>CM028137.1:89447500-99447500 GCA_016271365.2 Neoceratodus forsteri
TTGGGATTTCTTTAAGCCAAGTAGAGGAAGAGTCCCACCATGCTTCGGTGACAGCTATGACACTTAGGTCAAAAAGAAGGCATTTAGTCTCTAATTCTGACATTTTAAGATTGTTTAATGATCTAGCATTAAATGTAAGAATAGTATGGTTAGAAATGAGTTTATTTTTTCCAAGTGTAAGAGAAATAGGGTAATTCCCTTTCTCCTCCCCCTAATTACAAAAGTCCTAAACTTCATTATTTCAACCTTGCCTTCCTCCTTCTTTTATCAGAAAACATCCACTCCAACCCTGGCCCTATTTCTTCTCCTACCCTTGCTCCTTACACAAAAAACATGTCTCCAAACCTCACTTCCACTACAACCCTTCCAAACAGGTTGAAGCTCCTCCATCTGCAGCCTGCTACCTAAAATCAACCTCCTGCAAACTCTTATGATTTTACACACCCCTGACATCCTAATTATTACTGTGACATGGCTTAAAAAAGCATCTCTAACAATGCCATTGCAATCCCTGGAAATTTCCTCTCCAGGCAAGATTGATCGGGCCACGGAGGGATAGTGGCCAAGTATATCATGTCCTAACTACAGTTTACCACCCTGTCTACCTCCATCCCAGCTATCTATGAAGCCCTTGTCACCGCATTACCCTTCCTTTCTCAATCCCAATCTTTGTGGCTGGCATCTATTGCCGTCCAAGCATTCAACCCTCAGTCATAACTGAACTCTTAGTCAACATCACCCCTTTCACAATCTGGTGAACTATTCATAATGGGTGATGAGAATCTAAATTGGTTGTCTCCCAAGTTAAACAAGCTATGCAATGATGTCACTGCTCCAAACCTCACTCAACTTATACTTGAGCCCACCGCCTAATCCCAAAACACAAAACCACATTCTGATTGACTGGGCATTCACAACCGACCACTCATGGCCATTAAATCTGGTCTCCTCCTGATGCTCTTAGTGATCACAACCCCATTTTCATTGTTAATGAGGCCCATCGCCTAAACCTCCCCTTAAAATCATACAGCTCCAGTCTTTTAAATCCATAGACCTTGCCTCACTCAACTCTGCACTTGCTTCCACTGACTGGGACCCCCTCTCCACTGCCATTTCTGTTGACCAAGCCCTTGACTATTTTAAGGATAAATTCATTACCACCTGGAATGCCTTTGCTCCTTTCAGAAGGAACAGAGTCCATGGGCTTCTCCTGCCTGGATCACCCCCGAACTACTTGCCTGCTTCAGAGAGCGTTACCAGGCCTGGAGAAAACACAAATCCACTAAATATCCAAATGACTCCACCAAGTAGAGAATGCTATGCAATTCATGTACTAAAGCTACTAGACTGGCGAAGTCCAATTATTTCAACTCCTCATTCCTGACTAACATTAATTCTCCATCTAAATTCTGGAGGTAGTTCATGCCCTATTCTCCTCCTCCCTTCCCTCCAGTTCCCAGAATAAATAACTCCTAGTTTCCGACCCTGGCTCCTTGGCCAATAAATTTAATGCCTACTACACCTTGTGCACCATGTCTATTCTAATTCCTCTCCCTTGCCACCTATTAACTTCAGCCCTTCACCTCAGCCTGTGCCTACCCTCCCCTTTTCCTTTTCTACTATCTCCTCTGATGAAGCTCTTAGTGCCTACTATCCCTCAACATCTCTAAAGGCTCCTAACCAGATGAGCTTGATCCTAAATTTCTCTGTCTTTCTGCTCCTGCAATTGCTTATCCTATCTCCTAATCCTTAACTGCTCCTTTATTTCTGCCCAGGTGCCCTCATCCTGAAACACCCTGTAGTTCTTCCTCCCCAGGGCTGGTGATACATCCACTCTTGGCAACTATCACCCATTTCCCTTCCTACCCTTGCCAAACTTCAAGAACATTTAGTTCTCTCAACTATCATGCTTGTTCTCCAATTCCTCCTTCTTCACCCCTTCCAATCTGGTTTTTGCAAGAACCACTCAACAACCACCTCCCTCCTCAGGCTTACTGACTCCATCCTTTCAGGGATGGATGGTACCCTGATCACCTCAGCCATCTTTGTTGACCTAGCCAAAGCTTTCAACACTGTTTCCCATCCCCTGCTTCTTGATTCCCTCTCTTCAGCTGGCCTTTCTCTGTCAGTCACCAACTGGTTTAAATCCTACCTCACTGGCAGGACCCAGTCGGTGTGAATCCTTGATTCCATCTCCCCTCCAGTCCACATCAACACTGGTGTCCTTCAGGGCTCAGTGCTTGGTCCCCTACTCTTCACCATTTTCCTTAATGATCTTCCCACAGCCTGCTCATCCTCATCTGTCCACATGTATGCTGATGATACCATTTTATACAGTTCCTGAAAAAACCCTGCTGCTGTGGAAACTGGCTTACATCATGACTTACATAGAAACATAGAAACATAGATTTTGATGGCAGATAAGGACCGCTTGTCCCACCCAGTCTGCCTATTTCCCTACCTAATGGATAAGCTGCAGATCCTAGTTAACCAGCAGCCTACTTCTTCCTACCCTCACCCCGTAGAATTGCCTTATGACTGTCCCATGCATGCTTGAATTCCACCACTGTTTTTGACTCCACAACCTCCTCCGGAAGGCCAGTTCCATGCATCCACAACCCTCTCTGTGAAAAAATACTTCCTTAAATTACCTCTGAGCCGCCCCTTCTATCTTCAAATTGTGCCCCTTGTTCTTGCACACCTCTTTTTTGAAAGATGCTACCTTCTTGGACTTTGTTGATTCCCTTGAGATACTTGAAAGTTTCTATCATGTTCCCCTCTCCTCCTTTCCTTGAGGCTATACATATTTAGCTCTTAAGTCTTTTCATATGTCTTCGGTGCAGACCCTGCACCATTTAAGTTGCCCTCCTCTGGACAGCCTCCATCCTGTCTATGTCCTTGTGGAGATTGGGTCTCCAGAACTGCACGCAGTACTCTAGATGAGGTCTCAACAACTGCCTGTACAGAGGGATAATAACTTCCTGTTTTCTACTGGTGATGCCTCTCCCTATGCATCCCAGTATCCCCCCAGCCCTCCTTGCTGCCCTCTCACATTGCTTGCCCACCTTTAGGTCATCTGATATGACTACCCCCAGGTCCCTTTCCATTTTTGTTTTTGTTAGTATCTCACCCCCCCATTGTGTACTCTTCCCCTGGGTTTTGTTTCTAGGTGCATTACCTTGCACTTCTTAGCATTGAATCTAAGCTGCCATACATTTGACCATTCCTCTAACCTTGCCAAGTCCCTTCTCATCCTTTCCACCCCACCTTGTGCATCAACTCTATTTGCAGATCTTTGTGTCATCTGCAAAGAGACATACTTTTCCTTCCAGTCCCTCTGCAATGTCGCTTATAAAGACATTGAAGAGGACCGGTCCTAATACTGAACCCTGCGGTACCCCACTAGCAACCCCCTTTCTTCAGAGTGGACTCCATTTACTATTACTTTCTGTGTCCTATTCTCCAGCCAATTCTTTACCCAGGCTGTCATCTTGGGACCCACTCCCAGGCTGGCTAACTTGTATATTAATCTTTTGTGTGGGACTGTGTCAAATGCCTTGCTAAAGTCTAGGTAGGCCATGTCCACAGCCCCTCCCTGATCTACTACTTTGGTCACCCAGTCAAAGAAATCTATCAGATTAGTCTGGCATGACCTTCCCACTGTGAATCCATGCTGCCTTGGGTCCTGTGCCCCTCTGGCCTCTAGATACTCGACAATTCTTTCCTTCAGAAGTGATTCCATCATTTTCCCTACCACTGAGGTTAAACTAACAGGTCTGTAGTTTTCTGCTTCTGCCTCGCTCCCACTTTTGTGAAGGGGAATCACATCTGCCCTTCTCCAGTCCTCGGGTACCACCCCATCCTCCCATGATTTGTTAAAGAGGGTAGTCATTGGTGTCACTAGTTCTTCCTTAGTTCTCTTTAGAATTCTGGGATGAATCCATCAGGCCCCATTGCTTTGTCCACCTTCAGTTTTAAGAGTTCTTTCAGAATCCTTTCTTCTGTAAATAGGGCTGGTATCAACTTCTGTATCCAAAGTGTTTCTACTGTTTGTTTTAGGTACCTCCCACTTCCTTTGTAAATACTGAGCAAAAATATTTGTTTGGTATCTCTGCCTTTTCACAGTCACCCTCTGCCCACCCTCCCTCCTCTTTATTAAGCCTCACTAGCCCTCCCTTGGTCTTCCTTTGCTCCCTGATGTACATATAAAGGTTTTATCCCCCTTCTTAACTGAGTTGGCTATCTTTTCCTCGGTTTGGGCCTTTGCTGTTCTGACTGCCTTCCCAGCTTCCTTTGCTTTAACTGATACAGTTCCCTGTCCTGCTCCTTCTGTGATTCCTTGTACTTCCTGAATGCTTTCTTTCTCTTGAACCTTCACTGCCACTTCCTTTGAGAACCATAGTGGTTTCTTACATCATTTCATTTTGTTAATTTGCTTCACACAAAGGCTTGTTACCTCTGTGATGGCAGTTTTATTATTCCCATTGTTCTTCCACCTCCTTCCTGCCCATTTGCTGAGTGCATTCTTAGGCACTCACCCATTTTAGCAAAGTCAGCCTCCTAAAGTCCAGTACTTTTGCCTTGCATGGCTTGACTCTATTGATGTGTTTATTGTGAACCATACTGTTCGGTGGTCGCTAGTTCCCAGATGGCTACCCACTTCTACATCTGTGATCCTCTCTTCATCTCCATTTGAGAGAACCAGGTCTAAGATTGCTCCCTCTCTAGTGGGCTCCAATACTAGTTGTCTAAGGCATGCCCCTTGTAGGGCATCTAGAATAACCCCACTCTTTGAAGTGGCTGCACTCCAGTTAACATCTGGCATATTCAGATCACCCATCAGCAATATCTCCCCTTTTTCTGCCATTCTAAGTATTCTTTCTATCATTTCCTTGTCCATCTCCTCCCCTGAGAAGGGATCTGTATAACCCTGCGGATTGTGGTGCCATTGCCGGTCTCAAATTTACCCACAGTGCTTCTTCTCCTCCTGTTTTCCCTTTTGTTCTGTTGCTTTGATTCCTTCCCTTATGTAAAGAGCTACTCCCCTCCTCTTTACCCTCCCTGTCCCTCCTGTAGATAGTGTATCCTGGTATGTTTATGTCCCAGTCATGGTTTTGTGTGTACCATGTTTCTGTGACTGTCATGATATCCAGATGTTCCTCCTCCATCAAGGCCACTAATTCAGAAAGTTTGTTACTCAGACTATGGGCATTGGTACTCATTGCTCTCCATTTTTATGGCTTTACCTTCTTTGCAGCATCCCCCACTGACCTGTCTACCTCGGTCTTTTCTCATTTAATACCCTGTTTTGTAGAGAGGCTGGGATTTTCCTGCTGCTTATCAGTGCCTCCCCTTGACTAGTTTAAAGCTTGCCAATGAAGCATTTAAACCAATTGCTCAAAAGACTTGTTCCTTCCTGGACAGATGCAGACCATCCTGCCAGTATAGGCTGGAGTCCATCCAGGTGGAACCCCAGTCCCCAATGAAGCCAAACCCCTGTGCTCCACACCATTTTTTCAACCATTCATTAAACTGCCTGGTGCAAAGTACCCTCGCCTCACTCATGCCATTGACAGGCAGCACCTCAGAGAAGGATATTGTGTGTGCTACTTGTCTTAGGCCCCTCCCCAATTCTACAAAGTCCTTCTGCACTGCTCTAATCTCATGATTAGCTGAGTCATTTGTCCCTAGGTGGACAATGACATCCAGCTCAGACCCTGTGCAGCTGTTCTCATGATCCTGAGGATGCACTTCCTGTCTCTCAGGCCATGGCACCAGGCAGGCACCTTACTTCAGTTTCCTGCCCCCCAGTTCTATGCCCCTAAATTGGTCCCCACCAGGAGCTGCTTCCTTTCCTTGTGGTGTCCTCACTCTCCTTCCTGTGGGCCTCCCTTGTGACAGTTGTCCTCAGCCTCCTTAGTCTTCTCTGCGGGTGCATCCATAGGGACGCTATGCTCCCCCAGAATGGTGTATGGATTGTGGTGTGGAACAACTGACTGGGTGTCCCTCTGTTCCACCATCCTCACCCTCCCTGAGCCCACTGTGGTCCAACTGCTGTGCTTTCTTCGCAACCTCTGAGGTAGTGGTGGTGGCTCTGGTGCTCCTTGGATGGGGGAGGTTCCCTTCCTACCATCCAGTGTAGCCTGGGGGAGGTCCCTTACTACTGTCCAGCGTGGCCTGAAGATGGGCAACTTCCTCCCTCAGGGCAGAGAGTTGTCTGCAAATAGGGCAGCATCTCAGCCTCCAGAAAGACTACCGGAAGACTGCTGCCCCACAGCCATTACATTGCACTACTCCCCACATTTTCAACAACAACCAAGATCAGCTCTGGTTTGCTTCTCACCAGCTTTTTCTAAATGCCAAGAAGACAGTCTCAATGATCTTTGGCACCAGGCAGAGATTCTCTATGCTCCCAGCCCTACCTACCTTCCACACCCTTTCTGAGACCATCCTGGAGGACACCTCCTCATTTAGATATCTGGGGGTTTGACTGGACCAGCACCTCAGCTTCTATGTGCATATCAATGCTATCCTTAGAAACTTTGCCCCAAGCTTGGTGCTTTATACAGGCATCATAGTTGCTTCCCATTGATTGCGAGGCATGAAATTGTCCAGAAGATGATACTCCCCATCTTTGGCTACTGTGACGTAGTCTAAGGTGCTGCTCTCAAATCTTCCCTGACCTAGCTGGACACTCTCTTTAACTCCTTCTGCCACTTTGCTCTCGACTCCCCTTCCAGCTCCCACCACTGTGAACTCTGTCACTCTCTAACCTTTCTTCCACTGTCTCACAGATGCATCTCACACTGTGCCAAACTAATTTCCAAATTCTGGTTCAGAGTGCTCCCCTCCTGTCTCTCATCCTCTCTCTGCACTCCACCTGCCTCCACCCACTCTCTCAGATCTAATGATGCCCGCACCTTGATGGTCCCTCACTACTCCACCCTCATCGGTCAGACAGGTTTCTACCATCGCTTCCCTAAAATCTGGAATTGCCCCCTCATTGAAAACAACACTCCTCCTCCAACTACTCCCTTACCTCTGCCCTACACAATTACATCTTCCTCAGCTGTTCCTGCATTAACCCTCTTTAATACCTATCCCCATTTTCTGAATTCTTACCCTGACCCTCCCTCCTCCGGCAGGGTTCTCAACATTCTGCAAGGGGAATCAGGAAATGGCTACCCCTTCTCCACTCCTCTGTCTTCTCCACTTCCCCTTCTGAGTCACCTGTGTGCACAACCTACCCCATACTTTTTGCTCCAGTAGCACTTGCGTACTACCTCGAGCCTGCTCCTGGAACATTTATGCACTATAATGGTACTGTTGCATTATTACTATTTTGTACTTTTATATGTTCTTTTGTATGATTGTGGACATGTATTGTAATTTATCCAATGTTCTACTACTGTTTATTGTACAATACCTTGTGTTCCAACTGTTGCATAATCTTACAATGTTGTATTGTTTGTAGTACCCACATACTATTGTAACTGATCCTCCTTCATAACCCTAAGTAACCCCTCCTCCAGGTTGCACCGTGAGATGAGCAACTTGTGTTCAGAGTGCCCTACTGGTGAAACATTTCAATAAATAAATACAAATATAAAATAAAGAGTAGTAATAAATATAAACTTGCATTTTCCTGTCTTCCAAATAAATATAACCTGCATCACACCACAGGGAAAGAGAAGAGAGGGACATCAGTCTATATAATAGGTATCCAAGTGAGGTTGTGCTTGTTCTGCTATTCATGTGTGTGGGGATATACTTTACAAATCGTTATTATAAGGGCATAGAAGTACCTCTATAGTTAGGGTTGAGTAGGTTGCTTAATGTTAAACCCCAGCTTTTACACCTTAACAACTCTGAAATTGTTTGACAAAATAGCACACAATTTTGAATGCACAGTCAGGGTGTCAAAGTCTCAAGACATGGAAAGTTTTATGATGGCTCGTGAGTGTTTATTATCATGCTCTACCTGTCATGTAGAGAAAAAATACTGATCAGGATGACCACCATTTGTTTTCTTTCTAAACTCACAAAAGTTGAAAATACCTAACAATTATCTCTTTAAAAAACACCTGAACCTAGCTAAATGGCACCCATTTAGCTAGATTCTGCTGATTATTTATTTTACAAACTTGCCAGAAATACCTTTTCTGGGCACTCCAAAATCCATGGTGCCAGCTTAGCAAGAGAAACCATTCACCTACATTCTCTGTTTGAGAACAGTGGGACTTTTTTGAGCTCTGCAGCCACAGGTGGAAGTCATGGTGCCTGCAACCTGCAGACAGAGCACCGAGCCGTGCCTGTCTCTGTCTCTTTCTTTCTCTATCAGTTTGTCTGTTTGTCTTTCTTCCTCTTTATTAATTGAACTGGGGTGCCCATCCTCGATATTGCTTCTTTCTTCATCCCCCTCCACCAGGTCACCTGCTCTTTGTCTATATATATTTTTTTTATTGTAATTTCTTTGTCCCTCAGCTGGGGGGGTTGTATCTTTGGTTTCCCCACATACTCCAGCCCACCTTCATGGCTGCCACCCCAATCACAGCAAGAGCTCCTACCTCTCTGCCACAACCTCCCCAAGTTGCATCACGATGGGTATGTACCCCAGCACAGTGGAGATCTGGAGGAAGGGCTCATGAGGGAGCTAACTTGGGTGCGATTAAGGCAGAGGGATATTTTTACTTTTATCCCCTGTGCGGAGGGGTGTACAATGATGCCAGTGGAAGGAGTGCACACATGTCTGCATGCACTTCTCCAGGTGTCTGCCCCAATCCTGCCCCACTTTTGCAGGATCAGTACACTGTCCCCCAGTTTCCACTGGGGACCAGTCAAGCACTGACCACTATTGTCCCCCCTTCCCAGAGAAGGAGAGCAGTCCTACCGATGCTCAATCCTTCTTGAACACTGCCAACCCCAGCAGCCTGTGCTCATTCCTGAACATGGGTTGCCTGGCGTGGCACAAAGTAAGGCATCCAGTGCCACAGCCCTTAGTGCCACCTGGCCAGCTATATATTATATATGTATATATATTTTTATTTTTTTAATTTTATAATATATAAGCAGAGTTGGGTGTCCACCCCCAGTACCACTTCTTTGACCCCTCCCTCCAGGTTGTCCCCTTTCCACTAAATATATGATGGCACTGGGGTGCCCACCCTCAGTACCACCAAACAGTAGCCCAACACTGGGGTGCCCAATCCCCAATGTCAGCAGGTCCCATCGTCCTCTGTAATAAAGAAAACTATCCCTTGATGTTTGTTTACACCTATAAAAAGAAAAATGGTGCCTCGCTGTTCTCAGCCCTGACACACTCTACCCACTTTACACAAAACTTCCAATCAGCACCCACCACCCCATACCACTGCCACACCCACACACACCTCACTCATCTGAACAAGTCCCACAGCATAGCTCCACTTTCTGATGAAAGAAAGACACATCTTGTTGCTGGAACCACTGACTACAACATGAGGAAATATGGTAAGGGTTGTTCAATGTATTTCAACAGTGTTTTGAACTTTGATGCATAACTTTATGGGGTTTTTTTTTCATATTTTAAGCCCAAAGTTTCAAAATGGTATTTTTGGGACCCACCTCATGAGCAAAGCTGGCAGAATTATGCAAATCAGGCCTAAAGGGGATTTCACAGTAACTTGGTGGAATCATTATTCGGGGCAGTGTTTGAAATGTTTCTTCACCCTTGTTCATGATGCAGGGTCATAAAAAGGCTATTTTGTAAATCTAGTGTACAAACTATGTACAAATGACAGTTATAAGTCTACATTGCAATTTTTAAATGATAGTCATAAGTCTGGTAGTTTTCATCATCATTTAGTACCTGTCAGTGGGACACACAGAAATCCCACACATTACAGAGTGAGAAACAGTATGTCTGTGAGATATTAAGGATTCAAGCTGCAACATTGAAACTGCAGGTCACTTGCTAACTGTAAAGTGACTTGGTGATGTGCATCACATGTGAATTGTGGTTTGGGACTGTTTGTATAGTAGAAGAACACTGTGTGCATTTAGGTGCTGTCAACACAATGGGAACCATTTACACAGCTCACACACAGGGCTAGGGATTATAAGGGATATTTCACATTCAAGACTCACTGTATTAGTAGTTACACTGAAACATAAGGACCACCCAGTCTTCCCTATTTTTTTCCCACCTACACTATCAGCACTGATCTTGATGGATCTCCAGCTCTTTCTCCCTCCCCCCACCTTTCACCTACGATACCTTTGTACCTATCTCATGCATACCTGAACCCCCCCAGTGTCTTTACCTCTACTACCACAGCAAGAAGGCTGTTTGAGAATCCACCACTCTTTCTGTGAAAATGTACTTCTCATCTGTCTTGAAGCTACCCCCTCCAGCTTCAAAGCATATCCACTTGTCTTTGAGCTCTTTTGTTCTTAAAAAACCTCCCTCCTGTACCTTATTTAACCCATGAGGTATTGAAAGGTCTCTATAATATCCCCCTCCTTCCTGATTTCTAAGGTGTATATATTGAGGTCCTTTAGTGCAGACCTGCACAATTTTAGTTTACCTGCTCTGGATCATCTCCACTCTGTCAATGTTCTTCTGGATATGTGGTCTCCAGAACTGGGCACAGTACTCAAGGTGAGATCTTCCCAGTGATATATGCAGGGTAAGATCACCTCCCTCTTTCTGCTGGTGATACCCCTCCCTATGAACCCCAGCATCCCACTAGCTCTCCCAACTGCTTTGTCATACAGCCTGGACACCGTTAGATCATCCAGTATGATAGGTCACTTTATTGCTTGGTTGTCATCAATACCATTATACCCAGTTTGTACTCTGACCTTTAGGTTTCTGACCTGAAGTACAATATTTTGCACTTTTTCATGTTAAAACCCAGCTGCCATACCTCAAGTTGTCTCAGATCTCTTAACATAGAAACAAAGAAGTTGACGGCAGATAAGGACTGAAAGGCCCTTCCAGTCTGCCCATTTTTTTCTACCTTATGAATGTGCCACAAGTCCCTTATGCCTATCCCATGCCTGATTGAAGCACTGACTGTATTCATATCCACCACTTACTGAGCTAGGCTGTTCCATGCATCCACCACCCTTTCTATGAAAAAGAACTCCCTCATATTACCCTTTAATTGGCCTCCTTCTAATCTTATGTTGTGTCCTCTTGTTCTGCTATTTTTCTTCTATTGACATATGTTAGACTCTTTCAACTTGTTAATGCCCTTAAAATGTTTGAATGTTTCGATCATATCACCTCTCTCTCTCCTTTGCTCTAGGGTATACATTTTGAGCTCTGTTAATGTCTCCTCATATGTATTCTGATGCAGTCCCTGCACCATTTTGGTTGCCCTTCTCTGGACTGCCTCCATTTTGTTAATGTCATTGTGCAGGTGCAGCCTCCAGTGATACCCCTACTAATACACCCAAAATCCTTCTAGCTTTACCTACTATATTAGTGATCTGTTTGGATGATTTTAGATCATCTGTTATGATGATGCCCAAGTCTCTTTCTTCCCTTGTGATTGCCAGCAACTCCCCTCTCAACCTATAGCTGGATTCAGGGTTTCTCTTTCCTATGTGCATGATCTTGCACTTCTTTGCATTAAACCCCAGTTGCCACTATTCCAAGCAATTTGGCAAGTTTATCTAGATCACTTATCATTTTGCCCACCCCATCTGGATCACCTACTCTGTTACAGATCTTGGTGTCATCTGCAAACAGGCTCTTCTCATCCTTTCCACCCCCCAGTGTGTGTATGTGTGTCCACCAAGCTGGAAATCTTGGGGTCATCCACAAAGAGACAAACCTTCCATTGTAGCTGTTCTGCAAAGTCCCTAATAAAGACATTAAAGAGGACTAGTTCCAGCACTGATCCTTGAGACTCCCCACTGGTCACCCTCCTTCATCGGAGTGAACTCTGTTTAGTACCATCCTCTATCACCTACACCCTAATCAATTTCTTTCCCAGTTTACCACCTTTGGTCCCACTCCTACTCTATGCTGTTCATGTAAGTCTACAGTGTGGAATGGTGTTGAAAGAATTACTGAAATCTAGGTTGGCCATGTCCACCACTTCACCCTGATCTAATTCCTTGGTCACCAAGTCAAAGAAATCTATGAGATTCATGTAACATTACTTCCTCTCTCCCATTGAATCCATGATGCCTCAGGTCTTGTAAACCATTGGAGTAAAGATATCACATAATCCTCTCCTTCAGCAGTGTTTCCATTAACTTTCCCAACACTGATGGCAGGCTGATTGGCCTATAATTGCTACCATCCTCCCTGTTACCACTTTTGTGAAGTGGGACAATATCTGCCCTCCTCCAGTCTTTTGGAACCACTCTGGTTTCTAGTGATCTGTTAAATGGGACTGTCTGAGGTGCAGTCTGCAATTCCCTGAGCTCCCACAGCACGCTAGGGTGCACTCTGCTGCACTCTGCTGGCCCCATTGGACATTTGCTAAACATAGTTTGATGTTTGCTGCCTATACAGTGAGTTTACAGTCACACTGGAAGGTAAACCATTTGCATATTTAAAGTTATTTTTTTAGCATTGCCATAGCAAACTGGATTGGTAACATGTAGTAACATGTAGGAGTTGTGATTCAATCTTCTACCATTCAAACTGCCAAAAAATGCTATTTTCCATGAAATAAATGCTTTTATTTCTGTGCTCTGCTTCATTTGCATAACCCGCCCCATTTTTTTTCTCAGTGTTGCAACCCCCAAGGATGACATCATGCAAGGGAAATAAAGTGTGTAAGTGCTGTTCTGGAACAGAGACCTCTGTTGGTCAGTCTTGGTATTGCAGACATCTACACTACCGACAAATGAGACAGCATAGGAGACAACATCTCTCAGTAAAGAAATCTTGTCAGCTAGATACTATATGTACAGTGCATTGTCTTGTTTGGAAAATAAACATATGAGAGCTTTTATTGTTGAAGCCACTACAGTGATCTGAGACTGGACCTCACAGAAAGGGAATTGGTAACCAACGTCTTATTGCACCCACAGTGCCTTGCTATGTACATCTACATATTAGGTGCAGTCACCACCACCAAAATAAGGGACTGCACCTCTAAGTAACTAACATTTACATCAACATGCTAATTTACTCAGAATTTCTTGGTGCTGAATGTAAAAGATTGACAGTACCATTACATGATATCATCCTGGGGATATGATTGCACACAGAAAACTGAAGGATATAGTGCTGATAAAACAAATTGCAGCTTCAGCATCTGAAGCAGAGGGGCAGTGGCATATTATGTGAAAAAGGCATCTGTGAAAATTCTCAATCACTTTAAACTCTCAAATATATACACAGTTCTTGTATAAGACAAAGAATGACAAATGGCAGCTTACGTATATTTTCGAGGAGGGCTGGAATGTCCTGCTTCTCAACACACACCATCAGATGATTATAAGACTGAAAAGATCTGAACAAAGCAGAGAGCAGTCCTGGCATACATCCCCACAGGCAGGAGGGTCTGGGACCATAGGAGACATACAACTTAACCTGATTGCACATTAACATAGGAGCAGCATTTATGGTGGGGTATGCAATGTCATGCTTCACACCCACCATGACAGCACTGGGAAGGAAGTGCCCAAAACACACAAAAACTGCATAGCATGACAGCACAGTCAGTAAAGCTACTCAATGGATTCTGTCCGGCTTCTTGCAGACAAAAGGACCAAAGCACTCTCTCATAGGAGTGATCCAGTCCTTTTAACTACAGTACATAAAGTTTCCACCCATTACACAGTAACCACTGTCATATTCATGCTGCCTGCTCATTGCTCTGTCACTGATAAGCCCAAAGCAGCTTAAACTGCATTGGCCCTGACAGTGACACACCACTGAAATGCACTTCATTGTAACAAAATGTTTGCTGTGCACATGTGCAAGAAAATGTAAGAAGGAACAGGATCATTTCTTTAACAAAATGAATATAAATCGTTAAAGAAAAGACTGAGAAAATAGTAAAACATGATAAAAATAAAACTGACATGAAAGACATCATGCTTGCATGTTAGAATTTCTAGCATTCTAAAGTCCTGGGAATTGTGTCCACATAATATTAGAAATGTCTTAAATTTGCAGCTTGTATATGTATTTTCAATTATGTCTACATATGTTAATCAAAATCTATATGATAAACAGATCAAAATAATCAGATTTATTCTATAAAACTGCTTTATTAAGTGCTTAAAATGTCTTAAACAAATATAAAGCTTCAAAGTAAGTCTGTTCATTCAACGGTGTTGCTTACCAGTTTTGTTGGCAATTTCCCCCTTGGAACATGGGATACAGTCAAAGCAGCAGACTGGATCTCCCCTACGGGCAGCTTTCCTGGATCCAGAAGAGCAGGATTCACTGCAGACTGAGTGTGGGACCTAGGAAAGAAAGCATTCTAGAACAATATGTTTTCAAAACTCAGAAAAAGTGCCTCTTTTGGAGACATCTGTGCTTAATAAGATCACAGCAAGATACCATTACATTGTCAATCTACTTACTGGATATGGAATGGGATATGATTCTGTAACATGTAAGCGATAAGCCATGAAGGGTATAGGCTGTTGTCTGATGAGAGCACACTGCAGGTGTGTAGTGAGGCACAAGGCACTTGTACCGAGTGCCTTTAGAACCACGGAAGTGCGCTTATGCAACAATGTACTCCCCAACAGTGTCTCATTTCTTTTGTAAAATGGGTTTTAGTAGTAAATATCTAAAAAAATAACAAAATAAGCAAATAAAAAAATACATAGCTTAAATGTCTTTTTTTATAGTTTGTCAAGTCATTTTTCTGATAGTGTGCATTGGCAAGTAGATTTTGTATGTTAAGCCAGGGAGACAGTAAAAGGCATGTGTTGCATAGTAATCATGGTCCCCTTTCTTAGGACTGGTAGAGCAGATCTGTTGTCCCTCGACCCACTCATATTGTCTCCACTCCCAGTATCAGCAGTGTAGCCTGTTTCCCTCTTTCATACAACTCTTCTCCCCATCCCAGAACTGTCAATGTAGTTGTGCTCCTTAAAGCAGGAGCTTTCTGCTGTTCAGGAGGTTTTAGCATGACTTCCAGTTTCACTGATTGATTGCAGCGCCACTGTTTGGTCTGGAGCTGCTGATACATTATGGTCATTGTGTGGCTTAGCACACTGGATGGTGGGATGCATTAAAAGAAACAAAAAACAATATGTAGAATGTAAACCTGATTCTAATGAGGGAGGGAAGTCTGAAAAGGTGGTGGAGGCAGGGTGGGTTGCAGCACCAGTGACTGTGGCACAGACAGCAACTTGGGGCTGTGGATTAGATGTCAGAAGGAATCAAAATGCTGTACAAGTGTTAGACAAGGTTATTTACCTCTGTTACAGCTTTTGAGTTTCATGTGTGCCTAGGATAGGCAGGGAAAAATTGACCAATTGGGTGGGCCAAGTGGTCCTTATCTGCAACCAATTGTATGTTTCTATGTTTCCTTATTTGTGGGGTGGGAATATGTGTTCAGTGTGTTGGGTGAAAATGTTATCTAGTGGGTTATGGCAAGAAATGGGTGTCCACCTAAGTAACATGGTGCCATAATTGTGTTTTTAACATTTCTGACAGGCATGGATCTGTGAGATTTGCAGTGTCCATGGTGGATCCAAAAATGCCACCTTCATGGTTGTGTTCCTATAGGACATTGGTCCCAACTAATTAGGATACAGAAAACTATCTGCCCATTTTATATTATATGGTGTGGTGAGGTATGGCATGGCATGGCATGGTATGGTAATGTAATGTGTGGTCTGAAATGGTGTGGTATGGTAATGTGTGGTCTGGCATGGTGCGGTATGGTATGGTATGGTACCATACAGTATGGTATCATAATTTTTTGTATGGCATACCATGGCTTGGCATGGCATGGAATGAAATGGCATGGTATGCTTTTTATTTATATAGCTCCCAATGCTCCTGTTCTGTGGAGTGCTCCAGGGTTCAGTCCTCCCTGCCATGTTGTTTTCAGTGTATATGTTTTCCATGGGAGGGATCAGTTATGCAATAAGTCGTGACAAGGTGTGTTGTGTAATAACATCACTCCTGGGGTGGGTTGAAGCACGAGGTAAAGCTGAGTGCTTCCACCACCCCAGCAGGGATGTTATTACACAATAACACACACATTGGCGTGCCTTATTGCAATTATACAATGGCTTGATGTTATAGAAAATAAAATACAAATATTCAAAAAAGGTTTTAGTAGGTTTTTAATGTAGAAATATATCTGTGTTTCTGAAAAAATAATATCATCCTCCAACAAATCCACACAGTAATGTTATTGTGTAATACCATCACTGTCTCAGGCACACACTGACCAATCAGAGTACAGGAATTTTTCTTGCCATTGTATAATTAAGCAATAAGGCATGACAGGGTGTGGCATATCATGGGATATCGTCATGCCTCCGGTGGTTTGGCACAAGGCAGCAGTCTGAGTGCATCCAGTCACCGAGAAGTGATGATATGCTATGACATACCACACCCTGGAGTGACTTATTGCTATTATGAACTGAGTTTCAAGTTTTATAAATAAAAAAATAAAAGAAACAGGTTTTAAAATGTTTTATGAATGAGTTTTTGGGTGGTGTAGGAGGACATTTTGAAAAAATAGTTCTTAGACAGTAGAGAGCAAGGAGGCTGGTGGTGCTGGAACTTTTGAAGCTGTGATGATGTAGCCCGATATCATTATGGCTTCAAAGAGCTCTTAGCCAATCAGATTCCTCTATTTACGATCCTCAGTTCATAATAGACAACATATGCTGGGTTTCACTGCTGTGCAGATGATACCAGCTGAATCTGTCTGTTGTGCCCCGGATGTCTGGTTCTGTAAAGGAAATAAATTTGGGCCTAGTTGAGAATGAAGAGTGACTATCATCAATCTGATTGTGACTCAATCTGGACAAGACAGAGGTACTGGTAATTGAGTCTGGTTGGAATGGGGATGCAGGAGCCACTGATGTGGAGACTGGTTTACATCTTGGTTCTTCTGAGTTGGTGGACAAAGCTGAGGATAAGAATCTGGGGGTCATTCTAGACAAAATGCTGACATTTGGTTCTCAGGTGTCATCTGTAGACTGGAGTGGCTTTTATCATCTGAAGAACATCGCCCTGATTAAAATCTTGATTCACCCAGAAGAACTGCCATCTCTAGTAGAACAGAACCACAGTAAGAGGGTGATTCTGAGGTATCTATATACTGTACATCCACAAACATACAGTGCAAACTACCCAGATCAGTTTACCTTACTCCAGGTAAGCTTGTTCAAAAAGATATTCAACATCTTTATGTTATATTAAAGATCAGTAAAGAGTAGTTAAGTGGGTATCACACAGAAGTTCCCATAGGCTGGGACTCCAACCACAAAAGTCCTGTCTCCAGCAAGAACTGGCACCAAAGGGTTTTGGGAAAGAGCCCGAAGCCCCCGAGGAACTAAAATGAATTAGATCACTGATGGACAACCTGCAGCCCATGGGACTCATGTGACCTCCAGCAGGTTAAGCTGCAGCCCTCAAGAACATTTCTCCCTTTAAAAAATAAAACTGCTTGAGAAAAAAATGCACTATACCTTTAAATTGGCCGTTCTGCTGATCTTGCAACAGACTGACATAATCCACTGTCATTATTACATTCACACATCTTCATAGCATGTTAATTAGGTGTACTTGGTGTATTCAAAGCACTCAGTTTGTGTATGAGAGCACAAGTAGAACATCATTAAACAACTGATGAACAGTGTAACTTAGCGAGAAGCAAAGCTGTGCAATAAAGAAGCTGTATGACATGCTGTATGAAATGCTGTTTGCTTCTGTTTGTGTTTTTGAGACCACCACCCCACCAACATTTAATTACATCAATTGACTGCATGGTGCAGCAAAATTTTATCTAAACGGGCAGCAAGAACATGTGAAAAGGGGACAGAAATCATACCAGAGGCTGACTACTGCAAGGTTAGGCTGCAGTGAGAAAAGGAGAGAAACCTTGGCAAAATCTAAACTACTTTACTAATACTATTCTTGGAGCACCTGTGACCTGAGTCAGGAAATAGAAAGAGTGGTCAGTAGTTCTGGCACTACATCTACTGAACTGCAGATCTAGTGGGGCACTTTATTTTAAAATAAAAACAGTTTTAACATTATTTTAAGAGTGCCAGAGCCTTGTATGAGAGGTTTTCAACGCTTGTAAATTAGTAAAACCTTTAGAATACGCTGAGAATCCATGACCACTGGAAGCAAATTCCAGGGCACTAGGGGCATTTAAGCTCACCACTTGGTGAGCAGGTCACACATGACATCACGTGTAGAGATGCATGCTGAGACAAGTGCTTGACCTGTCAGGCATGTCCATTGAGTCCAGAGGGAAGAAGGGTGGTACTCTTGTAAGTACATTTTAAAATATATATATTAGATACAGACAAGTAAAAAATTAAAAATGGTGAGTATGGAAGTGGTCAATACCACTTTAAATAAACTCTGTAGGGAAGAAAAGACAGAACACCAGGAGGAAGGAGCTACTGGTATAACTAAAACTTCTCTACTGGGACTATATTGCTCTCCTTCCCTTCCCTCCATCCTAAATCAGTTCTACTTTTATAGGCACAGGATTTAACTGACATCAGAAACTTCCTGTTTGGGAGCAGGAAGTGAATGATCACAGAGCCACCAAAGACTCACCGTCCTAGAAGGGCAAGAGTAGCTCTCCATCCCCCCTTGCTGCTGGATGTCTGACTCTGAGCAAGTAAGGAGACTACTGAGAAATACTGGAACTTCTTGTCTTAGAACAGTAAGATCAGGAGCTAAAAGGGCACAGAGGCAGTAAGTAAGTAGGGGAAAAAAAAAAGAAAATAAACAAACAGAGGAAAGAGTAAGTATTCCAAACAACAGTTAGGGGGCCAGCAAAAAGACATGATGGGAGTGGTGCAGTGCAGTGGCTGTAGAGCAGCAGACTTCCAGGAGATGTTCTGGAGGATGCAGTGTTGTCCCATCTGCAGGCACCTCTCTGGGCTGAGGGAGGAGGTTGCTCATCTCCAGGCTGAGTTGGCCAGGATTTGTGGGACCTCCTCTCCCACCCAGGGACCACCAGGGTCACAGTCATTGCCTCAGAGGTTGCCAAGAAAGAGGAGAGGTTGGACCACAGTGGGCTCAGGGAGGGTGAGGGTGGTGGAACAGAGGTGCATCCCTCCAGTTGTTCCTTTCCACAATTTCTATGCCGTTCTGGAAAAGTATGGTTCCTCTATGGAGGCACCCACAGTGGAGACCAAGGAGGATGCTGGGAACCTCCACAAAGGAGACCCAGAGGAGGGTGGCATGAGACTCCACAGAGGAAGGAAACAACTCCTGGTGGGGGACTCCATTGTTAGGAAGGTAGAACTGGGGAGGAAGGGGCGAGGGAGGTAAGGTGCCTGCCTGGCACCATGGCTTGGAGGGACAGGGAGCGAATCCTCAGGATCACAGAAGCAGCTGTGCAGGGAGGAGCTGGATGTCATTGTCCACCTAGGGACAAATGCCTGGCTAAGAAAGGGATCAGAGCAGTCAAGAAGCATTTGTGGAGATGGGGAGGGCCTTAGACAAATAGTACATGGTAGCCTTCTTGGAGGTGCTGCCTATCTATGGCACGGATGAGGCTAGGGTGCTCCATGCCACGGGATTCAATCAGTGGTTGAAAACTGGTGCAGAGCTCAGGGATTTGGTTTCATTGAGGACTGGGGGTCCACCTGGCCGGATGCAGGCCTATACTGGTGCTGATGGTCTGCATCTGTCCAGGAGGGAACCAGGATCCTAGGTGATAGGTTTAAATACTTCATTGGCAAGCATTTAAACTAGCCAAGGGGAGGCACTGGAAGGGCAGGGAATCTTAGCCCCAAAAATCAGGGTACTAATTGAAGTAGACACCAACCATAGAGATGTCAATAGGGACAAGTGCTGGGTAAATGGAGAAAGTGACAAACACAATAAGGACAGGGATGGGGCAAAAAGGGGTAAGGCCATCAAGAAATGGAGGGCAATGAGTAACAACGCCCGTAGTCTGGGCAACAAGCTCCCTGAACTGGTGGCCTTGATGGAAGAGAGATGCCTGGATATCGTAGCAGTCACAGAAACATGGTCCACAGAGAACCATGACTGGGATGTTAACATACCAGGGTACACAACCTACAGGAGAAATGGGGGGGCAGAAAAGGGGGGATTAGCTTTCTATGTAAGGGAAGAGATTAAAGCAACTGAACAAAAGAGTAAACAGGGAGGAGAGGAGGCACTGAGGGTCACCTTAGAAACTGGAAATGGCTCCACAATCCACACAGGGGTTGTATACAGACCCCCATGTCAGGGGGAAGGAATGGACAAGGATATGATAGAAGGCATACTTAGGATGGCAGAGAAAGGGGAGATACAGTTGATGGGGGACCTTAATATGCCAGATGTTAACTGAAGCACCTTTGCTGCAGCCACATCCAAAAGCAGGGTCATTCTTGATGCCCTCCAGGTGGCATGCCTCAGACAGCTAGTTTTGGAACCTACTCTTGAGGGAGCAATCTTAGACCTTGTACTCTCAAATGAGGACAGTGAGAAGATCTCAGATCTAGAAGTGGGTAGCCATTTGGGAACAAGTGACCACCAAACAGTGTGGTTCACGATAAACTGAGCTACAGAGTCAAACCATACAAAAAGTGAGGGTTCTGGACTTCAGAACAGCTGACTTTGGCAAGATGGGAGAGTGCCTTCGAAAAGCACTAGCAAACAGGCTAGAAGGAGGGGTGGAGCAACAATGGGGAAATATCAAAACTGCCATCACAGAGGCAAGCCTTTGTGTGAAGCAGATAAACAAATCAAAATGAAAGAAAAAGCCACTATGGTTCTCAAAAGAAGTGGCGGTGAAGGTTAGGGAGAAAAAGATAGCATTTAGGAAGTATAAGGAAACACAGAAGGAGCAGGACAGAGAACTGTACCAGTTAAGGCAGAAGGAGGCAGGAAGGGTAGTCAGAATAGCAAAGGCACAAACTGAGGAAAAGATAGCCAACTCAGTTAAGAAGGGATAAAACCTTTTATAGGTATATCAGGGAGCATAGAAAGACAAAGGAGGGTAGTAAGGCTGAATAGAATGGATGGTGGATGGCCAGAGGTGACAGTGAAAAAGCAGGGATACTGAATGAATACTTCTGTTCAGTATTCACAAAAGAGGAAGTGGGGAGTGCCTAATCCAATTAACAGAAGCACTCTGGAGAGGGGGTCAATCTAGTCCTTTCACAGAAGAAAGGGTTCTGAAAGAACTCCTAAACTGAAGGTGGACAAAGCAATAGGGCCAGATGGAATTCATCCCAGAATTCTAAAAGAATTAAGCAGAGAACTAGTGACACCACTGACTACCCTTTATCACAAATCATGGGAGGATGGTGTGGTACCTGAGGACTGGAAGACAGCTGATGTGACTACCCTTCACAAAAGTGGGAGCAAGACAGAGGCAGGAAACTACAGACCTGTCAATTTGACCTCCGTTGTAGGGAAAGTGATGGAATCACTTCTGAAGGAAAGAATTGTTGAGTACCTAGAGGCCAGTGGGGCACAGGACCCAAGGCAGCATGGGTTCACAGTGGGAAAGTCATGTCAGATGAATCTAATTGATTTCTTTGACTGGGTGACCAAAGTAGTAGACCAGGGAGGGGCTGTGGACATGGCCTACCTAGACTTTAGGAAGGCATTTGACACAGTCCCACAAAGTTGGTAGTCAAATTGACCAGTCTTGGAGTGGGTCCCAGGGTGGTAGCCTGGGTAAAACATTGGCTGAACAACAGGACCAGAAGGTAATTGTAAATGGAGTCCACTTTGAAGAAAGAGGGGTTACTAGTGGGGACCGACAGGGTTCAGTACTGGGTCCAGTCCTTTTTAATGTCTTTATAAGTGACATTGCAGACGGACTGGAAGGAAAAGTATGCCTCTTTGCAGATGACACAAAGATCTGCAACTGGGTTGATACACAAGGAGGTGTGGAAAGGATGAGAAGGGACTTGGCAAGGTTGGAGGAATGGTCAGAAGTATGGCAGCTTGGATTCAATGCAAAGAAGTGATGCACCTGGGAAACAAAAACCCAGGGGAAGATTACACAATGGGGGAGGGTAGTAACAACAACAAAAATGGAAAGGGACCTGTGGGTAATCATATCAGATGACCTTAAGGTTGGCAAGCAATGTGAAAAGGCAATAGGGAGGGCTGGGGGGATACTGGGATGTATAGGGAGAGGCATCACCTGCAGAAAACAGGAAGTTGTTATCCCCCTGTACAGACAGTTGGTGAGACCCCATCTGGAGTACTGTGTCCAGTTCTGGAGACCCCATCTCTGCAAGGACATAGACAGGATGGAGGCAGTTCAGAGGAGGGCAACTAAAATGGTGCAGGGTCTGCAAGAGAAGCCATACGAGGAGAGGCTAAAGGAGCTTAATATACATACCCCTGAGGAAAGGAGGGAGAGGGGGGACATGATAGAAATGTTTAAGTACCTCAGTGGAATCAACAAAGTCCCAGACGGTAGAATCTTTCAGAAAAACAGAGGTGCAAGAACAAAGGGACACAATTTGAAGATGGGGGATGGCTCAGGGGCAATGTGAGGAAGTATTTTTTCACAGAGAGGGTGGTAGATGCATGGAACAGCCTTCCTGAGGAGGTGGTGGGGTCTTAAACTGTGGGAGAATACAAGAATGCATGGGAAAGACATAAGACAATTTTTGCGGTGGTAGGAAGAAATAGGCTGTTGGTTAAATAAGATCTGCAGCTTATCTTCTAGGTAGGGAAATGGGCAGACTAGGTGGTCCAAGCAGTCCTTATCTGCCATCAAAGTCTATGTTTCTAAGGCATAATTACACAGAGCACAAGATGCTGTATGTACTCCATAGTAACAAATCAAACACACACACCATATAAGTGTGGTAAATGTGTACAGTATGACACAGTACTGTATAAGCTACAAAATGCAACAATGAAATTAACTAATTTAAAAGAAATAATGAACATTGAACAGGAAGGAGGATTAGTAGGAGCAACACATTTCAAAGCCCCCCCATCACATATCTGAAAATTACTCTATCCTCTATCCCTAAAAAGAGATCAAGAGAGGACCTAATGACAGAAAATGGGCAGCCTGGAACATCAGCTAGTCTTCATAATAATTAGAAACCATAGCATACTGGAGAAGGAGGAAGTAATGAGTGGTACATAGTGAGCTCTGGAAATAGTTTTAAAAGGGGAGAAGAGCTTTATCAGCACAGGAAATAGCAAGTTCAAACAGGTTTAGCGTATTAATGGAAAATCAAAATGATAGAACTAATCACACGACAGACGAATCAAATCAGGTCTAAATGATTGTCCTGGGGGATTCTATAATCAGGTAATGTCACACTACCATCTTTCAGGGTGACAAAGCCAACAGGATGGTTCTTTGTTATCCAGGGCCTAAAATAATGGACATACAGAAACAAATACCAAAGGCAGTAATAAAATCATCTGACAAAGAACAGATTGTAACAATCCATGCAGGCATCAATGATGTTGGAATAAATAATGAAAAAGGCACATTTTATAGTATAAAGGAAACCACGCATTCAAAACAAAAGAAGCACAAGTCATTATTTCTGGACTTCTACCAGTACCAAAAGCAGTATATTAAAAAAAACAGACTATAGAAAGAATCAATGCAAGACTAAAAACTGGTGTAAAACAAAAAACACAGAATTTCTTGATTCCTTGGATCACTTTTATGGTAAAAGAAACATATATTGTAAACATGGTCTCCACCTCAACAATAAAGGAGCAAAGATACTGGGAAAATTAATTAAGGCTAAGATGCAATCTGTCCATTTAAACAGTTTATGCAGGGGGAAAAGGCACAGAACTTAACAAATTAAAACATGATAACAGTGAAGATACTATCAGGAAAACAACTATAAAATGCCTACTAAGTAATATGAGAAGTATAAGTAATAAGTTTATTGAGTTTCAGGGTATATTGTATATATCAAAAGTTGATATTGCCTTATTAAACAAAACATGGCTGGATGACAAAGACAGCTGGGGAAAAGATACTGGAGGTTATCACATAATTAGGCAGGATAGAAAAAATGAAAAAGGATGAGGGATTGCCATCTACAGTATATAGCCATAAGCTAAAAATATATAGATATATCTTCAAAAATAAACATCGATAGTGGTGAAAAAGACATTATGGCTTAAAATGGGCAATGGAACAACCAACGAGTATGTACTGGGCCTATTTTATAGACCTCCTGATTCCTCTACAGAAGTACATTATGAAATAATGAATGAAATATTAAAAGCCACAGAAATCAGTAACTTAATACTAGCAGGCGACTTCAAATATGTTGATATTGGTTAGACAAAAAATATAGGAAAATCTAAACCAAGCAGAGAATTCTTGGAATTCTGCCAAGAAAACAACTTAATTCAACATGTTTCAACTCCAACAAGACTATATAATTTACTGGACTTAGTGTTGACAAGTAAAGACATGTATATCACCAAATGTGATGTTCATGCCCCCATTGGGAACAGTGACCATGCTACATTTATATTCAGCCTAGAAAATCAAGATCATAATACTAAGGGTTGCACCAAATTTTGCTTTTATTACATGGCTAATATTGAAACTATTAACAAAAAACTAGCAAACATAGACTTGTATCAAGTATTAGAAAATAAATCAATAGATGAGTGCTGGGAACAAGACTGTAATACACGCAACTATGGACCAACATATTAAATGCATCAAAACATATAACAACAAGGGTAAAAAACAAAGTACTTGAACAAAGGTGTCGTAAATTAATAGAAAGAAAAACAAAGCATATAGACAGCATAAAAGACACAATTCAGACTCAAACTGGAATGTGTTTAAACAAATACAAAAAAGATGCAAAAAAAACAGATTATTAAGACCAAAAAGAACTATGAAATTAAATTGGAAAACACAACTAAAAAAAAAACAGCAAACAGTTTTAAAGTTATATAAACTCATTAAAAAAAGGGAGGGGGCATTAACTTCCATACAAGACAGTGATAAGTACTTAACAGTTCCTGTAGAGATAGTTATTGTATTCAATAAACATTTCAGTTCAGTATATAACAGCAAATCCAATACTGTTTCAAACACACAGGTGGGTATTGGGGTTGGACCATACACAAAAACTAAAGAAGAAAGATTGGAACAAATTGCTAAATGTAAAAAAACTATAGCTCTCCAGTTCCAGACAACACAACTCTGCCCATGCTGAAAATAATGAATAATACATCTGGATACCCCTTAAGATATTATACAAAAAATCATTAAATTATGGCTTAATACAGAGTGGAAGATATCCAATATTATACCAATTTATAAACAAGCATTTGTCAATGCCGTATGTTGGCTTGCTGGCATTGGTATAGGTAGTGCAGGAGTTAGAAATGCAAAATAGAAATAGCAGTGAAGTATTGAAGTAATGCCAACCCCCCCCCCCGCACAGAGACTGAAAGGCATTGGGAATGTGGCTTTGGGTCAGTCATAATGCTTATGCCATTTCACCTCACCTCATCCTGCAGATAGTGACAGATGTTGGGGTGTACATTGGGGTCTTCAGCCCTTATGCTCACCCCATTCCATAAGGACATAAGCTGAGATGGGTGCAATATAGGAGAATGGGGTGAATGTTAGGGTGACAGAACCCAAGGCACACCTCAATGCCTGTCAGTGGCTGTAGGGTGGAGGTAGAATTCTGTGAACATTATGACTGACAAACCCAAGTTACATCCCTGATACCTGTCAGTCTCTACAGGGTGAGTGTATGGTTGGAAACCCTAATGTCACAGGTGTTTGTTGGTATTTTCACTCCAGATTTTCAACAATGGCTTTCTGGGACCCCACATCATGAACAGTGGTGCTATCATTTCGTTACTCAATCCTGAAAGGTGATTTTGCACAGCAACTGTGCCATTGGGAGCCACAGGTGCGGAAACACATTTAGGGCAGGATGCTAAAAATGACAGCTGTGCTGTTCATGAGGAAGTGTACAAAAATGGCAATTTTGAAAATCTGAAGAGAAAAAAATTAACAATTTTCAAACTTACGAGCGTGCATAGATACTGCACAATGCACATCCATAATGTGGTAATTTGGGGGATTTTCTTAATCAGATTTTCAACATGGGCATTTTGCAATCTTTCCTCATGAACAGTGGCACTGTGATTTTGTTACTCTGTCCCAAATGTCGATTTCACACAGTGACTGTGCCCATTGTGCTTCCCAGGTGTGAAAACATGTTTTGGGCAGGATGTGAAAAATGACATCGATATTGTTCATAAGAAGGAGTGCACAAATGGCAAGGTTGAAAATCTGGAGTGAAAATATAAAAAAATTGGCGAAGTTACGAGCGTGAGAAGAAACTGCAGAATGCACACTGGTAACACAGTCATATTTTGGAATTTTTTCACCAAATTTGCAAAAGGGGCTTTTTGGGACCTCTCCTTATGAACACTGTCTCTGTGATTTTCATACTCTGTCCCAAATGTCGATTTCCCACAGCAACTGTGCCATTGTGCACCAGATGTGAAAACACATTTAGGGCAGCATGTGAAAAATGACAGCTGTATTGTTCATAAGAAGGTTTGAAAAAATGGCAATGATGAACATAAGAAGTGAAAATATTAAAAATTCTTGAAGTTATGAGCGTGCGTGGAAACTGCAATGCACACTCACAACACAGTCATTTTTTGGAATTTCTTTACCAATTTTGCAACATAGGCTTTTTGGGAGCCTACTTCATGAACAGTGGCATTGTTGTTTTGTTAATCAGTCCTGAAAGGTGATTCCATGACATGACCAGGAAATCACCTTTTTGAAAGAATAATGAAATGACAGTGACTGATTTCATGAGGTGGGGTCCCAGGAACTCCATGTTGAAAATTTGGAGCCAAAAGTTGAAAAAATGGCTGAGATATCCACCTAAGTTGAATCCCCCCCATGGATGCCATTATATAGCTTAACGTGATTTTCTTCAGTTTGCAGTTGGATTTTGAAGAGTTTAGATGTCTACCACTCCACCGAGGATCGCTGCGCTAGGCCTCCAGAGGTAAGTATGGGGTGAGGGGTGTGGGGAGGTGAGGTGCACAGAGAGTGGGTGCGGGTTGAGAGATGGGGCATCGTGACCATGAGGGACCGTTTTTCTGTTTTATAGGGGGAAAAACTGAACTACGTGGGAAGTTTTTTTTTTACAGGTTTGGCAAATACATTTAGGCACACTGAGGAGGGCTCCCAGTGTACCACCTGTTTTTGTTGGGGGGGGAGACTGAAGCCAATGGGAATTAGGCACCCTTTCAGTAAAGAAAGTGTGTCTTTGTTTGGGGGTACATGATGCCAAGAGGGATTGGGCACCCCCGTCGGCAGACAAATGAAACTGGGGGACATTATGCTGATGGGAACTGGGCACCCCCATCAGCAAACAAATTGAACTGGTTACAATACAACATTTGAGTAATGGTGCTCCAAACACAGATATACAACTCCCTTGAAGGTGTAAAATACACTTAACAACAAAAATATCAATGCAGGGAGCCCAATCTTCTTACTTCAAAAAGAGTTATTTGAACAACTTAATGTTTTTCTCACTTCTTTTATTATTTTATGATCCCCTATGTTTCGTTCCTTTTGAGCTTGTTCACGGGGAAGTTTATTAACTGTTTTAACAGAAAAAAAATACATTTTCATTAGAACTCTCTCTTTGTTAATATTTTTACAATTACTTTATCACATGTTCAGTTAGGAACGTGTGCACGTTATGTACCATTAAAACTGCTTTTTCAACTGTGCTTTCATGTATCCAGTCTTTAAACAAAGCTCTCTGTAAAAATTAAAATGAACAAAAAGGACTTTTAAACACAGTGCTCACACAAGCCACGTAATTATGCTTTCATTTTACTACTGCATATGCTTGAACACCACATAATTACTCACTTACCTCAAGAGTTCTGAAATTTTGTTCAATTTTGTTTTTATGATTGGAACTCTGCCAAATACAACGCCTCTTTGCAGAAGCTGCAATGGCATTTCTCAAACACTAAAAAGCTCTTGAGAAGTGTCTTCCTCTTGAGCCCGCTTGAAAAACTGCCAGAGTGATGTATCACTCCCTGTAGCGCTCATGATCGGAGAATGTTGCTAAGCAACTGTACATTCTTCCCCCTAAATAGGAAGAACAGATGCTTCTTCCAAGCAGGCTCTTAGCACAAATATCCAGTGCTTATGTGGGCTGATTACATTTAAGCTGCACTCTGAAACATTTTGTAAAAAAACCAAAGATAGCTTCAGTGATGCTTTAACCACACATAAATTAGCACTTCATTTTTCATTCACTGTACTCAACTTCATCTGTTATAAACTCTATTCTGGCATTTATATTCTTAGAGTTTCCCAGTGCAGGCTGGGGTGTGGAATTCCAAGGTTTCAAGACATTTCACATCTTGATGTCATTATTACAAACATATCCTATGTGCTTTCTACTGAAATTCCAATATTCGTTGCATAGCAAAACTTTGTAGGAAGAATAGATTGCACATGGAACCTCTGCAATTTTATTTAAAACCAAATCTACTGATTAAATCAAATATCTCATGTGGAAATAATTTTTATAGTAGCTAATATTGGACTGATTAACTAGTTTCATTACTCGTGACTGTTTTTTCTTACTTGTGACTATTTTCCACCTCCTTTACATTGCTCCAATCCAAACTAAAAATCTGTCGCCCCTATATGCACACTTGCCAGTTACTTTCCAGATTCATTCCAATGTCTGTCCTTAGTGTTTTTAAATCAAAAATCCACTTCATTTCTCTTTGTTCTAATAATTTGGTATAATTGCCGCCTCTCAGTGGTGGCTTCACTACCTCTAACCTCCAAAATCTTAAAAAGGCTCCTCTATGTCCTGCAGAATTAAAATGTTGTGCCACTGGTGACTGTTCATCTTTGTTTCTTGTATCACCCTTATGTTCCAAAATTCTCTTTTTAAGGGCTCTCTTGGTTTGTCCAATCACATGGGCACTGTATTACTTATATTACTCCTTCTGTGTTACAATTAACATGTTCCTTAATTCTGAACTCGGCATTAAAGTGTGGATGTTTAAATCTGCTTTTCTTGCTAGTGTTATTACAGACTGTACATCTGCCACAATTCTTCATTCCTGGTTGCAGGGGGCCCAGTAATAGCTGGGTTCCCTGTGTACTTGTTTTTTTAAACTGTGACTGCACTAATTTATCTTTCAAGTTGCTAACCTTTTTAGCCACTATTATTTGCCTCTGCTGTAATATCATGTTGTTAGGATTATCTGATGCAACCATATGCCAATGTATGTTTATAATCTTCCTTATATTGGGCATTTTGTGATTATATTGTATAGCTAAAACTGTCCTGTTTGTTTCATCTTTCTTCTCTTTACAGGTTAATAATTCCTCCCCTGTTTTATTTTCAATCTTAAAACTTGCTTGTTTTAGGACAGTTGGTGTATAACACCTAGCTCTAAATCTTCCTATCATCTCTTGTTTATGTTTTTGATAATCTTGTTCTTCCATACAGTTTCTTTTTACTCTTACCATTTGCACATAGTGGGTGAGATATTCAAAGCAGTTGCGCATGGCACAAGTGAGATGCACCAGTGCAATAGTGGACATGCATCAAAGAGTGATATTCAGCGGGTGACAATGCGCAGCGCATGTCGCAGTGCACCAGTGTGCAACCCTAATGAATGCATGCACAAGTGTAGGGGTCATAGCCATGAATAAACTGCGCAGTGCAATATTCAACAACAAGCCAATGGCGCAAACGTGGAGCAACAGGGACATGCATGGAGCAAAGTTGAGCCTATAAAAGGATGGAGCAAGCAGGGGATGGAGGCTTGCGCCCAGGGGAGCAGGGGTGAGAGACGGAGAGAGAGAGGGAGAGAGAGAGAGACAGAGAGAGACAGAGAGAGAGGCAGAGACAGAGAGAGAGACAGAGAGAGGGCCAGTGGCCATGCAGGACAGCATCAGGGGTGCAGGACAGGCACAGAGACAGGAGGTGCAACTGGCTGTTGGACAGGTAGTGTGAACCCAACTGTGCCTGTGAGCATGAGCTGCCCAGAGTGTGTGTGTGGGTCCCCAACACAGGAGTGCACCCAGTGCAGGGGGTCAGGCAGCAGCACACAGCCGGGGTAGCCCAAGGAGTCAACCACGGGGGGGAAGAACAGGCCAGGCCAGGCCTGGCCAGTGCAATATTCCAGATGTATGCGGTAATGAGGGGTGTGAGGAGGCAGGAGGCAGAGCGGCACAGCTGTGGAAGGGCCCGGCTGTAGTATGCCCAGAACAGGTGGTACCATGCCCGCACCACCTTTGAACAGTACAGTGACACCAAGATTGTGGGCCAGTATTGCCTGAACCAGGAGATTCTGAGGCAGCTCTGAGAGCTGTGCAGTGATGAGATGTAGGCACCCATGAGACGGAGCCACGCCCTGTCGGTGGAGACCAAGTTCATGACCGTGATGTGCCTGCTCACCACGGGTATCTTCCAGAGACCAACAGGGAACACCACAGGCATAACCCAGTCGGCTGTGTCATGGCTCCTCACACAGTTCCCCAATGCATATGCTGCAGAATACATCCACTTCCCCAGCACACAGGCGGAGCGTACAGCAAACATGCATGAGTTCCACAGGGTTGCACATATGCCTGGTGTGCTAGAGGCCATTGACTGCACTCACGTAGGCATCCGCACACCACTGGGGCTGGTGGGGATGGCCTACATCAACAGGAAGGGCTACCCCAGTGTCAACTGCTAGGTGGCCTGCGATGGCAAGGGGTACATAATCAATGTCTGTGCCACACACCCTGGTGGAGCACACAATGCCTTCATCTGGCACCAGTCTGCACTGTGCCACAGGTTTGAGAGTAGGAACATCCCCACTCGCCACCTAGTAGGTGAGTATGCAGCTGGAATGGGCAGGCTGTGGGGGGAGATGCCATGCTGGGGGCGTAGGAGGGTCCATCTTTGTAGGCATGGGGGTCAGCCACACATCCCAAAATGCTAACCCATCTTGTCACCACACAGGTGACAGCAGAAACCCACTAAGGCCCTGGCTGCTCATCCCATACTGGTGCCCATCGACCCCAGCACAGGAGAGATTCAACGAGGCACATGCCAGTACACAGAACATAATCGAGCATGTGTTTGGACTGCTAAAGGCATGCTTCTGTTGCCTCCACATTTCAGGTGGTGCCCTACAGTACAGCCTCTTGAAGGCCTGTGGCCTATTCCTGGCCTGCTGCATCCAACACAACATGGCCACTGACCGTGGGATAGCTGTTGAGGTCAAAGAAGGGAACAGCAGTGGGGACGATGCAGACGGTGGGCCATGCGGTGGTGTGCAGCCCCTCCCTGGGTGACGGGAACCCCAGCTGCACAAAATGGCCCAGCAGCACCGGGACACCATTGCAGAGGAGCACTATGGTGCATGCAGGTAAGTGAACATGACCACACACATGTCCCAGGGACCAGGGCACAGTATACAGGCATGCCCGGCTGAGCCCCACAAAAAACACGTCTGGAAGGCAGTGTTGATGGACATGGAACAGGACTCTGTGGAAGCACCCTTCACGGCACTGTGGACCCCACCCACATACCCCCACACACACAAGCACGGTCACACAGGCACGCACACCCCAAAGCCACCTACGGCATATGTCAGATGCTGAACACCAGTGCACAGTGGCAGCTAGTGCTGTGAAGGCATCATCATGCACATGTCACAGTGGCCAGCGGCTGGGTGGGTGTGCACAAGGCAGGCGTGTTGTGTAGTCCGTGGTCATCATGACACTGCTATGCACATGCACACACCACACCACTGTGCATACAGGGCTGCAGCAGGCAGCGGACAGGGAGGGTGGTAGATCATGACTGCCATGCAGTTTCACAGCCACCAAGGACACGTGGACAGCCCCACCGAGACCGCCCAGCAGATGCAGGCTGTGCAGCAGCCACAGAGGGTGTCACAGACGTTCCCCCAGGTGTGTCACTGCAGGAACATGACCGGTCCATTGCAGGCATCTGCAGACCCCCGAACAGGCCTGCTCCAGGTGTGCCAGGAATGCCCCAAGCGGATCCCAGCAATGACAGTGCTGGAGTTACATGATGCTGGGACCAAGGGGTGGAGAGTGCACTCCACGGTGACTGCTGTAGATGGCCCCATACCAGGATGGCCAGTGGTGCTTGGCCGGCCATTACCACAGTGGTGAGCATGCGTGTGGCCTCAACCAGGAGCTGCTCAAAGTCCCGGTCACACCTCCCTGCAGACTGGTGCAGCTCCTTGTGGAGTGCGCGTACCCCTGCTACAACCTGCATCTGTTGCTGTATGGATGCCTGGAGCAGCTGGGTGTGCTCAGAGGGTCAGTGCCCTGGTGGGCTTGGGCATTGCGCCAACCACTGGTAGTTGCTCGACCAAGTGGCACAGCCCCCCTCGCAGGTGGAGGCCGCACAGTCAGGCCCCCTTGGGCCTGTACTGTCTGCAGTGCACTGGCAATAGGCAGTGCACCCGGACCCACCATGGCACCGTCCTGCTGCCACTGCTGCCCCTCCAGCCGCTGTGTGCATGATGGCACCTGGGCGGCTGTGCTGCCACCGCCACACAGTATGGACTGCACTGCAACTATGTCATCCACCGCCTCACCAGGCGGTGCAGCTGGAGGGTTGACAACTGCCACCTGGGCACTCTCTGCGCTGCTGTGTCTGGTGCGTGGTATGGGTGCCTTCCCCTGTTCGGCATCACCACTGTCCATGATAATAGTCATGTCATCATCGATCCCGGACCCTGTCCCGATCAGTGTCTCTGCATACTGGATGCCATGGCTGGTGTTCCTCTGAAACACTGCCTGGGCCTCGTCTGCGACCACACCACAGGCATCCGGTCAGACAGTGGGGATTGGCCAGCAGTGATCCAGACCCCAGACAGCAGTGGAGGTGGATGGACTCTCCTCCAGATCCAGGACAGCCCCCAAGGTGGGCACCACCACCCCCGCAGCTGTACGCAGGTGCTCAGGATCTGTAAAGGAACACATACGAGTTAGTGCTGCCGCCACACACCCCTGCCCCCTTGCACCCCTGCCCCATCCTCATGTGCCGCTGTACCTACCATGCTGCCCCCCATCTGGAATCCACCACTGGGAACACCCTCAGTGGCACTTCACTGCATGGTGCCACCACCAACTCCTCCTGCGGTGTCAGCTGTGGCACTTCAGGCTGTTCACCACCAATGGTGGCACATGCAGCCCAGATGGCAGCCACCTTCTCCTTTATCTGCCTTCTGTCCATGACCACCTTTTTCTTGCACTCCTGTGCTGACCTCTGATGGCTTCCCTGCTGGTTCACAGCCCTGGCTACTCCTTCCCATGATTCCTCCCTGGCCTATGGGGTGCCTGTGGAGCCACTCAGAAGGGACTCCTGGTCCAGGTATGTGTCATATAGGGCATCGTTCTCTGCCCTCATGAAATTGGGCCTGCGCCTCCATGCAGGCCCCTAGAAACATAGAAACATAGAATTTGATGGCAAATAAGGATCACTTGGCCCACCCAGTCTGCCCATTTCCCTACCTAATGGATTAGCTGCTGATCCTAGTTAACCAGCAGCCTACTTCTTCCTACCCCTACCCCCTAGAATTGCCTTATGACTGTCCCATGCATGCTTGAATTCCACCACTGTTTTTGACTCCACAACTTCCTCCGGAAGGCTGTTCCATGCATCCACAACCCTCTCTGCTCCTCAACCTCCTCGTGCTCCGACATGCTCATTCCTGTGGGTGAGGACATGTATTTAGTGCTGGCTGCCATAAACGAGGCCCCTCCAATCCATTGTCCCGACATGCCCACTGCCTGGCGTCTTACCTCTGAAGGATGCAATACCAGCCTGGTGCCTGTGGAGTCCCACGGCACCTTTATAGGGCATCACATGCAAATGAGGGAATGCACAACTGTAATGAGATGCAAATGCCTCCGATGTGGCATGGATATGCTGATCAGCTCATTTGCATATGCCTGCTGAATATCGCGGAATTGTGCATGGCGCTTTGGAGTTGAGCATGCTCAAGTCATGGCACAACTGTATGATGTATGCAGTACGCCTGGCACTGTGCATGCGTGCTCTGACATCATGTACATCAGTGGCACTTCCAGCACACAGTGTGCTATACGCGGTACAGTGCTCTGCCGCTATTGGGCATGTGGTGCTCATGCACTGTATGCCCTATGGCACCTGTGCACCATTGGCACATGGACCATGGGGCACACTAGACCCCATAGCTCACCATGCCTTCCATGTCCTATCATGCTGTCACACATGGTGTGCCTGCCGACCTTTGACCATACGAGTGTCCCTTGACCCCCGGGTACCTGAAGCATGTGCCGTCACTACCCCAGCTGTATCGCACAGCAATGAGGCATGCACAAATGGGGATGGTAGCACATCACCAGGCATGTCTGCAGTATCACCGTGATGTGCAGCCCGTGTGCTACCAGTCGCCATTTTGGATAAGCAGCACAGATTGCAGCATGCCATGCAGGAGCTCAGCAAGGGCACCTAATTGGAGCCAGGTTGAGCTAGTTAACCTGGTGGCACTGGTAGAGCCTCATGTTGGCACTCTTTATGGGCAGGTACCCCTGGACCATCCTCGCACCGAGGTGTGGCAGGAGGTGGCTGAGGGGTTAGAGGTGGTCACTGGGGCCCAGCATAGTGGGGAGCAGTGCTGCTATAGGAATGGGGACCTGCGGCGGAGGGATCCAGACTGGCTGAGATCACTGCAGGCATGTGTCTGGAGGGGTGCCGTGCCATGGCCAAATCAGTGCACATTTCCACATCTGTGCCTTGTCGGTGTTCTACGGGGTGCCAGCAGGGTGTCATGCTGTGCTGCCTGGGAGGGCTGTGGCTGGGCATGCCACTGGCCATGATGCACTGTGCCACGGCAATGCCACTGTGCAGAAACATGGGGTATTCTGTGCTGGTGGGGTGGGGCACATGGATTGCTGCCCAGTGCTGATGTCTGCCTCTCTCTGTCTCCCTACTAGGCCCTGAGGATCAGCACAGAGCCAGGATGGCTGGAACCACTGCCAGATGGCAGCAGGCCAATGGAGATGCATGGGTGAGGGATGCTGGCCATGTGGGAGTTGCTGGCGTCAGGCGCCGGTCGTGCTGCAGCATGCAGGTAGGCACTCTGTCAGTGTTTGTTGTTGTGTGGGGTTAGGGTCGGTCACAACCCCCTATGCACATGGCCATTACAGCCATGCATTTCTGGTGTGGTCCATTGCACCATGCCATGCCTTTCGCACATGTGTGTGGCTGCTGCTGGTGGGCTGTGTGTGCATCCAGGTCCCAGCCATGCCACTGCTATCCCCCTGCATAGCCCTGTTGCCTGGCAGCCATGGATGTGGTGTACTGCACATGGCTGGTGTTGGTGTGAGTTGCTGTGCATGGCTGTGGATGGTTGGGATGGTGACTCGTGTGGGCACGCACTCTGTGGATGGCTGTGTGCCTACTACAGGGCACATGTCACTGCTGTCCACTGCACACAGTGAATGGGCTACAGTTAAATGTGCATGCACTCATCCATGTACCCTCCTTTGTCCTAGGTGTCCATCGAGTGGATGACAACACCAGGCTCATGGAGCAGATCCTGAGGGTTCCCACAGCCACTCTTGCAGTGGCACGCATCATCAGGCAGGCCCTGTGCAGACCGCAGAGGAGATGGAGGACCAGGCATCAATAGGGTGTGAACAACATATGTTGCCTGTTGGCCTGCATCACCCTCCCTTCCCCTGGCCCCCTTCCCTTCCTCCCTTGTACCCTAGCTAGCCATGTCCCCTGTCCCCCTGCCTCCCTTCCCCAGCCTACCATCTTGATTGTGGCCTCCCCATTCCCTGCTTCCTATCCCTGTTGCTCTGTATATAGTTGCTGTTGTTTGTTCATTTTAATACACATCTATTTTGTTAGCCATCCGTGCCCATGTCTACTTTGCAGCTGGCTTATGGAGCCATGCTGCAGTGGTGTGCAAGGTGGCCATGTGGTATGTCTGGGGTCGACTGGGGTTTGTTTTTGGTGGTCTGTGGCCAGTGTGTGTGCCCTGGGGTGTACATGTACACCCTGCTGGGTCTGTGTGGCCTGTGTGTTGTGTGCTGTTGGCATGTGTGTTGTCAGTTATGGTCCCAGTGGCATGTCCCATGCCATCCTGTGGGTGTTGTCTATGGCTACTTGCCAGTGGTCATTGGTGCCACGCCACCTCCATGCACTGCTGTGGTGTGCGTGGTTGGGGCCTGCGGGTGTGTGCCTGCCTTGCCTCCCTCCTGTCATCCCCTACACCCTGGTGGAAGTATGTCCTGCTCTTGTGGCATATTCCACACTGTGCCAGTTGCCCTGTGCCATGGACCATGCATCTCTGTTCCTTGCACGGCCCACGTTGTGCTCTTGCACTTCCTGACTTGCTCCGTTACACAGCCCAGGTTGCGCGATGGCGCCTGCTGACTTGCTCCCTGGTGCAGTCCTTGCTGCGTGATGGCTCATCCCTGCATTATTCATCCATCTTGCGCTGTCACTTGCCGTTGAATATCATGTTGGGTGCACACTGACGCAGTGTGCTTGCGCTCTGCGCCTGTTGCGCCTGCCACTGGTGCATTTTGAATATCTCACCCATGGTATACTATTTTTTTTATTTTGCTTCATGATAACTCTTACTATGCAGCAGAGTATTTCTATCCATTTCTTTCCTATAGATTGATGTACTCAAAGTACTTTTTTCCTTTTTCACCAAGAGATCCAAAAAGGGAATGCTGGGCTCATTGTAATTTATTGTAAATTTTAAATTTCTATCCCACATATTTAACTGTGTGTCACATTCAAGTAATTCTTGCTGTGTTCCTCCCCATATACAGAATGCATCGTCAATAAATCTTTTCCACAAAATTATTTTTTCCAAAAACCCATTTCTTTGATCATTAAATACATTTTCTGTTTAAAAATTAATCATATATGCATTTACATAGGCTGGGCCCATTGTGCCGCCCATGGCAGTACCTCTTGTCTTGTTGGTAGAAAACTCCATCAAATTTAAAATAATTATTTTCTAAAATAAATATTGCTAAATCTTGCAGCATTTCAGTTCTTGGTTCCTTGTTATTTGATCGTTTGTCTAACATTTTTTCCATATTGAAATTTACAATTCTACTACTTCCCATGTAACTAAAATGTTTTTTGTTAAATCTCTGACTTCTGAAATTGATTCAATTGTTTCATAACATCTGATGAATCCTATATATAGGTGGAACTTTGTTCTAGCAAAGGTTGTACAAAATAATTAATATATTTGGATATGGGGTCAAATAGTGAATCTATTCCTGAGACTACTGGACTCCTTGGTGGGTCTAACACATTTTTATGGATTTTTGGGATGCTATAGAAGGTTGGAATTCTTGGATGTTCCTTGATGAGTAATCTCATCTCCCATTCCTGCAACCAGTTCATGTCCACAAATGCAGATAATATTTCTCTTAATTTTCCTTGTAATAAAATTGTAGGGTCATGTGGTAACTGAGAGTAGTTACGCCTATTTTCTAACAGTTTCAAACACATCATTTTATATTTTTCTCTATTCTGTATTACTATTCCTTCCCCTTTATCTGCTTGGTTTATTATGATTTCACTATCTTCACATCTTCACTTACATCTTTTGTTGCTTTTCTTTGCATCACTGTCAAATTATGTTGTTTTGGCCATAACTCGTTCTTGTTTTTATATAATGCCATAATTCCTTTTCAACAGTACTGCAAAATGTCTCAATTCCATGGTTCATATCCGGAAGGGGGAAATTCGATTTGATATTTAATGCCGTTTTAACGTGTTTTTGTTCCTCATCTCCTACTGTTTCTACCTCAGAAAGATTTTTTAATATAAGAGTTCTAAAAAACCTTTGTAAGTCCACCTCAAGTTCAAATAGATTTACTGGTTGTGTGGGAGCAAATGACAAGCCTAATCCCAACACTTGTTCCTCAACTTTAGTTAAACTTTTTTTACTCAGATTGAATATTGGAATTATTTCTACATTTGTTTGGGCAAACCTCTGTCCATGTATGGCATTCGTGTTGTTCTTCCATCTGTTCCTCCTCACTCCCCTCCCCTCCTGCCACCTCAAAACCCCGCTTGTGGTCTGGAGTAATTTCTATTGGAATTAGTATTTTTAAGTCATATCTTGATTCAGCTAAATCTGCTGTTGAGATACTGGGCTGCTGTGACTCTCTGTATGAGAATATTCTTCAGCTGCCTCTATATGGGAATCTCTTGTATAGCTATTATCGCTATCTGTTCCAGTTTCTATATTATAAAACACTTGTCTTCTCTATTATACTGTTTATACATATAAACCCTGTTTTCTTTGTAATCATTTGTATCCCTAATGAATTTGCTGATCTTTGCTGTTTTAATTTATCTTCATATTCTAATAGTTTCTTTTATATCCTCTGAATTGTGTGTAAATTCTTCTGCTTAGAATTGCAATTTGAGTGCATCTTGTGTTTTCTGTATATCTTCTACCATGGTTTTCCTTTCATCTATTATCACTTCTATCAAAGCATAAACGTTGCAGCTTGTCCTATTCCTAATCCCATACCATTTATTAAACAATTTTAAGGTATTAATCCCTATATTGGGTTCAACTGCTATTCTAAGTCCTCTAGGTATTCTATTATGTTCTAAATATTGTGTTAATGTCAATCCATGCCACTCCAACCTGGTGTGCCTGAATTAAGAATTTCAATTTTTTGTGCAATATTTTTTTGAGTTTCCCCCATTTGTGTGGAAAGGTCCCTGCTGCCTCTCACAGCTTGAAATAGTGACTTCCTTTCATCTTCTGAGTAAGTTGTAAAATGCAAAGTGTTATGAACACTATTTCCTATATCCTGAAGTGCTGCTATAGCTTCATCCATATTAAACTAATGGCAACACCAATATACTGTTTCTGTCTTTTTAAAGATCATAAATAAAAATTTTAATTGTTCTAATTTTAATGTATTTCTGATTCTTCATTATTTGAACTTCTCACCAACATCTAAAGGAAATGTTACCCACCCTCAAGGTACATTCAATTATACAAATTACGATACAAAATTTGGGTAATGGTGCTTCTAATACAGATATACAACTCCCTTGAAGGCAACCGGCTAAAGCATCCCCTGATTCTGCCACAGCACTGACACACTTTGAAAAAGGCAGTGCGTTACTACCACAAAATGTTGCTTGCGATGCTCACACAGGCCAACATAAAAAGGTAGTAAAACATGTCCAGCCAATTATAGGCCAATCAGTTGAACATGCATCCCATGTAAAATATTAGAATCACAGATAAAAATCAAAATCCTGGAACATCTAAATACCATCTCCATGTTTGATCCTACTCAACATGGTTTCAGAAAAGGCAGATCTTGTTCAACTAACATGATTTGTTTTTATGATAACATAAGCAAAAAATTGGATGAAGGGATATCCATGGATATTGTACTGTTTGATTTTAGTAAGGCCTACAATCTAGTTCTACATTGGGCAATCAGTGGGAAATTAAATATGGAATTAGTAAATATATTTTACAATGGGTCAACAACTGGCTGATGGATAGAACACAAATAGTGACCATAAGAGGTCACCTATCATCTGAGGGAAAAATTAGTAGTGGAGTGCCCCAGGGATCAGTGATAAGCTCTATAAACTTTCAGATTTTTATAGCAGACCTAGAAGAAAATGTGAAAAATAACACCATTAAGTATACAGATGATAACAAGCTAAGTGGACCATGCGACACCACTGAAGACATTGCATCATTACAAAAAGGTATAGACAATATTGCAGCTTGGACATCACACTGAGGTATAACTTAAATACCAAAAAATTTTGTGTTCTACATTTGGGAAGAATTGAAGAAGGTTTAGGTATCATGGCCGATGACAAGTTACAGTTTAAACAGCAATGTACCAACATCACTGCAAAGGCTAATAAAGGAATAATGCATGACAGGGTGTGTGTCGTGCTGGGATAACGCAACTCCTGGGGGGTTGGGCACGAGGCTGCAGGCCGAGTACATCCAATGCCTCAGGCGTGGCGTTATCCCAAACGACACACATCTTGGAATGCATTATTCCTATTATACAATGGCTCATTGTTATATATTAAATAAAAAACAATTTAAAGAATGTTTTTATTAGTGCAGAAAAATATTTTTGTTTCTGAAGAGGAGATGCAAAAAAAAAAGCTCATCATCCATAAAATCATCTACAGTTTCACAGTGCTGAGACTAGACCTGTTGTGTCGTGCTGGGATAACGCCATGGGTCCAGCCCCAAACTGACCAATCACAGTCTTTCTTGCCATTGTATAATAGAACAATATTGGCTATTAAACAAAATATCAAAAGTAGTTCACCGAAAATATTATTACCGCTGTACCTGTCCTATGTCAGGCCACAAATGGACTATGGCAGCCATTTATGAAATCCTTACACAAAAACTGAAATTAATAGATTAGAGAAAGTACAGCATAGATTTACAAAATCATTTAACACTATGAAGGATCATACCTATGAAGAAAGATTAAATAACCTTGGTCTACATTGTCTGGAACTGAGAAAGAAAAGACGAGACATATTATTTTATTATGACAAAATGAATGAACCCTCATTAATGACTAAACTAAACGTTAAATATAAACATGATCACTCTGCTGTAAAAGGACATGCCTTTCAGGTTAAATGAAACAAGTATAAATCAAACAAAAGAAAATTCTTCGATACATTGTGATCAGCAAATTTATGGAACAGACTATCTGAGAAAGTGATAATAAGTACAAATAAAGAATCCTTCAAAAGAAATCTAGGCAAATAAATAGCAGACGGGTGAAATATGAATTATTATATCATGTCCTAAGGAGCTGCTTTGGAGCCTTAGCCATTTTTTGCTCCAAATTTCAGTGAAGCTAGACAGCATTAATAGCAAACTCCCTATCCACCAGAAAGGACTGCGCTACACCACACCAGAGAGAAAATAAGAAACTGCACCAGAGAGAAAATAATGGATAAGTTTCTGACAAGATGCAGCATTAAGAGTTTTACAGAATCATGCATGGTCATGCAGCCCTCAAGGGGGTTTGGGTGTCGCACATGTGGCCTTCAGGTTATTTCAGGTTGTCCAACACTGAATTAGATGGACAGGCTATGTGACTGTCGCCTGACACTGGTTCAGAACCACTCAGTGAACTATATCATAGTGATGCAAAGATTGTGAAGCAAGTCAAACACATGCAGGCTTTTGATTTTTTTGTCTTTCCCTTTGGGCCTGGGGACTTGGTGGAGCCCTCAGGAGATCTGTGGTATCAAGAGAAAGCAAAGCAACAAGTAAAAAGTGGTTGTGTAGCTTGTTGTCTGAAGTGGCTCTAAAACATAGTGCCAACACCATTGTCAGCACCTGGCAGGTGGGATTCTGCAAAGAGCTAGGGTTGGCTGATTATCAACAACATAGTTAGAACACAAATCATCCTATTTGTGAGTGTTGATGGCATGCCTGGAATGGAGTTGCACAGCCCTGCTGGAATATTACTAAACAGACTGTTGAGCCTGAAAGGACAGCAAAGAAATACTAATTATGAATGTTGCTTATCAACAGCTTATGTTTGTAGGCTTGTGTTGTTCTTTTTTTGTTTTACTGGTGTATGGTTGTGGATGAAGACCAAGACAGGTGGGCAGCAACTTGGGACAAAATTATGGACTTTGTTCTGCCTGGCCATGTCCCCCTTGCAGGTTTCTCTGTCATCCTGAAGGGGTATAGATCTTGGCTCCCTCTCTTCTACCCCTCTTCCTTTCCCCCTACTTTCCAATCCTGATCCCTTGGCAGGGTTCTCTGTTTCCTGAAGGGGTATAGATTGTCTCTCTGTCTCTTTTTGGCCCTCTCCCTTCCCTCCCATTTTCAAATCCATCACCTGCCCACCCCCTGCTTCCTTATCTCCTTCCTCCCCTCCTCTCCTGTTCCTCTGTCCTTCTTTTCTGTACCACCTGGTCCGATTCTCTCTTCTTCTCTTCTGCCTGATCCTAACCCCCTTGTAGGGTTCTCAGCAACCTGGATGGGTATAGATCTTAGATGTACCTCTCTCTCCCTTTTCCATCCCTACCCTCTACCCATCCCCTGTCCACTTCCCCACTTATCTTATAACTGCCCTCCCTTGGGTATACAACAGCACTTCGACTCTTGTGCTCAGCCTATCACCTCTAGCATTTCCAATGTGTTATCCATACTCTAACCTTTACTCTACTAGATCACCTGCTCTTGGGTTGTTACAATGTATGCTATATCCGAATATGTTGTTTACCCTAGCCGGTTGGTCTGGGTTATTGTGTAACTGTATTACACTGTTTTGTTTTTAGAAATTGTATAGAAATTGTACTTGTATTATCATGTGTTTTGCTCCCAACTCTTGCCCCCCCAGGACGCTTCTGTAAATGAGCTGTTTACAGCTCATGTTGCCTTTCCTGGTGAAACATTTTCCAAATAAATAAAAATTAAAATAAATTTGGCATCTGTGGATCTGAGTCCTTGAGACTCATAGTAAATAATATTTTTCATTTCTTTATTAATGCTTTTTTCCCTCATTGGTGCAGACATTCTTACTCCTTGTATGACCCCCACCCAGCCCAAGACCTGGATCCTCATATACATGCCCCTATCCAGCCCATCTTGTATGACTTACCCCTGGGGTGGGGGTTGGCAGCCTCTCCCATGCCACTAGCACATGAATGGGGTGTGCTAGAGGGGGGCCTTCTACCAGTGTGGGTCCTGCAAGGGTCCGACCCCCTAATTCATGCACTGCCAGGTATTTTCTCCCTAATTTTTTCCCCATAATGGGGAGCAGGCATGCAATCTCGCTCACGACACTGCTGCACTTGCTTCTGCATGAAGCACATTGACAACTGTGTCTCTGCCTCTCCCCAATGTTGTGCAGTCCCTAGCTGCTCTGCTCTAAGCTGCTTCTAGCAGCCAGACATATGCTGGGCCCTACATCCCCACTCCCACCGTGGAGAAAAGCAGTACAAAATGCTTGGTGACAGTCCTCCTACCCCAGCTGACCCTCTGACACCCCAAGTTTGTTCCCAAACTCAGGACATCAGCACCACAAGCAGTAGTCCTACTGCTGCACATGTGATCTGGATCCCAAAAACCACAGCATTATACTTGCAATTTCACCACACTTCTTTCAATAAAGGGAACTTAGAATGTTTTATAAATTCTGCTTGTACTTTTTGTGACAACAGTCAGCTCCATGTGAACTCTGTTGTTTAGCGTGGTATACTATAGCATAGTGCAGTCTCACCTACATGTACTCACACTCGGTGTGAGACTAGGAAACAATGCTTTCATACATAAATGGATATTGTGAGTGGTATATACAAACCAAGTGCAAGCTAATCAATTGCTATACCTGTTTACTTGTACCCTGTCTAGCTTTGAAATAAAATATTGAAGAATCTCCAAAGGACTCAAGGAAACCTGCTTCAAAATTACTTTTGAAATTATTGTAAAAGATAACACAGAATTTAATCAAAACAAATTCTGCAGTGTCACTGGGTGTGGCAAGAATCTGAGGAAATTGGACTGTTACCCCACTCACTGTCTGATGCCTTCTGTTGCCTGCTTCTAAAGCCATGCCTGACTTCACCCAAGTAAATCAGGCACTGGCCACTGAAAATAGCAAGTGATATAAATATAACAGGGTTACTTTTACTTCAAGTGGTGTAGAGATGGTATCAACCCTAATGACTAGGGTGCTAAGGTCAAGTGGCATGTTGTAAAAGTTGTCCTCTAATGCAGAAAGACAAGCCATCATGGTGAAAGCACTGAAACAAGTGTTACACCAGAAGCGAATTGTCTGTAAAGCCAACTATTAAATAAACACAACATTGCTTGTTTCCCCATAGTAAGGAGCAACTGGTGGACTTTCTAGAAGAGAAAGGAAAGGAATCAGCATAACTTTGTAAAGGAACGCCATGCCAGACCAACCTGGCAGAGTTCTTGATTCTGTAATGATAGCTGTGGACAAATGGCTTGTGGTTGAAGTGCTGTGCCTACACTTCAGTAAGGCCTGTGACTTAGTGCCCCACAGAAATTGCTAAGGAGCTGGCGACCTAGGGGTGAGCATGAAGCTAACCAGGTGAGTGAAACACTGGCTTGGAGAAAAGACCCATATTGTAGCTGTATAGTACATGGAAACACTGAGAGGTCAGAGAGGAACAGTTGGGGTCTCACATGGATCAGTGCTAGTCCCAGTACTGTGTCATGTGTTCATCTGCAACATAAGCTAAGGGATCAAGCGTATAACTTGTCTCTTTCCAGATGGGTTCCATGTGATAATAGCGCTGACAAAACAGCGAAAGTCAAAATAGTGACTTCCACTGCCAAGAACAGCTGCTACTATCTGTTCGTTTGACTGTTCTTCCTGGCATGAAAACTTAATACATATGCGAGGGGCTGCACCCCCCGCAACCCCCCATCTTATATATTCTAACACCATGCTGCTCATTGGTTGCGGAAGAGAATTACATATTAGGAACACTTTTATTCCGAGTCGCTATTATCTGTCAGTCACTATTTTGCAGTCGCTATTGTGTCATTCGCTATTTTGTCAGCACTATTATCACGGGATATGTTCCAGATGACACCAATCTCTGTGGTAGGGTAGACACTGAAGAGGGAATATGGGCTATGAAAGTGGACTTAGACATACTGGAAGGGTGGTCTGAGGTGTGAAAACTGAAGTATAATGCTACGATATGCAAAATGATTCTCATAGGCAGGGGTGACTCAAGGAAGGGTTATTGGGTGAGGAGGAAAAAAGCAGTGTGACCACAGTGGAAAGGAACTTAGGTATTATTATTAGTAATAGTCTCAAGCCATTGTCAGCAGGGCACTCAGGAAAGCAAACAGGAGCCTGAGATGTACTGTATAGGGAGGGGGTTCTGCAGTACTGGAAAGGAAGTACTGTTGCTCCACTATGGATCCTTGTTAAGGTTCTACCTGAGTTCTGTGTCCAGTTGTGGAGCCACACCTGAAACAGGTTAAAACTCCTTCCCTCCTGGAGTGCATATACAAGTCAAAACATGCTACGGCTGACTTTATTACAAACTGTTGCCTAAACTATATGATTTAACAGGACCATAAGGTGCCAAAAGGCCTCACAAATCTTCACTCAATCTACAAAAGTTGGAAAACAACAAACCACAGGCACTTTTTTTCAGCTTTGTTAGGCCTCATCAGTCTGCTGTAGGTGTTACCTCAGCCTAAGACATAGGGTTTACCAGGTAAATGATAACATCAGCTTTGGTCAGGGTGAGCCCCAAGAAAGGAAAGTAATTTAAAGGACAGCATACTCACAAATTCTGCTTCCTTCCTATCCATGGCAGTCTCAGTGTTGGGTAGATTCAGTATACTAGCCATTTAACATAGAAACATAGAAATTGACAGCAGATAAGGACAACTTAGCCAACCCCATCTGCCTATTTGCCCTACATGCTGCAAAACCACACACCCTACTTGGTCTTGGCTTTACCTCCTTTTCCTGTTGCTAAGGTTCCCTCCTATACCTATACATTCTAAATTCACCCACTGTTTTTGTCTCCACCACCTCTTCTGGGAGGCTGTTCCATGCATCCACCACCCTTTCTATGAAAAAATACTTCCTTACAATATCAATGAGTCTTCCCCCTCTCCATCCTCGTGTCATGTCCCCTTGTTCTTGAACATTTGTTTGTCTGAAAGATGCTACCCTCTTGTACCTTATTTATGCCATTGAGGTATTTGAGGGTCTCTAACATATCCCCCTCTCTCTCCTCTGTTCCAGGATATACATATTGAGGTCCTCTGGTGTCTCCTCATAGGACTCTTGGTGCAGACCCTGAACCATTTTTGTTGCCCTTCTCCACACTGCTTCTACTCTATCTGTATCATTCTGGAGATGTGGCCTCCAGAACTGGACATAATACTCCAGATGGGATCTCATTGATGATTTGTACTGTGGTATCACCATCTCCTTTTTATGTTTGCTGTGTGCATGCACGCCATGCATGTATAAGAATCATCTTTGAACAGTACATTTTAGAGGTGTGTGAGTTTCTGCCCAATGCAGTTGATGCTTTAAGGGGCTTGTCCCTCAGGCATCAATGGACCAGTGAGCTGTCTATGACAGCAGTTTAAGAGAAGTGATCTTCATTTGAAAGAAAAGTGCCACTCCAATCAGGGATGGTTATGAGTTGATACATTATGGGGCTCGTCTCTCAGGCACCAATGGATCAGTGAGCTGTCTATGACAGCAGTTTGAGAGAGAGAGGACAGCACTTGAAAGGAACCTGCAACTGCAATGAGGGACAGTTTCCTCATTGCAGCAGGACCTTCCCCCTCCCTTTCAACCAGGCACACAGACATACCTTCTCTCTGTTGGCAGCAGCTGACAAGACTGCAGCCATGTGCATTACAGTGCACAGTAAGGCGCATTGCCGGAGTTACAGCTCTTGTCAGCTCCTGTCACCAAGTACCTTGTTTATTCAGGATCCAAGTTACTCGACTACAAATTCCCCGCAACCAACTACCCGACAGCACACACATCCCGTCTTTGCTTATGCCAACATTTATTTTACTGGCACTACTCAATTCCCAAATGCTAAATCCCCAACATGATCAGACTCAGGATTAGCAATGCAGCCTCAAGACAAACTGAATGCACCCGTACCTCATGACTGCTAAATCGAAAAAAAGACTGCACATCCAGCGATTTGAAATAAGTAATTAAATGACATGCACAAAGCGAGCAGCCTCCAGACGAGCTTTAGCTCAGATAAACTGAACACACCCGTACTTCAGAACTGTTAAATTGAAAAAAAGACGGCACATTGAGCGATTTGAAATAAATAATTAAATGACATGCACAAAGCGAGCTTAGAATTTCCTCGCTGCATTTTTACAACTTTGCAAACATGGGGATGTAATTCCACAGCTTGTGTTGCTGGTGTCGCCATTGCTCTTGACAAAGCTACTAAGCTAGAAGGAAATGCAAGTGCAATGTCTGTGGATAAAATTGTAATTGCCTAATTGGAGCCACTCCTTGATCCGGGAACAAAATGTAATTGGAAAATTGCAAAACTGATAGCACACACTTGCGGTAGCTTTGTTATTAACAGGATGGGAAGCTGCTAAATCAGTCGGTGAGAAGTTGCTTGCATGTCGTATAACCTGAAATAAAAAAAATTCAGTGACAAGCAGCCTCGCTGGATGTGCGGTCTTTGATTTAGCAGTCTGGAGGTACGGAGCGCTCACTGAACGCACCTTGAAAGTAGGTTAAAATGTAAATGACGGGAAGATGCTAAGCGGGTAAATGGTGTGCCGGGGAATAATAACGTCGGTACAATAAGCTATGCGGGAAGCTGCTAGATGGGATTTCAGAGTCGGGAGATTGAACGTCGATAAAAATCGAGTCGGGAAGTCGTACTAGACCTGTTTATTCAGTGTGCCTTTCCTCATGAACCATTTCAATAAATAAATAGATGAGCTGTGGCATGGCTTTCTTGGCAGCTCCTGCCACCCACCACAAATACCCCAGAAAGCCAACATCAGGGTGACCAGTCCCTGAGTCAACATGTATCCCCCCATTAATGTGACACACTGGGATCCCACCCCAGTGTTCCAAAATAATTAATTTTTTATTTATGTTTCTGACACTGGGATGCCCACTCCCAGTGTCAGATGACCCCCCCCCTGCCCAAATATTTCACGTGCCGACATCAGGGTGCCCAATCCCCATGTCAGCATGCCCCCTCACACACACACACACACACACACACACACTATTTTGGCACACTGGGAGCCCATCCCAGTGTGCCTAAATATTTTTGGTAACCTGTAAAATAAAATAAAAAGTCCCCACAGTCTTTTTTTCTCCTCCTGTAAAATAAGAACATGGCCCCTCATCATCTCCCCATTCCTCCTCCCCCACTGCCACCCTCCCTCTGCAGACCCACCTCCCCTTACCCTTCCTTACCCCCTACTTACCTCCAGAGGTCAGCAACAGTGATCTTCAATGGACCAGGACAGGTCTGCACTTTTCAAAGCCGACCGGCAAACTGCAGAAATGATGGTAAGCTATATAAAGGGAGTCAATTCGAGGGGGTTTCAACTTAGGTTGATAACTCAGCCATTTTTAGGAATTTTGGCTCCAAATTTTCAACATGGAGTTCTTGTGACCCCACCTCATGAACACTGTCACTGACATTTGGATACGTGAGTGCATGACTGTGGAGAGTTTTAAGAAGGCCTTGAAGACTCACTTATGGTATCTTGCTTACCAGGATTAATTGCATTCTGACAGCTATTTATTCTGCTGTATGTGAATTTTATGCTTTTTACTGGATTTTATTTATTTTTGAAGTTGTACAGTGCCTTGGTTGCAGAAAGGGACTATAAAAATAAAGTTATTATTACTATGATAATTATTATTATTACTTGGTCCCGAAAGGTGATATCACGGTTGCTGCATGGAATCACCTTTCAGGACTAAGTAATGAAAAGACAGTGCCACTGTTCATGAGGTGGAGTCCCAAAAAAGACATGTTGCAAATTTGGTGAAAAAATTCCCCAAAATGACTGCGTTATGAGCGTGCATTGCACAGTTTCTACACACACTTGTAACTTTTCCAGTTTTTAATATTTTCACTCCAGAGTTTCAACATTGCCATTTTTTCACACCTCCTCATGAACAGTATAGCTGTCATTTTTCACATCCTGACCAAAATGTGTTTTCACACCCGTGTCACAGAATGGCACAGTCACTGTGCGAAATCACCTTTCAGGATTGAGTAACGAAATGATAGTGCCACTGTTCATGAGATGGGGTCCCAAAATGCCCATGTTGAAAATGTGGTGAAAAAATTACAAAAAACTAGTGCATTGCAGACGTGCATTGCACTGTTTCTACACACACTTGTAACTTCACCAATTGTTCCTATTTTTACTCCAGAGTTTCAACATTGCCATTTTTTCACACCTCCTCATGAACAGTATAGCTGTCATTTTTCACATCCTGCCCAAAATGTGTATTTCTCTGTGTGAAATCACCTTTCGGGATTGAGTAATGAAACAATAGCACCACTGTTCATGAGGTGGGGTCCCAAAAAGCCCATGTTGAAAATATGGCATGAAAATGCCAACAAATGCCCAGTGCATTAGGGTTTCCAACCTTACTTCCCCACCCTGTAGAGACTGACAGGTGTCGGGAGTGTGACTTGGGGTCGTCGGCCACAATACTCACGCCATTCCACCCCACCCCCACCCTGAATCCAGTGACAGGTATTGAGGTGTGCCTTGGGGTCTTCGGTCCTAACGTTCATACCATTCTCTTCTTCTGCACCCATCTCAACTTATTTCCTCATGGAATGGGATGAGCGTAAGGGCGAAGCCCCAAGGCACACTGCAGCACCTGTCAGTGTCTGCAGGGTGGAGTGAAGTGGAATGATGTGATGTGGCTGATGACAAATGGCACCCCCAAATGCCTGTCAGTCCCTGCAGGTGGGGTGGGGGTGGATGGCGGTTAGTTTAATACTTCACTGCCATTCCTATTATTCAGCTCTATAACTCCTACACTAGCAATGCCAATACCAGCAAGCAAACATTCGGCATTGACAAATGCTTGTTTCCATTGGTGAGACCTCTCCTTATGCACCCCAGCATCCCACAGGCTCTCTCCAGAGCCTGCCACATTGTTTGGCCACCTTTAGTTCATCAGATATAATTACCCCCTGTCCCTTTCCTGTTTTGTGACTGTTAGTGCCTCACCCCTACCATGTACTCCTCCCGCGGGTTTCTATGCACCAAATGCATGATTTTGTACTTCTTTGCATTGAATTTTATTTTTTTAATCATAATTTTATTTAGATTTGAGTTTTCAACATCATTTACAGCACATTTACACATACAAACCAAAGCAAAAATATGACATATCATAATTGTATAATTACCATTTATACCATATAAATTAGACAATTGCTTAATTAAAGAAAATCTTACAAATCTTCAGCCCTTACATTAACTTAAAAAAATAAAAGAGAAAAAAAGAAGAAAAAAAGCAACAATAATAAAAAATACCACCAACAGCGTAATCTGGTTCAGTTTCAGTTGGTTACCATCTGTATCCCCCCTCCACCCAGTCGCCCCTGAAAAAGGGACTTCCAGTCTCAGTGGGCCTACCGGGTCAACAAAATTCAATAAATAAATAAAATTAGAAACAATATCCCATACATGTCCTTTTCTATTAATTTTACTTCATTTTACTTCCTTAATAGTAGGTGTTGCATAGGTGGTGGGTGGGGGGAGATAACTAAAGGGTCCTTTAGAAATTCATCATAGCAGATCAATTCTGTAAAGTCAATTCTGTAATTACATCTACTATGTCTTTACCTTCTCTAGTTGCCCTGTAATGGAGAAAGGGCAGCCACCTGCCCTTGAATTCCTTTATCTGAAACGGAGAGTTGCTGTAATGTGCTCCATTTCCATTATTCTGAGACATATGGCATACCAAGAATCCACCATAGGAAGAAAGCCAACATATGGTGATGGCCTTAAGGAATGCTGCTACAAATATATTATATAAACAGTGATGTGACTTAGTCGATAAAGTAATAGGGGGGTACAAAAAGCCAATATTATATTTCTTTGGGGGGCATTGTATTCAAAATATTATCCACTGTGTCATTAATTGCTTCCCAAAAACTCCCCAGCGCTGGGCAATCCCATAAAATATGCATGTGGGTGTCTTTATCTGGGCAGTCTTCCCAGCATAAGTCAGATGTGTGCTTGACAAAATGTTTGGTAACCATCGAGGTACGAAAGAAGTGGAGTGTTACTCTCCATCTAACGTCTCTCCATAAAAGAGAAGTTGGAGAACTTACAGCCATCCAAATCTTATCTCAGTCTGAGTCATTCAGTTTTACACCTGCTTCCTTAGCCCATTTCTCCTTGACATGGGTCAGCTGATCCAGTTCTAAGGCCACCAAAACCTCTGTTATCTTGGAGACCCTGCCCTTAATGGTCCGGTTGTGAGCTAAGTTAGTTATACATTACTGAAGGGGATTGGGTGTCATACTGAGTTGCAAGCCCTTATTTCCATCCATTAAATAATGCCTAATTTGTAAAAACTGAAAGAAATCTCTGTGGGGCAGACCAAACTCCTCCTGTAACTGTTGGAAAGACCTTAGAGTCTCTCCATTATATAGCTGACCTAAAAATTTAAGTCCAATTCTGTCCCAATGTTTGAATTCTACATCCCATTTTAGGGGTACAAAATCCAAATAGGTTTGTAATGAGGCTGTGGTTCTCATTCTCATTGATAAATTAAACCAATGACATATTTCTCCCAAAGAAGCCTGAAGGACATTGATCCATTTATTATCAATTGATAGTTTTTGAAACCCTCCTTGTCCATTTGTAGTATATCTCTCATGTTTGGTATTGCTAATGAGTTTGTCTCTATGTCTACCCAAAATGAACAGTTGGAGTCTGTAATGAAGGGAACAAGGGCCTGTTTTTGAGCTACCCGGAAATATACATGAAAATCTGGCAGCCCCAGCCCTCTTCTATCTCTAGCTATGGAACGTATTTTCCATTTACCCGAGGTGTCTTTACTCCAAATAAAAAAAATTAAATTGTATTTTTAAGGGCTTTCCAGAATGGCTTGGGAGGTTTGAGAGGTAGGGACAGAAATAGAACAAGCATTTGTCAATGCCGAATGTTCGCATGCAGGTATTTGCAGTGGTGTTTGGCACGTATGGTGCTTTACCCTAATGCCCTGTGCGATTGCTGGTATTTGCACAATAAATTTTCAGCATGACCTTTTGTTACCCCCATTGTGTGCTACATAGGTGGAAACACATTTTGGGCAGGATGTGAAAAATGACAGCTGTACTGCTCATAAGGAAGTGTGGTAAAATGGCAATGTTGAAAATCTGGAGTGGAAATATTGAAAATTCGCAAACCTACGATCGTGCGAGGGAGCTGTGCAACGCACACTCGTAAAACAGTCATTGTTAGTAATTTTTTTAGCAAATTTTCAACATTGGCACTTTAAAACCTCTGCTAATGAACAGTGTCACTGTGATTTTCTTAATGTGTCCCATACATTGATTTCGCACACCGACTGCGCCATTGTGCACTACATGGGCGGAAACACGTTTTGGGCAGGATGTGATAAATGACAGCTGTACTGCTCATAAGGAGGTGTGGTAAAATGGCAATGTTGAAAATCGGGAGTGAAAATATTGAAAATTCGCAAACTTACAAACGTGCGTGGAACTACTCAATACCGCTCGTAAAACAGTTATTTTGAATTTGTTCAACAAATTTCAACACAGCCATTTTAAGGCCTCTGCTCATGATCCAGTGTCACTGTGATTTTTCTTAATGTGTCCCATACATTGATTTCACACACCGACTGCGCCATTGTGTGCTACATGGACGGAAACACGTTTTGGGCAAGATGTGAAAAATGACAGCTATACTGCACATGAGGAGGTGTGGTAAAATGCCAATGTTGAAAATCTGGAGTGGAAATATTGAAAATTCGCAAACCTACGAGCGTGTGTGGGAACTGTGCAACATACCCTCGTAAAATAGTCATTTTTAGGTATTTTTTCACCAAATTTTCAACATTGCCATTTTAAAACCTCTGCTAATGAACAGTGTCACTATAATTTTCTTACTGTGTCCCATACATTGATTTCATACACCGACTGCGCCATTGTGCACTACATGGGCAGAAACACGTTTTGGGCAGGATGTGAAAAATGACAGCTGTACTGCTCATAAGGAGGTGTGGTAAAATGGCAATGTTGAAAATCTGGAGTGAAAATATTGAAAATTCACAAACTTACGAGCGTGCGTAGGAACTGCACAATGCACGCTCGTAAAACAGTTATTTGTAGGAATTTTTGCACCAAATTTTCAACATAGCCATTTTAAGATCTCTGCTCATGAACAGTGACACTGTGATTTTCTTAATGTGTCCCATACACTGAGTTCGCACTCCGACTGTGCCATTGTGTGCTACATGGGCGGAAACACGTTTTGGGCAAGATGTGAAAAATGACAGCTGCACTGCTCATAAGGAGGTGTGGTAAAATGGCAATGTTGAAAATGTGGAGTGAAAATATTGAAAATTCGTAAACTTACGGGAGTGTATAGGAACTGCGCAATGAACACTCGTAAAACAGTCATTTTTAGGAATTTTTTCACCAAATTTTCAACACAGCCATTTTAAGACATCTGCTCATGAACAGTGTACTGTGATTTTCTTAATGTGTCCCATACATTGAGTTCGCACACCAAATGTGCCATTGTGCGCTACATGGGCGGAAACATGTTTTGGGCAGGATGTGAAAAATGACAGCTGTACTGCTCATGAGGAGGTGTGGTAAAATGGTAATGTTGAAAATCTGGAGTGAAAATATTGAAAATTCGCAAACTTATGAGCGTGCGTAGGAACTGCACAATGCAGACTCGTAAAACAGTCATTTTGGAAATCTTTCACAAATTTTCAACACAGCCATTTTAAGACCTCTGCTCATGATCAGTGTCACTGTGATTTTCTTAATGTCTCCATACATTGATTTCACACCGACTGCATGCAGTATGCTACCTGGGCTGAAACACATTTTGGGCAGGATGTGAAAAATGACAGCTGTACTGCTCATAAGGAGGTGTGGTAAAATGGCAATGTTGAAAATCTGGAGTGGAAATATTGAAAATTCGCAAACCTACGTGCGTGCGTAGGAACTGCACAATGCACACTCGTAAAACAGTTATTTTTAGGAATTTTTTCACCAAATTTTCAACATAGCCATTTTAAGATCTCTGCTCATGAACAGTGACACTGTGATTTTCTTAATGTGTCCCATACACTGAGTTCGCACACCGACTGTGCCATTGTGCGCTACATGGGCGGAAACACGTTTTGGGCAAGATGTGAAAAATGACAGCTGCACTGCTCATAAGGAGGTGTGGTAAAATGGCAATGTTGAAAATGTGGAGTGAAAATATTGAAAATTCGCGAGACTTACGGAGTGCATAGGAACTGCAATGAACACTCGATGAAACAGTCATTTTAGGAATTTTTTCACCAAATTTTCAACACAACCATTTTAAGGCGTCTGCTCATGAACAGTGCTGCATGTTTTCTTAATGTGTCCCATACATTGAGTTCGCTTTGCAACTGTGCCATTGTATGCGCTCCATGGGGGGAAACATGTTTTGGCAAGATGTGAAAATGACAGCTGTACTGCTCATGAGGAGGTGTGGTAAAATGGCAATGTTGAAAATCTGGGTAAAATATTGATAATTCGCAAACTTATGGCGTGCATAGGAACTGCGTAATGCAGACTCGTAAAACAGTCATTTTAAATTTTTCACCAATTTTCAAAACAGCCATTTTAAGACCTCTGCTCATGATCAGTGTCACTGTGATTTTCTTAATGTGTCCCATACATTGAGTTCGCACACTGACTGCGCCATTGTGCACTACCTGGGTGGAAACACATTTTGGGCAGGATGTGAAAAATGACAGCTATACTGCTCATGAGGAGGTGTGGTAAAATGGCAATGTTGAAAATCTGGAGTCGAAATATTTAATATTTGTAAACGTACGAGCGTGCTCAGGAACTGCGCAATGCATGGTCGTAAAACAGTCATTTTTAGGAATTTTTTCAGCAAATTTTCAACATAGCCATTTTAAGATGTCTGCTCATGAACAGTGTACTGTGATTTTCTTAATGTGTCTCATACATTGATTTCACACACTGACTCCGCCATTGTGTGCTACTTGGGCAGAAACACGTTTTGGGTGAGATGTGAAAAATGACAGCTGTACTACTCATAAGAAGGTGTGGTAAAATGGCAATGTTGAAAATCTGGAGTGGAAATATTGAAAATTTGCAAACCTACGAGCGTGCATAGGAACTGTACAATGCACGCTCGTAAAACAGTCATTTTTAGGAATTTTTTCACCAAATTTTCAACATAGCCATTTAAGACCTCTCTAATGAACAGTGTCACTGTGATTTTCTTAATGCATCCCATACATTGATTTCGCTTTACCGACTGTGCCATTGTGTGCTACGTGGTGAAACACATTGGGCAGGATGTGAAAATGACAGCTGTACTGCTCATGAGGAGGTGTGGTAAAATGGCAATGTTGAAAATCTGGAGTGAAAATATTGAAAATTCGCGAACTTACGAGCCTGCGTAGGAACTGCACAATGCACGCTCGTAAAACAGTCATTTTTTGGAATTTTTGCAGCAAATTTTCAACATGGTGTTTTTGGGATCCCTTCTCATGAATGATGTTGCTGTCATGGCATTATTTGGGCCCAAAGCGTGATTTTGCGCAGTGACTGCACAGTGACTGCAAAATCACCCTTCGGGCCCGAATAACGCCATGACAGTGACTTCATTCATGAGAAGGGGTCCCAAAAACTCCATGTTGAAAATGTGGTGCAAAAATTCCAAAGAATGCCTGAGATATGCAATAAAGTTGAAAACCCCCTATCTAGCCCATTATACAGCTTACCGGCATTTCCTCAGTTCGCGATCGGCTTTGAAGAGTGCAGACGTGTTCCCGGTCCACCAAAGATCGTCGCGCCAAGCTCCGGAGGTAAGTATGGGGTGTGGAGAGGCTGGGTGTGCAGTGAGTGGGTGCGGGTTGTGGGGGGGGACTGGGAGAAGCACCGTGGCACCGTTTTTGGTTTACAGGTTTTAAAAAACCAAAGACTACGTGGGATGTTTGCCAGGCTGGTGTGGGCTCCCAGCGTAGCACAAGGATGGCTGGGGGGGCCGAGGAGCCGACGGTGGATTAGGCACCCATTCGACCAAACAACGTGGGATGTTTGCCATGCTGGGGAATGGGCTCCCAGAATGGCAGCAAAGATTTGGGGTGGCGTGATGCGGGGGCAGCGTGGCGTGGTGCTCTATATGACAGCGATGGTTTTCTTTGAAGCGAAGACCACCGCTGTCATACACAGCTCCCGCACCCATTGGTGCAGGACCGCTACGCCTGCTCAATGGAGCAGCAGATTGAAAGGGAGAGGCACACCTCCAAAGTGTGCTACTCTCCCAAAATGTTCCTTGTGCATGCGCGCAAGCGAACGTAAAAAGGAACCATGGTAGTACATTCATTCTGATGCATTCCACCCTACCAGAGAGGGATAAGGGTAACTCTTTCCATTGGCTGCAATCTTCTTGTATTTTTTGAAGCAGTCTAAGGTGATTCATGATGGCAGGTAAGGGCCACTTAGCCTACCTAGTCTGCTCAGTTCCTACCTATCGGATAAGCTACAGTTTCCTGTTACCCAACACCCTACTTCCTCCTACCCAGCACTAAAATTGCCTTATTTTTGTCCCATGCATTCTTGAATTCCCCCACTGTTTTTTAACCCACAGCCTCCCCAGGAAGGATTCATCTGATACAGCTGTTCCAGCTCTCAAGGATTTCATATTCCCAAGTATCGAAATCCTGACTTTGCTCATTTAGGTTGACCAATATACTAACATACTAACATACTATTTGCCAACAGATTAGGCCTTACGGTCTATCGAGTCTGCTTGAACCTTAGATCCTTAGTTGGGTGCCAAGGCCCTCCCATCCCTTGTGCTCCAGAAACCCCTATCATCCATCCCCACCCACTTGGGACAGGCCATCATCTGATACATCCACTTTCTGTGTCTGTTCCACCCTCTCTTGAAGCCCTCCACTGTGGATCTCTGAACCAGCTCACCAGGCAGTGCATTCCAAGGGTCCACCACCCTCTCAGTGAAAAACCTCCTCCTCTTCCCCCCCTCACCCTTCCACCTTCCAACTTCAAACCATGCCCTCTGGTGATACCTCCCTGCTTTAGTCTAAGATCCCCTCCATGTTTACCCTATTTATTCCTTGAGGTGCTTGAAGACCTCAATCATGTCCCCCGGCTCTCCTCTCCTCCAATGAAAGCAGGCAGAGCTCCTCAAGTCTGTCCTCATACGTCAAATCCCCTAGCCCTCGTATCATCTTAGTTGCCCTCCTCTGTACCCTCTCCAGGAGCTGTATGTCTCTCTTCAAGTGTGGTCTCCAGTACTGTACACAGTACTCAAGGTGTGGTCTAACCAGTCCATTGTACAGTGGCAGAATCACTTCCTTGCTCCTAGAGGTGATCCCCCTTACGATGCATCCCAACATCCTGTTTGCCTTTCTGGCCACTCTCCTGCACTGCTCAGAGTTATTCATACATGCATCCACTGACCCTAGGTCTTTTTCCCTATTGAGGCCTCCAGCCTCCCCTCCCAGTGTACCTGTTTTAGGTTTCCCGACCAAGATGCAACACCTTGCACTTAGTGATATTAAAATTTATATTCCATGTGTGAGACCAGCTTTCCAGGGTGTCCAGGTTCCCTTGCAGGCCAACCTCCCTCTTCTCCCTCAACTACTGCTCCCATCTTGGAGTCATCCATGAGAGACTCATTTCACCCTATACCCTCCCTGATGTCCGATTATGTGCATTAAACAGGATTGGACCCAGGACTGAACCCTGCAATTCCCCACTACCAACCTCTCTAGGTTAGAGCTCCCCACAGACCACTACTCTCTGGGTGCTTCCAGCTAGCCAGTTTTCAATCCATCTGACCATCAAAGGGCCTACTCCTAACCCCATCAGTTTCTCCACCAGACCATTTTGGGGACAGAGTCAAACGCCTTGCTGAAGTCCAAGAATAATACATCCACAGGCTTTCCCCTGTCCAGTTCTGATGTTACCCATTCGTAGAACTCCACAAGATTGGTTTGCCATGATCTACCTGGCACAAACCCATGTTGCCGACTATCCAGACCTCCCACCTCCTCCAAGTACACCTTCAATAATTCCTTTAGTATACTCTCCATTAATTTTCCCACCACCGAGGTCAAGCTGATAGGTCTATAGTTACCTGGTACTTCCCTTGACCCCCCTTTATGGATTGGCACCACATGTGCCTCTCGCCAATCCCTAGGTACCACCCTGTCTCAAGTGACTTGTTGAAGAGCTCCGCCAGGGGTGCAGCCAGTGTCCGCTAATTCCACAGTACTCTCAGATGAATGCCATCTGGCCCAGGAGATCTGTCTTTCTTTAGGGCCTTGAGGCTAACCACACCCTTTGGTGGAGATAGCATCATCCATCCCCTCCACCGTCTAGCCTTTTATTCCTTATCCAGATGTGACACCCCTAGGGTCCTCTCCCTCCTCTTGCTCCATTTCTGTTGCTCCCCTGATCCCACTCTGCCGCTTCTATCCCCTTCGTGCCTTGCTTTGTAGATATCCCATCCCACTCACTAGTGAACACGGAGGCAAAGTACTCGTTAAATGCCTTTGCCTGGTCCCTCGCCTCTTCCACCCACCCTCCTTCTGATCTCAATCTGCTGAGATGGCCCTTAGTTTTCCTCCGCTCCCCAATGTACCGGAAGAACTCCTTTTCCCCTTCTTGTATCCCCTGTGCCAGCCGCTGCTCTTTACTGGACTTTGCTCCCCTCACCATCTGGTGACTTTTCTAGATACAGATGGTACATTCCTTATCCCTATCCCCTCTTGTTGTTTTATATATTTTGTAGGCCTTCTTTTCTTTGACTGCTACCTGTACCTCACTGGACCACCAGCATGGTTTATGTGACCTTGCTCCCTTATGTTTCAACTTAGCGAGATCCTGACTGCCTCATAAGTCCCGTTTTATGACCTCCCATCTCCTTTCCACACTTGTCATTGATGTAATCCTTCAAGTGATCCTTGAGAATATTTCCCATGCCCTCAAAGTCTGCCCCTGAAGTCCACTGCCAGTGTCCTAGATCTCCCCCATGCTTAGTTGAAACCAGACAGTATGTGGTCGCTCCCAGTCAGGGGTCCTGTACAACCAGGTCCCATACCAGATCCCCATCTGCCAGAACTATGTCCAGGACATGCCCTCCCTTGTGGGCTCCATCACATGCTGTGTTAGAGAACACATCCTGGAAGCCATCTCCAGCCTCTGCTCCTTGGCCACCTTAGAGACATGGTTCCCCAGTTTGTACCTGGCATATTAAGGTCCCCATCAACACCACTCCTTCCCCTTTTGGTCCACACTGGGCAATGATGTTGTCCAGCAAACCATCCTCTAGAACATCACTCATCCGGGGCCTATATACTACACCCAGCTTGACCTTACCTCCTGCTAGGGATTGTAAGGTGACCCATAAACCTCCGTTTCCTCTGCCTCTTCTACTATAGCAATTTCTATGTCATCTCTAATGAACATAGCCACTGCACCCCTCTGCCCTCCTTTCTATCCTTCCTAAGCATAGTGTACCCAAATGCGTTTGAGTCCCAGTCATGGTTTTGTTGGCCCCGTCTCCGTGACCGCCACCATCTACCCCAAACAGCATGGCCTGGAATTCTGGCAACTTGTTTCCCAAGCTCCTGGCATTTACTAACACCAGCTCCCACCCCTTATCACACAGTCCTCTTTGTCAGACCCACCCAGATTCCTTATACTTCCATCCTCCTCTGCTCCTCCTGAAACCTCCACCCCAGTCTGTTTCCCCCTCCCCCTTGGGCTTGAAGGCTACACCCCTCATCTGTGAGGCAGGGCTTCGGTCAGCCCCCTCCCTTATCCCTTCCCCTCACAAGTTTAAACCCCACCTTTCTTGAATGTAGTCAGCCATCCCCTGTTTGAGACTTCCTTCCCTAATGGGGCAAGATGAAGCCTGTCTTTGGCATATAGTCCTTATCCTCCCAAACTCCATTCCAGTTCCTGCTTACCCCAACTCTCTCACCCCACTTCCTGAGCCAGTCATTAACCTCTGTGAGCCTTCATTTTTTCTCCACTGAGGCCTTTGGTACTGGCAATATCTCCAAAAAATGTTGCATCAATTATCCCGACAGACTCTGGCAGAGTTCTTGGAACCTTGCTTGATTTCAAAATGCTATTTCCCTCTAGATGTTAGTTCCCAAATGCACCAGAAATCCAGTTTCCCTCCACAATCTAACCATTTCATACCATGAACTTTGCTCTGTGCACTGTCAGCCCAGAGATACTCACTACCTTCACCTGGCTATGGCATCACCCCGTCCCTCCACTGGATACCCTAATCATCAGTATCCCAGTAACAGAACCTTAACACCGCCATCATCCTTATGGTTACCTCACTATGCCCTCAGCCCCCCTTCCCCCCCTTTATTCATGATCTCAATTCCATGGAGTCTTCATGCCTTATTAGAGACCCTTGTCACCCTCCTTTCTGCCTCCTCATTATTTTGCTCATAACTCAAACCCCCCTGAATAGGTGTCCCTTCAACCTCTCTTATCAAACCATTTGTCCTGGCCTGATGGTTTCCCCTTCCCCCACACTGCCATTCTCCCCCCTTGTAATAGTACCCCTGCCTCCAGAGGATCTCTGTGGGTCCTCTTTAGCTAGGGCCCCATCCTTGGTACTGACCCCCCTGGTGAAGGGAGGCTCCGCTCTCACCTCCTTGTCTCCCAGTTTCTCTCCAATCATGCTCTCCTCCCTCATGTCTGCAATATGTTGCATCTCCCCCAATTGCTTAACATTTATGTTTCCCCTTCTCCCTCTGGGACTATTTCTATCCTTTCCATTGCCGGTCTGTGATGCCCTATGGGTATCCGACTCCCTCCCCTGGCCTCTGTATAAGTTTCCTCATTTCCACCAACCCTTCCTCCCCTCTAGGTTGCTAGTAGCTCAAATTTATTGTGACACTCTATGTCAGCCTCCATCAAGTAATCGAGTTTCCCCTGACTGCACTCTAAACTGCCCTCTTCTTCCCTCTTGCTCTGTTCACCTTAGGGCTCCTTCCCACAGTCTGCTGTTTTAGGCTTCCACACAACAGCCCCTCCTGACTCTTCCCCTTAGCGTCAACATCCCTATCTAAGGGTCCTCTGTCCCTAATATCCCCCCTCCTGCTTGCTGTAACATAACGTCCTGTAATTTCAGAGCATTGCCCCAGCCTCCCCTCAGCCCAACCCTTCTGCTGCCTATATCCACACCCCTTATCCTTGGACACCCCCCCAGCTCCCCCAGCTTACTCCTTAACCAATATACCTCCTCCTGATACAAGATAGCTGTCTACAAGTGGGCAGCTCCTCCTCCCCTCCCTCCTCCAGGCCCAATTGAGGTGTGCCATCCCACAGCCTGTGCAGCCTACAGCCCTTCTGAAGATGCCTGCCATGGTGGAATATAGCCACCCTGTTTATCCCCTCTGTTTATAATGGCACACCCCCTTTTCTCAGTCTCTTTCCCCTGGAATACAGTTTCTCTCTATACTGACTGCAGTTTTTTACAAACCCAATTTCAACCTCACCAATAAAGTTCCCAAGTCTCACAAACACATACCGTCCAGTGTGTGTTCAGTCCCACTAACAGTGTGTGTATGCAGACATCAGGTACCGTGATGATGTCACAGGCCCCACCAGCTCCTGTTGCACAATTTCAGTCCCAAACAAATACTCAGCCCTTCAATCCCAACCCCAGTGGCTTTTCAGCATTTGAAAGCCTACAAAACAGAGTGGTGGGGAGGGCTCTTACCAACACCAGGCAAACAACACATTTAAATTTCACTCTAATTATCACTGCCAAATAACTGTTCCCAAGCCTCCAAAGTTACAATATCACAGCCCAAGTAACAGTTCTAACTCAAGGTAATAATTTTTAACACATAGAACTAATTTCACTTACAAAACTATTCAAATATTTCAGTTAAAACAGAATATAACCCCAGACCTCTGTCCTTACCAGCCTTCTGCTTATGTTCCCAAGTGAACAATGAAAGCCAAAGTAATTCCTGTTAAAGACAAGGTAATTCCAGTTAATGTCCCCTCCCCCTAACACCAGGCAAACAACACATTTAAATTTAACTCTAATTATCACTGCCACAACTGTTCCCAAGCCTCCAAAGTTACAATATCACAGCCCAAGTAACAGTTCTAACTCAAGGTAATAATTTTTAACACATATAACTAATTTCACTTACAAAACTGTTTAAATATTTCAGTTAAAACAGAATATAACCCCAGACCTCTGTCCTTACCAGCCTTCTGCTTATGTTCCCAAGTGAACAATGAAAGCCAAGGTAATTCCTGTTAAAGACAAGGTAATTCCAGTTAATGTACCCTCCTCCTAACACCAGGCAAATAACACATTTAAATTTCACTCGAATTATCACCGCCAAACAACTGTTCCCAAGTCTCCAAAGTTACAATATCACAGCCCAAGTAACAGTTCTAACTCAAGGTAATTATTTTTAACACATAGAACTAATTTCACTTACAAAACTATTCAAATATTTCAGTTAAAACAGACTATAACCCCAGACCTCTGTCCTTACCAGCCTTCTGCTTATGTTCCCAAGTGAACAAGTATCTTTCTTTTCTGACCCATCTATCAGAATTATTTGTCTTAGATTCATTTATTTTGAATCCAGAGACCTCCCAAAACTGTTTTAAGAGATCCAGAATTTGGGGGATGGCCTGTTGAGGGTCAGATGCATATAGCAGGGTATTGTCTGTGTACAAGGAGATTCTCACTTCTGCCTCTCCCACTGTAGTTCCATGAAACATATGTGTTTGTCTTATCATTGCTGCCATGGATTCCATACTGAGCACAAATAAGAGGGGAGAGAGTGAGCAGCCTGCCTCATCCCTCGTCTTATTTCAAAACTGGGTGAGGTGATCCCATATACTTTAATATAAGTTTTCTAACCAGTTACAAAATTTATCTCCAAAACCAAACTTTCTCAAAATACCATTTAGGTATTGCCAGTCAAGGCAGTCAAATGCCTTTTCAGCATCCAATGAGTTTACTGCCTGCACTTTCCTGTCTTGGGGGGGTGATGACGGTGAATTAAGAAGGAGCCGAATGTTATCATGGACATGCCTGTTTGGAATGAATCCTGTCTGGTCAGACTGTATTAGAGATGTTATTGCCTTCTGTAGTCTAGCCACAATGGATTTGGCAAATATTTTTGCAGTAATTATTCAAAAGTGATATAGGCCGTAAATTAGCACAAGCTGTTGGGTCTTTTCCTGGCTTAGGAATGACAGCTATAAAGGCTTCACCCCAAATATCAATTAATCATTCAATCAATATTTATTTATGTAGAGGCACCTTTCCTCAGTTCAAGGCACCTGTACATAAAATCACATAAAACATAATAAAACATAAATTAATACGTTAATAATCATAAACAACAGAAGTCAGAACAATAAAACCATTAAGTGTTATCATTAATAGCCTGAGGGAAAAGGAAGAACTTTAATTATTTCTTGAAACTGTGGACGGTCAGGCATTCTGTTGTCCAGTGAGAAAGAGAATTTCACAGGGTAGGGGCCACAAATGCAAAAGAGCTGCCCCCAGATGTCTGCAGACAGGAGAAAGGAGATCTTGAAGGTAGCAGGGTTCCTGATCATGTAGGGCTTTATAACTCTTTATTAGTAGGGATGTAAGTTTGTCATGGATGAGGTTTTAATGACTCATTGTTTGTTCTTGAAATCATTAGTAAACAGTAGTAAATGTTGTGGCGCTGTCATCATTGCTACATTCTGATGACACTAGTGAAAGTCATGGAAGTCCTGAATAAAGATCAAATGTCGTGGAATCAATGACATGTATGACTGCCATGACAAACTTACATCCCTACTTATAAGTATCCATAATCGCTCCTTCTTCATGCACTGTATTGCAGATTTTGATTAGGATTGTGGTCAATTCTGCTGTAAAACATTTATAAAAATTGACTGTGAAGCCATCAGGGCCTGGTGCATTACCTGTTTTAAAGGATTTAATTATTATTTTTACTTTGGTTTCTTTAACATGGGCTTCCAATTCAGTATTTTGCTCTGGGGATAGTGCTGGCAGTTGAGTCTTTTGTAAAAAAATTTTGATTTTTTTTGTGTGATGTAGGCCTCTCTCTCTACACTGTACAGATGTTTGTAAAATTGAAGGTATTCCTTTGCTATTGATGATGGTTAAGTTATATCTATTGATGGAGAGTTGGTTGACCTGATAAGGGGGATGTATCTGCCCACTTCATTCTTTCGCAGATGTTGGGCTAACAGTCTGCCCATTCTCTCCCCCCCACTCATATTAACACTGTTTAGTGTATCTCAATGCATTTTCTGTGCATCTTAACACTAAAGTGTTATATTCATCTCTTGCTTTTTTAAGTTGTTGGAGTAAAGATGCCCTTCTGATCTATCTGTGCTCTGCCTCCAGGGCAGTAATTAACTCTGATACTTTTTTAACCTGGGCCTAGTGTTGCTTATTTTTATGTGAAGCAAAGGAGATTGTGTGTCCCCTTATAACAGCTTTTAACACATCCCAAATAAATTTAAGAGGGGTATCTGCTTCTTTATTTTCCTCTAGTCATTGTTTTATTACTTCTTTAATTTTATTTACATATCCTTTATTCAGCACCAGATCTAGGTCAAATCTCCAGTGGCCCTGTCTTTGGGAGATCCCTTATCGGAGTTGTGATGAGATCATAGCATGATCAGAGAAAGTAACAGGATGAATATGTATCTTATTGAAGGGGTGTGTTAAGCCAATCTGAGTGTAGAATATGTCTATCCTCGAATATGAATTGGTCGCTGCTGAATAGATTATAAAATCAGACCTTCTAGGATTCTGTAAACGCCAGGCGTCAACTAACCCGGACTCAGAGCAAAGAGTTCTTGGAAGTTTGGAGCAGGCTCTAAAACCTTTGACTTTCGAGGGGGTTTTGTCAAGGACTGGGTCTTCCACACAATTCCAGTCTCCCACACATAAAATCTGGCCCTCTGGGAGACTTAAATTGTGTGAAATAAGGACCTAAACAATTTCCCTGTGGGGGGGCGTAAATTGACACTACGTGTATTGGACACCCACAGTATACTCCCGAGACTAGCACCATCTGTCCATTGCCAGACATTACCACTTTTTGCACTTGGAAAGGTAACCCCATGTGAATCAACACTGCCACCCCTGCCTTCTTGGTCTGTGGGTGTGCATCTGAATACACCATTCCCACCCAGGATCTTCTTAGTTTTAAATGTTTGGGAAAGTAGAGTTTTATTTCCTGCAAGCAGGCAATACCACATCCCTCCTTTTTTAATTCCTGTAGAATTCTACTTCATTTGACTACATTGTTTATGCCTTTTACGTTAACCAAACATATCTTAAGAGTTGCCATTTATATTTAGACCAGAGATCTGTTTAGGCCCACCTCTCCCCCCAACCACACACCATCCCACCCGTCGAGTTCACCATATCTGGGATGTTGAATAAAATAAAAAGACAGAAACATATTAAAACACCACAAAAAAAAGTAACATTAGAATCAACAAACAATACTATTAAGCCCCTTTAATCTGTGGGGCTAACTGTGTGAAGGTATTTTGCAGTTAATCTGGGAAAATCCCAACAACCTCTGGTGGTGAAATGTGTGAGAGTTGTGCACTCTCCACAGCACAGGGATTGCTACCCCCAAGGGAAAAATCCACCAAATTCAGGGACTAAGGTCAATGGATTCAGCCTATGCCTAAACCCCTAAACCAGTTCACTCTAAATTACAGTTTCCGGTAGGATGCCAGCCCTGTAGTTGGGCACTCCCAGGTGCACTCTTTAGTAGATACTAAAAGCAAAACACGGTCACTAACTAGATTAACTTCACTGGCTGTATGCCTTATAAAAAGTAAGAAAAAGGAAAAACGTATTAAATAACTGAAATTAGCTTAGTGCTTATAAACTTCCTAAACTTTCCGGCTGTAAATTACAATGTTTTAATCTCAATTTCTAATTAGTGTGATTCAATTTATTAAGGTATAAAAAAAATAAAAAAGAACCACTGAAATTTAGTTGAATTCAACTGTTTCATGTGTTTTATACATTTTCTCTGTAATTAAGTAACTTAAATATTCTGAAGGCAAAAAAGAACCAAAAAAAGCTTAATTAAATTCAATCATTCCAAGAGTCCTATGAACATTCTCTGCAGATGATGACCTCCAGTTTGGAACTGTCTCCTTATTGCTTAAAATAATAAGTCAGCTGGGTGATTCATTTATGACCAAGTAAAAAACCAAAGAATATTCGTTTAAATATAAATGCTAAGTTTCTAATAACTGAGCTATATTGCAGTATACATCAAAATACTTGCACTGCTCTGGATCTTCTCGGTCAGTGACAGGAGTCCAGCCTTTTTTAGGATGCAGTATAAAAGGATCAGCTAGATTTCTAATCCTCTTTTATTAAACAGTAATTGTTGCCCAGTTAGGAAGTGTTAAAGGTGGAATGTATTCACCGTCAAACCAGCTGTGGACCCATGCAACAGGAAGTCGGACCTGAAATCAATCTCTGTGATATTTAGTTCCCCTTGTTCTGATGGCATATTTTTTTGGAATAATCTGGACTGCGCAAGACAAAGATAGTAAGTACTAATACTGAGAAATATCGGGACAAAGAATGTCATGACAGTAGTTATGTGGATGCATTCTTCTTTTCACCTCAACCCTCGTAGTGATTCCTCAAAAGGGTTTAGCCATTGCCCAACATAGGTGAAAAATGTTATTTCCTCTTGGGTTAAAAATGAATCTAGTGTTTTTTTAGGGTTGATCCAGTGAGCTATGTCAGAGTGCAGTGGGAGTAAAGAATCTATTCTTGATTCTTGATTTTCTCTGGTTTATGTCCCCATGGGGCAACTGACCAGAGGTGCTCCACGATTTTTTGCTCTTCCATATCTTCAGGGAGGGATATTTCTATGGATTCCTGAAAGGGTGCTGCGACCATTAAGTTGTCAGACTGTTTAATGCCTTCCTTATCTCCCATCTAAAGCCTGGCAGGATATCTTAGCTTGGCCAGCATGAGAGGAGGGTAGTTCTGATTGACACATACTTTGGTTCCATCAAGATTAAGATCTCTCTTTCTCCAGGCCTTTCTCAGAATTTGGTCTTTAATTGGGTATTTCAGAAATTTGATTTGGATGAGTCTTGGGGGGTGGGTGCCTTGTTTTGGTTTTGGTGCCAGTGCCCTGTACACCCTCTCAATATCTAACGCAGAATCTTCTCCCAGGCCCAATGCTTTTCTAAACCAGCAGTCCATGAATTGGGCTGTATCATCTTGCTCCACTCCCTCTGGCACTCCGAAGACCAGAATATTGTTTATTTGTGCCCTTGCATCTGCATCTTCTGCTCATAGAGTTAGTGTCCTTTCTCTTTTATGGAAGTATGCTAGGAATCTTCCAAACACCATATGTTAATTTTGCACTGTCTCCATGTGGGTTTTTTTGTTGGAGGTATGGGCTTTCAATTTTTTTAAATACTTTTGGATGCTGGAAACCTTTCCATCTTTCTTGTGCAGAAGCCTTAACATTTTTTGGCTGACAGTTATTGATACCGTAGATCCTGTATCTGAGCCTGATTCATCCCTTTCATCTGCTGAGCTAAGTAGGGAGGCTCTTGATGCTGTGGAACTCAGTCCAGTAGGCCGCTGAGAAGGCGTGCCTTGTGTTCGAGGGTTGCAAATTGCCTTGTGTTCAGGGGTTGCATGCCCACCGACACTAATTTTTTTGTGAGCCCCATTAGTGGATGTTTCAATCTGCTAATCTCTCTGGTTTTAGGCAACTTTTTCCTTTGATATGGAGAATGATGACTGTGTATTATGAACCCAGGAGAACGTGTTCTGAGCTAGGCAGCCATTTGGTCAGCTGATGTCACCAGAAGTCTTGCATTGAATTTTAGCTGCCGCACTCTTGACCACTCCTCAAGCCTACTTAGGCCCCTCCTTTTTTCCACCCCCCCCGTAGTGTCAACCCTTTTGCAGATCTTAGTGTCATCTGCAAAGAGGCATACCTTTTCTTCCAACCCCTATGCAATGTTACTTATGAAGACATTAAAGAGGACTGGCACAAGTACTGATCCTTGTGGCACCATGCTGGTCACCCTTCTCTCCTCAGAATGAACTCCATTTACCACCACCCTCTGTGTTCAATCCCACAACCAATTTCTAACCTAGTTTACCACCTTGAGACCCATTCCCAGGTTTCTCAGCTTACTTACAAGTCTTCTATGTGGAACAGTGTTGAAGGCCTTGTTGAAATCCAGGTAGTCCCCATGCACTGCTCCCTTCAGATCTATTTCCCTGCTTCCCAGTCAAAGAAATCTATCAGATTTGTTTGATATGACCTTCCCAATGTGAATCCTTGCTGCCTCAGATCCTGTTATGTGCTGGATTCAAGATATTCCATAATCCTTTATTTCAGCAGTGATTCCATTAATTTTTCTGCCTCTGAGGTCAGGCTGACTAGCCTGTAGTTGCCAGCCTCTTCCTAGCTTCCACTATTGTGAAGAGGGACTACATCTGCCTTCCTCCAGTCCTCCAGAACCACTCTCACTTCCAGCAATTTGTTGAACAGGTCTGTCAGTGGTGCTGCCAGCAACGCTCTAAGCTCCTTTAATATTATTGTATAAACCCCATCGAGCCCCATTGCCTTATCCACTTACAGTTTTGAGAGCTCCTTTAGGACTCTCTCCTCCGTATATGGACTGGTGTCCACCTCCCTTCTATTAATGCTTCTGTCTCTTAACTGTGGTCCCTCACCTTCCACTTCTGTGAATACTGAACAAAAATATTTGGCTAGGATTTCTGCTTTTTTCAAGCCCCTCTCCTCACTCCCCCTTCCTTCTCATTTTAGCCTTACCATCCCACTCCTGGACTTTCTCCTTTCACTAATGTAACTGTAGAATGTCCTATCCCTTTTCCTTACTGCCTGGGCTTTTTTTTCTTCCATTTCGGCCTTTACACTCCTGATTGCTTTCTCTGCCTCCCTCTGCTTTTCCAGATACATAGCCCTGTCCTCCTCCTTCTGTGTCTCCTTGTACTTCCCGAATGACAAGCATTTCACTCTTACCTTAATGGCCACTTCCTTGCAGAAACATAATGTTTTTTTTCTTACTCTTGCTTTGTTTAATTGGCTAATGTAAATGTTTGTTGCCGCCATTATGGATGATTTGAGATTCACCCACTGTTTCTCTACTCCACCTGTCCTCCCCCCTCCTGACAGAGATTTCATGATGCAATTCCCCAACTTTGCAAAGTCAGCCCTCCTGAATTCCAGGACCCTCACTTTCATGAGGTTTGCCTCTGCCATTGTTCTCATACTGAACTGCACTGCACCATGATCATTGGACCCCAGGTGACCACCAACCATGACATCTACAATTTTGCCTCAGTTGGTGGCTATGAGGTCCAGTATAGCTCCCTCACTGGTGGGCTCTACCACTAGCTGCCTAAGGCATGCCCCTTGCAGAAAGTCGAAGGATAACCCTGCTTCTGGCTGGGGCTGAAGCGGGGATACTCCATTCAACATCTGTCATATTGAAGTCTCCTACCAGCAGCACCTCCCCTTAGGTTGTCATCTTAAGGATAGCTGTCTCAAGAAACCTGTCCAACTCTTCCCCTTGTCATGGAGGTCTTTAGATCACACCAGTGTGAACAGCAGTGCCACTGACCATCTCTATGGTGACCCACAGGTCCTCTGCCCCTCCCTGCAGTCCCCGTAACTCAGTTGCATTTAATCGCTGTCTGACATAAAGAGCCAAGCCTCTCATCTTTCTACCCTCCCAGTCTTTCCTGAAAAAAGTATAACCTGGTATGGCTGTATCCCAGTCATGGTTCCAATTGTACCATGTCTCAGTAACAGCAACAATGTCCAGATCAGCTTCTGCCTTCAAGGTCATGAGGTCCAGGATTTTGTTTTTCCAGGCTGCGAGCATTCACCCACATGGCCTTCCAAATTTTGCTGTCTCCTCTTCTGACATCCCCCCTTTTATGCTCATGCCTTCTCTTTTTACCTCCCCTGCCTTTATTCTCTTTCCTCCTTTTCTCTGCCATTTCACCTTTTCTGGTTTTAGGCACCTTTGCTGATTTCCCAGCTTCAGGTTCCTCCCTATGACTGCTTCAGCCTGTTAGGGGGCAGTTTGATTACCCACTTTCTTCCACCACTGCCCTTGACTAGTTTAAATGATTGCCAATGAAGCATTTACACTGTTCACTGAGGATCTTAGTTTGCAATCTGGACAGATACAAGCCATCCCTCCTGTATAGGCCTGCATTCCTCCAGGTGAGACCCCAGTCCCCAATGAAGATGAACCCCTGTGCTCTGCACCAGTCCTTCAACCATGTGTTGAAGCTTCAAGTGTGGAGTTCCCTGTACTTTCACCTGTCATAGACAGGTTATACCTCTGCAAAGGTTGCTGAGCATGCCACCTATCTGAGATTCCTACCCAACTCCATGAAATCCTCCGATACCACTCTAACCTCATCCCTAATCAGGTCATTTGTCCCCTGATGGACAATGACATCTAACTCACTCTCCAGCCCTGCCCACAAATGCAGAGCATGAGGAGTCCTCATTAACTCTGGAAGGGGAACTGATGTCCTGTTCTTTGGAAACCTCTGGCTCTATTGGTTCCTCCTCCTCTTTCTCCTCCTTCCCACAACCCTCATCAGTATATTTAAATTGGAAGGGGGTAGCAGCAGGGATTCCAGTCCTCATTGCCTCTGGAAGGGGAACTAAAGTTCTGTTCTTGGGACACCTCAGACTCTATTGGTTCCACCTCCTCTTCCACCTCCTTCTCATAACCCTATTCAGTATACTTGAGTTGGGGAGGGGGCAGCAGCAGGGATTCCCATAGCCTCGAGCTTTAAGAAAACTGCCATATTTGTTTGAAGTCCTCTACAGATTTTTTCTCTGACACTAATTGCTCTGACTGAAACTGTAGAGGATCCATCAGTTATTACACTGGTTGCTCTGTCCTCTTTGCATGCAGAAGAACCTTGGTGTCTTTCTTCTTTTACTTCTACTTCCCAGATGTTGACAGCTGTGACTGATCAGAAGACTATGTTTCTTTCCATCATTTTCATCAGGGCTTCTGTAACCAGATGCTCTGCGCTCAGTATTGGTATTCATTGATGGCATAACAGTCTTAGCAGTCTCTTTTTACATAGACAGCTCCGTGTAGCAATTTTCAGTCTCTTTCAAATTTGGGAACCACTGCAAAGATAGGGAACTGACTAATGTGTGCATTCCACCATCAGTGAAACCTACTTCCATATTTATGCTTGCATGCAGTTAACAAGGGAGCACTGCTGGGATACTGTAGTAGAAGCTGGGCAGACAGTGACTGTTGTAAAGGACAAGACTGCTATACAACACAGTGGAATATGCTCACAAATCATGTCTGGTGCTGCTGTGATAAGTATCAGTCAAAAACATACAGAAGACCAGTGCCCAAGGAAATAAAAAAAAAATAGGTAGTAAAATTTTTTCTCCACACATAGGGCCTTATGCACTGGTGGCACACAGAACAGTGAAACTAAAACTGCAAAAGACCATTGCAGCAACAAAACTGGCAGTTCGCTGTTATGGTCTGTGGTACCTCAACACTACTTCTCTCAGTGATCTGCCCCCTTCCCGAAACAACTCCAACCTGGAATTGATTATATGAAAATCCAGAGGGCAGAGCCTCCTGCATGGGGGTGTGGCTGGGCACAGCCCCTCCCAAAAAACACATTGTTATTCTGATGGCATAGTGTCAAGTGTTGGCATTGTGCCATCACTGTAATGGTCTTAAACAGATTTACTGTTGATAGAATATGGTGGAACCCCATGCACAAATGCCTACTCACTGCATGGAGCAGTGGGTAGACATGCCTATATCTATATACCACACAGTGGGGTACAGTGCACCCTTGGTGGAATTCACCACAGGTGCACTGGATCCCTTTGCTGGCCACAAGGTATCATGTCCAGGGTGTACCAGTAGGCATGCTTCGCACTGAATGCTATGCACTATGGTACAGAGTGCTGACTAGGGAATGTGAGGGGGAAACCTGCCGTAAATTATACATGCCCCCCAGCACCTCCCCAGAAGGACACTTGCTGGCAGAACCAACAAATGGATCCCTGCTACACAGCTGTCCCAGCCCACTCACCTGCTTGGGAGGGCTGGGGGCAGGCATTCTGCCACTCACCCATGGGTTACTATATGTTAGGGTCTGCACCTTCCCAGAATCACCTTCCCTTTTGCAGAGAGGATCCACTATGGGACCTAGGATGAACATCCCATTGGATGCCCACCAGCATCGCTCACTCCATCCTCCACATAGCCACAGTCCTCCATCCCACGGCTGCATGCTGGGGGATAGGGGTACAGTTCAGAGGTGGGTGCGGGGCTGTGTGAGCGAGTTGCACATGTTTTGTGCTCAGTTCATGCATAGGGCCTATAGTGAAGAAGGATAATACTCTGCCTCAGCATTTCCCTTGTCTCTGATTTCATCAGGGGCCTCCTGATTTAGCTTAGCAGAAGTGAAGTAAAGTGATGTGGCAGAATTTTGTGTTCTTCCCCACTAGTGTGGTGGAACACATTGCTCTAAACAGTTCTTTTTGGTTCCATGTGGACTGCTGTTTTGTGTGTTTTTTTTTTTATAAAAGCCATATTATAGGAGCACTCAGACCGTTTATAAGAACATTTTTTTCAGAGGTAGTTGTAGATGATCATTATCACATCTGAGAGTGCTGAGCATCGACTGAATTGTGATCTTCTTTCCTCACTAATGATCACTTAAGCAAGTGTGTGAAAAGATACCCTATGAATAAAAAAGTAAGTAAATAAAAATGTATTTATATGGCACCTACTCCATCAGGCTCTGGGTGCTTTACAGGGGTCAAACAGGCAGGGTGGTACAAACAATGACACTCGGGGTATATTAAGTTATACAATAAATGTAATCCTAAATAAAAATAATAATAATAATAATAAATAGGCAACATTAAAATTAGCTCAAATTATCAAGATTTGCTTCTTTAAAAAGAAAAGTTTTTAGACCCTTCTTAAATGTCTCCACCGATGGATCCTCTCTCAGAGACCTGGGAAGTGAAATACAGAGAACCAGACCAGCCACCTTGACTGAGCCTTCACCAGCAGCTTTCAGCCTGGTCCTTGGAACTGCCAGGATGCCCTCTGTGGAGGAGCAGAGGAAGTACACTGGGATGCCAGGTGTAAGGAATTCAGACAGGTAGCCAGGGCCTTAGCCATATAGGGCCTTATAGGTGAACAAGCCCACCTTGAAGATGATCCTACACCATTTTTTTTCTCTTTTACCCCCTGTTCAGACTAAACTCAGTGGTCCATTAACATCACTTTAATGTTATTCAGGCATATTTATTCTGAGGTTCATCATCATATATATGGGAGGAAGCCTCGGGTATACCTAATCATTACCTATTTACAAAATCTTAATTAATATGTAACTTTAGATAGCTATCTGGGTTAATGCCAGCTGGAATGATTGCCACATTTTTTTCGCAATGTTCTTTCAAACCCAATTTACAACACCATGTATACTCCAATTTAGCAATATTGATCATTGCATTTAACCAATTTTCGAAGGAAAGGGGGTTTGGGTACTTCCAGTTTTGCAATATGCATTTATTTGCAACCATTACCATAAGGGATAATAATTTTCTCTGTGATGAATCAAGTATGTTATCAAATGGGTATATACCCATCATGATTGTCAATGAATTGAGGATGATTGACCTGCCAAAAACAATACATACAAATTGGTTCATCTTTGACCAGAAGTAGGACAAACATGGGCAAGAATGAATCATGTGTATTAAAGTACCTGATGTGGTTACACATCTAGGGCATTTATCCGTAATATTGGGATTAAACAGATGTAATCTATGCAGGGTGTAGTATATCCTATGGATTGTATTAAATTGAATTTGCTATAATCTAACCAAATGAATATTGTGTATGGATGCATCTAAACTCTCCTGCCATAATTCAGATATTCCTAAATCACTTTGCCATTTTTGTCTAAGCTTATCCAATCTATGATCTGAACTTTCACTTAGTAAATGATACATGGCCGATATTAATTTCCCCCCTCTTTGTTGTTCTGCATAATACTTAATAGAGGTGGGGATTAATACTCAAGAGAGGTGGGGATTCTGAGATTCTAATTATACTACTATTTTTATCCAAAAAATGTTTCAACTGTACATAGTAAAACTCCTGGGTATTCCATATTTTATATTCATTTTTCAGTTGAGCAAATTATTTTAATTTTCCCTCAAAATACATATCCCCCAATTGATTCATCCCTTGTTTTTGCCAACTTAAAAATGATTTATTCTCGACGGAGGAAACTGATAGTTATTATGTAGAGGAGTATATCTGTAATAAGATCGTTATTGCTTCATTTTTTTTGTAGTTCTAGCCAACAGGTATATAACATTTTAATCATCATGAGTATTGATCCCGCAAATTTTTTTAATAGGTGTTGCTGAGTATAATAAATTTAAAAGAGCTGGGTATGGTTGAAACTCTATCTCTATCTTGTTTGAGATTTTCTTATACTTTCCACGGTGAAATGAGTCCCAAATATGAGTGACTTGTTATATCAAGTAGTATAATTTGAAATCCGATAGTGACAGCTCCCAATCCTCCACATAACAGGCAGCAAATTCAGATCTTGCAGGACCAAGGTCAATGATAGGACCTAGGCAGGCTTCTCAGCAACCTGTTCACCATGTTCTGCACTAGTTGCAGTTGGCAGAGGTTCTGCAGAAGTTCCCTCCACTGACCTGGAAGAACGGAGTCTTAAAGTAGTCCAGTGTGGATGTAAGAAAGGGATGCACCAGTGAGGGCAGGTCATTGGGTGGAATTAGGGGTTTAATCCAGGTGACGTTCCTTAACTGGTAAAAACCACCTTAGACAACAGATGACACTTGAGCATCAATTGTCAGCCTGTCATCAAGGACAATGCCTAGATTTCTCACCTTCGACTTGGTATTCTCACTGGGGCTTGAGGTTACTGACCTCAAAACTGATCAGATCATTTGGTCCGATCATTGCATGGTGGAGTTCTCATTTGGGGGCCCCCCTGATAGTCCCTCCCTTGATGAAATGTTCCGCTATCACCCATTAAGAGTACTGTCCCCAGAGGGACTCTTGGTGGTAGTAGACCTTTCTGGTATGTGTGCTGCATGTGTGATTGGCATGGGTGGGGAGGAGGAGGCCTATAACAAGGCCGTCTCTGAGGCATTCAATGCCATTGCATCTGTCTATATATGATCCAGGTCTTCTTGCTTGAGACCCCAGTGGGGTGGAGGGGGTTTGATGGGGCTGTCATGGAGATGAAGACCAAGGGTTGGAAGTTATAGCATTGTTGATGGGATCAGCCCTGTTACCACCTTGGAGGTACCCCCATCATGCACTTGGCTAGGCTTGATCACCAGTACCTCTGTCTTGCCATGATTCAGCTTCAGCCAGTTACAGGACATTTAATCCAGGATCTTGGACAGGCAATTATTTAGCATTTCAATGGCATTATTCATTCCAGGGGCAAAATGTATATACAGCTGGGTATCATATGCATAGCAGTGAAAACCCAAACTGTAACACCTGACCCTGCACCATTTTGGTTGCCCTCCTCTGGACATATTCAACCCTGTCTATGTCTTTGCGAAGATGGGGTCTCCAGAACTGCATGCAGTACTCCAGATGGGGTCTCACCAGCTGTCTGTACAGAGGGATAACAATTTCCTGTTTTCTACTTGTGTTGCCTCTCCCTATGCATCCCAGTATCCCACTAGCCCTCCTTACTGCCTTCTCACATTCCTTGCCCATCTTTAGATCATCTTATACAACTTCCCACAGGTCCTTTTCCATTTTTGTTGTTGTCAGTATCTCACCCCCTTTGTCCACTCTTCCCCTGGGTTTTTGTTTCCCAGGTGCATTACTTTGCACTTCTTTGCATTGAATCTAAGTTGAGGACACTATTGAGCACCCATTAGGGACTGACACCACTAAAACTTGCCCTGCGTTATCCCCCAACCAAGACTCCATGATGCAAGCCAGACTGATCAAGGAAATCAAGTCTGCCATAATTGCAGTCTTGTTCCTCATTGATCTGGCATTGCACAGCACAGCCTCAATAGGACCAGTGGAGAGTACAGGCCCACCAACTGCCTGCCACTCAATCCAGTGGGATCCCTGGGGATGGGCACTAAACACGTCAGGCATCTCTCATGCCTCCATTTAGCCCTTAGGTACCTCCTGCTCCTAATCAGCCAAATACTGCTCACCTCCACAGTACCCACAGTGCCCTGCCACCAGCCCACTCACCCATCCCACTAATGCCCACCTCCCAACATCATCTTTCCACTATAACTGGAAGGGGGTGGTCAGAAAAGGGTGGAGCTCACGCAGCAGAGACACTGTGTAGATAATATGGAGAAGTCTGGAACTCAAACACATAATGCAGCTACTTACTAGCTGAAAATACCATGTACAACTCAATTTACGAATGAAAATCAGCATAAAATAAAAATAAAACCAGTCCCTAAGTATACATCTGTTACCCACATAATATAATATAAAATAACATACTAACCATGAAAACCATCGGCTCCGAAATGCCTGCAAAATAACGTGCTGCTAAGAGTAGATATTGCACAACCGCTGTTGTCTTCCATCAGTGATCAAGAATTTCTGGCATACCATTAAAACAGTAGTTGGTGGCTACAGTTGGTGTAATATCACTGACATGATTGTTGGCGGTAAAAATTGTAATAATGCAACTACCATTGCCAATGCCTTTATTGACCAATTCTAGGACCTGTCAACCTACACCACCCAGGTTACTGCTTCTGACACCCATCACCCCTCCACTTCTCCCTCACTACAGCAGTCACCTTCCTGCCCCCCCTTCTATCTTGCAAGTGTCTCGGTAAGAGAGTCATGTATACTCCTTGCTGGCCTCTCTCCTTTCTCTAGCCTAGGTTATGATAATCTTGAGCCCAAACTCTTAAAACTAGAGGCCCTCATCATTGTACTTCTGATCTCCCATATTATTAACCTGTCTCTTACCACAAGTGTGGTCCCTTCAATCTGGAAGGTAGCTCTGGTGGTACCTGTTTTCAAGCAGGGCTACTGTAAGTGCACCGAAAATTACCGGCCAATAGCCATCTCGTCGGCTGTCAGCAACTTATTGGAGAAAGTAGTTGAGGTGTAACTATCTGAGGACCTGCTCAAATACAGCTTGCTAACCCCTGAGCAACACAGATTCCATAACGGTCACAGTACTGGAACAGCACTTGTTAAGGTTGCCTCTGAAATTAGGACTTTAAATGACCTTGATGTGTTAACAGGTGCAATCTTTGTAGACTTCTTCAAGGCCTTTGATTTTGTTGATCACACTCTTTTGTGTGCAAAACTTTTCTTGCTTGACATGTCCAGCCTGTTCCTAGCCTGATTCTCAAATTACCTTGCCGGTAGACAACAGCTAGTGAAATATAATAGAGTCCTTTCGACACCTATTTCTATAAACGTTGGGATCCCACAGGGGTCTTTGTTAGGCCCTATCTTATTTTCTCTATTAATGAATGACTTCCTGCAGGTCCCTACTCATAACATTATGACCCTCTATGCTGATGACTTGCTTATCCTGTCTAGCTCACACAGCATTAAGATCATAACCAGTCAGCTACAAGCTGACTTCCACAAGCTACAAGCCTGACTCCTCATTAATAAGCTTGCCCTTGATCTAAAGAAAACTCAGTCCATGCTGTTTGGATCCTCTGCTAAGCTTAAGATTAATACTACCCCTCTGATGATTATGGGTTTAGATGGGTCCCTTGTTGTCACTACTTCCTTCTTCAATTCTTTTGGAGTTATGCTTGACCTTCAGTTAGACCTCTCCTCACATTTCCAAAATGTTTGCAGGGCAATAAATATCAAACTGGGCCTAGCCTACAGGGCCAGGAGGAACCTAACTGCAACTGCGCATCTTGCCCTTGACAAAGGAACTCTTCTTCCTACACTTAGCTATGGACTCACCACTTTCCCCTTGTTCTAAAAGGTAGCCTTGTGACCTACAACAATGTCTGTCACTTTGCCCTCCTGTCCCCCGCCTCACCCATCACTATGATTTTTATCGCAAACTGCACTGGTTGTCTTTGTGTATCTTCTGTTCCTTCATCCTTGGCAACTTCCTTGTCGAAACTTTCCATACCACCACTCCTCCTGCCCTGTCCAAACTATTTAAACCTGCCCAGCTACCATACCTACTCAGATTTGTCAACTCGCAGTCCTTTCTTGTCCTAAAGTCATGCTTTCTTTCTGGAGACCGAGCCTTCACAATCTGTACTCCTAAATTCTGGAACTCCCTCCCAGTGCTTACCAAGTATACCACATCCCATTCTCTTTTAAGAGATCCCTATGGGCACACCTGAAATCAGCCTTTGACTGTCACTTTCCTTAGTGTGCCTGGTGTACCATACCCACTGTATCATTTCCCTGAACTCTACATCTGGATATGAATGATGTCCTATATCTTTTACTATACTCATGCACTTAAGAATTTATTATATATAAAAATTTCAGTGTATCATGGCTTGTCCTAATGCTCATTCCTTCAATTGTGTTGTTACCTCTTCTATTGTGTTCATGATTCTCAGATGAGTACCTGTATATTGTTTTCTCTGTTGCACTTTCATGTTGTTCTGCATTTTTACCTTTGTAACTGCCCGGGTCATACCTGAAAACAGGCATTCTTTGCCTAGTGTGCTTACCTGGTAAACAAAAGCTAACTAAATAAATAAAAAACACTTTTACCACACACTTACATGCTAACAAACCCCATACACCACTCAAAAAGAATAACCCCAAACCAAATTTAAATACATAAAAACACTTACTCCAAAATGTCAATTATAAAGTAAGAAGTTGAATAGAGTCCAATTTCAACACCACAGAGAACCACAGTTAAACAGGTTCACAGCAGCACTGAAACAACTGCTGGCTGAGAAGTGCAGGACCAGGTAAAGAGAATGCTATCACCACTATCTTTAGGAAATGAGACAAACAAACAAATTAAATTCTGAACACTAAAAAATCCTACCAGTGGTGCTCCCACCACAACTCACTGAAAAAGATGGAACGCACACAGTACTTACAAGCGATAAAGTCCACAAGAGGGAGCTGACCACAGATGTGAGGCTAGTCCTCTGGATGCAGTGCTTAGGGTCTCTGCCCACTACAACCAGTTAATCCTGGAGTAGTCCACAATGAAGTAGTCCACAGATAAAATAGGCAAATGACCCAGGACCAACTCCTCCCCACCAGCTGCTATAATCAGCTCCTGGCTCTGGTTCAGAGTTCCTGTGACAGAGCACAGATCCTGTAGGGCTACCCAGCCCACAGTCAATGCAGAATCCACTCAATCTTCCCCAGCAATATTGACCATAAACTAAGATTCCTTAGCACTCCAATGCTATTGCGTGGTTTTCCAGCCAATTTCCTCCCTCCTGCAGCTGCTCACCTTCCAAAGGTTCCTGGCTAACAGATTTGCCACTCCAAAGCAGATCCTTTTTTTCAGTCAACTCTCGTAACACAAACACTGCTGAACCAGTGCTAAGTATGAAAATTAAAAGTAAGTAAGCAAATTTTAATTTTAAGCACTTTTCAAAGCCAAAGTGCTGTACAATTAAGCAAACATTAGAATTTACAAACTATGACAAAATACCAATAATAACAATAAAATCACAATAAAATTCACAGTAAAATCACAATAAAATCACTCTCCATATGCTTTTCGGAATAAATACATTTTTAACTCCAACTTAAAACTCTCAACGGTCAGGCAGGAAAAAGCCCTCTGGAGTTAAAACAGCACACTCTGAAAACAATAAAACTGTCTTCTAAGCTAACTCACTGCGACCCCCTGACTAACTCTTCTTTCTCTATACCTCAACACTGGTATTTACTTACTAACTAAAATAAACGCCACACTCACCGGACAATACAAGCATCTAGAAAGGTAAATTACCTAATTAATAGCCCACATTCCTCCATGGTTAGTTGTGAAACTGAATGAACATTACAGCAATACTCTAAGTAGTTGGACAAGTGCTCTCTAAAAAAAACATATTATATTACTCTTCAGACTAGATTCGCTAAAAAGTAGTTTGAGCCCAGTTCCATTATGTTTATGGTACATTTGTAAAGGATTTTTGCTGTTTGCAATGAAGACCTCATATAAGAATATTCTAGTTATAAGAACATTTTTGTTAGGCAGTTAGGGTGTGTTTATATGAGTGCTCCATTGTATTAGACTATAGATAATCCTACTATAACTAGAAGAAGAAAGGGGGAACATTTTGGGTCAGGCACTCATGGTGCTTATCTTTAAATGGACATTGTCAACCATCTTATCCCTTAAAGCATCTCTTATTAAAAAAAAAACATGTTATGATTGGTCACAGACTGTAGTGATTGCCGATGTACTGTATCCGGGAGTTTGATTTTGATTCCGTTTTTTCTTTTTTTAAAGTGAAAAACAGATTACCTACCATACTGATGTTACCGCAAAAAGAAAAAAACTGTTTGTTTGCAGTTCTTGATGAATTCCCACTGCATCTTTCCAAGAGTTGGGAATGTCCCCAACACAGTCTTGCCACTCATTACGCACTGGGAGGAGAAGATACTATTGCATCATGAGTGAGTGAGTGAGTGAGTGAGTGAGTGAGTGAGTGAGTACACTGTTTTGGATGTTCCTAATGTTCAGGAAGTATTTAATTAGGGCAGAGCAAGGATTTGAAACAAGACAAGGTTGGATATAACTATACAATTGCTATGTATTTCAATTATCTTAAGAAAAGGTTGCAGATAAAACAACCAGCAGCGTTAATGCATTTTAAAGAAGGTAAGCAATCATAAAATCTGGGTTTTCAACTAGAAATAATATGATAGGATTGAAAGTGTCTCTTTAAGTGATAGTCATTAAAAATTAAAAAAGGAGAGGACTCACTTGTTGAACCAACATGACTGCTGTTCTCAGTTGATATCTTCCTTTTATTTGCAGATACATAGCCACACAGAATAAAGTGCTCCAAGCATGCTGCTTCTGTGCAGGACAATATTAGATACAGCAGCAAAACAAAGCATGACATCTTGAGACACAAATGCAAACTTGTGAAACACAGATATTGTTTTGCGTGTCTGCTGATGTATGGCATTGGTTGGCATCTGGGCAATGAGTAACAACTGCTGTGATATCTGCCATCTTTTTGTGCCAGTAAATCAAGCAAAGCTGTCATTTGTATCCTATTGTAACTGTTTTGTTTTTCATAAATTGCTCATTGTTCCATGAAAGGTGGATTTTGTTTGCAAAAGTTCTTTGTAAAAATCAAAAAACAAAGTAGTAAAAATAAAGGGTATCTTAACTATAATGGCTCATACTGAGTTTTTGTGGTTTATTTTCTCTCTTTGAATACAGACTTGTAATCTGAGGGCTTAACTACTATTCTGGCTTACAAATTCTGATCCAGGGAAGTTTTAATTTCTTATTAAATTAACTCAAATCCCGAATACTGCACATCAAGGTTAAGGTACACAGGCATTGAGGACCACAAAGGTCTCTCTAATAAGTACCTTTTGAAGGAACCTGTTTGGCCCTAAATACCAGTAATGGCTCTGGTGAACAAATGTGTTGGGCCAATAAAAAGCATGACACTATTGCCTAGTTTTCTAAGGACCAGTGATCGATGGCCAACATTACTCCATCAATGAGACAGGTCCATGTAACCCACAATCAGGATACAACTGGAAACAAGATCATCACAGTTTACAGTGCCTTTCCAAATTACAAATAAATATATAATCTATAAAACACATCTGAATGAGTACTAACCTGTGTGCTGCCTCCATTCCACAAAATGAGGCTTTCATTAATGAACATATCTTGCCCAGGAGGAGCACGGGAGTCAAAATGTCCAACTTGCACATACTTGGCAGTTATTCCATCTGCTAATAGCTGCCAATTTAATATGTCATATACTGCAGGACAGTCTCCATTTACATCAAAATACACCATCTCCATTGAACTGTCCTTGAAAAATACATTCTTCACATAATGTAGGAGCTGCAGACCAATAGAAATGTATATGTAATACTAGGGTTACACCTTCTAAGAAACCCAAATCAGGACTTTTTATACTGAAACATGATTTTCCATAGGACAATATGTAACCTCAACTTCTTTTCTCTAAAAAATTAGTTAGCAATATTTTTTAGCTGTTCAGATTGATTTTATTCATTGCTTACTCCCTTATAGAAATAATTATCTGAAATGTTTTCATGCTGTGAACAAAAACTACCTATGTGATATGCATGCTGCAAGAATAATTTAAAGGTTAAATTGGAACTGATTGCATGCATATGGCATGCGTGCAGCAAGCAAGTGTGGAAAGCATGCTTTTTACGTTGATTTGGAACAGACTGCATGTATGTGGTATGTGTGCAAAAAGCAAGTGGTCACTGATAACTACACACATGAAAGTTAAGTGACTTGCCCAAGATCAAATAATACACAAGTGGGGGTTGATGAGGCTCAACCCTAGGTCTTCAAGTCTTCTGGTTTGTAGGTCAGTGCCTTTAACCAGTAAGCTATACTGCCTGCACCATATGGATGTCTTGTACTTCAATATAAATATACATATATCTGCACACAATGTGGCATGCTTATAGCCACTGATATGCTTTTTTAGTTTTCTTATCCCTCCTCATCTAGGTTGCACAGCTAAACTCTAGCACACATACCAATGTAAACACATGTGGTGCTTCCCACCCCCAATACACACATTTACCCACAAAACTACTTAATTACTTCTGTATGGCCTGTACTTCTAATATTTTCTCTCCATAGTTTTGAATGCTTCCAAGTAAATAGACTTTAAAGGGAAAACACAAAAGTAGCAATAACTGAACACCCCACTCACATGGCCAACCCCCCCCCCATTCACACACACTGTAGCGGGTGTGGCCACACTGCTACAGACAACTTACCAAGTATAGTTATGTCAGAGGTTTCTTACCTGAATACTAGGGAGCCAGAGGTAGGAGTCATTAGAGATGATGTTCAAGGCTCAGAGTGCTGGGGAGTACCCCCTTGAAATGAATGGAGTTATTTTTTATTATTATTTTATACAATATGATGGTGAGTTGGAGAATAATGAAGGCCACTGTTCTAAAAACTGTGCCCCTGTCAGTTGAACGGTGGACTCATCAATCTCCCAATGTCCATCAATAATGTATAAAATAGTAATAAAAAAGATACCATAATTAATTTCAATGGGGCATGCCCATGCACTCTCCCTTGCCCTGTGTCATAATGTGCCTGAGCATGGGGATGTGGAGATCAGCTTCACTGGGGAAGGGTACATAAGCCTAACTATGGTGGGGCTCCAATAGTCTGTGCATACCACACCTCTCAACTGTCCCTGAATGCAAGGGACAGCCCCCATTCCTTTACAGAAATATAAGTGTGCTGTGTAAATGCAGAATGCATGCCACAGGCTTAGTTGTGCAATTTTGTATGCAGTTTGCATACACAAAGAGAACATATGTGAACCAGGCCTAAAAAGCACATCAGGTCTGCATGCTGCAAGCTTGATATGTGTGCAGCAGGTAAGCTGGTATGAACATCTTCTAAAACGCACAACAGGTTTGTGTGGTATACACTTGACATGAGTGCAGCAGTTAAGCTGGGATGAATATCATATAAAAATCATATCAGGTTCCCAGGTTGCAGATGTGCCATGTGTGCAACAATTAAGTCGGTGCAAATCTCATCTAAAAACACATCAGTTTCTATTTCTCATACTACTGCAAGCACTTAGAGCTATTAAAACACCTTTTCCATTGATCCCCCATTAAAATTCGGTAAACTCATTAATTCTGATCCTTTTGCAAGTTGTTTAATGGCTTTTGATTTTTTTCATTAAATTGACATTAATTTGTAAAGTATTGTTTGCTTACTGCATTAAATGCCAAGGATATAATCAGCCAACATCCCCCATTCTAGATGTGCAAAGAGGGGCCTCTATGCTGTGAAGCCTAATCTTTTGATTTTGGGCCATGCAAATCCCCTTATGCATATTTAGTGCTACAAATGTGTTTGTCCATGACTGTTACTGCTCACTTACTTTCCTGTTGTCATTCTGTATGGGCCAAATACACTATGGTCATGCTCAGCACTCTTTGTGCTGAATATGGTCTTGGAAGCATGCACCATACCTCACATTTTATCACTGAAATGATGGACATAGACACTTAAAATGAGGCACAATGAGGGACACTAGCCCTCACAATGATCAGGACACATCCTGAAACATGAAGATACAGTACCTCAGAACAAAGTGGAAACCACTGTATTTACTTGTACTTACGTTAGTCTCTGTGAATTAATTTCTACCATAAAAGCAGGGTACCATTTATGTAGGGCAGTGGGTGCAGTTGCCCCCCCCAAAAAAAACCTGATGCGTTGGTTGTTCTTATGGTGTGGCAACAATGGCAGTAAATTTGGATTTAATCTTTTGCACAATAAGTGTCCCCCAGCCTGTGATGCACTCATGTGGTAGGTGCACTCCTGACTAGACTGTGTCTGTATTATGTTGTTCATGTGATGTGAAGGAGCTCCAGTAAAGCAAGAGCACATGATTGGGGCACTGTTTTTCCAACCACAGAGTAGACCAGCTGCACACTGCAGCTTGGAGGAGTCAATGAGCACTGATCTCTCAGTAGCAGTGTTGTGACAGCATATTTTTGTTGGTCTACTCATAGAGAGTCTTTGTCTCCCCTGGTGGTGGAAGGGGCTGGGGGTGAGTTTGATGCAAACTCTAGACTAAGCTACCTACTTACTCTACTAGGCTGGAGTCTCAAATAAAAACAGCACAGGCCTACAATGGCAGTAAGCTAGGCCTCACAGCAGCAGAGACACTGGTGTGGGTGACATTCATAGGCCTTGATCAGAGCAGTGTGGCAGCAGCCAAGCAAAAAGCAAGCAACACAGGTTGAGTGTGTTCGCATGGTGAGGTGACTTGGTCGTAGACCACGCTGAGGACCTGGGATGGTCAGTTGTAGCATCCAGCTTCTGGCAGAAGAATGTAGGAGTAGCGGACTGAAAATTTGGCTGGTGGCACACTGGGCTAGGCCACAGATTCTGGACAGATGGTCGAGAAAGTAAAAGAAAGTAATTTATTTTACAGGGGAACTGGGAGAGAACTGAAATATCAATGTGGTTTTCACATTTCTGCACCTTTGGGTGTCTTCAGAACCCATATGGGATAGATATTGAATAGAATGGAGTTGGGGAGATAAATTGGGACAACGTTTTTCTTTTTTGCGGGGTGGTTTAGAACTTCAGCCAGGAAAAAAAATTCTTAATAACTGGGTGGGTTTAAGCCCAAATCTGGTGCACTGCTCTGAGGTATAGACAGATTAATATCATACATATCACTTTTTAGTTACAACAAATAAGTTTTATCTTTTAGAGATGTTCCAAACATTCCAGAGCTTTCTGCCTAGGTGCTAACTAGCACCTGGCCTCCACTGGTTGTTGGCTACCCTCTGCTGAAATCTGAAATGGTGCCCCCACCATAAAGTCTAAATTTACAGGACATTCTCTGTGTGGGCATCATGTTTTCCATATGGGATGGATGAGGGGCAGAGCAGTTTTCAGGGGTAAAATGATGGCTGTTCCTTGCATTCAGGGACAGTTGAGAGGTGTGGTATGCACAGACTATTGGAGCTCCACTATAGTCAGGCTTATCCTCCCCTCCCCCCAGTGAAGCACCTCCACGTCCCCACCCTCAGGCACATTATGACATAGGACAAGGGAAAGTGCAGGGCATGCTCCATTGAAATGAATGAGGGTATTTTCTTATTACTATTTTATACATTATTGATGAAGAGTTGGAGATTAATGAAGCACACAGCTCGACTAACAAGGGCTATAGAACAGTGGCCTTCATTATTCTAAAACTCACCATCAAAATGTATATAATAGTAATGAAAAATAACTCCATTCATTTCAAGAGGGTATGCCCCAGCACTCTGACCCATGGATATCATCTGTTTAAAACTCCTGCCTCTGACTCCCTAGTACTCAGGTAAAAGACTCTCAGCTTATATCTATACCTGGTGGGTTGTCTGTTGAAGTGTTTCTGAACCTGCTACAGTGTGTGTGTGTGTGTGGGGGGGGGGACTGACCGTGTGGGTAGGTGCTGAATTATTGCTGCTTTTGCATTTTCCCCTTAATATCTGTTTTCATGGAAGCATTCAAAACTATGGAGAGACAATATGAGGATTACAGGCCAGACAGAAGTAATTAAGTAATTTTGTGGATAAGTGCGTGTATTGGTGTTGGAAAGAACCACATGTGTTTCCATTGGCATGTTTGCTACAGTTCAGCTGTACAGCCTAGATGGGGGGGGGGCCAGAAAACTAAAAAGGATGTCACCAACTATAAGCATGCCACATGTGTGCAGATGTTTGCAGATTTGTATTGAAGTACAAGCAAACCATGTGTATGCAGGCAGTATAGCTTAGTGGTTAAAGGCACTGAACTGCAAATAAGGAGACCTGAAGACCTGGGTTTGAATCTCATCAACCCCTACTTGTATACTGTGAGATCTTGAGCAAGTCATTTAACTTTTATGTGTGCAGATATCAGTAACCACTTGCTTTTTGCATGCATGCCACATGCATGCAGTCTGTCCCAATTTAACATAAAAAGTATGCTTCCGACACTTGCTTGCTGCACACATGCCACATGCATGCAGTCAGTTCTAATTTAACATTTAAATCATGCCTGCAGCATGCATATCACATGGGTAGTTTTATGTGCGCAGCTTGAAAACATTTCATATAATTATTTCTGTAAGGGTTTTAACCCTGAAAACTGCTCTTCCCCTTATCCATCCCTCACAGAACGCATGCTGCTTACACAGAGGATGTCCTATAAATTTAGACTTTATGGCGGGGGCGCCATTTCAGATTTCTGCAGGAGGGAGCCAACAACCACTGGACGCCAGATGCTAGTTAGCAAACTCTGGAATATCCAGAATGCCTCTAAAAGGTAAAACTTATTTGTTGTGACTGAAAAGTGATATGCAAATCAGTAAAAAGTTTAATGTGTAAGATTCATCTGTCTGTACCCCGGAGCAGTGCTTCAGATTTGGGCATAAACCCACCCAGTTAGTAACCAATGTTTTTCCTGGCTGAAGTTCTGAACACCCCAACCCCCAAAAATACTTTGTCCCCATTTCTCTCCCCAACTCCATTCCATTCAATACCCATCCCATATGGGTTGTGAAGTCACCAAAAGGCATAGAAACATGAAAACACATCAATATTTCAGTCCTTCCTCCTTCTCCAATCCCCCTGTAAAATAATGATTTACTTTTACTTATCAGGCCTTCTAGCCAGAACCTGCAGCCTAACCCAGTATGCCACCAGCCCAGTTTTCATTCTACTCTTCCCCCATCCTTCTGCCAGAAGTTGGATGCTAGAACTGATCATCCCAGATCCCCAGCGTGGTCTGTGACTAAGTCACCTCACCAACTGAACCTACCCAACCTGCATTGCTTGCTTCTTGCATTGGCAGCTTTCATGGCTGCTGCTGCACTTCACTTATGAAGGCTCCCAACTCTGCTGTCACTGCTGCTGCAAGGCCTAGCTTGCTGCTGCAGGGGGGCCGCGCTGTTTTTTATTTGCAAAGCAAGCCTAGCAGAATAAGTAGGTAGCCTAGTCCTGACATATCTTCTAGCACACCCCCAGCTCCTTCAGCCACCAAGGAGATGGAGGCTCATTAAGAGTAGACCAAGGAAAATATGCCACCACAACACTGCTGTTGAGAACTCAGTGCTCACCAATTCCTCCAAGCTGTAGTATGCAATCTGTCTACTTTGTGGCAGTAAAGACAGTGTCCCTCTCACGTGACTCAAGTGCTCTTGCTTTTCTGGAACTCCTCCACATCACTTGTGATGGCACCGCTGCTAATAGGTGGAGAGAGTGGACAACACAATACAGACACAGTTGAGTCAGTAGTGCACCTGCAGTGAGAGTGCAACACAGGCCAGGGGGGGCTCTTATTGTACAAAAGATTAAATCCAAATTTAATGCCATTATTGCCACACCATAAGAACAACCTACGCACAAATGCGGGGGGGGGGCAACTGCCCCACTCTGCCCTACCTAAATGGTACCCCCACTTTATGGTAGAAATTAATTCTACAGGGCTAACATCAGTACAAGTAAATGCAATGGTTTCCATTGTGTTCTGAGGTACTGTATCTCCAAATTTTAGGATGTGTCCTGATTATCCTGAGGCTTAGTGTCCCTCATTGTCCCTCATTTTTAGTGTCCATGTCCCTCATTTCAGGGACAAAATGCAAGGTACATTGCATGCTTCCAAGACCCTACTCAGAACAAAGAGTGCTGAGCATGACCATAAAGTATATGCTCCACACAGAATGACAACGGAAAAGTAAATGAGCCATAACAGTCATGGAGAAACACATTTGTAGTACTAAATATGCATACAGGGGATTTGCATGGCCCAAAACAAAAGGTCAGGATTCACAACACAGAGGCCCCTCTTCGCACATCTAGACCGGGGGATGTTGCCTGACTATATCCTTAGCATTTAATGCAGTAAGCAAACAATACTTTACAAATTAATAGCATCTAATGATACAAATCAAAAGGCCATTAAACAACTTGCAAAAGGATCAGAATGAATGAGTTTACCTACTTTTAATGGGAAATTAATGAAAAGTGTATTTTAATGGCTCCAACTGCTAGCAGAAATAGAAACTAATGTGTTTTGTAAATGAGATTTGTAACATCTTAGTTGCTGCACACATGTCAAGTGAGCAAAATGTGAACCTGAAGTAATTTTTAAATGCTGTTCATACCACCTTAACTGCTGCACTCATGTCTAGCATGCAACACGCAAACCTGATATGATTTTTAGAAGATGTTCACACCAGCTTACCTGCTGCTGACATGTCAAGCTTGCAGCATGCAAACCTGATGTGCTTTTTTGACCTGATTCACATAGGTTCATTCTGTGAATGTGAACCACATGCAAACACTGCATAATTAAGTATGTGGCATGTATTCTGCATGTACGCAGCACACTTATATTTCTGTAAGGATTGCCTTTTTAAGGCATTTTGTTTAAACTGGCAAAATGGTCAGAAGAGTGATAACTAGGGTTTAATGCAAAGAAGTGCAAGATCATGCATGTAGGGAAGAGAAACCCTGAAGCCACCTATAGGTTGGGAGGGGAGTTGCTGGCAATTACAAGGAAAGAAAGAGACTTGGGCATCGTCATCACAGATGACCTGAAATCATCCAAGCAGACCACTAAAGCAATAATTAAGGCTAATGGGATGTTGGGGTATGTTACTAGGAGTATCACAAGTTGTAAGAAGGAGGTAATAATCCCTCTTTACAAGACACTGGTTAGGCCCCATTTGGAGTACTGTGTGCAGTACTGGAGGCTGCACCTGCACGAGGACATTAACAAAATGGTAGCAGTCCAGAGAAGGCAACCAAAATGATGCAGGGACTGCATCAGAAAACACATGAGGACAGATTAACAGAGCTCAATATGTATATCCTAGAGGAAGGGAGGGAGAGAGCTGATATGATCGAAACATTCAAACATCTTAACAGCATTAACAAGGTGAAAGAGTCTAACATGTTTCAATATAAGAAAAATAGCAGAACAAGAGCACACGACATGAGATTAGAGGGAGGCTGATTGGGGGTAATGTGAGGAAGTTCATTTTCACAGAAAGGGTGGGGATGCATGGAACAGCCTACCTCAGGAAGTGGTGGAATATAAAAACAGTGAAGGGCTTCAAACTGGCATGGGATAGGCATGAGGGAGCAATAAAGATGAGTATGAATAGCTAGGCCATTGACAGAGTAAAGGTCTTTGGCACATTCATAAGGTAGAAAAAAATGGGAGACTGGATGGGCCTTGTGGTCCTTATCTGCTGTCAGCTTCTGTGTTTCTATGTTTTAAGGTATTGAAGTTTTCTGTAGCTTCTGTAGGAAAGAAGGGCACATTTTTTTTCAGTTTAAGATCAGGACATTTTGCATTTTTCCTGTTTTGTTTGGCAGGACACAGACGCCTAAACCAAGATTGCTCTGATGAAATCAGGACAGGTGTTAACCCTATTTAGTCGGTGGATGAAGTCTACACAATAACTACCAGAAGCAATGGAACTGTCTTCACACATTAACCAAAGTACTATTTCCTTAACCTAACATTCAAACAGAGACTAGAAAAGGTTACTTGAAATCAATTCATCACTTTTGACAGAACCTCAAGAAATATAGATATTTTATTATATATAGTGTTAACATTTACTTTCCCAGTGTTCTTCATCACTAGGTTAATTTACATGGAAACAGTCCCACACCTGGTTGGCCATTTTGCATCAGGGTAAGCAATGAATGGTTCAGACATCATACAGAGTTATCAGAACTAATGAGTTAACAATTAGCTTTCCTGTGTTCTTCCTCACTAGGTTAATTTACATGGAAACAGTCTCACACCTGGATGGACATTTTGTATCAGGTTAAGCAGCGGACGGTTCTGACTGCACACAGCACCATAGGAAGGAATTAACTATTAGCTTTCCTGTGTTCTTCATCACTAGGTTAATTTACATGGAAAAGGGCTCCTTAACTACTAGCATTGCTCTGCTTTTTTTGCTGAATCCTTTACTGAAGTCACAGTCCTCTGCAACATGACAGTGTCTTGCTGTGGAAATGACCATGATGGTACAAAACACAGGACTGTGAAGTCAACACAGGATTACACAGCAGGATAAAGTTAACCATGTGGGACAGAGAGACTGTTTCCATTTAAAAGTGCTGAGTAATGGAAAGAAAAAGGAATGAAAATACTGAACATTTTTATAAAATATAAGCTGAATTGTTTCATAGTATGATTTTAAACATGTTCCCCATATTGAAAAACTGTTCAAAGCTGAAATGCTGTATTTTTTACCCAGCAGAAAATGTCACTGCAGAGCTTATTAGCAAAAATGGATTTCTGGCATCCTTACATTCACTAGTTCTGTGGGCGGCTATGTAAGAATGATACCTTCACAACATGATATAGTGCTTGTGTTATTGAACTGAATACTGATTCTGTGGGCGACTATGTAAGAATGATACCTTCATAACATGGTACAGTGCTGTGCTATGGAACTGAATTCTGATTCCATGAGAGACTATGTAACAACTGCACCTTCAAAACAAAGTATATTGCTTGTGCTACTGAACTGAATACTGATTCTGTGGGTGACTGTAAGAGTGAACCTTCAAAACACGGTATAGTGCTTATGTTACTGAAATACATACTGATTCTGTGGGTGACCGTAAGAACAATACCTTCAAAACAGGGTATAGTGCCTGTGTTACTGAACTGAATACTGATTCTGTGGGTGACTATGTAAGAATGACACCTTCACAACAGGATAAACTGTGTGTGTTACTGAAATAAATACTGATTCTGTGGGTGTCTGTAAGAACAATACCTTCACAACAGGGTGTAGTGCTTATGTTACTGAAATTAATAATGATTCTGTGGGTGACTATTTAAGAACAATACCTTCACAACAGGGTATAGTACTTGTGTTACTGAACTGAATACTGATTCTGTGGGTGACTATTTAAGAATGATACCTTCACAACAAGGTATACTGCTTGTGTTGCTGAACTGAATACTGATTCTGTGGGTGACTATGTAAGAACAATAACTTCAAAACAGAGTATACTGTTTGTGTTGCTGAACTGAATAATGATTCTGTGGGTGACTATGTAAGAATGATATCTGCACAACAGGATGAACTGTGTCTGTTACTGAAATTACTAATGATTCTGTGGGTGACTATATAAGAACAATACCTTCACAACAGGATATAGTGCTTATGTTTCTGAACTGAATACTGATTCTGCGGGTGACTGTGTAAGAATGATACCATCACAACAGGGCAGTGTGCTTGTGTTACTGAACTGAATACTGATTCTGTGGCTGACTACAGTATGTAAGAATGATACCTTCACAACAGTGTATACTATTTGTGTTACTGAACTGAATAAGGATTCTGTGAGTGACTATGTAAGAATGATACCTTCACAACAGTGTATAGTGCTTGTGTTACTGAACTGAATACTGATATTGTGGGCGACTATTTAAGAATGATACTTTCACAGCAGGGTATAGTTTTTGTGCTACTGAACTGAATACTGATTCTGTGAGTGACTATCTAAGAATGGTACCTTCACAACAGGGTATAGTGCTTGTGTTACTGAACTGAATACTTATTCTGTGGGTGACTATGTAAAAACAAGCATTTGTCAATGCCGAATGTTTGCTTGCTGGCATTGGCAGTGGTAGTGTAGAAGTTACAGAGCTGCGTAATAGGAATGGCAGTGAAGCATTGAACTAAAGCCAACCCCACCACCACCCTGCAGAGATTGATAGGCATTGGGGTGTGCCTTTGGGTTGTCAGGCATAACGGCCACGCCATTTCACCACACCCCACCCTGCAGACACTGACAAGTGTCACAGTGTTCCTTGGGGTCTTTGGCCCTTATCGCGCACCGCATTCCATTAGGAAATACGATGGGATGGGTGCGATATAGGAAAATGGGATGAACTTTGGGGCCAAAGAGTCCAAGGCATACCTCGATGCCTCTCACTGGCTGCAGGGTGTGGAATGGTATAAGCATTACAGGCAAGAATCCCAAGTCACACCCCTGATGCCTGTCATTCTCTACAGAGTTGGGCGTTAAGGTTGGAAACCCTAATACCTCAGGCATTCATTGGTATTTTCACTCCAAATTTTCAACATGTTTTTTTTGTGACCCCACCTCATGAACAGGGGGAATATCAGTTTGTTAGCTGAAAGCTGCTTATGCACAGTGACTACGGCATTTAGCACCACAGGTGCAAAAACATTCCGAACAGGATGTAAAAAATGATAGTGTACTGTTCATGGGAGGTGTAAAAAATGGCAATGTTGCAAATTTGCAGTAAAAATATTTAAAAAAATGGTGAAGTGATGAGCGTACATAGAAACTGTGCAACGCACACCCGTAATATAATTAGGTTGGGATTTTTACAGCAGATTGTCAACTCAGGCATTTTGGTGCCTCCGATCATGAACAGTGTCACTGTGATTTTCTTTATCTGTCCCGAACAATGATTTCCCACAGCGACCACGCATCTCTGCACTGAAAGTGTGAAAACACACTTCGGCCATGTTGTGAAAAATGACAGCTGTACTGTTCATAAGGAAGTGTGGAAAAATGCCACTGGTGAAAATCTGGACTGAAAATATTACAAAGTCATGAACTTACGGTGCATGGAAACTGTGCAATGCTCACTCATAACACAGTCATTTTATGGACTTTTGTCACCAAATTTTCAACATAGCCATTTAAGACTTCTGCTCATGAACAGTGTAACTGTGATTTTCTTAATCTGTCCCAAACATTGCTTTCGCACACCAACAGCACCATTGTGTGTTACATGTGCGAAAACACATTTTGGGTGACATATGAAAAATGGCAGCTGTACTGTTCATAAGGAAGTGTAATAAAATGGCAATGTTGAAAATCTGGAGTGAAAATATTAAATTCGCAAACTTACGAGCATGCATAGGAACTGCGCAACGCACGCTCATAAAACAGTCATTTTTAGGAATTTTTTCACCAAATTTTCAACATAGCCATTTTAAGACCTCTGCTCATGAACAGTGTCTCTGTGATTTTCTTAATGTGTACCATACATTGATTTTGCACATCGACTGCGCCATTGTGTGCTACATGGGTGGAAACACATTTTGGCCAAGATGTGAAAAATCACAGCTGTACTGCTCATAAGGAGGTGTGGTAAAATGGCAATGTTGAAAATCTGGAGTGAAAATATTGAAAATTCGCGAACTTACGAGCGTGCGTAGGAACTGTGCAATGCATGCTTGTAAAACAGTCATTTTTAGGAATTTTTTCACCAAATTTTCAACATAGCCATTTTAAGACCTCTTCTCATGAACAGTGTCAGTGTTATTTTCTTAATGTGTCTCGTACATTGATTTCACATACCGACTGCACCATTGTGCGCTACATGGGCGGAAACACATTTTGGGTGAGATGTGAAAAATGACAACTGTACTGTTCATAAGAAGGTGTGGTAAAATGGCAATGTTGAAAATCTGGAGTGAAAATATTGAAAATTCATTGAACTTACGGCGTGCGTAGGAACTGAGCATCGCACGCTTGTAAAACAGACATTTTAGGAATTTTCCACCAAATTTTCAAAATAGTCTTTTGAGAGCCCACCTTATGAACACTGGCAGTGTTGTTTCGATTAATTGTTCCGGAAAGGTGATTTCATGCAGTGGCTGAAATCACCCTTCGACCAAGTAATGCCATGACAGTGCAAGAATTCCGAGGAGGGGTCCCAAAACCCCATGTTGAAAATTTGGTGCAAAATTCAAAAATGCCTGAGATATGCAATAAAGTTGAAAAACCCTATCTATCCCATTATACAGCTTACGGCATTTCCTCAGTTAAGTGATGGCTTTGAAGAGTGCAGGCGTGTTCCCAGTCAACCAAAGATCGTCCTTTTCCGAGCTCAGAGTAAGTATAAGTGAGAGAAGTGTAGGAGGCAGGTGTGTAGTGGGTGGGTGCAGGTTGTGGGGGGACAGGAGACTGCGTGGGACTGTTTTGATTTTCAGGGTTGTTTTTTAAAAAGATGACGCGGGACATTTGCCATGCTGGGGTGGGCTCCCAGCGTACATTGAATAGCTGGGGGCGTGAAGCCGATGGGGATTGGGCACCCTGTCGACCCATAGCATCCAGTTACCCACGCTGGTGGGCTCTGGCGTGGCACTAAACAGGGGAGGACAGTGGAGCTGATGGGGATTGGGCACCCCGTCGGCTATCGATAACTTGCCATGCTGGGGTGGGCACAGCATGGCATTTGAAAACTTTGGGGGGCGCAGCACAGCTGATGAGTTAGGCACCCCATCAGCTATAGAGTGTGTGCGTGGGGGCAGCCGCGCAGTATGCTGCGGTGTATGTGTGTGTGTGTGTATGTATGTGTAGGGGGAGCTGCGCGCAGGCAGGCGATATCTTATCGCTGCTCACTGGAAGCGTACTCCCCTATCAACTATGCGCCACTGCATTTTGGAGTTTGTCATAGACAGCTCCAGCATGCATTGGCGGACAGGGGCCGCGCCTGCCAACACACTGACTGAATTGGAAGAGGGGGTGACACACCTCCGAAAACTCGGATGATGGCACTATGTTTCTTGCACATGTATGCAAGCAAACATAATGATACTTTCACAACAGGGTATAGTGATTGTGTTACTGAACTGAATACATTAGTCTGTGGGTGATTATGTACGAATGATACGTTCACAGCATGGTATAGTTCTTGTTTCACTGAACTTGAATTCTGATTGTGTGGGTGACTCTTTAAGAATGATACCTTCACAACAGGGTCTAGTGCTTGTGTTACTGAAGTGATTACTGATAGAGATACTGTGAAGGTTTCACTTTGCTGGCAAAGCTGGAAAATTTGCCTTCATGAAAAATTTTGCAAATTGCCCAAATTGCCCCCTTCGTTATGGGTTTACCTTGGGATGTGGCACTTTTTATGGTGAAGTCTGGTGAAATCATGGCAACTTTGCAGGCACATGTGCATGACTTTGCCTGAAAAAGTGACACTTCACCTACCAAAGATTTTGTGGAGTCGGCACTTCCCATCTTTCGAACTTGGCAAACTGAAGTTAATTCATAAAGCGAAATTTGCCAACTTCACACATCTCTGGTTACTGAGTACATCCATAGCTCTGTATTATGGTTAGCAGTAGGCATCTTTAGTAACTGAGTACATCCGTAGCTCAGTACTGTGATAAGTGGTAGGTATCTCTAGTTACTGAGTACATCTGTATCTCAGAACTGTGGTTAGTTGTAGGTAGCTCTCATTACATAGAAACACAGACACATAGAAGTTGACAGCAGATAAGGACTGCAAGGCCCATCCAGTCTGCCCATTTTATCTGTCTTGTGAATGTGATTTAGGCCTTCACTCTGTCAAGTGCCCATCTAGTCACACTCATATATATTGCTCTATTGCTCCCTTATGGCTATCCCATGCCTGTTTGAAGCCCTGCACTGTATTCATACCCACCACTTTCTGAGGTAGGCCATTACATGCATCTACCACCCTTTCTGTGACAAATAATTTCCTCACATTACCCCTTAATCAGCCTCCCTCTAACCTCATGCTGTGTCCTCTTGTCCTATTTTTCTTATACTGGAACATGTTAGACTCTTTCACCTTGTTAATGCCCTTAAGATGTTTGAATGTTTTGATCAAATCACCTCTCTCCCTCCTTTGCGCTAGTTACTGAGTGCATTCATTGCTCAGTACTGTGGTTAGCGGTAGGTATCCCTAATTACTGAGTACATCCATTGCCCAGTACTGTGGTTACTGGTAGATATCTCTACTTACTGTGTACATCCACAGCTCAGTACTGTGGTTAGTGGTAGGTATCTCTAGTTTCTGAGTACATCCATAGCTCACTACTGTGATTGGTGGTAGATATCTATAGTTACTGAGTACATCCATAGCTCAGTACTGTTGTTAGCAGTAGGTATCTCTAGTTTCTGAGTACATCCATAGCTCAGTACTTTGATTAGTGGTAGGTATCTGTAGTTACTGAGTATATCCATAGCGCAGTACTGTTGTTAGCAGTAGGTATCTCTAGTTACTGAGTATATCCATATCTCAGTACTGTGGTTAGTGGTAGGTATCTCAAGTTACTGGGTACATCCATAGCTCAGCACTATGGTTAGAGCTAGGTACAACTATTGGATATTTGTGGCCTTTTGCACTCTCTGTTCTGGAGGAACTACCACTCTTTTCATGGTCCTGATGACCCAGAACCCTATTGAAGAGGGTTCTGCCCCTAGAGGCACCACAGGAGTAACATCCTATAGCTAAAGATACCATACAAATGATGCCCTGATGTAGAGAGGTGGACTACTGGAGAAGAAGAGGGTTGGTCGGGGAAGTGCACAAAACAGAGTCCAAAGAATCCTAATAGCATGTAATCCATATACAGTTTAGTGTTCATGGGGGCATGGAAAGTATTGTTTTCAGCCTCTGAATTGCAGGCTTAGCTTGCCTTTTCAGTGACTCAGGGTTGATTAAGTATAGTATTTTGGAATGATGATTGTATAATATGCTATAGTGTCCATGCTACTAAATTAATAAGGTTGCTGAGTATGTCGCACAGATCAGCTGTGCCTGAATAAGAGAGAGAGGAGGGGATCTGAATGGGCTTTGCATTCCTGGTATAAAGTGACCCATCTCAAACCAGACTGATTCATCTGAGGTACCTCAGAAACATCAGTCAGGGATTTCCAGCCTGCTACTAAATTCACCAAATGGGTCCAGAAGCACAACACCATTTATATTTTCAGACTGCTGATTGTTAGACAGCAGTCATCCTAGTAGCTATACTGCTGTCTTCCTCATTTACCCCCAGCTTCAGTCAGGAGCTTGCTACTGTGTGGGAGAGGGTCTACTGGAGTGGATAAAAGGAAGCACACCTAATGTGTCTCACACGTTCATATCCCATCAAGCGAAAGGAACAGCAAAGGAGCAGAAATGGTACAAGACTGGCATCTTAGGCATCAGCAAGTATCAGCTCCTCTAATCAATTTCTTTGACTGGGTGACCAAAGTAGTAGACCAGGGAGGGACTGTGGACATGGCCTACATAGACTTTAGCAAGGCATTTGACATAGTCCCACACAAAAGATTAATATACAAATTAGACTGAGTGTGGTAGTCTCGGTAAAACATTGACTGGACAACAGGACACAGAAGGTAACAGTAAACGGAGTAAAACTCTGAAGAAGGGTTACTAGTGGAGTATTGCAGGGTTCAGTACTGGGTCCAGTCCTTTTTAATGTCTTTATAAGTGACATTGTAGATGGACTGGAAGGAAAAGTATGCCTCTTTGCAGGTGACACAAAGATCTACAACAGGGTTGATACAGAAGGAGTGGGTGGAAAGGATGAGAAGTGACTTGGCAAGGTTGGAGGAATGGTCAGAGGTATGGCAGCTTGGAGTTAATGCAAAGAAGTGCAAAGTAATGCACCTGGGAAACAAAAACTCAGGAGAAGAGTACACAATGGGGGGGGGGGGTGCAGTAACAACAACAAAAATGGAAAGGGACCTGGGGGGTAATCATTTAGGATGACCTTAACTTTAGCAAGCAATGAGAGAAAACAGTAGGGATGGCTGTGGAGATACTGGAATTTGTAGGGAGAAGCATCACCAACAGAAAACAGGAAGTTGTTATCCCTCTGTATAGACAGTTGGTGAGACCCCATCTGCAGTACTGCATGCAGTTCTGGAGATCCCATCTCTACAAGGACATAGTCAGAATGGAGGTAGTCCAGAGGAGGGCAACTAAAATGGTGCAGGGTCTGCAACAGAAGCCATATGAGGAGAGACTAAAGGAGCTTAATATGTATACCCTTTAGGAAAGGAGGGAGAGGGGGGACATGTTAGAAATTTTTAGGTACCTCAGTGAAATGAACAAAGTCCACAAGGGAAGCATCTATCAGAAAAAGAGATGTGCAAGAACAAAGGGACGCAATTTGAAAATAGAGGGGGGGATGGCTCAGGGGCAATGTGAGAAAGTATTTTTTCACAGAGAAGATGGTGGATGCATGGAACCACTTTCCTGAGGAAGTTGTGGGGTTCTAAAACTGTGGGAGAATTCAAGAATGCATGGGACAGACATTAGGAAATTCTTGTGGGGGGGTAGAAAGAAATAGGCAGTAGGTTAGCAAGGATCTGCAGCTTATCCAGTAGGTAGGGAAATGTTTTACCTTACCGCAGCAACAGTGGTTATGGAGACAACCCCGACAGTGACAGCCGCATTGCTGATTGTCGGCAATGCAGTATCAGGGATGCCTCCATGTTTCCAGCGGTGCTGTGCCTAACCCCATGTGGGGGCTCCACCTCCACACACTCGGTCTCTAGAATTCTAACTCAAGTCGGAGTTGGATGGGGATGTGGAACACCCTGTGAGCAATCCCTGGCCATACAGAGGCCATCACAGCAACACAGTTTGGCCAAATCCTGTCGCTGTGATGGTCTTCGCTGTCGGGGAGTCACTGCGGTGATGGTATACCATAGGGAAATGGGGCCAACTAAGTGGGCCAAGCGGTCCTTATCTGCCATCAAAGTCTATGTTTCTACGGGAAGGTGGAGGACCCTGTCGGCAGCTAAGGTAAGTGACTGTTACCTGTAGTTGTTGCACTCATTGATGGGATATAGATAAGAGCCACAATATTTATGTTATAATATTACAAATTAAAGTAGTTAATATCAGTCCAGTGTTGAACTAGACCTCAGTGTGTGGTCCTGTTAAACTATTATTGTAGCTCAGACTGCAAGGAAGTAAGGAGAATTAAGGTCACACAAAAATTTCAGAATAGGTGAAACATCCTGTCTAGGGTAGGAGTAAAAAAAGGTTTTAAGTAAGCAAAATCATAAACAGACAGGGTAGTAAGTAGATATGCTGGGAGTGGTGCAGTGCAGTGGCTGTGGGGTGGCAGCTTTCAGGGAGACTTTCTGTAGGCTGCAGTGCTGCCACATCTGTGAGCACATCTCTGGGCTGAGGAAGGAGGTTGTTAGGTTCCAAGCCAGGCTGGCTAGGATTCAGGGGGCCTTCTTCTCCACCCAGAGAATATTTAGTCTACCACCACTACCTCAAAGGGTACCAAGGTAGAGAAGAAGGAGTGGCTAGACTGTGGTGGGATTGGGAAGGGTGAGAGTGGTGGAACAGAGACACATCTCCCATATTGTACCACAGCACAACTCCTACATCACTCTAGCAGGCAGAAATGTAGGAACCCATAGTAGTGACCAGGGAGGATGTGGGGGATCTTCATAGTGAAGTCCACAGGGATGGATGCAGAGGACCCAAGAGACAGAGGAAGCAACTTTTGGTAGGGGACTCCACTGTCAGGGGGACAGACTTGGGAGCAGGAAGGGAGAGGGTGAAGGAGGTTACATGCCTGCCTGGCACCATGGCTCAGAGGGATGAGCAGTGGATTCTGAGGATCACTAGTGTAGCAAGACAAGAGGGAGAGTTGGGCATAAGTGTCCACCTAGGGACTAATGCTCTGGCTAGGGATGAAGACAGGATATTGTAGAAGGAGTTCAGGGAGCTGGGGTGGAGTTTTAGGCAGGTAGCACCCTCAGTAGCCTTTTCTGAGGTGTTGTCTGTCTATGACAGAGGGCAGAACAGGGTACTCCATTCCAGGTGCTTCTACCAATGGTTGAAGGAGTGGTGCAGAGAGAATGGATTTGAGTACATTGCAGACTAGGGTCTCACCTGGTGGTAGAGGGACGGTTCAATGTATTTTCTAGTGTTCTGGTTTGGTTCAGGTATGACAGGATTTGGCAGGGTATAGTTCAACTTTGGTTCATTGGTTCAGTTCTATTTGATAAGCTGAAGTTTGGGTTCAAGTTAAGTTCAGTTTGAGCTTTTTTGGGGTAATTTTCCATTCGAGTTTGAGTTAGATGTCTCCTTCTGCCTCCATGTGGGTTCTCCTTGTCTCACATTTGAGTTCAGTTTGGGGTCATCTTTTTCTCATAGGGTTCAAATTCAGTTCCAGTCAGGTGAATATCTAAATGTCTGAGTTCAGTTTGTGTTCAGTTCACAGATGAACTCTCCCTCTACCTGGAGGGATAAATGTCTATACAGGGAAGATGGTCTGCATCCATCTGGGAGGAGAACCACAGTTCTCAGTGAGTGGTTTAAATGTTTCACTGATAAGCATTTAAATTACCTGAAGGGGCTGATGGAAGGAAGCTGGGAGACATACCCCCCTCGCAAGCTGGAGTAGACAGTAGGGAGTAACCTAAAGGATGGAAATCCACAAAGGTATCTAATAACAAGAAAATCTAAATGGTAGAAATGAAGAGGGATGGGAATGAGGGCAGAAGGGGTAAGGAGAAAATGCAAAAGGAAAAAGGAGATGCTGACAAGCAGGGTGGTAACAGAATTTGGAAGGCCATGTGTGCAAATGCTTGAAGCCTGGGAAATAAAATCGTGGACCTAGTGGCCACTATGGCACAAGCTGATCTGGACACTGTTGCCATTACTGAGTCACGGTGCAATGAGAACCATGACTGGGACATAGCCATACCAGGCTATAATCTGTTAAGGAAAGACAGGGTGGGTAAGAATGGTGGAGGAGTAGCTCTTTATGTAAGGGATTGCATAAAACCAACAGAGATACAGGAACACGACAACTTCTGATTGGGCTTTCAACAGCATGGTGTAAACACAGAGCTCGCTTCACCCCGACTAACCTTCCTGATTTGACGATTCTTAACAACAAAAAAAGCAAAATAAACAAGAGCCAGATATTGGGGACATACGTAGAAGCAACAAAAATAAAAATAAAGAAATAGTACAATTACAGGCAGCAGTAAGCAGAATTAAAGTGAGCAGCAATATCAGCCCAGGAGCCTCCAATTCAAAAACTCACAAGTGCCAGCAGAACGGCAGGACCAGAAGACAATACCAAATAATAAAGCAAGACACAAACGCATAAAGTTAGATACAATATACAAGGAGCTATTATCATTTCATGCAGAAATTAAAGATCTTTACTGAGAGCTTCGAAGAGACATAGTGAGCTTAGAACAATCAACTGATGCATCGGAGAGACAGATAACAGCAGTGGAGAACAGAGTAGATGACATGGAGAACACAATTCAACTCTTACAAGATCAATGTGTACAACTGCAAAAAAAACAAGAAGATCTAGAAAATAGAGCTCGCAGAAAGAACTTATGATTATATTGCATTCCTGAAGGCTCGGAAGGTCAGGACATTACTGAGTTTACTATTACTTTGCTCAAAACAGCTCTTGAATTACCCTCTGATATTCAGTTATCATTAGAGAGAGTTCACTGTGCACTGGGCCCATGGCGTACAGATCCAAATGCTAGGCCTCGATCTATAATTATGTGCTTTCTAAGCTACACAGTCAAGGAGACAGTATTAACAGCAGCATGGCGGAAAGGCAAGGTCTTTTATGGACAAACCCATTTCTATGTAGATAATGACTACGCTTCACAAACTATGTGTAATCGCAGAGCATATGCAGACATCTTACCAGCATTGAAGGAGGCAGCCATCAGATTTACAACACTGTACCCAGCTAGACTTGCAGTGCAATTGCCATCAGGAAGGAAGGAATTTAATACTGCGGAGGAGGCCAGAGAAGAGCTCCTAAAAGTGGGAATTCAAATAAAAACAAAATCCATGTCAGGATTGCAGAGAGCTGACCCATCATGATGGCAAACGATGAATTTGGGCAGAGTAAGGAATGCTGGAGAGATAGTAAAAAAGGGGGAACATTTCCAATCACCTGGCAAATTTTCATCAATCAGCAAGGGGGAAGAACCTGACTGATAGAAGAAGATTGACCTCAGATTTCTCGAGGGTCCTCTGGATAGAGGACTCTGAAAGAGCATGACTGATGAGGGGGACTGGGAATTCAGTTATCTGAACTGGAAACTTTATTAGACGACAACTCTCTCACAGGAAGTTGGACAGAGAAAGGGAACATTTAATAAGTATGCCTGCAGAAAATTCTGCCATAATGACGAAACAAGTAAAACTTTTGATTTGGCTGTTCGAACTGGTCCTGACGATTGCTCTGAAGGAAGCAACGAATATAACTTTAAAGAGCAGATTATTAAAGGTTATTTGATTTGTTTTCCAGGCTAAATTGATATAAGGGCCTAAGAAAAGCTGCCCTAGTTGTATAATACAGAATTTAATTAATAACAAAATAAACAATTTACTTTGGGAAGCATCTCAGACCTAACAAGAAGCCCATTTCAAATCAAAGACAGACAGACAGGATATTTTGAGTTAACAGTTCAATTTTTATTTAGCTTGTCTGCACATTTCTTTTATTTTTATCTATGGAGTAGTATATTCTCAGGAGGTCTGGGCATTTGGTGTTACCAGATATCCTCCAGTGACCTCACACTATCAGGAGGCACACCTAGGAGTAAGTTTTAAGACTCCCTACCTTGAAGTCAATATTATTTGGAATACAGCATATGTACATAGTTATCAAGAAAAAAGTCAGACATATACTGATAATTTGCTTCAGCTTTCAAAAGTTTGATAAGATCGCAGCAGGAGATGTTTAAGAATAAGCTAGATGGGAAAGGCATAAAATGTTTAAAAAAAGTCACATTCAGAAAGATGGCTCGGGGTAGAACATCAGTATGGTGATCCTTTAGGAATCGGATTATTTAGATGGGGACAACAGGAGAGATCTTTCCATAAGGGAATAAGATGGCTACTCAGATAGTAAAAACACTCTCGCTTAATATAAATGGGCTTAACAACCCCATCAAAAGGACCAGACTGTTCCAATATATTAAGAAACACCCCAGTGATTTTTATTACCTCCAGGAAACACATTTAACAAATACCGAACATGCAAAATTGAATTGGGGGGGGGCAGGTTTGGGGTATATGTGTTGTCCTTCCCTAAAGGGAAATGATGAGGAGTAGCCATTTTAATATCTAGGACCTCTCTTTTTCATTTAGAAACACAGTATGTAGACCAAGAGGGAAGATATGTTATCTTAAAAGGTACCCTTTATGGGACAAAGGTTAGTTAGTGAACGTGTATTTTCCCTCTTACATCAGGTTGTCTTCTTAAAAGATTTTTGCAAAGCTTTTAGACATTATGCACAGCTGTCTTACAATAGGGGGTGATATCAATTTAACTTTGACACCTCGGTTGGACTCCTCTGCACGTTCCAAATATAGGCTAACATCAGCTCAAAGATTATTTATCTCTCAACTTAGGGCATTGTGTCTAATCGACGTATGGAGACATTTTTATCCTCTTTCTGGGGGATATACGTTTTTCTCCCCTAGACACAATTCTTATTCAAGATTGGACTATTTTTTCATTTCAAAAGAACATTTGGACTGTTTACAAGATTTAACTATAGGACTAGATTTCTTTCTGATCATTCTCCCTATTTTTGAGGCTAGATTTTAAAATACCAAGGAAATCCACTGAGTGGCACCTGATACATAATTTCTAAAGGATAAAGCTTTTAAGGACAGCTTTAACTAAAAATAGCTCAGGTTATTGCAGAAAATCTATCCTAGGAGATCCCAATACAATTGTTTGGGACACTTGAAGGTTGTGATCGGGGAGATAATTGCATATTCAGTACAAGAAGAGATATTGGGAAACATGATATGGTGAATTACATGAGAAATTAAGGGAAATACAAACAAAGATTACCTCTATTACTACAGAGGCCCAAACCCAGATTAATCAGACAAAGGCTGAGCTCCAGAAACTTTTAGATGAAAAACACAACAGGCACTTTTTTATTTGAATGCATATAGGTATGAGGGAGGGCCAAAAGCGGTGAGAAATTTAGCCCCGAGGCTTAGGGGACATAGGACAGCCACAATCATAACACATTTAGTGGATCCAGAGAGAAAAACAATAGCTTTTAATTCACAGCAGATAATGCAATTGTTCCAGAAATACTATAGGCAGCTATATGAGAAACCACAAGATCCAGAATTTAATAAAATTAAGGAATTTTTTTCCCCTTACATTAAGAAAGCTAACTAGGGAAATGGAAATCAAATTAAAAGCCCCTATCTGATCAGAGGAAGTCAGACATGTTATAAAGGAAGGTAAAACATTAAAAACCCCTGGTCCAGATGGATTTCCATCCAAGTGGTACAAGACTTTTGGTAAACAACTGATCCCCTTACTACAAAAAGCTTTTTTAGAGATTCAACAGGACAGTCTGCCTTCTCCTCCTCCTTCATGGGATTACACTAATATTTCACCTATATTAAAAGAGGGCAAACCAACAGATCTGCCTACTTCATATAGGCCAAAATCCATATTAAACATGGACTACAAGTTATTTTTGTGCATATGGGCACATAGACTGGAGGAATTGTTACCTTATTTGATTAATTCAGATCTATCTGGGTTCATTCGAGCTAGAGAAATGACAGATAATATACTTAGAATGATCCATTTATTGGACCACTTAAATCAGAGACAGATACAGGCAGTGCTGCTCAGCCTTGATGCAGACAAAGCTTTTGATCAGGTCAGTTGGCCTTTTTATGGGAAACTTTTGCAAGTTTGGATTTGGAGAATTCTCTAGCATGATAGAGAGAATCTATACTCTCCAAAGGCATATGTTAAAGTGAATGGACAGTTATCTTCAATAATACATCTGGGAAGAGGAACTAGGCAGGGTTGCCCACTTTCCCCTTACTGTTTGCATATACATTGAGCCATTGGCTGAAGCCATAAGGCAACATCCTAATATTCAGGGGTCCCTTTAGGAGGAAGGGATTTTACAATATCATTATATGCAGATGATGTATTATTAACACTCCTAGAACCAGAAAAGTCCATTCCTGCTACTTTACAAGTGATAGATAAGTTTTCAGAGATAGCTGGATACAAAATAAATATACAAAAACAGAGTTATTATCTTTATTTCATCCCCTCTCAGTCTCTGAAGAACAGATCCTCTGAAATGGAGAAATAATAAGATTAGATATTTAGGTGTAAATATTCCTCAGAAATTATAACGTTTGGAACTGTTTAATTTTGAGCCCTATCGATAGAGATAGAGATAGAGATAGAGATAGAGATAGAGATAGAGAATTTAGTCGAAATTGGACACATCAGGTATTCTCTTTTCAGCTTGAATACAAGCTGTTCGGATAACCTTATTTCCTAAGATATTATATTATTTCCAGACTTTGCGATTATTCCATCACAATTCTATTTTGTATCCTGAGCTAGAATCTTTTCGAGATTTGTGTGGGCTGGACAGCAGCCTAGGCTCAGATGGTCTCTGTTACAGTTACCAGTGACAAAGGGGGTTGTAATCTTTCAAACCTTAGAGATTACCATAAGGCAGTAACATGTAAAATAGTAATGACATGGCTGAATCCTCAGGTAGAAAAAACATTGAAATTTTTTGAATTTATACTAAATGATTTAGTAAATATTATCCCTATTATATTTGCCCCCAAATGCTTATCCATAGTTACAAAACTTTACATTTGGAACTCGTTATACATTAAAGGCTTGGTTTGAGCTATGGGCATCTACTACATTAGCTGAAGTTTTTGGTTATTTTAAACTAATATGTACAGAAAGTGTATCTTCGGAGATAGGAGCTGTCCGGGTTCATCAAGCATGGCAGAAAAAAGGTCTGCTTTTGTTATATCAATACCTAGACGTAAATGGAGTATTGCCTTTTGCCACGCTACAGGCAAAATATCAACTTCCCCATACACATCACTATAGATATTTACAGATTTGGTAATTTATACAGAAAGAATTAGCATTGCATACTCTGCCCATTCTCATACCTATGTTGATGTCCCTTTTTAGAGACTCAATAGAGGGCAGAGAACAAGTTCATTTAATTGGAAAAATATATAAAGTAATAAGAGATTTTTGGAAGGAATCTACTGAAGATATCTTAGGGAGATGGAATAGAGAGTTAGGGACTCAGATAACTTATGAGAAATGGGTAGAACCTATTCCTCACTCGATGAAAGTATCACAGTCATCATACTGATCAGAATACATATGGAAATGTTGTAGTAGATATTTTTATACCCCTGACAAAATTGCTAAATTTATATATATGAATTATGGCCTTTGTTGGAGAGAATGTGGAGAAAAAATGGCTAATATAGCACATATTTTTTGTACCTGTCCAAAAGTTACTCAATACTGGTTAGATATTGAGAAGAGTATACAAAAAATTGTGGGCCCAGAAATTAATTTATCCAATCAGATGATTTTGTTTTATATTGAGGAAGACGGAAAAGTTCCACCAGGTGGAAATAAGTTATACCTGTACCTGGCAGCAGCTAAAAGGTTATAACTCACCTATGGGAATGGCTAAAGTACCCACCTCTCCGATTGGCATTCATTGATGACTGAGATATACTATCTAGAGAGAATAGTAGCTTCTAGAGCTGGAAGAATGTCATGACTTGAGCTCCAATAGAGACCATGGGTTTTCTATATCTCACCTCTAGATGAAACATTTGTTCCCTGATAGAGCCATTTGAAAGTGACCAATTTTTGTAAATATGAATTCTGATTGTCATTTGATATATAACAGAACAATGTTATAGAAACATGACTTGCCAACCCGAAGAACATTCCATGTATTGTAAGATAAAAAAGCAATACTGTATAGATGAACTCAGTGTCATATATATATATATATATATATATATATATATATATATATATATATAAACAATAAAAATATTTAAAAAAGAGATACAGGGAACACAGTGTGGGATTAAGGTACTGTGGGTCACCCTAGAGACAGGGAATGGAATATCTATTCACACTAGTATGATCTATAGACCTCCAGCATGGAAGGGCAGGAGTGTATGGATCAGGTTCTGATGGAGCTATCAAAATGATGGCAAATAAGGGATGGTGCTGCTGTTGGGGGCTTCAGTCTCCATATGTAGATTGGAGCATCCTAGGTGCAGCTCAGCTAGGAATAGGGACATCCTGGACTCCCTGCAGGGAGCGTTCCTCAGGCATCTTAATGAGGAGCCCACTCATGAGGGAGAGATTTTGAACCTTGTACTCACCAATGTGGACAGTCTCACAGAAGTCATTGTGGGTGGCCACCTAGGGACCAGTGATTGCCGTATGGTGTAGTTGGATACAAGAACTGTGGCAGAAGTGAACCACACAAATGCTAGGGTCCTGGACTTCAGGAGGGCTGATTTTACAAAAATGGGGACTGCCTCAGGGATATCATGGTGGGGGGATGACTTAGGTAGAGTGGAGGAACATTGGGTGAAACTAAAAGTGGGGATAATAAGGGCAACAAACCTCTGTGTCAGGCATGTAAGCAAAAGCAAGAAAAAAAAGATAGTGGTAGATAGTGGTAGTGGTGGTGGTGGGGGGGCTCTGAACTCCAAAGGCAGTAACAAGCAGGATTCCACAGAGCTCAGTACTGGGTCCAGTGTTGTTTGGCATCTTTATTGCCGACATCGCATATGGAGTTAAGAATATGATCAGTCTATTTGCAGATGATACAAAGATTGTTACAGTGGTGAAGAACACAGAGGTGTGACTGGGACTACAGGAAGATCTGGCTAAACGCAAGCACTGGTCAGACACATGGCAGCTGGCTTCAATGTGAAGAATTACAAAGTCATGTACTTGGGAGCCAGAAACCAAAGGTTTTCCTACAGGCTGGGGGGGTACAGTTATCCACTACAAAGGAGGAGAAGGATCTTGTGTGCTAATCACAGGGTAAATGAACCATTCAGCACAGTGTAGGAAGGCATCAGCTAAAGCTAATAAGATTTTGTGGTGCATTGCATGGGAGTCACCTCAAGGAGGTGAGAAGTTATACTACCACTGTACAGGTTGCTGGTCAGGCCAAATCTGGAATACTGCATGCAGTTCTGGGAGCCCTACTTAAAGAAAGATGTCAAGCTGCTGGAGGGAGTCCAGTGCAGAGCAACTAGGATGATCATAGGAATGGAGGACAAGCCCTGCATGGAGAAACTGAGGGAGCTCAACATGTACTCCATGCAGGATAGGAGAGAGAGAGAGGGGGAATATGATTGAAACCTTCACATATATGAGGATCATAAATAATGTTAGTACTGAAGGGATCTTTCAATTAAAGGGAGGGAGAGGCACTAGGTGGCATGGTCTGAAATTGCAAGGGGGAGATTCAAGAGGGAAATGAGAAGGCACTACTTCACTGGAAGGGTGATGGCTGGGTGGAATGCCCTTCCAGAGTAGGTGGTAACCTTAAAGTCCATAAGCAGTTTTAAGGGGGGTGGGACAGGGTCTGGGAAAAAGTCACTACTGTACAAGGAGGGGGGCAGCTACAGAGTAATTAACTGATAGATGCACACTGGAGCAGATTCGATAGACCATAGAGCCTGTATCTGCTGGCATTTTTTATATATTCATATGTTTGTAAGAGACTGCTATGGTTTTCAAAAGAGGTGGTTGGGAAGGCAAAGACAAAAAAGTTAGAATTCAGAAGGTGTAAGGAGTCACAGGGGAGGATGATAGGACGGAGTATGAGAAGCAGAGAGATACAGGGAAAGCAGTCAGAAGTGCAAAGGTGCAAACGGAGGAGAAAAAGCAAAGGCAGTAAAAAATGGGAACAAGACATTTTTCAGGCATGTAACTGAAAGAAACAAGACCAAAGGAGGGATCATGAAGCTTAGGAGGGAAGGGGGGAGAATGTATGGAAGAGGACCAGGAAAAAGGATACATCCTGAACAAATACTTTTGTTCAGTGTGCACAGAGGAAGGGGAAGGCGAGGGTCCACTAAAAAGTGTCAGGGGTATTGATGTTAGGAAGGTGAACAGTAGCCATTTACAGTGAAAAGGGTCTTAAAGGAACTCAAATATTTGAAAGTGGCAAGCCAATGGGGCCAGATGGGATACATCCAAGGATATTGAGGGAGCTCAGAGATGTGCGAGAGTCACTGGAGATGGTAGAGGTAATAGAGGGCTGGAGGAGGACAGATGTAGTCCCACTTCACAAAAGTGGTAGCAAAGGGGAGGCTGACAGTTACATACCAGTCAGCCTGACTTCAGTGGTGGGGAAATTAATGGAATTACTACTGAAGGAAATGATTGTGGAATACCTTGAATCCAGTGGCTTACAAGATCTGAAGCAGCATGGATTCCACAAGGGGGAGGTCATTTCAAACAAATATGATAGATTTGTTTGACTTGGTAACCAGGGAAGTGGATCAGGGTGGAGCTAGATTTCTGGAAGGGCTTTTGCAGCATTCCACATACTGTAGGAGACTCATAAATAAAGCTGGATAGTAGTGCTGTGTGGAATTTTCAAATCTGATGGAAGGAAATTTTGTGGAATTTTTGAAATTCTGTTAAAATTCTATCAAATTTTGCTGGAAACAGAATGGTAAAATTGCGTAATAGAAAATGATTGCAGAACAATTTTTAACAGAAAAATGCTGTTCCCCGCAATATTATTCTACAGATCTCAATATTTGCCATGGAAATGGTTGTTGAATGATTTTCTGCAGAAAAATGCTGTTCCACTGTGGATCACAGCAGTCAGAATTCTGCAGAAGAACCACCACTGCACTTATACTAAGGATACAGGAGAAAATGACACTACCACTCAGACTACAGGAAATATCAAGTTAGACTTACAGTCTACAGTACGGAATGAGAAATTTGACTAATAAACTAGGCCCTCAATCTCAACCATACCAAAAAGCTAGTTCTCAGGAGGAGTGGTGGCAGTGCTTGAGGAATACAAAGTGCAGGCAGAAAAGAAATGACTTGACATTGTTCAGTTGCTGCATAATGAAGCTGTATGGGTGAAAGCATACTGCACCCTTGATGGGCATTGTAAGGGCATGAATCAGATTGTTAGAAGAGTGGATACCTGGTTGTCATTGGTGTGTGCCTGGTTGAGAGATAAAAGAGAGCTGTTAAGGGTCAGAATGTAGCAGTACATAGTTGTAGTGGCAGAAAACGTACTGAGCCCTCAAGGGGCCATCATTAGGTGTATTTCCAATTAATTAAAGAGCAAGGCCCTGAGCTACAAGGAGCCAAACATCAAATGCACAAAGTACAATTCCTAAAGACACCAAGAGCAAAGAATGGCCAGGGCAGGCTAAGCTAGATACAGACATGATAGAAGAGAGGAGATCTGGCTCCAATGAGCACTCTGAACGGAGATGGAGTGGGAGAAACTACAACAGCAGCAACAGACAAACAACAAAGGAAGAGTGAGACCATCGAGTAGCAATGCAAGCAGGAAGAAGAGCCAGCCACAGAAGCAGAAAAGCATCCACCCAACATGCAGCAGCATGCAACATAGAAACACAGAGCATAGAATTTGTTGGCAGATAAGGAACACTTAGCCCACCAAGTCTGCCAGATATTCCCTGCCTAATCTGTGTCTGCAGACCCTAACTAGTCTCTAGGAACCCTCCCCTTTTCCCTGCCTATTTACTAATATATTTTCTATGTCTATCCCATGCATGCTTGAATGCTTGTTTCATTTGTCTACTCAAATTTCAGTGAAGTAGTACTTCCTCACAAATCCTCTTCAGCATTCACCATTCAGCCTCAACTCATGCCCGCTGGTCCTGCTGGTCTTTCTCTTTGAAAGATACTCCCTACTACACCCTGATCACCTCTATGAGGTACTTGTAGGTCTCTCATCTTGTTCCTCCTTACTTTCCTCTCTTCCAGAGTGTACATGTTGAGATCCATCAGTCTCTGGTCATGGGACTTTTCGTGCAATCCCTGCACCATTTTAGTTGCCCTCATCTGGGCTGTCTCCACCCTGTCTATGTCATTTCTGAGGTACAACCTCCAAAATTGGAACCAGCACTCCAGGTGGGGTCTCACCAGTGAGCAATACAGTGGAATGACCACCTCCCTCTCACTTCCAGATGGAGAAACCTGTCTCTATGCACCCCAGTGTCCCTACCCACTGCTTTGCCACATGGCCATGCCACATTGAGTTCATTGGTTATGATCCTTTTCCTTCCTAAAGACTCTCAGTACCTCCCCATATCCTCTACTCTGCTCTTGAGTTCATTATCTTGCTAGTTTCCTAAGAACCATACGCATTCTCTGTACTCCTTCCACAGTGTCCACCCTATTTCAAGTGTTGGTTTCACACCTCACACTGGGTACTTGGGGTAAAATCCCAATACTGACACTGTAGTGCATCATTAGGGGGATGCTGCACTCCTGAGATGGCATCTTTTGGATGAGACAGTAAACCAAGTTCCCATCTGCCTACTCTGGTGGTTGTTCAGCTTGGCATTGAAGATCCCATGGCACTTCTCAAAGAGTAGGGGAATTTTTTTATTGATTACAAATTAAGCAATACCATAGCAATCATACAGAAATCATAACTGTGAATTCATATCTTAAAAGTTCAATTTCCCCCCAAATAACCCCCAAAAAGGAAATACCCTGTGTCTTATTCCCATACATAAGCAAGGAAAAGTTTAGCTTATTTTCTATTACCCGATGTACTCTCTAGTCTCATTATTCCTCAAGCAGAAACATATAATTTTTCCATCGAGTTCTTAGTATATGTATAGGACAAGCTTCCCTTCCTGGTAGTGTATTTTCTGTAATTCTATTCTTGGTGTATTCTCTAACTCTGTATGAGAACTCTACTTTTGTTGAAATATCCAAGCACATCTGACCTGTCATATGTAATTTTTCAATAATATTCCTACTAGTTGTGTGGTACCTATGTCATACTTGCTGCACTGCTGTCCACATATAACTAACACTAGTTCTATGTAAGTGAGGTTTTGATACATTAGATCTTCCCACTGCTGTTCCAAGTATGTCCAAAATTGTTTCACATAGGAACACTATAAATACAAGTGTTCATGTGTTTCCAAATGCTGTATGCAACCTTCCCTCAAACAGTATTTCTCACTAACCTGTTCATGTTTGTGTGACTTGAGCACTCCTAGCCAGCCAAGGATGCTTAGTGTATATCCCAAGCAAATGATTTGCCATCTTGTCATATATGGCTCCAACCACTCCTGTATACTCTGTGTCTATGGTTTCCCATTAGGTTGTATGGTTATACTAATATTTTGAGTTAAAAAAATAATGCTATAAAACAACTACGGGATTCACCATTCCCAACCCTCCTTCCAATTTGTGTCTAATTGTGGTGTTCCGTTTTATCGGTTTCAACCAACTTCCTCACAGCCCTTAAAAAAAATACACTAAGTAATCTTGTCTCCGTTGTCAGGGGTACTGGGAATGTGTAGCTAACATAAAGAAATATAGGAATAATCAAAGTTTTAATCAACAATACACGTCTTAATTTTGGAATGATTTTACTTTTCCAAAGATTTACTTTATCACCTGGTATTTTTAGGCTTGTGTTCCAGTTTTTGTTCTGCCAAATTTTGTTCACTATACGTGATCTCTAATATTATCATATCTTGTTTTCTTACGGGTATCCCTGACATACTCTGTATCAGGAATCTCCACTATCCCTATATAACATCCAGAACTTTTGTTATAATTTACCTTACATCATGAGGCCTAAGTGAATTTTTCCAATGATTGAGTTATCTCTGTTTCTTCTGACCCCTTATTAATTGTAAGGATGACAACTTCAGCGTAAGACATGCTTTTAACTGTTGGGGTATAAGTATTTAAAGAAATACCATTACTTTTGTCATTATTCTGTATCTTCCTTAATAAAAGATCTAGTCCCAAAACACAGAGCAGGGGACTTAAAGGGCAACCTTGCCTCACACTTCTCCATAAACTGTTGGTATTTCCAACCCATTTATTTATACATGGTGTAACAATAGCTCCATAATACAAATTTTATATCCAACCAATTAATTTAGGTGGTATGATGTAGTGTTCTAACACTTTGAATAGCTACAGAACTCATGTGATAACCTATCAAAGGCCTTTTCCTGATCTATGCTTACTACAAACCCTAACAGTGATCCCTGATTCCTCTTGTAAATAGTTCTCATAATCATATTACACTATCTTGAATTGTTCTGTGTTTTACAGAACATGCTTGATATAGACTTAACAATTTTCCTGCCACTGTACTTAATCTTTCTTGAAGTATTTTTGCCAATATTTTGATATCTATGTTTAGCAGTCTTAATGGACGCCAGTTTCTCAGATCAGCTTCATCGCCTTTTTATGAATTAAAATCAGCAAGGTTTCAAACTGTGTTGTTGTTAGTTGTCCCTCATTCAGACACTCATTATTATTTTTTTTATTAAGAAGGTATTCCAACAAATTTGGTACAGACAGTATCATTATGATATAAAAAATATTTACAGGCAGATAAATAGATTTAACAAGAACCTTTTAAGCTTATTACCTCACATAGTAGTTATCTTATACTGATATTGGACAACAAGTTTCTTGTAGATAGAAATCTTTCAAATTAATTCCATATATTATCAAATTTCATATACGTTTCTTTCAAGATATAGTGTACTTTTTCAATTTTATAAACATCAACCATTAGATTTATCCACATCTCATATTTAGGTGGGAATGAGTCTTTCCATTCCATCAATATGCATTAATAGCCAATACTGTTAATCCTTATTTTTATTATTACTAAGATCTGAGATATTACCCATTATCTGAAATAAACATTCAATATTTTTTAGTTTTATAGAAATTATTTTATAGATTGTATTTATAAGTTTGTACTAGAATATATTTAATGATTCACAGAATATAAGCATGTTCTATGGTAGCGGTATCTGTTTTACATCTAGGGCAGATGTCTGGGTAATTTGGATTCATCAAGTTGAGCTTATGTGGTGTATAATAAATTCTATGTATAATGTTAAAATGTGTTTGAGTTAGTCTAGTGGTTAGTAATCTTATAGCATTGGTATTTATAATTTGTGCCCATTTTGCTTCTAGGATTGGAGAGTTTTTAATTTGTTTTCCCATTTTTGTTTTAGAAACATAGAAACATAGAATCTGATGGCAGATAAGGACCGCTTGGCCCACCTAGTCTGCCCATTTCTCTACCTAATGGATAAGCTGCAGATCCAAGTTAACCTACAGCCTACTTTCACCTACCCCCTACAAGAATTGCCTTATGTCTGTCTCATGTATTCTTGAATTCCCCCACTGTTTTTGACCCTACCACCTCCTCAGGAAGGCTGTTCCATGAATCCACAACCCTCTTTGTGAAGAAATACTTCCTCACATTACCTCTGAGCCGTTCCCCCTTTATCGTCAAATTGTGCCCCCTTGTTTCTGCACATCTCTTTTTATGAAAGATGCTACCCTCTTGGACTTTGTTGATTCCCTTGAGGTATTTGAAAGTTTCTATCATGTACCCCCTCTCCCTCCTTTCCTCGAGGCTATGTATCTTTAGTTCCTTTAGTCTTTCTTCATATGTCTTCTGATGCAGACCCTGCATCATTTTTGGTTGCCCTCCTCTGGACAGACTCCACCCTGTCTATGTCTATGCGGAGATGGGGTCTTCAGAACTGTACACAGTATTCCAGATGTGGTCTTACCAACTGTCTGTACAGAGGGCCAACAACGTCCTGTTTTTTACTGGTGATGCCTCTCTCTATGCATCCCTGTATCCCCCCCAGTCCTCCTTACTGCCTTCTCACATTTCTGGCCCACTTTTAGGTCATCTGATATGACTACCCACAGGTCCCTTTCCATTTCTGTTGTTGTCAGTATCTCACCCCCCATTGTGTACTCTTCCATTGGGTTTTTGTTTTCCAAGTGCATTACTTTGCACTTCTTTGCATTGAATCTAAGCTGCCATACATTTGACCATTCCTCCAACCTTGCAAAGTCCCTTTTCATCCTTTCCACCCTACCTTGTGTATCAACTCTGTTGCAGATCTTTGTGCCATCTGCAAAGGGACATACTTTCCCTTCTAGTCCCTCTGCAATGTCACTTATAAAGACATTAAAAAGGACCGGCCCCAGAACTGAACCCTGCGGTACCCCACTAGTAACCCTCCTTTCTTCACTGTGGACTCCATTTATGATTACCCACTATGTCCTGTTGTCCAACCAATGTTTTACCCAGGCTACTACCCTGGGAGCCACTCCCAGGCTGGCTAATTTGTTAATTAATCTTTTGTGTGGGACTGTGTCAAATGCCTTGCTAAAGTCTAAGTAGGCCATGTCAGCCCCTCCCTGGTCTACTGCTTTGGTCACCCAGTCAAAGAAATCAATGAGATTTGTCTGACATGACCTTCCCACTGTGAATCCAGGTAATGGGACAGCCATAAGAACTGGGGTTGTCTACAGGCCCCCAGACCAGAGGGAGGACATAGACACATTACTGTTAGAAGATATACAAAACATGACAGCTAAAGGGGAGGTTCTGATAATGGGAGACTTCAACATGCCAGATACAGATTGGTCAATACCAGCAGGAACATCTGCCAGAACTAGACTCATAGTGGATTCCCTGCAGAGGGAGGGCCTCAAACAACTGGCACAGCAACCACAAGAGACAGGGCTATCCTAGATCTAGTACTGACTAACAAAGAAGGATCACAGATCTCCAGGTAGAAGGTCACCTGGGGCCAGTGACCATCACATGGTATGGTTCAATTTGGCTACTACATCTAAATCATCCCATTCCAAGGCAAAAATATGGGACTTCAGAGGAGCTGACTTTGATAAGATGGCCAACAGAGTTAAGCTAGCCCTGGCAAAAGAAACACAGGTGAGGAGGTACAGGCAAAGTGGGCAAGCATTAAGGATACAATACTTGAAGCAACATCCCATTGTGTTAGACAGAAAAGGAAGTGCAAAAGAAGAAGGAAACCACTTTGGTTCTCAAATAGTAGCAGAAAAGGTCAGAGCCAAAAGGCTGGCCTTCAGAAAATATAAGGGAACACAGCGGGATGAAGATAGGGAGGCATACCAAACTGCCCTAAGGGAAGCAGGTAAGGCAGTAAGGCAGGCAAAGTCCCAAACTGAGGAAACACTAGCACGAACAGTAAAGAAGGTGACAAGACTTTCTATAGATACATTAGTGAAAGGAGAAAGTCCAGAGGGGTATTGCTAAGTAATGGAGAAAAGGGAGCATGTGAGGAGGAGGACCCTGTAAAGGCATCTATCCTAAATAGATACTTTGCTCAGTATTTACTGAAGAGAAGGTAGGGCAGGGCCCACAGCTCAGCATCATGGACACAGGGGAGGAGGTGAGCACTACTCCCTTCACAAAGAAAGGGTCCTACAAGAGCTTGCTAAGCTCAGGGTGGATAAGGCAATGGGACCTGATGGCATACATCCCAGGGTACTTAAGGAGCTAAGGAGGAACTAGCAGAGCCATTAGCAGAATTGTTTAGTGAGTCTCTGAGCACAGGAGAGGTCCCAGAAGACTGGAGAAAGGCTCATGTGATCCCACCACAAGAGTGGTAGCAGGGAGGAGGGGGAACTACAGACCGGTCAGTCTTACCTCAGTAGTGGGCAAGATTATGGAGGCACTCCTTAAGGAAAGGATAGTGCAACACCTGAATCCATAGGGGCACAGGATCCAAGACAGCATGGGTTTACAAAGGAAGGTCCTGTCAAACTAATCTCATAGATTTCTTTGACTGGGTAACCAGAGTGGTGGACCAAGGGGAGCAGTTGATGTCGCCTACCTTGACTTCAGCAAAGCTTTGACACTGTTCCACATAGAAGATTGATAAAATAAGCTAGGTAGGCTCGGGTGGGTCAGAAGTTGGTCAACTGGGTGGCAAACTGGTTGACTGGCAGAAAACAGAGAGTGGTGGTAAATGGTATACAGTCAGAAGAGATGCAAGTCACAAGTGGGTACCTCAGGGATCAGTCCTGGGGCCAGTCCTATTCAACATCTTCATTAGTGACCTCGCAGATGGACTAGAGGGTAAGGCTTGTCTGTTTGCAGATGACACCAAGATCTGCAACAGAGTAGATAATCCAGATGGGGTGGGCAGAATGAGAAGAGATCTGGATAAACTAGCAGAATGGTCAGAAGAGTGGCAACTGGGATTTAATGCAAAGAAGTGCAAAATCATGCACATAGGGAAGAGAAACCCTGAAGCCACTTATAGGCTGGGAGGGGAGTTGCTAGCAGTCACAAAGGAAGAAAGAGACTTGGGCATCATCATCACTGATGACCAAAATCATCAAGCAGACCTCTAAAGCAGTAGGTAAGGCTAGGGGTGTTAGGGTGTATTAGTAGGGGTATCACAAGTCGTAGAGGAGGTAATAATCCTCTGTACAAGACATTGGTTAGGCCCCATCTGGAGTACTTGCAGTATTGGAGGCCACACCTTCACAAGGACATTAACCAAATTGAGGCAGTCCAGAGAAGGGCAACCAAAATGGTGCAGGGACTGCATCAGAAGACATATAAGGACAGATTAACGAGCTCAATATGTATACCCTTGAGCAAAGGAGGAGAGAGGTGATGAGACATTTAAACACCTTAAGGGCATAAACAAGGTGAAAGAGTCTAACATGTTTAAATATAAGAAAAATAGCAGGACAAGAGGACACAGCATGAGATTAGAGGGAGGCCGATTAAGGGGAATGTGAGGAAATTCTTTCACAGAAAGGGTGGTAGATGCATGGAATGGCTTACCACAAGAAGGTGGCTATGAATACAGTGCAGGGCTTCAAACAGGCATGGGATAGGCATAAGGAGCAATACAAATGACTATGAATAGATAGGTCACTGACAGAGCAAAGGCCGATGGCACATTTATAAGGTAGAAAAAGAAATGGGCAGACTGGATGGGCCTTGCGGTCCTTATCTGCCGTCAACTTCTATGTTTCTATGTTTCTATGAATCCATGCTGCCTTGGGTCCTATGCCCCACTGGCCTCTAGGTACTCAACAAGTCTTTCCTTCAGAAGTGATTCCATCATTTTCCCTACCACTGAGGTCAAACTGACAGGTCTGTAGTTTTCTACCTCTGTCTTGCTCCCACTTTTGTGAAGAAGAATCACATCCACCATCCTCCAGTCCTCGGGTATCACACCATCCTCCCATGATTTATTAAAAAGGGTAGTCAGTGGTGTTACTAGTTCTTCCCTTAGTTCTTTTAGAATTCAGGGGTGAATCCCATCAGGCCCCTTTGCTTCATCCACCTTCTGTTTTAAGAGTTCTTTCAGAACCCTTTCTTCTGTGAAAGGATTAATATCAACCGCCTATCCAGAGTGCTTCTATTGACTGGATTAGGTATTTCACTCTGCTTTTCCATTGTGAATACTGAGCATATTCTGCTTTTTCACTATCACTCTCTGCCCAACCACTTTCCTCTTTGTTCAGCCTCAGTATCCCTGCCTTAGTCTTTCTTTGCTCCCTAATGTACCTATAAAAGGTTTTATTCCCCTTCTTACCGATTTGGCTATCTTTTCTTCAGTTTGGGCCTTTGCTATTCTGACTGCCTTATTGCTTCCTTCTGCTTTAACTGGTACAGTTCTCTGTCCTGCTTGTTCTGTGTTTCCTTATACTTCTTGAATGCTATCTTTTTCTCCCTTACCTTCCCCGCCACTTCTTTTGAGAACCATAGTGTTTTTTTCTTTCCTTTTGATTTGTTTATTTGCTTCACACAAAGGCTTGTTGCCTCTTTGATGACGGTTTTGATGTTTCCCCATTGTTGCACTACCCCACCTTCTTGCCTGCTTGCTAGTGCTTTTCTGAGGCAGTTTCCCTTTTTGACAAAATCAGTCCTCCTGAAGTCCAGTACCTTCACTTTTGTGTGGCTTGACTCTATAGCTAAGTTTATTGTGAACCACACTGTTTGGTGGTTGCTTGTTCCTAGATGGCTACCCACTTAAAGATCAGAGATCCTCTCTCCCTCCCCATTTGAGAGTATCAGGTCTAAGATTGCTCTCTCCCGAGTGGGTTCCAAAACTAGCTGTCTGAGTCATGCCCATTGTGAGGCATAGAGAATGGCCCTGCTCTTGGATGTGGCTGCAGCAAAGGTGCACCAGTCAACATCTGTCCCCCATCAGCAATATCTTCCTTTTCTCTGCCATCCCAAGGATGCCTTCTATCATTTCCTTGTCCATTTCCTCCCCCTGAGATGGGGTCTGTATACAACCCCTGTGCAGATTGTGGAGCCATTTCCAGTCTCCAGGGTGACCTACAGTGCCTCCTTTCCTCCATGTTTACCCTTTAGTTCTGTTGCTTTGATTCCTTCCCTTACATAGAGAGCTACTCCTCCTCCTCCTTCTCTTCTTCTCTTCTTCTCTCCCTGTCCCTCCTTTAGATTGTGTACCCTGGTATGTTGACATCCCAGTCATGGTTATCTGTGTACCATGTTTCTGTGACTGCCACAATATCCAGGCATCCCTCTTCCATCAAGACCACCATTTCAGGGAGCTTTTTACCTGGACTACAGGCATTGGTACTCATTACCCTCCATTTTTTTTTACTTTATTTCTTTTTGCCTCATCCCTGTCCCTACTGCCTTTGTCTTTTTCTCCATTTACCCCTGCCCTTCTCCCTATCTACTGCTCTATCTTGGAGTTTACATCACTAAGTACCCTGATTTTGGGGAGGGGCTAGGATTTCCCTTCTCCTCTTCAGTGCCTCCCCCTTGGCTAGTTTAAATGCTTGCCATTAAAGCATTTAAACCTATCACCTAGGATACTGGTTCCCCTCCAGGATAGATGCAGACCATCACACCTGTATAGGCCTGCATCCCTCCAAGTGGATCCCCAGTCCCCAGTCCCCAATGATGCCAAATCTCTAAGCTCTGCACCAGCTTTTCAACCAGTGATTGAATTCCATGGTGCTGAGTATCCTAGCCTCATCCATGCCATAGACAGGTAGCACTTCTGAGAAAGTTACCATGTGTGCTCCTTGTCTAAGGCCCCTCACCAACTCCACAAGCTCCTGTTGCACTGCACTGATCCCATTCTCAGCCAGGTCATTCATCCCTAGGTGGATAATGACATCCAGCTCCCTCCTCCCTGCTGCTGCTCCTACAATCCTGAGGATTCATTTCCTATCCCTCCAAGCTCTGGTGCTGGGAAGGCACCTTACTTCCCTTTCCCATCCCTTCCCCAGTTCTACCCCCTAACAACTGAGTCCCCCACCAGGAGTTATTTCCTTCCCTTGTGGAGTCCTGGGCCACCCTGCTGTGGGTCTCCATTGTGGAGGTTCCCAGCATCCTCCTTGGTCTCCATGGCAGGTGCCTCCATAGAGGAACCATGCTTCACCAGAGTGGCGAATGAATTGTGGAGAGGGATGCACATCTGTTCCACCACCCTTACCCTCCCTGAGCCCATTATGGTCCAACTACTCCTCTTTCTTGGCAACCTCTGAGGTAGTGGTGGTGGTCTGGGTGGTCCCTGTGTGGGGGAGCAGGTTTCCTGAATCCTTGCCAGGTCAGCATGGAGACAAACCACCTCCTCCCTCAGACCAGAGAGGTGTCTGCAAATGGGACAGCAACACAGTCTCCAGAATGTCTCCTGGAAGACTGCTGCTCCACAGCCAGTGCATTGCACCACTCCCAACATGTCCCTTCCAGTTTCAGATGCTTTTTTTGTTTTTTGTTCTTGCTTTAGTGTGTGCAAGTTTGTGAGTGTCTCTACCCCCTATTCCGTGTGCTATGCCTTTAAGGATATGAACAGGTGTATGTTGTTAGCAGATTTTGGGAAGTGATGTCAGAGTCCCTGCTATAAAGAAAGTTATGCCCTTGGGGAGGGTGGGGTGAGGGGAAGGGTGGGTGGGAGTAAACCTATGCCGTCCAGAAACAATCCCCTACAACTCTTACCCTCCACCCCGGGGAGTGCCTTCCTTCCTTTCAGACACCTATTTCACAAAGGCTAAGAAACAGGTTTAGTCACAACTGACTACAAATATCTCCCAGTTACAGTTTCTCCCTGGCAAATTCAAGTTAAAACCTAAGAAAAGTCCACCCCAAAAACAGAATCAATATTAGTTACTTACACAGGTCCAAAAAGTAATTATTCAGTTCAGTGTAGTCTAGAAACAAAAAACTCCTTGATTCAAGGAAGCTGTGGCTGCTTTCTCACTCTCTCTGTCTCAGTCTCAGCAGACAGAGACCACAAACAACTCCAGTTATAAATCCTCGGTTCAACTAGGCCCCTTTCAGCTCCTCCCCTTAACAGACACCTATTTCACGAAGGCTAAGTAACAGGCCTAGTCACAACTGACTGAAAATATCTCCCAGCTACAGTTCCTCCCTGGCAAATTAAAGTTAAAATAGTATATGTAATGGGTTGCTTAGTTTATTTTGTAAAATTGAATAGACTTTTGATATTGTGTTATTGTTATTTTTTATCATTAGTTCTCTCCAACTCATTTAAGTTTGGTTTAATATGTAGCAATCCATTTTTTCCAAATAATTTTTAATTTGTAGGTATCTTAAAAAATGGTGATTAGGGATATCATATTTTAATTTAATTTCATTAAAAGTTACCAATCCATAGGTATCATGCAAAAGGTTTATCTCCGTTAACCCCTTTGAATGCTAAAATGTAAAGCTATTATCCATCTCTGATGGTAACAATTCTCATTAAAAATTATGGGAGTGTTTGGTGAAATCATATTTGGCAGAAAACATTTACCAATAGTTGTATCCCATAATTTACAAGTGTTTCTGGTTGAAAATAGTAACAAGGTGATCTTTGTGCATGAGGTACCAGAATGCAGAATATGTTTCAAAAACTGAAATTTTGTTTGAAAGGTTTCCAAATGGCAATTTGACTCATAAGTTTTTTGCTGGTGCTATTCATGTACTACAGATAAATTTGCTGCCAAATAATGCCAGTCAAAATTAGGTAAGGACAAGCCCCCGTCTTCTTTAGGGAGATATACTGTAATTTTTCAATCTTTATCCTTGGTCTTTTACCTTTCCAAAAACATTTTTTTATTATGTTTTCCATTCTTCTTGAAGAAATTATTATTAATAAGTACCAGAAGTGTCTGGAATAAGAAGAGAAATTTTAGTAATGTATTCATTTTGATTACATTTACTCTCCCAGTCAATGTTAATGGTAACAATTCCCATTTATGAAGTTCAGCTTGCATTTTATTTATAAGGGGTTCAAAATTATATTGAAAAATGTGCTCATTACTGCTGTCCAGCAATACACCCAGGTATTTTAATTTCGTAACTTTTTTAATTTTGGGATTTAATGAGTTATTGAATGGATCCAAATGATGTTTTGATTCTAATAACTCTGTTTTATCCCAACTGATCTTATAGCCTGAATAGTTAGCAAATACTTCTAAAGTGTGATTCAGTTCTCCATAATTTTGCTTAAATTATCGGTATAAATTAAAGCATTGTCTGCATATAGGCTGATTTTATAATTAGCCTGATCTACATTTAACCCTGTAATTTTTGGATTATCCCTAATTAATATTGCCATGGGTTCTTTGGCCAAGGCAAAAATAAGTGGGGACAGGAGGCACCCCTGTCTTACCCCCCCCTCCATTTTAATGTAATAATTCCAGATACTTCATTGTTAGTTTCAACTCCAGCTGTAATATTATTATAAAGTATATCTATCCAAGTTTGAAATTTTGGTCCAAAATTCTTTATTTTAATACTTGTTTTAATGTATCCCAATTCCACCCGGTCAAATGCTTTTTCAGCTTCTAAGGATAGTATTGAGTAGTTATTTTCTTTAAATTTATCACTTAAATGTAACATTTTTCTGACATTTGTTTTAAGCTGTCTATTTTGTATGAACCAATTTTGATTTGTGTGTATTATTTCTGAGATAATTTTAAGTCTATTAGCTAAAATCTTTGTTAATATTTTACAATCCTAATTTATAAGAGAAAATGGTCAATAAGAAGAAGCCATAGTAGGATCTTTATCCTTTCTTTTAAACAATAAAATTGTTGCCTCTCATGCAGAAGGGTTCATTGTTTGATTTGAAATCATGTGATCAAATAAAATTTTTAGGTGGGGGGCTGATTAAGTCACTGAATGTTTTATAAAAATCTATTGTGATCCTGTCAGGACCTGGTGATTTACCAGGGGCTAAGGTTTTAATTGCAGTCTGTATTTCAAATAATGTGATATCTTAATCTAGCGTGCGACTATGTGAATCTTCAAATAATGGGAGTGCAATATTTCATAGATATTCTTCAAGATTTATAGATTGTATTCCTGCTTCTGAGGTATACAGATTTTTATAATATATTTCAAATACTTTATTTATTTCAATGGAGTCAGATTTTAGTATACCTGATCTATCCTGAATTCTGGTTATAACATGTTTTTCTTCTTTTTTTTTTTAGTTGCCTGCTTAGAATATTATCAGATTTGTCACCCTTTGAATAATATTTTGATCTGGAATTTATTAATTGCTGTTCTACTTCACAATAGTACTTTTAATATATTTATTTCTTAGTTTTAAAACTTCTTGCATGGTTCTTGGATCTCTATTGATATTAAATGCATTTTCTTTTTGTAATATTTTGCTTTCAAGGGGTATCACTTTTTGTTTTTTCTTTAATTTGTTTGCATTGTATGACATAGATATGCCCTTAATATATGCTTTAAATGTAACCCAGATTGGTGTAGCCGCTACTTCATTATATTTATTTAAAGAAGAAAAAAGCTTCTATCTTCTGAATGATTTAGGGATAAACACTGTCTTTAAGTAGTAAATTATTAAATCTGCAATAGTCAAGGCCACTGATTTACGGTGAATAAAACAATGAAATTCCATTTTCAACACTTCAGATTCCGGAATTGCACCGGTGATTGTTTCTCTAATTTCCGGATTTTACCGGGATTCTGCTATCATTCTTTTAGTATGTCCATAAATAATCAGAATTAAAGAAAGCTTAATATACAGAGCCTTAAATAAAGCAAACTGAAACTAGTACAGGAAGGAATTATAAGAAAAATACAAGTTTTGTAGATTTACTGATCTGATATAAAATGCCAGATTCCATGAAATCTTTATTTTTACCGGTGTTCAGGCAGCCCTAATTCCGGAATTTTACCAGGTTTTCCGGTAAAAACCGAAAAACAGTGGCCTTGGCAATAGTTATTTAATTTTGGTTTCCTAATTTGTAGTGTCCAAATGACTGGGGCGTGATATGAAATATGTATTGCTTTATATCCAGTCTTAGATAAAAGATACAGTAATGTTTCAGAAATCAAGAAAAAAATCTATTCTTGAGTGAGTCTGAGGTACCGGAGAGAAAAACGAATATTGTTTTGCTATTGGATAACAATAGCGCCATGAGTCAATCAGACCAACATCCTCTATAAAGTGCTTAATTTTCTTTGCTGCAGTTTGAATTTGAGAGATGATTCAATTTGATTTATCTAGTTGTGGATTTACAACCAAGTTAAAATCACCTTCAATAATTCATGGTGATTTATATATGGCCATTGTTGAGAATACTTGTGGAGAGACATCAGGTAAATTCTCATTTGGTCCATATAAATTTAGTAGTGTTAGCATCATACCTTTAATTAATATTTCACATAATATAAATTAGCCCATAGGATCAATATTTTCTTTAATAACCGAGATACCTGAATTTTTTTAAAGAAAATGACCACCCCTCTAGCATTTGAATAAGATGGTGCGTTTATCCCTTGTCCCCATTTATTAGCATAGAATTATACATCTTCTGGTAAAAGGTGTGATTCCTGGACCATAAGGACATTGGCTGCTTGATGGTTTATATAATTGAATATCTTTCTCCTCTTCACTCTTTCCCTCATTGACATTTCAAGTTACAATCTTTACATGATTTGCCATTGATATTCTAAATAATACTTGTTTACATTTAAGTGTTTTTGCCAAAAATTCTTCAGGTCCAGCAACCGCAATGTCATTGCCTTTTGAGCTAAACCCCACTGCCTTCCATTACCAATTCCTATCTGTACCATACAAATATTACTTTGCTGTAATTTTGTAACTTTTCTTTTAAAGTTTTTTCCCTTCACCAACCTAAACGTGTCTAACTTCCATTCCCCTTCCCCCACATGTTACCATCGGTCTAGTATAAGCAAAACATAAAGGGCCAGAATTTCAAACATGCCTTAGATCAGTGCACGGTGTGCCAAAGGGCCACCGTGCAACAAACAGGCGGCGTCAAACCCCATGTGCCAGACTTTGCAAGAAATGGACCTGCAGCCACAAAGCCCAGAAGAATGATGCAAGGGCCAGCCTCCCCCATAAATATGATGCACAGCATTGAATGATGCAAGATACCCAGAAGGCCTGCAGCACAGAGAATGGCACAGGCTACCAGAAGGAGAGGCAAAGCATGCCATACCCGGAAACACAACTTCATGGATGGAGAAACAGATGTCCTCATTGAGGAGGTGCACAAACAGCATGAACTACTGCTATCCTGGGGTGGGGACATGTAGCAAAGTGACAAGAGGCAGTAGACATGGACACAGGTGGCAACAAACATGAACGCCATTGCACCGGCCAAGTGAACCACCAGGGAACTGCAGAAATGGTATCATGGCCTCAAGAGGCGATCCAAGGATAAAATGGCACACAATGCATGCTGTGCCACAGCCACAGGAGAAGGCCCATCACAAGCCCAGGTACTCACCCCACAGGAGGAGAGTGTCGCCATCCACCTGAGATGCTGCACCATTGCAGGAGACAGTGATCTTGACCTCTTCAGGCAACAGAACACCACGTAAGGTACAAGCTAACATAGGCCAATGGTACCAACATCAAGCAGAGGCAGGACAGCACTAGGGGGAGGTGAAACACAGGCACTGAAAGCCCTTGCATACAAGGCTGTAGGCAGGCATATGCACAGTACCCAGATGGGCACGGTACTGCTCAATGGCCGTCACCAGGTTTATGCTGGCCTGTGAACATGACCAGGTGAAGCAGTAGGTAAAGGCAGTGCAGGCAACTGAGCAGTGTGTCACTGGAAACTGCTGCCAACTCAAAGACAGGGACATGGACAACCCCAGTAGCCATGACAGAACACATCTGTACATATACCGATGTGTCTGGAAGGGGCACCATGTGGGATGGGATGGCACATGTTGCAATGGGGGAAGATAGAGACTGTGTACAAAATGGACATAGCTGCCCACATCCCTGTCAGCACACAGGGAAATGTGATGTCAAACAACATGCCTGGCCCCAAAGGCACCATGCACTGCACCAAAACAAGACACAGGGAACCCTGAGACCTGCCCTCCTACAATAAGCAGATGCAGACAGCCTGTCACTGCACAATGGCCCAGCCAGGGTGACAGACGCTGTGGTGGACACAACAGCAGAGCCACATGCAGGGAACAGCTGTGGGGTGTGTAAGGAACCATGCCCACATGCAGCAAGCAGGCTGTAGACCAACCAGTGGGATACTAGGGCACACCAGAGGGTGCACAGTTGAAGTAATGTGAGGTGTGCAGACAACGAACCCCCCCAGATACCCCCCGACCACCAGCAGCCGGAAAAGCAGGACATCAGTGAGAACCCAATAGTAGGTGGTGCAGAGAGCTGAGGCACACAACATGGGGCCGTGCACTGCCACACCACAAGCGCACACACCAACTGCTGCATAGCATCCCCCTCACTGCCAGTAGCAACAGCACACCCACAATGTGGGACCACCCCTGCACCAGCCACCCAGAATAGGCCGACCAAGTACAGCCTATGCCAGTAATGCAAACAGTGCAGGAGAAGAGTATGACCACTGCACACAAGGCACACTGGCAGGCAGCAATCGAGACAACCAGAGCATGGGTGTAGGCACATGACCGCATCACGAGGTGGGCCACACAGATGCACAGAACACTACCTCCCAGCAGCAGGCACTGGAATGCATAGCATGCATGCTGCACATGCCAAGGCTGTAACCCCACAACACTGTGCACAAGGGACAGGCCATGTAACTGAACACAGAAACCATCGCTGTGGGAGGGCCAGGGAGACATCTAAAGCCCAGACACACCCGCAATATGAAATGAATGGGGGACATGTGACAGCCACCAGCATGAACAACCCAGATGCCACACAACGCAGGTACCACAGAGGAAAGGCAATGGAAGTGACTGGGAAGACCTGGATTGGAATCATCCTGCTGTACCACAAAAGACGGCACACAGGGTGGCACAGCAGGCCCATGCAAGTGACATGCAGGGCAACCCATGACAGTGGCAGCCATGTCAGGCACAGGCCCAAACAGTATGCTGTGTACAGCTGTAGCCACAGATGACCAGATGCGGCAGGACCAATACTGACATAAGAGCAGTGACATGCACATAGCCCATACACCACTGGATGTAGTGTTGGGGGGGCATGTTGGTGAAGGGATCCCTGGAGAGGGCAACACTGCCACTGGTGGAACACCCTACCCCCCCATGACACATACCACAGTGGAGAATGGAGTTGGTCTAATAGGTGCCCGCCTGAATGGATACACAGGGGTAAAGTGACAGATATCCACATAGAAGGGAGCACCTGACAGTACTGTGGACACTGCTGATGGGGTAACACACAGCCCCAACCAGGCATGCCAGGCCCCATCAAACAACAGTATGTGTCGAGTCACCAGGGCACCAACACACATCACACCCCCCCAACATGCACACATGCCTGGCATCAACCAGTACACACCATGCCCCCCAGCATGGCCCAAGCCCACAGAATGCACAGTGCACACCTGTACACAACAATGCAACACACAAACCAGGGCACAGTCCCATGCCCCTCTGTACAGCACTACACCTCCACAGTACCCATGAACCCACCCCCTGCCAGTACCCAGCAATGGCCAAGGGAATGTGAACAGGCACACAGGCTACAGTGGAACTCATAGCACATGTCTAGAAGGGACACTGAAAGACACAAGCATAGCCCCCCACACCCATCCAGCTAACACTGTAAACAAGCAATGGCCCATGGTACACAGCCTGGTACCAACCATGCCATCCCCACATCATGTGAGTAACAGTGCAGAGACAGCTAGCAGACACACAACAGCTGCAATACTGATCCAGGAATGCAATGCAAGGTGGTGTGGACAGGCACGACCCAATGGCACCATGCAACAGACATGTACCATGGACTCCACACAGGCAGGTGTAAACATGACACACACAGAACTGCTACCACACAGCACAACATGGGGACACCAGTGGGGAACACATGATGAGGACCCAGCCACATAATGTATGTGCTTTATACTCACAGATGACCCCAGGGAGGACAGAAGATCCATGACAGGCAACGAGGTGAAGCAGCACGTCAATGCCACTCAAGCAGCCCAGGCACACAACAGAGACAGTGGCATGGGAGGAGGAGGAGGAGAGGAGGTGGAGGAGGTGCAGCACCACAGTGAGCTAGACACAAGGGCCAGTGAGGTGAGGATGAGTGGTACACTGACGAACTTATGGACACAGACAGCCCTGCAACAGCCACCACAACGGGGTTGTTGAGGAGTCAGTGGTAGACCCTGCAGTGTCAACTGATGAGAAAGGTGTCAGCACATAGGGTGCACATGACCAAGCAGGGGAGGTGGATAGTGACGACAAGGCAGCAGTGGACATGGACGTGGATACCCCACAATGGACAGAGGATGGTGATGGAGGACACAGATCCAGTGATGATGGACTGAGACAGTACTTCCAGGAGGTGACGTATGCTGAGAAGTCCATGGCCAGGAGCATGAGGGGGGTGCATGCAGCACTCAAGGCACACACCATTGCCACCACAGCAAGCCTGGGCCGCATCAAGGGGTCCATAGCTGTGGTGCATGTTACGGTGCAGACTGGTGTGGCCAATACACAAGGCCCACAGGCACACATTGAGGCCATACTGCTGGCCATACAGGCTAGCATCCAGCAGCAGGCAAATAGCATGGAGATGACAACAGCATTACTGCAGCAACTGCTGCACATACAGCGGAAGCACTCATAGACTGCACAAGCCATGGCCACAGCATTACACCAGATGCAGATTGCAGATGATGGCCCAGGCCATGGTCACTTTTCAGGTACAAGGGCATGCCATGCATGGTGGGAGCATCCAATACCACAATGCAGCATGTGGCACAGGGCCACAGGACACATACCACAACATGGGCCAGGAAGGATGAGCACCACACACACAATTCGCCACCCCATATATGGCACCCATCAGCAATGTGCTGTCAGCAACAGCAATGAAGAGAAGTGCCCAGCGTTACAGACCACACAGCAGCAATGTCCACAGTGATGTGTATCCTGCTGCACATGCCAAAAACATTGACACATGCCCAGTGCCAATGCATGCCGGACCTTACATGACACCAACTATGGCACCATTTGGGGATACCGCAACACATGTCCATGGGGAGGGACATCCACCCATGTATGGAGGAATACAACACACACTGCATGGACCAAACATGAACAGTGGACATGGGCACAGCAGTGGAAATGACATGTGATAGGCAGGACATTGACAGATGCAGGACATATTGGCATCCTGCGACACAAGCCAGCCAACCATACACCAGACATATGAGTACCCTGTGGATGGTGTGCAGCATCAGCAGGAGCAACACACAGGTGGCATAGCGGCCCCACGGACCAGAGACTATGGGAACACACAAGCCGCCACCATACCAACCAGCACCATGCTGGGTGACAACAGCACAGGGGGGACATGCAGACCCACAGAGGGGACAATCATCCACAGTCACATGGTGACCTGCAGCTGCACAGTGGAACACAATCAGCCCAATATGGCACAACAGTCCCACAATGCAATGGCACCACAGGCAACATGAGGCCAGAATGCACAGCCAACCACCATGCATGATGACACAGCCAGCATGGAGGGACACATGCATGCCACCACTGGACAGTGCACCGGACAATGGAGCACGACAGGCACACAGTCAGGTGGCACATGTCCACACATACCAACAGGACAACCACAGGCATGGCACAGCAGCATGGACCACACCACAGGTCTGCAAACAGCACTGTCCACCATTGGTAGCACCGACAGTGCAAAGTCCACCAAGGCAAACAGTGTGCAATACAGCGAGGCTGCACAGGTGTCAGCACCACAGCCCATACACAGCAGGAGAAAGCCAAGCAAGGTAACAGTCGGACCCCATGGGACTACAGTGGTGGACACAGCAGTGGCATGTGAGGCAACCGGTGTGGGACAACATGGGCACACAGATGTCAGCAGGGCAAGGGTGAACACAGCACAGGGGACTGCTATGGAGGCATGTGCGGTATCCAGTGCAGCAGCCACCTGAACCATGGACGCCACTGTGAGTGGTCCAGTGGAGGAGCAGACGTGCCGGACTGGTGCATCAGGGACTCAATGATTGAAAAGGGTTGCAGAGGCAGCACACACAGACGTGACCACTGCACAGCAATGGAAGATGCCAGAATGACATGCCCCACCACACCGCACGTGTACATTGCCAGGATGGTACACACACACACACTACATGGTATGGGTCATCCAAGCTGGAAGGACTGGCACACACAGAAATTGACAGTAGCTGGACGGTGGACATGGCAAAAAGCACCCCACAGCCCCTGACGCACAACACTGTGGTCCCTGAACAAACATGGCCACACACAACACACTCCCTGTGCACGGCGAGCACTGCACAGTGACACACACACACATATGCACACACATGACATAGAATACAGCTAGAGACCACTGGTGGCATCCTATGATGCCCCACCCTCTGAGATGACAGGTACACAATGCACCACTGTAGGGATGAACACATTGGACCCATGTCCATGTGTCACCACAGAACGTGCCCTATGTTGTTGCACTGTCTCTGGCCTAGCAACACACACACATGGCAGTAGTGCCCCCACACAGTACCGCCATGTCCATGCAATGTCCTTCACAGTAGGCAGTATGGCCATGTCCTGGGGTAGACCGCACCATGATGCCACCACCCAAGCTGTGATATACACACCCCACTGTACCTTGTCCACTGCAGCCCCCAATCATATGTGCTGCACACCTGTCCTGCCGTTTGGCCTGTATAGTAACCTGTTATGCCCCCCAATGTGGCACTGTCCCGCAGGTGACTAGGTGTACCCAGCAATACACTGCACTCCCACCAGTGCACTAGGGTACATACATCTGCTGTCGATACATGCACGCAACTCTGGGCATGCCTACACAGGGCACAGTACACAGCTGAACATGCAATGGCAGTGCATGCAAAGCACACCTGGTGGTGCCCCTGTACAATTCAGTGGCCACTGAGGGCACCCCAACCAGACTGGTCACAGGAATGCATGCACCTGGGTGGTGACCACACAAGGGCATGCACCACAGAACAGAACAGTGACCTGATGGTTGCCAGCAACACAGATGGCCCCTGTGAGCAATGGACAGTGGCATTGGACAATGGCCATGTGGCCGATCAGGCATGCCCATGTTGCAGGTTGCACAGCATGTGACAAGGACCGACATGCTACCCCCCCAAGCCACCCATCCAGGGAGCATGGTACACACCCCCTGGCCATGCCCTGGTGCAGCCATAACATGACCTGCCAACAGTCCTGCAGGAGTGCAACCCCCCCGGACATGCATGCCAGGCTCCATCGACAACAGCATGTGGTCCCGGATCCTTGCCACCCGCCAACACCCCCCACCTGCTAGCCAGGGACATTGCCCCTCCCACACGATGGCTGCCACACAGCCTGCCGGTGATGGTCAGCCCACCACCGCATGATGGGTGTATGCCTGTCCGCAGATAGCAACACAAAGTGGCACCCACCATCCCCCCCATATACTGCTATGGATGCCTGGCAGGTATGGTGACAGGTACGTCTGTTTGTGTGTGGGCCAATGACTGGAGGACACATGCACAGTCGAATGGGGAGAGGCCAGTACCGTGAGTGGTCTGCAACATGTGGACCCCAGCATCCGCGGGGACAGGCAATGCAACTGGCCATTGGGACCTCATTGCACAACACTGTCGAATGGTGGATGCCCATAGGTGCTGACACACCCATGCTGCAATATGGTGGCAGTATTGGGATAACAACCTGTGCTCCTGAGGTGGGGCCTGGCCAAACATGCCCCCCCAACTGGGTCTGTGTCATGTGTGACACAGAATGCACCATCGCCATGGTCCCCAATGGTGCTGGGAGTGTAGACCTGAACAGGATCGGAAGCCTATCCCAACATCTGGTCGGGTCCTAAAATAATGATGGGACAGACACCATCCCCAATGTGGTGTGCCACCCATGTGAACCCTGCACCGTGGCCCATGTGTCTGGACGTGGGCACCCACAGCTGGACAATACCATGCTGTCCACTATCAGAGCCACACGCATTACTGTGACCTTCCCTTGGTGCCATGCACAGTGTGGGCCACATGTGCACTCTGCCATGTGGTATACACCCTGTACACCATCATAGACAACCCCCATGTGCGCTGACCACCACCAGTCGACTGTGTGTGTGCCACCCCTGTCTGAGCATAGGCAGCATCGAGCAGACGCCTTCCAATCACATATTGCCATGGTCCATAGCCTTCATGGCAGACACTGTGTGCACGGGGTGTTTCCTGCAGCCCTGTGGCTACTGGCCATGCCACACATGGCTGGACGGGTGTGTGGCTACCACCGGCAAACAGCGCCGCAAGCGACACGGCAGTGCAACATCCCTGACCCTGCCCCATGATGGTGCGCCTCCACCATTCCACACATGGGTCCCTGCATACATATCATGGTGCACACACACCCACACACAGCAGTTGCATGGCCATCAGATGGACAACACACCATACCTGCAGTACCCGGTCCAACTACCCATTCAGCCATGTTCGCCTTGTGGCACCTGTGAGAGTCCCATAGTGACTACATACCTGGTTGGCAGGCACCCAGACAGGGCTGCATGCATTTGTGATGGGTCCGCTGACAAGTGATGTCAGCCGCCATATGTGGGCAATGGTGTGGCCAGGCACACCCTCCCTACACATGTGTGATACCCATATAAGGCCTGTGTGCAGCCCCGTATATGCCACGCCCACCCACTAACACTGAACGCCACCACACCTGCCGTTGCCTACACTACTATGTGTCTGTCACACTGTGCACATATGCTGTCCATCACACATGACAGTGGAACACAGGCTATGTGGATAGTGGTGTGCAACAGTATCATAGACATCTGTAAGTACCATGTAGCTTTGTTTGACCCGTGTATGCGATGGAGACATGGTAGTATGCCCCGATACACTGTCACCCTGGGGGACGGCCATGTGTGAGGCTGTGTACCAGTGCTCATGGGCGGCAGCTGCAGTGTGTGCACTCAGCTACTGTACATGCTGTCCATGGGATGTGCCATGTGGCCTACCAGTCTGTCTGTCAGCAGACCAGTGTGCATGCTACACATGTGGTGGGCCTATGCGCGAGCATACACAGTGCCCTGCCGGCAGTCCCCGTGTCCTGGCCAGTGCATGCCAGGCCAGTGTGGTGACACTCTCGGCCATACAATGCAGCCATCACCAGTGGGTGCATGACAGTCAAGACAGACATGTGCCCATGGTCACCCACGATGTCTACTTTCCCTAGCAGTGTGGCAGGCCTGGTATCCCCAGCCATCAGATCACCACAGCCATGCCCTCCATCAATGCCACTGGCATGCTGTGTCAGGCTGGACCCTACTTGGCCACAGATGGTCAGCCATGGTGGCCACCACGGTGGACCCACTGCCCTGCAGAGTGGCAGTGCCCTGTGTGTGTACATGGCCTGTGCCCAGTCCATGACATGCCGTGCATGTCATGGCACATACCTGTACAATGCACAATGCCTTACATGACATGCCTGCTTCAGCCTCCCACCCCCATGCAACACATGACACCCCACAGTGTAGAAATGACACAGACAACAATGGGTATGGCAACACAACAGTGCATATATTGTGTAAGAACAGGAACAACAATGACAACAAGTACAACCAACAACAGGACAATACCTCTGCTGCGGGTGTGGCACAAACAGCACACTACATGTCAACATTGACATGGCTATACAGCAATAGTGAACAATGCAATGGTGCCACCATGTGCCACTGCCCAGCTGTGTACACACCAGCATGACCCATCACACACATACATGCACACCCAGGCACTGTGGTGACAGTGCCAACCCTGCCGTTAGGAACATGCTACACTACATAACAACATTCTGTCTACTGCTGCAGGTTACCAAACACCCTTCCCCCCAGACAATGTGGTACACACATTCCACACTGCCAGCACTCTGTGGCATGGCACACCACACATCTGTTCTACACCACCAAGGTGACAGCTTGTATGCATGGCAGCACCACACTAACATTCAAACTCCCCAAGTGTGTCCATGACTGCCCCTATGGACACCAGTAGGCTACCCAACAACTATACCACATCCTGTAGCTGTTACCTGGTGGTGGCAGTGACACACTGCACATGGGCATCATGGCTGCCAATGCCCACAGCTCCCTTCAGTATCAACATGTCCATGGCCATCACCAGCAGGGACAGCAGGCCCTGTGGCCTGGTCCACATGAGTACCACTGTCTACATTGTCCTGTCCTGTGAGTCCCGCAGTTGTAGTGGTCATCACCACTGTGGCAGGGGCAGTGTCCAGCTGTCATGTGCATGGTTGGGGCACACGTTCCACTGCAGCCGACTGTGTGACCTGAGCTGTACTGCACCCAGACTGGGCCACCGATGACCTCTCACCACCAGGTCCTGTGCCTGTTGTCGGACACGCATGTGCCTGCATCTGCCTTCTGCGCTCTACGTAACTCTGTGCCTCCTGCCACTTCAGGCTCCTCATTGCCATCGTGAGGCCTCTCAGACACTGTGTTGGCATGTCCCCATCTGCCTCATCTACATCGTCCTCATCTTCCTCACTGTCCCTTGCAATGACAGTAGAGGTGGGCCATGGTTAGCATCCAGCCACGCATGCACACACACAGTGTCACCCATGCCGTGAATGGACACACCTCACGTGTCAGATATGATGGCCATACCAGGCAGTGTGGTGAGTAGCCATGGAGCCATGCTGCATGTACAATGTGGCATTTACCCCGGTGCCCTGTGAAGCATGCATATGGTGCCCGTCCTGGTCCACATATCCGTGGCCATGGAGGTAGTGTGCATGTCAGTTGCCCACCACTTTGGCTGTGTATGGAATGCCCGCTGTACACACCATGTACCTCTGCCCTGTTGCCACCCAAGCACCGCTGTCCCTCGACCATGTCTTGGGTGACACACCCACCATTGCCCCAGTGATGTGCACCTATGGGTGCTATGTACCTCCCCCCTTGTGACTGCAGGCACTGTACATGGTCATGGGTGCCAGAGCCACAGGGGACAGTGGTACCAGCAGCAGGGTGGCACGGCCCTGCACAGTGTCGGGGTTGGTCGGCACTCACTGTGTCTGGCTGTGTCCATGCCTTGCCATCTGTGTGCACTGGTCACCAGATGGCTGCTGTTGGTTATCCATTGCACCCATGCAGCTGTACCGTGTTACCTGTGGTGACGTATGCCCATGTTCATATACATTTTGTCCAGTGTCACACTGTGGAATGGCACTGTCCATGTGCATGCCCATGTGCAGGCAGTGGGACTATAATGCTTGTCCAGGCATTTGTGTGTAGGCATACATGTCCTGCACACCAGCGGCATGGTGGGGCTACATCTGTGCCCTGTCAGTCATGCGACACATCGGGTCTGCAATGTGCACACAGCACCACGTGTACCCTGCACACAACCAAGTGCACCTGTAGAAGGGGTGGTTTGGGCTTGCTGTGTTGGGGTGGTCTGCTGTCACCTTCACTGGGTACAGTACTGTGTTGTGGTCACATTGGAGTGCTATGCTGTGGGGCACAGTGGCACACAGTACCTGAATGTGCTGTGCATACCTGCCAGGTACCCTGTCCCCCCCATGCACACCTTGTGCTGTAGCCTTGCTGCCCCTGGTATCCTGTGGGCTGTACACCTATGCACATCCATGGCCTGCTGGCCCAGCCCTTATCTGTTCATCCACCGTGTTGCCCATGCACACCTCACACACAACAGATGTGTCACTTACTCTGCTGACTTGTATTTGAACCATCTTCACATTGCCTGGTCATCTCAGCATCCTGCTGTGTGGACCCATGTTCCTTTGCAGTGGCACACACCTGCGGATCTGTGGAGACAGTGACATCACATGGGTTAGACAGGTTGTGGGTACAGGCCCTGTTGGAGGGTGTGTCCCCTGCCACACTGTACATGTGGTGTGCCACCCACCTGTCTGTCTATGATGGCCACCATGCATCCATATGTCTGCCTCTCAGGCCTGGTCTTTGAGGGCTCTTCAGGATCCCTGGCTCTTTGTGGGACATATTCAGTTTGTGCTTCAGCTGTTGGACTGTGTGCTTGACACCCATCAGTGTCTGCAGGCTATGCTGCACCACACCCTGTCCCTGTCCCTCATGGGGTGCCTTTCCAAGCCTGGTGGCATCAGCAGCCTTGACCACTTAGTCACACAGCTGACCAGCATGGCGGTCTCCTCATCGGTGAAGTTCTGTCTTCTGGGCCCTTGACCTGTCATGTTGTGGAGTACTGGGTCAGCCACACCAATTGCACCTGCTGGGGATGGGGTGTCTCGGTGTACCACACCTGTAGGAGTGTGCTATGCTTGCAGCCTATAGTACCTCTGGACTGTCCTTCATGGGCTGCAAGCTGTGGGAGGCCCTGCAGTGCCTACCCAAGGGAATGTGGCACAGAAGACTGTGGAGGTGTTATTGCACCCCTGTGAGTGCTGTTGTGGGCAGCGTGTACTGTGGCAGTTGTCCACGTGCAGGTTCCTAACACAGTGTGCCTCCACTGGCTGTCCCCTGTGCAACGTGATGCACCCCATCTGCACGTGCATCAGCTGCCCCAACGCAGCATTATGCAGGTCTGTGGTACTGACTCCACTGTCGAGACAGCGCCTGCATTGATGCATTGTGATGCAGCAATGGGGCTTTCCCGCGATGGTCTTTGCGTCACCTGCAATGACACACCGTGATGCAAGGCTGGGGTTCTGCTGCACTGGCATCTGCGTCATCTGCCGTGATGCAGTGATGGGGCTTTCTCGCAATGGTCTCTGCGTCACCTGCCATGATGCACCGTGATGCAAGGCTGAGGTTCTGCCACACTGGCCTCTCATCACCTGCTGTGACACAGCGATGGGGCTTGCCCGTGACAGTCTCTGTGTCACCTGCCATGATGCACCATGATGCAAAGCTGGAGTTCTGCCACACTGGCCTCTGTGTCACCTGCCGTGATGCACCATGACACAGCAATGGGGCTTTCCCATGATGGTCTCTGCATCACCTGCCATGACACACTGTGACGCAATGCTGGGGTTCTGCCGCACTGGTCTCTGCATCACCTGCTGTGATGCACCTTGATGCAGCGATGGGGCTTTCATGTGACAGTCTCTGCATCACCTGCCATGATGCACCATGACACAAGGCTGGGGTTCTGCCACACTGGCCTCTGTATCACCTGCTATGATGCACCGTGATGCAGCCATGGGGCTCTCACACGACGGTCACTGCGTCACCTGCTGTGACGCACTCTGTCCTAGGGATGGGGTCCTGCCACAGTGGCACCGCATCACCTGCCATGCCACACTGTGGCACTGGGTCCTGGAAGACATTGGTGGCTGTGCCACTATGGTGCCTGCATCGTACTTGCACACACCCATCTACTACTTCACTGTGCAGGACATGGGGTAGTGCATGCACGGGGCATTCCTGGTTGGCTGGGGAGTGGTCCTGGGTCCAGCTACCTGGCTTCACTGCCAAGGACTACAGGTTTATGCATCCGGTGGATGGGATACCCAGGATAGATGTTTACCTGGGTGTGGCCGTTACCCTGCAGCGGGGGGTGGGGTCTGTGGGACTGATGCACCCTGGGGACCTGACGCACACCATGCAATGCTGGTACACAGCAGCACAGGCACACATGCCACTGGGATGCATCCCTAGGTGGTTCGGTGGTAGGGGTGGGTAGGCTGTACTGCTCTCGTATAAGTCACTGTTAGGGCTGCATCCAGGGTTCAGTGTTCAGTACCACAGCACACACCTCCCCGAGGTTGTTCTCACTCTGGTGATGGTAGAGTGGAGGGCTACATAGCTGACTGCCAGATGGAAGGGGATGGCATATGTGGGTAGGGTAGGGGCACTGTTCATGTGCTCCCTGCTTGACAGGTGGTGTTGGGCAGTCTTGGGTGGTTTTACAGGTACTTGCCAGGGATGCTTGTGGTTCATGGAGTGGGCATCTTTGGCCTCATGGCACCCATATCACCTGGGGGCACGGACATCTGCTGGGGGTGTGTGGTCTTGGCGGGGTTTGGAGGCACCTGTTCACTACTTGGGTGATAGACACCTGTCTGCACTGCTGAGTGTGGCATTCCCATCATCACCGGTGGTCAGCATTAGGGGAGGCTGGGATGGGCATAGGGGCTGGTGGGACTCATGGTTAGGGGTAGGGAGGGATGGGGTGGGAGGGCTGGGTCATGCGCACTGGTTGTGGTCCCTGCACTCTGTGCAGGCATGTTGGTCATCCTCTGCTGGCTCCTTCATCAGGGCATCTGTGTGTTTCTGCCACAAGTGGTGTCAGCTGCACACATGTCACCTCACTGTCATCAGTTTGGCATTGTACTGCGTGGCCTCTGTCCTATGCCATCCCCCTTCTTCACGCTGTGACCACTACAACATGCAGCATGCTTCGTCACATTGCTGTGGCATCCCTCAGTAGTGGTGGTGGATCTCTTGCTGGCTGTGGGGGGTATGGTGGCCTATACCAGTGGGTGGCACACACCAGGGCTGGTGGGGCACTGTGTGTGTGCATTGTGGTGCATGGGGTGGCATGACTGTTGACCATGCATTCCCATGCATGCATTCCCAGCACTGCCATGCCACACAGAGGTGTCCATATGTCATGCCCCATTGGCGGGGAGCTGGGACCTATCATAGTGTCTGCGGCAACAAGCCATGCCAGTGATGGTGCAGTGCTGTCCAGGCATTGTACCACATGTCAGGCGTGTTGGTGACCTGCGCTTCCATCTCTGTGTTACGTGGGGTCACATTGTGTTGGTGGTGTTTGGTGCCCCTTCCCCATGGGTGTGCCTTCTGGGGAGGTGTGGCCAGTCATGACTGCATGGGCCTTCCCGAGTGTGCTGCTGCACAGATGATCGTGTCCTTCCTCCATGTTGGCCATGTGTGTCCGGAAATGTCATCCACATGGTGCACATGGTCCAGGGACCCAGGCCGCATCTGTGCTCTGCCTGGCTGTCTGTCCTTTGTGGTATCCATTCTACGTGGCGGTGGTGTCATCCTTGGTCAGCATGGTGCATGGGCCTTGTGGTAGGGTGCCATTTTACTGGTGCATCCATCAGTGCACTGGTGCGGTCTTGTGGCGGCACCCATCACCCACCTGGTTACGAGTCGGTGCCACATCACCACACGTGTGCCATGGTGCCTACACTGTAGCAATGTGATTCACTACATCTGTGTTAGGACATTCCTGTTGACATGGTGTTGTTCAGTGGCACCCAGGCCCGTCATCACATTGGCTGTGCCACGGTCACCTCGGCATGTACCTAACATGGCTTTCCAGGTATGTGCTCCACCATGCACACATCCACTCTGTGCAGTGCACACCGCCTGGCTCCATGGTGTGTGTGCCTCTCCCGTTGACATGGTCCTTCTCTGGATGTTGCTGTGTACTGCTGCCATGGGCTGTCAGTTATTCAGCAGACAGTGTCTGTGTATCATCACTGATCTCTGTCTGACAGGCACCCAATGGCACACTATGCATGTCCAGGGCTGTTGTTCCAGCATCTATTGTCCATGAGTTTTTGCCTGGTTTGTTCTGTATGTTCATATGGCACCATGGTGTGGTGCTGTACAGTTGGTGAGTGCTCATTGTGTGGCATGTGGTCTGAGTGTGGTCACTGGCTGTTCTGTCTTGATCATGGTGTTGTGTGTTGCAGCATGGTGTTATGCATAGTGACTTCGTACCAGCTGTGCCCTGGTCCTATATCCGGCTGTGGCTGTTCCTCTTGGGTGTTGGCCTTGGTTGTTGTCTGCCACTGCATTTGCTTCTTCATTGTCACCTACTTCATTGCCACTGTCAATCATATCCTCCCCTTCCAGCATGTTCACTCTTTTGGCAGTGGCTATGTTGTGTAGGATGCAGCTGGCCATGGCGCTCTTGCATGCCATGCTGGATGTGTACTTCAGTGCGGCTCCAGAGCGGTCCAGGCACCGGAACTGCATTTTCAGGAGTCTGAATGTTCCCTTGATCACAACCCTTGTGGTTGCATGTGCATCATTGTATCATGCTTTGGCTGCGCTCTGTGGTCTTCTGATTGGTGTCATTAGCCATGGCAGTAAGGGGGATCCACTGTCACCTGTGAACACGATGCGTGCTTCTTTATTTTGAGCTTGCATCGGGGGGTTGTATCAAATAGTGATTTGCAAGAAATATGCAGCTTTTCTATGGTCTATAAAAAATGCATTCTGACATGCCAGAAAAATCTAAGCTTCGATGGGGGTAATATCGAGAAATGGATTCCCATTTCTCTGACCATACTTTTGGCTTTGTCAAAGCTTCTTTGGGACTGCACAATTTCTGTACTGAAGTCAGGAAATATGGAAAATTTCATGCCTTCTGCATGCAGACGTTTTTCCATTCTGGCTTTTTGCAAAACATTCTCTCTATTTTGATAGTAGCGAGGTCTAATATATATGGGCCTTGTCATCTGTCATTATTCTGTTGAATTCTGAGGTTTATTTACATATGCTCTCACTATATGTGCTCGATCTGAAGGTATTCTTTCTTCTCAGTATTTTAACCCCATAGTAATAGTTAGAAATTTCTCAAAATATGGCATGGGATTGCCTTTGCCTTCTGTGCCCTCCAGAATATTAATTCATCTTAAATTGTTGCATCTAGACCTATCTTCTTGATTGATGATTTTTTGCTGCAGAGACTGTAAACGTGTTTTACATTCTATAAGTTGCTGTTGGAGTGGGGAAACTGTGTCTTCTAGGTAGCTAGTATGTTTTTCAGCCTCAGCAGTATGATTAGATAGTCCATTTTAATATTCAGGTCATTAATAGAAATGGTTAAGCCTGACAATGGCTCTTTAGACCTGTCTCTTGGTTTCATTCAGCAGCCGTACCATTTGGCTCCCCTAACCGTGTATATATACATCACTACAGAACTACATTGCTTACTTAATGAGAGGATCATCGATGTGCACACTTACTTGCATTCCCACAATGCTCTGCTGCATTATATATATATGTATGTGTATATATATATATATATTTACTGTACTACTACTTATCTCCTAGTACGCCTGCATTATGCGGGTCCAACTGCTACTGCTGACCTATGGTCCGGGTCCTTATGAACTCTATCTGCGTATACTACCTGCTTCACCCTTTCAGGGCCTAGAGGTTCATCAGCGATTGTCTGGCATATTCTGTGATCTGCTTCACCCTTTGGGTCCTGGAGGTCCATCCAACTTTACATCTACCCATACGTACTAAGATCTATTACTGATTCACTCTGCCTGCTTCAGCCACTCCAGACCGGAGGTCCCTAGCACTCTGTCCTCTCCATCGCGCGTAGCCTGCTTTCAGCTCCTGTGCTCCATTACTAAGGCCTTCCTATCCTATGCTTGCCATGGGAACATGAACTACCAGCCTTCATTTTCTGCATCTAGAGACTCAGTCATTTGTTTGCAGGTTCTCTTTGGAAAAGATTCCTCGCATTCTGCATTGTTTGGCTATTACACTTTCAACACTTAATTTATGCTCAACCATGGATTCCTATGTTCTATCAGATTCTGCCCTGGACCTGGACATCATGGACTATGAATTGCTAAGCAGGATGCACTGCCTTCAGCACTCGATGCTCTAACATCAGTGCTATGATTCCAGCCTTCCTGCTTTCACTGTTGAAGGATCTACAACTTGGATTTCAGATACGCTGATAACTTAATATTGTTAGTTTAGGATTATTCTCCTTTAGTATGCCCAGAAGGACAGGCAAGTCAGTAGTAATGGGTCCTCAGAGGTTTTAATCATGGGGGGTTTTCCTCTCCTGTGCGATACTGGTCACACTCTCTGGAGTTGGAGGAGGTAATCATACTGCTGCTTATTTCTTTACAGGGTGTCATCTTACTTGACTCCTTCTAATGGTTCGATACAGAATAATCGTATGATATCATTATTTTTGGGGGTGTCTAATACTACTGAACTAAGCATTCTTCCTATGGTGGGATACAGAGAAAGGGCAAAACATCAGTTCATAACAAACTACTCCTCAGTTCAAGCATCTAGGCCCTTGCATACTATCCAGCATACATGTACTACAATCAATGACTGCTCATGTCTATGCTGAAGTACCTAAGCACTAGTCATTTCATACTACTTCAAGTACCTCGAAAGCATTGTCCTACTTACCAGTCTGGCCTCTGTATCCAAACACAACCTACCTCATCCAGCTACAGTATGCAACATAAGCACTGAGCTATGAACCACACATAACATGGGTTTAGTAAGGAGGAACAGCCAAGAAAGGGCTCCACAATGGAGTCTTGTGAATCTCATTATATTTAGTCCAGAGCCTGTCTAAACCAGTGATGGTTTTAAAACTTATGTCAAAATTAACATCTCCTGTGTGGATAAGTGCATATATTTCTGAGGCAAAAAATTTCATAGAGTCTTTAAGTAAAGTTTCGGCAATGTAAATTCTGTCTGGTGGATGCTCAAGGCCACCTTTATAAGTGAGTCTTACTGCATTCATTCTGGGGGATGGCTCTCCCCTTGGTGTGAATAAATCAGCAAATGTATGTGGTGATTCTTTTTTTGTTCCTGATCACTTTCTTGTCCTTTTATACTTTCATTGTCACTTCGGATAGTTTCCTTCATTTCCATTTCTGTATGTACAGCAGCCCCTGTATAAGTGCAATCCACAATATCATCTTTGCTCATTTCTTGCTGGTTAGATTCCTTTCCTTACATAGTATCATTAGCTTGTACATCTACCTGGTATTTTATAACCATAGGACCATTAGCTCCTGGTTCCCAAGTGCCCTTTGTGTTTTGAACCCAACCTACTGCCAGTAAAGCTTGATCTGGTGACCAATTCCCTGTTTCTTCTTGTTTTTGTTTTATTGTTTTCTTTGTTTCCAGCGCTTTTTTGCTTGTTTTTTTTCCCCTTGATGTTTACCCACAGTTTCAACAGAAGCCACAGGCTGCATTAGTGTTGTTTCATTGTTCAATAATCTTTCAGGTAAATTTCTTTGTCTGTATCACTTACTGTGCCATGATTAAGTTCAGTATTGTCTGGTGTTGAGGTCTCTTTTGGGCATTCCGCTTTATGTTGAACAGAGCTAGCTGATAGCAAGTAACTTTTTTCCTACTCCTGTTGTGCACGGTTGGGAAAGGTTTTCAAAGATGATGCATCATTGTTTGTCAATTTCAGCTGAATGGCTGTTTCAATTTGTGTTGCTGCGTGTCCATTCATAGTGCCTGAATCAAGAGCAGGGTGTGTTTGTTGCTTTTGGATGATCAGCTCCATTTTGGTAACCTTTTCAAGTAACTGCCTTTTCCTTATTTGAAACTCCTGTGACAATTCTCCATTCTCCTGAAGCTCTGGTTGTGGTTGAATCATCTGCTGTGATGCATGCAAGCCATAGTACCTACTTCCTCTCCTGTTTCCATACTAGCATCTGTTTTTGCTAAAAAACTTGTTCTCCAGTTCCATATCCTCATCAGCCTCTTGTACTGAAACCTGGTGGTGGGCTGTTCCCCCAACTCCCACCAATTCTATCTGTTCTCCTCCATCTCCAGACATGGTGATCTTGGCTGACAGCCAAATGATCTGGAGCTCCCCTACCAAAGAGTAGGGAATTTTATATTTAAGAAATCAAAGAAAAAATCATATTACGACATGGTATTGTCACATTAAAAAATAATCATAGAAAAATCATAGAAGGAAATCAAAATAAATAAAATCAGTATTAATACATACTATCCTGCCCCCACCCCACTACTTATGTGTAAGGGAATTTTATTGAGAGAAAATATAAAGCAATAAACATAAGAATGACCTAAGAAATATATTAAAACACTGAAATCATATATCAGAACTTCAGAGATTACCAACTTGAAATATAGTGCTATGCTTCTATTAGCAATATCAGTGGCTGTCTTCTCAGAAGACTTTTTAAGAATACACTTGACTAGGTAAATGTCTCCTTCATGTATCCAGCACTAGTTTAGGGAGCGCAGCCTTTTCTTTAGGATAAATTAAATGCATTTCTTGATTTATTTTCTCAATTAACCATACTTTTGAAATGTGTTATTACTGCAGAACAAATTGATGTCTAACCTGCCAAATGACTCACTTTAAAACTGCAAAAATCCCCCTTAGTGTCCCAGGATAGAGATTTGTCCATGTTATTATGAGACTCCCATACACCTATACCTCATGAGTGATACCATTAAAGGGAGGAAGAGCCCAAACGTGTGCTAAAGAAGCCCAAAAATTAGTCATATATATGCATTCAAAGAATAAGTGCTGCATTGTCTCCAGCTGTTGGATGCATGTTCTCTATGACATACTCTTTCTTGCACTGATTTATGGTGATGGTTGCTACACTGTTTAACCTATCGTGGCACACATGCCATAACATCTCCCACTTTTTCTGTGGAGCCCTAGAGTCAATCGATTGGGCTATTAAGCTTTACTCATCAGTAACATCTGGACACATAAAACAAGGTGAAGTTAGAAATCATAGATTTATAATAATTTTGTAAGTGTCTTTCCAGGTTTTATACACAATTTCTGCATTGCTAACCTTCCAAGTTTTCAATTTTTTTTTAAATCTCAGTTATGTACAGTAAGTTGCACTGTTGGGTGGAATGGCTTTAAAAACTCCCCACTTTTGGGCCTCCCGGTTTTGTAAGAAGTATGCACTTCTGGACTGGAATGGTAAAATCCATATTCCCTGCTTATTTTGGAGACTAGGTACTAAATTAGAAAATAAGAATATGGTAGAAGAAAAAAAACCCAACAGATTTGTCATGTCTTGGCCTCAACGCTTAAGTGGCCAGTATGTGACTGATCTTTTAACATGATTTAGCCTACTTCCCCATAATAACCAAACAACAGGTTATAAAGTCTTGATTCCAATTTCATTGGGAGTGGAAATACATAACTTATTGTCAGGAAGATTAGAATAATAAAACTTCTGAGCATATAAATCCTTTTTATCCGTGATATGGGGAATGATTTCCATGTATTATTTTTTTTTTTTGTCTGCTATGTGCCATTTCTCTTCCCAGTTTAAAGTACTGTAGCTGGGTCTGGTGTTCCAAACGAGACTCCCAGAATCCATGAAGGGGAGTTCTGAATCTGGATTCCTGCTGTGTGATCTACCAGACCTGAATTTTGTAATGCAACAGACATGCCCATATTTTTTTGTCTATTAAGTGAGGATCCAGAAATTTCTGAAAATGTCTGAACTACTTCCAGTGCCTTTCTCTGGATGAACGGTCTGCAACCAACAGACAGACATTGTCTGCATAAGCTAATGTAATGGGAAAGCAAATTCCGGTGAGACTTGTGATATGATTAATTTCTGGTTCCAAATTCAATTTCCTAAGTAAGGGATCTATAGCCAATATGTACAGTATAATAAGGGGCTTAAGGAGCAACCCTGACTGACACCCCTCAAAATAGGAATATGTCTCCCCTACAGTGCCATTCATTACTAGACTAGCTGTGACATATTTATAAAGATATGTATCCATTGTATGAACTGCTTAGGAATTCCATAGTGACATAAAAATGTTAAACAAGTATTCATCTGGTACTGAATCAAATACTATAATCTGATCCAAATTCATTACATACCCTGTTGAACCTTCTTGTTCATAAACTTCACTTATTACTAACAGGCTATCCAACATAGATCTTTGGGTGATAGCACATGTTTGGGAAGGGGATATAAGATCTAGCACACTATGCACCAATCTATTGCTTTAAACTTTACATAAAATTTCCAATTTGTGTTGATGAGACTAATTGGTCTCCAATTATTCATATTGTATTTCTTATCTTTTATGTAGAAAATCAATAAACTGTAAGCCAGCGAGTGAAGGAGGCTTTTAGCCCTGTAAAATATCATTAAATATGGTTATCAAGTACTCTGATAGACCTTCCAATGTCCTTTTACAAAATTCATGTGGAAGGCCATCAGAGCCAGGAGCCATACCATTCGTCAATTGGGATATTACCATATTTATTGTGTCTTGTGATATAGGCTTAATTTGTTGCTGCTGAACATCTGGTTGCATTCCAGGTATATGGAGTTCTTTTAAACAATCTTCCAGTATGGAAGGGGATGGGCCAGGATGCCCAAACAAGGATTCCATGTGGGCAGCCACTGCATGTGCCATTTCTGCATTATAATTGGTAATTCTGCCTGTAGCAGTTCTCTCTTCAGCTATATACTTTCGTTGCACTCATTGCCTGCAGGCATCATATGGGTTCACATTCTGTGCGCCCCTTGGTACTGAATTTTTGTTCTAGGAACAAAATGCATGTTCTGTCATATTGACTAGCCCACATATCCTTCTTAATTTTAGTCATTTGGGCAGAATAGGCAGAATAGCTAAATCCTGTTTCTACCATTAGGGAGGTTATTCTCTGCAAGTGGTTGTGTAAATCTAGATACCAAAACATTTTTTTAAGGAGGCTGTTTTTGCAACCTTACTACAGCATTTCATAATTTTCCATTCTGTTTCTTGTATCGTTTTATTTTATGCACCCTTACCTTTGGGGCATCTCTCAGGGTCTCTTCACCAGTCACCGCACACAACCGCCCACCATAACTGAACTACTGCTGGCTACATCAGGTATGCAGGGTCTGGGCACTCCCCCAGCCCCACGGAGTGGCCCCAGACCCCAAAGAGAACCAGAGAGATGGTCAGTGAGGGGCGTGAGTCAGTCGGGCTGCCTCTGATTGCTGTTGCCTCACCCGAATGAAGGGAGTATTTCCGTGTTTTTTCTACCCAGAGCACTTACGTGCAATGATGTTCCGCCCAGTGTTCGGCCATTCCCACATGCAGCTGGAAGTCGTCCTGCCACGCTCCAATCCCCATGTGTCTGCTACCATGCTTTGTAGTGGCACCAGCCTCTGCCAGGGGGTGCCAGTGCAATGGGAAAATCCCTGAACTCTCCCCAGGACTAGGAGAGTTGTCTACGGATGTTCAATCCTAGTCCTATCCTGCTGACCCCCGGCTCCCAGAGCTCATTCCTGAACTTGGGTCACCAGTGTAGTGCAAGGTGTGGCGTCCAGCGCCTCAACCCTCAGCACCACCAAGACGGTTCCGTTTTGTTTCTTGCCACCACATTAGAGAGTTATCGTATAGTTCAAAGACTGATTTATGAGTTTCTAGTAACTTCTGAAGCTCCAACCAGCTTCCCTGGTCCTCCAATAAGGACACATTCAATCTCCAGATATTGTGGCTGACTTGTTTGTTTGGGGGAGCCCCAAGGGTCACTTTAATTTATGGTCTGTTGATTCTATCACATTGGTCCTAAATGAATAACATGGCAACCATTTTGACAAAAATAAAAAGTCTGTACATGTGGACAATCTACCCTTAAAAAAGGTATGGTCCAGAGGTGCCCTCCCACAAGAGGCACTGTCTTTTAAATGGGCAGACTTATGTATTGCGTTTAAGCAGTTAGTATCACTGTAGAGCATTTTTGTTGTTACGGTTTTGTCCTCCAGGGAAAGAACACAATTAAAATCACCCCCCATATATTGTTGATCTAGTAGTATACAGATATGGTTGTATTTTTTTCATCAGCTCACCTTTGGTGTTTAGTTTGGGAGTTATAAATATTAGAGTCAAAATTATTGATTATGGTATACAGGATCTAACAAAAGGGATCTCCCTGTAGCTAAATCTACTAGTCTAGTTATTTTCATTCCCTGAATGTTAAATAATATCCCAACTCCAGCACATGGCTGTTTCCCAGTGGAACAAAAGATGGACCCTCCAAACCATTCCTTGGATACCTGTTGCAGTTCTCTAACCATGTGCAACCTAGTATCCTGCAGGAAATTGATATGTAAGTATACATTTCTAAGAATATCAAAGGTGTTGTGTTTTTTTCTATGGTTTTCTAAGCTGTTGGTGTTTAAAGAGCTATAAGATAGGTCCAGGTTCATTGGTAAAAGTTAAAGGGCATCAGTCCTCATCTCCTTTAGATGATGATTTCAGTTTTGATTTCTTGTTACTAGATGTTCAGGAATCCCCAGATGCTACAATTCTGTGTCTGTCATTGGTCAGAATTGGATGAGGCTGCCAATGATGGGTCCAAATCATCCTTTATTTTTTCCCATTGCTTCCTTTTTGATAAACCTGCAAATCGATTTCTAGTAATGATCTATCTGGTTTAAAGCAGAGGCTATAGGGCTCCCACTCAGGGCTTTACCTCAATTTTACCACCTTGATCTGCACTGTTCCCACACTTTGGTAGTTGCAGGTGGCATATCTAGCAGCAGGATAGGAGGGGTTTCAGGACCCTCCATTGCAGCAGTGTTCTGATCTGGGGATGCATAGTCCATCCTGGGATTCTCTGTCTCTAATGTATCTATTCTATCCATGGCTGAAACAGTGGTCTGTGACAAAGGAGACAACAGTGCTGGTCCTGGTGCCAGCAAAGTTTGTCTGATGCATCCACCTGTTGAGCAGGTTCTTCTGGCACTACCTGTGTAACATTCTGATTAGCCAGAAAAGAGAGAGAGATGGTGTTGGCTGCTGCTGGGTATGTGTTACCACCTCTTGTTGTTCCTCTTGATCTGTAGTGGGATTATTATGTACTGCCCATGAACAGTTTTTTATATGTACGAGTGGCATCATCACACAAGTTACAGTAGGTTGGGTTTGGACAGTTGACAGATGTATGTCCAATCCCTCCGCACAATGAAAATTTTAACTGGTCACAAGCACTGTTCAAATGGGTAAAAATCCCACACCAGAAACATGATATGGGTTGTCCTGCATAGAAGATAAACCCATGGTCTCTACCCAAGTAGAAGCAATTGGGAATATGCTGAATAGTACCATTCATCAGTGGAAGTCATACCAGAATATACCATCCACCAGTCCACAACTGTTCTGAACCTGTATTGGGGTCAGGGTGCCCCAACACAGTGCATTTTGTTTTGAGCCAGTACAAGATGTCTGATACAGAGACTCCTTCATTTTTAAATAGAACCATAATTGTTTTAAAATCAGGTTTAATTGGTGGGATGACAAAAAAGGTGTCCACAGTGGGGTATATTTCACATGCTGTTATAGTTGCTAGAAAAGTTCCAGGCCAACTGCGGTTTTAAAACTAACATCAAAGTTTGGGTCCCCAGAGGCATGGATCAATGCATACATCTCTGTAGCTAGAAATCCTAGAGTATTTTTAAATAATGTGTCCCATGTATAGTCTGTCTGGAAAGCTATCAAGGCCTCCCCTATATTTTATTCTGATGGTATTCCTTCCTTTTGCTGGTTCTGGAGAGGAATGAAAAAGACCAGCATAAGTCCTATGTGTGAGTCTATGTGGCTGGGAGCATGACTTCGAGTGAGGTTCTGGGGCTTTGGGTTTGGATTTTTTCCAGTGTTCTCAGAAGCAGCTAGTTGGGGTGGGTTGAGGGGCAGATATGCAACTGCTGGCAGGTTTGTGCCTGCCTTTGAAGTAGAAGGTAAGCTTTTCTCCATCTTTATTAGTCTCTGACATATTGTTAGTTATGTTGCAGCTCAATTATGGGAGCTGCAATGTAGGGCTCTATGTTAGTTCCAGTGAGGATAGAATTTCTAGGGTATCTATCACATGTTTGTCCCTCTGAGACACAGATGAGTGCTCTGGAGAGACCCAGGATTGTGTTTTATCATGTTTCATCCACCCTGCATTCCTTAGAGCCTCAACTACCATAACACCAGTGACCAACAAATTAAGATCATAGTCTGGCCTGGGGAAAAGGGTTCCATTTGTATTAAAGGAGTGTCATTTTGTTCATTCTCTATCCCCTTTCTTCCCCCTGCTTGAACTGCAGGTCTTCCATTTCAGTGTCACCTACTGGTTGTACCCTTATGCTGTTCAAATGCTGTATTTGCCTATCCCTTTTCAAAACATCTCCATCAGAAGTTAATGGAATGTTTTTTGTGTGTTGCCCACCCCCGTCTTGATAGGAAGTGCCAGTAGCTGTATTTGCATCTAGTCGTGCCTGACTATTGTACTGCATTCTTTTTTCCTCAAAAGGACAATCAAAAATCAAAGAACTACCTGCGTTCTCATTGATTGCAAATGTCACAGCAAGAGCGGCAGGCAATCCTTCTTGTATTTCAATATCCTTAGGGACCATCGTAGTCACCTGATGATCTCTAGTCCCTGTAGTTATCATTTCTTGGTATTTCTTTTCTTCTATTTCAAGGAGCACAAACAAGTGAGCAAGTCTTTGCTGGTATGCCTGTTCAGAGTCTATTGTTACTCCTGCCCGCATACTGTGACCCTCTTTAGAGCTGGTTGCTGGAAATCTCTGTCATCCAGCAGCAGGTACATTTCTTCCTTTACTATCTTCAAAAACTGCTTCCTAGTTAGAATGTTTGGTGAGGGAAGCAAGCTCTCCCAACCAGGATACCATTTGCATCTCCTCACCAACAAGACTCCCAACCAGATGTTTACAGTGCCCCACGTGAAGAGTAGGGGAATTTAATTTTATTGAACAAAACAGTAACATCAAACAAGAAAATACCAAGAATAACAGTCAAATATACATTATAATACATATTCTATTACTAAGCAAAAGAAAAAGAAACCCTTACCCATTACATTACAGAAAAGAGTAAAAGGAAAAAGAATAGATATAACAACAACAAAAATTATACATTTTTACACTGTAATAAATACTTTTTTTATTACGTAATGGGCACATCTCAGTTTGTGATCCATGGCAAATTTCTCCACATTTTTGCTAAATACAACTGGTTTTGGTGTTCTTCTTCATTATAATAAATCATTTTTCACTCTTCTTCTATTTTTGTTAATAGTTCATAATAGGTTATTTATTTCTTTTTTTAATGCAATGTATAAATACTTCTTGCATTCCAGATAAACCATTTAAAAGTTGCAAGAATTACATCATTACACATTGCATCATTACACATTGTAAATTAATACTGCATAAGTAATTGATCGGAAACAATCCTCAGTCCATTGTGCTGCCACATGTGACCAAAAATTGTTTATGCAACTACATTTAAAGAAAAGGTGCTCCATTGCCTCTAATTCCTGTATGCATCTTGGTCTAGAACAATACTTTTCTTCTGTTTGTTTGTGTTGATTACTTTTGGTGTTCAGCCTCTCATGACAACAGAGCAGGAGCACGCCTCTCAATTTTTGGGGAATTTGTTTTTCTGTTACTAGTTTTTGTGCAGATTCTCGGTAGATTTCTGGGCATTTAGGAAAGGTAATGAGTTCTGAGAAATTTCTCTCTATTATCTGTGCATTGCAATATTTCTTTGACTTATCTATCAGTCTTTGTGAATTTATTTCCATGACTTTAATTTTACAAACATTTCCCTAATGTAAGTTGGGCATTGTGGAAATGCTCTTATGGTTTTTAACTGCCCACTTAACCATACTTGAACCCAATGAGAAATAAAGGATAGAGTGAGCTCTGTCCAAAGTTTTCCCAGATTTAACAGTATGAGTCTGAGATTTGAAAACATATATTGGTAGTAAAAAAAGACAACTAGATTTACCATGTTCAAACCACCTTGTTCTATGGGGGGATATAAAATATTTATTTTAATGGGGTTATGATGACTCCCCAACATGGCTTGAAAGAAAAAAACCTAAGATTGTCACCTCCCTACACTTTGCTGGGGAGATGTTACTAATATATATATATATATAAACTGGTATCAGATAAGATTTAATTAAATCAATTCTCTTTGCTTTACTCATTTTTCCACTTATTCCAGGTTTGTACCCTACCTCGGCCTATATCAATTTTCTTATCCCAGGTTAATGCGTCCATTTCTCCCTCCTGAAAAAAATGCCTAGAATTTTAAGGGGTTCCTCTGTTAACCTAATACCCTGTAAGAGGCTTACCTAGTTGCTTCCCTAAACATTTTGCCATGTTCAGAGAGGCCTCTGCTAACTAGTCCATAATGAGAACAAAGGGATGGAATATTTATGATGGACAGTTCATCCTGTACCACTGCACAGACATCATCTGCATAGGCTAGCACCTTTGCAGTTAAGGCGGTCTCTAATGCTGTGACAGGATGGATGCTAATACTAGAGATTATGGCCCTTGCAAGAGGAGCTATACAATAGGTATATAATAGGGGACTAACTGGGCATCCTTGTCAAACTCTTTTTTGTATGTGGATTAGTGGCCCACATATCCCATTTACTAATGGAGCTACGGTTGCTGTTTTGTATAGAATTTTCAACCAAGAAATACATTTTATAGAAATTCTAAATATACCAGAGGAACTCATGACTTACATTGTCAAATGTCTGTTGCTGTTCTAATGACAGCACATATCATACTAATCCTTTTTGATTATTTTCTCAAAATGTCCCTTACAAAATGAGCTGATCTGTTATACTTCTGTTTGTTACTGCACAATGTTGCATTAGAGAAATCATGTGTTTAGCCACTTTTAATAATCTAGCATTCAAAATGTTAGTAAGAATTTTGAAATAATTATTTAAAGAGCTTATGTGTCTCCATATTCTAAGTTCTTATTTGTCTCTGCTTTGTGCAAAAAATAAGCACCCTTTCTGCCATTTCTAGTGGCATGTCCCCTTTCTGAAGTATATAATTATATACCCCTTCCAATTCTGTTGAAATTTCTCTCTGAAAAGTCTTATAAAATTCAGATGTTATTCCATCCTTGCCTGGAGCTTTCCCACTCTTCAACTCAGTGATGTCATTTTCTACTTCAGCAAGTTCAATGTCACTGGTTAATTCTTTCTTAATATCTAATAGATACTTTGGCCTCCATATAAAACTGAAAAATTTAGATTCTCAGTATCTATTTTTCCTTTTTTGAAAAGTTGTGTGGCATACTGTGATATTTTCATTAGAATTTTTTCAGTGTCCCTATATTGTTTATTATCTGGCTCTCGGACTGTGGCCATAACTTTCTTCCCAATCCTGTTATTAGAACTTGCGTAAGAGCAAACTGTCACCATTTTCCCCTTTGTGCCAAATTCCTGTTTTTTTTTTAAAGCATCATCTTGTTTTTTATGAAAGTTATTCATTAAATTTTTACTTGCTGTAATTGTTCATTCAAGTTATGCTTAGTGGTATCTGCTAAGGTTGTCAAATGTTGGAGTTGTTGTCTGTTTTTTAAATACTGAAAGTATTCATTATTCCTAAAAGATTTACTAAGAGCTGTTTTAAAACTTGTTTTGTATCCTTCCACTAAATTGCCAGACTATCATTCATGTCATATATTGATTTTTTGATAGTCAGAAAATATTGTATCTGCTTAGTTATGCCTGCTTTTTCTACAATAGAGGAATTTAGTCTTCATATTCCAGTGCCTTGTTGTACCTTTTCTTGTGCACCAGCTGTAATATAAAGCTCATTATGATCTGAATTGTCTATTGTTCTAACCCAGGTTGTAGAGATTAAGAGGTTCAATTTGAAAAAAAGAAATCAATTCTAGTGGCAAGATTTCCCTTATGAAATGTTTTATCTGTCCTGTTTATTTTTGTATAGTAGGCAGCTTGTAGATTCACTGTCTGGATAACATGTTTTAAGCAAGTCATGTCACAATATATTTTTTGGTGGTAATCTTTGTCCCGCTGCCCCCTATTGAGAGCCCGCAATTGAAATCTCCTCTCCCCAGACAATATTCTGGGAGGTAAAAAGGTAACGTTGCACTTCCTGAAATAACAAAATTCTGTCATTTTTTTTTTTCTGTGATGTGTAGATATTAATTGTACAGAAATACTGTCCTTGGTGTTTTATGTCTAAGATCAGAGTCCTTCCAGGGATGAGGTCAATCAACTCAATTAGGTCAAACTGAATATTTCTGAAAAAATATCTACTCCAGTGCAGGCCTCTAGGCCCATTGACCAATATGATGCACCATATATGCATTTTTCATTCTGAATATGTATGAAGCCTGGTATATTGTAATAGAGTCATAGGAGTACTGTAGAGCCAGAAGACTTTCATCCATTGTGCTCGTGTAGTATATGTAAATTTAGCCATGGTAAAATTGGTCAAATATGTGTTTGAATGTCTGTGTAGTTTTACTAGCTACCACCTCAAGGTAATCTGTTCCTTATGAACACAACTCCTTGATTAAACCATCTGCTAGTTCATACTAGCTTTATGTGTCTTGCTTTTAGCTGCATTGGATGAGACCTAGTATTGTGCACATTTTCAGATGCTTCTAGGCCCAGATTTTCTCATGAGTCACCTCCTGCACATACTTTATGTACTAAACAAATGTATCCACTTTTTCTCCTATACTCCAATGAAAACAGGTTAAATTAGTTCAGTCTCTCCTTATAAGCTTTACCTGCCATGTTTTTTATTCCTCTTGTGGCCCTTTTTTGAATCCTCTCCAGTATTGCCATGTACCCCTTCTTATAAGGTGACCAGACCTGAGCGTCAGACTCTAAAACTGTTCTCACCAGTTGTGTGTACATGGCAGGATGACCTCCCTGTTTTTTGCTTTTATGTGTCTGAAAATACATTTTAAAATGTGGTTCCCTTTTTGTGCTATGTTCCTGCAATGTGATGTGAATTTCATATCAAAGGGTTCTGAAAGAACTCTTAAAACTGAAGGTAGATAAAACAATGGGGCCTGATGGAATTCACCCCACAATTCTAAAAGAACTAAGGAAGAACTAGTAACACCATTGACTACCCTTTAAATAAATCGTGGTAGGATGGTGTGGTACCTGAGACTGGAAGGGTGGATGTGATTCCCTTCACAAAAGTGGGAGCAAGACAGGGCAGAAAACAACAGACCTGTCAGTTTGACCTCAATGATAGGGAAGATGATGGAATCACTTCTGAAGGAAAGAATTTTAAGTACCTAGAGGCCAGTGGGACACAGGATCCAAGGCAGCATGTATTCACAGCAGGAAGTTCATGTCAAACAAATCTAATTGATTTCTTTGACTGGATGACCAAGTAAGTAGACCATGGAGGGTGTGGACATGGCCTACCTAGACTTCAGCAAGGCATTTGACACAGTCCCACACAAAGATTAATAAACAAATTAGCCAGCCTGGGAGTGGGTCCCAGGGTGGTAGCCTCAGTAAAACACTGACTGGACAACAGAACACAGAGGTGGTAGTAAATGGAGTCCACAGTGAAGAAAGGAGGGTTACTATTGGGGTACTGCAGGGTTCAGTACTGGGGCCGGTCCTTTTTAATGTCTTTATAAGTGACATTGCAGAGGGACTGGAAGGGAAAGTATGTCTCTTTGCAGATGACACAAAGATCAGTAACCCCAACCAAAACAAAAGATTTGTGTTTATAACAAAACATGTGTTTCCATAGAATCCTAAACTTTCATACAGTAAGGAGTGTTTGCTCCGGTTCCTTCTATTTAACAACTGCATCCTCAAATTGTTAAATTAATATCTGAGTTGGCATAGGTAAATGTTGAATAGAATATTGACATCTTGCTTGCCACAAATAAAACTTAATGCAAGCAAACAGCAAATTCAAAGTACTAGGATGATATTGTGACAAAAGCCAGTATAATCCCCAATACAAGCTTTCATAGATAATATGGGTTGCTAAACCCCAGCACCTAGTGGCCAAGTCAATCCAAAATTGTTTAGCATACACACTGGGAAAAAAAATGTTCCATTGTTTCTTCCTGACCATTGCACTCTACTCTAACACATTGACACTCCAAATGAGGCGTATGCTTAAGATTCCCTTGACCCCTAATCACCCATGACAACATAGCCACTGTATATCCCACATCTTACCAGGATACATTTATCAACAAGTATACGTAATGCATTTCCCAATTTCATAGGTACACATTTAGGAAAGTCTACCTGAGAAGCAGAATTTCTCTCCATAATATCAAAATATAGGGTTTTCGCTGAAAATTTACTAAATGCTCTTTAGTAATCCCCCACTGCTTTAATTTTCTAATAGCAGCTACAGCAAAGTCTGGGACCACCAAAGAGGCCGGTAATTTGGGTATAGAATCCACCCACTTCTGTAAAAAAAGGCTGGAACAACAAATTAGTCCATGCATCCCATATGTGTTCATGTTCCATCGCTCATGGCATCATAGTTTTAAAGAAAAAGGAAAAATAAAAAAGCAAAGGATGTATCATCCCAAGCTCACCCTGTTTAGTTGATAAATAAGTAAAATCTCGTTTAACCAGATTAAGCCTGCTCCCCCACAACATCTGGAAAAATATATTAAATAATCTTGTCTCCAGGGTACCTAGAATAGGAAACACAGTACACACATAAAAAAAAAATAGGAAGCAGAAATTTATTTATAATTAGAACCCTCTTCATTTTGGAAAGAGCCCTTGCTTTCCAAATTTGGAACTTCTGCTCACCCACTCTTATTTTCTCTTCTCAATTTATATAGGCAAAGGACTGGTACCAAATTGATAACCAAGAATCTTAACAGTGTCAGTAGAGATAGCAATTTGCCCAACCCTGGACTCATGTACCCCACCACCCACACCCCAGTACTCTTAGCATAATTCAGTGCTGCTCCTGCAAGACTGGAATACCCATTTAAAACCTGTAAAGCAGTTGTACCAGAAACTGGATCCTGAACTACAACAACCAAATCATCAACATAAACTGCCAACTTTTGAGGTTCCAAAATAGCGATGGAGATAAACCTTGCATATTAACGTTGTGAAGATTTCCCTTACAATAGGATCCAATATGAGTGTATATAATGGGGCTGAGGGACAACCCTGCCTCACTCCTCTCTGTAAGGACAGTGCCCTCCTATAACCCCATCAACAGTAGGCAGCACTATTGCTTTCTGATATAAAAGACTAATCTAAGACCTGAATTTGAAAGATATCCCATATTTTTCAAGAACTTGCAAAGAAAGGCATGAGACACCTGTCAAAAGCTTGTGTCTGATCCAAAGCCAGCAGATATCCTGATGATCTCTCTTGCCTACCAAATTCACAAACATTCCATAAAAAGCAAGATTTTGCTGTATTTTCTCCCTGGAATAGAACAGGTCTGGACTGGGTGAATCAATTTAGTAGCCACCTTTGTAATCTATGACATAAAATAGCAGATAATAATTTGTAATCAGTGTTTAATAAACTTATAGGCCTCCAATCACCCAAATCCATCTCTTACACTTTTTATATAAATAAGTAAGTGGAGCAGTTGAGAAATTCTAAGGCATCTGCCTCTGTCCAAAATGTCATTAAAGACATTATACAAAATCTCACTTAAATCATGTATATAAGATTTATAAAGTTTATTAGTAAGGCCAACTACACCGGTGAGATACCTAAAAGCTAAACCAGTAATGTCATAGCCTAATGTCCTCTTTAGAAATGGGTTTAATCAAATCACTACTTTCTGCCACAGATGGTGCTGGTGATGCACATGTAATAATATCCTCCCACCACACGAGTGGAGTAAAAGGGGTTCCCTGATGTTCCTGTATAAATTCCCTAACAATTTCCAACATCTCAATGTTAGAAGTTTTCAAAACCACCACTGTATCCATAAGACCCACCATTAATTTTGTATCTATCCTATGTTTACAAGCAGAAAATGGGTTGGACGAAGGTGTCCATACAGTGCCATACTGCATTTCTGCCTGTAGGGATGCCGCACGAACATATTGATAACGTCTCATATGACTTTTGATAATATCAAGCTGTTTCTTAATAAGAACATCAGAAACATTGGGTAAAGAAGTTCATTTATAATACTGATTCTGAAAGGCTAAATATTTTAAATAGTCTGTATTACTTTTATCTTTCCCAAAATAAATAAATAAATACCTAATATCAAGCTTCGTATCCACCCACCATTGTGCTACAGGAATCATAAAAGCACTTTTGTTAATTTTCTACAAAAAGAGAATTCAATTTATATTGTACTTCCAGATCTTGTAACAAAGAGATTTAATTTTCAACTTGAGGCAAAAGCTGGAAACTGAGTTGGAAAACAGGACATATCAATAGTACAAAATAGAACTAAATGGTCTGAGAATTCACAAGGTCTTAAAGTAAATTTATGAGAAAAAAAATTCTGCAAAAAACAAAATCTATCCTAAATGCACTACGCCTATAAGTGGCCCCGGCATCCTGGTAAAGTTCCCTATAAGCATCTTTCAGAGAAGCTAACAACAACACTTTTTGTAAAGCATGTGAACCACAGCACACTTTTTGTTGTACTTGATCCTTAAGCTTGACATCTAAGTTACAATTCATGTCACCCCCTTCCCAAATTATTTGCTTCTGGGTAAATAAATAAGGTTGAATACTATGAAATAAATCAATACGTAATGACTTGACCTGAGGTGCATATTTATTTATAAGTCAGAGAGGAAACCCTTGATAAACACAATCCAACAAAAAGGCCCTCCCTGAATGTATGTCAACTAATCGTGTAACATGAACAGAGGTATTGTTAAACAAAATACCCAAGTCATCAGCTGCATCTCCCCCATAAGATCAAAAAGTAGGCCCCTTAGGCCACAATTTAGTAGCATGTCAGAGATCAGATAGGCAATTAAATCTTGTTTCCTGCAAAAAAATAATATCAACATTCAAAGTAGGGCAGTAATGTAGACATGCCATCCTTTTTTATAATTCTTAATACTGCATGTATTTAAGGAAACAAGTTTAATGCCAGCCATGAGATGCAAAAAAAAAGATATCAACCAAATGGTTTCTGAACATCTTTTTTACGTTTTTTCCTTTTTTCTTTTTAACTTCCCCTCGCCCATCCTCACACTCCATATCAGAAATAAAACCAGTTTGTATGGATACATCAGACTCCGAATCACCCTCCTAGTCCTGTAACACTTGAAATGAGTTACCAAGAGGAATATCTACATGCTGACTGACTTGTCGACTAGAAGCCCTGGTTACCCTTCTTGAGTGAGGGGTTTGGAATTCTACTGTAGAAGAAGGAGGTGGCATAATATCCTGCCTACTAGGGGTTGTAGGAATGGGAGGGGGCTCTAAATTTACATCCACTGACCCTTGAGGAAGTACTGTGGGGACAATATCAGTAGAATGTTCCCTGGAATCCTGCCCTGAGGCCTCAGTGGTCTCTGAAAACTCTGGGTCAGTAGTAGAAGTGGAAGGGGGGGCAGTGGGGTCTGCACCAGACTTAGAAGCTTGATGTTTTTGGGCCTGCATGGGGCATGTCCCTGCTCTGATGCCTGCCCTGTGCAGAACTGATTAAATCTTCTTTATTTAGTCTCCGCTGTTTGTTATGTCCAGCCCAGGGGCACTGGTGGTAGGCATGGCCTTGTTTGTCACAAAGATTGCAATGAAAAATGTTCTTACAGGTCCCACTATCATGGTCAAGTTCACCACATAAGGCACATTTTACCCTGTCACAGGCACTAAGGTCGCATATTGCTACATTTATAGCAGGCCTTAGGTTGCCCAGAATGGAAATAGACACCCCTAACTTTACCCCCCAAAAAGCTATTATGTATATGGATAACTTCATTCCCTATAATATGAAGTTTAACTTTGAATTTCCACCTTCCAGTCCATAAACCCTCCCCATCAATAGTCACTTCTGGTGGCCCCAACACCGTGCATTTGTGCTCCAACCAAAAAAGTATATCTCCCACATTTACACCCTCATTCCTGAACATAATATTCACCACTTTGTAGAGGGGTTTTGTAATGGGAATAGCTCAGAAGGGCAGCCATAAAGGCTGCTTTTTACAATTCTCATAGCGATGCCAGAATTAATCTAAACCAGCAAATGTTTTAAAGCTAATGTCTATTAATGCATAAATGTCATTAGCTTGAAAATTCATTGAATCTTTCAGTAGCTGTCTGGCAACATAAAGTTTATCTGGATGTTTTTCAAGTCCCCCATGATAATGTTGGCGAACAGCATTTCACCTGGGCACTTGCTCTAGCCTGTTATTTCGAAACAGATCAGAAAAGTGAGACCCACAATGTCATTGCTCCCGAGGTGGAGATATAGGAGGGGAATGGCTCTATGAATCATCTGGCTAGTCAGTTTCAATATGAGCAGTAAAACTGTCAGAATGTCCCCTGTCCTGATGAGCTGTACCAGAGTCTAAAACAGATTCCTGACCTCTCCATGAGTCCATGGGGGCCCCCGATTCTGTCGGCGGCAAAGTTGGAGAAAAAATCTCCCAGTTGGAATCTGGGATCCATTTACCATCCCCTAGTATCCAACCGGCATCTGTCAGCGCACTGTCCTTAGACCACTCACGGCTTGGATAGGAGTCTTTTCGTGAGATTTCCTTCCGCATTCCAGCAGCAAGCACATCAGTTGGGTGAGTCATTTCATCAGAATTTGACAAATCCACACTGGTCACCGATGCCTTTGAAGGGGAAAATACAAGTATTGAAGAGATCTTAGTAGACAAATCCTGAGCTGCAGCCTGAAAATGCATCTTAGACGTGCCCTGTGATAACGGGGATACTGATGGTCGAGAATCAAATCCCTCGCTCGAGACTCCCATCACATGGCATTCACCATGCAAAACTCCAACAGACTCAAAAGGTGCACCCAAAACAATTGCATTTTCCCCTGCATCTGCCATAGCAGGGGAAACGAGCTCAGACTGCACATAAGCTCTGACCTGTTGCTCCATCCATGGCTCAGAGGCGTCTGCCATGCAAACACAGCAGCCGGACCCCCTATCTCTGAGTAGGGGACTTTCCCTGGTGTCCTGGCCAAATTTTCCCCATTCACTAAAAGTACTACCAAAAGCTTAATCTGGTTCAGTTTCGGTTGGTTACCCTCAGTATCGCCCCCTGCCCTGGATGAGGCTGAAAATAGCAGAATTACCTAGCTGTCCTTTCCCAGTCATAAAAACCTAAATAAACAAATAATCTGAAAAAAGGCCTACTGTCCCTTCCAATTCTTTTGCAGAGTCATGTATGAACACACTGTAGAGGACCAGTTCCAGTACTGAGTCCTACAGCACCCCTTCCCTCCCCTGGCAACTCTCCCATCATTAGAGTCAGTGCTATTTATCCATCACCTAGTGTCACCTATCTGTTAACCAATTTCTGATCCACATTCACCATTTTGAATCCCACCCATAGGCTGCTCAATTTCTTAATTAGTCTGATGTGCAGCATGATGCTAAATGCCTTGCTAGAGTCCAGATAGACCACATCCACTGCCCTTCCGTGCTCTAGTTGCCTGGTCATAGAGTCAAAGAAATCAAACAAGCAGACAGAATGCATCAAGGCACTGGATAGGCAGGGATATGAAGCAGAAGAGCAGAAACCTGTATAAGCACAAGGACTGGAGGACTCAAAAAGTGGCCCAACTGGGAAACAAAGGGCAGCAGGCACTGGACCGAAGACTAAGAGTGCCACCAGCAGAAGGAGGCACCAACCAGAGGAGTGAGGAAAGCATCATCAGGCACAGGCAGGGCACTCAAAAAGTAATAGCAAGATGGGAGCAAGGACCTGACAGTAGGAGAAAATGAATGATAGGCACTAGTAGGGAGCAGAAGACAGAAGCCGAAGCAAGCGGCCATGGCACAGTGAGGCAGAAACATTTCTAAGTCACGGGAAGGAAACCAAAGTGCAGCTCAAAGAAAACAGCATCCTTATGACAGTCATATAATGCTTGGTGGAGGACAATGGTGAGTATTGTTCACAGCCCCAACGAACACAAGACATAGCCAGATATCTCATCATTAGTGTAGTTTTTATCCTTGCATATTTTCCTTTTTTTTTTTTTGGTTCCTCTGACCCCTTGGCCATCCACTCCTGTAGGCCAGCCAAGGCCTATACCGTTGATAAGTCCTAAACACCAACTGCCTCCCCTAATTGCCGTCTCCTGGAAAACCTGATGTAACCCTTCATTAGGTGGGCCCCTACCCCAGTAGAAGGTTGCCAGGGGATGAGAATCACTTACGAGGGATTCCAATGTATCCAGATATGATCGGGTTCAGCCAGGATGCTCTTATCTGGGCCCCAGGTGTGTCGAGGGACTGGCAGCCATCATCCAGCTGGCCAGGTGGGCAGCTTTTTTCCCATTATTTGGGGAGCATGACGTGCCACGTGACATCAAGATGCAAACCAATGTCCACCATGCTCCCTCCTACAGCAAGGCCAGATGTGTTACCATGCCCCCAGCCTCCACCAGGGTACAGTAGAAACCAAGCACTGAACCCAGCTCCCTCCCAGAAGAACATAGAAACATAGAAACATAGAAGTTGACAGCAGATAAGGACCGCAAGGCCCATCCAGTCTGCCCATTTCTTTTTCTACCTTATAAATGTGCCATCGGCCTTTGCTCTGTCAGTGGCCTATCTATTCATAGTCATTTGTATTGCTCCCTTATGCCTATCCCATGCCTGTTTGAAGCCCTGCACTGTATTCATAGCCACCACTTCTTGTGGTAAGCCATTCCATGCATCTACCACCCTTTCTGTAAATAAAAGAATTTCCTCATTTCCCCTTAATCGGCCTCCTCTAATCTCATGCTGTGTCCTCTTGTCCTGCTATTTTCTTATATTTAAACATCTTAGACTCTTTCACCTTGTTTATGCCCTTAAGGTGTTTGAATGCCTCGATCATATCACCTCTCTCCCTCCTTTGCTCAAGGGTATACATATTGAGCTCCGTTAATCTGTCCTCATATGTCTTCTGATGCAGTCCCTGCACCATTTTGGTTGCCCTTCTCTGGACTGCCTCAATTTGGTTAATGTCCTTGTGAAGGTGTGGCCTCCAATACTGCACGCAGTACTCCAGATGGGGCCTAACCAGTGTCTTGTACAGAGGGATTATTACCTCTTACTGACGACTTGTGATACCCCTACTAATACACCCTAACACCCCTAGCCTTACCTACTGCTTTAGGAGGTCTGCTGGATGATTTTAGGTTATCAGTGATGATGATGCCCAAGTCTCTTTCTTCCTTTGTGACTGCTAGCAACTCCTCCCAGCCTATAGGTGGCTTCAGGGGTTTCTCTTCCCTATGTGCATGATTTTGCACTTCTTTGCATTAAATCCCAGTTGCCACTCTTCTGACCATTTTGATAGTTTATTCAGATCTCTTCTCATTCTGCCCACCCCATCTGGATCATCTACTCTGTTGCAGATCTTGGTGTCATCTGCAAACAGACAAGCCTTACCCTCTAGTCCATCTGCAAGGTCACTAATAGAAGATGTTGAAGAGGACTGCCCCAGGACTGATCCCTGAGGTACCCCACTTGTGACTTGCATCTCTTCTGACTGTATACCATTTACCACCACTCTCTGTTTTCTGCCAGTCAACCAGTTTGCCACCCAGTTGACCAACTTCTGACCCACCGAGCCTACCCAGCTTATTTATCAATTTTCTATGTGGAACAGTGTCAAAAGCTTTGCTGAAGTCAAGGTAGAGCACATCAACTGCTCCCCCTTGGTCCACCACACTCTGTTACCCAGTCAAAGAAATCTATGAGATTAGTTTGACAGGACCTTCCTTTTGTAAACCCATGCTGTCTTGGATCCTGTGCCCCTATGGATTCCAGGTGTTGCACTATCCTTTCCTTAAGGAGTGCCTCCATAATCTTGCCCACTACTGAGGTAAGACTGACGGTCTGTAGTTCCCCACCTCCTCCTGCTACCACTCTTGTGGGCGGGATCACATGAGCCCTTCTCCAGTCTTCTGGGACCTCTCCTGTGCTCAGAGACTCACTAAACAATTCTGCTAATGGCTCTGCTAGTTCCTCCTTCAGCTCCTTAAGTACCCTGGGATGTATGCCATCAGGTCCCATTGCCTTATCCACCCTGAGCTTAGCAAGCTCTTGTAGGACCCTTTCTTTTGTGAGGGAGTAGTGCTCACCTCCCTCCCCCTGTGTCCATGATGCTGGAGCTGTGGGCCTGCCCTACCTTCTCTTCAGTAAACACTAAGCAAAAGTATCTATTTAGGATAGATGCCTTTACAGGGTCCTCCTCCTCACATGCTCCATTTTCTCCATTAAACAGCAATACCCCTCTGGACTTTCTCCTTTCACTAATGTATCTATAGAAGTCTTGTCACCTTCTTTTACTGTTAGTGCTAGTGTTTCCTCAGTTTGGGACTTTGCCTGCCTTACCTGCTTCCCTTAGGGCAGTTTGGTATGCCTCCCTATCTTCATCCCGCTGTGTTCCCTTATATTTCCTGAAGGCCAGCCTTTTGGCTCTGACCTTTTCTGCTACTGTATTTGAGAACCAAAGTGGTTTCCTTCTTCTTTTGCACTTCCTTTTCTGTCTAACACAATGGGATGTTGCTTCAAGTATTGCATCCTAATGCTTGCCCACTTTGCCTGTACCCCTCACCTGTGTTTCTTTTGCAAGGGCTAGCTTAACTCTGTTGGCCATCTTATCAAAGTCAGCTCCTCTGAAGTCCCATATTTTTGCCTTGGAATGGGATGATTTAGATGTAGTAGCCAAATTGAACCATACCATGTGATGGTCACTGGCCCCAGGTGACCTTCTACCTGAGATCTGTGATCCTTCTTTGTTAGTCAGTACTAGATCTAGGATAGCCCTGTCTCTTGTGGGTTGCTGTACCAGTTGTTTGAGACCCTCCCTGCAGGGAATCCACTATGAGTCTAGTTCTGCGCAGATGTTCCTGCTGGTATTGACCAGTCTGTATCCGGCATGTTGAAGTCTCCCATTATCAGAACCTCCCTTTAGCTGTCATGTTTTGTATATCTTCTAACAGTAATGTGTCTATGTCCTCCCTCTGGTCTGGGGTCTGTAGACAACCCCAGTTCTTATGGCTGTCCCATTTCCTGTTTCCAGGGTGACCCACAGTTCTTCTGGCTCCTTATGTGTATTCTGAATTTCTGTAGCTTTGATATTTTCATTAACATACAGACCACCTCTCCCCTTTTGCACCACGGTCTCTTCTGAACAATACATAGCCAGGTACTGGGTCTCCCAGGTGTGGTTACTGGTAAACTACGTCTCACTAATTGCTACTATGTCCAGTTTAGCCTCTGACATTATTGCCTGCAGGTCCGGATCTTATTTCCCCAGGCTGTGAGCATTTGTGTACATGATTTTCCATTGGCCAGATTTTGGTGTGTTAGTTGTTGGGTGAGTTTGGCATTACCACTGTCGTCGTATGGGGAGACAAACCTTTTCTTACCTGGTGATGCAAATGAATGGCAAACATGCTGAATTCCTGTTTGACCACTAGCTGAAGGGAGGGTGTTCTTGCCATTCGACATATAGGTGCTGCCCTCTCCCCATTTGCTAGTTTAAATATTCTGCAAAGGCGTCAAACTTCTGCCCCAATGCACTGACTCCCTCTTTAGTCAGATGCAGTCCATCAAATTTAAAGAACTTTCGCTCCCAGAACTGTTGCCAGTTCCCTACAAATCTGTGTCCTTTTTCCTGGCAGCAGTCATTGGATGCTCAAGTCATCTCCCCCCAGCCGGCCCTCTGACACCGGAGTCCATTACTGAATCCGGGTCATAAACATTGCAGACGGAAATCCAACTGCTGCACCAGTGGGCTGACATATACTTGCATATTTCTAAATCAGCCCATGTTGTTAGTTTTGTACCTTGTGACTCCAAAACATGGCTGCCATGTGCAATGTTTTTGTTTGATTTCTTCTGGTGATGTTAATTGTTGGCTGTATACATTAGATGCATACTGAGGATGGATTAGGATGCAGGTGCCACATGTTTCTGTTGGCAAACAGCTGAGCACCATAATATGATGGTTCATTGTGGTGGGCATGGCAAGTAAAGAGGAGCTTCTATAAACTTAAAAAACATATCTCAGTTCAAGGATGAAAAATGAAGAAAATGGGTCTACTGATGTTTTTGTAAAAAAAAATCCTTTTTCCTCCTCCTCCCTCCTCCTCCTTCCTCCCTTCCCTCCCTCCTCCCTCCTTTCCTTCCTTCCTGCCTCCTTCCTTCCTTCCCTCCTCCCTCCCTCCTTCCTTCCTTCCTTCCTTCCTTCCTTCCTTCCTTCCTTCCTTCCTTCCTTCCTCCCTCCCTCCCCACTGTGCTACAACATAATCATCCAAGGAACAACAATTCTGGCTGGCACAGTGACAACTGGCTGTCCAATGCTGTTCCAATCATTAATCTAGTGCAAGGAATTAATATGTTGTCTCTGAGGCACCAATATTCAAATAAATATGATTGAGAGAGACAATCTCCTCAGTGAACATAAACACTGAAAAATTCCATATTAGTTCCCAGCAAAGCAACTGTGAAACCGTCAACAAAATAACACTAGCTTGATGAATCAATCATGACATCATGAACACAGAAATACTATAAATCAGTTATGGCATTCATCCATAAAAAAACAATTTAAAACTTTTGAACTCAGTTTCAAAACCATATGTTGATTAAAAATACTTTTTCAACATTTTGTTTTACCTAGAAGTGAAGCTAAAAACTCACACAGTTGTACAGAAACCCTTATTAAACCAAACGATTTACTGCATGACCTTTTGCATCTCACTTGACCTCCCACTGCTGCAGTACACAGAGCTAAAGAAAGAGATCAAAACCAGGACCACATCAGCAGCAAGAACTTGTATCTCAACTTGAACATCTAAAATTGAAAAATACAATATTTTAGACAGCAAAACTACATTTTACAGGTATATGAAATTTCATCTCCCACTCCAAGCACACACAATTATGCAAGCCCACAACAGAAAGAAATGCAGCACTGATGCTGTTTAGAGTCCTATTCACACTTTAAAAATGTACCACACAACCCAACTTCTCTGGGATTCCATAATTACAAAAAATAATTGTGAACTCAATCAGAAGTCACACTGAAACTTCATGTGGAAACTGCTCCTGAAACCACACAAAACCAAACATTTAAAAGCTTTTCACACATAGATAACTAAAGACATTATAACAGCTGTGAAAACCTACTAATAATGAACACAGTACTCATCCCATATTAAAACTGAAACTCTGAAATGAGGATAACGTGTTATGAAACTCAAAGCAGTCATATTGACACACTTTAATGTAAGTTAACTTATGTCCACATCTGCGAAAACTCAGTCAATCACAAAACAGACTATTGAACTGTCTAGTGTTGGTACATCCTTCTTGTTTAAACACTGTCTAAAATCTCTGGAGAAACTTAAATCCAGCTATTTTTGGGTACACAAATGTAATTCAACAAACAAGCTATAGTAAAGATTTAAAAACAAAAAAAACTTCAAGGTACATCTTGGGAGTGTGAGAAGGTAATAGTGTCACTCACATACTACCTCATTACAACCCTTGAGCACAATGTTATTTCTTGTATGAAAACCTTTCCTATCTTTTATGTTGAGTGAAACAGAAGATGATTTGTTATGGAGATTGGACAGGTGTTTCAGTCACTGTGCATTGTATTGCAATGTAAGAGTCATGGTATCAGCAGAAACTCTGAGGTCTCTCACCTCCCTGGGCAGTAGAACACAGGAATGTCCCTAAGGGAATGCTTGTGTACTCTGGAAGTGGGCCTGGTGTGACATCTTGGGGTCACATTTTTAAGTAGGCATTAGTATTGAGCTTGGAGGGTTCAACTTACCCACACCCTCTGTAAGTGGGGTAAATGCTGTAACACAGTCAAGATGGTTTTGTGGGTGTGGGCAGTAGGTGATAAATATGATAGAAAAGGGTAATCTGCAATGGGGTTCAGGCCACCTCTTGTAAAGAGTGCAAATTAATGAGGTCCAAATTAACTAACTCTGATCCACAGAATCCTTGTGGTAGAATGGAAATAAGTAAGTCTTGTCTGCAAAGTCTCAGGGCAGAATGGACATTCACAGAATTCTGCAAAAGTGGAATTTTAACAAAATGAGAAACCTCTCCTTGTAGAATTTGGATCACTTTAACAGTATTCATAATTCTACCATAGGATGCAGGTTCTGACCACCAGAATTCAAATTCCATGGGCCAGATTTTAAAAGGGGATGCAGCAGTGCAGTTGACTTGCAGCTGGCATTTGGTGCAAGTTGCGGCTTGTAACAAACATTGTGGCAAAATGCGATTTTAGAAGAATGCTGCCGCAAACACCCACCGCAAGTCCAGAAGGTGGGACGCAAGGAGTTAGTCCAGGTACTCCCTGGTCTAACTTTGCATCCAGAATAAGGGCACTTGCTCCAGATCTTTGGAGCAAGGTGCCATAAACAATGGAAAGTGTGATAATTGCACCAGCATTTCAAAAATCAGACTGACCTGTGTCTGAGGGGTTTTGGCGCAGCCGCATCAAACTTTACATTGGGCGCAGGGCATGCAGCAAGCCCTGCATCCATTATATAAAATGAGGGTGTGTGTGTGTGTGTGTGTGTGTGTGTGTGTGTGTGTGTGCAGTGGGGTGGCTGGCAGAATGTCAAAAGCAGAACAGGGAATTAAACAGAAAAACGTCAACTAGGCAGGAAGTGCAGTTTCCAAAATGTTACTGGTGAAAGGCCAATTCAAATCTCACATAACTGTGTAAAGTAGGCAGTTTATGAAGCATGATCACATACAGCAAATAAAACTCTGGCTAGTCCTGCATTTGAGAAAAAAAAAACACTGCTTTCCAAAGAATTAAAAAGGCCTTACCTGCCATGGCTTAAAATCATCAATACCTGCACAAGTGTTATTAGCAAACGGTCCACGGCTGGATTTGCAGGAGAGTAGATCATGTAAGCCATGTGCAATTGCATACACTGCTTTATATGTATTATAGGCATATCTAAAGTCAAACAAATTAAATTTAGACAGGTCATGGTTATGCAGCCTTTCTGCACCTGTGCAAGGGCTGCGTGTGCTGTTCATATCCTTATACTTTTGGCCATTATCATCAGTTGGCCAAAAGCAGCCAAATGCTTCCTCCCAGAATGACCTGATAAAAATGTCATCTGAAGATATGGAGGGATGCAAAGTGAGAAGAAATTCATTGAATCCAGGAATCTTGCCTCTGTGGACTGCAAGTCCAAAGGTGCCGTTAAGAGTTTTCCATAAATCTTTGTTTGGGGAGGACATCCAAACAACAGTTGCCACCCAGACTTTTCCTGTGATGTTTTGATTGTCAATCTCCTCCATTAGTGGTTGTAGCTCACTCCCTGTTGCACAGACAATGATAACAGTCACAGTGGATTTTTTTATTACCTCAACGATCTGAAGCACCTGCTTCTTGGACATGTTCAGTGAAATGATTGCTGTGAAAGCAACACATGCTCCACTATGACCAAGAGCTTTTTTCAGGTTCTGACTGCCCTGGACACCATATTCATTACCTGAAGCTATAATACCTATCCAAGGTCCCCAGTGGATTGCGGGAGTGTTACAGGGCAGGTGAGCTCCTGGGGAGCAGTTCAGTGTGGGCTGTGACTTGCGGCACCCAGGTCCATTGCGCTATTCCTGTGGCACAAGCCTGGGACTGCCACAAGTTGTGAATCATAGTAGCTGGTGACCCTGCCTTTCTTTGAATAGAGTGAAGGGTACCTGGCGTAGCACCACATGGTGCAAGTCGTATATGGAATTGGGCCCTAGGTCTTGGGGCTATTATACGGTATTAGATCATACTAGATGGACTAACGTTCTTTTTCTGACATTAATTTCTATGTTTCTCTATTTCTGTCAGGTACTCTGCAGAATTGACTCTGTACTGGGAGTGGTATGCAACTGTATATATCTTTGAGGGCCGCAAGATGTGTTGTCAGTTCTGTTTTCCCAGACCACAATGCTAATCCATGGAGTCAGGAAAGTTAAAATGAAGTGTGACTATGTACTACTCCCTGGACCTGGTTATCAGCCCATGGGAATTGGCACAGAGTTGGTTAGTAGCATCTCCAGTCATGAAGTTCTGTGGTACTCTGACCACCAAAGAATAGTGATAGCAGTTTTGCTCTGCTCCCCAGCCCTGTTGACAGTTTGTATCATCTGGAAGAGCAAAACATTAGCATGTAGCTCACCATATCCTCCAATCTTCTATTTCTCCCCAAGGATCCTTCTGTGCTTTTTCCTCCCTTAACCTCTCCAAATGTCTTAGCATGGATGGGTCAGACCCTAAATTACTTGCCTTTCTGACCCTGCTATTGCTAATCCACTATGTCACCTACTCAACCTCTCTTTGTCTCTCATTTCTGTACTTCATTTCTGGAAGTTTGAAAAAGTTGTCCCTCTCCACAAAGGTGGTGACACCACCTCTTCTAGCTACTTTCAGTTTATCTCCATTTCCCCTACTCTTGGCAAGATGCAAGAGAGGCTTGTCTAGACTCAACTTTCAGACTTCCTCTACAGCATTAGTTTTCTCTCTTCATTACAATCTGGTTTCTCTTAAAACCACTCCACTGTCTCCTCTTTTCTGCATGTCATTAACCCTGTCCATAAGGGGATAAACATGAGGCTCATCACAGCTGCATCTTCATTGATATTGCAATGGTCTTTGACATTGTAGCTTAATACCTCCTTCTGAAAAAAGCTGAGAGGTGCAGGCCTCTCTGCTCCAGGAATCAACTGGTTCAGGTGTCACCTCTTTGGACACATCCAGGCAATTAGAGTTGGGCATGCCTTATCCCCACCTCCCAATTCAGTTGATGGTTTCCCAGGGCTCTATATTGTGTCCCATTTTAATTAATATCCCTTAATGACCTGCCCTCAGCTTATGTCAGATCACTTATTCATATGCATGCAGATAATTCTGTACTGTATTCCTCAAGCACCTGTCATTTCCCTTGAAACTTCACTTCAGTGTGACTTCAATAATGTTAAGTGCTGGTTTCAATATCACCAACACTGATCCAATGCCAAGAAAATGGTGTCCATAACTTTTAGTTCAAGCCACATGCTAGCATGGCTCCCCTTCCCCATAGACTTTTCTACCTGAGCTGGCACCCCGCTTGAAGTCATTCCCCCCTTCAAGTACCTAGCTGTGTGGCTGTGTGGAAAACTCAACTTCTCCACCCATATTAATACCACCAATAGTAAGCTGTGCCCCAAACCTGGTGCCCCATACTACAATAATTTTTTTTAAATTCAAGGTTTATTGATCAACAGAACTGTCATTACAGTTTAACACAGTACAGAATACAATCTGTTTCAAATACATGATCATAATACAATGATTTATGACACATAGAAAGATGCATATATTAAACATATTCATACCAGCATTACCTTTTATAGTGGATTTGTAATCGTAGATGCACTGTGCTTAAACATTTTGATAGATTTAACAAGTTGGCTTTTTCTCTCATGTTAAATAATTCTCAAATGACCGGATGTGATGATAGTTTCAATTTTCCATAATGGGAGCTAATAAAAGGTCCCTAGCTGTACTATAAAATGTACATATCAAAACAACATGAACAAGGCCATTTTCTGAATTAAGATGGCAGCCACAGAACTTATTAGTAATCTCGCCCAGTTTTTGACTCCAGTATACTGTATATAATTCACCTTGTAAATTTCCATGCAAAATCTAATAATTAAATTGTGATCCTTACGGTCATCCAATATTTTAAGACATGGCACCAGCAGGTGGTTATTGTTTATCAGTTTGTACTATCTAAAACACTTCAAACTATTACTTCATGACTGAGTTTTTGTGATCTCTGTGTCATGGAGCCTTAGTTTGATTTTTGTACTGATATCTTGAAAAAGGTTTTATATAAACTTCATGCAAAAGGTGACCCAGTCCACAAGGCAAAATAGCTTCCCTTAATGGTTCATGGAGTGATGCCAAGAAGCCCATTCTATCATAGTCTATGCCTTCCTCTAGACACATTCTCCGAAGGTGGTGCTCAGGCAAAAGAAACAATTTTAGCATATATTTTAATCTATTTTCCAAAATAAGTGTATTCAGTGAAAATTGCCACAACTCCATCCTTACAGCCTCCTCTGGAACTGACTGCAGGACTCTAAGAATATATTTGTGTATTTTATTTGAAGTAATTTCTAATTTGTCCAAGTTATCATATGCTCAGATTTCTGATGCATATAAAATGCTCATTTTGATTTAAATATTAATTAATTTTGATAATCCTATTATTGATCCTCCTCCTAGCTGAGCATAGAATCTCTTAACAGCATTGAAGGCAATTAGTATCTTAGATCTAAGTTTATCTATGTGATGCTTCTGTGATAAATTGTCAGCATATATTACTGCTAAATAATCATACATTTTAACTGTTTTAATGGGTTGTTTATCTATAAACAACTTTGGAGATTGTCTAGTTTTGTTTCCAAAGATTACCAAGTTATTCTTTTCTTTGTTTATGTTGAGTTTTTTTTCTTTGCATTGTAAGAAAAAAATCATCATCAATACACTTGAGTCCCAACAATGATGCTGAAAAAAGAATAATGTCATCCATATAGGCTAAACATGCAATTTTAACATTTCCTATTGTGGGCAAATGATAATCTGGTTGTATTAAATTACAAATGATTGAATCTACAGTATATATAAATTAAATTTTGTAGGAGCCAGGATACAGCCTTGTCTGACTCCACAGTTAGTTTCAGTGAGGTCAGACACGGTACCGCTCTGGTCATACTGTATCTCAAGCCATGTATGTTGATGTAATCTAATACGCATTTCAAGCAAAACTGGATCTATCAATACTTTTTGCCATACAATAGTGAGACTAATCAGATCAAATGCTGATTTAAAGTCCACAAAGCAGCAACAGAGTTCTGAGTTTTTTTTAATTTTGTAATACTTCCATATCAAGTGTGAGAGCACAGTACAGTGTTGGGTAGTTAAATGACCAGCTCTAAATTCAATCTGAGTTTCATTTAAAATATTATTCTGGATTATCCAATCTTTCAATATGGTAAGAACTGTCCTTGTAAAAAGCATTTTAGAGTTGTCTAGTAAGCTTTTAGGTCTATCCTATATAGCCTATAGCCTGTCCGCTCCCTTCACCCCTCCTCTAGGGGCCTCCTTGTGATTCCCAGGATGAGGCTAAAAACCACTGATAATAGGGCATTCAGTGTCGCTGGCCCCATCCTGTGGAACTCACTACCACCAACTATCAGGGAGGCCCCTTCATTAAAGGTTTTCAAGATCTGCCTAAATACCCACCTGTATGCTGTATCATTTCCAGACATAGATCTTTAATGGTTCTATCACCTGAAATAAGTAACTAGGAGTTTTTAAAACCTGCTTTTATTTTTAGCCTGCTGCTTTATTCCTGCTATTTTAACTCATATTTTATAATTATGTACTGTGTAGCATGCTTTTTGTTTACTTGTTGATATTAATTTTTAATTTTGTATTATTTTATTGTTTTACTGACCCACTTTATGCTTGTGTTTATAGGGTGCCTAGAGGCTCCTGGATTAGGTGCCTAAGAAATAAAAGTTGCATTTCCTTGCCTATACATGGTGGGATCATCTGAATTACCTTTTTCTAAAAATAGGATAGATAAAATTACCTCACCATGAATCAGGATGAGAATCACCTTTAACATAATGGTTGAATAACTTACATAGTAAAGAAAGCCACCAATCTGGAAAAATTGTGTAAACTTCTGTAATGATACCATCGTGGCCTGGTGCTTTTGAAGAGGATAAACTTAAAGCCATTAGTATTTCTTGGTAATCAATGTAACAGGGTAACGGAAGAAATGTAGTGTTGTGAAGATCAATAAATCCTTCATCAGTAGAATACTATAAATCTCTAAAGTGCTTGATGCATGCCATTGGAGTAATCCCAGCTTCTACTTTCCTAGTGTATTAATGATAACCATAACTTGCCAGAGTCCAAAATTGCTTGATATTATTTTTGACCACAGATTCTCTAAGCTTATTCCACATTGTAGTCTGCAATTTGCTTTTTCTTTTTCTAGAATACGTGTGTAATGTTTCCTCATTTTATTTAAAGTTCTTAAGTTATCTCAAGAGGGGTGTTGCCTATATTATCTGATAAATTGATTAACTGGTTTTAACAGTTCTATAAGTTTTATTCAGCCATGTTTTTTCTAAACTACTAGATTTTTTATATGTTTGTTTCATAAATGGTCTAATGTAAGATTGGATATTATCCCATATTTGTGTAATATGGGTAAAATAAGTTTCTATTAATAGATCATATCTCAATGAGCTTAAATAATCAGCATTCAACAAATCAGAAAAAAATATTGCATGCAGGTTATTTCATCTTATTCTGCGCATGTTTATAATTTCAAAATTATTATTCCCACATATGTTCTAAATGACTGTAGTTGAAGAGTAGTCAAAACTGGAAAATGCATAGACTCTTATCGTTCTCTTACTAGTAAGTCTTCTAGGATACTGAGCGCTTCAGTGTGTACCCAAACCATGTCAATTGTAGAGGAATCTCTGTGGCCAATAAAAGTGTAATTGCCCTCAGGGTCTCCAGTAGTTCTACCATTTATTAAAGTCATACTATCCTCTTTCATTATTCTGAGAATCATTGTACCATTTAAATTTGTTACTTTATCTTTAGACAATTGACTGCATTGCATTTTGGGATTAATAATACTTATAGCCTTAGTTAAATCATTTTTTGTGACATCTCTGATTCGGTGGACAAACGTGCATTCAAATCTCCTAAACATACAATTGGAGTCAATAAATAAATCTTGGTGAGGTCTTCCATAAAGTCATTTAACAATACCCATTCTAATGGACTTCTGGAGCTCATGTTGGGTGGAAGATATATATTGACCAAAATGAATCTTTGCGGAGTAGTATGTAATAACAAATATTGAGCCATATGGGCAATATTTTTATATTCCAGTACTTCCACTTTTACATTTATCAGGTTTAGTCCCAAAGACATGGGAATGACAATCCAAACAATTAAATGTTACTATAATATTACCTTGTGAGTGTTTTAGATCATCTTTGGCCACTTTGTATAACAAACATGGTAACTGCTACAGATGAAGTATGTTTTTTTTAATATCCTGATTGATTGTTATAATTGTATACAGTACAGTATTTGCAAAGTTTGTACATAAGTCTGTAAACTTTTCTTTGTATGTTAAATGTGTCATTGTACAGTATGTTAAAAGTTGGATACAATTGGGAAAGAGAAAACCTTATCTCAATTTGTTATCCAATAAAAAAGTTGAAAAAAGTTGAAAAGTTAGAAACATAGAAGTTGATGGCAGATAAGGACCGCAAGGCCCATCCAGTCTGCCCATTTCTTTTTCTACCTTATAAATGTGCCATCAGCCTTTGCTCTGTCACTGGCCTATCTATTCATAGTCATTTGTATTGCTCCTTTATGCCTATTCCATGCCTGTTTGAAGCCCTGCATTGTATTCATAGCCACCACTTCTTGTGGTAAGCCATTCCATGCATCCACCACCCTTTCTGTGAAAAAGAATTTCCTCACATTCCCCCTTAATCGACCCCCCTCTAATCTCATGCTGTGTCCTCTTGTCCTGCTATGTTTCTTATATTTTAACATGTTAGACTCTTTCACCTTGTTAATGCCCTTAAGGTGTTTGAAAGCCTCGATCATATCACCTCTCTCCCTCCTTTGCTCAAGGGTATACATATTGAGCTCTGTTAATCTATCCTCATATGTCTTCTGATGCAGTCCCTGCACCATTTTGGTTGCCCTTCTCTGGACTGCCTCAATTTGAGTTAATGTCCTTGTGAAGGTGTGGCCTTCAATACTGCACAAGTACTCCAGGTGGGGCCTAACCAGTGTCTTGTAAGAGGGATTATTACCTCCCTCCTATGACTTGTGATACCCTACTAATACATCCTAACACCCCTAGCCTTACCTACTACTTTAGAGGTCTGCTTGGATGATTTCAGGTCATCAGTGATGATGATGCCCAAGTCTCTTTCTTCCTTTGTGACTGCTAGCAACTCCCCTCACAGCCTATAGGTGGCTTCAGGGTTTCTCTTCCCTATGTGCATGATTTTGCACTTCTTTGCATTAAATCCCAGTTGCCACTTTTCTGACCATTTTGATAGTTTATTCAGATCTCTTCTCATTCTGCCCACCCCATCTGGATCATCTACTCTGTTGCAGATCTTGGTGTCATCTGCAAACAGACAAGCCTTACCCTCAAGTCCATCCATAAGGTCACTAATGAAGATGTTGAAGAGGACTGGCCCAGGACTGATCCCTGAGGTACCCACTTGTGACTTGCATCTCTTCTGACTGTATACCATTTACCACCACTCTCTGTTTCTGCCCGTCAACCAGTTTGCCACCCAGTCGACCAACTTCTGACCTACCCCGAGCCTACCCAGCTTATTTATCAATCTTCTATGTGTAACAGTGTCAAAAGCTTTGCTGAAGTCATGGTAGGCAACATCAACTGCTCCCCCTTGGTCCACCACTCTGGTTACCCAGTCAAAGAAATCTATGAGATTAGTTTGACAGGACCTTCCTTTTGTAAACCCATGCTGTCTTGGATCCTGTGCCCCTATGGATTCCAGGTGACACACTATCCTTTCTCAAGGAGTGCCTCCATATCTTGCCCACTACAGAGGTAAGACTGACCGGTCTGTGTTCCCACCTCCTCCTGCTACCACTCTTGTGAGGTGATCACATGAGCCTTCTCCAGTCTTCTGGGACCTCTCCTGTGCTCAGAGACTCACTAAACAGTTCTGCTAATGGCTATGCTAGTTCCACCTTTAGCTCCTTAAGTACCTTGGGATGTATGCCATCAGGTCCATTGCCTTATCCACCCTGAGGCTTAGCAAGCTGTTGTAGGACCCTTTCTTGTTGTGAAGGAGTGGTGCTCACCTCCTCCCTCCTGTGTCCATGATGCGGGCTGTGGGCCCTGCCCTACCTTCTCTTCAGTAAATACTGAGCAAAGTATGTATTTAGGATAGATGCCTTTACAGGGTCCTCCTCCTCACATGCTCCCTTTTCTCCATTAAGTTTAGCAATACCACCTCTGGACTTTCCCCTTTCACTAATGTATCTATAGAAAGTCTTGTCACCTTCTTTTACTGTTCGTGCTAGTGTTTCCTCTGTTTGGGACTTTGCCTGCCTTACTGCCTTCCCTGCTTCCCTTAGGGCAGTTTGGTATGCCTCCCTATCTTCTTCCTGCTGTGTTTCCTTACATTTCCTGAAGGGCAGCCTTTTGGCTCTGACCTTTTCTGCTACTGTATTTGAGAACCAAAGTGATTTCCTTCTTCTTTTGCACTTCCTTTTCTGTCTAACACAATGGGATGTTGCTTCAAGTATTGCATCCTTAATGCTTGCCACTTTGTCTGTACCCCTCACTTGTGTTTCTTTTGCCAGGGCTAGCTTAACTCTGTTGGCCATCTTATCAAAGTCAGCTCCTCTGAAGTCCCATATTTTTGCCTTGGAATGGGATGATTTAGATGTAGTAGCTAAATTGAACCATACCATGTGATGGTCACTGGCCCCCAGGTGACCTTCTACCTGGAGAAAGTTGAAAGTTTAATGATGTTTGGAGCTAGGTAATGAAAGCTCCCTTGGCCTCACCTAGTTTTTTGGTCTTTATAGTTGGTGCAATAATGCCAGTATAATCAGCTAGACGTGGTACGGTATCATCAGTTACCCAAGTTTCTTGAAGACAAATGATGTCCATATTATTTAGAAATAGTTTTACTTGATAATCTACCATTTTAGCACTCAGGCCTTCTGTATTCCATGATAAAAGTTTTAGTACGTTCGATTTGACCAGAGAATCCTGAGGTTGTTTCAAGGTAGACTTATTCCTTATAAAGTCATATTGTCAGTCTGAGGAGTTCCTTTGTAAAAACTTGTAAAATTCCTATTAGTGTTAGGTGCTCTGTTTAATCTACTGTATGAAGAATTTTAACTGAGCCATATTTTAGCATCCTGTGTTCTGTTTTATATATATATATATATATATATATATATATATATAATATATATATATATATATATATTCCAAAATAATCCAGTTCTGATGATACTTGAAGTATTAAAATAGTCAGTCTGCTACTACCAAATGTTAGATCAATTTGTGAACAATTAGAGAATACCAGATGGATTTTTATACTACCAGTAAGGATTGCCTTCATCTCCTAGTCTGCTGGGAAATTGTCACCAATATGATATTTGATTATTTGGATGTGGTCTGTGGTGCCATCCCATCTCCTCTTTTGGCAGGTTTGACACTGTCTGCAATGCCTTCTGCCATTTTACTTCTAATGCACCCTTTTGCACCCATCATCGCTCCCTCTACACCAACCTCTTCTTGCCCGCTGCCATCCTTTTCAAGTACTGATTCTGTTCTCTCCCTCTTTATCATTACCCTCTTCAGTCCATTCTGCCTCTCATGCACTTTATTCTATGGACTCTTGCACTGTCTCCATTCTGTACTCCAAATTTGTTACTGGGCTATCTGCTTTCTCCTCTCATCTTTCCGCTGTCAGCAGAACCCCCCACTTTGTCCCCTTCCTGTCATTCACTCAAGCATTAGCTTAAACTCCTTTACTCCCTCATGATTTTGTACTGGCCATGGCTATTTGGTGCTATTGGTGCTATTCTATTGTGCTTCACATGGCCTGTTTGTGACCACTGCACTTCCTCACCTAATTCATACTCATGGGCTGCAAGTCTACCCTGGTTTGGGAAATTCCATTGCTGTATATGTTATTGTACTTTTGCCAAAATAGCTTCACTGTTTACCTTATCTGAAATCTCCCACTGTATACAGTACATTGCAATGTTAAGGGTTTAACAAGTTCAACCATGGCTAATTCACTCAAATTTAATCCCTTTTCTTAAACATTTTTCTTAAATTCTGTAGGGTTGCTACTGGCAAGTGGATAGAATCAGAATCAAATTTATTAAAATTGAAAGTGTAGGTGCCTGATCTATGAAGGTGGGGGTCACCTTGCTGTCAGTGATCAGGCTAACCATGATTCTGCCAAACAATGAAACCAAGACCCCCTTTAAAATGATAAAATGGTGGATTGAAGACAGAAAGTCATAACATGGATTTATTATAAATGGTTTCCAGGTGTTGGAGCAGCTTATCTTGGTGGGAGAGAGCACTAATACTGTAATGGTTGCACTGTATATATTGCCTTGGATTGTGTAGTATATATTGCCTGCCCTTATTTTTCTGCACAGTTTGTCTATACCTTACTACTGCTTATTTTGCCTTTTGGTCATTCATACTGCCTATACTGTACATGGCCTTGATTATACTGACTGCATTTTTCACTGTATGTGTTTGTTTTCATGTACACCCCCACCACCCCACCCCGGTTGCATATGGAAAAGAGGATTTGCCCATATACCATTCCCACTTACAGTGTATTTTCCACCCATAAATAAAATACCCCCTTTGTCCTCTGATGAATATGGTCAGTCTCTCTGGCCTTTCCTGATATGACCTCCAATGTTGCTCATTTGTGTTTCTATCCATTGGATATCAGCCTGTATCTCCTTTTCCTTTAAAAGATGAGGGTTTCAAAATGACACACTGTACTCTACTGTAGCTGTGACTTAACCATCATCCTATACAGTGAGAAGATAACCTCCTTGTTTCAGTTAACAAGCTCTGCCTGATAAACTCCAGTATCCTATTTTTCTTTTTCCATGCTGCTTTTTTTTCACACTGAGATAATGATTTTGTGCTCTGGTTTCAGCTAGAGAAGCTCTGCCTAATTCACTCCAGCACTGTATTTATGTTTCCACATGTTATTTTCACAAAGAGATGATGATTTTATGCAGTAATGTATTATTACACCTAAATCCCTCTCTTCACATTATGGTTTGAAGGCAATTCCGTTAATGTATGTATTAATTCAATAGTCTGTCCTCAGATTCTTGTCAACACTATATATCACCTTGTATTTTTTTGGCACTACATTTTAATTGCCCTGTTCCAGACCATGTTCATTCTCTTCATGACTCTCTTCATATTGTCATTCCTGTCATCAGTTTCTACCCTTCCACCATGTTCCCTGACATCTGCAGCTAGACTCACTTTAATTTGCAGTACCACCCCTTTGTCACTAACAAACAAACTGAATAGCACTGTCCCAGAACTGATCAATGGGGCATCCACTTGTATCTTTCCCAATATCTCAGTATTTGAATTTGGGAAAACTCTCTGGGTCCTATCTGACCACCCTTCCTGTCCACCTAGTTAATTATAATCCTTGTTTTTTACCCCTGCTTCTTGGATTAGTCGTGTGTGAGGTACTGAATCAGTGGCCTTGCTAAAACTAAATTAAAGAATGGTAACTGCACTCACCAACATTGCAAAATCATTGCTGATGGGACAAAGTGCTGCTTTATCTGGCACATTATAAATCACTAACTCAGTATCAGGCAACCAGCACAGAGCTTCTGTACCTTTTATCCAGTGTACAGTGTGCTCTCGTGCAGGATCATTAGCAAAGATCACTCTACTTCAATGCCAGCGAGAAGGGCAACACAAAAACATTTAAACCAAAGATTAGCTTATTATAAATCACTCAGACTGAACTCAAGTGATTTGTTAGAAGTTAATAGTGCCTATGAGGGATATCTCTTGTGGTATAAAAGATTCTGAGTGAAAACAAAACAGAAAGAGGACAGCACTCAGCACAAACAGTCCATGGAGCTCCTAGGAAAGTGTATGCTAAAACTATTAGCAAATGCAAAACAACCAGCAAAACCAGAACACTCAGAAAGCAGGGATTAGACAAGGTGAACTACTGCATAAAGAATTTATTCAACTCAATTTGCTAAAATTGGCACAAGTTTCATATACCAGGACCCAGGCTACAAAGCCAGCATTTGGCCGGGAGTCTTCTTGCACAGTAGTTCATCTTGCCTAGTCTCTGCTTTCTGAGTGCTCTGGTCTCTTTGATTGTTTATAAGAGACACTGAGCCTGAGGTTTGGGCAGATGGAACTGTTCAGCTTTGCTTCACAGTCCTGTTTCCCAAACCTCAGGCTTGGAGTTTTGTATTCCATAATAGACATCCCCCAGATACCCTATTAACTTATATAAGCAAACAACAATGATTCCAGTAACCTGCTAAAGTGTTTTGTGAATCTGTTACACTATATAAGAAAACAGCAGTGACACCAATACCTGCTTCAGTGCTTTGTCATTTTGTTGCACTATAAGCAAACAGCAGTGACACCAATAACCTGCTCCTGTGCTTTGCCATCCTGTTATAGTGTAAGCAAACAGCAGTGATGCCAATAACCTGCTCCAGCACTTTGTCATTGTTGCACTATAAGCAAACAACAGTCTCTAATAACCTATTCTAGCACTTTGTCTTTCTCTTACACTATAAGCAAACAGCAGTGACAACAATAACCTGCTGCTGCACTTTGTAATGCTGTTGCACTATAAGCAAACAGCAGTGCCACCAATAACCTGCTCCAGTGCTTTGTCATTCTGTTGCACTATAAGCAAACAGCAGTGACACCAATAACCTGCTCCAGTGCTTTGTCATTCTGTTGCACTATAAGCAAACAGCAGTGACACCAATAACCTGCTCCAGTGCTTTTTCATTCTGTTGTACTATAAGCAAACAACAGTGACACCAATAACTGCTCCAGCGCTTTGTCATTCCGTTAATTATAAGCAAACAGTAGTGACACCTGCAACCTGCTCCAGTACTTTGTCATTCTGTTGCACTATAAGCAAACAGCAGTGACACCAATAACCTGCTCCAGTGCTTTGTCATTCTGTTGCACTATAAGCAAACAGTAGTGACACCAGCAACCTGCTCCAGTGCTTTGTCATTATGTTGCACTATAAGCAAACAGCAGTGACACCAATAACCTGCTCCTGTGCTTTGTCATTCTGTTGCACTATAAGCAAACAGCAGTGACACCAATAACCTGCTCCAGTGCTTTGTCATTCTGTTGCACTATAAGCAAACAGCAGTGACACCAATAACCTGCTCCAGTGCTTTTTCATTCTGTTGTACTATAAGCAAGCAACAGTGACACCAATAACTGCTCCAGCGCTTTGTCATTCCGTTAATTATAAGCAAACAGTAGTGACACCTGCAACCTGCTCCAGTACTTTGTCATTCTGTTGCACTATAAGCAAACAGCAGTGACAGCAATAACCTCCTCCAGCACTTTGTCATTCTGTTGCACTATAAGCAAACAGTAGTGACACCAGCAACCTGCACCAGTGCTTTGTCATTATGTTGCACTATAAGCAAACAGCAGTGACACCAATAACCTGCTCCTGTGCTTTGTCATTGTATTGCACTATAAGCAAACAGCAGACACCAATAACCCGCTCCAGTGCTTTGTCATTCTGTTGCACTATAAGCAAACAGCAGTGGCACCAATAACCTACTCCAGTGCTTTGTCATTCTGTTGCACTATAGGCAAACAGTAGTGATGCCAGTAACCTGCTCCAGTGCTTTGTCGTTCTGCTGCACTATAGGCAAACAGCAGTGACACCAATAAGCTGCTTCATCACTGTGAGAATCTCATGCTCTTGCATTTCACCCAGGGACTTAATGAAGTGCAAGATCCACTCTGGGTACTGAGGTGTTCAATTGACATTCCCATGCTGGATGCAGTCACAGTTTGTTTATGACTTTAATGAAACAGCTCTTCATCAGATTAGTAACTTTGCCTTTGGCAATGATGTATGTGTCCCAGTCAGAGTGCATTAAATTAGTTTCAGTGTTTCTGTTTGGGCTAGACTGATTGATTGATTGGACTGAATGATTAATTGGTTTTGCTTAATAACTCAGTACAGCCCTTGAAGAAGAAATGTCTATTTTCATGTGCAAAAAATATTTTTGTTCAGTGTTCACAGAGGATGGACAATGGGAAGGGCCACAAAAAAGTAACAAAAGTTTTGGAGGAAGGGGGTGGACACTAGTCTTTTTTTGGAGGAGACAGTCCTAAAGGGACTTGCTAATCTGAAGGTGGGCAAAGCAATGGGGCCAGATTGGATGCATTCAAGGGTATTGAGGGAGCTCCAGGAAATACTGGCTACACCTCTGACAGTTCTATTTAACAGCTCACTGGAAGCAGGACTGGTTCTGTAGGACTGGAGTGAGGTGGATGTAGTCCCACTTAATAAAAGTCTTAGCAGGTAGAAGGCTGACAATTATAGGCCAGTCAGTCAGACATCAGTGGTGGGAAAGTTAACGTCATCACTACTGAAGGAAAGGATTCAGGAGTAACTTGAATCCAGCATGGATCCACATGGGAGAGGTCATGCCAAATGAATCTGACAGATTTATTTTGACTGGGTGACCCAGGGAATAGATTAGGGTAGAGCAGTAGCTGTGGCTTACCTAGATTTCTGTAAGGCATTCAACGCAGTTCCACATAGACTAGTAAGCAGGCTGGGAAGCTTAGAGATGGGTCCAAAAGCAATAAATTGGATAAGGAATGTGTTAGGGGATCAGTGACAGAGGGTGGTGGTAAACTGAGTTCATTTCAAGGCAGGGAAGGGGATCAGTGGGATGCCTCAGGGATCAGTGCTGGGACTGATCCTCGTTAATGTTTGTATTAGTGTAGTTGCAGAGTAACTGTAAAAGAAGGTCTGCCTCTTTGTGGATGACAACAAAATGTGCAATACGGTGAACATTCCATGGGGGGGGTGGAAAGGATGAGCACAGACCTGAGAAAACTAGAATAGTTGTCAAGGGTATGGCAGTTGGATTTCAATGTAAGAAAGTGCAAAATAATGCGTTTATGGCACAGAAACCCAGGGGTGGAGTACAAAATGGGTAGATTAGTATTGATGACCACCAAGCTGAAAGTAGACCTGGGGAGAAATCATATTGGATGACATAAGGGTGACCAGGCAGTATGACAAGGCAGTAGGGAGGGCAAGTGGGATACTCAAGTATATAGGGAGGGGTATTACCAGCAGAAATAGAGAGGTGGCATTGCATCTGTATAGATCACTAGTAAGATCCCACATAGAGTACTGTGTCCAGTTCTGGAGACCTCATCTCCAGAGGGATATAGAAGAGTGGAGGCAGTCCAGAGAAAGGCAACTAAAATGGTGCAGGGTCTGCATCAAAAGCCCTATGTAGAGAGAGACTAAATGACCTCAGTATGTACACCTTGCAACAGATGAGGGAGAGGGGAGATATGGTAGAGACCTTTAAGAACCTCATGGGGTAAATAAGGTACAGAAGGGGAGTATTTTTCAGAAGAAAAGGTGCTCAAGAACAAGGGGACATGCTATGAAGCTGGAGGGGGTGGATTCAGAAGAGGTGTGAGGAAGTACTTCTTCACAGAAAGAGTGGTGGATTCCTGCAATAACCTTCTTGCAGAGGTGCTGGGGGTCAAAACTATGGTGGAGTTCAAGAATGCATAGGATAAGCACAAAAGAATCATAGTGAAAAGGAAGGGGGAGGGATAAAGAGCTGTAGATCAGGCACAGTCGGATGTGATAGTGTAGGTAGGGGGAACTGGGCAGACTGAATGGGCCAAGTGGTCCTTATCTGCCATCAAATTCAATGTTTCTATATTTTATCACATACCAAGGGTAATATAACTACATATGCACATAGTCATGTATGTTTTATTTTTTTACAATAACCAGTGCAGGGACATGAACACAGAAATCAAGTTTTTCAACAGCGAAAGTGAGGCACAAGCACTCCAATCCCCATAATAACAGGGTATAATGCCACTGTCAGACATCACAGTGTTTGATTATACTGAAAATCAGTGTGATAACGGGGATCACCAGTTGTTACTTGTACTTTCTTTGCGATTCAATTGCTGCTGCAGAAAGGAGTTAGTGCTGCATTAGCATGCTGCAGCTGTAGCAGGGCAAAGACATAGGGGGAGCCCAGCAGGGGACTGGGAAAGGGCAGGGGGACATTTTTAAAGGTGCTGTTTTAAAATTAATTTTTATTTTACTGACTGCTGGTGGTGCAGTACACAAAAATGTATCTTTTTAGCTTTCATCATGTGGGTATGCCAGCCAAGTGCCAGCCAGTCACTGACGTAAACAGTAAGTAAAAGTGGGGACTGCTATCATTCTTTGAGACTTTACTGAGAGAGGGTCTGTCTGTCTGTAAGGCAGTGTGTTTGGTTATGGAACTGGGATGTGGTTCACTCTTGCTTTAATCCCTCTTGAAACTTGCCTCATGTGTCATACTTCTTGTGGTTGTCTAACCACAGATATAAATATTAAGTGACTAGTGAGTCATCATACTTTACGGTATTGCGCTGCATCTTGTTGCTGCATCACAGTTATTGTCATCTGTTGTGTGGTGTAGAAAACAGAAACTGAAAAATGAAAGGAGGAAGAGATCCAGTGGGGAAGAAAGGTGCAAAGAAAGGTTTGACCGTGATGATTCCAAGCACAACTTCTGCAACTCGTGGTGGTGGTGGTGGTAATGCTGAGTGGTGGTGGTGAAGATTATCCTAGTAGGACAGAGAGTTGTAGGGGTGTGAAGATTAGGACTGGGCAGGAAGTAGTTTATCCAAAGAAACCTTTGCTCAGTAGTCTGCAGTCATCCACTGATTCCACACCCACTCCTCGTAGCAGACTTCCCAGGTGTTGCAGTGCATCTGCCACCACCCTGAACAATTCAGAAGGACACTGGTTTATGCCCCCTTTTTCAAGTACTGCCAGTTCCTGTTCTACTTATCCTGCATAAGAACAGACAGATACTACTTAATGGTAAATGAAAAAAAAAAAACTACCTCTCTGCCTCATATGAACAACATGACCATAGCGGCCAGAGTTGCCCGTGTTCGGGCAAAGACAATTGCCTGTCCACCTTAAACTACGATGTTATCCCACCCACACATCCCAGTGCAGTTTCATCATATGCAATGCATGAGTAAGGTGACATTGAGTCTGGCACTGGCATGAACATTATTGTAATTTAAGTATCAGGAGGAGCAGGAGAGGAGGAAGAGGAGGAGATGGGGAAGACACTGTCGAGAATCAGCCAGTCTTCCAGACCAGCAATAGCACTGCCACTTGTGCTGCTTGTGACCTGGATTCAGGAACAACCCTGAGTCATCAGAAGGTCAGCCAGGGATGGAGGACTGAGTATTCCATTGGATGCTGTCCTCCTCGGGGAAGGCGGGCTCACAGTCTTCACTGCATAACTGCCACCTTAGTGACCACAGGTGGGGGTGCAGCCAGAGCTGGTGAGCACCAAAAGAGGATTCTGACATGTTCTAATTCACAGTGACATGCAACAACCTGTATGTGTATGTCACTGGACATTTCTGTCAGCACCCCATAACATGTTAAAAAAACCCTAGAAGCTGCAACAGGACATCAACCCCTCATTGCAGGCCACACACTGCCTACTAAGCACTCATTCTGAACCATATTCTATCTTTGTCGGGGTTGAGGATACAACCCTATTGACACCATCCTTGGAGGAAAGCCAGGGAGGGCCAGGTGCTGAAGTATGTCCCAGAGAAGACTGATCATGGGGCTGGGCAGGGGGTAGGAATAAAAAAAGAGCTGTCTGGGGAGATCAGGAGAAGCAAGCACACTAAATGCAAAAAAAGAATCAACAGAGGAGGGCAAACAGGGGAAGATGCAAGGGAGGAAGAGGAGGGGCATAGAGAAGCACATGCACAAGAAGATGCTGAAGAACCACTGGACTCCATAGGTCAGAAGTCAGTTACACCACCAATTAGAGTCAATGAGTGTGATAAGGAGTGGTGGCCATCATAGAAGGAGAAGTCAAAACTAAAAAAGAGAACAAAAAAGAGGAAAGCAAGATGGGAGGATTCTCAGCTGGAAACTCTAAAGCCAAGTCCAAGCCTCCTCATTAGCCCCACAGGCCATTACTTCATACTGCTGTTGCCCATTCCAAGCAACGTTATTCCACTGAGGCTCAGAAACAATTATCTCACAGTCATCACTCATTTCCTTCAGAAGTAACTCTGCAGGCCATAGTACCAAAAAAGCCAAATAACATCTACAGTGAAGAAGAAGAATCAGCATTTATATAGCTTTTCATACACATTGCATCCCAAAGAGCTTTACACGGTGCTAGATTGGTAGTGATATGACTGAACCTCTAGTGGTAGCCATTTTGCATGCATCAACACCCACACTCAGCCTTGGACAATTGCATGAAATGGTTTTATGGGAAGGGGAATATGTGGCCAGGGCTCCGGCAAAGGCCCCTGCTCTTGGAAGGGGGTGCAGTGGGCCCGACTCTGAGATGATAGAACAGCAGAAGAGAGAGCTCTGCAGCAGGCTGGGAAATAGTTCTCCTACCCAGCCTTTGTAAATTCAGAGGATGAGGTTACTCTGGTTTTGGTGAGAAGGCATGCTTTCAAGCCATGGTAGAGATGGATTCAGCTGTTCAAAAAGATGCATTTACAGATTCAGCTGATCAATTTATCCTTAATGCTGATGGTGATATTGTGGATGCTAAAGCACAACTCGAGGGAGGAATTTCTGAGAGGTGCACATTTTTGTATAGTATGCTGACAGAGGATGAGGACAGATGCAATAAAAGAAAGAAAGACAGCACTGAAACAGTGAGTATGACAATCTCCCTTGAATACTTCTCCTCTGGAGATTAAACCTGAACCTGTTGCAGGAACTTCTAGCATTTGCCTGGAAAAAGAACCAAGATGTGTCACAGTCGAGCAGTTGGAGAATCAGTCAGCTTTGCACAGAACAGCAAACTCCTCTGACATCACTTCGCAGCAGCCTGCAAGCTGCCATTGGAGAGAGCAATTGTCAAACTGAGGAACAAACCTGGGTGCCTGAATGTGCATTGAGAGCTTTTGGATGGATTCAGACCCTTTAGGGAAAGTGGATACATGAGCCCGAATGGGATATAACACTAAAATCACAACTTGAGCATTTGGAAGCCACGAACCATGAACAGCAGCTGAGAGATAGTGGGAAATTGCCAGAGGCAACAATATAAAGCAGGACATCTTTGGAACAGGTCACCTTCTGTACTGTGGGGCATAATAACAGACTGTCTGTAAATGAGAACTGGAGGCAAAATGTACAGATTCAGAGCCATGAACACACTGGGGGGATTAATTATATGCAACAGCAGCCTGATAGAATTGCAAATACTGGATGACAAACAGAAGCTGCTGAGTTGAATAAAGACACCGTGGGCCCTTCAATTACAATGATGGGTTGGCAAAGAACAGAGAAACCAGAACAAGCTAATAATGTCAACCCCGGTGTGGAGGGGTCTTATTAATGATTCTCACTTCACAGTTCAACCAGACACTGCTGCAAGGGACACTTAAAGCAAAGTATTCTCTTATTGATAATGCTGTTCCTTTAGTTGAAAATGGAAGGTAAAGTAACACTAGCACTGCCCCTTCTTTTAAACAGGATAACTTACAAAATAACATAGAATCACATGTGGACTCTGAACATCAATCAAAGTCTAGTATGAAAACTCACCAAAGTGACTCGTAGTCATTTTGGAATATTATTCCTTTCTATATATGTCCTCTACCTAGGCTGCATTACAGCAAATAGATCAACATATTATAGATTAGGAAAATTTATAACAAAAACCAAACATGGTATCCACCATTGTATTTTATTTGAAACATTGAAATTGGTTACAACCCAAACTCAAAAGAACATATTTGTGGTTACTATAGTGACATAAATTGAACTTTCTTAAAGAAAAGGATCCATTAAAAACATTTGGTAACAACAACACCCCCTGAATTCAAAACAGAAAAATTGAGGAGGAAGAAGCAGAAAATTCCAATGGAAAGACTCTTTAATAGATCAGCAAGCATAATGTTACAGAACAGTTTATCAACACACTGGAATGAGATACCATATGAGTTAAAATCCATGCAAAATCCCATCACATTTAAAAAGTCTTTGTTTAAACATTTCAACTCCAAATGTACATGCTGTAATTGGTGTTTATACATTTATGTTGTATGTAGGTTTGATTGTTGGATCTTAGAATGTTTTATTTATGTAGTACAGGTCTTTGTCATAAACTGGGGTTACTTCCTAACAAATGTTTCCTGTAGAAAAATAAAATGCTATGAATGAATGAATGGATGAAGTTTGCCCATCCCAAAAAAGGACCTAGATTTTCAGATTTTTCAACAGAACAGAGCCTGCTCCTAGGAAAAATGCAGTCAGACTCAGATACAAGGGGAGAATGGACCCAAGGCCTGACCACATATTTGCTGGAAAAATGTTATTAAAAGAATCAATGAAGTTTGTGGCTTTGGAAATTTATGCTTTGATACACATTTCAAGAGAAGACACTTTTGCTACTAACTTTAGAACTCAATAAGGTTTGGAAAGATTCTGGTTTAAATATAATCAAGTTAAGTTCTAATCAAGATGGGCTCCATTCATCGCCATACCACTAACCAAACCCATGACTAAAATGTTTACAGTAATGTTTAGAAATGAAGGAGTTCATGTATGAGATATTGTCCATTTGTTGCAGCAAAGATGTGAGATATTGAGTACTCCTGAAGCAAATATAGACTCTGGGGGAGATATTTAGAGGAGTTGTGCAATGCACAGCTGAGTTGCCTATGCGCAACCACAGATATGCGCACCTGAGCCACATTCAACCAACGTGAATGCATGGCGCAAATGCCACTGCGCAGATGCACTACAGTAATATATATGGTGCAAGTGCAAGGGGGTGTACCCATCAATAAGCTGCACAATGGCATATTCAGCAGAAAGCACAGCACAAATAATGAGCAACAGATAGAATGCACCACAAAGAGTTCAGCACATAAAAGCAGGCTCAAACGCACACACAGTAGATGCGCATCAGACAATGCACAGCACCAACATGGATGCAACACCATTTCTGATTGAGGCAGTGATGAGAGGTGTGTGGAGGTAGGAGGAGGACCAGCTACATGGCTGGGGAAGGACCTGCCTGCAGTATGCCACACACAGATAGTACCATGCCTGGACCACCTTCAAGGACGTCAGAGATACTGAGATCATGGGCCAGTACCAGCTGAACTGGGCAATTTTGATACAGCTCTGTGAGCTGTGCCATGATGAGTTGCAGGCACCCACCAGGAGGAGACACGCTATGACAGTGGAGAGCAAGGTGACAGCAGCAATGTGCCTGCTCACCACAGGAACCTTTCAGACACCAACAGGGGCAACCATAGGTGTCACCTAGTCATCCACGTCCCATCTCCTCGCACAGTTCTTCAACACTCTGCTGCCACACACTTCAGAGTTTAACTGATTCCCAAGCACACAGGCAGAGCGTATAGCAAACATGCAGGGCTTCCACAGGGTGGCACTCATGCCAGGCATGATGGGGCAACAGACTGAACCCACTGGCCATACATGCACCACCTGGCCCAGAGGGCATAGCATACATGAACCAGAAGGGCTACCCATTGGTGAACTTCCAAGTGGTGTGCACACCATGGGGAATATCACCAATGTCTGTGCCACACACCCGGAGGTGCACACAATGCCTTCATCTGGTACAGCTCCATGCTGTGCCAGTGATTCAAGCATTAGGCAGATCTCCACAGGCCACCTGGTAGGTGAGTATGAGCCAGAATGGGGAGTTGGAGAGGCTGTGCATGGGCCGGGCCCAGGCAACACACGACACCCACTGACAGTGATGTGGAAGGGGGCATGGGAGGGGGAGGGCCACCACCATGACAACATGCTAACATGTACACCTTACCCACACAGGAGACAGTGCATACCCTCTGTATCCCTGGCTGCTAACCCCCATCTGGTGCCCAGCAAACCCCAACAAGGAAAGGTACACAAGGCACACAGTGCGACATGCAACATCATCAGTCGGGTCTTTGGCATGCTGAAGATGTGGTTCTGTTGCCTAGACAGGTTTGGCGGTGTCCCACAGTACAGCCCTGCTAAGACCTGTGGACTCTTCATGGCCTGCTGCAAGCTGCACAACATGACCATTGACCCTGGAATAGCCGTACTGGTGGATGAGGATGGCAGCAGTGATGATGGTGGGGATGAAGGGCCAGAAGGGGTGGCATAGCCAATCCTGCTCTGTGGGAATATCAGGAGTGTCACAAGGGCCAGGATGCAGAGTGCTACCATTGTACAAGAGCACTTTGGGAGGTGCAGGTGAGTAGAGGACATGACAGACACACAGGCATGGAACAGACACCCACCCCCACATCCATACGGAGGTGCATGGCCACATAGGGAGGCATGCAGGGTCACTGGCACACACACAGCAGACACAGGGACAGCACTGACACACATACACTCACACTACATTGCACACATGGAAGGGGGCACACACACACACAAATGGGCATGTGGCCCGGCAGTGGCCATCTGACCAAGGATGGGCACAGGCAGCAACAACAGCACAGCAGGCATACAGCATCCCATGGTGTGCATTGCAGATAGCGTGGTGCAAGGCAGTGGCAGTGGCCATAGGCCACACACACATATGGGCCACAGGCAGTAGCATGGATCAGAGAGATGGCACCACCACACTGGCAAGGCCAGCACAGCGCTCCCCTCATCATGCCCATGCCACAGGGCCCTGCAGCACAGCACACACACTAGGATCCATGCTGCTCTCACCATGATGTGCTGCCACTTGCACATGGGCATGTGCAGAGGACCATGCACAAGGATACTGCACCAAGTAGCAGGATGGGATGAGACACCAAGCAGGTCTACCAGGTGGAGGCACAGCCACCACGGCCATGTGGGCAGCCATGCCCTGCAGGTGTGGCAGCCAGAAGCCACTCAATGGCACAAGGAGATGTACTCAGCACACTAGTGGGTGTGGAGGTGTGGGAATGCAACCAGGTTCCCACAGGTGTGAACAGCCCAGTGAACAGAGAGCCACTGGGGTGTCAGGGATGGCCATATCGGATCCTGACATCAGCCATGCAGGGGTCACCAGATGCCGTGATCTTGGATTGTATGCCACACTGTGGGGAGTCCTATATACCCTTCTGCACCCACTGGATGTCAGTGATGCAAGTCAGGCAGTGATGGCACAAGCAATGCAGTCCAGTGAGGTGATCATGGCCTCCCATAGCTGCCGGACCTCACCCATCAGCTGGGCGCGCCCAATGTCCACATGCTCAGACCAGTGGTGTAGCTTCACCCACAGTGTATGCAACTGTGCCCTAAGCATCACCTGGTTCTCCATGGAAACCCATAGCAGCGTGGTGTGCTTCTCAAACCTGTCAGTGGCATGCATGTCCTGGAGGCAGACCTGACCTGATGGGGGTGTGGTGGCATGCCCAGTGACAGCCTCTGCTGGGGGCTGCAGCGCAGGGGTCCATACAGGTGGAGGTGGTTGGGGGCATGCCACATCAGTGGTTCCTGTGGCGTGCAGCACAGTGACCACTGCTGCCCTGTGCTGCCATCCTGCTGCCTGCTGCATGGTCCCTGTGGCCTCTGTGTCAGTGACACCTGCCCCAACATGGCCGGCCTCAGTGGCTTTGCCACCCACCACCACAGGGCAAGGGACAAGGGGTGCCAGCACAGTTGCTGTACTGCTGCCATAGGCAATGGCCACCTGTGTGCTTGACTGTACCCTGGGTGGCAACCCCGGTTCCATGCCATCCAGGCTCAGCACAAAGCCAGCATTTGTGTCAGACTCATCAGGCACCTGCATGTTTGATACCAGCACAGGTAGCTCCTCCAGGAGTAGTAGGTCTGACAGGTGGTTATCATCTTCCAGGCCCAAGAAGCTAACAGACCTGGACCACTGTATGACTGGTGTTCCATGGCTCTGATGCCTATTGAGGTCGATGACTCCTCCTCAGTGGGGCTTGCATCAGCTGGTGCTCCCTGCAATCCACCCCTGAGGTGTGATGGAGCTGAAACACACAGTGGTAGCACACACAACTGGAACAGCAGTGTGCATCCCACGTCACACCCTGGGTGGCAGCAGCACACATGCATGGCTGCCATGGGTTAGGGCATGCCTGATGCACCAAACAGTGGGCTGGGCACGCAATGTATGGTGCATGTGCAGGGTCTGACATGCATGGTGGACAGGGCACATGGCGCATCACCACAGACATGGCGGCATGCTGTGGCTACACACTGCTGTTGACCTTCCCACTCAAAGCACTCCATGCAGCCACCCACACCCCTGCTGGCCATGCCATGCCCCATCTGCTACCAAGGTGCTAGTGGGGAATGCAGTACACCCAGGGGCCAGGGACATGTCCAGTGTCCAGTGTCCACATGGGCACTGCAATGCACACTGGAGTTCCCAGGCATGCACAATGTCACTCTGTGCAGCAGGCACTGCAGCTCGCAGGACTTGCATGAGGAATACGGCATGGCTGTCCACACAACAGCTTGTCACCATGCAGCCGCCTCCCAGCCCCCAAGATTAGCACTCCTGCCCCCCAAGCCCCAGCCCCAGCCCCTTGCCTCACCCTCACCCCTCCAACCCCAGCCTCAGCCACCCCTGGCCAAGCCCCTACCCCACCACCACGGTGACTCACAGTGCTGCAATGGGCTGCTACCCATCTGGAACCCACCACCTGGTATGCCCTAGATGGCTGCCCTGCTGATAGTCACCACCACTATGTTCTCCCCCATTGTGAGGCTGAAGAGGGCTCCAGGGACCCCACCAGTCCTGTGTCTTGACACCCTGATGGCAGCCACCTTCTCTTTAATGTGGCGCCTGTCGGTCCCCATCTTTTTCTTGCACTCCTGTGCACTGCACTGATAGCGGCCATGGACATTCACATAGGTTGGCCCCTCATCCCACCCTGTTGCACACTCCTGTGGGGTGCCTGTGGCCCCACTCAGCAGCACCTCCCTGTCCACGTAGGCCTTGTACAGGGCCTGCTGTTCATCCCTTCTAAGTTGGGCCTGCGCTTCCGTGCAGGCTTCTGCTCTTCAGTTCTTTCAGTCTCTGATGTGCTGCTACCTGCGGACAGAAACAGTGGCACCATTAGTGGACTGTCAGGCCAGACAGGTGCACTGTTGCACAGCCTGAACTCCCAGCAGCATCTCAATGTATGTGGGCCCATACTGATATGGCTGCAATACCTGTCAGTGCCTAGTGCCATGGTGGCACTCTTTTGCTGCACAATGCATGCAAATGAGCAGCTGTGCATCCTTAATGGTATGTTAATGTGCCCTATTGCGCCATGCATTGGCTCAGTAGGCAATTTGCATAGTGTGGATGAATATCTATTTGTTGTGCCAAGCTCATTCCGAATGAGCTGGGGGTGTTGCTCCACACCTCATGCACATGTGCAGTGTGCAGCATTGCTTCCGACATGTGCATTGCGGCCATCACATGTGGCCTTTGGTGTACTGATGCACATTGTATGGCATGCCCCCATTGAGCATGCGGCCCCATGCACAGCACACATGTTTTATCCCTGCGCTGTGGGGGCCTATTGCGCACTGTTGCTGCTAGCGTGACCCACCCGACTGCGCAGTGGCTGCTGCTGGGTGTATACATGCGGGCATGCTGCTGTGAGGGGTTATGCTGTTTGTCTGCTGGGTCATAGCCCTGACCCCTGACTCCTGCCTGACATGGATGTAATGCACGATTGGCAGTGGCTGCACATCCCAATCACACAGATCCGTGCTGTCCAGCTGTGATACAGGGTCCTATTGTGCACCTGTGGTACAGTGCTCCACATGCTTGTACAGTTGGCCCACCGGTACAGTGACCTGCAGAGGTGGGATCTGGGACACCAATGGCAGCTCCAGGAGTGGGCACGCAGGGGATCCATGCCACAGCCAGGCAGGTGCTACTTTGCCCAATGCATGCATCTGCACATACAGGTCTGCGCCGTGCTGTGCACTGCATGTGCAGCTGTGGGATATGGGGGGGAGCCTGCACCAGTAGCTGGTCTGAGTTCTTTATCGACACACTTCATGCCTGTGGTGTGCACAGCACCAGAGAGTCATGCAGCATACCCTGGGCATGGGTCTGTGAGGCTGACTGTGCTTTGCCAGAGTTGTGCACTGGGGTGGTGGTAGTGGGTGGCTATGGTCATGGCATGGCACTCATATGCATTCTCTCTCTCTCTCTATCTCTGTTCCTTCCACAGGGCCAGAGGACTGCAGGCATGACATGCAGCCCATGGAGCAGGTCAGGCAGCAAGGTGATGGAGGTGGCATGACTGCACCCACACCCATGCAGGCAGGTGAGTGTGTGCAGCATGATGTATGGAGGTATTGTTGGCTGTAGCAGTAATTGTGGCATGGTGCACAGACCTGTGCAGCCATGCATGCCCAATGTGATGGGTGTTGCTGGGCAGGGGCACTTGCTCAGTGCTGCACCTGTTGCAGGGCCTGGCTGTGGTCTCTGTGTGGTTCTGGGACGCTGCCATCCAGGGTGGGGTGGGGGTGTGCGCATGTCCTCAGGCATGCATCAGCTGCATGGGGCAGCCTGTACTGACTGAGGAGCCCTTGCACCTGGTCTGTCTGATCCAATGCCTGGATGTTTGGGTGGGTCCACTGCAGGTGGCCCCTGGAATGCCATGGTGTCGGCTGTGGCTGTCCACTGTGCACATGCCTGTTCCACTGCCATACACCTGTGGGCACAGCGGCTGTCCTGTGCACACCTGTGAGTGGGGCAGGGCAATGTGGGCACTGGTACTCATTGCCTGTCTTGCTTCCCTTCCTGTAGGTTATGCCAGGCTGCAGGGACAGCACCCTCGGAGGACACATGCCAGCATGCTGAATGTGCAGTACGATCTGGTGTGGCTCATGTTTCAAAGGATGGATGCCATACTATGCATTTGCCACAGGCAGCTGGCATGTGCTGGTGACTGAGGTGCACCTGCTGCGGGAGGCACTGGGCCATGCGTGCTGCTGAGTTGGCTTCAGCCCATTACTGGGCCATGGACATGTTGCCATCTCCTGTTGTTTTGTTCCCTGCCTGTTCCTGACACCTTGAACCTGATCCCATTCCCCATTACAGTTATCCAGTCCCACCCTTGCTCCTCACATCCTGTCCCATTGTGTTGTGCACTGTTTGCACTCCCCTGTTTTATATTGCATTAAACAATTTTATATGGATGCCTCTGTGTTCGCATCTCCTTTACCTGCACTGTGCGTCCATTGTTCTGTGCTGTTCTTGGGTGTGCCCATTGTAGTCCACTGCTCTGGGCTTAGTTTTGTGTTCTCTTCTGCTGTGGATGCTGTGTGCCATCTGCCAGCCCTGGTGTGTTACTGGCCTGTCTGCAGTCAATGGCTGCATGTCCTTGTGTGGCATTGCTGCCATGCCCCTCACCTGGACCACTGCCCTTTCCGATGCTGGAGTGCATTGCATTGCTGGGCCAAGTGTGGTTGCTGTGTGGTGCAGCTTGTGCACCTTGTTTCCCTGTGTCGAGAGATTCCTGTGCCCATTTGCACAGTGCTGGGCCTGGTCATGTACAGCCTACCTGTTGCAGTCTCCTGTTCTGTGTGGCCTGTCAGGGTTGTGATGGTGTTGTGACTTGGGCAACTGCCTGCTCTGTCCTCTGAGTGGGTGGCCAGGTGTGTTTGTTGGCCTGTGCACCACTGTAGTGCAGTTTCTGGTCCCTGTTGTCCATTAGCTGTGTGCCTGTGCTCCATACTGTGTTCCCACCCCCTGTGTGGCCTGGGACCATAAGGCTGGCCTGCCACTCTGCATTTGTGCTGCTCTGCCTGTAGTGCTTGCTCAGCTTTCCTGTTGCTGCCACCTGTCCTGCTCCTGTGCAGTCCTGATTGTGCAGCATATGTCAGTTACAAGGTAGCACATCTGTGCTATATTCGATGCTGCTTGTGCCTGCGCATGTCTGTGGCTCATGTACTGAATATGGCATGAGTTGTCCATGGCGCACCTATGTAGTGCTGCACATTCCATTGCGCATCCTCTGGGTGCACTTCTGAATATTGGGCCTTTGAATTTACATGGACTGGAGAGTGGCATTTTAAAGTTAAACCCAGGCAAAAGGAGGAAGGAAAATTACAACTCCCAAATAGTTTCTTTCTGGACAGAGACAGGGGAGTTTGTTTCTATCCTGGTCAGTCTTAAGTGTGTTATAAGTCTGGGGCCTCACACATTTATCTAATGTCTATGATAAACTCAGGTGTGGCCTTTGTGGAGAATTTGGTCATATAAGTCTTCAGTGCATCAATCATTCCAGATGTAACCTGTGTGATAAGCAAGGACACATTTCCCAGAATTGCCCTTGGGCTTCCCATAACAAAACAAGTGGCATTAATCTAATCACAGCAGAGATGCACTGATTCTGATATTGCCCTGGAAGAAAACCCTAGTAATGATTCAACTCCTGATCCTCACCAACAATTGTGTGCCACAGAACACTCTAGCAAGGAAGACAACCTACATACATAGTAGTTGTCAGCTGAAAAGAACCCCTTGGCCCATCTAGTCTGCCCTGGTTTGGTTTTTATTTACTTTCTTACTTTACTTCAGATCCTGCTGGACCTGTTTCCATTCTTCCCCTCTGTCCTAGTCTCACTTGATCCCTGTATCTATCCCATGCATGCTTGAATGCCTCCATGGTGTCTGCACCCACCACTTCCTCAGGTAGCCTATTCAGGGTTCAATTACCCTTTCTCTGAAGAGGTATTCCCTCACATTGCCTCTGAGTCTCCCCTTTTCTAGCCCGTATCATGACCCCTAGTCCTAGTAATCATCCTTTTCTGCAGATAGCTTCTCTCCCCTACCTTATTTATCCCTCTGGCATATTTGAATATTTCAGTCATGTCTCCATTTTCCTTCGTACCTCCAGTGAGTACATATTTACTTCCCTGAACCTTTCCTCATAGTTTTTTTGGTGCATGCCCTGGACCATTTTGGTAGCTCTTCTCTACACTGTCTCCACCTCTTTGATGTCTTTTCTGAGATGGGGCCTCCAGAACTGGACACAGTACTCAAGCTGGGGCCTCACCAGAGACCTATAGAGAGCAATATTATCTCCCTCTTTCTACTTGTTATTCTTCTTCCAATCCGTCATAGCATCCTGTTCTCCTACCCACTGCTTTACCACACTGACTTGTCACCTTGAGGTCATCTGTTATGATGACTCCTAGGTGCCTTTCCTGGTTAGTTGTTACTACTTCCCATCCTAGCTGGTATATTGCCCTTGGGTTCTTTTGACCCATGTGCATAACCTTACACTTTTTAGCATTAAACCCCAGCTGCCTTACCTTTGACCATTCCTTCAGTTTGTTTAAGTCCCTTCTCATCCTGTCCACTCCCTCTTGTGTGTCAACCCTGTTGAAGATCTTTGTGTCATCTGCAAACAGGCATCTTTTCTCTTCAAGTCTATCTGCAATGTCTCCAGTGAAAACATTGAATAGTAAAGGCCCCAGGACTGAGCCCTGTGGTACTGTACTTGCCACCTCCTCCTCTGATCTCCACAGATTCACTACTACTCTCTGGCTCCTGTTGCTTAGCCAGTTCTGAACCTACCTTACCACTTTTGTCTCCACCCCTAGACCATTCAACTTTTGAACTAATCTCCTGTGTGGGACCATATCAAAAGCCTTCCTGAAATCCAAGAAGGCCACATCCACTGCTACCCTGCTCCATGAGTCTTATCACCCAGTCGAAGAACTGGATTAGGCTCCTTTGGCATGATGTTCCCCGTGAAGCTAAGCTGTCTTGAATCCTGCAATTTATTACTAGTTAGGTACTTCACCATCCTTTATTTTAATAATGTCTCCATTACCTTCCCCACCACCAATGTCGGGCTTACCGCCTATGATTTTTAACCTACGTAGCCTTAATCCAGTTGGTCTGAACAATGAAATAGAAGTTGACCCATACTTGTAAATGAGTTTTTGATCTCTCTCTCTCTCTTTCCCTTTTTTCTGACAGTTCCCATGGTGATTTGAAGTTCAGGGTGAGCACAGGTTACATGCTTGCTTCCGTATCCCTGTGTGGTAACACATAATTTAACTGCCTATTTATTTCTACACATTGTCTCAGGGACGTCTCCTCCCATCATCTTTGACCCCTGATTTTGCTTCTACTCCCCTTTTTTATTTTATATGTTTACCTTTATATAAGATGTGACTCAATGTAAGTTCATTTTACTTTCTGTCCCCCCAATTATTTGGTTTATGACAGCTTACCCATATGGGAATTTATATTGTCTTTTGCACTGGGTTTTAAATGTATATATATGTATAGGATTTGAAACCAAATTGCACCAGTTGGTGATGTGAATTTATTACTGTGATATTTAAACTGCATAATCAGAACTGAGATTTGTTGTTTGTTCATTACCAACATTAATGATGCATAGTTCTGTAAATATTGTATATAAATATTTTTTCACCTTAACCTTGTTTACTTTCTCCTAGTATAATGTCAATTAATCTATTCTTGACTATAACCTCCACATTGTTTTTGCATATTGAAAGCTGTACTTGTCACTGAAGTTCATCCACACTTGAACAACCGCTTAAAAGGAATGTCTACAGGTTTCAAAAGTCACATGACCATTATATTTGCTAGTAATCTCTTTGCCTAATTGATCATGTGATATGTGATGTCAGTGGTATTTGGAGCAATATAAGCTAGCTATTCACAATTCAGAAGCTGCCCCTTTGGAAGACCTGTTGGTTGAAGTGCAAGGGTTTCTGTGGCGAATTAAGTGGAGTATCTGGCACTTAACTTGTGGCAGAATAAATTTAAACCTCTTTTACTTGCAAATTTTTGCTGGTGCCATTATTTTGCTGTGTTTGCGAGTGCAATCTTTTGACTTTTGTTTCTTTTTTTGTAATTTAACTTTTATTGATTTTATACGCCACTCCAGACAAGTTCACATAGACAATAAATGGAACCTTATGATAGTTAATACAAGAAAGAATTCAATAAACATAAAAGGGGCGTAATATATATATAATAAAATCTCCCCTCAAGAAATAAAAAAAAATACATTAACTAATCCAACAAAACCCCGTCCTCCTACCTCCCCCTCAAGGTTGCAATTGGATACTTAATGCAAAAACCATCCGGGAAAAAAAAAAAAAAAAATCAGCAAAGGAGAAACAATGACTATTCAGCACACAACTCAAGCTTTCAGTGTCCAAGTTTTCAATAGCGAGTCAAGACGACCCCACAGCGATGCAAAGGCTTTAACTTTGCCTCTAATATAGGCTATATGTTTTTCTAATTGTAATGCTAGCATACTCTCCCGGTGCCACTCCAGAAGAGAGGGGGAGCTCTCAGATGACCAGTGCCTTAAAATTATTAGCTTCGTAATAGCAGCAACGAGTGACACGTAGGCTCTCCAAGACCTTGAAGTAGCCTCAGGAAAAATATGCAATAGACAGATTTCAGGAGTGTTCATGCTATAGGAGCCAAGGACAGGGCGTACAAGCCTACTAATGGCACCCCAGAGGGTACGAATTTTCAGACACTTCCAAAGCATATGTAGTAGAGAGCCCTCATCCAGTTTACAACACCAACATAGTGGGGAACTGCGTGCCTTCCAGCGATAGAGATAAGTGGGTGTTAAATAAAGATGATGCATGATATTAAATTGAACCAACCTGAGTCTATCTTGTTTAACATATGAATAAATGGAGTTCCAGAGCTTCCTCCAGAGCTCCGGAGAGTCTCTAGCACTCAGTTCCCCGACCCAATAATAACAGACCCCAGATGGGAGTTTATTATCCCATTCTTGAAGTATTCTATAGACTTTGGAGAAGGCATGGGGTTGTATCGCAGCCTTCAACAGACAATTAATATTGTCGGACCGGCAAACTAAGGTATAAGGAAGAGCAACCCCCTGAAACACAGCATTTTTGAGTTGCAACCATTTAAAAAAACAGCTATCCGCAATACCAAAAAGCCTTTTCATATAGTCAAAGGACTGTGGTTTATTCTGATCTAAAAAGTCCGCTACTGTTATATGACTGATCTGAGGCCAAAAGGTTAGGGATATCGTCGCACCACCAATCTTAAAATGCAGATTTTCAAAAATGGGTTGGGCATCCGAGGTCCACCACCTGAAACCAAAGTGTTGCTGTAACTGGAGGAGAGCTCTCAGGGACCATCCCATAGGATTATTCTTTAGCAACCTCGGGATATTTGAAGGGGAGAGAAATAATAGGGCTCGTAAGGAGCACTTTAGTTTTTTTGCTAGATCACTCTCTATGTCCCACCAAAGTGGCCTGTACTCCAAGTGTTGATAATCCCTACTCCACCAACCCAGTTTACAAACATGCTGAGCCAGATAATATGTAAACATAGAGGGAGCAGCCAATCCTCCTCTGTTTTTTGGAGCTGTCAGGTAACTATAAGACCTGCGGGTTCGCTTACCTTGCCATAAAAAGATATTAAACATTTTTTGTAGTCTGATAAACCACTTTTTTGGGAGATAGACCCCGAGCATCCCCAAAGGATATAGAATTCTGGGTAATACATTCATTTTTAAGAGGTTTATCTTACCCCACAATGTCAAAGAGGCTGACCACCACCTATTTAAATCATCCGATATAGACTGGATAAGGGTACCCAGATTCTCTTTAACTATCGATGAAAGGTTTATACTAATGTTAATGCCCAAATATGGCAACAATTTAGTTTTCCAACCCAATCCCAATGATTGTAAATCCACCTTTATCACTCTATTATTTAAAGGGAAAATTTTGGTCTTAGAGCGATTTAGTTTGTAGCCTGAAATCCTTGAAAAATAGTCAATTTCCTCAAGTATCACTAGCAACGAAGTTTTTGGATGTACAACATGTAATAATACATCATCTGCATAAGCTGAGCAGATATAGGCATTGTTCCCTACTTTAATCCCTTCAATACGAGGATTCCCCATTAACCTATGCAGGAACGGCTCAATATATAGATTAAATAATAATGGGGATAATGGACATCCCTGCCTGGTACCTCTTTCTAATCTAATAACCTGTGACACTACCCCATTACATTTCACTCTGGCAGAGGGTGAGGAGTATAGGATTTTAACCCATTTTATAAAGGCATCCGGCAAGCCAAAAGCTGACATAGTAGAAAATAAGTAGTTCCAGGAAACTCTATCAAAGGCCTTTTCAGCATCAAGTGAAAGGAGTACCGCAGGAATATCAAACTCCCTAGCCTCTGCCATGAGATGTAATAGTTTTCTAAAATGGTCTTGAGGAACCCTCCCTTTCATAAAGCCTACCTGCTCTCTGCAGATCAATTTATCCATTACTTTTGACAATCTGCCTGCTAGGATCTTCTCTAAGATTTTAACATCTGTATTTAACAAAGATATCGAGTGATAACTATCGGGATTTGATGAGTCCTTGCCAGGTTTCAGGATTAGAGAAATTGTTGCCTCGAGAAAACTTGGGTCTGAGATACCATGATTGTACCAGTGGTAGAAGACCTCTAACAATATTGGGGCTAATTGGGAAGAGAAGGCTCTAAAAAAATTATTGGGATACCCATCAGGTCCAGGGGACTTATCCGGGGCATCTGCTGGATAGCTAGGCAGATTTCGAGAGTGTTATGGGAGCACCTAAGTTAGCAGCTTCATCTGTAGAAATTTTTGGAAGAGAAGCCGACTCCAAAAAGTATTAATTTCTGATTCTGAGGATCACACTGCCAATCTCACGAGTATATCTTTTGAAAGAAGACTCTAAATGCTTCTGCCATATCAACGGATCCATACAAATTTGGCCATCCTGAAATACGAATTCCTGCAATATGATCGCCAGGTCCAACTGCCTTGTCCGCATAGCAAGGAGTTTTCCTGCCTTCTCCCTCATATCTAGATATTGGAGTTTCGCTCGCAGTAGTGCAAGTTCGCTCTTTGTTGCACCAGCTCCGAGTATTGCGCCTGCAACTTATGCAATCTCATCCTCTCAGAATCAGATGAATATTGGGACAAATTAGATTCAATTTGCTTAATCTGGGTCAGTAAGGAGTCCATCATGTTTCTTTGAATATGATTTTTCCTAGAGGAAATCTTGATTAATTCACCCCTTAAAGTACACTTTAAAGCAGCCCAGACCAAATCCTTTGAGTCACTGAATCTAGGTTAAACTGTAAAACCACTTGATATGATCCCTAATTATTTTTAAATATGATTGCTCCTTCAATATTTGACAATTTAATCTCCACTGAGGTGAACATTGGGAAATGGTCGAGGGTTTATACAGTACACTCACCGGAGCATGGTCTGAGATGACTCTAGCTGAAATATCAGCCTGTACAATGTCAGGAATCAATAGAGTACTAACTAAAATATAGTCTATCCTAGAATAAGATTTATGTACTGGAGAGTAATAAGAGTACTGCCTTGACCCTGGGTTAAGTATGCGCCAAATATCAGTTAAAGCTGAATTCTCCATAAACCCCTTCAGGGCTCTCTGCACAGGGGATAGGCCTTTCCGTCTATTAAATGTCCTGTCTAGGTCATTTTGGAGTACTAAATTCCAGTCTCCTCCAATAATTATCAGTTAGTGCGCGCCCGAAATTGCCCTTCGTAATAATTTTATAAAAAAGAGGGGAGAGTCAAAATTAGGGCCATAAACAGACCCTAATAAGATTGGTTGCGAGGCTAATTGTGCACGTATAAATATATACCGGCCCTCAGGGTCCCAGTGTTCATTCAATAGCTTAAAAGGGACATTTCTGGCCACAAGTATGGCCACACCAGCTCTTTTAGTTGAGGCCCTGGCCCCAAATACCTGGGCAACCCACATCCTCCTAAAATACTGTAAATCACATTTTTTAAGGTGTGTTTCTTGAAGGAAGGCAATATGGGTTCCCAGGTGGGACAAGTGCCTTAATATTACTTGTCGCTTAGCTCTGTCCTTGGCTCCCTTGACATTCCAGCTAATAAATTTAAATGTCTGGCTCATGCATGCACATATGTAAATTCAGCATAAACATAAGACAGGACCTTAGAATCTTATCAGCATGTGAAAGGCCTAAATCAGAGGCTGATGCATCCTTATACCAATAAGAGAAAAGCTTTCCCAATAGATTGTAACCTTGAGTACAATTAATACCCTCCCTACCCTCTAAAACTATCCCAAACCCAAACACCCCCTTCCTCTCCCTAACAGAATAACAAGGAAGTAGAAATACCTCCCCCTCTCCCCTACTATAATCTCCCCAGTTCCTCTGAACTGCTCTCCAAAATAACACCTGCCACATGATAATCATTCACCAGCCCATAACACCCAGCTACCCGCCTGGAGCCCCAGCCACCCACATCCCAAAATATTCATTCACTCATTCAGATCAAATGTGACCCTAGAATCTGGTATATTACATAATATTAAAACAAGGACAGTTTATGTCAATAAGCATTTCACTAGGTAAATACTAAAGATATATGACAAGTCCTGTTAATAGCTCACAGGTCATGAGAAAAAAAAAAAAAAAAACATTGCCATGCTAGTCAGAAGAACTACAATTAAGTGCGGTTGCATATGCAACATGCTTTATCCAGCCCAAATCTACATTAAATTAAAGTCCAGATATATTACATTGCCAATATAAAGTGGACTGGGAATGAAATTAAGGCATAGTCCTCGCCGGGATTTATATTAAATCCACAATATATTATCTTGCAATGGCTCAGTAAAATAACTTTATCCTGTAAAAAAAAACAATCCATTGGTCTTCATAAGTTCAGTGGAACCTTAAGCAGGACCGCTCCCAACATTAGGCCAGAACATCCATCTGAGACAGTCCATGTCCAAGCCTATGTCCCAGACCAACAGAAAGTGCATCAAAAGATGAACCCCAACTCCAATTTGCCAATAGATACTCTGAGGGGACTGTGTGGCCCTAATCAGTCTCACTTGAAGAGATCAGGAAGTAGACGCTGCAGCTCCTGGTGCGCCTGAGAATATGATTCAAATGTATGCCAATTCTCTTCTAGTTTTACCATTAATACTGCAGGGTACCTTACTCTGAAGAGCTTAGATGCAGCAATAAGCTTAGCCACGATTGGGTGTAACTCTCGCCGCTTCATTCTCACTGAGTGAGGGAGATCCTGGATAAAACGAATGCGTTTGCCCTCCCAAAGTAGCTCTTTCACTCCTCTCACTTTGTCTAGCACATGCTGTCTATCAAGATAGTTGAGAAATTTTACAATAAATGGCCTGGGAGGCTGATCTGGCGTAGGAGGAGGCCGCAGGGCTCTATGCACTCTTTCAATGATGTAATCCCCTCCACTTGGGGGGGGGGGGCAGCAATCTTGGAGACAAAGCTTCTGGATAAATGTAATCGAGCACTCCTTCCTCTTTTTTCCGAATCCCATCACCACTACATAGTTAGCTCTGCTGCGCCCTCCAAATCCTCTAATTTATCCTCCAACTTAAATCTTTGCTTCACAAGCACAAGCTCTGTTTCATGGTTTGCCTGTTTATTCTCCAGGGAAGTTACTTTTGTTTCAATGTCCCCCACCCTCTGAGCCAGAGTGTCCATCGACCTCTTAATTGCCTGCATATCATTTGCTACTGACGCGATCGCCATCTGTAAGGGCTGCAGAAGCTCTAAAAACCTCGACTCTGATAGCGGAGCATCTGTTGTAGGCAGGCTTGATAGGCTAGAGGCCTGTTGCTTTGCCCTCTTCGCGGCCTTTTCTTTTTCAGGCGTCTGTGGGGGTGTATGCTTTGGTCTTGTTTTTTTCACGAACCCCTCCATGTTATAAGCCCACTCACGGACTCTGGCTGCTCTCGGAAAGTCCTTAGGTGGAGTTTGAAACTGCTGGGTGCGAACTTAAAAAAAAGATTTATTTCTTCTCGGATGGTGGCGGAGCTCCGCGGGTGCGCTGCTTACGCTCGGGCTGACATCACATGACCTCCTGACTTTTGTTTCTTGACTTGCTACCTAGTTTGCACCACCCTGGTTCACAGGTGTATCACTGGGTTTCATGAATTTGATTTGAGTCCTTCTTTTTCCCTGCAATCCTGGGCAGAAGTTTCTGTTGCACCAGGACACACTCTCCTCAGCCAAAAAATGTATTCAGCACTGTAACAGGCTGTTTGCTGGTGAGTGTCCACATTTTGCTTATTTGAAATGCATACAGATGGAGATGCTGAAATTTTGACCTACCACCACTAGTTTGTTTAATGAACACTGATAATTTATGGTACAACAATGCAAAGCTTATTTAAAAGCTAGAACTGAAACTGAACAAGGAGCAGGTGCTCAAAAGGTTGGTGAAATTAAAACATTGTTTGTCACATTAGAGTGACAACTGTGTGTTGAACTGAATTTAACATACAATATTATTGGTCTGGAAAATTACATTGAGCATAATCTAGCTCCCAGAGGCTCACATATCTCTATATTACCTTCCTGGGACTTGAATACTTTGTTCATAGAACTTAGTGGGAAGGGGAGTCACGTGATGTGGTGCACGGAGTAGCAGCATTCCCGGGAAGCTCCGTCTGCCTCCTCTCAATTTTGCTGTTTTGTGGGCACACTTTTGGGATTCCAGACCAGATTTCTTCGCCTAACACTCTCAGGAGCCTGCCGACTGTTGTTTGGTGCCATTGGTGGAGGAGATGCCCAAACCCCCCCCCCCGAGGCACACACCTCCTGTATCACCGGAAAAGGCCCCGAAAAAAGCAAGGGCCTCAGGTGCGCAACACCTACAGAGCACGGTGAAGGAGGAGTTGGAGTATGAGGGACTGACTTTGGCTAGATTTTTAGAAGAGTTCAGACCATTTCAACTGGAGATCAAGGAATTGGTCATGGACATAAAAAGCTTGTCCACCACGTTGGAGGATATCACTAAAAAAGTATCCGATAATGAAGTGAGAATTAAATCATTAGAAGGGCACATGGAAAGGGTGGAAGAGGGGTTCGTTTCATCTCGGCAAAGGCTTGCTAAGCTAGAAGCAAAGGTCGAGGACCTTGAAGGGAGATCTTGCCGTAACAATGCTGTCATTTTTGGGTTGCCCGAAAAAGAAGAAGGCCCTGATCCTGTGAAGTTCGTGCAGAAGTTTGTGGAGAAGATAGTGGGCCCTTCCCCTTATGGCCAGACATACGTAATTGAGAGGGCTCATCGGGCCTTAAGGCCTATCCCACCACCTAATTCTCCACCTCGGCCCTTAATCTTCCATTTTCTTAATTACTTGGAGCATCAGCTTTTTCTCACTAAAGCAAGGGAGAACAAGGATCTTTACTGGGAAGGTACTAAAATAAGAGTAACGCAGGACATCCTGGTAACGGTCAGACAGAGAAGAGCCACCTTCAATTCCTTGATTAACAGGCTGATTGCGGCCGGGGTCCGTTTTAAAATGATCTACCCAGCCAAACTCAAGTTATAATTAAGGGGAATGGATGCAGTTTGATACGGTGGAGGCCGCTTATGTGTATATTGAGGTCATGCTACCTAACCTTTTTAAGGATCCATGAAAGGGAATGCAAGGATCCTGGTGTGTGGTCACTTTGCTATGGACTGTGGTTTGTGAAGGGTCGCTATGCTGGGATGACATCTCGTGTTCTATTTGGCTCTGTTTTTTTGCTACCTTAGTGGGAAAGTTGAAAGTGACCATCATGCTGGATGGACTGGAGTTGGTTGACTCTTTGTGTTAATCAATGGAATCCTAAGATGGGCTGCAACGTGGACTTTACTTTGGATTTTATTCTGGACTATGCTCTCTGGATTATGGCACTTGGGGACCTACTAAAGCAGCGGAGAGGAGGGGGGTTTTTGGACCCACTCCCTCTTTTCTCATTTCCTTTCTTCCCTTCCCCCCCTTTTTTTTTCTTCTCTATATACATATATCGCAGAATGATGGTGGTACTCTGAATTGTTGTAACATCCTTGTTTGCTACCTTGTATTGCTTTCGCGGTAGCAGGATGATGATTGGTTATTTTGGGGGGGTGGGGATTGGTGGGCTTTTTTGGGTGGCTAAATCTAGCCCTATACTCAATGCTGAGCCTGATACTCTAGGGGGTTGTTAACATTAACTTTGTTTCTCTGTTTAAATGGTACAGGTTTGCTTATTGAGTCTGGACTTTTAGGGGTTTTGGTGAACTGATTTCAATGTCTGGTACTATCGGAGAGAATGCCTGTGAAGACATCTTATGGAATGGGGATATTGATGATTGGGAGGAGGCGGGGGGCGAGGTTGAGCAAAGCTATGATGTGCGGTAATCACGGGCCAATGGAGTGGGGAGGGGTGGGGTTGGGGGCTGGGTGGGAGATAGTTGGTATGTTCAGATCGGGGGCTAGGGGGAGTGGGGTTGGGGGTGGCTGTGGGGGTTATAGCAAGATCTTTCTATCAGATGTCTGTTTTGACAAGTGGAGTCATGAGGAGGGTGGTCTGCGGGGATTTGGCAGATCAGAGGTTGTATGTTTTCTCTGGCTTTTGTGGGAGGGGGAGGGGGCACAAGTCTGCTTTATAGGGGATGGGGTGTATCACGTTACTGTGCATACCCTATTTTATATGACAGTGGTGTATGACTTTGTTGGGGGCCTTTAAGGTCACTACATGGAATGTAAAGGGTGCACGCCAGAAACATAAACAGTACTGTCTCTTGAAACACCTGGAGATTCTCAGAGCAAATATTGTATTCCTACAGGAGACACATTTACTACATTCGGAAGCTAATGCTATGAGGCGTAGACAGTTCAGGTCAGTTTTTCCCTTACAGAGTAACACTCAGAGTAAGGGAGTAATGATATTGGTGGGTAGAGCTGTACCTTTTGTTCCACTGCAAGTTGCTCAGGACGATGATGGGAGAATTGTATTGGTAAGGGGAAAACTTCAAAATATAGATGTCTTACTTGGGGTGATCTATGGCCCGAATATGGACTTGCAGGAATTTTTTGTTAAACTCTCTGGAATGCTTGCCCCCTTTGTGAGGGTACCCATGATACTAGGTGGTGATTTAAATTTGGTGTTAGATCCCCTCATGGATAAATCTAGGGGTGAGAGGCTTAGATCATCGCCTGCTCGTCAGGCCTTCCATGAGGTGATGGAACAATATGGTCTGGTTGATGTGTGGAGAGTTCTTCATCCCCAAGATAGACAGTTTCCTTTTACTTCCACAGTGCATGGATCCCAATCTCGTTTGGATTATATCTTAGTTTCTAAGGACCTCCTTCCTGGGGTACTGGACACGGAGATTATGCCGGGTCCTCCTTTTGACCATGCAGCGGTTGTTGTTTCCATCTTGATGTCAGCTTTGCTTAAAAAAGGAAGAAGATGGAGAATCAACAATCAGTTGCTTCGTAACCCACGGGTCACCAAGTCCCTTTCAGATCAGATATCTGAGTTTATAGCCAATAATGCTGGGGCTGAGGCTAGGCCGGATATGGTATGGGGGGCATTTAAGGCCTATATTAGGGGAATGTTGATTGCACAGGCGTCCCATTGTAAGAGGGAGCGAATGTGGATTTTCACCGAACTGCTAGAACAGATTAAGGATTTAGAAGGCAAGATAGAGGAGTTGGGGGATGAGAAGGACAAGATGGAGTTGATAGGGGTGAGGGACCTTTATCTTAAGCTGCTGGGGGAAAAGGCGGAGCTAGCTTTAATTAAAACCAAGGCAAAATATCAGGATCAGGGGGAAAAAGCCGGGTCCCTACTGGCCAGGAGGGTTAAGCAAATAGAGTCATCATGGATGGTCTCTGGGATTCAGTCTGGGGTGGATGGGATGATCAAGACCTCTCCAGGGGAAATAGTTTTGGAGTTTAGAAACTACTTTAAGTCTTTATATAACAAAATGGCTTTTCCCCCCTTCTAGACAGGAGATTCTCACCTTTCTTGAAGGGATCGATATTCCCCGTCTCGCCGAGATTCAGCAAGAATTGTTTCTGAGGGAGATTACTCAAAGTGAAATTGAAAGGGTGATAGAAAGTCTCCCTTTAGATAAAATGCTAGGTCCGGATGGACTTTCGGCTAATTTTTACAAGAAATTTGCTAGGCTGATATCCCCCTTGCTCTTGAGTCTCTTCCAATATATTCTGTCCCAGCAGGCCCAAGATCAGTCCATATTTGAGGCATTGATTGTATTGATCCTAAACAGGGCAAACCTCCGGAACACCCTCGAGTTACAGACCTATTTTGTTGCTAAATTATGACATTAAAATACTGGCCAAGTTACTGGCAGAGAGGTAAGTGTGGTCCTTCCATACCTCATTGGTCCAGAGCAAGTAGGGTTTATGAGGGAAGATCCTCTGGACAATATCCGGACTGTATCTTTTCTGGTTTCCTGAGGACCAGCAGGCGCATGACCCTGCTGTCCTTGGGCCGAGAAGGCTTTGATAGGTACACTGGGAGTTTTACTTATGGCGATGGGAGATTTGGGTTCGGACTTGTTCAGGACCTGGATTCCTCCCTTTACTCTTGCCCTACTGCAAGGATTGGTTGTAATGGTGCATTTTCGAACCCTTCCCTTATATGTTGGTACTAGGCAAGGATGCCCCTTATCTCCTCTCCTCTTTAATCTATACTTGGAGCCTTTTATAAGATCTGTTGTAGCCAATCAAGCAATAGAAGGTATCACTATTAAGGACCGTACTATTAAGGTCACAGCTTATGCGGATGACTTGTTGATCTATTTAACTAACCCAGGTACCTCTATACGAGCACTGTTGGAAGTCATTAAACAGTTCGGGAAACTGGCTAACTATAGACTAAATTTGGATAAATAAATAATAATTTGGTCTTCAGACATGAAGTGGCAGATTTAGGTCTCTCCTGGAAGCCGAATTTTATTAGGTATTTGGGCCTCAACATAGCTAGGGGGGATCTCAAGACTTTTCAATTGAATTTTGATCCATTACTAAGGAATATTGCCTTGGACTTGGATCGCTGGGTGAAACTCCCAATTTCCCTATGGGGAAGAGTCAATCTTGTTAAAATGAATATATTTCCTAGATTGTTTTACCCCCTGAGTATGCTGAATGTTGTTATACCATCCAAATGGTTTAAGAAAGTACACAATATGATTGCTAATTTTGCATGGGGTCAGAAGAAATCACGAATGGCCTACGCGAAACTGGTGCTTCCCATGGAGCTGGGGGGACTCAGACTTCCACATTTTGCCTTATACTTCTGGGCAGCCCAAACCAGTAAATATGTGAGGTGGGTAAAGAGTAGCGAGGATTTGATTAACCAGACTTATATGCCACTGTGGTTGCGGATTGAATTAGCCTTGATTAAGGAAGCCGGCCTAAGACCGGATGCCCTATATTATATTAAGCCTAAATGGTTGCCCCGTGGGTTACTCAATTCCCCCATTGGTGTTGCAGTGAAGAATCATACCTAGCTTGCTGGTTTCCTAAGATATGATCATTTAAGAGATTGGGATCAACCCTTATGGGGGAACCCCTGTTTTGTTTTGGGTGGTAAAACATTGGAGCACACATGGTTACCCTTACCCGAGGTATGTCTTGTAAGGGATCTGCTTTCCGCAGAAGGTGTGGTATTACCCTCGAATATTATGATGGGTAAATTTGGGTTACCTAATAGGGCTATTTTTAAGACCTATCAGATCAGGCATCTCTTAATTGCGCAATTGGGAAAGGTGGTAGTGCAGAAACCGAGTCTGGAGTTTTTGGATGGCTTATCCCCTTTAGTAGGGCTAAGACATGCGAGCTCTAAAATTTATCAGGTATTGATTACTTGGGCCTATGCCTCTGACCTGGTGCAAGGTTATATTGGAATTCAGTCTTTCCAATTTGAAGTTTAACTGGAAGGAGCTATGGAGGAATTGTCATAGATTTCTATTGCAGGACAGATTGAGGCTCCATAATTCAAAATTCTTTACAATATTTTTATTCCCCTGGAAGTTAGAAAATTAGGTTGGCTAGAGATTCGAGGTGTTTCAGATGTCGGGGGGAGGAAGGAGACTTGGTACACATTTTCTGGAAATGTCTGAAGGTAGCCCCGTTATGGGAAGACATTAAGAAGAGGGTTAACCCTTTGTTGGGTCTCAAAGACCTGTTTACGCCAGAGATATGCCTTTTGGGAGATGTCTCGAACATTCCTGTGCTGAATAGGAGGTTTTATATGGCTCTGATTGCTGCCACGCTTAAGAGGGTGGTAATTAGACACTGGAAAGATTTGATGGTTTTAGGATATAAGGAGTGGTTGGAGGAATTACTTGCTTGTTTGAGAACCGAAAGGATGTCGGCTATCCTTCAGAATAAGCTCTCCGGCTTTGACAGAATCTGGGGCCCTTTTCACTTGCTATTCTATTCGTGAGAATGAATGCTGTTTCTATTGATATCACCCTATCTCCTCAGACTTGTGCCAGGGGTGGGAGAGGGATGGGGAGGGCTGGGGAGGTGGGGGGAGGGAGGGTCTGTTACAGGGCCATGATTGTGGAATGTGCAACCTTTATATATAAGGCCGATTGTATGGCTGCATGTACCCTGTAACTTAAAGTGAATAAAATGTTAATTGAAAAAAAAAAGAACTAAGTGGGAATCTGCAGCTGCATTATGTTTCCAAACATTTATTGAGCTATTGATAAAAGAAGACACCTTAAAACATGCCCAAATAACTGATAAATTAATTGAAACAAAAACCACCCTCAAAATTATTTGCAACATCCATTATTTTTTTATCGTACTCTTGTTTCTACCGCCTCGGCAGAGTGGACCCCATGATCTCCGGCCACTGGCCCTGCACTCCCAGACCAGGTTGTGCATGCGGGCCACATGAACCTGCTCCCCCAGTGGGCTGGCCTTTTGTCACTCTCTGGGTACATGCCACTGGGTATGTGCCCATCTCAGATCTCTCCAGGGGTGCAAGGCATGGCCATCAGCCGCAAAGATCACCCTGGCATTTTTCCACATTTTTCTCCCTTATGGAGAGCTGGACATGCAATGGCATCAGAGCACATAGTGCTGACTCCCCTCTGCACTCTCCCCCCCCACTTTTTGCATGCCACTGTAGTGTGGCTGGCCTCCGCCAGTCGCTGCTACAGGGCAATGCAAGCGCCACCACCCACCCCAGAGAGAGAAGAGCAGTCATCGGACGTTCAATCCTTCCTCTTCACTGCCAGCCCCCGGGGGCTCGAGTCTGTTCCTGAACCCGGGTTGCTGGCGTGGTGCAAGGTGTGGCATCCTGTGCCTCAACCCTCAGTGCCACTGGGCCAGTGAAACATCCATTATTTTCTGAACTGGATAAAAAATGTACAAGCCAAGATTAAAAAAAAACATGAGGGTGAACTTTTAGAGGGAAAACACACAAAGTTGGAGAAGGATAGATCGGATTTTAATGAATGAATGATTTATAACTGGAGCAAATTTGGGAGTGAGCGCTCACAATCTCATGGTTGCTCTAGGCATAGAAGAACCCCCCCCAAAGAAATAAGAAGAATTGTAATTCAAACTCTAATAGCACACAAGCACCAACTGGAACAGAACCTGCCTGTGAACAAGCTACAACATCTGAGCCAACTAAAATAGCTGTAACCATTGATCCTTCCATATCCACTATATTAGTGCCTTTTTCCACCAAGGTATTAGGACTAGGACAAATGACAATGACAGGACAAAATACAAGGAAACAAGGAAAAAGGCAAGGAGAGGCTGGAAAGAAGGATGTAAGCAGTCAAACAGAGGGGCTATCTGGAGGGCACACTCAGAGTGGCAAATCATAAATTTAACAAACCTTGAACTTACTGCAACACATAAATCACTTCTGTCATGAGGCTTATCTTTTGTTTGCACTTCCAGACCAAATAGATTTGAGATTTACCTTGATTTGCAAAATTCTTTTAGAAGATCCATTTGAGAGACTTCTTTTGAAAAAATCCTAAAATGGGTAGAGGAGAACGTTCAGATACCTCTGGGATTAGCAATGATGATATCACTGATCATGCTGCATTACACACATGTGTGGAAGATCAAGAAAGGGATGGCATTTCTTCCTTCCAGTGTTTGACAAACTTGGAAGCAGATCTAGTGGATGAATCATGGACTACCAAGGATGCAAAGAATCTCCGAGCACTGAAAGCTTTATGGGAGGATGTACAAGGGGTAGTGGACATTTCTGTATCAGGAGAGAAAACTTTGGATTTGAATTTAATGGGACTGAAAGCAGAATTCAAATAAAAATTGAAATCTTTATTCAGACCAAAATCAGACTCCATTCCAAGCTTGCCTAACCAGACCATTAATACCTACAAAAAAACTGTTAGGACTGAGGTTTCCAGATTTTTGGAAAACCAATCTCAGGTATGTCCTAACATTACAAGTGCTGATAGAGCTGCAAGTGATAAATTAAAAAATAACACTGGTTTAGTTTTTAAGAGTTCTGATATAGCGGGCAATATTGTGATCGTGACACCTGAGTTGTGTAAGGGTAATGGATTTATTGAATAACAGGGTTAATTTGTGGCAACCGTTCTCTATTACCCCTGTTCTCTATATACTTCCAAAGGTGCACAAAAGTGTATTGGATCCACCAGGACATCCTGTTGTGTCCAGGGTGGATTCCTTAATGGACAATTTGTGCAGCTTTATTGACTTTTTTCTATAGCATTATGCCACCACCCTCCCATCCTGTACTAGGGACATTACTCATAAGAAATTGTGAGATTAGAAATGGAAGCCAGAGTATTTGTGAATAGGCATAGACGTGAAATGATTATACATGTCTATATGCCATGATGATGGTCTTAATGTGTGTGCCCAGCATTTATAGGATGGCCCCCTTGAAAATGGTATTCAAAGAGATTTCATCATGGGGGGGGGGTAAGATTTGTGCTCACACACAATTTGTTTTATGTTTAATGATGAATTCTTTCTCCAGTGCTGAGTTATGGCAATGGGGGCAGCAATGAAGCCTGCATGTGCCAATTTACTACAAGGCATGTAGGAGGAGACACATGTCTTTAATGAGAACATTAATCAATTTGGGGTGAAAATTAAATATTGGACACATTTTATTGATGATTCTGTTTGTATATGGAAGGGTAACACTGATGAGGCTAAGGACTTTGTGAAATGGTTCAATAACAATGATTTGAATCTAAAATTCACAGCAACAATTGACTTAGATGAGCTTAATTTTGTTGGATGTCACTTTGTCAATTGGGCCGGATCACAGGGTCATCAGTAAGGCATATAGAAAACCAACTGCCACAAATAGTCTTCTAAAGCTACAAGTTCACATCCAAATAGTTTAAAACATTCCATCCCTTATGGGCAATTTTTGCATTTGAGGAGGAACTGTGCACTAGACAGTGACTTTGTTGAACAAGCTATGGAACTGAGAAATAAGTTCCTTGAAAGAGGTCATAAAGCTAACATTCTGGTTAAAGCCTACACAAGGGCTAAAGTTCTCAATCACACTGAGTTGCTCACATTTAAGGGATGTGAGTCAGCAAAGTTTGATAACTTTTATTACTGTGCATAATGGCCTGTCTAGCAAAACTGAAGGCATTGTCTGTAAATACTGACCATTCTCCACAATGATACAACATCGACTGATGTGATTGGTGAGAAACCCAGGGTTATCTTTAAGAGAGGTGCAACAATAAAGGATAAGCTTGTCACAAGTGCCTTTATTGAGCTACATTCCAGTGACACCAATTGGTTGCCCATTAAGCCTCGTGGAATGTTCTATTGTGACAACTGCAACATTTGCAAATACTGTATACAAAGTGACCATTTCTCATTTGGTGGTTGTACTAAATTAGTCAGAATCAGACAATGTATCTCATGTGTATTTACATATGTAGGTCATACAACAAGAATCATTAAGAAACGTATACAGGAACATGTGAGGGACATCAAAAATAATGACCTCACTAATCTTGTAGTTGAGCATTTTTGGTCTGCCCACCAAAGCAACCCCAATAAATGTAAACCTTTTTTACTTGCAAAGTTTTGCTGGTGCCATTATTTTGCTGTCTTGGTGAGTGCAACCTTTTGTCTCTGGTTTCTTGGTTTGCTACCTGGTTTGCACCACCCTGGTTCACAGGTATATCACTGGGTTTCATGAATTTGCTTTACTGCCTATAGTTCCCTGCTTCCTCCCTCCCGCCTCCCACTCTTGTGGATCACTACCACATCTGTCCTTCTCCAGTCTCCCATTACTATCCCTTTATCCAAGGATAGCTTGCATAGGGCTATCAGGGGAGCAGCCAGATCATTCCTGGGTTCTTTTAGTATCGTTGGGTGCACTCCGTTGGGTCCCATAGTCTTGTCCACTCTTTATTTCTCCAGTTCCTTAAGTACCCTGTTCTCTGTAAAGGGGCTTGTGTCCACCCTATCCCCACTGTTCCTTCCTTTCTCCTTTACAGTATCTCTGGACCATTTACCTCCCTTTCTTCTGTGAATACTGAACAGAAATACTTGTTCAGTATGTTTGCCTTCTTCTGATTTTCCTCCTCACATTCTCCCTCCTCCCCCTTGATTCTCACTATTCCTGCCTTGCTTTTATTTCTTTCACTGATACTGTATATCTGTAAAGTGTGTTATCCCCCACTTCACTGACTTTGCTATGTTTTTCTCTATGGGTGCCTTAGCCTGTCTAATCCTTTTTGCTGCTTCTTTCCTTTTCTCATATATACCTCCCTATTCGGTTCCCCCTGTGTTGTTTTGCACTTCTTGATGGCTATTATTTTTGCCCTAACTGCCTCTGCTACTTTTTGTGAGAAACAATGTGGTATCCTCTTCCTCTTGTTCTTCGCTACCTGTCTAATACATAGGCTCACAGCTTCTTCTAACGCCTCCTTAATTTTGTCCACCTTTCCTCTACCCCTCCCCATTTTGTATCCTTGCCAGAGCCCTTGTAAGTCCCTCCCCCAATTTTCTAAAGTCTACTCTCCTGAAATCTAGGACCTTTGCTTTGGTGTGGAATGCTTGTTGCCCAATTCTTAACTCAAAGTGTACTGTTTTGTGATCTCTCACCCCAAGGGGGTTCCCCACTGTGACTCTGGTCACACTGTCTCTGTTTGAGATTATCAGGCCCAGTGTGGCCCCCCTCCATGAATGTTCATCTGTGAGCTGTCTTAGCAATGTCCTCGGTAGCTCATCCAGGACCTCCTTACTCCTATTGGTTGATGCCACTGGGATGCTCCATTTCACATCAGGCATATTGAAATCTCCCATCAGTATTACCTTCCCCCTTGCAGTACATCTCTCTGATTGCATTCACCATTACCTTATACACTTCCTCCTTTTGCATAGGGGGCCTGTAGATAACCCCTGCCATTATTATGATATCTCCATTTACCTCCAGTGCTCCCCATAACATCTCCTCCTCCTTCCCACTGTCTCTTGGTATTTCCATGGCATTAATAGTGTCCTTTATGTACAATGCTACCCTGCCTCCCTTTTTCCCAACTCCATCCTTCCTGAATAGCACTTACCCCAGCATCACGACATCCCAGTCTATGTTTTCATTAAACCTGGTCTCTGTTACTGCCACTGTATATATGTCTCCTTCTCCACTGTGATGGCCTTAAGTTCTGATACTTTATTGCTGAAGCTCCTGGCATTTGTGGATATTACCTTTCAGATGTTTCTGCCTCTTGTCCTGTTCCTGTGTTCCTCACTGTCTATATTTTCTACTCTGTGTCTGCTGCCAGTTTCCCTTTTGTCAACTCTTTTCAATTTCACTTGCATATGGGTCTCTTGCAATTTGTTCCCTTCCTGCTCCCCTCTATCCCTAATAGCCTTTGGGGGTGAACAGCTATCTTCCCTGTCTACCAGCCTGCCCCCCATTGGATAGTTTAAATGCTCACCAATATACCATTTGAACTTTTCATTGAGGATCTCAATACCTCTCCAGGATGGATGCAAGCCATCAGCATTGAACAGACCTCCATCCCTCAAGGTGGGCCCCCAGTCCCCAATGAAGATAAAATCCTTCCTCTACACACCAGTTCTTCAACCATGCATTGAAGTTCTTGGTATGTACAGTCTGTATGCTTCTGTGTTCACCCATGCCCTTTACCGGAAGCACCTCTGAGAAGGTGACAGATTTAGCTACCTGCTTCAGACCGCTCCCCAGTTTCCTGATCCTAAAGGATCCCATGCCAAAAGATGAACAGAGAACATTACTTCTGGAAAGGAGTCTGCCCAGGACAACCCAGAAACTCAAATGAACCCTATGCTTCAACATGTGAGCTACAGGTCACAAGCAGAAGTTGAAATAGTGGGGCTATTGGGAATACCACCACCACAAAGACTGGCAGTCCCAAAGACCAGACAATGAAGCACCAGACAAGCAAAATCAACCCTGAAGAAACTGGAAATAGAGACTAGAAAGCAATGTAAAGCCCTTGCCACAAACCGGGGCGACTCAGATACAGGAGACTTGGACTCAGATGCCTCCTCAACATATTCAGGAACTTCAGGATGTGAAAAGAAACAGAATGAAGGAAAGAAGAAGAAGCAAAAGAGAAAGTGATTAGAGTAACCTGGACACTATAATATTTCCCTAATAACGAATTTACCTTAGCCTCCTTAAATGTTTGTAGTAACAGTAGTGTCAAAGAAAGACAGTTTGTATTTTCACTTCTTCAGAATCTGAATCTAGATGTTATCTTCTAAGAAGAAACTTGGATGAATTCTAGTTCTGCATTACAACAGGCCAAGAAAAGTTGGGTTTGGGGACCATCCTATTGGTCATTTGGGACTGACAAGGCAGATGGTATTGGTATTCTGTTTAAGGGCAGGTGTTTAAATTACATTAGTCGATAATACTTAATTCCCAGGCAGGTACTTATATTAGGTGGGATATGGAGAAACATATAGCAGACTTATTAAAGTATATACATCACAAATGAAAGCACAAAGGGTTAAACTGTTTGGAACCTTATAACCATATCTAGCAACTGCCAAGAATATCCTACTGGGTGAAGATTTTAATTGTACCTTGGAGGTAGATACTAGACATGCATGCGGGGAAAAAAGTATACCATGATTCTATGGTTCCATGTCACCACATCGACAGAAGTTCTGTCGAATGCCATTACAGTTGGCATTGAGCAGTTGGTTAACACAAGTGTTTTTTTGCAGGGGGCTTCACCACCCCACACCACTCATGTGGGGGGCTCTGCCTCATTCACCCTGACACCATAGATTACAAACTCCAAGTCGGAGTAGTTTTGGGGAGGAGCGTATTACCCAGAGACAGCAGCATCCGTAACACAACAGACCAGTACAGCAAACAGCTGATTTTGCCACTGTTCTGGTCTTCACTGTTTTACCATTACTTTGGCAACAGTATGCCTGATTCTATTACTTTTAAAAACTGTGTAAGGTAACTGAGTTAAGAGATTGCTCTAAACATTTAGGGAAGGGAGCCTCTTATACTTATGTAAGAAGTACACTAAACACAAAGACAGACTATAGTTTTCTCTCTAAATGTACTACTGTTATTGACACAATAACTATCTCTGTTGATCTCACTGATCATTTAATGGTCAAAACAATAATTACCACAGATAGAGGCTTACAGATGACCCAATCCATATGGAAATTGAATGCAGCACTTTTACAGGAACCAGGCATAAAAGTAGATATCAAAAATCTTCTAGCAATAAGGTGTTCTGTATTTTGTTTATATGAAGACACAGGACAGTGATGGGAGAAGACTAAACTAGATATATATGAGTGGTTCCAAAAGCTTGGTAAGCTGAGAGCAAGAGAACATTTTTTTAAATATCTGAAGTTAAGGACTTGATTACATAAACGTTTAACCACTACATATCAAACAGGAAAGGATTTGTCTGACCAAATAACAAACATAAACAAGCTTTGGCAGAGCCACTACGGCTGCAAATGCATTAACCTGATAAGAGTGTTCATGGGCTTAAACATAAACATGAATTGCATTAGTAAGGTCTATGATACAGTTCCAGATATGACTTGGGAACGAGCTGGGCAGCCTGGAATTGGGTCACAAGGTGGTAAAGTGGGTTAGGAACTGGTTGAATGATAACAGATATTCATTAGATTGCTTTGTTATCTCAACTGGATTTTTTACTGTTTTGCCTCTGCTGGCAGGCTGTTCCAGGTGTCCACCACCTGATCAGTAAAAAGTATTTCCTCATATTCCCTCTAACTCTTTCCCCCTTCTTGCTACTTATAATGCCCCCTTGTCCTTGAACATCTCCTTCTCAGAAGAATTGAACCTTCCTATACCTTATTGATACCTTTGAAGTATTTGAATGCTTCTGTTATCTCTCCCCTTTCCCTCCTTTCCTCTAGAGAGCACATATTTTACTTCCTGAATCCTTCCACATAGGCAGCAGTGCCATCATCTCTCATCTTGAGTACAAGTTTAAAATGTCTGGCTATACCCCTGCTTACATGTATAGTGTATCTTACAGCTGAGGTATTAAGAGTTGGTGAAAAGTGAATTACTCCATACAGGTAAAGGCATACAGCTTCATCCCCAAGAGATGCAAACTGGAAATTGACTTTCTCATTTATTTAAAATAACACAAGTTTACTTTCAAGTAAGGTTAACCAGCATAGTTATCAAATGATGAATGGACACCTCTGGATGCGTGGGGGAAGGGATACCAGCAAAACAAGTCTCTCAGTTTGCAAATGGTTGTAAATTATTATTAAGCACTGAAACTTAACACAGAAAGAAAATGCTCATAAAACACTATAGAGGAGGTTTCAGCTTGCAAAACAATGAGGCAGTACTGGGGATAGCTCAATTAAAGGAAAACTACATGGTGTGTGTGTGTAAGCATATCACTATGAGGGTTGTCATTCAGGTCTCTTTTATTGCATCTTGTCCGAGACAGTCTTCCTGGAGTGCCCTTTGCTCTAATGTTTAATAGCCCATGCTGGAGGCCAGTGTCTTGTTACATGGTCATCTTGTTTCAAGTTAGCCACAGAACAGAGAACAGATGAGTCACATTGCTAGTTTGAGAGTAATTGTAATTAGTAAGTTTCTTAAACATTGGTACTTTATCCAGCTGTGTTTTGCTGTGTGTGTATGTGTGTGTTTTGTACACAAGACAGTGCTTGTAGACAAATCTAATCCCATTAAGATGGCGGCCACACTGGGCCAGCCATTGTTTTAGCTTAGCAGTCACTATTTTTAATTTGTTTTAATTGATTGTTTTATTTTCATGAATGTTTGGTGTTTGTTAAGTTTTTTAGTTGGGACTGTGAGTGTCGGAGCGGCAGTAGCAAGACTATTGCAAGTTTGCAGTCAGCATACTTTTAACTCGACCTCCAGTTAGTAAATGCCTTCACCTGTAGTTTTGTCGGTCAGTTTTACCTACACCAATATTCATAAGTAGTGTGGCTATGGTGTGTGAACTGTTGGTGCTTCCATATAGTACCAAAGTGATTCCAGCAGTTGGACTTTGGAAGCGAGTGGATAGAGCAGGCTGAGGCTGACTCCAGGAATGATTGGCTGAACCACATTTGGGAGGTAGAAGGTTGCAGTCCAGTCATGATTAAGGAGCTCTACCTGGCACCTTGAGTCCTGAGTACTGGCCTGGAGTGGAACCGGAGGAGACCTCATGAGTGGGATCATCAGGTTGCTTTTTGAATGAACTTTGATGGATTCCTTTGATGGATTCTGAGAGCCATGTTGAGAAGGGTTGCTGCTGTGGAGCTCAGAGGATGTAGTTAGATGGATGGGCTTGCTCTGTGGTGGGTTCAGAGTGTGGCTGTTTTTCCCTGGGGGGATTAGGATTGCCTGCTGAATGGTGGGCATTTACCCAACTTCTTGGGGCTGTGGGGGACGGCCTGATGGGGGTTGGGTAGCTCCAGTGGCCTAGGTGGGGGGAATTAGTAGTGCTCTGGTGCCTGCCTGAAGGCTGATATGGGGCCTGGCATTTGGGCCATCAAGGAGCCAAGAAGGGACCTCTTTTCTCACACTGGTTTCTGTGGAAATCTTTTCTAGTGAAGAAAAGGAAGTGACTTCTCCCAAAGCTTAAACTGGCTGGTATTACATATTTATTCATGATCCTTTGGAGGCAGTGAGTGAGCCTCTTTTTCTGTTTTAACATTACATGAAAGCATGTTGATGTCACAGTGAGAGGGCAACATTTATTGGGCAAACTTTTTGTGGTCAGGGGGTGGTGAGAGCCCCCCTTTCCGGTCTCAAACTTTTCTTGAAGCTATGGTGTGGATTTATTGACATTGATCAATCATCTCTATTAGTTAAAATTTGGACATTGACATTACTGGGCAATAACTTTAAGCTAATTTAGGGCACTATTGCTGTTCTGACTGTAGTTTTTTTTTGTGTTTTTGTTATATGGTTCATAGTGTCAGTGGCTCAGTAGGTAACACACATGCCTCTAAGGCTGGGAGATCTGAGGGCTGTGGGTTTAGTTCCCACATCTGGTACTCGGGTTAATATGCCAAAACTGACACTGCAGTGCAACATGGGGGTGCTGCACTTCTGAGGTGCCGTCTTTTGGATGAGATGTTAAACCGAGGTCCCATCTGCCTGGATTGGTGGTAGTTTAGGTGGATGTCAAAGATCCCATGGCATTTCTTGAAAAGAGTAGGGGAAGTTTTATTACAGAAATAATAAGTACAATACTTTAACATCAATCAATACAATATCAAGACTCACAATACCTGGCTTCCACAAAAATCAGAAAAAATACAAATTTCACACTCCATAACATGATGCATACATAAGCCAAGGAAAATATAATAAAGCAAGTTTCTTGGTGTTTAAGCAAAACCTAAAAATAAAATTTACATAAAGTCAATAATACCAAAAAAATGATAATATTAAAAGACACCAAGAAATCTTCAGTCAAAGGCACAGCAGAGAACTGGAGTCCTTTACGGACTTAATTATACCACACCTCTGTGAAAAAAGCACACCCTACACACCCCACCACCTCACCCATTGTGTTTCAAACAAAACTGCTCTGACATATTTCCAGAGGTTCTTAGTTCATACACTGTAGTGGAACATTCTTCCAATGTTTTTTCCACTGTTCTCAAGACATCTTCTCTTTGTCAAAGTTTGCATGAATAACAATTTCTTTTTCAATCATACATACCAGAATCTGTGGAGAGATGTATTTTTGTTGCAGAACAAATTTGCATCGAACCTGCCACATCAAAAACTTTATGAAGTAAATATTAATGTATTGTTCAGGCATCAATATGCAATGAAAACTGTGCAGATCCTGTAACAAGATTAACATACATAACTTTTGCCCATCCCACCCACCACACTTGTGATCCAGGTTAATTCAAAAGTCCACATTTACGGACAGTGAATAAACATGCTCTTGTGATTCAGTCTAGCTCTGACAATGCTCCTTGGGGCAATACCTCTCCTCAAGGCTTTTATGTTTAGCATTACCCTTAACCCCAAGATGACCATGCATGCACAACCATAGTACATCCCACCTCCGTGGTGGAGTCTTTTTATCAGTTAAATAAGTTTCCACTAAAGGACAGTTATCACAGCACACTGAAGGATATGCCACTGGAATCTGACAAGACCCCTCCTGAATCGTTAAATACAGTGTCTTCCTAGTTGGAACAGAGATTTGCACTTTAGTCAGCTTCCAGTGTCATATTTTGTCTAACCCATGTACAACAAATTTAGGCCAGAGCCCTCGTTTCCATGTACTTAGTGGACCCTGCATCCACAATTTTAACAATGGGGCTTCCCATAGGGCTGCCACCTGTTTCCACCCTATCTCACCAAGATGAATAAAAACTGATATTGTGTTAAATAAAAACAGGCTATGCAAATAACTAATAGAGTTCAGTATCTGCAAACCACCTTCCTTGATATTCCTGTGCAAGATCTCCCTCTTAAAAGGGTTCAAATGACTCCCCAAAGTAGTTGAAATGTCTGCCTCAAAATGGTGACATCCATTGAACTCGGGGAGGAAATATCACCCCCACATGTGTCAACAGGAGCAAAAAAAAGTCTTAATAATTGATACACGTTTCTTTTTGTTTGTTGCCACTTTTTCCACTGATTAGCCTTCTCAGCACTATTCACCAAAACCTTTCCCCAATTCTCCCTTGCCATGTCTCCTGACCCAAACATAATACCCCAAATCATAATACATTCAGTTGACATACAAATAGTTTGTATTTCTCCCAAGGGAGGAGTACTGGGACTCAAAATATACCCACTACATTTATTAATATTCAAAGCTGACTCTATAAGTCGAGAAAAATGCTGAATTACCCCCAGTGAGCAATCTGCTGAGTCCTTATCCTATACCAAGAGACAGACATTGTCTGCATAAGCTAACGTCTTTGCTATAGTCAATACCCAAGAAATATGGATGCTGCTAATATCAGGCTTATGTCCAATCAAGCGGAGCACTGGATCTAGACTAAAAATATACAGTATAGGGCTCATAGGGCATCCTTGTCAGACTCCTCGAGCAATCTTCACAGGTCTGCCTACATGTCCATTTATTAATGGACTGGAGGAAGCAGATGTATAAAATGTCATAATCCAGTTCATGAAGATACTGGGTATACCATAATGATCCAACACCATTTTTAGATATAAATGTGAAACTTTGTCAAATGCTTGTTCCTGATCCAAGCTTAACAGATATCCCCACAGTACATCCCTCTGTTCTTGAGATACCACCTCTCTTAATATTATCAGATTATCTATTATTTTCCACCCTTTAACTATACATACCTGACTTGGATCAATGAGAAAGGGGGCCACCATCCCAAGACAATTTGCCAAGATTTTCACTAAGATCTTTAAGTCCGTATTCATAAGACTCAGCTAACGCCATTTCTGTAAAAGACATCTGTCTCCCTTTTTAAGCACAAATAATTGTACTGTATGACTAAACTGTGGGACCATCTCCTGTCCATCCAGAATCATATTAAAGACCACTCACAAAACTTCTGCCAACTTTGAAATACATGATTTATACGGGTCCGAGGTCAAACCATCAGGTCCCAGAGTAGTATTATTATTTAAAGAACAATGGCTGTCCTTATTTCCTGTTCAGTGATTGGTTTCACCATGTCTGAAAGCAGACTGGGCTCACAAGGAGGCTGCGCACAATGCCGGATTAAGTCTGCAGTCATATCATGTGACACCTCGGAAGCTGCATATAACTTTCCATATGACGGTGGACCTCATGAAGTATATCATCATGAGAGTGAACCACATCCCCTCTCGGGGTGCATAGCAAGGCCATCACCCCTTGTTCTGCAACCCTCAAAAATATCCCCTGTAGCTGTTTTTCCTGGGGTCCTTATACGATGTTCGTATAAAAGAGAAGAGGCCTGTTCTTACTGTAATTTTTACATTTGTTACTTCAAATAAGCAATCTGACCAGCATATTCTCCATATCCCTCATTAACTAATGACACCACCCACATGTACTGCCCCCTTAAGGTCAAATACCGTGGGTATTTTTGCAAATGTGAACAGAATGCCCAATTCTTCAAAAAGGACTTAATATCTAATTTGGTTTGAACCCACCACCGACTTACATTTTGTTCCAATTCAATAACTGATATTCGAGCCCATATCAGGTCCTGTATACCAGCCACACCACATCTCTTGTAAGACTGTACTATTCATTTTCCAAATTTCCCTACCACGGCTGACACTATCCCCTAAGGACAGACTAACCTTCACCATCATGTGGTCTGAAGTCTCCAGTGGAATGGTGGCAGCCTGTATACACCTCAAAGAAGCAGCAATCAACACCAGATCAATTCTTGCAGCCAATTTTGCTTTGTAAAAAGCATAACCTCCAGAGGCATGAACTTGCCTATAAGCATAAACAAGCCCCATCTGTTGTACTATATTATTTAAAGCATTCAAATCACAATACATTTTTTTTCTCCGTAAGCTCTGTTCCAGCCAAGGTAAACAGCAATTGAAATCACCCATCCAGATCAAGAGCCGAGAAGTAAACAAAAAAGGGTTTATCACCGTAGAACAAATCTACCCTTCCTTTTTTAGTTTGGGGTGCATATAGGGAAACAATCTCCATTGTTTCTGGCCATGGTTGAAATCTAAAAGGAGCACCCTCCCTGGGTCAATATCCACCACCCATGTGATCATATAATCCCAAACCCTAAAGACAACCCCCAACCCACCACAACATTCCTGGGTAAGGGAGAAAAAAGCCAGGCCCCAACACCACAATTTTTTTGCGCATTCTACTTCATTAACCGTATATAATTGCACATCCTATAAACAGGCAATGTCTATATGATAGTCTCAGAGGACTGAAAAAGTTACTACACATCTATGACCATAATGAATACTATTCAGATTAATTGTGGCAATATTATAAATATATGGTTGAGACATTGTAGTTTATCAAAAATTAAACAACAGAAGAAAATGCAAGACATAATCAAGTCACAGCCTGTTTACCCAGCCGTTAACTTCGTCTAGGCTGTGAGCTGCCTTGTTTTAGGTAGGTCCATATTGCATGGTCAAAGATATCATATCTTCCTCCCCAGAGTCAGAGGACAACCCTTTCTAAGAGGAAATCATCATGGAATCTTCAGATTCATCTCCAGTGTCCAGTTCTACAGGTTGGAGCACTTCATAAGGATTCGACAATGGGACATCTGGTACCACCTTTCCAATTTTTTATACTTTGGCTTTAGTTTTCACAGTTTTCAGTAAACATTTCTTAGAAACCACCACAGTCATCTCTGGAGGGGGGCATGTCCTTTAAGTCCTCCACCTGGACTTCCCTTAAAATATGTCTACTTCAGATTGTTGTGCCCCAGGAGAATCTGCCACAACCTCCATCACCAGCAGAGTAATTTCCACACAATTATGTTCCTCAATAGGGATCTCTTCCTCCATTACTCCAGGCAGGAAAGGTAGGGGAGGACAGGGGGAAGGGGTTCTGTTCAGACACCATGCCTGAGCCATCTGTAGCAGCTAGTGAACCCTGTCTCAGTGAATATAGTGTTGCATCCATCTGATTTTTTTTCCTTAACATTTCTCTGCATTGTAATACTCTGACTCTGCTTTATCCACAATATCTTCCTGAATAGGATGGCCAGATTGATTGTGCATGACCCATTCACACTGTCTAAAAACATGACCTGGAGCATCACATAAATTACATGTTTAGGTTTCAGTGCAATCTGTATTCACATGTCCAAAAGATGGACAGGAAGCACATTTTATTCTATCACCGACATTGCTGAATTGGAGATGTGAACCACATCTGAAGCATGTCTTAGGTTGCCCTGGGTAAAAACAGTGACCCCTCTCAGATCCCAGAAAAAATGCATTTGGTAAATGTTTAGGTCCCTGTGGCTCAGAATTCAGATGAACTTTATATTTCCACCCCCCCGTCCAAATGTGTTCCTCATCCTAAAATCCAGGATGGGTCTGCCAAAACCACACACCGTTGCTTCAACCAATAAGTCACATCATGCACAGTTATCCCTCATTCCTAAACAGAATTGTAACTTGTTTAATGTCTGGTTTCATGAGTGGGATGATATAAAAAGTGATCCATAAAGCAGAGTGCTTTTTCTTATCATATGATGCCCAAAAACGGTCAAGGCCCGAAGGGGATGTAAAGCTCACATCATACACAGTGTCACCTGTAGCATGTATCAATGCATATATTGCATTTGAAAACAAACTCAAAGAATCTTTAATCAATGTCTTACCAATATATACTCTATCAGGAGAAAGAGGCAATCACCCCATGTATTGTATCCAAACAGCATTTTTCTTCTGGGCTGGAATATTAACAGAAAAAAAGGACTCCTGATTTTGGAACTGCTTCCACAGCAGAGCCGGCTGTACCCCCCTTCTGTAAAACAGGGCATTCAGCCTCCATATGTTCCCCTATGTACCTCTGACCTGGGCAGGGAGCTCTTCACTAGGTTCTATACTTCTAAGAAGAGTGGAGGAAGAAATATTAGGGGCTGCTTCTGACAGTACAGGCCCAACTGCAGCCTGAGCCAAAGGACAGGGATCAGCCTGTTATACCTCCAAAAGGGAGGTCTCTATCAGGTTTCCTGTAACCATGGTGTCCATAGGGTCAGGAACCCACCCCCAACCTCAGTTTTTCACCAGCCAGCTCCTGTTAGTGCTGATTCCACAGTCCAACCAGTTGGCTGGTGCTCAACCAAAACAACACCACACCATCTTTCAGGCTGCTTGTCAGCACACCCACTGGTGTCATAGTTAAGCTAGCATTTTTTTTGCATATTGACATCTTTAACACTGTAACCCATCAGGTAAAACTTCCTCAGCTGGATTAGTAGAATTACAAGCAGTACTTACTGCAGTCTTTTGCACACCAGAAGAGTTCCATAAGCATTCACAGATTCCACAGCATTTGGTGCTGACTCTGCACCCTGACAGGACTGTGAGTCAGCAGTCAGTAACTGAATTGGAGCCTTGATCTGGGGTAGAACAGCAATAAACAGGTCAGCTGAGTTCGGGCTTTCCATCTCATTCTCAATTCTGTTCTCAGCATCTTCGGCAGGAACATCACCTCTTGAGATTTCTCCATGACCTGGGGTTGATAAAACCAACCATAAATGCTGTTGCTGTTCCACACTTAATGCCTGTATAAAATCTACCTCTTGCTGCAAGCCTGCAGCACATAAATCCATTATCCAGTCATCTCTAGGGCTCCATATTCCACTCTTATGTCCTCCATTTTGTGAGACATTTCCACTGGCCTTATCTCCAGTGCTGGATCTACAGAGAGTGAGACCTGCACTCCTGTATCACTACCAACCAACTAAGCAGAACTCACTCTGTCATACATGACACACCAGCAGCTCCTACCATCAGAGTAGGGGTAAGTTTTATTAAACAGAATATCAGAACATAAACAAACAATAAAGAAACATCAGAAACAAAAACATGGAATCAGAAACATAGTCAAGTTGATAAAAGAAGAAGTAATACAAAGGGTATCAGGAGTCACCAACAATAATAACCAAAAAAAAAAAAAAAAAAGGAATACTGTTCAAATAGGGAAAAAAAAAAATAACCGGCAACCAGGAACAGGACCCCTGTTCCCAGTAAAGTGAAGAAGCAAACAAGGAAATCCTCAAAGAAATCATCATGTCACTACCAGCAGTTCAGTAATCCAAAACTCCTTCCATAATTCAGCAATCTCATTACCTGATAAGGCAAGACATTCAGCAGCATAGACAGTTTTAACATCTTTCACTATCTTGTTACCTAGCTCCAAATGGGAACATTCCTTTGCTGAAGGTAAAAAGCACTTAGCCAACCAAATATTCCACTTGATAATAGTAAATAAGAGATGAAGAGTGCCCATATTACACTTTCGTCAAACAGGTGGAGCAAAACCATACATAAGGTTGTCATAGGTCAGGTGTACAAATAAAGGCATGTTCCACAAATCAGCCAAGTAAACCCAAAAAGAGTTAATAAAGAAACAATGGAAAAATAAGTGCTTCATAGTCTCAGTTAAATTAACACAAGACAGTCTGCTACAAATCCTATCTCATACCTGTTTATGCTTATGGTTAGCTCTAACATTAATCCTCCCATGACAGGAAAGCCAATGGAAATCCCCCATATGGATAGGTATCCTGGAATTATGATAAAAAAGGTGCAAGGAGGAATGAAACTGGTCAGAGCAGCCCAAAAAAAAACATCAGGAATGTCACAGAGAGAGGGCAACAAGGATATAGACTATCTTATGGGAAGCAGAAGATAAAAGGTGTTGAGGTGTAATCCTCCATTGCTTCAAACGAAGAAATGTCTCTCTAAGATATTGTAGAAAACCTGGGCCCTTCAGGGCCTTTAACGCAATTTGCTCCCATTGGTGGAACCAGGGCTCACAATTCCCAAACAGCCAGGGCCCCCTACCCTTACCCATATTAACAAATAAAGGTTTCAAATTAGACATAAAAAATACTATTAAAAAATTAAATGGGGTTAACTATATCCAGGCCACCCTCCTTAATGGGCAAATATAATACATTCCATTTGACAGAGTTGAGACGGCTGCCCCAAATGGCTTGAAAGAAAACACTCAAAAGGGAGGTTTCCAATTTTTTCGGAATGGGAAACACATAACTAAGATATAAAAAAAACGTAATGAGAAAAGTCTTAACCAAAAAAAACTCTTTTTTTCTTCCCAATCTTACTTTTATTCCATTGCATGACTTCATGTTTTCCGAGATCAAGTTTCTCTTCCCAGTTTAAGGTAGCCATCACAACAGAATCTAGCTTAATCCCAAGGATGGTCAGAGTGCCTGAGGTGAGAGAAATAGCGCCTAGAGTGGACTGGGGACCGGGGTCAAGTCCAAGAGCCTTCCCACAGCATTTATCTAAATTCAAGGAAGCACCAGACACTGCACAAAAGGATGAACAGAGATGAAGAGCCCAATGAATAGACTAGTGGTCAGCAACTAATAAACAAAGGTCATAAGCATAAGCAATGACTCTGGCCAAAGTCTGAGCAGATGGCCCCAGTATCGGAGCGATAGTAGAAAGACCATTAATGGAACACAGCATGGGATCAATAAAAAATGTATACAGTACAGGGCTCATGGGACAACCCAGCCAGGCTTCCCTTTCAATAGAGACCATGGGGCCAACATGGTCATTCACAATTGGTGTCACAGTAGCAGTAGCATAGAGGGACTGAATACACCCTTCCAGGAGAGGTGGAACATGATAGTGACTGAGAGTTTCCCATAAGAAGGTGTGGCATATGGAATCAAATTCCTTCCTCTGATTGAGGGATACCATAAATTCACTGCAGGAACCTTTTAAACCATAGGAAAAGACTTCCTGTAATAGGATCAAATGATCCTGGATACTAAGGGTAGGGATGGCACAAGCCTGTTCCAGGGAAATAACCTGTTCAGCTATCAGAAGCAGTCTATTAGTCAGAATGTTAGTAAGCAATCTACAATCTGCGTTCAACATGCGGATAGGTCTCCAATTATTCGGATCAGCCTTATACCCTTTTCTTAAACAAAAATATCAAAGTTCCTTTATTAAAACTCAAAGGAATAGTACTAGTGCTCATCACAGCATTAAATACAGCAGTAAGTTCAGGGCACAGATGGTCATCAGTAATTTTATATAATTCAAAATGTAAACCATCCGGCCCAGGGGAAACATTATTTCTCAAGTGCTGGAGAACAACTTTAACCTCCTCCCTGGTAATCAAATGATCTGCCTGCTGCATTATTCGAGAGGGAACTGTTGGTACTGGGATGGTCCTCAAAAACTCTGGAATCTCCCTAAGGTCTGAGGGTATGTCAGTGAAAAGGGCTCTGGAGAAGTCAGCAGCTATGTGGGAAAGTGAAATACTAGAGGTGTGTAAGAGGCCACAGGAGTCTTGAAGACTGGACATGGCATGAGTCCCCATTCAGTGTGCCTGCTGAGCAAAGGGGTCCACTTCCTGGGAAGTGCCCTGAGTACCAAATTTATGTTGGGCATACAAACGAGTAGCGTGTTGAGAGGAAAACACCATCATGTCTTTGTGAATCAATTGAATTTGGGAAGTAAGGTCTTGACCACTAGTGTGGGCAATAGTCAGTAAATTCTGAAGGTGTCATCTGTGCTGTAGATAGGTCAAGTAAGCAGTACTACATTTATCCGTACTATAACATTTTAAAAGAAGAATTAAATCAGTCTTCATATCCATACACCAAGTCATCCTAGAAAAGTAACACGGATTTCCAAGCAGTAAGAAATTGGTGTAGTGCAGACAATAACTCTGGGTCTGTCAACAAAGACATATTAAATTTCCAAAGTCCTGGACCCTGATATTGGTAGGGGGTACCACCAATAGAGATGGATACCCTCCCATGGTCAGAGAATTCAACCAGAGTAACAGTTGCATTCAAAATAGGTAGTGTTGGGGATGAAAAAATAAAGTCAATTCTAGTGGCCAAGACACCTTTGTGAAATGTGGAGGTGTGCTGATTAATAAAGTCTAAGTAGGTGTCTCGTGGGTGAGCCGTACAGATAACAGTGTGTAGAAAGCGAGAATCATGAAAAAGTTTCTTAGTGGTAGCAAAAGAACCTTTGTCCTGCAGACTCAGGCCACAGTTGAAATCCCCAGAAAACAGAATCTGCTTGGAGGTGAATAAATAAGGTAGAATAAGAGAAAGAATGTTAATATGACTCAATTTAGTTTGTGGGGCATAAATATTAATTAAGCAAAAGGGAATGTGATGTATAACTCAGTCAAGAATAAGGATTCAGCCAGGCACTAAATCATACAGTTTACGCAAATGCAAATTGAGAGAATGGACTAAAATACCAACACCAGAGCAGGTCTCATGGCCAATGGACCAAAAAGAGAGACCACATAACCAGTGACTTTGAGCATGATGTAGTTCATGCAAAATATGGAAGTGAATATCCTGTAAAAAATCAAGCAGAGTTGTAGTGAAGCAAGGAAATCAAAAACTAAATTCCTCTTGTCCATAGTTTAATGCTGTTCACATTCAACATGTGACAAGCAAAAGGTGTGAAAGTATCAAGCAGCATGAGAAAAAGGGCAGGAGCACAAAGAACCAACCAGAGAAGAAAAACACTATTTCTCTTTGCCCGAACCAGCCATACTCTTTCCTTTCATCCGGGCTTTCCTTTTCTGAGCACCTCTACTTTTAGTCCCCATTTCAGTGTCAGTGGTCCCATCGGGGTGGGAGAAAGGGATAGAGGAGGAATCAGACTCCTCTCCAGAGTCAGAAGAAGTATCCTGCAAAACATCATAAGGATTAGAAACAGGAATAGGTGAGGGTCTGAGGGGCTGTGGGGGAGCTTTTTATTTGGATCTCATAGAGCGTCTATAGCTCACAGGAAGAGGCTCAGGGGGGGTATTCCAGTGTCAGCCAGGGCCATCCCCAAGGGTTTAGGGGCAACAACTGCAGGGACCAAAGAAGGAACAGGCAGAGTGCAAGACCCCGGGCACTGTACAACACAAGACTTGGGTGCAGGTGCAGTCGACGTGGAGGATCTGGAAGGGCCCAAATCCAGCTGTGGTGGAGAAATCTTACTATGAAGTTTAGCTTTCTGGTCTTGGGAGACAATAAAATTCTGATCAGCACCATCATCATGGTGCTCCTGATTGTGGGCTGCACATGCACAGTTTTGAAAAGTGTGCCCAGGTTCCTCACATACATTGCATTTACCTTCATTGAGGCAGGCAGAGCTAACATGACCCAACTCTTCACAGGAGTTGCATTTAACCTTATCACAAGCACTACTCAGGTGAGAGGGATCACCACAACTGTAGCAGGCCTTAGGTTGGCTGGAATAAAACAACACCCCCCTGTCAAGACCCCCCAAAAAAGGAATTAGGCAGGTGGAGAAGTCCCGAGTCATCAGACTTGAGCAGTACCTTGACCCTCCACCCACCAGTCCATATATTTCAGAGTCCAATATGGCCTCAGGTTCCCCAATAACAGTGCAATGCATTTTCAACCAATAAATCACATCAGACACATCCACTCCTTCATTACGAAATAAAATCAATATAGTTTTATAGACAGGCTTAGTTAATGGAATGGCCAAAAAAGGTGTCCACAAGGCTGTAGTTTTCAATGAGTGATGTTTCACCCAAAATCTGTCCAAACCCTGAAGTGTCTTGAAACTGATATCAAAAGTGGTCTCCCCCGAGATATGAATAAGGGCATAAAGTTTGTGGGCAAAGAACTTCATGGAGTCCTTCAATAAAATTTGGGCCACAAAGACATAATCAGGGGGGTCCAGCATACTACCAACAAAAGGGAGACGGACATTTATCAGGCAAGATAGAGAGCCAAAACAGTGAGAAAAAAGTTTTCTTCTGTCTATCAGGCATGAGATTCAAAGGCGCTGCAGGCAGAGCAGAGTCAGGGCCCACAGTAACAATTGGAACAGTTACAAGAGGGAGATGCAGAGCAGGGTGCTGGGTGAGATGTAGGCCATCAGGGATGGCTAGGGGATCAGCCAGAACCCGCTCAGGGCTCATGTCTCTAGTGACAGTAGGGCAAGGAGGTAAAGCAGAAGTCATAAAGTCAGCCTCCATCGGCATACGTATAAGACATTTACCAGGAGACTAGCAAGCATCAGGAGAACACTTTCCCAGCCAGCACCCTCTAATGCTGAGTCCACAGACCAAGGCCCAGTCCCCGGAATGTCAGTAGCCTGGATAGCCAGACATAGAGGGTATAAGGTAGGCTCAATAGGAACAGTAACAGAGTCCCATGCAGTGGCTGCAGGCAAAGTAGGAAGTGAATCACAGGCAGACTTTCAGTGTCCATCGGCAGATGGCGGGTCTTGCAAACAAGTAGAAGGATGGCTCAGTGGGCATTTGACAGAAACTGCAGAGCTGTCAGTACAGGACCATCAAATTTTCTGCATAAGCACTGCTTTCCTTGCAAGAAACTTCCTTTCCTCGGATTCTAAAAGCAACTGTAAATCATGGGTCTCGGCCGACTGCTCACCAGAAGAAGCAGCCAAAGATTCACTTTCAGCCTCCTCAGAACTGACGACCAACTCAGAGTCCATGTCAGGGTCAGAAGCCAGCAAATGCAAAACAATACCATCAGCAGCAGCTGGTTCCAAATCCAAATTATTCATTTCCACCACGTTCTCTTGAACATCAAGTAAACCAGCAGTCCCAAGCAAAGACAAGGCAAGAGGGGAGACCAGCTTTCCAAACTCCATGGCCTCCACCACCACTCCAGGGTTCTCATCTGCCATCTTGGTCCCACAGACAAAAGGGTCCCCCTGCTCACAGAAAGCAAGAGTAGGGGAATTTCCCTGGTGTCCTGGCCAAATTTCCCCTATTCACTAAAAATACCACAAACAGCTTAATGTGGTTCAATTTCAGTTTGTTACCATCTGTATCCCCCCCCCCCCGGTCACCCCTGAAAAAGGGACTTCAAGGCCCAGTGGGCTTACCAGGTCAATAAAATTCAATAAATAAATACATTTTTTTTATTGTATTTTATTTTTTCAAGTAGTAATTAGGATAGGTTTAGTGTGTGGAGTAGTTTGATTTATTTGGGAGTATTTAGGGTAAGTTTGGAGTTAAAGATTTGCTGGCCTATGGCTTTCCTGGTCAGGCACTACTCCCCCTCGGAGCTTCAGGACCTCCATCCCTTCTATTGTTCTCCACCTTCTGCAGTGGTCTTTAGTCACTGCAGAACTTTGAATATAGTCAAGAGGAGGCAGAGGTGGGTTGGGGGCCCTGAACCTCCCAGGAGGGGTGAGCTGGCAGGCCGTGTAGGGGTTGTACAGATGAGGAGATGCCCTTTGGCAAATTGATCTCTTGAATGTGATTCTCCATGTCTAGTTTCCATACCCAAGGGCTCCAGTATTTCTGGACAGTTAATTCATCCGACCCCGGAACCTTGTCAGACTCTAGTGGTGTTATGCAATGCCAGGTCTATTAGGAACAAGGCAGCAGTTATCGCCGATCTTGTTGGGACAGCAGACCTGGCTTGCATCACTGAGACCTGGCTGGATGATAATGCAGGCCCCATTATGGAGGCAGCTGTTCTAGCTGGATTCTTGATAATACACCACTCGAGATCAGACCACAGGGCAGGGGTGCAGCCATTTGTTTCAGATCAAAATTGGGCCTTACTAGTGCGCCAGTTAAGGAGACTAAGTCATTTGAGTTTACCATGGTAGCAGGTGTGGGCTGCAGGATTGTTCTCATCTTCCATCCACCCAGGGATGAGAAATTATTCCTGCAGAAAGTAGCAGACTTCATCGTCGACATGGCATTTGAGTCACCTGGTTGATGGTCCTGGGTGACTTCAACTCCTTGGTCGATGACGAACTTTCACCATTTGGGAAAACTTCCTCATACTTATGAATTCTTTGGGGTTCACATGGGTTGTTGCCTCTGCTACCCATAATCATGGTCAGTCACTTGATCTGTTTTTTCTCCTGGGGATGGAAACCTTTGACTTGGTGGTGGCACCAGTCGTATGGTCGGATCACCACACCATAACGTTCAATCTCCAGGCCCCCCCCATAGGCCTGCCCCTGTGGAGATGGTCAGATACTGTCCTTTGAGGTATGTGACCCTGGATGGTCTATCAGTGGTGTTGGACCTATTGGAATTCTTAGGGGTAGGTGCAGATCCAGAGAGTCTAGTTGAAGCTTGTAATAAGGCTGTTACTGAAGCTCTGGATTCTATCACCCAGGTCCGTGTTCATCCCCCCTCTCTCTCTCTCTCTTTCTCCACTCAGATCCCCCTGGTTTAATGGGACTATAAGGGAGTTGAGATGAGTTGGATGAAGGTTAGAGTGACACTGGTGGAAATCATCCCTTGAAGCTGACCACCTTAGATAAAGTTTAACAATGCGGGCCAGCATGCCGGTGCAGTGGTAGTGACTGCTTGTAATTGATGATATGAGTTTGGTAGTGAACTCAGGCCATTGGAAGCCTGGGCAAGGAGGTGTGAAAAAGTATGAGCATCCCAAAAACTACTCTCTTTCTCTGAAGTGAAGCAGGCACTGGCATCCAGCAAACACTGATCCTGGTAATGGATCCCTGACTAGCAGCTCTCTACAACTAGCTGTCACAGAACTGATACTGGAACACTGTGGCCAAGCTTCGAGGCAGGGTGACACCACTGGAGACAGTTCTGCTGCAGAAAGAGGAAGGGCTGGGGAACTTCCTTGTCATAGTCAGGCTCTGAAGAAGCTGATAGAGGGGGTAGCCTTCTGGTACAGTGGCATGGTGTCCTGGGTTCAATAATGGACACAGGTATCAAAGGGCTGGCTAGGTGGAAAAGGATTGCACATCCAAGGGATGGCTCTCCTTCTTCAGGGGGAGGAAGGCTAGTGTCCAGCACAACAAAGACCTTATGGCAGAGGCAAATCTGCAACATTGTAACAAGAGTGAACTACTTCACAAAGTTTAACAATGTGGGCCAACTCAACAGTGCAGTGGTAGCTGTCACAAACTCACTCAGCAGATCAGGCCCTCTACTCCCAAAGTGCGAACCTCTGAGTGCAGTCTTGTGAACAGTGTAACAGACAAGGTGATCCTCTTGTCTGTTTTTGTGAGTTCAGATCAACCTTTGGTCTCAGTTCTGGAGGGATTCCAACTGTAACCTCTTGCTAGCATACCAATGCAGAGGCTCAGATATATCTGTTTTCGGGGGGCCAGATATCATTGCCTACAGACACCTAACCAGGTATTCAGAGATGAACCCTTAAAACTTAATAAAGACCTCAGATTTAAAATGCTTCTGTTTCCAGTTTGGTACCACCATACAAGCTATATGTCTGCTGAACCATAAATATTTCTTAGCAAAAGAAAGCAATTCAAAGACAGACTAGGTTTGTTCTAAAATGAGAGTTTTTACTAAAATATATAATAATATGTCAAACATACAATACAGAACTCTTATAACACAAGACATACATAAACAAAACAAGGTTTAAAACAATGCAATTCCTACAACTATGTTTAGATTTTGTCTAGCTTTCTAAATACCTGTTTTCAGTATCAGATGTTTCCTTAGTCAGTGTCGGATACAAATGCAACTCTATAGTGAAAGAGAATAATTTTTTCAAGCAGTATTGGCCAACTCCTTTTTGATGAAGCCATCCAGACCCTCTTCTGGTCAAATATCTAACAAAAATATATTTTTATACAACCACAGGATGTAATTTTAAAGTATTAATTCTGCAACCTTAGCATAACTCCTGTCTGGTTAGATTTTCGCCGGCCGGAATTTGGGGACATTGAGAAGATCATCCAAACAATGCAACCAATTAGTTGTAGTTTGGATCCAGGGCCTACACCTCTTTTACTAGGATGTGTAGAAGTTATCTACCCAATCTTTCCTGACATTGTCTGGAAGTCTTTGGAGAGGGGGGTCTTTCCCAACCCCATTAAGAAGGCGGTAGTTCAACCACTCCTTAAAAAATCCTTCTTGGATCCAGATTGTCTAGCTAACTACCGGCCTATCTCTAACCTGCCATTTGTTGGTAAGGTTATTGAAATGGCAGTTGCATTGCAATTGGATGATCATCTTATAACTCACAATGTCTATGATACTCTCCAGGCTGACTTCAGGAAAAGGCATAGTACAGAGACTGCCCTTGTCTGGGTATAGAGTGACCTCCTTATGGCTAGAGATCGAAAGACACGTACCATTCTGGTCCTTCTCGATCTCTCTGCTGCATTTGACACTGTAGACCATGGAGTGCTATTGGAGCATCTACAGGTCTTTTGTGAGCTGTCTGGTACAGTCCTCAAATGGTTTCGTTCTTACCTCATGGACAGGTCTCAGAGAGTTGTCACTGGAATTTATTCCTCTGGCACTCACTCCATGCCTCGTGGGGTACCACAGGGCTCCATCTTAGCTCCCATGTTGTTTGCAGTGTATATGCTGCCATTGGGAGAAACCATCAGGCGATACAGTCTGGGTTTTCACTGCTATGCAGATGATACTCAGCTGTATCTGTTCTTTCTCCCCGGTCAGGGTGATGCACTCTCTGTACTTCATAACTGCCTTGCGGAGACCAGACTTTGGATGAGTTCAAGCTGGCTGATACTCAATCTGGATAAGACTGAGGTATTGGTTGTGGATCCAGGTCAACCGGGGGTGGGTGTGGGAGCTGGACAACCATCAGGTTTATCTCTTGGCGGTGTACCACTCTCTACCTCGGAACAGGTGCAAAATCTCGGTGTTATTTTTGATGATGGTCTGACCCTGAAATCTCAGGTGTCAGCTGTTGTCAAATCCTCTTTTTACCATCTGAGGAATATCACCCAGGTGAAACATCTGGTTCCTCCGTGGGATCTTCCAACATTGGTTCATGCCTTTGTCACTACTCGTCTGGACTACTGCAATTCCCTCTACCTAGGGCTACCAGGGGTTGATATCCGCCACCTCCAGCTGTGCAGAACATGGCAGCCAGGCTTTTGACTAGGACTTCTAGAACCAGTCATATTATGCCTGTGCTCCGCGAACTGCACTGGCTGCCTGTTTGGTGGCGGATCACCTTTAAGGTTGGTTTACTAACCTTTAAAGCTCTACATGATCAGGGACCTGGTTACCTGAAAGATCTCCTGATTCCCTATTGCCCCCTTCGTCCTCTCCGTTCCGCCAATGAAGGATTGCTGGAGATTCCCAGGGTTTGATTAAAGTCATCAGGATCTTGTGCCTTTGCTTTTTCAGCACCAACCCTGTGGAATTCTTTACCTCATTGGTTGAGAGAATGTCCAACCGTCGATAGTTCTAAGGTTGCCTTGAAAACATATTTATTTAATCTAGCATACTCTAATTAGTTGTGGTTGACTTTTAAATGTTTGGATTTTACTATTTTTAATGTTTCTGTACAGCGCCTTGGATTTGAAAGGTGCTATATAAATAAAGTTGAATTGAACTGAAAAAAAATTAATAACTTCAGTTTCAATGACACCTCTTTGGATCTCATGCTGTACCCTGTTCACACAGGCTTCATAGGAACATTTACAACCTTATACCTCTATCTAACATCCTAGCTTCCCTTATTATAATGTCATAAACCTAGTTTATATTTCTCTCTTAACAAAAGTAACTTAACAACTCTGTAATTAGCTCAGAGAAACAGGATCCTCAATAAAAGTCTTCCATTAACACATTGTCTCTAAAAAACTGAGTGTGAGATACATACTGTCAGCAGTTCTCTTGGCCTGCATCTGTCAGCTGAAATCTATGGAGGTGGGGATGAGAGAGGTCATTCCTAGAGCATCTGAATTTTCAGCAGAGACATTAATACATTTTATTTAAAAAATATATAATACAGCACTCAGAACTGGCTGTCTACGTCACAGTAGCGACCACTTATGACACTGATTTTATGGGTTTAGTAGTGAATTCAGGCCATTGGAGGACATGATGAGAGTGTGTGGAGAATGATGAGCATCCCAAAGACTGCTCTCCTTTTCTGGAGTGCAGCAGGCACTGACACCCAGTAGACACCCTAGCGATGCTTTACAACTTACCATTGCAGAACTGTTATGAGAACATGGTAGTGGACCTTCAAGGCAAGGTGATGTCACTGGAGACAGTTCAACTGCAGATGGAGGATGGGTCGGGACCTTCTTAGGTCAGTGTCAGGCTCTGAAAAAGCTGGCCCAGTGCACTGGGCTGCTGACTCAAATGATAGGCATCTGCATGCAATGCCAACATCCTGACAATGGGAATAGACTCGGGTATCATAGGGCCAGCTGGGTGAAGAAGGATTGAGCATCCAAGGGATTGCTGTTCTCCAGGGGAAGGGGGTAGTGTCTGGCATGATAGAGACACCAGATGAAGGCAAACACACAACATTACAATAAGGCTGAGGGATCTGCTGCAACTGGTGCCTAGATGACTGGGAGGTGGAACAGACTTTAGGCTTGTTCCATGGATGTCATTGCACATCCCACATCCTGGAGAATAATAATGCAGAAAACATTTAGTCCCCTGGCATGACAAACCTGCTTCACTGGTGTTTCAAGTACTCTTTTTTGCTCACTGGGGAGTCCTGCTCCCATGGTCCCATCCTGGAGGGGGTGCCCTTTCTTGTCCATTGAGAGGTGGTGCTCACCAGGCATCCTGGCTAGAGGGATAAGCCAGGATATGATGGGATAGTGTGCAGTGAGGGCTAAGCTCCCATGGCAGGGATTTAGGGCATGGGCTAAAACAAAATTTGGTTTAGACAACAAAGGCAAAGCTGGATGTCATCTCCATTGTACTGCCAGCTGTGGTCACCTTGGTGGTCAGTAGGTAGTAGTAATGCAGCAGAAACAGTGACCCACCCTCTGGTATGCTCAGTCCTCCTTCTTCCAGCTGACTCCTAATGATCAGGGCTCACTTCTGAACCTGGTTCACTGGCATTGTGAGTGGTAGCATGACTGTTGTGCCAATGGGCTATTCCTGAGACCATTTTTATAATTTCTTTTGTTGTAGTAGGTTCATATATCTGGCAACAGCATTCCTCTTTTCTCCCATGACAGAGAAGTCCTCGGGTGTGGGGGCAGTATATAGTAGAAAAAGGTAGCATGCATTATCAGCTTGGTTCTGCAAAGTAAGCATTTACACTTTTTGGGGCACTGCAAAAGTGAAAGGTGCAGGTATCCCATGAAATGAGTGCACACCAAAGAGTGAGGAAATAAGAGCGCTTCAAAATTAGTGAATTTACTCTGGCCAGTGGCACTGAGGGTTGAGGTGCTGGACACCATATCTTGCACCACAACAGTGACCCATGTTCAAGAACAAGACTGGGCCAGTGGAGGTCAGCAGGGGGAGGAGAAGATTGAGTGTCCAGAGGACTACTCTCTTCTCCTGGGGTGGGTTCAGGTGAACTCCTCACTCAGTGACAGCACCTGGAAGAGGCTGGGGGCATTCATTCAGAAGTGAGGAATGAACAGTTGTGGACTGGTGATGGCAGGCTCTGTGTGGGAGGTCCTGCACTGATACCATTGCATGCTGCACTAGGGAGTGTAACAAGAAGAAAAATCCCCAGAGTACTGAGGAGGCAGTGAGGGCCTCAGGGCCCAACCCTCATATCCCTGACACCAGACTACCACTTCAGCAATCCCCAGGTGCCACCCATAAAGAGATGGACCCTCTAATTAGAGACAGACATTGCCAAGGAAGGAGTGGCTGGATCTCCCTTGAGGAGGTGATCTGGGGGGGCTGGGAAATCTATCTGTTGGAGGGGATCACTGGGAGGTGTCACAGTGTGGAGCAACAGGGGCAGTGTTAAGTGGGCACCTCTTAGAGATACCTTGGTGCAATGGAGCACAAAATTAATTTGAAAACAAAAATAGCAAATTTTATTTTGACAACCTTGTACTACCAGTGATACCTATCAGGAGAGGTTTGTGCGAGGTTCCTGGTCAGGGGCCTGGAAGGGGAATTCAGTAGTAGGAGGCAAGTCAGACTGGGCAGTTCTAGCTACTGAGAGAGTGGTCTGCTAGAGTGATGCTGGACTTAGGGCTGGTCCAGTTGCAGGGAGTAGAGGGTGGTTGAGTTGTAGAGTGGTGGTTCAGCTACAGGTAGGTAGTAAGGAGGCTAGACTAGCTGCATTGATGGTAGCTGGCTATGAAGTGGAGGGTGGTTTTGTGGGAGGGGGGAGTAGAGCATGCAGATTGAAAAAGAACTCACTAAGACCCATGGTTTGTTGCCACAACAACCTTCATATAAATAATGTTGTCATACCTGTCTTATGCTCTTAACACAAATGTCACCTCAGTGATGGCATGTTTACTCAGTTACTATGATTTACAGCTCAGGAATGAAGCTCAGGAACCTAGGCCATTTGCTATCATTTTATCTCCCTAAGGTCTATTCATCTTCTGAAGAAGTGAGCAGAAAAAGCAGGACTTCACGGACAATTAGATCTTCCATCTTCATTTGACAACCTTAGGTAGATAAATGGTTAAATAAAGTCAGTCTCCTAAGATGCACCCTCATGTATTCATCCTTATGACACAATGTTTTTGCTTAAATAATTTGGAACATCTTGAGAAACTGATAGTACTTGCCTGCTACTTTAAAATCTAAAAAAAAAACACCTTCATTTCCCATAACCCCTTGGCTTCTTGACAGGCAATGATGCTGCCAGAATGATTTACTTCCTAGTTTTTTGTTGTTCTCAAGGCAGGTTTGACCAGCAAAAACTGGTTTGGATGCTTCTAGAGAATCTGCATAGAAACATTAACATTTTCAGGTATTTTTCTACAGTTTTTTTAATACTTTAACTCAGAAAAGAACTTATTATTCTAGGAATATTTGCAGAGAAAATCTTTTAGCTTGAATACATTGTTTATAGAGCTAGCTTCCTGCTGTTCTGGATCAGACTCCATGAATACTTCCTTGCTGTAAATAAGATTACATTCCTTATTTTTTACTGCATTTTTCATGTTTTGTCTGACAGGAAATGGCCTTAGAGATTAAAAACTGTGTGCATTATTTGTTTTTACTGCATTTATTAAGTTTTGTTTGATAGAAAATGGCATTTCAGACAAAGAAATGTGCAACTGCAGTTTACTACAGTGTGTGTGTGTGAGGAGGGTCTGGTTTGCATTCAATGGCAGTGTTTGTAGCTGCTGTGGGTATCATGTTGCAAGCTTGACTGTTAACTGAAGCAAGTGTGGCTCAGTGTGAATAACCTGTAGTCCACTCAGCTGTAGGAATTAGTGTTTAGAAGTAAGATCACACTAGAAATGAGATCTGTCCTGGGTAAAATGAGTTACAGTATAAACTCAAAACATTTAAAAATGCATAATATTCAGTAGGAAGAAATGTATATTTTTTTTAACTCTGTTCTTTGTGAACTCCTCCCCCCCCAGCTCAACACCTTAGTGGCCTAGTCACTTTGCAACTTATTAGGTTTAGCTATACAACTGAGGTAATTTGGGAGCATTTGCAAGTGACAGGGTATGTTGCCATCTGTGGCGTGAATATAGCTGGTGTATCCCCCCCAACGATGGTAGTTTGTACCCCCAACCCCAAACAATCGAAGTGCTAGGATATCAGTTCATATCTAATTTCCTTGCTTTCCGGAACTTTTGTGCTAACATATTTTTCTTTTTTTTTTTTTTCAACAGGTCTACAGAGCTCCCTACTACCCATCAGATAAGTAGTATTTAAATTTGTTCACCTGTCCTATCTGTAGTCATCATTCTCAAGAATTATGGGTCCTTTTTGATCACTACCTGTTCTTATTTTGCAGGTGTCCCATATACAGTATGTTTTCTGGATCCTTCCCCTAAATTCACCCAGAAGCAAGTAAACGCTTCCTTTAATTACTGCCTTTTCTAAACTGGGGTGAACTGTATTGTGGGGATTTCTTCCACAGGCCCTACTTACACTGCCTTTGTTGATCCTCAAACCATTCTCATACGAAGGGTAACCCTTTACAGGTCTCACAGACATGTCTTACCTATTAGGTAAGTAGAATCTGATTTTGGTACACTGGGGCTATGTATGTGTACTTTATTTTTAAGGCCCTAAGGAACTCTAGGTTCATCATGTCCCTGTAACCATCACTTCTGGGATGAATAAAACCAATGTGAAAATGTGTATTTTAAAGCCTTCCCTAGACAAGGCAATTTTATTTCTAAGGCACCCAATCCCGGAGGCTCTGGGTACTGTACATGATAAGAAAAAAATGCATAAAATACAAAACACAATTATAACAGCATCAGGGAAGTTAAAATCAATGCTCTACAAATTGAATTTCATATAAAGTTAGCTATAATATAATAAAGATAATACAGCTTATTCTGTGAAAGTCTAGCAGAAGAGGTGGGCCTTAAGCCTCTGTTAAAGACACCAATCGAGGGAGCCTCCAGGACTGCAGATGGAAGGGCATTTCACAGGGTTAGCCCAGATACACTAAATGCTTGGTCACCAGGGGTCTTGAATCAAACCCTGGGGATGTCCAGGAGGCCCCTCGAGGAGGAGCAGAGGGTGTAGTAAGAGGCCATAGTGGGCAGAGGTCACAGGCATCAGGAGCTCTGACAGGTACCCACAATACTAACCAGCAGCTGTGCTAAAATGTTATGGAATCCATTTTGTCAGTAGCTCAGATTTTCAGAATTTCCAATTTAGAGTGTGATTCTACTTTGCCTCCAGTTAAGGCATAGGAATGAAATCTGAGGTGGTATTCACAGTCAGTCTTTGGAGTTGCTTTGATTAAGCAGCATGTAATCTGTATCTGATCCATTTTTTTGAGTGCCTTGGATTTTTTTTTTTACTTTTGGAACTTGTTCTCTATTATTAAGCCAAAGTTGAATGTGTTCCACACATCTTCAGTGTTGAGAGTGATTGAGTGTAAGGGTATCTGCCACTAGTAGAGGTAATAGAAACTGGTTTTACAGTTCCAGGTAGATCCTCTCAGTGGTGTCAGTCTTGTGGTTTGAGAGTCCCATGTCCATTTGACCCTCACTTACGGTATGCTTGGGTTGGCAAGGAACCTGCAGGCTTCCTGATTCTGTTTTGGAAGTTTCTGCTCAGCCAGTGTTGCCCCTGGTGTGCCATTTACTGTAGCCGGTCTTGTGGCTGAATTAAATCAGTTGTTTTAAAAGGCAGTCAGGAAACCACTAACCAGTATAGAAAACACAGCTGCCATCAGCAGATTAGCCTCAGTGCTGTCCCTGACAAAAAATGTATCCTGGTTGTGTCTGTATGAATTAATAGTGAATGTTGTCTGGAAAATGGCTTCATTTGAAAAAGTCAGAGCTGTAATGCAGACTTTCCTACTTTTGCAGGACAGGGGGGCTTACACCCTAAAAAAATCTGAGGCTTTCTTGTTGCTTTCTGTGTGCCCAGAGTTTGAGTAAAAGGGGTAGCCAGGGGCAAGTTACAGAGGAAGAGAGTTGGTGTGTCTCTGAAAATGTCTGAGGGTCTGTGATTCTGTCCACAGAGCAAGTTGGGGGAAGTTAATGTTACCCACCATCTTGTATTAGGATACACAGATAAAGACAGTCCCTTGAACTTGGTTCAAAGACATATCGATGCAAACATTTCTCCTAACTTGCATTTGGTCAGTATGTAAAATTAAGTTCTCTCCATCCCCCACATTTTCTTTGGGGGGAAAACAAAGGCAACACTGGCCCTCAGATTTTGCAGGAGGGAAAGCTTTGGACACTGTGTCATTGAACAAGTCCAGCGGTCTCTTTTTTTTTTTTGCATAGAAGATGGCAAGGTGAGTGGGGGGGGGTTGCATGATGCACTAACAAAGTTGGGAAGGGTGGTTGGTCCTTGAGCAAGTCTGAGGACCTCAGACCGATTTGTGGGTATGTGGTGTCACATTCTATATTTCCTACACTGCACAGTGTGTGATCCCTGTAAACTTGCTCTGTGGAAGCAAGCAGAGACCCTCAGACTTGATCAGAAACACAGCCATGCCACTTTTCCATACTTGTTCTGGGGCAAGCAACAGAAACCTTCAGGCTTGTTCAGGGAGGTACAGGATGTGAGCCCTCCCCCAATACAGACTTGCTTTAGGGATGCAGTCATTTGTTTACCCCAAACACAAGTTTGCAGCTGTTTTTCAGGGATCATTTGACTTGTCCAACCCTACAGGTCCATGGATGGCTGTCTGTGTTTGGCGCAGTAGGGGGGAATATCTGTGTTGGTGGTATGGGCACACAGTTGCTGTGGGTTTGGTGGGGTGAGGGGACTGTCTTGCTGGTGGGTCAGAAGGACTGTGTGTTTGGTTGGGTTGTGAGATTGCCCATGTTTGGTGGGTCAGAGTGGGGAGTGGCCATGATGGTGTGTGGGGGGAGAGAGGCAGTAATGATGGGTCAGAGTATGGAGAATGTCCATACTAGTGGGGTGTAGACTCTGGTCATACTGCTGGGGTGGGGATAGTGGGCATGTTGGTGGGATGGGGTGGGGAGAGTGGGCATCCTAGTGGGATAGGGTGGAGAGAGTAGGGATGCAGGTGGGATGGGGTGGGGAGAGTGGGCATCCTGGTGGGATGGGGTGGAGAGAGTAGGGATGCTGGTGGGATGGGGTGCAGAGAGTAGGTGTGTTGGTGGGAAGGGGAAAGAGTGGCCATGTAAGATTCTACATTTATATACATAGATACTCAGATCACACTCCATTATGTCCACCCCATGGCATACATTTTATTGATATTTATATCGCATCAGGGCTCTTTCTATTTACTGCTCTGTTTTTTTTAATTATAGACACTCCTGGTCTATATGCTGCGTTTTTTTTTTGTTTGTTTGTTTGTTTGCCCTCCCCAATCCTTTAGTAGCCCTCGGTGCTCTGACATTAGCTGCTGTGCAGCTCTTTTGTATGCAGTTCTTGCCGTTTTGATGACTTCTTAGGGATCCCAAATATTCCTTCATGCCTGTCTGCCTCCCACCATTACTTTTAAACTCACTTCAGGCATTGACCTTTGGCTTTTCCTTTGTGGCCCCTATCCTGTGTGTCTGCTCTCCAGGTCCAGACTGGAGAAGGGCTCATGTGTTCCTGCTCCACAAGAGTGGTAGCAACGAAAAGGCAGGGAACTACAGACCAGTCAGTCTTACCTCAGTAGTGGGCAAGATTATGGAGGCATTCCTTAAGGAAAGGATAGTGAAATACCTGGAATCCGTAAGAGCACAGGATCCAAGACAGCATGGATTTACCACAGGAAGGGCCTGTCAAACTAATCTCATAGATTTATTTGACTGGGTAACCAGAGTGGTGGACAAGGGGGAGCAGTTGATGTTGCCTACCTTGACTTCAGCAAAGCTTTCGATACTGTTCTACATAGCAGATTGATTAATAAGCTGGGTAGGCTTGGGGTGGGTCAGCAGTTGGTCAACTGGGTGGCAAACTGTGGACAGGCAGAAAACAGAGAGAGGTGGTAAACAGTATACACTCAGAAGAGATGCAAGTTACAAGTGGGGTACATCAGGGATCAGCCTTGGGGCCAGTCCTCTTCAATATCTACATTAGAGACATTGCAGATGGACTGGAAGGTAAGGTTTGTCTGTTTATAGATGACACTGAGATCCACAATAGAGTAAATGAACCAGATGGTGCAGGCATAATGAGAAGAGATCTGGATAAAGTATCAAAATGGTAGGAAAAGTGGCAACTGGGGTTTAACGCAAAGAAGAGCAAGATCTTGCACATAGGGAAGAGAGACCCTGAAGCCACCTATACTTTGAGAGGGGAGTTACTGGCAGTCACAGAGGAAGAAATAGACTTGGGCATCATCATCACAGATGACCTGAAATCATCCAAGCAGACCACTAAAGCAGTAGGTAAGGCTAGGGGTATCACAAGTCATAAGAGGGAGGTAATAATCCCTCTTTACAAGACATTGGTTAGGCCCCATCTGGAGTTCTGCATGCAGTACTGGAGGCCACACCTTCACAAGGACATTAACCAAATTGAGGCAGTCCAGAGAAAAGCAACCAGAATGGTGCAGGGACTGCATCAGAAAACATATGAGGACAGATTAACAGAACTCAATATGTATACCTTAGAGCAAAGGAGGGAGAGAGGTGATATGATTGAAACATTCAAACGTCTTAAGGGCATTATCAAGGTGAAAGAGTTTAACATGTTTCAATATAAGAAAAATAGCAGGACAAGAGCACACAGCATGAGATTAGAGGGAGGCCGATTAAGGGTTAATGTGAGGAAATTCTTTTTCACAGTAAGGGTGGTGGATACATGGAATGGCCTACCTTAGGAAGTGGTGGATATGAATACTGTGCAGGGCTTCAAACTGGCATGGGATAGGCATAAGGGAGCAATACAGATAAGTATGAAATAGATAGACCATTGACAGAGCAAATGTCAATGGCACATTCATAAGGTAGAAAAAAAAATGGGCAGACTGGATGGGCCTTGTGGTCCTTATCTGCTGTCAGCTTCTATGTTTCTATGTCCCTTCATGCCAGACCCCTAAAGGCATTTACACTCAGCCACCATGTGGCTTAACTGGCAGTTCATGCCATCCACTTTTGGCTGCCCACCCCTCTAACCATCTCCTCCTCCACACTCTCTTAACCAGACCCTCGGGGGGGGGTCTTCACATAGCTGCTTTGTGGCTGATTGGAAGAGGTCGGCACATCTCAATCTTTTTTTCCACCGATATGGAGTAGGTTAAAGCTTGAACTCCATACAGGCTGGGATTGGGAATTGAAAATTGTCTGCCAGCACTGTCACTCTAATGCAGTAGCGATAAACTGTTGGTTACACAGCAACAGCCACAGCATTTCTGTTAGGCAGTTTTCTACCTGTCTGCTACATACAGTTGGGGACCAGGGACCCCCCAAGATGCCAGGGAAAGGTTAAACAGAATAACTAAAAAAATACTATTTGCCACAACACCACCAGGGCTATACTTTTAAAACATTTGACAACTCAAGCCTCCTGAACCACCAGGGTCTTTTTAAATGATGCAGGGACCACTAGCTCAAGAGCTCCTCCACTAGCCCATTAAGGCTACTACTTAAATCTGCTTGTCACCAGCAGGCTAACTTGAGGCCCTAAGGGGGTTTTGCTGAGCCCATAGTACCTCTTTATTATTTTCTTAGCTGTCTGAGTTTTTATTTCCTATCTATATTTTCCTTACTATGACTAAGTGTAGTTTTTCCTCTAAAACTCCCCTTCCTTTAGTTCAGTGCTATACCGTAACTCTTTATTTTTTGTTATTTAGTATACATTTTGGTCATGGATACCCAGAACCCACTGCTCCTCATCACACGTGTCTCTCTCTCTCTCTCTCTCACTGCTATATGTTCCCCATAGTAATCCTCTATTTTTGCTTTATTTCTACAGGTCTGACAAGACTGTGTACTAATCAGATAAGTATATTTAACACCCCATCTCTCTTTTAGGACATCTGACCCTTTGTTTTTTCTCAACCTTCTCTTTTCTTTCAGGTCATGTCAGAATTGTCTAAACCCAGGACACCTCAACTCTGAATTCCCTGACTGATGGGGCTGGTAAGTCCAAATAAATTACCTAACTGCCCTGTTCAGTGAGTGACATATAACAATGTACCCACTCCATTGTAATGTGTAGCAACTTGATGTGTGTATTTTGTGGCCTGTAAAGGAGAGCTACTTCAGCCTTGTCCCCACCTGGTGTTTGTTAGAGGTATCCACTTACCAAATCAGACCTTGCTTACTTATGAGATTTGATAGTAGAAGGATCCAAGGTGGTAACGTTGCAGGTATGAGTAGAGACCTTTAAACACTACTCCATACAGAACAAGCTGTTAACCTCATCCTGACCACACAAGATGTGAGATTGTTTCTAAAATATACTGGTGACAGGCAAACCCCCTCATGAGTGCTGATTTCAAAACAGTGTCTGGTACTTTAAAAAATAATAATTTTTACTGGGTGTTATTTTGAAACCTGCACTTTTCTGGTGCATATGAGTCATGGTGGAATTCAGCACGATTAATTAGGTATTAAAACGCATATGAGTCATATAAAAGTTGCCAGCAGCAAAAGACCACCCTGGACTATCTAGGCTGGTCGAGACTGCAGCTAGCTCCCTATTCAGCAGCTGCCCTACTTTGCCCTGCCCCACGCCTTCTTGAAGCATTCCACTGTGTTAAATGCCACCACCTGAGTTAGCTGTGCATTCTACTTTGCCAACACTTTCTCCATAAAGAAATGCCTCTTCACCTCCTACCTGAATCTACCCCCTCCAATCTCCAAACTCTGGGGAGTCATGGACTTCAGAATGGGAAAAAAAGTCAGTACCAGGAAATTATTATGTTTCACAATAAACAAAAAAAATGTTGCAGTAGGAAGGGACCTGGAGGGAACTGAACCATGGTCCCAGGCCTCCTTCCACACCATGTGCTGGTACCCTACTCACTCCACCACAGGAGTGTCTTGGCCAGCCACCCCAGCACATGGCAAAAGCAGCCCTCTTCAGGTGATACAGAGAGCGACAAGGGTAGCGGTAATAGTTTACTGCTATTATACCCCTGCTTCTGTAAATCCATTCACATTGTTCACAGTGGGGTTCTTCCAGCATTCTTCTTGCTGTGCTGTTTTGACCCAGTAACCTCACATCTTGCTGCATAGCTCCCCTGATATTGTGGGTCAGAAACTCATACTAGGCTGTAAAATTAATTCTCTGTAGGCACTGTCCTTAAATGATGTGGGACATAGCACCACTGGTTATGTGAGCTACTTCGGCCTCCACCCAGGGTGAGGGTCAGGGGAGCATGGTCAGTGACTAGCATGGAGGAGTGTGCCATATAGGGATCTCTATTAAGCAGGTGAGAGAAGACTAATACTCTTTCTATCCTGGCATATGACTGGTGTGTGTGTCTGAATACAAACTATACTAGTGGCATGAAGAATTCCAGTGTCAGCAGGCATTGTGCATGAGTAATGGGCCATTAAAATACAAAAAATATCATTAAAAAAATGGCCATTAAAAGGGTGATCAAAATGTAACGGTGCCATTATTTGTGTATTGATTAAGGGGATAGTGTATTGGGTGCTGTTCATGGTTGCATGGCAAGAAATCTGAATTTAGAGTAGTGTGCCATCAAATAGCATGAAGGAATTTCACATTTACTCTGTTATTGATTTCAGAAGCAAACTGTCTGCACAGGTGACAAAATGTACTATAAACATTAATCTTGATCATAATTTGTGCTTGAAGAACATTCTGCAAAACAGGTATTACAAAGACTGTCTCAAAGCAATCTATATAATCCCTGGAAACTAGGATGAGAAGGGGTGGGGCTATGATAGTATCTGTCATTTCATAAAGTGGATTAACTGGTAGGTGAGTGTGGGAACCATTCAGATTGGTACAGCAATGTAATATGGACATGCAAGGAATATTGGAGGTAGATTGGGAGGTATATTTAACAAAGAGGGGACTTGATCCAGTAAAATCTGCCACTCACAAGTAGGAGGTTTAAGAGGCACATCAGGAAGTCTATTAAACAGAGGGTGGTGAATCCATTGAAAAATCTTACTGGCATCAGACGGTGGATCCATTGAAAAATCAGCCAGATAATGCAGTGATAACAATTAATTGTTCCAAGAAGAGATGCAGTGAATTTAAACTTCAGCAAAGTCATGGTGAACTGGCTGACTTCGCCACTCAGAGTAATCTGCAAAATGTCCCACATTTGGTGAAATTCCACCTTCCAAGGCGAAATTTCACCTTCAGAAAGTGAAATTTTCCTTACCAAAGTGAAATGCCACCTTTTTTAAGCGAAAAAGATGTTTCAGGACTAGAGGGCATGGGATGAAGTTGGAGGGAGGACGATTCAGAGGAAACATGAGAAAGAATTTCTTCACAAAATGGGTGGTGGACAAGTGGAACACCCTGCCAGAGGAAGTGGTGGGGGCTGAAACAATCACGGGATTTAAGAATGCATGGGATAGACATAAAGGAATTCTAGAGGTCAGGGGTAAGGGGAAATAGACTTCTAGGAAAACAAACTGAACTTTCAAGCTCAAATGGGCAGACTAGGTGGGCCATAGGCCCTTATCTGCCGACACTGTCTATGTTTCTATGTATCTATGTATCTTTCTACAGGCAAAATGTCACTGTTCCACAGGTGAAATGTTGCCATTCCATGGGTGAAATTTCACATATCGCCCAGTGAAATGGGTGAAATTTGTAGATTAATCCATGCAGTGAAGTTTTGTTACTTCGCCCACCACTAGTTCCAAGCAGAGAGACACATGCAAGGGCACCAAAACCATGCATTGGATGGTGGATCCATTGAAAAATATGCAAGGTGAGGCTTTTATGTTGAGAGTTGCACAGAAATGGGCTAAGAGCGTTGACAACTTTGGAACACAGGTTAATTCATTAGCAGCCATTCTGACTCTGACCTGAGTTTGTTTTTTGTTGTAACACCATGTAGTGAGCAGTCCATTTTTCACTTTTAAAAAGGAAAAATGAATCCAAACCAAACTACCAGCTACATCAGAAAATTATAGAGAAGAATTCCTTAATGGTTAATACTCTATTATGGGAGGGGCAGAACTTGGGGCTTGATCCTGATGAGAGTCCTCAGATGGTAAAAGTTGATCTGAGCTAGATAGCTGCTGAAACCGGCCAGAGATGGACCACTGCACGCTAGTAGGCTGTGAAGAAGTCTACAGAGCAGAAGTTGTTCTTAAGCGAGTTTTTTTCTGGGAAAAGTATGCCACCTAAGCATTGTTTTGTACCTGCTTGAGGAACAACTTTATCCAGGCCATCTTGTGCAGCCATCCCTGGGTTTTCTGTCTGTTCCCATCTCTTCCTTCTTTTACAGGCTTACAGTGCCGAAGGTGAGGTAGCTGAGCCCGGTAAAAGTACAGAAGAAAGCACCGCTGGGTGCTGGATGGCATGGACAGCAAACAGTTGAAGAAGAAAAAAGATCCAGAAAATGTGGGAAAGTGAGAAACCGGAGATTCAGCAGAAGAGGAGAGTGAGCACTAATGGATTGAAAGGAAGTGCTGCTTGATTATACTTTTTTTTTTGTATTTGATTTTATTTTCAGATTACGAGTGCTTTTGTAACAAGTCAATGGTTTTTGTATATAGCACTCATAATACCTGATGATTTAATAGTATATAGTGCATTTGTCTTTAGTGCTCTTAGTGTAGTTAGTGGAAGTTTTCTTTTTTTTTTACTTTATAACTTTAAATTTTTAAATTTTAAATTTCCTTCTTTTTCACGTGCTTTAGTCAGTTGATATAATATTTATTGTGCAGGCGTAGCGTCCTGGGAGTTAGAATCACCATTTTGCTGGACCACTTGGGTGTTGAGCAGTGAGCTGTAATTTATGAGTACTAAGGATAGGATACATCCCACACGATTATATTCTGCTCCAGAAGGAAAGCTACCTCAAGTTGTTCAAGTTGTTCCCGCTGTTGTAAACCTTGATAAGTGGTAGAAAGGTGAACATGGAGTCATTCTCAGAGCTTCAGTATTCTGCAGGCATGTAAAGTGAGGCTAAATGCAAATCAAGTAAGAGTCCTTTTTATAAGTTCTTATTAATCTTTTTTAATTTATCAGTCCTGAATTATTTCTTCGTGGTGATTCAAGTGGTTATGATTTTGTCGAGATAATAGTCCCTTAGGTGAGGTTCAGTCTTGGGGGAGGGGAAGTAGAAATTGTTTTAAATATATAGATTTTACACTCTCAAGTGCAAATAAGTTTGTTTTATGCCTTTATGCCTACTGCCAAAATAGACATAGGAGTCTTGTTAAGTGAACTAAACACTGCTGACTTTGTTATGCTTTCTTTTTTTTAAAAGAGCCATTTATGGAAAAAAGCTACATCATATTAAATAAAGTGGAATTATTGGGAATAACAGAGGGAAACATTCATAAAGTTACTGATGGACTCTGGTCAGTGAATGGTGCTACAAATGTTTTAGAAGAAAGGGGCAATTGTGATCAAGGCGGTGTCCTAAGGAACTGTGAACTGTGGATTGTGAATCACAAAGAGGATTATTTGTTGAACATGTGAATGTGTGGAATTTATGAAGCCAGTAGAATTAAAGACTGTGTGAATGCTTGGGTGAGAATTCAAGTAACACATGAGTGGAATACCACACTGCTACTTGGATTTTGGATGACCTGAATTATCGCCTGACTTTGTGTTTTTCCTGTGCCTTTTTATCTCTGTTGTATTTTTTTGTTTGTTTTATTTGTCCAACAGTACTTTGTAATAGAAAACTTTATTATGTTCCAAAGTAGTGGTAGAGAACTGAAAAAGACCTAGGGATAAGAAGATGGAAGGAATAAAAGTTGTAAATCTGAATCTCCATACAGGGGACATGGGGAAAAAATGGCTGTGTTTATACACAGGAATTGTCCCTTGTCTCCATTGCAGCATCTACTCCAAAGGTTCAAAATGGACCCCCGTGAGTTTTTACTTCCTTTGACCCCCCTCAAATTTTTATAACATCTCCTCAAATTAAGGAGGAATTATTTACTGATTTTAGATCCAATTGTGTACTACCAAAAATATCCTCTTCTACTGTGATAACAAGTTCAAAGAGTGACTCATTGGTTGAGCTGGGATATGACATTTTTTTAGATAAAAAAATACTTTCTGGTGCTCAAGGTCAGTTTAGTTAATCTAATTTAAACTTGATTCATCCTGTTGATAATGTTATTATTAATGGTGATGACACTAATAAAAGCACTAAACCAACTTCATATAATGTAACATCAGAGAATTTTAGTATGAAGGAAGATTGTAACAGTGATAGCTATTCTACACCTAGTTAAAAATTTTAAATTCCAGCAAAAAATCCTAGCTCTTTAAAGGTCAGTACTGGGGATTTTTTATTACCAAATACAAATAAAAACCAAAAACATAGGATAAATGTTGTAACTGCCCTGGGTTCTTCAGAAACTAGAAAGTCTACATCCAGTGTTCAATCAGAGATATCTCGTCATCCTATGGGGTTAGATTTTTTTAGCCCCTCTGAATCCTATGTCTCTGTAGACTCCCCCCTCTATTATCAGGACATTTCCAGAATTTTAGAGGGTTCACTTAATGAAGTGTTTAGCAGAATGGATAAAGAGGTTGAGAAAATAAATGTTGAACCAGAAATTTTATTAGCTTGCCCTGATACTATCTCAAAATATATGATTAAGGCATTAGCCCATCCTATAATGGCTAAAATTGTTCTCATTGAAGCTCTTAAAGATCTTAAATCACATGTAGAAAAACTTACTTGCTTCCTTAGTGATAGATTTTCTGAATTTTCTGGAAAATTAGAGAAGTTTGAGAAAGAGGGGAAAAAAAACAAAGACCTTCCTTTCCAGAAATTATAATACAGTCATTTTCTAATAAGGTTGAGAAGAAGAAAAACACAAAGAATAACTTAAAAAAAAGGTCAAGACACAAATAAATAAAAAAAAGAACAAGAACGCGGTATCCAAAGTAAGTTCTGAGGAAAGAATCATTAATACTTTGTGACTAATGTAACTTAGAAACCCCCTAGAAGATACTCTGTGAATGGAAAAGATCTGCATACAGCGTTAACAATCCCTATCAAAGAAGGCTTTTTGCTGTCAAACAAGAAGGAAGAGATTTTTGGATACCCCATTAGAAAGATCAAGTCAAAATTTATCTCAGGCCCCTATTATGTTTGATCAGCTGAAAATTGAAAAATCATTTACATGTATTAACAAAAAAGTTAAAAATCACATTTAAGAAACCTCTTTGGATTCAGAATTAATCTTGCCTCCTCAGATAGATCATTTAATTATGTCTGGGACTGAGGTGGTTTTCAAATTCAATACTATTTTTCTAAAATCTTATGAAACAGATACCTTATTATTTAATATGATTTATCAACTATTTAAAGCTGAACTTGATTTAGAAGCAGCAGCCAAAGATATTAAATTAGTCTATGCAGACTTATCAATTGCTACTACACCCATTTAAATATTACTCTCTAATATTGACACTGCCAAAGCTATATGGGCAAAACAGTGTTTAATTAATAAACTGGACATAATGATTTCATCTCCAGTTAACTGGACTACAGTTTGGAAATTTGCATATGGAACCAACGCACCTAATAAGTGCACTAAGGACATTTTGATTTCCACTTTGATTAAATTAAACTGGAATTTTGAAAGAAATATCAATACACAAACAGTGTCCATATTTGGAATACACAAATTTGAGGGTGAAAATAATGTTAGGTGTCTGCCTATATTCGGTCACTTTTTCTCTTTATTTTGGTTGTGAAATTCAACCTTTAGATTTCGGGCCTATTAAAAGAATATATCAAGCTAATTTGGATTCTCAAGTGGATACAGAAATTAAATCTATTTTTTATGATTATTTACAGTTAAACAGTTGTAAATTGGATAACCATGGTATTCACCTGGTTGAGTTATTGAATCCAGACTGTTTAGACTACCTTTCTCAGGGGAACTTGGATAAAAAATGACATTCAATCATACAATTAACTTCACTTGGTTTTGAGGTTGCTAAGGTTAAGAGGGAGCAAACTGAGTTAGATAAAACTGTTAATATGGATACTTACAACTTTATCTTATGGAATATTGCAGGTTTACAATCAAAAATGGTGGATTCTTGTTGGATGGATTATGTCTCAGAAGCCGATATTATACTATTTCAAGAGACATGGATCATATCAGACATTAACAGTAATGGCTATATCCCACATCATATCTTTGCTATAAAATATAAAAAATTTGGAAGACCTAAAGGGGGTTTGTCCATTTATGTTAAAATAAGAAAAGGTATCCATATAATAGAGCACACCACATTTGGCAATGAAATTTTGCTCTGTGTGCTGTGCTGGGATTCTTAAATGTTTTTGATAGTTAATGTGTATTTTCCACCCAGTTTTCATTCTATGACTGACTATGATCCATGGGTACAGCTAGCCTCAGAAATAGATTCTTTGCATTCAAAACATTATATCGATATTACCATATTTGGGGTGATTTAAATGCTCATATTGCTAAATTTGATAACTTAAAAATACTTCAGTCCCAGATTTATATGGGGGATCTTGAATCTAGAAATTCAGAAGATACCACTGTTAATGGAGCTGGCTTAAAAATGATGGACTTTATTAGTAATGGTAACTATTGTATTTTAAATGGTAGAGGAATAGGGGACCAGGATGCAGCATTTACTTTTTTTTCTTCAAATGGGAAGAGCATTATAGATTATCTGATAATCTCTCTGGAGGCCTATGCTCACTTTCACAATTTCAAAATTGTAATGAGACCTGAAAGTGACCACGCGGCATTGCTGGTGAGGACTGACACGATAAAAGATAACTCTAGGAATAATATTGATATTTTACCACCGCTTTCATTTTCCATCACAGGTAAATTCAAACTTAGATTGAATAACAAAAATAAAGAAAGAGCAGCAGAAGTCATATTTTCCCTGAGAATTAGTTCAATATTTACATTGTTTGAGGATTCTAGCTCTCCACAATGTATACATATGCATTTGGAAGAGGGATATCAGGAGATTAGAACTGTGATTTACTCTTATACAAATTTAATCTATTCCCCTTTAACTTGGTTTGATCAACAATGCAAGGATGAAAAGCATAAATTGGGTCTTTTGATAAAAAAAAACTATTAAACACTCAATTAGAGGGAATATAGTAACCCTCAACAGAGCGAGAAACAATATAAACAATTCTTAAAATACAAAAAATATTAGTTCACTTTAAAACAACAAATCCATATGTTAGAAACTATACATAAAAAAGATTCAGAGGCCTTTTGGTTATTGGTTGCAAGGGGAGTAAAATCATTTGAACCTTCACTGTCTGTCTATGTTCCTAAAGAAATCTGGATAGCCTATTATTCAAAACTTTACACTAATGAGTCAGATCTAAATAACCATTCTATATGCCCGGAATGGTTGTTAGCTGATACATCTTTACCTTTGCAATTTTCCTGGTTAGAAGTTGAATTGGTAATTACTAAATTGACTAACAATAAGGCTCCTGGACCAGATTGTATTCTGGGAGAAATATAGAAAGAAAATATGATTTATTGGGTTCCTTTCTTTGTAAATTTCTTTAACATTTGCCTTAGAGAAAGATATATTCCTCCATCTTGGTGTAAGAATATTATCATTCCTATTCATAAAAAAGGTTCATTTCAAAATCCTAAAAATTACCAACCTATCAGCCTCCTTGATATCAGTAGTAACATTTTTACTAGAATATTATTAAATGGGCTTCAGAACTGGGTTACTAAAACTAGTCCTCTTTCAAATTTTCAAATAGGATTTCACCCAGGTTTTTCATTGCTGGATAATATTTACGTTCTAGCTCATTTAATTGAAAAATATAAATTATGTAGAAAAATGAAACTGTATGTTATTGTTGTCAATTTAACAGCAGCATTTGATTCTGTAGTAAGGAACACCCTTTGGAATATTTTTTTAGAACGTGGCAGACCCATTAATTTGTTAATTCCAATTTTTTTGCTATATTCTGAAATGTGTACGGTAATTAAATATGACAAATTGTGGAATATTTCTGAATATTTTGGTACAAATAGAGGGGTTAGACAGGGGTGTTTATTGGCTCCACTCCTGTTTAACCTCTACGTTGACTCTGTTTTATTTTGATACATCAGTAGTTTTGGACTCCCCTAAAATAAATAACCAATATATTCATAGTTGGGTTATGCTGATAACCTAGTTCTTTTTTCTCTAACTCAGAAGGGTCTTCAGATAAAAATTGACCAATTGAAACAACAGTGCGATTACTTAGAACTTAACATCAATCCTGATAAAACCAAGTTATTGGTTTTTGGTACTAAATCCTCTAAACCAAGAATTAAGTTAAATAATCTACTTCTAGAGGAAGTAATTTCATATTGTTATCTTGGGATAATATTTACCTCTAATGGTTCTTGGACATCACACTGTAAAAATCAAATTATTAAAGCCAAATGTGCATCAAAGGCCCTCCGTTTTAATATTAAATATGGAGGACTTTTGGTGGAACCAGCTATTAAAGCAGGGGAAGCCAAGATTACTCCAATTTTGTTATATGGTGCTGAAATCTGAGGAACCAAGGAAAACCCTAACCTTGAGCTCCCCTTATCTTACTTTTATAAAACAATTCTTCTAGTACCTCAGTCAATGGCTATCGTTATTAGGTAGAATCCTACTGGCAGATTAATTAAATCTTAGACTTCTGTCATATTGGCTAAAGATTCCTAATAGTAACTATAACAACTTAATAAAATTCTGCCTTTATGAAAAACAAACATGGTATGCCAATGGTTTTTCATCACCATGGTTAAAAAGTGTAATTTCAAACTTACAAAAGATAAATTCTTTACATTTATGGAGAGACTATCAGAAGGGTATCTTAATATCTGATTCTTATAAAGGGAAAATTAAAAGAAAAATATTTGATACTGCTTTTGGAAAACAACTAAGATTGGTTAGATTACAGAAACAAGCTATATGGTTTGGAAAAAACAAAATTGATTCAAGGATAGAAAATTATTTATTACTTCCATTAGCCCCTAATATTCGGAAAATAATAACATGGGCAAGATTTGAATTAATTATCTCCAAACTGATATACTTTAATCGTTCTGCTCTTACATTCAATAAGAGTTCTAATGAATGTTACTGTAGCAAGGGGTTTAAAGAAACTTTATATCATATTATAGTACAATGCCCCTTTCATAAAAAAGCAGAACTTTAACTTTAAATAACTTTGTAATGAAATATTTGAATTTGGATTATGATCCAGTAGTTATCTTGCTCCATCCAGGGTCAGTGAAAGATGCACTATTGTGTTCTAGTTTTTTCTCAACAGTAATTAGTTTTAAGAAACAGGCACATAGAAGAAGACTTCAAAAGAAATAAAAGGGATATACATAATGATATTTAAAGTTTATAATTAAGATTGATTAGATGTTTCTAATTGTATTTATTGTCTTATTGTATTTATCAATATTGTAATGTCCAAAATGTTTAACTTTTTTGGAAGAACAATAAACATGGATTGATTGATTGGGTGATGCAGTGATAACAATTAGTTGTTCCAAGTAGAGACACATGGAAGGGCACCAAAATCAGGATGGAGGATGGTAAGTGCAAGGAACCAGCAGAGATGGTATATGCCAGAGTTGATGGGGAATTCTGTCAAACCACATGATCATGTTCTACTACCAATCTGTTTGCATGCTTTCTTAAATTATTTATTTTTGCTGCAGAAGCCCAGTGTGCACGTGCAGTGACAAACACACTGGGAGATCTGGAACATCAACATCATTGCTCTTGAACAAAGATATGCACATTTTGTAATTATTTGCTTGCAGTAATAATGTACAGATAAGCATGATACTATGGGCTATATGTACACTTGTTTACATTTTACGTAACATGCAGGAAATTTCTATGCAGATATAGAATTCTGAGACTGACCTAATAACCTCATTTTCAATTTAGTTCTAAAGTGTTATATTTCAGCCATTCCCTTACTCACGCTTCTGCATTTTGGCAGATCGAGGTCTGCGATAAGACCCTTGAAGGATGATAAAGGTTGTCTTCTTCAAGAACACTGAAAAAGGTATGAGAACATAGGATTTATGCATGGACTTAACACGACTTTGGACACAGTAGGTGAGCACCATTTTATTTTCTTAATGCTGGATAGTTTCTTGGGAGATTCAAAACCATTTTGATGAATGGGTTACTGCCTGATAACAGCATTTCTTGCTCAACAAAGAATTCCAGTTGCAAAAGGTATCACTCTAGTCATGTATAATAGATCACAAGATATGTCATCATGGTGCTGAGATCAGGCAAAACACTTATTTATCATTGATGCATTATTTATAGGGACATTGGACATTTCACAAGATAAGGTAGTGTCATGATACAGGTTTTCAGACACTATTTGTGTACAAGTTGAAGATAAAATGTACTCCATACTTTTTAAGCCTATAAATGACTCTGCATATTTAAGGTTAAAAATTTTGAATTGGACTTGAATGTGATTATTTAAGGCTAAAAATACTGCTTTTGACTGGGATGGGACTGTTAATTGAGTTGTAATGCTAAATGTCACTTAACAGTAAAATCCCAGTCCTAATCAATATTTTTAATCTTACATATCCATTCAGTAGCAGTAATATTAAAATTAAATATATATGAATCATGCTTAAGCAGTAAAGTATACTAATAAAAATCAGTCCTTGACCATCATCCAGACTGCTATGAAGCATTTGTAAACAGTAAAGTATACTACTAAAAAGCAGTCATTGACCATCATCCAGACTGCTATGAAAACTGGTATCTTAGGCTTCTGATTTAAATAATAAGTAATATAGATAGGCTAACTTAAGGCTTTGGACTGTCAAGATAACTAATACATTCTTGTTAACATGACAAAACAGTCTGAAGGCTAATTTAATTCTAATTTACTGATAAGGTGAAAATAGTCTGACTGCTATTCGAAGGTTTGGGGAATGGTTTCCATTTAATAAGGGTGTGTCTGCATTTGTTGCATTTCAGTTCCATTTTCTTTTTGAAATGGTTACTTTTGCTTTTACAATATGTTTCTTAAAACTTTTTTTCATATTCTGACCATGTGGTTCTGCCATGACTTTTATTTTTAGATATTTTATTGCATGTTTAGCTTTTTTGTTGTTTTCAGTCACTTTCTTTACATCCTTATTTAACCATCTTGCTTGTCATCCTTTGTTATTATATTCCTTGATACGTTTAATGTAAAATATTGCAAATGATAATAATATGCCCTAAACAAGTAAGATTAACCAGCATGGTCATCAAACAATGAATTGACACCTCTGTATGAGTGGGGGAGGGGATACCAGCAAAACAAGTTTCTCAATTTGCAAATGGTTGTAAATGAAGCACTGAAACTTAAAGCAAAGTCAATAAGGACAGGGATGGTGCTTCAAGAGGTAAAGCCATAAAAAAATGGGGAGCAATGAGTACTAATGCCCATAGTCTGGGTAACGATCTTCCTGAATTAGTGGCCTTGATGGAGGAGGAACATCTGGATATCATGGCAGTCACAGAAACATGGTACACACAGAACCATGACTGGGACATAAACATAGCAGGATACACTATCTACAGGAGGTACAGGGAGGGTAAAAGAGGAGTAGGAGTAGCTCTCTACATAAGGAAAGGAATCAAAGCAACAGAACAAAAGGGTAAACAGGGAGGAGAGGAAGCACTGTGGGTCAATTTGGTGACAGACAATGGCACCACAATCCGAACAGGGGTTGTATACAGACCCCCATCTCAGATGGGGGGACATGGACAAGAAAATGATAGAAGTAATCCTTAGAATGGCAGAAAATGAAGAGATATTACTGATGGGGGATCTGAATATGCCAGATGTTAACTGGAGTGCATTTGCAGCAGCCACTTCTAAGAGTGAGGTAATTCTAGATGCCCTGCAGGGGGCATGCCTTAGACAACTAGTATTGGAACTCTCTCAAGAGTGAGTAACCTTAGACCTGGTACTCTCAAATAGAGATGGTGAGAGGATCACAGATTTAGAAGTGTGTAGCCATCTGGGAACTAGTGACCATTGAATAGTATTGTTCATGATAAACACAGCAGTAGAGTCAAGCCATACAAAGGCAAGGGTACTGGTCTTCTGGAGGACTGACTTTGCAAAAATGGGTGAGTGCCTAAGGAATGCACTAGCACATGGGCAGGAAAAATGGATGGAAGAACAATGGGGAATAATCAGAACTGCCATCACAGAGACAACAAGCCTATGTACGAAGCAAATAAACAAAACAAAACAATGTAAGAAGCCACTATGGTTCTCAAAGGAGGTGGCAGGGAATGTTAGGGAGAAAAAGAAAGCATCCAGGAAGTACAAGGAATCATAGAAGAAGCAGGACAGAGAATTGTATCAGTTAAAGCAAAAGGAAGCAGGGAAGGCAGTCAGAACAGCAAAGACCCAAACTGAGGAAAAGATAGCCAACTCAGTTAAGAAGGGGGATACAACCTTTTATAGGTACATCAGGGAGTGAAGGAAGACCAAGGGAGGGATAGTGAAGCTTAATAAAGGGGAGGGGGAGGACAGAGGGTGACTCTGAAAAGGCAGAGATACTAAACAAGTATTTTTGCTCATTATTCACAAATGAAGAGGGGGAAGTACCGAAACCAAACAATAGAAACACTCTAGATATGGGAGTTGATACCAGCCCATTCACAGAAGAAAGAGTTCTGAAAGAACTCTTAAAACTGAAGGTAGACAAAGCAATGGGGCCTGATGGGATTCATCCCAGAATTCTAAAAGAACTAAGGGTAAAACTAGTGACACCACTGACTGCCTTCTTTAAAAAATCATGGGAGGAATCTGGAGGAGGGCAAATGATATTCCACTTCACAAAAGTGAGAGCAAGGCAGAAGCAGGAAACTACAGACCTGTTAGTTTAACCTCAGTGATTGGAAAAATGATGAAATCACTTCTGAAGGAAAGAATTGTTGAGTACCTAGGGGCCAGAGGGGCACAGGAACCAAAGCAGCATGGATTCACAGTGGGAAGGTCATGTCAGATGAATCTAATAGATTTATTTGACTGGGTGATGAAAGTAATAGATCAAGGAGGGGCTGTGGACATGGCCTACCTAGACTTTAGCAAGACATTTGACACAGTCCTACACAAAAGATTAATATACAAGCTGGCCAGCCTGGGAGCAGGTCCCAAGATGGTAGCCTGGATAAAGAATTGGCTGGAGAATAGGACACAGAGGGTAATAGTAAATGGAGTCCACTCTGAAGAAAGTGGGGTTTCTAGTGGGGTACCCCACAGTTCAGTACTAGGACCGGTCTTCTTTAATGTCTTTATAAGTGACATTGCAGAGGGATTGGAAGGAAAAGTATGTCTCTTTGCAGACGACACAAAGATCTGCAACAGAGTTGATACACAAGGTGGGGTGGAAAGGATGAGAATGGACTTGGCAAAGCTGGAGGACTGGTCAAATGTATGGCAGCTTAGATTCAATGCTAAGAAGTGCAAAGTAATGCACTTGGGAAATAAAAACCCAGGGGAAGAGTACACAATGGGAGGTGAGAAACTAACAACAACAAAAATGGAAAGGGACCTGGGGGTAGTCATATCAGATGACCTAAAGGTGGGCAAGCAATGTGAGAGGACAGTAAGGAGGGTTGGGGGATACTGGGATGCATAGGGGGAGGCATCACCAGTAGAAAATAGGAAGTTGTTATCCCTCTGTACAGACAGCTGGTGAGACCCCATCTGGAGTACTGCATGCAGTTCTGGAGACCCAATCTCCACAAATACATAGACAGGATGGAGGCAGTCCAGAGGAGGGCAACTAAAATGGTGCAGGGTCTGTACCAGAAGACATATGAAGAGAGGCTTAAGGAGCTTAATATGTATAGCCTCGAGGAAAGGAGGGAGAGGGGAGACATGATAGAAACTTTTAAGTACCTCAAGGGACTCAACAAAGTCCAAGAGGGTAGCATCTTTCAGAAAAAGAGGTGTGCAAGAACAAGGGGACACAATTTGAAGATTGAGGTGGGGATGGCTCAGAGGTAATTTCAGGAAGTATTTTTTCACAGAAAGGGTTGCGGATGCATGGAACAGCCTTTCTGAGGAGGCTGTGGAGTCAAAGACAGTGGTGGATTTCAAGAATGCATGGGACAGTCATAAGGCAATTCTTGGGGGTTGGGGTAGGAAGAAGTAGGCTGTTGATTAACTAGGATCTGCAGCTTATCCATTAGGTAGAGAAATGGGCAGACTTGGTGGGCCAAGTGGTCTTTATCTGCCATCAAATTCTATGTTTGTAAGTTTCTATAACACAGAATGAAAAGGCCCATAAAACACTATAGAGGAGGTTTCAGCTTGCAAAAAAAAAAGACAATACTGGGGATAGCTCAGTTTAAGGAAAACTACAAGATAAGTGTGTGTGTGTGTGTGTGTGTGTGTGTGTGTGTATGTGTTTAAGCAAGTCACTATGCGGCTGCCTTGAGGTATCTTTTACTGCATCTTGCCCCAGCGAGTCTTCTCAGAGTGCCCTTTGCTCTAATGTTTAATAGCCCTGCTGGAGGCCTGTCACTTGTTACACAGTCATTTTTTTTCAAATTAGCCACAATACAGAGAACAGAGGAGCCAGAGGAGTCACACTGCTAGTCTGAGGTTAAGTGTAGTTAATAAGTTTCCTAAATATTGGTACTTTATCCAGCTGCATTCTGCTTTGTGTGTGTGTGTGTGTGTGTGTGTGTGTGTGTGTGTGTGTCTTACATAGAAGACAGTGCTTGCAGACAAATCTAATAATTTTGCAGCTGTGGTCATCCATTGGCTTAGTAGGCTTTGTGAGTGTGTGTATTCATGTGAACTCCTCCAGGAGCCCTCTGCATGATTTCTTCAGGTTTTATTGTTAATACCAGCTAATATCAACTTTGAAATATTTAAAGAGATGCTTGATAACAGCATAATCTTCCCATCGGTGTTAGTGCTAGACATACTGTAGCTAGCTGGGCTTGAGGAAGGGCAAACATGGTCAGGACCCCATAGTAATTGAGATGTACATGCAGCAAATAAGTCCAGATGGACTAACTTACCCTACAACTGTTAAGCATCATGGTCTGCATAATACACAAGGCTTACGCTGATTAATCTTCATGTGGCTTGGGTTCTACTGTTTATAATACAGGGATGAATAGCTAGGGAAGACATTTTTCAATGACTGCCAAATGTGGTGCAGTGGCAGATGTTTTGCAAAGGTACAACAGAAATTATGTGTATCAGGTATTGTTGTTTTGGAATTGGATCATGTTTTTATAGAGACAAATTACATTTAGGGTACCTGATTATCCCTTTGTGATCCACTGCTACTCTCTGCATTAAAATACTGCTAGACTGTTAGGAAGCAGTATAGCACAGTGGGATAAGGCTCTGACCTACAGATCTAGAGACCTGGGTTTGAGTCCTACAGCTGCCTAGGTGCATACTGTGTGATTCTGAGCAAGTCACTTAACTTTCTTATGCTCCTAGGTCACATCTGGAAGCAAGCTTTGGCTTAGCTACTCCTGGTTAAACAATGTTCCCTTTCATTTCCCTTCCCTTGACATGTGGCTAACTTACATCATTAAGTAGTGATTCAAGAATTTTACCTGGAATCTGTATTTATTATTTAAATATATATATATATTTTGAGGGGGTGCCCAGTTATGGATTATCCCAAAATTTAATTTCAGAAATATAGTGCAAACTTTGCACTCTGATTTTCTTATCCTGAATTTTATGTAGTATGTTGTCTGCATTTACATTAATTCTGTTGGCATTCCTGGTAATGTACAGTGGCAGGGGACTGAGTTGTGACTGGGACTGAATAAGGAACATGGCTGACCAGGTGGTGCTAGACATACTATAGCTAACTGGGCTTGAGGAAGGGTGAACATGGTCAGAACCCCATAGCAGTCAAGATGCACATACAGTAAATAAGTCCAGATGGATTAACTTACCCTACAACTGTTAAGTATTACAGTCTGCATAAACCATGAGGCTTACAGTAATGAATCTTCATATTTTTTGGCTGGTTTGGGTTCTGTTGTTCATAAGGCCCTGCACAGACTGGATCTGAGCTATCTGCAAGAGCTCCTGACTCCCTATAGCCCTAGCCACCCTCTCCACTCAACTGACGAGGGGTAGTTAGAGATTCCCTGGGTTCATCTGAAAATGTCTGGGGCCCGGTGCTTTTATGAATGGGTACCCTGTGGAACTCTCTACCTCATCAGATTTGAGAGTGCAGGACCATGGAGAGCTTCAAGGAGCCCTGAAAACCCATTTATTTAAGAACATTTTTAATGACTTTTTTTTCTGATTTATTTGCACTTTGTATTATCAGTTTTTTAATTGTTTATTCTGTAATATATACTGTATGTATTTTAATTATATAATTAATGGTCTCCGTTTTTTGCCATTGACAAAACCGTGTGATAAATGCCGTAACACCTGAGTAGGTGTTACGGCATTCACGCGCTCCCTTTCAACACCAAAGCGCTTGAAACAAATAACTAAACATAGCGCGAGCTTCTAACTGTTCCTGTCACCTCAAGCAGCACTAACTGAAAAACACTTACTTCTCCGGCGTTACCTCCATCGAAATACCTCCAGCAGCCCCACATCAACTAGAAGTTTAAAACAAATGTTAAACAGATTCCAAACAGCGGAGTAAACCGAAAGACAAAAACGGAACCCTTGAATTATATAAAATAAAATATGGTGAAGTGTGATAAACTCAAATTTAACACACACTCGTTGTTGGATGGCATTATAAACCCGGCCGCCTCGGGGTTTATGTGCCATCCAACAACTCGGGTGTGTGTTAAATTGCAACACACTTCTCCCATACTTTATCCTATATATAAAGCACTTTGGTTTTAGAATTGTGCTATAAAAATAAAGTACTATTATTATTATTATGATTATCATTAATCATTTTTCAGCTGTGTTCTGGTGTGTGTATGGACTTTTGATTCAATTGCTTGTCTCTTGCATAGAAGACACTCCTTGTAGACAAATCTAATCATTTTGCAGCTGTGGTTATCCATTGGCTAAGTAGGCTTTGTGATTTTTTGTGTTTATGTGAGCTACTCCAGAAGCCCTCTGAATGATTTCTTCAGGTTTTATTGTTAATACCAGCTAATATCAACATTAAAATATTTAAGGAGAGGCTTGTTAATGGTATAATCTTCCCATCAATGTTAATGCTAGACATACTGTAGCTAGCTGGGCTTAAGGAAGGGTAAATGTGGTCAGGAACCCATAGCAATTGAGATGCACATGCAGCAAATAAGTTCAGAAGTAATAACTTACCCTACAACTGCTAAGTATCAGTTTACATAATTCACAAGGCTTACAGTGATGAATCTTCATATGGTTTGGCTGATTTGGGTTCTACTGTTTATAACACAGGAATGAATAACTAGGGAAGACATTTTTCCATGGCTGCGAAATGTGGTACAGTGGCAGATGTTTTGCAAAGGTATAACAGAAATTATGTCTATCAGGTATTGTTTTCCAGGAATCTGATCAGATTTTCATAGACACAGATTACATTTAGGGTACCTGATTATCCCTTTGTGAGTAACTGCTGCTCTCTGCACTGAAATCACTGTTAGTCATGTGGCTGATTTAAATATTAGTGATTCTAGAAGTTACCCTGAACCTGTATGTATTAATTTAGTACATACACATACATATATACATACATACATTGAAGGGGTGCCTGGTTATGGATTATCCCAATATTTAATTTCAGCACTTTAGTGGAAACTTTGCACTCTGATTTTCTTATTCTGAATGTTATGTAGTATGTTGTCTGTATTTATATTTATTCTGTTGCCATTCCTGGTAATGTACAGGGGCAGGGGACTGAGTTGTGACTGGGTTTGAATAAGGAACACAAATATTCATTTCATTGATTTGCTTTCACCACTGGATTTTTAATGTGTCCCCTTTAATATTAATATACTTACATACTTTTTTTTTGTTTAGGCTATTGATGTAACTGCACAATTAATTATTTTCTGTTGCTTTGTCTGTATTTGTTGCATTTGAGTTCCATTTTCTTTTTCAAATGGTTACTTTTGCATTTATGTTTCTTTAAAAAAGTCTCATACTCTGACCATGTGGTTATGTCATGGCTTTTATTTTTAGATATTTCATTGCATGCTTTGCTTTGTTGTTGTTGTTGTTGTTGTTGAGTCACTTTCTTCACATCATCATTTAACAATATTGTTTGTCATCATTTGTTGTTATAGTCCTTGATCCTTTTAATGTAAACTATTGCAAAAGATAATATGTTGCTCTAAGCAAGTAAGATCAACCAGCATGGTTATCAAACAGTGAATTGACACCTCTGTATGAGTGGGGGAAGGGATACCAGCAAAACAAGTTTCTTAGTTTGTAAATGGTTATAAATTAAGCACTGAAACTTGTCACATAAAGATTACTACAGAGGAGGTTTCAGTTTGCAAAAAAAGGGCAGTATTGGGGATAGAGCTCAATTAAAGGAAAACTTCATGAGGTGTGTGTGTGTGTGTGTGTGTGTACGTTTAATTCAATTGCTTGTGTCTTGCATAGCCGATAGTGCTTCTAGACAAATTGAATCATTTTGCAGCTGTGGTCATCCATTGGCTAAATAGGCTTTGTGATGTTTGTTTTTATGTGATCCGATCCTTAGTATTTGGTTATTTTATTGATGTCTCCTACAAAAAAAAAAATAGTATGTTTGTCTGAGTTGGCTGAAGTGAAATGTTATCTGTGCAGTTATCTAGGTGTATGTCTCAGGTGGCTGAAGGGAATTATTATCTGTGCAGTTAACTTAAGTGTAGAAAGAGCTGTGAAGTCGGGGGAGTGGCCTAGCTAGAAGAAAGCCAGGTTAAAGCCAGATTTAAAAACTGCCCTAGATAGCTTCTGCCAGAGAACAGACAGAGAACACCAAGAAGAAGGAGCTGCTGTTATAATTATACTTCTCTACTGGGACTATATTGCCCTCCTTCCCTTCCCTCCACCCCCACCCTAAGCCAGTTCTACTTTTATAGGAATATGATTTGACTGACAACAGGAACTTCCTGTTTGGTAGCAGGAAGTGAATGAGTGATCACAGAGACACAGAAGACTCACCATCCTAGAAGGAAAATAATAGTTCTCTGTTCCCCTCCCCCCCAGCTGCTGAGGTCTGACTCTGAACAAGTAAGGAGACTATTGAGAAATATACAGAGGAAAGAGTAAGTATTCCAAACAACAGTTAAGGGACCAGAAATAAGACATGATGGGAGTGGTGCAGTGCAGTTGCTGTGGAGCAGCAGTCTTCTGGGAAACCTTCTGGAGGATGTGGTGTTGTCCCATCTGCAGGCACCTCTCTGGGCTGAGGGAGAAGGTTGCTAATCTCCAGGCTGAGTTGGCCAGGAATAGTGGGACCTCCTCTCCCACCCAGGAACCACCAGGGCCACTGCAGTTGCCTCAGAGGTTGCCAAGAAAGAGGAGTTATTGGACCACAGTGGGCTCAGGGAGGGTGAGGGTGGTGGAACAGACGTGCATCCCTCCAGTTGTACCTCTCCACAATTCATATGCCATTCTTGCAAAGTGTGGTTCCTCTATGGAGGCACCTGCAGTGGAGACCAAGGAGGATGCTGGGAACCCTTCACAAAGGAGACCCACAGGAAGGTGGCATGGGACCCCACAGGGGAAGAAAGCAACTCCTGGTGGGGGACTCCATTGTTAAGAGGGTAGAACTGGAGGAGGAAGGGGAGAGGGAGGTAAGGTGCCTGCCTGGCACCATGGCTTGTAGGGACATGGAGCGAATCCTCAGGATCACTGGAGGAGCTGCATGGGGAGGGAGCTGGATGTAATAGTACACCTAGGGACAAATGATCTGGCTGAGAAAGGGATCAGAGTAGTGCAGGAAAAGTTTGTGGAGTTGGGGAGGGACCTTAGACAAGTAGCTCACACAGTAACCTTCTCGGAGGTGCTGCCTGTCTATGGCATGGATGATGCTAGGGTGCTCCACACCATGGGATTCAATCAGTGGTTGAAAAACTGGTGCAGAGCTCAGGGATTTGGCTTCATTTGGGACTTGGGGTCCACCTGGAGTGAGGCAGGCTTATACTGGTGTGATGGTCTGCATCTGTCCAGAAGGGGAACCAAGATCCTAGGTGATAAGTTTAAATGCTTCATTGGCAAGCATTTAAACTAGCCAGGGGGGAGGCACTGGAAAGGAGCAGGAAAATCCTAGCCCCCAAAAAAATTGGGGTAGTAAGTGAGGTAAATACCAAGACAGAGATGTCGATAGGGAGAAGGGCTGGGGTAAATGGAGAAAATGGCAAAGGCAATAAGGACAGGGATGGTGCAAAAAGGGGTAAGACCATCAAGAAATGGAAGGTAGTGAGTACCAATGCCCATAGTCTGGGCAACAAGCTCCCTGAACGTGTGGCCTTAAAGGAAGAGGGATGCCTAGATATTGTCACAGTCACAGAAACATGGTACACAGAGAACCATGACTGGGATGTTAACATACCAGGGTACACTACCTACAGGAGAGAGATGGGGAGGGTTGAAGAGGGGGAGGAGTAGCTCTCTATGTATGGAAAGAGATAAAAGCAATGGAACAAAAGACTAAACAGGGAGGAGAGGAGGCACTTTGGGTCACTGTAGAGACTGGAAATGGCACCTCAATCCACACAGGGGTTGGATAAAGACCCCCACATCAGGGAGAGGGAATGGACAAGGAAATGATAGAAGGCATCCTTAGGATGGCAGAGAAAGGGGGGATACTGTTGATGGGGGACCTCAATATGCCAGATGTTAACTGGAGCACCTTTGCTGCAGCCACATCCAAGAGCAAGGCCATTATCGATGCACTACAGGTGGTATGAATCAAACAGCTAGTTTTGGAACCCACTCATGAGGGAGCAATCTTAGACCTTGTACTTTCAAATAGGGACAATGAGAGGATCTCAGATCTAGAAGTGGGTAGCCATCTGGGAACAAGTGACCACCAAACAGTGTGGTTCATGATAAACTCAGCTACAGAGTCAAGCCATACAAAAGTGAGGGACTTCAGAAGGGATGACTTTGGGATGATGGGAGAGTGCCTTAGAAAAGCACTAGCAAACAGGCTAGAAGGAGGGGTGGAGCAACAAAGAGGAAACATCAAAACTTCTATCGCAGAGGCAACAAGCCTTTGTGTGAAGCAAATAAACAAATCAAAACAAAAGAAAAAGCCACTATGGTTCTCAAAAAAGGTGGTGGCGAAGGTTAGGGAGAAAAAGATAGCATTTAGGAAGTATAGGGAAACAAAGAAGGAGCAGGACATAGAACTGTAGCAGTTAAGGCAGAAGGAATCAGGGAGGGAAGTCAGAATAGCAAAGGCCCAAATTGAGGAAAAGACAGCCAACTTGGTTAAGTAGGGGTGTAACCCCTAGGGATCACTATCCCAAGGGCTACTACCCCTGCCTGCTCTGACATTAACAGGTTGAGGGGCCTGGATCTGATGGCGGGTGCCTCCACCCAGAGGTCAGAGTTGAAACAGTCTAATCTGACTTGGTTACAGCCCTCTGGGTCACTGCAACCCCCTTTCTTCCCACTAGTGGCCCACACCAGTCAACCACAGTACCCTTACCATATACACTTGCCCCCAGCTTTAGTTTAATCGGCTTAGCTCTGGGGAACCCCTGTAAAGTAAGATGCAGTTATACGATAACCACTTTACAGTAATTCAACATAGAGACACAGCTCAGTCAGTATACCTTTGCAAAACAACCAATCTGATTTATTTAAGGGAGAGATAACAAGGACTGGAGGAAATCAGGTTAATTAGCTTACCACTCTTATATATATATATATATATATATATATATGTGTATGTGTGTGTATATATATATATATATATATAGATATAGATATAGATATAAAAACAAAGACAAGGCGCTGCGTCAGCATGTGGTCTAAAAGCAAAACAAAATGGTTATATTAAATGCACGCTGAAAATAGAAAATAGAGTTAAAAATCTACGTTTCGACCTTAGGTCTTCTTCAGGAAATAACTAAAAGAGAAAAAAAAAAGTAAGTTAGTGTAGAGGAGAGGTAAAATGAGAGAGCTATATATGTGGAGAAAGAAGAAGGGGGAGGCTAAGGGAGAAGAAATGATAAATGGTAAGATTAAGAGAGAATCTGTGAAACAAAAAGGTGATGATGGGAAAGATAAAACATAATGGGAGAGAAAGAGCTGGGGAAGTTCCCAGGTAGAGACTGATTAACAGGGCCTTGTAAGAAGGCTGAAAGGTGACAAATGTGTGAGAAGGAGGCAGAAATGGAGACATATGGTGAAAATGAAAAATAAATCAGTACAAAAACAAATTGACTTTAGGGAACAAAAGGGGAGGCTGAAAGATGTTAGTGGAAAATAAGTCTATCATTTAAACCAGAGGGCTGCTGGGAGCCAAGGTGGATGATCAGCTTGGCTTTCATGCTTTTTCTATGGTTAGGATCCCGGAAACCCTGCTGAAGGACACAAACAGAGAGGTCATTGACATTGTGGTCCCTGGAGATAAAGTGGGATACAATGGGTTTAGCAGATTCACCATTCCTGACCGCTCTGTAATGTTCCTGAAGCGGTCAAGCAAGACACCTACCAGTTTCTCCAATGTAAATAGCTGAACACCTCCTGCAAAGAATACAGTACACTACATTGAGTGGAGGTGCATGAGAACTCCTTGGTGATGTGAAAAACACCTGTAGGCCCCAGATCTCAGTTACACTGGAAATAAATTTGCAGGTGTAGCAGCGAGCCCTGTTGCAAGGTTTGGTACCTGGGGGAGGAACTGTTAGGAGTGGGTAGGCTGCTTTTTACCAGGAGATTGCGCAGGTTAGGTGGCCGGTGGTAGGAGGCAATAGGTGGTTCTGTAAAGGAAGCACCAATGCACCAGCAACAGGGCTCGCTGCTACACCTGCAAATTTATTTCCAGTGTAACTGAGATTCGGGGGCCTACAGGTGTTTTTCACATCACCAAGGAGTTCTCATGCACCTCCACTAATGTAGTGTACTGTATTCTTTGCAGGTGGTGTTCAGCTATTTACATCGGAGAAACTGGTAGGCATCTTGCTGACCGTTTCAGGGAACATTACAGAGCGGTCAGGAATGGTGAAACTGTTAAACCCATTGTATCCCACTTTATCTCCAGGGACCACAATGTCAATGACCTCTCTGTTTGTGTCCTTCAGCAGGGTTTCCAGGATCCTAACCATAGAAAAAGCATGGAAGCCAAGCTGATCATCCGCCTTGGCTCCCAGCAGCCCTCTGGTTTAAATGATAGACTTATTTTCCACTAACATTTTTCAGCCTCCCCTTTTTTTCCCCTAAAGTCAATTTGTTTTTGTACTGATTTATTTTTCATTTTCACCATATGTCTCCATTTCTGCCTCCTTCTCACACATTTGTCACCTTTCAGCCTTCTTACAAGGCCCTGTTAATCAGTCTCTACCTGGGAACTTCCCCAGCTCTTTCTCTCCCATTGTGTTTTATCTTTCTCATCATCACCTTTTTGTTTCACAGATTCTCTCTTAATCTTACCATTTATCATTTCTTCTCCCTTAGCCTCCCCCTTCTTCTTTCTCCACATATATAGCTCTCTCATTTTACCTCTCCTCTACACTAACTTACTTTTTTTTTTTCTCTTTTAGATATTTCCTGAAGAAGACCTAAGGTCGAAACGTAGATTTTTAACTCTATTTTCTATTTTCAGCGTGCATTTAATATAACCATTTTGTTTTGCTATATATATATATATATATCTATATCTATATATATATATATATACTGTGTATATATATATATATATATATATATACTGTGTATGTATGTATATATATATATATATATATATATATATATATATATATATATATATGTATGTATACCTAGGGCACCATGCACAGGCCTAACCTATAAGTTACTGTCTCTGGGTACCCAGGCTATAGGAGGCAAGCCTCTCGATGCAGCTGGTTGGGGCTCTGACACAAAACAAGCACTTGATTCCTATGAGGATTATGAAGAGCCAGCAGGCTCAGTTCGTGTAGCCAGTAAAGCAGTCGGACAAATCCTGCCCACACTATGACCATTTACCAGGGAGCTACCCTGACTTAGTACTCAACAATCCAGCAGAAAGATCTCTCTCACACCACTTGCAGGGACGAGCCTGAGATTCCAACACTCCTCCACACATTTATATAAAGAACAGATGGGTACCATACCAGGCAGCTGCTGTATACTCCTGATTGCTTTCACTGCAGTAAACCGGGCTCAACGACGCAGCTTCACTTGTCCTGACAGACCGAGCGCGATTAAAGCAGATTCTCCAGTCCTCTACATAGTGAGCCTGGTAGGTAGCTGCACTTGTGCACAACCTTCTCTGACCGCTACCTAGCGGATTTAGTCGACACTTTGTGGCGTTCAAGCTGCCCGACTCTGGCCTTCCTCACGCGCTTCCCATGCAAAAATTCAATGGCGCAAGAGCCAAGAGCTCCTTCCTCGCTCACAGCCACAACGACTCTGCCCCTTGGCAGTTTGGGCAAGGACTCTCAGTTCAGGCACCACCTGATCCCATTGGTGGGCTTACAGATACCAGGCACTTAAGTCTGTCCCCATTGGTGCAAAAAAATGTGCCCTAGCCCAGAACTTCATTTCCCAGAATTACTGGCTGTATCCCCTATGGCCAGCCGGCTCCAAAATAAGTCCTGATCCTGGTTGGCTCAAAAGTTCTCCATTTTATTCACCCCTCACTCACCATTGGCCCAGTTCAATAGTCCAAGTCCAAAATGGAGGGGCCAAGTGCACAAAATCTCAGTTGCAAAGGAAACAGGTTAGACAAACTGTAATTCCACTAACACTCTAACTAATTATAGCCAAACAGTTACAGCAATCAAAAGGGCTCCCATTGTGCTTTTCAGCGACTACACAATGGGAGTGATTTCCCCACAGCTCAGGTGGGATTTGAGCAAGGAAACCTCGGTCCACCCTGTACACACCACTGAAGCCTGCGAGCAGGCAGCTCTTAAAGGGACCGTATTGGAGGCTTTAAAACACTCACAGCGGCCGTATTTTGGCAGCATTACGTGGAACACCAGTTAGGCAAGGAGCCCCTATGCAGCTCCAGGAAGGCTTTTAGGAACCCCCATTTGTAAGGGGGTTACACCCTTCCTGGCCTGGAAAGAACTTGGTGTCCACGTCAAGTAGTTACCCTTAAATCACTTTAAGGCAAACAGTTTACACTGACAGAACATTAGACCTTTGGTTACATACATTGGTACTGTAATACACAGTTCACAAATGTTTATACAACATTAAACATACAGACAACCTTTTTCCATTTATAACTCAGGTCATTACCTCCTGCCCATGACACCTGGATAGAGGGAGCCCTTCCCTATCAGCTACCTGAGGGCTATCTGGGGCAGTAGTACCATACTCAGAGAGTAACACTAACAGTTGGGCATCATCTCCAAGGGCTAGTTTGGGCAAGGAGCTCAGGGACAAGTACACCCCTTTATGGACCACATTCAGAGGCAGATCCACAGGCTGGCCCAGGGATTCATAACTTAATCTTACTACAGGCCGTATTTCTCGGGCGGTGTGTCTAGGAGTCTCGGAAAACCTGCTGCAGGCCCCGATTCCATTTCAGCCTCACTTAGGTTAGTTGTAGGAACCTCCATAGGGGAAGGAGCCCAGGGCGAATAGTACTTTCGGGAGCAGGACCCTCTATGTCAGGACCCACACTGCTTGGTTCAGCTAGGGACATTTCTGGCACTACCAGGGTGCTATCAGGGCACTCAAAGTATTCTTCTTGCTCTGTCATATTACTAGCTGGCCCCCCACATCACTTCCTTCTTCTGAAAAGTCGGATAGCTCAGCCAGGCCAGACAGTTCAGCCAGGCTCAAGGATCCCACCTCTTCAGCTCTGATGCTACTTACTTCATCCTCTGAAAGCATGGGCTCCAGAGACAAAGTTGGGGGCTCAGACAGTCCAAGAAGCCCAACTTCATCCCCAGAGTTAATTAGGGGATTGCCCCTAAAGAGTTGACTCAGTTCATAAGAGGGGTAGTACTCAACATCATTCTCACTGTCCTCAGACACAGACTGTGGATCACCTTCATCAGAGGGTGGTGGAGAGGGCCTCTTTAGTTTGATTGCTGAGGAGTCAACCCATCTTGATTTCTTTTTGGCAGCAGCTCTAGTTATAGGCCGGGGGGGCATTGGGAAGTTCAGCTTCTATCAAAATTTGTCCGATTAGCAGCAGGTGATTTCTGTGTATAGTTTTCACATCTTTTGAATTGTTTTCGGGCCGCACTTTATATACAGATAAATCCTCCAGTTTTCCCACAACAATATGAGGAAGGTGATACCATCTGTCAGCAGTCTTATGTTTGCCATGCAATCCCAAATTCCTCAATAGCACTCTATCCCCTTCTTTCAGTTCCATTGCTTTCACTTTTTTGTCATACCTTTCCTTATTGGCCAGGTTTTGCTTAGCAGCCATGGTCTGGGCTAGTTGGTATGCATGATTCAGTTGGGCCCTCAACTTTTGCACATACTGTAGATGATTAGCTGCTTGAACCCCATCAGGAGAAACTCCAAAACAAACATCTACTGGCAATCTGGCTTCCTTTCCAAACATCAGTCTATATGGGGAAAATCCAGTGGCATCACTTTTGGTGTAGTTATAGGCATGTACCAAGGTGCTGATCTGCTGGCTCTATCTAGGCTTGTCTTTAGGGTGCAGTGTGCCCAACATATCAAGCAAAGTGCAGTTGAACCTTTCAGATTGGGGGTTGCCCTGAGGATGGTACGGAGTGGTTCTTGACTTCGTACCCCCCACAAGGATAGCATTTCTTTAATCAGGCGGCTTTCAAAATCTCTCCCCTGATTGGAATTAATTCACTGGGGGGCCCCATAGTGAACAAAGAAATTCTCAACAAGTACTTTGGCCACTGTGGTTGCTTTCTGATCTTTAGTATGAAAAGCCTGCGTATACCGGGTGAAATGATCAGTAACTACCAGTATATTGCCAATGTTCTTCAGATCTGGTTCTAGACTCAGGAAATCGATACAAACCAGTTCTATAGGGGCACTATTAGTGATGTTTATTTATTGTATTTTGATGACCTGGTAGGCCCACTGGGCCCCGGAGGTCCCTTTTTCAGGGGCGACCCAGGAGTTACAATTTTATTACAGGTAACAGATCAGTACACACAGGTGATTTTCATGTTATATGCTAGAAAACAGTCCTCATAGGTTTAAAACAGTAGGTTGTGGAAGACATACAAGCAGGGGGAATTATAGTAGTTACACCTCGAGAAAACATTATGCTTAGTAGTTACAAGTTTTGGTTAAGTGTGCACAAGGTTGGGGCAAGGAAATTGGCTAGGGTCATGTGGTTCCTTCCCTATGGGCAAGAGGGAAGGGGAGATGCTGTCGCGTAAGTGCTCCACGTCTGGCATATATTAATTCCTTGAGATAGGTGCATTGTCCTTCTGGAGTAGTGCTAATTGGTCAGGTCCTGTAGCATAGGCATTTGTTCCTTTCTAGCAAGTGAGACTTGAGCCTTGTTCGGAAGCAGGTGATTGACTCCACTTTCTGCATCTTCAGGGGGAGGTTGTTCCAGTTGGAAGGGGCAGCATAGGCAAAGGACATGGACCCGGCTTTTGTCCTTGCCTTAGGGACCACAAGGAGAGTTTGACCTGAGGTCCGTAGATTCTGTGGGCATAGTTTTACCCTTATAAGACCATTGAGACTAGGGGGAGGTGTAGGACCAATTAGCTTAAATATAAGGCAGAGGGTTGGATAGGTGAGCTTCAAGAGACGGCCACCTGAGTCTTGTTAGGGACTCACAGTGGTGACTCCTAGGGTAGGACAGTGAGGCAAAGCAGACTATCTTGTTATACAGGGTCTGTAGCTTGCAAAGCTCAGTCTTGGCCACACCCTGGAGTACCGGGGCCACATAGGTGAGTGTAGGGAGAAGTAAGCTCCCCGCAATGGCTACCCTAGCTTCAGGGATCAGCTGATCCTTTACTCTGTAGAGGGTTCCGAGATTCCCATGGATGACCTTAGTGACTTGGTCCACATGATTTTTTAATGTGAAACTTTGGTCCAAGGTAAGTCCAAAGTATTTGGTGGAGGCCACCACTTCCAGTTTTTTACCCCTCCTGGACTTGAGTTGTAGGAGCAGTGACCTCTCAGGACCTAGGGATCTGGGTCCAAACAGCATCACCTTCGTTTTGTTAGTATTTAGGACCATTTTGTTCAAAGTGAGCCAGTCCTCCATCTGTAGGATGTCCTCTTGGAGGGCTGTCCCCAGATCTGTTAGGTTGTAGGAGGTTCTGTAAATGACCACATCATCCGCATACTGGATAATGTTGCTGCTCCCACAGTGGGTGTGCAGCTCATTTATAAAAAGTGTGAAAAGAAGGGGGCCGAATTAGCTTACCACTCATATATATATATATATATATATATATATATATATATATATATACTGTATATAAGCATATGTATACCTAGGGCACTGTGCACAGGCCTAACCTATAAGTCACTGTCTCTGGGTACCCAGGCTATAGGAGGCTAGCCTCTTGATGCAGCTGGTTGGGGCCCTGACACAAAACAAGCACTTGATTCCTATGAGGATTATAGAGAGCCAGCAGGCTCAGTTCGTGTAGCCAGTAAAGCAGCCAGACAAATCCTGTCCACACTATGACCATTTACCAGGGAGCTACCCTGACTTAGTAGTCATGAATCCAGCAGTAAGATCACTCTTACACCACTTGCAGGGATGAGCCTGAGATTCCAACACTCCTCCACACATTTACAGTATATGAAGAGCAGAGGGGTACCATACCAGGCAGCTGCTGTATACTTCTGATCACTTTCACTGCAGTAAACTGGACCCAGTGACACAGCTTCACTTGTCCTGACAGACCGAGCGTGATTAAAGCAGATTCTCCAATCCTCTACAGGGTGAGCCTGGTAGGTAGCTGCGCTTGTGCACAGCCTCCTCTGACTGCTACCTAGTGGATTTAGTCGACACTTTGTGGTGTTCAAGCCACCTGACTCTGGCCTTCCTCATGCGCTTCCCACGCAAAAACTCAATGGCGCAAGAGCCAAGAGCTCCTTCCTCACTCAGAGCCAGAATGAATCTGCCCCTTGGCAGTTTGGGCAAGGACTCTCAGTTGGGGCACCACCCGATCCCATTGGTGGGCTTGTAGATACCAGGCACGTAAGTCTGTCCCCATTGGTGCAAAAAAAGGTGCCTAGCCCAGAACTTCATTTCCCAGAATTACTGGCTGTATCCCCTATGGCCAGCCGGCTCCAAAATGAGTCCTGATCCTGGTTGGCTCAAAAGTTCTCCATTTTATTCACCCTCACTCACCATTGGCCCAGTTCAATAGTCCAAGTCCAAAATGGAGGGGACAAGTGCACAAAGTCCCAGCTGCAAAGGAAGCAGGTTAGACAAACTGTAATTCCACTAACACTCTAATTATAGCAAAACAGTTACAGCTATCGAAAGGGCTCCCATTTTGCTTTTCAGTGACTATGCAATGGGACCGATTTCCCTGCAGCTCAGGCAGGATTCAAGCAAGGAAACCCAGGTCCCCCCTGTAAACACCACTGAAGCCTGTGAGCAGGCAGCTCTTAAAGGGACCGTATTGGAGGCTTTAAAACTCTCACAGAGGCCGCATTTTGGCGGCATTGATCTGAACACCAGTTAGACAAGGAGCACCTATGCAGCTTCAGGACTGCTTTTAGGAACCCCCATTTGTAAGGGGGTTACAGGGGAATAAAACCCTTTATAAGTATATCAGGGGGCATAGAAAGACAAAGGGAGGGATAGTGAGGCTGAATAGAAAGGACGGTGGGTGGGCAGAGAGGGACAGTGAAAAAACAGGGATACTGAACAAATACTTCTGCTCAGTATTCACAAAAGAAGAGGAGGGGGAGGTGACTAATCCAATTAACAGAAGTACTCTGGATAGGGGGTCTATCCCAGTCCTTTCACAGAAGAAAGGGTTCTGAAAGAACTCCTAAACTGAAGGTGGACAAAGCAATGGGGCCACACGGAATTCACCCCAGAATTCTAAAAGAATTAAGGGGAGAACTAATGACACCACTGACTACACTTTTTAACAAATCATGGGAGGATGGTGTGGTACCCGAGGACTGGAGGAAGGTGGATGTGATTTCCCTTCACAAAAGCGGGAGCAAGACAGAGTCAGGAAACTACAAACCTGTCAGTTTGACCTCTGTGGTAAGGAAAGTAATGGAATCAATTCTGAAGGAGATAATTATTGAGTACCAAGATGAAAGTGGGACACAGGACCCAAGGCAGCATGGGGTCACAGCAGGAAGGTCATGTCAGACGAATCTAATTGATTTCTTTGACTGGGTGACCAAAGTAGTAGACCAAGGAGGGGCTGTGAACATGGCCTACCTAGACTTTAGCAAGGCATTTGACATAGTTCCACACAAAATATTAATAATCAAATTAACCAGCCTGGGAGTGGGCCCCAGGGTGGTAGCCTGGGTAACACACTGGCTGGACAACAGGAAACAAAAGGTAATTGTAAATGGAGTCCACTCTGAAGAAAGAGGGGTTACTAGTGGGGTATTGCAGGGTTCAGTTCTGGGTCCAGTCCTTTTTAATGTCTTTATAAGTGACATTGCAGAGGGACTACAAGGAAAAGTATGCCTCTTTGCAGATGATACAAAGATCTGCAACAGGGTTGATACACAAGGAGGCATGAAAAGGATGAGAAGGGACATGGCAAGGTTGGAGGAATGGTCAGAAGTATGGTGGCTTGGATTCAATGCAAAGAAGTGCAAAATAATGCACCTGGGAAACAAAAACCCAGGGGAAGATTACACAGTGGGGGGGAGGTAGTAACAACAACAAAAATGGAAAGGGACCTGGGGGTAATCATAGATGACCTTAAGGTTAGCAAGCAATGTGAGAAGACAGTAGGATGTCTGGAGAGATACTGGGATGTAGAGGGAGATCCAGCAGAAAACATTAAGTTGTTATCCATCTGTACAGACAGTTGATGAGACCACATCCGGAGTACTGCATGCTGTTATAGAGACCCCATCTCCACAAGGACATAGACAGGATGGAGACAGTCCAGAGGAGGTCAACTAAAATGGTGCAGAGTCTGCAATTGATGACATACAGAAAGAGAGACTAAAGGAGCTTAATATATATACCCTTGAGGAAAGGAGGGAAAGGGGGGGACATGATAGAAACTTTTAAGTACTTCAGTGGAATCAATAAAGTCCAAAAGGGTAGCATTTTTCAGAAAAAGAGATGTGCATGAACAAGGGGACACAATTTGAAGATAGAGAGGGGATGGCTCAGGGGCAATGTGATGATGTATTTTTTCCACAGAAAGAATGGTGGACGCATGAAACAGCCTTCCTGAAGAGGTAGTGGGGTCTAAAACTGTGGGAGAATTCAAGAATGCATGGGACAGTCATAAGGCAATTCTTGTGGGGTGTAGGAACAAATAGGCTGTTAGTTAACTAGGATCTGCAGCATATCCTGTAGGTAGGAAAATGGGCAGATTAGATGGGCTAAGAGGTCCTTATCTGCAGTGAAAGTCTGTTTCTGTGTTTCTATGGAGGGACTCAAAATCTGCAGGTTATTTTTTTAGCAAATTCAGAGAAATCGCAGAGGCACCAGACTTGAACTTCAGGTGGAGTTTTCCTTTAACTTCTCTCAAGGCAGAGAAAAGCCCCATAAAACACTATGGAGGAGGTTTCAACGTTCCAAAAAATACAGTACTGGGGAGGGCTCATTTTAAGCACTAAAACTTAAACAAAGCTTCTGGTGAACTGATAACAACTACAGAAGGCATTAAACATATAGTGGAAGACTATTTGGAATTGTTCAGTCAGAGAACTCAGGTGGAGCATGAGGATGTTATAAACTACTTGAAGGATGTTTAGCAACAGTCTCTCTGTGATATGAGGGATTCTAATTTAATAGATTCCATAACTGAATAAGACATTATGGAGGAGGTTTCAACTTGCAAAAAAAGGCAGTACTGAGGAGGGCTCAATTAACTTCTCAAGCCACAGGAAAAATAGTGCTCTCCAGCTGCCATACACACAAAGGCAATACAGTAATGAGACTTCGGTGGAGGACACTATTTTTAACTCTACCATGTTGTTTGGAAGGCAATTATGCAAGTAGTCCTTTTCTCAAAGCAATATGTCTGTAGAGCTACGCCCACTGCAACCATAAAAAGGAAATGAAACAATACCAGTATGATAGATCCCTTTCTTTGCAAGTTGAATTAAATTATGGCACCAGAAAACCCCATATTCAAGCCCCTGCAAGGTTTGCAAGGAGAGAAAAAATGCCTCTAGTTTTACTAGTTTGAGGACTGCTTCTGGTGAACTGATAACAACTACAGAAGGCATTAAACATATAGTGGAAGACTATTTGGAATTGTTCAGTCAGAGTACTCAGGTGGAGCATGAGGATGTTATAAACTACTTGAAGGATGTTTAGCAACAGTCTCTCTGTGATATGAGGGATTCTAATTTAATAGATTCCATAACTGAACAAGACGTTTTTGATTGTGATTAGCACATTAAAATCTGGGTTTTATGTATTAACCTTAGTTAGGCTTAGACAGAAATTATATTGTGTCTGTTTTTAGAGAAATTCATTCATTGTTCTGCTCTTACTGCTAACAGTAGACATCATACAATATATTGCAGAGGTGATATATTGTTAAGTGCTTCTCTCCTTCACTTCTGTTAAGTGCCTTTGACTACAGTTTTGATCTTTTAAAATACTGCTAATTTCTTTCCGATTGCTCTGCTTGCCTTCTGCTCTCCGCTTCCTTCCCTCTGCCTACGTGTGATCTGCCTTTGTCCTGCTGTGACTGTACAGACCCATGTGTCCCCCTTCCCCATTTCTCTCTTACTCCCTCTCGCTATCCACCTCTATTCTCATATGCTGTTTTAGTACCCTCCCACCAATTTGCTTAATCTCATTCTCCAGTGTGTCCCTGCTGTTTCTCTTTCTCTTTCCCCTGTCTGCTCTCAAACATCCAATTACTTGGCTAGTAAAATAGCTAGTCTTTCTCTTTTTCCCTCCTTCCAGCTTGAGGACCCTGACCTAACCTGATGCTCCCTCCTTCTCAACCCGCTTACCTCAATCTTCCTACTGGACGGCTATCCTACTCCTGCCACTGACCACACACAGACTGCTTGCCTGCCTAACCAAGAAGGTACGCATCCAAGGGAAATTTAGTTCTGCAACCACCTGTATTCTGGCACCTCTCCCACTGAGCACTGATTGGCTACCTGATCCAAGCAAGACCTCCCCATTGGCTGTGTTATAAACCCTGTCAAAACTGTCACTAAACTTTCTTTTAAGCTCTAGCTCAAAATTAATTTATGACTTCAGGCAAACAGTGGGTTTTATGTATTAACCTTAGACTTAGAAATTATATTCTATCTGTTTTTGGTGCAAGTTCATTCACTGTTCTGATCTTACTGCTAACAGTAGAGGTGATGAATTGTAGAGGTAATATATTGTTAAGGACTTCTCTCCTCCACTTCTGTTAAGTGCCTCTGACTACAGTTTGGATTTTCTACTGCCTTCCCACCCTGCCCCCAACAAAGAGACTTTCTTCCTTAACCCCCCCGCCGGTTCACTCATCCTTGAGTGGAACTGCAGGTAGTCTGCCCTCCTTAAAAGGACTAATACTTACAATTGTTTAATCTAACTCTGCCTTATTTCACCATCCGCACCTAATCCATTCTCTCTCTCTCATTAATGTCTTCTTTCCCCCTGATACTCACACTGTGTTTTCTCCTCTGTCTCGTCTGGTCCCATACCCTTTCCCCCGACACCAACACATGCAAAGCAACTGTACTGTTATCCCAATCCTCTCTCCTGAATACTCTTACCAGGCTGGATCTACTGACAGCAGCAATACTGACTCTTTTTATTCCATCTGACATCCTAAGGAATTACCACCTACATTCCTCCCTACCACATGCCCTAGCCTCCTCCTCTCCTCCCCCTTCTGCTTAACATCCCCCCTACCAACTTCTCCCTACCCCTGCCCCTCCCTGCCAAACCCTTGCATTCTACCTCAGCACGCTCTCTCTCTCTCTCTCTCTCAGTTTTTACTCCTTCCTCCCCTGCTTGACTTTCACTGCACAAACCTCTACCAGCTACTCTACCCTGTGATTCTACCAAAACAAACTCTGCCTCCTGCATGAATACTCCCATTCCTACCACTTTAGACCAGGAACCACTCGGCACAGTACAAGGATTAGATCATTGAAACTATCTATCTTTGCTTATAGCAGACACAGGTGGCTTCTGTTTCTTCTCCTACTTATCTCTGGGTCCATCCACTATAACCCTTGACCACCTCGTACAGCCGATAAAAACACCATTACTCATACTAGGCACTGCAGACAGCTCAGGATTTTGCACCTCTATGTCCAAAGTCTGTTAGCGAAAAAACTTTGCTTGAATCATGGATATCTGCAAATACTTTGGACATTATTGCCTTCACTGAAATGTGGCTCACCAATAAAATCCGCTCTATTGAAATAAACCTGGATGGATACCCCCTCTTCAGGAAGAACAGACTTGGTAAAGGGAGGGGTGCCTCCTATGGATAACAAATCACCTCTCAGCCACTTTACTCGACTTTCCTCTAGCAACCCCAACCCTTGAATCCTTGTCTATCAATCTACCTCTTTGCAACAACAAGATAATAGCCATCAGTGTCACCTGTCTCCCCGCTTCCCCCTCCCCAATGAACTAGATGTTTTTCTTAACCTCAAGAACTCCCTTCTCCATGGAAGGGAATGGATAATCCTAGGCGATTTTAATCTTAATTGGCAGTCCCTGCAGTCTGACGCAGCCAAGTAATCCATTAACGGCATAGGCCTCCACCAGCAAATCACCTCCCCCACTAGGACTAACTATAGAACTGGATATGAATCCCTTCTTGACTGGATCTTACTTTCCAACCACTCACACGTCATCTGATCTGGGGTTCTTCCTGATTCTTTTAGCAACCATTGTGCAGTCTAATGCTGTTGATCTGACAAAACCCCACACTGGGAACACAAATACATCCACAGCAGACAATTAAAAAAATGAATCCAATAGAGTTTTTGAAGACCATCCTTGCCACTGTCTGGTCTTTCACAGAATCCTTTCAGGACATTGACTCTGCCATCAAAATGTTTAGCAACAATTTCCTCGCCTTGTGTGACTCCTTTATCCCCTTAAAAAAATTAGGTTAAAGGTAACAGTCAAGAATGGATCTCCTCCAATCTCTTTAAACTCATGAGAGATTGAGACTGGGCATGGTCTAAATACAAGAAACCGAAACTTCCCCACCTACTTCAGCAGTACAAAACTCTCTGAAACAGATGCAAATATGTGGTCCAGTCTGCCAAAATCTCCTTTCTCACTGAGAAACAGAGAGGATCCATGGGAAACTCTAAGCAAACTTGAAACATCTTTAATGACCTTATCGGTAGGGGACATAACAATGGGCAAATCAGCCTTTCTTCTGTTGGAATGGCTATCACTGATCCTCTGGAAATATCCTTTATTTTATCACTATTACTCTACTAGATCTCTGGTCTCCCCCCCACCCACCTTACTTCTAGGGTCTCCTTGTGTCTGTCCCACACATTCTTGAACCTGTTGCTGTTTTAGCACCCACCATCTATGCTGGGAGGCTGTTTCAGGTGTCCCCCAACCTCTCCATGAAGAAGTCTTTCCCCATATCTCCCCTCAGCCTGACCTCTTCAGGTTCATATTTTTATTTATTTATTTATTGAAGTTCTTGGAACATACCTTTGAGATAGGAGCTCTCTTTTACAAAGGTTTCGCATCAAAACCAGGAGAAAAAGGCATACAAATTCAAAGTAGGAAATGCTAATTTTACATAAATTCCTAATTAACAGATAAGACAATTCAGGGTAAGAGACAGTTAAAATACATATATTCATTGGTTCTAAGTCAGAAAAGGTAAAATAAGGCAAATTATATGCCAGAAGACTGCATTGTAGATAAGTAAAGCAGGGCAATCAATGGAAGACAAATATGATTACATTAATAATAAAGTTCATTGACTTAAGACAAAACTAATGAAGCAGAATTAATATATCTTTGACTAGCTGGGGGTGGGGGGAGGAAATAAGAGCCAAAAGAGGAGAATGCCTTAGAGAGAGGTGGCAAAGTTGAAATCGGGAGATAGCTTGACCCGTGGTCCTGGAGCATCTTTTTCTACATAAAATGTTACCTTCCTATATGTTATTAATACCTGTTAGGTATTTAAACGTTTCTGTCATATCCCCCCCCCCTTCCCTTCTTTCCTCTAGAAAGTACATATTTAGTTCACTGAGTGTTTCCTCATATGGCTCTTGATGCAGCCCCTGCACCATTTTTGTAGCTCTCCTTTGTACCATCTCCACCCTATCTATGTCATTCAGCAGTTGCACCCTCCGGAACAGGACACAGTACTAAAGGTGGGGTCCTACCTGTGATTTATACAGGGGTAATACTACTTCCATCGTTCTGCTGGTGATGCTCTTCCCTATGCACTCATGCATCCTGCTAGCCTTCCTCTTTACCTTATCACACTGCTTTGCTAATTTCAGATCATCAGAAATGATTACCAGAAGACCCTTGTTCTGTTTTCTGTAGCTAATCCCCCCCCCATTCAATTAGTACATTGCCCATGGGTTTCAGTTCCCCAAGTGCATGATTTTGCACTTTTTGGCATTGAAACTCAGCTGCCATTCCCTTGATCAGTCTTCTAGCTCTTTCAGATCATCCCTCATTCTTTCCACACACCCCCTCCGGTGTGTACACTCTGATACAGATTTTTGTGTCATCCATGAACAAGCACACCTTCCCCTCCAGTGCTTTTCACAGTGTCACTAATAAAGACATTGAGGAGGACTGGGCCTAGTACTGACCCCTATAGTGCACTGCTTGTCACCTTGTCTTCTCCAGAGTGGACCTCATTTACCACCACCCTCTCTGAGGACCAGGACTGAGGAGGACAGACTGCCTTTGAAAGCTCACTACACTGACTTGTCAAAGGGCAATGAACTATAAGAAGGGTAGAGTTCCTATCTGGGGAGATTGTTGCAGGGAGGAACGGACCAGCTCAGCTGTTTTGGACTGTGAACAGGTTACTTCATCCTACCAGGCTACAGCTGAAAAGAGCATTTTCAGGCACTTCATGCAAAGACTTTGCTCAGTTCTTCTCTGACAGGTTGTCCTCTGTTTGGTCCAGGATCTCCCCAGTGGGACTGGATCAGTCTTGCAGTGGCAGACCTTGCAGAAACAGAGGCACTTCTATTGTTTGGGTGGAGTTTTGGTCATTGGGGTTGGCCGAGAATTTCTGCGGTAATCTCTAAGTTGTGGTATGCCTTTTGTGAACTTGACCCAGGCCTGACTCATCTCTTACTGGGATGCGACAAGTCCACTGGTCCAGTGTTTGCAGAGATTGTCAAGTGCTCACTTTTGGATGGATTCTTTCCCAACACTTTAAAAGAGGCACTGGTGAAGCCCCTTCTAAAGAAACCATCTCGCAATCCCGACATCTTGGTGAATTATTGACCAATCTCCAACCTACAATTCCTGGTGAAAGTTGATGAGAAAGTGTTGACTCTGCAGCTCAAGGAAAACATAACGTCCTTTGACATCTATGAGACATACCAGTCAGGTTTTGGGGCTAGGCATAGCACTGAAATGGCATTGGTCAGGGTGCAAAATGATCTCCTCAGGGTCAGTGGTGGAGGAGGCCGGTCAGTTCTTGTTCTCCTAGATCTCTCTTTCAAGTATTTGACACCGTGGACTACACTGTGATTCTGGATTGCCTTAAAGAGTATTGTAGACTTGCCAATACTGTCATCAACTGGTTTAAGTCCCATCTCTTGGGCAGGCTGGAATGGATATTGATGGCGGCTGTTTGCCTCGTGCCCAAAGCTCCTGCCATGTGGAGTTCTTCAGGGCTCAATCCTGCCACCAATGTTGTTCTCGGTGTACCTGCTACCCCCTGGGAGAGCTTACTAGATGCTAGAGTGTAGTTATATATGGCTTTTCCCCCAGGGATGAATAATGCTGTAGAAGTGCTAAATAATTGACTGCCCAAAATCCAAGACTGGATGGACTCTAACTGGCTGACACTGAAACCAAAGAAGACTAAAGTACTGATGATTAAGCCTGGTCACAGGTGTGATGTGGATTCCACCAAAGTGGTAACAGGGCTGTTCCTGGGATCTACTCCTGTTGATGGTATCTACTAGGACAAGAAATCTGGGCATCATCCGGGACAGTGGACTGACCCTTGATGTGCAGGTGTTGTCCATTGTCTAAAGTGTTTTTTATCACTTAAGGAATATCACCAGGTTTAAACTCCTGATTCTGCCTGAGGATCGGCCAGCATTGGTACATGCCTTGGTTTCATCGAAGCTGGACTACTGTGACACCCTGTGCTTCACGGTCAGTGGAGGGAACATCTGTTGACTACAACTAGTGCAGAACACAGCAGGCAGATTGCTGTCAGGCCTACCTAGGTCCTATCATGTGAACCTAGGCCTGGGAAATCTGAACTGGCTGCCTGTCAAATTTAGGATCCTCTTCAAAGTGGACTTCCTCACCTATAAGGCCCTATATTGGCCAGGTCCTGGTTATCTGAGTGACCTTCTTAGTCCTATCCTTCTGGTGTCCACCTTCTGCTCCTCCACCAAGGGTCTCCTAGTGGTTCCAAGGTCTGGTTTGCAATCCTTGGGGGAATATGCTTTTGAGGTGGTCAGCCCAGTCCTCTGGAACTAGCTGCCTAGACCTCTAAGGGAGGCCCCTTTGGTGGAGGCTTTTAAGATAGGTCTGAATGCCTATCTTTTTAAAGAAGCTTTTTCAGACTAACTTCAGCTGATTTGGGTGTTATTTATTTTATTGTTATTTAATTTTATGTTATCTATTCATTGTATTATGATTGATGACTGTGTGTTCCTGCCTTGTTCTTTATACTTTGTCCTACAGCATACCACTTACAAACATACAAAATTTGCCAGCAGATAAAGGCCTAGAGGCCTATTAAGTCTGCTCAAATGTGCAGCTATCACTCCTTATTCTGCAGCTACCCTTCCCTCCCACCTTTCCCCTTTATTGACCCTCCCCTTTGCCCTATCCCATCCCCTTTTGAAGCAGTCCACTATTCCAATGGATACCACTCCTGCCAGTAACGCATTCCACCCAGCCACCACCCTATCTGTAACAAAATGTCCCTTCATCTCCCTCCTGAACCTTTCTCCCTCCAGTTTCATTTCATAACCCTGGGTGTCCCTTCTCTCCCTTACTTTGAACAGCCCCTCTGTACCTGTCTTGCTTATTCCTTTCTTGTACTTAAAGGTTTCAGTCATGTCTCCCCATCCCTCCTTTCCTCCAGTGAGTACATGTTCAACTCCCTGAGCCTTCTCTCTTATGATAAGTCCCCCAGCCCCCTGATCATCTTTTGTTGCCCTGCGCTGCACCCCTCCAGTAACTTTAATGTCCTCTCAGATACAGGAGCCAGTACTACACATAGAACTACAGGTGCGGTCTAACTAATGACCTATACAGTGGAAGAATCACCTCATCCCTCCTTGAGGATATACTCCTTGCAATACAACCCAGCACTTTGTTGGCCTTTGCAGCTGCTTTCCTACATTGTGCAGAGTGGTTCATTGACCCTGTAAAGAGCACCCACAGATCCTTCTCCTCCTCTGTCTAGGCTAGCTGCACTCCCCCCAGCTGGTAACTCTTCCTTGGGTTCTTCACCCCAAAATGCATCACCTTGCACTTTTTCACATTAAACTCCTGTTGCCCAGTGTCTGACTAGGTTTCTAGCTTTGCCAGATCATTCTGCAACCCCTACCATCCCCCTAGGTCATCCACCACTTCTCCCATCTTGGTATCATCAGCAAACAGACTGATCTTGCTCTTGATGTCCAATGATATGTCTGCAATGAATATCCCAAACAACACTGGTCCCAAAACCGAGCCCTGTAGAACACCGCTCATCATTATCTATGGGGATGTGAACTCCCCACCCACCACCACCCCTGTTGCCTTCCCTGAAGCCAGTGTTCTACCCATCTCACCAACTTTGCAGCCACCCCTGTGTCTTCTAACTTACTTCCCAGCCTCCCATGTGGCATCGAGTCAAATGCCTTAGTAAAGTCCAGCTACAGGACATCCACTGCAAGGCCCCTGTCCAGTTGCCTAGTTACCCAGTCATAGAACACAACCAGGTTGGTTTGACATGATTTTCCATATATGAAGCCATGCTGTCTGCTGTCTTGTAATTCTTTGGTTTCTAGGAGGGCCACCAGCCTCTCCTTCAGGATAGTCTCTATCAGCTTAGCCAGGATGGATGTGAGGCTCACCAGTCTATAGTTCCCTGGTTCATCCTTGGGGCCACTCTTGTGGAGGCATTCCCCAATGTTGAGGTAAACCCTGAATGTAGTGAGGTATTAAATAGGTCTGCCAAAGATCCCACAAGGACCTCTGCTAGCTCCTTCAGTATCCTGGGGTGGATGCCATCTGGTCCTGGCACATTGTCCACCCTCAGTGCCTTCAAACCCTCCAGAACTCTTCCCTCTATGATTTCCCTGTCTATCAGCCCCTCCTGCCCTGTTTCTGACATTCCTCCCCCCTTGGGTATCACCACACTCTTCTCCTTAGTAAATACAGAGCAGAAGTAATCATTTAACACCTCTGCCTTATTGCACCCTTCTTCCACCCAGGCCCCCCCTTCCTAATCCTTACTATGTGGTCTTTAGAGTTGCTTTTCTCACTGATATATGTAAAGAAGTCCTTCTCCCCCTTTTTAATGCCTTGTGTCAGCCTGAGCTCCATAGATGCCTTGGCTCCCCTTACTGCCTGTGTCACTTCCTTTGATTCCTTCAGGTATTCCTCCCTGTCCTCCCCCCTTCCTGTTTTCTTGTACCTCCTAAAGGCAGCTCTTTTTCTCCTTACTTTTTCCATGACCTCCTTGCTTATCTAGCTCAGTTTCTTAGCCCTAGCCTTCTTGCTCTGGGCCTTGCCGCAGGTTCTAGTTGCCTCCACTAGTTCAGCTTTATGAGCTCCCACCACTGGTTAGTGTCCATACTAGGCTGTATTTTGGCCAGGTGCCCTTTTACCACTTCCCCCATCCACCAAAAGTCAGCCTTCCTGACATCTAGCACTCTTGTGCCAGATTTCACTCCTTTCTTGCCCATATCCAATGTGAGTCATACTGAGTGGTGGTCACTCCATGACAGTAGTTCTTCACCCTAATTTCCCTCATTAATTCCCCATTTGCCATCACAAGTCAAGGGTATTCCCTAACCTGGTTGGTTTGCTGACCATTTGCATCAGGAAGCTGTGCTGGAAAGCATCCAGCAGTACCTTCTCCCTTTTATTTCTGGTTGCTGGAGTTCTCCAGTCTACTCCTGGCACATTGAAGTCCCCCGCAATCACCACACTACCCTTCTTGCAGGTCCTCCTGATTTGTCCCACTAGCTACCTGCCTGACTCCTCCGTCTGAGAGGGTGGCCTGCACACCACTCCCATTATGAGAGTCCTATTCTTGGAATCCTGGATTTATATTCAAATTGACTTTGTACTACCCTCCTCCCCACCATCCCTTACACACTTCAGTCTTTCCTTCACATATAGTGCCATCCCCCTCCTTTCCCAATCACCCTATCCCTACAAAATAACCTGCACCCTGGTATAGACAGGTACCAGTCATTGTATTGGGTGGCCTATGTTTCTGTGATGGCTGGAATGTCCACCTCACCCTCTGTCATGAGTGCCTGTGACTCTACAGTTTCCTCCCAAGGCTCCTAGCATTAAGGGTGACCACCTTTCACCCCTTCCTGTCTCCCATCCTGCCCTCCTTTACTAGCATCACCATTAGTACTTACCATTTGTCCTTTGTCACTGTTATGGTAGGTAAGCTCATATGGCCTCCCAACCTGTGGACTCTGCATGTCTCCTGCCCAATTGCCACCCCAAGCTCCAAATTTAAATTCCCATCTTCCTCTATGTATTCCTCCATCCTCTTTCAACACTTTCTTTCCCTTCTCTCTCAAGTGTAGTCTGTCCTTGGCATAGGGACTACTGTCCTCCCAGGTCTCTCCCCACCCCCCACCAACCCATACTCATTAGCATGACACCAGGTTCTTAGCCATCCATTAAATTCCTCTATTCTCAGTTTTCTTGTGCTTGCCTTGGGCACTGGCAGTATCTCTGAAAAAGTTACTGATCTTCCTGCCCCCTCATGTAACTGTCCTAGTTCCTTAAACCTCCTCTGGGCTATTTCTACCATCTTGTCAGCCAGGTCATTCATCCCAAAATGTATAATTACATGACACTTGTTCCTACTCCTTCTAGCACATTTCAGAACAGATTGTCCCACCCTTTCCGCTGTCATTCCTGGCATGGCCTCCACCCAAATGTGACTGTGCCTCTCCCCTTTGCTACCCCACCTGACTCCTCTTAGCATTGAGTTCCCCAGCACTAAGATTTCACCCCTCTAACTCCCTGCTTGCTTCCATTCCTCTCAATCTCTCATTCCCGGTTCCTCTTCTTCCTCCTTCACAGTATCTCCCCATTTTGCTCCTGTTGTAATTCCCCCAGCAGAACTTCCCGCTCTCCAGTTTGGTCCAGGCATTTATCAGTTACTCCTCCAATTTCATTACCTCTGTCATCCTCCTTCCCATCTAGCACTGCAAAACAATTTTCTGAAGACCCTTTACCAATGTCCGCTTTTCTCTCTCCTCACTGTAACCTGTTCCCTCCTTTCCACTCCATGACTGTTGCCGCTTCTCTTCCTCCCCTCACAAGTCCCTGTCTCCTCCTTCTGTTTGTCTTTTGTCTCCTGATCTTATTTCCCTGGAGACCGTTCTTCCTGGCATGGGCCCCTTAGTCTCCTCTTCCTTTCTTCAGACCCTCTCCTCACCACTGTTGGCTCAAATTGTCCTCCCTCATCTCCAGTCCTCTCTCCCTTCAGTGTTGGGCTATAACCACCTCCAGTCTGCCTTGCCTGTCTTAGTTTCTCCTGCAGACCCTCAATCTCTTTCCAAAGTTTCTCTATGTAGTTGCACACTAAACATCCCCCCCACCACCCTCCAGGCAATTTTTAGAAAGATTGGTGCACTGCAGTTGTTGCAGCCTACCACCCTACTCATTGCTCTTGTTGCTCACCAGTCACCCCCAACCTTCCAGATGAAAGATAACAAACATTCCCCCAAGTCTTCCCTCTGCCCCCTCTATCCGTACAACCATTCTTCTTCTTTTCTTACATTCCCTTACCCCTAGATAGATTGAGCAACTGCTTCTTACATTCCTATCCCTCCTGTCCACATCCAAAAAGAAACTTTAAGCAACTATTGCACAGCTTTCTTCAAACTCCAACCCCTCATTTCCACAAAGCAAATACTAATGCAAACAGGTAACAATGAAAGCTCCCTGTTTTGCAGTTACTTTCCTTCCACTGAGAAAGCAGTCACCTCTTCACTTGCTGATGTTCCTTTCCTGAATGTCTGCTTCTGCTATGACAGGTGCATGTCCTTTGCCCTTTTGGGGAAGTGATGTCAGAACCCCCAGGGAAAAAGAAAATCACGGACTTGAGGTGGGAGGAGTGAGAGGCAGGGAGGGTTGGGCCAGCCCATGACTTACAGAAACAATCAGGTAGCTGAGGCCCCTGGTTAGACCATTAGCACTCTTCCCCCACTATGCACTAAACTTTGCAGCTAGTGAAGACAGCAAAAAACAATCACAATTTCACTCAAAGCACAAAATATAGGTTTGATACCAAAATAAATAAGTGTCCAATTCAAACAGCCTCACCAATAACACACCAAAATAGGTTTGAAATTAGAAGATATAGGTGTTAAATACAAAGAAACAGCCCCAATAAATTCAGACTAAATAGGTTTGAAATCTGAAGAATGCAGAAGAAATGGCCTCCAAAGTAAAGGAATGACAGCCCCTACTCAAAACACACCAAAATAGATTTCAAGTTTTCAACAGCTCTAAAATAGTTCTGTGCTAGCCCCTTTTAAGAAGTAAGACAAACTTAGCCTGCTACACAGTGAAACATCAGAATAAATGAGCCCACTTATAGCACACCAAAATAGGTTTAAAAATTCCAACATCTCCAAAATAATACCCTGCTAGCCATTTAGAAGTACTAACAGAGAAAAAAATAACCTTCTGCCAAGTAAAATCCACAAGAAATAATGTAAAAGCAGCAAGAAGAAGCTACTGTACTGGAACTGATCTGATCCCTTCACCTTTTGATTACTTTTTGTACCACTTGTAATGCACCCAGAGCCCCTGGTCTTTAGTGCAATATAAATAAAGCTGTACTTATTTACTCTTACTCCTATTGCTTAGCCAACTTCTTACCCATTTTGCTACTTTTGGACCTACAACTCGGTTTCCTTGTTTGCTCACCCATCTTCTGTGTGGAACAGTGCCAAAGGCCTTACTGAAATCCAGGTAGGCCACATCTACTGCTCCTCCCTGATCCAATTTCCTGGTCACCGAGTCAAAAAACTTGATCAGGCTGGCCTGACAAGACCTCCCCACTGTTAACCTATGTTGCCTTGGATCCTGTAATCCACCGGTTGCAAGGTATTCCCCAATCCTTTCCTTCAGTAGCGATTCCTTTACTTTACCTACCAGCGAAGTCAGTCTGACAAGTTTGTAATTTCCTGCCTCCTCCCTATTTCCATTTTTGTTTAGTGAGACCACATCTACCCTCCTCCAGTCCCCCGTAACATTCCCTGTTTGCAGTCATAGGTTGAACAGAGCTGCCAGAGGGGCAGCCAGCACCTCCTTGAGCTCCTTCGGTATCCTACAGTACACCCCTTTCAGTTCCATTATCTTGTCTACTTTTAATTGTGCTACTTCATTGAGGACTCTATCCTATGTAAAAGTACTACTGTTGTCTCACTTTCTTTAATGCCCATGTCCCTTATCTTTGGCCCGTCACCTACCCCTCCATTCATAAATACTGAACAAAAGCAATTATTCATTATGTCCACTTTTTTTTTGGTCCTCTTCCTCCTAACCTCCCTCCCCTGTTTTAGCCTTACTATCCATCCTTTGGTCTTTCTCTTCTCACTTATATATCAAAAGAATGTTATATCCCCTTTTTTTAACTGATTGGGCAATATTCTCCTCTGTTTGTGCTTTTGTGCTCCTAATTGCTCTCCTGGTTACATTCCCTATCCTGCTTCTTCTGTGTCCTCTTGTACCTTCTAAATGCTAGTTTTTTTTGCTCTTACTTTCTCTGCTACCTCTCTAGAAAACCATAGCAATCCATTCTTGCCCTTGTTAACCTGCCTGGCACAGAGATTTGCTAGCTTTTCAATGCCCCCCCTTTATTTTTGCCCATTTTTCCTCGACCCCCCCATTTTCCCATACCTGCTAGGGTGTCCCTGAGGCATTCTCACATTTTCTTAAAATCGGCCCTCCGGAAGTCCAGGGCTCTCATCTTAATGTGGCTCAATTCTGACCCAGTTCTTATACTGAGCCACACTGTGCAGTTATCACTGGTCCCCAGGGGGCCACCCACTGTGACATTAGCAACAGTCTTATCTTTGGTCAATACAAGGTCCAGTATTGCCCCCAAGAGTGGGTTCCTTAACTAATTGCCTGAGGAACTCCCCTTGCAGTGAGTCCAGGATGTCCCTACCTTTGACTATTGCCACAGCTGGCAGGCTCCAATTCACACCTGGTAGATTGAAGTTCCCTACCCACAACACCCCTCCTTTGGATTGCTTCCATTGTAACTTTATTCATCTCTCACTCTGTGCTGGATATCTATAGATCATGCCTGTATGAATAGCACCCTCTCATGTCTCCAGGGCAACCCACAGTACTTCAGCACTTCCCTGCTTTATCTGTTTTTCCATAGCTTTTATGTTGTCTCTGACATAAAGACTCACTCCTCCATATTTTTTTACCTACCCAGTCTTTTCTGAACAGAGTATACCCTGGTATGGCTACAACCAAGTCCTAGTTTTCATTGCACCCAGACTTGGTAATTGCTACTATGTCCAGGTTGTCATCTGCCATGGTGGCCTCTAGGTCTGTAATCTTATTACCCAGACTTCAAGCATTTGCACACATGGCTCTCCAGAAGAAATAGCAGTCATTTTAAGAAAATATTCATGTTCTTTCTCTCCCTATCTTATGATTACAGCTACCTTTGCTAAGGGGTTAATAATTTTTCTTTTCAAATCAGATAGCAAGAATCTGTTGCAAAAATCGAGGCCGATATGTCTACTGATTTCCAGTTTCAAAATTTTAACTCATATTTTACAGAATAGTCTAAGAACAACAACTAAAAATATAATACACCCAGTTCAAACATATACACTTCCAGACAATAAGATACAAAATAAATTGGGTTGCCAATAAAAGGCAACCTGAATTGCCAGATGGAAGCCCAGAAGGATTTGGAGAGGGGTGAGCTAGGGGTAGAAAGAAAAGGGAGGGAGGGGGAAGGGATAGGCAGGTCTGAGGGAGGAGCAGAGCTGGGTGATGTCAGACTTGACAGACAAGTATAAGGAGGGGAGGGGACAGGTGAAGTCATGATTGACAGGTACAGGTGGGTGATGCCTACACCTGTGGGATCACAGGATTGGCCCAGTGCTGTGGCCTGGAGGGGTTTTGCCAGGGGTTCTTTTGGAGTTTATAAGCCTCGAGATGAGGGTTTTCTGCCTCTTTCTGCTGGGATTTTCATTTTGCAGTCTCAGTACAGCACCTTGCAATTTTCCTGAGGCATTTACACCAAACAGTAAGGTATGGTAACTCTGAAAGTTCTCATTGCTTGGTGTGCTTTACTGAGAGTATCTTTTGCTGGCTGAAATTTACTGTTTATGAGACTGGAAAAGGTCTCTCCTGCATTTGTTTCAAGGGGGAGTCCATATTTGTGCTGTCTTTGGTTTGGAGTTTTGGGCCTTCTGGCCACAGGGCACATTACACAGATTACACAGAAATTTGAGAGCAGAAAAGGACCACATGGCCCATCTAGTCTGTCCTTACATCCTCCCCTGCTCCCCCCACGTTTTATACTTTCACCCGATTTCTCAACCCCTTATGTCTGTCCTATGCTCTTTTGAAGCCCTCCACAATTTCAGCTCCTGCCAGCTCTTCCAGCAGTCTGTTCCAGGCTTCTACCACTCTCTCTGTGAATAACTGTCCTCTGACATTACCTCTGTATCTCCCACCTTCTAATTTGTAGTTATGTCCTCTTGTGTTTGCTCCCTTCTTCATTTTGAACAAACTTCTTTCCTTCACTCTGTTTGTTCCCTTCAAGTTCTTAAAAGTCTCAGTCATGTTCTCCCTCTCCCTCCTAGTCTCCAGTGGGTACAGATTCTGCTCCCTCAATCTTTGCTCATATGGTATATCCCACATCCCTTGTATCATCTCAGTCGCTCTTCTATGCACCCTCTTCATTATTTCAATATCCTTGCATAAGTGCGGTCTCCTGAACTGCACCCCAATCTTCAGGTGTGGCCTAACCATAGTTCTATACAGTGGCATTAGTACTTCACTCCGTCTACTAGTAAAGCCCCTTGCAATCCAGGCCAACATACCATTCGCCTTTCCCACCGCCTTGCTGCACTGGTTCCCCACCTTAAGATTCCTTGATTCATGATCCTCAGGTCTTTTTCCTGCTCCTTTTCCTTGATTTCCTCCCCCTCCCCCAAGGAAGTAAGTTGCCTTTGTGTTTTTCCATCCCGGTGCATCACTGTACACATTTTTGCATTAAATTTTAATTGCCAGGTTTCAGACCACTTCTCCAGCTTCTGCAGGTCCCAGCTCATGGCTTCCACTCCCCCTTGTGAATCCACCATATTGCAGACCTTAGCATCATCCGTGAACAAACCCTCCACTAGGTCACTAATATAGACATTAAAGAGAAGTGGTCCCAGCACTGACCCCCTGTGGCACCCCGCTGATCACTGCCTGTTCCCTGGAGTGTGTCCCATTTACCAACACTGTCTGACGCCTTCCTGTCAGCCAGCTCTCCACCCACCTAGAGATTTTGTGGCCCACACCCAGACTGTCCAGCTTATTCACCAGTGTTGAAAGCCTTACTGAAATCCAGATAGGCCACATCCACTGCTCCTCCATGGTCCACAGTCTGTGTCACCCAATAAAAAAACTCTATCAGGTTAGTCTGGCAGGACCTACCCTTAGTGAAGCCATGCTGCCTTTCATCCTGAAGACCACTGGCCTCCAAGAGTTCCTCCAGTCTTATCTTTAGTAATGTTTCCATTACTTTCCCTACCACCGAGGTGAGACTAACAGGGCAGTAGCTTTTGAAATAGTCCTTTCTTCCTCTTTCTTAGTGCAACCACCTTTACCCTCTTCCAGTCCCCTGGCACCGTGCCTGTGTCCAAAGACAAGTTAAACAGTCTTGCTAGATGTGGTGCCAGCAACTCCCTCAGCTCCATGAGTACACTTGGGTGTGGGCTGTCAGGCCCCATTGCCTTATTTATCCTAAGTCTACCCAGTTGTTCACTTAAACTATCAGCTGTGTACTCTATAGAATCCATTTGCCTGTGGTTTTCTTCTTTCCTTTCCTGCATTGGCCCTCTGCCTCTGCCCCCTTCCGTGAAGACTGAACAGAAGTAGCTGTTTAATGCCTTCACTTTTTCAAAATCTCCCTCCAACATTGTTCCAGCTTCCCCCTTAACCTCCATATTCCTTGCTGTGCCTTTCCTCTTTCTCCAACATACTTGAAAAAGGTTTTATCACCCCTTCTGGTCTGTTTTGCTATCCTCTCCTCAGTGACCTCCTTAGCCCTCATCTTTTGCCCTGCCTGCCTTCTCTTTTCCCTATAGACCTCCCTATCCTCAGTCTTTTCTGTCATCCTGTACCTTCTGAATACCCTGGCTTTCTCCCTGTCCACCTTCAACACCCCTCTAGTAAACTAAAGAGGTCTCCTCTTTCTTCTGTTCTTCCTGACTCTCCTGATGCATGTGTCCATGACTTTCAGCACCCCTTCCTTAATGGCTGCCCATAATTCCTCCACATCCTTTATGTCCCCCAACCTTGACATTCCTTCACCAAATACCCTTCCCTTCTTATCAACGTCTACTTTCCTGAAGTCCATTACCCTAGTTCTCTTCTTATTCCTTTCCCTGCCCATTCTCACCCTGACCCTGACAGTTCAGTGGTCACTTGTTCCTTAATCCTCCCCCATCTCCACCTCCTCCACGGTGTTTCCATTTGTGAGGACTACATCCAATAGGTTTTCACTGCTAGTGGGCTCCTTGACCTGTTTTTGTAGAAATATTCCCCGTAGTGCATCTGATGCCCCTGTTCCTAGTTGATGCTTCAGTTGTGACCTCCCAATTGATGTCAGGGAGGTTTAGGTCCTCTTACTAATGGAATTTTCCCTTCCTGTGCCATTCTCTTTACTGATCTTACAAAGTGAGCAGAAGAGGCAGCAAGCCCTACCTAGTCAGCAGATTAGGCAGTTAAAACAGAAAGGATAAGACAAATTATGTTAGGAAATCAAGAAGGAAATGCAATGGATTGGTGCAGGATAGGACCACTTTTATCACAGTGTTTTCCATCTGCGAGCCAGTAGGAGCCCATTTTTATGACTGCATTGTCCATGTTGCTGGTGGGGTTTTGTGGTGGTTATGGGCAGTCTAGACATGATTTGTGTTTTTTTTTCTGGTTCAGTTTGGGCTCTCCTGCCTCCAAGGGCAGAACAGAGTTGGGGCACATAATTTGGTCTGGTGCTCTGGCCACGGAGTACACCAGGCATGGACACTTAGGGAAGGGGCCTGGCTGGCATAGCAGATGGACAGATGGATGGATGGATGGATGAATGGATGGATGGATGGATGGATAGATCAAGAGATATTTTATTTATAAAAGTGCCCATTTACAAAGACTTTGGGTGCTGTACAACAGCACAAACAGTATAACAATAAGCAGTAATATACAACTACACATGCTTAACAGTGCAAACTGAAAGCAGCAAATAAAACTAATCTATCTATCCTAAAACAGACCACTAGTTAGTCAATAAAAGCCTGCTGGAACAGAAATGTTTTTATCCTCTTTTTGAAAGGCATCTACTGAGGGTGCCTCCTTCACAAAAGCTGAAAATGAGTTCCACAGGGTAGGTGCGGCCACTGAGAATGCCATGTCCCCCAAATGTCATAATCTTACCCTGGGAACTCTAAGAAGGCCACTCCCCTGGTACAATGGAGTGCCCAGGGTGGATGGTAGGAGGTAAGCAGATCTTGCAGATAGATAGGTCCCCAATTGTGCAGGGTCTTGTAGGTCAGGAGCCCTACTTTGAAGACACTCTTCCACCTGATTAGCAGCCAGTGCAGTCCATGGAGAACTATGGACTGCAGATAATATTAAAAAAAAAAGGTAAGGTGGGCCTGGGGGTTGTTTATCTGGGCTTGTCCACTCACGTTCAGTGGGGTGTGCTGGAAAAGGCAAATTGAGCAGGTGGTAATTTGAGCACCCCAACCACAGAAGAAGAGCATGAACCATGGGGGTTTTGTTGGACAGAGGGCCCTGAGCCAAAAACAGGGGATTTATTTTTCTCTGGGTTGCTGGGTGAGCAACTACATGGGGATGAGCTATAGGGCTGCAGGAACAGGCCACAGGGCCATGTGGCTGTGCCATCTGATGTCAGCATATATGTCAGCATAGCTCAGTTGTTAGCACAACCTCCTCTGGGTAAAAAGGTTATGGGTTCTAGTCCTGCACTCTGGTTGGGCTCAAATCTAAAATCTTATGACCAATCCAGTCCTTGAGCTATGCTCCACTCCTATGTATGATGACCAGTATATATCTGTCAGTTGAAATAGCTAGTCTAGAGTGTATAATCTGAAATGTGCTTACTACTATATGTTTCCCCTAGCGTCAAATGATGTATTTCCCACGTGTTTGTTTACTGAGACAAAAAACTGTACTCTCTTTGCCATGTCTCCTTGACTGTTGTTCCTCATGTTGTACTCTCCCAGGTCATTCCTGAAAATAGGCATAATACTTGTCTAGTGTACTTACCCGGTAAACAAAAGCTAAATAAATAAATAAACCATGTGGTCAAGAAAGGGGAAGTGGACAGCTCAATTATATTCCGCAAACAGCAATTGCATGTCATGCCCGTTTACGTTTTTGAATGTAGCAATGGGATTTAAATTTGGAAATTGCAGTGGTCCCCTTTTATTAATTCCCTGCCCACCTGTGGTTCCATTGGAGAGGGGCCAGTGGGGGGTTGCAGGTCTCTCCACTTTCTGTTGGGCTCTCTGTCAGGAGCATTATTCTCAGTACATGGTGAGGGCCTAAGAGAGAACCCTGCACAGTAGCAGGAGTATGCCTGGAGCTGTCAGGGAGAGCAAACAGTAACTGTTTAGGAATACAAAAAAAAAAAATGATCAAAGTGGAGTATTGGCCTTTTTAAAAAGAAGGGTCTATGGAAGGGGATCATGACCATGTGGCCTATTACAGAGGTCCAGTTCAGTCCAAGGCTGCAAAAAATAATGTCTGTGACCAGAAGGAAACAGGTATTGCAGCACGGGGGTGAACAAGCCGATGGCTGGGGACAAGGGATCATGCCCTGCCCACAAAACAGCATTACAAGTAGAACAGACCTGAGAAGGGTGGCTTAAAGGAAGGGCAGCACAAGGCCCTCTGCTGACACAGCTAGGAGGCCAAGGTTGCTAGCTGCGACTGGGTGCATCTGAGGAAGGTGAAAAGTATTAGGCCACCCTCAGGCTGCCAAGTTCTAGGACACAGCTGGCCACGAGGTGCAAGGATGCCCCTGGGAGAGAAGGAAAATGGGACCATGGGGGACCAGTGGGGGGACACAAGGGGGGCTCAGAGGAGTCATCTACTCACACATAAGTGGGGGGCACAGCAAGGGCCTGTTTAGGAAGGTGGGTAGAAAGGACAGCAGGCCCCTCGGTATTGCATTTCTGACAGGACAGGTGAACGTATGAATGTGTCGGGCACCCTTTGGACCAAAATGGGTGCCAAGGGGCCGGCAGGGTCCTAGCAGGCTTTGCAAGGTTGTAGGATGGTGGGGCCATTGCAGCCTGAGGGGACTAGGGGGAAAACAAGGAACTACAGAAACCACATTTCCTAATCCTCGATTTCTCTTATATAGCATCTATTACAGGAATGGCACACATGAAGCAGCCCCCTACTGCTTCCAGTTCTCAACTATGATCAGAGGCCACAGAGTTGATGGGCAAGATGTCAGAGCTTATTGAGAGGACCCAGTGGAGAGGAGAGAAGAGAAGAGGAGAAGAAAGCAGAAAGAAAGAAGAAGCAGCCGACAGGACCCAGGGGCAGGGGTGTAGGTGGAAAAAGCCCAAGGGGACCAGTGTCAGACCAGGAGCCAATCCCTTTGCCTGATGCCATTCCAGAACCATCAGATCCAGACACAGGAGTGCATAAGGGACTGGGTGAGCCATCAGGAGTAGGCTTCCTAAAATATTACATTGAGGAGCTGTTGAAAGAGATGGGACACAAAGGCCTGGATACGATGGAAAGGATTTGGGAGGAATTAAGGAAAGAAAAGGGTGTGGGTGGGTGGTGGGGCGGAGGAAGGAAGCTGTATGACACCCTACCTGGTTTCTCATTGGGGGACCATGTACTGGCCTCCAGTAAAGAGAAAATCTGGAAGGGAGACTACGTGAACATATTTGGCCTCTTGGACAAAAAAAAGCCAAGACATATGAACAAAAAGTAGGGAAGTCAGAAATGGCAGTCGCATTGGCAGTGGTGGACCATAAAGAAGAGGAAGCAAATTACAAAGGAAAGTACTTAGACACATGGCAGGTGGGTTTCTTGATCTATAGTGCCATTTTATTTGAGAAACAGCCAGAGCTGGCCATTCCATTGTTGACCTACACGGCCATCATTAGGGATGCTAATAAGGTCCAAACAGATTATGGATGGTTGGAATATGATGAGGCTTTCAGACAGCAGATGGTTGCGAGGGGAGACATGTGGTGGAACTGTTCACAATCAGAGTTGTATGTCATAACCCTGTCAAGTCAGTAAGGGGGGGTGACAGATGGGGCCAGAAAGACAGTGTCACTGGTGGGGGAAAAATCTTGCTCGACGTATAACCGAGCTGCGTACACTTGGACCAATTGTAAGTTTAAACATATTGGCTTCAAATGCAATGGGCAGCACCCAGTAGTAAAGTACAAGGGGAACCATGAATGCTTTGGTGTGTCAGTGGATCAGAAGCAGCCCTTTCAAGGGGCACGGGGGAGGGAAGGGCACAGTAATGGATGGGGAGGTAGGGGTAGGGGGTCTGGGAACAGAAGTGGGTACAGTTCCAGCTATGGGTGGAGTTGAGAACCACGGGGTGGGGGTGCAGAGATGGGGTTTTCAATTGGCCAAAACTCCCATCAGGGCTAGAATGGTGGATGCTTGAACAACGGGATACACAGATCAGCAGCAGGGAGCGATGCTGAGATAGGGTTTTATAAAGGGTTTTACATTAGCATTGCAAGGGGTTAGGAGATGGATGACAGTGAAGCATTTGGCTTCAGTCATAGGAAAAGAAGAGGTGGTTTGCAAGAAAATCCTTAAGGAAAAAAGTGCAGGCAGGGCGGAAGGGCCTTTTGCCAGCTGGCCATGTGTGGCGTTTCACATCTCCCCTTTAGGTATAGTTCCCAAAAAACAGTCATGCAAATTTCACTTGATTCACCATTTGTCCTATCTGGAGGGCTTATCTGTGAACAATGACATAGCTGACGAACACAGTGCTGTATCCTGTACATCACTGGATATGGCAGTGTTGCTTATTAGGGCATTGGAAGGAACCTGGCTAGCAAAGACAGACATCGAGTCACATAGAAACAGAAATGTAGAATTTGATGGCAGATAAGGACTTCTTGAGACAAGGACCGCTTGGCCCACCTAGTCTGCCCATTTCCCTACCTAATGGATAAGCTGCAGATCCTAGTTGACCAACAGTCTACTTCTTCCTTCTCCCCCCATTAGAATTGCCTTATGTCTTTCCCATGCATTCTTGAATTCTGCCATTGTTTATAACTCCACTACCTCCTCAGGAAGGCTGCTCCATGTATCTACAACCCTCTATGTGAAAAAGTACTTCCTCACATTACCGCAGAGTCATTCCCCCTCTATCTTCAGATTGTGCCCCCTTGTTCTTGTACATCTCTTTTTCTGAAAGATACTACCCTCTTAGACTTTGTTGATTCCCTTGAGGTACTTGAAAGTTTCAATCATGTCCCCCCTCTCCCTGTGCTCCTCAAGGGTATATGTATTAAGCTCCTTTAATCATTCTCCATATGTCTTCTGGTGCAGACCCTGCACCATTTTAGTTGCCCTCCTCTGGACAGCCTCCATCTCGTCTATGTCCTTGTGGAGATGGGGTCTCCAGAACTGCATGCAGTACTCCAGATGGGGTCTCACCAACTGTCTGTACAGAGGGATAACAACTTCAGGTTTTGTACTGCTGATGCCTTTCCCTATGCATTGCAGTATCCCATCAGCCCGCCTTATTGCCTTCTCACATTGCTTTCCAACCTTAAGGTCATCTGATATGACTACTCCCAGGTTCCTTTCTACTTTTGTTGTTGTTAGTATCTCACCCCACATTGTGTACTCTTTCCCTGGGTTTTTGTTTCCCAGATGCATTACTTTGCACTTCTTTGCATTGAATTTAAGCTGCCATAAATTTGACCATTCTTCCAACCTTGCCAAGTCCTTTTTCATCCTTTCCACCCCACTTTCTGTATTGACCCTGTTGCAGATCTTTGTGTCATCTGCAAAGATATACTTTTCCTTCCAGTTCCTCTGCAATGTCACTTATAAAGACTTTAAAGAGGACCAGTCCCAGTACTGAACCCTGCAGTACCCCATTAGTAACCTCCCTTTCTTCACAGTGAACTCCATTTACTGTTACCCTCCGTGTCCTGATGTTCAGACAGTTTTTTTACCCAGGCTATTACTCTTGCTCCCACCCCAATGCTGGCTAACTTGTATATTAATCTTTTGTGTGGGACTGTGTCAAATGCCTTGCCAAAGTCTAGATAGGCCATGTCCACAGCCCTTCCCTGGTCTACTACTTTAGTCACATAGTCAAAGAAATCTGTTAGATTCATCTGATATGACCCTCCTGCTGTGAATCCATGCTGCCTTAGACCCTGTGCCCCACTAGCCTCTAGGAACTCATCAATTCTTTCCTTCAGAAATTATTCCATCATTTTCCCTACCACTGAGGTCAAACTAATAGATCTATAGTTTTCTGCCTCTGTTTTGCTCCCACTTTTGTGAAGGGAATCACATCTGCCCTCTTCCAGTCCTCAGGTACCACACCATCCTCCCATGATTTGTTAAAAAGGATAGTCAGTGGTGTCACTAGTTTTACCCTTAGTTCTTTTAGAATTCTTAGTTGAATCCCATCAGGCCCCATTGCTTTGTACATCTTCAGTTTTAAGAGTTCTTTCAGAACCCTTTCTTCTGTGAAGATCTGCCTTTAGGCTGCTGCCAGTGCATCCTGAGGACTGGGATCTGCTTGGGTTCCAGTTCAATGGTGGGATTTGTTGTGATAAAGCTATGCCAATGGGGTGCTCAGTAGCATACTCCACATTTGAGGCTTTTAGCACATGAGTGCAATGGGTGTTTGGGCACAGGTACAGGCACAGAAAGGTGGTACATTATTTGGATGATTTTTTTTTGTTGATTGGGGAAACTAAAGGGAAAATGGAGGGGATGTTGTAGAATTTCCAACTCATGTGCAAGACAATCAGAATCTCTTTAGCAGGGGACAAGATGGAAGGGTCGGCCAGGGGATAGGAATTTTTGGGGGGCTAGAAATAGACACAGTGAGAGAATGTTTCAGGCTGCCACAGGGCAGAGTGATCCAGCTTAAGAAGCTACTGGGATATGTTCTAGGGAGGAGGAGGGTACCTTTGATAGTAGTACAACAAATGCTGAGGCACCTGAATTTTGCCTGTAAGGCAATTGGCCTGGGCAGGGTTTTTGCGCAGCGACTGGGTTGGGCCACAGGGATGTCTAGGAGGATACTTCACTAGGTAGATGTTACAAAAGGGGTGAAGGAAGGCCTGGCTGTGTGGGTAGCCTTCTTAGCTGACTACAATGGAGTTACCATGGCAGGATGAATGGGTGGACAACAATGCCTTACAATTATATATAGACACATCGGGGGCTCTTGATATAGGGGCATGCTTTGGGGGCAGGTGGATTTCCAAAGCCTGACCAGACAGCTGGCAGGAGAGGTGTCTGCTAACAGATATCACTTTGTTGGAAATTTTCCTGATTTGGGTAGCGCTAATGGTGTGGGGCAGGGAGTTACTGAACAGCAGGGTTTTGTTGTGGTAAGACAACAAGGAGATAATTAATAGGCAGAAAGGATCCACAGACATGGTAACTCAGGTAATGAGACAGCTGGTGCTGCTGGTGCTATGTTTGAACCTCACGTTTAGAGCTAGGCATGTGGAAGGGGTCCAGAATGAGATTGCTGACAGCCTTTCACGTTTGCAGTTAGGCAGGTACAGGAGGCTGGCCCCTCAGGCAGAGGTGGTGAGAACAGCGGTTCCAGGATAACTGTGGGAGATTGGGTGGCAAGAGCTCATAGTCGGCCAATACTGTATTTGGATATGAAGATGCATGGGAAGCCTTCCAGGGGTTTCAGTCACAGCAGGTTGTTATGGTAAGTCTGCCTGTTACCAAACAGCAGGTAATAAGGTTCATGGTGGATAGGTGGGAAAAAGGGTAAGTACCTTCAACCATGACAGTACAATTAGATGGTATTGACTGGGCCTGCAGTACCAGGGGTTGGCCCGAGCCAACCTCTAGTAGGATGGTGAGGCACGTGCTGTTAGGATGGCAGGAGGAGTTGGCCACAAAGTCAGACTCCCATAGGCCCATCATGCCAAACATCTTAACATCTGTTCTGGGGCATTGGATGTAATTTGCATTTAAGCTAATGAGGCCTGCCTGTTGTAGGCAGTTTTTACCCTAATGTACAAAGGGGCCTTCTGGGTCGGGAAAGTGGTGCCCTGGAACAAAGGGGATATTAGGGGAGGCCTGCAGCTGCTTGATGTGCAATTTAATGAGGAAGGATTGGGTATTTGGTTAAGGCTTTCAAAAACCAACCAATTAGGGCAGGGGGCTCACGTGCAGATAAAACGAGCCTGCAGGGACCAGGGGTGTGTGGTTCAGTCCATGGAGGACTACCAGGCCATTCACCCCACGGGTGCTGGCCCTTATTTCCGACATAGTAACAGCAGGCTGATGACTTGTTACCAGGTGGGGGGAGTGTTAAAAAAGGCATTAGCTTTCAAAGGGCATGGCCCAGTGAAATATGCCATGCATTCCTTCAGGATAGGGGTGGCCGGTACCTTGGCCCGAGGAGGGGGGTCGGAGGAGGAAATCAAAGAGCTGGGCAGATAAAGATCTGCCTTTTACAAGCAGTACATTAGACCTTGAATTGACTGTGTTTCCTGTGTTTCTTTGTGTCAGCAGGTGCAAGCAGGAGAAGCTCCATGTGGATTTTGGGGCACTCTTACATATACTGGGCAGAGAGGCACACAGAAGCAGGCAGCAGGGCAGGAAATACATGAGAGGACTAAAACCTGCAGGTGCACTGGAAAGGAGTCCTGGGCATGTGCTGGGTCCAGTTGTTTCCGCTGGTGCAAGAGCTCATATTGGTTTGGGAAAAAAGGGATATTTTAGTGATCCACCTTGGGAGGAATGACCTGGGAAGGATGTCTTGTGGAATTTTACTACAGACAATTAAAGCCAACCTAAGGGCCATAAATCCCAATGGTCAGGGGTAGAAGTAGTCTTGTCAGAGATTACAGTATATCCCAATGGGTTTGGCAGCATGCAGTAAACACTGGAGCAATTGTGGGGCCTGTAAGAGGCTTAACAGGATAATGGTGGATTTTATTGGGGGGGGGATATGGGGGCGCTACATATCACATAAAGGGATACATTTTGACAAGCCAGATTTCTATGGGGGGATGGAGTTCATCTTTCGGAGGTGGGCATGGGTTGCTTTTCATTACTATTTTGGCATTTGGGGGCATCTAGGCTATGTGAGGGTGTATGATGACCCCGCAAAGGGGAAGACCCACCATCCAATGCAAGCTGGAGGTGGGGACTAATGGAATGGGAGTCTGGGGGGAAGGGGAAGGGCATAGAGGGCAAAGGGGTGAAGCTGAGGAGGAGGTAGGTTACAAAGGTCAGGGGTAGAGCACCTGGATGTGATTAGAAGGCAGGTGGTGGTTATAGAAGGGCTAGGGGTCGGGTTTATGGCATCTAGACCGAGCCTAAGTAAGGTAGGGAGGACTGATTGATTGGTGGGGGGAGTTGGATGACGCATCCAGACCCTAAGAAGGAAGGATCGAAAAGGTGAAGAACGGGACGGGCTGAGGAAAATTCAATGCAAGACTGAATGGCAAAGTGTAAGGGCAATAAAGGAGCAACTGTTATGTTGATAAATGATGATTAAGTACTGTAATTATTTTTATTGGTTTAAATAAATCAGTTGCCTTTTGTGCACCCAATACCTGTCTGGACATTGAATCATTTCAGAAGGGATGCTCAGAAGACAAGTAGGGTTGCCAATAAAAGGCAACCTGAATTGTTGGATGGCAGCCCGAAAGGAATGGGGAGGGTGAGCTAGGAGCAGAAAGAACAGGGGGAGGGAGGGAGGAGGAAGGAAATGTATAGGTAGGTCTAAGGGAGAGGGCAGAGCTGGGTGATGTCAGACTTGACAGACAGGTAGAAGGAGGGGAGTTGACAGATGAGGTCATGATTGACAGGTACAGGTGGGCAATGCGTACACCTATGGGGTCTTTTGATTGTCCCAAGGGTGTGGCCTGAAAGTGTCCTTGCCATGGGTCCTTTTGGGATTTATATGCCCAGGGATGAGGGCTTTCTGCCTCTTTCTGTTGGGATTTTCAATTTCCCACCCAACTTCCCACCCTGTCAGTGGGGAAGGGGCAGAGAAGGGATTGGCAGACATGATGAAGTTTAGGACAGACCATTGTTGGAGGGACTAAGGGTCTGGGGCAGGTGGATGGTTTCTGCCAGAGTGGAAGGTGGCTGAAAGATCCAGGAAATGGGTTTTGGAATGGGATTCTAGGGAAGGGGAAGGTCATAGAGGGCAAAAAGGGGGGACAACTGGGGAAGGGGGTAGATTGCATGAGTCAGGGGTAGTGCATCAGGATGTAATTAGGAGGGGGGGTTATAGAAGGGATAGGCATCAGGTTTATGACATCTGGACCAAGCCTAAATAAGGTAGGGAAGGGCAGGATGCACTAAGGAAAACTGAATGCAAGATTGAATGGCAAAGTGTATGGACAATAAAGGAACAACTGCCATGTTGATGAATTATGATTAAGCATGATTACTGATGACATGGCGGCTACGCTGGGCTAGCCATCACATGCAGGATAGTAGCAGCATGCACAAATCGAGTTTTTAGATTAAATGTTTGTAGCTTTTTGTTTTGTTATCATTTTAAATTTTCATTCCTTTTCAGTTTGTTTCTGTTGATTTAATTGTTGTCCTTGTAGTTTTATGTTTGTTCTTTTTAGCAGTTAAGCAGTGATAGATAGGGACATATAGTGAGTCAGTGAGAGCAGGCTCATATGTTTGGGTGTATTAGGAATAAACACATGCATGTTTTTTGAGCTTTTTGACAAGTACTAAAAGCTTCATACTTAAATTTCGTCTTGAATTGACTGGTGTTTGAATTGAATCTGAATTATTCATTGGTACCTGAATTGTGAGGGTTGGCCTGGTATTTGGCATCTCCTGATTGTCTGTGTTCATTATTCCCTGCCGGGAGAGGTATTGACTGAAGAGGAGTCTACCATTGGACAACTGGCCTTAAAGGGACAGTAAACATTCCAGGGACCGCTCATATTGTGAAAGCCCATGAAAAGATCTTTCAAATGATGTATTCAGTTTACCTGTAGGGGACGGGATTCTTGAGATATGAATAGCTAAGTAATGTGTAAATCAAACCATAGCGATAGCCATTTCATATAGTCTTGCAAAAAGGAAGTGATGTCACTGAGGGGCAAGCTGTATGTTGTTAATTGCAGCTTGCCCCTCAATGACATCACTTTCTGTTTCAAAATTGCATGAAATGGCTGCTGCCTTGTTTTGATTTACAAACAATTTAAATATTCATATCTTGGGACTTTTGACACCTACAAGGAAGCCAAATACCTCATTCTAAATAACTGTTCATGGGATTTCACAGTTTGAGCAATCCCTGTAATGTTTACTGTCCCTTTAATGGTCGTGACTATTAGGAGGCACTCTGAAGTGATTTGTGAATTAAGATAACATGAAGAAGTGTTTCATTAATAGACTAAGAGGTCAGAGGAGACCGGAGGATTGCTGGAGTGCCTTTTTGATCAGAAACTGTTTGGTTGGAGGCCACAGAACTCTGCTTTGAGGGTCTCCCCAGTGTTTTCTATGCAGGTAAGCCATTGTTGTTGGTCGTGCCAGGCAGGTGTGCCAGTGGACAACTGGTCAGAGGACAGGTGTTGTTTCCGCTGTGGCTCTAAGTGACCGGGGGGGGGGCACTGTGGAAGAACTGCTCTCTGCTGGGATCTGTAGCCATGGTCCAACTATAGCAGTGGCAGCTGTCTGGTTTGGGATTGCTGGGGGGACCTCCTGGGTGGGGTTAATGGGGTTATTCCCCTTTTACAAATCAGCGTGGCCTCAGATAGTGGTGGAGAATGCAGTTGAGGGGTTAAATACCGGTAAAGGTGTGATAATAATTGGCCTCTTTGTTTGGTTCTGGATCTGGCTTAAGAACTTTTAGAAGGCTGGACATTACATGGTGGACTACCTGTCTGGTTGGAGCAACCATTAGTCCTGGCTAATGTGGACCCCCTGATCTGGATCTGGTGGCAGTGAGAGTGCCTAAACTTATATTTTATGTTTTTTTTTTTTTATGGAAGTTAATGTAATTTAATAGTATCTTAGTTCAAGTGAGAGTTGAACTCTGATTAATTTGAATTTGGTCCTAAGAGGTGGGAGCTCTCTGGACTTTCATATTGACTGCTTAAACTGCTGCTTACTTCATTATATATTTATATGCTGCTTATAATTTTGGCTTATTGATTACAAATTCTCTGTGGATAAGTTGGTGGGTGGGAGAGGCAGGTTAAAGAGGAAGATTTGCATGAGGAATTGTTGAGTGGATTACTATGACTGTGGTGTGTGTTGTTTGTTACTAAGATGCATTGGTAAGGTGTAAGGATGGTCAGGCATTATTCCCCCTCCAGGCTCAGGGATCTTCATCCATTTAATTGCACCCTGTCCCCTGAGACATATAGGTGATGCCAATCCCTGGGAATATCTGTGGGGAGGGGCAGGCCTGTTGGGGGGAATGGAAAGGGGTGAACGGATTGGGGTAGTGGGAACAAGAAGATGCCCTGCAGTGAAATGGGCACAGGAAAGGGGTCATCCTTGCCTGGTTCCCATACCCAAGGGCTCTGCTTTTAGCAGACAAGTGACATGATCTCTCCCAGCTGCTCATCCTACTTGGATGGTGTTATGTAAAGCCAGGTCAATTAAGAACATGACTGCTTTAATAGCAGATCTTGTCAGGTCAGCAGACCTGGCTTGCATCACTGAGACCTGGCTGGATGAAAATGCTGGACCAGTGCTAGCATCAGCAGTTCCAGCTGGATACCTCATGCTACACCGTCCGAGGAAGGATCATAGGGGTGGGGGCATTGCCATCTGTTTTAGATCAGAACCTGGACTTGTGGAGGTCCCAGTGGGGGGCACCAACTCCTTTGAATGTATGATGGAAGAGGGTGTAGGGTGCAGGATTCTTCTCATCTAACGTCCACCAGGAGATGGGAAAATTTTCCTGCAGGAAGTTATGGACTTCATTGTCGACATGGTTTTGGGGTCCCCCCGATAGTTGGTGCTGGGGGACTTCAATGCCTAAGTAGATGATGAACTCTCACAGTTTGATCAAGACTTCTTCATCTAATGAACTTGGGCTTTACATAGGTGGTTCCCTCTTTGACCCATATCTGTGGTTATTCTCTGAACTTGGTGTTCCTCCTGGGGATGGAGATATCCAACCTGGTGGTGAAGCCAGTCAGATGGTCTGATCATTACACCATAAGGTCAAGTTTCAATGCCCCCTCCCATAGGCCAGGTCCAACAGAGATGGTGCACTACCACTCTTTGAGGGGAGTTGCCCCAGAAGACCTAATAGCAGTGCTAGACCTATTGAGCATACTAGCAGAATGCATGGACTCAGGTAGTCTAGTTCTCACCTATAATAAGGCAGAGGTGGCAGCCTTGTATACTATTGCTCCTATTTGTGTTCACCCTCTAACTCTTCATCCTAGGTCCCCATGGTTTGATGGGACCTTGAAGGAGTTGAGGAGACTGGGGCAAAGGTTAGAGAGGAGCTGATGGAAATCGGGCCTTGAAAGTGGCAGACTTAGATTGATGGACCATTATGAGGTCTATCAATCAGAAATCACCCATAAGAAGGCAGAGTTTCTGTCCAGGGAGATGTCTGCTGCACAGAACTGACCTACACAGCTCTTCCAGACTATGGACAGATTGCGCAATCCAATCTGTCTTCAGCCCGGTGGAGTTTTTTCACAAGATCAGTGTGAGGACCTTGTTCAGTTCTTTGCAGATAAGGTTGCCACGATCAAGGCCAAGATCTGTCTGGTCGCCTCTAATGGAACTTGTGATAGTTGATGGGTTGTGATGGTCCCTCAGTTTACCTGGTCTGACTTCAGCTGGCCCAAAATCATTGACATTGTGTTGATCATCCAGGCTTTATGACCAACCTGCTGTAGAATGGATCCAAGCCCAATGTGCCTTCTTGCAGAGTGCATAGAGGAGATGGGCCCAGTCCTAGCTGAGATAGTCTGGATGTCAGTGGAAGGGGGAGTCTTTGCAGACCCCCTAAAGGAGGCAGCTGTGCAACCTCTCTTTAAAAAGCCCTCCATTGACCCATACTGTCTGGCAAACTACAGACCAATCTCTAACCTGCCTCTTGTGGGCAAGGTTATTGATAAGGTGGTCGCTTTGCAACTGGAAGATCATTTATCCAGCTATGATGTCTATAAATCTCTCCAGTCAGATTTTAGGAATAGACATAGTACTGAGACACCCCTTGTTCAGGTACTAAGTGACCTCCTGACAGTGAGAGATTGGAGGACTCATTCTGTCTTAGTCCTCCTTGATCTCTTTGCAGTGTTTGACACTGTGAGCCATGGTGTGTTATTGGAGCATCTGTGGTTCCTCTGTGCACTGTCTGGTACAGTCCTCAGATGGTTTTGATCATTTCTCGAGGGTAGGACTCAGAGAGTGGTGTCAGGAATTTATTCCTCAGCCCCACTCTCCCTATCCTGTGTGATACCGCAGGGCTCCGTTCTTATGACATGTTGTCCAAGTGTATATGCTGCCATTAGGAGAAATTATTAGGCAGTACGGTTTGAATATACACTGCTATGCAGATGATACTCCGCTGTACATGTCCTTTGTGCCCAGACAGGAAGAAATCCACTCAGTATGTAACAACTGTCTATCCAAGATCCAGGACTGGATGAGTGCGGGCTGGCTGTGGTTGAATCTGGCTATGACTGAGGTGCTGATGGGGGACCCAGGCCATTGGGAGGTGGGTCTGCCAGCTGGGCGGCCTTGTGGTTTATGGCTAGGGGGTGTCCAGCTAACAACCTCATATCAGGTTCTAAACCTGGGCATTATTTTTGATGATGGGCTGATCCTTAAATCTCAGGTTTGGCAGTCAAGTCCTCATTTTACCATCTGAGGAATATTGCCCAGATGAAGTATCCAGTTCCTCCTGATGACCTGTCCACTCTGGTCCACACCTTCATAACCTCCAGCCTTGATTATTGCAATGCCCTTTACCTAGGGCTTCCGGGGGTTGATATCTGCCACTTGCAGTTTTTGAAGAATGCAGCAGCCGGCTTCTGTCTGGTGCTTCTAGGTCCAGTCATATTACATCTGTGCTCTGTGAACTGCACTGGCTGCTGGTGCAGTGGTGGATCACCTTCAAGGTCGGGTTACTGCCTTACAAAGCCCTACAAGATCAGGGACCCCATTACTTTCTAGATCTCCTTTGCCCTTACTGCCCATTCCACCCACTCTGATCCACTGACTAGAAATTGCTAGAGATTCCAAGGGTCCATTTAAAAACATCTGGGGCCCAATCATTTACTTTTGTGGCCTCGACCCTATGGAATTCTTTACCCTGTTGGGCACATGATTGCCTAACTATTCAGAGTTTTAAAACAGCATAAAGCACTTATCTGTTTAGCCTGGCATATCCAGATAATTTTTAGATTTTTATTTTTATTTAAACAGACTTGATGGATTTTAAATTATCAATATTTGTTTTATTTGTTATTATGTTGGTTTGAAGTTGTTTATGCTTTGTACAAGCGCCTTGGTTTAAGAAAGGCACTTCTTATAAATAAAATTGACTTGACTTGACTTGAAGTACTGTAATATTTTTTAATGGTGTAAATAAATCAATTGCTTTTTGTGCATGCAAAACCTGTCTAGACATTGAATCATTTCTGAAGGAGTGGTCAGAAGACAATCTATTTATTATACAGGAAGTTTATGCATAATGTCAAAGGGAAAAGTTAGCTGGATATTTACTATTGTTAGATCAAATCAAAGTCTTTGATAAAGTTAACCATACCTTTTTGTTTCATGTCTTAAGGAAGTATGGTACCCAGAAAAATCTGTGACATGGCTACAGTTACTGTATAGTGTAGTGGAAATAGCTCCTTTAATTGCAGGACAAGAAGGAAGAAAGATTGAAGAATGGGGTCAGACATGGATGTACGTTAACTCCATTCCTGTACATTTTTGCCATTGGTGCCTTTATAAGAAAAGTAATTGCTAATGAAAGAATTGAGGGAAGTTCAGGAACCCTGAGGGGTGATCTATTTATAATGATGCCATATGCTGATGATTTATTCATTTTTCTTAAAAATGAATAGAGTACTTTCAGAATTTTAGACGCCATGGCAGATTATTCAAAAGTATCAGGGACACAATTAAATATGAAGAAAAGTAAAGGTTTGCACCTAGGAATGCATGATAACCCATTATCACATTTGGCAGGTATAAAACTCTCAGAAGAACCTCTCAAGATATTAGGAGTTAAGTTTGGAGGAGGAGATACTATATGTCAACTTAAGTGAAATGACTCACTGAAAATCTGTGAGCAAAAAGTAGCTGGGTGGAAGGGTTGGAAGATGTCAAAACAAAAAAGGGCCATTATTGTGAAACAATTTCTAGTACCTTGCTTATTATATATATAGATATGGTATTTCCTTTACCTCCAAATTTAGAAACAAGAGACTTCAGTATCTTGTTCCAGATGCTATGGAGTAGTACAAAAGCGTTTTAAATGGAAAATGTTTTTTTAAAGAACAAATAATATATTAATAGCAGAAAGAACTATATGATTTAATACTTAATCCGACTGATCCTGATTTCAAGAACTGCAGACCAGAGAAAAACAGATTGATAATTAAGCAGTGAACAAATAAAAGAATACCTTGAAAGATGTGGGCTGTATTATCACTATGTTTCCATGGAAAACTGAATGCTAAGGGGAATAATATGCATAAAGTGGTTGAAGAAAGAATATGCCATTGCCTAGAATGAGATTCATAGATTAGAGTGCACACACACACACACTGTTCAGTCATGGAAATATTTAGCAAAACAATCGTTTCTTCTATGGTTGGAAAGACTCACCTGTAAGAATTTGGTTCTAGGTGACTTTCCACATTTTCTCAGAAAGCATAAAAGCAGTACTTTAACTATAGTATTCATCTTCCTGAAATTCTGTTTGTGGCAGCCAAGATGTCAGTTAGTACTACAACAAAGAATGACATATTTAGCCATTTGTAGAATGTCTGCAACAGCATGGGTGAAACACTTGATTCCTCCTGACGATCTTCCAACATTGGTCCATGCCTTTGTCACTATCCACCTTGATTACTGCAATTCCCTCTACTTAGGGTTACCAGGGGTTGATATCTGTCACTTGCAGGTGGTGCAGAATGCGGCAGCCAGGCTTTTTGACTGGGATTTCTAGTACCAGTCATATTATGCCTGTACTCCGCGAGCTGCACTGACTGCCTGTTCAGCGGCTGATCACCTTTAAGGTTGGCTTGCTAACCTTTAAAGCCCTACATCATCAGGAATCTGGTTACCTGCAAGACCTCCTGGGACTCTACTGTCCCTTCCGTACTCTCCGATCCACTGACGAGGGATTGTAAGAGATTCCAAGGGTACGATTGAAGACATCTGGTGCCCGTGCTTTTTCTTTTTTGACTCCAACCCTGTGGAATTCTCTACCTCATTGGTTAAGAGAATGCCTGACTGTTGAAAGGTTTAAAACTGAGCTAAAAACTTATTTATTTAATTTACCTTTCCCTAACTATGGTTAATTTGTTTTATTGTTCCTGTTTTAACTTATATTTATATGTATTGTTATCCATTCTTTTTGTATAGTGCCTTGGTTTTCAAAGGCACTATAAAAATAAAGTTTGATTTGATTTTAAAGAAAATTATGAAAATAATCTGCAATTTCACCCCCCCCCCCAAAAAAAAAGTGGTTTTGTGCTGGAAAGGTTTTCCTTTCTTTTTTTTCCAAAATATAGCTGTGAATGATATCAGTAGCATGTATTACCTGTTGAACATTTTTCTGTGGAGAATATTGTAAGACTGAAGGAAGACTTTCTACTAGTTATTTCTTTTCCATTCTTGTTTTATTGATATTTTATTTCTGATGATAATAAAAAAAATATATATATATATATTAGTGGTTTTGACTGGGTTTCCATTGTATTGATGAATTATTTGCTTTTCACAAAATTTCCCCTACTTTTTGTGAGAGATAGGTGTGAGGCAAGGATGTCCTGTTAGCCTCCTTTTATACATTATAAGCTTGGACCAAGCAGTACAGTTCCATTACATGGCATTTGGGCACTGTCATTACAGTGCTAGGACACCAAACCACTAATTTCCAGATTTGTTGCTCCCTCCTCAATGTCTGCACCCCCCAGAGTTAGAAAAATTATTAAGGGGGTGTGGGGGGGGTGCAGCCTAACACACATAAAAAAAGAACGGTGAAATCAGCAGTTGGTGCTGTGATGATCGGTCGCACTATCGCCGGTGCCCTGACGTGGTGGAACCCTACTGTTCATATGTAAGTCTTGAGATATCAATGGGTAGTTTGTCTGAAACTCTCTCAACCAGTTAAAGCTATTGTTTATGCAGACAATATGTGCCTTTTTGTTAGAAACAAAGCATCTTGTGAAGCAGTGAACAAATCTTAGATTTTCCTCTGTTACAGGAGCTCAGATACATTATCACAAAAGTTTAGTTCTTTGTCTAAATGTTAAAGATGATTCAATAATTCCAAATATAGCAGGGATAGATTTAGTTAAGAAACCTTGTAAGATTATAGGAATTTTTTTGAGGCCCTTGAGACATGGCCCTTTTAAATTGGGAACAGTGTTCAACAACAGGGTTTTTTAAAGTGGAGCAATGGAAAAAGTGGCTGATGCATGAAAAGAAAACAATTTATTTTATTAAAAACCTTTTAATGCCAATCTTTTTATATTTAAGTAATATTTATCCCTTCCCACAGATATTGGAAACCAGGTTGAGTAGTGTTTTCACTCAGTGTTTATGGGGTAGCCAGCTTAACCCCAAACTATGTTTTACATATCAAGAATTCAAACGTGGTTTGTAAATGATAAATCTTGTATTCTTTTTCTTCAGTATCTTCTTGTTTTCTAACATTTTGCCAGTATTGCAGGGTGGTTCACACTTATGGGTACCTGGTGACATCCAGTGAATTATTAACATTTTGGAGGAATGGAGTCAAAACAAATGCAAGCCACAAAGCAAGAGGTTGCCACTCTTGATTTATTATTTGGAGGATTGTTTCATCAAATAAAACAATGGGGTGTTTCACAACAATAATGTATGATGCACTTATTTTAGGCATATTTTCTCCAGCATGGTTACAGTTTTATTGCAGCACTCTTAGGGTGATTTGTGTTTATCTCAAATACAGTATATGGCAAGCAAGATGTAAACTTGTGTTACTGCAAACACATCTGTCAGAAGTGCAATCAGTGGAAATTGTATATGATGAATTATCAGTTTGCTATCACCATGAGTTTCAGACAATTATCCTTGTGCAAATTTTTGATTTGTAGAACAGTTACTCGGTTTTAATATTTTATGGCACAAATTAATTTGTACTCCTGGCCATGGAATAGGTGGTTTTCTTACTTCTCTCCCATTTTTGGTTATAGGAGAGCAATGTATTATGATAATGTATGACTTCTTTATATATAATGATTTTTAGTACCATTACGGGAATATGTATTTTTGGATGTACTTTTCAGCTTTATCTAAATAAAAAAGGCCCTCCTCTTTGTGAAAGGGGCCTTGGATTCATTTTCTTTCACCTGGCCAGCAGCAGGCTGTGTAGAAGCAGTGGTGGAGCCAGGTTTGGGAGCTGGGGGGGGGCAAGTCAGTCATTTTGGAGGCATCAAGATGGTAGCGAGCGAAAGTGATTATTTGAAATTGTGACCGTTATGGCCATTAACTGTACATTGAAACATTCCTATCTATTGCATATTGAAACACCTTGCACATGGCAACAGGAGTGATTAATCAACCTGTCCATGGCTTGAAATAGCTGAGCAGGCCAATTCTTCCCTGCAGCAATCACCCTTGAAAGGAACTCTCTTTTTCAAGGTGTCTTCTCTCTGATACTCACCAAAGTGAGCCTTTGGGACTGACCTATCCTCTGCTGACCAGGATCTTCACCAAGAATGCCCCAACTTCCATCTCTTAGTCTTCAACTGCAGTTCATTGCAATACCATGGAGTTATGATAGGAAGTCAGGGGCAAACACAGTAATGTGCTGGAGAAACCCAGGCAGCTGTGAGAACTAGATTATAGTGCTTCATGGCATTCTCAGCTCCCTGCACACAAGCATCATGCCCCAGATATCCAGTACCTTCCAGGAGTTTGTGAGGCTCTGCATTACATTTATTTATTTAAAAAAGTTTTACTAGGAAGACATGCTGAGCAGACTACTGCTCGATTCCAGATGCACCCTGGGGGAAGGGTGAGAGGGAGTACAGACATAGTCACTCCTTACAAGATAATCATACAAGGTAAAGTGCAGTACTACAGCCAGTTGTACAAGTCATATAACAGTAAGATATAGTAACAGGTCAGATTACAGTGGTGAGGCATATGACAACTAAAAAGAGGAACAGTACATAGTATAGATACAACCCTGTTTCAGGAAGTCCTGTTTACAGCGTCAAGAGCTTGCATGGGTTCATGTGCAGATGAGGCAGAAATATATTTTGAGAAGGGAGTTAAGGTGCTGACTGGAGGAGGCGTGCCGGATATGCAAGGGAAGTGAGTTCCAAAGTTTAGGCATGCAGTATGTAAATGCTGACTGGCCTGTCAAAGTTGACTTGAGTGGAATGGACAGGATATGCAAGTCGTTTTTTCCTCAATGCATAACCCTGGAAGGTAGGGGCCAAGAGAACAGAGGTGAGATAGGGAGGGAGGAACTGCATCCAATATTTGGTCATGATACTGGCACAGTGACCATGACGTTGATCCTACATTGAGGGGAAGTCTAGATATTTACTTTACTTGCACTGGCAGCAGATCAAGAAATGTATCGTATCAGCATTCATCATACATGATGACGCACGGTGAAATTAAGGATGTACCTTGATTTGCCTAGTCATAAAGAAAGTGCACTGGGGACCCTCATATCTCTGGTATTGCCCATTTCCCTACCTATCAGATAAGGATGATGAGAAAATCAAGTCCAATTCATGACCATGTTGATGTGTACCAGACGCTACTGCATGTGTTAGACCCACTGAAATCATCAACTGGAGGAGCTGCTGATCAAGGGTCGAGGTTTCTTCATTGACCCAGGGACTGAAGTCCCCAGCAGCAAAAGTCTGATAGCATTCAATAATTGTTCAACCATGAATCTGCCAGCTTCTTAACAAAACGTTCCTATAACTCAGGGGCTGATAAATGAGGATGATTTTGCAGTGAACATCTGCAACACATCTGCCACATATTCAAAAGACCTGAAAGTTCCCATGGGGTATGCAGTCAGTCCCAGGGCAGATTTAAAACAAATGGACACCCCCATCTTGTGATCCTGCCTCAAGCAATGCTCTACTGAGTACCCAGACTTACAAGGAGTAAGTTACTTAGCTTCATAATGCTCCTGTCCAGCCAGCTAAAGCAGGACTACTAAAAATGAAATGTTCCACACAAGCTGGGTAATTATCCTGGGGAAATGAATTACATAAAGATGCATACTTGAATGCAATTGGTTAGGACTGTTACAATATTTCATAATAAACCAAAATGTTACTATCTTTCACTACATTCTATATATGGGCAGATACCTGAATACATAAACACACAGATACAACTTTGTTTTATCACATTGACAGAATAGTTCACTCACTATATTACAGACCATATTTCCTCCATCCCTAAACTGTTCGCATTCGACTGACAATGGTGTTTCAATGATTTTAAGACCGGGCCAACAGATCATCAGTAATTCTAGTACCACAAATACCAACAGATCCACACACAACCTCATAAGGGCAACTTATTCTTACAGCGCTGGACAACTCACAAGTCGGCCGACTTCTGCACCACATTTATTTCACTTTTTCTGCAAGTGGCTGTAGAGTGAACAGTGTGCTGAACAATACTACTTGTTAAGCGGTGTATCATAAAGCATTTTTGGCTATCAGTGTCCCTCCCCAAACCACTGGAGGCCTACCATGAGATGAGCTCAGGTCTCTTCAGTCCCTGTTCAACACTCCAGCTGGCCTGCCTCACTCCCCTTCTCAACCCTCACAAAAAGCAGCTGCCATCAGTAGAGATAAAACACCCCACCCACCGACCAAACCCTGAACCCCTTTTACCTGAAATCTTTGTCGTTGGATGTCATCTTTTCCAGCAGATTGGAGCTATGTTAGGAGGCACTTGCCATGTTGTCAGACTAGCTCGGCTCGCTCCCAGCCTCTTACTCTACAACAAATCACTGTTTCTTGGCATTTCCTTGGGTTGGGGGTCTCTGGCCATGGCATTAGGGTGATCGAGCGGTGATGTTTACAAAGTAGGTCCGGCTCATCGCTTGCTCAGAGGGGAACTATGTCGGGGAAGAGTGGCCTACCTTCGGGCTCTCGTGAGGGGAGCGAAACAGAGTCAGGGCTGTTGCTACTGCTGGAGCTTGTAGAAAAGGTCAAACTTCACAGTGCATCCTGGCTAGGGCAGCTGTGGGATCACACAGCAGTGATTTGTCATTGGAACAGTCAGTCATGAATTCTGGCTTTCGATTGGAGGAAGTGAACCCATGTTGTGATGCTTTACAGGACTGTCGCAAAAGTTGAGAGTGCTGGGGGCTGGCGCTTGGTGGCGGGGTGCCCACCATAACCTGCAGTCAATTCCTCCTGTCCTGAATCTTGGGTGACCCATGTCATGTCCCCCTTCTGTGGCTGATTACTTGAGTCTTGGGCTCTAGGGGGGCCAGGCAGAACTGCCGCCTGCCGCGGATGGAAGCCAGACAGGGAGGCACCTAACTTGTTAGTTTAGTTTACGGCTGGAGGGGGCGCAAACTCAGAGTCAAAATGGTCCGGGGTTGGCGCTGGCCCCCCCCAGCTCCACCATTGTTTAGAAGGGACCTCAGTTTAATGTTTCATATGAAGGATGGCAGACTTCAACAGAACAGCACTCCTCAGACAATGCTCTCGGATGGCAGCATTTAGGTCAGAGTACAATCCCGGTATGGGACTAGAACCCATGAGCTTCTGCCTAGAAGCAGATGTTCTGCCAAATGAACCATGATGACACCTACTGTGGCAGTGAGGGATACTTTTGCAGATGACACTACAAAACCACTGATAGCATGTTGCAACCAGTGTCATAAAAGATCAGTTGGATTTAGTCTACTTGAACTTTGGAAATAAATGTACTTGCTGATCATTTAAAACATGTAAATTGCATTCTTCAAACAGCAAGACCCATTCCTCACAGTGGTCAGAATCAGAGTGAGGACCAGTAGTGACAGTCAGGTATGGAGAGTGGAATGAGACCATGTATTTAAGTATCTAGCCCCCATGGCAGCACCCAAATCATGCAACCCCCGATACCAGTGATACTTCAGAACAAATGCAGCAACCACAAGCCAGACCCAGTGACTGCACCATCAGCATTAGTAGTGAATTAGTAACAAAACAAAGTACACTGCCTTAGTCATTCTGAATTCAGATTGAACTGTTACATAATGATCCAAGTTCCATGCGAATGACAACATGCATTAGTGAGATGATGGCCCTTGATCTTTAGCCTTCATCTATGGTGAAAGATACAGACTTTTGAAAACTCTTGCATGAAGACAAGGTCAAATACAACATGTTATCATGCTTCATGTTTTCATGCCATATTCTCCCCATTATGTATGAGGCAGTACACATACAGATTGTGACACTACTGTAGGAGGCAGGGGGGTATGTGCATTTCGCTATTGACATCATTCTGTAGTAGTGCAACCCAAAGTTTCATTAGACTCAGTGCCGCTGGATTGTCTCTAAATCAAGGGTCACCACCATTTTTGCATTGCACAGCCCCCTGTAGAAGTTACATTAATGCAAACAGAATTACAGTAGTACAACACAAGAGGTGTGGGGGTAGCAGTAGTTGCATGTGTGATAGTGCTGATAATGACCACAATAATGATGGTGAAGAAGGTGACACCACAAATTCATCACATTCCTTTCAGTAGAAACAGCAGTTGGTTGCAATAATTAGACAGTCAACTACACAGGGAATCTTGGGTGGTTTTATGACAATGAGATACTTAATTTTACATTTTATTTCATACTAGCAGTCTGTTATGAAAGCCCAGTGAGTCCATGGGCATGGCATCTGAAATACTTTCTAACTTATTCATTGGTCACTCCATAATACTGTTCAGTACAATCAGTGGTGCAGTACGGAGAAGGCTGCACTATGACTGTCCCTACTGTACAGATCATGTAGATTATCAGTGCTGTCAGTTTGACACTACTTGTTAATGCTTCACTACGAAGCAACTAAATAAGTAATAATTGAATGTCACCTACCTTTAAGAATATGTAGAAACTAATGCTGACATACAATGCAGAATTTTATATTTCCTGTTCCAAACTTTTTGAGATGTACAATGGCCAATCAAATTTATCAATGTGTGTAGTTGATGAGTGAAAATGTTCGCATACAGGGACTACTGTCACTGTACGAAACAGGATAGTATATGCTTAGGTGAATTACATTCAGAACCCATTCCATTATATAGCATACCTGTGGGTATCCGTAAAGCCCCAAAACTCTAGCCATGGGAAGGGCATTTCTTCCTTGTAGTTCTCCAACAATGCCAGATAAAGATGGGTGTAGATGACATCTGTAATTAGGCACAGCCTTTTCACCTCCAGATAGCATCCATAAAGTGCCCTCAAGTGCCTTACCTTCCCAAAAGCACGTGTCAAATATTTTAAATCCGAGTGTAGTGTTTGGCAGTATTTGAGGATTTTGATTCAGCTCCGCTATGGCAAAAACCATGGCAAGAAGGTAATGGTATAACTCAACAACAAATCTAAAAAAATGTTTGTAATGATTCATTATTCTGCAAGTGGACTTTGAATCAATCAAAAACATTATCATATGCTTATTCTCATAAGTGCATAACAGTCCAGTTACTCATACAGTATGCTATAACCTGCAGTACTGTTTGACACACCTAACCACACAGCAGAGAGTTCTCATTGACTTGGAGCCATCTTGGAGCTATTATAGAACATTACATCAGTATAGAATAGTAAACTGCCAAAATCATAGAGTGTCCAATATCATCTTACATTCAGGCAAGGAATTATTAATATCAATAATAATACTAATAACTGTAGAAACCAAACTGATAAGGTTCAACAGAGCACCACTCTAAATATAAGTTTATATAAATTGTGATGTACTAAGCAGACACTATGAGGGTGTGGGTGGTGCTAACATCAAAGATAGCAATAGAAGAAAACAATAGCTGCAGTACTCACCAAGCTGTCATTCATCAGCTCTGTTTATCATCATTCATCTGCATCCCTTCAAAATTTACTCCCCCCCCAACAGATTTCCTCCATTTATTATCTTTTTTACCAGTACTGTCATTGGTGTATGTATTAGTTGTTTTTAATTTAAACAAACAAAAAAAAAGAATTATAGAAAGAGGGAGCACTCCTGGCCAATCAGAGTGCTCCTTTCTGCCACATGTGAGACACCATTATTCTGTTAAAAGTACAGCTGTGTTGGAAAGGGACATGTAAGAGTGATTTTTTTATTGAGTCCTTTATACTCTCCAGAAGGCTGCATAGCTGTATAATCTTAGCCTGTTTGGCTTCCATGGCCATCCCAAGTCACATCTCTTCCTGTCTCAGTTGGACCATCGGGTGCTGGTGGGGGCTTCATCTAGCCCAAAACACCATATTTTTCCACCTGATTTTCTCTGTTACCCCCTGAGCTTCAGAAAAATTCAAATGTGGGCAGGGAGGCCTGCATGCACTGCTTGACCCAAGTAACTCCGCTCCTTCCACCCCTGGCCTAGTGCCTGACTCCACTTCATTGCCCCCACCACTAGAATTCCTCCTCTTTGTGGTGGACAAAGGCCAGGAGAGCCAACTTCCCCTATTCAGGAGAGGAAAGTTGCCAAGCAGCCACTCAGTCTTCACCCGGCCCTCCCCCTTCAGGCCAACCCCCAGCAACCTGTGCTCATCACTGAACATGGGTTGCTGGCGTGACATGAGGCAAGGAGTGCAGTGCCTCAGCCCTTTATGCCACTGGCCCAGCAAATTGAATAAGGTTTTTTTAAAAAAACAATATAATTATTGTTTGGGCTTAATTAGGTATACATAGAAACTGCCAACGAGTCTTTCAGTTGACTCACATTCCAAGGGTTTCAAAACAGTTCAACTTCGATTCATAGATCACATACCCCAAAATGCATGTGAGATGGCTTTTACAACTGTAAGAGTGGTTTACAAAGAAACATAGAAGTTAATGGCAGATAAGGACCGCAAGGCCCATCCAGTCTGCCCATTCATTTTGCTACCTTAAGAATGTGCCATCAGCCTTTGCTCTGTCAATGGCCTATCTATTCATACTCATCTGTATTGCTCCCTTATGCCTATCCCATGCCTGTTTGAAGCCCTGCACTGTATTCATATCCACCACATCGTGAGGCAGGCCATTCCATGCATCCACCACCATTTCTCTGAAAGAGAACTTCCTCACATTACCCTTTAATTGGCCTCCCTCTAATCTCATGCTGTGTCCTCTTGTACTGCTATTTTTCTTATATTGAAACATGTTAGACTCTTTCACCTTGTTAATGCCCTTAAGGTTTTTGAATGTTTTGATCATATCATCTCTCTCCCTCCTTTGCTCTAGGGTACACATATCGAGCTCTGTTAATCTGCCCTCATATGTTTCAGTAAGAGATTTAATGTATAGTTGAGAATTGTTAGTTTTATGCATATATGCCTTGGTAGTCAAAGATAGGCTGAAGTAATAGTGACAATTTTTGGAAATTGTTTCATAGGACTTATATGAAGTTTTCAATCTTTTGAGACAATTTACCCATCATTGGCTTGCCATTTTCAATGGAAATAGCCCTATCTTATTAATTATGATACAGTGCTGGTCCAATTACTTTTTAAAAGTTTCAAAAATATTGCTAGCCACTACAGATTTAGGAAGAGTATTCCATATTGTAAGTTCTCTGGTTTATTCAGCTACCCTTCCTATTTGTTCCATATATATCTCCTTTCAGTTGATAACAGAGTGCTCTTGTCACATATGGACTTTAAGTTTTAATCCTAGTCACTTCCAAAGATCTTTATTATTTAAAAGCACTATAAACCAAAGATCCCCTTCTGTACCCCAATGTGTTAATGTCTAAGCTAGCCAGTCTCTCCTCTCCCTGTACTGTATATTAACTCACTCAAAACAGTTACCATCTTGGTTGCCTTTCTCTGCACCATCTCCAAATGTTTTGTCTTTTCTATTGTTTGCAGTCCCCCAAACTGACTGCAATATTCCAAATGGGGTTTCACTAGAGTTGTGCGGAATAGGAAAAGTCCTAACCCACGGAATTTTGAGGACAATTTGCAACATTCTTCAAAAGTTCACAGAATTTCATCAGAATTTCACAGAATTTTTAAACTGTAGCAATTTGGTAATGACTCAGCCACCATTCAAGGTAAAGCTCTGAAATATGACATATATACTTTTGGGTCAATTGTCACTATAGTAAGATAGATTGTTTAAGAAGTATAGGTGCTCAAATGTTATTTTACTGTGTGTGTGACATTTTATGAACTTTTTTATTTGCATATACCTTAACCATGTATTGGGCCAGGGATCTTAAATTTGGTATGATTTCTTGATGATAGATGTTCAAACAATGTAGCAGAGTGCATGACAATGTGATGCATCATCTCCAAATTATATGTGCTCAAAATCTGTTATTTTATTTTTTTCAGTAAATTTCACAAAACAAATTCATCTGCTTATAACTCAGGAACCTTTGGAGCTAGACATATGTAAATTATTATGGATAACCTTTTTATAATACTAATATAATTATCTAAATATGGAGAAAATTAGGTAAGAGATTTGTAAGTTACAGGGGGTTCAACATTTCACTATGTAAATATTTGAAAAACCTTTTGAAAACTATTAAAAATGTGGATGTTTGTAACTTCTCTGCTCTTGCATACATAGAGTTTACATTTGACATACATAAGCATAGCCCATATATCCTTGTATCTAACACAATTGGGTAAATTGATTAAGCAGTTTTAATTTTGCAAAAGGAAAAAAAAATGCTTAACATTTTCTCACATATTTATGATAGCATATACTGTAGATGAAGCATCCAGAATTTTTTTATTGGAATTTAAAATTAACAATACACATACTTTATCACTGCTTCATTTGAAGAGCTGGGCTAAGCTTTTTGCAGTTCTGCTGTTCCTGCCTTGGTGACTATTTCCCTGCCCCCTTTTCTTTTGGCATAGCCAGATTGACAGTAGAACTACTGAGTCCACTGATATCCTCTTTGTTCTTTACAGTGACAAACTCCCTTAAATGGTGAGTCACCTACTTGTTTTCCTGTCAATCTACCCTGTTGGAATAGCCAGAATTCTTTCTTCCTTCTGACCAAGACATTGTATTCCCACACTACATCTTTTTGAGTACCTCTAAGTCCTAGATGTTCCTGTATATCAGGCTCCCCAGAACATAAATTTACTGAATGTGATCCTTAAATAGCTTACATTCAGGTAGGAATTGTTGCCACTCTGTGCTTTCTTGTTCCACTACCACTCCCATTACTGCACACTCTACAAGTCCCTAGGGTGACTCCCTCTACAAGGTGTGTTGATTATGCGATGGTATGTCTGGTGTACAACTCACTCCAAAACCAACAGCTGTCTCCCTACTCTCCACTCCTGACAGATAAAGTGATCTCAAAAAATCTTATGGCATCTACTGTCCACCCTGTCAGAAGTACCCCATGTCACCGCTACCATGGGGAATTGAGCTTTCTTAGTCATAGCACCATCCCTATGGAACAAGCTCCCATAGAAATATAGAAACATAGACTTTGACAGCAGATAAGGACTGCCTGGCCCATCAAGTCTGCTTATTCCCCTACCTACAGGATAAGCCACAGATCCTAGTTAACCAACAGCCTATTTCTTTCTACCCCGACCAGAATAGCCTTATCTCTGTCCCATGCATTCTTGAATTCTCCCATAGTTTTAGACCCCACAACCGCCTCAGGAAGGCTGCATCCACTACCCTCTCTGTGAAATAATACTTCCTCACATTGCCCTTGAACCTCCCCCCATTCTGTCTTTAAATTGTGTCCCCTTGTTCTTGCACGTCTCTATTTCTGAAAGATACTACCCTCTTAGACTTTGTTGTTTCCACTGAGGTACTAAAAATTTCTATCATGTCTCCCTTCTTTCCACAAGGGTACACATATTAAGTTCCTTTAGTCTCTTCTCATACAGCTTCTCTTGCAGACCTTGCACCATTTTAGTTGCCCTCCTCTGGACTGCCTCTGTCCTGTCTATGTCCTTGTGGAGATGGAGTCTCCAGAACTGGATGCAGTTCTCCAGATGGGGTCTCACCAACTGTCTGTACAGAGGGATAACAACTTCCTGTTCTCTGCTGCTGATACCTCTCCCTATGCATCCCAGTATACCTCCAGCCCTACCTACTGCCTTCTCACATTGCTTGCTAACCTTAAGGTCATCTGATATGATTACCCCCAGGTCTCTTTCCTTTTTTGTTGTTGTTACTACCTCCTACCCCATTGTGTATTCTTCCCCTGGGTCCTTGTTTCCCAGGTGCATTATTTTGCACTTCTTTGCATTGAATCCTAGCTGCCATACTTCTGACCATTCCTCCAACCCTACCAAGTCCCTTCTCATCCTTTCCACACCTCCTTGTGTATCAACCCTGTTGCAGATCTTTGTGTCATCTGCAAAGAGGCATACTTTTCCTTCTAGTCCCTCTGCAATATCACTTATGAAGACATTAAAAAGGACTGGACCCAATACTGAACCCTGCGGTACCCCACTAGTAACCCCTCTTTCTTCAGAGTGGACTCCATTTACAATTACCTTCTGTGTCCTGTTGTCCAGCCAATGTTTTACCAAGGCAACAACCCGGGACCCACTCCCAGGCTGGTTAATTTGACTATTAATCTTTTGTGTGGGACTGTGTCAAATGTCTTGCTAAAGTCTTGGTAGTCCATGTCCACAGCCCTTCCCTGGTCTACTACTTTGGTCACCCAGGCAAAGAAATCTATTAGATTTGTCTGACATGACCTTCCCAATGTGAACCCATGCTGCTTTGAGTCCTGTGCCCCACTGGCCTCTAGGTACTCAACTATTCTTTCCTTCAGAAGTGACTACATCACTTTCCCTACCATAGAGGTCAAACTGACAGGTCTGTAGTTTCCTGCCTCTGTCTTGGTCTCACTTTTGTGAAGGGAAATCACATCTGCCTTCCTCCAGTCCTCGGGTACCACACCATCCTCCCATGATTTCTTAAAAAGAGTAGCCAGTGGTTTCACTAGTTCTCCCCTTAATTATTTTAGAATTCTGGGGTGAATTCCATTAGGCCCCTTTGCTTTGTTCACCTTCATTTTTAGGAGGTCTTGCAGAGCCCTTTCTTCTGTGAAAGGACTGGGATTGACCCCCTATCAAGAGTGCTTCTGTTAATTGGATTAGGCACTTCCTCTCTCTTTGTGAATACTGAGCAGAAATATTTGTTCAGTATCCCTGCTTTTTCACTGTCCCCCTCTGCACACCCACCGTTCATTCTAGTCAGCCTCACTATCCCTCCCTTTGTCTTTCTACACTTGCTGATGTACCTATAAAAGGTTTTATCCTCCTTCTTAACCGAGTTGGCTATCTTTTCCTCAGTTTGGCCCTTTGCTATTCTGACTTCCCTCCCTGCTTCCTTCTGCCTTAACTGGTACAGCTGTTTGTCCTGCTCCTTCTGTGTTTCCTTATACTTCCAGAATGCTGTCTTTTTCTTCCTGACTTTCACAGCCACCTCTTTTGAGAACCATAGTGGCTTTTTCTTTCATTTTGATATGTTTATTTTCTTCACACAAAGGCTTGTTGCCTCTGTGATGGCAGTTTTGATGATTCCCCATTGTTGCTCCACACCTCCTTCTAGCTTGTTTGCTAGTGCTTTTCTGAGGCTCTCTCCCATCTTGCCAAAGTCAGCCCTCCTGAAGTCCAGTACCCTCACTTTTGTATGGCATGACTCTGTAGCTGAGTTTAACATGAACCACACTGTTTGATGGTCACTTGTTCACAGATGGCAACCCACTTCAAGATCTGAGATCCTCTCACTGCCCCTGTTTGAGAGTATGAGGTCTAAGATTGCTCCCTCATGAGTGCATTCCGAAACTAGCTGTCTGAAGCTTGCCTCCTGTAGAGCATCAAGAATGGCCCTGCTCTTGGATATGGCTGCAGCAAATGTGCCCCAGTTAACATCTGGCATATTCAGGTCTCCCATCAACAGTATCTCCCCTTTCTCTGCCATTCTAAGAATGTCTTTTATCATGTCCTTGTCCATTCCCTTCCCCTGACATGGGGGTCTGTACACAACCCCTGTACGGATTGTGATGCCCTTTCCAGTCTCCAAGGTGACCCACAGTGCATCCTCTCCTCTCCTCCCTGTTTACTCTTTTGTTCAGTTGCTTTTATCCCTTCCTTTACATAGAGAGCTACTCCTCCCCCTCTTCTCCCCTGCCTGTCTCTCCTGTAGGTTATGTACCCTGGTATGTTAACATCCCAGTCATGGTTCTCTGTGTACTATGTTTCTGTGACTGCCACGATATCCAGGTATCCCTCTTCCATCAAGGCCACCAGCTCAGGGAGCTTGTTGCCCAGGCTACAGGCATTAGTACTCATTTTCCTCCATTTCCTGATGGCCTTACACCTTTTTGCCCCATCCCTGTCCTTCTTGCCTTTGTCACTGTCTCCATTTATCCTTGCCCTTCTCCCTATCGACACCTCTATGTTGGTGTTTACCGTACTTACTACCGCGATTTTTTTGTGGGGGGCTAGGATTTCCATGCTCCTTTCCAGTGCCTCCCCCCCTTGGCTAGTTTAAATGATTGCCAATGAAGCATTTAAACCTATCACCTAGGATCCTGGTTCCCTTCCTGGATAGATGCCACCCATCATGCCAGTATAGGCTTGCATCACTCCAGGTGGACCCCCAGTCCCCAATGAAGCCAAATCCCTGAGCTCCACACCAGTTTTTCAACCACTTATTGAATCCCATGGTACGGAACACCCTAGCCTCTCCTACGCCATAGATGGGCAACACCTCTGAGAAGGTTACTGTGCGTGCTACTTGTCTAAGGCCTCTCCCCAATTCCACAAACTCTTCCTGCTCTTCTCTAATCCCTTTCTTAGCCGGATCATTTGTCCCTAGGTGGACAATGACATCCAGCTCCCTTCCCCCCTGTTCAGCTGCTCTGGCAATCCTGAGCATTTGCTCCCTGTCCCTCTAAGCCATGGCACCAGGCAGGCACCTTTCCTCCCTCTCCCCTTCCTCCCCCAGTTCTACCTTCCTAACAATGGAGTCCCCCACCAGAAGTTGTTTCCTTTCCCTGTGGAGTCCCCTGCCACCCTCCTGTGGATCTCCTTTGTGGAGGTTCCCAGCATCCTCCTTGGTCTCCACTGTGGGTGCCCCTATTGAGGAACCACACTTTGCCAGAATGGCATAGGAATTGTGAAGAGGTACAACTGGAGGGATGTGCCTCTGTTCCACCACCCTCACCCTCCCTGATCCCACTGTGGTCCAACCGCTCCTCTTTCTTGGCAACCTCTGAGGCAACGACAGTAACCCTGGTGGTCCCTGGGTGGGAGAGGAGGTCCCACAAATCCTGGCCAACTCTGCCTGGAGATGAGCAACCTCCTCCCTCAGCCCAGAGAGGTGCCTACAGATGGGACAACACCGCATCCTCCAGAACGTCTCCCGGAAGACTGCTGCTCCACAGCCACTGCACTGCAAAACTCCCATCATGTCTTATTGCTGGACCCTTAACTGTTTGCAATCCTTACTCTTTCCTGTTTATTTTCTTTTTTCTCTCTCTCTCTCCTTACTTTCTGTCTGTATGTGCTTTAAGCTCCAGATTGTCCTGTTATGAGACAAGAATATCCTATATTTCTCAGTAGACCCCTTACTTGCTCAGAGGCAGACCTCCAGCAGCTAGAGGGGGCCAGAGACCTACTCTTGCACTTCTAGGATGGTGGTTCTTTGGTGGCTTTGTGATCACTCACTTCCTGCTCCCAAACAGGAAGTTCCTGTTGTCAGTCGAATCATGTGCCTATAAAAGTAGAACTAGCTTTGGGTGGGAGGGTGGAGGGGAAGGAAGGTGGGCAATATAGTCCCAGTAGAGAAGTCCATTCACACAGCAGTCCTTTTTCCTGGTGTCTTCTGCCAAGCTATAACAGAAAATTTCTAAGTCAGTCTTTAAATGTAGCTTCCTTCTAGCTTAGCCACTCCCCCTACTTACTAGATCTTTCTATAAGTAATTTAAACCTCACAGCTATCAAGTCCTTTCAATCACCTGAGATTTACACCTAGATAACTGATCAGATAACCATTCAGTTCAGTTAACTCAGACAAACACACACTTTTTTTTTGTTTTGCTTGCTAGTTTTTTTACCCTAAAGTAAAGGTCCAAGTACAAGAGTTCTACTTCTTTAGTCCCAGTAGAGAAGTCCAGTCACACAGCAGTCCTTTCTCCTGGTGTCTTCGGCCAAGCTATAACAGAATCTTTCTAAGGCAGTCTTTAAACGTAGCTTCCTTCTAGCTTAGCCGCTCCCCCTACTTACTAGATCTTTCTATAAGTAATTTAAACATCACAGCTATCAAGTCCTTTCAATCACCTGAGATTTACACCTAGATAACTGTTCAGATAACCATTCTGTTCAGTTAATTCAGACAAACACACACTTTTTGTTTTGTTTGTTAGTTTTTTTATCCAAAAGTAAAGGTCCAAGTACAAGAGTTTTACTCCTTTAGTCCCAGTAGAGAAGTCCAGTCACACAGCAGTTCTTTTTCCTGGTGTCTTCTGCCAAGCTATAACAGAATCTTTCTAAGGCAGTCTTTAAATGTAGCTTTCTTCTAACTAAGCCACTCCCCCTACTTACTAGATCTTTCTATAAGTAATTTAAACCTCACAGCTATCAAGTCCTTTCAATCACCTGAGATTTACACCTAGATAACTGTTCAAATAATCATTCAGTTCAGTTAACTCAAACACACATTTTTTTTGTTTTGTTTGCTAGTTGTTTTACCCTAAATTAAAGGTCCAAGTACAAGAGTTCTACTTCTTTAGTCCCAGTAGAGAAGTCCAGTCTCACAGCAGTCCTTTTTCCTGGTGTCTTCTGCCAAGCTAAAACAGAATCTTTCTAAGGCAGTCTTTAAATGTAGCTTCCTTCTAGTTAAGCCACTCCCCCTACTTACTAGATCTTTCTACAAGTAATTTAAACCTCACAGCTATCAAGTCCTTTCAATCACCTGAGATTTACACCTAGATAACTGTTCAAATAATCATTCAGTTCAGTTAACTCAAACACACACTTTTTTTTGTTTTGTTTGTTAGTTGTTTTACCCTAAATTAAAGGTCCAAGTACAAGAGTTCTACTTCTTTAGTGCCAGTAGAGAAGTCCAGTCTCACAGCAGTCCTTTTTCCTGGTGTCTTCTGCCAAGCTAAAACAGAATCTTTCTAAGGCAGTCTTTAAATGTAGCTTCCTTCTAGTTAAGCCACTCCCCCTACTTACTAGATCTTTCTACAAGTAATTTAAACCTCACAGCTATCAAGTCCTTTCAATCACCTGAGATTTACACCTAGATAACTGTTCAAATAATCATTCAGTTCAGTTAACTCAAACACACACTTTTTTTTGTTTTGTTTGTTAGTTGTTTTACCCTAAATTAAAGGTCCAAGTACAAGAGTTCTACTTCTTTAGTCCCAGTAGAGAAGTCCAGTCTCACAGCAGTCCTTTTTCCTGGTGTCTTCTGCCAAGCTAAAACAGAATCTTTCTAAGGCAGTCTTTAAATGTAGCTTCCTTCTAGTTAAGCCACTCCCCCTACTTATTAGATCTTTCTACAAAGTAATTTAAACCTCACAGCTATCAAGTCCTTTCAATCACCTGAGATTTACACCTAGATAACTGTTCAGATAACCATTCAGTTCAGTTAACTCAGACAAACACACACTTTTTTTTATTTTGCTTGTTAGTTTTTTTACCCTAAAGTAAAGGTCCAAGTACAAGAGTTCTGCTTCTTTAGTCCCAGTAGAGAAGTCCAGTCACACAGCAGTCATTTCTCCTGGTGTCTTCTGCCAAGCTATAACAGAATCTTTCTAAGGCAGACTTTAAATGTAGCTTCCTTCTAGCTTAGCCACTCCCCCTACTTACTAGATCTTTCTATAAGTAATTTAAACCTCACAGCTATCAAGTCCTTTCAATCACCTGAGATGTACACCTAGATAACTGTTCAGATAACCATTCAGTTCAGTTAACTGAGACAAAAACACACTTTTTTTGTTTTGTTTTTTAGTTTTTTTTTTACCCTAAATTAAAGGTCCAAGTACAAGAGTTCTACTTCTTTAGTCTCAGTAGAGAAGTCCAGTCACACAGCAGTCCTTTTTCCTGGTGTCTTCTGCCAAGCTATAACATAATCTTTCTAAGGCAGTCTTTAAATGTAGCTTCCTTCTAGCTAAGCCACTCCCCCTACTTACTAGATCTTTCTATAAGTAATTTAAACCTCACAGCTATCAAGTCCTTTCAATCACCTGAGATGTACACCTAGATAACTGTTCAGATAACCATTCAGTTCAGTTAACTGAGACAAAAACACACTGTTTTTTGTTTTGTTTTTTAGTTTTTTTTTACCCTAAATTAAAGGTCCAAGTACAAGAGTTCTACTTCTTTAGTCTCAGTAGAGAAGTCCAGTCACACAGCAGTCCTTTTTCCTGGTGTCTTCTGCCAAGCTATAACATAATCTTTCTAAGGCAGTCTTTAAATGTAGCTTCCTTCTAGCTAAGGCACTCCCCCTACTTACTAGATCTTTCTACAAGTAATTTAAACCTCACAGTTATCAAGTCCTTTCAATCACCTGAGATTTACATCTAGATAACTGTTTCCACCATACGTTCACTCATCCCCCACCCAAAATGCTGTTAAATAAAACCTAAAAGCCTGGCTCCTTATGGCTGTAAACTGTCATTGTGCTGTACAAAAGTGCTAGGGCCTACAACTCACCTATGCTCTATAATGGTTAGGCAGCACTTACTGCCTCTCCCTCACCTGCCCCTCCTTTTCTAAAGTCTGTTTTTCCTGACTCTGCAGACCCCATATCCCATAACCCTAGCCTATTCCTGACCCTTCTCAATCCTCCATTTAATTCCAAATGATACAATGAAAGTGCTGATCTGTTGAATTTGCACAGTTATTATTAATGCACCTGTATAAAACTGGATAATGCAATTGTACGCTGTCATTGTATGTATCTTGTAACATCTGTATTAATCACTTGTCTTTGTTTATGTACTTTGTCAAAGTATAAGTTAGATTATCCATTGTATAGTCTCCTTCCTTGATATCACATTTTGGGAGTATGTGTGTATTGTACCTCTGTGTAATGTGCTATTGTATCTGTGTTATTTTGCCACCTTGTGGCCTGGGTTGTAACTGAAAATGGTCCTCTGGAACAGTGCACCTACCCAGTTACCAAAGACTTACATGCATAAATAAATAAACAAATAAATTGTGCTACCCAGCTCAGCTCTCCATTTCTTGGTGAAACTCTGCAACTAACTTCAGAACCTGGTGACCCCCTGTGCTACCTACCTTTTATACCCCTATCCTTTAAGTACAATACCCCAGATAAGGCTGAGTAAAATTATAAAATTCAAGTTTTATGGAATTTTTCATGAAATACTACAATTTTCACAAAGACTCATGGGATTTGACTTAAACATAGATGTTATTTTACAATTTCTCACTGCAAGCAATTAATAAAATTGCCACACACAGTAACCTTGTAAGGTCAAAGAGCCTGCCAACTGAAATGGTATTTCATTCTCTAGTTTTAAAGTTTCAGTGGTTTATACATTTGTAGTTTACTTTCTTGCAAAATTAAATTTTTAAATGTTGTGAAAGTTTGATTACTTTTAATTCAACCCCTTTTATAGCTGCAAATAAGAACTTTTTCAGAAATGACAATGTGGTATAGTACTTTAAAGGGGACATGAATTGATTACTTATGTGTAGCTGTTTGAAATGTCTCTATTTTCAAAAATTATTTTCATACCTCTAAAGGATCCCTATTTAACTGTGCCTGTATAAAAGCTGAAGCTGACAGTTGTGTTTTGTATTGTTTTCTTTTCATAGACAGCATTCTGTGCAGTTCCTCCCATGGAACCAAGTATTTGGAGTTTGACTATGTCACATCATGGTTTTAGAAATGTGAGCATGATCTTATCAGTACAGTGCCCGCATTTCTGAAACCATGAAGTGACAAAGTCAAAACTCTTAATGCTTGGTTCCATGAACGGAACTGCACAGACTGTTGTCCATGCTAAGGGACAATGCCTGGAGACTCTACAAAGCCTCCCACACAGCTCATGATCTCCAATCTTATAAACACCTTAGAAACTACTGCACTAAGGCCATCTGGCAATCTAAATCTGCCTACTTTAAAGTGCAATTCACTCAACACCAAAACCCACCCGCCTCTTTCTGGAAGCTGATCAACTCATTGCTAGATACCCCCACTAAACAAGCATGCTCCACCCTCAAAATTGATGGCATCTCCATTTCTGAAGATGCCACCATGGCAGACCTCTTTAACAAGTTATTTTTCTCCTGTGTCCCTGCCAACACCTCCTCTTCCTCCTCCAACTCAGCAGCTCCTTTCCCTTCTGCCACAGGTTTCATCTTTCCACCCTTCACTCCTCTTGAAGTTTACAATGCACTCTCCTCACTAAACCCTACTAAATTAAGCCCTGGCAGTATCCACCCTAAAATGCTCTGCATCTCTAAAATGCAAATGGCTGTCCCTCTGACCCACATTCTAAATCTCTCTCTCTCTAGCCGCCACCACAGTCCCCAAAAAATGGAAATCAGCCAAAATCATCCCTCTACACAAAGGCAGAGACCCCTCCCAGCCAGGCAACTACAGGCCCATATCTCTCTTCCCCTTCCTAGCCAAAGTCCAGAAATCCCTAATCCTGTCTAAACTGTCAGACATTCTCTCCTCAAACAACTCTCTCTCACTAGTCCAATCTGGCTTCCATAAACACCACTCCACCATCACCATCCTTCTAAGTGCAACCTAGTCCATCCTCTCTGCCATGGATAACAGCCAAATCATAGCCACTATATTCATTGACTTGGCAAAAGCTTTTGACTCCGTTTCACACCTGCTACTGCTACACAAGCTCAGTTCCTTCAGCATCACCCTGCCAGCCATCGAGTGGTACCACTCATACCTCCTTGGCAGACAACAATCAGTCCAAATAGGTGACTCAATCTCCTCTCCTCTTCCAATTGTAACTGGCATTCCCCAAGGCTCTATACTTGGCCCCATACTCTTCTCTCTCTTCATTAATGACCTTCTCTCATTCTGTCTCTTCTTCAGTATACATCTCTATGCTGATGATACCATCATCTTTGCCTCAGCACCTCCTATGACAATGACCTCCCCATTCTTCAGCGAGATTTAAACAGAATCGAATCCTGGTTTCTCAAGAACCAGCTCACTCTAAATGCAAAACAAAAATGGTCACCATGATCATTGTCTCCAGACAGAAGCTGGCCACCCTCCCAACCCCCCCAGTACTCACCACCCTGGATGGCTCACCCCTTGAGCAAGTCCCAACTTTCAAGTACCTGGGCGTATGGCTGGACAGCCACCTTAAATTCTCCAACCATGTCAAAGTGATCTGCACTAAGCTCTGGCCCAAGCTCGCTGTCCTCTGTCACCACAAATCCTGCCTACCAATACCCACGTGCTGTGAGCTAGTACATAAAACAATCCTACCAGTGACAGACTATGCAGACATTGTCTATGGCATGGCCCTATCCTCCTCCTCCATCTCCGGGCTGGACATCCTCCTAAACTCTTTCTGCTGATTCAGCACCACTTCCCCCCTCACACACCATGCCTGTTCTAAGCTCCTCTCTCCCTGTCTCCACTCTCACATAGGAGAACCATCCACAGTGCCTCCTTCTTAGCTAAATTTTGGTTGGACTCCCTCCCATCCTATGTCTCTTCCCATCTCACCACAATGTCCTCACCCAATTACCCTCTTCACCAAAGGGACCCGCGTTCCTTCCACCTCCCCCAACCCTGCACTCTTTCAGGTCAAGAAGCCTTCTCATACCAACTCTCCCACATCTGGAACTCTCTGCCCTCAAGCCTCCACATGGCCCCTTCTGGTCCTGCTTTTACCCAGCTACTCAGGCTCATACCAAGCCCACCATGCCCTAAATGCTCTAATGCTCCCAACATGCCAAAGAGACACTACTCAGTCCCCTCTCACTCACCATAGCCACAGCTTCCAAAGCCAACATCAATTCCTCTCTCACTCCTGGCTAACCTTTTATAGCATAGTTTAGATGCTGTATTTGCACTCTCTGTAATATGTATATTCTTCCGCCCTGTCTTGTAAAGTCTTTTACTGTGTAGCTTAGATGATGTTATGCACTCTCTGTTAAAATATTTATGTGTTCCACCTGTGTTCCTCACCAATTCTGTTTATACAATCTGCACATGGGTCACACCTGGAAATGAGCCTTGACTCAGTGTGCCTTTCCCGGTCATCTCATTTTAAATAAAATAAATAAATAACATAAAATACAAAGGACAAATTACTAAATATAACTGGCAGCTTTAGCTTTTTTTCTGGCAGTTAAATAGGGATCATTTAGATAAATTAATATAATTTATGAAAAGAGAGACATTTCCAACAGCTGTACATAAATAATCAATTCCTGCCTCCTTTAAATGTTTCACCTTTAATTAAATTTGGATATGGAGTTTTAAATTAGAGGGGAATTAACTGAAATTTAAATGTTGTCAACATGTTTGGCAAGCTATAACTCAGTCCCATTTAAAGTTAGAAATCTGAAACTATGTGCATATGTAGTGAAAACCTGTATACCTATCAATTTGTGTAACATTTCCATAAATATTATCAAAATTTTATTAAAATTACAGAAATCCAAATTTTGGCAAAATATTTGGCTACCTATAACTCAGCTCCCGTTGTAGCTTGAGACTTAAAACATGGAGCATAGACACATTCTAGGCACTTTTCTAAACCTTGATATTGTGGAGAAATTTGGATTAAAACATTAAAATTATCTCAAAATAACTGAAAATGCAATTTTGAAGAAATGTTTGGACACCCATAACTCCACCCCTCCTTTCAATCTACAACTGTAAATTTTGGTACACTCTTGTAAACCATGGGATACTGTTTACGTTCAAATGTAAGTGTTATCCGGACCCATACTTGTAAAATTTTAGTAAAATAACTGAAATTTTAAATTTTGCTAAATTCTAGAGAAATTTCATGGACATTCTGTGAAATTCCCTTGAATTGGAACAGTCATTTTGTGGGCATTACACAGGCAGACTGTTATATTCTGCACAGCTCTAGATTTCACTCATGCTCTGTACAGAGGCATTACAACTTTATTTTGTCGAGATGTTTTTCCTAATGCTGCTCAAAATCCAATAATGGTTATTTGCTACTTATCTTGACTAACTTTTAAAGTTTAGGTCTAGGCTAATCAACACCCTCTGATCTCTCTTGATTATGATTTATTTTATTTTTTTGCCCAGCAATTTGTAGCATGCTTTCATATTTTTATTTCCCAGATGGTTCAGAGCACGTCTACCCACACTAAATTCCAATTTGTATTCTGTGTTCATATTTCTCATTCTTGTTGAAGTTTGTTTACTGAATCCACATTGTCAACTACAGCACCAATCTTAGTATCATCAGCAGACTTTGTGAGCCACATTACATAGATACATAGACAGTGTTGGCAGATAAGGGCCTATGGCCCACCCAGTCTGCCCATTTGAGCTTGTAAGCTCAGTTTGTTATCCTAGAAGTCTGTTTCCCCTTACCCCTGACCTCTAGAATTCCTTTATGTCTATCCCATGCATTCTTAAATCCCGTGATTGTTTCAGCCCCCACCACTTCCTCTGGCAGGGTGTTCTCTTGTCCACCACCCGTTCTGTGAAGAAATTCTTTCTCATGTTTCCTCTGAATCGTCCTCCCTCCAACTTCATCCCATGCCCTCTAGTCCTGGAACATCTTTTTCACTTAAAAATAGTGTTTTCCTGCACCTTGTTCCTCCCTGTAAGATACTTGTATGTCTCTATCATATCCCTCTCCTCCTCTCCTCCAGGGAGTACTTGTTCAGTTCCTTCAACCTGTCTTCATAGGACTTGTTATGCAATCCATGCACCATCTTTGTTACCCTCCTCTGAACCTTCTCTACCCTGTCTATGTCCTTACGTAGGTATGGTCTCCAGAACTGTACACTGTACTCCAGGTGGGGCCCTCACTAGTGTCTTGTATAGCAGAATTATGACCTCCTTTTCCTGCTGGTGATGCCCCTGCCTATACATCCCAGCATCCTATTTGCTTTACCTGATGCCTTGTCACACTGTTTCCCTTGCTGAGGTCATCAGAGATGACAACCCCAAGATCCCTTTCCTGCTTGGTGCATGCTATATCCTCACCCCCAACTGATATATTGTGCCAGGATTTTGTACCCCATATGCATTATCTTGCACTTCTTTGCATTGAATTTCAACTGCCAAACCCTGCCCATTCTTCAAGTTTCTGCAGGTCCCTGCTCATTCTGTCTACACCCTCTGGTGTGTCTACTCTGTTACAGAGCTTTGTGTCATCAGTGAACAGTGAAATTCTGCCTTCTAGATCCTAGCAATGTCACTGATGAAGATGTTGAATAGGACCGTCCCAGCACTGATCCCTGTGGTACCCACTGGTCACTCTTCCCTCTGTGGAGTGACAGCCATTTACCACCACCCTGTGTGTCCTGCCACCCAGCCAGTTACCTACCCACCACACTACTGTCCTGCCCCACACCCATATTCCCAGTTTGTGTAATAGTCTTCTATGTGGCACAGTGTCAAAGGCCTTGCTGAAGTCCAGATAGGCCATGTCCACTGCCCTCCCCTGATCCACCTCCCTAGTCACCCAGTCAAAGAAATTCAATGAGGTTGGTCTGACATGACCTCCCCCTGGTGAAACCATGCTGCCTTGGGTCCTGTAGTCCATTGACAACCAGATGTTCCACCAATCTCTCCTTCAGTAGTGCTTCCATGATCTTTCCCACTACCGAGGTGAGGCTGACTGGTCTGTAGTTCCCTGCTTCCTCTTTGTTCCCACTTTTGTATAAGGGGACTACATCTGCTGTCCCTCACTACATTGCATGAATGTTACATATATATTAAAGTTAGACCCAGCACTGATCCCAGTGTAATGCATCTAGTAACAGATGCCCAGCTGGATGTATTTCCCCATTATGGAGACTTACTGTATTCAATTTGTGAGCTATGTGTCAGTCAGTTTAATAATCCTGCTATTAAGTTTCATCTTTTAAGTTTCAAAATAAATTCTCTATGAGGCACAGCATCAACAACCTTACAGTTATCTTAAAAATAAAAATGGCATACAGAAGAAATCAAGCATCCACTGCACTGCTCACATTATCAAAAAGATGAATCGAGTTAGTTTGGTTTGACCTGCCCTTCCTAAAGCCATGCTGTGTCTGATCCTGTAAATTATGTGCCGACAAATGTTTTTTTCTACAGTATGTATTCCTTAATTACCCCTTCCAGTATTTTTCCCAACACTGAAGTATGGCTCACAGGTCTATAGTTTTGAACATTTGATCTTGCCCCTTTCAAAAAAAAAAAAACGTAAACACTGTCACAATTCTCCAGTCCTCTACCACTTCCCCTAGAGCCAGCAGTAATTTTAGAAATATGAATGTCATAGGTACTGCCAGTTCACCCCCAACTCCTTCATAATTGTAGGGTGCATTCCTTCCACTCCCAAAGCTTTGTTCAGGTTTACTGATTTGAGTTTTGTTTTGATATTTTCAAGCACTAGGCACCATGGAACAAACTGAACATACAGAGACAGTATTTCTATGGATAGTTGATTCAAAACCTGGGACTTTGAATACAGAACTATTTGCTGTAGTGTTACTAGCCACTATCAAATGTAGTTGATCATCATAAAAGCCCATGTTAATATTTTTCTTTTACTTTGCCATTGTTTGCACATGTCACTTGTGTTCAGAATAACATGATTTATAAAGGTATTAATAATTACACATGTGAGTTGAAGGAAAGTGTGAATGGCCATTTAAAATACTGCACTATAAAAGGAGAGCTAATGCAGCCAGCAGTAACCCCTGATGAAGTGCCCCCCCATGTAGGGTTATTAGTGATTTTAGGATTTTTCTAGCTCCTTGCTTGTCTGTTTTTACCAGGTGTCCATATCCTCGTACTTTAATACATGATTTATTTAATGCCTTATAGTGGTTTAAGACTTTATCTTACAGTTCTGTTATGACACTCCAGCTGGAGGTGGAGGTTACTACCAGCAGAAACAGATAAAGAATTGGAACGGTGGTGAATGGAGCTGATTGATGCGAGGCTGGTGAGTACTTCATTCCTAGCTTTTCTTTATATAAATGCGACTTTGGCATGCCCACTCTAAGTTGTGTTTCTTTGTTTCTATGAAACCTGATTTTTTTTCTCTTTTGGAGTCTGCACATTTCCCTCACACCCTCCTTTTCTATTGTCAGTGCCACCAATGCCCACTTGCTCAAAGGACCACTCATCCACCTGTTCTTGAAACTGCAGTGCATCCCTTGTTTGGGACTTTCATCTGGGTGCAATGCTCTAGTGCCTATTCTGTTCTGCAAAACTCTGGTCACCTTCACATTTCTCTATCACATATAGCACATTCTCTCTTCTTTTGGATAGTTAAAAACATGTTAGATAAAGTAAATTACTTGGTTATAGCAAAATGTGTAGCTTATCTGTTTCTTCTCTGCATTTACAAATCTCCTTAATCTGGCTATGAAAAAGAAAAGCTTGCACATCCCAGTTCTCTGTACAAGATTTAGCTCTAAGGCGGGTTGCAGAATCAACAGGTTTTTTTGATTCAAGATTTTCCTCCTTAGCAAAAGACTTCCCAATTATTCTAACTTTACAAACAAAATCATGTAATTATTCCAAGTGGTCTGGTTTGTCACTTTGACTTTTTATTTTATTTAGTTTTTGTTGACTGGGTAAGTGCACTAGACAAATCCTGCCTATTTTGTGGCACGACCCAGGGGAGGGGGATACAGATGAATGCCAACTGACCTTGAACCAGATTAAGCTGTTGGTGGTATTTGTAGTGAATGAGGGAAATTTGGCCAGGACACTGGGGAAATTCCCCTACTCTTTTCGATAAGTACCATAGGATCTTTAACATCCACCTGAACTACCACCAATCCAGGCAGATGGGACCTCGGTTTAACATCTCATCTGAAAAACGGCACCTCAGAAGTGCAGCACCCCTCTCATGCTGCATTACAGTGTCAGTACTGGGATATTAACCCAAATGCCAGATGTGGGAACTAAACCCACAGCCTTCTGATCTCCTGGCCTCAGAGGTGAGTGTGCTACCTACTGAGCCACTGACACTTTATTTATACTGTAACCGGGGTCACAAATAATCTGAAGAAATATACTGAATAATGATACACACAAGGTACTGTAAAATAATGCATTTTCAGACTTGTTTTTAAATTAGTTATGTGAATCTTTGCAGGTTAAATCCCTCTAAATGGGAAGGAAAACTATGTGAACTGTATTTTTTCTTGTTTGCTTGCTCAGTAAATGTACTGGTTCTTCTTGTTTGCCTGTTAACTAACTGTACTGATTCTTCAAGAGTTCTGTAATTATGAAATTAGCCAAGAAAATCTAGTGATCTGATTGGCTGAGGACCTCAGAACCCATTGCTGATATCTCACCACAACAGCACAGAAAGAAGTTCTGAGCACCCCCAGGCCTCTTGACCCTGTCTGCCAGCATCAGTGATATAACAACTCATATCCTGCTACTGCTGACTCTTTACTCACTCCCATGGATAAATGTGTGCTTTATTTTTTTTAAAGTTCCCTGTATTGTCCACTGTGTGAATTCAAAACAATAACTTAAAAAAAAAAAAACTTTCCCTTCTACCATAAAGCTAACTCCTCATTATATGTTGTTGGGCCATTGCCTGCCATGTGCTCCACTGTTTCATGAGTGGCTAGAGTGTGCTGAGGATGTTCCCAAGTCCAGGAAAAAATGCAGAGGGAGTACAGTGCAGGGGGTGAGTTGTTGGTATTGGGGTAGGGGGGGTTGTGTATTAAGTGTTCTTTATTTTTTATATTTTGTAGTGTTCCTTAGATTGTTACTGATAGTATGTCTCTGTTATTGTTGTTTCTTGGAAAATAGTTAATAAAGTACAATGAATTGCAAAAAAAAATGCAGAGGGAGTTGATCTGTAAACAAAGACATTTTAGAGTGGAAGCATGAATATGGTGTGCAGTCTGCTTTTCACTTTTAAAAATAATAAGGACTCCTAATCAAACTACCATCTACATTATACTCACTATAGAATTCAATTATAACATGTTTTTTAAACTAGAGACACTTAGAGGCCTAAGGGGGTTGACAGTGTCCCTTTAAATAAATTTAATTTGTTATAATAATATTTAATTGAATAAAAATCAGCAAATATGATTATTGTCATTGACAGACCATATACATTGATAATATATAAGTTAAAAAAATGCATATTGTACAAGTTAATGTAATTAATAAAATGGCCAGTTATAGGGATGAGGAATAAGCTAGCAGTATTAAGTGAATTTTACTTTTGCTTTGTCTACAAAACTTAATTTTATGTTGTTTCCCTTTTGTTAAAGAACTTTAATAATATTAAAATATGGAACAAGTCATGAGGAAGTGTGGTTTATGAAGATTTTATGCACACCCAAGGTGTGTGATGCCCGGTTTATCTGGGCATCACACACCAAGGGTGAGCATGAAAACTGAATTATTAAACTTCCCCATGTCTTATTTTTTTATATTTACTGGTTACTTACTGGTTGGCTAGTAAGGTGTTCAGCTGTGCCATAGGGAGGGTGATAATATCTGCTGATTCACCTGCTTCCTCTAGGAATTTGTGGAACAGTGTCACGTTACTTTCTGCTTTTTTAAAAAAGTAATTTTTGTTTTCCTGGTTCTCATTAAATGTTTGCCTTTGTGCTTCACTGGAAGTGACTAAATGGGATGTGGTTGCCATTTTTAAACATTTTCACACCTGGACAGTTTACTTTGAGCTTAAGCTGTTACTTTGTTTCATACCACTGAGAAGTGTGTCTCACACATTGGTTCTTTTCTGTGAGGAGCTTGAGCTGACCCCCAGTGAGGGCTTCTTCTCAGGGAGACACAGTGAGACTCATAGCTATTTGGTGTGCCTGTGGTTATGGAACTCATGGGTTATGGTGTTAATGAGCATCTGCCTGCGGTGAGTTACAATAAGTAACCAGTAAATATAAAACCTTAAATGCACACTGATGTAGATGCCAAAGCTAACCTGTACTATGGCATTACAGAACTGGCTTACATTTCTCCACCCAAGTAGGATTTGCTGCAGCCTAAAGCTTACAAATCTAGATGTCATGTAAACTGTTAGGAATTCACATGATATGTGAACTGAAAAAAATTGAATTTTAAACTGAAACGAGTGAGTACTCTTCAGAGTGGCTGTTGGGGAAAAAATGCAAAATATTCTGCTTCTTATTTTTCAATAAAGGCCAAATCAAAGAATTATTACATTGCTTTTCCCATATCTGTTTATGCTTCACAAATCTTACCAGCCCCTATCTGAGCTCTGTCCACTCTGTCCTGGCAACCAAGATCTCTGGGACTTACCTACTACTCTGAAAGGTCTCCTGTTGTAGCAGAGCCAGGAGTTGGTGGTCAACCTCCCTAGGATCTCAATTCAGAAGTAATAGAAGGCACCAGGTTGGCGGGTGCAAGACCTGGGAAGACCAAACCATTTTCATGCCTAGCCAGGGTTTTTCCACCCTGTTTGTAGCCCCCCCTTCCCCGAGCACTTCACTTTAGGATAGCAGCATGAGTACATGTGGAGGTATGCACAAAGGGCATATCAGATGGTGGCCTCTCCCTTCATGTCATTCTCCTTGCACTACTACCAAGCCTGCACTTCATGGCAGTGAACACATTGGTTACCTTCCTTTCCCAGGAAAGGAGAATGATCCTGTAATGCTCATTCCTCTCTGCCTCTTTGCTTCCTGCATGACACACATCTGTCCCCAAACCTGGGTCATTCGTGTGACGGGTGTTAGCTCTACCACCAAGCCACTAAGATGACTGTATTTTACAAATGAATGTGCAGTTTAATCTAAAAAAGAGAAGTAGAGATAATTATGTCAGGGATAATTGTGAAATTAAAAATCAGAAGGTAGAATCTTAGTGTTGCCCCTGCACAGATAAATAATAGCAAAGATCTGCATCTCTGTCTGCAAGCTTAGTGACATGTTCAAAAAAATGTTATTCCTTCTGCATATTAGCTTAAATAATAACTGATTAATTTCCTTTAAAAAAAATCTGAATCTTACACTTTACAGCGTTGAGGCTCAGGATAATCAGTAAACATAATGTCAGGATGCAGATTTTGTAAATGAACTGGAAAGACTCCACCGATGATGATATCTCCTGTCCTGGTGAATGTCACTGATTTTTGTCTCTGCAGTTTGCATCCTGTCTTTCCAGCCTGGTAGGTGACATCAGCTGCTGCCAGCAGTAGTAGAATACAGTGAAGAATCATGATAATAGAAGTCCTTCAGATACACACTTGGTCAAAGATATTTGGAGTTGTGGGTGACAAGACAGAGACAGGACTGGTTTTGTGTTCTTTGTTCAGGTATAAATATATTAGGAAACAAAGGACAACTGCAGTTACTAGAAAACACTGAGGCAGTATGTACTCAGCAGGTCTGTGGAAGTTCTGCCCATCTGAGGCATTTCACTCTCCCAAAGTTATTACATCATTTTGGAAATTACTATTATACATGCCTTGAACCATGGATTTTAAATTAATCACATATTAGTTTATTTGTACTGTAGAGTTCTTGAGATGCTGAAGCATTATTTTGTCAAATGTCCCTGTCATTCTGTGTCTATGGCAAAATTCTTTAATGAGAGGGGAAGGAGTTCCTCTGTAGTAGCTATTCATTCAAAGCCTGCCTTTCTAGCTCAAAAACAAAGTTCTTGTTGATAATTATGTTTTACAGTAATGTAATTAAGCTACCATCCTATAATTATGGATGATTGCAGAGAAAAACTTGTTTTTGTTATGAAAACGAATGTTTGGAAAATTGTTGTCTAGTTAGAAAGTTACAGTACCATTTACAGTGTTTTTAAAGAAAATGTTTCATTGTTTTCAACATATGGACAGCACACTTAACATTTGCCTTGTTAACCATACCTCATGTCAAAAGATGGGGGGGGGGATAAGGGGTTGGGGAGATAAAGGGGAAACTAGGAAAGATTTCAGGGAAAGGCTTTCCATAACCAACATTCTGCAAAGGGTTACAGGGTGCAGTCATACTTGTAAGTTTAAGGTATCTAAGGTATTTATGGTATCTAAGGTACACTAAAAGTCTGTGAGCTTTTCAGGGGGCCTTCTGCCCTCTTACAGCAGCCTATGAGGATGTGTTCCTATTAAATGTCTGAGGGAGGTCAAGCCTAAGGTTACCCATTCAGAAGTTACTCCCCCCCCCATTGCAATGAGGACCAATGGTTCAGCTGTTTGAATGCTCACTTGCTTCTGAGTATGGATCACCAGTTAACACAGCTTGAGGTACAATCCAGGTACGAGTGACTTCCATCTGCTTGGTCCAGACTTACACTGTCCTCTAAAACATAAAAGACATACTCAGAAAGGAACTTTATACTGGCTTGATACAGGGTTATATCAATATTAAACCTTCTTGACCGAGTAAGAGTAGAACCCACAGTGTGATTAACATTTCCATCCCTACCCATTATGTACTTCATCAGCAAGCCTTGATTACTAAGAGATCTTCTCTGCTACATAGGCCCAGAGGTACTTCTCTCAGCACCCCTGTTCCTCCCACTATTCTGCAGGAGCAGCTGTAGTTTGGACCAGGAAGGCCACCGGCCTACCTATTATATAACCCTACACCAGTAGGTAGGTTTGTGTACTGTAAGTAGGAGCCAAGCATTTCTGGAAAATAGCCATTTGGTAGACTTGAAGATGGGAGATCCTAGGGTGGCAAGTCTAGTGAGGGAGGCTAGCACTTCAGGCAGGGTAGGGGCAGTATCTGAACGTCATTTGCAGATGATGGCTCTCTTGGTCATGACCACCACAAGTGCCAACAACCTGCACTCCTGTGGAGAGAAAGGTGGGATGTCTGCCTTGATCCCTAAGATGAAAAAGGTAGGAGAAAGTAAAATTTACTTGTGGAGTACCCTGGAGGCAGTGAGACAGACCTATTTCCACAGGGACTGTACCTTGAGGCAGGCCCAGAATATATGTAACAGATCTCCTCCCGAGGCCTGGCATCTTCAACAGTTATCAGGGTCAAGGGTCTTGGCTTAATGAAGGATGACCAGAGTTTTGTACCAGGAATGAGAGATTTTGTTCTGGATTATTCTGGTGCGAGCATCTATATACCAGTTGTGTGTGTCCTTCCAGGCCTCTTCCCAGTGCTTAGTAGGGATACACTGTGCAACATCCTTTCCCACTTGGCCTTGGCTTTTATTGACTGGTAGGGAAGTGTATCTCTCAGTTTGGCATAGATTCTGCCTGCTAGGCCTTTCAGGTGGCGTAAGCAGTTAGGTAGTTCAGATTCAGTGGTGTAGTGGGAAGTCTGCTCCAGAAGGGGCTTAGTTGATGTATGTATCTGCAAGAACCTCCAAAGGTCAGTTTTGGGGAAGCTCCACTTAGTGTGGAGAGTTTGGAAGTTGGTCTCCCTTTGTTCAGGGAGGTTGAGAATATCTCCCGCCCCTTGGATGCCCTTTGTCTTTCATTGGGACCCACCTATTTTCTTGTTATCTATGGAGATGTGAGTGTTCTGCCACAGTGTGGAAAGAGAACCTGGGAATGGATCCATGCACAGCTTAGAGTGGATAGTGTGCCAGATTGTCCTGGATGCTTCTATGGTGGGAGAGGCCATGTGCTGTATTGCCTCCATAAGGGTCACCACAGGAAGGGGGAACAGGAGTGAAGAGGAAGATAGCATTCCCATCATATCCCATTCCATGTGGACCCACTGCAGGGGTTTGGGTGTAGCTGGATGGAACCAGTGGGAAGTCTGGGCAGTCTGGAAGGCCCTCTTGTATCCCTCTATCCAGGGGCAGTTCCAGCCCCCCTTGTGACCAATGGGTCCTGAGTTTATTGTGGCTAAAGCAGGGATTGGCCCCTTCCCAGAGGAGGTCACCTAACAACTTTTCAAAAGGCTAGACCCAGTTCTTGGGAGGTTTGATAGGGATGTGAAAAAGGAAATAAAGGATCCTGGGGGTAACCAACATCTTTATGGCTGCAATCTTACCTGCTAGGGTAAGCCTGAGTAATTTCCACCTATCAAATTCTGTTTTGGTGGTGATAATTGGGGCTGGACATTGGCTCCCCAAATGTCCTCAATTTGGGGGTAATTGTAAACCCCAGGTATATGATCCCACTTGCAATGTGTTGAGTGCACCGGTCATTCAGGGGTAGCCTTTCAGTTATTGGCTGTTTCAACTTTAGGCCTGAGAGACAGGCAAAGGATTCCAGCAGGATTTTTTTTTTATATTTTTATTTTTATTTAATGTTACATAAGAACAATGCATCATGCAGTCATTTGTCTTTACTTCATTTACATTGTTTAGAGACAGTGGGGTCAATAATATAAAAAAAATATTAGAAGAGTTATTAGTCCATGAGGTAAGAGAGACACAAAGTAGATTAATTCTGAATCTTGCTTGAGTTGCCCCAAAAAACTGAACCCAACTACACTCTAAGATTTAAATGATCAAAATCTTCTTTATACCAATCTTGTCAGTTCTTTTTATATAGTGCCCATAATGGTGCATAGTCTAGTCCAAAATCATTTTCGTATAGTGAACTTAGGAACAACTGCTTCCACTCAGAAACTGGAAAACTGGGATTTGAATCTTTCAGATTCCAATATTTCAAGATAAGTCTTTTAATAGAAATTATATTGGACATTATAATGAATTTTGGAAGATTTAAATTCATATTACTAAAATGATCCATTCCTAAAAAGCAATTTAAATGTAAATCCCAGTTGTCCGTTTGGAAACCAGCCTCACTCAAGAAAGAGAAAGTCTTATTCCACCACACTTTATTTCGCTTACAATATATAAACATGTGCAATAAGTCAGCATCTGTGTGATCACATACCCAACAGTTACTGGAAATTTTTATTTTCATCCTACATAATCTGGAAGGTGTATAATATGCCCTCATCATAATTTTGTATTTGATTGATTTGTCCCTTGTTAGTTTATACAAATGAATTTGTACCAATGTCTTTAATCAGTATTGCTCTGATATTGATTGTTTGAGTTCTATTTCCAATTGTAGTTTAGTATTCCTAAATATCTTACATGGATTAGGGAGGAACTTAGAGCTTATCCAAGAAAATAGTTTGATACCTTTCCCTTTAGGAAATAGAACATGATTTAATTCTTGATGTATGGAATAGTTGTTAGTGGTGTGTTCCCACCTCTGGTAATCTTTTTTATAAATAGAGCTAATTTGATAAAAAAAAACAGAAGATCTGAATCAGGCAGATGAAATTTAGCCTTAAATAAATTCCACGGTAATTTAAAACCCTGCAAATATAAACCACTCATTCTAATGATACCCTTTTTAATCCAGTTTGAGTTGTGTAAAGTTTTACCATGCAAAAGATATTTAGGATTATTCCATATAATATTCAAAGGTGAGTTAGTGACCAACCATTTTGTTTTAAGCAAAAATGTTTGTGTAATCGTACTAAGATTTTTAATCAGAAGTGTCTTAGATTTTGTCCCCTTTGGTACAAAAAATAATATATGTTTTTGATATCTAACTGTTCTTTGTAATATGTCCATAGGATCTGATTTTCCCCAAACAAATCTGTATCTTTAAATGCCCAGTTTAATACAGGCTTAATGATAAAAGAATAGTAACAAACCAAGACGTCAGGGCAGTCCAACCCACCTTTTTCTTTTGACATGCACAATTTGGTCCATGAAATACGAAGTGTTTTGTTATTCCAAATGACATTTTTGAACAAATTATTGATCATTTTGAGCCAACATAGTGGTATTGGATGAATTATGGACTGAAATTTGTACGATGAAATTGGTATTACAGCCATTTTTATTAATTGTATATTCCCCCAAATAGAAGGGTGAAATTTACTCCACCTTATTAATTGGTCCTTAATTTGACTATACATGGGACCAAAATTTTTATCATGCCAATCCTGAGATTTATTTGGCAACAGTAATACCTAAATAAGACAGTCCTTCAGGTTGTATCATAGCCTGTATTATATTTTTGAAATCTACTGTCTGGGGAATGTTAAAGGTCAATATCTCAGACTTAGATTAATTTATTGCATAGCCTGATATTTTAGAAAATTGTTTTATCAGTTTCATTAGCTCAGTTAACCTCTGCTCAGGCTCCTGAACCATAACCAACAAATTATCCACATTTGCATTATATTTGAGTTCTAACAAAGCTATTCTGATTCCAATAATCTGTCAATTGGTCTGTATTTCTTTTAGTAATAATTCTAAATCAATGATAAATAATGAAGGGGATAATGGACAGCCATGTCTTACACCGCGATGTAGACGAAAGAACTCTGTCAGCTGACCATTAATCTTCAACTGGGCCATAGGATTTTTATAAATTGTCTGAATATATTCTTTAAACTGTACAGGAAAATTGAAAATTTGCATTGCCTGTAACAGATAAGTCCATTTCAGCATATTGAAAGCTTTAGTAAAGTCCAAGGCCAAAAGAAAATCCTGAACTCCTGAATCCTGAAGATATTGAATACTATATTGTAATTTAATAAGGCCTGACTGTATATATCTGCCTGGTATAAAACCAGACTGATGAATGTGAATTATGGAATTCAGATTAGATAATATTCTTGTATTGAGAATTTTTGTACAGATTTTGTAATCTGTGTTAAATATTGCAATTGGCCTGTAGTTCTCTTTTTATACTATTCTTTTCCTTGTTTTAGTATAAATTAGATAAATGCCTGATTACATGAATGTGGAGAATATTCTGTAACTATATTTGATTAAAAAGTATCTTTAACCAGGGAGTTATTGTTGAAGCAAAAGCAGCATAAAATTCTGCAGAGAACCCATCTGTGCTGGGGCAATTGCCTTTTTTTCATGTTATTAATCACTTCCATTATTTCTTTTTCCTTAATTTGTGCCATCAGGAATTCCCAACTGTCCTCATAAATTCTTGTTGAACAAAATTTGGTGTAATAGGATATTTCCTCTATAGTAGGATCTCATTTTGAGCTGTATAGAGCTGTATGATATTCCAGAAATTTCCCCTGCATTTCTTCCTGGTTCTGACAATTAGTGCCATCTGTTTTTGTTCTTAATACTATCTCTGTTTTTTCTTGACTTTCTTTAAATCTTTTAACTAACGTGTTACCAAGTTGTTAACAGTATTGTTTCCAACTTTTGTTTTTCTTTGCCCGCAGAGATTTGGTCTGGTATATTTCGGTTGAATCAATAAATTTTCTTAAATCAGCCAGCTCGCCTTTCTTGTCTGTGATACCATTCTTAATTTCTAATTCTAGTTTTTTAAGCTTTTCCTGTACTTTTTTGTTTTTGAAGTCTTATTCTATTTCTCCATGAAGTAGTTGATATCAAAATTCCCCAAATTGTTGCTTTCCAAGCATCCCAACTTTGTATAATATTTAAAAAGTCTGTCCCATTTTCAGTGAAAAAATCCTTAATTGAAACAGCAAATTATTTATTCTCCAGATATTTGATCTGGGTCTTCTGGCTTCTAGGCCCAGCTCTAAAGATACCATATTGTGATCTGATATAAGCATGGGATGTATATTTGCTTCAATTACAGTGTAGAGGACCACTAAATCCCTAGAGACAAAGAAATAATCAAGTCAAGAGTACATTTTATGTTGTGCTAATAAAACGTGCAATCCCTGACATTTGGATTTATTTTTCTCCATGTGTCTATTAAATTGGCAGCATTCAAAAAATGTTTAAGTCTTTTAGCTTTGTGTCTATCCTAGGAGGAGAAAGAAGTTGATATATCAAACAGGTATATATTCAGACAATTTAAATCCCCACCCAGTAAAACATTAGGGCTGTCCATGTCACGCAGAATTTTATTAACCTCTGCCCAAAAATTATCTTAACTAGGAAATGGAGCATAAACTAATCACAGGGTAAGAACCTCTGTCTCAAATTTGATTTTGACAACTATTATACATCCATGTGAATCTGATATTGAATACTTTATGATTCCTTTAAAATGTTTTGATACTAATATGAGAACACCAGCACTATTCTTCTTGGGTCCCAATGAAGAATAAATCTTCCCTTGCCATCTTCTGACAAGCCTTTCTAATTCTTTTGGATTAAGAAATACCTCCTGAAGAAATATTGTATCCAGCTTCAGCTTTTTAATCCTGGTTAATATACGGTACCTCTTAAAAGAAAAATTGAAACCATTTATGTTCTAGGTTGCAATCCTTAGAGCAGAGGTAATTTTAAATGAGTTATCCTTCTAAACTTGTCATTTCTTACCTTGTCCTCATATATTAATTAGACTCAGGTTGCCTGACTACCTCCTAACATGTTCATGTTATTTAAAAAAAAAATAATGTGTCTCACCCACCTAAATTTCCCACAAAGACCCTCCACCCTCACTCCCCACATCACCATAGACAATGTATGGTGATCAACCACACCACTTAATTTGTGCACAGACCCAGACCCCCCTCCCTCCAGCACCATTATCAATCAAATCCCTTACTTAAGCAAGGAGCTGAAAAAGGAAAAAAAATCAGATCTAAAGTCATATTGCCGAATCGTAGTCCGAAAAATGTTCTGGAAGTCTCAGTTTGAGGTCTTGAAGAGCATCCAAAAGAGTGTCATATGACAAACCTTGCTGATTCAGAAGCACTTTTAACTTAGCTGGAAAAATAATATATACTTTAATTCCTTTCTTCCAAAGATGTTGCTCTAAATTACTGAAAGTTCTTCTTTTGTCCCATAAAGTTCTGGAAAAATCATTTTTGAAAAATATCCACTGGTCTTTGAAAAGAAAGTTCCCTTTCTTATAATATAACTGCATGACTGAGTCTTTACCATCAGAAGACAGAAACTTTATAATTGCAGGTCTAGAGCCGGAATTTCCCCATGGTGTACCCAGCCAAAGTATTTTATCAATAATTGGGACATCAGTAGAATAGCCAAATAAATCAATTAAGATTTGAAGAATGATTTCCTTTAAGGATGTACCCTTTTCCCACTCCTGCTGAATACCATAAACTCTCATTTTCTTGTGGTGGGCTTTATTTTCCAGGTCATCCAATCTGGCCTGAGTTTCTTGCAACTTCTTCTGGCATCCTACGAAATCTTGAATTAGAAGATGCAGTATATCTTCCATTTTGGACTGCCTCTGCTCCAGTTCATTTATCTTCTGCTCCCCTGTTCTATTTTTCATTTGATTTTATTTAAAGAACCTTTCAATGTATCAGTAGCTTCTACTACAGGCTGCAGCCTTTTCCACCGAGCTTTGAATACTTTGAAAATTCCTAATAAGTTATCTCGCCCACTTGGGGGTTCTTCATGGCCTTCAGGTTCCTGAGCTAAGATTTCCTTTGCCCCTTCATGCCTTGTTTGAAATTCTTCTGTATTTGGATTATTCAATTCTTCTTCTTCTGCTATATCATCTGATTCTTCTGCTGTTTATATTACTGAATGTGAACATGAGTTTTGCTGGAGTTTACTGATCAACGGAAATGACTCTGCTGGTTTCCCAGACTTGTCCTTCTTTCTTTCTTGATCTTTTTTGGGTGGCATTTCTTTGCAGGGGGGACCTGAAATATTGCAACAATTTTTAAAAGGTAATTGAAGTTGAAGTTGTTTATATGATTTCTTTTTATTTTGTGAAGATTTTTTTTATCAGAATCTGGTGTTAAAGCACCATCTGTTTTATTTTGTGTTTTCCCTGTTGCTTGAAAACATGTACTAAGCCTTTTTTGTTTATTGTCTTGCTCTTGCATTTATCAAAGCAACTTTTATCTAGATATCTGCCCCAAAATTAAAGTTTATATAACTGAAAGTACTTTCAAGAAGCAGATATATTAACCTCACACTGTAAAAAATTCAAAGCTCCAAAGGAGAAAAGAAGAAAGTTAGTTGAGCAAAGTTATTGGTGTGCTTCTGCTGAAAAAATTCTATCTGATAATTAGCAGCAGGATTCAAATGTTTTGCAGTGATACAGGAGAAGCAGTTAGATCTTACTTTATGAGCACGAAAATAAACTCTCCATGCAGGCTGGCCTTTTCTCCCATTTTCAAAACAAACAACCTTCAGAAATTGCAAAGATCAACTGCAGAAAATTCTGACATCCAGCCCCCAGCAAAAATCAAATACTCAACCAGAATAGAGTAGGCTCTCCAGTTTCCTGTTTGTGGAAAAGCAGGGGGAAACGTCATGCCCATACTGGCCTGCTCTTTGTTTCAACCAGACAGCTAATTTTAAAATCATTAGAGGCCAAGCATAGCAGCATAAATCAGTCTTAAGCAATGAATTTGCAAAGAAACAAAGGCTTTCCTATTTCCTCAGGAACACTCACATTGCTTTTAATTCAGGTCTTGCACCTTTGTACTACTCACAGTTATGCAGCATGTTATTACTCACCAAATTTCATTGCCTGAATGTTCATCTTCCTTATAAAGAACCTGGAAGGCAAGCTTCCGGGTTTTGTTTCAACATTGTGGTATTTCACCCTGTCAAGGTCGTTTTTCTGTCTGTGAGCAGTAACTGTATGAAGGTTATTCAAGGATTCCAGCAAGGTTAAGAGGGGTGGTAGCAAATGTCAGGCATCTGCAAGGGGGAGAAGGAGATAGTCAGTGTACATTAGGGTCGGGTATGTGGATTTTCCTATCTCAATGCCCTTAATGTCTGGGTGTTGCCTCACTGCAGCTGCCAAGGATTCCACCACCAAAACAAAGAGAAGAGGGGATACGGGACAACCTTATCGAATCCTCCTCATAAGTGGTTCAATCAATCAATCAATCAAAGTCTTTATTTAACCAGGCAATCACCATTGAGCAAGCTAATTTTCGAGGTGGACCTGGGTTTGTTAACAAGGAACAAGGGACAATATACATGGGATGCAACACACAAGAAAATAGTAATAATACAAATAAAGTGAGATACAATAATATAGTATATATAATGTATCATCAGGTAGCATTGACAGTAGTATATGTTTGGAACAGAAGATACAGGTAGTTTTGGGTAGGACACAATTTTTTATAAAAGTAAATAAATATACATATCAGGTGCACTGAACACCAATAAAACCTAACATAAAAAGATATATAGTGATATGGTAAGGAGAAATTAGAGTGTTAGTGGGGACCCTGGCTGTTGGGCTCTTGTAGATGGCCAGCACTTTCACCTTGTACCTCTTTCCAATTCCCAGGTGGGATAAAGCTGTAAACAAGTAAACCCACTCAAGGGAGTTGAAGGCCTTTTCAAAGTCAACTGCAATGGCCACAGCAGGGGTAACAAGGTTCCAAGCTATGTGCATGAGGTTCAGCAGTGCCTTCATGTGGTCAGAGCTGTGGTGGCCAGGGATAAAGCCCACTTTGGAGGGATAGATCAGGAAGGACTGCAGGGGGCACTGTCAGGTGGTGAGTATCTTTGTGTAGATCTTGCTGTCTACATTTATGACTGAAATAGGCCTGTAACCACCTGAGTTAGTGGGGTCCTTACCATTCTTGGGGATAACTATAATGTTAGCTTCTTGGAGGGATGGAAGGAGTGCCCGTTGGATCTTGGGGGCCCTAAAACTTCAGTCAGTGGTGGTGCCATTTGGAGGGTTAGGGCTTGGAAGAACTCTACCATATTGCCAACTCCAGCTGGAGATCTCCCTCCTTTTAAACTCTGCGTAACCACCTTGTTCCCAGGGGTTACTAGAATCCCACTTAGAACCAGTGGCAGGCAGGGAAAGGCAGCTTGTGAGATACCAGTTAAATGGGATTCATACTGTCTCACTCTGTTCTCAGTTTCAGCTGAGCTGGAGTGATGATGTCACCATAGAATTCTCACAGCAGCATAAGCCACAATGGAATGCTAGCTGCAGGGGTTAGCTGCAGAACGTTGGGAGACTCAAGTCAGTTTCAAGAGAGACTCAAGGGAGAGAGAGGTACTGCTGTGTGCAGTTCCTCAGAGCCTAGCTCTGATATAGAGCTACTGTAGAAAGAAGGGAATGTCTGTTCTTACCTTAGAGAGGAACATAGAAGAGACCAGGGCAAAGTGGTAGAGACCATTCCTAGAGTTGTTCCAGTGCCCCATCCCTGGAGAGATGGGGGGATTCCAGGAGTTCTGGGACAATTCCGCGGGGGCCAGCCTGGACAGGGAGAAGCTACATGAGTATCAAGCTGTACTGTGAGTTCCAGAGAATCTGTTGTGGGAAAGAAGCCCTGGGGCACCTGCATACCGTGATGAGTTTTACTCTGCTAAAGAGTCAATGTTCACCAAGACAGAGTTTAGAGTAAAAGTGTCTGCCTACTGTGGGGTCAAAGGAAGACTTGCCAAGTACAGAACTTTTAGTTTGTGTATGACTTAGAAGCATCTGCAACAGTGGGGGTCTAGGGTAAAGACATGGCCACTTACAGAACTTTTAAAGTCAGGACAACTCCAGAGTGAAGTGTAGAATGTTAAATGTGCTAAACATTTCTAGTGAGCATCTACAACAAGATTTTCAAAGAAAGGTGTTGTAACCAAATAAATGGCCGAGTATAGATTTGGGAGCAAGAGGTGGGAGACCCCCCCATCTGGAGTAACCAGGTTTACCTCTCCGGGTTCAGTTTGAGCACCTATGGTTTTCTCTCAGACACTTGGCCAGTGTCTGAAGAAAGCACCCAGACATGGGATTGTGGATTTTCCCTGAGAACTAAAAACTGTTCATGGGTGGTTTAGGGAGCCACCATTCAACCTCCATGCCATATGGAAAAGTGTCCTAGTACTTGCTGGGGTGCCATGTCAAGGAATAGAAGAGAAGTGTACCAGTTCGGGATGAATGTGCTCACATCCATTCAGAACCTGAGGGTTCATAGTGATGAAGTGTGCTCTGTACCTCTCCAATCTGCATTACCAGTGAGTGCAGCCTTGTGGGGGTCCATCTTTGATTTGTTATTCTCTGTGTTATGTGAATAAAAGTCACACTCTAGAATCCCATCCTGGTTTGGACATTTCAGTTATTGCTTCCAGTGTCCAGATTTACTTGGGTGCCCCTGACCAGAAGTACAAACATAGCACAATGCTGAGCAGACGTTTTCTCCCAGGGACCCAGGTTGATGGCCATTCTAAATGGTCCCCCCCAGGTGTGAGCCAGGTCATTGCCACACTTGGTTTTGCCTGTCTGAAGGATGGCAGGCTCAGTAGTAGAATTAATGGGTCCATACAGAGTTTCTGCAAAAGATACATTTATAATGACTTCCCCCAACCCTCTTGGTGGCACCTAGATGCAAGAGGTGCAGCCCTGCTGACAGATAAAAAGGAGGACAGGTGGGGAGAGGATACAGAACACAGAACAGAGGCACTGCTGAGAATTTGATTGGATTTTTGGAGAAAACAAGAAAGGTTTGCTCAGATAGTGGCTAGCATTTTGTCTGTCTGGCAGTAGGTAGCCAAAAAAATCGGAAGCATTGAGCATTAGGGATTTTCCAGAGAAGTGCCACATGTATGTACCACTGTGGGCTGTTGTTCATGTGCTGCTATAATTGTACCAATGTGTACCAAGGAGCTGTAAAGCCAGATTGTGTGTGCCCCTTGTCCTGCATCAAAAATAACACTTGCCAGCTTTTAAATTTCAAGTTGTGACAAGAAAAAGTATGGAAAACTGTGGGAAACAAAGAAAGATTTGTGCCCTACAAGTTTAAAGTGCTTGTTGTGTGGACTGGGGGAGTCAGTAAGGAAAATTCAATGAAAAATGGTTAAAATGGTGCTCCCACTGAAGAGTCACAGTTGAAGAGAAAAAAGTTGCTTTACAGTTTAAATTTTGCCTGCTCAATGATCGCTGAAGAGGAAAAGAGAAAGAGACAAGAAAGAGAGGCTCATTTGCATGGCGTCGTGTGATTGGTGAGACTGCAATCAGTCCTGCCTCCAAGCCAGCTTCAGAGTGCTGCACAGTGTTTGAAAGAGAGAGAACGAGTGGTGTGCGAGCTGGCTTTCCAGAAGGAGTCTAGTGGTGACTGCAAACATTGTAAAGCTGAGAATATCAGACTTTTCTGTTTAAAATCAGACTCTACCCACATTTCAATCGACTGGGTAGAGACTGTGGTGTTTGCAAGGACTTTCAGTAGGACTGCCAGCCTGCTTTAATCCAGAGGCCTCTAGGATCAGCTGTAGGCTGAAATTTCCATTGAAAATGCCAGCTACTGAATCAGTGAATACTATCTAGAAAAACAGCTCAAACTGTGTGATTTCTTTCTAAAGCCAGCTGAATCTGTATGTAAACAATGTGATCATTTTTGCAACAAAGGATTATGTAAAGTGAATCAACCTAGCAAGAATCAGAGCATTTGACTGTGAGCATAATTATGGGTTCAGCAACAGTGTGATTTTTCTAAGCAAAGTGAAATACTGTGGGTTGTATGAGAGATGCAACAAAGCAGGCAGTCCTGTGCATGAAATATTGTGGCTTTAGGGACTTTAAGCAAGAACAAGTGATTTAAAGCAAATGAAATGTCCTGTAAAAATCATATAGATGTGCTGAGGGAACAAAACAGTGCAGTCTGTGCAGTTTGAGTGAACTTTAACAGTAAGCATGTTAATCGGATGTACAGTGGCTTGAGTCAGAAACAGAGTATTGATGTGCCAGGAGTGCTGCCGCCGCCATGACGGGGTAGTAAAGTAAACACAGCAGCAGGGGAGCCATTTTGTGAGACCTTTCCAACCAAAGTGAAATCTGAGATAACAGTGAACTTTTGTTTTTTTCTGCAGTCATGACTTCAGGATCATCCCTCTACCCAGGTCATGCCTGGGCTATGATAGTGGAAGAGATTAATAAGCTGAAAGACATAGAGAGATGTTACTACAGGGGATGATTGCCTCCTCAATTGGTGATTCCTGGATATCCAGTTAGAATGTGCATAATTTGCCTCATGACTGGAAGGGACGTCTTCTTGATTCCTCACTGTTTTGGGTGCCTAGAGAAGCAAGGTCTAACTAATGCACCCAAGATTCGTTTGCCTCCCACATGGACAATGCTTTAAGTTTCTGCAAGTGGCAGCACACAGCACCAGATGGAGCCTGTTGGGGGAATCCCAGCAGAGTGTGGCACAAAGTAAGAGGGTGTGGATGTACAGGCAGAGCAGAGTAGTGATGATGTCTCCAGCTCTGGGTCAAATATGGACAGTGCGGAGGGAGCATCAGCAGATCCATGGAGAGAGAGGCCAAGCCCTAGTCTCATAGGAGAAGATGAGATGAGAGAGACCCTAGAATGGGAGGTGTCGACCTCCATGCCCAGTGAAGAATGGACAGTCTCAGGAGTGAGGACAACTGCTCACTCCTGTGCTCATATCCTCAGCGAGAAAGAGGAGGAGGGGGAAACTATGTATCCTTATGATTGATGATGATGATTAAAACTTTATTTTTATACAGGTATATTTGATTAGTGCAACAAACACTGTTTACAATCAAGTCCTGTATAGATGATACATAAATAACATCAAAAATACTCAAAATACAAATACTTCACAAAATAATAACATATATAACATTATCCATAACATGCACACGTACATCCCTTCTGCAAGTATTCAAATAATTTACTTTTAAAACTAGCAAGGCTAGCTATATTCTGCAAGTGCTTGGGTAAATTATTCCATGATAAAGCAAGTCTATTTTGCAACTTCATTTCTCCTACATTACTACAATATTTGAGCAATGGTACACTATTTTCAGAATTTCTTGTACATAAATTATAACTATCCAGGGTCTGCAACTTAATATACTTAAGTAGTGGATGATTATTTGGGGCATATATTAACTTATGACAATTTAGTAGCCAAGTATAATTCCTCTGTGCTTTAGGATGCAGCCAATTTAATCTTTCATATAATTTACAATGATGCATTTTATATTCGCCCTTAATAATAAATTTACCTAATCTATAAATTGTTTGATTAACTTTTTTTAACACTTTCTGTGAAGCATTCGTATATATTGGCACTCCATAATCAAGTACCGGGATTAACATTTGCTTAACAAGGTTTTTCCCTGGCTAATTTAGGCAATACATTTGTTAATCTTCTAAAAGCACCCAATCTTTGATTAACTTTTTTTATCTGCATATCAACATGACTTCCAAATGTCATACCAGAATCTATGTACATACCCAAATACCTATAACCTTTGACTTCCTCAATTTGAGTGCCATTTATCAAATTAATATTTAAATGAGTTTGTTTTTTCAGCTTATATCCCAAACTAAACACCATACACTGGGTTTTCTTTGCATTAATTAGAAGACCAGAATTGTCCATCCAATTTTCCAGTGAGGTTAAATCTCTCTGTAACTGTGATTCAACATTTCTCATATTATCTGCAGAAACCAACAGAACTGCATCATCCGCATATAATCTTACCTCCCCATATTTTATTGTTTGCACTAACTCATTCACATAGATATTAAACAACAATGGGTCTAGTATCGATCATGGGCCTAATATTATGGAGAAGGTGCTAGTCCACAGCCTCAAGCTCTGGCCTCAGAGGAGCCAGAAGAAGAGATTGGAGACTCTACTGCCTTGTCCCCATGAGGAGGAGTCAGAGATCCATTTTATATAGCATTGAGCATGCGTCATTGGCAGAACCAGGACTGGCCATCCTGAAGCCAGGCCAGTGGTCTTAAGTTGACTAAGTGTAGTAAGGAGGAAAGACTGGTTCATAGCAAGGTGAATTAGATCTATGGGATATCCTTTCCTACCTTTCCTCAGAGATTCTGGGAGGAAATTGAGAGAAACAGGAAAGCCTGGATAGTGGAAGAAGCAACAAAAGACCTGCATCCAGGTGCAACTCGATTTGTCAGAGATAAAGTGATCAAAGAAAAAGTCATGTATTGGAAAGTGGGCAGGACACTGTTCATAGACACTGTATGGATTGTGGATGGAGAGGGCCAGGAGACCTTCTACAATGTGAATTATGAGTGCTCAGATGGGGTAATAATTCTTGCACCTGACCCATTGTGGTACTACCCTCAATGCAACTCCTGCGAATGTGCCCATGCCGAATAAGTGGAAAGCAGTGCAGTGGTAGCCAGTGCTGCCATCCAGCCATTGCCATACCCATGCTGTTCCACCAGTCCACCAGTCTGGTATTCTAGGATCCAGGTGCTTCCAGATTCATCAGCCTTGCAGTGTGCCTTCCAGTTCCAATGCCTTGCCTTCCAGAGATGACATCCAGAGAGGACATCAGCCCAGCTCTTCTCTGATTCATCGCCTGGGATTTCAGATTAATTTAGACCAGCTGTTCCTTTCCTGTTCCAAGGTTCCATCTCCAGATGATGTCAGCCAGAGATGGCATCAGCCCAGCAGTTTCCAGACAGGCCATTCTGTCAATTTCCGGAAGATTTCCACCCAACTGTATTAAAAAAAATGCTGCCAGGGAGAGTCTTCAGCTGGAGATCCAGGTGCCATACCATTTTCATTCTTTTTTTTTGCAATTCAAACTTTATTAAAGATTATTAACCAAAGGAGTACATCCGGAAAAAGATATATAACAATTAACAATGATCATGATGAACAGAGACATTGAGGATGCAGTCCAAACCCCCCACCCCCCCTAGAAAATTAGAAATATAAATGCCAATGAAATATATATATGAACCTCCCTCCCTCCCTCTGCACAGCACACAAATATACTAACTTTAAGCCAACAATAAATATGGGGTTAGACTAGTCAGAACAGGAATACAAGGAATATAAAGGACCCCAAATCCGGTTAAATTTGGGTAATTTATTCTGAAGACTAGCAATGGTCCTTTCAGTTCTAAGATTAGCCAGGAGTTCTCACAATCATTCGCCATAGGTGATCTGTGAAGTATCTTTCCAATGCTTCAAGACCACTTTTTTAACCGAAGCAGAAATCAAACAAATATGATACTTCCTATTTTTGACATCAATAGTGGAGACATCCCCTAAAACACATATCTGTGCTGTAAAAAGATTGCCCAACCCCAAAAGAGGATCTAATTTCTGTTTAATAGTGTCCCACAATGGGGTTATTTTGGAGCAATTCCAAAAAATGTGAAGGAGGTCCCCTTCTGCTTGTAAACATCTGAAACAACCAGAAGAAATCATGCGAGACTAGTCAGTTTCAAAGGAGAAAAATAAATATTATGCAGTAATTTGAATTGCATAATTCTAAGTCTGTCTTGTAACAGAAATTTATGACAAGACTTCCAGATGCTAGTCCAATCAAAATTGTAATCTGGGAAAAGCTGAGACCAATATTGTTTGGGTGCCAGAACTGAGGGGTGTACCCAACTGAGTAATACACTATATATAGCTGAGACAGAATGAGCTTTCCCACTCAGAGGTTGCAGTGTGTCACAGAATTCAAGGAATACCCTATTGGGGGGAAGGGCACCAAATGTACTCACTATCAGATGACGCAATTGAAAAACTTTAAATATCATCTTCTGAGAGACTTGAAATTTATTTAAAATATCAACTGAAGTAAGATAACTTCCTCCATCTGAAGAGAGGTCTTTGATTAAAGTATCCCTTGGTAAAGGTAGCCAATCCCTCCTAATGGGTTTCCTATCTATTAAAAGATTGGGATTACCCAATAACAGTTGCGAGGGGTCTAAAATATGAGAGTACTTTAAAAAAGTACACAACTGCATATGAACTTTGACAGATGTCTCAATGAGAGAATTGCGTAATGACATGGGGAGGGAATTTGGGCTAGAATACAATAGAGCTCTGGGTGAAAGGCCCGAGCCAAGAATTTGAGAGGTCTCAATTTTTAACCAAGAGGAACATAACAGGTGTCTCCAAAATCATCATTTATCATAAGCCACTTAAGATATTTATTAGCATGACTGGCCCAGTAATACAAAGCAAAGTGGGGCAGTTTCAAACCCCCAGACAATTTAGGGGCAGTCAATATGTGATAAGCCAACCTGGGTTTCTTATGGTTCCATATGAAAGCAGAGATTATACGATGAACTTTTTTAAACCATTTTAGCAGAAGCCAGATATTTAACATGTTTATGGGATAAAATAAATAGGGAAAAACATTCATTTTCACTAAATTAATTTTGCCCCAGATAGACAAAGGGAGTAACGCCGATCTATTAAGGTCAGTTTCAATACATTGTAAGACCGGATCTAGGTTGTGTTGAGCTAAACGGGAAAACACCCTAGGTAATGTGAGACCCAAATATTTAATTGCTACCGGATTCCAGGCCAGTCCAAAGGGAGTGACATCCTGAGCAAAAGTTTTATAATTTAAAGGGAGAACTACCGACTTGCCAGTATTGAGCTTGTAATTAGCCACTGCACTGAAATTGTCAATAGTTTTAAGTAGGACCGGAATAGAGGAAGACGGATACGAGACTTGCAACAGAAGGTCATCTGCATACGCAAGAACTGTCAAGGTATGCTCCAAAACCTGAATACCCTGAATACCTTGTTCTTGTTTGATCTGTCTAATAAGAGGTTCAATATATAAATTAAAAAGAAGCGGGGATAGTGGGCAGCCTTGTCTGGTGCCAACATAAAGATTAAAAGGGTCAGAGATTAGACCATTACAAGTAACCCTTGCAGTTGGGAACTTGTAAAGAAAGTTAACCCAACGACAAAACTGCGGGGGAAAACCAAAATTTGCCATGACTATTAATAAGTACTTCCAATAAACCTTGTCAAAAGCCTTCTCGGCGTCCAGAGAAACCAACACCAACGGGTGAACAGAATCCCTGGAGGCCGAGAAGACATGCGCCAAGGCTCTCAGATGGTCAGTTGAGGACCTTCCTTTCATAAACCCAACCTGCTCCGCACCTATTAGCTCCGGAAGAATCCTACCAACCTTATCAGCAAGTAACTTAGTGAGAATTTTTATATCCTGATTGAGAAGTGAAATAGGCCTATAGCTGGCCACTGAATCAAGAGGTTTACTGGTTTGGGCAGAAGCACAATTAAAGCCTCAAAAGAGAACATCAGTAACGGCACCATCTAAAATGCATTGGAACAGTTTCAATAGAGAAGGAATTAGCTCATTAGTGAGGTCTTGTAAAAGTTGGCGAAAAAACATCTGGGCCAGGGGTTTTATCAGACTGGAGAGATTTGATAACTCACCTATTTCACACTCTGTAATGGGAGCTGCAGTAAGGCTCTACTAGCCTCACTTAAGGAGGGCAAGTTAAGACCCCTTAAAAAGGAGTCAATCCTTTCACTAGAAGGTGGGTCTCTCATAGGTCCATAAATCTCTTCAAAATACTTTTTAAATTCACCCAGAATGTCTCCGGGAGAAGTCTTCATTAGACCGTCCTCCAAAGATCGGATAGCCGGTATGGACCTGGAAGACTCCAACTGCTTTACCCTCCTAGCTAATAAATGCCCCACTTTTTCCCCTTGGTCTGTATATACTGCCCTCATTTTGATAATAGCCCACTCGGCCTGTTCACTCAGCAGCCTGAGGTATGAGTCTCTAAGCAGGGTTAATTCCTGTCTGTAGTCATCAGATGAGGAAGCAGAGAGCCCAGTTTCTTTTTCCCGGATCTGAATAAGTAATTCTGAGATGCGAGACAGTTTTTCTTTTTTCCTCCAGGAAGCAAGCCCTATCAGGATACCCCTTAAAAAAGCTTTAAATGCACCCCACTCTATATCTGGCCGGGTGGTAGAGTTTTGGTTAAAAATCCAAAATTCTTTTATTTGAGAAGAAATGTATTTAACCAAGTTTGGATCTTTCAATAATTGATTATTAAGTTTCCATCTACCACCTGGTTTAGATAGCATAGAAAAGGCCATTAAACAGGAGACTACCGCATGGTCCATGGTAGCCCAGGGATATCTCTATTCAAAACACCGGCAAAAGCTATTTGAAATTAAGACGTAATCAATTCTCAAAAAGGTATTATGTACCGGAGAAACAAAAGTGAATTCGCGAGCCTGAGGATGGAGAACCCTCCATATATCACACATGCCCAATTGGTCCATCATTTCTCTTACCGCCCTTTGACCAGAAGATAAACCTCTTCTATTAGAACCAGATCTGTCCATAGCTGTATCCATAACCAGATTAAGATCCCCACCAATTATAATAGGAAGGTTGCAATAGGGTGAGAGTATTTCCGATAACTGGGCAAAACATTCAGGGGTATCAAGATTAGGACCATATATGGAGCCTAGGAGAATTTCTAAAGTATGCAATGTACCTTTAACAAAGATATATCTCCCAGAAGTATCATGAATTACCTGAGACGGACTAAATGGAACTGACCTACGTATCATAATCATCACCCCCTTACTCTGAGTGTTACCTTCAGATGCAAATACCTGACCAATTTGTAGTCTACGCAGCTGCGTAGACTCGGAATTAAGTAAATGGGTCTCCTGTAGGAATATAATATCTGCTTTCATGTATTCCAAATGTTTAAGGGCCTTATATTGCTTTGACTTATGGTAAGGCCATGAACATTCCAACTCAAAAAATTTATATTCCTAGCCATATTCACAACCCGACAATATATCCCAGGCAATAAAGAGAATATAACCGTCCCAAATTATCATGTACAATCCAATGTGTGCTGTGCAGACCCTCCTCCCCTTTACAAACTTACTAAATCCCCAACAGAAATTCCAAGAACAAGAAATTCCCAACCCCCAATCCCCTCCACCCACGTCCCACCCGAATTATCAATGACCATGATTGCAGTGCACTGAAGTTTACCCTCTCAACCTGTCCACACAACCTCCTAAAACAGCACTGCCCAGATATAAAATATAAATGTGATAGCTAATGAGATATCCGTATGTCCAATATCCTGATACGTATCTGAATCCTCTTGACCCCCGGAAAAAGCCCCTCTCCCTACAGCTATCGAAACAAGATCAAGACCTTAGTCATCCCATAAACACATGTACCCTGGTACAGTATTAAAATAACTGTGCAGTCCAAATCCAACTGAAATAATATAGACTAAACCAGAAACCAAATGGGAGACTTGTGGTCTATTGGCGCCATCTGGCGGAGAATAAAAATAAGGCTTGCTCTCCAATATTATGAGTTACGTTATTGCATTCGAAAATTGGCTCCAAAAGAAAAGAGAGAGAGCAGGACAAACGAGCTTAGCCAGGCGATTCCTCCCAAAACGGCCCAGTAGGGCAGAAGGGACAACACACACAACCAAAAAGCACTGGCATACCATACCAGAATCGCTGGGAGAGGGATGGGAGCCAGGTAAGAAGCCCAAAGGAAATGACCTTTGCTGAAAAAAAAACAAAAAACGGCTATCTCATACCCATTGCAGAACACCCTGCGAATTTACAACCCATATGCTTAAACACTCATACAACTAAAATGAGAATAATTTGAGTCCAGGGAAAAAAAAAAAATAGCCAGAGATTTCAAACGTTGTTGAAGAGATCCGAAAGGCCTGCTTGAGAGCAGCCAGAGCAGAGTCATAACTATCAAAGCTGCGCCAGGATCCAGCCATCAAAACCTGGAAATGAGCAGGATACCCCATTCTAAATTTAATACTGCAACAATCAGTTTGGTGATGATGGGGTGATAAGTTGCTCTTTTCTGCCGGATAGAAAACGGCAAGTCCTGCACAACCCTCAAAGACGCTCCTTCCCAGGTCAGCTCTTGAATTTCCTTGATTTTAGCTAGAAAATGCTGGCGCTCTAAATAATTGAGAAAGCGCAGAATAAAGGTACGAGGAGGAGATCCAACAGGTGGAAAAGCTCTTAAAGCATGATGGTCTGTCTCTATAACGTAGGCATGCCCAAAAGGTGATGGACCAGCAATTTTTTCCACTAGTCGCTGTGCAAACTTAACAGGATCGCTTCCTTCTTGCTTTTCTGGGAGGCCAATAATAACAATATTGTTACGGCGACTCCGACCTTCTAGATCTTCAACTTTAGTTTCTAATCGAGAAATTCGCTGCCTCATCGAGGCTAATTCGGGATCCAGCTTCTGTTCTCCTCTCAACTGATTTAATGCAAGCTTCATTATCGGTGGTTCAGAAGTGCTAAATCCTCCAGAGCTCGGGTAATATTTTTAAATTCTCCCGCTAACTCCTTCATTTCATCCTTGAAAGACTGGAATTCCTTACGGAAACTGGTTAAGGTAAGCAGCTCAACATCTTGAGAGACCTCAATTTGGTTAGAGCATTGCTGGTTAACAGAGGCCCTGGCTTTTTGGGGCCTTCTCCGGGTAGACGGAGGAGGTGCCGAGGTAACGATCTTTAATTCCACCTCCATTGAGCACTAACAGTCGACTCACGGTGACTCCTGAGCAGAAATAGTGCACTTAGGGCAGAGCAGCTTACAATAGAAACGAATTAGCAGTAAAATATAGGTTGGGCAGACGGAGCTCAGGAGAAGAGCAGCTAGCTCATGCTCTGCATCATGTGATCCCCATACCATTTTCATTCTTAAAGGGACTGGTAAGACCAGACTTTTCTTATCTTATTGACATTGCAATACACATCCTACACCTGGCAAACTATAGACTCTTTGAACTGTCCACAAAGACTCTTCACTTTGGGACTACAGTCCTGCAAGAACTGTGCTTCTCCGGACTGGTGGGGAGGTTACATCCAAATTGCAGCTACCACCTCTTTCAGGATGAATGGGGTGTCTAAGCCCACAGATTGTTCTGATGAGAGTTTGTTGAGGTGCTGGTTATACAGGAAGGGTTGTGTGTTAACCACATAGGTGGTATGAGTGTTTTCATACAGTCTGGTGTAGAAGGCGGTCATGACCTCATTTATGGCCTGGGGGGAGTTAACCACTATTCCCTGGCTATCCTTCAAACTGGCTGTCTGTCTACTTTCATGTTGCCCCCTGAGTTGGTATGCCAGCACTTTTCCTCCCTTGTGTTCTCCTTCCCAGAACATGTGTCTGAGCCAGAGGATGGCCACTTCTGCATCCTGTTGAGCAGCTGATTAATCTCAAACCTAAGACCAAGGATTTTTCTCTCGATGGAGGAGCAAGGAGTGGGGGTAGGGCATTGCCTTACTTGTTATCTCCACCTGTGCTAGTTTTGTTCCAGGTCCACTCATTTTTTTCTCTTTCCCTCCGCTTGGCTGCCGTGAATCCCATGATGCTACCCCTCATGGTGGCCTTATAGTCCACCAGGTGTTCCTGAGGGAAGTGTCAGCCACTGGGTTGCATTTGAGGAAGAAGGCAGCTTCATTTCCGCCCAGGGAGCAAAGCAAGGATCCCTCATAAGTAGTAGGTCATGTCTTCAAGTATGCGATGGAGGGAGAGTGTGCTCCAGGTCACTATCAGCTGTACCAGGGCATGATCTGATATAGCTCTGGGGAGAATCACTACATCAGTTGCATTCTGGAGCAGAAACTTGACTTTAGCCAAAAATCTAGCCTACTGTGTGAGCTGTTGGGTCTAGAGTGAAAAGTGTAGTCCCTGACTCTCGGGGTTCTCCAAACATCTGTTAGGCCCATATCCAACATAAGCTGTTTTAAGGCCCTCCTCCCTATGTGTGATTCTTTACCAGTGTCTTTCTCATTGAGATGGGGAACAAAGTCAGGTTAAAATCAAACCCCAGCAGTAGTGGACAGTTGTGGGGTATGAAGGTAAGTGCATGGAAAATCTTTGGCTCATCTTGGTTTGGCACATAAACATTACATAGACTCAGGGGACCCATGGGGGTGTTTTAGGTAGTCATCACCCACCTGCCATCCGGGTCCACGACTGAGGTGGACAGATTCCACTGTAGAGATCTGAGTAAGAGGATTTCCAAACCATGCTTACTCGTGGAAGTCCCAATGTAGATCTCTTGACCCACCCAGTCTTTTCCCTGAAGGGCATGATCGCCCTTGGTCAGTTTGGTCTCCTGGAGGAAGGCCAATTGAGTCTTAAAGCGCTTAAGGTGGGAGAGGACCTTCTTCCTCTTGATGAGGGAGTTCAACCCTTGAACATTCCAGGTGCAGAACACAGTGTCTGCCATGGTTAGTTATAGGGGAAGTCAGGGCCCTTTCACACCAACTGCGCAATTTTGAGCATCTCACAATGGCCCTCACCCAATACCCCTGCCCCTTGGGTACTGTTCCCTGAATAGGAAACTGACTTCTGATCACCCTGTCTCTGAGGGGTAGTGTGTCTGGTGGTACAGGAGTGTATTTCAAATGCTCCTCTAACTATTGTGTGTAAGTTTGCCTTTAAGAGGCTTAGTTACCCATGCTGTGCACCTGATACCTTAAACTTAGTAAGAGTATGTCTGACTCTTTGTACATGTTCTATAGCTAACTTAAAACAAGAGACAAAAAGAGGGTCTCAGCCTAGGCTAAGCCATCTGTAAGTCCAGCCAATGGCAAATCTGGCTGTCTATGGGGTGTGTTATTAAACTGAAGGGCAAGTAGAAATTTCTGCCTTATATCTTATCCTAGTTTCACACTACAAACAGCACATCAGCAACAATCATGTATTTATTAGGCAAACAAAGCAAAAACTTGGAATTAGCAACTGCCCAGAGCAGTGTAGTATATATTATACCAGCCAGGCTCCTAATATGGCAAAGTAATCCTATGAGGTCGTGAATGACTACCCTTACAAATCATTGTAAGGACCCTCTTAGGCTCACCAGATTCCCATTTGGCTGGGGTAGGGCTAGCTTAGAGGGTGTAGTCAGGGTTGCCATGAGGGACTGGAATATACTTGAGCATTGTAATACTATGGTGCATATTAACTCTTTGAGTCATTTACAGGAGGAGGTGTTTTAGTTTCCAGGTGGTAGAGAGGCTGGATGGATGGAACACCTGGTACTGTGTCTTGCCATGACTCACACTTGGTCCTTCCAGCCTTCCTGTCCTACCTCCCTCCCGACTTCACAGCTTTTATCAGCTTTTATCAACCTGATGGGGAGCTGTGTACAGTAATAATAATAATAATAATAATTACCCCAGTTGTAGTTTCTGGGAGGTTCCGGACTGGGATGGTGAACAGAATTGTCCTGAGCCAATGTTCACTACACATCCCCATCAGTTTTGGGTGGGGCAGAGGGTTATAAGGCCGCACAATATTAGATAAAGGGGCTAAATGACCTCTTGGTCCTTATTGTACCCTTGGAAACCCCTTCTTATTTCAGGTAATCATGTCTGAGGGTGTAATCCCCCAAGATCCCTCTAAGGTGGGGTAGGCTGAAAGACAGTGCAGAGCATCTGATAGCTAGCAGCCATGCCCCTTCAACATACTAATGTTGCCCTCCTCTGGGGGAAATTTTGCCATTTGCCTCTGGGGAATGGATGGGTGGGGATAAGGGACAAGGGAAAAGGACTGACCAAAGGACCTGGGCCCTGCCTACAGATTGCTTCCTGAACAAACACTGTATTGGTTTGTGATCCTTACCCCTCTCCCCACCCCAAAGACCTTCGCCCAACAATACAAGAAACTCTGTGCATTGCTCCTTAGCCTATTTGTGCAGAGATGGATGTCAGGTGAGATGCAGTCCTGTCCCCTGGTTAACCTTGAATCCTGTAACAGGAGAGGAAAGCCCAGACCTATGAGAAGGCCATCTGAGTTTGATACAGGCACTTCTAGTCCCCGCCCAACCCTTATTTTACACCCCCAAACACCCCTCTGTCAAATATCCCTCAAGCTATGCACTTATCTGATATACCCTCAGACAGGTAGCTCGACTGTGAGATTCTTCATTCTGTTATCTTCTGAGGTTTCTGCTGCATCAACAGCTGTCCGGCATAGCTTGGCTTGCAGTAGCATCTGAGGTTCCCAGTTTCTGAATTGGCAGAGCAAGGTCCAAAGTGGCTATCCAGGATAAATGCTGTTGCCCACCCTTCTGCTCCAGGAACTCCGCCGAGCTAAAGTCTATGTCCAGGTAGTCTTGTTCAGCATGCGGATGGGAAACTAGGGCTAGCGGGGAAAATCTGTTGCTTGTAAAATAGGGACTAGTAAATTCCAGTCCCTGGGCCTCTTGTTACTGATCACCTTGCTTGTAGCACTGGTCTTCTTCCACACATTCTGGCGGGTGATTCCTTCTGTTTTGTGCCACCTGTTATGGCCTCTTATGAATGTTGGCCCTGGTTTCAGTCAGACCAGGAGGCAGGTTACATTGTTCATTTGGTGGATGGGCATTGGTCCTTTTCAAGAGTCATCATTCAGTTTGTTAGGCCATGCTTCAGATCCAGCGCAGTATTGCTTCACATGTTGTTAAGAGGCAGCCAGGTCGCATCAATGAACTCTAAGATGGCCTCGTGAATTGAGAACTTCAGCAGGGAACCATTGTAAGAATCTAAGCACCGCTTGGTACTGTAGTGAGAAGGGGATCCAGAGCACATGGAGCTTCTTCCAGACCTCTGTGAATGCCTTCCTCCATGCCGTAAATCCCCTGAGTAATCTTGAAAAAACATCATTCGAATTCCTTGTCAGTCCAAAGCTCCCAGCTCTCTAGTCATGGTCTGGATAGCTTCTTTTTCTGAAAAATTGAGAATGTGGACCAGGACTGGCCATGGCTTCTCTCCGATGGCAGGCTTAAGCTGAAGAGATTGGTGCACCCTTTCAGTCATGATGTGGGTGCCAGGTGGCAGTCGGAGAATTTCTGAGAGGGCCTGCTGCAGGAACTGAGTAATTCTACCCTCCTCACAGCCTTTGGGGAATCCCAGGAGCCACAAATTGTTGCATTGGCTACTGTTCTCTAGGTCATCCATTTTTTCTTGGAGGGCTTTTATTTGATTTTCTTGATCCCGCATGGTAGTACAGTGCCCATAGATGAATTCTTCATGCCCAGCGATGGTGTGTTCAGTGAGCCCCAACCTTGCATCGAGTGGTGAGGGTGCCATCTGCATTATTGGATGTAATGGTGAGATTTTCTATCTGGCTTAGGATTAAGGTGAACATGTCTGAGATCAAGGGCTCTGGGCCCTCTTTGGTATTGTGTGTCATGTGGTCAACAGTGCCAGAACAGATTCTGAGGGCAGGATAGTCCAAAACAGGTAAGAAAAGTACAAATGTTCATCAGGAGTTGGACAGTGGTTCACTCTTCCTATGGTGTTTTTTTTTTGAACGCGGAGCTACTGGTGTAAAGATTACTCAGTTTGATCTCTGCTGCAGGTAGTTATCTACTGAAAATTAAGCTGCCATCTTTGTTGATGGATAAACCATGCCCCCCATTTAGAGTGTTTTGAAATATATTGTGTCTTAAAGTATTGGTATGCATCACAGTTGTGACCAGTAGTGAAATTAGTTTGGTTGTTCTAGTAGTCAGGAGTTCACCTGAAAAAGTCTACAGATGCTTAATAATTGGCTAGCTTTGACCAGTAAATGCTTACAGGCTTCTAAATGTACAATAGAGGCCTGAAATGTTCTCAATAGGAGAGGTAAGACTTCCAGTTCATTAACAAGGTGTGCAGGTAGACATAGTTAAGCAAGCCTGCACTACACCTCTCCTGTCTATCAACAGATGGCTTCACTTTCCATTATCAATAGTCTCTCACCTCCTGTGGATATAAAAGTCATCATCAAGATCAGAAATACATGTAATTAATTATAAACTTCTCTTACCCCAATTTAAATACTAATGTTTGGCTTCCAGATTTTGAAGCGATGTGTGGATACTCAAGCATACTCGATCAAAGAAACCAATAAAAGACAATTGTTATCCTTTTATTTTGTATAGTGACATACAGTAGCCATGCCAAGCTAAAGATAGGTTGTCTTCTCTTTTTTTTTGACAGACATGTACCACAGCTTTATTTATTTGTATTTCCATGGTAGCCAAGTCAGCACATAGATATGGGGTGAATAAGCAATGACACATATGAAGTGTAGGGACAGTCTCGTCAGCTCAGCCTGGCAGACTCGAGTTTTCTCTAATTCATCTTTTTCCTTAGCTTGCATAAGAAACTTTTCACTATTTATGTACAATTAGCTACAAAATGGAATGGTAATATACCCATTCAACTGGAAGATAAACAGTAGCAATGGAAACATTGTGGACTGTGTAACAATAACTAGTAGAATGAGAGCTGACAAAGGACAGAGTGCAATATGATAAACAAATGTTAATATGCTAAATAGTTAATTATATACATATTCAGAGTTCTAACAATAATAAATACAAATTACAAGAGGACCTTCCATGCTGATTGATGACTTCTGGCTGGGGGGGGCAGAACTGCAGTTAACAGAATTCTCAATCTATTAATATCATAAGTCAGCCAACCACATGAGAATCATTCAGGGAAATTATTTGTTTTTCTTGCACAGATTAATGTTAATACTATAGAGTGTTATGCAAATCTCAATATTGTTAATTATTTTTTTTCTTTCTTGCTGGAAAATTATGAGCACTACTGCGAACTGTCAGTGAGTCCCAGTTAGGCACTTAAGAAAATTAATGGACTCCTGTCAGCTGTACCCTTGCCCCCCCCCCCATGCCTGCTGCTCCATCACTCTCACTTCCTTAGTTTGAAGAATCTAATGTGAACAGCTGACAGGAGTGTCAGATCAGTGGTTCTTAGAGGAAATTAACACTTACTATGTGAGGAAGTACTTTTTTCTGTTTGATTCATTTTTTAATATCAGGCTGTGAGAAGATACTGCTTTTCAGCAACTTTAGAACCTGATCAAATTGTGTGTGGTTGTTTTCATCACTGCTACATCATTAGAACTGCCATGGTTTAGTTCATAAATAAACATACATAAAGTTGCTATCATAATCACAGCACAGTTCAGGATGTCTTGGAAATAATAATGCTCAAGAATATTTCTGATTGAAGTTGGGTGGATGAAGAAGCACGTGGAAAACAGCAAAAAAGCATACTGATATAACTAACAAACTTAAACAGCTGAAATACAGCACAATTTTAAAACAATAACCTCATTGGAACTGACTTATGCAATTGGAAAAAACAATAGCAAAGTCTGGAAGAGTGAGTATGTCCTCATTCCTATTCTCCAAAACACATAAGCATGGAAGGGGAATGTTTATAGACTCAATGCCCTAATATTGCAGTTCCAGTTAAAGTGAGACTCATTTAAAAAAAAAATTGGTGATTTTCTGTTTGGCTTGGCACTGTTAGTTTGACCTGTTAAGCAAACTTTATTTACTGTTCCTGTTATGTATTGGTTAAGTATTGCGAGAAGGTGATCTGATTGGCAGAACAATTGGAAGACCAAGAAAACTGCAAGACAAGACAGCACTGGAAGACAGATGTGATTCTGCTTTGGCCCCTGCCCGTCCTGCTTTTATCTTGGAAAATGATTTTTATTTAACAGTTCAGTTAAATCTCAGTATCCTGACTAGGGTAAAGAAGATGTTAAACAGCTGCTTGCTCGGGCAAATTGGGGGACTCGGGGAAGTCATAATAAGCTAAACCACAGATACTGTACAAAGCTGGAAAACAGACTGTCATGCAGATGTTTCAGTTTATTACTAGTAGTGTGGACTGTCTCATTGACTGAGTGATTCATCTGATATCAGATAGGATATCTTGTACTTCAGTTTCAGAGCTCAGGAACAGTTCTTGGTTACAGTTTGTTTCTGAGAACAGTTCTTGATGAAATTTGTGCATTTGCTGAAACTTATGCATGTGGGCATTAGGGTCGACAACCCCAAGAAAGACCCCACCATTGATTAATCAAGACTCTGGAGACACAAAACCCTAATGTTTTTTTTCTTTTTGCTGCTTTGAGGAGGTAGCAAGGGTTGGAAACCCTAAGACCATATTTCCCTACTTTTAAGCACTGAGTTACCCTAATTGAAGAATCAGTGAAGTTTTTTGCAAAGAATTTCCTATTTTTTGAGTTAGTGGAATTGTATCCTCATTCACGCAGGTCACTCCAGGATCTGCCTGAAGAAGTTCAGATGCACAGGGAACTTTGGGCGCTACACCATGGGAAGACTCCATCTGCCTGTAGAAGTTCAGGGCCTGGCACATTACCCCTTTAGCCAGGATATGCAAGTTGCAAGATTGTCTGCATGTTCTGGTACCATATATTGAAGACAATTGTCCTCATTCACTCTTTACATACTCACACTTTACACACATTAACTTTTCATACATTCATGCTTTGTTCTTTCAGATCTTAAGAGACAGAGTTTTGAAAGAACAGAGAGTGAATGTGTGAAGAGTGAATGTGTAAAGAGTGATTGTAGTGCATAGATCTGTATGGCACTCCACAATCCTTACTCATGGGTTTATGTTCACCTGATAGGCTGACAGTGCACATGTAACTTCCAAACTTTTGGAGACCTCCTTTGCTCCCTGTCCTCACAGAATACTCATTTTTTTCATGTGAATTGAAACAGGCTACAGCAAACTCACCTCAGCTCCTGCTCTACCACTATGCGTCTCAAACTATATAAGGTAATTAATCCTCCCTTAGGAGATTAACCTTGCTCTGTCCATTAGATATTTTTACCTGTTCTGTGAAACTATCATTCTATGTGTTCTACTAGGTTTTTTGGTGACGTTAGCACTCTAATTCTCCTATTATCCCTACTAAGCTAGATCAGGCTGTTCTGTTAACTGCCTTTATGAAGATACAGTTTGCTAGCTACAGTGAAGCCTGCCAGGATGAAGCGCAGTGTCACAGGTCTACTACATGACAAAAGGGATCAACTCCCACTGAAATTGCATTGTTTGCTGCAGTAACTACTGTAGAATTCTGCAGTGCTGCTATTCATACTGGTGGGCTTCACTGTAACATTCTAATTCTACTGTTCTGTTGTTATGACACCAGATCAGGCCTGTTCTGTTACCTGCCTTTGGGAAGACACAGCTTGCTACAGTACTTGGTTGTAGATCATGTTACATGCTGTATGCCTTTGCTGAGCTGCAGCTTGCTGCCTGGTTAATCTAAATGATCTATTCTGTTAACCTGCCTTTGTGAAGCTACAGCTTGCTGCTTGATGAACATTAATTATCTATACCATGGTTCTGCCATCTTCTCCCAATATTGGGGTGGCAGTTTTCATGAACTAGAATCAGACCTTGGCTGTTTGAATTGATTGAAATTAAGTAGCTTTCTTGATTCTGGTGGTTATATTTTCTTTAGCTACAGTAGCTATATCCTGTGTACCATGTGGCAAACAGCTGTCCTGTTATGGGTATCTATGATGCCAATTCTGTGAATAGCTAGTTTGACATTGCAGAAAGATGATGTCTTTGCAAGTAATGTATAGCATCAAGCTCACATTTGTTCATAACTAACAGCAAGCTTACCAGTTATGGCAGGGTTAGAGAATGGTTGCTTCCACTCTGAGAATGTCCAGAGAGCCACATAACTTAACTTGAATGGCATTTCCCAAGAGCCAGCTATGATCAGGTTGTGGCAACCCCACTCCATTCCCTTATCATTTGCTCCATCTTGAGTGCTATATGCTAATGCTGTGCAGCTGTACTCCCTTAGAAAAATCACATCAGAATTACCTCTCAACTGCTATGAATTTCACAATGCGCTATGATTTTACACTCAAATGTATCCTTCCTCTGCATGGGTTTACTGATGTTCTTAACAATGGCAGAGCTACTTCTGGACATACAAACCATTAAATCATTGAACTAAGTTGATAGAAACATTCCTTATCACTAACTATATGGGGCCTTCTATTTGTAGGCATATTATTCTATAAAACAAGAAAGTGCTCCACATTATGGCTGTTTGCTATGATTTTGAAGGCCAGTGCTATGATTTTTTTTTAACCCTCCTATGTGCTACCATGCCCTGCCACTTCTTCAGGTTGCTGAGGCTCCCTCCTACCCACCTGTCCCCATGAGCCTCTGACCTCACACAGCAGCCACCCCAGGGTAACCCAGCATAACCCTTCGCTGGATGGGTCCACCCTTGCCGGGGGGGGGGACCAGTGCAACTACTTGGCCCTGGGGTGCTGCTGAGGCAGACATGGCTCAATTAGGGGCATTGGTGAGCCAGGCAGCCATAATCCATTTGAGCGTGGAGTGAGTTTCCATGTACTGGTGTGTTGTCCCTCACTGCAACTTCATTCAGTACCCTGGTCTCCACCAGAGGTCACTGCCAAGTGACACCATCCTGTAACCCTCCCCAGGAGGAGAGCAGTCCCTCGGACACTCAATCCTGTCCTTCACCTTCTAGCCCCTGGTGTCCCCAGCCCGGTCCCAAACTTTAATGCCGAGACGTTGAGAGGTGTGCACATCAGCATTACCACTGCTCCAGTGTATTCACTGTCTGTGAGTAGCTATCACTATTGTCAGCTGGCAGTTGTTGTTTTTTGGCTGGTCTCACATCTTCTTCCCATCCAGTTACATGATATGGAGTGCACCCCCCACTTTGGGGATATTTGTCCCTGCATTGTTCAATATGGCATCACCCTCAGAGCATTGGTAACTATTTTGCAATAGCTTTTTACATCTAGGTGCATTGTTCCTCCTGTGACTGCCATCTTAGAAGACATCCCATATTGACTACAGCAGCCAGGTGCACAGCCTTACACTTGCCTCAAACTGTGGGTAGTGGGGACCCTCAGAAGCATGACCCACATTCAAATCACTGGTTACTATTCAGAGCCAGAAGTTCTGGGACAGAGGCTGGCAATTGTGATCGATGTAGATCCCCCCACCCTCCCTGCCTGTACCAGAGATCTAACAGATAATCGGCAGTAGGCCATGGGAGAACAAGAATAAATGAGACAAGCAGAACTTAGTAGTCCTATTCAAGGGAGACATCCTAAGTCTGTTATCCCTCCATATTAATACTACGGCTCAGCTTGTGTCACTGAGTAGAGAGACTGGAAGTATTATGGTACAGAATTGACATATGATGGTCTCTTGGGATTTCATAGTGACCCATCTCTCACTTTCCTCACTTGGGGGGTTGAGAGCATTTATGGTGAAGGATCACACATTGAATTAATTGAAATAAATGATCCTCATGAACATACCAATGTACCCAGTTCACAGTGGGTGTACTAGTTTCACAAACTGGTGACTTAGAAGCATTGCTCCAGTGGCTCTGCCAGTGTAGGCTCCATCACTTGGTTTAGCGAATGAGGCCCATCTCTTAATGACACTGACTGGAACCTCTGTCCCTCACCCAGACTATTAGTAGTAGTAGCAGTGTATTTGTTTAACAATAAATTAAAGATCATTACAAACATAATACATAGTAAAAAGTGTACATCAATATGAACAGTAAATTGCACAAACATAGCAGTGTGTTTCAGACAACAATAAAATATACTTAATGTCAAGTAGAAATATGTTCAACATTATGTACCTTTGGGTGGGATATTCAAAGGGTTGCACATGGCGCAACAGGGTTGCACCATGCAACCCATCAATGTGCCTGGCATGATATTCTAAGGGACATGTTGCGCAGTGGAACTCCTGATGACCTGGAGTGCACCAGTAATGTATGTGGCGCAAGTCGGGGTCATGCCCATGCATATGTGGCACATCCCGATATTCAGTCCGGAAAGTGCGGCATATGCTGGCACAAACCCACCTTGTGCCACTCAGGGGGTGCAATGCTGAGCCTAGCGAAACTAGGAGCAAGTCCTGGCCACCCACAGGTGGGCTGCCATATTGCAAGGTGCAACACAGCAGCTGCCTGCTGTGGGTGGCCACCTGACCACTCAGGACACAGTCCCCACACCCCCTCCCAGGGGCTGACATGCCCCCCCTTGCCCAATAATGGGCAGAAGTCAATTATATCCCTGAATGTCCAGTGGACCAAACCCCAATGCCCGATCATAGGCATATGAGTATAATCTCCCTGGTGGATCAGTGGACCGATCCCCTTCAACCAAACATGGGCTTGAGTTAAAACTCACTGTTGGTCCAGTGGAATCCCCCATGCCTGATCATGGGTGTAATCCCTGAATGATTCCCTGGTGGCCCAGTGGTACCCCCCTTCCCACCCGCCCACTGGAGGCACCCACCACCCTGCACCCCTGTCAGCGGCGGCAGATCCAGCTGCCACGGCTGCCCGGCCACCGACTGACAGCATACATTAGGACTGTATGCCTATTGGTTCACTGCATGGGCCAGTGGGTGTGCAGACCATGCGACTACACAGTCCTGAAATGTGAATTCGCATTCATTCACATGTCAGGACTGTGTAATACAGTATGGTCTGCATGCCCATTGGCCCACGCAGTGGACCAATAGGTGTACAGCCCTACTGTTCACTGTCAGTTGGTGGGTGGCCGGGCGGCTTGCGGGTGGGGAGATGCCATCCACTGCTGATGTGGGGGGTGCAGGGTGGTGGTTGCCTCAGTCGGCAGGTGGGAAGGGGGTACCACTGGGCCACCAGAGTGTCATTCGGGGATTCCATCTGTGATCGGGCATTGCGGGGGTTCCACTGAACCACCAGGGATAATTAAAGCTGATGCCTGTGATCTGGTGATTGGGAGCAGTCCACTGACCACCAGGATTATTATAGCTTGCGTCATGATCAGGTGATTGGGAGCGGTCCACTGGTCCACCAGGGATTGCTTGTACACATGCCCATGATCAGATGAACAGGAGTGGAGCACGCCAATGGGCAGCAGGGCATTGGCCCCGACAGCTGCAGCCTGGCAGTGGGCCAGGCACAAGTTGTCGGATTACGCGCTCACATGGAAATGGGGGCCATAATGACATGCAATGGTCCTCATTTGCACCTTGCATACATAATGGCCTAATTTGCATGCCCAGTGCTGAATATCGCAGTTGATGCACCAGCGCAACTGCACTTGCGCTGGCATCCCCTCTCCCTTCTGCCACTTACACAGGCACAGTGCCACTGTGCTGTGTGCAGTGCTCCCTCAGTGCCATATTCAACTGTGCTGAGCCATGGTGCAGCACCATTGAATATCGCCTGGTACATGCCCTGGCTCATCCCAGTTGTGCTGTGCCCAGGCTAGCGCCCCTGCCTGGTGCAGTCTGAATATCCCACCCTTGATGTACATAAGGTTCAACATAAGTATTCCCCTATACAATGCAGTTCGTTATGAGCTGTGAACTCTGTATTTTATCTACAGGTATATGTTATGCTCCCCATAAGAGCACATTTGACTAGATAAATAGGTCGATGAATCCAATAAAACTTTCCATGCTATCTAGTAAGGGCAGTTGATCTGAGCAAAGAAGGTAGACAGCAAATTGCTCTACTTCAGGTAAGGGACGCTCCATTGGACCCACCACTTATTACCAGAAACATGAAAAACTTTTCTGGTACTATGCAGAGTATTTTCTGACCTACATCTCTGCATGCGTTAAAGGGCCTCCACCCACTGAATCCCACTATATGTTGAGAATTCATTCTTTCCATAACTTGCCTTTTCTACTGGGTGCCGTTATGCCAAATAAGGTCTGAGTACTAGTCTACCCTGATTATGGTGCTTAGATCAACATTCCATTTAGACCAACCTTTGTGCACAGTTACCAAACTTTGGAGTAAGGGTCCTAAAGAGGCACAATACTAACAATTGCAGAATAGCAGCGGGTCTTGTCCCAAAATATACATATTGGACCACTAGTCATATTTTGCCCTAGAATTTCCATACTAAATAATTGTGGACATAACAGTAGGGATGCTTAGAGCATACCTCTCCACCATTTCAGGCTAAATTGTTGAACCACTGTAAACTAGACAAGATTTTCCCATACAGAAAGAGAGAATTGAGTTGGAGGGTCACTTCAAAACATTTTCTCAGTGCTTTAAATAGCTGGAATAAAATAAGGCACATTGATCATTTTAACCAGGAAGCACTAAAATATATGCCTACAAGGCTTAGGTTAATGGACATAAATCCATTCATCAGTATAATTGTACTATGCCCCAATAGGATAACATCTCCTGAAAATAGTTTTTAATGATAAAACTAAATGTCTATAAACATTTCTTAACTAATGCATACACGTACTAACACCTGGTAAATTGACACTTCATACAGGATAATATGAGAGCGTGTTACACCCTGATGACACTGCATGTGCAATCAGGCTAATTAGTGTAAGGCCTCCTTAACTGAGGTAAGATTATATCCAATTTTAACAAGCATTTGTCAATGCCAGATGTTTGCGTGCTAGTATTGGCATTGGTACTGTATGAGTTAGAGAGATGCATAATAGGAATGGCAGTGAAGTATTGAACTAACATCAACCCCTAGCCCCACCCTGCGGAGCCTGACAGGTGTTGGGGTGTGCCTTTGGGTCATCGGCCATAATGCTCACACCATTCCACCTCACCCACCCTGCAGACACTGAAAGATGTCATGGTGTGCCTTGGGGTCTTTGGTCCTTACGGTCACCCCATTCCATAAGAATATAAGGTGAAATGGGTGCAGTATAGGAAAATGGGGTGAACACTGGGGCCAAAGACCCCAAGGCACACCTCAATGCCAGTCAGTGGCTGCATGGTGGGGGTGGAATGGCATGAGCATTATGGCAAACAACCCTAAGCCACGTCCCTGATGCCTGTCAGTCTGTACAAAGTGGGGTATCACAGTTTGGAATCATAACATCCTGGGCATCCATTGGTATTTTCTCTCAGATTTTTAACATGGGCTTTTTGGGATCCCATCTCATGAATAATGGCACTATCATTTTGTTACTCAATCCAGCAATGTGATTTTACACAGCGAATGTGCCATTTGGCACAACAGGTGCGAAAAGACATTTTTTCCAGGATGTGAAAAATGACATCTGTACTGTTCATGAAGAGGTGTGAACAAATGGCAATGTTGAAAATGTGGAGTGAAAATATGAAAAACCTCTGAAATTACAGTATGCATAGAAACTCGTAACACTTGCTCAAATCCAGTCATTTTTGGAATATGTCACTAAATTTTCAATATGGCCTTTTGGGACCTCCCTCATGAACAGTGGAACTGTGATTTCATTAATCTTTCCCAAAAGTTGATTTCACACAATGACTGTGCCATTCTGTGCCACAGGTGTGATAACACATTTTGGCCAGGATGCAAAAAAAAAATGACAGCTGTACTGTTCATAAGGAGGTGTGAAAAAATGGCAATGCTGGAAATTTGGAGTGAAAATGTGAAAGACTGACAAAGTTATACGTGTGCATACAAACTGCACAATGCATGATCATAATGCAGTAATTTTTTGGAGTTTCTTCACCAAACTTGCAACATGATCTTTTTGGGACCCTACATCATGAACAGTGGCACTGTTGTTTTGTTAATCAGTCCTGAAAGGGGATTCCACGCAGCGATGGCAAAACCACTTTGTGGGACTGAGAAATGAAATGACAGTGGCAGTCTTCATAAGGCGGGGTTCCAAGAACCTCATGTTGAAAATTTGGGATCAAAACTCCCAAAAATGGCTGAGATATCAAGCGAAGTTGAAACCCCCAATTGGCTGCCATTATAGGGCTCACTGTGATTTCCTTCAGTTTGTGGTCAGTTTTTGAAGAGTGCAGACGTATTCCTGGTGCATAGAAAATTGCAGCACCAGACCTCCAGAGGTAAGTATGGGTGAGGGGAATGCAGGGTGCACAGAAGGTGGGTTGGGATGGGGAGGAAGTGAGGGACAATGTAGGACAGTTTCATTTTCTGTAGGTTTAAAATAAATAAAATTAAAAAAATACCTTGGGGACAGTTTTCTTTTTACAAGTGAAATACTATGAAAAATAAATTGCAGCACACTGGGGTTAGCTCCCAGTGTGCGAAACTATGAGGGGTCAATGCTGAACCAGGAACTGGGCATTCAGAGGTTGGCTCAAAAAGGAGGCATGGGGGTGCATCTGACACCAGGGTGGGCATCCTGATGTTGCAAAAGATAAAGTTACTTTGGCACACTGGGGTGGGCTCCCAGTGTGCCACAACAGTAGGAACATACCCACTTGGGGATTGGGCACCCCATTGTCAACAAAATATATGTTTAGCCTTTTGGGGGCATGTCAAGATGGGGATAGGGCAACCCGATGTTGGCTTTGGTTGGGGAGTGTGTGATCGGCGGCAGGAGCCGCCAGTTATGTAAAAGCATGGCAGGGCTCATTTATGTCTCTGGGAAAGGCACACTGAGCAAATGAGTTGCTCATAAGTCCAGCCATGTGCATTACTGTACACTGTAATGCACATGGCTGGAATGTGCCTGGTTGCCAGGAGGGGGGAAATCTGCCACTGCAATGATGAAACTGTCTGCAATTGGAGCAGCAGATTTCTTTTAAGTCCAGTGCTAGCTCTGAAACTGCCATCATTGGCAGCTTCCCTTTTGAGCGGTGGCCGAGGGATGCACCCCCAAAAGCTTTCACTGGATTGGCCAAACAGTGCCACACCTCTGCAATTCTCTACTCACCTCAAAATGTTTCTTGTGTGCTGCACATGCAAGCAAAAATAAAAAAAAAGAGTCTGCTACCATTCTCAAAAGAATTGGCTGTAAAGGTAAAGGCTAAAAGGGTAGCATTCAGAAGGCATAAGGAGACACAGAGGAAGGAGGAGAGAGGAAGAAGGATAGGGAGGTGTATCAGGAAAAACAGAGAAACTCACCAAAAGCAGTAAGGAGTGCGAAGGCATATACTGAGGAGTGAATAGCTCAGGGGGGAATGAAAGAGGACAAGGCATTTTTCTAGGTATGGAAGTGGAAAGAGGATGATCAGGGCAACCAAGTGGTGCAGAGGGCTAAGGCACTGTCAAGCGCCGTACCGCTCACGATGCTGATGACGCAAATTTGGGAATGAGTTTGGATCACTGCAGTCAGCAGGGGAGGACCAAGAAAGGATTGATCAGTTGCCTGGCAGCTCTCTCTCTCTCTCTTAGCTTTGGGGGGCCTTCCAGCTCTTGGCTGCCACCAGATGGCAGCCTGGTGGCAGTACCAACATGCAGGAGACAGACATAAGTCAGAGGAGGGCCAGAGTCACGTGATGACACTGTAGTGGAAGCAACCACCTGATCGTCTCCCTCCCGGAGCACTGATTTCTCAGTTATTTACAATATTTAAACTATTCAAAATAACCAAAAAGGAAACAACTTTACTCCAACTCAGTGTCTTACCACTATGGAAGGACAACTCCTGATTGACAACGCTATCTACGTGGCAACCAACAAGGTGGAAACTTGGCCCTCTGATTACAATGGAGGCGAAATGAGACAGGCCCTCCAGTTCACACTCCACCGTCTACGCCGGAAAAAGGACCGAAGAGGTTGAAATCTCAACCTGCTGCCTCACTCAAGTCTGCTACCATTTCCACCATTACGCATCTGAATGCTCCACTAACCGAAAAACGGTTTATAGAAGAGCTTCAACCTTTTAAATCTGTTTTACATGAACTGAATTCAGAGTTAAAATCACTAAGAAGAGATCTGGCTGAAACTAAGAGAGCCATTTCAGACAACTCGGTATGAATTACCTCTCTGGATAAACGGATACAAGCGACTGATAATGACATCTCAAATATTAAACTGAAACAGCAGAAAATAGACTCTAAACTTGAAGATCTAGAGGGCAGGAGTAGAAGAAATAATGTTCTTATAATTGGTCTTCCAGAGGACGTCGAAGCTCAATGCCCATTACCTTTCTACAAAAATTATTAACCAAAGTCGCGGGTCCTGCCGCCCAACAACTCCACATTTATCATTGAATGGGCACACCACTCCTTGCACCCAAAACCGAAACTGAAAAACCCTCTACCTCTCATCATAAAATTCTGAACTACCAAGATAAAATACATGTGTTGAACCAGGCAAGAGAAACACTTCAAGTCCTCTGGAAAGTCGACAACTTCACTTCACTCAAGATCTACCGGCTACCATTAGGCAGAGCATGCAGAATACCATCCCATATCACTAAGCTGATCGCAGCTGAGTTCGATTTCGAGTTCAATACCCATCGTGCTTCTCTGTCAGTGTGGCAGGCTCATGGGATAACCGAGAGTGCCCAGCAAGTGCTTCCAGCACTGCAGTCCCTTTGCCTGATTTGTTTTGGCCGCTGAAACCCTCACGGGCTAAAGACATTCTGCTGGCTATGGCTAAATGGTCAGTTGTGACTGATTAATATTCTGGAACACAGTTGGCGACAGAACCGGATGCAAAGTGGGACTCGAATTTTTCTTTTTGTTTTTCTTTAAGCATGAACAAGAATGCACTGTGAAATAGCAGATTTATTATTAATATTTGATTGCTCCTGTTCCTAGTTTATAGGCGCAACCGGCAGAGCGTCCCTCTGAACTTTTGCCTTTATTAGATACCGTTAAATTTTCATGGGCTCCCAGGCACCTTCCACAGTTTCTTTACTTTTTCTCAGTTCAATGACCTGTGAGGTACAACTGGATACTATTGGACTCTTAACACTCAGACTATTTAACCAGGGGACACTAGTGAGCGACTGAGCTCAGAGTACAAATGGAGGGGTTCCCTCCACTTTCATATTAAATTCTGCCCCAAATATCGTGCTTGAACTTAAAATCTCTTGATGCTGGCAGAATTAATACATCAGGAGATTTACTTTTATGAGAGCTTAAATGCTCCCCATAACTGCTCTTGGCATCCCAACACTTTAGCAAGTTAAGGGTTTCGTACCGGCTTTAATTAAGGTCTGCCACTCTAGCATACATCTGAGTGAACTGGTCAATTTTGACATTAATCCTAGCTCCTAAAATGGGAAGGATTGGCATTCTGGGGGATATTCAGCAATTGGCACACCAACAGGGCATCATGTGATATGGACGTGTGGGGGAATATCATAGCCAACTTCAGCCTTTCTTTTGGTGCTTCTTAATGGCATGCTTAAATACTGTATGCTTGAATCAGATACTTACCACATTTGATAGGCTTCATTTGTGAGAGGTTGCTGTGGCTAGTGATCATCATTTACGTAGTTGGATATTTTTGAAAATTATGTTTTAGGGGTTGGATGGTGTATCTGTGTTTAACTGGTTTAGAGTATAATTATTATGACTTGTGGGGATTCAGGTATGGGAGGGGCTTGACTATGGGTATTAGGTTGTCTGCCACCAGGGGGTACTATATTGAACTAAGTCAATTATGTTGTCCATGGATGCATATCCCTTTAGTTTCTATTTGCCTTGAGCCTTCAATTAAGATCTACAACGGGGATTAAATATGGCACAAACCCCTGCCAAACATTAAAAATTTTAGTTCATCTCAAAAACTTGCAGATTGATATAGCTTTTCTGCAAGAGACACCTCAAATCCACAAACACCCATTACTTTTGCAGGAACTGGGTGGGACAGGTCCGCAGGTGGGCAAAGAAACCAAAGAGGTGGCGTTGCCATCCTAATAGCCAGTCTGGTACCTTTCCAACTCCTACAGGCCACAGTCGACCCTGAAGGCAGATACATCATTATAAGAGGCCTGTTGATCCACACAGAAGTTATTTTGGGTTCGACTACGCCCAAATTCAGACAATCCGAATTTTTACCTCCATAATGTCAATACTTGCCCTTGGTCTAAATTACCAATCCTACTTGGTGGAGATTGGAATACTGTACTCTCAAACATACTAGACAGATCTGGGTCCACCAGACCACGTCCTTCTCCTGGTCAGAGAGCCATGCATGAACTAATGTCTTCCTTGGGTCTAGTGGACCCCTGGAGACTTGTATAACCGGAAGATAGAGAATACTCCTTTCATACTCTACCGCACAACACCTTTTCCTGTATTGATTACTATCTCCTATCGGTGGATCATAATCCAGGGGTCTCCACAGTATACTACTCATCTCAGGCCATTTCAGACCATTGGCTGGTTTATCTCCAAGTAAGTTTTTCCCCAAATATTCACAGACACAGGGTCTGGAGATTCAACAACCAGATTCTAAACTTGGCCGAACATGTCCGTTTGATGCTAGACTTTATCAGGACATACATGTAGAATAATGCCTCATCGATGTCCAAGAAGGACATTTTGTGGGGTTCCCTGCAATGCGCACATGAGGGGTGAAATAATCCGTTTGGCGACCATACGCAAAAAACCAAAACATTTAGAATTGTCCTTAAAATTATGCCAGATATCAGACCTAGAAAAATCCCTTTCTCCCTCATCCCCTGACGGGGACTGGATCAAATTGGAATCTATTTGGGCCCAGTGCAACAAACTACTAACTGAAAAAACAGAGTTCATTGTAACCCACTCTAAAATCAGATACTTTGATCAGGGTGAAAAAGCAGGCAAACTTCTAGCTCTACGCTTACGTACTCAATTAGCTGAGAGAATAATCCCATCAGTCTGCTCCCTATCAGGTACACTTCTAAATTAACCTTCAGATATTGTCAATGCTTTTCGAGACTACTACCAGCAGCTTTATTCAGCCCCCCCAATCACCAATTTTCTCAACAGATGGAGTTGTTTCTCCAAGATATTAGACTCCCTGTACTAACTGACCATCAAGCAGACATATTAAAATGCCCTATTGCTTTATCTGAAATATGTGATGCTATTGACTCTCTTTCTGTAGGTAAGTCACCTGGGCCCAATGGCTTTACAACTAATTTTTACTAGGTCCTTAAGGATATTATTGCCCCTATTCTGCTTGAAACATTTAATTATCTATTTAGAAATGGTCTATTGGACTCCTCATTATCGTTAGCTACTATAGTTGTTATTCTGAAACCCAACAAAGATCCCCTTAAAATAATTAATTACAGACCCATCTCCCTTATTAATGTTGACTTTAAAATCCTAGCTAAAATTCTCTCATCCAGACTTGGTCAGGTATGGGAACATCTCGTCAGTCCTGAACAAGTAGGGTTTGTCAAAAACAGACTCTCTTCCGACCATCTCAGGAAGCTGGCCTATCTTTTCTCCCGCATCCAGGAACTCGAACCAGTCTGCTGCTCTCGTGTCCCTGGACACGGAGAAAGCATTCGATAGAGTCTCGTGGGAATATCTTTTTTCCTTACTTTCTAAATTTCGAATACCTCAGGAATTTATACAGTGGGTTAAAATATTATATACAATACCATCGGCCCGAATTCAATGTAACGGAATCCTATCCCACCCCTTCACCTTGTCACAAAGTACGCGGCAAGGTTGCCCCCTTATCTCCCTACCTATTTAATTTATATCTAGAACCTCTTATTAGGAAAATTAATCTCTCTACATCGGTCAGGTGCATTCGAATAGGTCATCATGAATATAAGGTATCTGTGTATGCAGATGATCTACTCTTACATATTGCAGATCCAGAACAATCCCTCTCCTGGGTGTTTCAAATCATAATACAATTTGAATCCTTCTCAAATTATAAATTAAACCGGGCCAAAACTGAGATTTTCCCTCTCAATAAATATACAATGAAAGCAGATGTAGCTCATTTGGGAATACAATGGAATTCGGATAAAATGAAATATCTTGGAATTTACCTTCATCCTTCCCTGAGAGTCATCGACAACTTAATCTGGATAGTTTGGTCTGTACTTTAACAGAAGACTTTAAACGTTGGTCTAAATTACCACTAACCTTATGGGGGCATGTAAACATTATTAAAATGAATGTGCTGCCACGCTTACTATACCCACTTCAAATGTTGTATTGGACCCTACCATACTCATGTTTTTTTCGTTTGCATGGTACTCTGAGTAAATTTTTATGGCAAAACAAAAAAGTGAGAAGAAGTTATCTAAAATTAACAAAGAAAAAACTAGACGGTGGTCTACAGGCTCCAAATTTTTATATATACTACTTAGCAATACACCTGGCACAAATCTGATATTGGCTACAGTCCAGACAGGAGGTTCATTATTTACCTTCCTGGGTCAGGATTGAGCAGGATCTTTGTGCTGATGCAGGGATTAATACGAGAGTTCTACCTTTTATTTCACTAATAAAGCTTCCCAGATCCCTACAAGACACTCCCTTAAACTCTCTCATCCGGACCCAACAACAACTTAGTGCCTTCCTTAAAAAAGATAGATTAAAGGATATCGCTCAACCCGTATTCTGCAATCCTAATTTCTCTATCACCGGTAAACCAATAAAAGCCCAGTTGTTGTGGCCCCAAATAGGAATAGAGAGGATAGAGCAACTGGTCAAAGGTCAGAAAATGATGTCTTTTCAGGAAGGCTGCTTTTTGTTTCATTGGAAGGAAAACTCAATTTTTAAATACTTCCAATTATCCCACTCATTGATGCAGCATCTGGAGGCTGGGGCATGGCACAACTCCTTTTCCAGTGTGCTAGCCCTTACTAGGAGACCATATCCTCCTCCCACGTAATATCCTATTCCTATGACTTTATCATATCCACAGCTTTTTCAGATGACAATCATAGCTACGTTCAATGGAGCAGGGTTACCCAGATCTCCTCTAATTCTAAAGACTGGGCCCCTATTTGGGCACACCTATATAAATATATTAAACGGGACAAATATAGATACATGCAGTTTCCATAATTCGTAACCTATACTATACACCCCCTCAAATTATATCATTTTGGTCTCCTGCACAATAGTCTTTGCCCTAAATGCCAGCAGGATGCTGCTGATATGATTCACATGTTATGGTCTTGTGAAAAGATAGTTATTTTCTGGCAAAGTATAGAGAATAGATTAAGCCCCTTACTAGCTCTGACAGGCAACTTCCGAGTTGAAACATGTCTCATTGGGGAGTATACATTAATATCTGGGGGCAATCAGACAGCCCATATGGCTTTGATCTCTGCATGTGCGAAAAATGTCATACTAAGACATTGGAAGGATTCTGATGCTCCCAGTTATCTGGAATGGTTTCATGAAATCATGTTTGCTCTGCAAGCTGAATACACGATTGCAAAGCTGTCTAATGGCACTAAGAAATATGATATAAGATGGAACCTCTCTATACTCTCTAACAAGTAGAATAAGAAGAAGAAGAAAAAGAAGAATCAGCATTTATATTGAGCTTTTTCATACATCCAAAGCACTTTACAAGCAATGCTAGACTGATAGTGAAGTGACTGAATGTGTGGTGGCGGCCATATCGCACATCATCACTCACACACAGTCTGGATAATTGCATGAACTGGTTTTATGGGAAGGGGAATGTTGGCCAGGACACCGGGAATGTTCCCTACTCTTTGCGAAGAGTGCCCTTGGTTCTTTTACTTCCACCTGGACACCCACCAGGACAACACCAGGATGGGCAGAAGGGACCTCGGTTTAAAGTCTCATCCAAAGGACGGCACACCCCAGCAGTACAGCACCCCCAATACTGCACTTTCGGATAGCGCCAGTGATTTTTAGGTGCAAGTCCAGTCCCGTGTAGGACGAGAACCCATGACCTTCTGGTCCAGAGACAGATGTGCTACCAACTGAGCTACACGCTGACACTAAGTAATATAATGGTCAGGGAGTTCACTTACTTGGCATGTCTGTGTCCCATCTAGGAAGAAACGTTGTTTGCATTCATGGCTTGGATCTGTAGTACTGGTGGCAGACTGGGCTGGCATGGGTGGAGGGGGGGGAGGCGAATGGGGTGAGGGAATTTGTAAGCATCAGACTATGTACCACACTGTCAAGCTGTAAATGTTCTGTACTCATTTTTCAAATTGTTTGGACATATGCTTGTCACATGTTACCAGCTTACATTTAACCAAATAATGTAGTAAAGTATATTAAATATAAAAAAAAAAGTCAGAGGAGGGTGGTGGCGGCCATAGTTCTGGAATGCATGCATGCCTCCACATGCACACACCTTCTGTGTCACTGCAGGCTCCAGGAACTAATGGGAGAAAATGGAGGAACTCAGCAGAGCAGGCTTCGAGAAGCCACTCTGGACAGCTGGGCCTACCATTCCACTCTGACTGGTATGGCTTTCTGGACTATGTGCTCAGTAAATGGGAAAGATAACCCTCCCCCTGGCCCTACCACAGGGGGATCTGCAGGGGAAATATTCCCTTCTCTGGTGGAAGGACAAGGAAGGTCCAAGGACATGGCTAAGAAGCCACCCCCTTCCCCGTCTGACCCCAGAAGATAAAAACTTTCATATTATGAGAAAAAAAAGAGGAAGACCACGGAGGGATCATAAGGTTAAGAAGGGTAGGGAGAACTTTGCAGAAGATGACCAGGATAGGGCAGATACTCTGAACCAAATACTTTGGTTTATTGTTGACAGAGTAAGGAGAAGGGGAGGGCCCACAAAAGTATGAGAACACCTGAGGAGGGAGGTGGACACATGTCCAATTTCATAGGAGACAGTCATGAATGGACCCACAAATCTGAAAGTGGACAAGGCAGTGGGGCCAGGCGAGGTCAAGGGTAATGAGGTAGCACAGGAAGCTACTAGCTGCACCTCTGACAGTCCTATTTAACAGCTCACTGGAAACAGGAGTGGTTCCAGAGGACTGGAAAGGGGCAGATATAGCAGTGACAGAGGAATAGCCGGTGCAGCTGGTGGAGTGGCACAGGGGTTCGACACACATAGGGGCCCATAGTAAGAATCAATCAGCAATTCGGATCGCACCTCGCATTTATTCACATTGTCTTTTTTGACAGGTCTGTCTTTGTGACTGACTCACTCAGCTTGCTGCCGCCACCACCCCGCCGACTGCAGATGGCAGCACTGACCACAGAGAGAGTTGTGGGAGTTAACTGGAGGGACGTGTTGCCATCGCGCACTGTGCACACAGCAGCAGCGCCCCATGCCTCCTCACACAAACAATAATGAGTAAAAAAGAAAAGTATGTTAAAACAAAAAAAGGTGGACCAACCATGTTGGCAGCTGGCAGCCAGCAATCACGAATCAATGCTGTTAGACAGTGAGTGTTAGTGTTGCTGTATAGAGGCTGAGACTGTCCAGGACTAGTCTGGGTGCTGGTTGGAGCCGCTGGAGCCTGGAGGCGAGGAAGAGGTAGGATAATGGATCAGGTTCACTGCTTAGCCTGCCGCAAGTTTAAATTGCTAAGGCTTCTTGTTCTTTTCTTGCCCTGCCCTGGTGCCTCCCTTGCCCTAATGTAATGCCATGCCTTAGTGGCTGTTGTATTTACTGTTTTTAACTTTAGTCCGGTGATGGTCTCCCATCTCTGTCTCTCCGGAGACTGAGTGAGTGAGTCACTGTTAGCTTCAGTAAAGTTCTTCTGGCTGCCTGGCTGAGTTGACGCGGTCCCTCCCGACTCCCCTCAGCAGCACTTGTGAGTGACTTGAGTAGACGAGTGACTTGTCTGTACTCCTAGCACACAGGCTAGCTGCGCTGCTGCAGCATTATTTGATGAATGGGAATTGGGATTGGGACCCTCACCCTTAGGGATTATTTTTTAATTTGTTTATTCATGTTCTGCTTCTGCTTTCTGGCTGTGGGGGGGTTAAAATTGAACGGAAAGATTCAGGAAATAGGAATCACCGCACCGTGACTGTTATTTGAGGGAGGTGGGTGAAAGGTGCCTAAGTAAGTAAACAGGTAAAAAAAAAATTGGGGGGCCCCCGCTGGGGAGGGGGGGTTGAGGTGCCAGTATGGGGATCGGGGCCCAAAATTGCAACCTGCACTGAGGCCCATCTTTCTCTTCCTCTGCTACTGAGATGTAGTCCCACTTTACAAAAGTGGTAGCAGGGATGATGCTAGCAACTAGAGGCCAGTAATCTTGACATTATTGGTAGGAAAGTTAATGGAGTGAGTGCTGAAGGAAAGGACTGTGGAAAATCTTGAGTCCAGCTGATCATATGACCTGAGACAATGTGCATTCACGGTGGGGGAGGGGCATGCCAAATGAATCTAATAGCTTTCTTTGACTGCATGACCAGGGAATTAGATCAGGATGGAGGGATGGACGTGGACTACCTAGATTTCAGTAAGGCTTTTGACACCATTCCACATAGGAGACTTGAAAACAAGCTAGGCAGCGTGGGTCCAAAGGTGGTAAACTGAGTAAGAAATTGATTAAGGGATGGGTGACAGAGGATGGTGATAAAATGGAGTTCACTCTGGAGAAGGGAGGAAGATCAGCGGGTGCCTCAGGGATCAGTACTGGAACCAATACCCTAAAGAGCTGGTGACACGCTCAACAAAATGTTAGCAAAACATCTTGCAACGTAGTCCAGCTTGTATTTCCCATTAGTGCTGTATTCCTTCTCCCCATTATTTATTACTTAAGTTATTTGCATGAAAACAAGATCTTTGTTATTGAAGAGTTCATCTATTACCGCTGCTTTCTCCCTACCTGAAGTCATAGAGAACTGCTTGTGACCTTACAGGTATTCCCATGGCAACAGATTGTGATGTCACAACAGAGGATTATGACTTAAAATGGGGAGTAAACTATAGAGGCAGATGAACTCAAAATGAACTCTAAAGGATAAAGATCATATATTCATACACATTTCTTGGTAATAAGTTATGGGAAGGAGAAATATGTAAAACAGAAATGGAATGCAAGCAGAATTGTACCTAATTATTAAGATTTTTTTTTTTAAGTTTTCATTGAGGTGTCAGTAGCTCTTTAATGTCTTTAGAACTGACAATGCAGAGGAGCTGGAAGGGAATGTCTTCCTCTTTGTGGATGACACCAAACTAGGGTGGACACTCTGGGGTGGTGGTGGAAAGAATGCACAGAGACCTGAGAAAATTTGAGGAGTGGTCAAGGGTATGGCAGGTGGGTTTCAATGAGAAGAAGTGCAAAATCATGCACTTTAATATTTGGTTTACAGAGAAGGAGGAAACAGACATAATTGTCCATATTTGTACTTCACTAAAGCATGATCACAGACTTAGTAAGTCAAGTAACTTAAAAAAGTTTATTAAAATTCAAAGTATAAGAGCCAGCCTGGTGGCACAGAGCATTGAGACTCCTTACCTCGACCCCGCCAGTGACCTGGGTTCTGGGTGAGCTTGGGCTGCCAGGGGTGGGGGATGGCAAGGAGCAGGATTGATCAGCCATCAGGTAGTCTCTTCTCTCTGGGGAGGGATGAAAAGTTTCCCCGAATCTTGGCTGCCACTTGGTGCAGGCTAGGTGGCAGTGCCAGGCCAGGGGAACCTACGTGTATGTGATAGGCTGGGAGGGAGGATGAAGCTGTCACAAGAGCTGTAGGATGCATGCACGCCTCCATGCATGACCATGTATCAGGGTCCTGGAAACTGAAGAAAAATACAAAATACCATGTCTCTCCCAGAGCCATAAGGCAGGAGGGGTACCAGGGGAGCACCAGGTTAGCTCCTCTGGCATGCAGTTTCTTGCCATGAGTTGCCTGCCCCAAGGGTGTCAGCTGCTCTTTAAACTCATTTGCATTGCTACTGGACAGGTCATTAGTACCTAGATGCATCATGCGTGATTTTCTACCCTCTGTTCTGGTCAGCTTTTCCAACTGGGAGATCATCCTGCTTTCTGTTGTCTTTGGATGACATAGAAAGGATATATTCACCCTATTAGAGTTCAATACCAGTCTCTTCATCCCTCAAACTATGAAATCCACTATGAGAAACATACCTTTCCTATTTCTTCTGTCCGTACCCAAAACATGTACACCGGGTTCATCATTTTATTATATTATTTATTTATTTCTACTTTGATAACCAAGTAGGTGTGCTGTCACCTGTTGTTTTTTTAAGGCACAACCCAGATACTACAAGTACATTGAGAAAAAGGAACAACAGAAGCACAGCACACGTTATAAAAAGTCTCACAAGTTGAAATAATATATATTTACAGGTCACTAGGTTACATGGAGGAGAGCATGACATACAATGATGTGTACAACGGCTAGCACAGCAGGTGCACAATAGTGAGAAAGAGCTAAATAATAATCAGTGAAGGAGGTCTAGCTACAAGAAACAGGAGCATGTCCCAAAATCCAATAAATAGTCCTCTATCTTAGCAGCAAAAACTTTGTAGGAGGGGACTGCCTAATGGGCACAGCAATGGAGTTCCATAGAGTAGCAATCCTAAAACTGAAGAATTTCTGTCCCACCCCTGTTCGCCTGGATCTAAAGTGCATTTTTGACAGTGTAATGGGAGTGAGTAAGGGATGTTAAAGAGATTCACAAAGATAAGGCACCACACCCAACATTTAGATGCCTTACAGCCACAGAAAACCTTCAATGTGTAAATATTCAAATTTTGTGCAGCATTAAAAAAATTATTCACTCAGTTAAATTAGTAAAACCGGGTCCCACAGACTTCCTGCTTATGAGTGCCTCCCTGTTCCGCGCGTGCTCACTTACGAGATGACGAGATGCTGAGTGAGGCGTGGAGGTGCACTCCATTATAAGCAATAGGTGACTTTGTTTATTAAGTAAACTTTAATAAAGTTTTGCAATATCAGGGTACAGACATCTTACTGAAATTGTTGCAGTAGGCACATAGTGCAATACCTGAACTTGGAAATGACAACCAGTTGAGTAATAGAAATTGGCATATTAGAAGCTGCATACAAGACAGGTTCCGCACCCCCCACCCTCCCCACGAAGATGAAATTGGGGTGATTCTAGATATATCTTATCTATAGCTCCTACCTAGGAGGTATCAGTAGTGGTCCTTATTATAAAGAGGTACTGGAATTAGAGTGAATCTGCAAGAGGCTTAAAAGTGGGTCCCAAACTCTTCTGTATTTTTTGAGGTTATCAGTAATACCCGTAATAGTGTATCTGGCTTGAAGAGCAAACCTATTCTTCCAGTATCATCTGGTGTAACTGTGTCTTGATGGGTCCAATCAATGCCTAAGAATTACTTTTTTGGCACAAGCAGAGATCAGGGCAATATGTGCTCTCTGAGTGCGCCCGCTACGAAGTATAAAATCCCCTAAAATACAAATCTCGGGTGAATTTGTCTGTCAAATTAAGTAGGGGATCCAATCAAGATTGGATTAGGTTCCAGAATGGAGACATTTTTTCACAGGCCCATAGCATGTGAAGTAGGTCCCTGGGACTTGATGACATCTTGCGCATTGGTTCTAGGCCCAGGATCCCATTTGAAAAAGTTTCACAGAAGTATATAAATTATGGTTAATCTGGAATTGCATATATCTGTATCTATCCCATTTGATATTTCTGTATAGGTGTTTCCAGATTTTTGGTCACGGCCTGTGAGCTACAGATGGAACTAGGGTCTGGTCCCTCCAGTAACATCTCTGGCTCTCCAAATTCTATATTGTAGTTTGTAAGAATGTATATGCATACGTTATCAAATGGGATGATGGGAGGGAGCTACAGTATGGAGAAAGGGTGAGTGAGAGAGAATTAGACCATGAGCCTGTGCCAAAATGCTTAACCAACATATGAGAAACCTGTAGGTATTTAAAGACATAGGTGGGGGGACACTTGAATTGTGAACTAGCATCACAAAATGATCTCAGCTTATTGAAGGCAACCAAATCAGCTACTTTTACAACCCCCATATTAGGCCAAAAAGGTTAGGTTTTAAAACCTGACCCAAATGAATAGGTTGGGATTATGGAAGAGGAGCTGATCTATATCTCTATACCCTTTGGTTTTAAGGAAGGTGTTAATAGTTCAGCGTTTGCAGCATGGAACCTACTGGAGAATCCTTCAGATTTTAGGGAAGATTTTTCTTGAGTATATAGTACTAAGTATATGGGAGAGCTTTGGGATCTACGTTATGAGAGGCACAGAGAGATTGCTCGATTTTAACCCATAAAGGACAGTAAGGAGAATCGAAGATGGTGTTAGTGGGAAGTAACCAGAATCTGAACCCTGTCAGATGTGTTGCCAAATAGTATAAATAGAAATTGGGAGCTTGTAGGCCTCCATCCACCGTTGAATGGGTAGCCTAGACTTTTCGCCTATCCATAAAAATTAGCTGATAATTTTGTGTATGCTCGAAAAACATGATAATGGGAGGGCCCAATTAAACATTTGCAAATTGTATAATACATATGGAAGAATATTAATTGTAATAATACTCATACAGCCCCATAGGGACAAGGGCAAATGGGCCCAACATGTGATGTCTTCTTTTAAGGTAGTAATGATAGTGTCAAGGTTTAATTTTCTCATAGTTTTGGGAGAGGGGTGGAGATTGATGCCTAGATACTTCAGTTTATCAGTACGCCATTGAAGGCCCAGATTTTCTACTTCAGCTCTCAAGGTGTACTTGTTAAGAGGGAAAATTTCTGTTTTATTTAAGTTTAATTTAAAATTGGAGATAGTACCAGACTGAGAGATTAGTTGAAAAGTGACTGGAAGAGATTGTGCAGGAGAGATATATGTAGTAACATATCATCTGCATACGCAAAGATTTTATATTCTGCTTTACCTGTGGTAATACCGCTAATGAGCAGGGATGTTTTGAACTTTCTAATGAGGGGCTCTAAAAACAGGTTAAATAAAAAGGGTGAAAGGGGACAGCCCTGACACTTTCCCTGGTGAAATGTGAAGGGTACAGAGAGAACACCATTGCATTGGACTCGCACAGAGGGGAACGATTAAAGAACTTTAATCCAATTTATAAATTCTTGGGGAATTCTATACTTGGAAAGTAACATAAAGAGATATTACCAGAAAACCCTGTTGAAGGCCTTCTCAGCATCTAGGAGACCAGGGCAGGAGGTGTACAGAAATACCTAGCTGCAGAAAGAGATTGGTGATTTTCCTGAGATGGTCAGAAGAGAGGCAATCTTTGACAAAACCCACTTGCTCTTCACTTATTAAAACATCCCAGATACTACCTAGTCTCAAGGCCAGTATTTTGGCTAAAATGTTTAAGTCCACATTGATTAAGGAGCTAGGTCTGTAGCTAGGGATGAGAAGAGGGTCTTTACCCAGTTTGGGCAGTACCATGATTGTGGCTTGGGTTAAGGAAAAATCAGAGATGCCTTCTTTGAAGAAGTAATTAAAAGTGTTTAAGAGTATGGGCACCATTGTATCTTTGAAGGATTTGTTAAAATTAATGGAGAAGCCATCTGGACCGGGTGCTTTATCTAATGGAAGAGTGTCGATGGCATCCAACACTTCTATGAGGGTAATGGGGGCTTTTAAAATGTAATTTTAGGAAACAGAAAAAGCAGGGAGATTAATATCACTGAGAAAAGCCTCTGGGGCTTGTGGTGAGGATAAAGAAGAGGAAGGTGTATACAGTTGTGAATAATAAGTTCTAAATGCCTCACCTATGTCTTTGGGAGAGGTGAGGGGATGACCGGAAGGTGAGTGACGAGAGTAACAATTCTATCAGTGACCTGGGAATGTAATTGAACAGTAAAATCTCCCCAGCTCTTTTGCCTTGATCAATATAAGAGATCTTGGAAAGTAGCATGAGGAACTCAATTTTTTCAACAAGCAACTAGTTATATTGGGCCCAGAGAGATTCTGCTCTTTCCCAGTCTTTTATGGGGGAGGTTTAGGATTGATTTGCTTCAGTCGCTGTGATTTCGTTAAATAAGGAAGAGAGTGCCCTTTCTCTTTGCTTTTTTCTTTTAGACGCCAGGTGAATTAATTCACCCCTGAGGGCGCATTTCAATGAGTTCCATAAAATTTTATTTATTTATTTATTGAGAATATTGAATTACAACCTTTGAGTCAGGGACTCATTTCCAAAGGCTCCACATCAGGTACAATACAAAAAATATCTAGTTTATGCATTGAAGGAGAGCTGAAATCCATGAAATTGATAATGAATAACTGTAGTTGCTGAGTATATTCGTCTGACCTTAAGATTTGATTATTAAGTTTCCATAATCCATCTTTCTGAAAATTAGGTGAAAGATCCAAGTGAAGGTGAGCAATATTGTGTGCAGAGAAAATTTTGGAAGAGTAGAAGGCTAAAGGGATACCTGGGAGATGATCTACACTCATTAGGAAATAATCTATATGAGAGAATGAATGAAGAGACAGGGAGCAAAATAAATATTCTTTTTTGCCAGGATTTAACAGTCTCCAGGGATCCGTGAGGCCTAAGGTGTGCATTAACTCATGTAATGCTTTCTGTCCCATGGAGAGGGATTGTCTTGGTTGGCCCGACCTACCCAAGTGATTGGAGATAAACAGATTCCAATCACCCCCGAGTATAATTGGGAATGACGTCAATGGTGCTAATAAATCCATCAAATTTGTGAAGAAATCTTAGTCATCTTTATTAGGACCATAAATGGATCCTATGACAACCTCAGAATGACCCAGGAGTGGTCTCAGGATCATGAAATGCCCTTCTGTATCAGAGAATCCCTGCAATGGGCAAAATGGCATCCTACGGTTTATGAGGATAGCAATTCCCCTCTTGTGAGAATTCAGACCAGAGCCAAAAACCTGGCCCACCCAATTTCTACATAGATAGTGGCTTTGGTTGGGTAAAAGGTGCATTTCCTGCAAAAATGCAATGTCTGCTTGAAGGCTACACAGATGGAGTAAAACCTTCAGTCATTTGGTTGGGGTTTGGACCCCTTTAATATTCCATGAACACATGTTAAACTTAGCCATGATGAGTTGAAGAAGGATTATAAAGGACCTTGGGCTTAAAAGAATACATCCCCTCTAATCTGAACCGTGTTAGCACAACACCCCCTGTATCTGTGGCAGTCCCCACCCCTCCCCCACCCAGCCTACCTAGCAAACCCTGTCTAACATTAATAACACAATCCTTATTCCTCCAGTATCTGAAACCCATAAGAACCCCACTTAAACTTCACATTATAGTGCACTCTTAGTATGTAGTTAAAGAATAATATGGGAAAGTAATTAGTGGATTTCCCCACCAACAACAAATGCATGAGTGTTCCTCTGGAATTACACCTACCAGCCCTCCCATCCCCAGCTTTAATGAACAACCAAGCTGTAATTATAAACATTAAACTAGTAATAGCTGGACTGATTGTCTAAAATCTTAACACTAAACCTCTGGCAGCCCTAAGCATAAACTATAAGAACAGCAACTTGCTTAGGCAGACAGGCACACTTTAGAGCTTGTGACGAAGAGTAGTTAGGCTAACTAGGCTTTATAACTAGCCAAGATAAATCAAAACAATTGCTCGTTGGTCATTGGTATCTGTCAGCAGAAGTCCAAACTATTCCAGAAACCTATGGACGAACGGAGAAAAAAAAGGGGGGGTGGTACCTCGTGATGACGGAGGATCTGTATCATACCAAAACTGGCAATAATGACCTATGTTTGCCCCTAAAAATTGCATATTTCATGGATCAGGGCACAGCATGTCCAGTTTATGTTAGGAAGTCGAAGGGAGACAGAGAGAAGATAAAAAAGAAATAGTGAATACGGAAGATGATGAAAGTGTGGCATAAACTCTGTGTCCATCTAATTTTAAGGTTGCATCTATAGGGATGCATCAGTTTTAACTTTGGGAAATGGTTAGCTGTCATGGGTCAAGCTGCTGCAAACCCAAATTATGTAGGTGACAAACCAGAGATAGTAGAAGTAAAGAGAAGGATAAAGGTGACATAAGGATCATGCACTGTAGTACCTCCTTTTGTGTTTCGTTATGAGTCTATTGGCTTTAGTTAGACTGTTAGAAGGACAGCCATTTATTCATGAGTCAGGGTAGTGCATACCCAGTTTATGTAAGGCTAGAAGAAGAAGCATCAAGAAAACAAAAGAAAGAAAGAAGAAAGATTAGATGTAAGTGGTTAGTGGAACAGGGCTAGACAAGAAAAAAAATCAAAGCTGGATTAGACCATGTAGGCACAACATTCAAAAGGAAATAATATATGTCCTTAAGCATCCCTCACGAAGAAGATCTGCAGCCAACTGTAGTGAAAGCAATCCTCATCTCGCTCACTCGAGGAATCATGATGAAGCTGTGTGTGGGTGCACACATTCGAGGAGATCAAATTAGCCAGCAAGCAACCTGCAATATATGGGATGGTAGGCAAAACAGTCCTAGCCGGTGTTGTACAAAAAAGATACAACGGATGACAAGCTGGTAGATCAGTCTGTTGTAGCTCTAAGAGCTGGAGAGCATTACAATATTTTCTATAAAGTCTAGCTAGGCCAGCACACAGGGACACAAAGCACCTCAGAGTGCTCCCAGACATCTGGAGAGACTGGATAAGTAAGTTCAATTAAGCTACTGTGAGTTCCATTCAGATATAATTGGGAAAATGTTTCAGAGCTGGGAAAATAACTCCAGAAACAGGGAGGGAAGTTCATTACTGGCCATCTCAGCAGTGTCAAAAGCCTTCCATGAGCCTTGGTGTAATACTAGAAGGTGGGCTGTATATAGCATTCTGAATTTAATGCTTACAGCTATCAGTTTAGAAATGGATACATGATACTCGGTTCTTTTTGACGAACTGTTGAAGATAGGTCTTGGGAGATCTGGAGGGAATGGTCCTCCCATTTTAGCTCCTGCAACTCCTTGATTTTACTCGAGATGTGTTGCCTGTTGAGGTAGCTTAGCAGGTGTAGCATGAAAGGTCGGGGTTAGCGCTGGGAGGAGTCCTAGGAGACCTATGTGCCTTTTCTACGATGTAAGTGGCCAAATGTGGAGAGGGCCCCGCTATCTTGACCAACAATTTTTGGGCGAACATTCAGGTGCTGACCACTCAGATTCCTCAGTGAGGCCAAACATTATCAAATTCTTCTTCCAACTTCTCCCTTCTAAATCTTCCACTTTAGATTCCAAACAGGAAAGCTTTTTCCTAAGGGAGATAAGTTCAGGGTCGATTTTGGATCACCAAGACTCGACAGATGAGTAGGGCCAAGATGTCTGATATCTTTTGGTTCATATCTTTTAATTCCTCCTGCAGCAACTTGAGCTCAGAAGTGAAGGCAGCTAGGTCAGATTTCAATGGTGCCAGCTTCAACAAAATTTCTATTCTGAGTGCGGTGTTGTGGTGGATGTCAGAGGAGCTCTTCTCTGCAGAGACAGGCTTGTTCTTAGGCCTTTCTGAACTCTTATCCAGTGTCTGTGGTGGGGTATGTGCTGGAGGAGCTTTTCTCATTTCAGCCTCCATTTTAAGTGCTGTAGGTAAAATATCTGCTGCCTTTACTGCACGGAGGGATGTTTCTAGCTGCTTGTGATGGTTGTGTCAAGGTAGATCAAAACTAATTCTTTTAACCAGCAATTTGAAGGTGATTTCTTGAGTTGTAATGGGAGCAGAACTGTGCATCTTTCACAAGCTAAGCATCACAAGATCTCTCACGGTGAGGCTTTTTGCTTAACATTTTATCTTATCATGGGCACTTGGTCATAAAATGTAGGCACCAGTCAACTAAGAAGGCCTTCTTAGTGGACCAGTGCTCATGTTTTATGACTGAGTTCCATGATAAGATGAAAACTTTAAACAAATTGCAGGGGCAGCACTCATAAGCTGAAGTCCGTGGGACCTAGTTTTACAAATTTTATGGAGTGAATAATTTTTAATGCTTCACAAAATTTGGATATTTCACACTGATGGACTTTTGTGGTGGTAAAGCATGCAAATGTTGAGTGTGGTGGCTTATCCATTTTTCTTGGTGGATCTCTTTAACAGGAGTGAGCATTGCCTTTACACACTGAGGCATATTGCCATGTAGAGTCTTAAATACAGAATTGGCCAGAAGGAGTTGGGCCCTGTGCTCTGGTTGATGCCAACCTAGGTGCTCTAGGCTGGTGCAGTGGTGGGACCTGGGCCCTTGCGAGGAGACAAATTTGTCCACCTTGTGATATTGGATATTTTCCTTTAACTATACTCATTTTGGAGCAGTGCCTGTTACAATGGCCCCATAGTCTAACAAAGGAAGTAGGTTGCGTTGCACGATCCTTGCGGTCTGCAGTGAGAATCCTTTGGATATGGAGGAGCTGCCCCAGTTTTTGGTGTACTACCATGACAGTGTTGTTTAAATGGACATCAAATGTAAGGCATGGATCAAGGCTTACCTCCAGGTATTTGAAATCCACTACTAATTCAAGTGTACTGCCATCTAAGGTAGAGATGGTGAGGTCTTGTAAGTTCTGATTGATTTTTCTTTTCGGGGGGGGCAGAGCTAAAAAAGGAGAGCTTTGGTCTTGGGTACATTTAGAACTAGCTTTTCAATTAAGGACCAGCACTGGAGAGCATGAAGGTCTTTTGAAGGGTAATGCTAATATTGGATATATTTCTCCCAAGTGCATAGACAGCATCATCTGCTTAAAAACAGGGATTTGGAAATTAAGCAGATTTGGGGCAGATTATTAAGGAATAGTGTAAAAGGAGGGGTCCAATATGGAGCCCTGCTGCACCACAGTGTGCGTATCAGCATCAGAGGTTGTCCAGCCCAGTTTGATCACCTGGGACCTGTTTTGCAGGTAACTTGAGAACCACTGTGCTTCTGTCAGGCTCACCTCAAGAATGCTGAGCCGCTGGCCCAGTGGCGCTGAGGGTTAAGGCATTAGATGCCTCACCTCACACCATATCTGGAATGTGTAGTACGGTATGGGCTGCATGCCCATTGACTCACACTGTGGACCAGGGATATAGGATTTGTCTTTTTTTTACTTAGCCCATGATCGGGCGGGCAGACAGGTCCACTGGACCACCAGGGATGTTAGATTTGACTTTTTGCTTAACCCATGATCGGGTGGGCAGACAGGTCCACTGGACCACCAGGGATATTGGATTTGTCTCTTTTTTACTTAGCCCATGATCAGGTGGGCAGACAGATCCACTGGACCACCAGGGATATTGGATTTGTCTTTTTTTTACTTAGCCCACGATTGGGTGGGCAGGGGTCCACTGGACCACCAGGGATATAGGACTTCGTTTTTAATTTTCTTAAGCCTGCAATCAGGCATGGGGGGTGGGCACCACCATGGAGGTGCAGCTGGAGCTCAGGTGGCCACCCACAGGTGGCAGCTGCCGTGTTGCACCCTGCAATAGGGCAGCTCACCTGTGGGTGGCCAGCTCTTGCTCCTTTTTTTTTTGGCATAACTTTGTGCTGGCGCAGGTAGGTGTTGCACATGCATGGCTCTGCATATCCCAGGCTGAATATCGGTATGTGCAGAGTATGCATGGGCACGCCCCCCCCCACTTGCACCTACATACATTACTGATGCGCTCTGGCACATCGGGATTTGTGCTGCACACTTTCCCCTTTTGAATATTGCACCGGGGTGCATCAGTGGGTTGCATATGGTGCAACACTGTTGTGCCATGTGCAACCCTTTTGAATATCTGGGCCACAGAGTTTAATTGCACATTGTGATAAGGAGTTGAAATTATGGGTAGAACATGAACAAATTGATGTGTTAGCATTACGTGAAACTTGGCTAAAGAAATCTATCAAAAATGACACTATAAACATGGCTGGTTATATACTACATAGATCAGACAGGAGTAAAGGGAGAGGTGGTGGGGTTCTGGTGTATGTTAGGGATAATTTTGCATCAGAATTAGTCACAGAAGATTATTTTAATGCTGTTGACTACTTAAATATAAAATGGACCATGGGTGGTGGACTAGGCATGCACATTTTTTTGACATTTGTATATCTACCCCCAAAATCTGCTAACATTGATGTTGACTTATTGGAAGAAATGCGTTCTTTATATCAAAATAAGGAGCACATTATACTGGGAGATTTTCATTTGGGGTTCCGGTCAGTAACATTAAGGAACAAAATAAAGTGGACAAAAAAAGGCAGCAAGAACAGTGCCTCTATCAGTATTGGCAGCACAAAATGAAGAATGCTAGAACAATGCAGGCCACATGACATGCAGGTAGTGAACAACGTCCACTGCATGGAGACACTGCACTAGAACCCCAGTGGTTAGGAACACAAGCCAACATGTCATCTCCCCTGTCCTGTGTGTTGTGTGTGTTGCTGGGGACATGCCGGCTTGTGCTCCTTGACCCTTGCATTATTCACAACCATCCACATGGTGGCCATTATCCACCTGTCCTCCAGTGGTTACCCCGGTACACTGTCTCCATCACTCAGCACTCTGGGTGGGGGTACCCCACCATGTGGGTTTCTGTACCATTAGATTACCATGGTAGATGTCCAGTGGCCTGCTTCCCTCAGTGGTGGTTGCACCCTGCCCTGTTCCATTTCCCTGCACCCTTATGCTGTTCCTGTGCATGGGTGCCTGCTGCTGTGTGTTTTAGTGCAGTGTCTCCATACAGTGGATGTTGTTTGCTACATGTGGGTCATGTGGCCTGCATTATTCTGGCAGGCTTCTTTTTGTGCTGCCAGTATTGATGGTGACACTGTTTTTGCTGCTTTATTTTTGTCCACTTTATTTTGTTCCGTGATGTTACTGACCGGAACCTAATTGGAATTGGACAAACTCAAAACAAACTGGTAAAATAAAGAACACAATTGCAGCTAATGGGTACCAAGAAATAATTAATTCAATTAGTAGAATTAATTACAAAACAATAACAGGTGGGACTTTAATTGATTGGATTTTGGTAAACAGGCCAGATTATCTAAAAGTATCAGGTGTACTAAGTGACACAATTTCTGATCATTCTCCGATATTTGTAATTAGAAAAAAGATAAAATACCCACCAAAAGGGGTTCAAAATACAAAACTTGGTCTTACAAAATGTAACAAAACAAACAGTTATCAGGAAGTATGTAAAATTGATTGGTCCCATTATTCTGTTTTACTGACATAAATGAAGCCACAAGTTATTTTACTGTTCAACTATTAAACAGTGTTACTAAGTTAACACCTAAAATGAAGTTTAGGATTAAAACTTAACATACACCATGGTTTACACAAAATACATTAGATTTACTTAAGTTAAGAAATGCCTTGTGGAAGCAATACATGAACATCGGGTCCCAAATTGACTTAACTAATTATTGACATAGTAGAAATGTGTGTAAAACAGAAATTAAAAAAGCAAGCAAAACTTTTTTAAAGAGAAGCAGTTAAAAGAGTTATTGAACTGCAAAAAGCTTTTGGGATTCTTTTAAGGATGTGTACGCTACTAAGAATAAAAGTAAGATTGAAAAAATTAATATTGGTAATAAAACATTGGATGCTGATTGCATGGTAGCAAATGAATTTAACACATTTTTCATGGATATGAGTCAATATAAGAACCAAATAGATGTGAATTATCAAAAAGCTGACTTGAATAAAAAGGTTGAAATTAAGATATCAACTCAGGCAAAAATTGGTAAACTTTAAATGTTTGCTTTTATGAAAATACATGAAAAAGAAGTTTTTGATCTATTAGCCACCCTCAATGAGAATAAAGGACCAGGAGCCAATGAAATACCTCCGAAGATAATAAGGGCAGCAGCTGGACCATTGACCAAGCCAGTTACTTACCTGTATAACCTTTCATTATGTACTAACAAGATTCCAGACATATGAAAACCACTATAATTTCATCCATCTTTAAATCAGGGGATAAATATCAGATTACAAATTATAGACCAATTTCTGTACTGTCAATACTAGCATAAATACTCAAGAAAATAGTAGTTAAACAACTAACAGATTATTTAGTGAAGAATCAATTAAATGAAAATCAGTATGGGTTCAGGAGGGGGTACAGCTCGTTGACAGCCTTGGCCAGGTTAACTAGTGAGATCTATAATATTATGTACAAAGGTCTATTGACTGGAGGGATTTTTGTTGACCTGATCAAGACCTTCAACCTGGTAGACCACCCTACCCTGATCTAAAAATTGAGGCATTTAAGGGTGGGAGAGAGAGAATGCCATTCCACGGTCTGAACATTATCTGCAGGACAGAAAGCAGCAAGTAAAGACTGGTCTAGAGACATCTGCTTTAAGGTATATTCACACTGGGGTTCCACAAGGTTCGTTCCAGGTCTGCTCCTGTTCTCTGTTTTCATAAATGATCTGCCTAATGTATGTACAGATGCATCAGTTATTATGTATGCAAATGATACAGTGATTTATTGTGGAGGAAGAACAGGGGCAGACCTGGAAGCTCAATTGAAGCCCTTATATGATGGTTTACAAAAGTGGTTTCTGGAAAACAAACTGCTGTTAAAAAAGAAAAGGACAGTCATAATGTTATTTGGTCTTAAATGTAGACTAGAGGGTAACCCGTTGTGTATAATTGGAGAAAATGGATTAAAATTGGAGAAAACAAGGGGGTATTTAATATTTGGGGGGTAAATCTGGATGGTGGATTGATCTTGGATGAACACATATCAAAAGTAACAAAAAAAATAATAATAAAATGGGCTTCTTGTATAGAAATATTAGTTGTTTGACAGTACATGCAAAACGGGCAATAGCACATCAAGTATTATTACCAGCACTTGAATATAATAATACTTTGTTAATGAATGCTCCTGATACCTTGTACAATAAATACACAACGTTTAATAATATTGTGAGGTTTGCAGTCAGATGCACTAAAAAAAGGGAACATCATTGTAACTTGTATCTCACTTTTGGGACTTTACTCCCAGGAGAGAGAATCATGAAGATGGCTTACTTGTTCTTACATAAATTATTCCATACACAAACTCCTTCTGCTTTATCAGTACACTTACAACGCATAAATTCAATAAGAGTACAGTCAAAGCCATTTAATGCATACACATCAGGACTTGTGGAATCTGCCCGCATTAGACGATGTCCATTGTTGTTGGCAGATGGCGGTAGAGTGCTTTTGTACTGTATTTGGTTAGCCATTTCGGCAATGTTCAGCAAAGCACATTTATGTGCTTTCATAACTGCTCTGCTTATACAGCTTATACAGTGTAGGGTGTGAGGCTGTCTTTAAAAATATACTTTATTTTATTTCTTTAATCATTGTTTATGTGCTGCTTTCTCTGTTGTGGTGTGAGGGTAGTGCAGGGTTGTGCAGGGTACTCTGTATGATTGTACAGTACTGTATTTGATGTGCTTTTCACTTTCTGGGGATAGGGACTAAGGTTAAAAACATATCTGTATTCATTCTTTATTTAAAAAAAAATCATTAATTGTAGTTTGTCTAGAAGCGCTTGCAGCGTATGGTCGAAAATTCCTTTCCACACCGGCCATCAGGTTCCAATCTGGTCTTACGTCTGCGTGCCATTCCATGGCTCTGCAAAGTGTGTTCACAGCTGTGTGTACATCACTGGTTGTTACAGGTAGGAGATTCTGCTCATCTGGATCATCTTCTGGATCTTCAGTTTCCTGGTCCTGACTGCTCAGCAGAGCATCGATCTGCTTAAGAAGTTCGATCTTTCATGACAACGGGATATCGGGGCACTTAGACATGTTTTTTTCTTACAGCAGCAAAGTCAGAGTATGTCTTTCACAAGGAAAAGCACTTAAATAGCCACCGAAATAACTTAACTGCCTAATTGACAGCTTGAGAACATGTTGATTGCCCTTGTTAATCGCACTTGGACTGTCCGTCTTTGCCAAGCATTCCAGGTCCGCATTAAGGGGATGATTTAATATAGAACACATAGGTCACAGTTTTGGATTTTGAAAACTGTCCATGGTACCCAACTGTTAGCGTTAGCCGTGTCCATGCAAAGTGGCTTGGACTGTACTTAGGGAGTCATCAACAAAACTACTCATAGAACAAAAAGTAAGTACTAAAACTGTTGAGTGTTCTTTGACTACTTATGGTACAAAATTAATAAATAAACTACCTCTATTTAATTTAGATATAAAAAAAAGTGTTTTTTTAAAAGAACCCTGGAAAATGATTTGTATAGTGTCTCCAGTTGCAAATGTGTTGGGGTTGCATGATGTTATTTGCACTACAGGTTGTTGTAGGTTAGTGTACTGCACATATTATATGATTTCTTATGACTTTTATTATTTTATGATTGAATGATGGTTATACTATTATCTACTTATTAGTATGTATTGCATTGTGTTTTGTATACTTTGTAAATTCCCTTCCCCAGGCATGATTGAAAAAGGGTCCTTTTGGGTCTAATCCACTTTCCTGGTCAAAATGATAAATGAAATGAAAATTACATTTGCAGATCTCATAAAACACAGAAGCTGCCATCATGAAACTTTCCACATTATTAGACCTTGCCTACTGGACAATGCATGCACAATTTCACATGAGTTCATGAAACTTTGCCTAAGCTATTAAGGTGCAAAATGAGGGGTTTAACAACCAGCCATAACTCCCACACCCCAAGCAGCAAATGGACAAAACAATACAAGCAACCACAGACAGCCATCATCAGTTAAGATAAACAACATGCAAATATCTACAGATGACACAAATGCAGTAGCACTGATATGCTAGTGTCATGGGATTTTTATCTGTTGTACACACTGCAAGACATACACACTTACTTCTGGCTACAGATAGATATCATCAATACTAAAATTACAACACTACTTGTGTATGCAGAAGAACAGGCCTCTGGATATCCAAATTACAAGAGTATTTTGTCTGCAGAAGCACAGGCCAATAAGAGGCCAGTGCTTCTGTAGCCACAGGTATCTCATCCACCTGTAAGACATACATACAGTTCTGTCCACAGAAGAGTGAGCCCTCTGAGGGCCAGCACTTCTGTAGCCACAGGTGTAAGACATACACAATGACCTCTGGCTACAGAAGCACCAGTGCCTAACATCAATTGTATCAAAATTGCAACAGTAGTGCTGTCTGCAGAAATGCAGGCCCCTGAGGGACCTGTACCTCTTCAGGTACAGGTATGAGACATACGCACTGACTTCAGGCTACAGAAGCATAGGTCCCCGTGGGGCCTGCACTTATACAGTGACATATAGAAAACCATGATATCCACATCGCAACAGTAATTCTGTCTGCAGAAGCACAAGCTCCTATGTGGCCTGCATCTCTGCACTCACAGGTACTCATGCACACTGTAAGACATACACACACAGTTGTAGTTACAAAAGCAGAGGTCCTTGGCAACACCCAAAATTCACAAAATACCCATCCACAAAGGTAGCACATTGGTGTTACTGCATTTGTGCCATCTGAAAAGACTTGTATGTTTGTCTTACCTGATGATGGCTGTCTGTGGTTGCTTGTGTGATCGTGTCTTTTTGCTGCTTGGGGGATGGGAAGTTAGGGTTGGAAACCCTTACTCACATTTCCCTACTTTTGTGACATTAAGTTGAACCCTCTCTGGTGAATTGACACAGTTTTCTTTTTTTTTGCAAAGAATTTCCTTTATTTTTGAGATAGTGGAATTGCAGCCTTATTAATACAGGTCCCTGCAGTTCAAGCAGGAGGATGTCTTTCCAGTCAGAGAGTAGATCTGTGCTATGGTACCGTCTTTAGATGAGGTTATGGTTGAGTGTGGTGTTTAGTGTTAACCCCCTAACATTTAGCCTTTATAGCTTTGCTCCTGTTCAACAGAACTGTATGAAATTTTGATTGTGCAGACTGGACAGCAAAGTCTCATGATGGACAGATATCTGAATTCTGAGATTCAAAGAGAGGATAAAGTACATCTTTTTTTTCTCTCACCTATAGCCCAAATGTTTTAGAATTTTGTTCTGAAATTTACAGAGTAGAAGGAGCTTGCCTATAAAAGATGCCCCTTTTTTGTTTGGTGAAAAAATATTATTCTTTTCTCAAGTTAAGAAATCACAAAGGCAGTTCGGCTGCTATGGTTTCCATCAAGTATAGAATAGACAACACACTAAGAGTGCGTACTCGGAAATGTGGTGCTGTAGGAACCAACTGATTGGATTCTGAAATACATTCCTAGCACATGCAAGCTAAAAATCAGGATGCCTGATCTATTAGAACAAAGTTTTTATTTTTTTTAAAACACAGCTGATTACCAGCCGGACATGTTTTGGAGTAACCTCCTTGTCAGGCTGGTAATCGACTGTGGTTTTAAAAAAAAATAAAAACTTTGTTCTAATAGACCAGGCATCCTAATTTTTGACTTGTGTGTGCTAGAAACATATATAGAAAAAACTCTAAAGTTGTGTTCAGGATAAACAATTTAATTAGATAAAAACAGCTGAACTGTTATGAAGACAGCTCCCTCCCTCAGCTGAACATTTCTGCACCAAATTTTGAAAAAGTGCAGAATGCAGTAGCTAGGTTGTTGACCAGTCTACACAGATCATGTCACATTAATTGACAGCCAGTGCAGAGAGCGCAGCACAGGTGTAATGTGCCTCTTACCCCATTCTCCTATACTGTAACAACTCAACTTGTTTACACATGGAATGGGGTAAGAGTTAAGCTCGATAAACGCAAGGTACACCCCAACGCCTGTTGGTGTGTGGACAGTGGTGGGGTTGGGTGGGGTGTAGGTTGGTAACCATAACACTAAATTTCCAGTTTTTGTTGCTGTAATAGAAAACCTAACTGATCCATTAGCAGAGTTTTTGCAATGATTAAATGTATATATATATATATATATATATATATATATAATTATGGTAATACGGTAGTGCTACCATAGTTAGCGTTGAGTAGCCCTTTAAAGGTTAAATGCTGAAACTTTGCACCTTAATAACTTTGCCACTGTTCAACAGATTTGCCAGAAATTTGGCAGGCTCAGAGCACAACCATAGATCATGGGATCTGGTAACTTTCGTACCACTTGGATATACAGCTGCGGAGTTATTAAGCGACAGCCATGCACGCGATTATGTTTTTTTGTGCATTCTTTGCTCATGCCTACAGGTCGCATGGTTTGCGTGACTGATCCAAAAACTTCAGGGAACATGCAGACAGGGTCCCCGATGTGCCTTTTGAAGATTTTGTGAACAAATATTAAATGGTTCAAAAGTTATTCAAAAAACAAGTTCCCATTATTAGTCAGGGGGAAAAGTTAAAAAGTTTGGCACTTTCACAAATGCACTTTTTAGTGTCGCAAATGGCCCTAGTAGTGTCGTAAATCTCCCATTTTGTTTTCAGTTACTGATCAGAAAAATGCTTGGCATTTAATATTGGGACCCTTTAGGAACACAATTCTTTCTGTGTTCACCTAGTCGGACCCTCAGGATGCTAACCATGTCTTTATTTTGGGTAAAACACCCCAGAAATATGTTTTTCAAATTTGTGGGAAAAGTAGTGTTGCAAAGTAGTGTCACACCTGAGACACTTTCGCAAATTTTTGTGAAAGGTGTCACAAATCACGACACTACTTTTCTAGACTATGGCAGAATGACAGGAATTCTTTGCCACCCTGCTGCAAAAGAACGGTTTGGTCTTTTGGACTGCAATTTGGAAGGAATGCAGCCAACATTTTACCGATGTGCCTTTTGGTGGATTGGTGAAAAAATATTGCATAGATGCAAAGTTATGGTACTCCAAAGTTGACATGTTTTCCCATAGACTAACATGGTGGGGTCTGCTGTGCCTTTTGGAGCTCGTATCTCGGAAACGGTGCGAGATAAGGAATTTTCATTGTGACAATGCATAGCCTTAGGGGCTATACATTCAGTGAAAACCTAGCCAGGAAACTCATGAATCATGTGAAATTTTAATTATTTTTCTACGTTGTACGGTTACTGAGATATTAGCATTTTTGTATTACAGCTACTTGTTTTATGCTCCGAGGCATATTATTAAGCATGCATTCTTTGTTTTCACTGTATTTCTCAATGGAGCTTTTGGGGAAAAGGGTGTGCACTCCACTTACTGTTACATGTAGGCTTTATACTTGTGTTTGCATGCCCGCTTGCTTTAGTGTTCCCGTGTACACCACAGTGTGCGTTACCATTTGCGTCTCTGTTTGCACTTACGTTTGTGTTACTGTTACCATCTGTGTCTCCACTACTGTTTCTGTTTGTGTTTCACTTCACATCACTGTGTGCATTACCATTTCTGTTGGTGGCTGCCCTTCCATTTAGGTTTGTGTTTGTCTTTCATTTTGCATCGTCGTTGTTCTTAACGTTACCAATTGTGTTTCCAATTGCATTCCCGTACCGTGAGCGGAGTTTGTGTTTCCATATGCACTTGCATTTGCATTTGTGTTTCTATTTTTGTTGGCTCTACTGTTGCTGTTACTGTTACCATTTCCATTAAGAAATGCGGTACCGTGACCATGCGCATTACAGTTTACGTTTCCGTATGCACTTGAGTTTGCATTTCTGCTTCTGTTTCCTTTAGTGTTATTGTTGCTGTCAAAGTTATCATTTGCATTTAAAATAGCAGTACCATGACCATGCGCATTACCAGTTGCATTTCTGTTTGCGCTTGCATCTCTGTTTGCATCACTTTTCGCTTTGGTGTCACTTTTGGCCCCGTGTTCCCACCACCACATTCCATTCATTATTTACAGTCCTCATTCTCAAAAAGAAGGGGAATTAGAGGCAAAAAACCTCCGCTTAATGCATCAGTTAGGGTTGTTCCACAGTGACAAAAGTGAGGAAATCACTGTTAGGGTTAAAAAAAAAACTTGCACACCCTCAGCCAGCACCCCAACCAGCATTGGGGTGTGCATTGGGGTCATCAGTCCTAACTCTCACCCCATTCTCCTATGCCTCAGCTTGTTCATGCATGTGATGACGTGAGAGTTGGGCTGACGACCCCAAAGCACACCCCAATGCCAGTTGGGGGGGCAGACTGATTAGTGCAGGGGGTTTTCAACCCTAACAGCTAATTTCTTCACTTTTGTTGCTGTGGAACAACCCTAACTGATGAATTAAACAGAGTTTTTGCCTCTAAATATATATATATATATATATATATATATATATAGAAGAGAGAGAGAGAGAGAGGAATGAGAAAGAGATTATACAGGTGCATCTGCACCTGCATATTAGAGTTCAGTCACTTTTATATTAAACCCCAAATTTTGAACTTTAATAACTTTGCAACCGTTCTACTGATTCACATGAAATTTGGCATGTACATAGTTGCCCATCCAGTATTCTCTATAGGGTATATAGGTTTTGGGTCACAGTGGTGCATTTTGAAGTTTTGGTGAAAAAATATAATTGATCTTTTGATGTGGCAAGTTTTGTTCCTAACGGATGTGTGAGTGCAGTTACGCAGCGTCAAAAATGGTGAAAATTACTTTTTGTTAAATTCTTAGTCTCACGACAGCACAAAAATGGCTTTGGGATTTGGTCTGAAATTTTCAGGGTATATTGGTCTTGGGTCACAGATGTGTATTTTAAAGGTTTGGTGAAAAAATATTCATCCGTTCAAAAGTTATTAAATTAAAAAAAATTCTCATTATTTCCTATGGGAAATGTGAAATGTGTCATGTGAAATACTGTAGGATTTCTTAATTGTGAAACAAGATTTTTTTTGTCTCATGACGAGGCAAGTTTTGTTCCTGTTCAATGTGTGGTTGGGGAGATATGGAGTCCCAAAATGTGTAACTCTCCATTTTTTGTCAAATTCTTTCTTCATTTCTATATTAAACTGAACATTTTGTGCTTCAATAACTTTCAACAGTTCAAGTGATTTGTATGAAATTTGAAATACTTCATTAAGGACCAAAGATCTCATGATGTCAAAGTTTTATTCCAATTGGAGTCCGCATGTGTAAGATACGGAGTCCTAACATGTGAAAATCACCATTTTTTTGTCAAATTCTTTCTTCACTTCTATGTTAAATTGAAAACCTTTTGCTTTAATTACTTTACAACAGTTCAGGTGATTTGCATGAAATTTCGCATCCTCCATCAGAGACCAGTGTTCTCTTGATGAGACAAGTTTCGTTCCAGATGGATATGCAGATGTGGAGATATGGAGCCCCAATGTGTGTAAATTACCACTTTTTGTCAAATTCTTTCTTCACTTTTATGTTAAATTGAAAAGTTTATACTTTAATAACTTTGCAAAAAGTCAACTGATTTTCATGACATTTGGCATGTGCATAGCTGCCCATCCAGTATCCTGTATAGGTTATATAAGTCTTGGGATGCAGTAGTGTGTTATAAAGGTTTAGTGAAAAAATATTAATCTGTTCTAAAGTTATTACATTTTTTATGTACATATAATATACAGGTGTGGTCGAGCCTGTATATTAGGGTTCAACAGTCACTTCTATGTTAAACCCCACATTTTGAACATTAATACTAACATACTAAGATGCCGGCAGAATAGGCCCAAAGGTCTATCTAGTCTGCACCAAGATCAGCACCTGGTTGATGCATAATTTACTGCCTTCCCCCTCACCTCCTCCCCCATCATGTGTGCATCTCCAGGTCTGGAATTACTCAGTTTAATCTTTCTCCTATTCCTCTCCCAGCCCCTTTTGAAGCCCTTCACCATTTTCAATTCCACCAGTCCTCTGGCAATGCATTCCACAGCTCCACCACCCTGTCAGTGAAGTAGTGTCTCCTAGTCTCAGCCCTGAACCTCCCTCTTACCATCCTCAGGTGATGCCCCCTCTGGTCATCCCTGCCTCCCTCAGCTGGGAAATCCTATCAGGGCATGCTCTATTTACCCCCTTTAGGTATTTAAAACCTCAGTCATATCCCTTCTGTCCTTCCTCTCCAAGGAGTACAAGTTAAGCTCCCTGAGTCTCTCCTCATAGGAATTTTCCCTCAGCCCCTGTATCATCCTGGTCACCCACCTCTGGACCTTTTCAAGGAGTGTAATGTCCTTTATCAAGTGTGGTCATCAAACTGTATACAGTATTCAAGGTGCGGTCTAACCAGGCAGTTATACAAAGGAAGAATCACATCCTACCTCCTGGAAGTTATCCCCATTGCAATGCACCCCAGTATTTTATTTGCTTTGGCTGCTGCCCTCTGCACTGTTCAGAGTTATTTATTTTGGCATCCACCACCACTCCATGGTCCTTCTCCCCATCCATAACCTGCAGTTTTTCCCCTCCCAGAAAATATTCTTGAGATGCATCTCTAATCCCCAATTGGAGAACCCTGCACTTCTTAGCATTAAACTTCATTCCCCAGTTGCAAGACCACCCCTCAAGGGTCTCCAGGTCCTCTTGAAGGGCTCTTCTGCCCCCAGCCCCCTCCACCACCACCCCCAGCTTTGAGTCCTCAGCAAAGAGGTTCATCTCACTCCTGATACCTCTTCTGATGCCAGAGATGTAAGCATTAAGCAGGAATGGACAGAGCACAGACCCTTGTGGTACCCCACTAATAACCCTCCTAGGAGAAGAGACCACCCCCAACCATCACCCTCTGCCACTGCCCAGTTAGTCAGTTTCCTATCCACCTAACCATCTTCTTCCCTACCCCCATTTCCTTCAACTAATCCTTCAACCTGGGATTGGCACTGAGTCAAATGCCTTGCTGAAGTCTAGAAAGAGGACCTCCACCAGCCTGCCCTGGTCCAGTGCCCTCGTCACCTTGTCATAGAACTCCACAAGGTTAGTATGACATGAGCTGCTATGCTCAAAGCCATGTCGGTGATCATCCCAATGGCCCTCTGCCCACCAGAAACTGATCCAGCCTCTCCTTCAATATGGCCTCCATCATTTTACCTACTACGGATGTCAGACTGACAGGCCTGTAGTTGTCTGGCTCCTTTTGTAGCCCTCCTTTGTGGATGGACATGACTTGAGCAATCCTCCAATCCTGAGGCACCCACCCCATCTGTAAAGAGGGGTTAACGAGGTCTGCCAGGGGAGAAGCTGATACATCTACCATTTACTTTAGCAGCATGGGATGCAGGCCATCCAGACCAAGTGCTTTGTCTGTTTTTAGAGACCTGAGGGCATCCCATACCCTACCAGCAGGAATTTCACCATCCGTTATCCCCTACTTCAAAACTACCCCCTCGAGCTGCCCCTTCCTCAACTTGAAGGTGCTGTCTCACCACTGTTTCTAGTGTAGACCAAGAAAAATAATCATTTATTACCTCATCCATGCTCCCTGGCCTCCTCAGTGCACCCACTCCTGATCACAACCTACTAATCTGACTCTTCACTTTCCTTTTTTCCTGATATACCTAAAGAACCTTTCATCACCTCCTGATCCCTGAGCCAACTTCTGCTCCACCCCTAGCCTTGGCCAATCTCACCTCCCTGGTCACCCTTTTTGATCTGTTATCATACTACCCCACATGTTCTCTTGTATCATCTGTAAGCCCCCATCTTCTCGGTACCACTGCCTGGACCTCCCTGGTCCACCAGCATGATTTCTGGCTCCCCAGCCTTGTGTTTGACCTTAGTGCAGGCCCCAGTAGCTTCCAGAAGCCCTCTTTTAGTAACTTCCATCTGCTGTCTGTGTCTATGCCTGGACTGATCCCCTGTAAATGTTCTCTGAGGATCCCTTCCATACCCTTGAAGTCTGTGACCCTGAAGTTAATTTCTAAAGTTTTAGTGTGATTTTCTTCTCTCCCCAGGTTCAGGGAAAGCCAGACTGCTGCATGATCACTCACTGCCAGAGGGTCTCTGACCTCCAGATTCCTAACCAAGTCACATTCTGATAGGCCCACATCCAGGATGTGACCATACCCTGTTGAATCTGCCACCTGTTGGTACAGGAATGCATCCTGGAAGATGTCCAGCAGGCACTGCTCCTTGGTTGATGAAGATGATGTGGTTCCCCAATCCATCCCCAGTAAGTTAAGGTCCCCTAGCACCATTGTTCTTCCTCCCCACTGACCACAATGCTCCCTGAGAGTTTCTACCAAGCCTTCCTCCAGATCATCCAACTGCAAGGGTGGCCTATATACTGCCCCCAGCTTCACCCCATTACCCCAGGTGCTTGCAAGGTAACCAATACTCCCTCAACATATCCCTTGGCACCCTACACCCTACAGACATCTATGCCATTTCTAATGATGAATGCTATCCCCTTCCCTTCCCAGAGTTCTGTCCTTTCTGTACACAGAGTACCCCTCTAGGGTTAGGTCCAAGTCCCAGTCATGCCACAGGGTGGCCCATGTTTCTGTAACTGCCACCACGTCCACCTCCCCTTCAGTTAGCAAAGCCTGCAGTATGGGTATATTATTGCCCATGCTCCTGGCATTCATCAGAACCACTCTCCAGCCCATGCTCTTACCTTCCCCCTCAGCCCCCAGATGCTTGCCTGCCCCCACACACTATCTCACAGCATGGTGCCCCAGCTGGGCAATAACTTTGAAAAAGTTTTTCAAATTCACATGAAAGTTTTCAGGCCCTTTGGGGACAAAGATCTCTTGATGTGGCAAGTTTTGTTTTGGTCGGATGTGTGTGTGAGATACGCAGTGTAACAAATGTGAAAATTAGCACTTCTGGTCAAATTCTTTGTCATGCCACTGCACAAACATGTCTTGGGGTTTTGTCTAACATTTTCAAGGTGTACAGGACTTGGGACATAGACGTGTCTTCTGAAGATTTGGTGAAAAATATTAATCCATTCAGAAGTTATTACTTTTAAAGTTTCACATTATTTCCTATGGAAAATTTAGATGTACCATGTGAAATAAATTTCTTGATCACAAAACAGGATTTTGTGATCATGAAATAGATTGATTGAACTTTGTGCTTTAATAACTTTGCAGCCATTCTTGCTATTTTCAGGAAATTTGGCACATGCCATCAGAGACCAAAGGTCTCTTGACGAAACAAGTGCCATTCCATTTGGATGTGCTGGTATGGAGATATAGTGTCCTATAATGTAAATCATCATTTTTGTTGAATTCTTTCTTCACTTCTATATTAAACTGAAATGTCTGTGCTTTAATAACTTCACAACAGTTCAAGAGATTTGCACACAACTTAGCATGTTCCATCAAGTATTAAAGGTTTCTTGATATGGTAAGAATCTCTCAGTTGGATGTGTGTGGGTGTAGGAATATGCAGTCCCAAATTATGTAAATCACTGTTTTTGTCAAATTCTTTTTCACTTCAGTGTTAAACTGAAAATGTTGTGCTTTAATAACCTAGCAAACATTCAATCAATTTGCATAAATGTGACAAGTTGCATTTATTTATTTATGTATTTATTAGAACATCAGTTTAACAACCTTTGAGCCAGAGGCTCATTTACAAAGATACCTTGTCACAGAGAGGACAAACCAGTGCAAGCAACAAACATCAGGGCAGACAAAAAATCAGGGTACATTTAGGAATCAGGCAAAATACAGGCATATGTCAAACACAGTATACAACAGGCTTACATGTGAGCTTTACAGAGTAGACAATATACAGTAGTTACATGGAGATTGATTCAGTGGGCAGAATAAAGGTAAGGCTGGGTGGAAGACATCAGAAGAGGAGTGTGGGGATGATAGTAGCAAGTAAAGGCAGAGCTGGACAGAAGGTCAGAAAGCGGCTCAGCGAGCTTTGTCTGGAAGGATAGGAGGAGGTTTAGAGGCAAGTACAGCTGCATGTTGAGAGCAGGTGATTTCTAAAGCTAGTTTCAGCTGAATGTGTGGATCTGGAGACATGGAGTTCCAAAATGTAAGTCAACATTTCTTGTCAAATTCTTTATTCACTTCTATGTTAAACTAAATAGTTTTACTGTAATAACTTTAAAACCCTTAAAGCAATTTGCATGACATTTGTCATGCCCCATTAAGGACCAAGGATCTCTTGATGTGAACATTCTGTTCTAGTTGGAGTTCCATGTGTGGGGATATGGAGTCTCAACATGTGTAAATCACCATTTTCTTTCAAATTCTTTCTTCACTTCTATGTTAAACTGAAAAACTTGTGCTTTAATAACTTTACAATAGTTCAGGCAATTTGCATGAAACGTGGCACACTCCATCAGAGACAAATGGTCTGTTGGTGTGGCAAGTCTTGTCCCATTTGAATGTCCAGGTCTGGAAATATGGAGTATAAAAATATTTAAATCACCAGTTTTTGTCACATTCTGTCTTCACTTTTTTGCTGAACTGAAAAGTTTGTGCTTTAATAACTTTGCAACCGTTCAACTGATGTGCATGAAATTTGGCATGTTCATAGTTTCCCATCCAGTATTATCTATAGGGTATATAGGTTTTGGGACACAGTGGTGCCTTTTATAGGTTCGGTGAAAAAGTATTAATCTGTGGGCTGGCCAGATGGCACTAAGGTTTGAGGTATTGGACTCCACACCTCATGTCACACCAGAGACTCAAGTTTGGAATCAAGCTCAGGTTGCCATGGATTGGCTGAGGGGGGAAGGCAAGGAGCTAGATTGAGCTGCTGATAGAAACTCTTTTCTCCAGGGAGGTATCTGGGGTCTCCTGGGCTCTTGTCTGCCATTGACTGGAGGCTTGGTGGAAGCATCAATCCCAATGGGAGACTCTGCAATTTGCCAAATTGGGGAAAGGGGCCATTACCAAATTAATGGAATGCGAGCTCACCTCCACAGGCATGCACTTCTGTGCCCTGGAGTCCCGGGTTAGGTGGGAGAAAAACTACAAAACACCTATGTCTCCCCCATTGCTGAGTAGACTGGGAGGCCACAATGGGGGGAACAAACAAGTAATATAGAAGAAAGTAATATAGAAACTATGAATCCATTCTGAAGTTATTAAATTTTTTTATATACATATATTATACATGCGAGGTCATGCCTGTATATTAGTATAGTATTCAACTGCCACTTATATGTTAAACCCCAAATTCTGAACTTTAATAACTTTATAACCATTTGGCTGATTCGCATGAAAGTTTACATGTGCTTTCAGGGCCAATGATCTCTTAATGTGAGAAGTTTCACTTTGGTCAGGTGTGTGGTTGCGGAGATACTCAGTGTCAAAAAATGTGAAAATGATCACTTTTTGTCAAATTCTTTGCCACACCGCTGCACATAAATGGCTTCAGGTTTTTGTCTGACATTTTCTGTGTGTCTAGGTCTTGGGTCACAAATGTGCCTTTTGAAGGTTTGGTGAAAAAATATTAATCCATTCAAGAGATATTAAATTTTAAAGTTTCCCATTATTTCCTATGGAAAATGTAGAATTGCTGTGTGAAGGGATTTCTGTCTTTGCAAAACAGATTCTTCAATCGCAAAACAGGATTTGATTTCATTTTGCACTTTAATAACTTTGCAGTCATTCCTGCAATATTCATGTAATTTGGAACATGCCATCATATACAAAAGGTCTCTTGATGAGGCAAGTTTCATGCCAGTTGCTGTGCGTATGTGAAGATAAGAAGCCACAAAATGTAAAACACCCTTTTGCCAAATTCTTTACTTCTATGTTAAACTAAAAAGTGTGTGATTTAATAACTTTACAACTGGTCTACTGATTTGCATGAAATTTGCAATGTGTATTGTTGCCCATCCAATATCCTTCATAGGGTATATATGTTTCGGGTCACAGTGGTGCCTTTGAAAGGTTTGGTGAAAAAATATTAACCCGTTCCAAAGTTATTAAATTTTTTATATACAGATGTGTCAGCCTTGATGACGCGCAGTAACTTGCAGTAATGATGTGTCAGAAAATCCTGCATGACAAAAGGGCTTAATTGCCATTGATGCACAATGGCACCTGCAGTAAATTGCAGTATTCTGTGATATTCTGCAGCATTTCTATGCTTCATCCAGGCTTGACACTTCTGTACATATATTGTACAGGCACGGTAGCACCTGAATATTAGGGCTCAATGGTCACTTCTATGTTAAACCCAGAACTTTGAACTTTAACAACTTCACAACCCATTTAACTGATTTGCATGAAAGTTTTCATGTGCTTTCGGGGTAAAAAGGTCTCTTGATATTGCAAGTCTTGTTTGGATCAGATGTGCAGTTGCAAAGATACACAGTGTCAAAAATGTGAAAATTACCACTTTTGTCAAATTCTTTGTCATGCCACTGAGCAAAAATGGTTTGGTGTTTTGGTCTGACATTTTCAGGGTATACTGGTCATGTGTCGCAGAACCTTTTGAAGGTTTGCAGCAAAAATAGTAATCTGTGCAAAAGTTATTACATTTTAATTTTTCCCTTTATTTCCTAGAGGAAAGTTAGATGTGTTATCGCGAAATAGGATTTCTTGATCCAAACAAGATTCTTTGAGTGAAACAGGATTTGATTGCACTTTGCACTTTAAAACTTCATAGCCCTTTCCAATTGTCATTAGTTTCATCACATGCCCTCAGAGACAAAGGATCTCTTGATGAGGCAAATTTCATTCCTGTTGGATGTGCTGGTAGACTGATATGGAGTCCTAAAATGTGTAAATCACTGTTTTGTGGCAAATTCTTTCTTCACTTCTATGTTAAACTGAAAAATCTGTGCTTTAATAACTTTACAGCAGTTCAGGTGATTTGCATGAATCTTTGCATGCTCCTTCAGAGATTAAAATTCTCTTGATATGGCAAGAATCTCTTTAGTTGGATGTGCAGATCAGGGCCGCAGTAATGGGGGGGGAGTGGGGCTGTTGTCTGGGGCCCCAAGCTCAGGAGTGGCCCACCTGAGGAGCTGGCATTACCCCTGGCATTAGCTGGTTTGGGAAACAGGGGCCCATATCAAGTGACTTGTCCAGGGCCCCAAAATTCATAGCTGCAGCCCTGGTGCGGGTGTAGGGACATGCAGTCCCAAAATGTGTAAATCATTGTTTTTTGTCAAATTCTTTCTTTACTTCTATGTTAAACTGAAAAAAATATGTGCTTTTATAACTTTAAAGTAGTTCAGGTGATTTGCATGAAACTTGACATGTGCATGCATAGTTGCCCATCCCATATTCCCTATAGGGTATATAGGTCTTGGGTCACAGTAGTGCCTTTTAAAGGTTTGGTGATAAAATATTAATCTGTTCCAAACTTATTACATTTTTATATACACATTGTGGTGATTATCAGATTCTTTCTTCACTTCTATGTTAAGCTGAATATTTTGTGCTTTAACAACTATTCAGCCCGTAAGGTGATTTACAAGACATTTGTCCTGCTCCTTTAAGGACCAAAGCTCTTGTGATGTTTTGTTCTATTTGGATTTGTATGTGTGGAGATATGGAGTCCCTGTGTAAATCACTGTTTTTTGTCAAATTCTTTCTTCACTTCTATGTCAAACTGAATATTTTGTGCTTTAATAACTTTAAAACCCTTAATGCAATTTGTATGAAATGTGCCATGCAGACCAAAGATCTCTTGAAGTGAAAGTTTAATTCCACTTGAAGTTTTGCACGTGGGGATATGTAGCCTGATTCCAAAACAACACACATATTGCAAGTTGCTTTACATCAGACCCTATGGCGTAAATCACACCTTGCACCATCGTTCCACAAGTTGGTATTCAAGTTGCGGCTTGTGCCGTGCCTCATGCAGGTTGCACCAAAGGTGGGTTACGCCACCTACTATGCCACAACCTACTGCAGCATAGTGCAAGGTGGATTACAGCAGCAACTGTGCCATATTCTGGAAGGGCAGCTGCTCTAACCCACTAATGCCATTCCAAGACCCGCTATGGTGCTGCGGACTTAGACCAGCATGGAGGAGGTCTAATGGGCATCCATTCTTGCAAACTGATGGATGCCCACTCTGCAGCACTTCAGGAAACACATAGCCATGCTCTATGTCCCCACAGCAAGGTCATGCCCCAGCCCTGAATTCAGGGATCCTGGGGTCCATTTCCACACTGCCCCCAAACGCCTGTGCCACCCTGCCAGCCTACCAATGCCCCCAGGTGGTTGTGGGTGCATTTTGGGGTGGAGGGCACAGGGGGCAGTAAATCTTGTGCCATGACTTGCAGTTCCAAGGTCCAGTGCACCATTCCTGTGGCACTAGCCTCGGCTGCCACAAGTCACAGGTCATAGGTGCCGGGGACCCTGCCTATTTTGGAATATGATGCAAGGTCCCCGGCATAGTGCTGCATGGTGCAACTTGCATGTGCCATGTGACTTTGAATCAGGCCCATGGAGTCCCAACATGTGTAAATCACCATTTTTTGTCAAATTCTTTCTTCACTTTTATTTTAAACTGAAAAACTTGTGCTTTAATAACTTTACAACAGTTCAGCCAATTTGCATGAAACTTAGCATGCTGCATTGGAGACAAATGCTGTATTGAAGAGGCAAGTTTAATTCCAGTTAGATATGTAGGTGTGGAGATTTGGAGTTCCAAAATGTGTAAATCACCACTTTTTGTCAAATCTGTTTTTCGCTTCTCTGTTTATCTTAATATTTTGTGATTCAATAACTTTGAACTGTTCAATCAATTTGCATACAATGCAGCACACCCCATGAGGGACTAGAGTTCTTGTGATAGGGCAAGAATCTCTGCAACTGGATATGTGGGTGTGGAGATATGCAGTCCCAAAGTGTGTAAATCACTGTTGTTTGAAAACTTCTATTTTTACCTCTATGTTAAACTGAATATGTTGTGCTTTACTAACTCTGGAACTGTTCTGGTGATTTGTATGAAATCTAGAATTCCCCATCAGGGATGAAGGATCTTTTGATGTGGTAAGTTGTGTTATAGTTAGATTTATAGATATGGAGACATGGAGCACAAAAATGTGTAAGTCTCCGTTTCTTAACAAATTCTTTCTTCATTTCTATGTTAAACTGAATATTGTGTGCTGTAATAATGTTGCAACTGTTCAGGTGATTTGTATGAAATTTAGAATACCTCACCAGGGACTGAGGTTCTTTTGATGTGGCAAGTTGTATTTCAGTTGGATGTGCTGCTATGAACACATGGAGTCCCAAAATGTTTCTTGTCAAATTCTTTTTTCACTTCTATGTTAAACTGAATAGTTTGTACTTTAATAACTTTAAAACCCTTAAGGTAATTTGCATGAAATTTGTCGTGTCCCATTAAAGACCAAGGATCTCTTGATGTGAAAGTTTTGTTTAAGTTGGAATTCCGTGTGTGGTGACATGGAGTACCAACATGTGTAAATCACCGTTTTTAGTCAAATTCTTTCTTCACTTCTATGTTAAGACGAAAACCTTGTGCTTTAATAACTTTTCAACAGTTGAGGCAATTTACATGAAAATTGGTGCACTCCATCAGAGACCAGTGGTCTCTTTATGTGACAAGTTGTGTCCCATTGGATCTGCAGGTCTGGAGATATGGAGTACAAAAATGTTAAAATCCCCACTTTTGTCAAATTCTTCACAGTCATTTTGCAATGTTCATGGAATTTGCCACATGCCATCAGATACAAAAGGTCTCTTGATGAAGCAAAATTCATTCCAGTTGGTTGTGCAGGTGTGAAAATAAAGAGTTCCAAAATGTGTAATTCACCCCTTTTTGTCAAATTGTTTCTTTACTTCTGTGTTACACTGAAAAGTTTGTGCTTTAATAACTTTGTAACCGTTCAACTGATTTGCATGAAATTTGGCATGTGCATATTTTCCCACTTCTATGTAGAAAAAAAAAAAACAACAAATATGTCATGGGTTATACCTTTTATTGGACTAACAAAATTATTTCTGAGACTAGCTATCGAGAGAAAAAAACTCTCTTCTTCTGGTCAGACTCTGACCTGAAGAAGAGAGTTTTATCTCTTGAAAGCTAGTCTCAAAAATAATTTTGTTACTGCAATAAAAGGTATCACCCTCAACATCGTTGCTGTTTTTTTTCTACATGATTGACTGGACTAACACTGCTTTTTTTCACTTTTATGTGAAACTGAAAAGTTTGTGCTTTAATAACTTTACAACCATTCAACTGATTTGAATGAAATTTGGTATGTTAGTAGTTGCCCATCCAGTATTCTTTATAGGGTATATAAGTCTTGGGGCACAGTGGTGCCTTTAAAAGGTTTGGTGATAAAATATTAATTTGTGGGCCAGCCAGGTGGTGCTGAGGTTTGAGGCACTGGATGCCACATCTCCTGTCATGGGCGACATGAGTTGGGAGCAAGCTCAGGTTGCCATGGATCTACTGAAAGATGAGGGCAAGAAGCTGGATTGAGTTGCCAACAGGCAACTCTCCTCTCAGGGAGGTATCTGGAGTCTCCCAGGCTCTTGGCTGCCACTGGGTGGAATCTTGGTGGTAGTGCCGCCCAACAGGAGACTTGGCAATTAGCCAGATGGGGGAAAAGGTCTGTCACTGGATAAATGGGGTGCAAGCTTACCTCCACAGGCACTAACTTCCATGCCCTGTGGTCCCGGGTAAGGTGGGAGAAAAACTACAAAATACTTATAACGCCCCCATTGCAGAGTAAGGCAGGAGGCAGCAACAGGGGGAGCAAAAAAGTAAAATAGAAAAAAGAAATGTATAAAACATTAATCTGTTCTGAAGTTATAACATTTTTTATACACATAGACCCCAATTCTAGAAGCTTGGCACAAGTTGCCTTTAAAGGTGACTAGAGACAAACGCCATTGCAACATTGACCCTGCACCCTATTCTAGAAGGGGCAGGGTCCCCACAGCTAAGTCCTGTGACTTGCAACATGCAGAAAGGTACACCAACCTATGGGCATACCTGAGGGGCATGTCGCAAGTTGCAGCCCACCCTAGCAAATGTAAGTGACCCCCCAAAGCCCCATAGGGCAGCTGTGTCCCTCTATCCAGTCCCTGACCCAATGTTCTTCAGCAAATGGAGAATTATTTAATACCCCTGAGAGCCCTGGTAGTCTAGTGGTCCCCCACCCATCCACCCAGCAGTGCCAGTCCACCCGCATCCCCCCAACCCATCCTCAGCCAGTGACTGGCACAGCCCACCTCTCACCTCCATGTCCAGCCACCAACTGAGGCACCACATGAGTGCTTACTGTAAAGATGCACTCAGAAATGAATGCCCATTCATTTCTGATGCATCTTTATGGTAAAGCCATGCGGTCATCAGCTGGTGGCTGGCCATGGAGGTGAGAGGTGAGCTGTGCTAGTCACTGGCTGGGGATGGGTGGGGGTGACTGGTACTGCTGGGTGGGGCAGGTGGGGGGCTACTGGACTACCAGGGATCTCAGGGGTTCTAATATTTACACAGCTGCGGCAACATATTGGGTTGGGGCATGGTTAGGGGGGCACAGTTGCACTGCAGGGTGCTAGCCTTGTGGGGTCGGAGGCATAATCTGTGTGGACTGCCCTGCAGAACATTGAGAGTTTGGGAGTTCTGGGGGCTGGGGGTGAGAGATGCCCAGCTAGGTACATCTGCTGTGGGGGATCAGGGCTGGTGCGGTTGTGGGTTTCCCCATGGGCACTGATGGGGGTATTATGGGCATGGGGATATCCTGGGGTAGGTCCAGTGGGTCACCAGAACCCCTGGAGGATGTATGTACAGTTGCACCAGCTAAATGCTGGTGTAACTTATGTTGCCGGTTCTCCTCAAGGGGTTCTTGTAGAATCCTGACATTGGGGACTTTGTTGCTGCCCTATTAGAATAGGGTGCAACTACTACCATAAACCCCCTAGCACCATGTCATGGGGGTTAATAGTGCAACTGCTGGCATAATTGCTCTTTGGTGCAAGTGGCCTGCTTCATGTCACAAGCCACATTGTAGAATCCCGTACGTCGCAACTGCTGGCATAACTTGCTACTTGCGCCATTCTTTTTGGTGCAAGTGCTGTTATGCCAGGTGTAACTCTTCTTGAATCGGGGCCATATATTATACATGTGCAGTCATGCCTGTATATTACAATTAAATAGGCACTTCTATGTTAAACTCAAACATTTGAACTTAAATAACTTTGCAACCATTAGACAGATTCACATGAATGTTTGTATATGTTTTTGGGTATCAGTGATCTCTTAATGTGGCAAGTTTCACTTCAGTTCGACATGTGGGTGCGGAGATATGCAGGGTCAACAAATGCAAAAATTCCCTCTTTTTTTTCAAAGTCTTTGTCACACCTCTGTGCAAAAACAGCTTGGAATTTTGGTCTGACATTTTCTGGGTACATAGGTCTTGGGTCAAATGTGCCTTTCGAAGATTTGGTGAAAAAATATTAATCTGTTCAAAAGTTATTAAATGTTAATGTTTCTTATTTCCTAATGGAAAAGTTAGATTTGCCATGCAAAATAATTTCTTTATCGCAAAATAGGATTATTTGATCATGAAACAGAATTTAATTTAGTTTAGTTTATTGTTCTAGGAATTACTACCTTTGAGCCAGAGGCTCTTTTACAAGGGTTCCACATCAATTAGGTACAGTACAAAAGGTTACATAGATAACACAACAATTTGTGTTGTGTCAAGAGCAAGAAAACATATACAAATACATATCAAATCACTTGTGCAAAAGGACATGAGATATCAATAATCAAATTATTATTATTACAAGAAAGAGGTCATGCCAGATTAGAAGAAACAAATAGGAAAAAGTCCAGAACAGAGAGGGTAAGTGAAAGGTGTGGGAGCAGACAATAGCAGGAGAAAGGTTTCCCAAACATGTCTTTGTCAAATAACGGAACAGGGTGGTAGTGAGAAAATAGGAGGTTTAATCAGGGCAGTCACAGGAGCTGGAGGTGGCAAGGTGAGAGAAAAGCCTTGATTTGAAAATACCTAGAGAGGTGGAGGCAGTAATATGAGTGCTGAGGGCATTTAGCCAGCTGGGGCACGATAGGCAAATGATCTTGTCCCTGAGAGTCCAGCATTGGGGGACTTGGAGGCTGGTGTTCTGATCTTTTGGTAAAATGGGTGCTGGCGCTCGGGCATAACAGGTCTTGGATACAGGGTGGAGTGAGGCCCAGAGTGGATTTTTGCCATCAGGCAGGTAAGGTACTTTATCCGGTTTGAGAGTTGCAACCAACCTGAGTCAGCATAGAGTTCACATGTGTGGAGTGCGTCGATGTGCACCAGTGAGCAGCCGACAGGCCTTATTTAGGGATGTTGTAATGCGACTAAGTGCTGTAGTAGTGGCAGATCCATATATAACTAAGCCATAGTCAACGACTGAGATGATAGAGGATTGGATGGCAATCCTCAGTGCAGAATGGGTAAGAAGCTGTCAGTTCAGATACAGAATCCCAATTCACTGATTAATAGTTTTTGCTGTACTATCAATGTGAGTTGCAAAGGTTAGGCCTTGATCAAAGTTGATTCCAAGATATTTGAAAATTGGCACTTGTTCAAGGGTATTTCCCAGGTATGTATTAATGGTGAGTGGGACTTGCCGTTTCTTGTTTTGCGGGTTAGAGAAGAGCATGGATTTAGTTTTTTTGTGGTTTAGAACTAGCTTATGTTCAAGGAACCACATCTCAACTTTGGAAAAAGCATGCTGAAGGTTGAGGCGTAAGAGGTTCGGATCTTTATGAGTGACAAGAATCACGGCATCATCGGCATAGAGGATTATTTGTTCAGGGCAGGATTTGGGGAGGGAGTTTAGGAAAAGGTTGAAAAGGAGGGGGCCCAGGATGGATCCCTGGAGAACTCCTGAGCGAACCGGTTTTGAGTCTGAGAGAACTCCAGCTACTTTTACAGATTGAGAGCGCTGAGCAAGGTAATTTTTTACCCAGTCACCAGGACCCTGCGAGAGCCCTAGGGATAGTAGCTGTTTGATAAGTAGGCCATGGTGAACTGTATCAGATGCCTTGGTTAAGTCAATATAGACTGCTCCAGTTAGGTTTCCTTTGTCCATAGCATTGAGAATTGCTCCTGAAATTCAAGTAGGGCAGTCGATCTGCTGTGCATTTCCTAAATCCATGCTGCTGAGTGCATAGGATGTTGTGCTTTTCAGGTAGTCTGAAAGTTGGTCCGCCATCAAGCGTTCAAGGGCCTTAGAGAAGGTGGTAGTATTGATATTGGGCGATAGTTACCAGGCAGTGACTTATCACCATTTTGTGCACTGGAGTGACAACTGCAGCATTCCATTCCTAGGGAATTGGCTGTAGCAGAGGGAGAGATTGAAAATTTTTGTCAGGGGAGCAGTACTTCTTCCAGAGTGAGGGACAGAAGTTTAAGGTCAATAGTGTCGCTGCTTGCTCGGGACTTAGAAATGGCCTTCTTTACATATTTATAGACTTCATGTGCCTTTACTAGTTTGAAATGGAAGGGTGGTTTGGTTGGAGAGGCAGTAGTAGAAGTAGAAATTGGAGGGTCAGCATCAGTGAAGAAATCAGATGAGAGTACACCACTAAGGTCCATGAAGGTATCATTTAGGGTGTTTGCAATGATCTCTGGGTCTAATGTAGTGGTTCCATCCACATTCATTATTGTAGGAGAGGATTTGGACTGCTGACCCATGATATTCTTTATGTTGTCCCAGAAGGATTTCCCTTCGCCCCAGGAGTTGGAGAGGGCATTCTTGAAGTAGGAGCTCTTCATCAAGTGGATCTGTTTAGTACAGTGGTTGCGCCTGTTTATACTTTTGAATGTCCGACAGAGTGCCAGTAGCTCTTGCAGTGGCCCAGAGGTGATCCCTACTTTTAAGTTGTGCCAATAGCTTTGCCGTGAGCCAGGGATTTGTGAGTGCTTTGATTTTGCGTTTTTACTGGCGCAAGGTGTCTGAGCAGTGTTGAAGGTAGTAATAAAGTAATCAAGGGCTAGGTCAACATCTTGAGTTTTGTAAATCAAGGACCAGTCTATCTGCCTAAGACAGGTAATTGCCCTTTGCACTTTCATAACTTTGCAGTCATTCTTGCAATGTTCATGGAATTTGGCACATGCCATCAGATATAAAAGGTCTCTTGATGAGGCAAGATTCATTCCAGTTGGTTTTGCAGATGTGAAGATAAAGAGCCCCAAAATGTGTAATTCGCCCCTTTTTGTCAAATTGTTTATTTACTTCTGTGTTACACTGAAAGGTTTGTGCTTTAATAACTTTGCAACCATTTAACTGATTTGCATGAAATTTGGCATGTGCATAGTTTCCCATCCAGTATTCTTTATAGGGTATACAGTATATGTCTTGGGTCACAGTGATGCCTTTCGAAGGTTTGATGAAAAAATATTAATCCATTCCAAAGTTATTACATTTTTATATACATATATTATATAGGCACAGTCGCGCCTGTGCGTTAGAGTTCAACTGTCACTTCTATGATAAACCCAGAATTTTAAACTTTATCAACATCACTACCATTCGACCGATTTGCATGAATGTTTTCATGTGCTTTTGTGAACTAAAGATCTCTTGATGGTATAAGTTTTGTTCCAGTTAGATGTGTGAGTGTGGAGACGCACAGTGTCAAAAATGTGAAAATTAATTCTTTTTATCAAATTTTAATTCTTTTTATAAAATTCTTTGTCCTGCTGCTGCACAAAAATAGCCAGGGAGTTTGGTCTGAAATGTTCAGGGAATAAAGCTCTTGGTTCACAGATGTGCCTTTGGGATGTTAGGTGGAAAAATATAAATTTGTTCAAAAGTTATTAAATTTTAAAGTTTCCCATTATTTCCTATGGGGAAAAGTAAGATGTATTGTGCAAAATAGGATTTCTTGATTGTGAAATGGGATTTTTTGATCTTGAAACAGGATTTGATCACACTTTGCACTTTAATAACTTCTTAACCATTCTTGCAATTTTCATGAAATCTGGCACATGGCATCAGAGTCCAAGGGTCAATATTTGCTCCAGCTGCGGCATTACAATGCAGATGTACAGTAGTAGGTGCTATATATACTGTATTTACTGTTTATAAATAGTGTACCATCATGCCCCCCCCCCCATGCTTGGCAACAATGGCTGCAGATCCTGGACAGATCTTTTACCTCACCCATTTCCTTCTTGCATATTTTAAATAGGTTCTATCCTCTTCCCCATCACTGCTCACTAGCTTTGTCATAATAATTGCAGGTAAATGTGATCAATATCAATAGATGAGTATCACTACCAGAAATGCATGATTGAATAAGTTCATTTCATGTCAGTTACACATGCTGATTTCAAAGTAGAAACAAAGGGCATAACTTGAATTTTGAAGATATGGGCATTAAATAGAGAATAATGGATGGGTAGTAGTTATAATGAGGATTTAACATCCCCTCAAGGGGTGGGATATCATATAAACCCTGAGAGCAGAGCTCAGGGAGTTTATTAAGGCATTCCACTTTGAGGGTGTGTGTAAAATCCAAGTTTGACACACCTACCCTTCCTTAATTTTGTATAATTGCTGGGGGTAATTTTTTTACCACAGCAATTACACAAAATAAGTTGACTTCTGTATGGAGCCAAGCTGCAGACCATTGGGGTTTTAGAGTGGTCCATAGCGGCTGGCTTGTAAACTGGAGCAGGTTTTTTTGTTCCTAACTTGCGTCTGATTAGCTGTTTTTTCCTACCCAGTAGTATTTTTGTTAAAAGAAAAGAACTTACCACCACTACTGACAGGGAAGATTCAAGCAGAAGAGTGGGGAAGGATGAAACAGAGAACAGGAAGTTTGTGATAGGTGCATGCACTGATGTAGGAAACTGGGTGCATGTTCATCTTTATAACTGGCTGGTTATAATGACAGAATTATAACCCAGTTTTCCTATGGGAAAAATGGTAGCTAGTTATTATAATACTGAATTCTGTTAATTGAAACCACAGATCACAAACTGTGCTGCAGAACAAGAGCAAAATAAGACAGATTAGTTGTAACTCTAAAAATCCAATACTGGGGAGTTGTTAACATATGAATGAATGGTAAGTGACGTAAATCCTAGTAGTAATATCTAATTGGCTGTCAGTTACCTGTATTGCTGCATGGATAAACATCACTCACAACTCATTTTGATCACCGACTTAGAAGTGTGAGGATACTCACTCCAATGGGGATGCATTTCTGTATTTTTTAACAGATAGTAATGTAGATGTGTGGCACTGAGATTCTAATGCATTGAGAGGGAATAGAGTTTATTATTAAATAGAGGGTGGACAATGGAAGGGGTTCATTTATGATTTATGGGTTTGTGTAACTGCCACTAATAGTTCAAACTGGATGCTCCTCTTAGTTTCCTGAGAAGTTTCCCACATAAACTGTAGCATTTTAAAATGAATCTAAACCTATAAATAAAAAACAAAAAGACAGGATTACACAGAAATATTTTAGTTAAAAACTATGTTAAAACTTGATGTGACACAGTCAGGAAACATGATCAGAGACTTGTGTTCAACACAATAAGTGCTGTCTGGTTTGTACTGCCACTGTGCTCAGTTTGACCCATCTGATCTTAAATGAAGAACACTTGACACAGTCATTCAAGTGTAGTCAGTCAACACACTAAATCATGATGTATTACACATAACTTTCATTTTGAAATACAGGATGAAATCAAGGATACTAAAAGAGTACTGTAATAAAGTTTTGGTTTATGTAGTCAAATAACGATATTTGTATATTAGAACATCATGGAGGGCTATGGCCTAGTTAATTGCTGATGCATTATTTGAATGGTAATTGTTATAGGTACTTACATTTGGTATCTAGACTTTATAATGGAATACAGACCCTCTGATTCAGCTAAATAGCTAAACAGATTCTTTCTTTTTTTATTTCTTTTCAGCACTGCAGTTATACAGGTATTTTACTTTTTTTTTTTTTTACTTCAAGTGCTGCTCTTCTCTTGAACCTAACTCAACTAAAGACAGATTTAAAGACCATTATAGGAACTTACATATTTGGCAAGACCCATCATTGGATATTTAATGTAGAGACATGGGACGCTCCCAGAGTTTTTTCAGTATCACTGAAAAGGCTATTATACTGCTGATACCAAATTAAGTTCTGAGGAAAGAAAGAGAGAGAGAAAGAAAGAAGAGTGATCATCTGAAAGAACTTTAAGGGGAACAGAAGGGGAACAAAAATAAATAACCTGAAACAAAAACCTGACTCGCTTATTAGCTTCTGGGTAACACACCTTAAGGACATTTTTTCCTATACAATTACTAAATAATTGTTGGACTTAGTTTTGATTTGTACAATTTTTTAGTATTTATAACTATACATATAAATTATTCTAGACTTAAAGAGCCAATGCAAATGTGGTAAAAACAAGAGGTCAGAAGGAAAGAGATATGAATCACGCACAAAGGTCTAAGCAAAACTCAAAACAGATGGATGTTGCACAACAGATGGGAAGGGGGAAAAGACAAAAAAAGCAAAGAACAGGAAAGGCATTGAGAGTATAAGTACACATCCAAATGATAATGACTCAAGGGGAAAAAACACCTTTAAGCAAAATCCTGACAACTCAGGAAAACAAATAACTATTGATACATTTGCCTGTACCTCTACACCACAAATTGAAAAAAATAATTTTAGATTAGAGACAAATACTGATTAAAAACAACAATAATTCTGAGAAAAGACAAAGTTCTGATGGTAAAACTGCTGTAGCTAAGAGAAGAAAACTTCCCAGATCTTTACAGCAAAGCCCACAGGAGGAGCAGGCTGAAATAATCTCTCTGAATACATCTACTGAGTTTGAATGAGAACTCTTTCCTAACTCAATAACTAAAATAGAGTATACTTACCCACTATTAGAGAATTCACTAGAAAAGTCATCTTCTTTCAGGGAAGAGGATTACCTTGACCCCATTTCCCCAAAGAATCACCAATATTCAGCAAAAGAATCAGATTTGGTGGCAAATTATCCTGCACCTGTCACCCCAAGATTGATAACAGCTTTGAAGTAACCCCATATGGCAAACATTTTGCTAGCTGAACAATTGTACATCCTCCGAAATGAAGTTACATTGGTGAAATCCTCTCTAGTCCAACATGAAGCATTAATTAAAAACATATTCAAGGAACTAGTTAAGTTTGAATTAGGCTTTGAATTTGACTCAATGATTCAAGGACCCTTAGACAGCTCTAGGTATGCTCAAACAGATTCCCCTTTGCCAGGATGTGGTGAACTAATAAAAACTAAGAAAAATTACAAGGAAAGAGAAAATCCACCAGAACTGTCAGAAGATGGCAGGTAAACTAGAAACAGAAATTAACTCAGGAAAGGAGATATGTAGCCTGGACATTAATAATAATAAAGACCAGGGGAGAAAGAAAACGTAAAAAAAAAAAAGAAGAAGAAGAAGTCATGAGAAAATAAGTAATAAGCAAAGGGAAAATGTGTTTATTTATTTATATATTTATTTATTTCAGTTTGGGATTAAATACCTTTGTGACGATAGCTCATTTACAAAGGTTCCAAGTCAGACATACTGTAGTACAAAACAGATAAACCAACAACGGTATATACAAAGAAAATATACATGCATGCATACAGCTACATTGGTGTGCAAAATGCAATGGTGTACAAAAGATTCCTTTGGTTTCACAGTTACATAGGTTACATAAAAGAAACTATCGCACTTATTTGGCTAGTTTCTCATTTGCTAGAATTTGTCTAGAAATTCTCAATGAGATTTCACTGTCAATTCAACAAATAGACAAGTAGTACCAGACTGATTTTAAGGAGTAGGATGCCCTGTGCTATATGCCTAGATCAGCAGAAGGATTTCAGGATCACGTGCTTGGGTAGTGTAAGACAGTCAGAAAGGCTTTGTTCAAGATGTGCAATGGTGGCAGCCTGAGAAGGCTTTGTCATGGGAGGTGGATGGTTAATGATGAGAGATAGGGGATGGGAAATATAAGGAGGCGGGGTGGTCGAGGGGTTGGTGATGAAGGCAGAAAGTAGCACAGGTGGGAAGTGAAATGAAATGAAAAATCCTCCATAAAACTAACAATACAATTACTGAGACAGATGGAGGGGCTACCACCAAAGCAGAGTAAAAAAAATAGAGAAGGTTATAATAAATAACAACAAAGGAAATTAATTACATCAAGAGGGAACCATCAAGGGAAATGAAACAAATAAAACAGAAATATCCAAAGCAGATAGGGATACATGTAAGGGGTTTTGGTTTCTGGGAAACAAAGCAATCATAAACATTAAAGGTATTCATCAGAATGAGCTGCAAGATACAGACAATTTATACACATTGAGGGCTATGCATGATGCGGGAACAGGTATGCACCAAAGGCGTGTACCCTGCTCATGTAGCTTGGCACATGAGAACAGATGCACACCTGGTGGCATGCATGACTGCTGGCCACCAGTCCATGGACCCACCCCCTGGTGCACAGTGTCGCATGGAGTACATGGAGTGGAGCCATGGACCCTGGCAGACATCCAATTGGATGCCTGTCCCACTCCCTCAGTGGATCCTTTATGTGGCTGAGCATGCATTGAACCTGTGCACCCCAGCTGATGTCTGGACAGCCAGCAGCTGTAGAGGTGAGAGGAGAACAGTGCCACCAGCCATCCTGAGTTGCGGCACCGACATACTTGTGGAGGGGTTGTTGGTGCCATGGGGGATATGACCTTGGGCCAGGCGCATGCTGTGTACATGTGGGTGGCAGGATCAGCTCTCAAAGGGGGGTTGGGATAGCCAGGTGTGGGCAGAGGGATGGCCTACCATGCCAGCCAGGGGTGCAGTGTATCTGGCAAGTTGGGGGTGGCTGTGTTGTGCTGCCATGTTGAGGGGTTCTGGTCCATGTGTTGTGGTTGGGGGTCACTGGCAGACACAGGCACAGGGCAGTGGTCTGTGGGAGGCGTGGCGAAGGCCACAGGGCACATAGACCAGGGTCCCCTCTATCGAAACCTGTGCTCTACTCCTCACCTATGTGGCCAGCACTATGCACTTTAATGAATAGTGCATATTGCTGGTATGCTACCAACATGCCCCCCCAACCCCAGCACATTGCTCAATGTGCAGCTAGGAGATCAAGTGTGTACCCTGGTTTGTGAATGCCATGAGGGGTCTCTAGAACCATATTCCACAGCATTCAGTTGTAGTGATACCAGTGCACCTTGTTTATACCCAAAAACAATGACTGAACATAAGCATTAAACACTTTACAAAATGATTTTGATATTATACAACATACAGTACATTTGTTTAACCTATGTTTACTATTAAATGTGGCTAAAACTCAATGGGTCCTATTTTCAAGTAGAGTTAAGGAGAACCATAGCAACAGCATAAGGCCATTGGATGAAACAGTTTTGAAAATGGTGTCCTCATGTAAGTATCTTAGTATTGTGCTTGATGAAACTATGAAGTTTGATTCACGTATTCCAAAGTTGTCTAATAAATTGAAAAAAATATCCTTTTTCATAGAAATAGGACTTGTTTCAGCCTTGATATTCATAAACAGCTTGTACATTCATTATTTTGTCCCTGATTGACTATGGGACTGTGTTTATATGAGGATGAGAGATACTATATTGAAACCTCTTGATCTATTATATCATAGCGCTCTGAGGTTTGCCACTGGTATGCCATGGCATACTCACCATTGTAACCTATATTCTTCAGTTGGATGGCAGTCACTCTCTACCCATAGGCAAACACATTGATTATTACTTGTCTACAAATTTATTCAGCATAAAGTTCCCCTCTTTTTGTTAAATTTATTCTCTAATAAACAGCAAAATAAATATTCTTTACGATCTACTGATCTTCCCCAATTTTTCTTAACGAGGTTTAAAACTAGATATAGTAACTATAGAATTGCCATTACCTTACCTACTTCATGAGTCGCAGTACAAAAATTAAAAACTAAAACTGACTTCATTAATATCAATATCTTGTTTTAAATTAAACATTTTTTAGTTCATGACGCGTGAATGTAACTGTTTCTTTAGACTGTATTGTATTTGTACTTGCCTGATTCTTATAATACTTGTGATGTACTACTATAGTGTATGTATTTATTTGCTTTATATTGTTGTCTGATTACTATGTTAGTCTTTATTAAGTCTATTAGTAATCATTGTGTGATGGATGCAATTGTAACAGAGCACTTGCTCTCAATTTTTGTTTCCAACAAATTGAATTGAATTGTATTGCATTTATACAGTGTGTTGGCATCGTGCATAGGGCCATTAACAAGACTTGCCATTACCTACCAGTGTAGCAACTCTTTGGAGGTTTCTAGGTATGGTAAACTACTCCATGGATTTTATTTGATTTTGCTCAAAAGCCGCTCCCTGTATGATCTACTCAAAAGGAGTTCCATGGAGTTGGGGTCCTGTCCATACCCAGGCTGTGACATCACTGAAGCAGGCCTTGGCCTCCGCCCCAGCACTGGTGAACCCCAATCCAGCATTACCATTCCATCTAGAGTGTGCCACCTCTGACATTGCCATGTCACCAGTATTAGCCCAAAAGGTGCATGGCACTTTGAGACCTATTGCATATGCATCGTAGCTCTTGACCTCAGTAGAACAGAAGTATGGCTTAGAAAGGAATCTTCTGGCCACTTATTGGGTGGTCAAGCACTTCCTGTATATAATTGGGTACTCTCCGCTGATTCTAACACCAATCATACACCTACTACCTTTCTGCTCTCAGATAGAGTGAAGGATGGGTCAGTCTCTAACACCAGGCTGACACACTGGTAACTCCTCCTCCAGGATAGGGATATTCAGGTCCATCAAACCAAAGTTCCGTCTCTACTAGCTCATTGCCTCCTCTTCCAGGGGAACCCCACGATCACGCTTTGCAGTCACCTGATCTCCAGATCCGGTCCATTCTTCCCTGCCACCCCTGAGATACTGGAGAATACCTCTTTGTGCCACATTTTTACCAATGGTTCAGCATCATACTGTCAGGGTGAACAGATTGCAGGGATGGGTATTATGGTGGTGTATCCTTATGGGAACACTGTCAGGATATCTAAACGCTGTGCTATAGCCTCATCACAGTATGCAGAGATGGCAGCGGTGGCCTGTGCATTAGAGTTTATCCAACATGGAACTCAAGATACCATCATTTTCACAGACTCTAATTGGGTTTGTTGTTCCCTTACAGAATTTCTCCCTTTCTGGCAGAAGAACTCCTTCCTCTCTTCTGATGGAAGCCAGTGAAATACAAAGAACTGGTGATTTACATACATGCATTAGCCCAGAAATACCCACACAAACTTTATGTGCACAAGGTTAAAGCTCACTCCTTACATGATCCCTATCATGCATTCAATGACACAGCAGACACCCTTGCTAAGGAAGGGGCCCAAGGGGGGGATGTCTGGGTGATGGATCATCCAGAGGCCAATGCAGCTGTACAGGTTGCAGCTCTCAAAAAGAAATCTGAATCTTTTTCCCCCTTGGACCTCTCAGCAGCTCAGCATTTGGACACTGAACTCAAAGAAGTGTTCAGATTTCTGGACAAGTGTACTGAAGAAAGACTCCCTACACATAACCCATTCGTAGACATGAAGGTAAATTACACTTATCCCCTGATGATAAACTTATTTGGTTCCAGCCAGAGGATACAACCACAAAATTGTGGGTAGTCCCCAGACATTTGAGATCCGAATTTTTGCACCAGGTACATGATACACCTCTGGTGGACACCAGGTACTGAAAATACCCTCCAGCACCTCAAAACCACTGCTTGGTGGCCTGGGATTACCAAGATGTTAAACAATACATTGATAATTGCCTTGTTTGTGCACAAAACAACCCAGTACCTACAAAACGAAATGCCAAACTTTTACCACAGAGACACACTGGCCCTTGGAATGCCATTCAAATTGATTTTATCGGTCCCTTGACCAACACTAGTAGAAACAACAAATATGCCCTTGTAGTGACTGATCTATTCTCTAAGTGGGTTGAGGCTTTCCCCACTAAGACTTGCACTGCAAAAACAACTGCCAATATCCTGGTAGAACAGATTTTCTCCAGGTTGGGCCTGCCTCTCAAGGTAGACTCCGATAAAGGAACCAGTTTTACAGGTGAGTTGATGAAAGAGTCCCTTGAACTCCTTGAGGTTTAACAAAGTTCCACATACCTTATCACCTCAATCCTCAGGTCAAGTAGAAAGAGCCAACAGACGGATTAAGCAAATGCTTTCCAAATTCATTGAGGATAATCCCAAGACCTGGGATTCCCTATTGCCTTTACTCCTTATGGTAATTAGGTGTACGCCCTCAGCCACCACCCAGCTTACACCCTTTGAGGTAATGACTGGAAGACAAATGAGATTACCTGAACATTTGCTCTTTGACCTGCACACCCCCACTGCAGACCGTGTGTCTGTAGATCAGTATGTGGAAAAACTCAGAAAAGACCTCATACACACACACTTGTACGCTGCAAACTGCATGGGCAAGGCCCAGCAACAGTCCAAGATACAAGTTGACAAACACACACAAGAAGTGGATGGGCAAGTTGGAGATCAGGTAATGGTACTTCAATTTGCACATCCCACCCACTCCTTCTCCAATAAGTGGGAAGGCCCTTATCCCATTGTCAACAAGCTCAGTCCAGCAGTCTATCAAGTTAGACTCCTCCACAACAATAAATTGACTGACAAATGGTTACATGCAAACCAGTTGAAACTGTACAAAGGAGCTTAAGACTTACTTTTCCTAACCCCACTGGGCGGAACTGTACTAATATACTAATTTTCATTTCCTTTTCGGATACATTAACAAGATGGCTATCTTGTTCTATCTCTCCTCCTTGCTGGAGTAATCCCTTTCACCCAAGGCACGGTACCGGACCTCCTTCGACACCTTGATCCTCCAGCACCTCCTACAGAGGGAGTTTCCATCAAAATTCCAGACACTATGATTACTGTCCAGGAAGGTTCCGATGCATACCTAACTGCCTCAGTTGTGGCTCCTGACAAATCCACCCTTCAAATTGAGTGGCAAACCACTTCACAAGGACAAGTTCTCCTGTGGCCAAACTCTCTAAGGGAACTTTCCAGGGTTGGCTCATGCTAAATTATCCCGAATGGTTCACTGTCCTTGTTTACAAACTGCATTAAGACACTCTGGTCTGTATAACATAACTGCTTTAATTGATCCTTCCTATTGTAACTCTCTTTCTCAAGATTCTGCCCGCAGATTCTGTGCTGTACACCACATGGCCTCTGCAGCCATGTATCTATCTGTGCTGCCTCCTACTGAAAAACAGCTTTTGGAATGTCCAAAACATACTCCTGGTCCCCGTAGTGGTCTCACAGCCACTGCCCTCCCAGGTTCTTTGATTAACAATTTACAGTTTATTCATATACCCGTTTTATTTAACCTTACCTACTGGAATATGAAAGAATTTGGTATGTGTCACAATACCAATACCTCTGCATTTTATAGTACTTTATTGCTTGATAGTTTAGCTGCATTTCAGATTCGAACCAAGGATCCCTTTACTGGGGTTTATTCTACCGAACACAGAGGCAATTTTAGGAGGAAACCTCCTCCTGGTACTTTTACTCAAAAACGTAATAGACGTGAAGTTGACAGTTCTGATGTTAGAGGTGCTACAGGTACTGTCACAGGTCTTTTTGGTACTGCTATGTCCATTTGGAACAAAGCAGACATCGCTGCTATCAAGAGTCATTCTGCAAAGTTCTCCACTGGTTTGGTTAATGATGTTTTACCACCTTTATTGCATGGTGTGGATGGTCTTAGGAAGAAAGATACACTGTATATAACATGCACGACATTGCAAAAGCCTTCACTGATTCCAAAGATAAGATTAACACACTCATACAACAGAACAATAGAGAAGCTGATAGACAATACATTGGTAGGGAAATACTTTGTTCTGCATATGGTTCATATATACTCACTACCATTAACAACCTTTTCAGAGACCTAGAAACTGGAAGAATTCCTGATATTATACATGACAGACATCTATCTAAATGGTATTGTCCTAAATGTAAATCTCCATCTTGTATTTCCCTGTGTATGCAACAAACACTGTCCATTCCTCTTTCCACAGCTCAAAATTTGGGGTTTGTGACCAGACATCCAAATACTGGTCCTTGTTTTTCCAGTAAGAAATGTTCTATAACAGATACCATATTTGTCTCTTTACTGATCTCCTTACCATGTTTTGATCCCACAACAGCCTTGTTCGACAAGCTGGCACTGGCGCATTCCATAGGGCATTTGGGCGAAGACATCTACCGAGAACGCCTGGATCTACCACCTCACTGGTCTACCATTCCTTCCTGGATGCCTGGGTGGCACCGCATGGACTGCTGTCTGAAAAAGCAATACATCTACTTGTGCCGATGTGATGTGTTTGATGTTAAAGCCCCTGTTTGTGGCTATTCTCCAGACAGTATTGATTGGACTTTCACTATGGATGATGACATCACTGATAATGGCACTTACTCTTTTGAGTCAACACAGACACCAGATCAGCTCTACCAGTCCTATCATGAGGAAGCTCATCGCCTGTCAACACGGATTTCGAAGACAACCTACACATGCCCTGTCCAGTTGCAAAAATGGAGACTGCCTACTGTACGTTCACAGTATAACTCTGATGGAGAGTATTGCATAGTGACTAATATGAAATCTTATTCATATGGTTCTGTTACTTGTACAATTGATTACCCCAACTTCTGTTTTGTTCCCCATCAGAAAACTGTTATTGGACATGCTGTCATAACCCCCGTCCCCCTTATGGAAGCAGATTTCATTGATGGTAATCCAGATTATTTACTCACACTCGAAGAATACCTACCCTACTTTAATGTACACATAGATCCACTTACACTTACACTAAAATCACTTTTAGATAGAAAGGACACACACCTCATCCACATCAGCAATAATATAACCAAAGCCAATGAAGCCATTCTTGACCTGATGAATGATGGCGATATGAATAACATTGACTAACACCTGGTTAAAATCACCTTTAAAGGTTTTGTTATTATACAAGCATTTTTGATATTTACTTTGATTATTATGCTTTGTTGCCTACGACGTACTCTATGCCAACATCGTGAGCAGCTTGAGTTCCTTTACAAGGCTCGTGCCTCCGGATTGTAAAGGACCACTGCTCTTGTCCACACCTCTTATTTGCCTGTGTTGCCCTTTGAGAGCAACAAGGGGGGGAATTGTTACACAAGGTCCCTGAACCCTAATTGATACCCTCAGGGGTACACCATAGACAGCTAATGTTTAGGCATAGGCTATACTAATACATAGGGCTAAGGGCATCTACCATATAAGATTAGATGTCAGGATATGAATACATATATTGTAACTCACTTTGCTTGCTAATGCACACACATTATACCATGTATTTTCTGTCTATTTCTTACTTGTTAGATGCCAAGACACCTGTCCTTGAAGTAATTATAATATGTAAGGCAACATTGCCATCTTTCGGTGATGGACACCACTTCACCTTGTTATGTAAGACTTTGTATAAGAACGTCTTTGTTCTAAAACTGATGACTTTACAAAATTATATAATGTTATCTTGGACCGTGGAGCCACCTCTAATTTAGCCAATAGGGCTCATCTCTGTAACTAGAAATGTTTCTATCTTTTAGTAACCATAGTAATTATCACAGGTATATAATGATATGCACAGGCTTTACACCTCGGAGACCCTCGAGATCCCAAGAGACTACAGAAAAACCTTGAGGTGTAGGGAACGCTTAGCACTGGCTCCCGGTTCATATTGGTAAGAACTGCTTAGGGCAACTTTGATTTATCCCTTGTTGTAGTAATAAACTTGTTTATGACTCAAATGCAACTTGTCTGTGATTATTTGCATCCTCAATATTGCCAAGAACCTGAAAGTGAGGTTTAGACCTCTTACAGGGGTCAGCTCATATGATTTCCCAACCTTTGGTCTCTGCATGTCTCTTGCCCACTTGCCACCCCACTCCTAGTTTAAATTCCCAGCTTCTCTATGTACTCCTCCATCCTCTGTTTCAACACTTTCTTTTCCTCCTCACTCAAGAGTAGTCTGTCCTTGGCATAGAGACTACTGTCCTCCTAGGTCCCTCCCCACCCCCCAATAGCCTGGACCCTTTAGCATAACACCAGCTTCTTAGCCGTCCATTAAATTCCAGTATTCTCAGCTTTCTTGTTGTGCTTGCCTTGAGCACTGGAAGTATCTCTGAAAGAGTTACTGATCTTCCTGCCCCCTCACATAATTTTCCTAGTTCCTCAAACCTCCTCTGGACTATAACTGTCTCAAAAACAGTGACAAGACAGAAAATCTCACAGGCTGAATAAAAAGGAGGTTGGCACAGAAAGCATGAAAAATGGTAGATGAGTGAAAAGAGTCACATGGGAAAAAGTAAAAGAACCCTAGAATATTTGAGAAAGAAAATAAGGCATGCCAAAATCATATTATGAGGTAGGACATCACAGCAGCTTGTTGAAAATCAGCGAGATGCTAAATTAGAACACCAGCAGCCTGCTGAATCAGCAAGTTGCTGAATTAGAAAAACAGCATCCCCTATGTTTTTTTTTAGAAAGTATTCAGCATTATGAACATGTGTTACAAAACTTTAGCGCAATTCAATATTATGAGACATTTAGGTTTGCATATCTGGATAGACCAGAATCATTCAGCCAGGCCATTCTAGCTGTGCAATCAGCAATTCAAGAACCTTTAGACCATGTTATCCTCAGTTAGGAGCACATGGCTTTCTACATTTGCATTTGAATGCTGGCTCTTTAGATCACCCCTGTTCTCAAAGAGAACACTCCCTGAGGACTTAAATGCTGGCACATTCTTAGATAACATACCTGACATGTTACAAAGCAATGCTGAAGTCATTTCTGATGATATTTTACAGTTGGTTGTAACAACCATCAGAAACCGGGAGGGTGGTGGGGTGGGAGTAGACATACACTGAGTTCTATTCTCTATAGCAAAATAATTGAGAAAAAGAGACATTACTCGGTTGATTAAAACAACAGAGATCATTTTTTTTTTGTTTTGCTGGAATTGTCCTTGAACTCTTAAACAGACACCTGACTGACAATGAATTGATCAATAAGTAAGCAATAACCCACTCCAGGGTGTGCATTTACTGGGGATTAATCAACACCCTGGGTGCATTGTGAGGCATGAGGCCACAGGCTGAGTGTCCTCACAGCACCCAGGGTGTTGATTAATCTCCAATAAATGCACACCCTGGAGTGGGTTATTGCGCTTATAACATGGGCCAAATTTGGGCAGAAATGGGCAACACCTGTAGGTATAACACTAAAAATATGTGGTAACTACTTAGTGTTCCTCCACTGTTTTTGGCCATGGATCCACAATTTTCTGTGTACTGCCACAGTGCAAATACTACAAAAAATAACACTTTGTGGTGAAAAACCAAGAGAGAGACTACAATAAAGGAGCACATGGAACTTTTTACTTTTTCTCCTAACACAATGCTCTATTACTCTGTGTGGTCACACTGCACTCTGTAACTTTGCTTCACAGGTAGTAAATTAATGAAGTACCTGACAACATTTGTCTGGTGGTTGTTTCTCTTCCTGCGCAGTTTATCTGGTTTGCTTCTGTTTCTTCCACTTCAAAAAAAATCACTCAGACAGACAGAAACACAGAATGTAATTCTTACTACTGTTTTCTGGTATTGCGCTAAGTACTGTGATTTCTGTCACCTGTGACTGTCTCCGTGTGTCTGACTGACATCAGTGGTACACTTGGGGATTGAGGAACTTAGACAGTGTGACAGAACAGGATATGTAGCTAGTGTCACTTCATTCACATTGCAGTACAGATGACATGATTTCTCTGGGACGTTCACTCAACTCTGCACATGCTGCCTGATACTACTGTGCCTGCCACTTGGGTGGCTGTTAAGGACAATATTTAGTTCCCTGGAAACCTGACTGGGATGCCTTTCTGTGCCAGCTGCAGAACCGTCTGTGTGCAGAATGTACCCTACAGGGAAACTACAACAATAATACTGTTTCCACCATGTGGGTGGAAAAGCAATATCCAGTTCACTGAGAAACCTCACTGCAATGTGTTTCTGTTGTACTGGTTGAACTGTTCTGTGCACAGTGTGCTTACAGGGGAACCACCCAATACTACTGTGTCCAGTGGGTGGGTGGATGGGAAGGACAATATGCAGCTCACCGAGAAATCCTACTGGGATGTGTTTCTGTGCCAGCGGTAGAAGTGTTTGTGTGCAGTATGTAGTTACAGGGGCAACTATGTGGAACTGTTGCTTAGCAATAGGATTTAATGGCTGCCACTGAGAAATGAAAATTCCTAGAAATAACTAGTGTGCCTCTGTGGCTCCCTATGCTGAAGACTGTTCTCCACAAACACATACTGTTCAGTTAAGAGACATTAATGAATGATCACTTGCTGAGGGTTACCCAGTCAACTTACTGGAAGCCATGTGCCGATGTTATAAGGCTAAAATATTGCATGCTGAGATAGGTTTGTCAGAACACACACCCTTCAGTTTCAGTGATGTGCTACAATTCGAACAATTTTTAGGAGTCACAACTAAGGTTCTATATCATAATGAAGGAAATTGTCAAACATTTTCAATGGGGTCTGTAAGCTATCCTAAAACACTGTTTGTATTTCATCATAGCAATCACTTTTACGGTGTCACAAATGCCAAAAAATTTATAGAGGCCAGATACCTCTGTGAATACTGTCAATCAGCCTTTAGCCATAAAATCATCACTCGTGCATTCTTTTTTATAACGTGTGCTGTGATCCAATCTATGCAGGACAGATTTCCTATGTAGTGAAATGCCCAAAATGTAATACAATTTGTACATCCTTAGTTTGTCTGAGAGGCACAGGACCAGATCCAATTTAAGCATGGTCCACTGTGAATCAAGCAAACTATGAAGAATGATTTGCCATATACATAGGAACTCATAAATGTAAAATGATCAGATGTCTGAAATGTGCTTCCTTTATGACTGCTGATAAACATTTGTGTTACATGTCAAGACCTCTGAGAAATATGTAATGTTTGATTTTGAGGCTGGACAAGAAACACAAAAACACGCACACACCAAATTATGTCTATGCTAAGCAATTGGATGATAGCAGATGTTGGCTATTTGAAGGAGATGATAGTGTAAAAGATTTTGTCAGGCACTTTATAGATACAATTTTCAAACACTACACATTTATAGCTCACAATGTCAAAGGCTAAGATAACTATTTTACTGTTAATCAGCTAGTCAAGGAAAAAATTGGCATCAAATTGCTCACACAAGGGGAAAATTGCTTTCAGTGACGGTGTCTGACTACACAATAGATTTATAGATTTATTGTGCTTCATGCCTATGCATTTGTCTAAAATTAAAGAGGAATTTGGTTTTGAAAATGAGATAGCTAAAGGGTACTTTCACATTTTTTAAACAACAAGGCCAGTGAAAACTATATAGGTCCCCTGCCTTTTGCCAGATTTTATGTAGATTATATGATGCCTGCAGAAAAGCAGAGTTCATGTGGTGGTACCTAGTCAGCCAATATACAGAATTTGATCTGAAAAAAGAGCTACTCTATTATTGTCAGTTAGATGTTGAAATTCTTCAAAAGCCTGTGATAGATGTAAGAAGTGATGAACATGACAGCCATGTGGGTTTTAAAACAGTCAGATGGTGACACTTTAAAATATGAAGTAGTTTGTTTAGAGCCCTTTCAACATACAACCATAGCATCTGTCTGCATGACCACATACAGATTCATGTTTCTTGAAAGAACTCACACCCGCAGTTCTCCCCCCAAATAATTACCACAGCCAGCAAAAGAGGTTCTCCACACCTATGATACAGTGGTTAATATACATAGCAGAGAAAGAAAACATTGTTATTCAGGATGTACTACAGGGTGGGGAATTTAAAATGGGGCCATATTTTCTCGATGGTTACTCGATAATTAATGGGGTTCCCACTGCCCTTCGATTCAACAAGTGTTTTTCTCATGGTTACAACATCTGTTACTATGAAAAAGATCAAAATCATATGACAGGTATGACTTTTGGGCAGTTATTCAATCGGACCATGCACAAGGTTAATGTTTTAAAAAGTCAGGGGTTTGCATTAAAGTCCTGTAGGAACACGACTGGAGGGAAATGTTGGCCAAGATCGGGGCTGATTGTTTTTTGAGAGACAGGAACTACTCCAACCTCTCAAACCTGGAGAGTCACTGTATGGGAGAAGAATAAATGCCATTTGTCTGTACTATAAGATACAGCCCAATGAGACAATCTGCAATTATGATTTTACCAGCCTGTACCCCTTTGTCTACAAAACCAAATGGTACCCCATGGGTCACCCTGCCATCATTTATGAGAACTTTACTGACATGAGTCAGTATGTTGGTTTGGCAAAAATAAAAGATTTACCCTCTAGACGTCTCTTTTTCCAGTGCTGTTATCCAGGATTGGAAAAAAAACTTGTATTCACATTATGTTGTGTGTGCACTGAAGACAAAGTTCAGACACCGTGCACACACAATGATGAACAAAGGGCACTGACTGCTACCTATTGTACCATGGAACTATACCTGGCACTGGAAAAAGGGTAAAAGATCTTAAAAATGTATGTGTGGCATTTTAGAGTCATCAACAAAACTGTTTGCAGACTATACCAAACTGCATCTGAAAGGCAAGCAAGAGGCATCTGGTTTCCCTTCACGGGTAAACAAAAGGAAGCAGATACAGCAGTATTTTGAAAGAGGAAATGTGCATTTGAACCCTGCTGACATCGCTGTTAATCCCACAAGGAGACAGATATCTAAACTGTTTTTAAATTTTCTTAGGGCTAAATTTGGAAGAGAGTTAATTTGCCCACCACCAGCTTAGTATCAGACTCTGACAAGCTTTTCCATTCTGTGCTTGCCTCCTATTATGACTTGGCCTCATGCTGTTTGATCGAAGATGAAACAGCATGTTTATGCTGGAAATATACCAAAGACCACTACCCAACTTCTAACAACATCAACATATTCATAGCTAGTTTCACCACTACACATGCCAGACTAGAACTCTACAAACTGTTAGATAAGTTACAACACAGGTGCCTGTATCACGCACAGACTCTGTCATTTTTTGTGTCTAGATTGGGTGACTGGAACCTCCCTGTAGGTGACTATTTAGGGGAATTGACTAGTGAACTTCCTCCACATGAACATACTACTGAGATTGTGTCTGCAGGGTACCGGCAGTCTGGAGGACAAATTGTCATTAAAGGGAAAGGTTTTATCATTAATGTAGATAACTGCGAACACATTAATTTTGACAGCATAAAATATCTGGTTTTGATTACTCAGGGTCAACAACATCTAAAGAAATCAAAGTGAGGCAACCCAGCATAGTTAGAAACAAAAAGCAGTGGTCCCTTGAAACAAGAATGCTGTCCAAAACCAAAGATTAGTTTACGATAAATGAGTTTTACAATCAGATTTCAGAACACTCCCTTACGGATACCAAGGACTGAAAATGGATATCAGGTTGCAGCATCTGTTTACTTGTCTGTTAACCGGCCCATCTAACAGTGAGAAAAGCTTCTTCATAAAGCAGTTGTTGGAAAATTATGATACCACTTTATCACATAAACCTGCAAATATTGTCTTGTTTTACAGCTGTTGGCAACCTTTGTACAATGAACTGATGTTAAAGCTTCCGCAGATTAAATTTTTGGAGGGGCTACCAGTGCCATTTGCTGATGATGATCTCTTACCTCCAGGTAAGGTGAATTTTGTTGTTATAAATGATTTATTGAACTCTGCCTGTCAAAATAGTGAGGTCAAGTAGGGTTTCCCAATTACAGCCATCATAAACAGTTAATGATATTTCTAATTGTACAGAATGTATTTTGTCAAGGCAAGAAAAGCTGGACCATCATGCTTAATTCCAAATACATAGTCCTATTTAGAAACCCATGGGACAAGCTGCACATACAAATACTGGCCAGACAGATGTACCCTTGCCAGACCAAATTTTTTAGAAGGTTTTAAAGATATCACAAAAAAACCTTACAGCTATTAATTTATTGATTTAAGAGCCAGTACACAAGAAGAATACAGGCTGTGCAGTGGATTGTTCCCCCCTGACTGGCCGGTGGTGTACATCTTGAAAAAAACACATTCTGGTTTTAGAAATACATGATGCTGTATTGTCATTATGTCTAGAACACTGCAGAGAAATTTGTCTGTTTTAAAGCTACTTGTCAGAGTACCTCCCTGTTTAAGAAAAGCTATTTTGTGCTCAGCCTCTGATGACTTGACTTTATCATGGAGGTGGCATTAAATACCGTGAAAGGAAATATCTTATTGCCAGCTAACCAGCCATCTTTTCTAAAAAAAGGGGTAGAATCATAAAAAATTTAAGCAACAGGAAAGTGCCTTTAAAAATAAAAAAACAGGCTGGCCCAGTAGTGCAGAGGGTTGAGGCACTGGTGCCTAACCTTGCACCACGCCAGTGACCCAGGTTCAGAAATGACAGGGTGCCAGCTCAGGGGGTAGGGTCACAATGGGATTGAGCTTTTGCTCTCCCTTCCATGGGCTGGATGCCCATTCCACCGTAGTCCTGCTTTCACCGGGTGGAGGCTCGGTGGATAGCATAGGCAGCCAGGAGCAGCAACGAAAGTCCGGAGAGGGGCGAAGTGGGCCACCTGATCCAGGCATGTGTGTGCGTCTCCACACATGTACACGTATTTGTACACCACAGCCCTGGGGGGGAGTAAATGAAAAAAAATACAAAATTTATATTAAAAAAAAAAGATTGTAAACCAGACAAGTGGAGGATTCATAGGGATGTTGTTTGGAATTACTATTCCTTTGATTACTGGACTGCTGGCTAGAGATGAAGCACAATTAAATTCTGCTGGCAAAGTGAATGCGAAGTGGCCACTTTGCATTGTTACTCCACTACATGGAGTGATCAATAGGAAAGACTCATTTCACCTTGCAATTATTACTTGGCATTGTCATTCCACCTTAACACGAAGTAAGGTGGAGTGGCAACAATACTGGCAGCTCCCCTGTGCCCACACACACACATACAGTCACCAGAATAAATGTGCATCCCTAAAATGATACTGTCTTGTGTCTAGAAAAACTCCCCAGTGCTGATGAAGTGAAATGAGACTGTAACAAGAAATGTGAAGTTTCCCAAAATTAATGGCACACCCGGTCATGTGCATAGTGGTCACACACAGTCACCAGAATGAATGTGCATCCCCAAAATGCTACTGTCTTGTGTCCAGAAAATTCCCCAGTGCTGATGAAGTGAAATGAGAGTGTAACAAGAAATGCAAAGTCTCCCAGTATTAATGGTGTACTGCAAATGCACAGACAGATTAAGATTGCGCTGCCACTCAAGAGATGCAGAGTCAGATGCAAAGACACAACACCTAATGAGTGCTCATAAGTCACAAATCAAAATCTGGAAAACAATATTTTTTGACAGTTTGGGGGGTAGTGCATGGCAGTAACAGTCCACTACCAGTCGAGATACCACAAAGCAGTATAAATCATTGATGCAGGTGCGGTGGATTGCAGGTTCACAATGCTACATTTACTCTGGCACAATAAAAGTTGTCTGATTTAAGGGTATGCATCGCACACGCACTCACACACACACACTACAGCAAATTGAAAAACTTTAGCATCATAACCAAATGTTTTAAATAAACTGATATTATTCACTGCTGCACCAGTACAGTCAGCAAAAAAATTAAAGAATTACTGAAAATATTACTGTGTGTACATTAAAACACAGTTATACAAGAAAAATATATCCAAAACAGAAAGACTGCCTTTTTCTCCCAGTTAATCTACCTACACCACAGATATGCCCTTCCCCCAAACCACACTTTACAGTAAACAGATTGACTGTTCTAAATTAACACTCAAAATCCACTCACAAATAATAAACACTCAATGATATGAGCACAGGAGGGTTTCCTACAATCGATGCACTAAATTTTGAGAAAAGAAAATGGCTCAAAGAGGCTTTTTTTCACAGCTTTTAGAGGATTTGAATCACAGAGTTCTGAGAGGAAACTGTCTCCATCTTTCACTACACACACATACTACACAGAACTGAAGCTGTGCAGAACAATCTATAGCCCATATGACCTGCAATCCCATGAAGCATTGCAAATTCACCTTGGAGCTCAATAACAAGGTGAAGTGATGCAAAGTATATTGATTTCAATGTACTTCTCCTTAAAATTGGTGGAGAAGTGGTTTGGGGTAGGTGGAATAATGCAAAGTCATTGTTTTCAATGGACTTTGCATTCACCATTATAACACAAAGTGCTCCACTTTGCATTGAGGAGCACTTCACAGATTCCGCCTTACTCAGCGAATCACTCCACGGATCGAATTTCGACCACTTCGCCGATCTCTACTGCTGGCTAACAGATAATGGATTTTACTCAGAAAATGTATCTGGTATCTCAAAAGCAATTGAACTGTATAAAAACAAAATATCCCGATGAGCATATGGGAAAAGTCACAACTTACAGCTTGGATACTGTAATGAGATCTATACTATCACTGAATGATATATCAGATCATTATAAAGCCAATCTGTACTCTGCAGTATTGCAGTGTTACCTCACTCTGGTATGTCAAGAATTGGCTAAAACCAGTTTGACCTTACTCATGCCCAAGGGTGAGGTAGTTTCCAAGCAACTCCCCACTGAGACTCTTTCTGTCACGAGTTCTATGGAAAAAAACATTTTGAATAGTGTTTTTAAAAGGTCTAAAAAAATACTGAGATATTATTAAAGCAAATGGCAAAGAACAAGTATATTCATTTTTGGAATAATATGGGGCAATTGATGTATAAAGGTAGTGTTGTTTTGGGGTCTCATATGGTCAATTTGATAAGGGCTGCTACAGCCACTCACACTATCCCTGACCATAAAAAGACAAAGAGGTGGGATGTGTTTGTCAAAGTGGTGGCAGAGGCTAACATACCCACATCCGTCTTTGGTCATTCGGCAAACAGGAGATATTTTGAAAGTCGAAAAACAGCTGATATAAAAGCCCCTGAGCCCTCTCCATTTAGCAAATGGTCTGTGACACCCAAAAGACAAAAGACATTTAAGAAACCTGCCTGGCTGGGAGTGTGTGCTGGTGCTTGATGAAGATGGTTGCAAGTCTGTAAGCTCTGTGGTGATCCTGACCATTTTTAGTAATTACTGCCATCATTTCTATAATAATTGGGTACAGATAAATGCTACCGGACATTGACATTTTATTTTAGTAGTTACCCTTATGAACGGCTTTAGTAATTACCTTCTTCTCATACACCGTTGTTGATTTTTGGTCATATACTAGTCATGCTGAGTGGGAAACCCCATTCACCCCGCTCTCCTGGGTCAGTGCAGCACAATAAGGACATTTTAAGTAATCCTAATGAGAACTTTGCCACCAAGGAGGATATTCAACAGCTGAAAGACATTCTGTCTGAAATCAAGATCGGACTAGCGGATATATGCAATCGACTGCTACACTCTCAAAACAAAGTGTGGAGATGGGCACACATATCAGTATGAATAGTAAAAAACTAACTGAATTAACCTCATCTGTCTGCTATTCAGAACAGTTAACACAGCATCAATCTGAACAAATATCTTTTCTGACCCAAAAGATTGACAACCTTGAAAATAGGGGCACATGAATAATATTAGAATACTGGTAGTCCCTGGTGGTGCTGAGGAAAGAAATACCATAGTTTTCATTCAAGATTTTCTCCCCGATCTGTTAAGTTTTCAATGGCCCCAACCCCTTGATATTGAAAAAGCTCATAGATCCATGGATCCCAAACTGCAGAATCAATGACCCAGACGCATCATTGTTTATTTTTTTAAATTTACTGACAAAGAAGTGATGAAGCTTGCTAGAGAGAGAGAAAATGGTGCTGAAATGGAGAAGTGAGCCATACTTTTATTTCAGGATTTTTCTGCAGAGGTTGTTTCTAAAAGGAAAGCGTTCTATGAGGTTAAACAACATCTAAGAGACTTGGGCTTGCAGTACCACTTTAAATATCCTGCGGTATTAATTATTCAAGTCCTGAGAGGGAATTTGATTAAATGATCCTCTGTAAAAGAAGTATGGGGTTTTATTCAGGCCTTCAAAGAATCTCACTTTCATAACTCTGCTGTCAATTCATACAACCATCAGTATTCAAATGGTGCACGAGGGCTCCACAGGTCAGAGTCCTTACGACCTGGCCCTCACGCAGGATCTAGAAGCTCCAGGCCTCTGGACTTGCACCGAGCTGATGGGTTGAACAAGCCTCCCTCCCCTGGGATTTGTGAATCTGCAACCCCTCACCTGTTCTTTGAGGCTGTTTGCACTGCAAATTATTCTTCTAAAGATCAGGAGATTCAAAGAAAAGCCAGACCCTCGACTTGTCCTTCTAATATCCCTCGGCTTGCCAACTTGCAGGATAACCCCAAAAGATGCTCTCGTAGTAGAGAGAGCAATCACTCCTTGACCCGGAACTCACCTTAACTGTTTCTGTGCCAGGAAATAAATGTGCAGGACCTTAGTGCAACAAGGTCATTTACTCCCTCACATGACTCTACTCTTACAGGAAATATGGGAATGAGTTACTAGCTACACCAGAGGAACTTCCTTGTGCTTTTTTTTGGGGTTCAAATGGATTGTGTTTTGATAAGAAGCTGAATGACTATCATTTCCTCCCTAATCTATTAATAAGCCACCTAAGAGCTATGCCCCAAAGGTTTGTAAATGGTTAATATCCTGTTCCAGTTTATGCAGATTAAAAGTACTAAAGGAGCTGTAACCACTTTTATTAATGAGCCTTATGGTCATTCTTTGCAGTGCTTGCTCTCAGGTGGGGTTGCTATTCAGAAGGATTCTTTGATTAGGTCATAAAGTTTAGGATTTTAGCTCACTGATTGAAATGAGAAAGGACAGAGGTTTATTTTAGATGTTTCTTGTATGTTACTATGTTATTTGGTGTAACGAATGCATTTAGGTAAAAAAGTGCAAAGTGTCAGTTTAACCCTCATATATGTTTTTTCAGCCTAACCACCCCCTCCCTTTTTACTGTGTCTGATTTTATCAAGGTCTGTCTCAGTCTTTGAATTGTCTGGTTCTCCTGGGCCAGCTTTTGTCTATTATATATGTACCTGCTGCATAGAAGGTTATTGTACTTGTTTACAGGCTTATGATACCTCTGCTGCTTGGGCTGCTAAACATGTGAGTATAAATCCATGAATGAACTGAACACAGCATGTCAGCAAAACAAGATACTGTATGTTTGGGTTGATAATTGCTTGGATTTGTTCATATGACTGTTTTATAGTGGTTTTAAAGGGGCAGTTTGGACACTGGCGTGTCAGTATGGAGCCGGAGACAATATTACTCCTTCTTACAGACTCAGCTAAGTGGTGTTCCAGATAACGCTGCTATTTTTTTATTTATTTCTGTAAGTAGTTGCTGTTAATGTGTGTTATGGAATTTGTTGTTTCTGTTTTGTTTTGTTTTGTTCTTGTCTAAGTGCTTTATTTATTATTTTACTGATATCACTGCTTGATTACACTAATATTCAGCAAAGTTACATTGTTCATAGTCCCTGTCATTGCAATTTAACCTTTTTCTGTTGTTGTCACTAAACTTAATTATTTAATGAAGGGCATCATCACCTAAAGGATCACCTCATCTTACAGATGAAATCAAAGAGAGCTTTGACCTACCTAAGCCAATGCTGCCTTGGACAGTTGTTTGGTGGACTTATCTGGCTACATAGTAGACTACACCTTACTGTTCTCCTGTGCAACTTGGACTTTTGTTAGTGATGTTAATCTGATTAATTTTTATTCATTTACTGGTTCCATTCAAATTCAAGTCAGCATTTATCTAGTAACATATTCAGCTATCAGTTGATGTAAATTTGAACTCAAGGAGAATTAGTTAATCATTATATTCATATATTTTGGCTTGCAACATTGCTATTTTGTAGGTGAAGTTTTGCTTTTGCTGTTATTGTACTTTAGATTGGATAGTATTCTTTTATTCATTCTATTTCTCTTATAAGTTTTTATCAATTATCACAAAATAACAGTCTACCTTTAAGTAACTTACTTCACAACTTCCAATCCTAGATATATTGATGATATTCTCACTGTCATCTACATTTAAGGAATTAAGCATGCACCCATATAAAAGTATTTCATGGAATGTTAACAGGTTAGAGACCCCTATTAAAAGAAAAAAATAGCATCTTACCTCAACAAAAAAAATGCCGATAATGTTATGTTACAGTAAAATCATCTAGATGCTGCTGAATTGATTAAACTCACCAGATCCTGGATCTCCCAAGTGGAATTTAGTTCTTAAAACTGCAAAAAAGAGGTACTGCTATTCTTATCAGAAAAGGGATACATTTTGTTACAACTTCACACATTGCTGATCCTGATGGCAGATTCCAGGTTCTGACGGGCTTACTTGAGGGAACGCAGGTGGCGTTATGTAACATTTATGCACCTAATTTGGGACAGCCTGGCTTCTTTGATTTGATTTCAAAAATATTTTTTAACTTGTCTACCCCCAACTTAATTTTGGGAGGTGTTTTTAATGAAGTTATAGATCCAATGTTAGATAAGAATCCTCCTAAACTTTCCTTAATACCCTCTAAAGCATGTCATGCTTTGCATAACTTGTTAAATTCTTTATTTGTCTGATATTTGGAGGTTGGAGGTTGGTCTACCCCAGGACAAAGATTTTACTTTTTTTTCTAACCGCGGCTCCAATTATAGTCACTTAGATTTTTTTTGTGTATTGGCTGATTTAGTCAATTTAATCCTGGATGCTGAGATTGATAATATAGTAATCTCCGATCATGCCTTAATTTCCATAAATTTGGTTTGGGTTCGGGATGACCAAAGGAGCTCAGATGTAGAATGAAGACTTCCCTCTTACATGAAAGGGAATTTTCTGACTGGCTTATTAAAGAAACAAATGAATACTTTCTAATGAGTGACAATGGAGAGGTTAGCTATGCCTGCCTGCCTCTGGAAAGCCTACAAGGCATTCATCAGGGGTAGAATTATTAGTTTCCCTGCTTCTCAGAAAAAAGAGAAGGCTAAACTATTAGAGGCTACGCAGATCAAACTTAAAAGTCTTGAATGTCGTGCATCTGCATCAGTCTTAATTGACACATTTCTTCTATATGAAATTGCACTGGTCAAGTATGATATTAACAAGATGCTTTCAGTATAAGCCAAATATGCATTGTTTCATATTAAACAAGGATATTGGTAATCAGGAGAAAAAGCATGGAAATTACTTGCCCACCAACTTAAAAAGCTGCAAGATCAAAATATCAAACCCAGGTATTCAAGACTCAACTGGGAGGGTGGTGAACAAAAGTACTGAAATAAATCAGGTGTTCAGAAAATTCTACTCAGACATCTATACCCAGAAGCAGGTCAATATTGAGAAACTATATTGCTTTCTTGCAGACTTCAATACTACCAAGCTATCAAAAATAGGCAAAAGCAGCTTCATAAAAACTTATCCCTAGATGGAATTTCACAGGCCATTGACTCTCTTCCCAGTAATAAAACCCCAGGATTAGATGGGCTCCAAGGGGAATTTTAAAAATTATTAAATCCAAAGTTATCTAAGCACCTGCTTAATATGTATCTACAAGCTTTGGACCAGAATTCCCTTCCAAAAACTCTTACCCAGGCCCTGGTCACCCTCATTCACAAAAAAAGTAAAGACCCCTTGCTATGTGATAGTTATCGTCCCATTTCACGGAAGAATTCTGACTATAAAATATTGACCAAGGTATTAACTGCTCAAATTCAAGCTATAATTTGTGAAATTATTGGGAAGGAACAGGTGGGTTTTATTCATAGTAGGTCAGGAGCTAACTGTGTGAGACGGTTAATAAATGTGTTGGGCTGGCTAACAAATCTAAAGAACCCTACTTATTTTTTCTTCCTTAAATTTATTCAAAGCATTTGACTCATTGTCTTGGGACTATATGTTTCTAGCTCAGCAACATTTCAGCTGTGGTAGTAATTTCCAATCCTGAGTGTCATTATTATATAAAAACTGTTTAGCTCAAATTCTCTTGAATAGAATAATATCTGAAATGATCCCTTTGGCCTGTGGAACCAGGCAAGGATGTCCCTTATCCTCTTACCTTTTTATCTTGGCTATTGAACCCTTGATCAGAACTATTGCTGACCATCCTGAAATATCTGGTTTTAAAATAAATAAATATATGCATAAATCATTTGCTTTTTCAGATGATTCACTGTTAACTCTTTCTAAGCCTGTGTAACTGTATAATGCCCTCAAACAACTTCTCAGAGAATTCAGTTCCTTATCAGGTCTTGAAGTTAGCTGGGACAAATCCCAGGCTTTATGTCCAAACCCTACACCTTTCATTCTAAGAAATCTCAAGGAAATATTTGACAACAAATGGGTAAAGAATCAGATAACTTATTTAGGATTACAAATTGTGACAAATCTGGACTCATTGATTGACATAAATTGCCTTCCTCTATTTTATAGTATTGAGCAAGACCTGAGAAAGTTGGAGAGTCTTGACCTTTCATTTTGGGGTAAAGTAAACTCAGTCAAAATTATCATTGCCCCAAAAATCTTCTACCTTTTTCAAAATATACCTGTTTTACCACCTAAAAAATTATGGACAAATTGAATTCTATGATAAGAACCTTCTTATGGGTTACTAGGCTGCCCAGGCTGAGTCTGGGCAAACTTCGAGCTCCTTATGAATTGGGCAGCTTAGGTCTTCCACACTGAGATTGGTACCAATGGGCTTTCATGTTTAAACAATCCTTTGCCCTTCCTTTTTTCCAAGTTTAAGATTACCCCACATCTTCCTTTATGGATGTTGTTGGAGTCTGAGCTGATAAAACCTAATAAGTTTATTGACTTCATATACCTACCAACTCTCATAACTCTCAAGGGAAATCCGTGTTTAAAATAACACTTTTCATGTAATTAGAAAGGTTAATAAAGTAGTTAATCCTTCCTCTATCCCACTGGTATCAATGCCGCTTTGGTCCAATGCCTATCTAACATGAGGTGGAGTATCTTTGTCCAATATTACTTGGTCACAAAAGGGCATCAACTATATAGGTGACCTTCTTCATAAAGATTCTGCTGCACTTATGTCCTTCTCTGAACTTAAAGAGAAATGTGGCATTCCATGGTTCCATTTTCATTACTACCTACAGTTAAGACATACTCTAGTATATCATCTCTCTGGGGTAGGCCTTTCCTTACCCAGCAATAAGGGGTGGGATCAACTGGCTAAAATTGGTCCACTCAGAAAGGGCACCAGTTTAATTTATACATTTCTCACATTCTCTCTCACCTCACCATCTCTCACTTACTCTGCTAAACAGAAGTGGGAAGAGGAGTTGGGAATTGAACTTGATGACCATGACTGGAGTTCCACCTGGGACCATGCATACCACGGTTGTAAGGACATCCAAGGTAATCTCACTCAATACAAAGTTTGACATCATTTTTATAGAGCACCGGTAACACTTTTTGAAATGGGGTTCTCTTCAGATGCATGCTGCTGGAAATGTAATTCTTTTAATGCTAACATGTTACACATGTTGTGGGAATGCCTTAAGCTTACACATTTCTGGCAGGAAGTAAAAGTGAAATGTAAAGCTTCCCTTTCTATGGTTCTAAGACACTCTCCACCTATATTTATTTTGAAAATGTTTGCATTTAAGACAGACATTACCTATAATCAGAAGTTGTGGATTTCCGTTGCCTCTATTTGTGCCAAAAGATTAATTCTTAAATATTGGAGAACCCCACAGGTGCCCTCTCTAACTGAATGGTTAAATATGATGAGCTGTACTGCTAACAATGAAAGAATATCTTATTTAATTACTGATAGATTAAATAGATCTATTGATATCTGGGGATCTTTTCTCCAATTAACTTAATCTGCAAGGGCCATTTCAAATGTGTAGATATAATTTGTTTAGTTCATGTTAAACTTAAGACACTAAACTGCTCTTGTTACGTTGAATTTTATTCATGTTTAGGATCAGAGATAAGGTTACTGGTTACTGTTATGCTTTAATTCTATTTATTTCCTCCTTGACATGAGTAATGAAACAGTTTGTTTTAATTTACTGTTTGTTAGTTGGAAATTATGTTTATGGATTTGAAAAACCTTTATAATGCTGACATGCTTTACATGGTTGCTAGAATCAATTGTTAATTATAATGTACAATATTAATTGAAAACTCAATAAAGTAAATTATGGAAAAAAAAAAAGAAACCTGACAGGCTCTCTGTATAAATGTGAATATTATATAGCTTAGTGACTGATGTGTGCTGACTATCTTGGCGTGATTTTAACAGAAATATATTTAAACTGATGTATGTTATAATTCCACATCACATTGAATATGTTATCATGTTTTTAAAAAAAGGTACTTATATTTCTGTATATTATAATCCTACCTCATATTGAATATGGTAGCATTTTTTTACAAAAGGTGTGTATACTGATGCATGTTAGCCTACCTCATCTTTAGTATGTGTAACCCCTCACTCCTGCCTTTTTGCCAAAATGACAGGTGGCATGCTGTTGGCGCTGACAGCAGTACCTGGTGGGGACCTGGGTTCGGGGAGGATGAGGTTACTCGGCACAAGGGTACCTAGGTTTGGCTACTCTGCACAGGGGCACCCAAGTCTAGAGGAGAGCAATTAAAATGGTGCAGGGTCTGCACCGGAAGACATATGAAGAGAGACTTAAGGAGCTTAATATGTATAGCCTCGAGGAAAGGAGGGAGAGGGGGGACATGATAGAAACTTTCAAGTACCTCAAGGGAATCAACAAAGTCCAAGAGGGTAGCATCTTTCAAAAAAAGAGGTGTGCAAGAACAAGAGGGCACAATTTGAAGATAGGGGGGCTCAGAGGTAATTTAAGGAAGTATTCTTTCACAGAGAGGGTTGTGGATGCATGGAACGGCCTTCCGGAGGAGGTTATGGAGTCAAAATCAGTGGTGGAATTCAAGAATGCATGGGACAGTCATAAGGCAGTTCTGGGGGGTGGGGTAAGAAGACGTAGGCTGCTGGTTAACTAGGATCTGCAGCTTATCCAGTAGGTAGGGAAATGGGTAGACTGGGTGGGCCAAGCGGTCTTTATCTGCCATCAAATTCTGTGTTTCTATGTAAGTAAATCTGAACACAGGAAGCAATAACTGTAATGTCCAGAACCAGGAATGGGATTCTTCAGTGTGGCTTTTATTCACAAACTAGCTGAACACAACAAAGCATAGACGGACCCCCATGGGGCTACATTTACTGGTAATGCAGATAAGAGACTACAACGTGGTCCACAGGAAGAATGAAGCAATTATACTGTTTCCAGGCTCTGGACCCACCAGGCACACAGCCCGGACTTGCACATGCTTTTGGTACACAGCCTGACTGGCCTGGCTCCCCCGCCAGCCACTTGATCCACGGTCCATTGGAATAATGAACCGATTATCCTGTCGTGGCTCCCCACACCACTTAGAGTCTGCGACTCCTAGAAAGATTTCCTCCTTACTTCTTATGACTCCCCATCTCACAAAGAGAATTCTTCTTTACACTTGTTGTGGCTCCCCACACCACTTAGAGTCTGTGACTTCTAGAGAGATTTTCCCTTTTGCAACCCCACGTCTGGGTACTTCCCTCATCAATGGCCAAGTGCATGAGGCAAAGTAGCAACCACAGCAGAAATCAGTAGCGGTGGACCTGGTTACTAAAGATAGGGGGTTTGCCCACCTTCAGCACCCACAGCCCATACCCAGCCATTTCTCTGGAAAACTGAAACTTCTGAATGTAGATTAAATGGTAGATGAACTGTCGCATCCCCTCTACAATTTACTTGAAATCACACAGAACTCTAGCATTTGACACTACTCCACTTGTTTGGCCTAGTCCTATAGGCTTCCCAAAATGTAGCTCAATTCCTAGATTCTCACACATGTCCCAGGCTGAAGAAAACATTTTGTCCTCTCATGTTAGAGCAAACACTCACCCTTTAGTTGCAGGTGCCCCACAGGTGAATCACAAATTTTCCAACTTTCCAAACAAAGGCTGAACTGAATAGGCAGCTTTTTCTTCCTCCTTGCAGAATTAAGGGGATTGCCCCAGGAATCTGCATGGGGATCTTTACCTTTCCCCCTGGGGGGAGGGGGCCCTGAGACCCGAACAACGGTCTTCACCACTTGACACTGACTCCTTCTTACTTGAAGGCAAACTGGAAACTGACTACTACCTTTGAAAACTCCCAACGTTCTATCTAACTCCCTCTGCTGCAGATTCCAATGTGGCTTATGCAGCTCCAAAAGTTCTATTGGTGATGTCATCCCTCAGTCTCAGCTGAGACTGAGAACAGAGTGAGACAGTGTGAAACCCATTTAACTGGAGTTTCACAAGCTACCTTCCCTGCCTACCACTAGGTCTTACTGGGATTCTAGTAACCCCGGGTAACAAGTGGTTACATACGTAATCATGTATTTTTTTAAATAGGGGCATATCATAACCCAGCTCAGTGGTATGCCACAGGTAATGTGTACTTTTAACAAAAGAAGCTTTTAGTTTTCTATACCTTATCCATTATTTTGCCTGTCATGCTTTTACAATAAATACCTTTTAATATGTTATATATTGTGTCATTATTGAAGATATTACATATCTGAAAATTTCAAACACATTTCCCATAGAAAAATTGACAGACACAGAGATCAAGAGGGTATATATGTGATTTTATAAAATGATGGTTTTGAGTTACAAGTGATTGCACATTTTAAATTCATTATGAGACAAACACATCTGAATATGTTGTTATCCCACTGATATATGCCCTGACATGTTTAGATGTCTGAAAGGGCAACATACAAAACAAGTTACCATAGCATCATTTTTGAGCAAATCATTAGAATACATATTTATAATTTGATCATAAGAAAGTCCTTTGCCTCTGTGATGTAAGAAAAAGATGCAGTGAAATCCATAGGTGGTGGAAAAGGTATCTTGCAACTGTGCATTTTGGTATAGCATTTGGTATGGTATTGCATTTCTATTTAAAAAGTTCATAATTATTCATGCATAATTGTCAGAATGAAAACTGTAGCTGTCAAAGAACACCCCAGCCCCATTTTCTGAGATGATTATCAAATCAAATCAAATTGAATTTCTAAAGCACTTTTCAAAATCCAAAGCATGTATATAGCTAAGCAGTGCTGTCCAGGGAGGTTATGGGGGTATGAATTGATGACTAGTGCCATAGAAAGGTTTCTCAGTCTCTCCTTGAGTAGCAGATCACAGGGAAATACACCCAGAAAGTAGTCACAGATGTGGGAGTCATTGGTTACAATTTTTTCCAGCTGTTTTGTGTTCATTTGTATGTTTTATCACATATAATCAAAAATAGCGTTTCTTCTCTGGTTTATTTCAATGGCATTATCAAAAACAGCATAGACCATGAGATTAACCTTATGAGGAAGGGCTTCTGCAAATCTAATTTCTGCTCTGAGGTTCCCAGTTTTAATCAGGGAATAATGATCAACACATTTTTGGTCCAGAGTCAGATCAAAGGCAAAAAGTGTGTACCGTTGGGTGAATTCCTGAAGGTTGACAACTAGTTCATATTTTTTTCCAGCTGTCTGTACTAGATTACACCTTTCAAACACAGCATTCCCATTTCTAAAATTGGGCTGCAGAGTTTTAGTAGGAATTTTTTCACCATCCAGATACAAAGCCACAAAATTAATATTCTAATATTTAAAGTTGAAGTGTTTTTTAGTGTAGGAACTGCTAAAAGCATCCTTGTCAACAAATCCCGTGACCATCATTTTTGGAAACTGTTACAAAAACAAATTATCTTGGCTGCAGACCCTGCTGCCTGTAGGGATGCTAAACATTTTCATCCCCACTCTGTCTTTAGGGTATTTAGTGTTGGAGGTCAGCATGGCTTCTGAGTGTCCCAGATGAACACCAGTGGTCACTTTTACCCTTTTGACAAACAGAGAGGCGGTCATGATTTTTAGCTTATAAGGCTCAGCATCTCCGCTCATCAGAGAAAAGCTGTCCCTGTTATGTGTCAGTTGAAGTTTAATATCCACACCATTCAGCATCAGTTTCTCTTTGGGAAAAAACAGGTCCATGTGCAACTGTTCCAGCAGCTCTACCCCTCTACCAAGTTGTGGGAAAGAGCATCTTTTATTATACCCTGCACTGTCACCAGCTCTGTCTGTGATTTTGTGTCACCCCCGGGGTGTCTTTGTAAAATAAACCTGCCATGAATTGTGTAGAAAGTGTCTCTTCACAAAAGTTCAGAACAGATTCTATGATAGCCCTGTAGGGGTAACAGTTATTGCTCTGACTGAAGAGCCAATCCTCGACAATCACATCCAGATGGCTAAAAATGGTGGCCACTGGGTAGTTTATGAGACCCACCTTGGCTGCTACAGGTATATCTCTAAATTCTGCTTCAGTGATTTTGCAAACCAGGTAAAGAAGTGTGTTGTTTAGAACCAAATAGTCGTTGCCATTCCTCGCTATATAAAATTCAATAGGCGAGGTTTCTGAAAGGGCAGCAAGAGGGGATATCTCTTCATAAATGCTTTTTTTCAATGCTTGTCTGTATGGGAGTGACGGCAAACAAATTCAGTTCTGATTGTGTGCCTTCTTCTGAACCACAGTGCTCGAATGCCATATTTTTTAGAATATATCTCTGTTTTTTACATTTCCTTGAAGGTGCTATGGACTTTGACCTCTTTCTTTTATGTGACGTTTTGCATTTTGAGACACAACTTTTAAAGTAGTGGGGAGACCCAATAAGAAGTGAAGGGGGTACTCTGCGCTTTCTATTTCTCCCTCTCTTGATCACAATCAGCCCTGAACCACTCTGAGTGGTCTTATCTCCTCCTGACATTCTTTGAGTGGCATTGCTAGTCACATGCCCTACAACATCCTTTGTGACATTTTTAGCAGCCGTTTGTAGATGTGGTTTGGCAGTTTCAAACCCCCTTCTTAAAAATGGAACTGCTTTTCTAAACAGACTGTGAAATAACCCCCCATACCAAAACCATTCATAGTAGGAAGTCCATGGAAGCCCAGAAGACTGCATCCTGCCTGTGCCTTGTAATAGCTTCTGTACATTGCAGGGTCCCCATAATCTCGAATAATCACCATCCTGACTTAAGTTTTAAAGTACTCTCTGGGGGCAGAAATGCAATTTCACAATCACCTTTCCAAAACAAAATGGCACAGGTTCATTTTGATTATTCTTTCTTTCAATAGTGACTGCTTCAATCTGATGTTTACTGACTGTTTTGGTTGTGGGGTTTATCATAGGTCATGGTCACACTCTCATTGGTTTGGCCCTTCATGGGTACACAACTCAGCAAAGGCACTAGACTGTCACCCACTATTTCATGCATAATAATGTCAGTGTAGATATATAATGTGTGAAAGCCCCCAATAATATCTGTAGACTTCTTTGCGATAGTCTGTCCTATACCTATCTCAAGTCTGTTAAAACCCAAAAGGTGCCATAATTACCCCTGCATGAAGAGAATGCATTTGATGTCACTGTCAATACTTATTTCTCTCTTGACAGCTTATTGTTACAAAGCCACAGGCAGTTCATTTGATTCAAAGATACTTTTATTGATTTGACTGATAGCACTTGTCATGTTATGATAATAGCCCGCTGGAATTTTAAGCCCTTCTAACTCGGCATAGGGGCCAGTCGGCGATGTGTTACTGTGTGCTATGCTTACAGATTGATAGAGCATACTGAATCTCTTTTTGTGTTCAGGCACATTGTCCCAGGTATGGGGGTACTGAATTTCTGCTAGCCCCTCTTCCCATTCACCAGGTAATCCAAGCATTTGTGGTAACTTTACTGTAAAAGAGGATATAGTATTATTGGAGAAAACGTCATCTGAGGCATTGCTGGGCAAGGTGATATAAAAGCCAATTTTTAACATTTTGAATTTTATCTGATTTTAATGTCCTGAACCTATGTTGCCTCAACCCAGTTATTGAATTTATTGGGCAACCCCTGCCACTTTACCAGATATCAAGTTTTTCTTCCATGCGTTTTCTCTGCCAGGATTTCCTGAACCCTATATACACTGTCCTCATCCAATTCAATTTTCTGCAACTGCTCTGCATAGAATATACCTTTAATGTCTTCCCCGATGATCTGTTAGCTTATAGGTGGGTCTTAGTGTTTTTAAGACCTCTGTCACAATAAATACCTCATCTGTGCATGTCTGTTCATATCCCTTTTCAAACACCCCATTCAGCTTATTCTCATGTGATCACTTTTTTGAAGGGTACCCTTTTGTTTTTTGCTAAGAACTGTTTTGCCATATAAGGTCTTCCATACATCCAGGGCATTGGAAGGCTTAACATCCACCGGCCTGCGTTTAATGCTTCTGTGATAAGTATGATTATAGCTGTGCAGCAGATCAGGCAACACATCAATATATATTTCCACGTATTTTGGGCTGTAAAGTAACATCACATGTGTGTCTTTAAAGTTCTATTGAACTGTTCTACAGTGCTAGCCTTAATTTCATTATTTGTTACAAAGTGGTGTATTTTATTTTGTTTTAATAATGCCCTTAAGTAGGCATTTAGACATTCTTTACCCTGATCAGTCTGCAACTTCTTAGGTGTACGTCCTCTTTTAAAAATTATTTTAAAGGCCTGCATCACTGCCTTGCCTTTTAAAGCTGCTACCCAGTCATGCTTTGACAGCACATTGATGCATGTCAGTATGTATTTAAACCCATTATTGTATTTTGCATATTGACTCATATCCACTAAATCGGCTTGCCATTGTCTATCTATGTCAAAAACAATGACAGGATTTCTCTTAAATCGAATTCTTGCTGGTTTGTGTAACATATAGGGGTCTTGCTTGGCAAGCTATTCTGCAACACCTTTCCTGGTCACACCTTTATCAATTTCTTTTGCAGCTTTATATACCTGAGTCACACCAGTAAAACTGCCCACTTTTCTTGCATTCAAATATATATTCTGAAGCAGTTGATCAGTCATCTTCTTTCACCAGTACCATATTACGTCCGTTAACTATCCAACCTCTTGTCACCCATAAAATGATCTCTACAGTATGCATGTGTGCTGTTTTCTTAAAAATTTGATGACAACCATAAACTGCAATATGTGAATATATTTTATTCATACATGCAAAACATAAACTGATACATATATTAATTACATACAACAGCCATAACAGTATTTTAAAGAGCATATATATACTCATAACAAATAATATGCATGCAATGATTACATAATATCCTGTTTCTGCACTACCAGATTCCTTTCACATTCTACCATACCCAGAGACAGTAGCTTTTGGGCTGTATGTTTCACACAAGCAAATGCTTCATCCACTTCCCCCTGGTGACAAGGTAGGCACAAACCATACACACATGTGCCATGTACAACTCAAAATAATCAAGGTGATGTTTGAGGTGTACTGTTGCAGAATCAAAAATGTTATTCACCTTACATATGTCTGTTTTTTTTTTCATTTCATCAATATACATATGCCACAAAATTGGAGGCATACGTTTAATCACAATCATTGTCCTTCTGCCAGTGAAGGTACTGCACTTTCACAGCACAAGTTTAATGCATGGCACTTTCCAAAGTATACAGTGTCCTTTAAAATGTACTTTATCACACGGCACATTGTAGCCAACAAAAGTAACTAGAATATTCGGAGCATGCCATTACGTTCTATCTGAAAGTACATAATACACACTATACAGATTAGAGTGTCACTTTTTTATTCAGAAAAAATGACTGCTAAATCACATTTATTAAATACAACATAGGTGATACATTCTGCAAACAATGTGATGACTACACGTGATGCTTAGTGCTCTTTCATATCATGGAGCATCATAATGGGGCTTGCCATTAAAAGGCAGGCCAGGTTGTCCAGTGATCCCTACCAGGAATAAGTGCATAGGAGAGGGAGGGGGTTGGATGGGCAGAGGGATAGAGGGTTAGAGAGAGAGGGGCCTGATGACATCACCAGGCAGGAAAAGGGTACTATGACAAGGGCAAGTCAGAGCCCCAGAGATTGGCTATTGGCTGGGGGGTGGAGACCAAAGGGGGTTCTGACCAGGGGCCTATTAGAGATATAATAGGCCAGTGCACAGGCAGGAAGACCTCTTTTGCTTGGAATTTTTCTGGAAGAAGAACTCAGTACATTGTTGGCAAGTAAGGTAAGGCACAAAGGAATACTAGGCCTGCAGCCATGTGGCCCAAGTGACTGTGCTCATTTTTTTTCTTTGTTTTTCCTTGACTCTCATTGGTGACAGTAACAATTATGTGGAATAAGTTATGATGTATGCAGTGTACAGGAGCATATCGTGGTGGCACTAGGTGTGGGTGAGTTGGAATGGTAGCAAAGGTTGTACACTTAGGCCAGTGGGCCATATGGTGTGGAAGCTAGGATGTTGTGATGGGTTTTGTTTAAAAAAAAGTTTTGTTGGCATTTGGGCAGGTGGTAGTAGACTGACCAAGCAGACACAGGGGCTAGCGCAGGTAATTGTGGCAGGTTTCGTTGTGGGGGGAAAGGAGAAATGAAAGGCAAGAAGCATGATTCCTGGTTTTGATGTGCAGGCCAGTCACTGCTTTGGTAGTAGAAATGAAGGCCTACCCAGTGTTTTTTGGTGGTTCCATGTGGCCATTTTATGGGGGTAGTAGGAAGGTTTCTGCAGACGGGGAGCACCTGTAAAATCGAAAGGAGAAATGAAAGGCAAGGAGCGTGATTCCTGGTTTGATGTGTAGGCCAGTTATCACTTGGGTAGTAGAAAGGAAGGCCTACCCAGTGTTTTGGTGGCTCTGTGTGGCTGTTTCCTGGGGAAGTAGGAAGGGTTCTGCAGGTGTGAAGCATGTGTAAAATGCATACAGCATGGGGGAGAAGAAAGAAGTGGAACAGAAAAGCTGGGAGTATGGCGGTCGGCGGGATCTCGCGGGTGTCAAGGCCACGTGGTAGGCGGGGTGGATGTTGTGAGTAACGTGGCTCAGAAGGAGAAACCAGTGTGGTAGCAGGCTCCAAGGAGAAAGGGATGCTATATTTGGCTGGGGAAGCCCACGGTGCAGGTGGATGGGACCGTTCAGGTGGGCATTTTGGCTGGGCCTTGTTTGGGGCAGACAGGCCTCAGGCATTGGAGCTTGAGTGGGGGGGCTACAGGAGATTCTTCCACTGCTGTGGGAAGGAAAAGAAAAGGAAGTCAGGATCTGTCTCATAGCGGTGACTATGGAGGCTGTGGGGAACATGATGGAAGTCCTCTCTGGGCTGGCTTGGATGGCAAGGCCCAGCATGGCCATGTGGTTTTGAGAAGGGACTCCCATGTGCAGCACAGGGCCGGGGGTCAGTAACAGGCTACTTGTGCCAAAGAGATGGGGAGCAAAAGGGCAGTGGCTGGGCTGGCTATTATTACCAGCTTGGGCTATGCATCACTGGGCAATTTTGGGACATGGGACTACAGATCATGCTGCATCTGGTGAGATGGTTAATGGGCCTGGGCCCTGCCACCAGGCAGGATGTTAGAGAGGCGAGCCAGGCTGACCACCAGCATTGAGCAAGGGCCCAGGCAGATGGGGGAACCAATGCCCCAAGGCATGCTGTGGGGGCCTGCAGCATGGCAGGCCAAGGCTGAGGTGGGCCTCGCATCATGGGCAGTGGGGCAGAGTGATTAGCGGGTGGCACTGGTCACCAGCATATAGGAGGAGGCATGGGATCAGTAGACTAGGCCACGCCGTGAGCCGATGAGGGTCCCAGAGCTGCAGGGGGAAGCTGCACGGCAGAGGGGCCAAGGGGCTAAGGGTATACAGGGCTGTTTTGGGGGCCTAAAACAGGGCAGGCCTTGGCCTGCAGCAGCAAGGAGGCACTGTGTGGTGAGGCAGCCTAGCAGAGTGGGTTTAAGGCTGAGCTGCAAAACAGTAGACCTGATCTTGAATACAACTACCCACACTTGGATGGGGCCACCAGTATGGACCTACGAGGCTCATGGCATCTGGAGGGGGCATTAAAAAGGAAATATATAAATAAAGGAGATATAGATAAATAAAAATAAAAAGGATGGCACAGATAGGGTCACTGTGACAAGGAAATAGCGGACACTGGGAAAGGGTGGGCCCAGAGCGGGGTTTGGGATGGGTCTCTGGAGCAGGGGGCAGAGCGACACGCCAGTCTGGCCAACCTTGATTAAAGTGGGGTAGAGTTTGATGTGTAGGGCTGAATGTATAACCTTTCACTCTGTAGACTGCTAGGATGGAGAAGCAGGCATGGCACCAAAGTGAGCCCAGTTGACCAGTGAAAAGATGCTACAGGAAGCATCAGTCTTGATTGGACAAATGTCACAGCAATTGGTGGCAGCAAAGAAGAGAGAGGCAGAGGAGGAGGCCCAGAGAAAGTGTAAGGGATGGGAAGAGCACCCGGGTAGGGGCAGAGGGGGTAAGAGACCCAGGCAAGAGGTCCCAAGCACGTCACCAATACCAGTGCCCCTGCCCACACCAGAACTTGATGTTGGGAACCTGGATGGGGGTAAGGATGATGTTGACCTCATGGGTGAGAACAGGTTAAAAGATTACCTCAAAGGGCTGCTAGACAGCATGGGGGCATGGGCATTAAGAATATGGAGTGGGCAATACAGGCCTTAAAAGGGAAGGGGTCTGAGCCAGAGAAAGGGGGGAGGGGCACTGGAAAACAAGAAATTGTATGAAGCCCCCTGGGCTGTTCAATTGGGGACCACGTGCCGGCCTCAATCAAAGAGAAAATTTGGAAAGGGGAGTACATTGACATCTTCGGGCTCATAGACGAGGACACAGCCATGAAATATGAGCAGAAGGAGTCAGTGGGGAAATCGGAAATGGCAGTGGCATTGGCGGTGGTAGGCCACAAGATGGGGGAAGCAAAATATAAGGGGAAAACTATAAAGAATTGGCAAGGCGGTTTCATAATATATAGCTCATTGATGCTGTAGAAGCAGCTAGAACTCACAGTCCCCTTGCTGACATACACGTCCACTATCAGGGAGGTGTATAAGGCAAAAGTCAGGTACAGGTGGCTCAAGTATGAAAAGGCCTTCCAGAAGCAGATGGCAGTGAAGGGGACCTGAAATGGGACTGCAACTACTCGGAGCTGTGGGTGATGACCCTCTCCTGGGAAGGGGGGGTGATAGGAGATAAATCAAGGTAAATCAATCCTGTCACAGGGGCCAAGGCATTTTTGGGTTACAACAGGGCCACCTGCACATGGGACAACTGTAAGTTCTGGCATGCCTGCTCAAAATGCAGGGGGTCGCACCCGGCCTCCAGATGTCAGCAGAATAGTGACAGAGGGGGGCAGAGTGGGGGATAGTTTTAAGAGTAGTCATTTTAGGGTGCCCGGGGGATACAGGGCAGGGGCCATGGAGACAGCCACAGAGTGCAACATAGCTCCCCGGGGGGTGGCGGTAGCAGGGCACCAAGGGGCAGGCAGTGGGGCTATGTGCTGGTGCATACTCCCATCTCACTAGCAGCAGTTGAGGAGTGGTCTGCAGAATACCCAAATAAAGGGGCAGGTGAGCTGCTCCGGGAGGGTTTCCAGATGGGTTTTCCAGTGGGGTTTTAAGGGGGGGTGGGAAAGAGCATGGGCCAAGAACCTAGGGTTAGTAGAAGGGGAAGGAAGGGATTATAGGGGCCAAGATAGAGAAGTAAATTGCAGCAGGCTGGGTGGAGGGCCATTGGAGGGCCCCCCCATGCATGAATTTCTGGATTTCCCCATTGGGTGTGGTGCCCAAGAAGGTGGAAGGGGAATTCTGCTTGATTCATCATTCATCATACCTGGAAGGCTCCTCGGTGAATGATGGCATTCCAGACCACCTTAGGGCAGTGTTGTTTGCCTCGTTGGAGCAGGCCATAGCACTGATTAAGGCAAATGGAGGGGCATGGCTGGTGAAGACAGACATTGAGTCAGCATTTTGGCTCTTGCCTGTCAGGCCAGCAGATTGTGACCTGCTGGGTTTTCCATTCCAAGGGCACCTATACTTCAACAAAGCCATGGGGTGTTTGTTGGCCTGCCCTACCTTTGAGATGTTCAGCTTCTGGATAAAGTGGGTTTTTGGGGCCAGGTATGGGCACAGGAGGGTGGTACATTACTTGGATGACTTCCTCCTCATCGGGTAAATGAGAGCAGAGGTGCAGAAAATGCTAGGTGATTTTGAGAATATGTGCCAGCAGATATGGATTCCACTAGCACAGGGCAAGACAGAGGGCCCTGCTTTGAGGTTGGAATTCTTGGGCACAGAAGTTGACACTGAGGAGGGTTGTTTTTGGCTGCCCAGAAGCAAAGTAGCATGGCTAAAAGGTTTATTGGCCCAGGTTCAAGTTCAAAGTACAAAGTTCAAGTTTATTGCAGGAAAAACTCCATTGAGCAAGCTCATTCACAAGAAGGTCCTGGGTCATTTACATAGACATATGAACATTACATGCAAGGTATCATTGTCAGTTGAAATAAAGGTACATACAAAGTTCACAAATTACAATTCATGATGTGATACACCCAGGTATAGCAGGGTTCTGGCAGTAAAGTCTGATACTTTATCATCAATTGTTTAGGAAGAGTTGTACACATAATACAGATAAGTAACACTCACTGCCTCCAACCTCTGTGACTGTTGTGGCTAAACATGTCTTTTGGTTCCACAGCTGAAGATGCCCTTTTGGATCAACATCTACTCCTGCACTTTTCCAGCACCCCCCTCCTATCTTCACCTCCCCTGCTGGCCCATGACAAATGCCACCCGGCTGCACTACCTCTATTCTTATTCACCTTTCACCTCTCCTCTCTCTGTTGCCCCCAACCTACTTCACCTTTTCTCCCATCCAGTTAGTCTCTCTGATTTTGCCCTCCTACTTTCCCTTTGCCTTACCTCTCCCCAAAGTTTCACCTTATTGTTCTTTTTTCATCTACAAGACTGTCTTTTTTTTATTTTATAAACTGTTATCTTTGCTTATGATTGTCTCAATTGTACCAGTGATATGGAACCTTTGTAAAAGAGCCTCAGCTCAAAGGTATTTGTAATCCTAGAACAAATAAATAAAAAAAAAATAACTAAAAAAAGTGCATTAAAGGAGAAGGTTAGTGTGCAGGGATAGCAGGGAGAGTTTAAGAAGGAAGTTAGGGAGAAAGGGTGAAAGCAAGAAGATGAGGCTAAGGGCTAGAAGAGTAAAGGGGAGAAAGATGTGATGAGGAGATCTAGAGGTGAAGGGTAGTAAAAAGCAGGTCATGGGAATCAAGTCTATGGCTCTTAAACTTAGTCTTATACTTCCTGTAGGTTGCTGACCTGATTTGGACAGAGCAGGTGCAGTCGGTGTACAGGTAGCTAACTAAGGGTGAGGGGGTCTTAGTTACAGTGACAGATATCTTTTATTTTAGATGAAGATAAAGCTTTGTAGAGAATAATTGGGACAATGCTGGTTAGTTTCAGTACGGATTGTAGTTGGTTCAAGAATGTAGGAAGTGTGAATGAAATGGCACGTTGTCCAAAGGTAGCACAAGTTCTTGGGACGTTCAGCTGGATGTAGTTTGATTTCATGAGTGAGTAAGCACTGCGGGAGAAGCAGATAAGAGATGTTATGTAGCTTGGTAGTTTGTGAAGGAGTATTTTAAGGGTCCAGATCTCAGCATGGAGCAGGCATCTGGTGGTGAATGAGGTCCAACCAACAGCTGTTCACAGGTCACAGTGATGGGTTCTGTGGGGGGCACTGGTGATGAACAGTATGGCACGGTGGTAGAGAACATCCAGTTTTCTTAGACATGAGACTGCAGAAGTGGTGTAGATGAAATCTCCGTAATCAAGTGGGGAAGAAATGTGGCCAGTACAAGCTTGGTTCAGGTCACAAAAGGGAAGAGAGACCTGTTTCTAAAGAAGAAGCCTAGCCATGTTTTGAGCCTGTTGGATTGGTCCACAAGGTGGTCATTGAAAGTGAGCTTGTTGTCTATCCAAAATCCAAGATATTTAAATTTAAGAACGACTTCCGGGGTTAACCCAGTGAAGTGACTATAAGGTTCTTTGGTAGCAAAGGGGGAGAGCCAAAGGCGGGATTACTTGAGATGAACATTGCCTTGGTTTTCTTAGGGTTCAGAAGGAGCTTAGCTTTAATATGGTTACTTTCAAGCTGAGCAAAGTCAGCTTGCAAGACATCCCTAACTTCCGTTAGAGTTGTGCCAGATGTATACAGTACAGTGTCATCTGCAAAGAAGTAAATACTGGAGTTCATTATGTAGGAATCAAGACCATTGATGTATAGAGATAATAGGATTGGGCCTAATATGGAGCCCTGGGGGACTCCCCTGGCAATCAGAAGGGGGGCTGAGAGACAACCATCTGCTTTGACTTTCTGCATCCTATCAGAGAGGTAACTGGTGAACCACTGTATGGTAGATGGAGTGGCACCTAGGTTAGAAAGGCAGTTGATTAGGAGGGGGTGGTCAACAGTATCAAAGGCTTTACTAAGGTCCAGGAAGACTGCACCGATGACCTTCTTGGAGTCCATGGTGGAAATCAAGTCATTAGTGACCTTAGCCAAAGCAGTGACTGTGCTGTGTTTAGACCAGAAACCTGATTGTGCAAGGTTTAGGAGAGAGTAGGATTCAATATGTTGTTTCAATTGATTATAGATCAGCTTTTCGAGAACTTTTGAGAGAACAGGCAAGATGGAGATGAGCCTGTAATTGTTTAAATCGCAGGAGTCTCCTGATTTAAAAAAAGGAAGGATGTGGGCAGACTTCCAGCTAGATGGAACTGTTTCAGATGTAATGCATAGTTTGAAGATATGTAGGATAGGTGCAGTGAGATAGGCAGAGCCTATTCTCAGGAAAAATGGTTCAAGTCAATCATCCCCGACACTCTTACTGAGATCTAGATTAAGGAAAGAATCTTCAACTTCTTTATAAGTAATAGTACAGAGCTGGAGGGGATGGGATGGACTGCAGGTAGTAGAGGTGAAGCTTTCATACTATTCACATGGTTAGTGTAGGGTGAGGAGTCAAAAGCAAGTCCAGCAGTAACAAAATGTAAGTTGAGTTCTTCAAGGATTTGTGCGTTGTTTTCCACCATCCTGCCATTGGTAAATATCTTAGTTGGGATAGATGGAGCTGAAGGATGGCCTTCAATAGATTTAAGTGTTCTCCAGATTTTTGGGGGGTTCCCTTTGGCTTGTTCCAGGGTGGAGATATAGAAGTTTACTTTTGTAGCATGAATGCTTTTGACACAGGCATTCCTAGCAGTACTGAAGGCCTGCCAGTCTGCAGGGCTCTTAGTGTACCTAGCCTTAGCCCAGAGTTTGTCTCTGTTGGTAAGTGCTGCCTTTAGGTCTGGGGTAAACCAGGGGTGGGAAATGTTGCACACCCTGACTTTGATAATGGGGACATGCTTGTTTACCAGGGTAGTAAGATTGCCACTAAGGACGGAGACAGCTTTGTCTGTAGTTTTTGCAAGATATAAATCTTGCCATCTGATCCTGCTCAGGGGTCATACAGAAAGCTCGACACATTAAATTTGCGAAAAGACCTCTTAGTTCTAAATTTGGACTGTTGGCATGTTTTAATTTGTGATCTTGTGCAAACCACCATACCGTGGTGGCTCATATCATTATGGAATACTGCTGAATGGGAGATTTTATGAGAGTGGGTGGTTAGAATAACATCTAAAATGGAGCATTTGGCAGAGTTGGAGGCATTGTTCCTTGTGGGTTCAGTAACTAATTGTACAAGACCTAGCTCATCACAGAGGGATTTAAGTCAGTGACATTTTGTAGTGAGCCAAACCATGTTGAAATCCCCCAGGATTAATATTTCTGAGTTGGCAGCTAAAGTTAGGGATTTTAGAATGTTGATGACTTCGGAGCCACCAGACGGGGCCTTAGCCACCTATAATGGTAATGCATTCCATGGAGGGAAGGTGAAGCTTCAGTGAAACAACCTCATATTCTTTAGGCTTGGATTTGCAAAGGATGTCAGTTACTGCAAACTTATTTCTGACATATATGACCCCCCCCCCAGTATTCCTGTCTGCCCTAAATAGTTTGTAGTCTGGAAGAGAAATTTATTGGTCAAGAGAAGCCTTTATAAGCCATGACTAGGTAATAATGATGAATTCTAGGTTAGTATGTGCAGTCCAGGCTTGAAGTTGGTAACATTTTTTAGTCAAGCTTAGGATGTTAACTAACATCATCTTCAGCCCAGGGGCAGCTGCAAAGTCCAATGGAGAGGAAAATTGAAGTGGAGGGCCAGGATTTAGCTCCACATTGCCTGAGCAAAGAAAGAGTAGCAACTGCATTTTCTGTGGGGAATATAATAAAAAAGAGATGGCTTTTTTTCTTTGTAGTCATCTTTGATAGGTTGTCAGAGGTGTATGTTTAGGGTGTGAAAGCGTAACTAGAAATTGAGGTTTTCAGCAAATGAGGGACAGAACTCAGATATTCATGGGTGAGTGGTACAGGAGAAGGGGCGGAAGAATGTAGGGTATATACGTGTGATGAGTGGATTGGTGAGAGGTTGGAGGTACAGTGTGTGGGGATAATGTAGGATGTAATAAGGGACTCAGCAACTGGGTTAGCGCCTGGTACTTTGAGGTGCAGCAGGGCATGTGGTACACTGTTCCCAAGCATTAGCAGAAGGATAAAGAGGCAACCCATCTTGCCAAGATGATTGAGACCAGCAATTAGAGCAGGTTGGGAAGTACTACTAAATGGATACCAGGATCACAAATAGTACCCCTCAGTTTCAGTGAGATTAAATTAGAAGCATTGTAAAAACTAGAATTATGGTATATAAGTATATAAGGAGTGTTTAAGAGCAAGCTAGGTGCTGTAGTTCTGCTACATGTGGTATTGGCTAGATGGGTTCTGCACTGCCAGATGATGGTCAATAGGAGTCAGCGGGAAGATTTAGAGCTTGTTTGGGTGGATTAAAGCTGTATTTAAAAGAGGCCTGGGAAGGGGTGGTGGGCCGGGAGAAAATTCAGCCAGCAGTTAGCAGGGGAAAAGCAGTTAGGGTCCCACTGAAATCCTTGTATAAGTCAATGGCAGAAGGCAAACCAATCAGTGTGCAGGAGGAAAGCGGGCATACCAATCAGAGCCTTCCAATGAACTCAGAGCACCAATCGGGTTCTGCCAGTCCAGGATGGCCCTATGAACAAACAGCGGTCATACCTGTAAGCTGGATCCATGTTGCTGGATCCAAAGTTGGCAGGAGTTTGGCTGGTGGCCGGGAGGCATCCATGGGGGCAGTTTGAGCTGTCCGCCCAGTGTAGAGAGTGCGGCTCAGGTGCAAGAGCCCTAGGTGAAGGGGAGAGAGAAAGACGCAGTAAATATACCTGAAGACGGTGTTGAATTAGGGTTGGGAAGCTGGCGTCAGACCACCAGCGGGGGTTGGGGGTGATTAAGCTTTCTACAAAGAAAGGTTAAGAGGCAGGTGTAGGGCACACCAGGTAGTAGGGCGGAGAAGGGTGCCGCTGGTACAAATACAGCAACTGCTGGAGCACCTTAATTTTGCCTGCAAGGCCATCATCCCAGGCAGAGCTTTTATACGTAGATTGAGGAGGGCCATGGGGAAAGCCAAGCAGCCGCACCATTGGGTGGATGTATTAAAAGGGGTTTGGGAAGACTCTGGGGTGTGGGAGGAGTTTCTTGACAGCTATAATGGGGTGACATTCTGACAGGATGAGTGGGAGTGGAGCACGGACCTGGAGCTGTTCATGGATGCCTCAGGCACCCTTGGAATGGGGGCATACTTTCAAGGGGAATAGATGTCAGAGCCATGGCTGGAAGATTGGGCAGAAGGGGGGGCACTTAAGGATGTCACTTTCCTGGAGATCTTCCTGATAGGGATGGCACTGGAAGTATGAGGTGATAGGATGAAGAGGAAGCGCATCTTGTTTTGGTGCGATAACAAAGTGGGAGTAGAAGTGATTAATAGGTGAGGGGAGGATGGAGCCAGTGGGCAGGCTGCTCATACATATGGTCTTGCTGGGACTATGGCTGAACCTATCTTTCAAAGCACAGCATATTGAAGTTTTGAGGAATGAAGTGGCTGACAGTCTTTTCCATTTGCAGCTTGACAGGTTTAGGAAGCTGAAGCCACAGGTGGCACCACACAGGACCAGGATCCCAGACTGGTTATGGGAGGCTGGAGGGACACAGCCAGGGCTCTGTACCAGGGCTCCTGGGCAGAGAACATGCTGAGGGCCTATGAAGCAGCATGGGCAAAGTTCCAGGTCTTCAGGGGGAAGCACTGGTGGGACAAGGATGAGCTGGCCTGGGATGAGCAGGTAAGGAGGTTCATGCTGGAGCTGTGAGAGGAAGGGCTGGCCCACGCCATGATGGTTGTACACTTTTCTGGCATCAGTTGGGTATGCCAGGACAGTGACTGGCCAAATGTAGGGGCCAGTAGGATCATAAAACACATGGTAGCAGGGTGGCATGGGGGCAAGGGGTCAGGATGGATGAAAGGCAACCCATAAGGGGAGGATTACTGGCAAGGGTCTTGGGGGCCACCAGGAAGGTATGAAAATCAGCCCATGAAGGGATTCTATTCTGGGCCATGTTTGCAGTGATGGCTGCAGGGGCATTCCAGGTGAGGGAAGTGGTGGCCCTGAGGAAAGCGGTCTCTGGGCAGGTGTTGTAGCATGAGGATGTGCTGTGGGGACATGACAGGGTGGTCATTATCCTGGCCAGGTCCAAGACGGGCCAGGGAGGGAAGGGAACCCAAGTGTTACTGGTGAGGAAACCATAGTCAGCCAGCTGTGCCGTGAGTGTGCTGGAGGAGTACAGGAGTGCTCGAGGGAGGGAAAGGGGGATGCTCTTCTGTCATGGGGACAGCTCTCTGGTCAAGGGTTTCCAAGTAGGGGTGGTCCTCAAGAGGGCATTGGCGTTTCTGGGAGAGGATCCCAGCAAATTCACCCCACATTCATTCAGGATTGGGGCAGCCACAGAAGCAGCAGAGAGAGGGGCTGTGGTGGTGGAGGTACAAAGGGTGGGGTGCTGGAGGTCCAGCAGCTACAAGAGGCACATGAGAAAATAATAACAGCAACTCACACTGTGTATTTTGTTTCCATGGCAGGTTCCAAGAGGAAAATCTGGATAGTGGGGCATTCCTTCGTATACTGGGCTGAAAGGTTTGCGGTGGCCACCTCCAGTGGATCAGAACTGAGATATAACACAGAACATACAAGGGTGCTATGGAAAGGCATTAGGGGGAAGAAGTGGGCACAGCTCATGCCTTTGATGGAGGAATTGAAATCACAATGGGGCACTCCAGGTTGCATTGTGATACACCCGGGGGGGGAATGATTTAGGGAACCAGCCATGGGGGGTATTGGGACAGAACATCATGGGAGATAGAGAAATTGAAGGGGTGGTGGCTGAGGATTACAATCGGCTGGTCTGATATCACCTCCCGGAAGGTATGGAAAGGGGTGCAGGATGTTCAGCTGATCAAAAAGGTCAGGAAACATTTAAACAGGAGGGTAGCCAGGATGGTAATAGAGATGGGGGGTTCACCTACAGTACAGGGACATTTCCTTCAACCAGCCTGCAGTGTTCAGTTCAGACAGCATCCACCTGTCTGAGTATGGAATGTGCCTGTTCCTATGTCCTACTGGAGAGCTAGTGAACCAAATAGTCAGTAAAGGGCTTTGATACTAGCCTGCAAGGGGGGGGCCCCTCCGTCCATCGCAAGCTGGAGGTGGGGCAGTGGAAGTAAGGAAAAGGGGAGTGGGGGGAAAGAAAGGGGGGAGCAGGGTAGGATACATGGGCTGGGGACAAAGAACCCAGACGTGGTGGTAAAGTGGGGAGAGGGATAGGTCCAGGCACCAGATTCAGAAGTGTCTGGGTCTGGAGGGAGAAAGCCCAGGGAAGTGGACTGGCCTGGTTCTAGTGTGGAGGGGGGGGCGGATTCACAGTGTCGGGGCCCTGAAAGCAAGATGGTAGAAATAACCAGAAGAAGGACAGAGGCCAAAGCCAGGAAAATTTGGAGAGAAATTTGATGTAAATTGAACTGTGAATTCAAAGTTATATGGTTTCTAAATATAGTCCTTTGCGCCATGAATACATTTACCAATGAGCAATCAACAACTAAATTGGTGTGGTGTCCATCATTCCTGGGGGGGGGGATTCAGGGGACAATGGGGCTTGCCATTAAAAGGCAGGCCAGGTTGTCCAGTGATCCCTACTAGGAATAAGTGCATAGGGGAGGGAGGGGAGGTTGGGGGAAGGGATAGAAGGATAGAGGGGGAGGGACCTGATGACATCACCAGGCAAGAAAAAGGTTATATGACAAGGGCAAGCCAGAGCCCCAGGAATTGGCTGGGGGCGGCTCCCAAAGGAGGTCTTGACCAGGGGCCTAGTGGGCTTATAATAGGCCAGAGCGCAGGCAGGACAACCTCTTTTGCTGGAAATTTTTCCCACCCTCCAACCCTTATTAAGGAATGCAATGGGGGCAGGTATGGCACAAAGGAAATTGAACTGGAGGGCAGGTCTAGTGCCTTAGAGGCCCTGGGCATGAGGCTAGGTATGTCTGTCATTGCAGGGAGGCAGCATTGGGCCAGGTGGCTAGGGCAGAGTTCCCTGGCAGGGAGGGGAATGTATGCCCATGGGGGGTGAAGTAAGGAAAGGGGGGAGTTGTGGGGGAGAAAGGAAGGAGAGGGTAGGGTACATGGGGCTGGGGACAAAGAACCTGGACTTGGTGGTAAAGCGGGAAGGGGGCTAGTTCTAGGCACTGGATTCAGAAGTGTCCGGGTCTGGAGGGCGAAAGCCCAGGGAAGTGGACTGGCCTGATTCTGGTATGGAGGAGGGGGCCAGATTCACAGTGTCCAGGCCCTGAAAGCAAGATGGCAGAAATGACCAGAAGAAGGACAAAGGCCAGAGCCATGAAAATTTGGAAATAAATTTTATGTAAATTGAATTGTGAATTAAAAGTTATATGATTTGTAAGTATAGTCCTTTGTGCCATGAAAACATTTGCCAACAAGCAACCAACAAGTAAATTGGTGTGATGTCCATCATTCCTGGGGGGGGGGATTCAGGGGACAACAATTAAAGAAGCCACTTTCACAGTATGAGGGATATTGCATTCTTTTCTCTGCTTTAAAGCAGACAAACACATTAATGCAAATACCAATAAATACAGGTTACAAAGACATTCAGGATCTTCTCGGAATCTAGGCACTGTCACTGTAATGTTTTCTAAAAGTGCAAACTCAGATTCTTTCATATAGTTATCTATATCGTCCCATATGTCTGAGGGGGCATGCAACTTCAGTTCCGTAGCAGAAGGTAAATCAGAAAGGGATGCTTCAAACTCAGGCAGACTGAACAATTAAGGATCTCAGTAATGTCTTTTTGATCAGATACATAAGTCTTTGGACACTTTTTGCTTGCATCCCGCATGGCTCTCTGTAAAATAAAATATGAAGGTCTGGGACCTATAGCATTTCCTCATAACCTGTAGCATATCAGCAGTTAAATGAATTTTCACAACAAAATTTAGAAATAAGTGAAGTGTTCAAATAGTCACTATATGGTGTTATTTCAGTGTTACAGTAGCAGTGTACACTTTCTGCACACTTCATTTCATAATGCAGTCCATCAGTGTTTAATCAGTGCATCTTCAGGTCTCTTTTGGTGTACATGCAGTGCTGATACAGGTTGTGCGAATTATGTTAATTAGCACTGTAATCACACTGCAAAAGTACTGCAATTAACAGTGTTTTGTCATCAACACTGCCTTAAGCAGTTTTGCACTGCTTTTTCAGTGCATGTGAATTATGTTAATTAGAACTGTAATCACACTGTAAAAGTAATGCAATTAGCAGTGTTTTCAACACTGCCTGAAGCAGTGTTGCATTGCTTTTTCAGTGTGTGTGAATTATGTTAATTAGCACTGCATCAACACCTGTAGTGCACTTCAGTGTGCAGTGTGATTTTGGTAGCACTCCTGTCAGCAGTGTTGTAGTTCTGTTTCAGTGTATTGGGCTGCATTAAAGATGGCGTCGCATAAAATTCAACAAAAACAAAACAGTATTCATCTGCAAGTATCTGCAATCTCAGCAGAGGAAGCTTTGCTTAAGGGTTCCTAAGTGAGAAAGTCGTCTGTGAATTCCAAAGAAGATGGAGATCTTGGGGGCTATGTCTATAGGAGGTACTAAAGTCTGTTACCCCATGTTTGACTCAAAGTCACAAGGAAGGGGGTGGACATTTAGGTAAAGGAATGACCAACAATCGTTCTGGTTTGAAGAAAATGGTATGGGAGCCTCCCTGATATGCAGGACCTCACCAGTATTTCCAGGTTTATCTTCAAAAGGAGAAGAGAGCCTCTTCAGACTGGGAGCACATGCACGGTATGGAAAATTATTTTCTGTATCAAGGGTCTATTCGAGTGAAGTGTGTGTATGTATATGTATATGTATATGTATATGTATATATATGTATATATGATATGTATATATGTGTGTGTGTGTGTACGCGTGTCTGTGTGTGTATCTCTCTCTCTTTCTCTCTATATATATATATGTGTCTATATACTGTATATATACATACATATACATATATATATATATATAATGGGATTATTAATCACTGGACAAACACCATTAGGTGATTGTGCATATCAGTGCAACCACACACCTGCACTTTTACTCCCTCCAAAACTATTTTGCCATTTTTAAGATAGATAACCCACTGTGTGGTGTGTGGAAGCGCAGTGATATACACACAGCTTGGGTGGTTGATGCACTTGGCCTGAGGCCTCAAGTGCAACAACACACACCAAGGTGTGCATATATCAGAGCGTGACCACACACCCTACAGTAGGTTATTACACACACACACACACACACACACACACACACACAGTACTTGTTGCAAAACAAAAACACTACATTAATGCAGGCATTAGAATGCAAAGCACACAAAGTAAGAAAATAAAAAACAGGGTTTGAGCCCCAGGAGTCTTGGCAAACTGATCATGTGGTGTTCACTGGAGTTCCCAACCTTGATGCCCATCCCATACCCCCCAGCCCATAGTCTTCTTTCTAAAGTGCAAGGTACAGCTCCGACCCAGTGCCTCCAATAGCAGACATTCATACCTGTAAAACAAGAACAGCAATGGGCTCACAAAGGATCTGCAGCTCATTATGAACTATTATATGAAAAAAACAATGTAGGGTAAACAAAAAAACAATACTTATCTGATACATATGGTCAGTGTCCTTCTACTCCCAGTCAATGTCCAGTCAGACCTGTAGATATAAAAGGGAAAATGGCTCAGTATGAAAAATAAAAATACTGATTAGATGGGTCAGTTGGGAAGGCTCTGTAGAGGTTAAAATAAAAAATGTGTGTTGGGGGGGAGATACCAGACCTGTACCACACCATCAACCTGGATTTTAGAATGGACTTGGTCACTCAGGGGATGTCATGGTTGGGGAAGGGATTAGGACTCCTTGCCCGTGCCCCTAGAACTGATCTTTTTTGGGGGTAGGTTGTCATGTTGCTCCACACATCAACCAACACAGGGTAGGATAAAGACACCAAGAAACAGATATTCAAGGCACAATGAATGCTTCCCTGGTGGTGTAGTGGATCCCCCCTCCCTTTTCCCAGTCTGCCTGTAGAATACACAGGAACACAGGTATGAGATGGCAGAAAGGGACCATAAGCCCACCTAGCCTGTCCAGTTCGCCTAGATATCCACTAGGCCTTTTCTGTAGTCCCCCCATACCAGCTGCCTTTTATGCTTATCCCATGCCCTCGTGAACCCTCCCACCATTTCTCTCAGTAGCCCATTCCAGTTGTCCACCACCCTCTCAGTGAAGAAGTACTTCCTAATCCTTCCTCTAAGTCCCCCCCCCAACCAATTTGGAATTTCCAACTACCATCCATTGCAGTATAGCACACCGCAGCAGGAAAAACTGTGACCATCTCTAGGCAGATATACGCAGACACAACCAGTCCCAGAACTCCCTGCAGCTGGCAACAGGCAATAGAAGTTCCAATAGCCTGCAGTGCACATTTGAGCCTACACAGTCTCTTATCAGATGTTTTCCACTTCTGCTCTTCTCCAGAGAATAAGTCAGTCTGCGACAGAACTTAGCTCAGGGAGTTCAGTGGGGCCAGTAAACCAAAGCTGAGAGCATATATAAACTCTTAACATGCACTGTAGAACAATCTCCCACTGCAAAGAACTCCAGGATCTGCTGTAAATGAAGCTGTCAGTGCAGAATCCAGCAAAACCAATCATCATAATCCAGTACACTACAGCATACAGTAGGCAAACCAAAATGTTTCCACATGCAAAGTGCACATTGGCACCAGACGCACGCTTATGTAGGACCTTGGACACAAGCCAGCCAGTGGATATTGTGGTAAGGAGGGACAAAACCTTTTACATGCAGGTACATCAGGGAGAAAAGGAAGGCAAGGGGAGATACTGAGTGTCTGAAAAGGGTGGATGGAGGGAGGGTAAATGATGACCACCAAAAAGCAGAAATACTGACCAAATACTTCTGTTCTTTTTTACAAAGGAAGGGGCAGGAAATGGGCCAGCATTAATAAGGATGGAGAGATCATAGAAAAGGACATAGCTCCCTTTGCAAAAGATAGGATCCTCATGGAACTGGCAGCAATAAGGCTATGGGCCAGATAGATGCACCCCTGGACACTGAGGGAGCTAAGGGAGGTGTTAGAATAGCCTCCGACTACCCAGTTCATCCTATCTTTGTAAACCGGTGACATGCCAAGGGATTGGAGAAGGGCTGATGTGGTCCCACTATACAAAAGTGTTAACAGGGTGGATGCAGGAACTACATACTGGTCAGCCTGACCACAACAGTGGGAAAAGTAATGGAAATACTGCTGAAGGAAAGAATAGTGGAGCACCTGGGTGTCAAAGGTCTATAGGGGAAGTGAGGGAAGGGAACATTGTTTAACCAGGAGTAGCACACTAATCTGAAGCTTGTTTCCAGATGCAACCTGGAGCACAAAGAAGTTAAGTAACTTGCTCAGAATCACAGTATGTACTGTAGATGGCTGTTGGATTCAAACCCAGGTCTCCAGATCTGTAGCTCAGAGCCTTTACTCAATGTGCTATACTGCCTCCAGGACCCAAGGCAGTTTGGTTTTATGGGAGACAGGTTGTGCCCGACAAACTTATCTGAGTTTTTTGACTGGGTAATAAGGAAGGAGGATGGAGGAGGATGTGGCCTACCCAGACAGATTTCAGCAAATGCCTTTGACACTTTGCCACATAGAAGGCTGGTAAATGAGCTGCAAGGCTTAGGGGTGGAACAGAAAATAACAAAGTGGGTGGAGAACTGGTTCAAAGACCAAAATCAGAGGGTGGTGGTAAGGCAAATGGGGTGCATTCCAGGGTGGCAGTGGTGTGCTCCAGGGGTTGGTGTTGGGACCCATCCTTTTTTAATATCTATAGTAATGATTAGTCCAGTTCCAATCAGGGGAGGAGAGCTGTTCTTTCCAGACCGGGACTTGTTGCTGGAAGTGGTCTGGGCAGGCATTCTGGGACTACATTGGCAGTGGAGAAGATGGGATCACATTGGTGATCGACAAGGAAGCTCTTGTTGGTGGGGGAAAGGCAATGCATACCGGGTCCACATCAGCCACAGCTTTGCAAGCTGGCGACTCAGGAAGGAATGGCCAATCAGTGAATAGGGCGCGAACCTTTAACTGTGTGCCTGAGCCATAAAAGGCAAATAGTCCAGTCACAATCAGAGGAGGAGAGCTGTTCTTTGTTCCACACCACCCACCCTAGCCCCGACCTGTATTAAATGGTCAGTGAGGGCAGATTCTTGGAGGAGGACAAGTCTAGATTGGGCGAACTGGAACACTAGAAAGCTGGATTGTTACTGATTGGGGGAAAAGGGTCCTGTACACCGTGCTGCTTGAGCAACACATACTACTACCAGGAAGGGGCATAATGAAGCAGACTGCACAAAAATGACTGTGTATGCCAACTACATTTGAGGGAGTAGGCAAACTGTGTGTGAATCGATTACTGCTAGGGCATCTGAGCTGGCTAATGTTGTGATGGGCTAATTTTGCCTGTGAACCATCTACTGCTAGGACTAGAAAACTGGCTACTGTCAAGAAAGAGGGAAAACTGCTGTAATCAGAGGAGTCAAACTGCTTGGGTTTTAGTGCAACACTGACTGAATTATTTCTGTTAGAGGGCTGCATTGCTCACCTAAAATGAGTGTAGACTTGGGGGTGGCCAAAACGAGCACCTTCGGTAGAGTGATTGGGTGTACAATGTGCGGGGCGGCAATAATATTAAATTGGGCAAGGAGGTTCAGAGGGTACCCACAGTGTTTTCAGTTGGCAGGTCTTAGGGAGGAAGTAGAGGGGATCAGAAGGCAGCTGGAAGGCAGGAGGGGTGGGGAGGAAGGGTGGAAAGGACCTCATGAGAGTACACGAGGCCAATATGGCATAACCCAGAGAACAGGTAGACAGGGATCATATGGTTACTCATGAGGGGTGGAGCATGAAACAAGCAATGTATGGAAATCACTTCATAGGGAGGTGGCTGACCAGAAGGAGGGGGGACAGGAGAGAGCAAGTTGGGGGCAAGCATCACACTTACTAATCTATTCACCTTGCTGTATACAGGAGATGAGGTAGAGAGGCTGGCAGGAGGAGGGTAGCAGGTAGACAGAGAGGGTTTGGTCAGTAAGCTGGGGGAGATGGGGCAGAGAGAGGTCAGATCCACAGAAGGGGAAGAGAGATTAGCCTAGGTGGGAGGGAGGTGGGGAGGAAGGGGGAGTGCAGAGTGAAGCCAGGGTGGGAGGAGGGAGGACTAGGGTTGAGCAAGCATCCAGGTTAGGGAAGTCAACCAAGGATAAGGAATACTCTAGATAGGCCAGCTTCAGGGTGGGAGAAATCAGATGAGGTGGAGAGGAGGGGGGGAAGACAGGAAGGGAGGGAGAAACACAGCAGATGGGGTGAAGGATGCAGAACTTGGTGGGGGAGGCAAGGAGGGAAGCAGTAGCTTGGGTGGGGGATCTGAGGATACCAGCCAGAAAGAGTCCACAGAGATCTGGGTGGGGGGCAATCTGTGCCACCCAGGAGGTTGGGGGGCAAGGAGCAAGCTGGGAGTTACAGGTAGAAGAATGAGCATGGTGGGGCAAGCACAGCATTGTGATCACCAGGCTGGAGGGGACAAGAGAAGTAAGCTGGGGGTTGATGACAGAAGGAAGAGCCTGGATGGAATCTAACGAGCCAGAAAAGTGGGGGGTTGGGAAGGTGATCCTGCTGGGTGACACCATAACCTGGGGCATCCAGTGGGAGGGGTTGGGGGAGGAAAAACGCAGCCAAGTCAAGGCTAAATATTTCCCAGGCCTAGCCATACACATGGCCAAATTCCAGCTATACTCGATAGCACTGGAATGCAGGGATTCCCCAGATGAAACATCTGGGAACAAATGACCTAGAGGGGAACAGTGAACTAGAAATCCAGGCAAGATTCCGAGAACTGGCCAGGGTTTACCATTCTATAGAAGTGCAATCTCCTTCTTTGAGATTCTGTCAGTACCTAGGGTGTCCTGGGAGACCAAACATAAACTTAGAGGTGTGAACCAGTGGCTCAGGAACTGGCGCAGTGCAGAAGGGTATGGGCTGGTGAGGGACTGGGGGATACATGGGAGGACAAGAGGTTATATGCTAGGGATAGGCTACACCTCAACTTGGAGAGGAGGGAGATCTTGAAACTAAATCTTGCTGGATTCATAGTCGGGAGGTGGAGTTTAAACTTGTAAAGGGGGGGGTTAAGTAAAAGAGTGGCTCCAGGAGGGCTGCTCGAGGGTCCAGGTCCAGGGCATGAAAATAAGGCAAGTAACTGTGATCTAAATCCATGCAGAGCTGTGCAAGAAAGGGCATCTAGGGACTGCGCAGGGTCGAGATGACTGGAGAAGGGAGAGGGGTCAGGATGGAGGACAGCCCTGATCAATGCTAGGAGCATGGGCAACAAAATTCCCAAACTCCAGGCGATGCTGGTTGAGGGATCAGTGGATGTGGCAGCAATTACTGAGACATGGGCCACTCAGAAAAATGACTGGGACCTAAATTTGGTGGTCTACAAAATATTCAGGAAGGATAGAGGAGAGGGAAGAGGAGGGGGGTGTAGCGCTGATAGTCAAAATTGACATAGCGGTTAGTGGAGTGGAGGAGGCTGTAGGGGGAGGTGGAGGAGATCTGGGTAACCCTACAAAAGAGGGGAGGCAAAAGACTGAAAATAGGGGTGGTGTACAGAACCCCCAAAGATGGAAGAGGCCCTGGGGGACAAACTAGTTGAGAACATCAAGGGGCAATGTGACCATGGAAAGGGTATGATGGTGATCATGAGTGACCTTAATATGCTGGGAACAGACTGGGACACTATGGCATCATCTGTGGCCAGGGAACAGAGACTGATGGATATGTTCCAATATGCCTTCCTGGTCCAGCAGGTGGGGGGAACCTACTAGGGAGGAGCGGATGCTGGATTGTGTCCTAGCAGACAGTGACCAGATAAAGGGCCTGGAGGTGTGCAGCCACTGGCAGGTGGTGATCACACTACAGTCTGGTTTCTGCTGTATCGGGGTTAAGGATAACCATTCTAATACAGTAGTAGTGGACTTCAGGGGAACAGACTTAGTGGGCATGGGCAGGATTCTACAGGGGAGCTTGGACAAAATTAGGCCGGACATGGATGCTGGCAGCTTGTGGGAGGCCATTAAGAAGGGGTGCAGGAGACTACTAACTCCTGTACAAAGGTGAGGCATAAGCATGGTAGAGTCAACAAGCTGTGTTGGTGGACCAGGGAGGTGCAGGAGGCAGTGAGGGAATAAAGGCTGCCTATGCATGTTTTAAGTGCTCTGGGGGGATAGGGAGAGGGATATGAGTTGATGGCTGGAAGGGTCACCACAGTGGTGAGGAGAGCCAAGGTGATGAGGGAGCAAAACCTGGCTAGGGATAACCGAAGGGGAGAAGGGATTCTATAGATACACAAGGGAGAAGAGAAAAGGGAGGGCATGGATCAGCATGATTAAGACTGAGGAGGGATGGACTCAGGAGGCAGGGAAAATCAGGCAGAGGTGCTAAATGAGTACTTTGCTTTGATATTTATGGAGGGAGGCAGGGGATCCCTCTAGCCCAATGGGAAGGAAGGGGAGCCAGCAAAGTCGAGAGGTCAGATGGAGTCGAGAGGACTGAAAAAGTTGGGGTACAGGCTGGGCCAAGTCTAGAAGGGGATGGGTGGTTAAATGAGGGGTGGGCTGGGAGGGAGGGAAAAATCACAGTGGAAAGGGTGAAGGAGGCCCTTCAGACACTAAAAACTGATAAGGCACCAGGGCTAGATTGGTTGCATCTGAGGGTTATGTAGGAACTGGCCGATGAGCTAGCAGCACCACTGGCAGCACTCTAACACCTCTCTGCTGACAGGATGGGTACTTCAAGACTGGAGGGTGGCTCATGTGGTGCCTATCCGCTAATGGGGGGTCTAGAGAGGAGATGGGGAATTATAGGGTTGTCAGCCTAACATCTGTGGTGGCCAAAGTAATGGAGGGCATTATCAAGGATAGGCTCAGGAGGCAGCTGGAAAGGTTGGGGCAACTGGATGACAAACAATATGGTTTTATCCCGGGGAGATCGTGTTAGACCAACCCCATAGATTTTTATGACTGGGACCCTGGACCGGCATAGACCAGAGGATGTCCTATACCTGGATTTCAGTAAGGCATTTGATCCTGTACCCCAAAATGGGTTGCTAGTAAAGCTGAGGGTGGGAGGACAGTTGCTCAGATGGGTAGAAAATTGACTAACAGGGCAAATACCAAGGGTAGTGGTGGGTAGTCTCCTCCTCCTCCATGAAAGTTACCAGTGGGGCCCCCAAGGTTTGGTACTGGGGTCACTCCAGTTCAATTCCTATGTCTTTGATATGGGGAGGGTGGTTAAGAGTAGGATGAGTCTCTTTGTGGATTACTTAAAACTGGGAGCATTGGCAGAGGGAGACGAAGTGAGAGAGACAGTCCAGAGGGACCTGGATACCCTGGAGGGGTGGTCAAGGAGGTGGGGGACTGAGGTTTAATGCAGGAAAATGTTGGGTGCTGTATCCGAGGGTCAGAAACCCGGGCCATGTATACACCCGGGGCTGACATACTGCAAGCCAAAATGAGTGAGTGGGATCTAGGGGTGGTGGTAGACGTCAAAATGAACAACACTAAAAATTGCAGAAGAACTGTGGCCAAAGCAAACTGGATACTGCATAGCCAGGGTGATTACATCCAGGAAGAGGGAGGTGATCCTCCCTCTGTATAATGCCTTGCTCAGACCACATCTCAAATACTGCATTCAGTTCTGGAGACCTCACCTCAAGGATGATGCAACACTTCTGGATAGTGTACAGAGGAGGTCAACCAGGATGCTTCAGAGCATGGGAGGAAGGCCCTATGAGGAAAGGCTGGAAGAGCTTGGGCTGTACTCACTGGAGGAGAGGAGAGATGGGGGGACATGATAGGGGTCTTCAAATATGTAAAAGTAATAAACAGAGGCAGTGCCAAACAGATGTTCAGACTAAAGAAGGTGGGAAACAACCAGGTGACGTGGGTGGAAGCTAGAGGAGGGAAATTACGGGGGGGTGCAGGAGACCTTATTTCATTGAGAGGGTAGTGGAGCCCCGGATTGCACTGTCCAGGAGTCTGGTGGAGGAGGGCACAGTGGAGGGCTTGAAGAGGGAGTGGGAAAGGTTCAAAGGTAAACTGAAGAAGAGGATGACTCTCTCTGGGGCAGGGTAAGAAAGAAAGAACCCATTATGAGGCTGGCTACTGAGCAGACACAGCAGATCATGCGGCCTATTCTGATGGCTTTTAGTATGTTAGATATAGTGGAGGAACTGCAGGGGAAGGTGTGCCTATTTGTAGATGATACGAAGATCTGCAATAGGGTAGACACCCTGGTAGGGGAGGTGAAGGCAGTTAGGGAGGGCCTAAAGATTCTGGAGAGGTGGTTGGAAACTTGGCAGCTGAAATTTAATGCCAAAAAGTGCACAGTAATGCACATGGGTGTAATAACCAGCAAACCATTTAGACACGGGGTGGGGTAAGGAAACTCAGCAGGACAGAAATCTGGGGATTATAATTTCAGATAACCTTAAGGCGGAGAACCAGTGCAGCACAGTGGTGAGCAAAGTGAATAGAATGCTGTGTGCATACGGAGGGGTATAAAACAGAAAAAGAGAGGTGCTGATGCACCTTTATAAATCCATGGTGAGGCCTCACCTTGAGTATGGGGTTTTGTTCTGGAGGCCTCACCTACACAAAGATATAAGACAGGATTGAAAGGGTTCAGACAAGGGCAACCAAGATGGTGCACACTATGCATAGGCAGCCTTATGAGGAGAGGTGGAGGGAATCTGATCTGTACCCACTGGAGACTAGTAAGCTTATTTGCAAGGAAAATAAGTGCTAGAACAAGGGATCATAAACTAAGATTAGAAGAAGGAAGGTTTAGGGGCAATGTGAGGGGGGGCATTACATCACTGAGAAGGTAGTGGAGTCCAGGAAGTGACTACCAGAAGAGGTGATGTGTGCAAAAATAGTGAAAGGATTCAAGGAGGCATGGGACAGACACCAGGAGCTGACCAGTGGGCAGAGTGGGGTGTCTCATGACAAAGATGATGATTGGAGGTGGGGGTAAGAGGCAGACTCGACTGGCCAAAATGGTCTTTTTCTGTCTCCAGCTATCTATGATTCTAAGGCAGTTAAGTAATTAAGACTTACCTGTTCCATCAGAGTAGGGGAGTCCAGAGTTGGGGTGTCCTTGGTTTGGGGTATTCTGCTAGGACCTGAAAGGGGAAGAACAGAGAAGGTTGAAGGGACACAAAGGGTCGGAGGTGCTAGAGGAGAGATTAGAGTGTTAGAATTAAACAAAGATACTTATCTGATTGATATGTTTGGCCAGACCTGTAGAAATAAAGGGAAAAATACATCAGTATAGAGAAGTTATAGTAGCAAGAGTAGAGAGATACAAAAATGGTATATAGCACAGGAGTAAAGGAAGAGAAGTTTCAGAGGAAAAGACAAACTAGGCCAAAGTAAGGAAACTAGAGATGGAATAAAAAATGCAGACAGCTAAGAACAGAGAATAAAGTGGTATTTGGGACTCGGCAAAACCCCCCTTAGCACCCTTAGGTGACCTGCAGGTAGCCAATAAATTTAAGCAGTAGTCCAGATGGGCAGGTGGGAATGCATTTGGGCTAGTGGCACCTATATTATTTAAAAAAGGGAACACTGGTGGTTCAGGAGTCTTGAGTTGTCCAGGGGGGCCAGTGGTTTGAAAGGTATAGCTCTGGTGATATAATGGGTCACTCCCTCATGAACAGTGGAAATTTGTTTTTATATTATCTTCCCCTGGAACCTAATGTGGGGGGCGATGTCCTTGGGCCCAGACTATATGTTGCACACAGGAGGCTGTTCAGAAAACTGCTGACCAGAAATGCTGCGGCTGTTGATAGGCAAACAGTTTAGTGCTACTGAACTACCCAGAGGGAAGTGGAGTGTACACTTCCATCTTCAGTCTTATTTCAGTGTTATTTCAGTCCAGACTGACAAAACACTGCTTTTCATCAGTGCACTGTTAGTACACTGCACTGACTTTTTGCTACACTGTTGTACCATTGCTCAATCTTTCTTATGTTTTGATGCAGACTGTAAGAGCACTGCAAATAATTATTAGATTTTCATGCACACTTCTTTAGCACTGTATTTCCTTCACTAATTTTTGCTGCACACTGCAGTAGCACTGCTCAGTCTTTCTTATTTTTTGATGCAGACTGTAAGAGCACTGCAAATAATTCTTAGATTTTCATGCACACTTCTTTAGCACTGTATTTCCTTCATATATTGTTGCTGCACACTGCAGTAGTACTGGCAACACTTTATATAATTTTTATCAGACTTCTTTTGCACTGCATTGTCTCAGCAATCTGGTTACCCTTACTGAATTTGTCACAGTGGCATTACAGTGCTATAGCAATGGCAATACTGTGGTCAGCTGAAAAATCCACAATGGTATTCTGGTATCACAGTGGTAGGTGATATATAGATTTTCCTCTGTGCATTGGTAGTGCACTGCCAGAATGGTATCTCTATGGCATTTTTTACTATTTTCTCTGTCTCTCACACATAGACTGGTAATACAATAGTATCACGAAATTTTGAGATTTTTTTCGGCTCCCACAAATACTGGTACACTGGTAGCACAATGGTACTGCATTATTTTGACATTTCAGTATTTGGTACCTCTCACAGCAACCCTAGACTCAGGTGTTAGCACAGTGGTACCAGTATTATTTATTTATTTATTTATCAAGTCTAGGATTACAAATACCTTTGAGCCATGGCTCTTTTACAAAGGTTCTACGTCAAAGAAATACAAATTATGGGGGAACATCAAGACAGGCATTACAACAATGTGGACATTGCAAACAGAGTACAGATTAATACAGTTCAAGGGTAGCATTGTAACAAGGCAGCTAGCGGCATTTGTCAGAGAAAATAGACAACAGATAAGAAGTGCCAGAGTCATATGGAGAGGGAAGAGGGTGGGGGGAGAAGGAATGTAGAAAGGGTGGCAAGAGGGTGAAAAGTGCAGCATTGGGTAGACCCAGATGTGAGGGTACAATCCAGTGAGATGGGGAGGGAGGGGGACAACTAGAGCTGAAAGGAAAGTGGAGAAACAAGGTTAAGTTGGGCAGCCACAGGAGCTGTTTAAAGTGAGATAGTCCCGGAGCCTAGTTTTAAACATACCAATAGTTGGGGCAGAGGAGATGGTTGGGCTGAGGCCATTGAACCAGAGTGGCACTCGATAAGGGCGTTGTCCCTGTGAAGTGTGACAGTGGGGGACTTTCAGTAGCTGTAGCATGGATCTCCTAAGGCACCATTTGTTAATTTGGTGTTGTAAGAGAGTTGAGACCCCAGAAGGTGAAAGGCCAAGGTAGATTTTTTTCACCATGGAGCAGGTGAGAAACTTTATGAGGTTTGATAGTTGGAGCCAGCCGGTCTGAGTGTACAGGTCACATGTGTGGGTGAGACGGTGAGCACCAGTGATGAGCCGACATGCTTTATTTAAGGTAGTTGAGAGGCATTTAAGGGTTGTGGTTGTGGCCGAGCCATAAATGATGAGACCATAGTCTATTACAGAGATGACAGAGCTCAGGACTGCAACCTTCAAAGCTTCTGGCATGAGGTGTGGTCTGTGTTTGTAGAGGAGACCAAGCTGTGTATTAGCAGCTCTAGCTACATTATCTACATGAAGTCCATAGGAGAGATTAGGGTCAAGCTGTATCCCTAAGTATTTGAAGGACCCCACCTGATCTAGAGTGTTCCCCTGGGTGGTGGAGATAGCCAAGTGGTGTAGCTTGTGTGGGTTATGAGAGCTGCAGAAGAGCATAGATTTGGTTTTCTTGTCATTGAGGACCAGTTTATGATTAAGAAACCATGTCTATACAGAACTGAAACCAAGTTGAAGGTTGTGTTGAAGAGTTGCAGGATCTTTGTGAGTGGAGAATACAACAGCATCATCAGCTTATAGTATGATCTGCTCAGAGCAGTGGTAAGGAAGGGAGTTTAAAAAGGAGGGGTCCCAGTATGGATCCCTGTGGGACACCTGAGCGAACAGGCAGGGTGTTAGAAAGAGTGTCCGCAATTTTTACTCTCTGTGACCTGTTTTCTAAGTAGCTTTTAAAGCAGAGAGAAGAGTCAGGTGATAGCCCATCATTCAGTAGTTGGTGTATTAATAGTCCATGGTGTACTGTATCGAAGACCCTGGAGAGGTCAACGAAAACGGCCCCTGTGAGAAGGTTGTTGTCAAGGGATTTGTGCAAAGCTCCAGTGAACTCAAGAAGGGCTGTGGTGGTGCTGTGACCTTTCCGGGAATCGTGTTGTTGTGGACAAGGTATATTGTATTTATCCAAGTAGTCGGTAAGTTAATCAGCCACGATGCGTTCAAGTGCCTTAGAGAGTGGGGGCAGTATGGAGATAGGGCGATAATTTGAGTGAATCATCTTGTCCCCACTTTTATGGATGGGTGTCACAGTGGCTGTTTTCCATAGGTCTGGGAATTTTCCACAGCTGAGAGAGTGGTTTAGGATTTTTGTTAATGGATGAATTACCTCATCGAGCGTGAGCAACAGAAGCTTAAGGTCCAGGGTGTTGCTACTAGATCTAGATTTAGAGATAGCTGCAGTAATATAACGGTGAGCTTCATTCAGCCTTACCTTCCTGAAGTAGTAGAGGGGATGGTTAGACTGAGGGGCTGAGGTATTTGGGGAGTAGGCCCTGTTTTTGAAAAAGTCATGGGGTAGAACAGCACTAAGGTCTGAAAAAGCCATGTTAAAGATGTTTGCGATCACCTTGGAGTCAAGGGTTGAGGATCCATCAACCATTAACATGGCCGGAGAGGTTTTTGGCTGCTTTCCTGTGACATCCTTGATATTGTCCCAGAAAGCACGACTATTTCCCAATGTATTGGTGAGAGCGTCTTTGTAATAGGTGGATTTCTTTAGCCGTATGGCTTTTGTGTAGGCATTTCATGCTTGTTTGTAATTTTGGATGTCCAGTTGTTTGCCAGTGGCCCTGGCAACTGCCCAGAGGTGATCCCTTAGTTTCAGCTGTGAGAGAAGAGCCGCAGTGACCCATGGGTTAGAGAGAGATTTTGTTTTGCGCCTTTTAGCAGGGGCAAAGAGGTTGCAGGCTTTGTTGAAAACTGAGATGAAGTGATCAAGAGCCAAGTTAACATCTGTTGCTTCATAGATGGGTAGCCAGTCTTGTAGAAGCAGGTCTTGTTTGAGATGTGGAAGTTTTCCATGAGGAAGGACTCTGCTAGTGATAATTTTGGGAGGGGCTTAAGGAATTTGTTAGACCATGCACACATGACTGGGGAGTGGTCTCTGAGTGAGTCTGGGAGAATGGTCATATGAGAAATCCTAGTGGGGTAAGTGGTGAGGACCCAATCCAAGAGAGTACTGGCGCCAGTCTTGTAGTTAACCCTAGTAGGGGAGTTTAACATTTGCGTGAGGTTAGCAGCTGAGATGGAGTCTTTATAGGCACTGGCACTCAATGCTAACCAGTTTATGTTGAAATCCCCTAGTAGAATAAGTTCAGCTTCAGGAGGATGTAAGTTGATAAAGTTTAGGACATCATTGAATTCATGTTCAGGGTCCCTGGGTGGGATGTATACAGAGACAATAGTGAGAGCTTTATGGTTGGGAGCAAGGATAATTTTTATTGGCAGAATCTGGGCTGAGGCAGAAAGTGATGGAGTTGCAACAGGGTGCCAAGACAGGGGAGTCTTTGATATAGATTGTGCAACCACCACCTTTTTTTGGATATCCGGTCCAGCCTGTGAACATTGTAGCCCTGTATTGTTACTGCTGAGTCAGGAACTTTAGGTGTATTAATCTCATCATACTCTGTACTCTAACACATTGTTAAGATAAATTACATTATCAACCTCATGGAGAACAGCTCTCAACTCCATATTTGTATTTGTTCACTTGTCTTTATCTTACTGGTAATGGACTGTTATTGTTCACATAGACCAGAACATTCAAAGAGCATTTGCGATTGCTAAATGGGTAAGTGACTCTCAAACAACACTTTGCACCCCAAAAACAGGGTAGGATCACAAAATGATATCTTGAATAGCATAATTAGTGAGTCTCTGACCAGTTGGTAAATGGCTCTAAAAGATGTTGCCTCCCCTAAACGAGGTAGTATCACCTCTGCCGCCTACCACTGCCCCTTTGAGCTCCCACCATCAGTAATATCACACTTCCCTTGGTGTTCAGTGGTGCTGCTGTCAATTCCATACATTGGAAACTGCCAATAACTACCTGCCGACCCAGTCCCACCGCTCACACCATTCATGGCCACCACCATATGTTTATGCACTCTCCCCCACAGAGGCAATTGGCACAGACACTCTGCTAACCTCTGTGACCAACTGAGGACAGAACACCAGTTTTGCTCTCATGTGCCAATTGTATAAACAGCTGTGTACAGTTAGCACATGATTGTGAACTTCATCCATTTTGTCCCTGATCAAGGAACTGAGAGGATGGTCTGTGCCAAATGAGGAAGGGTGTCAAAGATATAGTAAGGCTGGGGACCAGAGAGTAGTATTTGCTGTAAGAACTAACTGTCTCATGGTGAGGACTTTGGATATACAGGGAGCAAGGACTTTCACTCAACACACCACTGCTCACTCTATCAGACCCTGGGCTGGCTTCCTCCCTCAGCCCAACAGACCTATCTCCTGGCCAGCACAGTTAATAAGGCCATCCAAAACCGAGCTACCTCTCCGCAATCCCACCTACTTTGGCCAAAAGTGTTTTCTCTAGAGCTCTGCCTCACTGCTGGCCCCATGCTTGAGTGCCCCTTAGTCTCCACCGTATGGGTAAATGTGCATTCTCATCTGCAGCCCCTTTCCTTTGGAATAACCTGTCCTCTCCACTTAAGCACCACTGACTCTCCAGGACTCTTCCACTCTCTCCTTGGATCTCATCTTCTGTCCTCCACTACTTGATCCTGCCCTCCCAACTTATTATCATGCCTCTACTTCCCTTCCCTCCTTTTTCTTCTTGGTCCATACCTACACTGCCATGATGCACTTTTTCCTTTACTCATCTCAGATCATGCCTAATTTGTATTACAACTTGGCTACTACTGTACCTGCTATTGTCATAAATGTTATTTATCCATTGTGCTGCAAGTTTATATATATCTTCATATAAATATCCTGTATATTTTTACTACTATCTATTGTATGCCTTGTCCCAGACTCCTTTGTACTTGCTTTTATTCCTGTGCCATCCTCAATGTCCCAGGTCATGCCTGAAAATGGTTCTCAGACCAGGGCACCTACTCGGTAAACAATTGAATGAGTAAATAAATAAATGGAAACCACTGAACATCAGGGATAGTAACAATCTACTGTATACTTGTGGGGTGATTGTAGGATGGGGTAGGACTAGAGAACAGGTAAATTAAGAACATGGACCTGTGGGATAATTAGGGAAGGGGGCCCAATGGAAACTGTTTCCCAGGAGGGCTCTTTGGTGGTGTAACTCCCAGGATACATTTTACCTGGTGCTGTAATGTGGCCTGTGCTGTAATCGGCATCAGCAACATGGCTGTCACACCAGCATGGGTGAACCCTTTCTCCACACCCTCCTGAGTTCAACCGTATAACAGGTTTTGGTGGCATCTGCGAAAAGACATACCTTCTCATTCAGTTCTTCTGCAATTTCACTTATGAAGACACTGAAGAGGCCCACTCCTAGTACTGAGCCCCACCCTGCACCATGCCTTTAACCAACTGTTGAAAGCTATGTGGAGAGTCCTATCTTCTCCCAAGATGTATATAGGCAACCTTTTGGCAAAAACCACCATGCATGCTTGAGGACCCTCCCACTATCCCTGAAATTTCTCTGCACTACCCTTCCCGTCCTTGCTAGGTCATTTGTCCCCAGGTGGACAATGACATCTAGCTTCCTCTCATCTCCTGCTGCCTAATGATCCACTGTATCTGCTCATCCCTCCAAGCCAAAGTACCTCTCAGGTATTCACTCCCTCTCCTTTACACCCCCTGTTCGCAAGTCTATCCCCCTAATTAAGTCCCCCACCAGCAGTTGCTTTCTACTCAGCTGGGGGCCTCTTCCTCCCTCCTTGTAACTGTGAAATTGTCCATGGACAGTGCTTTCCTTGGGGAAAGTTTGTCCAGGGGCCAAAAGGGTGTTCAGCTGCAGGGAGAGTGGTTGACTGGGTAGGGCCCATTTCAGATGCAGAGAGAGTGGTTAGTAAACAAAGCAGATGAACTGAAACTCTGACAAACAAACTGGCACAGGGGCAGAAAATGCAAGCCCCATAGGAAAGAGCACAGTGAGGGCTACAATAGATCATTTACCGGAGAAGTCTCAGGTCAGGGAACTACAGCTGAAGAGGACATAGAGAACAGGTAGGCATCAGAAAATGATGCATGGGGCAGTGGACAGACATAGACTCATGAAGGCATGCATGGGAACTACGGATGCCAATGCTGGGAGGTGTAAAGGCCAGCTTAGGTAGGTGGACACTGACCTGTAGGCAGAGTGCACAACACACAGGGACCCCTGCATTACTACATGCAGGACAGCAGGGAAGTGTACCATTGAGCATAGCCCCACTGCAGCACAGTAGCTGATGGGGCCCAGGACACTGTGGACACAAAACTTAAATGTGACCATGGTGCACAGCACAGCCTTGAAGCACTGGGACTGTGGGTAGACAGTGGCACTACAGTACCAGTACAAACCACCCACAGACAAGTAGCAGCTGCTGCAGGTGTGGCCCATGGAGTGTGATGTGCAAATGAAGTGTAGTCACACCCGCATGCCTGAGCTGGAACCAAAGCCGGTCATGTTGCACAGTCCTCTGGCACAATGGAGGACAGCATGGAAATCATGGAGGGGCTAGGGTGCTCAACTGTAACCCCAACAACATGGACAATCTGTGAGGTGGTACCATCCAGGAAGGGAAAGTCCAAGCTAAATGTGAATGGCTACCTCCTGGTCCATGAATGGACCTGCAATGAGACAGTGTACTGTTTTTTTAACATATCATATTTTTCACCTGCTGCGGCATGCACTCCAGCTTGGGGCATCCAGCAACTAGCTCCACCCACCTGGAGAGCTGAGTAACTCAAACTGAACCCAGGAGGATCAGGGATGGCCATCATGCCATCTTGAAGGAGGGACCCCCTCTGCCTCTACCAGCCAGGACAGCCCCAGACCCTCCTCAACAGGACTCCACCAAAGTCCTTCAGGTGTCTCAGAGCACAGCCATCAAGCTGCAAGGTCATGCCCAGCCATTTTCCTTCAATTGGCCCCAGTAGCACGGCCGTGCAATGATGTCCAGGAGCAACGTACCAACATCTGCCGTGCTCCCCATAGTGTCACTGACACTAGTAGTGCCCCTGGGCATCCCCATTGGGCTGCAACAGCACAGGGAAATTCTCCAGCCCACCCCAAGACTGGGAAAGGAGTCTATGGATATTCAATCCCAGTCCTCCCCTGCTGACCCACAACGGCCTAGGCTCAATCCTGAACCCAGGTCACTGGCATGGCACAAGGTATGGCATCCAGCGCCTCAACTCTCAGCACCACCAGGACAGCCTGAGACAGTGTAACAGTGCTGCCAGCACCATAAGTCCAATTCCTGCTTCAGCCATGCCATCACACTGCTCCAGGATGGCCAGCACCACCTAAAGAAAAAGAATGAGCACAGTCATGCTCTGGAGGTGACAGATGCTCTACCAGCACATGTGTTGGCTGGCATCAAGTAGAAGGCACACAGCACCATGGCTAGCCCCGCATAGCTACTGCAGAGTGAGGCAACTGCAATGACCACTGAGCTGTGGCAACAGTTGCCAATCAAGAGGGCCCTGCTGCAGATTGTGAACAGGACCCACCACAAGGACCTCTCACCAGAACCAGTGACACTGGCTGACCTCACTATCCCAAACAGCTACAGATGGTGACTGGATGGCTATGGTACAGCAGGATCACTGGCAGCACCTCCCACCAGGTCCTTCTACTCACCACAGAGGAACACATCAGGGACCTGGCACAGGCACTCTTCTGGATGATGGATGGTATGTTCAAGACTGTGCCACACCTGTTCACTCATTGTACACCATCCATGCACCCATGGGGATGGGCCCTAACAACCTCATTATGTCATTGGTGTATACAGTGATGACAACAAAGAGCCTGCAATGTTACTGCATTTTGTTTCAGGAGCTGAATAAATATGCCAGTATACAGTCCTGCACCCTCAAACCACCTATGATCATCACTGACTTTGAGCAGGCTGTGATCAATGCCTGTAAGATAGAATTTCCACAAGCCATAAACAAGGGATGCCTGTTCCACATTGGGCAGATTGTGTGGCAGAAGGTCCAGAGCTTTGGCCTTGCACCACAATACAGAAGTGACCCAGACTTCAGCCTGAAGATCCATGAACTTGTGGCCCTCACCCATCTCCTGGCACAGGATATTCCAGCAGCATTCAGCCTCCTGAAGTCAACCATTCTGCCCAATGCCACCACACTCTTCTATTGTTTTGAGCAGACACATGTGCTGGTCAGGATATGGTTGTACAGTAGGGTGACCAAGGTGCCTACGAGATACGACCCCATGTTCCCACTCAGCTGTGGTTGGTTGCAGATCTCAATGAGCGAGGTATACCGTGGACCTAAAGCAATGTTGAGACCTGGCACTGCCATCTCCATGGCCTGCTCGGGAAGGTGCATGTAGGGGTCATGATAATGCTAGCAGAACTCCACAGGGAACAGCAATGAATCTATGTCACCAGGGAAGGCATTTGTTGTGGAATGCCATTGACACCACTCAAGAAAAGCTATGTGGAGTGGATAAAGATGGTACTAGCATCCAAGGACAAGGGTAAGCTGCTGAAGTTCCTCTGTGGCATGGCACTCAACACCACCCTGTAGGGTTTCCATGGTGACTTGGCACCTGACAGTTGTACACTCACAGTACACATCATGCACAGCCATCAGGTTGCCACTGTGGCCCCCTACTGTTGAATAAAGTTTCAACCCCACGTTTAACATGCACCCCAACCTGGTGATGATGTCTCATCACAACACTGCTGGGTATCGCCAAGCAGCCCACTGCACACTGCCACATCTGCACTGTGTGTCGCATGTTGCACAGGCCTGACTCTGTGTGAGTCCCCCCCAAATCCTTTCAGCTGTTCATGTGTGCTACTGGTTGCACAGGTCTGAAGCTGTGTGAGTGCCCACCAATCCTTCCAGCTATGCAACTGTGTGGTAACAGCATTCCCTCAATGGGCCCTTGTGGACCCCCCCCCACAATACACCTGGCAGTCTTCATACCACAGTAGGCTCCTGTGGCACAGGCCCCCCCAAACACCTCCAGACTTTTTTCTGTGTGCTTACTGCAAGCCCATAGTGGGCTAGCCTGAAACAGCCACATGCACACATTGCACGATCGGTGCAATAGCATGCGGCTCTGTGTCCTGGCATCCACATGTAGTGTTGCTGTGTACGATTTCCTGGTGCAGCTATCCATATTCTCGCTGTGCCACTGTGCTGTGTGCCAGCAGTGTCATGAATGCACTGACTAACAGGCATGGTATTCCAATTCCTTCATGCATTCCCAGCTGGCTGGCTGTCAGCTGACATAATCATGCATGCAGAGATGCATGGACAATCCGCCATGCTGCCTGGGATGGCTGGTCAACACACTGGGACATGCATGGCTATTTGTTTCATCCCTGTCCCATGGATGGTGAGACAGTCATCCTTACCAGGGGATCTGTGATCAGGTCATTGTGTCCTCGGAGGGTGTACCACATAGGGGGTGGGTGTTTTCACATTGTCTGTGCTGTTCAGTAGTGTCTCAGGTCCTGGGATGAGTGGCATAGGTCGGGATTGGGTGCTTCATGTGTTTGTGGACAATCCACTCAACAGCCGCACAGCATCCCGACCTCCTCTGGCCTGACAGTGTGTCAGGCACTGTCCTAGGTCAGGCCACTGTGTGTTGGGCTGCTGGGGCTGTTGGGTTGTTGTGTGTGGGATGCAGCATGTCAGACTAATAAGCGTTGGGATTATAAAAGGGTACCTAGCAGGGTTGGGTTTTCTATGTGCAAGCAGAGTGGTCAGTGGTGGGATGGGCAACTAGTATCTGGGCAAGATTGGTAGTGTGGGTGGGTCCAGCTGCAGAAAGAGTTGTTATCTAGAGGGTGCTGGTCCAGCTCTAAGGAGGGTGCTTTTTTTGGTGAGATTGGGAGGTTGGTCCAGCTGCAGGGAGGTGGCCTACTGAGGTGGGGAAGCAGGTCTGGGGGTTCCATCTGCAGGGGGATCGTGTCTGAGGGTAGGAAGGATGGCCTGGAGCAGCCAGCTACAGGGTGGGGGATAGTCGATGGGGAGAGGCTGGTTTGGGGCTTGTAGGGTATACTAGCTGCACACAAGGTACACAACTTGGGAGAGGTCTATTGGGATGTTGATATGGTTGTCCAGCTGGGTGGTTATCTGGGCAGGGGGTGTTCAAGATGTGAGGGGTCATGGGGGGGTGCAGGCCCAAAGGGCTGTACTTGGGAACCTTCACTGAAGTCAAATACTACATTCAGTATTAAAGCATTTATTAATTTGCCCTCAAAGACTAATTTTAGTCATTTTTAATAATCTTTAATCATCATTCAAAAATACAACTGCTTAGAATACTAAATTTGAAGAAGTATTTCAGCAGACTAGTTGTTCAGGAGTAAGTTATTGCTAAATGAGGATTAGAAATAGATCTGCAATGCTCTTAAAAGTACATTTTTTTTAATACAACTGAATCTTAAATGAAGATTACAGTCAGTGGAGTAGTTTTATGATTTAAATTAGCCAATCAAGGCTGGGTACATTACCGTGCATTTCAGTTCTACTAAGCAAGGAGACAGATAAAACAACCAGCAACAGCAATGAATTTTACAGAAGGTAAGCAATAATAAAATGTGGATTTTTACCTGGAAATAAGATAGTGCAAATAAAGTTGGCAGTGTCCTTTTAAAAGTGTATTCTAAAACTACTTTTCCCATAAGTCTACTCAGTCAGAGGCCTACATTTCCCAGCTCTCTTCCTGTCTATGTTCAGTCTGATGAAACTGCACGAGTGCTTTGTGGTCTCCATTTTTGAACAACTGAGGTTTCCTACAGCTACAATTTACTTGTTAAAATGTATATTTAAAAAGTACATCTTTTTAACTCCCTGAAATGTTAAATACAGTAAAGGAATTATCACTCAGGTGTTTTTTTTTTTTTTCAAAATGAAATATTGTACAAGTTTCACTTTCAATGTTGTGTCTTGAAAACATTTTCTCTTCTCTGAACTCTTGGCTAAACTTTGAAATACACATTTTATTTGCAATCAACCCTTCCCCCCCCCAAAGTATTTTAGATGCATTGTGCCTCTAGATTACTTGTTATTTGTGGAAATTTTGCTGATTTAATTACTTTAAAGTAGTGTTGGTGTTGGGGGTGGAGGGAGAGCAGGAGAATGAACAGCAGGAAGATTGTATACCTGAGCAAATTCAGAATGCATAGAGAAAAGATTACAACGTTTTTAATTTGAGAAAATCTGGAGTTATCTAAAGGAAGAATTATTTACTGCAGATATTTGAGTGTGTTTGTGGGGGAACTGTTTTTTGCATTTAATATTTATATTTAACAGTTACAAATCCATTTTGTAATCTGGGGATCAGTGTATTTTTCCTTTTTTTTTTCTTTTGCTGAAGACTGCATTAATTTATATTTTATGTTTACTTTATTTCATTTTTGTTGACTGGCTAAGTACACTAGACAGATTCTTGCCTATTTTTAGGCACGACTCAGAGGGAGAGGAATACAGATGTAAGCCAACTGACCTTGAACCAGATTAAGCTGTTGGTGGTATTTTTAGTGAATTGTGGGGGGAGGGGGTATGGCCAGGGCACCAGAGAAAATTTCCCTGCTTTTTTTGAGAAGTGCCATGGGATCTTTAACATCCACCTGAACTACCACCAGAATAGGCAGATGGGACCTTCAGTTTAATGTCTCATCTGAAAGACAGTGCCTCGGGAGTACAGCCATCCCCCTCATGCTGCACTACAGCATCAGTATTGGGATATTAACATAAGTGCCTGGTATGGGAATAGAACCCACTGCCCTCTGATCTCCCAGCCTCGGAGGTGAGTGTGCTACCTGCAGAGCCACTGACACTGCAAATGCAATATGTTAGTATCATACACAGTATATATATATATACATATATATATATATATATATATGTGTGTGTGTGTATATATATATATATATATATATATACACACATATACACAGTATATATATATATATATATTTTTAATACTATGTTGAGAAGTATGGGGTCCACGGTTGAGAAAGGGTGATGGGGGGTTCTAGGTGTAGGGAAGTTCTGCTCTCGATGGTGGCTGTGTCCAGCCTTTGGAAAGGGTGTCCAGCTCTGGGGAGGTTACTCAACCTGCAGAGAGGAGGGAGGCTGGTCTGTGGGTGGGAATGAACCTGGGGTCCAGCTGCAGGGAGGATTGTCTGCTGGGGGAGGCTAGTCCAGGCATGAACGAGTGAGCCAGCAGCAGAGGGGGTGGCTGGTGGTGGTGGTGGGGCTAGTTCAAGGTTGGAAGTGAGGTCCAGCTGCAGGGTGGGTGGTTGGATGGTGAGGCTGGTATGGGACTTCTGGTGGACCTGACTGTAGGTTGAGTGGTTGGGTGGGGGACTGCTGGTCCAGGGGCTTGGAGGGACAGCTTCAGATATGTGTTCTGTCAGAGTGGAGGTTTGGGGTGGTGCTCCAGCTACATGGAGGTTGTATAGAATGTAGTTGGAGGCTGGTCCAGATGTAGGGAGGGTGGCTGGCTGGGTAAGCGGCTGGCCCGAAGCCTGTGTGGTGCTCTAGCTCCAGTGCTCATTATGTGAAAGGCTGGGGCTAGAAGGGTTGTCCAGCTGCATGGAGGATAGTCTGATGCCTGGAAGGGTAATCTAGCAGAGAGGAGGGTGGTTGACTATTTTGGGGGGGGCAAGGCTAAAGAGACTGATCAGCCTAGGAGGGATCCAAAGTGATAAAATTAATTAGAAACTGGTTAACATGTGTGCCTTTCAGCTTAATAGTAGCGCTATGACCTGCGGCATAGGTGACCTTAGTTCAGGAATGAGCTCACATCAGGGGCTCTCTGGGGAGAGTAGGAGGATCATCTGTTATACAAGAGGCTCTCTTCTGGGGAAGGACAGCCAGCTCAGCTGCAGTACTGCCAACTGAGTGACCACAAGTGGCAGTGCAGGTGGGAGCAGCCCATGGGTTGGAAGACATTGACTGGTGCTGTGCCACACATGTCTGTGCATGAGTTTGTGCACCCTTGCCACTTATGTCCTAGGGGATGGAAGAACATGCAGACGTATCCTGACTACCTACGCAGCTGCTCCACATATTGGATTCATTCTATGGTGGGGCAAGTCCTGTCAGATGCCAGAGTGATGGTGTTGTGGTAGCTGAACAAAAGGGGGGGGGCGAACAGAAATGCAGGTTGGAAAATGGAGTAGTAGTTGGGGGTGGGGGACCAGTCCTTTTCAATGTCTTCATAAGTGACATTGCAGAGGGACTGGAAGGAAAAGTATGTCTCTTTGCAGATGACACAAAGATCTGCAACAGAGTTGATGCACAAGGTGGAGTGGAAAGGATGAGAAGGGACTTGGCAAGGTTAGAGGAATGGTCAAATGTATGGCAGCTTAGATTCAATGCCAAGAAGTGCAAGGTAATGCACCTAGGAAACAAAAACCCAGGGGAAGAGTACACAATGGGGGGTGAGATACTAACAAAAACAAAAATGGAAAGGGACCTGGGGGTAGTCATATCAGATGACCTAAAGGTGGGCAAGCAATGTGAGAGGGCAGCAAGGAGGGCAACTAAAATAGTGCAGGGTTTGTACCAGAAGACATATGAAGAGAGACTTAAGGAGCTTAATATGTATAGCCTCGAGGAAAGGAGGGAGAGTGGGGACATGATAGAAACTTTCAAGTACCTCAAGGGAATCAACAAAGTCCAAGAGGGTAGCATCTTTCAAAAAAAGAGGTGTGCAAGAACAAGGGGGCACAATTTGAAGATAGAAGGGGGCGACTCAGAGGTAATTTAAGGAAGTATTTTTTCACAGAGAGGGTTGTGGATGTATGGAACAGCCTTCCAGAGGAGGTTGTGGAGTCAAAAACAGTGGTGGAATTCAAGCATGCATGGGACAGTCATAAGGCAATTCTAGGGGGTGTGGGTAGGAAGAAGTAGGCTGCTGGTTAACTAGGATCTGCAGCTTATCCATCAGGTAGGGAAATGGGCAGACTGGGTGGGCCAAGCTGTCCTTATCTGCCGTCAAATTCTATGTTTCTATGGGTCCAAAGGACTTCTGTTTTTTTTTTCTTCTGCTGCACAAGCTCCACCCCCATGCTCACTAGCAGAATGATGAGATGCCAGTAAGGACATGGGGGCGCACTCGATTATATGTAATGGGCAGCAGCATTTCTATTGATTTTTAATCTATATAGTGGCTACCTGGCAATAAAATGTGGGCACTGTTCAACTAACAAGGGCCTTGTTACTTGACTGATGCCCACGTTTCATTGCCAGGTGGTCACTAAATCATTTAAAATCAATAGAAAAGCTGCCGCCCATTACAGATAAAGATGAGCACCCCCGCGCTCTCACTGGCATCTCATCATCCTGCTAGAGAGTGTGGGAGTGGAGCTGGGGTGGCAGCAAGCAACTGGGAAGTTCTTGGGACCTGGCTTATATATTTTTATGAAGGACAGAACTTTTTAACAGCTTAAAAATTTGGGGACATATTAACTTTATTGGGGTCCTCTGGCAGCATGGCACTGATGGATATGATGCAGGGGCCGACTCCGTTACCTTGCTGAGTCTCTTTAAAGTTGCTGGGCTGTATGACAAAGCAGTGGATAGGACTAGAAGGATGCTGTGGGTGCATAGGGAGGGGTATCCTTAGCAGGAGGGGGGAGGTGGTGGTGTTGCAAGTAATCCCTTATTAGTGAGATCCAACTAAGGCCCCATCCACACTGCACCTCTCAGACCCCATAACAGATAGGAACCATTACAACTGTGGAGTGGTACAGTGTGTCCACACTGCCGAGGTGTCCATTTTGGGACCGGCACCACAGCTCCACACTTCGGAAGCCGGGCGACCATTACCGTGGCACCTGATCCCACAATGCAGCTCGTGCTGCACTAGGGGACCAGTGCCATGTGTCCACACTAAGCCCAGTAACATTACCGAGGCGTAACTGGTTTCATAACTGTTGTTGAAACCACCTCATCTGGTTTCAACAACGGTTATGAAAACTCCTTCTGTAACGTTACAGGTGTAAATGTAAACCATTGTGGTAATGGTTTGGGCACTCTGTAACATTATAGAGGGGTAGTGTGGACAGGGCCTAAGAGTTCTGTGTCCAGGTTTGGAGGCTGCACCTTAGAAAGACCATAGGGTGTAGGCAGTATAAAGGGCAACTAAAATTGTACATGGGCTATGGCAAAAGCCCTGTGAGGAGACTGGGATCTCAACATATGGACCCTGAAAGAGAGGGGACATGATGGAGACCCAAAAGTACATTCAAAAACAGAGTGGAGTAAGCACAAGGACGTGGTGCTTCAATACTTAGTTCATATATCAAAAACACAAAAAGTCCAGGACACACACCTCTAATAACAAGGGCATCAGTCTAGATACAAAGTTAAACTTTTATTAACACATGCCAATAACCTGACGCGTTTCGGATGAAAATGACATCCTTTGTCAAAGGTAAAACACCAATAGTGAAATGATCCCTTAAATACACACATCCATCACCCACAACCAATAAACTTTAATTAAAACCACACTGTGATAGGTTAAAATATCTACAAGATAATTAACTCTGAAAAAATGTTAAATACATATAAAACACTTATTTAAATATTGCAACTATAATATTCTTAAATAATCTATTTATTGCTTCACAAATAATACAAAGAAGGTTTATTATGTTATCAGACAGAAGAAAGTAAAGGGGAGGGGGAAGGAAAAAAACAAATTTAAACTTGTAAAATGTAAACAAAGAATATATAATGCTAAGAGTGTAATTGACTGCTCTAACGATTCAAGGGCTACTAATCATAATACTATATAAAACATACAAATGCTTTTTAAAGTAAGGATATTTTAACATTAAAAAAGGAGGGAAAAAAATTCCAAGATAGTTAGAATTATACATATCATATCATACCATCATATTTATCAGTGAAGAAATTAATGAACCTTGTTACTACTTTCATCATTAACAGTGTTGCTCCATTCATAAAGCAATGAATCTCATCATACAAATCGCAATATCGTATTCAAGAAATCAAATTTGCAAATTACTGTTTTCTAAAACTGTAGTAAAGCTAGACCCAATTTATTTTCAGAAAAAATGAGAGGGAGGGTAGGGGAACACAACTAGATATAAAGAGAACTCTAGTGTTAGAAGTGAGAAGACTGGGATCTCAACATATAGACCCTGAAAGAGAGGGGACATGATGGAGACCCACAAGTACCTTACAAGGATGAAAAGGGTGCTGGGGGGGGGGCTCCTTCAAATAGGAAAAAGGACCATGGGACATGATGAAGCTTATGGTGGGGGTAAGATGGATGTGAGGAATTACTACTTCACTGAAAGGGTAGTAGACACCTGGAACAGACAGACAGCATTATACTGTTGGAGGTCAGGAGTAAAATGTGGTGGGGGCGCTTAAAACATGTATGGTACAGTATATAGACATAGGGAAATCTCAGTAAATAAGCAGGGAAGAAGGAGGGCCATAAGGGCCACAGGAAGCCATTTAGAGTTCACAGAGAAAGACTTCACAGGAGCCTATGGTTGCAGTTGTAGCGAGGTCTGGAAACCACAGCAGAAGTGTGACCTAGAGTGAGGGCTCATCAGCAGTGGGGTTTGCGAGTAAGCAGTTTAAGGAAAAAAATCTGACAGTTTCTATGTGCTGGGGGAGCTCTGGTGCCAGTTGTAGCGAGGTGGGGAAACCAGAGTGGAAGAGTAAGAGTGAGGGCTTATCAGTTTTTGCGGAAGCAGTGTAAAAAAAAAAAGTCTGTTTTGTCTGTTTTTTATATCGAGAGGTATGGCGAGGACACGGCTACAGAATGCAGAGGAGTGCAACAGCTGGAGCGCAGCTTGGAGCAGCCAGTTGAAAAAGGTTTGGTAGAAAACCAAAAAAAAAAACAACAAAAAAACTGTTAAACAGAAACAAATGATCGCTGTATGATAGTGGGAAGAATGGGGAGAAGTATGACTAAATGGCACGTGGCGTGGCTGAGGGACGGGCAACCTGGAAGAAACAAAACTAAAAGCAAGATACCAGTAAGCAGTGTCAAACAACAGGGGTGAGGGATGGGGATGTGTGACACAGTCTACCACGCACATTAATCGAGGATGACCGTAATAAATATATGTGTAAATGTAAGATTCTGTATGTATACACGTACATGCTCGGATAAAATGGGTTTATCACACTCCATTTATGTCCACTCCTATTGCAAAAATTTACTTAATATGTATAACCCATCAGGGCTCTTTCTCTTTAGTGCTCTGTGTTTTTTTAATTGTGAGCTGTCCTGGACCTTATGTTGTTCTTTTCCTTCCCCAAATCCTTTTGCTAGCCCCTGGCACTTTGACATTAGCTGCTGTGCAACTCTACTGTATGCAGTGCTTGCTGCTTTCATGGTCCCATCAAGCAGCCCACTGATTGCCCCTGTTTGCCTCCCACCCACAGCTACTTTTAAGTCAAGTTCAGGCATTGCCCTTCAGCAGCACTGTGGATTTTCCTTTGTGGCCCCTATCTTGTGCATTTGCTCTCCCTGTCCCTTTCTACCAGGCCCTCAGGGCACCTACAATCTGTAACCATGAGACTTAGCAAAAGGTTCCTGCCATCTACTGCTAGCTGCCCACCCTCCAGACCCTCTTCCTGTGGGGGCTCTTCACATGCCACTTTGTGGCTGATAGGTAGAGGAAGGCATATTTGCTCTAGTCTCTTCCCCCTCCCAAAAATATCCCATCTTCATTCACACATGGAGCAGGTTACAGCCTGAGCTCTGTGAGCTGAATCATAGACACATAGACCTCGATGGCAGATAAGGAGTGCTTGGCCCACTCAGTCAGCCCATTTCCCTACCTAGTGGATAAGCTGCAGATCCTAGTTATCCAACATCTGATTTCCTCCTACCCACCAACAGAATTGGTTCATGTCTGTCCCATGTATTCTTGAAGTCCCCCACTATTTTTGACCCAACAACCTCCTCAGGAAGGCCATTCCATGTGTTCACCACCCTCTCTGTGAAAAAATACTTCCTCATGTTGCCCTGAGCCATCCCCTCTATCTTCAGATTTGGCCCCTTGTTCTTGCACTTTTTCCTGAAAGATGCTACTCTCTTGGACTTTGTTGATTCCCTTGAGGTGCTTGAAATTTTCTGTCCTGTCTCCCAGACCCTTTTCATCAAGGGCATACATATTCAGCTCATCTCTCTTTGTATGGCTTCTGGTGCAGACCCTTCGCTATTGTAGTTGTCCTCCTCTAGACTGGCAGTTGAAACTGCCTGCCATTACTGTCATTGTAGTTCAGTAGCACTAACCAGGCTGCCTAGCAACAGCCGCAGCATTTCTGGTCAGCAGTTTTCTGAACAGCCTCCTGCCTGCTACATACAGTCTGGGCCCAAGGACATCGCCCCCCCCATATTAAGTTCCAGGGAAAGACAATATAAAAAAAAATTGCCTCTGTCCATGAGGGAGTGACCCATTATATCACCAGAGCTATACCTTTCAAACCACTGGCCTCCTGGGACAACTCAAGACTCCTGAACCACCAGTGTACCCTTTTTTAAATAATATAGGGGCCGCTAGCCCAAATGCATTCCCACCTGCCCATCTGGACTACTTCTTAAATTTATTGACTACCTGCAGGTCACCTAGGGGTGGGTTTGCCAAGTCCCAAATACCACTTTATTCTCTGTTCTTAGCTGTCTGCATTTTTTATTCCATCTCTAGTTTCCTTACGTTGGCCTAGTTTGTCTTTTCCTCTGAAATTTTACTTCTTTTACTCCTGTGCTATATACCATATTTGTATCTCTCTACTCTTGCTACTATAACTTCCCCATACTGTTCTCTTTTTACCTTTATTTCTACAGGTCTGGCCAAACATACCAATCAGATAAGTATATTTGTTTAATTCTAACACTCTAATCTCTCCTCTAGCACCTCCGACCCTTTGTGTTCCTTCAGCCTTCTCTGTTCTTTCCTTTCAGGTTCTACCAGGATACCCCGAACCAAGGACACCCCAACTCTGGACTCCCCTACTCTGATGGAACAGGTAAGTCCAAATTACTTAACTGCCTTAGAATCATAGAAAGCTGGTGACAGAAAAGGACCATTTTGGCGAGTCAAGTTTGCCCCTTACCCCCACTCCCAATCATCATCTTTGTCAAGAGACACCTCACTCTGCCCACTGGTCAGCTCCTGGTGTCTGTCCCATGACCCCTTGAATCCTTTCACCATTTTTGCGCACACCAACTCTTCTGGTAGTTAGTTCCTGGACTCCGCCACCTTCTCACTGATGTAATGCCCCCTCACATTGCCCATAAACCTTCCTTCTTCTAATCTTAGTTTATGATCCCTAGTTCTAGCACTTATTTTCCTTGCAAATAAGCTTCCCACTCTCACCTTACTAGTCTCCAGTGGGTACAGATCAGATTCCCTCCACCTCTCTTCATAGGGCTACCTATGCATAGCGTGCACCATCTTGGTTGACTTTGTCTGAACCCTTTCAATCCTGTCTTATATCCTTGTGTAGGTGAGGCCTCCAGAACTAAACCCCATACTCCAAGTGAGGCATCACCATGGATTTATAAAGGCGCATCAGCACCTCCCTTTTTCTGTTTTATACCCCTCCGTAAGCACACCAGCATTCTATTCACTTTGCCCACCACCGTGCTGCACTGGTTCTCTGCGTTAAGGTTATCTGAAATTATAATCCCCAGATCTCTGTCCTGCTGAGTTTCCTTACCCCCCCCCGTGTAAAAATGGTTTGCGGGTTATTACACCCATGTGCATTACTGTGCATTTTTTGGCATTCAATTTCATCTGCCAAGTTTCCGACCACCTCTCTGGAATCTTTAGGCCCTCCCTCACTGCCTCCACCTCCCCTACCAGGGTGTCTACCCTATTGCAGATCTTCGTATCATCCACAAATATGCACACCTTCCCCTGCAGTTCATCTTCTATATTTAACATGCTAAAAGCCATCAGAATAGGCCGGATGGTCTGTTGTGTCTGCTCGGTAGCGAGCCTCCTAATGGGTTCTTTCTTTCCCACCCAGCCCCAGAGAGGGTCATCCTCTTCTTCAGTTTACCCTTGAACCTGCCTCACTCCCTCTTCAAGCCCTCCACTGTGCCCTCCTCCAACAGACTCCTGGACAGTGCATTCCATGGCTCCACCACCCTCTCAATGAAGTAGGGTCTCCTGCATCCCCCTCGTAATTTCCCTCCTCTAGCTTCCACTCATGTCACCTGGTTGTTTCCCACCTTCTTTAGTCTGAACATCTCTTTATTTATTTATTTAAAGTTTCGGAATTACTACCTTTGAGTCAGAGACTCCTTTGCAAAGGCTCCACGTCAGGGCAAACAGACAATAACAACAAATAAGTAGTAATAAGGTACCAAGGAGATAACAGGAAGACAGGAGACATTAATCCAAGCTTGGGTAGATTACAGTTTGGGATTGCTTTTGCTGCCAGGTTTGAATGATATTACACAATTTAAGAACTAGAATACTTTGCAGAAGCACCATCCCTGTTTATTTCTTTTGCATATTTGAAGACCCCTATCATGTCCCCCCATCTCTCCTCTCCTCTCCTCCAGCAAGTACAGCCCAAGCTCTTCCAGCCTTTCCTCATAGGGCCTTCCTCCCATGCTCTGAAGCATCCTGGTTGCCCTCCTCGGGACACTCTTCAGCAGTGTTGCATCATCCTTGAGATGAGGTCTCCAGAACTGCATGCAGTACTCGAGAAGTGGTCTGACCAAGACATTATACAGAGGGAGGATCACCTCCCTCTTCATGGATGTAATCTCCCTGGCTATGCAGTATCCAGTTTGCTTGGGCCACAGTTCTTCTGCAATTTTTAGTGTTATTCATTTTGATTTCTACCACCACCCCTAGATCCCTCTCACTCATTGTGGCTTGCAGTATGACACCCCCAGGTGTATACATGGCCCGGGTTTCTGACCCTCAGATGCAGCACCCAACATTTCCCTGCATTAAACCTCAGTCCCCACCTCCTTGACCACCCCTCCAGGGTATCCAGGTCTCTCTGGACTGTCTCTCTCTCTCTTGCTTCGTCCCCGTCTGCCAATGCTCCCAGTTTTAAGTAATCCACAAAGAGACTCATCCTACTCTTAACCGCCTTCCCCATATCGAAGACATAGGCATTGAACAGGAGTGGCCCCAGTACTGAACCTTGGGGGACCCGCTGGTGACCTTCGTGGAGGAGGAGACTACCCACCACTACCCTCTGTATTCGCCCTGTTAGCCAGTTTTCTACCCATCTAAACAACTGTCCTCTCACCCCAACCCCCCCAATCTGAGCAACTGTTCTCCCACCCCCAGCTTTAATAGCAGCCCATTTTGGGGTACCGAATCAAATGCCTTACTGAAATCCAAGTATAGGATGTCCTCCGGTCTATGCCGGTCCAGGGTCCCAGTCATAAAAATCTATGGGGTTGGTCTAACACGATCTCCCCGGGATGAAACAATAATGTTTGTCATCCAGTTGCCCCAACCTTTCCAGCTGCCTCCTGAGCCTATCCTTGATAATGCCCTCCATTACTTTGCCCACCACAGATGTTAGGCTGACAGGCCTATAATTCCCCATCTCCTCTCTAGCCCCCCCCAATTATTGGATAGGCACCAAATGAGCCACCCTCCAGTCTTGAAGCACCCATCCTGTCAGCAAAGAGGTGTTAGAGTGCTGCCAGTGGTGCTGCTAGCTCATCGGCCAATTCCTTCATAACCCTCGGATGCAACCAATCTGGCCCTGGTGCCTTATCAGTTTTTAGTGTCTGAAGGGCCTCCTTCACCCTTTCCACTGTGATTTCTCCCTCCCTCCAAGCCCACCCCCTCATTTAACAAACCCATCCCCTTCTAGACTTGGCTCAGCCTGTGTCCCAGCTTCTTTCAGTCCTCTAGACTCCATCTGACCTCTCGACTCTGCTGGCTCCCCTTCCCTCCCATTGGGCTGGAGGGATCCCCTGCCTCCCTCCATAAATATTAATGCAAAGTACTCATTTAGCACCTTTGCCTGATTCTACTGCCTCCTGAGTCCATCCCTCCTCAGTCCTAATCATGCTGATCTGTGCTGTCCCTTTTCTCTTCTCCCTTGTGTATCTCTAGAATCCCTTTTCCCCCTTCGGATATCCCTAGCCAGGTTTTGCTCCCTCCTCACCTTGGCTCCCCTCACCTCTGTAGTGACCTTTTCAGCCGTCAGCTCATACCCCTCTCCCTATCCCCAGAGAGTGCTTAAAACATGCATAGGCAGTCTTTTTATCCCTCACTGCCTCCTGCATCTCCCTGGTCCAACAACACGGCTTGTTGGCTCTACCATGCTTACACCTTACCTTTGTACAGGACTTAGTAGTCTCCTACTCCCCCCTTCTTAATGGCCTCCCACAAGCTGCCAGCATCCATGTCCAGCCTAATCTTGTCCAAGCTCCCCTGTAGAATCCTGCCTATGCCCACGAAGTCTGTTCCCCTGAAGTCCACTACTACTGTATTAGAATGGTTATCCTTACCCCCGATACAGCAGAAACCAGACTGTAGTGTGATCACCACCTGCCAGTGGGCTGCACACCTCCAGGCCCTTTATCTGGTCACTGTCTGCTAGGACACAATACAGTATCCACTCCTCCCTAGTAGGTTCCCCCACCTGCTGGACCAGGAAGGCATATTGGAACATATCCATCAGTCTCTGTTCCCTGGCCACAGAGGATGCCATAGTGTCCCAGTCTGTCCCCAGCATATTAAGGTCACTCATGATCACCACCATACCCTTTCCACGGTCACAGTGCCCCTTGATGTTCTCAACTAGTTTGTCCCCCAGGGCCTCTTCCATCTTTGGGGGTTCTGTACACCACCCCTATTTTCAGTCTTTTACCTCCCCTCTTTTGTAGGGTTACTCAGATCTCCTCCACCTCCCCCTACAGCCTCCTCCGCTCCACAAACCACTATGTCATTTTTGACTATCAGCGCTACACCCCCTCCTCTTCCCTCTCCTCTATCCTTCTTGAATATTTTGTAGCTCACCAAATTTAGGTCCCAGTCATTTTTCTGAGTGGCTCATGTCTCAGTAATTGCTGCCACATCCACTGATACCTCAACCAGCATCGCCTGTAGCTTGGGCATTTTGTTGCCCATGCTCCTAGCATTGATCAGGGCTGTCCTCCATCCTGACTCCTCTCCCTTCTCCAGTCATCTCGACCCTAAGCAGTCCCTAGATGCCCTTTCTTGCACAGATTTGGATGGATTTAGATCACAGTTACCTGCCTTAATTTCATACCCTGGACCTGGACCCTCGAGCAGCCCTTCTGGAGCTACTCTTTGACTTAACCCCCCCTTTACAAGTTTAAACTCCATCTCTCGACTATGGATCGAGCAAGATTTAGTTTCAAGATCTCCCTTTCCTCCAAGTTGAGGTGTAGCCTATCCCTGGCATATAACCCTTGTCCTCATGTATCCCCAGACCCTCACCAGCCCATACCCTTCTGCCTGTGTACTGTCCCTGAGCCACTGGTTCACACCTGTAAGTTTAAGTTTGGTCTCCTGGACACCCTAGCTACTGGCAGAATCTCTTAAAGAGGAGATTACAGCTTCTATAGAGTGGTAAACCCTGGCAGTTCCTGGAATCTGCCTGGTTCCTAGTTCACTGTTCCCCTCTAAGTCATTTGTTCCCAGATGTTTCATCTGAGGATTCACCATTCAATATTGTGAGTATAGCTGGAATTTGGCCTTGTGTGCGGCTAGGCTTGGGATACATTTAGCCTTGACTGGGCTGCTTTTCCCTCCCCACCCCTCCCACAGGATGCCCCAGGTCATGGAGACACCCAGCAGGATCACCTCCCCACACACGCGTTGATTCCATCCAGGCTCTTCCTTCTGTCATCAGCCCCAACTTACTTCTCTTGTCCCCCTCAGCATAGGGATCACAAGCCTGTGCTTGCCTAAAAGCCTCATTCTTCTATAGCTCCCAGCTTGCTCCTTGCCCCAACCTCCTGGGTGGCAGATTACCTCCACCCAGATCTTCGTGGACTCTTTCTGGGCTGGTATACTCAGATCCCCAACCCAGGCTCCCTTCTACTGCTTTCCTCCTTGCCTCCCCCCCAAGTTCTGCATCCTTCACCCCATCTGCTGTTTTCTCCCTACCCCACGTCTTCCCTCCCTCCACCTCATCTGATTTCTCCCGCCCTGAAGCTGGCCTATCTTGAGAATTCCTTATCCTTGGTTGACTTCCCTAACCTGGATGCTTGCCCGACCCTAGTCCACCTCCTCCCACCCTATTCCTCTGCACTCCCCTTCTTCCCCACATCCCACCTAGGCTAATGTCTCTTCCCCCTCCCTTCTGTGGATCTGGCTCTCTTTCTCTGCCCCATCTCCCCAGATTATCAGCCAAACCATCTGCTGTCTGCCTCCTCTCCCCTCCCGCCAGCCTCTCCACCTCATCTCATACTATACTTAAGGCGAATAGATTAGTAAGTGTGATGCTTGCCCCTGACTTGTTCTCTCCTGTCCCACCTCCCTTCTGGTCAACTACCTCCCCACAAAGTGATTTTCAGGCATTGCTTGTTTGTTGCCCCACCCCTCCTGGTAACCATATGATCCTTACTAATTTCCCTGGAATTTACGCCATATTGGCCTCGTGTACTCTCATGAGGTCCTTTCCCACCACTGCTTCCTCCCCACCCCTCCTGCCTTTCAGCTGCCTTCTGATCCCCTCTTCCTCCCTAAGACCTGCCAACTGAAAATACAGGGGCACCTTCTGAACCTCCTTGCCCAATTTAAACGTATTGCACTCCTGACACCACAACACATCAATCACTGGCCGAAGATGCCAGCTTTGGCCACTCGAAGTACCATTTAGGTGAGCAATGCAGCTCTCTAACAAAATAATTCCAGTCAGTGTTGCACTGGCCAAAACAGCTTTCCCCCTCAAGATTACTGCAATTTTTCTTCTTTCTTGACAGTAGCCAGTTTCTAACCCTAGCAGTAGACGGTTCACAAGCAAAATTAGCCCATCACAACACTAGCCAGCTCAGAGGCCCTAGCAATGTCAGTTACATACAGTTTGCCTCTCCCTCAGATGTAGTTGGCATACACTGTCATTACACAGTCTGCTTCATTGTGCCCCTTCCTGGTAGTAGTCAGTGTTGCCCAATCAGCACAGTGTACAGGACCCTTTTTCCCCAATCAATAACAATCCAGCTTCCAGGTTCCTAGTGTTCCAGTTTGCCCAGTCTAGACTTGTCCTCCTCCAAGGCTTCACCCTCACAGACCATTTAATAGAGGTCTGGGCCAGGATGAGTGGTGTGAAACAAAGAACAGTTCTTCTCCTGTGATTGTGACTGGACTATTTGCCTTTTATGGCCCAATCACACAGTCAAAGGTTTGCGCCCTTTTCAGTGATTGACCGCTCATTTCTGAGTCACCAGCTTGCAAAGTTGGGGCCGATGTGGACCCGGTATGCTTGGCCTGTCTCCCACCAACAAGAGCTTCCTTGTAGATCAATATGATCCCTTCCTCTCCCACTGCCGATGCAGCCCCAGAATGCCAGACCAGACCACTTCCAGCGACAAGTCCCGGTCTGGAAAGAACAGCTCTCCTCCCCTGATTGGAACTGGACTAATCGTTGCTATAGATATTAAAAAAGGATGGGTCCAGCACCAACCCCTAGGGCACACCACTGCCACCCTGGAATGCACCCATTGCCCTTATCACCACCCTCTGGATTCAGTCTTTGAACCAGTTCTCACCCGCGTTGTTATTTTCTGTTTCCACCCCTAAGCCTTCCAACTCATTTACCAGCACTATGTGGAAAGTGTCAAGGCATTGCTGAACTCTAGGTGGTACATCCTCCTCCATCCACACCTTCCTTGTTACCCAGTCAAAAACTCAGTTAAATTTGTTGAGGCACAACCTGTCTTATAAAACCAAACTGCCTTGGGTCCAGGAGGTAGTATAGCACATTAGGTAAAGGCTCTTTGCTTACAGATCTGGAGACCTGGGTTTGAATCAACAACCATCTAAGTGCATACTGTGTGATTCTGAGCAAGTTGCTTAACTTCCTTGTGCTCAGGTTGCATCTGAAACAAGCTTTCAACAGTGTACTACTCCTGGTTAAATAATGTTCACTTCCCCACTTCCTAGACCATTGACAACCAGGTGCTCCACTATTTCTTTCAGCAGTATTTCATTACTTTTCCCACTGTTGTGGTCAGGCTGACCAGTATGTAGTTCCTGCATCCTCCCTGTTGAAGACTTTATGCAGTTGGGACCACATCAGCCTTCTCTCAATCCTGGGCATGTCACCCAGTTTACAAGACAGGATGAACTGGGTAGTCAGAGGCCCTACTAACACCTCCTTAGCTCCCTCAGTGTCCAGGTGTGCATCTCTGGCTCATAGCCTTATTGCTGCCAGTTCCATGAGGATCCTTTCTTTTGCAAAGGAGCTGTCCTTTTCTATGATCTCTCCATCCTTATTAATGCTGGCCCATTTCCTGCCCCTTCCTTTGTAAAAACTGAACAGAAGTATTTGTTCAGTATTTCTGCTTTTTGGCGGTCATCTTTTACCCTCCCTCTATCTACCTATTTCAGACACTCAGTAGCTCCCCTTTCCTTTCTTTTCTCCTTGATGTACCTGCATGTAAAAGGTTTTCTCCCTCCTTACCACAATAGCCACTAGCTGGCTGTAGTGTAGTGGATTATGATGACTGATTTTGCTGGATTCTGCACTGACAGCTTCATTTGCAGCAGATCCTGGAGTCCATTGCAGTGGGAGATTGTCGTAAAGTGCATGTTGAGAGTTTATATCAGCTTTCATCTTTGGTTTACTGGCCCCACTGAACTCCCTGAGCTAAGTTCTGTCATGGACTGACTTATCCTCTGGAGAAGAGCAGAAGTGGAAAACATCTGATAAGAGATTGTGTAGTCTCAAATGTGCACTGCAGGCTATTGGAACTTCTATTGCCTGTTGCCAGCTGCAGGGAGTTCTGGGACTGGTTGTGTCTGCATATATCTGCCTAGAGATGGTCACAGTTGGCCTGCTGCAGTGTGCAATGGATGGTAATTGGAAATTCCAAATCGGTTGGGGGGGGACTTGGAGGAAGGATTAGGAAGTACTTCTTCACTGAGAGGGTGGCGGACAACTGGAATGGGCTGCTGACAAAAATGGTGGGAGGGTTCATGAGGGCATAGGATAAACACAGAGGGCAACTGGCATAGGGGACTACAGAAAAGGCCTAGTGGATATCTAGGTGAACTGGGCAGACTAGGTGGGCTTGTAGTCCCTGTCTGCCATCACATACCTGTGTTCTATTATTCTACAGGCAGATTGGGAAAGGGAGGGGGTCACTACCACCAGGGAAGTATTCATTGTGCCTTGAATATCTGTTCCTTGGTGTCTTTATCCTACTGTGTTGGTTGATGTGTGGAGCAACATGACAACTACCCAAAAGATCAGTTCTAAGGCCAGACAAGGTCCTCCTCCTCCTTCCCTATCTATGACATCCCTGGTGACCAAGTCCATTCTAAAAGCCAGGTTGATGGTGTAGTACAGGTCTGGTATCTTCCTCAACCCACTTTTTTATTTTAACCTCTACAGAGCCTTCCAACTGACCCAGCTGATCAGTATTTTATTTTCATACTGACCCATTTTCCTTTTATATCTACAAGTCTGACAGGACATTGACTGGGAGTAGGGAGGACACTGACCATATGTATCAGATAAGTATTGTTTTGTTTACCCTACATTTGTCATATAATAGTTCATAAGAGCTTCAGATCCTTTGTGAGCCCATTGCTGTTCTTGTTTACCAAGTACGAATGTCTTGCTATGGGAGGCACTGGGTTGAGTAGTACCTTGTAACTTTAGAAAGGAGGCTATGGGCTTGGAAGTATGGGATGGGCATCAAGGTTGAGAACTCCAGGGAACTACCACACAAGCAATTTGCCCAAGACTCGAGGAACAAACACTGTTTTCATTTTCTTGCTTTGTGTACTTTGCATTCTAATGCCTGCATTAATGTAGTGTTTTGTTTGCTGTACAAGTACTGTCTCATATATATATATATATATATATATATATATATATGTGTGTGTGTGTGTGTGTGTGTGTGTGTGTGTAATAGATAACCCCTGGTAGGGTGTTGGTCACACTCTGATGCTCCGCACACCTTGGTGTGTGTTGCACTGAGGCCACAGGCTGAGTGCATCAACCACCAAGCCGTGTATATACACTGCACTTCCACACTACACAGTGGCTTATCTATCTTATAAAATGGCAAAATTGTTTTGGAGGGTGAAAGTGCAGGTGTGTGTTGCACTCGATATCGCTTGATCACCTAATGGTGTTTGTCCAATGCGATTGATAATCCCATTAAAGATATATACACACATACACACACACACACACACACACACACACACACACACACTTCACTAGTACAGCCCCTTGATACTGAAAATAATTTTCCACACCGTGCATGTGCTCCCAGTCCGAAGAGGGTCTTTTCTCCTTTTGAAGATAAACCTGGAAATACTGGCGAGGACCTGCATATCAATGAGGCTTCCATTCCATTTTCTGCAATCCAGAAAGATTGTTGGTCATTCCTTTACCTTAATGTCCACCCCCTTCCTTGTGACTTTGAGTCGAACATGGGGTAACAGACTTTAGTACCTCCTATAGACATAGCCCCCAAAATCTCCATCTTCTTTGGAATTCACAGACGACTTTCTCACTCAGGAACCCTTAAGCAACGCTTCCTCTGCTAAGGTTACAGATACTTGCAGATGGATACTGTTTTGTTTTTGTTGAGTGTATGTGATGCCATCTTTAATGCAGCCCAATACACTGAAACAGAACTACAACACTACTGACAGGAGTGCTACCAAATTCACACTGCACACTGAAGTGCACTACAGGTGTTGATGCAGTGCTAATTAACATAATTCGCACACACTGAAAAAGCAATGCAGCATTGCTTCAGGCAGTGTTGAAAACACTGCTAATTGCAGTTGTTTTGCAGTGTGATTACTGTGCTAATTAACATAATTTGCACACACTGAAAAAGCAATGCAACACTGCTTCAGGCAGTGTTGAAAACACTGTTAATTGCAGTACTTTTGCAGTGTGATTACACTGCTAATTAACTTAATTCGCACACACTGTATCAGCACTGCATGTACACCAAAAGAGACCTGAAGATGCACTGATTAAACACTGATGAACTGCATTATGAAATGAAGTGTGCAGGAAGTGTACACTGCTACTGTAACACTGAAATAACGCCATATAGTGACTATTTGAACACTTCACTTCTCTCTGTGTACAGTGACAGTAATGGCAGGCACTTTCAATTGCCAATCAAGAGGAGGGCAACTAAAATAGTGAAGGGTCTGCACCAGAAGCCATACAAAGAGAGATGAGCTGAATATGTATGCCCTTGAGGAAAGGGCCAGGGAGACAGGACAGAAAATTTCAAAGCGCCTCAAAGGAATCAACAAAGTCCAAAAGAGTAGCATCTTTCAGAAAAAGAGATGTGCAAGAACAAGGGCAAATTTAAAGATGGGGGATGGCTCAGGGCAACATGAGGAAGTATATTTTCACAAGAGGGTGAACACATGAATGGTCTTCTAAAGAGGTTGTGGGAATAAAATAGTGGGGACTTCAAGAATACATGGGACAGACATGAACCAATTCTATTGGTGGGTAGGAGGAAGTCAGCTGTTGGATAACTAGGATCTGCAGCATTATCCACTAGGTGGAAATGGGCCAACTGGTGGGCCAAGCGGTCACTTATCTGCCATCAAGGTCTTATGTCTATGATTCAGCCCACAGAGCTCAGGCTGTAACCTGCTCCCATGTGTGTGGGAATGAAGATGGGATATATTTTGGGAGGAAGAGACTAGAGCAAATATGTTTCCCTCTACCCATCAGCCACAAAGTGGCATGTGAAAAGCCCCCACGTGAAGAGGGTCTGAAGGAAGGGCAGCCAGCAGTAGGTGGAAGAAACCTTTAGCTTAGCTGCATGGTGGCAGACTGTAGGTGCCCTGAGGGCCTGGTAGAAAGGAACTGGGAGAGCAACTGCACAAGATAGGGACCACAAAGGAAAATCCACAGTGCAGCTGAAGGGCAATGCCTGAACATGACTTAAAAGTAGCTGTGGGTGGGAGACAAACAGGGGAAATCAGTGGGCTCCCTGACGGGACCATGAAAGCAGCAAGCACTGCATACAACAGAGTCACACAGCAGCTAATGTCAAAGTACCAGGGGCTAACAAAAAGATTTGGGGGAAGAAAAGAACAACATAAGGTCCAGGAGAGCTCACAATTAAAAACACAGAGTACTAAAGAGATAGAGCCCTGATGGGTTATAAATATTAAGTAAATTTATGCAATAGGAGTGGACATAAATGGAGTGTGATAAATCCATTTTATCCAAGTATGTACGTGTATACATGCAGAATCATACATTTACACATATATTTATTGCGGTCATCCTCGATTAATGTGCATGGTGGTCTGTGTCACACATCTCCATCCCTCACCCCCATTGTTTGGCACTGCTTACTGGTATTTTGCTTTTAGTTTTGTTTCTTCAGGTTGCCAATCCCTCACATACGCCACGTGCCATTTAATCATACTTCTCCCGTTCTTCCCACTATCATGATCATCATTGTTTCTATGTTTAACATTTTTTTTTTTTTGCTTTTCTACCAAACCTTTTTCAACTGGCTGCTCAAGCTGTAGCACTCCTCCTGCATTCTGTGGCCGTGTCCTCATACACACCTCGATATAAAACCAAATTTTTTTTTACACTGCTTCCTCAAAAACTGATAAGCCCTCACTCTTACTCTTCGACTCTGGTTTCCCCACCTCACTACAACTGCCACCAGAGCTCCCCCAGCACATAGTAACTGTCAGATTTTTTTCCTTAAACTGCTTGCTCACAAACCCCACTGCTGATGAGCCCTCACTCTAGGTCACACTTCTGCTGTGGTTTCCAGACCTCGCTACAACTGCAACCATAGGCTCCTGAGAAGTCCCTCTCTGTAAACTCTAAATGGTATCTTGTGGCCCTTATGGCCTTCCTTCTTCCCTGCTTATTTACTGAGATTTCCTTATGTCTATATACCGCACATGTTTTAACCCCCCCCCACCACATTTCACTACTGACCTCCAACACTATAATGCTGTCAGTCTGTTCCAGGTGTCTACTACCCTTTCAGTGAAGTAGTAATTCCTCACATCCATACTACCCCCACCATTAGCTTCATTATGTCCCATGGTCCTTTTTCCTATTTGAAGGAACCCCCCCAGCACCCTGTTCATCCTTGTAAGGTACTTGTGGGTCTCCATCATGTCCCCTCTCTTTCAGGGTTTATATGTTGAGATCCCAGTCTCCTCACCGAGCTTTTGCCACAGCCTATGTAAATTTTAGTTGCCCTTTATACGGCCTACACCCTATGGCCTTTCTATGGTGCAGCCTCCAAACCTGGACACAGGACTCTATGGCCCTGTCCACACTACCCCTCTGTAATGTTACAGGGTGCCCAAACCATTACTGCAATGGTTTATGTTTAAACCTGTAACGTTACAGAAAAAGTTTTCGTAACCATTGTTGAAACCATGAGGTGGTTTCAACAACGGATATGAAACCGGTTACGCCTAGGTAACATTACTAGGCATAGTGTGGACACGTGGCACTGGTCCCCTAGTGCAGCACAAGCTGCAGTGGGATCGAGTGCTTAAGAAAGGTCGCCCGGCTTCCAAAGTGTGGAGTGGTGGTGCCAGTCCTGAAATGGACACCGCGGCAGTGTGGACACACTGTACCACTCCACAGTTGTAACGGTTTATATCTGTTACGGAGTCTGAGAGGTGCAGTGTGGATGAGGCCTTAATTGGATATCACTAATAAGGAATTAATTGCAACACTACCACCACCCTTGTCCTGCTGAAGATACCCCTCCCTATTCAGCCCCAGCATCCTTCAAGCCCTACCCACTGCTTTGTCATGCAGTCCAGCAAATTTAAAGAGACTCACCAAGGTAAGGTAACTGAGTTGGCCCCTGCACCATATCCATCGGTGCCTTGCTGCCAGAGGACCCCAGTGAAGTTAATATGTCCCCAAATTTTTAAGCCATTAAAAAGTTCTGTCCTTCATAAAAATATACAAACCAGGTCCCAAAAACTTCCTAGTTGCTTGCTGCCACCTCAGTTCCGCTCCCACACTCTCTAGCAGGTTGATGAGATGCCAGTGAGAGTGCGGGGGTGCTCATCTTTATCTGTAATGGGCGGCAGCTTTTCTATTGATTTTAAATGATTTAGTGACCACCTGGCAATGAAGTGTGGGCATCAGTCAAGTAACAAGGCCCTTGTTAGTTGAACAGTGCCCACATTTTATTGCCAGGTAGCCACTATATAGTTTAAAAATCAATAGAAATGCTGCTACCCATTACATATAATGGAGTGCGCCCACGCCCTTACTAGCATCTCATCATCCTGCTAGTGAGCATGGGGGTGGAGCTGGTGCAGCAAAAAAAAGCAGGAAGTCCTTGGGACCCAGTTTGTATATTTTTATGAGGGACAGAACTTTTTAATGGCTTATAAATTTAGGGACATATTAACTTCCTTGGGGTCTTCTGGTGGCAAGGCACCGATGGGTATGGTGCAGGGCAGTATCTTGGCCAGTGTCTTTAAGATCACAATAACTCCAAGGTCCCCACCGCTTAGTGATCATCAGTACCAACCCTATAAAGCAGCTCCTGGTTTCCTATGCCCTAGGTGCACAATTCTGCACTTTGTCATTGAACCCCAACTGCCCCAATCTTGACCACTTTTCAAGTTTCTCCAAGATGCATGTGCATTCTCTGCTCCCTTCTTAATGCCCACCCTACAAATTTTGGTATTGTCTGCAAAAAGGCATTCCCTTCTTTGCCAGTTTTTCTGCAATGTCACTTATGAAGACACTGAAGAGGATCTGCACCAGTACTGAGCTGAGCTGCTCACTGTCCCATCACTGTAATAAGTGCCATTAACTAACACTGTCTGACACCTTAGCCCCCACCCCCAACTACTGCTCCATTTTCCAACCTGCATTTCTGGTCGCCCCCCCCTTCTGTTCAGCTACCACAACACCATTACTCTGGAATCTGTCAGGACTTGTTCCACCACAGAACGAATCCAATATGTGGAGCAGCTGCCTAGGTAGTCAGGATACATTTGCATGTTCTTCCATCCCCTGGGACATAAGCGGCAAGGGTGCACAAGCACATGCACAGACATGTGTGGCACAGCACCAGTCAAGGTCTTCCCACCCATGGGCTGCTCCCACCTGCACTGCCACTTGTGGTCACTCAGTTGGCAGTAGTACTGCAGCTGAGCTCACTCTCCTCCTTCCCCAGATGAGAGCCTCTCGTATAACAGTTGATTCTCCTCCTCTCCTCAGAGAGCCCCTGATGCAAGCTTATTCCAGAACTAAGGTCACCTCCACTGCAGGTCATAGTGCTACTGTTAAGCTGAAGGGAACACATGTTAACCACTTTCTAATTAATTTTACCACTTTGGATCCCTCCTAGGCTGATCAATCTCTTTATTCTCGCCCCCCCAAAATAGTCAATCACCCTCCTGTCTGCTAGATCACCCATCCAGGCACCAGACTATCCTCCATGCAGCTGGACAACCCTTCTAGCCCCAGCCTTTCACATAATGAGCACTGGAGCTAGAGCTCCACACAGGCTCCGTGTCAGCTGCTTACCCAGCCAGCCACCCTCCATACATCTGGTCCAGCCTCCAACTACATTCTATACAACCTCCATGTAGCTGGAGCACCATCACAAACCTCCACTTTAAACAGACCACATATCTGAAGCTGTCCCTCCAAGCCCCTGGACCAGCAGTCCCCCAAGTAACCACTCAACCTACAGCTAGATCCACCAGAAGCCCTATACCAGCCTCACCATTGAACCACCCACTCTGCAGCTAGACCTCACTTCCAACCTTGAACTAGCCCCACCACCACCAGCTACCCTCCCTGCTGCTGGCTCACTCTTTCATGTCCTGGACCAGCCTCCCCCAGAGACAATCCTCCCTGCAGCTAGACCCCTGGGTTCATTCCCACCCACAGACCAGCCTCCCTCCCCTCTGCAGGTTGAGTAACCTCCCCAGAGCTGGACACCCTTTCCAAAAGCTGGACACACCCACCATCCAGAGCAGAACCTCTCTACACCTACACTCCCCCCAATCACCCTTCCTCAACCATGGACCCTATACTTCTCAACGTAGTATTTAAAAAAAATGTGACACTAACATATTGCATTTGCAGTGTCAGTGGCTCAGCAGGTAGCACACTCGCCTCTGAGGCTGGGAGATCAGAGGGCAGTGGGTTTTATTCCCATACCAGGCACTTATGTTAATATCCCAATATTGATGCTGTAGTGCAGCATGAGGCAGATGGTTGCACTCCTGAGGCACTGTCTTTCAGATGAGACGTTAAATCAAAGGTCCCATCTGCCTGTTCTTGTGGTAATTCAGGTGGATGTTAAAGATCCCATGGCACTTCTCAAAAAAAGCAGAGAAATGTTCTCCAGTGGCCATATCCTCCCCCCCCCAATTCACTAAAAATACCACCAACAGCTTAATCTGGTTCAAGGTCAGTTGGCTTTCATCTGTATTCTTCTCCCTCTGGGTCGTGCCTGAAAATAGGCAAGAATCTATCTAGTGCACTTAACCGGTCAACAAAAAATGAAATAAAATAAACATAAAATATAAATTAACACAGTCTTCGGCAAAAGAAGAAAAAAATACACTGATCCCCCGATTACAAAATGGATTAACACATGCAACTGTTAAATACAAATATAAAATGCAAAAAAACATTTCCCCCACAAACACACTCAAATATCTGCAGTAAATAATTCTTCCTTTAGGGTAACTCTAGCTTTTCTCAAATTAAAAAAAGTTGTAATCTTTTCTCTATGCATTCTGAATTTGCTCAAGTATATAGTCTTCCTGCTGTTCATTCTCCTGCCCCCACCACCAACACTACTTTAAAGTAACTAAATCAGCAAAAATTACACAAATAACAAGTAATCTAGAGGCACAGTGCATCCTAAACACTTTAAGGGGGGGTGATAGAAAATAAAATGTGTATTGCAAAGTTTAGCCAAGAATTCAGAGAAGAGAAGAGAAAATGTTTTCAAGACAAAACATTGAAAGTGAAACTTGCACAGCATTTCATTTTGAAAAAAAAAAAAACACCTGAGTGATAATTCCTTTACTGTATTTAACATTTTAGGGAGTTAAAAAGATGTACTTTTTAAACATAAGCTCTTACCTTAACATGTAAATCTTAGCTGTAGGAAACCTCAGTTGTTCAAAAATGGAGATCATAGAGTACTCGTGCAGTTTCATCACGCTGGACACAGACAGGAAGAGAGCTGGGAAATGTAGGCCTCTGACTGAGTAGACTTATGGGAGATGAAGTTTAAAATAGACTTTTAAAGGGACACTGCCAACTTTTTTTGCACCATATTATTTCCAGGTAAAAATCCACTTTTTATTATTGCTTACCTTCTGTAAAATTCATTGGTGTTGCTGGTTGTTTTATCTGTCTCCTTGCTTAGTAGAACTGAAATGCACGGTAATGTACCCAGCCTAGATTGGCTAATTTAAATCCTAAAACTACTCCTCTGACTATAAGCTTCATTTATGATTCAGTTGTATTAAAAAATGTACTTTTAAGAGTATTACAGATCTATTTCTAATATTCATTTAGCAATAACTTATTTATTTATTTATTGAATTTTGATGACCAGGTAGGCCCACTGGGCCCGTAGAGGTCCCTTTTTCAGGGGCGACCCGGGTGCAACAACAACATACAGGTAACATTTCCGTACAGGCTGGAGAGTGGAATAGTATTTTAAAAATAGAAGTACATATCTTTGCAGACTCAAAAGCATGGAAAGCATGAAGGTAACAAATAGTGAGCACGTTAAGCATTCTGCATCCTAAATAGTAGATTAGATACCAGGTCCGCAGGAAATAGTGGGCAGCGTCTGTAGACCTATGGTTAGCTGATAAGTACACAGGGTTGGAGGGCGGAAAGTTAGAGACCTAAGTGCACCCCTTCAAAGAGAAGAGGACCAAATGTCCTTCCAAGGACTTACTTTTGAACAACTAGTCTGCTGAAATACTTCTTAGAATTTAGTATTCTTAGCGGTTGTATTTTTGATTGATGATAAAAGATTATTAAAATTAGTCTTTGAAGGCAAATTAATGAATGCTTTAATACTAAATTTAATATTTGACTTCAGTGAGGGTTCCCAAGTACAGCCCTTTGGGCCTGCACCTCCCATGACCACTCACATCTTGAACACCTCCTGCCAGATGACCACCCAGCTGGACAACCATATCAACATCCCAATAGACCTCTCCCAAGTTATGTACCTTGACAGGAGCTAGTCCACCCTACAAGCCCCAAACAAGCCTCTCCCCATCAACTATCACCCACCCTGTAGCTGGCTGCTCCAGGCCATCAATCCTACCCTCAGACATGATCCCCCTGCAGATGGAACCATCCAGACCTGCTGCCCCACCTCAGTAGACCACCTCCCTGCAGCTGGACCAACCTCCCAGTCTCACCAAACAAATCACCCTCCTTAGAGCTGGACCAGCACCCTCTAGATAACAACTATTTCTGCAGCTGGAACCACCCACACTCCCCATCTTGCCCAGATACCAGTTGCCCATCCTACCACTGACCACTCTGCTTGCACACAGAAAACCCTGCCCTGCTAAGTACCCTTTATAATCCCAATGCTTATTAGTCTGACATGCTGTATCCCACACACAACAACCCAACAGCCCAACACACAGTGGCCTGACCTAGGACAGTGCCTGACACACTGTCAGGCCAGAAGAGTTTAGGATGCTGTGCAGCTGTTGAGTGGATTTTCCACAAACACATGAAGCACAATGTATAGTAAGGGGTGTGAAGTAGGAGGGGCATAAGGAGGAAGAAGCCCACCCACAGCATGACAAGTGTTTTGACTCATTTATTTATTTATTGGTTTCTTTTCTTTCTTTTTCTTTTAAAGAAAATTATCTGAGGATCAGTGGCAGGATTTTTAGGACAGTAAATTAATAAAAAGGGAACTAGGAGAGCATCAGTAGCAGACAAGTAGTGGAATTGCAGTATAATGCAGGGAGTGGTGCAATGCAGTGGCTGTGGGGCAGCCATATTTAGGCAGACCTTCTGAACACTGAGGTGCTGCCCTATCTGCATGCATCTCTCTGGACTGTGGGATGAGGTAACCAGACTCAGAGCGGAAGTAAACTGTGTCAGAAGTACCATCACCCCTATCCAGAGACCACCCAGTCCAATGCAACTGCCTCAAAGGATGCCAAGAATGAGGAGCACTTGGATGACAGTGGGCTCAGGGAAGGTTAGAGCGGTCAGACAGAGGCACATCCCAGATCCTATTCCACTCAAGAACTCATATGCCACACTGGCAAATGAGGACAACCAAATAAAGGTACCCAGAGAAGTGGAAGGAAAGGATGTGGAGGTTAGCCAAGGAGGTGACCTCAGTGGGGAAAGCCCATCAGGAGAGGGATCCAGCTAGGAACACAGGAGGAGGAGGACAGGGAGGTGAGGTGTCTACCAGGTGCCATGGCATGGAGGGATGGAAGGAAGATCCTGGGGATCACTGTGAAGGCAGGGCCGGAGGGTGAGCTGGATGTCATTATCCACCTAGGTACTAATGACCTGGCAAATGGGAGCAAAGGAAGTTCAGGAAGAGTTTAGAAAATTGGGGAGGGTCTCAAGCAAGTAGCTACTTCTGTCACTTTCTCAGAAGTCCTCCTGCAGAGGCAAGGGAGAGCATAGGAGTGCATGCACCAGGAATTTTAACTCATGGTTGAAGAACTGGTGCTGTGAGGAAGGGTTTGATTCATTGGTGACTGGGGACGCACCTGGAGGGATGAAGGTTTTTTCAAGCCTGATGGCCTGCATCCATCCTGGAGGGGATTCCAAGCACTCAATGATAAGTTTAAATGCTACATTGACAAGCATTTAAACTAGCATAGGGGGTGGCAGGCTAGCTAGAAGGGTACCTACTTGCTCACCCCCCCCCACAGCTAGCAGTGGAACGAGTGAACCAGAGGAGTGGCTATCTCTGCAAAGCAGTGTGCAAAAGATGGAGATTAGTTCCCAAGAGGTGGATAGATAGAAAAGGGGAAAAATTCAGCAGAAGGGCAAACAGCAAGGAGAATCAGGGATAAATGACAACCAAGGAAGGGGCTGGAGTAGAACAGTGAAGCAGTCTAGGGAGGTCAAATCATGGAAAGCCATGTGTGCAAATGCCAGGAGTCTTAGCAACAAGATGGAAGATCTGGAGGCTGTCATGGTACAGTAAGAACTGGACATTGTGGCCATCACTGAAACCTGGTATAATAATAACCATGACTGTGGGATGGCCATACCTGGCTACAACATATTCAGAAGAGACAGAGCAGGCAGGAAGGGAGGAGGAGTGGCACTGTATGTGAAAAATGACATAAGGGCCACAGAGATCCAGGAGGAACAAAATGAGGGAGAGATACTGTGGGTTAAGTTGGAAAGGAAAATGGGGACAGCCATCTGCACAGGTGTGGTCTATAGACCACCAGCCCAGGAGGAAGAAACAGATAGGAAGCTGATGCTAGCCATCCAAAGGATGGCAGACAAGGGTGAGGTAGTACTGGTTGGAGACTTCAATATTCCAGATGTGGACTGGAGCAGGGTGGCTTCCTCAAGCAACTGGTCATGGAACCAACTCAGCAGAAGGCAATACTGGACCTTGTGCTCACAAACAAGGACAGTTTGATGGGGGTAACAGTGGGGGAGCACCTGGGGAACAGTGACCACCAGTCATTGTGGTTTGAAATCACAGAAAGAGCAGAACCAAACTACACAAAAACATGTATCCTGGATTTTAGGGGGGCAGACTTTGGGAAAATGGGGAGATACTTGAAAGAGGCATTAAGGGGAATGGGACAGGAAACAGGAGTTGAGGAACAGTGGGCAGTATTTAAAATGGGGATTACAAGAACAACAGAATTATGCATTAAGCAGGTTAGCAAGAGGAAAAGGAAGAGAGACCATTGTGGTTTTCCAAAGAGGTAGCAAAGGAGTGAAAGCCAAAAGATTGCATTCAGGCAATACAAAAACACAGGCAGAAGGGCATAGGGAGAAGTACCAGGAGAAGCAAAGGGAGGCAGGGAGGTCAGTAAGGGAAGCCAAAGCTCAGACAGAAGAACACATTGAAAAATCAGTGGGTAGAGGGGACAAAACCTTTTACAGGTACAAAAGTGAAAAAAGAAAGACAAAGGGAGGGAGATAGTGAGACTGAAGGGGGAGGATGGGGGTCGCATGGAGGATGACAACAGTAAAGCTGACATATTGAACAGGTATTTCTGCTCAGTCTTTACTGAGGAAGAGGAGGGTAATGGGTCTGAAGGGAGTACAATGGGTGAGAATGGTGCAGAAATGGACACAAGTTCCTTTACAAGAGAAAGGGTCCTGAAGGAACTGGAAGTAATAAGAGTTGATAAAGCAATGGGGCCAGATTGGGTGCACCCCAGGGACCTTAAAGAACTAAGAGAGGTGGTGGCTGAACCTCTGGCTATCCTGTTTAGCCGATCACTGGAAACAGGGGAGGTACCCAAAGACTAGAGGACAGCAGATGTAGTCCCCTTATACAAAAGTGTGAACAAAGAGGAAGCAGGGAACTACAGACCAGTCAGCCTCACCTCGATAGTGGGGAAGATCATGAAAGCACTACTGAAGGAGAGATTGGTGGAACATCTGGTTGTCAATTGACTACAGGCCCCAAGGCAGCATGGTTTCACCAGGAGGAGGTCATGTCAGACCAAACTTGTTGAATTTTTTTGACTTGGTGACTAGAGAGCTGGATCAGGGGAGGGCAGTGGACATGGCATATCTGGGCTTCAGCAAGGCCTTTGACACTGTGCCACATAGAAGACTACTACACAAACTGGGGAATATGGGTGTGGGCAGGACAGTAGTGTGGTGGGTAGGTAACTGGCTGGGTGGCAGGACACAGAGGGTGGTGGTAAATGGCTGTCACTCCACAGAGGGAAGAGTGACCAGTGGGGTACCACAGGGATCAGTGCTGGGACTGGTCCTATTCAACATCTTCATCAGTGACATTGCACAGGACCTAGAAGGCAGAATTTCACTGTTCACTGATGACACAAAGCTCTGTAATAGAGTAGACACACCAGAGGGTGTAGACAGAATGAGATGGGACCTGCAGAAACTTGAAGAATGGTCAGGGGTTTGGCAGTTGAAATTCAATGCAAGGAAATGCAAGATAATGCATATGGGGCACAAAAATCCTGGTACAATATATCAGTTGAGGGGTGAGGATATAGCATGCACCAAGCAGGAAAGGGATCTTGGGGTTATCATCTCTGATGACCTCAAGGTAGGGAAACAGTGTGACAAGGCAGCAGGTAAAGGAAATAGGATGCTGGGATGTATAGGCAGGGGTATCACCAGCAGGAAAAGGGAGGTCATAATTCCGCTATACAAGACACTAGTGAGGCCTCACCTGGAGTACAGTATTGAGTTCTGGAGACCATACCTATGTAAGGACATAGACAGGGTAGAGAAGGTTCAGAGGAGGGCAACAAAGATGGCGCATGGATTGCATCACAATCCTATGAAGACAGGTTGAAGGAACTGAACATGTACTCCCTGGAGGAGAGGAGGGAGAGAGGGGATATGATAGAGACATACAAGTATCTTACAGGGAGGAACAGGGTGCAGGAATACACTATTTTTAAGCAAAAAAGATGTTCCAAGACTAGAAGGCATGGGATGAAGTTGGAGGGAGGATGATTCAGAGGAAACATGAGGAAGAATTTCCTCAGAATTGTGCTCCCAGGTCGCTCCTGTGAAAAAGCTTTCAGCTTAGTGTGGCATACCTGGTTAAAAAAAAAAAGAATTTCTTCACAGAATGGTTGGTGGACAAGTGGAACACCCTGCCAAAGGAAGTGGTGGGGGCTGAAACAATCATGGGATTTAAGAATGCATGCAATAGACATAAAGGAATTCTGGAGGTCAGGGGTAAGGGGCAACAGACTTCTAGGAAAACATAAACTGAACTTACAAGCTCAAATGGGCAGACTGGGTGGGCCATAGGTCCTTATCTGCTGACACTGTCTATGTATCTATGTAAGCACCCGATCCCAACCTATGTCACCCATCCCAGGACCAGAGACACTATTGAACAGCATGGACGATGTGAAAACACCCACCCCCTATGTGGTGCACCCTCCAAGGACACACTGACCTGATCAGGGACCCCCTTGTAAGGATGACTGTCTCACCATCCATGAGACAGGGATGAAACAAATAGCCGTGCATGCCCCAGTGTGTTGACCAGCCATCCCATTCGGCATGGTGGATTGTCTTTGCATCCCTGCATGCATAATTATGTCAGCTGACAGCCAGCCAGCTGGGAATGCATGAAGGAATTGGAATACCATGCCTGTTGGTTAGTGCATAAATGACACTGCAGGCACACAGCAGAGCAGCACAGTGAGAGCATGGATAGCTGCATCAGGAAATGGTCCACAGGAACACCACATGTGGATGCCAGGACACAGAGCAGCATGCCATCGCACCAACTGTGCAATGTATGCATGTGGCTGTGTCATGCTTGCCCACTATGGACCTGCAGTAACCACACAGAAAAAAGTATGGAGGTGTTTGGGGGGACCTGTGCCACAGGAGCCCACTGTGGCATGAATGCTGCCAGGTGTGTTGTGGGGGGTTCCACAAGGGCCCATTGTGGGAATGCTGTTACCACACAGTTGCACAGCTGGAAGGATTGGTGTGCACTCACACAGCTTCAGACCTGTGCGACATGCGAAACACAGTGCAGATGTGGCAGTGTGCAGTGGGCTGCTTGGCGATACCCAGCAGTGTTGTGATGAGACATCACCACCAGGTTGGGGTGCATGTTAAATGTGTGGGTGAAATTTTATTCAACAGTAGAGGGCCACAGTGGCAACCTGGTGGCTGTGCATGATGTGTACTGTGAGAGTACAACTGTCAGGTGTCAAGTCACCATGGACACCCTACAGGGTGGTGTTGGGTGCCATGCCATAGAGGAACTTCAGCAGCTTGCCCTTGTCCTTGGATGCTAGTACCATCCTTATCCACTCCTCATAGCTCTTTTTGGGTGGTGTCCATGGCAGTCCACAACAAATGCCTTCCCTGGTGACATATGTCCATTGCTGTTCCCTGTGGAGTTCTGCTAGCATTGTCACGACCCCTACATGCACCTTCTCAAGCAGGGCATGGAGATGGCAGTGCCAGGTCTCAACATTGCTTTGGGTCCATGGCATACTTCACTCGTTGAGATCTGCAACCAACCACAGCTGAGTGGGAACATGGGGTTGTATCTCATGGGCACCTTGGTCACCCTACTGTACAGTCATATCTTTCCCAGCAGATGTGTCTGCTCAAAACAATAGAAGAGTGTGCTGGCATTGGGTGGAATGGTTGACTTCAGGGGGCTGAATGCTGCTGGAATGTCCTGTGCCAGGAGATGGGTGAGGGCCACGAGTTCATGGATCTTCAGGCTGAAGTCTGGGTCACTTCTGTCTTGTGGTGCAAGGCCAAAGCTCTCGACCTTCCACCACACAGTCTGCCCAAAGTGGAACAGGCATCCCTTGTTTATGGTTTGTGGAAATTCCATCTTACAGGCCTTGATCACAGCCTGCTCAAAGTCAGTGATGATCGTAGGTGTTTTGAGGGTGCAGTACTGTATACTGGCATATTTATTCGGCTCCTGGAACAAGGTGCAGTGACATTGCATGCTCTTTGTCATCATCAGTGTATACACCAATGACATAATGAGGTTGTTAGGGCCCATCCCCATGGGTGCATGGATGGTGTACAATGAGTGAACAGGTGTGGCACAGTCTTGAACATACCATCCATCATCCAGAAGGGTGCCTGTGCCAGGTCCCTGATGTTGTCCTCTGTGGTGAGTATAAGGACCTGGTGGGTGGTGCTGCTGGTGATCCTGCTGTACCATGCCCATCCAGTCACCGGCCTGTAGCTGCTTGGGATAGTGAGGTCAGCCAGTGTCACTGGTTCTGGTTAGAGGTCCTTAGTGTGGGTCCTGTTCTCACAATCTGCAGCAGAGCCTCTGCTTGGCAACTTTGCCACAGCCCAGTGGTCATTACAGTTGCTTCACTCTGCAGTAGCTATGCAGGGCTAGCCACGGTGCTGTGTGCCTTCTACTTGATGCCTACCAACACCTGTGCTGGTAGAGCATCTGTCACCTCCAGAGCATGACTGTGCTCATTCTTTTTCTTTAGGTGGTGCTGGCCATCCTGGAGCAGTGTGATGGCCTGGCTGAGGCAGGACTTGGATTTATAGTGCTGGCAGCACTGTTACACTGTCTCACACCATCCTGGTGGTGCTGAGGGGTAAGGCGCTGGATGCCATATCTTGTGTCATGCCAGTGACCCGGGTTCAGGATTGAGCCTGGGCAGTTGGGGGTCGGCAGGGGAGGACTGGTATCGGACATCCACAGACTGCTTTCCCAGTCCTGGGGTGGGCCGGGGAATTTCACTGTGCTGTAGCAGCCCCCTGGGGATGCTCAGTGGCACTACTAGTGTCAGTGACACTAGATGGGGAGCAGGGCAGAGGTTGGTACTTTGCTCCTGGACGACATTGCACGTCCGTGCTACTGGGGCTAATTGAAGGAAAATGGCTGGGCATGACCTTTCAGCTTGTTGGCTGTGCTCTGAGCCACCTGGAGGATTTTGGTGGAGTCCTGTTGAGGAGGGTCTGGGGCTGTCCTGGCTGGTAGAAGCAGAGGGGGAGCGCTCCAGCAAGATGGCATGATGGCCGTCCCTGATCCTCCTGGGTGCAGTTTGAGCTACCCAGCTCTCCAGGTGGGTGGAGCTGGTTGCTGGATGCCCCAAGCTGGTGTGTGTGGCACAGCAGGTGAAAAATGTGATATGTTAAAAAAACAGTACACTGTCTCATTGCAGGTCCGTTCATGGACCAGGAGGAAGCCATTCAAATTTAGCTTGGACTTTCCCTTCCTGGATGGTACCACCTGACAGACTGTCCATGTTGTTGGGGTTGCAGTTGAGCACCATGGCCCCTCCATGGCTTCCGCTGTCCTCCATTGTGCCAGAGGACCTGTGCGACATGACCAGCTTTGGTTCCAGCTCAGTCATGTGGGTGTGATTGCACTTTGCACATCACACTCCATGGGCCACATCTGTGACATATGCTACTTGTCTGTGGGTGGTTTGTACCAGTACTGTGGTGCCACTGTCTGCCCACAGTCCCAGTGCTTCAAGGCTGTGCTGTGCACCATGGTCACATTGAGGAAAGTTTTCCTTACTTTTACATTGGTATTGCTTTGTCTTTAATTATTTTAGTTTTTAATTCAGGAAGGGGGTTTTTCAAAACTGCTTAACTTGTCAGCATCTTCAGAAGGGCTGAAATAACTGCAATTTGATTTTCCTTTGTTGCTAACTGGACTGATTACTAGAATTCTGTGACAATCTGCATCAATATATTTTGCATTATTTGCTGGTGGTGGTTGTTGTGTGATTTAAAATAGCAAAGGCTGCAGTTTGTAATTGGATGCCAGACATAGCCTGAGGTGGGGGGAATTGTCTTCACAAATCAGGGAGGCCTGCATCACAGACAATTGTTCTAGCTTGACCATTTCAGCATTGATCAATTACTATAAACTGCTGGTGTGATCCTCTTTCAGACATAAGTCCATCTTCTTCCAAGTTGTGTACTGGGTGTGCTTTGAAACAACTGAGAAGCTGCATGGGATATATTATATTAGACTGCATATCTGTAATGAATCTCTCTCTCTCTTGCTTACATCTAAGGAAAGTTTTCCTTACTTTTACATTGGTATTGCTTTGTGTTTAATTATTTTAGTTTTTAATTCAGGAAGGGGGTTTTCAAAACTGCTTATCTTGCCAGCATCTTCAGAAGGACTGAAATAACTGCATATTTGATTTTCCTGTGTGGCTAACTGGACTGATTACTAGAATTCTGTGACAATCTGTATCAATATATTTTGCAATATTTGCTGCTGGTGGTAGTTGTGTGATTTAAAATAGCAAAGGCTGCAGTTTGTAATTGGATGCCAGACATAGCCTGAGGTAGTGGAAATTGTCTTCACAAATCTGGGAGGCCTGCATCACAGACAATTGTTCTAGCTTGACCATTTCAGCATTGATCAATTACTATAAACTACTGGTGTGATCCTCTTTCAGACAGAAGTCCATCTTCTTCCAAGTTGTGTACTGGGTGTACTTTGAAACAACTGAGAAGCTGCATTGGATATATTATATTGGACTAGATATCTGTAACGAATCTCTCTCTCTCTCTCTTGCTTATTGGTATTGCTTTGTGTTTAATTATTTTAGTTTTTAATTCAGGAAGGGTTTTTTTAAAACTGCTTATCTTGTCAGCATCTTCAGAAGGGCTGAAATAACTGCATATTTGATTTTCCTTTGCGGCTAACAAACCACCAGGCTGTTTTGGGGCTGGAGAGGTTTACCTGTGTCTGACTTGGATGTCTGGATTTTTCTCTGTTTGATTAGCAAGGTATTTTCTCTGTCAAATTGTTGTGTAGGGCATCTTGCTGACAGGAAGGCACTCATTGCAGTGGTGGGTGACAGCTTTTAGCTGATTGTTTTGTGAGGGCACAGTTTAGGCCCAACCCTTCCCACCCCTCACCCCACCCCCCTGGAAATAGTTCCTTTATACCTGAGGTTCTGACATCATTTTCTCAAGAGTGAAAGGTGCATATCACTGTTATATTCTCTCTAGCACACTGCACTGACAAGATAAGTATACACATTGTATAATATATATATTTCTATATAACAAACCAATCACACATGCACACACACACACACACACACACACAAAAACAAACAAAAAAGTAGATAAATATGTGGGGAGTAGTGCAATGTAATGGCTGTGGGGCAGCAGTCTTCTGGGAGTCTTTCTGGAGGCTGAGATGCTGCCCTATTTACAGACAACTCACTGACCTGAGGGAGGAAGTTGCCCATCTTCAGGCTGCACTGGACAGTAGTTAGGAAACCTTCCCCCAGGCCACACTGGACAGTAGGAAGGGAACCTCCTCCATCCAGGGAGCACCAGATCCACCACCACTACCTCGGAGGTTGCAAAGAAAGCACAGCAGTTGGACCACAGTGGGCTCAGGGAGGGTAAGGATGGTGGAACAGAGGCACACCCAGTCAATTGTTCCACTCCACAATCCATACACCATTCTGGGGGAGCATAGCTCCCCTATGGATGCACCCACAGAGAAGACTGATGACAACTGTCACAAGGAAGACCCACAGGAAGGAGGCAAAGGACACCACAGGGAATGGAAGCAGCTCCTGCTGGGGGACTCAATTACTAGGGGGATAGAACTGGAGGGAGCTGGGAAAACTGGAGTAAGATGCCTGCCTGGTGCCATGGCTTGGAGGGACAGGATGCACATCCTCAGGATCATGATAAAAGCTGCAAGGGAGTCTTAGCTTGACTTCATTGTCACCTAGGGACAAATGACTTGGCTCATCAGGAGATTAGAGCAGTGCAGGAGGACAGTGTAGAGTTGGGGAGGGGCCTTAGACAAGTAGCACACACAGTATCCTTCTCAGAGGTGCTGCCTGTCAATGGCATGGGGGGAGGTGAGGGTAATTAGCACCATGCAGTTTAATGAATGGTTGAAAAAATGGTGTGGAGCACAGGGGTTTGGCTTCATTGGGGACTGGGGTTCCACCTGGAGGGACACCAGCCTATACTGACAGGATGGTCTGCATCTGTCCAGGAAGGGAACAAGTCTTTTGAGCAATCAGTTTAAATTCTTCATTGGCAAGCTTTGAAACTAGTCAAAGGGGGAAGCACCGATAAGCAGCAGGAAAATCCCAGCCTCTTCCTACAAAACAGGGTACTAAATGAGAAAAAAGACCAAGGTAAAAAAGTCAGTGGGGGATGCTGCAACAGAAAGTAAAGCCATCAAAAAATGGAGAGCAATGAGTACCAATGCCCGTAGTCTGGGTAACAAGCTTCCTGAATTAGTGACCTTGATGGAGGAGGAACATCTGGATATTGTGGCAGTCACAGAAACATGGTACACACAAAACCATGACTGGGACGTAAACATACCAGGATACACTATCTACAGGAGGGACAGGGAGGGTAAAAGAGGAGGAGGAGTAGCTCTTTACATAAGGGAAGGAATAAAAGCAACAGAACAAAATGATAAACAGGGAGGAGGAGAAGAAGCACTGTGGGTAAATTTGGAGACAGACTGTAGCACCACAATCCTTTAGGGTTGTATGAACCCCCTTCTCCAGGAGGAAATGGACAGGAAATGATAGAAAGTATACTTAGAATAGCAGAGAAAGGGAGATATTGCTGATGGGTGATCTGAATATGCCAGATGTTAACTGGAGTGCAGTTGCAGCACACTTTGAAGAGTGGGGTTATTCTAGATGCCCTACAGGGGCATGCTTAGACAACTAGTATTGAGCCCACTGAGAGAGAGCAATCTCTAGACCTGGTTCTCTCAAATGGAGATGTAGAGAGGATCACAGATGTAGAAGTGGGTAGCCATCTGGGAACTAGCGACCACCCAACACTATGATTCACAATAAACACAGCAATAGAGTCAAGCCAAACAAAGGCAAAAGTACTGGACTTTAGGAGGGCTGACTTTGCCAAAATGGGTGAGTGCCTAAGGAATGCACTAGCAAATAGGCAGGAAGGAGGGGTTGAAGAACAATGAGGAATAATAAAAACTGTCATCACAGAGGACACAAGCCTTTGTGTGAATCAAATAAACAAAACAAAATGATGTAAGAAACCACTATGGTTCTCAAAGGAAGTGGCAGTGAAGGTTCAAGAGAAAAAGAAAGCATTCAGGAAGTACAAGGAATCACAGAAGGAACAGGACAGAGAACTGTAACAGTTAAAGCAAAAGGAGGCTGGGAAGGCAGTCAGAACAGCAAAGGCCAAAACCAAGGAAAAGATAGCCAACTCAGTTAAGAAGGGGGATAAAACCTTTTATAGGTACATCAGGGAGTGAAGGAAGACCAAGGGAGGGATAGTGAGGCTTAATAAAGAGGAGGATGGGCGGGCAGAGGGAGACTGTGAAAAGGCAGAGATACTAAAAAAATATTTTTGCTCAGTATTTACAAATGAAGAGGGGGAGGTACCTAAAACAAATAGTAGAAACACTCTGGATGCAGAAGCTGATAACAGCCCATTTACAGAAGAAAGGGTTCTGAAAGAACTCATAAAACTGAAGGTGGGCAAAGCAATGGGGCCTGATGGGATTCATCCCAGAATTCTAAAAGAACTAAGGGTAGAACTAGTGACACCACTGACTACCCTTTTTAATAAATCATGGGAGGATGGGTTGGTACCCGAGGACTAGAAGAGGGCAGATGTGATTCCCTTCACAAAAGTGGGACAAGGCAGAAGCAGGAAACTATAGACCTGTTGGTTTAACCTCAGTGATAGGAAAATGATGGAATCACTTGAAGGAAAGAACTGTCGATTATCTAGAAGCCAGAGGGCACAGGACCCTTAGCAGCATGGATTCACAGAGGGAAGGTCATGCCATATGAATCTGATAGATTTCTGACTGGGTGACCAAAGTAGTAGATCAGGGAGGGGCTGTGGACATGGCCTACCTAGACTTTGTAAGGCATTTGACACAGTCCCACAAAAGATTAATATACAAGTTAGCCAGCCTGGGAGTGGGTCCCAAGATGACAGCCTGGGTAAAGAATGGCTGAAAAATAGGACACAGAGAGTAATAGTAAATGGAGTCCACTCAGAAGAAAGGAGGGTTACTAGTGGGGTACCGCAGGGTTCAGTATTAGGACCGGTCCTCTTCAATGTCTTTATAAGTGACATTGCAGAGGGACTGGAATGAAAAGTATGTCTCTTTGCAGATGACACAAAGATCTGCAAAACAGAGTTGATGCACAGGGTGGGGTGAAAAGGATAAGAAGGGACTTGGCAAGGTTAGAGGAATGGTCAAATGTATGGCAGCTTAGATTCAATGCTAAGAAGTGCAAGGTAATGCACCTGGGAAACAAAAACCCAGGGGTTAAGAGTACACAGTGGGGGGTGAGATATTAACAACAACAAAAATGGAAAGGGACCTGGGGGTAGTCATATTAGATGACCTAAAGGTGGGCACGCAATGTGAGAGGGAAGCAAGGAGGGCTGGGGTTATACTGGGATGCATAGGGAGAGGCATCACCAGTAGAAAACAGGAAGTTATTATCGCCCTGTACAGACAGCTGCTGAGACCCCATCTGGAGTACTGTGTGCAGTTCTGGAGACCCAACCTCTGCAAAGACATAGACAGGATGGAAGCTGTCCAGAGGAGGGCGACTAAAATGATGCAGGGTCTGCACTGGAAGACATATGAAGAGAGACAAAAGGAGCTTAATATGTATAGCCTCGAGGAAAGAAGGGAGAGAGGGGACATGATAGAAACGTTCAAGTACCTCAAGGGAATCAACAAAGTCCAAGAGGGCAGCATCTTTCAAAAAAAAAGGTGTGCAAGAACAAGATGGCACAATTTGAAGATGGGGGGGCGGCTCAGAGGTAATTTAAGGAAGTATTTTTTCACAGAGAAGATTGTGGATGCAAGGAACGGCCTTCCGGAGGAGGTTGTGGAGTCAAAATCAGTGGTGGAATTCAAGCATGCATGGGACAGTCATAAGGCCATTCAAGGGGGTGGGGTAGGAAGAAGTAGGCTACTGGTTAACCAGGATCTGCAGCTTATCCAGTAGGTAGTATAATGGGCAGACTGGGTGGGCCAAATGGTCCTTATCAACCGTCAAATTCTATGTTTCTATTCGAGTTCTGGGTCCACAGTGTTCTGTGCCCCAATCAGCTACTGTGCTGCAGAGGGGCTATGCTCCATGGTACACTTCCCTGCTGTCCAGCATGCAGGGATGCAGGGGTCCCTGTGTGTTGTGCACTCTGCCTACAGGTCAGTGTCCACCTACCTAAGCTGCCCGTTGCATCCCCCAGCATTAGCATCCATATTCCCAAGCATGGCTTCATGAGTCCATGTCTGTCCGCTGCTGCCATGCATCATTTTCTGATGCCTACCTGTTCTCTATGTTCTCTTCAGCTGTAATTCACTGACCTAAGACTTCTCTGGTAAATGATCTATTGTAGCCCTCACTGTGCTCTTTCCTATGGGGCTTGCATTTTATGCCCCTCTGCCTGTTTGTTTGTCAGAGTTTCAGTTCACCTACTTTGTTTACTAACCACTCTCCCTGCATCTGAAATGGGCCCTAACCAGCCAACCACTCTCCCTGCAGCTGAACCACCCTTTTGACCCCTGGAGAAACCTTCCTCAAGGAAAGCACTGTCCATGGACCATTTCACAGTTCCAAGGAGGGAGGAAGAGGCCCCCAGCTGAGTAGGAAGCAACTGCTGGTGGGGGACTTAATTAGGGGGATAGACTTGTGAGCAGGGTGGGGTAAAGGAGAGGGAGGCGAAATACCTGAGAGGTACTTTGGCTTGGACGGATGAGAGCAGATACAGTGGATCATTAGGCAGCATGAGATGAGAGGGGAGCTAGATGTCATTGTCCACCTGGGACAAATGACCTAGCAAGGGATGGGGTAGGGTAGTACAGGGAAATTTCAGAGGATAGGGGAGGGTCCACACGCATGCATGGTGGTTTTTGCCAAAAGGTTGCCTATATACATCTTGGGAGAAGATAGGACTCTCCACATGGCTTTCAACAGTTGGTTAAAGGCATGGTGCAGGGTGGGGCTTAGTACTAGGAGTGGGCCTCTTCAGTGTCTTCATAAGTGAAATTGCAGAAGAACTGAATGGGAAGGTATGTCTTTTTGCAGATGCCACCAAAACCTGTTATAGGGTTGACACTCAGGAGGGTGTGGAGAAAGGGTTCACCCATGCTGGTGTGACAGCCATGTTGCTGATGCCAACTGCAGCACAGGCCACATTACAGCACCAGGCAGAATGAATCCTGGGAGTTACACCACCAAAGAGCCCTCCTGGGAAACAGTTTCCATTGGGCCCCCTCCCCTAATTATCCCACAGGTCCAGGTTCTTAATTTACCTGTTCTCCAGTCCTACCCCATCCTACAATCACCCCGCAGATATAGAGTAGATTGTTACTATCTCTGATGTTCAGTGGTTCCCATTTATTTATTTATTCATTCATTTGTTTACTGAGTAGATGCACTGGTCTGAGAACCATTTCCAGGCATGACCCGGGCCATTGAAGATGGCACAGGAATAAAAGCAAGTACAAAGGAGGCTGAGACAAGGCATACAATAGACAGTAATAAAAATATACAGGGTATTTATATGAAGATATATATAAACTTGCAGGGCAATGGATAAATAACATTTATGACAATAGCAGGCACAGTAGTAGCCAAGTTGTAATACAAATTAGGCATGATCTGAGATGAGTAAAGGAAGAAGTGCATCATGGCAGTGTAGGTATGGACCAAGAAGGAAAAGGAGGGAAGAAGAGGCATGATAATAAGTTGGGAGGGCAGGAGCAAGTATTGGAGGACAGAAGGTGAGATCCAAGGAGAGAGTAGAAGAGTTCTGGAGAGTCAGTGCTGCTAAGTGGAGTGGGCAGGTTGTTCCAAAGGAAAGGGGCTGCAGATGAGAATGCACATTTACCCATACAGTGGAGACTAGGGGCACTCAAGCATGGGGCCAGCAGTGAGGCAGAGCTCTAGAACAAACACTTTTGGCCAAGAAGGTGGGATTGCAGAGGTAGAGCTCCAGTTTTGGATGGCATTATTGACTGTGCTGGCCAGGAGATAGGTCTGTTGGGCTGATGGGGGAAGCCCACCCAGGGCTTAATAGAGTGAGCAGTGGTGTGTTGAGTGAAAGTCCTTTCCCTCTGTATATCCAAAGTGCCCACCATAACCCAGTTAGTTCTTACAGCAAATACTACCCCCTGGTCCCCAGCCTTACTATATATTTGACACCCTTCCACATTTGTCACAGACCATCCTCTCAGCTTCTTGATCAGGCACAAAATGGATGATAGTTCACAATCATGTGCTAACTGTACACAGCTGTTTATACAATAGGCACATGAAAACAAAAATGGTGTTCTGTCCTCAGTTGGTCACAGAGGTTAGCAGAGTGTCTGTGCCAATTGCCACTGTGGGGAGAGTGCGTAAACATATGGTGGGGGCCATGAATGGTGCGAGCGGTGGGGCTGGGTGGGCAGGTAGTTACTAGCGGTTTCCAATGTATGGAATGGACAGCAGCACCACTGAACACCAAGGGAAGTGTGATATTACTGATGGTGCTAGCTCAAAGGGGCAGTGGTAGGAGGCAGAGGTGATACTACCTGGTTTAGGGAGGCAACATCTTTTAGAGCCATTTACCAATTGGTCAGAAACTCACTAATTATGCTATTCAAGATATCATTTTGTGATCCTACGCTGTTTTTGGGTTGCAAAGTGTTGTTTGAGAGTCACTTACCCATTTAGCGATCGCAAATGCTCTTTGAATGTTCTGGTCTATGTGAACTGTTACACGAGGTCCCTGCACCCTAATTGATACCCTCAGGGGTACACTGTAGACAGCTAATGTTTAGGCATAGGCTATACTAATACATAGGGCTAAGGGCATCTACCGTATAAGAGTAGATGTCAGGATATGAATGCATATTATTGTAATTCACTTTGCTTGCTAATGAACACACATTATACCATGTATTTTCTGTCCATTTCTTACTTGTCAGATGCCAAGACACCTGTCCTTGAAGTAATTATAATGTGTAAGGCAACATTGCCATCTTTCGGTGATGGACACCACTTCACCTTGTTATGTAAGACTTTGTATAAGAATGTCTTTGTTCTAAAACTGATGACTTTACAAAATTATATAATGTTATCTTGGACGTGGAGCCACCTCTAATTTAGCCAATAGGGCTCTTCCTGTAACTAGAAATGTTTCTATCTTTTAGTAACCATAGTAATTATCACAGGTATATCATGTTATGCACAGGCTTTACACCTCGGAGCCAGAGATCCCAGAGACTACAAAGAAACCTCGAGGTGTAGGGAACGCTTAGCATTGGCTCCCGGTTTGTATTGGTAAGAACTGCTTAGAGCAACTGTGATTCATCCCTGTTTGTAGTAATAAACTTGTTTATTACTTGAATGCAACTCGTTTGTGATTATTTGCATCTCTAATATTGCCAAGAACCTGAAAGTGAGGTTTAGACCTCTGACAGAACAATAACAGTCCATTACCAGTAAGATAAAGACAAGTGAACAAATACAACTATGGAATTGAGAGCTGTTCTCCATGAGGTTGATAATGTAATTTATCTTAACAATTCATTACAGTACAGAGTATGATGAGATTAATACTGGTACCACTGTGCTACCACATGAGTCTAAGGTTGCTGTGAGAGGTATCAAATACTGAAATGTCAAAATAACACAGTACCACTGTGCTACTAGTGTACCAGTATTTGTGGGAGCTGACAAAAATCTCAACATTTTGTGATACCATTGTATTACCAGTGTATGTGTGAGAGACAGAGAAAATGGTAAAAATTGCCATAGGGATACCATTCTGCCAGTGCACTACCAATGCACAGAGGAAAATCTATATAGCACCAACCACTGTGATACCAGAGTACCACTGGGTAGTACTATTGTGGATTTTTCAGCTGACCACAGTATTGCCATTGCTATACCACTATAATGCCATTGTGACAAATTCAGTAAGGGTAACCAGATTGCTGAGACAATGCAGTGCTAAAGAAGTGTGATAAAAAAAGTGTTGCCAGTACTACTGCAGTGTGCAGCAAAAATTTGTGAAGGAAATACAGTGCTAAAGAAGTGTGCATGGAAATCTAATAATTATTTTCAGTGCTCTTACAGCGTGCATCAAAAAATAAGAAAGATTGAGCAGTGGTACAACAGTGTAGCCGAAAGTCAGTGCAGTGTATTAACAGTGCACTGATGAAAAGCAGTGCTTTGTCAGTCTGGACTGAAATAACACTGAAATAAGACTGAAGATGGAAGTATACACTCCACTTTCCTCTGGGAGAGTCCCTGAATTTCTTTTTTGAAAATTTTTAAAGGAGCATTTACAGTACTGACTAGACATCCAGTCTGTTTTCTAATCTCACCGTCTGTCTGTTTTAAAATATGTGTAAGTAAGTAAACAGGGTCATCAGCTATTTTCACATCATTTAAAACATGACTTATAGATTCTATAGTTTTGTTGCTCATTCTTAAGCCCTGTTGTTTCATAGCGACTGCTAAGATCACATGCATGAGATGCACTATATGTATGGCTTCAGAAACATTTTTGTATGTGTCTCTAGCTGTTATCATCAAAGATACAAGTATGTTTTTTCTGACTAGCATCATCCATCTCACACCCAGAACAGGCATCAGCCATTTCACAATGTATCACCCTCTCTATTACCTCAGCAATTACACCATGAATGGTATGGTACATAACATACTTACAATACATATTGTTGTCAGTTTTTGGGGGGCTTAATACTGAGGCTTGGTTTTTTTACCTGAGGAAACCTCTCTAATCTTAGTAGAAGAAGATGGTTGTGGCTGAGTAGTGATTACAGTGTTTTCTATTTTTTCACGCATTCTATTGCTCTCTACATTTCTAACACATTGACCCTCACACATCTCATTAATAACCACATCTGTATTTTTCACGCAGCAAACACAGTCAAGCAGTAGATTTGTGGAGATCTGAGTATCCATGCTGTCTGAAAAAGACTGCTGCTTCATCCCATATCTGTCACTCTGATAAAGCAAAAAGAAAACAACATTCCAGATAGAAGTGAAGTGTTCAAATAGTCACTATATGGTGTTATTTCAGTGTTACAGTAGCAGTGTACACTTCCTGCACACTTCATTTCATAATGCAGTCCATCAGTGTTTAATCAGTGAATCTTCAGGTCTCTTTTGGTGTACATGCAGTGCTGATACAGTGTGTGTGAACTATGTTAATTAGCACTGTAACCACACTGCAAAAGTACTGAAATTAGCAGTGTTTTGTCATCAACACTGCCTGAAGCAGTGTTCTGTCAGCAACACTGCCTTAAGCAGTTTACTGCTTTTTCGGTGTCGTCGCAATTATGTTAATTAGCACTGCAATCACACTGCAAAAGTACTGCAATTAGCAGTGTTTTCAACACTGCCTGAAGCAGTGTTGCATTGCTTTTTCAGTGTGTGCAAATTATATTAATTAGCACTGTAATCACGCTGCAAAAGTACTGCAATTAGCAATGTTTTCAACACTGCCTGAAGCAGTGTTGCATTGCTTTTTCAGTGTGTGTGAATTATGTTAATTAGCACTGCATCAACACCTGTAGTGCACTTCAGTGTGCAGTGTGATTTTGGTTGCACTCCTGTCAGCAGTGTTGTAGATCTGTTTCAGTGTATTAGGCTGCATTAAAGATGGCGTCGCATAAAATTCAACAAAAACAAAACAGTATTCATCTTCAGGTATCTGCAACCTCAGCAGAGTAAGCTTTGCTTAAGAGTTCCTGAGTGAGAAAGTTGTCTGTGAATTCCAAAGAAGATGGAGATCTTGGGGGCTATGTTAATAGGAGGTACTAAAGTCTGTTACCCCATGTTTGACTCAAGGTCACAAGGGAGGGGGTGGACATTTAGGTAAAGGAACTACCAACAAACAATGTCCTCATCCCATACCATTTTCTGGTTTGCAGAAAATGGTATGGGAGCCTCACTGATATGCAGGCCCTCACCAGGATTTCCAGGTTTATCTTCAAAAGGAGAAGAGAGCCTCTTCGCACTGGGGGCACATGCACTGTGTGGAAAATTATTTTCGTATCAAGGGCTGTTTGAGTGAAGTGTGTGTATATGTATATGTTGTGTGTGTGTGTGTGTGTGTGTGTGTGTGTGTGTATGTATATATATATATATATATATATATATAAGGGATTATCAATCATTGGACAAACACCATTAGGTGACTAGTGCATATATCGGTGCAACCACACACCTGCACTTTTACTCCCCTCCAAATCAATTTTGCCATTTTATTAGATAGATAACCCACTGTGTAGTGTGTGGAAGAGCAGTGATATACACACGGCTTGGGTGGTTGATGCACTCGGCCTGAGGCCCCATGTGCAACAACACACCCCAAGGTGTGCGTATATCAGAGCGTGACCACACACCCTACAGTGGGTTATCTATTACTCACACACACACACATATATATGAGACAGTACTTGTTGCAAAACAAAAACACTAAATTAATGCAGGCATTAAAATGCATAGCACACAAAGCAAGAAAATGAAAAACAGGGTTTGAGCCTTAAGAGTCTTGGCAAATTGGTAGTGTGGTGTTCCCTGGAGTTCCCAACCTTGATGCTCATCCCATACTCCCAAGCCCATAGCCTCTTATCTAAAGCACAAGGTACAGGTCCAACCCAGTGCCTCCCATTTGTACCTGTAAAACAAGAACAGCAATGGGCTCACAAAGGATCTGCAGCTCGTTATGAACTATTATACGACAAACAATGTAGGGAAAACAAAAAAAAAACAATACTTATCTGATACATATGGTCAATGTCTTCCTACTCCCAGTCAATGTCCTATCAGACCTGTAGATATAAAAGGGAAAATGGGTCAGTATGAAAAATAAAAATACTGATCAGAAGGGTCAGTTGGGAAGGCTCTGTAGAGGTTAAAATAAAAAAAAGTGGGTTGGGGGGAGATACCAGACCTGTACCACACCATCAACCTGGCTTTTAGAATGGACTTGGTCACTAAGGGGATGTCATTGTTGGGGGAGGGAGGAGAACTCCTTGCCCGTACCCATAGAACTGATCTTTTTTGGGGGAAGGTCGTCATGCTGCTTCACACATCAACCAACACAGAGTAGGATAAAGACACCAAGGAACAGATATTCAAGGCACAATGAATGCTTCCCTAGTGGTGTAGTGGATCCCACCTCCCTTTTCCCAATCTGCCTGTAGAATACATAGGAACACAGGTATGTGATGGCAGAAAGGGACCGCAAGCTCACCTAGTCTGCCCAGTTCGCTTAGATATCCACTAGGCCTTTTCTGTAGTCCCCCCATTCCAGTTGCCCTCTGTGTTTATCCCATGTCCTCATGAATCCTCCCACCATTTCCGTCAGCAGCTCATTCCAGTTGTCCACCACCCTCTCAGTGAAGAAGTACTTCCTAATTCTTCCTCTAAGTCCCACCCAAACTGATTTGGAATTTACAACTACCATCCATTGCACACTGCAGAAGGCCAACTGTGACCATCTCTAGGCAGATATATGCAGACACAACCAGTCCCAGAACTCCTTTCAGCTGGCAACAGGCAATAGAAGTTTCAATAGCCTGCAGTGCAAATTTGAGCCTACACAATCTCTTATCAGATGTTTTCCACTTCTGCTCTTCTCCAGAGGATAAGTCAGTCCATGACAGAACTTAGCCCAGGGAGTTCAGTGAGGCCAGTAAACCAAAGATGAGATCCTATATAAACTCTCAACATGCACTGTGGGACAATCTCCCACCACAAAGGACTCCAGGATATGCTGCAAATGAAGCTGTCAGTGCAGAATCCAGCAAAACCAGTCATCATAATCCACTACACTACAGCACTCAGTAGGCAAACCAAAATGCTTCCACATGCAAAGTGCACATTGGCACCAGACCCACACTTATGTTGGACCCTTGACACAAGCCAGCCAGTGGGTATTGTGGTAAGGAGGGACAAAACCTTTTACATGCAGGTACATCAGGGAGAAAAGGAAGGCAAGGGGAGATATTGAGTGTCTGAAATGGGTGGATGGAGGGAGGTTAAAAGATGACTGCCAAAAAGCAGAAATACTGACCAAATAAATCTGTTCACTTTTTACAAAGGAAGGGGCAGGAAATGGGCCAGCATTAATAAGAATGGAGAGATCATAGAAAAGGACACAACTCCCTTTGCAAAAGAAAGGATCCTCATGGAACTGGCAGCAATAAGGCTATGGGCCAGACAGATGCACCCCTGGACACTGAGGGAGCTAAGGGAGGTGTTAGTAGGGCCTCCGACTACCCTGTTCACCCTGTCTTTGTAAACTGATGACATGCCCAGGGACTGGAGAAGGGCTGATGTGGTCCCACTATACAAAAGTCTTAACAGGGAGGATGCAGGAACTACATACTGGTCAGCCTGACCACAACAGTGGGGAAAGTGATGGAAATACTGCTGAAGGAAAGAATAGTGGAGCACCTGGTTGTCAATGGTCTATAGGGGAAGTGGGGGAAGTGAACATTGTTTAACCAGGAGTAGCACACTAAGTTGAAGCTTGTTTCCAGATGCAACTTGGAGCACAAGAAAGTTAAGCAACTTGCTCAGAATCACACAGTATGCACTTAGATGGCTGTAGGATTCAAACCCAGGTCTCCAGATCTGTAGCTCAGAGCCTTTACCCAATGTGCTATACTGCCTCCAGGACCCAAGGCAGTTTGGTTTTATGGGTGACAGGTTGTGCCTGACAAACTTAACTGAGTTTTTTGACTGGGTAACAAGGAAGGTGGATGGAGGAGGATGTGACCTACCCAAATTTCAGCAATGCCTTTGCCACTTTGCCACATAGAAGGCTGTTAAATGAGCTGGAAGTCTTAGGGGTGGAACAGAAAATAACAAGGTGGGTGGAGAACTGGTTCAAAGACTGAAACCAGAGGGTGGTGGTAAGACAAATGCAGTGCATTCCAGGGTGGCAGTGGTGTGCCCCAGGGGTTGGTGCTGGACCCATCCTTTTTTTAATATCTATAGCAACGATTAGCCTAGTTCCAATCAGGGGAGGTGAGCTGTTCTTTCCAGATCGGGGTTTTCGCTGGAAGTGGTCTAGGCAGGCATTCTGTGGCTGCATCGGCAGTGGGAGATGATGGGATCACATTGATCTACAAGGAAGCTCTTGTTGGCAGGGGACAGGCCATGCATACCTGGTCTACATCGGCCACAACTTTGCAAGCCGGCAACTCAGGAAGGAGCAGCCAATCAGTGTATAGGGCACGAACCTTTGACTGTGTGACTGGGCCATAAAAGGCAAATAGTTCAGTCAGAATCAGAGGAGGAAGAGAACTGTTCTTAGTTCCACAACACCTACCCTGGCCCTGACCTCTATTAAATGGTCGGTGAGGGTGGAGTCCTGGAGGAGGGCAAGTCGAGAGTGGGTGAACTGGAACACTAGGATGCTGGATTGTCATTGATTGGGGGGAAAGGGTCCTGTACACTGTGCTGCTTGGCCAACACTGACTACTACCAGGAAGGGGCATAATAAAGCAGACTGTATAAATGACTGCGTATGCCAACTACATCTGAGGGAGTAGGAAAACTGTGTGTGAATCGATTACTACTAGGGCCTCTGAGCTGGCTAGTGTTGTGATGGGCTAATTTTGCTTGTGAACCATCTACTGCTAGGCCTAGAAAACTGGCTACTGTCAAGAAAGAGGGAAAATTGCTGTAATCAGAGGAGCAAACTGCTTGGGTTTTAGTGAGACACTGACTGAATTATTTCTGTTACAGGGCCGCATTGCTCACCTAAAATGAGGGTAGACTTCGGGGTGGCCAAAGCGGGCACCTTCGGTAGAGAGTGATTGGGTGTACAGGGTGAGGCGTGGCAATAATATTAAATTGGGCAAGGAGGTCTGAGGGTACCCACAGTGTTTTCAGTTGGGTTCATGGGAGGAAGTAGAGGGATCAGAAGGCAGCTGGAAGGTGGAGGGAGGAAAGGTGTAGAAGGACCTCATGAGAGTACACGAGGCCAATATGGCATAACCCTGGGAACAAGTAGACAAGGATCATATGGTTACTCAGGAAGGATGGGGCACGAAACAAGCAATGTACGGAAATCACTTCGTAGGGAGGTGGCTGATCAGAAGGAGGGGGGAAAGGAGAGAGCAAGTCAGGGGCCAGCATCACACTTACTAATCTATTCGCCTTGCTGTATACAGGAGATGAGGTGGAGAGGTTGGTGGGAGGAGGGGATCAGGCAGACAGAGAGGGTTTGGTCAGTAAGCTGGGGAATGGGGCAGGAGACAGAGCCAGATCCACAGAGGAGGGGAGAGACATCAGCCTAGGTGGGAGGGAGGTGGGGAGGAAGGGGAGTGCAGAGTGAAGCCAGGGTGGGAGGAGGGACGACTAGGGTTGGGCAAGCATCCAGGTTAGGAAGTCAACCAAGGATAAGGAATACTCTAGATAGGCCAGCTTCAGGGTGGGAGAAATCAGATGAGGTGGAGAGGGGGGGACAGGGGGTAGGGAGAAACACAGCAGATGGGGTGAAGGATGCAGAACTTGGGTGGGGAGGCAAGGAGAGAAGCAGTAGAAGGGAGCATGGGTGGGGGATCTGAGGATACCAGCACAGAAAGAGTCCACGGAGATCTGGGTGGGGGGCAATCTGTGCCACCCAGGAGGTTGGGGGGCAAGGAGCAAGCTGGGAGCTACAGGTAGAAGAATGAACATGGTAGGGCAAGCACAGGCTTGTGATCCCCAGGCTGAAGGGGACAAAAGAAGTAAGCTGGGGGTTGATGACAGAAGGAAGTGCCTGGATGGAATCTAATGGGCCAGTAAAGTGTGGGGGGGTGATCCTGCTGGGTGACTCCATGACCTGGGGCATCCAGTGGGAGGGGGAGGGGAGGGAAAAAGCAGCCCAGTCAAGGCTAAATGTATACCAGGCCTAGCTGTACACAAGGCCAAATTCAAGCTATACTCAATAGCATTGGAATGTGGGGAATCCCCAGACAAAACATCTGGGAACAAATGGCTTAGAGGGGAACAGTGAACTAGAAATCCAGGCAAGATTCCGGGAACTGAAACATAAACATAGAAACATAGATTTTGGTGGCAGTCAAGAACCGCTTGGCTCATCTAGTCTGCCCATTTCCCTACCTACAGGATAGGCTGCAGATCCTAGTTAACCAACAGCCTATTTCTTCCTACCCCCCACAAGAATTGCCTTATGTCTGTCCCATGCATTCTTGAATTCTCCCAGTTTTAGACCCCACAACCTCCTCAGGAAGGATGTTCCATGCATCCACTACCCTCTCTATGAAATTATACTTCCTCATATTGCCCGTGAACCGCCCTCCTTCTATCTTTAAATTGTGTCCCCTTGTTCTTGCACGTCTCTTTTTCTGAAAGATGCTACCCTCTTGGACTTTGTTGATTCCACTGAGGTACTTAAAAGTTTATACTGGCCAGGGTTTACCACTCTATAGAAGCGCAATCTCCTTCTTTGAGATTCTGCCAGTACCTAGAGTGTCCAGGGACACCAAACATAAACTTACAGGTGTAAACCAGTGGCTTAGGGACTGGCACAGGGCAGAAGGGTGTGGGCTGGTGAGGGACTGGGGGATACATGGGAAGACAAGGGGTTATATGCCAGGGAGAGGCTACACATCAACTTAGAGGGGAGGGAGATTTTGAAACTAAATCTTGCTGGATTCATAGTCGAGAGGTGGAGTTTAAACTTGTAAAGGGAGGTTAAGTAAAAGAGTAGCTCCAGGAGGGCTGCTCAAGGGTCCAGGTCCAGGGCATGAAATTAAGGCAGGTAACTGCGATCTAAATCCATCCAGAGCTGTGCAGGAAAGGGCATCTAGGGACTGCTCAGTGTTGAGATGACTGGAGAAGAGAGAGGGGTCAGGATGGAGGACAGCCCTGATCAATGCTAGGAGCATGGGCAACAAAGTGCCCAAGCTCCAGATGATGCTGGTTGAGGGATCAGTGGATGTGGCAGCAATTACTGAGATATGGGCCACTCATTAAAATGACTGGGACCTAAATTTGGTGGGCTACAAAATATTCAGGAAGGATAGAAGTGAGGGAAAAGGAGGGGGTGTAGCACTGAAAGTCAAAAATGACATAGCGGTTAGTGGAGTGGAGGAGGCTGTAGGGGGAGGTGGAGGAGATCTGGATAACCCTAAAAAAGAGGGGCAGTAAAAGATTGAAAATAGGGGTGGTGTACAGAACCTCCAACGATGGAAGAGGCCCTGGAGGACAAACTAGTTGAGAACATCAAGGGGCACTGTGACTGTGGAAAAGGTATGGTGGTGATCATGGGTGACCTTAATATGCTGGGGACAGACTGGGACACTGTGGCATCCTCTGTGGCCAGGGAACAGAGACTGATTGATATGTTCCAATATGCCTTCCTGGTCCAGCAGGTGGGGGAACCTACTAGGGAGAAGTGGATACTGGACTGAGTCCTAGCAGACAGTGACCAGATAAAGGGCCAGGAGGTGTGCAGCCTGCTGGCAGGTGGTGATCACACTACAGTCTGGTTTCTGCTGTATCTGGGGGGGAGGATAACCATTCTAATACAGTAGTAGTGGACTTCAGGGGAATGGACTTTGTGGGCATGGGCAGGATTCTACAGGGGAGCTTGGACAAGATTAGGCCGGACATGGATGCTGGCAGCTGAAGGCCATTAGAGAAGTGCAGAGGAGACTACTAACTCCTGTACAAAGGTAAGGCTTAAACATGGTAGAGCCAACAAGCCATGTTGGTGGACCAGGGGAGGTGCAGGATACAGTGAGGGATAAAGGCTTGCCTATGCATGTTTTAAGCTCTTAGGGAAAAGGGAGAGGGTATGAGTTGATGGCTGGAAGGGTCACCACCATGGTGAGGGAGCCAAGGTAAGGAGGAGTAAAATCTGGCTAGGGATATCCGAAGGGGAAAAGGATTCTCTAGATACACAAGGGAGAAGAGAAAAGGAGAGCACAGATCAGCATGATTAAGACTGAGGAGGGATGGACTCCAGAGGGGGGAAATCAGGAAAAGGTGCTAAATGGTACTTTGCCTTGATATTTATGGAGGAGGTAGGGATCCTCCAGCCCAATGGGAAAGAATGGGATCCAGCAGAGTTGAGGGTCAGGATGGAGTTGAGAGGAGACTGAAAGAAGCTGGGGTACAGGATGGGCCAAGTCTAGGAAGGGATTGGTGGTTAAATGAGGGGTGGGCTTGGAGGAGGGAGAAATCACCGTGGAAAGGGTGAAGGAGGCACTTCGGACACTAAAAACTGATAAGGCAATGGGGCCAGATTGGTTGCATCTCAGTGTTATGAAGGAATTGGCCAATGAGCTAGCAGCACCACTGGCAGCACTCTAACACCTCTTTGCTGACAGGATGGGTGCTTCAAAACTGGAGGGTGGCTCATTTGGTGCCTATCCAATAATTGGGGGGGGCTAGAGAGGAGATGGGGAATTATAGGCCTGTCAGCCTAACGTCTGTGGCGGGCAAAGTAATGGAGGGCATTATCAAGGATAGGCTCAGGAGGCAGCTGGAAAGGTTGGGGCAACTGGATGACAAACATTATGGTTTCATCCCGGGAGATCATGTTAGACCAACTCCATAGATTTTTATGACTGGGACCCTGGATGGCATGGACCGGAGGATGTCCTATACCTGGACTTTAAGTAAGGTATTTGATCTGCACCTCAAAATGGGCTGCTATTAAGCTGGGGTGGGAGGACAGTTGCTCAGATTGGGGGGTGGGGGAGAGACAGTTGCTCAGATGGGTAGAAAATTGGCTAACAAGGCAAATACAGAGAGGTAGTGGTGGTAGTCCTCCTCCCTGATGTCACCCAGTGGGGTTCCCCACGCTCGGACTGGGGGCCACTCCAGTTCAATGCCTATGTCTTCGATATATGGGGAGGGCTGTTAAGAGTAGGGATGAGTCTCTTTATGGATTACTTAAAACTGGGGAGCATGGTGGAGTGGAGACGAAGCGAGAGAGACAGTCCAGAGGGACCTGGATACCCTGGAGGGGTGGTCAAGGAGGTGGGGACTGAGGTTTAATACAGGGAAATGTGGGGTGCTGTATCGGAAGGTCAGAAACCCGGGCCATGCATACACCCTGGGGATGTCATACTGCAAGCCACTATGAGTGAGAGGGATCTAGGGGTGGTGGTAGACGTCAAAATGAATAACACTAAAAATTGCAGAAGATCTGTGGCCAAAGCAAACCAGATACTGCATAGCCAGGGGGATTACATCCACGAAGAGGGAGGTGATCCTCCCTCTGTATAATGCCTTGGTCAGACCACATCTCTAGTACTGCATGCAGTTCTGGAGACCTCACCTCAAGGAAGACACAACACTGCTGGAGAGTGTCCAGAGGAGGGCAACCAGGATGCTTCAGAGCATGGGAGGAAGGCCCTATGAGGAAAGGCTGGAAGAGCTTGGGCTGTACTCGCTGGAGGAGAGGAGAGATGGGGGGACATGATAGAGGTCTTCAAATATGTAAAAGGAATAAACAGGGGCAGTGCCAAAGAGATGTTCAGATTAAAGAAGGTGGGAAACAACCAGGTGACATGAGTGGAAGCTAGAGGAGGGAAATTACAGGGGGGGATGCAGGAGATCTTACTTCATTGAGAGGGAGGTGGAGACCTGGAATGCTCTGTCCAGGAGTCTGGTGGAGGAGGGCACAGTGGAGGGCTTGAAGAGGGAGATGGACAGGTTCAAGGGTAAACTGAAGAAGAGGATGACCCTCTCTGGGATTGGGTAGGAAAGAAAGAACCCATTAGAGTATTGCGTCACTGAGCAGGACATCAACAGACCATCCGGCCTATTCTGCTTTTGGCTTTAGTATGCTGGATGGCAGAGGAACTGGGCAGGGGAAGGTGTGCCTATTTCAGATGACGAAAGATCTGCAATAGAGATGGAGGCAGTGAGGAGGGTCAAAGATTCTAGAGGTGGTCCGAAACTTGGCAGCTTAAATTTAATGCCAAAAGTGCACAGTAATGCACATGGGTGTAATAACCCGCAAACCATTTTCACATGTGGGTGGGTTTAGGAAATCTCAGCAGGATAGAGATCTGGGGATTATAATTTCAGATAACCTTAAGGCAGAGAACCAGTGCAGCACTGTGGTGGGCAAAGTGAATAGAATGTTGTGTGTATACGGAGGTTATAAAACAGGAAAAGGGAGTTGCTGATGCGCTTTATAAATCCATGCAGTGAGGTCCTCACCTGGAGTACTGGGTTTAGTTTTGAGGCCTCACCCCACAAGGATATAAGACAGGATTGAAAGGGTTCAGACAAGGGCAACCAAGATGGTGCATGCTATGCATAGGCAGCCCTATGAGGAGAGGTGGAGGAATCTGATCTGTACCTGCTGGAGACAAGTAAGGTGAGAGGGAAGCTTATTTGCAAAGAAAATAAGTGCTAGAACTAGGGATCATAAACTAAGATTAAGAAGGAAGGTTTAGGGGCAATGTGAGTGAGGCATTACATCACTGAGAAGGTGGTGGGTCCAGGAACTGACTACCAGAAGAGGTGTGTGAAAAATGGTGTGAAAGGATTCAATGGGTACATGGACAGACACCAGGAGCTGACCAGTGGGCAGGAGGGTGTCTCTTGATAAAGATGATGATTTGGGGTGGGGGTGAGAGGGTAGACTCGACTCGGCTAATATGAGTCCTTTTCTGTCACCAGATTTCTAGTGATTCTAAAGGCAGTTAAGTGATTAGGACTTACCTGTTCCATCAGGGTGAGGGGAGTCCAGAGTTGGGGATTTCCTTGGTTTGGGGTATTCTGATAGGACCTGAAAGGAAGAACAGAAGAAGGTTGAAGGCACACAAAGGGTTGGAGGTGCTATAGGAGAGATTAGAGTGTTAGAATTAAACAAAGATACTTATCTGATTGATATGTTTGGCCAGACCTGTAGAAATAAAGGGAAAATACATCAGTATGGGGAAGTTATAGTAGAAGAGTAGAGAGATACAAATATGGTATATAGCACAGGAGTAAGGAAGAGAAGTTTCAGAAGAAAAAGACAAACTGGCCAAAGTGAGGAAACTAGAGATGGAATAAAAATGCAGACAGCTAAGAACAGAGAATAAAGTGGTATTTGGGACTCAGCAACCCCTGACTCAGCAATGCCTCCCTTAGCGCCCCCTAGGTGACCTGCAAGTAGCCAATAAATTCTAAGTAGTCCAGATGGGGGTGGTGAATGCATTTGGGCTATGGTTTCTATATTATTTAAAAAGGGGTTACTGGTGATTCAGGAGTCTGAGTTGTCCCAGGAGGCCAGTGGTTGAAGGTATAGCTCTGGTGATATATGGTCCACTCCCTCATGGACAGTGGCAATTTTTTATATTTATCTTTCCTGGAACCTAATGTGTGTGTGTGGTGTCCTTGGGCCCAGGCTGTATGCAGCATTGGCAGGGGTTGTTCAGAAAACTGCTGAGCAGGAATGCTGCAGCTGTTGCAAGGCAGCCAGTTTAGTGCTACTGAACAGTGACATTATGGCAGGCATTTTCAACTGCCAGTCCAGAGGATGGCAACTTGAACAGCGAAGGATCTGCACCAGAAGCCACACAAAGAGAGATGAGCTGAATATGTATGCCTTTGAGGGAAAGGGCCTGGAGACAGGATAGAAAATTTCAAGCACCTCTAAGGAATCAACAAAGTCCAAGAGGTAGCATCCTTCAGAAAAGCGATGTGCAAGAACAAAGTGCCAAATTTGTAGAAAGAAGGAATGGCTCATGGGCAACATGAGGAAGTATTTTTTCACAGAGAGGGTGGTGAACACATGTAATGGCCTTCCTAAGTAGGTTGTGGGATCAAAAATTGTGGGTGACTTCAAGAATACATGGGACAGACGTGAACCAATACTACTGGTGGGTAGGAGGAAGTCAGCTGTTGGATAACTAGGATCTGCAGCTTATCCACTAGGTAGGGAAATGGGCCGCCTGAGTGGGCCAAGCAGTTCTTATCTGCCATCAAGGTCTATGTGCTCATGATTCAGCCCAAAGAGCTCAGGCTAACGACTCCATGTGTGGAATGAAGATGGGATATTTTGGGAGGGAAGAGACTAGAGCAAATATGTCTCCTCTACCCATCAGCCACAAAGTGGCATGAGTAGCATGTGGGAGCCTCAGCTGGAGAGGGTCTGGCGGTGGGCAGCCAGCAGTAGGTGGAAGGAACCTTTGCTAAGCCTCATGGTGGCAGACTGTAGGTGCCCTGAGGGCCTGGTGAGAAAGTGAGTGAGCAACTGCACAAGATAGGGACCACAAGAGGAAAATCCACAGGCAGCTGAGGGCAATGCCTGAACATGACAAAGTGACTGTGGGTGGGAGACAAACAGAAATCAGTGGGCTCCTGACGGGACCATAAGCAGCAACCTGCACATACAATACAGTCCTTTGGCAATTAATGCCAAAGTACCAGGGGCTAACAAAAGGATTTGGGGAGTAAAAGAACAACATAAGGTCCAGAACAAAAGCTCACAATTAAAACAAGAGCAGTAAAGAAAGAGCCTGATAGATTTATAAATAAGCAAATTAATGCAATTGGGTGAGGCATAAATGGGTGTGATAAATCCATTTTTATCTGACATCGTGTATACATACAGAATCTTACATTTACACATATATTTATTACGGTCATCCTCGACATCGTGCATGGTGGACTGCTCGACGCATCCCCATCCTCACTCCTATTGTTGGCATTGTTACTGGTAACTTGCTTTTAGTTTTGTTTCTTCAGGTTGACCGTCCACTCAGCCTCGCCATGTGCCATTTAGTCATACTTCTCCCATTCTTTCCCTTATCACACATTGATCATTTTGTTTCGTGTTAACATTTTTTTGCTTTTCTGTAAAACCTTTTCAACTGCTGCTCCTGTTGGCGCTCCAGCTGTTGTACTCTGCATTCTGTCGCTGTCCTCGCCATACCTCTCGATATAAAAACAGACTTTTTACACTGTTTCCGCAAAAACTGATAAGCCGTCACTCTTACTCTTCCACTCTGGTTTCCCCACCTCGCTACAACTGCCACCAGAGCTCCCCAAGCACATAGAAACTGTCAGATATTTTTTTCCTTAAACTGCTTGCTCGCAAACCCCACTGCTGATGAGCCCACACTCTAGGTCACACTTCTGCTGTGGTTTCCAGACCTCGCTACAACTGCAACCATAGGGTCCTGTGAAGTCCTTCTCTGTAAACTCTAAATGGTCTATTGTGGCCCTTATGGCCCTGCTTCTTCCCTGCTTATTTACTGAGATTTCCCTATGTCTATATACTGCACATGTTTTAAGCACCCCCCTTCACATTTTACTCCTGACCTCCAACACTATAATGCTGTCAGTCTGTTCCAGGTGTCTACTACCCTTTCAGTGAAGTAGTTCTTCTCATCCATCTTACTCCCACCATGTTTCCATCATGTCCCATGGTCCTTTTCCTATTTGAAGGAGCTCTCCCTGCACCCTGTTCATCCTTGTAATGTACTTGTGGGTCTCCATCATGTCCCCTCTCTTTCAGGGTCTATATGTTGAGATCCCAGTCTTTTCACAGGCTTTTGCCACAGCCCATGTACATTTTTAGTTGACCTTTATACTGCCTACACCCGATGGCCTTTCTATGGTGCAGCCTCCAAACCTGGACACAGGACTCTTAGGCCCTGTCCACACTACCCCTCTGTAATGTTACACAGTGCCCAAACCGTTACCAAAATGGTTTACGTTTACACCTGTAACGTTACAGAAGTAGTTTTCGTAACCGTTGTTGAAACCACATGAGATGGTTTCAACAATGGTTATGAAACCGGTTACACCTAGGTAACATTTCTGGGCATAGTGTGAACATGTGGCACTGGTCCCCTAGTGCAGCACGAGCTGCATTGTGGGATCGGGTGCCACAGTAACGGTCGCCTGGCTTCCAAAGTGTGGAGCGGTGGTGCTGGTCCCAAAATGGCTACCGACGGCAGTGTGCCAGTAAAGTGTGGGGGTGATCCTGCTGGTGACTCCATGACCTGGGGCATCCAGTGGGAGGGGAGGAGGGAAAAGCAGCCCAGTCAAGGCTAAATGTATACCAGGCCTAGCTGTGACAAGGCCAAATTCCAGCTATACTCAATAGCATTGAATGTAGAATCAGACAAAACATCTGGGAACAAATGGCTTAGAGGGGAACAGTGAACTAGAAATCCAGGCAAGATTCCGGAACTGAAACATAAACATAGAAACATAGATTTTGGTGGCAGTCAAGAAATCGCTTGGCTCATCTTAGTCTGCCCATTTCCCTACCTACAGGATAGGCTGCAGAGATCCTAGTTAACCAACAGCCTATTTCTTCCCACCCCCACAAGAATTGCCTTTATGTCTGTCCCATGCATTCTTGAATTCTCCCAGTTTTAGACCCCACAACCCTCCTCAGGAAGGATGTTCCATGCATCCACTACCCTCTCTGTGAAATTATACTTCCTTCATATTCCTGTGAACCGCTTCTCCTTCTATCTTTTAAATTGTGTCCCTTGTTCTTGCACGCCTCTTTTCTGAAAGATGCTACCCTCTTGGACTTTGTTGATTCCACTGAGGTACTTTAAAAGTTTATACTGGCCAGGGTTTACCACTCTATAGAAGCGCAATCTCCTTCTTGAGATTCTGCCAGTACCTAGAGTGTCCAGGGACACCAAACATAAACTTACAGGTGTAAACCAGTGGCTTAGGGACCTGGCACAGGGCAGAAGGGTGTGGGCTGGTGAGGACTGGGAGATACATGGGAAGACAAGGGGTTATATGCCAGGAGAGGCACACATCAACTTAGAGGGAGGGAGATTTTGAAACTAAATCTTGCTGGATTCATAGTCGAGAGGTGGAGTTTAAACTTGTAAAGGAGGTTAAGTAAAAGAGCAGCTCCAGGAGGGCTGCTCATGGGTCCAGGTCCAGGGCAGAAATTAAGGCAGGTAACTGCATCTAAATCCATCCAGAGCTGTGCAAGAAAGGGAAAGCATCTAGGGACTGCTCAGTGTTGAGATGACGGAGTAAAGAGAGAGGGTCAGGATGGAGGACAGCCCTGATTATCGTTAGGAGCATGGGCAACAAAGTGCCCAAGCTCCGATGATGTAGTTGAGGGGATCTGTGGATGTGGCAGCAATTACTGAGATATGGGCCACCATTCAAAATGACTGGGACCTAAATTTGGTGGGCTACAAAATATTCAGGAAGGATAGAAGTGTGAGGGGAAAAGGAGGGGGTGTAGAGCTGAAAGTCAAAAAATGACATAGCGGTTAGTGGGTGGAGGAGGCTGTAGGGGAGGTGGAGGAGATCCTGGACAACCCTAAAAAGAGGGGCAGTAAAAAGATTGAAAATAGGGGTGGTGTACAGAACCTCCAACGATGGAAGAGGCCCTGGAGGACAAACTAGTTGAGAACATCAAGGGGCACTGTGACTGTGGAAAAGGTATGGTGGTGATCATGGGTGACCTTAATATGCTGGGGACAGACTGGGACACTGTGGCATCCTCTGTGGCCAGGGAACAGAGACTGATTGATATGTTCCAATATGCCTTCCTGGTCCAGCAGGTGGGGGAACCTACTAGGGAGAAGTGGATACTGGACTGAGTCCTAGCAGACAGTGACCAGATAAAGGGCCAGGAGGTGTGCAGCCTGCTGGCAGGTGGTGATCACACTACAGTCTGGTTTCTGCTGTATCTGGGGGGGAGGATAACCATTCTAATACAGTAGTAGTGGACTCTGCAGGGGAATGGACTCTGGGGCATGGGCAGGATCTCAGGGAGCTTGGACAAGATTAGGCCCGACATGGATGTGGGCAGCTTGTGAGAGGCCATTAAGGGAAGTGCAGGAGACTACTAACTCCTGTACAAAGGTAAGGCTTAAGCATGGTAGAGCCAACAAGCCATGTTGGTGGACCAGGGAGGTGCAGGATACAGTGAGGGATAAAAAGGCTGCCTATGCATGTTTTAAGCGCTCTAGGGGGGAAAGGGAGAGGGGTATGAGTTGATGGCTGGAAGGGTCACCACCATGGTGAGGGGAGCCAAGGTAAGGAGGGAGTAAAATCTGGCTAGGGATATCCGAAGGGGGGAAAAGGGATTCTCTAGATACACAAGGGAGAAGAGAAAAGGGAGAGCACAGATCAGCATGATTAAGACTGAGGAGGGATGGACTCAGGAGGTAGGGGAAATCAGGAAAAGGTGCTAAATGAGTACTTTGCCTTGATATTTATGGAGGGAGGTAGGGGATCCCTCCAGCCCAATGGGAAAGAATGGGATCCAGCAGAGTCGAGGGGTCAGATGGAGTTGAGAGGACTGAAAGAAGCTGGGGTACAGGATGGGCCAAGTCTACAAGGGGATTGGTGGTTAAATGAGGGGGTGGGCTTGGAGGGAGGAGAAATCACCGTGGAAAGGGGTGAAGGAGGCACTTCGGACACTAAAAACTGCCGATAAGGCAATGGGGCCAGATTGGTTGCATCTCAGTGTTATGAAGGAATTGGCCAATGAGCTAGCAGCACCACTGGCAGCACTCTAACACCTCTTTGCTGACAGGATGGGTGCTTCAAAACTGGAGGGTGGCCTATTTGGTGCCTATCCAATAATTGGGGGGGGCTAGAGAGGAGATGGGGAATTATAGGCCTGTCAGCCTAACGCCTGTGGAGGGCAAAGTAATGGAGGGCATTATCAAGGATAGGCTCAGGAGGCAGCTGGAAAGGTTGGGGCAACTGGATGACAAACATTATGGTTTCATCCCGGAGATCATGTTAGACCAACTCCATAGATTTTTATGACTGGGACCCTGGACTGGCATAGACCTGAGGATGTCCTATACCTGGATTTAAGTAAGGTATTTGATTCGGTACCCCAAAATGGGCTGCTATTAAAGCTGGGGGTGGGAGGACAGTTGCTCAGATTGGGGGGGTGGGGGTGAGAGGACAGTTGCTCAGATGGGTAGAAAATTGGCTAACAAGGCAAATACAGAGGGTAGTGGTGGGTAGTCTCCTCCTCCACGAAGGTCACCAGTGGGGTTCCCCAAGGTTCGGTACTGGGGCCACTCCAGTTCAATGCCTATGTCTTCGATATGGGGAGGGCGGTTAAGAGTAGGATGAGTCTCTTTATGGATTACTTAAAACTGGGAGCATTGGTGGAGGAGACGGGCGAGAGACAGTCCAAGAGGGACCTGGATACCCTGGAGGGGTGGTCAAGGAGGTGGGGACTGAGGTTTAATACAGGGAAATGTGGGGTGCTGTATCGGAAGGTCAGAAACCCGGGCCATGCATACACCTGGGGATGTCATACTGCAAGCCACTATGAGTGAGAGGGATCTAGGGGTGGTGGTAGACGTCAAAATGAATAACACTAAAAATTGCAGAAGATCTGTGGACAAAGCAAACCAGATACTGCATAGCCAGGGGGATTACATCCACGAAGAGGGAGGTGATCCTCCCTCTGTATAATGCCTTGGTCAGACCACATCTCTAGTACTGCATGCAGTTCTGGAGACCCCACCCTAGGAAGACACAACACTGCTGGAGAGTGTCCAGAGGAGGGCAACCCAGGATGCTTAGAGCATGGGAGGAAGGCCCCCATGAGGAAAGGCTGGAAGAGCTTGGGCTGTACCCTGAGGAGAGGAGAGATGGGGACATGATAGAGGTCTTCAACATGTAAAAGGAATAAACAGGGCAGTGCCAAGAGATGTTCAGATTAAAGAAGGTGGGAAACAACCAGGTGACATGAGGGAAGCTAGAGGAGGGAAATTACAGGGGGGGATGCAGGAGATCTTACTTCATTGAGAGGGAGGTGGAGACCTGGAATGCTCTGTCCAGGAGTCTGGTGGAGGAGGGCACAGTGGAGGGCTTGAAGAGGGAGATGGACAGGTTCAAGGGTAAACTGAAGAAGAGGATGACCCTTTCTGGGACTGGGTAGGAAAGAAAGAACCCATTAGGAGGCTGGCCACCGAGCAGACACAACAGACCATCCGGCCTATTCTGCTGGCTTTTAGTATGTTAGATGTAGCAGAGGAACTGCAGGGGAAGGTGTGCCTATTTGTAGATGACGCAAAGATCTGCAATAGGGGAGATGGAGGCAGTGAGGGAGGGCCTAAAGATTCTAGAGAGGTGGTCAGAAACTTGGCAGCTTAAATTTAATGCCAAAAAGTGCACAGTAATGCACATGGGTGTAGTAACCCGCAAACCATTTTCACATGGGTGGGGTTTAGGAAACTCAGCAGGATAGAGATCTGGGGATTATAATTTCAGATAACCTTAAGGCAGAGAACCAGTGCAGCACTGTGGTGGGCAAAGTGAATAGAATGTTGGTGTGCTTACGGAGGGGTATAAAACAGAAAAAGGGAGGTGCTGATGCGTCTTTATAAATCCATGGTGAGGCCTCACCTGGAGTACGGGGTTTAGTTCTTGAGGCCTCACCTACACAAGGATATAAGACAGGATTGAAAGGGTTCAGACAAGGGCAACCAAGATGGTGCATGCTATGCATAGGCAGCCCTATGAGGAGAGGTGGAGGGAATCTGATCTGTACCTGCTGGAGACAAGTAAGGTGAGAGTGGGAAGCTTATTTGCAAAGAAAATAAGTGCTAGAACTAGGGATCATAAACTAAGATTAGAAGAAGGAAGGTTTAGGGGCAATGTGAGTGGGCATTACATCACTGAGAAGGTGGTGGGTCCAGGAACTGACTACCAGAAGAGGTGGTGTGCGAAAAAATGGTGAAAGGATTCAAGGGGGCACGGGACAGACACCAGGAGCTGACCAGTGGGCAGAGTGGGGTGTCTCTTGATAAAGATGATGATTTGGGGTGGGGGTAAGGGGCAGACTCGACTGGCCAATATGGTCCTTTTCTGTCACCAGATTTCTATGATTCTAAGGCAGTTAAGTAATTAGGACTTACCTGTTCCATCAGGGTAGGGGAGTCCAGAGTTGGGGTTTCCTTGGTTTGGGGTATTCTGATAGGACCTGAAAGGAAGAACAGAGAAGGTTGAAGGCACACAAAGGGTCGGAGGTGCTAGAGGAGAGATTAGAGTGTTAGAATTAAACAAAGATACTTATCTGATTGATATGTTTGGCCAGACCTGTAGAAATAAAGGGAAAAATACATCAGTATGGGGAAGTTATAGTAGCAAGAGTAGAGAGATACAAATATGGTATATAGCACAGGAGTAAAGGAAGAGAAGTTTCAGAAGAAAAGACAAACTAGGCCAAAGTAAGGAAACTAGAGATGGAATAAAAAATGCAGACAGCTAAGAACAGAGAATAAAGTGGTATTTGGGACTCAGCAAAACCCCCTGACTCAGCAATGCCTCCCCTTAGCGCCCCTAGGTGACCTGCAAGTAGCCAATAAATTTAAGAAGTAGTCCAGATGGGCAGGTGGGAATGCATTTGGGCTAGTGGTATCTATATTATTTAAAAAAGGGGACACTGGTGATTCAGGAGTCTTGAGTTGTCCCAGGAGGCCAGTGGTTTGAAAGGTATAGCTCTGGTGATATAACGGGTCACTCCCTCATGGACAGTGGCAATTTTTTTTTATATTATCTTTCCCTGGAACCTAATGTGTGGGGGTGATGTCCTTGGGCCCAGACTGTATGCAGCAGGCAGGGGGCTGTTCAGAAAACTGCTGAGCAGGAATGCTGCAGCTGTTGCAAGGCAGCCAGTTTAGTGCTACTGAACAGTGACAGTAATGGCAGGCACTTTCAACTGCCAGTCCAGAGGATGGCAACTAAAATAGCGAAGGATCTGCACCAGAAGCCACACAAAGAGAGATGAGCTGAATATGTATGCCCTTGAGGAAAAGGGCCGGGGAGACAGGATAGAAAATTTCAAGCACCTCAAGGGAATCAACAAAGTCCAAGAGAGTAGCATCCTTCAGAAAAAGCGATGTGCAAGAACAAAGTGCCAAATTTGTAGAAAGAAGGAATGGCTCATGGGCAACATGAGGAAGTATTTTTTCACAGAGAGGGTGGTGAACACATGTAATGGCCTTCCTAAGTAGGTTGTGGGATCAAAAATTGTGGGTGACTTCAAGAATACATGGGACAGACGTGAACCCATACTACTGGTGGGTAGGGAGGAAGTCAGCTGTTGGATAATCTAGGGATCTGCAGCTTATCCACTAGGTAGGGAAATGGGCCGCCTGAGTGGGCCAAGCAGTTCTTATCTGCCATCAAGGTCTATGTGTCTATGATTCAGCCCAAAGAGCTCAGGCTGTAACCTGCTCCATGTGTGTGGGAATGAAGATGGGATATTTTTGGGAGGGGAAAGAGACTAGAGCAAATATGTCTCCCTCTACCCATCAGCCACAAAGTGGCATGAGTAGCATGTGAAGAGCCCCCACAGGAAGAGGGTCTGGAGGGTGGGCAGCCAGCAGTAGGTGGAAGGAACCCTTTAGCTAAGCCTCATGGTGGCAGACTGTAGGTGCCCTGAGGGCCTGGTAGAAAGGGACTGGGAGAGCAACTGCACAAGATAGGGACCACAAAGGAAAATCCACAGTGCAGCTGAAGGGCAATGCCTGAACATGACTTAAAAGTAGCTGTGGGTGGGAGACAAACAGGGGAAATCAGTGGGCCCCCTGACGGGACCATGAAAGCAGCAAGCACTGCGATACAGACACAGTCCGAACAGCTAATGCCAAAGTACCAGGCTAACAAAAAGGATTTGGGGAGGAAAGAACAACATAAGGTCCAGAACAGCTCACAATTAAAACAAAAACAGTAAAGAGAAAGAGCCTATGATGGGTTATAAATATTAAGCAAATTAATGCAATTGGAGTGGGCATAAATGGAGTGTGATAAATCCATTTTATCTGAGCATGTACGTGTATACATACAGAATCTTACATTTACACATATATTTATTACGGTCATCCTCGATTAATGTGCATGGTGGACTGCGTCACGCATCCCCATCCCTCACCCCTATTGTTTGGCACTGCTTACTGGTAACTTGCTTTTAGTTTTGTTTCTTCCAGGTTGACCGTCCCTCAGCCTCGCCATGTGCCATTTAGTCATACTTCTCCCCATTCTTTCCACTATCACACATTGATCATTTGTTTCTGTTTAACATTTTTTTTTTTGCTTTTCTAACAAACCTTTTTCAACTGGCTGCTCCTAGCTGCGCTCCACTGTTGCCTCCTCTGCATTCTGTCGCGTGTCCTCGCCATACCTCCCGATATAAAAACAGACTTTTTTACACTGTTTCGCAAAAACTGATAAGTCACACCTTACTCTTCCACTGGTTTCCCACCTCGCTCACAACTGCCACCAGAGCTCTCAAGCACATAGAAACTGTCAGATATTTTTTCCTTAAACTGCTTGCTCGCAAACCCCACTAGATGAGCCCACCCAGAGTCACACTTCTGCTGTGGTTTCAGACCACACAACTGCAACCATAGGGTCCCAGAAGTCCTTCTGTAAACCTAATGGTCTATTGGCCCGACGATTCTGCTTCTTCCCTGCTTATTTACTGAGATTCCCATGTCTATATACTGCACATGTTTAAGCAACCTCCAACCATTTCACCTGACCCCAACACTATAATGCTGTCAGTCTGTTCCAGGTGTCTACTACCCTTTCAGTGATAGTAATTCCTCACATCCATCTTACTCCCACCATAAGCTTCATCATGTCCCATGGTCCTTTTTCCTATTTGAAGGAGCCTTCCCCTGCACCCTGTTCATCCTTGTAATGTACTTGTGGGTCTCCATCATGTCCCCTCTCTTTCAGGGTCTATATGTTGAGATCCCAGTCTTTTCACAGGCTTTTGCCACAGCCCATGTACATTTTTAGTTGACCTTTATACTGCCTACACCCGATGGCCTTTCTATGGTGCAGCCTCCAAACCTGGACACAGGACTCTTAGGCCCTATCACACACCCTCTGTAATGTTACACAGTGCCCAAACAAGCGTTACAAAATGGTTTACGCTTAGCGTTACAGAAATTTAAACAACCGTTATTTGAAACCACATGAGATGGTTTCAACAATGGATATAAACAGTATTACCTAAAGTAACATTTCTGGGCATAGGTGAACATGTGGCACTGGTCCCTAGTGCAGCATGAGCTGCATTGGGAATCGGGTGCCATGATAACGGACGCCTGGCTTCCAAAGTGAAGTGTTAGGCTGGTGGTGGCTGGTCCCAAAATGGACACCATACGGCAGTGTGGACACTGTATCATCCATGGTTGCAATGGTTTCTATCTGTTAGGGGTCTGAGTGGTGCAGTGTGGATGGGACCTCAGTTGGATCTCACTAATAAGGAGGACTTGCAACACCACCACCTCCCTCCTCCTGCTGAAAGATACCTCTCTCTATGAAACCCCAGCATCCTTCTAGTCCTACCCACTCCTTTGTCACACAGCCCAGCAACTTTAAAGAGACTCATCAAGGTAACGGAGTCAGCCCCTACACCATACCCTTCAGTGCTCTTGCTGCCAGAGGACCTCAATGAAGTTAATATGTCCCAAGATTTTTAAGCCATTAAAAGTAAAGTTCTGTCACAGGTAAAATATACAAACCCAGGTCCCAAAGAACTTCCCAGTTGCTTACTGCCCGCGCAAGCTCCACTCCCATGCTCACTGGCAGGATGCAGCGGATGCCAGTGAGAGCAGCGGGGGGTGCTCATCTTTTATCTGTAAAGGAGTGGCAACTTTTCTGTTGATTTTAAAATGATCTGAAGTGACCACCACAACGTGAATTGGGCATCAGTCAAGTAACTAAGGTACTTGTTAGTTGAACAGTGCCCACATTTTACATTGCCAGGTATCCACTATATAGTTTAAAAATCAATAGAAGCCTCACTGCCGCCCATTACATATAATGGAGCGCACCTCACGCCCTATACTGGCATCTCGTCATCAATGAAAGCATGAAAGTGAGCTTGTGCAGCAGAAAACAAGAAGTCCTTGGGACCCAGTTTGTATATTTTATGAGGGACAGAACCTTTTTAATGGCTGGCAAATTTAGGGACATATTAACTTCCAAAGGCTCTTCTGGCAGCAAAGCCTAAATGAATAGGTGCAGAACGTATCTTAGCAAGTCTCTTTTAAGATCCTCAATAACTCAAGGTCCCCACCGGCAGTGATCATCAGTACCAACCCTATAAAACAGGCTCCTGGTTTCCTATGCCCAGTGCACAATTCTGCACTTTGTCATCGAACCTCAACTGCCCCAATCTTGACCACTTTTTGAGTTTCTCCAAGAGGCGTGTGCATGCTCTCTGCTCCCTTTTTAATGCCCACCCTAAAAATGTTGGTATTGTCTGCAAAAAGGCATTCCCTTCTTTGCCAGTTTTTCTGCAATGTCACTTATAAAGACACAGAAGAGGATCTGTGCCAGTATTGAGCTGAGCTGCTCACTGTCCCGTCACTGTAATAAGTGCCATTAACCATCACCCTCTGACACCTTAACCCCCCCCCAACTACTACTCCATTTTCCAACCTGCTTTTCTGGTCCCCCCCCCTTCAGTTCAGTTACTACAACACCATCACTCTGGCATCTGCCAGGACTTGCTCCACCATAGAATGAATCCAATATGTGGAGCAACTGCCTAGGTAGTCAGGATACATTTGCATGTTCTTCCATCCCCTAGGACATAAGTGGCAAGGGTGCACAAACACATGCACAGACATGTGTGGCACAGCACCAGTCAATGTCTTCCAATCCATGGGCTTCTCCCACTTGCACTGCCACTTGTGGTCACTCAGTTGGCAGTACTGCAGCTGAGCTGGCTGTCCTCCTTCCCCAGAAGAGAGCCTCTTGTATAACAGATGATCCTCCTACTCTCCCCAGAGAGCCCCTGATGCGAGCTCATTCTTGAACTAAGGTCACCTATGCCGCAGGTCATAGCACTACTGTTAAGCTGAAAGGCACACATGTTAACCAGTTTCTAATTAATTTTATCACTTTGGATCCCTCCTAGGCTGATCAATCTCTTTAGCCTTGCCCCCAAAATAATCAACCACCCTCCTCTCTGCTAGATTACCCTTCCAGGCACCAGACTATCCTCCCTACGGTTGGACAACCCTCTTATTTCAGCTTCACATAATGAGCACTGGAACTAGAGCACCACACAGGCTATAGGCCAGCTGCTTACCCAGCCAGCCACCCTCCCTACATCTGGTCCAGCCTCCAACTACATTCTATAAAACCTCCATGTAGCTGGAGCACCACCCCAAACCTCCACTTTAAATAGACCACATATCTGAAGCTGTCTCTCCAAGCCCATGGACCAGCAGTCCCCCACCTAACCACTCAACCTACAGCTAGATCCACCAGAAGCCCTATACCAGCCTCACCATCCAACCACCCACCCTGCAGCTAGACCTCACTTCCAACTTTGAACTAGCCCCACCACCACCACCAGTCACCCTCCCTGCTGCTGGCTCACTCTTTCATGCCCTGGACTAGCCTCCCTCAGCAGACAATCCTCCCTGAAGCTAGACCCCTGGGTTCATTCCCACCCACAGACCAGCTTCCCTCCCCTCTGCAGGTTGAGTAACCTCCCCAGAGCTGGACACCCTTTCCAAAAGCTGGACACACCCACTATCCAGAGCAGAACCTCCCTACACCTAGACCCCCACAATCACCCTTCCTCAACCATGGACCTCATACTTCTCAACATAGTATTCAAAAAAAATATATATATTCTGTATATTATATATATATATATATATATATATATATGACACTAACATATTGCATTTGCAGTGTCAGTGGCTCAGCAGGTAGCACACTCACCTCCGAGGCTGGGAGATCAGAAGGCAGTGGGTTCTATTCCCATACCAGGCACTTATGTTAATATCCCAATACTGATGCTGTAGTGCAGCATGAGGGGGATGGCTGCACTCCTGAGGCACTGTCTTTCAGATGAGACGTTAAACCGAGGTCCCATCTGCCTATTCTGGTGGTAGTTCAGGTGGATGTTAAAGATCCCATGACACTTCTCGAAAAAAGCAAGGAAATTTTCTCCAGTGCCCTGGCCATATCCCACCCCCCCCAATTCACTAAAAATACCACCAACAGCTTAATCTGGTTCAAGGTCAGTTGACTTTCATCTGTATTCCTCTCCCTCCAGGCCGTGCCTGAAAATAAGCAAGAATCTGTCTAGTGCACTTAGCCAGTCAACAAAAATGAAATAAAGTAAACATAAAATACAAATTAATGCAGTCTTCAGCAAAAGAAAAAAAAATACACTGATCCCCAGATTACAAAATGGATTTGCAACTGTTAAATACAAATATTAAATGCAAAAAAAAAAAAAAAAAAACAGTTCCCCCACAAACACACTCAAATATCTGCAGTAAATAATTATTCCTTTAGGGTAACTCCAGATTTTCTCAAATTAAAAAAGTTGTAATCTTTTCTCTATGCATTTTGAATTTGCTCAGCTATACAATCTTCCTGCTGTTCATTTTCCTGCCCCCACCACCACCAACACTACTTTAAAGTAACTAAATCAGCAAAAATTCCACAAATAACAAGTAATCTAGAGGCACAATGCATCCCTAAACACTTTAGAGGGTGAGGGTTGATTGAAAATAAAATGTATTTCAAAGTTTGTAGAGTTCAGAGAGGAAATGTTTTCAAAAACAAAACTTTGAAAGTGAAACTTGCACAGCATTTCATTTTGAAAAAAAAAACATCTGAGTGATAATTCCTTTACTGTATTTAACATTTCAGGAGTTAAAAGATGTACTTTTAAACATTAGATCTTACCTAACATGTAAATCTTAGCTGTAGGAAACCTCAGTTGTTCAAAAATGGAGACCACAGAGCGCTTGTGCAATTTCATCACACTGGACACAGACAGGAAGAGAGCAGGGAAATGTAAGCCTCTGACTGAGTAGACGTATGGGTAAAGTAGTTTAGAACAGACTTTTAAAAGGACACTGCCAGCTTTTTTTGCACCATATAATTTCCAGGTGAAAATCCATATTTTATTATTGCTTACCTTCTGTAAAATTCATTGGTGTTGCTGGTTGTTTTATCTGTCTCCTTGCTTAGTAGAACTGAAATGCACTGTAATGTACCCAGCCTTGATTGGCTAATTTAAATCATAAAACTACTCCTCTGACTGTAATCTTCATTTATGATTCAGTTGTATTAAAAGAAATTGTACTTTTAAGAGCATTGCCAATCTATTTCTAATCCTCATTTAGCAATAACTTACTCTTGAACAACTAGTCTGCTGAAATACTTCTTAGAATTTAGTATTCTTAGCGGTTGTATTTTTGATTGATGATTAAAGATTAATAAAAATGACTAAAATAAGTCTTTGCAGGCAAATTAATGAACACTTTAATACTAAATTTAGTATTTGATTTCAGTGAGGGTTTCCAAGTATTGCCCATTGGGCCTGCACCCCCATGACCACTCACATCTTGAACACCCCCTGCCCAGATGACCACCCAGCTGGACAACCATATCAACATCCCAATAGACCTCTCCCAAGTTGTGTACCTTGCCTCCAGCTAGTCCACCCTACAAGCCCCAAACCAGCCTCTCCCCATCAACTATCACCCATCCTGTAGCTGGCTGCTCCAGGCCATCCTTCCTACCCTCAGACAGGATCCCCCTACAGATGGAACCCCCCAGACCTGTCTCCCCACCTCAGTAGACCACCTGCCTGCAGCTGGATCAACCTCCCAGTCTCACCAAACAAAGCACCCTCCTTAGAGATGGACCAGCACCCTCTGGATAACAACTCTTTCTGTAGCTGGACCCACCCAGACTACTCATCTTACCCAGATACCAGTTGCCCATCCCACCACTGACCATTCTGCTTGCACATAGAAAACCCTGCCCTGCAAGGTGCCCTTTTATAATCCCAACACTTATTAATCTGACATGCTGCATCCCACACACAACAACCCAACATCCCCACCAGCCCAACACACAGTGGCCTGACCTAGGACGGCACCTGACACACTGTCAGGCCAGAGGAGGTTAGGATGCTGTGTGGCTGTTGAGTGGATTTTCCACAAACACATGAAGCACCCGATCCCAACCTACGCCACCTATCCTAGGACCTGAGACACTACTGAACAGCATGGATGATGTGAAAACACCCCCCCATGTGGTGCACCCTCTGAGGACACAATGACATGATCACAGACCCCCCCCCCGGTAAGGATGACTGTCTCACCATCCATGGGACAGGGATGAAACAAATAGCCATGCATGCCTCAGTGTGTTGACCAGCCATCCCAGGCAGCATGGCGGATTGTCCATGCATCCCTGCATGCATGATTATGTCAGCTTACAGCCAGCCAACTTGGCATGCATGAAGGAATTGGAGTACCATGCCTTTTGGTCAGTGCATGCATGACACTGCAGGCACACAGCAGAGTGGCACAGCGAGAACATGGATAGCTGCACCAGGAAGTGGTCCACAGCAACACTACAAGTAGATGCCAGGACACAGAGCAGCATGCCATCACACCAATCGTGCAATGTGTGCATGTGGCCGTGTCATGCTAGCCCACTATGGGCCTGCAGTAACCACACAGAAAAAAGTCTGGAGGTGTTTGGGTGGGCCTGTGCCACAGGAATCCACTGTGGCATGAAGGCTGCCAGGTGTGTTGTGGGAGTTCCACAAGGGCCGATTGCGGGAATTCTGTTACCACACAGTTGCACAGCTGGAAGGATTGGTGGGCACTCACACAGCTTCAGACCTGTGCATTGTGCGGCACACATGAACAGCTGAAAGGATTTTGGGGGACTCGTACAGAGTCAGGCCTGTGCGACATGCAACACACAGTGCAGATGTGGTAGTGTGCAGTGGGCTGCTTGGCGATACCCAGTAGTGTTGTGATGAGACATCACCACCAGGTTAGGGTGCATGTTAAATGCGGGGGTGAAACTTTATTCAACAGCAGGAGGCCACAGTGGCAACCTGGTGGCTGTGTATGATGTGTACTGTGAGTGTACAACTGTCAGGTGCCAAGTCACCATGGAAACCCTACAGGGTGGTGTTGGGTGCCATGCCACAGAGGAACTTCAGCAGCTTGCCCTTGTCCTTGGATGCTAGTACCATCCTTATCCACTCTTCATAGCTCTTCTTGGGTGGTGTCCATGGCAGTCCACAACAAATGCCTTCCCTGGTGACCTAGGTCCATTGCTGTTCCCTGTGGAGTTCTGCTAGCATTGTCATGACCCCTACATGCACCTTCCTGAGCAGGGCATGGAGATGGCAGTGCCAGGTCTCGACATTGCTTTAGGTCCACAGTATACCTCGCTCATTGAGATCTGCAACCAACCACAGCTGAGTGGGAACATGGGGTCATATCTATTGGGCACCTTGGTCACCCTACTGTACAGTCATATCCTGCCCAGCCCATGTGTCTGCTTGAAACAGTAGAAGAGTGTGGTGGCATTGGGTGGAATGGTGGACTTCAGGAGGCTGAATGCTGCTGAAAAATCCTGTGCCAGGAGATGGGCGAGGGCCACGAGTTCATGGATCTTCAGGCTGAAGTCTGGGTCACTTCTGTATTGTGGTGCAAGGCCAAAGCTCTGGACCTTCCACCACACAATCTGCCCAAAGTGGAACAGACATCCTTGTTAATGGCTTGTGGAAATTCACCTTACAGGCATTGATCACAGCCTGCTCAAAGTCAGTGATGATCGAGGTGGTTTGAGGGTGCAGGACTGTATACTGGCATATTTATTCAGCTCCGGAACAAGGTGCAGTAACATTGCAGGCTCTTTGTCGTCATCAGTGTATACACCAATGACATAATGAGGTTGTTAGGGCCCATCCCCATGGGTGCATGGATGGTGTACAATGAGTGAAGAGGTGTGGCACAGTCTTGAATGTACCATCCATCACCCAGAAGGGTGCCTGTGCCAGGTCCCTGATGTTGTCCTCTGTGGTGAGTAGAAGGACCTGGGGGTGGTGCTGCCGGTGATCCCGCTGTACCATGGCAATCCAGTCACAGTCTGTAGCTGCTTGGGGATAGTGAGGTCAGCCAGTGTCACTGGTTCTGGTGAGAGGTCCTTGTGGTGGGTCCTGTTCACAATCTGCAGCAGGGCCCTCTTGCTTGGCAACTGTTGCCACAGATCAGGGGTCAATGCAGTTGCTTCACTCTGCAGTAGGTATGTGGGGCTAGCCATGGTGCTGTGTGCCTTCTACTTGATGCCAGCCAACACCTGTGCTGGTAGAGCATCTGTCACCTCCAGAGCATGACTGTGCTCATTCTTTTTCTTTAGGTGGTGCTGGCCATCCTGGAGCAGTGTGATGGCCTGGCCGAGGCAGGACTTGAACTTATGGTGCTGGCAGCACTGTTACACTGTCTCAGGCTATCCCGGTGATGCTGAGGGTTGAGGCACTGGATGCCATACCTTGTGCTATGCCAGTGACCCGGGTTCAGGATTGAGCCTAGCACGTTGTGGATCGGCAGGGGAGGACTGGGATCGAACATCCATAGACTGCTTTCCCAGTCCTGGGGAGGGCTGGGGAATTTCACTGTGCTGTAGCAGCTCCCTGGGGATGCCCAGGAGCACTACTAGTGTCAGTGACACTATGGAGAGCATGGCAGATGTCAGTACATTGCTCCTGGATGTCATTGCATGTCCGTGCTACTGGGGCCAATTGAAGGAAAATGTCTGGGCATGACATTGCAGCTTGATGGCTATGCTCTGAGCCATCTGGAGGACTTTGGTAGAGTCCTGTTGAGGAGGGTCTGGGGCTGTCCTGGCTGGTAGAGGAAGAGGGGGAGCCCTCCAGCAAGATGGCATGATGGCCATCTCTGATCCTCCTGGGTGCAATTTGAGCTACCCAGCTCTCCAGGTGGGTGGAGCTGGTTGCTGAATGCCCCAAGCCAGAGTGTGTGCCGCAGCAGGTGAAAAATATGATATGTTAAAAAAACAGTACACTGTCTCATTCCAGGTCCATTCATGGACCAGGAGGTAGCCATTCACATTTAGCTTGGACTTTCCCTTCCTGGATGGTGCCATCTCACAGATTGTCCATGTTGTTGGGGTTGCAGTTGAGCACCCTGGCCCCTCCATGGCTTCCACACTGTCCTCCATTATGCCAGAGGACTGTGCAAAATGACCAGCTTTGGTTTCAGCTCAGGCATTCGGGTGTGATTGCACTTCGTTTGCACATCACACTCCATGGGCCACACCTGTAGCAGTTGCTACTTGTCTGTGGGTGGTTTGTACCAGTATTGTAGTGCCACTGTCTCCCCACAGTTCCAGTGCTTCAAGGCTGTGCTGTGCACCATGGTCACATTCAAGTTCTGTGTCCACAGTGTCCTGGGCCCCATCAGCTACTGTGCTGCAGTCGGGTTATGCTCTATGGTACAGTTCCCTGCTGTCCAGCATGCAGGGATGCAGGGGTCCCTGTGTGTTGTGCACTCTACCTACAGGTCAGTGTCCACCTACCTAATCTGGCCTTTGCACCCCCCAGCATTGGCATCCTTAGTTCCCATGCATGCCTTCATGAGTCCATGTCTGTCCGCTGCCCCCATGCATCATTTTCTGATGCCTATTTGTTCTCTATGTTCTCTTCAGCTGTAGTTCCCTGACCTGAGACTTCTCCAGTAAATGATCTATTGTAGCCCTCACTGTGCTCTTTCCTATGGGGCTTGCATTTTCTGCCCCATGCCGGTTTGTTTCTCAGAGTTTCAGTTCACCTGCTTTGTTTACTAACCACTCTCCCTGCATCTGAAATGGGCCCTACCCAGCCAACCACTCTCTCTACAGCTGAACCACCCTTTCTGCCCATGGAGAAACCTTCCCTAAGGAAAGCACTGTCCATGGACCATTTCACAGTTACAAGGAGGGAGGAAGAGGCCCCAGCTGAGTAGGAAGTAACTACTGGTGGGGACTTAATTAGGGGGATAGACTTGTGAACAGGGTGGGGTAAAGGAGAGGGAGGGGAAATACCCGAGAGGTACTTTGGCTTGGAGGGATGAGAGCAGATACAGTGGATCATTAGGCAGCAGGAGATGAGAGGGAGCTCGATGTCATTGTCCACCTGGGGACAAATGACCTAGCAAGAGACAGGGTAGGGGTAGTGCAGGGAAATTTCAGGGATAGTGGGAGGGTCCTCAAGCATGCATGGTGGCCTTTGCCAAAAGGTTGCCTATATACATCTTGGGAGAAGATAGGACTCTCCACACAGCTTTCAACAGTTGGTTAAAGGCATGGTGCAGGGTGGGGCTCAGTACTAGGAGTGGGCCTCTTCAGTGTCTTCATAAGTGAAATTGCAGAAGAACTGAATGGGAAGGTATGCCTTTTTGCAGATGCCACCAAAACCTGTTATAGGGTTAACACTCAGGAGGGTGTGGAGAAGGGGTTCACCCATGCTGGTGTAACAGCCATGTTGCTGATGCTGATTACAGCACAGGCCACATTACAGCACCAGGCAAAATGTACCCTGGGAGTTACACCACCAAAGAGCCCTCCTGGGAAACAGACTCCAATGGGCCCCTTCCCCTAATTATCCCACAGGTCCAGGTTGGTAATTTACCTGTTCTACAGTCCTACCCCATCCTGCAATCACTCCGCAGGTATACAGTAGATTGTTACTATCCCTGATGTTCAGTGGTTTCCATTTATTTATTTACTCCTTCATTTGTTTACCGAGTATTTTCAGGCATGACCTGGGCCATTGAGGATGGCACAGGAATAAAAGCAAGTACAAAGGAGGTTGGGACAAGGCATAAAATAGATAGTAATAAAAATATACATGATATTTATATGAAGATATGCAGTATATAAACTTGCAGCACAATGGAGAAATAACATTTATGATAATAGCAGGTACAGTAGTAGCCAAGTTGTAATACAAATAAGGCATGATCTGAGATGAGTAAAGGTAAAAGTGCATCATGGCAGTGTAGGTATGGACCAAGAAGGAAAAGGAGGGAAGGGAAGTAGAGGCATGATAATAAATTGGGAGGGCAGGAGCAAGTAGTGGAGGACAGAAGGTGAGATCCAAGGAGAGAGTGGAAAAGTCCTGGAGAGTCAGTGGTGATTAAGTGGAGTGGGCAGGTTATTCCAAAGGAAAGGGGCTGCAGATGAGAATGCACATTTACCCACACGGTGGAGACTAGAGGGCACTCAAGCATGGGGCCAGCAGTGAGGCAGAGCTCTAGAACAAACACTTTTGGCCAAAGAAGGTGGGATTGCGGAGAGGTAGCTCGGTTTTGGATGGCCTTATTGACTGTGCTGGCCAGGTGATAGGTCTGTTGGGCTGATGGGGGAAGCCAACCCAGGGCCTAATAGAGTGAGCAGTGGTGTGTTGAGTGAAAGTCCTTTTCCTCTGTATATCCAAAGTGCCCACCATAACCCAGTTAGTTCTTACAGCAAATACTACCCCCTGGTCCCCAGCCTTACTATATATTTGACACCCTTCTACATTTGGCACAGATCATCCTCTCAGCTCCTTGATCAGGCACAAAATGGATGATAGTTCACAATCATGTATTAACTGTACACAGCTGTTTATACAATTGCTTTGTAGGAAACAAAACTGACGTTCTGTCCTCAGTTGGTCACAGAGAGTTGGCAAGTGTCTAGTGCCAATTGCCACTGTGGGAGTGTAAACATAAGGTAGGGGCCGTGAATGGTGTGAGCAGTGGGACTGGGTGGGCAGATAGTGATTGGCAGTTTCCAATGTATGGAATGGACAGCAGCACCACTGAACACCAAGGGAAGTGTGATATTACTGATGGTGGGAGCTCAAAGGGGCAGTGGTAGGAGGCAGAGGTGATACTACCTGGTTTAGGGAGGCAACATCTCTTAGTGCCATTTACCAACTGGTCAGAGACTCACTAATTATGCTATTCAAGATATCATTTTGTGATCCTACCCTGTTTTTGAGGTGCAAAGTGTTGTTTGAGAGTCACTTACCCATTTAGCAATCGCAAATGCTCTTTGAATGTTCTGGTCTATGTGAACAATAACAGTCCATTACCAGTAAGATAAAGACAAGTGAACACATACAAATATGGAATTGAGAGCTGTTCTCCATGAGGTTGATAATGTAATTTATCTTAACAATGCGTTAGAGTACAGAGTATGATGAGATTAATACTGGTACCACTGTGCTACAACATGAGTCTAGGCTTGCTGTGAGAGGTACCAAATACTGAAATATCAAAATAGTGCAGTACCATTGTGCTACCAGTGTACCAGTATTTGTGGAATCTGACAAAAATCTCAAAATGTCATGATACCATTGTATTACCATTGTATGTGTGAGAGACAGAGAAAATGGTAAAAAATGCCATAAGGATACCATTCTGCCAGTGCACTACCAATGCACAGAGGAAAATCTATATATCACCTACCACTGTGATACCAGAGTACCACTAGGTAGTACTATTGTGGATTTTTCAGCTGACCACAGTATTGCCATTGCTATACCATTGTAATGCCGATGTGACAAATTCAGTAAGGGTAACCAGATTGCTGAGACAATGCAGTGCTAGGAAGTCTGATAAAAATTATAAAGTGTTGCCAGTACTACTGCAGTGTGCAGCAAAAATTTGTGAAGGAAATACAGTGCTAAAGAAGTGTGCATGAAAATCTAATAATTATTTGCAGTGCTCTTACAGTCTGCATCAAAAAATAAGAATGATTGAGCAGTGCTACTGCAGTGTGCAGCAAAAATTGGTGAAGGAAATACAGTGCTGAAGAAGTGAGCATGAAAATCTAATAATTATTTGCAGTGCTCTTACAGTCTGCATCAAAACATAAGAAAGATTGAGCAGTGATACAACAGTGTAGCAGAAAGTCAGTGCAGTGTATTAACAGTGCACTGATGAAAAGCAGTGCTTTGTCAGTCTGGATTGAAATAACACTGAAATAAGACTGAAGATGGAAGTGTACACTCCACTTCCCTCTGGGATTGGTCCTTTTACTCAGTAAGTTCCAGGTCATCTGCTAACGCATCTGTTCAACTACACTCTTCATGCATGTCTCCTTTCACACATTTTTTAATGTTTAAAAACAAAACATAAGTTTACCTCTGCAGTGCAAGATACTTTGCCATCTTTCTCTTCTTCTTTAGCCTGTTGCTTTTTCTTATGTTTTCTTTTCTTAGCCTGCGGCTTGCTGGTCGTGGCAGTGTCACCATCTGCCTGTTGGCTGGCTGCTGCTTCTGCCTATGTCTTGTCACCTATATCTGGCTCTCCTTCCATGTCACTCTTTGTTCTGGGATTCATTTTCAGATCTTTCTCCACACCTGATTTACACGCTAGCTTTTCTTCAGGGTCTTGCAGTTGTACCTCTTTGGTAGACATATTAGGATCAGCTTTTTCTTTTTTTTAACCCTATATTTATGCTCTTGACTGCCCCCTCTCTCCACTTTCTCAGACTACCTCATTCTGCATGACTCTTCCTCTTTGTGGTCTGCCTCTAGATTACACGGTACTGCTAACCTAGGTGCCTTGATAACACTCGGATGGGGGAGGAGGCACTCCCCATTTTTACCTCCCTTGAACCATGCCTGCTGTGACGTGGACTGGTACATAGATACATACATACATAGACAGTGTCGGCAGATAAGGGCCTATGGCCCACCCAGTCTGCCCATTTGAGCTTGTAAGTTCAGTTTATGTTTTCCTAGAAGTCTGTTGCCCCTTACCCCTGACCTCCAGAATTCCTTTATGTCTATCCCATGCATTCTTAAATCCTGTGATTGTTTCAGCCCCCACCACTTCCTCTGGCAGGGTGTTCCACTTGTTCACCACCCGTTCTGTGAAGAAATTCTTCCTCATGTTTCCTCTGAATCGCCCTCCCTCCACCTTCATCCCATGCCCTCTAGTCCTGAAACATCTTTTCACATAAAAATAGTGTATTCCTGCACCCTGTTCCTCCCTGTAAGATAATTGTATGTCTCTATCATATCCCCTCTCTCCCTCCTCTCCTCCAGGGAGTACATATTCTGTTCCTTCAACCTCTCCTCATAGGACTTGTGATGCAATCATGTACCATCTTTGTTGCCCTCCTCTGAACCTTCTCTACCATGTCTATGTCCTTTCTTAGGTAAGGTGTCCAGAACTATACACTGTACTCCAGGTGAAGCCTCACTAGTGTCTTGTATAGTGGAATTATGACCTCCCTTTTCCTGCTGGTGATGCCCCTGCCTATGCATCCCAGCATCCTATTTGCTTTATCTGCCGCCTTGTCACACTGTTTCCCTACCTTGAGGTCATCAGAGATGATAACCCCAAGATCCCTTTCCTGCTTGGTGTATGCTATATCCTCACCCCCAACTGATATATTGTACCAGGGTTTTTGTGCCCCATATGCATTATTCTGCACTTCTTTGCATTGAATTTCAACTGCCAAACCCCTGACCATTCTTCAAGTTTCTGCAGGTTCCTTTCTCATTCTGTCTACACCCTCTGGTGTGTCTACTCCATTACAGGACTTTGTGTCATCAGCGAACAGTGAAATTCTGCCTTCTAGGTCCTGCGCAATGTCACTGATGAAGATGTTGAATAGGACTGGTCCCAGCACTGATCCCTGTGGTACCCCACTGGTCACTCTTCCCTCTGTGGAGTGACAGCCATTTACCACCACCCTCTGTGTCCTGCCACACAGCCAGTTACCTACCCACCACACTACTGTCCTGCCCACACTCATATTCCACAGTTTGCATAATAGTCTTCTATGTGGCACAGGGTCAAAGGCCTTGCTAAAGTCCAGATAGGCCATGTCCACTGCCCTCCCCTGATCCACCGCCCTAGTCACTCAGTCAAAAAATTCAGTGAGGTTGGTCTGATGTGACCTCCCCGTTGTGAAACCATGCTGCCTTGGGTCCTGTAGTCCATTGACAACCAGATGTTCCACCAATCTCTCCTTCAGTAGTATTTCCATGATCTTCCCCACTACCGAGTCTGCCCCAGTACAGCAGTCTGCCCAAATGAGCCTGAAGATGTAAAGAGAGAAGAGTCATCACATAGGAGAGATGGGGGTGATTTTCCTTGTTCGTCCCTGATGTTGGTGTGCAATGAGGGCCAATGAGCAAGGAGGCACACTGAGATGTGCCTCCTGCTCCACCCCTCTGCCAACGTCTGCCCTATCCCTATATTGCTTCTCCCTTCTACCACACCTTCCAACTGGGCTCCCCTAAGTGGTGGTATTGTGGTGGGAGCATGCAAGTAACCCCCTTGAGAAGGAGAGCAGCCACTGGATGCTCAATCCTTCTATTTCCTGGCCGACCCCTGGCAGCCCGTGCTCAATCCTGAACATGGGTCACCGGCATGGTGCAAGGTAAGGCATCCAGCATCTCAGCCCTCAGTGCCACTGGGCCGGCCTATCTTTTGCTTTTTCTGATTCAACAAACTGTGCAGCAAGATTTCTTTTATGTCACAAATCCTTCCACTGGCCAAGATTCAAATTGGACATTCTTTTTCACACTTTATATAGTCCACATATGTGTTAGGGCCTGATAGGCATAATCTCTTTCAGCTTTTCATCTCCTGGCTGTTCATTTGGAGGCATCACAATCTGTTCCATGACTGGAACTTTTTTTGAGATGCTGTGTTCTGGGTCATCTTCTTGAATCTCTTGTATAATCAGTTCAAATTCTATAAAGCAGATTCGATGAGGCTCTGAAAGCCATTCTGGCACATCTCCAATCAGGGGGTTATATAAGACCCCTGCCAGATAAACCCATAGAAACATAGAATTTGACAGCAGATAAGGACCACTTGGTCCACCCAGTCTGCCCATTTCCCTGCCTACTGGATAAGCTGCAGATCCTAGTTAACCAGCAGCCTACTTCTTTCTACCCCCATCCCCTAGAATTGCCTTATGACTGTCCCATGCATACTTGAATTCCACCACTGTTTTTGACTCCACAACCTCCTCCAGAAGGCCGTTCCATGCATCCACAACCCTCTCTGTGAAAAAATACTCCTTAAATTACCTCTGAGCTGCCCCCATCTTCAAATAGCCCTTGTTCTGTACACCTCTTTTTGAAAGATGCTACCCTCTTGGACTTTGTTGATTCCCTTGAGGTACTTGAAAGTTTCTATCATGTCCCCCCTCTCCCTCCTTTCCTTGAAGCTATACATATTAAGCTTCTTTAGTCTCTCTACATATGTCTTCCGGTGTAGACCCTGCACCATTTTAGTTGCCCTCCTCTGGACAGCTTCCATCCTGTCTATGTCTTTGCGAAGACTGGGTCTCCAGAACTGCATGCAGTACTCCAGATGGGGTCTCACACTATGTGACTATCACAAGGGATGAGCTCAAAGTTTCCAGAAGAGAGTCCCATTGATAAATATTGCTAATGTCATGTCCTATGATATCAGCCTGCATAGAAGGAGACTATTAATGAAATATCAGCTATCCTCTGTTATGATACATACAAAAGAGACTCCCCACTGTTGAATATAGTTATGTCATGTCTTATGATACATAGAATGACTAGTAAGTAATTTTAATACTGTAATGTTGGGTAGGGCATTTTTTTTGTATTATTTGTTTAGCTCCCCTGTGCCCCATCTGCCACTCCTTTAGGCCAATTGTCAAGGACGCTTTCACCCCGCAGCTCCGATGCTGATCCCCAACCCCACATCGCAGCCACCTCAGGGTAACCAGACATAATTCTTCATTGGGTGGGTCCTCCTCTTCCAAGGAGGAAGGGTCTGGTGGCCAACAGCATTGGCCCTAGGTGCTGCTGTGGTCAGGTCAGCTTCTCAGAGGTCAGGGAAGGTACTGGTCTCAGTGGCCATCATCCGGCAATGTGTAGGCACCATTTTCTGTGTTTTTCCTCCTCTGGTTCCCTGTGCATCACATCTGTATTTCCCCTAGTCTCCACTGTGGGTTGCTACAGATGCCTCTCCCTAGACCACCCCAGGAGAGGAGAGCAGTCCTCCAGATGCTCGATCCTTCTTCTTCCCTTGCAGATCCCTTAGTGCCTGAGTCCATTCCCAAACCCAGGTCACCAGTCTGGTTTGAGGTAAGGCACCACCACCTCAGCCCTCCGCACCACCAGGCAGGCTGGGGCAGGGCATTTTTTAATAGGAACTCTAATTAATTTTCTTAAGTTTCTCAAAGAGTATAAAAGTCTCCATGAAGCAGTCTACTGGTTTTTCAGTGTTAAATAGGCACTGCAGAGCATGTTTTGTTGCTTTCTGGAGGTTAGGACCCTCTTAAATACTTTCACGAGTACCACAAGTATATATTTAATAGAAATATGTGCTTTTATTTTTTTCACTTATTTATGCTCCTTTCAGGTTGGGCATCCTTCCAGGGTACTCACACGGCAAGGACTGCTACTCCCTGCCTGAAGCCTGTCTTGACTGAACTCCCCTGATACCTCAGGCAGACCTAGCGCCCCCTCCCTTAATGGCCTGTCTGAGCTTAGAGTGGCCTTATCTGGGTGTTGGTTTGGCCAGGAGTCCCTCCGAGTAGATGGGCCAGTGGTGGGATGTGCATCCTGCCCCAGAGTTCCTGGAACCCCCATCATCTCCGTGATCCTGGGAGGGTTTTTAACCTTGTTGTTTCCTTGTGGGATTGCAGCATGCAAGGACATCCACATATGACTGCCCTTCTAATGACTGCCACACTCCTCCCCTCTCTTACATTGTCTGGCATACCTGTGCTGTCTCCCATTTCCATCAGTGGCTGCTAGGATGCTGAGCAGTTCCCCAAAACCCTCCCCAGAGGAAGGAAAGCAGTCCTCTGGATGCTCAGTCCTCTCTCTCCCCTGCTGACCCCCGATGGCCCTGGCTCATTCCTGAACCTGGGTTGCTGGTGTGGCTTGAGGTGTGGCATCCAGTGCCTTAACACTCAGTGCCATCAGGCCAGCTTGAAATATGTGTTTTTGATAAGCAGTGATCTTGTAAATGATCTTTTTGAAAGAAAATACAGAAATATATTGTGTTTCTGACATAAAAATACCAGATTTCTGTTTTAAGCTGGAAAGAAAATGAATGTTAAGAGTATGGGCCTAATATTCAAAACTTTGTGGTGGGCATAAACCATTTGTGTTGGTTTAGCACTGGATTAGTGGGGCCTGCAATATTCAAAAGGAACTCATAACTCATAAAACTGTATATAGCATACTGTATAAAAGGGACTATAGCATGTGCAAACTGCAGTAGTGCTGGGCAAAATGATAATGTATGCAAGGGGCAAACTGAGGGGGTGGGACAGCGCAATGTTATATTCAGCAAATAGAACCATGCTAAGTGCTTTTGTGTGACTTAGCACAACACATTGCGCAGACCAAATTACCGCCCAGGAAAAGGTGATTTTAACTCTGGGCAAACGAGCTTTGTGCAACTTTGTGGCTTTGCATGATGTTTGTGTGACTTTGTGTAACTGTGTCCAGTATGTATGACACATAGCAATAAGCCAAACACAGAGGAAACATGCTGCCCACTGAAGGCATTACTATAATGCCATCATCTGTCACCAGTCTCAGCCATGCCAGGCAGTAAGTGATGACCTGGCCCCAGTGGACACCATGGCAGTGTGACCATACAACACACACCTGCAGAGCACCCTGCTGTGGACACCAGCAAATGCCAGCACACTCATGCTGCACTATGGGCATGGGGGGTGTATAGGTGACCTGTCTGCACCACATACTGGGTGCGTCCATATAGCTTGGACAAGCCCCACAGTGCACAAAGTCCAATGTAGGGAATACCCCAACACCTATGTGTCCGTCCAATGGTAAGGCCATCCAGCCACATACCGCACAGCTGTGCAGACACCACAGCACACACACACCCAGCAACAGGGGTGTAGCCATGAATATGAAACATGTACTCAAAACAGCTGCACTGTTGTCTCCACCGATATGTACACATACACCAAAATATGTGCTGCAATGCCACACCAACAATAACCCCTCCCTGTCTGCCATGATTGTTGTCCAGTACATGGTTTCTTCCTCTAATCCCCCATTCTTTGTGATTCCACCTGCCTGGTACGGTGTTCATGTTTGTGTATGTGACTGGTGGTATCAGTGCCACATAGCAAACAACAAAGGCAAAAGGGCTCAGTGCAACACACACAGTGTGACTCACAATTTCCCTGCTTTCCTCCAAGTGAAGACCCTGCCTGATGTTTGTACTGTACTCTGCTGTGTGCTATGCATACCCCTGCTGACACCCCTGCCCCACAATTTATATGTCACTGTGGGCACCCCATGTCAGTAGTGCAGTGTCTGTGGATCACACAACAGCAGTACAGTACTGTCCACTGTTGGTACACACCTGCAAGATGGGGTGTCACTGTGTACAGTACTGCAGGCAGTGCTGCCCACCACATTATAGACAGTGCTGTGTCCTACACCCCACTGGCCCCTGTGTCACTGTACTGTCTGCTGTGCACTGTATAGTAGGACCTACAGTTGGACTATTGCTTCCCACACCACCACCAGTGCCTGTGCTGTGCAGTCCCCTGGAGCACATTATTCTATGCAGGTCTGTACATATGTAGCCTGCAGCTAGCAGATTTTTGCCCCGGCTAATGTGATAGCACTGGGGAAATGGCTTTGCACAATGCAAGACCTGCATCAACGTCTTTGCGCCATGCAAATGTCATGGAATCATTTTTTCATTTCTGCACACTGTACATTCATATGCACTAATGCTTGCAGCTCTGCTGATTCCATTACTTTGCTGGCACACACGTTGGCCACATATTTCATCTCTGTAGTCCTTCTGGTCACTGTGCACTGGGTTGCTGTTGCTATTTGCAGTTCTTGGTTGCTATGTTAAGTGCTGTCTTACTCCTGGGCTATGTTTGCCCTGCACTCCCAGCCCAATTTGCCTGGTGTCCTTTGCATGCTGTATTCAGCAAGGTTAGCCCCGGGCTATTCCTTTTGAATATAGTGATCTATTGGGTCTAGGCTAGGTTTGCATGCTGGGCAGGGCTAATTTTGGCCCAGGCAACGTTTCGAATATTGAGCCCTGGGTCTTTTTTTTAATCAGACTTTAGCATTTGAAGCATTCTACATAGAATAAGCACCTCTTGTAAAATCAGCTTCTGCACTGAACCTGGACACACACACACACGCACATGCACACGCACACGCACACACACACAGTCTCTTTTTTTAAAGTTAAAACTAATTTTCATTTTCACATTAAAAAATAAATCTTTTTTTCACAAATACTTAAAATGCATCATGTTAAAAGAACTTCTTTACACAGTAGAGATGAAAGTTCTTACAGTCCTCTGAGCTTCAAAGCATATTTCACACAAAAAAAAACCCTGACTAAAAAGGCACTCTGCAGTCATCCCATTGATTGACAGGGGGAGGTTTAGGGAGTGCCAGGTATTTTATGTGTGTAAGGAAGGTGATGGTGGGACAAGGATAGAGGAGTGGAGAGAGGAGGGCTTGAGTTTAGTGATGGGGTGCAAGGTAGGTGGTGGGACAAGGTGGAGGATGGGAGAGACTCGGGTTCAAGCCAAGATGTTGTGGCAGTGGGTCGAGGGGACAAAGAATAGGCTCAGGTTAGAGCTAGGATGTGGTGGTTGAGGTTTGACTGGATGGAGGAGGGATTTGGGTTCAAACTAGGATGGTGTGACGAAAGTTTGAGGGGACTAGGGATGGAGGAGGAGGAAGAAGAAGGATGAACGCGTGTCATTTCCTATGTTTCATATGTCACTTCCTGCATTTAAGGTAGGATGTCCTGTGTTTAAGGCTGGGATCTCATGTCCAGAGGGTGGTACTTCCTGCGCAATATGGGGATGATTCTGGTTTGTCCATTTTAGGCCATGCCCACCTGTCAAATGATGTGGCACATGCTGATTGGCTGAAATATATCCTTTGATGAGTTATATGATGTCTATACTACTCATGTAATTATTCAGAATGGCCTGGTTTGCCTCTTTCACTCTCTTTAAACTGTAACTAGGAGTCTCAAATAGTCTGTATAAATGTACCGAATTATGATACACAAAACATACTGTAAAATAGTACATTTTCAGACTTGTTTTTAAATTAATTATAGAAATCTTTGCAGGTTAAACCCCTCTAAATGGGAAGGCAAATTATGTGAAATGTGTTTTTTCTTGTTTGACTGCTTAGGAAATATAGCAATTATTTTTGTTTGCCTGTTAACTAACTGTGTTGATTCTTTAAGAGTTCTGTGATTAATTATAAAATGATTCAAGAAAATCAAGCGATCTGATTAGCTGAGGACCTCAGAACCCATTGCTAATATCTTAGTACAACAGCACAGGAAGAAGTTCTGAGCATCCCAGGCCTCTTGGCTCTGTCCACCAACATCAGTGATATCACTTCTCATACCCTGCTACTGCTGACTCTCTGCTCACTCCCACAGTTAAATTTATGCTTTACTTAGAAAAAAAGTTCCCCATATCACCAACTGTGTGAATTCAAAACTATAACTTAAAAACAAAACAGATACCTTTCCCTTATACCCTGAAGCTGACTCCTCATTATATGTTGTTGTGCTGTTGCTTGTCATATGCTCCACTGTTTCATGAATGGCTAGAGTGTGCTGAGGGTGTTCCCAAGTCCAGGAAAAATGAAGAGGGAGTATAATGCAAGGGGATGGGTTGTTGGGATTGGGGCAGGGGGTGGGGGAGTTATGTATTGAGTGTTCTTTTTTTTCTATTTTTGGTACTGTTCCTTAGATTGTTAATGATTCATCTTTGTTATTGTTGTTTCTTGGAAAATGGTTAATAAAGTACAATGATTTGCAAAACAAAAAAATGCAGAGGGAGTTAATCTGTAAACAAACATGTGTTTGTGTGGTAATACCAGTATGGTGTGCAGTCTGCTTTTCACTATTTAAAAGAATAAGAATTCAGAATTAAACTACCAGCTACATCACAGTTTCTAAAGAATTCAGCCAATCATAACATGTTTTTTTTTTTAAACTAGAGACACTTAGAAGCCTAAGGGGGTTGCCAGTGTCCTTCTAAATGAATGTCATTTGTTATAATAATATTTAATTGAATCAACATCAATATAATAGGATTATTGTCATTGACAAACCATATACATTGATAATGAATAGGTAAAAAAATGCATATTGCACAAGTTAATGTAATTCTTAAAATGGCCAGTTATAGGAATAAGGAATAAGCTAGCAGTATTAAAGATCATGTGCAATGGTTTTTACACATTTTTTATAAAAGCTTGAAAAGCTGAAATTCAAATCCCTGTGTCATGATTAGTATTTCCTGAAAATGTCATGCTGTTTGGTATTGTAGTTTTCTTTAAATCAGTGTTTGCTAACTTGCTCTACAGTGGAGTTATTTCTGTCCTCTCAGTCAAACTTAGAGTGTGATGACATCATTTTGGAGTAGCTTGCTGTTTTAGATTCCCAGTCAGAGCAGTAGTTTGTAGAGTTAATGGTTTGCTGAGCTCTCCAAAGTTTCTTACAAACCCAGTCTCTGGCTTGTGTTTAGATAGATCAGCTTAAAATGCATCATTATCTTCTCATAAAAAGCTGATCATTTTAATTTCAATGCTGAATTGAAGTAGTAGAATTCTTTCTCTGTGAGTAATCAGCTTGTCTTTATCACAGCTCTCAGTTCTTTCTAATCAAAACTCAGATTTTTTTCTAACTGTATAACACAAGGCAATTAAATGAACATAAAATAAATCTAAATGTTGTTAATTCACAGAAACAGTTTGTCTTTGATGTAGCCTTCATAAATACATTCATGTAAGAACATTTTCTTTTTATGTCAGATTGACAAACAGTACATATTCTGAAATACTGTAGCAGAGTGTGACAGGCACCTGTCAGAACTCATAATTTTCAGTTCTTTGGTGGTTTCTGTGTGAAAATACATCATGTTAGTTATAACTAGAAATACTATGTGGCATCCTGATGTACAGTGTCTCTGTCCCGCAGTTGAGGCAGCTGCATTCTATTGCTACCAGTCCCTGTCTCACAAGCCCCCTGCCTTCTGCTCCACATTTGAGTTTGCTGCATACTGCTGCCCACCGTCTTCTCCCACACAGTCAAGGGTTGTGCACCCTGCTGCCTCCATCCTCTGCCTAAAGAATCAGGGCTGCTGTACCCTGCTGCCCCCTGCCCAAACAGTTGGGGTTGCAGTATCCTGCTGCCCTCTCTCCCCCACCCTCACAGTTAGGGAAGCTGCACCTGTTGCCCCTTGTTCCTGTCTCCACAGTCAGGGCTGCTGTGCTGTGTTAAGCCATAGAGTACCAGGTTCCCTGCCTCCACATATGGGGCTGCTGCACCATGCTACCCTAGCCACCAGAGGTGGGGCTTTTGCTACATCCTGCTGTTCACTTCTATTGCCCCAAATGGGCAGGCTGCTGCACCACCAGTACCCCATCTCACAGTGAGGGCTGCTGTACCTTGATGCCCCCTGTGTTCTGCACCACAGTCAAGGCTTCCACATCATGCTGTCCTCTATCCCTTGTTACCAGAGATAGGGCTGCTGCACCCTGCTCCTTTCTACACAATTGGGGTTGCTATGGCCTTCTTGTTGTACAGCCCCATACCCCTGCAGTTTGGGATGCTGCACCATGCTGCTACTTGGATTCAAGGCATTTGCTGAACCTTGTTGCATGTCCCCACAGTTGAGGCAGTTGCAGCCTGCTGTCCCCCTGCCACCAGAGTTGGATCCTTTGCTACACCCTGCTGCCCACATCCCTTGTCCCAAACAGGCATGGCTGCTACACCCTGTCCCCCCAGTTTGGCTTGCTGTATCCTGATGCCACCCCATCTCCTGCCTGAACATTCAGGTCTGCTACACCCTGCTGCCCTCTGTCCCCACCCCCACAGTCAGGGCCACAGCACCCTGTTGCCCCCTGTTCCTGTCTCCACAGTTAGGGCTCCTATGCTGTGTTACACCCTAAAGTCTCATGCTGCCTGCATCCACAGCTGGGGTTGCTGAAACCTGCTATGCACTTCCACTGCCCCAAAAGGGCTGGGCTGCTGCACAGTGTGCACCCTGTGCTATTGTCAGGGCTACTGAACCCTGATGCCCACCTGTGTCCTGCCCCTCAGTCAAGGCTTCTTCTCCATACTGTTCTTCTTCCCCCTGCCACCATTGTGCCCTGCTGCACCACACAGCCCCTTGTTCCACAGGCAGGGGACAGAGTGCAGCAAATGCCCTCGCTCTTGTGCTGTGCCCTTCCCAAACAGCTGGGGTTGCTGCACCTTGCCATTCAGTCAGGGACACTGCACATGTTTCCCCCTGTTCCTGTCTCAGCAGAGTGTAGCAAAGGATCTGACTCTGGTGGCAGGGGGACAGCAGGGTGCAACTGCCTCAACTGTGGAGGCATGCAACAGGGTGCAGCAAATGCCCTGAGTCCTGTGGCAAGTGAAGCATGGTGCAGCAGCCCTAATTGCAGAGACATGGGGCTCTAGGGCACAGCAGGCCACAGCAACCCCAACTGTGTAGAAAGGAGCAGGGTGCAGTAGCTCTGTCAGCAGTGACAGGGGATAGAAGATAGCATGGTGCAGAAGTCTCAACTGTGGGGTGGAACACATGGGGCATCAGGGTACAGCAGCCCTGTCTGTGAGATGGGGTACACATGGTGCAGCAGCCCTGACCATTTGAAGCAATGGAAGTGGGTAACAGGGTGCAGCAAAAGCCCCACCTCTGGTGCAAGGGCAGCACGGTGCAGCAACCCCAGCTGTGGAGGCAGAGAACCTGGCACTGTAGAGCTTAGCACAGCATATCAACCCTTACAGTGGATATAGGAATGAGGCAACAGGTACAGCATCCCTAACTGTGATGGTGGGTTAGAGAGGACAGCAGGGTGCAGCAACCTCAATTGTTTGGACAGGGGGTGGCAGGGTGCAGTAGTCCTGATTCTTTAGTCAGGGGATGGAGGCAGCAGGGTGCATAATCCCTGGCTGTGTGGGAGAAGACCATGGGCAGCAGAGTACAGCAGCCTCAAATGTGGATCAGAAGGCAGGGAAGTTTGTGGGGCAGGGACTGGTGGCAGTAGACTGCAGTTGCCTCAAATGTGGGGCAGAGACACAGTGCATCAGGATGCCACATAGTGCTTTTAGTTATACATGTACATGATGTATTTTCACACAGAAACCACCAAACAACTGAAATTTCTGAGTTCTGACATTACATGTGGTTGAAATATTGTAGCAGAGTGTAACACACACCTGTTTGTTAATCTGACATGAAAAAAAATGTTCTTACATGATTGTATTTATGAAGGCTACATCAAAGACAAACTTTCTTAAAATGCACAAAATTTAGATTTTTTTTATATTCATTAAACAGCCCTGTGTTATATACTTAGAAAAAAAAAAATAAAACAGTGTCAGTGGCTCAGTTGGTTGTGCACTCGCCTCTGAGGTCAGGAGATCAGAGGGCTGTGGGTTCAGTTCCCACATCAAGCACTTGGATTAATATCCTAGTATTGACACTGTAGTGCAGCATGAGAGGGGTGCTGCACTTCTGAGGTGCCGTCTTTTGGATGAGACATTAAACCAAGGTCCCATCTCCCTGGGTTGGTGGTAGTTCAGGTGGATTTTAAAGATCCCATGACACTTATCGAAAAGAGTAGGGGAATTTCCCCGGTGTCCTGGCCAAATTTCTCTCATTCACTGAAAATACCAACAGCTTAATCTGGTTCAAGGTCAGTTAGCATTCATCTGTATCCCCCTCCCCCGGGTCGTGCCTGAAAATAGGCAAGATTTGTCTAGTGCACTTACCCGGTCAACAAAAATGAATAAATAAATAAAGAAAGAACAGAGCTGTGATACAGACTAGCTGATTTCTCACAGAAAAAGATTTCCACTACTTCAATTTAGCATTGAAACTGAAATGATCAGGCTTTTTAAAGGAAGAGAATTATATATTTTAAGCTAGTCTATCTAAACACAAAGCAGAGACTGAGTTTGTAAGAAACCTGGAGAGCTCAGCAAACAATAAACTCTACAGAGTGCTGCTCTGATTGGGAATCAAAGTGCAAACTATTCCAAAATGATGTCATCACACTCTTAGCTTGACTGAGAGGACAGAAATAACTCCACTGTTTTCAGCCACTATAGAGCAAGTTAACAAATTCTGATTTAAAGAAAACCACAAACCCAAACAGCATGACATTTTCAGGAAACACTAATCATGACACAAGGACTCAAACTGCAACTTTTTAAGCTTTTAGTAAAAATATGTAAAAACCATTGAGCATGATCTTTAAGTGAATTTCAGTTTTGCTTTCCTACAAAACTTAATTTTATGTTTTTTTCCCCTTTTTAAAGAACTTTAATAATATTAAAATATAGAATAATTCATGGGGAAGTGTGGTTAATGAGGATTTTATGCACATCAAAGGTGTCTGATGCCCTGTAAACCCTAGAGGGCAAAGATCAAGGGTTTATCCGGGCATCACACACCGAGAGTGTGCATAAAATCTGAATTACTAACCTTCCCCATTTCTTATTTTTTTTATTTATTGGTTACTTGCTCGTTGGTTAGTAAGGTGTCCAGCTGTGTCATAGGGAGGGTAATACTATCTGCTGACTCACCCATTTCATCTAGGTATTTGCGGAACAGTGCCACATCACTTTCTGCTTTTTTTAAAATGTCATTTTTGTTTTCCTACTCCTCATTAAATTTATGCTTTTCTGCTTCACTGGAAGTGGCTAAATGGGATGCGGTTGCCATTTTTTCTTGTACTTTCTAACCCAGACAGTTTACTTTGAGTTGTAGCCTTTTCTTTGTTTCATACCACTGAGAAGTGTGTCTCTTGCACTGGTGCTTTTCTTTGAGGAGCTCAAGCTGACTCCCAGCATGAGGACATCTTCTTGGGGAGGCACAGAGAGACTTGCAGCTACTTGGCATGGCTGTGGTCTTGGAACTCTGTAAACCACAAGTGTGGTTTATGGTGTTATCGAGCGTCTGCCTGTGGTGGGTTACAATAAGTAACCAGTAAATATAAAACCTTAAATGCATACTAATGTAGATGCCAAGGCTAACCCATACTACAGCATTACAGAACTGGCTTAAAGTTCTCCAACCAAGTAGGATTTGTTGCTTCCTAGAGCTTACAAACCTAGATGTCATGTAAACTGTTAGGAATTCACAAGATATGTACATTGAAAAAATTTGAATTTTAAACTGAAATGAGTGAATAATCCTATGAGTGGCTGTTGGAAAAACAATGCAGAAGGATCTGCTTCCTATTTTTCAATTACAGAAAAAAAGAAGCACTCATGACCTTCAGAAATTTTCTCTAGTGAATACCAATTGTATTTGTGGTTGACTGCCTGAACAGTAGCCTTTCTCCAGCCCTTCGACCCTAGCACAGGGTCTTCCTCAGGGAAGGGGTCTGAAAAGTTATGGATCAAGTGTCTTAAATACCCAATTAATTTAAGTAACAAGCACCCAATTGTGTAAACTATTATCATAATAAAAAAACATGGTTAAAACACTATAAACAGTTAATGAGCACTGTTACAGGTTTTTTTCCTTTTGTACATTTCACTACTTATTTAATTAGCATTTTTACTTAGTTTCTTATTCTTAGAAATAAGTATAATTGTTCTATATTAAGTTTAATGTACAAAGATTAATTTTTAGTAGTGCACTTTAATTGTGGTTCTTACTACAATTTTTTTATATATGTATGTTACAAAATATTTCTAGTAAGGAGAAAGCCTGCCATAATAAAAGACAGATGCAGCTTCTAGCACATAATATAAGGAACCATTTCATATCTCTCTAAAAAAAGTTTATATATATATATACACACACACATATAAAGTGTGAAAAAGGAGAAAGATGGGGAAGGGAGTTAAAAAAAGGTGTAACGTTCTCTTTGTGGTTTGTGAAGGTCCGATTATACTTGATCCACCTTTTAATTTATTAACTTTATTCATTAATTTAGTTATATTCAGAATCTAATAAATAGACTATAGAGGTGGAAAGATGGGGAGGAAAAAACTGTTGTCCTTAAAGGATAACTAAATAAATAAAAGGAGAAGACAGGGAGTTGACTGCTATACAGATAATCTGGATCCATCATGTAAGGGTATGCTTGCCCCATAATTCTAATTAAATTATCATGATGTTGTATATACTTTTCAACACTATCATGTTAATATATTAATGAAATACAGGGGTTAAATTCTCATGTTAGGATCCCTATTGTTAATATAGCAAACAATAGATGGGGTGGTGGGTGGTCACAAATTTTCAGTAAATTATAACGTGGTGCTTACTAAGCAATAATAATCTTTTTCCACCATTTCAACTTTTTTTTTACAGATATACTGTGTAGTCCGCTTCATCATTTAACCCATCTGGTGTTACCGTTCCCAGACTGACTATCCATGTTGTCTCCTTTTGAGACAACACTTTAGCTCTGTTTCCACCTCTTTGGTGTCTAGGCCACTAATCAGTGGATAAGAGCCTTGATAAAAAGAAAGTTGAGATTACAAGCAGTGGCAAAGGAGAAATCAAAGGTTACAGTCTCTAATAAAGAAATTTAAAGGTAAATGAGAGTTTGCTTCCCTGAACAAATTTATTTGCAAAATAAACAAATAAACATGAGAAAGACCTGATTTCACATAAAATAACCAGGCTAATAAGGGATACTGGGGATTACAACAGAAGTGAGATCTTTGTGTGGGAGAGATGAGACCACTAAGTGAGTCATGGGCATTTGAGGTCAAGGAACAGAGGCTGTTGGAATAAAAATGGGAATCAACAGCAACAGAGGGGAGGAAATAAAAAATGTTAGTTTTGAATTGATAAAAGAGACTGTGAGAGAGACAAGGGCTAAGGAAGGAGAGGGAAATGAGCAAACAGACGAGCAAGCCAATATTAATCTTACAAATTTGTCAGTAACCCCAAACTTTTTTTTTTTAGGGAAAATACAAGAGCAACCAAAAAAAGGCCCTATAATAATTGAAAGTTGCCAGCATAAGAAAATGAGGAGAGGCAGGAAGAGCAAATGCAAACACGGGACAGAGTTCCCAAATGAACCTGAGGAGCAAGGACTGACAATAATGAATTTAACTAATCAGGTTTTTTCAGAAGTTAAAAAAAGTGCTAACAAAAGGATTTAGCTTTGTGCCAGCATTGAAACCAGAACTGTTCCAGTTTAAAATGGACACCTTCAAGTTAGTGAGGAAATTAACATTAAAGTATTTATTTTCTAAACAAAAAGAAAAAAAAACTGCCTCCACAATATGAAGAACAGAAGAACATCAAATGACCTTGGATTTGATTAATTTCCAGGAGATCCCTGCAGTAAGGGAAGGGGAGAAACAAGATATGGAAGCGAACACAACTTGGGACTGGAATGACTGGGAATTTAATATACTGGACACAATTGATATAGAGAGTTTATTGCATGAAGCAGAAACAGAAAGTGGTTTACATGTACTGAATCTACTAAAAAGAAAAACTTTCAAACCAAAATCAGACTTCTGTCCTCAGGTTTCTAATGTAGCCATTTCAGTGTTTGAAAAATTCCTTGTGACTGAAGTAGAGAAATTGTTTGAGTGGTCTGACATCAAATATGCTAAAACTTGAAAAAGGAGGAATTTGAAACTTTAAAAGAATTAGAAAAAATGAAGGGTGTGGTTTTTAAAAAATCACATGGGGAATGTGGTTATTATGTCAGAGAGCTTGTATAAAAATGCTTAGAATTATTGTCAGATGCTGGTACATATCGAAAATTGAAAAAAATACCCCACATTAAAGGTTCAAGTAGAACTATATGAATTCTTGTAAAAGAGTTTGAGTTGTAACTGGTTGACAAAAAAGAAGCAAGATTCATAAAAAATGATTACCCAGTAACACCAACATTTTACATACTTCCCAAGATTCACAAAAATAGAGAAGATCCCCCTAGTCGACAAACTATTTCAGGCATAGGATCCATCACACAAAAATTAAACACTTTCATAGACAGTTTCTTACAACCACATGTTATTACTCTACAGACTTGTAGAGAGTGCTGTGCACAAATCTAGGGGAGCTATCACTTGGACATTGTGGATAAATGCCAGTAACAGGAGTCTGTGATAAGCTTTAAAATATTTTAAAAAAGGTATGTCACCATTGCCACATCATTTTTAAATATCACAGACCTTTCCAGTCCTTCTTTGAGCTTTCCCCTCTGGTTTGCACAGAGCGCAGTTGCACGGTTGTGGAGATGCTAGGCCAGTGCCTTCAGCCTGCCTGGTTGGGTTGGAGTCCTAGCAGTGTGAGGAGCCTCCTGATGGGATTAGCAGGACTGACCAAGCCCATGGGGGCTCTTGCCGGCCTGGTGGAGTGAGACAAATTGGAGTTTGGGAGTTAAAATAACCATGAACCGTGGAGAAAGTCAAACAGAGAAGGTAAAAATGCAAGAAGCTCAAGCAGTTTTTTGGCTGGAGTCCTTCATATATATTATATGTATGCAAGTGGACTTATGTCTATAAGCATTAGTTTAAAGTGTTTTAACAAATTATTTTAGTGGTAATTTAATAGATTAACTAAAACTGTGGGTAAATTTGGTTAAAATTGTTTGTACTTACATTGTGATGGCACTGTAAGGGAATTGTTTATGTTCTTGATTATCAATGTCTTAAGGCTTTTTAGCTTGGTCTATGGGGTCCCAAGTTTTTATTTTTATTTTTAAAGATATAATTTAAAAGATTTAACACACTACACATAGAACTAGGAAGTAGGGGCCTGGTGAGTGAGCAACCATTCGTTGATTCACCCACGTGACCTTGGAGCATAAAAGCCTGGCAAGATTGCAAGAGATCATTAGTTTTACAACCTTTGCAGAGTGTGGTTGTATTGAGCAGCTTTTTAGAACTTTGAGTACATACGCCAAGCCTACAGCAGCTTATAACAGCTTACAACAACTAGCATAGTTCAAGGACCAGAGGATTATCACTGTTTGACTAGGTGTTCTCGATATTATGTGAATGGTTGCTCAAGAAAAGGAAGGAGCAGACCAAGCAGTACCAGACCTAAGATTTAAAAAAAATGTTTTCTGGCTTGAATTTCTATCACATGAATTTCTGAGGAAACAACGTGTGCTGACATTGCCATCACAAAAAGTAAGCAAGTTAAATTGATTTTAGATCATAAAGTGTTTTGGTTGCTTTATGCTTTTTGTCTTTTAAAGATCAGTTTATCAATTATTAACTTATTAACAATATAAAAATAATAAAGAAGGAGCAATTTTAAAATAGATGTAACAACCTGCTAGGAGAGAATAAAAATATATTGTGTCTAGATATTTTTATTAGTGTGTTCTCTCTTAATAGTGGTACTCAGGGCAAACAGAGTGCAGGGAAAGAGGTGAACAAAGAAGAGCGAGTGGAACTACAGGAGGCTTATTTTGACCAGAAGAGCCGTTGAAGTCACCTTTCCAATTACTGTCATTTTGAGAGTATACACGAGTATTCGACTTTTATCAAGATCTTTTTGAGTTTTGTCCTATGGAACTTTACTTCAACAAGAGGAAGAAAGGAATAAAAACTCAAAAGAAGTCGCAGAGGTTTACTTTTCCTCTCATTTCCTCTTATTTTAGGTTTATTGTTGGTTAAACATATTTTGTACATCTTGTAGAGTATTCAACTAGGACTATTCTTGCTGTTTGGACTGATTGCTTTGGTTTGGTTGATAGGTGTGAGTAATACTTATCTCCAAACTGGTCTAATTAGTTGGGTTTAGCGTCTACTGGAATAATGTCTTTATGTTATTATTATTTTGTAGAAACTTCTATTCAGTGTTTAATTCCTCTTTGAGAAATTTACAACTGTATTACAAGCTATTAAAATTATAAGTATTGAATAGTATTGAAGACTATTTAAGATATAGTACAAAAGATTAGAAGAACTGAATTTCCATGACGCCAAGTCATTAATTGGGCAATATTAGTATTGTATTGTGTTAATTGTATTAATTCTATAAATGTGATAGTATGTTATTATCAGATAGGTTCAAAATTAGTGCTGGAGTTGAGATTACGAGAGATATAACATAGGGGTTTCACAGATAGTGTGATTCTGGTAGAATGCCAGTGACAACTAGAAGAGGAAAAAAAAAGAATGAAAGGGACTACAACATCAGAAAATATTAGTAGTGCATCTAAAATAAATGAATCAAGGGGTTAAAAATGCAGAAACAGTTTAGGAAAAGAGAAATTGGAGAAAAAGAAAGACAAGTGGAAATAGATGGAATAAAAGAGATGGAACGGATGGTAATGAGGGAAGGGGTATAGAAATTACATCAACACCAGCAGTCACCACGAGCAAGAAAAACTTGAAACAACTGTCATTAAAGTCTATTTTTAGTCTTAAAAAACCTAAGGAGTTGTTGATAGATTTAAATGGTACTGACATTCTAGAACTAATAAATAAAGAAGTCAGTAAGTAAAACAGTAGAGGACATTAGAGAAACTAGGAAAACAAATAATAGGATTGAGCAGAAAATCAAAGACCTCCAAATAAGCATGACCCAAACAGAAGTGGGGGTGAAAGATCTAAACAAAAATAGAGAAACTGAACATGAGGAATTAATTAATGAAGAACTAGTAAAGGACACAAAAGAGGTTTGGAGTTGTGATGGAGGTGATGGAACTCAATTTATGAGCCCCATAATAATGGATTCTTTATCCTTCAATAATTTGTCTAATTAAGTATTCAAGGCCTTGTTTGACCCACTTCAGGCTAATATTTTGATATATGAACAGCTGACTTTAATCAAACAGGATTTAAATTTTCTAAAGGAGGTATGCATAGAAAATAGAAACTTTATTCTACAAAATAGAGGATTGGATCATAATTGGTGAGAGGGAGTGGTTAGTGATGTGTGGGGAAATGTGGAGAAACTAAACAAGCCCTTATATGGTAATGTGGAAAAAGATCTATCTAAGATAAATGTCAGGGAAAGTTTTGTTTATGGAAATAAGGATAGGGAAGATGAGAGAGTTGACATTAAAGAAAGAGATTTAGAGCTGACCCCATTTGAGGAGGGATCTGAATTTATTATGTTATCACAGGAAGAATGGAGAGAAGGAAGTAGTGTGACAGAAATGAGAAAAGATAATGAAACTATATGGTAAAAAGGATTAGAGCAAGAAAAGAAACAAAGAAAATGACACAAGAGAAGAAATAAAATCCAGACCTATTATGGAACAGAAAGAATATGAGTCAATAATGATAGTGGAAATAAGTAAACAAGGGAGAGACAGTTGGAGAATTATTAAATCAAATTCTAAGGATTTACAAGAAAGAGACAATAGAGTAAGGAATAAAAAAGAAAGGAATAAGATTTAGGTAAAGGTAACAAACAAAAAAGAAGGGGAATAATAAAGCTGAAGAAAAGGAAATGACAGAGAAGGATCTAAAGTGTGGGATGATGGTAGAAAAAATAAAAGATCCATAAGGGAAATAATCTAGAAACTTAGAAAAAAGTCAAAAAGAGTTGGAAGACAAGATAAGTAGAGAAAGGCAAAATATGAACTTGGATAAAATTTTGAGAAGAACACTAGAAACTGATTATGTGCTACCTCTTCATAAGGTAGGCATTATTCCAAAGGAGACTGAGGAACAACTAGAGATTCACATGAAATCCTGCCTACAAATCTTTTTACATGAACAAAATTGCCAACTATCAGTGTTGGAACATATGAGTGTTATTCAACCTCTAAAAGACAAAGAAATTATTTTATTACTATCTGATCAGTACTTAGCACTGAAGGTTATTGAAAACCAAAGGCGTAAATTTAGGAATTTAGGGGTTTTAGTTGAAAGCATTGTTAACATAAAGATGTTATTTCCAGATTATCATTAAAAAATGAATAAAGACAAAGAAGAATGTAATTTCTTAATATCTATCTTTGGTATAAATAACTTTCTTAATAAAAATAAAAGGAATGTGATCAGTAAATTGGTTGAATTATTACAGACTATTTTAAAATGGGGGTGACCTGAATAATAAGATCAAAAAATTGGTAAGATGGGAAGATAATGAATAATTAACACTGTGGGTAAATAATAGATGGGATAATGATTTAATCCTCTCTAAAAAAGAAATTCTGGACAATGTAGATATTAATATGAAGGGAGAAAACATCTTGGATGAAGTCAGGCCAGTAAAGTTCGAAACAGAATACTGGCTAAATTTAATTCAGGTGACAAATCGTTTCCAAGTATTACAAGACCTAAACAATGATTGAAGGTTAAGGAGCAACATAGTTACAGATAATGTAAAAGTTAAGACAGTGAAGGTTAAAAAAGACAAACCTGGGAACATGATTTCCTGGAAAGTTTCAGAAATTAGAGACAAGATAACTGACCCTACATTTATGAAATATGTAATGGATTTTGACATTAGATGCCTCCAAGAGACTTGGAGTGCAGATGAGATAAATCTTAATGGTTATAGGTCACTTAGAAAACAGGCCAAAAAGGAAAAAAAATATGGGAGGTAAATAGGGGGATTGGTAACCTGGATAAAGATTTCTAAAAAGTTTAAAATAGATGAAATTATTATAGATTCGGATTATATTTTGGCAGTAACAGTTGAAAGTAAAGAGGATATATGGTTTTTGTTAAATGTTTATTTGCCACCAACAAATACAACATATAATAATAATAATACTTTGTTGGTTAAAATAATAGATAGTTGGGAGAAAGAAAAACCTCATAGTGGAATAGTAGTTGTGGAAGATTTAAATGCTAGGGTAGGTGATAATATTAATATGCCAGAAGATATAAGAGAACTATGTTCAGCTATGAATAAACTGGATATAAAGGGGATTAGATCAATGAAGGACAAGAAAGTGTCTGTTAGGAGGAAGGAAATATGTGGAGAGTTGCACCAAAGGAATTTTATAATAATTAATGGTAGGACTAAAGGAGATATAAAAGGAGAATAGACTTTTATGGGAAAAAGAGGATCATCAATAATAGATCTATGTTGGGCAAATATAAATGCTATAATGGGAATAAGAGATCTTCAAGTGGTGGAAGGGCAGAGGATGAACATACCCACTTGAGATTGAGTTTGATTTATTAGATAATATAGAACCATCTAAAGTAAGAAAAGAGTTAACTAGGACAATAATAGGAATACAATGGGATTTGATTGATAATGTAAATTCAAATAATTTAATAATTGAAAGTGGTATAAGAGAAATGATGTTAGAGATAACTGAGGAAATTGAAGGAATGGATGTTATCAGGAAATATGAGGAAGCTATGAAACATCTAGCACACTTAATGAAGAAAGCTATATATGTGAAAAAAAGAGGAGGAACACAGTGGTATGACAAAGATTGTAAAGAGATAAAAAAAGGAATTAATAGGCTTTCAAGATTATTCAGGAAAACAAATTATCAAAAATATCGGATACAACTAGTTAAAGTTAGAAAAGAGTATAGACTATTGCTGGTAAGCAAGAGAGAGAAATACAGAACTAGGCTATAGAAAGAACTAGAAGATGTAGTTAGACAAAAAGACCAGAACAAATTTTGGAGAATGGTGGTAAGAGGTTGTAGTTTTTTTAGTGAGGATATAGAGCGCCACACTGAACAGCATAAGTTGGAACATTATTATAGATCACTCTTTTTTGATCCCTCTCTTCATGTGCAATCAAGGAAAGAAAGTAAATGGAATATCGTAAAACAAGAAATACAGGAATATGAAATTTATAATGCTTTGATGGAAGCAAAAAGGTATAAAGCATATTGGCCAGATGGTATACCAGTGGATATCATATTAAGTGATTACATATATGGATTCCAGTATTGAAAAAGTTATTTGATTATATAGTTAAGATGGGAGAAATAATTAATACATGGAAAGAAAATATAGTAATAGCTATTTTCAAGAAGGGTGATGAAAATAACCCAAAATTCTATAGATCAATTAATCTAATTGACAATACTCAAAATATTTTTACAAAGATATTACAAAAAAGGATTATGTTATGGATAAAAGAGTTTAAAATAATCTATGAGACCCAGGCAGGATTTATGGTAGGCCACTAAACAGTTGACCAATGCTCTGTTCTATCCCACATAATGAATAAGTATATTAACATAAAAAAGCAAAAGTTATACTATGTTGTTGTCAACTTGAGAGCTGCTTTCGCTAAAATCAAGAGAAATATGCTGTGGATAATGTTGGTGGACTATGGGATGGAACAGGCCCTGACTGACTTAATAAAAAGGCTTTATACGGACAATTGGACATGTATAAGCTATAATAATGAGGGAGACAAGACAAAGAAATTTAGCACAAATATATGATTGAGACAAGGGTGTGTGCTATCCCCTATATTGTTTAATTTGTATTTAAATACAATTTTTAAGAGATTGTATGATAAGGAATTACACATGCCTAATATAGTAGAAAGATGTCCATACTTGGCGTTCGCAGATGACGTTGTTTTAATATATACAAGTCACCTGGGAATAAAAAGAAGTACGGATAAATTTGAGAATGAGTGTAAAGCAATGGCCTTGGAGATAAACTATGCAAAAATGAAATATATGGTCTTTAATAGAACATTAATAAGGAAAGGGAGAGGTTTTAGTTTAATACATAATTCAAATACTATAGAAAGGGTTCTAAGTTTTTGTTATTTGGGTGTAACTTTCACAAGTAACCTAAAATGGAAATTGCATAGAAGATATATAATAGATAAAATGAAGAGGTTTGTGCCGATGGTAGAAAAATTTGCTTATCAATATGCAGGTCAGTCTGTTAAAGGATGTCTTAAGGTCCTAAATGCAAAATTAAGAAGCCAAATTTTAAATGGGGCAAAAATTTGGGTAGGTGATAAGAAGGAATCAAAGGGCCTGGAAGTGATACTAAATAAAATGTATAAGTGAATTCTGGGACTACCAATGGGGGCATCCTCTGTTCTGACTAGATTAGAGCTGGGGCAATTGCCTGTTAAGTGTAATATTGTACAGAGATTAGCATGTTATTGGACAAAGGTATATGGAATGAATGAAGAGAGACTCCTCCGAATATGCTTAGAAGAATCCTTAGCTTATAGTAGTAGAGGGTTTGTTTGCCCAGGGTTATATGCTTTAGAAACATTTATAAAGCCTTATGGCCTTCTGGATTGTTTGGCTAACAGCCTTATAATGCCCAGAAAAGATACATATATATATATATATATATATATATATATATATATATATATGTAGAAGAATTAAAGATATATTCATCCAATTTGAGATGGAAACCAGTAGACAAGTGAAAATTAGTAATTGGCTGGCCAAAAACAAAAAAAAAATACATTTTGCATTGGAATCGTATTTAACAACTTTAAAAGATCCTAAAAGAAGAATATATTTAACAAGATTCTGGTTAGAATATTTTGACTCACAAAACTGAGAGGCATATTTGCAAAACAGAAAGAAGGTCTTTGTGAATGTAAATTAGGGCAGGATGGTTTGTTACACATTCTGATACCATGCCCATTATATGCATACAAGAGACTGTTTTTTATGGGAACTATACTGGGGAATATGGACATGGCTCCAAATCTACAGCTGAATAGTTTACTCAAAAGTACAAATATTTGGCAATTGGAGAACTTGACTAAGTTTTTAAGCTCTATTGAAAGAAATAAAAAAACATCTAAAAAAGTGTGGGGAAGAGTAAATGATACAGTAAAATGTAAAAGAAAATTGACTTGGTGTTCTGTAGAGGTGGTTAAAAAGACAGTAGTGTTAATAATAACAAGAAACAAATAACAATAAACCAGCAACTATAATACAGAGTAAGATTTAATTATAAAATGATATGATAATAGTGAAAGATGCAATGCAAAATGTCTTTTTTTTTGGCCAGCCAATTACTAATTTTCACTTGTCTACTGGTTTCCATCTCAAATTGGATGAATATATCTTTAATTCTTCTTTTTATATTCATACAATATTTTTATATTTGTACTTTTAAATTATTGTATATGTACATGGCTCATGAATGAATGTGATACTGATGATGTTTTAATTTTATTGACAATTCTGATTTGTTACAACAATAAACTACTACTACTACTTTACAATCTTACATATGAGATAGTATGGATGTCATTTTTAACTTGAAAAATATGATTTGGGATGCTAATTACAGTTGGCTAATGGTGGATGTTAGCAGCTTATATATAAGCATTGATCACCACGTAGGCCTGGAAGCTGTTATGAATGTTATGATACACCAACATGAGATCTCACCCCATTTCATGAGAGAAGTTATAACATTTGCCTTAACACATAATTATTTTGTTTTTAACAAAGAATATTGTCTCCAGAATCAGGGAGCTACAATAGGGGCAAAGTTTGCCCCATCATATGCAAACATCTTTATGTTTTTTTCCTTCGAAGATACATATCTATGATAAAAGAAAAAAACAGATTTACAGACAATATTGTAAAATATTTCTGGTTTATAGATGACATCTTAATTGTTTGGTCAGGTGAACACATAGGAATTCAAAATGTTATGGAATATCTGGGGAAAAGCACATTAGGGTTAATATTTACATTTGAAGAGGGTAGAAATGAGAGTACATTTTTGGATTTAGACTTAAAGGGACAACATGATGAATTAGTTAAAACACAAGGATATAGGAAAACCACTGCTGGCAACACCATCCTATATGCCACTAGTTCACATTCTAAAAGCTTAATTTCATCCATACCATATGGTGAACTCAGGTTAAAAAGAAACAGTACTGAGGAAAATGACTTTTTACATAAGGCAGATGAACTCAACAGTAGATTCATTCAAAGAGAATATAAAGAAAAAAACATTTAATGAAGCTTTTCTGAAAGTCCAGAGTGTTGATAGGAAAGAATTTCTGGTTCCAACAAATGTGAAAAGAAAACACATAGATGAGCCAGAAAAAGAAACAAGAGAAATAGTAAAATTTGTCACTGAATTTAATCCACTAGCTGGAAGGGTTGAGGGTTTGGTTCATAGGTTTCGGCCTATACTATTGCCTGATAAAACTTTAAATAAGAACATAGCTGAAAAGCCCAGGGTAATGTGCTCAAATGGTAAAAACCTTGGTGATAAACTTGGGCATAGTTTTTTTTTTTTTTTATACGAGAGAAAATACATCGGGGAGCACGTGCTCAGAACCAAACCCAAGGGGCTATGCAAATGTGGGTGCTGTATTATTTGCACATGTATGCAAAGTGGTGATACATTGAGAAAGATGGAAAAATATTCAGGATTACTGATTTCTTAACATGTTACATGCCATCTTTTATTTATATTTGCTGGTGCCAATGTGATTATTATTACACTTGGAAAACTGCAGCAGCAATCAAAGAGAGAATACAAGGACATGTTAGTGCCATCATAAATGGCAATCTGTATAATGCTATTGGAGAGCATTTCCATTTTTTTCATCAAGGAAAGCCAGACATGTTAAAGTTTTCAGTTTTGGTGCATGTGCCCAGACACCCAAGAGGTGGAAACAGAGCTAAAGTGTTGTCTCAAAGGCAGACAAAATGGACAGTCAGACTGGGAATGGTAAAACCAGATGGGCTAAGTGATGAAGTGAACTACGTAATATATGTGTAAAAAAAGTTGAAATGGTGGAAAAAGATTATTATTATTGCTTAGTAAGTACCAAGTTACAATTTACTGAAACTTTGTGACACCCCCTTCCCCACCCCTATCTATTGTTTGCTATAAATTAACAATAGGGATCCTAACATGAAAATTTAACCCCTGTATTTCTTTAATATAGTAAGATGATAGTGTTGAAAATTATACACAACATCATGATAGTCTAATAAGAACTATGGGGTAAGGCATACCCTTACATGATGGATCCAGATTGTTATCTGTATAGAAATCAACTCCCTGTCTTCTCCTTTTATTTATTTAGTTATTATTTAAGGAAAACATTTTTTTCCTCCCCATCTTTCCATCTATATAGTCTATTTATTAGATTTTGGATATAACTAAATTAGTGAATAAAGTTAATTAATTAAGAGGTGGATGAAGTATGAGTGGACCTTCATAAACCACATAGAGACTTTTACACCTTTTTACCCCTTCCCCATTTTTATCTTTATCCACACTTTATGCATATATATATATATATATATTAAAAAAAGAAATTAGAGAGATATGAAATGGGTCCTTAAATTGAGTGTTAGAGGCTTTATCTGTCTTTTATTATGGCAGACTTTCTCCTTATGAGAAATATTTTGTAACATACACACACACACACACATATATATATATACACACACACACACATATATATATACAGTATATATATATATATATATATATATAGTATGAATAACCACAATGAAAGTGCACTATCAAACATTTATTTTTGTACATGAAACTTAATACAGTACAGTAAAGTTATACTTATTCCTAAGAATAAGAAACAGTAAAAATGGTAATTAAATAAGTAGTGTAATGTACAAAATGAAAAAAAAAAAACAACTTGTAACACTGCTCATTAACTGTTTGTAGTGTTTTAAATTATGTTTTATGACAGTAATGGTTTACACAGTTGGGTGCTTGTTACTTTAATGAATTGGGTATTTAAGACACTTGATCTGTAACTCCACAGACCCAACCCCTGAGGAAGACCATGTGCTAGGGACTGAAGTGCTGGGGAAAGGCTACTGTTCAGGTGGTCAGCCACAAACAAAATTGATATTCACTAAAGAAAACTTCTGAAGGTAATGAATGTTTCTTTTTTTCTGTATTTGTATGAACTTTGTGTTGCTAGCCCTGCTACAGGCACCATCTGCGAAGTCCTGTGCACACTACAATTTGTTTTTTAAATCTTATTTTTTCAATAAAGACCAAATCAAATAGTTGTTACATCACTTCTCAAATTATCCATTTATGCTTCCCAGATCTTACCAGTCACATCTGAACTCTGTCCTCCCTGTCCTGGCACCCAATATCTCTGGGACTTACCTACTACTCTGAAGAATTTCCCTTTGTGGTAGAACCAGGGATTGGTGGCCAGCCCCCAGGAGAACAATTCAGAAGTCATAGGAGGTACATGGCTGGTGAGTGCAAGGCCTGTGGAAGACCATATAATTATTTTGCCTAGCCAGGGTTTTTCCACCCTGTTTGTAGTCCTCCCCAGATCACTCCACTTTAGGATAGCAGCACATGTACATGTGAAGGACATGCTCAAAGGGCACATCAGATGGTAGCCTCCCCCTTCATGTCACTCTCCCTGCACTACTACCAAGCCTACACTTTGTGGTAGTAAACACTGTGGGGGAACCTCCTTTCCCAGGAAAGGAGAGTGATCCCTTGGATGCTCAGTCATCTCCCCCTCTCTGGTTCCTGCACAACCCAAATCTGTCCCCAAACCCGGGTCATCAGTGTGAAGTGTGGTAGCTCTACCACCAAGCCTCTAAGATGTCTGTACCTTTTTAATGAATGTGCAGTTTAACCTGAAAAAGAGAAGTAGAAAGCATTATGTCAGGGATAATTGTGAAATGAAAACTCAAAAGATGGAATCCTAGTGTTGCCCCTGCACATATAAATAATAGCAAAGATCTTAATTTGAGTCTACAAGCTTAGTGACATTTTCAAAAAAAAATATTCCTTCTACATATTAACTTAAATATTAACTGATTAATTTCGTTTAAAAAAAAATCTGAATCTTACACTTTACAGCGTTGAGGCTCAGGATACTCAGTAAACATAATGTCAGGATGCAGATTTTGGAAATGAACAGGAAAGACTCCACCGATGATAATATCCCCTGTCCTGGTGAATGCATTCTCTCTTTGTCTCTGCAGTTTGCAACCCATCTTTCCAGCCTGGTAGGTGACATCAGCTGCTGCCAGCAGTAGTAGAATACAGTGAAGAACCATGATCATAGAAGTCCTTCAGATAGACACCTGGTCAGAGATATTTGGAGTTGTGCATGGCAAGCCAGAGACAGGACTGGTTTTGTGTTCTTTGTTCAGGTATAAATATATCAGGAAACAACGGACAACAGCAGTTACTAGAAAACATTGAGTTAGTATGTATTCAGCAGGTCTGTGGAAATTCTGCCCATCTGAGGCACCTAACACTCCCAGAGTTATTAAATAATTTTGGAAATCACAATTATATATGCCATGAACTATGGATTTTAAATTAATCACATGTTAGTTTATTTGTACTGTAGAGTTCTTGAGATGCTGAAGCATTGTTTTGTCAGTTGACCCTGCCATTCTGTGCCTAAGGCAAAACTTTTTAGTGTGAGGGGAGGGAGTTCCTCTGTAAGTTAAATGTAGTAGCCATTCATTCAAAGCCTGCATTTCTAGCTCACAAACAAAGGTCTTGTTAATAATTATGTTTCATAGTAATGGAATTAAGCTGTTATCCTATAATTATAGATGATTGCAGAGAGAAACTTGTTTTTGTTATGAAAACCAATGTATGTAAAATTGTTGTCTAGTTAGAAAGTTACTATACCATCTACAGTGTTTTGTTTTTCTAAAGTAAATTTGTTATTGTTTTCAACACATAGACAGTAGATTCAAGGAATCAGCATTTGTCTTGTTAACCATATCTACTGTCAAAAGATAGGGGGGAGATAAGGGGTTGGGGTGGAAAATGGGAAATTAGGAAGGGTTGCAGGGGAAGACTTTGCATAACTAATATTCTGCACAGGGCTACAGGGTGCAGTCATACTTAAAAGTTTAAGGTATCGAAGGTACACTAAGAGTCTGTGAGCTTTTAGGGGGCCTTCCACCCTCTTACAGGTGGCCTATGAGGATCCGTTCCTATTAAGGGTCCGAGGGAGGTCAAGCATAAGGTTAACCATTCAGAAGTTACTTTCCCCCGCCAAGTTCAGTGAGGATCAAGGGTTCAGCTGTTCTAATGCTCTCTTGAAACCTAGTATGGCTCACCAGTTAACATGGCTTCAGGTGCAACCCAGGCAGGAGTAACTTCCATCTGCTTGGTCCAGACTTATACTCTCCTCTAAAACTTAAAAGACATACACACAAAGTAACTTTGTTCTAGCTTGATATAGGGTTCTATCAGTACTAAACCTTCTTGGCCGAGTAAGAGTAGAACCAGCAGTGTGATTAACATTTCCACTCCCTACCCACTATGTACTTCATCAGCAAGTCTTGATTACTAAGAGATCTTTGCTCCTTCATAGGTCTAGAGGTACTTTCCTCAGTACCCCTGTTACTTCCACTGTTCCCCAGGTGCAGTTCTTGTTTGGCCCAGAAAGACCACCAGCCTACCTATTAAATCACCCTACACCAGTAGTTGGGTTTGTGTACCATAAGTAGGGGGCCCAGCATTTCTGTAATTTTACCATTTGGTATGCTTGAAGATGGGATATCCTAGGGTGGCAAGGCTAGCGAGGGAGGCTAGCACCTCATTCAGGGAAGGGGCAGTATTTGAGTGCCATTTGCAGATTATGGCTCTCTTGATCTGGACCACTAGAAGTGCCAGCCACCTGCACTCCTGTGGAGAGAAAGAGAGAGAGAGAGAGAGAGAGAGGTGGGATGTCTGCCTTGAACCCTAAGATGAAAAAGGTAGGAGAAAGGGAGATTTGCTTGTGGAGTACCCTGGAGACAGTGAGATGGACCTATTTCCACAGTGGCTGTACCTTGGGACAGGCCCATAGTATATGTAACATATTTCTTCCTGAGGCCTGGCACCTCCAACAGTTATCAGAGTCAAGGATCTTGGATTTATGAAGCACAGCCAGGGTTTTGTACCAGGAGTGAGAGATCTTGTTCTTGATTAGTCTGGTGTGGGTATCCTTATACCAGTTGTGTGTGTCCTTCCAGGCCTGTTCCCAGTGCTAAGTAGGGATAGTACTGTGCAACATCTTTTCCCACTTGGCCTTGGCTACTGTTGACTAGTAGGGATGTGTACCTCTCAGTTTGGTGTAGACTCTGCCTGCTATGCCTTTCAGGTGGTGTAAGCAGTCAGGTAGTTCAGATGTGGTGTGGTGTGAAGTCTGCTCCAGGAGGGACTTAGTTGCTGCGTGAATCTGCAAGTACCCTCAAAGGTCAGTTTTGGCGAGGCCACATTTAGTGCAGAGAGTTTGGAAGTTGGCCACCCTTTATTCAGGGAGATAAAGAATATCTCCCACCCTTTGGATGCCCTTACTGTTCCATTGTGACCAGCCTACTGTTTTGTTATCTGTGGTTCTGTCACACTTGGGAATGAGAAGCTGTGAATGGGTCCATGCCCAGTTAAGACTGGGTAGTGTACCAGATTATCCTGGATTCTTCTGTGGTGGGAGAGGGCGAGTGCAGCATTGCCTCCATAAGGGTCACTGGGGGGGGGGACAGGATTAAAGAAGAAGATAGCATTCCCATCATATCCCATTCCATGTGGACCAACTACCAACTACCATGGTTTGGGTGGAGTTAGATGGAACCAGTGGGTAGTATGGGTAGTCTGGAAGGCCCACTTGTATTCCTGCATCCAAGGGAGGTTCCATCCCCCCTTGTGACCAATGGGTCCTGGATTTATTGCAACTAAAGCAGAGCTTGTCCCCATCCCAGAGTAGGTCACCTAATAATGTATCAGTAGGCATGCTCCAGTTCTTAGGAGGTTTAATGGGGATGTGGAATAGGAGATAAAAGATCCTGGGGGCAACCAACATCTTTATGGCCACAATCATACCTGATAGGGTAAGCCTGAATAATTTCCACCTATCAAATTCTGTTTTGGTGGAGGTAATCTGGGCTGGACATTGGCTCCTCAGATGTCCTCAATTTTTGGGGTGATTGTTCTCAAACAGGTATGTGATCCCACTGGGAGCCCAGAGCCGACCACAGGCTGCTGGGGTGTGTTGAGTGCATCGGTCATTCAGGGGCAGCATTTTGGTTATTGACTATTTTAGTTTCAGGTCTGAGAGACAGGCTAAGGATTCATCAGGGTTAAGATGGGTGGTAGCAAGTGGCAGGCATCTGCAAGGGGGAGAAGGAGATTGTTGGTGTATAGTAGGGTCAGATATGTGGATTTCCCTATCTTAATGCCCTTAATGTCTGAGTGTTGCCTGACTGTGGCTGCCAAGGGTTTCACCACCAAAACAAAGAGAAGACGGGATAGGGGACAACCTTGTTGCATCCTACTCATAAGTGGTTAATGGTGACCCTGGATGTTGGGTTATTGTAGATGACCTGCACTCTAGCCTTGTACCTCTCTCTGAATCCCAGGTGGGATAGAGTTGTGTATAAGTAATCCCACTAAAGGGAGTCAAAGAGCTTTACAAAGTTGACTACAATATCTGCAGCAGGGGTAACAAGGTTCCAAGCTAAGTGCATGAGGTTAAGCAGCACCCTCATGTGGTCAGAGCGGTGGCGGCCAGGGATAAAGCCAACCTGGGAGGGATGGATCTGGAAGGATTGCAAGGGGCACAGTCGGGTGCTGAGTACTTTTGCGTAGATCTTGCTGTCGACATTTACAACTGAAATAAGCCTGTAACTACTTGAGTTAGTGGGGTCCTTACCCTTCTTGTGGATAACTATAATGTTAGCTTCTCAGAGGGATGGAGGGAGTGCCCCTTGGTTCTTGGTGGCCCTAAAAACTTCATTCATTAGTGGCACCGTTGGGATGGTTAGGGCATGGTGGAAATCTACCATATAGCTGTCATCAGTTGGAGAGTTCCCTCCTTTTAAACTCGGAAACATAGAAACATAGACTTTGATGGCAGATAAGGACTGCTTGGCCCATCTAGTCTGCCCATTTCCCTACCTACAGGATAGGCCGCAGATCCTAGTTAACCAACAGCCTATTTCTTCCTAACCCCCACAAGAATTGCCTTATGTCTGTCCCATGCGTTCTAGAATTCTCCCAGTTTTAGACCCCACAACCTCCTCAGGAAGGCTATTCCATGCATCCACTACCCTCTCTGTGAAATAATACTTCCTCACATTGCCCCTGAACTGCCCTTCTGCTATCTTTAAATTGTGTCCCCTTGTTCTTGCAAGTCTCTTTTTCTGAAAGATGCTACCCTCTTGGACTTTGTTGATTCCACTGAGGTACTTAAAAGTTTCTATCATGTCCTCCCTCTCCCTTCTTTCCTCAAGGGTATATATATTGACCTCCTTTAGTCTCTCCTCATACGACTTCTCTTGCAGACCCTGCACCATTTTAGTTGCCCTCCTCTGGAATTGCAGCGACCACCTCTTCTAGGGTGAATGGGGTGTCTAGGGCCACAGATTGTCCTGATGAGAGTTTGTGGAGTCACAGGTTATACAGGAAGGGTTGTGGGTTAACCATAGAGGTGGTATGAGTGGTCTGATAGAGTCTGGTGTAGAAGGAGGTCATGACCTTATTTATGGCCTGGGGGGAGTTAACCACCATTCCCCGAATATTCTTCAGGCTGGCTATTTGTCTACTTGCTTGTTGCCACCTGAGTTGGTATGCCAACACTTTTTCTCCCTTATCTCCTCCTTCCCAGAACGTGTGTCTGAGCCAGAGGAAGGCCACTTCTGCTTCCTATTGAGCAGTTGATTAATCTCAAGCCTAAGGCCAAGGATTTCTCTCCTGATGGGGGAGCTTGGAGTGGGGAAGGGCATTTCCTTATATATTATGTTCCCATTTGCTAGCTTTTGATCCAGGTTCACTCATTTTATTTTTCTTTCCTTCCTCTTGGCTACTGTGAATCCCATGATGCAAGCCCTCATGGCAGCCTTAAAGGCCTCTTAGGTGTTACCGGGCAGGTGTTAGCCACCAGGTTGTATACGAGGAAGAGGGTGGCTTCATTCCTGGCCCAGGGAATAAAGTCAGGATCCCTTATAAGTAGCAGGTCAAGTCTCCAAGTATGCAATGAGAGGGAGGGTGTGCCACAGGTACTATCAACTGTACCAGGGCATGATCTGTTATAACTTTATGGAGAATCACTATGTCAGTTGCATTCAGGAGCAGGGACTGGGATGTTAGCCAGAAATCTAGCCTATTTGTGCAAGATATTGAGTTCAGAGTAAAAAGTGTAGTCCCTGACTCTCGGGTGAAAAAGTCTCCAGATATCTGTTAGGCCCATATCCAACATAAGCTGTTTTAAGGCCATCCCTTCCCTTATGTGTGATTCTTCACCAGTGTCATTCATATCGAGACAGGGGACCAATGTCTGGTTACAATCACTCCCCAGCAGTAGTGAACAGTTGGGGCGGTCTGAACATGGTAAGGGTTTTGGTAAGTGGATGGAAAAACTTCAGCTCATCTTGGTTTGGCACTTAAACATTACATAGACTCAAGGGGCCCGAGGGGGTGTTGTAGGCAGCCATCACCCACCTGCCGTCTGGGTCCACAATAGAGGTGGACAGATTCCACTGTAGAGATTTGTGTAGACTGTAGAAGGATGGCCAAACCTTGCTTCCTCGTGGAAGCCCCAGTGTGGATCCCTTGAACGATTCAGTCTTTTCTCTGATGGGCGTGATCACCTTTGGTCAGTTTGGTCTCCTGAGGAAGGCCACTTGAGTCTTAAAGTGCTTAAAGTGGGAGAGGACCTTCTTCCTCTTGATGGGGGAGTTCAACCCTTGAACTTTCCAGATGTAGAACAAAGTGTCTGCCATGGTTAATTACAGGGGAAGTCAGGGCCCTTTCACACCAAATGTGCACTATTGGGTGTCTCAGAATTGCCCTTCCCAATACTTCTGCCTCTGGGGTACTGTTCCCTGAATGGGGGACTAACCTTTGATCACCCTGTCTCTGAGGGGTAGTGTGTCTGGGACACACTAGTGTGTGGTGCAGTGCTGGGTAAGTTACTTTTTCTATTGCTTTCTGTTATGTTTGGAAACTTGTTCAAGGAAGCTCTGTGCAGTCACAAGCAAGAATGGAGAAGTACTAGAAAAAGTAATACACCTTACAATTATAGTTACTTATTTCTTTTTATACAAAAACAATACAAAAATAACTATTTATAACAGAAACTTTTTTTGAAAGTAATAGGTTAGTTACTAGTTACTTTCAAATAAATGTAATCAGTTACAGTTACTTATTTCTTTTGTATAAAAATAATTGTAACTGTAAGGTATATTACTTTTTCCAGTACTTCTCCATCCTTGTTTGTGACTGCATGGAGCTTTCTGGAACACGTTTCCAAAAGTAATAGAAAGTAATAGAAAAAGTAACTTACCCAACACTGGTCTGGTGGTACAGGGGTGTATTTCAAACTCTCCTCTAACTATGGTGTGTGAGTTCTCCTTAAGAGGCTTAGTTACCCATGCAGTGTTTATTTATATTTATTTATTGAAATGTTTCACCAGGAAAGGCACACTGAGCAAAAAGAGTGGGATACTAACAACAACAAAAATGGAAAGGGACCTGGGGGTAGTCATATCAGATGACCTAAAGGTGGGAAAGCAATGTGAGAGGGCAGCAAGGAGGGCTGGGGGGATACTGGGATGCATAGGGAGAGGCATCACCAGTAGAAAACAGGAAGTTATTATTCCTCTGTACAGACAGCTAGTGAGACCCCATCTGGAGTACTGCGTGCACGGTGTGACCTGAGGGGGGTGGTTACAGAGGAGAGCAACTGCATACATTTGTACAAGGAAATAAAATTACACAAATTCAATTACATAATGGTACATAGGTATAACACCCCAGAAAAATGAAGTAGGAGCAACATAGGAAACATTTCCACAAGGAGTTATCCACATTGTTACATGGAGTGGGGGAGAGATTGTACAAGGATTATAATGACAAGGGGTGTAAAATATGTCTCCATACATGTCAGCTACAAGCTACGGTAGCGCGGTAGACAGAGAGATAAGGTTAGAAGTGCAGTGGGGGTGCAGAGGTTGGGAATATATGCCAGGGTTTGTAGCTGTATCTAAAGCCACTGGTCAGGCTGCATAGGATCTAGGAAAGGGCAGTGGGGGGGAAGGGAGCAGGTAAGACAGTAGGGGGGAGGTCAGTGACACTGCAGTTTACGGCACAGTAGTTTGTCAGGGCAGAGGAGATGGAATACCTAAAGGAGGAATGCTGGATTTGTGCCAGCAGGTCATTCCAGAACATCATGAGGTGGTAGGAGAAAGCCAATTGGCCAGCAGTGGTCCGGCAGTGAGGGATTACTAACAGTAGAGAGTCAGTAGATCTAAGGGCATGAGAGGGGGTTGGGGTTGGGGATAGGGAAGAGGTGAGGTAAGGTGGAAGGGACCCGAGCCAGAGGTCTGAAGCAAATTTAGCACAGTGGAGCAGTCACCAGCTGTCAAGGGAGGGGAAGGCCAGTGCATGGTAAAGCTTACAATGGTGGGTGCGAAGGGGGGCATTGAGGGCACAGTGGCTGAAAGCATTGAAGAGGGGGTCCAGTCTTGATAGTGTCAACTTAGAAGCAGCACTGTAGACTACATCACAGTAGTAGAATGTAGGTAATATAATTTTCTGCACAATTTCACATCTCACTGGTAGGGGGAGGCAACTATGGTTTCTGTAGAGAGCGCAGAGCTTAGGGTGCAGTTTTTTCAGGATAGCATCCACATAAGCTGAGAAGGATAGATGTCAGTCAAGCCAGATGCCAAGGTACCTGAAAGTTGGCACATCCTCAAGGACAGTCCCGTCAAGGGTGTGGAAGTTCAAGGGAGTAGTAAGCCTGGATAGTCTCTGCCTAGAGCCGAAGGTCATGGAGACTGTCTTCTTGGCATTAAGGGAGAGTTGGTGGGAGCTATACTAGTGCTGAACTTTGTTGAAATCAGCCTGGAGACTGGTAGTAACCTTGTCAGTAGTACAGCCAGAGGAAAAGAGGACAGTGTCATCTGCAAACATGTGAATTGAGGTAATTGACCAGGCAAGAGGCAGGTTCTTTAGGGGATGGAAAAGAGGATAAGGCTGAGTACTGAGCCTTGGGGGATACCAGTACCTCTAGGGAGTGGGGGAGAGGTGGAACCAGCAATTTTTACGGATTGAGTTCTCCCTTCCAGGTACCCTCTGAACCAGCTAGTGGCAGGCATGGATATACCGGCTTGAGAAAGACAGGATAGCAGCAGGGGGTTGGAGACAGTGTTGAAAGCTTTGGCTAGGTCAACAAAGATGGCTGCAGTAATGGGACCCTTGTCCATTCCCTCGAGGACTGTGTCGGAGAGTCATAAGAGGGAGGTGGTGGTAGAGTGGTTCTTTCTAAACCAGGCTGGTAGGGGGTGAAGAAGTTAGATTCCAAGAGGAAGTTGGAGAGTTGAGAGAGCAAGAGGTGCTCCTGGAGTTTAGCTAGGGTTGGGAGGAGTGAGATTGGGCAGTAGTTGGTCCCAGAGGTGGGGTTTCCTCCTTTGGGAAGTGGGAGGACTATGGTGTGTTTCCATTCCACAGGAACTAATTCAGAGGCAAACAACAGGTTTAATAGGTCAGCTAGCAGAGCTGCAATGGCAGGGGCAGAGAGGTAGAGAAGTTTGGGGTGTAACCCATCAGGGGACTTTCCCTTGAAAGGGATTAGGTTGAGTAGTGCATCAAGATCTTCTGACGGGGAGATGGTCTCGAAGTAGAAGGTGTTAGATCGGGGGGATTTGCAGCTTCAGCATGGTGGGTAGGTGGAGCTACAGTTGGTAGGAAGGCAAAGAATGAAGTAGCACATGTGGTGAAATAAGAATTGAAGTCTGAGGTAACTGTGAGTGGGTCAGAGATAAGAGTACCATTTGAGAACAGAAAGGGGGTGGGATTTGATGTTGAAGGAGGAAAGGGAGTGGATAACTTTCTAAAATTTAGATGGTTTATGCAGGTTGGCATTGAAGGTGGAGTTAAAGTATTCGTCTTTGGCTGAACTGGTGGCCTTGTTGCACTTGTTACAGAGTATACAGTAGATGATATTATCACCTGGGAGGAATGTAGACTTGTAGTTTTTCCACACTTTGTGCTGAGCATTTTGGCTCGCTATTAGTTCAGAGGAAATCCAGGGAAGGTGTGTCCCTTGGACCCTGATCCGATGTATGGGGGCATGTTTATCCCAGATGCTAAGGAAGGTATTCCAGAAATGTAACAGGGCATCATCTATGGTGTATTTACTATGGTTGGTACCCCAGTTTGCATGGGCTAATTCATCCAGAAGGGGGCAATGTTTAGAGATTTGTAAGACCTTTGAACAAGAAATTTGGGAGGGAAATTAAGGCGATGAATTTTACGGACTAAGTAAGTGATATGGTGGGTCGCTTATAGAGTCAGGAAGTAGTCCGGCTTTGAAGATTCAGTGGGGGTAGGAGGTGAGAGCCCTGTCAATCAGGGAGTGGTTGCCTGTCTTGTGGTTTGTGCGTCTCGGTTCTGAGATGATCTGGATAAGATTGACAGCTGTGATCTCAGAGCAGGCTTTGGTAAAGGTGGGTGAAGGCCAGTTGTGATTAAAATCTCCCAAAATATAAAGTTTGTCAGATGGGGCTAGGGAGGCTAGGAGGCTTAGAAGGTCAGTGACAGTTGTGGCAGGGGTTGCAGGGTGGCAGTATACACCTGCAACATAAATAGAGAGAGAGAGAGAGAGAGAGAGAAGGAGGATCAGTTGGAGCATGAGCAAATCAAAGGCTTTGGGATCTGATTTAGCAAGAGTAACAGAGAAATGTAAGTCTGAGGTTGTGTATATTGCAACTCCTCCACATCTGGTGGAGCAGTCTAGCCAGGAGACATGGAAACCTGGAACGGCAATGGATATGTCTGGAAAGTTAGGGTTTAACCAGGTTTCCGATAGGATGATTATGTCAGGAGCATGCTGTACAGCTACCTCCTGGAGCAGATCGAGTTTGGGGGCAAGGCTATGAATGTTTAGGTGGAGGATGTACAGCCCTCGGGGGAAGGAGCCAGAAGGTTTAGCAGCGATGGCTAATTTAGGGGGGAGGATCACGGAGCTTGGAGGGTATAGGGCCAGTGCCAGGCCAGGATTGGTGTGAATATCGCCTGCTGCAAGAAGCAGTAAGATTAGCGTTAGATAGTGAGAACAAATATGATAGCAACAAGCAGTGGGTGGACTCTAGAAGACACTTTAGGGTGGCCAGCATGAGATGAGTGGTAGGTAATTAGGTGGAGAGTTGACCAGAGGTGGGCATAGAAGTATAGGGAGGAGGACCTATACCTGATACATTAAACTTAGTAACAGTGAAGACAGTATGTCTGACTCTTTGTACAAGTTCTAAAGCTTACTTAAAACAAGAGACAAAAAGAGGGCCTCAGCCTAGGCTATGCCATCTGTAAGTCCAGCCAATGGCAAATGTGGCTGTCCCTGTGGTTTGTTATTAAGCTGAAGGGCAAGTCTTATATCCTATCCTAGTTTCATACTACAAACAGCACATCAGCAAGAATCACACACTTGGGCTGTTTTTCTCATCGCAGTCGGTGGTGGCATCGGAGGATTGGAACGGCACAAGAGGAAGGTCCATGGCAGTCGGTGGTGGCATTGGAGACAGGGCGCCATGATTGGTGGAGGAAGAGGCCAAGAGCTAGCCAGCCAATCATGGCAAAAGGTGTCAATGTGGTCTGGCTTTAAAAAGCCAGTCAGCTGCTGCTGCTGCTGCTGCTACTATCACTCAGGCTGTTTTTCTCACTGCAGTCGGTGGTGGCATCAGAGGATCAGAATGGCACAATGGGAAGGTCCACTGCAGATGGCTGCAGCATTGGAAAGAGGGCACCGTGACTGGCTGTGATTGGCAGAGGAAGAGGCTGAGAGCTGGCCAGCCAATCAGTGCAAAAGGCATCAATGTGGTCTGGCTTTAAAATGCTAGTCAGGCCATTGCTGCTGCTATCACTCAGGCTGTTTTTCTTCCCACCGACCCTAACCCTGGCCTCTATCAAATACAGGAGGGAAGAGGAGCAAAAGAGCATCAAGTGAGGAGCTGAAACTGAATGAAGGAGCAGGGAGTGGCCAGGAGCAACAGACGGAAACTGGGAGCTGCACAGCAGAAAGGGGACCTCACACTGCTTACTATGGGAGTATACAGAATCTCTTCACTGGTCCATAGAAATTGCCCAAAGGAACTGTAATTGCAAGACTATTCTGGTCTCTACACTAAGCGGCAGTACTGAACAAGTGGGTCACTGCACTGGGGATGCTACAATAGGAGATGGACAGACAGAAGTCCACAATGGTGACTATGTTTTGATGATCTGACTTTTTCTTTGAGCAAGCAATACAAAGAACTGGACTAATGGCACTCAAGTGGTACTTATGAACAAATGGTTTTGAATTTCTCAGGAGGATATTATGGGCTAATGTTTTTTTTAACTTGGGAAGGGCCTGGTCTCTGCAGGAGAAGCTACACAAAGAACTGTCCTAGCTGGACAAGTGATATTTATGGGCTAGTATTTTTTTGAATTTCTCAAGAAGAAATTATGGACTAGTGTCTGTTTGAAATTTTGTGAAGGGCTACAAAAGGATCTAGGGTACTACTGCTGGAGGTGAGGAACACCGGAGAGGATGAGGTGAATGGGTAGAAGGAGTTCACATTGCTTGTCGTCATAACTTAGGACTTGGGAAATCTGTTGGGGGTCAGAGCAGCCTCCAAATGTTGGTCTGTTTAGGTTAGGAAACTTTAACTATACAAAACCTGTTGGGGTAGGAGAAGCCTTCAAACACTGGCCTGTTCTGGTTAGGTAGCTTTAACTATCCAAAACCTGGTGACATAGGTGGCCTGGGAATGGAAAGGAGGCACAGCTGGGGGGGACCACAGGGGTGGCCTCTTTGGTAGGATAGTGAGGTGCAGTGGATGTGGGACAGCCATGGTTCTGAATTGAGCTTGGAGGATGGGAGGGTGCATGGTGTGTTATCAACTCACACAGCTGAAAGAAGAAATAGGGTGGTTACAGAAGGTACTGTGTGGAAGCGGGAGGGGAGGGTGGAAGGAGGGAAGTGGTAGTATCAGTATCAGCCAGAGATAGTGAGGGGGCAGGGAAAGTGCCAGGGGTTCAGAAATATGGCTAGTGAGTACAGGGGCTCAGAGGTGTATAGGGTCTCAGAGGAAGGAGGACGGGAAGGGTTCAGGTAGATGCAGCAGAGTGACTGAGGAGGAAAACAGCAAATCCAGGGGTGATATGAGAAATCTTGAGTCAGGAGGAAAAATGGCAGCTAAGAACAAGAAGTGGTGGATTGGAGGACCAGGTAAAGGTAGGCAGATGCCTGAAATTCAGTGACAGACTTCAAGCATGGCCTCTAGCAGTAACAAAAAGGGAAGCTTGGGAACAGAGCATATGAACAGATTTGCCCCCTCAATCTATTAGTAGAGGAAGGGAGCGACTACGGAAAGCCAGCAGAGGTGAAAGCAATAGGGAAGTTGGGAGACACAGGAAACGATCTGATCTCTCAAGAACAGGATAACTGACCAGAAAAAGGACTGAATCCTTTGAGACACATGAGCGTGAGATACTAGAGGAGCCTGGGACCAGGGGAGGAGGCAGTGAAATGATTTTGTGGGAGGGGCAAAGGAAACAGGAGCTGTCAATCCAGTGGATACAGATAGGGGTAGGCACAGAAAGCAACCAGGTAGGTAGGAGCAGCAGGGGGGTGTTTCTGCATGATAATACACATAGAACAGGGGGTGTGGGAGGCCTGGCTGATGAGAAGAGTAAGGTTAGTCTGTGGAGGGTCACTGAGGGTGCAAGGGGCCCTGGCGACAGTGTAAGGAGGGCAGTTGTAGCAGACAGCAATGAAGAAAACAGGGTAGAGGGCCAAGGACAAGGTAGGGCACTGGAAGGAGGAAGGCAGGATCTGAGAGCCGGAGATCAGAAGTGGAAAGTTCATGTAGGTCGTCACCTCGTCACTGTCTGCTTATAGATAAAAAGTCCACAATTGATGTAGCAAGATAAAAAGCCTTTTAATTCCAAATCAGCACATCAGTCAGCAAGCAGGATACACACTGCTTGCTGACTGACTTGCCTATTTGGAATGGAGGTGCCGACCTACATGAACAGTTTGTAAGTACCATTGGATTTGATTCTGGCCCCGTTTCTTTGGCATTTGCAGCTGCCTATTTTGTTCTGTGGTCAGAAGTGAAAAGTTGGTCACAGGAAAACAGGATGGATATCCGACAGCAAAGAAAAGACCGGAAAAAAAGAGGTGACAGGAAGGGGTCAGGACGCAGAAGAAAGAGAACAGAGGAAAGAGCCTGCAGGGGGGTGGAAGGTGCATGATAGGACAGAATGAGATAGATGAGACACCATCAAGGACAGAAAATGCAGATGCTGCTGTGGTGTATGGAGATTCAATCATACAAGGGATTCAGTGGCAAAGGAAGAAAGCAGCCTTTAAGGGGAGGTCAGTTTTTTGTGATCCAGGCATGGAAGGTGGAAAGGCACCCCCCAGGATAAGGGACTGCATCAGTCTGGTGTGGCAAAAACCACATCTAATTTTGCACCTAGGTATGAATGACTTGGCAGGGGAAGAGGGGGAGGTGGTTCAAAGGAGGTTCAGGGGACTGGCAGAGGGATGCAGAAGACGAATCAGTGCCCTTGCCTTCTCAGAAATCCTGCCAGTGCATTGTGCTAGTATGGCCAGGCAACTCAAAGTAAAGGAATTTAACCTCTGGCTAAGGCAGTGGTGCCGGGAGGAAGGCTTCACTTATCTGGGAGATTGGGGGTGTATGTGGGTGGATAAACACCAGTACGCAAGGGACAGGTTACACATAAGAAATGCAGGGGTCAGTTTTTTAAGAGGAAAGCTGCAGGGGTACATTGATGGGAAGCTGAGGATAGACATAAATTTAAATTAGACAGGGGAAAGTGTAGCACTAGGGGAAAAGGGGATTTTCAAAATAACAATGTAAACACAGCCTACACTCTTCCGAGGTGAGAGGCAATAGATAGCAGGAGAGAAGTGGACTATAGTTTCAAGGAGGGGTGGAAAGGGTTACTAGCAAGTGCCAGGAGCCTGGGAAATAAGATGGTGGACTTAGAGGCAGTGATGGGAGTTGAAGATCCAGACTTAATTGCAATAACTGGCACATGGTGGATAGAGTGACATAGCTGGGAGGTGGAGCTACAGAGGTACAATCACTTTAGGAGAGATAGGCAGAGGGAAAAGGGAGGGGGTGTAGCCCTGTACGTGAGAGAAGGGATAGTGGGAGAGGATGGAGGAAAAGGGATTTGCTGAGATCCTTTGGGTTACCCTGGGCAAAGAAGGGGTGGGACAATAAGGATAGGGGTGATGTACAGGCCACCTCACCAGAGTGAGGAAGTGGATGTGGAGATGGCCAGGGCCATTTAGGAGAAAGCCAAAAAGGGAGAGATCCTAGTAGTTGGGGATCTAACCTGCCTGATGTGGAGTGGCAAACCCCATCGGCCACATCAGAAAGAAGCAGGGACTTGCTAGAAACCATGCAGGATCCTCTCCTTAATCAACTGGTTACAGAACCTACTGGGGGTCAACACTTGACTTTGTATTGACCAATGGGAACAGAGGTTGGAGAAAACTTGTGGGACAGTGATCACTGAATGGTCCAGTTTTTCATCTGGGCATAGCCAAAATTGGGCAGGCCATCCACCAAGGTGCTCGACTTCAGGAGGGCAGACTTTGGGAGGATGAGGAGCATCCTGAAGAGTGAAATGGAAGACATCCATCACCTGGAGGAAGTGGAGCAGCTGTGGGAGGTAATAAAGAGAGATATCCTAATAGGCACGAACTAATGCATCCGGAAAATCAGCAAAGGCAAAAGGGAAAGAAAGCCTCTGTGGTTTACAGCGGGAGTCAGAGAGGAAATCAGGAAGAAAAAAAAGATGTTCAAGGCCTACAAAACATCAAAGGGGTGGAGGAAAGGGAGTTCTATAAAGAAAGACTTAGGAAAGTGGGTAAAACAATCAGGAAGGCAAAAGCAAGCACAGAGGAAAAAATAGATAGGGAGGTGAAAAGAGGAGATAAGAAATTCTTTAGGTATGTCAGTGACAAGAGAAAAACTAGAAATGAAATCCCAAGACTTAGAGAGGAGGGGGTAATTTGGTTGAAGAGGATGAGGAAAAGGCGACCCCACTCAATGAATACTTCAGTATTCACAGCAGAAAAGGGTGGTGGTGGGCCAGTAGTTGAGAGAAGGGGTACCGAGGGCAAGGAGGCAGACTCGAGTTGCTTCATGGAGGAGAGGCTGATGGAGGAGCTGAGAAAAATAAAAATGGATAAGGCTATGAGGCCAGATCAGGTACACCCAAGGGTTCTCAAGGAGATGAAGGAGGAGCTGCCGGGACCTCTTGCCAAGCTGTTAATCTATCCCTCAAAACAGGGAGGTTCCCAGATGACTGGAAGAGGGTGGAGGTGGTGCCACTTTACAATGGGAGGAGGAAAGAGGAGCCTGAAAAGCCTGAAAACTACTGCCCAGTCAGCCTCACCTCTGTGGTAGGCAAGCTGACAGAAATCCTTTTTAAGGAGAGGTTGGTAAGACACCTAGAGGAGGAGGGGCTGAGTGATGAAAACCAGCATGGGTTCACAGGGGGTAGGTCTTGTCAGACCAACCTGGTAGATTTCTTCAAGGGTGTTACGGAAGTATATGATCAAGGACATGCTTTGGATGTGGCCTACCTGGATTTCAGGAAGGCATTCGATTCCGTCCCCCACAAAAGGTTGGTAAGCAAGTTAGTCAGCTTGGGAGTGGGGGCAAAGCTTACAAGGTGGGTGGAGGACTGGCTGGAAGGAAGGAAGCAGAGGGCAGTAGTAAACGGAAGGCAGTCCAGTGAACTAGGGGTGAAGAGTGGGGTACCACATGAGTCAGTACTGGTTCCAGTTTTGTTCAAAGTGTATGTGGAGGATTTAGTAGAGGGTCTAAATGGAAAAGCATGCCTGTTCGCGGATGACACGAAGATCTGTAACAGGATAGGGGGGTGAAGAAAATGAGGCAATATCTAGCCAGGCTGGAGGAGTGGGCAGAAAAGTGGCAATTGAAATTCAATACGAGAAAGTACAAAATAATGCACATAGGGCGAAATAATCCAAGAGCAAATTACTGCCTAGGGGGAGAGTCACTGCAGGTCATGGAGCAAGAGAAGGAACTGGATATTTGGATCACTGACACATTAAAGGTTAGGAACCAGTGTGAAATGGCAGTGGGTAAGGCAACAAAAATGTTGGTGTGCATAGGGAGGGGTTTCACAAGTAGTAGGAGGGAGGTACTCATGCCACTGTATAAGACACTGGTGAGACCGCAGCTAGAGCATGGAGTAGAATTCTGGAGGCCTCATCTACAAGGAGACAAGGATAGGCCAGAGACGGTACAGAGAAGGGTGACTAAAATGATCCAGTGGCTGATAAAGAGACCATATGGGAAGAGGCTGGAGGAGCTTGGTCTATATACACTGGAGAGGAAAAGGAATTGGGGGGACATGGTGGAAACTTTCGAATACATGAAGGGAATAAATAAGGCCAAAAGGGCTAGAATCTTCAGACTGAGTGAAAACAAAACCACCAGGAACCATACACTCAAGCTGGAGGGGGCAGGTATAGGGGAGATGTAAGAGAGTTACTTTTCACAAAGGGTGGTAGGGCCTTGGAACAAATTACTTAAATGGGTAATAGAGATGGATACAGTGAAGAAATTCAAGAGGGCATGGGAAACATACATGGGGCTAGGCAGGGGTTGAGAGAGAGGGCAGGGGGGTAAAAGGGAAGGGGCTATCTATCTTCTTTTGGGCAGACTCGATGGGCTGTATGGTCCTTTTCTGCTGGCAGGTTTCTATGATTCTATGATTATTCGGTAAATAAAGTACAACTACTTGGAATTAGCAACCATCCAGAGCAGTGTGGTACATACTATACCAGCCAGGTTCCTAATATTGCAATGTGATCCTATGAGGTCGTGACCCACTACCCTATACAAATCACTGTAAGGACCCTCTTTGGCTCACCAGATTCCCATTTGCCTGGGGCAGAGCTTAGCTTAGAGGGTGTGGTCTGGGCTGCCATGAGGTACTGGATATCTACTTGAACATTGTAATTTTATGGTGCATATTAACTCTGAGTCCTTTACAGGAGGAGGGTGTTTTAGTTCCCAGGTGGTAGAGAGGCTGAATGGGTGGACATTTTGTTTGGGTTTGTCTAGTACCAATGTAACCCCCAGGTGGTGCATCCCAAGGGCTACTATCCCTGCCTACTGGACTACCAACCGGCTGAGGGGCCTAGGTTCTATTGAGGGTGCCTCCACCCAGAGGTCAGGGTTTGTAATGGTTGGTCGAGCTTGGACACAGCCCTCTGGGACACTGAGACCTCCTTCTAATCTCTCTAATGATCCACACAATACACAGGAATTTCAGTACCAATACCCCACATGTACACACAGTTCAATCATAAGGTACTACTTGCCCTCAAGACCGATTCTGAAGTTCGTCTCAGAAGACCCCCTGTAACATAAGGTTGATCAACATACACAAACCAATGTAATGCCTGCTATATAGGTACTGACACTTCAGACAGTTTAAAGTTGATAACATCAACTCTGATTTAGTTAAGGGGAGTGGAACACGGGAGGGGAAGATCAAGCTGATTGGCAGAATTAAATCACAATACTGTGCACTCATACAGGGTGTTAAAAGTCACACTCTGGGTACCCAGGTTGGGGGGTGGCTAGCCAGGTCCATTGCCCGGGGTTGGCCGGCAGATGCCGATGAATAGGGTCCTGTAGGGAAAAGATATGCACAACACCCAAGATGGCCGGATGGCTCAGTCCTTCAGGAAATTAAATAAAGAAAATCAGATGAAACACTGGTGATTGTTAACGGGTCGCAGGGGGATGCCCTGATTTGTACTCACACTACCCCACGCTGAGAACCTCATGCAGATGTCTGTTCTGGATCACCAGACAAGCAAGGCAGGGAGACTAGATTCTACTGGCCAGGCCCAACTGCTTTGACTAGCAGACGGACTTAGTCGGATTACATTCAGTTCGGCTTTCAGCTTATACTGCATGGTGACAAGAGAACTGGAATAGCTATTCTTCACAAGCATTCAACACATTTATATGTAAAGGAAATTACTATACCAGGCAGCTGCTCCTAGGTCCCGATCGCACTTACTGCAAATACCTGGGAGTTCACACAGCAGCTTCAGTTCCTGACAGACCGAGCGTGATTTAGCAATTTCCGCAGTCTTCTACAGGGTGAGGCCTGGTTTCTACTTTTCAGTCTTCCTTCCTTTCAGTCACCTCAGATTCAGTCTAATTCGAGTTTCCAACGGCAACAGACAGACTTCAGGCCTCTCACACACTTTCCGCGCGAAACTATACAACGCAGAAGCTCAGAGCTCCTTCTCTCCTCATGGTCGCAACTGATCTGATCTCCCAGTCACAGGGCAGAGCATTCTCCTCAAGCACCACCTGGTCCATTTGGTGGTCTCAGCTGTCAATCACTCCAAAGCTTTCTCAGTTGGTGCAAAAAGGCACCAAGGTCCAAAACTTCACTTCCCAGAATTACTAGCTATACCGTCCCGTTGTAAGCCGGCTCCCAGGAGAGTCCGAATTCTGGTTGGTCCAAACAGTCTCCATTTTATAGTTCCCCTTATTCCATTGGCCCAGCACAGCAGTTTAGGTCCAAAATGGAGGGGCAACACACACAGAGTCCCTGCTGTAACAAAAGCAGGTTAGACAAACTACAATATTACTACTGTCTTAAATGTTTGCAGGGTAACAGATATATCTTTCAGAGGGGCTACCTTTGCGCCTTCAGAGACCGCCAAATGAAGCGATTACCCCGCAGTTCAGGTGGGATTCGAGCAGGGAAACACCAGCACCCCTGGAAAAGCATTGATTATGTCTGCAAGCATACAGCTCTTAAAGAGACAGTATGTGGGAGGCTCTACCAGCACTCACAGTGCCATTATAACGGCTTAAACGCTGAACACCAGCAGGCAAGGGAAATACTTAAGCAAGCTCCTAGGAGGCTTTTTAGGAACCCCCATTTGTAGGGGGGTTACACCATCACCTGGTACTGTGTCTTGCCATGGCTCACCCATGGTCCTTCCAACCTTCCTGTCCTGCCACCCCCTCCTGTCTACACAGCTTTTATCGGGTCTAGTATGGTTGCCCGTGATTACTTTTCCCAATTCTGTATTGCCCACGATCTGTTTCCCATAATTGAGTTTACTGACACGATGTTTTCCCGGACATTGTTTGCTCGAAATTGTAATATGAATGAGCCGACCCAGTGTATAGTGCTATAGTTCTGTTACTCGATCCCTTGTGTGAGGCAGACAGTATTTACTTATTAAATCAATGTTTCCTGTGCACAAATTAAACTCAGGCTCAGCTCCCTGATCTGACTGTCAGATGTCAGATGTAACTGTGGCACACATCTAGGTGCCTGGTCCATGTTTTTTCTTTCAAGTTCAATATTTTAATAAGTTCAGGATTCAGTTTACAATATAATGACACCTGATACTTGTCCACATCAAGGCAGAGTCCAGTCAAATTCTGCAGCTCCAACATGGCCCTCTTCCTTGGGAGGACATAATCATGGTCAGTCCCTCAGCATTCTTTGAACAGAGAGGTTGTGATCTTCATCCCATTCAAACCACTCAGTCAGCTCAAAATTGGAGCAAGTGTACTTTCATTAGTGAGAACAACCATGATCATTTTATCTTCCAGGTCTTGTACTCTTTGGTTCAGCTGCCTGTTCTCCTCTTTCAGCCCCTAAGTCTCCGCTACCAAGCTGGACACCGCCAGTTAGTTAATGTATTCTTTCTTCTAAAGCAATGTAAGTGGACCACGATGGTGTTCTTGTTACTTCTCACCATACTATCCTCGCTAACCATTTGATTTTGTGAAGTCCTACCATTCTGCTTAATTTTGGGTCCACTTGCACAGCCCACAAAGTTCATCATTAATTCCAGGACATAGTACCATCGCTGCAGTAATTGTGCTGATTTTAGTTTAGTTTTAGTTATTCATTTTATTGCAGCACTGGTTGAGAAACTGTCACTCGGGAAATGATTTAGTGGGGAAAACAACTGATGGGAAAGAAGTGTCGGTAAACTTCATGTTGGGCAACCTTATGCCGGGCAACCGTACGGATCCCCTTTTATCAGCTTTTTATCAACCTAATCAGAGGGCTGTGCACTGTAATTATAATTACCCTGGTTGTAATTCCTTGGGAGTTTCTGGGACCAAGGGGGGGGGGGTGAACAGGAGTGCCCTGAGCCACTGTTCACTACAGCATCCCCCATCAGCTTCAGGTGGGGCAGGAGGTTATAAGGCCTGCACAATATTGGATAAAGGGGCTAAATATTGGAGACCCCTTCTTATTACAGATAATCATGCTTGAGTGTGTAATCCCTGAGATCCTCTAAGGGGGTAGGCAAAGACAGAATACCCCCTGTGTGATGCAGAGCATCTGCTCTGCTAGCTAACAGCCATACCCCTTCAAAATACCGGTGTTGCTCCTCCTCCCGGTGGGGCAGAATTTCTTGCCATTTGCCTCCTGAGGGGGGGTGTATGGGTGGGGGTGAGGGAAAAAGGACTGACCTGGGGACCTGGGTCCTGCCTTACAGATGGCTTCCCTTAACAAACGCTGTATGGATGCACGATCACTTACCCACCCAAAGACTTTCACCCGACAGTACAAGAAACTGTGTGCATTGCCCCTTAGGGCCTATGAAAGCAGAGGAGGGATCAGAAGAGATGCAGTCTTGTCCCTCTGTAAACCTCAAATCCAGGTAACAGGGGAAGGGAGCCCAGCCCTATAAGAAGGCCGTCCGAGTTTGCTCCAGGGGTTCCTAGTCCCGCACCCAACCCTTATTTTACACCCCCCCAAAACACCCCTCTGTCACATATCCCATCAAGCACTGCACTTATCTGATATGCCCTCAGACCGGGAGCTCAGCTGAGGGGTTCTTCATTCCATTGTCCACAGGAGGTTTCTGCTGCATCAATGGTAGTCTGGGCTCAGCTTGGCTTACAGTAGCATCCGAGGTTCCCAGTTCCTGAATCAGCAGAGCAAGGTCTGAAGTGGCCACCCAAGATAAATGCTGTTGCCCACCTTCCTGCTTCAGGTACTCAGCTGAGCTGAAATCCACGTCTGGGTAGTGTTGTTCAGCATGCAGAAGGGAAACTAGGACTAGCAGAGAAAATCTCTTGCTTGCAAAGTAGGGACTAATAAATTCCAGTCCCTGGACCTCCTGTTACCGATCACTTTGCTTGTAGCATTGGTCTTGTGCCGCATGTTCTTGAGGGTGGTTCCTTCTGTTGTGTTCCACCAGTTATGACCTCATGAATGTTGGCCCTGGTTCTTGGTCAGACCAAGGGGTAGGGTACGTTGTTCATTAGGTGGATGGGCATTGGGCCCATTTCAACAGGGCTCTCCGGTTGTTGTTTAGTTGTTTAGGACTATGCATCAGGCCCAGCTCATTATTGCTTTGTATGTTGTTAAGAGGTGGCCAGGTCACATCAATGAACCCTAAGGTGGCCTCAGGCATTGAGAACTGCAACAGGGAACCATTGTTAGAGAGTCTAAGCACTCCAGGGTACCATAGTGAGAATGGGATCCAGAGCACATGGAGTGCCTTCCAGTCCTCCATGAATGCCTTCCTCCATACTGTAAGATTCCTTGAGTAATCTTGAAAAACCAAACCATAATATGATGTCCTTGCCAGTTAAAGGCTCCCAGCTCACTAGCCATGATCTGGATAGCTTCTTTTTCTGAAAAATTGAGATTGCGGGCCAGGATCGGCCATGGTTTCTCTCCGATGGCAGACTTGGGCTGGAGAGATCGATGCACCCTCTCAATCATGATGTGGGTGCCACGTGGCAGTTGGAGAATTTCTGAGAGGGCCTGCTATAGGAACTGAGTCATTCTGCTCTCTTCATAGCCTTTGGGAAGCCCAGGAGTCACAAGGTGTTGTGGCGGCTCCTGTTCTTGAGGTCATCCATTTTTTCTTGGAGAGAATTTTTTTAATTTCCTTGCTCCCTCATGGTAGTACAGTGTCCGTGGATGGATTCTTCATTCCCAGCAATGGTGTACCCTACCTTGCATTGAGTTGGTGAAAAGTGGCAGCTGCCTTATTGGAAGCAATGGTGAGATCTTCTATATGGCTTAGGATTGAGGTGAACACATCCCTGATCGAGGGCTCCAGGCCCTCTTTGGTAGTGTGTGCTATGCGGTCAAGAGTGCCAGAACAGATTCTGAAGGTAGAATGGTCCAAAACAGGTAAGAAAAAGTACAGAAATTCATCAGCAGTGTGGCAGTGGTTCACTTTTCTTACGGTGGTATTTTTTGAACACTGAGATGCTGGTATAAATGGTACTGGGTTTGATCTTTGCTATGGGCAGTCATGTAGAGAAAATTAGGCTGCCATATTGGTTGATGGCTAAACTATGCCCCCCATTTACAGTGTTTTGAAATACATTGTGTCTTAAGTATTGGTATGCATCTTAGTTCCAATCACTAGTGAAATTAGTTTGGTTGTTCTAGTAGTCAGGAGTTCACATGAGAAAAAGTCCACAGCTGCTTAATAATTGAATAGCTTTGATCAATAAGTGCTTACAGGCTTCTAAATGTACAAAGATGGAGGCCTGATATGTTCTCAACCAGGAGAGGTAAAACCTCCTGTTCATTACCAAGGTGTGCAGGTAGAGGTAGTTAAGCAAGCCTGCACTACACCTCTCCTGGTCAATCAACGGATGGCTTCACTTTCCAGTGTCAATGGTCTCTCACCTCCTGTAAATATAAAATTCATCAACAAGATCAGAAAACATTGCAAAATGTTGTACTACAATGGCACATGGTACTGACACATGGCACTAGCACACTGGAGTTTTGTCACCCTGCCAACTGGGAGACTGAGGTTTGGGCATATGCCCAGAATCCTACTCTGAAGGTGGCCACTGTCCAGGCATGTAGAAGAGCTGAGACACTCAGTTGTTAGAGTGGAAAGGTGTAGGTTGCCCAAGTCATGCAGCCCCCAATAAGTCCATAATTTAGTGCCTTTGCTTTCAGCTGTGAAGACAGCTGCCTAATGACCCCAGCTGCTTGATGACCCCCCAGCTGCTGTACAACATTCTTAGTCACTGGAAAGGGGTGTGGCTATGGTGACCACTTTCAAAAGTGGCTACAGGGTGAACCATAAGTAAAGGTACATATTGAAATCCACCTTGAAATGTATGAAGTGGCTGTGAATGCATTCCATTTAAGTACATGCATACTGGCATCATGATTCATCAGGAAACACTCATGCCTTTTGAGACACAGAGTCAAGGGGGTTCATGTCTCACACCCAGGCTTGGCTGATTCTCACTCCTGATGTAGTAGGGCAATACTAAGTGTGGGGGGTTACTGCTGAGTCCCCAGTAGGTATTTGGGTTTGTCTGTATTGTTTGCACTGTGGAACAATACTAGGTGGTACTGCCATGTACTGCCACACCTGAACTTGGCTCATGTCTAAAACTGGCACTGCAGTGTTATACTTTGATGGAGGTCCCTTCTGTCTATTTCTGGTGATTATCCAGATTGTTAAGGATCCCACGGCTTGGTCGGGAAACAGCAGGGTATAATCCATGACTTCTAACGGACATTCCCACCCTCAACCAGTTTCCATTTTAACATATTTACCCAGGATTTACGAACTGAGATGTGGCATCTTATTTTCAGTGGGCTCCTGCTTCTTCCCAACTTTATGATAGTGTCTTTGGTGTCTTAAGCTGGTGGTTCTCTATTAACAGGAAGGCCAAACAGACTGCAGGGTCATCCACTTCCACATTTTCTGGAAAGTGCACAAGATGCACACTCACTGCACGGGATACATTCTCCAAAAGCTCTAATCACACTCAGATCACTTTATTCTTCTTTATTTCACTGTCAGCACCTTACTTACTAAGCTTGTTGCCTCCTTGGCCTCCATCTCCTCTGTTTTAATATTAAGTACAGTGATCTTAATGTTGAAATAATTTAATGCCTGGAGTACCACGGTGATAGTAGGACTCTGCTCATCTGTGATTTTTGGACTAAATACATTTATTGTTTCCATGTTATACAAGATACTCCATTACTTTCCATACATTTCATATGTCTGACTTACTTTACAAAATGAGGTACAAAGGGAAGCTAAAGGAAGAAACCTATACCATACATGGGCCTGGGCAGGAAAAATTGTGAAATACAGGACATAAACTAAACCACACTAAACAGAGAAAGGACAGGCAAGGAAAAACATTTCATTTTATACAGCACCCCATCTGACTAGCTCAGAGCACTTCACAAATAAAGATTAAATGCAGTCATAAACCAGCTAAATCAAATATTAAAATAATATGTCAGCTATTAATTTAAAAAAAAACATAATAATTGTATATTGTTTAAAAAGCCAGAGTGAACAAATCATTTTGAAGCTCTCTAGCTCCAATGAGATAATGCTCTTTACTTGCAAGGGGAAAGAGTTCTACAAAAACAAGGCAAGCACAGAAAAGGCTGTCATCTGAAAATGTTAAACATGCCCTAGGAACAACCAAGTATATTCCCTTGGTGGAATGGAGTGGACTTTCAGGAGCATATCAGGCTAAGATCTCTTTTAGGTAGTCTGGCTTCAACCCATGCAGACGTGATACACCATCTGTTAGGAAGCCAGTGCAGTTGCTACAACACATGTAATATGGTCAAAGTATGTTAATCCAGAAATTTGCCTGGCTGTAGCATTCTGTTCCAGCTGCAGACAACATAACAACTTCCCTGCCACTCCTAGGTACAAAGCATTAGAGTAGTGCTATCCTTGAGTTCATGAAAACATGCACTAGGGTCACCAGTTCCTCTTGCCCTAGATAGGGATTAGCCAAGGAGATGCTTTCCAACTGAAAAAATCTATTGCAGACTACAGCTGACACATGATGTTCAAGTCTCAGATTAGAAACCACAATGGCTCCTAGATTCTTAACCCTATCCATGGCCACCAAAGGTGTACAATTTAAAGATGACATCAAAGCAGTAACTCAACTTGTGACCTCAGCTCAAGAACTTGTTGCCACCAGCACCATCTCCATCTTAGTTGGGTTTAAGCTCAACCAGCTAGAGACCACCCAGTCACCAATATCCTGCAGACAACGCTTCAGCACCAAAACCATAACATGCCTGTCTGGTGTTAATGACAAGTACAGTTGAGGATCATTTGCATAGCGCTGAAATTGCACACCATACCTTTGAATGACCCATTCCAATGAATAACATGGGTGACAGAAAAACTTCTGCAGAACCACATAGCTGACTACCTTCGGTTGTGAAGAGAAAATATTCAACCACACATTTTTGTTGCCTTCCTAAAAGGAAAGACTCAAAACATTGCAGAGTTGTTCCAGTGAGTCCTCCATATTCCATAAGGTTTTCCCTATTAACATCCTGTTATCCACAGTACTAAACACTGAGAGAAAGCAAGGAGAACGTGCATCAATCATTCTCCCTGTCCTTCGCCAGGAGCAGGTCATTGAGCACCTTTACAAATTTAGTCTCCATGCTGTGGCAATGCCTGAAACTAAGTTGAAACAGCTCATAGATGTTAAATGTTTCCAGCTGCACCTCAGACTGCATTGCCATCCCCTTCTCAATCACATTCCCAAAAAATAGAAGGTTTGAGTCAGATCTGTAGTTTACTAGCACCTCTGGGTCCAAAGATGACTTCTTCAAACCTGGTGTCAGTATGCATTTTCTGAGGGCCACCAGGAAACAACTCTCTGAGGGAATACCAAATGATTGCAACATACACTGGTCCAGGGCCTCTTTGCAGTCCACCAAAAGCCCTGTTGGCCCTGGGTCTGCCTCACAGCAGGTAGGGCCCAGCTTGGAGATCACTTCAAAGACAGATAAAACTTACCTCAAACATATGGATCACCCCCACTCCTCACCCCATGATCAATTCTGGCCCTGCACTGGCAACCTGAAATGATACATACTTTGCCCAGTAAGAATCAATCAATCTCTTCACATCTTCCTTGATGCAAATCTCCTCAGATTACAGACAAGCTGAATGCATTAGCATGCCCATGGTATAGAAGAGCTGAGCAAGATGATTCCTACATCAGGCAAACACCTGTGACAGGAGCGTTACCTTTCTCAGGGTTATCACCCTCTGATAATCTCTGTAATGAGAAACCAGAACCATCCCGTCACATACAGAGTGGGACCTCTGTCGTAAATGAATACTTTGGTGGGTTTTTAATTGTTTCTATGCCACTGGTAGCTGTCTCTGACACCATTCACTGCTGGGAACCCTGGAAATGACATATTGGGGGAACAGCCTCTATTAGCTGTTTCAATTCCAAGTTTTGAAGTGAGTTTGATGCATGGATGGTAGAGTAGCCTGCTCATTTTGCTACTAATTTTAAAACAAAAAAAAACACATTGCAGCTTGTAAGATCATTTTTGCATAAAACTGAACATGATGGAATGTTTGATACCTTTTATTGGACCAACAAGTGTCTTGTACAAAGATGGAATTACTGTACACACAGGCTTTCGGGGCCTCACAGGTCCCTTCTTCAGGTGAATAGCAAAACTAAGCAACATAAGCAGTATTTATATCCATTGTGGAGCAATTAAAAATCAGGAAGTGAAGTAGGAAGGTGATAAGGGGACTAGAGATGAAAGTCTAAGATGCAAAGTAAAAAAAATGAGAAGAAATGGGAGGGGCTAAGTAGGAACAGGTCAGTATGAGATGAAAGAAAGCTAAAGGGAAGACAAAGGCACACAGATAGGATCTGAGAGCAGAGGCTGGCTGTAAGGGTAGACTAAACAGTAGTTGCCTTAGAGATGCAAGGAAGTCAAGAAATTAGGAGAAACAAAAGAACAAAGGCCTTGGTGCTACATTGATAGTTTTATTGTGTGGATGTTTGTTAAAAAGATTGCATGTTTTATATCTAATATTTTTCCTATGATGCTGAAGAAAAATTAGTGACATGGGATATGTTTCTGTTTTTATATCACTGGCACTTATGGATGGCTTAGAAGATGAAGCAACAGTAAAGACATCCTGAAAGGTATTTTTTTTAATTTTCCACCAATAAAAGTTTAAATGTACTGTAGATAATTGTTAAAAAAGGTTGTAAGTTTTAGATCTGACATTTGTCCTATGATACTGGAAATAAATTAGTGACTGGGTTATTTTCTGTTTTGTCAATGGTTGAGAGATATGCTTCATGGAAGAGAAAAAAAAGACATTCAACTGATTGTGAAGTTTCTGCTGGTCAATCAACAAGCAGCACAGGGACTAAAGACAAAGTCACTGACAAAGTCACTGACAAAGAGTCATCACATCCAAGGTTTTAAGGAAAGGACATTGAAGCATTAAAGAAATATAAAATCACACATTATCCCATAATGCAAATCATCATGAGCTGTATATGCAAGTCACCACAGAATATTATGCTGGCTCAACTTTACGTAGAAATGCATGGTACCAAAAGGTCTCTCACACAGTCTGCAAAGAGTGCTAACAGAAGACACATACATGTGTTTCATCCTACCAGGACTCATCAGTGTCCCTCATTTGTTTGACACCCCAGTAGAATGAACCAGCTACCATAAGATGATCTATCTGGGTTATGTTTTAGTGAACCCAATAAAAACCAAAAACAAACTAAAAGACAAAGAACCTCAGTGCTCAAGCACTGAGACAATGGTTACCCCAAAGGGCACTGGTCGGGAAGCCAAGTTTTAAAGAAATACAATATCACACATTCCCTAATAATGCAAAGCACCATTGAAGCATTAAATTTAGCACAGAGGTGTTTCCGTGATATAGTTGATGCCTTGTTTGATGGAATGATTATTGAAAGCATGTTGCATAATGATGAATATGATACACAGCTTTTTAAAACAGATTTCTTTAAAGGTACTTTGCTAAATGGTGCATTTTCAGTATTATGTGCAGCCAAGTACTCATGCTCAGAGCTAAAACAGACTGTGTATGTGTCCAAAATGTTTAAGAAGATCAGCACACTGGAAAAAAAGTTGTCAAAAAAGTGAAGGACAGAAAACCTTGCAGGCCTCAAGTGAAAAGGGGCAGCACTAAAAAATGAAAAGAAATAATAGATGGGATCAAAAAAGAAAAAAAAATGGATAAATAATAAAACAATCACAGAAAATCTGAGAAGGAAAGTAAAGTGTGCCAGAAAAATATTACATTGTAGGGCACCAAAGCATGTTGCTGTTTTTCAGCAAGCTGGTGAATTACAAAACCAGCTTCTTGAAAATCAGCAAGTTGATGAGTTAGCACACAGGGAGCCCCCTTACATTTTTTTCGAAAGAGTGCAGAATTCTGAACATATATTACAGATGTTCAGGGCTGTTGAATTTCATGAGAGATTCCGATTTGTGAATTTAGACAGGCTAAATTAATTTACAGATGCCATTAAGGCAATACCGCAAGCTAGTCAAGACCTTTTAGTCCATGTAATGAATCAGTTCAGCCCAGAAGATTTCATCCAGTTTTGTTTGAATGCTGACTCTTTAAATCACCCTGTTCTCAATGAGAACACACCATAAAGAGTTAAATACAGCCACCTTCTTAGATCAGATAGCCAACGTGACAGAGCAATGGAGAATTAATTGCTGATGAAATAGTACATTTCATAGTTCCGACTATCAGAAATTACCAGGGGGCAGGGCTGGGGAGTAGAAGGACACTGAGCTCTGTTTTATATAGTAAACTTATTGACAAAAAGAGACAATACTTGATTGACTTAAATAATAGAGATAATACCATGTGTTTTGCTGGCTTCATTCTCACTCTTACATCTTCCCATGAGTGACAGTCAGTTGCTCAATAAGTCTAAAATATTGCATGCTGAGCTAGGTTTATCAGACCACACTCCTGTCACTTGCAGTAGTAGTAGTAGTAAAACTTATTTTTATACAGGAAACACATCTTTGAGCCAAAGGCCCAGTTTACAAGAAAGTCCTGTTTACAACATGTTACTTGTACATATATCATGTATACAAATACAGAAATGTATAAAATGGAATATGTATTTAAAAATAACGGTAACGTTTAAAGACAAAGACATTGCAACACAATAACAATCAATTTACATAAATCCCTTATTGTCATTCAGACTCACTAATTATTCCATTCATTCAGACTTACACAGGCATTTTAACATTTGACATAACTTCAAACTATCTAAGTTCAGTATACTCAAACTATACATTATATGTGCAATTATGAGTATAACAGAGGAGACATATTTACGCGTTAATAACAGTACTCAAGTTATCATTACATTCCCCACTACACCTCTAACTAAATTCCTGCATTTTAGTATACCTAGAAGCATAAACATCTAACATGACAGTACTATCAGTTCTTGCAAAAACTGGCTATACACTGGGAATAGGTATACAGAATGAGGTAGGTTATTCCAATATTTAGCAGCCTGGTGACTTAAGGTTTTTTCAACATATCTATTTTTATTAGTGAAAGCAACAATCCAATCTACTTGAAAATGTCTTTTTGGTCTAGAATTTACTTGATCACACTCACCAAACAAACACTCATTAATATAGTGTTCATGGTAATCTACATGATATTTGTAAGTTATTTTTTGCCACGTCATAGCACATCTATTCTCAAGAGTTTGCCACTGAAGGGTGGTCAACATTGCACAGTGGTGTATTCTCAATTCACATTGCAGCACATATCTAGCAATTCTATTGTAAACAATTTTCAATGATCTCAACAATGATTTATTAGTGGTTCGATATATTAAATCTCCGTATGTTAATACAGGGAGTAATCATTGTTCAGCTACGCTTTTCCTACTGCTCATATTTAAGCAACTAGTTGTTCTCCACAATGCTCCCAATCTTTTATTTAATTTGTCAACTAGTGTTTCAATATGGTCACAAAATGTCAGTCCCTCAACAAATGTAATTCCTAAGTATATATAATATGACACCTGTTCCAAATAGGTATTATTCACATTACTAGTGAGTCATTTGTTCTTTTTTTTATTTTGTGTAGATCCTAAATAAAGCACCTTTCTTTTCTTCGTGTTCATCACAAGGCCTGACCTGTGAACCACCCCCTCACATAGTCAAAATCCACCTGCATTCTTTCTTGTAGTTCCCTACTATTTCGTCCCACCATCACCATTACAGTATCATCAGCATGCAGCCGTATCTGTGAATGTTGCATAACTTATGGAAGACCATTGTTAAACATCAAAAACAACAGCGGTCCTAGTGGTGTGCTACAGTTTGAATGTTTTTTAGGAGTCAGAATTAAGATTTTATATCATAATAAAGGAAAATAGCAAACATTTTCAATGGGATCAGAGACTTCCTAAAACACTGTTTGTATTACTGCATGACAATCACTATTATGGTGTAAAAGATGTGAAGACATTTATAGAGGCCAGATACCCCTGTCAATACTGTCACTCCCCATTCAGACACAAAAATGGTCATTCCTGTATTTTGTTTTGTAATATTTGTTGCGATCCAAACTGTATAGAAGAGGAAACTGACACTGCATCCTGCCCCATTGTAAAAAGATCTGTAGGTCCTCAGCTTGCTTAGAAAGGCATTTAGCTAGAGCTGATGTGGATACAGTGCCTTGTAACTCAATGAAACTGTGTGAAGAATTTTTTTGTCTTTTACAAGGGTTCTTATGCATATCAGTTGATTCAGTGTGACAGATGTGGGTCTTTCTTGACCAAAGCCAAGCAAGCATCTCTGTTACATGTCACCACTCACAAAAGTAAAAACCTCTGAGAACTATATTGAGTTTGATTTTGAGGCCAGACAAGAAAGTGGTACACACAAATCAAATGTTGCGTATGCTAAAGAATTAGATGGAAAATGGTCCTGGGAATTTGAAGGGGACGACTGTATAAAAGATTTTTGTCAGACATTTTATAGATGCACCAGTCAGACACTACACAGTTATAGCCCACAATGCCAAAGGCCTTGACAGCTATTTTATTGTTAGCCAGCTAGTCAAGGAAAAAAATGATATTAAACTGCTCACCCAAGAAGGACAATTACTTTCTGTGACTGTATCAGCCCTACACATACAATTCATAGACAGTTACTACTTTATGACTTTTAAACTTGCAAAACCCTGCAGCGTCAGAGTTTGAGAATGAGACAGCAAAAGGGTACATTCCACATTTTTTTAAACACCATTGCCAGTGAAAATTACATAGGTCCTTTAAACAATGCAACATTCTATGGGGTGGATTATGTGACGTCTAATGAGAAATCAGAGTTCATTCGGTGGTACACAGCCAAACAACATACAAAATTTGATCTGAAAAAAGAGCTTCACTAGTGTTGTCAGGTAGATGTTAAAATTCTTCAAAAAGCCTGTGACAGATTTCGGAAAGAAGTGATGAATATGACATTCAAAATGTTTTTGTGGTGACACAGCAAAGTACAAAATAGTCTATTTAGATCCCTTCCAGTATACCATGATATCCTCAATTTGCATGGCAATGTAAATATTTCTGAATCTGAGTGAGAACGTGCTCGCAGTTCTTAGAATCAGGGTTCTTCTGAGAACAAAACCTGAAGTAAACCAGAACTATTTGATTTTTGCCTCATTAGAACCAAATCAGAACCCTAAAAATAAAAAAAACAGACAAACCTGAACTGAACCTGAACCCAGACCATGTGAGATGAGGAGAACTCACATGGAGGCAATAGTCTTTCCATACTATTCTGCACATCTCCAGCTGTGTGAAGTATTGCCTACAGATTGTGAAATTATTACTTCATTGAAGTCAGTAATGAATGTCAATATCAAAGCAAAATCCAATGATGATGAGCCACCTGCAAAAAAGCCAAATACTGATGTCAAGGACATAATATCCAGTCTAGGTGGTCCTTCTATAACAGCAAACAGATCATTGTCATTCAGTGAACTAAAAACATATTTATAACATGACAGTAATACTGAAAACTGCCTTTGATTCTGGAATCAGACAGGAAGACACCTGTTCTCCAAACCAGCAAAGCTTGCACATAAGTACCTATGCTTTCCAGCAGCAGTAGTAGTGAGAGAGTGTTCTCATTCTGATAGCAAGCTCTAGATGACAGAAGATCTCACCTATCAGTTAACACACTTGCTTGTTCTGTATTTGTTAAATTATTGAACATTTATACTTTACAATTGAACTTTTACTTTCCTGTTTTTTAGTTAGTTTCTTTTACTCAAAGTAGTATTGATTTGAATAAAGTTACCAATGTGAAATCAGTTGTCTTGTCTCCATGCTATATATTATTATAGTGGCACGGTAGTGCCACTATAGTTAGGGTTGAGTACCCCATTTAAGGTTAAAGTGTGACATTTTGCATCTTAATAACTTTGCCACTGTATGACAGATTATCCTGAAAATTTGCAGCTACTGAGCAGTACCATAGATCTCTGGATCTGCCCAGTTTTGTAATGTTTGGATATACAGTTACAGAGTTATTATGCGGCATTCTGTAGCACATTTACACTTTTTTGTGCATTCTTTGCTCATGCCTACAGGTTGCACGGTTTATGCAACCAGTCCAAAATCTTCAGGGAGCATGTAGCCAGGGTCCCCGATGTACCTTTTGAAGATTTCATGAAAAAATATTAAACTGTTCCAAAGTTATTCAAAAAATCCCATTATAGTCAATGGCAAAAGTTAACAAAAAGTTTGAAAGTGTCGCAAATGCAGATTTTAGTGTCGCAAATGACCCCTGCAGTGTCACAAATGCACCATTTTGTTTTCAGTTACCGGTCACAGAAATGCTTGGCATTTAAAATTGGGACCATCTAGGGACCATATTCTTTTTGTGTTCACCTAGTCGGACCCTGAGGATGCTAGCCACATCTTTTTGGGGGAGTTAAACACCCCAGAAATATGTTTTTGAAATTTTGTTTTAAAAAGTAGTGTCACAAAATAGTGCTGTGCCTGTGACACTTTCGTGATTTTTTGTGTGAAAATGTTGTGATTTGCGACACTACTCTGTGACACTATGGCCAAAATAACAGGAATTCTTTGCCACCCTTCTGCAAAAGAACGGTTTAGTCTTTTGGGCTGAAATTTGGAAGGAAGAAAGCCAACATCCCATAGATGTGCCTTTTTGTGGTTTGGTGACAAAGTATTACAGGGCTGCAAAGTTATTGCACTCCAAAATTGACACTTTTTCCCATAGGATAACATTACGCCATCCGTCCCGTATTTTGGGGCCCAAATCTCGGAAATGCTTCGAGATAAGGACTTTTCATCACAAAAATACTTAGCCACCCCCAAATGTGGGCTAAGTGCAAACCTAGCATGGAAAGTCATAATTCATATGAATTTTTAATTTTTTTCTACATCGTACGGTTCCTGAGATATAAGCAATTTAGTATTCCAAGTCCTCATTTTCTGTTCTGAGGCCCATTATTATGCATACATTCTTTGTATTCACTGTGTTTCTCAATGAAGCTTTTGGGGGAAAAAGGGGTGTACTCTTTCATTACTCTTACAGTTAGCGTTTCCACTTGCATTTACGTATCCATTTGCGTTACTGTTCCCGTCTATGCCACCGTGTGCATTACCCTTTGCGTTTTCCTTTGTGCTTGCAATTGTGTTACTGTTACCATTTCTGTTTCCATTACTGTTTCTGTTTGCATTTTATTTTGTGTCACTGTGTGCATTACCATTTGCATTTGCATTTTGTTTTGTGTCACCGTGTGTTTACGTATGCACTTCAGTTTGCATTTGTCTTTCATTTGGCATCATCGTTGGTGTTACCGTTATCATTTGCATTTCCAATTGCTGTTACTGTGACCATGTGTTACCATTTATGTTTCCGTACGCGCTTGCGTTTGCATTTCTGTTTGTATTACTGTTCACTTTGGCTTAAGTGTTGCTGTTACTGTACCTGTTTGCATTTCTAATTGCGTTACCTTTACTGTTTGTGTCTTCGTCACCATTTGCATTTCTGTTGGCCTTAGCGTTTGCGTTTTTGGTTGAATTTCCATTGTTGATTGCGTTACTGTTTCCTGCTGCGCTGCCTTTGCCTTTACCATTTGCATTTCTGTTTGCATTTGTATTACCAGTTGCATTTTTCTTACCATTTGCATTTCCATTGGCATTAGCATTTGCATTACTGTTTTTGTTAACATTTGCATTTCTGTTGCCATTAGTGTTTGCATTACCATTTGCAATACCATTTTTGTTTACATTAATGTTTGCGCTTGTGTTTCTCTTACCGTTTGTGTTACCATTTACGTTTGCATCATCATGTGCATTACCATTTGAGCTTGTGTTTGCATTACTATTAGCATCACTATATGACAACAAATTACATGGTGGGAACATGGGATCCAAAGGGCCCTGCGCTCCCACCACCACATTCCATTCACTATTTATAGTGCTTATCCTCAAAAAGAAGGGAAATTCATGGCAAAAAACTCTGTTTAATGCATCAGTTAGGGTTGTTACACAACATACAAAAGTAAGAAAATTTGGTGTTAGGGTAGACACCCCTTGCACCCCACACCCACCCCATCCCCACCAACAGGCATTGGCGTGTGTGTTAGGGTTGGCGGGTCCTAACTCTCACCCCATTCTTCTACACTGCACTGCTTCAGCTTGTTTACACATGGAATGGGGTAAGAATTAAGGCTGATGACCCCAATGCACACTTCGATGCCTGTTGGTGGGGACGGGGTGGGAGCGGGGTGCAAGGGGTGTCAACCCTAACACCCAATGTCCTCACTTTTGTCATTGTGGAACAACCCTAACTGATGCATTAAACAGAGTTTTTTGCCATGAATATATATTTCTATATCTATAGCTGTATCTCTAACTATATTTATAGCTATATCTATCTATCTATCTATCTATCTATCTATCTATCTATCTATCTATCTATCTATCTATCTATCTATCTATCTATCTATCTATCTATCTATCTATCTATCTATCTATCTATCTATCTCATCTCTCTCTCTCTCTCTCTCTATATATATATATATATATGTATATAAAGAAATACAAAATCACGCATGCCCCCATAATGCAAAGCATCATGGGCTGCATATAATTACCACTGAATATTATGCTGGTTCAACTTTAAGCAGAAATGTGTGGTGCCAAAATGCCTCTCACACAGTTTGCAAAGGGTGCCAACAGAAGACACAGACCCATGTTTTGTCCTACCAGGACTCATCAGTGTGCCTAGTCTGTTTGACACCCCAGTGGAATGAACCAGCCACCCTAAGATGGTCTGTCTGGGTTATGTTGTGGTGAACCCAATTAAAACAAAAAATAAGTTAAAAGACACTGAGGTTCTTTGTTTTATATATGTATATACATATATATATATATAATTCTGCAATATAAAGTGAAATTAGAAGCACTTATCTTGAGCCAGAACTAGAACCCATACAGAACTAGAAAATACACAAAAAGCCTTGAACCGAACTGAACCAGAACCCAAACATGTTATTTTAAGCAGAACTGAACTGAACCAAACCCCCACCCACTGTAGAACCAGAACCAACCTAGAACCTCAAAAATCTGGACAACTCTGGCTCTAGCAGTTTCCCCCCAGATAACTACCACGGGCAGGAAAAGAGGTACTCCATATCAGCTATTTAGTGGCTAATGTACATAGCTGAGAAAGAAAACATTTCTATTCAGCACACTTTAAGGTGTGGTGAATTTAAAGTAGGTCCCTATTTTTTGGATGGGTATGCTATAATTAATGTGGTGCATGGCCTTTGAATTCAATGAGTGTTTTTTTTCATGGTCACAACTTCTGTTACTTTGAGAAAGCTAGAAATCACATGACAGGGACTAGTTTTGGACAGTTATTCAATAGGATCATGCACAAATTTAATTTTCTAAAAAGCAAGGGTTTTGCTTTTAGAGTACTATGGGCACACGAAGGGAAAGAAATGTTGGCTACAGATCAGGGTTGAATAATTTCTTGAGAGACAGACAGCTACCACAGCCACTTGACCCTAGGGAGCCACTGTTTGGGGGGAGGATGAATGCCATCTATCCATACTACAAAACACAGTCAGATGAAAAAATGTGCTATTATGACTTCACTATCCTGTACTCTTTTGTTGACAAAACAAAATGGTACCTCATGGGGCACCCTACTATCATCTATGAGAACTTTGCAGATCTCAGTCAATACTTTGGTTTGCCAAAAGTAAAGGTTTTACCCCCTAGAGGAGTCTTTTTTCCAGTGCTGCCATCTAGGATTGAATAAAAAACCTTTGTCTGCATTATGTTGTGAGTGCGCTGAACAGAGACTTCAGACAACATCATGCACACACAACAATGAAGAGAGGGCCCTGACTGGTAACATACTGTAGAAATATAGACTTTGACAGCAGATAAGGACCACTTGGCCCACCTAGTCTGTCCAATTCCCTACCTACAGGATAAGCTGCAGATCCTAGTTAATCAACAGCCTATTTCTTCCTACCCCCCACAAAAATTGTCTTATGTCTGTCCCATGTATTCTTGAATTCTCCTACAGTTTTAGACCCCACAACCTCCTCAGGAAGGCTGTTCTATGCATCTACTACTATCTCTGTGAAAAAATACTTCCTCACATTGCCCTTGAACCGCCTCCCCTCTATCTTCAAATTGTGTCCCCTTGTTCTTGCACATCTCTCTTTCTGAAAGATGCTACCCTCTTGGACTTTGTTGATTCCACTGAGGTACTTAAACATTTCTATCATGTCCCCCCTCTCCCTCCGTTCCTCAAGGGTATATATATTAAGCTCCTTTAGTCTCTCCTCATATGGTTTCACTTGCAGACCCTGCACCATTTTAGTTGCCCTTTTCTGGACTGCCTCTATCCTGTCTATGTCCTTGCAGAGATGGGGTCTCTAGAACTGGACACAGTACTCCAGATATGGTCTCACCAATTGTCTGTGCAGAGGGATAACAACTTCCTGTCTTCTGCTGGTGATGCCTCTCCCTATACATCCCAGTATCCCCCCAGCCCTGCCTACTGCCTTCTCACATTGCTTGCTAACCTTAAGGTCATCTGATATGATTAGCCCCAGGTCTCTTTCCATTTTTGCTGTTGTTACTACCTCCCCCCCCACTGTGTAATCTTCCCCTGGGTTTTGTTTCCCAGGTGCATTATTTTGCACGTCTCTGCATATTGCACCATGGAACTAAACCTGGTGGTAGAAAAGGGGTACCAACTCATTAACATTTTGTGAAGTACGGAATTTTAGGGAGTCATCAACAGAGTTATTTGCAGACTACATCAACTGCACCTGAAAGGGAAGCAAGAGGCATCTGGTTTACGTTCATGGGTGAAAATGAAGCAGATGAAGCAAGGTATGTACAGCAGTACTTTGAAAGAGAAAATATACATTTGAACTCCACTGACATCACCATTAACCCTGTGAGGAGGCAGATATCTAAATTATTTTTAAATTCTCTCTGGGGTAAATTTGTTCAGAGACCTAATTTGCTGAACACGACCTTAGTAATGGACTCAGATGAGCTCTTTCAGTAAATATTTGCCCCCTGCTATGACGTGGCCTCATGCTGTTTCATTGATGATGAATCAGCTTGTTTGAATTGGAAGTACCCCAAAGACCACTACCCTAATTCTAATGATATCAACATATTCATAGTTAGTTTTACCACAGCATATGCCAGAGTGGAACTCTACAAACTGTTAGAAAAGTTACAGGACAGGTGCCTTTGTCATAACACTGACTATGTCATTGTTGTGTCCAGGCTGGGTGATTGGAACCTGCCTCTGGGAGACTATTTAGGGGAGCTGACCAGCGAAATTCCTGCAGATGAACACAGTTGCTGAGTTTGTGTCTGTTGGCCCTAAGACATATGACTACAGGCTGTCCGGAGGATGGAACATCCTTAAAGTGAAAGGATTTACTATTAATGTAGCTAATAGTGCACACATTAATTTGGAAAGTCTGAAGGACCTGGTCTTTGATTACACTGAGTCACAGACCTCTAAAGAAATCACCATGAGTCAACCCAGCATTGTTAAGAACAAAAATCAGTGGTCCCTTGAAACAAGAATGCTGTCCAAGACACAGAAAGTAGTTTATGACAAGCAAATTTTACAAGATAATTTCAAAACACTTCCTTACAGGTATTGATTGAGAAAAAATGGATATCAGATTGCACCATCCATTTACTTGACTGTTAGCTGGTCCCTCTAATAGTGGGTAAAACCTCTTCATAAAACAGTTGTTGGAAAATGCTGAAGCCACTTTATCACGTAAGCCTGAACACATTGTCTGGAACTACAGCTGTTGCAGCCTTTGTATAATGAATTGTTGTTAAAGTTTCCAGAGATTAAATTTGTGGAGGGGTTACTGGCCTCATTAGCCATCGATGATCTCTTATCCCCGGGAAGGTAACTTTTGCTATTATAGATAATTTAAAGGACTCTGCCTGTCAAAATAACAAAGTCAAGTATGGATTTACCAAGTAGAGCCATCATACATACTTGACAGTATTTTTAAATATCCAGAATGTGTTCTGTCAAGATAAAAAAGCAGGACCATCACACTAAATGCCAAATACATGGTCCTGTTTAAAAACCCATGGGAGAAGCTGCAGATCATAACTCTGACTAGGCTAACGTAGCCTGGTCAGACAAGTTTTTTTAGAAGCTTTTGAAGATTCCCCAAGAAAGCTATATGTCTATTTACTGGTTGATTTAAGATCCAGCATGCCAGATGAATATAGACTGCACAGTGGATTGTTTTCCCCTGACTGGCCTGTGGAATATGTCTTGAAGAAAACACATTCTTGTTCTAAAAATATATACTACTGTGTTGTCATTATGTCTAAAAGACTGCAGAGAAATCTATCTGTCCTAAAGTTACTTGTAAAAGGACCTCCTGGTTTAAGGAAAGCTATTTTACAGTATGTTCAGCCTTTGATGATCAGATATCATCTATAGCTGAGATTGCCTTAAATAGTCTCAAAAGAAATATTCCATTGTCAGAAAAGCAGTTAGCTTTGCTGAAAAAAGGGGGATAGTTACTAAAACCTTAAACAACAAAAAAGTACCATTAAAAAAGAAAACAAAAGACTATTAATCAGATGGGTGGATTTATAGGGACCCTGCTCGGAAGCGTTATTCCTCTGATCACTGGATTGCTGGCTAACAGATAATTAGACCTGCTAATTAAAGGCAAGCAGGGTTGTCCTGAGACACAGCCAGGAATACAAGGAAAGGGGAGGTGGCTACAAGAAAGGAGAGGGGGATGACATCAGGGGAAGGGTCACATGACCAGACAAGGTGGCTTGCTGGCAATTGGCTAGGGGAGGGTCCAAAATGAGGGACTATGTAGGGGTATTTAAGGGCAGGCAAGCTGGCAGCAAGCCCTCTGTTTCCTGTAATATTACAGTACAGCACTTTTATTTGGCAGAAGGTAAGGCATGAAGGACTGGGGCCTATCAGGCCCAGGGGCAAGTGAGCACATTAGAGGTAAAAAGAAAAAAATTGTGATTGTGCAGGCCCTTGTGTTGTGGAGGTAGTGTGGACTACTGCTTGGGGAAGGGGTTATTTGTTTGCCAGGATGGTTTGGACTTAGTTTTCCTGCAGTGCAGGTATACATGTGCTGTTTGGTGTGGAGGTAGTGTGGGTAGGCCACAGGAGAGTTGCAGTGATAGGGGTGTTTTGATGGTGAATACTGCTCTTCAGTAGTTGCACAAAGGAAATAAGTTCTTGTAGAGTCAGAGCCGAATGAAATGCAATGGAAATGTTGGTTTTAATTCATTTTATTTTACACGGGGCCAGCTGCTAGCAAATGTTCATCAATACAATGAGATACAGGGGGCCTGTTTCAAACTGGTAAGAATGTGTGGGATGTACGAGAAGTACCTCAGGTCTAGGTTATATAAATGAGCAGGGACAGTGAGGAGTCTGGTTTGTGAAGGCATAAGAGCCCAGGAAGGGCAAACAGAGAGAACAAGGAAAGCAGCAAGTGGCCCGGCCAAGTGGGAGAAGGAGTGGGCATGGAAAAAGGGTAACAGGGGAATGGGTGAGGGGCAAGCATGGGAGGAACACCACGGTGACAATTAAAATGGAATGGCATTTTTTTGAGATGAATTGGAGAGGTAAGTGGATGGTCAGGACACCATGTGATAAGAATGGCCAGTGTGGAGGACTCCAGAATCATGGCAGCACTCACAGAGGGACAGCAGGGGCAGAGGCCAGGTAACAAGATCATGTGGCTGGCAAGGATTTGCCCTTAGGAGCAAGCAGAAGGTCTGGGTAGCACTGTGGACCAAGGGAAGGACTGGATAGTGGGCCTATGGCTTCAGCATAGCTCAGCTAGAATGGCAGGAGAGGACTGCAGATGGTCGCTCAGGGGGGGAAGACTGGGGGGTGGGGGGCCATGGCATGCAGAAGGGAGCATTGCAGACTCAGAATACAGGAGGCAATGGAGGGGAGGCCAGTTGTTGGGCCCAGAGGTGCGGGCTTGGGGCCGGGGAACCACGGGGTAGATAGACTGCCAGCAGGCCTGGCAGGCTGCAGTGGTGGCCAAATGAGGGGTTCCCCCTTGTGGATAATGTTTGCAGATCAGTGGGAGGGAGAGTGGGTAGACACACAAAAAAAAAGAGCCGGCCTGGTGGAGCTGAGTGTTGAGGTGCTAGACGCCACACCTCGTGCTATGCTGGCAACCCGGGTTTGGGAATGAGCTTGGGTCATCGGGAGTCAGCAGGGGAGGACTGGGATTGAGCATCAGAGACAACTCTCCCAGTCCTAGGGAGGGCTAGGGACTTTACACTGTGTTGTCACGACCCCTGGAGATGCCAAGAGGTACCACAAGAAATGGTGTAACTGAGGGGGGGATCGCGGCGGCATCTGCACATATGTGCATAGACATCATTTCACATCCACAATCCCAAATGGGGAGAATATGGGAAATGGCAGCATGGGTCTATGGCAGCTTGAAGGCTGCAGGTCCACTGGCTGACGATGCCTGGAGGCATGTGCCGGTACTGGTTTCCTTGCGGGCACAGGAGCTATGGGTGGCCCCTTTTGTAGGTGTAGCTGCATCTGCCAGCTGGGCATGAGAGCTTCGGGGTCAGCGGCAGAGTGGAGCAGTGGCTGGGTGTGGACAGGACCATGGCTGCAAGGAGGATAAAGTGTTAAATAAAAAAAAAAGAAGAAAGAATTGGGACAGCACAGCACGGGGTTCTCAGCCTGTGGACAGGATGTCAGGGGGTGAATGAAGCAGGGAAAGGAGGGTGGCAGCAGCAGGTGGCCTTTCCGGTCCTGGGGGGGGTGTGATGACATGGAGGTAGAGGAATAAGGAGCGGCACACAGCCAAACTAGCCTAAGAAATGGGAAGGCCCTGTCTACATAGTAGGGCGGGCCACTGGATGATAAGGGGCCTGTGAGGCTAGGTTGAGGGATGCCTGTGTGGCTTATCAAGGGTATGTAGGGGAAGGCCCACCTGGATGCCCCATTGCCCAGAAGGGAAGAGGTCTTGGGCTAGTATTGAGGTACAATCCCCAAATGGGACTTGCACAGGGCAGAATCAAGGGGCACCAGGGGACAAGGTGCCAGTACTAGGGGGGTCTGCAGCATGGTGGGGCAGAAAGGCAATGAAATGAGAGCTTAGGGAAAGGGAAGGAGGTGAAATGGGTAAGGGGTCCTCTTTGAAGTACCATAATCAGAAGATAAAGGAAAAAGAGTAAAGAGGGGAAGGGACATAATTTGATTATGTAGCAGAAAGGGGCGGGGCGATGGAGCCTTTGCAGATAAGCGGGAGAGTGGGGGTGTGTTAGTGGGGGTGCAATGGTACTGTAAGCAGGGGCATGCTTTTGGCGACCAGGTAGCTTTCGCTGATATGATCATGTGGTTCTTGTTGTAGCTCAGAACACAACAATAGAGATGGCATCAAAGAAGGCTTAGAAGTCCAGAACCACTATGCTGGCGGAGGCAGCAAAATTAATGACCCAGATGACGTAGTTGATGGAGGTGGCAAAGAGAAGGGAGGCAGAGGAGGAGGAGGCCCAGAAGAAGAGGGAGGACCGAGAGGAGTGGGCTGGAATGGGGAACAAAAGGCCGAGGAGGGTGGCTCCCAGCCCTCCAGAGGAGCCCATAGAGGTCCCGGCAGGGCCACAGGTGGATGGGGGTAAGGATGAAATTAATATGTCCAATGAGGTGGACTTGAAGGAGTATTTTGCGGGTTTACTTGGGGATATGGGGAAGAAGGGGGTCTCAAAGATGGAACGGGCTCTGAAGGCCATCAAAGAAAAAGACAAACAAGGGAAAGGAGGGGCAGGAGCCATGAGCAGGGCCAAGAAGCTATATGATGGCCTGCCGAGTTTCACACTGGTGACCATGTGCCAATGGCAATAAAAGAGAAAATTTGGAAAGGGGAGTATGTGGATATCTTTGGGCTATAGACGAGGAGATGGCCAAGAAGTATGAGCAAAGGGAGTCAGTGGGCAAATCAGAAATGGCTGTGGCTTTGGTGGTGGTGGGACATAAAGTGGAAGGAACCAGATTTAAGGGCAAGATCATTGATACGTGGCAGGCAGGGTTCCTGATTTATAGTGCACTGGTGCTGGAGAAGCAGCCAGAGCTGGCAATTCCCTTGTTGATTTATATGGCGATCATCAGGGACACACACAAGGCAAAGCTGGGGTTTGGTAGACTTCAGTATGATGAAGCATTCCAGAGGAGGATGGCGGTGAAGGGGGACCTGCGGTGGGACTGTACTCACACAGAATTGTGGGTGAGGACTCTTTCTGGTCCAACGGTGGTATCAGGGGATGGAGCAAGGAAGGAGGGTAGCACCAGCCCAGGGTGCCAAAGCGTGCTGGGCATTTAACCAGACTTCATGTACATGGCCTAGCTACAAGTTTAGGCATCTGTGCTCATGTTGTGGAGGGTCACACCCAGCAGTGAACTGTAGATAAGGGAGTGAAAGTGGGGGAGTCCCTGGCAGCAAGGCTCAGGAGCAACCCTTTCAAATGGAGGGGGATGGGACAGGGTATGGGGGGCTCAGGACAGGGGCTCACAGGTCCAGCTATGGCTGAAACTAGGGCAGGAACCGGAGAAGGGAGGTGGGGGTATATGCTGGCTCTCACCACCATCAAGTTGGGGGTAGTAGGGCAATGGACAATGGCCTACCCTGACAAGCGAGGGGCAGAGTTGCTGAGTTTGGGTTTTAAAAATGTGTTTTCACTGGCTTTTAAAGGGCATGGGTGGGGATGAGGGCAAAGAACCTGGGGACAGTGAGAGGAAAGGAGGGCATGGTGAGGGGAAAAATCCAGAAAGAAGTTGTGCTGGGGAAGGGGCCATTGCTCAGCCCCCCTTGCAAGCATTTTCAAATGTCACCACTAGGGGTGGTGCCAAAGAAACAGGAGTGCAAGTTCTGGCTCATACACCACCTGTCCTACCCCGAGGGAGGGTCAGTAAATGAAGGAATCCCAGAAGCACTGAGCATGGTCTTGTATGCGTCTTTGGACCAGGTGGTAGAATTGATCCAAGCAGTGGAGGGGGCTTGGTTGGCAAAGACAGACATAGAGTCCTCTTTTCACCTTCTACCAGTCCACCCCACGGACTGGGACCTGTTTGGCTTTCAGTTTGAGGCTGGGCTGTATTTCAACAAGGCGATGCCCATGGGGTGCTCAGTAGCATGTTTCACTTTTGAAGTTTTTAGTTCATGGGTACAATGGGTGTTTGGGAAGTGGTACAGGCATAGGAGGGTGGTCCATTACCTGGATGACTTCCTGCTGATTGGCACCAGCTGACAGGAGATCCAAGGGATGCTCCAGGATTTCCAGGACATGTGTGGCATGATAGGGATCCCGCTAGCAGTTGGGAAAACTGAGGACCTGGTGCAGACATTGGAATTTCTGGGGATTGAGGTGGACACTGACGGGGATTGTTTCCAGTTACCAGGGGACAAGGTAGCATGTTTACAGGGTTTTCTCATGCTAGTGGGTGGGAGGAGGTGGGTGCTGCTGATATAGGTTCAACAGCTAATGGGGCACCTTAATTTTGCCTGTAAGGCCATAAGCCCAGGCAGAGCTTTTACGAGGAGGCTGGGGAGGGTCACAGGGAAGGCAAAACAGCCTCATCACTGGGTGGACATAAACAGAGGGGTAAAGGAGGACCTGCAGGTCTGGGAGGTTTTTCTTGAGTCATATAATGGGGTGACTTTCTGGCAGGAGGAATGGACCCAAAGCGCAGACTTGGAGCTGTATACAGATGCAGCAGGTGGCCTAGGGATGGGGGCATATTTCCAGGGGGAATGGATCACAGAAGCATGGCCAGCAAAATGACATGAAATGGGGGTGGACCAAGGACATCATATTCCTTGAGATCTTCCCGATCTGGTTGGCCCTGGAAGTATGGGGTGAAAGGATGATGAGATGGTGCATCATATTCTGGTGTGACAATAAGGGAGTGGTGGAGGTAACCAGTAGACAGAGCGGATGCAGGGAGTCGGTGGGGAAGATCTTAAGATGCATGGTGCTGCTGGGACTACAGTTGAACATGTCATTTAGGGCACAGCATATTGAAGGGACACAGAATGAGGTGGCTGATTGTCTTTCTTGTTTACAGCTGGAGAGGTTTTGGGAGTTGGCACCACAGGTGGCACCTATCCAGACCAGGGTCCCGGACGGGATGTGGGAGATTGGAGAGTGATGGCCAGGGCTTTGTACCAAGGGCCATGGTCAGCAAACACACTGAAGGCCTATGAAGGTGCCTGGGCAAGTTTTCAGGCATTTTGGGCAGAGAGGTGTTGGAAGATGGAGTTTCTAGTTCATGAAGACCAAGTGTTGCAGTATATAGTGGGAAAATGGGAAAGGGAGACAGCCCACACCTCCATGGGGATTCAGTTGGCAGGGATCAGCTGGGCCTGCCAGGAACGCAGCTGGGAGGATGCCGCAGGCAGCAGGGTCATCAAGCAGATAATATTGGAATGGAAGAGGGGACAGGTGATGAGGCAGGATGGGAGATGGCCATTAATGGGGCCTCTCCTCACAAGAGTGGGCAGGCATTGGACCATGTGTGCAGCTCCATGAAAAAGGCTCATCTGTTTCAGGCGATCTTCATGATAATGGCTAAAGGGGCCTTCAGGGTCAGAGAAATAATGGCACCCAATAAGGGAGTAAGTTCCATGGGTTTACAGGAAGGGGACTTGAAGTGGGATGAGGAGAGGATGTCCATCTGGCTCAGGAGGCCCAAGATGGATCAGAGTGGTATGGGCACCACAGTGGAACTGGTCCGGCAGGCCAGGGCCAGGGCTGGAGTTTGTGCAGTGCAAGCTATGATGGACTATGGGATGGCAAGGGGCTGGTTACCAGAGGCCTGGTCCATACATGGGGATGACTCCGAGGTGACTGGTTTCCAGGTCAGGGCGGTACTGTAGAAGGCAATAGCATTCATGGGAGAAAACCCCAGGGAGTTCTCCCCTCACTTCTTCCAGATTGGAGCAGTCTTGGAGGCGGCTGCTTCAGGGGTGGGGATAAGGAGGTCAAGAGGGTGGGTAGATGGGCATCGAACTGTAATAGGAGATATGTATGGTGTTGACAATGGTTAACTCATATCCCCTTTTTCTCTTCCCACAGCAGGCTACAAGAGACAGGTTTGGATTCTGAGGCACTTCTTCATCTACTGGGCGGAGAGATTTGCAGCCACCACAAGGATAGAGATGCAGTTGCACCTGGGAGCAGAGCACACCAATCTGCAATGGAGTGGTCTGAGAGGCATGCACTAGCCGCAGCTGCTACCAATGCTGGAAGAGCTCCGGGTGTGGTGGGTAGCACCAGATAGTATCATTATCCACCTAGGGGGTAATGACCCGGGTACTGTGCCCTGGGGGTTCCTGTTATGGGACATTCTATCAGATCTGGAAAAAATAAAGGTGTGGTGGCTGAGAATGGTGATTGACTGGCTCAAGATCACATCCCGGAGGGTTTGGAGGGGAGAAAAAGGCGTGAAGGCAATAGAGGTAGTGCACAAGCACCTGAACAGAAAGGTAACCAGGGCAGTGATCGAGATGGGGTGTACATATACGACACAGGGATATCTCATACAAACAGGAGGGAGTGTACAGGATGGAAGGGGTGCACATGACCAACTTCAGCATGGGGCTATTGCTCCAGCCTTTCAGGGAACTAGTAGGTGAGATCAATAAGAAGGGACCTAAAGGCTAACCCTCAAGGGGGGCGCCCCATCTTCCATTGCAAAGCTGGAGATGGGTCAGTGGAAGGGTTTGGGAGCAAGGGGAAAAAGGGGGGCAGGCAGAGGGGGGATGTGGGTAGGTACCATGGGCTGGGGACAAAGGAACCCAGGTGTGGGAGTAATGAGGGAGGAGGTAAAGAAATAGATCTAGGGGTGGATCAATGGTTCCACACTTGGTAGGGGGAGTGGTCCGGGTAAGGTGATACCCAGTTCATGGTGATGAAAGGGGGGGGCTGTATCAGGGTGTCTGGACCCCTAGAAGATAATCAGAGGAGGAAGACCACCTGACAAAAAAACACTAGAGGGAAGACAGGACTGTTATGTCCTAGAAGGGATATTTGGACTGTTATGTCAAAATGTAAATACTTATTGTTGGACATGATTTTGGGGATGTACATGTAATGAGAGAACTGTGCCTTTCATAAACTCTGCCAGCTAGCATCCAAACTGAAAAGTGAGTGGTCTGAATTTTTCCTGGGTGGGGATCCAGAGACAATGGATTTTACTCAGAAAATGTATTTGGTACCTCAGCTACAGATTGATCATATTAAAACAAATTACCCTGATGAGGACGTGAGAAAAGTTGCAACCAACAGTTTGGACCCCGAAATGAAAGCTATACTATTCTGGACTGATTAATCAGACTATGACAAAGCCAAACTGTACTCTGCTATGTTACAGCACTATTTGACTTTGGTCAGACAAGGAGAAGAAGCTAAAACCAGTTTGACCTTACTCATGCTCTAGAGTGAAGTAGTTTCTGAGCAGCCCCCTGCTGCTGCTGCTGTTGCTGCTGAGACAGCTTCTTCCCTGAGTGTTATGGAAAAATATATTTTAAGTAGTGTTTCCCATTGTGCTAAAAACAGTGCTGAACCTTTATTAAAGCATATGGTAAACAACAAGAATATTCTCTTTTGGAATGATAAGGTGGAATGAATGTATAAAGCTAGTGTTTTTTCTAGGTCTCATATGGTTGATTTGGTAAGAGTGGTTACAGCCAGTCACACAATCCCTGGCCTCAGAAAACCAAAGAGCTGTGATGTTTTTGCCAAAGTGGTGGCTGAGGCTATAATACCCATCTATGTGTTTGCTCATTCAGTAAATAGGGACCATGTGGAAAGCCTGAAAATGGCTGCTGCAAAACACCCACAGTCATCTCCAGTTATCCAATGGTCAGTGACACCCAAAAGATGAAACTCTTTTAAAAAATCCTATGTTGCTCACTATGTAAAACTTAAATGGCATCTGTATGCATGTATATACCTCATTGACCAATGTTTACTGTTTATATAAAACATTTACTTCATATTAAATACGTAATCCTGTTTTTACACAAATTGTTTACAACTATGTATGTTAGCCTATTTTGTATTGAATATGTAATCCTCTCTAAGTATGAATGTTATACACCTCAATGGCTAATGTGTACTGTCTATATTAACCATTTACCTCATATTAAATATGTAATCCTGTTTTTAGAAAAAGTATTCATAACGATGTATGTTAGCCTATTTTGTATTGAATATGTAATACTGTTTTTTTACAAAAAAAGTGCTTATATTGATGTGTGTCAGCTTAATTTATATTGAATATGTAATGTTGCTTTTTACAAAAAATGTTTATATTGATGTGTGTTAGCCTACCTCATCTTCAAATAAGTAAGCATGTTTTAAAAAAAAAATAAGGTGTTTATCATAATCCTACCTGGCATGTCATATGTATTGTGCATTTTTTTAAAAAGAGATGTTTTTATTTATTGTATCTTATCCATGATGTTTCCTCTGATGTATGTCACATTTTATTGGCATGGTTTTACAATAAATACCTTCATATTTTATGCATTCTGTTGTTATTAAAGGTATTTCATTTCTGAAAATTTTAAAACACAGGTCTCCCCCTTCAAGTTCAAACACAGGCCACCCAGAAAAAAATGGTAAAGAGAGACACAGTCATGAGGGGTCATATATGCTTTTATAAGTGATTGGTTTTGAATCAAATTACAAGTGATTGCATATTTTAAATTAATTACAAGACAAACAAGTCTGAACATGTTGAAATCCCGCTGATACACACTCTGACATGTTTAAATGTCTGAAAGGGTGATATGCAAAACTAGTTACCATGGCATCATTTTTCAGGAAATCATTAGAGTACATTATTAGAATATGACCATAAGACACTCCTTTACATCTGTGATATAAGAAAAAGATGCAGTGAAATCCACAGGTTATAGAAAAGGTAACTTGCAACTGTGTGTTTTGGTATAGCCTAGGATGGTCTTTGTATTTCTGTTTAAAAAGTCAGAATTGTCAGAATGAAAACCATAGCTATCAAAGAACTCTCCAGTCCCATTTTCTGAAATGTATACAGCTAACCAGTGCTGTCCAGCGAGGTCATAGGAATCAGTATTGTTGACCAGTGTCATGGAAAGTTTTCTCTGTCTCTCCTTGGGTAGCAGATCACAGGGAAACACCCTCAGAAAGCAGTCACAGATGTGGGAGTCATTGGTTACAATTTTTTCCAGCTTCTTTGTTTTCATTTTTATGGTTTATCATCTAATCAAAAATGACATTTCTTCTCTGGTTTGTTTCAATGACATTCTCAAATACAGTGCAGACAATGAGATTAACTGCTTGAGGAAGGGCTTCTGCAAATCTGATTTTGGCTCTGAGGTTCCCCTTTTTAATTAAAGAGTAACGATCAGCATATTCTTGGTCCAGAGTCAGATCAAAGGCAAGCAATGTGTACCCTTGGGTGAATTCCTGATGGATGACAACTAGTGGGATGTCTTTCATATTTTTTCAGGTAGCCTGTACTTGAGTAAAATATTCTCACATAGCATTCCCATTTCTAAAATCGGGCTGCAGAGGATTAGTGAGGATTTGATCACTGTCCAGATCCAGAACCACAAAAGTAATGTTATATAGCTTGGCAGAAGACACCAGGAGAAAGGACTGCTGTGTGACTGAACTTCTCTGCTGGGACTAAAGTAGAAGAACTTTTGTATTTGGACCTTTAATTTAGGGTAAAGAAAGTAACATACAAAACAAAACAAAAAAGTGTGTGTTTGGGTTAACTGAACTGAATGGGTAACTGAAAAGTCATCTAGGTGTAAATCTCAGGTGACTAAAAGGACTTAACTGCTGTGAGGTTTAAATTACTTGTAGAAAGATCTGTAAGTAGGGGAGTGGCTTAGCTAGAAGGGAAGCTACATTTAAAGACTGCCTTAGAAAGATTCTGCTAATAGCTTGGCAGAAGACACCAGGAGAAAGGACTGCTGTGTGACTGAACTTCTCTACTGGGACTATATTGCCCTCCTTCCCTCCGCCTCCACCCCCACCCAAAGCTAGTTCTATTTTTATAGGCACAGGATTTGACTGACAACAGGAACTTCCTGTTTAGGGGCAGGAAGTGAGTGATCACAGAACCACCACGGACCCACCATCCTAGAAGGGCAAGAGTAGCTCTCCGGCCCCCTCTAGCTGCTGGAGGTCTGCCTCTGAACAAGTAAGTGGTCTACTGAGAAATATAGGATATTCTCATCTCAGAACAGGACAATCAGGAGCTTAAAGGGCACACAGGCAGAAAGTAAGGAGAGAGAAAAAACAGATGAAAGAGTAAGGATTGCAAACAGTTAAGGGGCCAGAAATAAGACATGATTGGAGTGGTGCAGTGCAGTGGCTGTGGAGCAGCAGTCTTCCGGGAGATGTTCTGGAGGATGCGGTGTTGTCCCATCTGCAGGCACCTCTCTGGGCTGAGGAAGGAGGTTGCTCATCTCCAGGCTGAGTTGGCCAGGATTTGTGGGACCTCCTCTTCCATCCAGGGACCACCAGTGCCACTGCTGTTGCCTCAGAGGTTGCCAAGAAAGAGGAGTGGTTGGACCACACTGGGCTCAGGGAGGGTGAGGGTGGAACAGAGGCACATCCCTCCAGTTGAACCTCTCCACAATTCCTATGCCATTCTGGCAAAGTGTGGTTTCTCTATGGAGGCACCTACAGTGGAGACCAAGGAGGATGCTGGGAACCTCCACAAAGGAGACCCACAGGAGGGTGGCAGGGGACCCTGCAGGGGAAGGAAACAACTCCTGGTGGGGGACTCCATTGTTAGGAAGGTAGAACTGGGCAAGGAAGGGGAGAGGGAGGTAATCTGCCTGCCTGGTTCCATGGCTTGGAGGGACAGGGAGCGAATCCTCAGGATTGCTGGAGCAGCTGCACAGGGGAGGGAGCTGGATGTCATTGTCCACCTAGGGACAAATGACCTGGCTAAGAAAGGGATTAGAGAAGTGCAGGAAGAGTTTGTGGAATTGGGAAGGGGCCTTAGTCAAGTAGCACGCACGGTAACCTTCTCGGAGGTGCTACCCATCTATGGCATAGGAGAGGCTAGGGTGTTCTGTACCATGGGATTCAATCAGTGGTTGAAAAACTGGTGTGGAGCTCAGGGATTTGGCTTCATTGGGGACTGGGGGTCCACCTGGAATGATGCAAGCCTATGCTGACATGATGGGCTGCATCTGTCCAGGAGGGGAACCAGAATCCTAGGTGATAGGTTTAAATGCTTCATTGGCAAGCTTTTAAACTAGCCAAGGGGGGAGGCACTGGAAAGGAGCAGGAAAATCCTAGCCCCCCCCAAACAATCATGGTAGTAAGTGAGGCAAACACCAACATGGAGGTGTCAATAGGGAGAAGGGCAGGGAAAAATGGAAATGTGACAAAGGCAAGAAGGACAGAGATGGGGCAAAAGAGGGTAAGGCCATCAGGAAATGGAGGGTAATGAGTACCAATGTCCATAGTCTGGGCAACAAGCTCCCTGAGCTGGTGGCCTTAATGGAAGAGGGATGCCTGGATATTGTAATAGTCACTGAAACATGGTACACAGAGAACCATGACTGGGATGTTAACATACCAGGGTACATAACCTACAGGAGAGACAGGCAGGGTAGAAGAGGGGGAGGAGTAGCTTTCTATGTAAAGGAAGGGATAAAAGCAACTGAACAAAAGAGTAAACAGGGAGGAGAGGAGGCACTGTGGGTCACCTTGGAGACTGGAAAGGGCACCACAATCCGCACAGGGGTTGTGTACAGACCCCCATGTCAGGGGGAAGGAATGGACAAGGATATGATGGAAGGCATTCTTAGAATGGCAGAGAAAGGGGAGATACTGTTGATGGGGGACCTGAATATGCCAGATGTTAACTGGAGCACATTTTCTGCAGCCACATCCAAGAGCAGGGACATTCTTGACACCCTACAGGTGGCAGGCATTAGACAGCTAGTTTCAGAACCCACTCGTGAGGGAGCAATCTTACACCTCATACTCTCAAACGGGGGCAGTGAGAGGATCTCAGATCTAGAAGTGGGTTGCCATCTGGGGACAAGTGACCATCAAACAGTGTGGTTCACGTGAACTCAGCTACAGAGTCAAGCTTCATACAAAAGTGAGGGTACTGGACTTTAGGAGGGCTGACTTTGGCAAGATTGGAGAGTGCCTCAGAAAAGCACTAGCAAACAGGCTAGAAGGAGGTGTGGAGCAACAATGGGGAATTATCAAAACTGCCATCACAGAGGCAACAAGTCTTTGTGTGAAGCAAACAAACAAATCAAAATGAAAGAAAAAGCCACTATGGTTCTCAAGAGAGGTGGCTGTGAAAGTCAGGAGGAAAAAGATAGCTTTCCAGAAGTATAAGCAAACACAGAAGGAGCAGGACAGAGAGCTGTACCAGTTAAGGCAAAAAGAAGCAGGGAGGGAAGTCAGAATAGCAAAGGCCAAAACTGAGGAAAAGATAGCCAACTCAGTTAAGAAGGGGGATAAACCTTTATAGGTACATCAGCGAGCATAGAAAGACAAAGGGAGGGATAGTGAGGCTGAATAGAATGAACGGTGGGTGGGCAGAGGGGACAGTGAAAGCAGGAATACTGAACGAATATTTCTGCTCAGTATTCACAAAAGAGAGAGGGGAAGTCCCTAATCCAATTAACAGAAGCACTCTGATAGGGGGTCGATCCCAGTCCTTTCACAGAAGAAAGGGTTCTGCAAGAACTCCTAAAACTGAAGGTGGACAAAGCAATGGGTCCTGATGGAATTCACCCAGAATTCTAAAAGAATTAAGGAAAGAACTAGTGAAACCACTGGCTACTCTTTTAATAAATCATGGGAGGATGGTGTGGTACCCAAGGACTGGAGGAAGGTGGATGTGATTCCCCTTCACAAAAGTGGGACCAAGACAGAGGCAGGAAGCTACAGACCTGTCAGTCTGACCTCTGTGGTAGGGAAAGTGATGAAGTCACTTCTGAAGGAAAGAATAGTTGAGTACCTAGAGGTCAGTGGAGCACAGGATCCAAGGCAGCATGGGTTTACAGCAAGAAGGTCATGTCAGACGAATCTAATAGATTTCTTTGACTGGGTGACCAAAGTAGTAGACCAGGGAGGGGCTGTGGACATGGCCTACCTAGACTTTAGCAAGGCATTTGACACAGTCTCACACAAAAGATTATTAGTCAAATTAACCAGCCTGGGAGTGGGTCCCAGGGTGATAGCCTGGGTAAGACATTGGCTAGACAACAGGACACAGAAGGTAATCGTAAATGGAGTCCACTCTGAAGAAAGGGCGGTTACTAGTGGGGTACCGCAGGGTTCAGTATTGGGTCCAGTCCTTTTTAATGTCTTCATCAGTGACATTGCAGAGGGACTGGAAGGAAAAGTATGCCTTTTTGCAGATGATACAAAGATCTGCAACAGGGTTGATATACAAGGAAGCGTGGAAAGGATGAAAAGGGACTTGCAAGGTTGGAGGAATGGTCAGACGTATGGCAGCTAGGATTCAATGCAAAAAAGTGCAAAATAATGTACCTGGGAAACAAGAACCCAAGGGAAGTATACACAGTGGGTGGGGAGGTAGTAACAACAACAAAACAGGAAAGGGACCTGGGGGTAATCATATCAGATGACCTTAAGGTTAGCAAGCAATGTGAGAAGGCAGTAGGGAGGGCCGGGGGTATACTGGGATACATAGGGAGAGGCATCAGCAGCAGAAAACAGGAAGTTGTTATCCCTCTGTACAGACAGTTGGTGAGACCCCACCTGGAATACTGTGTCCAGTTCTGAGACCCCATCTCCGGCAAGGACAGTTAGACAGGATAGAGGCAGTCCAGAGGAGGGCAATCTAAAATGGTGCAGGGTCTGCAAGAGAAGCGGAGGAGGAGAGACTAAAGGAGCTTAATATGTATACCCTGGAGGAAAGAAGGAGAGGGGACATGATAGAAACTTTCAAGTACCTCAAGGAATCAACAAAGTCCAAGAGGGTAGCATCTTTCAGAAAAAGAGACTTGCAAGAACAAGGGGACACAATTTAAAGATAGAAGGAGGGCGGTTCAGGAGAAATGTGAGGAAGTATTATTTCACAGAGAGGGTAGTGGGTGTATGGAACAGCCTTCCTGAGGAAGTTGTGGGGTCTAAAACTGTGGGAGAATTCAAGACTGCATGGGACAGATATAAGGCAATTCTTGTGGGGGGCGGGAAGATATAGGCTGTTGGTTAACTAGGATCTGCGGCCTATCCTGTAGGTAGTGAAATGGGCAGACTAGATGGGCCTACCGGTCCTTATCTGCTGTCAAAGTCTATGTTTCTATGTTATAATGTTTAAAGTTAAAGGGATTATCAGTGTAGGAACCACTAAAAGCATCATTGTCAACAAATCCCATTACCATCATTTTTGGTAACTGTCCCCAAAACAAATTATCTTGGTTGCAGACCCTGTTGCCTGCAGGGATGCTGAACACTTTCATTCCCACTCTGTCTATAGGGTACTTAACGTAGTGTTGTAGCTCAGCAGGGCTTCTGATTGTCTCTGACAAACATGGAGGGGGGAAGTTTTACCCTTTTGACAAACAGAGAGGCAGCCATGATTTTTAACTTATGATGCTCAGCATCTCCACTCATCAGGCAAAAGCTGTCCCTGTTATGTGCCAGTTTAATTTTAGTATCCACACCATTAAACATCAGTTTCTCCTGGATAAACAAGTTCATGTGCAAGTGTCCCAGCAGCACTACCCATCTAAAGAGATTTGTGAAAGAGCTTCTATTATTAAACCCTACATTGTCACTGGATCTGTCTGCAATTTCATGTTTCCCCAGGGTGTCTTTATAAAATAACCCTGTAGTGAATTTGGTAGAAAGGGTCTCTTCACTGAAGTACAGCACAAATTCTATGATAGCTCTGTAGGAGTAACAGTTATTGCTCTGATTGATGAGCCAATCACCGACAGTCACATCCAGCTGACTGAAAATGGTGGACACTTGTTAGTTTATGAGGCCCACCTTAGCCTCTGCAGGTATATCACCACCATCCTCTTCAGTGATTTTGCAAACCAAGAAAAGACACGTTGTTTAGAACAAAATAGTCTTCACCATTCCCAGCTATATAAAATTCAATCAGTTTGTTTTTCTGAAAGGGCAGCCAGAGTGGGTTTTCTACATAAATGCTTTTTTCAATACTTGTCTGTGTGGGAGTAATGCAAACAAGTCCAGTTCTGATTTTTGTATTCTTCAGACCAGCAGTGCACAAAGGCCATGTTTTGGTTTTAGAACAGGTCTGTTTTTTTTACTCTGTCTTGAAGGTCTTTGACTGTTACCTTTTTTATGTGATGTGTTGCATTTTGAAACATCTCTTTTAAAGTAGCTGGGAGGTCTGATGAGAAGCAAAGTGGGTTGCGTAAGCTTTCTTCTAGTGGTGGCTTCCTGGTCATTCCCAGAACAAGGCTTAAATCTGCTGGCGATAGAGCCTTTAGCACCACGGCCCCTGTTCTGTGGAATTCCTTGCCAACTATGGTCAGGGAGGCCCCCACAGTAGATATCTTTAAGTCCCTTCTGAAGACCTTTCTTTTTTCTAAAGTGTTTGGCACTTAGGTTAGTATTTACAGTATCTGTGGCGATTTTAGACTTTATTTATTTATTATGTATACATTTTTATATGTTTTGTTACATTGAAACTATGTTTAAAAATCTGTACAGTGCCCAGAGCCTCCGGGATTGGGCGTCTTTTAAATAAATTTGCCTTGCCTTGCCTTCTTTTCCTACCTCTCTTGACTATGATCAGTCTTGAACCACCTTGAGTAAGCTTATCTCCCCTTGACATTTTTTGAGCAACAGCACTAGTGACATGTCCCACAACATCTTTTGTGACATTTTTAGCAGCTGTTTGTAGATGTGGTTTGGCAATTTTGAACCTCCTTCTTAAAAATGGAACTGCTTTTCTAAACAGACTATGAAATATCCCCCCACATACAGAACCATACATAGTAGGAAATCCATAAATGCCAGGAATGCTGTATCTTGCCTGTGCCTTGTAATAACTTCTGCACAAGTCAGGGCCCCCATAATGTCAAACAATGACCATCCTTGTTTAAATTTTTAAGTACTCTCTGGGGGTGAAAATGCAACTTCACAATCACCTTTCAAAATGAAATGGCATAGGTTAATTTTGATCATTTTTTATTATGTTTGCTTGCATGCATGTGCAAGAAACATAGTGCCATGAACGGAGATTTCAGAGGTGTGTCACCTCCTCCTCCAATTCAGGCACTGGGCTGGCAGGCGCGGCCCCTGTAAGCCAATGCATTTTGGAGCTGTCTATGACACGCTCCAAAATGCAGTGGCATCCACAGTTGAAAGGGGAGCTATGCTTGAGTGAGCAGCGATAAGAAGCTGCTCACGCAGCTGCCCCAGTTGCAGGCGGCGCGCTCGCACGCAGCGTATAGCCGACGGGTGCCCAATCTCGCCGGGTTGAACTATTTGTCTCCGCCCCTCCCTGTTGCTGCCACGCTGGGAGCCCACCCCAGCATGGCAATCCGTTATGTTGCTGATGGGGTGCCTAACTCCGCCGGCTGAACGCGCCTCCCCAAAGTCATTGTGCCAAGCTGGGAGCCCACCCCAGCGTGGCAAACGGTCCTGCATTTTTTTTTTTGTTTGTTTGTTTTCTTGCCGACGGAGGTGCCCAATCCCCCGTCGGCTGAACGCCCCCCCCCAAAGTCCTTGTGCCATGCTGGGATCCCACCCCAGCGTGGCAAGCGGTCCCGTGGCATTTTTTTTTTTTTTTTACCCTGTAAAACAAAAACTGTCCCACGGCGCGTCTCTCAAACCTCCCTCCCACAACCCGCACCCACCCACCGCGACTCAGCTTCCCACACACCCTCACCCCATACTTACTCCGGATCCGCGCAACGATTCTCGTGGACCGGAACACGCCTGCACTCTTCAAAGCTGGACCGCGAACTGAGGAAATGCCGGTAAGCTGTATAATGGGCTAGATAGGAGGGGTTCAACTTTAGTGCATATCTCGGGCATTTTTGGGAATTTTTGCAGCAAATTTTCAACATGGGGTTTTTGGGACCCCTTCTCATGAATAATGTCACTGTCATGGCGTTAATCTGGCTCAAAGGGTGATTTCGCGCAGTGACTGTGCAGTGACTGTGAAATCACCCTTCAGGACTGAATACCACCATGGCAGTGACATCATTCATGAGAAGGGGGCCCAAAACCCCCATGTTGAAAATTTGGTGCCAAAATTCCAAAAAATGACTGTTTAACGAGCGTGCGTTGCGCAGTTCCTACGCAAGCTCGTAAGTTCGCGAAATTTCAATATTTTCACTCCAGATTTTCAACATTGCCATTTCACCACACCATCTTATGAGTAGTACCGCTGTCATTTTTCACATCTCACCCAAAATGTGTTTCCACCCTTGTAGCACAGAATGGCACAGTCGGTGTGCGAAATCAATGTACGGGACAAATTAAGAAAATTGCAGTGACACTGTTCATGAGCAGAGGTCTTGAAATGGCTATGTTGAAAATTTGGTGAAAAAATTCCTAAAAATGACTATTTTACGAGCGTCCGTTGCGCAGTTCCTACGCACGCTCATAGGTTTGCGAATTTTCAATATTTCCTCTCCAGATTTTCAACATTGCCATTTTTCCACACCTTCTTATGAGTAGTACAGCTGTCATTTTTCACATCTCACCTAAAATGTGTTCCGCCCATGTAACGCACAATGGCGCAGTCGTTGTGTGAACTCAGTGTATGGGACATATTAAGAAAATCACAGTGTCACTGTTCATAAGCAGAGATCTTAAAATGGCAATATTGAAAATTTGGTGACAGAATTCCTAAAAATGACTGTTTTACGAGTGTGCATTGCACAGTTCCCATGCACGCTCGTAGGTTTGCGAATTTTCAATATTTCCACTCCAGATTTTCAACATTGCCATTTTTCCACACCTCCTTATGAGCAGTACAGCTGTCATTTTTCACATCCTGCCCAAAACGTGTTTCCGCCCATGTAGCGCACAATGGCGCAGTCAGTGTGCAACCTCAATGTATGGGACACATTAACAAAACCACAGTGACACTGTTCATGAGCAGAGGTCTTAAAATGGCTATGTTGAAAACTTGGTGAAAAAATGCCTAAAAATGACTTTTACGAGCGTGCGTTGCACAGTTCCTATGCATGCTCGTTAGTTTGCAAATTTAATATTTTCACTCTAGATTTTCAACATATCCATTTCATTAAACTTCCTTATGAACAGTACAGCTGCAATTTTTCATATGTCACCCAAAATGTGTTATCGCACATGTAGGCGCACAATGGTGCTGTTGGTGTGTGAAAGCAATGTTTAGGACAGATTAAGAAAATCACAGTTACCTGTTCATGAGCAGAGGTCTTAAAATGGCTATGTTGAAAATTTGGTGACAAAAGTCCATAAAATGACTGTGTTACAGTGAGCATTGTGCAGTTTCCACGCATCCGCGTTAGTTCATGACTTTGTAATATTTCCAGTCCAGATTTTCACTAGTGGCATTTTTCAACACTTCCTTATGAACAGTACAGCTGCCATTTTTCACAACATGGCCAGTGTGTTTTCACACTTTCAGTGCAGAGATGCGTGGTCGTTATGGGAAATCATTGTTCGGCACAGATAAAGAAAATCACAGTGACACTGTTCATGATCGGAGGCACCAAAATGCCTGAGTTGACAATCTGCTATAAAATATCCCCAACCTACTTATATAATGGGTGTGCGTAAGTGCGTTGCACAGTTTCTATGTACGCTTGTGACATCACCATTTTTTTAAATATTTTTACTACACATTTGCAACATAGCCATTTTTACACCTCCCCATGAAAGAGTACAGCTGCCATTTTTTACAGCCTGTTCGGAATATGTTTGCATCTGTGGTGCTAAATCCTGCATCATCATTGTGCATAAGCAGTCATTACCACACTGATATTCCCCTGTTCGTGAGGGTGGGGTCACAAAACAAACATGTTGAAGATTTGGAGTTAAAATACCAATGAATGCCTGAGGTATTAGACTTTTCAACTAAATCGCCCAACCCTATATAGAATGACAGGAATCAGGGTGTGACTTGGGATTCTTGCCTGTGATGCTCATACCATTCCACACCCTGCAGTCACTGAGAGGCATCGAGGTATGCCTTGGACTCTTGTCCCCAAACTTCACCCCATTCTCCTATATCGCACCCATCTCACCATATTTCCTAATGAAATGGGTGCGATAAGGCCAAAGACCCTAAGGAACACGTGACACTTGTGTCAGTCTCTGCAGAGTGGGTGTGGTGAAATGGCGTGGCTGTTATGCCTGATGACCCAAATGCACACCCCAATGCCTGTCACTCTCTGCAGGGTTGTGGTGGGGTTGGCTTCGGTTCAATACTTCACTGCCATTCCTATTACACAGCTCTGTAACTTCTACACTACCACTGCCAATGCCAGTAAGCAAACATTCGGCATTGACAAATGCTTGTTTCAGTAGTGACTGCATGGATCTGATGTTTATTGACTGGCAGTGGGGTTTATTGTAGGTCACAATCACTATCTCATTGCCCTGGGCTACCATGCATATGCATCTCAGTAAAGGCACTAGACTGTCGCCCACTATTTCATGTATAATAATATCAGTATTCAAGAATTATCTTGTCGATCTGAGCACACCAGGAAATGGCTGTGCTCAGGTCAAAACATGTAAACAATGGAAACAGCTGGGCACCTTTGCCCAGGCAACACAGGAATAACTGTCCCATGATAAAATCAGACAAGCCACAGTTTACATGCAGTATCTTATGCAATGCTCATGCAGAGCAAGGACTCCCTAAAATTCAATAACTTCTGGTCACAAAAATCCATAGCATTATTCAGAAAAAAACAAAGGTGGTCAATAATAAGCTCCCCACTCCCTCACAGCAGGTACACATCCTCCTACCATCCTATGTCACCTGTCTTATTCCACACCATGTGCTTTCTCAAAGGTGTGTAGGGTACTCACAGGATAACACTTAAATTCACCTGACTTTGAGCTGATTTGTCTTGTGAAACACTATGTGCAAATCAATACAGGAGCTAAAGGTTGTTAAAGGTATGCAGCATAGGTCAAGAATCATTTGTTTTTACATGGTAATTGTAATCTCAATGGCTATTAAAGAGTCACAATATAGCAAATTGCTCAAGCATAGACAAACATTACACTGTAGTGGATACGTTCATAAATTACACCTTATAAATAACATTAAAATTCAAACCTAGCAGGAGAAAATATTGAGAGTTTAAAGAGAAAGACTATGCAAAGTTTATTTCTGTAAAACTCATTACAGCATGTAAAGTGCTGATGCATCTGTATAAAGAGAAAGACAAAAATGTTTAAAGTGCAAAAGACGTCAATCAATATACTGTATTTCAGACAAACAATTAAGATAATTACTGTATATACATTATACATTTGCCCCTTTTTTAAGGAAGGGTTTTACTTCATTTCTTCCATTGAGGCCCTTGGATTCCATTGCTTTAAAAGAGAAAATCCAATACTGTTCTCTTTTAAGTAATATTTTGTAGTCACACACACACACCCACATGTGATATAACAGGTTTCTCAATGCCAATGTACACCAAATGTTTCTGAATAAAGCTAAGGTGTTTTATGACAAAAAGCTACTGAATTCTGGTGAGTCCTTGCTGTGCATGAACATTGCATAAGATACTGCATATAAACCTTGACTTGTATGATTTCATCATGGAAGAGTAGTTTCCATGTTGCCTGGGCAAAGGTGCTAGCTTCTAGCCATTTCCATTTTTTACATGTTTTGACCTGAGCATGACCATTCCCTGGTGCTTTCGCACCACAATAATTCTTGATTGCTTTGATATTTGCAACTGCACAGGTTCAACAGAAAAGGCGCTCTCTAAGCCAGTTTTTAAATGATTTTGCTCGTTTCTGTGTCACACATATTCCTGCTCAAATGCGGCTAATTGTAAATATCCATGTTGGAACCGCGGCAGGTACAGCACCAGAATGAGAACCACTCCTTCCAAGATTTGGTACTGTATAATACTGGTAACATAACCAGTTATGCTAATATCCTGAATGACAACATTATTTCTACACCAGGACCTTTTAACACACATCAAGCCTTTTTACAGTTTGAAAGAGTAGCACAGAAAATAAAGCATATCCAGTGGGAAGAAATACATTTGAAAGTGTATTTAGACATTTAAAGAACACCAAGGGCACTGAGAGTGCTAAAATGACCAAACCGTGCAAAGATAGAAGTGGCTTCATTGAGAAATGAAAAGCTATTAGCCATAGGGCCAGCAAGGAATATATAGAACTGATCCTGTCTGAAAATGCTGTGATTCCAAAAGAGACTGAGGAAGAAAGTACTAGGAAGGAAGAGGTACTTAAAACATTCTCACATGCTTCACAGTATGAACAGCTGTGGGATAGCATCTCTGAAAATTTGAAAAAATATGAAGAAAAAATAAAACTTTGAAAGAAACAGAAGTTCAAGAGGGACAAAGGGGACTATAAAGAGGGGCATATATTTGATTGGACTTCACTAAATAGAGCACAGACCCCCGTAAGAAACCATATGTCCACAATAGTCATGTAAGGAGCAGTTTGTAGTAACTATACAGTAATAGAGGGAGCTGTTAAAGAAGATTTTTTTAAGAGAAGAGGAGGGGGAAATATGTGCTTCCCTCTCTCCCCAACAGATCCAGCCAGTACCCTGGAGTGGCCAGCAGACCACCCGATGGAATCCAGGAAGAAATGGACCAGGAGAGGTGACACAAAGCAGAGCTGGAAGATGAGGAGGAACAAATCGATGTCGAGGGAGAACATGGAGAATGAGATGCAGACAAGGCATGAACTTGTGAATGTTGTGAACATTGCTAACTATGAATTGAGTGATACTGAAGAGCAGATATTAAATAAAGGACTGTCGTTTGCACCAACAAAAAGATTTGACCCTTTTGGAACTATAATAGATCTTCACAAACTGGGACATAACCTGAGTTTGAAATCTGTTTTTCAAGAATTTGACCTGTGAATGAAACCTGATACAAAACATTAGGTGAGACTAATAACTGGAATAGTGCTAATGTTTTTAAACTGCAATCCTTTTTTTGGCCCCTTTGTCACCAGCACTGCAAGTGTTTTTAAAAAGCTACAAGACGGATATTGAAAAGTTGTCAAAAGAACTAGACAATCGATATTATCATAACCTTAGCAAGGCTGAAGAAGATGTACTTAATGGGCTTGGCACAAATCATAGCATTGCTATTAAACAGGCTGACAAAAGGGGGGCAATTGTTATTACGGATGCAGAAAAATATGAGCAAGAGGTTATGAGACAGTTGAATGATATTGAATTTTATGTAAAATTTTAAAAAAATGATCATACAACTGAATATAAATAAGTGAAAGATAGTTACATAGCCTTGGTTAGAAAAAAAGAATGGTAAACAATGAATATTATTAACTATCTCAGACTTGATTTTAATGTCAGGACCTCTTTCTATTGCCTTCCCAAAATTCACAAAAATCTGTTAGATGCACTAGGGAGGCCTATAGTCTCTGGTAATGACTCCCTTACTGAACATATAGCTGATTATGTCGATTACCATCTTGTTGATCTTGTTAAATAGTACTTTCATACAATAAGGACAGAGGAGACATCCTAAGGGACCCGGAGGAGATTGCAATTGAAGATGACTGATATTAAGTCACACTTTATGTCACAGCCCTGTACACAAATATTCCTCCCAAAGAAAGATTAGAGGCTTTAAAGTTCTATCTAGACACTAGAGATATTTTAGAATCCATCATTGATGTACTAGTACAACTATCTAAATATGTACTTACATGTAATAAATTTTTTAAGGTAGATATTTCTACCTACAGAGGAAAGGTACAGCAATGGGGGCTAGTTTTGCCCCCAACTTTGATAATTTGTATATGGCTAAGTGGGAGAATGAAGTAGGGAGAGATGTCAATAATCCTTACCTCCACAAAACTGATTTGTGGAAAAGATTTTTTGATGATGTACTGGTCATCTGGAAGGGTAGTAAGGAGGAATTAATCTCATTTGTAAAATAGTTGGAGAACAATAAAAGGAACCTCAGTTTTAGTATAAATGTTGAACTCGAGATTAACTTTTTAGATGTGACAGTTAAACAAGATTGTAAGGAAGGCCTGGCTACAGACTTATTTTGTAAATCCACTGACTGCAACACTGTTTTGTTGGCAAATAATAATCACCCCTCACATGTTATACGAGTCATGTCTAAGGGCCAATATATCCAAACAAAAATAAATTGTTGCTCAGAAGGGGTATATCCAGTTAGATCAGAGGAACTCACGCAGAGATTAGAAGAAAGAGGTTATGCTAGTCATTCATTTGAACATACTAAAAAAATGGTTGATGATTTACCTAAGGCCAGCTTATTGCAAGAAAAGGTGACAAACAAACAAATAGACCCACAGATCACCTTTGTGAGTACCTACAATCCCCAGTTAGACAGATCATGGATGTTATCAAAAACTTTGTCATATTGTAAAACAGGATCCTGGTCTTAGGGACCTTGATGAAGTGGGACTGAGGTTGGTGTACAAAAAGGGCAGGAGCATCAAAGATACCATTCTATACTCATTACAACCATTGCCAGAAAAACACAGAATGTTTCTACCAAAGAGAGAGATTAGCTGCAATAGGTGTGGTAATTGTTAAGTATTGTCCAAAAGTACTAAATACTAAGACTTACACGAATCCATTGAATGGTAGGGACACACCAGTTAGTGGCTTTGTCACTTGCAACATAAGTGGCATTATCTAGCTATCCACCTGTAAGGGTGGTCAATTTACATTGGCAAGATATGGAGGACCTCTAAATCATGGATTGAGGAGCATGAAAGGGCAATAGAAATGAAGTTCTTACAAATGCCCTAGCAATGCATGTTTTCAAAAAACAAGAAACACAGTGGAGCATAATTGTGTGTACATTGGCTTTGCATCATGTGAGAGGGGAGACTACAACAACATATTACTTAAAAAAGAACAGTATTGGATTTTCTCTTTTAAAGCAATGGAAAGCAAAGGCCTCAATGGCAGAATTGAAGCAGCACCCTTCCTTAAAAAATGAGCAATTGTTTAATGCATATACAGTATTTATCTTGATTGTTTGTGTCTGAAATATATTGTTTGACATGTGTTTTGCACTTTAAACATTTTTTTCTGTTTTCTTTCTCTTTATACAGATTTGCTCCAGCACTTTATATTCTGTAATGAGTTTTACAGAAAAAACTTCATGCAATCTTTATCTTTCACCTCTCAATAGTTTATCCTGCCAGGTTTGAATTTTAACGTTATTGATAACATGTCATTTATGAAATCATCCACTAGAGTGCAATATTTATCTATGCTTGAGCAAGTTTCATTATTATGATTCTTTAATAGCCATGGAGATTATATTTACCATGTAAAAAATGATTATTGAGATATGCTGCATAACTTTAGCAACCTTTAGCTCCTGTATTGATTTGACAATGTTCCATAAGACTAATCAGTTCTTTTTTTTTATTATACTTACAATATTATCTGGTTTAGTGTTTTTAATATTCTGTGTGTATCACTTTAAAAGTCAGAAGTATTTAAATGTTATCTTGTGAGTACCCTGCACACCTCTGAGAAAGCATATGATGTGAAATGTGTCAGGTGATGTATCAACTCAAATCAAATGAAATCAATCTTTATTTTTAAAAAGCGCCTTTCCGAAACTGAAGCACTTGTACATACAACCACATAAATAAACATCTTAAAACAATCAATTCCCAGTCAGACCAACTATAAATCAATGATAGACTGAAATCATATGACAGGAATAAGATCATATACCAGAATTCAGAAACGCCAGACAAAATAAATGTGTTTTAAGGCTGTTTTAAAGCTCTGGATGGTCAGGCACTCTTGAACCCAACAAGGTAGAAGATTCCACAGGGTAGGGGCTACATAAGCAAAACAATGAGCTCCAGATGTCTTTAAACATACCTAGGGATCTCTAGCAATTCCTCATAGGCAGAATGAAGTGGGTGGGGGGGCAGTAAGAGCTAAGGAGGATCTTGCAGGTAGCAGGGTCCCAGTTCATGTAGGGCTTTGTAGGTCAATAACCCAACCTTGAAGGTGATCTGCCACTGTACTGGAAGCCAGTGCAGTCTGTGCAGCACAGGCATAATATGACTGGTGCTAGAAGTACCAGTCAAAAGCCTGGCTGCAGTATTCTGCACTAGCTGCAAGCAGCGGATATCAACCCATAGAAGCCCTAGGTAAACAGCATTCCAGTAGCCAAGGCAGGAGGTCACAAAGACATGGACTAACATTGGAAGATCATCAGAAGGAACCAGATGCTTCATCTGGGTGATATTACTCAGATGGAAAACTAAGGTCTTAACAATGGCTGACAGCTGAGATCTAAGGGTCAGGCTACCGTCAAAAATAACACCCAGGTTCCACACCTGGTCTGAGGTAGTCAGTTGAACACCCCCCAGAGCAAAAATCCAGAGGGCTGCTCTGTCAGCAAACCTGCCTCTCGATTAGAGATGCAGTGAATTTATAATCTGCTTTTGTGACCACTTCGCTTTACCATCCAGCTACGCGAAGTGAGCTGTGCAAAGTGCTCACTTTGCCTTCTCATTTTGACTTCATGTTGCCATTCCACCTACATGTGAAGTAAGGTGAAGTGCCAACAATATAGGCAGCCCCACACACATCACATGGCTTACAGTACTGTAAGTCACATGCTTTAGCCAGGCAGGAAGGAAGTGAGTCAGAAAAGCAGTTACTTTCACTTTCTCCTTTGCAGTTGTAGAAGGAGGAAGCCTTTTTGGTGTAGAGAGAGGAGAGTTTGTTTGGTAGTTGGTATCTTGTGATTCTGAACACAAAAAACAGCTATTTTTAAATGCTACACCTTGATATTTTTTGTAGTGTTTTTTCATTGGTTTTTTTTGCTACTGATTTTTTTTATAAGTTTTCTTTTGTGTGTGTGTGTGTGTGTGTGTGTGTGTGTGTGTGAGACTGTGAGTGTATGTGAAGGAGTATTGAGATGTCAGTCACAGTCTGAGGGACTTGTGTGCGATGGATCCAGGAGGAGAGTCTGTGGCCCATGGGCATAGGCAGAGGGGAGGAGTGTGCACACATGGGGGCTGTCGGGTGTTATTGGACTGCTTCCAACTCTTGGGTGTTGCATCTCCCCCTCTGGAAGCAGCAGCAGCACCAGTGCCACCGGTGGCGGCACATCCACCATGTCCGCCACTACCACCACCACCACCAGTAGCAGCTGCAGGGGCTCCAGCAGCACCACCTCCACCACCTCCACAGCTGCAGGTGGACCCCATCTGAATGAAGGTGCTTCTGGCAGTACATCTGGTCCCCACTGCAGCTCCCCAGTGTGGCAGTTTTTTAACTGTGTGAGGGGAGACAGCACCATTGTGGTTTGCCATCTGTGTGGTGTGCAGGTGAGCCATGGCCCTCTGGGGACACATTTGGGGACTGGTGGCCAGTGCATGAACATGGCAAACCACCACAAGATGGAGTGGCAGGCTGCCACTGAAGGGGCCAGGCGTCCACCTGCTGGCCCTTCTGTGGCAGTGTCAGAGGGTTCTGGGGGTGTTGTGCCTCACAGCCACAGTAGGAGAAGGGCAACAGTAGTAGCTGCTCCACCACCACCACCACCACCACCACAGCCAGCAGCACCACCCTCACCACTATCACCACTACCTGGCTTTCCTGCTGCAGTGGACCCTTCCATAGTGCCTGCAATGCAGGCAGACATTGCACTGGTGTGGGTAGCCCTCGAGGAAAGCAATGAGAGGGTGAGTGCTGTGCAGCAGCAGGTAGATCAGATACAGCAAAAGCAGCTGCAAATACTGTCAATGCACCACTTGCTGCTGGAACACCATGGAATCCCCCATTAAGGGATTTTTTGGGGGATCCCTCCCCCCTACTGCTGTGCTGTAGTGTTTTGTGTGTGTTTTTTTGGTTGTTTAATAATAGACTCTTGTCCTTTTGTTATAAAGCAGTGCCTCAGTAATGTTGACTTTCTGTTGTGGCGTGCTTGTGGACAGGCTGGTGTGACCATTGCAAGTATGATGTGCTAAACTGATTGTGTGCAGTCAGTGTTGTTTCCTCTGTGTGTGTGTGTGTGTGACATCATACATTGTGCAGCGTCTTGCAAACATATATTGCTGTTGCTGACTTGTTGCAGTGTTTATGGTATAAAGAATAGCAGTCATAATAACGTATATTTTATTGTCACCATCATCATCAGTGGACTAAGTGATACAATACTTCTTCAGATGTGTCTGGCCAGAGTGCACCTTAGTCATGTACTGCACACATAACTTTTAGAAGAGCATGTGTTTTTTGTGCTGTGATCTCCGCAAATTCATGTGTGCACTGTGAGTGACTGAGGTACACGGTGACCCGATACCTCTGAAAAAATATCATATCACTTACTGATATGGCGCGGGTTCGTGCTCCATTATAGTGAATGTCCGGCAGCTTCCCGAAAGTTTTTATGTTATAATGGTCAGTTTGTTGTGAAACGCTTGGGCACGTTTTCAGTTAGAAATGTCCTGGCCAAGTTTCCCTCATTCACTAAAATACCACAAACAGCTTAATCTGGTTCAAATTCAATTGCTTACCATCTGTATCCCCCCCCCCCGGTCGCCCCTGAGAAAGGGACTTCTAGGCCCAGTGGGCTTACAGGGTCAACAAAATTCAACAAAAACAACAAAAACGAAACAAAAACAAGAGCCTTGTTAGTGGAAATGTGCCCATGTTTCACCACAAACTGACCATTATAACATAAAGAAACATTCGGAAAGCTGCCGGACATTCACTGTAATGGAGCACGCACCCGCGCTCTCCCTGGCATCATGTCCTAATTTTGCTGAGAGTGGGGGGCAGGATTTGGGTGGCTTTTCAGAATGGGAATTCCTTCGTGATGTGACACATTTTAATGGAATTGGGGTATTTTTGACAGAAATGTATTGCACTATGTAAGGACATGTGGAGCAAGAAAGTTTCCCTTGGAGATAATGCATCCATATATTGGGTGCAACACCATAATAACTATGTAACATGGTGAATCGCTGTAAAGCAGCAGTGCAACAATCTATTGAAAACTCTGACCTATACTTTTAAATGCTATTTTACATTGCCACTTTACTTACATCCTGACTTGTATGATACTATAATTTCCAGTATTTGAGTCTGCTTTAGTACTTTTTTTCATGTCTGAAATAAAAGGAGCACTCCTTTTAATATGGTGCTGACCAGGTCGTTGTCAATATTTTCCACTGCTTTTCTCTATCAGTTGTTATATATTACTTCAGTTGTAAAATTAACAGTTGTGCAGCAGGCAGTGTTTTATGACCTCACAGAACAATATTGAAAAACAGCTGCAAATAGTGCTAAAAACCTGGTCAGAACAGTATTGCCTGCTCCTTTTTTTTTCAGACATGAGAAAAAGTAGTAAAGCAGAGAGAAATTGTGAAAAGAAGGGTATCATTCAAATCATCACTTGTGGGTAGTGGCTGCGGCAATGTAGAATAGCATAAAAAAGTACAGTTCAAAATTGTCACCACATTCTTGCAATGCTGCTTTAATTGATAGTGTCAGTATGACATCATCAGCTCACAATCACAACACACAGAATACATCTGTCTTGTGTCCAGAAAATTGACAAGTGGTAACAAAGTGAAATGGGAGCGTTACAGCACATGCAAAGTCCCCCAGAATTAATGGCGCACTCAGTCATGCGTGCAGTAGTCACACAGAGTCCCCAGATTTTTTCTGCATGCTCAAAATGTATCTGTCTTGTGTGCATAAAATTGAGAAAAGGTAATGAAGTCAAATGTGAGCATTACAGCACATGCAAAGTCCCCCAGAATTAATGGCACACTCAGTCATGCATGCAGTAGTCACACAGAGTCGATATATACATATATGTTGTGAATATATTATATATATATATATATATATATATATATATATATATTATAGAGGCACGGTAGTGTCACTATAGTTAGGGTTGAGTACCCCATTTAAGGTTAAAGTGTGAAATTGTGCACCTTAATAACTTTGCCACTGTTTGACAGATTTGCCTGAAATTTGGCAGACGCAGAGCAGTAGTATAGGTCTTAGGATCTGCCAAGAGTGGTACTGGTAGGATATACGGTTGCGGAGTTATTAAGTGACATTCCATAGCACATTTATGATTTTTTGTTCATTTCTTGCTCATGCTACAGGTAGCACAGTTTGCGTGACTGGTCCTAAAACTTCAGGGATCATGCAGCCGGGGTCCCCAATGTGCCTTTCGAAGATTTCTTGAAAACATATTGAACGGTTCTAAAGTTATTCAAAAAACAAGTTTCCCATTATAGTCAATGGGAAAAGTTAACAAAAAATTTGACAGTGTCACAAATGTGGATTTTAGTGTTGCAAATGACACCAGTAGTGTTGGAAATCCGCCATTTTGTTTTCAGTTACAGATCACAGAAATGCTTGGCATTTAAAATTGGGACCCTCTAGGGACACAATTCTTTTTGTGTTTACCTAGTTGAGCCCTGAGGATGCTAGACATGTCTTTATTTTAGGGTTAAACACCCCAGAAATATGTTTTTTAAATTTTGGGAAAAGTAGTGTCTCAAAGTAGTGTAGAACCTGCAACACTTTCATGATTTTTTTTGCGAAAGTGTAGTGATTTGTGACACTACTATTCGACAGTAAGGGGAAAATAACAGGAAGTCTTTGCCACCTTGCTGCTAAACACTAGTTTGGTCTTTTGTGCAGAAATTTGGGGGGAAGAAAGCCAATATCCCACAGATGTGCCTTTTGGTGGTTTGGTGACAACGTATTGCACGGATGGAATGCTACAGTGCTCTGAAATTAACAATTTTTCCCATAGATTAACACTGCAGCATCTGCCACGCCTCTCGGGGCCTGTATCTTCTGAAACGCTTCGAGATATGGACTTTTTATCGCAGAGGGGGACTAAGTACAAAAGTAGCCAGGAAAGTCATAAATAATATGGCATTTAAATTTTTTTTTCTACATTGTACGGTTTCTGAGATATGAGCAATTTAGTATTCCAAGTGCTCATTTTCTTGTCCGAGCCCCATTATTATGTATACATTCTTTGTACTCACTGTGTTTCTCTATGCAGCTGTTGGGGAAAACCAGGGTGTGTGCTTCCGTTACTTTTACCCTTAGCATTTCCACTTGCATTTCCGTACCTGTTTGAGTTAGCGTTCCCTTGTACGCCACCATGTGCATTACCGTTTGCATCTTCATTTGCGCTTGCATTTACATTACTGTTACCATTTGCGTTTCCACTACTGTTTCTGTTTGAGTTTCGATTTACGTCACCATGCGCATTTGCATTTGCGGCTGCCCTTCCATTTGCATTTGAGTTTGCATTTCTCTTTCATTTGTCATTATCGTTGCTGTTACTGTTACCATTTGTGTTTCCAATTGCATTACTGTAACTGTGCATGTTACAGTTTGTGTTTCCATACGTGCTTGCATTTGCATTTGTGTTTCTGTTTCCTTTGGTGTTATTGTTGCTGTTACCATTACCATTTGCATTTCCAATTGCGTTACTGTGACCGTGCATGTTATGGTTTGTGTTTCATAGGCGCTTGTGCTTGCGTTTCCCTTTCTGTTTGCTTTGGTGTTATTGTTGCTGTTAACATTACCATTTGCTTTTCCAATTGCGGTACCGTGACTGTGTGAATTACCAGTTGAGTTTCTGTATGCATTTGCTCTTCTGTCTCCATTTGCATTATTATTTGCTTTGGCATCACTTTGCGCTTGCATTTCTATTACTGTTTGCGTTACCATTTATGTTTGTGTCACCATGTGCACTACTGCTTGCCCTTCTGTTTGCATTGCAATTACCATTCCTATGTGACAAAAAATCATGTAGTGGGAGCGCGGGGCCTGAAGGGTCTGCTCTCCCACCATCACATTCCATTCACTATTTATAGTTCTCATTCTCAAAAAGAAGGGAAATTCATGGCAAAAAAATCCATTAATGCAACAGTTAGGAGGTTCCACAGCAACAAAAATGAGGAAATTCAATGTTGGGGTTGAAACCCTCCTTGCACCACCACCCGTCCCACCCAACCGGCATTCGAGTGCATTGGGGTCGTCTATCCTAACTCTCACCACATTCTCTATACTTCACCACCTCAGCTTCTTTACACATGGGTTTGGGGTGAGAGTTAGGACTGATGACTCAGTGCACACCCGATGCCTGTTGTGGGGCGGGTGGGGTGGCAAGGGATTCAACCCTAACATTGAATTTCCTCATTTTGTCACTGTGGAACAACCCTAACTAATGCATTAAATGGAGTTTTCTGTCATGAATATATATATATATTTTTTTTTTTTTTTTTGTAGGTGGGGGTTGACATATATAGACGTACTCATTGTATTGTTTTGTATCACAGGTCACAGATACAGTTGGTGTGCACATTTCAGTGCTCAACAAGAACTTTTTGTGTAGAAATTTGAAATGAATAACTCTCAAGCCAATGAAGGTAAGTATTTTTTTTTATTTTTTGGAGGGTGGGGGAAGCATATTTGCAAGTTTATCTCATTAATAGTTTCTTTTTTAGTTACTTCTTCACAGATTTCATCTCATCCTTCTCGAGTCTGGTTGTTAATGATGGTCATGGTCATCAATTGAAACGACTTCTGCGTGTTGCATGTCTGCCCCACCCCGGGGTAGGGGGGCTGATGTTGAAGAACTTCTTTGGATAAGGCCACTGTGACACAACAAAGCATCTGGAAATTTCCTAAAAAAAGAAATGAATGACTTCTTACAACTTGAATGTCCCTGGTTCTCAATCTCAAGTCAAGTTACATTTCAAAATGACATCTTGTCAAGTAACACAACCTGTGTGCAACTAACATCAGTCCCGGTGGTAGTGGTAGTCCAGGGGACAGACAAACTCATGCTCTGTGGTGGCAGTGGCTAACATCAGTCCCAGTGGTGGTGGTCCAGGGGGTGGACAAACTCATACTCTGTGGTAGCAGTGGCTAACATCAATCCCGGTGGTGGTTGTCCAGGGTCCAACAAACTCATGCTCTATGGTGGCAGTGGCTAATATCAGACCCAGTGGTGATGGTCCAGGGCTGCAGACAAACTGATGCTCTGTGGTGGCAGTGGCTAACATCAGTCCCAGTGGTGATGCTGGTCCATGGGGGTGGACAAAGTCATGCTCTGTGGTGGCAGTGTCTAACATCAGTCCTGGAGGTGATGATCTGACTCCAAGGGGGCAAACTGCCTTTTAACAACTTCAGATAAAACCTGTCAATATTAACCACATCATTATCCTGACAAAGAAAGCTGCCTTCACAGTCATCTATGTCTGAAGTCTGACCACTGGGAAATTCTTTCTCCATTGTGTTATCATCTACATCAGTGGTGGGCCATTTCATGCTGCCACTGCCTGTGCCACCAGGATGGTCCATTTCCACATCACCAAAACCACCATGACTAGGCTGGGGTACGAATATCAAGGTTGCAGTCTGTGCTGGTATGTGTCTCTCATTCATTTTTATGAATGTTAGCAAACTAACATTTGCTGGGGAGCGGTTTGTCTGATGATCCCTGACTATTGCACCTGCTGAGCTGAATACCCTCTCCATACCTACACTGGAGGGTGGGAATGTGAGGTACTTCAGTGCCACTGCAGTCAGCTCTGGCCGTTCACTGATCTTTCCACTCCAGCACAAAAGAGGATCATCAGTTACTGACCAATGCTTGTTTTCAGACGAATATGACTCAACCATTCTCTGTGCCGCACTAAGTCCAGTGGTTGATGAATCATCCTGTTTCCTGGGATCATTTATTTCACAAATCCCTACATGGGACAAAGCCTCCCAAAGGGGGTTGATGCCAACCGCTTTGGATGACAGACCACCTGGAACTGCAGTCCTCTTCCCCTTGCAGGATATATGCTTGATGGTCCTCCAGGTACACCTTCAGATGGATTATGCAGCTGAGGTTTGCTGACCTTGGCATGTGACTTCTGTGCCCCATGAACTAAGAGCACCCATTGCCCACTGGCATTTTTTACCTGTTCAGGCCTTTCCTCCAGTACTGATGCAATTTCATGTTTGTATCGTGGGTCCAGCATTGTTGCTGTGGCAAAGTTGTCACTACACTGAATGCTCAGAATGTGATGATTCTGGTCGAACACTGTCAGCATGTGTTTCAGCAACACACTGCTAGCACTGTCTCCAGCAACATCAAGGTCATTCTGTACATTCACCAATGTCTGCCTCAGCACTCACAGCAGTGGAATTGATAGGCTAATAGAGGCAGACTCACGAGTCACTACTTGTGTGACATGTTCAAAAGGCCACAAAATCATTATTACAGAGTCCATAAGGTGCCACTGTTCAGTTGTCATAGACATGGAGGCCCTGGAACTGTCATGGCTAGTGTGCACCAAAAGATATTCTGAGATAGCTTTGTATTCTTCATACAACCTCTCTGCCATGTATAAAGTGGAGTTCCACTGGGTGACAACTTCCAGCTTTAAGCGGTGCTGAGGGAGGCCATTTTGCATCTGTAACTGCCAAAGTTGGTCACGGGCCTTTGCAGATCGTGAAAAGTGAGAGCAGATATGGTGTGCAACTGTCAGCATTACCTTTACATCAGGGTGCTGCAGAAACTCCTGCACTTGTCAATTTCAGTCAGTACCACATCCAATGTGTTTTCACCAGTGCGTGAACAGGTCACATTGTACATAACAATCATTGTATGCTGTCTAATTCCTGTAAGACTGCTACCATGACAATCCACCTTACTGCACTGATTATTTACACTACCAACATTACAAACAACTCCCGGCACCTGCACCCAGTGTGCAGTTATACACAAATATGAACTCCCCTCTGTTTTGCCACTTGTCCACATATCCATACTTAAATGGATGAATTTTGAGGAGGAATGTTAAAGGGCATGTCTTACTGAGTCGGACACAGTATGGAACAACTCGGGGACAGCATGGGTTGAAAAATATGTCCTGGATGGGACTTTCCATTTTGGATAGGCATGTGTAGCAAACCACCGGAACCTAGAATTCTCCAAAAAGGAGAAGGGCAAAAGATTAGTTGCCAGCATTTCAGCTACAGCAGCATTAAGTTCAAGTGACACTGTATGATTTGGGTGGGTACGTCATATTATGGGAAAAAACACTCTGTAACATGGGTTGACTTAAATGTTTTAGACAGGGTGTGATGACAAATGCTTCTGCTCTGCAAATGGCAGGGGGTAGAGTGTGGATGTTTGATGAAGATGGCTACACTAGTAATGATGACAAACCCAGAAATGCAGTTATTTTGCCAGATTTGCCAACCGCGGTTGAAGTACCACTTGCACTAGAGATACTGCATTCACCACCACCACCAAAACCGCTACTCTCACCAGCACTGGACTACATTTCAAAATCATTATGCTCCTCCACCTCATCATGCCTATAGTAATCCTCTGCTCTTATTTCCTCACTACTGCACACATTTCATTTCCTACTGGACTTAACACTAATGGAAGTAGATAACATGCTCATGATGGTTGATGACGAGGGTGAATGCCCCACTGTGGTATTAGCTGCCATCCTGTGCTGGGTCCACAGTGCCATGTGCCTCTTCTTAAGATGCGTATGCTGTCCTCCTATGCCCAGATGGCTCCCCTTTTTACTTCAGCTTACACGCACATGGCAAACCTGGTAGATTGCAACTGACTTATCATTTGCATCTTGAACAAAAAAATCCCAAACAAGGGATTGTGATGCTCTACTTTTAACATGTCCATGATGCTGCTTATTGAACTCCGTTCTTTTAAGCATTGAAGTGGGGGGGTGCTAAGTGATGTTTCAGGCAGTGCACACCTGGACTGCAACTGAGCACCATGACTACCTATCATTATTGCTGGGTTATCATCATCATCATCATCATCATCATCATCAACTTGAAACTGGCAAAATAACAAGTTTTTTATGGTGGGGGATTAATGCAAACAGACCCAGACACAGCCACTTTGAATTTCTTTTTCTCTGGGGTCAATTACATCATCATCATATTCATCAACATCTCCTACATCCACACCTTCTGTTTGGTTGCTGGCATGTATACTGCATGTTGCAAGCACAGCAACATCATCACCGTCATCACATTTATCATCATCATCAACACCACCATCACCTGATATTTTTTCACCACACTGTGAATCACTGCATGGAAAATGCATGACATGAACTGTAGTTGAAGAAATGTCACATTGTATGGTATCGTTGACATGATTGTCAGAATTCTCAGGTCAGTTACTGGGATCTTCCTGGGAAGTATGACATCATCTACACTGCCACTCACTTGCACTGCTTCACACTCCACTGTATTTTTGGACATGGTACGCTGGTCAGAAGCTGAACTTGAGGCAACAATACTCTTACTACCACCACCAGCAACTGCACTAACACCACTAACTGGGACAACATCATCTCCTCCAAGTATGAGTGAAGCTACTGATTGGAGCTGTAAAAAACATTGCAGGAGAAATACCTTTCCTCACATCAGCAATGCACTTCTGCATCTGCGTACCACCACACCCACAGACTATCTTACTGGCAGCAGTACCATGGTGAAAACCAGCTATGCTTGCAAGTCTCTTTGTTGGCATTTGGGGGATCAACAACAATATTCTCAACAAATTTAGATTTTTGCACATTCACTCTAATTGGGGGGATGCTGGCTGTGAAGCCAAAAAAACAACTGTGGCTTCAGCAACAGATAAAGATGCAAATTCACAAGTGAAAACAACACCTTAACTAACCAGTGTGGTGCTGATGTCACAAACAAACTAATCTGGAAAACAATACCTTTTGCCAGTGGGGTGGAGGGAGCACTGACTGCAGATTTTTATGGCTCTACAAGCAGCAGAACAAAGAACAGATACCACGATGGCACTACAAAATCATGAAGTTGCAGTGGATAGCAGGTTCACACTGCTGTTCCTGCATTTACACTGTGGCACAATAAAAGGTGTATTATTTGATGTCATTCAACACCACACACGAACTCTCACACACACACAGTTTGTCTACAATAGTCAATGAGTAATGCGTAGCAAATTGAAAAGTTCAGATATATGCCACATATTGTAAATAACCTGAAATTATCAACTGATACACCAGAGCCACACAACACACGATCAGCAAGAAAATGTCAACAATTACTGACAACGTTACTGTGTGTACATTAACACAGTTGGTTGTATAACAAAAATATAACCAAAAAACAAAGAACTCCCTATTTCTTCAATTTAAGTCTACCTACACCACAGATACACCCCTCCCCCAAAGCACACTTTCACTGTCTTTTGCTACATACACTTAATGTTGTACATTAACATTCAAAATCCACACACAAACAAAAACACTCGATGATATGAGCACAGGAGTTTTTTTTTTACAATCGATGAACTAATATTTGAGCAAAAAAAATACTCAAAAATGCTTTTTTCACAGCTTTTAGAAGATTTGAATCATAGACAGCTCTCAGAGCACACTGTCTCCTACAGCTTCCTACACACACTACCCTGAACTAAGGCTGTGCAGACTAATATAGAGCTCATGTGACCTGGAATCCCATGAATCACTGCAAAATTTACCTTCAGAGCTTAAAAACAAGGTGAAGTTAGGTGAACTACATTGTTTCTAAAGTACTTCACTTTTAGGATCGGTGGAGTAGTGGTCTGGGAAGGTGGAGTAATGCAAAGTCATTGTTTTCAATGGACTGCACTTTACCCATCATATTGCGAATTACTCTGCTTCACATTGCGGAGTACTCAGCGAATTTGCCTTTACTCCGTTAATCACTTCACAGAGCGGATTGAGCCCACTTCACCCACCACTACTTTTGATGACCTGGGTCCACAACCATCACCTCAGTCTTTGCTGGGTTCAACTGCAGCCAGCTGACACTCATCTAGTCCTGGATCTTGAAGAGACAGTTGTTAAAAACTGAGAGGAAGCCATCTTGCCTGGGCACAAAGGACATGTACAGCTGAGTATCATCTGCTTAGCAGTGAAAACTCAGTCCGTACTGCCTAGTGATATCTCTCAACAGCAGCATATACACTGCGAACAACATGGTGACAAAATGGATCCCTGTGGTAATCCACAGGATGAGGGAGAGTGGCTGAGGAATATATCCCAGACACCACTGTCTGAGTCCTACCCTTAAGGAAAGATCAAAACCATCTGAGGACCATACCAGACAGGCCACAGAGGAGCCACAGGTGCTTGAGAAGCACACCATGGTCCACAGTGTCAAATGCTGCAGAGAGATCAAGGAGGACCAAAATGGAACAAGTCCTCTGATCTCTAACTATCAGGAGATCATTTAGCACCCGGACAAGGGCCGTCTCGGTACTACGTCTTTTTCTAAAGCCTGACTGGAGAGCATCATAGACATCATGGATAGGTAAATGATCATCCAGCTACAGAGCTACCACTTTCTCAATAACCTTGCCTACAAAGGGAAGGTTTGAGACAGATCTGTAGTTAGCCAAGCAGTCCAGAGGAGAGTAGGATGCTAGGAGGAAGAGTACCATGCTGTGAGGGAGTGGGGAGCTTGTTAGTGCCCACTATTGTTTTTTCTGAATAAAGCTACAGATTTTTTATGAGCAAAAGCTAATGAATTCTGGTGAGTCCTTGCTCTGCATGGACATTGCATTAGACACTGTGTAAGATACTCCATATAAACTGTGGCTTCTCTGATTTTATCATGGAAGTATAATTCCCGTGTTGCCAGGGCAAAGGTGCCACTCTCCCGCCATTTCCATTGTAATAATGTCAGTGTAGGTAGGAAATGTGTAAAAGCCCCCATTAATATCTGTACGGTTCTTTGCTATAGTCTTTCCCACCCCTACCTCAAGTCTGCTAAAGCCCTAAAAGTACTGTAATTATACTTGTATGAACAGAATGCATTTGATGTCACTGACAATGTTTATTTCTCTCCTGATGGCTTGTTGTTCTAAAACCACAGGTAGTTCGTTTATTTCAAATATGCTTTTATTGCTTTGACTGATAACACTTGCCGTGTTATGATAATAGCCGACGGTATTTTAAACACTTCTGACTCAATACAGGGGGTGGTTGGTGGCATTTTACTGTGGGCTACACTTAGAGACTGATAGAGCATACTGAACCTGTTTTTATTTGCAGGCAAGTTGTCCCAGGTGTGATGGTACTGAATTTCTGCTGATCATACTTCCCATTCACCAGGCAGTTCAAGCATTTGTGGTAACTTTACTGTAAAAGAGGATATAGTATTATTGGGGAAAATGTTGTATGAGGCATTGCTGGGCAAGGTGCTATAAAAGCCATTTGTGAACATTTTGAATCTTATCTGCTTTCAATGTCCTGAACCGGTGTTGCCTTGACCCAGCTATTGAATTTTTCAGGCCACCCCAGCCACGTTACCAGACACCAACTTTTTCTTCCAGAATGTTCTGCATTCTATACGCTCTGTTATCATCCGGTTCAGGGAAGCTGAGGAAGACACGCAAAGGAAACAGAAGGAGCGGGACGAGGGGACTGGCCCTTGGAGGGGCAGAAAATGGGCAAAGAAGGCAGGTACAAGCCCCCAGGCAGCACCGAGGGCATGAGAAAACATGGACCGGGCCCAGGATGATCAACTAGATGGGGGTAAGGATAAGGTGGATATGAGTAATGATGAGAGTTTAAGAGAATATATGGAAGGGTTGGTAGGTGACATGGGGTAGGAAAGTGTAGCAAGAATGTAGACAGCTTTGCAGGCAATCAAAGAAAGAAGAAAATGGGAAAAGGGGGGGGCGGGCACTTTAGGAGGGGCACGGAAGTTATATCACAGTCCACTGGGTTTCATGCTGGGTGACCACGTGCCGGAGTACATTAAAGAAAAGATTTGGAAGGGGAAGTATGTGGATATCTTTGGGCTTGTGGATGAGAAGACAGCAAAAAGGTACAAACAGAAAGAATAGGTAGGTAAGTCCGAGATGGTAGTGGCGTTGGCGGTGGTAGCACATAAGGAAGAGGAGGTAAGGTATAAGGGAAAGAACATAGACATGTGGCAAGCAGGATTTTTGATTTACAGTGCACTGGTACTCGAGAAGCAGCCAGAGCTGGCAATCCCACTGATAAAATACATGGCAATTATTAGAGATGCATACCGGGTAAAACTAAGATTTGGTTGGCTCAAGTATGACGAGGCATTTTGGAGATGCATGGCTGTAAAGGGTGAGCTGAGGTGGGATTGTACCCACTTGGAACTCTGGGTCAGGATGCTGTCAGGTGCAGCAGGGGGCCAGATGTCAGATATGGTAAGAAAGACTGCACCGACACAGGGGACCAAGGCTTGTTGGGCTTACAACAGGGCAGCATGTAGCTGGCCTAGCTGTAAGTTTAGGCACATCTGCTCATGGTGTGGAGGGTCTCACCCAGCCAAAGTTGTAGGGGGGGTGAAAAAGGGGGCCCAGTCAGAGGGCAGGCCCCTGAGCAGCACTTTCGGGGTGGAAGAGAGGAGCCAGCAGGAACCAGGGAGGCATGGGTGGGGGGGTTATACATCCAATCATGGGTGGAACTAGGCCTGATCAGACAGGGTGGAGGTGGGGATACCCCATAGCCTACACACCCATAAAGTGGTGGGTAGTGGAGGCTTGGACCAGAGAATACTCCGACAGGGCAGGGGAAGAGTTATTAATAAGGGATTTTAAAGGGGGGTTTGCACTGGGGTTCGAAGGTAGGCAGATGGGGATGCACGCCAAAAACTTAGGGTCAGTGGTGGAAAAAGAGGACATCGTATGGAAAAAGATCCAGAAGGAGTTGAAGACAGGTAGGGTGGAGGGTCTGTTGGCTGCACCCCCATGCGGGGAATTCCAGGTATCACCTCTGGGGTTGGTGCCTAAGAAACAGGTAGGTGAGTTCTGGCTCATACATCCCCTGTCATACCCGAAAGATGGGTCAGTGAATCAGGGGATTCTGAACGAGCACAGCATGGTTTCCAATGCATCACTGGACCAGGCAGTAGAGTTGATAAGGGCAGCAGATGGCGCCCGTTTGGCCAAGACAGATATCGAGGCAGCATTCCAACTACTGCCGGTGAGGCCGGAGAACTGGGACCTGCTCGGTTTCCAGTTCAAGGGTGGGTTTTACTTTGACAAAGCAATGCCCATGGTTTGCTCAGTTGCCTGTGCAACTTTCGAAGTGTTCAGCTCATGGGTGCAGTGGGTGCTTGGGTGCCGGTATGGACACGGTAGGGTCATCCATTATTTGGATGACTTCCTGCTAATAGGGACTAGTCAAGGGAGGCAGGAAAAATGTTAACTGATTTTCGGCAGATGTGCGGGTCCATAGGCATTCTGCTGGCAGCGGGGAAAACCAAGGGCCTGGTGCGCACACTGGAATTTCTGGGGATTGAGGTGGACATGGAGGAGGAATGTTTTGGCCTCCCAGGGGACAAAGTTTAACGGCTAAGGGGGCTACTCACCCTGGTAAGGGGGAGGAGCAGGGTGCTGCTTGTACAGGTACAGCAACTACTAGGGAACCTTAATTTCACCTGTAAGGCCATAAGCTCAGGCAGAGCTTTCACCAGGAGGCTGGGGAGGGTCACGGGAAGAGCAAAACCCCCACATCATTGGGTGGACATCAGCAGGGGAGTAAAAGAGGATTTAAGGATTTGGGAGACATTCCTGGATTCCTATAAGGGGGTGACATTTTGGCAGGAGGAGTGGGCTCCCAACATGGACCTCGAGCTGTACACGGATGCAGCTGGGAGCCTGGGGATGGGAGCCTATTTTCAGGGGGAGTGGATATCTAAGGCATGGCTGGACCAATGGCAGGAATGGGGTTGGACCAAGGACATCACGTTCCTTGAAATCTTCCCAATATGGGTAGCTTTGGAAGTATGGAGGGCACGGATGGCAGGGCGGTGCATACTTTTTTGGTGTAACAACAAGGGAGTGGTTGATCTGATCAATAGACAGACGGGCCAGATTGAAGCAATTGGAATAGTGCTGAGGGGTGTGATACTGTTGGGACTGAGGCTTAACCTGTCTTTCAGGGTAAGGCATATTGAGGGGCTCATTTTCAGATGGAGCATTTCTGAGAGCTAGCACCGCAAGCCACACTCACCTGGACCAGGGTACCAGAGCAGCTGTGGGAGATTGGAGAGAAAGGGCCAGCACTTTACATAGGGGATCATGGGCAGCGGGCACCCTAAGGGCTTATGAGAGGGTGTGGGTGGCTTTCCAGTTGTTCAGAACAGGAATGGGATGGGAGACAGAGGACCCAGCCAAGGAGGGGGAAGTAATGCAATAAACTGCTAAAAAATGGGACGAAGGTGTTGCACATACCACCATGGCAGTACAGCTGTCAGGAATTGGGTGGGTTTCCTTGGATGGGGTGGTCCAATGTGACAAGCAGCTGGGCCATTAAGAGGATGATGGCAGGCTGGCATAGGGGTCAAGGAAGGTGGCAAGACAGGAGATGGCCACGAAGGGGGCCCCTCCTCGGGAAAGTATTGCTGGCAGTGGGTCAGGTCTGCTAATCGGCAAATGAGGCCTGCCTGTTTAGGGCCATATTCGCAGTCATGGCGAAGGGGGCTTTCCAAGTCAGGGAAATGGTGGTGCCCAGGAAAGGAGCAACCAGGGTGGGGTTGCAGGTGCACTGTGTGAGATGGGAGAAGGGGAAGGTAACAATTTTACTTATGAGGTCAAAGACAGATCAGCAGGGGAAAGGTGCCACCTTAGAGCTGCTGAAAGAGGGGACGGCAGACATTTGTGCAGTCCGGGCGATGGAGGCCTATGCAAGAGTCAGAGGGCAGGTTAGGGGTCCTTGGCTTGTACATGGGGATGGGTCCCCGGTGATGGGTTTCCAGGTGGGGGCAGTCCTGAAAAAGGCCTTGGTGTTCATGGGTGAGAATCCCAGTGAGTTTGCTCCCCACTCCTTCCAGATTGGTGCAGCTTCAGAGGCAGCCATTTTGGGGGGGGGGGACGAGGTCAAGAAGGTAGGGAGATGGACATCAAACTGTTATAAGAGAAATGTAAGGTGTTGACGGTGTCTAATTGATGTCCCCATCTTTTCACCCACAGCAGGATCCAGGAGGCAAGTGTGGATCATGAGGCACTCATTTATCTAATGGGCGGAAAAATTTGCGGTGGTCACTAGGTTGGGCACACAGCTGTGACCAGGTATTGACCACATGAAAGTGAGATGGAAGGGCCTGAGGGGCATGAGGTGGCAACAACTGCTGCCCCTGCTGGAAGAACTACGGGTGCAGTGGGCAGCCCGGACTGTATCATCATCCTCCTGGGGGGCAATGATTTGGGGGACATACTCTGGGGATCATTGATGAAAGACATTATAGCAGATCTTGAGAAAATAAAAAGCTGGTGGCCGAGGGTAGTGATTGGGTGGTCCAAGATTATGTCACGGAGGGTATGGATGGGAGCCAAGAAGCCCCAGGCAGTAGACTTGGCTAGGAAGCATCTCAACAGAAAAGCGGCCAGGGCAGTGATTGAGATGGGGGAATTTACATGCAACATAGGGAGATAGCATTTGACCAAGAAGCAGTATACAGATCGGACGGCATCCATCTTACTGAGTTTGGCATGGGTCTGTTTTTGCACCCATTTGGGAAAATTGTAGAGAGCATAAATAGGAAAGGACTGAAGGGCTAGCCCACAAGAGGGGGGAGCCCTATCTTCCATTGCAGGCTGGAGATCGGGCAGTGGAAGATTTGGGGAGCAAGGGAAACCTCGGGGCAATTAGAGGGGAGAGGGTAGAGTCCATGGGCTGAGGGCAAAGGAACCCAGGTGGGAGCAAAGGGGGTAGAGAGCAGGACACAGACTGAGGTGGTGGATCACAGAGTCCACACCTGGTGGGGGGGGAGTGGTCAGGGTAACGTGGTACCCGATGGTGGTGACTGAAAATGGGCAGGCCAGATCCCAGTGTCCGGGCCCTGAGAAGCAGGATGAACAGGAGGAGAACAGGATGAAGAGATGCTAGGAAGAAGATGGGACTGTTACGTCGAAGGCCAAGGGACTGTTATGTCTTGAATTGTAAATATGAAGTGTAAATATGTGATGATTTGGGATGTACAAATTGGCTGTGCCTAATGATTTAATAAACAATGTCAGTGAGCATCCAAAGTGAGATGGTTGTGGCCTGAGTCATTTCTGGCTGGGGATCAGGGGACAATAAAGTGTGTGCTCTTTTTATTCTTTAAAAAAATCTATGACAATCACAAAGTGCAATGCGCAATTATATTTTATTTTTACATACACGAGTCATAACAGTATTTTAAGGAGTTTATATACATTGTAACACATAGCATGCATAGTAATACATAAACTAATACATATAGTGGCTACCTACAAAAGGCATAACAGTATCTTAAAAAGCATATATGACCTGTAACGCTTAGCAAGCATGCAATGATTACATAATATCCTGTTTCTACATTACCAGTTTCTTACACATTCTACCACACCCAGAGACAGTAACATTAGGGCTATATGTTTCACCCAAGCAATGGCTTTGTCCACATTCCCCCAGTGACAAGGTGGCTACAAGACATACACACATATGCCACGCACCACTCAAAATAATCAGACTGATCTTTAAGGAGTACTGTTATATCAGAAATGCTGTGCACCTTACATATGGCTGTGTGTTTAGTTTTTTCCATTAGATTGATATGCATATGCCACAAAAGAGGGGGCAAACTTTTAATCACAGTGATTGTCCTTTCTGCCAGTGAAGTCTCTACACCTCTAGAGCAGACCTTTCCAAAGTATGCAGGGTCCTTTATCACACAAAACATTGTAGACATCAAGAGTGACTGGGATATAGGGATCATGCCGGTATGTTCCATCTGAAAGTACATCATAATACACTATTTTTTTTTTATTTAGTAGTTTAACCAGGTATAGCACACTAAGCTGAAAGCTTTTTTACGGGAGTGACCTGGGAGCACAAGGAGGTTAAGTGACTTGCTCAGGGTCACACAGTATGCAAGTGGAAGCTGTGGGATTCAAACCCAGGTCAGGTCTGCTGGATGTCACCAAATTTGCAGCTCAAAGCCTTAGACCACTGTGCTATACTGCCTCCTATTTAGGAAAAGCATGTGCTAAATTAGATTTATTAAACACAACAAAAGCGATACAGTTAGCAAAATATATAATGACAGATTCACTCCTCCCATTCTGCACACTAAACCATAAAAGTTCAACAGCAGTACAGATAAAACCACAAAAGGTTACCACATCATAAGAATTATGCATAAACTCTATAGCAATTTCATACATCGCTTCCTCAAGAGTAGCATCCTCATCCTTAAAATAGTCCACAGTTTCTTTCTGGGATTCCCTCTGGGAGACTGTTAAACAATCCTTTGCATGTCTGTACAAGTACAAACAGTGCTTGTCCTGTAGTTAGATTTAAATCAGGTTTATTAGCTCTATGTCTGATTAGTTCATAAATAAGCCTCTGGATGCACTGACAGGGTGTCTCCCATTTTGGCATACCCTAAAAAAAGCAAACAGCACTATGTTTTAGTGACCTCTCGCTGCATGAATCAGTCTAACAAGCAGAGAAACCAAGTTAACAACATGAACAGTATTACAATGTTTTCTCTGCTTTATAGTACACACACATGGCTAAGACAGCCATGATGAAAACATCACAAAGACATTCTGGATCCTCCAGGAATTCAGCTGAAAACAGTTTAACATTTTCTGCAAGTGTCAACTCTGAATCCTTTATATATTTATCTGTATCCTCCCATATTGCTGGATGGAAACATAGTCATCAGTTCAGAGGCTATATGTATGTCATAAAGGCAAATTCCAAATTGAAGTGAATCAAACAGTGATGGATGGCAGTAATGGCTTAGGATCTGATACATACGTCTTTGGATCCTCTCTGTACTTGCATTCTGTATGATTTTCTATAAAATAAAATATGAAACTTTTGGTACTAAAATGTTTACACATAACATGTAACAGTGTGTGTGGGGGGGGCAAATAAATGTTTTTTTACAAAATGAAGAGGGTCCCTGAATTTCTTTTTGCAAATTTCTTAATGGGAACTTTGCTGACTGATGGTACATATTTTTAATCCACCACATAGGATCATTAGCTCTTTTCACATCATTTAAAAACATGACTGATATTTTGTAGTGTTTCATTGGTCATATGCAACCCCTTTTGTTTCATTGCTATTGCTAAAATCACAGCCGTAAGTTGCCCTATATGTATGGCTTCAGAAGCATTTCTGTATGCTTCTCTTGCTGTCAATTCATCAGCAATACAAGAATGATTTTTCTGACTAAGGTCATCTATCTCACACCCTGGACAGACATCAATCATTTCAGCATGTATCACTATCACTGCAGCAATTACACCATGGATGGTATGATACATAACACACTTACAATGCATAACATGGTCAGTTTTGGGGGGGTCACTGCTAAGGGATTTTTTTTTTACATGAGGAACTCTGTCTAATCTCAGTAGAAGAAGAGGGTTGGGTAGTGATCACAGCACGTTCTGTCACATTTTGCAACATTCTGTCACTCTTTATTTCTAACATACTGGTCCCCACACATCTCATTAATAATCACATCTGTATCTTCACACAGCAAACACAGTTGAGCAGTAGATTTGTGGAGAGTCACAGATCCATAATGTCTGAATATGACTGCTGTTCCATCACAAATCCATCATTTTATTAAAGCAAAACAAAAATAGCATTGGTCCTGTCACTCAATATAGGTAAGATCTTGTTCTACTGTTAACTCATCTGCTCAGTTGCACTATGTATACATGTCTCCACTCACACATTTTTAATGTTAAAAATGCATTTACCTCAGCAAGACAAGTGTTGATGTCTTGTTTTTTCATATCTTTCTCTTTCTTACCCAAGGGTCACTGGTTGTGGCTGCTGCAGCATCATCATCACCCACCTCTTGGGTGAAGGGGGCATTTGGCCGTCTTGCTCACCTTCTCTGTCTTGGACTTCTTTTTCACAACTTTCTCTGATGATTTTTCTGACACTGTCTTGCCACCCTTCTTTTCTGGCTCACCCTTCTTGTCGCTTTCTGTTTTGTGTTTCATATTCACATCTTTCTCTGCATCAGATTCACAACCTAGCACCTATTCAAGGTCTTGCAGTTGTGCCTCTTTGGAAGGACAGTCAGATTTAGGATATTCTGATTCACCAAACTGTGCAGCAAGATTCTTTTTGATGTTAGAAACCCTTCCACTCAACAGTGCTTGAGTGGTACATTCTTTTTCATGCCTCACTTAGTACACATACCTGGATTTGGGCTGTGGGGCCCATTAGCCATCTTCTTGCTTGGCTTTTCATCTTCAGACTTTTCATTCGGTGGTGTGACAATTAGTTCTGTTGCTGTAATGTCAGTTTGTGAAGTGGTACTCTGTGCCATCTTTTTGATGTTTTGGATAATCTGCTTCAAGTCTGTAAAACAGAATCTGAGCAGTTTCTCAAAGCTGTGCCTTCTAGCTCCAACTGCAGGGTTTATATAAGGCTTTGTAAGGTGGACTGCCCCCTTAGTAGTACCATCATCACACCTTCCATACTACGCATGGTAGCAAATGCCACAGGCCAGTCTGTTCTAACCCACCCCCTTAAAATATTATATATATTACACACATTTCAGTCAGCATTCTCTTTGACTCTACACAGAGCTGGGGTTCTTGTTATCAACGAGCTAAGGTATGTGCCTTCCTTTTTTTCAGTGTTTCATGATAGGATAAAAACTGACTTTTAATTCTGTGACTGCTATAGAACACACACACAAACACATGTGCGCACACACACATACACACACAAGCACACACATAGATCCTGGCCTTTCTCTCACTAACATTCACTGGCACAGTACCTAATTAGAAACATATGTGTCTAATCATTCACTATCATGCAAAGAGAAAAACGCCTCTCTCTCTCTCTCTCTCTCTCTCTCTGTCTGTCTCTGTCTCTCTCTCTCTCTCTTTCTTCAACACTGGCTTATCATTCACAACTTAGAACCAGACTCTTAGGGCCAAATTCCAAGATGGGTGATGTAACTCACATGCAGTTGCGAGTTACACCAGTTGCCTCTGTGCCATGGACCCTACGCCACGTTCCAGAAGTGGCAGGATCCCGGGAATTGTGACATTCGAGATACACCATGCATGTAGCAGTAGCCCACACATGGCATATCAGTGCTGCAGGTCGCATCTCGCGGCGAGTGTCAGGTGGCCCCCCTGGAGCCCCCACCCACCCTGGACCACTGCAGAACACATCAGGGGGCATGGGGGGCAAGGAAAGATGGAACAGGCATCCTGGGGTGCTACTGACATGGAACCCTGGGGGACCCTCATGGTTGGGGGTTGGGGTGGGGGGTGCTAGTGGAGGCTAGGGAGACAATATGGTGCCATTGCCATGGTGCTGCAAGGCTGCATCCAATGATGCCAGCCTTCAGATGCCAGTTATGACAACTCTGAGCTGTCAGAAGTCAGCTGTGCCACTGCATGTCCTGGAATCACAATTGCAGGTTGCGACAGCGAGCCTTCTGAAAATTGGGCTAAATTGCTGTCACAACCTGCAGTTGCACCAGGCTTTGCCCTGCTGCGGTGTATGTGTGGTCGTATCTTGTGATTGTCACAGCCCACAGACGCAATGGCATAGGTGCCCTCCTTGAATAGCAATGGGCGTATTGCATGGTGTAAGTCATGGGATATGCCATGGGGACTGGCATATCCTGCCTTATGCCAGTGTAGCCCATCTTGGAATCAGGCCCTAATCTTTTGACAGTGTGACTATAGACATAAATTTTTTGAAAACCAAAGCATATACAGTAGTTACATTTTTACAGATTCCTGTAAATACAGGTACTCTGTTATCCAAAAATCTTGACACACACACACACACACACATACACACACATTGGAGTATTAGCCTGATGACAAACTCATTTACATGGAGGTCCTGTTTAACTTACGACTGTAAATAAATAGACATGGGGTAACATTTTGTAATATGTTTACACAGATGTACAGAAACGTGTTATGCTATGTTATACTTTGTTTTTATAATACAGAAATGGGTACTTACACAGTCAGATGGCTTTACCTCTGTGTGGGTCTCCAAACAGTTCTCTAAGACCTCAGTACAATGAGGCTGCCTCTTACATACAGCATTCCAAAAAAATATCAAAGTCAAAAAGCACTCACAAACCCTGCAATTATTTCCCCAGCCTGACAGGGGTCTCATAGTAACACAAAACTACACAACCCTTAACTGCTTTTGGGGGGGCAGCATAGGAAGGAGGTGTGGGTGCAGGGTAGGTGGTGGTGGTAAAAGGTGCAGAAGAACTGAGGTTCATGGGGTAGGGGATGGTAGAAGGGGAGTTGGATTTGAGCTAGGACAGTGGGACTTGGGTTCGAGCCAGGATGGCATGGTAGGGGTTTGATGGGCGTGGGTGGAGGAGGAGGGGGAGGGATGTAGGGTGCTTAGAAAATGGTGGTATTATGTCATTTCTGGGGTTCAAGTGCATGTCACTTACTATTGCTGTGGACAGGGCTAACACATTTATGGAAGGACCTCCGGTGAAACAAGGATAATTCTGATTGGTCATTGTTAGGCCACACCCACCTGCCAAATGATGTGGCACACACTGATTGGATGAAATTTAACATTTGACAAGTTATATAAACGTATACTACTTGGGAGGAAGGCCAAATTGAAATAAACTGAAGATGCATTTGTTAGCCCTGATAGCATTTACTGCACACATAAATTACAGTTATTTTTGTTTAGGGCATTCTTGAGGGATATCATGGTATTTTAGACTATACATGTTTTCTACTTGTAGATGTGGCTCCTCTGAATCATTATCATCAACTTTATTTCTTTAAAAGCACAAATCAAAAATTATCTAAGCACCTGTAAAAATTAAGACACAGCAGGATGACACATATCACAAGTTAAAACATTTCAAACCATAAAATTCATTAAATATATTATCATGATTTCAGAAAAGTAAATCTGAATAAATAAGTTTTCAATGCCGACTTAAAACTCTTCATGGTTGGTCTGCCTACTTTGATCAGCCGATGAGGGATTGCTGGAAATTCCCAGGGTCTGTTCAAAGTTATCTAGGGTGAGGGCTTTTTTGGTTGCTGCCCCGACCCGTGGAATTCTTTACTTCGGTCAGTGAGGGAGTGCCCAACCATGAAGAATTTTTGTATGACACCTATTGTTTCCATTATCTTTCTGAATGACAAGTTCAGGAGTTCGGTACTGAAGTTCTGTACATTGTTTATCCCCTGATTTTTAATCATATCACTTCTTATTTCCATTCTTTTTTTGTTACATTTCATAGTGCATTTTCTACATGACAGACAATATGAAAATAATCATCTTGTTTTCTATGTGGTCCTGCTTGTTGCCATATATGTAGATGGATTTGCTGGAATACTATTGGGGTGATGTTTTGTGCTTACATTCATAGCGTGCATATTTGCTCCAGCAGTGGCTTTACAATGTAGATGTAAAGTAGTAGGTGCTATATAAATACATACTGGGTGGGATATTCAGACTGCCCCAGGCTGTGGCACAAGCCTGGGTGCAGTGCAACTTGGATGCGCAAGGGCATGGACAGGGTGATATTCAATGGAGCTGTGCCATGGCACAGCATTGTTGAATATTGCACCTTGGCAACCTGCAGTGCACATGGTGCAGTGGCACTGCGCCAGTGCAAGTGACCAGACTGGAGCAGGGGAATGCACTAGCGCAAGTGCCGTTGCGACAGGCGCAACCACTGTGATACTCAAAAGTGCACATGCAAATGGGGCCATAATGTATGCAAGGTGCAAATGGGGCCATCTGCATGTCATTATGGCCCCATTTGCATGCAGGTGCACTGAACCCCAACATCTTGCACCTGTCGCCCTGACAGGCTGCAGCCATCGGGGACCGACACCCAATGCACAAGCAGCAACACGCTCTGACACCCAAGCACGAGCATATGTAGTAAAATTAATAGTCCTATATCCCTGGTGGTCCAGTGGGCCGCTCGCATCCCGATTGCGGACATATGTAGTAAAATTAACAGTCCTAGATCCCTGGTGGTCCAGTGGACTGCTTGTAGCCAGATCACGGGCATATGTAGTAGAATGGATCCAGTCACATATCTGGACTGTGTAGTATGGTATGGGCTGCACGCCCATTGGCTCACGCTGTGGACCAATGGGCATACAGCCCGACCATATGGAGTTAGTCAGGGGGCGGTGGGGCAGCAAGCGGGTGGGAGCTGCTGCCCACCGCTGACCGGGGAGCTAGGCGGTGGAGCATGGTGGGGGGGAGGGGTACCGCTGACCACCAGGATTGGATTGCTGTGTAATTATTTATTTATTACTAACGCCTGAGATCGGTCTGCGAGTGGTCCACTGGACCACCAGGGATATAGAACTTTTACTTTTATAACATATGCTACAATTGGGCTTCGAGCGGTCCACTGGACTATCAGGGATATAGGACTATATATTCTACTACATATGCCCAGGATCGGGCTGTGAGTGGTCCACTGGACCACCAGGGATATAGGACTATTGATATTTCTACATTTGCCCACGATCGGGCATGGGGGCACCACCACGAAGGTGCTGCTGGAGCTCGGGTGCCTACCCACAGGTGGCAGCTGCCATGTTGTGCCTTGCAATATGGCAGCTCACCTGCGGGTGGCTAGCTGTTGCTCCTTTTTTGGGGGGGGCTCACCTGTGTGCAGCGCAGGTAGGGGTTGCACATGTATGGGCTCAGCACATCCCGGGCTAAATATAGGGATGTGTGGAGTATGCATGAGTATGCCCTCCTACCTGTACCGTATACATTGCTGATGCACTCTGGCGCATCGGGATTTGTGCCAGGCTCAATCCCCCACTTGAATATCATGCCAGGGAACATCAGTGGGTTGCGCATGGTGCAACACAGTTGCACCATGCACAACCTTCTGAATATCCAGCCCACTGATTATAAATAATGCACCATTCTGCCTCACTCCCCTAATGCTTGTTAATAATGACTGCGGATCTTGAACTGATCTTTTCCCACACCAGTTTCCTTCTTGCATATTTTAAATAGGTTCTATCCTCTTCCCCCATCACTGCTTGGTAGTTTTGTAAGTAATAATAACCAACAGGGTGGGCAGTATTGGGCAATACCGGACTGCCCAGGGGCATAATGAGGCCTGATGCCGCAGGTGTAAGGCCATATAGCCCCTGGAAGGTCCGGGATTGCCTAATACCTCCCACCCTGGAAGGTATTATTGTGCTTAGTAAATGGGCCACTATATTACATATGTATTAAAAATAATAATTTTTATGTTAAAATGTTAAAAGAATTAAGTATTTTATGTATTTTGTGAAAAACTGTTCCTCTGCCAGCACTTAGTACTGTAGTTTTTTCTGAACTAGAGACTTTTGTCCTACTTGAGACTTTGTAGTTGTGCCCACTGGGCCTAGAAGTCCCTTTTTCAGGGGCAACCAGGGGGAAGGAGATATACAGATGGTAAGCAACTGAAATTGAACCAGATTAAGCTGTTGGTGGTATTTTCAGTGAATGAGGGAAATTTGGCCAGGACAACGGGGAAATTTCCCTACTCTGCTTTCTGTGAGCAGGGGGGACCCATTTTCCTGTGGGACCAAGATGGTGCCTCCCATTGATCCTGGTGGAGGTGAGATGGTCCTTGGAGCTGAGGAGTTGGCCTCTTCCTCAGTTCCTCCTGGGTGCGAGGCTTTTTCCATCTCGGAGAAGATGGATGTGGCTATTGCTCCGAAGTTGCCTGCATCAGAACTGCCTAGTCTGGATACTGTTACTGTTCTTGCTCCTGCTGAGGATTGTTTGTTTACCTCTCCTGCTTGTATGGCTTCCTCTGAGGCTCCTATTTTTTCCACAGACCCACTGCTGCAGATAGACTTCCCAAGTTGTCATTTGTTTCGGTCTCGTTGTGAGTATTTGCGAGCCCTTCTCACTGCAGAAGAGACCTGTGAGTGTCACAGCCAATCCCTCCATCTTGAGACAGGAGCATTGCTTACTGGAGCTCCACTTTCTACAACAGCTGTCAGTTCACCCGGAGTATGCACAATAGAGTTTGGTGCTGGGTCTGCTGCAGCTTCAGACCTGGTAAACAGTGAGTTACAGACCTCCATGGACAAGAACGGTTCCTGTATGTCATGCCGGGAACCTGCCAGTAAGATTTCTGTTGTTTCTTCTGACACTGCCTTAATTCCACATTTACAGGCTAGAGAGGATTTGTGGTGGACACTGCTTCTAGAACAGTTGCTCCTCGGGAGCTGTCAGATTCTGCGACTGGCACTGCATTACTCACTACAGCTTCTCACAGTACTGAATTGTCTGAGGAAAGTTCTAACTTTGATAACAATTTGTTGGTTATGGGGCATACTGTTGCTGATGCCTTGCAGGCTGCTGGGTGGGTTCAAGCTGGGCCAAATCATCCTTGGGTGACACCTCAACAACCAGGGTCTGATCTTGCTGACCCTATGGAACTTCCCTCTTCTTTCGAGTTGTCTGACCCCCTGGTTCTTTTTCCTCAGCAACAAAACCCTATGGAAACCTCTCCTTTGCCCAGTATTTCTGGGCAGCATCATGACCGTGAAGACCCTATTGCCCTGAAACCAGGGCCTGATGTTTCTGAGCCTGGCCTGGAACATCCTGCCCTGACCCAAAGCCTTCTGTGAGTACTGCTGGAGCTGATCCTGAACATGACCAGAACTCATCCTGCAGAACATATGCTGGATTATTTCATGCTCCTTCTGAACCTGCTAAATGGCATAATGCAGTAAGGCTAAAATATAAAGGAGGCTAGAGTTACATCCTGACAGAATATATGTGGGCCATACGCTTTTGAAGGACAGCATGGGTTTTTCTGCTCAGGATATTTATGCTTTAATTCACACCTCAGGTGATCCAAATTTTGATATCAGCTTTAAAACTGCTGAAGGTTTGGAACTTTTCTGGAAACATTACCAAGGTGTTCGTAACAACCCTGACTGGAAGGTCTTTGCTGCTATTCCTCTCACTAAGCCTGCCTACAGAACAGTGACTGTGTTGTTCAAGAATGAAGGGATGGCAATATCAGATATTTTGTTCTGGTTAAGGGCTAAATGTTCTGTTTTAGGTCTTCCAGACCCTATTATTGACTCTGAGGATATTTGGACTGGGGATGGAGGATTCGGGCCAAATTGCCTCAGGTTCGAGGTGTTATTCAGCATCTACCTAGTTGCTTCTACCAGGGGAGAGACCAAGGTTTTATCTTTTATGCTGGGCAACCTCATTCATGTTTCAGGTGTGGGGCTTATACTCATCTGAGCAATGCCTGCGATAAAATGAAATGTTCCTTTTGTGGAGGGATCAGCCATGTCGCATTTGCCTGCCAAACTCCTGTTATTTGTAATCTTTGTGAAGACACCACCCACACTTTCAGGGATTGTCCCTTGGCTTCATATAATTTGGGAGGGGATGACTCTACTGAAAATATGGAAGGGGAACCAGGGGTGATTACCCTATTGAAATGCCCCTTCCCCGGCCCATCTCACCCTCTGTAACCATTTCTGCTGTTGATCCTTCCCCTTCTAAACATGTGCCCTCTCTCCCCTCTATTCCAGTCAAGCTTCCAGTGCAGCAGGTACTTTTCCCAGGTACCACAGCCCTGGAGGTGGTTGCTGCTCTGGTATTGCTCCTTCCTTCTGAGAATTCGGAGTCTCACCCTTGCTCTGTTGAACTACCGGGGCCTTCTGGGCAGGACCCTGCTATGCCGCCTCCCCACTCCACGGATTGGGAACTTCAAAAAAATAGACGGATGACATGCAGTGTATCCCAAATATTGGGCAAAGAAGCTATGGATGGAGGTGAGGCTGGTTTTCCCATGTTCAACAGGTTCCTTCCACTTGCTAAAAGGAAGCAGTGGGATGCAGAGGATGATGATTCAGATTCCTCTTCACTAATTTCCTCACAGCTGGAACTTGTAACTGATTCTGAATTTCCCTCCGTAGATACCAAGGGGGGGGGCAAGAAGAAAAAGAAATCCTAAAGATTGGGGACTAAAGCTGTTAAACCTCTGGTTTCCACTATGGTGGATGCCTCTCCCATCTGCACATGATGTGGCACCTTTTCTTGGGATCCTTAAACGCCAATAGTATAAAGAACCAGAAAAAAAGACTCACCACTTTTTCTATCATTTCCAGTCACATCATCTTGATATTTGTTTACTTCAAGACACCAGGTTATATACTACTAGAGAGACCTACCAGGCATCTACTGACTGGTTTAGGGGTGCTTCTTTTTGGTCATTGGGGGAGGAACCATGCTCAGGGCTGGGGTTTTTATTCTTGAATCCTGACCTCCATGTTTCTCGTCTAATTGACCTGGTTCCTGGCTGTGCATGCATTCTTGATGTCCGGCTGGGGGCACATGAATTATGTATTATTAATATTTATAATTACCAGATGAAATTCCAACTGGTTACTTTGTTGCAGAAAGTTCTACCTTTTTTGTATACCACAAGATCTTTTTTTAGGAGGTGATTTCAATTGTATATTGTTCTTTATCTGACAAAACAGGTAGATCACAAAAGTCATATTCTGATTCCAACTTTTTGTACAAAATGTATACACAGGCCAAGCTTAGCGATTGAGTGTCTGTTTTTTCTAGCTTACCAGAGTATACTTACTCTAGGGGTCACTTGTCTACTAGAATTGACTTCTGGTTTGCCTCCCATTGGGTCCCTGTGTGTTCTTTTTCAGTTTCTCCAGTGGAGACTTCTGACCACAGACTGATTACTGTTTTTGTTGGAACTCCTGTAAACAAATCTGTCCCAAATCCGGTCTGGAGGTTGAATTTGGCTCTTTTATCGGATACAGATACCTGAGCTCTCATTCATAATGAATTGGAGGCCAGGTTTTCTGTTTTTGATTTATATGATAATTCTCTTTTATGGTGGCAAGACTCAAAACGAGATTTGAAAACCTTATGTAGCTCTTTGGCAAAACGGGCAGTAAATTCTAAATATCTAACCTACCTCCAGTTCAGGGATAGGCTCCAGAGGCTACTTTCTCAAGCTGTCGAGACTGGAAAAGATCTCACAGATGACATTGTTGTGATTAAATCTGAGATGTGTAAGTATCAGTATGATAGGGCCCATTCTCTCTTTTTAGAACAGAAGTTTTTCACTCAGGGGAAAGCACAAGGAGTTAATCCTTATGAATGTTGTACGCAAAGGGTGGACTCTAAATATATCAATGCACTGAGGTCTGATACAGGTTAGACTGTAAATTCTAGCACCGATATTGAGGAAGTGGTTCATCAGTTTGTGGAAACTTCCTTTTGTTCCAACTCTCCCCCTACTGTTGGGATGGAAGAGTTTCTACATACATTGCAGATACCTGATCTTTTGGAATCATATAAATCCCTACTGACCTCTCCTATTTCCCAGAAAGAAGTGGAGGAGGTTATTGCTGGATTATCATCTGGTTCTTCTCCTGATCTGGATGGCTTACCAGGGGAACTGTATAAGAAAGCAGTTAGTCTCTTAAGTCCCTATTTGGTGAAAGTTTATAATGCTATATTATCTGGTTTAGTTCCTTTTCCTGCAGTTTTCTCAGACAGTATTTTGATTTTTCTTTATAAAAAGGGGGATAGATTGCATCTTAGGAATTGGAGGCCCATTAGTTTGTTAAATGTTGACTGGAAAATTCTATGTAAAGTTTTGTGCAAACGTTTGTCTTGGGTAGCTCAGGAAGTGATTTCACCCAGTCAGACTTGTGCCATTCCCCGCCGGGGTATGGGAGACATTACCAAATTACTAAGAGAAGCTTTTGATGGGTCGAGTGGTTCTGGGTATTTACTCTCCCTTGACCAGGCTAAGGCCTTTGATGAGGTTCCCCATGTCTACCTGTTTCAGGTTTTAAAACAATATGGTATTCCAGTCGGTTTCATAGAATAGCTTCAAATCATTTATAGACATGCCTCATCTTGGCCTTTGGTAAATGGCAGGCTAGGGAGATCTGTGCTGATTCAGTGAGGAGTCAGACAAGGCTGTCCTCTCAGTCAGCTTCTTTATGTTTTTTCCTTAGATCCCTTATTAAGAACATTACATATGACAACAGGGATTGCATCATTTCGGGGTTTTGGGGATGGTGTATTTCCAATTGCCATGGCTTATGCAGATGAGTCTACTATACTAGACAATACAGGCAATACAAAAAGACACAGGCAGAAGGGGATAGGGAGAAGTACCAGGAGAAACAAAGGGAGGCAGGGAAGTCAGTAAGGGAAGCCAAAGCTCAGACAGAAGAACACATTGCAAAATCAGTGGGTAAAGGGGACAAAACCTTTTACAGGTACATAAGTGAAAAAAGAAAGACAAAGGGAGGGATAGTGAGACTGAAGGGGGAGGATGGGAGCCGCGTGGAGGATGACAACAATAAAGCTGACATATTGAACAGGTATTTCTGCTCAGTCTTTACTAAGGAAGAGGGGTAATGGGTCTGAAGGGAGAACAAGGGTGAGAATGGTGCAGAAATGGACACAAGTCCCTTTACGAGAAAGGTCCTGAAGGAACTGGAAGTAATAAGAGCTGATAAAGCAATGGGGCCAGATGGGTGCACCCCAGGGTCCTTAAAGAACTAAGAGGTGGTGGCTGAACCTCTGGCTATCCTGTTCAGCCAATCACTGGAAACAGGGAGGTACCCAAAGACTGGAGGACAGCAGATGTAGTCCCCTTATACAAAAGTGGGAACAAAGAGGAAGCAGGGAACTACAGACCAGTCAGCCTCAACTCGGTAGTGGAAAGATCATGGAAGCACTACTGAAGGAGAGATTGGTGGAACATCTGGTTGTCAATGGACTACAGGACCCAAGGCAGCATGGTTTCACCAGGGGAGGTCATGTCAGACCAACCTCATTGAATTTTTGACTGGGTGACTAGGAGGTGGATCAGGGAGGGCAGTGGACATGGCCTATCTGGACTTCAGCAAGGCCTTTGACACTGTGCCACATAGAAGACTATTACACAAACTGGGGAATATGGGTGTGGGCAAGACAGTAGTGTGGTGGGTAGGTAACTGACTGGGTGGCAGGACACAGAGGGTGGTGGTAAATGGCTGTCACTCCACAGAGGGAAGAGTAACCAGTGGGGTACCACAGGGATCAGTGCTGGGACCGGTCCTATTCAACATCTTCATCAGTGACATTGCACAGGATCTAGAAGGCAGAATTTCACTGTTCGCTGATGACACAAAGCTCTGTAACAGAGTAGACACACCAGAGGGTGTAGACAGAATGAGAAGGGACCTGCAGAAACTTGAAGAATGGGCAAGGGTTTGGCAGTTGAAATTCAATGCAAAGAAGTGCAAGATAATGCATATGGGCACAAAAACCCTGGCACAATATATCAGTTGGGGGTGAGGATATAGCATGCACCAAGCAGGAAAGGGATCTTGGGGTTGTCATCTCTGATGACCTCAAGGTAGGGAAACAGTGACAAGGCATCAGGTAAAGCAAATAGGATGCTGGGATGTATAGGCAGGGCATCACCAGCAGGAAAAGGAGGTCATAATTCGCCATACAAGACACTAGTGAGGCCCCACCTGGAGTACAGTGTACAGTTCTGGAGACCATACCTACATAAGGACATAGACAGGGTAGAGAAGGTTCAGAGGAGGGCAACAAAGATGGTGCATGGGTTGCATCACAAGTCCTATGAAGACAGGTTGAAGGAACTGAACATGTACTCCCTGGAGGAGAGGAGGGAGAGAGGGGATATGATAGAGACATACAAGTATCTTACAGGGAGGAACAGGGTGCAGGAAAACACTATTTTTAAGCGAAAAAGATGTTTCAGGACTAGAGGGCATGGGATGAAGTTGGAGGGAGGACGATTCAGAGGAAACACGAGAAAGAATTTCTTCACAGAACGGGTGGTGGACAAGTGGAACACCCTGCCAGAGGAAGTGGTGGGGGCTGAAACAATCACGGGATTTAAGAATGCATGGGATAGACATAAAGGAATTCTAGAGGGCAGGGGTAAGGGGAAACAGACTTCTAGGAAAACAAACTGAACTTGCAAGCTCAAATGGGCAGACTGGGTGGGCCATAGGCCCTTATCTGCCGACACTGTCTATGTATCTATGTATCTATGTACTAGTGGCCGATCAAGTATCTGGAGAGTGGGCTATGGAGGTTGTAGACTCTTTTTCTGTTATTTCTGGTTCAAGGATCAACAGACAGAAGAGTACAGCTGTGGGGATTCATACTTTAGAAGTAGCTCCACAGGCTATAGGGGGTGTTGGGGTATCTGCATTACCAATTAAAATTCTGGGGTGCTAGTTTGGAGCTCCTGACTCAGCCTGTTATAACTGGGAAACAGCCTTGGCTGAAGCAGAGGAGAAAGTTGCAAGATGAAAAGGTTTCCCTATGATGAAAAAGAAAAGGGTCTTTATGTTTAAAACTTTTTTATTACCTATCTTTCTGAATGTTAGTTATCTGTATCCTTTGCCTGTAAAATTAGAGGTTAAGATGTATAGCGTGGCTTTTCAATTTTTATGGTGGAGTCGGCTTAATCCTGTAAAGCAAAATAGTACCTATTGGCCTGTGTGTGATGGTGGTTTGAACATGATCAATCCTGTGATTTTTCTTTTTACTGTTTTTCTTTATGCAAATTTTGTTCCTGTTTTATTGTTCAGTCAATTGCCTTGGGTTACCTTGTTTAAAGATACAGTAGATGCTGCTATTTTTGGCAGCAATGGGAAACCCAGCAATGGAGGTTATATAGGAACATCCCACAAGGTTTTTCTCCCTATCTTTTGAAAATCGGTAAAAAATTAAAACTTTGGCATATCTTGACCTCTGACCTTTTGCATACTACCAGAACATTGAAGTATCATAAGCTGTTACAGGAGATCTGTTTTAAAGATCCTTGTCTGGTATTACTGGACACTGTAGTCCTTGCTGATGTCCTTCGCCAAGTAACAGAAACCAGACTCCCTCCCAAAGTGTGGAATTCGGTGTGGCTTAGCTGTCATTCTAGACTAAATGTTAGAGGAAATCATTTTCACAAAACTATTCAGGAAAGATCTTGTCCAAGTGAGGGTTGTAGATTGGAGATTGAAACAATGTTACATCTTTTTTTACAATGCCCATATATTTCTGGTTTATGGCCTATGTTGGCCTGTTTATGGAATATCCCTCATCTAAGGCCTATGAATTATAATACCTTGATGTATGGTCAGTATGATAACATTCTTTGGAGTAGATTCCATTTAGGGACGACTTGAGTAATTTTTGCTCTCATTAAATGGGTAATTTGGCAAACTAGATGTCAATTTGTGTTGCAACAAAAACAGCTATCTTTACTGGGCTAACAAAATAAAATTGAGTCTGAAATCACAATGTTATTTAAAAAAGAAAGACATGTCTTTTCTAGTGCTCTTATGCAGGACTGGTGGAAAGGTTGGCATTCTCTCCCCTTTTTATGGGTTTTTGATTGACCAGTGGATTCTCGCTGGGCCATTCTATGAACTGTTTTTTTTGTTTTCCATTATATACTGGGATGGGAAGGGCTGTTGGGATAGCTGGTTTTTTTGCTTCTGGTTATTATACGTTTTTCTGAGTGGGTTTTGTTCTTGGAATTTTGGGTTTGTCTTTGGTGTTTTGGACTTTTGAAGGGTATGAATGGTTACTTATTTTCTGGACTCTGATGTTATATATCGATTCCTGTATTTTAAGATTTTTCTGTTGTATTTTCCCTTGTTTTGTTTATGAAGCTTTATCCAATAAAAAATTATCCTACTCTTTTCGATAAGTGCCATGGGATCTTTAACATCCACCTGAACTACCACTAATCCAAGCAGATGGGACCTCGGTTTAACATCTCATTCGAAAGACAGCACTTCTGAAGTGCAGCACCCCTCTCATGCTGCACTACAGTGTTAGTACTGGGATATTAACCCAAGTGCCAGATGTGGGAACTGAACCCACAGCCATCTGATCTCCTGGTCTCAGAGGCAAGTGTGCTACCTACTGAGCCACTGACACTTGACTAAGTTAATCTCCCCAGAGATGGAGACAGGCTGTCAGCATGCCACCTAATTTATTAGCCAGTTTTTTGAGGGTGGGGGCGTGAGTAGTTACTGCTGGCAGTGAGAGGTTCGATGGCTTTGTTTTTTTTTGTTTTTTTGGTTTCTCTCCTTCATTTTTTTAATGGCTAATGTTAAGCTCTTTTTTTTTTTTCAATTTACCGTGTACTTCAGATGTGGACAGGAGGCTGGCTTGTTCCTTTGTCACGCTAGGAAGCAAAAAAAAAATGGTGTATGTTTAAAATTGAATGTTCTGTCAGCTCAGTTATTTCAAACATAATCAGGTTGGTTGGGGCTGGCATTTTTACTATCCAGGCTCTGTTGTCTGATAGATGCCCACCTTGCCAAGACTATCAGCCAATCAGAGCCTGGGATTTTTCAAGCCCATTTTCTAAGTCATAATAATCACAGGCAAATGTGATCAATATCAATATCAATAGATGAATATCACAAATAGAAATGCATAACTGAATAAGCTAATTTCATGTCAGTTACAAATGCTGATTTCAACGTAGAAACAAAGGGCATAACTTGAATTTGGTCAGATATGAGCAGTACAATATTTTTGTTAACTGAAACCACAGATTGCCAACTGTTCTGCAGAACAAAACCAAAATAATACAGAATAGTTGCACCTGTAAGAAATCCAATAGTGAGGGAGTTGTTAACATTTGACTGAATGGTGAGTGAAGTATTTCCTAGCAGTAATACTTAATTGGCTGCCAGTTACCTGTATTACTGCAAGGGTAAACATCACTCACTTTCATTTTGATCACAGTCTTAGAAGTGTGAGGAAGCTCACTCCCATGGGGGATGCATTCTGTACTTTTGTTTACAGAGTGATGTGTTGCACTGAAATTCTGAGGCTTTGCTAGGGAAGATAGTGTATTATTAAACAGAGGAAGGACAACAGAAGCGGGCTCATTTATGGTTTAGGAGTGTGTGTGTAAATGCCATTAGCATTTCAAATTGGATGTTCCTATCAGCTGTGCCTGAGATCAGGAAGTTTTCCCATATAAACAATAGCATTTTAAAATGAATATAAAGCTTTAAATAAAAAACACGAAGACAGGGCTACACGTAAATACTCTATTTAAAGGCAAGTTTAAAACTTGGTATGGCACAGTCAGGAAACATGACTGGAGACTTGTGTTCAATGCAATATGTGTTGTCTGATCTGTATTGCCACAATGCTCACAGTTTGTCCCTGACCAACCTGATCTTAAATGAAGAACACTTGACATTGGCATTCAAGTGTAGTCAGTCCATGCACATTAAATAATTAAATATTATGCATAACTTTCATTTTGAAATACAGGGGGAAAATGGAGATGCCAAAAGACTACCATAATGAAACGTTGCTTTACATAGCCATATAAGATATTTGCATATCACCGTAGATGAATCCATAACAGCTAACCTTATTTATGAAGTGAAAAAATTTGGAGTTTAAAGGAATTACACGATCACATGATATACAAAACTAGGGTGACCCCAGATTAACGGCAAGAGAGTACTGTACATATTAGCTCAAACCTCTGCCCAACCCCTACTGTTGGTGTGTCCAAAATTACCAGTGAGAGTGCTCTTGACAGCTAGGAGCACAATAAGGTGCTCGTCCCCTGTCTCATAGGCATAGAAACCTGGACATCCCTAATAAGTGGCCACAGCAACATCAGCCCCCAAGGAGACTGCCCTCATAGCATAAATATTAAATACAAGATGAAAACATTTGTTTTTTATTCTACATAAATTCGCAAAAAGAAAAAAGTTAGATACTGGTCATATGAACTTCTGAGAAATTCTACTGTTCATAAAATGTAAATATTAAATGAGTATTTTCAGACAGTGTCTCTTGAAATGAAGGTCCACAGCTGTGACTCATGCTGTACAGGCAGGCAAAAGATTTATCTATATCCTGGTCATTGTCTGTTTGGTCTGGTGATTTATCCTAATAAGCAAGCTTCAACAGGAAGGTACATAGGTGCCACCTGGTGTAAATTTATTTGAATTCACTGGATTCTGCAGTTCTCTGTGACAGGGTGCAAAGCAGTTTTTTACCACATGATAAGGACTTGTTATCAGGCTTCATCCTGGTGGGCAGCAATGTACATCTGTAGCTGCATGGAACTGCAGGGCCCTGTCTCTACCCAGATGGACTCCTACACATTCATCTCTGCAGCAACATGCAACTGCAAGGGCTCAGAAGGCCCTGTGATTCTACACCCACACAGACTCCTCACTTTCTGCATGTCCTGCAGAGCCTGGTGTGCCTGCATCTGTAGCCACACTGAAGTGCAGGGCGCAGAGGATCCTGTACTTCTACAGCCTGATGAACTCCAACATATGGTACGGGTTTCATAGGGCCTGTGCACCTCCATCTATAGAGGCATAAAAGTGCAGGGCCGGGAGAACACTGCACTTCTGCTGACAGACAGATGTGCTTGGTACCTATGTGAATGAGGATAAAATCCTATTATCTCAAACAAGAAAGGAAATTGATTGAAAAAAATGTTGTTAATGCACCATTTAGTGTTCAGTTTAAAGCAACAAAAGTAGAGAAATGTGGCATTTGAGTTTCCAACCATAACTCCCCAGCTCTCCAGGCAGCAAAAAGATATCAACATGCCCTCACAATCAACCACAGACAGCAATCAGCAGGTAAGACAAACAACATGCAACTCTTTCCAAGTGACACAAATGCAGTAACACTGTTGTGCACCCTTCATGGATTTCTACCTTTATCATGTACAATGCAAGAGATACACACTGACTTGTCTCTTCAGACAGAAATTCAGGACACTCAAATCACGAAAGTGCTTTAGTGTACAGAAGCACAGGCTCCTGCAGCCACAGATATAAATCCATGGTACCCATTTACACAAGTTATTTTGTCTGCAGAAGTGCAGGCCTGTAAGATGCCAGCAGTTCAGAAGCCTTAGGTTTTCATGCACGCTGTATGACATACACAGTTCATGGACCTGCACTTCTGCAGCCACAGGTGTGAGACATACACACTGACCTCTGGCTGCATAAGCATGGGAGCCAAACAATCCATGACACTAACATTGCAGCAGTACTGCTCTCTGCAGAAGTGTAGGCACTTGTGGAGACTGCATCTCTTCAGCCACAGGTGTAAGACATGCACATCAGTTTATGGCTTCAGAAAGGTGGTTTTGCAACATCAGTATCATGGTTTCAGCAGTGGATGTAGAAATTGTTCAAGATGGTAGCAAGTTTTCAGATACAAAAATTATAGCACACACACACACCAACTTTTTTCTGTAGAAGTGCAAACCCTTGTAGGGTCTTCCACTATGCAGACAGAAGTATTGTTGCAATGTGGGTGTCATAGTTTTATCAGCAGATGTAGTAATTGTTCAAGGTGGTAGCATCTTCTCAGTTATGCAGCTGCATGTAGAAAACTATTCAGTAGCACACAATGCTGTCTAGCAGAATACCTTGTACAGTGTGCATCAGTACCTCTTTCTGCAGAGGCAAAGGCCTGATGCACCCTTTCTGCCTGCAGAAGGCACCCTGCAACATACACTCACAGGTGTGGCTGCAAAAGCACATGCCCTTGTGGGGCCTCTTCTTATTCAGCCACAGATAGAAATCCATGAAGGTACTGTAGCATGTCAGTGCTACTGCATTTGTGTCATATGGAAACAGTTGTATGTTGTTTGTATTACCTGATGACTATCTGTGGTTGTCTCTGTGGACTTGTCCTATTACAGCGGGGGGGGGAGTTAGGGTTGGAAACTCAAATGCCACATTCCCCTGCTTTTGGTGCCTTAAGCTGAACCTCAACTGGTGCATTATCACAGTTTTTACAAAAAATATAAATATATTGTAAAGACATATGTTTCTGCATTTATCATGATTGGAACACAGAGTGTCAAAAGTCTGGATATGAAACATTAGGGTACAATGCCCCTGGAACATTTACAAGTTGGTAGTATGATGATTATTGGTGTTACACTAATACTATCTGTCTATACAAGCATCACTGTGTCAATATTTTACTTTGTGTGACAAAACAGTGCCAATATTAGGGTAATATCAGCACTGCATCACATGATCAAGGGTTTCATATCATTTCATTTTAATTTTTATACTTGTTAGCTGATGAGCAAAAATTACCATTTTCACTAGTGGCAAGCTTAAAAATGACAAATAATCATAAACAATGTGCACAGCACAATACAAAAACAGACTTGAATGATACAATATAAGCAAATAACATTGATACAGATACAACACTTACATTAAAACATTCAATACAAATGCATTCATTCTAAAACAAGCCATCATTTTAATCTGGTTTTGAATGTTCTGATGGTTGTACAGCTGGCAATGTAGTCAGGTATGGAATTATAGAAGGGTTACACCAACACTGCATTGCATGATAATTCAAATGCTGAGGAACATCAAACCACAGATTTTCTAAGGTTCTAGGGAGTTTATACCCTCATTTTTAAGTTTTCCTATTTTGTACACATTGTGCTTCAGCTGTTAATAGATATATTAAACTAGTTTTTTTTGCAATTATTTTTTTTTTAGAATTCAGTAAACATTTTTGAATTTTGAAACCAAAAATGCTACAACAACATTTAACAAAACTGCATTTGCCTGTAGCCCTCTTGTCCCACCAACATTCAGGGACAAGGAGGGGCTGCAACTGGTGATACAAAATGAATAGAACTTGGAAATCATAGTACCTATATCCATTAATTGTAAGATAAGTTACTGAGAGGTACTGAGGCTTTACACAGTGTGTGACCTAACCAATTTCTTTATACAAAGCTAATTTCCAGTATCAACATGTGCAGAGAACTCCATTTAGTCTGGTAGTATAAGGTATTTATTCAGTCTTCCAATTATTCAGTCTACTTTTAGGTCTTCCAAAATCATGTCATGCCACTCCTGGTAGGTGGTGAAACCATCATCTAGTCAATGTTTAAGAATAAGTTTTCTGTCAAAGGCAGAAATGATCATAATCTGATATTTTCTTTGGTTCCTTAATTGTGATAAATTCAACCTCAATAAACAAAGCTGTTGTATGAAAGCAGTTTCTAGGCCAAGCAGAGGGTCTAGTTGTCATTGGATTGAAACCCTGAGAGGTTGGGCCTGAATGCAGTCCCATAGGGTGTGTTTAATGGTTGCCCTTTTCAAGCGTACATCTGGAACAGATCTTGGTCATAAGGTGATGCATTTTGTAAAGCTTATTGGGTGTGCATAGCATAGGTTATGCACCACTTTGTATTGTATGAAAGTCAAGTCATCAGATTTAATATATTAATGTATGTTGCTGCACAGCTTTGCTCTGTTCTGTGGGTCAGTTAGCTCTGGAAATGTTGATTGCCAATATGTGCATGTATCACTGTCTGTTGAAGAAGAGGCCCAAATTAGTTATTTGTAAAGTAAAGTGGTGGAATGCCTCTGCCAGGCTAGAATCTCAAGTTCAACCCAGACAGATAGTCTGTTGAAGATCCAAGGCCTTGGACAAAGGGTGGTATCTAACATTTGGTGCAGCTGCATGAAAGGAAAAGTGTGGATTCTGACCATGAAATTTTGCTCCTTAAACCTGTCCAGGTTGATAATATATCATTCTCTGCCATGTGTGACTGACTTATTAATGTCAACATGATAGGAAGTTGGAGGGGACTGATTTGTTAAGGATCTTGAAACTGGTGTTATCAGTTTAGAGGTTGCTCCTGGTCATGTAGGGGCTTTGTTCCCAGGAACCCATGTAGCTTTTTGCTTGCTAATATGTGCATACCAGCTGGTGTGGATTTTAGCACTGGATATATCTAAAAGAAGGGTATATAAGGAAGGGATTGGATGTTTATTTTGGCCTTAGAAAATGGGCTGGAAAAATCCCAGGCTCTGATTGGCTGATACCCCTGGCAAGGTGGGCATCTATCAGACAACAGAGCCCTGGGTATTAAAAGAACCAGCCAAACTGACACTTCACCCAGTTATGTATCCCTCTGCCCACCCCGCTTCTTCATTGGCCAAAGCACTGGGCATGAATTTTAAATCGCCGCCATTTTATTATCTCACTTAGCGAGTGAGTGTTCACCTCCCAACAACGGACTCATGGCAGTAGTCACCTAATGTGTTAAGAAAGAAAAACTCTTTCTATAAAAAAAAGGAACAGCTGTGGTGCATACCTTACGCTGCACTACACTAATCAACTGCACTGCTTTTACTGTTCGCTCAGCTCCTATACACTCCTTTGAGGACTGAATCCAAAACGAAGCATGACCCCACTTCCCACAACTCCACTGGCAATGCCTTCCTTTTAATAAATGTAAGCCCGCATTCAGAATCCAGCTGTTTATTTAAACAATGTGAGCACAAATCTAAAAAAGTAAAACCCTGCAAGACTGTAGCGGCGGCTCTGTTTGTGCTCTCACGACCAGCTTGCCACCTGCTATCAACTCGGTCTGTGTTGTTTACCATAACATGCAGAGAGGATGGCAGCAGCAGTAAACGGAGCAGGAGTTGAAATGGAGGGGCCAAAAATTGGATGCCAGCATCTGTAAAAAATCGGGACACTTGAAAGGTCTGAAGAATTGACTGCTATGCGAAAAGAAAAAAATAGAAATCCCTGTACTTCGATCGCTGTTCAGTAAAGGGGGTTAAAAACAGTAACCTGGATGTCTGTCTCACGTCTCGTTCACAGCCGTCGCACAGTAATGCTCCCAATCTTAACAGTCTCAATTTATGACCTCAGAAAGAAGAAAAACAAGAAAACTGGTAAAACTTATTTATTTAAAACTCAAAAAGTGACACTAAGAGTCTACTGGGGCCAAACCTTTAGAAACTGTATCTTCTTCTGGAAATTGGGGGCATATGTATAGGAGCCAGATTAAAAGGCAATACAGGGCCCAGGCCACAAGAGAAATCTAGAACCCTCAACACAACCATGCCACTTCACCATGACTGTGCCCATTTGCTGTGACCAAACACCTTGGGCATTGCATTTTAGTTACTGAAACTTGGAAAAAAAAATTCTTACTGTCCCTAAAAAGTGGCATAAAACATAAATTACCTAACTAAAATGTTTCAAAATTAATTAAACTAATAATATCAGCATGGAAAATAACAATAGTCTAAATTTTAATCATTTAGAAAAAATAATTACTAATTGACCTTGTAAAAATATTTTTGTGTGTGGAATATCATGATTTGCACTTCTCCATAGCCCCCCCCCAAACACACATGTGGGTGTGTTCCCCATATGGGTGTTATCATTTTGTCCTATCAGGTAGCATGAACCAGGATGTGGGAGTTTGTTGGGTAGGGTAGGGACCTATCTCTAAAAGAGGCAAGGTCTTGGGTAGTATCGGATTTAAGTTGATGGTTTACTAGAGGAGTTATGAAGTTTAGAGATTATATTGCAAAACGAGAGATTGTTGGACATTTCCAAGACCAAACATTTCTGTTACTGTATTGATAAGTAAGCCAGGAACAACAAATGGCAAGATTTACTGATGGGAATCTGGAAATACATTCATTTGTTCACCCTGAAAATGTAGCTTTATCAAGGTCAGAACTTCATTATGAGTGAGATGAGGGGATTGAAAAAAGAGTACAATTTTTAATTGTACCACTGAAATGCATTGTAGAGTTTTTAATTTTAGGAGTGTGATTAAATATAAAGCATACACACTGAACTGAACTGTTAATCTTTTATATTTAAGAGTAAGACTTTATTCTAAGTGGGGGTGGGAGACAAAGCAAAGGAAATGGGCCTGTTCACACCTTAAAGTCAGCTGGGGGGAGGGCTGAAACTATCGGCTGCACTTAACACCTAATCAGGGAGGTGAGTGTCGTGGCAGTTCAGCCCTGACCTTGCTCAAATTGCTCAGTGGCCGAGTCCTTTACATAAAAACAAAATGCAGCTCAGGCAGAAGGAAAAGGACATATAGTAAATATATGTTGGGGATTGCTGGGGGCCCCTGGCAGGCAGGGGCCCTAGGCCTGTGCCTATATTGCCTATGCCTTAATCCAGCCCTGCATATGTACAAGAGAATAGCTCGGGGTGGGGTGCAGCATACTATGGGACAGCACAGAAACCAGGGACTGCTTTACCTAAAAGAAAATGTTGTAGTGCTTATACATATTTTTTCACAGTAATTTCCTCTGTTATTTTATTATTTTATTAAAATGTCCACCGGTAGCCCATTTTCTAAGCACAATAACACCCTTCAGGGTGGGCGGTATGGGCAATACCGGACATTACAGAGGCTATAAGGCCCTCTGCCTGCGGTGTCGGCCCTCATTACCCCCCTGAGTGGTCCAGTATTGCCCAATACTGCCCACTCTGTCGGGTATTATTGCTTACTTATTGCACAGGTCCATTTCCATCTCTTGCCAGTGTGGGGTGTAGCAGAACTCCTCTAGCTTTGGAAGTATTCCTTTTCCACCAGAGGAAATGCCTTTACTTATAAATCTAGATAGTAGGTTCCAATGTCTGGATGTTGGAGCCCCTCCCTCCTCAGTGTTTATGGGGGGAGTAGCTTGTTATAGGCTCTATGGGGCTCATTATTGTTCCATAAAAAGGAAGTGGGATTAGTCTTAAGGTGAGTGAACCATTTTTGGGCAGAATGTTTGTGCTATCATACCTATGCTAAGCAACCAGACATACATGTTCTATATAATGTTAATACGAACCTGCAGGGTGAGAGGAAAGTCCATACAGCAGTGCAAGTCTTGCTTAAATGGGAAGTACTGAACCTAGATTTTTGGAGACCATCATCTTATTGCTCCTAGCAGTTATAATTCAGGTATCTGAGTGCATCTTACAGTTAAAGTGCCCCCTGCCTAACTGTTCTCTTGTGGTGATGTGATTCAGTGCCATAATGCATGTCTTGGCCATATTATGTCTATGACCTGAAAGTTTGTCAGGATTTTGTACAAGCTCTCAAGCTACTGATATTGACTATTTCAGGTCCTCCAAGTGCAAAATTACATCATCTGTTTAGGTGGAAATCTCATACCACTGTACACCCTCTTCTATATTCTAAATTCTGTCATCTGCTAGGAGCAATCTGGTAAATGATTACAAACATGCATGGAATAATTAGGGTGAAAGTGGACACCCCTGCCTAGATTTCCTTTTGGAGTGCAAATCTGTCTGTAGTCTGTTGTCAGAGGTGGAATGGTACATTCCTGTGTACAAGGTTGGCTGTCCCACCCCCTTTATTAGTATTCCCAGCTGCAAAAACTTGCCCCACCCATTCCCTTCTTCAAAGGTTACCATGTTCAGTTAATGTGTGAGCCTCCTGCAGAAATGCTATTCTACCTCATGAGTCTTTGAGATGTCTGAGTATTTGGTGCCTCCTTTCCTTCATTTGAGCCCCCTTTGACATTCCGTGTAATAACACCTAGAGTATTGCTAGACATGGTCCTCTCTATTCTCTAGCTTTTTCACATACCACAAAGAACAGGGATCACTTGAGGACACTGATTTTTTTTTTGCTCCCTCCCTGATAGGTACTGGTGTGCATCCCAAGAATCTAATAACTTCCTAATGGAAAGAATATGAGTTCGCATTTAAATCTACTAATTCCATCTCTTAAGTTTGAGAGGCTGGTCATACTACTGTTTGGTAAGTGTAACAATCAAGATGGTATTTTGAAACATTTTTTGTTGGTTTGCCCCACCCACTTCAGGATTTCTGGGAACCAAATTAAATCCCATCTAGATCCACTGTTGGGTTTATGGGATTGGCTCAAACCAGAGCTACTGTATGTCTCGTTGCTATAGGGATTAAGCACTTATTAGTTGCTCAAAGATACCATATGGCTTTAATTACAGGACTGGCCAAACTAGTTATTTTGAGGCACTAGTTAGATTCGCAAGTCCCTAGTTATCATGAATGGCACGCCACATTGTTAACTTACTTGAGAATGGAAAAATCACTGGCCAGTTTACAGCATAATCTTTCCACTTATAAAGAAAGGTGGTATCTTAAATTACGAATGCTACCCACCTTCATGTCTGTTGGCTGAATCCTTTCGGTGTGTATCTCTGACTAGGGACTGCATTAATCTGTCACTTCCTCTTCCTTTGTAAAGCTGTTATGGTACATGTCTTTTATGTCTGTTTGGGCCTGGATACTGCCTGTGTTGGATTTATTTATGTAAGTTGGGTTTCTTTTGTCACTGCATTTGGCTCCCTGCCAATTTGTATGCTTACCTTATCATGTGACTTGATTCTCGGCCTGTAGGCCGCACCCTGTTCTGAATTGTTACTGAATTGTTGATATATGGTTGTTACTTATTTTTCCTGTGATCCTGTGTTCTCTTTTTTTTTAAAAATGTAATAAAATGTATTCAATTTAACACAAAAATAAATCTACAACTTCCTAGACTAAGGACTCATACATCAGTGGACTAATGATATTCCTTTTGTGCTAGTAGCAAAACACATCAATAAATGAGTAACAATACATAACCAAAAAACAGAACAGTAAAACAATAATTCACATATGGTGCAACAGAAGCCTACCATCAGTCTGAGTTTATCAGATGGATTGGTGTCTCTGGCAAAAGTTGCAAACTCTGAAACGGGTCCAATCAGACCTCGACCAAAGGTGTTGCCTTCACTTGTGGACCCCATGTTCCCGGACCATTGGACAATCTGTTAAGTTTTGTTTGCAGACAAATCTTCCTCCAGCAGCTCTGGATCAAGAGTCTTGTATGTAGATTATTGGAATAATTACTTTGCCTGTGAACATATCAGTCTCCTTTAGCAGGATAACCCTCTCCACTGTCCAGCCTGCAGTATTGAGTATGACTAGGTACAGTCATCATTCAAGTATCAGTCCAGGGTGCAGCTGTAAGAAGAAGGCATACCTCATTATATGTTTCTGCCCCTGAGTCCATGTTGAGGCAACTGAAAAGATAATAGCAGTCGGGAAGCAGTGAGTGCTGAATGTGTAGCGGACTCTGAGTATGGGGGGGTGCTGTTTCCAATATGTGCACTACAATTATAAGCAGGTCTCCCTGTGATCAGCATTGGTAGACAGTGGTGGAGGAAAGCAGCAGTATTTGTAGCCTGAACTGCCATTGAGCACCCCACTTCTATGTCCAGTGGGGATTCAACTGATTGTTGTTTGGTGGTCTCCATGAAGCTGAATTGCTGCACAACTGTGTGGACGTGTCTACATTACCTTCTCAATGGTTCTGGTGGTGGCTACCTTATGTCTGTGATGTACAAATGCATGCTGCTTCAAGGAGGCAGTCATCTAAGATGTGAGGATTTGTGTGGAGGGTGAGGTGAGCACATCTGAGAAAACTGACAGTTTGACAGCTCCTGTTAAACCACTGTTGGCAGCTGTACAAACTCTCTGATTGCAGAAAAATAGGGGTACCAAAGGAAGAAGATATGGCTGCTGTTGTTCTCTTCCTTGGTGCGCTGCTACTCTCCAAGGACCAAATACGTGCCCAGTTGCACTTTACAATTGGCAAAACAATTTGATTAATCCCTGAACATGATTTTCAGCAGGATCACTATTTTGCTTTCATGTGCCATGCAGTACAGTTTATATCAATAGCTGGATCAATGTGTGGTTCACTGTCACAAGAGTAATCTTGCCCATGGCTTGGAGGGAGATAAAGATGCAGCTTGCTTGCTTTAAGGTGACTGGTTAGCTCTGGGTTTTAAAGAGTCCACTGGAGGAGTAGTAGTAGCACCTTTCTGACAACCCATTTTGCAACTCAGCACTTGTTTTTTTTGTGTTGATTACTATGCAGTTCAAGCCCAAATTTGTTAAGTTACTCAGTGTTTTAAAGCTAAAAAAGCGGTCTTGTCTCAGGAACTTTTCTGTCACATATCTGCTCCTCTCAGCTTCCTAACCAGACTCCCTGACTTGAGGAATTATAAATCTGTTTTGCAAAGATTCAAGTGTTGCAAACCTGTAATCTTCACAAATATAGATATGTTATGTGGATAATCCCCTTTCTGAAGCCAATTGATTTCAATGTGTCCTGCCAGTGTTTAGTGCAGTCATTAGTATGAGGAGAACATTTAGTTTTTATCAGAAAGCACATTACTAGTTAAGCAGTCTCTTAGATCCATACAATGGGTTGTGTTATGTTCTGATTCTGTCCATGAATGGAGTGATAATCTAGGATCAAACCACACATAGATCTGTTCCTGACAGCAGGCAAATAATAGTGGTGAAAGTGGGTGTCAGATCAAGAACAGAATTATTATGAGAGGAATATTATTTTGTCAACTCTTTCTAGATCTGTTAGATGCATAAAAATCATCTGATTTTAGTTGCCATATGCACAAAATCTTGATTTCCGGTCAAAGCCGGATTTGTTTGAAACAAATATAAAATTTGAAGGAGGTTATAATTGTTCATTATGTGTTCTAATCCTCTAAGTTCTGAGGCATTAGAAATGCAGAAACAGAATTTGTCAGCAGTAATGGACAGCTTGGCTCACTTAGTCTGCCCAGATGGTCCCTGCCAAATCTATCTCTGCAGACCCTAAACTAGTCTCCAGTGACCCTTCCTTCTCCCTGCCTATTCACTAATAATCCCCTATGTCTATACCATACTTGTTTGAAGCCTCTGTTTTCTTTTTTATTTTAGAAATATATGTTTATTGAATTTCAACATATACAAAAACAAACACAACAGCTTACTAGGCATTAATATTATGAGGAGAACAGCAGATTTCAAAATCAAATTACCAAGTGTAATATCATAAACACATACATTACTGAAACTTAGTCAGAGATGAAAAACAACCCCATTTTCAATAAATAAAAAAAGTAACTCTATAACAGATAATGATGTGGTACTGTATGAATTAATGTAATTATTGTTTAATACACCAGCCTAATTAACAAGTCTTGGGTGAAAAGCAAAGATAAAACAGCCTAAGGTGGGACCTGTAGATATGACCAGTGGTGAATAGCTCTTGCAGAAATACATGTTTTGCTATAGTCAGAGAGAATGGAAGGATAAAGGGTGGTTCAAAAATAGGAAGATCTAGAAACCTTGAATACATGTGGATATATAAATATCAAAGGTTATTTGACAGAAAGTCATAGAGAGAGTGAAGTTTTTTATTGAAGCTGATTAAATGTTCCATGAAGCCATAGAAATGTTTCTCAATACTAATTATTTCCATTTGTCTGGTATTACGTCCTATCATGAATCCATGCTGCCTTTGGTCCTGTAGCCCACTGTATTCAAAACACTCTATTAATCTTTGCTTTAACTGAGTTTCCACTAATTTCCCCATCACTGATGTGAGACTAACTAGCATATTGTTGTTAGACTCTTCCCTGCTGCCACTTTTATAAAGAGAGACCAAGACTGCTCTCATCAAGTCCTCCAGAACCATGCCCTTTTCCAGTGAGATGTTAATTAAGGCCATCACTGGTGCAACAACCACCTCCCTGAGTTCTTTCAGTACCCTTGGGTGTATATCATTACTTCCTACTTATCTGAATCTGGGCCTTGAACAATTTATTTAATACTGTTATTAGAAAAAGACATTGATCACCTTTTCTCTGTCAATAGCCACAATGGTGGATCAGGATAGGGATGCACGGTGTATGATACTTAGGATGCTGCTGAAAACATGGGCAGTTTTCCACCCTCTGAAAGGCAATATTTCCTGCTCTCTAAATAATAGTAAATGGCATTTAATATTAGTAGGACATTCTTGTCAAAAAGCTGATCATGGTCACTGGCAATATGAACTCCTAAATAATTTGTTGTGTCTTTTGGTGTTCCTACTGTACTTGTGGGCACATCAAAGTTAATAAATCCCCAGATGAATCCAATGTGATCACCTCGATATTCTTCCAGTTTGCCTTATATCCTGAGAGCTGACCAAATTTTAAAATAAGATCAAGCAGTTGGGGGGGGGGACTGCCTAAACCATTGGTGTATACTAAAATATTATCAGCATAGATTGATGTTTTATGCTCCTTATGTCCTGAGATTTTTCCAAATAGCTTCTACAATAGCTCTATAAATTGCCCAAATCATTGGGGAGGGCATCTCTGTCTGTTACATCCTTGACTTTATTTATTGGGACATCTGTGAGCTGGTTCTTCTCTGGACAACAGGTGAGGCATTAATTAGATTGATCCAATGAATAATATAGGACCATGACCAATTTCTTCTAATACTGCAATGAGAAATAGTCACTGAACCATATCAAATGCCTTTTTTATCCATAGCCACAAGGGCTGAATGAGGCATGGATGCCTGGTGTCTAATGTTTGGAGTTCTTCTTATATTAAGGAGAGTCCTCTACCAACTCCTCTCTCTTGGCTCTCTGACTGATAGTGTTATCAGATTTGGTACCCCTGCATTGTTAGCCAATATGCTTTCCAGAAAAACCTCCCTACATTGTCTAAGGTCACCAGCCATACTCTCCTACATATTCCAAGGTGTGAAACAGGAATGGGTGCCCATGCTTTCTCCCTTGCTGCCCGCACTACTGGAATTCTATTCTGCTAGATGTTCCACAAGCTTCCAGTCATTGCCTCTTCAAAAAACTTCACCCAGAGTACAACACCAAACTAACAAAGTGTACTTGCTTACATTCACCCTAAACTCTTTCTAGTAACTGCTGCTGTCAACCTCCTTTCCCCTGGTGTGTCTAAACTGGCACTTACTCATTTTACATTATAATTGTTTTCTCTGTAAAACTGTTGTATTTTTACCTTGTTGTTAGCTATACTTGTGCTGATTTTTTTTTTATTGTACGTTTCTCTTTTTTTTATTCTTAGCCATATTTATTTATTTATTTATTTATTTATTTGTGAGAATCAGTTTACAACCTTTCAGCCAGAGGCTCATTTCCGAAGGTACCTCATCACATTGAGACATACATAGCATTTAGATTACATAGTACAGGTTTTCTTCAAGTAGGCGTTTGTTAGAGGTGCCATGTCACACTGTGGTCAAACAACATACATTTGAGTTACACGGTACATGTAATAGAAGTAGGTCTGACACAATTGGTTTCACTAGCTGAGTAATCAACTGTCATGAGACAGCAGGCTCTGGCCAGGTTATACATAGGAATGGTGTGCTGGGTAAGGGATGGGGTGGGCTAGGTGGGGAGCTGCCCGGTGAGCATTGTCACACAGAAACATAGAAACATAGACTTTGATGGCAGATAAGGACCACTAGGCCCATCTAGTCTGTCCATTTCCCTACCTACAGGATAGGCCGCAGATCCTAGTTAACCAACAGCCTATATCTTCCTGCCCCCCACAAGAATTGCCTTATGTCTGTCCCATGCATTCTTGAATTCTCCCACAGTTTTAGACCTCACAACTTCCTCAGGAAGGCTGTTCCATGCATCCACTACCCTCTGTGAAATAATACTTCTCACATTGCCCCTGAACCACCCTCCTTCTATCTTTAAATTGTGTCCCCTTGTTCTTGCAAGTCTCTTTTCTGAAAGATGCTACCCTCTTGGACTTTGTTGATTCCCTTGAGGTACTTGAAAGTTTCTATCATGTCCCTCTCTCCCTTCTTTCCTCAAGGGTATACATATTAAGCTCCTTTAGTCTCTCCTCATACGGCTTCTCTTGCAGACCCTGCATCATTTTAGTTGCCTCCTCTGACTGCCTCTATCCTGTCTATGTCCTTAGGAGATGGGGTCTCCAGAACTGGACACAGTATTCCAGATGGGGTCTCACCAACTGTCTGTACAGAGGGATAACAACTTCCTGTTTTCTGCTGCTGATGCCTCTCCTATACATCCCAGTATACCCCGGCCCTCCCTACTGCCTTCTCACATTGCTTGCTAACCTTAAGGTCATCTGATATGATTACCCCAGGTCCCTTTCCTGTTTTGTTGTTGTTACTACCTCCCACCCATTGTGTATTCTTCCCTGGGTTCTTGTTTCCCAGGTGCATTGTTTTACTTTTTGCATTGAATCCTAGCTGCCATACGTCTGACCATTCCTCCAACCTTGCCAAGTCCCTTTTCATCCTTTCCACACCTCCTTGTGTATCAACCCTGTTGCAGATCTTTGTGTCATTTGCAAAAGGCATACTTTTCCTTCCAATCCTCTGCAATGTCACTGATGAAGACATTAAAAGGACTGGACCCAATACTGAACCCTCTGCAGTACCCCACTAGTAACCGCCTTTCTTCAGAGTAGACTCCATTTACAATTACTTTCTGTGTCCTGTTGTCCAATCAATGTTTTACCCAGGCTACCACCCTGGGACCCACTCCCAGGCTGGTTAATTTGACTATCAATCTTTTGTGTGGGACTGTGTCAAATGCCTTGCTAAAGTCTAGGTAGGCCATGTCCACAGCCCCTCCCTGGTCTACTACTTTGGTCACCCAGTCAAAGAAATCAATTAGATTCGTCTGACATGACCTTCCCACTGTAAACCCATGCTGCTTTGGATCCTGTGCTTCACTGACCTCTAGGTACTCAACTATTCTTTCCTTCAGAAGTGACTCCATCACTTTCCCTACCACAGAGGTCAGACTGACAGGTCTGTAGTTTCCTGCCTCTGTCTTGGTCCCACTTTTGTGAAGGGGAATCACATCCGCCTTCTTCCAGTCCTCGGGTACCACACCATCCTCCCATGATTTATTAAAAAGAGTAGCCAGTGGTTTCACTAGTTCCTTCCTTAATTCTTTTAGAATTCTGGGGTGAATTCCATCAGGCCCCATTGCTTTGTCCACCTTCAGTTTTAGGAGTTCTTGCAGAACCCTTTCTTCTGTGAAAGGACTGGGATCGACTCCCCTATCAGGAGTGCTTCTGTTAATTGAATTAGGCACTTCCCCTCCTCTTTTGTGAATACTGAGCAGAAATATTCGTTCAGTATTCCTGCTTTTTCACTGTCCCCCTCTGCCCACCCACCGTTCATTCTATTCAGCCTCACTATCCCTCCCTTTGTCTTTCTACGCTCGCTGATGTACCTATAAAAGGTTTTATCCCCCTTCTTAACTGAGTTGGCTATCTTTTCCTCAGTTTGGCCTTTGCTATTCTGACTTCCCTCCCTGCTTCTTTCTGCCTTAACTGGTACAGCTCTCTGTCCTGCTCCTTCTGTGTTTCCTTATACTTCCGGAATGCTATCTTTTTCTTCCTGACTTTCACAGCCACCTCTCTTGAGAACCATAGTGGCTTTTTCTTTCATTTTGATTTGTTTATTTGCTTCACACAAAGGCTTGTTGCCTCTGTGATGGCAGTTTTGATAATTCCCATTGTTGCTCCACACCTCCTTCTAGCCTGTTTGCTAGTGCTTTTCTGAGGCACTCTCCCATCTTGCCAAAGTCAGCCCTCCTAAAGTCCAGTACCCTCACTTTTGTATGGCTTGACTCTGTAGCTGAGTTTAACATGAACCACACTATTTGATGGTCACTTGTCCCCAGATGGCAACCTACTTCTAGATCCAAGATCCTCTCACTGCCCCCCGTTTGAGAGTACGAGGTGTAAGATTGCTCCCTCATGAGTGGGTTCTGAAACTAGCTGTCTAATGCCTGCCACCTGTAGGGCATCAAGAATGGCCCTGCTGTTGGATGTGGCTTCAGCAAATGTGCTCCAGTTAACATCTGGCATATTCAGGTCTTCCATCAACAGTACCTCCCCTTTCTCTGCCATTCTAAGCATGCCTTCCATCATATCCTTGTCCATTCCTTCCCCCTGACATGGGGTTCTGTACACAACCCCTGTGCGGATTATGGTGCCCTTTCCAGTCTCCAAGGTGACCCACAGTGCCTCCTCTCCTCCCTGTTTACTCTTTTGTTCAGTTGCTTTTATCCCTTCCTTTACATAGAGAGCTACCCCTCCCTCTCTTCTCCCCTGCCTGTCTCTCCTGTAGGTTATGTACCCTGGTATGTTAACATCCCAGTCATGGTTCTCTGTGTACCATGTTTCTGTGACTGCTACTATATCCAGGCATCCTCTTCCATTAAGGCCACCAGCTCAGGGAGCTTGTTGCCCAGACTATGGGCATTGGTACTCATTACCTCCATTTCCTGGATGGCCTACTTTTGCCCCCTCCCTGTCCTTCTTGCCTTTGTCACTTTCTCCATTTACCCCTGCTCTTCTCCCTATCGACACCTCCATGTTAGTGTTTGCCACACTTACTACCATGATTGTTTGGGGGCTAGGATTTCCTGCTCCTTTTCCAGTGCCTCCCCTTGGCTAGTTTAAAAGCTTGCCAATGAAGCATTTAAACCTATCACCTAGGATCCTGGTTCCGCTCCCAGACATATGCAGCCCATCATGCCAGTATAGGCTTGCATCACTCCAGGTGGACCCCTAGTCCCCAATGAAGCCAAATCCCTGAGCTCCACACCAGTTTTTCAACCACTGATTGAATCCCATGGTATGGAACACCCTAGCCTCTCCTATGCTATAGATGGGTAGCACCTCCGAGAAAGTTACCGAGTGAGTACATTTGACTCAAGGCCCTCCCCAATTCCACAAATTCTTCCTGCACTTCTCTAATCCCTTTCTTAGCCAGGTCATTTGTCCCTAGGTGGACAATGACATCCAGCTCCCTCCCCTGTGCAGCTGCTCCAGCAATCCTGAGGATTCGCTCCCTGTCCCTCCAAGCCATGGTGCCAGGCAGGCACCTTACCTCCATCTCCCCTTCCTTGTCCAGTTCTACCTTCCTTACAATGGAGTCCCCCACCAGGAGTTGTTTCCTTCCACTGTAGGGGGGCATGAGTGGAGAGGTTGAGGTGGGGCCTCAATCAGAGACAGAAACAGCTATGAGTGTTGAGGAGTTGGCTGTAAAAGGTGGTTTTGAATTTGGAGATTGTGGTGGCATTGGAGATGGTGGCAGGGAGAGAGTTAAACCAGAGTGGGGCTCTGTACCAGAAGGACCTCTGACCATGAGTGGTTTTTGATCTGGGGACCAGTAGAGCTGTCTTGTAGGAGGACCATGTAGTAACAGTGGCTGGGATCCGGTGGATGGATGCAGTCACCCCTGGTGGAGAGAGCCAGAGTAGGGTTTTTTTTTGTGAGTAGGCAGGTATGATAGCGAAGCCGTTCATCTAGGGTCAGGAGTTTAACATTGTTATACAGTTGACAGGTGTGTGTGAGCCTGGGGGCACCAGTAATCAGTCTGCAAGCCTTATTTAGGGTTATGTGAATTTTGTTGAGGGCAGTTGCGCTAGCAGCACCATAGATTGGTAGGCCATAGTCTACCAGGGACAGTACTGAGGATGTGACAGCGAGCCAGAGAGCATTTGGGGGGGAGGCAGTTTCTATGGTGGAAGAGGATGCCAAGCCGTATGTTGGTGGCAGAAGAAAGGGCATCAATGTGTTCGTGGAATGTGAGTGCTGAGTCAAAGGTAATCCTGAGGTATTTGTAGGAGCAGACTTGTTCCAGAGGTTGTTTGGTACTAGGAAGAATATGGAGCGGGTGGTTGCTAGCTTTGTTTTGGGATTGGCAAAAAGCATGGCTTTGTTTTTTTTAAGATTAATGATGAGTCTGTGCTCCTTAAACCAGGCATCTGCCTCATTGAAGGACTGTTGTAGGGAATCCTGAAGGGAGATGGGGTTGCGGTGGGTGGCAAAATGACAGCATCGTCAGCATACAGAAGCATTTTGCCAGAGCAAGCACTGGGCAGGGTGTTCAGATAGAGTGAGAAGAGGAGGGGGCCCAGGATGGAGCCTTGGGGAACTCCTGAGTGTATGGGATGGGTATCAGAGAGTGTTCCACTGATTTTAACACACTGTGACCGGGCGCTTAGGTAGCTTGAGCATCATGCTAGTAGGCCAGCTGCGAGGCCAGTGTGACAGAGGGCGTTCAGCAGAAGAGGGTGGGAGACAGTGTCAAAAGCCTTTGATAGGTTAATGAACACTGCATCAGCTAGTGAGCTGGTGTCCAGGGAGAGTGAAAGAAATTGGAGAATTCAATTAGTGTAGTGCTGGTACTGTGGTCAGCACAGAAGCCATGCTGCTCAGGGCATAAGATGTCATGCTTGGATAGATATTCGGTGATTTGAATGGCCACGACTTTTTCCAGGGCTTTTGAGAGGGGAGGGAGGATGGAGATTGGTCGGTAGTTGTTAGTTGCAGACCTGTCACCACCTTTATGAATGGGCATGACTATGGCTGTTTTCCAGGCAGAAGGAAATTGTCCCAGGCAGAGCAATCGGTTTAGCAGGCTGGTGAGAGGGGCTAGGACTTCATCTAGCACCAACCTGAGGATGCTGGGGTCTAGTGAGTCGCTGCCGGGATTGTTGCCATTTAAAGCTTTGATAAGGATGGGTCTGGCCTCCCGAACAGATACCTTACACAGATGGAAGCTGGGGTGGTGGTGGATGGTGGGGTTGGTTTGGGGGGTTCAAAGAAATTACTGGGGAGGACTGAGCTAAGGTCAGTGAAAGCGGTGTTGAGGCAGTTAGCTATGAAGGCAGGATCAGTGGAGGTAGTACCATCACTAGAGAGCTGAGATGGGGGAAGGGACCGTGACTTTCCATTTAACTGCTTAATATTATCCCAGAACTTGCGGGCCGAGCCCCAGGAAGAGGTGAGGGTAGCCTGGTAGTGGTCAGCCTTGGCTTTACAGACCACCCAAGAGCACTTATTCCGGGCTGCATTGTAGGCTTGTCTATCAGCCAGCCGGCCTGTTTCAGTGGCATGGTGCCAGAGGTTATCCCAATCTCTAAGTAATTGTAGGAGGGCAGGGCTGACCCAGGGTGCATTCTGTTTTTGGATCGGGTTTTTGTGAAGGGTGCAAAGAGATCACAGGCATTGTTGAATGTTTGGGAGAAGAAAGCGAGGGCAATGTCAATGTTGGGTGCATGCTGAATGGGGGACCAGTTTATCTGTAAGAAACTGCCTAAGTTTTTTCAGCCCACTGGGGCGAAGGCACCTTCTGAGGGTGGTTTGTGCTTTGGGTTTGGGATTGGGGGCTGCCCATAGAAATAGGATAGGGGAGTGGTCACTTAGGGAGTCTGGTAGGACTTGGATGTTTTGGATTTTTTGGGGTCGATTGGTGACGAGTACATCCAGTAGGGTGCTGGTTCCTGTTCTGGGGTTTATTCTAGTGGATTGGGTGATGAGTTGCGTCAGATCTTGGGTGGCAAAAGTGACCTGGATTGAGGAAGAGGAGGAGCTGAGCCAGTTTACGTTTAGGTCACCAACTAGGATTTGCTCTGCCGCACGGTGAAGGGTGGCCAGATAGTCAGTTAGTGATACCAGGGCTGGGTTCTGGTTTTGGAGGAATGTAGGCAGTGGTGAAATAGAGAGGGCCCCTCGAGGGGTCAGGGGTGAGCTTGAGGGTGAGGGCCTGGGCCTCATTTACAAGGGCAGGGGTAGGGAGTGCTTGACCAGTAATTATGTCCCTAGTGTAGATTTCACAGCCTCCTCCTCGTTTGCCTACTCGGTCCTCCCGGTATAGGGTATAGCCAGGGAAGGAGACAAGAGAGTCAGGGGTGGATTTGGACAGCCAGGTTTCTACCAGGGCTATGATGTCCGGTTGGTGTGATGTGGCCCAGCACTGGAGGGTGTCAAAGTTTTTCAGCAGGCTGCATATGTTCATAGAGGCTATTTTAAGGCCAGTGGGCCAAGTTGATGGGTGGGAGGGGGCTGGTCCTGGGTTGGGATGTATGTTGCCAGAAAGTAGAAGCAGGAGGACCAAGGTTCTGATCTGGGCACGGCAGCAAATCAACTTCTTTGGTGTACGCTGGGACGGGGGTGGCCATGGTGGTGAAAGGAGTGGGCAGAGTTTGAAGGTTTGGGTGGGCATGGATGAATTCCAACCACAGAGTGTCAAGGTAGATGGCGGGTGGATACGGGGTGGGTGCTGCGGGCCAGGGTCCATGGTAAGTGTAGGGTGCGATCGTACTAGGTCAGGGAGAGTTGTGGGTGCTGGGATGAGTGGGCCTGTGAATATGATTGGCTGATGGGATGTGTGTACTAGCAAGAGAATGGGGGGGAGACATTTGAGGAGAAGGGGCACAAACATAATGCCTCTGTAGGCAGCATATTATAATATTTCATATTAGCCCTATTACCATCTGTATCCCCCCCTCCTTCCGGTTACCCCTGAAAAAGGGACTTCTAGGCACAGTGGGCTTACCGGGTCAACAAAATTCAATAAATAAATAAATAATATGTTGGGCTGGATATCTCCTACTCTATCAATTTACTCACCTTTTGTTGTGTTTCTCCCCAGGGATTTTTTGTAAATAAGCACTTTGTTTTTATTGCTTACTTGTACTGTTTTTCATATTTTGTTAAATGTTTGTACTTTATATTTGTTATCTTGTCTTACATTCATCTTGTTGCAACCCCCCCCCCCGGTTCGTGTCTGAAAATAGGCATTTCTATGTCTAGTACACCTTATCCAGTTACCAAAAACAAAATAAAGTAAATTAATAAATTCCTTAAAGTATATTTTGTTCACTTAGGAACATAAGCACGAGGCTGGTAAGGACAGAGGTCTGGGTTTATATTCAGTTTTAACTGAAATATTTGAATAGTTTTGTATGTGAAATTAGTTCTGTGTGTTAAAAATTACTACTTTGAGTTAGAACTGTTACTTGGGCTGTTATATTGTAACTTGGGGCTTGGGAACACTTGCTTGGCAGTGATAATTAGAGTGAAATTTAAATGTGATGTTTGCCTGGTGTTGGGGGAGGGGAAATTAACAAGAATCACCTTGTCTTTCATTGTTCACTTAGGAACATAAGCAGGATGCTGGTAAGGATAGAGGTCTGGGTTTATATTCTGTTTTAACTGAAATATTTGAATAGTTTTGTATGTGAAATTAGTTCTGTGTGTTAAAAATTACTACTTTGAGTTAGAACTGTTACTTGGGCTGTGATATTGTAACTTTTGGGACTTGGGAACACTTGTTTGGCAGTGATAATTGGAGTGAAATTTAAATGTGATGTTTGCCTGGTGTTTTTTAAATACTGAAAAGCCACAGGGGGTTGGGATTGAAGGGCTGTGTATTTCTGTTTGTGACTGAAATTTGAAGCAACAGGAACTGGTGGGCCTGTGACATCATATGGTACCTGATGTCTGCATACACACACTGTTAGTGGGACTGGACACACACTGGACTGTATGTGTTTGTGAGACTTGGGAACTTTATTGGTGGGGTTGAAATTGGGTTTGTAAATAACTGCAGTCAGTATAGAGAGAAACTGTATTACAGGGGGAAGGGACTGAGAAAAGGGTTGTGTGCCATTATAAACAGAGGGGGACAAACAGGGTGGCCATATTCCATCATGGCAGGCATCTTCGGAAGGGTTGTAGGCTGCACAGGCTGTGGGATGGCAATAATTCTCAATTGGGCCTGGAGAGAGGGAGGCTGCCCACTCTGTAGACAGCTATCTTGTATCAGGAGTGAAGTATATTGGTTAAGGAGTAAGCTGGGGGAGTTGGGGGGTGTCCAAGGATAAGGGGTATGGATATGGGCAGCAGAAGGGTGAGGCTGAGGGGAGGCTGGGATAATGCTCTGAAATTACAGGACATTATGTTACAGCAAGCAGGAGGGGGGATATTAGGGACAGAGGACCCTTAGATAGAGATGTTGATGCTAAGGGGAAAGCGTACGGGGTGAACATTCCGAATACAAAGAGAGTGGAGGGAGAAGAGTCAGGAGGGACTGTTGTGGGGAAGCCTAGTAGAGCAGACATTGAGAAAGGAGGGTCTGTTGTGGGGAAGCCTAAAACAGCAGACTGTGGCAAGGGAGCTCCTAAGGAAAACAGAGCAAGAGGGGAGGAAGAGGGGCAGTTTAGAGGTGCAGTCAGGGGAAACTCGGGTTACTTGATGGAGGCTGACATAGAGTGTCACAATAAATTTGAGCTACTAAGCAACCTAGAGGGGGAGGAAGGGGTTGGTGGAAATGAGAAAACTGATACAGAGGCCGGGGAGGGAGTTGGATACCCATAGGGCATCACAGACCAGCAATGGAAAGGATAGAAATAGTCCCAGAGGGAGAAGGGGAAACATAAATGTTAAGCAGATGGGGAGATGCAACATATTGCAGACATGAGGGAGGAGAGCATGACTGGAGAGAAACTGGGAGACAAGGAGGTGGGGGAGGAGCCCCCCTTCAGCAGGGGGGTGTCAGTACCAAGGATGCGGCCCTAGATAAAGGGGACCCACAGAGAGCCTCTGGAGGTAGGGGTACTATTACAAGTGGGGAGGATGGCAGTGTGGGGGAAGGGGAAACCATCAGGGCCAGGATAAATGGTTCAGATAAGAGAGGGTTAAAGGGGACACCTATTCAGAGTGGGTCTGAGTTAAGTGGGCAAAATAATGAGGGAGGCAGACGGGGAGGGTGACAAGGGGGTCTCTAATAAGGCAGGAAGACTCCCATGGAATTGAGATCATGAATAAAGGGGGGATGGGGGGCTGAGAGTGCATAGTGGAGGTAACCATAAGGATGATGGCGGTGTTAAGGTTCTGTTATTGGGAGACTCGATGATTAGGGGTATCCAGTGGGAGGGACAGGGGGGTGGATGCCATAGCCAGGTGAAGGTAGTGAGTATCTATGGGCTGACAGTGCACAGAGCAAAGTTCATGGTGTATGAACTGGTTAGGGATTGTGGAGGGAAACTGGATTTCCTGGTGCATTTGGGAACTAACGATCTAGAGGGAAATAGCATTTTGGAAATCCAAGCAAGGTTCCAAGAACTTGCCAGAGTCTGTCGGGATAATGGATGCAACATTTCCTTTTCAGAGATATTGCCAGTCCCAAAGGCCTCAGTGGAGAAAAAATTGAAGATCACAGAGGTTATTGACTGGCTCAGGAAGTGTGGTGAAGAGAGTGGGTTGGGGGTGTTAGGGAACTGGAAAGGAGTTTGGGAGGATAAGGGACTGTATGCCAAGGACAGGCTTCATCTTGCCCCATTAGGGAAGGAAGTCCTTAAACAGGGGATAGCTGACTACATTCAAGAAAGGTGGGGTTTAAACTTGTGAGGGGGGAAGGGATAAGGGAGGGGCTGACCAGAAGCCCTCTCCTCCAGATGAGGAGTAGCCTTCAAACCCAGGGGAGGAAACAGACTGGGGTGGAGGTTTCAGGAGGAGCAGAGGAGGATGGAGTATAAGGAACCTGGGTGGGGTTCAAAAGGGATCAGGGGATAAGGGTGGGGTTGGTGTTAGTAAATGCCAGGAGCTTGGGAAACAAGTTGCCAGAGTACCAGACCATGCTGTTCGGGGGTGGATGGTAGGTGGTCATAGGGAGACGCAATAACAAAACTATGACTGGGACCTAAACATGGGGTAAGCACTATGCTTAGGAAGGATAGAATGAAGGGCAGAGGGGGTGGAGTGGCTATGTTCATTAGAGAAGACATAGAAATTGCTAGGGTAGAAGAGGCAGAGGGAAACGTGAAGGCCTTATGGGTCACCTTATGATCCCCAGCAGGAGAAAAGGTCAAGCTGGGTGTAGTATATAGGCCCCCCAGGATGGGTGATGTTCTGGAGGATGGTTTGCTGGACAACATCATTGCCCAGTGTGGACCAAAAGGGGAAGGAGTTGTGTTGATGGGGGACCTTAATATGCCAGGTACAAACTGGAGAACCATGTCCTCTAAGGTGGCCAAAGAGCAGAGGCTGCTGAATGGCTTCCAGGATGTGTTCTTAACACAGCATGTGATGGAGCCCACAGGGAAGGGGGCATGTCCTGGACGTGGTTCTGGCAGATGGGGATCTGGTAAGAGACCTGGTTGTAGAGGATCTCCTGACTGGGAGTGACCACAATACTGTCTGGTTTCAAATAAGCATGTGGGGAGGGGGGTGAGATCTAGGACACTGGCAGTGGACTTCAGGGGGGAAGACTTTGTGGGCATGAGAAATATTCTCAAAGATCACTTGAAGGGGTATTACATCAATGACAAATGTGGAAAGGAGATGGGAGGTCATAAAACGGGGACTTCATGAGGCAGTCAGAACCTGTGCTAAGGAGAAACGTGAGGGAGCAAGGTCAAATAAACCATGCTGATGGTCCAGTGAGGTTCAGGTAGCGGTCAGAGAAAAGAGGGCGGCCTACAAAAAATGTAAAACAACAAGAGGGGATAGGGATAAGGAAATGTACCATCTTGCATCTAGAAAAGTCACCCTGATGGTGAGGGGGGAAAAGTCCAGTAAAGAGCAGCGGCTGGCACAGGGGATACATGGAGGGGAAAAGGGGTTCTTCTGGTACATTGGGGAGTGGAGAAAAACTAAGGGCCATCTCAGCAGATTGAGATCAGAAGGAGGGTGGGTGGAAGAGGCGAGGGACCAGGCAGAGGTATTTAACGACTACTTTGCCTCTGTGTTCACCAGGGAGGGGGATGGGATATCTACAAAGCAAGGCACAATGGGGATAGAAGCGGCAGTGAGTGGGATCAGGGGAGCAATAGAAATGGAGCAAGAGGGAGGGAGAGGTACCCCAGGGGTATCCCATCAGGATAAGGATAAAAAGGCCAGTAAGGTGGAGGGGAAGGATGATGCTATCTCTGCCAAAAGGGTGTGGTTAGCCCTCAAGGCCCTAAAGAAAGACAAATCTCCTGGGCTGGATGGCATACATCCGAGAGGACTATGGGAATTGGTGGACATACTGGTTGCACCCCTGGTGGAGCTTTTCATCAGGTCACTTGAGACAGGGAGGGTACCTAGGGATTGGCGAGAGGCACATGTGGTGCCAATCCATAAAGAGGGTCGAGGGAAGTACCAGAAGTACCAGGTAACTATAGACCCATCAGTTTGACCTCGGTGGTGGGAAAATTAATGGAGAGTATACTAAAGGAACCATTGGGGGTGTACTTGGAGGAGGTGGGAGGTTTGGATAGTCGGCAACATGGGTTTGTGCCAGGTAGATAATGTCAAACCAATCTTGTGGAGTTCTACGAATGGGTAACATCAGAACTGGACAGGTGAAAGCCTGTGGATGTATTATTCTTGGACTTCAGCAAGGCGTTTGACTCTGTCCCCCACAATGGTCTGGTGGAGAAACTTAATAGGCCCTTTGATGGTCAGATGGATTGAAAACTGGCTAGCTAGATGCACCCAGAGAGTAGTGGTCTGTGGAGAGCTCTCGAACCCTAGAGAGGTTGGTAGTGGGGTACCGCAGGGCTCGGTCCTGGGTCCGATCCTGTTTAATTCATACATATCAGACATCAGGTAGGGTATAGGGTATGTAATGAGTCTCTTTGCTGATGACTCCAAGATGGGAGCAGTAGTTGAGGGAGAAGAGGGGAGGTTGGCCCTGCAAGGGGACCTGGACACCCTGGAAAGATGGGCTCACACATGGAAATTAAATTTCAATATCACCAATTGCAAGGTGTTACATCTTGGGTGGGGGAACCCTAAACACAGGTACACCCTGGGACTGGAGGTGCTGGAGGCCTTAATAGCGGAAAAAGACCTAGGGGTCATGGTGGATGCATGTATGAATAACTCTGAGCAGTGCAGGAGAGCAGCTAGCAAGGCAAACAGGATGTTGGGATGCATCGTAAGGGGGGATCACCTCTAGGAGCAAGGAAGTGATTCTGCCTCTGTACAATGGACTAGTTAGACCACACCTTGAGTACTGTGTACAGTACTGGAGACCACACTTGAAGAGGGACATACAGCTCCTGGAGAGGGTACAGAGGGAGGGTAACTAAGATCATGTAGGCTAGGGATTTGACGTATGAGGACAGACTTGAGGAGCTCTGCCTGTTTTCATTGGAGGAGAGGAGAGACAGGGGGACATGATTGAGGTCTTCAAGTACCTCAAGGGAATAAATAGGGTAAACATGGAGGGGATCTTTAGACTAAAGCAGGGAGGTATCACCAGAGGGCAGGTTTGAAGTTGGAAGGTGGAAGGGTGAGGGGGAAAAGAGGAGGAGGTTTTTCACTGAGAGGGTGGTGGACCCTTGGAATACACTGCCTGGTGAGCTGGTTCAGAGATCCACAGTGGAGGGCTTCAAGAGAGGGTGGGACAGACACAGAAAGTGGATGTATCAGATGATGGCCTGTCCCAGGGGTGGGGATGGATGATAGGGGTTTCTGGAACACAAGGGGCCTCTGCACCCAACTAGGGATCTGAGGTTCGAGCAGACTCGATAGACCGTAAGGCCTAATCTGCTGGCAAATAGTATGTTAGTATGTTAGTATTTGCTCTGGATCTGTAACTGAACAGATAATCTTTTCTGGCTTTTTAGCTAACATCTTAGTTAATAATTTATCATTGCTATTGAGGGGAGAGATGGGTCAAAATGAATGGCATAAATCAGGGGGTTTATTTTTCTTTAGACAAAGAGAGATTATTTCCTCATCAAAGAAATGATGTAGAACCCCAAGAAAACCACCTTCATTAAAACAGCATCTAAAAGTTGTGTTAAACATCCTACAAACTGTTTATAAATTTCAGAAGTAAATCCACTGGGGCCTGGGGATTTTTGAAGTGAGCAGTCTGTGACAGTGCGATGAATTTTATTTTTTTGAGTAATATCTAGGTCTAACAGTTTTTCTAGCTCACTCATTTTCTTACAGTTCAGATGTACTGGAACACTTGAATGCTGTTAAGTTTACCTTTGTTTCTGACATATATATGGCTTGATAATCAGCTGTAAAAAAAAAATCCCATTCACTTAGGTGTGACCGAAATTAGGATACCCTTGGCATTTCTAATTTTATTTATAGAGTTATGATTTTATTCATATTGGATTTCACCGCATGAAAATCTGTTGCATTTATCAAAACAAAAGAAATAGTATTGGGCGTCCTGAGTGCCCAGCAGAAGTGCTCCTATACTGGAATGGGCCACCTGAAGAGCCAGATAAAGAGCTCCTGCTCCAGACTGGGCTACTGAGGAGCCAGTAGAAGTGCTCCTGCACTGGACTGAGACACGTGAGAGCCCAGCAGGTGTCGGAAGCACCAAGGGAGGTCAACAGTGAAAATGCTGACCTCGCACACGTCACAATACTGATGCAAGTATTGTGCCACCCAGTCTATGAGTGTTTTCTGTGGGGGGCTATGCCCCCACACACCCCATGTAGGGGGATCTCCCCCCTGCACCCTCCGGACTTCAGGATTATCAACTCCAGGTCAGAGTTGGTCTGGGGAAGGAGCAGAACAGTGGGGTAAAACAAAACATGAAAAAGGACCATTACTGTGACTGTTACTGTAATGGTCTTTTTTTGTGTTTTGCTGTCGAAGTGTCGAGCTGAAGGGGTGCACCGGAAGTGTCCCAGCTCCAGATTGAGCCACCTGAGGAGCCAGCAGAAGTGATCTTGCACTGGATTGGGCCACTTGAGGAGCAAGCGGAAGTGCTTCTGCACAGGATTGGGCCACATGAGGGCCCAGCAGAAGTGATGCTGCTCCAGACTGGGCCACCTGACGAGCCAGCAGAAGTGCTCCTACACTGGATTGGGCCACCTGAGGAGCCAGTAGAAGTGCTTCTGCACTGGTTTGGGCCATCTGAGGAGCTAGCAGAAGTGCTCCTGCACTGGAATGGGCTACCTGAGGCCCAACAGAAGTCCTCTTGCACCTACGTAGGCCACTGAGGGCTCAGTAGAAGTGCTCCTGCACCAGACAGAGCTGCCTGAGGATCCAGCAAAAGTGTTTCTGAACCAGATTGGCCCACATAAGCACCCAGGAAAGGTGCTCCTGCACTGAAGTGGGCAACCTGAGGGCCCAGTGGAAGACCATCTACACCAGATGGGGCCACCTGAGATGCAAAGCAGAAATGCTTCTACAATGGACTGGGCTGCCTGAGTGGCAGAGCAGAATGGCTAATGCACTGGATTGGGACATCAGAGGGGCCCAGCAGAAATGCTCCTGTACCACATTGGGCCAGATTGGACCACCTGAGAGTCCAGTTGAAATGCTTCTGTACCAGCATCAGCAGCCTGAGCAGTCCAACAGAAGTTCTCTTGCACCAGTTTGGGCAACCTGAGGGATGAGCAGAAGTGAAAATGAACCAGACTGAACCACCTGCTCAGCAGAAGTGCTCCGGCACCAGTCTGAACCACCAGCCCAGCAGATGTGTGTCTGCATCAGACTGAGCAGCACTGCACTAGAGTACAGGGGGACCAGCAGAAGTTCTTCTGCACCAGAATAGGTTGCCTGAGGGCACAACAGAAGTGCTCCTACAATAGATTGCGCTGCCTGACTGGCCCAGCAGAAGTGCTCCTGCAAGCCTGAGGGATTAAGCAGAGTTGGTCCTGCACTGGATTGGGCCACTGGAGGCCCAGCAGAAATGCTCCTGCATTGGAGTGTGCTGTCTGAACACCAGCAGAAGTGATCCTTGCTCAGGATTGGACTGCCTGATTGCCCAGAAGACATGATCCTGCATGGGTCTGTGCCACCATAAACCCGAGCAGAAGTGTTACTGTACTAGACTGGGCCACCTGAGGACCCAACAGAATTACTTCTGCACTGGATTGGGCCACCTAAAGGCTCATCAGAAGAGTTTCTGCACTAGACTTGGACATCTGAGTGGCCAGGAGAAGGGAGCCTGCATTGGCTTGGCTACATGAGCACCATGCAGAAGTTTCTCCTTACTCCAGATTAGGCTGTCTGAGGGCACAGAAGAAATGCTCCTGCAGCATATTGGGCCACCTGAAGCCCTAGCAGGAGAGTTCCTTCACCAGAATAGACCACCTAAGCACCCAGCTAAAGTGCTTCTGCATCAGACTGGGTTGCCTGAGGGCCTAGCAGAACTGCTGTTGCACCAGATTCTTCCACCTGATATGACCAGCAGAAGTGCTCCTGCACCCATGTAGGCCACCTCATTGCCAAGCAGACGTGCTCTGGCACCAGACTGTGCCAGCTGAGGTGCAGTAGAAGTGTTAGTGCATCATAATAAGCCACTCAAGGCCCAGTAGAAGTGCTACCACACTAGTTTGGGCTATCTGAGGGCCCAGGAGCAGTGCTGCTGTGCCAGATTGTGCCACCTGAGTGGATGAGTAGAAGTGCTCCTATACCAGATTAGATCACCTAAGGGCCCAGCTGAAGAGTTCTTGCCCTGGACTGGACCACCTGATCACTCAGCAGTGGTGCTCCTACACTGGATTGGGCCACCTGATGGGACCAACAGAAATGCTCTTTCACAGAACTAGGCCACCTGAATGCCCAGCAGAAGTAGTTCTACATGGTACTGGGTTGCCTGAGGGGCCCAGCAGAAGTGCTCCTGCACCAGATTGGGCCAAGTGAGGTGCTCAACAGAAATGCTCCTTCACTGGACTGAGTGAATTAAGAGGCCCAGCAGAAATGCTCCTGCACCAGATTATGCCACCTGACAGGCTCAGCAAAAGTGATCCTGCACAGGTGACCTGGATTCATAAGCAAATTCAGAGCATTAAAAATGGATGATTGAGGCTGGGGAAGTACTGCTACTCAGCAACATTTCCAGCTGGGGATAGAGGCATGCTGATTCTGCCATCCTAGTGAGAAGCCCTGCACTTGATCAAAGTTGCTTGTCTCCCTTGCAGGGATGTCACTATGCTTGTGCATTTGCCTGGCAGTAGAGCTACTGCCATGTATAAGGGGAAGATGGAGGGGAGAAAACCTGCAGAAAACCACTGCCAGCAAGATGATCCCTTAACCCACCACACGTTCCACACCACCAACTGGGCCCTTTCCAGACATCTGGATATAGACACTGGTGAGAATGAGAAAAGCCCTCCTCCAACTTTCTGTGTCATTGGGGATAATCACTAGGGGATATCCCAGAACAGGTAAGGCTTAGAGCAGGTGGATGATAAGGCTGGATAGTCAGAGGGAAGGGGGCCTGAGGCCTGTGGGAAATATAAAATACTAATTAACAAAAGAAATAGTATTTTGAGAAAGTCCCTGAATTTTCTGCTGCAGTTTGGATCTAAACTCTGCAGCAAGTTCCCCTGTTACTGCAGAACTTGTGTGGTATTAATTTCCTATTCCTGCAGAAATTCTGTGGTGGCAGTTAGGGGCTTTGGAAGCAGTCAGCAACTCCCTTCCCCCCAAGCACTCAGGCTGAGGAAAAATGTGAGTTTTAGAGCTGGTACCTACAAACCCAAGCAAGTTATCAATTAACTTCAGAGTTCTTAGTACTATAAAGTAAAAAATCCACCCAATCTATCTCAGCTCCATCACCCTCCCCATCCCAGCCTGAGAGTCCCTAGGGACACCAAATTTGAATGGATAATATTTTTAGTGGCTACCATTTTGCACAGTGATCCTCTTCCTTCTAGTTTTACTGCTAGGCCAGAATGCCAGGTTTTCATTCCAGTAGTGCTTTGTGTGGCTGTGCTCAAAGCACTTCTGGGACAAGATACCGAAATTTTTTTTCCAAGTTAATTAGCTTAATTGAATATTTCCAAAACAACATAATACAACTAACAAAACAAACAACAACAACAACAACCATATAACTACAAAAATTGACAAAACAGAAGTGCATAAACAACCCAGTCTCCCTAAACACACCCCCTAGCCCCACCACAGAGCACAGAAGATTCATACTGTAAGTCCTAAATTACCATGGTGCTCAGGCATTCACAATTAAATTGTTAGTGGGCAACTCTGGTAAGTCATTTCATATCATGACAGTTTACATTCCACCCAGAAACCAAAAACTAGTTTTTAGTGCAGTAACCAATTACATAGCTCTATTTCCCCCTAAATGTGAACTTATTGCCCTAGGTGACTTCAGTGTCTACTGGCTATTGCCCACAGCAGCCCACTTTAAGGACAACATAGCAGCCTTGGACCTCAATCAAGTCATCCCATCCCCTATGAGACTTAATCATAAATCTGGCTCATCCACCCTTTTGGACCTAATCCTTACCAATCACCCCCAATGGTAATATGGAAGGTCACTCTCCTTCCGGATGCCCCAAGTGACCATTCTCCTGTGCTCTACTGGTGGTCTGCCAAGGCACTAAAACTATCCCCAAACTAAACTATCTCTGAAGTCTGAAAAAAGGTTCCCTTAGCCTATTTAGGAACCATCTCTTGAACTGTGATTGGTCTCCTATTGACACTGCACAGTCCATTGACATTGCTTTAGCTTATTTTATCTCCACGTTCAACACAGTGTGTGACCTCTTTGTCCCTGTTAAAAAAAGAAAAAAAATTAAAGGCCACACTACACCCTGGATTACCCAAGCCCTTCTGGATCTCATGCGACACAGAGATAAAGTCTGGTGCAAAGCCTGTGAATCAGGCCTCCTCTTTGACATATAATGTTACAGGGAAGCAAGAAATAGATGTACTTGGGAACTCTGTAAAGCCAAGGCAGTCCACTATCAAGAGGCACCACCACCCCCACTCCCCAAGAATCTCCACAGATCGCCAACGCTGCATGCTGAAGGGTGCATGGTGCTACTAGAGGGTCCTGTGGTGCATGAGAGCTGCCTGGATTGGCCCTCCATGACCCCCATCCCCCCGAGAATCTCCGTGGATCACCGACGTTGCACGCTGAAGGTAACTCTGCCACTGGGCCTGAGGGGAATGCTGATTAAGTGACTCCCATAGACTTTTGCCTCATTGCTCCTGATTTGAACTAAATTTAGGCCATGGTGCCTCCTACCTGGATTTGGAGCAACGCCAGCTCATTGAGGCCAATCCTTTCTGCCTGCACTCCTTGGGCTTGTGCTGTGCTGAGCTCTGACCCCACCGGCTCGCGGCCTCTTCCACCCGCCCCCACCACCACCCTAGGTCGTCACTCCTTTATATAGTGGTGGTCACATGTTGGCTGAAAACCTATCAGCCCACTTCTCCATTGGCAGGCTATACAGTTCATCCACTAGGGGCATTCACCACATCCCACATAGTCTTCCTCTCCCAAATCCCTGCTGTCCTCACAATTGTAAGCTCCTGCCTTTCCACTAGGGGCATTTACTACTCTCAAGTGTACCTCCCCTACCAAATCCACATAGCTTTCTCATTTAAGCACCTCCCTTCTCTCTCATACTACCAGTTCACGCCCACCCTCTATAGCAGCTCCCACCTAATCCTAGCCCCACCCACAGTCCTAGTTTCCACACTCTGGCCAACCTCCTGGTCTCTTTCCTGCTCGGCATCTCCCCAAATCCTCCCTCCCTCCCTCCTCCCGTCTCATCGCTCTACTTGGGTGCATTTCCGAGCTGTGCATCACGTCAGGGCAGATCTCTACCTAGTGACATGGCCCCCTCACTCAGGCTGGTCACTCAGCCAACAGCCAGGGTCCTCCTGCGTTCCTGGTCTCCTTCAGTCCTCCCCCTGCAGGGGGGGCAGCTAAGAGAATAAAGATAGTCCATTTGAACATCCGCAGTCTCCTACAAAATCTTGTGGAACTTACAGCTTGGGCTACCTTCTATAAGCCTGACGTCTTGTGCATCACAGAAATGTGGCTTAAGCCTCGTACCCCTGACTCTGCCTGCTCCCTCTCGGGCTACAGCATGGCCCAACTTGACAGGGCTGGCAATAAGCACGGTGGGGGAGTGCTCATTTACCCTAAGGTGCACCTGAATGTCTCCGTTGTAGCGCACCTAACCCAGGGACCCCTACCCTGCAAGTTTCTTCACACACTTCTCCTACTTGGAAACACTAAGAAGGTGCATATAATGTGCACATACAACCCCCCTAAGGGGAGTTTGCTGGGTCTCTCGACTCTAACAGAGCTACTCAGGGACATGGTGGGCTCTAGTGAGCTCCTCATCCTAGGTGACTTAAACCTCAACTGGCTGGGGCCCAACACTAAGCTGATTGAGCCACTGCTCTCAGGCCTCACCCTCAGTCAGGTCATCACTGAACCTACCAGGATTTCCCATCGTGGTGACAAAGGGATGCTCATTGACTGGGTATTGAGCAACCGTTTTGACAAAATTGTTAACTCAGGGCTTCTTCCTGACTCCATCTCCGACCACTCATTGATCTACTGCGTGTGGGGCTCGAATCTGCCCAAAGTCCCCTGTAGAGTGATACAAATGAGGGATTACTTGAAACTCATAATCCCTAACTACCTTGAGGACCTCCAGGGAGTTGATTGGTCCCCCGTCATGGCCACCTATGACCCCTTCAAAGCCCTAGATCTCTTCATTGCAGCATTTGCCCCACTCCAAAATTGGCATGCTCCCCTATCTAAGAGGAGAGTCAGAGGTTCGGTCACGAAATGGCTCCACAGCGTGCTCCTCTCCCTTATGAAATGGCAAGACAAGTCCTGGGCAAAATTCAGGGTATCTCGCAACCAAAAAGACCTCCAAGAGTGCCGCCAGCTAAGGAGCTCCTGCAAACGGGCCATACGTGCCACGAAAGTGAGTACTGCAGCGCTGCCCTGATAGCCACTGCAAACGACCCACGACATTACTGGAAGAATGTAAAAAATCTCTTTGGGGGATCGGCCAAGGAGCAAGTCACTGACATGATCATCGAGAAAGCCAACTGCAATAACTCCCTAACCATTGCCAGCTCCTTTAACCGCGTCTTCATGGACCTTCTGGCTGCCACCCCTCCACAGTCCTCTGCCCCAGCACCCGCTTATGGGCCTCCACCCCCTCGTCCACCTTTCTACCTCAAAAGGATCACTGTTGGTGAGACCCAGGCACTCCTTGCTGGTCTCTCTTACCATGCAGGAGCGGGACAGGATAGCCTGGAACCCAAGCTACTTAGCCTGGGGGCTCCTTTCATTGCCCGACCTCTTGCCCACATCTTCAACACCTCGCTTATCTCAGGGATCATCCCTGACATATGGAAAGTTGCTAGGGTTGTTCCTGTCCTGAAAAATGGCGACCCTAAAGATGTTAACAATTATCGCCCTATTGCCATACTATCGGCTGCCTGCAAGCTCCTGGAAAAAGCTGTCGCCTCGCAACTATCCCACTACCTACAAGGATATGATGTCCTTTCCTCATCTCAGCATAGCTTCTGAAAAGACCATAGCACCTCGACAGCTCTTGCTGAGGTAACCACCAGGATCAGGGCCACAACCGATCCAGGCAAGTTGATGGGGGCTATATTTGTTGATCTTTCCAAAGCCTTCAATCATGTAGACCACCCACTCCTCCTCTCCACTCTACAGACCCTTGGCTTCTCCCTCCGTGCCCACGAGTGGTTCTCCAACTACCTCAGGGCAGGCAGCAACTCACCTGCTTCAACCGAATCCTCTCAACCCTCTTACCTGTGAACAGTGGGGTACCACAATGGTCCGTCCTTGGACCCATCCTGTTCTCCCTGTTCATCAATGATTTACCCTCTGTCGCCACAAAAGGGCACCTAACCTTTTACGTGGATGACATGGTTATCTTAGCCAACTCGCCCGATGTCACCAGCATCAATACCCAGCTCAACTCAGACTTCTCCCGTATCAGGACATGGCTTGATGGGCACAAACTCACAGTCATCTTGAAGAAAACACATGCTATGATCTTTGGCTCAGCGGCCAAAATCTCCTCCTGCACAACGTCCCTCAAAATCCATGGGTCTAGTGACTCCCTCCTGCCGACAATTGACTCCGCCAAGTACCTTGGAGTTACCCTCGATCCTCACTTAGATCTCTCCGGACACATCAGAAACATATGTATCGCTACAAATGGCAAGCTTGGTATAGCATACAGGGCAAAGGTCTGCCTTACCCCCGCTGCCCGGCTGGCCATAACTAGGGGGATACTACTTCCTACCCTCTCCTACGGTCTCGTTGCCTTTGCTCCTGTTCGATCCTCAAGCCTTGCAAAGTGGGACACCACGTACAACAACATCTGCCACTTTGCACTCTCGGCTCCCTGTCTCACACACCACTGTACGCTCTACTCTTGCTTGGAATGGCTCCTCCCTGAAAAACACCGGACCTACATCCTTGGAAACTTCTTTGACAATATAGTTCATACGGCCACTCCTGCTTCACTCACCCTTCCCCTGAAACATGCCTCCCCGTCTACCACCTCAGGTCTTGCGAGTCCCAGATACGCCTGGTCCCCAAGACCCGCACCATCACAGGTGATCGGGCATTCACCGTCCACGCGCCAAAATTGTGGAACTCCCTTCCAGCACAAGTTTGTGCCTCCCCCTTCCACCCCACCTTCAAAACTTCCCTCTGGAACTTCCTAAAAGCTGCTGCGACCTGCCTGTGTGCCACTTAATGCACAGTCCCACAGCCCTCCTGCCTTCAACGGTACCCCAGCTAGGCATTTACTGCCCCTCTAAATTTTGTGATGCATTTATTCTAATGGCTATGCTATATTCTGTTTCTCTAAATGCCTAGGGTATGTCTTGTTGTCTCATACCCCCCCCACGATGCCTCTTGAGCCTGTATGTACCCTATGCTATGTTACCCACTGTTGGTGTATTTATTCTAATTCCTATGCTATGTACTATTGCTTTAAAATCACTGGTCATGTCTTGTTGTTTTTACGCTCCCCATGATGCTTCTCTGAGCCTGTATGTACCTTACACAGTTTTTTACCCACTGTTGGAGCATGTTGCTCTGGTTTGTAATGTTGTCTATGTATTTGTCTCATGGATACCTTGTAATTCTCCCGGGTCACACCTGAAAATAGGCACTAGCTGTCTAGTGTGCTTACCCAGTTACCAAAAGCAAATAAATAAATAAATTATCCTGGAGCTCAGGGTGTAAGTTCTGGAATAACATCAAGTAGCTCAGTGGTAAGTCACCCCCCCTTCTCAACTTGTCATCAATGGTGCCCTCTCGCAGGACCTCAAGATTATAGCTAATGCCTTAAACTCCACCTTTGTGGACCTTAGTAGCGTGCTTTCCTCCAAATTCTTTGACTCCACGGTTGGGTGCACAGTCCCCCTCCCCCCAAAACTCCATCCTTCCACTTCAGGATCAACTCCACCTGTGAGGCCCGATCCTATATAACAAGAGTTCTAGGCAAATCCATTCATAGTAGTGACACCCTGGACCTTAAGCTCTTTGCCTTTCCCTTGACATTGTCATTGCCCCTCTCACCAAAATCTTCAGCCTTTCCCTTTGTCTATGCCAGTTTCCAACACTCTGGAAACAGGCTGTGATTACACCCATTCATAAAGCTGGTGACTGCACCTCCCCGGGCAATTACCTCCCAATCTATATCCTCCCCCTTCCCATCTAAGACCCTTGAAAAAATAGCTGCTGACCTGCTTACTGATTGCCTGGTAAAATATAACCTACTCTCCCATGAACAGCATGGTTTTAGAAAGTGCCATATTACCAGCACTGCCATGCTGGAATATACTTCATTTATTCACAAAGCTCTTGATCATGGACACTAAGTTGGGGCAGTCTATAGTGACCTAACTAAGGCATTTGATACAGTTGATCATGCCTTCCTCCTCAAGACCCTGCTATTCATTGTACTTGCACAGGAATCCACCTCTTAGTTTAAGAACTACTTAAGTGCAAGATCTCAGCAAGTTAAAATTAACTCTACCCACTCCTCCAGCCTGCCTGTTCTCTCCGGGGTCCCTCAGAGATCCATTTGATGTCCACTCCCCTTTAGTCTCTTCCTGAACACACTTCCCTCAAACTGTACAGGTCACCTTCTTTTTTAAGTGGATGACGTGGTTATTTACAGTAGCCACCCAAACTCCTCACCCTCCAAACTTACCTACAGAGCTTCTTCTCCGAAGCTGAAGCCTGGTTCACTGAGCACAAACTCGTTCTTAACTATAAAAAAAAACAAGGCTATGATCTTTGCCCACAACCAAAACAAACAAAAAGACTTTCTTCTTCGGATTCTTAACTACGAAACCACCCCACTTGAGCTGGTAAAATCCTTAAAATATTTGGGTATCACCTTAGACTCCCATCTTCCTTACCACAATCATATCCCTCTTCTAACCAAGTCCATTAACTCAAGAATTGGCCTGCTGCACAGACACAAACATTGTATGCCTCCAGCAGCCCTCTGCCTGGCCGTGTCATCCTCAGCCCTTTTCCCTGGTTGACTACAGGATTACTTTCTATGATGCAGCTGAAAACAATGCTGTCAGTCGTATCAAGGTAGTGCTGAATAAAGCCTGCCGGCTAGTGTCTGGTTGTGATAGGTGGACCCACACTTGCGACCTTTACAAGCTAATAAACTGGCTAAACTTTGAGGCTTGACTAAAATATCAAACCTGCCTTATAGCCTAGAAAATCTCAGCTGGTTTCTTCCCTATGGGGCTCTGCGATCTGATAAAGCATGTCCCTCAAGCTAGATCCACCAGAAGATATATAAAAGACCTGCTCCTAGTCTCTCACTGCAGGACGCCCTTGGGGTAATGTGCATTCTACTATAGGGCCCCCCCTCTGGATGAATAACTTACCTGTAGATATCTCCTCGGAATTGAAACTAGGCATCTTCAAATCCAAACTTAGAGAGCTACTCCTCTCCCTCCTGAATCTGCGATTGCTTATAACCTTCCTCCCCTCCCCCTGCTCTCTTTACACCTCTACTTTTTCCCCTACTAGCTTTCACAAACAAAGTATTTTCTGATGGCATCCCCCCACCACCCCATCCATTCCTCCTCCATACCTTCTCCCCCATCTCTAAAACACTGTCTGTATCTGCCTCCTGAATGGTCCCCCTCATCTCTAAAATGATAGGCTTGTACATGCTCCTGAGTGTTCTCAAATATATTGCTGCTCTATGTTACTCATTGTACTATCCTAATGTAATATACTGTTTGTTGCTTATCTGCTTGTTGTGACTCAAGGTATAGTTGTCTACCCTCTGTATGTCTTGTACTCAGCTCTGTACCTCATGTATCCACGTGTTCTTTTTAATTTGCATTGTGCAGTTAACTTGTATTTTGATGTGAAGCTTTTGCAAAGAAGTCTCTTACTCAAAGGTTTGTAATTCTGATATGTTCAATAAATAAATAAATAAATTAAACAAAATGTCTACGGGAATCCAGAAGCATATAAATGAGGAAGAAACTGGAAATCAAGTCAACAGTGACATTAGAAAGATGAGAATCGCTATACATTATGGAACCTTATAAAATATTTCTACTTCAAATGAAGGGATTCAAGGAGGTTCTCAGGATGGGGTAGGGAGGGTGGTGGGGCTGAGCTGGATGGGAGTTGGGGGGGGGAGCTATTTACCTGTTTTGATTTTTAAAGTGAAGTCCTAACAGACAAACTAATGGGAAGGGGCTCTTCCAAAATTCTTTTCAGATTTTTGTTTTTAAATTCCACAGAATTTCAAAAAGCATCCTGAAGAATTTGATGTAAACTGTGGAATCATTTTCTTGGGTTTATGTGATGCATGGAAAAAAACACAATTTATATGATCCATGGAATAATTTTCCTTGTTCACAGTCAATGTAAACTGTAGATTTGTTTTACCCATAGTTTATACTGACTCTTCAGCATAAACTGTGGAATAATATTCCACAGTTCATATAAACCACAGAATAATATTCCACAGTTCATGAGAATAATAGTCCATGTTTTTTCCATGGTTTTCATTAAATTCTGTTACAATCTCCATGGCCACGGAATTGAGAAAAAATGGGGCCTTGATTTTGAGAATGTTCTCAGCATTATGCTTTCAGCTCTTGCATTGACAAGCTGGTTATATTTCACCCTTTGACTAAGGCAAGGCAAGGCAAATTTTATTTCTAGGGTGCCCAATCCCTGAAGCTCTGGGTGTCTAACAAAAAGGTAATAAACAGCAATTAAAATCTAAAATTTACAAAAATAAATAAAATTCAAATTCCAGTTTTACAATCACCTATAATAATTAAAACAGTAGAACATACAATCACTCTGTAAAAGCTAATCTAAAAAGATGGGCTTTTAGCCTCTGCTTGAAAATATCAACTGAGGGGGCCTCAGTTCCACAGGGTTGGCCCAGAGACACTAAATGCTAAGATAAACAGGGATCTTCTTCTGCCCTTGCACTACGTTTCTCTTGGGTGACAAACAGCTGGTTATCTAATTCCTGTAATATTTTATTCATTACTCTTTTTTCCCAAGCTTTATGGGGAATTTTAATGACCCTGAGGTAGCCTTTAAGTGCATCCCACACTAAATGTTGGGGATTCACCCAATTTCTTTTCATGTACCAACATTCCCTTATTTATTTCTCTAATAAGGCTTTAAGAGGTTGCTCTTGTAATTAGCATCATTCCAGTCTCCATATGTAATCCTTTTTCTGAAAGCATCTTTATCCTTAGTGTTCTGTGCTGACAGGTGATCAGAAATGTTGATTGCTCCATAATATATGCAATCTCTTGACCAGATGTAGATGTGACTGCTGTCATTACTTTTCAAAGTTAATGGCTGATATCATATGACCCTATCTTAGCACCAGGTGGGAATGAGCATAGTTTAGGAATACACTCTGTGTCAAGTAGTGGCACTGATTATCAGGCAGCCCCAGTAACCCTGAAACCAAAGTATACATTTCCCTGCTCTGTGTTCTGGTACTGTCAGCACGGTAATAAATCTCATTGCAAGGTGATTTGTTGTCAGGTCGAGTGACATTTACAGTTACACATATGTGAACACAGTCCCCGAACCACTCTCCTGGTCAGCAGTGGTTCAATCTTAACCCTGGACATGAGTCAGGACTGTAGGTCTCCTTGGTTAAGGCCGTACCCTCTACACATTCAGAAGAACCCCATGATACTTCTTATTCCTCACCAGTAGGTGAGGTTATACCTTGGGACAGAGAATCATCAGTGACAGTGACTCAGTAGGTAGCACATTCTCCTCTGGGCCAGAAGATTAGAAGGTCATAGGTTCTAGCCCCACACTCAGTACCTGGGACAAAACCCATAACTGACACTGTAGTGCAGTACATGGTGGGTGCTGTATTGTTGATGCACCATCATTCAGATGAAATATTAGAGCAAAGTCCCTTCTTCCCATCTGCAGTCACTGTTTAGGTAGAACTAAAATATCTCATGGTACTCACTGAAAAAAAAATTGGGGATTTTCCCTGGACTCATGGACATACACTCCCCCATCAATAGAAACAGGTCCATGTAACCCACTCCTAAGGATACACCTGGAAACAAGCTTCCACAGCTTAGTGTGCCTTTACTGGTTAAAAGCCAGTGATAAATTATAGAACCTTTTCTTCTCTGTCTCTTAATTTACTAGATTTCTTATTTTCCTGCAAGCTTTGGATTCACACATTTCTCACATGCTACATGACACCACATTGTCAATTCAGCTGCTGTGCAGTGGGCAGCGCCCCTTCTGAGACTTTCCCCAGGACCTCCTGGCTGATATCCACCCCAGCTCTGGGCAACTTGCATCAATCAGCTTGTTACTCTCACCAGATGATGTGCTGGGCACAAGTATAGCAGCGCATAGCTTAGTCTGCCCTGGCAGCAATTGGCACTCTCCCCAACCCCTCTGCCAGAAGCAGTGATCTCCAGTGTCCATCCCAGCTTTGGATTCACATATGCATAACAGGCTCATCTTTACCTTGATCAGCACCTCAGTCTCTGTCACCAGACCTCTCACTACCTTCAGCACAGCTGGCAGCATCTCTCAGGAACAAGACTGAAATTGCTTCCAAAGGTGAACATCCCCGTTCGGTGAGATACATTGTGCACTGCAAGGCCACTGAAACTTTCCTTGAAGGACAGTCCCTTTGACTACCCACACCCTCTCAAAGTCTCCCTTACTCTCCCACCAGAATTAATGTCAGTCTGCAATAAATGCCCCCTTCAAAATGCAATAAATCCTGCAATTGCTGGGACACTCCTGCAGATCACTACCATTCTAGGTGAGCAGTTGGACTATGTACCAAAGTTCAAGTACCTGAGGGTCTGGTTAGACCATAGACTTACTTTTACAGATCACTTAGAAGAACTGGCAAATAAATTTAGACAAATACTTGGTCTGTTCTTTAGGATTAATAATCTCCTCACAAGAGACGCTAAACTGAAACTGGTCCAAACTACCTTTCTTTCCCTATTGGATTACACAGGCTTTCTATATAGTCAGGGACCTGCAGGCACCCTAGCCAAACTCGATACACTTTATCACAGAGCCATAAGATTTATCACGGGTCTTCCATACTCAACCCACCACTGTGCATTGTACACGGCAGTGGGATGGTCATCCCTTGCTTATAGATGACAAAAAATGCTGCGGTTTGGACATACAAAGCTATCTCAAATAAATTGCCCCAGTATATCTCTGTCTGTTTACCTTTGTGCACTCTGGGGAAGTATGCCCTGAGAAGCACCTCATATATCTACTTTTATGTTTACAAAGCAAAATCTCGCATTGGCAGAGCAGTCATCAGCTTTGTGCTCCCTCAATGTTGGAACAAGCTGCAAAAAACTTTGAAATGAACTCACCCCATCAGCCTAGCAGCTTTTAAATCTCTATATCTACATCATAATAAGGAGTCCTGTGCCTGTCTACACTAAATAGTGACTCCTATAAGTCCAAGTACACTCTAATTGCTACTGTTAAAAGACTGATCACATCTATAATTGACTCTTCCCTCTCCCCTTTTCCTACCCCCATATCTGTCCCTTCCACATTCCTTTGACCCTGGTTCAAACTCTAAATTCTCCATACCGTATCACTATATATCTTTTTATATTAGGTTTTATTTGTGTTCGGTGCACCTGAATGTATATTTCTTTACTTTTATGAAAAATTGTGTCCTACCCAAAACTAGCTGTATCTTCTGTTCCAAACATATACTACTGTCAATGCTACCTACTGATACTTTGTATATACTGTATTATTGTATCTCACTTTATCTGTATTATTACTATTTTCTTGTGTGTTGCATCCCATGTATATTGTCCCTTGTTCCTTGTTAACAAACCCAGGTCCACCTCGAAAATGAGCTTGCTCAATGGTGATTGCCTGGTTAAATAAAGACTTTGATTGATTGATTGATTGAAAATGGCCTTCAGACTCCAAATTCCCCAGTGTACTCACCGGTGTCTTGGTGTCTGTCCCTGGAGGTTACTAGGTGATTAAACAATGAGTCGTGATGCTCTCAGCCACTGGATCCACTGACATCTGCTTCAATTGAGGGTCTCTCGTCTCTTCTGGTGGTCTGGCAGGCAACCTGAGGCAAGTTTACCATGAATACACACTTGTGCCTTAATATCCCTCTACCATCTTGACACTATTTAAAGGAGAACTCCACCCAGAATGTGCAAAAACATATGTTATGTAGAGTGTTTTGACATGTATGTTAAGTCCTAGTGTGTCCTTCTCTCTGTCTGCTATTAGGAGTTTTTCCTAAATTAGCCTGCTAGCTGTATGGTAGTTTTACAACCCGTGGGTCTCTCCATCACAAATAGGTTTATTGGCTTTCTTTCTCCTATGATGCACCCTGGTTCATGTGACAGCGATGTAGCTATGCCCCTAGATTTAGCAGGGTCTGTCACAGCTCAGCCACAAAGATAATACTTCTTTCAGAGAAGAAGTCACATTGCTACATTTTGGGTGAGTGTAATCATTATTATTTGTTGATATTAGTACCTTGTCCTGTTACAACCTATAAGGTGATGTTCAATGTTTGCTACTTAGTACTGTCGCAAAAATTGAAAGTGACTGAGAGGAATAGAGTAAACAGTGACATGATTCACATACACTCACACACACACACACACACACACACACACACACACACAGCAGAACATAGCAGGACAAGGTACTGATATAAAAAAATAATAATGATTACACTTACCCAAAATCTAGCAGGGTGTCTTCTCTGGAAGAAGTATTTTCTCTGTGGCTGAGCTGTGACAGATCCTGTAACAAGACACTGGCTTCCTGCAGGGGCAATTAGACATCACACCAAAGGGCACTCTGGGAAGAATAGAGGCCATAAAAGAAACCAGAATGGCAGCCTCCAAGGGCAATAAAACAGTTAGGGAAAGTTAGAAAAACCATCTCTCAAAGTCCGAGGAAAAGAAAATGCTGGGAACTGGTTAGAACACAGAAAAAAAGACTACAGCATATCTTTTTCTGATTTTAACATGGAGTTTTCCTTTAACCTCTCACCCAACTAGAATTCTCAGCTCCAACCACTGTCATTCAGAGGTTCTACCACCCTGGGACCCACTAATTTGTTTATTAATCTTTTGTGTGAGACTATGTCAAATGCCTTGCTAAAGTATAGGTAGGTAATGTCCACAGCCCCTCCCTGGTCTACTACTTTGGTCACCCAGTCAAAGAAATAGGTTAGATTCATCTGACATGACCTTCCTGATGTGAATCCATGCTGCCTTGGGTCCTGTGCCCCACTGGCATCTAGGTACTCAACAATTCTTTCCTTCAGAAGTGATTCCATCATTTCCCTACCACAGAGGTCAAACTGACAGGTCTGTAGTTTCCTGTCTCTATCTTGCTCCCACTTTTGTGAAGGAGAATCACATCCACCCTCCTCCAGTCCTCAGGTACCACACCATCCTCCCATGATTTGTTAAAAACGGTAGCCAGTGGTGTCAATAGTTCTCCCCTTAATTCTTTTAGAATTCTGGGGTGAATCCCATCAGGCCCCACTGTTTTGTCCACCTTCAGTTTTAGGAGTTTTTTCAGAACCCTTTCTTCTGTGAAAGGACTGAGATCAACCCCCTATCCAGAGTGCTTTTGTTAATTGGATTAGGTACCTCCCCTTCTCCTCTTTTGTGAATACTGAATGGAAGTATTTGGTCAGTATCCCTGCTTTTTTACTATCTCTTTCTGCCCACCCACCCACCATCCATTCTATTCAGCCTCACTATCCTTCCCTTTGTCTTTCTACACTCCCTAATATACCTATAAAAGGTTTTATCCCCCTTCTTAACCGAGTTGGCTATCTTTTCCTCAGTTTGGGCCTTTGCTATTCTGACTGCCTTTCCTCATTCCTTCTGCCTTAACTGGCACATTTCTTTGTCTTACTTCTTCTATGTTTCCTTATACTTCCTAAATGCTATCTTTTTCTCCCTAACCTTCCCTGACACCTCTTTTGAGAACCCTAGTGGCTTTTTCTTTTGTTTTGATTTGTTTGTTTGCTTCACACAAAGGCGTGTTGCCTCTGTGATTGCCGCTTTGATGTGTCCCCATTGTTGTTCCCGTCTCCTTCTTGCCTGTTTGCTAGTCCTTTTCTAAGGCACTCTCCCGTTTTGACAAAGTCAGCCCTCCTGAAGTCCAGTATCTCACTTTTGTGTGGCTTGACTCTGCAGCTGAGTTTATCATGAACCACTCTGTTTGGTGATCACTTTTTCCCAGATAGTTACTCACTTCTAGATCTGAGATCCTCTCATTGTCCCCAGTTGAGAGTATGAGGTCTAAGATTGCTCCCTCCAAAGTGGGTTCTAACACTAGCTGTCTGAGGCATGCCTCCTCTAGGACATTGAGAATGGCCCTGCTCTTGGATGTGGCTTCAGCAAAGGTGCTCCAGTTAACATCTGGCATATTCAGGTCCCCCATCAACAAGATCTACCCTTTCTTTGCCATCCTGAGGATGACTTCTATCATATCCTTGTCCATGCCCTTCCCCTGAGATGGGGGTCTGTATACAACCCCTGTGTGGATTGTGGTGTCATTTCCAGTCTCTAAGGTGACTGACAGTGCCTCCTCTCCTCACTGTTTACTCTTTAGTTCCATTGCTTTTATCTCTTCCCTTACATAGTGAGCTATGCCTCCCCCTCTTCTACCCACCCTGTCTCTCCTATAGGTTGTGTACCCTAGTATGTTATGGAAGGTCTTTAATATGCCATCTCTGAAACAAAAGTGAAATAAGCACACAAGACAAAGATGCATCAGCAAAGTGAGTAAAAGCTTTGCTCACCTTTTTATTTGTTGCTCAGTATCAGTACAAGTAGCCATACACCTGATTGTTCAACGTAAACATCTCACTGGGAACACTGGGAATGACTAGTGATGTTAGCATAACTGGAAAAATGTTTTGACTGACTGCTGCCAATTTTCATTAGAGGCAACATTAGCATCATTCATCTTTTTATTAATTAATTAATTAATTAATTAAGTTATTTATTTATTTGTTTCAGCGTTTGGAAATAACCTTTGAGCAAAGTGCTCTTTTTCAAAGGTTCCACATCAAAACAGGCAGATTATCAATCAATCAATCAATCAAAGTCTCTATTTAATTAGGTGATCACCATTGAGCAAGCTCATTTTCGAGGTGGACCTGGGTTTGTTAACAAGGAACAAGGGACAACATACATGGGATGCAAAACACAAGAAAATAGTAATAATACAAATAAAGTGAGATACAATAATACAGTATATACAAAGTATCAGCAGGTAGCATTGACAGTAGTATATGTTTGGAACAGAAGATACAGCTAGTTTTGTTACATAGGCACAAGAAGTAAAAATATAACAAATCTATAGGCTAAAAGCATGTTTACAATTGCAGCGAATCAATATTCAGGAGAAACAAATTTGCAAATCATGCGCATCCTGAAGACAAGGAAAGTGCATTGTGCTAGAATAGCAAAATAGTAAAAGGTGAAGCAGCCAGGAAGAAGGCATTGTCATTGGTAATGGAAACCAAGGGGATGGTAAGAAAGGGAGGGTGGAAGGGGGATTACAGTGAATAGATCATACAGGAGGTAGTTTAATGGGGTGCTAGAGGTCAGGCATGGGACAAACAGATGAGGGGTAGGGAGAAGAGGCTTGTATAGCTGAAGTCAGGAAGACTGTGTAACAGGTTAGGCCAAGGATATAGTGCCAGGCTAAATGTACTCTAGTGGCAGTAGTGGAGCAGCTCAAGACAATAGTGAAGGGTAGAAAGAGGGAATTTTTTCTTTTATACCATGCCATAACCATAGTGACAATACACACACACACACACACACACACACACACACACACCACCATATTAATGCATATACCTGTAGTTTTCCTGAATTGTTAAACAGGCAGGTACAAACTTAAATAAAAGCAAATAACAATGATATCACTTGCACTGTGGAGGTGTTGGGTTTTTTGGTTTTGGTAAACTCACCATTGGGGACTATACATCCTAGTACCAATTTAAATAAGTACTCGGGATAATATCAGATATGCATTGCTCAATAATTTCCCTAGTGTCCTCCCAACTTTTTGCTTGCTTTATAATAAATGAGCTCTAAGCAACATGGTCATCATTTGGTAACTGTACAGCATGAAGAAACCACTGCATACACCTGAGGGTATTAAAGGAGTTGTGAGGAGAGCTAGCAGTGCCTCTGGCAGCCATGTTCACAGAGCCACTTAACACAGAAATGGTCCCAGAGGACTGGAAGAGGGCACAGGTAGCACCTCTGCACAAAAGTAGGAGTAGAGAAGAGGCAGGGCACTATAGGTCAGTCAGACTCACGTCAGTAGTAGGTAAGATTACGGAGGCACTGCTTAAGGAAAGAATAGTGGCACACCTAGAATCCAATGGGGCCCAAGATCCAAGGCAACATAGATTCACAGCAGGAAGGTCATGTCAGATGAATCTGATAGATTTTTTTGACTGGGTTATGAAGGAAGTAAATCAGGCAGTGGGGAGGTGGATGTTGCCTACCTTGATTTCAACAAGGCCTTCAACACTGTTCCACATCGTCGGCTGGTTAACATGATGAGTAGTCTGGGCATGGGGCATAAGGTGGTAAGTGGGGTTAGGAACTGGCTAACAGACAGGAGCTAGAGGGTGGTGGTAAATGAGATCCAATCTGAAGAGAGGGGAGTGACCAGCAGGGTACCACAGGAATCAGTACTTGGGCCAGTCCTGTTTAATGTCTTCATTAGTGACTGTGCAGAAAGGCTGGAAGGAAAGGTCTGCCTGTTTGGAGATGACACCAAGGTCTACAACAGAGTGGATACTCCAGAAGGGGTGGAAAAAATGAGGAGGGACCTGGGGAAGCTTAAAAAATGGTCTTAGGAGTGGTAGCTGAGGTTTAATTCAAAGAAGTGCAAAATTATGCACCTTGGATAAATAAGCCCTGGGAAGAGGTACAGGATGGGGATGAGTTGCTGATGTTCACCAAGAAAGAACGGGACCTAGGGTATATCATTTCTGCTTACCTAAAGGTGTCTAAGCTGAGTACAAAGGCTGCAGTGAGGGCCAGTGGCATGCTGGGGTGCATAGGCAGTGGTATCACTAGCAGAAGGTGGGAGGTCATGATGCCATTGTACAAAACACTAGTGAGGCTTCACCAAGAGTACTGTGTGCAGTTCTGGAGGCCACACCTTCTTAAGGACATTGATGGAGTGGAGGCAGTCCAGAGAAGGTCACTAATACGTACTCGCTGGAGAAGAGGAGGAAGAAGGAGGACATGACAGAAACATTCAAGTACCTTAAGGGCATAAACAAGGTGAAGGGGGTAGACATCTTCCAATATACAGGGAGCACAATAACAAGGGAGCATGATATAAAATTAATAGGTGGCAGGTTAAGGGGAAATGTGAGGAAGTTCTTCACAGACAGGGTGGTGGACACATGGAATAATCTGCTACAGGAGGTGGTGGGAGTGAGCACAGTGGAGGGATTTAAACATGCCTGGGAGCGGCATAAGGGAATCTTAGAAATGGAAGGAGTGGTGAAAAGTCACTGACCAGATAGTGTCAGAGGACACAAACGTGTTGGGCTTACGGGCAGACTGGATGGGCCTAGCGGTCTTTATCAGCTGACAGTTTCTATGTTAATATGTTATTGCATTATCAGGTATCACCCACAATATGTTAGACAACTAGTACTGTTAGTGAAGGGAACATCAGGCCTCCTGGAACAGAGTCAACAGCTACACCTTTAAAAATGGCATTTTAAAAAATATGCCAAATCTGTTGCACACCATATTGTCTCTCCGGTCAAGACAGTCAATACCAAGATTGGTGTCCTGTACAGGCACAGACAATACCTCTCTCCCAGGGCCCTCTGCCTTTCAGTCCTCAGTTCCATTATATCTACTATAAATTATGAACTAGTGGTCTATGGGGCGGCAACAGATACAGCCCTCAAGAGGGTTCAGACTGCACTCAAAAAGCCTGTAGACTCACCCTGTATGCTGAGCATGGCATTCACACCTGCACTCTGTACGAATGCGTAAATTGGCTGTCATTAAGAAACAGGGTCAAATTCCTGATTTGCATCCTAGAGAAGAAGGCTCTGTTGGGTAAAACACCACCTTGTGTAGGCAATTTGATCAAGGAGGCCAACTCATTACAGGTCACTAGAGGTAGGACTACAGGAACCTTGGCTATCCCCTTCCATCACACATCACTTGGGCAATGTGCATTTGCCTACCGGGCCCCCTGTGGATGAATGAACTCCTGGCCCAATTCAAAACTGACCTCAAACAGCACCTAATAACACTCTTTAAGTGCACCTGCCCCTAAGTCCAGCCACACCTGCTCTTTTTGGCCCCAGCAAGCACTAGACAGGCCTCAGGTATCCCCTTCCTCTGTCTCTTCTTGTGACTTGCCTCAGCAATCAGTTTGCATCATGCTCCTTTGGCACCCACCAACCCACCTCCCCCCTCCCCAACTTCCAGTCTCATGAGTTTCCCTAACAGTCACTACTAATGCAGGCTGCCTGACCATGCCCCCTCACACCCCACCATTTACTCTAGCATGTCTTCTCTGCTCAGCCTCCCTTCACCCCCCCACTTCTCCCTGTAAATTATTGTTCTTCTTCCCCCACACTTCACCTCCACTGCAGTACCTACCTCTCTCTCGTACCTCCTTTCCTCACCCCACTGCGAACTATCCCAGTCCCTCTGAATTACTAACAAGGCACTTTATGGCTGCTTATTCCACCCTCATAAAGTGTTTTTCTTGTTATTTTACCTTTTACCAATGTTTTGAGTTATTCTGTTAAGTTCTGAATCCAAGCTGTATCGTTCATTGTAATGTACCTTTGTTTTCTCCTGTTGTACTATGTTTTGCAGTCTATGACATGGAACCTTTGTAAAAGAGTTTGAGCTCAAAGATCTTTCCCGAATCACTGAATAAATAAATAAATAAATATTGTTTCATTCAGACCTTCATCTTCCTTTGCCCCAAGCTGCTAAATCCAGAAACTTTCCCTCTGTCCAGTTTTCCTTTCCCAGTTTCCTTTCCTCAGTCCCATACTGACTTTTTCAATACCAATAAATGTGATTATATGGTTGCAATCAACATTTTGCATATGCATAAAGCTGGACAAAATGTATTTTTTTACCAGCAGAATTCTGATGAAATGCTGATTTTGCATCTGTAAAATCTTACAAAATTTGCATGAATACAAAAGTTTGCCAAAATCATGATTTTGTATTGTTCTGACTAATTTAGAAAGTATCTGTCTAAATTTCACCAAATTTGGTATGGCGACTGTATCAATGCTCATCCAGAAGTGTATCACATTAATTTCATGTTTCTAGCTGTAAAAAAAGACTGGGTTATAAGCCTCCAAACATTCAGAAATTTTAGAATTATGGTTAATAACTATGTAAACTAAAAGTTATTGTCCACATTGTACCACATTTGGTTAGGTGACTTTACCAATGCCCATACAGTGAAGCTCATCAGGATTAAACCCAATGCTGTAGCATGCTGCAGCAGAATTATTGCAGTAAACAAAACAATATTAATGAGAATGAGTCCCTTTGTCATGAAGGAAACTGAGACACTGTGCTTCATCCTGGTGGGCTTCACTGTACATATGTGTGGCAAGTTTCAGATTTTTAGCTTTAAACATGATGGTTAATGAAGCCTTCAAGCTTTTGGAAATTTTAAAATTACATTTCACAATTACATAAACTGCTGAATGTTAAGCCCGTGTGAGGTTAAAGCTAGAAAACAGAATACTGTATCACCAATGTTGTTAGATTCATTGACCCTAAATATTAGCCTTTAAAGCAACCCCCATATCCCAGCATCAGAGTGACATGCTGTCATGTTAATGACCCTGGTTTGGAAGTGAGCCCAAGTAGTCGTATCAAGAGGAAGGTCATAGCTTAAACTTACAATTTACATAACCAGTACTTCTCTATTTAGCAGTTAACGTGACTCTTCCAAGGGAGTATGTATCTAATTTTTCAATTATCTAGCTTAAAATGTGGTGAAGTTGTAAGCACAGAAATATTTTCAGAAATGTTCACATGAATATTTAATTGCCAGACTTTGAGCCCCTATAACTTCTCCATCCTTTATCCAAATGTTGTGACACTTGGCACACTTTTAGGGTCCATATCAGACAATATGCCTACCAAGGATAATACCACTAGCTGTACCACTGACTGAGTTATAGCCAATTAAAACGTTTGGAAAATTCAGGAACATTTCACAAAATGTCATGGAATATTGTGAAAATTCTGCAAATTCTAAATGTTCTAAATTTGCAGTTACATCACTTGAAACAGCATTATAAAAATGATGCCAAATCTATTGTTTCATTCATACCTTCATCTTCACTTGCCTCAAACTAGTAAACAGAGAAACTTTTTCCCTGGACAATTCTCCTATACCAGTTTCCTCCCTCAGTCCCAGACTGACTTTCTCAATATCAAAAAATGTGATTATATGGATGCCATCAAGATTTTGCATATGTCTCACTACTGCATATGTTGTGTCCCCCCTCTGAACTGCCCTTACATGTTCTCCAATTCATACTTTAGACTGGCATTTCATACATCCCATGTAATATACCCCACAGGAGCACAACACCAAGAAAACAACTCCATATGTATCACAATTAATTGTTTAATACCAATCTTGCTACCCTCCTATGGGTTCAAAAACATTTTTGTTTGTCTAACATAATTGCAATAGCAGCTGCATTGAAATGTACCACAGGTGATATGAAGTAACCATGCAATTGATTGCCTTGTAGTTGTTTTTAGCAGCCTAGTTACCACTATATCTCTTATATTCCTTGGCCTTCTAAAGACCACCCTTGCATCTGTTTCCACCAGATGTTTCAATTAAGGGTCTATCGCCAAAATTCCCTAATTTTTCATAACAATATCTCATTAGCTTGTGTGCTGTACATGGTTACAGAAGAACATACCAGTCTATTGTCATCATTATTAGAGAGCTGCGAGGTCAAAGTAGATTCTCTTGAAACAGAATTAACATGTTGAACCACAACTGTAATTGATTACTGGCTATACTCATGTACTTTGCACCTCTCATTCTGTTGCATTTTTTGGTTTCAGTATAATTTTTTATTACAACAATTAATTAAAAAATAAACCTGAAAAAGAGCTGCAGCTACTGGGTTTCAATGACAGTCATCAACATGGATTTACCCTGGGACAGTCTTGTACCACTAATCTGCTCACTTTTGATAATAACAGAAATTAAGCTAAAGGAGCACTCTTAACATCAGAAATAGCTGCAAAATGCAAAAAAGTGTATTCCAACAGTGCTTAATGCGGGTATACTGTGACTCAACATCTATTGTCATCCACAACATGTTCACCGTCCATTCAAGTTTTTCAAGTTTAGTTAGCACATGCGTGGCGTCCTTAGTGTATGAGTACAGTCTGACTACTTCTTTTTGCAGAAAAAGTCTACAAAACAACCTAACTTTTCAGTAACAGATCCAATAGATTAAATAATGTAGCTTAGGCAATATATAGTAGCAAGCGACCATGGGATTTTCACTCCACATGTACTTAAGTTCTTTCTCACTAATATCACCCACATACACTGCTTGCTATAGCAGTTGATTAAGTTCAATTCTTAAATTTGGTTATAGGGTTCTGTTGCTGTTTCTCATAATTATTAGTGTCAGCCAACATTCCCTTTACAATCTACACATAATGTTCCCTGTCCAGCACAACCACATTCCCACCTTTGTCAGATGGTTTTATCACTATCTTCCTTGATTCTTCTAATTCCTGCAAAGCTATCATTTTATTACTTGTTAGATTTCTATTTCTTGGTTGTTCAACTTATCTACCTCTTTTAAAATAACATTTTCAAACATCACAATAGCAGGATTAAACACGTTCAGTACAACTCAGATGGTGGGAAGAAAAGTGATCGTCTCTCATGTTTAATGTCGTGGGGAATACTTACATTGGTGGGAGTAGAACCTATGGATCCTGGGTGATCCCTTTCTATCTCATTAATAATGAAGTCAATGTCCTCATTTAGTTCAAATGGTTCAATGTTAGAGATTTGAGAGTCACTGAGAAATTCCAAGGTCTCCTGTGTACTGCTGATCTCTGTGATACTCATGTTGCCTGTTTCCATTTTCTTCGGAAAAAAGGCCTTCAATTTTATTTTGCAAAATAATTTGTACAAATCCACCTGTACTTGAAAAGGGTTCAGAATAGGTGTTGGGATAAAGGAGAGTCCATATTGCAATACTTTCATTTGTTAATAGTAGTAGTTGTCATTTTATAAGAATATTGGCCCAGATATTCAAAAGAGTTGAGCCATGCACAATAGGGTTGCGCCTACGCAAGTCTGAAAATGCGCCATTCTGTGATATGCAGCAGGAGGCAGTTGCACCCCCCAAATCATGCTGAGCAACAGTGCAATGATAATGAAGGCATGCGCAACTGAAGGGGGAGGAACCATGCATAAATGTTGCAGTGCGATATTCAACAACTTGCGCCATGTGCAATAGGGGAGCAAGCGGAAGTTTTGCCATAGCGGAAATGAGCCAAAATAAAAGGGAGCAAGGGAGAGGTGCAAGAATGCTACAGGGAAGCCACATGACAGCAAAATACAGCAGGACACACTGGGCAGCAAGGACACACAGGGCCAGGCAGGAAAGGGCACCTGGAAGCAACATCCACAGGGGAAGGTGTGGGGAGACAGTGCAGAAGGGGGAGGTATACCACACAGCAGTGAGGCAAGCACAGGCAGGTGTTCCCAGTGCAGGGGAAGTAGCAGTGAGGACAGTGGGGGGAATACAGTAAAAGCTGCCAGGGTGGGTGAACACAAGCCAGGGACATGGCCAGTGCCACCTTCCAGATGGAGGCCATTATGAGGGGGGGTGAGAAGGTGGGCAGCAGGGGGGCGTGGCTGTGGAAGGGCCTGTCAGTGATATGCCCCCAACAGGCAGTACTGAGCCCGCACCAGCTTCGAGCTGTACAGTAATACCAAGATTGTGGGCCGGTACCACCTGAATCGGGCAATTCTGAGGCAGCTCTGGGAGCTGTACAGTGATGTGATGCAGGCACCCACACGACGGAGCCATGCCCTGTCAGTGGAGACGAAAGTGACAGCCTGCATGTGGTTGCTCACCAGGGGTACCTTCCAGAGACCAACTGGGGACAGCACAGGCATAACCCAGTCGGCTACATCATGCCACCTCACCCAATTCCTCAGCGCACTGCTGCCACATGCTGTGGAGTACATCCATTTCCCCAGCACACCGGTGGAGCGCACAGCAAACATACAGGAGTTCCACAGGGTAGCACGTATGCCTGGTGTGCTAGGGGCAATAGACTGCACCCATGTGGCCATCCGCACACCACCTGGCCCTGAGGGGGCTGCATACATAAATTGCAAGGGCTATGCCAGCTTCAACTGCCAGGTGGTGTGCAATGCCAGGGGGTGCATAATCAATGTCTGTGCCACGCACCCTGGGGGAGCACACAATGCCTTCATCTGGCACCAGTCAGCACTGTGCCACAGATTCGAGAGTGGGGATATCCCCACTGGCAACCTAGTGGGTGAGTATGCAAACCACATGGACAATCATAGTGCCTGGGGGGCATGGTCAGAGGTGACATGGGTAGTGGCCTACATGGCCCGGGGCAGGGCAATTCTGATCACCAAACTAACCTCCACCCTCTACACACAGGTGACAGTGGTTATCCACTCTGTCCCTGGCTGCTCACACCCTACCAGCGGCCTGCGACCCCATTGCTGCAACGCTACAATGAGGCACATGCCACCACACATAATGTCATTGAGCGGGTGTTTGGGATGCTGAAGGCACATTTCCGTTGCCTGGACACCTCCGGCAGTGCCCTACAGTACAGCCCTTCAAAGGCCTGTGAGCTATTCCTGGCCTGTTGCATCCTGCACAACATGGCCAATGAATGTGGGATAGCCGTACAGGTCGAAGAGGGGGGACAGCGATGTGGACGATGAGGATGCCAGTGACGATGGTGATAGGCAGCCCCCCTTGGGCGATGGGACCCCCAACTGCTCCGGCTGGCACAGCTGCACCGGGACACCATCATGGAGGAGCACTTCAGCCAACCCAGGTAAGTCATGGGGCCATGTGCAGCCAACGGTGGCTAAGGCACAACCCACAAACATGCATGGACACACACAAGGGGTGCATGCCGTCAAGGGAAGTGGAAGGGCATGGAACCACACACACAACCAGGGATGGGTGAGGTCTAACATGTCATGCGGATGGACACACACACACACGCACACACACACACACACGCACACACACACAACGCACCAAACATGCACAAAGGGTAGGAGGCACACCGACCCAGAACACCACCCCTAGCCACACACACATGTCCACAGACCACCATGCCCACTGCCTTTCCATGTGCATGTGTCAGATGCTGAGCTCCATTGCACATTGGTGTAGAGCACAATGCAGGCATCATCATGCACATGCAACTGCAGACAGCAGCTGGGAGGGTGTGCAGATGGACTGTGTGTCTGCATGCAGGGCTGGGTACCCACCCGTGCACTGCCCACTGAAAGACACAATGCACACAGGGCAGCACCAGACTGTAGCCACATTGGGAGACAGGTCAGTCACGCGACACAGTGCCCCAGCCACCACGGATGCATGGACAGCCCTGCCGAGACCAGCCAGCACTGACAGGCCGACCACTGGCCTCCTGGGGTGGCACCGATGGTCCCCCAGGGGTTCCACTGCGTGAATGCAACTGTGCTCGCGCAGATGTCTGCAGCACACCGAACATGCCTGCGCCAGGTGTGCTAAGGGATGTCCACAGCTGAACCCGGTGACAACAGGGAAGGTGCTGCACGATGCTGGGAATGGGGGGTGGACAGTGCACTGCGTGGTGTATGCAATGCATGGGCACATGACTGTGTGCCCATTGTGATCATGACAGCAGTGAATGCCTGTGTCTGCCTGTCAATGGCAGTGTTCACATCCTCCCACAACTGGTCCATCCCTGACAGGATCAGAGTGGTGTCTCTGCTGTGACACTCCTCTCTCCACTCCAGAGCCGCACGCGGTGCATCCACCGATGTCGCAAGCCACATCTGCTGCTGGACTGATGACTGCAGTAGGTGGGTGTGCTGTTCCAAGAGGTCATCTGCCTCCTCGGCATCCTGTCCCCCAGGGTGTGCATGGCCCTGATGCTCAGCACCCCTTGAGGGTGGGTGCTGCAGACTAGGACCAGGTCTGGGCATGTTCACAGGTGGTGCACAGAAGCTGCCACTTGGCCCTGTACCCCCAAGCCCATTGGCCGACTGCTGATGCTGCCCCTCTGGCTGCCACTCCCTAGGGCTCAGTGGTGCCACCGCAGTGGCTGCAACAGTCCCACTGTCCCGAACACACACCAGTGCTGCCCCACTGGTGCTGACAGGCACAGGTTGGGACTGAGCTGACATGCAGGCCTCCATGGCAGCACCACCCACAGTGATGACTGCGATGTTACCTGCTGTGTGGCCATCCCATGGCACACACATGTCACTTCCCATGCCGTTAGCGACGTCATCATCGGTGACAGACTAGGCACCGGCCTGAGTCACAGCATGCTGGCATCCATGGATGCTGGCACACTGGGACATGGGCAGGGCTTCCTCCACACCTGTTCCAACAACGTCAGTGTGGACAGCCAGGCGGGTGCAGTGTCGCACTGAGCCACATATACCTGTGGAGGTGGATGGGTCCTCCTCCATCTCCAGCTGACTGTCCTCAGTGGACAGGCCCACCACCTCTGACCCATGCAGATGTTCAGGATCTGTAAGGGAAAACAAAGTCACGTTACTGCATGTGACCTACCCTGCCCCCCCATAGACAGACCATGACCTACCATGCAGTGATGGGCTACCACCCGTCTGGAAGCCACCACCCGGAACACCCTCAATGGCAAAACACTGCATGCTTCAAGCAACCCTCTCCTCCTGTGGGGTCAGGTGTACTACCTCCGGCTGTCCCCCACCTGTTGCAGCTCATGCTGCCCTGATGGCAGCCACCTTCTCCTTTATCCTCCTCCTGTCTGTGCCCATCTTCTTCTTGCACTCCTGCATGGAGTGCTGGTGGCTGCCATGCAGGTTCACAGCACGTGCCACCTACTCCCCATGCAGCAGCACGGGCTTGAGGTGTTCCCTGCCATCTGCTGAGAAGCGGCTCCTGATCCAGGTAGGCCTCAAACAGGGCATCAGTCTTGGCCTTCGTAAAATTAGGCCTCCTCCTCCTCCCACCACTGTGTTCCTCCTCTCTCACAACTCGCTCGGTCATTTTCTAGCCTGTAAGAATGACAGTTGTTACCTGTGACTGTGCAGTCACATGCATGTCCCTAAATCCACAGTGCACAGTCCCAAACAGCATGCAACTCACCAATAGACTGCAGTAACCAACTATGGCCAGTGCAGCCCAATGTCGCACTTTTGTAGTGCAACCCATGCAAATGAGGTGAGGCACAACTTTAAGTGGATGCAAACTGCAGTGCTGCACCATTGAATGGCTGATTAGCTGTTTTGAATATGACGACTGAATATCACGCTGTTGCACTTTGCGCAATTGTGTTGAACGTGCTGAGCCAAGGGCGCAGTTCTGTGGCATGTTTAGTACACACCTCACTGCGCATGCCTGGGTTGCTGACGCAGGCATCTGCTGCACTGCTGATGTGCTGTGCATGGGAAGCAATGCAGGGCATGGCCACCATTGTTCCAGTGGCACTACAGTGATATTCGCCTACATGGCGCTGTGACACTGGGCCATCATAGGCATACTGGGGCAACAGTGTGGTAGGCCGCTACTGGAGGTAGCACACAGGCAGCCAATTGCACTACACACATTGGGTTCCAATGGCACTGTGCGTGTCTGTGAGCCAGAGCCCATTGACCCTGTGCCTGACCTTTGCCCCCTAGGCGCCATGCGTCAGGCATGGGTGCACCACTATCACGCTGTTCGGTGACAGCGAGATAGGGAATGGCAGCGCTGTACCGCGCAGCATCTGCACGTGGGGAGCCGCACTGCAGAGCACCATTTTTGCAGACCGAGCTAGGAGAATGGTGCGCAGGAGGGATGCACAATGGAGCCAGGTCGAACTGGCCAACCTAGTGACCATAGTGGAGCCACACCATGGACTACTGTTTGGGGAGGCACCCCTGGACAGGTCCAGGAGCCAGGTGTGGGAGAAGGTGGCCACTGCACTTGAGGAGGCCACTGGAAGGGGGCGGACAGCAGAACAGTGCCACCACAGGTATGGCGACCTGTGGCAGAGGGAGCCAGACCTGTTAGCCCACCTCTGGGCACATGCAAGGAGGGGCATGGTGCCACAGCCAGGTAGGTGTTACATCAACACACTTTTATCTTCCATATTGGTATCATGGTTTTATGTGTCCAGCACATGGGGGAGGGACCGTCCGGTGTTGGCTGTGGTGGTGATATCAGGGTGTAGGGTGGGTGGGTCTGGCTGAGTGGGAGGGCACACACCTGGGGGCAGGGGGGCTTTGCTATGGCATTGTACTGATGTCCCTCTCTCCATGTTTGCACCACAGAGCTGGAGGAGCGGCGCCTGGCATGTGAGCTGTGGTGCAATGAAGAGGACAGGGAGACAAGGCGGGGCAACAGTCCACAGCACCCGAGGGACTGGCCCGATGATGGTGAGTGCCATACCTTCATGATTACTATTGCATGCTGTGTAACAGGGTGGACAGCAGGGCATGGCCACCATCCGTTGACACCAATGCCATGCATGCAACTTGCTACAGTCAGCACTGTCCAGTGGCAATGCATGTCTGGGAGTGTGTCGATGGTGGTCCATGTGTGCACCGGGTACTTGGCTGTGCCACTGCCTTTGCACCACATAGCCATGTCACTAAACAGCCATGGTGGTGCTGTGCGTGACACAGCCAGTGAGTGTGTGCAGTGTTCCGCATGGCTGTATGTGCCTGGGTGGGCAGGTCATGTGGACGTGATCAATGTGGGTGGTCACACACCATCACAGAGGCATGTCCCATGGCCGTATGCTATGCACAGTGGGTGGGCTGTATGGGGCTGTGCATTCACACCTATTGACTGTGCTCCCTTGTCCTAGGTGTCCAACAGCTGAATGACATCAGGGAGGCATTGCGGGAGATCCTGCACATGGCAAGGTTGTCCTTGGCAATCTTACAGAGAATTGACCAGATTGGGGTCCTCAGGAGGCACCAGCGGAGGAGCAGCCAGAGCAGGGAGTGGGGCTCCCGTTGACAGTCCCTCTGCCTGTGATATCCTCTACTCCCCTGGACCTACCCTCACACCCCTCCTTTCCTGTCCCATTTGTCCACCCCTGCCCCTTACCCACCCCCACCTTGTTTGTGGCCCTCACCCCCACTTTGTATATATTATTGTATATAGTTAACTTTTATATTTTGTTTGAATACAGATATTTTGATATGAATACTGTGGTGGTCTCTGATTTGCAGTGGGCTATAGGTGCTCAGCTGCAGTGGCGTGCATGGTGTCAGGGGTGGTGCTGTCATGGGTATATGTGTGTGTGTCCATGGGGAGGTGACTATGGTGTGGGGGTAGCTATCAGTCAGTGTCTGTGGTGTGTGTGTGTGTGTGTTGTGCCCTGTGCACTGGATGACTGTGTGCAGTGGTCCATGGTGCATGCTCTGTGTCCATGGTGCCACTGTCAGCACATCCATGGCCTGTGCAGCTGACACCCATGCATGTCTGTGACCTGCACGGTCTGCTGGCATGTCAGTGGTGGCTGTCCATGCAGGGCAGCCACTGTACCCATCACAATGCTGGGTTGCCTCCTGTCACTGGTGTGGTGCATGTCTGCCTCGGGTGACACTGTGGCCTCCACAGTTGTTGACCCACCTCCATGCTGTGGCTTGTGTGTGTTGCAGGGGATGTGCACCACTGTCTGTGACTTGTGCTCCAGGCAAATGCTGGTGGCGTACAGGTCCACAGTTCCTGCCAGTGTGGCTGGCATTCATGTGTCATGGAGGACTGCAGGTTGTGTGTACACAGTTTACATGGGCCCCATGCTGGGGGCTTGGTTGCCCCACTACTGCATCCCTGTGTTGTTGTGCCATTGGGTATGGGTGGGAGTCTGTCCATGCACTGTGTGGCATCCGGTGTGGTGCATGCTTCCATGCACCACTGTGGGTGTCTGCGCTGGCTGTTATGGCCAGTGCTGGGTCGGGGGTGTGTCATTGGGAGAATGTGCAGGATGCTGTACCACTGTTGGTGGGGTCGAGGGCATGCCCTGTCCTGTGTGGGGTACCTCGTGTGCCGACGCATGGTTGGTCTCTCAGTAGTACCTCAGGGGGGCTGTGTGTGGTGGCACTGTGTATGCCATCATTGCATCACTGTGTGCTGCCAGTCACTGATGGGTGCTCATGGTGGGGCTGCCTTGCATGGTTCTGTGGTGCACAGGGTTGCATTGTCACAGTGGGGGTGGTGGCATGCGTGGGGTTTCCTGCAGTGGTGGATGCTGCTCCTGGGCAGGGTGTCTAGGGGTCATGGTGCAGGGTGTGCTCTGCATTGGGGGGATGGTGCGGCATGGGATGATCAGCCCTCCTTGTGTACCAGTCACAGCTTGCCGGGGGGGTGTGATGGGGCACCATGGCCCGGCTGTGGGTTGGTTGCTTTTCTCCATGGGCCAGTGGTTATTCTAGCCCTCCCCCAGCTGTTCAGTGCATGGGGTGTGGGGGGACAATGTCTGTTCTGCTGTGTGCTCCTCTGCCCATCTGTGGCATGGGTGGTGGGCCCCTACCTCCCTGGTCATGCAGTTGCATTGCTGACCTGCTGCTGGGGGGCATCTCTGGTTGTGCTATGGCACCTCTGGACTGCTCAGCTGAACATCCCTTGTTGCACTATGGCACATCTGATCTGCTCAGCTTCCCCTTCCTACTTGCGCTGTGGTGCAGGTGGTGTGATATTCAGTCATCGGCTGTAAGCACAGTTTGGCCAGCTCAGTTTTTGAATATCGTGCCTCTTGCGCATGGGTTTAATGGACTTGCGCTTGCTCCTGCTATTGCGCACTTTTTGGGTGCAGTTTGAATATCTGGGCCATTGTGTATAAAGTACTCATTTTTGTATTTCTTTTTTGTATTGAAACTTGAACAGGGGTAGACATCAATGCATTATTGTGTGGATTGGAATCACCTGTGTGTCACTGTTTTACGTTTATTGTAAATCTAGGAATTAATACCTTTGAGCCAAGGCTCTTTTACAAAGGTTCCGCGTCAAAATCAGTTACAGACAAATAGGTACAGGGTTGCACAAATAGCTAAATCTAAATCTTATGAGGTCATCACTCTGTATAAATTTTGACCTGTTTGTCCGGTGTGCTGTACCCCCATTAGAAGGCAGAAGTGCCGAAGCACAGGTGTTTGGTCTTGTTGGAATAAATGTTTTTGCATTTTGCAGCTATTTCTGGTGTTAAGAGTGCTCCTTTAGCTTAATTTATGTTAGTTTGTTTGAGGTTAACTGCCTCCAACTGGAGCACCACCTCATAGTGTTTGTGCTGTTTCATTCTGTTTCTTATACTTCTTATAATAATCTGCTCACATTTTATAATAATGTAGGAACCAGTCTAAATAAAGGTGCACCAGTAGAAGTAATTCTACTTGTAAGAGGGATGGGGGAAGGTTGGGATTAAGTGTAGGGGGGTGGTAGATTCATGTATTAGTAATGTTGTACAGATATGATATGTATGTATGTATATCTGCCTGATTTGTGTTATTGGAAAAATGATCAATAAACTTTAAATTAAAAAAAAAAGAAGTAATTCTACTTGATTTCTGTATAGCATTCAATAAAGTTCCGCATAATGAGCTGATTACAAAACTAAACAATCTGGGGATTAGTAATCAATTAATCCTATGGATTAGCAACTGGCTGATAGGAAGAACACAGCAGGTTCGTATAAGAAGTAGCCTACCCACCATAGGACGTGTTAGTAGTGGTATCCCCCAGGACACTGTCTTGGGACCTATACTTTTTAATGTCTGTATTAGTGACATTAACAATTATATTCAAAACCACATTTTCAAATTTGCCAATGACACTAAACTGGGAGGGGAAGTAGACACAATACATAAACAACAGTCCTTAGCCAGGGACGTAAAGCAAATAGAGACTTGGACATCTCCAAAAGAACTGTAAATCTCAGACATAATCTTACAACTGATCATTCCATGAGCCACAACATGAAAAAAGAGAGAACTTTTTCACTATGAGAGCAACCAAACTGTGGAATTTTCTTTCTCAGTAGCAAAGTGTTTCTTACAGCGTATATCTTCTCTGAAATTATTACAGGTGGTGCTTTACACGTTTTACAGTTTTATCTAACATTAGTATAAGCTTTCAGGGTTACTGCATTTGTTGTTGACTGATTGTTTCTGCTCTTACCTCTTTGTTCTTTCATCCGTGGTTCTTCTTTTTCGGCAGGGGAAGGGCCCAGCCACCCAACCCCATCCCCAACCACCCCACACTACACTCCTTTTGTAGGGTACCACAGTTGTGACATTTCCTGTGCCAGAGCAGGAAGGGGCAGATCAGTGGGGTATCCACAAGGTGAGCTCATTTACAGGGGCACTAGTAATTTAACTTGTTATAACAAGTTAAACAAAAACAAAACACAATCAAACCATTACTTGCATGTTTTTTCCTTCTAATTACTCTGACTAGGTTATAAACCCAGCAGCTTATCTGGAATGGATATCATTAACTGCAGGTACTGTGGAGCAATTTTCAGGACAGTCTTACAGGATTTAGGACACTGTCCTACATGCTGGGCTTTTGGAGATCTTAGGGCTCAGCTCTGGGCAGCATGGGCAGAGATTGCACGCCTCAAATTTCATATTCAAGAGGAAATACATTATAAGAACCACCTGCCATTTCCCCAGCATCCAACAGGAAAATCTCGACCGCAGAGGGTAGTTGGACCAGGAGGTTGGCAGGTGGTTAGGAGGGGCAAATCGGGTGCCCCATCACTCTCTGCTTTCCAGCATATTACCTCCAAAAACCATATAAACACTACAAACAGGTATCTGCCTCTATCTCTGAAATCAAACAAAGAGGCAGAATACACTGCAGAGCAGGACACTGTAGCACAGGAGCTAGCACAACAAAACTCACTCAAATCAGGAACCAAAACAAAAAAAGCAAAAAGGAAATCCAAAAAACATCTGATCATAGGAGACTCCATGATTCAGGGAGTTGATACCCATCTCCAGCCAGGGGTAATGGTCAGATGTCTCCCAGATACATCAGCATGGAGAGACACTGAACACATTGCTAAATTTGTTCACAAAGCAGGAGAAAACATTGATGTCCTAGTACACATAGGGAATAATGATCTTGCCAGCCAGTCAGTTGTGGAGACCAAGGAACACCTGACCAGGCTGGGTGACAAACTATCATCCATTTTGTCTGGCATCTCCTTCTGCCAGCCTGGGAGAGGGGGGCAGATGGACGGAAGGTCAGAGAAGGGAGATGGGGAGCTAAACACGTGGCTCAAGGGCTGGTGCCAGAAAAAAGGACACAGATTTGTAGGGAACTGGCAACAGTTCTGGGAGTGAAAGTTCTTTACATTTGATGGACTTCATCTAACTAAGGAGGGAGTCAGTGCACTGGGGCAGAAGTTTGACGTCTTTGCAGAATATTTAAACTAGCAAATGGGGAGAGGGGTGCAGCATCCCATATGTTGAATGGGAAGAACACCGCTCCCCCCTCAGCTAGTGGTCCAACAGGGATTCAGCATGTTTGCAGTTCAATTGCATCACCAGGTAAGAAAAAAGGTTTGTCTCCCCATACGACGCACAGGGATAATGCCAAACCTCACCCAACAACTAACACACCGAAATCTGCCCAATGGAAAATCATGTACACAAATGCTCACAGCCTGGGAAATAAGATTCCAGACCTGCAGGCAATAATGTCAGAGGCTAAACTGGACATAGTAGCAATTAGTGAGACGTGGTTTACCAGTAACCACACCTGGGAGACTTCAGTACCTGGCTATGTATTGTTCAGAAGAGACCGAGATGCAAAGGGGGAGGAGTGGCCCTGTATGTCAATGAAAATATCAAAGCTACAGAAATTCAGAATACACAAGGAGCCAAAAGAACTGTGGGTCACCCTGGAAACAGGAAATGGGACAGCCATAAGAACTGGGGATGTCTACAGGCCCCAGACCAGGGGAGGACATAGAACACATTACTGTTAGAGGATATACAAAACATGACAGCTAAAGGGAGGTTCTGATAATGGGAGACTTCAACATGCCGGATACAGATTAGTCAATACCAGCAGGAACATCTGCCAGAACTAGACACATAGTGGATTCCTGCAGGGGAGGGCCTCAAACAACTGGTACAACAACCCACAAGAGACAGGACTATCCTAGATCTAGTACTGACTAACAGGAAGGGATCACAGATCTCCAGGTAGAAGGTCACCTGGGGCCAGTGATCATCACATGGTATGGTTCAATTTGGCTACTACATCTAAATCATCCCATTCCAAGGCAAAAATATGGGACTTCAGAGGAGCTGACTTTGATAAGATGGCCAACAGAGTTAAGCTAGCCCTGGAAAAAGAAACACAGGTGAGGGGTACAGGCAAAGTGGGCAAGCATTAAGGATGCAATACTTGAAGCAACATCCCATTGTGTTAGACAGAAAAGGAAGTGCAAAGAAGAAGGAAACCACTTTGGTTCTCAAATACAGTAGCAGAAAGGTCAGAGCCAAAGGCTGGCCTTCAGAAATATAAGGAAACACAGTGGGATGAAGATAAGGAGGCATACAAACTGCCTAAGGGAAGCAGGGAAGGCAGTAAGGCAGGCAAAGTCACAAACTGAGAAACACTAGCCGAACAGTAAAGAAGGTGACAGGACTTTCTATAGATACATTAGTGAAAGTAGAAAGTCCAGAGGGATATTGCTAAGCTTAATGGAGAAAAGGGAGCACGTGAGGAGGAGGACCATGTAAAAGCATCTATCCTAAATAGATACTTTTGGTCAGTATTTACTGAAGAGAAGGTAGGGCAGGGCCCACAGCTCAGCACCATGGACACAGGGGGGAAGGAGATGAGCACTACTCCCTTCACAAAAGAAAGGGTCCTACAAGAGCTTGCTAAGCTCAGGGTGGATAAGGCAATGGGACCTGATGGCATACATCCCAGGGTACTTAAGGAGCTAAAGGTGGAACTAGCAGAGCCATTAGCAGGACTGTTTAGTTAGTCTCTGAGCACAGGAGATGTCCCAGAAGGCTGGAGAAGGGCTCATGTGATCCCGCTCCACAAGAGTGGTAGCAGGGAGGAGGCAGGGAACTACAATCCAGTCAGTCTTACCTCAGTAGTGGGCAAGATTATGGAGGCACTCCTTAAGGAAAGGATAGTGCAACACCTGGAATCCATAGGAGCACAGGATCCAAGACAGCATGGGTTTACAAAAGGAAGGTCCTGTCAAACTAATCTCATAGATTTCTTTGACTGGTTAACCAGAGTGGTGGACCAAGGGGGAGCAGTTGATGTCGCCTACCTTGACTTCAGCAAAGCTTTTGACACTGTTCCACATAGAAGATTGATAAATAAGCTGGGTAGGCTCGGGTGGGTCAGAAGTTGGTCAACTGGGTGGCAAACTGGTTGACAGGCAGAAAACAGAGAGTGGTGGTAAATGGTATACAGTCAGAAGAGATGCAAGTCACAAGTGGGTACCTCAGGGATCAGTCCTGGGGCCAGTCCTCTTCAACATCTTCATTAGTGACCTTGCAGATAGACTAGAGGGTAAGGCTTGTCTGTTTGCAGATGACACCAAGATCTGCAACAGTAGATGATCCAGATGGGGTGGGCAGAATGAGAAGAGATCTGGATAAACTAGCAAAATGGTCAGAAGAGTGGCAACTAGGATTTAATGCAAAGAAGTGCAAGATCATGCACATAGGGAAGAGAAACCCTGACACCACCTATAGGCTGGGAGGGGAGTTGCTAGCAGTCACAAAGGAAGAAAGAGACTTGGGCATCATCATCATCACTGATGACCTGAAATCATTCAAGCAGACCTCTAAAGCAGTAGGTAAGACTAGGGGGGTGTTAGGTGTATTAGTGAGGTATCACAAGTCAAGAGGGAGTAATAATCTCTCTTTACAAGACACTGGTTAGGCCCCATCTGGAGTACTGCATGCAGTATTGGAGGCCACACCTACAAGGACATTAACCAAATTGAGGCAGTCCAGAGAAGGGCAACAAAATGGTGCAGGAACTGCATCAGAAGACATATGAGGACAGATTAACAGAGCTCAATATGTATACCCTTGAGCAAAGGAGGAGAGGTGATATGATCGAGGCATTCAAACACCTTAAGGGCATTAACAAGGTGAAAGAGTCTAATATGTTTAAATATAAGAAAAATAGCAGGACAAGAGGATACAGCATGAAATTAGAGGGGGGCCAATTAAGGGGGAATGTGAGGAAATTCTTTTTCACAGAAAGGGTGATGGATGCATGGAATGGCCTACCTCAAGAAGTGGTGGCTGTGAATACAGTTCTGGGCTTCAAACAGGCATGGGATAGGCATAAGGGAGCAATACAAATGAGTATGAATAGATAGGCCACTGACAGAGCAAAGGCCAATGGCACATTTATAAGGTAGAAAAAGGAATGGGCAGACTGGATGGGCCATGCAGTCCTTATCTGCCGTCAACTTCTATGTTTCTATGTTTCTAAGTACGTGATTTTAGCAGAAATATTAAATGTCTTTAAGACTAGACTAAACAGGCACCGAACTGGAAACAATGACAACTTGTAATTTACCCACAAAGTGTGGGAGACATCCTAGATGGATCATGGCCTTCTCATTTATTTGTTAACCTAGTAATTACATAAAGCTGTCACCCCAACTGAATTGCATTCCCTGCCTCACTTGCTTTATTAGGGAATCCCAATACCTTGAAATTTTCAAACGGGAAATAAAAATGTTTTTATACAGTCAGGCCTTTCCATATGATTAGTTAGTTAACCTATTTTAAGTAATTTATGATATGTGTATTACATGTTTTATTATTGTATTTGATATTTGTATTTTATTCTACTCAAGTAAAGCACCTTGAGTTTCAATCAGACAGTATGCTTAATAAATAAAGTGATGATGAAGATAAAGTTCTGATAAGGTGGTCCTTGGGAATTTCAGGCTACATGTGGCAAGTGGCAACTTGTACAGCAGTAGACTATTCCAATCAGCCTCCTTCTGAAAGAGACTTGTACGCAGTTTTCCATTGCCAGCCTTAAATATCCTTAGGTCTAGGAAATTAGAAGCCTCAGCACTGACATTCACCTTAAACCTTCAACAGTCAGTTGTACTCTTAGCCATGTAACAAAGGCAAAGGCAAAGGGAGGGATAGTGAGACTGAAGGGGAGGATGGGGGCTGTGTGGAGGATGACAACAGTAAAGCTAACATATTGAACAGGTATTTCTGCTCAGTCTTTACTGAGGAAGAGGAGGGTAATGGGTCTGAATGGAGTACAAGGGGTGAGAATGGTGCAGAAATGGACACAAGTCCCTTTACACAAGAAAGGGTCCTGAAGGAACTGGAAGTAATAAGAGTTGATAAAGCAATGGGGCCAGATGGGGTGCACCCCAGGGTCCTTAAAGAACTAAGAGAGGTGGTGGCTGAACCTCTTGCTATCCTGTTTAGCCGATCACTAGAAACAGGGGAGGTACCCAAAGACTGGAGGATAGCAGATGTAGTCCCCTTATACAAAAGTGGGAACAAAGAGGCAGAGACTACAGACCAGTCAGCCCTCACCTTGGTAGTGGGGAAGATCATGGAAGCACTACTGAAGGAGAGATTGGTGGAACATCTGGTTGTCAATGGACTACAGGACCCAAGGCAGCATGGTTTCACCAGGGAAGGTCATGTCAGACCAACCTCATTGAATTTTGACTGGGTGACTAGGGAGGTGGATCAGGGGAGGGCAGTGGACATGGCCTATCTGGACTTCAGCAAGGCCTTTGACACTGTGCCACATAGAAGACTATTGCACAAACTGGGGAATATGGGTGTGGGCAGGACAGTAGTGCGGTGGGTAGGTAACTGGCTGGGCAGCAGGACACAGAGGGTGGTGGTAATGGCTGTCACTCCACAGAGGAAGAGTGACCAGTGGGGTACCACAGGGATCAGTGCTGGGACCGGTACTATTCAATATCTTCATCAGTGACATTGCATGGGACCTAGAAGGCAGAATTTCACTGTTCGCTGATGACACAAAGCTCTGTAACAGAGTAGACATACCAGAGGGTGTAGACAGAATGAGAAGGACCTGCAGAAACTTGAATAGTCAGGGTTTGGCAGTTGAAATTCAATGCAAGGAAGTGCAAGATAATGCATATAGGGCACAAAACCCTGGCACAATATATCAATTGGGGGTGAGGATATAGCATGCACCAAGCAGGAAAGGGATCTTGGAGTTATCATCTCTGATGACCTCAAGGCAGGGAAACAGCGTGACAAGGCAGCAGGTAAAGCAAATAGGATGCTGGGATGCATAGGCAGGGGCATCACCAGCAGGAAAAGGGAGGTCATAATTCCACTATACAAGACACTAGTGAGGCCGCACCTGGAGTACACTGTGCAGTTCTGGAGACCTTACCTACGTAAGGACATAGACAGGGTAGAGAAGGTTCAGAGGAGGGCAACAAAGATGGTGCATGGATTGCATCACAAGTCCTATGAGGACAGGTTGAATGCACTGAACATGTACTCCCTGGAGGAGAGGAGGGAGAGAGGGGATATGATAGAGACATACAAGTATCTTACAGGGAGGAACAGGGTGCAGGAAAACACTATTTTTAAGCGAAAAAGATGTTTCTGGACTAGAGGGCATGGGATGAAGTTGGAGGGAGGACGATTCAGAGGAAACATGAGGAAGAATTTCTTCACAGAACGGGTGGTGGACAAGTGTAACACCCTGCCAGAGGAAGTGGTGGGGGCTGAAACAATCACGGGATTTAAGAATGCATGGGATATACATAAAGGAATTCTGGAGGTCAGGGGTAAGGGGCAACAGACTTCCTGGAAAACATAAACTGAACTTACAAACTTAAATGGGCAGACTGGGTGGGCCATAGGCCCTTATCTGCCGACACTGTCTATGTATCTATGTATAATTCAACCTCTGTGCCCCTGCATACAATCAAAATATCATCTGCGTAATGATGTCACAAATCCAAACAGTTTAGGTAAGGATTCATGGCATTGTCATACAATACCTCAGCCTCCTATCTACCCACAAACAGGTTCACATAACTGGAGGCCATTGTCACCCCATTGTGGTCCCTCTAATCTGTCTGTAGAAATGATTCTGAAAAAGAAACATATTTGACTTGTAGACTACACAAGACAATTCTAGTAAATATTCAGTTGGCATAGTTACACATGAAGTGTTATCCCTGTTATCTAGGTAGAACCTAAAAGCTTCTAAAACTGCATCATGTAGGATTACTTTGGAGAGAGAATCTACATCAAATGTGGATAGTAAAGCCTGTCCAGTGGCACTGAGGGTTGAGGCATCGAATGCCACACCTTGCACCACACCGGCAACTTAGACTTAGGAACATGCTAGGGCTGCAGGAGGTTGGCTGGGGAGGAGAGGATGGAGCATCAACAGGACTGATCTCCTCTCAAGGGGAGGGTGTGCTTGTGGATCCCTGGCATCAAAGACTCCCAGTAGAGACTGAGGATGCTGCAGCCAGGGGTCATGGAGGGTAGTGACAATGGCAGATGTCTGCAGGAGGGATGCAGGAGTGTGCTCATCTTGTGCTGGACATCATTGCATATCTGCACCTCTGGAGGGGTCAAACTCATATCACGATAAAGGAAACACCCACCAGCAGGAAGAATGATGACATGCCATGGTCCCATGCCCACCACCAGATCCTACCTCACAGAGTCTCAGATATCCTCTGACCCTCACCCTGCTTGCAACAGAACTGGATTTAAAGAGCAGCATGTGGTAGAGGTGGCTGTGCAAGCCAGGAGGCTGGTTGCAGGTAAGGTGTGGGGTGTTCAGAGCACTGAGGGGGGACTCATGATTGGAGGATCTCAGGCCAGCTGAGAGAAACAAGGCAATGTCTGAGGGAGGTCCCTGAAAGTGGTGAATGGAGGGATACTGAATAGGAAAAAAAAATGTGACTAATAACCATGACTCTTCTACATCAAAATGTTCAACTACGTTCACAACCTGCACTGAGTCTGATGTAAGATGGTAATTGTGTAACAAATGGTTGTAAATAGCTATCACTAATTTTGAAATTGGTTCCATGAGACAACTGATACCCACTATAATAGAGTGGCTGGGTGGCTCATAGATATCCTTGAACATTTTAGGCAGCTCTTAAATGGTTGGAATTACAGGGTGCAATGCAGCAAGTTCTTTATATGTACAGGGTATGCTATTATGTGGGTGACATAATTAGGGAACTGCATCCAGTTCACCTATCATGCTGGTGAACTGGATTTTGCAGTGCTCAGCAGTGGTTGCACCATCTAGGTGTTGCACCCCTTACTCCATACACCTCCAACCTGGCAATGATTACATTAAAGTATGAAGGGGTGTGAGGGGTGAAGTTCTCTGCTATGGATGGTGTGGGGGGCACAGCCCCCTTCAAATAGCCTGAACATGCCTGGGGGCATTGGTCATGATGGGAGTAGTGTGGCACAATTGCTGGGTGCAATGTTTGTCATCAGAATTGTGCTGGCACCCTAATGACAGTTGTGTTTTACCTGTCACTGTGAACTGGTAGAACCTATGTAGAGTCATATTCGTATCCACAATTCATAGTTACCAGCAACAAATTTTGAATGCTCCCCACTATCGAAGACCTCAGAATTCTTATCGTCTCACCTAAACTTCTTGACACTCAAGTGTTGAGTGAAGAAAGAACTAGGGAAGCTTTGAATATAGAAACTATGAGACAGGAACAGCACAGAAAATGACTAATCAGGACAACAAAATTATTTTATCAATAAATAGATTTGAGCCCTTGTTCCTACACTCACCAGGAGAAACATGACAGCAAAGAAATTCAGTTCCTCAGAACCTCTTAATAATGTGACTCATGAAATATCCATCTTGTCCTGGAACATTGAGGGAGTTATGTATAAGTTAGCTAATGAGAAAACCAAAAAGTTCCTGATTTCTTATGGTATTTGTCTTCAGGAAACCTTGTGTTAACATTCAGCAATCCCTCAAATATCAGGCTAGTTACACAATGATAAAACAGCTACTAAAAACCAAAGGTATGGATGACTTGGACATTTTAAAGTAGGATTATTTATTTATGAAAAAACTCCAAACACTTTAAAGTTACAGAGCTAGAAGGGAAAATACCACAATATTGATGCTTTATCTGAAAAGAGGTGCCTTAAAAATAATCCTATCAAATATATATGTTCCTCCTAACTTTAATCTTCCCTGAGCATGGAAACAATAATCAATGACTATGATACTAGTCACATTTAAATAATGGGGGATTTTAACACCAGAGTCTCAGATGAGAACTTGATTAAAGACCAATATGAGGATTTGTTGTTCAGCATATCAATAATAATCCCAAGGGCAAACTATAAGAGAAATTCCGGAGAAAAGAAATTGAATCAGAGAAGTAAAGAGCTCTATAAATTTATATTAGATCACAATATATTCCCAGTCAATGGACAATTTCCTGGAGATAAGGGAGGTGCCTGTACTTATATGGGGCAACTGGGATCCTCATCAATTTATTTAGTATGGGCCAATATAGAAGCCTTAAAGAACCTCCAAGAGATTATAATAGACTCCTCCCATTCTTCTGTCCTTACTTCTATTTCTGTATGTAATTGTGACAAAGTATGGCATATAGCCCAAGTAAATGATCGAAGAATGGAGATTATAAACCAAAAAATAATTAGATGTCAGGCTGAGACCATCATTACTTTTACAGAAATATTGTCCTCAGAAATCCCTAATACTCTTGGCAAGAGATAATTTGCCCTTCAAATCAGATAATCCTGAAGAAATGGCAGGAGATAATCAACTTTATTAACCCCATTGTAGAACTACCTGGACTCAAAGGCAGGGTCCACCATCCTGGTTTCATCATACCTCTAAAGCAGAAAAACATAAATTGACCAAACTATAGTAATTAGACAGGTTAAAAGAAATAGAACTAAGAACAGTATCCAAAACCTAAATAGGGCAAGGCAAGAATATAGGAAATTACTAGACCAGGAATGTAATAAGTATAACATAACAATGTGAAATAAACTAAGGAAAATGATTATCACCAAGGACATAAAAGCATGTTGGTTCTTAGTTTTCTTTGGATATAGACAACACACAAATAACATAGAGGCATATAAAAACCCTAATGCTTGGAAATCACACTTTCAGCACTTATACTTTTCATAAACAGAGGCAGCTGTAGATAACATGCTAAGTGGGCATAATATACAAGAATTTCTACCATATCCTATTTGCATTCAGGATGAGGAGATTTATCATGCAATCACAATAATAACCTCTAACAAAGCACCAGGTCCAGTTCAAATCCTGTGGAATACATATAAGATATTTCCAGATGTGTGGCCCTGATATTCAAAACACTATTTAACTCACTTTTCCAAGGAATGCACATCCCTTAGAGTTGGAAGGGCTGTACAATATACCAAATCTTCAAAAAAGAAAAACCACTTGACCCAAAAATGTATAGGCCAATATGCCTTATTGATGTTGCCCAATAATTATTCTCCAAAATTATCCTTCATAGACTGCAGTCTTGAATAAAAGAGGAACATGTTTTGAGTGAATTACAAAATGGATTTAGAATGGAAAGATAAACCATTCAACAGTGCTACATTTTATTCCATATAATATGGAAATATGTAAGAGTAAAAAAAAAGTAAACTATTGTTGTTTTGTCGACCTGTCATCAGCATTTGACAGAATTAGTAGATTTTTACTGTGGAAAAATCTAGAGGGTTACAACATGGGTCATATATTACTGGACATAATAATGCAATTGCATCAAAATACTTGGACTAAGCTCCAATATAACCAACATGGCCTTTTAACCTCGATTATTAATAATACCAACCTGGGCATCTAACAGGGCTGTATATTGGCCCCTACTCTTTTCAACCTTTACATAAATCCAATAATAGATGCCATCTGGGATCCCAGCTTTGATTCACTTGTGGTGCTAGACAGGAAAATACCCTGTCTGGCATATGCAGATTATATAGTGAGTATATCAACTTCAAAGCTTGGCCTTCAAGGAAAATGAAATCATTTTTCAGAATTATGTAGGGAAAACTGCCTGATGATTAATAGAGAAATAAACAAGATGCTTATATTTGGAAATAAGTTTAAGTCAACACCAAGAATATTTGTTAACAACATCAAAATTTCAATGGCAAAATATTATGACAATCTGGGAGTAGATTTTCTCAAGACTTTAGATAGAAAAGCTATCTTCATTCACTTCACACAAAAATTGAATCAACATTAAATTCCCTTAAAATATTTAATGCCAAACTTGGCAAAAGCTCAGTAAAGGGTTTTCTTAAAGTCTTAAATGTGAAAGCTAAGGCAAGTGTTCTTTATGCTGCATAAATGTGGGCATCAGAAGAGTTCAGATAGTTAGAAATAATATGAATGAACTATATAGAAATATTCTAATAGTCCCTCAATCTGTCCCAGCAGAAGTACTTAGATAAGAGCTCTGACAATATTCTCTTCAGACCTTGGTGTTAAAAATACAACTAATATTTATACTTCATTTTATTAAATTACCAGACTCACACTTACGACATTGTTGTATTGAAGAAGAAATGCTGTACTCAACAAGGGGATTTACTTTTCCTACAATACATCTAATCAAAAAAAGACCTACTCCCATTAGGATTAAATCATTTTATGTACAAACTTAACTTAAAACACATGAGAGACATAATCCCCCAGATTAAAATATGACTCAGTGACTCAGCAGTCTCCAAAGATTTTGATGGACTATCACAACTGAAACGCTTGACAGAATACACTGCCTTGAACCTTATTTATGCATCATGTCTAACCCCCAACAAAAAAGGCTGATCGCAAGATTTAGACTTGAACTATATAATGCTCATTACAACCATTATCAACAAAATAGATCAGACACAGTGATCCGATATTGTAAATGCAGCCAGAATACTGAGGATTGAAACATATAACCATACTGTGTTCTATATATTCTAAAGCAAAGAAGTACTGGTTAGAGAGGTTTTGGGTGCCCTTACCCCCCCCCCCCACTCAACTGTTTTCCTTTTTGTTTACATCAGTAGAAAGCAAGACGCTCTATTAATTAATAAGGTTTTTAGAAACATTTCATTTGTAAACGAAATGTTGGGCCAGGATTCTGGTAAAACAAGATGGTAGTATTAATGGAAATTAACCCAAATATAGATATCAGGAAGATTGGGAATTGTAACCAGAAGTAAATCCCTCCAGGCATCACTTGATCTGGGTTTTATTATAAATGTATGTGTCATTTAAATATAATATAATATGAATTCTGAACATACTGTGTCTGCAATATATCTAGTAAACATATAGATCAGATGGACTTTAATATTTTGATGTATGCTTTTACTTTTGTAAAGGTTTTTTGGCCAAACAATAAAAAAGACGTGAACTCTAATATACATATCCCCATAAAAAAAAAAACCTTGAATAAAGAATCTTATCCACCCTGTGCTTAAAGATAGATGTCTGATTCAATGGAAGAGCTTTGTAAAAGTAGATGCCTGAAAGTTGATGATTTATTTCTTGAACATATTTCACTTTGTCCAAAGAAACTATCTCCCAGCATTTATCAACAGGTTTGATAATGATAGTCTCATCTTATATTAAGATCTGCAAAGCTCTTTGCTATTGCATGGAACAATATTACTGAAAATAATAACTGTTAAATCATTTCACATAGTGTTCCAGAGAGACACAAGATCCACCTCACATTTTCTTAAAAAGGCTGATACTGCTATACTGTGTGTGTGTGTGTGGAGGGGGGGACATTAAGTAGATTTAGGTCAGAGACAATTCTATACTTCTCATGTGGGGCTCATAGTTTCACCATGTGCCATATCCGAGGAGTGAAGACTGTGCAGGGTTAATGATCTTGCCAGTCTATGTAGGTCTAATGTGGTCTGAATAAAATTTAATGAAGCTGTCTGGGCAAATGACAGGCCACTATTCAGGAGACATATTCCAGTTGTCATCAGCTATCTAGATGCAATTTTGACAACTGAATTCAAGCTGTTATTATCATGGTTCTGTTTAGTGTCTGGAAATGTTTGAAGCTCCTGAGTCTGTAAGCTCTTTGTCACTTGTCTCTTCCAACCAACTCATCTTCCTTGTTTTTGGAAGTAAGGTTGCTGAAAACAAGTCTTGCATTTGCTGTGCAGTGGTTGTGTCTGTGATGTGGGAGGTGAGGGGTGCATCTCTCATAGGAGAGTGTTTTATAAAGCTGGAATTGAGTGATTCAGTGTCGGAGGGTCCCATTGTGTAATCTAGGACTGTTCTGTCCTCAGAACTGGCAAACTGATCTGTACCTTGATTCATCAGAATAGACTTAGGGGTACTAACCAGTGATTTTTCTTGCCTGTTAAATACGCGACCAAATTTAAAATTATTCATGTTGTGGTCAATTTTCCTTTGCTTCACTACTTTAATCTGTTTCTTATATATGATTGTTATATCTTAGAATACTTCTGCAGCCTTTCAAACTCTTCCCTTGAAACCAACTCTCTCAATCTTTGTTCATGTTCTAAATACTTTTTGAGATCTCTTCCCCCACAGGAACAACACATTTAAGGATCAGCTGAAGAGATGTAAATGCTAACTCCTGCATTATTTCATGCCACTCCATCATGAACTCAACATCTTCCATACTATAGGCAAGCTTTTTTTTAACATATTGACATTCCAAGGCAATATATTCACCTATATGTATGCATCCATGATTACTTTGCACCAGTAAATAATACAAAAACATTTCTTACTGTATAAATGAACACATGCCCAACAAAATGAAATACAATACTAATGGTAAAATACAATACCAGTATGGTTTAACCAGAAAGATACAGCAATATATAAAAATAGAAGTGAGTATACATCAAATATAAGAAAAATCCTTCTCCTCTAAATTGGAACTGTAATTTTAAAACTATAGAAAAAGAATGTAAAAAGGCTATAAAGACAGCTAAAATACATGAAGAATTAAGAATTGCAAACAAATCTAAAGACAACAAAAAACATTTTAAACTACATCAGTAATCAAAAAAGGGGTACAAGATAGGACCGTTAAAAGGAGACACTGTAGTAACCGAAGAAAACATAATGGCAGTCGAGTTTAACAAACATTTTCTCAGTGTTCAACAACCTAAAGTGACCAAAACAGAAGAGATATTAGCAACAAATTCTACCCAAATAGAAAATATAAAATCTGATGAAATAAGTCTAATAAAAAAACTAAAAGAACTAAAAGTGGATAAGTCACTGGAACCGGATGGTTTACACCACCAAATTCTGAGGGAATTAGCTATGGAGCTGGCAGACCCCATATCAAGGCTGTTTAGAAACTCCTTTGAAAAAGGAAAAGTGCTTAGTGACTAGAAGACAGCAAACATTATACCAATCTTTATCAAGCATTTGTCAATGACGAATTTGCTTGCTGGCATTAGCAGTGGAAGTGCAGGAGTTAGACAGATGCAGTATAGGAATGGCAGTGAAGTATTGAAGTGACACCAACTGCACCCTCACTCTGTAGAGATGGACAGGCATTGGGGTGTGCCTTTGGGTCATCACCCAAGACAGTCACAACATTTCATCTCACCCTATCCTTCAGACACTGACAAGTGTCGAGGTGTGCCTTGAGGTGTTCGGGCTTTACATTCACCTCATTCCATAAGGAAGTATGCTGAAATGGGTGCAGTATAGGAGAATGGAGTGAACTCTGGGGGCAAAGGGTCCAAGGTGCACCTCAATGCCTGTCAATGGCTGCAGGGTGGGGGTGGGGATGAAGTGGCATGAGCATTACTGTCAACAATCCCAAGTCACACCGCTGATGCCTGTCAGTCCCTACAGGGTAGGGTGTTACGGTTCAAAATCTTAATGCCCTGGGAGTTTCTTGGTATTTTTACTGCAAGTTTTAACATGGGTTTTTTGTGATCCCACCGCATGAAAAGTGACACTATCAGTTCATTACGGGAAAGATGATTTTGCAAAGCTACTGCACCATTTGGTGCCTCAGGTGCGAAAACACATTTTGAACAGGATGTGAAAAGTGACAGGTGTATTGTTCATGAGGATGTGTAAAAAATGGCATTGTTGAAAATCTGGAGTGAAAATATGCAAAAACTGGTGTAGTCATGAGCGTGCGTAGAAACTGGGCAAAGTACACCCATAATGTAAGTAGTTTGGGGATTTTTTACGGCAGATTTTCAACATAGGCATTTTGGGACCTCCACTCATGAACAGTGTCACTGTGATTTTCATAATCTGTCCCTAACACTAATTTCCCACAGCGACCATGCAATTCTGCACCGGAAGTGCGAAAACATATTTCGAACAGGGTGTGAAAAATGACAGCTGTACTGTTCAAAAGGAGGTGTGGCAAAATGTCAATGCTGAAAATCTGGACTGAAAGTATTACAAATTTGTGAACTTATGAGGGTGCATGGAAATTGCACAATGCACGCTCATAACAATCATTTTATGGATGTTTGTCACCAAATTTTCAACATATCCATTTTAGCACCTCTGCTCATGACCAGTGTCATTGTGATTTTCTTAATGTGTCCCAAATATTGATTTTGCACACCGACCATGCTAATGTACACTACATGTGCTCAAACACATTTTGGACGAGATATGAAAAATGACAGCTGGACTGTTCATAAGGAGGTGTGGTAAATTGGCAATGTGGAAAATCTGGAGTGAAAATATAAAAAATTCTCAAAGTTAAGAGTGTGCATAGGAACTGCGCAATACACCCTCGTAAAACAGTCATTTTGGGGAATTTGTCCACCAAATTTTCAACATAGAGTGTTTGGGGGTCTACCTCATGAAATATGACACTGTCATTTTGTTACTTGGTCCTGAAAGGTGGTTCCATGCAGTGACCACAAAATCACCTTTTGGGACTGAATAACAAAATGACAGTGACTGAGTTCATGAGGTGGGACCCCAAGAACCCCATGTTGAAACTTTGGTGAAAAAATTCCCAAAAATGGCCAAGATATGCACCAAAGTTGAAAAAAAAACATTTATGCCATTATACAGCTTACCAGCATTTCTTCAGTTCATGGTCGGCTTTGAATAGTGCAGACTTGTTCCCAGTCCACCGAAGATCATCACACCAGCCTCCGGAGGTAAGTGTGGGGTCGGGGTGTGTGGGGAGGTAGGTGTGCAGAGGGTGGGCATGGTTTGGGGGAGGGGGGTGAGACAGTCAATGAGGGACCATTTTTTTTCCCCAGGTGTTTTTCTCTTTGTTTAGAGTACACAGGACTTTTGTCACACTGGGGTGGGCTCCCAGCATGGCAGCTGGAAGTTTTTTTTTTGGGGGCAGTAAAGCTGACAGGGGATTGGACACACCCGATGACCATACAGACTTCTGCCATGCTGGGGTGAGCTCCCAGCATGGCATGTGGAACTCTGTTTTTTTGGGGAGGAATAGTGAAGTCGACTGGGATTGAGCACCCCAGTCAGCCGTATGGACATTTGCCATGCTGGGGTGGGCTCCCAGCATGACACCTGGAAGTCTGTTTGAGGGGCAGCAATGAAGCCAATGGGGGGATTGGGCACCCCCGTTGGCCATACAGTGTGCGGGGGGGCACATAAGCACATTGGGGTAGGCTCCCAGCATGCTACTTGTGTGTTGGGGGAGAGTAGACAAAAACAAAGCTGTCTATGACAGCTGTACAGATGCAGTGCAGAGTGTAGGCACTTTGCATACTGCCAACGGCAGTATGCAAATTGCGTACAAGTTACCACCGCTGATTGCAGAGGTTTTTCGCTTTCAACTGTATGGCACTGCATCTGAACAGCTGTCATAAACAGCTCTGACATTCATTGGCATAGTGTGGCCGTGCCTGCAAAAGGGAGCAGGGCATTGGAAGTTGGGGAGGCACACCTACGAAAACTCTTATGGTGGCACTATGTTTCTTGCACATGCATGCAAGCAAATATAAGAAGGGAATAAGAATGGACTGTCAGAACTATCAACCCATAAATCTGAACTGCATATTTAGTAAAATTATGGATTTTTACATCAAGGAATACCTAAATAGGCATTTGGAGATAAAAGAACTGGTAGATTTAACACAGCATGGATTCACCACTGGGAGATCGTACCAGACAAGTCAAATACACTTCTATGAACAGGTCAGCTAGGCATTAGAGGTTGGAATAGTGGTAGATGGTATCTACTTGGATTTTTCCAATCCGTCTGACTTAGTGCCTCATATGGGACTCATTGAAAGGCTGCATGGTTTTGGGGTAGATCCAACCATAGTCATATGGATAACATCATGGCTAACAAACAGAAAACAACGCTTATGTATCTGGGGTTTTATGTCAGAGTGGGGAGAGGTGACTAGTGGGGTGCACCAGGGCTCAGTTTTGGGGCCAACATTATTAAATGTATTTATCACAACACTCCAGGCATCCAAAAACTCACGGATGACAAAGTTTGCTGATGACAGTAAAACTGGGGCAATTATCAGCAGTGAATAGGACATCACACATCTCCAGACTGACCAAAATGAAATACATACAGTAGGTGGGCAAAAGAAAATAAAATGCAATTCAACACAAACAAATGCTATGTTATGCATTCTGAAAAAACTTGCCAAATATTCTCTATATAATACTATAATAAAAACATCCAACAGAGAAAGAGATCGGGAGTCATTTGTCACAAACGACCTGAAGTTCACACAAGAAAGCACAGAGGTCTCAAAAAGAGAAAACAAAATGTTGAATTGCAGCTTAAGAAACATGAAAAGCAGGGTTGTACTGTACTGATGACACTGTGTAGTTCCTTGGTGAGACGGCTGTTGGAGTTCAGTACCCAGTTCTGGAGCCATCCCTTAAAGAGACATAGGACATACTGTTGAATTTGCCCAGGGGCCCTAAGGCCTAGGTATATACAGGTTCAGTTATGTAAAATTGCTGTTAGCCACCTCTATATATACAGTTGTCTATGGCATGGTGTAAAAGGCTTTCAGAAAATACAAATGGCCAATAGATGACTGAATGAGGCTCACATACAAGTTAATATGGCTAGCTAGCTAATGGCTGCCAGGGGCTAAGCAAATGAATGCTACCACCATAATCAATGCATGAATGTGGAGGCTTTAAATGGTTAACGGTTAAACTGAAGAAAATAAAATAAAACACAGGCAAGGTCTAATTTTAGAATTGTCTTATTCAGCAATGCTGTATATCAAAACATATTTTTGTAAAAAGGTTACAGCCAAGATAAGAATGCAGCTGCTAGTAATAACACACTGGCCTTGAAGATTAAGTTCCCCAATTTGGCCACTGTCTGGTTTCATCTGTAGGTCAATTATTTTTTAAATAGTCACATCCCCTCGCATGTTTTCTGTATCCTAAAGAGAGTTATTTTTGACAAATAAAAAAACCCTGATTACTTATTTTTCCATTAGAGAATGACCGAATGTCTCTGGCAAAGTGTCAAAAGTATCTTATGACCGAGGTATCTTTTGGCCAGTGTATTTCTGAACCAGAGTCTTTTGACTTGTTGAATGACATATTGCATGTGTTTAAAACTGCTGAGGTAGTTTTTGGGAAATTCGAGCCTTGCATTTTTTTTTAAGCTTGCTACACATAAATATGGGACCTATGGTTATGTTCAGCATCCCTTCGAGAAGACACAGTCTCGGACAAGATGCAGTCTGAGAATATCCATAGATTGCTTGGGGATCCAGAGACATATGGTTACATGTGTCTCTGAAATGCTGTAGCCCTGTAATGCAAATATTACTAGCTGTCTAGATTGCATGTTAGAAACACCCCATTGGGATTGCCCTTTGGCTGTTTTACAACTAAATTGTAACAGAAACATTTAGGTAGTTGTGGGCTACCTGATGTTTAAAAATAATGGTAGCATGTATACCCTTTTGTAAACTAGCACAATAGCACTCTTCTGGCTAATCTTATAACGCTATCACAATAAAGTACCACTAACTGGCAAAGAGATAGCATGTTGGCTTTATTGAATTACTGAGAATTACCAACCAGGAACCTGTATAAACTGTATAATTGGATCCAATTAACAATACAGAGAGGGTTCAGAGAAGAGTCATTAAAATAATTACCAGACTTTAATATCTGACTTATGAGGAAAGACTACAGAAATTGGCATAATACACTCTTGAGTTCCAGAGACAGAGAGGGGGTCTCTGCCTAGTCTATGGGGCTTATAGAAACAGAGACTCATGGGAATTTCTAGGACTGGAACAGAAAGTAAACAACAAAACAGCAAGAACACATATATACTTATATAGGTGTCAGCGTGGCTCAGTTGGTAGCACATCCGTCTCTGAACCAGAAGGTCTTGGGTTCTCGTCCCACACCGAGCTTGGACTTGCACCTAAAAATCACTAGCATCCGAGTGCAGTATTGGGGGGTGCTGTACTGCTGGGGTGTACCGTCCTTCAGATTAGACATTAAACTGAGGTCCCTTCTGCCCATCCTGGTGTTGTCCCTGGTGGGTGTCCAGGTGCAAGTAAAAGAACCCAGGGCACTCTTCGCAAAGAGTAGGAAACATTCCCAGTGTCCTGGCCAACACTCCCCTTCCCATAAACCGGTTCATGCAATTATCCAGGCTGTGTGTGAGTGATGATGTGCGATATGGCCACCACCACACATTCAGTCACTTCACTACCAGTCTAGCATTGCTTGTAAAGCACTTTGGATGTACGAAAAGCGCTATATAAATGCTGATTATTCTTTCTTCTTCTTCTTCTTCTTCTTCTCCTCCTCCTCCTCCTATACCAGTTAAAGGGAGAATTGTATAAGCCAAACAGGAGAGGGTCATGGTTTAATCAGAGGGTGGTGACTCCCCTGGAACAGTTTACCAAATGATATAGTTAAACGTCTTACGATAAAAACATTAAAAAACAAAATAGATTTATACTTATGAAATAAACCTATCTATTGAAAAATGGCAAGTCCTCTTGGTGCAAGCTATAGACTTGAAAACCAACCTATGAAACCTATGAAAGTGCATTCAGTGACCCTTAAAGACATATTTCTCAAGTGCCTGAAATATATTCTTAGGGTCTGTTTGTATAGTGATGTCTGCAGGCTCTCGACCAGCTACCAGAATGGGGTTCTCAGTCCCCAGCTCCCTAAATGAAAAATCCACAAAACTGTTAGACATCTGGTCATCATTTACAGCTGATCAGATGCATTAATGGGTGGGTTGTATGCACGAATCACATGTAATGTGCCCATGCTGCACCACAACCATGGACAGGTGTGTACTGCCTGATATTCATCATTTCTAGATGACTGTCTATGCCCCGCCTCCTCAGCATGCAGCTGCTCAGTGCTAGATTGGAGCTGCATGGGAACGCCATGTGAGATGCAGGCGGGTATCCAAAAGGATACCTGTCCAGGGTCCAAAGTGATCCCCTGCTGCATCCATGCAGGGGATCCTGGGAAGGCATATACCTTATCCCAGAGTAGACTATGGGTGAGTGCTGGAATGGCTGGCCCCAGCCCTCCATAGCAGCCCAGCGAGCTGGGTCAGCAGTGGGCAGGGGGATCCAAGTACCTCTGCACCCAGCCGGTAACTGTTGGGGGAACACATAAATATTTATGGCAGGGTCCCCTCTTATGTAGCCCCAGTTTGGTACTCTGCACCTTTATGAATAACGGAGAGTGCGGGTACACCTCCAGGCAATCACTGGACTGTGCATGGTGCACAGCTGCACGGGTGGCTGGGGAATCTGCTGTGCAAGACACTAGCACCTGTAATGAATTCTGCCCAGTGGTCTGCTGGACGACACTGTGTAGTATTCTCATGTAGGACTGCTTACATGCCTCAAGTACATGGCACGTAGGCAATCCACTCATCCATGCATTCAGCCTATTGTTTATACTGATTCCCATGGCTGTATTTAGTACAACTGGAAAAAAATACTGAAAACCAAGGAATAGGCTGTATAAGTCCTGCCATTTTGATTAGAACTTTTCAAGTAGTCCTATTGTCTCCTGATCCCTCCAGAAATGATTCATGCTACAACTTCTAACTTCGGATGCTCGCTGGCAATATTTATTTAAAGACACACGTTATAATCTTTACATTGCAATACATCATAGAAAACACACAGTCCACTTTACAATTGGACATATCAGTCCATTTTCTTGGCCCTATCAGTTCATGTCTTCTTCCATACACTTCTTCTTTCCTTGATCCTTCTTCTGCTTTGGATTGCTCTTCAGGGTCGTGACGCTCTTATTCGGCTCCCCCTCCATCACCAGAACCAGGTTCCAGACTCTTACCTGGACTCCCCTGCCCAGCTATGTGTGAATACGGTGATCTGCCCCCAGCTCTATCCCCCTCCCACCATTACTCCAACGCCTGGGTTCCTTTGTCCCCAGCCCGTGGTGCCTACCCCGTCCCCCCTCTTCTTGCCCCCTTTTCCCATGCCCCAACCCCTTTCCTCCCTTCCCCACCTGCTGGCGGGGCTCCACCTAGCCCGCCCACCAGCTGCCATCTGTAGCTCATCTGCCCCATTCTGGGCCCCAAAACCAAGGCAGCCTTCCTTCTTTGATTCCCCTACTGTGTGCTCTCCCACTTCCGAACCACTCCTCCTACCAGGGTGGGTGGGTGGGAAATCAAATCAGCAAGAAAAGAGGGCTCCCTTGGGGCTGCTTAGCCTTACATAGCCCCTAAGGCCCCAGATCAGGACCCTGTAAGCCCCTTTCCTTGGAAAATTGCCAGCGAGCCCCACTGCTTGGTCATTGTGCCTTCCTCTCCCTCCCCCTTATGATGTCACTAGCCTGGCCTCCCTCTCCCCCCCACCTCTCCTTACTTTCTGGCTGGGTCCATGGGACAAAATGGCTTACTCTTCATAGGCAAGCTTAACTGTCCCCTGACCCCCCCCCAGAAATGATTCACACTACAACTTTTAACTTCGGATGCTCACTGGCAATATTTATTTAAAGACACTCATTATTATCTTTACATCCCAATACATCATAGAAAACACACAGTCCATTTTCCAATTAGACATATCAGTCTATTTTCTTGGACATATCAGTCCATGTCTTCTTCTCTACACTTCTTCTTTCCTTGATCCTTCTTCTGCTTCGGATTGCTCTTCGGGGTCATGACACTCTGATCTGACTCCCTCTCCATCACCAGAAACAGGTATCAGACTCTTACCTGGACTCCTGTCCCCAGCTAGGTGCGAACATGGTGATCTGCCCCCTAGCTCTAACCCCCTTCCTCCGTTATTCCCATGCCTGGGTTCCTTTGTCCCCAGCCCATGGTGCCTACCCCATCCCCCCTCTTCCTGCCACTCCTTTTTCCCCTGCTGCCACTCTTTTCCCTCTACTCCCTTGCCTGCTGGTGGGGCTTCACCATACCCCCCAGACCCACCAGCTGCCATCTGCAGCTCACCCGGACCCCTTCTGGGCTCCCAAACAGAGGCAGCCTTCCTTCTTTGCCTCCCCCTAATGTGTGCTCTCCCTCTTCTGATCCACTCCTCCTACCAGGGGGAGTGGGTGGGGAATTCAAATCAGCAAGAAAAGAGGGCTCCCTTGGGGCTGCTTAGCCTTATGTGGCCCCTAAGGACCCCAGATCAGGACCCGTGTAAGCCCCTTTCCCTTGGAAAATGGCCAGTGAGCACCATTGCTTGGTCATATTACCCTTCCATGTCCCCTCCCTCCCATGATGTTACTAGCCTGGATCCCCTTCCCCCACCTTTCCATACTTTCTAGCAGGATCCATGGGACAAAATGGCTTACCCTTTATAGATAAGCTTAACTGTCCCCTTATCCCCCCCAGAAATGATTCACGCTACAACTTATAACTTTGGATGCTTGCTGGCAATATTTATTTAAAGGCACATGTTATAATGTTTACATCTCAATGCATCATAAAATATACACAGTCCATTTTACAATTAGACATATCAGTCCATTTTCTTGGACCTATCAGTCCATGTCTTCCTCCCTGCACTTCTTTCTTTGATCCTTCTTCTGCTTTGGATTGCTCTTTGGGGTCCGTACACTCTGATCCGGCTACCCCTTCATCATCAGAACCAGGTACCAGACACTTACCTGGACCCCCTCCCATCCTAGGTCTGAAACATGATGATCCACCCCTAGCTCTATCCCTCCCTCCATTAATTCCATGCCTGAGTTCCTTTATCCCAGCCTGTGGTGCCTACCTCCCGCCCCCTCTCCCTGCCCCTCCTTTTCCCCTGCTCCTACCCCATTTTCATTGACCCATCTCCAGCTTGAGATGGAAGATGGGGCTCCCCCTTGCGAGATATTATCTCAAGCCTTTTTTATTGATCACCCCCACTAGGTCCCCCAATGGCCACAGGAACAGGCACATGCCAAATTCCAACAGGTGCACCCCATCTGCTCTGTACACCTCTGCGTGTTCAAATGAGATCTCTCTGTGTTGAATGTGCACCCCTCCATCTCTATCACTGCCCTGGCCTCCTTCCTATTAAGGTGCTTTCATTCCACTTCCACTGCTCTGACCCTTTGTCCCCCTCCAAACCCATAGGGATGTCACCTCGGACCAGCCGAGCACCACACCTGGCCACCAACTCTTTACTTTCTCGAGGTCCACTATAATGTCTGTTATCAGGGTTCCCCACAGTACCCCCTCAGGTTGTTTCCCCCCCAATGAATTATGAAGCAGTCTGGCCTAAGGCCACCGCACCCACTATTCCTCCAGCAGGGGTAGTTGCTGGGCCCACCTCATGCCCCTGATGCCTTTCCACTGAACTTTCATGTGCTCCAGCTCCAGGTGCAACTGCGTCCCTCTCCTCATCGCAGCCGCAAACCTCCCCACCCAATAGATGAACGAGTGCCCCATGATCCAGACCTGTCGCTTGGAGCTCTCTGTGGAAAGAAAGGAACAAGGTTTATCCATCAACACCTCACATACCTCTTGTAACTGTTGGATTTCCAGTGCCTCACCAGTTTTACCACCTTTGCCATTTCCCCCCTCATGGCCACTTAGGATGCAGCACCTATCTTGAAAGATTGCAGGGTATGCTCCCTAGGGTCCTCACTCGTGAATGCCAGGGCCTTCTTGAGGACAGCCCCAACCTGGAAACTTGTCACTGGAGCTCCATCTCCATGTTGGAACCATGCTCCTCTTCTTGCCTCCCATACTATCTTGTATTCCTCCATGGCCTTGACCACGCACACCCCATCCCCTTGGTACCTACTCACTGTCACTGATGTGCCCCTTCCTCTCTGGTCAGTCCTGGGCCTAGGTAGCTGAATGCCCACCTCGTCCTTCTCCCATGTGACATCCTCCAGTTGCAGCACCGAGGGGGCCATCCCCTTCTTGGGTGCCACTACCTCACCTACCCTGAATGCACCCCTGGCCATGACCAAGAAGATGGCCTTGCACAGGCAGGCCTCTTTGGCTGATGTACACACTTGCTCCAAGGCCCTTATCACCTTCAACAGCAACAGTCCCATTATGGGCCAACTCCTATCTTGTCTGGTGCCCTGACCCCTCTACCAGCCTGTCACCATCAGCCATACTGTTCTCCCTCCTGCTGCATCCACCACCTGCCATTGATGCACAGCCAACTGATGCCCACCAAATGTACCACCATGGTGGTGTGGGCCGTTCCCACCTCCCACCTTTCTACTATATATTGCATCACCTGCTCTTCCTCTACTGTCTCTGCCGTCTCCCAACCCTGTCGGTCCCTCAATTCCTGGAAGCCTGCAGGCCCCTAAATATAGCTTCAGGTGTTTTCCAATCAGGCCCCCCCTATACAAGGCCCTTTCTTTCTCCTCCAATCCCCCATAACCTGTCCGGAACCCTGGTCCGGGATGGTGCTGCTCTTGGCGCTAACTCACGGAACCTCTCCATCTGAAAATGATAAAGACAGTCGGCAACCTCATTTTGGAGCCCCTCGATATGCTGCACCCTGAATATTAGGTTCAGCTGCAAACCCAACAGCACCATGGACCTCAAGATTTGCTCCACTGATTCTGTGTTCCCACTCTGCCTGTTGATGACCTCCACCACACCCTTGTTGTCACACCACAACATGATCCGCTTCCCTCTCATCTGTTCCCCCTAGACCTCCATAGCTACACAAATGTGGAAAATCTCCAGGAAGGTGATGTCCTTGACAATTCCCCATTCTTTCCACTATGCTGGCCATGCCTTTGACATCCATTCCCCTCTAAAATAAGCCCTCATCCCTAGGGCCCCTGAGGCATCCTTATACAGTTCAAAGTTTTTATTGTATACCTAGTCCTCCTGCCAGAATGCCACCCCATTGTATGCCCCCAGGAATTCCTCCCACAATTTGAGATCCTCCCAAACTCCTTTGCTGATATCTACCCAGTGGTGGGGCTGTTTTGCCTTCCTTGTGGCCCTCCCCAACTGCCTCGTAAATGCCCTGCCCCAGCTGATGGCCTTGCAGACAAAATTAAGGTGCCCCAGTAGTTGCTGTACTTGTAGCAGCAGCACACACCTCCTGATGAAGGGGTAGCAGTGCCCCAAAGTGCTGAGGCTGGAAGGGTGTTAGGAGCCTAGCATTTTTCATTTCATTTATTTATGAAAATGATGCATAATTTTTGCCTGTGAGTACTTTGATGATATGTAAAAGTTAATAAACTTAATACTCTAAAGAAATCTCCTTGAATTTGTCCTGGAGTGCTGGATTTTATTTATTTTCTATGCACCCTCCTCCTCCCCCCACCCCTATGCCAGCAGGCCCCGCGACCATTTTATTGTGTTCCCCAGTAGCCGAAAATACTCCTGCTTTGTATCGACCTCAATCCCTATGAACTCTAACATGTGGGTCAGACCTTCCATTTTCCCCTCTGCTAGGGGGATCCCTATGATCCCGCTCATGTCCTGGAAGTCCTGGAGCATTGCCTGCATCTCAGCAAGGGTAGCCCCGATCTCTGTCATATTTGCATTTATTGTACTGCTTGATGCTCTGCTTTATCTTCTTGAATACAAAAAAGCATATTAAATATGAAAAAAAAGGGTAGCCCCGATCAACAGGAAGTCATCCAAGTAATGGACCACCCTCCGGTGTCTATACTGAGACCCAAACACCCATTGCACCCAGGAGCTGAAGGTCTCGAATGTTGAGCATGCTACTGAGCACCCCATAGGCATGGCCTTATCAAAGTACAAGCCGCCGTTGAACTGGAATCCAAGTAGGTCCCAGTCCACTGGCCACACTGGCAATAGGCGGAAAGCTGACTCAGTGTCCATCTTAGCCAGTCATGAACCCTTAACTGAAACATAGAATCTGATAGCAGATAAGGACCGCTTGGCCCACCTAGTCTGCCCATTCCCCTAGCTAACAGATAAGCTGCAGATCCTAGTTAACCAACAGGCTACTTCCTCCTATCCCCCCACTAGAATTGCCTTATGTCTGTCCAATGCATTCTTGAATTCCCCCACTGTTTTTGACTCCATGACCTCTTCAGGAAGGCTGTTCCATGCATCTATAACCTTCGCTGTGAAGAAATACTTCCTCACATTACCTCTGACCCGTCATCCCTCTATTTTCAAATTGTGCCGCCTTGTTCTTGCACATCTCTTTTTCTGAAAGATTCTACCCTATGGACTTTGTTGATTCTCTTGAGGTATTTGAAAGTTTCTATCATGTCCCCCCTCTCCCTCCTTTCCTCAAGCCTAAACATCTTAAGATCCTTTAGTCTTTCTTCATATGTCTTCTGGTGAAGACTCTGTACCATTTTGGTTGACCTCCTCTGGACAGCCTCCACCCTGTCTATGTCTTTGCAGAGATGGGGTCTCCAGAACTGTACACAGTACTCCAGATGTGGTCTTACCAACTGTCTGTAGAGAGGGACAACAACTTCCTGTTTTTTACTGGTGATGCCTCTCCCTATGCATCCCAGTATCCCCCAGCCCTCCCTACTGTCTTCTCACATTGCTGGCCCACCTTTAGGTCATCTGATATGACTACCCACAGGTCCCTTTCCATTTTTGTTGTTGTCATCTTACCCCCATTGTGTACTCTTCCCTGGGGTTTTTGTTTCCCAGGTGCATTACTTTACACTTCTTTGTGTTGAATCTAAGCTTCCATACATTTAATCATTCCTCTAACCTTGTCAAGTCCTTTTTCATCCTTTCCACCCCACCTTGCATATCAACCCTGTTGCAGATCTTTGTGTCGTCTGCAAAGAGACATACTTTTCCTTCCAGTCCTTCTGCAATGTCACTTATAAAGACATTAAAAAGGACCGGCCCCAGTATTGAACACTGCGGTACCCCACTAGTAACCCCCCTTACTTCATTGCGGACTCCATTTACTATTACCCTCTGTGTCCTGTTGCCCAGCCAGTGTTTTACCCAGGCTACCACCCTGGAACCCACTCCTAGGCTATCTAATTTGTTTATTAATCTTTTGTGTGGGACTGTGTCAAATGTCTTGCTAAAGTCTAGGTAGGCCATGTCCACAGACCCTCCCTGGTCTACTACTATGGTCACCAAGTCAAAGAAATCTATTAGATTTGTCTGACATGACCTTCCTGCTGTAAATCCATGCTGTCTTGGGTCCTGTGCCCCACAGGCCTCTAGGTACTCAACAATTATTTCCTTCAGAAGTGATTCCATCATTTTCCCTACCACTGAGGTCAAACTGACAGGTCTGAAGTTTCCTGCCTCTGTCTTGCTCCCACTTTGGGGAAGAGGAACACATCTGCCCTCCTCCAGTCCTCACTGCCCTAATCAACATGACCACCTAGTCCAGAGATGTGTAGGAGACCATGCTCAGATGCTCCAGGATCCCCTTATTGACTGACCCCCTATTTGGGTAAGAGAGGTGGTGGATGAGCCTGAAATTGCCCTCCTGCTTCTTGGGCACCACCTCCAATGGTGATACCTGAAAATTCTTGCAAAGTGGGTCCTGTAAAGGCCCCTCCACCCTTCCTGCCTGAACCTCCTTCTGGATTTTGGCCCTGACAATGTCCTCTTTTCCCTTTACTGAACCAAGGTTCTGCACCCTCATAGCCATCCATCCCCCCCCAAAGCCCAGCAGAAAACCCTCCTGGAAACCTCCCTCAGCATCTCGGCCTCATCTGTCTTGGGGTATCCAGATCTCCATGCTTCAATCACCCTGAGCATGATGGTCATGTAGGCCAGCTCACAGCCCCAAAGCCCTACTGCCTTCCCCCCCTTAGTTCTATCCATAGTTGGAATTATAACCCCCTCTGCTAGTCTCCCCCTGTCCACTGCCCAGTCCCCACCAAAAGGGCTGTTCCTGGTACTGCTCCCCTTGCTGGAAGGCCTTCTCCCCTCCTACTTTGCAGGCCATTGCCGGGTGTGTCCCCCTACAAAGGGGAGCAAATGCATCAGAACTTGCAGCTGGGACAGGTACACAATGTCCTGTTGTAAGCCCAGCAGGTTTTGGCAACTGGGGCCTGCGTGGTTCTCCTCACCTGGTTGACCACTGATCCCACCATCTGCCCAGATAGGTCCCCACCCATAATTCTGAATGGGTGCAGTCCCATGTTAAATCCCCTTAGCTGCCATATGCTTCCGGAATGCCTCATCATACTTCAACCACCCAAAATCAAGCTTTGCCTTATACGCATCCCTAATGATCACTGTATGGGTCAAGAGCGGTATGGCCAACTCTGGCTGTTTTTCCAATACCAACGCACTGTAGATCAGAAAACCAGCCTGCTAAGTGTCAATGCTCTTCGCCTTGTACTTCACCTCAACTTTATCTCCTACTACCGCCAGTGCTACCGCCATCTCTGACTTGCCCACTAATTCCTTCTATTAATATTGTTTGGCCATCTCCTCGTTCACAAAGCCAAAAATAACCACGTACTCACCCTTAAAATTTTGTTCTTTCAGAGAGAACTGGATGTGATCCCCCAGGGTGAAACCCGGTGGTCTATCATACAACTTCTGGCTCTCTGTGGTCTTGCTTGCCCTGCTGTTCCACATCTGACCCCCATCTGTGATGGCTTGTGGTGCATGCTCCATCTTTATCACCCCCTCATCTCCCATGTCCCCCAGAAGGCCCTCTAGATACTCCTTCAAATTTCCTTCATTGTTGACATCCACTCCATTTTTATCTGCAGCCAGCTGTGGTACTAGTGGCGTTGGTGTCGTATCCAGTATGGGGACCGGGGCTGGAGCAGGGTTGGGTCAAGCTCCCATGGGTCTCTTGTTCAGCCTCCTGCCCCCAGCACCCCATCTCTCTCTCTCTCTCTTTCCTTTTCCTCTGGGCCTCCTCTTCCTCCTCCCTTCTCTTGGCTGCCTCCATCAGCTCCATCATTTGGCTCATCAGGTTCACTGCCTGTTCCATCATCTTAGCGCTGGACACAGGGGTTTTCTTGGGAGCCATCCTCTCTGTTTCCTACTAAAATATGTACAAAACAACAGTGATTATCAGCATCCCACTGCCTCCTCTGCCTCCTTCTTCCCTGGTTACCCAGAGTGCACCAGCCTCTGTCCTGTGGCATTCCTGCCAGTCCTCTCCCGGGCTGGCTGCACACCCTCCCACCACGGGTGTTGGCACCCTGCTTCCTCTGTTGCCCCCATACTGGGGGAGCCCCCTTTTTCTCAGCCTTCCTTCTGGAAATCCCCCTTACTACACTTTGCCTGACTTTCTGCTGCACTGGTGTCTGGCCTATCTAATGCACTGACTCCAAGAACCCACCCCTCTGGTAACTTGGATTGTCCTGGCAGCCTCCGTGAGACCCCTCCATAGCCAAGCTCACCACTGTCCTGTGCCATATGTATGCAGGCCTGCTGGGTGCCGAACCATAATTCCTGCTGCCCCACCTTTCGAGCAGGCAGTCCTGTCCTTCGTGTGCAGGCATAAGCTCTGGGAGCAGCACCAACCATGCCTATGTGCCTCTTCCAACCTTGGAGCCCCTGTGGGCCATACTGTCCCACCCAACTCCTGTCACTGTCATCCAAAAAGGTGGCCCACTATGTGGCAACACCAGTGTGGTCTCTGGGTCCTCTGTCCATGCAGACCCACTGCTTTTGGTCCTCTCAGGCCTCCACAGAACCGTGAGTGGGGGGCTTTTGGTGACCTCCCCACAAACCAATTGCCACATACAGTATTTCCAAGCATCAGATCACCTTGTCTTACATTGCCCCCTGCCTAGTCCCAAACAACAGCTACATCATCCCAAGACCACCCACCATTACCCTTCCCACCATTGCTGCAACTGTGGGGAGTCCACCTTGTTCAACCTTGCTCCTGGAGGTTTCATTTATCCCTCCAGGCTTCCCATGCTGTGGGCCAACCCCAATCTGAATTGTCAAACCATCACTTCTACTTGTTGTAGACTGCTCTCAATTAAACCTTTCCAGACCCCCTCCAGGCATCCAGGCCTGTACCATACTGCTCTGAAATTCATATCCCCTACTGCATAAGCCCTTTATCCCACATGGCCCTCAGGCCAACTCTCACTGCCAACTGCTGAAATGCCATACCATAAACCATTTAAGATATATGAATCCTCAGTGAGACAAGACCCCTTTCTTTAGACCTAACCCTAATCTAGGTGATTAACCAAAAGCCACACTGAATAACACCCCTCCAATCACGTCAGCTGTACATTTTCAACCTTGGAGGCCTTCCCAGGTGCACCAACCATGTCACACATGCACCCCCCCAATGGCAATAAGCACAGCAAAACAGTGGTGAATTTGGCCAGAACGCACATAAACACAGCTCAAAGCTATTACTTGAGAACCTCAGCCTCCTCCTCATCATAGCAAGCCCCATAGCCATCTAACCCACTCACCCCATGCCTGCTCCAGGCCCTCCTCAGTCATCTGCCTGGGCTCCAGTAGGCCCATGCCACACATTCTGCCTTGAGTCTGCTATCCAGTCTCCCACAGGCACTTTCTCCAGGCTCTTTTGAGCATTGTCCCTCAGTCATGGCCCATCCCAGCTGCCAAAAACCTCTTTGCCTCTACGCAGGCCGTTCAGCAGCCCTAAAATCCCCAAGATCAGGCTTGAGTGCAGCCCAAGCCACTGGCACACTGTGCTCACATTGCATCTTTCAGCTCAAACACTGTTGTTCACATTCAAACTCATGCCCTACTAGCTGCAGGAGCAATGCCCGTGGACACTCAAGAACTCTCTGCTTTTCAAACACCTGAGCACCAAAATGCCAACAGCATGCTGCACAGCTTCCTTTTACTCCACAAAACAATAACCTTTCCACCTGGCAAAACCAGAGCTTCTCACCAACTGAGCCTGGGCAGCACCTTAAGCTTGCAGCATTTCACCAACCACACAAATGCAAGCAGTAAACCCTGAGCATGCTGCACAGCTTTTCTTTACCAAAACATACAAACAATAAACCACAGTAACAATAAGCTTGCAGCATTTGTAATCCACACAATGATGACAGTAAAATAAATTGCCTTTGCAACAAAACAGCCAACCATCGCTGGGCCCCCTGAGGCCTAGAGGCCTAGGTTTCCCGTGTGGAGCCTTACCTCACAGAATTACCAGTGACATGCCGATGTGGAATTCAAATCAGCAAGAAAGGAAGGTTTCCTTGGGGCTGCCTAGCCTTATATAGCCCCTAAGGCCCCCAGATCAGGACCCCTGTAAGCCCCTTCTCTTTGCCAATGGCAAGCAAGCCCCATTGCTTGGTCATAATACCCTTCCCTGCCCCTCCTTGATGTCACTAGCTGGCCCACCTGCCCCCTCCACCTTTCCTTACTTTCTGGTTGGGTCCATGGGACAAAATGGCTTGCCCTTTATAGGCAAGCTTAATTATGTTTTGATTCCCTACCCTTTTTTCCTCCCATTTAACCAATTGTTACATGAATATAACCAATCTATTCTCTGACCCTCTAATTTTAAGAACTTGACATAAGAGTCCAATCCAAAAAGGTATAAAGATTCACAAGACAAGAATGTGAGGTGGTGTCCCCCCACAGCAAACATCACCAAAACATGGTTAAACAGTATTTTGATTCTTAGCCCATCAATAGAAAACTCATATTTACGTGACTTACAGTAAGTCAATCTAAGAGTGTTTGATATAAAACTTTTCATGGTATATCTGCAAGCAACAATGATGAAGTTATTGACTACTCTTCGGTTCCTGTCTGGAATATTGAACTCTTCCAGTAGTTCCAGACATGAAAGCCAAATACAACCATGCAAGTCACTATTATCTATTATACTGCTGATTCCTATTGACTGAATGCTTTATAGGACAACAGTCAGTTAATAGTATCAGACACTTCAAATAACTTTGACAATAACAGCAACACTTCAATAATTGTTACTAGCTGACAACTGGGTTCAGGTTTCTGTGGCATTAATGCTCACAAACTCAAATTTTGAGAAGCAGGACAGGAAACAAAGACATGGATTGTATAATGTGCTTTAGTACTCAGTTATAGAAAACATGTACAATATTTTAATATCATGCTTTTCTATACCATGATACAACACTATACCAGTATATTGTGACACCCTAAGCTGGTCAGTGCTACACGCTATATAATCAAGTGAAACTGCTTTTGTATTTTGCATTAAGGATGGATGTAAAGTACAGTGATAGTTCTACAGAAGTTGAACAATATTGTGGTACATTGGGTGATGTTTTCCAAAGTCATAAGATAGATGGCATTCCTAGGTGAGGGAATTTCAAAAGTCATAAAATACTGTAGATACAGCTCCAAGTTATGTTTCTATCAGAGACTGCCCTGATATGTTTAAGGAGCAGCTGACATAGTTTCTTTACCTTTTGATCTTTACATATTTGCGTTCAGTTCCTCTTGGCTTGCATTCCGCACTATGTAGTGTCATCCTTCAATTCGTAAAAGTAATTTTTTTCCTGTTTTAAAAAGCATGACATAAACCCATGGACACTGCCTGAGATCAACTTCCTGAACAGTGTGGTCACTGCATTTTTGACATTAGAAAGGCAAGCCCTTCAGCTTGATTACTAGTGGGCTGTTCCATCATTACCACAGCCATCTTCAAAGCAAACTGAGACCTTTCCTACAATCCTCTGTTTCAGTTCTAAATATATTCAGTGCTGATGACATATGAGTTTGTGAGCATTTTGTTTTATGTATTGTAGACTGGCTATGTGACATTGTAATCATGAAAACAGCAGTAGGTGTTCATATATAGGTGCATTCTAGTCCATCCATCACTTCAATGTACTGCAGACTAGAATCAAGTCATTTTTTCAGTGCCCACACTCTGTCACCCTTGTATTTAGTTGAAATTTGCATTGTCCTGGACTCTTCCCCCTAAGAAAGACAGACAACTTAGTACTGTGGTGCTCAGATTGGCAATCATTTTATTAATTTCACCCATTATTATTTACAAGTACCATCACCATTAATTATTTTACAATCCATTCTTTTCTTTCTTATTTCATCATTTCCATTTTCTTAATAATAGTATATTCTCATTTCTTCTCACCCTCCCTCGAGTAAGCCTTGGTGACTTCATGCCTTCTTCTTATGTGGTAATGGTGTAAACTGGCCCAGGTGTGGGTTTCGGTGCTGGAACAGGAACTGGCTCAGGACGAGGTACTAATGAGTCAGGTACTCTGGGCTGTGGTGGTACAGGGGAAGCTGGCCTGTGAAGAGTCAATGGCTCTGGCAGTGGCCTGTCTGGGCTGCATGGCCTCATAGGTGGTTTTCCCCTTGCCCCCTTTTCACTTCATGGCTTTCCTTTTCTCCCCCGACCTCTCGGGTTGCTTCCCTTCTACCAGCTTCCACGTCATGTTGGCCTTCTCTGCCAACTCCACAATCACCTTGTATGCTTTTTTCTTTGATGGCCTGTTATTCCTTGGTGCCATCTCTTACCCTCACATACCTCAAAAACTGGGGAATAAACTAACAAGTTCCAACAATTAGTTCCTGTCGTGTGCATCCACTCATAATACCCCAAACTCTTGGTCAATAACAACCTCTTGTTCTCTTCATCTGGAAAACTGGCCCTCCATACTCGCCTAAACCACTCATCCTATCCCTTACAGAGATTTCATTCTTTACTTAACCATATGTATACTTCTTTGGGGTAATAGCATTATAGTCTTTGTGTCATGGCTATTTTGAGGCAACACAACTTGTGACCCACCCACCCACCCCCGTGGTAACAGGGGCCGTCATTGCAGGGCTATCTCCTGTGGGATTCATTCTTCTTATGATTTAAGAAACCACCCCCTTTTTTCCTGATGCCCAGGCAGAGCAGGGGACATAATATGGGTTACCTAGGGTTTTTAGATCCAGTGGATATGCACAAAATAGTTGCCCAAAGAATAAAATATCCATAATCCCCCACTTCTTTAACCCACGGCCTCCTCCAGCTTCAAGCCCCATGTCCCTGCCATTCAGTATGATATCAGATGCCCACTTTTCCGGCTGCGTTGTCCCCCCCAGGTTTCCAAGCTGCGATGGCCACCCCGAGAGCATGGCTTTTCTTTGGATGCCAGCCTGCAAACTCTTTCCCCAGTTTGCACAGCATTATGCCAGAAATTACACCAAAGGAATTGCCCTTGTACCTCTAATAGCCATAGCATGATGCTCCACAGCCAAAACAGTTAAATCCTCAATGTACCAAAATGCACAAAAACATCCCCATACTGGCTGATGTTTCCATCCAATCAAAGGAATTGCCCTTGCGCATCTACAAGCCACAACGTAATGCTCAAGTGCCAAAATAGATGAATCCAAAATGTACCAAAATGCACAAAAACATCCCCATACTGGCTGATATTTCCAATCAATTCATTCCCTTAGGGCCCATGGACTCTCCCTTACCCTCTGTTCTTTCACCCTGCCATGCAGTGTAATGTCAGATGTGGCTGTCGCTCTGTAGGCCCAAAGTCAGGCCAGTCAGCTGTCCACAGCCACCCCTTTCCACCTGTGACTCCCTTTAATCCTTTGTACCCCAAGAGCAACCACCTCTCAAAACCCTTTTTCTGCATACAACCCCTCCTCGCTGCTGCTCGTGCTAATCCCACACTCAGAAAAGCACTTCCCGGTTGATAAATTGTCACTATTTTACAGAAGCTCCTTTCTAAAAGTGACTGGACCACCTCCTCAAATCCTTTACCTTGCGATTCTTGTATGACCCTGCGATGTCAGACGCCAAACCCTTCGCCATGTGGCTCTTGCTCATTAGACCTCCCGGCAGCTGGCCTACTCCTACCCACCCTGTTTCCTAACAGCAGCCTCTTTTATTGCCGCCAGATGTCCTCTCCATAATCTTTCTTCATTTTCCCTTTGCTTGCCTTTCTTTTTATTATTTATTTATTTATTTTAAAAATGCACTTGTGCCTAAAGCGCAGTTCACCCCCAGCCATCTGCTGACTGAGCAAAGTCTTTAACACTCTGGATCCCCCTTCCTGGACCTGCTCTGCTGTTCTGCCCCCTCACAAGCCCTTCTCACCCTGCCGAAACAGCTCATCTCATTCCCCCCGCCTGCACCGGCATACGTCAATGCTGGAAACCTCCACCACTCGGGGATCAAAGCGCTGCTCTTTTTCACCACTCGCTGGCCACCCAGATCAACCTCCTATCCCAGGTTGCATTCTCTTCTTTCATATCCAAACCATGCACTTCCTCTCAGTCCCCCAAACTCCCTCTTTCTTTTTTTTTTTAAAAAAAAGCTTTCCTGTAAATTCTCTGTCCCGCTCACAACAAGCAACGTTCCTTACAGCAAAAAAGTTTCCAAGTCCTTAATCAGCAAGAATGCCCAATTCAAGTTAAAAGTAGAACTCGCAGGATGGTAAAATTAGGTACTCCCAGGCCTGCCTAAGCAAATCTGACATGCTATAATTCTGCTGAGCAAAAACCCAACAAAATTTTTTAGCAAAAGAGGGAGATTTCCTCTGAGCTGCCCTTTTTGTTCCAGAGTTTAAAACCCCCGCCTCTTTCTCCATTCTCCTATGGCCTTCCATTTCCTGTGCCAGGCTCCACCTTCCCTGGATCACCCAAACCCTACCCAATTATGACTCTTTCCAGGCTCCTTCCCTTCCCCTCCCATTCTCATCCTGAGCACTTCTACCTCCTACAAGGAGAATCCCCAGGACAACTTGGTATGCCCCTGTGGGGGGGCAAACATCATTGTACCTATAGGATCTTAATTCCAAATGCGGTCCCTTGTTACAGCATGTTACAGAATAATTCACTTACCTATTCCAGTAAAAATCACTTGTGACAACTATAAAGGAGAAACTTAAAACATTCCCTCTGATCTTATGAGCAGCCTAATGAGGAGAATAAGACACCCATATGTCTATAAACACAAATGTGACTTTAGTTAATACACTCTATGGTTACTGCAGAATGAATTTTATAATCAAAATATTATTTTCAAAATAGAGCAAACATGTGGACATAGCCAGTTAAATACCAGCAAAAGGCACCTGTGCACATACATTTCAGGTATATCCAGTGTAAGACACAGCATGATATAGCGTATAAAATGAAATGAGGAGCAGTCCAGATGCACGGTACCTTTTACTAGAATCATAATCAGACATCATGCTCAGTATCCATTACAAGAAGAGTTATAGACACAAGCGACAACTAGATAGAGAAAAGAAGGATTAAATCTAAATGAATCTAAATATACACATAGTGGGATTTCACTGCCTGTACTAGTGCTAAAAATATAATGTTTGGTGTATCCCACAATTAATTCTTTATGACTACTTTCACTTGTCAGACCAGGCTACGTACATCACCCAGGCCCTTTGGAACATGCCCCATGGCTTAAATGCTGTAGGCATAACTTAACAGCGATCACCTCTAAAGGTGACAGATATCGCCAAACCTGGTTCAAAATCTCAGGCACCTCATGACATAGAATAGGGGCTCCCTGATATAACTTGGTTTGCTGGCCAAGGCACCTAGCTTCACCTGAGCTCTTTCCTTGTAAGACTGCTTGAAAGGCAGAGTAGAGAAACTTACCAGAGCAAGGGAAAAGGATTAAGACTTAGTTTGGCTAAGCAGATTTACTGTGTGGTGGTGTTTTTATTTTTTACTCACAGGGATTGCTACTGTTTGTTGCTAACATTTCATTGCTTTATTTTTCTCTGATTCAAATTGTTGTTGCTGGTATACCTTCTTCTGCATTATTACAAGGTGTGCCTACAGGTGTGTGCTAACAGATTACTGCTGTAATCTTCTGATTCAAATTGTCTTTTCAAGGATATCTTCTGTTACTGCTTTATTTTTCTCTGGAGCAAAGTGTTTCTTAGCGTATATCTTCTCTGAAATTATTACAGGTGGTGCTTTACAGGTTTTACAGTTTTATCTAACATTAGGATAAGCTTTCAGGGTTACTGCATTTGTTGTTGACTGATTGTTTCTGCTCTTACCTCCTTGTTCTTTCATCCGTGGTTCTTCTTTTTAGGCAGGGGAAGGGCCCAGCCACCCACCCCCATCCCCAACCACCCCACGCTACACTCCTTTTATAGGGTACCACAGTTGTGACATTTCCTGTGGCAGAGCAGGAAGGAGGCGGATCAGTGGGGCCTCCACAAGTGATCTCATTTACAGGGGCACTAGTAATTTAACTTGTTATAACAAGTTAAGCAAAACACAATTAAACCATTACTTGCATTTTTTTTTTTCTTCTAATTACTCTGACTAGGTTACAAACCCAGCAACTTATTTGGAATGGATTTCATTAACTGCAGGTACTGTGGAACAATTTTCAGAAGGACAGTCTTACAGGATTTAGGACACTGTCCTACATGCTGGGCCTTTGGAGATCTTAGGGCTTAGCTCCGGGCAGCATGGGCAGAGATTGCACGCCTCAAATTTCATATTGAAGGAAATACATTATAAGAACCACCGCCATTTCCCCAGCATCCAACAGAAAAACCTCGACCGCAGAGGGTAGTTGGTCCAGGAGGTTGGCAGGTGGTTAGGAGGAACAAATCAGGTGCCTCATCACTCTCTGCTCTCCAACACATTACCTCCAAAACCATATAAACACTACAAACAGGTATCTGCCTCTATCTCTGAAATCAAATAAAGAGGCAGAAGACACTGCAGAGCAGGACACTGCGGCACAGGAGCTAGCACAACAAAACTCACCCAAATCAGGAACCAAAACAAAACAAGCACAAAGTCCAAAAACTTCTGATCATAGGAGACTCCATGATTCAGGGAGTTGATGCCCATCTCAGCCAGGTGATGGTCAGATGTCTCCCAGGTACATCAGCATGGAGAGACACTGACGCATTGCTAAAATTGTTCACAAAGCAGGAGAAAACATTGATGTCCTAGTACACATAGGGACTAATGATCTCGCCAGCTGGTCAGTTAGTGAGACCAAGGAACACCTGACTAGGCTGGGTGACAAACTATCATCTATTTCATCCGGCATCTCCTTCTCTGAGATCCTGCCAGTCTGGGAGAGGGTGCAGATGGACGGAAGGTCAGAGAAAGGGAGATAGGGAGCTAAATACGTGGCTCAAGGGCTGGTGCCAGGAAAAAGGACACAGATTTGTAGGGAACTGGCAACAGTTCTGGGAGCAGAATTCTTTAAATTTGATGGACTGCATCTGACTAAAGAGAGTCAGTGCATTGGGGCAGAAGTTTGACGTCTTTGCAGAATATTTAAACTAGCAAATGGGAGAGGGGTTCTGCAGCACCCCATCGTCAAATGGGAAGAACACCCCCCCCTCAGCTAGTGGTCAAACAGGAATTCAGCATGTTTGCCATTCATTTGCATCACCAGGTAAGAAAAAAGGTTTGTCTCCCCATACAATGCACAGGGGTAATGCCAAAATTCACCCAACAACTAACACACCAAAATCTGGCCAATGGAAAATCATGTACACAAATGCTCACAGCCTGGGAAATAAGATCCCAGACCTGCAGGCAATAATGTCAGAGGCTAAACTGGACATAGTAGCAATTAGTGAGACGTGGTTTACCAGTAACCACACTTGGGAGACTTCAGTACCTGACTATGTATTGTTCAGAAGAGACCGAGGTGCAAAAAGGGGGGGAGGGTGGCCCTGTATGTTAATGAAAATATCAAAGCTACAGAAATTCAGAATACACATAAGGAGCCAGAAGAACTGTGGGTCACCCTGGAAACAGGAAATGGGACAGCCATAAGAACTGGGGTTGTCTACAGGCCCCAGACCAGAGGGAGGACATAGACACATTACTGTTAGAAGATAAACAAACATGACAGCTAAAGGGAGGTTCTGATAATGGGAGACTTCAACATGCCGGATACAGATTGGTCAATACCATCAGGAACATCTGCCAGAACTAGACTCATAGTGGATTCCCTGCAGGGGGAGGGCCTCAAAAAACTGGTACAGCAACCCACAAGAGACAGGGTTATCGTAGATCTAGTACTGACTAACAAAGAAGGGATCACAGATCTCCAGGTAGAAGGTCACCTGGGGGCCAGTGACCATCACATGGTATGGTTCAATTGGCTACTACATCTATATCATCCCATTCAAGGCAAAATATGGGACTTCAGAGGAGCTGACTTTGATAAGATGGCCAACAGAGTTAAGCTAGCCCTGGCAAAAAGAAACACAGGTGAGGGGTACAGGCAAAGTGGGCAAGCATTAAGGATACAATACTTGAAGCAACATCCCATTGTGTCAGACAGAAAAGGAAGTGCAAAAGAAGGAAACCACTTTGGTTCTCAAATACAGTAGCAGAAAGGTCAGAGCCAAAAGGCTGACCTTCAGGAAATATAAGGAACACAGTGGGATGAAGATAGGAGGCATACCAAACTGCCCTAAGGGAAGCAGGTAAGGCAGTAAGGCAGGCAAAGTCCCAAACTGAGGAAACACTAGCACGAACAGTAAAGAAGGTGACAAGACTTTCTATAGATACATTAGTGAAAGGAGAAAGTCCAGATGGGTATGCTAAGCTAAATGGAGAAAAGGGAGCATGTGAGGAGGAGGACCCTGTAAAGGCATCTATTCTAAATATATACTTTTAGCAGTATTTACTGAAGAGAAGGTAGGGCAGGGCCCACAGCTCAGCATCATGGACACAGGGGAGGGAGGTGAGCACTACTCCCTTCACAAAGAAAGGGTCCTATAAGAGCTTGCTAAGCTCAGGGTGGATAAGGCAATGGGACCTGATGGCATACATCCCAGGGTACTTAAGGAGCTAAAGGAGGAACTAGCAGAGCCATTAGCAGAATTGTTTAGTGAGTCTCTGAGCACAGGAGGTCCCAGAAGACTGGAGAAGGGCTCATGTGATCCCGCTCCACAAGAGTGGTAGCAGGGAGGAGGCGGGGAACTACAGACCGGTCAGTCTTACCTCAGTAGTGGGCAAGATTATGGAGCACTCCTTAAGGAAAAGATAGTGCAATACCTGGAATCCATAGGGGCACAGGATCCAAGACAGCATGGGTTTACAAAAGGAAGGTCCTGTCAAACTAATCTCATAGATTTCTTTGACTGGGTAACCAGAGTGGTGGACCAAGGGGGAGCAGTTCATGTCGCCTACCTTGACTTCAGCAAAGCTTTTGACACTGTTCCACATAGAAGATTGATAAATAAGCTGGGTAGGCTCGGGGTGGGTCAGAAGTTGGTCAACTGGGTGGCAAACTGGTTGACGGACAGAAAACGGAGAGTGGTGGTAAATGGTATACAGTCAGAAGAGATGCAAGTCACAAGTGGGGTACCTCAGGGATCAGTCCTGGGGCCAGTCCTCTTAAACATCTTCATTAGTGACCTTGCAGATGGACTAGAGGGTAAGGCTTGTCTGTTTGCAGATGACACCAAGATCTGCAACAGAGTAGATGATCCAGATGGGGTGGGCAGAATGAGAGGAGATCTGGATAAACTAGCAGAATGATCAGAAGAGTGGCAACTGGGATTTAATGCAAAGAAGTGCAAAATCATGCACATAGGTACGAGAAACCCTGAAGCCACCTATAGGCTGGGAGGGGAGTTGCTAGCAGTCACAAAGGAAGAAAGAGACTTGGGCATCATCATCACTGATGACCTAAAATCATCAAACAGACCTCTAAAGCAGTAGGTAAGGCTAGGGGGTGTTAGGGTGTATTAGTAGGGTATCACAAGTCGTAAGAGGAGGTAATAATCCTCTGTACAAGACACTAGTTAGAGCCCCATCTGGAGTACTGTGTGCAGTATTGGAGGCCACACCTTCACAAGGACATTAACCAAATTGAGGCAGTCCAGAGAAGGGCACCAAAATGGTGCAGGGACTGCATCAGAAGACATATGAGGACATATTAGCGGGCTCAATATGTATACCCTTGAGCAAAGGAGGAGAGGTGATATGATCGAGGCATTCAAACACCTTAAGGGCATAAACAAGGTGAAAGAGTCTAACATGTTTACATATAAGAAAAATAGCAGGACAAGAGGACACAGCATGAGATTAGAGGGAGGCCGATTAAGGGGAATGTGAGGAAATTCTTTTCACAGAAAGGGTGGTGGATGCATGGAATGGCTTACCACAAGAAGTGGTGGCTATGAATACAGTGCAGGGCTTCAAACAGGCATGGGATAGGCATAAGGGAGCAATACAAATGACTATGAATAGATAGGCCACTGACAGAGCAAAGGCCGATGGCACATTTATAAGGTAGAAAAAGAAATGGGCAGACTGGATGGGCCTTGCGGTCCTTATCTGCCATCAACTTCTATGTTTCTATGTTTCTATGTAACCATTGTTAAAATAGAAGAAGCTTTTTATCAATGCTGATCATTGTTCTTAGTTCTGTAGCACATCATCATTTAGAACAGAGACTTCCAGATATATCTAGAGCAGGAATACATATCTTATTAATTGTCAAAAATACGAGTTATTTTTAAACTCTTGATCATTGATTTCAGTGCTTTTACAGTTGGATGTATTTGCTGTAATGATGTGGAGTCGTGAAAAAAGATCATGCTGTATGTTGTGCATTAAATGACAATCGCGAATATTTTGAAAGCATTGGAAATGAAACGTAGAAACATAGACTTTGATGGCAGATAAGGACCACTTGGCCCACCCAGTCTGCCCATTTCCCTACCTACTGGATAAGCTGCAGATTCTAGTTAGCCAACAGCCTACTTCCTGCCACCCCCCACTACAATTGCCTTGTGTCTGTCCCATGCATGTTTGAATTCCCCCACTGTTTTAGCCCCAACAACCTCCCCAGGAAGGCAGTTCAACGCAACCACCACTCTTTCTGTGAAAAAAGATTTCCTCACATTACCCCTGAGCCGTCTCCCCTCTGTCTTTAAATTGTACAATGCATAATAATAATTCACAATGAAACAGACGTGCACATAAAAAAGTTTCTTAAAATATGTTGACCTTACAATTTAGACTGCAGGACCAAAGAACACTCAAGACAGAAGAAGAGATAAGGTCTGTCCTGCTGTTTCACCAACAGACCCACCAAACCCTGCCCATGGCTGTTTTGACTAGAAACTTAATTGGAATACCACCCAATATGTTTTTATAGCTAGATTGGTAGCTGAAAACAGTATGGAATAATTGTTCAGATCTAAGAATCGCGTTGCATTCACACTTTGGTTATACAGTATATGAGCATTCGCTCACAATGGTTACTGCAGTTGAAAGGGTCATCGCAGATGCCTAACAGTTTATTGTGCTTACTGGTTTATAAGACCCCAAGAATATCATACTCTCATAGGAAAGAGAGGAATTAACTTACTTATTGCTGGTTTAAGAGTAATTGCCTTTAATATTTCAAGATGTTACCACAAATATGTTTCCCCGTTTAGGAAATAAACATATTCAGTGCCTGTTACCTATAACTTATTAGTCTGATACTTGTCAGATTTAACAGCAACCAGCAATTCAGAATTACACTTCACTATAGAGAAACACTGGCAATAAGGTTTCAAGTACAGAATGTAAAGCAACCAGCATCAATGAACATCTTGCTTCCCTTTCAAAGTCAGGTACTATTTATTACAACAGTCTCAAAAGTAAACTTCAATTTGTCTAGCCATCATGATATGACAATGCCTATTGAGTGAGCAGCCTTGAAATTTCCACTTCACATAAGCAGCACTGCTTCTGCCTCACTAACAGATCTTGCCTACCTGATGCAACAGCGACTTCCACATGGGAGTGGCAACGTTGCTGCAGTATGTGAACAGGCATGTGAACGATGGCAGAAAAAACAGAGAGAATAAGGTAGAATACAGTTTCTCTCACAAAAAATCAACACAGTGCTTCACACAGTGTTATGTTTCTGCCTCAAAAACAGAACCTTGAACACATTGTCAGCAGCTCTTTAAACAACATTCTATTCTGTTGGAGCTATACACAAAAGGTGGACTTATATGTGTTATTTCCAGATGACTTATGGTACCTTACATTCAGTTTTGGATAACAAAAAATGCTAGATATAGAATTAAATGATAGATCAGGTAGCATTCAGTCTGAGAGTCATGTCAAGACACATTATTATCTGAACTTTGCAACGAGGACATGATTAAGTCAGTGTTTTGAAAACTGGAGTTAGTTATTTCCAAGCTTTGAGAATTGTACTTAGAGAAAGAGAAAAAGGGGAAGACAGATAGAAATCAGCATTAGTTCATGAGGGACATATCATAACAGATGAACATGATAAACCTTTTCAAAGTGGTGACCCAGGCGGTTGGCAGGGTTTAGACAGCTGATGTCCTATATCTGGATTTCACTGAGGTTTTCAGCTCTGTGCCACATGGGAGACTGGCATAGAAGGTATAAAACTGACATAGCAGAAAGAAGGTCAGTACCCCATGAAAATGCTTAAATAGTGCAAAATTGTTTTATCTTTATTAAAACAGCAACATCTGTCCGACAAATAAGGCTTAGGTTCTCACATCAGAAAAATCCATTTTGTTGCTTTTGCAGTCTACAGATCAAATTTCTATAGAACATTTTTACTGCTAACTATAATTCACCCAAGCCAAACATCCACATGGCTGTTGTCATTTCAGCATCACAACTGATGCCTTCCTTAGAACATGTGGTAAGGCAGTATGTCACAGATTAAACACATTTCGGTTAAAGAGACAGTAATCTGCAGACATAATAGTGCAAACATGCATGAGAAGTACCTAAGAGCAGAGACCACCCCATACAAAATTCTATAAGTACACAGACATGCCCATACAAGTACCTACATGTAAATATAAATATTTCACAACAATTTTTTTCTAAAATTTTGATAGCCAAAACACTCAAGAACACATATATATAACCACAATATAATTCACAGAGAGTGCATTGGTACAATATCATTAAATCCATAAGGAAAAAAAAATGTAGTAATCCAAAATGACTCATATCTATGAAGTTTCTTTTTATGTTGATTATGTGCATGCGCAAGAAACATATTGTGGCAGCTTGCCAGAAGCAGGTTGTGGAGGCGCGGCACTGTTGTGGCCAATGCCCCCACAGCTTTTAAAGGCTAGGCCCACTTTACCCAATGCCGTGGCATGCTGCTGCTGACACTAGTTCAGCCAGCATGCCGCAACCTTGAAACATTTCAGCCACAGCAATCAGGGGCCACCTCATCATTGCAGCGTCAGCAGAACTGCTGCAATGAGGGCACGACCCGTCATTGCTGGGCGGAACTTGCCGACTCTAATATTGTTCATGAACATGGTGGGTGGCCTGCCTCCTGTTCACAAATAATATTAATTACCCCCAGTTCTGAGAGGGTGCCCAATCCCCCTCGGCAGCATGTGTCCCCCCCATCAACAGTGTTTTTGCTGACGGGGGCCCCAATCCCCATCGGCTTCATTCCCTCTCCTAGTTACAGTTGCCAACAGGGGAGCCTACTCCCTGTTGGCATTATGTCCCCTCATTTGATTTGCTGGCCGGAAGCCCACTCCCTGTCAGCATAATGCCCCCAAACACCCAGTACATTAGTGCCGGGGTGCCCAATCTCCTCGGCTGTTGCCGCCCTTTATGCCGATGGGGTGCCCATTCCCCCATCGGTGCAGCTCTCCCCAACAAACAGTCTGTTGGCATGCTGGGAGCCCACCCAGCATGCCACATTCCCCATAAAAAAAAACTTTCAATGTTCTTTTTTGGGTTTTACATGTGAAAAAGAAAATGGTCCTTCAGGTCTCTCTGCCCCCTCCACAACCTGCACCCACCACTCGCACCCTACCTCCACACACCCCTCACCCCATACTTACCTCCGGAGTCTGGTGCAACAATCTTTGGTGGACCGGGAACACGTCTGCACTCTTCAAAGCAGACCACGAACCAAGGAAAAGCCGGTAAACTGTATAATGGAAAAAATAAGTGTTTTTCAGCTTTCATGTATATCTCAGGCAATTTTTGGAATTTTGGCACCAAATTTTCAAAATGGGGTTTTGGGACCCCTCTTCATAAATTCTGCCACTGTCATGGCAGTATTTGGTCCCAAAAGGTGATTTTGCGGTTACTGCGTGGAATAACCTTTTGGGACCAATTAACAAACCAACAGTGCCAGTGTTCATGTGGTGGAGTCTCAAAAAGTGTATGTTGCAAATATGGTTGGAAAAATCCAAAAAATTACTGTTTTACGAGCGTGCATTGCACTGTTGCTATGCACACTCGTAACTTTGACAATTTGCAATGTTTTCACTCCAGACTTTCAACATTGCCATTTTTACACACCTCCTTATGAACAGTACAGCAGTCACTTTTCACATCCTGGCTGAAATGTGTTTTCACAGTTCTGGCGCAGAATAGCGTGGACACTGTGGGAAATCATTGTTCAAGACATATTAAGAAAAACACAGTGACACTGTTCATGAGCAGAGGTCCTAAAATACCTATGTTGAAAATTTTGTGATGAAACTCCATAAAATGACTGTGTTACGAGCATGCGTCATGCAGTTTCCATGCACCCTTGTAACTTCGCAAATTAGTAATATTTTCACGCCAGATTTTCAACAATGGCATTTTTTCACATCTCCTTATGAGCAGTACAGCTGTCATTTTTTACATCCTGCTTGAACTGTGTTTTCAAGCAGAATACCGCAGTCGCTGTCAGAAATCAGTGTTTGGGACAGATTAGGATTGAGCGAGTGAGAGAGAAGGAGTGACCGAGCTCAACTGAGCTCTGTTGGGACTGCTGCACATTTCTTTGTGGGCAGGAAAAGTCACCAATGCAGGCAAGAGCCCAGTACAAAAGGGCAGCCTGCAGCGTGGAGAGACACAGAACGAGTGAGTGACAGAGGGGGAGTGAGTGAGTGAGTTTAACAGAGCTCTGTCGGGACTGCTGCAGACTTCTTAGTGGCCTGAAAAAGGGGTAAGCAGAGGCAGGAGCCCAGTACAAAAGGGCAGCCTGCAGCGGCAGGAAAAACGGAATGAGCGAGTGAGATGGGGGTTGTGAGCAACCTCAACGGAGCTCTGTTAGAACACCTGTGGATTTCTTTGTGGGCAGAAAAAGGTGACAATGCAGGCAGGAGCCCAGCACAAAAGGACAGGCTACAGTGCCAGGAGAAACACAATGAGCAAGTGAGAGAGGGGGAGTGAGCGAGTTCAACAGAGCACTATCGTGACTGCTGTGGATTTCTCTGTGGGCAGAAAAAGGCAGCAATGCAGGCAGGAGCCCAGTGCAAAAGGCCAGCCTGCAGCACCGGCAGAAATGGAATGAGTGAGTGAGAGAGCGAGAGTGAGCAAGCTCAATGGAGCTCTCTGGGGACTGCTGCAGATTTCTTTGTGGGCATAAAAAGGCACCAACACAGGCAGGAGCCCAGTACAAAAGGGAAGCCTGCAGCTCCAGGAGAAACACAACAAGCGAGTGAGGGAGGGGGAGTGAGTGAGCTCAATGGAGATCTGTTGGGACTGCTGTGGAGTTCTTTGTGGGCAGAAAAAGGAGGCAACGCAGGAAGCAGCTGAGCTGTGACGGTACTGCTGCAAATTTCATTGTGGGCAGAAAAAGCCACCAACACCGACAGGAGCCCTGTACAAAAGGGCAGCCTGCAGTGCCAGGAGAAACAGAATGAGCGAGTGAGACAGAGGGAGCGAGTGACCTCAATGGAGCTCTGTGGGGACACCTGTGGATTTCTTTGTGGGCAGAAAAGGTGCCAATGCAGGCAGGAGCCCAGTATAAAAGGGCAGCCTAGAGCGCCGGGAGAAACACAATGAGTGAGTGAGAGAGGAGGAGTGAGTGAGCTCAATGGAGATCTGTTGGGACTGCTGTGGATTTCTTTGTGGGCAGAAAAAGGAGGCAATGCAGGCAGCAGTCCAGTAAAAAAGGTCAGCCTGCAGCGCTGGCAGAAATGGAACGAGTGAGTGAGAGAGGGGGAGTAAGAGAGCTCAACAGAGCTGTGTCAGGACTTTTGCAGATTTCTTTGTGGGCAGAAAAAGCTGCCAATGCAGGCAGGAGCCCAGTACAAAACAGCAGCCTGCATCAATGGCAGAAACGGAATGAGCGAGTGAGAGAGGGGGAGTGAGCAAGCTCAATGGAGATCTGAGGGGACTGCTGCAGATTTCTTTGTGGGCAGAAAAAGGCGCCAACAGAGGCAGGAGCCCAGTACAAAAGGGAAGTCTGCAGCTCCAGAAGAAACAGAATGAGCGAGTGAGAGAGGGGGGAGTGGGCGACCTCAATGCAGCTCTGTCGGGGCAGCTGCGGATTTCTTTGTGTGAAGGAAAAGGTGCCAACGCAGGCAGGAGCCCGGTACAAAAGGGCAGCCTGCAGCGCCGGGAGAAACAAAATGAGCGAGTGAGAGAGGGGGAGTGAGCAGGTTCAACAGAGCTTCATCATGACTGCTGCAGATTTCTTTGTGGGCAGAAAAAGGCGGCAATGCAGGCAGGAGCCCAGTGCAAAAGACCAGCCCGCAGCACTGGCAAAAATGGAAAGAGTGAATGAGAGAACAGGAATGAGCAAGCTCAGCTGAGCTGTGATGGTACTGCTGCAAATTTCTTTGTGGGCAGAAAGAGCCGCCAACACTGGCAGGAGCCCAGGACAAAAGGGCAGCCTGCAGCGCCAGGAGAAACAGAATGAGTGAGTGAGACAGAGGTAGTGAGCGACCTCAATGGAGCTTGGTGGGGATACCTGAGGATTTCCTAGTGGGCAGAAAAAGGTGCCAATGCAGGCCGGAGCCTAGTACAAAAGGGCAGCCTGAGGAGAAGGGAGAAACACAATGAGCAAGTGAGGAGGAGTGAGCGAGCTCAACGGAGCTCTATAGTGACTGCTGTGGATTTCTTTGTGGGCAGATAAAGGAGGCAACACAGGCAGCAGCCTAGTACAAAAGGCCAGACTGCAGCGCCAGCAGAAACGGAACAACGAGTGAGGGAGGGGCAGTGAGCGAGCACAACGGGGCTCTGTTGGGACTCCTGCAGATTTGTTTGTGGGCAGAAAAACCCACAGGCAGGAGCTCTGTACAAAAGGGCAGCCTGCATCACCGGCAGAAACAGAATGAGTGAGTGAGAGAAGGGGAGAGAGCAAGCTCAAGGGAGATCTGTGGGGACTGCTGCAGATTTCTTTGAGGGCAGAAAAAGGCGCCAACAAAGGCAGGAGCGCAGTTCAAAAGGGAAGCCTACAGCTCCAGGAGAAATAGAATGAGTGATCGAGACAGGGGGAGTGTGCGACATCAATGGAGCTCTGTCGGGACAGCTGCCGATTTCTTTGTGGGAAGAAAAAGTGGCCAATGCAGGCAGGAGCCCAGTACAAAATGGTAGCCTGCAGCGCCGGGAGAAACACAAAGAGCGAGTGAGAGAGGGGGAGTGAGCGAGCTCAACAGAGCTCTATCGTGATGCTGCGGATTTCTTTGTGGGCAGAAAAATGTAGCAATGAGGGCAGAAGCCCAGTGCAAAAGGCCAGCCTGCAGCACGGCAGAAATGGAATGATCGAGTAAGGGGGGGGTGAGTGAGCTCAACAGAGCTGTGTCGGGACTCCTACAGATTTCTTTGTGGGCAGAAAAAGCCACCAATGCAGGCAGGAGGCCAGTGCAAAAGGGCAGCCTGCAGCGCCGAGAGACACAGAACGAGCGAGTTAGGGAGGGGGAGTGAGAAGCTCAATGGAGCTCTGTTGGGACTGCTGCAGATTTCATTGTGGGCAGAAAAAGGTGGCATTGCAGGCAGGAGGCCAGTATAAAAGGGCAGCCTGTATCAGCGGCAGAAACAGAACAAGCGAGTGAGAGAGTGGGAGTGAGCAAGCTCAATGGAGCTCTGTGAGGACTGCTGCAGATTTCTTTGAGGGCAGAAAAAGGTGCCAACAGAGGCAGAAGCGCAGTACAAAAGGGAAGCCTACAGCACCAGGATAAACAGAATGAGCGAGCAAGACAGGGGGAGTGTGCGACCTCAATGGAGCTCTGTCGGGACAGTTGCAGATTTCTTTGTGGGAAGAAAAAGCTGCCAACACAGGCATGACCACACTACAAAAGACCAGCCTGCAGTGCCAGGACAAACAGAAAGAGTGAGTGAGACAGAGGTAGTGAGCGATCTCAATGGAGCTCTGTCGGGACACCTGCGGATTTCTTTGTGGCCAGAAAAAGGTGCCAACGCAGGCAGGAGCCCAATACAAAAGGGCAACCTGCAGCGCCGGGAGATACACAATGAGCGAGTGAGAGAGGGGGAGTGAGCGATCTCAATGGAGCTCTATCATGACTGCTGCGGATTTCTTTGTGGCAGAAAAAGGCGGCAATGCAGGCGGCAGCTCAGTAGAAAAGGCCAGCCTGTAGTGCTGGCAGAAACGGAACAAGCGAGTGAGAGAGGGGGAGTGAGCAAGCTCAGTGGAGCTGTGTTGGGACTGTTGCAGATTTCTTTGTGGGCAGAAAAAGCCGCCAGTGCAGGCAGGAGCCCAGTACAAAAGGGAAGCCTGCAGCACCGGGAGACACAGAATGAGATACTGAGAGAGGGGGAATGAGTGAGCTCAATGGAGGTCTGTTGGAACGGCAGCAGATTTCTTTGTGGGCAGAAAAAGGCAGCATTGCACGCAGTGGAACAGCTAAGGACAGCCTGCAGCAGCGGAAGAAACAGAATGAGCGATTGACAGAGAGGAGTGAGCAATCTCAAAAGAACTCTATTGTGACTGCTGCAGATTTCTTTGTGGGCAGAAAAAGGCGGCAACGCAGGCAGGAGCCCAGTACAATAGGGGCCCCTGCAGCACAAGGAGAAACAGAATGAGTGAGTGAGACAGGGGGAGTGAGCGATCTCGATGGAGCTCTTTTGGGAAAGCTGTGGATTTCTTTGTGGACAGGAAAAGGTGCCAACGCAGAGGGAAGTGGAGTGTACACTTCCATCTTCAGTCTTATTTCAGTGTTATTTCAGTCCAGACTGACAAAGCACTGCTTTTCATCAGTGCACTGTTAATACACTGCACTGACTTTCTGCTACACTGTTGTACCACTGTTCAATCTTTCTTATGTTTTGATGCACACTGTAAGAACACTGCAAATAACTATTAGATTTTCATGCACACTTCTTTAGCATTGTATTTCCTTCACTAATTTTTGCTGCACACTGCAGTAGCACTGCTCAATCATTCTTATGTTTTGATGCACACTGTAAGAGCACTGCAAATAATTATTAGATTTTCATGCACACTTCTTTAGCACTGTATTTTCTTCACTAATTTTTGCTGCACACTGCAGTAGTACTACTCAGTCTTTCTTATTTTTTGATGCAGACTGTAAGAGCACTGCAAATAATTCTTAGATTTTCATGCACACTTCTTTAGCACTGTATTTCCTTCACAAATTTTTTCTGCACACTGCAGTAGTACTGGCAACACTTTATAATTTTTATCACACTTCTTTAGCACTGCACTGTCTCAGCAATCTGGTTACCCTTACTGAATTTGTCACAATGGCATTACAGTGGTATAGCAATGGCAATATTGTGGTCAGCTGAAAAATCCACAGTAGTACTACCCAGTGGTACTCTGGTATCACAGTGGTAGGTGACATATAGATTTTCATCTGTGCATTGGTAGTGCACTGGCAGAATGGTATCCCTATGGCATTTTTTACCATTTTCTCTGTCTCTCACACATACACTGGTAATACAATGGTATCACGAAATTTTGAGATATTTGTCGGCTCCCACAAATACTGGTACACTGGTAGTACAATGGTACTGCATTATTTTGACATTTCAGTATTTGGTACCTCTCACAGCAACCCTAGACTCATGTGGTAGCACAGTGGTATCAGTATTAATCTCATCATACTCTGTACTCTAACGCATTGTTAAGATAAATTACATCATCAACCTCATGGAGAACAACTCTCAATTCCATATTTGTATTTGTTCACTTGTCTTTATCTTACTGGTAATGGACTGTTATTGTTCACATAGACCAGAACATTCAAAGAGCATTTGCGATCGCTAAATGGGTAAGTGACTCTCAAACAACACTTTGCACCCCAAAAACAGGGCAGAATCACAAAATGATATCTTGAATAGCATAATTAGTGAGTCTCTGACCAGTTGGTAAATGGCTGTAAAAGATGTTGCCTCCCTAAACCAGGTAGTATCATCTCTGCCTCCTATCACTGCTCCTTTGAGCTCCCACCATCAGTAATATCACAATTCCATTGGTTTTCAGTGGTGCTGCTGTCCATTCCATACATTGGAAACTGCCAATAACTACCTGCCCACCCAGTCCCACTGCTCGCACCATTCATGGCCCCCACCATATGTTTACGCACTCTCCCCACAGTGGCAATTGGCACAGACACTCTGCTAACCTCTGTGACCAACTGAGTACAGAACGCCAGTTTTGCTCTCATGTGCTATTGTATAAAGAGCTGTGTACAGTTAGCACATGATTGTGAACTATCATCCTTTTGTGTCTGATCAAGGAGCTGAGAGCATGGTCTGTGCCAAATGTGGAAGGGTGTCAAATATATAGTAAGACTGGGGACCAGGGGGTAGTATTTGCTGTAAGAACTAACTGGGTCATGGTGGGGACTTTGGATATACAGGGGGCAAGGACTTTCACTCAACACACCACTGCTCACTCTATCAGGCCCTGGGTTGGCTTCCCCCATCAGCCCAACAGACCTATCTCCTGGCCAACACAGTCAATAAGGCCATCCAAAACTGAGCTACCTCTCTGCAATCCCACCTTCTTTGGCCAAAAGTGTTTGTTCTAGAGCTCTGCCTCACTGCTGGCCCCATGCTTGAGTGCCCCCTAGTCTCCACCGTATGGGTAAATGTGCATTCTTATCTGCAGCCCCTTTCCTTTGGAACAACCTGCGCACTCCACTTAGCACCACTGACTCTCCAGAACTCTTTCACTCTCTCCTTGGATCTCACCTTCTGTCCTCCACTACTTGCTCCTGCCCTCCCAACTTATTATCATGCCTCTACTTCCCTTCCCTCCTTTTTCTTTTTGGTCCATACCTACACTGCCATGATGCACTTTTTCCTTTACTCATCTCAGATCATGCCTAATTTGTATTACAACATGGCTACTACTGTGCCTGCTATTGTCATAAATGTTATTTATCCATTGTGCTGCAAGTTTATATATATCTTCATATAAATATCCTGTATATTTTTACTACTATCTATTGTATGCCTTGTCCCAGCCTCCTTTGTACTTGCTTTTATTCCTGTGCCATCCTCAATGGCCCAGATCCTGCCCGAAAATGGTTCTCAGACCAATGCACCTACTCGATAAACAAATGAATGAATAAATAAATAAATGGGAACCACTGAACATCAGGGATAGTAACAATCTACTGTATACCTGCGGGTGATTGTAGGATGGGGTAGGACTGGAGAATAGGTAAATTAAGAACCTGGACCTGTGGGATAATTAGAGGAGGGGGCCCAATGGAGACTGTTTCCCAGGAGGGTGCTTTGGTGGTGTAACTCCCAGGATACGTTTTGCCTGGTGCTGTAATGTGGCCTGTGCTGTAATCGGCTTCAGCAACATGGCTGTCACGCCAGCATGGGTGAACCCTTTCTCCACACCCTCCTGAGTGTCAACCCTATAACAGGTTTTGGTGGCATCTGCAAAAAGTCATACCTTCCCATTCAGTTCTTCTGTAATTTCACTTATGAAGACACTGAAGAGGCCCACTCCTAGTACTGAGCCCCACCCTGCACCATGCCTTTAACCAACTGTTGAAAGCCGTGTGGAGAGTCCTATCTTCTCCCAAGATGTATATAGGCAACCTTTTGGCAAAAGCCACCATGCATGCTTGAGGACCCTCCCCATCCCTGAAATTTCCTTGCACTACCCCTACCCCATCCCTTACTAGGTCATTTGTCCCCAGGTGGACAATGACATCTAGCTCCCTCTCATCTCCTGCTGCCTAATCATCCACTGTATCTGCTCTCATCCCTCCAAGCCAAAGTACCTCTCAGGTACTTCAGTACCTCTCACTCTTGATAGGGGGGTCGATCCCAGTCCTTTCACAGAAGAAAGGGTTCTGCAAGAACTCCTAAAACTGAAGGTGGACAAAGCAATGGGTCCTGATGGAATTCACCCCAGAATTCTAAAAGAATTAAGGAAGGAACTAGTGAAACCACTGGCTACTCTTTTTAATAAATCATGGGAGGATGGTGTGGTACCCGAGGACTGGAAGAAGGCAGATGTGATTCCCCTTCACAAAAGTGGGACCAAGACAGAGGCAGGAAACTACAGACCTGTCAGTCTGACCTCTGTGGTAGGGAAAGTGATGGAGTCACTTCTGAAGGAAAGAATAGTTTAGTACCTAGAGGTCAGTGGAGCACAGGATCCAAGGCAGCATGGGTTCACAGCGGGAAGGTCATGTCAGACGAATCTAATAGATTTCTTTGACTGGGTGACCAAAGTAGTAGACCAGGGAGGGGCTGTGGACATGGCCTACCTAGACTTTAGCAAGGCATTTGACACAGTCCCACACAAAAGATTAATAGTCAAATTAACCAGCCTGAGTGGGTCCCAGGGTGGTAGCCTGGTAAAACATTGGCTGGACAACAGGACACAGAAGGTAACTGTAAGTGGAGTCCACTCTGAAGAAAGGGCGGTTACTAGCGGGGTACCGCAGGGTTCAGTATTGGGTCCAGTCATTTTTAATGTCTTCATCAGTGACATTGCAGAGGGACTGGAAGGAAAAGTATGCCTTTTTGCAGATGACACAAAGATCTGCAACAGGGTTGATACACAACGAGGCGTGGAAAGGATGAAAAGGGAGTTGGCAAGATTGGAGGAATGGTCAGGACGATATGGCAGCTAGGATTCAATGCAAAAGTGCAAAATAATGCACCTGAAACAAGAACCCAGGGAAGAATACACAATGGGTGGGGAGGTAGTAACAACAACAAAACAGGAAAGGGACCTGGGGGTAATCATATCAGATGACCTTAAGGTTAGCAAGCAATGTGAGGAGGAGGCAGTAGGGAGGGCCGGGGTATACTGGGATGTATAGGGAGGCATCAGCAGCAGAAAACAGAAAGTTGTTATCCCTCTGTACAGACAGTTGGTGAGACCCCATCTGAATACTGTGTCCAGTTCTGGAGACCCCATCTCCACAAGGACATAGACAGGATAGAGGCAGTCAGAGGAGGCAACTAAAATGGTGCAGGGTCTGCAAGAGAAGCCGTATGAGGAGAGACTAAAGGAGCTTAATATGTATACCCTTGAGGAAAGAGGGAGGGGACATGATAGAAACTTTCAAGTACCTCAAGGAATCAACAAAGTCTGAGAGGGTAGCATCTTTCAGAAAAAGACTTGCAAGAACAAGGGGACACAATTTAAAAGATAGAAGGAGGCGGTTCAGGGGCAATGTGAGGAGTATTATTTCACAGAGAGGTAGTGGATGCATGGAACAGTCTTCTTGAGGAAGTTGTGGGGTCTAAAACTGTGGGAGAATTCAAGAATGCATGGGACAGACATAAGGCAATTCTTGTGGGGGGCAGGAAGATATAGGCTGTTGGTTAACTAGGATCTGCGGCCTATCCTGTAGGTAGGCAAATGGGCAGACTAGATGGGCCTAGCGGTCCTTATCTGCCGTCAAAGTCTATGTTTCTATGTCAATGTATTTCACCTCCCTCTCCTTTAACCCACCCTGCTCACAAGTCTATCCCCTAATTAAGTCCCCCACCAGCAGTTGCTTCCTACTCAGCTGGGGGCCTCTTCCTCCCTCCTTGTAACTGTGGAATGGTCCATGGACAGTGCTTTCCTTGGGGAAGGTTTCTCCAAGGACTGAAAGGGTGGTTCAACTGCAGGGAGAGTGGTTGGCTGGGTAGGGCCCATTTCAGATGCAGGGAGAGTAGTTAGTAAAGAAAGCAGGTGAACTGAAACTCTGACAAACAAACCGGCACAGGGGCAGAAAATGCAAGCCCCATAGGAAAGAGCACAATGAGGGCTACAATAGATCATTTACTGGAGAAGTCTCAGGTCAGGGAACTACAGCTGAAGAGAACATAGAGAACAGGTAGGCATCGGAAAATGATGCATGGGGGCAGCGGACAGACATGGACTCATGACAGCATGCATGGGAACTACGGATGTCAATGCTGGGGGGTGCAAAGGCCAGCTTAGGTAGGTGGACACTGACCTGTAGGTAGAGTGTACAACCACACAGGGACCCCTGCATCCCTGCATGCTGGACACCAAGGAAGTGTACCATGGAGCATAGCCCCACTGCAGCACAGTAGCTGATGGAGGCCCAGGACACTGTGGACCCAGAACTTGAATGTGACCATGGTGCACAGCACAGCCTTGAAGCACTAGGACTGTGGGCAGACAGTGTCACTACAGTACTGGTACAAACCACCTACAGACAAGTAGCAACTGCGACAGGTGTGACCCATGGAGTGTGATGTGCAAATGAAGTGCAATCACACCCGAATGCCAGAGCTGGAACCAAAGCCGGTCAGTGTTGCACAGTCCTCTGGCACAATGGAGGACAGCGTAGAAGCCATGGAGGGGACAGGGTGCTCAACTGCAACCCCGACAGCATGGATAATCTGTAAGGTGGTACAATCCAGGAAGGGAAAGTCCAAGCTAAATGTGAGTGGCTACCTCTTGGCCCCTGAATCGACATGCAATGAGACAGTGTACTGTTTTTTTAACATATCATATTTTTCATCTGCTGCAGCACACACTCCGGCTTGGGGCATCCAGCAACTAGCTCCACCCACCTGGAGAGCTGTGTAGCTCAAACTGCACCCAGGAGAATCAGGGATGGCCATCATGCAATCTTGCTGGAGGGCTTCCCCTCTGCCTCTACCAGCCAGGACAGCCCCGGACCCTCCTCAACAGGACTCCACCAAAGTCTTCCTGGTGGCTCAGAGCACAGCCATCAAGCTGCAAGGTCATACCCAGCCATTTTCCTTCGATTGGCCCCAGTAGCACGGACGTGCAATGACATCCCGGAGCAACGTACCGACATCTGCCGTGCTCCCCATCTAGTGTCAATGACACTAGTAGTGCCCCTGGGCATCCCCAAGGGGCTGCTATAGCACAGTGAAATTCCCCAGCCCACCCCAGGACTGGAAAAGCAGTGTATGGATGTTCGATCCCAGTCCTCCCCTGCCAACCCCTGATGGCCAGGCTCAATCCTGAACCCGGGTCACTGGTGTGGCACAAGGTATGGCATCCAGCACCTCAACCCTCAGCACCACTGGGATGGCCTGAGACAGTGTAACAGTGCTGCCAGCACCATAAGTCCAAGTCCTACCTCAGCCAGGCCATCACACTGCACCAGGATGGCCAGCACCACCTAAAGAAAAAGAATGAGCACAGTCATGCTCTGGACATGACAGATGCTCTACCAGCAGAGGTGCTGGCTGGCATCAAGTAGAAGGCACATAGCACCATGGCTAGCCCCGCATAGCTACTGCAGAGTAAGGCAACTGCAATGACCTCTGAGCTGTGGCAACAGTTGCCAAGAAAGAGGGCCCTGCTGCAGATTGTGAACAGGACCTGCCGCAAGGACCTCTCACCAGAACCAGTGACACTGGCTGACCTCACTATCCCCAAGCAGCTACAGACGGTGACTGGATGGCCATGGTACAGCAGGATCACCGGCAGCATCACCCACCAGGTCCTTCTACTCACCACAGAGGACAACATCAGGGACCTGGCACAGGCACCCTTCTGGATGATGGATGGTACTTTCAAGACTGTGCCACACCTGTTCACTCATTTTACACCATCTATGCACCCATGGAGATGGGCACTAACAACCTCATTATGTCATTGGTGTATACTCTGATGATGACAAAGAGCCTACAATGTTACTGCACCTTGTTCCAGGAGCTGAATAAATATGCCAGTATACAGTCCTGCACTCTCAAACCACCTATGAACATCACTGACTTTGAGCAGGCTGCGATCAATGCCTGTAAGATGGAATTTCCGCAAGCCATAAACAAGGGATGCCTGTTCCACTTTGGGCAGGTTGTGTAGTGGAAAGTCCAGAGCTTTGGTCTTGCACCACAATACAAAAGTGACCCAGACTTCAGCCTGAAGATCCATGAACTCATGGTCCTTGCCCATCTCCTGGCACAGGACATTCTAGCAGCATTCAGCCTCCTGAAGTCAACCATTCCACCCAATGCCACCACATTCTTCTATTGTTTTGAGCAGACACATGTGCTGGGCAGGATATGGCTGTACAGTAGGGTGACCAAGGTGCCCACGAGATATGACCCCATGTTCCCACTCAGCTGTGGTTGGTTGCAGATCTCAATGAGCGAGGCATACCATGGACCCAAAGCAATGTCCAGACCTGCCACTGCCATCTCCATGCCCTGCTTGGGAAGGTGCATGTAGGGGTCATGACAATGCTAGCAGAACTCCACAGGGAACAGCAATGGACCTATGTCACCAGGGAAGGCATTCATTGTGGACTGCCATGGACACCACCCAAGAAGAGCTATGAGGAGTGGATAAGGATGGTGCTAGCATCCAAGGACCAGGGCAAGCTGGTGAAGTTCCTCTGTGGCATGGCACCCAACACCACCCTGTGGGGTTTCCATGGTGACTTGGCACCTGACAGTTGTACACTCACAGTACACATCATGCACAGCCACCAGGTTGCCACTGTGGCCCCCTACTGTTGAATAAAGTTTCACCCCGATATTCAACATGCACCTCAACATGGTGGTGATGTCTCATCACAATACTGCTGGGTATCGCCATGCAGCCCACTGCACACTGCCACATCTGCACTGTGTGTCGCATGTCGCACAGGCCTGACTCTGTGTGAGCACCCCCAAAATCCTTTCAGCTGTTCATGTGTGCCACACGTCGCACAGATCTGAAGCTGTGTGAGTGCACACCAATCCTTCCAGCTGTGCAACTGTGTGGCAACAGCATTCCCACAATTGGCCCTTGTGGAACCCCCCACAATGCACCTGGCAGCCTTTATGCCACAATGGGCTCCTGTGGCACAGCCCCCCCAAACACCTCCAGAATTTTTTCTGTGTGGTTATTGCATGCCCATAGTGGGCTAGCATGACATGAATACATGCACACATTGCACAGTTTGTGCATACTGCTGTGTGTCCTAGCATCCACATGTGGTTGTTGCTGTGGACCATTTCCTAGTGCAGCTATCCATGCTCTCACTGTGCCGCTCTGCTGTGTGCCTGCAGTGTCATGCATGCAATGACCAACAGGCATGGTACTCAATTCTTCATGCATGCCCAGCTGGCTGACTGTCAGCTGACATAATCATGCATGCAGGGATGCATGGACAATCCGCCATGCTGCCTGGGATGGTTGGTCAACACACTGGGGCATACACGGCTATTTGTTTCATCCCTGTCCCATGGATGGTGAGACAGTCTTCCTTACCGGGGGTCTGTGATCAGGTCAGTGCATCCTCGGAGGGTGCACCACATAGGGGGTTGGCGTTTTCACATCATCCGTACTGTTCAGTAGTGGCTCAGGTCCTGGGATGGGTGGCGTGGAATCGGGATCGGGTGCTTCATGTGTTTGTGGAAAATCCACTCAACAGCTGCACAGCATCCTGACCTCTTCTGGCCTGACAGTGTGTCAGGCACTGTCCTAGGTCAGGCCACTGTGTGTTGGGCTGCTGGGGCTGTTGGGTTGTTGTGTGTGGGATACAGCATGTCAGACTAATAAGCGTTGGGATTATAAAAGGGAACCTAGCAGGGCAGGGTTTTCTATATGTAAGGAGAGTGGTCAGTGGTGGGATGGGCAACTGGTATCTGGGCAAGATGAGTAGTCTGGGTGGGTCCAGCTGCATAAAGAGTTGTTATCTAGAGGGTGTTGGTCCAGCTCTAAGGAGGGTGCTTTGTTTGGTGAGACTGGGAGTTTGGTCCAGCTGCAGGGAAGGTGGTCTACTGAGGTGGGGAGGCAGGTCTGGGGGGGGTTACATCTGCAGGGGGATCATGTCTGAGGGTAGGAAGGATGGCCTGGATCAGCCAGCTACAGGGTGGGTGATAGTTGATGGGGAGAGGCTGGTTTGGGGCTTGTAGGGTGGACTAGCTGCAGGCAAGGTACACAGCTTGGGAGAGGTCTATTGGGATGTTGATATGGTTGTCCAGCTGGGTGGTCATCTGGGCAGGGGGTGTTAGATGTGAGTGGTCATGGAGGGTGCAAGCCCAAAGGGCTGTACTCGGGAACCCTCACTGAAGTCAAATACTAAATTTAGTATTAAAGCATTCATTAATTTGCCTTCAAAGACTAATTTTAGTCATGTTTAATAATCTTTAATCATCATTCAAAAATACAACAGCTAAGAATACTAAATTCTAAGAAGTATTTCAGCAGACTAGTTGTTCAAGAGTAAGTTATTGCTAAATGAGGATTAGAAATAGATCTGCAATGCTCTTAAAAGTACAATTTTTTTTTAATACAACTGAATCATAAATGAAGATTACAGTCAGCAGAGTAGTTTTAGGATTTAAATTAGCTAATCAAGGCTGGGTACATTACTGTGCATTTCAGTTCTACTAAACAGGAGACAGATAAAACAACCAGCAACACCAATGAATTTTACAGAAGGTAAGCAATAATAAAATGTGGATTTACCTGAAAATAACATGGTACAAAAAGTTGGCAGTGTCCTTTAAAGTCTATTCTAAACCACTTTTCCCATAAGTCTACTCAGTCAGAGTCCTACATTTCCAGCTCTCTTCCTGTCTGTGTCTAGCCTGATGAAACTGCATGAGTGCTCTATGGTCTCCATTTTTGAACAACTGAGGTTTCCTACAGCTAAGATTTACATGTTAAGGTAAGAGCTTATGTTTAAAATGTACATCTTTTTAACTCCCTGAAACATTAAATATAGTAAAGGAATTATCACTCAGCTGTTTTTTTTTTCCAAAATGAAATGCTGTGCAAGTTTCACTACCAATGTTTTGTCTTGAAAACATTTTCTCTTCTCTGAACTCTTGGCTAAACTTTGAAATACACATTTTATTTTCAATCAACCCCTCCCCCCCTTTAAAGTGTTTAGGATGCATTGTGCCTCTAGATTACTTGTTATTTGTGGATTTTTTGCTGATTTAGTTATTTCAAAGTAGTGTTGGTGGGGGCAGGAGAATGAACAGCAGGAAGATTGTATGAGAGAATTCAGAATGCAGAGAAAAGATTACAACATTTTTAATCTGAGAAAATCTGGAGTTACCTACAGATAAAGGAAGAATTATTTACTGCAGATATTTGAGTGTGTTTGTGGGGGAACTGTTTTTTTGCATTTAATATTTGTATTTAACAGTTGCATGTGTTAATCCATTTTGTGATCTGGGGATCAGTGTAATTTTATTTTTTTTTGCTGAAGACTGCATTAATTTATATTTTATGTTTATTTTATTTCATTTTTTTTGACTGGCTAAGTGCACTAGACAGATTCTTGCCTATTTCAGGCACGACACGGGGAGATAAATACAGATGAGCCAACTGACCTTGAACCAAGATTAAGCTGTTGGTGGTATTTTAGTGAATTGAGGGATTTGGCCAGGGGCACCGGGAAAAATTCCCCTGCTTTTCGATAAATTACCAGGATCTTTATCATCCACCTGAACTACACAGCAGAACAGGCAGATGGGACCTCAGTTTAATGTCTCATCTGAAAGACAGTACCTCAGGGTGCAGCCATCCACCTCATAACTGCTACAACATCAATATTGGGATATTAACATAAGTGCCTGGTATGGGGAATGAACCTACTGCCTTCTGATCTCCCAGCCTTGGAGAATTGAGTGTGCTACCTGCAGAGCCACTGACACTGCAAATGCAATATGTTAGTGTCACACATTATTTTAGTTTTAGTTTTTAATACTATGCTGAGAAGTATGGGGTCCATGGTTGAGGAAGGGTGATTGGGGGGGTATAGGTGTAGGGAGGTTCTGCTCTGGATGGTGGCTGTGTCCAGCTTTTGGAAAGGGTGTCCAGCTCTGGGGAGGTTACTCAACCTGCATTGGGGAGAGAGGCTGGTCTGTGGATGGGGATGAACCCAGGGGTCCAGCTGCAGGGAGGATTGTCTGCTGGGGGAGGCTAGTCCAGGGCATGAAAGAAGTGAGCCAGCAGCAGGGAGGGTGGCTGGTGGTGGGGCTAGTTCAAGGTTGGAAGTGAGGTTCAGCTGCAGGGTGGGTGGTTGGATGGATGGTGAGGCTGGTATGGGGCTTCTGGTGGATCTAGCTGTAGGTTGAGTGGTTAGGTGGGGGACTGCTGGTCCATGGGCTTGGAGGTACAGCTTCAGATATGTGGTCTGTTAGAGTGGAGGTTTGGGGTGGTGCTCCAGCTACATGGAGGTTGTATGGAATGTAGTTGAGGCTGGTCCAGATGTAGGGAGGGTGGCTGGCTGGTGGAAGGCTGGCCCGGGCCTGTGTGGTGCTCTAGCTCAGTGCTCATTATGTGAAGGCTGGGGCTAGAAGTGTTGTCCAACTGCATGGAGGATAGTCTGGTGCCTGGAGGGTGATCCTAGCAGAGTGGAGGTGGTTTGACTATTTTGGGGAAATGGGGTGGGTGAGGCTAAAGTTGATCAGCCTAGAAGGGATCCAAAGTGGCAAAATTAATTAGAAAATGGTTAACATGTGTACCCTTCAGCTTAACAGTAGTGCTATGACCTGCGGCGGAGGTGACCTTAGTTCAGGAATGAGCTTGCATCAGGGGCTCTCTGGGGAGAGGAGGAGGATCAACTGTTATACAAGAGGATCTCTTCTGGGGAAGGAGGACAGCCAGCTCAGCTTTAGTACTGCCAACTGAGTGACCACAAGTGGCAGTGCAGGTGGGAGCAGCCCATGGGTGGGAAGACATTGACTGGTGCTGTGCCACACGTGTCTGTGCACGTGTTTGTGCACTTACTGCATATGTGTCCTAGGGGATGGAAGAACAGCAGCGTGTCACGGGCACCACCTGAGCAGCTGCTCACATATTGGATTCATTCTGTTGTGGAACAAGTCCTGGCAGATGCCAGAGTGATGGTGTTGTGGTAGCTGAACAGAAGGGGCGACCAGAAATGCAGGTTGAAAAATGGAGTAGTAGTTGGGGTGGGGGTTAAGGTGTCAGAGGTGATGGTTAATGGCACTTATTACAGTGGCGGGACAGTGAGCAGCTCAGCTCAGTACTGCGCGAAGATCCTCTTCAGTGTTCTTCATAAAGTGACATTGCAGAAAAAACTGGCAAAGAAGGATGCCTTTTGCAGACAATACCAACATTTGTAGGGTGGGCACTAGAAGGAGCAGAGGCATGCACGCACTTGGAGAAACTCAAAAAGTGGTCAAGATTAGGGCAGTTGGTTTCCAATGACAGTGCAGAATTGTGTGCCTAGGGCATAGGAAACCAGGAACTGCTTTATAGGGTTGGTACTGATGATACTAAGCAGGGGGGGACCTTAGAGTTATTATGATCTTAAAGAGACTTGCCAAGATACTGCCCTGCACCATACCCATTAGTGCCTTGCCACCAGAAGACCCCAAGGAAGTTAATATGTCCCTAAATTTATAAGCCTTTAAAAAGTTCTGTCCCTCATAAAAATATACAAACTGGGTCCCAAGGACTTCCTGTTTTTTTTTCTGCTGCACAAGCTCCACCCCATGCTCACTGTAGAGAATGACGAGGAAATGCCAGTGGGCATTGGGGTACCTCCATTATATGTAATGGGCACAGCATTTCCTATTGATTTGCACCCCAAACTATATAATAGCTACCTGTGACAAAATGGACACTGTTCAGCTAACAAGGGCCTTGTTACTTGACTGATGCCATGTTTTCATTGTTGATGATCCTAGATCATTTAAAATCAATAAACTACCGCATTCAGATAAAACAAACACCCGTGCTCACAGCATCAAATCATCCTGCTAGAGGTGTGGGAACCCAGAGCTGAAATTGGCAGCAAGCTATTTCTGGGAAGTTCTTGGGACCTGAAGCTATATTTTATGAAGAACAGACACCTGTCAACTGAAACATTGAGGACATATTATTCATTAGTCCTCTAACAACAAACGCAATAGATATGTCGAGGGAGCCAACTGAGTTACCTGGGTGAGTGCTAAAGTTAACAGGCACTGTGTGACAAAGCAGTGGGTAGGGCTAGAAGGATGCTGGGGCTGCATGGGAGGTATCTTCAGCAGGGGAGGAGGTGTGGTGTTGCAGTAATCCCTTATTAGTGAGATCAACTAAGACCCCATCCATGAACCTCTCAGACCCAGTAACAGATAAAACTATTACAGCCATGGAGTGGTACAGTGTGTCTACTGCCCTTGATTGTCCATTCCAGGACGGCACCACTGCTCCCTGCCGGGGAGCGGAGGGCCGTTATCGTGGCGCCCGATCACAATACAGCTCATGCTGCACCAGTACCACATGTCCACACTATACAGTAACGTCACGAGGTAACCGCTTTCATAACCATTGTTGAAACCACCTCATATGGTTTCAACAGTATAAACACCTCTATAACGTTATAGATGTAAAGGTAAACCGTTATATAACAGTTTGGGCACTCTGTAACGATACAGCGGGGTGATGGACAGACCCTAAAAGTACTGTGTCCAGGTTTGGGCTGTGCCTTAGAAAACCATGGTGGAAGCAGTATAAGGGCAACTAAAATTGTACATGGGCTGTGGCAAAAGCCCTGTGAAACTACGATCTCAACATAAACCCTGAAGAGGGACATGATGGAACCAACAAATACCTTAGGATGAACGGGTGCTAGAGGCTCCTTCAAATAGGAAGGACCATGGGACAGTGAAAGCATGTGAGGGTAGATGGATGTGAGGAATTACTTCACTGAAAGGAGTAGACACCTGGAACAGACTGACAGATTATAGCGTTGGTCAGGGTGAAATGTGGGGGCTTAAAACGTGTTATATTGACAGAAATCTCAGTAAATAAGAAGGAAGGGAGGGCCATAAGGCCTGAGGACATTAGGTTACAGAAAGGACTTCACAGGAACCTATGGTTGCAGTTGTAGCGGTCACGAAACCAAGAAGTGTGACCTGGTGAGGCTTATCAGCAGTGGGGTTTGCGAGCAAGCGGTTAAGGAAAAAAATCGACAGTTACTGTACAGAGGGCTCTGGTGGCAGTTGGCCGGGTGGAAACCAGAGTCGAAGAGTAGTGAGGCTTATCAGTTTTGAGGCGGTAAAAAAAAGTTTGTTTTATATCGCGGTGTGCGGGACACGACAAAGAATGCAGAGGTGCGACAGCTGGGCGCAGCTTAGACAACCAGTTGAAAAGTGTGGTGAAAACAAAAAACAAAAATGTCAAACGAAACAAATGATACTGTATGATAGTAGGAAGAATGGGAAAGGCTAAATGGCACGAAGCGTGGCTGAGGACGGTCAACCTGGAAGAAACAAACTAAGCAAAATACCAGTAGCAGTGAAACAATGGGGGTGAGGATGGGGATGTAGCGCAATCACTATGAACATTATCGAGGATGTAGTAATAAATATATGTATAATCTAAGATTCAGATATACATACATACTCGGATAAATGGTTATCACCTCATTTATGTCCTCCTGTGCATAAATTTACTTAATATTTATAACCCATCAGACTCTTTCTCTTTAGCGCTCTCTGTTTAAGTGTGAATGTCCTGGACCTTATTCTTTTCCTACCAAATCCTTTATTAGCCCTAATTTTGACATTAGCTGCTGTGCAACTCTATTATGCAGTCTTGCTGCTTTCATGGTCCGTAAGAACCACTGATTTCCATTTGACTCCCACCACAGCTACTTTTAAGTCAGGACTGCCTTCAGCTGCACTGTGGATTTTCCTTTGTGGCCAATAACGTGCATTGCTCTCAGTCCCTTTCACCAGGCCTCAGGGCACCTACAGTCTGCCGCCATGCGGCAGCTAAAGTTCCTGCCACCTGCTGGCTGCCCACCCTCAGACCCTCTTAACCTGCCCGTGAACTCTTCACATGCCACTTTGTAGCTGATGGGTAAGTGAGCATATTTATTCTAGTCTCCCCTCCAAATATCCCATCTTCATTCCCACACACATTGAGGTTACAGCCTGAGCTCTGGGCTGAATCATGAACATAGACCTTGATGGCAGTAAGAACACTTGGCCCACTCAGTTGGCCCATTTCCCTAGTGGATAAGCTGCAGATCCTAGTTATCAACAGCTGACTTCCTCCTACCCACCAATAAAGTGGTTCTGTCTGTCCATGTTCTTGAGTCCCCACTATATTTAACCTCATGGGAAGGCCATTCATGTGTTCAACCCTGTCTGTGAAAAAACTTCCTCATGTTGCCCTGAGCAATCCCCTCTGTCTTCAAATTTGGCCCCCCGTTCTTGGCATCCTTTTTCTGAAAGATGCTACTCTCTTGGACTGTTCATTCCTTGGTGCCGAAATTTTCTGTCCCCCCCAGCCCTTTTCTCAAGGGCATACATCATCTCTCTTTGTAACCTGGTGCAGGCCCTTCACTACTTTGTGTCCTCCTCTGGGCTGGCAGTTGAAAGTGCCTGCCATTGCTGTCACTGTAGTTCAGTAGCAACTGGCTGCCTAGCAACAGCGCAGCATTCCTGATCAGCAGTTTCTGAACAGCCTCCTGCTGCTACATATAGTCTGGGCCAAAGGTACCCCTCCCCACACTGGGTTTCAGGAAGATAATATAAAAAATTACCACTGTTCTGAGGTGACCCATTATATCACCAAAGCTACACCACCAAACCACTGACCTCCTGGGACAACTCAAGACTCCTGAACCACCAGTGTCCTTTTAAATAATATGGGGCCACTAGCCCAAATGCATTCCACCCATCTGAACTTCTTAAATTTATTGGCTACCCAGGTCACCTAGGGGTGCGGAGGTTTGCCCAGTCCCAAATACCACTTTATTCTCTGTTCTTAGCTGTCTGCATTTTTATTCCATCTAGTTTCCTTACTTTGACATAGTTTGTCTTTTCTCTGATTCTCTTCCTTTACTCCTGTGCTATATACATTTTGTATCTCTCTCTTGCTACTATAACCCTCATAATGATCTATTTTCCCTTCTTCTACAGGTCTGGCCAACATACCAATCAGATAAGTGTCTTTGTTTAATTCTACTCTAATCTCCTCTGCACCTCCGACCCGCTGTGTGCCTTCAACCTTCTCTGTTCTTCCTTTCAGGTCCTATCAGAATACCCAAACCAGGACACCCCAACTCTGGACTCCCCTACCTGATGGAACAGGTAAGTCCTAATTACTTGCCTTAGAATCATAGAAATCTGGTGACGAAAAGGACCATTTTGACCAGTGGACACCCACCCCCACCCAATCATCATCTTTGTCCAAGAACACCTCCCTGGTCAGCTCCTGGTGTCTGTCCGCCCCATGATCCTTTCACCATTTTCACACCTACCTCTTCAGTAGTCAGTTCTGGACTCCATCACCTTCTCAGTTGTGATGTAATGCCCCTCATGCCTCTAAACCTTCCTTCTAATCTTAGTTTACGATCCTAGTTCACATGACTTTCCCCGCAAATAAGCTTCCCTCTCCTTACTAGTCTCAACCGGGTACAGATTGGTTCCTCACACCTCTCATAGGGCTGCCTATGCATAGTGTGCACGTCTTAATTGCCATCTGAACCACAATCATCTTATGTCCTTGTGTAGGTGGGCCTCAGAACTAAACCCCATACTCCAGGTGAGGCCCACCATGGATTTATAAAGGCATCAGCACCTCCCTCTCTGTTTCACAACCCCTCCGTACACACCAACATTCTATTCCTTTGCCCACCACTGTGCTGCTGGTTCTCCATAAGTTATCTGAATTATAATCCCAGATCTCTGTCCTACTGAGTTTCCTTACCCCCCAGTATTATAAATGGTTTAAGGTTATTACACCCATGTGCACTACTGTGCACACGGCATAAATTTCAGCTAGCTTCCGCCACCTCTCCAGAATCTTTAGGCTGGCCTCTCCACCTCCTCCAGGATATCTACCATATTGCAGATCTTCGTATCATCTACAGTAGGCACGCCCCTACCCAGTTCCTCATGTATCTAACATACTAAAAACCTGCAGAATAGGCGGATGTTCTGTTGTCTTTCGGTAGCCAGCCTCTAATGGGTTCTTTCTTTCTCACAGCCCAGAAGGTCATCCTCTTCTTCAGTTTACTTGAACTATCCCTCCTCATAAAGACCTCCTGTCCTCCTCCACCAGACTCTAGACAGTACATTCCAGGGCTCCCACCCTCTCAATGAAGGGTCTCACATCCCCCCGTAATTTCCTTCTCTAGCTTCCATCATGCCTGGCTGTTTCCCACCTTCTTTAGTCCCAACATCTTGGCACCACCCTGTTTATTCCTTTACATATTGAAGACCTATCATATCCCCATTTCCTCTCCTCCACCGAGCCAGCCATACTCTTCCAACCTTTCCTCATAGGGCCTTCCTCCATGCTCTGAAGCATCTGGTTGCCTCCTCTGGACTCCAGCAGTGTTGCGTCATCCAGGAGGGGTCTTCAGTACTGCATACAGTACTCGGGGTGTCAGACCAAGGCATGATACAGGAGGATCTCCCTCTTCCTGCCGTAATCCCCTGGCTATGCAGTATCGGTTTGCTTTGGCACAGTTCTTCTGCAATTCCTAGTGTTGTCATTTGGCGTCTACCACCACCCCTAGATCCCTCTTACTCATTAGCAGCACGGTATGACCCTCCCAGTTAGCCATGGCCGGGTTTCTAGACCTGGTTCCAGCACCACATTTCCACCATTAAACCTCAGTCCCCACCTCGACACCCCTCGGGTATCAAATCCCTCTGGACTGTCTCTCTCAACAGTCCCGTCCGCCAATGCTCCAGTTTAAGTAATCCAAGAGACCATCTACTCTCAACAACCCTCCCATATCCAAGACATAGGCAGTGAACAGGAGTGGCCCAGTACGAACCCGAGACCACCTGGTGACCATTGGGGAGGACTACCTACTACCTCTGTATTTGCCCTGTTAGACAATTTCTACCCATCTGAGCAACTGTCCTCCCCCACCCCCAATCCCAGCAACTGTCCTCCACCCCAAGCTTTCGCAGCCCATTTTGGGAGCGAATCAAATGCCTTACTGAAATCAGCTATAGGACATCCTCCAGTCTATGCGGTCAGGGTCTCAGTCATAAAATCTATAGGTTGGTCAACATGATCTCCTGAGATGAAACCATAATGTTTGTCATCCAGTTGCTCCAACCTTTCCAGCTGCCTCTAGACTATCCTTAGCCATGCCCTCCCATTACTTTGCTTACCCACCACAGTGTTAGGCTAACAGGCCTCATTCCCATCTCCTCTAGACCCCATTTGTGGATGGCACCACATGAACCACCTCCAGTGTAAACACCATCCTGTCAGCAGAGACATGTTAGTGTGCTGCCAGTGGTGCCTAGCTCATCAAGGTCCTCCACAACCCTCGGATGCAGCCAATCTGGCCCAGTGCCTTATCAGTTTTAGTATCAGAAGGCCTCCTTCACCCTTTCCACCAACAGTTCCTCCCCCAGACCCCTCATTTAACCACCATCCCCTTCTGAACTTGGCCCAGCTTGTACCTTCTTTCAGTCCTCTCAGCCTGACCTCTGACTCTGCAAGCTCCCCTTCCTCCCATTGGGCTGGAGGATCCTCACCTCCCTCACGTAAATATCAAGACAAAGTACTCATTAGCACCTCAGCGGTCCTCACCTCCTGAGTCATCCCTCCTCAGTCCTATAATGCTGATCTGTGCCTCCTTTCTCTTTCTCCTTGTGTATATAAATCATTACTGGAGAAGTCTCAGGTCAGGGAACTACAGCTGAAAGAACATAGAACAGGTAAGGCATCGGAAAACCATGCATGGGGCAGAGACAGACATGGACTCATGACAGCATGTGAGACTCGGATATCAATGCTAGAGTGCAAGGCCAGCAGGTAAGTGGACATGACCTGTGGGTAGAGTGTACAACCACAGGGACCCCTGCATCCCACCATGCTGGACACAAGGAGTGTACCGGGCATAGCCCACTGCAGCACAGTAGCTGATGGAGGCCCGGACACTGTGGACCCAGACTTGAATGTAACCATGGTGCACTGGAAGCCTGCACTAGGACTGTGGGCAGACAGTGTCACTACAGTACTGGTAAAACCACCTAAACAAGTAGCAACTCGACAGGTGTGACCATGGGTGTGACATGCAAATGAAGTACAATCACCCGAATGAGCTGGAACAAAACCGGTCAGTGTTGCCATCCTCTAGCACAATGAGGACAGCAGAAGCCATGGAGAGACAGGGTGCTCAACGCAACCCCGACAGCATGAATAATCTATAAAGTCAGCACAATCCAGGAAGAAATAAGCTAAATGTGGTGGCTACCTCTTGGCCCTGAATCGACATGCAATGAGACCGTGTACTGTTTTTAACATATCATATTTTTCTCACTGCAGCACACCGGCTTGGGGCATCCAACAACCAGCTCCACCACCTGGAGGCTGTGCAGCTCAAACTGCACCAAGGAGTAAGGATAGCCATCATACAATCACTGGAGGGCCCCCCTCTGCCTCCCGCCAGACAGCCGGACCCTCCTCAACAGGACTCACCAAAGTCTTCCTGGTGGCTCAGAGCACAGCATCAAGCTACAGGTCATGCCAGCCATTTTCCTTGATCAGCCCAGAAGCAGACGTGCAACCACATCCAACAGCAACCTGCGACATCTGCAGTGCTCCCATCTGATATCAATGACACTAGTAGTGCCCCAAGGCATCCCCAGAGACTACTAACACATGAAATTGCACCCAGGACTGGAAAAGCAGTGTATGGATGTTAGATCCCGGTCCTCCTGCCAACCCCAGTGGCCAGGCTCAATCCTGAACCCGGGTCACGCTGGGTGTGGCTGGGTAGCAACATCGACACCCCTCAACCCTCGCACCACTGGGATGGCTGAGACAGTGTAACAGTGCTGCCAGCACCACAAGTCAAGTCCTACCTCAGCCAGGCCATCACACTGCACCAGGATGGCCAGCACCTAAAGAAAAGAATGAGCACAGTCATGCTCTGGACACTGACAGATGCTCACCAGCAGAGGTGTGGCTGGCATCAAGTAAGAGGCACACACATGGCTAGCCATAGCTACTGCAGGTAAACAACTACAATGACCTCTGAGCTGTGGCAACAGTTGCCAAGAAGAGGACCCTGCAGATGTGAACAGGACCTGCGCAGGACCTCACCAGAACCAGTGACACTGGCTGACCTCCATCCCCAAGCAGCTACAGACGGTGACTGGATAGCCATAGTACAACAGGATCACGGCAGCATCACCCACCAGGTCAGCCTACTCCACAGAGGACAACATCAGGGACCTAACAGGCACCTTCTGGATGATGGATGGTACTTTCAAGACTGTGCCACCTGTTCCTCATTTTACCATCTATACACCCATGGAGATGGGCACAACAACCTCATTATGTCATTGGTGCATACTATGATGACAGAGCCTACAATGTTACTGCACCTTGTTCCGAGCTGAATAAATATGCCAGTATACAGTCCTGCACTCTCAAACCACCTATGAACATCTGACTTTGAGCAGGCTGATCAGGCACATTAAGATGGAGCTACATGAAACCATAAACAAGGACCCTATTCCACTTTGGGCAGGTTGTGTGTGGAAAGTCAGGCTTTGGTCTTGCACCACTAAAAGCCGCCAGACTTCAGCTGAAGATCAAAACTCATGGTCCTTGCCCATCTCTGGCACAGGACGTCTAGCAACATTCAGCCTCCTGAAGTCCTACATTCCACAATGCCACCATTCTTCTATTGTTTGAGCAGACACATGTACTGGGCAGGATATAGGCTGTACAGTAAGGGTGACCAAAGTGCCCAGGATGACCCCATGTTCCCACTCAGCTGTGGTTGGTTGCAGATCTCAATGAAAAAGGCAGACACCACCATGGACCCAAAGCAATGTCCAGACCTGCCACTGCCATCTCATACCCTGCTTGGGAAGGTGCATGTAGGGGTCATGACAATGCTAGCAAGAACTCCACAAGGAACAACAATGGACCTATCACCAGGGAAGGCATTCATTGTGGACTGCCATGGACACACCAAGAGCTATGAGGTGGATAAGGATTAGTTGCACAACGTCAGGATGACAAATGGTGAAGTTCCTCTGTGGCATGGCACCCCAACTACCCTGTGGGAGTTTCCATAGTGACTTGGCACCTGACGGATGTACACTCACAGTACACATCATACACAGCCACTGGGTTGCCAGCGGCCCCTACTGTTGAATAAAGTTTCTACCCCGATATTCAACATGCCTCAACATGGTGGTGATGTCTCATCACAATACTGCTGGGCAACGTAATACATGCAACCCACTGCCACACTGCCACATCTGCACTGTGTGGCATGTCGCTGGGCCTGACTCTCCGTGGGCACCCCAAAATCCTTTCAGCTGTTCATGTCGTGCCACCGTGCTCAAGATCTCAAGCTGTGTGAGTGCACACCAATCCTTCCAGCTGTGCAACTGTGTGGCAACAGCATTCCCACAATTAGCCCTTGTGGAAACCCCCACAATGCACTGGCAGCCTTTATGCCACAATGAGCTCTAATGTAACAACCCCAAAACACCTCCAAAGTTTTTCTGTGTGGTTGTGCATGCCATAGTGGGCTGGCATGACTTGACACATGCACACATTGCACAGTTGTGCTATGGCATGCTGCTGTGTCACTGGCATCCACATGTGAATGTTGCTGTGGACCATTTCCTGGTACAGCTATCACATACTCACTGTGCGCTCTGCTGTGTGCCTGCAGTGTCGCGCATGCAATGACCAACAGGCATGAGTGCTCAATTCCTTCATGCATGCCCAGCTGGCTGACTGTCATGACCCACATAATGCATGCCAAGAAAGTGCATGGACAATCCGCCACATGCTGCCTGGGATGGTTGGTCAACACACTGGGGCACTACCATTTCTTTATTTCATCCTGTCCCATGGATGGTGAGACAGTCTTCCTTACGGGGTCTGTAGATCAGGTCAGTGCATCCTCGGAGGGTGCACCACACACGAAGGTGGGCGTTTCACATCATCCGTACTTGTTCAGTAGTAAGCTCAGGTCCTGGGATGGGTGGCGTGGGCTGGGATCGGGTGCTTCATGTGTTTGTGGAAAATCCTCAACAGCTGCAACATCCTGACCTCTTACAGCCTGTTATTGATAATGTCAGGCACTGTCTAGAGTCAGGCCACTGTGTTACAGGCTGCTGGGGCTGTTGGGTTGTTGTGTGTGAGGATACAGCATGTCAGACTAATAACGTTGGGATTATAAAAGGAACCTAGCAGGCAGGGTTTTCTATATGTAAGGAGGTCGGCCAGTGGTGGGATGGGCAACTGGTATCTAGAGCAAGATGAGTAGTCTGGGTGGGTCCAGCTGCATAAAGAGTTGTTATCTAGAGGTGTTGGTCCAGCTCTAAGGAGGGTGCTTTGTTTGAGTGAGACTAGAGAGTATGGTCCAGCTGCAGGAAGGTGGTCTACTGAGGTGGGGAGGCAGGTCTGGAGGTTACATCTGCAGGGGATCATGTCTGAGGGTAGGAAGGATGGCCTGGATCAGCCAGCTACAGGGTGGGTGATAGTTGATGGGAGAGGCTGGTTTTGGGAAGCATGAGGGTGGACTAGCTGCAGGCAAGGTACACAACTTGGGAGAGGTCTATTGGGATGTTGATATGGATTTGTCCAGCACAGGTGGTCATCTGGGCAGGGGTGTTAGATATTACAGTGTCGTCATGAGGGTGCAAGCCCAAAGAGCTGTGCAGGAACCCTCACTGAAGTCAAATACTAGAATTAGTATTAAAGCATTCTTAATTTGCAGCCTCAAAGACTAATTTTAGTCATGTTTAGTAATCTTTAATCATCATTCAAAATACAACAGCTAAGAATACTAAATTCTAAGAAGTATTTCAGCAGACTAGTTGTTAAAGAGTAAGTTATTACAAATGAGGATTAGAAATAGATCTGCAATGCTCAAAAAGTACAATTTTTTTTTAATACAACTGAATCATAAATGAAGATTACAGTCAACAAAGTAGTTTAAGTTTAAATTAGCTAATCAAGGCTGGGTACGTTACTGTGCATTTCAGTTCTACTAAGCAAGGAGACAGATAAAACAACCAACAACACCAATGAATTTTACAGAAGGTAAGCAATAATAAAATGTGGTTTACCTGGAAATAACATGGTACAAAAAAAGTTGGCAGTGTCCCTTAAAAGTCTATTCTAAACCACTTTTCCCTGTAAGTCTACTCGGTCAGGTCCTACATTTCTAGCTCTCTTCCTGTCTGTCTAGCCTGATGAAACTGCATGAGTGCTCTGTGGTCTCCATTTTTGAACAACTGGAGTTCCACAGCTAAGATTTACATATTTAAGGTAAACTTATGTTTAAAATAACCATCTTTTAACTCCTGAAACATTAAATATAGTAAAGAATTATCACTCAGCTGTTTTTTCCAAAATGAAATGCTACAAGTTCACCTGATGTTTTGTCTTGAAAACATCTTTCTCTTCTCTGAACTCTTGGCTAAACTTCAGAAACACATTTTATTTTCAATCAACCCCTCCCCTTTAAAGTGTTTAGGATGCATTGTGCCTCTAGATTACTTGTTATTTGTGGATTTTGCTGATTTAGTTATTTCAAAGTGGTGTTGGTGAGACAGGAGAATGAACAACCAGGAAGATTGTGTGAGAGAATTCAGAATGCAGAGAAAGAATTATAACATTTGTAATCAGAGAAAATCTGGAGTTACCTACAGATAAAGGAAAATTATTTACTGCAGATATTTGAGTGTGTTTGTGGGGAACTGTTTTTGCATTTAATATTTGTATTTAACAGTTGCATGTGTTAATCCATTTAGTGATCTGGGGATCAGTGTAATTTTATTTTTTTATGAAGACTGCATTAATTTATATTTTATGTTTATTTTATTTCATTTTTTTGACTGACTAAAGTGCTAGACAGATTCTTGCCCTGTTCCAGGCACGACACAGGGGAGATCATCTGAATGAAAACCAACTGACCTTGAACCAGATTAAGCGTGTTGGTGGTATTTTAGCTGATGAATTGGGGGAGTTGGCCAGGGCACGAGAAAAAATTCCCTGCTTTTTCGATAAGTGCCATGGGATCTTTATCATCCACCTGAACTACCACCAGAACAGGCAGTGGGACCTCAGTTTTAGTAATATAATCGAGGAGCAGTACCTCAGGGGTAAGCCATCCACCTCATGCTGCACTACAACATCAGTATTGGGATAGTAACATAAGTGCCTGGTATGGGAATAGAACCTACTGCCTTCTGATCTCCAACGGAGGTGAGTGCCACTGCCTGCAGAGCCACTGACACTGCAAATGCAATATGTTAGTGTCACATTACTAGTTTTAGTTTTAATACTATACATAAGTATAGGGTCCATGGTTGAGGAAAGGAGTGATTGGGGGTATAAGTGTGGGAGGTTCTGCTCTGGATGGTGGCTGTGTCCAGCTTTTGGAAAGGGTGTCCAGCTCTGGGAGGTTACTCAACCTGCATTGGGAAGAGGCTGGTCTGTGGATGGGGATGAACCCAGGGGTCCAGCTGCAGGAGGATTGTCTGCTGGGGAGGCTAGTCAGGGCATGAAAAAGTGAGCCAGCAGCAGGGAGGGTGGCTGGTGGTGAGAGACTAGTTCAAGAGTTGGAAGTGAGGTTCAGCTGCAGGGTGGAGTGGTTGGATGGATGAGTGAGAGGCTGGTATGGGGCTTCTGGTGGATCTAGCTGTAGAGTTGAGTGGTTAGGTGGGGACTGCTGGTCCATGGGCTTGGGTACAGCTTCAGATATATGGTCTGTTAAGTGGAGGTTTGGGGTGGTGCTCAGCTACCATGGAGGTTGTATGGAATGTGGTTGAGGCTGATCAGATGTGAGGAGGTGGCTGGCTGGTGAAGTGGCAGCTGGCCCGGAGCCTGTGTGGTGCTCTAGCTCAGTGCTCATTATGTGAAAGCTGGGGCTGAAGTGTTGTCCAACTGCATGGGAGGATAGTCTGGTGCCTGGAGGGTGATCTAGCAGGTGGAGGGTGGTTGACTGATATTTGGGAGTGGGGTGGGTAGGGCTAAAGTTGATCAGCCTAGAAGGGATCCAAAGTGGCAAAATTAATTAGAAAATGGTTAACATGTGTACCCTTCAGCTTAACAGTAGTGCTATGACCTGCAGCGGAGGTGACCTTAGTTCGGAATATGAGCTTGCATCAGGGCTCTCTGGGAGAGGGAGGAGGATCAACTGTTATACAAGAGGATCTCTTCTGGGGAAGGAGGACAGACCAGCTCAGCTTTAGTACTGCAACTGAGTGACCACAAGTGGCAGTGCAGGTGGGAGCAGCCCATGGGTGGGAAGACATTGACTGGTGCTGTGCCACCGTGTCTGTGCACGTGTTTGTGCACTGCCACGCGCTTATGTCCTAGAGGATGGAAGAACATGGCTTGTATCCTGACTACCTAGGGCAGCTGCTCTTATATTGGATTCATTCTATTGTGGAGCAAGTCCTGGCAGATGCCAGAGTGAGTATGGTGTTGTGGTAGCTGAACAGAAGGGGCGACCAGAAAATGCAGGTTGAAAAATGGAGTAGTAGTTAGGGGAGTGAAGTTAAGGTGTCAGAGGTGATGGTTAATGGCACTTATTACAGTGGCGGGACAGTGAGCAGCTCAGCTCAGTACGCGCCAGATCCTCTTCAGTGTCTTCATAAGTGACATTGCAGAAAAACTGGAAAGAAGGGAATGCCTTTTTGCAGACAATACCAACATTTGTAGGGTGGGCACTAAGAAGGGAGCAGAGAGCATGCACATGCCTCTTGGAGAAACTCAAAAAGTGGTCAAGATTGGGGCAGTTGGTTTTCAATGACAAAGTGCAGAATTGTGTGCCTAGGGCATAGGAAACCAGGAACTGCTTTATAGGGTTGGTACTGATGATACTAAGCAGGGGGGGACCTTGGAGTTATTATGATCTTAAAGAGACTTGCCAGATACTGCCTGCACCATATTGGTGCCTTGCCACCAGAAGACTAAGAAGTTAATACATGTCCCTAAATTTATAAGCCTTTAAAAGTTCGACCCTCATAAAAATATACAAACTGGGGTCCCAAGGACTTCCTGTTTTTTTCTGCTCCAGCTCCACCCCATGCTCACTAGAGATGGCCAAGTACTTGCCAGTAAGAGGCGTGAGGTACACTCATTATAATATATATTGGGCTGCATTTCTATTGATTTTAAACTATATATTAGCTACCTGGCAACAAAATATGGACACTGTTCAACTAAAAGGGCCTTGCTATGACGATACCCATGTTTCATTGTTAGAGTGGTCACTAGATCATTTAAAATCAATGAAAAGCTACCGCCATTACAGATAAGACTTGAGCACCCGTGCTCTCACTGACATCTAAGTCATCATCCTTGCGAAAGTACAGGGAGCAGAGCTGAGGTGGCAGCAAGCAACTGGGAAGTTCTTGGGACCGCAAGCTCTATATTTTTTATGAAGGATAATTTCAACCAATATTCATTGGGGGTCACCTCTGGCAACAGGCACCAATGGATATTGTGCAAAGAGACCAACTGGGTTACCTCGGTGAGTCTCTTTAAAAGTTGCTGGGCTGTGTGACAAAGCAGTGGGTAGGGCTAGAAGGATGCTGGGGCTGCATGGGAGGAGGGTATCTTCAGCCCAGGAGGAGGGAGGTGGTGGAGTTGCAAAATAATCCCATGATGAATGAGATCAACTAGGCCCCAGCCACACTGAACCTCTCAGACCCAGTAACAGATAAAACTATTACAAACCATGGAGTGGTACAGTGTGTCTATACACTGCCGCGGTGTCCATTTCAGGACACGGCACCACTGCTCCAGCACCGGGAGCCGGAAGATCGCTATCGCGGGCACGCGATCCCACAATGCAGCTCACGCTGCACCACATTGCTTTCAGCGCCACATATGTCCGACACTATGCCGCAGTAACGATCACCGGGGGTAACCGCTCATAACCATTATTGAAACCACCTCATGTGGTTTCAACCATGATTATCAACCTGCTCTAACGTTAGATGTAAAGGTAGGCCAGTTGCTGTAACAGTTTGGGCACTCTGTAACGTTACAAGCGGGGGTAGTGTGGACGGGCCTAAAGTACTATCTGTCAGGTTTGGAGGCTGTGCCTTAGAAAGGCCATAGGGTGGAGGCAGTATAAAGGGCAACTAAAATTGTACATGGGCTGTGGCAAAAGCCCTGTGAGGAGACTGTGATCTCAACATATAAACCCTGAAAGAGAGGGGACATGATGGAGACCAACAAATACCTTACAAGGATGAACAGGGTGCTGGGGGGGGGCTCCTTCAAATAGGAAAAAGGACCATGGGACATGATGAAGCTTGTGATGGGGGTAAAAGATGGATGTGAGTTACTACTTCACTGAAAGGAAGTAGACACCTGGAACAGACTGACAGCATTATAGAGTTGGAGGTCAGGAGGTGAAATGTGGGGGGCTTAAGTACGTGTGGTATATTGACATAAATCTCAGTAAATAAGCAGGAAGAAGAAAGGAGAGGGCCACAGGCGACCATTGGGATTTTACAGAAGGACTTCAGGAGCCTACTAGTTGCAGTTATGAGGTCTGAAACCACAGCAGAAGTGTGACCTAGAGTGAGGGCTTATCAGCAGTGGGGTTTGCAGCAAGCAGTTTAAGAAAAAAATCGAACAGTTACTATGTGCTGGGGAGCTCTGGTGGCAGTTGTAGCGAGGTTGGGAAGCCAGAGTCGAAGAAGTAGAGTGAGGGCTTATCAGTTTTTTGAGGAAGCGGTAAAAAAAAAAAGTTTGTTTTATATCGGTGTAGCGAGGACACGACAAAAGAATGCAGAGGAGGTGTGACAGCTGGAGGCGCGGCTTGGAGCAACCAGTTGAAAAGGTGTGGTAGAAAGCAAAAAAAACAAAAATGTTAAACAGAAACAAATGATCACTGTATGATGAGTGGGAAGAATGGGAAGATATGACTAAATGGCACATTAAGCGTGGCTGAGGACGATCGAAAAGCCTGGAAGAAACAAAACTAAAGCAAAATACCAGTAAGCAGTGCTGGAAACAATGGGGTGAGGGATGGGGATGTGTGGCGCAATCCACTATGAACAGTAATCGAGGATATCCGTAATAAATATATGTGTAAATGTAAGATTCTGAATGTATACATGTACATGCTCGGATAAAATGGATTTATCACACTCCATTTATGTCCCTCCTATTATAAATTGCTTAATATTTATAACCCATCAGGGCTCTTTCTCTTTAGTGCTCTGTGTTTTTAATTGTGAGCTGTCCTGGACCTTATGCTGTTCTTTTCCCTACCCCAAAATCCTTGTGTAGCCCTAGTACTTTGATTAGCTGCTGTGCAACTCTATTGTATGCAGTGCTTGCTGCTTCATGGTCCCGTAAGGAGCCACTGATTTCCCTGTTTGACTCCCACCCACAGCTACTTTTAAGTCAAGTTCAGGCATTGCCCTTCAGCTGCACTGTGGATTTTCATTGCTGGCCCCTATCTTGTGCATTTGCTCTCCCAGTCCACTTTCTACCAGGCCCTCAGGGCACCTGATCTGCGCCATGCGGCTTAGCTAAGAGTTCCTTACCTGCCTTCAGCTGCCCACCCTCAGACCCTCTTACTGCCCATTAAGGGCTCTTCACATGCCACTTTGTGGCTGATGGATAGAGTGAGGCATATTTGTTCTGAGTCTCCCCTCCCAAAATATCCATCTTCATTCCACACACATGTTGCAGGTTACAGCCTGAGCTCCCAGGGCTGAATCATAGACACACAGACCTTGATGGCAGATAAGAACTGCTTGGCCCACTCAGTTGGCCCATTTCCCTACTTCTAGTGGATAAGCTGCAGATCCTAGTTATCCAACAGCTGACTTCCTCCCACCCCACCAATAAATTGGTTCATGTCACCAGCCATGTGATCTTGAGGTCCCCACTATGTTGGCTCCCAACCTCCTTAGGAGGAGGCCATTCCATGTGTTCACCACCTGTCTGTGAAAAAATGCTTCCTCATGTTGCCCCTGGGCGGCCCTCTATCTTCAAATTTGGCCCCTTGTTCTTCGCATCACTTTTTCTGAAAGATGCTACTCTCTTGGACTTTGTTCATTCCTTGAGGTGCTAGAAATTTTCTGTCCTGCCCCGACCCTTTCCTCAGGGCATACATATTCAGCTCATCTCTCTTTGTATGGCTTCTGGTGCAGGCCCTTCACTATTTAGTTGTCCTCCTCTGGGCCCAGTTGAAGGTACTGCCATTGCTGTCACTGTAGTTCAGTAGCACTAAACTGGCTGCCTAGCAACAACCACAGCATTTCTGATCAGCAGTTTTCTGAACAGCCTCCTGCCTGCTACATATAGTCTGGGCCCAAGGATATTACCCCCTCCCCCCACATTAGGTTCCAGGGAAAGATAATATAAAAAAAAAAATTGCCACTGTTCATGAGGGAGTGACCCATTATATCACCAGAGCTATACCTTTCAAACCACTGACCTCCTGGGACAACTCAAGACTCCTGAACCACCAGTGTCCCTTTTTTAAATAATATAGGGGCCACTAGCCCAAATGCATTCCCACCTCCCCATCTGGACTACTTCTTCACAACTTATTGGCTACCTGCAGGTCACCTAGGGTGCTAGGAGGGTTTTGATGAGTCCCAAATACCACTTTATTCTCTGTTCTTAGCTGTCTTCCATTTTTTATTCCATCTCTAGTTTCCTTACTTTGACATAGTTTGTCTTTTCCTCTGAAACTTCTCTTCCTTTACTCCTGTGCTATATACCATTTTTGTATCTCTACTCTTGCTACTATAACTTCCTCATACTGATCTATTTTTCCTTTATTTCTACAGGTCTGACCAAACATACCAATCTAGATAAGTGTCTTTGTTTAATTCTAACACTCTAATCTCTCCTCTAGCACCTCCGACCCTTTGTGTCCCTTCAACCTTCTCTTGTTCTTCCTTTCAGGTCCTATCAGAATACCCCAAACCAAGGACACCCTAACTCTGGACTCCACCCTGATGGAACAGGTAAGTCCTAATTACTTAACTGCTTAGAATCATAGAAATCTGGTGACAGAAAAGGACCATTTTGGCCAGTAGAGTGTGCCCCTTACCCCCACCCCAATCATCATCTTTGTCAAGAGACACCCCACTCTGCCCACTGGTCAGCTCCTGGTGTCTGTCCCATGCCCCCATGAATCCTTTCACCATTTTTGCGCACACCACCTCTTCCAGTAGTCAGTTCCTGGACTCCATCACCTTCTCAGTTATGTGATGTAATGCCCCCTCACATTGCCTCTAAACCTTCCTTCTAATCTTAGTTTATGATCCCTAGTTCTAGCACTTATTTTCCTTGCAAATAAGCTTCCCACTCTCACCTTACTAGTCTCAGCGGCAAGTACAGATTAGGTTCCTCCACTCTCCTCATAGGGCTGCTTTATGCAAAGTGTGCACATCATTGACTGCCTTGTCTGAACCCTTTCAATCCTGTCTTATGTCCTTGTGCAGGTGAGGCCTCCAGGAACTAAACCCTATACTCCAGGTGAGGCTCACCATGGATTTATAAAGGCATCAGCACCTCCCTCTTTCTGCTTTTATAACCCTCCGTATGCACACCGAGCCCTATCTTACTTTGCCACCACTGTGCTGCACTGGTTCTCCGCTTAAGGTTATCAAATTATAATCCCCAGATCTCTGTCCTGCTGAGTTTCCTTACCCCTCCCTGTGTAAATGGTTTTGCGGGTTATTACACCCATGTGCATTACTGTGCACTTTTTGGCATTAAATTTCAGCTGCCAAGCTTCCGACCACCTCTCCAGAATCTTTAGGCTGTCCCTCTCTGCCTCCACCTCCCCTACCAGGATGTCTACCATATTGCAGATCTTCGTATCATCTACAAGTAGGCACGCCTTCCCCTGCAGTTCCTCCGCTATATCTAACATACTAAAAGCCTGCAGAATAGGCCGGATGTTCTGTTGTGTCTGCTCGGTAGCCAGCCTCCTAATGGGTTCTTTCTTTCTCACCCAGCCCCAGAAAGGGTCATCCTCTTCTTCAGTTTACACTTGAACCTGTCCCACTCCCTCTTAAAGACCTCCACTGTGTCCTCCTCCACCAGACTCCTGGACAGTACATTCCAGGGCTCCACCACCCTCTCAATGAAGTAAGGTCTCCTGCATCCCCCCCCCGTAATTTCCCTTCTCTAGCTTCCACTCATGTCACCTGGCTGTTTCCCACCTTCTTTAGTCTGAACATCTTTTTGGCACCGGCCCTGTTTATTCCTTTTACATATTTGAGCAGCCCCATCATATCCCCCATTCCTCCTCTCCTCCACCGAGTACAGCCCATGCTCTTCCAGCCTTTCCTCCTAGGGCCTTCCTCCCATGCTCTGAAGCATCCTGGTTGCCCTCTGGACACTCTCCAACAGTGTTGCGTCATCCTGGGTGGGGTCTTCAGTACTGCATGCAGTACTCGGGTGTCGTCAGACCAGAGCATTATACAGAGGGAGGATCACCTCCCTCTTCCTGGCCGTAATCCCCCTGGCTATGCAGTATCCGGTTTGCTTTGGCCGCAGTTCTTCTGCAATTCTTAGTGTTATTCATTTTGACGTCTACCACCACCCCTAGATCCCTCTTACTCATTGTGGCTTGCAGTATGACCCTCCCCGGTGTATACATGGCCCGGGTTTCTGAACCTCGGATGCAGCACCCAACATTTCCCTGCATTAAACCTCAGTCCCCACCTCCTTGACCACCCCTCCAGGGTATCCAAGTCCCTCTGGACTGTCTCTCTCGCTTCGTCCCCGTCCGCCAATGCTCCCAGTTTTAAGTAATCCGCAAAGAGACTCATCCTACTCTTAACCGCCCTCCCCATATCCAAGACATAGGCATTGAACAGGAGTGGCCCCCAGTGCGAACAGCATGGGGACCCCACTGGTGACCTCGTGGGGGAGGAGACTACCCACCACTACCCTCTGTATTTGCCCTGTTAGACAATTTTCTACCCATCTGAGCAACTGTCCTCTCACCCCCACCCCCCCAATCTGAGCAACTGTCCTCCCACCCCCAGCTTTATTAGCAGCCCATTTTGGGGTACCGAATCAAATGCCTTACTGAAATCCAGCTATAGGACATCCTCCAGTCTATGCCGGTCCAGGGTCTCAGTCATAAAAATCTATGGGGTTGGTCTAACATGATCTCCCTTGGATGAAACCATAATGTTTGTCATCCAGTTGCTCCAACCTTTCCAGCTGCCTCCTGAGCCTATCCTTAATAATGCCCTCCATTACTTTGCCCACCCACCACAGATGTTAGGCTAACAGGCCTATAATTCCCCATCTCCTCTCTAGACCCCCCATTTGTGGATAGGCACCACATGAGCCACCCTCCAGTCTTGAAACACCCATCCTGTCAGCAGAGACATGTTAGTGTGCTGCCAGTGGTGCTGCTAGCTCATCAGCCAATTCCTCCATAACCCTCGGATGCAGCCAATCTGGCCCCAGTGCCTTATCAGTTTTTAGTGTCTGAAGGGCCTCCTTCACCCTTTCCACTGTGATTTCTCCCTCCCTCCCAGCCCACCCCTCATTTAACCACCCATCCCCTTCTAGACTTGGCCCAGCTTGTACCAAAACTTCTTTCAGTCCTCTCAACACCTGACCTCTCGACTCTGCTGGCTCCCCTTCCCTCCCATTGGGCTGGAGGGATCCTCTCCCTCCCTCCGTAAATATCAAGGCAAAGTACTCATTTAGCACCTCTGCATGACTCCTCTACCTCCTGAGTCCATCCCTCCTCAGTCCTAATAATGCTGATCTGTGCCCTCCCTTTTCTCTTCTCCCTTGTGTATCTATAGAATCCCTTTTCCCACCTTCAGATATTCCTAGCCAGGTTTTGCTCCCTCCTCACCTTGGCTTCCCTCACCACTGTGGTAACCCTTCCAGCCATCAACTCATACCCCTCTCCCTATCCCCCAGAGTGCTTAAAACATGCATTGGCAGCCTTTTTATCCCTCGCCACCTCCTGCACCTCCCTGGTCCACCAACACGGCTTGTTGGCTCTACCATGCTTACGCCTTACCTTTGTACAGGAGTTAGTAGTTAGGGTCTAAAACAGTGGAGGAATTCAAACATGCATGGGACAGACAATTATAGTGGGGGGTTGCAGAAAATAGACTGTTGGTTAACTAGAATCTGCAGCTTATCCAGTAGGTAGGGAAATGGGCAGACTGGGTGGGCCAAGTGGTCCTTATCTGCCATCAAAGTCTATGTTTCTATGCACCCCCCTTCTTAATGGCCTCCCACAAGCTGCCAGCATCCATGTCTGGCCTAATCTTGTCCAAGCTCCCCTGTGGAATCCTGCCCATGCCCATGAAGTCCACTCCCCCGAAGTCCACTACTGCTGTATTAGAATGGTTATCCTCCTTCCTCCGATATAGCAGAAACCAGACTGTAGTGTGATCACCACCTGCCAGCGGGCTGCACACCTCCAGACCCTTTATCTGGTCACTGTCTGCTAGGACAACATTCAGTATCCGCTCCTCCCTAGTAGGTTCCCCCACCTGCTGGACCAGGAAGGCATATTGGAACACATCCATCAGTCTCTGTTCCCTGGCCACAGAGGATGCCATAGTGTTCCAGTCTGTGCCCAGCATATTAAGGTCAACCATGATCACCACCATACCCTTTCCACGGTCACAGTGCCCCTTGATGTTCTCAACTAGTTTGTCCTCCAGGGCCTCTTCCATCATTGGGGGTTCTGTACACCACCCCTATTTTCAATCTTTTACCTCCCCTCATTTGTTGGGTTACCCAGATCTCCTCCACCCCCCAAAGCCTCCTCCACTCCACTAACCGCTATGTCATTTTTGACTATCAGCGCTACACCCCCTCTTCCCTCTCCTCTATCCTTCCTGAATATTTTATAACCCACCAAATTTAGGTCCCAATCATTCTTCTGAGTGGCCCATGTGTCAGTAATTGCTGTCACATCCATTGATCCCTCAACCAGCATCACCTGGAGCTTCGGCATTTTGTTGCCAATGCTCCTAGCACTGATCAGGGCCGTCCTCCAACCTGACCCCTCCCTTCTCCAGTCATCTCGGCCCTGAGCAGTCCCTAGATGCCTTTCTTGCACAGCCTGGATGGATTTAGATCTCGATTACCTGCCTTCTTTTCATGCCCTGGACGTGGACCTCAAGCAGCCCTCCTGGAGCCAATCTTTTACTTAACGCCCCCCTTTACAAGTTTAAACTCCACCCCTCAACTTTGAATCCAATAAGATTTAGTTTCAAGATCTCCCACCCCTCCAAGTTGAGGTGTAGCCTATCCCTGGCATATGACCCCCTGTCCCCATGTATCCCCAGTCTCCTCACCAGCCTGACACTCTTCTGCTGCCCCGCGCCAGTCCCTGAGCCACAGGTTCACACCTCTAAGTTTATGCTTTGGTCTCCTGGCGCCCTAGTAATGGCAGAATCTCAAAGAAGGAGATTAGCATCTATAGAGTGGTAAACCCTGGCCAGTTCCAGGAATCTTGCCTGGATTTCTAGTTTACTGTTGCCCTCTAAGTTATTTTTTCCCAGATGTTTCGTCTGTGGATTCCCCGCATTCCAATGCTATCGAGTATAGCTGGAATTTGGCCTTGTGTACGGATAGGCCTGGGATACATTTATCCTTGACTGGGCTGCTTTTTCCCTTCCCCACCCCTCCCACTGGATGCCCCAGGTCGTGGAGTCACCCAGCAGGATCACCTCCCCCCCCTACTTTACTGGCCCCTTAGATTCCATCCAGGCTCTTCCTTCTGTCATCAACCCCCAGCTTACTTCTTTTGCCACCCCTTAGCCTTGGGATCACAAGCCTGTGCTTGCCCTACAATGCTTATTCTTCTACCTTTAGCTACCAGCTTGCTCCTTGCCCCCCAACCTCCTGGGTGTCACAGATTGCCCCCCACCCAGATCTCCGTGGACTCTTTTTCAGGGCTGGTATCCTCAGATCCCCCACCCAGGGTCCCTTCTATTGCTTCCCTCCTTGCCCACCAAGTTCTGCATCCTTCACCCCATCAGCTGTGTTTCTCCCTACCTCCCCCGTCTTCCCCCCCTCGCCACCTCATCTGATTTCTCCCACCCCGAAGCTGGCCTATCTAAAGTACTCCTTATCCTTAGCTGACTTCCCTAACCTGGATGCTTGCCCGACCCTAGTCGTCCCTCCTCCCACCCTGGCTTCACTCTGCACTCCCCCTTCCTCCCCACCTCCCTCCCACCTAGGCTGATGTCTCTTCTCCCCTTCCCTTCCGTGGATCTGGCTCTCTCTCCTGCCCCATCCCCCCAGCTTACTGACCAAACCCTCTCTGTCTGCCTGCTCACCTCCTCCCGCCAGCCTCTCCACCTCATTTCCCGTATATAGCAGGGCAAATAGATTAGTAAGTTTGATTTTTGCCCCTACTTGTTCTCTCCTGTCCCCCCTCCTTCTGGTCAGCCATCTCCCTATGAAGTGATTTCCGTACATTGCTTGTTTCGTGCCCCACCCCTCCTGAGTAACCATATGATTCTTGTCTACCTGTTCCCTGGGTTATGCCATATTGGCTTCGTGCACTCTCATGAGGTCCTTTCCACATCTTTCCTCTCCACCCCTCCAGCCTTCCAGCTGACTTCTGATCCCCTCTACTTCCACCTTAAGACCTGCCAACTGAAAACACATTGGGCACCCTCTGAACCTCCTTGCCAATTTAATATTATTGCGCCCCGCACCCTGTACACCCAATCACTCTACCGAGGGTGCCCGCTTTGGCCACCCCCAAGTCTACCCCCATTTTAGGTGAGCAATGCGGCCCTCTAACAGAAATAATTCAGTCAGTGTTGCACTAAAACCCAAGCAGTTTTCCCCCTCTGACTACAGCAATTTTCTCTCTTTCTTGACAGTAGCCAGTTTTCTAGCCCTAGCAGTAGACAGTTCACAAGCAAAATTAGCCCATCACAACACTAGCCAGCTCAGAGGCCCTAGCAGTAATCGATTCACACACAGTTTGCCTACTCCCTCAGATGTAGTTGGCATACACAGTCATTTATACAGTCTGCTTCATTATGCCCCTTCCTGGTAGTAGTCAGTGTTGCCCAAGCAGCACAGTGTACAGGACCCTTTTCCCCCAATCAATAACAGCTTCCTAGTGTTCCAGTTCGCCCAATCTAGACTTGTCCTCCTCCAATGCTCCACCCTCACCGACCATTTAATAGAGGTTGGGGCCAGGGTGGGTGGTGTGGAACAAAGAACAACTCTCCTCATCTGATTGCAACTGGACTATTTGCCTTTTATGGCCCAGTCACATAGTCAAATGTTCACACCCTAGTCACTGCTTGGCTGCTCCTTCCTGAGTCGCTGGCTTGCAAAGTTGTGGCCGATGTTGACCTGGTATGCATGGCCTGTCACCTGCCAACAAGAGCTTCCTTGTCTATCACCAATGTGATCCCTTCCTCTCCCACTGTGGATGCAGCCCCAGAATGTCAGCCCAGACCACTTCCAGTGACAAGCCCCAGTCTGGAAAGAACAGCTCTCCTCCCCTGATTGGAACTGGGCTAATCGTTGCTATAGATATTAAAAAAGGATGGGTCCCAGCACCGACCCCTGGGGCATGCCACTGCCACCCTGGAGTGCACCCCATTTGCCTTACCACCACCCTCTGGTTTCAGTCTTTGAACCAGTTCTCCACCCACCTTGTTATTTTCTGTTTCACCCCTAAGCCTTCCAGCTCATTTACCAGCCTTCTATGTGGCAGAGTGTCAAAGGCATTGCTGAAATCTGGGTAGGCCACATCCTCCTCCATCCATCTTTCTTGCTACCCAGTCAAAAAACTCAGTTAAGTTTGTTGGGCACAACCTCCCTCTCTCTCTCTCTCTCTCTCTCTCTCCCATAAAACCAAACTGCTTGGGTCCTGGAGGCAGTATAGCACATTAGGTAAAGGCTCTGAGCTACAGATCTGGAGACCTGGGTTTGAATCCAACAGCCATCTTAAGTGCATACTGTGTGATTCCGAGCAAGTTACTTAACTTCCTTGTGAGCCAGGTTGCATCTGGAAACAAGCTTCAGCTTAGTGTGCTACTCCTGGTTAAACAATATTCCCTTCCCCCACTTCCCCTGTAGACCATTGACAACCAGGTGCTCCACTATTCTTTCCTTCAGCAGTATTTCCATTACTTTTCCCACTGTTGTGGTCAGACTGACCAGTATGTAGTTCCTGCATCCTCCCTGTTAACACTTTTGTGTAGTGGAACCACATCAGCCCTTCTCCAATCCCTGGGCATGTCACCAGTTTACAAAGACAGGGTGAACAGGGTAGTCAGAGGCCCTACTACCTCCCTTAGCTCCCTCAGTGTCCAGGGGTGCATCTATCTGGCCCATAGCCTTATTGCTGCCAGTTCCATGAGGATCCTTTCTTTTGCAAAGGGAGCTGTGTCCTTTTCTATGATCTCTCCATCCTTATTAATGCTGGCCCATTTCCTGCCCTCCTTGTAAAAACCGAACAGAAGTATTTGTTCAGTATTTCTGCTTTTGAGGTCATCTTTTACCCTCCCTCCATCCACCCTTTTTCAGACACTCAATATCTCCCTTGCCTTCCTTTTCTCCCTGATGTACCTGCATGTAAAGGTTTTGTCCCTCCTTACCACAATACCCACTGGCTGGCTTGTGTCATGGTTCCACACAAGTGTGGGTCTGGTGCCAATGTGCACTTTGCATGTGGAAACATTTTGGCTTGCTTGCTGTGTGCTGTAGTGTAGTGGATTATGATGAACTGGTTTTGCTGGATTCTGCACTGACACTTCATTTGCAGCAGATCTTGGAGTCCTTTGTGGTGGGAGATTGTCCTACAGTGCATGTTAAGAGTTTATATTGGCTCTCATCTTTGGTTTACTGGCCCCACTGAACTCCCTGGGCTGAGTTCTGTCATGGATTGACTTATCCCTTGAAGAAAAGCAGAAGTGGAAAACATCTGATAAGTGATTGTGTAGGCTCAAATGTGCACTGCAGGCTATTGGAACTTCTATTGCCTGTTTCCAGCTGAAGGGAGTTCTGGGACTGGTTGTGTCTGCGTATATCTGCCTAGAGATGGTCACAGTTGGCCTGCTGTGGTGTGCTATACTGCAATGGATGGTAGTTGGAAATTCCAAATTGGTTGGGGGGGGGACTTAGAGGAAGGATTAGGAAGTACTTCTTCACTGAGAGGGTGGTGGACAACTGGAATGGGCTGCTGAGGGAAATGGTGGGAGGGTTCATGAGGGCATGGGATAAGCACAGAGGGCAACTGACATGGGGGACTACAGAAAAGGCTTAGTGAATATCTAGGCAAACTGGGAAGACTAGGTGGGCTTGTGGTCCCTTTCTGACGTCACATTTCTGTGTTCCTATGTATTCTACAGGCAGATTGGGAAAAGGGAGGGGGGGATCCACTACACCACCAGGGAAGCATTCATTGTGCCTTGAATATCTGTTCCTTGGTGTCTTTATCCTACCCTGTGTTGGTTGATGTGTGGAGCAACATGATGACCTACCCCCAAAAAAGATCAGTTCTAGGGGCATGGGCAAGAAGTCTTCCTCCCTTCCCCAACCATGACATCCCCTGAGTGACTGAGTCCATTCTAAAAGCCAGGTTGATGGTGTGGTACAGGTCTGGTATCTCCCCCCCAACCCACTTTTTTATTTTAACTTCTAAAGAGCCTTCCCAACTGACCCAGCTGATCAGTATTTTTATTTTTCATACTGACCCATTTTCCCTTTTATATCTACAGGTCTGACAGGACATCGACTGGGAGTAGGAGGACACTGACCATATGTATCAGATAAGTATTGTTTTTTTGTTTACCCTATATTGTTTGTCATAATAGTTCATAACGAGCTGCAGATCCTTTGTGAGCCCATTGCTGTTCTTGTTTTACAGGTACGAATGGCTGCTATGGGAGGCACTGGGTTGGAGCTGTACCTTGTGCTTTAGAAAGGAGGCTATGGGTTGGGGGGTATGGGATGGGCATCAAGGTTGGGAACTCCAGGGAAAACCACACAACCAATTTGGCAAGACTCGTGAGGCTCAAACCCTGTTTTTCATTTTCTTGCTTTGTGTGCTTTGCATTCTAATGCCTGCATTAATGTAGTGTTTTTGTTTTGCAACAAGTACTGTCATATATATATATATGTGTGTGTGTAATAGATAACCTACTGTAGGGTGTGCGGTCACACTCTGATATACACACACCTTGGTGTGCGTTGTTACACATGAGGCCGCAGGCCAAGTACATCAACCACCCAAGCCGTGTGTATATCACTGCACTTCCACACACCACACATTGGGTTATCTATCTTACAAAATGGCAAAATTGTTTTGGAGGGGAGTAAAAGTGCAGGTGTGTGGTCGCACTCCGATATACGCACAGTCACTTAATGGTGTTTGTCCAATGTGATTGATAATCCCATTATAGATATATACACACACAAACACTTCACTCGAACAGACCCTTGATACTGAAAATAATTTTCCACACCGTGTATGTGCTCCCAGTCTGAAGAGGCTCTCTTCTCCTTTTGAAGATTAACCTGGAAATAATGGTGAGTGCCTGCACATCAGGGAGGCTCCCATACCATTTTCTGCAAACCAGAATGATTGTTGGCCATTCCTTTAACTAAATGTCCACCCCCTTCCTTGTGACTTTGAGGGAAACATGGGGTAACAGACTTCAGTACCTCCTATAGACATAGCCTCCAAGATCTCCATCTTCTTTGGAATTCACAGACAACTTTCTCACTCAGGAACCCTTGAGCAAAGCTTCCTCTGCTGAGGTTGCAGATACTTGCAGATGAATACTGTTTTGCTTTTGTTGAATTTTATGTGAGGCCATCTTTAATACAGCCTAATACACTGAAACAGAACTACAACACTGCTGACAGGAGTGCTACTAAAATCACACTGCACACTAAGTGCACTACAGGTGTTAATGCAGTGCTAATTAACATAATTCACACACACTGAAAAAGCAATGCAACACTGCTTCAGGCAGTGTTGCTGACACAACACTGCATCAGGCAGTGTTGATGCCAAAACACTGCTAATTGCAGTACTTTTGCAGTGTGATTACAGTGCTAATTAACATAATTCGCACACACTGAAAAAGCAGTGCAAAACTGCTTAAGGCAGTGTTGCTAACAGAACACTGCTTCAGGCAGTGTTGATGACAAAACACTGCTAGTTGCAGTACTTTTGCAGTGTGATTACAGTGCTAATTAACATAATTTGCACATACTGTATCAGCACTGCATGTACACCAAAAGAGACCTGAAGATGCACTGATTAAACACTGATGGACTGCATTATGAAATGAAATGTGCAGGAAGTGTACACTGCTACTGTAACACTGAAATAGCACCACATAGTGACTATTTGAACACTTCACTTCCCTCTGGGAACTCAGGCAGGAGCCCAGTACAAAAGGGCAGCCTGCAGCACCTGGAGAAACACAACGAGTGAGTGAGGGAGGAGGAGTTAGAGAGCTCGACAGAAATCTATCATGACTGCTACAGATTTCTTTGAGGGCAGGCAAGAGTTCAGTGCAAAAGACCAACCTGCAGCGCTGGCAGAAATGGAATGAGCTAGGGAGAGAGGGGGAGTGAGCTCAATGGAGCTGTGTCAGGACTGCTGCAGATTTCTTTGTGTACAGAAAAAGGTGCCAATGCAGGCAGGAGCCCTGTACAAAAAGGCAGCCTGCAGCACCAGTAGAAACACAATGAGTGCGTGTGAGAGGGGGAGTGAGCGAGCTGAATGGAGCTCTATTGTACCTGCTGTAGATTTCTGTGTGGCAGAAAAAGGCAGAAATGCAGGCATCAGCCCAGTCCAAAAGGAAAGCCTGCAGCGCTGGCAGAAACAGAATGAGCGAGTGAGAGAGGGAGAGTGACCTAGCTCAGTGGAGTTCTGTTGGGACTGCTGCAGATTTCTTTGTGGGCAGAAACAGTCACCAATGCAAGCAGGAGCCCACTACAAAAGGGCAACCTGCAGTGTGGGGAGACAGAACATGCGAGTGAGGGATGGGGAGTGAATGAGCTCAACAAAGGTCAGTTGGGACTGCTGCAGATTTCATTGTGGGCAGAAAAAGCTGACCTGACAATGCAGGCAGGAGCCCTGTACAAAAGGGCAGCCTGCAGCGCCAGGAGACACAGAACGAGCGAGTGAGGGAGGGGACTGAGGGAGGTCAATGGTGATCTGTTGGGACTGCTGCAGATTTCATTGAGGGCAGAAAAAGGTAGCAATGCAGTCAGGAACCCAGCACAAAAGGCTAGCCTGCAGCACTGGCAGAAACGAAGTGAGACAGTGAGAGAGGGGGAGTGAGAAGCTCAACAGAGCTGTTTTGACTGCTGCAGATTTCTTTGTGAGCAAAAAAAAGCCACCAGCGCAGGCAGGAGCCAGTACAAAAGGGCAGCCTGCAGCGCGGGGAGACACAGAATGAGTGAGTGAGGGAGGGGGAAGGAGTGAGTGAGCTCAATGTAGCTCTGTTGGTATTGCTGCAGATTTCTTTGTGGGCAGGAAAAGTCGGCAATGCACGCAGGAGCCCAGTAGAAAAGGGCAGCCTGCAGCAGCAGGAGAAACAAAATGAGTGAGTGAGAGAGGGGGAGTGAGCAACCTCAACAGAGCTCTGTTGGAACACCTGTAGATTTCCTTGTGGGCAGAAAAAGGAGGCAATGCAGGCAGGAGTCCAGTGCAAAAGGCTAGCCTGCAGCACCGGCAGAAATGGAATGAGTGAGTGAGTGAGTGAGAGAGCGGGAGTGAGTGAGCTCAACTGAGTTGTGTCAGTACTGCTACAAATTTCTTTGGGAGCAGAAAAAGCTGCCAACACTGGCAGGAGCCAAGGACAAAAGGGCAGCCTGCAGTGCCATGAGAAACAGAATCAGTGAGTGAGACAGAGGGAGTGAGCGACTTCAATGGAGCTCGGTGGAGATACCCGTGGATTTCTTTGTGGGCAGAAAAAGGTGGCAATGCAGGCAGCAGCCCAGTGCAACAGACCAACCTGCAGTGCTGGCAGAAATGGAATGAGCTAGGGAGAGAGGGGGAGTGAGCAAGTTCTATAGAGCTGTGTCGGGACACCTGCAGATTTCTTTGTGTGCAGAAAAAGGTGCCAATGCAGACAGGAGCTCTGTACAAAAGGGCAGCGTGCAGTACCAGTAAAAACACAATGAGCAAGTGTGAGAGGGGGAGTGAGCGAGCTAAACGGAGCTCTATTGTACCTGCTGCAGATTTCTTTGAGGAAGAAAAAGGCAGAAATGCAGGCAGCAGCCCAGTACAAAAGGACAGCATGCAGCGCCGGCAGAAATGTAATGAGTGGGTGAGTGAGACAGCTGGAGTGAGCGAGCTCAACTGAGCTGTGTCAGTACTGCTACAAATTTCTTTGTGGGCAGAAAAAGCCGCCGACACTGGCAGGAGCCAAGGACAAAAGGGCAGCCTGCAGCACCGGGAGAAACACAATGAGCAAGTGAGAGAGGGGGAGTAAGAAAGCTCAACAGAGCTCTATAGTAATGTCTGCAGATTTCTTTGTGGGCAGAAAAAGACAGCAATATGGGCAGGCGCCCAGTGCAAAAGATAAGCCTGCAGTGCTGGCAGAAATGGAATGAGCTAGGGAGAGAGGGGGAGTGAGCAAGCTCAATAGAGCTGCAGATTTCTTTGTGTGCAGAAAAAGGTGCCAATGCAGTCAGGAGCTCTGTACAAAAGGGCAGCGTGCAGTACCAGTAAAAACACAATGAGCGAGTGTGAGAGGGGGAGTGAGCAAGCTCAACGGAGCTCTATTGTACTTGCTGCAGATTTCTTTGTGGCAGAAAAAGGCAGAAATGCAGGCAGCAGCCCAGTACAAAAGGACAGCCTGCAGCGCCGGCAGAAATGTAATGAGTGGGTGAGTGAGACAGCTGGAGTGAGCGAGCTCAACTGTGCTGTGTCAGTACTGCTACAAATTTCTTTGTGGGCAGAAAAAGCCGCCAACACTGGCAGGAGCCAAGGACAAAAGGGCAGCCTGCAGTGCTATGAGAAACTGAATGAGTGAGTGAGACAGAGGGAGTGATCGACCTCAATGGAGCTCGGTGGAGAAACCTGCAAATTTCTTTGTGGGCAGAAAAAGGTGCCATTGCAGGCAGGAGCCTAGTACAAAAGGCCAGCAAGCAGCGCCTTGAGAAACACAACGAGCGAGTGAGGGGGGGTGAGCGAGCTCAACGGAGCTCTATTGTGACTGCTGTGGATTTCTTTGTGGGCAGATAAAGGAGGCAACACAGGCAGCAGTCTAGTACAAATGGCCAGCATGCAGCACAGGCAGAAATGGAACATCAACTGAGGCAGGGGGAGTAGGCGAGCTCCTCGGGTCTCTGTCAGGACTGCTGCAGATTTCTTTATGGCAGAAAAAGCCGCCAACGCAGGCAGGAGCCCAGTACAAAAGGGCAGCCTGCAGTGCTGGGAGACACAGAATGATCGAGTGAGGGAGGAGGAGTGAGTTAGCTCAATGGAGCTCTGTTGGGACTGCTGCAAATTTCTATGTGGGCAGAAAGAGGTGGCAATGCAGGCAGGAGCCCAGAGCAAAAGGGCAGCCTGCATCACCGGCAGAAACGGAATGAGCTAGTGAGAGAAGGGGAGTGAGCAAGCTCAATGGAGGTCTGTGAAGACTGCTGCAGATTTCTATGTGGGCACAAAAAGGCACCAACAGAGGCAGCAGCCAAGTACACAAGAGAAGCCTACAGCGCCAGGAGAAACAGAATGAGTGAGCAAGACAGGGGGAGTGTGCGACCTCAATGGAGATCTGTCAGGACAGCTGTAGATTTCTTTGTGGGAAGAAAAAGGTGCCAATACAGGCAGTAGCCCAGTACAAAATGGCAGCCTGCAGCTCCAGTAGAAAGACAATGAGTGAGTGAGAGAGGGAGAGTGAATGAGCTCAACAGTGCTCTATCATGACTGCTGCAGATTTCTTTGTGGGCAGAAATATGTAGCAACGCGGCTAGAGCTAGTGCAAAAGGCCAGCCTGCAGCGCGGTACAAATAGAATAAGCGAGCAATTGAAGGCGAGTGAACGAGCACAAAGGAGCTGTGTCGGGACTCCTGCAGATTTCTTTGTGGGCAGAAAAAGCCAAAAATGCAGACAGGAGCCCAGTACAAAAGGGCTGCCCAGTGCCTGCAGCGCCAGAAGACACAGAATGAGCGAGTGAGGGAGGAGGAGTGAGTGAGCTCAATGGAACTCTGTTGGGACTGCTGCAGATTTCTTTTTGGGCAGAAAAAGGTGACAATTTGCAGGCAGGAGCCCAGTACAAAAGGGCAGCCTGTATCAGTGGCAGAAACGGAATGAGTGAGTGAGAGCGTGGGAGTGAGTGAGCTCAATGGAGCTCTGTGAGGACTGCTGCAGATTTCTTTGAGGGTAGAAAAAGTTTCCAACAGAGGCAGTAGCCCAGTAAAAATGAGCAGCCAATAGCTCCAGGAGAAACAGAATGAGCGAGTGAGACAGCGGCAGTGAGTGACCTCAATGGAGCTCTGTCGGGATAGCTGTGGATTTCTTTGAGGGAAGAAAAAGGTGCCAATGCAGGCAGGAGTGAAGTACAAAAGGGCAACCTGCAGCACAGGGAGAAACACAACGAGCAAGTGAGAGGGGGGAGTGAGCAAGCTCAACAGAGTTCTGAAGTAACTTCTGCGGATTTCTTTGTGGGCAGAAAAAGACAGCAATATGGGTAGGTGCCCCATGCAAAGGGTAAGCCTGCAGTGCAGCAGAGATGGAATGAGTGTGAGTGAGTGAGAGAGCAGAAGTGAACTAACTCAATGGAGCTGTGTCAGGACTGCTGCAGATATCTTTAGGGGCAGAAAAAGCCACCAACACAGGCAGAAAACCAGTAAAAAAGGCCACCTGCAGCATCAGGACAAACAGAATGAGCGAGTGAGACAGAGGAAGTTAGTGACCTCAACGGGAGCTGTCGGGACACCTGCAGATTTCTTTGTGGGCAGAAAAAGGTGCCAATGCAGGCAGGAGCAGAGTACAAAAGGGCAACCTGTTGTGCCGGGAGAAACACAACGAGCGAATGAGAAAGGGGGGAGTGATCAGGCTCAACGGAGCTCTATCATGATGGCTGAGGATTTCTTTGTGGGCAGAAAAAGGCGGCAATGCAGGCAGCAGCCCAGTACAAAAGGCCAGCCTGCAGCGCTGGCAGAAACGGAATGAAAGAGTGAGATGGGGGAGTGAGCGAGCTCAACGGAGCTGTGATGGGACTGCTGCAGATTTCTTTGTGGGCATAAAAAGTAAGCAACACAGGTGGGAGCCCAGTACAATAGGGCAGCGTGCAGTGCCGGGAGACACAGCATGAGCGACTGAGGGAGGGGGAGTGAGAGACCTCAATGGAGCTCTGTTGTGACTGCTGTAGATTTCTTTTTGGGCAGAAAAAGGCAGCATTCCACACAGGGGAACAGTACATAAGGACAGTCTGCAGCGGCAGGAGAAACAGAATGAGCGACTGACAGAGGGGGAGGGAGTGAGCAATCTAAACAGATCTCTACTGTGACTGCTGCAGATTTCTTTGTGGGCAGAAAAAGGGCAATGCAGGCAGGAGCCCAGTACAAAAGGGCATCATGCAGCACCAGGAGAAACAGAATGAACGAGTGAGACGGGGGAGTGAGCAACCTCAATGGAGCTCTGTTAGGATAGCTGCAGATTTCGTTTTGGGCAGAAAAAGGTGCCAACTCAGGCAGGAGCCCAGTACAAAAGGGCAGCCTGCAGCACTGGGAGAAACACAATGAGTGAGTTAGAAAGTGGGAGTGAGCAATCTCAACAGAGATCTATCATGACTGCTGCGGATTTCTTCGTGGGCAGAAAAAGGTGCAAACTCGGGCAGGAGCCCAGTGCAAAAGACCAGCCTGCAGCACCGGCAGAAATGGAATGATCAAGTGAGAGAGGGAGAGTGAGCGATCTCAACGTAGCTCTGTCGGGACACCTGCAGATTTCTTTGTGGGCAGAAAAAGGTGCCAATGCAGGCAAGAGTCCTGTACAAAATGGCAGCCTGCAGCGCCAGTAGAAACATAATGAGCGAGTTTGAGAGGTGGAGTGAGCAAGCTCAACGGAGCTCTATCATGACTGCTGCAGAATTCTTTGTGGGCAGAAAAAGGCAGGAACGCAGGCAGCAGCACAGTACAAAAGGCCAGCCTGAAGCGCGGGGCAACACAGAATGTGTGAGTGTAGGAGGGGTAGTGAATGAGCTCGACGGAGCTCAGTTGGGACTGCTGCAGATTTCTATGTGGGCAGAAAAAGTTGGCAATGCATGCAGGGGCCCACTACAAAAGGGCAGCCTGCAGTGGCTGGAGAAACAGAATGCATGAATGAGACAGTGGAAGTGAGCTACCTCAGTGGAGCTCTGTTGGTATAGCTGCAGATTTCTTTGTGGGCAGAAAAAGGAGGCAACGCATGCAGCAGTCCAGTACAAAATGCCAGCCTGCAGTGCTGTCAGAAATGGAATGATCGTGTGAGAGAGGGGGAGTGAGCAAGCTCAACGGAGCTCTATTGTGACAGCTGCAAATTTCTTTGAGAACAGAAAAAGGTGAAAATGGAGGCAGGCCCCCAGTACAAATGGGCAGCCTGCAGCACCGGGAGAAATAAAACGAGCAAGTGGTAGTGAGCAAGCTCAACAGAGCTCTACTGTGACTGCTGCGTATTTCTTTGTCGGCAGAAAAAGACGTCATTGCAGACAGGAGCACAGTGCAAAAGGCCAGCCTGCAGTGCCGGCAGAAATGGAGTGACTGAGAGAGCGGGAGTGAGTGAGCTCAATGGAGCTGTGTTGGTACTGCTGTAAATTTCTTTGTGGGCAGAAAAAGCCACCAACACCGGCAGGAGCCCAGTACAAAAGGGCAGCCTGCAGTGCCAGGAGAAACAGAATAAGCGAGTGAGACAGAGGAAGTAAGCTACCTCAATGGAGCTCTGTGGGGACACCTGCGGATTTCATTATGGGCAGAAAAGGTGGCAAAGCAGGCAGAAGCCCAGTACAAAAGGCCAGCCAGCAGTGCCGGCAGAAATGGAGCGAGTGACAGAGGGGGAGAGAGCGAGCTGAACAGTGCTGTGTCGGGACTGCTGCAGATTTCTTTGTGGGCAGAAAAAGCCACCAATGCATGCAGGATCCCAGTACTAAAGGGCAGCCTGCAGCACTGACAGAAACGGAATGAGCGAGTGAGAGAGTAGGAGTGAGTGAGCTCATTAGAGCTTTGTTTATACTGCTGCGGATTTCTCTGTGGGCAGAAAAAGTCAGCAAGGCACGCAGGGGCCCAGTACAAAAGGGCAGCTTGCAGCGTCAGGAAAAACAGAACGAGGGAGTGAGAGAGAAGGAGTAAGCGAGATTCGACGGAGCTCTGCTCTGACTGCTGCAGAATTCTTTGTGGTAGAAAAAGGCAGCAACGCAGGGAGGAATCCAGTACAAAAGGCCAGCCTGCAGTGCTGGCAGGAACGGAATGAGCGAGTGAAAGAGAGTGAGTGAGTGAGCTCAACGGAGCTCTCTTGGAAGTGCTGCAGATTTCATTATGGCCAGAAAAAGGTGCGATTAGAGGCAGGAGCCCAGTACAAAACAGCATCCTGTAGCACCAGGAGAAACAGAATGAGCGAGTGAGACAGGGGGAGTGAGCAACCTCAATGGAGCTCTGTCGGGACATATGCAGATTTCTTTGTGGGCAGAAAAGGGTTCCAACGCAGGCAGAAGCCAGTACAAAATGGCAGCCTGCAGCACTGGGCGAAACACAACGAGCGAGTGAGAGAGGAGGAGTGAGTGGGCTCAATGGAGCTCTGTGGGGACTGCTGTAGATTTCTTTGTGGGCAGAAAACTGTACCAACAGAGGCATGAGCCAAGTACAAAAGGGAAGCCTACAGTGCCAGAAGAAACACAACAAGCAACTGAGAAAGGGGGAGTGAGCAAGCTCAGTGGAGCTCTATCAAGACTGTTGTGAATTTCTTTTTGGGAAGAAAAAGGAGGCAACGCAGACAGCAGCCCAGTACAAAAGGCCAGCCTGCAGCACCGGGAGACACACAACAAGCGAATGAGGGAGGGGGAGTGAGTGAGCTCAGTGGAGTTCTGTTGGGTCTGCTGCAGATTTCTTTGTGGGCAGAAAAAGGTGGCAAAGCAGGCAGGAGCAAAGGCCAGCCTGCATCACCGGAAGAAACAGAACAAGCAAGTGAGAGAGGGACAGTGAGCAAGCTCAATGGAGCTCTGTGGGGTTTGCTGCAGATTTGTTGTGGGCAGAAAAAGGTGTCAACAGAGGCAGGAGCCCAGAACAAAAGGGAAGCCAGTAGTGCCAGGAGAAACAGAATGAGCGAGTGAGACGGGGGAGTAAACGACCTCAATAGAGCTCTGTCGGGACAGCTGCAGATTTCTTTGTGGGAAGAAAAAGGTGCCAACACAGGCAGGAGCAAAGTACAAATGGGCAGCCTGCAGGACCGGAAGAAATAAAACGAGTGAGTGAGATGGGGGAGTGAGCGATCTCTAAAGAGCTCTGTAGTGACTGCTGTGGATTTCTTTGTGGGTAGAAAATGGCAGCAACGCGGGCAGGAGCCCAGTGCAAAAGACCAGCCTGCAGCGCAGCAGAAATAGTATGAGCGAGTGACAGCTGGAGTGAGTGAACTCAACAGAGCTGTGTTGGGACTGCTGCAGATTTCTTTGTGGGCAGAAAAAGCCGCCAACACAGGCAGGAGCGCAGTGCAAAATGGCAGCCTCCAGTGCCAGGAGAAACAAAATGAGTGAGTGAGACAGAGGGAGTGAACGATCTCAATGGAGCTCTGCTGAGACACCTGCAGATTTCTTTGTGGGCAGAAAAAGGTGCCAATGCAGGCAAGAACCCTGTGCAAAACCGCAGCCTGCTGCGCCAGTAGAAACACAATGAGCGACTGTGAGAGGGGGAGTGAGCAAGCTCAACGGAGCTCTATCATGACTGCTGAAGAATTCTTTGTGGGCAGAAAAAGGCAGGAATGCAGGCAGCAGCCCAGTACAGAAGGCTAGCCTGAAGCGGCGGCAGAAAAAGTATGAGCGAGTGAGAGAGGTGGAGTGACCGAGCTCAACAGAGCTCTGTTGGGACTGCTGCGCTTTTCTTTGTGGGCAGGAAAAGCCACCAATGCAGGCTGGAGCCCAGTACAAAAGGGCAGCCTGCAGCGCGGTGAGACACAGAACATGGGAGTGAGGGAGGGGTAGTGAATGAGCTAAATGGAGCTCAGTTGGGACTGCTGCAGATTTCTTTGTGGGCAGAAAAAGTCGGCAATGCATGCAGGGGCCCACTACAAAAGGGCAGCCTGCAGTGCCTGGAGAAACAGAATGCACGAGAGAGACAGTGGGAGTGAGCTACCTCAATGGAGCTCTGTTGGTATAGCTGCAGATTTCTTTGTGGGCAGAAAAAGGAGGCAATGCAGGCAGCAGCCAGTACAAAGGCCAGCCTGTAGTGCTGTCAGAAACGGAATGAGCGTCTGAGAGAGGTGGAGTGAGCAAGCTCAAAGGAGCTGTGTCGGGACTGCTGCAGATTTCTTCGGGGGTGGAAAAAGTCACCAACGCAGGCAGGAGCCCAGTACAAAAGGGCAGCCTGCAGTGCCAGAAGACACAGAATGAGCGAGTGAGGGAGGTGGAGGGAGTGAGTGAGCTCAAAGGAGCTCTGTTGGGACTGCTGCAGATTTCTTTGTGGGCAGAAAAAGATGCAATGCAGGCAGGAGCCAAGTACAAAAGGGTAGCCTGCATCACCGGCAGATATGGAACAAGCGAGTGAGAGAGGGGTAGTGAGCAAGCTCAATGGAGCTCTGTGGGGACTGCTGCAGATTTCTCGGTGGGCTGAAAAAGGCACCAGCACAGGCAGCAGCCCAGCACAAAAGAGTAATGTGCAGCACCAGGAGAAAAAGAATGTGCGAGTGAGACAGGGGGAGTGAGCAACCTCAATGGAGCTCTGTGAGGACAGCTGCGGATTTCTTTGTGGGAAGAAAAAGGTGCCAACACAGGCAGGGGCCAAGTACAAAAGGGCAGCCTGCAGCACCGGGAGAAACACAAAGAACAACTAAGAGAGGGGGAGTGAGCGAGCTCAACGGAGCTCTATCGTGACAGCTGCAGATTTCTTTGAGGACAGAAAAAGGTGAAAACGGAGGCAGGTGCCCATTAAAAAAAGGGCAGCCTGCAGCACTGGGAGAAATACAATGAGCGAGTGAGTTAGTGGTAGTGAGCAAGCTCAACAGAGCTCTATCGTGACTGCTGCATATTTCTTTGTCGGCAGAAAAAGGTGTCAATGCAGGCAGGAGCACAGTGCAAAAGACCAGCCTGCAGCGTTGGCAGAAATGGAATGAGTGATTGAAAGAGTGGGAGTGAGGGAGCTCAATGGAGCTGTGTTGGTACTGCTGTAAATTTCTTTGTGGGCAGAAAAAGCCACCAACATCGGCAGGAGCCCAGTACAAAAGGGCAGCCTGCAGTGCCAGGAGAAACAAAATAAGCGAGTGAGACAGAGGAAGTGAGCAACCTCATTGGAGCTCTGTGGGGACACCTGCGGATTTCTTTGTGGGCAGGTGAAAAGGTGGCAATGCAGGCAAGAGCCCAGTACAAAATGGCAGCCTGCAGCACCGGGAGAAACACAACAAGCGAGAGAGAGAGGGGGAGTGAGCGAGCTCAAAAGAGCACTACTGTGAACGCTTTGGATTTATTTGAGGGCAGAAAAAGGAGGCAACACAGGCAGCAGCATAGTACAAAAGGCCAGCCAACAGCACCGGCAGAAACAGAACGAGTGAGAGAGGGGGAGCGAGCGAGCTAAAACGGAGCTGTGTCAGGACTACTGCAGATTTCTTTGTGGGCAGAAAAGCCACCAATGCAGGCAAGAGCCCAGTACAAAAGGGCAGCCTGCAGCGCGGGGAGACACAGAATGAGCGAGTGAGGGAGGTGGAGTGACTGAGCTCAACAGAGCTCTGTTGGGACTGCTGCGGATTTCTTTGTGGGCAGAAAAGCCACTAATGCAGGCAAGAGCCCAGTACAAAAGGGCAGCCTGCTGCGCGGGAAGACACAGAACGTGGGAGTGAGGGAGGGGTAGTGAATGAGATTAACGGAGCTCAGTTGGGACTGCTACAGATTTCTTTGTGGGCAGAAAAAGTCGGCAATGCACGCAGGGACCCACTACAAAAGGGCAGCCTGCAGTGGCAGAAGAAACAGAATGCACGAGTGAGACAGTGGGAGTGAACTACCTCAATGGATCTCTGTCGGTATAGCTGCAGATTTCTTTGCGGGCAGAAAAAGGAGGCAACGCAGACAGCAGCCCAGTACAAAAGGGCAGCCTGCAGCGCGGGGAGACGCAGAATGAGCGAGTAAGGGAGGGGGAGTGAGTGAGCTCAATGGAGCTCTGTTGGGACTGCTACAGATTTCTTTGTGGGCAGAAAAACTCGGCAATGCAGGCAGGAGCCCAGAACAAAAGGGCAGCTTGCATCACTGGCAGAAATGGAATGAGTGAGAGAGGGGGAGTGTGCAAGCTGAAAGAAGCTCTGTGGGGACTGCTGCGGATTTCTTTGTGGGCAGGAAAGCCCACCAACGCAGGCTGGAGCTCAGTTCAAAAGGGCTGCCTGCAGTGCCAGGAGAAACAGAATGAGCGAGTGAGACAGGGGGCATGAATGACCTCAATGGATCTCTGTGGGGACACCTGAGGATTTCTTCATGGCAGAAAAAGGTGTCAACACAGGCAGGAGCCCAGTACAAAAGGGCAACCTGCAGTGCCAGGAGAAACACAATGAGCAAGTGAGAGAGGGGCAGTGAACGAGCTCAATGGAGCTCTATCATGACTGCTGCAGATTTCTTTGTGGGCAGAAAAAGCCGCCAATGCAGGCAGCAGCCCAGTACTAAAGGGCAGCTTGCAGCACTGACAGAAACGGAACAAGCGAGTGAGAGAGGATGAGTGAGCTTAGCTCAATGGAGCTGTGTCAGGAATGCTGCAGATTTCTTTATTGGCAAAAAAGCCGCAACGCAGGCACACCAGCCCAGTACAAAAAGGGCAGCCTGCATTGCCAGGAGAAGCAGAATAAGTGAGTGGAGACAGAGGGAGTGAGCAACCTCCATGGAGCTCTGTGGGGACACCTGCAGATTTCTTTGTGGGCAGAAAAGGTGCCAACTCAGGCAGGAGCCCAGTACAAAATGCAGCCTGCAGCGCTGGGAGAAACACAATGAGTGAGTGAGAGAGGGGGAGTGAGCGAGCTCAACAGAGCTCTATCATGACTACTTTGGATTTTTTTGTGGGCAGAAAAAGGAGGCAACACAGGCAGCAGCACAGTACAAAAGGCCAGCCAGCAGTGCCGGCAGAAATGGAATGAGTGACAGAGGGGGAGGAAGAGAGAGAGCGTGCTGAACGGAGCTATGTCAGGACTGCTGCAGATTTCTTTGTGGGCAGAAAAAGCCGCCAGTGAAGCCCAGTACTAAAGTGCAGCCTGCAGCACTGACAGAAACGGAACGAGCGAGTGGGGGGGGGGTGAGTGAGTGAGCTCAGTGGAGCTTTGTTGCTACTGCTGCAGATTTCTCTGGGGGAGGAAAAAGTCAGCATTGCACGCAGGGGCCCAGTACAAAATGGCAGACTGCAGCGCCAGGAAAAACAGAACAAGTCAGTGAGAGAGAGGGAGCAAGCGAGATCAGCGGAGCTCTGTTCTGACTGCTGCGGAATTCTTTGTTTCAGAAATAGGCGGCAACGCAGGCAGGAGCCCAGAGCAAAGGCCAGCCTGCAGCCGCAGGAACGAACGAAATGTAGTGAAAGAGTGAGTGATGAGTCAAATAGAGCTCTCTTTGAACTGCTGCAGATTTCATTATGGCCAGACAAAGGTGCAAACAGAGGCAGGAGCCCAGTACAAAATGGCATCCTGCAGCACCAGGAGAAACAGAATGAGCGAGTGAGATGGGGGAGTGAACAACCTCAATGGAGCTCTGTCGAGACACCTGCGGATTTCTTTGTGGGCAGAAAAGGGTTCCAACGCAGGCAGGAGCCAGTACAAAATGGCAGCCTGCAGCACTGGGCGAAACACAATGAGTGAGTGAGAGAGGGGGAGTGAGCGAGCTCAATGGAGCTCTGTGGGGACTGCTGTAGATTTCTTTGTGGGCAGAAAAGGGCACCAATAGAGGCAGGAGCCAAGTACAAAAGGGAAGCCTGCAGCACCAGGAGAAACACAACAAGCAACTGAGAGAGGGGGAGTGAGCGAGCTCAACGGGGCTCTATCAAGACTACTGTGAATTTCTTTGTGGGAAGAAAAAGGAGGCAACGCAGACAGCAGCCCAGTACAAAAGGCCAGCCTGCAGCGCCGGGAGACACACAACAAGCGAATGAGGGAGGGGGAGTTAGTGAGCTCAGTGAAGATCTGTTGGGTCTGCTGCAGATTTCTTTGTGGGTAGAAAAAGGTGGCAATGCAGGCAGGAGCCCAGTACAAAAGGGCAGCCTGTAGTGTCAGCAGAAATGGAACAGGCGAGTGAGAGAGCTCAACGGAGCTGTGTCGGGACTGCTGCAGATTTCTTTGTGGGCAGAAAAAGCTGCCAATGCAGCTAGGAGCCCCTTAGAAAAGGGCAGTCTGCAGTGCTGGGAGATACACAGAACGAGAGAGTGAGGGAGGGAGAGTGAGTGAGCTCAGTGGAGATCTTTTGGGACTGCTGCAGATTTCTTTGTGGGCAGGAAAAGGCGATAATGCAGGCAGAGCCCAGTACGATAGGGCAGCCTGCATCACTGACAGAAAGGGAATGAGCGAGTGATTGGGGGGGGGTGAGCAAGCTCAATGGATCTCTGTGGAGACTGCTGCAAATTTCTTCATGGGCAGAAAAAGGTGCCAATCAGAGGCAGGAGCCCAGTACAAAAGGGAAGCCTGCAGTGCCAGGAGAAACAGAATGAGCGAGTGAGACAGTGGGAGTAAGCGACCTCAATGGAGCTCTGTTCAGACAGCTGCGGATTTCTTTGTGGGAAGAAAAGGTGCCAATGCAGGCTGGTGCAAAGTACAAAAGGGCAGCCTGCAGTGCCAGGAGAAACACAACAAGCGAGTCAGAGAGGGTGAGTGAGCGAGCTCAAGCACTCTATTGTGACTGCTGCGGATTTCTTTGTGGGTTGAAAAAGGCAGCAACGCTGGCAGGATCCCAGTGCAAAAGGTTGTGTGCAGCTCGGCAGAAATGGCATGAGTGAGTGAGAGACCAGGAATGAGTGAGCTCAAAGGAACTGTGTCAGGACTGGTGCAGATTTCTTTGTGGGCAGAAAAAGCCGCCAACACAGGCAGAAGCCCAGTACAAAAGGGCAGCCTGCAGCGCCAGGAGAAACAGAATCAGCGAGAGAGACAGAGAGAGTGAGCGATCTCAACTGAACTCTGCCAGGACACCTGCGGATTTCTTTGTGGGCAGAAAAAGGCGCCAACGCAGGCAGGAGCCCAGTACAAAATGGCAGACTGCAGCACTGGGAGAAACACAATGAGTGAGTGAAAGAAGGGGAGTGAGGGAACTCAACGGAGCTCTATCATGACTGCTGCGCATTTCTTTGTGGGTAGAAAAAGCCGGTAATGCAGGCAGCAGCCCATCTCAAAAGGCCAGCCTGCAGCGCTGGCAGAAATGGAACAAGAGAGAGCAAGAAAGGGGGAGTGATAAGCTCAATGGAGCTGCGTTGGGACAGCTGCAGATTTCTTTGTGGGCAGAATAAGCCACAAACACAGGCAGAAGCCCAGTTCAAAAGGGCAGCCTGCAACGCGAGGAGACACAAAACGAGTGAGGGATGGGGAGTGAGTGAGCTCAACATAGCTTTGTTGGGACTGCTGCAGATTTCTTTGTGGGCAGAAAAAGGCGGCAATGCATGCAGGGGCCACTTACAAAAGTGCAGCCTGCAGCGGTGGGAGAAACAGAATGAGCGAGTGAGAGAGAGGGAGTGACTGAGCTCAACAGAGCTCTTTTGGGATTGCTGCAGATTTCTTTGTAGCCTCAAAAAGGTACCAGCAGAGGCAGGGGCCCAGTACAAAAGGGTATCCTCCAAGGCCAGGAAAATTAGAATGAGCGAGTGAGACGGGGGAGTGAGCAACTTGAGTGGAGCTCTGTTGGAACACCTTTGGATTTCTTTGTGGACAGAAAAAGGAGCCAACGCTGGAAGTAGCCCAGTACAAAAGGGCAGGCGGCAGCGCCAGGAGAAATGCAACAAGTGAGTCAGAGAGGGGGAGTGAGCAAACTCAACTGAGCTATTTCATGACTGCTGTGGATTTCTTTGTGGACAGAAAAAGGTGAAAACACAGGCAGGAGCCCAGTACAAAAGGGTAGCCAGCAGCACTGGGAGAAACACAATGAGAAAGTGAGAGAGGGGGAGTGAGTGAGCTCAACAGAGCTCTGTCATGACTGCTGTGGATTTCTTTGTGGGCAGAAAAAGGTGACAATGCAGGCAGGAGCCCTGTGCAAAAGGCCAGCCTGCAGCACAGGCAGAAATGTAATGAGCGAGTGAGAGAGAAGGAGTGAGTGAGCTCAACAGAGCTGTGTCGGTACTGCTGCATATTTCTTTGTGGGCAGATAAAGTTGCCAACACCTGCAGGAGCCCAGCACAAAAGGGCAGCCTGCAGCACCAGGAGAAACAGAATGAGCGAGTGAAACAGAGAGAGTGAGCGACCTAAATGGAGCTCTGTTTGGACACCTGCAGATTTCTTTGTGGGCAGAATAAGGTGCCAACACAGGCAGGCACCCAGTTCAAAAGGGCAGCCTGCAGTGCTGGGAGAAACACAATGAGCGTGTGAGGAGAGGGGTGAGAGTGATCAACGGAGCTCTATCATGACTGCTGTGGATTTCTTCGTGGGCAGTAAAATGAGGAAATGCAGGCAGCATCCAAGTACAAAAGGCCAACCTGCAGCGCCGGCAGAAATGGAACAAACGAGTGAGAGATGGGGAGTGAGTGAGCTCAACATAGCTGTGTCGGGACTGCTGCAGATTTCTTGGTGGCATCAAAATGGTGCCAATGGCAGGAGCCCAGAACAAAAGGGCATCCTGCAGCGCCAGGAAAAATGGAATGAGCGAGTGAGACAGGGGGAGTGAGCAACCTCAACGGAGCTCTGTTGGAACACCTGTGGATTTCTTTGTGGAAGAAAAAGGTGCCAACGCAGGCAGGAGCCTAGTACAAAAGGGCAGGCGGCAGTTCCGGGAGAAACACAATGAGCGAGTGAGAAAGGAGGAGTAAGCGAGCTCAACAGAGCTCTATCATGACTGCTGTGGATTTTTTGGGGGGCAGAAAAAGGAGGGAATGCAGGCAGCATCCATGTACAAAAGGCCAGCCAGCAGTGCCAGCAGAAATGGAATGTGTGAGAGAGGGGGATTGAGCAAGCTTAACTGAGCTGTGTCAGAACTGCTGCAGATTTCTTTGTGGGCAGAAAAAGCCGTCAACGCAGGCAGGAGCCCAGTTCAAAAGGGCAGCCTGCAGCACCGAGAGACACAGAATGAGCGAGCGAGTGAGGTAGTGGGAGTGAGTGAGCTCAATGGAGCTCTATTGGGACTGCTGCAGATTTTTTTGTGGGCAGAAAAAGATGGCAATGCAGGCAGGAGCCAAGAACAAAAGGGCAACCTGCATCACTGGCAGAAACGGAACGAGCGAGTGAGAGAGGCGGAGTGAGCAAGCTCAAAGGAACTCCGTGGGGACTGTTGCAGATTTCTTTGTGGGCAGAAAAAGGCACCAACAGAGGCAGAAGCCCAGTTCAAAAGGGCAACCTGCAGCGCCAGGAGAAACAGAATGAGCGAGTGAGACAGGGAGTGAACAACCTCAGTGGAGCTCTGCGGGGACACCTGTGGATTTCTTTGTTGGCAGAAAAAGGTGCCAACACAGACAGGAGCCCAGCACAAAAGAGCAACCTGCAGTGTCAGGAGAAACACAACAAGCAAGTGAGATATTTCTTGGGACTGCTGCAGATTTCTTTGTGCACAGAAAAAGGCAGCAATGCAGGCAGGAGCCCAGTACAAAAGGGTAGCCTGCTTCACCTGCAGAAATGGAATGAACCTGTGAGAGAGGTGGAGTGAACAAGCTCAATGGAGCGCTGTGTGGACTGCTGCAGATTTCTTGGGCAGAAAAAGGCACCAGCAAAGGCAGGAGCCCAGTACAAAAGGGCAAACTACAGCGCCAGGAGAAACAAAATGAACAAATGAGATAGGGGGTGTGAGCGACCTCAATGGAGCTCTGTCAGGACAGCTGTGGATTTCTTTGTGGGAAGAAAAAGGTGCCAATGCAGGAAAGAGCCCAGTACAAAAGGGCAGCCTGCAGCGGCGAGAGAAACACAACAAACGATTGAGAGAGAGGAGGGAGTGAGCGAGCTCAATGGAGCTCTATCGTGACTGCTGCAGATTTCTTTGTGGGCAGAAAAAGCCATCAACAGAGACTGGAGCCCAGTACAAAACGACAGCCTGCAGCGCAAGGAGAAGCAGAATGAGTGAGTAGGAGAGGGCGAGTGAGCCACCTCAACGGAGCTCTGTCAGGACAGCTGCAGATTTCTTTGTAGGCAGAAAATGGCACCAATGCAGGCAGGAGCCCAGTACAAAAGGGCAGCCTGCAGCACCGGGACAAGCAGAATGAGCGACTGACAGAAGGCCAGTGAGCGATCTCAATGACCAAAGCTATCAACATTTAGCATCGACTAATGCTTGTTTGAGTTGCTACCTCTACTGTCCAATTCAACCTTTTTAGGACCTAAAAATTGTAGTACAACGGTTGAAAAATGCCTGGCTTCTTTAAAATGTCTGACCGTAGTATAGTTCTCATTATTACTTCTAATAGCCATTTTGTGTTCAGCCACTCAGAGTTTCAATGCTCATTCTGTTTGTCCAATATATAGTATTCCACACGGGCATGTAAGCATGTAAATAACACCTTCAGTGCTATAATTTATTAATTGCTGTATCTGATAGTGTTTCCCATTTCTGGGATGTGCAAATGTACTTTTATTCCTAGTGTTACTACAATACAGATAGTAACCACATTTATAATTTACTTTAGGCAGGCTGGGAAGTAAGTCTTATTGATTTAGTTGTTTTGGTAGCAGTTTATGAACCAATGTGTCATGGAGGATACAACCTATCCTGTATGTGATTTGTGGTGGCTTATCCTGATTTTATCAGATTTTTTTTATGATCTTTTAATATTCCCCTCTGTTTCATGATTATTTTTCCAATGCACTGTACTTTTGGGAAATATTGGTTGACAAAAGTAGGTGTAGTTTCACGAGTGTTTGCATTACTGCTGCCATGATGATGCCCTTGGATTAATGTTTCTCTGTTTGTATTTTTGGCATACACGTAGGCTTCATTTACTGTAGCTTCATCATATTTTCTGTCATAGAATCTCTGCTTCATAGTCTCACTGCATGCTGCAAAGTCTTGGTCAATAGAGCATTCATGTCGTATCCTCAGAAACTGCCCTTTCGGGATATTTGCAACAAGAGGTGTAGGGCTGAAACTATTCACCCTAAGTATCACACTTCCTGATGTCACTTTTAACCACAGTCTGCTTTTTGATTGTGCCTCATCTTTAAAAACCATAAGATCCAGAAAGTTGATTTGTTGTTTGTTCCATTTAAAAGTAAACTTTAAATGTTGATTTGTATTATTACTATATTGATGTAACTGAATGAGCACATCTTCATTACTTCTCCATAAGACACAACAATCCTTAATATAATGTTTCCATGTCACAGTATTTTGAAAAAAAATATCTTGCAGTAAGGATCATAAATAAATTGATGTTACCACTTGCCAACATATAGATTGACAAGATCTGGGGCAAATGTAGTCTCCATACTTGTTCCTTTCATTTGAGAATAATGTTTATGATTGAAAATGAAGACATTTGATTCCAACACAGTTCTTGCACAGTTTACAACAAAACAAGAAGGGATTGTCACACTGGTGTCTTTGCTATTGCATTATGCTCCATTACATGGGGAATATTTGTAAACACACTTTCCAAATATATACAAGTCAGGAAGTCACTTTCCAATACTCTGACATCACTTCCTTGTTGGCACATATGGTTAGTATCTTTGACATACAATTTTAACATAGGCACATGCTTTTTATGTACTGATCCATGTATTTTGATAGAAGCTCAGTCGCTGCCCCCATAGATGAGACAATTGGTCTTCCAGGCAATGGAGTGAAATTTTTATGTAATTTAGGGAGAAGTTAAAATGCAGGTTTCATGATTCAACTACTGCTAAAAACACAGCTTCATTTTCAGTTATCCATTTATTATTTAGAGCTTCTGAAACCAAAATTTTAATGTGCTGTTTTATACACGGGGTTGGGTCTCTAGTAAGTTTTGAATAAAATGTTCCATTCACTAGTTGCCTCTTTACTTCATTAATGTAGTCATCTAAATCATAAATAAAAATGGCACCACCTTTATCTGCAGGATGTATGACATATCTATCATATTCAAGTTGTTTTAAAGCATCCCTTTCCTTTTTAGTTGTATTTTGAGTTTGATTCCTAAAGGGCTTTATAAATGTCCATCTGCCTCTCTTGCTACTGCTCTTGTTTACACCAGTAATGTGGGGTTATTGGTGAGAGGACAGCAAGTTTATTTATTACATTAATTAGATGCATTCTGTGTCAAAGATACTAACCATATGCGCCAACAACTAAATGATGTCAGGGTACTGGAAAGTGACTTCCTGATTTGTACAGATGTGTAAAGTCGATATACAAATGTTCCTCACAAAGGAGGGCTCAATGCAATAGCTCACGCACTACAGAATAGACAACTAGTGTGACACCTGCTTCTAGTTTTGCTGTAAACTTCAAGAACTATGCTGGAATCAGATTTCTTCATTTTCAGTAATAAACATTATTCTCAAATCAAGGGAACGTGCGTGGGAACTACATTTGCCCTGACTCTCGACAATCTATTTGTTGGTGAGTGGGAAAATCAATTTGTTTATGATCCTCACTACAACATCTTTTTTAAAAATATTGTGAGATGGAAATGTTATATTGATGATTGTTTTGTTATATGGAGAGGTAATGAGGAAGCACTTATTCCGTTCAGTCAGTGTATTCAAAATACAAGTCAATAATTAAAGTTTACATTTGAATGGAACAAACAACAAATCAACTTTCTAGATCTTACAATTTTTAAAGATGGGGCACAATTAAAAAGCTGACTGTATCAAAAAATGATGATAAGAAATATGATACTTAGGGTAGATAGTTTCCACTCTATGCCTCTTGCTGCAAATATCCTGAAAGGGCAATTTTTGTGGATTCAATGTTCATGCACTATTGATCAAGACTTTACAGCATGCAGTGAGACTATAAAGCAGAGATTCTATGACAGAATATATAATGACGCTACAGTAAATGAAGCCTATGTGCATGCCAAAAAATACAAGTAGAGAAACATTAATCCGAGGATGTCACCATGGCAGCAGTGATTCAAACAATCATATAACTCCGGCTTGCTTCTTTTGTCGTCCAATATTTTTCAAAAGTGCAATGTAATGGAAAAATAATCAAGAAATATTTGTGAATATTAAAAGGTGATAAAAGTTGTGATATCAGTGATAAACCACTGTGAATCATGTACACAAGATGTTGTAACCTCCTTGACACATTGGTTCATACATTATTACCAAAATAAATTAATCAACAAGACTAGCTTCCCAATCCACCTAAAGGAAACTACAAATGGGAACCGTTATCAAATTCAGCAGTTCATTAATAATAATACTGAAGGTGTTATCTACATGCTAACACACCTTTGTAGAATACTATAAATTAGACAAACAAAACAAGCATTAAAAGTTCAAGTCCCTGAACACAAAATAGCTAAAAGAACAAATAATAAGACCTATGCTGTGGCTAGACATTTTATAGAAGCTATACATTCTTCAACTGTGGTACTATAATTTTATGTACTGAAATATTCAAATTGGACAGTAGAGGTGGCAACTTAAAAAATAATCTTTTTAGACATGAGGCAGTTTGGATGATGTTTGCAGTTCATTTGCATCACCAGATAAGGAAAAAGGTCTGTCTCTCCATACGATGAACAGGGGAAATGTCAGACCTCACCCAACAACTAACGCACTGAAATCTGGCCAATTGAAAATCATGTACACAAATGCTCGCAGTCAGAGAAACAAGATCCCAGACTTGCAGGCAATAAGACAGAGGCTAAACTGGACATAGCAGCAATTAGGGAGATGTGGTTTAGCAGTAACCACACATGGGAGACTTCAGTTACTGGTTATGTACTGTTCAGAAGAGACCAAGGTGCAAAAAGGGGGGCGGTAGTGGCCCTGTATGTCAATGAAAATATTAAAGCTACAGAAATTCAGAATACACATAAGGAGTCAGAAGAACGGTGGGTCACCCTGGAAACAGGAAATGGGACAGCCATACGAACTGGGGTTGTCTACAGGCCCCCAGATCAGGGGGAGGACATAAACACATTACTGTTAGAAGATATACAAAACATGACAGCTAAAGGGGAGGTTCTGATAATGGGAGACTTCAACATGTCAGATACAGATTGGTTAATACCAGCAGGAACATCTGCCAGAACTAGACACATGGTGGATTCTCTGCAGGTGGAGGGCCTCAAACAACTGGTACAACAACCCACAAGAGACAGGACTATCCTAGATCTAGTACTGACTAACAGGGAAAGCATCACAGATCTCCAGGTTGAAGGTTACCTGGGGGCCAGTGACCATCACATGATATGGTTCAGTTTGGCCACTAGAACTAAATCATCCCATTCCAAGACAAAAATGTAGAAACATAGAAACATAGAATCTGACGGCAGATAAGGACCGCTTGGCCCACCTAGTCTGCCAATTTTCCTATCTAACAGATAAGCTGCAGATCCTAATTAACCAACAGCTTACTTCCTCCTACCCCCCACTAGGACTGCCTTATGTCTGTCCCATGCATTCTTGAATTCCCCCACTGTTCTTGACTCCATGACCTCCTCAGGGAGGCTGTTCCATGCATCCACAACCCTCTCTGTGAAAAAATACTTCCTCACATTACCTCTGAGCTGTTCCCCCTCTATCTTCAAATTGTGCCCCTTTGTTCTTCCATATCTCTTTTCTGAAAGATGCCACCCTCTTGGACTTTGTTGATTCCCTTGAGGTACTTGAAAGTTTCTATCACGTCTCCTCTCTCCCTCCTTTCCTCAAGGGTATACATATTAAGCTCCTTTAGTCCTTCTTCATAAGTCTTCTGGTGCAGACCCTGCACCATTTTGGTTGCCCTCTTCTGGACAGCCTCTACTCTGTCTATGTCTTTGCAGAGATGGGGTCTCCAGAACTGCACACAGTACTCCAGATGGGGTCTCACCAACTGTCTGTACAGAGGGATAACAACTTCCTGTTTTCTACTATTGATGCCTCTCCCTATGCATCCCAATATCCCCCCAGCCTTCCTTACTGCCTTCTCACATTGCTTGCCCACCTTTAGGTCATGTGATATAATTACTCCCAGGTCCTTTTCCATTTTTACTGTTGTCAGTATCTCACCCCCATTGTGTACTCTTGCCCTGAGTTTTTGTTTCCCAGGTGCATTACCTTGCACTTCTTTGCATTGAATCTAAGCTGCCATACATTTGACCATTCCTCCAACCTTGCCAAGTCCCTTCTCATCATTTCCACTCCATCTGGTGTATCAACCCTGTTGCAGATCTTTGTGTCATCTGCAAAGAGACATACTTTTCCTTCCAGTTCCTCTGCAATGTCACTTATAAAGACATTAAAAAGGACCAGTCCCAGTACTGAACCCTGTGGTACCCCACTAGTAACCCTCCTTTCTTCACTGTGGACTCCATTTACTACTACCCTTTGCGTCCTATTGTCTAGCCAATTCTTTATCCAGGCTACCACCTTGGGACCCACTCCAAGGCTGCCTAACTTGTGTATTAATCTTTTGTGTGGGACTGTATCAAATGCTTTGCTAAAATCTAGGTAAGCCATGTCCACAGCCCCTCCCTGGTCTACTACTTTGGTCACCCAGTCAAAGAAATCTATTAGTTTCATCTGACACGACCTTCCCATCATGACTCTATGCTGCCTTGGGTCCTGTGCCCCACTGGCCTCTAGGTACTCAACAATTCTTTCCTTCAGAAGTGATTCCATCATGTGGGACTTCAGAGGAGCTGACTTTGATAAGATGGCCAACAGAGTTAAGCTAGCCCTGGCAAAAAGAAATACAGGAGAGTATGTACAGGCAAAGTGGGCAAGTGTTAACGATGCAATACTTGAAGCAACATCCCATAGTGTTAGACAGAAAAGGAAGTGCAAAAGAAGAAGGAAACCACTTTGGTTCTCAAAAACAGTAGCAGAAAAGGTCTGAGTCAAAAAGTTGGCCTTCAGGCAATATAAGGGAACGCAGCAAGATGAAGATAGGGAGGCATACCAAACTTCCCTAAGGGAAGCAGGGAAGGCAGTAAGGCAGGCAAAGGCCCAAGCCGAGGAAACTCTAGCACGAACAGTAAAAGAAGGTGACAAGACATTCTATAGATAAATTAGTGAAGGAGAAAGTCCAGGGGATATTGCTAAGATCAAAGGAGATAAGGGCGTGTGAGGAGGAGGAGGACCATTTAAAGCATTTATCCTAAATAGATATTTCTGCTCAGTATTTACTGAAGAGAAGGTAGGGCAGGGCACACAGCTCAGCACCATGGACACAGGGGGGAGGGAGGTGTGCACTAGTCTCTTCACAAAAGAAAGAGTCCTTCAAGAGCTTGATAAGCTCAGGGTGGACAAAGCAATGGGACCTGATGGCATACATCCAAGGGTACTAAAGGAGCTAAGAGTGGAACTAGCAGAGTCATTATTAAAACTGTTTAGTGAGTCTGTGAACACAGGAGAGGTCCCAGAAGACAAGACTGGAGAAGTGCTCATCTGATCCCGCTCCACAAGAGTAGTGGCAGGGAGGAGGCAGGGAACTACAGACCAGTCAGTCTTACCTTAGTAGTGGGCAATATTATGGAGGAACTCTTTAAGGAAAGGATAGTGCAACACCTGGAATACATAGGAGCACAGGATCCAAGACAGCATGGGTTTGCAAAAGGAAGGTTCTGTCAAACTAATCTCATAGATTTCTCTAACTGGGTAACCAGAGTGGTGGACCAAGGGGGGAAGCAGTTGATGTCACCTACCTTGACGTCAGCAAAGCTTTCGATACTGTTCCACATAGAAGATTGATTAATAAGCTGGGTAGGCTTGGGGTGGGTCAGAAGTTGGTCAACTGGGTGGCAAACTGGTTGACGGGCAGAAAACAGAGAGTGGTGGTAAACGGTATACAGTCAGAAGAGATGCAAGTGACTAATGGGGTACCTCAGGGATCAGTTCTGGGGCTAGTCCTCTTCAATATCTTCATCAGTGACATTGCAGATGGACCGGAAGGTAAAGTTTGTCTGTTTGTAGATGACACGAAGTTCTGCAATAGAGTAGATGATCCAGATTGGTTGGGCAGAATGAGAAGAGATCTGGAAAAACTGGCAAAATGGTTGAAAGAGTGGCAGCTGGGGTTTAATGCAAAGAAGTGCAAGAACATCTACATAGGGAAGAGAAACCCTGAAGCCACCTACAGGCTGGGAGGGGAGTTGCTGGCAGTCACAAGGGGAAGAAAGAGACTTGGGCATCATCACCACCAATGACCTGAAATCATCCAAGCAGACCACTAAAGCAGTAGATAAGGCAAGGGGGATGTTGGGGTGTTTTAGTAGGGGTATCACAAGTCGGAAGAGGGAGGTAATAAACCCTTTTTATAAGACACTAGTTAGGCCCCATCTGGAGTACTGTGTGCAGTACTGGAGGCCACACCTTTACAAGGACATTAACCAAATTGAGGCAGTCCAGAGAAGGGCAACCAAAATGGTGCAGGGATTGCATCAGAAAACATATGAGGACAGATTAATGGAGCTCAATATGTGTACCCTACAGCAAAGGAGGGAGAGAGGTGATATGATCGAAACATTCAGACAACTTTAGGGCATTAATGAGGTGAAAGAGTCTAACATGTTTCCATATAAGAAATATAGCAGGACAAGAGGACACAACATGAGATTAGAGGGAGGCCGATTAAGGGGTAACGTGAGGAAGTTCTTTTTCACAGAAAGGCTGGTGGATGCATGGAACGGCCTACCTCAGGAAGTGGTGGATATGAATACAGTGCAGGACTTCAAACAGGCATGGGATAGGCATAAGGGAGCAATACAGATGAGTATGAATAGATAGGCCATTGACAGAGCAAAGGCCTATGGCACATTAGTAAGGCAGAAAAAAAAATTGGCAGACTGGATGGGCCTTGCGGTCCTTATCTGCCATCAGCTTCTATGTTTCTATGACTTTCTAGACTGTATTTCCTTATGGATTGAATGATAACATACTGTTGCACTGTCTGTATATATGTGTTCCTGTGTGTTTTGTATATCAACTGTTTTAGAAATAATTTTTGGTGAAATATGTATCTTTATATGTAGATAATAGCATGGGCATGTCTATGTATTTTTAATATTTCACATTGGGCACTCTCTGCACTTAGATACTTTTCAAGTATGTTTGTACTGTTATGTATGCACTTTACAGTCTCTTAAACAGAAACATTTTTAATCAGTGACTTACTGCCTTACCATATTTTGTAAGGAAAATGTCTGTTGTGATATTGAAATGTCAATGGCAACGTGGATGTTTGGCTTGGTTGACTGATGGTTAATGGTTTAAATGTACTATACAATTCCACTCTGTTGACAGCAAAAGCAACAGAATGGATTTTTCTGATGTGAGATCCCGATCCTTACTTGTCTGATGGATGCTGCTGCTCTAATAATGAAAAAGTAATTTTGCACTATTTGAACATTTTTGTGAGGTGCTGACCTCCTTTCCACTACATCAGTTTTGTGCATTGAACTGCATCTGCATTTACCCTGGTATGTGCACCCATTGCACATACTTGTGTCTCTAACTGACTTTAAACAGACACTGCTTTTTTGTGTTTTTGGCATAGAAGGTAGTTGACCAGGAATGAGAGGGAGTGACCTGATCAACAACTCAGGGGGGACTGGTGTAGAAGCTGGGTGACCTGGAGTTATGGGCTCACTAAATGGATTACAGACTGATTGTTAGGAAGTACACAGATGGTGGTCCTAAATTGCAAGTTCACCAGTGGAGAGGATGTGAACAGTTGGCTAACCCGAGGGCTGCTTTGTGCCAGCTCTTTCCAGCATGTGCATAAGTGACACAGGGGTTGGGTTCCATGGGAAAGTTAGTGTATAGTATATGCAGATGGTACCAGACTTTGTGATTGAGTGGATAAGGAGAAAGGGATTAGCACTATGAAGAAGAATAGGAAATGACAGGAAAATAGGTCATGCATATACTGTAGCAACTGAAATGTAATGCTGACAAGTGCAAAGTGAGGCACAGTAGGTGCATGAATCTGCAGGAGTACAGGATAAATGGAGAAAAAATGGAGAACTCAAGAGAAACGATACCTGAAGATATCAACTGAAAACAGCCTAAAATCCTCCCCTCAATGTAGCAAAGGGTATGGGAAGGTAAATAGGATGCTGTGTGCCATCATTTGAGGATTCACCAATTGTAGGAGGGAAGTACTTCTGTCGCTGTACAATTCATCACGTTTCACTGGTCATAGGAGAGCTTGGTCTGGCAGTATAGCCTAGAGGTTAGAGTAATGAGCTGTGAATGTGCTTGGTACATCCAGCAGTTCAAACCTTGGTTTGATTTTCACAACCTCCAGTTGCATACTGTGTGACTCTGAACAAGTCACTTAACAGCCCAGTGCTCCCAGGTTGCCCCTGAAAATAGGCACTTGTGCCTAGTGGGCTTTAACCGGTTACCAAAGACTAAAATAAATAAATAAATATAATTCTGCTGCTGTACAGGTCACTGAGTTTCGCTGCTCAGAGGAGGGAAGTAATTCTTCCAGTCTATAGGTCACTGGGTTTTACCACCCATTAGAGGGAAGTAATTCTGCTACTGTACGTGTCACGGAATTTCACCTGTCATAGGAAGGAAGTAATTCTGCCACTGTAAAGGTCACTGAGTTTCATCTCCAGTCATAGGAAGGAGGTAATTCTGCCACTCTACAGGTCTCTGAGATTTGCCACATGTAGAGTGAAGTCACAGCCTACCCCCCAGGCAAGCAGAGAAGGACTCGGAGTGGCCAAAAAAGGAGGGAGTAGAAGGGAGGAAATGGAGGCCAGTGAAGGGAAGGGGGAAGGATGGAGGGTGGTCTCGTTGAATGTAAGAAGCTTAGGAAACAAATCAGCTGAGCTACAGGCACTCTTGGCAGTGTGGAGGGTGGATATTGCAGCTGTCACAGAAATGTGGGCAACTGAGTACTGGGACTGGGATCTGGCAATTCCAGGAAACAAATTATACAGGAAGGACAGTAAGGAGGGGAGGGTGGGTTGGGTGGCAGTCTCTGTGAGGGATGGGATCAAATGCACAAGGGACGAGGGGGAAGAAAGGAGAAAAGAGGCAATATGGCTGTAGCTCCTAGACTCAAGGTGTCGGAAACTGAGATTTAGGCTGGTATACAGGCCACCATCCCAGTCTGAGGAGCTTGACAGGGAATTAGCTGGACAAATCAGAAAGGTATGTAGAAAGGGGAAGGTGGTCATCGTGGGGGATTTCAAATAGCCGGAGGTTGACTGGTGCATTCCAGTCACTTCCAGTGCTAGGTAGCAAGTGCTCCTGGATTTGATCCAGGAGGGTCTCCTCACACAGTTGGTTAGCATACCTAGTAGGCTAAAGAACACTTTAGATCTCGTATTGTCAAATGGGGAGGCAGTAAGGGAAGTAAAGGTGGAGGACCTACTAGCTGACAGCAATCGGCAAATGGTGTGGTTTAATATCATGATGTGCGGGAAGCCAGAGAAATCAGTTACTCGGGTGGTAAACTTCAGGGGGGCAGACTTTGGGAGGATGCAGGAGGTACTGAAAGGGAAACTGGAGGGCATAAGGCAGGAGATGGATGTGGATCAGAAATTGGATATTATTAAACGGGGGATTACAGAGGCAACAGAAGCTGCACCAGGACACAGAGAAAGAGGAGCAGAGCAAGAAAACCAAGCTGTTTGAACAGCGAGGTTGTAGAGGTGGTGAGGGCAAAAAGGGTGGCACACCAGACGTATAGGAGGATGGGGAAGAAGATGGACAGGGTGGAATATGCATTATGGTCCTGGGAGGTGACCAAAAAGTGAGAGAAGCCAAGGCCCAGAGGGAGCTGAGATTAGTGCAGGGAATTAATGCGGAGGAGAATGACTTTTTCAGATACATCAGGGAGAAAAGGCAGTGCAAGGAGACAATAGTGAGAATAAAAAGGGGTGGGGAGTGGACAGAAAAGGGGGAGAAGCAGGCAGAAGCACTGAATGAATACTTTTGCTCAGTGTTCATGGAAGAAAAGGGGACCGCTACCACCATGGGCTGGGAGGGTGGGGACAGAGTAGAGGAGGCAACAGATGGAAGAACTGAGGCAAGTAGAGTCCTAGAGGGACTGAAGGCACTGAAGGTAGACAAGGCACCAGGGATGGATGGTATCCAACCCAGGGTGCTGAGGTAGATGGCGGAGGAGTTGGCAGCGCAGCTGGCTGATCTATACAGCACCTCACTGGAGTCGGGACGTGTGCCACTGGACTGAAGGATGACACATTACACAAGAGCGGGTCAAGGGATGAAATGGGTAATTATTGTCTGGTAAGTCTCACCTCCATAGTGTGCAAACTCATGAAAAAGAAACTAAAGGAAGGACTGGTGTTGTACCTGGAGGACAATGGCCTCCAGGATGTGAGGCAACATGGGTTCATTTCAGGGAAGTCTTGTCAAACCAGCTTGATACAATATTATGACTGGGTGATAGGTGAGCTGGATAAGGGTCATGCAGCTGATGTTCTTTACTTGGACTTCAGCAAGGCCTTTGATTCGGTGCCTCATGGGCAGCTTGGGGTGAAGCTAACTGGTGTAGGGGTAGGGTCAAAAATGATGAACTGTATTACAAGCTGACTGAGTGGGAGACTGCAGCGGGTGGTGGTGAGAGGGAACTGTCAACTCCAATGCTGGTGATAAGTGGGGTGCCACAGAGCTCTGTGCTGGGGCCAGTATTTTTTGGACTCTTCATATCAGACATTGTACATGGGGTGGTGAGCAAGATTAGCCTGTTCGCAGATGACACCAAAATCGGAGCAGTGGTGGATGGAGGGGAGGGATGGAAGCAGCTGCAGGGGGACCTAAGCAAGCTAGAGGAGTGGTCAGAGAGATGGCAGCTGGGGTTCAATACAAAGAAGTGTAAGGTTATGCGTTTTGAAATGAATAACCCAATGAGTGAATATTTGCTGGGGGGGGGGCGGGTTAGCTGGGGATCACTGAGGAGGAGAAGGACCTATGGGTAATGATATTAGGGACCATGAACAACACTGCCCAGTGAAGGAGGGTGTCTGCAAAAGTGAACAAAATGCTGGGGTGCATAGTGAGGGGGTTTTCATCCAGGCAAAGAGAGGTGATCTTGCCACTTTACTGGTCACTGGTAAGGCCACACTTGGAGTATTGTGCACAGTTTTGGAGGCCATACCTAAAGCATGATATCAGGCTACTGGAGTGGGTGCAGAGAAGGGCAACAAAGATGATATGTGGAATGGAGGGGAGATACTATGTGAGCAGACTGGGAGACCTGGATATGTACACACTGGAGGACAGAAGGGACGAGGGGACATGATAGAGACATTCAAGTATTTGAGGGGAATCAGTAAGGATGAGGCAAATGGGATCTTTAAGCTAAGGAGGGGGAGGGACATGAGGGGACATGAGCTAAGAATAGAGGGGAGAAGATTTAGGAGGGAAATGAGGAGACACTATTTCACAGAGAGGGTGGTAGCACAATGGAATGCACTACCAGAATGGGTTGTATCATGTAAATCTGTGAACAGCTTCAAAAGGGCATGAGACAGGGAACTGGGGAGAGTGAGGGTGGGGAAGTTGGGGGATAGCAGTGGTATGACAAAGGGGAGGGGGTGGGGCAACTGAAAACTAGGGGTGCTAACTGCACACTCAAGCAGACTTAGATAGACTGGATGGTCTGTTTCTGCTGGCGCATTCATATGTTAATACGTATGTAATTCTGGAACTGTATACATCACTGGGTTTCACTGGTCATAGGAGGGAAGAAATTATGCCACTATACGGGTCTCTGGGTTTCACTGGTTATAGGAAACAAGTAATTCTGCCACTATACATGGCATTGTGTTTCACTGGTTATAGGAGGGAAGTAGTTCTGCCACTGTACAGGTCACTGGCTTTCACCAGTCACGGGGGGGGGGGAGTCATTTTGCCACCGTACATGCCACTGTGTTTCACTGGTTATAGAAGGGAAGTTATTCTACCACTGTATGATCAATCAATCAATCAATCAATCAATCAGTCTTTATTTAACCAGGTGGAACTCCCTTTAGGGAAACTCATTCACAAGGTGGGCCTGAGAAGGTTCACAAGTAATACAAAAGAGAAATATACAAAACACAGATAATCCTGGAACAGCAGGAGGACCTTAAATGATCCATAATATATGGGTAGGTAAACTACTGTACAGTGGATATAATTTTAACAGTGAGCACTATAAAGAATTTCAACAGTGCATATATAATGAGTGCTGGAACAAACAATTGTCAAGTTTACCAGTAGTAGATTGAAGGAAATGGTACTGGCAGTAGTGGGACACCACTATTAAAGATGGGGACACTCAATTGAAAGGTTGTAAATGAAGAAGAGAGGGTGAGGTAAAGTAGGAGGAGAGGAGAGGGAAAAGTTATGCATAGCAGATGCAGTAATGCTTGGATGAGGTTCTGTGTAGTGAGAAAGAAAATAAAATATGTGAAATGAGCAGTGGGGGAGTTTATGCATAGTAGTTGCAATCATCCTGCAAGGACTGCCCAACGAGGCTTTTTAATTTTGCAAGGCTGACAAAGGAAGCAAGTTTAAGGGAGTTTGTAAATTATTCCATACAGTGGGAAGAGCATGGCTTATCGAGTGGGAACCATGATGAGTTCTGATTCTAGGAATTTCTAACGAGATGAAGGAACATTGTCTTAGCAAGTAGCTTCCACTAGCTATAGTCAGTAACTTGCAAATGTACTTAGGAAGTTTATTAAATAAAGCTCTGTAGGTCCAGATAACCTCACTTTTTAGATGTCTAGTTTTGAGTGAGTGCAAACCCATCATGGTATAGAGGGAGCAATGACGTGTGTTGAAAGGGGTGCCGGTGATAAATCTTATAGCCCAGTGATACAGGGTGTCCAGTTTGGCCAATGCAGAGCTAGGGCCATGACTATAAATAATGTTGGTGTAGTCCATAAGCGGTAGGAATGTAGATTGCACCAGCTTCATTTTGACAGCTTGTGTGAGCAGATACTTAATTCAGAAAAAGAGGCCCAATCACTGCTTAAGTTTTTTTTAATAGCTCCTCAATATGTACTGAGAAAGAGCGTTTGCCCTTTATCCAAATATTTAAATCTATCTCATGGTTTGCAAGGATTCCCCAAGAAGCATATTAATTGGTGGCAATGACCCTATAAGAGTGGAAGAGGTAGAGTGGGTTTGTGGTGAGAGGAACATAGATTTTGTTTTTTCAGCATTAAGCAGCAATTTCAGATTCAAAGATTGTGCAGTAAAATATGAAATTTATGTTGCAGTGATGTACATGTTTGCTCAAGAGTGGGTTTAGTGACATAGATCATGGTGCCATCTCCAAATAAATGTACTGATGCATTCTTTACACCAGTGTTGAGGTTGTTGATATAAATCGCAAAGAGAAGCAGGCCCAAAATGGACCCTTGAGGAACTCCGCTCAGCATTATTTTGGGTGGGGAGAGGTCACCTTGTGGCTTAACTTGCTGTTGATGGCCAGTCAAATGACACTAAAACCAATCCAAGACTGCATTATCAAGTCGAGATGCTGTATAGTTCATTTAAGAGCAGCTTGTGATCAGCTGTATGCAAGGCCTTGCTTAGGGTCCAGGAACACAGCCCCACATGTTTTTAGCATCTAGCACCAAATGTCACTCATTGGTGACATTGGCTAATGCAGTTACAGTGCTGTGATTTGATCGAAAGCCAGATTGCACAGGGATAAGTTTATTATGTGCTTCAAGGTATTTCCAGAATTGAGAGTTGACAGTATTTTCTAAAAGCTTTGAAAAGGAGGGTAGAATGGAAATGGGTCTATAATTATTAAGGTCTGCTGGGTCCCCTGATTTGAAAATCGGGACAATGTGAGCAACTTTCCATAAGTCCAGAAGAGTGTCTTGAGAAAGAGACAAGTTAAACAAATGTGTAAAGGGGGTAGTGAGTATCCGATATCCCAGTTATGAACATGCGAACATGCAAAGAAGCCAGCAGAAGAATGCCATTTGGTCTATCAAGTCTGCTCATATTGCAAGGTCCACAGCTTGAGCTACTGTCCCTGCCCCTCTCTTCATTCCTCCCTTCCTCCCTACCCATGACCCTTTCCCTCCCACTATACCTGTCCCATCCTCTCTTAAAGTTGCCCACTGTCTTCAACAAGATTACCTCTTCTGGCAGTGCATTCCAAGTGTCCACCACCCTCTCTGTGAAAAAGTGCTTTCAGACCACTCTCCTAAACCTCTCATCCTCCAGTTTAAGACTGTGCCCCCTCATGTTATGGTTGTGCTCAGCTTAAAGAGACTCTCCTTATCAATCTTATTTATCCCTTTCAATTACTTGAAGGCCCAATCATATCCCTTCTCTCTCCTGTCTTCCAGGGAGTACATATTCAAGGCCCCCAACCTCTCCTCATATGCCTTACCCTGCTGACCAGCTATCATCTTTGTAGCCCTTCTCAGGACCTTCTCCAGCAGGTTAATGTCCTTTTTGAGGAGTGGGCACCAGTACTGAACTCCATAGTCTAGATGAAGCCTTACCAGTGACCTGTACAAAGGCAGTATAACCTCATCTCTTCTACTACTGATCCCCCTAGATATGTATCCTAGCATCTTGTTTGCCTTTGCTGCTGCTTTCTTACCCTGCGTGGAGTGCTTCAGATCACTAGTGATCATCACTCCCAGGTCCTTCTCTCTCCTCCTCTGATGCAGATACTCAGATTCCACCCAGGTGGTACACTGTCCTAGGATTCTTGGCTCCAATATGCATAACTTTGCATTTCTTGGAATTGAAGCCAAGCTGCCAGATTCTGGACCACCTCTCTAGCTTTTCCAGATCTTCCTGTAGGTCCCGTATCTCTTCAGCTCTGTCTACTCTCCTACAGAGCTTGGTGACATCCATCAGCAGGCACATTTTGCTCTAAATGCCATCTCCAATGACATTGATGAAGATATTGAACAACTTCAGCCCCAGCATCAAGCCCTGCAGGACCCCACTGGTTACATGCCTTGTGCTAGATAACTCTCCCCTCACAACCACCCTCTAGGCTCTGTCCTTCAGACAGTTTTCAATCCATCTGGCCATCTTTTCACACAAAACATTGAGATCCGCCAACTGCCTGATCAACCTTTTGTGGGTCATAGAGTCAAAGGCCTTTCTGAAATCAAGATAGAGGATGTCTACCGCTTGGCCCCTGTCTACCGTCTTAGTGACACAGTCAAAGAGGTCAATCAGATTTGTTTGACACAATCTCCCTCCCATGAACCCATTCTGCCTCGCATCCTGGAGACCATGCTTCTCTAGATATTCCACCAACCTTTCCTTTAGTATGGTCTCCATGAGCTTGCCCACAATTGAGGTTAGACTGACTGGTCTGTAATTCCCTGGGTCATCCTTAGGACCACTTTTGTGGAGCAGCGCTACATGTGCTGTTCTCCAGTCCTGCTGAAGTGCACTTGTCTCTATTTTCAGAAAGAAGGGATCAAGGAGATCTGAACCAGCACTTTTTTTTTAGCAATGATGCTTAACAGGAGATCCTCTACTTCTTTGTAGGACACTGTGCTGAAGCTGAACTTATCATGGGTGACCGAGTCCAGAAAAGTCTGTTTATTTATGTTGGGTGAACAGCATTATGAGCATAGGTTGCTGACTAGAGAGGTATTAAAGGCCAGACTGCCTGTCACAAAATGATTGTTGAGAAGGTCCAATATTTGAGACTTATCAGAAGTGGTAAAATCACCGGTAGTGATCATAGCAGGGAGGGAAGAGGGAGGATGATGCCCTTCAATAGCTTTAAGAGTACACCTTAGAAGGGCAGGATTAGAGGAGGAGTCCAGTTTGGACTTGAAGAAGTTAGATTTCTCAGCCCTAATTAATTTAGTACACTGATTCTTAGATGTCTTAAAGGCAGTCCAATCAGAAGGTAGTTTGGACTTACGGGCAAGCTTCCAGATAAAGTCCCTATGAGTAAGGCATATTTAGGTTTGTCATTGAATCAAGGGCAGGACCCATTCTTAGTTCTAATTTTGGCCAGGGGGGCATGTTTGTTTATTACATCATGTACAAGCTTCTGGAATATGTCTTAGGCTGCTGAAACAGTTTTCGCAAGACAGAAGTCTTGCCATCTTATACAACAAAGATCCTTCAAGAAACTATCACTATTGTTCCTTTTGTACATATAAGTGGAGGTGGAGTGTCATTTGGGAGTTGTGTGCACACACGCTATGGTGCAGTGATTGCTTAGATCTTTAAAGAACACTGTGGAGTGTGAGAAGTTAAGAGGTTTATTTACTAAGATTAGGTTGAGGAGCAAACTATGAGTAGGGTTTTTATTGTTGGGGCAGGTTGGTTCAGATATAAGCTGGGAGAGGCCATATTTATCGCAGAGCTCTTTCAATGGTGAGGAACACGGGGAGAGCCAGTCAAGAGTTAGGCCTCCCATGTTAATCACTTTAGAAGAGAGACTACCCAACAGGTGGTGTTGGTGAGTTACCACTTCGAGTTCCCCTGAGGGAGGCCAATAATATCCGATAACAATTAGTGACTCGGATGAGGACAACTGAATCCTCAGGGAAAAACATTCAAATTGTTTGGAGAAAGTAGTTGATTTGATTAGGGAGACAGTGAATTTAACAGTGACATAGATCACAATCTCTCCCCCCACACACCGAATGTCTATCTACTCTATAAACATTATAGGAGGGGAGATTTATTTCAGAGTCCTGTATTGCACATTTCAGCCAGGATTCTGATATGACCAGCACAACAGGCTTAGTGTGGCAGGTTCAGGCTTGGATAGAGTCAAAATTCTTGAGCAAACTACATGCACTGATGTGCATAAAGCTTATACCTTGTAAGCTTGCTAATTCAGAGGGAGGCGTGATAGGTTGAAGGGGTCCCGGGTTCAGCTCAACATTACCAGAGCAAATTAATAGAATGAAAATAATTCTTTTAAGGGAGTTAAGAAGAAACTTAAGGAGCCGAATCCTTCCTCTTTTAGTTGTGGAATGGATGGTGGGATACTGGTCCGAGACGATTTGGTAACCAGGGATAGAGGATGTAAAGAGCAGTGCTCTGATGGCAAGGGTAAGATGGAGAGGTCCTGATGAGTTTGAATGTCCTTTGAAGAAGGTGTTATACTTGCCTGATAATTGGTGCTCGAGGGGGATGTGTCATGTTGTAGAATAAAGGTGCTGGAAGCAGCAGTCTGACTAACTGTGCCAATAGAGGACTCCTGCACTAGACTGACGTTACAAAATAGCAGTGCACAGCCGAACAGGGAGAGCTGCACTCTAAACACCAGTAGTGACATTTTGCCAAATAATGGGGAAAAAGAGCAGAGAATAAACTTAAGTCCTGAAACAGTTAATAAGGCAGGGTACAGTAAGCTTTAGGGAATTGTTGATGCGATGTTGCCAGTACAAGAAGGAGAACAGCACAAGGGGAGTGGCTAAACTGTATTTTATAGAGGCAGGGGGCAGGGTGGGCAGGAGGGCCAACATTCTCTCAGTTAGATCTCACTATCCCCGGGTACACTGAGTCTGAGTACAGGGCAAAAGCCACACAGCAAGCATGGGGAAATGAGCCACCAGAGCCAGGATCCAAGGCCAGTAATTTGATCAGTCGGCACACAGCACAAGCGAATCGAGAAGCGCCACTGGATAACTAGTCCAATTGCGACTACAGCTTGAGGACACTATGGTTTGAAGCTGTATCAGGAGAAAATGGTCCATACCTGGGCTAAAGTTAGGCAGCAGCTTCTGTGGAGGAGTAGGCGAGATGGGCGGTGGCCAGAGAAAGTGCCGAGCCATACCATTGCAAAAGAGCTCCCACCCGGTCAGGGGCTGAAGGTCCTGTGGGAAGCAGAAAAAAGAGTAAGTAAAAAAAAATGGGCTTGGACAAAAGTAGGAGGGATTTACAGAACTGAGAAAATGAGAGACAGCAGGGCGGGTGCGTTCAAGGTGCTGAGGTCACAGTTGGTGGGAGGCATAGGAGAGGGAATGCAACGAGCTGTAATCAATAAATTGAGATGTTAAAGAGCTGTAATCGGAGGGGAGGCACAGGGTAGAATTGTAAGGAAGCTGAAACAGATGGCTAGAAAGGTGCAAAGAAAGGCTGTAATCAGTAGGACGGGGAGAGGGTAGATTCCGAGCAGAGGCAGGGAAAAGAAAAGAAGGAATTATATGAAAAATAGAGAAGCGCGACAGGAGAGTGTAGAAAATAGGAGAGTGAATGAGCAGTAATAAGGAGCAGTCTGTGAGGACAAACAGGATCAGTAAAACAGTTTGCAATAAAGGACTTAACAATAGTAACTAAACCATAAAAGGAACAACAAGCAAATAATAGTATAATCAAACGAGTATAAATGCAAGAAGTAATAAGAATGAATTAAAACAGCAGCAGCCAAATACTACAAACAGATATGGATGCAGGAATTAAATATTTCAAATAAAATCATCATCCAGTACTACAACAAAATTCTCCCAGTTAGATCTCACTCACCGGGTACACTGAATCCGAGCACAGGGCAAAAGCTGAACAAGCAAGCTTGGGAAATGAGCCACCAGAGCCAGGATCAAGGCCAGTAATCTGATTGGTCAAGCACACAGCAAAAGCCAATCAGAGGCAGCTGCTAGATAACTAGTCCAGTCACGACTACTGCAGAGATACCATGGTTTGAAGTTGGAGCAGGAAAAAGCGGTCCATTCCAGGGCTGAAGTTAGACAACAACTTCTGTGGCGGAGTAGGCAAGATGGGCAGTGGCCAGAGAAAGTGCTGAGCTGCACCTTAGCAGAAGAGCTCCCACCCAGTCAGGAGATGAGGGTTCTGGGCTGAAGTTAGGCACCAGCTTCTGTGGAGGAGGAAGCAAGACAGGCGGTGGCCGAGCCACACTGTCACAGAAGAGCTCTTGCCCAATCAGGGGCTGACAGTCCTGAGCTGAAGTTAGGCAGCAGCTCGTGTGGAGGTGTAGGCAAGATGGTAGGCAGCCAGAAAAAGCATTGAGCCGCACCATCACAGAAGAGCTCCTGCCCAGTCAGGGGCTGAGGGTCCTGGGCTGAAGTTAGAAAGCAGTTTCTGTGGAGGAGTAGCCGAGCCACACTGTCACAGAAGAGCTTCCACCGGGACAGGTCACTGTGTTTCACTGGTTGTAAGAGGAAACAAATTCTGCCACTGTACAGGTCATTGGGTTTCACTGGTCGTATGAGGGAAGTAATTCTGCCACTCTTCAGGTCACTGGTTAGACCATACCTAAAGCACTGTGTGCAGTTATGGAGCCCACATCTGAGGAAGGAATGGTATAAGTTAGAAACAATACAGAAGGCCAGCTCAGTGATGTGGGGGGCTGAGGCATCTGTGCGTTACCTCCTGCCATGTTGACGACCCATGTTCATGGTGCGAGTGGGACATGGGGGGTGCTGTGGAGGGAGAGGATCAAGCATCCCAAGGACTGCTTTCCTCTCCGAGGAGGGAGGATTGGTGCTCCTGCCAAATGACTGCCCCCAGGCGGAGGTCTGAGGGCAGTGTGGGTCTGTAGGCCACCAAGAAAGGGAGGGTGCTGTGGTAGTTCTGTGGATGTGTACGTGCCTTCACATATGCGTGTCTGGCATGTGCACCCCAACAGCAGGAAAGGGAAAAAAATTGAGGAAAATATCCCTGGCTGCAGGTGAATACTGACCCTCTGCAGACTGTGTATCCAGTGATTGTGCAGGAACTCTGGGTACGTCCCAGTGACACGGGGGTGATGGGACTTGGTGGGTCAGTCAGAAGGGGCAGTGAGGGATGTAAGGAGATAAACATCTATATGGAAAAAAAAAGAAACAATACAGACAAGAGCAGCAACAATGATTCCAGGACTGCAGGGTAGGGCATGCTGTACAAGAGAGATTGGAGACCCTCCATTTGTGCTCACCGGATGCCAGTGAGGGGAGTGGGATGTTAGAGATGTACAAACACATTAGGGGTATGATAGGGTTGATCACACTGAACTGCTCAAAATAAAGGACAGTTTCTTCATGAGAGGTCACAATCTAAGGCTGAGAGGGTACTTGAAAGGGACAATGGGAAACATTTATTTCACAGAAAGGGCAGTCTACAAGTGGAACAGTTTGCCCAGATTAGAGGTCACTAAAGAGACACTAAATAGTTTCAGTGCATGGTGGGGTAACTTCAAGGTGATCATCAGCCGAGGGAAGGCAAACCTGGGAGGGATGATATCGGAGGGTCAGGTGAAGAAGGCTAAGAAAGAGTAATGTGAGTTAGGGTCTCAAGACAGAATTTTTCTGTCCTTACTTTCTCTGTTTCTTTCTAGCCCTAGCTCAACTTAAAAATGCTGATGACCAGAATCAGTTTCAAGTTTTCATTATTGCGAGTGTAACATTGTGTACTTTTGAAAGCCTCATTGTCTGTTGTGGTTCCTGCAAGCCTCTAAAAAAATCAAAAGAGAATTCAGAAATACAATAGTGATTGGCTTTTTACTGCAGTATACTGTATTACCACCAGCAATCAATACATTCATAGTAGCTATTTACAGTTCAAACTGAAAAATTGTCATATAAATCCAACAAGGTACATCATAGCTGATCCTACAGACATTTCAGCAATCATCTCCTGGATCTGGTGCAGTTCCTACATTTTCTTAGAAGAGTTTCTATTCCCCATTAATTGTTCTCTTGTGTTTAAGTGGGGCCGCAGAAGAATAATGTAACACTTAGGAAAAAATATGCAGATGATTATTCCAGCCCCAGATGCCATGATGGCGAATATCTCCACAGCCACCATATACTTTCCCGTTGTGCTGAGGTATGCTGGAATGAAAGAGAGCCAAACACTAACAAACACAATCATGCTGAAACTGATCAATTTAGCTTCATTAAAACTGTCCGGCAATGTCCTCGCTAGAAAGGCCACAACAAAGCTGGCACTCGCCAGGAGACCCATATATCCCAGCATGCAATAGAACATGATTACTGAATTTTCTTTGCATTCAACTATAATTTTACCCTCTTCAGTTTTCTTGTTCAGCTCAGGAAATGGAGGAGTTGTTGCCAACCATATAATGCATATAGTGACTTGCAGCAGGGTGCCAAAGAAGACAATGTAGTAGGGTGTCTTGGGTCCAACATAATTCCTTAAACTGCTGTCAGGCTTTGTGGCTTTAAAGGCAATGACTACTGTGAGTGTTTTGGCCAGTATCCCAGAAACACACAGGGAGAATATTATTCCAAAGCCAGTTTGTCGGAGCAGACAGGTAAGTTCTTTGGGTTGACCAATGAATATCAAGGGACAGAGGAAGCAAAGGAACAGGGAAATCAGAATAACATAGCTGAGTTCACGGTTGTTGGCTTTCACAATTGGAGTGTCCCGGAACTTAATGAAGATGAAGAGGATGGAAGCAGTAGTTAAAGAGAAGGATACTGTGGAACCACTTAAAGCTGAACCCAAGGCCTCTTCATACGAAAGAAATTCCACAGATTTCTGGATGCAGATATTCTGTTTATCATTTGGCCACTGATCTTCTGGGCATCTGAAGCAGTTACTGGCATCTAGAAGAAAGGAAAATGTCTGAGGTTATAAGAGTTACTGCAGGAAGCAACATAAGCCATACAGTATTCATTCATTGTAAGGATTGTATCTGTTATTTATATCCTCTTGGTGGGTCACTAAATTCCTAATTAGTTATATATGTAGGCAGTCAGTGGAACAACCCCTTCATTGTACAATATATCAGTGTACAGTATTGTACAGTATATCAAAAGAATATAGATATTGTTTGGCAAACATCCTTATCTTCTTCCCTGCAGACACTGGCAAGTGTCGAGGTGTGCCTTGGGGTGTTTGGGATTCAAGATGGCTGCCACTCTGGGCCAGCCATTACAAGAGCTCCTGTAGAGTCTTAGCGTTTTAATTTTGTTTTTTTTATTTCTTATATTTATTTAATTAAAGTCAGTTATTGTTTTATTTTACTTTTTTGAAACGTTCGCTTGTAATCGTAGTGGTAACCTATGTAGTTAATGTTAAGAATTTTTAGAACAGCAGTCAGCTGCAACTTTATCTGCCTGGATTATTTTCAAATACTGGTGGGCAACTGTGGAGTAGAACTGCCCGAATTGATCGGTGTCTTTGTTGAGACTGCTGCATAGAGATCGAGAACAGAGGTTTGGTGCTTGTGGAGGACGTTTGCCGCCGTTGTTGCCACTGACGCTGGTATACTTCTGTCGGAGTCCAACAAGACTGATAAGTTCTTTTGGAGTGTTGATCCAGGATTGCTGCCCAGAGACCGAGGGCAGTGTTTTTTAGTGTGGGGGAGCTCCCGGATCTCCACCGATTGCAGGGCTATACTCGATCTTCGTTTCTCATGACTGAGCGGGAGTTGTCTGGATTATGCTTCAGGGAGCTGGAGGCATTATCTGCAGCCTCTCCTAAGGGGCTTCATAAGTGATCCTGTTGGCCTAGCTTCGAGGTGTCTGCAGCTGTGGCGTGGTGGGAGTGATCGGGCCTGTTTGTGGCGGGGGCGGGCATCTCTTCCATTCAACCTACTCTGGTTTTCACATCTGGCCCTTGGGTCCAAGCTGGTATGAGACTGTATAGTCATATCTGAGCTGAGTGGAGAGCAGCGAGGATAAATTGATTGATTTGCCCCTTGGATCTGAGCTGGAATGAGACTGTATAGTCGTATCTGGGTCGAAAGGAGAGCAGCGAGGATAAATTGATTTATCGGAACTCTATCTGGTTTGCCCTAGCTCAAGCTGCAGCCCAGAATTGGTGGAGACTTACACTTTTTGGTTTTTACTGTATGGACAGAATTCTGCTGGAGTGTAACTATTGGCCTTCTCCTATGCTGGACTATGGAACTTACTGCACTTTAAGGACGATAACAGCAAGAATTAACTGCATCCCCCCTCATTTTTTGGACTAAATTTGGATTCTGTGGGTGACTCCCTTGTGGTGAGAGGACCTGGGGTTCACATATTCCTTTTGACTTATTTTAGTTTTTTTTTTTTTTTCATTTTCTGTATTATATGGTTATTTGTATTTTTATTTTCTTTAGGCAGTGAGAGTGCCTGAACCTTTCCTCCCTTCCAGGTCGTGAGAGGACTTGGGGGAGTAAATCTTGCTGTCCACAACATTATCTGGAACAGTTTCAAAAGGGGAATGAAACATCTGTCGCTCTCCTTTGTGGACTTGAACTCTTGGGCAGTGAGAGTGCCTGTAGTCCCCTATCTCCTGGGCCTGAGAGGACTTGGGAAGGGGGGGAGAAATTGTTACTAATTACACTTTGCAGGAGGTATGCAGTATTTTTCTAGAATTGAGGGTAGTGGCGACTGATTCAGCATTGTGGGATAGGGTGATATTTATGAGTGGATTTTATTCTGTGTCAGGGTGGGTTATTGGTGTAACTTTGGGATTTAATTTTAGTCTTATTTATTATTTTGTTATTGTGGTTTATTGCTTAAGTTTTATTTATAGTTTTTCAGCTGCATTGGGAATATGTGTTGGAATTGTGTTTCAGTGGGCAGGCGCTATTCCTTGTCCCAGTTGAGGGACCTCCGCCCCTTTGATAGTCCCCATTACAGTCCGAGGTGTATAGGCATTGCCATGCCTTAGGTATTGTGCAGAGGGGCAGAAGGAGCTGGGCCCCTGGACTGGGGGGGAGTGTGGTGGACGGATAGGAGTGGTAAGATAGAGGAGGCACCCTGGTGTGAAATGGGTCCAGGAAAGAGGTCCTTCATGCCTGGTTGCCATACCCAAGGGCTTCACTGAGGGTGTGCAAGTCACCTGTTCTGCCATGGCCTCTCATCCAACTCAGGCAGTGTTGCGCAATGCCAGGTCTATAAAAACAAGACAGCAATTATTGCTTATCTTGTTAAGTCATCTGACCGGCTTGCATCACGAGACCTGGTTGGACAAAAATGCTGGTCTGGTATTGGAGGCAGCAGTTCTGGATGGGTACTCAGTGATACACCGCCCGAGATTTGATCAAAGGGGAGGGGGAGTAGCCATCTGTTTTAAGATGGAACTGGACCTGGTGAAGGTTCCAGTGGGGATCAAAAGATCCTTTGAGTGTATCCTAGGGGGCAGGTGTTGGCAGCAGGATTCTTCTCATCTACTGTCCACCCAGTGATGAGAACATTTTCTTGCAGGAAGTTGCAGACTTCATGGTCGACATGATATTGGAGGCCCCCCAGGTGGTTGGTCCTGTGGGATTTCAATGCCTGGTTCAATGATGAACTCTCATCTTTTGGTCAAAATTTCCTCCAACTGATGATTTCGTTGGGCTTTACACAGGTAGTTATCACCGCAACCCATTGTCAGGGTCACTCCTTGGACCTGGTGTTCCTCCTGGGGATGGAGGCCGATGACTTGTGGTGGAACCAGTCGGATGGTCAGACCATCACTCTATCAGGTTCAGTTTCACAGCTCCCCCCGTGAGACCAGCCCCTTTGGAAATGGTCCGATACCACCCTTTGAGGGGTGTAACCCCAGAGTTTCTGTTGGTGGTGCTGGACCTATTGAGTTGGCCATTGGAATGCTTGGATCCAGGAGATCTAGTGACGCACTATAATAGGGCGATACTGGAGGCCCTGGATTCCATAGTGCATGTTCGAGTTCACCCCCTTCCTTTTCATCCTCAGTCCCCTTGGTTTAATGGGACTTTGAGGGAGTTGAGGAGAGTGGGGCGAAGGTTGGAATGTCGGTGGTGGAAATCCGGCCTGGAGGAGGACAGACTTAGGATGATCGCCCATTATTTGGATTATTAATCAGAAATCTCCCCTAAGAAGGCACAGTTCCTGTCCAAGGAGATTACTGCAGGAAGAAATCAACCTTCTCAGCTCTTTTGGACCGTGAACAGACTGTGCAATCCAGTCTGTCTTCGGGGCCGGAGAGCCTTTTACAAGATAAGTGTGAGGAGTTTGCTCGATTTTTTGCAGATAAGGTGTCCTCCATCAGGTCGGAGATCTGTTCAACTCATTCAAATGAGTATGGCGAAGGTTGATGCAAGGGCACAGGCACCCAGTCTGTCTGGATAATTTTTTACTAGCCAGCGATCGTGGATATCATGAAGATTGTTTAGGGCTTGCGACCGACTTACTGTAGTCTGGATCCTGGTCCAACATACCTCCTGGTGGGGTGTATAGATGTCATCAGACTAATTCTCATGGAGATAATCTGGTGTTTGCTGGATCAAGGGGTGTTTCCTGATCAATTAAAGGAGGCAGTGGTGACTCCCCTTTTAAAGAATCATCCAGCGACCCAGACTGTCTTGCCAACTACAGACCAGTCTCTAACCTACACTTTTTGGGTAAGGTTATTGAGACGGTAGTTGCATTGCATCTTGAGAACTTTCTTACCACCCATGAAGTCTACAATCCTCTCCCAGTCTGGTTTCAGGAAGAGGCACAGTACTGAGACAGCATTAGTTCAGGTGATGAATGATCTCCTAATAGCGAGGGATCAGAGGACTTGTTTGATCCTGGTCCTCCTTGATCTCTCTGCAGTATTCGACACTGTGGATCATGGGGAGTTGTTGGAATGCCTGTAGTTAATCTGTGGACTGTTGGGGATGGTCCTCAGATGGTTCCATTCTTTTCTCATGGGCAGGTCTCAGAGGGTGGTGTCTGTGATTTTTTCCTCGGCCCCCTTTGCCCTGCCTTGTGGGGTTCCACAGGGTTCTGTACTGTCCCCCCATGTTGTTCATGGTGTATATGCTGCCATTGGGAGACATCATAAGGCGGTATGGGCTGAGTTTTCACTGCTATGCAGATGACACTCAGCTCTACCTGTCCTTTAAACCCGAACAGAGTAGTGCTGTCTCGGTATTTAACAACTGCCTCACTGAGATTCAGGACTGGATGAGTGCTAACTGGTTGAAACTAAATCTGGATAATACTAAGGTGTTGGTGGTGGACCCTGGTCACCGGGTAGAGAAGTTGACTCCTGGACAACCATCCAGCCTGGTGCTGGGGGGTGACCTGTTGAGACCTTCTGAGAATGTGCGGAATCTGGGGGTTGTGCTTGATAATGAACTGACGCTTAAAGCACAGGTGTCAGCTGTTGTTAAGTCCTCATTTTTCTATCTGAGGAACTTCACCAAGATAAAGTACCTTGTTCCGCCCAGTGACCTTTCTGTGTTGGTTCACGCCTTTGTGTCCTCTCATCTTGACTACTGCAATGCTCTATTCCTAGGGATACTTTGGGTGGATCTCCGTTGCCTGCAGTTGGTGCAGAATGCAGCGGCCAGGTTATTGACAGGGCAGTCAAGATCTTGCCATGTCATGCCTGTTCTGCATGAACTGCATTGGCTGCCGATGTGATGGAGGATCATCTTCAAGGTCATGTTGCTGACCTATAAGACCCTACATGGACAGGGACCGGGTTTCTTGCACGACCTCCTGTGACCTTACTGCCCCCTCCGCCCTCTACGCTCCTCCGACGAGGGATTGCTAGAGGTTCCCAGGGTCTGTTTACAGACATCAGGTGCTAGGGCTTTTGCTTTTGTGGCCCTGACCCCATGGAACTCTCTACCTGGTTGAATCAGAGACTGCCTGTCCACTGAGATGTTTAAATCCTCCTTGAAAACTTATTATTCGATCTAGCATTTGGGGAGGATATTTAGCCATATGTATGCTGTCTTTTAATTCCATGTGTTTTAACTGTTTGTTGATTATTTTAAATTGTAAACTCGCTTTGATTTAAGAAAAACGCGTTAGAAATAAAGTATGATTTGATTTGATTTGATTCTTCATGTCTTCTATGGGTCAGGTAGCAACAATACTCTAAAATGTCTGCTCCACTAAAAATATCTTGCTAACTGCACCTTGGGTGAGATACTAAGGTTCATACTAAGGTATTTAGGAGCCAAAAGGGGCAGAGAGCTCATTGGAAATGCTCCTGTCTTATTACCCATAGTACTGTATAATGCTACCATCCAAAATATAGTTATCCAACCGTCGCTTAAACTGTTTTTTGTTGTTACTTATGATCACCTCCTTGGGCAAACTATTCCAAGGGGACACCACTCTCTGCATAAAAAAGCTCCTCTTCTATTTGTGTTAAACCTTTTGGGTTGCAGCTGCAGTGGTGTCCCTAGTACATACAGTATTATTTTAAAGTCCAATTTAATTCACTTATCAAGTATCGTCTTGCATGACATCATAGCACAGTAAAAGGCCACCCTTATCCTTCTCATCTCTAAGGACATAAGGTTCAGCTCCCAGAGCCTTTCCCATACATTTTCTCTCAAGTCATATGTCATCTTTGTGGCCGACCTCTGCACCCACTCAATCCGTTTACACTCCCTGGATACAGGTCTCATACTGGGCTTCCATAGTCCAACAGAGGCCTAGCATTATGCTCTATCACGTGGCATGATCACCTCCGGCTTCTGCTCCTGAAATTTCTTTTTATGGCCCACAACAAGCTATTTCCTTTATTAATTTGTTTCTCTACACGGGTATCGTATTTTAGTTTATTATCTATGGCTAAGCCTAGGTTGCTCTCTTCTTCCGTGTGTCTTAATATTTGACCATTTAAGAAATAGGTTGCCATTTTTCTGTTTCACCGAAATGTATGACACAACATTTATCTATGTTAAAGCTCATCCCTTTTTGCCTGCCAGTTACTTATTTTATCCAAGTCTTCCTGTATTGCCATGATGTCTTTCTCCTGGTGGTGATCCCCACGAGTTTAGTGTCAACTGAGTATTTACTCAGTTAGTTTATGGCATCTTTCCCCACAGGGGGTATAAAGACCCTAAACAAGACCAGTCCCAGAATCGAGCCCTGCAGCACCCCACCCCTCACTGATATGGATGAGGAATAATATCCATTTATACACACCCGCTGGGTTCTATCTATCAATCAGACATCAATCCACCCAACTATCCCTATGTCTGCCCATATCCATTAAGCTATTTATAATTTCACTATGGGGGGCTTTATCAAAGGCCTCTGTGAAGGCCTTTGATAAAGGCCTTTGTGAAGTCCAGATATATGCAATCCACTGGTCTCCCTTTGTCCAGTGCTGAGGATATTTTCTCATAAAAACACAACAGGCTGGTAACACATGACCTAGCCATCTGAAACCCATGCTGCTCATAATTTAACTGCCCATTATTTTCAAGGTGTGGGTTTATTTCATAATTTATTATACTCTAGTAATTTCCCATTAACAGACATCAAACTAATTGGTCTGTAGTTGGTGTAATCTGCTCTGTCTCCCTTTTTGTGGATAGGGACCACGTTGGCAGCCAACCAATCCATTAGCGCCTGATTTTCCAGTAATGATTTTATGAATATATATTTCAATGTTTTAGCTATTTCTGGGGACAAAAGCTTTAATATAGTATCTGAAATAGTGTCTGGTCTGGCTGAAAATGTATTCTTGAGCCTCCTTATTTTCTCATTTATGACTTTCTCTGTTATTTGCATAGGTGTTTTGTTGGTTGCGCTTAAATGGTGAAGTGTTATGTTTTTTTTGAGAGAATACCATGAAAAAGTAAGATAGTTAAGATAGTTACTATCCATTTATTCAGTCCTCTCCTTTGGCCAAATGCAAAGCGGTGGATAAACAACAGGAGTGAGCTGAGGTTCAGGATTATTATAGGCAGAGAAGCAAACACTATGAAGTAGTATACAGTGGCCTTTAGATGGTAATGCCCCTTCTCAGTTATTGATCTATTAACTTAAATGTACCAGTTATCTACATATGTGTACGACTGTCAGGTGTGTCTGTCACTGTCTTTTCATGATATGTAGGAGTAAGGGTGAGCAAGTCATGAAGGATGTGGCATTGATCAAACCCAAGCTTGTGGGTAAGTGCTGGAAATGGGGAGGTCAAATAAATTCCATGAACTTTAGGCCATCCCCCAAGGATTATTCTGAAGAATCTTGGTTGCAACAAGAAAGGAAAACATTGGCACAACAACAGAGTTGAGAAAGTCAAAGCAATCAGTAGTGTAAGTGAATAACAGTGCCTTATGGGCTTAATGTCACAAGTGTATTATGTACTGTAAAGGTGGATGAAACTGCACTATGGGTTAAGACAAGTGGAGGCATTGGAGTCTAGTGTTTAAAGCACAGGCTTTGAAGACAGTAAAATTGAATTAAAATCCCACCTGAACCAGGTATTCATAGTGTGCCTTAGTTCTCTCAGCTGTACAAGTAGATAAAAGCTGTATCCCTCTGAAAAACGAATGTTGCACTGGCCCTTTATGTACTTGGTAATTTTACGTTACACATTCTCAATCCTAAGTTTGTCAGTTTTGAGATAGGAGTTCCACATTTGAGAACAGAAATACAGATGGGGCGAACAGAAGCTCTATACAGAGGCAATAAAACTGAGGGCTCTCTTGAGATAATACTGTATCTCAGTTGGGCTATCCCAGGAAAATGAAGCACAAACTAACATAAAATAAATAATCAAACCTCTTTTGAGATTTTTCAGGATTCTTTAGAAACAGCTGTGGTGCTAGTGGACCAGACAACAGCACTGAATACCTCTAAGCAGTCTGCAATAGAGAACTGACCTGGAGTTCAATAATGTAATACTGGGTGCATCAAGCAACCTACTGGCCTACTGAATATCAGAGGAGGTAATGCACTAGCAGGCTTATGTGATCTGCTAGAGAATGCACAGTAAGTAACGGTGAAATTCAACACTAGGGACTGGATTTTCAAAACCTCCAAAGTGACACAAGGAGACTTGCATCAGTCAGAATTGAAACAAGTGGCTCCTTGCATCACAGTTTGCACCAATCCCAATTTTCTATCAGAATCTGCAACCCACCTGGGACCCCTTGCCCCAAAGTGTTCCTGCACCACCCTTGTGCACAACATGGTGGTGTGACTGGTCACAAGAGGCATGCACCATGGTGGGGCTGCAACATCCCCTTATTTGGAAGTTTGCAAGCCTTGCCATGTACACAGCAAGGGGCACCACTTAGACCAGCCAGGATGTGGTCTACATGGTTTGCGCCAGTGGAAAGGAGTGTGACACTGGGCTATGGGATTCATAAAGGGCATGGGAGATGGCAGTGTGGGTGTCAGGGGGAACAGGTGGACATTGGTGGACTGATGTGGCAACTGGTGGGGTGCATTGCTTTGTATTGTATTAGTCCATGTATAGTATAGATACCATGCCTGATAGTCTAGCAGACCCCCATGCCTGATGTCCAGCAGAAATAGAAGTACATCTTCCCTGGTGGTTTGGGGCCCCCTTCCTCGATCTCTCCTATTACATAATACAAGTCCATCCCAGGTGGTGTAGCAGACCCTCTTCCTTCCCATGATCACCTCTGTATATTATGATATAACTGTCCCTGGTGGTCTAGTGGACTCATCAGACCCTACCCCTTCAGGTACTGCTCCATCACTCCACTCCCCCATCCTGAATTAGAGCCGGTGCCCAGCATAACCCTCCTCTCACCACCACAGCTAGCCACAGACTGAGCTTTCAATGAGTGTGTAATGTATACAGCATGTGCAGATTGAATGACAGCAATATCTATATATACATATATATTTTTATATATGTTTTTTTAAGTGTGTACTTTTCCATTTGCAAATATTCATAAAGCCACTAGAGGGCAACACAACATGTAACGTTCCAATCCTCTTCCCACTGCTCTCCCTAACACTACTAGTCCTGGGTCATTCATACCTAAAGTAAATTATCTATGTCCTAACATTTAGTGGTGTGATCTAAATCTGTAAGTCTGTACAAAGCCTCTACTACACTACCCAGAATGGTTTCCATCTCCCTCCTACTCACACCCTTCCTGGTTCTAACCCTTATTGCAGTCTCCCCCTCTACACCTATTGCCACTTATCTCTCCACTTCCCTTCCAGATACCTCCTTCATTCTGTCAATCATCCTCACAGCTCCTCTTGTAAACAGACTCCACTTTCCATTCTACCCTCCAGCCACTCTGTTTTCCCTTCCTAGTCACTTTGCCTTTCTTCATTTCCTTATTTCCTTCTCTCCACCCCTCCCTCACTCTTCCCCTCCCTCAAGTATTTCCTACTGGATTTACTGGATACATAAGACAAAAGAGGCACAAGGCCCATCGAGATTGTCCTCCACCAATGTGGGCCATTAGTTGCAGAGGTAGTGATGATTTAACCAGGCATCAAGTTTATTTTTAAAGGTGTCAAAGTTGGAACAATTAACAAGTACTTGAGGTAACAGATTCCAGGCTGTTGTGGCTCTAATGCATAGGAAATTGTCTCTTTTGTTAGTTTTAGCATGATGGATAACTAATTGTTTATTGTATACTCTTCCCACTATGCATTTTGTGGCAAGAGGCAGTCCACATTGTTTCATTAAGATGTTGTTTTACCATTAAGCTGTAAGATTCTAATATCTTGTATGTAAATAAGAGATCACCCCATACCTTTTTTGGTATGGGGGGAAATGCAGGTGGCTTTCAACCTAGTGTGATAATCAAGATGTGAAAGTTTAGGAATCATTTTCATCATTCTCCTCTAAACTTGTTCTAATCTATTAATGTCTCTTTGTAAATGGGGATTCCAGTAAGGGGAGGCAAAATCAAGGTGAGGACATATGTAAGCTCTATACAGTGGGATGAGATGATCTCTGAACTTATTAATAAATGTTCTCTTAATTTGTTTTAAGATAATATTGGTTGTGTGTGCAGTTTTAATACAATGTGTAAAAGCAGATAATTGTGTATTAATTTGGACACCAGGTCACGTTCATTTGTGGACAACTTAAGTAGGGAGTTATTTAAGTAGAATTTATTCATTGGATTTGTTCTACCTAAGTGAAGAACAACACATTTGTCCATATGATTGTCATATGCCCATGTTTCTGTGGACTGGAGATCATGTTCAAGTGACTTTCTATTATCTCAGTTACCTGGGGTGCCCTAATCCCCTAGGCTCTGTGCCTCCTCTTCTTTGTGTGTGAAGACGAGGTGCCCAATCCCCATTGGCATAAATTCACCCCGTTTTGTTTGCCGGCAGGGTGCCCAATCCTCCGCTGGCTACAGACACCCCCCAAAACAGTTAGGTGGCACGCTGGGATCCCACCCCAGCGTGCCAAACCCCCTGGAAAAAAAAAACTGTCCCGCAATGTTTTCTTTTCTTTTTGGTGTACAACCTGTAATAGGAAAATGGTCCCTCATAGTCTCCGTGCCCCCATGCCCCTGCCTGCACCCGACCACTGCGCACCCTGCCTCCCCACACCCCCCTCATCCCATATTTACCTCCAGAGCTCGGCATGAATGATCGGTGTGGACCGGGAACACGTCTGCACTCTTCAAAGCCGACCGTGAACTGAGGAAATGCCAGTAAGCTGTATAATGGGATAGATAGGGTTTTCAACTTTAGTACATATCTCAGGCATTTTGTGAATTGTTGGCTAAATTTTCAACATGGGGTTTTTGGACCCTTCTCATGAATTCTTGTACTGTCATGGCATCATTCGGTCCCGAAGGTGATTTCGAAGTCACTGCACAGAATCACCTTTTGGGACTGAGTAAGGAAATGACAGTGCCACTATTCATGGGGGGCTCTCAAAAACCATATGTTCTAAATTTGGTGGGAAATATTCAAAACCTGACTGTTTTATGAGCGTGCATAGCAACTGCGCAACGCTTGCTCGTAACTTAGTGCATTCACAATATTTTCACACCAGATTCTCCAGTTTGGCATTTTGATACACCTTCTTGTGCACTGTGTAGCTGTCATTTTTCACATCCTTGCTGAAATGTGTTTTAGCACTTTCGGCACAGAATAGCATGTTCGCTGTGCTAAATCAGTGTTCAGGGCACATTACAAAAATGACAGTGACACTGTTCATGAGCAGAGGTCCTAAAATGCCTGTGTTGAAAGTTTGGTGACAATACTCCATAAAATGACTGTATTATACGGCGTGTGTTGTGCAGTTTGCATGATACAGTACAACCTATACTAATTTTCTCACTCCAGATTTCCTACAGTGCCATCGTTCTGCACCTCCTAATGAACAGTGCAGCTGTCATTTTTCATCTTGACCAAAATCTGTTTTCGCAGTTCCGTGCAGAATAAGCGTGCTCGCTGTGGAAAGCCCGTGTTCGAGACACATGATGAAAATCACAGTGACACTGTTCATTAGCAGATGCCCTGAAATGCCTATGTTGAAATTTTGGGAATGAAAATCAATAAAATGAGTGTTTATGAGCGTGTGTTGTGCAGTTTGCATGCACGCTCATGACTTTATAATTTGTAATACTTTCACTCCATCTGTTCATCATTGGCATTTTCCATACCTCCTTATGAATACTGTTTTGCATGTCCAGCACAGAATTGACGGCTGATGTGAAATTAGTTTTGGGACAGTTTGCAGAAATAGACGGTGACACTATTCATGAGCAGAGGTCCTAAAATGCCTATGCTGAACATTTGGTGCCAAACCTCCATACAATGACTATGTTGCAAGCGTGCATTGCGCAGTTTCCACGCACCCTTGTAACTTCGTCAGTCTGCAATATTTTCTTGTCACATTTTCACGCTGGCATTTCTGCACTTCTCCTTATCAACAGTCCAGCTGCCATTTCTCACAGCCTGCCCAAAACATGTTTCACAGCTGTGGCGCACAATGGTGTGCTTGCTGTGCAAAATCACCTTTTGAGACACATTCACAAAATCACAGCACTATGCGTCTCTAGCTACGCCACTCCCACTGCCAATGCCAGCGCGACAACATTCAGCATTGACAAATGCTTCTTTATAGTAGTGCCATTTATGCATATTGGTCCAACTGACTTACTATTACCTTTTTAACTGTTTATGTATGAGAATAAGGATTTTTTATTTAATTTTACAGTGGGCTAAGTTTTATTCAGGTCTGATTTTGGATTGCTTAATTGCTTTCTTTAAAGGTCTAACAGATTTTTTGTACTTAAGCGTGTTGGTTTGGTTTGGGTGAGCTTTAAATTTTTTTGAAGGACTTTTTTTTTATTCTGATTAATTTCAGAATTGATCTTGTAACTCAGATAGGGATCTTGCCTGTTTTACTGTATTTGCATTTAATTGGAACATATTGATGTTCAAGAGTTAGAACTATATTTTTAGTTTCTCCCAAGCTTCATTAGACGTTTTGTTATTAAATTCTTTATCCCAGTTTATTTTAGTAAGGATGTTGTTAATTGTTTTGAACATAGCTTTATCATAGTTTCTGAAGATAGTACTGTAATTGATAGGGGTAGTTTTGTAATTAAGACTGAATAACAGAGTTGTGATCACTGTTACCTATTTGACTCAGTATTTGGATATCTGAAATGTTAGGCTCTAAGTTGGTAATTAATAGATCTAGGATGTTATTGCCTCTTGTTGGAGCCTGAACTAGTTGTTCAAGGCCAGTGTATGTTATGAAGGAGCTAAAAACTTTCTCATGATCAATTTTCCCAGTATTATTATCCCAGTTAATATTAGGCATATTAAAGTCACCAACTATCAAAGTGTCCCCCAAGTCCACCATATGTGTAATGGAATTGATTAAAGAATGAGTGTAAGATAAATCCATGGATGGGGGTCGGTAGCAAACACCAATTATTAATTTGGATCAATTCTTAGGATGAAGTGAAACCAGATAGATTCAGTATCAGATAATTCAGGAATCTCGTGTGAAAGTATGTCATTGTGAACATATAAACACATTCCTTCTCCCATTTATTTACTCTATCTTTGTGGTAGAGTTTAACATTTGGGATTTCTTTAATCCAAGTAGAGGCAGAGTCCCACCATGCTTCGGTGACAGCTATGACACTTAGGTCATAAAGAAGGCATTTAGTCTCTAATTCTGACATTTTAAGATTGTTTAATGATCTAGCATTAAATGTAAGAATAGTATGGTTAGAAATGAGTTTATTTTTTAAGTGTAAGAGAAATAGGGTAATTCCTTTCTCTCCCCTAATTACAAAAGTCCTAAACTTCATTATTTCAACCTTGCCTTCCTCCTTCTTTTATCAGAGAAACATCCACTCCAACCCTGGCCCTATTTCTTCTCCTACCCTTGCTCCTTACACAAAAACATGTCTCCAAACATCACTTCCACTACAACCTTCCAAACAGGTTGAGCTCCTCCATCTGCAGCCTGCTACCTAAAATCAACCTCCTGCAAACTCTTATGATTTTACCACCCTGACATCCTAATTATTACTGTGACATGCTTAAAAAAGCATCTCTAACAATGCCATTGCAATCCCTGGAAATTTCCTCTCCAGGCAAGATTGATCTGGCCACAGAGGGGTAGTGGCCAAATATATCATGTCCTAACTACAGTTTACTGCCACCCAGTCTACCTCCATCCCAGCTACCTATGAAGCCCTTGTCACCCGCATTACCCTTCCTTTCTCAATCCCAATCTTTGTGGCTGGCATCTATTGCCGTCCAATCATTCAACCCTCAGTCATAACTGAACTCTTAGTCAACATCACCTCCCTTTCACAATCTGGTGAACTATTCATAATGGGTGATGAGAATCTAAATTGGTTGTCTACCAAGTTAAACAAGCTATGCAATGATGTCACTGCTCCAAACCTCACTCAACTTATACTTCAGCCCACACGCCCTAATCCCAAAACACAAAACCACATTCTGATTGACTGGGCATTCACAACCGACCCGCACCGCATCATTAAATCTGGTCTCCTCCCTGATGCCCTTAGTGATCACAACCCCATTTTCATTGTTAATGAGGCCCATCACCCCAAAGCTCCCCTTAAAATCATACAGCTCCAGTCTTTTAAATCCATAGACCTTACCTCACTCAACTCTGCACTTGCTTCCACTGACTGGGACCCCCTCTCTACTGCCATTTCTGTTGACCAAGCCCTTGACTATTTTAAGGATAAATTCATTACCACCTGGAATGCCTTTGTTCCTTTCAGAAGGAACAGAGTCCGTGGGCTTGTCCTGCCTGGATCAGCCCTGAACTACTTGCCTGCTTCAAGGAGCATTACCAGGCCTGGAGAAAACACAAATCCACTAAATATCCAAATGACTCCACCAAGTAGAGAATGCTATGCAATTCATGTACTAAAGCTACTAGACTGGCGAAGTCCAATTATTTCAACTCCTCATTCCTGACTAACATTAATTCTCCATCTAAATTCTGGAGGGTAGTTCATGCCCTATTCTCTCCTCCCTCTCCCCTTCCCCTCCAGTTCCCAGAATAAATAACTCCCTAGTTTCCGACCCTGGCCCTGTGGCCAATGAATTTAATGCCTACTACACCTTGTGCACCATGTCTATTCTAAATTCCCTCTCCCCTTGCCACCTACTAACTTCAGCCCTTCACCTCAGCCTGTGCCTACCCTCCCCTTTTTCCTTTTCTACTATCTCCTCTGATGAAACTCTTAGTGCCCTACTATCCCTCAACATCTCTAAAGGCTCCTAACCAGATGAGCTTGATCCTAAATTTCTCTGTCTTTCTGCTCCTGCAATTGCTTATCCTATCTCCCTAATCCTTAACTGCTCCTTTATTTCTGCCCAGGTGCCCTCATCCTGGAAACACCCTGTAGTTCTTCCTCTCCCCAGGGCTGGTGATACATCCACTCTTGGCAACTATCACCCCATTTCCCTCCTTCCTACCCTTGCCAAACTTCAAGAACATTTAGTTCTCTCAACTATCACCCTTCTTCTCCAATTCCTCCTTCTTCACCCCCTTCCAATCTGGTTTTGCAAGAACCACTCAACAACCACCTCCCTCCTCAGGCTTACTGACTCCATCCTTTCAGGGATGGATGATGACCTGATCACCTCAGCCATCTTTGTTGACCTAGCCAAAGCTTTCAACACTGTTTCCCATCCTGCTCTGATTCCTCTCTTCAGCTGGCCTTTCTCCATCAGTCACCAACTGGTTTAAATCCTACCTCACTGGCAGGACCCAGTCGGTGTGAATCCTTGATTCCATCTCCTCCAGTCCACATCAACACTGGTGTCCCTCAGGGCTCAGTGCTTGGTCCCCTACTCTTCAATTTTCCTTAATGATCTTCCACAGCCTGCTCATCCTCATCTATCCACATGTATGCTGATGATACCATTTTATACAGTTCCTGAAAAAACCCTGCTGCTGTGGAAACTGGCTTACATCATGACTTACATAGAAACATAGAAACATAGATTTTGATGGCAGATAAGGACCGCTTGTCCCACCCAGTCTGCCTATTTCCCTACCTAATGGATAAGCTGCAGATCCTAGTTAACCAGCAGCCTACTTCTTCCTACCCTCACCCCGTAGAATTGCCTTATGACTGTCCCATGCATGCTTGAATTCCACCACTGTTTTGACTCCACAACCTCCTCGGAAGGCCATTCCATGCATCCAAACCTCTCTGTGAAAAATACTTCCCTGATTACCTCTGAGCCGCCCCTTCTATCTTCAAATTGTGCCCCTTGTTTCTTGCACACCTCTTTTTTTGAAAGATGCTACCTTCTTGGACTTTGTTGATTCCTTGAGATACTTGAAAGTTTCTATCATGTTCCCCTCTCCCTCCTTTCCTTGAGGCTATACATATTTAGCTCATAAGTCTCTTTCATATGTCTTCGAGTGCAGACCCTGCACCATTTTGATGCCCTCCTCTGGACAGCCTCCATCCTGTCTATGTCCTTGTGGAGATTGGGTCTCAGAACTGACGCAGTACTCTAGATGAGGTCTCAACAACTGCCTGTACAGAGGGATAATAACTTCCTGTTTTCTACTGGTGATGCCTCTCCCTATGCATCCCAGTATCCCCCAGCCCTCCTTGCTGCCCTCTCACATTGCTTGCCCACCTTTAGGTCATCTGATATGACTACCCCCAGGTCCCTTTCCATTTTTGTTTTTGTTAGTATCTCACCCCCATTGTGTACTCTTCCCCTGGGTTTTTGTTTCCCAGGTGCATTACCTTGCACTTCTTAGCATTGAATCTAAGCTGCCATACATTTGACCATTCCTCTAACCTTGCCAAGTCCCTTCTCATCCTTTCCACCCCACCTTGTGCATCAACTCTGTTGCAGATCTTTGTATCATCTGCAAGAGACATACTTTTCCTTCAGTCCCTCTGCAATGTCGCTTATAAAGACAATGAAGAGGACCGAGTCTAATACTGAACCTCACGGTACCCACTAGCAACCCCCTTTCTTCAGAGTGGACTCCATTTACTATTACTTTCTGTGTCCTATTCTCCAGCCAATTCTTTACAGGCTGTCATCTTGGGACCCACTCCCAGGCTGGCTAACTTGTATATTAATCTTTTGTGTGGGACTGTGTCAAATGCCTTGCTAAAGTCTAGGTGAGCCATGTCCACAGCCCCTCCCTGATCTACTACTTTGGTCACCCAGTCAAAGAAATCTATCAGATTAGTCTGGCATGACCTTCCACTGTGAATCCATGCTGCCTTGGGTCCTGTGCCCTCTGGCCTCTAGATACTCGACAATTCTTTCCTTCAGAAGTGATTCCATCATTTTCCCTACCACTGAGGTTAAACTAACAGGTCTGTAGTTTCTGCTTCTGCCTCGCTCCCACTTTTGTGAAGGGGAATCACATCTGCCCTTCTCCAGTCCTCGGTACCACCCCATCCTCCCATGATTTGTTAAAGAGGGTAGTCATTGGTGTCACTAGTTCTTCCCTTAGTTCTCTTAGAATTCTGGGATAGATCCATCAGACCCCATTGCTTTGTCCACCTTCAGTTTTAGAGGTTCTTTCAGAATCCTTTCTTCTGTAAATAGGGCTGGTATCAACTTCTGTATCCAAAGTGTTTCTACTGTTTGTTTTGGGTACCTCCCACTTCCTTTGTAAATACTGAGCAAAAATATTTGTTTAGTATCTCTGCCTTTTCACAGTCACCCTCTGCCCACCCTCCCTCCTCTTTATTAAGCCTCACTAGCCCTCCCTTGGTCTTCCTTTGCTCCTGATGTACATATAAAGGTTTTATCCCCTTCTTAACTGAGTTGGCTATCTTTCCTCGGTTTGGGCCTTTGCTGTTCTGACTGCCTTCCAGCTTCCTTTGCTTTAACTGATACAGTTCCCTGTCCTGCTCCTTCTGTGATTCCTTGTACTTCCTGAATACTTTCTTTTCTCTTGAACCTTCACTGCACTTCCTTTGAGAACCATAGTGGTTTCTTACATCATTTCATTTTGTTAATTTGCTTCACACAAAGGCTTGTTACCTCTGTGATGGCAGTTTTATTATTCCCATTGTTCTTCCACCTCTCCTTCCTGCCCATTTGCTAGTGCATTCCTTAGGCACTCACCCATTTTGGCAAAGTCAGCCCTCCTAAAGTCCAGTACTTTTGCCTTTGCATGGCTTGACTCTATTGATGTGTTTATTGTGAACCATACTGTTCGGTGGTCGCTAGTTCCCAGATGGCTACCCACTTCTACATCTGTGATCCTCTCTTCATCTCCATTTGAGAGAACCAGGTCTAAGATTGCTCCCTCTCTAGTGGGCTCCAATACTAGTTGTCTAAGGCATGCCCCTTGTAGGGCATCTAGAATAACCCCACTCTTTGAAGTGGCTGCACTCCAGTTAACATCTGGCATATTCAGATCACCCATCAGCAATATCTCCCCTTTTTCTGCCATTCTAAGTATTCTTTCTATCATTTCCTTGTCCATCTCCTCCCCCTGAGAAGGGGGTCTGTATACAACCCCGTGCGGATTGTGGTGCCATTGCCGGTCTCCAAATTTACCCACAGTGCTTCTTCTCTCCCTGTTTTTCCCTTTTGTTCTGTTGCTTTGATTCCTTCCCTTATGTAAAGAGCTACTCCCCTCCTCTTTACCCTCCCTGTCCCTCCTGTAGATAGTGTATCCTGGTATGTTTATGTCCCAGTCATGGTTTTGTGTGTACCATGTTTCTGTGACTGTCATGATATCCAGATGTTCCTCCTCCATCAAGGCCACTAATTCAGAAAGTTTGTTACTCAGACTATGGGCATTGGTACTCATTGCTCTCCATTTTTTTATGGCTTTACCTTCTTTTGCAGCATCCCCCACTGACCTGTCTACCTCGGTCTTTTTCTCATTTAATACCCTGTTTTGTAGAGAGAGGCTGGGATTTTCCTGCTGCTTATCAGTGCCTCCCCCCCTTGACTAGTTTAAAAGCTTGCCAATGAAGCATTTAAACCAATTGCTCAAAAGACTTGTTCCCTTCCTGGACAGATGCAGACCATCCTGCCAGTATAGGCTGGAGTCCATCCAGGTGGAACCCCAGTCCCCAATGAAGCCAAACCCCTGTGCTCCACACCATTTTTTCAACCATTCATTAAACTGCCTGGTGCAAAGTACCCTCGCCTCACTCATGCCATTGACAGGCAGCACCTCAGAGAAGGATATTGTGTGTGCTACTTGTCTTAGGCCCCTCCCCAATTCTACAAAGTCCTTCTGCACTGCTCTAATCTCATGATTAGCTAAGTCATTTGTCCCTAGGTGGACAATGACATCCAGCTCAGACCCCTGTGCAGCTGTTCTCATGATCCTGAGGATGCACTTCCTGTCTCTCAGGCCATGGCACCAGGCAGGCACCTTACTTCAGTTTCCCTGCTCCCCCAGTTCTATGCCCCTAAAATTGGGTCCCCCACCAGGAGCTGCTTCCTTTCCTTGTGGTGTCCTCTACCTCCTTCCTGTGGGCCTCCCTTGTGACAGTTGTCCTCAGCCTCCTTAGTCTTCTCTGCGGGTGCATCCATAGGGACGCTATGCTCCCCCAGAATGGTGTATGGATTGTGGTGTGGAACAACTGACTGGGTGTGCCTCTGTTCCACCATCCTCACCCTCCCTGAGCCACTGTGGTCCAACTGCTGTGCTTCTTCGCAACCTCTGAGGTAGTGGTGGTGGCTCTGGTGCTCCTTGGATGGGGGAGGTTCCCTTCCACCATCCAGTGTAGCCTGGGGAAGGTCCTTACTACTGTCCAGCGTGGCCTGAAGATGGGCAACTTCCTCCCTCAGGGCAGAGAGTTGTCTGCAAATAGGGCAGCATCTCAGCCTCCAGAAAGACTACCGGAAGACTGCTGCCCCACAGCCATTACATTGCACTCCCCCATTTTCAACAACAACCAAGATCAGCTCTGGTTTGCTTCTCACCAGCTTTTCTAAATGCCAAGAAGACAGTCTCAATGATCTTTGGCACCAGGCAGAGATTCTCTAGGCTCCCAGCCCTACCTACCTTCCTTCCACACCCTTGCTGGGACCATCCTGGAGGACACCTCCTCATTTAGATATCTGGGGGTTTGACTGGACCAGCACCTCAGCTTCTATGTGCATATCAATGCTATCCTAAGAAACTTTGCCCCAAGCTTGGTGCTTTATACAGGCATCATAGTTGCTTCCCATTGATTGCGAGGCATGAAATTGTCCAGAAGATGATACTCCCCATCTTTGGCTACTGTGACGTAGTCTAAGGTGCTGCTCTCAAATCTTCCCTGACCTAGCTGGACACTCTCTTTAACTCCTTCTGCCACTTTGCTCTCGACTCCCCTTCCAGCTCCCACCACTGTGAACTCTGTCACTCTCTAACCTTCCTTCCACTGTCTCACAGATGCATCTCACACTGTGCCAAACTAATCTCCAAATTCTGGTTCAGAGTGCTCCCCTCCTGTCTCTCATCCTCTCTCTGCACTCCACCTCCCTCCACCCACTCTCTCAGATCTAATGACGCCCGCACCTTGATGGTCCCTCACTACTCCACCCTCATCGGTCAGACAGGTTTCTACCATCGGCTTCCCTAAAATCTGGAATTCCCTCCTCATTGAAACACAACATCCTCCTCCAACTACTCCCCTCACTCTGCCCTACACAATTACATCTTCCTCAGCTGTTCCTGCATTAACCCTCTTTAATACCTATCCCATTTTCTGAATTCTTACCCTGACCCTCCCTCCCGGCAGGGTTCTCAACATTCTGCAAGGGGAATCAGGAAATGGCTACCCTTCTCCACTCCTCTGTCTTCTCCACTTCCCTTCTGAGTCACCTGTGTGCACAACCTACCCCATACTTTTGCTCCAGTAGCACTTGCGTACTACCTCGAGCCTGCTCCTGGAACATTTATGCACTATAATGGTACTGTTGCATTATTACTATTTTGTACTTTTATATGTTCTTTTGTATGATTGTGGACATGTATTGTAATTTATCCAATGTTCTACTACTGTTTATTGTACAATACCTTGTGTTCCAACTGTTGCATAATCTTACAATGTTGTATTGTTTGTAGTACCCACATACTATTGTAACTGATCCTCCTTCATAACCCTAAGTAAACCCCTCCCTCCAGGTTGCACCGTGAGATGAGCAACTTGTGTTCAGAGTGCCCTACTGGTGAAACATTTCAATAAATAAATACAAATATAAAATAAAGAGTAGTAATAAATATAAACTTGCATTTTCCTGTCTTCCAAATAAATATAACCTGCATCACACCACAGGGAAAGAGAAGAGAGGACATCAGTCTATATAATAGGTATCCAAGTGAGGTTGTGCTTGTTCTGCTATTCATGGTGCGGTGGGGATATACCTTACAAATGCGTTATTATAAGGGCATAGAAGTACCTCTATAGTTAGGGTTGAGTAGGTTGCTTAATGTTAAACCCCAGCTTTTACACCTTAACAACTCTGAAATTGTTTGACAAAATAGCACACAATTTTGAATGCACAGTCAGGGTGTCAGAGTCTCAAGACATGGAAAGTTTTATGATGGCTCGTGAGTGTTTATTATCATGCTCTACCTGTCATGCAGAGAAAAAATACTGATCAGGATGACCACCATTTGTTTTCTTTCTAAACTCACAACGTTGAAAATACCTAACAATTATCTCTTTAAAAACACCTGAACCTAGCTAAATGGCACCCATTTAGCTAGATTCTACTGATTATTTATTTTACAAACTTGCCAGAAATACCTTTTCTGGGCACTCCAAAATCCATGGTGCCAGCTTAGCAGAGAAACCATTCACCCATTCTCTGTTTGAGAACAGTGGGACTTTTGAGCTCTGCAGCCACAGGTGGAAGTCATGGTGCCTGCAACCTGCAGACAGAGCACCGAGCCGTGCCTGTCTCTGTCTCTTTCTTTCTCTATCAGTTTGTCTGTTTGTCTTTCTTCCTCTTTATTAATTGAACTGGGGTGCCCATCCTCGATATTGCTTCTTTCTTCATCCCCCTCCACCAGGTCACCTGCTCTTTGTCTATATATTTTTTTTTTATTGTAATTTCTTTGTCCCTCAGCTGGGGGGGTTGTATCTTTGGTTTCCCCACATACTCCAGCCCACCTTCATGGCTGCCACCCCAATCACAGCAAGAGCTCCTACCTCTCTGCCAAACCTCCCCAAGTTGCATCACGATGGGTATGTGACCCCAGCACAGTGGAGATCTGGAGGAAGGGCTCATGGGGAGCTAACTTGGGTGCGATTAAGGCAGAGGGATATTTTACTTTTATCCCTGTGAGGAGGGGTACAATGATGCCAGTGGAAGGAGTGACACATGTCTGCATGCACTTCTCCAGGTGTCTGCCCCAATCCTGCCCCACTTTTGCAGGATCAGTACACTGTCCCCAGTTTCCACTGGGGACCAGTCAAGCACTGACCACTATTGTCCCCCTCCCAGAGGGAGAGCAGTCCTACCGATGCTCAATCCTTCTTGAACACTGCCAACCCCAGCAGCCTGTGCTCATTCCTGAACATGGGTTGCCTGGCGTGCACAAAGTAAGGCATCCAGTGCCACAGCCCTTAGTGCCACCTGGCCAGCTATATATTATATATGTATATATATTTTTAATTTTTTATTTTTATAATATATAAGCAGAGTTGGGTGTCCACCCCCAGTACCACTTCTTTTGACCCCTCCCTCCAGGTTGTCCCCCCTTTCCACTAAATATATGATGGCACTGGGGTGCCCACCCTCAGTACCACCAAACAGTAGCCCAACACTGGGGTGCCCAATCCCCAATGTCAGCAGGTCCCATGCAAGTCCTCTGTAATAAAGAAAACTATCCCTTGATGTTTGTTTACACCTATAAAAAAGAAAAATGGTGCCTCGCTGTTCTCAGCCCTGACACACTCTACCCACTTTACACAAAACTTCCAATCAGCACCCACCACCCCATACCACTGCCACACCCCACACACACCCTCACTCATCTGAACAAGTCCCACAGCATAGCTCCACTTTCTGATGAAAGAAAGACACATCTTGTTGCCGGAACCACTGACTACAACATGAGGAAATATGGTAAGGGTTGTTCAATGTATTTCAACAGTGTTTTGAACTTTGATGCATAACTTTATGGGGTTTTTTTTTCATATTTTAAGCCCAAAGTTTCAAAATGGTATTTTTGGGACCCACCTCATGAGCAAAGCTGGCAGAATTATGCAAATCAGGCCTAAAGGGATTTCACAGTAACTTGGTGGAATCATTATTCGACAGTGTTTGAAATGTTTCTTCACCCTTGTTCATGATGCAGGGTCATAAAAAGGCTATTTTGTAAATCTAGTGTACAAACTATGTACAAATGACAGTTATAAGTCTACATTGCAATTTTTAAATGATAGTCATAAGTCTGGTAGTTTTCATCATCATTTAGTACCTGTCAGTGGGACAAACAGAAATCCACACATTACATAGTGAGAAACAGTATGTCTGTGAGATATTAAGGATTCAAGCTGCAACATTGAAACTGCAGGTCACTTGCTAACTGTAAAGTGACTTGGTGATGTGCATCACATGTGAATTGTGGTTTGGGACTGTTTGTATAGTAGAAGAACACTGTGTGCATTTAGGTGCTGTCAACACAATGGGAACCATTTACACAGCTCACACACAGGGCTAGGGATTATAAGGGATATTTCACATTCAAGACTCACTGTATTAGTAGTTACACTGAAACATAAGGACCACCCAGTCTTCCTATTTTTTCCCACCTACACTATCAGCACTGATCTTGATGGATCTCCAGCTCTTTCTCCCTCCCCACCTTTCACCTACGATACCTTTGTACCTATCTCATGCATACTGAACCCCCAGTGTCTTTACCTCTACTACCACAGCAAGAAGGCTGTTTGAGGAATCCACCACTCTTTCTGTGAAAATGTACTTCTCATCTGTCTTGAGCTACCCCTCCAGCTTCAAAGCATATCCACTTGTCTTTGAGCTCTTTTGTTCTTAAAAAACCTCCCTCCTGTACCTTATTTAACCCATGAGGTATTGAAAGGTCTCTATAATATCCCCCTCCTTCCTGATTTCTAAGGTGTATATATTGAGGTCCTTTAGTGCAGACCTGCACAATTTTAGTTTACCTGCTCTGGATCATCTCCACTCTGTCAATGTTCTTCTGGATATGTGGTCTCCAGAACTGGGCACAGTACTCAAGGTGAGATCTTCCCAGTGATATATGCAGGTAAGATCACCTCCTCTTTCTGCTGGTGATACCCTCCCTATGAACCCCAGCATCCACTAGCTCTCCCAACTGCTTTGTCCTTACAGCCTGGACACCGTTAGATCATCCAGTATGATAGGTCACTTTTGCTTGGTTGTCATCAATACCATTATACCCAGTTGTACTCTGACCTTTAGGTTTCTGACCTGAAGTACAATATTTTGCACTTTTCATGTTAAAACCCAGCTGCCATACCTCAAGTTGTCTCAGATCTCTTAACATAGAAACAAAGAAGTTGATGGCAGATAAGGACTGAAAGGCCCTTCCAGTCTGCCCATTTTTTCTACCTTATGAATGTGCCACAAGTCCCTTATGCCTATCCCATGCCTGATTGAAGCACTGACTGTATTCATATCCACCACTTACTGAGCTAGGCTGTTCCATGCATCCACCACCCTTTCTATGAAAAAGAACTCCCTCATATTACCCTTTAATTGGCCTCCTTCTAATCTTATGTTGTGTCCTCTTGTTCTGCTATTTTTCTTCTATTGACATATGTTAGACTCTTTCAACTTGTTAATGCCCTTAAAATGTTTGAATGTTTCGATCATATCACCTCTCTCTCTCCTTTGCTCTAGGGTATACATTTTGAGCTCTGTTAATGTCTCCTCATATGTATTCTGATGCAGTCCCTGCACCATTTTGGTTGCCCTTCTCTGGACTGCCTCCATTTTGTTAATGTCATTGTGCAGGTGCAGCCTCCAGTGATACCCCTACTAATACACCCCAAAATCCTTCTAGCTTTACCTACTATATTAGTGATCTGTTTGGATGATTTTAGATCATCTGTTATGATGATGCCCAAGTCTCTTTCTTCCCTTGTGTTTGCCAGCAACTCCCCTCTCAACCTATAGCTGGATTCAGGGTTTCTCTTCCCTATGTGCATGATCTTGCACTTGTTTGCATTAAATCCCAGTTGCCACTATTCCAACCAATTTGGCAAGTTTATCTAGATCACTTATCATTTTGCCCACCCCATCTGGATCACCTACTCTGTTACAGATCTTGGTGTCATCTGCAAACAGGCTCTTCTCATCCTTTCCACCCCCCAGTGTGTGTATGTGTGTCCACCAAGCTGGAAATCTTGGGGTCATCCACAAAGAGACAAACCTTCCATTGTAGCTGTTCTGCAAAGTCCCTAATAAAGACATTAAAGAGGACTAGTTCCAGCACTGATCCTTGAGACTCCCCACTGGTCACCCTCCCTTCATCGGAGTGAACTCTGTTTAGTACCATCCTCTATCACCTACACCCTAATCAATTTATTTCCCAGTTTGCCACCTTTGGTCCCACTCCTCTCTATGCTGTTCATGTAAGTCTACTGTGTGGAATGGTGTTGAAAGCATTACTGAAATCTAGTTGGCCATGTCCACCACTTCACCCTGATCTAATTCCTTGGTCACCAAGTCAAAGAAATCTGTGAGATTCATGTAACATTACTTCCTCTGTCCCACTGAATCCATGCTGCCTCAGGTCTTGTAACCATTGGAGTAAAGATATCACATAATCCTCTCCTTCAGCAGTGTTTCCATTAACTTTCCCAACACTGATGGCAGGCTGAGTGGCCTATAATTGCTACCATCCTCCCTGTTACCACTTTTGTGAAGTGGGACAATATCTGCCCTACTCCAGTCTTTTGGAACCACTCTGGCTTCTAGTGATCTGTTAAATGGGACTGTCTGAGGTGCAGCCTGTAATTCTCTGAGCTCCCACAGCACACTAGGTTGCACTCTGCTGGCCCCATTGGACATTTGCTAAACATAGTTTGATGTTTGCTGCCTATACAGTGAGTTTACAGTCACACTGGAAGGTAAACCATTTGCATATTTAAAGTTATTTTTTTAGCATTGCCATAGCAAACTGGATTGGTAACATGTAGTAACATGTAGGAGTTGTGATTCAATCTTCTACCATTCAAACTGCCAAAAATGCTATTTTCCATGAAATAAATGCTTTTATTTCTGTGCTCTCTTCATTTGCATAACCGCCCCATTTTTTTTCTCAGTGTTGCAACCCCAAGGATGACATCATGCAAGGAAATAAAGTGTGTAAGTGCTGTTCTGGAACAGAGACCTCTGTTGGTCAGTCTTGGTATTGCAGACATCTACACTACCGACAAATGAGACAGCATAGAGACAACATCTCTCAGTAAAGAAATCTTGTCAGCTAGATACTATATGTACAGTGCATTGTCTTGTTTGGAAAATAAACATATGAGAGCTTTTATTGTTGAAGCCACTACAGTGATCTGAGACTGGACCTCACAGAAAGGGAATTGGTAACCAACGTCTTAGTGCACCCGCAGTGCCTTGCTATGTACATCTACATATTAGGTGCAGTCACCACCACCAAAATAAGGGACTGCACCTCTAAGTAACTAACATTTATATCAACATGCTAATTTACTCAGAATTCCTTGGTAATGAATGTAAAAGATTGACAGTACCATTACATGGCATCATCCTGAGGATGTGATTGCACACAGAAAACTGAAGGATATAGTGCTGATAAAACAAATTGCAGCTTCAGCATCTGAAGCAAGGGGGCAGTGGCATATTATGTGAAAAAGGCATCTGTGAAAATTCTCAATCACTTTAAACTCTCAAATATATACACAGTTCTTGTATAAGACAAAGAATGACAAATGGCAGCTTACGTATATTTTCGAGGAGGGGCTGGAATGTCCTGCTTCTCAACACACACCATCAGATGATTATAAGACTGAAAAGATCTGAACAAAGCAGAGAGCAGTCTGGCATACATCCCCACAGGCAGGAGGGTCTGGGACCATAGAGAATACAACTAACCTGATTGCACATTAACATAGGAGCAGCATTTATGGTGGGGTATGCAATGTCATGCTTCACACCCACCATGACAGCACTGGGAAGGAAGTGCCCAAAACACACAAAAACTGCATAGCATGATGGCACAGTCAGTAAAGCTACTCAATGGATTCTGTCCGGCTTCTTGCAGACAAAAGGACCAACGCACTCTCTCATAGGAGTGATCCAGTCCTTTAAACTACAGTACATAAAGTTTCCACCCATTAGACAGTAACCACTATCATATTCATGTTGCCTGCTCATTGCTCTGTCACTAATAAGCCCAAAGCAGCTTAAACTGCATTGGCCCTGACAGTGACACACCACTGAAATGCACTTCATTGTAACAAAGTGTTTGCTGTGCACGTGTGCAAGAAAATGTAAGAAGGAACAAGATCATTTCTTTAACAAAATGAATATAAATCATTAAAGAAAAGACTGAGAAAATAGTAAAACATGATAAAAATAAAACTGACATGAAAGACATCATGCTTGCATGTTAGAATTTCTAGCATTCTAAAGTCCTGGGAATTGTGTCCACATAATATTAGAAATGTCTTAAATTTGCAGCTTGTATATATATTTCTCAATTATGTCTACATATGTTAATCAAAATCTATATGATAAACAGATCAAAATAATCAGATTTATTCTATAAAACTGCTTTATTAAGTGCTTAAAATGTCTTAAACAAATATAAAGCTTCAAAGTAAGTCTGTTCATTCAACGGTGTTGCTTACCAGTTTTGTTGGCAATTTCCCCCTTGGAACATGGGATACAGTCAAAGCAGCAGACTGGATCTCCCCTACGGGCAGCTTTCCTGGATCCAGAAGAGCAGGATTCACTGCAGACTGAGTGTGGGACCTAGGAAAGAAAGCATTCTAGAACAATATGTTTTCAAAACTCAGAAAAAGTGCCTCTTTTGGAGACATCTGTGCTTAATAAGATCACAGCAAGATACCATTACATTGTCAATCTACTTACTGGATATGGAATGGGATATGATTCTGTAACATGTAGCGATAAGCCATGAAGGGTATAGGCTGTTGTCTGATGAGAGCACACTGCAGGTGTGTAGTGAGGCACAAGGCACTTGTACCGAGTGCCTTTAGAACCAGGGAAGTGCTTATGCAACAATGTACTCCCCAACAGTGTCTCATTGCTTTTGTAAAATGGGTTTTAGTAGTAAATATCTAAAAAAATAACAAAATAAGCAAATAAAAAAATACATAGCTTAAATGTCTTTTTTTATAGTTTATCAAGTCATTTTTCTGATAGTGTGCATTGGCAAGTAGATTTTGTATGTTAAGCCAGGGAGACAGTAAAAGGCATGTGTTGCATAGTAATCATGGTCCCCTTTCTTAGGACTGGTAGAGCAGATCTGTTGTCCCTCGACCCACTCATATTGTCTCCACTCCCAGTATCAGCAGTGTAGCCTGTTTCCCTCTTTCATACAACTTTTCTCCCCATCCCAGAACTGTCAATGTAGTTGTGCTCCGTAAAGCAGGAGCTTTCTGCTGTTCAGGAGGTTTTGGCATGACTTCCAGTTTCACTGATTGATTGCAGCGCTCACTGTTTGGTCTGGAGCTGCTGATACATTATGGTCATTGTGTGGCTTAGCACACTGGATGGTGGGGATGCATTAAAAGAAACAAAAAAACAATATGTAGAATGTAAACCTGATTCTAATGAGGGAGGGAAGTCTGAAAAGGTGGTGGAGGCAGGGTGGGTTGCAGCACCAGTGACTGTGGCACAGACAGCAACTTGGGGCTGTGGATTAGATGTCAGAAGGAATCAAAATGCTGTACAAGTGTTAGACAAGGTTATTTACCTCTGTTACAGCTTTTGAGTTTCATGTGTGCCTAGGATAGGCAGGGAAAAATTGACCAATTGGGTGGGCCAAGTGGTCCTTATCTGCAACCAATTGTATGTTTCTATGTTTCCTTATTTGTGGGGTGGGAATATATGTTCTGTGTGTTGGGTGAAAATGTTATCTAGTGGGTTACGGCAAGAAATGGGTGTCCACCTAAGTAACATGGTGCCATAATTGTGTTTTTAACATTTCTGACAGGCATGGATCTGTGAGATTTGCAGTGTCCATGGTGGATCCAAAAATGCCACCTTCATGGTTGTGTTCCTATAGGACATTGGTCCCAACTAATTAGGATACAGAAAACTATCTGCCCATTTTATATTATATGGTGTGGTGAGGTATGGCATGGCATGGCATGGTATGGTAATGTAATGTGTGGTCTGAAATGGTGTGGTATGGTAATGTGTGGTCTGGCATGGTGCGGTATGGTATGGTATGGTACCATACAGTATGGTATCATAATTTTTTGTATGGCATACCATGGCTTGGCATGGCATGGAATGAAATGGCATGGCATGCTTTTTATTTATATAGCTCCCAATGCTCCTGTTCTGTGGAGTGCTCCAGGGTTCAGTCCTCCCTGCCATGTTGTTTTCAGTGTATATGTTTTCCATGGGAGGATCAGTTATGCAATAAGAGTGACAAGGTGTATTGTAATAACATCACTCCTGGGGTGGGTTGAAGCATGAGGGTAAAGCTGGGTGCTTCCACCACTGTGAGATGTTATTACCAATCTACTACATTGGCGTGCCTTATTGCAATTATACAATGTTGATGTTATAGAAAATAAAATACAAATATTCAAAAAGGTTTTAGTAGGTTTTAATGTAGAAATATATCTGTGTTTCTGAAAAATAATATCATCCTCAACAAATCCACACAGTAATGTTATGTGTAATACCATCACTGTCTCAGGCACACACTGACCAATCAGAGTACAGGAATTTTTCTTGCCATTGTATAATTAAGCAATAAGGCATGACAGGGTGTGGCATATCATGGGATATCGTCCTGCCTCGGTGGTTTGGCACAAGGCAGCAGTCTGAGTGCATCCAGCCACCTGCGAAGTGATGATATCCTATGACATACCACACCCTGGAGTGACTTATTGCTATTATGAACTGAGTTTCAAGTTTTATAAATAAAAAAATAAAAGAAACAGGTTTTAAAATGTTTTATGAATGAGTTTTTGGGTGGTGTAGGAGGACATTTTGAAAAAATAGTTCTTAGACAGTAGAGAGCAAGGAGGCTGGTGGTGCTGGAACTTTTTTGAAGCTGTGATGATGTAGCCCGATATCATTATGGCTTCAAAGAGCTCTTGGCCAATCAGATTCCTCTATTTACGATCCTCAGTTCATAATAGACAACATATGCTGGGTTTTCACTGCTGTGCAGATGATACCCAGCTGAATCTGTCTGTTGTGCCCAGGATGTCTGGTTCTGTAAAGGAAATAAATTTGGGCCTAGTTGAGAATGAAGAGTGACTATCATCAATCTGATTGTGACTCAATCTGGACAAGACAGAGGTACTGGTAATTGAGTCTGGTTGGAATGGGGATGCAGGAGCCACTGATGTGGAGACTGGTTTACATCTTGGTTCTTCTGAGTTGGTGGACAAAGCTGAGGATAAGAATCTGGGGTCATTCTAGACAAAATGCTGACATTTGGTTCTCAGGTGTCATCTGTAGACTGGGTGGCTTTTATCATCTGAAGAACATCGCCCTGATTAAAATCTTGATTCACCCAGAAGAACTGCCATCTCTAGTAGAACAGAACCACAGTAAGAGGGTGATTCTGAGGTATCTATATACTGTACATCCACAAACATACAGTGCAAACTACAGATCAGTTTACCTTACTCCAGGTAAGCTTGTTCAAAAGATATTCAACATCTTTATGTTATATTAAAGATCAGTAAAGAGTAGTTAAGTGGGTATCACACAGAAGTTCCCATAGGCTGGGACTCCAACCACAAAGTCCTGTCTCCAGCAAGAACTGGCACCAAAGGGTTTTGGAAAGAGCCCGAAGCCCGAGGAACTAAAATGAATTAGATCACTGATGGACAACCTGCAGCCCATGGGACTCATGTGACCTCCAGCAGGTTAAGCTGCAGCCCTCAAGAACATTTCTCCCTTAAAAAATAAAACTGCTTGAGAAAAAATGCACTATACCTTTAAATTGGCCGTTCTGCTGATCTTGCAACAGACTGACATAATCCACTGTCATTATTACATTCACACATCTTCACAGCATGTTAATTAGGTGTACTTGGTGTATTCAAAGCACTCAGTTTGTGTATGAGAGCACAAGTAGAACATCATTAAATAACTGATGAACAGTGTAACTTAGTGAGAAGCAAAGCTGTGCAATAAGAAGCTGTATGACATGCTGTATGAAATGTTGTTTGCTTCTGTTTGTGTTTTTGAGACCACCACCCCCCCAACATTCAATTACATCAATTGACTGCATGGTGCAGCAAAATTTTATCTAAACAGGCAGCAAGAACATATGAAAAGGGACAGAAATCATACCAGAGGCTGACTACTGCAAGGTTAGCTGCAGTGAGAAAAGGAGAGAAACCTTGGCAAAATCTAAACTACTTTACTAATACTATTCTTGGAGCACCTGTGACCTGAGTCAGGAAATAGAAAGAGTGGTCAGTAGTTCTGGTGCTACATCTACTGAACTGCAGATCTAGTGGGGCACTTTATTTTAAAATAAAAACAGTTTTAACATTATTTTAAGAGTGCCAGAGCCTTGTATGAGAGGTTTTCATACGCTTGTAAATTAGTAAAAACCTTTTAGAATACCGCTGAGAATCCATGACCACTGGAAGCAATTCCAGGGCACTAGGGGGCATTTAAGCTCACCACTTGGTGAGCAGGTCACACATGACATCACGTGTAGAGATGCATGCTGAGACAAGTGCTTGACCTGTCAGGCATGTCCATTGAGTCCAGAGGGAAGAAGGGTGGTACTCTTGTAAGTACATTTTAAAATACATATATATTAGATACAGACAAGTAAAAAATTAAAAATGGTGAGTATGGAAGTGGTCAATACCACTTTAAATAAACTCTGTAGGGAAGAAAAGACAGAACACCAGGAGGAAGGAGCTACTGGTATAACTAAAACTTCTCTACTGGGACTATATTGCTCTCCTTCCCTTCCCTCCACCCTAAATCAGTTCTACTTTTATAGGCACAGGATTTAACTGACATCAGAAACTTCCTGTTTGGGAGCAGGAAGTGAATGATCACAGAGCCACCAAAGACTCACCGTCCTAGAAGGGCAAGAGTAGCTCTCCATCCCCCCTTGCTGCTGGATGTCTGACTCTGAGCAAGTAAGGAGACTACTGAGAAATACTGGAACTTCTTGTCTTAGAACAGTAAGATCAGGAGCTAAAAGGGCACAGAGGCAGTAAGTAAGTAGGGGAAAAAAAAAAGAAAATAAACAAACAGAGGAAAGAGTAAGTATTCCAAACAACAGTTAGGGGGCCAGCAAAAAGACATGATGGGAGTGGTGCAGTGCAGTGGCTGTGGAGCAGCAGCAGACTTCAGAAGATGTTCTGGAAGATGCAGTGTTGTCCCATCTGCAGGCACTCTCTGGGCTGAGGGGAGGTTGCTCATCTCCAGGCTGAGTTGGCCATGATTTGTGGGACCACCTCTCCCACCCAGGGACCACCAGGGTCACTGTCGTTGCCTCAGAGGTTGCCAAAAAAGAGGAGCAGTTGGACCACAGTGGGCTCAGGGAGGGTGAGGGTGGTGGAACAGAGGTGCATCCCTCCAGTTGTTCCTTTCCACAATTTCTATGCCATTCTGGAAAAGTATGGTTCCTCTATGGAGGCACCCACAGTGGAGACCAAGGAGGATGCTGGGAACCTCCACAAAGGAGACCCAGAGGAGGGTGGCATGGGACTCCACAGAGGAAGGAAACAACTTCTGGAGGGGGAATCCATTGTTAGGAAGGTAGAACTGGGGAGGAAGGGGAGAGGGAGGTAAGGTGCCTGTCTGGCGCCATGGCTTGGAGGGACAGGTAGCAAATCCTCAGGATCACAGGAGCAGCTGCACAGAGGAGGGAGCTGGACATCATTGTCCACCTAGGGACAAATTACCTGGCTAAGAAAGGGATCAGAGCAGTGCAAGAAGCATTTGTGGAGATGGGGAGGGGCCTTAGACAAATAGTACACATGGTAACCTTCTTGGAGGTGCTGCCTATCTATGGCACGGATGAGGCTAGGGTGCTCCACACCATGGGATTCAATCAGTGGTTGAAAAACTGGTGCAGAGCTCAGGGATTTGGTTTCATTGGGGACTGGGGGTCCACCTGGCTGGATGCAGGCCTATACTGGTGTGATGGTCTGCATCTGTCCAGGAGGGGAACCAGGATCCTAGGTGAAAGGTTTAAATACTTCATTGGCAAGCATTTAAACTAGCCAAGGGGGAGGCACTGGAAAGGAGCAGGGAAATCCTAGCCCCCCCAAAAAATTAGGGTACTAATTGAAGTAGACACCAACCTAGAGATGTCAATAGGGACAAGTGCTGGGGTAAATGGAGAAAGTGACAAACACAATAAAGACAGGGATGGGGCAAAAAGGGGTAAGGCCATCAAGAAATGGAGGGCAATGAGTAACAACGCCCGTAGTCTGGGCAACAAGCTCCCTGAACTGGTGGCCTTGATGGAAGAGAGATGCCTGGATATCGTAGCAGTCACAGAAACATGGTCCACAGAGAACCATGACTGGGATGTTAACATACCAGGGTACACAACCTACAGGAGAAATGGGGGGCAAAAAGGGGATTAGCTTTCTATGTAAGGGAAGAGATTAAAGCAACTGAACAAAGAGTAAACAGGGATGAGAGGAGGCACTGAGGTCACCTTAGAAACTGGAAATGGCTCCACAATCCACACAGGGTTGTATACAGACCCCATGTCAGGGGAGAGATGGACAAGGATATGATAGAAGGCATACTTAGGATGGCAGAGAAAGGGAGATACAGTTGATGGGGACCTTATATGCCAGATGTTAGACTGAACACTTTGCTGCAGGCACATCCAAAAGCAGGGTCATTCTTGATGCCCTTCAGGTGGCATGCCTCAGACAGCTAGTTTTGGAACCTACTCTTGAGGAGCAATCTTAGACCTTGTACTCTCAAATGGGGACAGTGAGAAGATCTCAGATCTAGAAGTGGGTAGCCATTTGGGAACAAGTGACCACCAAATGGTGTGGTTCACGATAAACTCATCTACAGAGTCAAGCCATACAAAAGTGAGGGTTCTGGACTTCAGAATGGCTGACTTTGGCAAGATGGGAGAGTGCCTTCGAAAAGCACTAGCAAACAGGCTAGAAGGAGGGGTGGAGCAACAATGGGGAAATATCAAAACTGCCATCACAGAGGCAAGCCTTTGTGTGAAGCAAATAAACAAATCAAAATGAAAGAAAAAGCTACTATGGTTCTCAAAAGAAGTGGCGGTGAAGGTTAGGGAGAAAAAGATAGCATTTAGGAAGTATAAGGAAACACAGAAGGAGCAGGACAGAGAACTGTACCAGTTAAGGCAGAAGGAGGCAGGGAGGGTAGTCAGAATAGCAAAGGCACAAACTGAGGAAAAGATAGCCAACTCAGTTAAGAAGGGGGATAAAACCTTTTATAGGTATATCAGGGAGCATAGAAAGACAAAGGGAGGGATAGTAAGGCTGAATAGAATGGATGGTGGGTGGCCAGAGAGTAACAGTGAAAAAGCAGGGATACTGAATGAATACTTCTGTTTAGTATTCACAAAAGAGGAAGTGGAAGAGGTGCCTAATCCAATTAACAGAAGCACTCTGGAGAGGGGGTTCAATCCTAGTCCTTTCACAGAAGAAAGGGTTCTGAAAGAACTCCTAAAACTGAAGGTGGACAAAGCAATAGGGCCAGATGGAATTCATCCCAGAGTTCTAAAAGAATTAAGCAGAAAACTAGTGACACCACTGACTACCCTTTATCACAAATCATGGGAGGATGGTGTGGTACCTGAGGACTGGAAGACAGCTGATGTGATTACCCTTCACAAAAGTGGGAGCAAGACAGAGGCAGGAAACTACAGAACTGTCAGTTTGACCTCCATGGTAGGAAAGTGATGGAATCCTTCTGAAGGAAAAATTGTTGAGTACCTAGAGGCCAGTGGGGCACAGGACCCAAGGCAGCATGGGTTCTGGCGGAAAGTCATGTCAGATGAATCTAATTGATTTCTTTGACTGGGTGACCAAAGTAGTAGACCAGGGAGGGGCTGTGGACATGGCCTACCTAGACTTTAGCAAGGCATTTGACACAGTCCCACACAAAGATTAGTAGTCAAATTAACCAGCCTGGAGTGGGTCCCAGGTGGTAGCCTGGTAAAACATTGGCTGAACAACAGGACGCAGAAGGTAATTGTAAATGGAGTCCACTTTGAAGAAAGAGGGGTTACTAGTGGGGTACCGCAGGGTTCAGTACTGGGTCCAGTCCTTTTTAATGTCTTTATAAGTGACATTGCAGAGGGACTGGAAGGAAAAGTATGCCTCTTTACAGATGACACAATGATCTGCAACTGGGTTGATACACAAGGAGGTGTGGAAAGGATGAGAAGGGACTTGGCAAGGTTGGAGGAATGGTCAGAAGTATGGCAGCTTGGATTCAATGCAAAGAAGTGATGCACCTGGGAAACAAAAACCCAGGGGAAGATTACACAATGCGGAGGGGGGGGTAGTAACAACAACAAAAATGGAAAGGGACCTGGGGGTAATCATATCAGATGACCTTAAGGTTGGCAAGCAATGTGAAAAGGCAATAGGGATGGCTGGGGGGATACTGGGATGTATAAGGAGAGGCATCACCAGCAGAAAACAGGAAGTTGTTATCCCCCTGTACAGACAGTTGGTGACACCCCATCTGGAGTACTGTGTCCAGTTCTGGAGACCCCATCTCTGCAAGGACACAGACAGGATGGAGGCAGTTCAGAGGAGGGCAACTAAAATGGTGCATGGTCTTCAAGAGAAGCCATACGAGGAGAGGCTAAAGGAGCTTAATATGCATACCCCTGAGGAAAGGAGGGAGAGGGGGGACATGATAGAAATGTTTAAGTACCTCAGTGGAATCAACAAAGTCCCAGAGGGTAGAATCTTTCAGAAAAACAGAGGTGCAAGAACAAAGGGACACAATTTGAAGATGGGGGAGTGGCTCAGGGACAATATGAGGAAGTATTTTTTCACAGAGAGGGTGGTAGACGCATGGAACAGCCTTCCTGAGGAGGTTGCAGGGTCTTAAACTGTGGGAGAATTCAAGAATGCATGGGACAGACATAAGGCAATTTTTGTGGTGGTAGGAGGAAATAGGCTGTTGGTTAAATAGGATCTGCAGCTTATCTTCTAGATAGGGAAATGGGCAGACTAGGTGGGCCAAGCGGTCCTTTTCTGCCATCAAAGTCTATGTTTCTAAGGCATAATTACACAGAGCACCAGATGCTGTATGTACTCCATAGTAACAAATCAAACACACACACCATATAAGTGTAGTAAATGTGTACAGTATGACACAGTACTGTATAAGCTACAAAATGCAACAATGAAATTAACTAATTTAAAGGAAATAATGAACATTGAACAGGAAGGAGGATTAGTAGAAGCAACACATTTCAAAGCCCCCCCCACCACATATCTGAAAATTACTCCATCCTCTATCCCTAAAAAGAGATCAAGAGAGGACCTAATGACAGAAAATGGGCAGCCTGGAACATCAGCTAGTCTTCATAATCATTAGAAACCATAGCATACTGGAGAAGAAGGAAGTAATGAGTGGTACACAGTGAGCTCTGGAAATAGGTTTAAAAAGGGGAGAAGAGCTTTATCAGCACAGGAAATAGCAAGTTTAAACAGGTTTAGCGTATTAATGGAAAATCAAAATGATAGAACTAATCACACGACAGACGAATCAAATCAGGTCTAAATGATTGTCCTAGTAAGTAAAGTAAAGTAAGTAAAAATTTATTTTTTGAGCGCTTTTCAAAGTCAAAGCGCTGTACAGTAGTTAAATACATAAAACATACATGTAACATAACAAACAACAATAAAATACAGTTCCAATTTCATGTTATTGCAATAACTACTCCCCATAGGCCTTTTGGAATAAATATGTTTTTAACTCTGATTTAAAGCTTTCGACGGTCAGGCAGCTTCGTATCCGACGAGGTAGAGAATTCCACAGGGTCGGGGCAGCATAGGAAAACGCTCGTGCCCCAGATGTTTTTAAACGAACCCTGGGAACCTCTAGCAATCCCTCGTCGGTGGATCTGAGTGAGCGGGAGGGACGGTAGGGAACAAGTAGATCTTGCAGATATTGCGGTCCCTGTTCGTGTAGGGCTTTATAGGTCAGTAAACCAACCTTAAAGGTGATCCGCCACTGAACCGGCAGCCAGTGCAGTTTGCGCAGCACAGGCATAATATGATTCCTAATTGATGTCCCCGTCAAAAGCCTGGCTGCAGCGTTCTGCACCAGCTGCAGCGGCGATATCAACCCCGCAACCCTAGGTACAGGGCATTGCAGTAATCAAGGCGAGAGGTAACAAAGGCGTGGACTAATGTCGGGAGGTCAGCCGGAGGAACAAGGTGTTTCACCCGAGCGATATTCCTCAGATGGTAAAAAGAGGATTTGACGGCAGATGACACCTGAAATTTTAGCGTCAAACTATCGTCAATGATAACACCCAGGTTACGCACCCGGTCTGAGGTCGAGAGCTGGGCTCCATCGATCCATATGCCCGAAGGAAGACCAGCCCTACAGCCCACCTCTCGATGACCTGGGTCCACCACCAACACCTCAGTCTTATCCGGGTTTAACCTTAGCCAGCTGGCACTCATCCAGTCACTGATCTCAGATAGACAGTTGTTAAGTCTAGAGACTGCATCTACTTGCCCGGGACTAAAGGACAAATATAGCTGGGTGTCATCGGCATAGCAGTGAAAACCCAAGCCATAATGCCTAATAATGTCTCCTAATGGCAGCATATAGACAGCGAACACCATGGGTGCCAAAATGGAACCCTGCGGAACCCCACAAGGCAGGGAGACGGCATCAGAGGAGTAAGTTCCAGTGATAACCCTATGTCTCCGCCCTGTGAGAAAAGATTGAAACCATTTTAGAACCGTACCAGACAGTCCACAATGGAGCCGCAGGCATTCCAAAAGCACACCATGGTCCACAGTGTCGAAGGCCGCGGAGAGATCAAGAAGGACTAGAATAGTACAAGCCTTTTGATCCCTCGCTATCAGGAGATCATTTAGAACCCGGACAAGAGCAGTCTCAGTACTATGTCTTTTCCTAAATCCTGATTGAAGAGTATCATAGACATTATGATTTGTAAGATGGTCATCCAGTTGCAGTGCAACTACCTTTTCAATAACCTTACCCAAGAATGGGAGGTTAGAGACAGGTCTGTAGTTAGCTGGGCAGTCCGGATTTAGTGAAGGTTTTTTAGGGTGGTTGAACGACCCGCCTCCTTTAGGGGTTCAGGAAAGATCCCCTGCTTCAGGACTTCAGACGATTTCAGCAATGATCGGGCAGATAATATCTACGCAACCTAATAAAAGTGGCGTAGGGCCCGGATCCAAACTACAGCTAGTTGGACGTACAGTCTGGACAATCCTCATAATGTCCATGAATTCCAGCCTACCAAAGTCAGACCAGGTGGCACAGGTGTTTGCTTCCCCTCACCGATCACTGCAAGCCCTTATAGATTGAACACGGCTGAGATCCGCCCTAATGCCGGCAATCTTATCAGCAAAAAATCGAGCAATCTCATCACACTTTATTTGTGAAAAATCTCTTCCGGACTGTAGACAGAGTGGATTGCACAATCTGTCAACAGTCCGAAAGAGTTGAGCTGGTCGATTTCTTGCAGCAGCAATCTCCCTGGACAGGAATTCTGACTTCTTACGGGATATTGCTGATTGATAGATAACATAATGATCCATCAATCTAAGTTTGTCGGCATCCAGGCAGGATTTCCGCCATGCTCTCTCTAGCCTTAGCCCCACTCTCTTCAGCTCCTTCAAAGACTCATCAAACCAGGGAGTCTTTGGGCGCTGAGTGAGTGGGCGAACCTGAACAGGAGCAATTTGATCCAGGGCCCTGGTCACCGCCTTGTTATAGGCAACAACCATGTCCCCTGGATCCATGCTCTCATCCGAAATACCCGATAGGTCCAGTACCACCATTAGGCCTTCTGGATTTACTCCCCTTAAAGGGTGATACTGGACCATCTCCGTAGGGATAGGCCTATTGGGGGGAGCCACAAAACTGAATCTTATGGTGTGATGGTCTGTCCATGCATTTGGTTCCACCTCCAAATGCGAGACATCCAAATCCAGTAAGACACCAGGTCCAATGAGTGTCCACCTATAGGGTAGCAGAGGTAACTACATAACAGGCCCAACATAGACATAAGTTGGGGAAGTTCTTTCCAAAGTCACGAGTTCATCGTCGACCCAGGCATTAAAATCACCCAGAATTAACCATCTAGGCGACTCCAGTGCCATGTCGACGATGAAGTCCACGAACTCCTTCAGGAATTCACCACCATCACCGGGTGGACGGTAAATGAGGAGAATCCTGAGCTCTGCACCTGCTGCAAGGATACACTCAAAGGATCTGGTGTTCCCCACTGGCACCTCCACAAGATTCAGCTCTGGTCTAAAAAAGATGGCCACTCCCCCGCCCTTACGATCCAATCTCGGACGGTGCATTACCGAGAACCCAGCTGGGGGATTCTATAATCAGGTAATGTCACACTACCACTTTTCAGGGTGACAAAGCCAACAGGATGGTTCTTTGTTATCCATGGCCTAAAATAATGGACATACAGAAACAAATACCAAAGGCAGTAATAAAATCATCTGACAAAAACAGGTTGTAAGAATCCATGCAGGCATCAATGATGTTAAAATAAATAATGAAAAAGGCACATTTTATAGTATAAAGGAAACCACGCATATACTAAAACAAAAGGAAGCACAAGTCATTATTTTTGGACTTCTACCAGTACCAAAAGCAGTATATTAAAAAAAAACAGACTATAGAAAGAATCAATGCAAGACTCAAAAACTGGTGTAAAACAAAAAACACAGAATTTCTTGATTCTTGGGATCACTTTTATGGTAAAAGAAACATATATAGTAAAGATGGTCTCCACTTCAACAATAAAGGAGCAAAGATACTGGGAAAATTAATTAAGGCTATGATGCAATCTGTCCATTTAAACAGATTATGCAGGGGGAAAAGGCACAGAACTTAACAAATTAAAACATGATAACAGTGAAGATACTATCAGGAAAACAACTATAAAATGCCTACTAAGAAATATGAGAAGTATAAGTAATAAGTTTATTGAGTTTCAGGGTATATTGTATATATCAAAAGTTGATATTGCCTTATTAAACAAAACATGGCTAGATGACAAAGACAGCTGGGGAAAAGATACTGGAGGTTATCACATAATTAGGCAGGATAGAAAAAATAAAAAAGGATGAGGGATTGCCATCTACAGTATATAGCCATAAGCTAAAAATATATAGATATATCTTCAAAAATAAAAATCGATGGTGGTGAAAAAGACATTATGGCTTAAAATGGGCAACGGAACAACCAACGAGTATGTACTGGGCCTATTTTATAGACCTCCTGATTCCTCTACAGAAGTACGTTATGAAATAATGAATGAAATATTAAAAGCCACAGAAATCAGTAACTTAATACTAGCAGGCGACTTCAAATATGTTGATATTGGTTAGACAAAAAATATAGGAAAATCTAAACCAAGCAGAGAATTCTTGGAATTCTGCCAAGAAAACAACTAATTCAACATGTTTCAACTCCAACAAGACTATATAATTTACTGGACTTAGTGTTGACAAGTAAAGAACATGTATCACCAAATGTGATATTTGTGTGCCCCATTAGGAACAGTGACCATGCTACATTTATATTCAGCCTAGAAAATCAAGATCATAATACTAAGGGTTGCACCAAATTTTGCTTTTATTACATGGCTAATATTGAAACTATTAACAAGAAACTATCAAACATAGACTTGTATCAAGTATTAGAAAATAAATCAATAGATGAGTGCTGGGAACAAGACTGTAATACATGCAACTATGGACCAACATATTAAATGCGTCAAAACATATAACAACAAGGGTAAAAAAACAAAGTAATTGAACAAAGGTATCTGTAAATTAATAGAAAGAAAAACAAAGCATATAGACAGGATAAAAGACACAATGCAGACTCAAACTGGAATGTGTTTAAACAAATACAAAACAGATGCAAAAAAACAGATTATTAAGACCAAAAAGAACTATGAAATTAAATTGGAAAACACAGCTAAAAAAACAGCAAACAGTTTTAAAGTTATATAAACTCATTAAAAAAAGGGAGGGGGCATTAACTTCCATACAAGACAGTGATAAGTACTTAACAGTTCCTGTAGAGATAGTTATTGTATTCAATAAACATTTCAGTTCAGTATATAACAGCAAATCAATACTGTTTCAAACACACAGGTGGGTATTGGGGTTGGACCATACACAAAACTAAAAGAAAGATTGGAACAAATTGCTAAATGTAAAAAACTATAGCTCTCCAGTTCCAGACAACACAACTCTGCCCATGCTGAAAATAATGAATAATACGTCTGGATACCTTAAGATATTATACAAAAAAATCATTAAATTATGGCTTAATACAAGTGGAAGATATCCAATATTATACCAATTTATAAACAAGCATTTGTCAATGCCGTATGTTGGCTTGCTGGCATTGGTATAGGTAGTGCAGGAGTTAGAAATGCAAAATAGAAATAACAGTGAAGTATTGAAGTAATGCCAACCCTCGCACAGAGACTGAAAGGCATTGGGAATGTGGCTTTGGGTCAGTCATAATGCTTATGCCATTTCACCTCACCTCATCCTGCAGATAGTGACAGATGTTGGGGTGTACATTGGGGTCTTCAGCCCTATGCTCACCCCATTCCATAAGGACATAAGCTGAGATGGGTGCAATATAGGAGAATGGGGTGAATGTTGGGGTGACAGAACCCAGGCACACCTCAATGCCTGTCAGTGGCTGTAGGGTGGAGGTAGAATTCTGTGAACATTATGACTGACAAACCCAAGTTACATCCCTGATACCTGTCAGTCTCTACAGGGTGAGTGTATGGTTGGAAACCCTAATGTCATGGGTGTTTGTTGGTATTTTCACTCCAGATTTTCAACAATGGCTTTCTGGGACCCCACATCATGAACAGTGGTGCTATCATTTCGTTACTCAATCCTGAAAGGTGATTTTGCACAGCAACTGTGCCATTGTGCTCCCCAGGTGTGAAAACATGTTTTGGGCAGGATGTGAAAAATGACATCGATATTGTTCATGAGGAAGTGTACAAAAATGGCAATTTTGAAAATCTGAAAAGAAAAAAATTAACGATTTTCAAACTTACGAGCGTGCATAGATACTGCACAATGCACATCCATAATGTGGTAATTTGGGGGATTTTCTTAATCAGATTTTCAACATGGGCATTTTGCAATCTTTCCTCATGAACAGTGGCACTGTGATTTTGTTACTCTGTCCCAAATGTCGATTTCACACAGTGACTGTGCCCATTGTGCTCCCCAGGTGTGAAAACATGTTTTGGGCAGGATGTGAAAAATGACATCGATATTGTTCATAAGAAGGAGTGCACAAATGGCAATGTTGAAAATCTGGAGTGAAAATATAAAAAAATTGGCGAAGTTACGAGCGTGAGAAGAAACTGCAGAATGCACACTGGTAACACAGTCATATTTTGGAATTTTTTCACCAAATTTGCAACAGGGGCTTTTTGGGACCTCTCCTTATGAACACTGTCTCTGTGATTTTCATACTCTGTCCCAAATGTCGATTTCCCACAGCAACTGTGCCATTGTGCACCAGATGTGTGAAAACACATTTAGGGCAGCATGTGAAAAATGACAGCTGTATTGTTCATAAGAAGGTTTGAAAAAATGGCAATGATGAACATAAGAAGTGAAAATATTAAAAATTTCTTGAAGTTATGAGCGTGCATGGAAACTGTGCAATGCACACTCACAACACAGTCATTTTTTTGAATTTCTTTACCAATTTTGCAACATAGGGTTTTTGGGAGCCTACTTCATGAACAGTGGCATTGTTGTTTTGTTAATCAGTCCTGAAAAGTGATTCCATGACATGACCATGAAATCACCTTTTTAAACTGAATAGTGAAATGACAGTGACTGATTTCATGAGGTGGAGTCCCAGGAACTCCATGTTGAAAATTTGGAGCCAAAAGTTGAAAAAATGGCTGAGATATCCACTAAGTTGAATCCCCCCCATGGATGCCATTATATAGCTTAACGTGATTTTCTTCAGTTTGCAGTTGGATTTTGAAGAGTTTAGATGTCTACCGCTCCACCGAGGATCGCTGCGCTGGGCCTCCAGAGGTAAGTATGGGGTGAGGGGTGTGGGAAGGTGGGTTGCACAGAGAGTGGGTGCGGGTTGGGGGATGGGGCATCGTGACCACGAGGGACCATTTTTCTGTTTTATAGGGGGGAAAAAAACTGAACTTTGTGGGAAGTTCTTTTTTTACAGGTTTGACAAATACATTTAGGCACACTGAGGAGGGCTCCCAGTGTACCACCTGTTTTTGTTGGGGGGGGAGACTGAAGCCAATGGGGATTAGGCACCCTTTCAGTAAAGAAAGCGTGTCTTTGTTTGGGGGTACATGATGCCAAGAGGGATTGGGCACCCCCGTCGGCAGACCAGTGAAACTGGGAGGACATTATGCCGATGGGAACTGGGCACCCCCATCAGCAAACAAATTGAACTGGTTACAATACAACATTTGAGTAATGGTGCTCCAAACACAGATATACAACTCCCTTGAAGGTGCAAAATACACTTAACAACAAAAATATCAATGCAGGGAGCCCAATCTTCTTACTTCAAAAAGAGTTATTTGAACAACTTAATGTTTTTCTCACTTCTTTTATTATTTTATGATCCCCTATGTTTCGCTCCTTTTGAGCTTGTTCACAGGGAAATTTAATAACTGTTTTAACAGAAAAAAGAAACAATTTTCATTAGAACTCTCTCTTTGTTAATATTTTTACAATTACTTCATCACATGTTCAGTTAGGAACTTGTGCACGTTATTTACCATTAAAACTGCTTTTTCAACTGTGCTTTTATGTATCCAGTCTTTAAACAAAGCTCTCTGTAAAAAGAAAAATGAACAAAAAGGACTTTTAAGCACAGTGCTCACACAAGCCACGTAATTATGCTTTCATTTTACTACTGCATATGCTTGAACACCACGTAATTACTCACTTACCTCAAGAGTTCTGAAATTTTGTTCAATTTTGTTTTTATGATTGGAACTCTGCCAAATACAACGCCTCTTTGCACGAAGCTGCAATGGCATTTCTCAAACACTAAAAAGCTCTTGAGAAGTGTCTTCCTCTTGAGCCCGCTTGAAAAAACTGCCAGAATGATGTATCACTCCCTGTAGCTCTCATGATCAGAGAATGTTGCTAAGCAACTGTACATTCTTCCCCCTAAATAGGAAGAACAGATGCTTCTTCCAAGCAGGCTTTTAACATAAATATCCAGTGCTTATGTGGGCTGATTACATTTAAGCTGCATTCTGAAACATTTTGTAAAAAAACATAAGATAGCTTCAGTGATGCCTTAACCACACATAAATTAGCACTTCATTTTTCATTCACTCTACTCAACTTCATCTCTTATAAACTCTATTCTGGCATTTATATTCTTAGAGCTTCCCAGTGCAGGCTGGGGAGTGGAATTCCAAGGTTTCAAGACATTTCACATCTTGTTGTTATTATTACAAACATATCATATGTGCTTTCTACTGAAATTCCAATATTCGTTGCATAACAAAACTTTGTAGGAAGAATAGATTGCACATGGAACCTCTGCAATTTTATTTTAAACCAAATCTAGTGATTAATTCAAATATCTCATGTGGAAATAATTTTTATAGTAACTAATATTGGACTGATTAACTAGTTTCATTACTCGTGACTGTTTTCCACCTCCTTTACATTGCTCCAATCCAAACTAAAAATCTGTCGCCCCTATATGCACACTTGCCAAATACTTTCCAGATTCATTCCAATGTCTGTCCTTAGTGTTTTTAAATCAAAAATCCACTTCATTTCTCTTTGTTCTAATAATTTGGTATAATTGCCACCTCTCAATGGTGGCTTCACTACCTCTAACCTCCAAAATCTTAAAGAGGCTCCTCTATGTCCTGCTGAATTAAAATGTTGTGCCACTGGTGACTGTTCATCTTTGTTGCTTATATCACCCTTATGTTCCAAAATTCTCTTTTTAAGGGCTTTCTTGGTTTGTCCAATCACATGGGCACTGTATTACTTATATTGCTCCTTCTGTGTTACAATTAACATGTTCCTTAATTCTGAACTCAGCATTAAAGTGTGGATGTTTAAATCTGCTTTTCTTGCTAGTGTTATTACAGACTGTACATCTGCCACAATTCTTCATTCCTGGTTGCAGGAGGCCCAGTAATAGCTGGGTTCCCTGTGTACTTGTTTTTTTAAACTGTGACTGCACTAATTTATCTTTCAAGTTGTGAACCTTTTTAGCCACTATTATTTGCCTCTGCTGTAATATCATGTTGTTAGGATTATCTGATGCAACCATATGCCAATGTTTGTTTATAATCTTCCTTATATCGGGCATTTTGTGATTATATTGTATAGCTAAAACTGTCCTGTTTGTTTCATATTTCTTCTCTTTACAGGTTAATAATTCCTCACCTGTTTTATTTTCAATCTTAAAACTTGCTTGTTTTAGGACAGTTGGTGTATAACCCCTAGTTCTAAATCTTCCTATCATCTCTTGTTTATGTTTTTGATAATCTTGTTCTTCCTTACAGTTTCTTTTTACTCTTACCATTTGCACATAGGGGGTGAGATATTCAAAGCAGTTGTGCATGGCACACGTGAGATGCACCAGTGCAATAGCGGACATGCTTTAAAGAGTGATATTCAGCGGGTGACAATGCACAGCGCATGTTGCAGTGCACCAGTGTGCAACCCTAATGAATGCATGCACAAGTGCAGGGGTCGTAGCCATGATTAAACTGTGCAGTGTGATATTCAACAACAAGCCAATGGCACAAACGTGGAGCAACAGGGACATGTGCGGAGCAAAGTTGAGCCTATAAAGGATGGAGCAAGCAGGGGATGAAGGCTTGCTGAGGATCAGGGTGAGAGCGAAGAGAGAGAGAGAGAGAGAGAGAAGACAGAGAGAGAGAGGCAGAGACAGAGAGAGAGAGAGAGACAGAGACAGAAAGAGGGCCAGTGGCCATGCAGGACAGCATCAGGGGTGCAGGACAGGCACAGAGACAGGAGGTGCAATGGGCTGTGGGACAGGGAGTGTGACCCCAACTGTGCCTGTGAGCATGAGCTGCCCAGAGTGTGTGTGTGGGTCCCCAACACAGGAGTGCACCTAATGCAGGGGGTCAGGCAGAAGCACACAGCTGGGGTAGCCCAGGGAGTCAACCACGGGGGGGGGACAGAACAGGCCAGGCCAGGCCTGGCCAGTGCAATATTCCAGATGTATGCAGTAATGAGGGGTGTGAGGAGGCAGGAGGCAGAGATGCACAGCTGTGGAAGGGCCCGGCTGTAGTATGCCCAGACCAGGTGGTACCATGCCCGCACCACCTTTAAACAGTACAGTGACACCAAGATTGTGGGCCAGTATTGCCTGAACCAGGAGATTCTGAGGCAGCTCTGAGAGCTGTGCAGTGATGAGATGTAGGCACCCATGAGACGGAGCCACGCCCTGTCAGTGGAGACCAAGTTCATGACCGTGATGTGCCTGCTCACCACGGGTATCTTCCAGAGACCAACAGGGAGCACCACAGGCATAACCCAGTCAGCTGTGTCATGGCTCCTCACACAGTTCCCCAACGCATATGCTGCAGAATACATCCACTTCCCCAGCACACAGGCGGAACGTACAGCAAACATGTATGAGTTCCACAGGGTTGCACGTATGCCTGGCATGCTAGAGGCCATTGACTGCACTCACGTAGGCATCCGCACACCACTGGGGCTGGTGGGGATGGCCTACATCAACAGGAAGGACTACCCCAGTGTCAACTGCCAGGTGGCCTGCGATGGCAAGGGGTACATAATCAATGTCTGTGCCACACACCCTGGTGGAGCACACAATGCCTTTATCTGGCACCAGTCTGCACTGTGCCACAGGTTTGAGAGTAAGAACATCCCCACCGGCCACCTAGTAGGTGAGTATGCAGCTGGAATGGGCAGGGTGTGGGGGGGAGATGCCATGCTGGGGGCATAGGAGGGTCCATCTTTGTAGGCAGGGGGGTCAGCCACACATACCAAAATGCTAACCCATCTTGTCACCACACAGGTGACAACAGATACCCACTCAGGCCCTGGCTGCTCACCTCATACTGGTGCCCATCGACCCCAGCACAGGAGAGATTCAATGAGGCATATGCCGGTACACAGAACATCATCAAGCGTGTGTATGGACTGCTAAAGGCATGCTTCTGTTGCCTGCACATGTTAGGCGGTGCCCTACAGTACAGCCCCTTGAAGGCCTGTGGCCTATTCCTTGCCTGCTGCATCCAACACAACATGGCCACTGACCGTGGGATAGCTGTTGAGGTCAAAGAGAGGAACAGCAGTGGGGACGATGCAGACGGTGGGCCATGCGGTGGTGTGCAGCCCCTCCCTGGGTGACGGGAACCCCAGCTGCACAAAATGGCCCAGCAGCACCGGGACACCATTGCAGAGGAGCACTATGGTGCATGCAGGTAAGTGAACATGATCACACACACAAGCCCCAGGGACCAGGACACAGTATACAGGCATGCCCAGCTGAGCCCCACAAAAGACATGTCTGGAAGGCAGTGTTGACGGACATGGAACAGGACTCTGTGGAAGCACCCTTCATGGCACTGTGGACCCCACCCACATACCCCCACACACACAAGCACGGTCACACAGGCACACACACCCCAAAGCCACCTACAGCATGTGTCAGATGCTGAACACCAGTGCACAGTGGCAGCTAGTGCTGTGAAGGGCATCATCATGCACATGTCACAGTGGCCAGTGGCTGGGTGGGTGTGCACAAGCAGACATGTTGTGTAGTCCGTGGTCATCATGACACTGGTATGCACATGCACACACCACACCACTGTGCATACAGGGCTGCAGCAGACAGCGGACAGGGAGGGTGGTGGATCATGACTGCCATGCAGTTTCACGGCCACGAAGGACACGTGGATGGCCCCACCGAGACTGCCCAGCAGATGCAGGCTGTGCAGCAGCCACAGAGGGTGTCACAGACATTCCCCCAGGTGTGTCACTACAGGAACATGACCTGTCCATCACAGGCATCTGCAGACCCCCGAACAGGCCTGCTCCAGGTGTGCCAGGAATGCCTGCAGTGGTTCCCAGCGATGACAGTGCTGGGGTTACATGATGCCGGGACCGAGGGGTGGAGAATGCACTCCACAGTGACTGCTACAGATGGCCCCATACCAGGGTGGCCAGTGGTGCTAGGCTGGCCATTACCACAGTGGTGAGCATGCGTGTGGCCTCAACCAGGAGCTGCTCATAGTCCCGGTCACACCTCCCTGCAGACTGGTGCAGTTCCTTGTGGAGTGCACTTACCCCTGCTACAACCTGCATCTGTTGCTGTATGGATGCCTGGAGCAGCTGGGTGTGCTCAGAGGGTCAGTGCCCTGGTGGGCTTGGGCATTGCGCCAACCACTGGTAGTTGCTCGGTGCCATGGCACAGCCCCCCTCGCAGGTGGGGGCTGCACAGTCAGGCCCCCTCGGGCCTGTACTATCTGCAGTGCACTGGCAATGGGCAGTGCACCCGAACCCACCATGGCACCGTCCTGCTGCCATTGCTGCCCCTCCAGCCACTGTGTGCATGATGGCACCTGGGTGGCTGTGCCACCACTGCCACACAGTATGGACTGCACTGCAACCATGTCATCCACCACCTCACCAGTGTCTCTGCATACTGGATGCCATGGCTGGTGTTCTGCTGAAACACTGCCTGGGCCTTGTCTGCGCCCACACCACAGGCATCCGGTCAGACAGTGGGGATTGGCCAGCAGTGATCCAGACCCCGGACACCAGTAGAGGTGGATGGACTCTCCTCCAGGTCCAGGACAGCCCCCAAGGTGGGCACCATCACCCCCGCAGCTGCACGCAGGTGCTCAGGATCTGTAAGGGAACACATACGAGTTAGTGCTGCCGCCAAACACCCCTGCCCCCTTGCACCCCTCCCCCATCCTCATGTGCTGCTGTACCTACCATGCAGTGGTGAGCTGCCCCCATCTGGAATCCACCACTGGGAACACCCTCAGTGGCACTTCACCGCATGGTCGCCACCACCAACTCCTCCTGCGGTGTCAGCTGTGGCACTTCAGGCTGTTCACCACCAATGGTGGCACATGCGGCCCTAATGGCAGCCACCTTCTCCTTCTCCTTTATCTGCCTCCTGTCCATGACCACCTTTTTCTTGCACTCCTGTGCTGACCTCTGATGGCTGCCCTGCTGGTTCACAGCCCCGGCTACTCCTTCCCATGCTTCCTCCCTGGCCTATGGGGTGCCTGTGGAGCCACTCAGAAGGGACTCCTGGTCCAGGTATGCATCATATAGGGCATCGTTCTCTGCCCTCATGAAATTGGGCCTGTGCCTCCATGCAGGCCCCTAGAAACATAGAAACATAGAATTTGATGGCAGATAAGGACTGCTTGGCCCACCCAGTCTGCCCATTTCCCTACCTAATGGATAAGTTGCAGATCCTAGTTAACCAGCAGCCTACTTCTTCCTACCCCCAACCCCTAGAATTGCCTTATGACTGTCCCATGCATGCTTGAATTCCACCACTGTTTTTGACTCCTCAACTTCCTCCGAAAGGCTGTTCCATGCATCCACAACCCTCTCTGCTCCTCAACCTCCTCATGCTCTGACATGCTCATTCCTGTGGGTGAGGACATGTATTTAGTGCTGGCTGCCACAAATGAGGCCCCTCCAATCCATTGTCCTGACATGCCCACTGCCTGGTGTCTTACCTCTGAAGGATGCAATACCAGTCTGGTGCCTGTGCAGTCCCATGGCGCCTTTATAGCGCATCACATGCAAATGAGGGAATGCACAACTGTAATGAGATGCAAATGCCTCCGATGTGGCATGGATATGCTGATCAGCTCATCTGCATATGCCTGCTAAATATCGCGGAATTGTGCATGGTGCTTTGGAGTTGAGCATGCTCAAGTCGTGGCACAACTGTATGATGTATGCAGTACACCTGGCACTGTGCATGCATGCTCTGACATCATGTACGTCAATGGCACTTCCAACACACAATGCGCTATACGCAGTACAATGCTCTGCCACTATTGGGCATGTGGTGCTCATGCACTGTATGCCCTATGGCGCCTGTGCACCATTGGCACATGGACCATGGGGCACACTAGACCCTATAGCTCACCATGCCTTCCATGCCCTATTGTGCTGTCACACATGGTGTGCCTGCCGACCTTTGACCATATGAGTGTCCCTTGACCCCCGGGTACCTGAAGCATGTGCCGTCACTACCCCAGCTGTATCGCACAGCAATGAGGCATGCACAAATGGGGATGGTAGCACATCGACAGGCATGTCGTGCACCCATCGCATGTGCAGCTCGTGTGCTACCAGTCGCCATTTTGGATAAGCAGCGCAGATTGCAGCATGCCACGCAGGAGCTCAGCAAGGGCACCTAATTGGAGCCAGGTTGAGCTAGTTAACCTGGTGGCACTGGTAGACCCTCATGTTGGCATTCTTTATGGGCAGGTACCCCTGGACCGTCCTTGCACCAAGGGGTGGAAGGAGGTGGCTGAGGGGTTAGAGGAGGCCACTGGGGCCCAGCATAGTGGGGAGCAGTGCTGCTATAGGAATGGGGACCTGCGACGGAGGGATCCAGACTGGCTGAGATCACTGCAGGCATGTGTCTGGAGGGGTGCCGTGCCATGGCCAAATCAGTGCACATTTCCACATCTGTGCCTTGTCGGTGTTCTACGGGGTGCCAGCAGGGTGTCACACTGTGCTGCCAGGGAGGGCTGTGGATGGGAATGCCACTGGCCATGATGCACTGTGCCAAGGCAACGCCACTGTGCAGGAACATGGGGTATTCTGTGCTGGGGGTTGGGGCACATGGATTGCTGCCCAGTGCTGATGTCTGCCTCTCTCTGTCTCCTTACTAGGCCCTGGGGATCAGCACAGAGCCAGGATGGCAGGAGCCACTGCCAGATGGCAGCAGGCCAACGGAGATGCATGGGTGAGGGATGCTGGCCATGTGGGAGTTGCTGGCGTCAGGTGCCGGTCATGCTGCAGCATGCAGGTAGGCACTCTGTCAGTGTTTGTTGTTGTGTGGGGTTAGGGTCAGTCACAGTCCCCTGTGCACATGGCCATTACAGCCATGCATTGCTGGCGTGGTCCATTGCACCATGCTGTGCCTTTCGCACATGTGTGTGGCTGCTGCAGGTGGGCTGTGGGTGCATCCGGGTCCCAGCCATGCCACTGCTATCCCCCTGCATAGCCCTGTTGCCTGGAAGCCATGGATGTGGTGTGCTGCACATGGCTGGTGTTGGTGTGCAGTGCTGTGCATGGCTGTGGATGGTTGGGATGGTGACTCATGTGGGCACGCACGCTGTGGATGGCTGTGTGCCTACTACAGGGCACATGTCACTGCTGTCCACTGCACACAGTGGATGGCCTACAGTTAAATGTGCTTGCACTCATCCATGTCCCCTCCTTTGTCCTAGGTGTCCATCGAGTGGATGACAACACCAGGCTCATGGAGCAGATCCTGAGGGTTCCCACAGCCACCCTTGCAGTGGCACGCATCATCAGACAGGCCCTGTGCAGACCGCAGAGGAGATGGAGGACCGGGCATCAATAAGTGTGAACAACACATGTTGCCATTGGCCTCCATCACCCTCCATTCCCCTGGCCCCCTTCCCTTCCTCTCTTGTACCCTACCTAGCCATGCCCCCTGTACCCCCCCCTCCCTTCCCCAGCCTACCATCTTGATTGTGGCCTCCCCATTCCCTGCTTCCTATCCCTGTTGCTCTGTATATAGTTGCTGTTGTTTGTTCATTTTAATACACATCTATTTTGTTAGCCATCCTTGTCCATGTCTACTTTGCAGCTGGCTTATGGAGCCATGCTGCAGTGGTGTGCAAGGTGGCCATGTGGTACGTCTGGGGTCGACTGGGGTTTGTGTCTGGTGGTCTGTGCCCAGTAGCCAGTTTGTGTGCCCTGCGGTGTACATGTACACCCTGCTGGGGCTGTGTGGCCTGTGTGTGTTGTGTGCTGTCGGCATGTGTGTTGTCAGTTATGGTCCCAGTGGCGTGTCCCATGCCATCCTGTGGGTGTTGACCGTGGCTGCTTGCCAGTGGTCATTGGTGCCACACCACCTCCATGCACTGCTGTGGTGTGCGTGGTTGGGGCCTGCGGGTGTGTGCCTGCCTTGCCTCTCTCCTGTCATCCCCTACACCCTGGTGGAAGTATGTCCTGCTCTTGTGGCATATTCCACACTGTGCCAGTTGCCCTGTGCCATGGACCATGCATCTCTGTTCCTTGCACGGCCCACGTTGTGCTCTTGCACTTCCTGACTTGCTCCGTTACACAGCCCAGGTTGCGCGATGGAGCCTGCTGACTTGCTCCCTGGTGCAGTCCTTGCTGCGTGATGGCTCATCCCTGCATTATTCATCCATCTTGCCGTTGAATATCATGTTGGGTGCACACTGGCGCAGTGTGCTTGCGCTGCGTGCCTGTTGCACCTGCCACTGGTGCATTTCTGAATATCCACCCATGGTATACTATTTTTTTATTTTGCTTCATGATAACTCTTACTATGCAGCAGAGTATTTCTATCATTTCTTTCCTATAGATTGATGTACTCAAAGTACTTTTTCTTTTTCACCAAGAGATCCAAAGGGAATGCTGGGCTCATTGTAATTTATTGTAAATTTTAAATTTCTATCCCACATATTTAACTGTGTGTCACATTCAAGTAATTATTGCTGTGTTCCTCCCCATATACAGAATGCATCGTCAATAAATCTTTTCCACAAAATAATTTTTTCCAAAACCCCATTTCTTTGATCATTAAATACATTTTCTGTTTCAAAATTAATCATATATGCATTTACATAGGCCAGGGCCATTGTGCTGCCCATGGCCGTACCTCTGTCTTGTTGGTAGAAAACTCCATCAAATTCAAAATAATTATTTTCTAAAATAAATATTGCTAAATCTTGCAGCATTTCAGTTCTTGGCTCCTTGTTATTTGATCGTTTGTCTAACATTTTTTCCATATTGAAATTCACAATTCTACTACTTCCCATGTAACTAAAATGTTTTTTGTTAAATCTCTGACTTCTGAAATTGATTCCAATTGTTTCATAACATCTGACGAATCCTATATATAGGTGGAACTTTGTTCTATCAAAGGTTGTACAAAATAATGAATATATTTGGATATGGGGTCAAATAGTGAATCTATTCCTGAGACTATTGGTCTCCCTGGTGGGTCTAACACATTTTTATGGATTTTCGGGATGCTATAGAAGGTTGGAATTCTTGGATGTTCCTTGATGAGTAATCTCATCTCCCATTCCTGCAACCAGTTCATGTCCACAAATGCAGATAATATTTCTCTTAATTTTCCTTGTAATAAAATTGTAGGGTCATGTGGTAACTGAGAGTAGTTACGCCTATTTTCTAACAGTTTCAAACACATCATTTTATATTTTCTCTATTCTGTATTACTATTCCTCCCCTTATCTGCTTGGTTTATTATGATTTCACTATCTTCACATCTTCACTTACATCTTTTGTTGCTTTTCTTTGCATCACTGTCAAATTATGTTGTTTTGGCCATAACTCGTTCTTGTTTTTATATAATGCCATAATTCCTTTTCAACAGTACTGCAAAATGTCTCAATTCCATGGTTCATATCCGGAAGGGGGAAATTCGATTTGATATTTAATGCCGTTTTAACGTGTTTTTGTTCCTCATCTCCTACTGTTTCTACCTCAGAAAGATTTTTTAATATAAGAGTTCTAAAAACTTTTGTAAGTCCACCTCAAGTTCAAATAGATTTACTGGTTGTGTGGGAGCAAATGACAAGCCTAATCCCAACACTTGTTCCTCAACTTTAGTTAAACTTTTTTTACTCAGATTGAATATTGGAATTATTTCTACATTTGTTTGGGCAAACCTCTGTCCATGTATGGCATTTGTGTTGTTCTTCCATCTGTTCCTCCTCACTCCCCTTCCCTCCTGCCACCTCAAACCCCCACTTGTGGTCTGGAGTAATTTCTATTGGAATTAGTATTTCTTAAGTCATATCTTGATTCAGCTAAATCTGCTGTTGAGATACTGGGCTGCTGTGACTCTCCTGTATGAGAATATTCTTCAGCTGCCTCTATATGGGAATCTCTTGTATAGCTATTATCGCTATCTGTTCCAGTTTCTATATTATAAAACACTTGTCTTCTCCTATTATACTGTTTATACATATAAACCCTGTTTTCTTTGTAATTATTTGTATCCCTAATGAATTTTCTGATCTTTTGCTGTTTTAATTTATCTTCATATTCTAATAGTTTCTTTTTTATATCCTCTGAATTGTGTGTAAATTCTTCTGCTTAGAATTGCAATTTGAGTGCATCTTGTGCTTTCTGTATATCTTCTACCATGGTTTTCCTTTCATCTATTATCACTTCTATCAAAGCATAAATAAAGTTGCAGCTTGTCCTATTCCTAATCCCATACCATTTATTAAACAATTTTAAGGTATTAATCCCTATATTGGGTTCAACTGCTATTCTAAGTCCTCTAGGTATTCCATTATGTTCTAAATATTGTGTTAATGTCAATCCATGCCACTCCAACCTGGTGTGCCTGAATTTAAGATTTTCAATTTTTTGTTCAATATTTTTTTGAGTTTCCCCCATTTGTGTGGAAAGGTCCCTGCTGCCTCTCACAGCTTTAAATAGTGACTTACTTTCATCTTCCGAGTAAGTTGTAAAATGCAAAGTGTTATGAACACTATTTCCTATATCCTGAAGTGCTGCTAAGCTTCATCCATCTTAAACTAATGGCAACACCAATATACTGTTTCTATCTTTTAAAGATCATAAATAAAACTATAATTGTTCTAATTTTAATGTCTTTCTGATTCTTCATTATTTGAACTTCTCACCAACATCTAAAGGAAATGTTACCACCCTCAAGGTACATTCAATTATACAAATTACGATACAAAATTTGGGTAATGGTGCTTCTAATATAGATATACAACTCCTTGAAGGTGTAAAATTGACCTGGGAAGGGCATGCCAACAGGGCATTGGACACCACAAAGTTGGATTTCAAGGGATTGTAAGAGGTGGAAGCAGGAGCTGCTGCCATGTTTATTGAAATGTTTCACCAGGAATGGCACGTAATTGAGGTGCGTCAGATCTGCGCTGCAATGAAGGAACCTGTCTTTCATTGCAGTGATGGATTTCTTTAAAGTTGTTGGCACTCTTTGAAACTGCTGTCATTGGCAGCATGCTCACTGGTTGGCGGCTGAGGGCAACGCTAAGCATCCTGGATTAGCCACAGCACCGACACACCTTTGAAAGTGCTAGTACAGTGCTACTACCACAAAATGTTGCTGCGCATGCTTCACACAGGCCAACATAAAAAGGTAGTAAAACTGTGCCAGCAGAATCGAAGGAGGTGACAAGGGCAGTAAAGGGAGCCAAAGCATCTACGGAACTCATAGAATCAAAGGAGGTGACAAGGGCAGTAAGGGGAGCCAAAGCATGTACGGAACTCAGGCTGGCACAAGACATTAAGAAGGGGGAGAAGGACTTCTTTAAGTACATCAGGGAGAAAAGGAGCTGTAAGGACCACATAGTAAGCATTAGGAAGGAGGGGGGGTTGGGTGGAAGCAGGGTATGATAAGGCGGAAGCACTAAATGAGTACTTCTGCTCAGTATTTACTAAAGAGAAGAGGGGTGACACCAAGATGGGAGAAATGGCAGACGGAGGAGGGAAGTGGTGACAGATGTGGAAATCATGGAGGGCAGAGTTCGACAGGGTTTGAAGGCACTGAGGATGGACAAGGCACCAGGCCCAGATGGCATCCACCCTAGGGTACTGAAGGAGCTGGCAGAGGTCCTTGCAGGACCTTTGGCAGACCTATTTAATGCCTCACTACATTCGGGGTGTACCTCAGGACTGGAGGATGGCTCATGTGGTGCCCCTCCACAAGAGTGGCCCCAAGGATGAACCGGGAAACTACAGACCAGTGAGCCTCACATCCATCGTGGATAAGCTAATGGAGACTATCCTGAAGGAGGCTGGTGGCCCTCCTAGAGGCCAAGGACTACAGGACAGTAGAAAGCATGGCTTCATGCGTGGCGATCCTGCCAAACCAACCTGGTTGAGTTCTATGACTGGATAACTAGGCAACTGGACAGGGGACATGCAGTGGATGTCCTGTATCTGGACTTCAGTAAGGCATTCAGACTCCAGTGCCACATGGAAGGCTGGGAAGGAAGTTAGTAGGCACAGGGCAGGTGCAATGCTGGTGAGATGGGTAGGAAACTGGCTGCAGGGAAGGCAACAGAGGGTGGTGGTGGGTGGGAGCTCTCAAACCCAAGGGCAGTGATGAGCGGTGTCCCACAGGGCTTGTGTTGGGACCAGTGTTGTTTGGGATATTCATTGCAGACATATCATGGGACATCAAGAGCAAGATCAGTCTGTTTGCTGATCTTACCAAGGTTGGCGCGGTGGTGGATGACCTAGGGGATGGCAGGGTTGCAGGATGATCTGACAAAGCTTGAAACCTGGTCAGACACCTGGCAACTGGGCTTTAATGCCAAAAGTGCAAGGTGATACATTTTGGGATGAAGAACCCAAGGAGGACTTACCAGCTAGGGGGAGTGCAGCTAGCCCAGACAAAGGAGGAGAAGGATCTGGGTGTGCTCATCACAGGGTCAATGAACAACTCGGCACAGTGTAGGAAGGCAGCTGCAAAGGCCAACAAAATGCTGGGTTGTATTGCAAGGGGTATATCCTCGAGGAGGGAGGAGGTGATTCTGCCACTGTATAGGTCATTAGTTAGACCACACCTTGAGTACTGCGTGCAGTACTGACGTCCGTATCTGAAGAGGGACATTAAGTTACTGGAGGGAGTGCAGCGCAGGGCGACAAAGATGATCAAGGGTCTGGGGGACTTATCATATGAGAGGAGGTTGAAGGAGTTGAACATGTACTCACTGGAGGAGAGGAGAGACAGGGGGACATGACTGAAACCTTTAAATACATGAAAGGAATAAACAAGACAGGTACAGAGGGTCTGTTCAAAGTAGAGGAGGGAGGCCACCAGGGCCATATTATGAGACTGGAGTGAGGAAGATTCAGGAGGAGATGAGGAGACACTTTTTACAGAGAGGGTGGTGGCTGGGTGGAATGCGTTACCTGCAGAAGAGGTATGCAGTAGAACAGTGGACTGCTTCAAACGAGGATGGGACAGGACAGGGGAGGTTAATGAAGGGAAGGGTGGAAGGGAGGGCAGCTGCAGAATAAGGGTGCTAGCTGCACATTCGAGAGCAGACTTGATAGACTTCTAGGCCTTTATCTGCTGGCAAATTTCGTATGTTCATATGTCCAGCCAATTATAGGCCAATCAGTTGAACATGCATCCCATGTAAAATATTAGAATCACAGATAAAAATCAAAATCTGGAACATCTAAATACCATCTCCATGTTTGATCCTACTCAACATGGTTTCAGAAAAGGCAGATCTTGTTCAACTACATGATTTGTTTTTATGATAACATAAGCAAAAATTGGATGAAGGGATATCCATGGATATTGTACTGTTTGATTTTAGTAAGGCCTACAATCTAGTTGTACATTGGGCAATCAGTGGGAAATGAAATATGGAATTAGTAAATATATTATATGATGGGTCAACAACTGGCTGATGAATACAACACAAATAGTGTTGATAGAGGTCACCTATCATCTGAGGGGAAAAATGAGTAGTGGAGTGCCCCAGAGATCAGTGATAAGCTCTATAAACTTTCAGATTTTTATAGCTGACCTAGAAGAAAATGTAAAAAAATAACACCATTAAGTATACAGATGATAACAAGCTAAGTGGACCATGTGACACCACTGAAGACATTGCGTCATTACAAAAAGGTATAGACAATATTGCAGCTTGGACATCACACTGAGGTATAAATTAAATACCGAAAAATGTTGTGTTCTACATTTGGGAAGAATTGAAGAAGGTTTAGGTATCATGGTCGATGACAAGTTACAGTTTAAACAGCAATGTACCAACATCACTGCAAAGGCTAATAAACGAATAATGCATGACAGGGTGTGTGTCGTGCTGGGATAACGCCACTCCTGGGGGGGTTGGGCACGAGGCTGCAGGCCGAGTGCATCCAATGCCTCAGGTGTGGTGTTATCCCAAACGACACACATCCTGGAATGCATTATTCCTATTATACAATGGCTCATTGTTATATATTAAATAAAAAACAATTTAAAGAATGTTTTTATTAGTGCGGAAAAATATTTTTGTTTCTTAAGAGGAGATGCAAAAAAAAAAGCTCATCATCCAAAAAATCATCTACAGGTTCACAGTGCTGAGACTAGACCTGTGGTGTCGTGCTGGGATAATGCCATGGGTCCAGCCCCAAACTGACCAATCACAATCTTTCTTGCCATTGTATAATAGAACAATATTGGCTATTAAACAAAATATCAAAAGTAGTTCACCCAAAATATTATTACCGCTGTACCTGTCCTATGTCAGGTCACAAATGGACTATGGCAGCCATTTATGAAATCCTTACACAAAAACTGAAATTAATAGATTAGAGAAAGTACAGCATAGATTTACAAAATCATTTAAAACTATGAAGGATCATACCTATGAAGAAAGATTAAATAACCTTGGTCTACATAGTCTGGAATTGAGTAGGTAAAGAGGATACATATTATTTGTTATGACATAATGAATGAACCCTCATTAATGACTAAACTAAACATTAAATATAAACATGATCACTCTGCTGTAAAAGGACATGCCTTTCATGTTAAATGAAACAAGTATAAATCAAACAAAAGAAAATTCTTTGATACATTGCGATCAGCAAATTTATGGAACAGATTATCTGAGGAAGTGATAATAAGTACAAATAAAGAATCCTTCAAAAGAAATCTAGGCAAATAAATAGCAGACGGGTGAAATATGAATTATTATATCATGTCCTAAGGAGCTGCTTTGGGGCCTTAGCCATTTTTGCTCCAAATTTCTTAGTGAAGCTAGGGACAACATTAATAGCAAACTCCCTATCCACCAGAAAGGGACTCGCTACACACACCACACAGAGAAATAAGAAACTGCACCAGAGACAAAATAATGGATACGTTTCTGACAAGATGCAGCATTAAGAGTTTTACAGAATCATGCATGGTCATGCAGCCCTCAAGGGGGTTTAGGTGTCGCACATGTGGCCCTCAGGTTATTTCAGGTTGTCCAACACTGAATTAGATGGACAGGCTATGTGACTGTCACCTGACACTGGTTCAGAACCACTCAGTGAACTATGTCATAGTGATGCAAAGATTGTGAAGCAAGTCAAACACATGCAGGCTTTTGATTTTTTTTGACTTTCCCTTTGGGCCTGGGGACTTGGTGGAGCCCTCAAGAGATCTGTGGTATCAAGAGAAAGCAAAGCAACAAGTAAAAAGTGGTTGTGTAGCTTGTTGTCTGAAGTGACTCTAAAACATAGCGCCAACACCATTGTCAGCACCTGGCAGGTGGGATTCTGCAAAAAGCTAGGGTTGGCTGATTGTCAACAACATAGTTAGAACACAAATCATTTTGTTTGTGAGTGTTGATGGCATGCCTGGAATGGAGTTGCACAGCCCTGCTGGAATATTACTAAACAGACTGTTGAGCCTGAAAGGACAGCAAAGAAATACTAATTATGAATGTTGCTTATCAACAGCTTATGTTTGTAGGCTTGTGTTGTTCTTTTTTGTTTTACTGGTGTATGGTTGTGGATGAAGTACCAAGACAGATGGGCAGCAACTTGGGACAAAATTATGGACTCTGTTCTGCCTGGCCATGTCCCCTTGCAGGTTTCTCTGTCATCCTGAAGGGTATAGATCTAAGCTCCTCTCTTCTACCCTCTTCCTTTCCCTACTTTCCAATCCTGATCCCTTGGCAGGGTTCTCTGTTTCCTGAAGGGTATAGATGTCTCTCTGTCTCTTTTGCCCTCTCCCTCTCCTCCATTTTCAAATCCATCACCTGCCCACCCCCTTCTTCCTTATCTCCTTCCTCCCCTCCTCTTCTGTTCCTCTGTCCTTCTCTTCTCTACCACCTGGTCAGATTCTTTTTCTCTTCTGCCTGATCCTAACCCTCTTGTAGGGTTCTCAGCAACCTGGATGGGTATAGATCTTAGATGTATCTCTCTCTCCCTTTTCCATCCCTACTCTCTACCCGTCCCCTGTCCACTTCCCCACTTATCTTATAACTGCCCTCCCTTGGGTATACAACAGCACTTCGACTCTTGTGCTCAGCCTATCACCTCTAGCATTTCCAATGTGTTATCCATACTCTAACCTTTACTTTACTAGATCACCTGCTCTTGAGTTGTTACAATGTATGCTATATCCGAATATGTTGTTTACCCTAGCCGGTTGGTCTGGGTTTTTGTGTAACTGTATTACACTGTTTTGTTTTTAGAAATTGTACAGAAATTGTACTTGTATTATCATGTGTTTTGCTCCCAACTCTTGCCCCGACGCTTCTGTAAATGAGCTGTTTACAGCTCATGTTGCCTTTCCTGGTGAAACATTTTCCAAATAAATAAAAATTAAAATACATTTGGCATCTGTGGATCTGAGTCCTTGAGACTCACAGTAAACAATATTTTTCATTTCTTTATTAATGCTTTTTTCCCTCATTGGTGCAGACATTCTTACTCCTTGTATGACCCCCACCCAGCCCAAGACCTGGATCCTCACGTACATGCCCCTAACCAGCCCATCTTGTATGGCTTACCCCTGGGGTAGGGGTTGGCAGCCTCTCCCATGCCACCAGCACATGAATGGGGTGTGCTAGAGAGGGGCCTTCTACCACTGTGGGTCCTGTGAGGGTCCGACCCCCTAATTCAAGCACTGCCAGGTATTTTCTTCCTAGTTTTCTCCCCATAATGAGGAGCAGGCATGCAATGTCACTCATGACACTGCTGCACTTACTCCTACATGAAGCACATTGACAACTGTGTCTCTGCCTCTCCCCAGTGTTGTGCAGTCCCTAGCTGCTCTGCTCTAAGCTGCTGCTAGCAGCCAGACATATGCTGAGCTCTACATCCCTACTCCCCCCAGTGGAGTAAAGCAGTACAAGATGCTTAGTGACAGTCCTCCTACCCCAGCTGATCCTCTGACACCCTGAGTCTGATGCCTTCTGTTGCCTGCTTCTAAATCCATGCCTGACTTCACTCAAGTAAATCAGACACTGGCCACTGAAAATAGCAAGTGATATAAATATAACAGGGTTGCTTTTACTTCAAGTGGTGTAGCAGCGATATCAACCCTAATGACTAGGGTGCTAAGGGCAAGTGGCATGTGTAAAAGTTGTCCTCTAATGCAGAAAGACAAGACATCATTGTGAAAGCACTGAAACAAGTGTTACTCCAGAAGTGAATTGTCTCTAAAGCCAACTATTAAATAAACACAACGTTGCTTGTTTCCCCATAATAAGGAGCAACTGGTGGACTTTCTAGAAGAGAAAAGACATGAGACATCATGACTTTGTAAAGGTAAGGCCATGCCAGACCAACCTGGCAGAGTTCTTGATTCTGTAATGATAGTTGTGGACAGATGTCTTGTGGTTGAAGTGTTGTGCCTACACTTTTGTAAGGCCTGCGACTTAGTGCCCCACAGAAATTGCTAAGGAGCTGGTGACCTAGGGGTGGGCATGAAGCTAACCAGGTGAGTGAAACAATGGCTTGGAGAAAAGACCAATTTTGTAGCTCTATAGCACATGGAAACACTGAGAGGTCAGGGAGGAAAAGGTGGGGTCTCACATGGATCAGTGCTAGTCCCAGTACTGTGTCATGTGTTCATCTGCAACATAAGCTAAGGGATCAAGGGTATAATTTGTCTCTTTCCAGATGGGTTCCATGTGATAATAGCGCTGACAAAACAGCGAACATCAAAATAGCGACTTCCACTGTCTAGAACAGCTGCTACTATCTGTTCGTTTGACTGTTCTTCCTGGCATGAAAACTTAATACACATGCGGGGGGCTGCATCTCCCGCACCCCCCCATCTTATATATTCTAACACCATGCCGCTCATTGGTTGTGGAGGAGAATTACATATTAGGAACACTTTTATTCCGAGTCGCTATTATCTGTCAGTCGCTATTGTGTCATTCGCTATTTTGTCAGCACTGTTATCACGGGATACGTTCCAGATGACACCAATCTCTGTAGCAGGGTAGACACTGAAGAGGGAATATGGTCTATGAAACTGGACTTAGACATACTGGAAGGGTGATCTGAGGTGTGGAAACTGAAGTATAATGCTACGATATGCAAAATGATTCTCATAGGCAGGGGTGACTCAAGGAAGGGTTATTGGATGAGGAGGAAAAAAGCAGTGTGACCACAGTGGAAAGGAACTTAGGGATTATTATTAGTAATAGTCTCAAGCAATTGGCACCAGGGTACTCAGGAAAGCAAACAGGAGCCCGCGATGTGCTGTATACGGAGGGGGTTCTGCAGTACTGGAAAGGAAGTACTGTTGCTCCACTATGGATCCTTGTTAAGGTTCTACCTGAGTTCTGTGTCTAGTTGTGGAGCCACACCAGAAACAGGTTAAAATTCCTTCCTCCTGGAGTGCATATACAAGTCAAAACATACTCATGGCTGACTTTATTTACAAACTGTTGCTCAAACTGCATGATTTAACAGGACCATAAGGTGCCAAAAGGCCTCACAAATCTTCAGTCAATCTACAAAAGTTGGAAAACAGCAAACCACTGGCACCTGTTTCAGCTTTGTTAGGCCTCATCAGTCTGCTGTAGGTGTTACCTCAGCCTAAGACATAGGGTTTACCAGGTAAATGATAACATCAGCTTTGGTCAGGGTGAGCCCAAGAAGGAAAGTAATTTAAAGGACAGCATACTCACAAATTCTGCTTCCTTCCTATCCATGGCAGTCTCAGTGTTGGGTAGATTCAGTATACTAGCCATTTAACATAGAAACATAGAAATTGACAGCAGATAAGGACAACTTAGCCAACCCCATCTGCCTATTTGCCCTACATGCTGCAAAACCACACACCCTACTTGGTCTTGGCTTTACCTCCTCTTTCCTGTTGCTAAGGTTCCTCTATGCCTATACCATGCATTCTTAAATTCACCCACTGTTTTTGTCTCCACCACCTCTTCTGGGAGGCTGTTCCATGCATCCACCACCCTTTCTATGAAAAAATACTTCCTTACAATACCAATGAGTCTTCCCCCTCTCCATCCTCATGTCATGTCCCCTTGTTCTTGAACATTTGTTTGTCTGAAAGATGCTACCCTCTTGTACCTTATTTATGCCATTGAGGTATTTGAGGGTCTCTAACATATCCCCCCTCTCTTTCCTCTGTTCCAGGATATACATATTGAGGTCCTCTGGTGTCTCCTCATAGGACTTTTGGTGCAGACCCTGAACCATTTTTGTTGCCCTTCTCCGCACTGCTTCTACTCTATCTGTGTCATTCTGGAGATGTGGCCTCCAGAACTGGACATAATACTCCAGATGGGATCTCATTAATGATTTGTACTGTGGTATCACCATCTCCTTTTTATGTTTGCTGTGTGCATGCCTCATGCATGTATAAGAAATCATCTTTGACAGTACATTTTAGAGGTGTGTGAGTTTCTGCCAATGCAGTTGATGCTTTAAGGGGCTTGTCCTCAGGCATCAATGGATCAGTGAGCTGTCTATGACAGCAGTTTAAGAAAGTGGTCTTCATTTGAAAGAAAAGTGCCACTCCAATCAGGGATGGTTATGAGTTGATACATTATGGGGCTAATCCCTCAGGCACCAATGGATCAGCGAGCTGTCTATGACAGCAGTTTGAGAGAGAGGACAGCACTTGAAAGGAACCTGCAACTGCAATGAGGGACAGTTTCCTCATTGCAGCAGGACCTTCCCCCTCCCTTACAGCCAGGCACACAGACATACCTTCTCTCTGTTGGCAGCAGCTGACAAGACTCCGGCCATGTGCATTACAGTGCACAGTAATGTGCATTGCCAGAGTTACAGTTCTTGTCAGCTCCTGTCATCAAGTACCTTGCTTATTCGGGATCCATACAATTTCCCAACTCCAAGTTACCCAACTACAAATTCCCTGCAAGCAACTTCCCAACAGCACACACATCCCGTCTTTGTTTATGCCAACATTTATTTTACTGGCACTACTCAATTCCCAAATGCTAAATCCCCAACATGATCAGACTCAGGATTAGCAACGAAGCCTCAAGACAAACTGAATGCACTCGTACCTCACGACTACTAAATTGAAAAAAAGACTGCACATCCAGCGATTTCAAATAAATAATTAAATGACATGCACAAAGCGAGCTTAGAATTTCCTCGCTGCGATTTTAAAACTTCACAAACATGGGGATGTAATTCCGCAGCTGGTGTTGCTGGTGTCGCCATTGCTCTTGACAAAGCCACTAAGCTAGAAGGAAATGTGAGTGCAATGACTGTGGATAAAATTGTAATTGCCTAATTGGAGCCACTTCTTGATCTGAGAACAAAATGTAATTGCAAAATTGCAAAACTGATAGCATACACTTGCAGTAGCTTTGTTATTAACAGGACGGGAAGCTGCTAAATCAGTCGGTGAGAAGTTGCTTGCATGTCGCATAACTTGAAATAAAAAAAATTCAGTGACAAGCAGCCTTGCTGGATGTGCGGTCTTTGATTTAGCAGTCTGGAGGTACGAAGAGCTCACTGAACGCACCCTGAAATTAGGTTAAAATGTAAATGACGGGAAGATGCTAAACGGGTAAATGGTGTGCCAGGAAATAATATCGTCGATACAATAAGCTATGTGGTAAGCTGCTAGATGGGATTTCAGAGTCGGGAGATTGAACGTCAGTAAGAATTGAGTCAGGAAGTCATACTAGACCTGTTTATTCAGTGTGCCTTTCCTCATGAACCATTTCAATAAATAAATAGATGAGCTGTGGCATGGCTTTCTTGGCAGCTCCTGCCACCCACCACACGTACCCTGGAAAGCCAACATCAAGGTGCCCAATCCCTGAGTCGACATGTATCCCCCCCATTAATGTGACACACTGGGATCCCACCCCAGTGTTCCAAAATAATTAATTTTTTATTTATGTTTGTGACACTGGGATGCCCACTCCCAGTGACAGATGCCCCCCTCCTGCCCAAATATTTCACATGCCGACATCAGGGTGCCCAATCCCCATGTCAGCATACCCCTCTCACACACACACACACACACACACACACACACACACACACACACACTATTGTGGCACACTAGGAGCCCATCCCAGTGTGTCTAAATATTTTTGGTAGGCTGTAAAATAAAATAAAAAGTCCCCACAGTCTTTTTTTCTCCTCCTGTAAAATAAGAACATGGCCCCTCATCATCTCCCCATTCCTCCTCCCCCACTGCCACCCTCCCTCTGCAGACCCACCTCCCTTACCCTTCCTTACCCCTACTTACCTCCAGAGGTCAGCAACAGTGATCTTCAATGGACCAGGACAGGTCTGCACTTTTCAAAACCGACCGGCAAACTGCAGAAATGATGGTAAGCTATATAAAGGGAGTCAATTCGAGGGGGTTTCAACTTAGGTTGATAACTCAGCCATTTTTAAGAATTTTGGCTCCAAATTTTCAACATGGAGTTCTTGTGACCCCACCTCATGAACACTGTCACTGACATTTGGATACGTGAGTGCATGACTGTGGAGAGTTTTAAGAAGGCCTTGAAGACTCACTTATGGTATCTTGCTTACCAGGATTAATTGCATTCTGACAGCTATTTATTCTGCTGTATGTGAATTTTATGCTTTTTACTGGATTTTATTTGTTTTTGAAGTTGTACAGTGCCTTGGTTGCAGAAAGGGACTATAAAAATAAAGTCATTATTACTATTATTATTATTATTATTACTCGGTGCCGAAAGGTGATATCATGGTTGCTGCATGGAATCACCTTTCAGGACTAATAATGAAAAGACAGTGCCACTGTTCATGAGGTGTAGTCCCAAAAAAAACATGTTGCAAATTTGGTGAAAAAATTCCCCAAAATGACTGCGTTACGAGCGTGCATTGCACAGTTTCTACACACACTTGTAACTTTTCCAATTTTTAATATTTTCACTCCAGAGTTTCAACATTGCCATTTTTTCACACCTCCTCATGAACAGTATAGCTGTCATTTTTCACATCCTGACCAAAATGTGTTTTCACACCTGTCACAGAATGGCGCAGTCACCGTGCGAAATCACCTTTCAGGATTGAGTAACGAAATGATAGTGCCACTGTTCATGAGGTGGGGTCCCAAAATGCCCATGTTGAAAATATGGTAAAAAAATTTTAAAAAATTAGTGCATTGCTGACGTGCATTGCGCTGTTTCTACACACGCTTGTAACTTCACCAATTGTTCCTATTTTTACTCCAGAGTTTCAACACTGCCATTTTTTCACACCTCCTCATGAACAGTATAGCTGTCATTTTTCAGATCCTGCTCAAAATGTGTATTTCACTGTGCAAAATCACTTTTCGGGATTGAGTAATGAAACAATAGCACCACTGTTCATGAGGTGGGGTCCCAAAAAGTCCATGTTGAAAATCTGGCATGAAAATACCAAGAAACGCCCAGTGCATTAGGGTTTCCAACCTTACTGCTCCACCCTGTAGAGACTGACAGGTGTCAGGGGTGTGACTTGGTGTCATCGGCCACAATACTCACACCATTCCACCCCACCCTCACCCTGAAGCCAGTGACAGGTATCGAGGTGTGCCTTGGGGTCTTCGGTCCTAACGTTCATACCATTCTCTTCTACTGCACCCATCTCAGTTTATTTCCTCATGGAATGGGATGATCATAAGGGCCGAAGACTCCAAGGCACACTGCAGCACCTGTCAGTGTCTGCAGGGTGGAGTGAAGTGGAATGATATGAGTGTTATGGCTGATGACTAAATGGCACCCCCCCAAATGCCTGTCAGTCCCTGCAGGGTGGGAGTGGGGTCTGGCACTTAGTTAATACTTCACTGCCATTCCTATTATGCAGCTGTATAACTCCTACACCAGCAATGCCAACACTAGTAAGCAAACATTCGCATTGACAAATGCTTGTTTCATTGGTGAGACCTCTCCTTATGCATCCCAGCATCCCACAGGCTCTCCCCAGAGCCTGTACATTGATGAGCCACCTTTAGTTCATCAGATATGATTACCCCAGTCCCTTTCCTGTTTTGTGACCGTCAGTGTCTCACCCCTACCATGTACTCCTCCTGTGGGTTTCTGTGCCCCAAATGCACGATTTTGTACTGCTTTGCATTGAATTTTATTTTTTTAATCATAATTTTATTTAGATTTGAGTTTTCAACATCACTTACAACACATTTGCACATACAAGCCAAAGCAAAAATATGACATATCATAATTGTATAATTACCATCTATGCCATATAAATTGGACAATTATTTAATTAAAGAAAATCTTACAACCCTTCAGCCCTTACATTAACTTAAAAAAATAAAAGAGAAAAAAGGCAACAGTGCTAAAAATACCACCAACAGCTTAATCTGGTTCAGTTTCAGTTGGTTACCATCTGTATCCCCCCTCCACCCAGTCGCCCCTGAAAAAGTGAATTCTAGTCTCAGTGGGCCTACTGGGTCAACAAAATTCAAGTAAATAAAAGTAGAAACAATATCCCATACATGCCCTTTTCTATTAATTTTACTTCCTTAATAGTAGGTGTTGTATAGGTGGTGGGTGGGGGAGATAACTAAAGGGTCCTTTAGAAATTCATCATAGCAGATCAGTTCTGTAAAATCAATTCCACAATTACATCTACTATGTCTTTACCTTCTCTAGTTGCCCTGTAATGGAGAAAGGGCAGCCACCTGCCCTTGAATTCCTCCATCTGAAACAGAGAGTTGCTGTAATGCTGCTTCATTTCCATTATTCTGAGACATATGGCATACCAAGAATCCACCGTAGGAAGAAAGCCAACATATGGTGATGGCCTTAAGGACTGCTGCTACAAATATATTGTATAAATAGTGATGTGACTTAGTCGATAAAGTAATGGGGGGGATACAAAAAGCCAATATTATATTTCTTTGGGGGTGCTGTATTCAAAATATTATCCACTGTGCCATTAATTGCTTCCCAAAAACTCCCCAGTTCTGGGAAATCCCAGAAAATATGCATGTGGGTGTCTTTATCTGGGCAGTCTTTCCAGCATAAGTCAGATGTGTGCTTGTCAAAATGTTTGGTAACCATCAGGGTACGAAAGAAGTGGAGTGTTACTCTCCATTTAACGTCTCTCCATAAAAGAGAAGTTGTAGAACTTACAGCCAACCAAATCTTATTTCAGTCTGAGTCATTCAGTCTTACCCCTGCTTCCTTAGCCCTTTTCTGCTTGACATGGGTTGCTGATCCAGTTCTAAGGTCACCAAAACCTCTGTTATCTTGGAGACCCTGCCCTTAATGGTCTGGTTGTGAGCTAAGTTAGTTATACATTACTAAAGGGGATTGGGTATCATACTGAGTTGCAAGCCCTTATTTCCATCCATTAAATAATGCCTAATTTGTAAAAACTGAAAGAAATCTCTGTGGGCAGACCAAACTCCTACTGTAACTGTTGGAAAGATCTTAGAGTCTCTCCATTATATAGCTGACCTAAAATTTAAGTCCAATTCTGTCCCAATGTTTGAATTCTACATCCCATTTTAGGGGTTAAAAAAACAAATTGGTTTGTAGTGAGGCTGTGATTCTCATTCTCATTGATAAATTAAACCAATGACATATTTCTCCCAAAGAAGCCTGAAGGACATTGGTCCATTTATTATCAATTGATAGTTTTTGAAACCCTCCTTGTCCACTTCTGGTATATCTCTCACGTTTGGTATTGCTAATGAGTTTGTCTCTATGTCTACCCAAAATGGATAGTTGGAGTCTGTAATGAAGGGAACAAGGGCCTGTATTTGAGCTACCCTGAAATATACATGAAAATCTGGCAGCCCCAGCCCTCTTCTATCTCTAGCTGTGGAACATATTTTCCATTTACCCGAGGTATCTTTACTTCAAATAAAAAAAAATAAATTGTATTTTTAGGATTTCCAGAATGGCTTGGGAGGTTTGAGAGGTAGGGACATAAATGAAAAAGGAACCATGGTAGCACATTCATTCTGATGCATTCCACCCTACCAGAGAGGGATAAGGGTAACTCTTTCCATTGGCTGCAGTCTTCTTGTATTTCTTGCAGCAGTCTAAGGTGATTCATAGAAACATAGACTTTGATGGCAGGTAAGGGCCGCTTAGCCTACCTAGTCTGCTCAGTTCCTAGCTATCGGATAAGCTACAGTTTCCAGTTACCCAACAACCTACTTCCTCCTACCCAGCTCTAAAATTGCCTTATTTTGTCCCATGCATTCTTGAATTCCCCACTGTTTTTGAACCCACAACCTCCCAGGAAGGATTCATCTGATATAGCTGTTCCAGCTCTCGAGGATTCCATATTCCCAAGTTTGAAATCCTGACTTCACTCATTTAGGTTGACCAATATCTGGAAGTACCTTTCTTTTCTGACCCATCTATCAAATTATTTGTCTTAGATTCATTTATTTTGAATTCAAAGACCTCCCAAAACTGTTTTAAGAGATCCAAAATTTTGGGGATGGCCTGTTGAGGTCAGATACATACAGGAGGTATTGTCTGCGTGCAAGGAGATTCTCACTTCTGCCTCTCCCACTGTAGTTCCGTGAAACATATGTGTTTGTCTTATCATTGCTGCCATGGATTCCATACTGAGCACAAATAAGAGGGAGAAGGCCGGGCAGCCTGCCTCATTCCTTGTCTTATTTCAAAACTGGGTGAGGTGATCCCATGTACTTTAATTTGTGCTCTTAGGTTTCTATATAAGTTTTCTATCCAGTTACAAAATTTATATCCAAAACAAGCTTTCTCAAAATACCATTTAGGTATTGCCAGTCAAGGCAGTCAAATGCCTTTTCAGCATCCAATGAGATTACTGCCTGCGTTCCTGTCTTGGGGGTGATGATGGTGAATTAAGAAGGAACCGAATGTTATCATGGATGTGCCTGTTTGGAATGAATCCTGTCTGGTCAGACTGTATTAGAGATGTTATTGTCTTCTGTAGCCTAGCCCCAATGGATTTGGCAAATATTTTTGCAGTAATTATTCAAAAGTGATATAGGCCGTCAATTAGCACAAGCTGTTGGGTCTTTTCCTGGCTTAGGAATGACAGCTATAAAGCTTCACCCAAGTATCAATCAATAAATCAGTCAATATTTATTTATGTAGAGACACCTTTCCTCAGTTCAAGGCGCCTGTACATAAAATCAGATAAAACATAATAAAATATAAATTAATACATAACTAATCATAAACAACAGAAGTCAGAACAATAAAACCATTAAGTGTTATCATTAAAAGTCTGAGGGAAAAGGAAGGACTTTATTTCTTGAAACTGTGGACAGTCAGGCATTCTGTTATCCAATGAGGAAGATAATTTCACAGGGTAGGGGCCACAAATGCAAAAGAGCTGGCCCCAGATGTCTGCAGACAGGAGAAAGGAGATCTTGAAGGTAGCAGGGTCCCTGATCATGTAGGGCTTTATAGCTCCTTATTAGTAAGCATGTAAGTTTGTCATGGATAAGGTTTAATGACTCATTGTTTGTTCATGAAAGCATTAGTAAATAGTAGTAAATGTTGTGGCATTGTCATCATTGTACATTCTGATGACACTAGTGAAAGTCATGGAAGTCCTGAATAAAGAACAAATGTCATAGAATCAATGATGTGTATGACTGCCATGACAAACTTACATCCCTTATAAGTATCCATAATCGCTCCTTCTTCATGCACTGTATTGCAGATTTTGGTTAGGATTGTGGTCAATTCTGCTGTAAAACATTTATAAAAATTGACCATGAAGCCATCAGGGCCTGGTGTGTTACCTGTTTTAAAGGATTTAATTATTATTTTTACTTTGGTTTCTGTAACATGGGCTTCCAATCCAGTATTTTGCTCTGGGGATAGTGCAGGCAGTTGAATCTTTTGTAAAAATTTTAGATTTTTTTTTGTGTGATGAAGGTCTTTCTCTCTACACTGTACAGATGTTTGTAAAATTGAAGGAATTCCCTTTGCTATTGATGATGGTTAAGTTATATCTATTGATGGAGAGTTGGTCGACCTGATAAGGGGGGGGTGTATCTGCCCACTTCACGCTTTCACAGATGTTGGGCTAGCAGTCTGCCCGTTCTCTCCCCCACTCATAGTAACACTGTTTAGTGTGTCTCAATGCATTTTCTGTGCATCTTAACACTAAAGCGTTATATTCATCCATTGCTTTTTTAAGTTGTTGGAGTAAAGATGCCCTTCTGATCTGTTTGTGTTCTGCCTCCAGGGCAGTAATGAACTCTGCTACTTTTTTAACCTGGGCCTAGTGTTGCTTATTTTTATGTGAAGCAAAGGAGATTGTGTGTCTCCTTATAACAGCTTTTAACACATCCCAAATAAATTTAAGAGGGGTATCTGCTTCTTTATTTTCCTCTAGGTATTGTTTTATTACTTCTTTAATTTTATTTACATACCCTTTATCCAGCACCAGATCTACGTCAAATCTCCAGTGGCCCTGTCTTTGAGAGATCCCCCTTTTGGAGTTGTGCTGAGATCATGGCATGATCAGAGAAAGTAACAGGATGAATATGTATCTTATTGAAGGTGTGTGTTAAGCCTATCTGAGTGTAGAATATGTCTATCCTTGAATATGAATTGGTCGCTGCTGAATAGATTATAAAATCAGACCTTCTAGGATTCTGTAAACGCCAGGGGTCAACTAACCCGGACTCAGAGCAAAGAGTTCTTGGAAGTTTGGAGCAGGTTCTAAAACCTTTGACTTTCGAGGGGTTTTGTCAGGACTAGGTCTTCCACACAATTCCAGTCTCACACATAAAATCTGGCCCTCTGGGAACTTAAATTGTGTGGAATAAGGACCTAAACAATTCCCTGTGTGGGGGCATAAATTGACACTACATGTATTGGACACCCACAGTACGTGGGGCAGTGCACTGATTCACGTGAAAAACGCCGACAGAGACACACGCCTTAACGCGCATCATACATGTCAAGAGTGGAAGAGGGGTTGAGGGGATAAATCAATGATATACACTGCTGTTTGCTTGTGTAAGTATTTTATTTAACATCGGTGTTTATTATTAGTTAGTTGGTTTATTCTCCTTATTCATTATGAATGACCAAATTAGGTTAGAACCCTCCCCTGTGCAAATAATAACTCCTGTTAGTCCTTCACTATTAAATCTTAAACAGACTATTATGACATTAGACGGTGATATTGTACTTAAATGCATTTCATGTAATATGTATATATTGCTTGATGCATTGCCCACTAACCCTATCTATGTTTGTACGAAATGTGTTGGAAATAGTGTTTTGAGGGAAGATATTGAAGTGTTTTACAAGCGATTAGCTGTGTTGGAATCACAGCAAGAAGCTTTGGCTTCTAAAGTTCACACCCCAGCTGAGATTGACTCTGTATTCAGTATCAGTGACCCGATTATCTCACTTGATTTAGTAAGGAATAACAAAAATTGTTCCGGTAGCCATACAGATAAACGCAAGCGTGGAAATGATAGTAATATCACTGACAAGCTTGAGAGTGATGATTGGACTGAGGTTCTAGTAGGTCCCAGAGCAAAAAACAGATGTAGGGCCCTGGGAAACAATTTAGTTTTAAACAACAGATTTGAACCTTTAATAAATCTTGAAAATAGTGAGAATCTCACTGATAAGCCCCCCTCATTGTGTCTAACGAGGAACTATCTGAGGTTTCTATTTCTGAAAACATATTGGACTCCCAAGCTAACCCTATATTATGTGGTTTGAATGAACAAAGTACACAAGCACATAATGATTCTGAAACACATTTTCCCTTGATTTCTACTCTGAGTGTCCCATCTCAGCAGATTTACCCTTCCCAGATTCAAAGTAAAAATGGTAAGAATAAACCTAAATCAAAAACCCAAGTTTCACTGGATGATGAAATAATCTTATCCGTGGACACAGAGTCCCCCGGACTGGATAAAAGGCAGTGTTTTGTACTTGCGATTCTATCATTAAATACACAGATAAAATTGTTTGCAGGAAAGATAAACATAACATTGCCTGTTCTTCATTTAGGGGGGCTGGTATAAGGGATATCCACAATATGTGCACTGATATTTTGTATAACTCAGGTACCAATCCACTAGTTATTTTACATGTTGGTACAAATGACATTAAAAAATTGTCAATTCAAGCTATAAAGGAGGAGTTTATTAATTTAGGAAAGACATTACAGAAATTAAATTGTGAAGTCCATTTCTCTGAAATTCTACTCATACCAAGGGTTAATTATTATACAGAGAAGAAAATAAAATGTGTAAATGAGTGGCTGAGAAATGGACACTTGAGGAAGGTTTCTTTTCTATACCACATTGGGAGACATTCAGTGTTAATAGATCATTATATTGTTGGGATGGGTTACACCTGAGTAAACAGGGCACATATAAATTGGGAAGGGTGTTTGAAAATATAATTTGCAAATCTTTAAACTAATTGATGAGGGGGACAAGGGAATTAAGAATAAGAGTTTTGAAGTAGAAAAAAGTACTCAACTTAAAATCTGGGGGATTAATGCTCGTAGCTTAAATCAGGTCAAATTAGTAGAATTAAAAATTTTAATTCAAGAACTTGGTGTAGACATTGTATGCATCACTGAAACATGGTGGGATGATTCATGTGAATGGTTTAATAATATACCTGGTTTTAGGTTATTTTATAAAAACAGAAATGGAAAAAAGGTGGTGGTATCTGTTGTTATATTTCTGAGAGTATACAGTGTCAAGAATTGGAAATATTCAATACGCCTAATAAGTTAACTGAATCTTTATGGATAGATCTAACCTTTACTCATCAATCAAAATTAAGGTTGGGAATTTGTTATCGACCTCCAAATAGCAATCAGTGTTACAATCATGAGTTAATAAATGAAATCAATAAAGTTTGTAAATTGGGTGATACTATAATTATTGGTAACTTTAATGCCCCAGGTATATCTTGGGAGAGGTTAAGTGGAACAACTTTATTTGAACGTGCCTTCTTAGAAGCCCTAATTTTACAAGGTTGTGATCAACTAGTTAGGAAACCAACTAGGGGGGAAATAACATCCTAGATCTTGTAATAACGAACTGCATGGAACGCACTTGTAATATAAAAACCTGTGCTCATTTAGGATCTAGTGATCATAAAACCATTGAATGTACACTAAAGCTTTGTAAACCTAAGATACATGGTATAACTGATATGCTGGATTTTAAGAGAACTGATTGGTCTAAATTAATTCTTGAACTTGGCAAATTTGATTGGATATCTCTTTTTAGAGATCTTACTGTTAATCAAATGTGGACTATGTTGAAAAGTAGAATAATTGATGCAATCACATTACATGTGCCAAAATGTAGAACATTTAATAGTAAGGGGTAACATTCCACTTTGGTTTACTAAGCCAATAAAAATATTAATAAGTAAGAAGCGGCAAAATTTTAGGAAATTTAAATTAAATCCTACACCATTAAATAAATTAAAATATAGGACTCAACAAAGACTACTTAAAGCTTTAATTAAAAAAGAAAAAATTAAGCTAGAGCACAAATTGGCTAGTTCAAAGGATTGTAAAGCTTTTTATGCTTATATAAATAAACATAGACAGTCTACTAACCAAATTAATACAATAACTGTTGATGGTAAGGCTTTGACTAATAGTACAGACATAGCTAATGCTTTCAATTCCTTTTTTACATCAATATTTCAACAGAAAGATTTAACAACTTCAAAATTTGATTTTGATTACACTGTGGAAATAAATATAGATCAAGTTACTGTATTAAATGAACTAAATAAACTTTGTACTTCTTCATCAGCAGGACCTGACAATATCAGCCCAATTGTTTGGAAAAAAATCACTGATATAGTAGTACAGCCTCTTACACTTTTGTTTAATAAATCCCTTAAGACTGGTGACATTCCTATTGATTGGCTAACTGCTATAGTTATTCTGATTCATAAAAAGGGTAATAGATCTTGCGTTTCCAATTATAGGCCCATCAGTTTAATATCAGTTTGTTGCAAATTATTTGAGAAAATAATTAAAAGTCAAATTGAACTTGAAATAACTTCATTGGGATTGGAGGATGTGACGCAGCATGGGTTCAAAAAATGCCTTTCATGTAACACAAATTTGATCACTTTTTATGATTTTGTTAGTAGTAAATTGGATAAAGGTACACCAGTGGACGTGATTTTTTTGGATCTGGGAAAGGCTTTCGATTCCGTACCCCATGACAAATTAATTATTAAATTACAAAATTTGGGATTAAATGGTTATGTTTTGAGATGGATTAATAACTGGTTAAGTAATAGAAAACAAAAAGTAAGAATAAATTCAAGACTATCTAGTGAGTGAAGTGTTACCAGTGGAGTTCCCCAGGGATCTGTGTTGGGCCCTGTATTGTTTGGATTATACATGAGTGGCTTGGGGAGAGGCTCAAGTAGTAAAGTAACTAAATTTGCTGATGACACAAAAATTGGGGGGGGGGGGTTGTTCCCCTGTTGAATATCAACAATTATGTAAAGACCTTCATTCTATTGAATTATGGGGAATTGAAAATAATATGAAATTTAAAGAGGACAAATGTTCGGTGTTGCATTTTGGCAATAGAAACCCTAAATATCAATATTTTTTAAATAATAAGGTACTTAAGGTTAATCCGTGTGAAAAAGATCTAGGAGTATGGATGGATTCTAATTTTTCTTCCTCAACACATATTAAAAAACGTTTTGTTAAATGTAACCGAATAATACATTCTATAAGAAGAACTTTCATATCAAGAGATAGATTAAGTATTTTGAAATTGCACAAAACCTATGTTTTGCCACATCTTGATTACAGAAGTCCAGTCTGGAGCCCTTATCTTCGAAAGGATATTAAATTGGTGGAAAAAATTCAGAGAAGAATTACTAAATCAGTTTATGGCTTAAAGAACTATGAATATAATGATAGATTAAAGATACTAAATTTGTATTCTTTGGAGACAAGAAGAAGTAGGGGTGACTTGTTGTTATTATATAAAATTATAAATGACCCCTTGTTGAGAGAAAATTATGGTTTAAATTAATTAAGAGGAGGTTAATCTTAGGTCATAATATGCAAATCAAAGTCCCTAATTGTATTAACAGTCAGAGACATTGAATTTTTATAATGTGCGTACTGCTAGATTGTGGAATTCATTACCAAATTATATTGTAGAAACATCAGCATTTGATCAATTTAAAATAAAATTGGATGATTATTTGTTGAAGTTACAATAACCCCACTATGTAGTGGAAGACAATTAAATGGGCGTTTTTTGCCTACTTTGTCTAATTAAACCAAGTTAAACAGTATACTCCTGAGACTAGTACCATCTGTCCATTGCCAGACATTACCACTTTTTGCACTTGGAAAGGTAACCCCATGTGAATCAACACTGCCACCCCTGCCTTCTTGGTCTGTGGATGTGCATCTGAATACACCATTCTCACCCAGGATCTTCTTAGTTTTAAATGTTTGGGAAAGTAGAGTTTTATTTCCTGCAAGCAGGCAATACCACATCCCTCCTTTTTTAATTCCTGTAGAATTCTGCTTCATTTGACTACATTGTTTATGCCTTTATATTAACCAAACATATCTTAAGAGTTGCCATTTATATTTAGACCAGAGATCTGTTTAGCCCACCTCTCCCCACCCACACACCATCCCACCCGTTGAGTTCACCATATCTGGGATGTTGAATAAAATAAAAGACAGAAACATATTAAAACACCACAAAAAAGTAACATTAGAATCAACAAACAATATTATTAAGCCACTTTAATCTGTGGGGCTAACTGTGTGAAGGTATTTCATGAGTTAATCTGGGAAAATCCAGCAACCTCTGTTGGTGAAATGTGTCAGAGTTGTGCACTTTCCACAGCACAGGGGTTGCTACCCCAGAGGAAAAAGCCACCAAATTCAAGGGCTAAGGTCAATGGATTGGCCTGTGCCTAAACCCTAAACCAGTTCCTCTAAATTACAGTTTCTGGTAGGATGCCAGCCCTGTAGTTGGCACTCCCAGGTGCACTCTTTAGTAGATACTAAAAGCAAAACACGGTCACTAACTAGATTAACTTCACTGGCTATATGCCTTATAAAAAATAAGAAAAAGGAAAAACGTATTAAATAAATTAGCTTAGTGCTTATAAACTTCCTAAGCTTTCCAGCTGTAAATTACAGTGTTTTAATCTCAATTTCTAATTAGTGTGATTCAATTTATTGAGGTATAAAAAAAATTAAAAAGAACCACTGAAAATTAATTGAATTCAACCGTTCCATGTGTTTTATACATTTTCTCTGCAATTAAGTAACTTAAACATTCTGAAGGCAAAAAAGAACCAAAATAAGTTTAATTAAATTCAATCATTCCAAGAGTCCTATGAACATTCTCTGCAGAAGATGGCCTCTGGTTTGCAACTGTCTCCTTAATGCTTAAAATAATAAGTCAGCTGGGTGATTCATTTGTGACCAAGTAAAGAACCAAAGAATATTCATTTAAATATAAATGCTAAGTTTCTAATAACTGAGCTATATTGCAGTATACATCAAAATACTTGCACTGCTCTGGATCTTCTCGGTCAGTGACATGAGTCCAGCCTTTTTTAGGATGCAGTCTAAAAGGATCAGCTATATTTCTCATCTTCTTTTATTAAACAGTAATTGTTGCCCAGTTAGGAAGTGTTAAAGGTGAAACGTATTCAATGTCGAACCAGCTGTGGAGCCATACAACAGGAAGTCAGACCTGAAATCAATCTCTGTGATATTTAGTTCCCCTTGTTCTGATGGCATATTTTTTGGGAATAATCTGGACTGCGTAAGACAAAGATAGTAAGTACTAATACTGAGAAATATCAGGGCAAAGAATGTCATTAAAGTAGTTATGTGGATGCATTCTTCTTTTCACCTCAACCCTCATAGTGATTCCTCAAAAGGTTTTAGCCATTGCCCAACATAGGTGAAAGATGTTAACTCCTCTTGGGTTAAATATGAATCCAGTATTTTTTTTAGGGTTGATCCAGTGAGCTATGTCAGAGTGCAGTGGGAGTAAAGAATCTATTCTTGATTTTTTCTGGTTTATGTCCCCCTGGGACAATTGACCAGAGGTGCTCCATGATTTTTTGCTCTTCCATATCTTCAGGGAGGGATATTTCTATGGATTCCAGAAGGGGTGCTGCAACCATTAAGTTGTCAAACAGTTTAATGACTTCCTTATCTCCCATCCATAGCCTGGCAGGATATCTTAGCTTGGCCAACATGAGGAGGAGGTAGTTCTGATTGACATATACTTTGGTTCCATCAAGATTAAGATCTCTCTTTCTCCAGGCCTTTCTCAGAATTTGGTCTTTAATTGGGTATTTCAGAAATTTGATTTGGATCAGTCTTGGGGGGTGGGTGCCTTGTTTTAGTTTTGGTGTCACTGCCCTGTACACCCTCTCGACATCTAATGCAAAATCTTCTCCCAGGCCCAATGCTTTTCTAAGCCAGCAGTCCATGAATTGGGCTGTATCATCTTGCTCCACTCCCTCCGGCACTCCGAAGACCAGAATATTGTTTATTTGTGACCTTGCATCTGCATCTTCTGCTAATAGAGTTAGTGTCCTTTCTCTTTTATGGAAGTATGCTAGGAATCTTCCAAACACCATATGTTAATTTTGCACTGTCTCCATGTGGGTTTCTTTGTTGGCGGTATGGGCATCCAATTTTTTAAAATACTTTTGGATGCCGGAAACCTTTCCATCTTTCTTGTGCAGAAGTCTTAACATTTTTTGGCTGACAGTTATTGATACCGTAGATCCTGTATCTGAGCCTGATTCATCCATGTCATCTGCTGAGCTAAGTAGGGGGGCTCTTGATGCTGTGGAACTCAGTCCAGTAGGCTGCTGAGAAGGTATGCCTTGTGTTCGAGGGTTGCAAATTGCCTTGTGTTCAGGGGTTGCATGCCCACCAACGCTAATGTTTTTGTGCACCCCATTAGTGGATGTTTCAATCAGCTAATCTCTCTGGTTTTAGGCAACTTTTTCCTTTGATATGAAGAATGATGACTGTGTATTATGAACCCAGGAGAACGTGCTCTGAGCTAGGCAGCCATTTTGTCAGCTGATGTCACTAGAAGTCTTGCATTGAATTTTAGCTGCCACACTCTTGATCACTCCTCAAGCCTACTTAGGCCCCTCCTTTTTTCCACCCCCCCCAGAGTGTCAACCCTGTTGCCGATCTTAGTGTCATCTGCAAAGAGACATACCTTTTCTTCCAACCCCTATGCAATGTCACTTATGAAGATATTAAAGAGGACTGGCACAAGTACTGATCCTTGTGGCACCATGCTGGTCACCCTCCTCTCCTCAGAATGAACTCCATTTACCACGACCCTCTGTGTTCAATCCCACAACCAATTTACAACCTAGTTCACCACCTTGAGACCCATTTCCAGGTTTCACAGCTTATTTACAAGTCTTCTATGTGGAATGGTGTTGAAGGCCTTGTTGAAATCCAGGTAGTCCCCATGCACTGCTCCCTCCAGATCTACTTCCCCGCTTCCCAGTCAAAGAAATCTATCAGATTTGTTTGACATGACCTTCCCAATGTGAATCCTTGCTGCCTCAGATCCTGTTATCTGCTGGATTCAAGATATTCCATAATCCTTTATTTCAGCAGTGATTCCATTATTTTTCTGCCTCTGAGGTCAGGCTGACTATCCTGTAGTTGCCAGCCACTTCCTAGCTTACACTACTGTGAAGAGGGACTACATTTGCCTTCCTCCAGTCCTCCAGAACCACTCTCATTTCAAGCGAGTTGTTAAACAGTTCTGTCAGTTGTGATGCCAGCAACTCTCTAAGCTCCTTTAATATTATTTTATAAACCCCATAGGGCCCCATTGCCTTATCCACTTACAGTTTTGAGAGCTCCTTTAGTACTCTCTCCTCTGTATATGGACTGGTGTTCACCTCCCTTCGTTTAATGCTTCTGTCTCTTAACTGTGGTCCCTCACCTTCCTCTTCTGTGAATACTGAACAAAAATATTTGGTTAGGATTTCTGCTTTTTTCAAGCCCCTCTCCTCACTCTCCCTTCCTTCTCATTTTAGCCTTACCATCTCACTCCTGGACTTTCTCTTTTCACTAATGTAACTGTAGAATGTCCTATCCCTTTTCCTTACTGCCTGGGCTTTTTTTCTTCTGTTTGGGCCTTTACACTCCTGATTGCTTTCCCTGCCTCCCTCTGCTTTTCCAGATACACAGCCCTGTCCTCCTCCTTCTGTGTCTCCTTGTACTTCCCGAATGACAAGCATTTCACTCTTACCTTAGTGGCCACTTCCTTGCAGAAACATAGTGTTTTTTTTCTTACTCTTGCTTTGTTTAATTGCCTAATGTAAATGTTTGTTGCTGCCATTATGGATGCTTTGAGATTCACCCACTGTTCCTCTACTCCACCTGTCCTCCCCCCTCCTGACAGAGCTTTCCTGATGCAATTCCCCAACTTTGCAAAGTCAGCCCTCCTGAAGTCCAGGACCCTGACTTTCATGAGTTTGCCTCTGCCATTGTTCTCATACTGAACTGCACTCACCATGATCATTGGACCCCAGGTGACCACCAGCCATGACATCTACAATTTTGCCTCAGTTAGTGGCTCGAGGTCCAGTATAGCTCCCTCACTGGTGGACTCTAACACTAGCTGCTTGAGGCATGCCCCTTGCAGAAAGTCCAAGGATAACCCTGCTTCTGGCTGGGGCTGAAGCTGGGATACTCCATTCAACATCTGTCAAATTGAAGTCTCCTACTAGCAGCACCTCCCCTTAGGCTGTCATCTTAGGGATAGCTCTCTCAAGAAACCTGTCCAACTCTTCCCCTTGTCTTGGAGGTCTTTAGATCACACCAGTGTGAACAGCACTGCCACTGACCATCTCTATGGTGACCCACAGGTCCTCTGCCCCTTCCTGCAGTCCCTGTACCTCAGTTGCATTTAATCGCTCTCTGACATAAACAGCCAAACCTCCCATCTTTCTACCCTCCCAGTCTTTCCTGAAAAGAATATAACCTGGTATGGTTGTATCCCAGTCATGGTTCGAATGTACCATGTCTCAGTAACAACAACAATGCCCAGATCAGCTTCTGCCTTCAAGTCCACTAACTGCAGGTTTGTGTTTCTCCAGAGCTGCGAGCATTCACCCACATAGCCTTCCAAATTTTGCTGTCTCCCCTTCTGACATCCCCTTTTATGCTCATACCTTCTCTTTTGCTTCCCCTGCCTTTATTCTCTTTCCTCCTTTTCTCTGCCATTTCACCTTTTCTGGTTTTGGCACCTTTGCTGATTTCCCAGCTTCGGGTCCTCCCTATGACTGCTTCAGCCTGTTAGGGGCAGTTTGATTCCCCACTTTCTTCCACCACTGCCCTTGACTAGTTTAAATGCATTGCCAATGAAGCATTTACACTGTTCACTGAGGATCTTAGTTTGCAATCTGGACAGATACAGGCCATCCCTCCTCTATAGGCCTGCATTCCTCCAGGTGAGATCCCAGTCCCCAATGAAGATGAACCCCTCTGCTCTGCACCAGTCCTTCAACCATAAGTTGAAGCTTCAAGTGTGGAGTTTCTTGTCCTTTCACCTGTCATAGACAGGTAACACCTCTGCAAAGGTTACTGAGCATGCCACCTATCTGAGATTCCTACACAACTCCATGAAATCCTCTGATACCACTCTAACCTCATCCCTAACCAGGTCATTTGTTCTCTGATGGACAATGACATCTAACTCACTCTCTGGAGCTGCTCACAAATGCAGAACATGAGGAGTCCTCATTAACTCTGGAAGGGGAACTGACGTCCTGTTCTTTGGAAACCTCTGGCTCTATTGGTTCCTCCTCCTCCTCTTTCTCCTCCTTCCCACAACCCTCATCAGTATATTTAAATTGGAAGGGGGTTGCAGCAGGGATTCCAGTCCTCATTGCCTCTGGAAGGGGAACTAAAGTTCTGTTCTTGGGACACATTAGACTCTATTGGTTCCACCTCCTCTTCCACCTCCTTCCATAACCCTATTCAGTATACTTGCAGTTGGAGAGGGCAGCAGTAGGGATTCCCATAGCCTCGAGCTTTAAGAAAACTGCCATATTTGTTTGAAGTCCTCAACAGATTTTTCTCTGACACTAATTGCTCTGACTGAAACTGTAGAGGATCCATCAGTTATTACACTGGTTGCTCTGTCCTCTTTGCATGCAGAAGAACCTTGGTGTCTTTCTTCTTTTACTTCTACTTCCCAGATGTTGACAGCTGTGACTGATCAGAAGACTATGTTTCTTTCCATCATTTTCATCAGGGCTTCTGTAACCAGATGCTCTGCGCTCAGTATTGGTATTCATTGATGGCATAACAGTCTTAGCAGTCTCTTTTACATAGACAGCTCCATGTAGCAATTTGCAATCTCTTTCAAATGTGGGAACCACTGCAAAGATAGGGAACTGACTAATGTGTGTTCCACCATCAGTGAAACCTACTTCCATATTTATGTTTGCATGCAGTTAACAAGGGAACACTGCTGGGATACTGTAGTAGAAGCTGGGCAGACAGTGACTGTTGTAAAGGACAAGACTGCTATACAACACAGTGGAATATGCTCACAAATCATGTCTGGTGTTGCTGTGATAAGTATCAGTCAAAAACATACAGAAGACCAGTGCCCAAGGAAATAAAAAAAAAATAGGTAGTAATTTTTTTCTCCACACATAGGGCTCTATGCACTGGTGGCACACAGAACAGTGAAACTAAAACTGCAAAAGACCATTGCAGCAACAAAACTGGCAGTTCACTGTAATGGTCTGCGGTACCTCAACACTACTTCTCTCAGTGACCTGCCCTCCCTATGAAACAACTCCAACCTGGAATTGATTATATGAAAATGCAGGGTGCAGAACCCCCTGCATGGGGATGTGGCTGGGCACAGCCCCTCCCAAAAAACACATTGCTACTCTGATGGCACAGTATCAAGTGTTGGCATTGTGCCATCACTGTAATGGTCTTAAACAGATTTACTGTTGATAGAATATGGTGGAACCCCATGCACAAATGCCTACTCACTGCATGGGCCAGTGGGTAGGCATGCCTATATCCATGTACCACACAGTGGAATACACTGCACCCTTGATGGAATTCACCACAGGTGCACTGGATCCCCTTGCTGGCCACAAGGTATCATGTCCAGGGTGTACCAGTAGGCATGCTTCACACTGAATGCTATGCACTATGGTACAGAGTGCTGACTGGGGAATGTGAGTGGGAAACCTGTTCTAAATTATATGTGCCCCCCAGCACCTCCCCAGAAGGACACTTGCTGGCAGAATCAACAAATGGATCCCTTCTACACAGCTGCCCCAACCCACTCACCTGCTTGGGAGGGCTGGGGGCAGGCATTCTTTCACTCACCTATGGGTTACTACATGTTAGGATCTGCAGCTTCCCAGAATCACCTGCCCTTTTGCAGAGAGGATCCACTATGGGACCTAGGATGAACATCCCATTGGATGCCCACCAGCATCTCTCACTCCATCCTCCACGCAGCCACAGTCCTCCATCCCACGGCTGCACACTGGTGGATAGGGGTACAGTCCAGAGGTGGGTGCAGCGCTGTGTAAGTGAGTTGCACATGTTTTGTGCTCAGTTCATGCATAGGGCCTATAGTGAAGAAGGATAATACTCTGCCTCAGCATTTCCCTTGTCTCTGATTTCATCAGGGGGCCTCCTGATTTAGCTTAGCAGAAGTGAAGTAAAGTGCTGTGGCAGAATTTTTGTGTTCTTCCCCACTGTGTGTGGTGGAACAAATATGCTCCCAAGCAGTTATTTTTTGGTTCCATGTGGACTGGTGTTTTGTGTGTGTGTTTTTTTTTATAAAAGCCATATTATAGAAGCACTCAGACTATTTATAAGAAACATTTTTTCAGAGGTAGTTGTAGATGATCATTATCACATCTGAGAGTGCTGAGCATCGACTGAATTGTGATCTTCTTTCCTCACTAATGATCACTTAAGCAAGTGTGTGAAAAGATGCCCTATGAAGAAAAAAGTAAGCAAATAAAAATGTATTTGTATGGCACCCACTCCATGGGGCTCTGGGTGCTTTACAGGAGTCAAACAGGCAGGGTGGTACAAACAATGACACTCGGGGTATATTAAGTTATACAATAAATGTAATCCTAAATAAAAATACTAATAATAATAATAAATAAGTAACATTAAAATCATCTCAAATTATCAAGATATGCTTCTTTAAAAAGAAAAGTTTTTAGACCCTTCTTAAATGCCTCCACCGATGGATCCTCTCTCAGAGACCTGGGAAGTGAAATACAGAGAACCGGACCAGCCACCATGAATGAGCCTTCACCAGTGGTTTTCAGCCTGGCCCTTGGAACTGACAGGAGGCCCTCTGTGGAGGAGCAGAGGGAGTACACTGGGATGCCAGGTGTAAGGAATTCAGACGGGTAGCCAGGGCCTTAGCCATATAGGGCCTTATAGGTGAACAAGCCCACCTTGAAGATGATCCTACACCATTTTTTTTCTCTTTTACCCCCTGTTCAGACTAAACTCAGTGGTCCATTAACATCACTGTAATGTTATTCAGGCATATTTATTCTGAGGTTCATCATCATATATTTGGGAGAACCTGGGTATACCTAATCGTTACCTATTTACAAAATCTTATTAATTAATATGTAACTTTAGATAGCTATCTGAGGTTAATGCCAACTGGAATGATTGCCACATTTTTTCATAATGTTCTTTTAAATCAATTTACAATACATGTATACTCAATTTAGCAATATTGATCATTGTATTTAACCAATTTTCAAAGGAAAGGGGTTTGGGTACTTCCAGTTTTGCAATATGCATTTATTTGCAACCATTGCCATAAGAGATAATAATTTTCTCTGTGATGAATCAAGTATATTATCAAATGGGTATATACCCATCATGATTGTCAATGAATTGAGGATGATTGGCCTGCCAAAAACAATTCATACAAATTAATTCATCTTGGACCAGAAGAAGGACAAACATGGGCAAGAATGAATCATGTGTATTAAAGTACCTGATGTGGTTACACATCTAGGGCATTTATCCGTAATATTGGGATGAAACAGATGTAATCTATGCAGGGTGTAGTATATCCTATGGATTGTATTAAATTGAATTTGCTGTAATCTAACCAAATGAATATTGTGTATGGATACATCTAATGCATCTAAACTCTCCTGCCATAATTCAGATATTCCTAAATCACTTTGCCATTTTTGTCTAAGCTTATCCAATCTATGATCTGAACTTTCACTTAGTAAATGATACATGGCTGATATTAATTCTCCCCCTTCTTTGTTGTTCTGCATAATACTTAATAGAGGTGGGGATTAATACTCAACAGAGGTGGGGATTCTGAGATTCTAGTTATACTTACAAAAAATGTTTCAACTGTAGATAGTAAAACTCCTGGGTATTCCATATTTTATATTCATTTTTCAGTTGAGCAAATGATTTTAATTTTCCCTCAAAACACATATCCCTCAATTGGTTCATCCCTTGTTTTTGCCAACTTAAAAATGATTTATTATCGATGGAGGAAACTTATAGTTATTATTTAGAGGAGTATACCTGTAATAAGATCATTACCACCTCATTTTTTTTTGTAGTTCTAGCCAACAGGTATATAACATTTTAATCATCATGAGTATTGATCCCGCAAATTTGTTTAATAGGTGTTGCTGAGCATAATAAATTTAAAAGAGTTGGGTATGGTTGAAACTCTATCTCTATTCTATTTGAGATTTTCTTATACTTTCCAGGGTGTAATGAGTCCCAAATATGAATGACTTGTTATATCAAGTAGTATAATTTGAAATCTGGTAGTGACAGCCCCCAGTCCTCCACTTAACAGGCAGCAAATTCAGATCTTGCAGGACCAAGGTCAATGATAGGACCTAGGCAGGCTTCTCAACAACCTGTTCACAATGTTCTGCACTAGTTGCAGTTGGCAGAGGTTCTGCGAAGTTTCCTCCACTGACCTGGAAGAACAGAGTCTTACAGTAGTCAGTCTAGATGTAAAAGGGATGCCCAGTGAGGGCAGGTCATTGGGTGGAATTATGGGTTTAATCCAGGTGGCGTTCCTTAACTGGTAAAACACCTTGGACAACAGGCGACACTTGAGCATCAATTGTCAGCTTGTCATCAAGGATGATGCCTAGATTTCTCACTCTAGAGGATGCCATCAGCAGGGTAAATCCCAGGATCAGCCCTGTTACCACCTTGAAGGTACCCCCATCACACACTTGGCTAGTCTTGATCAGCAGTACCTCTGTCTTACCAGGATTCAGCTTCAGCCAGTTACAGGACATTTAATCCAGGATCTTGGACAGGCAATTATTTAGCATTTCAATGGCATTATTCATTCCAGGGGCAAAATGTATATGCAGCTGGGTATCATATGCATAGCAGTGAAAACCCATACTGTAACATCTGATGAGCTCTCCAGGAGCAGCATGTACACATCAAACAACATCAGTGACAGGATCTAACCTTGAGAACTCCACATGACAGGGCTTTGGAGGAGGAGAAATTCCCCATCACCACCAATTACCTCCTGCACCAGAGAAATTACTCAAATCAGTTGTTAACAGTACTGGCAGGTCCACAATACTCTCAAAGGTGATCCAAGAGCACAATGTGGTCCATGGTGTCAAAAGCTGAGAAGAGATCAAAGAAAACAATGATTGACTGGTTTCCGCTATCCCTTGCCCTAAGGAGGTCATTTTTCACCTGAAGCATTACCTGCTCAGGTCTATTCCCAACCCTAAATCCAGACTGCAATAGCTCATAGATATCAAGGGCCACAAGGTGTGCCTCGAGCTGCAGTGCCACCACTTTCTTGACAACCTCCTCTAAAAATGGGAGGATGGAGCTAGGTCGATAATTTGCCAGGATATCAGGATCAAGAGTTAGTTTGTTCAGAAGGGGTTTCACCAATGTCTCCTTCAAGGCACTGCTGAACAACCCCTCCTTGAGTGAATGCTGGACTATCCTGTCAAACACTTGAACACTAGGAGATGAGTTTGGTCCAGTTCCAGTTCACAAAGGGTGGGCTGCAGCTCTGAAATCACCTCAATAACCTTAGCCACCTCTACTGGCCAGAGCTCCTCCAAGACAGTAGGAGTGCCTCTGTTCCTACTATGTTCCTCACTGTGGGTCTGATGTTGTCCGACTGGGGAGATCCTGGATTAAGTAGAAGATACACTCTCTGACAAGAACAGAGCAAACTCTTGACACAGGGTGACTGAAAATGCCCTTTTCAGCTACAGACATACACAATGAAGTAGTCTGTCTGCCGTTTGAAAGAGCTGAACCGGTATGTTCCTCCCTGCAGCATTTTTCCCTGGCCAGGAATTCTGCCTTCTTACAATTGATTGCCCTTTGGTAGTCACCGTAATGAATTCTCACAGCCAGTTTATCCTCAGTGGATCGGGTTCCCCATCAACAATGCTCTAACTTCCAACCCTTGGTCTTCATCTCCATGACAGCCCCATCAAACCCCTCCACCCCACTGGGGTCTCAAGCAAGAAGACCTGGGTCATATATAGACAGATGCAATGGCATTGAATGCCTCAGAGATGGCCTTGTTATAGGCCTCCCCTCCCCAGCCATGCCAATGCACATTCTACTACTAGCAGAGCCCTCTGAGGGACAGTACTCTTAATGGGTGATAGCGGAACAATTCAATAGGGGAGGGACTATCAGGGGGGCCCCCAAATGAGAACTCCACTATGCAATGATCAGACCAAATGATGTGATCAATTTTGAGGTCAGTAATCTCAAGCCCCAGTGAGAATATCAAGTCGAAGGTGTGGTTGTACTGGTGACTAGCAGAAGCAACTGCTTTTGCTAGGCCCAGAGATGTCATCAACTGGAGGAGGTCATGTCAAAAATGTGAGGATTTGTCATCAACCCAGACACTGAAGTCTCCAAGAATTAACCATCTAGGTGACTCCAATACACTGTCAGTGATGAAATCCATGACCTCCTGCAGGAAATCTGCCCCCTATCCTGGAGAACAGTAAACAAGGAGAATCCTACTGCCTGCAGCTGGACCCACACACACTTCAACACCTTCAAAAGATAAGGCAGAGCCCACTAGGTGCATGGAGAAGTTCAAGCTGGATCTAAAACAGATAGCCACACTGCCACCCCTGTGGTCCCTCCTGGGGCAGTAAACAAAAAACATATAATTAGGTGATAGCTAAGGACTGCTTGGCCACCTAGTCTACCCATTACCCTAACCTAATGGATAAGCTGCAGATCCTAGTTAACCAACAGCATACTTCCTCCTACCCCCAGAATTGTCTTATGTCTGTCTCATGCATTCTTGAATTTCCCACTGTTTTGACTCCATAACCTACTCAGGAGGGCTGTTCCATGCATCCACAACCCTGTCTGTGAAAAACAGACTTGCTCACGTTACTTCCAAGCCATTTCTTCTCTATCTTCAAATTGTGCCTTGTTCTTGCACATCTCTTTTCTGAAAGATGCTACCCTCTTGGACCTTGTTGAGCCCTTGAGGTACTTGAAAGTTTATATCATGTATCCCCTCCCTCCTTTCTTTGAGGGTATACATATTAAGTTCATTTAGTCTCTCTTTGTATGTCTTATGGTGCAGACCCTGCACCATTTTGGTTGCCCTCCTCTGGACAGATTCAACCCTGTCTATGTATTTGTGAAGATGGGGTTTCCAGAACTGCATGCAGTACTCCAGATGGGGTCTCATCAACTGTCTGTACAGAGGGATAACAACTTCCTGTTTTCTACTGGTGATGCCTCTCCCTATACATCCCAGTATCCCCCCAGCCCTCCTTACTGCCTTCTCACATTCCTTGCCCACCTTTAGATCATCTTATATAACTTTTCACAGGTCCCTTTCCATTTTTGTTGTTGTCAGTATCCCACCCCCTTTGTCCACTCTTCCCCTGGGTTTTTGTTTCCCAGGTGCATTACTTTGCACTTCTTTGTATTGAATCTAAGTTGAGGACACTATTGAGCACCTGTCAGGGACTGACACCATTAAAATTGGCTCTGCATCATCCCCCAACCAAGATTTCATGATGCAAGCCAGACTGATCGAAATCAAGTCTGCCATAATTACAGTCTTGTTCCTCATTGATCTGGCACAGTCACAGCCTCAGTAGGACCAGTGGAGTACAGGCCCACCAACTGCCTGCCACTCATTCCAGTGGGATCCCTGGGAGGGCACTAAAAATGTTGGTGTCTCATGCGTCCATTTAGCCCTAAGGTACCTCCTGCTCTTAATCAGCCAAATACTGCTCACCTCTGCAGTACCCACAGTGCCCTGCCACCAGCCCACTCACCCTCCACTATGCCCACCTCCCAACATCATCTTTCCACTATAACTGGAAGGGGAGATCAGAAAAGGTGGAGCTCACGCAGCAGAGACACTGTGTAGATAATATGGAGAAGTCTGGAACTCAAACACATCATGCAGCTACTTACTAGCTGAAAATACCATGTACAACTCAATTTAGGAATGAAAATCAGCATAAAATAAAAATAAAACCAATCCCTAAGCATACATCTGTTACCCACATATTATAATACAAAATAACATCCTAACCATGAAAACCATTGGCTCCGAAACACCTGCAAAAAGTACGTGCTGCTAACAGGGAATATTGCACAACTGCACTGTTGTCTTCCACTAGTGATCCAAGGAATTTCTGGCATACCATTAAAACAGTAGTTGGTGGCTACAGTTGGTGTAATATCACTGACATGCTTGTTGGTGGTAAAAATTGTAATAATGCAACTACCATTGCTAATGCCTTTATTGACCAATTCTAGGACCTGTCAACCTACACCACCCAGGTTACTGCTTCTGACACCATCACCCCCCAACTTCTCCATCACTACAGCAGTCACCTTCCTGCCCCCCTCCCTTTTACATGTGTCTCGGTAAGAGAGTCATGTAAACTCCTTGCTGGCCTCTCTCCTTTCTCTAGCCCAGGTCATGATAATCTTGAGCCCAAACTCTTAAAACTAGAGGCCCCCATCATTGCACTTCTGATCTCCCATATTATTAACCTGTGTCTTACCACAACTGTGGTCTCTTCAGTCTAGAAGGTAGCTATGGTGGTACCTGTTTTCCAGCAGGGCTACTGTAAGTGCACCGAAAATTACCGGCCAATAGCCATCTTGTCGGCTGTCAGCAACTTATTGGAGAAAGTAGTTGAGGTGTAACTATCTGAGGACCTGCTCAAATATAGCTTGCTGACCCCTGAGCAACATGGATTCTATAAGAGTCACAGTACTGGAACAGCACTTGCTAAGGTTGCATCTGAAATTAGGACTTTAAATGACCGTGACGTGTTAACAGGTGCAATCTTTGTAGACGTCTTCAAGGCCTTTGATTTTGTTGACCACACTCTTTTGTGTGCAAAACTTTTCTTGCTTGGCATGTCCAGTCTGTTCCCAGCCTGATTCTCAAATTATCTTGCCAGTAGACAACAGCTAGTGAAATATAATCGAGTCCTTTCTAAACCTATTTCAATAAACGTTGGGATCCCACAGGGGTCTGTCTTAGGCCAAATCTTATTTTCTCTATTAATGAATGACTTCCTGCTGGTCCCTACCCATAACATCATGACCCTCTATGCTGATGACTTGTTTCTCCTGTCTAGCTCACGCAGCATTAAGATCATAACCAGTCAGCTACAAGCTGACTTCCAAAAGCTACAAGCCTGACTCCTCATTAATAAGCTTGCCCTTAATCTAAAGAAGAAAACTCAGTCCATGCTGTTTGGATCCTCTGCTAAGCTTAAGATTAATACTACCCCTCTGATGATTATGGGTTTAGATGGGGCCCTTGTTGCCACTACTTCCTTTTCAATTCTTTGGGAGTTATGCTTGACTTTCAGTTAGACCTCTCTTCACATATCCAAAATGTTTGTAGGGCAATAAATATCAAACTGAGCCTAGCCTACAGGGCCAGAAGGAACCTAACTGCAACTGCGCATCTTGCCCTTGATAAAGGAACTCTTCTTCCTACACTTAGCAATGGACTCACCACTTTCCCCTAGTTCTAAAAGGTAGCCTTGTCAAGTGAATTGTGACCTACAACGTCTGTCACTTTGCCCTCCTGTCCCCCGCCTCACACCATCACTGTGATTTTTATCACAAACTACACTGGTTGTCTTTGTGTAACTTCTGTTCCTTCGTCCTTGGCAACTTTCTTGTCGAAACTTTCCATACCACCACTCCCCCTACCCTGTCCAAACTATTTAAACCTGCCCAGCTACCATACCTATTCAGATTTGTCAACTTGCAGTCCTTTCTTGTCCTAAAGTCATGCTTTCTGTCTGGAGACCGAGCCTTCACAATCTGTACTCCTAAATTCTGGAACTCCCTCCCAGTGCTTACCAAGTATACCACATCCCATCTCTCTTTTAAGAGATCCCTATGGGCACACCTGAAATCAGCCTTTGACTGTCACTTTCCTTAGTGTGCCTGGTGTACCATACCCACCGTATCATTTCCCTGAACTCTACACCTGGATACGAATGATGTCCTGTATCTTTAGTATACTCATGCGCTTAAGAATTTATTGTATATAAAAATTTCAGTGTATCATGGCTTGTCCTAATGCTCATTCCTTCAATTGTGTTCTTACCTCTTCTATTGTGTTCATGATTCTCAGATGAGTACCTGTATATTGTTTTCTCTGTTGCACTTTCATGTTGTTCTGTATTTTTACCTTTGTAACCACCCTGGTCATACCTGAAAATAGACATTTTTTGCCTAGTGTGTTTACCTGGTAAACAAAAGCAAACTAAATAAATAAAAAACACTTTTACCACACACTTACACATTCAAACCCCACACACCCCAAAAGAATAACCTCAAACCAAATTTAAATACATAAAACACTTACTCCAAAATGTTAGTTATAAAGTAAGAAGTTGAACAGAGTCCAATTTCAACACACAGAGAACCACAGGTAAACAGGTTCACAGCAGCACTGTCACAACCGCTGGCTAAGAAGTGCAGGACCAGGTAAAGAGAATGCTATCACCACTATCTTTAGGAAATGAGACAAACAAACATTAAATTCTGAACACTAGAAAATCCTACCAGTGGTGCTCCACCACAACTCACTGAAAAGATGGAAAGCACACAGTACTTACAGGTGATAAAGTCCACAAGAGGAGCTGGCCACAGATGTGAGGCTAGTCCTCTGGATGCAGTGCTTAGGGTCTCTGCCCACCACAACCAGTTAATTCTGGAGTGGTCCACAATGAAGTAGTCCACAGGTAAAATAGGCAAATGACCCAGGACCAACTCCTCCCCACCAGCTGCTATAATCAGCTCATAGCTCAGGTTCAGAGTTCCTGTGATAGAGCACAGATCCTGTAGGGCTACCCAGCCCACAGTCAATGCAGAATCCACTCAATCTTCCCCAGCAATAATGACCGCAAACTGAGATTCCTTAGCACTTCAATGCTATTGCGTGCTTTTCCAGCCAATTTCCTCCCTCCTGCAACCGTTCCACTTCCAAAGGTTTCCGGCTAACAGATTTGCCACTCCAAAGCAAACCCTTTTTTTCAGTCAACTCTCACAAACACTGTTGAACCAGTGCTAAGTTTGAAAATTAAAAAGCCCTGTGGAGTTAAAACAGCACACTCTGAAAACAATAAAATGGTCTCCTAAGCTAACTCACTGCGATCTCCTGACTAACTTTTCTTTCTCTATAACTCGACACTAGTATTTACTTACTAACTAAAATAAACAGCCACACTCACTGGACAATAAGCATCTAGAAAGGTAAATTACCTAACTAATAGCCCACATTCTCCATGGTTAGTTGTGAAACTGAATGAAAATTACAGCAATACTCTAAGTGTTTGGGCAAGTGCTCATCTTAAAAAACATATTATATTACTCTTAGGACTAGATTAGTTAAAAAATAGTTTGAGCCCAGTTCCATTATGTTTATGATACATTTGTAAAGGATTTTTGCTGTTTGCAATGAAGACCTCATATAAGAATATTCTAGTTATAAGAACATTTTTGCTAGGCAGTTAGGGTGTGTTTATAAGAGTGCTCCATTGTATTAGACTATAGATAATCCTATTATAACTAGAAGAAGAAAGGGAGAACATTTTGGGTCAGGCACTCATGGTGCTTATCTTTAAATGGACATTGTCAACCATCTTATCCCTTAAAGTATCTCTTATTAAAAAAAAGCATGTTATGATTGGTCACAGACTGTAGTGATTGCCAATGTACTGTATCCGGGAGTTTGATTTTGATTCCGTTTTTTCTTTTTTTAAAGTGAAAAACAGACTACCTACCATACTGATGTTACCGCGCAAAAAAAAAAAAAAAAGAAAAAAAAACTGTTTGTTTGCAGTTCTTGACGAATTCCCACTGCATCTTTCCTACAGTTGGGAACATCCCCAACACAGTCTTGCCACTCATTACGCACTGGGAGGAGAAGATACTATTGCATCATGAGTGAGTGAGTGAGTGAGTGAGTACACTGTTTTCGATGTTCCTAATGTTCAGGAAGTATTTAATGAGGGAAGAGCAAGGATTTGAAACAAGACAAGGTTGGGTATCACTATACAATTGCTATGTATTTCAATTATATTAAGGAAAGGTTGCAGATAAAACAACCAGCAGCATTAATGCATTTTAGAAGGTAAGCAATCATAAATCTGGGTTTTCAACTAGAAATAATATGATAGGATTGGAAGTGTCTCTTTCAGTGATAGTCATTAAAAATAAAAAAAAGGAGAGGACTCACTTGTTGAACCAACATGACTGCTGTTCTCAGTTGATATCTTCCTGTTATTTGCAGATATATGGCCACACAGAATAAAGTGTTCCAAGCATGCTGCTTCTGTGCAGGACAATATTAGATACAGCAGCAAAACAAAGTGTGACATCTTGAGCCACAAATGCAGACTCGTGAAACACAGATATTGTTTTGCATGTCTGCTGATGTATGGCATTGGTTGGCATCTGAGCAATGGGTGACAACTGCTGTGATATCTGCCATCTTTTTGTGCCAGTAAATCAAGCAAAGCTGTCATTTGTATCTTATTGTAACTGTTTTGTTTGTCATAAATTGCTCATTGTTCCATGAAAGGTGGATTTTGTTTGCGAAAGTTCTTTGTAAAAATCAATAAACAAAATAGTAAAAATAAAGGGTATGTTAATAGTAATGGCTCATATTGAGTTGTTATGGTTTAGTTTCTCTCTTTGAATACAGACTGATAATCTGAGGGCTTGACTACTATTGTGGCATACAAATTCAGATCCATGGAAGTTTTAATTTCTTATTAAATTAACTCAAATCCTGAATGCATATCAAGGTTAATGTACACAGGCACTGAAGACCATAAAGATCTCTCTAATAAGTACCTTTGGAAGGAACATGTTTGGCCCTAAAAACAGTAATGGTTCTGGTGAACAAATGTGTTGGGCCAATAAAAAGCATCACACTATTACCTAGTTTTCTAAGGACCAGTGGATCGATGGTCAACATTACTCCATCAATGAGACAGGTCCATGTAACCCACAATCAGGATACAACTGGAAACAAGATCATCACAGTTTACAGTGCCTTTCCAAATTACAAATAAATATATAATCTATAAAACACATCCGAATGAGTACTAACCTGTATGCTGCCTCCATTCCACAAAATGAGGCTCTCATTAATGAACATATCTTGCCCAGGAGGAGCACGGGAGTCAAAATGTCCAACTTGCACATACTTGGCAGTTATTCCATCTGCTAATAGCTGCCAATTTAATATGTCATATACTGCAGGACAGTCTCCATTTACATCAAAATACACCATCTCCATTGAACTGTCCTTGAAAAATACATTCTTCACATAATGTAGGAGCTGCAGACCAATAGAATGAATATGTGACACTAGGGTTACACCTTCTAAGAAACCCAAATCAGGACATTTTATACTGAAACATGATTTTCTGTAGGACAGTATGTAACCTTGACTTATTTTCTCTAAAAAAATAGTAATATTTTTTAGCTGTTCAGATTGATTTCATTCATTGTTTACTCCCTTATAGAAATAATTATCTGAAATGTTTTCATGCTGTGGACATAAAACTACCTATGTGATATGCATGCTGCAAGAATGATTTAAAGGTTAAATTGGAACTGATTGCATGCATGTGGCATGTGTGCAGCAAGCAAGTGTGGAAAGCATGCTTTTTATGTTAATTTGGAACAGACTGCATGCATGTGGTATGTGTGCAAAAAGCAAGTGGTCACTGATAACTACACACATGAAAGTTAAGTGACTTGCTCAAGATCAAACAATACACAGATGGTGGTTGATGAGACTCAACCCCAGGTCTTCAAGTCTTCTGGTTTGTAGGTCAGTGTCTTTAACCAGTAAGCTATACTGCCTGCACCATATGGATCTCTTTTACTTCAATACAAATATACATATATCTGCACACATGTGGCATGCTTATTGCCACTGATATGCTTTTTTAATTTTCTTATCCCCCCTCATCTAGGTTGCACAGCTAAACTCTAGCACACTTATTAATGTAAACACATCCCCAATATGCACACTTACACACAAAACTACTTAATTACTTCTGTATGGCCTGCACTCCTAATATTTTCTCTCCATAGTTTTGAATGCTTCCAAGTAAATAGACTTTAAAGGGAAAACACAAAAGTAGCAATAACTGAACAACCCACTCACATGACCAGCCCCCCCATTCACACACACTGTAGCAGGTGTGGCCACACGGCTACAGACAACTTACCAAGTATAGTTATGTCAGGAGTTTCTTACCTGAATACTAGGGAGCCAGAGGTAGGAGTCATTAAGAGATGATGTTCAAGGCTCAGAGTGCTGGGGAGTACCCCCTTGAAATGAATGAAGTTATTTTTTATTATTATTTTATACAATATGATGGTGAGCTGGAGAATAATGAAGGCCACTGTTCTACAAACTGTGCCCTGTCAGTTGAATGGTGGACTCATCAATCTCCCAATGTCCATCAATAATGTATAAAATAGTAATAAAAAATATACCATTAATTCATTTCAATGGGGCACGCCCATGCACTCTCCCTTGCCCTGTGTAAAAATGTGCCTGAGCATGGGGATGTGGAGATCAGCTTCACTGGGGAGGAGAGGTACATATGCCTGACTATAGTGGGGCTTCAATAGTCTGTGCATACCACACCTCTCAACTGTCCCTGAATGCAAGGGACAGCCCCATTCCTTTACAGAAATATAAGTGTGCTGTGTAAATGGAATGCATGCCACAGGCTTAGTTAGTGCAATTTTGTATGCAGTTTGCATACACAAAGTGAACATATGTGAACCAGGCCTAAAAAGCACATCAGGTCTGCATGCTGCAAGCTTGATATGTGTGCGGCAGGTAAGCTGGTATGCACATCTTCTAAAAAGCACATCAGGTTTGTGTATTGTACACTTGACATGAGTGCAGCATTTAAGCTGGGATGAATATCATATAAAAATCATATCAGGTTCCCAGGTTGCAGACGTGCCATGTGTGTAACAACTAAGTTGGTGCAAATCTCATCTAAAAACACATCAGTTTCTATTTCTCATACTACTGCTAGCACTTAGAGTCATTAAAACACCTTTTCCATTGATCCCCCATTAAAATTTGGTAAACTCATTAATTCTGATCCTTTTGCAAGTTGTTTAATGGCTTTTGAATTTTTTCATTAAATTGACATTAATTTGTAAAATATTGGTTGCTTACTGCATTAAATGCCAAGGATATAATCAGCCAACATCTCCCATTCTAGATGTGCAAGGAGGGCCTCTATGCTGTGAAGCCTGACCTTTTGATTTTGGGCGTGAAAATCCCCTATGCATATTTAGTGCTACAAATGTCTTTGTCCATGACTGTTACTGCTCACTTACTTTCCCGTTGTCATTCTGTATGGAACAAATACACTATGGCCATAGCTCAGCACTCTTTGTGCTGAATATGGTCTTGAAGCATGCACCATACCTCACATTTTATCACTGAAATGATGGACATAGACACTTAAAATGAGGCACAATGAGGGACACTAGCCCTCACAATGATCAGGACACATCCTGAAACATGAAGATATAGTACCTCAGAACACAGTGGAAACCACTGTATTTACTTGTACTTATGTTAGTCTCTGTGAATTAATTTCTACCATGAAAGCAGGGTACCATTTCAGTAGGGCAGTGGGTGCAGTTGCCCCCCCCAAAAAAAAACCTGATGCCTAGGTTGTTCTTATGATGTGGCAATAATGGCGGTAAATTTGGATTTAATCTTTTGCACAATAAGTGTCCCCCAGCCAGTGTTGCACTCATGCGGTAGGTGCACTACTGACTCGACTGTGTCTGTATTATGTTGTTCATGTGATGTAAAGGAGCTCCAGTCAAGCAAGAGCACATGATAGGGGCACTGTCTTTCCAACCACAGAGTAGACAGGCTGCACACTCCAGCTTGGAGGAGTCAATGAGCACTGACCTCTCAGTAGCAGTGTTGTGACAGCATATTTTTGTTGGTCTACTCATAGTGAGTGTTCTTCTCCCATGGTGGTGGAAGGGGCTGGGGGTGAGTTTGATGCAAACTCTAGACTAAGCTACCTACTTACTTTACTAGGCTGGAATCTCAAAAAAAACAGCACAGGCCCACAATGGCAGTAAGCTAGGCCTTACAGCAGCAGTGACACTGGTGTGGGTGACATTCATGGACCTCGATCAGAGCAGTGTGGCATCAGCCATGTCAGTAGCCAAGAAGAAAGCAAGCAACACAGGTTGAGTGTGTTCGCTTGGTGAGGTGACTTGGTCGTAGACCATGCTGAGGACCTGGGATGGTCAGTTGTAGCATCCAGCTTCTGGCAGAAGAATGTAGGAGTAGCGGACTGAAAATTTGGCTGGTGACACACAGGGCTAGGCCACAGATTCTGGACAGATGGTCGTGAAAGTAAAAGAAAGTAATTTTTTTTACAGGGAAACTGGGAGAGAACTGAAATATCAATGTGGTTTTCAAATTTCTGCACCTTTGGGTGTCTTCAGAACCCATATGGGATAGATATTGAATGGAATGGAGTTGGGGAGATAAATTGGGACAAAGTTTTTTTTTTTTTCGGGGCGGTTCAGAACTTCAGCCAGGAAAAATTATTCTTAATAACTGGGTGGGTTTAAGTCCAGATCTGGTGCACTGCTCTGAGGTATAGACAGATTAATATCATACATATCACTTTTCAGTTACAAAAGATATGTTTTACCTTTTAGAGATGTTCCAGACATTCCAGAGCTTTCTGCCTAGGGGCTAACTAGCACCTGGCCTACACTGGTTGTTGGCTACCCACTGCTGAAATCTGAAATGGTGCCCCCGCCATAAAGTCTAAATTTACAGGACATTCTCTGTGTGAGCAGCATGCTTTCTGTGAGGGATGGATATGGGGCAGAGCAGTTTTCAGGGGTAAAATGATGGCTGTTACTTGCATTCAGGAACAGTTGAGAGGTGTGATATACACAGACTATTGGAGCCCCACTATAGTCAGGCTTATCCCCCAAGTGAAGCTGACCTCCACTTCCCACTCTCAGGCACATTATGACATAGGACAAGGGAGAGTGCAGGGCATATTCCATTGAAATGAATGAGGGTATTTTCGTATTACTATTTTATACATTATTGATGGAGAGTTGGAGATTAATGAAGCACACAACTCGACTAACAAGGGCTATAGAACAGTGGCCTTCATTACTCTAAAACTCACCATCAAAATTTATATAATAGCAATAAAAAATAACTCCATTCATTTCAAGGGGGTATGCCTCAGCACTCTGACCCATGGCTATCATCTGTTAAAAACTCCTACCTCTGACTCCCTAGTACTCAGGTAAATGACCCTCAGCTTATATCTATACCTGGTGGGTTGTCTGTTGAAGTGTTTCTGAACCTGTTACAGTGTGTGTATGTGTGTGTGTGTGTGTATGTGTGTGTGTGTGTGGGGGGGCTGACCGTGTGGGTAGGTGCTGAATTATTGCTGCTTTTGCGTTTTCCCCTTAATATCTGTTTTCATGGAAGCATTCAAAACTATGGAGAGACAATATGAGGATTACAGGCCAGACAGAAGTAATTAAGTAATTTTGTGGATAAGTGCATGTATTGGGGTTGGAAAGAACCGCATGTGTTTCCATTGGCATGTTTGCTACAGTTCAGCTGTGCAGCTTAGATGGGGGGGCAACAAAACTAAAAAGGATGTCACCGGCTATAAGCATGCCACATGCGTGCAGATGTTTGCAGATTTGTATTGAAGTACAAGCAAACCATGTGTATGCAGGCAGTATAGCTTAGTGGTTAAGGGCACTGAACTGCAAATAAGGAGACCTGAAGACCTGGGTTTGAATCTCATCAACCCCTACTTGTATACTGTGTGATCTTGAGCAAGTCATTTAACTTTTATGTGTGCAGATATCAGTAACCACTTGCTTTTTGCACGCATGCCACATGCATGCAGTCATTTCCAATTTAACATTTAAATCATGCCTGCAGCATGCATATCACATGGGTAGTTTTATGTGTACAGCTTGAAAACATTTCATATAATTATTTCTGTAAGGGTTTTACCCCTGAAAACTGCTCTGCCTCTTATGCATCCCTCACAGAAAGCATGCTGCTCACACAGAGGATGTCATGTAAATTTAGGCTTTATGGCGGGGACGCCATTTCAGATTTCTGCAGGGGGGGAACCAACAACCACTGGAGGCCAGATGCTAGTTAGCCCTTAAGTGGCAAACTCTGGAATATCTGGAATGCCTCTAAAAGGTAAAACTTATTTGTTGTGACTGAAAAGTGATATGCAAATCAGTAAAAGTTTAATGTACTGTATAAGATTCATCTCTCTGTACCCCAGAGCAGTCTAGTCGTATTTGGGCATAAACCCACCCAGTTAGTAACCAATGTTTTCTTGGCTGAAGTTCTGACGCCCCACCCCAAAAAAGCTTTGTCCCCATTTCTCTCCCCAACTCCATTCCATTCAATACCCATCCCATATGGGTTGTGAAGTCACCAAAAGGCATAGAAACATGAAAACACATCAATATTTCATTCCTTCTTCCTTCCCCAATCCCCCTGTAAAATAATGATTTACTTTTACTTATCAGGCCTTCTAGCGAGAACCTGCAGCCTAGCCCAGTGTGCCACCAGCCCAGTTTTCATTCTACTCCTCCCCCCATCCTTCTGCCAGAAGTTGGATGCTAGAACCGACCATCCCAGGTCCCCAGCGTGGTCTGTGACCGAGTCACCTCACCAACCGAACCCACTCAACCTGCATTGCTTGCTTCTTGCTTGGCAGCTTCCATGGCTGCTGCTGCACTTCACTTATGAAGGCCCCCAACACTGCTGTCACTGCTGCTGCAAGGCCTAGCTTGCTGCTGCAGGGGGCCGCACTGTTTTTTATTTGCAAAGCAAGCCTAGCAGACAAAGTAGGTAGCATAGTCCTGACATATCTTCTAGCACACCCCAGCTTCTTCGGCCGCCAAGGGAGATGGAGACTCACTAAGAGTAGGAAAATATGCCACTACAACACTGCTGTTGAGAATCAGTGCTCACCAATTCCTCCATGCTGTAGTATTCAATTTGTCTACTCTGTGGCAGTAAAGACAGTGTCCCTCTCAAGTGACTCAAGTGCCCTTGCTTGGCTGTAGCTCCTCCACATCACTTGTGATGGCACCGCTGCTAATAGGTGGAGAGAGTGGACAACACAATACAGACACAGTTAAGTCAGTAGTGCACCTGCAGTGAGAATGCAACACAGGCCGGGGTGGGGGGTTCTTATTGTACAAAAAATTAAATCAAAACTTAATGCCATTATTGCCACACCATAAGAACTAAGAACAACCTACACACAAATGTGGGGAGGGAACTGCCCCACTCTGCCCTACCTAAATGGACCCCCACTTTATGGTAGAAATTAATTCTACAGGGCTAACATCAGTACAAGTAAAAGTTCTCCTTAATACAGGCATGGGTTGCACATACCCTACCTGACTTCCTGGTTATCTCTGAAACTTGGCTCAGATCTACAACAAAGACAGTGATATAAACCTTCCCAATTACCAGCTCTTCAGATCAGACCGCCCTTCCAGGGGTGGTGGGTGCCATCTACATCAAGGAAACCATCTCTGCATCCTGCCTCATCCATACATCCGACCAAAGGAATTTGAATGCTTGTCAATTAAAATATCCCTTCTAACATGTCTTCCTTTAAATTGATTGGCTGCTATAGGCCCCCTGCAGGCCCCAAACTCCTATCCCTAGGATCAATACTCAGTCTAGGCCCTGAAGATACCATCATCCTTGGTGATTTGAATTTAAATTGGTTATCTAATGCATCTGCACCCCTAGTAACCTTCTGTGACATCTATGGATTCACTCAATTAATCAAAGATCCAACAAGGATTAACCTAAAAATACTACCAACAGCTCACTCCTGGATATTATGATGGTAAACAAGCCTCACTTATATTCTCATGCTGGAGTGCTACCCAGTGATGTAAGTGATCATTGTCCTATAGCTGGCATAAGATCTACACTCAAGCCATCCAATCCTGCAAAATTTCTCCATAAAAGGTCAAAAAAGAATTTCAACATCTCAGGATATCTCCATGATTTGTGCAATACAACATATTGGCAAGATTTTTACCTTACAACCTCAGTTGAGACAGCTCTTCAGATCTTAAAGGACATTATCACTAATGCCCTCAATATACATGCACCAATCACCAGTGTCAGAACTAAAGTAAAATCTTGTTGTTGGTTCACTGCTGACCTTAAATCAGCTTTGTTAGCCAGAGACAAACTCTGGAAAAAGGCAAGAAAAACAAAGGATACTAGAGACTGGCTTCAATTCAGAAAAGCAAGAAACTCATGCACAAAACAAATAAGAAATGCCAAAGCTGCCTACTATAGAGCTGAATTTGATGCATCCTATACTAACCCATCCAAATTCTGGGGTACTATAAAGGGAATTCTAGGCCAAAATTCTACCCCTTCCTTACCCTCCAAACTGCTACTAAGTGACATAGAAATCACTGACAAGCAAGAAATCTTAAATACCTTCAATGACCATTTCACCACAGCTGGCCTAGCATTTGACTCTTCACCTGCAAATCTCTTGAGATCATCATTAAACCTTCAATCCACTGTGGGACAAAAGGCTGCTTCAACATTCTCCTTGAACCAATATCCTTAAAAGAAGTAGAAGACCTCCTATCCAATTTAGATACTTCTAAGAGTGCAGGTGCAGACTCCTGGACCCCTTTTCTTAAAGTAGCATTGCACCTTATCTGCCCCTCACTCACCTCTTCAATCTTTCCTAGCTACTGGTTCCATCCCTCCATATGGAAAACAGCTCAAGTAGTTCCACTACTTAAATCAGGTGATCCCATGGACCTTAACAATTACAGGCCCATTTCCATCCTACCTGTACTATCCAAGATGCTTGAAAAATTAGTAAATTCACAGTTAAGGGCCCATCTGGACACCAACAACCTCCTAAATCCAGCACAATCTGGATTTAGATCAATCATAGCACCATCTCTGCCTAACCAAAGTCACTAACAATTGGCAGACTGCCTTGGATAAAAAGAATAGTACCTGTGCTGTGTTCCTGGATTTGAGTAAGCATTTGATACAGTGGATCATGAATCATTAATCTCCTCTCTTAGCTCTGTAGGCTTTGATTCCTCTCACTCAATTGGTTTAGGTGCTATCTCTGGAAGGTTACAATTGGTAAAAATGAAAATTACCTGTCTACCTCTAAACCACTGCTAAGAGGTGTACCGCAAAGGCTCTATCCTAGGCCCCATCCTCTTTGCCATTTATATTAATAACATTGATGCTAACCTCTCTCAATCTAACATTCATCTGTTTGCTGATGATACTGTATTATATGTCAGCAATCCCTCACCATCAAAAGCCTGTGAACTGCTACAGTCAGAATTCTCCATCCTACAACACAACCTATTGGAAAAAAAATTACTTCTAAATGCCAAAAACAAAAGCTATGTTCTTTGCAACAAAGAATTGCTCTGCCACTACCCATCATTCATCACCCCACAATTATCCACCTTATTTGGAGAAAAGCTGGAATTTGTGGATAAATTCAAATATCTTGGAGTCTGGATTGACAATAAGCTTGACTACTCTGTCCACATTGAAGAGCTATTAAAAAGTTGAGACAAAGGCTTGGCCTATTTTAAGAATAAAATACTACCTTACCAGAGACTCCAAACAAAGATTAATCCAGGCATCATTCCTATCCCTTATTGACTATGCTGACTTTCTCTATGGCCATTGCTCACTCTCCCTCTTAAATAAGCTGGACACCCTGTATCATAGAGCCATCAGATTTATTACAGACCTTCCCTCCAGCACCCATCATTGCTCTCTTTACATGGCAGTCAATTGGACATCCCTACAGCACAGAAGAAAAGGAATGCTGCAATCTGGATCTTTAAAGCTTTATCAGGCAAACTCCCTCCTATATCTCAGACTGTTTCACCCAGATCACATTTAGGCCATACACCTTAAGGATCAATAAGCTCATTATGCTAAAGATTCCCAATACCTGCACCCGGTTTGGGAGGGCTGCTATCAGCTATTCCTAGCATTTGTCTGGAACTCACTCAAAAATCTATGAATCTGAATACCCTCTTACCCTTATCATCCTTCAAAAGATTATACACCGCCTATTTCCAGAGTTGTGCAACTGCTTCCATAAGGCCTAGTCTCCCATCCAACCTACACCCCTCCCTTCTGTAATCCACTATGTTTAGTTTCCCTTCTTCTACCCAGTCAGTTATCACATTTCATATAAAAGCCTACAAAAGCCCTATTATTTGATTATTATTATCCCTGCTATATCTATTATCCTCTTCATTTTTACAGGTTAAGTTATTTTACTGTGCCTTGTATATCTGTAAATGTTGTATATATCTCTTATTTATTTGATTGTACTAATGTTATGCTATTCTCATGTCTTTGTAAAAAACTTGTACCCTTATTTGTATGACCACTCAGGTCCATCTTGTAAATGAGCTACGCTCAATGATGTTCGCCTGAATAAATAAAGATTTTGATTGATTGATTGATTGATTGATTGATTGACAAGTAAATGCAATGGTTTCCATTGTGTTCTGAGGTACTGTATCTCCAAATTTCAGGATGTGTCCTGATTATCCTGAGGCTTAGTGTCCCTCATTGTCCCTCATTTTGAGTGTCCATGTCCCTCATTTCAGGGACAAAGTGCGAGGTACATTGCATGCTTCCAAGACCCTACTCAACACAGAGTGCTGAGCATGACTATAAAGTATATGCTTCACACAGAATGACAACGGAAAGCAAATGAGCCATAACAGTCATGGAGAAACACATTTGTAGCACTAAATATGCATATAGGGGATTTGCATGGCCCAAAACAAAGGTCAGAATTCTACAACAGAGGCCCCTCGCACATCTAGAATGGGAATGTTGCCTGACTATATCCTTAGCATTTCATGCAGTAAGCAAACAATACTTTACAAATTAATAGCATCTTAATGACACAAATCAAAAGGCCATTAAACAACTTGCAAAAGGATCAGAATGAATGAGTTTACCTACTTTTAATGGGAAATTAATGAAAAGTGTATTTTAATGGCTCCAACTGCTAGCAGAAATAGAAACTAATGTGTTTTGTAAATGAGATTTGTAACATCTTAGTTGCTGCACACATGTCAAGTGAGCAAAATGTGAACCTGAAGTTATTTTTAAATGCTGTTCACACCACCTTAACTGCTGCACTCATGTCAAGCATGCAAACCTGATATGATTTTTAGAAGATGTTCACACCAGCTTATCTGCTGCTGACATGTCAAGCTTGCAGCATGCAGACCTGATGTGCTTTTTTGACCTGATTCACATAGGTTCACTCTGTGAATGTGAACCACATGCAAACACTGCATAATTAAGTATGTGGCATGTATTCTCCATGTAACAACACTTATATTTCTGTAAGGGTTGCCTTTTTAAGGCATTTTGTTTAAACTGGCAAAATGGTCAGAAGAGTGGTAATTGGGGTTTAATGCAAAGAAGTGCAAGATCATCCATATAGGAAGAGAAGCCCTGAAGCCACCTATAGGTTGGGAGGGGAGTTGCTGGTAATTACAAGAAAAGAAAGAGACTTGGGCATCGTCCTCATAGATGACCTGAAATCATCCAAGCAGACCACTAAAGCAATAATTAAGGCTAATGGGATGTTGGGGTGTGTTACTAGGAGTATCACAAGTCATAAGAAGGATGTAATAATCCCTCTTTACAAGACACTGGTTAGGCCCCATTTGGAGTACTGTGTGCAGTACTGGAGGCTGCACCTGCACAAGGACATTAACAAAATGGTAGCAGTCCAGAGAAGGCAACTAAAATGATGCAGGGACTGCATCAGAAAACATATGAGGACAGATTAACAGAGCTCAATATGTATATCCTAGAGGAAGGGAGGGAGAGAACTGATATGATCGAAACATTCAAACATCTTAACAGCATTAACAAGGTGAAAGAGTCTAACGTTTCAATATATGAAAAATAGCAGAACAAGAGCACACAATGTGAGATTAGAGGGATGCTGATTGGGGATAATTTGAGGAAGTTCATTTTCACTGAAAGGGTGGGGATGCATGGAACAGCCTACCTCAGGAAGCGGTGGAATATAAAAACAGTGAAGGAGCTTCAAACTGGCATGGGATAGGCATGAGGGAGCAATAAAGATGAGTATGAATAGCTAGGCCATTGACAGAATAAAGGCCTATGGCACATTCACAAGGTAGAAAAATGGGAGACTGGATGGGCCTTGCAGTCCTTATCTGCAGTCAGCTTCTGTATTTCTATGTTTTAAGGTATTGAAGTTTTCTGTAGCTTCTGTTGGAAAGCAGGGCACATTTTTTCAGTTTAAGATCAGGACATTTTGCATTTTCCTGTTTTGTTTGGCAGGACACATATGTCTAAACCAAGATTGCTCTGATGAAATCAGGACAAATGGTAACGCTATTTAGTCAGTGGATGAAGTCTACACAGTAATTGCCAGAAGCAATGGTACTATCTTCACACATTAACCAAAGTGCTATTTCCTTAACCTAGCATTCAAACAGAGACTAAAAAAGATTACTTGAAATCAGTCCATCACTTTTGACAGAACCTCAAGAAATATAGATATTTTATTATATATAGTGTTAACATTTACTTTCCCTGTGTTCTTCATCACTAGGTTAATTTACATGGAAACAGTCCCACACCTGGATGGCCATTTTGCATCAGGGTAAGCAATGAATGGTTCAAATGTCATACAGAGTTATTAGAACTAATGACTTAACGATTAGCTTTCCTGTGTTCTTCATCACTAGGTTAATTTACATGGAAACAGTCTCACACCTGGATGGACATTTTATATCAGGTTAAGCAGCGGACAGTTCTGACTGCACGCAGCTCTATAGGAAGGAATTAACTATTAGCTTTCCTGTGTTCTTCATCACTAGGTTAATTTACATGGAAAAGGGCTCCTTGTCTAATAGCATTGATCTGCTTTTTTTGCTGAATCCTTTACTGAAGTCACAATCCTCTGCAACATGACAGTGCCTTGCTGTGGAAATGACCATGATGGCACAAAACACAGAATTGTGAAGTCAACACAGGATTAAACAGCAGGATAAAGCTAACCATGTGGGACAGAGAGACTGTTTCCATTTATTGTAACAGCACTGAGTAATGGATAGAAAAAGGAATGAAAATACTGAACATTTTTATAAAATATAAGCTGAATTTTTCCATAGTATGATTTTAAACATGTTCCCCATACTGAAAAACTGTTCAAAGCAGAAATGCTGTATTTTTACCCGCAGAAAATGTCACCGCAGAGCTTATTGGCAAACATGGATTTCTGGCATCCTTACATTCCACTAGTTCTGTAGCAGCTACAGTATGTATGAATGATACCTTCATAACATGGTATAGTGACTGTGTTATTGAACTGAATACTGATTCTGTGGGTGACTATGTAAGAATGATACCTTTGCAACATGGTATAGTGACTGTGTTATTGAACTGAATACTGATTCTGTGGGTGACTATGTAAGAATGATACCTTCGCAACATGGTATAGTGACTGTGTTATTGAACTGAATACTGATTCTGTGGGTGACTATGTAAGAATGATACCTTCGCAACATGGTATAGTGACTGTGTTATTGAACTGAATACTGATTCTGTGGGTGACTATGTAAGAATGATACCTTCGCAACATGGTATAGTGCTTGTGTTATTGAACTGAATACTGATTCTGTGGGTGACTATGTACGAATGATACCTTCGCAACATGGTATAGTGACTGTGTTATTGAGCTGAATATACTGATTCTGTGGTGACTACGTCACGAATGATACCTTCGCCAACATGGTATAGTGACTGTGTTATTGAACTGAATACTGAATCTGTGGGTGACTATGTACGAATGATACCTTCGCAACATGGTATAGTGACTGTGTTATTGAACTGAATACTGATTCTGTGGGTGACTATGTATGAATGATACCTTCGCAACATGGTATAGTGACTGTATTATTGAACTTGAATTCTCATTCTGCGGGTGACTATGTAAGAATGATACCTTCGAAACATGGTATAGTGCTTGTGTTATTGAGCTGAATACTCATTCTGTGGGTGACTATGTAAGAATGATACCTTCGCAACATGGTATAGTGCTTGTGTTATTGAGCTGAATACTCATTCTGTGGGTGACTATGTAAGAATGATACCTTCGCAACATGGTATAGTGCTTGTGTTATTGAGCTGAATACTCATTCTGTGGGTGACTATGTAAGAATGATACCTTAGCAACATGGTATAGTGACTGTGTTATTGAACTGAATACTGATTCTGTGGGTGACTATGTCAATGATATACCTTAACATGGTATAGTGACTGTGTTATTGAACTGAATACTGATTCTGTGGGAGACTATGTACGAATGATACCTTCGCAACATGGTATAGTGACTGTGTAATTGAACTGAATACTGATTCTGTGGGTGACTATGTAAGAATGGTACCTTCGCAACATGGTATAGTGACTGTGTTATTGAACTGAATACTGATTCTGTTGGTGACTATGTAAGAATGATACCTTCGCAACATGGTATAGTGACTGTGTTATTGAACTGAATACTGATTCTGTGGGTGACTATGTACGAATGATACCTTCGTAACATGGTATAGTGACTGTGTTATTGAACTGAATACTGATTCTGTGGGAGACTATGTACGAATGATACCTTCGCAACATGGTATAGTGACTGTGTAATTGAACTGAATACTGATTCTGTGGGTGACTATGTAAGAATGATACCTTCGCAACATGGTATAGTGACTGTGTTATTGAACTGAATACTGATTCTGTGGGTGACTATGTAAGAATGATACCTTCGCAACATGGTATAGTGACTGTGTTATTGAACTTGAATTCTCATTCTGTGGGTGACTATGTAAGAATAATACCTTTGCAACATGGTATAGTGCTTGTGTTATTGAACTGAATACTGATTCTGTGGGTGACTATGTAAGAATGATACCTTCGCAACATGGTATAGTGCTTGTGTTATTGAACTGAATACTGATTCTGTGGGTGACTATGTACGAATGATACCTTCGCAACATGGTATAGTGACTGTGTTATTGAACTGAATACTGAATCTGTGGGTGACTATGTACGAATGATACCTTCGCAACATGGTATAGTGACTGTGTTATTGAACTGAATACTGATTCTGTGGCTGACTATGTACGAATGATACCTTCGCAACATGGTATAGTGACTGTGTTATTGAACTGAATACTTATTCTGTGGGTGACTATGTAAGAATGATACCTTCGCAACATGGTATAGTGACTGTGTTATTGAACTGAATACTGATTCTGTGGGTGACTATGAAAGAATGATACCTTGCAACATGGTATAGTGACTGTGTTATTGAACTGAATACTGATTCCGTGGGTGACTATGTAAGAATGATACCTTGCAACATGGTATAGTGACTTGTTATTGAACTGAATACTTATTCTGTTGGTGACTATGTAAAATGATACTTTCACAACAGGGTATAATGATTGTGTTACTGAACTGAATACATTAGTCTGTGGGTGATTATGTAAGAATGATCACGCTCACAGCATGGTATAGCTCTTGTTTTACTGAACTTGAATTCTGATTGTGTGGGTGACTCTTTAAGAATGATACCTTCACAACAGGGTCTAGTGCTTGTGTTACTGAAGTGAATACTGATAGAGATGCTGTGAAGGTTTCACTTTGCTGGCAAAGCTGGAAAATTTCCCTCATAAAATTTTGCAAATTGCCCAAATTGCCCTCTTCGCTATGGGTTTACCTTGGGAAGTGGTACTTTTTATGGTGAAGTCTGGTAAAATCATGGCAACTTTGAGGCAGATGTGCATGACTTTGTTTGAAAAAGTGACACTTCACCTACCAAAGGTTTTGTGGAGTTGGCACTTCCCACCTTTCGAACCTGGCAAACTGAAGTTAATTCACAAAGCGAAATTTGCCAAGTTCACACATCTCTAGTTACTGAGTACATCCATAGCTCAGTACTGCGGTTAGCGGTAGGCATCTTTAGTAACTGAGTAAATCAGTAACTCAGTACTGTGGTTAGTGGTGGGCATCTTTAGTTACTGAGTACATCCATAGCTCTGTACTGCAGTTAGCGGTAGGCATCTTTAGTAACTGAGTATATCAGTAACTCAGTACTGTGGTTAGTGGTGGGCATCTTTAGTTACTGAGTACATCCGTAGCTCAGTACTGTGGTAGCGATAAGGTATCTCTAGTTACTAAGTACATCTGTATCTCAGAACTGTGGTTAGTTGTAGGTATCTCTCATTACATAGAAACACAGACACATAGAAGTTGACAGCAGATAAGAACTGCAGGGCCCATCCAGTCTGCTCATTTTATCTGCCTTATGAATGTGCTTTAGGCCTTTACTCTGTCAAGTGACCATCTAGTCACACTCATTTATATTGCTCTATTACTCCCTTATGGCTACCCCATGCCTGTTTGAAGCCCTACACTGTATACATACCCACCACTTTCTGAGGTAGGCCATTACATGCATCTACCACCCTTTCTGTGAAAAAGAACTTCCTCACAGTACCCCTTAATCAGCCTCCCTCTAACCTCATGCTGTGTCCTCTTGTCCTGCTATTTTTCTTATATTGAAACATGTTAGACTCTTTCACCTTGTTAATGCCCTTAAGATGTTTGAATGTTTGATCAAATCACCTCTCTCCCTCCTTTGGTCTAGTTACTGAGTGCATTCATTGCTCAGTACTGTGGTTATGGTAGGTATCCTAATTACTGAGTGCATCCATTGTTCAGTACTGTGGTTACTGGTAGATATCTCTAGTTACTGTGTATATCCACAGCTCAGTACTGTGGTTAGTGGTAGGTATCTCTAGTTTCTGAGTACATCCATAGCTCACTACTGTGATTGGTGGTAGGTATCTGTAGTTACTGAGTACATTCATAGCTCAGTACTGTTGTTAGCAGTAGGTACCTCTAGTTACTGAGTACATCCATAGCTCAGTACTGTGGTTAGTGGTAGGTATCTCAAGTTACTGGGTACATCCATAGCTCAGCACTATTGAGCTAGGTACAACTATTCGATATTTGTGGCCTTTCACACTCTCTGTTCTGGAGGAACTACCACTCTTTTCATGGTCCTGATGACACAGAACCCTATTGAGGATGGTTCTGCCTCTAGAGGCACCACAGGAGTAACATCCTATGGCTAAAGATACCATACAAATGATGCCCGATGGAGACAGGTGGACTACTGGAGAAGAAGAGGGTTGGTCGGGAAGTGCACAAAGAGAGTCCAAAGAATCCTCATAGCATGTAATCCATATACAGTTTACTGTTCATGGGGCATGGAAAGTATTGTTTTCATCCTCTGAACTGCAGGCTTACTTGACTTTTCAGTGACTCAGGGTTGACTAAGTATAGTATTTTGGAATGATGATTGTATAATATGCTGTAGTGCCCATACTACTAAATTAATGAGGTTGCTGAGTGTGTTGCACAGATCAGCTTAGCCTGAATAAGAGCAAGGAGGGGATCTGAATGGGCTTTGCATTCCTGGTATAAAGTGACACATCTCAAACCAAACTGATTCATCTGAGGTACCTGAGAAACATCAGTCAGGGATTTCCAGCCTGCTACTAAATTCACCAAATGAGTCCAGAAGCACAACACCATTTATATTTTCAGACTGTTGATTGTTAGACAGCAGTCTTCCTAGTAGCTACACTGCTGTCTTCCTCATTTACCCCCTGCTTCAGTCAGGAGCTTGCTACTGTGTGGGAGAGGGTCTACTGGAGTGGATAAAAGGAATCACACCTAATGTGTCTCACATGTTCATGTCCCATCAAGTGAATGGAACAGCAAAGGAGCAGAAATGGTACAAGACTGGCATCTTAGGCATCGGCAGGTATCAGCTCCTCTAATCAATTTTTTTGACTGGGTGACCAAAGTAGTATACCAGGGAGGGGCTCTGGACATGGCCTACCTAGACTTTAACAAGGCATTTGACACAGTCCCACACAAAAGATTAATATACAAATAAGACTGGGAGTGGGTCCCAGGGTGGTAGTCCCAGTAAAACATTGACTGGACAACAGGACACAGAAGGTAACAGTAAGAGTAAACTCTGAAGAAAGGGGTTAATAGTGGGGTACTGCAGGGTTCAGTACTGGGTCCAGTCCTTTTTAATGTCTTTATAAGTGACATTGTAGATGGACTGGAAGGAAAAGTATGCCTCTTTGCAGGTGACACAAAGATCTGCAACAAGGTTAATACAGAAGGGGGGGTGGAAAGGATGAGAAGTGGCTTGGCAAGGTTGGAGGAATGGTCAGACGTATGGCAGCTTGGAGTTAATGCAAAGAAGTGCAAAGTAATGCACCTGGGAAACAAAAACTCAGGAGAAGAGTACACAATGGGGGGGGGTGCAGTAACAACAACAAAAATGGAAAGGGACCTGGGGGTAATCATTTAGGATCACCTTAACGTTAGCAAGCAATGTGAGAAAGCAGTAGGGATGGCTGTGGAGATACTGGGATTTATAGGGAGAAGCATCACCAACAGAAAACAGGAATTTGTTATCCCTCTGTACAGACAGTTGGTGAGACCCCATCTGCAGTACTGCATGCAGTTCTGGAGATCCCATCTCTACAAGGACATAGACTGAATGGAGGTAGTCCAGAGGTGGGCAACTAAAACGGTGCAGGGTCTGCAACAGAAGCCATATGAGGAGAGACTAAAGGAGCTTAATATGTATACCCTTGAGGAAAGGAGGGAGAGGGGGGACATATTAGAAATTTTTAGGTACCTCAGTGAAACAAACAAAGTCCACAAGGGAAGCATCTATCAGAAAAAGAGATGTGCAAGAACAAGGGGACACAATTTGAAAATAGAGGAGGGATGGCTCAGAGGCAATGTGAGGAAGTATTTTTTCACAGAGAAGGTGGTGGATGCATGGAACCGCCTTCCTGAGGAGGTTGTGGGGTCTAAAACTGTGGGAGAATTCAAGAATGCATGGGACAGACATAAGGCAATTCTTGTGGGGGGGGGTAGAAAGAAATAGACAGTAAGTTAACAAGGATCTGCAACTTATCCAGTAGGTAGGGAAAGGTTTTACCTTACCGCAGCAACAGTGGTTATGGAGACATCCCCGACAGCGACGGCCGCATTGCTGAGTGTCGGCAATGCAGTATCAGGGATGCCTCCATGTTTCCAGCGGCGTGCTGTGCCCCCAACCCCCCCATGTGGGGGGCTCCACCCCCTCCACACACCTCGGTCTCTAGAATTCTAACTCCAAGTCGGAGTTGGATGGGGGGATGTGGAACACCCTGTGAGGCAATCCCCTGGCCATGCAGAGGCCATCACAGCAACATATGCATTTTGGCCAAATCCTGTCGCTGTGATGGTCTTCGCTGTTGGGGAGTCACTGCGGCAACAGTATACCATAGGGAAATGGGGCCGACTAAGTGGGCCAAGTGGTCCTTATCTGCCATCAAAGTCTATGTTTGTATGTTTCTATGGGAAAGTGGAGGACCCTGTCAGCAGCTAAGGTAAGTGACTGTTACCTGTAGTTGTTGCACTCATTGATGGGATATAGATAAGAGCCACAATATTTATAGTTTACAGTGTTAAGATTGTATATGTTATAATGCTACAAATTGAAGTAGTTAATATCAGTCCAGTGTTGAACTGGAACTCAGTATGTGGTCCTGTTAAACTATTATTGTAGCTTAGACTGCAAGGAAGTAAGGAGAGTTAAGGTCACACAAAAATTTCAGAATAGGTGAAACATCCTATCTAGGGTAGGAGTAAAAAAAGGTTTTCAGTAAGCAAAATCATAATCAGACAGGGTAGTAAGTAGATATGCTGGGAGTGGTGCAGTGCAGTGGCTGTGGCGTGGCAGCTTTCAGGGAGACTTTCTGTAGATTGCAGTGCTGCCGCATCTGTGTGCACATCGCTGGGCTGAGGAAGGAGGTTGTTAGGTTCCAAGCCAGGCTGGCTGGGATTCAGGGGCCTTCTTCCCCACCCAGAGAATATTTAGTCTACCACCACTACCTCAAAGGGTACCAAGGTAGAGAAGAAGGAGTGGCTAGACAATGGTGGGATTGGGAAGAGTGAGGGCGGTGGAACAGAGACACATCTCCCATATTGTACCACAGCACAACTCCTACATCACTCTAGCAGGCAGAAATGTAGCAACCCATAGTAGTGACCAGGGAGGATGTGGGGGATCTTCATAGTGAAGTCCACAGGGATGGATGCAGAGGACCCAAGGGACAGAGGAAACAACTCTTGGTAGGGGACTCCTTTGTCAAGGGGACAGACTTGGGAGCAGGAAGGGAGAGGGTGAAGGAGGTTACATGCCTGCCTGACACCATGGCGCAGAGGGATGGGCAGTGGATTCTGAGGATCACTAGTGTTGCAAGACAAGAGGAAAAGCTGGATGTAAGAGTCCACCTAGGGACTAATGCTTTGGCTAGGGATGAAGACAGGATATTGTAGAAGGAGTTCAGGGAGCTGGGGTGGAGTTTTAGGCAGGTAGCACCCTCAGTAGCCTTTGCTGAGGTGTTGTCTGTCTATGATAGAGAGCAGAACAGGGTACTCCATTCCAGGTGCTTCTACCAATGGTTGAAGGAGTGGTGCAGACAGAATGGATTTGAGTACATTGCGGACTAGGATCTCACCTGGTGGTAGAGGGATAGTTCAATGTATTTTCTAGTGTTCTGGTTTGGTTCAGGTATGACAGGATTTGGCAGGGTATAGTTCAACTTTGGTTCATTGGTTCAGTTCTATTTGATAAACTGAAGTTTGGGTTCAAGTTAAGTTCAGTTTGAGCTTTTTTGGGGTAATTTTCCATTCGAGTTTGAGTTAGATGTCTCCTACTGCCTCCATGTGAGTTCTCCTCGTCTCACATTTGAGTTCAGTTTGGGGTCATCTTTTTCTCATAGGGTTCAAATTCAGTTCCAATCAGGTGAATATCTAAATGTTTGAGTTCAGTTTGTGTTCAGTTCACAGATGAACTCTCTGGAGGGATAAATGTCTATACAGGGAAGATGGTCTGCATCCATCTGGGAGGAGAACCACAGTTCTTAGTGAGTGGTTTAAATGTTTCACTGACAAGCATTTAAATTACCTGAAGGGTTGATGGAAGGAAGCTGGGAGACATAACCCCCCCCGCAAGTTGGAGTAGACAGTAGGGAGTAACCTAAAGGATGGAAATCCACAAAGGTATCTAATAACAAGAAAATCTAAATGGTAGAAATGAAGAGGCGTGGGAATGAGGGCAGAAGGGGAAAGGAGAAGATGCAAAAGGAAAAAGGAGATGCTGACAAGCAGGATGGTAACAGAATTTGGAAGGCCATGTGTGTAAATGCTTGAAGCCTGGGAATAAAATCCTGGACCTTGTGGCCACTATGGCACAAGCTGATCTGGACACTGTTGCCATTACTGAGTCACAGTGCAATGAGAACCATGACTGGGACATAGCCATACCAGGCTATAATCTGTTCAGGAAGGACAGGGTGGGTAAGAATGGTGGAGGAGTAGCTCTTTATGTAAAGGATTGCATAAAACCAACAGAGATACAGGGAACACGACAACTTCTGATTGGGCTTTCAAGCAGCATGGCGTGTAAACACAGAGCTCCGCTTCACCCCCCACTAACTTTCCTGATTTGACGATTCTTAACAACAAGAAAAGCAAAATAAACAGGAGCCAGATATCGGGGACATACGTAAGAAGCAACTTAAAAAATAAAAAGAAAAGAAATAGTACAATTACAGGCAGCAGTAAGCAGAATTAAAGTGAGCAGCAATATCAGCCCAGGAGCCCTCCAATTTCGAAAACTCACAAGTGCCAGCAGAACGGCAGGACCAGAAGACAATACCAAATAATAAAGCAAGACACAAACGCATAAAGTTAGATACAATATACAAGGAGCTATTATCATTTCATGCAGAAATTAAAGATCTTTACTGAGACTTCAAGAGACATAGTGAGCTTAGAACATCAAACTGATGCATCGGAGAGACAGATAACAGCAGTGGAGAACAGAGTAGATGACATGGAGAACACAATTCAACTCTTACAAGATCAATGTGTACAATTGCAAGAAAAACAAGAAGATCTAGAAAATAGAGCTTGCAGAAAGAACTTATGATTATATTGCATTCCTGAAGGCTTAGAAGGTCAGGACATTACTGAGTTTACTATTACTTTGCTCAAAACAGCTCTTGAATTACCCTCTAATATTCAGTTATCATTAGAGAGAGTTCACTGTGCACTGGGCCCACGGCCAACAGATCCGAATGCTAGGCCTTGATCTATAATTATGCGCTTTATAAGCTACACAGTCAAGGAGACAGTATTAACAGCAGCATGGTGGAAAGGCAAGGTCTTTTATTGAAAAACCCATTTCTATGTAGATAATGACTACGCTCCACAAACTATGTGTAATCGCAGAGCATATGCAGACATATTACCAGCATTGAAGGAGGCATCTATCAGATTTACAACACTGTACCCAGCTAGACTTGCAGTGCAATTGCCATCAGGAAGGAAGGAATTTAATACTGCGGAGGAGGCCAGAGAAGAGCTCCTAAAAGTGGAATTCAAATAAAACAAAATCCATGTCAGGATTGCAGAGAGCTGACCCATCATGATATTGCAACGATGAATTTGGGCAGAGTAAGGAATGCTGGAGAGATAGTAAAAGGGGAACATTTCCAATCACCTGGCAAATTTTCATCAATCAGCAAGGGGGAAGAACCTGACTGATAGAAGAAGAAGATTGGCCTCAGATTTCTCGAGGTCCTCTGGATAGAGGACTCTGAAAGAGCATGACTGATGAGAGGGACTGGGAATTCAGTTATCTGAACTGGAAGCTTTATTAGATGACAACTATCTCACAGGAAGTTGGACAGAGAAAGGGAACGTTTAATAAGTATGCCTGCAGAAAATTCTGCCATAACGTAGAAACAAGTAAAACTTTTGATTTGACTGTTCGAACTGATCCTGATGATTGCTCTGAAGGAAGCAACGAATATAACTTTAAAGAGCAGATTATTTAGGGTTATTTGATTTGTTTTCCGGGCTAAATTGATATAAGGCCCTAAGAAAAGCTGCCCTAGTTGTATAATACAGAATTTAATTAATAACAAAATAAACAATTTACTTTGTGGGGGGGGGGGAGGAGGAAGCATCTCCAGACCTAACAAGGAAGTCCATTTCAAATCAAAGACAGACAGGCAGGATATTTTGAGTTAACAGTTCGATTTTTATTTAGCTTGTCTGCACATTTCCTTTAATTTTTATTAGTGGAGTAGTATATTCCCAGGAGGCCTGGGCATTTGGTGTTACCAGATATCCTCCAGTGACCTCACACTATCAGGAGGCACACTCAGGGAGTAAGTTTTAAGACTCCCCTACCTTGGAAGTCAATATTATTTGGAATACAGCGTATGTACATAGTTATCAAGAAAAAAGTCAGACATATACTGATAATTTGCTTCAGCTTTCAAAAGTTTGATAAGATCGCAGCAGGAGATGTTTAAGAATAAGCTCGATGGGAAAGGCATAAAATGTTTCAAAAAAAGTCACATTCAGAAAGATGGCTGGGGTGGAACATCAGTATGGTGATCCTTTAGGAATCGGATTATTTAGATTGGGACAACAGGAGAGATGTTTCCATAAGGGAGTAAGATGGCTACTCAGATAGTAAAAGCACTCTCGCTTAATGTAAATGGGCTTAACAACCCCATCAAAAGGGCCAGACTGTTCCAATATATTAAGAAACACCCCAGTGATTTTTATTACCTCCAGGAAACACATTTAACAAATCCCGAACATGCAAAATTGATTTGGGGGGGCAGGTTTTGGGTATATGTGTTGTCCTTCCCTAAAGGGAAATGATGAGGAGTAGCCATTTTAATATCTAGGACCTCTCTTTTTCATTTAGAAACACAGTATGTAGACCAAGAGGGAAGATATGTTATCTTAAAAGGTACCCTTTATGGGACAAAGGTTATGTTAGTGAACGTGTATTTTCCCCCTCTTACATCAGGTTGTCTTCTTAAAAGATTTTTTGCAAAGCTTTTAGACATTATGCACGGCTGTCTTATATTAGGGGGTGATATCAATTTAACTTTGACACCTCGGTTGGACTCCTCTGCACCTTCCAATTATAGGCTAACATCAGCTCAAAGATTATTTATCTCTCAACTTAGGGCATTGGGTCTAATCGATGTATGGAGTCATTTTTATCCTCTTTCTGGGGGATATACATTTTCTCCCCTAGACACAATTCTTACTCAAGATTGGACTATTTTTTCATTTCAAAAGAACATTTGGACTGTTTACAAGATTTAACTATAGGACCTAGATTTCTTTCTGATCATTCTCCCTATTTTTGAGGCTAGATTTTAAAATACCAAGGAAATCCACTGGGTGGCACCTGGATACATAATTTCTAAAGGATAAAGCTTTTAAGGACAGCTTTAACTTAAAAATAGCTCAGGTTATTGCAGAAAATTCATCCCAGGAGATGCCCAACACAATTGTTTGGGACACTCTGAAGGTTGTGATCGGGGGGGGAGATAATTGCATATTCAGCATACAAGAAGAGATATTGGGAAACACGATATGGTGAATTACATGAGAAATTAAGGGAAATACAAACAAAGATTACCCCTATTACTACAGAGGCCCAAACCCAGATTAATCAGACAAAGGCTGAGCTCCAGAAACTTTTCGATGAAAAAACACAACAGGCACTTTTTTATTTGTAAACATATAGCTATGAGGGAGGGTCAAAAGCGGTGAGAAATTTAGCCCTGAGGCTTAGGGGACATAGGGCAGCCACAATCATAACACAATTAGTGGATCCGGAGAGAAAAACAATAGCTTTTAATTCACAGCAGATAATGCAATTGCTCCAGAAATACTATAGGCAGCTATATGAGAAACCACAAGATCCAGAATTTAATAAAATGGAGGAATTTTTCCCCCCTTACATAAAGAAAGCTAACTAGGGAAATGGAAATCAAATTAAAAGCCCCTATCTGATCAGAGGAATTCAGACATGCTATAAAGAGAGGTAAAACATTAAAAACCCCTGGTCCAGATGGATTTCCATCCGAGTGGTACAAGACTTTTGGTAAACAACTGACCCCCTTACTACGAAAGGCTTTTTTAGAGATTCAACAGGAGAGTCTACCTCCTCCTTCAGGGGATTAAACTAATATTTCACCTATATTAAAAGAGGGCAAATCAGCAGATCTGCCTACTTCATATAGGCCAATATCCATATTAAACATGGACTACAAGTTATTTATGTCCATATGGGCACATAGACTGGAGGAATTGTTACCTTATTTGATTAATTCAGATCTATCTGGGGTCATTCGAGCCAGAGAAATTACAGATAATATACGTAGAACAATCCATTTATTGGACCACTTAAATCAGAGACAGATACAGGCAGTGCTGCTCAGCCTTGACGCAGACAAAGCTTTTGATAGGGTCAGTTGGCCTTTTTTATGGGAAACTTTGCGCAAGTTTGGATTTCCTGGGGAATTCTCTAGCATGATACGGAGAATCTATACCTCTCCGAAGGCATATGTTAAAGTGAATGGACAGTTATCTTCAATGATACAGCTGGGAAGGGGAACTAGGCAGGGTTGCCCACTTTCCCCCTTACTGTTTGCCATACACATTAAGCCATTGGCTGAAGCCATAAGGCAACATCCTAATATTCAGGGGTTCCCTTTAGGAGGGAGGGATTTTACAATATCATTATATGCAGATGATGTATTATTAACACTCCTAGAACCAGAAAAGTCCATTCCTGCTACTTTACAAGTGATAGATAAGTTTTCAGAGATAGCTGGATACAAAATAAATATACAAAAAACAGAGTTATTATCTTTACATTTCATCCCCTCTCAGTCTCTGAAGAACCAGATCCCTCTGAAATGGAGAAATAATAAGATTAAATATTTAGGTATAAATATTCCCCAGAAATTGTAACATTTGGAACTGTTTAATTTTGAGCCCCTATCGATAGAGACAGAGATAGAGAATTTAGTCGGGAATTGGACACATTAGGTATTCTCTTTTTCAGCTTGAATACAAGCTGTTCGGATGACCTTATTTCCTAAGATGTTATATTATTTCCAGACTTTGCCAATTATTCCATCACAATTCTATTTTGTATCCTGAGCTAGAATCTTTTCGAGATTTGTGTGGGCAGGACAGCAGCCTAGGCTGGTCTCTGTTACAGTTACCAGTGACAAAGGGAGTTGTAATCTTTCAAACCTTAGAGATTACCATAAGGCAGTAACATGTAAAATAGTGATGACATGGTTGAATCCTCAGGTAGAAAAAACATGGAAATGTATTGAATTTATATTAAATGATTTAGTAAATATTATCCCTATTATATTCCCCCCCCCCCAAAACGCTTATCCACAGTTACAAAACTTTACATTTGGAACTCGTTATACATTAAAGGCTTGGTTTGAGCTAAGGGTGTCTACTACATTTACTGAAGTTTTTGGTTATTTTAAATTAATAGGTACAGAAAGTGTATCTTTGGAGATAAGAGCTGTCTGGGTTCATCAAGAATGGCAGAAAAAAGGGCTGCTTTTGTTATATCAATACCTAAACGTAAATGGAGTATTGCCTTTTGCCATGCTACAGGCAAAATATCAACTTCCCCATACACATCACTATAGATATTTACAGATTTGGTCATTTATACAGAAAGAATTAGCATTAAATACTCTGCCTTCTGTCATAGCTATGTTGATGTCCCTTTTAAGAGACACAATAGAGGGCAGAGAACAAGTTCACTTAATTGGACAAATATATAAAGCAATAAGAGATTTTTGGAAGGAATCTACTGAAGATATCTTAGGGAGATGGAATAGAGAGTTAGGGACTCAGATAACTTATGAGAAATGGTTAGAACCTATTCCTCACTCGATGAAAGTATCACAGTCATCATACTGGTCAGAATATATATGGAAATGTCGTGGTAGATATTTTTATACCCCTGACAAAATTGCTAAATTTATATCTATGAATTATGGCCTTTGTTGGAAAGAATGTGGAGAAAAAATGGCAAATATAACACATATTTTTTGTACCTGTCCAAAAGTTACTCAATACTGGTTAGATATTGAGAAGAGTATACAAAAAATTGTGGGCCCAGAAATTAATTTATCCAATCAGATGATTTTGCTTTATATTGAGGAAGACGGAAAAGTTCCACCAGGTGGAAATAAGTTATACCTGTACCTGGCAGCAGCTAAAAAGGTTATAACTCACCTATGGGGAATGGCTAAAGTACCCACCCTTTCTGATTGGCATTCATTGATGACTGAGATATACTATCTAGAGAGAGAATAGTAGCTTCTAGAGCTGGAAGAATGTCATGATTTGAGCTCCAATAGAGACCATGGGTTTTCTGTATCTCACCTCTAAAGGAAACATTTGTTCCCTGATAGAGCCATTTGAAAGTGACCAATTTTGTAAGATATGAATTCTGATTAAGTGTCATTTGATATATAACAGAACAATGTTATAGAAACATGAATTGTCAACCTGAAGAACATTCCATGTATTGTAAGACAAAAAGCAATACTGTCTAGATGAACTCCTGCTGTCACATATATATGTATATGTGTATATATATATATATATATATATATATATATATATATATATATATAACTATATAAAAAAACAATAACAAATTTAAAAAAAAGATACAGGGAACACAGTGTGGGGCTAAGGTACTGTGGGTCACCCTAGAGACAGGGAATGGAATATCTATTCACACTAGTGTGATCTATAGACCTCCAGCATGGAGGGGCAGGAGTGCATGGATCAGGTTCTGATGGACGCTATCAAAATGATGGCAAATAAGGGATGGGTGCTGCTGTTGGGGGGCTTCAGTCTCCCATATGTAGATTGGAGCATCTTAGGTGCAGCTCCAGCTAGGAATAGGGACATCCTGGACTCCCTGCAGGGAGTGTTCCTCAGGTAACTTAAGAAGGAGCCCACTCATGAGGGAGAGATTTTGGACCTTGTACTCACCACTGGGGACAGTGTCACAGAAGTCATTGTGGGTGGCCACCTAAGGACCAGTGATTGCCGTATGGTGTAGTTGGATACAAGAACTGTGGCAGAAGTGAACCACACAAAATGTGAGGGTCCTGAACTTCAGGAGGGCTGATTTTACAAAAATGGGGACTGCCTCAGGGATATCATGGTGGGGGGATGACTTAGGTAGAGTGGAGGAACATTGGGTGAAACTAAAAGTGGGGATAATAAGGGCAACAAACCTCTGTGTCAGGCATGTAAGCAAAAGCAAGAAAAAAAAGATAATGGTAGATCATGGTGGTGGTGGTGGGGGGGGCTCTGAAGTCCAAAGGCAGTAACAAGCAGGATTCCACAGAGCTCAGTACTGGGTCCAGTGTTGTTTGGCATCTTTATTGCTGACATTGCATGTAGGGTTAAGAATATGATCAGTCTATTTGTGGATGACACAAAGATTGTTGCGGTGGTGGACAACACAGAGGTGTGACTGGGACTACAGGGGGATCTGGCTAAAGTCAAGCACTGGTCAGACACATGGCAGCTGGCTTCAATGTGAAGAATTACAAAGTCATGCACTTGGGAGCCAGAAACCAAAGGTTTTCCTACAGGCTGGGGGGTACAGTTATCCACTACAAAGGAGGAGGAGAAGGATCTTGTGTGCTAATCACAGGGTAAATGAAGCATTCGGCACAGTGTAGGAAGGCAGCAGCTAAAGCTAATAAGATTTTGGGGTGTATTGTCTGGGGAGTCACCTCAAGGAGGAGGGAGGTTATACTACCACTGTACAGGTTGCTGGTCAGGCCAAATCTGGAATACTGCATGCAGCTCTGGCAGCCCTACTTAAAGGAAGATGTCAAGCTGCTGGAGGGAGTCCAGTGCAGGGCAACAAGGATGATCACAGGAATGGAGGACAAACCCTGCATGGAGAAACTGAGGGAGCTCAACATTTACTCCCTGCAGGATAGGAGAGAGAGAGAGGGGGGGGGGGAATATGATTGAAATCTTCAAATGTATGAGGAGCATAAAAAGAGTTAGTACTGAAGGGATCTTTCGATTAAAGGGATGGAGAGGCACTAGGTGGCATGGTCTGAAATTGCAAGGGGGAGACTCAAGAGGGAAATGAGAAGGCACTACTTCACCGGAAGGGTGATGGCTGGGTGGAATGCCTTTCCAGAGTAGGTGGTAAACTCTTAAAGTCCATAAGAGTTTTAAGGGGGTGGGACAGGTCTGGGAAAAAGTCACTACTGTACAAGGAGGGGGGCAGCTACAGAGTAACTGATAGATGCACACTGGAGCAGATTCGATAGACCGTAGGGCCTGTATCTGCTGGCCGTTTTCATATGTTCATATGTTTGTAAGAGACTGCTATGGTTTTCAAAAGAGGTGGTTGGGAAGGCAAAGACAAAAAAGTTAGCATTCAGAAGGTGTAAGGAGACACAGGGGGAGGATGATAGGATGGAGTATAGGAGAAGCAGAGGAAGACAGGGAAAGCAGTCAGAAGTGCAAAGGTGCAAACGGAGGAGAAAAAAGCAAAGGCAGTAAAAAATGGGAACAAAACATTTTTCAGGCATGTAAGTGAAAGGAACAAGACCAAAGGATGGATCATGAAGCTTAGGAGGGAAAGGGGGAGAATGTATGCAAGAGGACCAGGAAAAAGTGGACATCCTGAACAAATACTTTTGTTCAGTGTGCACAGAGGAAGGGGAAGGCGAGGGTCCACTAAAAAGTGTCAGGGGTATTGATGTTAGGAAGGTGAACACTAGCCATTTCCAGTGAAAAGGGTCTTAAAGGAACTCAAATATTTGAAAGTGGCAAGCCAATGGGGCCAGATGGGATACATCCAAGGATATTGAGGGAGCTCAGAGATGTGCGAGAGTCAGTGGAGATGGTAGAGGTAATAGAGGGCTGGAGGAGGACAGATATAGTCTCACTTCACAAAAGTGGTAGCAAAGGGGAGACTGACAGTTACATACCAATCAGCCTGACTTCAGTGGTGGGGAAATTAATGGAATTACTACTGAAGGAAATGATTGTGGGATACCTTGAATCCAGTGGCTTACAAGATCTGAAGCAGCAGGGATTCCACAACGGGGTCATTTCAAACAAACACGATAGATTTGTTTGACTTGGTAACCAGGGAAGTGGATCAGGGTGGAGCTGGATTTCTGGAAGGGCTTTTGCAGCATTCCACATACTGTAGGAGACTCATAAATAAAGCTGGATAGTAGTGCTGTGTGGAATTTTCAAATCTGATGGAAGGAAAGTTTGTGGAATTTTTGAAATTCTGTTAAAATTCTATCAAATTTTGCTGGAAACAGAATGGTAAAATTGCGTAATAGAAAATGATTGCAGAACAATTTTTAACAGAAAAATACTGTTCCCCACAATATTATTCTACAGATCTCAATATTTGCCATGGAAATGGTTGTTGAATCATTTTCTGCAGAAAAATGCTGTTCCACTGTGGATCACAGCAGTCAGAATTCTGCAGAAGAACCACCACTGCACTTATACTAAGGATACAGGCGAAAATGACACTACCACTCAGACTACAGGAAATATCAAGTTAGACTTACAGTCTACAGTACGGAATGAGAAATTTGACTAATAAACTAGGCCCTCAATCTCAACCATACCAAAAAGCTAGTTCTCAGGAGAAGTGGTGGCAGTGCTTGAGGAATACAAAGTGCAGGCAGAAAAGAAATGACTTGACATTGTTCAGTTGCTGCATAATGAAGCTGTATGGGTGAAAGCATACTGCACCCTTGATGGGCATTGTAAGGGCATGAATCAGATTGTTAGACGAGTGGATACCTGGTTGTCATCATGGTGTGTGCCTGTTTGAGGGATAAAAAGAGAGCTGTTAAGGGTCAGAATGTAGCAGTACATAGTTGTAGTGGCAGAAAACGTACTGAGCCCTCAAGGGGCCATCATTAGGGTGTGTTTCCAATTAACTAAAGAGCAAGGCCCTGGAGCTACAAGGAGCCAAAGATCAAATGCACAAAGTACAATTCCTAAAGACACCAAGAGCAAAGAATGGCCAGGGCAGGCTAAGCTAGATACAGACATGATAGAAGAGGAGATCTGGCTCCAATGAGCACTCTGAATGGAGATGGAGTGTGAGAAACTACAACAGCAGCAACAGACAAACAACGAAGGAAGAGTGAGACCATCGAGTAGCAATGCAAGCAGGAAGAAGAGCCAGCCACAGAAGCAGAAATGCATCCACCCAACATGCAGCAGCATGCAACATAGAAACACAGAGCATAGAATTTGTTGGCAGATAAGGAACACTTAGCCCACCAAGTCTGCCAGATATTCCCTGCCTAATCTGTGTCTGCAGACCCTAACTAGTCTCTGGGGACCCTCCCCTTTTCCCTGCCTATTTACTAATATATTTTCTATGTCTATTCCATGCATGCTTGAATGCTTGTTTCATTTGTCTACTCAAATTTCAGTGAAGTAGTACTTCCTCACAAATCCCTCTTCAGCATTCACCATTCAGCCTCAACTCATGCCCGCTGGTCCTGCTGGTCTTTCTCTTTTGAAAGATACACCCCTACTACACCCTGATCACCTCTATGAGGTACTTGTAGGTCTCTATCTTGTTCCTCCTTACTTTCCTCTCTTCCAGAGTGTACATGTTGAGATCCATCAGTCTCTGCTCATGGGACTTTTTGTGCACTCCCTGCACCATTTTAGTTGCCCTCATCTGGGCTGTCTCCACCCTGTCTATGCCATTTCTGAGGTACAGCCTCCAAAACTGGAAACAGCACTCCAGGTGGGGTCTCACCAGTGAGTGATACAGTGGAATGACCACCTCCCTCCCACTTCCAGATGGAGAAACCTGTCTCTATGCACCCCAGTGTCCCTACCCACTGCTTTGCCACATGGCCATGCCACATTGAGTTCATTGGTTATGATCATTTTCCTTCCTAAAGACTCTCAGTACCTCCCCATATCCTCTACTCTGCTCTTGAGTTCATTATCTTGCTAGTTTCCTAAGAACCATACGCATTCTCTGTACTCCTTCCACAGTGTCCACCCTATTTCAAGTGTTGGTTTCACACCTCACACTGGGTACTGGGGTAAAATCCCAATACTGACACTGTAGTGCATCATTGGGGGATGCTGCACTCCTGAGATGGCATCTTTTGGATGAGACAGTAAACCAAGTTCCCGTCTGCCTACTCTGGTGGTTGTTCAGCTGGGCATTGAAGATCCATGGCACTTCTCAAAGAGTAGGAATTTTTATTGATTACAAATTAAACAATACCATAGCAATCATACAGAAATCATAACTGTGAATTCATATCTTAAAAGTTCAATTTCCCCATATAACCCCCAAAAAGGAAATTCCCTGTGTCTTATTCCCATACATAAGCAAGGAAAAGTTTAGCTTAATTTCTATTACCCCCGATGTACTCTCTAGTCTCATTATTCCTCAAGCAGAAACATATAATTTTTCCATCGAGTTCTTAGTATATGTATAGGACAAGCTTCCCTTCCTGGTAGTGTATTTTCTGTAATTCTATTCTTGGTGTATTCTCTAACTCTGTATGAGAACTCTTCTTTTGTTGAAATATCCAAGCACATTTGACCTGTCATATGTAATTTTTCAATAATATTCCTACTAGCTGTGTGGTACCTATGTCATACTTGCTGCACTGCTGTCCACATATAACTAACACTAGTTCTATGTAAGTGAGGTTTTGAAACATTAGATCTTCCCACTGCTGTTCTAAGTATGTCCAAAATTGTTTCACATAGGAACACTGTAAATACAAGTGTCCCTGTGTTTCCAAATGCTGTATGCAACCTTCCCTCAAACAGTATCTCTCACTAACCTGTTCATGTTTGTGTGACTTGAGCACTCCTAGCCAGCCAAGGATGCTTAGTGTATATCCCAAGCAAATGGTTTGCCATCTTGTCATATATGGCTCCAACCACTCCTGTATACTCTGTGTCTATGGTTTCCCGTTAGGTTGTATGGTTATACTAATATTTTGAGTTAAAAATAATGCTATAAAACAACTACGGGATTCACTATTCCCAACCCTCCTTCCAATTTGTGTCTAATTGTGGTGTTCCGTTTTATCAGTTTAAACCAACTTCCTCACAGCCCTTAAAAAAAATACACTAATCTTGTCTCCGTTGTCAGGGGTACTGGGAATGTGTAGCTAACATAAAGAAATATATGAATAATCAAAGTTTTAATCAACAATACACGTCTTAATTTTGGAATTATTTTACTTTTCCAAAGATTTCCTTTATCACCTGGTATTTTTAGGCTTGTGTTCCAGTTTTTGTTCTGCCAAATTTTGTTCTGTATACGTGATCTCTAATATTATCATATCTTGTTTTCTTACGGGAATCCCAGACATAATCTGTATCAGGGAATCCTCCACTACCCCATGTAACATCCAGAACTTTTGTTATAATTTACCTTACATCATGAGGCCTAAGTGAATTTTTCCAGCGACTGAGTTATCTCTGTTTCTTCTGACCCCTTATTAATCGTAAGGATGACTTCATCAGTGTAAGACATGCTTTTAACTGTTGGGGTATAACATTTAAAGAAATACCATTACTTTTGTCATTATTCTGTATCTTCCTTAATAAAAGATCTATCCCCAAAACACAGAGCAGGGGACTTAAAGGGCAATCTTGCCTCACACTTCTCCATAAACTGTTGGTATTTCCAACCCATTTATTTATATATAGTGTAACACTAGCTCCATAATACAAATTTTTTATCCAGCCAATTAATTTAGGTGGTATGATGTAGTGTTCTAACACTTTGAATAGCTACAGAACTCATGTGATAACCTATCAAAGGCCTTTTCTTGATCTATGCTTAATACAAACCCTAACTGTGATCCCTGATTCCCTCTTGCAAATAGTTCTCATAATCATATTACACTATCTTGAATTGTTCTATGTTTTACGGAACATGCTTGATATAGACTTAACAATTTTCCTGCCACTGTACTTAATCTTTCTTGAAGTATTTTTGCCAATATTTTGATATCTATGTTTAGCAGTCTTAATGGACGCCAGTTTCTCAGATCAGCTTCATCGCCTTTTTATGAAATAAAATCAGCACGGTTTCATACTGTGTTGTTGTTAGTTGTCCCTCATTCAGACACTCATTTTTTTTTTTATTAAGAAGGTGTTCCAACAAATTTGGTACAGACAGTATCATTATGATATAAAAAATATTTACAGGCAGCTAAATAGATTTAACAAGAACCTTTTAAGCTTATTACCTCACATAGTAGTTATCTTATACTGATATTGGACAACAAGTTTCTTGTAGATAGAAATCTTTCAAATTAATTCCATATGTTATCAAATTTCATATACATTTCTTTCATGATATAGTGTACTTTTTCAATTTTATAAACATCAACCATTAGATTTATCCACATCTCATATTTAGGTGGGAATGAGTCTTTCCATTCCATCAATATGCATTAATAGCCAATACTGTTAATCCTTATTTTTCATTATTACTAAGATCTGAGATATAACCCATTATCTGAAATAAACATTCAATATTTTTTTTAGTTTTATAGAAATTATTTTATAGATTGTATTTATAAGTTTGTACTAGAATATATTTAATGATTCACAGAATATAAGCATGTTTTAAGGTAGCGGTATCTGTTTTATATCTCGGGCAGATGTCTGGGTAATTTGGATTCATCAAGCTGAGCTTATGTGGTGTATAATAAATTCTATGTATAATATTAAAATGTGTTTGAGTTAGTCTAGTGGATAGTAATCTTATAGCATTGGTATTTATAATTTGTGTCCATTTTGCTTCTAGGATTGGAGAGTTTTTAATTTGTTTTCCCATTTTTGTTTTAGAAACTTAGAAACATAGAATTTGATGGCAGATAAGGACCGCTTGGCCCACCTAGTCTGCCCATTTCTCTACCTAATGGATAAGCTGCAGATCCAAGTTAACCTACAGCCTACTTTCACCTATCCCCTACTAGAATTGCTTTATGTCTGTCTCATGTATTCTTGAATTCCTCCACTGTTTTTGACCCTACCAACTCCTCAGGAAGGCTGTTCCATGAATCCACAACCCTCTTTGTGAAGAAATACTTCCTCACATTACCTCTGAGCCATTCCCCCGCTATCGTCAAATTGTGCCCCCTTGTTTTTGCACATCTCATTTTATGAAAGATGCTACCCTCTTGGACTTTGTTGATTCCCTTGAGGTATTTGAAAGTTTTTATCATGTACCCCCTCTCCCTCCTTTCCTCGAGGCTATGTATCTTTAGTTCCTTTAGTCTTTCTTCATATGTCTTCTGATGCAGACCCTGCATCATTTTTGGTTGCCCTCCTCTGGACAGACTCCACCCTGTCTATGTCTTTGCAGAGATGGGGTCTCCAGAACTGTACACAGTATTCCAGATGTGGTCTTACCAACTGTCTGTACAGAGGGCCAACAACGTCCTGTTTTTTACTGATGATGCCTCTCCCTATGCATCCCTGTATCCCACCCAGTCCTCCTTACTGCCTTCTCACATTTCTGGCCCACTTTTAGGTTGTCTGATACGACTACCCACAGGTCCCTTTCCATTTCTGTTGTTGTCAGTATCTCACCCCCCATTCTGTACTCTTCCATTGGGTTTTTGTTTTCCAAGTGCATTACTTTGCACTTCTTTGCATTGAATCTAAGCTGCCATACATTTGACCATTCCTCCAACCTTGCAAAGTCCCTTTTCATCCTTTCCACCCCACCTTGTGTATCAACTCTGTTGCAGATCTTTGTGTCATCTGCAAAGAGACATACTTTCCCTTCTAGTCCCTCTGCAATGTCACTTATAATGACATTAAAAAGGACCAGCCCCAGAACTGAACCCTGCGGTACCCCACTAGTAACCCTCCTTTCTTCACTGTGGACTCCATTTATGATTACCCACTGTGTCCTGTTGTCCAACCAGTGTTTTACCCAGGCTACTACCCTGGGAGCCACTCCCAGGCTGGCTAATTTGTTTATTAATCTTTTGTGTGGGACTGTGTCAAATGCCTTGCTAAAGTCTAAGTAGGCCATGTCAGCCCCTCCCTGGTCTACTGCTTTGGTCACCCAGTCAAAGAAATCAATGAGATTTGTCTGACATGACCTTCCCACTGTGAATCCATGCTGCTTTGGGTCCTATACCCCACTAGCCTCTAGGTACTCAACAAGTCTTTCCTTCAGAAGTGATTCCATCATTTTCCCTACCACTGAGGTCAAACTGACAGGTCTGTAGTTTTCTACCTCTGTCTTGCTCCCACTTTTGTGAAGGGGATCACATCCATACATCCTCCAGTCCTCAGGTACCACATCCTCCTGACTTATTAAAAGGGTAGTCAGTGGTGTTACTAGTTCTTCCCTTAGTTCTTTTAGAATTCAGGGGTGAATCCCATCAGGCCCCATTGCTTCATCCACCTTCTGTTTTAAGAGTTCTTTCAGAACCCTTTCTTCTGTGAAAGGACAAATATCAACCCCCTATCCAGAGTGCTTCTATTGACTGGATTAGGTATTTCACTCTGCTTTTCCATTGTGAATACTGAGAATATTTTGCTTTTTCACTATCATTCTCTGCCCAACCACTTTCCTCTTTGTTCAGCCTCAGTATCCCTGCCTTAGTCTTTCTTTGCTCCCTAATGTACCTATAAAAGGTTTTATCCCCCTTCTTACCGATTTGGCTATCTTTTCTTCAGTTTGTGCCTTTGCTATTCTGACTGCCTTATTGCTTCCTTCTGCTTTAACTGGTACAGTTTTCTGTCCTGCTCCTTCTGTGTTTCCTTATACTTCTTGAATGCTATCTTTTTCTCCCTTACCTTCCCCGCCACTTCTTTTGAGAACCATAGTGTTTTTTTCTTTCCTTTTGATTTGTTTATTTGCTTCACAGAAAGGCTTGTTGCCTCTTTGATGACAGTTTTGATGTTTCCCCATTGTTGCACTACCCCACCTTCTTGCCTGCTTACTGGTGTGCTTTCTGAGGCAGTTTCCTTTTGACAAAATCAGTTCTCCTGAAGTCCAGTACCTTCACTTTTGTGTGGCTTGACTCTACAGCTAAGTTTATTGTGAACCACACTGTTTGGTGGTTGCTTGTTCCTAGATGGCTACCCACTTCAAGATCAGAGATCCTCTCTCCCTCCCCATTTGAGAGTATCAGGTCTAAGGCTGCTCTCTCCCGAGTGGGTTCCAAAACTAGCTGTCTGAGGCATGCCCACTGTGGGGCATCGAGAATGGCCCTGCTCTTGGATGTGGCTGCAGCAAAGGTGCACCAGTCAACATCTGGCATATTCAGGTCCCCCATCAGCAATATCTCCCTTTTCTTTGCCATCCCAAGGATGCCTTATATCATTTCCTTGTCCATTTCCTCCCCCTGAGATGGGGTCTGTATACAACCCCTGTGCAGATTGTGGAGCCATTTCCAGTCTCCAGGGTGACCCACAGTGCCTCCTCTCCTCCATGTTTACCCTTTAGTTCTGTTGCTTTGATCTCTTCCCTTACAAAGAGAGCTACTCCTCCTCCTCCTTCTCTTCTTCTCTCCCTGTCCCTCCTTTAGATTGTGTACCCTGGTATGTTGACATCCCAGTCATGGTTCTCTGTGTACCATGTTTCTGTGACTGCCACAATATCCAGGCATCCCTCTTCCATCAAGACCACCATTTCAGGGAGCTTTTTACCTGGACTATGGGCATTGGTACTAATTACCCTCCATTTCTTTATGACTTTATTTCTTTTTGCCCCATCCCTGTCCCTACTGCCTTTGTCTTTTTCTCCATTTACCCCTGCCCTTCTCCCTATCTACTGCTCTATCTTGGAGTTTACCTCACTAAGTACCCTGATTTTGGGGAGGGGCTAGGATTTCCCTTCTCCTCTTCAGTGCCTCCCCCTTGGCTAGTTTAAATGCTTGCCATTAAAACATTTAAACCTATCACCTAGGATACTGGTTCCCCTCCAGGATAGATGCAGACCATCGCACCTGTATAGGCCTGCATCTCTCCAAGTGGATCCCCAGTCCCCAATGAAGCCAAATCCCTGAGCTCTGCACCAGCTTTTCAACCAGTGATTGAATCCCATGGTGCTGAGTATCCTAGCCTCATCCATGCCATAGACAGGTAGCACTTATGAGAAAATTACCGTATGTGCTACTTGTCTAAGGCCCCTCACCAACTCCACAAGCTCTTGTTGCACTGCTCTGATCCCATTCTTAGCCAGGTCATTCATCCCTAGGTGGATAATGACATCCAGCTCCCTCCTCCCTGCTGCTGCTCATACAATCCTGAGGATTCATTTCCTGTCCCTCCAAGCTCTGGTGCTGGGAAGGCACTTTACTTCCCTTTCCCCTCCCTCCCCCAGTTCTACCCCCTAACAACTGAGTCCCCCACCAGGAGTTATTTCCTTCCCTTGTGAAGTCCTGGGCCACCCTGCTGTGGGTCTCCAATGTGGAGGTTCCCAGCATCCTCCTTGGTCTCCATGGCAGGTGCCTCCATAGAGGAACCATGCTTCACCAGAGTGGTGAATGAATTGTGGAGAAGCACAGCTGGAGGGATGCACATCTGTTCCACCACCCTTACCCTCCCTGAGCCCATCATGGTCCAACTACTCCTCTTTCTTGGCAACCTCTGAGGTAGTGGTGGTGGTCTGGGTGGTCCCTGCATGGGGGAGCAGGTTTCCTGAATCCTTGCCAGGTCAGCGTGGAGACAAACCACCTCCTCCCTCAGACCAGAGAGGTGCCTGCAAATGGGACAGCAATGCAGTCTCCAGAATGTCTCCTGGAAGACTGCTGCTCCACAGCCAGTGCATTGCACCACTCCCAACATGTCTGTGTCCCTTCCACTTTCAGATGCTTTTTTGGTTTTTGTTCTTGCTTTAGTGTGAGCAAGTTTGTGAGTGTCTCTACCCGCTATTCCATGTGCTGTGCCTTTAAGGATATGAACAGGTGTATGTTGTTAGCAGATTTTGGGAAGTGATGTCAGAGTCCCTGCTATAAAGAAAGTTATGCCCTTGTGGAGGGTGGGGTGAGGGGAAGAGTGGGTGGGAGTAAACCTATGCCGTCCAGAAACAATCCCCTACAACTCTTACCCTCCACCCCGGGGAGTGCCTTCCTTCTTTTCAGACACCTATTTCACAAAGGCTAAGAAACAGGTCTAGTCACAACTGACTGCAAATATCTCCCAGTTACAGTTTCTCCCTGGCAAATTAAAGTTAAAACCTAAGAAAATTCCACCCCAAAAACAGAATCAATATTAGTTACTTACACAGGTCCAAAAAGTAATTATTCAGTTTAGTGTAGTCTAGAAAAAAAAACTCCTTGATTCAAGGAAGCTGTGGCTGCTTTCTCACTCTCTCTGTCTCAGTCTCAGCAGACAGAGACCACAAACAACTCCAGTTATAAATCCTCAGTTCAACTAGGCCCCTTTCAGCTCCTCCCCTTAACAGACACCAATTTCACAAAGGCTAAGTAACAGGCCTAGTCACAACTGACTGCAAATATCTCCCAGCTACAGTTCCTCCCTGGCAAATTAAAGTTAAAATAGTATATGTAATGGGCTGCTTAGTTTATTTTGTAAATTGAATAGACTTTTGATATCGTGTTATTGTTATTTTTTATCATTAGTTCTCTTTCCAACTCATTTAAGTTTGGTTTAATATGTAGCAATCCATTTTTTCCAAATAATTTTTAATTTGTAGATATCTTAAAAAATGGTGATTAGGGATATCATATTTTAATTTAATTTCATTAAAAGTTACCAATCCATAGGTATCATGCAAAAGGTTTATCTCCGTTAACCCCTTTGAATACCAAAATTTAAAGCTATTATCCATCTCTGATGGTAACAATTCCCCATTAAAAATTATGGGAGTGTTTGGTGAAATCATATTTGGCAGAAAACATTTACCAATAGTTATATCCCATAATTTACAAGTGTTTCTGGTTGAAAATAGTAACAAGGTGATCTTTGTGCATGAGGTACCAGAATGCAGAATATGTTTCAAAAACTGAAATTGTGTTTGAAAGGTTTCCAATTGGCAATTTGACTCATAAGTTTTTTGCTGGTGCCATTCATGTACTACAGATAAATTTGCTGCCAAATAATGCCAGTAAAAATTAGGTAAGGACAAGCCCCGTCTTCTTTAGGGAGATATACTGTAATTTTTCAATCTTTATCCTTGGTCTTTTACCTTTCCAAAAACATTTTTTTATTATGTTTTCCATTCTTATTGAAGAAATTATTATTAATAAGTATCAGAAGTGACTGGAATAAGAAGAGAAAAATGTATTCATTTTGATTACATTTACTCTTCCAGTCAATGTTAATGGTAAAAATTCCCATTTATGAAGCTCAGCTTGTATTTTATTTATAAGGGGTTCAAAATTATTTTGAAAAATTTGCTCATTACTGCTGTCCAACAATACACCCAGGTATTTTAATTTCGTAACTTTTTTAATTTGGGGATTTAATGAGTTATTGAATGGATCCAAATGATGTTTTGATTCTAATAACTCTGTTTTATCCCAACTGATCTTATAGCCTGAATAGTTGCCAAATACTTCTAAAGTGTGATTCAGTTCTCCATAATTTTGCTTAAATTATCGGTATAAATTAAAGCATTGTCTGCATATAGGCTGATTTTATAATTAACCTGATCTACATTTAACCCTGTAATTTTTGGATTATCTCTAATTAATATTGCCAGGGGTTCTTTGGCCAAGGCAAAAATAAGTGGGGACAGGAGGCACCCCTGTCTTACCCCCCCCATTTTAATGTAATAATTCCAGATACTTCATTGTTAGTTTCAACTCACTTCATTGTTAGTTTCAACTCTAGCTGTAATATTATTATAGAGTATATTTATCCAAGTTTGAAATCTTGGTCCAAAATTCTTTATTTTAATACGTGTTTTAATGTATCCCAATTCCACCCAGTCAAATGCTTTTTCAGCTTTTAAGGATAGTATTGAGTAGTTATTTTCTTTAAATTAATCATTTAAATGTAACGTTCTTCTGACATTTGTTTTAAGCTGTCTATTTTGTATGAACCAATTTTGATTTGTGTGTATTATTTCTGAGATAATTTTAAGTCTATTAGCTAAAATCTTTGTTAATATTTTACAATCCTAATTTTTAAGAGAAAATGGTCAATAAGAAGAAGCCATAGTAGGATCTTTATCCTTTCTTTTAAACAATAAAATTGTTGGCTCTCATGCAGAAGGGTTCATTGTTTGATTTGAAATCATGTGATCAAATAAAGTTTTTAGGTGGGGACTGATCAAGTCACTGAATGTTTTATAAAAATCTATTGTGATCCTGTCAGGACTTGGTGATTTACCAGGGGCTAAGGTTTTAATTGCAGTCTGTATTTCAAATAATGTGATATCTTAATCTAGCATGCTTCTATGTGAATCTTCAAATAATGGGAGTGCAGTATTTCATAGATATTCTTCAAGATTTATAGATTGTATTCCTTCTTCTGAGGTATACAGATTTTTATAATATATTTCAAATACTTTATTTATTTAAATGGAGTCAGATTTTAGTATACCTGATCTATCCTGAATTCTGGTTATAACATGTTTTTCTTTATTTTTTTTAGTTGCCTGCTTAGAATATTTTCAGATTTGTCACCCATTGAATAATATTTTGATCTGGAATTTATTAATTGCTGTTCTACTTCAACAATAGTACTTTTAATATATTTATTTCTTAGTTCTAAAACTTCTTGCATGGTTCTAGGATCTCTATTGATATTAAATGCATTTTCTTTTTGTAATATTTTGCTTTCAAGGGATATCACTTTTTGTTTTTTCTTTAATTTATTTGCATTGTATGATATAGATATGCCCTTAATATATGCTTTAAATGTAACCCAGATAGGTGTAGCCGCTACTTCATTATATTTATTTAAAGAAGAAAAAAGCTTCTATCTTCTGAATGATTTAGGGATAAACACTGTCTTTAAGTAGTAAATTATTAAATCTGCAATAGTTATTTAATTTTGGTTTCCTAATTTGTAGTGTCCAAATGAATGGGGCGTGATATGAAATATGTATTGCTTTATATCCAGTCTTAGATAAAAGATACAGTAATGTTTCAGAAATCAAGAAAAAAATCTATTCTTGAGTGAGCCTGAGGTACTGGAGAGAAAAACGAATATTGTTTTGCTATTAGATAACAATAGTGCCATGGGTCAATCAGACCAACATCCTCTATAAAGTGCTTAATTTTCTTTGCTGCAGTTTGAATTTGAGAGATGACAACAGAACACCATGTAAGGTACAAGCTAACAGAGGCCAATGGTACAAACATCAAGCAGAGGCAGGACAGCACTAGGGGGAGGTGAAACACAGGCACTGAAAGCCCTTGCATACAAGGCTGTAGGCAGGCATATGCACAGTACCCAGATGGGCACAGTACTGCTCAATGGCCGTCACCAGGTTTATGCTGGCCTGTGAACATGACCAGGTGAAGCAGTAGGTAATGAGCAGTGTAGGCAACTGAGCAGTGTGTCACTGGAAACTGCTGCCAACTCAAAGACAGGGACATGGACAACCCCAGTAGCCATGACAGAACACATCTGTACATATATCGATGTGTCTGGAAGGGGGCACCATGTGGATGGGATGTATACATGTTGCAATGGGGGGGAATGTAGGAGACTGTGTACAAAATGGATATAGCTGCCCACATCCCTGTCAGCACACAGGGAAATGTGATGTCAAACAACATGTCTGGCCCCAAAGGCACCATGCACTGCACCAAAACAAGACACAGGGAACCCTGAGACCTGCCCTCCTACAATAAGCAGATGCAGACAGCCTGTCACTGCACAATGGCCCAGCCAGGGTGACAGACGCTGTGGTGGACACAACTGCAGAGCCACATGCAGGGAACAGCTGTGGGGTGTGTAAGGAACCATGCCCACATGCAGCAAGCAGGCTGTAGACCAACCAGTGGGATACTAGGGCACACCAGTGGGTACACAGTTGGAGTAATGTCAGGTGTGCAGACAACGAACCTCCCCAGATACCCCCCTGACCACTAGCAGCCAGAAAAGCAGGACATCAGTGGGAACCCAATAGTAGGTGGTGCAGAGAGCTGAGGCACACAACATGGGGCCGTGCACTGCCACACCACAAGCGCACACACCAACTGCTGCATAGCATCCCCCTCACTGCCAGTAGCAACAGCACACCCACAATGTGGGACCACCCCTGCACCAGCCACCCAGAATAGGCCGACCAAGTACAGCCTATGCCAGTAATGCAAACAGTGCAGGAGAAGAGTATGACCACTGCACACAAGGCACACTGGCAGGCAGCAATCGAGACAACCAGAGCATGGGTGTAGGCACATGACCGGCATCACGAGGTGGGCCACACAGATGCACAGAACACTACCCCAGCAGCAGGCACTGGAATGCATAGCATGCATGCTGCACATGCCAAGGCTGTAACCCCACAACACTGTGCACAAGGGACAGGCCATGTAACTGAACACAGAAACCATCGCTGTGGGAGGGCCAGGGAGACATCAAAAGTCCAGACACACCCGCAATATGGAATGAATGGGGGGCATGTGACAGCCACCAGCATGAACAACCCAGATGCCACACAACGCAGGTACCACAGAGGAAAGGCAATGGATGTGACCAGGAAGGCCTGGATTGGAATCATCCTGCTGCACCACAAAAGACGGCACACAGAGTGTCACAGCAGGCCCATGCAAGTGACATGCAGGGCAACCCATGACAGTGGCAGCCATGTCAGGCACAGGCCCAAACAGTACGCTGTGTACAGCTGTAGCCACAGATGACCAGATGCGGCAGGACCGATACTGATGTAAGAGCAGTGACATGCACATAGCCAGTACACCACTGGACGTGGTGGTGGGGGGACATGTTGGTGAAGGGATCCCTGGAGAGGGCAACACTGCCACTGGTGGAACATCCCACCCCCCCGTGACGCATACCACAGTGAAGAATGGAGTTGGTCTAATAGGTGCCCGCCTGAATGGATACACAGGGGTAAAGTGACAGATACCCACATAGCAGGGAGCACCTGACAGTACTGTGGACACTGCTGATGGGGTAACACACAGCCCCAACCAAGCTTGCCAGGCCCCATCAAACAACAGTATGTGTTGAGTCACCAGGGCACCAACACACACCACACCCCCCCAACATGCACACATGCCTGGCATTAACCAGTACACACCATGCCCCCCGCATGGCCCAAGCCCACAGAATGCACAGTGCACACCCGTACACAACAATGCAACACACAAACCAGGGCACAGTCCCATGCCCCTCTGGACAGCACTGCACCTCCACAGTACCCATGAACCCACCCCCTGCCAGTACCCAGCAATGGCCAAGGGAATGTGAACAGGCACACAGGCTACAGCGGAACTCATGGCACATGTCTAGAAGGGACACTGAAAGACACAAGCACATCCCCCCGCACCCATCCAGCTAACACTGTAAACAAGCAATGGCCCATGGTACACAGCCTGGTACCAACCATGCCATCCCCACATCATGTGAGTAACAGTGCAGAGACAGCTAGCAGACACACAACAGCTGCAACACTGATCCAGGAATGCAATGCAAGGTGGTGTGGACAGGCACGACCCAATGGCACCATGCAACAGACATGTACCGTGGACTCCACACAGGCAGGTGTAAACATGACACACACAGAACTGCTACCACACAGCACAACATAGGGACACCAGTGGGAACACATGATGAGGACCCAGCCACATAATGTATGTGCTTTATACCCACAGATGACCCCAGGGAGGACAAAAGGTCCATGAGAGGCAACGAGTGAAGCAGCACGTCAATGCCACCAAGCAGCCCAGGCACACAAACAGAGACAGTGGCATGGGAGGAGGAGGAGGAGGTGCAGCAGCACCACAGTGAGCTAGACACAAGGGCCAGTGAGGGTGAGGATGAGTGGTACACTGACGAACTTATGGACACAGACAGCCCTGCAACAGCCACCACAACAGGGGTTGTTGAGGAGTCAGTGGTAGACCCTGCAGTGTCAACTGATGAGAAAGGTGTCAGCACATAGGGTGCACATGACCAAGCAGGGGAGGTGGATAGTGACGACAAGGCAGCAGTGGACATGGGCGTGGATACCCACAATGGACAGAGGATGGTGATGGAGGACACAGATCCAGTGATGATGGACTGAGACAGTACTTCCAGGAGGTGACGTATGCTGAGAAGTCCATGGCCAGGAGCATGAGGGGTGCATGCAGCACTCAAGGCACACACCATTGCCACCACAGCAAGCCTGGGCCGCATCAAGGGGTCCATAGCTGTGGTGCATGTTCTGATGCAGACTGGTGTGGCCAATACACAAGGCCCACAGGCACACATTGAGGCCATACTGCTGGCCATACAGGCTAGCATCCAGCAGCAGGCAAATAGCATGGAGATGACAACAGCATTACTGCAGCAACTGCTGCACATACAGCGGAAGCACTCATAGACTGCACAAGCCATGGCCACAGCATTACACCAGATGCAGATTGCAGATGATGGCCAAGGCCATGGTTGCTGGTCAGGCACAAGGGCATGCCATAATTGGTGGGAGCATCCAATACCACAATGCAGCATGTGGCACAGGGCCACAGGACACATACCACAACATGGGCCAGGAAGGATGAGCAATACACTGTCCCATGCACCCATATATGGCACCCATCAGCAATGTGCTGTCAGCAACAGCAATGAAGAGAAGTGCCCAGCGTTACAGACCACACAGCAGCAACGTCCACAGTGATGTGTATCCTGCTGCACATGCCAAAACATTGACACATGCCCAGTGCCAATGCATGCGGACCTACATGACACCAACTATGGCACCATTTGGGGATACACAACACATGTCCATGGGGAGGACACCCACCCGTGTATGGAGGAATACAACACACACTGCATGGACCAAACATGAACAGTGGACATGGGCACAGCAGTGGAAATGACATGTGATAGGCAGGACATTGACAGATGCAGGACATATTGGCATCCTGCGACACAAGCCAGCAAACCATACACAGACATAGGTACCCTGTGGATGGTGTGCAGCATCAGCAGGAGCAACACACAGGTGGCATAGCAGCCCCACGGACCGGAGACTATGGGAACACACAAGCCACCACCATACCAACCAGCACCACGCTGGGTGACAACAGTACAGGGGGGACATGCAGACCCACAGAGGGGACAATCATCCACAGTCACATGGTGACCCGCAGCTGCACAGTGGAACACAATAAGCCCAACATGGCACAACAGTCCCACAATGCAATGGCACCACAGGCAACATGAGGCCAGAATGCAAAGCCAACCACCATGCATGATGACACAGCCAGCATGGAGGGACACATGCATGCCACCACTGGACAGTGCACCGGACAATGGAGCATGACAGGCACACAGTCAGGTGGCACATGTCCACACATACCAACAGGGCAACCACAGGCATGGTACAGCAGCATGGACCACACTACAGGTCTGCAAACAGCACTGTCAACCATTGGCAGCACCGACAGTGCAAGGTCCACCAAGGCACACAGTGTGCAATACAGCGAGGCTGCACAGGTGTCAGCACCAGAGCCCATACGCAGCAGGGGAAAGCCAAGCAAGGTGACAGTCGGACCCCGTGGGACAACAGTGGTGGACACAGCAGTGGCATGTGAGGCAACTGCTGCAGGACAACATGGGCACACAGATGTTAACAGGGCAAGGACGAACACAGCACAGGGGACTGCTATGGAGGCATGTGCGGTATCCAGTGCAGCAGCCACCTGAACCATGGATGCCACTGTGAGTGGACCAGTGGAGGAGCAGACATGCCGGACTGGTGCATCAGGGACTCAATGATCAAAAAGGGTTGCAGATGCAGCACACACAGACGTGACCACTGCACAGCAGTGGAAGATGCCAGAATGACATGCCCCACCACACCGCACATGCACATTGCCAGGATGGCACACACACACACACACTACATGGTATGGGTCATCCAAGCTGGAGCGACTGGCCCACACAGCAATTGACAGTGGCTGGATGGTGGACATGGCACAAAGCACCCCACAGTCCCTGACACACAACACTGTGGTCCCTGAACACACATGGCCACACACAACACACTCCCTGTGCACGGCGAGCACTGCACAGTGACACACACACACATCTGCACACACATGACATAAGATACAGCTAGAGACCACTGGTGGCATCCTATGATGCCCCACCATCCAAGATGACAGGTACACAATGCACCACTGTAGGGATGGACACATTGGACCCATGTCCACATGTCACCACAGAACGTGCCCTATGTTGTTGCACTGTCTCTGGCCTAGCAACACACACACACACACAGCAGTAGTGCCCCCACACACCACCGCCATATCCGTGCAATGTCCTGCACAGTATGCAGTATGGCCATGTCCTGGGGTAGTCCACACCATGCCGCCACCACCCAAACTGAGATATACACACCCCACTGTACCTTGTCCACTGCAGCCTCCAATCATATGTGTTGCACACCTGTCCTGCCATTTGGCCTGCATAGTAACCTGTTATGCCCCCCCAATGTGGCACTGTCCCACAGGTGACTAGGTGTACCCAGCAATACACTGCACTCCCAGCAGTGGCCTGGGGTACATACATCTGCTGTTGATACATGCACGCAACTCTGGGCATGCCTACACAGGGCACAGTACACAGCTGAACATGCAATGGCAGTGCATGCAAAGCACACCTGGTGGTGCCCCTGTACAATGCAGTGGCCACTGAGGGCACCCCAACCAGACTGGTCACAGGAATGCATGCACCTGGGTGGTGACCACACAAGGGCATGCACCACAGGACAGAACAGTGACCTGATGGTTGCCAGTGACACATATGGCCCCTGTGAGCAATGGACAGTGGCATTGGACAATGGCCATGTGGCCGATCAGGCATGCCCATGTTGCAGGTTGCACAGCATGTGGCAGGGACTGACATGCTACCCCCAAGGCCACCCATCCAGGGAGCATGGTACACACCCCCTGGCCATGCCCTGGTGCAGCCATAACATGACCTGCCAACAGTCCTGCAGGAGTGCACCCCCCCAGACATGCATGCCAGGCTCCATCGACAACAGCATGTGGTCCCGGATCCGTGCCGCCCACCAACACCCCCCACCTGCTAGCCAGGGACATTGCCCCTCCCATGCAATGGCTGCCACACAGCCTGCCGGTGATGGTCAGCTGACCACCGCATGATGGGTGTATGCACCAACATGGGCAACAGCCAGCAGCTACAATGGGTGGGGTATGGCTGAATGCCTGTCCGCAGATAACAACACAAAGTGGCACCCACCATCCCCCCATATACTGCTATTGATGCCTGGCAGGTATGGTGACAGGTACGTCTGTTTGTGTGTGGGCCAATGACTGGGGGACACATGCACAGTTGAATGGGGAGAGGCCAGTACCGTGAGTGGTCTGCAACATGTGGACCTCAGCGTCCGCGGGGACAGGCAATGCAACTGGCCATTGAGACCTCATCGCACAACACTGTCGAATGGTGGATGCCCATGGGTGCTGGCACACCCATGCTGCAATATGGTGGCAGTATTGGGATAACAACCTGTACTCCTGAGGTGGGGCCTGGCCAAATGTGCACCCCCAACTGGGCCTGTGGCATGTGTGACACAGACTTCGCCACCGCCATGGTCCCCAATGGTGCTGGGAGTGTAGATCTGAACAGGATCGGAAGCCTATCACAACATCTGGTTGGGTCCTAAAATGATGATGGGACAGACACCATCCCCATGTGGTGTGCCACCCATGTGAACCCTGCACCGTGGCCCATGTGTCTGGACATGGGCACCTACAGTTAGACAATACCATGCTGTCCACTATCAGAGCCACAAGCATTACTGTGACCCTTCCTTGGTGCCATGCACAGTGGGCCACATGTGCACCCTGCCATGTGGCATACACCCTGTACACCATCATAGACGACCCCCATGTGCGCTGACCACCACCAGTCGACCGTGTGTGTGTGCCACCCCTGTCTGAGCACAGTCACAATTGAGCAGACGCCTTCCAATCACATATTATCATGGTCCATAGCCTTCATGGCAGCCACTGTGTGCACAGGGTGTTGCCTGCAGCCCTGTGGCTACTGGTCATGCCACACATGGCTGGATGGGTGTGCGGCTACCACCGGCAAACAGCGCCGTAGCGACACGGCAGTGCAACATCCCTGACCCTGCCCCATGATGGTGCACCTCCACCATTCCACACATGGGCCCCTGCAGACATATCATGGTGCACACACACCCCCACACAGCAGTTGCATGGCCATCAGATGGACAACACACCATACCTGCAGTACCCAGTCCAACTACCCATTCGGCCATGTTCACCTTGTGGCACCTGTGAGAGTCCCATAGTGACTACATACCTGGTTGGCAGGCACCCAGACAGGGCTGCATGCACTTGTGATGGGTCCACTGATAGGTGATGTCAGCTGCCATATGCGGGCAATAGTGTGGCCAGGCACACCCTCCCTACACATGTGTGATACCCATTTAAGGCCTGTGTGCAGCCCCGTATATGCCATGCCCGCCCACTAACACTGAACGCCACCACACCTGCTGTTGCCTACACTACTATGTGTCTGTCACATTGTGCACATATGCTATCCATCACACATGACAGTGGAACACAGGCCATGTGGATAGGGGTGTGCAACAGTATCACGGACATTTGTAACTACCATGTAGCTTTGTTTGACCCGTGTATGCGATGGAGACATGGTAATATGCCCCGATACACTGTCACCCTGGGGGACGGCCATGTGTGAGGCTGTGTACCAGTGCTCATGGGCGGCAGCTGCAGTGTGTGCACTCAGCTACTGTACACGCAGTCCATGGGATGTGCCATGTGGCCTACCGGTCTGTCTGTCAGCAGACCGGTGTGCATGCCACACATGTGGTGGGCCTATGCGCGAGCATACACACCACCCTGCCAGCAGTCCCCGTGTCCTGGCCAATGCATGCCAGGCCAGTGTGGCTACACTCTCGGACATACAATGCAGCCATCACCAGTGGGTGCGTGACAGTCAAGACAGACATGTGCCCATGGTCACCCACGATGTCTACTTTCCCCTAACAGTGTGGCAGGCCTGGTATCCCCAGCCATCAGATCACCACAGCCGTGCCCTCCATCAATGCCACTGGCATGCTCTGTCAGGCTGGTCCCTAGTTGGCCACAGATGGTCAGCCATGGTGGCCACCACGGCGGACCCACTGCCCTACAGAGTGGCAGTGCCCTGTGTGTGTACGTCATGGCACATACCTGTACAATGCACAATGCCTTACAAGACATGCCTGCTTCAGCCTCCCACCCCCATGCAACACATGACACCCCACAGTGTAGAAATGGCACAGGCAACAATGGGTATGGCAACACAACAGTGCATATATTGTGTAAGAACAGGAACAACAATGACAACAAGTACAACCAACAACTGCACAATCCCTCTGCTGCGGGTGTGGCACAAACAGCACATTACATATCAACATTGACATGGTTATACAGCAATAATGAACAGTGCAATGATGCCACCATGTGCCACTGCCCAGCTGTGTACACACCAGCATGACCCATCACACACATATATGCACACCCAGGCACTGTGGTGACAGTGCCAACCCTGCCGTTCGGAACATGCTGCGCTACATAACAACATTCTGTCTACTGCTGCAGGTTACCAAACCCCCCTTCCCCCAGACAATGTGGTACACACATTCCACACTGCCAGCACTCTGTGGCATGGCACACCACACATCTGTTCTATACCACCAAGGTGACAGCTTGTATGCGTGGCAGCACCACACTAACGTTCAAACTCCCCAAGTGTGTCCATGACTGCCCTTATGGACACCAGTAGGCTACCCAACAACTATACCACATCCTGTAGCTGTTACCTGGTGGTGGCAGTGACACGCTGCACATGGGCATCATGGCTGCCAATGCACACAGCCCCCTCAACATCAACATGTCCATGGCCATCACCAGCAGGGACAGCAGGCCCTGTGGCCTGGTCCACATGAGTACCACTGTCCACATTGTCCTGTCCTGTGAGTCCCACAGTTGCAGTGGTCACCACCACTGTGGCAGGGGCAGCGTCCAGCTGTCGTGTGCATGGTTGGGGCACACGTTCCACTGCAGCCGTCTGTGTGACCTGAGCTGTACTGCACCCAGACTGAGCCACCAATGACCTCTCACCACCAGGTCCTGTGCCTGTTGTCGGACACGCATGGGCCTGCATCTGCCTGGTGCGCTTTGCGTAACTCTGTGCCTCCTGCCACTTCAGGCTCCTCATTGCCATCATGAGGCCTCTCAGACACTGTGTTGGCATGTCCCCATCTGCCTCATCTACATCATCCTCATCTTCCTCACTGTCCCTTGCAATGACAGTAGAGGTGGGCCATAGTTAGCATCCAACCATGCATGCACACATACAGTGTCACCCATGCCGTGTATGGACACACCTCATGTGTCAGATATGATGGCCATACCAGGCAGTGTGGTGAGTAGCCATGGAGCTGTGCTGCATGTACAGTGTGGCATTTAACCCAGTGCCCTGTGAAGCATGCATGTGGTGCCCGTCCTGGTCCACATACCCGTAGCCATGGAGGCAGTGTGCATGTCAGTTGCCCACCACTTTGGCTGTGTTTGGAATGCCCGCTGTACACACCATGTACCTCTGCCCTGTTGCCACCCAAGCACCGCTGTCCCTCAACCATGTCTTGGGTAACACACCCATCATTGCCAGAGTGATGTGCACCTATGGGTGCTATGTACCTCCCCCCTTGTGGCTGCAGGCACTGTACATGGTCATGGGTGCCAGAGCCACAGGGGACAGTGGTACCAGCAGCAGGGTGGCACAGCCCTGCACAGTGTCGGAGTGGGTCGGCACTCACTGTGTCTGGCTGTGTCCATGCCTTGCCATCTGTGTGCACTGGTTACCAGATGGCTGCTGTTGGTTGTCCATTGCACCCATGCAGCTGTACCGTGTTACCTGTGGTGACGTATGCCCCTGTTCATATACATTTTGTCCAGTGTCACACTGTGGCATGGCACTGTCCATGTGCATGCCCATGTGCAGGCAGTGGGACTGTAATGCTTGTCCAGGCATTTGTGTGCAGGCATACATGTCCTGCACACCAGCTCATATCAGATGGGGGCTACATCCGTGCCCTGTCAGTCATCTGACTTTGTCAGTTACCTCAATGTGCACACAGCACCACGTGTGCCCCACACACAACCAAGTGCACCTGTAGAAGGGTGGTTTGGGCTTGCTGTGTTGGGGTGGTCTGCTGTCACCTTCACTGGGTACAGTACTGTGTTGTGGTCGCATTGGAGTGCTATGCTGTTGGGCACAGTGGCACACAGTACCTGAATGTGCTGTGCATACCTGCCAGGTACCCTGCCCCCCCCTGCACACCTTGCACTGTAGCCTTGCTGCCCCTGGTATCCTGTGGGCTGTACACCTATGCACATCCATGGCCTGCTGGCCCAGCCCTTATCTGTTCATCCATCATGTTGCCCATGCACATCTCACACACAACGGATGTGTCACTTACTCTCCTGACTTGTACTTGAACCATCTTCACATTGCCTGGTCATCTCAGCATCCTGCTGTGTGACCCCATGTTCCTTTGTAGTGGCACACACCTGCGGATCTGTGGAGACAGTGACATCCATGGGTTAGACAGGTTGTGGGTACAGGCCCTGTTGGAGGGTGTATCCCTGCCACACTGTACATGTGGTGTGCCACCCACCTGTCTGTCTATGATGGCCACCACACATCCGTATGTCTGCCTCTCAGGCCTGGTCTTTGAGGGCTCTTCAGGATCCCTGACTCCTTGCTGGACATATCATTCAGTTTGTGCTTCAGCTGTTGGACTGTGTGCTTGACACCCATCAGTGTCTGCAGGCTATGCTGCACCACACCCTGTCCCTGTCCCTCATGGGGTGCCTTGCCAAGCCTGGTGGCATCAGCAGCCTTGACCACTTAGTCACACAGCTGACCAGCATGGCGGTCTCCTCATAGGTGAAGTTCTGTCTTCTGGGCCCTTGACCTGTCATGTTGTGGAGTACTGGGTCAGCCACACCAATTGCACCTGCTGGGGATGGGGTGTCTCTGTGTACCACACCTGTAGGAGTGTGCTGTGCTTGCAGCCTACAGTACCCCTGGACCGTTCTTCATGGGCTGCAAGCTGTGGGAGGCCCTGCAGTGCCTACCCAAGGGAATGTGGTACAGTAGATGGTGGAGGTGTTATTGCACCCCTGTGAGTGCTGTTGTGGGCAGCGTGTACTGTGGCAGTTGTCCACGTGCAGGTTCCTAACACAGTGTGCCTCCACTGGCTGTCCCCTGTGCAGTGTGATGCACCCCAGCTGCACGTGCATCAGCTGCCCCAATGCAGAGTTATGCAGGACTGTGGTACTGACACCACTGTCGAGACAGCGCCTGCATTGATGCTGTGATGCAGCAATGGGGCTTTCCCACGATGACGCTGCGTCACCTTCGTAGCCTTTTCATGATGATCTGAGCCTGGGGTTCTGCGGCACTGGCCTCTGTGTCATCTGCCATGATGCAGTGATGGGGCTTTCCGCAATGGTCTCTGCATCACCTGCCATGCGCACCATGATGCAAGGCTGAGGTTCTGCCACACTGGCCTCCCATCACCTGCTGTGATACAGCGATGGGGCTTTCCCGTGACGGTCTCTGCATCACCTGCCATGACACACTGTGACGCAAGGCTGGGGTTCTGCCGCACTGGCCTCTGCATCATCTGCTGTGATGCACCGTGACACAGCGATGGGGCTTTCACGTGACAGTCTCTGCGTCACCTGCCGTGATGCACCATGACACAAGGCTGGGGTTCTGCCACACTGGCCTCTGTATCACCTGCCATGATGCACCATGACGCAGCTATGGGGCTCTCACATGACTGTCACTGTGTCACCTGCTGTGACGCACTATGTCCTAGGGATGGGGTCCTGCCACAGTGGCACCGCATCACCTGCCATGCCACACTGTGGCACTGGGTCCTGGAAGACATTGGTGGCTGTGCCGCTATGGTGCCTGCATCGTATATGCACACACCCACCTACTACTTCACTGTGCAGGACATGGGGTTGTGCATGCATGGGGCATTCCTGGTTGGCTGGGGAGTGGTCCTGGGTCCAACTACCTGGCTTCACTGCCAAGGACTACAGGGTTATGCATCCGGTGGATGGGATACCCAGGATAGATGTTTACCTGGGTGTGGCCATTACCCTGCAGCGGGGGAGTGGGGGCTGTGGGACTGATGCACCCTGGGGACCTGACGCACACCTTGCAGTGCTGGTACACAGCAGCATAGGCACACATGCCACTGGGATGCATCCCTAGGTGGTTCAGTGGTAGGGGTGGGTAGGCTGTACTGCCCTCGTATGAGTCACTGTTAGGGCTGCATCCAGGGTTCAGTGTTCAGTACCACAGCACACACACCTCCCCGAGGTTGTTCTCACTCTGGTGATGGTAGAGTGGAGGGCTACATAGCTGACTGCCAGATGGAAGGGGATGGCATATGTGGGTAGGGTGGGGGCACTGTTCATGTGCTCCCTGTTTGACAGGTGGTGTTGGGCAGTCTTGGGTGATTTTACAGGCACTTGCCAGGGATGCTTGTGGTCCATGGAGTGGGCATCTTCGGTCTCATGGCACCCATATCACCTGGGGGCACGGACATCACCTGGGGGTGTGTGGTCTTGGTGGGGGGTTTGGAGGCACCTGTTTACTACTTGGGTGATGGACACCTGTCTGCACTGCTGAGTGTGGCATTCCCATCATCACCTGTGGTCAGCATTAGGGGAGGCTTGGATGGGCATAGGGGGCTGGTGGGACTCATGGGTAGGGGTAGAGATGGATGGGGTGGGAGGGCTGGGTCATGTGCACTGGCTGTGGTCCCTGCACTCTGTGCAGGCATGTTGGTCCAGTTGGTCATCCTCTGCTGGCTCCTTCATCAGGGCGTCTGTGTGTTTCTGCCACAAGTGGTGTCAGCTGCACACATGTCACCTCACTGTCATCAGTTTGGCATTGCACTGCATGGCCTCTGTCCTATGCCATCCCCCTGCTTCATGCTGTGACCACTACATCATGCAGCATGCTTCATCACATTGCTGTGGCATCCCTCAGTAGTGGTGGATCTCTTGCTGGCTGTGGGGGGCATGGTGGCCTATACCAGTGGGTGGCACACACCAGGGCTGGTGGGGCACTGTGTGTGTGCATTGTGGTGCATGGGGTGGCATGGCTGTTGGCCATGCATTCCCGTGCATGCATTCCCGGCACTGCCACGCCACACAGAGGTGTCCATATGTCATGCCCCATTGGTGGGGAGCTGGGACCTATCACAGTGTCTGCAGCAATAAGCCATGCCAGTGATGGTGCAGTGCTGTCCAGGCATTGCACCACACATATCAGGCGTGTCGGTGACCTGCACTCCCATCCCTGTGTTACATGGGGTCCCATTGTGGTGGTGGTGTTTGGTGCCCCTTCCCCATGGTTGTGCCTTCTGGGGGGGGTGTGGCCAGTCACGACTGCATGGGCCTTCCCGAGTGTGCTGCTGCACAGATGATGGTGCCCTTCCTCCATGTTGGCCATGTGTGTCCTGAAATGTCATCCACATGGTGCACATGGTCCAGGGACCCAGGCCCGCATCTGTGCTCTGCCTGGCTGTCTATCCTGTGTGGTATCCATTCTACGTGGCAGTAGTGTCACCCTTGGTCAGCATGGTGCATGGGCCTTGTGGTAGGGTGCCATTTTACTGGTGCATCCATCAGCGTGTTAGTGCGGTCTTGTGGTGGCACCCATCACCCACCTGGTTAGGAGTCGATGCCACATCACCACACATGCGCCCATGGTGCCTACACCCATCTGTAGCAATGTGATTCACTACATCTGTGTTAGGACATTCCTGTTGACATGGTGTTGTTCAGTGGCACCCAGGCCCGTCATCACATTGGCCGTGCCACAGTCACCTCAGCATGTACCTAACATGGCTTTCCAGGTATGTGCTCCACCATGCACACATCCACTCTGTGCATTGCACACTGCCTGGCTCCATGGTGTGTGTGCCTCTCCCGTTGACATGGTCCTTCTCTGGATGTTGCTGTGTACTGCTGCCATGGGCTGTCAGTTATTCAGCAGACAGTGTCTGTGTATCATCACTGATCTCTGTCTGACAGGCACCCAATGGCACACTATGCATGTCCAGGGCTGTTGTTCCAGCATCTATTGTCCATGAGTTTTGGCCTGGTTTGTTCTGCATGTTCATATGGCACCATGGTGTGGTGCTGTACAGTTGGTGAGTGCTCATTGTGTGGCATGTGGTCCGGGTGTGGTCACTGGCTGTTCTGGCTTGATCATGGTGTTGTGTGCTGCGGCATGATGTTATGCATAGTGACTTCGTACCAGCTGTGCCCTGGTCCTATATCCGGCTGTGGCTGTTCCTCTTGGGTGTTGGCCTTGGTTGTTGTCCGCCGCTGCATTTGCTTCTTCATTGTCACCTACTTCATTGCCACTGTCATCCATGTCCTCCTCTTCCACCATGTTCACTCTTTTGACAGTGGCTATGTTGTGTAGGATGCAGCTGGCCATGGCGATCTTGCATGCCATGCTGGGTGTGTACTGCAGTGCGGCTCCAGAGTGGTCCAGGTACTGGAACTGCATTTTCAGGAGTCTGAATGTTCCCTCGATCACAACCCTTGTGGCTGCATGTGCATCATTGTATCATGCTTAGGCTGCACTCTGTGGACTTCTGATTGGCGTCATTAGCCATGGCAGTAGGGGGGATCCACTGTCACCTGTGAACATGATGGCAATGGTTAGTTGGTGTGCCTGCATTGTTGGTTCTGTGTGCATCTCTTCTGGCAACCCACTTTGTCATCCACCCACCACGCATGCTGTGTGCTGCAGTTGCCACATTGGCTGTTGTACCCATCTCACACTGTCTGCCACTTCGTGCATGTCCATGTGTGTGCCGTGTGTGATCCCTGTGTCTGCTGTCTTGCTGTCACCTGCGTGTGTGTGTGGCCTGTATGCCTCATAATGGCCACTGGCTGTGTTACACTGCATGGCTGTGTTGCTGTGTGGTGGTGTGTGTGGTGTGTTTATGTGGGGGACGTCCTGTGTACCACGCATGTCTGTGTTTGTGCGCCTGGGCCTAGGGATGCGTTTCAATGGGCAGTGCCATCCTGGTGTTGGTAACAGTTGCGTGTTGTGCTGTGCTCCCTGTGTCACTGTGGCTTCAAGGAGCACCCCCAGTGCCATTCCTGTGTCACCTATCACTGTGTCATGTGTGCATGTGTTACCTGTTGTGGGGGGGTTGTGCATGCCTAGTCCTCAGGTGCACTCAGCATGTCTAGTGCACCTGCTGTGGGTGTTTGTGTGTCGACAGTGTTTTCCCCTATCTCATGGATCAACATGCATGTCCTGGTTGCAATGTTGGCTATATTCAGCGTTACCTGTGTGTTATATTGCATACTGTTGCACATGCACCTACCTATTAGCTGGCCATCCTGTATCACTCCACACTCAAATCTGTCATACGAGCCACTGTGCCTATAGAAGTCGCATCATGGCATGACCCAGGTACCCATCTGCTGCATCCAGGATCCTAAATGGCTGTCATCGACCTGGATGTTCATTGAATGGTATCCCTTTCTGTTCATGTATGCTTCACCATCCACCGATGGTGCCTTTATAGTGATGTGGGTGCAGTCTATTGCACCCAGTTCCCATGGTAGTTGGGTGACACTGTAGAAGCCCTACTGGATGGCCTGCTGATCATGGGCGTCCCATGGGAATCAGATGTACTGAGTTGTCCTACACAGTAGTGCCTCCAGGAACTGCCGTAGGCTTGTTGAGACTGCTGATTGTGAAATTCCCCGCGTGTCTCCTGTGGGTGTCTGGAAGGTGCCCATTGCAAGGACCCAAAGTGCAGCTGTGAACTTTATCTCCACCGGTAATGGGTTGCCTCTGCCTGTCTTGCTTTGTAGGTCTTCTCTTAGCTCATTTCACAGCTGTGTGATGGTGTCCTTGTTCAGCCTATACTGTATCAGGCATTGTTCATTTGTCATGTCTGTGTACATAATTCTTGTGCGGTGCTCCCTTGGCTTATATGGGCACCCTGCTGGGTGTTGCTGCTGTTGTCTGGCCAGTGCTAGTCTCCTGGCAGCCTCCTGTCACTGCTGCCTGGCACGTCGTTGCTTCCTTGCTGCCCTTGCTGCCATGTGGAGGAGTAGTGCAGCTGCCCTGGCATTGTTCTGTGTTGTCTTCCACCTGTTTCTCTCTCACAGCCTCATCCTTGTGTAGCTTTCAGCATTGTCTGTTGTGCTGTGTGCCTTTTTGTATGCTCTAGGGCTGCTTAGACTAGCTCTGGCTGGTTTACTGGCTGACAGATCTTTAACCTGTTAGTTGTCAGGGGTGCTTGTTTGAAATTCCCGTGGGTGCGATCTTGCACCATTTCTGTGGCACAGGCAGTCTTGCATTATGGCACTGCCATTCCTTTGGTGCAGGGCTGATGCAGTCACCTTTGGCACAGAGTTGTCTGGTTTTGATGCACGGCACCTTTGAAATTTGAGTCTGGCGCATTGTTTGAGGCAGGGCTGTCTTGCGCCACTGTTGTTTGGTGCAGGCCCCCCTTGCGTCATTCCTAGGGCTTTGAAATTCTGGCCCCTGTAGTTTTTATTTTAGAAAAAAGACCTTGGTAACTTCCCCTTTTCACCTATCTCAATAGACATGGAAGAAGTATAGCATTGAATGTATCAGAAGTGGTCTTATACTCCCCCCCCCTTTTACTTCTCTCTAGTGGTACATCCAAATGTAACTTCTTTAATCAAATCATGTTATGCTTTGACTAAATTAAAACATCATGACCTTCTGTCCTCCCCCTTTGATTACAATATATAAAAACCTCGTATATCTATACCAGCATATTGCTACTTAGTCAGAATCTCTATGTATCTAAGGTCATGATAGTTTCTAGTATTCATTTATTTCACAAATGAACCTTCCTCTCTCATGCGTGCTTCTTTATTTTGAGCTTGCATCAGGGGGGTTGTATCAAATTGTGATTGCAAGAAATATTCAGCTTTTCTATGGTCCGTAAAAAATGCATTCTGCCATGCCAGAAAAATATAAGCTTCATTGGGGGTAATATCGAAAAATGGATTCCCCATTTCTCTGACCATACTTTTGGCTTTGACAAAGCTTCTTTGGGACTGCACAACTTCTGTACTGAAGTCGGGAAATATGGAAAATTTCATGCCTTCTGCATGCAGACATTTTTCCATTCTGGCTTTTTGCAAAACATTATCTCTATTTTGATAGTAGTGAGGTCTAATATATATGGGCCTTGTCATCTGTTTTTATTCTGTTGAATTCCGAGGTTTATTTACATATGCTCCCACTATATGTGCTCGATCTGAAGGTATTCTTTCTTCTCAGTATTTTAACCCCATAGCAATAGTTAGGAGTTTCTCAAAACATGACATGGGATTGCCTTTGCCTTCTGTGCCCTCCAGAATATTAATTCATCTTAAATTGTTGCATCTAGACCTATCTTCTTGATTGATGATTTTTTGCTGCAGAGACTGTAAACGTGTTTTGCATTCTATAAGTTGCTGTTGGAGTGGGGAAACTGTGTCTTCTAGGTAGCTAGTATGTTTTTCAGCCTCAGCGGTATGATTAGATAGTCCATTTTAATATTCAGGTCATTAATAGAAATGGTTAAGCCTGACAATGGCTCTTTAGACCTGTCTCTTAGGTTTCATTCAGCAGCCGTACCATTTGGCTCCCCTAACCGTGTATATATACATCACTACAGAACTATATTGCTTACTTAATGAGAGGATCATCGACATGCACACTTACTTGCATTCCCACAATGCTCTGCTGCATTATATATATGTATGTGTGTGTGTGTATATATATATATATATTTACTGTACTACTACTTATCTCTAATGCATACCATTATGCGGGTCAACTGCTACTACTGACCTATGGTCGGGTCCTTATGAACTCTATCTGCGTATACTACCTGCTTCACCCTTTCAGGGCCTAGAGGTTCATCAGCGATTGTCTGGCATATTCTGTGATCTGCTTCACCCTTTGGGTCCTGGAGGTCTATCCAACTTTACATCTACCCATACGTACTAAGATCTATTACTGATTCACTCTGCCTGCTTCAGCCACTCCAGACCGGAGGTCCCTAGCACTCTGTCCTCTCCATCGCTGTAGCCTGCTTTCAGCTCCTGTGCTCCATTACTAAGGCTCCTATCCCTATGCTTGCCATGGGAACATGAACTACCAGCCTTCATTTTCTGCATCTAGAGACTCAGTCATTTGGTTGCAGGTTCTCTTTGGAAAGATTCCTCGCATTCTGCATTGTTTGGCTATTACACTTTCAACTTTTAATTTATGCTCAACCATGGATTCCTATGTTCTATCAGATTCTGCCCTGGACCTGGACATCATGGACTATGGTGCTAAGCAGGATGCACTGCCTTCAGCACTTCGATGCTCTAACATCAGTGCTATGATTCCAACCTTCCTGCTTTCACTGTTGAAGGATCTACAACTTGGATTTCAGATACGCTGATAACTTAATATTGTTAGTTTAGGATTATTCTCCTTTAGTATGCCCAGAAGGACAGGCAGGTCAGTAGTAATGGGTCCTCAGAGGTTTTAATCATGGGGGATTTTCCTCTCCTGTGCGATACTGGTCACACTCTCTGGAGTTGGAGGAGGTAATCATACTGCTGCTTATTTCTTTACAGGGTGTCATCTTACTTGACTCCTTCTAATGGTTCGATACAGAATAATCATATGATATCATTATTTTTTGGGGGTGTCTTATACTACTGAACTAAGCATTCTTCCTATGGTGGGATACAGAGAAAGGGCAAAACATCAGTTCATAACAAACTACTCCTCAGTTCAAGCATCTAAGGCCCTTGCATACTATCCAGCATACATGTACTACAATCAATGACTGCTCATGTCTATGCTGAAGTACCTAAGCACCAGTCATTTCATACTACTTCAAGTACCTCGAAAGCATTGTCCTACTTACCAGTCTGGCCTCTGTATCCAAACACAACCTACCTCATCCAGCTACAGTATGCAACATAAGCACTGAGCTATGAACCATACATAACATGGCTTTAGTAAAGGGAACAGCCAAGAAAGGGCTCCACAATGGAGTCTTGTGAATCTCATTATATTTAGTCAGAGCCTGTCTAAACCAGTGATGGTTTTAAAACTTATGTCAAAATTAACATCTCCTGTGTGGATAAGTGCATACATTTCTGAGGCAAAAAATTTCATAGAGTCTTTAAGTAAAGTTTCGGCAATGTAAATTCTGTCTGGTGGATGCTCAAGGCCACCTTTATAAGTGAGTCTTACTGCATTCATTCTGGGGGATGGCTCTCCCCTTGGTGTGAATAAATCAGCAAATGTATGTGAGGATTCTTTTTTTGTTCCTGATCACTTTCTTGTCCTTTTATACTTTCATTGTCACTTCGGATAGTTTCCTTCATTTCCATTTCTGTATGTACAGCAGCCCCTGTATAAGTGCAATCCACAATATCATCTTTGCTCATTTCTTACTGGTTAGATTCCTTTCCTTACATAGTATCATTAGCTTGTACATCTACCTGGTATTTTATAACCATAGGACCATTAGCTCCCTGGTTCCCAAAGTGCCCTTGTGTTTTGAACCCAACCTACTGCCAGTAAAGCTTGATCTGGTGACCAATTCCCTGTTTCTTCTTGTTTTTGTTTATTGTTTTCTTTGTTTCCAGCGCTTTTTGCTTGTTTTTTTTCCCCTTGATGTTTACCCACAGTTTCAACAGAAGCCACAGGCTGCATTAGTGTTGTTTCATTGTTCAATAATCTTTCAGGTAAATTTCTTTGTCTGTATCACTTACTGTGCCATGATTAAGTTCAGTATTGTCTGGTGTTGAGGTCTCTTTTGGGCATTCCGCTTTATGTTGAACAGAGCTAGCTGATAGCAAGTAACTTTTTTCCTACTCCTGTTGTGCACGGTTGGGAAAGGTTTTCAAAGATGATGCATCATTGTTTGTCAATTTCAGCTGAATGGCTGTTTCAATTTGTGTTGCTGCGTGTCCATTCATAGTGCCTGAATCAAGAGCAGGGTGTGTTTGTTGCTTTTGGATGATCAGCTCCATTTTGGTAACCTTTTCAAGTAACTGCCTTTTCCTTATTTGAAACTCCTGTGACAATTCTCCATTCTCCTGAAGCTCTGGTTGTGGTTGAATCATCTGCTGTGATGCATGCAAGCCATAGTACCTACTTCCTCTCCTGTTTCCATACTAGCATCTGTTTTGCTAAAACTTGTTCTCCAGTTCCATATCCTCATCAGCCTCTTGTACTGAAACCTGGTGGTGGGCTGTTCCCCAACTCCCACCAATTCTATCTGTTCTCCTCCATCTCCAGACATGGTGATCTTGGCTGACAGCCAAATGATCTGCTCGCCCTACCAAAGATGTGGAATTTTATATTTAAGAAATCAAAGAAAAAATCATATTACGACATGGTATTGTCACATTAAAAATAATCATAGAAAAATCATAGAAGGAAATCAAAATAAATAAAATCAGTATTAATACATACTATCCTGCCCCCACCCCACTACTTATGTGTAAGGGAATTTTATTGAGAGAAAATATAATGCAATAAACATAAGAATGACCTAAAAAATATATTAAAACACTGAAATCATATATCAGAACTTCAGAGATTACCAACTTGAAATATAGTGCTATGCTTCTACTAGTAATATCAGTGGCTGTCTTCTCAGAAGACTTTTTAAGATGTCACTTGACTAGGTTAATCTGTCCTTCTTGTATCCAACACTAGCTTAGGGAGTGCAGCCTTTTCTTTAGGATAAATTAAATGCATTTCTTAATTTATTTTCTCAATTAACCATGCTTTTGAAATATGTTTTTGTTGCAGAACAAATTGATGTCTAACCTGCCAAATGACTCACTTTAAAACTGCAAAAATTCCCCGAAGTGTCCCAGGATAGAGATTTTTCCATGTTATTAAGAGACTCCCATACACCTATACCTCATGAGTGATACCATTAAAGGGAGGAAGAGCCCAAACGTGTGCTAAAGAAGCCCAAAAATTGGACATATATATGCATTCAAAGAATAAGTGCTGCATTGTCTCCAGCTGTTGGATGCACAGTTCTCTATGACATACTCTTTCTTGCACTGATTTATGGTGATGGTTGCTACACCTGTTTAACCTATCGTGGCGACACAGCCATAACATCTCCCACTTTTTCTGTGGAGCCCTAGAGTCAATCGATTGGGCTATTAAGCTTTACTCATCAGTAACATCTGGACACATAAAACAAGGTGAAGTTAGAAATCATAGATTTATAATAATTTTGTAAGTGTCTTTCCAGGTTTTATACACAATTTCTGCATTGCTAACCTTCCAAGTTTTCAATTTTTTAAATCTCAGTTATGTACAGTAAGTTGCACTGTTGGGTAGAATGGCTTTAAAAACTCCCCACTTTGGGCCTCCCGGTTTTAAAAGTATGCACTTCTGGACTGGAATGGTAAAATCCATATTCCCTGCTTATTTTGGAGACTAGGTACTAAATTAGAAAATAAGAATATGGTAGAAGAAAAAAACACCACCAGATTTGTCATGTCTAGGCCTAAACGCTTAAGTGGCCAGTATGTGACTGATCTTTTAACAGGATTTAGCCTACTTCCCCATAATAACCAAACAACAGGTTATAAAGTCTTGATTCCAATTTCATTGGGAGTGGAAATACATAACTTATTGTCAGGAAGATTAGAATAATAAAACTTCTGAGCATATAAATCCTTTTTATCCGTGATATGGGGAATGATTTCCATGTATTATTTTTTTTTGTCTGCTATGTGCCATTTCTCTTCCCAGTTTAAAGTACTGTAGCTGGGTCTGGTGTTTCAAACGAGACTCCCAGAATCCATGAAGGGAGTTCTGAATCTGGATTCCTGCTGTGTGATCTACCAGACCTGAATTTTGTAATGCAACAGACATGCCCATATTTTTTTGTCTATTAAGTGAGGATCCAGAAATTTCTGAAAATGTCTGAACTATTTCCAATGCCTTTCTCTGGATGAACGGTCTGCAACCAACAGACAGACATTGTCTGCATAAGCTAATGTAATGGGAAAGCAAATTCCGGTGAGACTTGTGATATGATTAATTTCTGGTTCCAAATTCAATTTCCTAAGTAAGGGATCTATAGCCAATATGTACAGTATAATAAGGGGCTTAAGGAGCAACCCTGACTGACACCCCTCAAAATAGGAATATGTCTCCCTACAGTGCCATTCATTACTAGACTAGCTGTGACATATTTATAAAGATATGTATCCATTGTATGAACTGCTTAGGAATTCCATAGTGACATAAAAATGTTAAACAAGTATTCATCTGGTACTGAATCAAATACTATAATCTGATCCAAATTCATTACATACCCTGTTGAATCCTTATGTTCATAAACTTCACTTATTACTAACAGGCTATCCAACATAGATCTTTGGGTGATAGCACATGTTTGGGAAGGGGATATAAGATCTAGCACACTATGCACCAATCTATTGCTTTAAACTTTACATAAGAATTTCCAATTTGTGTTGATGAGACTAATTGGTCTCCAATTATTCATATTGTATTTCTTATCTTTTTATGTAGAAAAATCAATAAACTGTAAGCCAGCGAGTGAAGGAGAGGCTTTTAGCCCTGTAAAATATCATTAAATATGGTTATCAAGTACTCTGATAGACCTTCCAATGTCCTTTTACAAAATTCATGTGGAAGGCCACAAGAGCCAGGAGCCATACCATTCGTCAATTGGGATATTACCATATTTATTGTGTCTTGTGATATAGGCTTAATTTGTTGCTGCTGAACATCTGGTTGCATTCCAGGTATATGGAGTTCTTTTAAACAATCTTCCAGTATGGAAGGGATGGGCCAGGATGCCCAAACAAAGGATTCCATGTGGGCAGCCACTGCATGTGCCATTTCTGCATTATAATTGGTAATTCTGCCTGTAGCAGTTCTCTCTTCAGCTATATACTTTCGTTGCACTCATTGCCTGCAGGCGTCATATGGGTTCACATTCTGCGCCCCTTGGTACTGAATTTTTGTTCTAGGAACAAATGCATGTTCTGTCATATTGACTAGCCCACATATCCTTCTTAATTTTAGTCATTTGGGCAGAATAGGCAGAATAGCTAAATCCTGTTTCTACCATTAGGGAGGTTATTCTCTGCAAGTGGTTGTGTAAATCTAGATACCAAAACATTTTTTTAAGGAGGCTGTTTTTGCAACCTTACTACAGCATTTCATAATTTTCCATTTTGTTTCTTGTATCATTTTATTTTATGCACCCTTACCTTTGGGGCATCTCTCAGGGTCTCTTCACCAGTTGCCACACACAACCGCCCACCATAACCAAACTACTGCTGGCTACATCAGGTATGCAGGATCTGGGCACTCCTCCAGCCCCACGGAGTGGCCCCAGACCCCAAAGAGAACCAGAGAGATGGTCAGTAAGAGGCGTGAGTCAGTCGGGCTGCCTCTGATTGCTGTTGCCTCACCCGAATGAAGGGATTATTTCCGTGGTTTTTCTACCCAGAGCACTTACGTGCAATCATGTTCTGCCCAGTGTTCGGCCATTCCCACATGCAGCTGGAAGATGTTCTGCCACGCTCCAATCCCCAGGTGTCTGCTACCATGCTTTGTAGTGGCCCCAGCCTCTGCCAGTGCAATGGGAAAATCCCTGAACTCTCCCCAGGACCAGGAGAGTTGTCTACGGATGCTTAATCCTAGTCCTATCCTGCCGACCCCCGGCTTCCAGAGCTCATTCCTGAACTTGGGTCACCAGTGTAGCACGAGGTGTGGCATCCAGCGCCTCAACCCTCAGCACCACCAGGCCGGCTCCATTTTGTTTCTTGCCACCACATTAGAAAGTTATCGTATAGTTCAAAGACTGATTTATGAGTTTCTAGTAACTTCTGAAGCTCCAACCAGCATCCCTGGTTCTCCAATAAGGACACATTCAATCTCCAGATATTGTGGCTGACTTGCTTGGGGGAGCCCCAAGAGTCACTTTAATTTATGGTCTGTTGATTCTATCACATTGGTCCTAAATGAATAACATGGCAACCACTTTGTCAAAATAAAAGTCTGTACATGTGGACAATCTACCCTTAAAGAGGTATGGTCAGGGTGCCCTCCCACAAGAGGCACTGTCTTTTAAATGGGCAGACTTATGTATTGCGTTTAAGCAGTTAGTATCACTGTAGAGCATTTTTGTTGTTATGGTTTGGTCCTCCAGGGAAAGAACACAATTAAAATCACCCCCCATATATTGTTGATCTAGTAGTATACAGATATGGTTGTATTTTTTCATAGCTCACCCTTTGGTGTTTAGTTTGGGAGTTATAAATATTAGAGTCAAAATTATTGATTATGGTATACAGGATCTAACAAAAGGATCTACCTGTAGCTAAATCTACTAGTCTAGTTACTTTCATTCCCTGAATGTTAAATAATATCCCAACTCCAGCACATGTTTCCCAATGGAACAAAAGGTGGAACCTCCAAACCATTCCTTGGATACCTGTTGCAGTTCTCTAACCATGTGCAACCTAGTATCCTGCAGGAAATGGATATGTAAGTATAAATTCCTAAGAATATCAAAGGTGTTGTGTCTTTTCCTATGGTTTTCTAAGCTGTTGGTGTTTAAAGAGCTATAAGATAGGTCCAGGTTCATTGGTAAAAGTTAAAGGGCACCAGTCCTCATCTCCTTTAGATGGTGATTTCAGTTTTGATTTCTTGTTACTAGATGTTCAGGAATCCCCAGATGCTATAATTCTGTGTCTGTCATTGGTCAGAATGGGATGAGGCTGCCAATGAAGGGTCCAAATCATCCTTTATTTTTTCCCATTGCTTCCTTTTTGATAAACCTGCAAATCTATTTCTAGTAATGATCTATCTGGTTTAAAGCAGAGGCTATAGGGCTCCCACTCAGGGCTTTACCTCAATTTTACCACCTTGATCTGCACTGTTTCCACACTTTGGTAGTTACAGGTGGCATATCTAGCAGCAGGATAGGAAGGGTTTCAGGACCCTCCATTGCAGCAGTGTTCTGATCTGGGGATGCATAGTCCATCCTGGGATTCTCTGTCTCTAATGTATCTATTCTATCCATAGCTGAAACTGTGGCCTGTGACAAAGAAGACAGCAGTGCTGGTCCTGGTGCCAGCAAAGTTTGTCTGATGCATCCACCTGTTGAGCAGGTTCTTCTGGCACTACCTGCGTAACATTCTGATTAGCCAGGAAAGAGAGAGAGATGGTGTTGGCTGCTGCTGGGTATGTGTTACCACCTCTTGTTGTTCCTCTTGATCTGTAGTGGGATTATTATGTACTGCCCATGAACAGTTTTTATATGTCAGTGGCATCATCACACAAGTTACAGTAGGTTGGGTTTGGACAGTTGACAGATGTATGTCCAATCCCTCTGCCAATAAAATTTTAACTGGTCACAAGCACTGTTCAAATGAGTAAAATCCCACACAGAAACATGATATGGGTTGTCCTGCATAGAAGATAAACCCATGGTCTCTACAAGTAGAAGCAATTGGGAATATGCTGAATAGTACCATTCATCAGTGGAAGTCATACCAGAATATACCATCCACCAGTCCACAACTGTTCTGAACCTGTAATGGGGTCAGGGTGCCCAACACAGTGCATTTTGTTTTGAGCCAGTACAAGATGTCTGATACAGAGACTCCTTCATTTTTAAATAGAACCATAATTGTTCTAAAATCAGGTTTAATTGGTGGGATGACAAAAGGTGTCCACAGTGGGGTATATTTCATATGCTGTTATAGTTGCTAGAAAAGTTCCAGGCCAACTGCGGTTTTAAAACTAACATCAAAGTTTGGGTCCCCAGAGGCATGGATCAATGCATATATCTCTGTAGCCAGAAATCCTAGAGTATTTTTAAATAATGTGTCCAATATATATAGTCTGTCTGGAAAGCTATCAAGGCCTCCCCAATATTTTATTCTGATAGTATTCCTTCTTTTTGCTGGTTCTGGAGAGGAATGAAAAAGACCAGCATAAGTCCTATGTGTAGGTCTATGTGGCTGGGAGCATGACTTCGAGTGAGGTTCTGGGGCTTTGGGTTTGGATTTTTTCCAGTGTTCTCAGAAGCAGCTAGTTGGAGTGGGTTGAGGGGCAGATATGCAACTGCTTCCAGGTTTGTGCCTGCCTTTGAAGTAGAAGGTAAGCTTTCCTCCATATTTATTAGACTCTGACATATTGTTAGTTATGTTGCAGCTCAATTATGGGAGCTGCAATGTAGGGCTCTATGTTAGTTCCAGTGGGGATAGAATTTCTAGGGTATCTATCACATGTTTGTCCCTCTGAGACACAGATGAGTGCTCTGGTGAGACCCAGGATTGTGTTTTATCATGTTTCATCCACCCTGCATTCCTTAGAGCCTCAACTACCATAACACCAGTGACCAACAAATCAAGATCATAGTCTGGCCTGGGAAAAGGGTTCCATTTGTATTAAAGAGAATGTCATTTTGTTCATTCTCACCTTTCTTCCCCTGCTTGAACTGCAGGTCTTCCATTTCAGTGTCACCTACTGGTTGTACCCTTATGCTGTTCAAATGCTGTATTTGCCTATCCCTTTTCAAAACATCTCCATCAGAAGTTAATGGAATGGTTTTTTGTGTGTTGCCCACCCCTGTCTTGATAAGAAGTGCCAGTAACTGTATTTGCATCTAGTCGTGCCTGACTATTGTACTGCATTCTTTTTTCCTCAAAAGGACAATCAAAAATCAAAGCACTACCTGCGTCCTCATTGATTGCAGATGTCACAGCAGGAGCGGCAGGCAATCCTTCCTGTATTTCAATATCCATAGGGACCATCGTAGACACCTGTTGATCTCTAGTCCCTGTAGTTTTCATTTCTTGGTATTTCTTTTCTTCTATTTCAAGGAGCACAAACAAGTGAACAAGTCTTTGCTGGTATGCCTGTTCAGAGTCTATTGTTACTCCTGCCCACATACTGCGACCCTCTTTAGAGCTAGTTGCTGGAAATCTCTGTCATCCGGCAGCAGGTACATTTCTTCCTTTACTATCTTCAAAAACTGCTTCCTAGTTAGAATGGTTGGTGAGGGAAGCAAGCTCTCCCAACCAGGATGCCATTTGAATCTCCTCACCAACAAGACGCCCAACCAGATGTCTATAGTGCCCCACGTGAAGAGTAGGGGAATTTAATTTTATTGAACAAAACAGTAACATCAAACAAGAAAATACCAAGAATAACAGTCAAAAATACATTATAATACATATTCTATTACTAAGCAAAAGAAAAAAAAACCCTTACCCATTACATTACAGAAAGAGTAAAAGGAAAAAGAATAGATATAACAACAACAAAAATTATACATTTTTACACTGTAATAAACACTTTTTTTTATTACGTAATGGGCACATCTGAGTTTGTGATCCATGACAAATTTCTCCACATTTTTGCTAAATACAACTGGTTTTGGTGTTTTCCTTCATTATAATAAATCATTTTTCACTCTTTTATTTTTGTTAACAGTTCATAATAGGTTATTTCTTTTTTTTTTTTCTGCAATGTATAAATACTTCTTGCATTGCAGATAAACCATTTAAAAGTTGCAAGAATTACATCATTACACATTTCATCATTACACATTGTAAATTAATACTCCATAAGTAACTGATCGGAAACAATCCTCAGTCCATTGTGCTTTCACATGTGACCAAAAATTGTTTATGCAACTACATTTAAAGAAAAGATTCTCCATTGCCTCTAATTCCTTTTTGCATCTTGGTCTAGAACAATACTTTTCTTCTATTTGTTGGTGTTGATTACTTTTGGTGTTCAGCCTCTCATGACAACAGAGCAGGAGCACCTCTCACTTTTTGGGGAATTTGTTTTTCTGTTACTAGTTTTTGTGCAGATTCTCAGTAGATTTCTGGGCATTTAGGAAAGGTAATGAGTTCTGAGAAATTTCTCTCTATTATCTGTGCATAGCAATATTTCTTTGACTTAACTATCAGTCTTTGTGAATTTATTTTCCATAACTTTATTTTTACAAACATTTCCCAAATGTAAGTTGGGCATTGTGGAAATGTTCTTATGGTTTTTAACTGCCCACTTAACCATACTTGAACCCAATGAGAAACAAAAGATAGAGTAGCTCTGTCCAAAGTTTTCCTAGATTTAACAGTATGAGTCTGAGATTTGTAAACATATATTGGTAGTAAAAAAAGACAACTGGATTTACCATGTTCAACCCTCCTTGTTCTATAGGGAGATATAAAATATTTATTTTAATGTGGTTAAGATGACTCCCCAACATGGCTTGAAAGAAAAAAAAAACTAAGATTGTCACCTCCCAACACTTTGTGGGGGAGATGTTACTAATATATATATATATATATATATATATATATATATATAACTGGTATCAAATAAGTTTTAATTAAATCAATTCTCTTTGCTTTACTAATTTTCCACTTATTCCAGGTTTGTACCCTACCTCAGCCTATCTCAATTTTCTTATCCCAGGTTAATGCGTGCATTTCTCCCTACTGAAAAAAATGCCTAGAATTTTAAGGGGTTCCTCTGTTAACCTAATAGCCTGTAAGAGGCTTACCTAGTTGCTTCCCTAAACATTTTGCCATGTTCAGAGAGGCACCTGCTAACTTGTCCATACTGAGAACAAAGGGATAGAATATTTATGATAGACTGTTCATCCTGTACCACTACACAGACATCATCTGCATAGGCTAGCACCTTTGCAGTTAAGGCAGTCTCTAATGCTGTAACAGGAGGGATGCTAATACTAGAGATTATGGCCCTTACAAGAGGAGCTATACAATAGGTATATAATAGGGGACTAACTGGGCATCCTTGTTGAACTCCTTTTTGTATGTGGATTAGTGGCCCACACATCCCATTTACTAATGGAGCTACAGTTGCTGTTTTGTATAGAGATTTCATCCAAGAAATACATTTTATAGAAATTCTAAACTGACCTAAGGTATACCAGAGGAACTCATGACTTACATTGTCAAATGTCTGTTGCTGTTCTAATGACAGCACATATCTACTAATCCTTTTTGATTATTTTTCTCAAAAATGTCCCTTACAAAATGAGCTGATCTGTTATACTTCTGTTTGTTACTGCACAATGTTGCATTAGAGAAATCATGTGTTTAGCCACTTTTAATAATCTAGCATTCAAAATGTTAGTAAGAATTTTGAAATAATTATTTAAAGAGCTTATGTGTCTCCATATTCTAAGTTCTTATTTGTCTCTGCTTTGTGCAAAATAAGCACCCTTTCTGCCATTTCTGGTGGCATGTCCCTTTCTGAAGTATATAATTATATACCCCTTCAATTCTGTTGAAATTTCTCTCTGAAAAGTCTTATAAAATTCAGATGTTATTCCATCCTTGCCTGGAGCTTTCCACTCTTCAACTCAGTGATGTCATTTTCTACTTCAGCAAGTTCAATGTCACTGGTTAATTCTTCTAATATCTAATAGATACTTTGGCCTCCATATAAAACTGAAAAATTTAGATTCTCAGTATCTATTTTTCCTTTTTGAAAAGTTGTGTGGCATACTGTGATATTTTCATTAGAATTTTTCAGTGTCCCTATATTGTTTATTATCTGGCTCTCGGACTGTGGCCATAACTTTCTTCCCAATCCTGTTATTAGAACTTGCGTGAAACGAAACTGTCACCTTTTCCCCTTTGTGCCAAATTCCTGTTTTTTAAAGCATCATCTTGTTTTTATGAAAGTTATTCATTAAATTTTACTTGCTGTAATTGTTCATTCAAGTTATGCTTAGTGGTATCTGCTAAGGTTGTCAAATGTTGAGTTGTTGTCTGTTTTAAATACTGAAAGTATTCATTATTCCTAAAAGATTTACTAAGAGCTGTTTTAAAACTTGTTTTGTATCCTTCCACTAAATTGCCAGACTATCATTCATGTCATATATTGATTTTTGATAGTCAGAAAATATTGTATCTGCTTAGTTATGCCTGCTTTTCTACAATAGAGAATTTAGTCTTCATATTCCAGTGCCTTGTTGTACCTTTTCTTGTGCACCAGCTGTAATATAAAGCTCATTATGATCTGAATTGTCTATTGTTCTAACCCAGGTTGTAGAGATTAAGAGGTTCAATTTGAAAAAGAAATCAATTCTAGTGGCAAGATTTCCTTTATGAAATGTTTTATCTGTCCTGTTTATTTTTGTATAGTAGGCAGCTTGTAGATTCACTGTCTGGATAACATGTTTTAAGCAAGTCATGTCACAATATATTTTTTTGGTGGTAATCTTTGTCCCTCTGCCCCCTATTGAGAGCCACAATTGAAATCTCCTCTCCCCAGACAATATTCTGGGAGGTAAAAAGGTAAGGTTGCACTTGCTGAAATAACAAAATTCTGTCATTTTTTTCTGTGATGTGTAGATATTAATTGTACAGAAATACTGTCCTTGGTGTTTTATGTCTAAGATCAGAGTCCTTCCCTGGGATGAGGTCAATCAACTTAATTAGGTCAAACTGAATATTTCTGAAAAAAATATCTACTCCAGTGCAGGCCTCTAGGCCCATTGACCAATATGATGCACCATATATGCATTTTTTCATTCTGAATATGTATGAAGCCTGGTATATTGTAATAGGAGTCATAGGAGTACTGTAGAGCCAGAAGACTTTCATCCATTGTGCTCGTGTAGTATATGTAAATTTAGCCATGGTAAAATTGGTCAAATATGTGTTTGAATGTCTGTGTAGTTTTACTAGCTACCACCTCAAGGGGTAATCTGTTCCTTATGAACACAACTCCTTGATTAAACCATCTGCTAGTTCATACTAGCTTTATGTGTCTTGCTTTTAGCTGCATTGGATGAGACCTAGTATTGTGCACATTTTTCAGATGCTTCTAGGCCCAGATTTTCTCATGAGTCACCTCCTGCACATACTTTATGTACTAAACAAATGTATCCACTTTTTCTCCTTTACTCCAATGAAAACAGGTTAAATTAGTTCAGTCTCTCCTTATAAGCTTTACCTGCCATGTTTTTATTCCTCTTGTGGCCCTTTTTGAATCCTCTCCAGTATTGCCATGTACCCTTCTTATAAGGTGACCAGACCTGAGCGTCAGACTCTAAAACTGTTCTCACCAGTTGTGTGTACATGGCAGGATGACCTCCCTGTTTTTGCTTTTATGTGTCTGAAAATACATTTTAAAATGTGGTTCCCTTTTTGTGCTATGTTCCTGCAATGTGATGTGAATTTCATATCAAAGGGTTCTGAAAGAACTCTTAAAACTGAAGGTAGATAAAACAATGGGGCCTGATGGAATTCACCCCACAATTCTAAAAGAACTAAGGGAAGAACTAGTAACACCATTGACTACCCTTTAAATAAATCGTGGTAGGATGGTGTGGTACCTGAGGACTGGAGAAGGGTGGATGTGATTCCCCTTCACAAAAGTGGGAGCAAGACAGAGGCAGAAAACAACAGACCTGTCAGTTTGACCTCAATGATAGGGAAGATGATGGAATCACTTCTGACGGAAAGAATTTTGAAGTACCTAGAGGCCAGTGGGACACAGGATCCAAGGCAGCATGTATTCACAGCAGGAAGTTCATGTCAAACAAATCTAATTGATTTCTTTGACTGGATGACCAAAGTAGTAGACCATGGAGGGGCTGTGGACATGGCCTACCTAGACTTCAGCAAGGCATTTGACACAGTCCCACACAAAAGATTAATAAACAAATTAGCCAGCCTGGGAGTGGGTCCCAGGGTGGTAGCCTCAGTAAAACACTGACTGGACAACAGAACACAAGAGGTGGTAGTAAATGGAGTCCACAGTGAAGAAAGGAGGGTTACTATTGGGGTACTGCAGGGTTCAGTACTGGGGCCGGTCCTTTTTAATGTCTTTATAAGTGACATTGCAGAGGGACTGGAAGGGAAAGTATGTCTCTTTGCAGATGACACAAAGATCAGTAACCCCAACCAAAAACAAAAGATTTGTGTTTATAACCAAAACATGTGTTTCCATAGAATCCTAAACTTTCATACAGTAAGGAGTGTTTGCTCCGGTTCCTTCTATTTAACAACTGCATCCTCAAATTGTTAAATTAATATCTGAGTTGGCATAGGTAAATGTTGAATAGAATATTGACATCTTGCTTGCCACAAATAAAACTTAATGCAAGCAAACAGCAAATTCAAAGTACTAGGATGATATTGTGACAAAAGCCGAGTATAATCCCCCAATACCAAGCTTTCATAGATAATATGGGTTGCTAAACCCCAGCACCACCTAGTGGCCAAGTCAATCCAAAATTGTTTAGCATACACACACTGGGAAAAAAAATGTTCCATTGTTTCTTCCTGACCATTGCACTCTACTCTAACACATTGACACTCCAAATGAGGCGTATGCTTAAGATTCCCTTGACCCCTAATCACCCATGACAACATAGCCACTGTATATCCCACATCTTACCCAGGATACATTTATCAACAAGTGTACGTAATGCATTTCCCAATTTCATAGGTACACATTTAGGAAAGTCTACCTGAGAAGCAGAATTTCTCCTCATAATATCAAAATATAGGGTTTTCGCTGAAAATTTACTAAATGCTCTTTAGTAATCCCCCACTGCTTTAATTTTCTAATAGCAGCTACAGCAAAGTCTGGGACCACCAAAGAGGCCGGTAATTTGGGTATAGAATCCACCACTTCTGTAAAAAAGGCTGGAACAACAAATTAGTCCATGCATCCCATATGTGTTCATGTTCCATCAGCTCATGGCATCATAGTTTTAAAGAAAAAGGAAAATAAAAAAAGCAAAGGATGTATCATCCCAAGCTCACCCTGTTTAGTTGATAAATAAGTAAAATCTCGTTTAACCAGATTAAGCCTGCTCCCCACAACATCTGGAAAAATATATTAAATAATCTTGTCTCCAGGGTACCTAGAATAGGAAACACAGTACACACATAAAAAAAATAGGAAGCAGAAATTTATTTATAATTAGACCCTCTTCATTTTGGAAAGAGCCTTGCTTTCCAAATTTGGAACTTCTGCTCACCCACTCTTATTTTCTCTTCTCAATTTATATAGGCAAAGGACTGGTACCAAATTGATAACCAAGAATCTTAACAGTGTCAGTAGAGATAGCAATTTGCCCAACCCTGGACTCATGTACCCCACCACCCACATAAACCCCAGTACTCTTAGCATAATTCAGTGCTGCTCCTGCAAGACTGGAATACCCATTTAAAACCTGTAAAGCAGTTGTACCAGAAACTGGATCCTGAACTACAACAACCAAATCATCAACATAAACTGCCAACTTTTGAGGTTCCAAAAATAGCGATGGAGATAAACCTTGCATATTAACGTTGTGAAGGATTTCCCTTACAATAGGATCCAATATGAGTGTATATAATGGGGGCTGAGTGGACAACCCTGCCTCACTCCTCTCTGTAAGGACAGTGCCTCTCCTATAACCCCATCAACAGTAGGCAGCACTATTGCTTTCTGATATAAAAGACTAATCTAAGACCTGAATTTGAAAGATATCCCATATTTTTCAAGAACTTGCAAAAGAAAGGCATGAGACACCCTGTCAAAAGCTTGTGTCTGATCCAAAGCCAGCAGATATCCTGATGATCTCTCTTGCCTACCAAATTCACAAACATTCCATAAAAAAGCAAGATTTTGCTGTATTTTTCTCCCTGGAATAGAACAGGTCTGGACTGGGTGAATCAATTTAGTAGCCACCTTTTGTAATCTATGACATAAAATAGCAGATAATAATTTGTAATCAGTGTTTAATAAACTTATAGGCCTCCAATCACCCAAATCCATCTTAACACCTTTTTTATATAAATAAGTAAGTGGAGCAGTTGAGAAATTCTAAGGCATCTGCCCTCTGTCCAAAATGTCATTAAAGACATTATACAAAATCTCACTTAAATCATGTATATAAGATTTATAAAGTTTATTAGTAAGGCCAACTACACCCGGTGAGATACCTAAAGCTAAACCAGTAATGTCATGCCTAATGTCCTCTTTAGAAATGGGTTTAATCAAATCACTACTTTCTGCCACAGATGGTGCTGGTGATGCACATGTAATAATATCCTCCACCACACGAGTGGAGTAAAGGGTTCCCTGATGTTCCTGTATAAATTCCCTAACAATTTCCAACATCTCAATGTTAGAAGTTTTCAAAACCACCACTGTATCCATAAGACCCACCATTAATTTTGTATCTATCCTATGTTTACAAGCAGAAAATGGGTTGGACGAAGTGTCCATACAGTGCCATACTGCATTTCTGCCTGTAGGGATCCGCACGAACATATTGATAACGTCTCATATGACTTTGATAATATCAAGCTGTTTCTTAATAAGAACATCAGAAACATTGGGTAAAGAAGTTCATTTATAATACTGATTCTGAAAGGCTAAATATTTTAAATAGTCTGTATTACTTTTATCTTTCCCAAAATAAATAAATAAATACCTAATATCAAGCTTCGTATCCACCCACCATTGTGCACAGGAATCATAAAGCACTTTTGTTAATTTTCTAGCAAAAAGAAGAGAATTCAATTTATATTGTACTTCCAGATCTTGTAACAAAGAGGAATTTAATTTTCAACTTGAGGCAAAAGCTGGAAACTGAGTTGGAAAACAGGACATATCAATAGTACAAAATAGAACTAAATGGTCTGAGAATTCACAAGGTCTTAAAGTAAATTTATGAGAAAAAAGAAATTCTGCAAAAAAACAAAATCTATCCTAAATGCACTACGCCTATAAGTGGCCCCGGCATCCTGGTAAAGTTCCCTATAAGCATCTTTCAGAGAAGCTAACAACAACACTTTTTGTAAAGCATGTGAACCACAGCACACTTTTTGTTGTACTTGATCCTTAAGCTTGACATCTAAGTTACAATTCATGTCACCCCCTCCCCAAATTATTTGCTTCTGGGTAAATAAATAAGGTTGAATACTATGAAATAAATCAATACGTAATGACTTGACCTGAGGTGCATATTTATTTATAAGTCAGAGAGAACCCTTGATAAACACAATCCAACAAAAGGCCCTCCCTGAATGTATGTCAACTAATCGGTAACATGAACAGAGGTATTGTTAAACAAAATACCAAGTCATCAGCTGCATCTCCCCATAAGATCAAAAAGTAGGCCCCTTAGGCCACAATTTAGTAACATGTCAGAGATCAGATAGGCAATTAAATCTTGTTTCCTGCAAAAAATAATATCAACATTCAAAGTAGGGCAGTAATGTAGACATGCCATCCTTTTTATAATTCTTAATACTGCATGTATTTAAGAAACAGTTTAATGCCAGCCATGAGATGCAAAAAAAGATATCAACCAAATGGTTTCTGAACATCTTTTACGTTTTTCCTTTTTCTTTTTACTTCCCCTCGCCCATCCTCACTCCCATATCAGAAATAAAACCAGTTTGTATGGATACATCAGACTCGAATCACCCTCTAGTCCTGTAACACTTGAAATGAGTTACCAAGAGGAATATCTACATGCTGACTGACTTGTCGACTAGAAGCCCTGGTTACCCTTCTTGGTGAGGGGTTTGGAATTCTACTGTAGAAGAAGGAGGTGGCATAATATCCTGCCTACTAGGGGTTGTAGGAATGGGAGGGGCTCTAAATTTATCCACTGACCTTGAGGAAGTACTGTGGGGACAATATCAGTAGAATGTTCCTGGAATCCTGCCCTGAGGCCTCAGTGGTCTCTGAAAACTCTGGGTCAGTAGTAGAAGTGGAAGGGGCAGTGGGTCTGCACCAGACTTAGAAGCTTGATGTTTTGGGCCTGCATGGGGCATGTCCCTGCTCTGATGCCTGCCCTGTGCAGAACTGATTAAATCTTCTTTATTTAGTCTCCGCTGTTTGTTATGTCCAGCCCAGGGGCACTGGTGGTAGGCATGGCCTTGTTTGTCACAAAGATTGCAATGAAAAATGTTCTTACAGGTCCCACTATCATGGTCAAGTTCACCACATAAGGCACATTTTACCCTGTCACAGGCACTAAGGTGTCGCATATTGCTACATTTATAGCAGGCCTTAGGTTGCCCAGAATGGAAATAGACACCCCTAACTTTACCCCCCAAAAAGCTATTATGTATATGGATAACTTCATTCCCTATAATATGAAGTTTAACTTTGAATTTCCACCTTCCAGTCCATAAACCCTCCCCATCAATAGTCACTTCTGGTGGCCCCAACACCGTGCATTTGTGCTCCAACCAAAAAGTATATCTCCACATTTACACCCTCATTCCTGAACATAATATTCACCACTTTGTAGAGGGTTTTGTAATGGGAATAGCTCAGAAGGGCAGCCATAAAGGCTGCTTTTACAATTCTCATAGCGATGCCAGAATTAATCTAAACCAGCAAATGTTTTAAAGCTAATGTCTATTAATGCATAAATGTCATTAGCTTGAAAATTCATTGAATCTTTCAGTAGCTGTCTGGCAACATAAAGTTTATCTGGATGTTTTTCAAGTCCCCCATGATAATGTTGGCGAACAGCATTTCACCTGAGCACTTGCTCTAGCCTGTTATTTGAAACAGATCAGAAAAGTGAGACCCACAATGTCATTGCTCCGAGGTGGAGATATAGGGAGGAATGGCTCTATGAATCATCTGGCTAGTCAGTTTCAATATGAGCAGTAAAACCTGTCAGAATGTCCCCTGTCCTGATGAGCTGTACCAGAGTCTAAAACAGATTCCTGACCTCTCCATGAGTCCATGGGGGCCCCCGATTCTGTCGGCGGCAAAGTTGGAGAAAAAATCTCCCAGTTGGAATCTGGGATCCATTTACCATCCCCTAGTATCCAACCGGCATCTGTCAGCGCACTGTCCTTAGACCACTCACGGCTTGGATAGGAGTCTTTTCGTGAGATTTCCTTCCGCATTCCAGCAGCAAGCACATCAGTTGGGTGAGTCATTTCATCAGAATTTGACAAATCCACACTGGTCACCGATGCCTTTGAAGGGGAAAATACAAGTATTGAAGAGATCTTAGTAGACAAATCCTGAGCTGCAGCCTGAAAATGCATCTTAGGCGTGCCCTGTGATAGCAGGATACTGATGGTCGAGAATCAAATCCTCGCTCGAGACTCCCATCACATGGCATTCACCATGCAAAACTCCAACAGACTCAAAAGGTGCACCCAAAACAATTGCATTTTCCTGCATCTGCCATAGCAGGGGAAACGAGCTCAGACTGCACATAAGCTCTGACCTGTTGCTCCATCCATGGCTCAGAGGCGTCTGCCATGCAAACACAGCAGCCGGACCCCCTATCTCTGAGTAGGGGACTTTCCCTGGTGTCCTGGCCAAATTTTCCCCATTCACTAAAAGTACTACCAAAAGCTTAATCTGGTTCAGTTTCGGTTGGTTACCCTCAGTATCGCCCCCTGCCCTGGATGAGGCTGAAAATAGCAGAATTACCTAGCTGTCCTTTCCCAGTCATAAAAACCTAAATAAACAAATAATCTGAAAAAAGGCCTACTGTCCCTTCCAATTCTTTTGCAGAGTCATGTATGAACACACTGTAGAGGACCAGTTCCAGTACTGAGTCCTACAGCACCCTCCCTCCCTGGCAACTCTCCCATCATTAGAGTCAGTGCTATTTATCCATCACCTAGTGTCACCTATCTGTTAACAATTTCTGATCCACATTCACCATTTTGAATCCCACCCATAGGCTGCTCAATTTCTTAATTAGTCTGATGTGCAACGCAGTGCTAAATGCCTTGCTAGAGTCCAGATAGACTCACATCCACTGCCCTTCCGTGCTCTAGTTGCCTGGTCATAGAGTCAAAGAAATCAAACAAGCAGACAGAATGCATCAAGGCACTGGATAGGCAGGGATATGAAGCAGAAGAGCAGAAACCTGTATAAGCACAAGGACTGGAGGACTCAAAAGTGGCCCAACTGGAAACAAAGGCAGCAGGCACTGGACCGAGACTAAGAGTGCCACCAGCAGAAGGAGGCACCAACCAGAGGAGTGAGGAAAGCATCATCAGGCACAGGCAGGGCACTCAAAAAGTAATAGCAAGATGGGAGCAAGGACCTGACAGTAGGAGAAAATGAATGATAGGCACTAGTAGGGAGCAGAAGACAGAAGCCGCAGCAAACGGCCATGGCACGAAGTGAGGCAGAAACATTTCTAAGTCACGGGGAAGGAAACCAAAAGTGCAGCTCAAAGAAAACAGCATCCTTATGACAGTCATATAATGCTTGGTGGAGGACAATGGTGAGTATTGTTCACAGCCCCAACGAACACAAGACATAGCCAGATATCTCATCATTAGTGTAGTTTTTATCCTTGCATATTTTCCTTTTTTTTTTTTTGGTTCCTCTGACCCCTTGGCCATCCACTCCTGTAGGCCAGCCAAGGCCTATACCGTTGATAAGTCCTAAACACCAACTGCCTCCCCTAATTGCCGTCTCTGGAAAACCTGATGTAACCCTTCATTAGGTGGGCCCCTACCCCAGTAGAAGGTTGCCAGGGATGAGAATCACTTACGAGGGATTCCAATGTATCCAGATATGATCGGGTTCAGCCAGGATGCTCTTATCTGGGCCCCAGGTGTGTCGAGGGACTGGCAGCCATCATCCAGCTGGCCAGGTGGGCAGCTTTTTTCCCATTATTTGGGGAGCATGACGTGCCACGTGACATCAAGATGCAAACCAATGTCCACCATGCTCCCTCCTACAGCAAGGCCAGATGTGTTACCATGCCCCCAGCCTCCACCAGGGTACAGTAGAAACCAAGCACTGACCCAGCTCCCTCCCAGAAGAACATAGAAACATAGAAACATAGAAGTTGACAGCAGATAAGGACATCAAGGCCCATCCAGTCTGCCCATTTCTTTTCTACCTTATAAATGTGCCATCGGCCTTTGCTCTGTCAGTGGCCTATCTATTCATAGTCATTTGTATTGCTCCTTTATGCCTATCCCATGCCTGTTTGAAGCCCTGCACTGTATTCATAGCTACCACTTCTTGTGGTAAGCCATTCCATGCATCTACCACCCTTTCTGTAAATAAAAGAATTTCCTCACATTCCCCTTAATCGGCCTCCCTCTAATCTCATGCTGTGTCCTCTTGTCCTGCTATTTTCTTATATTTAAACATCTTAGACTCTTCACCTTGTTTATGCCCTTAAGGTGTTTGAATGCCTCGATCATATCACCTCTCTCCTCCTTTGCTCAAGGGTATACATATTGAGCTCCGTTAATCTGTCCTCATATGTCTTCTGATGCAGTCCCTGCACCATTTTGGTTGCCCTTCTCTGGACTGCCTCAATTTGGTTAATGTCCTTGTGAAGGTGTGGCCTCCAATACTGCCGCAGTACTCCAGATGGGGCCCTAACCAGTGTCTTGTACAGAGGGATTATTACCTCTTACGACTTGTGATACCCCTACTAATACACCCTAACACCCCTAGCCTTACTACTGCTTTAGAGGTCTGCTTGGATGATTTTAGGTTATCAGTGATGATGATGCCCAAGTCTCTTTCTTCCTTTGTGACTGCTAGCAACTCTCCTCCCAGCCTATAGGTGGCTTCAGGGTTTCTCTTCCCTATGTGCATGATCTTGCACTTCTTTGCATTAAATCCCAGTTGCCACTCTTCTGACCATTTTGATAGTTTATTCAGATCTCTTCTCATTCTGCCCACCCCATCTGGATCATCTACTCTGTTGCAGATCTTGGTGTCATCTGCAAACAGACAAGCCTTACCCTCTAGTCCATCTGCAAGGTCACTAATGAAGATGTTGAAGAGGACTGGCCCCAGGACTGATCCCTGAGGTACCCCACTTGTGACTTGCATCTCTTCTGACTGTATACCATTTACCACCACTCTCTGTTTTCTGCCAGTCAACCAGTTTGCCACCCAGTTGACCAACTTCTGACCCACCCCGAGCCTACCCAGCTTATTTATCAATTTTCTATGTGGAACAGTGTCAAAAGCTTTGCTGAAGTCAAGGTAGGCGACATCAACTGCTCCCCCTTGGTCCACCACTCTGGTTACCCAGTCAAAGAAATCTATGAGATTAGTTTGACAGGACCTTCCTTTTGTAAACCCATGCTGTCTTGGATCCTGTGCCCCTATGGATTCCAGGTGTTGCACTATCCTTTCCTTAAGGAGTGCCTCCATAATCTTGCCCACTACTGAGGTAAGACTGACGGTCTGTAGTTCCCCCTCCTCCCTGCTACCACTCTTGTGGAGCGGGATCACATGAGCCCTTCTCCAGTCTTCTGGGACCTCTCCTGTGCTCAGAGACTCACTAAACAATTCTGCTAATGGCTCTGCTAGTTCCTCCTTCAGCTCCTTAAGTACCCTGGGATGTATGCCATCAGGTCCCATTGCCTTATCCACCCTGAGCTTAGCAAGCTCTTGTAGGACCCTTTCTTTTGTGAAGGGAGTAGTGCTCACCTCCCCCCCCTGTGTCCATGATGCTGAGCTGTGGCCCTGCCCTACCTTCTCTTCAGTAAACACTAAGCAAAAGTATCTATTTAGGATAGATGCCTTTACAGGGTCCTCCTCCTCACATGCTCCATTTTCTCCATTAAAGCTTGCAACCCCTCTGGACTTTCTCCTTTCACTAATGTATCTATAGAAAGTCTTGTCACCTTCTTTTACTGTTCGTGCTAGTGTTTCCTCAGTTTGGGACTTTGCCTGCCTTACTGCCTTACCTGCTTCCCTTAGGGCAGTTTGGTATGCCTCCTATCTTCATCCCGCTGTGTTCCCTTATATTTCCTGAAGGCCAGCCTTTTGGCTCTGACCTTTCTGCTACTGTATTTGAGAACCAAAGTGGTTTCCTTCTTCTTGCACTTCCTTTTCTGTCTAACACAATGGGATGTTGCTTCAAGTATTGCATCCTTAATGCTTGCCCACTTTGCCTGTACCCCTCACCTGTGTTTCTTTTGCAAGGGCTAGCTTAACTCTGTTGGCCATCTTATCAAAGTCAGCTCCTCTGAAGTCCCATATTTTTGCCTTGGAATGGGATGATTTAGATGTAGTAGCCAAATTGAACCATACCATGTGATGGTCATTGGCCCCCAGGTGACCTTCTACCTGGAGATCTGTGATCCCTTCTTTGTTAGTCAGTACTAGAGCTAGGATAGCCCTGTCTCTTGTGGGTTGCTGTACCAGTTGTTTGAGACCCTCCCTGCAGGGAATCCACTATGAGTCTAGTTCTGGCAGATGTTCCTGCTGGTATTGACCAGTCTGTATCCGGCATGTTGAAGTCTCCCATTATCAGAACCTCCCTTTAGCTGTCATGTTTTGTATATCTTCTAACAGTAATGTGTCTATGTCCTCCCTCTGGTCTGGGGGTCTGTAGACAACCCCAGTTCTTATGGCTGTCCCATTTCCTGTTTCCAGGGTGACCCACAGTTCTTCTGGCTCCTTATGTGTATTCTGAATTTCTGTAGCTTTGATATTTTCATTAACATACAGGACCACTCCTCCCCTTTTTGCACCACGGTCTCTTCTGAACAATACATAGCCAGGTACTGGAGTCTCCCAGGTGTGGTTACTGTGTAACACGTCTCACTAATTGCTACTATGTCCAGTTTAGCCTCTGACATTATTGCCTGCAGGTCCGGATCTTATTTCCCAGGCTGTGAGCATTTGTGTACATGATTTTCCATTGGCCAGATTTCAGTGTGTTAGTTGTTGGGTGAAGTTTGGCATTACCACTGTGCGTCGTATGGGGAGACAAACCTTTTTTCTTACCTGGTGATGCAAATGAATGGCAAACATGCTGAATTCCTGTTTGACCACTAGCTGAAGGGAGGGTGTTCTTCCATTCGACATATGGGGTGCTGCACCCCTCTCCCCATTTGCTAGTTTAAATATTCTGCAAAGGCGTCAAACTTCTGCCCCAATGCACTGACTCCCTCTTTAGTCAGATGCAGTCCATCAAATTTAAAGAACTTTCGCTCCCAGAACTGTTGCCAGTTCCCTACAAATCTGTGTCCTTTTTCCTGGCAGCAGTCATTGGATGCTCAAGTCATCTCCCCCCAGCCGGCCCTCTGACACCGGAGTCCATTACTGAATCCGGGTCATAAACATTGCAGACGGAAATCCAACTGCTGCACCAGTGGGCTTTACATACTTGCATATTTCTAAATCAGCCCATGTTGTTAGTTTTGTACCTTGTGACTCCAAAACATGGCTGCCATGTGCAATGTTTTGTTTGATTTCTTCTGGTGATGTTAATTGTTGGCTGTATACATTAGATGCATACTGAGGATGGATTAGGATGCAGGTGCCACATGTTTCTGTTGGCAAACAGCTGAGCACCATAATATGATGGTTCATTGTGGTGGGCATGGCAAGTAAAGAGAGCTTCTATAAACTTAAAAAACATATCTCAGTTCAAGGATGAAAAATGAAGAAAATGGGTCTACTGATGTTTTTAAAAAAAAATCCTTTTTCCTCCTCCTCCCTCCTCCTCCTTCCTCCCTTCCCTCCCTCCCTCCCTCCTTTCCTTCCTTCCTGCCTCCCTTCCTTCCTTCCCTCCCTCCCTCCCTTCCTTCCTTCCTTCCTTCCTTCCTTCCTTCCTTCCTTCCTTCCTTCCTCCCTCCCTCCCCACTGTGCTACAACATAATCATCCAAGGAACAACAATTCTGGCTGGCACAGTGACAACTGGCTGTCCAATGCTGTTCCAATCATTAATCTAGTGCAAGGAATTAATATGTTGTCTCTGAGGCACCAATATTCAAATAAATATGATTGAGAGAGACAATCTCCTCAGTGAACATAAACACTGAAAAATTCCATATTAGTTCCCAGCAAAGCAACTGTGAAACCGTCAACAAAATAACACTAGCTTGATGAATCAATCATGACATCATGAACACAGAAATACTATAAATCAGTTATGGCATTCATCCATAAAAAAACAATTTAAAACTTTTTGAACTCAGTTTCAAAACCATATGTTGATTAAAAATACTTTTTCAACATTTTGTTTTACCTAGAAGTGAAGCTAAAAACTCACACAGTTGTACAGAAACCCTTATTAAACCAAACGATTTACTGCATGACCTTTTGCATCTCACTTGACCTCCCACTGCTGCAGTACACAGAGCTAAAGAAAGAGATCAAAACCAGGACCACATCAGCAGCAAGAACTTGTATCTCAACTTGAACATCTAAAATTGAAAAATACAATATTTTAGACAGCAAAACTACATTTTACAGGTATATGAAATTTCATCTCCACTCCAAGCACACACAATTATGCAAGCCCACAACAGAAAGAAATACAGCACTGATGCTGTTTAAGTCCTATTCACACTTTAAAATGTACCACACAACCCAACTTCTCTGGGATTCCATAATTACAAAAATAATTGTGAACTCAATCAGAAGTCACACTGAAACTTCATGTGGAAACTGCTCCTGAAACCACACAAAACCAAACATTTAAAAGCTTTTCACACATAGATAACTAAAGACATTATAACAGCTGTGAAAACCTACTAATAATGAACACAGTACTCATCCCATATTAAAACTGAAACTCTGAAATGAGGATAACGTGTTATGAAACTCTGGAAGCAGTCATATTGACACACTTTAATGTGAAGTTAACTTATGTCCACATCTGCGAAAACTCAGTCAATCACAAAACAGACTATTGAACTGTCTAGTGTTGGTACATCCTTCTTGTTTAAACACTGTCTAAAATCTCTGGAGAAACTTAAATCCAGCTATTTTTGGGTACACAAATGTAATTCAACAAACAAGCTATAGTAAAGATTTAAAAACAAAAAAAACTTCAAGGTACATCTTGGGAGTGTGAGAAGGTAATAGTGTCACTCACATACTACCTCATTACAACCCTTGAGCACAATGTTATTTCTTGTATGAAAACCTTTCCTATCTTTTATGTTGAGTGAAACAGAAGATGATTTGTTATGGAGATTGGACAGGTGTTTCAGTCACTGTGCATTGTATTGCAATGTAAGAGTCATGGTATCAGCAGAAACTCTGAGGTCTCTCACCTCCCTGGGCAGTAGAACACAGGAATGTCCCTAAGGGAATGCTTGTGTACTCTGGAAGTGGGCCTGGTGTGACATCTTGGGGTCACATTTTTAAGTAGGCATTAGTATTGAGCTTGGAGGGTTCAACTTACCCACACCCTCTGTAAGTGGGGTAAATGCTGTAACACAGTCAAGATGGTTTTGTGGGTGTGGGCAGTAGGTGATAAATATGATAGAAAAGGGTAATCTGCAATGGGGTTCAGGCCACCTCTTGTAAAGAGTGCAAATTAATGAGGTCCAAATTAACTAACTCTGATCCACAGAATCCTTGTGGTAGAATGGAAATAAGTAAGTCTTGTCTGCAAAGTCTCAGGGCAGAATGGACATTCACAGAATTCTGCAAAAGTGGAATTTTAACAAAATGAGAAACCTCTCCTTGTAGAATTTGGATCACTTTAACAGTATTCATAATTCTACCATAGGATGCAGGTTCTGACCACCAGAATTCAAATTCCATGGGCCAGATTTTAAAAGGGGATGCAGCAGTGCAGTTGACTTGCAGCTGGCATTTGGTGCAAGTTGCGGCTTGTAACAAACATTGTGGCAAAATGCGATTTTAGAAGAATGCTGCCGCAAACACCCACCGCAAGTCCAGAAGGTGGGACGCAAGGAGTTAGTCCAGGTACTCCCTGGTCTAACTTTGCATCCAGAATAAGGGCACTTGCTCCAGATCTTTGGAGCAAGGTGCCATAAACAATGGAAAGTGTGATAATTGCACCAGCATTTCAAAAATCAGACTGACCTGTGTCTGAGGGGTTTTGGCGCAGCCGCATCAAACTTTACATTGGACGCAGGGCATGCAGCAAGCCCTGCATCCATTATATAAAATTGGGGTGTGTGTGTGTGTGTGTGTGTGTGTGTGTGTGTGTGTGTGCAGTGGGGTGGCTGGCAGAATGTCAAAAGCAGAACAGGGAATTAAACAGAAAAACGTCAACTAGGCAGGAAGTGCAGTTTCCAAAATGTTACTGGTGAAAGGCCAATTCAAATCTCACATAACTGTGTAAAGTAGGCAGTTTATGAAGCATGATCACATACAGCAAATAAAACTCTGGCTAGTCCTGCATTTGAGAAAAAAAAAACACTGCTTTCCAAAGAATTAAAAAGGCCTTACCTGCCATGGCTTAAAATCATCAATACCTGCACAAGTGTTATTAGCAAACGGTCCACGGCTGGATTTGCAGGAGAGTAGATCATGTAAGCCATGTGCAATTGCATACACTGCTTTATATGTATTATAGGCATATCTAAAGTCAAACAAATTAAATTTAGACAGGTCATGGTTATGCAGCCTTTCTGCACCTGTGCAAGGGCTGCGTGTGCTGTTCATATCCTTATACTTTTGGCCATTATCATCAGTTGGCCAAAAGCAGCCAAATGCTTCCTCCCAGAATGACCTGATAAAAATGTCATCTGAAGATATGGAGGGATGCAAAGTGAGAAGAAATTCATTGAATCCAGGAATCTTGCCTCTGTGGACTGCAAGTCCAAAGGTGCCGTTAAGAGTTTTCCATAAATCTTTGTTTGGGGAGGACATCCAAACAACAGTTGCCACCCAGACTTTTCCTGTGATGTTTTGATTGTCAATCTCCTCCATTAGTGGTTGTAGCTCACTCCCTGTTGCACAGACAATGATAACAGTCACAGTGGATTTTTTTATTACCTCAACGATCTGAAGCACCTGCTTCTTGGACATGTTCAGTGAAATGATTGCTGTGAAAGCAACACATGCTCCACTATGACCAAGAGCTTTTTCAGGTTCTGACTGCCCTGGACACCATATTCATTACCTGAAGCTATAATACCTATCCAAGGTCCCCAGTGGATTGCGGGAGTGTTACAGGGCAGGTGAGCTCCTGGGGAGCAGTTCAGTGTGGGCTGTGACTTGCGGCACCCAGGTCCATTGCGCTATTCCTGTGGCACAAGCCTGGGACTGCCACAAGTTGTGAATCATAGTAGCTGGTGACCCTGCCTTTCTTTGAATAGAGTGAAGGGTACCTGGCGTAGCACCACATGGTGCAAGTCGTATATGGAATTGGGCCCTAGGTCTTGGGGCTATTATACGGTATTAGATCATACTAGATGGACTAACGTTCTTTTTCTGACATTAATTTCTATGTTTCTCTATTTCTGTCAGGTACTCTGCAGAATTGACTCTGTACTGGGAGTGGTATGCAACTGTATATATCTTTGAGGGCCGCAAGATGTGTTGTCAGTTCTGTTTTCCCAGACCACAATGCTAATCCATGGAGTCAGGAAAGTTAAAATGAAGTGTGACTATGTACTACTCCCTGGACCTGGTTATCAGCCCATGGGAATTGGCACAGAGTTGGTTAGTAGCATCTCCAGTCATGAAGTTCTGTGGTACTCTGACCACCAAAGAATAGTGATAGCAGTTTTGCTCTGCTCCCCAGCCCTGTTGACAGTTTGTATCATCTGGAAGAGCAAAACATTAGCATGTAGCTCACCATATCCTCCAATCTTCTATTTCTCCCCAAGGATCCTTCTGTGCTTTTTCCTCCCTTAACCTCTCCAAATGTCTTAGCATGGATGGGTCAGACCCTAAATTACTTGCCTTTCTGACCCTGCTATTGCTAATCCACTATGTCACCTACTCAACCTCTCTTTGTCTCTCATTTCTGTACTTCATTTCTGGAAGTTTGAAAAAGTTGTCCCTCTCCACAAAGGTGGTGACACCACCTCTTCTAGCTACTTTCAGTTTATCTCCATTTCCCCTACTCTTGGCAAGATGCAAGAGAGGCTTGTCTAGACTCAACTTTCAGACTTCCTCTACAGCATTAGTTTTCTCTCTTCATTACAATCTGGTTTCTCTTAAAACCACTCCACTGTCTCCTCTTTTCTGCATGTCATTAACCCTGTCCATAAGGGGATAAACATGAGGCTCATCACAGCTGCATCTTCATTGATATTGCAATGGTCTTTGACATTGTAGCTTAATACCTCCTTCTGAAAAAAGCTGAGAGGTGCAGGCCTCTCTGCTCCAGGAATCAACTGGTTCAGGTGTCACCTCTTTGGACACATCCAGGCAATTAGAGTTGGGCATGCCTTATCCCCACCTCCCAATTCAGTTGATGGTTTCCCAGGGCTCTATATTGTGTCCCATTTTAATTAATATCCCTTAATGACCTGCCCTCAGCTTATGTCAGATCACTTATTCATATGCATGCAGATAATTCTGTACTGTATTCCTCAAGCACCTGTCATTTCCCTTGAAACTTCACTTCAGTGTGACTTCAATAATGTTAAGTGCTGGTTTCAATATCACCAACACTGATCCAATGCCAAGAAAATGGTGTCCATAACTTTTAGTTCAAGCCACATGCTAGCATGGCTCCCCTTCCCCATAGACTTTTCTACCTGAGCTGGCACCCCGCTTGAAGTCATTCCCCCCTTCAAGTACCTAGCTGTGTGGCTGTGTGGAAAACTCAACTTCTCCACCCATATTAATACCACCAATAGTAAGCTGTGCCCCAAACCTGGTGCCCCATACTACAATAATTTTTTTTAAATTCAAGGTTTATTGATCAACAGAACTGTCATTACAGTTTAACACAGTACAGAATACAATCTGTTTCAAATACATGATCATAATACAATGATTTATGACACATAGAAAGATGCATATATTAAACATATTCATACCAGCATTACCTTTTATAGTGGATTTGTAATCGTAGATGCACTGTGCTTAAACATTTTGATAGATTTAACAAGTTGGCTTTTTCTCTCATGTTAAATAATTCTCAAATGACCGGATGTGATGATAGTTTCAATTTTCCATAATGGGAGCTAATAAAAGGTCCCTAGCTGTACTATAAAATGTACATATCAAAACAACATGAACAAGGCCATTTTCTGAATTAAGATGGCAGCCACAGAACTTATTAGTAATCTCGCCCAGTTTTTGACTCCAGTATACTGTATATAATTCACCTTGTAAATTTCCATGCAAAATCTAATAATTAAATTGTGATCCTTACGGTCATCCAATATTTTAAGACATGGCACCAGCAGGTGGTTATTGTTTATCAGTTTGTACTATCTAAAACACTTCAAACTATTACTTCATGACTGAGTTTTTGTGATCTCTGTGTCATGGAGCCTTAGTTTGATTTTTGTACTGATATCTTGAAAAAGGTTTTATATAAACTTCATGCAAAAGGTGACCCAGTCCACAAGGCAAAATAGCTTCCCTTAATGGTTCATGGAGTGATGCCAAGAAGCCCATTCTATCATAGTCTATGCCTTCCTCTAGACACATTCTCCGAAGGTGGTGCTCAGGCAAAAGAAACAATTTTAGCATATATTTTAATCTATTTTCCAAAATAAGTGTATTCAGTGAAAATTGCCACAACTCCATCCTTACAGCCTCCTCTGGAACTGACTGCAGGACTCTAAGAATATATTTGTGTATTTTATTTGAAGTAATTTCTAATTTGTCCAAGTTATCATATGCTCAGATTTCTGATGCATATAAAATGCTCATTTTGATTTAAATATTAATTAATTTTGATAATCCTATTATTGATCCTCCTCCTAGCTGAGCATAGAATCTCTTAACAGCATTGAAGGCAATTAGTATCTTAGATCTAAGTTTATCTATGTGATGCTTCTGTGATAAATTGTCAGCATATATTACTGCTAAATAATCATACATTTTAACTGTTTTAATGGGTTGTTTATCTATAAACAACTTTGGAGATTGTCTAGTTTTGTTTCCAAAGATTACCAAGTTATTCTTTTCTTTGTTTATGTTGAGTTTTTTTTCTTTGCATTGTAAGAAAAAAATCATCATCAATACACTTGAGTCCCAACAATGATGCTGAAAAAAGAATAATGTCATCCATATAGGCTAAACATGCAATTTTAACATTTCCTATTGTGGGCAAATGATAATCTGGTTGTATTAAATTACAAATGATTGAATCTACAGTATATATAAATTAAATTTTGTAGGAGCCAGGATACAGCCTTGTCTGACTCCACAGTTAGTTTCAGTGAGGTCAGACACGGTACCGCTCTGGTCATACTGTATCTCAAGCCATGTATGTTGATGTAATCTAATACGCATTTCAAGCAAAACTGGATCTATCAATACTTTTTTGCCATACAATAGTGAGACTAATCAGATCAAATGCTGATTTAAAGTCCACAAAGCAGCAACAGAGTTCTGAGTTTTTTTTAATTTTGTAATACTTCCATATCAAGTGTGAGAGCACAGTACAGTGTTGGGTAGTTAAATGACCAGCTCTAAATTCAATCTGAGTTTCATTTAAAATATTATTCTGGATTATCCAATCTTTCAATATGGTAAGAACTGTCCTTGTAAAAAGCTTTTTAGAGTTGTCTAGTAAGCTTTTTGGTCTATCTATCTGATTCGCTCCCTTCGCCCCTCCTATAGGGGCCTCCTTGTGGTTCCCAGGTTGAGGCTAAAAAACACTGACAATAGGGCATTCAGTGTCGCTGGCCCCATCCTGTGGAACTCGCTACCACCAACTGTCAGGGAGGCCCCTTCATTAAAGGTTTTCAAGATCTGCCTAAATACCCACCTGTATGCTGTATCATTTCCAGACATAGATCTTTAATGGTTCTATCACCTGAAATAAGTAACTAGGAGTTTTTAAAACCTGCTTTTATTTTTAGCCTGCTGCTTTATTCCTGCTATTTTAACTCATATTTTATAATTATGTACTGTGTAGCATGCTTTTTGTTTACTTGTTGATATTAATTTTTAATTTTGTATTATTTTATTGTTTTACTGACCCACTTTATGCTTGTGTTTATAGGGTGCCTAGAGGCTCCTGGATTAGGTGCCTAAGAAATAAAAGTTGCATTTCCTTGCCTATACATGGTGGGATCATCTGAATTACCTTTTTCTAAAAATAGGATAGATAAAATTACCTCACCATGAATCAGGATGAGAATCACCTTTAACATAATGGTTGAATAACTTACATAGTAAAGAAAGCCACCAATCTGGAAAAATTGTAAACTTCTGTAATGATACCATCGTGGCCTGGTGCTTTTGAAGAGGATAAACTTAAAGCCATTAGTATTTCTTGGTAATCAATGTAACAGGGTAACGGAAGAAATGTAGTGTTGTGAAGATCAATAAATCCTTCATCAGTAGAATACTATAAATCTCTAAAGTGCTTGATGCATGCCATTGGAGTAATCCCAGCTTCTACTTTCCTAGTGTATTAATGATAACCATAACTTGCCAGAGTCCAAAATTGCTTGATATTATTTTTGACCACAGATTCTCTAAGCTTATTCCACATTGTAGTCTGCAATTTGCTTTTTCTTTTTCTAGAATACGTGTGTAATGTTTCCTCATTTTATTTAAAGTTCTTAAGTTATCTCAAGAGGGGTGTTGCCTATATTATCTGATAAATTGATTAACTGGTTTTAACAGTTCTATAAGTTTTATTCAGCCATGTTTTTTCTAAACTACTAGATTTTTTATATGTTTGTTTCATAAATGGTCTAATGTAAGATTGGATATTATCCCATATTTGTGTAATATGGGTAAAATAAGTTTCTATTAATAGATCATATCTCAATGAGCTTAAATAATCAGCATTCAACATATCAGAAAAAAATATTGCATGCAGGTTATTTCATCTTATTCTGCGCATGTTTATAATTTCAAAATTATTATTCCCACATATGTTCTAAATGACTGTAGTTGAAGAGTAGTCAAAACTGGAAAATGCATAGACTCTTATCGTTCTCTTACTAGTAAGTCTTCTAGGATACTGAGCGCTTCAGTGTGTACCCAAACCATGTCAATTGTAGAGGAATCTCTGTGGCCAATAAAAGTGTAATTGCCCTCAGGGTCTCCAGTAGTTCTACCATTTATTAAAGTCATACTATCCTCTTTCATTATTCTGAGAATCATTGTACCATTTAAATTTGTTACTTTATCTTTAGACAATTGACTGCATTGCATTTTGGGATTAATAATACTTATAGCCTTAGTTAAATCATTTTTTGTGACATCTCTGATTCGGTGGACAAACGTGCATTCAAATCTCCTAAACATACAATTGGAGTCAATAAATAAATCTTGGTGAGGTCTTCCATAAAGTCATTTAACAATACCCATTCTAATGGACTTCTGGAGCTCATGTTGGGTGGAAGATATATATTGACCAAAATGAATCTTTGCGGAGTAGTATGTAATAACAAATATTGAGCCATATGGGCAATATTTTTATATTCCAGTACTTCCACTTTTACATTTATCAGGTTTAGTCCCAAAGACATGGGAATGACAATCCAAACAATTAAATGTTACTATAATATTACCTTGTGAGTGTTTTAGATCATCTTTGGCCACTTTGTATAACAAACATGGTAACTGCTACAGATGAAGTATGTTTTTTTTTTAATATCCTGATTGATTGTTATAATTGTATACAGTACAGTATTTGCAAAGTTTGTACATAAGTCTGTAAACTTTTCTTTGTATGTTAAATGTGTCATTGTACAGTATGTTAAAAGTTGGATACAATTGGGAAAGAGAAAACCTTATCTCAATTTGTTATCCAATAAAAAAGTTGAAAAAAGTTGAAAAGTTAGAAACATAGAAGTTGATGGCAGATAAGGACCCGCAAGGCCCATCCAGTCTGCCCATTTCTTTTTCTACCTTATAAATGTGCCATCAGCCTTTGCTCTGTCACTGGCCTATCTATTCATAGTCATTTGTATTGCTCCTTTATGCCTATTCCATGCCTGTTTGAAGCCCTGCATTGTATTCATAGCCACCACTTCTTGTGGTAAGCCATTCCATGCATCCACCACCCTTTCTGTGAAAAAGAATTTCCTCACATTCCCCCTTAATCGACCCCCCTCTAATCTCATGCTGTGTCCTCTTGTCCTGCTATGTTTCTTATATTTTAACATGTTAGACTCTTTCACCTTGTTAATGCCCTTAAGGTGTTTGAAAGCCTCGATCATATCACCTCTCTCCCTCCTTTGCTCAAGGGTATACATATTGAGCTCTGTTAATCTATCCTCATATGTCTTCTGATGCAGTCCCTGCACCATTTTGGTTGCCCTTCTCTGGACTGCCTCAATTTGAGTTAATGTCCTTGTGAAGGTGTGGCCTTCAATACTGCACGAAGTACTCCAGGTGGGGCCTAACCAGTGTCTTGTAAGAGGGATTATTACCTCCCTCCTATGACTTGTGATACCCTACTAATACATCCTAACACCCCCCTAGCCTTACCTACTACTTTAGAGGTCTGCTTGGATGATTTCAGGTTATCAGTGATGATGATGCCCAAGTCTCTTTCTTCCTTTGTGACTGCTAGCAACTCCCCTCACAGCCTATAGGTGGCTTCAGGGTTTCTCTTCCCTATGTGCATGATTTTGCACTTCTTTGCATTAAATCCAGTTGCCACTTTTCTGACCATTTTGATAGTTTATTCAGATCTCTTCTCATTCTGCCCACCCCATCTGGATCATCTACTCTGTTGCAGATCTTGGTGTCATCTGCAAACAGACAAGCCTTACCCTCAAGTCCATCCATAAGGTCACTAATGAAGATGTTGAAGAGGACTGGCCCAGGACTGATCCCTGAGGTACCCACTTGTGACTTGCATCTCTTCTGACTGTATACCATTTACCACCACTCTCTGTTTTCTGCCCGTCAACCAGTTTGCCACCCAGTCGACCAACTTCTGACCTACCCCGAGCCTACCCAGCTTATTTATCAATCTTCTATGTGTAACAGTGTCAAAAGCTTTGCTGAAGTCATGGTAGGCAACATCAACTGCTCCCCCTTGGTCCACCACTCTGGTTACCCAGTCAAAGAAATCTATGAGATTAGTTTGACAGGACCTTCCTTTTGTAAACCCATGCTGTCTTGGATCCTGTGCCCCTATGGATTCCAGGTGACACACTATCCTTTCTCAAGGAGTGCCTCCATATCTTGCCCACTACAGAGGTAAGACTGACCGGTCTGTGTTCCCACCTCCTCCTGCTACCACTCTTGTGAGGTGATCACATGAGCCTTCTCCAGTCTTCTGGGACCTCTCCTGTGCTCAGAGACTCACTAAACAGTTCTGCTAATGGCTATGCTAGTTCCACCTTTAGCTCCTTAAGTACCTTGGGATGTATGCCATCAGGTCCATTGCCTTATCCACCCTGAGGCTTAGCAAGCTGTTGTAGGACCCTTTCTTGTTGTGAAGGAGTGGTGCTCACCTCCTCCCTCCTGTGTCCATGATGCGGGCTGTGGGCCCTGCCCTACCTTCTCTTCAGTAAATACTGAGCAAAAGTATGTATTTAGGATAGATGCCTTTACAGGGTCCTCCTCCTCACATGCTCCCTTTTCTCCATTAAGTTTAGCAATACCACCTCTGGACTTTCCCCTTTCACTAATGTATCTATAGAAAGTCTTGTCACCTTCTTTTACTGTTCGTGCTAGTGTTTCCTCTGTTTGGGACTTTGCCTGCCTTACTGCCTTCCCTGCTTCCCTTAGGGCAGTTTGGTATGCCTCCCTATCTTCTTCCTGCTGTGTTTCCTTACATTTCCTGAAGGGCAGCCTTTTGGCTCTGACCTTTTCTGCTACTGTATTTGAGAACCAAAGTGATTTCCTTCTTCTTTTGCACTTCCTTTTCTGTCTAACACAATGGGATGTTGCTTCAAGTATTGCATCCTTAATGCTTGCCACTTTGTCTGTACCCCCTCACTTGTGTTTCTTTTGCCAGGGCTAGCTTAACTCTGTTGGCCATCTTATCAAAGTCAGCTCCTCTGAAGTCCCATATTTTTGCCTTGGAATGGGATGATTTAGATGTAGTAGCTAAATTGAACCATACCATGTGATGGTCACTGGCCCCCAGGTGACCTTCTACCTGGAGAAAGTTGAAAGTTTAATGATGTTTGGAGCTAGGTAATGAAAGCTCCCTTGGCCTCACCTAGTTTTTTGGTCTTTATAGTTGGTGCAATAATGCCAGTATAATCAGCTAGACGTGGTACGGTATCATCAGTTACCCAAGTTTCTTGAAGACAAATGATGTCCATATTATTTAGAAATAGTTTTACTTGATAATCTACCATTTTAGCACTCAGGCCTTCTGTATTCCATGATAAAAGTTTTAGTACGTTCGATTTGACCAGAGAATCCTGAGGTTGTTTCAAGGTAGACTTATTCCTTATAAAGTCATATTGTCAGTCTGAGGAGTTCCTTTGTAAAAACTTGTAAAAATTCCTATTAGTGTTAGGTGCTCTGTTTAATCTACTGTATGAAGAATTTTAACTGAGCCATATTTTAGCATCCTGTGTTCTGTTTTATATATATATATATATATATATATATATATATATAATATATATATATATATATATATTCCAAAATAATCCAGTTCTGATGATACTTGAAGTATTAAAATAGTCAGTCTGCTACTACCAAATGTTAGATCAATTTGTGAACAATTAGAGAATACCAGATGGATTTTTATACTACCAGTAAGGATTGCCTTCATCTCCTAGTCTGCTGGGAAATTGTCACCAATATGATATTTGATTATTTGGATGTGGTCTGTGGTGCCATCCCATCTCCTCTTTTGGCAGGTTTGACACTGTCTGCAATGCCTTCTGCCATTTTACTTCTAATGCACCCTTTTGCACCCATCATCGCTCCCTCTACACCAACCTCTTCTTGCCCGCTGCCATCCTTTTCAAGTACTGATTCTGTTCTCTCCCTCTTTATCATTACCCTCTTCAGTCCATTCTGCCTCTCATGCACTTTATTCTATGGACTCTTGCACTGTCTCCATTCTGTACTCCAAATTTGTTACTGGGCTATCTGCTTTCTCCTCTCATCTTTCCGCTGTCAGCAGAACCCCCCACTTTGTCCCCTTCCTGTCATTCACTCAAGCATTAGCTTAAACTCCTTTTACTCCCTCATGATTTTGTACTGGCCATGGCTATTTGGTGCTATTGGTGCTATTCTATTGTGCTTCACATGGCCTGTTTGTGACCACTGCACTTCCTCACCTAATTCATACTCATGGGCTGCAAGTCTACCCTGGTTTGGGAAATTCCATTGCTGTATATGTTATTGTACTTTTGCCAAAATAGCTTCACTGTTTACCTTATCTGAAATCTCCCACTGTATACAGTACATTGCAATGTTAAGGGTTTAACAAGTTCAACCATGGCTAATTCACTCAAATTTAATCCCTTTTCTTAAACATTTTTCTTAAATTCTGTAGGGTTGCTACTGGCAAGTGGATAGAATCAGAATCAAATTTATTAAAATTGAAAGTGTAGGTGCCTGATCTATGAAGGTGGGGGTCACCTTGCTGTCAGTGATCAGGCTAACCATGATTCTGCCAAACAATGAAACCAAGACCCCCTTTAAAATGATAAAATGGTGGATTGAAGACAGAAAGTCATAACATGGATTTATTATAAATGGTTTCCAGGTGTTGGAGCAGCTTATCTTGGTGGGAGAGAGCACTAATACTGTAATGGTTGCACTGTATATATTGCCTTGGATTGTGTAGTATATATTGCCTGCCCTTATTTTTCTGCACAGTTTGTCTATACCTTACTACTGCTTATTTTGCCTTTTGGTCATTCATACTGCCTATACTGTACATGGCCTTGATTATACTGACTGCATTTTTCACTGTATGTGTTTGTTTTCATGTACACCCCCACCACCCCACCCCGGTTGCATATGGAAAAGAGGATTTGCCCCATATACCATTCCCACTTACAGTGTATTTTCCACCCATAAATAAAATACCCCCTTTGTCCTCTGATGAATATGGTCAGTCTCTCTGCCTTTCCTGATATGACCTCCAATGTTGCTCATTTGTGTTTCTATCCATTGGATATCAGCCTGTATCTCCTTTTCCTTTAAAAGATGAGGGTTTCAAAATGACACACTGTACTCTACTGTAGCTGTGACTTAACCATCATCCTATACAGTGAGAAGATAACCTCCTTGTTTCAGTTAACAAGCTCTGCCTGATAAACTCCAGTATCCTATTTTTCTTTTTCCATGCTGCTTTTTTTTCACACTGAGATAATGATTTTGTGCTCTGGTTTCAGCTAGAAGCTCTGCCTAATTCACTCCAGCACTGTATTTATGTTTCCACATGTTATTTTCACAAAGAGATGATGATTTTATGCAGTAATGTATTATTACACCTAAATCCCTCTCTTCACATTATGGTTTGAAGGCAATTCCGTTAATGTATGTATTAATTCAATAGTCTGTCCTCAGATTCTTGTCAACACTATATATCACCTTGTATTTTTTTGGCACTACATTTTAATTGCCCTGTTCCAGACCATGTTCATTCTCTTCATGACTCTCTTCATATTGTCATTCCTGTCATCAGTTTCTACCCTTCCACCATGTTCCCTGACATCTGCAGCTAGACTCACTTTAATTTGCAGTACCACCCCTTTGTCACTAACAAACAAACTGAATAGCACTGTCCCAGAACTGATCAATGGGGCATCCACTTGTATCTTTCCCAATATCTCAGTATTTGAATTTGGGAAAACTCTCTGGGTCCTATCTGACCACCCTTCCTGTCCACCTAGTTAATTATAATCCTTGTTTTTTTACCCCTGCTTCTTGGATTAGTCGTGTGTGAGGTACTGAATCAGTGGCCTTGCTAAAACTAAATTAAAGAATGGTAACTGCACTCACCAACATTGCAAAATCATTGCTGATGGGACAAAGTGCTGCTTTATCTGGCACATTATAAATCACTAACTCAGTATCAGGCAACCAGCACAGAGCTTCTGTACCTTTTATCCAGTGTACAGTGTGCTCTCGTGCAGGATCATTAGCAAAGATCACTCTACTTCAATGCCAGCGAGAAGGGCAACACAAAAACATTTAAACCAAAGATTAAGCTTATTATAAATCACTCAGACTGAACTCAAGTGATTTGTTAGAAGTTAATAGTGCCTATGAGGGATATCTCTTGTGGTATAAAAGATTCTGAGTGAAAACAAAACAGAAAGAGGACAGCACTCAGCACAAACAGTCCATGGAGCTCCTAGGAAAGTGTATGCTAAAACTATTAGCAAATGCAAAACAACCAGCAAAACCAGAACACTCAGAAAGCAGGGATTAGACAAGGTGAACTACTGCATAAAGAATTTATTCAACTCAATTTGCTAAAATTGGCACAAGTTTCATATACCAGGACCCAGGCTACAAAGCCAGCATTTGGCCGGGAGTCTTCTTGCACAGTAGTTCATCTTGCCTAGTCTCTGCTTTCTGAGTGCTCTGGTCTCTTTTTGATTGTTTATAAGAGACACTGAGCCTGAGGTTTGGGCAGATGGAACTGTTCAGCTTTGCTTCACAGTCCTGTTTCCCAAACCTCAGGCTTGGAGTTTTGTATTCCATAATAGACATCCCCCAGATACCCTATTAACTTATATAAGCAAACAACAATGATTCCAGTAACCTGCTAAAGTGTTTTGTGAATCTGTTACACTATATAAGAAAACAGCAGTGACACCAATACCTGCTTCAGTGCTTTGTCATTTTGTTGCACTATAAGCAAACAGCAGTGACACCAATAACCTGCTCCTGTGCTTTGCCATCCTGTTATAGTGTAAGCAAACAGCAGTGATGCCAATAACCTGCTCCAGCACTTTGTCATTGTTGCACTATAAGCAAACAACAGTCTCTAATAACCTATTCTAGCACTTTGTCTTTCTCTTACACTATAAGCAAACAGCAGTGACAACAATAACCTGCTGCTGCACTTTGTAATGCTGTTGCACTATAAGCAAACAGCAGTGACACCAATAACCTGCTCCAGTGCTTTGTCATTCTGTTGCACTATAAGCAAACAGCAGTGACACCAATAACCTGCTCCAGTGCTTTGTCATTCTGTTGCACTATAAGCAAACAGCAGTGACACCAATAACCTGCTCCAGTGCTTTTTCATTCTGTTGTACTATAAGCAAACAACAGTGACACCAATAACTGCTCCAGCGCTTTGTCATTCCGTTAATTATAAGCAAACAGTAGTGACACCTGCAACCTGCTCCAGTACTTTGTCATTCTGTTGCACTATAAGCAAACAGCAGTGACACCAATAACCTGCTCCAGTGCTTTGTCATTCTGTTGCACTATAAGCAAACAGTAGTGACACCAGCAACCTGCTCCAGTGCTTTGTCATTATGTTGCACTATAAGCAAACAGCAGTGACACCAATAACCTGCTCCTGTGCTTTGTCATTCTGTTGCACTATAAGCAAACAGCAGTGACACCAATAACCTGCTCCAGTGCTTTGTCATTCTGTTGCACTATAAGCAAACAGCAGTGACACCAATAACCTGCTCCAGTGCTTTTTCATTCTGTTGTACTATAAGCAAGCAACAGTGACACCAATAACTGCTCCAGCGCTTTGTCATTCCGTTAATTATAAGCAAACAGTAGTGACACCTGCAACCTGCTCCAGTACTTTGTCATTCTGTTGCACTATAAGCAAACAGCAGTGACAGCAATAACCTCCTCCAGCACTTTGTCATTCTGTTGCACTATAAGCAAACAGTAGTGACACCAGCAACCTGCACCAGTGCTTTGTCATTATGTTGCACTATAAGCAAACAGCAGTGACACCAATAACCTGCTCCTGTGCTTTGTCATTGTATTGCACTATAAGCAAACAGCAGACACCAATAACCCGCTCCAGTGCTTTGTCATTCTGTTGCACTATAAGCAAACAGCAGTGGCACCAATAACCTACTCCAGTGCTTTGTCATTCTGTTGCACTATAGGCAAACAGTAGTGATGCCAGTAACCTGCTCCAGTGCTTTGTCGTTCTGCTGCACTATAGGCAAACAGCAGTGACACCAATAAGCTGCTTCATCACTGTGAGAATCTCATGCTCTTGCATTTCACCCAGGGACTTAATGAAGTGCAAGATCCACTCTGGGTACTGAGGTGTTCAATTGACATTCCCATGCTGGATGCAGTCACAGTTTGTTTATGACTTTAATGAAACAGCTCTTCATCAGACTAGTAACTTTGCCTTTGGCAATGATGTATGTGTCCCAGTCAGAGTGCATTAAATTAGTTTCAGTGTTTCTGTTTGGGCTAGACTGATTGATTGATTGGACTGAATGATTAATTGGTTTTGCTTAATAACTCAGTACAGCCCTTGAAGAAGAAATGTCTATTTTCATGTGCAAAAAATATTTTTGTTCAGTGTTCACAGAGGATGGACAATGGGAAGGGCCACAAAAAAGTAACAAAAGTTTTGGAGGAAGGGGGTGGACACTAGTCTTTTTTTGGAGGAGACAGTCCTAAAGGGACTTGCTAATCTGAAGGTGGGCAAAGCAATGGGGCCAGATTGGATGCATTCAAGGGTATTGAGGGAGCTCCGGGAAATACTGGCTACACCTCTGACAGTTCTATTTAACAGCTCACTGGAAGCAGGACTGGTTCTGTAGGACTGGAGTGAGGTGGATGTAGTCCCACTTAATAAAAGTCTTAGCAGGTAGAAGGCTGACAATTATAGGCCAGTCAGTCAGACATCAGTGGTGGGAAAGTTAACGTCATCACTACTGAAGGAAAGGATTCAGGAGTAACTTGAATCCAGCATGGATCCACATGGGAGAGGTCATGCCAAATGAATCTGACAGATTTATTTTGACTGGGTGACCCAGGGAATAGATTAGGGTAGAGCAGTAGCTGTGGCTTACCTAGATTTCTGTAAGGCATTCAACGCAGTTCCACATAGACTAGTAAGCAGGCTGGGAAGCTTAGAGATGGGTCCAAAAGCAATAAATTGGATAAGGAATGTGTTAGGGGATCAGTGACAGAGGGTGGTGGTAAACTGAGTTCATTTCAAGGCAGGGAAGGGGATCAGTGGGATGCCTCAGGGATCAGTGCTGGGACTGATCCTCGTTAATGTTTGTATTAGTGTAGTTGCAGAGTAACTGTAAAAGAAGGTCTGCCTCTTTGTGGATGACAACAAAATGTGCAATACGGTGAACATTCCATGGGGGGGGTGGAAAGGATGAGCACAGACCTGAGAAAACTAGAATAGTTGTCAAGGGTATGGCAGTTGGGTTTCAATGTAAGAAAGTGCAAAATAATGCGTTTATGGCACAGAAACCCAGGGTGGAGTACAAAATGGGTAGATTAGTATTGATGACCACCAAGCTGAAAGTAGACCTGGGGAGAAATCATATTGGATGACATAAGGGTGACCAGGCAGTATGACAAGGCAGTAGGGAGGGCAAGTGGGATACTCAAGTATATAGGGAGGGGTATTACCAGCAGAAATAGAGAGGTGGCATTGCATCTGTATAGATCACTAGTAAGATCCCACATAGAGTACTGTGTCCAGTTCTGGAGACCTCATCTCCAGAGGGATATAGAAGAGTGGAGGCAGTCCAGAGAAAGGCAACTAAAATGGTGCAGGGTCTGCATCAAAAGCCCTATGTAGAGAGAGACTAAATGACCTCAGTATGTACACCTTGCAACAGATGAGGGAGAGGGGAGATATGGTAGAGACCTTTAAGAACCTCATGGGGTAAATAAGGTACAGAAGGGGAGTATTTTTCAGAAGAAAAGGTGCTCAAGAACAAGGGGACATGCTATGAAGCTGGAGGGGGTGGATTCAGAAGAGGTGTGAGGAAGTACTTCTTCACAGAAAGAGTGGTGGATTCCTGCAATAACCTTCTTGCAGAGGTGCTGGGGGTCAAAACTATGGTGGAGTTCAAGAATGCATAGGATAAGCACAAAAGAATCATAGTGAAAAGGAAGGGGGAGGGATAAAGAGCTGTAGATCAGGCACAGTCGGATGTGATAGTGTAGGTAGGGGGAACTGGGCAGACTGAATGGGCCAAGTGGTCCTTATCTGCCATCAAATTCAATGTTTCTATATTTTATCACATACCAAGGGTAATATAACTACATATGCACATAGTCATGTATGTTTTATTTTTTTACAATAACCAGTGCAGGGACATGAACACAGAAATCAAGTTTTTCAACAGCGAAAGTGAGGCACAAGCACTCCAATCCCCATAATAACAGGGTATAATGCCACTGTCAGACATCACAGTGTTTGATTATACTGAAAATCAGTGTGATAACGGGGATCACCAGTTGTTACTTGTACTTTCTTTGCGATTCAATTGCTGCTGCAGAAAGGAGTTAGTGCTGCATTAGCATGCTGCAGCTGTAGCAGGGCAAAGACATAGGGGGAGCCCAGCAGGGGACTGGGAAAGGGCAGGGGGACATTTTTAAAGGTGCTGTTTTAAAATTAATTTTTATTTTACTGACTGCTGGTGGTGCAGTACACAAAAATGTATCTTTTTAGCTTTCATCATGTGGGTATGCCAGCCAAGTGCCAGCCAGTCACTGACGTAAACAGTAAGTAAAAGTGGGGACTGCTATCATTCTTTGAGACTTTACTGAGAGAGGGTCTGTCTGTCTGTAAGGCAGTGTGTTTGGTTATGGAACTGGGATGTGGTTCACTCTTGCTTTAATCCCTCTTGAAACTTGCCTCATGTGTCATACTTCTTGTGGTTGTCTAACCACAGATATAAATATTAAGTGACTAGTGAGTCATCATACTTTACGGTATTGCGCTGCATCTTGTTGCTGCATCACAGTTATTGTCATCTGTTGTGTGGTGTAGAAAACAGAAACTGAAAAATGAAAGGAGGAAGAGATCCAGTGGGGAAGAAAGGTGCAAAGAAAGGTTTGACCGTGATGATTCCAAGCACAACTTCTGCAACTCGTGGTGGTGGTGGTGGTAATGCTGAGTGGTGGTGGTGAAGATTATCCTAGTAGGACAGAGAGTTGTAGGGGTGTGAAGATTAGGACTGGGCAGGAAGTAGTTTATCCAAAGAAACCTTTGCTCAGTAGTCTGCAGTCATCCACTGATTCCACACCCACTCCTCGTAGCAGACTTCCCAGGTGTTGCAGTGCATCTGCCACCACCCTGAACAATTCAGAAGGACACTGGTTTATGCCCCCTTTTTCAAGTACTGCCAGTTCCTGTTCTACTTATCCTGCATAAGAACAGACAGATACTACTTAATGGTAAATGAAAAAAAAAAAACTACCTCTCTGCCTCATATGAACAACATGACCATAGCTGCCAGAGTTGCCCGTGTTCGGGCAAAGACAATTGCCTGTCCACCTTAAACTACGATGTTATCCCACCCACACATCCCAGTGCAGTTTCATCATATGCAATGCATGAGTAAGGTGACATTGAGTCTGGCACTGGCATGAACATTATTGTAATTTAAGTATCAGGAGGAGCAGGAGAGGAGGAAGAGGAGGAGATGGGGAAGACACTGTCGAGAATCAGCCAGTCTTCCAGACCAGCAATAGCACTGCCACTTGTGCTGCTTGTGACCTGGATTCAGGAACAACCCTGAGTCATCAGAAGGTCAGCCAGGGATGGAGGACTGAGTATTCCATTGGATGCTGTCCTCCTCGGGGAAGGCGGGCTCACAGTCTTCACTGCATAACTGCCACCTTAGTGACCACAGGTGGGGGTGCAGCCAGAGCTGGTGAGCACCAAAAGAGGATTCTGACATGTTCTAATTCACAGTGACATGCAACAACCTGTATGTGTATGTCACTGGACATTTCTGTCAGCACCCCATAACATGTTAAAAAAACCCTAGAAGCTGCAACAGGACATCAACCCCTCATTGCAGGCCACACACTGCCTACTAAGCACTCATTCTGAACCATATTCTATCTTTGTCGGGGTTGAGGATACAACCCTATTGACACCATCCTTGGAGGAAAGCCAGGGAGGGCCAGGTGCTGAAGTATGTCCCAGAGAAGACTGATCATGGGGCTGGGCAGGGGGTAGGAATAAAAAAAGAGCTGTCTGGGGAGATCAGGAGAAGCAAGCACACTAAATGCAAAAAAAGAATCAACAGAGGAGGGCAAACAGGGGAAGATGCAAGGGAGGAAGAGGAGGGGCATAGAGAAGCACATGCACAAGAAGATGCTGAAGAACCACTGGACTCCATAGGTCAGAAGTCAGTTACACCACCAATTAGAGTCAATGAGTGTGATAAGGAGTGGTGGCCATCATAGAAGGAGAAGTCAAAACTAAAAAAGAGAACAAAAAAGAGGAAAGCAAGATGGGAGGATTCTCAGCTGGAAACTCTAAAGCCAAGTCCAAGCCTCCTCATTAGCCCCACAGGCCATTACTTCATACTGCTGTTGCCCATTCCAAGCAACGTTATTCCACTGAGGCTCAGAAACAATTATCTCACAGTCATCACTCATTTCCTTCAGAAGTAACTCTGCAGGCCATAGTACCTAAAAAGCCAAATAACATCTACAGTGAAGAAGAATCAGCATTTATATAGCACTTTTCATACACATTGCATCCCAAAGAGCTTTACACGTGGTGCTAGATTGGTAGTGATATGACTGAACCTCTAGTGGTAGCCATTTTGCATGCATCAACACCCACACTCAGCCTTGGACAATTGCATGAAATGGTTTTATGGGAAGGGGAATATGTGGCCAGGGCTCCGGCAAAGGCCCCTGCTCTTGGAGGGGGGTGCAGTGGGCCCGACTCTGAGATGATAGAACAGCAGAGGAGAGAGCTCTGCAGCAGGCTGGGAAATAGTTCTCCTACCCAGCCTTTGTAAATTCAGAGGATGAGGTTACTCTGGTTTCGTGTGAGAAGGCATGCTTTCAAGCCATGGTAGAGATGGATTCAGCTGTTCAAAAAGATGCATTTACAGATTCAGCTGATCAATTTATCCTTAATGCTGATGGTGATATTGTGGATGCTAAAGCACAACTCGAGGGAGGAATTTCTGAGAGGTGCACATTTTTGTATAGTATGCTGACAGAGGATGAGGACAGATGCAATAAAAGAAAGAAAGACAGCACTGAAACAGTGAGTATGACAATCTCCCTTGAATACTTCTCCTCTGGAGATTAAACCTGAACCTGTTGCAGGAACTTCTAGCATTTGCCTGGAAAAAGAACCAAGATGTGTCACAGTCGAGCAGTTGGAGAATCAGTCAGCTTTGCACAGAACAGCAAACTCCTCTGACATCACTTCGCAGCAGCCTGCAAGCTGCCATTGGAGAGAGCAATTGTCAAACTGAGGAACAAACCTGGGTGCCTGAATGTGCATTGAGAGCTTTTGGATGGATTCAGACCCTTTAGGGAAAGTGGATACATGAGCCCGAATGGGATATAACACTAAAATCACAACTTGAGCATTTGGAAGCCACGAACCATGAACAGCAGCTGAGAGATAGTGGGAAATTGCCAGAGGCAACAATATAAAGCAGGACATCTTTGGAACAGGTCACCTTCTGTACTGTGGGGCATAATAACAGACTGTCTGTAAATGAGAACTGGAGGCAAAATGTACAGATTCAGAGCCATGAACACACTGGGGGGATTAATTATATGCAACAGCAGCCTGATAGAATTGCAAATACTGGATGACAAACAGAAGCTGCTGAGTTGAATAAAGACACCGTGGGCCCTTCAATTACAATGATGGGTTGGCAAAGAACAGAGAAACCAGAACAAGCTAATAATGTCAACCCCGGTGTGGAGGGGTCTTATTAATGATTCTCACTTCACAGTTCAACCAGACACTGCTGCAAGGGACACTTAAAGCAAAGTATTCTCTTATTGATAATGCTGTTCCTTTAGTTGAAAATGGAAGGTAAAGTAACACTAGCACTGCCCCTTCTTTTAAACAGGATAACTTACAAAATAACATAGAATCACATGTGGACTCTGAACATCAATCAAAGTCTAGTATGAAAACTCACCAAAGTGACTCGTAGTCATTTTGGAATATTATTCCTTTCTATATATGTCCTCTACCTAGGCTGCATTACAGCAAATAGATCAACATATTATAGATTAGGAAAATTTATAACAAAAACCAAACATGGTATCCACCATTGTATTTTATTTGAAACATTGAATTGGTTACAACCCAAACTCAAAAGAACATATTTGTGGTTACTATAGTGACATAAATTGAACTTTCTTAAAGAAAAGATCCATTAAAAACATTTGGTAACAACAACACCCCCTGAATTCAAAACAGAAAAATTGAGGAGGAAGAAGCAGAAAATTCCAATGGAAAGACTCTTTAATAGATCAGCAAGCATAATGTTACAGAACAGTTTATCAACACACTGGAATGAGATACCATATGAGTTAAAATCCATGCAAAATCCATCACATTTAAAAAGTCTTTGTTTAAACATTTCAACTCCAAATGTACATGCTGTAATTGGTGTTTATACAGTTTATGTTGTATGTAGGTTTGATTGTTGGATCTTAGAATGTTTTATTTATGTAGTACAGGTCTTTGTCATAAACTGGGGTTACTTCCTAACAAATGTTTCCTGTAGAAAAATAAAATGCTATGAATGAATGAATGGATGAAGTTTGCCCATCCCAAAAAAGGACCTAGATTTTCAGATTTTTCAACAGAACAGAGCCTGCTCCTAGGAAAAATGCAGTCAGACTCAGATACAAGGGGAGAATGGACCCAAGGCCTGACCACATATTTGCTGGAAAAATGTTATTAAAAGAATCAATGAAGTTTGTGGCTTTGGAAATTTATGCTTTGATACACATTTCAAGAGAAGACACTTTTGCTACTAACTTTAGAACTCAATAAGGTTTGGAAAGATTCTGGTTTAAATATAATCAAGTTAAGTTCTAATCAAGATGGGCTCCATTCATCGCCATACCACTAACCAAACCCATGACTAAAATGTTTACAGTAATGTTTAGAAATGAAGGAGTTCATGTATGAGATATTGTCCATTTGTTGCAGCAAAGATGTGAGATATTGAGTACTCCTGAAGCAAATATAGACTCCGGGGGAGATATTTAGAGGAGTTGTGCAATGCACAGCTGAGTTGCCTATGCGCAACCACAGATATGCGCACCTGAGCCACATTCAACCAACGTGAATGCATGGCGCAAATGCCACTGCGCAGATGCACTACAGTAATATACATGGTGCAAGTGCAAGGGGGTGTACCCATCAATAAGCTGCACAATGGCATATTCAGCAGAAAGCACAGCACAAATAATGAGCAACAGATAGAATGCACCACAAAGAGTTCAGCACATAAAAGCAGGCTCAAACGCACACACAGTAGATGCGCATCAGACAATGCACAGCACCAACATGGATGCAACACCATTTCTGATTGAGGCAGTGATGAGAGGTGTGTGGAGGTAGGAGGAGGACCAGCTACATGGCTGGGGAAGGACCTGCCTGCAGTATGCCACACACAGATAGTACCATGCCTGGACCACCTTCAAGGACGTCAGAGATACTGAGATCATGGGCCAGTACCAGCTGAACTGGGCAATTTTGATACAGCTCTGTGAGCTGTGCCATGATGAGTTGCAGGCACCCACCAGGAGGAGACACGCTATGACAGTGGAGAGCAAGGTGACAGCAGCAATGTGCCTGCTCACCACAGGAACCTTTCAGACACCAACAGGGGCAACCATAGGTGTCACCTAGTCATCCACGTCCATCTCCTCGCACAGTTCTTCAACACTCTGCTGCCACACACTTCAGAGTTTAACTGATTCCCAAGCACACAGGCAGAGCGTATAGCAAACATGCAGGGCTTCCACAGGGTGGCACTCATGCCAGGCATGATGGGGCAACAGACTGAACCCACTGGCCATACATGCACCACCTGGCCCAGAGGGCATAGCATACATGAACCAGAAGGGCTACCCATTGGTGAACTTCCAAGTGGTGTGCACACCATGGGGAATATCACCAATGTCTGTGCCACACACCCCGGAGGTGCACACAATGCCTTCATCTGGTACAGCTCCATGCTGTGCCAGTGATTCAAGCATTGGCAGATCTCCACAGGCCACCTGGTAGGTGAGTATGAGCCAGAATGGGGAGTTGGAGAGGCTGTGCATGGGCCGGGAGCCCAGGCAACACACGACACCCACTGACAGTGATGTGGAAGGGGGCATGGGAGGGGGAGGGCCACCACCATGACAACATGCTAACATGTACACCTTACCCACACAGGAGACAGTGCATACCCTCTGTATCCCTGGCTGCTAACCCCCATCTGGTGCCCAGCAAACCCCAACAAGGAAAGGTACACAAGGCACACAGTGCGACATGCAACATCATCAGTCGGGTCTTTGGCATGCTGAAGATGTGGTTCTGTTGCCTAGACAGGTTTGGCGGTGTCCCACAGTACAGCCCTGCTAAGACCTGTGGACTCTTCATGGCCTGCTGCAAGCTGCACAACATGACCATTGACCCTGGAATAGCCGTACTGGTGGATGAGGATGGCAGCAGTGATGATGGTGGGGATGAAGGGCCAGAAGGGGTGGCATAGCCAATCCTGCTCTGTGGGAATATCAGGAGTGTCACAAGGGCCAGGATGCAGAGTGCTACCATTGTACAAGAGCACTTTGGGAGGTGCAGGTGAGTAGAGGACATGACAGACACACAGGCATGGAACAGACACCCACCCCCACATCCATACGGAGGTGCATGGCCACATAGGGAGGCATGCAGGGTCACTGGCACACACACACAGCCAACACAGGGACAGCACTGACACACATACACTCACACTACATTGCACACATGGAAGGGGGCACACACACACACAAATGGGCATGTGGCCCGGCAGTGGCCATCTGACCAAGGATGGGCACAGGCAGCAACAACAGCACAGCAGGCATACAGCATCCCATGGTGTGCATTGCAGATAGCGTGGTGCAAGGCAGTGGCAGTGGCCATAGGCCACACACACATGGGCCACAGGCAGTAGCATGGATCAGAGAGATGGCACCACCACACTGGCAAGGCCAGCACAGCACTCCCCTCATCATGCCCATGCCACAGGGCCCTGCAGCACAGCACACACACTAGGATCCATGCTGCTCTCACCATGATGTGCTGCCACTTGCACATGGGCATGTGCAGAGGACCATGCACAAGGATACTGCACCAAGTAGCAGGATGGGATGAGACACCAAGCAGGTCTACCAGGTGGAGGCACAGCCACCACGGCCATGTGGGCAGCCATGCCCTGCAGGTGTGGCAGCCAGAAGCCACTCAATGGCACAAGGAGATGTACTCAGCACACTAGTGGGTGTGGAGGTGTGGGAATGCAACCAGGTTCCCACAGGTGTGAACAGCCCAGTGAACAGAGAGCCACTGGGGTGTCAGGGATGGCCATATCGGATCCTGACATCAGCCATGCAGGGGTCACCAGATGCCGTGATCTTGGATTGTATGCCACACTGTGGGAGTCCTATATACCCTTCTGCACCCACTGGATGTCAGTGATGCAAGTCAGGCAGTGATGGCACAAGCAATGCAGTCCAGTGAGGTGATCATGGCCTCCCATAGCTGCCGGACCTCACCCATCAGCTGGGCGCGCCCAATGTCCACATGCTCAGACCAGTGGTGTAGCTTCACCCACAGTGTATGCAACTGTGCCCTAAGCATCACCTGGTTCTCCATGGAAACCCATAGCAGCGTGGTGTGCTTCTCAAACCTGTCAGTGGCATGCATGTCCTGGGGCAGACCTGACCTGATGGGGGTGTGGTGGCATGCCCAGTGACAGCCTCTGCTGGGGGCTGCAGCGCAGGGGTCCATACAGGTGGAGGTGGTTGGGGGCATGCCACATCAGTGGTTCCTGTGGCGTGCAGCACAGTGACCACTGCTGCCCTGTGCTGCCATCCTGCTGCCTGCTGCATGGTCCCTGTGGCCTCTGTGTCAGTGACACCTGCCCCAACATGGCCGCCTCAGTGGCTTTGCCACCCACCACCACAGGGCAAGGGACAAGGGGTGCCAGCACAGTTGCTGTACTGCTGCCACAGGCAATGGCCACCTGTGTGCTTGACTGTACCCTGGGTGGCAACCCCGGTTCCATGCCATCCAGGCTCAGCACAAAGCCAGCATTTGTGTCAGACTCATCAGGCACCTGCATGTTTGATACCAGCACAGGTAGCTCCTCCAGGAGTAGTAGGTCTGACAGGTGGTTATCATCTTCCAGGCCCAAGAAGCTAACAGACCTGGACCACTGTATGACTGGTGTTCCATGGCTCTGATGCCTATTGAGGTCGATGACTCCTCCTCAGTGGGGCTTGCATCAGCTGGTGCTCCCTGCAATCCACCCCTGAGGTGTGATGGAGCTGAAACACACAGTGGTAGCACACACAACTGGAACAGCAGTGTGCATCCCACGTCACACCCTGGGTGGCAGCAGCACACATGCATGGCTGCCATGGGTTAGGGCATGCCTGATGCACCAAACAGTGGGCTGGGCACGCAATGTATGGTGCATGTGCAGGGTCTGACATGCATGGTGGACAGGGCACATGGCGCATCACCACAGACATGGCGGCATGCTGTGGCTACACACTGCTGTTGACCTTCCCACTCAAAGCACTCCATGCAGCCACCCACACCCCTGCTGGCCATGCCATGCCCCATCTGCTACCAAGGTGCTAGTGGGGAATGCAGTACACCCAGGGGCCAGGGACATGTCCAGTGTCCAGTGTCCACATGGGCACTGCAATGCACACTGGAGTTCCCAGGCATGCACAATGTCACTCTGTGCAGCAGGCACTGCAGCTCACAGGACTTGCATGGAGAATACGGCATGGCTGTCCACACAACAGCTTGTCACCATGCAACCGCCTCCCAGCCCCAAGATTAGCACTCCTGCCCCCAAGCCCCAGCCCCAGCCCCTTGCCTCACCCTCACCCCTCCAACCCCAGCCTCAGCCACCCCTGGCCAAGCCCCTACCCCACCACCACGGTGACTCACAGTGCTGCAATGGGCTGCTACCCATCTGGAACCCACCACCTGGTATGCCCTAGATGGCTGCCCTGCTGATGGTCACCACCACTATGTTCTCCCCCATTGTGAGGCTGAAGAGGGCTCCAGGGACCCCACCAGTCCTGTGTCTTGACACCCTGATGGCAGCCACCTTCTCTTTAATGTGGCGCCTGTCGGTCCCCATCTTTTTCTTGCACTCCTGTGCACTGCACTGATAGCGGCCATGGACATTCACATAGGTTGGCCCCTCATCCCACCCTGTTGCACACTCCTGTGGGGTGCCTGTGGCCCCACTCAGCAGCACCTCCCTGTCCACGTAGGCCTTGTACAGGGCCTGCTGTTCATCCCTTCTAAGTTGGGCCTGCGCTTCCGTGCAGGCTTCTGCTCTTCAGTTCTTTCAGTCTCTGATGTGCTGCTACCTGCGGACAGAAACAGTGGCACCATTAGTGGACTGTCAGGCCAGACAGGTGCACTGTTGCACAGCCTGAACTCCCAGCAGCATCTCAATGTATGTGGGCCCATACTGATATGGCTGCAATACCTGTCAGTGCCTAGTGCCATGGTGGCACTCTTTTGCTGCACAATGCATGCAAATGAGCAGCTGTGCATCCTTAATGGTATGTTAATGTGCCCTATTGCGCCATGCATTGGCTCAGTAGGCAATTTGCATAGTGTGGATGAATATCTATTTGTTGTGCCAAGCTCATTCCGAATGAGCTGGGGGTGTTGCTCCACACCTCATGCACATGTGCAGTGTGCAGCATTGCTTCCGACATGTGCATTGCGGCCATCACATGTGGCCTTTGGTGTACTGATGCACATTGTATGGCATGCCCCCATTGAGCATGCGGCCCCATGCACAGCACACATGTTTTATCCCTGCGCTGTGGGGGCCTATTGCGCACTGTTGCTGCTAGCGTGACCCACCCGACTGCGCAGTGGCTGCTGCTGGGTGTATACATGCGGGCATGCTGCTGTGAGGGGTTATGCTGTTTGTCTGCTGGGTCATAGCCCTGACCCCTGACTCCTGCCTGACATGGATGTAATGCACGATTGGCAGTGGCTGCACATCCCAATCACACAGATCCGTGCTGTCCAGCTGTGATACAGGGTCCTATTGTGCACCTGTGGTACAGTGCTCCACATGCTTGTACAGTTGGCCCACCGGTACAGTGACCTGCAGAGGTGGGATCTGGGACACCAATGGCAGCTCCAGGAGTGGGCACGCAGGGGATCCATGCCACAGCCAGGCAGGTGCTACTTTGCCCAATGCATGCATCTGCACATACAGGTCTGCGCCGTGCTGTGCACTGCATGTGCAGCTGTGGGATATGGGGGGGAGCCTGCACCAGTAGCTGGTCTGAGTTCTTTATCGACACACTTCATGCCTGTGGTGTGCACAGCACCAGAGAGTCATGCAGCATACCCTGGGCATGGGTCTGTGAGGCTGACTGTGCTTTGCCAGAGTTGTGCACTGGGGTGGTGGTAGTGGGTGGCTATGGTCATGGCATGGCACTCATATGCATTCTCTCTCTCTCTCTATCTCTGTTCCTTCCACAGGGCCAGAGGACTGCAGGCATGACATGCAGCCCATGGAGCAGGTCAGGCAGCAAGGTGATGGAGGTGGCATGACTGCACCCACACCCATGCAGGCAGGTGAGTGTGTGCAGCATGATGTATGGAGGTATTGTTGGCTGTAGCAGTAATTGTGGCATGGTGCACAGACCTGTGCAGCCATGCATGCCCAATGTGATGGGTGTTGCTGGGCAGGGGCACTTGCTCAGTGCTGCACCTGTTGCAGGGCCTGGCTGTGGTCTCTGTGTGGTTCTGGGACGCTGCCATCCAGGGTGGGGTGGGGGTGTGCGCATGTCCTCAGGCATGCATCAGCTGCATGGGGCAGCCTGTACTGACTGAGGAGCCCTTGCACCTGGTCTGTCTGATCCAATGCCTGGATGTTTGGGTGGGTCCACTGCAGGTGGCCCCTGGAATGCCATGGTGTCGGCTGTGGCTGTCCACTGTGCACATGCCTGTTCCACTGCCATACACCTGTGGGCACAGCGGCTGTCCTGTGCACACCTGTGAGTGGGGCAGGGCAATGTGGGCACTGGTACTCATTGCCTGTCTTGCTTCCCTTCCTGTAGGTTATGCCAGGCTGCAGGGACAGCACCCTCGGAGGACACATGCCAGCATGCTGAATGTGCAGTACGATCTGGTGTGGCTCATGTTTCAAAGGATGGATGCCATACTATGCATTTGCCACAGGCAGCTGGCATGTGCTGGTGACTGAGGTGCACCTGCTGCGGGAGGCACTGGGCCATGCGTGCTGCTGAGTTGGCTTCAGCCCATTACTGGGCCATGGACATGTTGCCATCTCCTGTTGTTTTGTTCCCTGCCTGTTCCTGACACCTTGAACCTGATCCCATTCCCCATTACAGTTATCCAGTCCCACCCTTGCTCCTCACATCCTGTCCCATTGTGTTGTGCACTGTTTGCACTCCCCTGTTTTATATTGCATTAAACAATTTTATATGGATGCCTCTGTGTTCGCATCTCCTTTACCTGCACTGTGCGTCCATTGTTCTGTGCTGTTCTTGGGTGTGCCCATTGTAGTCCACTGCTCTGGGCTTAGTTTTGTGTTCTCTTCTGCTGTGGATGCTGTGTGCCATCTGCCAGCCCTGGTGTGTTACTGGCCTGTCTGCAGTCAATGGCTGCATGTCCTTGTGTGGCATTGCTGCCATGCCCCTCACCTGGACCACTGCCCTTTCCGATGCTGGAGTGCATTGCATTGCTGGGCCAAGTGTGGTTGCTTGGTGGTGCAGCTTGTGCACCTTGTTTCCCTGTGCTCGAGAGATTCCTGTGCCCATTTGCACAGTGCTGGGCCTGGTCATGTACAGCCTACCTGTTGCAGTCTCCTGTTCTGTGTGGCCTGTCAGGGTTGTGATGGTGTTGTGACTTGGGCAACTGCCTGCTCTGTCCTCTGAGTGGGTGGCCAGGTGTGTTTGTTGGCCTGTGCACCACTGTAGTGCAGTTTCTGGTCCCTGTTGTCCATTAGCTGTGTGCCTGTGCTCCATACTGTGTTCCCACCCCCTGTGTGGCCTGGGACCATAAGGCTGGCCTGCCACTCTGCATTTGTGCTGCTCTGCCTGTAGTGCTTGCTCAGCTTTCCTGTTGCTGCCACCTGTCCTGCTCCTGTGCAGTCCTGATTGTGCAGCATATGTCAGTTACAAGGTAGCACATCTGTGCTATATTCGATGCTGCTTGTGCCTGCGCATGTCTGTGGCTCATGTACTGAATATGGCATGAGTTGTCCATGGCGCACCTATGTAGTGCTGCACATTCCATTGCGCATCCTCTGGGTGCACTTCTGAATATTGGGCCCTTTGAATTTACATGGACTGGAGAGTGGCGTTTTAAAGTTAAACCCAGGCAAAAGGAGGAAGGAAAATTACAACTCCCAAATAGTTTCTTTCTGGACAGAGACAGGGGAGTTTGTTTCTATCCTGGTCAGTCTTAAGTGTGTTATAAGTCTGGGGGCCTGCACACATTTATCTAATGTCTATGATAAACTCAGGTGTGGCCTTTGTGGAGAATTTGGTCATATAAGTCTTCAGTGCATCAATCATTCCAGATGTAACCTGTGTGATAAGCAAGGACACATTTCCCAGAATTGCCCTTGGGCTTCCCATAACAAAACAAGTGGCATTAATCTAATCACAGCAGAGATGCACTGATTCTGATATTGCCCTGGAAGAAAACCCTAGTAATGATTCAACTCCTGATCCTCACCAACAATTGTGTGCCACAGAACACTCTAGCAAGGAAGACAACCTACATACATAGTAGTTGTCAGCTGAAAAGAACCCCTTGGCCCATCTAGTCTGCCCTGGTTTGGTTTTTATTTACTTTCTTACTTTACTTCAGATCCTGCTGGACCTGTTTCCATTCTTCCCCTCTGTCCTAGTCTCACTTGATCCCTGTATCTATCCCATGCATGCTTGAATGCCTCCATGGTGTCTGCACCCACCACTTCCTCAGGTAGCCTATTCCAGGGTTCAATTACCCTTTCTCTGAAGAGGTATTCCCTCACATTGCCTCTGAGTCTCCCCTTTTCTAGCCCCGTATCATGACCCCTAGTCCTAGTAATCATCCTTTTCTGCAGATAGCTTCTCTCCCCTACCTTATTTATCCCTCTGGCATATTTGAATATTTCAGTCATGTCTCCATTTTCCTTCGTACCTCCAGTGAGTACATATTTACTTCCCTGAACCTTTCCTCATAGTTTTTTTGGTGCATGCCCTGGACCATTTTGGTAGCTCTTCTCTACACTGTCTCCACCTCTTTGATGTCTTTTCTGAGATGGGGCCTCCAGAACTGGACACAGTACTCAAGCTGGGGCCTCACCAGAGACCTATAGAGAGCAATATTATCTCCCTCTTTCTACTTGTTATTCTTCTTCCAATCCGTCATAGCATCCTGTTCTCCTACCCACTGCTTTACCACACTGACTTGTCACCTTGAGGTCATCTGTTATGATGACTCCTAGGTGCCTTTCCTGGTTAGTTGTTACTACTACTTCCCATCCTAGCTGGTATATTGCCCTTGGGTTCTTTTGACCCATGTGCATAACCTTACACTTTTTAGCATTAAACCCCAGCTGCCTTACCTTTGACCATTCCTTCAGTTTGTTTAAGTCCCTTCTCATCCTGTCCACTCCCTCTTGTGTGTCAACCCTGTTGAAGATCTTTGTGTCATCTGCAAACAGGCATCTTTTCTCTTCAAGTCTATCTGCAATGTCTCCAGTGAAAACATTGAATAGTAAAGGCCCCAGGACTGAGCCCTGTGGTACTGTACTTGCCACCTCCTCCTCTGATCTCCACAGATTCACTACTACTCTCTGGCTCCTGTTGCTTAGCCAGTTCTGAACCTACCTTACCACTTTTGTCTCCACCCCTAGACCATTCAACTTTTGAACTAATCTCCTGTGTGGGACCATATCAAAAGCCTTCCTGAAATCCAAGAAGGCCACATCCACTGCTACCCTGCTCCATGAGTCTTATCACCCAGTCGAAGAACTGGATTAGGCTCCTTTGGCATGATGTTCCCCCGTGAAGCTAAGCTGTCTTGAATCCTGCAATTTATTACTAGTTAGGTACTTCACCATCCTTTATTTTAATAATGTCTCCATTACCTTCCCCACCACCAATGTCGGGCTTACCGCCTATGATTTTTAACCTACGTAGCCTTAATCCAGTTGGTCTGAACAATGAAATAGAAGTTGACCCATACTTGTAAATGAGTTTTTGATCTCTCTCTTTTCCTTTTTTCTGACAGTTCCCATGGTGATTTGAAGTTCAGGGTGAGCACAGGTTACATGCTTGCTTCCGTATCCCTGTGTGGTAACACATAATTTAACTGCCTATTTATTTCTACACATTGTCTCAGGGACGTCTCCTCCCATCATCTTTGACCCCTGATTTTGCTTCTACTCCCCTTTTTTATTTTATATGTTTACCTTTATATAAGATGTGACTCAATGTAAGTTCATTTTACTTTCTGTCCCCCCCCTCAATTATTTGGTTTATGACAGCTTACCCACATGGGACTTTATATTGTCTTTTGCACTGGGTTTTAAATGTATATATATGTATAGGATTTGAAACCAAATTGCACCAGTTGGTGATGTGAATTTATTACTGTGATATTTAAACTGCATAATCAGAACTGAGATTTGTTGTTTGTTCATTACCAACATTAATGATGCATAGTTCTGTAAATATTGTATATAAATATTTTTTCACCTTAACCTTGTTTACTTTCTCCTAGTATAATGTCAATTAATCTATTCTTGACTATAACCTCCACATTGTTTTTGCATATTGAAAGCTGTACTTGTCACTGAAGTTCATCCACACTTGAACAACCGCTTAAAAGGAATGTCTACAGGTTTCAAAAGTCACATGACCATTATATTTGCTAGTAATCTCTTTGCCTAATTGATCATGTGATATGTGATGTCAGTGGTATTTGGAGCAATATAAGCTAGCTATTCACAATTCAGAAGCTGCCCCTTTGGAAGACCTGTTGGTTGAAGTGCAAGGGTTTCTGTGGCGAATTAAGTGGAGTATCTGGCACTTAACTTGTGGCAGAATAAATTTAAACCTCTTTTACTTGCAAATTTTTGCTGGTGCCATTATTTTGCTGTGTTTGCGAGTGCAATCTTTTGACTTTTGTTTCTTTTTTTGTAATTTAACTTTTATTGATTTTATACGCCACTCCAGACAAGTTCACATAGACAATAAATGGAACCTTATGATAGTTAATACAAGAAAGAATTCAATAAACATAAAAGGGGCGTAATATATATATAATAAAATCTCCCCTCAAGAAATAAAAAAAAAAATACATTAACTAATCCAACAAAACCCCGTCCTCCTACCTCCCCCTCAAGGTTGCAATTGGATACTTAATGCAAAAACCATCCGGGAAAAAAAAAAAAAAAAATCAGCAAAGGAGAAACAATGACTATTCAGCACACAACTCAAGCTTTCAGTGTCCAAGTTTTCAATAGCGAGTCAAGACGACCCCACAGCGATGCAAAGGCTTTAACTTTGCCTCTAATATAGGCTATATGTTTTTCTAATTGTAATGCTAGCATACTCTCCCGGTGCCACTCCAGAAGAGAGGGGGAGCTCTCAGATGACCAGTGCCTTAAAATTATTAGCTTCGTAATAGCAGCAACGAGTGACACGTAGGCTCTCCAAGACCTTGAAGTAGCCTCAGGAAAAATATGCAATAGACAGATTTCAGGAGTGTTCATGCTATAGGAGCCAAGGACAGGGCGTACAAGCCTACTAATGGCACCCCAGAGGGTACGAATTTTCAGACACTTCCAAAGCATATGTAGTAGAGAGCCCTCATCCAGTTTACAACACCAACATAGTGGGGAACTGCGTGCCTTCCAGCGATAGAGATAAGTGGGTGTTAAATAAAGATGATGCATGATATTAAATTGAACCAACCTGAGTCTATCTTGTTTAACATATGAATAAATGGAGTTCCAGAGCTTCCTCCAGAGCTCCGGAGAGTCTCTAGCACTCAGTTCCCCGACCCAATAATAACAGACCCCAGATGGGAGTTTATTATCCCATTCTTGAAGTATTCTATAGACTTTGGAGAAGGCATGGGGTTGTATCGCAGCCTTCAACAGACAATTAATATTGTCGGACCGGCAAACTAAGGTATAAGGAAGAGCAACCCCCTGAAACACAGCATTTTTGAGTTGCAACCATTTAAAAAAACAGCTATCCGCAATACCAAAAGCCTTTTCATATAGTCAAAGGACTGTGGTTTATTCTGATCTAAAAAGTCCGCTACTGTTATATGACTGATCTGAGGCCAAAAGGTTAGGGATATCGTCGCACCACCAATCTTAAAATGCAGATTTTCAAAAATGGGTTGGGCATCCGAGGTCCACCACCTGAAACCAAAGTGTTGCTGTAACTGGAGGAGAGCTCTCAGGGACCATCCCATAGGATTATTCTTTAGCAACCTCGGGATATTTGAAGGGAGAGAAATAATAGGGCTCGTAAGGAGCACTTTAGTTTTTTTGCTAGATCACTCTCTATGTCCCACCAAAGTGGCCTGTACTCCAAGTGTTGATAATCCCTACTCCACCAACCCAGTTTACAAACATGCTGAGCCAGATAATATGTAAACATAGAGGGAGCAGCCAATCCTCCTCTGTTTTTTGGAGCTGTCAGGTAACTATAAGACCTGCGGGTTCGCTTACCTTGCCATAAAAAGATATTAAACATTTTTTGTAGTCTGATAAACCACTTTTTTGGGAGATAGACCCCGAGCATCCCCAAAGGATATAGAATTCTGGGTAATACATTCATTTTTAAGAGGTTTATCTTACCCCACAATGTCAAAGAGGCTGACCACCACCTATTTAAATCATCCGATATAGACTGGATAAGGGTACCCAGATTCTCTTTAACTATCGATGAAAGGTTTATACTAATGTTAATGCCCAAATATGGCAACAATTTAGTTTTCCAACCCAATCCCAATGATTGTAAATCCACCTTTATCACTCTATTATTTAAAGGGAAAATTTTGGTCTTAGAGCGATTTAGTTTGTAGCCTGAAATCCTTGAAAAATAGTCAATTTCCTCAAGTATCACTAGCAACGAAGTTTTTGGATGTACAACATGTAATAATACATCATCTGCATAAGCTGAGCAGATATAGGCATTGTTCCCTACTTTAATCCCTTCAATACGAGGATTCCCCATTAACCTATGCAGGAACGGCTCAATATATAGATTAAATAATAATGGGGATAATGGACATCCCTGCCTGGTACCTCTTTCTAATCTAATAACCTGTGACACTACCCCATTACATTTCACTCTGGCAGAGGGTGAGGAGTATAGGATTTTAACCCATTTTATAAAGGCATCCGGCAAGCCAAAAGCTGACATAGTAGAAAATAAGTAGTTCCAGGAAACTCTATCAAAGGCCTTTTCAGCATCAAGTGAAAGGAGTACCGCAGGAATATCAAACTCCCTAGCCTCTGCCATGAGATGTAATAGTTTTCTAAAATGGTCTTGAGGAACCCTCCCTTTCATAAAGCCTACCTGCTCTCTGCAGATCAATTTATCCATTACTTTTGACAATCTGCCTGCTAGGATCTTCTCTAAGATTTTAACATCTGTATTTAACAAAGATATCGAGTGATAACTATCGGGATTTGATGAGTCCTTGCCAGGTTTCAGGATTAGAGAAATTGTTGCCTCGAGAAAACTTGGGTCTGAGATACCATGATTGTACCAGTGGTAGAAGACCTCTAACAATATTGGGGCTAATTGGGAAGAAGGCTCTAAAAAATTATTGGGATACCCATCAGGTCCAGGGGACTTATCCGGGGCATCTGCTGGATAGCTAGGCAGATTTCGAGAGTGTTATGGGAGCACCTAAGTTAGCAGCTTCATCTGTAGAAATTTTTGGAAGAGAAGCCGACTCCAAAAAGTATTAATTTCTGATTCTGAGGATCACACTGCCAATCTCACGAGTATATCTTTTGAAAGAAGACTCTAAATGCTTCTGCCATATCAACGGATCCATACAAATTTGGCCATCCTGAAATACGAATTCCTGCAATATGATCGCCAGGTCCAACTGCCTTGTCCGCATAGCAAGGAGTTTTCCTGCCTTCTCCCTCATATCTAGATATTGGAGTTTCGCTCGCAGTAGTGCAAGTTCGCTCTTTGTTGCACCAGCTCCGAGTATTGCGCCTGCAACTTATGCAATCTCATCCTCTCAGAATCAGATGAATATTGGGACAAATTAGATTCAATTTGCTTAATCTGGGTCAGTAAGGAGTCCATCATGTTTCTTTGAATATGATTTTTCCTAGAGGAAATCTTGATTAATTCACCCCTTAAAGTACACTTTAAAGCAGCCCAGACCAAATCCTTTGAGTCACTGAATCTAGGTTAAACTGTAAAACCACTTGATATGATCCCTAATTATTTTTAAATATGATTGCTCCTTCAATATTTGACAATTTAATCTCCACTGAGGTGAACATTGGGAAATGGTCGAGGGTTTATACAGTACACTCACCGGAGCATGGTCTGAGATGACTCTAGCTGAAATATCAGCCTGTACAATGTCAGGAATCAATAGAGTACTAACTAAAATATAGTCTATCCTAGAATAAGATTTATGTACTGGAGAGTAATAAGAGTACTGCCTTGACCCTGGGTTAAGTATGCGCCAAATATCAGTTAAAGCTGAATTCTCCATAAACCCCTTCAGGGCTCTCTGCACAGGGGATAGGCCTTTCCGTCTATTAAATGTCCTGTCTAGGTCATTTTGGAGTACTAAATTCCAGTCTCCTCCAATAATTATCAGTTAGTGCGCGCCCGAAATTGCCCTTCGTAATAATTTTATAAAAAAGAGGGGAGAGTCAAAATTAGGGCCATAAACAGACCCTAATAAGATTGGTTGCGAGGCTAATTGTGCACGTATAAATATATACCGGCCCTCAGGGTCCCAGTGTTCATTCAATAGCTTAAAAGGGACATTTCTGGCCACAAGTATGGCCACACCAGCTCTTTTAGTTGAGGCCCTGGCCCCAAATACCTGGGCAACCCACATCCTCCTAAAATACTGTAAATCACATTTTTTAAGGTGTGTTTCTTGAAGGAAGGCAATATGGGTTCCCAGGTGGGACAAGTGCCTTAATATTACTTGTCGCTTAGCTCTGTCCTTGGCTCCCTTGACATTCCAGCTAATAAATTTAAATGTCTGGCTCATGCATGCACATATGTAAATTCAGCATAAACATAAGACAGGACCTTAGAATCTTATCAGCATGTGAAAGGCCTAAATCAGAGGCTGATGCATCCTTATACCAATAAGAGAAAAGCTTTCCCAATAGATTGTAACCTTGAGTACAATTAATACCCTCCCTACCCTCTAAAACTATCCCAAACCCAAACACCCCCTTCCTCTCCCTAACAGAATAACAAGGAAGTAGAAATACCTCCCCCTCTCCCCTACTATAATCTCCCCAGTTCCTCTGAACTGCTCTCCAAAATAACACCTGCCACATGATAATCATTCTACCAGCCCATAACACCCAGCTACCCGCCTGGAGCCCCAGCCACCCACATCCCAAAATATTCATTCACTCATTCAGATCAAATGTGACCCTAGAATCTGGTATATTACATAATATTAAAACAAGGACAGTTTATGTCAATAAGCATTTCACTAGGTAAATACTAAAGATATATGACAAGTCCTGTTAATAGCTCACAGGTCATGAGAGAAGAAAAAAAAAAAAAAAAAACATTGCCATGCTAGTCAGAAGAACTACAATTAAGTGCGGTTGCATATGCAACATGCTTTATCCAGCCCAAATCTACATTAAATTAAAGTCCAGATATATTACATTGCCAATATAAAGTGGACTGGGAATGAAATTAAGGCATAGTCCTCGCCGGGATTTATATTAAATCCACAATATATTATCTTGCAATGGCTCAGTAAAATAACTTTATCCTGTAAAAAAAAACAATCCATTGGTCTTCATAAGTTCAGTGGAACCTTAAGCAGGACCGCTCCCAACATTAGGCCAGAACATCCATCTGAGACAGTCCATGTCCAAGCCTATGTCCCAGACCAACAGAAAGTGCATCAAAAGATGAACCCCAACTCCAATTTGCCAATAGATACTCGCAGGGGACTGTGTGGCCCTAATCAGTCTCACTTGAAGAGATCAGGAAGTAGACGCTGCAGCTCCTGGTGCGCCTGAGAATATGATTCAAATGTATGCCAATTCTCTTCTAGTTTTACCATTAATACTGCAGGGTACCTTACTCTGAAGAGCTTAGATGCAGCAATAAGCTTAGCCACGATTGGGTGTAACTCTCGCCGCTTCATTCTCACTGAGTGAGGGAGATCCTGGATAAAACGAATGCGTTTGCCCTCCCAAAGTAGCTCTTTCACTCCTCTCACTTTGTCTAGCACATGCTGTCTATCAAGATAGTTGAGAAATTTTACAATAAATGGCCTGGGAGGCTGATCTGGCGTAGGAGGAGGCCGCAGGGCTCTATGCACTCTTTCAATGATGTAATCCCCTCCACTTGGGGGGGGGGGCAGCAATCTTGGAGACAAAGCTTCTGGATAAATGTAATCGAGCACTCCTTCCTCTTTTTTCCGAATCCCATCACCACTACATAGTTAGCTCTGCTGCGCCCTCCAAATCCTCTAATTTATCCTCCAACTTAAATCTTTGCTTCACAAGCACAAGCTCTGTTTCATGGTTTGCCTGTTTATTCTCCAGGGAAGTTACTTTTGTTTCAATGTCCCCCACCCTCTGAGCCAGAGTGTCCATCGACCTCTTAATTGCCTGCATATCATTTGCTACTGACGCGATCGCCATCTGTAAGGGCTGCAGAAGCTCTAAAAACCTCGACTCTGATAGCGGAGCATCTGTTGTAGGCAGGCTTGATAGGCTAGAGGCCTGTTGCTTTGCCCTCTTCGCGGCCTTTTCTTTTCCAGGCGTCTGTGGGGGTGTATGCTTTGGTCTTGTTTTTTCACGAACCCCTCCATGTTATAAGCCCACTCACGGACTCTGGCTGCTCTCGGAAAGTCCTTAGGTGGAGTTTGAAACTGCTGGGTGCGAACTTAAAAAAAAGATTTATTTCTTCTCGGATGGTGGCGGAGCTCCGCGGGTGCGCTGCTTACGCTCGGGCTGACATCACATGACCTCCTGACTTTTGTTTCTTGACTTGCTACCTAGTTTGCACCACCCTGGTTCACAGGTGTATCACTGGGTTTCATGAATTTGATTTGAGTCCTTCTTTTTCCCTGCAATCCTGGGCAGAAGTTTCTGTTGCACCAGGACACACTCTCCTCAGCCAAAAAATGTATTCAGCACTGTAACAGGCTGTTTGCTGGTGAGTGTCCACATTTTGCTTATTTGAAATGCATACAGATGGAGATGCTGAAATTTTGACCTACCACCACTAGTTTGTTTAATGAACACTGATAATTTATGGTACAACAATGCAAAGCTTATTTAAAAGCTAGAACTGAAACTGAACAAGGAGCAGGTGCTCAAAAGGTTGGTGAAATTAAAACATTGTTTGTCACATTAGAGTGACAACTGTGTGTTGAACTGAATTTAACATACAATATTATTGGTCTGGAAAATTACATTGAGCATAATCTAGCTCCCAGAGGCTCACATATCTCTATATTACCTTCCTGGGACTTGAATACTTTGTTCATAGAACTTAGTGGGAAGGGGAGTCACGTGATGTGGTGCACGGAGTAGCAGCATTCCCGGGAAGCTCCGTCTGCCTCCTCTCAATTTTGCTGTTTTGTGGGCACACTTTTGGGATTCCAGACCAGATTTCTTCGCCTAACACTCTCAGGAGCCTGCCGACTGTTGTTTGGTGCCATTGGTGGAGGAGATGCCCAAACCCCCCCCCCCGAGGCACACACCTCCTGTATCACCGGAAAAGGCCCCGAAAAAAGCAAGGGCCTCAGGTGCGCAACACCTACAGAGCACGGTGAAGGAGGAGTTGGAGTATGAGGGACTGACTTTGGCTAGATTTTTAGAAGAGTTCAGACCATTTCAACTGGAGATCAAGGAATTGGTCATGGACATAAAAAGCTTGTCCACCACGTTGGAGGATATCACTAAAAAAGTATCCGATAATGAAGTGAGAATTAAATCATTAGAAGGGCACATGGAAAGGGTGGAAGAGGGGTTCGTTTCATCTCGGCAAAGGCTTGCTAAGCTAGAAGCAAAGGTCGAGGACCTTGAAGGGAGATCTTGCCGTAACAATGCTGTCATTTTTGGGTTGCCCGAAAAAGAAGAAGGCCCTGATCCTGTGAAGTTCGTGCAGAAGTTTGTGGAGAAGATAGTGGGCCCTTCCCCTTATGGCCAGACATACGTAATTGAGAGGGCTCATCGGGCCTTAAGGCCTATCCCACCACCTAATTCTCCACCTCGGCCCTTAATCTTCCATTTTCTTAATTACTTGGAGCATCAGCTTTTTCTCACTAAAGCAAGGGAGAACAAGGATCTTTACTGGGAAGGTACTAAAATAAGAGTAACGCAGGACATCCTGGTAGCAGTCAGACAGAGAAGAGCCACCTTCAATTCCTTGATTAACAGGCTGATTGCGGGGTCCGTTTAAAATGATCTACCCAGCCAAACTCAAGTTATAATTAAGGGGAATGGATGCAGTTTGATACGGTGGAGGCCGCTTATGTGTATATTGAGGTCATGCTACCTAACCTTTTTAAGGATCCATGAAAGGGAATGCAAGGATCCTGGTGTGTGGTCACTTTGCTATGGACTGTGGTTTGTGAAGGGTCGCTATGCTGGGATGACATCTCGTGTTCTATTTGGCTCTGTTTTTTTGCTACCTTAGTGGGAAAGTTGAAAGTGACCATCATGCTGGATGGACTGGAGTTGGTTGACTCTTTGTGTTAATCAATGGAATCCTAAGATGGGCTGCAACGTGGACTTTACTTTGGATTTTATTCTGGACTATGCTCTCTGGATTATGGCACTTGGGGACCTACTAAAGCAGCGGAGAGGAGGGGGGTTTTTGGACCCACTCCCTCTTTTCTCATTTCCTTTCTTCCCTTCCCCCCCTTTTTTTTTCTTCTCTATATACATATATCGCAGAATGATGGTGGTACTCTGAATTGTTGTAACATCCTTGTTTGCTACCTTGTATTGCTTTCGCGGTAGCAGGATGATGATTGGTTATTTTGGGGGGGTGGGGATTGGTGGGCTTTTTTGGGTGGCTAAATCTAGCCCTATACTCAATGCTGAGCCTGATACTCTAGGGGGTTGTTAACATTAACTTTGTTTCTCTGTTTAAATGGTACAGGTTTGCTTATTGAGTCTGGACTTTTAGGGGTTTTGGTGAACTGATTTCAATGTCTGGTACTATCGGAGAGAATGCCTGTGAAGACATCTTATGGAATGGGGATATTGATGATTGGGAGGAGGCGGGGAGCGAGGTTGAGCAAAGCTATGATGTGCGGTAATCACGGGCCAATGGAGTGGGGAGGGGTGGGGTTGGGGGCTGGGTGGGAGATAGTTGGTATGTTCAGATCGGGGGCTAGGGGGAGTGGGGTTGGGGGTGGCTGTGGGGGTTATAGCAAGATCTTTCTATCAGATGTCTGTTTTGACAAGTGGGTCGCGGGAGGGGGGTGTGCGGGGATTTGGCAGATCAGAGGTTGTATGTTTTCTCTGGCTTTTGTGGGAGGGGGAGGGGGCACAAGTCTGCTTTATAGGGGATGGGGTGTATCACGTTACTGTGCATACCCTATTTTATATGACAGTGGTGTATGACTTTGTTGGGGGCCTTTAAGGTCACTACATGGAATGTAAAGGGTGCACGCCAGAAACATAAACAGTACTGTCTCTTGAAACACCTGGAGATTCTCAGAGCAAATATTGTATTCCTACAGGAGACACATTTACTACATTCGGAAGCTAATGCTATGAGGCGTAGACAGTTCAGGTCAGTTTTTCCCTTACAGAGTAACACTCAGAGTAAGGGAGTAATGATATTGGTGGGTAGAGCTGTACCTTTTGTTCCACTGCAAGTTGCTCAGGACGATGATGGGAGAATTGTATTGGTAAGGGGAAAACTTCAAAATATAGATGTCTTACTTGGGGTGATCTATGGCCCGAATATGGACTTGCAGGAATTTTTTGTTAAACTCTCTGGAATGCTTGCCCCCTTTGTGAGGGTACCCATGATACTAGGTGGTGATTTAAATTTGGTGTTAGATCCCCTCATGGATAAATCTAGGGGTGAGAGGCTTAGATCATCGCCTGCTCGTCAGGCCTTCCATGAGGTGATGGAACAATATGGTCTGGTTGATGTGTGGAGAGTTCTTCATCCCCAAGATAGACAGTTTCCTTTTACTTCCACAGTGCATGGATCCCAATCTCGTTTGGATTATATCTTAGTTTCTAAGGACCTCCTTCCTGGGGTACTGGACACGGAGATTATGCCGGGTCCTCCTTTTGACCATGCAGCGGTTGTTGTTTCCATCTTGATGTCAGCTTTGCTTAAAAAAGGAAGAAGATGGAGAATCAACAATCAGTTGCTTCGTAACCCACGGGTCACCAAGTCCCTTTCAGATCAGATATCTGAGTTTATAGCCAATAATGCTGGGGCTGAGGCTAGGCCGGATATGGTATGGGGGGCATTTAAGGCCTATATTAGGGGAATGTTGATTGCACAGGCGTCCCATTGTAAGAGGGAGCGAATGTGGATTTTCACCGAACTGCTAGAACAGATTAAGGATTTAGAAGGCAAGATAGAGGAGTTGGGGGATGAGAAGGACAAGATGGAGTTGATAGGGGTGAGGGACCTTTATCTTAAGCTGCTGGGGGAAAAGGCGGAGCTAGCTTTAATTAAAACCAAGGCAAAATATCAGGATCAGGGGGAAAAAGCCGGGTCCCTACTGGCCAGGAGGGTTAAGCAAATAGAGTCATCATGGATGGTCTCTGGGATTCAGTCTGGGGTGGATGGGATGATCAAGACCTCTCCAGGGGAAATAGTTTTGGAGTTTAGAAACTACTTTAAGTCTTTATATAACAAAATGGCTTTTCCCCCCTTCTAGACAGGAGATTCTCACCTTTCTTGAAGGGATCGATATTCCCCGTCTCGCCGAGATTCAGCAAGAATTGTTTCTGAGGGAGATTACTCAAAGTGAAATTGAAAGGGTGATAGAAAGTCTCCCTTTAGATAAAATGCTAGGTCCGGATGGACTTTCGGCTAATTTTTACAAGAAATTTGCTAGGCTGATATCCCCCTTGCTCTTGAGTCTCTTCCAATATATTCTGTCCCAGCAGGCCCAAGATCAGTCCATATTTGAGGCATTGATTGTATTGATCCTAAACAGGGCAAACCTCCGGAACACCCTCGAGTTACAGACCTATTTTGTTGCTAAATTATGACATTAAAATACTGGCCAAGTTACTGGCAGAGAGGTAAGTGTGGTCCTTCCATACCTCATTGGTCCAGAGCAAGTAGGGTTTATGAGGGAAGATCCTCTGGACAATATCCGGACTGTATCTTTTCTGGTTTCCTGAGGACCAGCAGGCGCATGACCCTGCTGTCCTTGGGCCGAGAAGGCTTTGATAGGTACACTGGGAGTTTTACTTATGGCGATGGGAGATTTGGGTTCGGACTTGTTCAGGACCTGGATTCACTCCCTTTACTCTTGCCCTACTGCAAGGATTGGTTGTAATGGTGCATTTTCCGAACCCTTCCCCTTATATGTTGGTACTAGGCAAGGATGCCCCTTATCTCCTCTCCTCTTTAATCTATACTTGGAGCCTTTTATAAGATCTGTTGTAGCCAATCAAGCAATAGAAGGTATCACTATTAAGGACCGTACTATTAAGGTCACAGCTTATGCGGATGACTTGTTGATCTATTTAACTAACCCAGGTACCTCTATACGAGCACTGTTGGAAGTCATTAAACAGTTCGGGAAACTGGCTAACTATAGACTAAATTTGGATAAATAAATAATAATTTGGTCTTCAGACATGAAGTGGCAGATTTAGGTCTCTCCTGGAAGCCGAATTTTATTAGGTATTTGGGCCTCAACATAGCTAGGGGGGATCTCAAGACTTTTCAATTGAATTTTGATCCATTACTAAGGAATATTGCCTTGGACTTGGATCGCTGGGTGAAACTCCCAATTTCCCTATGGGGAAGAGTCAATCTTGTTAAAATGAATATATTTCCTAGATTGTTTTACCCCCTGAGTATGCTGAATGTTGTTATACCATCCAAATGGTTTAAGAAAGTACACAATATGATTGCTAATTTTGCATGGGGTCAGAAGAAATCACGAATGGCCTACGCGAAACTGGTGCTTCCCATGGAGCTGGGGGGACTCAGACTTCCACATTTTGCCTTATACTTCTGGGCAGCCCAAACCAGTAAATATGTGAGGTGGGTAAAGAGTAGCGAGGATTTGATTAACCAGACTTATATGCCACTGTGGTTGCGGATTGAATTAGCCTTGATTAAGGAAGCCGGCCTAAGACCGGATGCCCTATATTATATTAAGCCTAAATGGTTGCCCCGTGGGTTACTCAATTCCCCCATTGGTGTTGCAGTGAAGAATCATACCTAGCTTGCTGGTTTCCTAAGATATGATCATTTAAGAGATTGGGATCAACCCTTATGGGGGAACCCCTGTTTTGTTTTGGGTGGTAAAACATTGGAGCACACATGGTTACCCTTACCCGAGGTATGTCTTGTAAGGGATCTGCTTTCCGCAGAAGGTGTGGTATTACCCTCGAATATTATGATGGGTAAATTTGGGTTACCTAATAGGGCTATTTTTAAGACCTATCAGATCAGGCATCTCTTAATTGCGCAATTGGGAAAGGTGGTAGTGCAGAAACCGAGTCTGGAGTTTTTGGATGGCTTATCCCCTTTAGTAGGGCTAAGACATGCGAGCTCTAAAATTTATCAGGTATTGATTACTTGGGCCTATGCCTCTGACCTGGTGCAAGGGTTATATTGGAATTCAGTCTTTCCGAATTTGAAGTTTAACTGGAAGGAGCTATGGAGGAATTGTCATAGATTTCTATTGCAGGACAGATTGAGGCTCACGCAATTCAAAATTCTTTACAATATTTTTTATTCCCCCTGGAAGTTAGAGAAAATTAGGTTGGCTAGAGATTCGAGGTGTTTCAGATGTCGGGGGGAGGAAGGAGACTTGGTACACATTTTCTGGAAATGTCTGAAGGTAGCCCCGTTATGGGAAGACATTAAGAAGAGGGTTAACCCTTTGTTGGGTCTCAAAGACCTGTTTACGCCAGAGATATGCCTTTTGGGAGATGTCTCGAACATTCCTGTGCTGAATAGGAGGTTTTATATGGCTCTGATTGCTGCCACGCTTAAGAGGGTGGTAATTAGACACTGGAAAGATTTGATGGTTTTAGGATATAAGGAGTGGTTGGAGGAATTACTTGCTTGTTTGAGAACCGAAAGGATGTCGGCTATCCTTCAGAATAAGCTCTCCGGCTTTGACAGAATCTGGGGCCCTTTTCACTTGCTATTCTATTCGTGAGAATGAATGCTGTTTCTATTGATATCACCCTATCTCCTCAGACTTGTGCCAGGGGTGGGAGAGGGATGGGGAGGGCTGGGGAGGTGGGGGGAGGGAGGGTCTGTTACAGGGCCATGATTGTGGAATGTGCAACCTTTATATATAAGGCCGATTGTATGGCTGCATGTACCCTGTAACTTAAAGTGAATAAAATGTTAATTGAAAAAAAAAAAGAACTAAGTGGGAATCTGCAGCTGCATTATGTTTCCAAACATTTATTGAGCTATTGATAAAAGAAGACACCTTAAAACATGCCCAAATAACTGATAAATTAATTGAAACAAAAACCACCCTCAAAATTATTTGCAACATCCATTATTTTTTTTATCGTACTCTTGTTTCTACCGCCTCGGCAGAGTGGACCCCATGATCTCCGGCCACTGGCCCTGCACTCCCAGACCAGGTTGTGCATGCGGGCCACATGAACCTGCTCCCCCAGTGGGCTGGCCTTTTGTCACTCTCTGGGTACATGCCACTGGGTATGTGCCCATCTCAGATCTCTCCAGGGGTGCAAGGCATGGCCATCAGCCGCAAAGATCACCCTGGCATTTTTCCACATTTTTCTCCCTTATGGAGAGCTGGACATGCAATGGCATCAGAGCACATAGTGCTGACTCCCTCTGCACTCTCCCCCCCCACTTTTTGCATGCCACTGTAGTGTGGCTGGCCTCCGCCAGTCGCTGCTACAGGGCAATGCAAGCGCCACCACCCACCCCAGAGAGAGAAGAGCAGTCATCGGACGTTCAATCCTTCCTCTTCACTGCCAGCCCCCGGGGGCTCGAGTCTGTTCCTGAACCCGGGTTGCTGGCGTGGTGCAAGGTGTGGCATCCTGTGCCTCAACCCTCAGTGCCACTGGGCCAGTGAAACATCCATTATTTTCTGAACTGGATAAAAAATGTACAAGCCAAGATTAAAAAAAAACATGAGGGTGAACTTTTAGAGGGAAAACACACAAAGTTGGAGAAGGATAGATCGGATTTTAATGAATGAATGATTTATAACTGGAGCAAATTTGGGAGTGAGCGCTCACAATCTCATGGTTGCTCTAGGCATAGAAGAACCCCCCAAAGAAATAAGAAGAATTGTAATTCAAACTCTAATAGCACACAAGCACCAACTGGAACAGAACCTGCCTGTGAACAAGCTACAACATCTGAGCCAACTAAAATAGCTGTAACCATTGATCCTTCCATATCCACTATATTAGTGCCTTTTTCCACCAAGGTATTAGGACTAGGACAAATGACAATGACAGGACAAAATACAAGGAAACAAGGAAAAAGGCAAGGAGAGGCTGGAAAGAAGGATGTAAGCAGTCAAACAGAGGGGCTATCTGGAGGGCACACTCAGAGTGGCAAATCATAAATTTAACAAACCTTGAACTTACTGCAACACATAAATCACTTCTGTCATGAGGCTTATCTTTTGTTTGCACTTCCAGACCAAATAGATTTGAGATTTACCTTGATTTGCAAAATTCTTTTAGAAGATCCATTTGAGAGACTTCTTTTGAAAAAATCCTAAAATGGGTAGAGGAGAACGTTCAGATACCTCTGGGATTAGCAATGATGATATCACTGATCATGCTGCATTACACACATGTGTGGAAGATCAAGAAAGGGATGGCATTTCTTCCTTCCAGTGTTTGACAAACTTGGAAGCAGATCTAGTGGATGAATCATGGACTACCAAGGATGCAAAGAATCTCCGAGCACTGAAAGCTTTATGGGAGGATGTACAAGGGGTAGTGGACATTTCTGTATCAGGAGAGAAAACTTTGGATTTGAATTTAATGGGACTGAAAGCAGAATTCAAATAAAAATTGAAATCTTTATTCAGACCAAAATCAGACTCCATTCCAAGCTTGCCTAACCAGACCATTAATACCTACAAAAAAACTGTTAGGACTGAGGTTTCCAGATTTTTGGAAAACCAATCTCAGGTATGTCCTAACATTACAAGTGCTGATAGAGCTGCAAGTGATAAATTAAAAAATAACACTGGTTTAGTTTTTAAGAGTTCTGATATAGCGGGCAATATTGTGATCGTGACACCTGAGTTGTGTAAGGGTAATGGATTTATTGAATAACAGGGTTAATTTGTGGCAACCGTTCTCTATTACCCCTGTTCTCTATATACTTCCAAAGGTGCACAAAAGTGTATTGGATCCACCAGGACATCCTGTTGTGTCCAGGGTGGATTCCTTAATGGACAATTTGTGCAGCTTTATTGACTTTTTTCTATAGCATTATGCCACCACCCTCCCATCCTGTACTAGGGACATTACTCATAAGAAATTGTGAGATTAGAAATGGAAGCCAGAGTATTTGTGAATAGGCATAGACGTGAAATGATTATACATGTCTATATGCCATGATGATGGTCTTAATGTGTGTGCCCAGCATTTATAGGATGGCCCCCTTGAAAATGGTATTCAAAGAGATTTCATCATGGGGGGGGGGTAAGATTTGTGCTCACACACAATTTGTTTTATGTTTAATGATGAATTCTTTCTCCAGTGCTGAGTTATGGCAATGGGGGCAGCAATGAAGCCTGCATGTGCCAATTTACTACAAGGCATGTAGGAGGAGACACATGTCTTTAATGAGAACATTAATCAATTTGGGGTGAAAATTAAATATTGGACACATTTTATTGATGATTCTGTTTGTATATGGAAGGGTAACACTGATGAGGCTAAGGACTTTGTGAAATGGTTCAATAACAATGATTTGAATCTAAAATTCACAGCAACAATTGACTTAGATGAGCTTAATTTTGTTGGATGTCACTTTGTCAATTGGGCCGGATCACAGGGTCATCAGTAAGGCATATAGAAAACCAACTGCCACAAATAGTCTTCTAAAGCTACAAGTTCACATCCAAATAGTTTAAAACATTCCATCCCTTATGGGCAATTTTTGCATTTGAGGAGGAACTGTGCACTAGACAGTGACTTTGTTGAACAAGCTATGGAACTGAGAAATAAGTTCCTTGAAAGAGGTCATAAAGCTAACATTCTGGTTAAAGCCTACACAAGGGCTAAAGTTCTCAATCACACTGAGTTGCTCACATTTAAGGGATGTGAGTCAGCAAAGTTTGATAACTTTTATTACTGTGCATAATGGCCTGTCTAGCAAAACTGAAGGCATTGTCTGTAAATACTGACCATTCTCCACAATGATACAACATCGACTGATGTGATTGGTGAGAAACCCAGGGTTATCTTTAAGAGAGGTGCAACAATAAAGGATAAGCTTGTCACAAGTGCCTTTATTGAGCTACATTCCAGTGACACCAATTGGTTGCCCATTAAGCCTCGTGGAATGTTCTATTGTGACAACTGCAACATTTGCAAATACTGTATACAAAGTGACCATTTCTCATTTGGTGGTTGTACTAAATTAGTCAGAATCAGACAATGTATCTCATGTGTATTTACATATGTAGGTCATACAACAAGAATCATTAAGAAACGTATACAGGAACATGTGAGGGACATCAAAAATAATGACCTCACTAATCTTGTAGTTGAGCATTTTTGGTCTGCCCACCAAAGCAACCCCAATAAATGTAAACCTTTTTTACTTGCAAAGTTTTGCTGGTGCCATTATTTTGCTGTCTTGGTGAGTGCAACCTTTTGTCTCTGGTTTCTTGGTTTGCTACCTGGTTTGCACCACCCTGGTTCACAGGTATATCACTGGGTTTCATGAATTTGCTTTACTGCCTATAGTTCCCTGCTTCCTCCCTCCCGCCTCCCACTCTTGTGGATCACTACCACATCTGTCCTTCTCCAGTCTCCCATTACTATCCCTTTATCCAAGGATAGCTTGCATAGGGCTATCAGGGGAGCAGCCAGATCATTCCTGGGTTCTTTTAGTATCGTTGGGTGCACTCCGTTGGGTCCCATAGTCTTGTCCACTCTTTATTTCTCCAGTTCCTTAAGTACCCTGTTCTCTGTAAAGGGGCTTGTGTCCACCCTATCCCCACTGTTCCTTCCTTTCTCCTTTACAGTATCTCTGGACCATTTACCTCCCTTTCTTCTGTGAATACTGAACAGAAATACTTGTTCAGTATGTTTGCCTTCTTCTGATTTTCCTCCTCACATTCTCCCTCCTCCCCCTTGATTCTCACTATTCCTGCCTTGCTTTTATTTCTTTCACTGATACTGTATATCTGTAAAGTGTGTTATCCCCCACTTCACTGACTTTGCTATGTTTTTCTCTATGGGTGCCTTAGCCTGTCTAATCCTTTTTGCTGCTTCTTTCCTTTTCTCATATATACCTCCCTATTCGGTTCCCCCTGTGTTGTTTTGCACTTCTTGATGGCTATTATTTTTGCCCTAACTGCCTCTGCTACTTTTTGTGAGAAACAATGTGGTATCCTCTTCCTCTTGTTCTTCGCTACCTGTCTAATACATAGGCTCACAGCTTCTTCTAACGCCTCCTTAATTTTGTCCACCTTTCCTCTACCTCCCCATTTTGTATCCTTGCCAGAGCCCTTGTAAGTCCCTCCCCCAATTTTCTAAAGTCTACTCTCCTGAAATCTAGGACCTTTGCTTTGGTGTGGAATGCTTGTTGCCCAATTCTTAACTCAAAGTGTACTGTTTTGTGATCTCTCACCCCAAGGGGGTTCCCCACTGTGACTCTGGTCACACTGTCTCTGTTTGAGATTATCAGGCCCAGTGTGGCCCCCCTCCATGAATGTTCATCTGTGAGCTGTCTTAGCAATGTCCTCGTAGCTCATCCAGGACCTCCTTACTCCTATTGGTTGATGCCACTGGGATGCTCCATTTCACATCAGGCATATTGAAATCTCCCATCAGTATTACCTTCCCCCTTGCAGTACATCTCTCTGATTGCATTCACCATTACCTTATACACTTCCTCCTTTTGCATAGGGGGCCTGTAGATAACCCCTGCCATTATTATGATATCTCCATTTACCTCCAGTGCTCCCCATAACATCTCCTCCTCCTTCCCACTGTCTCTTGGTATTTCCATGGCATTAATAGTGTCCTTTATGTACAATGCTACCCTGCCTCCCTTTTTCCCAACTCCATCCTTCCTGAATAGCACTTACCCCAGCATCACGACATCCCAGTCTATGTTTTCATTAAACCTGGTCTCTGTTACTGCCACTGTATATATGTCTCCTTCTCCACTGTGATGGCCTTAAGTTCTGATACTTTATTGCTGAAGCTCCTGGCATTTGTGGATATTACCTTTCAGATGTTTCTGCCTCTTGTCCTGTTCCTGTGTTCCTCACTGTCTATATTTTCTACTCTGTGTCTGCTGCCAGTTTCCCTTTTGTCAACTCTTTTCAATTTCACTTGCATATGGGTCTCTTGCAATTTGTTCCCTTCCTGCTCCCCTCTATCCCTAATAGCCTTTGGGGGTGAACAGCTATCTTCCCTGTCTACCAGCCTGCCCCCCATTGGATAGTTTAAATGCTCACCAATATACCATTTGAACTTTTTCATTGAGGATCTCAATACCTCTCCAGGATGGATGCAAGCCATCAGCATTGAACAGACCTCCATCCCTCAAGGTGGGCCCCCAGTCCCCAATGAAGATAAAATCCTTCCTCTACACACCAGTTCTTCAACCATGCATTGAAGTTCTTGGTATGTACAGTCTGTATGCTTCTGTGTTCACCCATGCCCTTTACCGGAAGCACCTCTGAGAAGGTGACAGATTTAGCTACCTGCTTCAGACCGCTCCCCAGTTTCCTGATCCTAAAGGATCCCATGCCAAAAGATGAACAGAGAACATTACTTCTGGAAAGGGAGTCTGCCCAGGACAACCCAGAAACTCAAATGAACCCTATGCTTCAACATGTGAGCTACAGGTCACAAGCAGAAGTTGAAATAGTGGGGCTATTGGGAATACCACCACCACAAAGACTGGCAGTCCCAAAGACCAGACAATGAAGCACCAGACAAGCAAAATCAACCCTGAAGAAACTGGAAATAGAGACTAGAAAGCAATGTAAAGCCCTTGCCACAAACCGGGGCGACTCAGATACAGGAGACTTGGACTCAGATGCCTCCTCAACATATTCAGGAACTTCAGGATGTGAAAAGAAACAGAATGAAGGAAAGAAGAAGAAGCAAAAGAGAAAGTGATTAGAGTAACCTGGACACTATAATATTTCCCTAATAACGCAATTTACCTTAGCCTCCTTAAATGTTTGTAGTAACAGTGTCAAAGAAAGACAGTTTGTATTTTCACTTCTTCAGAATCTGAATCTAGATGTTATCTTCTAAGAAGAAACTTGGATGAATTCTAGTTCTGCATTACAACAGGCCAAGAAAAGTTGGGTTTGGGGACCATCCTATTGGTCATTTGGGACTGACAAGGCAGATGGTATTGGTATTCTGTTTAAGGGCAGGTGTTTAAATTACATTAGTCGATAATACTTAATTCCCAGGCAGGTACTTATATTAGGTGGGATATGGAGAAACATATAGCAGACTTATTAAAGTATATACATCACAAATGAAAGCACAAAGGGTTAAACTGTTTGGAACCTTATAACCATATCTAGCAACTGCCAAGAATATCCTACTGGGTGAAGATTTTAATTGTACCTTGGAGGTAGATACTAGACATGCATGCGGGGAAAAAAGTATACCATGATTCTATGGTTCCATGTCACCACATCGACAGAAGTTCTGTCGAATGCCATTACAGTTGGCATTGAGCAGTTGGTTAACACAAGTGTTTTTTTGCAGGGGGCTTCACCCCCACACCACTCATGTGGGGGGCTCTGCCTCATTCACCCTGACACCATAGATTACAAACTCCAAGTCGGAGTAGTTTTGGGGAGGCGTATCACCAGAGACAGCAGCATCCGTAACACAACAGACCAGTACAGCAAACAGCTGATTTTGCCACTGTTCTGGTCTTCACTGTTTTACCATTACTTTGGCAACAGTATGCCTGATTCTATTACTTTTAAAAACTGTGTAAGGTAACTGAGTTAAGAGATTGCTCTAAACATTTAGGGAAGGGAGCCTCTTATACTTATGTAAGAAGTACACTAAACACAAAGACAGACTATAGTTTTCTCTCTAAATGTACTACTGTTATTGACACAATAACTATCTCTGTTGATCTCACTGATCATTTAATGGTCAAAACAATAATTACCACAGATAGAGGCTTACAGATGACCCAATCCATATGGAAATTGAATGCAGCACTTTTACAGGAACCAGGCATAAAAGTAGATATCAAAAATCTTCTAGCAATAAGGTGTTCTGTATTTTGTTTATATGAAGACACAGGACAGTGATGGGAGAAGACTAAACTAGATATATATGAGTGGTTCCAAAAGCTTGGTAAGCTGAGAGCAAGAGAACATTTTTTTAAATATCTGAAGTTAAGGACTTGATTACATAAACGTTTAACCACTACATATCAAACAGGAAAGGATTTGTCTGACCAAATAACAAACATAAACAAGCTTTGGCAGAGCCACTACGGCTGCAAATGCATTAACCTGATAAGAGTGTTCATGGGCTTAAACATAAACATGAATTGCATTAGTAAGGTCTATGATACAGTTCCAGATATGACTTGGGAACGAGCTGGGCAGCCTGGAATTGGGTCACAAGGTGGTAAAGTGGGTTAGGAACTGGTTGAATGATAACAGATATTCATTAGATTGCTTTGTTATCTCAACTGGATTTTTTACTGTTTTGCCTCTGCTGGCAGGCTGTTCCAGGTGTCCACCACCTGATCAGTAAAAAGTATTTCCTCATATTCCCTCTAACTCTTTCCCCCTTCTTGCTACTTATAATGCCCCCTTGTCCTTGAACATCTCCTTCTCAGAAGAATTGAACCTTCCTATACCTTATTGATACCTTTGAAGTATTTGAATGCTTCTGTTATCTCTCCCCTTTCCCTCCTTTCCTCTAGAGAGCACATATTTTACTTCCTGAATCCTTCCACATAGGCAGCAGTGCCATCATCTCTCATCTTGAGTACAAGTTTAAAATGTCTGGCTATACCCCTGCTTACATGTATAGTGTATCTTACAGCTGAGGTATTAAGAGTTGGTGAAAAGTGAATTACTCCATACAGGTAAAGGCATACAGCTTCATCCCCAAGAGATGCAAACTGGAAATTGACTTTCTCATTTATTTAAAATAACACAAGTTTACTTTCAAGTAAGGTTAACCAGCATAGTTATCAAATGATGAATGGACACCTCTGGATGCGTGGGGGAAGGGATACCAGCAAAACAAGTCTCTCAGTTTGCAAATGGTTGTAAATTATTATTAAGCACTGAAACTTAACACAGAAAGAAAATGCTCATAAAACACTATAGAGGAGGTTTCAGCTTGCAAAACAATGAGGCAGTACTGGGGATAGCTCAATTAAAGGAAAACTACATGGTGTGTGTGTGTAAGCATATCACTATGAGGGTTGTCATTCAGGTCTCTTTTATTGCATCTTGTCCGAGACAGTCTTCCTGGAGTGCCCTTTGCTCTAATGTTTAATAGCCCATGCTGGAGGCCAGTGTCTTGTTACATGGTCATCTTGTTTCAAGTTAGCCACAGAACAGAGAACAGATGAGTCACATTGCTAGTTTGAGAGTAATTGTAATTAGTAAGTTTCTTAAACATTGGTACTTTATCCAGCTGTGTTTTGCTGTGTGTGTATGTGTGTGTTTTGTACACAAGACAGTGCTTGTAGACAAATCTAATCCCATTAAGATGGCGGCCACACTGGGCCAGCCATTGTTTTAGCTTAGCAGTCACTATTTTTAATTTGTTTTAATTGATTGTTTTATTTTTAATTTTATTTTCATGAATGTTTGGTGTTTGTTAAGTTTTTTAGTTGGGACTGTGAGTGTCGGAGCGGCACTAGCAAGACTATTGCAAGTTTGCAGTCAGCATACTTTTAACTCGACCTCCAGTTAGTAAATGCCTTCACCTGTAGTTTTGTCGGTCAGTTTTACCTACACCAATATTCATAAGTAGTGTGGCTATGGTGTGTGAACTGTTGGTGCTTCCATATAGTACCAAAGTGATTCCAGCAGTTGGACTTTGGAAGCGAGTGGATAGAGCAGGCTGAGGCTGACTCCAGGAATGATTGGCTGAACCACATTTGGGAGGTAGAAGGTTGCAGTCCAGTCATGATTAAGGAGCTCTACCTGGCACCTTGAGTCCTGAGTACTGGCCTGGAGTGGAACCGGAGGAGACCTCATGAGTGGGATCATCAGGTTGCTTTTTGAATGAACTTTGATGGATTCCTTTGATGGATTCTGAGAGCCATGTTGAGAAGGGTTGCTGCTGTGGAGCTCAGAGGATGTAGTTAGATGGATGGGCTTGCTCTGTGGTGGGTTCAGAGTGTGGCTGTTTTTCCCTGGGGGGATTAGGATTGCCTGCTGAATGGTGGGCATTTACCCAACTTCTTGGGGCTGTGGGGGACGGCCTGATGGGGGTTGGGTAGCTCCAGTGGCCTAGGTGGGGGGAATTAGTAGTGCTCTGGTGCCTGCCTGAAGGCTGATATGGGGCCTGGCATTTGGGCCATCAAGGAGCCAAGAAGGGACCTCTTTTCTCACACTGGTTTCTGTGGAAATCTTTTCTAGTGAAGAAAAGGAAGTGACTTCTCCCAAAGCTTAAACTGGCTGGTATTACATATTTATTCATGATCCTTTGGAGGCAGTGAGTGAGCCTCTTTTTCTGTTTTAACATTACATGAAAGCATGTTGATGTCACAGTGAGAGGGCAACATTTATTGGGCAAACTTTTTGTGGTCAGGGGGTGGTGAGAGCCCCCCTTTCCGGTCTCAAACTTTTCTTGAAGCTATGGTGTGGATTTATTGACATTGATCAATCATCTCTATTAGTTAAAATTTGGACATTGACATTACTGGGCAATAACTTTAAGCTAATTTAGGGCACTATTGCTGTTCTGACTGTAGTTTTTTTTTGTGTTTTTGTTATATGGTTCATAGTGTCAGTGGCTCAGTAGGTAACACACATGCCTCTAAGGCTGGGAGATCTGAGGGCTGTGGGTTTAGTTCCCACATCTGGTACTCGGGTTAATATGCCAAAACTGACACTGCAGTGCAACATGGGGGGGTGCTGCACTTCTGAGGTGCCGTCTTTTGGATGAGATGTTAAACCGAGGTCCCATCTGCCTGGATTGGTGGTAGTTTAGGTGGATGTCAAAGATCCCATGGCATTTCTTGAAAAGAGTAGGGGAAGTTTTATTACAGAAATAATAAGTACAATACTTTAACATCAATCAATACAATATCAAGACTCACAATACCTGGCTTCCACAAAAATCAGAAAAAATACAAATTTCACACTCCATAACATGATGCATACATAAGCCAAGGAAAATATAATAAAGCAAGTTTCTTGGTGTTTAAGCAAAACCTAAAAATAAAATTTACATAAAGTCAATAATACCAAAAAAAATGATAATATTAAAAGACACCAAGAAATCTTCAGTCAAAGGCACAGCAGAGAACTGGAGTCCTTTACGGACTTAATTATACCACACCTCTGTGAAAAAAGCACACCCTACACACCCCACCACCTCACCCATTGTGTTTCAAACAAAACTGCTCTGACATATTTCCAGAGGTTCTTAGTTCATACACTGTAGTGGAACATTCTTCCAATGTTTTTTCCACTGTTCTCAAGACATCTTCTCTTTGTCAAAGTTTGCATGAATAACAATTTCTTTTTCAATCATACATACCAGAATCTGTGGAGAGATGTATTTTTGTTGCAGAACAAATTTGCATCGAACCTGCCACATCAAAAACTTTATGATAGTAAATATTAATGTATTGTTCAGGCATCAATATGCAATGAAAACTGTGCAGATCCTGTAACAAGATTAACATACATAACTTTTGCCCATCCCACCCCACCACACTTGTGATCCAGGTTAATTCAAAAGTCCACAACATACGGACAGTGAATAAAACATGTTCTTGTGATTCAGTCTAGCTCTGACAATGCTCCTTGGGGCAATACCTCTCCTCAAGGCTTTTATGTTTAGCATTACCCTTAACCCCAAGATGACCATGCATGCACAACCATAGTACATCCCACCTCCGTGGTGGAGTCTTTTTATCAGTTAAATAAGTTTCCACTAAAGGACAGTTATCACAGCACACTGAAGGATATGCCACTGGAATCTGACAAGACCCCTCCTGAATCGTTAAATACAGTGTCTTCCTAGTTGGAACAGAGATTTGCACTTTAGTCAGCTTCCAGTGTCATATTTTGTCTAACCCATGTACAACAAATTTAGGCCAGAGCCCTCGTTTCCATGTACTTAGTGGACCCTGCATCCACAATTTTAACAATGGGGCTTCCCATAGGGCTGCCACCTGTTTCCACCCTATCTCACCAAGATGAATAAAAACTGATATTGTGTTAAATAAAAACAGGCTATGCAAATAACTAATAGAGTTCAGTATCTGCAAACCACCTTCCTTGATATTCCTGTGCAAGATCTCCCTCTTAAAAGGGTTCAAATGACTCCCCAAAGTAGTTGAAATGTCTGCCTCAAAATGGTGACATCCATTGAACTCGGGGAGGAAATATCACCCCCACATGTGTCAACAGGAGCAAAAAAAAGTCTTAATAATTGATACACGTTTCTTTTTTTGTTTGTTGCCACTTTTTCCACTGATTAGCCTTCTCAGCACTATTCACCAAAACCTTTCCCCAATTCTCCCTTGCCATGTCTCCTGACCCAAACATAATACCCCAAATCATAATACATTCAGTTGACATACAAATAGTTTGTATTTCTCCCAAGGGAGGAGTACTGGGACTCAAAATATACCCACTACATTTATTAATATTCAAAGCTGACTCTATAAGTCGAGAAAAATGCTGAATTACCCCCAGTGAGCAATCTGCTGAGTCCTTATCCTATACCAAGAGACAGACATTGTCTGCATAAGCTAACGTCTTTGCTATAGTCAATACCCAAGAAATATGGATGCTGCTAATATCAGGCTTATGTCCAATCAAGCGGAGCACTGGATCTAGACTAAAAATATACAGTATAGGGCTCATAGGGCATCCTTGTCAGACTCCTCGAGCAATCTTCACAGGTCTGCCTACATGTCCATTTATTAATGGACTGGAGGAAGCAGATGTATAAAATGTCATAATCCAGTTCATGAAGATACTGGGTATACCATAATGATCCAACACCATTTTTAGATATAAATGTGAAACTTTGTCAAATGCTTGTTCCTGATCCAAGCTTAACAGATATCCCCACAGTACATCCCTCTGTTCTTGAGATACCACCTCTCTTAATATTATCAGATTATCTATTATTTTCCACCCTTTAACTATACATACCTGACTTGGATCAATGAGAAAGGGGGCCACCATCCCAAGACAATTTGCCAAGATTTTCACTAAGATCTTTAAGTCCGTATTCATAAGACTCAGCTAACGCCATTTCTGTAAAAGACATCTGTCTCCCTTTTTAAGCACAAATAATTGTACTGTATGACTAAACTGTGGGACCATCTCCTGTCCATCCAGAATCATATTAAAGACCACTCACAAAACTTCTGCCAACTTTGAAATACATGATTTATACGGGTCCGAGGTCAAACCATCAGGTCCCAGAGTAGTATTATTATTTAAAGAACAATGGCTGTCCTTATTTCCTGTTCAGTGATTGGTTTCACCATGTCTGAAAGCAGACTGGGCTCACAAGGAGGCTGCGCACAATGCCGGATTAAGTCTGCAGTCATATCATGTGACACCTCGGAAGCTGCATATAAACTTTCCATATGACGGTGGACCTCATGAAGTATATCATCATGAGAGTGAACCACATCCCCTCTCGGGGTGCATAGCAAGGCCATCACCCCTTGTTCTGCAACCCTCAAAAATATCCCCTGTAGCTGTTTTTCCTGGGGTCCTTATACGATGTTCGTATAAAAGAGAAGAGGCCTGTTCTTACTGTAATTTTTACATTTGTTACTTCAAATAAGCAATCTGACCAGCATATTCTCCATATCCCTCATTAACTAATGACACCACCCACATGTACTGCCCCCTTAAGGTCAAATACCGTGGGTATTTTTGCAAATGTGAACAGAATGCCCAATTCTTCAAAAAGGACTTAATATCTAATTTGGTTTGAACCCACCACCGACTTACATTTTGTTCCAATTCAATAACTGATATTCGAGCCCATATCAGGTCCTGTATACCAGCTACACACCACATCTCTTGTAAGACTGTACTATTCATTTTCCAAATTTCCCTACCACGGCTGACACTATCCCCTAAGGACAGACTAACCTTCACCATCATGTGGTCTGAAGTCTCCAGTGGAATGGTGGCAGCCTGTATACACCTCAAAGAAGCAGCAATCAACACCAGATCAATTCTTGCAGCCAATTTTGCTTTGTAAAAAGCATAACCTCCAGAGGCATGAACTTGCCTATAAGCATAAACAAGCCCCATCTGTTGTACTATATTATTTAAAGCATTCAAATCACAATACATTTTTTTTCTCCGTAAGCTCTGTTCCAGCCAAGGTAAACAGCAATTGAAATCACCCATCCAGATCAAGAGCCGAGAAGTAAACAAAAAAGGTTTTATCACCGTAAACAAATCTACCCTTCCTTTTTTAGTTTGGGGTGCATATAGGGAAACAATCTCCATTGTTTCTGGCCATGGTTGAAATCTAAAAGGAGCACCCTCCCTGGGTCAATATCCACCACCCATGTGATCATATAATCCCAAACCCTAAAGACAACCCCCAACCCACCACAACATTCCTGGGTAAGGGAGAAAAAAGCCAGGCCCCAACACCACAATTTTTTTGCGCATTCTACTTCATTAACCGTATATAATTGCACATCCTATAAACAGGCAATGTCTATATGATAGTCTCAGAGGACTGAAAAAGTTACTACACATCTATGACCATAATGAATACTATTCAGATTAATTGTGGCAATATTATAAATATATGGTTGAGACATTGTAGTTTATCAAAAATTAAACAACAGAAGAAAATGCAAGACATAATCAAGTCACAGCCTGTTTACCCAGCCGTTAACTTCGTCTAGGCTGTGAGCTGCCTTGTTTTAGGTAGGTCCATATTGCATGGTCAAAGATATCATATCTTCCTCCCCAGAGTCAGAGGACAACCCTTTCTAAGAGGAAATCATCATGGAATCTTCAGATTCATCTCCAGTGTCCAGTTCTACAGGTTGGAGCACTTCATAAGGATTCGACAATGGGACATCTGGTACCACCTTTCCAATTTTTTATACTTTGGCTTTAGTTTTCACAGTTTTCAGTAAACATTTCTTAGAAACCATCACAGTCATCTCTGGAGGGGGGCATGTCCTTTAAGTCCTCCACCTGGACTTCCCTTAAAATATGTCTACTTCAGATTGTTGTGCCCCAGGAGAATCTGCCACAACCTCCATCACCAGCAGAGTAATTTCCACACAATTATGTTCCTCAATAGGGATCTCTTCCTCCATTACTCCAGGCAGGAAAGGTAGGGGAGGACAGGGGGAAGGGGTTCTGTTCAGACACCATGCCTGAGCCATCTGTAGCAGCTAGTGAACCCTGTCTCAGTGAATATAGTGTTGCATCCATCTGATTTTTTTCCTTAACATTTCTCTGCATTGTAATACTCTGACTCTGCTTTATCCACAATATCTTCCTGAATAGGATGGCCAGATTGATTGTGCATGACCCATTCACACTGTCTAAAAACATGACCTGGAGCATCACATAAATTACATGTTTGGGTTTCAGTGCAATCTGTATTCACATGTCCAAAAGATGGACAGGAAGCACATTTTATTCTATCACCGACATTGCTGAATTGGAGATGTGAACCACATCTGAAGCATGTCTTAGGTTGCCCTGGGTAAAAACAGTGACCCCTCTCAGATCCCAGAAAAAATGCATTTGGTAAATGTTTAGGTCCCTGTGGCTCAGAATTCAGATGAACTTTATATTTCCACCCCCGTCCAAATGTGTTCCTCATCCTAAAATCCAGGATGGGTCTGCCAAAACCACACACCGTTGCTTCAACCAATAAGTCACATCATGCACAGTTATCCCTCATTCCTAAACAGAATTGTAACTTGTTTAATGTCTGGTTTCATGAGTGGGATGATAAAAAGTGATCCATAAAGCAGAGTGCTTTTTCTTATCATATGATGCCCAAAAACGGTCAAGGCCCGAAGGGGATGTAAAGCTCACATCATACACAGTGTCACCTGTAGCATGTATCAATGCATATATTGCATTTGAAAACAAACTCAAAGAATCTTTAATCAATGTCTTACCAATATATACTCTATCAGGAGAAAGAGGCAATCACCCCATGTATTGTATCCAAACAGCATTTTTCTTCTGGGCTGGAATATTAACAGAAAAAAAGGACTCCTGATTTTGGAACTGCTTCCACAGCAGAGCCGGCTGTACCCCCCTTCTGTAAAACAGGGCATTCAGCCTCCATATGTTCCCCTATGTACCTCTGACCTGGGCAGGGAGCTCTTCACTAGGTTCTATACTTCTAAGAAGAGTGGAGGAAGAAATATTAGGGGCTGCTTCTGACAGTACAGGCCCAACTGCAGCCTGAGCCAAAGGACAGGGATCAGCCTGTTATACCTCCAAGGGAGGTCTCTATCAGGTTTCCTGTAACCATGGTGTCCATAGGGTCAGGAACCCACCCCCAACCTCAGTTTTTCACCAGCCAGCTCCTGTTAGTGCTGATTCCACAGTCCAACCAGTTGGCTGGTGCTCAACCAAAACAACACCACACCATCTTTCAGGCTGCTTGTCAGCACACCCACTGGTGTCATAGTTAAGCTAGCATTTTTTTTGCATATTGACATCTTTAACACTGTAACCGCATCAGGTAAAACTTCCTCAGCTGGATTAGTAGAATTACAAGCAGTACTTACTGCAGTCTTTTGCACACCAGAAGATTCCATAGCATTCACAGATTCCACCGCATTTGGTGCTGACTCTGCACCCTGACAGGACTGTGAGTCAGCAGTCAGTAACTGAATTGGAGCCTTGATCTGGGGTAGAACAGCAATAAACAGGTCAGCTGAGTTCGGGCTTTCCATCTCATTCTCAATTCTGTTCTCAGCATCTTCGGCAGGAACATCACCTCTTGAGATTTCTCCATGACCTGGGGTTGATAAAACCAACCATAAATGCTGTTGCTGTTCCACACTTAATGCCTGTATAAAATCTACCTCTTGCTGCAAGCCTGCAGCACATAAATCCATTATCCAGTCATCTCTAGGGCTCCATATTCCACTCTTATGTCCTCCATTTTGTGAGACATTTCCACTGGCCTTATCTCCAGTGCTGGATCTACAGAGAGTGAGACCTGCACTCCTGTATCACTACCAACCAACTAAGCAGAACTCACTCTGTCATACATGACACACCAGCAGCTCCTACCATCAGAGTAGGGGTAAGTTTTATTAAACAGAATATCAGAACATAAACAAACAATAAAGAAACATCAGAAACAAAAACATGGAATCAGAAACATAGTCAAGTTGATAAAAGAAGAAGTAATACAAAGGGTATCAGGAGTCACCAACAATAATAACCAAAAAAAAAGACAAAAAAAAAAAGGAATACTGTTCAAATAGGGAAAAAAAAAAATAACCGGCAACCAGGAACAGGACCCCTGTTCCCAGTAAAGTGAAGAAGCAAACAAGGAAATCCCCAAAGAAATCATCATGTCACTACCAGCAGTTCAGTAATCCAAAACTCCTTCCATAATTCAGCAATCTCATTACCTGATAAGGCAAGACATTCAGCAGCATAGACAGTTTTAACATCTTTCACTATCTTGTTACCTAGCTCCAAATGGGAACATTCCTTTGCTGAAGGTAAAAAGCACTTAGCCAACCAAATATTCCACTTGATAATAGTAAATAAGAGATGAAGAGTGCCCATATTACACTTTCGTCAAACAGGTGGAGCAAAACCATACATAAGGTTGTCATAGGTCAGGTGTACAAATAAAGGCATGTTCCACAAATCAGCCAAGTAAACCCAAAAAGAGTTAATAAAGAAACAATGGAAAAATAAGTGCTTCATAGTCTCAGTTAAATTAACACAAGACAGTCTGCTACAAATCCTATCTCATACCTGTTTATGCTTATGGTTAGCTCTAACATTAATCCTCCCATGACAGGAAAGCCAATGGAAATCCCCCATATGGATAGGTATCCTGGAATTATGATAAAAAAGGTGCAAGGAGGAATGAAACTGGTCAGAGCAGCCCAAAAAAAAACATCAGGAATGTCACAGAGAGAGGGCAACAAGGATATAGACTATCTTATGGGAAGCAGAAGATAAAAGGTGTTGAGGTGTAATCCTCCATTGCTTCAAACGAAGAAATGTCTCTCTAAGATATTGTAGAAAACCTGGGCCCTTCAGGGCCTTTAACGCATTTTGCTCCCATTGGTGGAACCAGGGCTCACAATTCCCAAACAGCCAGGGCCCCCTACCCTTACCCATATTAACAAATAAAGGTTTCAAATTAGACATAAAAAATACTATTAAAAAATTAAATGGGGTTAACTATATCCAGGCCACCCTCCTTAATGGGCAAATATAATACATTCCATTTGACAGAGTTGAGACGGCTGCCCCAAATGGCTTGAAAGAAAACACTCAAAAGGGAGGTTTCCAATTTTTTCGGAATGGGAAACACATAACTAAGATATAAAAAAAACGTAATGAGAAAAGTCTTAACCAAAAAAAACTCTTTTTTTCTTCCCAATCTTACTTTTATTCCATTGCATGACTTCATGTTTTCCGAGATCAAGTTTCTCTTCCCAGTTTAAGGTAGCCATCACAACAGAATCTAGCTTAATCCCAAGGATGGTCAGAGTGCCTGAGGTGAGAGAAATAGCGCCTAGAGTGGACTGGGGACCGGGGTCAAGTCCAAGAGCCTTCCCACAGCATTTATCTAAATTCAAGGAAGCACCAGACACTGCACAAAAGGATGAACAGAGATGAAGAGCCAATGAATAGACAGTGCAGTCAGCAACTAATAAACAAAGGTCATAAGCATAAGCAATGACTCTGGCCAAAGTCCTCTGCCATAATGACTAAAACAAGTAAAACTTTTGATTTGGTTGTTCGAATCTGGTCCTGGACGATTGCTCTGAAGGAAGCAACGAATATAACTTTAAAGAGCAGATTATTAAAGGTTATTTGATTTGTTTTCCAGGCTAAATTGATATAAGGGCCAAGAAAAGCTGCCCTAGTTGTATAATACAGAATTTAATTAATAACAAAATAAACAATTTACTTTGGAAGCATCTCCAGACCTAACAAGGAAGCCCATTTCAAATCAAAGACAGACAGACAGGATATTTTGAGTTAACAGTTCAATTTTTATTTAGCTTGTCTGCACATTTCTTTTTATTTTTACTATGGGAGTAGTATATTCTCAGGAGGTCTGGGCATTTGGTATTACCAGATATCCTCCAGTGACCTCACACTATCAGGAGGCACACTCAGGGAGTAAGTTTTAAGACTCCCCTACCTTGGAAGTCAATATTATTTGGAATACAGCATATGTACATAGTTATCAAGAAAAAAGTCAGACATATAATGATAATTTGCTTCAGCTTTCAAAAAGTTTGATAAGATCGCAGCAGGAGATGTTTAAGAATAAGCTAGATGGGAAAGGCATAAAATGTTTAAAAAAAGTCACATTCAGAAAGATGGCTCGAGGTAGAACATCAGTATGGTGATCCTTTAGGAATCGGATTATTTAGATGGGGACAACAGGAGAGATCTTTCCATAAGGGAATAAGATGGCTACTCAGATAGTAAAAACACTCTCGCTTAATATAAATGGGCTTAACAACCCCATCAAAAGGACCAGACTGTTCCAATATATTAAGAAACACCCCAGTGATTTTTATTACCTCCAGGAAACACATTTAACAAATAATCGAACATGCAAAATTGAATTGGGGGCAGGTTTGGGTATATGTGTTGTCCTTCCCTAAAGGGAAATGATGAGGAGTAGCCATTTTAATACCTAGGACCTCTCTTTTTCATTTAGAAACACAGTATGTAGACCAAGAGGGAAGATATGTTATCTTAAAAGGTACCCTTTATGGGACAAAGGTTACGTTAGTGAAAGTGTATTTTCTCCCTCTTACATCAGGTTGTCTTCTTAAAAGATTTTTTGCAAAGCTTTTAGACATTATGCACAGCTGTCTTACAATAGGGGGTGATATCAATTTAACTTTGACACCTCGGTTGGACTCCTCTGCACGTTCCAAATATAGGCTAACATCAGCTCAAAGATTATTTATCTCTCAACTTAGGGCATTGTGTCTAATCGGCATTATGGACATTTTTATCCTCTTCTGGGGATATACGTTTTCTCCCCTAGACACAATTTTATTCAAGATTGGACTATTTTTCATTTCAAAAGAACATTTGACTGTTTACAAGATTTAACTATAGGATCTAGATTTCCTTCTGATCATTCTCCCCTATTTTTGAGGCTAGATTTTAAAATACCAAGGAAATCCACTGAGTGGCACCTGGATACATAATTTCTAAAGGATAAAGCTTTTAAGGACAGCTTTAACTCAAAAATAGCTCAGGTTATTGCAGAAAATTCATCTTAGGAGACACCCGACACAATTGTTTGGGACACTCTGAAGGTTGTGATCGGGTGGAGATAATTGCATATTCAGCATACAAAAAGAGATATTGGGAAACATGATATGGTGAATTACATGAGAAATTAAGGGAAATACAAACAAAGATTACCTCTATTACTACAGAGGCCCAAACCCAGATTAATCAGACAAAGGCTGAGCTCCAGAAACTTTTAGATGAAAAACACAACAGGCACTTTTTTATTTGAATGCATATAGGTATGAGGGAGGGCCAAAAGCGGTGAGAAATTTAGCTCCGAGGCTTAGGGGACATAGGACAGCCACAATCATAACACATTTAGTGGATCCAGAGAGAAAACAATAGCTTTTAATTCACAGCAGATAATGCAATTGTTCCAGAAATACTATAGGCAGCTATATGAGAAACCACAAGATCCAGAATTTAATAAAATTAAGAATTTTTTCCCTTACATTAAGAAAGCTAACTAGGAAATGGAAATCAAATTAAAGCCCCTATCTGATCAGAGGAAGTCAGACATGTTATAAAGGAAGGTAAAACATTAAAACCCCTGGTCCAGATGGATTTCCATCCAAGTGGTACAAGACTTTTGGTAAACAACTGATCCCCTTACTACAAAAAGCTTTTTAGAGATTCAACAGGACATCTGCCTTCTCCTCCTCCTTCATGGGATTACACTAATATTTCACCTATATTAAAAGAGGGCAAACCAACAGATCTGCCTACTTCATATAGGCCAAAATCCATATTAAACATGGACTACAAGTTATTTTTGTGCATATGGGCACATAGACTGGAGGAATTGTTACCTTATTTGATTAATTCAGATCTATCTGGGTTCATTCGAGCTAGAGAAATGACAGATAATATACTTAGAATGATCCATTTATTGGACCACTTAAATCAGAGACAGATACAGGCAGTGCTGCTCAGCCTTGATGCAGACAAAGCTTTTGATCAGGTCAGTTGGCCTTTTTTATGGGAAACTTTGTGCAAGTTTGGATTTCCAGGAGAATTCTCTAGCATGATAGAGAGAATCTATACCTCTCCAAAGGCATATGTTAAAGTGAATGGACAGTTATCTTCAATAATACATCTGGGAAGAGGAACTAGGCAGGGTTGCCCACTTTCCCCCTTACTGTTTGCCATATACATTGAGCCATTGGCTGAAGCCATAAGGCAACATCCTAATATTCAGGGGGTCCCTTTAGGAGGAAGGGATTTTACAATATCATTATATGCAGATGATGTATTATTAACACTCCTAGAACCAGAAAAGTCCATTCCTGCTACTTTACAAGTGATAGATAAGTTCTCAGAGATAGCTGGATACAAAATAAATATACAAAAAACAGATTTATTGTCTTTAAATTTCATCCCATTTCAGTCTCTGAAGAACCAGATCCCTCTGAAATGGAGAAATAATAAGATTAGATATTTAGGTGTAAATATTCCCCAGAAATTATAACGTTTGGAACTGTTTAATTTTGAGCCCCTATCGATAGAGATAGAGATAGAGATAGAGATAGAGATAGAGATAGAGAATTTAGTCGGGAATTGGACACATCAGGTATTCTCTTTTTCAGCTTGAATACAAGCTGTTCGGATAACCTTATTTCCTAAGATATTATATTATTTCCAGACTTTGCCGATTATTCCATCACAATTCTATTTTGTATCCTGAGCTAGAATCTTTTCGAGATTTGTGTGGGCTGGACAGCAGCCTAGGCTCAGATGGTCTCTGTTACAGTTACCAGTGACAAAGGGGGTTGTAATCTTTCAAACCTTAGAGATTACCATAAGGCAGTAACATGTAAAATAGTAATGACATGGCTGAATCCTCAGGTAGAAAAAACATTGAAATTTTTGAATTTATACTAAATGATTTAGTAAATATTATCCTATTATATTTACCCCCAAATGCTTATCCATAGTTACAAAACTTTACATTTGGAACTCTATACATTAAAGGCTTGGTTTGAGCTATGGGCATCTACTACATTAGCTGAAGTTTTGGTTATTTTAAACTAATATGTACAGAAAGTGTATCTTCGGAGATAGGAGCTGTCCGGGTTCATCAAGCATGGCAGAAAAAAGGTCTGCTTTTGTTATATCAATACCTAGACGTAAATGGAGTATTGCCTTTTGCCACGCTACAGGCAAAATATCAACTTCCCCATACACATCACTATAGATATTTACAGATTTGGTAATTTATACAGAAAGAATTAGCATTGCATACTCTGCCCATTCTCATACCTATGTTGATGTCCCTTTTTAGAGACTCAATAGAGGGCAGAGAACAAGTTCATTTAATTGGAAAAATATATAAAGTAATAAGAGATTTTTGGAAGGAATCTACTGAAGATATCTTAGGGAGATGGAATAGAGAGTTAGGGACTCAGATAACTTATGAGAAATGGGTAGAACCTATTCCTCACTCGATGAAAGTATCACAGTCATCATACTGATCAGAATACATATGGAAATGTTGTAGTAGATATTTTTATACCCCTGACAAAATTGCTAAATTTATATATATGAATTATGGCCTTTGTTGGAGAGAATGTGGAGAAAAAATGGCAATATAGACACATATTTTTGTACCTGTCCAAAAGTTACTCAATACTGGTTAGATATTGAGAAGAGTATACAAAAAATTGTGGGCCCAGAAATTAATTTATCCAATCAGATGATTTTGTTTTATATTGAGGAAGACGGAAAAGTTCCACCAGGTAGAAATAAGTTATACCTGTACCTGGCAACAGCTAAAAAGATTACAATTCACCTATGGGGAATGGCTAAAGTACCCACCCTCTCCGATTGGCATTCATTGATGACTGAGATATACTATCTAGAGAGAATAGTAGCTTCTAGAGCTGGAAGAATGTCATGACTTGAGCTCCAATAGAGACCATGGGTTTTCTATATCTCACCTCTAGATGAAACATTTGTTCCCTGATAGAGCCATTTGAAAGTGACCAATTTTGTAAATATGAATTCTGATTGTCATTTGATATATAACAGAACAATGTTATAGAAACATGACTTGCCAACCGAAGAACATTCCATGTATTGTAAGATAAAAAGCAATACTGTATAGATGAACTCATGCAGTCATATATATATATATATATATATATATATATATATATATATATATATATAAACAATAAAAATATTTAAAAAAAAGAGATACAGGGAACACAGTGTGGGATTAAGGTACTGTGGGTCACCCTAGAGACAGGGAATGGAATATCTATTCACACTAGTATGATCTATAGACCTCCAGCATGGAAGGGCAGGAGTGTATGGATCAGGTTCTGATGCAAGCTATCAAAATGATGGCAAATAAGGGATGGGTGCTGCTGTTGGGGGCCTTCAGTCTCCCATATGTAGATTGGAGCATCCTAGGTGCAGCTCCAGCTAGGAATAGGGACATCCTGGACTCCCTGCAGGGAGCGTTCCTCAGGCATCTTAATGAGGAGCCCACTCATGAGGGAGAGATTTTGAACCTTGTACTCACCAATGTGGACAGTCTCACAGAAGTCATTGTGGGTGGCCAACCTAGGGACCAGTGATTGCCGTATGGTGTAGTTGGATACAAGAACTGTGGCAGAAGTGAACCACACAAATGCTAGGGTCCTGAACTTCAGGAGGGCTGATTTTACAAAATGGGGACTGCCTCAGGATGATATCATGGTGGGGGATGACTTAGGTAGAGTGGAGGAACATTGGGTGAAACTAAAAGTGGGGATAATAAGGGCAACAAACCTCTGTGTCAGGCATGTAAGCAAAAGCAAGAAAAAAAAGATAGTGGTAGATAGTGGTAGTGGTGGTGGTGGTGGAGGGGGGGCTCTGAACTCCAAAGGCAGTAACAAGCAGGATTCCACAGAGCTCAGTACTAGGTTCAGTGTTGTTTGGCATCTTTATTGCCGACATCGCATATGGAGTTAAGAATATGATCAGTCTATTTGCAGATGATACAAAGATTGTTACAGTGGTGAAGAACACAGAGGTGTGACTGGGACTACAGGAAGATCTGGCTAAGTCAAGCACTGGTCAGACACATGGCAGCTGGCTTCAATGTGAAGAATTACAAAGTCATGTACTTGGGAGCCAGAAACCAAAGGTTTTCCTACAGGCTGGGGGGGTACAGTTATCCACTACAAAGGAGGAGAAGGATCTTGTGTGCTAATCACAGGGTAAATGAACCATTCAGCACAGTGTAGGAAGGCATCAGCTAAAGCTAATAAGATTTTGTGGTGCATTGCATGGGGAGTCACCTCAAGGAGGTGAGAAGTTATACTACCACTGTACAGGTTGCTGGTCAGGCCAAATCTGGAATACTGCATGCAGTTCTGGGAGCCCTACTTAAAGAAAGATGTCAAGCTGCTGGAGGGAGTCCAGTGCAGAGCAACTAGGATGATCATAGGAATGGAGGACAAGCCCTGCATGGAGAAACTGAGGGAGCTCAACATGTACTCCATGCAGGATAGGAGAGAGAGAGAGGGGGAATATGATTGAAACCTTCACATATATGAGGATCATAAATAATGTTAGTACTGAAGGGATCTTTCAATTAAAGGGAGGGAGAGGCACTAGGTGGCATGGTCTGAAATTGCAAGGGGAGATTCAAGAGGAAATGAGATCACTGGAAGGGTGATGGCTGGGTGGAATGCCCTTCCAGAGTAGGTGGTAAACCTTAAAGTCCATAAGCAGTTTTAAGGGGTGGGACAGGGTCTGGGAAAAAGTCACTACTGTACAAGGAGGGGGCAGCTACAGAGTAATTAACTGATAGATGCACACTGGAGCAGATTCGATAGACCATAGAGCCTGTATCTGCTGGCATTTTTTATATATTCATATGTTTGTAAGAGACTGCTATGGTTTTCAAAAGAGGTGGTTGGGAAGGCAAAGACAAAAAAGTTAGAATTCAGAAGGTGTAAGGAGTCACAGGGGGAGGATGATAGGACGGAGTATAGGAGAAGCAGAGAGATACAGGGAAAGCAGTCAGAAGTGCAAAGGTGCAAACGGAGGAGAAAAAAGCAAAGGCAGTAAAAAATGGGAACAAGACATTTTTCAGGCATGTAACTGAAAGAAACAAGACCAAAGGAGGGATCATGAAGCTTAGGAGGGAAGGGGGGAGAATGTATGGAAGAGGACCAGGAAAAAGCATACATCCTGAACAAATACTTTTGTTCAGTGTGCACAGAGGAAGGGAAGGGGGGTCCACTAAAAAGTGTCAGGGGTATTGATGTTAGGAAGGTGAACAGTAGCCATTTACAGTGAAAAGGTCTTAAAGGAACTCAAATATTTGAAAGTGGCAAGCCAATGGGGCCAGATGGGATACATCCAGGATATTGAGGGAGCTCAGAGATGTGCGAGAGTCAGTGGAGATGAGTAGAGGAGGTAATAGAGGGCTGGAGGAGGACAGATGTAGTCCCACTTCACAAAAGTGGTAGCAAAGGGAGGCTGACAGTTACATACCAGTCAGCCTGACTTCAGTGGTGGGGAAATTAATGGAATTACTACTGAAGGAAATGATTGTGGAATACCTTGAATCCAGTGGCTTACAAGATCTGAAGCAGCATGGATTCCACAAGGGGGAGGTCATTTCAAACAAATATGATAGATTTGTTTGACTTGGTAACCAGGGAAGTGGATCAGGGTGGAGCTAGATTTCTGGAAGGGCTTTTGCAGCATTCCACATACTGTAGGAGACTCATAAATAAAGCTGGATAGTAGTGCTGTGTGGAATTTTCAAATCTGATGGAAGGAAATTTTGTGGAATTTTGAAATTCTGTTAAAATTCTATCAAATTTTGTTGGAAACAGAATGGTAAAATTCATGAATAGAAAATGATTGCAGAACAATTTTAACAGAAAAATGCTGTTCCCCGCAATATTATTCTACAGATCTCAATATTTGCCATGGAAATGGTTGTTGAATGATTTTCTGCAGAAAAATGCTGTTCCACTGTGGATCACAGCAGTCAGAATTCTGCAGAAGAACCACCACTGCACTTATACTAAGGATACAGGAGAAAATGACACTACCACTCAGACTACAGGAAATATCAAGTTAGACTTACAGTCTACAGTACGGAATGAGAAATTTGACTAATAAACTAGGCCCTCAATCTCAACCATACCAAAAAGCTAGTTCTCAGGAGGAGTGGTGGCAGTGCTTGAGGAATACAAAGTGCAGGCAGAAAAGAAATGACTTGACATTGTTCAGTTGCTGCATAATGAAGCTGTATGGGTGAAAGCATACTGCACCCTTGATGGGCATTGTAAGGGCATGAATCAGATTGTTAGAAGAGTGGATACCTGGTTGTCATTGTGGTGTGTGCCTGGTTGAGAGATAAAAAGAGAGCTGTTAAGGGTCAGAATGTAGCAGTACATAGTTGTAGTGGCAGAAAACGTACTGAGCCCTCAAGGGGCCATCATTAGGGTGTATTTCCAATTAATTAAAGAGCAAGGCCCTGGAGCTTACAAGGAGCCAAACATCAAATGCACAAAGTACAATTCCTAAAGACACCAAGAGCAAAGAATGGCCAGGGCAGGCTAAGCTAGATACAGACATGATAGAAGAGAGGAGATCTGGCTCCAATGAGCACTCTGAATGGAGATGGAGTGTGAGAAACTACAACAGCAGCAACAGACAAACAACGAAGGAAGAGTGAGACCATCGAGTAGCAATGCAAGCAGGAAGAAGAGCCAGCCACAGAAGCAGAAAAGCATCCACCCAACATGCAGCAGCATGCAACATAGAAACACAGAGCATAGAATTTGTTGGCAGATAAGGAACACTTAGCCCACCAAGTCTGCCAGATATTCCCTGCCTAATCTGTGTCTGCAGACCCTAACTAGTCTCTAGGAACCCTCCCCTTTTCCCTGCCTATTTACTAATATATTTTTCTATGTCTATCCATGCATGCTTGAATGCTTGTTTCATTTGTCTACTCAAATTTCAGTGAAGTAGTACTTCCTCACAAATCCCTCTTCAGCATTCACCATTCAGCCTCAACTCATGCCCGCTGGTCCTGCTGGTCTTTCTCTTTTGAAAGATACTCCCCTACTACACCCTGATCACCTCTATGAGGTACTTGTAGGTCTCTATCTTGTTCCTCCTTACTTTCCTCTCTTCCAGAGTGTACATGTTGAGATCCATCAGTCTCTGGTCATGGGACTTTTCGTGCAATCCCTGCACCATTTTAGTTGCCCTCATCTGGGCTGTCTCCACCCTGTCTATGTCATTTCTGAGGTACAACCTCCAAAATTGGAACCAGCACTCCAGGTGGGGTCTCACCAGTGAGTTAACAAGTGGAATGACCACCTCCCCTCACTTCCAGATGGAGAAACCTGTCTCTATGCACCCCAGTGTCCCTACCCACTGCTTTGCCACATGGCCATGCCACATTGAGTTCATTGGTTATGATCATTTTCCTTCCTAAAGACTCTCAGTACCTCCCATATCCTCTACTCTGCTCCTGAGTTCATTATCTTGCTAGTTTCCTAAGAACCATACATTCTCTGTACTCCTTCCACAGTGTCCACCCTATTTCAAGTGTTGGTTTCACACCTCACACTGGGTACTTGGGGTAAAATCCAATACTGACACTGTAGTGCATCATTAGGGGGATGCTGCACTCCTGAGATGGCATCTTTTGGATGAGACAGTAAACCAAGTTCCCGTCTGCCTACTCTGGTGGTTGTTCAGCTGGGCATTGAAGATCCCATGGCACTTCTCAAAGAGTAGGGGAATTTTTTATTGATTACAAATTAAACAATACCATAGCAATCATACAGAAATCATAACTGTGAATTCATATCTTAAAAGTTCAATTTCCCCCATATAACCCCCAAAAAGGAAATACCTGTGTCTTATTCCCATACATAAGCAAGGAAAAGTTTAGCTTAATTTCTATTACCCCCGATGTACTCTCTAGTCTCATTATTCCTCAAGCAGAAACATATAATTTTTCCATCGAGTTCTTAGTATATGTATAGGACAAGCTTCCCTTCCTGGTAGTGTATTTTCTGTAATTCTATTCTTGGTGTATTCTCTAACTCTGTATGAGAACTCTACTTTTGTTGAAATATCCAAGCACATTTGACCTGTCATATGTAATTTTTCAATAATATTCCTACTAGCTGTGTGGTACCTATGTCATACTTGCTGCACTGCTGTCCACATATAACTAACACTAGTTCTATGTAAGTGAGGTTTTGAAACATTAGATCTTCCCACTGCTGTTCTAAGTATGTCCAAAATTGTTTCACATAGGAACACTATAAATACAAGTGTTCATGTGTTTCCAAATGCTGTATGCAACCTTCCCTCAAACAGTATTTCTCACTAACCTGTTCATGTTTGTGTGACTTGAGCACTCCTAGCCAGCCAAGGATGCTTAGTGTATATCCCAAGCAAATGGTTTGCCATCTTGTCATATATGGCTCCAACCACTCCTGTATACTCTGTGTCTATGGTTTCCCGTTAGGTTGTATGGTTATACTAATATTTTGAGTTAAAAATAATGCTATAAAACAACTACGAGGATTCACCATTCCAACCCTCCTTCCAATTTGTGTCTAATTGTGGTGTTCCGTTTATCGTTTCTAACCAACTTCCTCACAGCCCTTAAAAAATACACTAAGTAATCTTGTCTCCGTTGTCAGGGGTACTGGGAATGTGTAGCTAACATAAAGAAATATATGAATAATCAAAGTTTTAATCAACAATCACGTCTTAATTTGGAATTATTTTACTTTTCCAAAGATTTACTTTATCACCTGGTATTTTTAGGCTTGTGTTCCAGTTTTTGTTCTGCCAAATTTTGTTCACTATACGTGATCTCTAATATTATCATATCTTGTTTTCTTACGGGTATCCCTGACATACTCTGTATCAGGGAATCCTCCACTATCCCTATATAACATCCAGAACTTTTGTTATAATTTACCTTACATCATGAGGCCTAAGTGAATTTTTCCAATGATTGAGTTATCTCTGTTTCTTCTGACCCCTTATTAATTGTAAGGATGACAACTTCAGCGTAAGACATGCTTTTAACTGTTGGGGTATAAGTATTTAAAGAAATACCATTACTTTTGTCATTATTCTGTATCTTCCTTAATAAAAGATCTAGTCCCAAAACACAGAGCAGGGGACTTAAAGGGCAACCTGTCTCACACTTCTCCATAAACTGTTGGTATTTCCAACCCATTTATTTATACATGGTGTAACAATAGCTCCATAATACAAATTTTATATCCAACCAATTAATTTAGGTGGTATGATGTAGTGTTCTAACACTTTGAATAGCTACAGAACTCATGTGATAACCTATCAAAGGCCTTTTCCTGATCTATGCTTACTACAAACCCTAACAGTGATCCCTGATTCCCTCTTGTAAATAGTTCTCATAATCATATTACACTATCTTGAATTGTTCTGTGTTTTACAGAACATGCTTGATATAGACTTAACAATTTTCCTGCCACTGTACTTAATCTTTCTTGAAGTATTTTTGCCAATATTTTGATATCTATGTTTAGCAGTCTTAATGGACGCCAGTTTCTCAGATCAGCTTCATCGCCTTTTTATGAATTAAAATCAGCAAGGTTTCAAACTGTGTTGTTGTTAGTTGTCCCTCATTCAGACACTCATTATTATTTTTTTTATTAAGAAGGTATTCCAACAAATTTGGTACAGACAGTATCATTATGATATAAAAAATATTTACAGGCAGATAAATAGATTTAACAAGAACCTTTTAAGCTTATTACCTCACATAGTAGTTATCTTATACTGATATTGGACAACAAGTTTCTTGTAGATAGAAATCTTTCAAATTAATTCCATATATTATCAAATTTCATATACATTTCTTTCAAGATATAGTGTACTTTTTCAATTTTATAAACATCAACCATTAGATTTATCCACATCTCATATTTAGGTGGGAATGAGTCTTTCCATTCCATCAATATGCATTAATAGCCAATACCGTTAATCCTTATTTTTCATTATTACTAAGATCTGAGATATTACCCATTATCTGAAATAAACATTCAATATTTTTTTTTTTAGTTTTATAGAAGTTATTTTATAGATTGTATTTATAAGTTTGTACTAGAATATATTTAATGATTCACAGAATATAAGCATGTTCTATGGTAGCGGTATCTGTTTTACATCTAGGGCAGATGTCTGGGTAATTTGGATTCATCAAGTTGAGCTTATGTGGTGTATAATAAATTCTATGTATAATGTTAAAATGTGTTTGAGTTAGTCTAGTGGTTAGTAATCTTATAGCATTGGTATTTATAATTTGTGCCCATTTTGCTTCTAGGATTGGAGAGTTTTTTAATTTGTTTTCCCATTTTTGTTTTAGAAACTTAGAAACATAGAATTTGATGGCAGATAAGGACCGCTTGGCCCACCTAGTCTGCCCATTTCTCTACCTAATGGATAAGCTGCAGATCCAAGTTAACCTACAGCCTACTTTCACCTATCCCCTACTAGAATTGCTTTATGTCTGTCTCATGTATTCTTGAATTCCTCCACTGTTTTTGACCCTACCAACTCCTCAGGAGGCTGTTCCATGAATCCACAACCCTCTTTGAAGAAATACTTCCTCACATTACCTCTGAGCCGTTCCCCTTTATCGCCAAATTGTGCCCCTTGTTTCTGCACATCTCATTTTATGAAAGATGCTACCCTCTTGGACTTTGTTGATTCCCTTGAGGTATTTGAAAGTTTCTATCATACCCTCTCCCTCCTTTCCTCGAGGCTATGTATCTTTAGTTCCTTTAGTCTTTCTTCATATGTCTTCTGATGCAGACCCTGCATCATTTTGGTTGCCCTCCTCTGGACAGACTCCACCCTGTCTATGTCTTTGCGGAGATGGGGTCTCAGAACTGTACACAGTATTCCAGATGTGGTCTTACCAACTGTCTGTACAGAGGGCCAACAACGTCCTGTTTTCTACTGATGATGCCTCTCTCTATGCATCCCTGTATCCCACCCAGTCCTCCTTACTGCCTTCTCACATTTCTGGCCCACTTTTAGGTTGTCTGATACGACTACCCACAGGTCCCTTTCCATTTCTGTTGTTGTCAGTATCTCACCCCCCATTCTGTACTCTTCCATTGGGTTTTTGTTTTCCAAGTGCATTACTTTGCACTTCTTTGCATTGAATCTAAGCTGCCATACATTTGACCATTCCTCCAACCTTGCAAAGTCCCTTTTCATCCTTTCCACCCCACCTTGTGTATCAACTCTGTTGCAGATCTTTGTGTCATCTGCAAAGAGACATACTTTCCCTTCTAGTCCCTCTGCAATGTCACTTATAATGACATTAAAAAGGACCAGCCCCAGAACTGAACCCTGCGGTACCCCACTAGTAACCCTCCTTTCTTCACTGTGGACTCCATTTATGATTACCCACTATGTCCTGTTGTCCAACCAATGTTTTACCCAGGCTACTACCCTGGGAGCCACTCCCAGGCTGGCTAATTTGTTAATTAATCTTTTGTGTGGGACTGTGTCAAATGCCTTGCTAAAGTCTAAGTAGGCCATGTCAGCCCCTCCCTGGTCTACTGCTTTGGTCACCCAGTCAAAGAAATCAATGAGATTTGTCTGACATGACCTTCCCACTGTGAATCCAGGTAATGGGACAGCCATAAGAACTGGGGTTGTCTACAGGCCCCCAGACCAGAGGGAGGACATAGACACATTACTGTTAGAAGATATACAAAACATGACAGCTAAAGGGAGGTTCTGATAATGGAGACTTCAACATGCCAGATACAGATTGGTCAATACCAGCAGGAACATCTGCCAGAACTAGACTCATAGTGGATTCCCTGCAGAGGGAGGGCCTCAAACAACTGGCACAGCAACCCACAAGAGACAGGGCTATCCTAGATCTAGTACTGACTAACAAAGAAGGGATCACAGATCTCCAGGTAGAAGGTCACCTGGGGCCAGTGACCATCACATGGTATGGTTCAATTTGGCTACTATCTAAATCATCCCATTCCAAGGCAAAAATATGGGACTTCAGAGGAGCTGACTTTGATAAGATGGCCAACAGAGTTAAGCTAGCCCTGGCAAAAGAAACACAGGTGAGGAGGTACAGGCAAAGTGGGCAAGCATTAAGGATACAATACTTGAAGCAACATCCCATTGTGTTAGACAGAAAAGGAAGTGCAAAAGAAGAAGGAAACCACTTTGGTTCTCAAATAGTAGCAGAAAAGGTCAGAGCCAAAAGGCTGGCCTTCAGAAAATATAAAGGGAACACAGCTGGGATGAAGATAGGAGAGGCATACCAAACTGCCCTAAGGGAAGCAGGTAAGGCAGTAAGGCAGGCAAAGTCCCAAACTGAGGAAACACTAGCACGTAACAGTAAAGAAGGTGACAAGACTTTCTATAGATACATTAGTGAAAGGAGAAAGTCCAGAGGGGTATTGCTGTTTTAATGGAGAAAAGGGAGCATGTGAGGAGGAGGACCCTGTAAAGGCATCTATCCTAAATAGATACTTTGCTCAGTATTTACTGAAGAGAAGGTAGGGCAGGGCCCACAGCTCAGCATCATGGACACAGGGGGAGGGAGGTGAGCACTACTCCCTTCACAAAGAAAGGGTCCTACAAGAGCTTGCTAAGCTCAGGGTGGATAAGGCAATGGGACCTGATGGCATACATCCCAGGGTACTTAAGGAGCTAAGGAGGAACTAGCAGAGCCATTAGCAGAATTGTTTAGTGAGTCTCTGAGCACAGGAGAGGTCCCAGAAGACTGGAGAAAGGCTTCATGTGATCCCACCACAAGAGTGGTAGCAGGGAGGAGGCGGGGAACTACAGACCGGTCAGTCTTACCTCAGTAGTGGGCAAGATTATGGAGGCACTCCTTAAGGAAAGGATAGTGCAACACCTGAATCCATAGGGCACAGGATCCAAGACAGCATGGGTTTACAAAGGAAGGTCCTGTCAAACTAATCTCATAGATTTCTTTGACTGGGTAACCAGAGTGGTGGACCAAGGGGGAGCAGTTGATGTCACTACCTTGACTTCAGCAAAGCTTTGACACTGTTCCACATAGAAGATTGATAAATAAGCTAGGTAGGCTCGGGTGGGTCAGAAGTTGGTCAACTGGGTGGCAAACTGGTTGACTGGCAGAAAACAGAGAGTGGTGGTAAATGGTATACAGTCAGAAGAGATGCAAGTCACAAGTGGGTACCTCAGGGATCAGTCCTGGGCCAGTCCTATTCAACATCTTCATTAGTGACCTCGAGATGGACTAGAGGGTAAGGTTGTCTGTTTGCAGATGACACCAAGATCTGCAACAGAGTAGATAATCCAGATGGGGTGGGCAGAATGAGAAGAGATCTGGATAAACTAGCAGAATGGTCAGAAGAGTGGCAACTGGGATTTAATGCAAAGAAGTGCAAAATCATGCACATAGGGAAGAGAAACCCTGAAGCTACTTATAGGCTGGGAGGGGAGTTGCTAGCAGTCACAAAGGAAGAAAGAGACTTGGGCATCATCATCACTGATGACCTAAAATCATCCAAGCAGACCTCTAAAGCAGTAGGTAAGGCTAGGGGTGTTAGGGTGTATTAGTAGGGTATCACAAGTCGTAAGAGGGAGGTAATAATCCTCTGTACAAGACATTGGTTAGGCCCCATCTGGAGTACTGGCGCAGTATTGGAGGCCACACCTTCACAAGGACATTAACCAAATTGAGGCAGTCCAGAGAAGGGCAACCAAAATGGTGCAGGACTGCATCAGAAGACATATAAGGACAGATTAACGGAGCTCAATATGTATACCCTTGAGCAAAGGAGGAGAGAGGTGATATGATCGAGACATTTAAACACCTTAAGGGCATAAACAAGGTGAAAGAGTCTAACATGTTTAAATATAAGAAAAATAGCAGGACAAGAGGACACAGCATGAGATTAGAGGAGGCGATTAAGGGGAATGTGAGGAAATTCTTTCACAGAAAGGGTGGTAGATGCATGGAATGGCTTACCACAAGAAGTGGTGGCTATGAATACAGTGCAGGGCTTCAAACAGGCATGGGATAGGCATAAGGGAGCAATACAAATGACTATGAATAGATAGGTCACTGACAGAGCAAAGGCCGATGGCACATTTATAAGGTAGAAAAAGAAATGGGCAGACTGGATGGGCCTTGCGGTCCTTATCTGCCGTCAACTTCTATGTTTCTATGTTTCTATGAATCCATGCTGCCTTGGGTCCTATGCCCCACTGGCCTCTAGGTACTCAACAAGTCTTTCCTTCAGAAGTGATTCCATCATTTTCCTACCACTGAGGTCAAACTGACAGGTCTGTAGTTTTCTAACTCTGTCTTGCTCCCACTTTTGTGAAGAAGAATCACATCCACCATCCTCCAGTCCTCGGGTATCACACCATCCTCCCATGATTTATTAAAAAGGGTAGTCAGTGGTGTTACTAGTTCTTCCCTTAGTTCTTTTAGAATTCAGGGGTGAATCCCATCAGGCCCCTTTGCTTCATCCACCTTCTGTTTTAAGAGTTCTTTCAGAACCCTTTCTTCTGTGAAAGGATTAATATCAACCGCCTATCCAGAGTGCTTCTATTGACTGGATTAGGTATTTCACTCTGCTTTTCCATTGTGAATACTGAGCATATTCTGCTTTTTCACTATCACTCTCTGCCCAACCACTTTCCTCTTTGTTCAGCCTCAGTATCCCTGCCTTAGTCTTTCTTTGCTCCCTAATGTACCTATAAAAGGTTTTATTCCCCTTCTTACCGATTTGGCTATCTTTTCTTCAGTTTGGGCCTTTGCTATTCTGACTGCCTTATTGCTTCCTTCTGCTTTAACTGGTACAGTTCTCTGTCCTGCTTGTTCTGTGTTTCCTTATACTTCTTGAATGCTATCTTTTCTCCCTTACCTTCCCGCCACTTCTTTTGAGAACCATAGTGTTTTTTTTTCCTTTTGAAGTGCCTGGAAGGGAGGTCAAATAAATTCCATGAACTTTAGCCACCCCCAAGGATTATTCTGAAGAATCTTGGTTGCAACAAGAAAGGAAAACATTATCACAGCAACAGAGTTGAGAAAGTCAAAGCAATCAGTAGTGTAAGTGAATAACAATGCCTTATGGGCTTAATGTCACAAGTGTATCGTGTATTGTAAAGGTGGATGAAACTGCACTATGGGTTAAGACAAGTGGAGGTATTGGAGTCTAGTGTTTAAAGCACAGGCTTTGAAGTCAGTAAAATAAAGTTCAAATCCCACCTGAACCAGGTATTCATGTAGTGTGCCTTAGTTCTCTCAGCTGTAGAAGTAGGTAAAAGCTGTATCCCTCTGAAAAAGGAATGTTGCATAGACCCTTTATGTACTTGGTAATTTTCGTTACACATTCTCAATCCTAAGTTTGTCAGTTTTGAGATAGGGGTTCCACATTTGAGAACAGAAATACAGATGGAAATGAACAGAAGCTCTATACAGAGGCAATAAAACTGAGGGCTCTCTTGAGATAATACTGTATCTCAGTTGGGCTATCCCAGGAAAATGAAGCACAAACTAACATAAAATAAATAATCAGACCTCTTGCTGAGATTTTCAGGATTCTTTAGAAACAGCTGTGGTGCTAGTGGACCAGACAACAGCACTGAATATCTCTAAGCAGTCTGCAATAGAGACTGACCTGGAGTTCAGTAATGTAATACTGGTGCATCAAGCAACCTACTGGCCTACTGAATATCAGAGGAGGTAATGCACTAGCAGGCTTATGTGATCTGCTAGAGAATGCACAGTAAGTAATGGTGAAATTCAACACTAGGGCTGGATTTTCCAAAACCCCAAAGTGACACAAGGAGCTTGCATCAATCAGAATTGACAAGTGGCTCCTTGCATCACAGTTTGCACAATCCCAATTTTCTATCAGAATCTGCAACCCACCTGGGACCCTTGCCCCAAAGTGTTCCTGCACCACCCTTGTGCACAACATAGTGGTGTGACTGGTCACTAGGGGGCATGCACCATGGTGGGGCTGCAACATCTCCTGATTTGGAAGTTTGCAACCCTTGCCATGTACACAGCAAGGGACACCACTTAGACCAGCCAGGATGTGGTCTACATGGTTTGCACCAGTGGAAAGGAGTGTGACACTGGGCTATGGGATTCATAAAGGGCATGGGAGATGGCAGTGGGGGTGTCAGGGGACACAGGTGGACATTGGTGGACTGATGTGGCAACTGGTGGGGTGCATTTGCTTTGTATTGTATTAGTCCATGTATAGTATAGATACCATGCCTGATAGTCTAGCAGACCCCCCCATGCCTGATGCCCAGCAGAAATAGAAGTACATCTTCCCTGGAGGTTTGGGGCCGCCTTCCCTGATCTCCCCTATTACGTAATACAAGTCCATCCCAGGTGGTGTAGCAGACCCCTCTTCCCTTCCCGTGATCACCCAATGTATATTATGATATAACTGTCCCTGGTGGTCTAGTGGACTCATCAGACCTTACCCCTTCAGGTACTGCTCCATCACTCCACTCCCCCATCCTGAATTAGAGCCGGTGCCCAGCATAACCTTCCTCTCACCACCACAGCTAGCCACAGACTGAGCTTTCAATGAGTGTGTAATGTATACAGTATGTGCAGATTGAATGACAACAATATATATCTATATCTATATCTATAAATATATATATATATATATATATTTTTAAGTGTGTACTTTTCCATTTGCAAATATTCATAAAGCCACTAGAGGGCAACACAACGTGTACGTTCCAATCCTCTTCCCACTGCTCTCCCCTAACACTACTAGTCCTGGGTCATTCATGACCTAAAGTAAATTATCTATGTCCTAACATTTAGTGGTGTGATCTAAATCTGTAAGTCTGTACAAAGCCTCTACTACACTACCCAGAATGGTTTCCATCTCCCTCCTACTCACACCCTTCCTGGTTCTAACCCTTATTGCAGTCTCCCCCTCTACACCTATTGCCACTTATCTCTCCACTTCCCTTCCAGATACCTCCTTCATTCTGTCAATCATCCCCACAGCTCCTCTTGTAAACAGACTCCACTTTCCATTCTACCCTCCAGCCACTCTGTTTTCCCTTCCTAGTCACTTTGCCTTTCTTCATTTCCTTATTTCCTTCTCTCCACCCCTCCCTCACTCTTCCCCTCCCTCAAGTATTTCCTACTGGATTTACTGGATAAGATAAGACAAAAGAAGGCACAAGGCCCATCAAGATTGTCCTCCACCAATGTGGGCCATTAGTTGCAGAGGTAGTGATGATTTAACCAGGCATCAAGTTTATTTTTAAAGGTGTCAAAGTTGGAACAATTAACAAGTACTTGAGGTAACAGATTCCAGGCTGTTGTGGCTCTAATGCATAGGAAATTGTCTCTTTTGTTAGTTTTAGCATGATGGATAACTAATTGTCTATGTATACTCTTCCCCTGCATTTTGTGGCAAGAGACAGTCCACATTGTTTCATTAATGTTATTTTACCATTAAGGTGTTAGATTCTAATATCTTGTATGTAAATAGAGATCATCCCATACCTTTTTGGTATGGGAAATGCAAGTGGCTTTCAACCTAGTGTGATAATCAAGATGTGAAAGTTTAGGAATCATTTCATCACTCTCCTCTAAACTTGTTCTAATCTATTAATGTCTCTTTGTAAATGGGGATTCCAGTAAGGGGAGGCAAAATCAAGGTGAGGACATATGTAAGCTCTATACAGTGGGATGAGATGATCTCTGAACTTATTAATAAATGTTCTCTTAATTTGTTTTAAGATAATATTGGTTGTGTGTGCAGTTTTAATACAATGTGTAAAAGCGGATAATTGTGTATTAATTTGGACACCAGGTCACGTTCATTTGTGGACAACTTAAGTAGGGAGTTATTTAAGTAGAATTTATTCATTGGATTTGTTCTATTTAAGTGAAGAACAACACATTTGTCCATAAGATTGTCATATGCCCATGTTTCTGTGGACTGGAGATCATGTTCAAGTGACTTTCTATTATCTCGGTTACCTGGGATGCCTAATCCCCTCGGCTCTGTGCCTCCTCTTCTTTTTGTGTCAGCGAGGGTGCCCAATCCCCATTGGCATAAATTCACCCCGTTTTGTTTGCCGACAAGGGTGCCCAAGCCTCCGTTACAGACACCCCAAAACAGTTAGGTGGCACGCTGGGAGCCCACCCCAGCATGCCAAACCCTGGAAAAAAAAACTGTCCCTGATGTTTTTCTTTTCGTGTACAACCTGTAATAGGAAAATGGTCCCTCATAGTCTCCGTGCCCATGCCCTGCCTGCACCCACCACTGCACACCTGCCTCCCACACCCCCTCATCCCATATTTACCTCCAGAGCTCGGCATGATGATCTTCGGTGGACCGGGAACACGTCTGCACTCTTCAAAGCCGACCGTGAACTGAGGAAATGCCAGTAAGCTGTATAATGGGATAGATAGGGTTTTTTCAACTTTAGTACATATCTCAGGCATTTTTGTGAATGTTGGCTCCAAATTTTCAACATGGGGTTTTTGGGACCCCTTCTCATGAATTCTTGTACTGTCATGGCATCATTCGGTCCCGAAAGGTGATTTCGAAGTCACTGCACAGAATCACCTTTTGGGACTGAGTAAGGAAATGACAGTGCCACTGTTCATGAGGGGGGGCTCTCAAAAACATATGTCTAAATTGCAGGGAAATATTCAAAACCTGACTGTTTTATGAGCGTGTGAAGCAACTGCACAACGCTTGCCAGAATCTCTAGCACATTCACAATATTTTCACACCAGATTCTCCAGTTTGGCATTTTGATACACCTTCTTGTGCACTGTATAGCTGTCATTTTCACATCCTTGCTGAAATGTGTTTCGCACTTTCAGCTAGAAATACATGTAAGCTGTGCTAAATCAGTATTCAGGGCACATTACAAAAATGACAGTGACACTGTTCATGAGCAGAGGTCCTAAAATGCCTGTGTTGAAAGTTTGGACAATACTCCATAAAATGACTGTATTCTGGCGTGTGTTGTGCAGTTTGCATGATGTCAACCCATAAACTTCTAATTTTCTCACTCCAGATTTCCTACAGTGCCATCGTTCTGCACCTCCTAATGAACAGTGCAGCTGTCATTTTCACATCTTGACCAAAATCTGTTTTCGCAGTTCCGTTGCAGAATAAGCGTGCTCGCTGTGAAAGCCCGTGTTCGAGACACATGATGAAAATCACAGTGACACTGTTCATTAGCAGATGCCCTGAAATGCCTATGTTGAAATTTTGGGAATGAAAATCAATAAAATGAGTGTTTATGAGCGTGTGTTGTGCAGTTTGCATCCACGCTCATGACTTAATAATTTGTAATACTTTCACTCCATCTGTTCATCATTGGCATTTTTCCATACCTCCTTATGAATACTGTTTTGCATGTCCAGCACAGAATTGCACGGCTGATGTGTGAAATTAGTTTTTGGGACAGTTTGCAGAAATGACGGTGACACTATTCATGAGCAGAGGTCCTAAAATGCCTATGCTGAAAATTTGGTGCCAAACCTCCATACAATGACTGTGTTGCAAGCGTGCATTGCGCAGTTTCCACGCACCCTTGTAACCTCGTCAGTCTGCAATATTTTCTTGTCACATTTTCACCGCTGGCATTTCTGCACTTCTCCTTATCAACAGTCCAGCTGCCATTTCTCACAGCCTGCCCAAAACGTGTTTCCACAGCTGTGGCGCACATGGTGTGCTTGCTGTGCAAAATCACCTTTTGAGACACATTCACAAAATCACAGCACTATGCGTCTCTAGCTACACCACTCCACTGCCAATGCCAGTGCGACAACATTCAGCATTGACAAATGCTTGTTTATCGTAGTGCCATTTATGCATATTGATCCAACTGACTTACTATTACCTTTTTACGTTTATGTATGAGAATAAGTTTTTTATTTAATTTTACAGTGGGCTAAGTTTTATTCAGGTCTGATTTTGGATTGTAATTGCTTTCTTTAAAGATCTAACAGATTTTTGTACTTAAGTGTGTTGGTTTGGTTTGGGTGAGCTTTAAATTTTTTTGAAGGACTTGTTTTTTATTCTGCTTAATTTCAGAATTGATCTTGTAACTCAGATAGGGATCTTGCTTTTTTTACTGTATTTGCATTTAATTTGAACATATTGATGTTCAAGAGTTAGAACTATATTTTTAGTTTCTCCCAAGCTTCATTAGACATTTTGTTATTAAATTCTTTATCCCAGTTTATTTTAGTAAGGATGTTGTTAATTGTTTTGAACTTAGCTTTATCATAGTTTCTGAAAATAGTGCTGTAATTGATAGGGGTAGTTTTGTAATTAAGACTGAATAACAGAGTTGTGATCTCTGTTACCTATTCGGCTAAGTATTTGGATATCTGAAATGTTAGGCTCTAAGTTGGTAATTAATAGATCTAGAATGTTATTGCCTCTTGTTGGAGCCTGAACTAGTTGTTTCAAGGCCAGTGTATGTTATGAAGGAGCTAAAAACTTTCTCATGATCAATTTTCCCAGTATTATTATCCCAGATAATATTAGGCATATTAAAGTCACCGACTATCAAAGTGTCCCCCAAGTCCACCATATGTGTAATGGAATTGATTAAAGAATGAGTGTAAGATAAATCCATGGATGGGGTTCGGTAGCAAACACCAATTATTAATTTGGATCAATTCTTAGGATGAAGTGAAACCCAGATAGATTCAGTATCAGATAATTCAGGAATCTCGTGTGAAAGTATGTCATTGTGAACATATAAACACATTCCTTCTCCCATTTTATTTACTCTATCTTTGTGGTAGAGTTTAACATTTGGGATTTCTTTAATCCAAGTAGAGGAAGAGTCCCACCATGCTTCGGTGACAGCTATGACACTTAGGTCATAAAGAAGGCATTTAGTCTCTAATTCTGACATTTTAAGATTGTTTAATGATCTAGCATTAAATGTAAGAATAGTATGGTTAGAAATGAGTTTATTTTTTCCAAGTGTCAGAGAAATAGGGTAATTCTCTTTCTCCTCCCTCTAATTACAAAAGTCCAAAACTTCATTATTTCAACCTTGCCTTCCTCCTTCTTTTATCAGAAAACATCACTCCAACCTGGCCCTATTTCTTCTCCTACCTTGCTCCTTACACAAAAACATGTCTCCAAACCTCCTTCCTACAACCCTTCCAAACAGGTTGAAGCTCCTCCATCTGCAGCCTGCTACCTAAAATCAACCTCCTGCAAACTCTTATGATTTTACACCCCTGACATCCTAATTATTACTGTGACATGGCTTAAAAAAGCATCTCTAACAATGCCATTGCAATCCCTGGAAATTTCCTCTCCAGGCAAGATTGATCGGGCCACGGAGGGATAGTGGCCAAGTATATCATGTCCTAACTACAGTTTACTGCCACCCAGTCTACCTCCATCCCAGCTATCTATGAAGCCCTTGTCACCCGCATTACCCTTCCTTTCTCAATCCCAATCTTTGTGACTGGCATCTATTGCTGCCCAAGCATTCAACCCTCAGTCATAACTGAACTCTTAGTCAACATCACCTCCCTTTCACAATCTGGTGAACTATTCATAATGGGTGATGAGAATCTAAATTGGTTGTCTCCCAAGTTAAACAAGCTATGCAATGATGTCACTGCTCCAAACCTCACTCAACTTATACTTGAGCCCACACGCCCTAATCCCAAAACACAAAACCACATTCTGATTGACTGGGCATTCACAACCGACCCGCACTGCGTCATTAAATCTGGTCTCCTCCCTGATGCCCTTAGTGATCGCAACCCCATTTTCATTGTTAATGAGGCCCATCGCTCCAAACCTCCCCTTAAAATCATACAGCTCCAGTCTTTTAAATCCATAGACCTTGCCTCACTCAACTCTGCACTTGCTTCCACTGACTGGGACCCCCTCTCCACTGCCATTTCTGTTGACCAAGCCCTTGACTATTTTAAGGATAAATTCATTACCACCTGGAATGCCTTTGCTCCTTTCAGAAGGAACAGAGTCCATGGGCTTCTCCTGCCTGGATCACCCCGAACTACTTGCCTGCTTCAGAGGCGTTACAGGCCTGGAGAAAACACAAATCCACTAAATATCCAAATGACTCCACCAAGTAGAGAATGCTATGCAATTCATGTACTAAAGCTACTAGACTGGCGAAGTCCAATTATTTCAACTCCTCATTCCTGACTAACATTAATTCTCCATCTAAATTCTGGAGGGTAGTTCATGCCCTATTCTCTCCTCCCTCTCCCCTTCCCCTCCAGTTCCCAGAATAAATAACTCCCTAGTTTCCGACCCTGGCTCCTTGGCCAATAAATTTAATGCCTACTACACCTTGTGCACCATGTCTATTCTAAATTCCCTCTCCCCTTGCCACCTACTAACTTCAGCCCTTCACCTCAGCCTGTGCCTACCCCTCCCCCTTTTTCCTTTTCTACTATCTCCTCTGATGAAGCTCTTAGTGCCCTACTATCCCTCAACATCTCTAAAGGCTCCTAACCAGATGAGCTTGATCCTAAATTTCTCTGTCTTTCTGCTCCTGCAATTGCTTATCCTATCTCCCTAATCCTTAACTGCTCCTTTATTTCTGCCCAGGTGCCCTCATCCTGGAAACACCCTGTAGTTCTTCCTCTCCCCAGGGCTGGTGATACATCCACTCTTGGCAACTATCACCCCATTTCCCTCCTTCCTACCCTTGCCAAACTTCAAGAACATTTAGTTCTCTCAACTATCATGCTTGTTCTCCAAATTCCTCCTTCTTCACCCCCTTCCAATCTGGTTTTTGCAAGAACCACTCAACAACCACCTCCCTCCTCAGGCTTACTGACTCCATCCTTTCAGGGATGGATGATGACCTGATCACCTCAGCCATCTTTGTTGACCTAGTCAAAGCTTTCAACACTGTTTCCCATCCCCTGCTTCTTGATTCCCTCTCTTCAGCTAGCCTTTCTCTGTCAGTCACCAACTGGTTTAAATCCTACCTCACTGGCAGGACCCAGTCGGTGTGAATCCTTGATTCCATCTCCCCTCCAGTCCACATCAACACTGGTGTCCTTCAGGGCTCAGTGCTTGGTCCCCTACTCTTCACCATTTTCCTTAATGATCTTGCCACAGCCTGCTCATCCTCATCTATCCACATGTATGCTGATGATACCATTTTATACAGTTCCTGAAAAAACCCTGCTGCTGTGGAAACTGGCTTACATCATGACTTACATAGAAACATAGAAACATAGATTTTGATGGCAGATAAGGACCGCTTGTCCCACCCAGTCTGCCTATTTCCCTACCTAATGGATAAGCTGCAGATCCTAGTTAACCAGCAGCCTACTTCTTCCTACCCTCACCCCGTAGAATTGCCTTATGACTGTCCCATGCATGCTTGAATTCCACCACTGTTTTTGACTCCACAACCTCCTCCGGAAGGCCATTCCATGCATCCAAACCTCTCTGTGAAAAATACTTCCCTGATTACCTCTGAGCCGCCCCTTCTATCTTCAAATTGTGCCCCTTGTTTCTTGCACACCTCTTTTTTTGAAAGATGCTACCTTCTTGGACTTTGTTGATTCCTTGAGATACTTGAAAGTTTCTATCATGTTCCCCTCTCCCTCCTTTCCTTGAGGCTATACATATTTAGCTCATAAGTCTCTTTCATATGTCTTCGAGTGCAGACCCTGCACCATTTTAGTTGCCCTCCTCTGGACAGCCTCCATCCTGTCTATGTCCTTGTGGAGATTGGGTCTCCAGAACTGCACGCAGTACTCTAGATGAGGTCTCAACAACTGCCTGTACAGAGGGATAATAACTTCCTGTTTTCTACTGGTGATGTCTCTCCCTATGCATCCCAGTATCCCCCCAGCCCTCCTTGCTGCCCTCTCACATTGCTTGCCCACCTTTAGGTCATCTGATATGACTACCCCCAGGTCCCTTTCCATTTTTGTTTTTGTTAGTATCTCACCCCCCATTGTGTACTCTTCCCCTGGGTTTTTGTTTCCCAGGTGCATTACCTTGCACTTCTTAGCATTGAATCTAAGCTGCCATACATTTGACCATTCCTCTAACCTTGCCAAGTCCCTTCTCATCCTTTCCACCCCACCTTGTGCATCAACTCTGTTGCAGATCTTTGTATCATCTGCAAGAGACATACTTTTCCTTCAGTCCCTCTGCAATGTCGCTTATAAAGACAATGAAGAGGACCGAGTCTAATACTGAACCTCACGGTACCCACTAGCAACCCCCTTTCTTCAGAGTGGACTCCATTTACTATTACTTTCTGTGTCCTATTCTCCAGCCAATTCTTTACAGGCTGTCATCTTGGGACCCACTCCCAGGCTGGCTAACTTGTATATTAATCTTTTGTGTGGGACTGTGTCAAATGCCTTGCTAAAGTCTAGGTGAGCCATGTCCACAGCCCCTCCCTGATCTACTACTTTGGTCACCCAGTCAAAGAAATCTATCAGATTAGTCTGGCATGACCTTCCACTGTGAATCCATGCTGCCTTGGGTCCTGTGCCCTCTGGCCTCTAGATACTCGACAATTCTTTCCTTCAGAAGTGATTCCATCATTTTCCCTACCACTGAGGTTAAACTAACAGGTCTGTAGTTTCTGCTTCTGCCTCGCTCCCACTTTTGTGAAGGGGAATCACATCTGCCCTTCTCCAGTCCTCGGTACCACCCCATCCTCCCATGATTTGTTAAAGAGGGTAGTCATTGGTGTCACTAGTTCTTCCCTTAGTTCTCTTAGAATTCTGGGATAGATCCATCAGACCCCATTGCTTTGTCCACCTTCAGTTTTAGAGGTTCTTTCAGAATCCTTTCTTCTGTAAATAGGGCTGGTATCAACTTCTGTATCCAAAGTGTTTCTACTGTTTGTTTTGGGTACCTCCCACTTCCTTTGTAAATACTGAGCAAAAATATTTGTTTAGTATCTCTGCCTTTTCACAGTCACCCTCTGCCCACCCTCCCTCCTCTTTATTAAGCCTCACTAGCCCTCCCTTGGTCTTCCTTTGCTCCTGATGTACATATAAAGGTTTTATCCCCTTCTTAACTGAGTTGGCTATCTTTCCTCGGTTTGGGCCTTTGCTGTTCTGACTGCCTTCCAGCTTCCTTTGCTTTAACTGATACAGTTCCCTGTCCTGCTCCTTCTGTGATTCCTTGTACTTCCTGAATACTTTCTTTTCTCTTGAACCTTCACTGCACTTCCTTTGAGAACCATAGTGGTTTCTTACATCATTTCATTTTGTTAATTTGCTTCACACAAAGGCTTGTTACCTCTGTGATGGCAGTTTTATTATTCCCATTGTTCTTCCACCTCTCCTTCCTGCCCATTTGCTAGTGCATTCCTTAGGCACTCACCCATTTTGGCAAAGTCAGCCCTCCTAAAGTCCAGTACTTTTGCCTTTGCATGGCTTGACTCTATTGATGTGTTTATTGTGAACCATACTGTTCGGTGGTCGCTAGTTCCCAGATGGCTACCCACTTCTACATCTGTGATCCTCTCTTCATCTCCATTTGAGAGAACCAGGTCTAAGATTGCTCCCTCTCTAGTGGGCTCCAATACTAGTTGTCTAAGGCATGCCCCTTGTAGGGCATCTAGAATAACCCCACTCTTTGAAGTGGCTGCACTCCAGTTAACATCTGGCATATTCAGATCACCCATCAGCAATATCTCCCCTTTTTCTGCCATTCTAAGTATTCTTTCTATCATTTCCTTGTCCATCTCCTCCCCCTGAGAAGGGGGTCTGTATACAACCCCGTGCGGATTGTGGTGCCATTGCCGGTCTCAAAATTTACCCACAGTGCTTCTTCTCTCCCTGTTTTTCCCTTTTGTTCTGTTGCTTTGATTCCTTCCCTTATGTAAAGAGCTACTCCCCTCCTCTTTACCCTCCCTGTCCCTCCTGTAGATAGTGTATCCTGGTATGTTTATGTCCCAGTCATGGTTTTGTGTGTACCATGTTTCTGTGACTGTCATGATATCCAGATGTTCCTCCTCCATCAAGGCCACTAATTCAGAAAGTTTGTTACTCAGACTATGGGCATTGGTACTCATTGCTCTCCATTTTTTTATGGCTTTACCTTCTTTTGCAGCATCCCCCACTGACCTGTCTACCTCGGTCTTTTTCTCATTTAATACCCTGTTTTGTAGAGAGAGGCTGGGATTTTCCTGCTGCTTATCAGTGCCTCCCCCCCTTGACTAGTTTAAAAGCTTGCCAATGAAGCATTTAAACCAATTGCTCAAAAGACTTGTTCCCTTCCTGGACAGATGCAGACCATCCTGCCAGTATAGGCTGGAGTCCATCCAGGTGGAACCCCAGTCCCCAATGAAGCCAAACCCCTGTGCTCCACACCATTTTTTCAACCATTCATTAAACTGCCTGGTGCAAAGTACCCTCGCCTCACTCATGCCATTGACAGGCAGCACCTCAGAGAAGGATATTGTGTGTGCTACTTGTCTTAGGCCCCTCCCCAATTCTACAAAGTCCTTCTGCACTGCTCTAATCTCATGATTAGCTAAGTCATTTGTCCCTAGGTGGACAATGACATCCAGCTCAGACCCCTGTGCAGCTGTTCTCATGATCCTGAGGATGCACTTCCTGTCTCTCCAGGCCATGGCACCAGGCAGGCACCTTACTTCAGTTTTCCCTGCTCCCCCCAGTTCTATGCCCCTAATAATTGAGTCCCCCACCAGGAGCTGCTTCCTTTCCTTGTGGTGTCCTCTACCTCCTTCCTGTGGGCCTCCCTTGTGACAGTTGTCCTCAGCCTCCTTAGTCTTCTCTGCGGGTGCATCCATAGGGACGCTATGCTCCCCCAGAATGGTGTATGGATTGTGGTGTGGAACAACTGACTGGGTGTGCCTCTGTTCACCATCCTCACCCTCCCTGAGCCACTGTGGTCCAACTGCTGTGCTTCTTCGCAACCTCTGAGGTAGTGGTGGTGGCTCTGGTGCTCCTTGGATGGGGGAGGTTCCCTTCCACCATCCAGTGTAGCCTGGGGAAGGTCCTTACTACTGTCCAGCGTGGCCTGAAGATGGGCAACTTCCTCCCTCAGGGCAGAGAGTTGTCTGCAAATAGGGCAGCATCTCAGCCTCCAGAAAGACTACCGGAAGACTGCTGCCCCACAGCCATTACATTGCACTCCCCCATTTTCAACAACAACCAAGATCAGCTCTGGTTTGCTTCTCACCAGCTTTTCTAAATGCCAAGAAGACAGTCTCAATGATCTTTGGCACCAGGCAGAGATTCTCTAGGCTCCCAGCCCTACCCACCTTCCTTCCACACCCTTGCTGGGACCATCCTGGAGGACACCTCCTCATTTAGATATCTGGGGGTTTGACTGGACCAGCACCTCAGCTTCTATGTGCATATCAATGCTATCCTAAGAAACTTTGCCCCAAGCTTGGTGCTTTATACAGGCATCATAGTTGCTTCCCATTGATTGCGAGGCATGAAATTGTCCAGAAGATGATACTCCCCATCTTTGGCTACTGTGACGTAGTCTAAGGTGCTGCTCTCAAATCTTCCCTGACCTAGCTGGACACTCTCTTTAACTCCTTCTGCCACTTTGCTCTCGACTCCCCTTCCAGCTCCCACCACTGTGAACTCTGTCACTCTCTAACCTTCCTTCCACTGTCTCACAGATGCATCTCACACTGTGCCAAACTAATCTCCAAATTCTGGTTCAGAGTGCTCCCCTCCTGTCTGTCATCCTCTCTCTGCACTCCATCTCCCTCCACCCACTCTCTCCAGATCTAATGATGCCGCACCTTGATGGTCCCTCACTACTCCACCCTCATCGGTAAGACAGGTTTCTACCATCGGCTTCCCTAAAATCTGGAATTCCCTCCTCATTGAAACACAACATCCTCCTCCAACTACTCCCCTCACTCTGCCCTACACAATTACATCTTCCTCAGCTGTTCCTGCATTAACCCTCTTTAATACCTATCCCATTTTCTGAATTCTTACCCTGACCCTCCCTCCCGGCAGGGTTCTCAACATTCTGCAAGGGGAATCAGGAAATGGCTACCCTTCTCCACTCCTCTGTCTTCTCCACTTCCCTTCTGAGTCACCTGTGTGCACAACCTACCCCATACTTTTGCTCCAGTAGCACTTCGTACTACCTCGAGCCTGCTCCTGGAACATTTATGCACTATAATGGTACTGTTGCATTATTACTATTTTGTACTTTTATATGTTCTTTTGTATGATTGTGGACATGTATTGTAATTTATCCAATGTTCTACTACTGTTTATTGTACAATACCTTGTGTTCCAACTGTTGCATAATCTTACAATGTTGTATTGTTTGTAGTACCCACATACTATTGTAACTGATCCTCCTTCATAACCCTAAGTAAACCCCTCCCTCCAGGTTGCACCGTGAGATGAGCAACTTGTGTTCAGAGTGCCCTACTGGTGAAACATTTCAATAAATAAATACAAATATAAAATAAAGAGTAGTAATAAATATAAACTTGCATTTTCCTGTCTTCCAAATAAATATAACCTGCATCACACCACAGGGAAAGAGAAGAGAGAGGGACATCAGTCTATATAATAGGTATCCAAGTGAGGTTGTGCTTGTTCTGCTATTCATGGTGCGGTGGGGATATACCTTACAAATGCGTTATTATAAGGGCATAGAAGTACCTCTATAGTTAGGGTTGAGTAGGTTGCTTAATGTTAAACCCCAGCTTTTACACCTTAACAACTCTGAAATTGTTTGACAAAATAGCACACAATTTTGAATGCACAGTCAGGGTGTCAGAGTCTCAAGACATGGAAAGTTTTATGATGGCTCGTGAGTGTTTATTATCATGCTCTACCTGTCATGCAGAGAAAAAATACTGATCAGGATGACCACCATTTGTTTTCTTTCTAAACTCACAAACGTTGAAAATACCTAACAATTATCTCTTTAAAAACACCTGAACCTAGCTAAATGGCACCCATTTAGCTAGATTCTACTGATTATTTATTTTACAAACTTGCCAGAAATACCTTTTCTGGGCACTCCAAAATCCATGGTGCCAGCTTAGCAGAGAAACCATTCACCCATTCTCTGTTTGAGAACAGTGGGACTTTTGAGCTCTGCAGCCACAGGTGGAAGTCATGGTGCCTGCAACCTGCAGACAGAGCACCGAGCCGTGCCTGTCTCTGTCTCTTTCTTTCTCTATCAGTTTGTCTGTTTGTCTTTCTTCCTCTTTATTAATTGAACTGGGGTGCCCATCCTCGATATTGCTTCTTTCTTCATCCCCCTCCACCAGGTCACCTGCTCTTTGTCTATATATTTTTTTTATTGTAATTTCTTTGTCCCTCAGCTGGGGGTTGTATCTTTGGTTTCCCACATACTCCAGCCCACCTTCATGGCTGCCACCCCAATCACAGCAAGAGCTCCTACCTCTCTGCCAAACCTCCCCAAGTTGCATCACGATGGGTATGTGACCCCAGCACAGTGGAGATCTGGAGGAAGGGCTCATGGGGAGCTAACTTGGGTGCGATTAAGGCAGAGGGATATTTTACTTTTATCCCTGTGAGGAGGGGTACAATGATGCCAGTGGAAGGAGTGACACATGTCTGCATGCACTTCTCCAGGTGTCTGCCCCAATCCTGCCCCACTTTTGCAGGATCAGTACACTGTCCCCAGTTTCCACTGGGGACCAGTCAAGCACTGACCACTATTGTCCCCCTCCCAGAGGGAGAGCAGTCCTACCGATGCTCAATCCTTCTTGAACACTGCCAACCCCAGCAGCCTGTGCTCATTCCTGAACATGGGTTGCCTGGCGTGCACAAAGTAAGGCATCCAGTGCCACAGCCCTTAGTGCCACCTGGCCAGCTATATATTATATATGTATATATATTTTTTTTTTTATTTTTATAATATATAAGCAGAGTTGGGTGTCCACCCCCAGTACCACTTCTTTTGACCCCTCCCTCCAGGTTGTCCCCCCTTTCCACTAAATATATGATGGCACTGGGGTGCCCACCCTCAGTACCACCAAACAGTAGCCCAACACTGGGGTGCCCAATCCCCAATGTCAGCAGGTCCCATGCAAGTCCTCTGTAATAAAGAAAACTATCCCTTGATGTTTGTTTACACCTATAAAAAAGAAAAATGGTGCCTCGCTGTTCTCAGCCCTGACACACTCTACCCACTTTACACAAAACTTCCAATCAGCACCCACCACCCCATACCACTGCCACACCCCACACACACCCTCACTCATCTGAACAAGTCCCACAGCATAGCTCCACTTTCTGATGAAAGAAAGACACATCTTGTTGCCGGAACCACTGACTACAACATGAGGAAATATGGTAAGGGTTGTTCAATGTATTTCAACAGTGTTTTGAACTTTGATGCATAACTTTATGGGGTTTTTTTTTCATATTTTAAGCCCAAAGTTTCAAAATGGTATTTTTGGGACCCACCTCATGAGCAAAGCTGGCAGAATTATGCAAATCAGGCCTAAAGGGATTTCACAGTAACTTGGTGGAATCATTATTCGACAGTGTTTGAAATGTTTCTTCACCCTTGTTCATGATGCAGGGTCATAAAAAGGCTATTTTGTAAATCTAGTGTACAAACTATGTACAAATGACAGTTATAAGTCTACATTGCAATTTTTAAATGATAGTCATAAGTCTGGTAGTTTTCATCATCATTTAGTACCTGTCAGTGGGACAAACAGAAATCCACACATTACATAGTGAGAAACAGTATGTCTGTGAGATATTAAGGATTCAAGCTGCAACATTGAAACTGCAGGTCACTTGCTAACTGTAAAGTGACTTGGTGATGTGCATCACATGTGAATTGTGGTTTGGGACTGTTTGTATAGTAGAAGAACACTGTGTGCATTTAGGTGCTGTCAACACAATGAGAACCATTTACACAGCTCACACACAGGGCTAGGGATTATAAGGGATATTTCACATTCAAGACTCACTGTATTAGTAGTTACACTGAAACATAAGGACCACCCAGTCTTCCTATTTTTTCCCACCTACACTATCAGCACTGATCTTGATGGATCTCCAGCTCTTTCTCCCTCCCCACCTTTCACCTACGATACCTTTGTACCTATCTCATGCATACTGAACCCCCAGTGTCTTTACCTCTACTACCACAGCAAGAAGGCTGTTTGAGGAATCCACCACTCTTTCTGTGAAAATGTACTTCTCATCTGTCTTGAAGCTACCCCCTCCAGCTTCAAAGCATATCCACTTGTCTTTGAGCTCTTTTGTTCTTAAAAAAAACCTCCCTCCTGTACCTTATTTAACCCATGAGGTATTGAAAGGTCTCTATAATATCCCCCTCCTTCCTGATTTCTAAGGTGTATATATTGAGGTCCTTTAGTGCAGACCTGCACAATTTTAGTTTACCTGCTCTGGATCATCTCCACTCTGTCAATGTTCTTCTGGATATGTGGTCTCCAGAACTGGGCACAGTACTCAAGGTGAGATCTTCCCAGTGATATATGCAGGGTAAGATCACCTCCCTCTTTCTGCTGGTGATACCCCTCCCTATGAACCCCAGCATCCACTAGCTCTCCCAACTGCTTTGTCCTTACAGCCTGGACACCGTTAGATCATCCAGTATGATAGGTCACTTTTGCTTGGTTGTCATCAATACCATTATACCCAGTTGTACTCTGACCTTTAGGTTTCTGACCTGAAGTACAATATTTTGCACTTTTCATGTTAAAACCCAGCTGCCATACCTCAAGTTGTCTCAGATCTCTTAACATAGAAACAAAGAAGTTGATGGCAGATAAGGACTGAAAGGCCCTTCCAGTCTGCCCATTTTTTCTACCTTATGAATGTGCCACAAGTCCCTTATGCCTATCCCATGCCTGATTGAAGCACTGACTGTATTCATATCCACCACTTACTGAGCTAGGCTGTTCCATGCATCCACCACCCTTTCTATGAAAAAGAACTCCCTCATATTACCCTTTAATTGGCCTCCTTCTAATCTTATGTTGTGTCCTCTTGTTCTGCTATTTTTCTTCTATTGACATATGTTAGACTCTTTCAACTTGTTAATGCCCTTAAAATGTTTGAATGTTTCGATCATATCACCTCTCTCTCTCCTTTGCTCTAGGGTATACATTTTGAGCTCTGTTAATGTCTCCTCATATGTATTCTGATGCAGTCCCTGCACCATTTTGGTTGCCCTTCTCTGGACTGCCTCCATTTTGTTAATGTCATTGTGCAGGTGCAGCCTCCAGTGATACCCCTACTAATACACCCCCAAATCCTTCTAGCTTTACCTACTATATTAGTGATCTGTTTGGATGATTTTAGATCATCTGTTATGATGATGCCCAAGTCTCTTTCTTCCCTTGTGTTTGCCAGCAACTCCCCTCTCAACCTATAGCTGGATTCAGGGTTTCTCTTCCCTATGTGCATGATCTTGCACTTGTTTGCATTAAATCCCAGTTGCCACTATTCCAACCAATTTGGCAAGTTTATCTAGATCACTTATCATTTTGCCCACCCCATCTGGATCACCTACTCTGTTACAGATCTTGGTGTCATCTGCAAACAGGCTCTTCTCATCCTTTCCACCCCCCAGTGTGTGTATGTGTGTCCACCAAGCTGGAAATCTTGGGGTCATCCACAAAGAGACAAACCTTCCATTGTAGCTGTTCTGCAAAGTCCCTAATAAAGACATTAAAGAGGACTAGTTCCAGCACTGATCCTTGAGACTCCCCACTGGTCACCCTCCCTTCATCGGAGTGAACTCTGTTTAGTACCATCCTCTATCACCTACACCCCTAATCAATTTATTTCCCAGTTTGCCACCTTTGGTCCCACTCCTCTCTATGCTGTTCATGTAAGTCTACTGTGTGGAATGGTGTTGAAAGCATTACTGAAATCTAGTTGGCCATGTCCACCACTTCACCCTGATCTAATTCCTTGGTCACCAAGTCAAAGAAATCTGTGAGATTCATGTAACATTACTTCCTCTGTCCCACTGAATCCATGCTGCCTCAGGTCTTGTAACCATTGGAGTAAAGATATCACATAATCCTCTCCTTCAGCAGTGTTTCCATTAACTTTCCCAACACTGATGGCAGGCTGAGTGGCCTATAATTGCTACCATCCTCCCTGTTACCACTTTTGTGAAGTGGGACAATATCTGCCCTACTCCAGTCTTTTGGAACCACTCTGGCTTCTAGTGATCTGTTAAATGGGACTGTCTGAGGTGCAGCCTGTAATTCTCTGAGCTCCCACAGCACACTAGGTTGCACTCTGCTGGCCCCATTGGACATTTGCTAAACATAGTTTGATGTTTGCTGCCTATACAGTGAGTTTACAGTCACACTGGAAGGTAAACCATTTGCATATTTAAAGTTATTTTTTTAGCATTGCCATAGCAAACTGGATTGGTAACATGTAGTAACATGTAGGAGTTGTGATTCAATCTTCTACCATTCAAACTGCCAAAAATGCTATTTTCCATGAAATAAATGCTTTTATTTCTGTGCTCTCTTCATTTGCATAACCGCCCCATTTTTTTTCTCAGTGTTGCAACCCCAAGGATGACATCATGCAAGGAAATAAAGTGTGTAAGTGCTGTTCTGGAACAGAGACCTCTGTTGGTCAGTCTTGGTATTGCAGACATCTACACTACCGACAAATGAGACAGCATAGAGACAACATCTCTCAGTAAAGAAATCTTGTCAGCTAGATACTATATGTACAGTGCATTGTCTTGTTTGGAAAATAAACATATGAGAGCTTTTATTGTTGAAGCCACTACAGTGATCTGAGACTGGACCTCACAGAAAGGGAATTGGTAACCAACGTCTTATTGCACCCGCAGTGCCTTGCTATGTACATCTACATATTAGGTGCAGTCACCACCACCAAAATAAGGGACTGCACCTCTAAGTAACTAACATTTATATCAACATGCTAATTTACTCAGAATTCCTTGGTAATGAATGTAAAAGATTGACAGTACCATTACATGGCATCATCCTGAGGATGTGATTGCACACAGAAAACTGAAGGATATAGTGCTGATAAAACAAATTGCAGCTTCAGCATCTGAAGCAAGGGGGCAGTGGCATATTATGTGAAAAAGGCATCTGTGAAAATTCTCAATCACTTTAAACTCTCAAATATATACACAGTTCTTGTATAAGACAAAGAATGACAAATGGCAGCTTACTATATTTTCGAGGAGGGGCTGGAATGTCCTGCTTCTCAACACACACCATCAGATGATTATAAGACTGAAAAGATCTGAACAAAGCAGAGAGCAGTCTGGCATACATCCCCACAGGCAGGAGGGTCTGGGACCATAGAGAATACAACTAACCTGATTGCACATTAACATAGGAGCAGCATTTATGGTGGGGTATGCAATGTCATGCTTCACACCCACCATGACAGCACTGGGAAGGAAGTGCCCAAAACACACAAAAACTGCATAGCATGATGGCACAGTCAGTAAAGCTACTCAATGGATTCTGTCCGGCTTCTTGCAGACAAAAGGACCAACGCACTCTCTCATAGGAGTGATCCAGTCCTTTAAACTACAGTACATAAAGTTTCCACCCATTAGACAGTAACCACTATCATATTCATGTTGCCTGCTCATTGCTCTGTCACTAATAAGCCCAAAGCAGCTTAAACTGCATTGGCCCTGACAGTGACACACCACTGAAATGCACTTCATTGTAACAAAGTGTTTGCTGTGCACGTGTGCAAGAAAATGTAAGAAGGAACAAGATCATTTCTTTAACAAAATGAATATAAATCATTAAAGAAAAGACTGAGAAAATAGTAAAACATGATAAAAATAAAACTGACATGAAAGACATCATGCTTGCATGTTAGAATTTCTAGCATTCTAAAGTCCTGGGAATTGTGTCCACATAATATTAGAAATGTCTTAAATTTGCAGCTTGTATATATTTCTCAATTATGTCTACATATGTTAATCAAAATCTATATGATAAACAGATCAAAATAATCAGATTTATTCTATAAAACTGCTTTATTAAGTGCTTAAAATGTCTTAAACAAATATAAAGCTTCAAAGTAAGTCTGTTCATTCAACGGTGTTGCTTACCAGTTTTGTTGGCAATTTCCCCCTTGGAACATGGGATACAGTCAAAGCAGCAGACTGGATCTCCCCTACGGGCAGCTTTCCTGGATCCAGAAGAGCAGGATTCACTGCAGACTGAGTGTGGGACCTAGGAAAGAAAGCATTCTAGAACAATATGTTTTCAAAACTCAGAAAAAGTGCCTCTTTTGGAGACATCTGTGCTTAATAAGATCACAGCAAGATACCATTACATTGTCAATCTACTTACTGGATATGGAATGGGATATGATTCTGTAACATGTAAGCGATAAGCCATGAAGGGTATAGGCTGTTGTCTGATGAGAGCACACTGCAGGTGTGTAGTGAGGCACAAGGCACTTGTACCGAGTGCCTTTAGAACCACGGAAGTGCGCTTATGCAACAATGTACTCCCCAACAGTGTCTCATTTCTTTTGTAAAATGGGTTTTAGTAGTAAATATCTAAAAAAATAACAAAATAAGCAAATAAAAAAATACATAGCTTAAATGTCTTTTTTTATAGTTTGTCAAGTCATTTTTCTGATAGTGTGCATTGGCAAGTAGATTTTGTATGTTAAGCCAGGGAGACAGTAAAAGGCATGTGTTGCATAGTAATCATGGTCCCCTTTCTTAGGACTGGTAGAGCAGATCTGTTGTCCCTCGACCCACTCATATTGTCTCCACTCCCAGTATCAGCAGTGTAGCCTGTTTCCCTCTTTCATACAACTTTTCTCCCCATCCCAGAACTGTCAATGTAGTTGTGCTCCGTAAAGCAGGAGCTTTCTGCTGTTCAGGAGGTTTTGGCATGACTTCCAGTTTCACTGATTGATTGCAGCGCTCACTGTTTGGTCTGGAGCTGCTGATACATTATGGTCATTGTGTGGCTTAGCACACTGGATGGTGGGGATGCATTAAAAGAAACAAAAAAACAATATGTAGAATGTAAACCTGATTCTAATGAGGGAGGGAAGTCTGAAAAGGTGGTGGAGGCAGGGTGGGTTGCAGCACCAGTGACTGTGGCACAGACAGCAACTTGGGGCTGTGGATTAGATGTCAGAAGGAATCAAAATGCTGTACAAGTGTTAGACAAGGTTATTTACCTCTGTTACAGCTTTTGAGTTTCATATATACCTAAGATAGGCAGGGAAAAATTGACCAATTGGGTGGGCCAAGTGGTCCTTATCTGCAACCAATTGTATGTTTCTATGTTTCCTTATTTGTGGGGTGGGAATATATGTTCTGTGTGTTGGGTGAAAATGTTATCTAGTGGGTTACTGGCAAGAAATGGGTGTCCACCTAAGTAACATGGTGCCATAATTGTGTTTTTAACATTTCTGACAGGCATGGATCTGTGAGATTTGCAGTGTCCATGGTGGATCCAAAAATGCCACCTTCATGGTTGTGTTCCTATAGGACATTGGTCCCAACTAATTAGGATACAGAAAACTATCTGCCCATTTTATATTATATGGTGTGGTGAGGTATGGCATGGCATGGCATGGTATGGTAATGTAATGTGTGGTCTGAAATGGTGTGGTATGGTAATGTGTGGTCTGGCATGGTGCGGTATGGTATGGTATGGTACCATACAGTATGGTATCATAATTTTTGTATGGCATACCATGGCTTGGCATGGCATGGAATGAAATGGCATGGCATGCTTTTTATTTATATAGCTCCCAATGCTCCTGTTCTGTGGAGTGCTCCAGGGTTCAGTCCTCCCTGCCATGTTGTTTTCAGTGTATATGTTTTCCATGGGAGGATCAGTTATGCAATAAGAGTGACAAGGTGTATTGTAATAACATCACTCCTGGGGTGGGTTGAAGCATGAGGGTAAAGCTGGGTGCTTCCACCACTGTGAGATGTTATTACCAATCTACTACATTGGCGTGCCTTATTGCAATTATACAATGTTGATGTTATAGAAAATAAAATACAAATATTCAAAAAGGTTTTAGTAGGTTTTAATGTAGAAATATATCTGTGTTTCTGAAAAATAATATCATCCTCAACAAATCCACACAGTAATGTTATGTGTAATACCATCACTGTCTCAGGCACACACTGACCAATCAGAGTACAGGAATTTTTCTTGCCATTGTATAATTAAGCAATAAGGCATGACAGGGTGTGGCATATCATGGGATATCGTCCTGCCTCGGTGGTTTGGCACAAGGCGAGCAGTCTGAGTGCATCCAGCCACCTGAGAAGTGATGATATCCTATGACATACCACACCCTGGAGTGACTTATTGCTATTATGAACTGAGTTTCAAGTTTTATAAATAAAAAAATAAAAGAAACAGGTTTTAAAATGTTTTATGAATGAGTTTTTGGGTGGTGTAGGAGGACATTTTGAAAAAATAGTTCTTAGACAGTAGAGAGCAAGGAGGCTGGTGGTGCTGGAACTTTTTTGAAGCTGTGATGATGTAGCCCGATATCATTATGGCTTCAAAGAGCTCTTGGCCAATCAGATTCCTCTATTTACGATCCTCAGTTCATAATAGACAACATATGCTGGGTTTTCACTGCTGTGCAGATGATACCCAGCTGAATCTGTCTGTTGTGCCCAGGATGTCTGGTTCTGTAAAGGAAATAAATTTGGGCCTAGTTGAGAATGAAGAGTGACTATCATCAATCTGATTGTGACTCAATCTGGACAAGACAGAGGTACTGGTAATTGAGTCTGGTTGGAATGGGGATGCAGGAGCCACTGATGTGGAGACTGGTTTACATCTTGGTTCTTCTGAGTTGGTGGACAAAGCTGAGGATAAGAATCTGGGGGTCATTCTAGACAAAATGCTGACATTTGGTTCTCAGGTGTCATCTGTAGACTGGGTGGCTTTTATCATCTGAAGAACATCGCCCTGATTAAAATCTTGATTCACCCAGAAGAACTGCCATCTCTAGTAGAACAGAACCACAGTAAGAGGGTGATTCTGAGGTATCTATATACTGTACATCCACAAACATACAGTGCAAACTACAGATCAGTTTACCTTACTCCAGGTAAGCTTGTTCAAAAGATATTCAACATCTTTATGTTATATTAAAGATCAGTAAAGAGTAGTTAAGTGGGTATCACACAGAAGTTCCCATAGGCTGGGACTCCAACCACAAAGTCCTGTCTCCAGCAAGAACTGGCACCAAAGGGTTTTGGAAAGAGCCCGAAGCCCGAGGAACTAAAATGAATTAGATCACTGATGGACAACCTGCAGCCCATGGGACTCATGTGACCTCCAGCAGGTTAAGCTGCAGCCCTCAAGAACATTTCTCCCTTAAAAAATAAAACTGCTTGAGAAAAAATGCACTATACCTTTAAATTGGCCGTTCTGCTGATCTTGCAACAGACTGACATAATCCACTGTCATTATTACATTCACACATCTTCACAGCATGTTAATTAGGTGTACTTGGTGTATTCAAAGCACTCAGTTTGTGTATGAGAGCACAAGTAGAACATCATTAAATAACTGATGAACAGTGTAACTTAGTGAGAAGCAAAGCTGTGCAATAAGAAGCTGTATGACATGCTGTATGAAATGTTGTTTGCTTCTGTTTGTGTTTTTGAGACCCCCACCCCACCAACATTCAATTACATCAATTGACTGCATGGTGCAGCAAAATTTTATCTAAACAGGCAGCAAGAACATATGAAAAGGGACAGAAATCATACCAGAGGCTGACTACTGCAAGGTTAGCTGCAGTGAGAAAAGGAGAGAAACCTTGGCAAAATCTAAACTACTTTACTAATACTATTCTTGGAGCACCTGTGACCTGAGTCAGGAAATAGAAAGAGTGGTCAGTAGTTCTGGTGCTACATCTACTGAACTGCAGATCTAGTGGGGCACTTTATTTTAAAATAAAAACAGTTTTAACATTATTTTAAGAGTGCCAGAGCCTTGTATGAGAGGTTTTCATACGCTTGTAAATTAGTAAAAACCTTTTAGAATACCGCTGAGAATCCATGACCACTGGAAGCAATTCCAGGGCACTAGGGGGCATTTAAGCTCACCACTTGGTGAGCAGGTCACACATGACATCACGTGTAGAGATGCATGCTGAGACAAGTGCTTGACCTGTCAGGCATGTCCATTGAGTCCAGAGGGAAGAAGGGTGGTACTCTTGTAAGTACATTTTAAAATACATATATATTAGATACAGACAAGTAAAAATTAAAAAATGGTGAGTATGGAAGTGGTCAATACCACTTTAAATAAACTCTGTAGGGAAGAAAAGACAGAACACCAGGAGGAAGGAGCTACTGGTATAACTAAAACTTCTCTACTGGGACTATATTGCTCTCCTTCCCTTCCCTCCACCCTAAATCAGTTCTACTTTTATAGGCACAGGATTTAACTGACATCAGAAACTTCCTGTTTGGGAGCAGGAAGTGAATGATCACAGAGCCACCAAAGACTCACCGTCCTAGAAGGGCAAGAGTAGCTCTCCATCCCCCCTTGCTGCTGGATGTCTGACTCTGAGCAAGTAAGGAGACTACTGAGAAATACTGGAACTTCTTGTCTTAGAACAGTAAGATCAGGAGCTAAAAGGGCACAGAGGCAGTAAGTAAGTAGGGGAAAAAAAAAAGAAAATAAACAAACAGAGGAAAGAGTAAGTATTCCAAACAACAGTTAGGGGGCCAGCAAAAAGACATGATGGGAGTGGTGCAGTGCAGTGGCTGTGGAGCAGCAGCAGACTTCCAGAAGATGTTCTGGAAGATGCAGTGTTGTCCCATCTGCAGGCACCTCTCTGGGCTGAGGGGGGAGGTTGCTCATCTCCAGGCTGAGTTGGCCATGATTTGTGGGACCACCTCTCCCACCCAGGGACCACCAGGGTCACTGTCGTTGCCTCAGAGGTTGCCAAAAAAGAGGAGCAGTTGGACCACAGTGGGCTCAGGGAGGGTGAGGGTGGTGGAACAGAGGTGCATCCCTCCAGTTGTTCCTTTCCACAATTTCTATGCCATTCTGGAAAAGTATGGTTCCTCTATGGAGGCACCCACAGTGGAGACCAAGGAGGATGCTGGGAACCTCCACAAAGGAGACCCAGAGGAGGGTGGCATGGGACTCCACAGAGGAAGGAAACAACTTCTGGAGGGGGAATCCATTGTTAGGAAGGTAGAACTGGGGAGGAAGGGGAGAGGGAGGTAAGGTGCCTGTCTGGCGCCATGGCTTGGAGGGACAGGTAGCAAATCCTCAGGATCACAGGAGCAGCTGCACAGAGGAGGGAGCTGGACATCATTGTCCACCTAGGGACAAATTACCTGGCTAAGAAAGGGATCAGAGCAGTGCAAGAAGCATTTGTGGAGATGGGGAGGGGCCTTAGACAAATAGTACACATGGTAACCTTCTTGGAGGTGCTGCCTATCTATGGCACGGATGAGGCTAGGGTGCTCCACACCATGGGATTCAATCAGTGGTTGAAAAACTGGTGCAGAGCTCAGGGATTTGGTTTCATTGGGGACTGGGGGTCCACCTGGCTGGATGCAGGCCTATACTGGTGTGATGGTCTGCATCTGTCCAGGAGGGGAACCAGGATCCTAGGTGAAAGGTTTAAATACTTCATTGGCAAGCATTTAAACTAGCCAAGGGGGAGGCACTGGAAAGGAGCAGGGAAATCCTAGCCCCCCCAAAAAATTAGGGTACTAATTGAAGTAGACACCAACCTAGAGATGTCAATAGGGACAAGTGCTGGGGTAAATGGAGAAAGTGACAAACACAATAAAGACAGGGATGGGGCAAAAAGGGGTAAGGCCATCAAGAAATGGAGGGCAATGAGTAACAACGCCCGTAGTCTGGGCAACAAGCTCCCTGAACTGGTGGCCTTGATGGAAGAGAGATGCCTGGATATCGTAGCAGTCACAGAAACATGGTCCACAGAGAACCATGACTGGGATGTTAACATACCAGGGTACACAACCTACAGGAGAAATGGGGGGGCAAAAAGGGGATTAGCTTTCTATGTAAGGGAAGAGATTAAAGCAACTGAACAAAGAGTAAACAGGGATGAGAGGAGGCACTGAGGTCACCTTAGAAACTGGAAATGGCTCCACAATCCACACAGGGTTGTATACAGACCCCATGTCAGGGGAGAGATGGACAAGGATATGATAGAAGGCATACTTAGGATGGCAGAGAAAGGGAGATACAGTTGATGGGGACCTTATATGCCAGATGTTAGACTGAACACTTTGCTGCAGGCACATCCAAAAGCAGGGTCATTCTTGATGCCCTTCAGGTGGCATGCCTCAGACAGCTAGTTTTGGAACCTACTCTTGAGGAGCAATCTTAGACCTTGTACTCTCAAATGGGGACAGTGAGAAGATCTCAGATCTAGAAGTGGGTAGCCATTTGGGAACAAGTGACCACCAAATGGTGTGGTTCACGATAAACTCATCTACAGAGTCAAGCCATACAAAAGTGAGGGTTCTGGACTTCAGAATGGCTGACTTTGGCAAGATGGGAGAGTGCCTTCGAAAAGCACTAGCAAACAGGCTAGAAGGAGGGGTGGAGCAACAATGGGGAAATATCAAAACTGCCATCACAGAGGCAAGCCTTTGTGTGAAGCAAATAAACAAATCAAAATGAAAGAAAAAGCTACTATGGTTCTCAAAAGAAGTGGCGGTGAAGGTTAGGGAGAAAAAGATAGCATTTAGGAAGTATAAGGAAACACAGAAGGAGCAGGACAGAGAACTGTACCAGTTAAGGCAGAAGGAGGCAGGGAGGGTAGTCAGAATAGCAAAGCACAAACTGAGGAAAAGATAGCCAACTCAGTTAAGAAGGGGGATAAAACCTTTTATAGGTATATCAGGGAGCATAGAAAGACAAAGGGAGGGATAGTAAGGCTGAATAGAATGGATGGTGGGTGGCCAGAGAGTAACAGTGAAAAAGCAGGGATACTGAATGAATACTTCTGTTTAGTATTCACAAAAGAGGAAGTGGAAGAGGTGCCTAATCCAATTAACAGAAGCACTCTGGAGAGGGGGTTCAATCCTAGTCCTTTCACAGAAGAAAGGGTTCTGAAAGAACTCCTAAAACTGAAGGTGGACAAAGCAATAGGGCCAGATGGAATTCATCCCAGAGTTCTAAAAGAATTAAGCAGAAAACTAGTGACACCACTGACTACCCTTTATCACAAATCATGGGAGGATGGTGTGGTACCTGAGGACTGGAAGACAGCTGATGTGATTACCCTTCACAAAAGTGGGAGCAAGACAGAGGCAGGAAACTACAGAACTGTCAGTTTGACCTCCATGGTAGGAAAGTGATGGAATCCTTCTGAAGGAAAAATTGTTGAGTACCTAGAGGCCAGTGGGGCACAGGACCCAAGGCAGCATGGGTTCTGGCGGAAAGTCATGTCAGATGAATCTAATTGATTTCTTTGACTGGGTGACCAAAGTAGTAGACCAGGGAGGGGCTGTGGACATGGCCTACCTAGACTTTAGCAAGGCATTTGACACAGTCCCACACAAAGATTAGTAGTCAAATTAACCAGCCTGGAGTGGGTCCCAGGTGGTAGCCTGGTAAAACATTGGCTGAACAACAGGACGCAGAAGGTAATTGTAAATGGAGTCCACTTTGAAGAAAAGAGGAGTTATAGTGGGGGTACCGCAGAGGTTCAGTACTGGGTCCAGTCCTTTTTAATGTCTTTATAAGTGACATTGCAGAGGGACTGGAAGGAAAAGTATGCCTCTTTACAGATGACACAATGATCTGCAACTGGGTTGATACACAAGGAGGTGTGGAAAGGATGAGAAGGGACTTGGCAAGGTTGGAGGAATGGTCAGAAGTATGGCAGCTTGGATTCAATGCAAAGAAGTGATGCACCTGGGAAACAAAAACCCAGGGGAAGATTACACAATGCGGAGGGGGGGGTAGTAACAACAACAAAAATGGAAAGGGACCTGGGGGTAATCATATCAGATGACCTTAAGGTTGGCAAGCAATGTGAAAAGGCAATAGGGATGGCTGGGGGGATACTGGGATGTATAAGGAGAGGCATCACCAGCAGAAAACAGGAAGTTGTTATCCCCCTGTACAGACAGTTGGTGACACCCCATCTGGAGTACTGTGTCCAGTTCTGGAGACCCCATCTCTGCAAGGACACAGACAGGATGGAGGCAGTTCAGAGGAGGGCAACTAAAATGGTGCATGGTCTTCAAGAGAAGCCATACGAGGAGAGGCTAAAGGAGCTTAATATGCATACCCCTGAGGAAAGGAGGGAGAGGGGGGACATGATAGAAATGTTTAAGTACCTCAGTGGAATCAACAAAGTCCCAGAGGGTAGAATCTTTCAGAAAAACAGAGGTGCAAGAACAAAGGGACACAATTTGAAGATGGGGGAGTGGCTCAGGGACAATATGAGGAAGTATTTTTTCACAGAGAGGGTGGTAGACGCATGGAACAGCCTTCCTGAGGAGGTTGCAGGGTCTTAAACTGTGGGAGAATTCAAGAATGCATGGGACAGACATAAGGCAATTTTTGTGGTGGTAGGAGGAAATAGGCTGTTGGTTAAATAGGATCTGCAGCTTATCTTCTAGATAGGGAAATGGGCAGACTAGGTGGGCCAAGCGGTCCTTTTCTGCCATCAAAGTCTATGTTTCTAAGGCATAATTACACAGAGCACCAGATGCTGTATGTACTCCATAGTAACAAATCAAACACACACACCATATAAGTGTAGTAAATGTGTACAGTATGACACAGTACTGTATAAGCTACAAAATGCAACAATGAAATTAACTAATTTAAAGGAAATAATGAACATTGAACAGGAAGGAGGATTAGTAGAAGCAACACATTTCAAAGCCCCCCCCACCACATATCTGAAAATTACTCCATCCTCTATCCCTAAAAAGAGATCAAGAGAGGACCTAATGACAGAAAATGGGCAGCCTGGAACATCAGCTAGTCTTCATAATCATTAGAAACCATAGCATACTGGAGAAGAAGGAAGTAATGAGTGGTACACAGTGAGCTCTGGAAATAGGTTTAAAAAGGGGAGAAGAGCTTTATCAGCACAGGAAATAGCAAGTTTAAACAGGTTTAGCGTATTAATGGAAAATCAAAATGATAGAACTAATCACACGACAGACGAATCAAATCAGGTCTAAATGATTGTCCTAGTAAGTAAAGTAAAGTAAGTAAAAATTTATTTTTTGAGCGCTTTTCAAAGTCAAAGCGCTGTACAGTAGTTAAATACATAAAACATACATGTAACATAACAAACAACAATAAAATACAGTTCCAATTTCATGTTATTGCAATAACTACTCCCCATAGGCCTTTTGGAATAAATATGTTTTTAACTCTGATTTAAAGCTTTCGACGGTCAGGCAGCTTCGTATCCGACGAGGTAGAGAATTCCACAGGGTCGGGGCAGCATAGGAAAACGCTCGTGCCCCAGATGTTTTTAAACGAACCCTGGGAACCTCTAGCAATCCCTCGTCGGTGGATCTGAGTGAGCGGGAGGGACGGTAGGGAACAAGTAGATCTTGCAGATATTGCGGTCCCTGTTCGTGTAGGGCTTTATAGGTCAGTAAACCGACCTTAAAGGTGATCCGCCACTGAACCGGCAGCCAGTGCAGTTTGCGCAGCACAGGCATAATATGATTCCTAATTGATGTCCCCGTCAAAAGCCTGGCTGCAGCGTTCTGCACCAGCTGCAGCGGCGATATCAACCCCCGGCAACCCTAGGTACAGGGCATTGCAGTAATCAAGGCGAGAGGTAACAAAGGCGTGGACTAATGTCGGGAGGTCAGCCGGAGGAACAAGGTGTTTCACCCGAGCGATATTCCTCAGATGGTAAAAAGAGGATTTGACGGCAGATGACACCTGAAATTTTAGCGTCAAACTATCGTCAATGATAACACCCAGGTTACGCACCCGGTCTGAGGTCGAGAGCTGGGCTCCATCGATCCATATGCCCGAAGGAAGACCAGCCCTACAGCCCACCTCTCGATGACCTGGGTCCACCACCAACACCTCAGTCTTATCCGGGTTTAACCTTAGCCAGCTGGCACTCATCCAGTCACTGATCTCAGATAGACAGTTGTTAAGTCTAGAGACTGCATCTACTTGCCCGGGACTAAAGGACAAATATAGCTGGGTGTCATCGGCATAGCAGTGAAAACCCAAGCCATAATGCCTAATAATGTCTCCTAATGGCAGCATATAGACAGCGAACACCATGGGTGCCAAAATGGAACCCTGCGGAACCCCACAAGGCAGGGAGACGGCATCAGAGGAGTAAGTTCCAGTGATAACCCTATGTCTCCGCCCTGTGAGAAAAGATTGAAACCATTTTAGAACCGTACCAGACAGTCCACAATGGAGCCGCAGGCATTCCAAAAGCACACCATGGTCCACAGTGTCGAAGGCCGCGGAGAGATCAAGAAGGACTAGAATAGTACAAGCCTTTTGATCCCTCGCTATCAGGAGATCATTTAGAACCCGGACAAGAGCAGTCTCAGTACTATGTCTTTTCCTAAATCCTGATTGAAGAGTATCATAGACATTATGATTTGTAAGATGGTCATCCAGTTGCAGTGCAACTACCTTTTCAATAACCTTACCCAAGAATGGGAGGTTAGAGACAGGTCTGTAGTTAGCTGGGCAGTCCGGATTTAGTGAAGGTTTTTTAGGGTGGTTGAACGACCGCCTCCTTTAGGGGTTCAGGAAAGATCCCCTGCTTCAAGGACTTCCAGACGATTTCAGCAATGATCGGGCAGATAATATCTACGCAACCTAATAAAAGTGGCGTAGGGCCCGGATCCAAACTACAGCTAGTTGGACGTACAGTCTGGACAATCCTCATAATGTCCATGAATTCCAGCCTACCAAAGTCAGACCAGGTGACACAGGTGTTTGCTTCCCCTCGCCGATCACTGCAAGCCCTTATAGATTGAACACGGCTGAGATCCGCCCTAATGCCGGCAATCTTATCAGCAAAAAATCGAGCAATCTCATCACACTTTATTTGTGAAAAATCTCTTCCGGACTGTAGACAGAGTGGATTGCACAATCTGTCAACAGTCCGAAAGAGTTGAGCTGGTCGATTTCTTGCAGCAGCAATCTCCCTGGACAGGAATTCTGACTTCTTACGGGATATTGCTGATTGATAGATAACATAATGATCCATCAATCTAAGTTTGTCGGCATCCAGGCAGGATTTCCGCCATGCTCTCTCTAGCCTTCGCCCCACTCTCTTCAGCTCCTTCAAAGACTCATCAAACCAGGGAGTCTTTGGGCGCTGAGTGAGTGGGCGAACCTGAACAGGAGCAATTTGATCCAGGGCCCTGGTCACCGCCTTGTTATAGGCAACAACCATGTCCCCTGGATCCATGCTCTCATCCGAAATACCCGATAGGTCCAGTACCACCATTAGGCCTTCTGGATTTACTCCCCTTAAAGGGTGATACTGGACCATCTCCGTAGGGATAGGCCTATTGGGGGGAGCCACAAAACTGAATCTTATGGTGTGATGGTCTGTCCATGCATTTGGTTCCACCTCCAAATGCGAGACATCCAAATCCAGTAAGACACCAGGTCCAATGAGTGTCCACCTATAGGGTAGCAGAGGTAACTACATAACAGGCCCAACATAGACATAAGTTGGGGAAGTTCTTTCCAAAGTCACGAGTTCATCGTCGACCCAGGCATTAAAATCACCCAGAATTAACCATCTAGGCGACTCCAGTGCCATGTCGACGATGAAGTCCACGAACTCCTTCAGGAATTCACCACCATCACCGGGTGGACGGTAAATGAGGAGAATCCTGAGCTCTGCACCTGCTGCAAGGATACACTCAAAGGATCTGGTGTTCCCCACTGGCACCTCCACAAGATTCAGCTCTGGTCTAAAAAAGATGGCCACTCCCCCGCCCTTACGATCCAATCTCGGACGGTGCATTACCGAGAACCCAGCTGGGGGATTCTATAATCAGGTAATGTCACACTACCACTTTTCAGGGTGACAAAGCCAACAGGATGGTTCTTTGTTATCCATGGCCTAAAATAATGGACATACAGAAACAAATACCAAAGGCAGTAATAAAATCATCTGACAAAAACAGGTTGTAAGAATCCATGCAGGCATCAATGATGTTAAAATAAATAATGAAAAAGGCACATTTTATAGTATAAAGGAAACCACGCATATACTAAAACAAAAGGAAGCACAAGTCATTATTTTTGGACTTCTACCAGTACCAAAAGCAGTATATTAAAAAAAAACAGACTATAGAAAGAATCAATGCAAGACTCAAAAACTGGTGTAAAACAAAAAACACAGAATTTCTTGATTCTTGGGATCACTTTTATGGTAAAAGAAACATATATAGTAAAGATGGTCTCCACTTCAACAATAAAGGAGCAAAGATACTGGGAAAATTAATTAAAGGCTATGATGCAATCTGTCCATTTAAACAGATTATGCAGGGGGAAAAGGCACAGAACTTAACAAATTAAAACATGATAACAGTGAAGATACTATCAGGAAAACAACTATAAAATGCCTACTAAGAAATATGAGAAGTATAAGTAATAAGTTTATTGAGTTTCAGGGTATATTGTATATATCAAAAGTTGATATTGCCTTATTAAACAAAACATGGCTGGATGACAAAGACAGCTGGGGAAAAGATACTGGAGGTTATCACATAATTAGGCAGGATAGAAAAAATAAAAAGGATGAGGGATTGCCATCTACAGTATATAGCCATAAGCTAAAAATATATAGATATATCTTCAAAAATAAAAATCGATGGTGGTGAAAAAGACATTATGGCTTAAAATGGGCAACGGAACAACCAACGAGTATGTACTGGGCCTATTTTATAGACCTCCTGATTCCTCTACAGAAGTACGTTATGAAATAATGAATGAAATATTAAAAGCCACAGAAATCAGTAACTTAATACTAGCAGGCGACTTCAAATATGTTGATATTGGTTAGACAAAAAATATAGGAAAATCTAAACCAAGCAGAGAATTCTTGGAATTCTGCCAAGAAAACAACTAATTCAACATGTTTCAACTCCAACAAGACTATATAATTTACTGGACTTAGTGTTGACAAGTAAAGAACATGTATCACCAAATGTGATATTTGTGTGCCCCATTAGGAACAGTGACCATGCTACATTTATATTCAGCCTAGAAAATCAAGATCATAATACTAAGGGTTGCACCAAATTTTGCTTTTATTACATGGCTAATATTGAAACTATTAACAAGAAACTATCAAACATAGACTTGTATCAAGTATTAGAAAATAAATCAATAGATGAGTGCTGGGAACAAGACTGTAATACATGCAACTATGGACCAACATATTAAATGCGTCAAAACATATAACAACAAGGGTAAAAAAACAAAGTAATTGAACAAAGGTATCTGTAAATTAATAGAAAGAAAAACAAAGCATATAGACAGGATAAAAGACACAATGCAGACTCAAACTGGAATGTGTTTAAACAAATACAAAACAGATGCAAAAAAACAGATTATTAAGACCAAAAAGAACTATGAAATTAAATTGGAAAACACAGCTAAAAAAACAGCAAACAGTTTTAAAGTTATATAAACTCATTAAAAAAAGGGAGGGGGCATTAACTTCCATACAAGACAGTGATAAGTACTTAACAGTTCCTGTAGAGATAGTTATTGTATTCAATAAACATTTCAGTTCAGTATATAACAGCAAATCCAATACTGTTTCAAACACACAGGTGGGTATTGGGGTTGGACCATACACAAAACTAAAAGAAAGATTGGAACAAATTGCTAAATGTAAAAAACTATAGCTCTCCAGTTCCAGACAACACAACTCTGCCCATGCTGAAAATAATGAATAATACGTCTGGATACCTTAAGATATTATACAAAAAAATCATTAAATTATGGCTTAATACAAGTGGAAGATATCCAATATTATACCAATTTATAAACAAGCATTTGTCAATGCCGTATGTTGGCTTGCTGGCATTGGTATAGGTAGTGCAGGAGTTAGAAATGCAAAATAGAAATAACAGTGAAGTATTGAAGTAATGCCAACCCTCGCACAGAGACTGAAAGGCATTGGGAATGTGGCTTTGGGTCAGTCATAATGCTTATGCCATTTCACCTCACCTCATCCTGCAGATAGTGACAGATGTTGGGGTGTACATTGGGGTCTTCAGCCCTATGCTCACCCCATTCCATAAGGACATAAGCTGAGATGGGTGCAATATAGGAGAATGGGGTGAATGTTAGGGTGACAGAACCCAAGGCACACCTCAATGCCTGTCAGTGGCTGTAGGGTGGAGGTAGAATTCTGTGAACATTATGACTGACAAACCCAAGTTACATCCCTGATACCTGTCAGTCTCTACAGGGTGAGTGTATGGTTGGAAACCCTAATGTCATGGGTGTTTGTTGGTATTTTCACTCCAGATTTTCAACAATGGCTTTCTGGGACCCCACATCATGAACAGTGGTGCTATCATTTCGTTACTCAATCCTGAAAGGTGATTTTGCACAGCAACTGTGCCATTGTGCTCCCCAGGTGTGAAAACATGTTTTGGGCAGGATGTGAAAAATGACATCGATATTGTTCATGAGGAAGTGTACAAAAATGGCAATTTTGAAAATCTGAAAAGAAAAAAATTAACGATTTTCAAACTTACGAGCGTGCATAGATACTGCACAATGCACATCCATAATGTGGTAATTTGGGGGATTTTCTTAATCAGATTTTCAACATGGGCATTTTGCAATCTTTCCTCATGAACAGTGGCACTGTGATTTGTTACTCTGTCCCAAATGTCGATTTCACACAGTGACTGTGCCCATTGTGCTTCCCAGGTGTGAAAACATGTTTTGGGCAGGATGTGAAAAATGACATCGATATTGTTCATAAGAAGGAGTGCACAAATGGCAATGTTGAAAATCTGGAGTGAAAATATAAAAAAATTGGCGAAGTTACGAGCGTGAGAAGAAACTGCAGAATGCACACTGGTAACACAGTCATATTTTGGAATTTTTTCACCAAATTTGCAACAGGGGCTTTTTGGGACCTCTCCTTATGAACACTGTCTCTGTGATTTTCATACTCTGTCCCAAATGTCGATTTCCCACAGCAACTGTGCCATTGTGCACCAGATGTGTGAAAACACATTTAGGGCAGCATGTGAAAAATGACAGCTGTATTGTTCATAAGAAGGTTTGAAAAAATGGCAATGATGAACATAAGAAGTGAAAATATTAAAAATTTCTTGAAGTTATGAGCGTGCATGGAAACTGTGCAATGCACACTCACAACACAGTCATTTTTTTGAATTTCTTTACCAATTTTGCAACATAGGGTTTTTGGGAGCCTACTTCATGAACAGTGGCATTGTTGTTTTGTTAATCAGTCCTGAAAAGTGATTCCATGACATGACCATGAAATCACCTTTTTAAACTGAATAGTGAAATGACAGTGACTGATTTCATGAGGTGGAGTCCCAGGAACTCCATGTTGAAAATTTGGAGCCAAAAGTTGAAAAAATGGCTGAGATATCCACTTAAGTTGAATCCCCCCCATGGATGCCATTATATAGCTTAACGTGATTTTCTTCAGTTTGCAGTTGGATTTTGAAGAGTTTAGATGTCTACCGCTCCACCGAGGATCGCTGCGCTGGGCCTCCAGAGGTAAGTATGGGGTGAGGGGTGTGGGAAGGTGGGTTGCACAGAGAGTGGGTGCGGGTTGGGGGATGGGGCATCGTGACCACGAGGGACCATTTTTCTGTTTTATAGGGGGGAAAAAAACTGAACTTTGTGGGAAGTTCTTTTTTTACAGGTTTGACAAATACATTTAGGCACACTGAGGAGGGCTCCCAGTGTACCACCTGTTTTTGTTGGGGGGGGGAGACTGAAGCCAATGGGGATTAGGCACCCTTTCAGTAAAGAAAGCGTGTCTTTGTTTGGGGGTACATGATGCCAAGAGGGATTGGGCACCCCCGTCGGCAGACCAGTGAAACTGGGAGGACATTATGCCGATGGGAACTGGGCACCCCCATCAGCAAACAAATTGAACTGGTTACAATACAACATTTGAGTAATGGTGCTCCAAACACAGATATACAACTCCCTTGAAGGTGCAAAATACACTTAACAACAAAAATATCAATGCAGGGAGCCCAATCTTCTTACTTCAAAAAGAGTTATTTGAACAACTTAATGTTTTTCTCACTTCTTTTATTATTTTATGATCCCCTATGTTTCGCTCCTTTGAGCTTGTTCACAGGGAAATTTAATAACTGTTTTAACAGAAAAAAGAAACAATTTTCATTAGAACTCTCTCTTTGTTAATATTTTTACAATTACTTCATCACATGTTCAGTTAGGAACTTGTGCACGTTATTTACCATTAAAACTGCTTTTTCAACTGTGCTTTTATGTATCCAGTCTTTAAACAAAGCTCTCTGTAAAAAGAAAAATGAACAAAAAGGACTTTAAAGCACAGTGCTCACACAAGCCACGTAATTATGCTTTCATTTTACTACTGCATATGCTTGAACACCACATAATTACTCACTTACCTCAAGAGTTCTGAAATTTTGTTCAATTTTGTTTTTATGATTGGAACTCTGCCAAATACAACGCCTCTTTGCACGAAGCTGCAATGGCATTTCTCAAACACTAAAAAGCTCTTGAGAAGTGTCTTCCTCTTGAGCCCGCTTGAAAAAACTGCCAGAATGATGTATCACTCCCTGTAGCTCTCATGATCAGAGAATGTTGCTAAGCAACTGTACATTCTTCCCCCTAAATAGGAAGAACAGATGCTTCTTCCAAGCAGGCTTTTAACATAAATATCCAGTGCTTATGTGGGCTGATTACATTTAAGCTGCATTCTGAAACATTTTGTAAAAAAACATAAGATAGCTTCAGTGATGCCTTAACCACACATAAATTAGCACTTCATTTTTCATTCACTCTACTCAACTTCATCTCTTATAAACTCTATTCTGGCATTTATATTCTTAGAGCTTCCCAGTGCAGGCTGGGGAGTGGAATTCCAAGGTTTCAAGACATTTCACATCTTGTTGTTATTATTACAAACATATCATATGTGCTTTCTACTGAAATTCCAATATTCGTTGCATAACAAAACTTTGTAGGAAGAATAGATTGCACATGGAACCTCTGCAATTTTATTTTAAACCAAATCTAGTGATTAATTCAAATATCTCATGTGGAAATAATTTTTATAGTAACTAATATTGGACTGATTAACTAGTTTCATTACTCGTGACTGTTTTCCACCTCCTTTACATTGCTCCAATCCAAACTAAAAATCTGTCGCCCCTATATGCACACTTGCCAAATACTTTCCAGATTCATTCCAATGTCTGTCCTTAGTGTTTTTAAATCAAAAATCCACTTCATTTCTCTTTGTTCTAATAATTTGGTATAATTGCCACCTCTCAATGGTGGCTTCACTACCTCTAACCTCCAAAATCTTAAAGAGGCTCCTCTATGTCCTGCTGAATTAAAATGTTGTGCCACTGGTGACTGTTCATCTTTGTTGCTTATATCACCCTTATGTTCCAAAATTCTCTTTTTAAGGGCTTTCTTGGTTTGTCCAATCACATGGGCACTGTATTACTTATATTGCTCCTTCTGTGTTACAATTAACATGTTCCTTAATTCTGAACTCAGCATTAAAGTGTGGATGTTTAAATCTGCTTTTCTTGCTAGTGTTATTACAGACTGTACATCTGCCACAATTCTTCATTCCTGGTTGCAGGAGGCCCAGTAATAGCTGGGTTCCCTGTGTACTTGTTTTTTTAAACTGTGACTGCACTAATTTATCTTTCAAGTTGTGAACCTTTTTAGCCACTATTATTTGCCTCTGCTGTAATATCATGTTGTTAGGATTATCTGATGCAACCATATGCCAATGTTTGTTTATAATCTTCCTTATATCGGGCATTTTGTGATTATATTGTATAGCTAAAACTGTCCTGTTTGTTTCATATTTCTTCTCTTTACAGGTTAATAATTCCTCACCTGTTTTATTTTCAATCTTAAAACTTGCTTGTTTTAGGACAGTTGGTGTATAACCCCTAGTTCTAAATCTTCCTATCATCTCTTGTTTATGTTTTTGATAATCTTGTTCTTCCTTACAGTTTCTTTTTACTCTTACCATTTGCACATAGGGGGTGAGATATTCAAAGCAGTTGTGCATGGCACACGTGAGATGCACCAGTGCAATAGCGGACATGCTTTAAAGAGTGATATTCAGCGGGTGACAATGCACAGCGCATGTTGCAGTGCACCAGTGTGCAACCCTAATGAATGCATGCACAAGTGCAGGGGTCGTAGCCATGATTAAACTGTGCAGTGTGATATTCAACAACAAGCCAATGGCACAAACGTGGAGCAACAGGGACATGTGCGGAGCAAAGTTGAGCCTATAAAGGATGGAGCAAGCAGGGGATGAAGGCTTGCTGAGGATCAGGGTGAGAGCGAAGAGAGAGAGAGAGAGAGAGAGAAGACAGAGAGAGAGAGGCAGAGACAGAGAGAGAGAGAGAGACAGAGAGGGCCAGTGGCCATGCAGGACAGCATCAGGGGTGCAGGACAGGCACAGAGACAGGAGGTGCAATGGGCTGTGGGACAGGGAGTGTGACCCCAACTGTGCCTGTGAGCATGAGCTGCCCAGAGTGTGTGTGTGGGTCCCCAACACAGGAGTGCACCTAATGCAGGGGGTCAGGCAGAAGCACACAGCTGGGGTAGCCCAGGGAGTCAACCACGGGGGGGGACAGAACAGGCCAGGCCAGGCCTGGCCAGTGCAATATTCCAGATGTATGCAGTAATGAGGGGTGTGAGGAGGCAGGAGGCAGAGCGGCACAGCTGTGGAAGGGCCCGGCTGTAGTATGCCCAGACCAGGTGGTACCATGCCCGCACCACCTTTAAACAGTACAGTGACACCAAGATTGTGGGCCAGTATTGCCTGAACCAGGAGATTCTGAGGCAGCTCTGAGAGCTGTGCAGTGATGAGATGTAGGCACCCATGAGACGGAGCCACGCCCTGTCAGTGGAGACCAAGTTCATGACCGTGATGTGCCTGCTCACCACGGGTATCTTCCAGAGACCAACAGGGAGCACCACAGGCATAACCCAGTCAGCTGTGTCATGGCTCCTCACACAGTTCCCCAACGCATATGCTGCAGAATACATCCACTTCCCCAGCACACAGGCGGAACGTACAGCAAACATGTATGAGTTCCACAGGGTTGCACGTATGCCTGGCATGCTAGAGGCCATTGACTGCACTCACGTAGGCATCCGCACACCACTGGGGCTGGTGGGGATGGCCTACATCAACAGGAAGGACTACCCCAGTGTCAACTGCCAGGTGGCCTGCGATGGCAAGGGGTACATAATCAATGTCTGTGCCACACACCCTGGTGGAGCACACAATGCCTTTATCTGGCACCAGTCTGCACTGTGCCACAGGTTTGAGAGTAGGAACATCCCCACCGGCCACCTAGTAGGTGAGTATGCAGCTGGAATGGGCAGGGTGTGGGGGGGAGATGCCATGCTGGGGGCATAGGAGGGTCCATCTTTGTAGGCAGGGGGGTCAGCCACACATACCAAAATGCTAACCCATCTTGTCACCACACAGGTGACAACAGATACCCACTCAGGCCCTGGCTGCTCACCTCATACTGGTGCCCATCGACCCCAGCACAGGAGAGATTCAATGAGGCATATGCCGGTACACAGAACATCATCAAGCGTGTGTATGGACTGCTAAAGGCATGCTTCTGTTGCCTGCACATGTTAGGCGGTGCCCTACAGTACAGCCCCTTGAAGGCCTGTGGCCTATTCCTTGCCTGCTGCATCCAACACAACATGGCCACTGACCGTGGGATAGCTGTTGAGGTCAAAGAAGGGAACAGCAGTGGGGACGATGCAGACGGTGGGCCATGCGGTGGTGTGCAGCCCCTCCCTGGGTGACGGGAACCCCAGCTGCACAAAATGGCCCAGCAGCACCAGGACACCATTGCAGAGGAGCACTATGGTGCATGCAGGTAAGTGAACATGATCACACACACACAAGCCCCAGGGACCAGGACACAGTATACAGGCATGCCCAGCTGAGCCCCACAAAAGACATGTCTGGAAGGCAGTGTTGACGGACATGGAACAGGACTCTGTGGAAGCACCCTTCATGGCACTGTGGACCCCACCCACATACCCCCACACACACAAGCACGGTCACACAGGCACACACACCCCAAAGCCACCTACAGCATGTGTCAGATGCTGAACACCAGTGCACAGTGGCAGCTAGTGCTGTGAAGGGCATCATCATGCACATGTCACAGTGGCCAGTGGCTGGGTGGGTGTGCACAAGCAGACATGTTGTGTAGTCCGTGGTCATCATGACACTGGTATGCACATGCACACACCACACCACTGTGCATACAGGGCTGCAGCAGACAGCGGACAGGGAGGGTGGTGGATCATGACTGCCATGCAGTTTCACGGCCACGAAGGACACGTGGATGGCCCCACCGAGACTGCCCAGCAGATGCAGGCTGTGCAGCAGCCACAGAGGGTGTCACAGACATTCCCCCAGGTGTGTCACTACAGGAACATGACCTGTCCATCACAGGCATCTGCAGACCCCCGAACAGGCCTGCTCCAGGTGTGCCAGGAATGCCTGCAGTGGTTCCCAGCGATGACAGTGCTGGGGTTACATGATGCCGGGACCGAGGGGTGGAGAATGCACTCCACAGTGACTGCTACAGATGGCCCCATACCAGGGTGGCCAGTGGTGCTAGGCTGGCCATTACCACAGTGGTGAGCATGCGTGTGGCCTCAACCAGGAGCTGCTCATAGTCCCGGTCACACCTCCCTGCAGACTGGTGCAGTTCCTTGTGGAGTGCACTTACCCCTGCTACAACCTGCATCTGTTGCTGTATGGATGCCTGGAGCAGCTGGGTGTGCTCAGAGGGTCAGTGCCCTGGTGGGCTTGGGCATTGCGCCAACCACTGGTAGTTGCTCGGCCATGGCACAGCCCCCCTCGCAGGTGGGGCTGCACAGTCAGGCCCCCTTGGGCCTGTACTATCTGCAGTGCACTGGCAATGGGCAGTGCACCCGAACCCTCCACGGCACCGTCCTGCTGCCATTGCTGCCCCTCCAGCCACTGTGTGCATGATGGCACCTGGGTGGCTGTGCCACCACTGCCACACAGTATGGACTGCACTGCAACCATGTCATCCACCACCTCACCAGTGTCTCTGCATACTGGATGCCATGGCTGGTGTTCTGCTGAAACACTGCCTGGGCCTTGTCTGCGCCCACACCACAGGCATCCGGTCAGACAGTGGGGATTGGCCAGCAGTGATCCAGACCCCGGACACCAGTAGAGGTGGATGGACTCTCCTCCAGGTCCAGGACAGCCCCCAAGGTGGGCACCATCACCCCCGCAGCTGCACGCAGGTGCTCAGGATCTGTAAGGGAACACATACGAGTTAGTGCTGCCGCCAAACACCCCTGCCCCCTTGCACCCCTCCCCCATCCTCATGTGCTGCTGTACCTACCATGCAGTGGTGAGCTGCCCCCATCTGGAATCCACCACTGGGAACACCCTCAGTGGCACTTCACCGCATGGTCGCCACCACCAACTCCTCCTGCGGTGTCAGCTGTGGCACTTCAGGCTGTTCACCACCAATGGTGGCACATGCGGCCCTAATGGCAGCCACCTTCTCCTTCTCCTTTATCTGCCTCCTGTCCATGACCACCTTTTTCTTGCACTCCTGTGCTGACCTCTGATGGCTGCCCTGCTGGTTCACAGCCCCGGCTACTCCTTCCCATGCTTCCTCCCTGGCCTATGGGGTGCCTGTGGAGCCACTCAGAAGGGACTCCTGGTCCAGGTATGCATCATATAGGGCATCGTTCTCTGCCCTCATGAAATTGGGCCTGTGCCTCCATGCAGGCCCCTAGAAACATAGAAACATAGAATTTGATGGCAGATAAGGACTGCTTGGCCCACCCAGTCTGCCCATTTCCCTACCTAATGGATAAGTTGCAGATCCTAGTTAACCAGCAGCCTACTTCTTCCTACCCCAACCCCCTAGAATTGCCTTATGACTGTCCCATGCATGCTTGAATTCCACCACTGTTTTTGACTCCACAACTTCCTCCGAAAGGCTGTTCCATGCATCCACAACCCTCTCTGCTCCTCAACCTCCTCATGCTCTGACATGCTCATTCCTGTGGGTGAGGACATGTATTTAGTGCTGGCTGCCACAAATGAGGCCCCTCCAATCCATTGTCCTGACATGCCCACTGCCTGGTGTCTTACCTCTGAAGGATGCAATACCAGTCTGGTGCCTGTGCAGTCCCATGGCGCCTTTATAGCGCATCACATGCAAATGAGGGAATGCACAACTGTAATGAGATGCAAATGCCTCCGATGTGGCATGGATATGCTGATCAGCTCATCTGCATATGCCTGCTAAATATCGCGGAATTGTGCATGGTGCTTTGGAGTTGAGCATGCTCAAGTCGTGGCACAACTGTATGATGTATGCAGTACACCTGGCACTGTGCATGCATGCTCTGACATCATGTACGTCAATGGCACTTCCAACACACAATGCGCTATACGCAGTACAATGCTCTGCCACTATTGGGCATGTGGTGCTCATGCACTGTATGCCCTATGGCGCCTGTGCACCATTGGCACATGGACCATGGGGCACACTAGACCCTATAGCTCACCATGCCTTCCATGCCCTATTGTGCTGTCACACATGGTGTGCCTGCCGACCTTTGACCATATGAGTGTCCCTTGACCCCCGGGTACCTGAAGCATGTGCCGTCACTACCCCAGCTGTATCGCACAGCAATGAGGCATGCACAAATGGGGATGGTAGCACATCACCAGGCATGTCGTGCACCCATCGCATGTGCAGCTCGTGTGCTACCAGTCGCCATTTTGGATAAGCAGCGCAGATTGCAGCATGCCACGCAGGAGCTCAGCAAGGGCACCTAATTGGAGCCAGGTTGAGCTAGTTAACCTGGTGGCACTGGTAGACCCTCATGTTGGCATTCTTTATGGGCAGGTACCCCTGGACCGTCCTTGCACCAAGGGGTGGAAGGAGGTGGCTGAGGGGTTAGAGGAGGCCACTGGGGCCCAGCATAGTGGGGAGCAGTGCTGCTATAGGAATGGGGACCTGCGACGGAGGGATCCAGACTGGCTGAGATCACTGCAGGCATGTGTCTGGAGGGGTGCCGTGCCATGGCCAAATCAGTGCACATTTCCACATCTGTGCCTTGTCGGTGTTCTACGGGGTGCCAGCAGGGTGTCATGCTGTGCTGCCTGGGAGGGCTGTGGCTGGGCATGCCACTGGCCATGATGCACTGTGCCAAGGCAACGCCACTGTGCAGGAACATGGGGTATTCTGTGCTGGGGGTTGGGGCACATGGATTGCTGCCCAGTGCTGATGTCTGCCTCTCTCTGTCTCCTTACTAGGCCCTGGGGATCAGCACAGAGCCAGGATGGCAGGAGCCACTGCCAGATGGCAGCAGGCCAACGGAGATGCATGGGTGAGGGATGCTGGCCATGTGGGAGTTGCTGGCGTCAGGTGCCGGTCATGCTGCAGCATGCAGGTAGGCACTCTGTCAGTGTTTGTTGTTGTGTGGGGTTAGGGTCAGTCACAGTCCCCTGTGCACATGGCCATTACAGCCATGCATTGCTGGCGTGGTCCATTGCACCATGCTGTGCCTTTCGCACATGTGTGTGGCTGCTGCAGGTGGGCTGTGGGTGCATCCGGGTCCCAGCCATGCCACTGCTATCCCCCTGCATAGCCCTGTTGCCTGGAAGCCATGGATGTGGTGTGCTGCACATGGCTGGTGTTGGTGTGCAGTGCTGTGCATGGCTGTGGATGGTTGGGATGGTGACTCATGTGGGCACGCACGCTGTGGATGGCTGTGTGCCTACTACAGGGCACATGTCACTGCTGTCCACTGCACACAGTGGATGGCCTACAGTTAAATGTGCTTGCACTCATCCATGTCCCCTCCTTTGTCCTAGGTGTCCATCGAGTGGATGACAACACCAGGCTCATGGAGCAGATCCTGAGGGTTCCCACAGCCACCCTTGCAGTGGCACGCATCATCAGACAGGCCCTGTGCAGACCGCCAGAGGAGATGGAGGACCGGGCATCAATAAGTGTGAACAACACATGTTGCCATTGGCCTCCATCACCCTCCATTCCCCTGGCCCCTCCCTTCCTCTCTTGTACCCTACCTAGCCATGCCCCCTGTCACCCTCCCTTCCCCAGCCTACCATCTTGATTGTGGCCTCCCCATTCCCTGCTTCCTATCCCTGTTGCTCTGTATATAGTTGCTGTTGTTTGTTCATTTTAATACACATCTATTTTGTTAGCCATCCGTGCCCATGTCTACTTTGCAGCTGGCTTATGGAGCCATGCTGCAGTGGTGTGCAAGGTGGCCATGTGGTACGTCTGGGGTCGACTGGGGTTTGTGTCTGGTGGTCTGTGCCCAGTAGCCAGTTTGTGTGCCCTGCGGTGTACATGTACACCCTGCTGGGGCTGTGTGGCCTGTGTGTGTTGTGTGCTGTCGGCATGTGTGTTGTCAGTTATGGTCCCAGTGGCGTGTCCCATGCCATCCTGTGGGTGTTGACCGTGGCTGCTTGCCAGTGGTCATTGGTGCCACACCACCTCCATGCACTGCTGTGGTGTGCGTGGTTGGGGCCTGCGGGTGTGTGCCTGCCTTGCCTCTCTCCTGTCATCCCCTACACCCTGGTGGAAGTATGTCCTGCTCTTGTGGCATATTCCACACTGTGCCAGTTGCCCTGTGCCATGGACCATGCATCTCTGTTCCTTGCACGGCCCACGTTGTGCTCTTGCACTTCCTGACTTGCTCCGTTACACAGCCCAGGTTGCGCGATGGAGCCTGCTGACTTGCTCCCTGGTGCAGCCCTTGTTGTGTGATGGCTCATCCCTGCATTATTCATCCATCTTGCCGTTGAATATCACATTGGGTGCACACTGGCGCAGTGTGCTTCCGCTGCGTGCCTGTTGCACCTGCCACTGGTGCATTTCTGAATATCCCACCCATGGTATACTATTTTTTTTATTTTGCTTCATGATAACTCTTACTATGCAGCAGAGTATTTCTATCCATTTCTTTCCTATAGATTGATGTACTCAAAGTACTTTTTTCTTTTTTCACCAAGAGATCCAAAAAGGGAATGCTGGGCTCATTGTAATTTATTGTAAATTTTAAATTTCTATCCCACATATTTAACTGTGTGTCACATTCAAGTAATTCTTGCTGTGTTCCTCCCCATATACAGAATGCATCGTCAATAAATCTTTTCCACAAAATAATTTTTTCCAAAACCCCATTCCTTTGATCATTAAATACATTTTCTGTTTCAAAATTAATCATATATGCATTTACATAGGCAGGGCCATTGTGCTGCCCATGGTGCATTCTCTGTCTTGTTGGTAGAAAACTCCATCAAATTCAAAATAATTATTTTCTAAAATAAATATTGCTAAATCTTGCAGCATTTCAGTTCTTGGTTCCTTGTTATTTGATCGTTTGTCTAACATTTTTCCATATTGAAATTCACAATTCTACTACTTCCCATGTAACTAAAATGTTTTTTGTTAAATCTCTGACTTCTGAAATTGATTCCAATTGTTTCATAACATCTGACGAATCCTATATATAGGTGGAACTTTGTTCTATCAAAGGTTGTACAAAATAATGAATATATTTGGATATGGGGTCAAATAGTGAATCTATTCCTGAGACTATTGGTCTCCCTGGTGGGTCTAACACATTTTTATGGATTTTCGGGATGCTATAGAAGGTTGGAATTCTTGGATGTTCCTTGATGAGTAATCTCATCTCCCATTCCTGCAACCAGTTCATGTCCACAAATTCAGATAATATTTCTCTTAATTTTCCTTGTAATAAAATTGCAGGGTCATGTGGTAACTGAGAGTAGTTACGCCTATTTTCTAACAGTTTCAAACACGTCATTTTATATTTTTCTCTATTCTGTATTACTATTCCTCCCCCTTATCTCTTGTTTTATTATGATTTCACTATCTTCACATCTTCACTTACGTCTTTTGTTGCTTTTCTTTGCATCACTGTCAAATTATGTTGTTTTGGCCATAACTCGTTCTTGTTTTTATATAATGCTATAATTCCTTTTCAACAGTACTGCAAAATGTCTCAGTTCCATGGTTCATATCTGGGAGGGGAAATTCGATTTGATATTTAATGCCTTTTAACGTGTTTTTGTTCCTCATCTCCTACTGTTTCTACCTCAGAGATTTTTAATATAAGAGTTCTAAAAACTTTGTAAGTCCACCTCAAGTTCAAATAGATTTACTGGTTGTGTGGGAGCAAATGACAAGCCTAATCCCAACACTTGTTCCTCAACTTTAGTTAAACTTTTTTACTCAGATTGAATATTGGAATTATTTCTACATTTGTTTGGGCAAACCTCTGTCCATGTATGGCATTTGTGTTGTTCTTCCACCTGTTCCTCCTCACTCCCTCCTCCTGCCACCTCAAACCCCACTTGTGGTCTGGGTAATTTCTATTGGAATTAGTATTTCTTAAGTCATATCTTGATTCAGCTAAATCTGCTGTTGAGATACTGGGCTGCTGTGACTCTCCTGTATGAGAATATTCTTCAGCTGCCTCTATATGGGAATCTCTTGTATAGCTATTATCGCTATCTGTTCCAGTTTCTATATTATAAAACACTTGTCTTCTCCTATTATACTGTTTATACATATAAACCCTGTTTTCTTTGTAATCATTTGTATCCCTAATGAATTTGCTGATCTTTTGCTGTTTTAATTTATCTTCATATTCTAATAGTTTCTTTTTTATATCCTCTGAATTGTGTGTAAATTCTTCTGCTTAGAATTGCAATTTGAGTGCATCTTGTGTTTTCTGTATATCTTCTACCATGGTTTTCCTTTCATCTATTATCACTTCTATCAAAGCATACATAACGTTGCAGCTTGCCCTATTCCTAATCCCATACCATTTATTAAACAATTTTAAGGTATTAATCCCTATATTGGGTTCAACTGCTATTCTAAGTCCTCTAGGTATTCTATTATGTTCTAAATATTGTGTTAATGTCAATCCATGCCACTCCAACCTGGTGTGCCTGAATTAAGAATTTCAATTTTTTGTGCAATATTTTTTTGAGTTTCCCCCATTTGTGTGGAAAGGTCCCTGCTGCCTCTCACAGCTTTAAATAGTGACTTACTTTCATCTTCCGAGTAAGTTGTAAAATGCAAAGTGTTATGAACACTATTTCCTATATCCTGAAGTGCTGCTATAGCTTCATCCATCTTAAACTAATGGCAACACCAATATACTGTTTCTATCTTTTTAAAGATCATAAATAAAAACTATAATTGTTCTAATTTTAATGTCTTTCTGATTCTTCATTATTTGAACTTCTCACCAACATCTAAAGGAAATGTTACCCACCCTCAAGGTACATTCAATTATACAAATTACGATACAAAATTTGGGTAATGGTGCTTCTAATATAGATATACAACTCCCTTGAAGGTGTAAAATTGACCTGGGGAAGGGGCATGCCAACAGGGGCATTGGACACCACCAAAGTTGGATTTCAAGGGATTGTAAGAGGTGGGAAGCGGGAGCTGCTGCCATGTTTATTGAAATGTTTCACCAGGAATGGCACGTAATTGAGGTGCGTCAGATCTGCCGCTGCAATGAAGGAACCTGTCTTTCATTGCAGTGATGGATTTCTTTAAAGTTGTTGGCACTCTTTGAAACTGCTGTCATTGGCAGCATGCTCACTGGTTGGCGGCTGAGGGGCAACCGGCTAAAGCATCCCCTGGATTCGCCACAGCACCGACACACCTTTGAAAGTGCTAGTACAGTGCTACTACCACAAAATGTTGCTTGCGCATGCTCACACAGGCCAACATAAAAAGGTAGTAAAACTGTGCTAGCAGAATCGAAGGAGGTGACAAGGGCGGTAAGGGGAGCCAAAGCATCTACGGAACTCATAGAATCAAAGGAGGTGACAAGGGCAGTAAGGGGAGCCAAAGCATGTACGGAACTCAGGCTGGCACAAGACATTAAGAAGGGGGAGAAGGACTTCTTTAAGTACATCAGGGAGAAAAGGAGCTGTAAGGACCACATAGTAAGCATTAGGAAGGAGGGGGGGTTGGGTGGAAGCAGGGTATGATAAGGAAGCACTAAATGAGTACTTCTGCTCAGTATTTATAAAGAGAAGAGGGGTGACACCCAAGATGGGAGAAATGGCAGACGAGGGAGGGAAGTGGTGACAGATGTGGAAATCATGGAGGCAGAGTTCGACAGGGTTTGAAGGCACTGAGGATGGACAAGGCACCAGGCCCAGATGGCATCCACCCTAGGGTACTGAAGTGAGCAGAGGTCCTTGCAGGACCTTTGGCAGACCTATTTAATGCCTCACTACATTCGGGTGTGTACCTCAGGACTGGAGGATGGCTCATGTGGTGCCCCTCCACAAGAGTGGCCCCAAGGATGAACCGGAAACTACAGACCAGTGAGCCTCACATCCATCGTGGATAAGCTAATGGAGACTATCCTGAAGGAGGCTGGTGGCCTCCTAGAGGCCAAGGACTACAGGACAGTTAGAAAGCATGGCTTCATGCGTAGGCGATCCTGCCAAACCAACCTGGTTGAGTTCTATGACTGGATAACTAGGCAACTGGACAGGGGACATGCAGTGGATGTCCTGTATCTGGACTTCAGTAAGGCATTCGACTCAGTGCCACATGGAAGGCTGGAAGGAAGTTAGTAGGCACAGGGCAGGTGCAATGCTGGTGAGATGGGTAGGAAACTGGCTGCAGGGAAGGCAACAGAGGGTGGTGGTGGGTGGGGAGCTCTCAAACCCAAGGGCAGTGATGAGCGGTGTCCCACAGGGCTTGGTGTTGGGACCAGTGTTGTTTGGGATATTCATTGCAGACATATCATGGGACATCAAGAGCAAGATCAGTCTGTTTGCTGATCTTACCAAGGTTGGCGCGGTGGTGGATGACCTAGGGGGATGGCAGGGGTTGCAGGATGATCTGACAAAGCTTGAAACCTGGTCAGACACCTGGCAACTGGGCTTTAATGCCAAAAAGTGCAAGGTGATACATTTTGGGATGAAGAACCCAAGGAGGACTTACCAGCTAGGGGGAGTGCAGCTAGCCCAGACAGAGGAGGAGAAGGATCTGGGTGTGCTCATCACAGGGTCAATGAACAACTCGGCACAGTGTAGGAAGGCAGCTGCAAAGGCCAACAAAATGCTGGGTTGTATTGCAAGGGGTATATCCTCGAGGAGGGAGGAGGTGATTCTGCCACTGTATAGGTCATTAGTTAGACCACACCTGGAGTACTGCGTGCAGTACTGACGTCCGTATCTGAAGAGGGACATTAAGTTACTGGAGGGAGTGCAGCGCAGGGCGACAAAGATGATCAAGGGTCTGGGGGACTTATCATATGAGAGGAGGTTGAAGGAGTTGAACATGTACTCACTGGAGGAGAGGAGAGACAGGGGGGACATGACTGAAACCTTTAAATACATGAAAGGAATAAACAAGACAGGTACAGAGGGTCTGTTCAAAGTAAGGGAGGGGAGGGCCACCAGGGGCCATATTATGAGACTGGAGTGAGGAAGATTCAGGAGGGAGATGAGGAGACACTTTTTTACAGAGAGGGTGGTGGCTGGGTGGAATGCGTTACCTGCAGAAGAGGTATGCAGTAGAACAGTGGACTGCTTCAAACGAGGATGGGACAGGACAAGGGGGAGGGTTAATGAAGGGGAAGGGTGGAAGGGAGGGGCAGCTGCAGAATAAGGGGTGCTAGCTGCACATTCGAGCAGACTTGATAGACTTCTAGGCCTTTATCTGCTGGCAAATTTCGTATGTTCATATGTCCAGCCAATTATAGGCCAATCAGTTGAACATGCATCCCATGTAAAATATTAGAATCACAGATAAAAATCAAAATCCTGGAACATCTAAATACCATCTCCATGTTTGATCCTACTCAACATGGTTTCAGAAAAGGCAGATCTTGTTCAACTACATGATTTGTTTTTATGATAACATAAGCAAAAATTGGATGAAGGGATATCCATGGATATTGTACTGTTTGATTTTAGTAAGGCCTACAATCTAGTTCTACATTGGGCAATCAGTGGGAAATGAAATATGGAATTAGTAAATATATTATATGATGGGTCAACAACTGGCTGATGAATACAACACAAATAGTGTTGATAGAGGTCACCTATCATCTGAGGGAAAATTGAGTAGTGGAGTGCCCCAGAGATCAGTGATAAGCTCTATAAACTTTCAGATTTTTATAGCTGACCTAGAAGAAAATGTAAAAATAACACCATTAAGTATACAGATGATAACAAGCTAAGTGGACCATGCGACACCACTGAAGACATTGCATCATTACAAAAGGTATAGACAATATTGCAGCTTGGACATCACACTGAGGTATAAATTAAATACCAAAAATGTTGTGTTCTACATTTGGGAAGAATTGAAGAAGGTTTAGGTATCATGGTCGATGACAAGTTACAGTTTAAACAGCAATGTACCAACATCACTGCAAAGGCTAATAAGCAATAATGCATGACAGGGTGTGTCGTGCTGGGATAACGCCACTCCTGGGGGTTGGGCACGAGGCTGCAGGCCGAGTGCATCCATGCTCTCTAGGTGGTGCTATCCTCAAACGACACACATCTTGGAATGCATTATTCCTATTATACAATGGCTCATTGTTATATATTAAATAAAACAATTTAAAGAATGTTTTTATTAGTGCGGAAAATATTTTGTTTCTTAAGAGGAGATGCAAAAAAAAGCTCATCATCCATAAAATCATCTACAGGTTCACAGTGCTGAGACTAGACCTGTGGTGTCGTGTTGGGATAATGCCATGGGTCCAGCCCCAAACTGACAATCACATCTTTCTTGCCATTGTATAATAGAACAATATTGGCTATTAAACAAAATATCAAAAGTAGTTCACCAAAATATTATTACCGCTGTACCTGTCCTATGTCAGGTCACAAATGGACTATGGCAGCCATTTATGAAATCCTTACACAAAAACTGAAATTAATAGATTAGAAAAGTACAGCATAGATTTACAAAATCATTTAACACTATGAAGGATCATACCTATGAAGAAAGATTAAATAACCTTGGTCTACATAGTCTGAATTGAGTAGGTAAAGAGGATACATATTATTTGTTATGACATAATGAATGAACCTCATTAATGACTAAACTAAACATTAAATATAAACATGATCACTCTGCTGTAAAAGGACATGCCTTTCATGTTAAATGAAACAAGTATAAATCAAACAAAAGAAAATTCTTTGATACATTGCGATCAGCAAATTTATGGAACAGATTATCTGAGGAAGTGATAATAAGTACAAATAAAGAATCCTTCAAAAGAAATCTAGGCAAATAAATAGCAGACGGGTGAAATATTAATTATTATATCATGTCCTAAGGAGCTGCTTTGGGGCCTTAGCCATTTTTTTGCTCCAAATTTCTTAGTGAAGCTAGGGACAGCATTAATAGCAAACTCCCTATCCACCAGAAAGGGACTGCGCTACACCACACCAGAGAGAAAATAAGAAACTGCACCAGAGACAAAATAATGGATAAGTTTCTGACAAGATGCAGCATTAAGAGTTTTACAGAATCATGCATGGTCATGCAGCCCTCAAGGGGGTTTGGGTGTCGCACATGTGGCCTTCAGGTTATTTCAGGTTGTCCAACACTGAATTAGATGGACAGGCTATGTGACTGTCACCTGACACTGGTTCAGAACCACTCAGTGAACTATGTCATAGTGATGCAAAGATTGTGAAGCAAGTCAAACACATGCAGGCTTTTGATTTTTTTGTCTTTCCTTTGGGCCTGGGGACTTGGTGGAGCCCTCAGGAGATCTGTGGTATCAAGAGAAAGCAAAGCAACAAGTAAAAGTGGTTGTGTAGCTTGTTGTCTGAAGTGACTCTAAAACATAGCGCCAACACCATTGTCAGCACCTGGCAGGTGGGATTCTGCAAAAAGCTAGGGTTGGCTGATTGTCAACAACATAGTTAGAACACAAATCATTTTGTTTGTGAGTGTTGATGGCATGCCTGGAATGGAGTTGCACAGCCCTGCTGGAATATTACTAAACAGACTTTTGAGCCTGAAAGAACAGCAAAGAAATACTAATTATGAATGTTGCTTATCAACAGCTTATGTTTGTAGGCTTGTGTTGTTCTTTTTTTGTTTTACTGGTGTATGGTTGTGGATGAAGTCCCAAGACAGATGGGCAGCAACTTGGGACAAAATTATGGACTCTGTTCTGCCTGGCCATGTCCCCCTTGCAGGTTTCTCTGTCATCCTGAAGGGGTATAGATCTCGGCTCCCTCTCTTCTACCCCTCTTCCTTTCCCCCTACTTTCCAATCCTGATCCCTTGGCAGGGTTCTCTGTTTCCTGAAGGGGTATAGATTGTCTCTCTGTCTCTTTTTGCCCCTCTCCCTCTCCTCCCATTTTCAAATCCATCACCTGCCCACCCCCTTCTTCCTTATCTCCTTCCTCCCCTCCTCTTCTGTTCCTCTGTCCTTCTCTTCTCTACCACCTGGTCAGATTCTTTTTCTCTTCTGCCTGATCCTAACCCTCTTGTAGGGTTCTCAGCAACCTGGATGGGTATAGATCTTAGATGTATCTCTCTCTCCCTTTTCCATCCCTACTCTCTACCCGTCCCCTGTCCACTTCCCCACTTATCTTATAACTGCCCTCCCTTGGGTATACAACAGCACTTCGACTCTTGTGCTCAGCCTATCACCTCTAGCATTTCCAATGTGTTATCCATACTCTAACCTTTACTTACTAGATCACCTGCTCTTGGGTTGTTACAATGTATGCTATATCCGAATATGTTGTTTACCCTAGCCGGTTGGTCTGGGTTATTGTGTAACTGTATTACACTGTTTTGTTTTTAGAAATTGTATAGAAATTGTACTTGTATTATCATGTGTTTTGCTCCCAACTCTTGCCCCCAGGACTTTCTGTAAATGAGCTGTTTACAGCTCATGTTGCCTTTCCTGGTGAAACATTTTCCAAATAAATAAAAATTAAAATACATTTGGCATCTGTGGATCTGAGTCCTTGAGACTCACAGTAAACAATATTTTTCATTTCTTTATTAATGCTTTTTTCCCTCATTGGTGCAGACATTCTTACTCCTTATGTCCCCACCCAGCCCAAGACCTGGATCCTCACATACATGCCCCTATCCAGCCCATCTTGTATGACTTACCCTGGGGTGGGGTTGGCAGCCTCTCCATGCCACCAGCACATGAATGGGGTGTGCTAGAGAGGGCCTTCTACCACTGTGGGTCCTGTGAGGGTCCGACCCCTAATTCAAGCACTGCCAGGTATTTTCTTCCTAGTTTCTCCCCATAATGAGGAGCAGGCATGCAATGTCACTCCATGACACTGCTGCACTTACTCTCATGAAGCACATTGACAACTGTGTCTCTGCCTCTCCCAGTGTTGTGCAGTCCCTAGCTGTCTGCTCTAAGCTGCTGCTAGCAGCCAGACATATGCTGAGCTTCACATCCCCACTCCCCAGTGGAGTAAAGCAGTACAAGATGCTTGGTGACAGTCCTCCTACCCCAGCTGATCCTCTGACACCTGAGTCTGATGCCTTCTGTTGCCTGCTTCTAAATCCATGCCTGACTTCACTCAAGTAAATCAGACACTGGCCACTGAAAATAGCAAGTGATATAAATATAACAGGGTTGCTTTTACTTCAAGTGGTGTAGAGGATATCAACCCTAATGACTAGGGTGCTAGGCAAGTGGCATGTGTAAAGTTGTCCTCTAATGCAGAAAGACAAGACATCATTGTGAAAGCACTGAAACAAGTGTTACTCCAGAAGTGAATTGTCTCTAAAGCCAACTATTAAATAAACACAACGTTGCTTGTTTCCCCATAATAAGGAGCAACTGGTGGACTTTCTAGAAGAGAAAAGACATGAGACATCATGACTTTGTAAAGGTAAGGCCATGCCAGACCAACCTGGCAGAGTTCTTGATTCTGTAATGATAGTTGTGGACAGATGTCTTGTGGTTGAAGTGTTGTGCCTACACTTTTGTAAGGCCTGCGACTTAGTGCCCCACAGAAATTGCTAAGGAGCTGGTGACCTAGGGGTGGGCATGAAGCTAACCAGGTGAGTGAAACAATGGCTTGGAGAAAAGACCAATTTTGTAGCTCTATAGCACATGGAAACACTGAGAGGTCAGGGAGGAAAAGGTGGGGTCTCACATGGATCAGTGCTAGTCCCAGTACTGTGTCATGTGTTCATCTGCAACATAAGCTAAGGGATCAAGGGTATAATTTGTCTCTTTCCAGATGGGTTCCATGTGATAATAGCGCTGACAAAACAGCGAACATCAAAATAGCGACTTCCACTGTCTAGAACAGCTGCTACTATCTGTTCGTTTGACTGTTCTTCCTGGCATGAAAACTTAATACACATGCGGGGGGCTGCATCTCCCGCACCCCCCCATCTTATATATTCTAACACCATGCCGCTCATTGGTTGTGGAGGAGAATTACATATTAGGAACACTTTTATTCCGTAGCTATTATCTGTCAGTCGCTATTGTGTCATTCGCTATTTTGTCAGCACTGTTATCACGGGATACGTTCCAGATGACACCAATCTCTGTAGCAGGGTAGACACTGAAGAGGAATATGGTCTATGAAACTGGACTTAGACATACTGGAAGGGTGATCTGAGGTGTGAAACTGAAGTATAATGCTACGATATGCAAATGATTCTCATAGGCAGGGGTGACTCAAGGAAGGGTTATTGGATGAGGAGGAAAAAGCAGTGTGACCACAGTGGAAAGGAACTTAGGGATTATTATTAGTAATAGTCTCAAGCAATTGGCACCAGGGTACTCAGGAAAGCAAACAGGAGCCGCGATGTGCTGTATACGGAGGGGGTTCTGCAGTACTGGAAAGGAAGTACTGTTGCTCCACTATGGATCCTTGTTAAGGTTCTACCTGAGTTCTGTGTCTAGTTGTGGAGCCACACCAGAAACAGGTTAAAATTCCTTCCCTCCTGGAGTGCATATACAAGTCAAAACATACTACGGCTGACTTTGTTACAAACTGTTGCTCAAACTGCATGATTTAACAGGACCATAAGGTGCCAAAAGGCCTCACAAATCTTCAGTCAATCTACAAAAGTTGGAAAACAGCAAACCACTGGCACCTGTTTCAGCTTTGTTAGGCCTCATCAGTCTGCTGTAGGTGTTACCTCAGCCTAAGACATAGGGTTTACCAGGTAAATGATAACATCAGCTTTGGTCAGGGTGAGCCCCAAGAAAGGAAAGTAATTTAAAGGACAGCATACTCACAAATTCTGCTTCCTCCCTATCCATGGCAGTCTCAGTGTTGGGTAGATTCAGTATAGTAGCCATTTAACATAGAAACAAAGAAATTGACAGCAGATAAGGACAACTTAGCCAACCCCATCTGCTGATTTGCCCTACATGCTGCAAAACCACAGACCCTACTTGGTCTTGACTTTACCATCTCTTTCGTGTTGCTAAGGTTCCTCTATGCCTATACCATGCATTCTTAAATTCACCCAGTGTTTTTGTCTCCACCACCTCTTCTGGGAGGCTGTTCCATGCATCCATTACCCTTTCTGTGAAAAAATACTTCCTTATAATACCAATGAGTCTTCCCCCTCTCCATCCTCATGTCATGTCCCCTTGTTCTTGAACATTTGTTTGTCTGAAAGATGTTACCCTCTTGTACCTTATTTATGCCATTGAGGTATTTGAGGGTCTCTAACATATCCCCCCTCTCTTTCCTCTGTTCCAGGATATACATATTGAGGTCCTCTGGTGTCTCCTCATAGGACTTTTGGTGCAGACCCTGAACCATTTTTGTTGCCCTTCTCCGCACTGCTTCTACTCTATCTGTGTCATTCTGGAGATGTGGCCTCCAGAACTGGACATAATACTCCAGATGGGGTCTCATTAATGATTTGTACTGTGGTATCACCATCTCCTTTTTATGTTTGCTGTGTGCATGCACGCCATGCATGTATAAGAAACATCTTTGAACAGTACATTTTAGAGGTGTGTGAGTTTCTGCCTAATGCAGTTGATGCTTTAAGGGGCTTGTCCCTCAGGCACCAATGAATCAGTGAGCTGTCTATGACAGCAGTTTAAGAGAAGTGGTCTTCATTTGAAAGAAAAGTGCCACTCCAATCAGGGATGGTTATGAGTTGATACATTATGGGGCTAATCCCTCAGGCACCAATGGATCAGCGAGCTGTCTATGACAGCAGTTTGAGAGAGAGGACAGCACTTGAAAGGAACCTGCAACTGCAATGAGGGACAGTTTCCTCATTGCAGCAGGACCTTCCCTCCCTTACAGCCAGGCACACAGACATACCTTCTCTCTGTTGGCAGAGCTGACAAGACTCGGCCATGTGCATTACAGTGCACAGTAATGCATTGCCAGAGTTACAGTTCTTGTCAGCTCCTGTCATCAAGTACCTTGCTTATTCGGGATCCATACAATTTCCCAACTCCAAGTTACCCAACTACAAATTCCCTGCAAGCAACTTCCCAACAGCACACACATCCCGTCTTTGTTTATGCCAACATTTATTTTACTGGCACTACTCAATTCCCAAATGCTAAATCCCCAACATGATCAGACTCAGGATTAGCAACGAAGCCTCAAGACAAACTGAATGCACTCGTACCTCACGACTACTAAATTGAAAAAAAGACTGCACATCCAGCGATTTCAAATAAATAATTAAATGACATGCACAAAGCGAGCTTAGAATTTCCTCGCTGCGATTTTAAAACTTCACAAACATGGGGATGTAATTCCGCAGCTGGTGTTGCTGGTGTCGCCATTGCTCTTGACAAAGCTACTAAGCTAGAAGGAAATGTGAGAGTGCAATGACTGTGGATAAAATTGTAATTGCCTAATTGGAGCCACTTTGATCTGAGAACAAAATGTAATTGCAAAATTGCAAAACTGATAGCATACACTTGCAGTAGCTTTGTTATTAACAGGACGTGAAGCTGCTAAATCAGTCGGTGAGAAGTTGCTTGCATGTCGTATAACCTGAAATAAAAAATTCAGTGACAAGCAGCCTCGCTGGATATGCGGTCTTTGATTTAGCAGTCTGGAGGTACGAGAGCTCACTGAACGCACTCTGAAATTAGGTTAAAATGTAAATGACGGGAAGATGCTAAACGGGTAAATGGTGTGCCAGGAAATAATATCGTCGATACAATAAGCTATGTGGTAAGCTGCTAGATGGGATTTCAGAGTCGGGAGATTGAACGTCAGTAAGAATTGAGTCAGGAAGTCATACTAGACCTGTTTATTCAGTGTGCCTTTCCTCATGAACCATTTCAATAAATAAATAGATGAGCTGTGGCATGGCTTTCTTGGCAGCTCCTGCCACCCACCACACGTACCCTGGAAGCCAACATCAAGGTGCCCAATCCCTGAGTCGACATGTATCCCCCATTAATGTGACACACTGGGATCCCACCCCAGTGTTCCAAAATAATTAATTTTTATTTATGTTTGTGACACTGGGATGCCCACTCCCAGTGTCAGATACCCCTCCTGCCCAAATATTTCACATGCCGACATCAGGGTGCCCAATCCCCATGTCAGCATACCCCTCTCACACACACACACACACACACACACACACACACACACACACACATATTGTGGCACACTAGGAGCCCATCCCAGTGTGTCTAAATATTTTTGGTAGGCTGTAAAATAAAATAAAAAGTCCCCACAGTCTTTTTTTCTCCTCCTGTAAAATAAGAACATGGCCCCTCATCATCTCCCCATTCCTCCTCCCCCACTGCCACCCTCCCTCTGCAGACCCACCTCCCCTTACCCTTCCTTACCCCCTACTTACCTCCAGAGGTCAGCAACAGTGATCTTCAATGGACCAGGACAGGTCTGCACTTTTCAAAGCCGACCGGCAAACTGCAGAAATGATGGTAAGCTATATAAAGGGAGTCAATTCGAGGGGTTTCAACTTAGGTTGATAACTCAGCCATTTTAGAATTTTGGCTCCAAATTTTCAACATGGAGTTCTTGTGACCCCACCTCATGAACACTGTCACTGACATTTGGATACGTGAGTGCATGACTGTGGAGAGAGTTTAAGAAGGCCTTGAAGACTCACTTATGGTATCTTGCTTACCAGGATTATTGCATTCTGACAGCTATTTATTCTGCTGTATGTGAATTTTATGCTTGGATTTTATTTGTTTTGAAGTTGTACAGTGCCTTGGTTGCAGAAAGGGACTATAAAAATAAAGTCATTATTACTATTATTATTATTATTATTATTCGGTCCCGAAAGGTGATATCATGGTTGCTGCATGGAATCACCTTTCAGGACTAAGTAATGAAAAGACAGTGCCACTGTTCATGAGGTGTAGTCCCAAAAAAAACATGTTGCAAATTTGGTGAAAAAATTCCCCAAAATGACTGCGTTACGAGCGTGCATTGCACAGTTTCTACACACACTTGTAACTTTTCCAATTTTTAATATTTTCACTCCAGAGTTTCAACATTGCCATTTTTTCACACCTCCTCATGAACAGTATAGCTGTCATTTTTCACATCCTGACCAAAATGTGTTTTCACACCTGTCACAGAATGGCGCAGTCACGTGCAAATCACCTTTCAGGATTGAGTAACGAAATGATAGTGCCACTGTTCATGAGGTGGGGTCCCAAAATGCCCATGTTGAAAATATGGTAAAAAAATTTTAAAAATTAGTGCATTGTGACGTGCATTGGCGCTTCGTTTCTACACACGCTTGTAACTTCACCAATTGTTCCTATTTTTACTCCAGAGTTTCAACACTGCCATTTTTCACACCTCCTCATGAACAGTATAGCTGTCATTTTCAGATCCTGCTCAAAATGTGTATTTCACTGTGCAAAATCACTTTCGGGATTGAGTAATGAAACAATAGCACCACTGTTCATGAGGTGGGGTCCCAAAAGTCCATGTTGAAAATCTGGCATGAAAATACCAAGAAACGCCCAGTGCATTAGGGTTTCCAACTTCCACTGCTCCACTGTAGAGACTGACAGGTGTCAGGGTGTGACTTGGTGTCATCGGCCACAATACTCACACCATTCCACCCCACCCTCACCCTGAAGCCAGTGACAGGTATCGAGGTGTGCCTTGGGGTCTTCGGTCCTAACGTTCATACCATTCTCTTCTACTGCACCCATCTCAGTTTATTTCCTCATGGAATGGGATGATCATAAGGGCCGAAGACTCCAAGGCACACTGCAGCACCTGTCAGTGTCTGCAGGGTGGAGTGAAGTGGAATGATATGAGTGTTATGGCTGATGACTAAATGGCACCCCCCCAAATGCCTGTCAGTCCCTGCAGGGTGGGAGTGGGGTCTGGCATTAGTTTAATACTTCTCTGCCATTCCTATTATGCAGCTGTATAACTCCTACACCAGCAATGCCAACACTAGCAAGCAAACATTCGGCATTGACAAATGCTTGTTTCCATTGGTGAGACCTCTCCTTATGCATCCCAGCATCCCACAGGCTCTCCCCAGAGCCTGTCACATTGTTAGGCCACCTTTAGTTCATCAGATATGATTACCCCCAGTCCCTTTCCTGTTTTGTGACCGTCAGTGTCTCACCCCTACCATGTACTCCTCCTGTGGGTTTCTGTGCCCCAAATGCACGATTTTGTACTGCTTTGCATTGAATTTTATTTTTTTAATCATAATTTTATTTAGATTTGAGTTTTCAACATCACTTACAACACATTTGCACATACAAGCCAAAGCAAAATATGACATATCATAATTGTATAATTACCATCTATGCCATATAAATTGGACAATTATTTAATTAAAGAAAATCTTACAACCCTTCAGCCCTTACATTAACTTAAAAAATAAAAGAAAAAAGGCAACAGTGCTAAAAATACCACCAACAGCTTAATCTGGTTCAGTTTCAGTTGGTTACCATCTGTATCCCTCCACCCAGTCGCCCCTGAAAAAGTGAATTCTAGTCTCAGTGGGCCTACTGGGTCAACAAAATTCAAGTAAATAAAAGTAGAAACAATATCCCATACATGCCCTTTTCTATTAATTTTACTTCCTTAATAGTAGGTGTTGTATAGGTGGTGGGTGGGGGAGATAACTAAAGGGTCCTTTAGAAATTCATCATAGCAGATCAGTTCTGTAAAATCAATTCCACAATTACATCTACTATGTCTTTACCTTCTCTAGTTGCCCTGTAATGGAGAAAGGGCAGCCACCTGCTCATGAATTCCTCCATCTGAAACAGAGAGTTGCTGTAATGCTGCTTCATTTCCATTATTCTGAGACATATGCATCAAGAATCCACCGTAGGAAAGCCAACATATGGTGATGGCCTTAAGGACTGCTGCTACAAATATATTGTATAAATAGTGATGTGACTTAGTCGATAAAGTAATGGGGGATACAAAAGCCAATATTATATTTCTTTGGGGTGCTGTATTCAAAATATTATCCACTGTGCCATTAATTGCTTCCAAAACTCCCAGTTCTGGAAATCCCAGAAAATATGCATGTGGGTGTCTTTATCTGGGCAGTCTTTCCAGCATAAGTCAGATGTGTGCTTGTCAAAATGTTTGGTAACCATCAGGGTCACGAAAGAAGTGGAGTGTTACTCTCATTTAACGTCTCTCCATAAAGAGAAGTTGTAGAACTTACAGCCAACCAAATCTTATTTCAGTCTGAGTCATTCAGTCTTACCCCTGCTTCCTTAGCCCTTTTCTGCTTGACATGGGTTGCTGATCCAGTTCTAAGGTCACCAAAACCTCTGTTATCTTGGAGACCCTGCCCTTAATGGTCTGGTTGTGAGCTAAGTTAGTTATACATTACTAAAGGGGATTGGGTATCATACTGAGTTGCAAGCCCTTATTTCCATCCATTAAATAATGCCTAATTTGTAAAAACTGAAAGAAATCTCTGTGGGGCAGACCAAACTCCTACTGTAACTGTTGGAAAGATCTTAGAGTCTCTCCATTATATAGCTGACCTAAAAATTTAAGTCCAATTCTGTCCCAATGTTTGAATTCTACATCCCATTTTAGGGGTAAAAAAAACAAATTGGTTTGTAGTGAGGCTGTGATTCTCATTCTCATTGATAAATTAAACCAATGACATATTTCTCCCAAAGAAGCCTGAAGGACATTGGTCCATTTATTATCAATTGATAGTTTTTGAAACCCTCCTTGTCCACTTCTGGTATATCTCTCACGTTTGGTATTGCTAATGAGTTTGTCTCTATGTCTACCCAAAATGGATAGTTGGAGTCTGTAATGAAGGGAACAAGGGCCTGTATTTGAGCTACCCTGAAATATACATGAAAATCTGGCAGCCCCAGCCCTCTTCTATCTCTAGCTGTGGAACATATTTTCCATTTACCCGAGGTATCTTTACTTCAAATAAAAAAAAATAAATTGTATTTTTAAGGGATTTCCAGAATGGCTTGGGAGGTTTGAGAGGTAGGGACATAAATAGAAAAAGGAACCATGGTAGCACATTCATTCTGATGCATTCCACCCTACCAGAGAGGGATAAGGGTAACTCTTTCCATTGGCTGCAGTCTTCTTGTATTTCTTGCAGCAGTCTAAGGTGATTCATAGAAACATAGACTTTGATGGCAGGTAAGGGCCGCTTAGCCTACCTAGTCTGCTCAGTTCCTAGCTATCGGATAAGCTACAGTTTCCAGTTACCCAACAACCTACTTCCTCCTACCCAGCTCTAAAATTGCCTTATGTTTGTCCCATGCATTCTTGAATTCCCCCACTGTTTTTGAACCCACAACCTCCCCAGGAAGGATTCATCTGATATAGCTGTTCCAGCTCTCGAGGATTCCATATTCCCAAGTTTCGAAATCCTGACTTCACTCATTTAGGTTGACCAATATCTGGAAGTACCTTTCTTTTCTGACCCATCTATCAGAATTATTTGTCTTAGATTCATTTATTTTGAATTCAAAGACCTCCCAAAACTGTTTTAAGAGATCCAAAATTTTGGGGATGGCCTGTTGAGGGTCAGATACATACAGGAGGGTATTGTCTGCGTACAAGGAGATTCTCACTTCTGCCTCTCCCACTGTAGTTCCGTGAAACATATGTGTTTGTCTTATCATTGCTGCCATGGATTCCATACTGAGCACAAATAAGAGGGGAGAGAGCGGGCAGCCTGCCTCATTCCTTGTCTTATTTCAAAACTGGGTGAGGTGATCCCATGTACTTTAATTTGTGCTCTTAGGTTTCTATATAAGTTTTCTATCCAGTTACAAAATTTATATCCAAAACCAAGCTTTCTCAAAATACCATTTAGGTATTGCCAGTCAAGGCAGTCAAATGCCTTTTCAGCATCCAATGAGATTACTGCCTGCACGTTCCTGTCTTGGGGGGGTGATGATGGTGAATTAAGAAGGAACCGAATGTTATCATGGATGTGCCTGTTTGGAATGAATCCTGTCTGGTCAGACTGTATTAGAGATGTTATTGTCTTCTGTAGCCTAGCCCCAATGGATTTGGCAAATATTTTTGCAGTAATTATTCAAAAGTGATATAGGCCGTCAATTAGCACAAGCTGTTGGGTCTTTTCCTGGCTTAGGAATGACAGCTATAAAGGCTTCACCCCAAGTATCAATCAATAAATCAGTCAATATTTATTTATGTAGAGACACCTTTCCTCAGTTCAAGGCGCCTGTACATAAAATCAGATAAAACATAATAAAATATAAATTAATACATAACTAATCATAAACAACAGAAGTCAGAACAATAAAACCATTAAGTGTTATCATTAAAAGTCTGAGGGAAAAGGAAGGACTTTATTTCTTGAAACTGTGGACAGTCAGGCATTCTGTTATCCAATGAGGAAGATAATTTCACAGGGTAGGGGCCACAAATGCAAAAGAGCTGGCCCCAGATGTCTGCAGACAGGAGAAAGGAGATCTTGAAGGTAGCAGGGTCCCTGATCATGTAGGGCTTTATAGCTCCTTATTAGTAAGCATGTAAGTTTGTCATGGATAAGGTTTTAATGACTCATTGTTTGTTCATGAAAGCATTAGTAAATAGTAGTAAATGTTGTGGCATTGTCATCATTGTTACATTCTGATGACACTAGTGAAAGTCATGGAAGTCCTGAATAAAGAACAAATGTCATAGAATCAATGATGTGTATGACTGCCATGACAAACTTACATCCCTACTTATAAGTATCCATAATCGCTCCTTCTTCATGCACTGTATTGCAGATTTTGATTAGGATTGTGGTCAATTCTGCTGTAAAACATTTATAAAAATTGACTGTGAAGCCATCAGGGCCTGGTGCATTACCTGTTTTAAAGGATTTAATTATTATTTTTACTTTGGTTTCTTTAACATGGGCTTCCAATTCAGTATTTTGCTCTGGGGATAGTGCTGGCAGTTGAATCTTTTGTAAAATTTTAGATTTTTTGTGTGATGAAGGTCTTTCTCTCTACACTGTACAGATGTTTGTAAAATTGAAGGAATTCCTTTGCTATTGATGATGGTTAAGTTATATCTATTGATGGAGAGTTGGTCGACCTGATAAGGGGGTATCTGCCCACTTCACGCTTTCACAGATGTTGGGCTAACAGTCTGCCCGTTCTCTCCCCACTCATATTAACACTGTTTAGTGTGTCTCAATGCATTTTCTGTGCATCTTAACACTAAAGCGTTATATTCATCCATTGCTTTTTTAAGTTGTTGGAGTAAAGATGCCCTTCTGATCTGTTTGTGTTCTGCCTCCAGGGCAGTAATGAACTCTGCTACTTTTTTAACCTGGGCCTAGTGTTGCTTATTTTTATGTGAAGCAAAGGAGATTGTGTGTCTCCTTATAACAGCTTTTAACACATCCCAAATAAATTTAAGAGGGGTATCTGCTTCTTTATTTTCCTCTAGGTATTGTTTTATTACTTCTTTAATTTATTTACATACCTTTATCCAGCACCAGATCTAGGTCAAATCTCCAGTGGCCCTGTCTTTGAGAGATCCTTTTGGAGTTGTGCTGAGATCATGGCATGATCAGAGAAAGTAACAGGATGAATATGTATCTTATTGAAGGTGTGTGTTAAGCCTATCTGAGTGTAGAATATGTCTATCCTTGAATATGAATTGGTAGCTGCTGAATAGATTATAAAATCAGACCTTCTAGGATTCTGTAAACGCCAGGCGTCAACTAACCCGGACTCAGAGCAAAGAGTTCTTGGAAGTTTGGAGCAGGTTCTAAAACCTTTGACTTTCGAGGGGTTTTTGTCAAGGACTAGGTCTTCCACACAATTCCAGTCTCACACACATAAAATCTGGCCCTCTGGGAGACTTAAATTGTGTGGAATAAGGACCTAAACAATTCCCCTGTGTGGGGGGGGCATAAATTGACACTACATGTATTGGACACCCACAGTACGTGGGGCAGTCGCACTGATTCACGTGTGAAAACGCGCACAGAGACACACGCGTCTTAACGCGTATCATACATGTCAAGAGTGGAAGAGGGGTTGAGGGGGATAAATCAATGATATACACTGCTGTTTGCTTGTGTAAGTATTTTATTTAACATCGGTGTTTATTATTAGTTAGTTGGTTTATTCTCCTTATTCATTATGAATGACCAAATTAGGTTAGAACCCTCCCCTGTGCAAATAATAACTCCTGTTAGTCCTTCACTATTAAATCTTAAACAGACTATTATGACATTAGACGGTGATATTGTACTTAAATGCATTTCATGTAATATGTATATATTGCTTGATGCATTGCCACTAACCCTATCTATGTTTATACGAAATGTGTTGGAAATAGTGTTTTGAGGGAAGATATTGAAGTGTTTACAAGCGATTAGCTGTGTTGGAATCACAGCAAGAAGCTTTAGGCTTCTAAAGTTCACACCCCAGCTGAGATTGACTCTGTATTCAGTATCAGTGACCCGATTATCTCACTTGATTTAGTAAGGAATAACAAAATTGTTCCGGTAGCATACAGATAAGCATAAGCGTGGAAATGATAGTAATATCACTGACAAGCTTGAGAGTGATGATTGGACTGAGGTTCTAGTAGGTCCCAGAGCAAAAAACAGATGTAGGGCCCTGGGAAACAATTTAGTTTTAAACAACAGATTTGAACCTTTAATAAATCTTGAAAATAGTGAGAATCTCACTGATAAGCCCCCTCATTGTGTCTACGAGGAACTATCTGAGGTTTCTATTTCTGAAAACATATTGGACTCCCAAGCTAACCCTATATTATGTGGTTTGAATGAACAAAGTACACAAGCACATAATGATTCTGAAACACATTTTCCCTTGATTTCTACTCTGAGTGTCCCATCTCAGCAGATTTACCCTTCCCAGATTCAAAGTAAAAATGGTAAGAATAAACCTAAATCAAAAACCCAAGTTTCACTGGATGATGAAATAATCTTATCCGTGGACACAGAGTCCCCCGGACTGGATAAAAGGCAGTGTTTTGTACTTGCGATTCTATCATTAAATACACAGATAAAATTGTTTGCAGGAAAGATAAACATAACATTGCCTGTTCTTCATTTAGGGGGCTGGTATAAGGATATCCACAATATGTGCACTGATATTTTGTATAACTCAGGTACCAATCCACTAGTTATTTTACATGTTGGTACAAATGACATTAAAAATTGTCAATTCAAGCTATAAAGGAGGAGTTTATTAATTTAGGAAAGACATTACAGAAATTAAATTGTGAAGTCCATTTCTCTGAAATTCTACTCATACCAAGGGTTAATTATTATACAGAGAAGAAAATAAAATGTGTAAATGAGTGGCTGAGGAAATGGACACTTGAGGAAGGTTTCTTTTCTATACCACATTGGGAGACATTCAGTGTTAATAGATCATTATATTGTTGGGATGGGTTACACCTGAGTAAACAGGGCACATATAAATTGGGAAGGGTGTTTGAAAATATAATTTGCAAATCTTTAAACTAATTGATGAGGGGGACAAGGGAATTAAGAATAAGAGTTTTGAAGTAGAAAAAAGTACTCAACTTAAAATCTGGGGGATTAATGCTCGTAGCTTAAATCAGGTCAAATTAGTAGAATTAAAAATTTTAATTCAAGAACTTGGTGTAGACATTGTATGCATCACTGAAACATGGTGGGATGATTCATGTGAATGGTTTAATAATATACCTGGTTTTAGGTTATTTTATAAAACAGAAATGGAAAAAAGGTGGTGGTATCTGTTGTTATATTTCTGAGAGTATACAGTGTCAAGAATTGGAAATATTCAATACGCCTAATAAGTTAACTGAATCTTTATGGATAGATCTAACCTTTACTCATCAATCAAAATTAAGGTTGGGAATTTGTTATCGACCTCAAATAGCAATCAGTGTTACAATCATGGAGTTAATAAATGAAATCAATAAAGTTTGTAAATTGGGTGATACTATAATTATTGGTAACTTTAATGCCCCAGGTATATCTTGGGAGAGGTTAAGTGGAACAACTTTATTTGAACGTGCCTTCTTAGAAGCCCTAATTTTACAAGGTTGTGATCAACTAGTTAGGAAACCAACTAGAAATAACATCCTAGATCTTGTAATAACGAACTGCATGGAGCGCACTTTATAATAAAAACCTGTGCTCATTTAGGATCTAGTGATCATAAAACCATTGAATGTACACTAAAGCTTTGTAAACCTAAGATACATGGTATAACTGATATGCTGGATTTTAAGAGAACTGATTGGTCTAAATTAATTCTTGAACTTGCAGAATTTGATTGGATATCTCTTTTTAGATCTTACTGTTAATCAAATGTGGACTATGTTGAAAAGTAGAATAATTGATGCAATCACATTACATGTGCCAAAATGTAGAACATTTAATAGTAAGGTAACATTCCACTTTGGTTTACTAAGCCAATAAAAATATTAATAAGTAAGAAGCGGCAAAATTTTAGGAAATTTAAATTAAATCCTACACCATTAAATAAATTAAAATATAGGACTCAACAAAAGACTACTTAAAGCTTTAATTAAAAGAAAAAATTAAGCTAGAGCACAAATTGGCTAGTTCAAAGGATTGTAAAGCTTTTATGCTTATATAAATAAACATAGACAGTCTACTAACCAAATTAATACAATAACTGTTGATGGTAAGGCTTTGACTAATAGTACAGACATAGCTAATGCTTTCAATTCCTTTTTACATCAATATTTCAACAGAAAGATTTAACAACTTCAAAATTTGATTTTGATTACACTGTGAAATAAATATAGATCAAGTTACTGTATTAAATGAACTAAATAAACTTTGTACTTCTTCATCAGCAGGACCTGACAATATCAGCCCAATTGTTTGGAAAAAATCACTGATATAGTAGTACAGCCTCTTACACTTTGTTTAATCACCTTAAGACTGGTGACATTCCTATTGATTGGCTAACTGCTATAGTTATTCTGATTCATAAAAGGGTAATAGATCTTGCGTTTCAATTATAGGCCCATCAGTTTAATATCAGTTTGTTGCAAATTATTGAGAAAATAATTAAAGTCAAATTGAACTTGAAATAACTTCATTGGGATTGGAGGATGTGACGCAGCATGGGTTCAAAAATGCCTTTCATGTAACACAAATTTGATCACTTTTTATGATTTTGTTAGTAGTAAATTGGATAAAGGTACACCAGTGGACGTGATTTTTGGATCTGGGAAAGGCTTTCGATTCCGTACCCCATGACAAATTAATTATTAAATTACAAAATTTGGGATTAAATGGTTATGTTTTGAGATGGATTAATAACTGGTTAAGTAATAGAAAACAAAAAGTAAGAATAAATTCAAGACTATCTAGTGAGTGAAGTGTTACCAGTGGAGTTCCCCAGGGATCTGTGTTGGGCCCTGTATTGTTTGGATTATACATGAGTGGCTTGGGGAGAGGCTCAAGTAGTAAAGTAACTAAATTTGCTGATGACACAAAAAATTGAGAGGGTTGTTCCCTGTTGAATATCAACAATTATGTAAAGACCTTCATTCTATTGAATTGGGGAATTGAAAATAATATGAAATTTAAAGAGGACAAATGTTCGGTGTTGCATTTTGGCAATAGAAACCCTAAATATCAATATTTTTTAAATAATAAGGTACTTAAGGTTAATCCGTGTGAAAAAGATCTAGGAGTATGGATGGATTCTAATTTTTCTTCCTCAACACATATTAAAAAACGTTTTGTTAAATGTAACCGAATAATACATTCTATAAGAAGAACTTTCATATCAAGAGATAGATTAAGTATTTTGAAATTGCACAAAACCTATGTTTTGCCACATCTTGATTACAGAAGTCCAGTCTGGAGCCCTTATCTTCGAAAGGATATTAAATTGGTGGAAAAAATCCAGAGAAGAATTACTAAATCAGTTTATGGCTTAAAGAACTATGAATATAATGATAGATTAAAGATACTAAATTTGTATTCTTTGGAGACAAGAAGAAGTAGGGGTGACTTGTTGTTATTATATAAATTATAAATGACCCTTGTTGAGAGAAAATTATGGTTTTAAATTAATTAAGAGGGAGGTTAATCTTAGGTCACATAATATGCAAATCAAAGTCCCTAATGTATTAACAGTCAGACGACTGAATTTTTATAATGTGCGTACTGCTAGATTGTGGAATTCATTACCAAATTATATTGTAGAAACATCAGCATTTGATCAATTTAAAATAAAATTGGATGATTATTTGTTGAAGTTACAATAACCCCACTATGTAGTGGAAGACAATTAAATGGGCGTTTTTTGCCTACTTTGTCTAATTAAACCAAGTTAAACAGTATACTCCTGAGACTAGTACCATCTGTCCATTGCCAGACATTACCACTTTTTGCACTTGGAAAGGTAACCCCATGTGAATCAACACTGCCACCCCTGCCTTCTTGGTCTGTGGATGTGCATCTGAATACACCATTCTCACCCAGGATCTTCTTAGTTTTAAATGTTTGGGAAAGTAGAGTTTTATTTCCTGCAAGCAGGCAATACCACATCCCTCCTTTTTTAATTCCTGTAGAATTCTGCTTCATTTGACTACATTGTTTATGCCTTTTATATTAACCAAACATATCTTAAGAGTTACCATTTATATGTAGACCAGAGATCTGTTTAGGCCCACCTCTCCCCCCACCCACACACCATCCCACCCGTTGAGTTCACCATATCTGGGATGTTGAATAAAATAAAAAGACAGAAACATATTAAAACACCACAAAAAAAAGTAACATTAGAATCAACAAACAATATTATTAAGCCACTTTAATCTGTGGGGCTAACTGTGTGAAGGTATTTCGCAGTTAATCTGGGAAAATCCCAGCAACCTCTGTTGGTGAAATGTGTCAGAGTTGTGCACTTTCCACAGCACAGGGGTTGCTACCCCAGAGGAAAAAGCCACCAAATTCAAGGGCTAAGGTCAATGGATTGGGCCTGTGCCTAAACCCCTAAACCAGTTCCCTCTAAATTACAGTTTCTGGTAGGATGCCAGCCCTGTAGTTGGGCACTCCCAGGTGCACTCTTTAGTAGATACTAAAAGCAAAACACGGTCACTAACTAGATTAACTTCACTGGCTATATGCCTTATAAAAAGTAAGAAAAAGGAAAAACGTATTAAATAACTGAAATTAGCTTAGTGCTTATAAACTTCCTAAACTTTCCGGCTGTAAATTACAATGTTTTAATCTCAATTTCTAATTAGTGTGATTCAATTTATTGAGGTATAAAAAAAATAAAAAAGAACCACTGAAAATTAATTGAATTCAACCGTTCCATGTGTTTTATACATTTTCTCTGCAATTAAGTAACTTAAACATTCTGAAGGCAAAAAAGAACCAAAATAAGTTTAATTAAATTCAATCATTCCAAGAGTCCTATGAACATTCTCTGCAGAAGATGGCCTCTGGTTTGCAACTGTCTCCTTAATGCTTAAAATAATAAGTCAGCTGGGTGATTCATTTGTGACCAAGTAAAGAACCAAAGAATATTCATTTAAATATAAATGCTAAGTTTCTAATAACTGAGCTATATTGCAGTATACATCAAAATACTTGCACTGCTCTGGATCTTCTCGGTCAGTGACATGAGTCCAGCCTTTTTAGGATGCAGTCTAAAGGATCAGCTATATTTCTCATCTTCTTTTATTAAACAGTAATTGTTGCCCAGTTAGGAAGTGTTAAAGGTGAACGTATTCAATGTCGAACCAGCTGTGGAGCCATACAACAGGAAGTCAGACCTGAAATCAATCTCTGTGATATTTAGTTCCCCTTGTTCTGATGGCATATTTTTGGAATAATCTGGACTGCCAAGACAAAAGATAGTAAGTACTAATACTGAGAAATATCAGGGCAAAGAATGTCATTAAAGTAGTTATGTGGATGCATTCTTCTTTTCACCTCAACCCTCATAGTGATTCCTCAAAGGTTTAGCCATTGCCCAACATAGGTGAAAGATGTTATCTCCTCTTGGGTTAAATATGAATCTAGTATTTTTTAGGGTTGATCAGTGAGCTATGTCAGAGTGCAGTGGGAGTAAAGAATCTATTCTTGATTCTTGATTTTCCTGGTTTATGCCCCCTGGGACAATTGACCAGAGGTGCTCCATGTTTTTGCTCTTCCATATCTTCAGGGAGGGATATTTCTATGGATTCCAGAAGGGGTGCTGCAACCATTAAGTTGTCAAACAGTTTAATGACTTCCTTATCTCCCATCCATAGCCTGGCAGGATATCTTAGCTTGGCCAACATGAGAGGAGGGTAGTTTTGATTGACATATAATTTGGTTCCATCAAGATTAAGATCTCTCTTTCTCCAGGCCTTTCTCAGAATTTGGTCTTTAATTGGGTATTTCAGAAATTTGATTTGGATCAGTCTTGGGGGGTGGGTGCCTTGTTTTAGTTTTGGTGTCACTGCCCTGTACACCCTCTCGACATCTAATGCAAAATCTTCTCCCAGGCCCAATGCTTTTCTAAGCCAGCAGTCCATGAATTGGGCTGTATCATCTTGCTCCACTCCCTCCGGCACTCCGAAGACCAGAATATTGTTTATTTGTGCCTTCATCTGCATCTTCTGCTAATAGAGTTAGTGTCCTTTCTCTTTTATGGAAGTATGCTAGAATCTTCAAACACCATATGTTAATTTGCACTGTCTCCATGTGGGTTTTTGTTGGAGGTATGGGCATCCAATTTTTTAAAATACTTTTGGATGCCGGAAACCTTTCCATCTTTCTTGTGCAGAAGTCTTAACATTTTTTGGCTGACAGTTATTGATACCGTAGATCCTGTATCTGAGCCTGATTCATCCATGTCATCTGCTGAGCTAAGTAGGGGGGCTCTTGATGCTGTGGAACTCAGTCCAGTAGGCTGCTGAGAAGGTATGCCTTGTGTTCGAGGGTTGCAAATTGCCTTGTGTTCAGGGGTTGCATGCCCACCAACGCTAATGTTTTTGTGCACCCCATTAGTGGATGTTTCAATCAGCTAATCTCTCTGGTTTTAGGCAACTTTTTCCTTTGATATGAAGAATGATGACTGTGTATTATGAACCCAGGAGAACGTGCTCTGAGCTAGGCAGCCATTTTGTCAGCTGATGTCACTAGAAGTCTTGCATTGAATTTTAGCTGCCACACTCTTGATCACTCCTCAAGCCTACTTAGGCCTCCTTTTTCCAATTCCAGTAGTGTCAACCCTTTGCAGATCTTAGTGTCATCTGCAAAGAGGCATACCTTTTCTTCCAACCCCTATGCAATGTTACTTATGAAGACATTAAAGAGGACTGGCACAAGTACTGATCCTTGTGGCACCATGCTGGTCACCTCCCTCTCCTCAGAATGAACTCCATTTACCACCACCCTCTGTGTTCAATCCCACAACCAATTTCTAACCTAGTTTACCACCTTGAGACCCATTCCCAGGTTTCTCAGCTTACTTACAAGTCTTCTATGTGGAACAGTGTTGAAGGCCTTGTTGAAATCCAGGTAGTCCCATGCACTGCTCCCTCAGATCTATTTCCTTCCCAGTCAAAGAAATCTATCAGATTTGTTTGACGATGACCTTCAATGTGAATCCTTGCTGCCTCAGATCCTGTTATGTGCTGGATTCAAGATATTCCATAATCCTTTATTTCAGCAGTGATTCCATTAATTTTTCTGCCTCTGAGGTCAGGCTGACTAGCCTGTAGTTGCCAGCCTCTTCCTAGCTTCCACTATTGTGAAGAGGGACTACATCTGCCTTCCTCCAGTCCTCCAGAACCACTCTCACTTCCAGCAATTTGTTGAACAGGTCTGTCAGTGGTGCTGCCAGCAACGCTCTAAGCTCCTTTAATATTATTGTATAAACCCCATCGAGCCCCATTGCCTTATCCACTTACAGTTTTGAGAGCTCCTTTAGGACTCTCTCCTCCGTATATGGACTGGTGTCCACCTCCTTCTTTAATGCTTCTGTCTCTTAACTGTGGTCCTCACCTTCCTCTTCTGTGAATACTGAACAAAATATTTGGTTAGGATTTCTGCTTTTTCAACCCCTCTCCTCACTCCCCTTCCTTCTCATTTTAGCCTTACCATCTCACTCCTGGACTTTCTCTTTTCACTAATGTAACTGTAGAATGTCCTATCCCTTTCTCCTACTGCCTGGGCTTTTTTCTTCTGTTTGGGCCTTACACTCCTGATTGCTTTCCCTGCCTCCTCTGCTTTTCCAGATACACAGCCCTGTCCTCCTCCTTCTGTGTCTCTTGTACTTCCCGAATGACAAGCATTTCACTCTTACCTTAGTGGCCACTTCCTTGCAGAAACATAGTGTTTTTTCTTACTCTTGCTTTGTTTAATTGCCTAATGTAAATGTTTGTTGCTGCCATTATGGATGCTTTGAGATTCACCCACTGTTCCTCTACTCCACCTGTCCTCCCCCCTCCTGACAGAGCTTTCCTGATGCAATTCCCCAACTTTGCAAAGTCAGCCCTCCTGAAGTCCAGGACCCTGACTTTCATGAGGTTTGCCTCTGCCATTGTTCTCATACTGAACTGCACTACACCATGATCATTGGACCCCAGGTGACCACCAGCCATGACATCTACAATTTTGCCTCAGTTAGTGGCTACGAGGTCCAGTATAGCTCCCTCACTGGTGGACTCTAACACTAGCTGCTTGAGGCATGCCCCTTGCAGAAAGTCCAAGGATAACCCTGCTTCTGGCTGGGGCTGAAGCTGGGATACTCCATTCAACATCTGTCAAATTGAAGTCTCCTACTAGCAGCACCTCCCCTTAGGCTGTCATCTTAAGGATAGCTGTCTCAAGAAACCTGTCCAACTCTTCCCTTGTCATGGAGGTCTTTAGATCACACCAGTGTGAACAGCACTGCCACTGACCATCTCTATGGTGACCCACAGGTCCTCTGCCCCTCCCTGCAGTCCCTGTACCTCAGTTGCATTTAATCGCTCTCTGACATAAACAGCCAAACCTCCCATCTTTCTACCCTCCCAGTCTTTCCTGAAAAGAATATAACCTGGTATGGTTGTATCCCAGTCATGGTTCCGAATGTACCATGTCTCAGTAACAGCAACAATGCCCAGATCAGCTTCTGCCTTCAAGTCCACTAACTGCAGGATTTTGTTTCTCCGGGCTGCGAGCATTCACCCACATAGCCTTCCAAATTTTGCTGTCTCCCCTTCTGACATCCCCCCTTTTATGCTCATGCCTTCTCTTTTAGCTTCCCCTGCCTTTATTCTCTTTCCTCCTTTTCTCTGCCATTTCACCTTTTCTGGTTTTAGGCACCTTTGCTGATTTCCCAGCTTCAGGGTCCTCCCTATTACTGCTTCAGCCTGTTAGGGGGTAGTTTGATTCCCCCACTTTCTTCCACCACTGCCCTTGACTAGTTTAAATACATGCCAATGAAGCATTTACACTGTTCACTGAGGATCTTAGTTTGCAATCTGGACAGATACAGGCCATCCCTCCTCTATAGGCCTGCATTCCTCCAGGTGAGATCCCAGTCCCCAATGAAGATGAACCCCTCTGCTCTGCACCAGTCCTTCAACCATAAGTTGAAGCTTCAAGTGTGGAGTTTCTTGTCCTTTCACCTGTCATAGACAGGTAACACCTCTACAAGGTTGCTGAGCATGCCACCTATCTGAGATTCCTACACAACTCCATGAAATCCTCCGATACCACTCTAACCTCATCCCTAACCAGGTCATTTGTTCTCTGATGGACAATGACATCTAACTCACTCTCCAGCCCTGCTCACAAATGCAGAGCATGAGGAGTCCTCATTAACTCTGGAAGGGGAACTGATGTCCTGTTCTTTGGAAACCTCTGGCTCTATTGGTTCCTCCTCCTCCTCTTTCTCCTCCTTCCCACAACCCTCATCAGTATATTTAAATTGGAAGGGGGTAGCAGCAGGGATTCCAGTCCTCATTGCCTCTGGAAGGGGAACTAAAGTTCTGTTCTTGGGACACATTAGACTCTATTGGTTCCACCTCCTCTTCCACCTCCTTCCCATAACCCAATTCAGTATACTTGCATTGGAGAGGGGGCAGCAGTAGGGATTCCCATAGCCTCGAGCTTTAAGAAAACTGCCATATTTGTTTGAAGTCCTCAACAGATTTTTTCTCTGACGCTAATTGCTCTGACTGAAACTGTTGAGGATCCATCAGTTATTACACTGGTTGCTCTGTCCTCTTTGCATGCAGAAGAACCTGAATGTCTTTCTTCTTTTACTTCTACTTCCCAGATGTTGACAGCTGTGACTGATCAGAAGACTATGTTTCTTTCCATCATTTTCATCAGAGCTTCTGTAACCAGAAGCTCTGCACTCAGTATTGGTATTCATTGATGGCATAACAGTCTTAGCAGTCTCTTTTTACATAGACAGCTCCGTGTAGCAATTTGCAATCTCTTTCAAATGTGGGAACCACTGCAAAGATAGGGAACTGACTAATGTGTGTGTTCCACCATCAGTGAAACCTACTTCCATATTTATGTTTGCATGCAGTTAACAAGGGAACACTGCTGGGATACTGTAGTAGAAGCTGGGCAGACAGTGACTGTTGTAAAGGACAAGACTGCTATACAACACAGTGGAATATGCTCACAAATCATGTCTGGTGTTGCTGTGATAAGTATCAGTCAAAAACATACAGAAGACCAGTGCCCAAGGAAATAAAAAAAAAATAGGTAGTAATTTTTTTTTTCTCCACACATAGGGCTCTATGCACTGGTGGCACACAGAACAGTGAAACTAAAACTGCAAAAGACCATTGCAGCAACAAAACTGGCAGTTCACTGTAATGGTCTGCGGTACCTCAACACTACTTCTCTCAGTGACCTGCCCTCTCTATGAAACAACTCCAACCTGGAATTGATTATATGAAAATGCAGGGTGCAGAACCCCCTGCATGGGGATGTGGCTGGGCACAGCCCCTCCCAAAAAACACATTGCTACTCTGATGGCACAGTATCAAGTGTTGGCATTGTGCCATCACTGTAATGGTCTTAAACAGATTTACTGTTGATAGAATATGGTGGAACCCCATGCACAAATGCCTACTCACTGCATGGGCCAGTGGGTAGGCATGCCTATATCCATGTACCACACAGTGGAATACACTGCACCCTTGATGGAATTCACCACAGGTGCACTGGATCCCCTTGCTGGCCACAAGGTATCATGTCCAGGGTGTACCAGTAGGCATGCTTCACACTGAATGCTATGCACTATGGTACAGAGTGCTGACTGGGGAATGTGAGTGGGAAACCTGTTCTAAATTATATGTGCCCCCCAGCACCTCCCCAGAAGGACACTTGCTGGCAGAATCAACAAATGGATCCCTTCTACACAGCTGCCCCAACCCACTCACCTGCTTGGGAGGGCTGGGGGCAGGCATTCTGCCACTCACCCATGGGTTACTATATGTTAGGGATCTGCAGCTTCCCAGAATCACCTGCCCTTTTGCAGGAGGATCCACTATGGGACCTAGGATGAACATCCCATTGGATGCCCACCAGCATCTCTCACTCCATCCTCCACACAGCCACAGTCCTCCATCCCACGGCTGCACACTGGTGGATAGGGGTACAGTCCAGAGGTGGGTGCAGCGCTGTGTAAGTGAGTTGCACATGTTTTGTGCTCAGTTCATGCATAGGGCCTATAGTGAAGAAGGATAATACTCTGCCTCAGCATTTCCCTTGTCTCTGATTTCATCAGGGGGCCTCCTGATTTAGCTTAGCAGAAGTGAAGTAAAGTGATGTGGCAGAATTTTTGTGTTCTTCCCCACTGTGTGTGGTGGAACACATTTGCTCCCAAGCAGTTCTTTTTTGGTTCCATGTGGACTGCTGTTTTGTGTGTTTTTTTTTTTATAAAAGCCATATTATAGGAGCACTCAGACCGTTTATAAGAACATTTTTTTCAGAGGTAGTTGTAGATGATCATTATCACATCTGAGAGTGCTGAGCATCGACTGAATTGTGATCTTCTTTCCTCACTAATGATCACTTAAGCAAGTGTGTGAAAAGATGCCCTATGAAGAAAAAAGTAAGCAAATAAAAATGTATATGTATGGCACCCACTCCATGGGGCTCTGGGTGCTTTACAGGAGTCAAACAGGCAGGGTGGTACAAACAATGACACTCGGGGTATATTAAGTTATACAATAAATGTAATCCTAAATAAAAATACTAATAATAATAATAAATAAGTAACATTAAAATCATCTCAAATTATCAAGATATGCTTCTTTAAAAAGAAAAGTTTTTAGACCCTTCTTAAATGCCTCCACCGATGGATCCTCTCTCAGAGACCTGGGAAGTGAAATACAGAGAACGGACCAGCCACCATGAATGAGCCTTCACCAGTGGTTTCAGCCTGGCCTTGGAACTGACAGGAGGCCCTCTGTGGAGGAGCAGAGGAGTACACTGGGATGCCAGGTGTAAGGAATTCAGACGGGTAGCCAGGGCCTTAGCCATATAGGGCCTTATAGGTGAACAAGCCCACCTTGAAGATGATCCTACACCATTTTTTTTCTCTTTTACCCCCTGTTCAGACTAAACTCAGTGGTCCATTAACATCACTGTAATGTTATTCAGGCATATTTATTCTGAGGTTCATCATCATATATTTGGGACGAAGCCTCGGGTATACCTAATCGTTACCTATTTACAAAATCTTATTAATTAATATGTAACTTTAGATAGCTATCTGGGTTAATGCCAACTGGAATGATTGCCACATTTTTTTCATAATGTTCTTTTAAATCCAATTTACAATACCATGTATACTCCAATTTAGCAATATTGATCATTGTATTTAACCAATTTTCAAAGGAAAGGGGGTTTGGGTACTTCCAGTTTTGCAATATGCATTTATTTGCAACCATTGCCATAAGAGATAATAATTTTCTCTGTGATGAATCAAGTATATTATCAAATGGGTATATACCCATCATGATTGTCAATGAATTGAGGATGATTGGCCTGCCAAAAACAATTCATACAAATTAATTCATCTTGGACCAGAAGAAGGACAAACATGGGCAAGAATGAATCATGTGTATTAAAGTACCTGATGTGGTTACACATCTAGGGCATTTATCCGTAATATTGGGATGAAACAGATGTAATCTATGCAGGGTGTAGTATATCCTATGGATTGTATTAAATTAATTTGTGTAATCTAACCAAATGAATATTGTGTATGGATACATCTAATGCATCTAAACTCTCCTGCCATAATTCAGATATTCCTAAATCACTTTGCCATTTTGTCTAAGCTTATCCAATCTATGATCTGAACTTTCACTTAGTAAATGATACATGGCTGATATTAATTCTCCCCCTTCTTTGTTGTTCTGCATAATACTTAATAGAGGTGGGGATTAATACTCAACAGAGGTGGGGATTCTGAGATTCTAGTTATACTTACAAAAAATGTTTCAACTGTAGATAGTAAAACTCCTGGGTATTCCATATTTTATATTCATTTTTCAGTTGAGCAAATGATTTTAATTTTCCCTCAAAACACATATCCCTCAATTGGTTCATCCCTTGTTTTTGCCAACTTAAAAATGATTTATTATCGATGGAGGAAACTTATAGTTATTATTTAGAGGAGTATACCTGTAATAAGATCATTACCACCTCATTTTTTTTTGTAGTTCTAGCCAACAGGTATATAACATTTTAATCATCATGTAGTTGATCCCATAAATTTGTTTAATAGGTGTTGCTGAGCATAATAAATTTAAAAGAGTTGGGTATGGTTGAAACTCTATCTCTATTCTATTTGAGATTTTCTTATACTTTCCAGGGTGTAATGAGTCCCAAATATGAATGACTTGTTATATCAAGTAGTATAATTTGAAATCTGGTAGTGACAGCCCCCAGTCCTCCACTTAACAGGCAGCAAATTCAGATCTTGCAGGACCAAGGTCAATGATAGGACCTAGGCAGGCTTCTCAACAACCTGTTCACAATGTTCTGCACTAGTTGCAGTTGGCAGAGGTTCTGCAGAAGTTTCCTCCACTGACCTGGAAGAACAGAGTCTTACAGTAGTCCAGTCTAGATGTAAGAAAGGGATGCACCAGTGAGGGCAGGTCATTGGGTGGAATTATGGGTTTAATCCAGGTGACGTTCCTTAACTGGTAAAAAACACCTTGGACAACAGACGACACTTGAGCATCAATTGTCAGCTTGTCATCAAGGATGATGCCTAGATTTCTCACTCTAGAGGATGCCATCAGCAGGGTAAATCCCAGGATCAGCCCTGTTACCACCTTGAAGGTACCCCCATCACACACTTGGCTAGTCTTGATCAGCAGTACCTCTGTCTTACCAGGATTCAGCTTCAGCCAGTTACAGGACATTTAATCCAGGATCTTGGACAGGCAATTATTTAGCATTTCAATGGCATTATTCATTCCAGGGGCAAAATGTATATGCAGCTGGGTATCATATGCATAGCAGTGAAAACCCATACTGTAACATCTGATGAGCTCTCCAGGAGCAGCATGTACACATCAAACAACATCAGCGACAGGATCTAACCTTGAGGAACTCCACATGACAGGGCTTTGGAGAGGAGGAGAAATTCCCCATCACCACCAATTACCTCCTGCACCAGAGAAATTACTCAAATCAGTTGTTAACAGTACTGGCAGGTCCACAATACTCTCAAAGGTGATCCAAGAGCACAATGTGGTCCATGGTGTCAAAAGCTGAGAAGAGATCAAAGAAAACAATGATTGACTGGTTTCCGCTATCCCTTGCCCTGAGGAGGTCATTTTCACCTGAAGCATTACCTGCTCAGGTCTATTCCCAACCTAAGTCCAGACTGCAATAGGCTCACAGATATCAAAGGCCACTAAGGTGTGCCTCGAGCTGCAGTGCCACCACTTTCTTGACAACCTCCTCTAAAAATGGGAGGATGGAGCTAGGTCGATAATTTGCCAGGATATCAGGATCAAGAGTTAGTTTGTTCAGAAGGGGTTTCACCAATGTCTCCTTCAAGGCACTGCTGAACAACCCCTCCTTGAGTGAATGCTGGACTATCCTGTCAACACGTTAACAGTGGTCCTGTGCATTCCACTAGGAGATGAGCTGGGTCCAGGTCCAGTTCACAAAAGGTGGTCTGCAGCTTTGAAATCACCTCAATAACCCTAGCCACCTCCACTGGCCAGAACTCCTCCAAGACAATAGGAGTGCCTCTGTTCCTACTAGGTTCCTCACTGTGAGTCTGATCTTGTCTGACTGGGGAGATCCTGGATTAAATAGAGGAGACATTGTCTGACAAGAACAGAGCAAACTCTTTGCACAGTGTGACTGAAAATGCCCTTTTCAGCTACAGACATACACAATGAAGTAGCCTGTCTGCCGTCTAAAAGAGCTGAACTAGTATGTTCCTCCCTGCAGCATTTTTCCCTGGCCAGGAATTCTGCCTTCTTACAATTGATTGCCCTTTGGTAGTCACCGTAATGAATTCTCACAGCCAGTTTATCCTCAGTGGATCGGGTTCCCCATCAACAATGCTCTAACTTCCAACCCTTGGTCTTCATCTCCATGACAGCCCCATCAAACCCCCTCCACCCCACTGGGGTCTCAAGCAAGAAGACCTGGGTCATATATAGACAGATGCATTGGCATTGAATGCCTCAGAGATGGCCTTGTTATAGGCCTCCCCTTCCCCACCCATGCCAATCACACATGCAGCACACATACCAGAAAGCTCTACTACCACCAAGAGTCCCTCTGGGGACAGTACTCTTAATGGGTGATAGCGGAACAATTCAATAGGGGAGGGACTATCAGGGGGGCCCCCAAATGAGAACTCCACTATGCAATGATCAGACCAAATGATGTGATCAATTTTGAGGTCAGTAATCTCAAGCCCCAGTGAGAATATCAAGTCGAAGGTGTGGTTGTACTGGTGACTAGCAGAAGCAACTGCTTTTGCTAGGCCCAGAGATGTCATCAACTGGAGGAGGTCATGTCAAAATGTGAGGATTTATCATCAACCAGACACTGGAAGTCTCCAAGAATTAACCATCTAGGTGACTCCAATACACTGTCAGTGATGAAATCCATGACCTCCTGCAGGAAATCTGCCCCCTATCCTGGAGAACAGTAAACAAGGAGAATCCTACTGCCTGCAGCTGGACCCACACACACTTCAACACCTTCAAAAGATAAGGCAGAGCCCACTAGGTGCATGGAGAAGTTCAAGCTGGATCTAAAACAGATAGCCACACTGCCACCCCTGTGGTCCCTCCTGGGGCAGTAAACAAAGAAACATATAATTAGGTGATAGCTAAGGACTGCTTGGCCCACCTAGTCTACCCATTACCCTAACCTAATGGATAAGCTGCAGATCCTAGTTAACCAACAGCATACTTCCTCCTACCCCCCCAGAATTGTCTTATGTCTGTCTCATGCATTCTTGAATTTCCCACTGTTTTTGACTCCATAACCTACTCAGGAGGGCTGTTCCATGCATCCACAACCCTGTCTGTGAAAAACAGACTTGCTCACGTTACTTCCAAGCCATTTCTTCTCTATCTTCAAATTGTGACCCCTTGTTCTTGCACATCTCTTTTTCTGAAAGACGCTACCCTCTTGGACCTTGTTGATTCTCTTGAGATACTTGAAAGTTTCTATCATGTCCCCCCCTCCCTCCTTTCTTTGAGGGTATACATATTAAGTTCATTTAGTCTCTCTTTGTATGTCTTATGGTGCAGACCCTGCACCATTTTGGTTGCCCTCCTCTGGACAGATTCAACCCTGTCTATGTATTTGTGAAGATGGGGTTTCCAGAACTGCATGCAGTACTCCAGATGGGGTCTCATCAACTGTCTGTACAGAGGGATAACAACTTCCTGTTTTCTACTGGTGATGCCTCTCCTATACATCCCAGTATCCCCAACCCTCTTACTGCCTTCTCACATTCCTTGCCCACCTTTAGATCATCTTATATAACTTTTCACAGGTCCCTTTCCATTTTGTTGTTGTCAGTATCCCACCCCTTTGTCACTCTTCCCCTGGGTTTTTGTTTCCCAGGTGCATTACTTTGCACTTCTTTGTATTGAATCTAAGTTGAGGACACTATTGAGCACCTGTCAGGGACTGACACCATTAAAATTGGCTCTGCATCATCCCCCAACCAAGATTTCATGATGCAAGCCAGACTGATCGAGGAAATCAAGTCTGCCATAATTACAGTCTTGTTCCTCATTGATCTGGCATTGCACAGTACAGCCTCAGTAGGACCAGTGGAGAGTACAGGCCCACCAACTGCCTGCCACTCATTCCAGTGGGATCCCTGGGGAGGGGCACTAAAAATGTTGGTGTCTCTCATGCGTCCATTTAGCCCTAAGGTACCTCCTGCTCTTAATCAGCCAAATACTGCTCACCTCTGCAGTACCCACAGTGCCCTGCCACCAGCCCACTCACCCCTCACACTAATGCCCACCTCCCAACATCATCTTTCCACTATAATTGGAAAGGGGCAGTCAGAAAAGGATGGAGCTCACGTAGCAGAGACACTGTGTAGATAATACGGAGAAGTCTGGAACTCAAAGACATCATGCAGCTACTTACTAGCTGAAAATACCATGCACAACTCAATTTAGAAATGAAAATCAGCATAAAATAAAAATAAAACCAATCCCTAAGCATACATCTGTTACCCACATATTATAATGCAAAATAACATCCTAACCATGAAAACCATTGGCTCGAAACATCCTGCAAAAATACGTGCTGCTAACGGGAATATTGCACAACTCACTGTTGTCTTCCACTAGTGATCAAGGAATTTCTGCATACCATTAAAACAGTAGTTGGTGGCTACAGTTGGTGTAATATCACTGACATGCTTGTTGGTGGTAAAAATTGTAATAATGCAACTACCATTGCTAATGCCTTTATTGACCAATTCTAGGACCTGTCAACCTACACCACCCAGGTTACTGCTTCTGACACCATCACCCCCCAACTTCTCCCTCACTACAGCAGTCACCTTCCTGCCCCCCTCCCTTTTACATGTGTCTCGGTAAGAGAGTCATGTAAACTCCTTGCTGGCCTCTCTCCTTTCTCTAGCCCAGGTCATGATAATCTTGAGCCCAAACTCTTAAAACTAGAGGCCCCCATCATTGCACTTCTGATCTCCCATATTATTAACCTGTGTCTTACCACAACTGTGGTCTCTTCAGTCTAGAAGGTAGCTATGGTGGTACCTGTTTTCCAGCAGGGCTACTGTAAGTGCACCGAAAATTACCGGCCAATAGCCATCTTGTCTGCTGTCAGCAACTTATTGGAGAAAGTAGTTGAGGTGTAACTATCTGAGGACCTGCTCAAATATAGCTTGCTGACCCCTGAGCAACATGGATTCTATAAGAGTCACAGTACTGGAACAGCACTTGCTAAGGTTGCATCTGAAATTAGGACTTTAAATGACCGTGACGTGTTAACAGGTGCAATCTTTGTAGACGTCTTCAAGGCCTTTGATTTTGTTGACCACACTCTTTTGTGTGCAAAACTTTTCTTGCTTGGCATGTCCAGTCTGTTCCCAGCCTGATTCTCAAATTATCTTGCCAGTAGACAACAGCTAGTGAAATATAATCGAGTCCTTTCTAAACCTATTTCAATAAACGTTGGGATCCCACAGGGGTCTGTCTTAGGCCAAATCTTATTTTCTCTATTAATGAATGACTTCCTGCTGGTCCCTACCCATAACATCATGACCCTCTATGCTGATGACTTGTTTCTCCTGTCTAGCTCACGCAGCATTAAGATCATAACCAGTCAGCTACAAGCTGACTTCCAAAAGCTACAAGCCTGACTCCTCATTAATAAGCTTGCCCTTAATCTAAAGAAAACTCAGTCCATGCTGTTTGGATCCTCTGCTAAGCTTAAGATTAATACTACCCTCTGATGATTATGGGTTTAGATGGGGCCCTTGTTGCCACTACTTCCTTTTCAATTCTTTGGGAGTTATGCTTGACTTTCAGTTAGACCTCTCTTCACATATCCAAAATGTTTGTAGGGCAATAAATATCAAACTGAGCCTAGCCTACAGGGCCAGAAGGAACCTAACTGCAACTGGCATCTTGCCCTTGATAAAGGAACTCTTCTTCCTACACTTAGCAATGGACTCACCACTTTCCCCTAGTTCTAAAGGTAGCCTTGTCAAGTGAATGTGACCTAACGTCTGTCACTTTGCCCTCCTGTCCCCCGCCTCACCCATCACTGTGATTTTTATCACAAACTACACTGGTTGTCTTTGTGTAACTTCTGTTCCTTCGTCCTTGGCAACTTTCTTGTCGAAACTTTCCATACCACCACTCCCCCTACCCTGTCCAAACTATTTAAACCTGCCCAGCTACCATACCTATTCAGATTTGTCAACTTGCAGTCCTTTCTTGTCCTAAAGTCATGCTTTCTGTCTGGAGACCGAGCCTTCACAATCTGTACTCCTAAATTCTGGAACTCCCTCCCAGTGCTTACCAAGTATACCACATCCCATCTCTCTTTTAAGAGATCCCTATGAGCACACCTGAAATCAGCCTTGACTGTCACTTTCCTTAGTGTGCCTGGTGTACCATACCACTGTATCATTTCCCTGAACTCTACACCTGGATATGAATGATGTCCTGTATCTTTAGTATACTCATGCGCTTAAGAATTTATTGTATATAAAATTTCAGTGTATCATGGCTTGTCCTAATGCTCATTCCTTCAATTGTGTTCTTACCTCTTCTATTGTGTTCATGATTCTCAGATGAGTACCTGTATATTGTTTTCTCTGTTGCACTTTCATGTTGTTCTGTATTTTTACCTTTGTAACCACCCTGGTCATACCTGAAAATAGACATTTTTTGCCTAGTGTGTTTACCTGGTAAACAAAAGCAAACTAAATAAATAAAAAACACTTTTACCACACACTTACACACTATCAAACCCCACACACCGCCCAAAAAGAATAACCTCAAACCAAATTTAAATACATAAAAACACTTACTCCAAAATGTTAGTTATAAAGTAAGAAGTTGAACAGAGTCCAATTTCAACACCACAGAGAACCACAGGTAAACAGGTTCACAGCAGCACTGTCACAACCGCTGGCTAAGAAGTGCAGGACCAGGTAAAGAGAATGCTATCACCACTATCTTTAGGAAATGAGACAAACAAACATTAAATTCTGAACACTAGAAAATCCTACCAGTGGTGCTCCCACCACAACTCACTGAAAAAGATGGAAAGCACACAGTACTTACAGGTGATAAAGTCCACAAGAGGGAGCTGGCCACAGATGTGAGGCTAGTCCTCTGGATGCAGTGCTTAGGGTCTCTGCCCACCACAACCAGTTAATTCTGGAGTGGTCCACAATGAAGTAGTCCACAGGTAAAATAGGCAAATGACCCAGGACCAACTCCTCCCCACCAGCTGCTATAATCAGCTCATAGCTCAGGTTCAGAGTTCCTGTGATAGAGCACAGATCCTGTAGGGCTACCCAGCCCACAGTCAATGCAGAATCACTCAATCTTCCCAGCAATAATGACATAAACTGAGATTCCTTAGCACTTCAATGCTATTGCGTGCTTTTCCAGCCAATTCCTCCCTCCTGCAACGTTCCACTTCCAAGGTTTCCGGCTAACAGATTTGCCACTCCAAAGCAAACCCTTTTTTTCAGTCAACTCTCACAAACACTGTTGAACCAGTGCTAAGTTTGAAAATTAAAAAAGCCCTGTGGAGTTAAAACAGCACACTCTGAAAACAATAAAATGGTCTCCTAAGCTAACTCACTGTGATCTCCTGACTAACTCTTCTTTCTCTATACCTCAACACTAGTATTTACTTACTAACTAAAATAAACGTCACACTCACCGGACAATACACGCATCTAGAAAGGTAAATTACCTAACTAATAGCCCACATTCTCCATGGTTAGTTGTGAAACTGAATGAAAATTACAGCAATACTCTAAGTGTTTGGGCAAGTGCTCATCTTAAAAAACATATTATATTACTCTTAGGACTAGATTAGTTAAAAAATAGTTTGAGCCCAGTTCCATTATGTTTATGATACATTTGTAAAGGATTTTTGCTGTTTGCAATGAAGACCTCATATAAGAATATTCTAGTTATAAGAACATTTTTGCTAGGCAGTTAGGGTGTGTTTATAAGAGTGCTCCATTGTATTAGACTATAGATAATCCTATTATAACTAGAAGAAGAAAGGGAGAACATTTTGGGTCAGGCACTCATGGTGCTTATCTTTAAATGGACATTGTCAACCATCTTATCCCATAAAGTATCTCTTATTAAAAAAAGCATGTTATGATTGGTCACAGACTGTAGTGATTGCCAATGTACTGTATCGGGAGTTTGATTTTGATTCCGTTTTCTTTTTTTAAAGTGAAAAACAGACTACCTACCATACTGATGTTACGCAAAAAAAAAAAAAAAAAAAAACTGTTTGTTTGCAGTTCTTGATGAATTCCACTGCATCTTTCCTACAGTTGGGAACATCCCAACACAGTCTTGCCACTCATTACACTGGGAGGAGAAGATACTATTGCATCATGAGTGAGTGAGTGAGTGGTGAGTACACTGTTTTCGATGTTCCTAATGTTCAGGAAGTATTTAATGAGGGAAGAGCAAGGATTTGAAACAAGACAAGGTTGGGTATCACTATACAATTGCTATGTATTTCAATTATATTAAGGAAAGGTTGCAGATAAAACAACCAGCAGCATTAATGCATTTTAGAGAAGGTAAGCAATCATAAAATCTAGGTTTTCAACTAGAAATAATATAATAGGATTGGAAGTGTCTCTTTCAGTGATAGTCATTAAAAATAAAAAAAAGGAGAGGACTCACTTGTTGAACCAACATGACTGCTGTTCTCAGTTGATATCTTCCTGTTATTTGCAGATATATGGCCACACAGAATAAAGTGTTCCAAGCATGCTGCTTCTGTGCAGGACAATATTAGATACAGCAGCAAAACAAAGTGTGACATCTTGAGCCACAAATGCAGACTCGTGAAACACAGATATTGTTTTGCATGTCTGCTGATGTATAGCATTGGTTGGCATCTGAGCAATGGGTGACAACTGCTGTGATATCTGCCATCTTTTGTGCCAGTAAATCAAGCAAAGCTGTCATTTGTATCTTATTGTAACTGTTTTGTTTGTCATAAATTGCTCATTGTTCCATGAAAGGTGGATTTTGTTTGAAAGTTCTTTGTAAAAATCAATAAACAAAATAGTAAAAATAAAGGGTATGTTAATAGTAATGGCTCATATTGAGTTGTTATGGTTTAGTTTCTCTCTTTGAATACAGACTGATAATCTGAGGGCTTGACTACTATTGTGGCATACAAATTCAGATCCATGGAAGTTTTAATTTCTTATTAAATTAACTCAAATCCTGAATACTGCATATCAAGGTTAATGTACACAGGCACTGAAGACCATAAAGATCTCTCTAATAAGTACCTTTGGAAGGAACATGTTTGGCCCTAAAAAACAGTAATGGTTCTGGTGAACAAATGTGTTGGGCCAATAAAAAGCATCACACTATTACCTAGTTTTCTAAGGACCAGTGGATCGATGGTCAACATTACTCCATCAATGAGACAGGTCCATGTAACCCACAATCAGGATACAACTGGAAACAAGATCATCACAGTTTACAGTGCCTTTCCAAATTACAAATAAATATATAATCTATAACACGTCCGAATGAGTACTAACCTGTATGCTGCCTCCATTCCACAAAATGAGGCTCTCATTAATGAACATATCTTGCCCAGGAGGAGCACGGGAGTCAAACTGTCAAACTTGCACATACTTGGCAGTTATTCCATCTGCTAATGTCTGCCAATTTAATATGTCATATACTGCAGGACAGTCTCCATTTACATCGAAATACACCATCTCCATTGAACTGTCCTTGAAAAATACATTCTTCACATAATGTAGGAGCTGCAGACCAATAGAATGAATATGTGACACTAGGGTTACACCTTCTAAGAAACCCAAATCAGGACATTTTATACTGAAACATGATTTTCTGTAGGACAGTATGTAACCTTGACTTATTTTCTCTAAAAAAATAGTAATATTTTTTAGCTGTTCAGATTGATTTCATTCATTGTTTACTCCCTTATAGAAATAATTATCTGAAATGTTTTCATGCTGTGGACATAAAACTACCTATGTGATTATGCATGCTGCAAGAATGATTTAAAGGTTAAATGGAACTGATTGCATGCATATGATGTGTGCAACAAGCAAGTGTGGAAAGCATGCTTTTTATGTTAATTTGGAACAGACTGCATGCATGTGGTATGTGTGCAAAAAGCAAGTGGTCACTGATAACTACACACATGAAAGTTAAGTGACTTGCTCAAGATCAAACAATACACAGATGGTGGTTGATGAGACTCAACCCCAGGTCTTCAAGTCTTCTGGTTTGTAGGTCAGTGTCTTTAACCAGTAAGCTATACTGCCTGCACCATATGGATCTCTTTTACTTCAATACAAATATACATATATCTGCACACATGTGGCATGCTTATAGCCACTGATATGCTTTAATTTTCTTATCCCCCTCATCTAGGTTGCACAGCTAAACTCTAACACACTTATTAATGTAAACACATCCCCAATATGCACACTTACACAAAACTACTTAATTACTTCTGTATGGCCTGCACTCCTAATATTTTCTCTCCATAGTTTGAATGCTTCCAAGTAAATAGACTTTAAAGGGAAAACACAAAAGTAGCAATAACTGAACAACCCACTCATGGCCAACCCCCATTCACACACTGTAGCAGGTGTGGCCACACGACTACAGACAACTTACCAAGTATAGTTATGTCAAGAGTTTCTTACCTGAATACTAGGGAGCCAGAGGTAGGAGTCGTTAAGAGATGATGTTCAAGGCTCAGAGTGCTGGGGAGTACCCCCTTGAAATGAATGGAGTTATTTTTTATTATTATTTTATACAATATGATGGTGAGTTGGAGAATAATGAAGGCCACTGTTCTAAAAACTGTGCCCCTGTCAGTTGAACGGTGGACTCATCAATCTCCCAATGTCCATCAATAATGTATAAAATAGTAATAAAAAATATACCATTAATTCATTTCAATGGGGCACGCCCATGCACTCTCCCTTGCCCTGTGTAAAAATGTGCCTGAGCATGGGGATGTGGAGATCAGCTTCACTGGGGAGAGGTACATATGCCTGACTATAGTGGGGCTTCAATAGTCTGTGCATACCACACCTCTCAACTGTCCCTGAATGCAAGGGACAGCCCCCATTCCTTTACAGAAATATAAGTGTGCTGTGTAAATGCGGAATGCATGCCACAGGCTTAGTTGTGCAATTTTGTATGCAGTTTGCATACACAAAGTGAACATATGTGAACCAGGCCTAAAAAGCACATCAGGTCTGCATGCTGCAAGCTTGATATGTGTGCAGCAGGTAAGCTGGTATGAACATCTTCTAAAACGCACATCAGGTTTGTGTATTGTACACTTGACATGAGTGCAGCATTTAAGCTGGGATGAATATCATATAAAAATCATATCAGGTTCCCAGGTTGCAGACGTGCCATGTGTGTAACAACTAAGTTGGTGCAAATCTCATCTAAAAACACATCAGTTTCTATTTCTCATACTACTGCTAGCACTTAGAGTCATTAAAACACCTTTTCCATTGATCCCCCATTAAAATTTGGTAAACTCATTAATTCTGATCCTTTTGCAAGTTGTTTAATGGCTTTTGAATTTTTTCATTAAATTGACATTAATTTGTAAAATATTGGTTGCTTACTGCATTAAATGCCAAGGATATAATCAGCCAACATCTCCCATTCTAGATGTGCAAGGAGGGGCCTCTATGCTGTGAAGCCTGACCTTTTGATTTTGGGCCGTGAAAATCCCCCTATGCATATTTAGTGCTACAAATGTCTTTGTCCATGACTGTTACTGCTCACTTACTTTCCCGTTGTCATTCTGTATGGAACAAATACACTATGGCCATGCTCAGCACTCTTTGTGCTGAATATGGTCTTGGAAGCATGCACCATACCTCACATTTTATCACTGAAATGATGGACATAGACACTTAAAATGAGGCACAATGAGGGACACTAGCCCTCACAATGATCAGGACACATCCTGAAACATGAAGATATAGTACCTCAGAACACAGTGGAAACCACTGTATTTACTTGTACTTATGTTAGTCTCTGTGAATTAATTTCTACCATGAAAGCAGGGTACCATTTCAGTAGGGCAGTGGGTGCAGTTGCCCCCCCCAAAAAAAAACCTGATGCCTAGGTTGTTCTTATGATGTGGCAATAATGGCAGTAAATTTGGATTTAATCTTTTGCACAATAAGTGTCCCCCAGCCAGTGTTGCACTCATGCGGTAGGTGCACTACTGACTCGACTGTGTCTGTATTATGTTGTTCATGTGATGTAAAGGAGCTCCAGTCAAGCAAGAGCACATGATAGGGGCACTGTCTTTCCAACCACAGAGTAGACAGGCACACTCCAGCTTGGAGGAGTCAATGAGCACTGACCTCTCAGTAGCAGTGTTGTGACAGCATATTTTGTTGGTCTACTCATAGTGAGTGTTCTTCTCTCTCCCATGGTGGTGGAAGGGGCTGGGGGTGAGTTTGATGCAAACTCTAGACTAAGCTACCTACTTACTTTACTAGGCTGGAATCTCAAAAAAAACAGCACAGGCCCACAATGGCAGTAAGCTAGGCCTTACAGCAGCAGTGACACTGGTGTGGGTGACATTCATGGACCTCGATCAGAGCAGTGTGGCATCAGCCATGTCAGTAGCCAAGAAGAAAGCAAGCAACACAGGTTGAGTGTGTTAGCTTGGTGAGGTGACAGTCGTAGACCATGCTGAGACCTGGGATGGTCAGTTGTAGCATCCAGCTTCTGGCAGAAGAATGTAGGAGTAGCGGACTGAAAATTTGGCTGGTGACACACAGGGCTAGGCCACAGATTCTGGACAGATGGTCGAGAAAGTAAAAGAAAGTAATTTTTTTTACAGGGAAACTGGGAGAGAACTGAAATATCAATGTGGTTTTCAAATTTCTGCACCTTTGGGTGTCTTCAGAACCCATATGGGATAGATATTGAATGGAATGGAGTTGGGGAGATAAATTGGGACAAAGTTTTTTTTTTTTTGCGGGTCGGTTCAGAACTTCAGCCAGGAAAAAATATTCTTAATAACTGGGTGGGTTTAAGCCCAAATCTGGTGCACTGCTCTGAGGTATAGACAGATTAATATCATACATATCACTTTTCAGTTACAAAGATATGTTTTACCTTTTAGAGATGTTCCAGACATTCCAGAGCTTTCTGCCTAGGGGCTAACTAGCACCTGGCCTACACTGGTTGTTGGCTACCCACTGCTGAAATCTGAAATGGTGCCCCCGCCATAAAGTCTAAATTTACAGGACATTCTCTGTGTGAGCAGCATGCTTTCTGTGAGGGATGGATATGGGGCAGAGCAGTTTTCAGGGGTAAAATGATGGCTGTTACTTGCATTCAGGAACAGTTGAGAGGTGTGATATACACAGACTATTGGAGCCCCACTATAGTCAGGCTTATCCCCCCCCCCAAGTGAAGCTGACCTCCACTTCCCCACTCTCAGGCACATTATGACATAGGACAAGGGAGAGTGCAGGGCATGTTCCATTGAAATGAATGAGGGTATTTTCGTATTACTATTTTATACATTATTGATGGAGAGTTGGAGATTAATGAAGCACACAACTCGACTAACAAGGGCTATAGAACAGTGGCCTTCATTACTCTAAAACTCACCATCAAAATTTATATAATAGCAATAAAAAATAACTCCATTCATTTCAAGGGGGTATGCCTCAGCACTCTGACCCATGGCTATCATCTGTTAAAAACTCCTACCTCTGACTCCCTAGTACTCAGGTAAATGACCCTCAGCTTATATCTATACCTGGTGGGTTGTCTGTTGAAGTGTTTCTGAACCTGTTACAGTGTGTGTATGTGTGTGTGTGTGTGTATGTGTGTGTGTGTGTGGGGGCTGACCGTGTGGGTAGGTGCTGAATTATTGCTGCTTTTGCGTTTTCCCCTTAATATCTGTTTTCATGGAAGCATTCAAAACTATGGAGAGACAATATGAGGATTACAGGCCAGACAGAAGTAATTAAGTAATTTTGTGGATAAGTGCATGTATTGGGTTGGAAAGAACCGCATGTGTTTCCATTAGCATGTTTGCTACAGTTCAGCTGTGCAGCTTAGATGGGGGGGCAACAAAACTAAAAAGGATGTCACCGGCTATAAGCATGCCACATGCGTGCAGATGTTTGCAGATTTGTATTGAAGTACAAGCAAACCATGTGTATGCAGGCAGTATAGCTTAGTGGTTAAGGGCACTGAACTGCAAATAAGGAGACCTGAAGACCTGGGTTTGAATCTCATCAACCCCTACTTGTATACTGTGTGATCTTGAGCAAGTCATTTAACTTTTATGTGTGCAGATATCAGTAACCACTTGCTTTTTGCACATGCCACATGCATGCAGTCATTTCAATTTAACATTTAAATCATGCCTGCAGCATGCATATATCACATGGGTAGTTTTATGTGTACAGCTTGAAAACATTTCATATAATTATTTCTGTAAGGGTTTTACCCTGAAAACTGCTCTGCCTCTTATGCATCCCTCACAGAAAGCATGCTGCTCACACAGAGGATGTCATGTAAATTTAGGCTTTATGGCGGGACGCATTTCAGATTTCGCAGGGGAGCCAACAACCACTGGAGGCCAGATGCTAGTTAGCCCTTAAGTGGCAAACTCTGGAATATCTGGAATGCCTCTAAAAGGTAAAACTTATTTGTTGTGACTGAAAAGTGATATGCAAATCAGTAAAAAGTTTAATGTACTGTATAAGATTCATCTCTCTGTACCCCAGAGCAGTGCTTCGTATTTGGGCATAAACCCACCCAGTTAGTAACCAATGTTTTTCTTGGCTGAAGTTCTGAACGCCCCACCCCCCAAAAAAAGCTTTGTCCCCATTTCTCTCCCCAACTCCATTCCATTCAATACCCATCCCATATGGGTTGTGAAGTCACCAAAAGGCATAGAAACATGAAAACACATCAATATTTCATTCCTTCTTCCTTCCCCAATCCCCCTGTAAAATAATGATTTACTTTTACTTATCAGGCCTTCTAGCGAGAACCTGCAGCCTAGCCCAGTGTGCCACCAGCCCAGTTTTCATTCTACTCCTCCCCCCATCCTTCTGCCAGAAGTTGGATGCTAGAACCGACCATCCCAGGTCCCCAGCGTGGTCTGTGACGAGTCACCTCACCAACCGAACCCACTCAACCTGCATTGCTTGCTTCTTGCTTGGCAGCTTCCATGGCTGCTGCTGCGCCCTCACTTATGAAGGCCCCCAACACTGCTGTCACTGCTGCTGCAAGGCCTCAGCTTGCTGCTGCAGGACACTGTTTTTTATTGCAAAGCAAGCCTAGCAGACAAAGTAGGTAGCATAGTCCTGACATATCTTCTAGCACACCCCAGCTTCTTCGGCCGCCAAGGAGATGGAGACTCACTAAGAGTAGGAAAATATGCCACTACAACACTGCTGTTGAGAATCAGTGCTCACCAATTCCTCCATGCTGTAGTATTCAATTTGTCTACTCTGTGGCAGTAAAGACAGTGTCCCTCTCAAGTGACTCAAGTGCCCTTGCTTGGCTGTAGCTCCTCCACATCACTTTGTGATGGCACACTGCTAATAGGTGGAGAGAGTGGACAACACAATACAGACACAGTTAAGTCAGTAGTGCACCTGCAGTGAGAATGCAACACAGGCCGGGGTGGGGGGGGGGTTCTTATTGTACAAAAAATTAAATCAAAACTTAATGCCATTATTGCCACACCATAAGAACTAAGAACAACCTACACACAAATGTGGGGAAGGGGGAACTGCCCCACTCTGCCCTACCTAAATGGACCCCCACTTTATGGTAGAAATTAATTCTACAGGGCTAACATCAGTACAAGTAAAAAAGTTCTCCTTAATACAGGCATGGGTTGCACATACCCTACCTGACTTCCTGGTTATCTCTGAAACTTGGCTCAGATCTACAACAAAAGACAGTGATATAAACCTTCCCAATTACCAGCTCTTCAGATCAGACCGCCCTTCCAGGGGTGGTGGGGTGGCCATCTACATCAAGGAAACCATCTCTGCATCCTGCCTCATCCATACATCCGAACCAAAGGAATTTGAATGCTTGTCAATTAAAATATCCCTTCTAACATGTCTTCCTTTAAATTGATTGGCTGCTATAGGCCCCCTGCAGGCCCCAAACTCCTATCCACCTAGGATCAATACTCAGTCTAGGCCCTGAAGATACCATCATCCTTGGTGATTTGAATTTAAATTGGTTATCTAATGCATCTGCACCCTAGTAACCTTCTGTGACATCTATGGATTCACTCAATTAATCAAAGATCCAACAAGGATTAACCTAAAAATACTACCAACAGCTCACTCCTGGATATTATGATGGTAAACAAGCCTCACTTATATTCTCATGCTGGAGTGCTACCCAGTGATGTAAGTGATCATTGTCCTATAGCTGGCATAAGATCTACACTCAAGCCATCCAATCCTGCAAAATTTCTCCATAAAAGGTCAAAAAAGAATTTCAACATCTCAGGATATCTCCATGATTTGTGCAATACAACATATTGGCAAGATTTTTACCTTACAACCTCAGTTGAGACAGCTCTTCAGATCTTAAAGGACATTATCACTAATGCCCTCAATATACATGCACCAATCACCAGTGTCAGAACTAAAGTAAAATCTTGTTGTTGGTTCACTGCTGACCTTAAATCAGCTTTGTTAGCCAGAGACAAACTCTGGAAAAAGGCAAGAAAAACAAAGGATACTAGAGACTGGCTTCAATTCAGAAAAGCAAGAAACTCATGCACAAAACAAATAAGAAATGCAAAGCTGCCTACTATAGAGCTGAATTTGATGCATCCTATACTAACCCATCAAATTCTGGGGTACTATAAAGGAATTCTAGGCCAAAATTCTACCCCTTCCTTACCCTCCAAACTGCTACTAAGTGACATAGAAATCACTGACAAGCAAGAAATCTTAAATACCTTCAATGACCATTTACCACAGCTGGCCTAGCATTTGACTCTTCACCTGCAAATCTCTTGAGATCATCATTAAACCTTCAATCCACTGTGGGACAAAAGGCTGCTTCAACATTCTCCTTCAGAACCAATATCCTTAAAAGAGTAGAAGACCTCCTATCCAATTTAGATACTTCTAAGAGTGCAGGTGCAGACTCCTGGACCCCTACTTTCTTAAAGTAGCATTGCTATATCTGCCCCCTCACTCACCTCTTCAATCTTTCCTAGCTACTGGTTCCATCCCTCCATATGGAAACAGCTCAAGTAGTTCCACTACTTAAATCAGGTGATCCCATGGACCTTAACAATTACAGGCCCATTTCCATCCTACCTGTACTATCCAAGATGCTTGAAAAATTAGTAAATTCACAGTTAAGGGCCCATCTGGACACCAACAACCTCCTAAATCCAGCACAATCTGGATTTAGATCAATGCATAGCACCATCTCTGCCCTAGCCAAAGTCACTAACAATTGGCAGACTGCCTTGGATAAAAAGAATAGTACCTGTGCTGTGTTCCTGGATTTGAGTAAAGCATTTGATACAGTGGATCATGAATCATTAATCTCCTCTCTTAGCTCTGTAGGCTTTGATTCCTCTCACTCCAATTGGTTTAGGTGCTATCTCTGGAAGGTTACAATTGGTAAAAATGAAAATTACCTGTCTACCTCTAAACCACTGCTAAGAGGTGTACCGCAAAGCTCTATCCTAGGCCCCATCCTCTTTGCCATTTATATTAATAACATTGATGCCAACCTCTCTCAATCTAACATTCATCTGTTTGCTGATGATACTGTATTATATGTCAGCAATCCCTCACCATCAAAAGCCTGTGAACTGCTACAGTCAGAATTCTCCATCCTACAACACAACCTATTGGAAAAAAAATTACTTCTAAATGCCAAAAAAACAAAAGCTATGTTCTTTGCAACAAAGAATTGCTCTGCCACTACCCCATCATTCATCACCCCCACAATTATCCACCTTATTTGGAGAAAAGCTGGAATTTGTGGATAAATTCAAATATCTTGGAGTCTGGATTGACAATAAGCTTGACTACTCTGTCCACATTGAAGAGCTATTAAAAAAGTTGAGACAAAGGCTTGGCCTATTTTACAGAATAAAATACTACCTTACCAGAGACTCCAAACAAAGATTAATCCAGGCATCATTCCTATCCCTTATTGACTATGCTGACTTTCTCTATGGCCATTGCTCCTCTCCCTCTTAAATAAGCTGGACACCCTGTATCATAGAGCCATCAGATTTATTACAGACCTTCCCTCCAGCACCCATCATTGCTCTCTTTACATGGCAGTCAATTGGACATCCCTACAGCACAGAAGAAAAGGAATGCTGCAATCTGGATCTTTAAAGCTTTATCAGGCAAACTCCTCCTATATCTCAGACTGTTTCACCCGAATCACATTTAGGCCATACACCTTAAGGATCAATAAGCTCATTATGCTAAAGATTCCCAATACCTGCACCCGGTTTGGGAGGGCTGCTATCAGCTATTCCTAGCATTTGTCTGGAACTCACTCCAAAAATCTATGAATCTGAATACCCTCTTACCCTTATCATCCTTCAAAGATTATACACCGCCCTATTTCCAGAGTTGTGCAACTGCTTCCATAAGGCCTAGTCTCCCATCCAACCTACACCCTCCCTTCTGTAATCCACTATGTTTAGTTTCCTTCTTCTACCCAGTCAGTTATCACATTTCATATAAAAGCCTACAAAGCCCTATTATTTGATTATTATTATCCCTGCTATATCTATTATCCTCTTCATTTTACAGGTTAAGTTATTTTACTGTGCCTTGTATATCTGTAAATGTTGTATATATCTCTTATTTATTTGATTGTACTAATGTTATGCTATTCTCATGTCTTTGTAAAAAAACTTGTACCCTTATTTGTATGACCACTCAGGTCCATCTTGTAAATGAGCTACGCTCAATGATGTTCGCCTGAATAAATAAAGATTTTGATTGATTGATTGATTGATTGATTGATTGACAAGTAAATGCAATGGTTTCCATTGTGTTCTGAGGTACTGTATCTCCAAATTTCAGGATGTGTCCTGATTATCCTGAGGCTTAGTGTCCCTCATTGTCCCTCATTTTGAGTGTCCATGTCCCTCATTTCAGGGACAAAGTGCAAGGTACATTGCATGCTTCCAAGACCCTACTCAACACAGAGTGCTGAGCATGACTATAAAGTATATGCTTCACACAGAATGACAACGGAAAAGCAAATGAGCCATAACAGTCATGGAGAAACACATTTGTAGCACTAAATATGCATATAGGGGATTTGCATGGCCCAAAACAAAAGGTCAGAATTCACAACACAGAGGCCCCTCTACGCACATCTAGAATGGGGAATGTTGCCTGACTATATCCTTAGCATTTCATGCAGTAAGCAAACAATACTTTACAAATTAATAGCATCTTAATGACACAAATCAAAAGGCCATTAAACAACTTGCAAAAGGATCAGAATGAATGAGTTTACCTACTTTTAATGGGAAATTAATGAAAAGTGTATTTTAATGGCTCCAACTGCTAGCAGAAATAGAAACTAATGTGTTTTGTAAATGAGATTTGTAACATCTTAGTTGCTGCACACATGTCAAGTGAGCAAAATGTGAACCTAAGTTATTTTTAAATGCTGTTCACACCACCTTAACTGCTGCACTCATGTCAAGCATGCAAACCTGATATGATTTTTAGAAGATGTTCACACCAGCTTATCTGCTGCTGACATGTCAAGCTTGCAGCATGCAGACCTGATGTGCTTTTTTGACCTGATTCACATAGGTTCACTCTGTGAATGTGAACCACATGCAAACACTGCATAATTAAGTATGTGGCATGTATTCTCCATGTACGCAGCACACTTATATTTCTGTAAGGGTTGCCTTTTTAAGGCATTTTGTTTAAACTGGCAAAATGGTCAGAAGAGTGGTAATTGGGGTTTAATGCAAAGAAGTGCAAGATCATCCATATAGGGAAGAGAAGCCCTGAAGCCACCTATAGGTTGGGAGGGGAGTTGCTGGTAATTACAAGAAAAGAAAGAGACTTGGGCATCGTCCTCATAGATGACCTGAAATCATCCAAGCAGACCACTAAAGCAATAATTAAGGCTAATGGGATGTTGGGGTGTGTTACTAGGAGTATCACAAGTCATAAGAGGGATGTAATAATCCCTCTTTACAAGACACTGGTTAGGCCCCATCTGGAGTACTGCATGCAGTACTGGAGGCTGCACCTGCACAAGGACATTAACAAAATGGTAGCAGTCCAGAGAGGCAACTAAAATGATGCAGGGACTGCATCAGAAAACATATGAGGACAGATTAACAGAGCTCAATATGTATATCCTAGAGGAAGGAAGGGAGAGAACTGATATGATCGAAACATTCAAACATCTTAACAGCATTAACAAGGTGAAAGAGTCTAACGTTTCAATATATGAAAAATAGCAGAACAAGAGCACACAATGTGAGATTAGAGGGATGCTGATTGGGGATAATTTGAGGAAGTTCATTTTCACTGAAAGGGTGGGGATGCATGGAACAGCCTACCTCAGGAAGCGGTGGAATATAAAAACAGTGAAGGGCTTCAAACTGGCATGGGATAGGCATGAGGGAGCAATAAAGATGAGTATGAATAGCTAGGCCATTGACAGAATAAAGGCCTATGGCACATTCACAAGGTAGAAAAAATGGGAGACTGGATGGGCCTTGCAGTCCTTATCTGCAGTCAGCTTCTGTATTTCTATGTTTTAAGGTATTGAAGTTTTCTGTAGCTTCTGTTGGAAAGCAGGGCACATTTTTTTCAGTTTAAGATCAGGACATTTTGCATTTTTCCTGTTTTGTTTGGCAGGACACATATGTCTAAACCAAGATTGCTCTGATGAAATCAGGACAAATGGTAACGCTATTTAGTCAGTGGATGAAGTCTACACAGTAATTGCCAGAAGCAATGGTACTATCTTCACACATTAACCAAAGTGCTATTTCCTTAACCTAGCATTCAAACAGAGACTAAAAAAGATTACTTGAAATCAGTCCATCACTTTTGACAGAACCTCAAGAAATATAGATATTTTATTATATATAGTGTTAACATTTACTTTCCCTGTGTTCTTCATCACTAGGTTAATTTACATGGAAACAGTCCCACACCTGGATGGCCATTTTGCATCAGGGTAAGCAATGAATGGTTCAAATGTCATACAGAGTTATTAGAACTAATGACTTAACGATTAGCTTTCCTGTGTTCTTCATCACTAGGTTAATTTACATGGAAACAGTCTCACACCTGGATGGACATTTTATATCAGGTTAAGCAGCGGACAGTTCTGACTGCATGCAGCTCTATAGGAAGGAATTAACTATTAGCTTTCCTGTGTTCTTCATCACTAGGTTAATTTACATGGAAAAGGGCTCCTTGTCTAATAGCATTGATCTGCTTTTTTTGCTGAATCCTTTACTGAAGTCACAATCCTCTGCAACATGACAGTGCCTTGCTGTGGAAATGACCATGATGGCACAAAACACAGAATTGTGAAGTCAACACAGGATTAAACAGCAGGATAAAGCTAACCATGTGGGACAGAGAGACTGTTTCCATTTATTGTAACAGCACTGAGTAATGGATAGAAAAAGGAATGAAAATACTGAACATTTTTATAAAATATAAGCTGAATTTTTCCATAGTATGATTTTAAACATGTTCCCCATACTGAAAAACTGTTCAAAGCAGAAATGCTGTATTTTTTACCCGGCAGAAAATGTCACCGCAGAGCTTATTGGCAAACATGGATTTCTGGCATCCTTACATTCACTAGTTCTGTGGGCAACTACAGTATGTACGAATGATACCTTCATAACATGGTATAGTGACTGTGTTATTGAACTGAATACTGATTCTGTGGGTGACTATGTAAGAATGATACCTTTGCAACATGGTATAGTGACTGTGTTATTGAACTGAATACTGATTCTGTGGGTGACTATGTAAGAATGATACCTTTGCAACATGGTATAGTGACTGTGTTATTGAACTGAATACTGATTCTGTGGGTGACTATGTAAGAATGATACCTTCGCAACATGGTATAGTGACTGTGTTATTGAACTGAATACTGATTCTGTGGGTGACTATGTAAGAATGATACCTTCGCAACATGGTATAGTGCTTGTGTTATTGAACTGAATACTGATTCTGTGGGTGACTATGTACGAATGATACCTTCGCAACATGGTATAGTGACTGTGTTATTGAGCTGAATACTGATTCTGTGGGTGTCTAAGAACAATACCTTCACAACAGGGTGTAGTGCTTATGTTACTGAAATTAATAATGATTCTGTGGGTGACTATTTAAGAACAATACCTTCACAACATGGTATAGTGACTGTGTTATTGAACTGAATACTGATTCTGTGGGTGACTATGTATGAATGATACCTTCGCAACATGGTATAGTGACTGTATTATTGAACTTGAATTCTCATTCTGCGGGTGACTATGTAAGAATGATACCTTCGCAACATGGTATAGTGCTTGTGTTATTGAGCTGAATACTCATTCTGTGGGTGACTATGTAAGAATGATACCTTCGCAACATGGTATAGTGCTTGTGTTATTGAGCTGAATACTCATTCTGTGGGTGACTATGTAAGAATGATACCTTCGCAACATGGTATAGTGCTTGTGTTATTGAACTGAATACTGATTCTGTGGGTGACTATGTAAGAATGATACCTTCGCAACATGGTATAGTGACTGTGTTATTGAACTGAATACTGATTCTGTGGGTGACTATGTAAGAATGATACCTTCAAATATGGTATAGTGACTGTGTTATTGAACTGAATACTGATTCTGTGGGTGACTATGTAAGAATGATACTAGCAACATGGTATAGTGACTGTGTAATTGAACTGAATACTGATTCTGTGGGTGACTATGTAAGAATGGTACCTTCGCAACATGGTATAGTGACTGGTTATTGAACTGAATACTGATTCTGTTGGTGACTATGTAAGAATGATACCTTCGCAACATGGTATAGTGACTGTGTTATTGAACTGAATACTGATTCTGTGGGTGACTATGTACGAATGATACCTTCGCAACATGGTATAGTGACTGTGTTATTGAACTGAATACTGATTCTGTGGGTGACTATGTACGAATGATACCTTCGCAACATGGTATAGTGACTGTGTAATTGAACTGAATACTGATTCTGTGGGTGACTATGTAAGAATGGTACCTTCGCAACATGGTATAGTGACTGTGTTATTGAACTGAATACTGATTCTGTGGGTGACTATGTAAGAATGATACCTTCGCAACATGGTATAGTGACTGTGTTATTGAACTTGAATTCTCATTCTGGGGTGACTATGTAAGAATAATACCTTTGCAACATGGTATAGTGCTTGTGTTATTGAACTGAATACTGATTCTGTGGGTGACTATGTAAGAATGATACCTTCGCAACATGGTATAGTGCTTGTGTTATTGAACTGAATACTGATTCTGTGGGTGACTATGTACGAATGATACCTTCGCAACATGGTATAGTGACTGTGTTATTGAACTGAATACTGAATCTGTGGGTGACTATGTACGAATGATACCTTCGCAACATGGTATAGTGACTGTGTTATTGAACTGAATACTGATTCTGTGGCTGACTATGTACGAATGATACCTTCGCAACATGGTATAGTGACTGTGTTATTGAACTGAATACTTATTCTGTGGGTGACTATGTAAGAATGATACCTTCGCAACATGGTATAGTGACTGTGTTATTGAACTGAATACTGATTCTGTGGGTGACTATGAAAGAATGATACCTTCGCAACATGGTATAGTGACTGTGTTATTGAACTGAATACTGATTCCGTGGGTGACTATGTAAGAATGATACCTTCGCAACATGGTATAGTGACTGTGTTATTGAACTGAATACTTATTCTGTTGGTGACTATGTAAAAATGATACTTTCACAACAGGGTATAATGATTGTGTTACTGAACTGAATACATTAGTCTGTGGGTGATTATGTAAGAATGATACGTTCACAGCATGGTATAGCTCTTGTTTTACTGAACTTGAATTCTGATTGTGTGGGTGACTCTTTAAGAATGATACCTTCACAACAGGGTCTAGTGCTTGTGTTACTGAAGTGAATACTGATAGAGATGCTGTGAAGGTTTCACTTTGCTGGCAAAGCTGGAAAATTTCCCCTCATAAAAAATTTTGCAAATTGCCCAAATTGCCCTCTTCGCTATGGGTTTACCTTGGGAAGTGGTACTTTTTATGGTGAAGTCTGGTAAAATCATGGCAACTTTGAGGCAGATGTGCATGACTTTGTTTGAAAAAGTGACACTTCACCTACCAAAGGTTTTGTGGAGTTGGCACTTCCCACCTTTCGAACCTGGCAAACTGAAGTTAATTCACAAAGCGAAATTTGCCAAGTTCACACATCTCTAGTTACTGAGTACATCCATAGCTCAGTACTGCGGTTAGCGGTAGGCATCTTTAGTAACTGAGTAAATCAGTAACTCAGTACTGTGGTTAGTGGTGGGCATCTTTAGTTACTGAGTACATCCATAGCTCTGTACTGCAGTTAGCGGTAGGCATCTTTAGTAACTGAGTATATCAGTAACTCAGTACTGTGGTTAGTGGTGGGCATCTTTAGTTACTGAGTACATCCGTAGCTCAGTACTGTGGTAAGCGATAGGTATCTCTAGTTACTAAGTACATCTGTATCTCAGAACTGTGGTTAGTTGTAGGTATCTCTCATTACATAGAAACACAGACACATAGAAGTTGACAGCAGATAAGAACTGCAGGGCCCATCCAGTCTGCTCATTTTATCTGCCTTATGAATGTGCTTTAGGCCTTTACTCTGTCAAGTGACCATCTAGTCACACTCATTTATATTGCTCTATTACTCCTTATGGCTACCCCATGCCTGTTTGAAGCCCTACACTGTATACATACCCACCACTTTCTGAGGTAGGCCATTACATGCATCTACCACCCTTTCTGTGAAAAAGAACTTCCTCACAGTACCCCTTAATCAGCCTCCCTCTAACCTCATGCTGTGTCCTCTTGTCCTGCTATTTTTCTTATATTGAAACATGTTAGACTCTTTCACCTTGTTAATGCCCTTAAGATGTTTGAATGTTTCGATCAAATCACCTCTCTCCCTCCTTTGGTCTAGTTACTGAGTGCATTCATTGCTCAGTACTGTGGTTAGCGGTAGGTATCCCTAATTACTGAGTGCATCCATTGTTCAGTACTGTGGTTACTGGTAGATATCTCTAGTTACTGTGTATATCCACAGCTCAGTACTGTGGTTAGTGGTAGGTATCTCTAGTTTCTGAGTACATCCATAGCTCACTACTGTGATTGGTGGTAGGTATCTGTAGTTACTGAGTACATTCATAGCTCAGTACTGTTGTTAGCAGTAGGTACCTCTAGTTACTGAGTACATCCATAGCTCAGTACTGTGGTTAGTGGTAGGTATCTCAAGTTACTGGGTACATCCATAGCTCAGCACTATTGAGCTAGGTACAACTATTCGATATTTGTGGCCTTTCACACTCTCTGTTCTGGAGGAACTACCACTCTTTTCATGGTCCTGATGACACAGAACCCTATTGAGGATGGTTCTGCCTCTAGAGGCACCACAGGAGTAACATCCTATGGCTAAAGATACCATACAAATGATGCCCCGATGGAGACAGGTGGACTACTGGAGAAGAAGAGGGTTGGTCGGGGAAGTGCACAAAAGAGAGTCCAAAGAATCCTCATAGCATGTAATCCATATACAGTTTACTGTTCATGGGGGCATGGAAAGTATTGTTTTCATCCTCTGAACTGCAGGCTTAGCTTGACTTTTCAGTGACTCAGGGTTGACTAAGTATAGTATTTTGGAATGATGATTGTATAATATGCTGTAGTGCCCATACTACTAAATTAATGAGGTTGCTGAGTGTGTTGCACAGATCAGCTTAGCCTGAATAAGAGCAAGGAGGGGGATCTGAATGGGCTTTGCATTCCTGGTATAAAGTGACACATCTCAAACCAAACTGATTCATCTGAGGTACCTGAGAAACATCAGTCAGGGATTTCCAGCCTGCTACTAAATTCACCAAATGAGTCCAGAAGCACAACACCATTTATATTTTCAGACTGTTGATTGTTAGACAGCAGTCTTCCTAGTAGCTACACTGCTGTCTTCCTCATTTACCCCCTGCTTCAGTCAGGAGCTTGCTACTGTGTGGGAGAGGGTCTACTGGAGTGGATAAAAGGAATCACACCTAATGTGTCTCACATGTTCATGTCCCATCAAGTGAATGGAACAGCAAAGGAGCAGAAATGGTACAAGACTGGCATCTTAGGCATCGGCAGGTATCAGCTCCTCTAATCAATTTTTTTGACTGGGTGACCAAAGTAGTATACCAGGGAGGGGGCTCTGGACATGGCCTACCTAGACTTTAGCAAGGCATTTGACACAGTCCCACACAAAAGATTAATATACAAATAAGACTGGGAGTGGGTCCCAGGGTGGTAGTCCCAGTAAAACATTGACTGGACAACAGGACACAGAAGGTAACAGTAAACGGAGTAAACTCTGAAGAAAGGGGGGTTAATAGTGGGGTACTGCAGGGTTCAGTACTGGGTCCAGTCCTTTTTAATGTCTTTATAAGTGACATTGTAGATGGACTGGAAGGAAAAGTATGCCTCTTTGCAGGTGACACAAAGATCTGCAACAAGGTTAATACAGAAGGGGGGGTGGAAAGGATGAGAAGTGGCTTGGCAAGGTTGGAGGAATGGTCAGACGTATGGCAGCTTGGAGTTAATGCAAAGAAGTGCAAAGTAATGCACCTGGGAAACAAAAACTCAGGAGAAGAGTACACAATGGGGGGGGGTGCAGTAACAACAACAAAAATGGAAAGGGACCTGGGGGTAATCATTTAGGATCACCTTAACGTTAGCAAGCAATGTGAGAAAGCAGTAGGGATGGCTGTGGAGATACTGGGATTTATAGGGAGAAGCATCACCAACAGAAAACAGGAATTTGTTATCCCTCTGTACAGACAGTTGGTGAGACCCCATCTGCAGTACTGCATGCAGTTCTGGAGATCCCATCTCTACAAGGACATAGACTGAATGGAGGTAGTCCAGAGGTGGGCAACTAAAACGGTGCAGGGTCTGCAACAGAAGCCATATGAGGAGAGACTAAAGGAGTAATATGTATACCCTTGAGGAAAGGAGGGAGGGGACATATTAGAAGTACTTTAAGTACCTCAGTGAAACAAACAAAGTCCACAAGGAAGCATCTATCAGAAAAAGATGTGCAAGAACAAGGGGACACAATTTGAAAATAGAGGAGGGATGGCTCAGAGGCAATGTGAGGAAGTATTTTTCACAGAGAAGGTGGTGGATGCATGGAACCGCCTTCCTGAGGAGGTTTGGGTCTAAAACTGTGGGAGAATTCAAGAATGCATGGGACAGACATAAGGCAATTCTTGTGGGGGGGGGTAGAAAGAAATAGACAGTAAGTTAACAAGGATCTGCAACTTATCCAGTAGGTAGGGAAAGGTTTTACCTTACCGCAGCAACAGTGGTTATGGAGACATCCCCGACAGCGACGGCCGCATTGCTGAGTGTCGGCAATGCAGTATCAGGGATGCCTCCATGTTTCCAGCGGCGTGCTGTGCTCCCAACCCCCCCATGTGGGGGGCTCAACCCCCTCCACACACCTCGGTCTCTAGAATTCTAACTCCAAGTCGGAGTTGGATGGGGGGATGTGGAACACCCTGTGAGCAATCCCTGGCCATACAGAGGCCATCACAGCAACACAGTTTGGCCAAATCCTGTCGCTGTGATGGTCTTCGCTATTGAGGGAGTCACTGCGGCAACAGTATACCATGGGAAATGGGGCCGACTAAGGGGCCAAGTGGTCCTTATCTGCCATCAAAGTCTATGTTTGTATGTTTCTATGGGAAAGTGGAGGACCCTGTCAGCTAAGGTAAGTGACTGTTACCTGTAGTTGTTGCACTCATTGATGGATATAGATAAGAGCCACAATATTTATAGTTTACAGTGTTAAGATTGTATATGTTATAATGCTACAAATTGAAGTAGTTAATATCAGTCCAGTGTTGAACTGGAACTCAGTATGTGGTCCTGTTAACTATTATTGTAGCTTAGACTGCAAGGAGTAAGGAGAGTTAAGGTCACACAAAAATTTCAGAATAGGTGAAACATCCTATCTAGGGTAGGAGTAAAAAGGTTTTCAGTAAGCAAAATCATAATCAGACAGGGTAGTAAGTAGATATGCTGGGAGTGGTGCAGTGCAGTGGCTGTGGCGTGGCAGCTTTCAGGGAGACTTTCTGTAGATTGCAGTGCTGCCGCATCTGTGTGCACATCGCTGGGCTGAGGAAGGAGGTTGTTAGGTTCCAAGCCAGGCTGGCTGGGATTCAGGGGCCTTCTTCCCCACCCAGAGAATATTTAGTCTACCACCACTACCTCAAAGGGTACCAAGGTAGAGAAGAAGGAGTGGCTAGACAATGGTGGGATTGGGAAGAGTGAGGGCGGTGGAACAGAGACACATCTCCCATATTGTACCACAGCACAACTCCTACATCACTCTAGCAGGCAGAAATGTAGCAACCCATAGTAGTGACCAGGGAGGATGTGGGGGATCTTCATAGTGAAGTCCACAGGGATGGATGCAGAGGACCCAAGGGACAGAAACAACTCTTGGTAGGGGACTCCTTTGTCAAGGGACAGACTTGGGAGCAGGAAGGAGAGGTGAAGGAGGTTACATGCCTGCCTGACACCATGGCGCAGAGGGATGGGCAGTGGATTCTGAGGATCACTAGTGTTGCAAGACAAGAGGAAAAGCTGGATGTAAGAGTCCACCTAGGGACTAATGCTTTGGCTAGGGATGAAGACAGGATATTGTAGAAGGAGTTCAGGGAGCTGGGGTGGAGTTTTAGGCAGGTAGCACCCTCAGTAGCCTTTGCTGAGGTGTTGTCTGTCTATGATAGAGAGCAGAACAGGGTACTCCATTCCAGGTGCTTCTACCAATGGTTGAAGGAGTGGTGCAGACAGAATGGATTTGAGTACATTGCGGACTAGGATCTCACCTGGTGGTAGAGGGATAGTTCAATGTATTTTCTAGTGTTCTGGTTTGGTTCAGGTATGACAGGATTTGGCAGGGTATAGTTCAACTTTGGTTCATTGGTTCAGTTCTATTTGATAAACTGAAGTTTGGGTTCAAGTTAAGTTCAGTTTGAGCTTTTTTGGGGTAATTTTCCATTCGCGTTTGAGTTAGATGTCTCCTACTGCCTCCATGTGAGTTCTCCTCGTCTCACATTTGAGTTCAGTTTGGGGTCATCTTTTTCTCATAGGGTTCAAATTCAGTTCCAATCAGGTGAATATCTAAATGTTTGAGTTCAGTTTGTGTTCAGTTCACAGATGAACTCTCCCTCTATCTGGAGGGATAAATGTCTATACAGGGAAGATGGTCTGCATCCATCTGGGAGGAGAACCACAGTTCTTAGTGAGTGGTTTAAATGTTTCACTGACAAGCATTTAAATTACCTGAAGGGGTTGATGGAAGGAAGCTGGGAGACATAACCCCCCCCGCAAGTTGGAGTAGACAGTAGGGAGTAACCTAAAGGATGGAAATCCACAAAGGTATCTAATAACAAGAAAATCTAAATGGTAGAAATGAAGAGGCGTGGGAATGAGGGCAGAAGGGGAAAGGAGAAGATGCAAAAGGAAAAAGGAGATGCTGACAAGCAGGATGGTAACAGAATTTGGAAGGCCATGTGTGTAAATGCTTGAAGCCTGGGAATAAAATCCTGGACCTTGTGGCCACTATGGCACAAGCTGATCTGGACACTGTTGCCATTACTGAGTCACAGTGCAATGAGAACCATGACTGGGACATAGCCATACCAGGCTATAATCTGTTCAGGAAGGACAGGGTGGGTAAGAATGGTGGAGGAGTAGCTCTTTATGTAAAGGATTGCATAAAACCAACAGAGATACAGGGAACACGACAACTTCTGATTGGGCTTTCAAGCAGCATGGCGTGTAAACACAGAGCTCCGCTTCACCCCCCACTAACTTTCCTGATTTGACGATTCTTAACAACAAGAAAAGCAAAATAAACAGGAGCCAGATATCGGGGACATACGTAAGAAGCAACTTAAAAAATAAAAAGAAAAGAAATAGTACAATTACAGGCAGCAGTAAGCAGAATTAAAGTGAGCAGCAATATCAGCCCAGGAGCCCTCCAATTTCGAAAACTCACAAGTGCCAGCAGAACGGCAGGACCAGAAGACAATACCAAATAATAAAGCAAGACACAAACGCATAAAGTTAGATACAATATACAAGGAGCTATTATCATTTCATGCAGAAATTAAAGATCTTTACTGAGAGCTTCGAAGAGACATAGTGAGCTTAGAACATCAAACTGATGCATCGGAGAGACAGATAACAGCAGTGGAGAACAGAGTAGATGACATGGAGAACACAATTCAACTCTTACAAGATCAATGTGTACAATTGCAAGAAAAACAAGAAGATCTAGAAAATAGAGCTTGCAGAAAGAACTTATGATTATATTGCATTCCTGAAGGCTTAGAAGGTCAGGACATTACTGAGTTTACTATTACTTTGCTCAAAACAGCTCTTGAATTACCCTCTAATATTCAGTTATCATTAGAGAGAGTTCACTGTGCACTGGGCCCACGGCCAACAGATCCGAATGCTAGGCCTTGATCTATAATTATGCGCTTTATAAGCTACACAGTCAAGGAGACAGTATTAACAGCAGCATGGTGGAAAGGCAAGGTCTTTTATTGAAAAACCCATTTCTATGTAGATAATGACTACGCTCCACAAACTATGTGTAATCGCAGAGCATATGCAGACATATTACCAGCATTGAAGGAGGCATCTATCAGATTTACAACACTGTACCCAGCTAGACTTGCAGTGCAATTGCCATCAGGAAGGAAGAATTTAATACTCGGAGGAGGCCAGAGAAGAGCTCCTAAAAGTGGAATTCAAATAAAACAAAATCCATGTCAGGATTGCAGAGAGCTGACCCATCATGATATTGCAACGATGAATTTGGGCAGAGTAAGGAATGCTGGAGAGATAGTAAAAAAGGGGGAACATTTCCAATCACCTGGCAAATTTTCATCAATCAGCAAGGGGGAAGAACCTGACTGATAGAAGAAGAAGATTGGCCTCAGATTTCTCGAGGTCCTCTGGATAGAGGACTCTGAAAGAGCATGACTGATGAGAGGGACTGGGAATTCAGTTATCTGAACTGGAAGCTTTATTAGATGACAACTATCTCACAGGAAGTTGGACAGAGAAAGGGAACGTTTAATAAGTATGCCTGCAGAAAATTCTGCCATAACGTAGAAACAAGTAAAACTTTTGATTTGACTGTTCGAACTGATCCTGATGATTGCTCTGAAGGAAGCAACGAATATAACTTTAAAGAGCAGATTATTTAGGGTTATTTGATTTGTTTTCCGGGCTAAATTGATATAAGGCCCTAAGAAAAGCTGCCCTAGTTGTATAATACAGAATTTAATTAATAACAAAATAAACAATTTACTTTGTGGGGGAGGAGGAAGCATCTCCAGACCTAACAAGGAAGTCCATTTCAAATCAAAGACAGACAGGCAGGATATTTTGAGTTAACAGTTCGATTTTTATTTAGCTTGTCTGCACATTTCCTTTAATTTTTATTAGTGGAGTAGTATATTCCCAGGAGGCCTGGGCATTTGGTGTTACCAGATATCCTCCAGTGACCTCACACTATCAGGAGGCACACTCAGGGAGTAAGTTTTAAGACTCCCCTACCTTGGAAGTCAATATTATTTGGAATACAGCGTATGTACATAGTTATCAAGAAAAAAGTCAGACATATACTGATAATTTGCTTCAGCTTTCAAAAGTTTGATAAGATCGCAGCAGGAGATGTTTAAGAATAAGCTCGATGGGAAAGGCATAAAATGTTTCAAAAAAAGTCACATTCAGAAAGATGGCTGGGGTGGAACATCAGTATGGTGATCCTTTAGGAATCGGATTATTTAGATTGGGACAACAGGAGAGATGTTTCCATAAGGGAGTAAGATGGCTACTCAGATAGTAAAAGCACTCTCGCTTAATGTAAATGGGCTTAACAACCCCATCAAAAGGGCCAGACTGTTCCAATATATTAAGAAACACCCCAGTGATTTTTATTACCTCCAGGAAACACATTTAACAAATCCCGAACATGCAAAATTGATTTGGGGGGGCAGGTTTTGGGTATATTCGTTGTCCTTCCCTAAAGGGAAATGATGAGGAGTAGCCATTTTAATATCTAGGACCTCTCTTTTTCATTTAGAAACACAGTATGTAGACCAAGAGGGAAGATATGTTATCTTAAAAGGTACCCTTTATGGGACAAAGGTTATGTTAGTGAACGTGTATTTTCCCCCTCTTACATCAGGTTGTCTTCTTAAAAGATTTTTTGCAAAGCTTTTAGACATTATGCACGGCTGTCTTATATTAGGGGGTGATATCAATTTAACTTTGACACCTCGGTTGGACTCCTCTGCACCTTCCAATTATAGGCTAACATCAGCTCAAAGATTATTTATCTCTCAACTTAGGGCATTGGGTCTAATCGATGTATGGAGTCATTTTTATCCTCTTTCTGGGGGATATACATTTTTCTCCCCTAGACACAATTCTTACTCAAGATTGGACTATTTTTTCATTTCAAAAGAACATTTGGACTGTTTACAAGATTTAACTATAGGACCTAGATTTCTTTCTGATCATTCTCCCCTATTTTTGAGGCTAGATTTTAAAATACCAAGGAAATCCACTGGGTGGCACCTGGATACATAATTTCTAAAGGATAAAGCTTTTAAGGACAGCTTTAACTTAAAAATAGCTCAGGTTATTGCAGAAAATTCATCCCAGGAGATGCCCAACACAATTGTTTGGGACACTCTGAAGGTTGTGATCGGGGGGGGAGATAATTGCATATTCAGCATACAAGAAGAGATATTGGGAAACACGATATGGTGAATTACATGAGAAATTAAGGGAAATACAAACAAAGATTACCCCTATTACTACAGAGGCCCAAACCCAGATTAATCAGACAAAGGCTGAGCTCCAGAAACTTTTCGATGAAAAAACACAACAGGCACTTTTTTATTTGTAAACATATAGCTATGAGGGAGGGTCAAAAGCGGTGAGAAATTTAGCCCTGAGGCTTAGGGGACATAGGGCAGCCACAATCATAACACAATTAGTGGATCCGGAGAGAAAAACAATAGCTTTTAATTCACAGCAGATAATGCAATTGCTCCAGAAATACTATAGGCAGCTATATGAGAAACCACAAGATCCAGAATTTAATAAAATGGAGGAATTTTTCCCCCCTTACATAAAGAAAGCTAACTAGGGAAATGGAAATCAAATTAAAAGCCCCTATCTGATCAGAGGAATTCAGACATGCTATAAAGAGAGGTAAAACATTAAAAACCCCTGGTCCAGATGGATTTCCATCCGAGTGGTACAAGACTTTTGGTAAACAACTGACCCCCTTACTACGAAAGGCTTTTTTAGAGATTCAACAGGAGAGTCTACCTCCTCCTTCAGGGGATTAAACTAATATTTCACCTATATTAAAAGAGGGCAAATCAGCAGATCTGCCTACTTCATATAGGCCAATATCCATATTAAACATGGACTACAAGTTATTTATGTCCATATGGGCACATAGACTGGAGGAATTGTTACCTTATTTGATTAATTCAGATCTATCTGGGGTCATTCGAGCCAGAGAAATTACAGATAATATACGTAGAACAATCCATTTATTGGACCACTTAAATCAGAGACAGATACAGGCAGTGCTGCTCAGCCTTGACGCAGACAAAGCTTTTGATAGGGTCAGTTGGCCTTTTTTATGGGAAACTTTGCGCAAGTTTGGATTTCCTGGGGAATTCTCTAGCATGATACGGAGAATCTATACCTCTCCGAAGGCATATGTTAAAGTGAATGGACAGTTATCTTCAATGATACAGCTGGGAAGGGGAACTAGGCAGGGTTGCCCACTTTCCCCCTTACTGTTTGCCATACACATTAAGCCATTGGCTGAAGCCATAAGGCAACATCCTAATATTCAGGGGTTCCCTTTAGGAGGGAGGGATTTTACAATATCATTATATGCAGATGATGTATTATTAACACTCCTAGAACCAGAAAAGTCCATTCCTGCTACTTTACAAGTGATAGATAAGTTTTCAGAGATAGCTGGATACAAAATAAATATACAAAAAACAGAGTTATTATCTTTACATTTCATCCCCTCTCAGTCTCTGAAGAACCAGATCCCTCTGAAATGGAGAAATAATAAGATTAAATATTTAGGTATAAATATTCCCCAGAAATTGTAACATTTGGAACTGTTTAATTTTGAGCCCCTATCGATAGAGACAGAGATAGAGAATTTAGTCGGGAATTGGACACATTAGGTATTCTCTTTTTCAGCTTGAATACAAGCTGTTCGGATGACCTTATTTCCTAAGATGTTATATTATTTCCAGACTTTGCCAATTATTCCATCACAATTCTATTTTGTATCCTGAGCTAGAATCTTTTCGAGATTTGTGTGGGCAGGACAGCAGCCTAGGCTGGTCTCTGTTACAGTTACCAGTGACAAAGGGAGTTGTAATCTTTCAAACCTTAGAGATTACCATAAGGCAGTAACATGTAAAATAGTGATGACATGGTTGAATCCTCAGGTAGAAAAAACATGGAAATGTATTGAATTTATATTAAATGATTTAGTAAATATTATCCCTATTATATTCCCCCCCCCCCAAAACGCTTATCCACAGTTACAAAACTTTACATTTGGAACTCGTTATACATTAAAGGCTTGGTTTGAGCTAAGGGTGTCTACTACATTTACTGAAGTTTTTGGTTATTTTAAATTAATAGGTACAGAAAGTGTATCTTTGGAGATAAGAGCTGTCTGGGTTCATCAAGAATGGCAGAAAAAAGGGCTGCTTTTGTTATATCAATACCTAAACGTAAATGGAGTATTGCCTTTTGCCATGCTACAGGCAAAATATCAACTTCCCCATACACATCACTATAGATATTTACAGATTTGGTCATTTATACAGAAAGAATTAGCATTAAATACTCTGCCTTCTGTCATAGCTATGTTGATGTCCCTTTTAAGAGACACAATAGAGGGCAGAGAACAAGTTCACTTAATTGGACAAATATATAAAGCAATAAGAGATTTTTGGAAGGAATCTACTGAAGATATCTTAGGGAGATGGAATAGAGAGTTAGGGACTCAGATAACTTATGAGAAATGGTTAGAACCTATTCCTCACTCGATGAAAGTATCACAGTCATCATACTGGTCAGAATATATATGGAAATGTCGTGGTAGATATTTTTATACCCCTGACAAAATTGCTAAATTTATATCTATGAATTATGGCCTTTGTTGGAAAGAATGTGGAGAAAAAATGGCAAATATAACACATATTTTTTGTACCTGTCCAAAAGTTACTCAATACTGGTTAGATATTGAGAAGAGTATACAAAAAATTGTGGGCCCAGAAATTAATTTATCCAATCAGATGATTTTGCTTTATATTGAGGAAGACGGAAAAGTTCCACCAGGTGGAAATAAGTTATACCTGTACCTGGCAGCAGCTAAAAAGGTTATAACTCACCTATGGGGAATGGCTAAAGTACCCACCCTTTCTGATTGGCATTCATTGATGACTGAGATATACTATCTAGAGAGAGAATAGTAGCTTCTAGAGCTGGAAGAATGTCATGATTTGAGCTCCAATAGAGACCATGGGTTTTCTGTATCTCACCTCTAAAGGAAACATTTGTTCCCTGATAGAGCCATTTGAAAGTGACCAATTTTTGTAAGATATGAATTCTGATTAAGTGTCATTTGATATATAACAGAACAATGTTATAGAAACATGAATTGTCAACCTGAAGAACATTCCATGTATTGTAAGACAAAAAAGCAATACTGTCTAGATGAACTCCTGCTGTCACATATATATGTATATGTGTATATATATATATATATATATATATATATATATATATATATATATAACTATATAAAAAAACAATAACAAATTTAAAAAAAAAGAGATACAGGGAACACAGTGTGGGGCTAAGGTACTGTGGGTCACCCTAGAGACAGGGAATGGAATATCTATTCACACTAGTGTGATCTATAGACCTCCAGCATGGAGGGGCAGGAGTGCATGGATCAGGTTCTGATGGACGCTATCAAAATGATGGCAAATAAGGGATGGGTGCTGCTGTTGGGGGGCTTCAGTCTCCCATATGTAGATTGGAGCATCTTAGGTGCAGCTCCAGCTAGGAATAGGGACATCCTGGACTCCCTGCAGGGAGTGTTCCTCAGGTAACTTAAGAAGGAGCCCACTCATGAGGGAGAGATTTTGGACCTTGTACTCACCACTGGGGACAGTGTCACAGAAGTCATTGTGGGTGGCCACCTAAGGACCAGTGATTGCCGTATGGTGTAGTTGGATACAAGAACTGTGGCAGAAGTGAACCACACAAAATGTGAGGGTCCTGAACTTCAGGAGGGCTGATTTTACAAAAATGGGGACTGCCTCAGGGATATCATGGTGGGGGGATGACTTAGGTAGAGTGGAGGAACATTGGGTGAAACTAAAAGTGGGGATAATAAGGGCAACAAACCTCTGTGTCAGGCATGTAAGCAAAAGCAAGAAAAAAAAGATAATGGTAGATCATGGTGGTGGTGGTGGGGGGGGCTCTGAAGTCCAAAGGCAGTAACAAGCAGGATTCCACAGAGCTCAGTACTGGGTCCAGTGTTGTTTGGCATCTTTATTGCTGACATTGCATGTAGGGTTAAGAATATGATCAGTCTATTTGTGGATGACACAAAGATTGTTGCGGTGGTGGACAACACAGAGGTGTGACTGGGACTACAGGGGGATCTGGCTAAAGTCAAGCACTGGTCAGACACATGGCAGCTGGCTTCAATGTGAAGAATTACAAAGTCATGCACTTGGGAGCCAGAAACCAAAGGTTTTCCTACAGGCTGGGGGGTACAGTTATCCACTACAAAGGAGGAGGAGAAGGATCTTGTGTGCTAATCACAGGGTAAATGAAGCATTCGGCACAGTGTAGGAAGGCAGCAGCTAAAGCTAATAAGATTTTGGGGTGTATTGTCTGGGGAGTCACCTCAAGGAGGAGGGAGGTTATACTACCACTGTACAGGTTGCTGGTCAGGCCAAATCTGGAATACTGCATGCAGCTCTGGCAGCCCTACTTAAAGGAAGATGTCAAGCTGCTGGAGGGAGTCCAGTGCAGGGCAACAAGGATGATCACAGGAATGGAGGACAAACCCTGCATGGAGAAACTGAGGGAGCTCAACATTTACTCCCTGCAGGATAGGAGAGAGAGAGAGGGGAATATGATTGAAATCTTCAAATGTATGAGGAGCATAAAAAGAGTTAGTACTGAAGGGATCTTTCGATTAAAGGGATGGAGAGGCACTAGGTGGCATGGTCTGAAATTGCAAGGGGGAGACTCAAGAGGGAAATGAGAAGGCACTACTTCACCGGAAGGGTGATGGCTGGGTGGAATGCCTTTCCAGAGTAGGTGGTAAACTCTTAAAGTCCATAAGAGTTTTAAGGGGGTGGGACAGGTCTGGGAAAAAGTCACTACTGTACAAGGAGGGGGGGCAGCTACAGAGTAATTAACTGATAGATGCACACTGGAGCAGATTCGATAGACCGTAGGGCCTGTATCTGCTGGCCGTTTTCATATGTTCATATGTTTGTAAGAGACTGCTATGGTTTTCAAAAGAGGTGGTTGGGAAGGCAAAGACAAAAAAGTTAGCATTCAGAAGGTGTAAGGAGACACAGGGGGAGGATGATAGGATGGAGTATAGGAGAAGCAGAGGAAGACAGGGAAAGCAGTCAGAAGTGCAAAGGTGCAAACGGAGGAGAAAAAAGCAAAGGCAGTAAAAAATGGGAACAAAACATTTTTCAGGCATGTAAGTGAAAGGAACAAGACCAAAGGATGGATCATGAAGCTTAGGAGGGAAGGGGGGAGAATGTATGCAAGAGGACCAGGAAAAAGTGGACATCCTGAACAAATACTTTTGTTCAGTGTGCACAGAGGAAGGGGAAGGCGAGGGTCCACTAAAAAGTGTCAGGGGTATTGATGTTAGGAAGGTGAACACTAGCCATTTCCAGTGAAAAGGGTCTTAAAGGAACTCAAATATTTGAAAGTGGCAAGCCAATGGGGCCAGATGGGATACATCCAAGGATATTGAGGGAGCTCAGAGATGTGCGAGAGTCAGTGGAGATGGTAGAGGTAATAGAGGGCTGGAGGAGGACAGATATAGTCTCACTTCACAAAAGTGGTAGCAAAGGGGAGACTGACAGTTACATACCAATCAGCCTGACTTCAGTGGTGGGGAAATTAATGGAATTACTACTGAAGGAAATGATTGTGGGATACCTTGAATCCAGTGGCTTACAAGATCTGAAGCAGCAGGGATTCCACAACGGGGAGGTCATTTCAAACAAACACGATAGATTTGTTTGACTTGGTAACCAGGGAAGTGGATCAGGGTGGAGCTGGATTTCTGGAAGGGCTTTTGCAGCATTCCACATACTGTAGGAGACTCATAAATAAAGCTGGATAGTAGTGCTGTGTGGAATTTTCAAATCTGATGGAAGGAAAGTTTGTGGAATTTTTGAAATTCTGTTAAAATTCTATCAAATTTTGCTGGAAACAGAATGGTAAAATTGCGTAATAGAAAATGATTGCAGAACAATTTTTAACAGAAAAATACTGTTCCCCACAATATTATTCTACAGATCTCAATATTTGCCATGGAAATGGTTGTTGAATCATTTTCTGCAGAAAAATGCTGTTCCACTGTGGATCACAGCAGTCAGAATTCTGCAGAAGAACCACCACTGCACTTATACTAAGGATACAGGCGAAAATGACACTACCACTCAGACTACAGGAAATATCAAGTTAGACTTACAGTCTACAGTACGGAATGAGAAATTTGACTAATAAACTAGGCCCTCAATCTCAACCATACCAAAAAGCTAGTTCTCAGGAGAAGTGGTGGCAGTGCTTGAGGAATACAAAGTGCAGGCAGAAAAGAAATGACTTGACATTGTTCAGTTGCTGCATAATGAAGCTGTATGGGTGAAAGCATACTGCACCCTTGATGGGCATTGTAAGGGCATGAATCAGATTGTTAGACGAGTGGATACCTGGTTGTCATCATGGTGTGTGCCTGTTTGAGGGATAAAAAGAGAGCTGTTAAGGGTCAGAATGTAGCAGTACATAGTTGTAGTGGCAGAAAACGTACTGAGCCCTCAAGGGGCCATCATTAGGGTGTGTTTCCAATTAACTAAAGAGCAAGGCCCTGGAGCTTACAAGGAGCCAAAGATCAAATGCACAAAGTACAATTCCTAAAGACACCAAGAGCAAAGAATGGCCAGGGCAGGCTAAGCTAGATACAGACATGATAGAAGAGAGGAGATCTGGCTCCAATGAGCACTCTGAATGGAGATGGAGTGTGAGAAACTACAACAGCAGCAACAGACAAACAACGAAGGAAGAGTGAGACCATCGAGTAGCAATGCAAGCAGGAAGAAGAGCCAGCCACAGAAGCAGAAATGCATCCACCCAACATGCAGCAGCATGCAACATAGAAACACAGAGCATAGAATTTGTTGGCAGATAAGGAACACTTAGCCCACCAAGTCTGCCAGATATTCCCTGCCTAATCTGTGTCTGCAGACCCTAACTAGTCTCTGGGGACCCTCCCCTTTTCCCTGCCTATTTACTAATATATTTTCTATGTCTATTCCATGCATGCTTGAATGCTTGTTTCATTTGTCTACTCAAATTTCAGTGAAGTAGTACTTCCTCACAAATCCCTCTTCAGCATTCACCATTCAGCCTCAACTCATGCCCGCTGGTCCTGCTGGTCTTTCTCTTTTGAAAGATACACCCCTACTACACCCTGATCACCTCTATGAGGTACTTGTAGGTCTCTATCTTGTTCCTCCTTACTTTCCTCTCTTCCAGAGTGTACATGTTGAGATCCATCAGTCTCTGCTCATGGGACTTTTTGTGCACTCCCTGCACCATTTTAGTTGCCCTCATCTGGGCTGTCTCCACCCTGTCTATGCCATTTCTGAGGTACAGCCTCCAAAACTGGAAACAGCACTCCAGGTGGGGTCTCACCAGTGAGTGATACAGTGGAATGACCACCTCCCTCCCACTTCCAGATGGAGAAACCTGTCTCTATGCACCCCAGTGTCCCTACCCACTGCTTTGCCACATGGCCATGCCACATTGAGTTCATTGGTTATGATCATTTTCCTTCCTAAAGACTCTCAGTACCTCCCCATATCCTCTACTCTGCTCTTGAGTTCATTATCTTGCTAGTTTCCTAAGAACCATACGCATTCTCTGTACTCCTTCCACAGTGTCCACCCTATTTCAAGTGTTGGTTTCACACCTCACACTGGGTACTGGGGTAAAATCCCAATACTGACACTGTAGTGCATCATTGGGGGATGCTGCACTCCTGAGATGGCATCTTTTGGATGAGACAGTAAACCAAGTTCCCGTCTGCCTACTCTGGTGGTTGTTCAGCTGGGCATTGAAGATCCATGGCACTTCTCAAAGAGTAGGAATTTTTATTGATTACAAATTAAACAATACCATAGCAATCATACAGAAATCATAACTGTGAATTCATATCTTAAAAGTTCAATTTCCCCATATAACCCAAAAGGAAATTCCTGTGTCTTATTCCCATACATAAGCAAGGAAAAGTTTAGCTTAATTTCTATTACCCCCGATGTACTCTCTAGTCTCATTATTCCTCAAGCAGAAACATATAATTTTTCCATCGAGTTCTTAGTATATGTATAGGACAAGCTTCCCTTCCTGGTAGTGTATTTTCTGTAATTCTATTCTTGGTGTATTCTCTAACTCTGTATGAGAACTCTTCTTTTGTTGAAATATCCAAGCACATTTGACCTGTCATATGTAATTTTTCAATAATATTCCTACTAGCTGTGTGGTACCTATGTCATACTTGCTGCACTGCTGTCCACATATAACTAACACTAGTTCTATGTAAGTGAGGTTTTGAAACATTAGATCTTCCCACTGCTGTTCTAAGTATGTCCAAAATTGTTTCACATAGGAACACTGTAAATACAAGTGTCCCTGTGTTTCCAAATGCTGTATGCAACCTTCCCTCAAACAGTATCTCTCACTAACCTGTTCATGTTTGTGTGACTTGAGCACTCCTAGCCAGCCAAGGATGCTTAGTGTATATCCCAAGCAAATGGTTTGCCATCTTGTCATATATGGCTCCAACCACTCCTGTATACTCTGTGTCTATGGTTTCCCGTTAGGTTGTATGGTTATACTAATATTTTGAGTTAAAAATAATGCTATAAAACAACTACGGGATTCACTATTCCAACCCCTCCTTCCAATTTGTGTCTAATTGTGGTGTTCCGTTTTATCAGTTTAAACCAACTTCCTCACAGCCCTTAAAAAAAATACACTAATCTTGTCTCCGTTGTCAGGGGTACTGGGAATGTGTAGCTAACATAAAGAAATATATGAATAATCAAAGTTTTAATCAACAATACACGTCTTAATTTTGGAATTATTTTACTTTTCCAAAGATTTCCTTTATCACCTGGTATTTTTAGGCTTGTGTTCCAGTTTTTGTTCTGCCAAATTTTGTTCTGTATACGTGATCTCTAATATTATCATATCTTGTTTTCTTACGGGAATCCCAGACATAATCTGTATCAGGGAATCCTCCACTACCCCATGTAACATCCAGAACTTTTGTTATAATTTACCTTACATCATGAGGCCTAAGTGAATTTTTCCAGCGACTGAGTTATCTCTGTTTCTTCTGACCCCTTATTAATCGTAAGGATGACTTCATCAGTGTAAGACATGCTTTTAACTGTTGGGGTATAACATTTAAAGAAATACCATTACTTTTGTCATTATTCTGTATCTTCCTTAATAAAAGATCTATCCCCAAAACACAGAGCAGGGGACTTAAAGGGCAATCTTGCCTCACACTTCTCCATAAACTGTTGGTATTTCCAACCCATTTATTTATATATAGTGTAACACTAGCTCCATAATACAAATTTTTTATCCAGCCAATTAATTTAGGTGGTATGATGTAGTGTTCTAACACTTTGAATAGCTACAGAACTCATGTGATAACCTATCAAAGGCCTTTTCTTGATCTATGCTTAATACAAACCCTAACTGTGATCCCTGATTCCCTCTTGCAAATAGTTCTCATAATCATATTACACTATCTTGAATTGTTCTATGTTTTACGGAACATGCTTGATATAGACTTAACAATTTTCCTGCCACTGTACTTAATCTTTCTTGAAGTATTTTTGCCAATATTTTGATATCTATGTTTAGCAGTCTTAATGGACGCCAGTTTCTCAGATCAGCTTCATCGCCTTTTTATGAAATAAAATCAGCACGGTTTCATACTGTGTTGTTGTTAGTTGTCCCTCATTCAGACACTCATTTTTTTTTTTATTAAGAAGGTGTTCCAACAAATTTGGTACAGACAGTATCATTATGATATAAAAAATATTTACAGGCAGCTAAATAGATTTAACAAGAACCTTTTAAGCTTATTACCTCACATAGTAGTTATCTTATACTGATATTGGACAACAAGTTTCTTGTAGATAGAAATCTTTCAAATTAATTCCATATGTTATCAAATTTCATATACATTTCTTTCATGATATAGTGTACTTTTTCAATTTTATAAACATCAACCATTAGATTTATCCACATCTCATATTTAGGTGGGAATGAGTCTTTCCATTCCATCAATATGCATTAATAGCCAATACTGTTAATCCTTATTTTTCATTATTACTAAGATCTGAGATATAACCCATTATCTGAAATAAACATTCAATATTTTTTTTAGTTTTATAGAAATTATTTTATAGATTGTATTTATAAGTTTGTACTAGAATATATTTAATGATTCACAGAATATAAGCATGTTTTAAGGTAGCGGTATCTGTTTTATATCTCGGGCAGATGTCTGGGTAATTTGGATTCATCAAGCTGAGCTTATGTGGTGTATAATAAATTCTATGTATAATATTAAAATGTGTTTGAGTTAGTCTAGTGGATAGTAATCTTATAGCATTGGTATTTATAATTTGTGTCCATTTTGCTTCTAGGATTGGAGAGTTTTTAATTTGTTTTCCCATTTTTGTTTTAGAAACTTAGAAACATAGAATTTGATGGCAGATAAGGACCGCTTGGCCCACCTAGTCTGCCCATTTCTCTACCTAATGGATAAGCTGCAGATCCAAGTTAACCTACAGCCTACTTTCACCTATCCCCTACTAGAATTGCTTTATGTCTGTCTCATGTATTCTTGAATTCCTCCACTGTTTTTGACCCTACCAACTCCTCAGGAAGGCTGTTCCATGAATCCACAACCCTCTTTGTGAAGAAATACTTCCTCACATTACCTCTGAGCCATTCCCCCGCTATCGTCAAATTGTGCCCCCTTGTTTTTGCACATCTCATTTTATGAAAGATGCTACCCTCTTGGACTTTGTTGATTCCCTTGAGGTATTTGAAAGTTTTTATCATGTACCCCCTCTCCCTCCTTTCCTCGAGGCTATGTATCTTTAGTTCCTTTAGTCTTTCTTCATATGTCTTCTGATGCAGACCCTGCATCATTTTGGTGCCCTCCTCTGGACAGACTCCACCCTGTCTATGTCTTTGCAGAGATGGGGTCTCCAGAACTGTACACAGTATTCCAGATGTGGTCTTACCAACTGTCTGTACAGAGGGCCAACAACGTCCTGTTTTTTACTGATGATGCCTCTCCCTATGCATCCCTGTACCCACCCAGTCCTCCTTACTGCCTTCTCACATTTCTGGCCCACTTTTAGGTTGTCTGATACGACTACCCACAGGTCCCTTTCCATTTCTGTTGTTGTCAGTATCTCACCCCCCATTCTGTACTCTTCCATTGGGTTTTTGTTTTCCAAGTGCATTACTTTGCACTTCTTTGCATTGAATCTAAGCTGCCATACATTTGACCATTCCTCCAACCTTGCAAAGTCCCTTTTCATCCTTTCCACCCCACCTTGTGTATCAACTCTGTTGCAGATCTTTGTGTCATCTGCAAAGAGACATACTTTCCCTTCTAGTCCCTCTGCAATGTCACTTATAATGACATTAAAAAGGACCAGCCCCAGAACTGAACCCTGCGGTACCCCACTAGTAACCCTCCTTTCTTCACTGTGGACTCCATTTATGATTACCCACTGTGTCCTGTTGTCCAACCAGTGTTTTACCCAGGCTACTACCCTGGGAGCCACTCCCAGGCTGGCTAATTTGTTTATTAATCTTTTGTGTGGGACTGTGTCAAATGCCTTGCTAAAGTCTAAGTAGGCCATGTCAGCCCCTCCCTGGTCTACTGCTTTGGTCACCCAGTCAAAGAAATCAATGAGATTTGTCTGACATGACCTTCCCACTGTGAATCCATGCTGCTTTGGGTCCTATACCCAACTGGCCTCTAGGTACTCAACAAGTCTTTCCTTCAGAAGTGATTCCATCATTTTCCCTACCACTGAGGTCAAACTGACAGGTCTGTAGTTTTCTACCTCTGTCTTGCTCCCACTTTTGTGAAGGGGATCACATCCATACATCCTCCAGTCCTCAGGTACCACATCCTCCTGACTTATTAAAAGGGTAGTCAGTGGTGTTACTAGTTCTTCCCTTAGTTCTTTTAGAATTCAGGGGTGAATCCCATCAGGCCCCATTGCTTCATCCACCTTCTGTTTTAAGAGTTCTTTCAGAACCCTTTCTTCTGTGAAAGGACAAATATCAACCCCCTATCCAGAGTGCTTCTATTGACTGGATTAGGTATTTCACTCTGCTTTTCCATTGTGAATACTGAGAATATTTTGCTTTTTCACTATCATTCTCTGCCCAACCACTTTCCTCTTTGTTCAGCCTCAGTATCCCTGCCTTAGTCTTTCTTTGCTCCCTAATGTACCTATAAAAGGTTTTATCCCCCTTCTTACCGATTTGGCTATCTTTTCTTCAGTTTGTGCCTTTGCTATTCTGACTGCCTTATTGCTTCCTTCTGCTTTAACTGGTACAGTTTTCTGTCCTGCTCCTTCTGTGTTTCCTTATACTTCTTGAATGCTATCTTTTTCTCCCTTACCTTCCCCGCCACTTCTTTTGAGAACCATAGTGTTTTTTTCTTTCCTTTTGATTTGTTTATTTGCTTCACAGAAAGGCTTGTTGCCTCTTTGATGACAGTTTTGATGTTTCCCCATTGTTGCACTACCCCACCTTCTTGCCTGCTTACTGGTGTGCTTTCTGAGGCAGTTTCCTTTTGACAAAATCAGTTCTCCTGAAGTCCAGTACCTTCACTTTTGTGTGGCTTGACTCTACAGCTAAGTTTATTGTGAACCACACTGTTTGGTGGTTGCTTGTTCCTAGATGGCTACCCACTTCAAGATCAGAGATCCTCTCTCCCTCCCCATTTGAGAGTATCAGGTCTAAGGCTGCTCTCTCCCGAGTGGGTTCCAAAACTAGCTGTCTGAGGCATGCCCACTGTGGGGCATCGAGAATGGCCCTGCTCTTGGATGTGGCTGCAGCAAAGGTGCACCAGTCAACATCTGGCATATTCAGGTCCCCCATCAGCAATATCTCCCTTTTCTTTGCCATCCCAAGGATGCCTTATATCATTTCCTTGTCCATTTCCTCCCCCTGAGATGGGGTCTGTATACAACCCCTGTGCAGATTGTGGAGCCATTTCCAGTCTCCAGGGTGACCCACAGTGCCTCCTCTCCTCCATGTTTACCCTTTAGTTCTGTTGCTTTGATCTCTTCCCTTACAAAGAGAGCTACTCCTCCTCCTCCTTCTCTTCTTCTCTCCCTGTCCCTCCTTTAGATTGTGTACCCTGGTATGTTGACATCCCAGTCATGGTTCTCTGTGTACCATGTTTCTGTGACTGCCACAATATCCAGGCATCCCTCTTCCATCAAGACCACCATTTCAGGGAGCTTTTTACCTGGACTATGGGCATTGGTACTAATTACCCTCCATTTCTTATGACTTTATTTTTTTTGCCCATCCCTGTCCCTACTGCCTTTGTCTTTTTCTCCATTTACCCCTGCCCTTCTCCCTATCTACTGCTCTATCTTGGAGTTTACCTCACTAAGTACCCTGATTTTGGGGAGGGGCTAGGATTTCCCTTCTCCTCTTCAGTGCCTCCCCCTTGGCTAGTTTAAATGCTTGCCATTAAAACATTTAAACCTATCACCTAGGATACTGGTTCCCCTCCAGGATAGATGCAGACCATCGCACCTGTATAGGCCTGCATCTCTCCAAGTGGATCCCCAGTCCCCAATGAAGCCAAATCCCTGAGCTCTGCACCAGCTTTTCAACCAGTGATTGAATCCCATGGTGCTGAGTATCCTAGCCTCATCCATGCCATAGACAGGTAGCACTTATGAGAAAATTACCGTATGTGCTACTTGTCTAAGGCCCCTCACCAACTCCACAAGCTCTTGTTGCACTGCTCTGATCCCATTCTTAGCCAGGTCATTCATCCCTAGGTGGATAATGACATCCAGCTCCCTCCTCCCTGCTGCTGCTCATACAATCCTGAGGATTCATTTCCTGTCCCTCCAAGCTCTGGTGCTGGGAAGGCACTTTACTTCCCTTTCCCCTCCCTCCCCCAGTTCTACCCCCTAACAACTGAGTCCCCCACCAGGAGTTATTTCCTTCCCTTGTGAAGTCCTGGGCCACCCTGCTGTGGGTCTCCAATGTGGAGGTTCCCAGCATCCTCCTTGGTCTCCATGGCAGGTGCCTCCATAGAGGAACCATGCTTCACCAGAGTGGTGAATGAATTGTGGAGAAGCACAGCTGGAGGGATGCACATCTGTTCCACCACCCTTACCCTCCCTGAGCCCATCATGGTCCAACTACTCCTCTTTCTTGGCAACCTCTGAGGTAGTGGTGGTGGTCTGGGTGGTCCCTGCATGGGGGAGCAGGTTTCCTGAATCCTTGCCAGGTCAGCGTGGAGACAAACCACCTCCTCCCTCAGACCAGAGAGGTGCCTGCAAATGGGACAGCAATGCAGTCTCCAGAATGTCTCCTGGAAGACTGCTGCTCCACAGCCAGTGCATTGCACCACTCCCAACATGTCTGTGTCCCTTCCACTTTCAGATGCTTTTTGGTTTTTTGTTCTTGCTTTAGTGTGAGCAAGTTTGTGAGTGTCTCTACCCGCTATTCCATGTGCTGTGCCTTTAAGGATATGAACAGGTGTATGTTGTTAGCAGATTTTGGGAAGTGATGTCAGAGTCCCTGCTATAAAGAAAGTTATGCCCTTGTGGAGGGTGGGGTGAGGGGAAGAGTGGGTGGGAGTAAACCTATGCCGTCCAGAAACAATCCCCTACAACTCTTACCCTCCACCCCGGGGAGTGCCTTCCTTCTTTTCAGACACCTATTTCACAAAGGCTAAGAAACAGGTCTAGTCACAACTGACTGCAAATATCTCCCAGTTACAGTTTCTCCCTGGCAAATTAAAGTTAAAACCTAAGAAAATTCCACCCCAAAAACAGAATCAATATTAGTTACTTACACAGGTCCAAAAAGTAATTATTCAGTTTAGTGTAGTCTAGAAAAAAAAACTCCTTGATTCAAGGAAGCTGTGGCTGCTTTCTCACTCTCTCTGTCTCAGTCTCAGCAGACAGAGACCACAAACAACTCCAGTTATAAATCCTCAGTTCAACTAGGCCCCTTTCAGCTCCTCCCCTTAACAGACACCAATTTCACAAAGGCTAAGTAACAGGCCTAGTCACAACTGACTGCAAATATCTCCAGCTACAGTTCCTCCTGGCAAATTAAAGTTAAAATAGTATATGTAATGGGCTGCTTAGTTTATTTTGTAAATTGAATAGACTTTTGATATCGTGTTATTGTTATTTTTTATCATTAGTTCTCTTTCCAACTCATTTAAGTTTGGTTTAATATGTAGCAATCCATTTTTTCCAAATAATTTTTAATTTGTAGATATCTTAAAAAATGGTGATTAGGGATATCATATTTTAATTTAATTTCATTAAAAGTTACCAATCCATAGGTATCATGCAAAAGGTTTATCTCCGTTAACCCCTTTGAATACCAAAATTTAAAGCTATTATCCATCTCTGATGGTAACAATTCCCCATTAAAAATTATGGGAGTGTTTGGTGAAATCATATTTGGCAGAAAACATTTACCAATAGTTATATCCCATAATTTACAAGTGTTTCTGGTTGAAAATAGTAACAAGGTGATCTTTGTGCATGAGGTACCAGAATGCAGAATATGTTTCAAAAACTGAAATTGTGTTTGAAAGGTTTCCAATTGGCAATTTGACTCATAAGTTTTTTGCTGGTGCCATTCATGTACTACAGATAAATTTGCTGCCAAATAATGCCAGTAAAAATTAGGTAAGGACAAGCCCGTCTTCTTTAGGAGATATACTGTAATTTTCAATCTTTATCCTTGGTCTTTTACCTTTCCAAAACATTTTTATTATGTTTTCCATTCTTATTGAAGAAATTATTATTAATAAGTATCAAAGTGACTGGAATAAGAAGAGAAAAATGTATTCATTTTGATTACATTTACTCTTCCAGTCAATGTTAATGGTAAAAATTCCCATTTATGAAGCTCAGCTTGTATTTTATTTATAAGGGGTTCAAAATTATTTTGAAAAATTTGCTCATTACTGCTGTCCAACAATACACCCAGGTATTTTAATTTCGTAACTTTTTTAATTTGGGGATTTAATGAGTTATTGAATGGATCCAAATGATGTTTTGATTCTAATAACTCTGTTTTATCCCAACTGATCTTATAGCCTGAATAGTTGCCAAATACTTCTAAAGTGTGATTCAGTTCTCCATAATTTTGCTTAAATTATCGGTATAAATTAAAGCATTGTCTGCATATAGGCTGATTTTATAATTAACCTGATCTACATTTAACCCTGTAATTTTTGGATTATCTCTAATTAATATTGCCAGGGGTTCTTTGGCCAAGGCAAAAATAAGTGGGGACAGGAGGCACCCCTGTCTTACCCCCCCCATTTTAATGTAATAATTCCAGATACTTCATTGTTAGTTTCAACTCACTTCATTGTTAGTTTCAACTCTAGCTGTAATATTATTATAGAGTATATTTATCCAAGTTTGAAATCTTGGTCCAAAATTCTTTATTTTAATACGTGTTTTAATGTATCCCAATTCCACCCAGTCAAATGCTTTTTCAGCTTTTAAGGATAGTATTGAGTAGTTATTTTCTTTAAATTAATCATTTAAATGTAACGTTCTTCTGACATTTGTTTTAAGCTGTCTATTTTGTATGAACCAATTTTGATTTGTGTGTATTATTTCTGAGATAATTTTAAGTCTATTAGCTAAAATCTTTGTTAATATTTTACAATCCTAATTTTTAAGAGAAAATGGTCAATAAGAAGAAGCCATAGTAGGATCTTTATCCTTTCTTTTAAACAATAAAATTGTTGGCTCTCATGCAGAAGGGTTCATTGTTTGATTTGAAATCATGTGATCAAATAAAGTTTTTAGGTGGGGACTGATCAAGTCACTGAATGTTTTATAAAAATCTATTGTGATCCTGTCAGGACTTGGTGATTTACCAGGGGCTAAGGTTTTAATTGCAGTCTGTATTTCAAATAATGTGATATCTTAATCTAGCATGCTTCTATGTGAATCTTCAAATAATGGGAGTGCAGTATTTCATAGATATTCTTCAAGATTTATAGATTGTATTCCTTCTTCTGAGGTATACAGATTTTTATAATATATTTCAAATACTTTATTTATTTAAATGGAGTCAGATTTTAGTATACCTGATCTATCCTGAATTCTGGTTATAACATGTTTTTCTTTATTTTTTTTAGTTGCCTGCTTAGAATATTTTCAGATTTGTCACCCATTGAATAATATTTTGATCTGGAATTTATTAATTGCTGTTCTACTTCAACAATAGTACTTTTAATATATTTATTTCTTAGTTCTAAAACTTCTTGCATGGTTCTAGGATCTCTATTGATATTAAATGCATTTTCTTTTTGTAATATTTTGCTTTCAAGGGATATCACTTTTTGTTTTTTCTTTAATTTATTTGCATTGTATGATATAGATATGCCCTTAATATATGCTTTAAATGTAACCCAGATAGGTGTAGCCGCTACTTCATTATATTTATTTAAAGAAGAAAAAAGCTTCTATCTTCTGAATGATTTAGGGATAAACACTGTCTTTAAGTAGTAAATTATTAAATCTGCAATAGTTATTTAATTTTGGTTTCCTAATTTGTAGTGTCCAAATGAATGGGGCGTGATATGAAATATGTATTGCTTTATATCCAGTCTTAGATAAAAGATACAGTAATGTTTCAGAAATCAAGAAAAAAATCTATTCTTGAGTGAGCCTGAGGTACTGGAGAGAAAAACGAATATTGTTTTGCTATTAGATAACAATAGTGCCATGGGTCAATCAGACCAACATCCTCTATAAAGTGCTTAATTTTCTTTGCTGCAGTTTGAATTTGAGAGATGACAACAGAACACCATGTAAGGTACAAGCTAACAGAGGCCAATGGTACAAACATCAAGCAGAGGCAGGACAGCACTAGGGGGAGGTGAAACACAGGCACTGAAAGCCCTTGCATACAAGGCTGTAGGCAGGCATATGCACAGTACCCAGATGGGCACAGTACTGCTCAATGGCCGTCACCAGGTTTATGCTGGCCTGTGAACATGACCAGGTGAAGCAGTAGGTAATGAGCAGTGTAGGCAACTGAGCAGTGTGTCACTGGAAACTGCTGCCAACTCAAAGACAGGGACATGGACAACCCCAGTAGCCATGACAGAACACATCTGTACATATACTCGATGTGTCTGGAAGGGGGCACCATGTGGATGGGATGTATACATGTTGCAATGGGGGAATGTAGGAGACTGTGTACAAAATGGATATAGCTGCCCACATCCCTGTCAGCACACAGGGAAATGTGATGTCAAACAACATGTCTGGCCCCAAAGGCACCATGCACTGCACCAAAACAAGACACAGGGAACCCTGAGACCTGCCCTCCTACAATAAGCAGATGCAGACAGCCTGTCACTGCACAATGGCCCAGCCAGGGTGACAGACGCTGTGGTGGACACAACTGCAGAGCCACATGCAGGGAACAGCTGTGGGGTGTGTAAGGAACCATGCCCACATGCAGCAAGCAGGCTGTAGACCAACCAGTGGGATACTAGGGCACACCAGTGGGTACACAGTTGGAGTAATGTCAGGTGTGCAGACAACGAACCTCCCCAGATACCCCCCTGACCACTAGCAGCCAGAAAAGCAGGACATCAGTGGGAACCCAATAGTAGGTGGTGCAGAGAGCTGAGGCACACAACATGGGGCCGTGCACTGCCACACCACAAGCGCACACACCAACTGCTGCATAGCATCCCCCTCACTGCCAGTAGCAACAGCACACCCACAATGTGGGACCACCCCTGCACCAGCCACCCAGAATAGGCCGACCAAGTACAGCCTATGCCAGTAATGCAAACAGTGCAGGAGAAGAGTATGACCACTGCACACAAGGCACACTGGCAGGCAGCAATCGAGACAACCAGAGCATGGGTGTAGGCACATGACCGGCATCACGAGGTGGGCCACACAGATGCACAGAACACTACCTCCCAGCAGCAGGCACTGGAATGCATAGCATGCATGCTGCACATGCCAAGGCTGTACCCCACAACACTGTGCACAAGGGACAGGCCATGTAACTGAACACAGAAACCATCGCTGTGGGAGGGCCAGGGAGACATCAAAAGTCCAGACACACCCGCAATATGGAATGAATGGGGGGCATGTGACAGCCACCAGCATGAACAACCCAGATGCCACACAACGCAGGTACCACAGAGGAAAGGCAATGGATGTGACCAGGAAGGCCTGGATTGGAATCATCCTGCTGCACCACAAAAGACGGCACACAGAGTGTCACAGCAGGCCCATGCAAGTGACATGCAGGGCAACCCATGACAGTGGCAGCCATGTCAGGCACAGGCCCAAACAGTACGCTGTGTACAGCTGTAGCCACAGATGACCAGATGCGGCAGGACCGATACTGATGTAAGAGCAGTGACATGCACATAGCCAGTACACCACTGGACGTGGTGGTGGGGGGACATGTTGGTGAAGGGATCCCTGGAGAGGGCAACACTGCCACTGGTGGAACATCCCACCCCCCCGTGACGCATACCACAGTGAAGAATGGAGTTGGTCTAATAGGTGCCCGCCTGAATGGATACACAGGGGTAAAGTGACAGATACCCACATAGCAGGGAGCACCTGACAGTACTGTGGACACTGCTGATGGGGTAACACACAGCCCCAACCAAGCTTGCCAGGCCCCATCAAACAACAGTATGTGTTGAGTCACCAGGGCACCAACACACACCACACCCCCCCAACATGCACACATGCCTGGCATTAACCAGTACACACCATGCCCCCCGCATGGCCCAAGCCCACAGAATGCACAGTGCACACCCGTACACAACAATGCAACACACAAACCAGGGCACAGTCCCATGCCCCTCTGGACAGCACTGCACCTCCACAGTACCCATGAACCCACCCCCTGCCAGTACCCAGCAATGGCCAAGGGAATGTGAACAGGCACACAGGCTACAGCGGAACTCATGGCACATGTCTAGAAGGGACACTGAAAGACACAAGCACATCCCCCCGCACCCATCCAGCTAACACTGTAAACAAGCAATGGCCCATGGTACACAGCCTGGTACCAACCATGCCATCCCCACATCATGTGAGTAACAGTGCAGAGACAGCTAGCAGACACACAACAGCTGCAACACTGATCCAGGAATGCAATGCAAGGTGGTGTGGACAGGCACGACCCAATGGCACCATGCAACAGACATGTACCGTGGACTCCACACAGGCAGGTGTAAACATGACACACACAGAACTGCTACCACACAGCACAACATAGGGACACCAGTGGGAACACATGATGAGGACCCAGCCACATAATGTACGTGCTTTATACCCACAGATGACCCCAGGGAGGACAAAAAGGTCCATGAGAGGCAACGAGTGAAGCAGCACGTCAATGCCACCAAGCAGCCCAGGCACACAAACAGAGACAGTGGCATGGGAGGAGGAGGAGGAGGAGGTGGAGGTGCAGCAGCACCACAGTGAGCTAGACACAAGGGCCAGTGAGGGTGAGGATGAGTGGTACACTGACGAACTTATGGACACAGACAGCCCTGCAACAGCCACCACAACGGGGTTGTTGAGGAGTCAGTGGTAGACCCTGCAGTGTCAACTGATGAGAAAGGTGTCAGCACATAGGGTGCACATGACCAAGCAGGGGAGGTGGATAGTGACGACAAGGCAGCAGTGGACATGGACGTGGATACCCCACAATGGACAGAGGATGGTGATGGAGGACACAGATCCAGTGATGATGGACTGAGACAGTACTTCCAGGAGGTGACGTATGCTGAGAAGTCCATGGCCAGGAGCATGAGGGGTGCATGCAGCACTCAAGGCACACACCATTGCCACCACAGCAAGCCTGGGCCGCATCAAGGGGTCCATAGCTGTGGTGCATGTTCTGATGCAGACTGGTGTGGCCAATACACAAGGCCCCAGGCACACATTGAGGCCATACTGCTGGCCATACAGGCTAGCATCCAGCAGCAGGCAAATAGCATGGAGATGACAACAGCATTACTGCAGCAACTGCTGCACATACAGCGGAAGCACTCATAGACTGCACAAGCCATGGCCACAGCATTACACCAGATGCAGATTGCAGATGATGGCCAAGGCCATGGTTGCTGGTCAGGCACAAGGGCATGCCATAATTGGTGGGAGCATCCAATACCACAATGCAGCATGTGGCACAGGCCACAGGACACATACCACAACATGGGCCAGGAAGGATGAGCAATACACTGTCCCATGCACCCATATATGGCACCCATCAGCAATGTGCTGTCAGCAACAGCAATGAAGAGAAGTGCCCAGCGTTACAGACCACACAGCAGCAACGTCCACAGTGATGTGTATCCTGCTGCACATGCCAAAACATTGACACATGCCCAGTGCCAATGCATGCGGACCTACATGACACCAACTATGGCACCATTTGGGGATACACAACACATGTCCATGGGGAGGACACCCACCCGTGTATGGAGGAATACAACACACACTGCATGGACCAAACATGAACAGTGGACATGGGCACAGCAGTGGAAATGACATGTGATAGGCAGGACATTGACAGATGCAGGACATATTGGCATCCTGCGACACAAGCCAGCAAACCATACACAGACATAGGTACCCTGTGGATGGTGTGCAGCATCAACAGGAGCAACACACAGGTGGCATAGCAGCCCCACGGACCGGAGACTATGGGAACACACAAGCCACCACCATACCAACCAGCACCACGCTGGGTGACAACAGTACAGGGGGGACATGCAGACCCACAGAGGGGACAATCATCCACAGTCACATGGTGACCCGCAGCTGCACAGTGGAACACAATAAGCCCAACATGGCACAACAGTCCCACAATGCAATGGCACCACAGGCAACATGAGGCCAGAATGCAAAGCCAACCACCATGCATGATGACACAGGGACACATGCATGCCACCACTGGACAGTGCACCGGACAATGGAGCATGACAGGCACACAGTCAGGTGGCACATGTCCACACATACCAACAGGGCAACCACAGGCATGGTACAGCAGCATGGACCACACTACAGGTCTGCAAACAGCACTGTCAACCATTGGCAGCACCGACAGTGCAAGGTCCACCAAGGCACACAGTGTGCAATACAGCGAGGCTGCACAGGTGTCAGCACCAGAGCCCATACGCAGCAGGGGAAAGCCAAGCAAGGTGACAGTCGGACCCCGTGGGACAACAGTGGTGGACACAGCAGTGGCATGTGAGGCAACTGCTGCAGGACAACATGGGCACACAGATGTTAACAGGGCAAGGACGAACACAGCACAGGGGACTGCTATGGAGGCATGTGCGGTATCCAGTGCAGCAGCCACCTGAACCATGGATGCCACTGTGAGTGGACCAGTGGAGGAGCAGACATGCCGGACTGGTGCATCAGGGACTCAATGATCAAAAAGGGTTGCAGATGCAGCACACACAGACGTGACCACTGCACAGCAGTGGAAGATGCCAGAATGACATGCCCCACCACACCGCACATGCACATTGCCAGGATGGCACACACACACACACTACATGGTATGGGTCATCCAAGCTGGAGCGACTGGCCCACACAGCAATTGACAGTGGCTGGATGGTGGACATGGCACAAAGCACCCCACAGTCCCTGACACACAACACTGTGGTCCCTGAACACACATGGCCACACACAACACACTCCCTGTGCACGGCGAGCACTGCACAGTGACACACACACACATCTGCACACACATGACATAAGATACAGCTAGAGACCACTGGTGGCATCCTATGATGCCCCACCATCCAAGATGACAGGTACACAATGCACCACTGTAGGGATGGACACATTGGACCCATGTCCACATGTCACCACAGAACGTGCCCTATGTTGTTGCACTGTCTCTGGCCTAGCAACACACACACACACACAGCAGTAGTGCCCCCACACACCACCGCCATATCCGTGCAATGTCCTGCACAGTATGCAGTATGGCCATGTCCTGGGGTAGTCCACACCATGCCGCCACCACCCAAACTGAGATATACACACCCCACTGTACCTTGTCCACTGCAGCCTCCAATCATATGTGTTGCACACCTGTCCTGCCATTTGGCCTGCATAGTAACCTGTTATGCCCCCCCAATGTGGCACTGTCCCACAGGTGACTAGGTGTACCCAGCAATACACTGCACTCCCAGCAGTGGCCTGGGGTACATACATCTGCTGTTGATACATGCACGCAACTCTGGGCATGCCTACACAGGGCACAGTACACAGCTGAACATGCAATGGCAGTGCATGCAAAGCACACCTGGTGGTGCCCCTGTACAATGCAGTGGCCACTGAGGGCACCCCAACCAGACTGGTCACAGGAATGCATGCACCTGGGTGGTGACCACACAAGGGCATGCACCACAGGACAGAACAGTGACCTGATGGTTGCCAGTGACACATATGGCCCCTGTGAGCAATGGACAGTGGCATTGGACAATGGCCATGTGGCCGATCAGGCATGCCCATGTTGCAGGTTGCACAGCATGTGGCAGGGACTGACATGCTACCCCCAAGGCCACCCATCCAGGGAGCATGGTACACACCCCCTGGCCATGCCCTGGTGCAGCCATAACATGACCTGCCAACAGTCCTGCAGGAGTGCACCCCCCCAGACATGCATGCCAGGCTCCATCGACAACAGCATGTGGTCCCGGATCCGTGCCGCCCACCAACACCCCCCACCTGCTAGCCAGGGACATTGCCCCTCCCATGCAATGGCTGCCACACAGCCTGCCGGTGATGGTCAGCTGACCACCGCATGATGGGTGTATGCACCAACATGGGCAACAGCCAGCAGCTACAATGGGTGGGGTATGGCTGAATGCCTGTCCGCAGATAACAACACAAAGTGGCACCCACCATCCCCCCATATACTGCTATTGATGCCTGGCAGGTATGGTGACAGGTACGTCTGTTTGTGTGTGGGCCAATGACTGGGGGACACATGCACAGTTGAATGGGGAGAGGCCAGTACCGTGAGTGGTCTGCAACATGTGGACCTCAGCGTCCGCGGGGACAGGCAATGCAACTGGCCATTGAGACCTCATCGCACAACACTGTCGAATGGTGGATGCCCATGGGTGCTGGCACACCCATGCTGCAATATGGTGGCAGTATTGGGATAACAACCTGTACTCCTGAGGTGGGGCCTGGCCAAATGTGCCCCCCCAACTGGGCCTGTGGCATGTGTGACACAGACTTCGCCACCGCCATGGTCCCCAATGGTGCTGGGAGTGTAGATCTGAACAGGATCGGAAGCCTATCACAACATCTGGTTGGGTCCTAAAATGATGATGGGACAGACACCATCCCCATGTGGTGTGCCACCCATGTGAACCCTGCACCGTGGCCCATGTGTCTGGACATGGGCACCTACAGTTAGACAATACCATGCTGTCCACTATCAGAGCCACAAGCATTACTGTGACCTTCCCTTGGTGCCATGCACAGTGGGCCACATGTGCACCCTGCCATGTGGCATACACCCTGTACACCATCATAGACGACCCCCATGTGCGCTGACCACCACCAGTCGACCGTGTGTGTGTGCCACCCCTGTCTGAGCACAGTCACAATTGAGCAGACGCCTTCCAATCACATATTATCATGGTCCATAGCCTTCATGGCAGCCACTGTGTGCACAGGGTGTTGCCTGCAGCCCTGTGGCTACTGGTCATGCCACACATGGCTGGATGGGTGTGCGGCTACCACCGGCAAACAGCGCCGTAGCGACACGGCAGTGCAACATCCCTGACCCTGCCCCAATGGTGCACCTCCACCATTCCACACATGGGCCCCTGCACACATATCATGGTGCACACACACCCCCACACAGCAGTTGCATGGCCATCAGATGGACAACACACCATACCTGCAGTACCCAGTCCAACTACCCATTCGGCCATGTTCACCTTGTGGCACCTGTGAGAGTCCCATAGTGACTACATACCTGGTTGGCAGGCACCCAGACAGGGCTGCATGCACTTGTGATGGGTCCACTGATAGGTGATGTCAGCTGCCATATGCGGGCAATAGTGTGGCCAGGCACACCCTCCCTACACATGTGTGATACCCATTTAAGGCCTGTGTGCAGCCCCGTATATGCCATGCCCGCCCACTAACACTGAACGCCACCACACCTGCTGTTGCCTACACTACTATGTGTCTGTCACATTGTGCACATATGCTATCCATCACACATGACAGTGGAACACAGGCCATGTGGATAGGGGTGTGCAACAGTATCACGGACATTTGTAACTACCATGTAGCTTTGTTTGACCCGTGTATGCGATGGAGACATGGTAATATGCCCCGATACACTGTCACCCTGGGGGACGGCCATGTGTGAGGCTGTGTACCAGTGCTCATGGGCGGCAGCTGCAGTGTGTGCACTCAGCTACTGTACACGCAGTCCATGGGATGTGCCATGTGGCCTACCGGTCTGTCTGTCAGCAGACCGGTGTGCATGCCACACATGTGGTGGGCCTATGCGCGAGCATACACACCACCCTGCCAGCAGTCCCCGTGTCCTGGCCAATGCATGCCAGGCCAGTGTGGCTACACTCTCGGACATACAATGCAGCCATCACCAGTGGGTGCGTGACAGTCAAGACAGACATGTGCCCATGGTCACCCACGATGTCTACTTTCCCCTAACAGTGTGGCAGGCCTGGTATCCCCAGCCATCAGATCACCACAGCCGTGCCCTCCATCAATGCCACTGGCATGCTCTGTCAGGCTGGTCCCTAGTTGGCCACAGATGGTCAGCCATGGTGGCCACCACGGCGGACCCACTGCCCTACAGAGTGGCAGTGCCCTGTGTGTGTACGTCATGGCACATACCTGTACAATGCACAATGCCTTACAAGACATGCCTGCTTCAGCCTCCCACCCCCATGCAACACATGACACCCCACAGTGTAGAAATGGCACAGGCAACAATGGGTATGGCAACACAACAGTGCATATATTGTGTAAGAACAGGAACAACAATGACAACAAGTACAACCAACAACTGCACAATCCCTCTGCTGCGGGTGTGGCACAAACAGCACATTACATATCAACATTGACATGGTTATACAGCAATAATGAACAGTGCAATGATGCCACCATGTGCCACTGCCCAGCTGTGTACACACCAGCATGACCCATCACACACATATATGCACACCCAGGCACTGTGGTGACAGTGCCAACCCTGCCGTTCGGAACATGCTGCGCTACATAACAACATTCTGTCTACTGCTGCAGGTTACCAAACCCCCCTTCCCCCAGACAATGTGGTACACACATTCCACACTGCCAGCACTCTGTGGCATGGCACACCACACATCTGTTCTATACCACCAAGGTGACAGCTTGTATGCGTGGCAGCACCACACTAACGTTCAAACTCCCCAAGTGTGTCCATGACTGCCCTTATGGACACCAGTAGGCTACCCAACAACTATACCACATCCTGTAGCTGTTACCTGGTGGTGGCAGTGACACGCTGCACATGGGCATCATGGCTGCCAATGCACACAGCCCCCTCAACATCAACATGTCCATGGCCATCACCAGCAGGGACAGCAGGCCCTGTGGCCTGGTCCACATGAGTACCACTGTCCACATTGTCCTGTCCTGTGAGTCCCACAGTTGCAGTGGTCACCACCACTGTGGCAGGGGCAGCGTCCAGCTGTCGTGTGCATGGTTGGGGCACACGTTCCACTGCAGCCGTCTGTGTGACCTGAGCTGTACTGCACCCAGACTGAGCCACCAATGACCTCTCACCACCAGGTCCTGTGCCTGTTGTCGGACACGCATGGGCCTGCATCTGCCTGGTGCGCTTTGCGTAACTCTGTGCCTCCTGCCACTTCAGGCTCCTCATTGCCATCATGAGGCCTCTCAGACACTGTGTTGGCATGTCCCCATCTGCCTCATCTACATCATCCTCATCTTCCTCACTGTCCCTTGCAATGACAGTAGAGGTGGGCCATAGTTAGCATCCAACCATGCATGCACACATACAGTGTCACCCATGCCGTGTATGGACACACCTCATGTGTCAGATATGATGGCCATACCAGGCAGTGTGGTGAGTAGCCATGGAGCTGTGCTGCATGTACAGTGTGGCATTAACCCCAGTGCCCTGTGAAGCATGCATGTGGTGCCCGTCCTGGTCCACATACCCGTAGCCATGGAGGCAGTGTGCATGTCAGTTGCCCACCACTTTGGCTGTGTTTGGAATGCCCGCTGTACACACCATGTACCTCTGCCCTGTTGCCACCCAAGCACCGCTGTCCCTCAACCATGTCTTGGGTAACACACCCATCATTGCCAGAGTGATGTGCACCTATGGGTGCTATGTACCTCCCCCCTTGTGGCTGCAGGCACTGTACATGGTCATGGGTGCCAGAGCCACAGGGGACAGTGGTACCAGCAGCAGGGTGGCACAGCCCTGCACAGTGTCGGAGTGGGTCGGCACTCACTGTGTCTGGCTGTGTCCATGCCTTGCCATCTGTGTGCACTGGTTACCAGATGGCTGCTGTTGGTTGTCCATTGCACCCATGCAGCTGTACCGTGTTACCTGTGGTGACGTATGCCCCTGTTCATATACATTTTGTCCAGTGTCACACTGTGGCATGGCACTGTCCATGTGCATGCCCATGTGCAGGCAGTGGGACTGTAATGCTTGTCCAGGCATTTGTGTGCAGGCATACATGTCCTGCACACCAGCTCATATCAGATGGGGGCTACATCCGTGCCCTGTCAGTCATCTGACTTTGTCAGTTACCTCAATGTGCACACAGCACCACGTGTGCCCCACACACAACCAAGTGCACCTGTAGAAGGGTGGTTTGGGCTTGCTGTGTTGGGGTGGTCTGCTGTCACCTTCACTGGGTACAGTACTGTGTTGTGGTCGCATTGGAGTGCTATGCTGTTGGGCACAGTGGCACACAGTACCTGAATGTGCTGTGCATACCTGCCAGGTACCCTGCCCCCCCCTGCACACCTTGCACTGTAGCCTTGCTGCCCCTGGTATCCTGTGGGCTGTACACCTATGCACATCCATGGCCTGCTGGCCCAGCCCTTATCTGTTCATCCATCATGTTGCCCATGCACATCTCACACACAACGGATGTGTCACTTACTCTCCTGACTTGTACTTGAACCATCTTCACATTGCCTGGTCATCTCAGCATCCTGCTGTGTGACCCCATGTTCCTTTGTAGTGGCACACACCTGCGGATCTGTGGAGACAGTGACATCCATGGGTTAGACAGGTTGTGGGTACAGGCCCTGTTGGAGGGTGTATCCCTGCCACACTGTACATGTGGTGTGCCACCCACCTGTCTGTCTATGATGGCCACCACACATCCGTATGTCTGCCTCTCAGGCCTGGTCTTTGAGGGCTCTTCAGGATCCCTGACTCCTTGCTGGACATATCATTCAGTTTGTGCTTCAGCTGTTGGACTGTGTGCTTGACACCCATCAGTGTCTGCAGGCTATGCTGCACCACACCCTGTCCCTGTCCCTCATGGGGTGCCTTGCCAAGCCTGGTGGCATCAGCAGCCTTGACCACTTAGTCACACAGCTGACCAGCATGGCGGTCTCCTCATAGGTGAAGTTCTGTCTTCTGGGCCCTTGACCTGTCATGTTGTGGAGTACTGGGTCAGCCACACCAATTGCACCTGCTGGGGATGGGGTGTCTCTGTGTACCACACCTGTAGGAGTGTGCTGTGCTTGCAGCCTACAGTACCCCCTGGACCGTTCTTCATGGGCTGCAAGCTGTGGGAGGCCCTGCAGTGCCTACCCAAGGGAATGTGGTACAGTAGATGGTGGAGGTGTTATTGCACCCCTGTGAGTGCTGTTGTGGGCAGCGTGTACTGTGGCAGTTGTCCACGTGCAGGTTCCTAACACAGTGTGCCTCCACTGGCTGTCCCCTGTGCAGTGTGATGCACCCCAGCTGCACGTGCATCAGCTGCCCCAATGCAGAGTTATGCAGGACTGTGGTACTGACACCACTGTCGAGACAGCGCCTGCATTGATGCACTGTGATGCAGCAATGGGGCTTTCCCACGATGGCCTTTGCGTCACCTTCCGTGACGCACCATGATGCAAGGCTGGGGTTCTGCGGCACTGGCCTCTGTGTCATCTGCCATGATGCAGTGATGGGGCTTTCCCGCAATGGTCTCTGCATCACCTGCCATGACGCACCATGATGCAAGGCTGAGGTTCTGCCACACTGGCCTCCCATCACCTGCTGTGATACAGCGATGGGGCTTTCCCGTGACGGTCTCTGCATCACCTGCCATGACACACTGTGACGCAAGGCTGGGGTTCTGCCGCACTGGCCTCTGCATCATCTGCTGTGATGCACCGTGACACAGCGATGGGGCTTTCACGTGACAGTCTCTGCGTCACCTGCCGTGATGCACCATGACACAAGGCTGGGGTTCTGCCACACTGGCCTCTGTATCACCTGCCATGATGCACCATGACGCAGCTATGGGGCTCTCACATGACTGTCACTGTGTCACCTGCTGTGACGCACTATGTCCTAGGGATGGGGTCCTGCCACAGTGGCACCGCATCACCTGCCATGCCACACTGTGGCACTGGGTCCTGGAAGACATTGGTGGCTGTGCCGCTATGGTGCCTGCATCGTATATGCACACACCCACCTACTACTTCACTGTGCAGGACATGGGGTTGTGCATGCATGGGGCATTCCTGGTTGGCTGGGGAGTGGTCCTGGGTCCAACTACCTGGCTTCACTGCCAAGGACTACAGGGTTATGCATCCGGTGGATGGGATACCCAGGATAGATGTTTACCTGGGTGTGGCCATTACCCTGCAGCGGGGGAGTGGGGGCTGTGGGACTGATGCACCCTGGGGACCTGACGCACACCTTGCAGTGCTGGTACACAGCAGCATAGGCACACATGCCACTGGGATGCATCCCTAGGTGGTTCAGTGGTAGGGGTGGGTAGGCTGTACTGCCCTCGTATGAGTCACTGTTAGGGCTGCATCCAGGGTTCAGTGTTCAGTACCACAGCACACACACCTCCCCGAGGTTGTTCTCACTCTGGTGATGGTAGAGTGGAGGGCTACATAGCTGACTGCCAGATGGAAGGGGATGGCATATGTGGGTAGGGTGGGGGCACTGTTCATGTGCTCCCTGTTTGACAGGTGGTGTTGGGCAGTCTTGGGTGATTTTACAGGCACTTGCCAGGGATGCTTGTGGTCCATGGAGTGGGCATCTTCGGTCTCATGGCACCCATATCACCTGGGGGCACGGACATCACCTGGGGGTGTGTGGTCTTGGTGGGGGGTTTGGAGGCACCTGTTTACTACTTGGGTGATGGACACCTGTCTGCACTGCTGAGTGTGGCATTCCCATCATCACCTGTGGTCAGCATTAGGGAGGCTTGGATGGGCATAGGGGCTGGTGGGACTCATGGGTAGGGGTAGAGATGGATGGGGTGGGAGGGCTGGGTCATGTGCACTGGCTGTGGTCCCTGCACTCTGTGCAGGCATGTTGGTCCAGTTGGTCATCCTCTGCTGGCTCCTTCATCAGGGCGTCTGTGTGTTTCTGCCACAAGTGGTGTCAGCTGCACACATGTCACCTCACTGTCATCAGTTTGGCATTGCACTGCATGGCCTCTGTCCTATGCCATCCCCCTGCTTCATGCTGTGACCACTACATCATGCAGCATGCTTCATCACATTGCTGTGGCATCCCTCAGTAGTGGTGGATCTCTTGCTGGCTGTGGGGGGCATGGTGGCCTATACCAGTGGGTGGCACACACCAGGGCTGGTGGGGCACTGTGTGTGTGCATTGTGGTGCATGGGGTGGCATGGCTGTTGGCCATGCATTCCCGTGCATGCATTCCCGGCACTGCCACGCCACACAGAGGTGTCCATATGTCATGCCCCATTGGTGGGGAGCTGGGACCTATCACAGTGTCTGCAGCAATAAGCCATGCCAGTGATGGTGCAGTGCTGTCCAGGCATTGCACCACACATATCAGGCGTGTCGGTGACCTGCACTCCCATCCCTGTGTTACATGGGGTCCCATTGTGGTGGTGGTGTTTGGTGCCCCTTCCCCATGGTTGTGCCTTCTGGGGGGGGTGTGGCCAGTCACGACTGCATGGGCCTTCCCGAGTGTGCTGCTGCACAGATGATGGTGCCCTTCCTCCATGTTGGCCATGTGTGTCCTGAAATGTCATCCACATGGTGCACATGGTCCAGGGACCCAGGCCGCATCTGTGCTCTGCCTGGCTGTCTATCCTGTGTGGTATCCATTCTACGTGGCAGTAGTGTCACCCTTGGTCAGCATGGTGCATGGGCCTTGTGGTAGGGTGCCATTTTACTGGTGCATCCATCAGCGTGTTAGTGCGGTCTTGTGGTGGCACCCATCACCCACCTGGTTAGGAGTCGATGCCACATCACCACACATGCGCCCATGGTGCCTACACCCATCTGTAGCAATGTGATTCACTACATCTGTGTTAGGACATTCCTGTTGACATGGTGTTGTTCAGTGGCACCCAGGCCCGTCATCACATTGGCCGTGCCACAGTCACCTCAGCATGTACCTAACATGGCTTTCCAGGTATGTGCTCCACCATGCACACATCCACTCTGTGCATTGCACACTGCCTGGCTCCATGGTGTGTGTGCCTCTCCCGTTGACATGGTCCTTCTCTGGATGTTGCTGTGTACTGCTGCCATGGGCTGTCAGTTATTCAGCAGACAGTGTCTGTGTATCATCACTGATCTCTGTCTGACAGGCACCCAATGGCACACTATGCATGTCCAGGGCTGTTGTTCCAGCATCTATTGTCCATGAGTTTTGGCCTGGTTTGTTCTGCATGTTCATATGGCACCATGGTGTGGTGCTGTACAGTTGGTGAGTGCTCATTGTGTGGCATGTGGTCCGGGTGTGGTCACTGGCTGTTCTGGCTTGATCATGGTGTTGTGTGCTGCGGCATGATGTTATGCATAGTGACTTCGTACCAGCTGTGCCCTGGTCCTATATCCGGCTGTGGCTGTTCCTCTTGGGTGTTGGCCTTGGTTGTTGTCCGCCGCTGCATTTGCTTCTTCATTGTCACCTACTTCATTGCCACTGTCATCCATGTCCTCCTCTTCCACCATGTTCACTCTTTTGACAGTGGCTATGTTGTGTAGGATGCAGCTGGCCATGGCGATCTTGCATGCCATGCTGGGTGTGTACTGCAGTGCGGCTCCAGAGTGGTCCAGGTACTGGAACTGCATTTTCAGGAGTCTGAATGTTCCCTCGATCACAACCCTTGTGGCTGCATGTGCATCATTGTATCATGCTTAGGCTGCACTCTGTGGACTTCTGATTGGCGTCATTAGCCATGGCAGTAGGGGGGATCCACTGTCACCTGTGAACATGATGGCAATGGTTAGTTGGTGTGCCTGCATTGTTGGTTCTGTGTGCATCTCTTCTGGCAACCCACTTTGTCATCCACCCACCACGCATGCTGTGTGCTGCAGTTGCCACATTGGCTGTTGTACCCATCTCACACTGTCTGCCACTTCGTGCATGTCCATGTGTGTGCCGTGTGTGATCCCTGTGTCTGCTGTCTTGCTGTCACCTGCGTGTGTGTGTGGCCTGTATGCCTCACAATGGCCACTGGCTGTGTTACACTGCATGGCTGTGTTGCTGTGTGGTGGTGTGTGTGGTGTGTTTATGTGGGGGACGTCCTGTGTACCACGCATGTCTGTGTTTGTGCGCCTGGGCCTAGGGATGCGTTTCCATGGGCAGTGCCATCCTGGTGTTGGTAACAGTTGCGTGTTGTGCTGTGCTCCCTGTGTCACTGTGGCTTCAAGGAGCACCCCCAGTGCCATTCCTGTGTCACCTATCACTGTGTCATGTGTGCATGTGTTACCTGTTGTGGGGGGGTTGTGCATGCCTAGTCCTCAGGTGCACTCAGCATGTCTAGTGCACCTGCTGTGGGTGTTTGTGTGTCGACAGTGTTTTCCCCTATCTCATGGATCAACATGCATGTCCTGGTTGCAATGTTGGCTATATTCAGCGTTACCTGTGTGTTATATTGCATACTGTTGCACATGCACCTACCTATTAGCTGGCCATCCTGTATCACTCCACACTCAAATCTGTCATACGAGCCACTGTGCCTATAGAAGTCGCATCATGGCATGACCCAGGGTACCATGCCACTGCATCCAGGATCCTAGATCGGCTGTCATATACGACCTGGATGTTCATTGAATGGTATCCCTTTCTGTTCATGTATGCTTCACCATCCACCGATGGTGCCTTTATAGTGATGTGGGTGCAGTCTATTGCACCCAGTTCCCATGGTAGTTGGGTGACACTGTAGAAGCCCTACTGGATGGCCTGCTGATCATGGGCGTCCCATGGGAATCAGATGTACTGAGTTGTCCTACACAGTAGTGCCTCCAGGAACTGCCGTAGGCTTGTTGAGACTGCTGATTGTGAAATTCCCCGCGTGTCTCCTGTGGGTGTCTGGAAGGTGCCCATTGCAAGGACCCAGAGTGCAGCTGTGAACTTTATCTCCACCGGTAATGGGTTGCCTCTGCCTGTCTTGCTTTGTAGGTCTTCTCTTAGCTCATTTCACAGCTGTGTGATGGTGTCCTTGTTCAGCCTATACTGTATCAGGCATTGTTCATTTGTCATGTCTGTGTACATAATTCTTGTGCGGTGCTCCCTTGGCTTATATGGGCACCCTGCTGGGTGTTGCTGCTGTTGTCTGGCCAGTGCTAGTCTCCTGGCAGCCTCCTGTCACTGCTGCCTGGGACGTCGTTGCTTCCTTGCTGCCCTTGCTGCCATGTGGAGGAGTAGTGCAGCTGCCCTGGCATTGTTCTGTGTTGTCTTCCACCTGTTTCTCTCTCACAGCCTCATCCTTGTGTAGCTTTCAGCATTGTCTGTTGTGCTGTGTGCCTTTTTGTATGCTCTAGGGCTGCTTAGACTAGCTCTGGCTGGTTTACTGGCTGACAGATCTTTAACCTGTTAGTTGTCAGGGGTGCTTGTTTGAAATTCCCGTGGGTGCGATCTTGCACCATTTCTGTGGCACAGGCAGTCTTGCATTATGGCACTGCCATTCCTTTGGTGCAGGGCTGATGCAGTCACCTTTGGCACAGAGTTGTCTGGTTTTGATGCACGGCACCTTTGAAATTTGAGTCTGGCGCATTGTTTGAGGCAGGGCTGTCTTGCGCCACTGTTGTTTGGTGCAGGCCCCTTGCGTCATTCCTAGGGCTTTGAAATTCTGGCCCCTGTAGTTTTTATTTTAGAAAAAAGACCTTGGTAACTTCCCCTTTTCACCTATCTCAATAGACATGGAAGAAGTATAGCATTGAATGTATCAGAAGTGGTCTTATACTCCCCCCCCCTTTTACTTCTCTCTAGTGGTACATCCAAATGTAACTTCTTTAATCAAATCATGTTATGCTTTGACTAAATTAAAACATCATGACCTTCTGTCCTCCCCCTTTGATTACAATATATAAAAACCTCGTATATCTATACCAGCATATTGCTACTTAGTCAGAATCTCTATGTATCTAAGGTCATGATAGTTTCTAGTATTCATTTATTTCACAAATGAACCTTCCTCTCTCATGCGTGCTTCTTTATTTTGAGCTTGCATCAGGGGGGTTGTATCAAATTGTGATTGCAAGAAATATTCAGCTTTTCTATGGTCCGTAAAAAATGCATTCTGCCATGCCAGAAAAATATAAGCTTCATTGGGGGTAATATCGAAAAATGGATTCCCATTTCTCTGACCATACTTTTGGCTTTGACAAAGCTTCTTTGGGACTGCACAACTTCTGTACTGAAGTCGGGAAATATGGAAAATTTCATGCCTTCTGCATGCAGACATTTTTCCATTCTGGCTTTTTGCAAAACATTATCTCTATTTTGATAGTAGTGAGGTCTAATATATATGGGCCTTGTCATCTGTTTTTATTCTGTTGAATTCCGAGGTTTATTTACATATGCTCCCACTATATGTGCTCGATCTGAAGGTATTCTTTCTTCTCAGTATTTTAACCCCATAGCAATAGTTAGGAGTTTCTCAAAACATGACATGGGATTGCCTTTGCCTTCTGTGCCCTCCAGAATATTAATTCATCTTAAATTGTTGCATCTAGACCTATCTTCTTGATTGATGATTTTTTGCTGCAGAGACTGTAAACGTGTTTTGCATTCTATAAGTTGCTGTTGGAGTGGGGAAACTGTGTCTTCTAGGTAGCTAGTATGTTTTTCAGCCTCAGCGGTATGATTAGATAGTCCATTTTAATATTCAGGTCATTAATAGAAATGGTTAAGCCTGACAATGGCTCTTTAGACCTGTCTCTTAGGTTTCATTCAGCAGCCGTACCATTTGGCTCCCCTAACCGTGTATATATACATCACTACAGAACTATATTGCTTACTTAATGAGAGGATCATCGACATGCACACTTACTTGCATTCCCACAATGCTCTGCTGCATTATATATATGTATGTGTGTGTGTATATATATATATATATTTACTGTACTACTACTTATCTCTAATGCATACCATTATGCGGGTCAACTGCTACTACTGACCTATGGTCGGGTCCTTATGAACTCTATCTGCGTATACTACCTGCTTCACCCTTTCAGGGCCTAGAGGTTCATCAGCGATTGTCTGGCATATTCTGTGATCTGCTTCACCCTTTGGGTCCTGGAGGTCTATCCAACTTTACATCTACCCATACGTACTAAGATCTATTACTGATTCACTCTGCCTGCTTCAGCCACTCCAGACCGGAGGTCCCTAGCACTCTGTCCTCTCCATCGCTGTAGCCTGCTTTCAGCTCCTGTGCTCCATTACTAAGGCTCCTATCCCTATGCTTGCCATGGGAACATGAACTACCAGCCTTCATTTTCTGCATCTAGAGACTCAGTCATTTGGTTGCAGGTTCTCTTTGGAAAGATTCCTCGCATTCTGCATTGTTTGGCTATTACACTTTCAACTTTTAATTTATGCTCAACCATGGATTCCTATGTTCTATCAGATTCTGCCCTGGACCTGGACATCATGGACTATGGTGCTAAGCAGGATGCACTGCCTTCAGCACTTCGATGCTCTAACATCAGTGCTATGATTCCAACCTTCCTGCTTTCACTGTTGAAGGATCTACAACTTGGATTTCAGATACGCTGATAACTTAATATTGTTAGTTTAGGATTATTCTCCTTTAGTATGCCCAGAAGGACAGGCAGGTCAGTAGTAATGGGTCCTCAGAGGTTTTAATCATGGGGGATTTTCCTCTCCTGTGCGATACTGGTCACACTCTCTGGAGTTGGAGGAGGTAATCATACTGCTGCTTATTTCTTTACAGGGTGTCATCTTACTTGACTCCTTCTAATGGTTCGATACAGAATAATCATATGATATCATTATTTTTTGGGGGTGTCTTATACTACTGAACTAAGCATTCTTCCTATGGTGGGATACAGAGAAAGGGCAAAACATCAGTTCATAACAAACTACTCCTCAGTTCAAGCATCTAAGCCCTTGCATACTATCCAGCATACATGTACTACAATCAATGACTGCTCATGTCTATGCTGAAGTACCTAAGCACCAGTCATTTCATACTACTTCAAGTACCTCGAAAGCATTGTCCTACTTACCAGTCTGGCCTCTGTATCCAAACACAACCTACCTCATCCAGCTACAGTATGCAACATAAGCACTGAGCTATGAACCATACATAACATGGCTTTAGTAAAGGGAACAGCCAAGAAAGGGCTCCACAATGGAGTCTTGTGAATCTCATTATATTTAGTCCAGAGCCTGTCTAAACCAGTGATGGTTTTAAAACTTATGTCAAAATTAACATCTCCTGTGTGGATAAGTGCATACATTTCTGAGGCAAAAAATTTCATAGAGTCTTTAAGTAAAGTTTCGGCAATGTAAATTCTGTCTGGTGGATGCTCAAGGCCACCTTTATAAGTGAGTCTTACTGCATTCATTCTGGGGGATGGCTCTCCCCTTGGTGTGAATAAATCAGCAAATGTATGTGAGGATTCTTTTTTTTTGTTCCTGATCACTTTCTTGTCCTTTTATACTTTCATTGTCACTTCGGATAGTTTCCTTCATTTCCATTTCTGTATGTACAGCAGCCCCTGTATAAGTGCAATCCACAATATCATCTTTGCTCATTTCTTACTGGTTAGATTCCTTTCCTTACATAGTATCATTAGCTTGTACATCTACCTGGTATTTTATAACCATAGGACCATTAGCTCCCTGGTTCCCAAAGTGCCCTTGTGTTTTGAACCCAACCTACTGCCAGTAAAGCTTGATCTGGTGACCAATTCCCTGTTTCTTCTTGTTTTTGTTTATTGTTTTCTTTGTTTCCAGCGCTTTTTTGCTTGTTTTTTTTCCCCTTGATGTTTACCCACAGTTTCAACAGAAGCCACAGGCTGCATTAGTGTTGTTTCATTGTTCAATAATCTTTCAGGTAAATTTCTTTGTCTGTATCACTTACTGTGCCATGATTAAGTTCAGTATTGTCTGGTGTTGAGGTCTCTTTTGGGCATTCCGCTTTATGTTGAACAGAGCTAGCTGATAGCAAGTAACTTTTTTCCTACTCCTGTTGTGCACGGTTGGGAAAGGTTTTCAAAGATGATGCATCATTGTTTGTCAATTTCAGCTGAATGGCTGTTTCAATTTGTGTTGCTGCGTGTCCATTCATAGTGCCTGAATCAAGAGCAGGGTGTGTTTGTTGCTTTTGGATGATCAGCTCCATTTTGGTAACCTTTTCAAGTAACTGCCTTTTCCTTATTTGAAACTCCTGTGACAATTCTCCATTCTCCTGAAGCTCTGGTTGTGGTTGAATCATCTGATGTGATGCATGCAAGCCATAGTACCTACTTCCTCTCCTGTTTCCATACTAGCATCTGTTTTGCTAAAACTTGTTCTCCAGTTCCATATCCTCATCAGCCTCTTGTACTGAAACCTGGTGGTGGGCTGTTCCCCAACTCCCACCAATTCTATCTGTTCTCCTCCATCTCCAGACATGGTGATCTTGGCTGACAGCCAAATGATCTGCTCGCCCTACCAAAGATGTGGAATTTTATATTTAAGAAATCAAAGAAAAAATCATATTACGACATGGTATTGTCACATTAAAAATAATCATAGAAAAATCATAGAAGGAAATCAAAATAAATAAAATCAGTATTAATACATACTATCCTGCCCTACCCCACTACTTATGTGTAAGGGAATTTTATTGAGAGAAAATATAATGCAATAAACATAAGAATGACCTAAAAATATATTAAAACACTGAAATCATATATCAGAACTTCAGAGATTACCAACTTGAAATATAGTGCTATGCTTCTACTAGTAATATCAGTGGCTGTCTTCTCAGAAGACTTTTTAAGATGTCACTTGACTAGGTTAATCTGTCCTTCTTGTATCCAACACTAGCTTAGGGAGTGCAGCCTTTTCTTTAGGATAAATTAAATGCATTTCTTAATTTATTTTCTCAATTAACCATGCTTTTGAAATATGTTTTTGTTGCAGAACAAATTGATGTCTAACCTGCCAAATGACTCACTTTAAAACTGCAAAATTCCCCCGAAGTGTCCCAGGATAGAGATTTTTCCATGTTATTAAGAGACTCCCATACACCTATACCTCATGAGTGATACCATTAAAGGGAGGAAGAGCCCAAACGTGTGCTAAAGAAGCCCAAAAATTGGACATATATATGCATTCAAAGAATAAGTGCTGCATTGTCTCCAGCTGTTGGATGCACAGTTCTCTATGACATACTCTTTCTTGCACTGATTTATGGTGATGGTTGCTACACCTGTTTAACCTATCGTGGCGACACAGCCATAACATCTCCCACTTTTTCTGTGGAGCCCTAGAGTCAATCGATTGGGCTATTAAGCTTTACTCATCAGTAACATCTGGACACATAAAACAAGGTGAAGTTAGAAATCATAGATTTATAATAATTTTGTAAGTGTCTTTCCAGGTTTTATACACAATTTCTGCATTGCTAACCTTCCAAGTTTTCAATTTTTTTTAAATCTCAGTTATGTACAGTAAGTTGCACTGTTGGGTAGAATGGCTTTAAAAACTCCCCACTTTGGGCCTCCCGGTTTTAAAAGTATGCACTTCTGGACTGGAATGGTAAAATCCATATTCCCTGCTTATTTTGGAGACTAGGTACTAAATTAGAAAATAAGAATATGGTAGAAGAAAAAACACCACCAGATTTGTCATGTCTAGGCCTAAACGCTTAAGTGGCCAGTATGTGACTGATCTTTTAACAGGATTTAGCCTACTTCCCCATAATAACCAAACAACAGGTTATAAAGTCTTGATTCCAATTTCATTGGGAGTGGAAATACATAACTTATTGTCAGGAAGATTAGAATAATAAAACTTCTGAGCATATAAATCCTTTTTATCCGTGATATGGGGAATGATTTCCATGTATTATTTTTTTTTGTCTGCTATGTGCCATTTCTCTTCCCAGTTTAAAGTACTGTAGCTGGGTCTGGTGTTTCAAACGAGACTCCCAGAATCCATGAAGGGAGTTCTGAATCTGGATTCCTGCTGTGTGATCTACCAGACCTGAATTTTGTAATGCAACAGACATGCCCATATTTTTTTGTCTATTAAGTGAGGATCCAGAAATTTCTGAAAATGTCTGAACTATTTCCAATGCCTTTCTCTGGATGAACGGTCTGCAACCAACAGACAGACATTGTCTGCATAAGCTAATGTAATGGGAAAGCAAATTCCGGTGAGACTTGTGATATGATTAATTTCTGGTTCCAAATTCAATTTCCTAAGTAAGGGATCTATAGCCAATATGTACAGTATAATAAGGGGCTTAAGGAGCAACCCTGACTGACACCCCTCAAAATAGGAATATGTCTCCCTACAGTGCCATTCATTACTAGACTAGCTGTGACATATTTATAAAGATATGTATCCATTGTATGAACTGCTTAGGAATTCCATAGTGACATAAAAATGTTAAACAAGTATTCATCTGGTACTGAATCAAATACTATAATCTGATCCAAATTCATTACATACCCTGTTGAATCCTTATGTTCATAAACTTCACTTATTACTAACAGGCTATCCAACATAGATCTTTGGGTGATAGCACATGTTTGGGAAGGGGATATAAGATCTAGCACACTATGCACCAATCTATTGCTTTAAACTTTACATAAGAATTTCCAATTTGTGTTGATGAGACTAATTGGTCTCCAATTATTCATATTGTATTTCTTATCTTTTTATGTAGAAAAATCAATAAACTGTAAGCCAGCGAGTGAAGGAGAGGCTTTTAGCCCTGTAAAATATCATTAAATATGGTTATCAAGTACTCTGATAGACCTTCCAATGTCCTTTTACAAAATTCATGTGGAAGGCCACAAGAGCCAGGAGCCATACCATTCGTCAATTGGGATATTACCATATTTATTGTGTCTTGTGATATAGGCTTAATTTGTTGCTGCTGAACATCTGGTTGCATTCCAGGTATATGGAGTTCTTTTAAACAATCTTCCAGTATGGAAGGGATGGGCCAGGATGCCCAAACAAAGGATTCCATGTGGGCAGCCACTGCATGTGCCATTTCTGCATTATAATTGGTAATTCTGCCTGTAGCAGTTCTCTCTTCAGCTATATACTTTCGTTGCACTCATTGCCTGCAGGCGTCATATGGGTTCACATTCTGCGCCCCTTGGTACTGAATTTTTGTTCTAGGAACAAATGCATGTTCTGTCATATTGACTAGCCCACATATCCTTCTTAATTTTAGTCATTTGGGCAGAATAGGCAGAATAGCTAAATCCTGTTTCTACCATTAGGGAGGTTATTCTCTGCAAGTGGTTGTGTAAATCTAGATACCAAAACATTTTTTTAAGGAGGCTGTTTTTGCAACCTTACTACAGCATTTCATAATTTTCCATTTTGTTTCTTGTATCATTTTATTTTATGCACCCTTACCTTTGGGGCATCTCTCAGGGTCTCTTCACCAGTTGCCACACACAACCGCCCACCATAACCAAACTACTGCTGGCTACATCAGGTATGCAGGATCTGGGCACTCCTCCAGCCCCACGGAGTGGCCCCAGACCCCAAAGAGAACCAGAGAGATGGTCAGTAAGAGGCGTGAGTCAGTCGGGCTGCCTCTGATTGCTGTTGCCTCACCCGAATGAAGGGATTATTTCCGTGGTTTTTCTACCCAGAGCACTTACGTGCAATCATGTTCTGCCCAGTGTTCGGCCATTCCCACATGCAGCTGGAAGATGTTCTGCCACGCTCCAATCCCCAGGTGTCTGCTACCATGCTTTGTAGTGGCCCCAGCCTCTGCCAGTGCAATGGGAAAATCCCTGAACTCTCCCCAGGACCAGGAGAGTTGTCTACGGATGCTTAATCCTAGTCCTATCCTGCCGACCCCCGGCTTCCAGAGCTCATTCCTGAACTTGGGTCACCAGTGTAGCACGAGGTGTGGCATCCAGCGCCTCAACCCTCAGCACCACCAGGCCGGCTCCATTTTGTTTCTTGCCACCACATTAGAAAGTTATCGTATAGTTCAAAGACTGATTTATGAGTTTCTAGTAACTTCTGAAGCTCCAACCAGCATCCTGGTTCTCCAATAAGGACATTCAATCTCCAGATATTGTGGCTGACTTGCTTGGGGAGCCCAAAGTCACTTTAATTTATGGTCTGTTGATTCTATCACATTGGTCCTAAATGAATAACATGGCAACCACTTTGTCAAAATAAAAGTCTGTACATGTGGACAATCTACCCTTAAAGAGGTATGGTCAGGGTGCCCTCCCACAAGAGGCACTGTCTTTTAAATGGGCAGACTTATGTATTGCGTTTAAGCAGTTAGTATCACTGTAGAGCATTTTTGTTGTTATGGTTTGGTCCTCCAGGGAAAGAACACAATTAAAATCACCCCCCATATATTGTTGATCTAGTAGTATACAGATATGGTTGTATTTTTTTCATCAGCTCACCCTTTGGTGTTTAGTTTGGGAGTTATAAATATTAGAGTCAAAATTATTGATTATGGTATACAGGATCTAACAAAAGGATCTACCTGTAGCTAAATCTACTAGTCTAGTTACTTTCATTCCCTGAATGTTAAATAATATCCCAACTCCAGCACATGTTTCCCAATGGAACAAAAGGTGGAACCTCCAAACCATTCCTTGGATACCTGTTGCAGTTCTCTAACCATGTGCAACCTAGTATCCTGCAGGAAATGGATATGTAAGTATAAATTCCTAAGAATATCAAAGGTGTTGTGTCTTTTCCTATGGTTTTCTAAGCTGTTGGTGTTTAAAGAGCTATAAGATAGGTCCAGGTTCATTGGTAAAAGTTAAAGGGCACCAGTCCTCATCTCCTTTAGATGGTGATTTCAGTTTTGATTTCTTGTTACTAGATGTTCAGGAATCCCCAGATGCTATAATTCTGTGTCTGTCATTGGTCAGAATGGGATGAGGCTGCCAATGAAGGGTCCAAATCATCCTTTATTTTTTCCCATTGCTTCCTTTTTGATAAACCTGCAAATCTATTTCTAGTAATGATCTATCTGGTTTAAAGCAGAGGCTATAGGGCTCCCACTCAGGGCTTTACCTCAATTTTACCACCTTGATCTGCACTGTTTCCACACTTTGGTAGTTACAGGTGGCATATCTAGCAGCAGGATAGGAAGGGTTTCAGGACCCTCCATTGCAGCAGTGTTCTGATCTGGGGATGCATAGTCCATCCTGGGATTCTCTGTCTCTAATGTATCTATTCTATCCATAGCTGAAACTGTGGCCTGTGACAAAGAAGACAGCAGTGCTGGTCCTGGTGCCAGCAAAGTTTGTCTGATGCATCCACCTGTTGAGCAGGTTCTTCTGGCACTACCTGCGTAACATTCTGATTAGCCAGGAAAAGAGAGATGGTGTTGGCTGCTGCTGGGTATGTGTTACCACCTCTTGTTGTTCCTCTTGATCTGTAGTGGGATTATTATGTACTGCCCATGAACAGTTTTTATATGTCAGTGGCATCATCACACAAGTTACAGTAGGTTGGGTTTGGACAGTTGACAGATGTATGTCCAATCCCTCTGCCAATAAAATTTTAACTGGTCACAAGCACTGTTCAAATGAGTAAAATCCCACACAGAAACATGATATGGGTTGTCCTGCATAGAAGATAAACCCATGGTCTCTACAAGTAGAAGCAATTGGGAATATGCTGAATAGTACCATTCATCAGTGGAAGTCATACCAGAATATACCATCCACCAGTCCACAACTGTTCTGAACCTGTAATGGGGTCAGGGTGCCCAACACAGTGCATTTTGTTTTGAGCCAGTACAAGATGTCTGATACAGAGACTCCTTCATTTTTAAATAGAACCATAATTGTTCTAAAATCAGGTTTAATTGGTGGGATGACAAAAGGTGTCCACAGTGGGGTATATTTCATATGCTGTTATAGTTGCTAGAAAAGTTCCAGGCCAACTGCGGTTTTAAAACTAACATCAAAGTTTGGGTCCCCAGAGGCATGGATCAATGCATATATCTCTGTAGCCAGAAATCCTAGAGTATTTTTAAATAATGTGTCCAATATATATAGTCTGTCTGGAAAGCTATCAAGGCCTCCCCAATATTTTATTCTGATAGTATTCCTTCTTTTTGCTGGTTCTGGAGAGGAATGAAAAAGACCAGCATAAGTCCTATGTGTAGGTCTATGTGGCTGGGAGCATGACTTCGAGTGAGGTTCTGGGGCTTTGGGTTTGGATTTTTTCCAGTGTTCTCAGAAGCAGCTAGTTGGAGTGGGTTGAGGGGCAGATATGCAACTGCTTCCAGGTTTGTGCCTGCCTTTGAAGTAGAAGGTAAGCTTTCCTCCATATTTATTAGACTCTGACATATTGTTAGTTATGTTGCAGCTCAATTATGGGAGCTGCAATGTAGGGCTCTATGTTAGTTCCAGTGGGGATAGAATTTCTAGGGTATCTATCACATGTTTGTCCCTCTGAGACACAGATGAGTGCTCTGGTGAGACCCAGGATTGTGTTTTATCATGTTTCATCCACCCTGCATTCCTTAGAGCCTCAACTACCATAACACCAGTGACCAACAAATCAAGATCATAGTCTGGCCTGGGAAAAGGGTTCCATTTGTATTAAAGAGAATGTCATTTTGTTCATTCTCACCTTTCTTCCCCTGCTTGAACTGCAGGTCTTCCATTTCAGTGTCACCTACTGGTTGTACCCTTATGCTGTTCAAATGCTGTATTTGCCTATCCCTTTTCAAAACATCTCCATCAGAAGTTAATGGAATGGTTTTTTGTGTGTTGCCCACCCCTGTCTTGATAAGAAGTGCCAGTAACTGTATTTGCATCTAGTCGTGCCTGACTATTGTACTGCATTCTTTTTTCCTCAAAAGGACAATCAAAAATCAAAGCACTACCTGCGTCCTCATTGATTGCAGATGTCACAGCAGGAGCGGCAGGCAATCCTTCCTGTATTTCAATATCCATAGGGACCATCGTAGACACCTGTTGATCTCTAGTCCCTGTAGTTTTCATTTCTTGGTATTTCTTTTCTTCTATTTCAAGGAGCACAAACAAGTGAACAAGTCTTTGCTGGTATGCCTGTTCAGAGTCTATTGTTACTCCTGCCCACATACTGCGACCCTCTTTAGAGCTAGTTGCTGGAAATCTCTGTCATCCGGCAGCAGGTACATTTCTTCCTTTACTATCTTCAAAAACTGCTTCCTAGTTAGAATGGTTGGTGAGGGAAGCAAGCTCTCCCAACCAGGATGCCATTTGAATCTCCTCACCAACAAGACGCCCAACCAGATGTCTATAGTGCCCCACGTGAAGAGTAGGGGAATTTAATTTTATTGAACAAAACAGTAACATCAAACAAGAAAATACCAAGAATAACAGTCAAAAATACATTATAATACATATTCTATTACTAAGCAAAAAAAAACCCTTACCCATTACATTACAGAAAGAGTAAAAGGAAAAAGAATAGATATAACAACAACAAAAATTATACATTTTTACACTGTAATAAACACTTTTTTTTATTACGTAATGGGCACATCTGAGTTTGTGATCCATGACAAATTTCTCCACATTTTTGCTAAATACAACTGGTTTTGGTGTTTTCCTTCATTATAATAAATCATTTTTCACTCTTTTATTTTTGTTAACAGTTCATAATAGGTTATTTCTTTTTTTTTTTTCTGCAATGTATAAATACTTCTTGCATTGCAGATAAACCATTTAAAAGTTGCAAGAATTACATCATTACACATTTCATCATTACACATTGTAAATTAATACTCCATAAGTAACTGATCGGAAACAATCCTCAGTCCATTGTGCTTTCACATGTGACCAAAAATTGTTTATGCAACTACATTTAAAGAAAAGATTCTCCATTGCCTCTAATTCCTTTTTGCATCTTGGTCTAGAACAATACTTTTCTTCTATTTGTTGGTGTTGATTACTTTTGGTGTTCAGCCTCTCATGACAACAGAGCAGGAGCACACCTCTCACTTTTTGGGGAATTTGTTTTTCTGTTACTAGTTTTTGTGCAGATTCTCAGTAGATTTCTGGGCATTTAGGAAAGGTAATGAGTTCTGAGAAATTTCTCTCTATTATCTGTGCATAGCAATATTTCTTTGACTTAACTATCAGTCTTTGTGAATTTATTTTCCATAACTTTATTTTTACAAACATTTCCCAAATGTAAGTTGGGCATTGTGGAAATGTTCTTATGGTTTTTAACTGCCCACTTAACCATACTTGAACCCAATGAGAAACAAAAGATAGAGTAGCTCTGTCCAAAGTTTTCCTAGATTTAACAGTATGAGTCTGAGATTTGTAAACATATATTGGTAGTAAAAAAAGACAACTGGATTTACCATGTTCAACCCTCCTTGTTCTATAGGGAGATATAAAATATTTATTTTAATGTGGTTAAGATGACTCCCCAACATGGCTTGAAAGAAAAAAAAACTAAGATTGTCACCTCCAACACTTTGTGGGAGATGTTACTAATATATATATATATATATATATATATATATATATATAACTGGTATCAAATAAGTTTTAATTAAATCAATTCTCTTTGCTTTACTAATTTTCCACTTATTCCAGGTTTGTACCCTACCTCAGCCTATCTCAATTTTCTTATCCCAGGTTAATGCGTGCATTTCTCCCTACTGAAAAAAATGCCTAGAATTTTAAGGGGTTCCTCTGTTAACCTAATAGCCTGTAAGAGGCTTACCTAGTTGCTTCCCTAAACATTTTGCCATGTTCAGAGAGGCACCTGCTAACTTGTCCATACTGAGAACAAAGGGATAGAATATTTATGATAGACTGTTCATCCTGTACCACTACACAGACATCATCTGCATAGGCTAGCACCTTTGCAGTTAAGGCAGTCTCTAATGCTGTAACAGGAGGGATGCTAATACTAGAGATTATGGCCCTTACAAGAGGAGCTATACAATAGGTATATAATAGGGGACTAACTGGGCATCCTTGTTGAACTCCTTTTTGTATGTGGATTAGTGGCCCACACATCCCATTTACTAATGGAGCTACAGTTGCTGTTTTGTATAGAATTTCATCCAAGAAATACATTTTATAGAAATTCTAAACTGACCTAAGGTATACCAGAGGAACTCATGACTTACATTGTCAAATGTCTGTTGCTGTTCTAATGACAGCACATATCCTACTAATCCTTTTTGATTATTTTTCTCAAAAATGTCCCTTACAAAAATGAGCTGATCTGTTATACTTCTGTTTGTTACTGCACAATGTTGCATTAGAGAAATCATGTGTTTAGCCACTTTTAATAATCTAGCATTCAAAATGTTAGTAAGAATTTTGAAATAATTATTTAAAGAGCTTATGTGTCTCCATATTCTAAGTTCTTATTTGTCTCTGCTTTGTGCAAAATAAGCACCCTTTCTGCCATTTCTGGTGGCATGTCCCTTTCTGAAGTATATAATTATATACCCCTTCAATTCTGTTGAAATTTCTCTCTGAAAAGTCTTATAAAATTCAGATGTTATTCCATCCTTGCCTGGAGCTTTCCACTCTTCAACTCAGTGATGTCATTTTCTACTTCAGCAAGTTCAATGTCACTGGTTAATTCTTCTAATATCTAATAGATACTTTGGCCTCCATATAAAACTGAAAAATTTAGATTCTCAGTATCTATTTTTCCTTTTTGAAAAGTTGTGTGGCATACTGTGATATTTTCATTAGAATTTTTCAGTGTCCCTATATTGTTTATTATCTGGCTCTCGGACTGTGGCCATAACTTTCTTCCCAATCCTGTTATTAGAACTTGCGTGAAACGAAACTGTCACCTTTTCCCCTTTGTGCCAAATTCCTGTTTTTTAAAGCATCATCTTGTTTTTATGAAAGTTATTCATTAAATTTTACTTGCTGTAATTGTTCATTCAAGTTATGCTTAGTGGTATCTGCTAAGGTTGTCAAATGTTGAGTTGTTGTCTGTTTTAAATACTGAAAGTATTCATTATTCCTAAAAGATTTACTAAGAGCTGTTTTAAAACTTGTTTTGTATCCTTCCACTAAATTGCCAGACTATCATTCATGTCATATATTGATTTTTTGATAGTCAGAAAATATTGTATCTGCTTAGTTATGCCTGCTTTTTCTACAATAGAGGAATTTAGTCTTCATATTCCAGTGCCTTGTTGTACCTTTTCTTGTGCACCAGCTGTAATATAAAGCTCATTATGATCTGAATTGTCTATTGTTCTAACCCAGGTTGTAGAGATTAAGAGGTTCAATTTGAAAAAGAAATCAATTCTAGTGGCAAGATTTCCTTTATGAAATGTTTTATCTGTCCTGTTTATTTTTGTATAGTAGGCAGCTTGTAGATTCACTGTCTGGATAACATGTTTTAAGCAAGTCATGTCACAATATATTTTTTTGGTGGTAATCTTTGTCCCGCTGCCCCCTATTGAGAGGCCGCAATTGAAATCTCCTCTCCCCAGACAATATTCTGGGAGGTAAAAAGGTAAGGTTGCACTTGCTGAAATAACAAAATTCTGTCATTTTTTTCTGTGGTGTGTAGATATTAATTGTACAGAAATACTGTCCTTGGTGTTTTATGTCTAAGATCAGAGTCCTTCATGGGATGAGGTCAATCAACTTAATTAGGTCAAACTGAATATTTCTGAAAAAAATATCTACTCCAGTGCAGGCCTCTAGGCCCATTGACCAATATGATGCACCATATATGCATTTTTTCATTCTGAATATGTATGAAGCCTGGTATATTGTAATAGGAGTCATAGGAGTACTGTAGAGCCAGAAGACTTTCATCCATTGTGCTCGTGTAGTATATGTAAATTTAGCCATGGTAAAATTGGTCAAATATGTGTTTGAATGTCTGTGTAGTTTTACTAGCTACCACCTCAAGGGGTAATCTGTTCCTTATGAACACAACTCCTTGATTAAACCATCTGCTAGTTCATACTAGCTTTATGTGTCTTGCTTTTAGCTGCATTGGATGAGACCTAGTATTGTGCACATTTTCAGATGCTTCTAGGCCCAGATTTTCTCATGAGTCACCTCCTGCACATACTTTATGTACTAAACAAATGTATCCACTTTTTCTCCTTTACTCCAATGAAAACAGGTTAAATTAGTTCAGTCTCTCCTTATAAGCTTTACCTGCCATGTTTTTATTCCTCTTGTGGCCCTTTTTGAATCCTCTCCAGTATTGCCATGTACCCTTCTTATAAGGTGACCAGACCTGAGCGTCAGACTCTAAAACTGTTCTCACCAGTTGTGTGTACATGGCAGGATGACCTCCCTGTTTTTGCTTTTATGTGTCTGAAAATACATTTTAAAATGTGGTTCCCTTTTTGTGCTATGTTCCTGCAATGTGATGTGAATTTCATATCAAAGGGTTCTGAAAGAACTCTTAAAACTGAAGGTAGATAAAACAATGGGGCCTGATGGAATTCACCCCACAATTCTAAAAGAACTAAGGGAAGAACTAGTAACACCATTGACTACCCTTTAAATAAATCGTGGTAGGATGGTGTGGTACCTGAGGACTGGAGAAGGGTGGATGTGATTCCCCTTCACAAAAGTGGGAGCAAGACAGAGGCAGAAAACAACAGACCTGTCAGTTTGACCTCAATGATAGGGAAGATGATGGAATCACTTCTGACGGAAAGAATTTTGAAGTACCTAGAGGCCAGTGGGACACAGGATCCAAGGCAGCATGTATTCACAGCAGGAAGTTCATGTCAAACAAATCTAATTGATTTCTTTGACTGGATGACCAAAGTAGTAGACCATGGAGGGGCTGTGGACATGGCCTACCTAGACTTCAGCAAGGCATTTGACACAGTCCCACACAAAAGATTAATAAACAAATTAGCCAGCCTGGGAGTGGGTCCCAGGGTGGTAGCCTCAGTAAAACACTGACTGGACAACAGAACACAAGAGGTGGTAGTAAATGGAGTCCACAGTGAAGAAAGGAGGGTTACTATTGGGGTACTGCAGGGTTCAGTACTGGGGCCGGTCCTTTTTAATGTCTTTATAAGTGACATTGCAGAGGGACTGGAAGGGAAAGTATGTCTCTTTGCAGATGACACAAAGATCAGTAACTCCAACCAAAAACAAAAGATTTGTGTTTATAACCAAAACATGTGTTTCCATAGAATCCTAAACTTTCATACAGTAAGGAGTGTTTGCTCCGGTTCCTTCTATTTAACAACTGCATCCTCAAATTGTTAAATTAATATCTGAGTTGGCATAGGTAAATGTTGAATAGAATATTGACATCTTGCTTGCCACAAATAAAACTTAATGCAAGCAAACAGCAAATTCAAAGTACTAGGATGATATTGTGACAAAAGCCGAGTATAATCCCCCAATACCAAGCTTTCATAGATAATATGGGTTGCTAAACCCCAGCACCACCTAGTGGCCAAGTCAATCCAAAATTGTTTAGCATACACACACTGGGAAAAAAAATGTTCCATTGTTTCTTCCTGACCATTGCACTCTACTCTAACACATTGACACTCCAAATGAGGCGTATGCTTAAGATTCCCCTTGACCCCTAATCACCCATGACAACATAGCCACTGTATATCCCACATCTTACCCAGGATACATTTATCAACAAGTGTACGTAATGCATTTCCCAATTTCATAGGTACACATTTAGGAAAGTCTACCTGAGAAGCAGAATTTCTCCTCATAATATCAAAATATAGGGGTTTTCGCTGAAAATTTACTAAATGCTCTTTAGTAATCCCCCACTGCTTTAATTTTCTAATAGCAGCTACAGCAAAGTCTGGGACCACCAAAGAGGCCGGTAATTTGGGTATAGAATCCACCACTTCTGTAAAAAAGGCTGGAACAACAAATTAGTCCATGCATCCCATATGTGTTCATGTTCCATCAGCTCATGGCATCATAGTTTTAAAGAAAAAGGAAAATAAAAAAAGCAAAGGATGTATCATCCCAAGCTCACCCTGTTTAGTTGATAAATAAGTAAAATCTCGTTTAACCAGATTAAGCCTGCTCCCCACAACATCTGGAAAAATATATTAAATAATCTTGTCTCCAGGGTACCTAGAATAGGAAACACAGTACACACATAAAAAAAAAATAGGAAGCAGAAATTTATTTATAATTAGAACCCTCTTCATTTTGGAAAGAGCCCTTGCTTTCCAAATTTGGAACTTCTGCTCACCCACTCTTATTTTCTCTTCTCAATTTATATAGGCAAAGGACTGGTACCAAATTGATAACCAAGAATCTTAACAGTGTCAGTAGAGATAGCAATTTGCCCAACCCTGGACTCATGTACCCCACCACCCACATAAACCCCAGTACTCTTAGCATAATTCAGTGCTGCTCCTGCAAGACTGGAATACCCATTTAAAACCTGTAAAGCAGTTGTACCAGAAACTGGATCCTGAACTACAACAACCAAATCATCAACATAAACTGCCAACTTTTGAGGTTCCAAAAATAGCGATGGAGATAAACCTTGCATATTAACGTTGTGAAGGATTTCCCTTACAATAGGATCCAATATGAGTGTATATAATGGGGGCTGAGTGGACAACCCTGCCTCACTCCTCTCTGTAAGGACAGTGCCTCTCCTATAACCCCATCAACAGTAGGCAGCACTATTGCTTTCTGATATAAAAGACTAATCTAAGACCTGAATTTGAAAGATATCCCATATTTTTCAAGAACTTGCAAAAGAAAGGCATGAGACACCCTGTCAAAAGCTTGTGTCTGATCCAAAGCCAGCAGATATCCTGATGATCTCTCTTGCCTACCAAATTCACAAACATTCCATAAAAAAGCAAGATTTTGCTGTATTTTTCTCCCTGGAATAGAACAGGTCTGGACTGGGTGAATCAATTTAGTAGCCACCTTTTGTAATCTATGACATAAAATAGCAGATAATAATTTGTAATCAGTGTTTAATAAACTTATAGGCCTCCAATCACCCAAATCCATCTTAACACCTTTTTTATATAAATAAGTAAGTGGAGCAGTTGAGAAATTCTAAGGCATCTGCCCTCTGTCCAAAATGTCATTAAAGACATTATACAAAATCTCACTTAAATCATGTATATAAGATTTATAAAGTTTATTAGTAAGGCCAACTACACCCGGTGAGATACCTAAAGCTAAACCAGTAATGTCATGCCTAATGTCCTCTTTAGAAATGGGTTTAATCAAATCACTACTTTCTGCCACAGATGGTGCTGGTGATGCACATGTAATAATATCCTCCACCACACGAGTGGAGTAAAGGGTTCCCTGATGTTCCTGTATAAATTCCCTAACAATTTCCAACATCTCAATGTTAGAAGTTTTCAAAACCACCACTGTATCCATAAGACCCACCATTAATTTTGTATCTATCCTATGTTTACAAGCAGAAAATGGGTTGGACGAAGTGTCCATACAGTGCCATACTGCATTTCTGCCTGTAGGGATCCGCACGAACATATTGATAACGTCTCATATGACTTTTGATAATATCAAGCTGTTTCTTAATAAGAACATCAGAAACATTGGGTAAAGAAGTTCATTTATAATACTGATTCTGAAAGGCTAAATATTTTAAATAGTCTGTATTACTTTTATCTTTCCCAAAATAAATAAATAAATACCTAATATCAAGCTTCGTATCCACCCACCATTGTGCACAGGAATCATAAAGCACTTTTGTTAATTTTCTAGCAAAAAGAAGAGAATTCAATTTATATTGTACTTCCAGATCTTGTAACAAAGAGGAATTTAATTTTCAACTTGAGGCAAAAGCTGGAAACTGAGTTGGAAAACAGGACATATCAATAGTACAAAATAGAACTAAATGGTCTGAGAATTCACAAGGTCTTAAAGTAAATTTATGAGAAAAAAGAAATTCTGCAAAAAAACAAAATCTATCCTAAATGCACTACGCCTATAAGTGGCCCCGGCATCCTGGTAAAGTTCCCTATAAGCATCTTTCAGAGAAGCTAACAACAACACTTTTTGTAAAGCATGTGAACCACAGCACACTTTTTGTTGTACTTGATCCTTAAGCTTGACATCTAAGTTACAATTCATGTCACCCCCTCCCCAAATTATTTGCTTCTGGGTAAATAAATAAGGTTGAATACTATGAAATAAATCAATACGTAATGACTTGACCTGAGGTGCATATTTATTTATAAGTCAGAGAGAACCCTTGATAAACACAATCCAACAAAAGGCCCTCCCTGAATGTATGTCAACTAATCGGTAACATGAACAGAGGTATTGTTAAACAAAATACCAAGTCATCAGCTGCATCTCCCCATAAGATCAAAAAGTAGGCCCCTTAGGCCACAATTTAGTAACATGTCAGAGATCAGATAGGCAATTAAATCTTGTTTCCTGCAAAAAATAATATCAACATTCAAAGTAGGGCAGTAATGTAGACATGCCATCCTTTTTATAATTCTTAATACTGCATGTATTTAAGAAACAGTTTAATGCCAGCCATGAGATGCAAAAAAAGATATCAACCAAATGGTTTCTGAACATCTTTTACGTTTTTCCTTTTTCTTTTTACTTCCCCTCGCCCATCCTCACTCCCATATCAGAAATAAAACCAGTTTGTATGGATACATCAGACTCGAATCACCCTCTAGTCCTGTAACACTTGAAATGAGTTACCAAGAGGAATATCTACATGCTGACTGACTTGTCGACTAGAAGCCCTGGTTACCCTTCTTGGTGAGGGGTTTGGAATTCTACTGTAGAAGAAGGAGGTGGCATATATCCTGCCTACTAGGGGTTGTAGGAATGGGAGGGGCTCTAAATTTATCCACTGACCTTGAGGAAGTACTGTGGGGACAATATCAGTAGAATGTTCCTGGAATCCTGCCCTGAGGCCTCAGTGGTCTCTGAAAACTCTGGGTCAGTAGTAGAAGTGGAAGGGGCAGTGGGTCTGCACCAGACTTAGAAGCTTGATGTTTTGGGCCTGCATGGGGCATGTCCCTGCTCTGATGCCTGCCCTGTGCAGAACTGATTAAATCTTCTTTATTTAGTCTCCGCTGTTTGTTATGTCCAGCCCAGGGGCACTGGTGGTAGGCATGGCCTTGTTTGTCACAAAGATTGCAATGAAAAATGTTCTTACAGGTCCCACTATCATGGTCAAGTTCACCACATAAGGCACATTTTACCCTGTCACAGGCACTAAGGTGTCGCATATTGCTACATTTATAGCAGGCCTTAGGTTGCCCAGAATGGAAATAGACACCCCTAACTTTACCCCCCAAAAAGCTATTATGTATATGGATAACTTCATTCCCTATAATATGAAGTTTAACTTTGAATTTCCACCTTCCAGTCCATAAACCCTCCCCATCAATAGTCACTTCTGGTGGCCCCAACACCGTGCATTTGTGCTCCAACCAAAAAGTATATCTCCACATTTACACCCTCATTCCTGAACATAATATTCACCACTTTGTAGAGGGTTTTGTAATGGGAATAGCTCAGAAGGGCAGCCATAAAGGCTGCTTTTACAATTCTCATAGCGATGCCAGAATTAATCTAAACCAGCAAATGTTTTAAAGCTAATGTCTATTAATGCATAAATGTCATTAGCTTGAAAATTCATTGAATCTTTCAGTAGCTGTCTGGCAACATAAAGTTTATCTGGATGTTTTTCAAGTCCCCCATGATAATGTTGGCGAACAGCATTTCACCTGAGCACTTGCTCTAGCCTGTTATTTGAAACAGATCAGAAAAGTGAGACCCACAATGTCATTGCTCCGAGGTGGAGATATAGGGAGGAATGGCTCTATGAATCATCTGGCTAGTCAGTTTCAATATGAGCAGTAAAACCTGTCAGAATGTCCCCTGTCCTGATGAGCTGTACCAGAGTCTAAAACAGATTCCTGACCTCTCCATGAGTCCATGGGGGCCCCCGATTCTGTCGGCGGCAAAGTTGGAGAAAAAATCTCCCAGTTGGAATCTGGGATCCATTTACCATCCCCTAGTATCCAACCGGCATCTGTCAGCGCACTGTCCTTAGACCACTCACGGCTTGGATAGGAGTCTTTTCGTGAGATTTCCTTCCGCATTCCAGCAGCAAGCACATCAGTTGGGTGAGTCATTTCATCAGAATTTGACAAATCCACACTGGTCACCGATGCCTTTGAAGGGAAAATACAAGTATTGAAGAGATCTTAGTAGACAAATCCTGAGCTGCAGCCTGAAAATGCATCTTAGGCGTGCCCTGTGATAGCAGGATACTGATGGTCGAGAATCAAATCCTCGCTCGAGACTCCCATCACATGGCATTCACCATGCAAAACTCCAACAGACTCAAAAGGTGCACCCAAAACAATTGCATTTTCCTGCATCTGCCATAGCAGAGGAATCGAGCTCAGACTGCACATAAGCTCTGACCTGTTGCTCCATCCATGGCTCAGAGGCGTCTGCCATGCAAACACAGCAGCCGGACCCCCTATCTCTGAGTAGGGGACTTTCCCTGGTGTCCTGGCCAAATTTTCCCCATTCACTAAAAGTACTACCAAAAGCTTAATCTGGTTCAGTTTCGGTTGGTTACCCTCAGTATCGCCCCCTGCCCTGGATGAGGCTGAAAATAGCAGAATTACCTAGCTGTCCTTTCCCAGTCATAAAACCTAAATAAACAAATAATCTGAAAAAAGGCCTACTGTCCCTTCCAATTCTTTTGCAGAGTCATGTATGAACACACTGTAGAGGACCAGTTCCAGTACTGAGTCCTACAGCACCCTCCCTCCCTGGCAACTCTCCCATCATTAGAGTCAGTGCTATTTATCCATCACCTAGTGTCACCTATCTGTTAACCAATTTCTGATCCACATTCACCATTTTGAATCCCACCCATAGGCTGCTCAATTTCTTAATTAGTCTGATGTGCAACGCAGTGCTAAATGCCTTGCTAGAGTCCAGATAGACCACATCCACTGCCCTTCCGTGCTCTAGTTGCCTGGTCATAGAGTCAAAGAAATCAAACAAGCAGACAGAATGCATCAAGGCACTGGATAGGCAGGGATATGAAGCAGAAGAGCAGAAACCTGTATAAGCACAAGGACTGGAGGACTCAAAAGTGGCCCAACTGGAAACAAAGGCAGCAGGCACTGGACCGAGACTAAGAGTGCCACCAGCAGAAGGAGGCACCAACCAGAGGAGTGAGGAAAGCATCATCAGGCACAGGCAGGGCACTCAAAAAGTAATAGCAAGATGGGAGCAAGGACCTGACAGTAGGAGAAAATGAATGATAGGCACTAGTAGGGAGCAGAAGACAGAAGCCGCAGCAAACGGCCATGGCACGAAGTGAGGCAGAAACATTTCTAAGTCACGGGGAAGGAAACCAAAAGTGCAGCTCAAAGAAAACAGCATCCTTATGACAGTCATATAATGCTTGGTGGAGGACAATGGTGAGTATTGTTCACAGCCCAACCGAACACAAGACATAGCCAGATATCTCATCATTAGTGTAGTTTTTATCCTTGCATATTTTCCTTTTTTTTTTTGGTTCCTCTGACCCCTTGGCCATCCACTCCTGTAGGCCAGCCAAGGCCTATACCGTTGATAAGTCCTAAACACCAACTGCCTCCCCTAATTGCCGTCTCCTGGAAAACCTGATGTAACCCTTCATTAGGTGGGCCCCTACCCCAGTAGAAGGTTGCCAGGGGATGAGAATCACTTACGAGGGATTCCAATGTATCCAGATATGATCGGGTTCAGCCAGGATGCTCTTATCTGGGCCCCAGGTGTGTCGAGGGACTGGCAGCCATCATCCAGCTGGCCAGGTGGGCAGCTTTTTTCCCATTATTTGGGGAGCATGACGTGCCACGTGACATCAAGATGCAAACCAATGTCCACCATGCTCCCTCCTACAGCAAGGCCAGATGTGTTACCATGCCCCCAGCCTCCACCAGGGTACAGTAGAAACCAAGCACTGACCCAGCTCCCTCCCAGAAGAACATAGAAACATAGAAACATAGAAGTTGACAGCAGATAAGGACATCAAGGCCCATCCAGTCTGCCCATTTCTTTTCTACCTTATAAATGTGCCATCGGCCTTTGCTCTGTCAGTGGCCTATCTATTCATAGTCATTTGTATTGCTCCTTTATGCCTATCCCATGCCTGTTTGAAGCCCTGCACTGTATTCATAGCTACCACTTCTTGTGGTAAGCCATTCCATGCATCTACCACCCTTTCTGTAAATAAAAGAATTTCCTCACATTCCCCTTAATCGGCCTCCCTCTAATCTCATGCTGTGTCCTCTTGTCCTGCTATTTTCTTATATTTAAACATCTTAGACTCTTCACCTTGTTTATGCCCTTAAGGTGTTTGAATGCCTCGATCATATCACCTCTCTCCTCCTTTGCTCAAGGGTATACATATTGAGCTCCGTTAATCTGTCCTCATATGTCTTCTGATGCAGTCCCTGCACCATTTTGGTTGCCCTTCTCTGGACTGCCTCAATTTGGTTAATGTCCTTGTGAAGGTGTGGCCTCCAATACTGCCGCAGTACTCCAGATGGGGCCCTAACCAGTGTCTTGTACAGAGGGATTATTACCTCTTACGACTTGTGATACCCCTACTAATACACCCTAACACCCCTAGCCTTACTACTGCTTTAGAGGTCTGCTTGGATGATTTTAGGTTATCAGTGATGATGATGCCCAAGTCTCTTTCTTCCTTTGTGACTGCTAGCACTCCTCCCAGCCTATAGGTGGCTTCAGGGTTTCTCTTCCCTATGTGCATGATTTTGCACTTCTTTGCATTAAATCCCAGTTGCCACTCTTCTGACCATTTTGATAGTTTATTCAGATCTCTTCTCATTCTGCCCACCCCATCTGGATCATCTACTCTGTTGCAGATCTTGGTGTCATCTGCAAACAGACAAGCCTTACCCTCTAGTCCATCTGCAAGGTCACTAATGAAGATGTTGAAGAGGACTGCCCCAGGACTGATCCCTGAGGTACCCACTTGTGACTTGCATCTCTTCTGACTGTATACCATTTACCACCACTCTCTGTTTTCTGCAGTCAACCAGTTTGCCACCCAGTTGACCAACTTCTGACCCACCCCGAGCCTACCCAGCTTATTTATCAATTTTCTATGTGGAACAGTGTCAAAAGCTTTGCTGAAGTCAAGGTAGGCGACATCAACTGCTCCCCCTTGGTCCACCACTCTGGTTACCCAGTCAAAGAAATCTATGAGATTAGTTTGACAGGACCTTCCTTTTGTAAACCCATGCTGTCTTGGATCCTGTGCCCCTATGGATTCCAGGTGTTGCACTATCCTTTCCTTAAGGAGTGCCTCCATAATCTTGCCCACTACTGAGGTAAGACTGACGGTCTGTAGTTCCCCCTCCTCCCTGCTACCACTCTTGTGGAGCGGGATCACATGAGCCCTTCTCCAGTCTTCTGGGACCTCTCCTGTGCTCAGAGACTCACTAAACAATTCTGCTAATGGCTCTGCTAGTTCCTCCTTCAGCTCCTTAAGTACCCTGGGATGTATGCCATCAGGTCCCATTGCCTTATCCACCCTGAGCTTAGCAAGCTCTTGTAGGACCCTTTCTTTTGTGAAGGGAGTAGTGCTCACCTCCTCCCCCTGTGTCCATGATGCTGAGCTGTGGCCCTGCCCTACCTTCTCTTCAGTAAACACTAAGCAAAAGTATCTATTTAGGATAGATGCCTTTACAGGGTCCTCCTCCTCACATGCTCCATTTTCTCCATTAAAGCTTGCAACCCCTCTGGACTTTCTCCTTTCACTAATGTATCTATAGAAAGTCTTGTCACCTTCTTTTACTGTTCGTGCTAGTGTTTCCTCAGTTTGGGACTTTGCCTGCCTTACTGCCTTACCTGCTTCCCTTAGGGCAGTTTGGTATGCCTCCTATCTTCATCCCGCTGTGTTCCCTTATATTTCCTGAAGGCCAGCCTTTTGGCTCTGACCTTTCTGCTACTGTATTTGAGAACCAAAGTGGTTTCCTTCTTCTTGCACTTCCTTTTCTGTCTAACACAATGGGATGTTGCTTCAAGTATTGCATCCTTAATGCTTGCCCACTTTGCCTGTACCCCTCACCTGTGTTTCTTTTGCAAGGGCTAGCTTAACTCTGTTGGCCATCTTATCAAAGTCAGCTCCTCTGAAGTCCCATATTTTTGCCTTGGAATGGGATGATTTAGATGTAGTAGCCAAATTGAACCATACCATGTGATGGTCACTGGCCCCAGGTGACCTTCTACCTGGAGATCTGTGATCCCTTCTTTGTTAGTCAGTACTAGATCTAGGATAGCCCTGTCTCTTGTGGGTTGCTGTACCAGTTGTTTGAGACCCTCCCTGCAGGGAATCCACTATGAGTCTAGTTCTGGCAGATGTTCCTGCTGGTATTGACCAGTCTGTATCCGGCATGTTGAAGTCTCCCATTATCAGAACCTCCCTTTAGCTGTCATGTTTTGTATATCTTCTAACAGTAATGTGTCTATGTCCTCCCTCTGGTCTGGGGTCTGTAGACAACCCCAGTTCTTATGGCTGTCCCATTTCCTGTTTCCAGGGTGACCCACAGTTCTTCTGGCTCCTTATGTGTATTCTGAATTTCTGTAGCTTTGATATTTTCATTAACATACAGGACCACTCCTCCCCTTTTTGCACCACGGTCTCTTCTGAACAATACATAGCCAGGTACTGGAGTCTCCCAGGTGTGGTTACTGTGTAACACGTCTCACTAATTGCTACTATGTCCAGTTTAGCCTCTGACATTATTGCCTGCAGGTCCGGATCTTATTTCCCAGGCTGTGAGCATTTGTGTACATGATTTTCCATTGGCCAGATTTTGGTGTGTTAGTTGTTGGGTGAAGTTTGGCATTACCACTGTGCGTCGTATGGGGAGACAAACCTTTTTCTTACCTGGTGATGCAAATGAATGGCAAACATGCTGAATTCCTGTTTGACCACTAGCTGAAGGGGGAGGGGTGTTCTTCCCATTCGACATATGGGGTGCTGCACCCCTCTCCCCATTTGCTAGTTTAAATATTCTGCAAAGGCGTCAAACTTCTGCCCCAATGCACTGACTCCCTCTTTAGTCAGATGCAGTCCATCAAATTTAAAGAACTTTCGCTCCCAGAACTGTTGCCAGTTCCCTACAAATCTGTGTCCTTTTTCCTGGCAGCAGTCATTGGATGCTCAAGTCATCTCCCCCCAGCCGGCCCTCTGACACCGGAGTCCATTACTGAATCCGGGTCATAAACATTGCAGACGGAAATCCAACTGCTGCACCAGTGGGCTTTACATACTTGCATATTTCTAAATCAGCCCATGTTGTTAGTTTTGTACCTTGTGACTCCAAAACATGGCTGCCATGTGCAATGTTTTGTTTGATTTCTTCTGGTGATGTTAATTGTTGGCTGTATACATTAGATGCATACTGAGGATGGATTAGGATGCAGGTGCCACATGTTTCTGTTGGCAAACAGCTGAGCACCATAATATGATGGTTCATTGTGGTGGGCATGGCAAGTAAAGAGAGCTTCTATAAACTTAAAAAACATATCTCAGTTCAAGGATGAAAAATGAAGAAAATGGGTCTACTGATGTTTTTAAAAAAAAATCCTTTTTCCTCCTCCTCCCTCCTCCTCCTTCCTCCCTTCCCTCCCTCCCTCCCTCCTTTCCTTCCTTCCTGCCTCCCTTCCTTCCTTCCCTCCCTCCCTCCCTTCCTTCCTTCCTTCCTTCCTTCCTTCCTTCCTTCCTTCCTTCCTTCCTCCCTCCCTCCCCACTGTGCTACAACATAATCATCCAAGGAACAACAATTCTGGCTGGCACAGTGACAACTGGCTGTCCAATGCTGTTCCAATCATTAATCTAGTGCAAGGAATTAATATGTTGTCTCTGAGGCACCAATATTCAAATAAATATGATTGAGAGAGACAATCTCCTCAGTGAACATAAACACTGAAAAATTCCATATTAGTTCCCAGCAAAGCAACTGTGAAACCGTCAACAAAATAACACTAGCTTGATGAATCAATCATGACATCATGAACACAGAAATACTATAAATCAGTTATGGCATTCATCCATAAAAAAACAATTTAAAACTTTTTGAACTCAGTTTCAAAACCATATGTTGATTAAAAATACTTTTTCAACATTTTGTTTTACCTAGAAGTGAAGCTAAAAACTCACACAGTTGTACAGAAACCCTTATTAAACCAAACGATTTACTGCATGACCTTTTGCATCTCACTTGACCTCCCACTGCTGCAGTACACAGAGCTAAAGAAAGAGATCAAAACCAGGACCACATCAGCAGCAAGAACTTGTATCTCAACTTGAACATCTAAAATTGAAAAATACAATATTTTAGACAGCAAAACTACATTTTACAGGTATATGAAATTTCATCTCCACTCCAAGCACACACAATTATGCAAGCCCACAACAGAAAGAAATACAGCACTGATGCTGTTTAAGTCCTATTCACACTTTAAAATGTACCACACAACCCAACTTCTCTGGGATTCCATAATTACAAAAATAATTGTGAACTCAATCAGAAGTCACACTGAAACTTCATGTGGAAACTGCTCCTGAAACCACACAAAACCAAACATTTAAAAGCTTTTCACACATAGATAACTAAAGACATTATAACAGCTGTGAAAACCTACTAATAATGAACACAGTACTCATCCCATATTAAAACTGAAACTCTGAAATGAGGATAACGTGTTATGAAACTCTGGAAGCAGTCATATTGACACACTTTAATGTGAAGTTAACTTATGTCCACATCACTACTACCAAGTTACACTTGATGGCAGTGAACACAGTGGGGACCCTCCTTTCCCAGGAAAGGAGAATGATCCCTGGGATGCTCAATCCTCTCCCCCTCTCTGATTCCTGCAAAACCCAAATCTGTCCCCTAACCCGGTCATCAGTGTGAAGGGCAGTAACTCTACCACAAAGCCACTAAGATAGTTATATTTTTTAATGAATGTGCAGTTTAATTTGAAAAAGAGAAGCAGAGAGAATTATGTCAGGGATAATTGTGAAATGAAAAATCACAAGACGGAATCCTAGCATTGCCCCTGCACAGATAAATAATAGCACAGATCTGCATCTCTGTCTGCAAGCTTAGAGACATTTTCAAAAAAATCTTATTCCTTCTGCATATTAGCTTAAATAATAACTGATTAATTTACTTTAAAAATAAAATCTGAATCTTACCCTTTACAGCGTTGTGGCTCAGGATACTCAGTAAACATAATGTCAGGATGCACATTTTTGAAGTTAATCGGAAAGACTCCACCGATGATGATATCTCCTGTCCTGGTGAATGCCATTACTTTTTGTCTCTGCAGTTTGCATCCACTCTTTTCATTCTGGTAAGTGACATCAGCTGCTACCAGCAGAAGTAGAATACAGTGAAGAAACATGGTCATAGAAGTCCTTCAGATAAAAAAAAAACTGGTGAAAGATACTTGGAGTTGTGGGTGGCAAGCCAGAGACAGGACTGGTTTCGTGTTCTTTGCCAAAGTATAAATATATCAGCAAACAACAGACAACAGCAGTTACTAGAAAACATTGAGCCAGTATGCATTCAGCAGGTATGTGGAAGTACTGCCCATCAGAGGCACCTAACACTCCCAGAGTTATTAAATCATTTTTCAGATGACCATTATTCATGGCATGAAATACGGATTTTAAACAAATTACATATTAGTTTATTTGTACTGTAGAGTTCTTGAGACGCTGAAGCATTATTTTCTCAACTGTCCATGTCATTCTGTGCCTATGGCAAAACACTTTTAATGTGAGGGGAGATAGTTGCTCTGTAAGTTAAATGTAGTAGCCATTCATTAAAAGCCTGCATTTCTAGCTCAAAAACAAAGTTCTTGTTGATAATTATGTTTTACAGTAATGGAATCAAGCTGCCATCCTATAATTATACAAGACTGAAGAGAAAAACTTGTTCTTGTTATGAAAACCAATGTTTGGAAAATTGTTGTCTAGTTAGAAAGTTACAGTACCATTTACAGTGTTTTTTTAAAGTAGATTTTTTTATTGTTTTCAACATATAGACAACACATTCAAGGAATCAACATTTGCCTTGTTAACCATATCTACTGTCAAAAGATGGGGGGAGCTAAAGGGTAGGAGAGCGGAACGGGGGAATTGGGAAGGGTTGCAGGGGAAGGCTTTGCATAACCAACATTCTACACAGGTTTACAGGGTGCAGTCATACTTGTAAGTTTAAGTTATGTAAGGTACACTAAGAGTCTGTAAGCTTTTCAGGGGGCCTTCCGCCCTCTTACAGGTGGCCTATGAGGATGCATTAATATTAAGGGTCTGAGGGAGGTCAAGCATAAGGTTAACCATTCAGAAGTTGCTTACCCCCCAGTGCAGTGAGGACCAATGGTTCAGCTCTTCCAATGCTCACTTGCTTCTGAGTATGGATCACCAGTTAACACGGCTTCAGGTGCAACCCAGGTAGGAGTGACATCCATCTGCTTTGTACAGACTTACACCGTCTTCTAAAACGTAAGATATACACACAAAGGAACTTTGTACTGGATTGATATAGGGTTCTATCAGTACTAAACCTTCTTGACTGAGTAAGAGTTGAACTCGCAGTGTAATTAACATTTCTACCCCTTACCCACTATGTACTTCATCAGCAAGTCTTGATTACTAAGAGACCTTTTCTTCTTACATTGGCCCAGTGGTACTTCCCTCAGTACCCCATTCCTCCCACTGTTCTCCAGGTGCAGCTCTAGTTTGGTCCAGGGAGGCTGCCGGCCTACCTATTAAATCATCATACACCAGTAGGTGGGTTTGTGTATTGTAAGTAGGGGGCATTTTTGGAACTTAGCCATTTTGTAGGCCTGAAGGTGGGAGATCCTAGGGTGACAAGGCTAGTGAGGGAGGCTAGCACCTCTGTCAGGGTAGGGGGCAGTATCCGAATGCCATTTGCAGATGATGGCTCTCTTGGTCTGGACCACCAGAAGTGCCAGTTACCTGCACTTCTGTGGAGAGAGAGGTGGGCTGTCTGCCTTGATCCTGAAAATGAAAAAGGTAAGAGAAAGGGGGATTTGCTTGTGGAGTTCCCTGGAGGCAGTGAGATGGATGTGTTTCCACAGGGGTTGTACCTTGGGGCAGGCTCATAATAGATGTAACAGATCTTCTTCTGAAGCCTGGCACCCTCCAACAGCTATCAGAGTCAAGGATATAGGCTTTATGAAGGATGGCCAGGGTTTTGTGCCAGGAGTGAGAGCTCTTGTACTGGATTAGTCTGGTGCAGGCATCCTTCTGCTTCTTGTGTGTGTCCTTCCAGGCCAGTTACCAGCACTTAGTAGGGATAGTACTGTACAATATCTTTTCCCATTTTGCCTTGGCTTCTATTGACTGGGTGGGAAGTGTATTTCTCAGTGTGGCATAGATTCTGCCTGCTAGGCCTTTCAGGTGGCATAACCAATCAGGTAGTTCAAATGCGGTGGTCTGGTGGGACGTCTGCTCCAGGATGGGCTTAGCTGCTGTGTATATCTGCAAGTACTCCAAAATCAGTTTTGGGAAGGCCACTAAGTGCGGAGAGTTTGGAATTTGGCTTCCCTTTGTTCAGGGAGGTCGAGGATATATCCCACCCTTTGGATGCCCCGACTGTTCTACTGTGACCAGTCTACTGTCTTGTTATCTATGGTGATGTGAGTGTTCTCACACAGTGGGGAAAGAGAAGTTGGGAATGGGTCCATGCCCAGCTTGGAGTGGGTAGTGTACCAGATTTTTCTGAACACCTTTATGGTGGGAGAGGGTGTGTGCCATATTGCCTCCATATGGGTCGCCACAGGGGGTACAGGTGTGAAGAGGCAGCTAGCATTCCCATTATATCCCGTTCCATGAGGACCCACTGCGGGGGTTCGGCTGCAGTTGAATGGAACCAGTGGGTAGTCTGAGCAGTCTGGTAGGCCCAATTGTATCCCTCCATCCAGGGGGAGGTTCCAGCCCCCACTGGGATCAATGGGTCCTGAGTTTATTGCGGCTAAGTGGGCTTGGTCCCTTCCCAGTGGAGGTTGCCTAACAGCTTATCAATAGGCTAGTCCCTGTTCTTGAGAAGTTTAATGGATGTGTGATAGGAGATAAAAGAACATGGGGCACCAACCTTCTTTATGGCCGCAATCTTACCTGCTAGGGTAAGCCTGAGTACTTTCCACCTATCAAATTCTGTTTTGGTGGAGGTTATCAGGGGCTGAACATTGGCTCCCCAGAGGTCCTCAATTCTGGGGTGATTGTATTCCGAGGTATGTGATCCGCTTGGAGCACAGAGCAGACAGTAGGCTGCCACAATGTGTTAAGTGCACCGGTCATTCAGGGCAGTATTTCATTTGTTGACTGTTTTAGTTTCAGGCCTGAGAGACTAGCAAAGGATTCTAGCAGGGTTAAGAGGGGTGGTAGCAAGTCTCGATCACCTGTAAGGGGGAGAAGGAGTTTGTCATCATACATTAGGGTCGGGTATGTGGATTTTCCTATCTTAATGCCCTTAATGTCTGGGTGTTACCTGACTGTGGCTGCCAAGAGTTCCACCACCAAAACAAAGAGAAGTGGGGACAGGGGACAACATTATCGCATCCGCTTCATAAGTGGATAGTGATGTCCCTGGCTGTTGAGCTGTTGTAGATGGCCTGCACTCTCACCTTGTATCTCTCTCCAACTCCCAGGTGGGATAGAGTTGTGTATAAGTAATCCCACTCAAGGGAGTCAAAGGCTTTTTCAAAGACGACAGCAATGGCTGCAGCAGGGGTAACAAGGTTCCAAGCTAAGTGCTTGAGGTTCAACAGCGCCCTCATGTGATCAGAGCTATGGCAGCCAGGAATAAAGCTCACCTAGGAGGGATGGATCAGGTAGCATTGCCGGGTACTCAGTAGGGTGGCGAGTACCTTTGTGTAGATCTTGCTGTCTACAGTTATGAGGGATATAGGCCTTGTCACTACTTGGGTTAGTGGGATCCTTACCCTTCTTAGGGATAACTGTAATGTTAGCTTCTTGGAGGGATGGAGAGTGCCCTTTGGATCTCAGTGGCCTTAAAAACTTCAGTCAGTAGTGGCGCCATTTGGAGGGTTAGGGCTTCGTAGAAATCTTCCATATAGCCATCTCCACCTAAAGATTTCCTGCTTTTAAACTCTGAATTGCAGCTACCACTCTTTGGAATGCATGGGCATCTAGGGTCACAGATTGTTCTGATGAGAGTTTGGGAGGAACAGGTTTTACAGGAAGGTTAGTGTGTTAATCACATAAGTGGGGTAAGTGGTCTCATACAGTCTGGTGTAGAAGGAGATCATGGCCTCGTTTATGGCCTGGGGTTAGTTAACCATCATTCCCAGATATTCTTCAGGCCAGCTGTCTGTCTGGTTGCTTGTTGCTGCCTGAGTTGATATGCCAACAGTTTTCTTCCCTTGTCTCCTCCTTCTCAGAATGTGTGTCTGAGCTGGAGAATGGTCACTTCTGCCTTCCTGATGAGCAGTTGATTAATCTCTAACCTAAGGCCAAAAATTTCTCTCCCGATGGGGGAGCTAGGAGTGGGGTAGGGCATTGCCTTATATATGTTATCTTTGCCTGGGCAAAGTTTTGTTCCGGGTCCTCTCATTTTTTTTTCTCTTTCCTTCCACTTGGCCGCCATGAATCCATTGATGGTAACCCTCATAGTGGCCTTAACGGCCTCCCAGGTGTTTCTGGGGCAGGTGTCAGCCAACGGGTTGTGTTCAGGGAAGAGGGCAGCTTCATTCCTGGCCCAGTGAATAAAGCCAGGATCACTCATAAGTAGTGGGCAAAATCTCCAAGTGCTTGATGGGGGGAGAGTTTGCCCCAGGTCATTATCAGCTGTACCAGGCGTGATCTGATATAACTCTGGGAAGAATCGCTATGTCAGTTGCATTCTGGAGCATGGACTGGGATGTTATCCAAAAATCTAGCCTACTGTGCAAGGTATTGGGTTCGGAGTGAAAAGTGTAGTCCTTGATCCTCAGGTGAAATAGTCTCCAGATGCCTGTTAGGCCCATATCTGACATGAGCTGTTTTAAGGTGCTCCTTCCCCTTATGTGTGATTCTTTTCCAGTGTCATTTCTATGGAGACAAGGGATCAAAGTCAGGTTAAAATCACCCCCAGCAGTAGTGGACAGTTGGGACGTATAAAGGTAGTAATGGTTTTGGCGAGTGCATGGAAAAACTTAGGTTCATCTTGGTTTGGCACAAAAACATTACACAGACTCAGGGGGCCTGAGGGGCTGTTGTAGGAGGCCATCACCCACCTGCTGTCCAGGTCTACAATAAAGGTGGACAGATTCCACTGCAGAGATTTGTTTAGAAGGATGGCCACACCATGCTTCCTTGTGGATGCCCTGGCACGGATCATTTTGGCCCACTCTGTCTTTTCCCTGAAAGGTGTGATTGCCCTTGATCAGTTTGATCTCCTGGAGGAAGACCACTTGAGTCTTAAGGTGCAGAAGGTGGAAGAGGACCTTCTACTTCTTGATGGGGGAGTTCAACCCCAGAATGTTCCAGGTGTGAAATACATCTGCCATGGTTAGTTACAGGGGAAGTCATGGACCTTTCACACTAACTGCGCTCTATTGGGTGTCTCAGAATGGCCCTCCCCCAATCCCTTTGCCCCTGATGTACTGTTCTCTGAATAGTGGACCAACCTTGGTCACCTCTCTTAGGGTAGTGTGTCAGGACATGGTGTACTGTATTTCAAACTCTTTCCTAACTGTGGTGTGTAAGTTTGCCTTAAAGGCTTAGTTACCCATGCAGTGCACCTGACACCTTAATAAATCTTATATCAGTGAAGACAGTATGTCTGACACTTTGTACAAGTTGTAAGACTAACTTAAACAAGAGACAATAAGAGGGTCTCAGCCTAGGCTTAGCTGGCTGTAAGTCCAGCAAATGGCAAACCTGGCTGTCCCTGGGTGTGTTATTAAGTTGAAGGGTGAGTAGAAATATTTGCCTTATATCCAGTCCTAGTTTCACACTACAAACAGCACATCAGCAACAATCATGCACTTATTAGGTAAATAAAGCACAACCACTTGGAATTAGCAACTGTCAGAAGCAGTGTGGTACATACTATACCAGCCAGGCTCCTAATATGACAACGTGACCCTATGAGGGCGTGAACCTCTACCCTTTACAAATCACTGTAAGGACCATCTTAGGCTCACCAGATTCCAGTTTGGCTGGGGCAGGGCTTGGCTTAGATGGTGTAGTCGGGCTGCCATGAGGGGTTGGGTATCTACTTGTGCATTGTAGTTCTATGGTATATTAAATCTTTGAGTCCTTTACGGGAGGGTTGAGCATTGGTGGCAGAGAAGCTGGATCGTGGACCTTTATTTGGGTTCATCTAGTACTAGCACCTGGTACAGTGTCTTGCCATGGTTCACCTCGGTCCTTCCAACGTTTCTGTTCTGCCTCCCTCACACCTACAGAGCTTTTATCAACCTGATCTGGGCGGTACATGCAATAGTATTACCCCAGTTGTAAGTCCTTGGGAGTTGCTGGACCAGGTGGGGTATAAGCAGGGTGTCCTAGCCACCATTCACTATAGCATCCCCCATCAACTTTGGGTGGGGAGGGGTTACAAGGGTGGCACAATATTAGATAAAGGGAGCTAAAGGAGCTCCAGGTTCTTACTGCACCCTTGACAGCCCTTCTTATTGCAGGTAATCATGCCTGAGTGTGTAATCCCCCAGCACCCCTCTAAGGGGAGAGTTACAAACAGAATATCCCCTGTGTAGTGCAGAGCATCTTATAGCTAGCAGGCATGCCCTTCAACATACCAATGTTTCCCCTCCTCAAGGAGAGGGAGAATTTCTTGCCATTTGCCTCCCAGAGGGGGGGTGAATGGGTGGTGGGGCGAAGGAACATGGACTGACCCAGGGACCCGGGTCCTGCCTTACAGATTGCTTCCCAGAACAAACACTGTATGGATATGTGATCCATTACCTCTCCCCCAAATACCTTCACCCAACAGTACTAGGAACTGTGTACATTGCCCTTTAGGGCCTATGTGAGAAGAGGAGAGAAGGGTCAGTACAGATGCAGTCCTGCCCCTTGGTAAAATTTGAATCTCGGTAACATGGAGAGGAGCCCGCCCTATGAGAAGGCCATCCGAGTTTGATCAAGAGGCCTTGTCCCCAACCAACTGTTATTTCAGCCCCTCAAAACACCCTTCTGTTACATATCAGGCCATGCACTTATCTGATATGACCTCAGAATGGGAGCTATTGAGGTGTTCTTTATTCCATCTCTGTAGGTTTCTGCTGTGTCAATGGTAGTCTGGGCTTAGCTTGGTCTGTAGTAGTGTCTACAGTTCCTGGTTCCTGAATCGGCAGAGGAAGGTCCGAAGTGGCCACCCAGGATAAATGCTGTTGCCCACCTTCCTGCTCCGGTACTCTGCTGAGCCAAAGTCCATGTCAGGGTAGTCTTGCTCAGCATGCAGAGGTGAAACTAAGGCAAACTGGAAATATCTGTTGCTTATAAATTAGGGACTAGCAAATTCCAGTCCCTGGGCCTCCTTTGGAAGATCACCTTGCTTGTAGTGCCGGTCTTCTCCTGCACATCACTGCGGGTGGTCCCTTCTGTTGTGTACCACCTGTTGTGGCCTCTTATGAATGTTGGCCCTGGGTTTTTAGTCATACCAGGGGGCAGGGTACATTGCCTATTTGGTGAATGGGCATTGGTCCCATTTCAAGGGGGATCTCCAGTCATCTTTCAGTTGGTTAGGGCTGTGCTTTGGGCCCAGCACAGGATTGCTTCACATATTGTTAAGAGGTGGCCAGGTCACATCAATTAACTCTGAGGCAGCCACAGGCATTGAGAACTGCAGCAGGGGACCATTGTGAGAGAGTCTAAGCACCACTGGGTACTGTAGTGAGAAGGGGATCTGGAGCACATGGCGCTTCTTCCAGACCTCCATGAATGCTTCCTCCTTGCCACAAGATCTTTTGAGTAATCTTGGAAAACCATTATCTGATACCCTCACCTGTCCAGGGCTCCCAGCTCCCTAGCCATAGCTGGATAGCTTTTTTCTGAAAAATTGAGAATGTGGGCCAGGATCAACCTTGATTTCTCCAGTGGCAAGTTTGTGCTGAAGAGATCAGTGCGCCCTCTCGATCATGATGTGGGTGCCAGGTGGCAGTTGGACAATTTCTGGGAGGGCTTGCTGCAGGAATTAAGTCATTCTGCTCTCCTCACAGCCCTCAGGGATGCCCAGGAGCTGCAAGTTGTTTTGCCAGCTCCTGTTCTTGAGGTTGCCCATTTTTTCTTATAGGGCTTTTATTTGATTTGCTTGCCCCTCTTGGTAGTATAGTGCCCCTGGATGGATTCTTCATTCTCGGCGATGATGTGTTCAATGAGTCCCCACCTTGTATCGAGTTGGTGAATGGTGCTAGCCACATAATTGGAAGCAATAGTGAGATATTCAGCCTGCCTGGTGGTGCTGAGGGTTGAGGCGCTGGACGCCACACCTTGCACCACGAGTTGACCGAGGTTCAGAAATGAGCTAGGCCACTGGGGTTGGCAGGGGGTGAGATCGAGTGCCCGAGGACTGCTCTCTCTTCCAGGGGTGGTGTGGATGCACTTGCTTTTGGAGCAACTTCTGGCTGCGGCTGGAGGATCGCCGACTGCAGCAGGGCAGCATATGGCTGGGGATGGAGCCATGACACTCCGTTGCCTTTCTGGCCGAGTTCCACAGGGGAATGTGAAAAAAATCCCAGGCTCACTGAGGAGATGATGAGGGCCCCAGGGATCTCCCTCTCATCCCAATGCCAGGCCAGGCCACACTGGTGATCCGCTGCTGATGTCCCAGAGGGATGGACCCTCTAATTTCAGAAAGGCCACCGAGGGTGGGCAGGTCCTGTTGCAGGGGGTGATCTGTAGCACTGGGAAGTTCCTCTGGGAGGGGTGAATTGGTGATGGCTGGCCATGGCGGGAGAAGAAGGGTCAGGATGGAGAGGGCATCTCTGAAGGATGCCTCAGTGAGTACCGGTGCATAAACATAATTGAAAAAACAAAATAGTGAGATATTCTATTTGGTTTAGGACTGAGGTGAACACGTCTCTGATCGAGAGCTCCAGACCCTCTTTGGTACTGTGTGCCATGTGGACAAGACAACCAGAACAGATTCTGAAGGCAGGATAGTCCAAAACAGGCCAGAAAAGTACAAAGGTTGATCAGAAGTTGGGCAGTGATTCATTCTTCCTACAGTGGTATTTTTTGAACGTAGAGCTGCTGGTACAAAAGGGTACTGGGTTTGAGTTTGCTTTGGGCAATCATGTAGGAAAATTGTTGCCATCTTGGTTGATGACTAAACCATGCCCCCCATTTACAGTGTTTTGAAATATATTGCATCTTAAGTATTTGTATGCATCATAGTTCTGACCACTAGTGAAATTAGTTTGGTTGTTCTAGTAGTGAGGAATTTACCTGAAAAAAGTTCACAGATGCTTAATAATTGACTAGCTTGATCAATAAGTGCTTACAGGCTTCTAAATGTGCAAAGATGGAGGCCTGATATGTTCTCAACAAGGCGAGGTAAAACTTCCTGTTCATTACCAAGGTGTACAAAAGGTAGCTACAAGCCAGCACTACACCTCTCCTGCCAATCAATGAATGGCTTCACTTTCCAGTGTCAATAGTCTCTCACCTCCCTTGGATATAAAATTCATCATCAAGATCAGAAAACATTGCAAATCTTTTTTAGGTAGTCTGGCTTCAACCCATGCAGATGTGGAACACTGCCTGTTAGGAAGCCAGTGCAGCTGCCACAACATAAATGTAATATGATCAGAGTATATTACTCCAGAAATTGGCTCTAGGTCATAAGAGCACCAAAAATAATAGCACAGGCTACAATATCGCCTGAAATATGCCACCAGTTTTCTTTTTTTTGGTGGGGGAGTTTCTGCCACCCGCACCTTCATACCAAAAAAATTCCAGCTCTGGAAAGAGTGGATCATGGCAAAAGAAAGAATTTGTGGAGCCATGGAATACTCGTTTCCACCACCCCTTGTAAAAATTAAAGAAGTCCAGACTGGCAAAAGTGAACAAGACCAGGATTAGAGCCCTGGACTCCACTCCCACCCCATCAAGCTGCTCCATGCTTCAGCCCTCCACACCATGGGAGCAGCTTGGACAGCCTCCTGAATTCTCCTCCCTTTGACCTGTAGCAGCACCATGGACAGCAACCGGGAGTGCTTACTGCAAACGCTGTAAATCCTCTCTCACTGTCCATGGCAGTGCTGTTCAGAGCAGCACTGTCTTTCCGTGAGCTCTTTTAACCAGGTACACAGAAATCTGCCTGGCTGTGGCATTCTGTTCCTGCTGCAGACAACATAACAATATCTCTGACATGCCTAGGCACAAAGCATTGGGGTAGTGCAATCTTGAGGTCATGAAAGCATGCCCTAGGTTCACCAGTTCCTCTTGCCCTAGAAGGGCTTGATCCAGGAGATATATCTTAACCGACAAAATCTGCTGCAGACTACAGCTGACACATGATATTCAAGTGTCAGACCAGAATCCACAATGACTCCAAGATTCTGAATCCTATCCAAGGCCACCAGAGGTGTACAGTTTAAAGATGACATCAAAGCAGTAACTCAACTTGTGATCACAGCTCAAGAACTTGCTGCCACCAGTAACACCTCCATCCTAGTTGGGTTAAACTCAACCAGCTAGAGACCATCCAGTCACCAAAATCCTGCAGACTATGCTTCAGGACCGAAACTGCAGCATGCCCATCTGGTGTTAATGACAAATACAGTTGAGAATAATTTGCGCAGTGCTGAAATTGCAGACCATACCATTGAATAAAAAACACAAAATCACACATACCCCCATAATGCAAAGCATCATGGGCTGCATATGCAAATCATCACAAAATATTATGCTGGTTTAACTTTAAGCAGAAATGCATGGTGTCAAAAGGCCTCTCACACAGTCTGCAAAGGGAGCCAACAGAAGACACAGACATGTGTTTCATCCTACCAGGACTCATCAGTGGGTCTCGTCTATATGACACCCCAGTGGAATGATCCAGCTGGTTCATTTCACTGGGGTGTCATACAGACGAGACACCAACACCTTAGCTTTTCTGTTCATATTGATGCCATCCTAAAAAACTGCACCCCAAGCTCGGTGCCCTTTATAGGAACTATAATTTCTTGGCCGTGGTTTTGTTCAGAAAATGATACTCCCTGTTTTTTATATAGTCTACAGTGCTGCTCCTAAGTCTTCCTTTACCAGGTTGGAGACTCTCTTCAATGCTTTCTGCCACTTTGCTCTTAGTTCCCCCTCCCACACACATCACTGTACCTTGTATCATTCTGTAGCTTTCCTATTCCTTTTCTTTTTCTGGGCCCAGAAACTTTCTCCTACCACTTCCCAAAGCTTTGGAACTTGCTGTTGCCTCCAATTAGACTTTCTCCAACCCCATCTTCAATCTCCTTAGCCCTACACAATTTCTATTTCCCTAACTGCATTTATTCTTAGCCCCCCTTCAGCATTTCCCATCCTGGTGCATTATCCTTCAGCCCTACTTTACTTCTATTCTCCTAACTGTCCTTGTTCTTAGGCCCCCTTCATACCCTCACAAATCTTGTGCACTATCCCCTTCTCTATCCCTGACTTACCTCCTGTTTCCCAACCGAACCCTTCCTCTGATTACTTCCTCACATGCTACCTCCTATAATACCCCTCCTCCTATCACATACCATAACCTACTGTGCAATTTTGATATTTTACTACCATCCACAACCTACTGTGCTATTTTGACACTCTACACTGTCCTTCTCCCCCAACCCCTCTCCCCACTGATGTCTCCCATTTTTCATTCCTAATTTACCCCTATTTTCTCTAGCCTCCCTATTCCTTATCTCTCATCTCCCCTCCAGTCACCTGCCATAATCCACTTCTTCTTCCTGCCCCCCCTTCTCTCCTCTCCTTTTCTGACTGATCCTGACCCCCTTGCAGGGTTCTCTGTCATCCTGAAGGGGTATAGATCTTGGTTCCTATTCTTCCACCCCTCTTTTTATACTCCCACTTTTTAATCCTGACCCCTTTACAGGGTTCTCTGCATCCTGAAGGTTATAGTCTCGATTCTCTCTCTCTCTTTTTCCCCATCTCCCTTCCCCCATTTTCAGATCCATTTCCCACCCACCTCCCTTCTTCCTTACCCCCTTCTTCTCCTTCTGTTTCCATGCCCCTCTCTTTTCTACCACCCTGCTCCATTTCTCTACCCTCTCTGTCTGCCTGATCCAAACCCCTTGCAGGGTTCTCAGCAACCTGAATGGGTATAGATCTTAGTTGTCCTCTCTATCCCTCTTCAATATAGCATCCTCTATCTCTCACCCATCCACTTTCTCACTTGATTTTATAACTGCCCTCCCTTGGGTATGCAATAGCACTTCGAATCCTGTGCTCAGCCTAATACTTCTAGCATGTCAAATGTGTTATCCATCCTCTACTCTTTACCCTACTGGATCACCTGCTCTTGGGTCATTGCAATGTATGCTATATCAGAATATGGTTTTGTTTACCCAGGCAAGTTGGTCTGAGTCATTTCTGCTCTGTAATGGTACTACAATGTTTTGTTTTAGTAATTGTACTTGTATTGCTATGTGTTTGATTGTTCTCCCAACTCTTGTCCCTCCCCCCCAGATGCTTATGAAAATGAGCTGTGCTTCATCACTAGGTTAATTTACATGGAAACAGGTTCTCATCTAGTAGCATTCATCTGCTTTTTGCTGAATGTAGTCAGTTATCTGCAACATGACAGTGTCTTGCTGTGAAAAATTACCATGATGTCACGAACACAGAACTTAAAATTTAACACAGGTTTAAACAGGAGAATAAAGTCAACTATGTGAAACAGTCTGTTTCCATTTTAAAGCACTGAGTAATGAAGAGAAAAAGGAATGAAAATACAGAACATTTTTATAACATACAAGATTAATTGTTTCATGGTATGTTTTTAAACATGTCTCTAAACTGAAAAAACATTTAAAGCAGAATAATTGTATTTTTTACTCAGTAGAAAATGTCACTGTATAGCTTTTTAGCAATAATAAATTTCTGGCATCCTTGGATTCACTCTGTAGTGTGGTCAACTATATAAGAATGATACCTTCACAACAGGATATAGTGCTTGTGTTACTGAACTGAATATTGATTCTGTGGGTGACTATGTAAGAACTATACCGTCACAACAGGATATACTGCATGTGTTACTGAACTGAATACTGATTCTTTGGGTGACTATGTAAGAATGATACCTACACAACAGAGTATACTGCTCATGTTACTGAACTGAATACTGATTCTGTGGGCGACTATGTAAAAGCGATACCCTAACAACAGTGTGTACTTCTTGTGCTACTATATTGAATACTGATAGTGTTACAAAAAATACTTTGCAAATTGCTCAGATTGCCCACTTGTCAATGGGTTCTCCTGGGGAAGTGACACTTTTTCTGGTGATGTTTGGTGAAAACATGGCAACTTTGCAAGTAAATGTTCATGACTTTACTTGAAAAAGTGACACTTTACATACTAAAAATGTTGTAAAGTCAGCACTTCCCACCTTTTGAACTTGGCAAACTTTGCAAATGAATCCACAAATCAAGGTTTGTCGACTTCACACATCTCTAGTTACTGACTACATCGATAGTTCAGTACTGGGTTTATAGTAGGTGAGAAGTTTGCCAACTTCACACTTCTCAGTTACTGAGTACATACATAACTAACTACTGTGGTTAATGGTAGGTAAGAAGTTTGCCAACTTCACACTTCTAGTTACTGGGTACATCCATAGCACAGTACTGTGGTTGCAGTAGGTAAGAAGTCTGCTGTCTTAACACATCTCTAGTTATGGAGTACATCCATAGCTCAGTACTGGGGTTAGCGGAAGGTAAAACTATTGGATATTTGTGGCTTTTCATAGTCTCTGTTCTGCAGGTGTAACATCCAATGGCTAAAGATATTGTATGGAAAATGTCCAGATGGAGAGAGGTGGGTCACTGGAGGAGAAGATGGTGGTTGGGTAAGCACACAAAGGAGCATCCAATCCATATACAGTATAGCTTTCAAGGTGGTCATGGAAACTATTACTTGCAACTATGGAACTGCAGGCTTAGCTTGACTTTTCAATGGCTTTGGGGGTGACTGAGTACAGTATTTTGGAATGACGATTCTACAACATGGTATAGTGCTTTTGCTACTGAATTAAATGAGGTTACTGAGTATGACACACAGATAGAGATGCAGCAAATTTAAAATCCACCTGCGAAGTGAATGCAAAGTGGCCACTTTACGTTGGTGCTTCACTGCGTCGAATGCCCCATAGGAAATGCTCCCTTTGCCTTGTTATTATTTCTTCGCATTGTCATTCCACTTTAAACTTGAACTAAGGTGGAGTGACAACAATATTGGCAGCAGCCAACCCACACAGTCACCAGAATTAATGTGCATCCCCAAAGTGCTACTGTCTTGTGTCCAGAAAACTCCCCAGTGCTGACAAAAGTGAAATGAGAGCATAACAAGAAATGCAAAGTCTCCCAGAATTAATGGCGCACTCAGTCATGCATGCAGTGGTCACATAGTCACCAGAATTAATGTGCATCCCCCAAATGCTACTGTCTTGTGTCTAGGCTCCAGAAAATTCACCAGTGCTGAAGAAATGCTACTGTCTTATATCCAGAAAATTCCCCAGTGCTGATGAAGTGAAATGAGAGTGTAACAAGAAATGCAGTCTCGCAGAATTAATGCAGTGCTGCAAATGCTCAGACAGATTAAGATTGTGCTGCACACTCAAGGGATGCATACGAAAAGGCACAACAACACCTAACTAGTGCACACAAGTCACAAATCCAAATCTGGAAGGAATACATTTTGTCAGTTGGGCGATTAGTGCATGGCAGTAACAATCCACTACCAGTAAAGATACTACAAAGCAGTATAAAAAATGAATGCAGGTGCGGTGGATAGCAGGTTCACAGTGCTGCAATTGCTCTGTGGCACAATAAAAGGTGTCTGATTTAATGGCCCACATAGCACTCACACTCACACACACACTATAAGTAATGCGTAGCAAATGGAAAACCTTTAGTAATATAACCAAATGTTTTAAACAGACAACTTATATACTGCTGCACCACAACAATCAACAAAACAATATCAAGAATTACTGAAAATATTACTGTGTGCACATTAACATAGATATACAAGAAAAATATAACCAAAACAGAAAGACTGTCTTTTTCTCCCAGTTTATGTACCTACACCACAAATAAGCTCCTCCCCAAAGCAGACTGACTGTTCTAAATTAACATTCAAAATCCACACACAACAATAATCCCTCAATGATATGAGCACAGAAGGGTTTCCTAGTAAATTCTGAGCAAAATAAATGCCTCAAAAAGGCATTTTAAACAGCTTTTAGAGGTTCTGAGTTGCAGAGCTCTGACGGCAAACTGTTTCCAGCTACCACTACACACACTACCCAGGCCAGAACTGAGGCAGTGCAGAACAAGCTAGAGCTCATGTGAGCTGCAATCCTATGAATCACTGCATAATTTCATTTGGAGTTCAATTACAAGGTGAAGTGAAGCAAATTACATTGATTTCAAATGTGCTTCACCTTAAAATTGATGGAGAAGTGGTTTGTGTAAGTCGGAATAACGCAAAGTCATTGGTTTCATGGACTCTGATTCCTCATTATGAAGTGAAGTACTCCACTTCACATTGTGGAGTACTCACGGGTTCCACGTTACTCAATGAATCACTTTGTGGAGTGAAATGGTCCACTTCGCCTACCACTACTTATAGTACTGTAACTCACATGCTGTACAGGAAGGAATGTGAATGCCTACGGCTGTACTTCCCCGATGAGCTGCAGCACAATACTCCCCAACTTAAAAACTCGTATTAATGAGTACAATAGTAGGGTGGTAAAGCCTGGAGAGATACTACAAAACAGACTTACAATACATCCAAGTAACTAAAAAAAAAAATTAATGTTGTGATTCGTGACGTGATCATGAATCATGATTTGTGACTGCATTTGTGACCATGATAATGAAGAATGTGATTTGGTGTCGATGGTGTGAGAGATAACCAATATGAAACTGAATTGGGAATGTGAATGCCTATGGCTGTACTTCCCCGATGAGCTGTAGCTTAAAGCTTCCCGACTTAAAAACACCTATCAATGAATACAATGGTGGGGTGGTGAAGCCTGGAGAGATACTACAAAACAGGCTTACAATACATCCAAGTAACTAGAAAAAAAATTAATGTTGTGATTCGTGACATGATTGTGAACTGCGATTTGTTACTGCATGTGTGATCGTGATAATGAAGAATGTGATTCGGTGTCGATGGTGTGAGTTAACCAATATGAATCTGTATTCAGAACGCGAATGCTTATGGCTGTACTTCCCTGTTGAGCTGTATCTTAAAACCCTCCGACTTAAAAACACGTATCAATGAGTACAATGGTGGGGTGGTGAAACCTGGACAGATACTACAAAACAGGCTTACAATACAAAGGCACAATACCTAACCAGTGCTCACCATCAGAAATTTAAATCTGGAAAAGAATACCTTTGCCGGTTGGGGCGGGCCACGGGGGCAGTGTACTGCACTGCTGCAGTAACAGTCATTATTACTAGTACCAGTAAAGATACCACAAAGAAGTACAAAAATTAGACAGCTTCAGTGGGTAGAAGGTTCACATTGCTAAAATTACTATGTGTCACAAAAGATGTCTGATTTGATGACACGCATCACACGATACTAACACACACACACTGAGTAATGTGTAGCAAATTGAAAACTTCAGTAATATAACCACATATTTTAAGAAACTAAAATTATGCACTGATGCACCACAACAATCAACAAAAATGGCAAGAATTATTGAAAATACTACTGTGTGTACATTAACACAATTATAAGAAAATATCACCAAAACAGAAAGAACTGTCTCTTTCTCCAGGTTAATCTACCCACACCACAGATAAGCCCTCTCCCAAAGCACACTTCCACTGTCTCTCAGTACACAGATTGAATGTTGTACATAACATTCAAATTCCACACACAAACAATAAACACTTGATTATATGAGCACAGGAGGGTTTCCACAATCGATGAACTAAAGTTTCATAAAAAAAGACTCAAAAGGCTTTTTTAACAGCTTTTAGAAGGTTTGAATTGCAGAGAGTTCTCAGAGCAGATTGTTTCCTACAGCCTTCTACACACTCTACCCCAAACTGAGGCTGTGCAGAACAATCTAGAGCCCACGTGACCTGAAATCCCATGAATCACTGCAAACTTCGATTTGGAGATTAAAACAAGGTGAAGTGAGGCAAAGTACATTGTTTTAATGTACTTTGTCTTAAGAATTGGTGGAGAAGTGGTTTGGGAGGTGGAGTAACGCAAAGTCATTGTTTTCAATGGACTTCGATTACCCATTATAATGTGAAGTATTCAGATTCATGTTGCTACGCACTCCACAAATTTGCCTTCTCTCCGTGAATCACTTTGCGGAGTGAATCGGGGGGACTTAGCCCATCTCTACACAGAGATAAGCTGTGCCTGAATAATACAGAGGAGGGGATCTGAATGGACTTTGCATTCCTGGTATAAAGTGACCCCTCACAAACCAGCCTGATTCATCTGAAAAACATGAATCAGGAATTTCCAGCCTGCCATTCAATTCACCACAGATCACATCTCTTCATAACTGTCTCATAACCTCCATAACCCTTGGACCAGATATACTTTGGACACCCTGGTGAAGCTTCGGCAGCAACTGGGGATGCCCAACTCCCTAGGCCCATTAGCCTTGATAAAGCATCATGAGCAATTTAGACTCCCAAGTAAGAATCAGGGCTATGGTTTCTGGGAGATCAGGGGTCTTATGAGATTTACCCACCTGCTAGATAGTGGGATGTGCATGTCATTTCTCCAGCTCCAAAAAAAATTTGGTCTCCAAAGGGAGGATCATTTTCGCTTTTTGGAAGTCAGACACTTCATATTCAAAGTCCACATTTGCAGCAATTACAGAGACCTGTGACAGACTTGGAAGAGCTGTTCTCTGGGTGGGCTAGGATAAATAGCAAGATGAAGCCTCTCTCACAACTTTACCAATTGTTTAACAGTAAACATACTACATATCCAGATAACATTTGACTAAAATGGATTCAGGAGGCCCACATTAACATTATGACCTTACAATGAAAACAGTGCCTGGTAGGAAGATGGAAGATTACTGCTTCACTGTCTTGAAAGAAGTTTCATTGGAAAGTTCTGAAGAGGTTTTTCAGGACCCTGGTAGTGGTGGATGAATTGGGCTCAGTCCGCAAGGCGGATTCTCATAGTGCTCCACAGCGTGAAGCAGAGTACTTAGCGTTATAATGAGTATCGCGCAGTCCATTGAAAACAATGACTTTGCATTACTCCGCCTTCCCAGACCACTACTCCAACATATTTTAAGGCAAAGTGCATTGGGTCTCCACACATTTTCATGTGGAGGGCCATAGTATACTCACTATTTTGTTTTTTTATAGCCAATTTGTGTTCATTTAACCTCAGGTGAAGCTTGTGTTTGATCCTACCAATGTAGAATTTACCACATGAGCAGGTGAACATGTATGTCACTGTCTCAGTAATGCAGTGGTTCTTTCTTATTTTTTCATGCAAGGTGAGTTTGTATAATCCATTTAAAATGTAGTTGCATTAGTCAAAGGTGTTGTTGGAGACACGGAGCAGAGGTGGAGCTCTGACCCTGCAACACAAAACATTGTGGGAAAGGAAGCAGGACAGAAGGTAGGCATCACAGCCAGTCCCAGAATAAAATTAATACCACACCCTATCTGGGCTGGCAGTATAGCCTGGAGGTTAGAGTAACAAGCTGTGAATGATCTTGGTGCATCCAGCAAGACCAGACCTGGGTTTGATTCTCACAACCTCCACTTGCATACTGTGTGACTCTTGCAAGTCACTTCACCACCCAGTACTCCCAGGTTGCCCCTGAAAACAGGCAATTGTGTCTAGTGGGCCTTAACTGGTTACCAAAGACTAAAATAAATAAAATGAGTAAATATCTACTGATTCACTGTCCAAGTGTAAAATGAATACCTCTGCTCTGCCCATCTGCCGATACCACCCTACCACACACACACCATGATACCCGAGTCACGGCCTCACAGCTGCTACTGCACGGCCTCACACATTATACAGTGATTAAACTAATACTGGCTGATCCTACAGAAATTGCAGGTGGGTTCCTGTGGGGACTGCTTCTGCACTTACTGATGCTCTTGTGCGCGCTGTTACAAGCATGCACTCTAGTTACACTGCAGGAGAGAGACTAAGGAAAGAGTGGTAGACAGGAAGGAATGACTCTTTAAATTAAGTCTTTTAATTTGTGCCCTTGTGGGATCGAGGGTGATGGGGTGGCATTGGCAAATCTGAGAGGGAACAGATTTATTTGTAAATAACTTGACATGTGTGTGACTTGTGAGGCTTACCCAAGAGAGTTGGGATTTACCCTAGTTTACAAGGCCCGTAGCTTGAATCCATATGACTTATGCAATGAGTGGGACCTTATTTCTTTAAAACACAGTATCAAGTATGTCTGTATGTATGCATGTATCATGATGACTGTACGTACAGATATTAAAAAGGAATACACTGATTATTAGTCAATTCACATATGCACCAGTGATTACTAGGTTTTTCCAGCTGCTAGCCTGCAGGTACTTCTAACAATTTCCCAACCTTATGCCTGCTTTATGGTGTCATTGGTAAGCAGTTTCTTGTCTGAAGCACTGACAGGCTGGTGGTTGGAAAAAAACAACTTCATACCTCATAAAGATCTCAGGTTCTGTCTGCTCAAGCCCACTGTATCCAGAGCTGTTGGAAGAAAACCAAATTACATACCATCAGTGCTTACTGCTATGTCAATGAATGATAGTGTTAATAATATGAAAACTTCAAAGTGCAAGCCAGTAGAGCATGCATTGGATAGAGAATGGATAAAGGGGAGCATTGCAAAAATACCTTAACCACCCACCCCATCTCAGACCCCACAGAGAGACTCTCATATTTACCTAATGGGGTTCTACTATCATTTTGCTTTAGACTGCTGTCCACTAGTAGGTGCAGCACACACTTCCAGAATAAATCACATGATCTGATACATTTTGCTATTATATCAGAGCTATTGGAGATTAGTCACCCATTTCTCCTCTTACAGAAATGAAGACCCCAATGATATTTGATCTCTGCTTACTAAGTACCCTGATATGGTGTCATTGGTAAGCAGTCTGAATCACCATGTGAAGTACCAGCTGCTTTGAGCTCACATCCCTCCCAACTCCGCCTCCCCTATAGCCAGCAACAGACAAACACTTGTATGTGTGAAATCCTCACAAATTGCTTGCCAGAGTTTGTCAGAAGAAGATATTTGTGTGAGATTAGGTCATTAACAACTCTAATAGAATGTGTTCTTGATGTGACTGCTTTGATTCAAGTCACTTTACATAGAAAAAGGAGAGAACACAGAAACAGTACCTTAAAGTGTGGAGAGTAAAAATAAAATATATTTCAAACCTTAGTTGCAGAATATACATTTTTAACTTGTCTGAATATACAATTTGCACAACACAAGGGGTGGGATATTCAAAGGGGTTGCATATGGTGCAACAGTGTCATGCCATGCGCAACCCACTAATACACCCCGACGCAATATTCAAAAGGGGATGTTGCACAGCGCAGATCCCAAAGCACCAGGGCTCACCAGTAATGTATGTGGCACAAGTGCCGGTGGCATGCCCATGCATATTTGGCACGTCCTGATAGTCAGCCTGGGATGTGCGGCGCATATGCTGGTGCAACCGCTACTTGCGCTGCACACTGGTGCTCAAAGTTGAGCCACAAAGAAATAGGAGCAAGGGCTGGCCTCCCACAGGTGAGCTGCCATATAGCAGGGCATAACACGGCCACTGCCAGCAGTGGATGGCCACCCGAGCCCCTGTGCCAGGGTCTGTCAGTGTCACGCCCCTGCACATCCGATCACGGGCACTGTACCTGCAACTAGATCCCTGGTGGTCCAGTGGACTGCTTCCAGCCCAATCACAGGCATATGTGTACTAAAGCAGTTTACAATAACCCTGGTGGTCCAGCGGTACACCCCCTTCCCACCCGCCCACTGAGCCCTGCCGACCCGCTCCTCCCCTGGTCAGTGGCGGGCAGCAGCTCCCCACCCTCCAGCCACCCAGCCAGCCGCTGACTGACTGCGTACAGTACGGCTGTATGCCCATTGGCCCACAGTGTGGGCCAATGGGCATGCAGACTGTACTGTACTTCACAGTCTCGATATGTGAATGGATCTAGTCACATATCTGGACTGTGTAGTATGGTATGGTTTGCATGCCCATTGGCCCACGCTGTGACCCAATGGGCATACAGTCATACTGTACACAGTCAGTCGGCGAGCGGCCAGGCATCTGAAGGGTGGGGAGCTGCCTCCCTCTGCTGACTGGGGGGGGTGGTGGCCCTGCGGTGGGTGGAAGGGGTACTGCTGAACCACAAGGGTTATTGTAAACTGCTTTAGTACATGTATGCCCTCGATCAGGCTGGAAGCAGTCCACTGGACCACCAGGGATATTAGACTTATTTATTTATCACATATGCCCGCGATCGGGCATTGGGGCACTTTGTTGTGCTGTGCAGGGTTGTGTCGGTCCCAGATGGCTGCAGCCTTGCAGGGCGCCAGGTGCAAGTCACCAGGGATCAGTGCACCTGCATGTAAATGGACCATAATGGCATGCTAATCACCCCAGTTGCACCTTGCATGCATTATGGCTCCATTTGCATATCCACCACTGAATGTCGTGGTTTCTGTGCCTAGCACAACTGCACTTGCGTTGGCGCATCCCCCTTCTCCTCTCTTGCCAATTGCACTGGCGCAGTGCCCCTGTGCCATGCGCAATGCGGGAGGCCACGTTGCCATATTCAACGGTGCTGAGCCATGGCACAGCACTGTTGAATATCACCCAGCACACTCCCTGGCGAATCCCAGTTGTGCTTCGCCCAGCTTGCGCCCCTGCCTGGTGCATGTCTGAATATCCCACCCAAGGTATTTATCAAAATGTTGTTGAAACAAAAGGGAACTCAAAAGAACACAGTACACTAAACCATACTGCTTGATCAAGTTAAAAACCTGCAACAATTTTGGTAAGTTTAGTTGAAAACCTTCTTTGTATTTAGCCATTAAAGTGCTACAGAATGCAAGACATTGCAAAATTCTTTCTGTATCACTCTATAATTTAAAACCAAAAAATGCCTTGATCTGTTGCAGCAAATACAAAGAAGCCATTTTTTATTTCCTGCCCACTGCCTGGTGAAATAAGCACAGAACAATATAGGAGGCTTGCTTAATTACAAAAAAAAAATCTCCTTTGAAGGCAGCTCAACCAACTTAGCCACTTTGGCTCTTCCACTGTTCACAAAAAAAAAAAAAAAAACTCACAGTTTGCCTGATATGCCTGAAGATGGCAAAGTTTAATAGCCTGATAAAATTGATTGAAAAAAAATCCAGGCGAAAACCCAAAGCCCATTTATGTAGAAACATTTCAAAAAATAGCACTGAATGTAGCTTTTTTTGTATAGCATGATAAAATTTGCTTCCAAAATCCAGGCTAAAACTAAAAGCACTTTTATATAAATGTTTCATAAAATAGTGCTGTCTGTAGCTTTTTGTTTTTTGTATGATCAATTTTTCTGCCCAGTACTCGCTGGTCCTCCACTCCTTCGGGCTCTTGCCAAGTTCCCCCCTGACCTCTTCTGTCCTTGCCTGGCCCTCCTCTGATTCCCCAGATCACAGCTGACCCCCAGGATATCCCGGTGTATCCCCTCACTGGGCGGGTCCTTCTCCTCAGAGGGGGAAGGCACCAGCAGGGGAGGATAGTCCCAACACACACGTCAAGGGCCCAGGGATGCTGCTGGGGAACAGGAGGCACTGGAGGCCCTCAGGAACAGACAGCCATCATCCAGAGGCCAGGGAGCAATTTTCCTGGCTTTCTTGAGGTGCGTGACATCCCAATGTCAAGGTGAGAACCGACGTCTGTCACGCACCACCCCTAATGACCCCTACGTGCTGCTGTACCACTGGCCTCTGCCAGTGGTCGCTCAGCAACGGGTCATGACCCCAGCCTCCTGCAGACAGCGAGTAGTCATGGGATGCTCAATCTGCCTCCTCGGCAGCTCTCCAGCGCCCCAAGCTCGCTCCTGAACCTGGGCTACTGGGCCGCAAGCAGAAATCCAACTGCTGCACTGACGGGCCAGTTGTAGCTTTTTTTTAATTAAAAGCAATATTCAGCAAGGGAACTGATGCCTCAGTGAAATGGTGTTTGCTGCTGCAAATGCCTAAAAGGTAGAACTGGAGTTTGGATACTGGTACTGCTGCTTTGTGGCCAAAATGGGAGGAGGAGAGTTGGTGAAAGTAGTATTTATCTTAAATTTATCCAAAGGACTTGATTAATTGATGCCAATTAAATCCAGTAAATAAAGAGTAACAGTACTATGCAGAGCTAAACAATCTGTTCAAAAGTATTTTATTTCCACCAATCAGTATTGACATTCTATGGTTTCTGTAACAACTTCATGGGAACATGTAAGCAGTGGTAACTTAAACTTTTTCAACTTGAGCTACACTTTCAAGCAGTCTTCGCTGAAGTGCTTTGCAAACGTCTTCCTTAGGAATGTAGGAGCAGGAGCCTTGTTTTGTTTTGTTGCAAAGTACAGTGTTGATCCTTGCACCACCCATAACTTGAGTCTGACCCGCAGCTAGTGACTCTGAGTACAAAATCGCGACCACATCAACAGCACTGCCAAAAACACAATTCACAAAACGAGCTACAGACTTAATAGCTTACCATCAGAAATAGCGCCACTGCTTGCCATTCATAATCCAATAATAGCGCATACCTTGTAATAGCGACAACAGATGACAACAGTTAAAGTACTGTACTAATGGTTAGTGTGGGAGTTAGAACAAAGCTGAGAACTACCACCTTCAAAAGGACTGAAACTGACAAATTGAAGAGACTGGCTAAAGGTAATCTGTGTGAAAGACATATCGAGAAAGGGTTTGCAAAGTCTTGTGTTTTGTTTTGTGGGAAGTGGGAGTGCTTATTTTCTTCTAATTTTTTAACGTGCATCGTGATTTGTTGTTAGCGCTAACTGCTTGGTGTGGTACTGTGAGCACTTATGGTGGATTAGCGCTTAAGAAGTCTGTAATTTTCTGCTGTTTAGATTTGCTCATGGCTGCTACTTCTTTGGCAAATGAGACCATGCCTTTTTGCTATGGTTGTATTTGAGGCTTTATTTGTGAGTGCCTTTTGCATTGCACCAAAAGAGAAAAGTCGCATGGTCTTTTCAGACCCTAAGCCTTTTGTAGCATTACTGTCAGCCCTGCTTGACAGCATAACATCGGGAAAGCACCTCCTAAATAACCCCCTCTCATCTGCATTAAAAACTTGATCTGCAGTGTAACCACCATCAGACATAATTTTTCCAAGTTTAGGCAAAAATCCAGTGGTATGTGTTATTAGAAATGACATACGCTTTATTTGAAGTCTCCCAAAGAGGTAAGCACGGTTATTTAGTGACATGATTCTGCAGCTTGCCATTTTGCCATCGCTATTTTGATTTTTGCAATTCTGAATTTGCGATTTTCACATGGAACCCACTCACCCCACAACCATCATTCCCTAGCAATGATATTGACACATTCAACTACTGAAACACACATTTGTGACAATAAAACAAAATTAAATCAGACAGAAGATGACTTAGAACACAGACCTGAAGTATGTGCAAACCATACCTCTCAACCTCCTGCCTCATAAATCATGTATAAAAAATCAGGGACAAAGGACCAAAATAGGGACACATCTTCTACATTGGTGATATCCACCCACAAAGCTGGTAGTATAAGGGCTTAGTGTAAAATGCATTTTCTAAGTAGCAACAAGTCTGTAACTTTAATGTTTGACATTATTTTTGCTTACAACCACCACTGTTTGGTCACAGAAACACAATTTTAGGAGGGACAGGTAAAATTTACAAGTAAACAGAGACGTCCTGTAAATCAGGACAGTTGAGAGGTATGGTGCAAACTGCTTACCAGATTTATCTATGATAAAGCCCTCTGTAAAACAATCAAGTATCAGCACAAAGCAAAAATATGCACCATGTTTTTCAAACACTAGAAATCTGATACCACACAGTCTTTTAATTATTATATTGTAAATCCACAGATAAGGCAAATCAAGTACCCTGATACCAGGAGTCCTTGTTACCAACTAGTGTTGGTGACATGACTGTCTGATAGTAGCTCTCATGCCTCCTAGAATGGCACTGCCCTGCCTCTTCTTACATGCTAATCCTGCCAACTTGATGGTGCCAAGTATGCATAGTGCACGTCCATAATATGGTGTAAACCAATCTAGAAGACCATTAAAACCCATGATGGACCCCTTGGAGGAGTGCTGGGATTATTGTCCCCCTCCCCCCAAAAAAATCCAGATTTAACATTTACCAGATTATCATGTTGTGGGAATTAAATACAATATATATTTTTCACCCCAGTGTTCCTCCCTCTACAAACACATGTTGTTTTTCTCTGTCTGACAAATGTAAGAGGAAACAAATTAAACTCACTTGTTGCTCTTGAAGTGCCCAGAAAATCATAAGATTAATTTTTTCTAGCCTTAATTATAAAATATTTCACTAGTACAGTCTTCTTCTGTGAATTTGGTATTTGAGAAAAAGTAAAGAGAAAATGTTTTTCTGCACCTATGACATATATAGTGTGATGGGGGGTCAAGCTGTTATGGAAATCAGATAAGGAGCTGAAATAATCTAGAAAGGAAATTCTTAAGTTTTGAATGACAATATGTTATAGTCTAAACCTTCAGTTGAACCAAAAGAGTGTAAATATCCACAAGAAAAGGCAGAAAAAATAAACAAAGTGTGTTGCCACTGTAAAATATGTGTGTGTGTATAATATAGAATAATGTATTGGGTGTGTTAGTGAGAAGTTTACACACCCAAGGGGTAGATGCTACATAAACCCCAGAGCAAAGCTCAAGGGTTTGTCAATGCATCTAACCCTGAGGGTGTGTGTAAACTTTGCATTACACACTTACCAATTCATATTTTATTTTATATAATTACAGGGTTCTGTTTTTCCTTGAGCAGTAGTATAAATATAAAGTAGTTGGTGAGCTTTTGTTGTAACTGTAAATTAAGTAAATGTAAATTAGTATGAAATTCAGAAGTACTCTTAGCTTGTTGCATATATTAAAGTTTTTATTTGGAAACAAGAAAGGTTTTTATCTGGTTACAGATGTTTAATTAATTTTAGAAATAGAACTGAATTACACAAACCACAAAACGTTAATGAAAAAGCATTTAGTTTATGCAGGAACTGGAACACATTAGTAGGAAGTTGCATATTTAAGTTAACAGTTAAATGTTAGTTTAAAATGCTTAGTAAATTAATTTAAATGTTGCAGTACAGTTCATTTGAATGGTGTTCTGTCAGTAGGTGCGTGGTATGGCTGAGACCTCTGGGTTGCTGTGGTTACCGCACTTTGTTGCTGTGGATACTGGCACATGACCTGTAGAGGTGGGGAAGCAGTGAAACACATTGTGAGTCTGTGGAAAATATAAGAAGTTGTGAGGAACATTTTTATTTTGCAGTTACCTTAATCTGAGATGCTGGAGTCTTCAATGACTTGAATTCGTCGTCACTTTTCTGGAGGTGCAGAGTGGTAGATGTTCACATTGACTGTGTCCCAAAAAATGCAGCTGCTTCTGAATATGGAGGTGAGTTTGCTGCTGGTCCCAGGTTCTGCAAGTTCATTGCTGCTCGTTGTAGCCATGGCCGGAGTGGGTTTAGTTGAGGTGGATACCATTTGCTGCTCATGGGAATAGGTTAGAAGGTGGCTGATGTGCTGTTGTTTTTTTTTTGACAGGAAAGAGTAATTGTTAATGGACTGAATGATTTGTGTCCTGAGATTTGCTGCACTTCTGTGGGGGGAATATCATTGTCAATAAGGCGCTGGATGCTTGCTTTGCGAGTGCTGTGATTAATAATCCTTTTAGTATCTGGCAGGCCTGATTCAAGCTTCATTTGAAGCATCATTTTTCTAATTTTATTTATTCCTATGTTCATGTTGTGATGCCAAAATGAGGATTCCTTTCTGTTGGTGTTTGGGGCAATGTAGAAGGGTGCATCTGGACATAACAATTCAGGCAATCTTTGTGCTTTGTACAAATCGTATGCTCTGACAGTATCTCTTTCAGGGTTTTTTGTGTTGGCATAAATACGTGGGCTTGTAGGGCAGACATCGCAGAGATTTTCCCCGTTTGTGTTTTGGTCTGCCTTTCACAATATTGAAGGTAGTTGTTTCGCTGGTGTCAACTACTTTTTAATGCCTGCCCATTGAAGGTCGATTGTTCTTTCATTCGCAAGGCTTACTGAATGCCAAAATTAAAGAATAGGAAATTTAATAGTCCAGTTGATTGGACATAGATAGTGTCCCAGATAAATTCAATTGCTCCACGCCTTCATCGGAAAGGGGTTGGGCTTTGTTTGGTTGCTTGCCCTGCCTGCCTTTTTTAACTGTCTCTGTTGGCTGCTAGCTTTTTCTTGGTCTCTATGAATGTGGTGTCTGGACCCTAAATATTGAAAATGGGTACTTTTGCTGTGATAATTGTCTGTCTATACTCACTACTATGCCTCTTATTGTACCCAGCTCGTAGTCGGTGCCATCTTGTCTCTTTAAGAGGTACAGGAAGTCTGCTGTCTTTATGTCTAGCTTTTGAGGGTCAAACATTTTGTATTCCATTGTTTCTCCTACCTCTGAAGGAACAGTTTGAAGAGAAGAACGTCGCTTTCTGTCTTCCGAGCTGTGTTTTTATTTTGTTGTTCACTTATGAAGGCTGTTCTGTCAGTAGTACAGTGGGCTGGGAAACGAGCTGTCATTTTTTTTTTAGACTACTGAAGACTTCCTGGTGTGTGCGGTGCTGTTTCTGAGGTAAGTGCTCGAGGGCAAAGTGGTTTGACTGTGAGAAACTGTGACAGGTGTTTGTCTTGAGGGTAATGCTGGCTCATGCTTCCGAATGGAAGTGGATCATATTCCATTATAAACACTCTTTATAATGGCAATTACGCCACATTTTCCCTATGGGAAAAACAGAACCTGATTATAATTATTAAATATATATATATTATATATATATATATATATATATATATATATTTACACACACATACATATTCATCACAAAAAATTCTGTTAATGCATCAGTTAGGTTAACAAGACAGTGGCAAAGTTTGAAATGTGCTGTTAGGTTCAAAACCCTAACTCTGCATCCCTCCACCCCCACACATGCAAGCAGGGGAAGGGCCAAGGCAACACAGCCAATCAGAGCCAATCAGCTTCAGTTAACAGAAGAAATGTACAACTCTGTAAATGTACTGCAGGACACATCCATCATCATGGGTCACCAACTGTATAAGTTCTGCTGCCATTATAGTGCCTTGGGGTAGACACATGCTGAGCAACCGTAGGTGATGCCCCACAGTAAGCATTTTTGTGTTACAAACAGCAATAACAAGATTTAAACAGATGCCCATATTTCAATAGTGAAGAAGTTATGTAACACACAGTATGTCATCCACAGATAGTTTCTTGGAAATGAGAGTTAGTATAAGCTCACCAACAGTCACTGAATGTTTGCATTTATTTTTCTGATAACGTGAGCCAGTCCTAATAACAAATGGCAGTAATAATAAAAGTAATTATTTGTTGCATAGCTGACATGTATTCAGAGATGCAGCAAATTTAAAATCTGCTGCTGAAGTGAACGGAAGTGGCCCTTCACATTGGCACTTCGCCACGTGAAGTGCCCCATAGGAAAGGCTCACTTTGCCTTGTTATTATTTTTGTGTTGCCATTCCACCCAGTGCGAAGTAAGGTGGAGGACAACAATATTGACAGCATCCTACCCACACAGTCACCAGAATGAATGAGCATCACCAAAGTGCTACTGTCTTGTGCCCAGAAAACCCCCAGTGCTGATAAAGTGAAATGAGAGTCTAACAAGAAATGCAAAGTCTCCCAGAATTAATGGTGCACTCAGTCATGCATGCATTGTCAGGTCAGACACACAGTCACCAGAATTAATGTGCATCCCAAAATGCTACTATCTTGTGTCCAGAAAATTCCCAGTGCTCACAAAATGAAATGAGAGCATAACAAGAAATGCATTCTCCCAGAATTAATGATGCCATGCAAATGTACAGACATATTAAGATTGTGCTGCACACCAACGGATGCATACAAAGAGGCACAACAACACCAACTAGTGCTCACAAGTCACAACCAAATCTGGAAAGGAATACATTTTGCCAGTTGGGGATTTGTGCACAGCAGTAACAATCCACTACCAGTAAATATACCACAAAGAAGTATAAAACATTCATGCAGTTGAGTGTGATAGCAGGTTCACACTGCTGCAATTACTTGAAACACAATAAAAGGTGTCTGATTTAATGGCATGTATCACACACACACTCACACGCTGACTCAAGTAATGCGTAGTAAATTGAAAACCTTTAGTAATATAACCAATGTTTTAAACATAGAGAATAAAGTATGGGGTGGTGTGTGTAATGAGAAGTTTACACACACCTGAGGGGTTATATGCTATGTAAACCCTGAGAGCGAAGCTCGAGGGGTTTATTCAAGCATCTAACCCCGAGGATATGTGTGTAAACTTTGAGTTTACACATCACCACCCCGTATTATATTTTATATAATTGCTAGGTGCCATTTTTTCACCTCAGCAATTATGTAAAATATGTTTTAAGCAGTCGGTACTGAAAGGCAGTGAAAGATTAGCCTTACCTCATTTCAAAACTCAAACAGATTTTTAAATAACAAACTGCTAAACATTTCTGAAGTAAATGTTAACAAATAGTTCAGTCTATCATGAAGGAAAATTCGTAGCTAGGTTGTTCTGGTTGCTAGGAACTGCTGATTGGTCAGGGAAGAGTACCACTTGTTCTGTGGAGGGAAGGGAAAGAGAGAACGAGTAAGAGTAGGAGACTTTAGGCATCATATAGTGTGTAGTTTCTACAGTTCTGGCATACTTTTGTTATGAAGGAGGGAGCGGTGACACTGAAATGCTCGAGGTTTCACTTCCTGAAGTGAGTGTGCGACAGGCTCTGTTTTGTGACTGAGAGACAGTTCGAGTGTTCACGAGGTATACTGCTGTCTCATTACAGTTTTCTCATAGGGAAAGTGGCGCTTGTTTGCTGTTATAAACACTCCTTTATAATGGCAAATTACGCCACGGTTTCCCTATGGGAAAAAATGGAACCCAGTTATTATATAGAGAATAATATATGGGTTGGTGTGTGTAACGAGATTTTACACATACCAGAGTTGTGGGATGCTACATAAACCCTGAGGGTAAAGCCCGAGGGGTTTATGAGCTGCATCCCACAACGAGGGTGTGTGTAAAATCGAGTTTTACAGACACTACCCCTTATTTTATTTTTTATAATTGCTGGCATGCAATTTTTGCCTCTGCAATCATAGAAAATAAAATGATCCACTTTCAGGCAACCACGGACCAGTCTAAAGTGTTAGTGTTCTGTGTTCTGACAAATTCTAGTACTCCACTTATGTGAGGTAACAAGTGAAGAAAGTAACAGTAGCTGTGTGTATATTTTCTGTTTCCGGTATTCTTACTTACCGCAAACAGCGGTTGTGAGCTAAGGTATCCTTCGTGATGAGGAGAGACCCGCCAGCTTCATGTCTGGAGAAGGAAACCAGACGGTGTTCCTTTCGCTGGTTTTTGTGTATTAGAATGTATTTTTTTCAAATACAAAGAGAAAAAACCACAGACGGCGAGCGCATTGCTTCCGGAAGAATGAACGCCGCCAATTAAAGGAACACTGTGACTGGGGCATGCTTGATCAGAGGGAAACCTGGCATGTATTTGCCATTATAACCAGTTGAGCTGGTTATAACGGCAAATTATAACCTGGTTTCTTATGGGAAAGCGCTGCAAGTAATTATAGACAAATTATACACCGCTGCACCACAACAATCAGCAAAAAAATGTCTAGAATTACTGAAAATATTACTGTGTGTACATTAACGCAGTTATACAAGAAAAATATAACCAAAACAGAAAGACTGCCTTTTCTCCCAGTTAATCTACCTACACCACAAATATGCCCCGCCCCCAAAGCACACTTCACAGTACACAGACTGACTGTTCTAAATTAACATTCAAAATCCACACACAACAATAAACACTTGATGATATGAGCACAGAAGGGTTTCCTACAATCGATGTAATAAATTTTGAGCAAAAATATTACTCAAAAAGGCATTTTAAACAGCTTTAGAGGTTTTGAATTGCAGATCTCTGAGAGCAAACTGTCTCCAGCTACCACTGCACACAATACCCAGGCCAGAACTGAGGCTGTGCTGAACAATCTAGAGCCCATGTGACCTGCAATCCTATGAATAACTGCAGAATTTCATTTGGAGCACAATTACAGGGAAGTGAGGTGAATTACTATTGATTTCAATGTACTTCACCTTAAAATTGGTGGAGAAGTGGTTTGGTGAAGGCAGAATAATGCAAAGTCATTGGTTCAATGGACTTCTGCCTCGTTATGAAGTGAAGTACTCTGCTTCACATTGTGGAGTTCTCCGCAGATTCCGCATTACCAGTGAATCACTTCACGGAGCAAATTAGCCTCTTCGCCCACAACTACTTACAGTACTGTAACTCACATGCTGTAGGGAAGGAACTTGAATGCCTGTGGCTGTACTTCCCGATGACCTGAGCACAAAACTCCCAACTTAAAAATGCTTATTAATGAGTACAATGGTGGGTGGTAGAGCCTGAGAGATGCTACAAAACAGGCTTACAATACATCCAAGTAACTAGTAAAAAAATTAACGTTATGATTCGTGACATGATTGTGAATCGTGATTTGTGACTGCATTTCTGACCGTGATGATGAAGAATGTGATTTGTATCACAAGTGACTCTTGATGACAGTCTTGACTTAAAAATGTATATTAATGAGTGCAGTGTTCATGCAGAATTATGCACCACACCTGTCCAGTACTCTGAAGGGAAGCCAAAGAAACAACTGTGACTTAAGTTACAGATGGAGATTGGTCCCTGAAGAGATGCAAATGCACAGACAGATTAAGATTGCACTGCACACTGAAGAGATGCACAACACCTGACCAGTGCTCACCTTCAGAAATTCAAATCTGGAAAAGAATACCTTTGCAGGTTAGGGTGGGCTGAGGGGGCAGTGTACTGCACTGCTGCAGTAACAGTCACTAGTACTAGTACCAGTAAAGATACCACAAAGAAGTACAAAAATCACACAGCTGCAGTAGATAGCAGGTTCACATTGCTGAAATTATTATGTGGCACAATAAAAGGAGTCTGATTTGATGACACATGTCACACACATACACACACACTTAGTAATGCGTAGCAAATTGAAAACTTCAGTAATATAACCACATATTCTAAACTAAAATTATGCACTGCTGCACCACAACAATCAGCAAAAAAAGGCAATAATTATTGAAAATATTACTGTGTGTACATTAACACAGTTATACAAGAAAAACATCACCAAAACTGAAAGCACTGTCTTTTTCTCCAAGTTAATTTACCTACACCACAGATACGCCCCTCCCCCAAAGCACACTTCCACTGTCTCTCAGTACACAGACTGAATGTTGTGCATTAACATTTAAAATCCACACACAAACAAGCACAGGACGGTTTCCTATAATGATGAACTAAAGTTTCAGCAAAAAATAATGACTCAGAAAGGCTTTTTTAACAGCTTTTAGAAGGTTTGAATCACAGAGAGCTCTTATAGCAGATTGTCTCCTACAGCTTCCTACACACACACTACCCCAAACTGAGGCTGTGCAGAACAATCTAGAGCCCATGTGACCTGAAATATCATGAATCACTGCAAAATTGACCTTTGGAGCTTAAAAGCAAGGCTAACTACGTTGTTTTCAATGTACTTTGACTTAAGAATTGGTGGAGTAGTGGTTTGGGAAGGCGGAGTAACTCAAAGTTATTGTTTTCAATGAACTTCACGTTATCCATTATAACGCAAAGTACACCTACTCGTGTTGCAAAGTACTCTACGAATTCACCTTCACTCTGTGAATCACTTCGCGGAGCGAATTGGAGCCACTTCGTCCATCTCTACAAGTAACACGTGAAAGCAATAGTTGTAACATCCAAAACTAACAATAATATGTTGTTAATGAGTATTTTCAGGTAAAACAGCAATATAACAACATGTGAAGTGCTAGTTTCATACTTGAGCAATAACTTAAAAATAGTATGTGTCTTCTCCATCTTTCCTGCTACCACACGCCCATATGGTAGCCTGCAGCAACCCAGTTGTTGAATAGTGACACATAAAAGTCAGTATTTTGAAAATGTGTGCAGACTAAGTGTCACTGTATGAAGAAGATATGGCAGCAATAATGTGTCATCATACTGTGCTGGCAGTATAGAGTCGATGATACTATATTTGTTTTTTCATTACATAGTGTTATGTGAAATAAGTACAGTGTTGTGATTATTGTGGTTACAGATGTGATGGAGTGGTATAGTGTTTTACAATCTTGCATGTGTCTTTCATGTGTGTGTGGGGGGGTGGGGGTGGAATGCAGAGTTAGGGTTTTGAACCCTAACAGCCCATTTCCAAACTTTTGTTGCTGTAATATTAACCATAACTGATGCATTAATGTAGTTTTCTGCAATGAATTTCCCTTCTTTTTGAGAAAGTGTGATTTAAGAGGTCTGAGTTAGTGGAAGTGCAGGACCTCTGGGCCCTGTGCTCTCTTCACATTGTCCATTTTTGGAATATTGGTATGCATGGGATTGCGTGCCTCTGGGCCTTGTGCTCCCACTTATACATAACTACTGAGCTATACAGCAGCCCTACAGGGCAAGGGATCTTTGTAACACTAATTTGCTAATATCTCAGCAACCATAGCAACTAGGTAAACAATTCCAACTCTGTTGTAATTATGACAGTGGGCACGCCATGCAACATGAATTGACTGAATCCATATCTTGCATCATTTCTGAGATATGGGCACTGAAATGCACTGAAAGTTGCAGTTGAAACCCTTGGAACATGTTTTTGCCAATATCTGTGTAACTGTAGCAAGCAGGAACAACGTTCCACTGCAGGTGTAATCTATGATTTCCAAACTTGTTTCTGTAGGTTTGTTCATTTAGGTGAACTAATCTGCCAGTAGCAAAAACTCTATATCTCACTTCATTTTCGAGATATGGGCACCAAAAGACATAATGGCCCCTCAATGCTATCCTTTGGGGAATTTCCCAATTCAGAACGCTGTAACTTTGGGAACCTTAAATGTTTTGGCACCAAACCATGAAAATGCACATCTGTGTGAACAGGGCGTGCCGCTCTGCAAATTTCAGCCAAAAAGACCCAAACGTTTTGTTGCAGGAGGATGGCAAAGATTTGCAGGTTTTTTAAATACTTTCAGAAATCACAAAAGTTTTGCAAAATGTAGCATGAAACTTTTGCATTTGCAAAAATATTTTGAATGTTTCTTTCATGGTTTGTGAAAGTGTTTTTCCCCCGATGTTTAAAAGGGCATTTCTGGGGGTTTCAACTGCAAAAAAGATAGGGCTGGCATCCTCAGGCCCGACTAGATAAACCCAACAGTCATTGTTTACCCAGAGGGTCCAAAATTTAGATGCCAGGCATTTTTCTCTCACACTAACTGAAAACAAGATGGCCACAGTGCGAAAGTAGAAGGGTCATTTGCGAAAGTAAAATTTTCATTTGCAAAATTTTTCGTGATGCCATATATTTTCTCCACCTTGACTATAATGGGCACTTTGTTTTATGAATAACTTTTGAATGATTTAATATTTTTGCACCAAATCTTTGAAAGGCACTTTGGTGATCCAGACTGCATCTTCCCTGAAGATTTTGGACTGAATGGACAAATCATGCATGCTGTGGGCATGAGCAAAGAAATGCACAAGTCTGTTTTTGTGTGTTTTGGCATTCTGTAGCCCTTCAACCATATATCCAACCATAACACAACTTACCAGATAAAGAGATCTTTGGTACTAGATCTGCAATGCAAACTTTTGGGACATCCATCATACTGTGGCAATGTTATTAAGGTGCAAAATGTGAGGTTTAACATTAAAGTGTGTATCAACTCCTAACTATACTGGTGATACCGCACAGTATAATATATTCATTGTAAAAGCTTGTTAATGCATTAGGGTTGCAAGTACAACAAAAAATGTAAGGAAATGTGATCTTATGGCTACCACCCCTAACAGCTCTACCACCCCATCCCCACCCCCACCCCCACTCCACCTTCTACCCTCCACATACCAGAAGATGTTGGGGTGTGCCATGTGGTCATTATACCCAGATCTCACCCCATTCCATGTGTAAGTAAGCTGACATGATATAGCATAGGTGAATGGGGTGAGAGTTAGACCTGATGACCCCATGGCACACATCGACATTAGTTGGTGTGTGGAGAGTGGAGGGAGTGAGAGAGGTGTAAGGGTGTTAATCCTAACATCTCATTTCCATACTTTGGCGCTGTGTATCAACCCTAACTGATGCATTAACAAAGCGTTTGCAATGAATTTCCTTCTTTTGAGAAAGTGTAATGTAACTGAGAGTTTGTGGGAGCATGGGCCTCTGGGCCCTGCACTCCCACACACACATAAGTACAAAGCCATACAGCAGCCCCATAATACTGAAAAGGAACCCTCATAACACTTATTTGGCAATATCTCAGTAACTGTAGCAATTATAAAAAAAATTTCACTGCAATTGTAATCATGACTTCGAATCCTCTATGCATGCCTGCAAGTAGTGAAAAATCTGTATCTCAATCAATCAATCACTTTATTTAACCAGGCGTAAACACCATTGAGCAAGCTCATTTTCAAGGTGGCCCTGAGCATTAATACAATACAGTACACTTCATAAGATTACAATTATGGTGGACTACAGTGCAAATAAAAAAAAGAAAAAACAATGTGATGGTGCCGGTCAATATGGGCCTATATATACCGGTCAACATAATTAACATGCAAAGATACGTAATGATAAGCTTTACTGCAGTGAGAAGAGACAACAATCCCATATAGTCTCCGTTAAGTAAGAGCTCATACCTAAATGATAAAAAATAAGTAGGTATTAAGGAATAGGGTAGAAATTGGGGTGAAAGAGTAGGCAGCCAAAAGGGAGACCAGAATAGGTAAAGGTAGAGAATAGGCAGGGCCATCTTGATTAAGGGACCTAGGCTTGTAGGTCCTAGGTTTCTGTTGTTAGGAATGTGGGTGATGAGATACTTAGGCGTAGGATTTGAGAGTGGCACCCGGCTTAGGGGTCATCGTGCTTGAAACAGTTGCATGATTCCTTCAGATAATCTGTTAATAGAGCTTTGAATGTGAAAATGCTTGAAGTGAGGATAATTTTAATGAGCCTTGCATAGTGTTCCAAAGTGATGGAAGTGAGAAGTTGATTGCTGCTGAACCAAGGGTACTTTTCACTCTAGGAATCTAGAAGCATATTAAGGAGAAGCGTCTCAGGCCATAGGAACCTTTAGCCCATTTGAAGATGTTCAAGATGTATGCAGGGAGGTTATCAGATAATGCTCTAAAAAACCTTAAAACCTTAAAGCCCGGTGGTAAAGAGTGTCCAGTTTGTTTGGCATTGTTGATGGGCAATGACTGTAAAGGAAGTCAGCGTAGTCCAGTATCGGTGGGAATGTAGTTGTGTATCTCAGATTGTTTTCAAGATATGGGTACCGCCTTGTTTTCCTATGGGAAATGTCTTAATTTTGTAACACTGTAACGTTGCCCATTTAATGTTCTGGAACCAAACCACAAAAAGTCACATCTGTGGGACCAGGGTTTGCCACCCTGTATATTTTAGCCCAAAAGCACAGTCCTCCTGGGAAAATAAAGTTGCAAAGAAAATAACACATGGGACAATGTTTTTGAGTAGTGTTCTCATGAAAACAATAATGTTTTCACAACACCCCTATACCTTACAATAAAATCGTTTCATCCACAAAAATATGTTGTCAAGCCACTTTTATTCTATGTGTGGTTATTATCGCACACACAAAAGATGTTTTCACAAAAAGAAAATGCAAAAATGGTGGAAACATTTTGAAAAACACATTTCCAGACTACATTCACAAAAAACGATGCCAGGTGCAAGTTCCTCAAAGCCCCAATAGGAAAACATAAGCATTGGTATTTAGCAAGAAGCACTATTTTTGATCTACAACTTTTTTGTCTCTTGCTAACTGAAAACAGGATGGCAGCAGCATGAAAACAAAAATCCAGAGCACAAACACAAACATTTTTTCACAAAGGTTTTCATGTCGCCCATATACAGTACATTTTCCCATGGGCTAAAATGGTACATGAAAAACTTCCATAACTTTTGAATGGATTAATATTTTTTCACCAAATCATCAATAGGCACCACCTTGACCCAGACCGCAGATATGAAAATGCACATTTGAAGCTAGACAAATGCACTGTTTGATCTCTGAGCCTGACAAAGAATTGCACAAAAGTTGAGGATTTTTCATATTTGTGACACTCTGCAGTCTGTAACCATACATCTTACTGGAATGAAACTTTCTGGATCAAGAGATCTATGGCTGGACACTACACATGCAAAACTTCAGGCAAATTGGACAAACAGATGCAAAGTTATTAAGTGCAAACTGTGGGTTTAACAAAATGTGCCCTGCCAACTCTAACTATAATTGCACTACTGTGCAGCTATATATATGTATATATACATATTCATTGCAAAAACTTCATTAATGCATCAGTTATGGTTGAAGTGACAGGAAAAAAAAGAGATGTAAGGGTTGAGCCCCTAATCCCCCACACTACCACCCAACCCCCCCATCCTCCACACACCAACATGCATTGGGGTGTGCCATGGGTCATTAGGCCCAACTCTCACCCCTTTCCATTTGTAAAGAGGCATAGGAGAATAGGGCATGAGAATTAGGTCTAATGACCCCATGGCACACTCCGATGCCTGTTGATGTGTGGAGAATGAGGGGGTTTGGTGATAAGGTGGGGGGGTTTAGGGGCTCAACCTTAATGTCTCATTTCCCTACTTTTGTCACTTCAACCCTACTTTTGTCACTTCAACCCTAACTGATGTATTAGCAAAGTTTTTTGCAATGAATTTCCTTACTTTTTGGGAAAGTGTAATGCAACTGGTAAGTGCTATGTGATGGTGGGATCACAGGGCCCTCTAGGCCTCCTGCTTCCACCAAGCTGCCCATTTTGTGTATAATGCTATGCATATGTGGTAGTGCAGGCCCTCTGGGCCTTGCACTCCCACTTACACATAAGTACAGAGCCATACAGCAGCCCCATAGTACTGAAAAGGAATCCTCATAAGGCAATATCTTAGTAACCATAGGAACTATGAAACAAATACCACTGCAGTTGTAATCATGACTTTGAAACATCCACGTGTGCTTAGGTGGACTAAGCTGCAGGAAGTGAAAAAATCTGTATCTCGCATCATTTCTGAGATACGGGCACTGAAAGCCACTGTGGGTGCCACAATGTTATACTGTTGGGAAAATTGAAACTTTATGATGCCATGTCTATGGAACCAATTAACGTTTTTTACACCTAAATGACATAATTCCCATCTCTAGGACACCTTCCTTATACCCTGCAAATTTAAAGCCAAAAGACCAAACTGTTTATTTACAGTGTACCGGCAAAGTTTTTAAGTTCCTAGTTTGAGTGGTGGCAAAATCCCTTTTTGCGAGCTGTCAGAATCACCATTCGCGAGAAAACCTTGATCATCAGAATTTGGCCATCTGGTCTGGAAGTTCTGATCAAGGGTTTTGTCAGCTCACAAAAGGGGATTATCTCACAAAAGGGGATTTTGTCAGCTCATGAAAGGGTATCTGCTCACAAAAGAGGATTTTGCCAGCTCGCAAATTAGGAATTAAAAGTCAATCCCTTTCGTGAGCTGTCAAAACTCTTCTTCACAAATCGATCCCTTTCACTAGGTGTCTAAATCCTATCAAGAGCCAATCCGTGTTTGCTTTAGAATATTTGTCTTACTGTGGACACTCAGTTGTAGATTTTTCTTAGATGATACTGCAGTCTTAAGTGTTCACCCCCCACACACACAGGGCCGGAATACGGCATAGGCAATAATAGGCTCGGATCTAGGGCCCCATCAAATAAGGGGCCCCATTAATTTCTTGTCATTCAGTTATTCTCATTTTTTAAATCACTGTAAAGCTGAAATATAAAAGCCATGGAAAATGCACTTTTCTGAGGGGGGGTCCTCCGCCTCCAGGCAGGGTTGGAGGGACTCCACAACAGAGACCAGCAGACTAATTTATCAATCACTGTCTTTGCACCTACACCAGTAGACTTGATAGTGACTCAGACTACAGGAAACAAAGTAACACATTGATGTGTGGTGCACTCTAGTTGCTGTTGCCTGTCGGTGGTCAGGTGGTATTCTGTGGAAATACGATTGGTAGTTGTTTTGTTTCTCCTTTCAGATTTTGTCTATATCTCATTTGCCTTAGTCTCATAGTTTACCTCTCCTCACTTATAGGACACAACCCACCCACCTTGCTCAGCAATCGCTATCACTCACTAGTCGGGTCACCAGTAGTAGTAGTATTGAGTTTCACTCATCGTCGACCTGTTACTTGCTTGCTTAAAAATGAAGTTTCTTACTAGCAGACAAGGTTTGAGATATTGATGGTTCAATTCAACATCTCTGCTTCGGTAGTGGTAACCAAGAGTAGTTAGTGTGTGTTTCACTAGTGCCACTGCCAACCATCCAGACCAGCAGGGTGGCTAGCCGGTGCTACAGCCATTCATTTGGACAGATCTTTTGGTTAGTCTCTGGGCTGTGGCACCACCGCTGCTTAACAAGAAAGGGGCAACAACACCCATTCTAGTCCCCATTCTGACTGACCGGCCAACAGGGTACCACCAGGACCAGGAGTGCCAACTAGCCGAAGTACAGCTCAGCAACCACAACCCCAGGCCTCCTCATCGTTGATGACTAATTGGGCTGTGACCACTGGCCCACCCTCAGCGAGAGATGCCCAGGGCCTGCCTCACTGGCTCAGGCTGCCAGTTTTACAGGGCTCCTCCCCGGAGAGATTCTTCACTTCTCCCAAGTTGCAATACCCAACCCGACTCCAGTCCATACCCAATCCAAGAAGTCTGACTGTCCAGTTGAGCCCAGCAGCTACAAGCTAGACATAAGTAACAGTGCAACTACACACTCCATGTGATTTTGGGAAAAAAACAGTAACTTGGTGCTTTTCCTTGAAAGCATTTTTTAAACAAACACAGTCATTTATTCTTATTCTGTTGAGAATAGAATGATTTACAGCCTGTGTACCGTATGCATGTGTGTGTGTTGTGGGGTGGGGTGCTGATCAGCACCGGATATCAGCTGGAGGGTCGGTCATGTTGTTTAAACTTTTAGAGCTCGTGTATTTTCTTGTTTTTTTTCACTAGTATCTATGCTTGGAGCTGAATTGCTAGCAATGAGCCCAACTATTTCTCGCTACTGTCTTGAGCAGTAAATGAACATACAGCAAGTGTGTGGACCAGAGAGGGGTTGTGAAGAATTAGCATTAGAAATTACCTACTCTGCTGCCTTGCATGCACTGTTCTTCTGATGTGATTTCACCGACAGTATCGTGACCTGCTCTAGACAATTGGGAAGCCTGGAAATGTGGGCTGGGGCCAATGGGGATTTTTGTTTTTAATTTTAAAGGTTTCCATCAGGCAGTGCCAACAACTAGCTACACTGGCACTCTGGCAGGGACTTAATGATCTGGGTGGGTGCACTAGGAGTTGGTTGCTGTTGTTAAAATGTTGCAAGGTCTGAGGCCTGATGTTTAGTTTCCATAAAGTCTGTCTCCATTAAAACATATATAACTGTCATCCGAATAAAGACTTTAAAAGGACGTTTCAGGAGAAAAGCAATGAGATTGCTGTGTTTCAATATAAGTTTTATAAGTAGCTTGAACAGTGGGATGAGTATGAAAAAAGGCTTCTTTTGTGTATTATTGTAAAGCAAATAATTAAGATTACTTACTGAGCCTGGCAAGTGGGTCCCAAGATGACAGCCTGGGTAAAGAATTGGCTGGAGAATAGGACACAGAGAGTAATAGTAAATGGAGTCCACTCAGAAGAAAGGAGGGTTACTAGCGGGTACCACAGGGTTCAGATAGACTAGTCCTCTTCAATGTCTTTATAAGCGACATTGCAGAAGGACTGAAGGAAAAGTATGTCTCTTTGCAGATGACACTAAGATCTGCAACAGAGTTGATGCACAAGGTGGGGTGGAAAGGATGAGAAGGGACTTGGCAAGGTTAGAGGAATGGTCAAATGTATGGCAGCTTAGATTCAATGCTAAGAAGTGCAAGGTAATGCACCTGGGTAACAAAAACCCAGGGGAAGAGTACACAATGGGGGGTGAGATACTAACACAACAAAAATGGAAAGGGACCTGGGGGTAGTCATATCAGATGACCTAAAGGTGGGCAAGCAATGTGAGAAGGCAGCAAGGAGGGCTGGGGGATACTGGGATGCATAGGGAGAGGCATCACCAGTAGAAAACAGGAAGTTATTATCCTCTGTACAGACAGCTGGTGAGACCCCATCTGGAGTACTGTGTGCAGTTCTGGAGACCCAGTTCCGCAAAGACATAGACAGGATGGAAGCTGTCCAGAAGAGGGCACTAAAATGGTGCAGGGTCTGCACCGGAGGACATATGAAGAGAGACTTAAGGAGCTTAATATGTATAGCCTCGAGGAAAGGAGGGAGAGGGGACATGATAGAAACTTTCAAGTACCTCAAGGGAATCAACAAAGTCCAAGAGGGTAGCATCTTTCAAAAAAAGAGGTGTGCAAGAACAAGAGGGCACAATTTGAAGATAGAGGGGGTGGCTCAGAGGTAATTTAAGGAAGTATTTTTTCACAGAGAGGGTTGTGGATGCATGGAATGGCCTTCCGGAGGAGGTTGTGGAGTCAAAATCAGTGGTGGAATTCAAGCATGCATGGGATAGTCATAAGGCAATTCGGGGGTGGGGGTAGGAAGAAGTAGGCTGCTGGTTAACTAGGATCTGCAGCTTATCCAGTAGGTAGGGAAATGGGCAGACTGGGTGGGCCAAGCGGTTCTTATCTGCCGTCAAAGTCAAATTCAAATTCTATATTAGTGTTGCTTGGAATTTGCCCGATTCCAATTTGTTAGGAATATTTTAGAAGTTTGGAATTTCTGACTCCAAATCCAATTTATTTCAAGTCAGTTAAGATCTAGAAATCAACATCTGACTCAGAATCAGAATACTACTTCAAAATTTCTTTTCTGAAGTGGCATTTTGTGGAAATAGTGTGCTGCAAAAAATGCCACTTTAGAAGTAAATAAAAAACAACCTTTCTGCCCATCATTACAGTAGCTCAGTCACCTACTCTTCCTCAGGAGTGCTGCACTGTAGTCAAGTAAAGTGTGCGTGTGTGTGTGTGTGTGTGTGTGTGTCATCTGTTACTGTAATGTAAAGTTCCTGGAAGAGAATTTCTGAAAACCACACATACTTAACTTTGATGACAGTCGTCTACCTTGCCTGGGCAGACGTTTGAAGCCAGATCAGTTGACCACAGTGGCACACTGACACTGGCAACTGAGGAATAATTGATGGTACAGCAGTGAAATGGAAGTATGGCAGCATTGAATTAAGTTGGACTTGATTTGGCAAAGTATTTCAAGTTGGGGGGTGGGGCCAGCATAAACCTTCCCACCACCATAGCCTGCTATTGTGGACTCAGAATGCATAATATTTAGACCGCCGCTAGCCATGGAGGTGGGAGGGTTTGTGATTCTTGCCTCCCTCTTCACATACCTGCTCGAGTCCAGTCCCACCTAATCCAGTGCCATCATACCTGCTTGTCACCACCATGGCATCTACAGCTGCTTCAGCCACAGTGTTTCTACAGTCTTTTGAACAGGCTCAGAGAGTTCAACCAGACAAAGCATAAGATTGTTACCAAACTTTTACTTATGTATGTAGTTTAAAGAATGTTTCTTCAATTTGGGCACTTATCAATACAGCAACTGCAGATTCCAAACACACTTGAATTGACTGTAGTGCTGCACCCATGAAGATGGGGGAGTCAGAGTTTGTGTGAGTGGTGGCAAACTTTTAATTGATAAATGTAAAGGATAACGTCTAAACTTTTATGTATGTTTTATTACAGTTTTTAAAATTCTGATTATTGCTGTGGGGATGGTTAAAATATTTGTTCCTGCAACCCTTCAGACCAGGGTAAATATAGCTTAAGTTTCCTCCTTGACTCTTGGTCATTCAGTAGTTGGCATTGACATACCATGTGGAACAGCAAGTAGCATAGGTGGTTTTGGCTTGAGCTGCAAGTCATTCTGTGTTCAAGGGACATTTACTAATTTGAATTACTGTGAATATTTAGGTTATTTGTGATGCTTTAATTACATGCAAGCCTGATAATGGCGAACCATAGTGCCTATTTCCTTGGACTACTATACAGGCACCTGTGCCTAGTGGGCCTTATCCAGTTACCAAAGAATTTACTTTAAAGAACAAAAAATAGTGATGGGTGGCTTGGAAGAATGGGCATGGCTTACTCAAATGGGGTGTGGTCAGTATAAAGGGGGCCCCAGATGTTCCTCAGGTCTAGGGCCTCATGGAATCTTAATCTGGCCCTGCACATACACACACGTACACACACACCCCACACACACCACACCACACACATTCTTAGATTGTATTGGTATTCTTTTAATTTCTGATTATTTTAACAGAAGAACTGGGATAAGTAGTGGTGTGGCATGAAGTGAATGAGTGAGCATGTGAATGGGAGATGATCCGCTTCAAGAGTGTTGTGGTTCTGAAAAAAAAACAAGACTGCTGGCAAGTGCTTTTTTTTGTTCCAATGGAAATTAGCAAGTGTGTGTTGGGAACCAGTTTTGGTTTTGGGCTGTTAAGTAAATTGGGAGCAACCCTGCAATGGAGGATGAACCCGCAAATTGTAGTACCTGCCAGGGAAATGTTCAGCAGGAGCATAATGTTTGAGCCCATTGTTTTGTTCGTATTCTAGCATGAGCATAATGTTGAAGACTATTTTGCTCAAATAACACAAATGGAATATATTGTGTTTTGTTTTAATTTAATTATTTTGGTTATACTGCAGAATGAAGTTTTTCTTGTAAAGGGAGAAAAGTGGCAGCTGTTAAATTTGTAAAGACTCTACATGGAGATTGATTTCTGTTTTAGTGTGTCATAGTTTGGAAAATGTATTTTTCAAACCCCAGGAATCCTCAGTATGCTTTAACTATTGCAGTTAGCCCCTGTGTTAAACTTTCCTCATTAAAATGGAATGCATGTAAATGATGGAACCATAATTGGATTGTGCCACAATCAAACTGCTAACCTTAGTAACTGCTTCTGCTCTAAGAAACACTCAGATTCATTTCTCCTCCTGCCTTGTTAGGACACCTTGAGAGCTCTTCTTAGCTTCTACAAACTTTGTTGTTTTCCGCTGTAGACGATCTTCCTACTTTGGTCCATGCCTTCGCTCTCCCGCCTTGACTACTGCAACGCCCATTATCTTGGGCTACCGGGAGTTGATATTCACTGCTTGCAGCTGGTGCAGAATGCGGCAGACAGTCTACTGACTGGTTCCTTTATGTCCAGTCATATAACACCTGTGCTCCACGGACTGCACTGGCTGCCAATATGCTGGCGAATCATCTTCAAGGTCAGTTTGCTGACCTATAAGGCCCTACACGATCAGGGACCTGGCTACCTGAAAGATCTCCTTTGTTCCTACTGTCCCTCCCACTCTCTCCAATCCACTGACAAGGGATTGCTAGAGATTCCCAGGGTTCTCTTAAAGACCTCTGGGGCCAGATCTTTTAGTTTTATGACCCCAACCCTGTGGAATTCTCTACCACGTCAGGTGTGGGATTGCCAGACTGTCCAAAGCTTCAAGGGGGCATTAAAAACTCATCTTTTTAGCCTTGCATACAATGATTTTAAAATGTAGCTGCTCTTGATTAATTTTAATATTGTTTTAATTATTTATTGATTTTATTATGTTATGTGCAGGCACCTTGGTTTCAGAAAGGCGCCTTTTATAAATAAAGTTTGATTTGCTTTGCTTTGCTAATCATTCAGTTTTACTGTTATCGGTTGCTGCCCCTACTTATATATTTTTCAAATTAGTTTAGTTGTGTTTTTTTTTTTTTTGCAGTTCCACATCAGTTCCAGGGAACCTAGTGGAACTGTCTGTTCAGCCTTTTGTTTCTCTGGAATTTTCCATTTAAAACCCTAGCATTCCAGCTGCTGATATCATGAACTGTAACATTAAATATTTTGTTCAGTATATTTTTTACTGGAGTTTCTTTTCTGTCTGGAACTCAGCAGTTTGTTTGCTTCCCCAAATTTCAAATCCTGTCAGGGAATTGGCTGCTTGTTTTTATATATATTTTCTGTGGTCTGGGGAACCAACCGCTAACTTCTTTTTTCCCCTATTTCATGCATTTTTTCTTGGTCATCTGACATTTGGCATGTCAGAGACACCAAAGAAGCAAACAGGACAGACTGGTTTTAAAAACTGCATCAAGTGTGATCAGATCATTGCCAGGGCTGACAGGTACGATCTTTGTTTGGTGTGTCTTGGTCCTAGTAACATTTTAGCCAGTTGTGAAGTTTGCAAACATTTTTGTCCTGAAACACTAAAAAAGAGGGCAAAAAATCTTGAAGAGATGACTTCCTCTTCTTCTCCCTCTCCTACATCCACTGAAGAGGCTTCCTACTCACATGCCAGGAAAGACAAATCCAATGAGTCAGTGGACCCTAAACCCACCGAAAAGGTTGATGCCTCAAAATCCAAGAGATCAATGAAACAGACTGCTGAACTAGTTCCTGCAAAAAGGAAACAAATAAAAGCATGTTGCTGCTCCTCCTGCTGAAAAAGCAAAGGAGATCTCAGCAGACAGACCAACTATGACCTTTGCAGAGGACATTGTCAAAACTCTGAAGATTTCGCTGGCCCTTCAGGCCATCAGTCTCCTGGTTCCTTATCTGGTTCACCCGGTTTCTCCTTCAGTTCTGCCCAGTCAGGAACCGGTGTATATAAATATATTTATATATGAGAAACCAGAGGAAAAGGAGGACAAGAGGGAGCCTATTGAACCTGAAGTCTCCCCAGAACAGGATCTTTGGTGCCTCAGCTTGGGGACCTGAGGAATACTCCTCTCACACTTCACTTGTGAGACAGATGGCAGATACCCTCAACCTAACCATTCAAGAAACAGTGGAGGATGAGGAGGAAGCAGACTTTTCTGACAAGATGGGTCTTACCTCTACAAAGAGATGTTTGCTTCCAATACTCAAGTCTCTCAAAAAGGCTGCTTTAAAGATCCTGCAACCCCCCACTTCTATCCATGGGGGGGACAGGAAAATAGACAAGAAATATCAGCTGGACAGGGCTAATGCTGAATTCTTGTTTGTTCATTCAGACCATGAGGGGGTGCTATGGGCAGCTGCCTGTGATAAGGCCAGGGTACCTTTGTCTTCCCACCCACCTAACAAGGATTCCAGGAGACTGGATAGTATGAGGCAGAAGGGGTACTTGACAGCTTCCCTTCTCCTCAGGCAAGCCACCTACATGGCCTATACAGCACAGTACCAGAAGACCCTCTGGTCATCTGTCTTGGCCATGTCAGACAAAGTCTCTGGAGACATGGCAGTGAATCTGGCTCATGCAGCCTTAGATGCCACTAAGTACCAGTTCCATATGGCAGTGGATGCCAGTGATACAGGATCTTGACTTATGACCTTTCTGTATCCATGAGATGGTTTGCCTGGTTCAGGGCTACTTATTTGTCCCAGGACACCCAGACTAAAGCCATGGACTTTTCCTGTGAGAATAATTTCTCTGGGAACAAGACTAAGGCCTATATGAAAAGCTAGAGGAATACAAGACCACTTGCAAAAGCAATTCAGCCCAGGACAAGCCTCCACAAGTTACAGCCCAGGAGATGGTAGGGAAGGGCCTCTATATCAGGTATTTCTTCAAGTCTCAAGTAATGCTAGATTGCTGGCATTTTAGAGGTACTTTAGAAGTAGGGTAGGATTATAATAAGTTTTGAGACTGCATATTAGACCAAGTCTCTAGACCAAGTAGAAATTTCTGATATGCTTTGTTTGTGTCACTCTTTAGGCTGTTGTAGGTAGGTTGGTTACTTTCTTCTTGTATGGCTGTCATACAGACAAGTGGGTTCTAGAGGTACTGAGTCAGGGCCTGTCCTTGATTTCAGAATGCTTTCCAGGCTAGAAAGCAGACATTTTAGCCTGTGCTACTTCCAGCAGAAGGGGTTCTATAGGACACATAAGTTACCAATTTGTTGCTTCTTAAAGTAGTGAAGCCTGTTTCTGTTCTCAGAGGGGAAAATGTTTCTACCTTGAGATATTTTTTCCCTCAAAGAAAATGAGGATTGGTGACCTATTTTAGATCTCAGTGTTTTGAATAAATATTTTACAAAGCCAAAGTTCAGGATGGTCATTTTGCCATAATCATCCCAACTTTCAAGCAGGTGGACTGGACTGGCATCTGTGGACCTCCAAGATGCATACTTCACATCCCCATCATACTCAGCCACAGAAAGCAACTGAGGCTCACACTGCCTTTAGGCACTATCATTTTGAAGCCATGCCCTTGGCATAACTCTCTGCCCCCAGGGTATTCTACCAAGTACTTAGCTGTGGTGGTAGCACACTTAAGATGGGGGTCGCAGTGTTCTTACCTGGATGATCATTAGTCATGGAACAGTCCTCTAAACATACCAGGGACTCTCTAGCTCTTACTAAAGCACCTTAAAGTCTCTGGGATTCTTGGTAAACACCCAGAAATCCAAGTGGAACCTGTTCAGGTCTCATAATTCATAGGAGCAGAACTGCACACCCTACAGGGGAAGGCCTTCCTCCCTCAGGACAGGGTGAACAATATTCTGGAACTGCAGTATTTTTTGAACTAAACAGATTCAGATTAGCAAGGTACTTCCTACAGCTTTGGTCCACATGGCAGGAGTAACAGCTGTGGTAACAGATTCCAGACTTCAAATGTGGGACATTCAGTTCCATTTAAGGTTTCTTTGGTCCCAGAGGAGGGATCCTCTTTCAGACTAGTTCCTGTAACAAAACCTCCTGTAGGCCCTGCTGTGGTGGCAAACAAGAAAACCTCAGGGAGGGAATCTTGTTTGGCAAGAAGCTCCATCTGTCATACTTTCCACAGATGCCTCCTCTTGGGTTGGGGGCACATATGGATGATTTGTCAGTAAGCAGTGCATGGTCTCTCCAGGTGTCCTTCTGCATAACAACCTCCTATAGCTGAGATCAGTCTTATGGTTTGCTTGTCTTTTTGCTCCCCAGGTTAAGGGCAAGATGGTGTGTTAGGACAGACAACACACAACCATGTATTGTATCAATAAACAAGGAGGCACCAGGTTGACTTGTTGTGCACAGAGTCATGAAGGTCTGGAACCTGCTTTTTCCTTATGCATCTCTTGTCTGCTACATCCTACCAGTGAAGGACATCTTGGCAGACTCTGTAAGCAGAATCACTGATAATCACCACAAGTGGTCCCTAAACAAACAGGTGCTGACCTCGATATTCAGAAAGTGAGGGTCAACAGACATAGATCTATATGCTTCCATGGTCAACCATCAGCTGCCACAGTTCTGTTGCAGGCCTCTGGCTCAAGGGTCAGTGCCAGTGGTTTCCTGGCTTGGACTGGTCAGGTAGGTTTCTTTACCATTCCTCCTTTTCCTTTGTTGCTGAGTCCTCATAAAGCTCTGAGCACAACAAGCAACTAAGATCCTGGTGGTATCAGATTGTCGAGACAGCCATGGTACTGTCTCCGAGTAGCCCTAGAGTGTCACAGCCTATTCAACTTCCTCAGAGGCACAAACTCCTGACCTCATCACAGCACAGGATCCTGAATCCCAGTCTCAGGTCTCTCTGCTTCAAGGCCTGGTTCTTGAAGACTTAGAGTTTGACAATCTGCAACTCTCTGAAGAGGTCATGAATGTTCTCAGGGTTTTTCTAAACCCTCAACCAGGGAAACCTATGCTTCTAAATGGAAGAGGTTTTATTTTGTATAAACACAAGAGTGTTATTCCTCTCAGGCAGGGCTACCTATTCTACTGGACTATTTGACCACCTGTATTCACTAGACCTTAGGCCTTCTACTTTAAAACTCACATTTGCTGCCATTTCAGCTTATATTTCAGCAGACAAGGATAGGTCTATGCTGTATCTTTTCACCATGTTTTTAGAAAGTTTTTAAGGTACTTCTGTATCTCCACTCTCTTCTTGGAGCCAGTCCTCCTTGGGACTTAAACATTTTCTTAACCAAGCTCATGGAATCCCATTTGAACCTATGGCAACTGCAGAACAGAAGTACAATATGTTACCTGGAAGACTGTCTTCCTGGTAGCCATCACCTCAGCTAGGCGAGTAAGTGAGCTACAAGCATTGTGCACAGATGTAAATTACATCTCCTTCCACAGAGATAAGGTGGTGCTTAGGATTAATAGGAAATTCCTCCTTAAAGGGTACCTAAACAAGTAGTTTTTAAAACTGCAACCCAAAATCTGGCTTCATAGTGAGGTAAAGAAATGGCTGCTGTTTACATTTATGCTAAAACTGCATTTATGTAAATAACATAAATGCAGTTTCATAGCTTTTGAAAAATATACACATCAGCCTTTCACTTTCAAAAAACAGCCTTGCTTGCTCCTTAAAATGTCTGCCAAGTGTGTTAAGTGATGAGTCATGATGACATAATTGGAGTCAGAGGCAGAGACCCACATAGAAACATAGAAACACAGACTTTGACGGCAGATAAGGACCGCTAGGCCCATCTAGTCTGCCCATTTCCCTACCTACAGGATAGGCCACAGATCCTAGTTAACCAACAACCTACATCTTCCTGCCCCCCACAAGAATTGCCTTATGTCTGTCCCATGCATTCTTGGATTCTCCCACAGTTTTAGACCCCACAACTTCCTCAGGAAGGCTGTTCTATGCATCCACTACCCTCTCTGTGAAATAATACTTCCTCACATTGCCCCTGAACCACCCTCCTTCTATCTTTAAATTGTGTCCCCTTGTTCGTGCAAGTCTCTTTTTCTGAAAGATGCTACCCTCTTGGACTCTGTTGATTCCCTTGAGGTACTTGAAAGTTTCTATCATGTCCACCCTCTCCCTTCTTTCCTCAAGGGTATACATATTAAGCTCCTTTAGTCTCTCCTCATACGGCTTCTCTTGCAGACCCTGCACCATTTTAGTTGCCCTCCTCTGGACTGCCTCTATCCTGTCTATGTCCTTGCAGAGATGGGGTCTCCAGAACTGGATACAGTATTCCAGATGGGGTCTCACCAACTGTCTGTACAGAGGGATAACAACTTCCTGTTTTCTGCTGCTGATGCCTCTCCTATACATCCCAGTATACCCCGGCCCCACTACTGCCTTCTCACATTGCTTGCCAACCTTAAGGTCATCTGATATGATTACCCCCAGTCCCTTTCCTGTTTTGTTGTTGTTACTACCTCCCACCCATTGTGTATTCTTCCCTGGTTCTTGTTTACAGGTGCATTATTTTGCACTTTTTGCATTGAACTAGCTGCCATACGCCTGACCATTCCTCCAACCTTGCAAGTCCTTTTCATCCTTTCCACGCCTCCTTGTGTATCAACCCTGTTGCAGATCTTTGTGTTATAGCTCCTGTAGTTCTAACTTGTTCTTCTTTCCCTTTGTTTTGAATTGTGTCACCAGAATGATCAACACCATGTGTTAACACGTCGATTATTTTGATCAGTACACACGTTAGGCTATGGTTTAGCTCTATTTTGTTTACTTTAACTTGCTGAAAATGTTTTGTAATCCAGCTGACTTTTCTTTTGGCAAACGTAGTACAGTACAACACTTCAAATACCTGATGATCTAGTGGTTATGCGATGCCCTGAAATTTGTAGTGAAATACTGGTATGGTCCAATTCCAAAGCTCATGTTTCTTAATAATCCACAAATAAGCTTCTTGAAGTCTTTTTCATGTGAACCCCCACTAGCCTACCTTCTGTCGAACACCACACCATCCATACTTTGTCCTTAGTACTGCCTGGGCAACATATGAGCTTCTGGTCTCATGAAGAGAATTATCACATCTCAGATTGTAATCTTGTACCTCAGAGAGTTGTGCACACTTATACCGATATGCTTCATCAGCTGCCACTGTTAAAAAATGCCTCCCGAATCACTCTGCAGTCCACTTTCTCAATGTTTGACTTCCACTCCCACTGTAAACATTGAGTGGATTACCACCCTTCTGCACAGTGCAGGCAGTATGTACTGTTCACCTGTTGTGTTTTTTTCCTGCCTCATTTACCAACAACTAGGTCTTCCTGGAGGGCCAAGCAATAAGCATTAGGGCACACCAGAAAAAAACTGCTGTTCATACCCTTATAAGGGCTGCACTTACTACGGATAACAATATTATTAGAAGGAGAAGCATACTAATGCCTTGAGTGAATCCACCTGACTTTCAGTATCAGTCTACTCCTTTACCTGTGATTTGCAGAACCTGCAGGACAGTTCTCAGCAATTCTTCTCCAGTTCTTTTCTGTGCCCTACCCACAATGTGAGTTGGCAAGCTACCACACTTCTGAATCTTGAATGAGCTATACACTGCTCCCCGATACTGTCCTAACAAACATCAACATCCTCCACCCCCACTCGAGAGTGATCTCCTACACTGAATTCAAGTAACAGTTTAGATGCAGCCCTGCCACTCTGAGTATTTGTTGTCACTGGCTGCCTCATCCACAGTCAGGTAGTGATCTCGGTGCTGGCAGCCCCACATCTCAGATCTCACAATGATTTGACACACTGGGGAAAAAAAATGTTCCATTGTTTCTTCCTGACCATTGCACTCTATTCTAATACATTTATGCTTCAACTGAGGCGTATGCTTAAGAGTCCCCTTGACCCCTAATCACCCATGACAACATAGCCACTGTATATCCCACATCTTACCCGGGATACGTTTATCAACAAGTGTATGTAATGCATTTCCCAATTTCATAGGTACACATTTAGGAAAGTCTACCTGAGAAGCAGAATTTCTCCTCATAATATCAAAATATAAGGGTTTTCGCTGAAAATTTACTAAATGCTCTTTAGTAATCCCCCACTGCTTTAATTTTCTAATAGCAGCTACAGCAAAGTCTGGGACCACCAAAGAGGCCTGTAATTTGGGTATAGAATCCACCCACTTCTGTAAAAAAAGCTGGAACAACAAATTCGTCCACGCATCCCATATGTGTTCATGTTCCATCACTCATGGCATCATAGTTTTAAAGAAAAAGGAAACATAAAAAAACAAAGGATGTATTATCCCAAGCCCACCCAGTTTAGTTGATAAATAAGTAAAATCTCTTTTAACCAGATTAAGCCACCTCCCCCACAACATCTGGAAAAATATATTAAAATAATCTTGTCTCCAGGGTACCTGGAATAGGAAACACAGTACACACATACAAAAAAATAGGAAGCAGAAATTTATTTATAATCAGAACCCTCTTCATTTTGGAAAGAGCCCATGCTTTCCAAATTTGGATCTTCTGCTCACCCACTCTTATTTTCTCTTCCCAGTTTATATAGGCCAAAGGACCAGTACCAAATTGATAACCAAGAATCTTAACAGTGTCAGTAGAGATAGCAATTTGCCCAACCCTGGACTCATGAACCCCACCACCCACATAAACCCCAGTACTCTTAGCATAATTCAGTGCTGCTCCTGCAAGACTGGCATACCCATTTAAAACCTGTAAAGCACTTGTACCAGAAACTGGATCCTGAACTACAACAACCAAACCATCAGCATAAACTGCAAACTTTTGAGGTTCCAAAAATAGTGATGGAGATAAACCTTGTATATTAACGTTGTGAAGGATTTCCCTTATAATAGGATCCAATATGAATGTATATAATGGGGGCTGAGTGGACGACACTGCCTCACTCCTCTCTGTAAGGACAGTGCCTCTCCTATAACCCCATCAATAGTAGGCAGCACTATTGCTTTCTGATATAAAAGACTAATCCAAGACCTGAATTTGAAAGATATACCATATTTTTCAAGAACTTGCAAAAGAAAGGCATGAGACACCCTGTCAAAAGCTTTTGTCTGATCCAAAGCCAGCAGATATCCTGATGATCTCTCTTGCCTACCAAATTCACAAACATTCTGTAAAAAAGCCAGATTTTGCTGTATTTTTCTCCCTGGAATAGAACAAGTCTGGACTGGGTGAATCAATTTAGTAGCCACCTTTTTAATCTAGGACATAAAATAGCAGATAATAATTTGTAATCAGTGTTTAATAAACTTATAGGCCTCCAATTACCCAAATACGTCTTAACATCTTTTTTATGTAAATAAGTAAGCAGAGCAGTTGAGAAATTATAAGGCATCTGCCCTCTGTACAAAATTTCATTAAAGACATTATACAAAATCTCACTTAAATAATGTATATAAGATTTATAAAGTTTATTAGTAAGGCCAACTACATCCGGCGAGATACCTAAATCTAAACCAGTAATTTCATGCCTAATGTCCTCTTTAGAAATGGGTTTAATCATATAACTACTTTCTGCCACAGATGGTGCTGGTAATGCACATGTAATAATATACTCCCACCACACGAGTGGAGTAAAAGGGTTTCCCTGATGTTCCTGCATAAATTCCCTAACAATTTCCAACATCTCAATGTTAGAAGTTTTCAATACCCCCACTGTATCCATAAGACCCACCATTAATTTTGTATCTATCCTATGTTTACAAGCAGAAAAGGGGTTGGACGAAGGTATCCGTACAGTGCCATACTGCATTTCTACCTGTAGGGATGCTGCACGAGCATATTGATAATGTTTCATATGACTTTTGATAATATCAAGCTGTTTCTTAATACGAACATCAGAAACATTGGGTAAAGAAGTTAATTTATAATATTGATTCTGAAAGGCTAAATATTTAAAATACTCTGTATTACTTTTACCTTTCCCAAAAGAAATAAATAAATGCCTAATATCAAGCTTCGTATCCACCCACAATTGTGCACAGGAATCATAAAGCATTTTTGTTAATTTCCTAGCAAAAAGAAGAGAATTCAATTTATATTGTACTTCCAGATCTTGTAACAAAGAGGAATTTAATTTCCACCTTGAGGCAAAAGCTGAAAACTGAGTTGGAAAACGGGACATATCAATAGTACAAAATAGAACTAAATGGTCTGAGAATTCACAAGGTCTTAAACTAAATTTATGAGAAAAAAGAAATTCTGCAAAAAAACAAAAGCTATCCTAGGTCAAAATGCACTACGCCTATAAGTGGCCCCGGAATTCCGGTAAAGTTCCCTATAAGCATCTTTCAGAGAAGCTAACAACAACACTTTTTGTAAAGCATGTGAATCACAGCACACTTTTTGTTGTACTTGACCCTTAAGCTTGACATCTAAGTTACAATTCATGTCATCCCCCCAAATTATTTGCTTCTGTGTAAATAAATAAGGTTGAATACTATGAAATAAATCAATCCGTAATGACTTGATCTGAGGTGCATATGTATTTATAAGTCAGAAAGGAAACCGCTGATAAACACAATCCAACAAAAAGGCCCTCCCTGGATGTATGTCAACTAATCGTGTAACATGAACAGAGGTATTGTTAAACAAAATACCCAAGCCATCCGCTGCATCTCCCCCATAAGATCAAAAAGTAGGCCCCTTAGGCCACAATTTGGTAGCATGTCAGAGATCAGATAGGCAATTAAATCGTGTTTCCTTCAAAAAATAATTTCAACATTCAAAGTAGGGCAGTAATGTAGACATGCCATCCTTTTTTATAATTCTTAATACTGCATGTATTTAAGGAAACAAGTTTAATGCCAGCCATGAGATGCAAAAAAAAGATATCAACCAAATGGTTTCTGAACATCTTTTTTACATTTTTTCCTTTTTCCTTTTTAACTTCCCCTCCCCCATCCTCACACTCCATATCAGAAATAAAACCAGTTTGTAAGGATACATCAGACTCCGAACCACCCTCCTGGTCCTGTAACACTTGAAATGAGTTACCAAGAGGAATATCTACATGCTGACTGACTTGTCGTCTAGAAGCCCTGGTTACCCTTCTTGAGTGAGGGGTCTGGAATTCTACTGTAGAAGAAGGAGGTGGCATAACATCCTGCCTACTAGGGATTGTAGGAATGGGAGGGGGCTCTAAATTTACATCCACTGACCCTTAAGGAAGTACTGTGGGGACAGTATCAGTAGAATGTTCCATGGAATCCTGCCCTCAGGCCTCAGTGGTCTCTGAAAACTCTAGGTCATTAGTAGAAGTGGAAGGTGGGGGCAGTGGGGCCTGCACCAGACTTAGAAGCTTGATGATTTGGACCTGCATGGGGCATGTCCCTGCTCTGATGCCTGCCCTATGCAGAATTGATTAAATCTTCTTTATTTAGTCTCCCTTGTTTGTTATGTCCAGCCCAGGGACACTGGTGGTAGGCATGGCCTTGTTTGTCACAAAGATTGCAACGAAAAATGTTCCTACAGGTCTCACTATCATGGTCAAGTTCGCCACATAAGGCACATTTTACCTTGTCACAGGCACTGCTAAGGTGTCTCATACTGCTACATTTATAGCAGGCCTTAGGTTGCCCAGAATGGAAATAGACACCCCTATCTTTACCCCCAAAAAAGCTATTAGGTATATGGATAACTTTGTTCACTATAATATGAAGTTTAACTTTAAATTTCCACCTTCCAGTCCATATACCCTCCCCATCAATAATCGCTTCTGGGGGCCCCAACACCATGCATTTGTGCTCCAACCAAAAAAGTATATCTCCCACATTTACACCCTCATTCCTGAACATAATATTCACCACTTTGTAGAGGGGTTTTGTAATGGGAATAGCTCAGAAGGGCAGCCATAAAGGCCGCATTTTACAATTCCCATAGCAATGCCAGAATTGATCTAAACCAGCAAATGTTTTAAAGCTAATGTCTATTAATGCATAAATGTCATTAGCTTGAAAATTCATTGAATCTTGCAGTAGCTGTCTGGCAACATAAAGTTTATCTGGATGTTCTTCAAGTCCCCCATGATAATGTTGGTGGACAGCATTTCACCTGGGCACTTGCTCTAGCCTGTTATTTCGAAACAGATCAGAAAAGTAAGACCCAGGATGTCATTGCTCCTGAGGTGGAGATATAGGAGGGGAATGGCTCTGCAAATCATCTGGCTAGTCAATTTCAATATGAGCAGTATAACTGTCAGAATGCACCCTGTCCTGAGGATCTGTACCAAAGTCTAAAACAGATTCCTGACCTGTCCGTGAGTCCATGGGGGCCCCCTATTCTGTCGGTGGCAAAGTTGGAGAAAAAGTCTCCCAGTTTGAATCTGGGATCCATTTACCATCCCCTAGTATCCAACCAGCATCTGTCAGCGCACTGTCCTTAGACCACTCACAGCTTGGATAGGAGTCCTTTCATGAGATTTCCTTCCGCATTCCAGCAGCAAGTGGATCAGTGGAGTGTCATTTTATCAGAATTTGACAAATCCACACCGGTCACCGATGCCTTTGTAAGGGGAAAATACAAGTATCAAAGAGATCTTAGTAGACAAATCCTGAGCTGCAGCCTGAAAATGCATCTTAGACATGCCCTGTAATAACGGGGATACTGATGGTCGAGAATCGCATCCCTCACTCGAGACTCCCATCGCATGGTGTTCACCATGCAAAACTCCAACAGACTCAAAAGGTGCACCCAAAACACTTGCATTTTCCCCTGTATCTGCCATAACAGGGGAAATGAGCTCAGACTGCACATAAGCTCTGACCTGTTGCTCCATCGATGGCTCAGAGGCGTCTGCCATGCAAACACAGCAGCCAGACCCCCTACCTCTGAGTAGGGGACTTTCCCCGGTGTCCTGGCCAAATTTCCCTCATTCACTAAAAGTACTACCTAAAGCTTAATCTGGTTCAGTTTCAGTTGGTTACCCTCTGTATCTCCCCCTGCCCTGGATGAAGCTGAAAATAGCAGAATTACCTAGCTGTCCTTTCCCAGCCATAAAAACCTAAATAAACAAATAATCTGCAAAAAAGCATATTGTCCCTTCCAATTCTTTTGCAGAGTCATGTATGAACACACTGTAGAGGGCCAGTTCCAGTACTGAGTCCTGCAGCACCCCTCCCTTCCCCCAGCAACTCTCCCATCATTACAGTCAGAGCTATTTATCCATCACCTACTGTCACCTATCTGTTAACCAATTTCTGACCCAAATTCACCATTCTGAATCCCACCCATAGGCTGCTCAATTTCTTAATTAGTTTCATGTGCAGCGCAGTGTTGAATGCCTTGCTGGAGTCCAGATAGGCCACATCCACTGCCTTTCCATGCTCTAGTTGCCTGGTCATAGAGTCAAAGAAATCAAACAAGCAGACAGAATGCATCAAGGCACTGGATAGGCAGGGTTATGAAGCAGAAGAGCAGAAACCTGTATAAGCACAAGGACTGGAGGACTCAAAAAGTTGCCCAGATGAGAAACAAAGGGCAGCAGGCACTGGACGGAAGACTGAGAGTGCCACCAGCAGAAGGGGGCACCAACCAGAGGAGTGAGGAAAGCTTCATCAGGCACAGGCAGGGCACACAAAAAGCAATAGCAAGATGGGAGTAAGGACCTGACAGTAGGAGGAAATGAATGATAGGCACCAGTAGGGAGCAGAAGACAGAAGCTGCAGCAAGCGGCCATGGCACAAAGAGAGGCAGAAACATTTCTAAGACACGGGGAAGGAAGCCAAAAGTGCAGCTCAAAGAAACCAGCATCCTTATGACAGTCATATAATGCTTGGTGGAGGGCAATGGTGAGTATTGTTCACAGCCCCACCGAACACAAGACATAGCCAGATATCTCATCATTAGTGTAGTTTTTATCCTTGCATATTTTCTTTTTTTGGCTCCTCTGACCCCTTGGCCATCCACTCCTGCAGGCCAGCCAAGGCCTATACTGCTGATAAGTCCTAAACACCATCCACCTCCCCTAATTGCCGTCTCCTCGGAAACTTGACGTAACCCTTCATTAGGTGGGCCCCTACCCAAGTGGAAGGTTGCCAGGGGATGAGAATCACCCAAGAGGGCTTCCAATGTATCCCAGATATGACAGGGTTCAGCCAGGATGCTCTTATCTGGGCTCCAGGTGTGTGGAGGGACTGGCAGCCATCATCCAGTTGGCCAGGTGGGCAGCTTTTTTCCCATTATCTTGGGGAGCATGACGTGCCATGTGACATCAAGATGCAAGCCGACGTCTGCCATGCTCCCTCCTGCAGCAAGGCCAGATGTGTTACCATGCCCCCAGCCTCCACCAGGAGCCAGTAAAAACTAAGCCCTGAACCCAACTCCCTCCCAGGAGAAGGCAAGCAGTCACTGGATGCTCAAGTCATCTCCCCCCAGCCGGCCCTCTGACACTGGAGTCCATTACTTAATCCTGGTCATAGACATCGCAGGCAGAAATCCAACTGCTGCACCAGTGGGCTGGCATATACGTGCATATTTCTAAATCAGCTCTTCTTGTTTGTTTTGTACCTAGTGACTCCAAAACATGGCTGCCATGTGCAATTTTTTTCTTTGATTTCTTCTGGTGATGTTAATTGTTGGCTGTATAAATTAGATGCATACTGAGGATGGATTAGGATGGAGGCACCACATGTTTCTGTTGGCAAACAGCTGAGCACCATAATATGACGGTTAATTGTGGTGGGCATGGCAAGTAAACAGGAGCTTCTATAAACTTAAAAAACATATCTCAGTTCAAGGATGAAAAATGAAGAAAATGGGTGTACTAATGTTTTTGCCAAAAAAATCTTCACTTTTTCCCCTCCTTCCTTCCTTCCTTCCTTCCTTCTCCTTCCTTCCTTCCTTCCTTCCTTCCTTCCTTCCTTCCTTCCTTCCTTCCTTCCTTCCTTCCCACTGTGCTACAACATAATTACCCAAGGAACAACACTTCTAGCTTGCACATTGACAACTGGAAGTCCAATGCTGTTTCAATCATTAATCTAGTGTAAGGAATTAACATGTTGTCTCTGAGGCACCAATATTCAAATAAATATGACTGAGAGAGACAATCTCCTCAGTGAACATGAACACTGAAGAAATCTTATATTAGTTCCCAGCAAAGCAACAGTGAAACCATCAAAAAAATAACACTAGCTTGATGAATCAATCATGACATCATGAACACAGAAATACTATAAATCAATTATGGTATTCATCTATAAAAAAAGTAAATTTAAACTTTTGAACTCAGTTTCAAAACCATATGTTGATTAAAAATACTTTTTCAACATTTTGTTTTACCTTGAAGCGAAGCTAAAAACTCACACAGTTGCACAGAAACCCTTGTTAAACCAAATAATTTACTGCATGACCTTTTGCATCTCACTTGACCTCCCACTGCTGCAGTACACAGAGCTAAAGAAAGAGATCAAAACCAGGACCACATCAGCAGCAAGAACTTGTATCTCAACTTGAACATCTAAAATTGAAAAATACAATATTTTAGACAGCAAAACTACATTTTACAGGTATATGAAATTTCATTTCCCACTCCAAGCACACACAATTATACAAGCCCACAGTAGAAAGAAATGCAGCACTGATGCTATTTACAGTCCTATTCACACTTTAAAAATGTACCACGTAACCCGACTTCTCTGGGATTCTATCATTACAAAAACAAAGTGTGTACTCAATCAGAAGTCACACTGAAACTTCATGTGTAAACTGCTCGTGAAACCACACAAAACCAAACATTTAAAAGCTTTTCACACATAGATAACTAAAGACATTATAACAGCTGTGAAAACCTACTAATAATGAACACAGTACTCATCCCATATTAAAACTGAAACTCTGAAATGAGAATAACGTATTATGAAACTCTGGAAGCAGTCATATTGACACACTTTAATGTGAAGCTAACTTATGTCCATATCTGCGAAAACTCAGTCAATCACAAAACAGACTATTGAACTGTCTAGTGTTGTTACCTCCTTCATGTTTAAACACTGTCTAAAATCTCTGGAGAAACTTAATATCCAGCTATTTTTGAGTACACAAATGTAATTCAACAAACAAACTATAGTAAAGATTTGCAAAAAAAAAATCACTTAAAGGTACATCTTGGGGGTGTAAGAAGATAATAATGTCACTCACGTACTACCTCATTACAACCCTTCAGCGCAATGTTATTTCTTGTATGAAAACATTTCCTATCTTTTATGTTGAGTGAAACAGAAGATGATTTGTTATGCAAATTGGACAGGTGCTTCAGTCACTGTGCATTGCACTGCAATGTAAGAGTCATGGTATCAGCAGAAACTCTGAGGTCTCTCACCTCCCTGGGCAGTAGAACACAGGAATGTCCCTAAGGGAATGCTTGTGTACTCTGGAAGTGGGCCTGATGTGACATCTTGGGGTCACATTTTAAGTAGGCATTAGTATTGAGCTTGGAGGGTTTAACTTACCCACACCCTATGTAAGTGGGGTAAAGGCTGTAACACAGTCAAGATGGTTTTGTGGGGGTGGGCAGTAGGTGATAAACATGATAGAAAAGGCTAATCTCCAATAGGGTTCAGGCCTCCTCTTGTAAAGAGTGCAAATTAATGAGGGCAGAATTAACTAACTCTGATCCACAGAATCCTTGTGGTAGAATGGAACTAAACAAGTCTCGTCTGCAAAGTCTCAGGGCAGAATGGACATTCACAGAATTCTGCAAAAGTGGAATTTTAACAAAATGAGAAACCTCTCCTTGCTCAATTTGGATCACTTTAACAGTATTCATAATTCTACCATAGGATGCAGGTTCTGACCACCAGAATTCAAATTCCATGGGCCGAATTTTAAAAGGGGGATGCAGCAGTGCAGTTGACCTGCAGCTGGCATTTGGTGCAAGTTGTGACTTGTGACAAACATTGTTACAAAGTGCGATTTTAGAAGCATGTTGCCGCAAATACCCACTGCAAGTCCAGAAGGTGGAACAGAGAGTTAGACCAGGTACTCCCTGGTCTAACTTTGCATCCGGGATAAGGGCACTTGCTCCAGATCTTTGGTGCAAGGTGCCATAAACAATGGAAAGTGTGATAGCTGCACCAGCATTTCAAAAATCAGACTGACCTGTGTCTGAGGGGCTTTGGTGCAGCTGCATCAAACTTTACATTGGATGCAGGGCATGCAGCAAGCCCTGCATCCATTATATACTGTAAAATTGGGCTGTGTGTGTGTGTGTGTGTGTGTGTGTGTGTGTGTGTGTGCGTGTGTGCGCAGTGGGGTGGCTGGTAGAATGTCAAAAGCAGAACAGGGAATTAAACAGAAAAAGTCAACTAGGCAGGAAGTGCAGTTTCCAAAATTTTACTGGTGAAAGGCCAATTCAAATCTTGCATAACTGTGTAAAGTAGGCAGTTTATGAAGCATGATCACATACAGCAAATATAACTCTGGCTAGTCCTGCATTTGAGGAAAAAAAAACACACTGCTTTTCAAAGAATTAAAAAAGCCTTACCTGCCATGGCTTAAAATCATCAATGCTTGCACAAGTGTTGTTAGCAAATGGTCCACTGCTGGATTTGCAGGAGAGCAGATCATGTAAGCCATGTGCAATTGCATACACTGCTTTATATGTATTATAGGCATATCTAAACTCAAACAAATTCAATTTAGACAGGTCATAGTCATGCAGCTTTTCTGCACCGGTGCAAGGAGTGCGTGTTCTGTTCATATCTGTATACGCTTGGCCATTATCATCAGTTGGCCAAAAGCAGCCAAATGCTTTCTCCCAGAATGAACTGATAAAAATGTCATCTGGAGATATGGAGGGATGCAAAGTGAGAAGAAATTCAGTGAGTCCAGGAATCTTGCCTCTGTGGACTGCAAGTCCAAAGGTGCCGTTAAGGGTTTTCCATAAATCTTTGTTTGAGGGAGGGCATCCAACTAACAGTGGCCACCCAGACTTTTCCTGTGATGTTTTGATTGTCAATCTCCTCCACTAATGGCTGTAGATCACTCCCTGTTGCATAGACAATGATAACAGTCACAGAGGATTTTTTTATTACCTCAACGATCTGAAGCACCTGCTTCTTGGAGGGATTTAGTGAAATGATTGCTGTGAAAGCAACACATGCTCCACTATGACCAAGAGCCTTTTTCAGGTTCTGACTGCCCAGGAGACCATATTCAGTATCTGTAGCTATAATACCTATCCAGGTCCAACCAAAATATGTGACCAAATGGAATAGGACATGGTCCTGAAATGTGTTACTTGGCATTGTCCGTAGAAATGATGGAAACTGAAGTTTGTCACTCAAGATGTCAATTGGTGAACCATGGCTGATCTGAACAGAAAAACATTTTTTTAGAAACAGTTGTCTATTTTAAGCCAATAGTATCTGTACTGTTAAATCAAGGTTCACAATATTAATAAAAGAGGATTAGAGAATCACAGTTTATATTATCAATTCTAAATTACATAATATTAACCAATAAAATGTTAAATTTAAAGTAATTCCATTCCTTATATTTAAGGTAAGGTCTAGCATTTAGGCAGTAGATATGGGATAAGCAGTACAGTAGCTTTACTCTACTTTGAATTCAGCAAGACATTTGACTTGGTGCCACACACACATTGCCACACAGAATGTTGCTGAAATAACTAGAGGATATAGGTGTAGAGAAGGATGTAGTTAGGTGAGTGCGTAGTTGGTTAGTGGAAAGACAGTAGAGGGCAGTTATAAATGGATTCAAATCCAAGGAAAGAGAGGTCACTGAATGGGCGTCACAGGGTTCAGTCCTGGATCCAGTCCATTTCAACAATATCAACAGTGACATAGGGGAAGGACTTCAGGACAAGAAGTGTCTCTTCACAGGTAACACTAAGATTGGTGGAATGGTAGACAGTGAGGAAGGGATAAGGGAGTTGCGTTGGGATCAGCAAAGTTTGGAGAGATGGTCGAAGGTTTGGCAGTTGAAGTTCAGTGCCAAAATGCATGAGGTGGTGCACATTAGGAAAAGAAAAGCCATGGCAGAATACTGAATGGGAGGGATCAAGCTAGGCACTGCTGAGGAAGGGGACCTTGCAGTAATCATAAGTGACTCCCATAAACAAGCTAGCTAATGTAACAAGGCATACAGCAAGGTAACCAGGATGTTGTAGTGTATTGGGAGGTGATTTGATAGCAGGAGAAAGGAGGTATTACTACCTCTGTATACATCACAGGTAAGACTACATCTGGAGCACTATGCCCAGTTCTGGAGCACTCAACTGAAGAAAAAAGGAACAGGCTGGAGATATTGCAGAGTAACAAAAACAATTCATGGCCTGCAGGACAGATCCTACATGAATTAGGACACTGAAGATCTACTCAGTGGAGACCAGAAGGGATGTGGGGGATATGACAGAGACCTTTAGGTTCCTGAATGAAATGAACAAGCTAAACTGTGAAGAACTATTTAACAGCAAAAATGAATCTAGAACACTGGGACATGAATGAAAGCTAGGCAGAGGGAAATTCAGGATGGATGTAAGGGAAATTCTTTTTTATGGACTTTTTGAACCATGGAACAGCATGTCATTTGAGGTGGTGGGAGCCAAGAGCATTAACATCTTCAGATCTGGTTGGGACAAAGTTAAGAGCTTAATAGTCACTAGGGGTGGGGCAGCAGCAAGGCAGGGAACACAGGGTCAGGAAGCCTCAACATAAACCCTATTTAGACATTAGGGGCCCGATTCCTAGTCATGTTATGCATGGCACAAGGTGATTTACACCATACCGTATGGCACAAATCGTAACTTATGCCATGAGTTTTGCCAGCTGCAATTCCAAGTTACGGCTTGCACCATTCTACAAGCAGGTTGCAACAAAGGTGGGCTACACCACCCACTACACCTGCAACCTTCTGCAGCATGGTGCAAGGGTGGGTTACAGTAGCAACTGTGCCCTATTCCTAAAGAGTGGCTGCAGTAACTTACTTACATGATTACAAGACCCGCAATGGCACTGCGGGGTTAGACCAGCACTGAGCTGTTCTAAGGTGCATCCATCCTGGCAAAATGATGGATGCCTCTGCTGCAGCACCATGCATGGCACATTGCCCTGCCCCGTGTACCCCCCTCAGCACACCGATACCCCTCACCCCCCTGTTTTCAGGGAGCCACAAGTCCATTTTGTGTCATGCCCCCATACACCTGTGCCACCCAGCCAGCCCCACCCAAGTCCCCCAGTGGATTGAGGGAGTGTTACAGGGCAGGTGAGCTCCTGGAGAGCAGTTCAATGTGGGCTGCGACTTGCGGCACCCAGGTCCATTGTGCCATTCCCGTGGCACAAGCCTGGTACTGCCACAAGTTGTGAGTCATAGGAGCTGGAGACCCTGCCTGTCTTTGAATAGGGTGCAGGGTCCCTGGTGTAGCACCACATGGTGCAACTCGTATATGCCCTTGAGATGCACCATATGACTTGGAATCGGGACCTTGGTCTTGGGGCTATTATACGGTATTACAGTCATACTAGACAGACCAACGTTCTTTTTCTGCCATTAATTTCTATGTTTCTATATTTCTGCCAGGTACTCTGAAGAATTGACTCTGTACTGGGAGTGGTATGCAACTGTATATATCTTTGAGGGCCTCAAGATGTGCTGTCAGTTCTGTTTTCCCAGACCACAATGCTAATCCATGGAGTCAGGAAAGTTAAAATGAAGTGTGACTATGTACTACTCCCTGGACCTGGTTACCAGTCCATGGGGACTGGCACAGAGTTGGTTAGTTGCAGCTCCAGTCATGAAGTTCTGTGATACTCTGACCACCAAAGAATAGTGATAGCAGTTTTGCTCTGCTCCCCCGCCCTGTTGACAGTTTGTATCATCTGGAAGAGCAAAACATTAGCATGTAGCTCACCATATCCTCCAATCTTCTATTTCTCCTGAAGGATCCTTCTGTGCTTTTTCCTCCCTTAACCTCTCCAAATGTCTTAGCATGGATGGGTCAGACCCTAAATTACTCGCCTTTCTGACCCTGCTATTGCTAATCCACTCTGTCACCTACTTAACCTCTCTTTGTCTCTCAGTTCTGTACCTCATTCTTGGAAGTTTGAAAACGTTGTCCCTCTCCACAAAGGTGGTGACACCACCTCTTCTAGCTACTTTCAGCTTATCTCTGTTTTTCCTACTCTTGGCAAGATGCAAGAGAAGCTTGTCTAGACTCAACTTTCACACTTCCTCTACAGCATGAACTTCCTCTCTTCATTACAATCTGGTTTCTTTTAAAACCACTCCATTGTCTCCTCTTTTCTGCATGTCATTGACCCTGTCCATAAGGGGATAAACATAATGCTCATCACAGCTGCATCTTCATTGATATTGCAATGGTCTTTGACATAGTAGCCTAATACCTCCTTCTGAATAAGCTGAGAGGTGCAGGCCTCTCTGCTCCAGGAATCAACTGGTCCAGGTCTCACCTCTCTGGACACATTCAGGCAATTAGGGTTGGGCATACCTTGTCCCCACCTCCCAATTCAGTTGATGGTTTCCCAGGGCTCTATATTGGGTCCCATTTTAATTAATATCCCTTAATGACCTGACTTCAGCTTATGTCAGCTCACCTATTCATATGCATGCAGATAATTCTGTACTGTATGCCTCAAGCACCTGCCATTTCCCTGGAAACTTTGCTTCAATGTGACTTCAATAATGTTAAGTGCTGGTTTCAATATCACCAACACTGATTAAATGCCAAGAAGATGGTGTCTATAACTTTTAGTTCAAGCCATATGCTAGCATGGCTCCCCTTCCCCATAGACTTTTCTATCTGAACTGGCACCCCACTTGAAGTCATTCCCCACTTCAAGTACCTAGCTGTGTGGCTGTGTGGAAAACTCAACTTCTCCACCCATATTGATGCCACCCATAGTAAGCTGTGCCCCAAACTTGGTGCCCCATACTACAATAATTTTCTTTAAATTCAAGGTTTATTGATCAACATAATTGTCATTACAATTTAACACAGTATAGAATAAAATCTGTTTCAAATACATGATCATAATACAATGATTTATGACACATAGAAAGATACAAATATTAAACATATTCATACCAGCGTTACCTTTTATAGTGAATTTGTAATCATAGATGCACTGTACTTAAACATTTTGTTAGTTTTAACAAGTTGGTTTCTTCTCTCATGTTAAATAATTCTCAAATGATCTGATGTGGTGACAGTTTCAATTTTCCCATAATGGGAGCTAAGAAATGGTCCCTAGCTGTACTATAAAATGGATATATCAAAACAACATGGACAAGGCCATTGTCTGCATTAAGATGTCAGCCACAGAACTTATTAGTAACCTCGCCCCGTTTTTGACTCCAGTATATATAATTCACCTTGTAAATTTCCATGCAAAATCTAATAATTAAATTGTGATCCTTAGGGTCATCCAATATTTTAAGACATGGCACCAGCAGCTGGTTATTGCTTATCAGTTTGTACTATCTAAAGCACTTCAAACTATTACTTAATGACTGAGTTTTTGTGATCTCTGTGTCATAGAGCCTTAGTTTGATTTTTGTACTGATATCTTGAAAAAAGCTTTTATATAAACGTCATGCAAAAGGTGACCTAGTCCACAAGGCAAAATAGCTTCCCTTAATGGTTCAAGGAGTGATGCCAAGAAGCCTATTCTATCATAGTCTATGGCTTCCTCTAGACACATTCTCCTAAGGTGGTGCTTGGGCAAAAGGAACAATTTTAGCATATATTTTAATCTGTTTTCCAAAATAAGTGTATTCAGTGAAAATTGCCCCAACTCCATCCTTACAAGCTCCTCTGGGACTGACTGCAGGACTCTAAGAATAGATTTCTGCATTTTATTTGTAGTAATTTCTAATTTGTCCACGTTATCATATGCCCAGATTTCTGAATCATATAAAATGCTCATTTTGATTTAAATATTAATTAATTTCAATAATCCTATTATTGATCCTCCTCCTAGCAGAGAATATAATCTCTTAACAGCATTGAAGGCAATTAGTATCTTAGATCTAAGTTTATCTATATGATGCTTCCATAATAAATTGTCAGCATATCTTACTGCTAAATAATCATACATTTTAACTGTTTTAATGTGTTATTTTTCTATAAACAACTTTGGAGATTGTCTAGTTTTGTTTCCAAAGATTACCAAGTTAGTCTTTTCTTTGTTTATGTTGAGTTTTTTTCTTTGCATTGTAAGAAAAAAATCATCATCCATACACTGGAGTCCCAACAATGATGTTGAAAAAAGAATAATGTCATCCATATAGGCTAAACATGCAATTTTAACATTTACTATTGTGGGCAAATGAAATCTGGTTGTATTAAATTACAAATGATTGAATCTATATATAAATTAAATGATGTAGGAGCCAGGATACAGCCTTGTCTGACTCCACAGTTAGTTTCAGTGAGGTCAGACAGGGTACTGCTCTGGTCATACTGTATCTTAAGCCATGTACAGTATGTTAATATAATCTAATAAGCATTTCAAGCAAAACTGAATCTATGTTGTACGTCAATACTTTTTGCCATACAATAGTGAGACTAATCAGATCAAATGCTGATTTAAAGTCCACAAAGCAGCAACAGAGTTCTGAGTTTTTTTAATTTTGACATACTTCCATATCAAGTGTGAGAGCATGGTACAATGTTGGGTAGTTAAATGACCAGCTCTAAATTCAATCTGAGCTTGATTTAAAATATTATTCTGGATTATCCAGTCTTTCAATCTAGTAAGAACTGTCCTTGTAAAAAGCATTTTAGAGTTGTCTAGTAAGCTTTTAGGTCTATCCTATATAGCCTATAGCCCTAACCATGGTGACATATAATCTCGAAACCAAGTGGACCATAAAACAGGGGTATTACAGAGCAATGGCTTCAGATTAAAAAAATAAAACACAGAAAAAAAAGAATAGGACAGGATTAACCATATAAAGCCCACCTTGCTCTTTTGGAAGATACAATATACCTCTTTTAATCGGATTTAACCGATTTTCCTAAACCACACAAAAAAAAGGCTCAAAACCAAAGTTTCAAGGTTCTGAGGAAGTGGCTATATAGCCTCAAATGTAAGAAACTACACAATAAAAATGTTTTAATCATATAAATCCTTTTAAGTTTGGACATCCGCCACTTATTCCATAAAACAACTCTAGATTGTGCATTTTTAATAAGTTTGGTCCAATTAAATTCTGCTATATTATCAATTCCAAAATAAATTCTTAAAATTTTAGCTGCTGAAGTAAGTATACCCATAGCGGATGTACATGCTGAAGTCTCCCCTCCCAAGAACAAAACACTTACTTTTGTGTTGATTTACCCTTGCTCCTGTACATTCCATAAAATCTAGTGTCACAGCATCAGTAGCAATACTGGACTGCAAATCTGATAAGAAAATACAAATATCATCAGCATATGCAACAATTTTAAGGTCTTCCATAGTACTATGTAATGAAAAACCTCTAATCTGTACATCAGCATTCATAAGTGCCAACAATGGTTCCAAGGTCAAAGTGTACAAAAGAGGACTAAGGGAACATTCCTGCTTCACCCCTCTAGCTTGATATGTAAATTTGCCAGCCCAACCATTTACATAAGGAGCAACCTCCATAAAGTCATAATAGTTTTTAAGCCAGGTAATAAATTGTGTAGGAAATCTGAATTTTGCCAAACACTTCCATATGTAACAATGATAAACTCTGCCAAAAGCTTTTAACTGATCTAAACTCAATGAAAAAACTTGAAGTTCTCCAGCTCTGCTACACTCCATCAATTCCCTAATTAACAGCAGAGCATCCGTAATCTTTCTGCCAGGTACAGAACAAAATTGGAAAGGTCCCACAATAAAAGGTAAAATCATTGATAATCCATTACACAAGATTTTGGATAATATTTTACTTTCTGAGTTTAACAATGTAATTGGACGCCAATTTCTAAGATCTTCCTTAAGACTTGCTTTATATAGAAAGTCACCAGGCCTTTATGAAAACTTCTAGGGACAATCCCAGTGTCCAGAATATTATTGAAGTGTTGTAATAATTCAACACCTAAAGTATTACAAATAATGGGATACATTTTGTTTGTAAGACCATCATAACCGGGAGTTTTGTTTTTTGGTAAATTCCATAATACTGCTTCTAATTCTTTAGATGTGACAGGCATAATAAGGGAAGATAATAAATAGTCAGGAATATGTGGAAGAGCGCAGGACTTCAACCATTGTCCCAAACTATCCTCAGTTATTTTAGAATCAGCACTAAAAAGCCATTGTAGGTATTTATCTAATTCAGACAATATTCCATGTTGTGTTACAACTAGGTCCCCAGAGGCTGTTTCTAAAGCCTTCATTTCTTTTCTTGTGCATTGTGCTGCACACATCTCAAAAGGGTTACTAGCCCCATGTGTCCCCATCATACCAAATTGTTGTTCAGTAACAAAAGTTTTTCTCCTATCATATTGATCTTGTACCATCTTATTCTTCAAATCAGATAAAACATTAGGTCTATAAATTCATCTTTATAAAGCTGTGAATGAAAGCAATGTAAAGTATTACACAATAAACTATATTCTGTTTGTTTGGCCCGTCCCAAAAGTCTTCCAACATGTTGGAAATATTGTTTAATATCAGTTTTTGTATCATCCCACCATAACTGTGGGGAATCATAAAGAAAGTGAACTGATTTACATGCTAAAAATAAAGAAATAAAACCCTGCCGCACTTCAGGTATTTCAAGTAGGGACAAATTCAATTTCCAGTATCCAGGCCCTTTAGAAATGGTGGGAAAATTCATTAAAGTAAGTTGCAATAAAACATGATCTGAAGTAGCAACAGGGACAGTTTTGGGGGATCGCATATGTAAATTCAGTGATACAAGCTAATACTCAATTCTGGATTAATGGGATCTGGAAAAGTAAGTACAAGGTACCTAAAGTCCAAAGTCTGCAAAACTATCTTTCAAGGCAGTTAATTTTAAGAGATCATTTAAATAATTGGAATCACAATATAACTTATTACCCACAGCCCCCCTATCCTGAAGAGTTCTATTAATATTAAATTCCCCTCCAAATAGAATATTTCTCCTGGTAAAAAGATATGGTTGAATTTTCTGCAATAAAGCTATCCTAGCCATTTTAACTTGGGGTTCATAAATATTAATTAACTGAAAATCAGAGTCTTGAAAAGTAACATCTAAGAGAATTGCCCTACCTGGTTCTATATCAACCATGTTCGAAACTACAACTCCAAAAGAAAAAAAACAAATCCCTACACCAAAACATAAATCCACCCCAGACCAGACCAATAACACACTGCATTAATCCAAGCATTTGAAGCAAGTTCAGAATCATCCATTGAATGCAATCCAGTGTCCTGAAAAAAGACCACATCAAGAGAGGACTCTGTAAATAAGTCACAAGTCGACAATTTCTTTTTTTCAGACTGAATACTGTTGACATTAAGAGAGGTGATATATAAATCACAGGACATGAAAAGGAGAAGAAAAACACAAATACTCTGTTTAGAAACTATTAGGGTAAGTGTTTATGTTGTGTACTTTTCTGTACTCCCAGTCTGCTACCTTGTTGTTTATTCTTTGGTTTAGGCATAACCGCAGACTTAGGACCTTGTTCCATATCTGAGGTAGGGTCCCTTTGGGAAGAAGATCGTGAAGCAGTGTCCGAATCCAAATCTTCCATACAGTCTTCAATTGGGAGACTATCAAATAGAAACATAGAAACATAGAATTTGATGGCAGTTAAGGACCACTTGGCTCACTCAGTCTACCCATTTCCCTACCTACTGGATAAGCTGCAGATCCTAGTTAACCAGCAGCCTACTTCTTCCTACCCCCACCCCCTAGAATTGCCTTATGACTGTCCCATGCATGCTTGAATTCTACCACTGTTTTTGACTCCACAACCTCCTCCGGAAGACCATTCCATGCATCCACAACCCTCACTGTGAAAAATACTTCCTTAAATTACCTCTGAGCTGCCCCCTACTATCTTCAAATTGTGCCCCTTGTTCTTGCACACCTCTTTTTGAAAGATGCTACCCTCTTGAACTTTGTTGACTCCCTTGAGGTAGTTGAAAGTTTCTATCATGTCCCCCCTCTCCCTCATTTTCTTGAGGCTATACATATTAAGCTCCTTAAGTCTCTCTTCATATGTCTTCCAGTGCAGACCCTGCACCATTTTAGTTGCCTTCCTCTGGACAGCTTCCATCCTGTCTATGTCTTTGTGGAGATTGGCTCTCCAGAACTGCATGCAGTACACCAGATGGGGTCTCACCAGCTGTCTGTACAGAGGGATAATAACTTCCTGTTTTCTACTGGTGATGCCTCTCCCTATGCATCCCAGTATCCCCCCAGCCCTTCTTGCTGCCTTCTCACATTGCTTGCCCACCTTTAGGTCATCTGATATGACTACCCCCAGGTCCCTTTCCACTTTTGTTGTTGTTAGTATCTCACCCCCCATTGTGTACTCTTAACCTGGGTTTTTGTTTCCCAGGTGCATTGCCTTGCACTTCTTAGAACTGAATCTAAGCTGCCATACATTTGACCTTTTCTCTAACCTTGCCAAGTCCTTCTCATCCTTTCCACCCCACCTTGTGCATCCAACACTGTTGCAGATCTTTGTGTCATCTGCAAAGAGACATACTTTCCTTCCAGTCCCTCTGCAATGTTGCTTATAAAGACATTGAAGAGGACCGGTCCTAATATTGTACCCTGCGGTACCCCACTAGTAACCCCCCTTTCTTCAGAGTGGACTCCATTTACTTTTACTTTCTGTGTCCTATTCTCCAGCCAATTCTTTACCCAGGCTGTCATCTTAGGACCCACTCCCAGGCTGGCTAACTTGTATATTAATCTTTTGTGTGGGACTGTGTCAAATGCCTTGCTAAAGTCTAGGTAAGCCATGTCCACAGCCCCTCCTGATCCACTACTTTGTGATCCAGTCTAAAAATCTATCAGATTTGTCTGGCATGACCTTCCTGCTGTGAATCCATGCTGCCTTGGGTCTGTGCCCTCTGGCCTCCAGATACTTGACAATTCTTAATTCAGAAGTGATTCCATCACTTTCCCTATCACTGAGGTTAAACTAACAGGTCTGTAGTTTCCTGCTTCTGCCTTGCTCCCACTTCTGTGAAAGGGAATCACATCTGCCCTCCTCCAGTCCTTGGGTACCACCCCATCCTCCCATGGTTTGTTAAAGAGGGTAGTCAGTGGTGTCATTAGTTCTACCCTTAGTTCTTTTAGAATTCTGGGATGAATCCCATCAGCCCCCATTGCTTTGGCCACCTTCAGTTTTAAGAGTTCTTTCAGAACCCTTTCTTCTGTAAATGGGCTGGTGTCAACTTCTGTATCCAGAGTGTTTCTACTGTTTGTTTTAGGTACCTCCCCCTCTTCCTTTGTAAATACTGAGCAAAAATATTTGTTTAGTATGCTCCTTTTCACAGTCACCCTCTGCCCACCCTCCCTCCCCTTGTTAAGCCTCACTATCCTCCCTTTGTCTTCCTTCACTCCCTGATGTACCTATACAAGGTTTTATCCCCTTCTTAACTGAGATGGCTATCTTTTCCTTGGTTTGGGCCTTTGCTGTTCTGACTACCTTCCCAGCTTCCTTTTGCTTTAACTGATACAGTTCTCTGTCCTGCTCCTTCTGTGATTCCTTCTACTTCCTGAATGCTTTCATTTTCTCTTGCACCTTCACTGCCACTTCCTTTGAGAACCATAGTGATTTATTACATTGTTTCATTTTGTTTATTTGCTTCACACAAAAGGCTTGTTACCTCTGTGATTGCAGTTTTTATTATTCCCCATTGTTCTTCCACCCCTCCTCCCTGCCCATTTGCTAGTGCATTCCTTAGGCACTCACCCATTTTGGCAAAGTCAGCCATCCTAAAGTCCAGTACTTTTGCCTTTGTATGGCTTGACTCTATTGCTGTGTTTTTTGTGAACCATACTGTTCGATGGTTGCTAGTTCCCAGATGGCTACCCACTTCTACATCTGTGATCCTCTCTACATCTCCATTTGAGAGAACCAGGTCTAAGATTGCTCCCTCTCGAGTGGGCTCCAATACTAGTTGTCTAAGGCATGCCCCCTGTAGGGCATCTAGAATAACCCCACTCTTCGAAGTGGCTGCTGCAACTGCACTCCAGTGAACATCTGGCATATTCAGATCACCCATCAGCAATATCTCCCCTTTTTCTGCCATTCTAAGTATACTTTCTATCATTTACTTGTCCATTTCCTCCCCCTGAGAAGCGGGTATGTATACAACCCCTGTGCGGATTGTGGTGCCATTGCCTGTCTCCAAATTTACCCACAGTGCTTCTTCTCTTCCCTGTTTACCCTTTTGTTCTGTTGCTTTGATTCCTTCCCTTGTGTAAAGAGTTACTCCTCCTCCTCCTCCTCTTCTTTTACCCTCCCTGTCCCTCCTGCAGATAGTGTATCCTGGTATGTTTATGTCCCAGTCATGGTTTTGTGTGTACCATGTTTCTGTGACTGCCACAATATCCAGATGTTCCTCCTCCATCAAGGCCACTAATTCAGGAAGCTTGTTACTCAGACTATTGGCATTGGTACTCATTGCTCTCCATGTTTTGATGGCTTTACCTTCTGTTGCAGCATCCCCAATGACCTTTCTACCTCGGTATTTTTCTCATTTAGTACCCTGTTTTGTATTTATTTGTTAAAGTGATAGGTTGGTGGGAAGAAGCTACTACTTCCCCAGAGTTAACGACCAGGGTTTTAAGTGAGGTATGCAAGGGGGGGTGCCATAGAATTATCAACAGCACAAGAAAAAATTGGGTGAGAATCATCTGCATCAGACAGGGGTTGTACAGGAACGTCATTGACTGACAAGTGCCCCAGGGGTTGCAATGGAGCTGACCCAGACACATATCCAGGTTTCTACAACAGTGACTGGAGTTTCAGGTTGAGGCCTCCTGGGAGGTCTAGGGTCAATAGGGCTTTGTCAAGTAGAAGCAGATCTGATATAAAAATCTTGGATCACAAAGTCTGTTTCTTCCGTAGTGTGAAGATGCCAATGGGCAGTCAGTGAACATATGGCCAGGTTCCTCACAAAAATTACAGTTTAGGGCAATATCACAATCTAAGCCAGCATGACCTAATTCTCCACAATGAAAACATTTAATAACATCACAGGTAGTGCTAATATGATGTAAAGATCCACATTTATGACAACGTCTAAGTTGGTCAGAATAAACAATAAAACCCTTATCTCTACCCCCAAAAAAAAACAATTAGGAAGATGTTGGAACTCATTATTAGTTTGAAACAATTTAATTTTGAGGTGCCACCCCACATTCCTAAACCCTTTGGAATCACTGATAGGTTCAGGGGCTCCTTGGACATCACATTTTTTGTTTAACCAATGCAAAATATCTGTAATATTCACTCCCTCATTCTGAAACAAGACAGTAATAATTAGGAAAGCTTGCTTTGTAAGGGGAATCACCTGAAAGTGTACCCAAAAAGTGTTGATCTTCAAAACAGACTATTTAGTCCAAAATTTCTCTAATAATGCAGGGGTCCAAAAACTGGTACCAAAAATATGTTCTCCTGGTGCATGTATCAGGGCATACACCTCAGTAGGAGAAAACCCCAGGGTTTGTTTCAAAAGAACATGGTCTACATAAAAATGATGAGGTAATTCCTCCATACCCCATAAGTATTGCAGTCTAATGGCATTGCATCATTTTGCCATTTCCAATGGCTTATGAAAAGGCTCAGTATAAGTCTTTTTAGAGCCTGCATCAGGTGCAGGAATAGAAGTCACATTTGGCAAAAGGTGGTCCCCCCGCCTCGCTATGAGCCACAGTTCCTTCAGCAATCGTGCTTACAAAGGGGGAATAAGAAATAGAACCTCTGTTCAAGTCAGAAATAATGTGGTCACCAGAAACAAAGATGTTGTCTGAAGCATGATTCTCTGGTAGAGATTCCATATCAGTTGCAAGTGGTGCCAAAGCAGGTCGAGAAACTGCAGACTCACCAAGCAGTGGTGGAAAATCCTCATCAACTTCCCAAGTGCCATCCAGTCAGCGCTTCCAGCTGGCTTGCATCAGGGCATCATCTGCAGACCAGTCTGCAACACCCAGCAGAGCCTTATTATCAGAATCCAAATCTGTTCTGCACTCCAAAAGTGGCTTTGAGGGGTTACTTGTCTCAGCTCCACGTTGTGTAGCAAGAAAAATTTTAGCCGTAGATTTTTCAGGGGAAGGCGAGAGACCTTGTAGTCTCTTTCATTTGTTTTCATCTCTTAACAACTGGGAGGCAAATTCATAGTCTTGCTTTGTGGATTTAAGTTTATTTTCATAGGAATGTCATAGTTCACGACCTCGGTCTGTATCATCTAATTCAAACTCTCCCATGACAGCAGTACTCGTAGAAGCCTGCGGCCACTCCTTGCTATCAGCATTAGCCTCATCCACCGAGGAGACCTTGCCACACACACCTTTCTCCGACTCCAGCTCCATCAGGAATGACGCGCATACCTCTGAGACAGTGCCCCTTACCGCAACAGTAGGGGAATTTTTCATTGAAAAAGAAAGACAATACATCAATGCAAAGTATATATAACAATAAAGTAAATCACAAAAATGAAGCATATATAATTCATTAACAAACTTCACTTCACACCAATTTAAAAAAAAAACAATAACCATAATCATGAGAAGAGAAACAGCAGTAACCCCAACCAAAAACAAAAGATTTGTGTTTATAATCAAAACATGTGTTTCCATAGAATCCTAAACTTTGGTACAGTAAGGAGTGTTTGCTCCAGTTCCTTCTGTTTAACAACTGCATCCTCAACTTGTTAAATTAATATCTGAGTTGGCATAGGTAAATGTTGAATAGAATATTGACATCTTGCTTGCCACAAATAAAACTTAATGCAAGCAAACAGCAAATTCAAAGTACTAGGATGATATTGTGACAAAAGCCGAGTATAATCCCCCAATACCAAGCTTTCATAGATAATATGGGTTGCTAAACCCCAGCACCACCTAGTGGCCAAGTCAATCCAAAATTGTTTAGCATACACACACTGGAAAAAAAAGGTTCCATCATTTCTTCCTGACCATTGCACTCTATTCTAATACTTTGATGCTCCAAGTGATGCGTATGCTTAAGATTCCCCTTGACCCCTAATCACCCATGACAACATAACCACTGTATATCCCACATCTTACCTGGGATACATTTATCAACAAGTGTACATAATGCATTTCCCAATTTCATAGGTACACATTTAGGAAAGTCTACCTGAGAAACAGAATTTCTCCTCATAATATCAAAATATTGGGGTTTTCACTGAAAATTTACTAAACGCTCTTTAGTAATCCCCCACTGCTTTAATTTTCTAATAGCAGCTACAGCAAAGTCTGGGACCACCAAAGAGGCCTGTAATTTGGGTATAGAATCCACCCACTTCTGTAAAAAAGGCTGGAACAACAAATTTGTCCATGCATCCCATATGTGTTCATGTTCCATCACTCATGGCATCGTAGCTTTAAAGAAAAAGGAAAAAAAAAACAAAAACCAAAGGATATAACATCCAAAGCCCACCCTGTTTAGTTGATAAATACGTAAAATCTCTTTTAACCAGATTAAGCCAGCACCCCCACAACATCTGGAAAAATATATTAAATAATCTTGTCTCCAGGGTACCTGGAATAGGAAACACAGTACACACATACAAAATAATAGGAAGCAGAAATGTTTTTATAATTAGAACCCTCTTCATTTTGGAAAGAGCCCATGCCTTCCAAATTTGGACCTTCTGCTCACCCACTCTTATTTTCTCTTCCCAATTTATGTAGGCCAAAGGACCAATGCCAAATTGATAACCAAGAATCTTAACAGTGTCAGTAGAGATAGCAATTTGCCCAACCCTGGACTCATGTACCCCACCACCCACATAAACCCCAGTACTCTTAGCATAATTCAGTGCTGCTACTGCAAGACTGGCATACCCATTTAAAACCTGTAAAGCAGTTGTACCAGAAACTGGATCCTGAACTACAACAACCAAATCATCAGCATAAACTGACAACTTTTGAGGTTCCAAAAATGGTGATGGAGATAAACCTTGTATATTAACATTGTGAAGGATTTCCCTTACAATAGGATCCAATATGAATGTATATAATGGGGGCTGAGTGGCATTTCAGAGCTGAGAAGCCAGTGTAGGGACTACACCGAAAGGGTCCCACCGTGCAGGGGTGGTGTAGCTTGTTCACTTTGGAATTCCAATCTGAAAACTAAGAGGACCCCCTTTTTACATGGAGTTTAAAGTAAGAAAAGCCATTAGGCAGTTAAAATGTTTGAATGTTGAATAAATTTCATGTTTCTTTGCGGGGGTGCACTGGATGCCACACACCAGTAGCACCCTTCTCCAGAAATGGGAATTGCATTTTGAGCATTGCAAGGTTTTGAGCGTGCTATTTGGATGTTTTCTGAGTGGACAACCCTGCCTCACTCCTCTCTGTAAGGGCAGTGCCTCTCCTATAACCCCATCAACAGTAGGCAGCACTATTGCTTTCTGATATAAAAGACTAATCCAAAACCTGAATTTGAAGGGTATCCCATATTTTCCAAGAACTTGCAAAAGAAAGGCATGAGACACCCTTTCAAAAGCTTTTGTCTGATCCAAAGCCAGCAGATATCCTGATGATCTCTCTTGCCTACCCAATTCACAAACATTCCATAAAAAAGCCAGATTTTGCTGTATTTTTCTCCCTGGAATAGAACAAGTCTGGATTGGGCGAATCAATTTAGTAGCCACCTTTTGTAATCTGTGACATAAAATAGCAGATAATAATTTGTAATCAGTGTTTAATAAACTTATAGGCCTCCAATTACCCAAATCCATCTTAACACCATTTTTATATAAATAAGTAAGCAGAGCAGTTGAGAAATTATAAGGCACCTGCCCTCTGTCCAAAATTTCATTAAAGACATTATACAAAATCTCACTTAAATCATGTATATAAGATTTATAAAGTTTATTAGTAAGGCCAACTACACCCGGTGAAATACCTAAAGCTAAACCAGTAATTTCATGCCTATTGTCCTCTTTAGAAATGGGTTTAATCAAATCACTACTTTCTGCCACAGATGGTGCTGGTAATGCACATGTAATAATATCCTCCCACCACACGAGTGCAGTAAAAGGGGTTCCCTGATGTTCCTGTATAAATTCGCTAACAATTTCTAACATCTCAATGTTAGAAGTTTTCAAACCCCCCACTGTATCCATAAGACCCACCATTAATGTTGTATCTATCCTATGTTTACAAGCAGAAAAGGGGTTGGACGAAGGTGTCCGTACAGTGAAATACTGCATTTCTGCCTGTAGGGATGCTGCATGATCATATTGATAATGTCTCATATGACTTTTGATAATATCAAGCTTTTTATTAATACGAACATCAGAAACATTGGGTAAAGAAGTTCATTTATAATACTGATTCTGAAAAGTCTAAATATTTTAAATACTCTGTATTACTTTTACCTTTCCCAAAAGAAATAAATAAATGCCTAATATCAAGCTTCGTATCCACCCACCATTGTGCACAGGAATCATAAAGCACTTTTGTTAATTTCCTAGCAAAAAGAAGAGAATTCAATTTATATTGTACTTCCAGATCTTGTAACAAAAAGGAATTTAATTTCCACCTCAAGGCAGAAGCTGGAAACTGAGTTGGAAAATTGGACATATCCATAGTACAAAATAGAACTAAATGGTCTGAGAATTCACAAGGTCTTAAAGTAGATTTATGAGAAAAAAGAAATTTTGCAAAAAAACAAAATCTAACCTAGGTCAAAATGCACTACGCCTATAAGTGGCCCTGGCATCCCGGTAAAGTTCCCTATAAGCATCTTTCAGAGAAGCTAACAACAACACTTTTTGTAAAGCATGTGAATCACAGTACACCTTTTGTTGTACTTGATCCTTAAGCTTGACATCTAAGTTACAATTCATGTCACCCCCCCCAAAATTATTTGCTTCTGGGTAAATAAATATGGTTGAATACTATGAAATAAATAAATCCATAATGACTTGACCTGAGGTGCATATGTATTTATAAGTCAGAGAGAAAACCCCTGATAAACACAATCCAACAAAAGGGCCCTACCTGGATGTATGTCAACTGATCATGTAACATGAACAAGGTATTGTTAAACAAAATACCCAAGCCATCCGCTGCATCTTCCCCATAAGATCAAAAATTAGGCCCCTTAGGCCACAATTTAGTAGCATCTTGGAGATCAGATCGGCAATTAAATTTCGTTTCCTGCAAAAAAATAATATCAACATTCAAAGTAGGGCAGTAATGTAGACATGCCATCCTTTTTTATAATTCTTAATACTGCATGTATTTAAGGAAACAAGTTTAATGCCAGCCATGAGAAGCTAAAAAAAAGATATCAACCAAATGGTTTCTGAACATCTTTTTTACGTTTTTTTCCTTTTTTCTTTTTAACTTCCCTCCCCCCATCCTCACACTATATATCAGAAACAAAACCAGTTTGTATGGATACATCAGACTCTGAACCGCCCTCCTGGTTCTGTAACACCTGAAATGAGTTACCAAGAGGAATATCTACATGCTGACTGACTTGTCGACTAGAAGCCCTGGTTACCCTTCTTGAGTGAGGGGTTTGGAATTCTATTGTAGAAGAAGGAAGTGGCACAACATCCTGCCTACTAGGGGTTGTAGGAATGGGAGGGGGCTCTAAATTTACATCCACTGACCCTTGAGGAAGTACTGTGGGGATAATATCAGTAGAATGTTACCTGGAATCCTGCCCTGAGGCCTCAGTGGTCTCTGAAAACTCTGGGTCAGTAGTAGAAGTGGAAGGGGGGGGTAGTGGGGCCTGCACCAGATGTAGAAGCTTGATGTTTTGGGCCTGCATGGGGCATGTCCCTGCTCTGACACCTGCCCTGTGCAGAATTGATTAAATCTTGTTAATTTAGTCTCCCCATTTGTTATGTCCAGCCCAGGGGCACTGGTGGTAGGCATGGCCTTGTTTATCACAAAGATTGCCACGAAAAATGTTCCTACAGGTCCCACTATCATGGTTAAGTTCACCACATAAGGTGCATTTTACCTTGTCACAGGCACTGCTAAAGTGTCTCGTACTGCTACATTTATAGCAGGTCTTAGGTTGCCCAGAATAGAAATAGACACCCCTATCTTTACCCCCCAAAAAAGCTATTAGATATATGGATAACTTTGTTCCCTATAATATGAAGTTTAACTTTAAATTTCCACCTTCCAGTCCATATACCCTCCCCATCAATAATAACTTCTGGGGGCCCCAACACCATGCATTTGTGCTCCAACCAAAAAAGTATATCTCCCACATTTACACCCTCATTCCTGAACATAATATTCACCACTTTGTAGAGGGGTTTTGTAATGGGAATAGCCCAGAGGGGCAGCCATAAAGGCTGCATTTTACAATTCTCATTGCGATGCCAGACTTGATCTAAACCAGCAAATGTTTTAACGCTAATGTCTATTAATGCATACATGTCATTAGCTTGAAAATTCATTGAATCTTTCAGTAGCTGTCTGGCAACATAAAGTTTATCTGGATGTTCTTCAAGTCCCCCATGATAATGTAGGTAGGCAGCATTTCACCTGTGCACTTGCTCTAGCCTGTTATTTCGAAACAGATCAGAAAAGCAAGACCCAGGATGTTGTTGCTCCCGAAGTGGAGCTATAGGAGGGGAATGGCTCTGTGAATCATCCGGCTAGTCAGTTTCAATATGAGCAGTAAAACTGTCAGAATGCCCTTTGTCCTGAGGAGCTGTACCAGAGTCTAAAACAGATTCCTGACCTGTCCGTGAGTCCATGGGGGCCCCCAATTCTGTCAGCGGCAAAGTTGGAGAAAAAGTCTCCCAGTTTGAATCTGGGATCCATTTACCATCCCTTAATATCCAACCAGCATCTGTCAGCGCTCTGTCCTTAGACCACTCACGGCTTGGATAGGAGTCTTTTCATGAGATTTCCTTCCGCATTCCAGCAGCAAGTGCATCAGTGGGGTGAGTCATTTTATCAGAATTTGACAAATCCACACTGGTCACTGATGCCTTTGAAGGGGAAAATACAAGTATCAAAGAGATCTTAGTAGACCAGTCCTGAAAATGCATCTTAGATGTGCCCTGTAATAACGGGGATACTGATGGTCGAGAATCAAATCCTTGCTCGAGTCTCCCGTCGCGTGGCGTTCACCATGCAAAACTCCAACAGACTCAAAAGGTGCACCCAAAACACTTGCATTTTCCCCTGTATCTGTCATAACAGGGGGAAAGAGCTCAGACTGCACATAAGCTCTGACCTGTTGCACCATTGATGGCTCAGAGGCGTCTGCCATGCAAACACAGCAGCCAGACCCCCTACCTGTGAGTAGAGGACTTTTCCCAGTGTCCTGGCCAAATTTCCCCCATTCACTAAAAGTACTACCAAAAGCTTAATCTGGTTCAGTTTCAGTTAGTTACCCTCAGTATCTCCCCCTGCACTGGATGAGGCTGAAAATAGGCAGAATTACCTTGCATTCCTTTCCCAGTCTTAAAAACCTAAATACACAAATAATCTGCAAGAAGGCCTATTGTCCCTTCCAATTCTTTTGCAGAGTCATGTATGAGCACACTGTAGAGGACCAGTTCCAGTACTGAGTCGTGCAGCACTCCTTCCCTCCCCCGGCAACTCTCCCATCATTAGAGTCAGTGCTATTTTCCATCACCTACTGTCACCTATCTGTTAACCTATTTCTAACCCAAATTCACCATTCTGAATCCCACCCATAGGCTGCTCAATTTCTTAATTAGTCTCATGTGCAGCGCAGTGTTGAATGCCTTGCTAGAGTCCAGATAGGCCACATCCACTGCCCTTCCCTGCTCTATTTGCCTGGTCATAGAGTCAAAGAAATCAAATAAGCAGACAGAATGCATCAAGGCACTGGATAGGCAGGGTATGAAGCAGAAGAGCAGAAACCAGTATAAGCACAAGGACTGGAGGACTCAAAAAGTGGCCCAACTGGGAAACAAAGGGCAGCGGGCACTGGACGGAAGACTGAGAGTGCCACCAGCAGAAGGGGGCACCAACCAGAGGAGTGAGGAAAGCATCATCAGGCACAGGCAGGGCACACAAAAGCAATGGCAAGATGGGAGCAAGGATCTGACAGCAGGAGGAAATGAATGATAGGCACCAGTAGGGAGCAGAAAACAGAAGCTGCAGCAAGCGGCCATGGCACGAAGTGAGGCAGACACATTTCTAAGTCACGGGGAAGGAAGCCAAAAGTGCAGCTCAAAGAAACCATGAGTCTTATGACAGTCATATAATGCTTGGTGGAGGGCAATGGTGAGTATTGTTCACAGACCCACCAAACATAAGACATAGCCAGATATCTCATCATTAGTGTAGTTTTTATCCTCGCATATTTCTTTTTTTTTGCTCCTCTGACCTCTTGGCCATCCACTCCTGCAGGCCAGCCAAGGCCTATACTGCTGATAAGTCCTAAACACCATCCACCTCCCCTAATCACCATCTCCCGGGACTCCTGATATAACCCTCATTAGGTGGGACCCTACAACAGTGGGAGGTTGCCAGGGGATGAGAATCACCCAAGAGGGCTTCCAATGTATCCCAGATATGACAGGGCTCAGCCAGGATGCTCTTATCTGGGCCCCAGGTGTGTGGATGGACTGGCAGCCATCATCCAGTTGGCCAGGTGGGCAGCTTTTTTCCCATTATCTTGGGGAGCAAGACGTGCCATGTGACATCAAGATGCAAGCCGACGTCCGCCATGCTCCCTCCTGCAGCAAGGTCAGACGTGTTACCATGCCCCCAGCCTCCAACAGGGTACAGTAAAAACCAAGCCCTGAACCCAACTCCTTCCCAGGAGAAGGCAAGCAGTCACTAGATGCTCAAGTCATCTCCCCCCAGCCATCCCTCCGACACCGGAGTCCATTACCGAATCCGGGTCATAGACATCGCAGGCGGAAATCCAACTGCTTCACCAGTAGGCTGGCATATACATGCATATTTCTAAATCAGCTCTTGTTGTTAGTTTTGTACCTAGTGACTCCAAAACATGGCTGCCATGTACAATTTTTTTCTTTAATTTCTTCTGGTGATGTTAATTGTTGGTTGTACAAATTAGATGCATACTGATGATGGATTAGGATGGAGGTGCCACATGTTTCTGTTGTCAAACAGCTGAGCACCATAATATGATGGTTAATTGTGGTGGGCATGGCAAGTAAAGAGGAGCTTCTATAAACTTAAAAAACATATCTCAGTTCAAGGATGAAAAATGAAGAAAATGGGTGTACTGATGTTTTTGTCAAAAAAAAATCACTTTTTTCCCTCCCTCCTTCCTTCCTTCCTCCCTTCCTTCCTTCCTTCCTTCCTTCCTTCCTTCCTTCCTTCTCCCTGTGCTACAACATAATCATCCAAGGAACAACACTTCCAGCTGGCACATTGACAACTGAAAGTCCAATGCTGTTTCAATCATTAATCTAGTGTAAGGAATTAATATGTTGTCACTGAGGCACCAATATTCAAAAAAATATGATTTAGGGACACAATCTCCTCAGTGAACATGAACACTGAAAAATCTCATATTAGCTCCCAGCAAAGCAACTGTGAAACCATCAACAAAATAACACTAGCTTGATAAATCAATCATTACATCATGAACACAGAAATACTATAAATCAGTGATGGCATTCATAAATAAAAAAACAACTTTAAACTTTTTGAACTCAGTTTCAAAACCATATGTTGATTAAAAATACTTTTTCAACATGTTGTTTTACCTTGAAGCGGAGGTAAAAACTCACACAGTTGTACAGAAACCCTTGTTAAACCAAATGATTTACTGCATGACCTTTTGCATCTCACTTGACCTCCCACTGCTGCAGTACACAGAGCTAAAGAAAGAGGTCAAAACCAGGACCACATCAGCAGCAAGAACTTGTATCTCAACTTGAACATCTAAAATTGAAAAATACAATATTTTAGACAGCAAAACTACATTTTACAGGTATTTGAAATTTCATCTCCCACTCCAAGCACACACTTTTATGCAAGTCCACAGTAGAAAGAAATGCAGCACTGATGCTGTTTACAGTCCTATTCACCCTTTAAAAATGTGCCACGTAACCTGACTTCTCTGGGATTCTATAATTAAAAAAACAAAGTGTGAATTCAATCAGAAGTCACACTGAAACTTCATGTGGAAACTGCTCCTGAAACCACACAAAACCAAACATTTAAAAGCTTTTCACACATAGATAACTAAAGACATTATAACAGCTGTGAAAACCTACTAATAATGAACACAGTACTCATCCCATATTAAAACTGAAACTCTGAAATGAGAATAACGTGTTATGAAACTCTGGAAGCAGTCATATTGACAGACTTTAATGTGAAGCTAACTTATGTCCACATCTTCGAAAACTCAGTCAATCACAAAACAGACTATTGAACTGTCTTGTGTTGTTACCTCCTTCATGTTTAAACACTGTCTAAAATCTCTGGAGAAACATAATATCCAGCTATTTTTGAGTACACAAATGTAATTCAACAAACAAACTATAGTAAAGATTTGCAAAAACACTTAAAGGTACATCTTGGGGGTGTAAGAAGATAATAATGTCCCTCACATACTACCTTGTTACAACACTTCAGCACAATGTTATGTCTTGTATGAAAACCTTTCCTATCTTTTATGTTAAGTGAAACAGAAGATGATTTGTTATGCAAATTGGACAGGTGTTTCAGTCACTGTGCATTGCATTGCAATGTAAGTCATGGTATCAGCAGAAACTCTGAGGTCTGGCACCTCCCTGGACAGTAGAACACAGTAATGTCCCTAAGGGAATGCTTTTGTTTTCTGGAAGTGGGCCTGGTGTGACATCTTGGGGTCACATTTTAAGTAGGCATTAGTATTGAGCTTGGATGGTTCAACTTACGCACACCCTCTGTAAGTGGGGTAAAGGCTGTAACACAGTCAAGATGGTTTTGTGGGGGTAGGCAGCAGGTGATAAATATGATAGAAAAGGGTAACCTGCAATGGGGTTCAGGCCACCTCTTGTAAAGAGTGCAAATTGATGAGGGCAGAATTAACTAACTCTGATCCACAGAATCCTTGTGGTAGAATGGAACTAAGTATGTCTTGTCTGCAAAGTCTCAGGGCAGAATGGACATTCACAGAATTCTGCAAAAGTGGAATTTTCACAAAATGAGAAACCTCTCCTTGTAGAATTTGGATCACTTTAACAGTATTCATAATTCTACCATAGGATGCAGGTTCTGACCACCAGAATTCAAATTTCATGGGCCTGATTTTAAAAGGGGATGATGCAGTGCAGTTGACGTGCAGCTGGAATCTGGTGCAAGTTGTGACTTGTGACAAACATTGTGGCAAAGTGCGATTTTAGAAGAATGTTGCCGCAAACACCCATCACAAGTCCAGAAGGTGGGACGCAGGGAGTTAGACCAGGTCTAACTCCCTGGTCTAACTTTGCATCCAGGATAAGGGCACTTGCTCCAGATCTTTGCAGCAAGGTGCCATAAACAATGGAAAGTATGATAATTGCACCAGCATTTCAAAAATCAGACTGAGCTATGTCTGAGGGGCTTTGGCGCAGCCGTATCAAACTTTACATTGGATGCAGGGCATGCAGCAAGCCTTCATCCATTATATAAAATTGGGCTGTGTGTGTGTGTGTGTGTGTCTGTGTGTGTGTGTGTGTGCAGTGGGGTGGCTGGCAGAATGTCAAAAGCAGAACAGGGAATTAAACAGAAAAACGCCAACTAGGCAGAAAGTGCAGTTTCCAAAATTTTACTGGTGAAAGGCCAATTCAAATCTTGCATAACTGTGTAAAGTAGTCAGTTTATGAAGCATGATCACGTACAGCAAATAAAACTCTGGCTAGTCCTGCATTTGAGAAAAAAAACTGCTTTCCAAAGAATGAAAAAGGCCTTACCTGCCATGACTTAAAATCATCAGTGCTTGCACAAGTGTTATTAGCAAACGGTCCACTGCTGGATTTGCAGGAGAGCAGATCGTGTAAGCCATGTGCAATTGCATACACTGCTTTATATGTATTATAGGCATATCTAAAGTCAAACAAATTCAATTTAGACAGGTCATATTTATCCAGCTTTTCTGCACCCGTACAAGGAGTGCGTGTTCTGTTCATATCTGTAGACTCTTGCCCATTATCATCGGTTGGCCAATAGCAGCCAAATGCTTCCTCCCAGAATGACCTGATAAAAATATCATCTGGAGATACAGAGGGATGCAAAGCGCGAGAAGAAATTCAGTGAGTCCAGGAATCTCACCTCTGTGGATTGCAAGTCCAATGGTGCTGTTAAGGGTTTTCCATAAATCTTTGTTTGGGGAGGGTATCCAACTAACAGTGGCCACCAAGACTTTTCCTGTTATGTTTTGATTGTCAGTCTCCTCCATTAATGGTTTTAGCTCACTCCATGTTGCATAGACAATGATAACAGTCACAGTGGATTTTTTTATTACCTCAATGATCTGAAGCACCTGCTTCTTGGAGGGGGTCAGTGAAATGATTGCTGTAAAAGCAACACATGCTCTACTATGAACCAGAGCTTTTTTTCAGATTCTGACTGCCCTGCAGACCATATTCATTACCTGAAGCTATAATACCTATCCAGGTCCAACCAAAATATGTGACCAAACGGAATAGGACATGGTCCTGAAATGTGTTACTTGGCATTGTCCGTAGAAATGATGGAAACTGAAGTTTGTCACTCAGGATTTCAATTGCTGAACCATGGCTGATCTGAACAGAAAAAAAAAATAAACTGTTGGATATTTTAAGCCAATAGTATCTGTACTGTTCAATCAAGGTTCACAATATTAATAAAAGAGGATTAGAGAATCATAGTTTATAATATCAATTCTAAATTACATAATATTCACCAATACAATGTTAAATTTAAAGTAATCCCATTCCTTATATCAAAGGTAAGGTCTAGCATTTAGGCAATAGATATGGGATAAGCAGTACAGTAGCTTTACTCTACTTTGAATTCAGCAAGGCATTTGACTCGGTGCCACACTCATTGCCACACAGAATGTTGCTGAAAAAGCTAGAGGATATAGGTGTGGAGAAGGCTGTAGTTAGATGAGTGGGTAGTTGGTTATTGGAAAGACAGTAGAGGGCAGTTATAAATAGATTCAAATCCAAGGAAAGAGAGGTCACTGAATGGGTGCCACAGGGTTCAGTCCCGGGTCCAATCCATTTCAACAATATCAACAGTGACATAGGGGAAGTAATTCAGGGCAAGAAGTGTCTCTTCACAGGTAAGACTAAGATTGGTGGAATGGTAGACAGTGAGGAAGGGATAAGGGAGTTGTGTTGGGATCAGCAAAGTTTGGACAGATGGTCAAAGGTTTGGCAGTTGAAGTTCAGTGCCAAAATGCATGAGGTGATGCTCATTAGGAACAGAAAACCCATGGCAGAATATTGAATGGGAGGGATCAAGCTAGGCACTGCTTGGAGCCGGCCCGGTGGTGCTGAGGGTTGAGGCGCTGGACGCCACACCTCACGCTACGCCGGCGACCAGGGTTCGGGAATGGACTCGGCTGTTGGGGGCGCAGGGGAGGGAGGATCGAGCGTCCCAACGGATGCTTCCTCCCTCAGGGGTGGGAGCCATGAATGCGGTCCGCGTTCTGCATCACTCTCACAGCCGGTGGAAGCACCGACCAAGAGAGGATGGAGGCAGCTCCGCTCGTCGGAGACGGGGAGGGGGGACATCGGCTGCACATGAGGGCTTGGTGTGCATCAGCACGCCACCACTCGGGACATACGTCCTAGTGTGGACGTCTCAGAGGGCGGGGGAAACCAGGGAAGAAAAGCGAGGAAAACCCCTCTCGGCAGCCCAAGATGATAGCCTCTCGGTACCATCCGGACCACCGATAAGAGGGACAGACCCCACTGTGCAGGAGGGAGGAAAGGAGGCACTCTAGAGGCAGATCCCACCGGAGGTGGAACGGAGGAGTTGAGAGGAAGGAAGGAGTGGGCTCCGGGAGGAGAGAAGGAGGCATAAAGAATAAAGTTAAAAAAAAAAAAAAAAAAAAGCTAGGCACTGCTGAGGAAGGGGACCTTGCAGTAATCATAAGTGACTCCCATAAACAAGCTAGCTAATGTAACAAGGCATACAGCAAGGTAACCAGGATGTTGTAGTGTATTGGGAGGTGATTTGATAGCAGGAAAAAGGAGGTATTACTACCTCTATATACATCACAGATAAGACCACATCTGGAGTACTATGCCCAGTTCTGGAGCACTCAACTGAAGAAAAAAAGGAACAGGCTGGAGATATTGCAGAGTAACACAAACAATTCATGGCCTACAGGACAGATCGTATATGAATTAGGACACTGAAGATCTACTCAGTGGAGACCAGAAGGGATGTGGGGGACATGACAGAGACCTTCAGATTCCTGAATGAAATGAACAAGGTAAACTGCGAAAAACTATTTAACAGCAAAAATGAATCTAGAACAATGGGACATGAAGGAAAGCTAGCCAGAGGGAAATTCAGGATGGATGTAAGGAAATAATTTTTTACAGACTGTTTGAGCCATGGAAAAGCATGTCAGTGGAGGTGGTGGGCACCAAGAGCATTAACATCTTCAGATCTGGTTGGGATAAAGTTAAGGGCTTAATAGTCACTGAGGGTGGGGCAGCAGCAAGGCAGGGAACACAGGGGCAAGAAGCCTCAACATAAACCCTATATAGACATTAGGGGCCCGATTCCTAGTAATGTTACACATGGCACAAGGTGATTTACACCATACCGTATGGCACAAATCGTAACTTATGCCATGTGTTTCGCCAGTTGCAATTCCAAGTTGCGGCTTGTGCCATGCTACAAGCAGGTTGCAACAAAGGTGGGCTACACCACCCACTACACATGCAACCTTCTGCAGCATGGTGCAAGGTCTGGTTATGGTAGCAAATGTGCCCTATTCCTAAAGAGTGGCTGCCGTAACCCACTTGCACAATTACAAGACTTGCAATGGCACTGCGGGGTTAGACCAGCACTGAGCTGTTCTAAGGGGCATCCATCCTGGCAAAACGATGGATGCCTCTGCTGCAGCACCACATATGGCACTTTGCCCTGCCCCATGTACACCCCTCAGCACAATGATACCGCTCTCCCCCCTGGTTTTCAGTGATCCACAAGTTCATTTGGTGTCATGCCCCCATACACCTCTGCCACCCAGCCAGCCCCATCCAAGACTCCCAGTGGATTGCGGAAGTGTTATAGGGCAGGTGAGCTCCTGGGGAGCAGTTCAATGTGGGCTATGACTTAAGGCACCCAGGTCCATTGTGCCATTCCTGTGGCACAAGCCTGGGACTGTCACAAGTTGTGAGTCATAGGTGCTGGAGACCCTGCCTGTCTTTGAATAGGGTGCAGTGTCCCTGGTGTAGCACCACATGGTGCAACTCGTATATGCCCTTGAGATGTACCATATGACCTGGAATCAGGCCCTAGGTCTTGGGGCTATTATACAGTATTAGATCATACTAGATGGACCAACATTCTTTTTCTGCCATTAATTTCTATGTTTCTATATTTCTGTTAGGTACTCTGCAGAATTGACTCTGTACTGGGAGTGGTATGCAACTGCATATATCTTTGAGGGCCACAAGATGTGTTGTCAGTTCTGTTTTCCCAGACCACAAAGCTAATCCATGGAGTCAGGAAAGTTAAAATGAAGTGTCACTATGTACTACTCCCTGGAACTGGTTACCAGTCCATGGGGACTGGCACAGAGTTGGTTAGTTGCAGCTCCAGTCATGAAGTTCTGTGGTACTCTGACCACCAAAGAATAGTGATAGCAGTTTTGCTCTGCTCCCCAGCCCTGTTGACAGTTTGTATCATCTTGAAGAGCAAAACATTAGCATGTAGCTCACCATATCCTCCAATCTTCTATTTCTCCCCAAGGATCCTTCTGTGCTTTTTCCTCCCTTAACCTCTCCCAATGTCTTAGCATGGATGGGTCAGACCCCAAATTGCTCACCTTTCTGACCCTGCTATTGCTAATCCACTCTGTCACCTGCTTAACCTCTCTTTGTCTCTCAGTTCTGTACCTCATTCCAGGAAGTTTGAAAAAGTTGTCCCTCTCCACAAAGGTGGTGACACCACCTCTTCTAGCTACTTTCGGCTTATGTTTTCCCTACTTTTGGCAAGCTGCAAGAGAGTCTTGTCTAGACTCAACTTTCACACTTCCTCTACAACATTAACCTTCTCTCTCCATTACAATCTGGTTTCTTTTAAAACCACTCCATTGTCTCCTCTTTTCTGCATGTCATTGACCCTGTCCATAGGGGAATAAACATGAGGGTCATCACAGCTGCATCTTCATTGATATTGCAATGGTCTTTGACATAGTAGCCTAATACCTCCTTCTGAATAAGCTGAGAGGTGCAGGCCTCTCTGCTCCAGGAATCAACTGGTTCAGGTCTCACCTCTCTGGGCACATCCAGACAATTAGGGTTGGGCATGCCTTGTCCCCACCTCCCAATTCAGTCAACGGTTTCCCAGGGCTGTGTATTGGGTCCCATTTTAATTAATATCCATTAACGACCTGCCCTCAGCTTATGTCAGCTCACCTATTCATATGCATGCAGATAATTCTGTACTGTATGACTCAAGCACCTGTCATTTCCCTGGAAACTTCACTTCAGTGTGACTTCAGTAATGTTAAGTACTGGTTTCAATATCACCAACACTGATCCAATGCCAAGAAGATGGTGTCCATAACTTTCAGTTCAAGCCATATGCTAGCACGGCTCCACTTCCCCATAGACTTTTCTGCCTGAGCTGGCACCCCACTTGAAGTCATTCCCCACTTCAAGTACCTAGTTGTGTGGCTGTGAGGAAAACCCAACTTTTCCAACCAAATTGATGCCACCCATAGTAAGCTGTGCCCCAAACTTGGTGCCCCATACTACAATAATTTTCTTTAAATTCAAGGTTTATTGATCAACAGAATTGTCATTATAATTTAACACAGTACAGAATAAAATCTGTTTCAAATACATAGAAACATAGAAAGATAGAAACATAGACTTTGACGGCAGATAAGGACCGCTTGGCCCATCTAGTCTGCCCATTTCCCTACCTACAGGATAGGCTGCAGATCCTAGTTAACCAACAGCCTACTTCTTCCTACACCCCACAAGAATTGCCTTATGTCTGTCCCATGCATTCTTGAATTCTCCCACAGTTTTAGACCCCAACACCTCCTCAGGAAGGCTGTTCCATGCATCCACTACCCTCTCTGTGAAATAATACTTCCTCACATTGCCCCTGAACCGCCCTCCTTCTATCTTTAAATTGTGTCCCCTTGCTTTTGCAAGTCTCTTTTTCTGAAAGATGCTACCCTCTTGGACTTTGTTGATTCCACTGAGGTACTTAAAAGTTTCTATCATGTCCCCCCTCTCCCTTCTTTCCTCAAGGGTATACATATTAAGCTCTTTTAGTCTCTCTTCATACGGCTTCTCTTGCAGACCCTGCACCATTTTAGTTGCCCTCCTCTGGACTACCTCTATCCTGTCTATGTCCTTGCAGGAGATGGGGTTCCAGAACTGTACACAGTACTTCAGATGGGGTCTTATCAACTGTCTGTACAGAGGGATAACAACTTCCTGTTTTCTGCTGCTGATGCCTCTCCCTATACATCCCAGTATACCCCGGCCCTCCCTACTGCCTTCTCACATTGCTTGCTAACCTTAAGGTCATCTGATATGATTACCCCAGGTCCCTTTCCTTTTAGTTGTTGTTACTATCTCCACCCATTGTGTATTCTTCCCTGGTTCTTGTTTCCAGGTGCATTATTTGCACTCTTGCATTGAATCCTAGCTGCCATACTTCTGACCATTCCTCCAACCTTGCCAAGTCCCTTTTCATCCTTTCCATGCCTCCTTGTGTATCAACCCTGTTGCAGATATTTGTGTCATCTGCAAAAAGGCATACTTTTCCTTCCAGTCCCTCTGCAATGTCACTGATGAAGACATTAAAAAGGACTGGACCCAATACTGAACCCTGCAGTACCCCACTAGTAACCTCTCTTTCTTCAGAGTGGACTCCATTTACAATTACCTTCTCTGTCCTGTTGTGCAGCCAATGTTTTACCAGGCTACCACCCTGGGACCCACTCCCAGGCTGGTTAATTTGACTATTAATCTTTTGTGTGGAACTGTGTCAAATGCCTTGCTAAAGTCTAGGTAGGCCATGTCCACAGCCCCTCTCTGGTCTACTGCTTTGGTCACCCAGTCAAAGAAATCTATTAGATTCGTCTGACATGACCTTCCCGCAGTGAACCCATGCTGCCTTGGTTCCAGTGCTCCACTGGCCTCTAGGTACTCAACTATTCTTACCTTCAGAAGTGACTCCATCACTTTCCCTACCACAGAGGTCAGACTGACAGGTCTGTAGTTTCCTGCCTCTGTCCTGGTCCCACTTTTGTGAAGGGGAATCTCATCTGCCTTCCTCCTGTCCTTGGGTACTACACCATCCTCCCATGATTTATTAAAAAGAGTAGCCAGTGGTTTCACTAGTTCCTCCCTTAATTCTTTTAGAATTCTGGGGTGAATTCCATCAGGACTCATTGCTTTGTCCACCTTCAGTTTTAGGAGTTCTTGCAGAACCCTTTCTTCTGTGAAATGACTGGGATCGACCCCCCTATCAAGAGTGCTTCTGTTAATTGGATTAGGCATTTCCCCTGCCTCTTTTGTGAATACTGAGCAGAAATATTCATTCAGTATCCCTGCTTTTTCACTGTCCCCCTCTGCCCACTGACCGTTCATTCTATTCAGCCTCACTATCCCTCCCTTTGTCTTTCTACGCTCTCTGATGTACCTATAAAAGGTCTTATCGCCCTTCTTAACTGAGTTGGCTATCTTTTCCTCAGTTTGGGCCTTTGCTATTCTGACTTCCCTCCCTGCTTCCTTCTGCCTTAACTGGTACAGCTCTCTGTCCTGCTCCTTACACTTGTTTTCTTCCTGACTTTCACAGCCACCTCTTTTGAGAACCATAGTGGCTTTTTCTTTCATTTTGACTTGTTCATTTGCTTCACACAAAGGCTTGTTGCCTCTGTAATGGCAGTTTTCATGATTCCCCATTGTTGCTCCACACCTCCTTCTAGCCTGTTTGCTAGTGCTTTTCTGAGGCACTCTCCCATCTTGCCAAAGTCAGCCCTCTTAAAGTCCAGTACCTTCACTTTTGTATGGCTTGACTCTGTAGCTGAGTTTAACGTGAACCACACTGTTTGATGGTCACTTGTCCCTATATGGCAACCCACTTCTCCCCAGATGGCAACCCACTTCTACATGATCATAATACAATGATTTATGACACATAGAAAGATACATATATTAAATATATTCATACCAGCGTTACCTTTTATAGTGGATTTGTAATCGTAGATGCACTGTACTTAAACATTTTGATAAATTTAACAAGTTGGCTTTTTCTCTCTTGTTAAATAATTCTCAAATGATCTGATGTGGTGATAGTTTCAATTTTCCAATAATGGGAGCTAAGAAATGGTCCCTAGCTGTACTATAAAATGGACATATCAAAACAACATGGACAAGGCCATTTTCTGCATTAAGATGGCAGCCACAGAATTTATTAGTAACCTCGCCCCATTTTTGACTCCAGTATATATAATTCACCTTGTAAATTTCCATGCAAAATCTAATAATTAAATTGTGATCCTTAGGGTCATCCAATATTTTAAGACATGGCACCAGCAGGTGGTTATTGTTTATCAGTTTGTACTATCTAAAGCACTTCAAAATATTACTTCATGACTGAGTTTTTGTGATCTCTGTGTCATGGAGCCCTAGTTTGATTTTTGTACTGATATCTTGAAAAAGGTTTTATATAAACTTCATGCAAAAGGTGACCTAGTCCACAAGGCAACATAGCTTCCCTTAATGGTTCAAGGAGTGATGCCAAGAAGTCTGTTCTATCATAGTCTATGGCTTCCACTAGACACATTCTCTGAAGGTGGTGCTCAGGCAAAAGAAACAATTTCAGCATATATTTTAATCTATTTTCCAAAATAAGTTTATTCAGTGAAAATTGCCCCAACTCCATCCTTACAACCTCCTCTGGGACTGACTGCAGGACTCTAAGAATACATTTGTGCATTTTATTTGTAGTAATTTCTAATTTGTCCACGTTATCATATGCCCAGATTTCTGATGCATATAAAATGTTCATTTTGATTTAAATATTAATTAATTTCAATAATCCTATAATTGATCCTCCTCCTAGCTGAGCATAGAATCTCTTAACAGCATTGAAGGCAATTAGTATCTTAGATGTAAGTTTATCTATGTGATGCTTCCATGATAAATTGTCAGCATATCTTACTGCTAAATAATCATACATTTTAACTGTTTTAATGGGTTATTTGTCTATAAACAACTTTGTAGATTACCTAGTTTTGTTTCCAAAGATTACCAAGTTAGTCTTTTCTTTATTTATGTTGAGTTTTTTTTCTTTGCACTGTAAGAAGAAATCATCATCCATGCACTGGAGTCCCAACAATGATGTTGAAAAAAGGATAATGTCATCCATATAGGCTAAACATGCAATTTTAACATTTCCTATTGTGGGCAAATAATAATCTGGTTGTAAAAATTAAAATTAATGAATCTATATATAAATTAAATTATGTAGGAGCCAGGATACAGCCTTGTCTGACTCCACAGTTAGTTGCAGTGAGGTCAGACAGGGTACCGCTCTGGTCATATTGTATCTTAAGTCATGCATGTTGATGTAATCTAATTAGCATTTCAAGCAAAACTGGATCTATGTTGTACGTCAATACTTCATGCCCTACAGTAGTGAGACTAATCAGATCAAATGCTGATTTAAAGTCCACAAAGCAGCAACAGAGTTCTGAGTTTTTTACTTTTGACATACTTCCATATCAAGTGTGAGAGCACAGTACAATGTTGGGTAGTTAAATGAACAGCTCTAAATTAAATCTGAGCTTCATTTAAAATATTATTCTGGATTATCCAATCTTTCAATCTGGTAAGAACTGTCCTTGTAAAAACCTTTTAGAGTTGTCTAGTAAGCTTTTAGGTCTATCCTATATAGCCTATAGCCTGTCCGCTCCCTTCACCCCTCCTCTAGAGGCCTCCTTCTGGTTCCCAGGATGAGGCTAAAAACCACTGACAATAGGGTGTTCAGTGTCGCTGGCCCCATCCTGTGGAACTCACTACCACCAACTGTCAGGGAGGCCCCTTCATTAAAGGTTTTCAAGATCTGCCTAAATACCCACCTGTATGCTGTAACATTTCCAGACATAGATCTTTAACAGTTCTATCACCTGAAATAAGTAACTAGGAGTTTTTGAAATCTGCTTTTATTTTTAGCCTGCTGCTTTATTCCTGCTATTTTAACTCCTATTTTATAATGATGTACTATGTAGCATGCTTTTTGTTTACTCGTTGATATTCATTTTTAATTTTGTATTATTTTATTGTTTTACTGACACACTTTATGCTTGTGTTTATACGGTGTCTAGAGGCTCCTGGATTAGGTGCCTAAGAAATTAAAGTTGCCTTTCCTTGCCTATACATGGTGGGATCACCTGAATTACCTTTTTTTAAAAATAGGACAGATAAAACTACCTCGCCATGAATCAGGATGAGAATCACCTTGATTATAATGGTTGAATAACTTACATAGTAAAGAAAGCCACCAATCTGGAAAAATTTTGTAAACTTCTGTAAAGATACCATAATTGCCTGGTGCTTTATTTGAAGAGGATAAACTTAAAGCCATTAGTATTTCTTGGTAATCAATGTAACAGGGTAAAGGAAGAAATGTAGTGTTGTGTAGATCAATAAATCCTTCATCAGTAGAATAATATAAATCTCTAAAGTGCTTGATGCATACCATTGGAGTAATCCCAGCTTCTACTTTCCTAGTGTATTGATGATAACCATAACTTGTCAGAGTCCAAAATTGCTTGATATTCTTTTTGACCACAGATTCTCTAAGCTTATTCCACATTGTAGTCTGCAATTTTCTTTTTCTTTTTCTAGAATATGTGTGTAATGTTTCCTCATTTTATTTAAGGTTCTTAAATTATCTCTAGAGGGGTGTTGCCTATAATATCTGATAAATTGATTAACTGTAATTTTAGCAGTACTACAAGTTTTATTAAGCCATGTTTTTTCTAAACTACTAGATTTTTTATATGGTTGTTTCATAAATGGTTTACTGTAAGATTGGATATTATCCCATATTTGTGTAATATGGGTAAAATTATTTTCTATTAATAGATCATATCTCAATTAGCTTACTTAATCAACATTCAATATATCAGAACAAATTATTGCATGCAGGTTTTTTGGTCTTTATAGTTGGTACAATAATGCCAGTATAATCAGCTAGACGTGGTACAGTATCTTCAGTTACCCATGTTTCTTGGAAACAAATGATGTCCATATTATTTAGAAATTGTTTTACTTGATAATTTACCATTTTAACACCTAGGCCTTCTCTATTCCATGATAAAAGTTTTAGTATGTCCGATTTGACCAGAGAGTCCTGAGGTTGTATCAAGGTAGACTAATTCCTTAAAAAGTCATATTGTCAGTCTGAGGAGTTCCTTTGTAAAAACTTGTAAAAATTCCTAATAGTGTTAAGTGATCTATTTAATTTACTGTATGAAGAATATTAACTGAGCTATATTTTAATATCCTGGGTTCTGTTTTATATATATATATATATATATATATATATATATATATATATATATATATTCCCAAATAATCGAGTTCTGATGATACTTGAAGTATTAAAGTGGTCAGTTTAATACTACCAAATGTTAGCTCAATTTGTGGACAATTAGAGAATATCAGATGGATTTTTATACTACCAGTAAGGATTGCCTTCATCTCCTAGTCCACTGGGAAATTGTCACTAATATGATATTTGATTATTTGGATGTGGTCTATGGTGCCATCCCATCTCCTCTTTTGCCAAGTTTGACACTGTCTGTAATGCCTTCTGCCATTTTACTTTTAATGCACCCTCTTGCACCCATCATTGCACCCTCTACACCAACCTCTTAAAACTGCTTCTTGCCCCCTGCCATCCTTTTCAAGTACTGATTGTGTTCTCTCCCTCTTTATCATTACTCTCTTCAGTCCATTCTGCCTCCCATGCACTTTATTCTATGGACTCTTGCACTGTCTCCATTCCCTACTCCAAATTTGCCATTGGGCTATCTGCTTTCTCCTTCCATCTTTCCTCTGTCTGCAACACCCCCTTCACACTTTGTTTGTCCCCTTCCTGTCATTCACTCAAGCATTAGCTTAAACTCCTTTTACTCCCTCCTGCTTTTGTACTGGCCATGGCTAGTTGGTGCTATTGGTGCTATTCCATTGTGCTTCACATGGCCTGTTTGTGACCACTGCACTTCCTCACCTAATTCATACTCATGGGCTGCAAGTCTACCCTGGTTTGGGAAATTCCATTGCTGTATATGTTATTGTACTTTTGCCAAAATAGCTTCACTGTTTACCTTATCTGAAATCTCCCACTGTATAGAGTACATTGCAACATTTAGGGTTAAGCAAGTTCAACCCTGGCTAATTCACTTGAGATTTAATCCCTTTTCTAAAACATTTTTCTTAAATTCTGTAGGGTTGCTACTGGCAAGTGGATAAAATCAGAATCAAATTTATTAACATTGAATGTGTAGGTGCCTGATCAATGAAGGTGAGGGTCACCTTGTTGTCAGTGATCAGGCTAACCATGATTCTGCCAAACAATGAAACCAAGACCCCCTATAAAATGATAAAATGGTGGATTGAAGACAGAAAGTCATAACATGGATTTATTATAAATGGTTTCCAGGCTTTGGAGCAGCTTATCTTGGTGGGGGAGAGCAATAATACTGTAATGGTTGCACTATATATAGTATCTTGGATTGTACAGTATATAGTGCCTGCCCTTATTTTTCTGCACAGTTTGTCTATACTTTACTACTGCTTATTTTGGCCTTTGGTCATTCATACTGCCTATACTGTACATGGCCTTGATTATACTGACTGCATTTTTCGCTGTATGTGTTTGTTTTCATGTACACCCATAAGAGACTCTGAGCCTGAGGTTTGGGCAGATGGAACTGTTCAGCTTTGCTTCACAGTCCTGCTTCCCAAACCTCAGACTTGGAGTTTTTTATTCCATAACAGACATCTCTCAGATACCCCATTAACTGATAAAAGCAAACACCGATGATTCCAGTAACCTGCTAAAGTGTTTTGTGAATCTGTTGCACTATATAAGAAAACAGCAGTGACACCAATACCTGCTTCAGTGCTTTATCATTCTGTCGCACTATAAGCAAACAGCAGTGATGCCAATACCTGCTTCAGTGCTTTATCATTCTGTTGCACTATAAGCAAACAGCAGACACCAATAACCTGCTCCAGTACTTTGTCGTTCTGTTGCACTATAAGCAAACAGCAGTGACACCAATAACCTGCTCCTGTGCTTTGCCATCCTGTTATAGTGTAAGCAAACAGCAGTGATGCCAATAACCTGCTACAGTGCTTTGTCATTCTGTTGCACTATAAGCAAACAGCAGTTATGCCAATAAGCTGCTGCAGCACTTTGTCATTCTGCTGCAATATAAGCAAACAGCAGTGACACTGATAATCTGCTGCTGCGCTTAGTAATTCTGTTGCACTCTAGGCAAACAGCAGTGACACCAATAACCTGCTCCAGAACTTTGGCATTCTGTTGCACTATAAGCAAACAGCAGTCTCTAATAACCTATTCTAGCACTTTGTCCTTCTGTTGCACTATAAGCAAACAGCAGTGACACCAATAACTTGCTCCAGTGCTTTGTCATTCTGTTGCACTATAAGCAAACAGTAGTGACACCAATAACCTGCTCCAGCACTTTGTCATTCTGTTGCACTATAGACAAACAGCAGTGACACCAGTAACCTGCTCCAGTACTTTGTCATTCTGTTGCACAATAAACAAACAGCAGTGACACCAATAACCTGCTCCTGTGTTTTGTCATTCTGTTATAGTGTAAGCAAACAGCAGTGATGCCAATAACCTCCATCAGTGCTTTGTCATTCTAACCACACATGCCCACACAATGCAAAGCATCATGGGCTGCATATGCAAATCACCACAGAATGGGGTGTCAAACAGACAAGGCATACTGATGAGTCCTGGTAGGACGAAACACATGTCTATGTCATCTGTTAACACCCTTTGCAAACTGTGTGAGAGGCATTTCGGCACCATACAATTCTGCTTAAAGTTGGACCAGCATAACATTCTGTGGTGATTTGCATATGCAGCCATGATGCTTTGCATTGTGTGGGCATGTGCGATTTTGCATTTTCTTGAAACTTGGCTTCCCAGCCAAATGCCCTTTGGGGTAAACCTTGCCTCAGTGTTTGCGCACAGAGGTTCTTTGTCTTTTAAATAGTTTTTTATTTTAATGGGTTCACCACAACATATCCAAGACACACTGTCTTAGGGTAGCTGGTCCATTCCACTGGGGTGTCAAACAGATGAGGCATACTGATGAGTCCTGGTAGGACAAAACACGTGTCTATGTCATCTGTTAGCACCCTTTGCAAACTGTGTGAGAGGCCTTTCGGCACCATACAATTCTGCTTAAAGTTGGACCAGCATAACATTCTGTGGTGATTTGCATATGCAGCCCGTGATGCTTTGCATTGTGTGGGCATGTGTAATTTTGTATTTTCTTGAAACTTGGTTTCCCAGCCAAATGCCCTTTGGGGTAACCCTTGCCTCAGTGTTTGCGCACAGAGGTTTTTTGTCTTTGTCATTCTGTTGCATATTAAGCAAACCGCAGTGATGCCAATAAGCTGCTGCAGCACTTTGTCATTCTGCTGCAATATAAGCAAATGACAGTGACACTGATAATCTGCTGCTGCGATTAGTAATTCTGTTGCACTCTAGGCAAACAGCAGTGACACCAATAACCTGCTCCAGAACTTTGTCATTCTGTTGCACTATAAGCAAACAGCAGTCTCTAATAACCTATTCTAGCACTTTGTCCTTCTGTTGCACTATAAGCAAACAGCAGTGACACCAGTAACCTACTCCAGTGCTTTGTCATTCTGTTGCACTATAAGCAAACAACAGTGACACCAGTAACCTGCTCCAGTGCTTTGTCATTCTGTTGCACTATAGGCAAACAGTAGTGACACCAGTAACCTGCTCCAGTGCTTTGTCATTCTGTTGCACTATAAGCAAGCAGCAGTGACACCAATAAGCTGCTTCATCACTGTGATAATCTCATGCTCTTGCACTTCAATCAGGGGACGTAATGAAGTGCAAGATCAACTCTGGGTACTGAGGTGTTCAATTGGCATTCCCATGCTGGATGCAGTCACAGTTTGCTTATTACTTTAATGAAACAGCTCTTCATCAGATTAGTAACTTTGCCTTTGGCAGTGATGTATGTGTCCCAGTCAGAGTGCATGAAATTAGTTTCAGTGTTTCTGTTTGGGCTAGACTGATTGATTGATTGGACTGAATGATTAATTGGTTTTTGCTTAATAACTCAGTACAGCCCTTGAACAAGAAATGCCTATTTTCAGGTGCAAAAAATATTTTTGTTCAGTGTTCACAGTGGATGGACAATGGGAAGGGCCACAAAAAAGTAACAAAAGTTTTGGAGGAAGGGGTGGACACTAGTCTTTTTTTGGAGGAGACAGTCCCAAAGGGGCTTGCTAATCTGAATGTGGGCAAAGCAATGGGGCCAGATGGGATGCATTCCAGGGTATTGAGAGATCTCCGGGAAATACTGGCTGCACCTCTGACAGTTCTACTTAACAGCTCACTGGAAGCAGGTCTGGTTCTGTAGAACTGAAGTGAGGTGGATGTAGTCCCACTTAATAAACATCTTAGCAGGTAGGAGACTGATAATTATAGGCCAGTCAGTCAGACATCAGTGGTGGGAAAGTTAATGCCATCACTACTGAAGGAAAGGATTCTGGAATAACTTGAATCCAGCATGGATCCACATGGGGGAGGTCATGCCAAATGAATCTGACAGATTTATTTTGACTGGGTGACCCAGGGAATAGATTAGGGTAGAGCAGTAACTGTGGCTTACCTAGATTTCTGTAAGGCATTCAACACAGTTCCACATAGACTAGTAAGCAGGCTGGGAAGCTCAGGGATGGGTCCAAAAGCAATAACTTGGATAAGGAATGTGTTAGGGGATCAGTGACAGGGGGTGGTGGTAAACTGAGTTCATGTCAAGGCAGGGAGGGGGATCAGTGGGATGCCTCAGGGATCAGTGCTGGACTGATCCTCCTTAATGTTTGTATTAGTGTAGTTGCAGAGTAACTGTAAAAGAAGGTCTGCCTCTTTGTGGATGACAACAAAATGTGCAATCGGGTGAACACTCCATGGGGGGTGGAAAGGATGAGCACAGACCTGAGAAAACTAGAATAGTTGTCAAAGGTGTGGCAGCTGGGTTTCAATGTAAAAAAGTGCAAAATAATGCACTTATGGCACAGAAACCCAGGGGTGGAGTACAAAATGGGCAGAGTAGTATTGATGACCACCAAGCTGAAAGCAGACCTGGGGAGTAATTATATTGGATGACCTGAAGGTGACCAGAAAGTGTGACAAGGCAGTAGGGAGGGCAAGTGGGATACTCAGGTGCATAGGGAGGGATATCACCAGCAGAAATAGGGAGGTGGTGTTGCATCTATATAGATCACTAGTTAGACCCCACATAGAGTACTGTGTTCAGTTCTGGAGTCCTGATCTCCAGAGGGATATAGAAGAGTGGAGGCAGTCCAGAGAAGGGCAACTAAAATGGCACAAGGTCTACATCAAAAGCCCCATGTAGAGAGAGAGAATAAATGACCTCAGTATGTACACCCTGCAACAGATGAGAGAGAGAGAGGGGAGATATGATAGAGACCTTTAAGAACCTCATGGGGATAAATAAGGTATAGAAGTGGAGTATTTTTCAGAAGAAAAGGTGCTCAAGAACAAGGGGACATGCTATGAAGCTGGAGAGGGTGGATTCAGGAGAGGTGTGAGGGAGTACTTCTTCACAGAAAGAGTAGTGGATTCCTGGAATAACCTTCCAGCAGAGGTACTGGGGGCAAAAACTCTGGTGGGGTTCAAGAATGCATGAGATAAGCAGAAAGGAATCATAGTGGAAAGGAAGGGGGAAGGATAAAGAGCTGTAGATCAGGCACAGTTGGATGTAATAGTGTGGTAGGGGAACTGGGCAGACTGAATGGGCCAAGTGGTCCTTATCTGCCATCAAATTCGATGTTTCTATATTTTATCACACACCAAGGGTAATATAACTACATATGCACATAGTCATGTATGTTTTATTTTTTTACAATAACCAGTGCAGGGACATGAGCACAGAAATCAAGTTTTTCAACAGAGAAAGTGAGGCACGAGCACTCCAGTCCCCATAATAACAGGGTATAATGCACTCTCAGACATCACAGTGTTTGATTATACTGAAAATCAGTGTGATAACGGGGATCACCAATTGTTACTTGTACTTTCTTTGCAATTCAATTGCTGCTGCTGAAAGGAGTTAGTGCTGCATTAGCTTGCTGCAGCTGTAGCAGGGCAAAGACATAGGGTGAGCCCAGCAGGGGACAGGGAAAGGGCAGGGGGACATTTTTAAAGGTGTTGTTTTAAAATTCATTGTTATTTTACTGACAGCTGGTAGTGCAGTACACAAAAATGTATCTTTTTAGCTTTCTTCATGTGGGTATGCCAGCCAAGTGCCAGCCAGTCACTGAAGTAAACAGTAAGTAAAAGCTGGGACTGCTATCATTCTGTGAGACTTTACTGAGAGAGGGTTAGGTCTGTCTTCCCGTGTCTGTAAGGCAGTGTGTTTGGTTATGGAACTGGGATGTGGTTCACTCTTGCTTTACTCCCTCTTGAAACTTGCCTCATGCATCATACTTCATGTGGTTGTCTAACCACAGATATAAATATTAAGTGACTAGTGAGTCATCATACTTTATGGTATTGCGCTGCATCCTGTTGCTGCATCACAGTTATTATCATCTGTTGTGTGGTGTAGAAAACAGAAACTGAAAAATGAAAGGAGGAAGAGATCCAGTGGGGAAGAAAGGTGCAAAGAAAGGTTTGACCGTTATGATTCCAAGCACAACTTCTGCAACTCGTGGTGGTGGTGGTGATGCTGAGTGGTGGTGGTGAAGATTATCCTAGTAGGACTGAGAGTTGTAGGGGGTGTGAAGATTAGGACTGGGCAGGAAGTAGTTTATCCAAAGAAACCTTTGCTCAGTAGTCTGCAGACATCCACTGATTCCACACCCACTCCTCGTAGCAGACTTCCCAGGTGTTGCAGTGCATCTGCCACCACCCTGAACAATTCAGAAGGACACTGGTTTATGCCCCCTTTTTCAAGTACTGCCAGTTCCTGTTCTACTTATCCTGCATAAGAACGAGACAGATACTACTTAATGGTAAATGAAAAAAAAACTACCTCTCTGCCTCATATGAACAACATGACCATAGCTGCCAGAGTTGCCTGTGTTTGGGCAAAGACAATTGCCTGTCCGCCTTAAACTACGATGTTATCCCACCCACACATCCCAGTGCAGTTCCATCATATGCAATGCATGAGTAAGGTGACATTGAGTCTGGCACTGGCATGAACATTATTGTAATTTAAGTATCAGGAGGAGCAGAAGAGGAGGAAGATGGGGAAGACACTGTCAAGAATCAGCCAGTCTTCCAGACCAGCAATAGCACTGCTACTTGCGGTGCTTGTGACCTGGATTCAGGAACAAGCCTGATTTATCAGAAGGTTAGCCAGGGATGGAGGACTGAGTATTCCATTGGATGCTGTCCTCCTCGGGGAGGGCAGGCTCACAGTCTCCGCTGCATACCTGCCAACTTAGTGACCACAGGTGAGGGTGCAGCCAGAGCTGATGAGCAGCAAGAGAGGATTCTGACATGTTCTGATGCACATTGACATGTAACAGCCTGTATGCATATGTTCCCGGACATCTCTGTCAGCATCCCAGGTGATAGCATCCCATAACGTGTTAAAAAACGCTAGATGGTGCAACAGGACATCAACCCTCATTGCAGGCCATACATTTGCCAACTAAGGCACTCATTCTGAACCATATTCTATCTTTGTAGAGGTTGAGGATACAACCCTGTTGAGTCCATCCTTGGGGGACTGCCAGGTGCTGAGGTATGTCCCAAAGAAGACTGATGATGGGGCTGGGCAGGGGGTAGGAATAAAAAAAGAGCTGTCCAGGGAGATCAGGAGAAGCAAGCACACTAAATGTAAAAAAAGAATCAACAGAGGAGGGCAAACAGGGGAAGATGCATGGGAGGAAGAGGAGGGACATATTAGAAGCACATGCACAAGAAGATGCTGAAGAACCACTGGACTCCATAGGTCAGATGTCAGTTACACCACCAATTAGAGTCAATGAGTGTGATATTAAGGAGTGGTGGCCATCATAGAAGGAGAAGTCAAAACTAAAAAAGAGAACAAAAAAGAGGAAAGCAAGATGGGAGGATTCTCAGCTGGAAAACGCTAAAGCCAAGTCCAAGCCTCCTTGTTAGCCCCATAGGCCAGTACTTCATACTGCTGTTGCCCATTCCAAGCAACATTATTCCACTGAGGCTCAGAAACAATTATCTCGAAGTCATCACTCATTTCCTTCAGAAGTAACCCTGCAGGCCATAGTCCCTAAACAGCCAAATAACATCTATATTAAAGAAGAAGAATCAGCATTTATATAGTGCTTTTCATACACATTGCATCCCAAAGTGCTTTACACGCAGTGTTAGATTGGTAGTGATGTGACCGAACCTCTAGTGGTAGCCATTTTGCATGCATCAACACCCACACTCAACCTTGGACAATTGCATGAAATGGTTTTATGGGAAGGGGAATATGTGGCCAGGGCACAGGGAAAGGCCCCTGCTCTTGGGGGGGGGCACAGTGGGCCTGATTCTGAGATGATAGAACAGCAGAGGAGAGAGCTCTGCAGCAGGCTGGGAAACAGTTCTCCTACCCAGCCTTTGTAAATTCAGAGGATGGAATTACTCTGGTTTTGTGTGAGAAGGCATGCTTTCAAGCCGAGGTAGAGATGGATTCAGCTGTTCAAAAAAATGCATTTACAGATTCAGCTGATCAATTTATCCTTAATGCTGATGGTGATATTGTGGATGCTAAAGCACAACTCGAGGGGAAATTTCTGAGAGATGCAAACTTTTGTATAGTATGCTGACAGAGGATGAGGACAGATGCAATAAAAGAAAGAAAGACAGCACTGAAACAGTGAGTATGACAATCTCCCTTGAATACTTCTCCCCTGGAGATTAAACCTGAACCTATTGCAGGAATGTCTAGCATTTGCCTGAAAAGAACCATGACTGTCACAGTCGAGCAGTTGGAGAATCACAATCAGCTGTGCACAGAACAGCAAACTACTCTGACATCACTTTGCAGCAGCCTGCAAGCTGCCATTGGAGAGAGCAATTGTCAAACTGAGGAACAAACCTGGGTGCCTGAACGTGCATTGAGAGCTGTTGGATGGATTCAGACCCTGGAAGGAAAGTGGATACATGATCCCGAATGGGATATAACACTAAAATCACAACTTGAGCATTTGGAAGCCACAAACCATGAACAGCAGCTGAGAGATAGTGGGAAATTGCCAGAGGCAACAATATAAAGCAGGACATCTTTGGAACAGGTCACCTTCTGTACTGTGGGGCATAATAACAGACTGTCTGTAAATGAGAACTGGAGGCAAAATGTACAGATTCAGAGCCATGAACACACTGATGGGGGGGTCTAATTCTATGCAACAGCAGCCTGATAGAATTGCAAACACTGGATGACAAACAGAAGCTGCTGAGCTGAATAAAGACACCGTGGGCCCTTCATTTACAATGATGAGTTCGCAAAGAACAGAGAAACCAGAACAAACTAATAATGTTATCCCCAGTGTGGAGGGGGGTCTTATTAATGAATCTCACTTCACAGTTCAACCAGATACTGCTGCAAGGACATTTAAAGCAAAGTATTCTTTTATTGATAATGCTGTTCCTTTAGATAAAAAAAGGAGATACAGTAACAATAGCACTGACCCTTCTTTTAAACAGGATAACCTACAACTTACTAATAACATAGAATCACATGTGGACTCTGAACATCAATCACAGTCTGGTATGAAAACTCACCAAAGCCACTCAGAGTCATTTTGGAATATTATTCCTTTCTATATATGTCCTCTACCTAGGCTGAATTACAGCAAATAGATCAATGTATTATAGATTAGGAAAATTTATAACAAAAACTAAACATAGTATCCACCATTGTATTGTATTTGAAAAATTGAATTGGTTACAACCCAAACTCGAAATGGTGCCATAAATTGATCTTCCTTAAAGAAACAGATCCATTAAAAAGATTTGGTAACAACAACACCCCCTGAATTCAAAACAGAAAAATTGAGGAGAAAGAAGCATATAATTCCAATGGAAAGACTCTTTAATAGATCAGTTAGCATAATGTTACAGCAAAACAAAATGGTTATATTAAATGCACGCTGAAAATAGAAAATAGAGTTAAAAATCTATGTTTCGACCTTAGGTCTTCTTCAGGAAATATCTAAAAGAGAAAAAACAAGTTAGTGTAGAGATGAGAGGTAAAATGAGAGATATATATGGAGAAAGAAGAAGGGGGAGGCTCAGGGAGAAGAAGTGAAAAGTGTTAAGATTAAGAGAGAATCTGTGAAACAAAAAGGTGATGATGGGAAAGATAAAGCATAACTGGAGTGAAAGAGCTGGGGAAGTTCCCAGGTGGAGACTAATTAACAGGGCCTAGTAAGAAGGCTGAAAGGTGACAAATGTGTGGGAAGGAGACAGAAATGGAGACATATGGTGAAAATAAAAAATAAATTAAATGAGTACAAAAACAAATAGACTTTAGGGAAAAAAAAGGGATGGCTGAAAGATGTTAGTGGAAAATAAGTCTATCATTTAAACCAGAGGAGGCTGCTGGAGCCAAGGCGGATGATCAGCTTGGCCTCCATGTTTTTTCTATGGTCAGGATCCCAGAAGCCCTGATGAAGGACACAAACAGAAAGGTCATTGACATTGTGGTCCCTGGACATAAAGTGGGATACAATGGGTTTAGCAGTTTCACCATTCCTGACTGCTCTGTAATGTACCCTGAAACAGTCAGCAAGACACCTACCAGTTTCTCCGATGTAAATAGCTGTACACTTCCTGCAAAGAATACAATACACCACATTAGTGGAGGTGCATGAGAACTCCTTGGTGATGTGAAAAACACCTGTAGGCCCCCGAATCTCAGTCACACTGAAAATAAATTTGCAGGTGTAGCAGCGAGTCCTGTTGCAAGATTTGGTACCTGGGAGGGAGGAACTGTTAGGAGTGGGTAGGCTGCTTTTAACCAGGAGATTCCACAGGTTAGGTGGCAGGCGGTAGGAGGCAATAGGTGGTTCTGTAAAGGAAGCACCAATGTTAGGGTCAGTTTGCAAAATGGGAAAGTTGCTAGTGATGATCCTGTGAAGAGAAGGTGTGCTCTGATGGAAAGGAAGAACTAGTGGAATTCACCATTGTTCTTGTGTGACTGTATCCCTCCTGCGGGAGTCAAGGTTACGGGGCATGTTACTGACCCGGGAGAGTGCTCTGTCCACTGTGCTTTTAGGGTATCCCCTGTTGATAAAAAAACTAAGCATTATTTGAGTCTGCTCAGCAAAATCATCCTCTTCACTGCATAACCTGCGAAGTCTAAGAAACTGTGAATAAGGCAGGCCATTCTTGACATGTTTAGGATGGAAGGAGCTGTGGAGGAGGAAACTGTGAGAGTCAATGGGTTTGTAATAGACTGATGTCTTCAGACCAGTGTTCTGGACTGACAGCTGGATATCCAGAAAAGGCAGAGTAGAGGACGATACTTCAACAGTGTACTGAAGGGAAGGATGGGCCGTGGTAAACTTGTCAAGGAAGACTTGGAGGGTCTCCCTGGAGCAGGAGGTGTCCCCCACACAGTCATCAGTGTAGTGTTTGTAGAGTTCAGGCACAGTCCCTGTAAATGAGAGAAAAAAACGTTCCTCCAACCAACCCACAAACAGATTAGGAAAGCTGGAACCCATCTTGGTACCCATGGCAACCCAACTGACCTGCTGAAAAAAACTGTTATTAAAAGAAAAAGCACTAAGCGTAAGAACCAGTTCTGCCAGACGAGTTAGTGTGTGTGTGGGTGGCTGCTGGACTTCCCGCTTATTCAAGAAATGCTGCAGAGCTGTCAGACCATCATCATGGGGGATCACTGTGTAAAGAGATTTGAAGTCCATGGTGAAGATGAACTGATGAGAGTCACTGAATCTGAACCTGTTAAATAACTGGAGAGCATGGTTAGTGTCTTTAACATAGGAGGGCAGGGACTCAACAAGGGGTCTCATGAGGCCGTCCAAAAATGCAGAGATGTGGGATGTGGGGCAGGAGCAGGCAGACACTATGGGATGACCCGGGTTATCTATTTTATGGATTTTGGGAAGGAGATAAAACCTGGATGTCTGGGGATGCTGAACTATGAGTCTCTTAGCAGAAGCAGGGAGCTCATTGTTTTCAATAGCAGAGGTGATGGTGGTGGTGACCTCTGTCTGATAGTCAGCAGTAGGGTCCTGTGGAAGAGAAGAATAAAACCTGGTGTCAGAGAGTTGCTGTGTGGCTTCAGTGATGTACAGCTCATTTTGCCAGACAACAACAGCACCTCCCTTATCAGCTGGTTTAATAACAATGTCATTCCTACATTGTAGAGATCTGAGGGCTGCAAGCTCACCAGGTGTCAGGTTGGAATGGTTGTGCCTGCAATGAAGATTAAAGTTAGTGGTGTTTTCCATGCATTGGTTAACAAAATAATCAACAGCAGCAAAACATCCTGGAGGGGGTGTCCATGCACTCCGCTGAGGATCGATGTCATTGATTGTTCTGGTGATACTGTCGTCATCCGTGGGAAGAGGAGTCAGATTAGAAAAATGAGGTGCAAGGCGCATTGTACGATGAAGCACTGCAGATCAACTGAACCTGGGTGCATCAAGATATTCGTGTAAGCACAAGAGACCTTTGCTAAGGAGTGATTGCTCATCTTGTGTCAGGGGAAGGTCTGGAGGAATACAAAATACCAACTTGTTAGTTTGTGTCTGACTCGAAGGCTCATGTTTGTTTTTGATCTGCTGGGTGACAGACTGGAGTTTTTCAGATTTGGTGTCCTTGAGAAACTGAAAGAGAGTGGAGTTAAGGTTTTGGATGCAGTTTTGGACAACCAAATAGAGGTACCCAGGGAAGTGGAAGGAAAGGATGTGGAGGTTAGGCAAGGAGGTGACCTCAGTGGGGAAAGCAGTGGACCCCAGAGGAGGAGGAAGTGAATCCTGGTTGGGGACTCCATCATAAGAGGGATCCAGCTAGGAACACAGGAGGGGAGGACAGGAGGTGAGGTGCCTACCAGGTGCCACGGCATGGAGGGATGGAAGGAAGATACTGGGGATCACTGGGAAGGCAAGACAGGAGGGTGAGCTGGATGTCATTATCCACCTAGGGTACTAATGACTTGGCAAATGGGGGAGCCAAAGGAAGTTCAGGAAGAGTTTAGGAAACTGGGAGGGTCTCAGCAAGTAGCTACTTCTGTCACTTTCTCAGAAGTACCTGTGAGGAGGCAAAGGAGAGCATAGGAGTGCATGCACCAGGAACTTTAACTCATGGTTGAAGAACTGGTGCTGTGAGGAAGGGTTGGATTCATTGGTGACTGGGGACCCATCTGGAGGATGGAGGTTTATTCAAGCCTGACGGCCTGCATCCATCCTGGAGGGAATCCAAGCACTCAATGATGAATTTAAATGCTACATTGACAAGCATTTAAACTAGCAAAGGGGTGGCAGGCCAGCAAGGATGGTACCTACTTGCTCACCCCCACAGCTAGTAATGGAACCAGTGAACCAGAGGAGTGGCTATCTCTGCAAAGCAGTGTGCAAAGATGGAGATTAGTGTCCAAAGGTGGATAAGCAGAAAAGGGCAAAATTCAGCAGAAGGGCAGACAGCAAGGAGAACCAGGGATAAATGACAACCAAGGAAGGGGCTGGAGTAGAACAGTGAAGCAGTCTAGGAGGTCAAATCATGGAAGCCATGTGTGCAAATGCCAGGAGCCTTAGCAACAAGATGGAAGATCTGGAGGCTGTCATGGTACAGTCAGACCTGGACATTGTGGCCATCACTGAAACCTGGTGTAATGATAACCATGACTGGGAGATGGCCATACCTGGCTACATACATATTCAGAAGAGACAGAGCAGGCAGGAAGGGAGGAGGAGTGGCACTGTATGTGAAAATGGCATAAGGGCCACACAGATCCAGGAGGAACAAATGGGGGAGAGATACTGTGGGTTAAGCTGGAAAGGAAAATGGGGCCAGCCATCCGCTGAGGTGTGGTCTATAGACCACCAGCCCAGGAGGAAGAACAGATAGGGAGTTGATGCTAGCCATCCAAAGGATGGCAGACAAAGGTGAGGTAGTACTGGTTGGAGACTTCAATATACCAGACGGGACTGGAGCATCCCAGCAGCAGCATCAACTAGGGAGCAGATTTATCCTGGACTCCTTCAGGTGCCTCTCAAGCAACTGGTCATGGAACCAACTCGCAGAAGGCAATACTGGATCTTGTGCTCACAAACAGGGACAGTGTGATGGGGTAACAGGGGGAGCACCTGGGTAACAGTGAACACCAGTCATTGTGGTTTGAAATCACAGAAAGAGCAGAACCAAACCACACAAAAACACGTATCCTGGATTTTAGGGGGGCAGACTTTGGGAAAATGGGGAGATGCTTGAAAGAGGCATTAAGGGGAATGGGACAGGAATCAGGGATTGAGGAACAGTGGGCAGTATTTAAAATGGGGATTATAAGAACAACAGAATTATGCATTAAGCAGGTTAGCAAGAGGAAAAGAAAGAGGAGACCATTATGGTTTTCCAAAGAGGTAGCAAAGAAAGTGAAAGCCAAAAAGATTGCATTCAGGCAATACAAAAGACACAGGCAGAAGGGGATAGGGAGAAGTACCAGGAGAAACAAGGGAGGCAGGAAGTCAGTAAGGGAAGCCAAAGCTCAGACAGAAGAACACATTGCAAAATTAGTGGTTAAGGGACAAAACCTTTTACAGGTACATAAGTGAAAAGAAGGACAAAGGGAGGGATAGTGAGACTGAAGGGGAGGATGGGAGCCGCGTGGAGGATGACAACAGTAAAGCTGACATATTGAACAGGTATTTCTGCTCAGTCTTTACTAAGGAAGAGGGTAATGGGTCTGAAGGGGTACAAGGGGTGAGAATGGTGCAGAAATGGACACAAGTCCCTTTACGAAAGAGTCCTGAAGGAACTGGAAGTAATAAGAGCTGATAAAGCAATGGGGCCAGATGGGGTGTACCCAGGGTCCTTAAAGAACTAAGAGAGGTGGTGGCTGAACCTCTGGCTATCCTGTTCAGCCAATCACTGGAAACAGGGAGGTACCCAAAGACTGGAGGACATCAGATGTAGTCCCCTTATACAAAAGTGGGAACAAAGAGGAAGCAGGAACTACAGACCAGTCAGCCTCACCTCGGTAGTGGGAAAGATCATGGAAGCACTACTGAAGGAGAGATTGGTGGAACATCTGGTTGTCAATGGACTACAGGACCCAAGGCAGCATGGTTTCACCCAGGGGGAGTCGTGTCAGACCAACCTCATTGAATTTTTGACTGGGTGACTAGGGAGGTGGATCAGGAGGGCAGTGGACATGGCCTATCTGGACTTCAGCAAGGCCTTTGATACTGTGCCACATAGAAGACTATTACACAAACTGGGGAATATGGGGTGGGCAGGACAGTAGTGTGGTGGGTAGGTAACTGGCTGGGTGGCAGGACACAGAGGGTGGTGGTAAATGGCTGTCACTCCACAGAGGGAAGAGTGACCAGTGGGGAACCACAGGGATCAGTGCTGGGACCGGTCCTATTCAACATCTTCATCAGTGACATTGCACAGGATCTAGAAGGCAGAATTTCACTGTTCAGTGATGACACAAAGCTCTGTAACAGAGTAGACACACCAGAGGGTGTAGACAGAATGAGAAGGGACCTGCAGAAACTTGAAGAACGGTCAAGGGTTTGGCAGTTGAAATTCAATGCAAAGAAGTGCAAGATAATGCATATGGGGCACAAAAACCCTGGCACAATATATCAGTTGGGGGTGAGGATATAGCATGCACCAAGCAGGAAAGGGATCTTGGGGTTGTTATCTCTGATGACCTCAAGGTAGGGAAACAGTGTGACAAGGCATCAGGTAAAGCAAATAGGATGCTGGGATGTATAGGCAGGGGCATCACCAGCAGGAAAGAGTAGGTCATAATTCCGACACAAGACACCAGTGAGCCTCACCTGGAGTACAGTGTACAGTTCTGGAGACCATACCCACGTAAGGACATAGACAGGGTAGAGAAGGTTCAGAGGAGGGCAACAAAGATTGTGCATGGGTTGCATCACAAGTCCTATGAAGACAGGTTGAAGGAACTGAACATGTACTCCCTGGAGGAGAGGAGGAGAGAGGATATGATAGAGACATACAAGTATCTTACAGGAGGAACAGGTGCAGGAAAACACTATTTTTTAAGCGAAAAGATGTTTCAGGACTAGAGGGCATGGGATGAAGTTGGAGGAGGATGATTCAGAGGAAACATGAGAAAGAATTTCTTCACAGAGAAGGTGGTGGACAAGTGGAACACCCTGCCAGAGGAAGTGGTGGGAGCTGAAACAATCACAGGATTTAGAATGCATGGGATAGACATAAAGGAATTCTAGAGGTCAGGGTAAGGAAATAGACTTCTAGGAAAACAAAACTGAACTTACAAACTCAGAGGCAGACTAGGTGGAGCCCATGGGCCACTATCTGCCGACACAGTCTATGTATCTATGTATCTATGTAGTGCTTAATAAAAGGAAGGTTATGTGGAGCCGTTTGCTGCAGGAAATCCCTTTGCCTTTGAATGGTTTTGTCCACAGAGATCAGCTCTGTTTTAATGGAGAGAATGGTGTGCGTGATAAGTTTCCTAGAGAAAGTTTTCAAAAGTTTATTAGTAGAGGAAACATGTGTCTCAGATCCAAATGAACAAGGATGAAATTTCAAACAGAAACCTTTAGGAATAATACCCAGGTGGCGGCATTTGGAAAGAAACTGTTAGTGGCTGCAGAGTTTAGTCTTAGAGCAAATGGCAGAAAATAATTCAAGAGAAGGCTTAGAAATATGAGAAGGGAATGCAGTAATAGAAGAAATGAAGGAGCATCATAGAGAATTCAGAAGAGATTTCAGATTAGGCAACAGAACAGTTTATCAAAACACTGGAATGAGTTACCATATGAGTTAAAATCCATGCAAAATCCCATCACATTCAAAAAATCATTGTTTAAACATTTCAACTCCAAATGTACATGTTGTAATTGGTGTTTATACATTTATGTTGTATGTAGGTTCGATTGTTGGATCTTAGAATGTTTTATTTATGCAGCACAGGTCTTTGTCGTAAATGGGGGTTACTCCCTAATGCATGTTTCCTGTATAAAAATAAAATGTTATGAATGAATGAAACAATGAAGTTTGCCCTTCTCAAACAAGGACCTAGATCTGCAGATTTTTCAACAGAACAGAGCCTGCCCCTAGGAAAAATGCAGTCAGACTCAGATACAAGGGGAGAATGGAACCGAGGTCTGACCGCATATTTGCTGGAAAAATATTATTAAAAGAATCAATGAAGTTCATGGCTTTGGAAATGTATGCTTTAATACACATTTCAAGAGAAAACAATTTTGCTACTAACTTTAGAACTCAATAAGGTTTGGAAAGATTCTGGTTTAAATATAATAAAGTTAAATTCTCATCAAGATGGGCCCCATTCATCGCCATACCACTAACCAAACCCATGACTAAAATGTTTCCAGTAATGTTTAGAAATGAAGGAGTTCATTTGTGGGATATTGTCCATTTGTTGCAGCAAAGATGTGAGATCTTGAGTACTTCTGAAGCAAATATAGACTCCGGGGGAGATATTTAGAGGGGTTGCGCAATGTGCAGCTAAGTTGCCCATGCGCAACCACAGATATGTGCACCTGAGCCTTATTCAACCATTGTGAATGCGTGGCGCAAATGCCACTGCGCAGATGCGCAACAGTAATATACTGTATATGGTGCAAGGGGGCGTACCCATCAATAAATTGCACAATGGCATATTCAGCAGAAAGCACAGCACAACTACTGAGCAACAGATAGAATGCACCGCACGGAGTTGAGCACATAAAAGCAGGCTCAAATGCACACACAGCTGATGCACATCAGACAATGCACAGCACCAACAGGGATGCAACACCGTTTCTGATTGAGGCAGTGATGAGAGGTATGCAGAGGCAGGAGGAGGAGGAGGACCAGCTACATGGCTGGGGACGGACTTGCCTGCAGTATGCCACACATGGACAGTACCATGCCTGGACCACCTTCAAGGATGTTGGAGATACTGAGATCATGGGCCAGTACTGGCTGAACAGGACAATTCTGATACAGCTCTGTGAGCTGTGCCATGATGAGTTGCAGGCACCCACCAGGAGGAGACACGCTATGACAGTGGACAGCTAGGTGAGAGCCGCAATGTGCCTGCTCACCACAGGCACCTTCCAGAAACCAACAGGGGCAACCATAGGTGTCACCCAGTCATCCACATCCCGTCTCCTCACACAGTTCCTCAACACTCTGCTGCCACACACTTCAGAGTTCAACCGATTCCCAAGCACACAGGCAGAGTGTATAGCAAGCATGAAGGGCTTCCACAGGGTGGCACGCATGCCAGGCATCATGGGGTGACAGACTGCACCCACTGGCCATACACGCACGACCTGGTCCAGAGGGTGTAGCACACATGAACCAGAAGGGCTACCCATTGGTGAACTCCCAAGTGGTGTGCGACACCATGGGGCGTATCACCAATGTCTGCACCATGCACCCCAGAGGTGCACACGATGCCTTCATCTGGCACAGCTCCATGCTGTGTCAGTGATATGAGCCTAGGGAGATTCCCACAGGCCACCTGGCAGGTGAGTATGGGCCAGGATGGGGAGTCAGAGAGGCTGTGCATGGGCTGGGGGACCAGACAACACACGACAGCCACTGACAGTGATGTGGAAGGGGGCATTTGTGGGGGAGGGCCACCATCATGACAACATGATATCATGTACTCCTTACTTACACAGGAGACAGCACATACCCCCTGCATCCCTGGCTGCAAACCTCCATCTGGTGCCCAGCAAACCCCTCCAAGGAAAGGTACACAAGGCCCACAGTGCGACATGCAACATCATCAATCAGGTCTTTGGCATGCTCAAGATGTGGTTCTGTTGCCTAGATAGGTCCATTGGTGCCCCACAGTACAGCCCTGCTAAGACCTGTGGAGTCTTCATGGCCTGCTGCAAGCTGCACAACATGGCCATTGACCCTGGAATAGCCGTACTGGTGTATGAGGGTAGTATCAGTGATGATGGCGGGGATGAAGGGATGGAATGGGTGGAGTAGCCAATCCGGCTATGCAGGAATGCCAGGAGTGTCGAAAGGGCCAGGATGCAGAGGGCCACCATCGTACAAGAGCATGTTTGGAGGTGCAGGTGAGTAGATGACATGACAGACACACAGGCTTGGAACAGACACCTACGCCCAGACTCACACGGAAGTGCATGGCCACACAGGGATGCATGCAGGGTCACTGGCACACACACAGCCGCACAGGGACAGCACTGACACACATACACTTACACTGCATGGCACACACAGAAGGACACACACACACACACACAAACAGGCATGGGGCCCGGCAATGGCCATCTGACCAATGATGGGCACAGGCAGCAACAGCGGCACAACAGGCATACAGCATCCCATGGTGTGCACACATATGGGCCACAGGCAGTAGCATGGATCAGAGAGATGGCACCATCACACTGGCAAGGCCAGCACAGCACTGCCCTCATCACGCCCATGCCACAGAGCCCTGCAGCACAGCACACATACAGGGAGCCATGCTGCTCACCACCATGATGTGCTGCCATTCACACATGGGCATGTGCAGAGGACCATGCAAAAGGACACTGCACCAGGCAGCAGGATGGGATGGCACACCAAGCAGGTCTACCGGGTGGAGGCACAGCCACCACGGCCATGAGGGCAGCCATGCCCTGCAGGTGTGGCAGCCAGAGGCCACTCAATGGCCGAAGAAGGTGCACTCAATACACTCGTGGAGGTGTGGAGGTGTGGGAATGCAATCGGGTTCCCGCAGGTGTGAACAGACCAGTGAACAGAGAGCCACTGGGGGTGTCAGGGATGGCCATATTGGATCCTGACATCAGCCATGGAGGGGTCGCCAGACGCCGGGGTCTTGGATTGGATGCCACACTGTGGGGAGTCCTATATACCCTGCTGCACACACTGGATGACAGCGATGCAAGTTTGGCATTGATGGCACAAGCAATGCAGTCCAGCGAGGTGGTCATGGCCTCAAGCAGCTGCTGGACCTCACCCATCAGCTGGGCGCATCCAATGTCCACACGCTCAGACTGGTGGTGTAGCTTCACCCACAGTGCATGCAACTGTGCCTCAAGCATTGCTTGGTTCTCCAAGGAAACCCATAGCAGCGTGGTGTGCACCTCTAACCTGTCAATGGCATGTATGTCCTGGGGCAAGCGCTGACCCAATGGGGATGTGGTGGCATGCCCAGTGACAGCTCCTGCTGGGGGCTGCAGCGTGGAGTCCACACAGGTGGAGGTGGTTGGGGGTATGCCACATCAGTGGTTCCTGTGGTGTTCTGCACAGTGACCACAGCTGCCCTGTGCTGCCATTCTGCTGCCTGCTGCATGGTCCCTGTGGTCTCTGTGTCAGTGACACCTGCCCCAACATGGCTGGCATCTGGGCTTTGCCACCCACCACCACAGGGCAATGGACAAGGGGTGCCAGCACGGTTGCCATACTGCTGCCGCAGGCAACCACCACCTTTGTGTTGGACCTACCCTGGGTGACAACCCCAGACCCATACCATCCAGGCTCAGCACAAGGCCAGCATCTGTGTCGGAGCCATCAGGCACCTGAGTGTTTGATACCAGCACAGAAAGCTCCTCCTGGAGTAGTAGGTCTGACAGGGGGTCATCATCTTCCAGGCCCAAGAAGGCTAACAGACCTGGACCACTGTATGGCTGGTGTTCCATGGCTCTGATGCCTGTTGAGGTCGATGACTCCTCCTCAGTGGGGCCTGCATCAGTGGGTGCTCCCTGCAATCTACCCCTGAGGTGTGATGGAGCTGAAACACACAGTGGTTGCACACATGACTGGAATGGCAGTGTGCATCCTCCATCACACCCGAGGGGAAACAGCACACACGCATGGCCGTCATGGTTTAGGGCAGGCCTGCTGCACCACACATTGGGCTGGGCACACAATGCATGGTGCACATGCAGGGTTGCACATGCATGGTGGGCAGGGCACATGGTGCACCACCACAGACATGGTGGTATGCTGTGACTGCACACTGCTGTTGACCAGCCCACCCAAAGCACTCCATGCAGCCACCTGCACCCCTGCTGGCTATGCCATGCCCCATGTGCTACCGAGGTGCTAGTGGGGCATGCAGTACACCCTGGGGCTAGAGACATGTCCAGTGTCCAGTGTCCACATGGGCACTGCAATGCACACTGGAGGTCCCAGGTATGAATGATGTTACTCTGTGAAGCAGGCACTGCAGCATGCAGGACTTGCATGGGGACTGTGGCATGGCTGTCCACACAACAGCTTGTCACCATGCAGCCCTCTCCCAGCCCCCAGGATTAACACCCCTGCCCCCCAAGCCCCAGACCCCCTGTCTCCCTCACCCCTCCAACCCCCACCCTCAGCCACCCCTAGCCAAGCCCCCCCCAACCCCACCACACGGTGACTCCCAGTGCTGCAATGGGATGCTGTCCATCTGGAACCCACCACCTGGGATGCCCTAGATGGCTGCCCAGCTGATGGTCACCAACACTGTTCCCTTCCCCACTGTGAGGCTGGGGAGGGCTCCAGGGCCCCCATCAGTCCTGTGTCTGGACACCCTGATGGCATCCACCTTCTCATTAATGTGGCACCTGTCGGTCCCCATCTTTTTCTTGTACTCCTGTGCACTGCACTGATAGTGGCCATGGGCATTCACATATGTCGCCACCTCATCTCACCCTGTTGCACACTCCTGTGGGGTGCCTGTGGCCCCACTCAGCAGCTCCTCCCTGTCCACATAGGTTTTGTACAGGGCATGCTGTTCATCCCTTCTAAAGTTGGGCCTGCGCTTCTGTGCAGGCTTCAGCTCCACAGTTCTTTCAGTCTCTGACAAGCTGCTACCTGTGGACAGAAACAGTGGCACCATTAGTGGACTGTCAGGCCAGACAGGTGCACTGCTGCACAGCCTGAACTCCCAGTAGCATCTCGATGTATGTGGGCCCATACTGATATGGCTGCAATACCTGTCAGTGCCTTGTGTCATGGTGGCACATTTTTACTGCACAATGCATGCAAATGAGCAGCTGCGCATCCTTAATGGTATGTTAATGTGTCCTACTGTGTCATGCATAGGCTCAGTAGGCAATTTGCATAGTGTGGCTGAATATCTGTTTGTTGTGCCAAGCTCATTCCGAATGAGCCGCGGAGTGCCGCTGGCACACCTCATTTGCATGTGCGGTGTGCAGCGTTGCTTCCACCATATGCATTGTGGCCACAACATGTGGCTTTTGGTGCACTGGTGCACATTGTATGACATGCCCCCTTTGAGCATGCAGCCCCATGCACAGGCACACATGTTTTATCCCTGTGTTGTGCGGGCCTATTGTGCACTATTGCTGCTTGCGTGACTCACTCTACCGCGCAGTGGCTGCTGTTGGGTGCATGCATGTGGCCATGCTGCTCTGAGGGGTTATGCTGTGTGTCTGTTGGGCCATAGCCCTGACCCCTGACTCCTGCCCAACATAGATGCAATGCATGATTGGCGGTGGCTGTGCATCCCAATCACGCAGATCTGTGCTGTCCAGCTGTGATACAGGGTCCTATTGTGCATCTGTAGTGCAGTGCTCCACGTGCTTGTACAGTTGGCCCATGTGTACTTTACTGTCAGTAGGCAGCATGTCAGGCTTGGGTCAGCATGGTGGTCGTAGGGCAGTGACCTGGACAGATGTGGAGCTGGCCAACCTAGTGGCCCATCTCCTGTCTGTTGATGATGGTCTCTTTGGCATGGTGGACCTGCAGGAGCCACGCACGGTGGTGTGGCAGGGTGTGGTATCTGCCCTTGAGTGGCTGACAGGGGTGCCACACACCAGAGAGCAGTGCAGGCACTGGTACGGTGACCTGCAGAGGTAGGATCTGGGACACCAACAGTGGCTTCAGGAGTGGGCATGCAGGGGATCCATGCCACAGCCAGGCAGGTGCCACTTTGCCCAGTGCATGCATCTGCACAAACAGGTCTGCGGTGTACTGTGCACTGCATGTGTGACTGTGGGGTGTGGAGGGACCTACACCAGTGGCTGGTCTGAGTCCTCCATTGCCACACTTCATGCCTGTGAAGTGCATGGCACCAGAGAGCCATGCAGCCACCTGGACATGGGTCTGTGAGGCTGACCGTGCTTTGCCATTGCTGTGCACTGGGGTGGTGGTAGTCGGTGGCTGTGGTCTTGGCATGGCATTCATATGTATTGTCTCTCTCTCTCTCTCTCTGTTCCTTTCACAGGACCAGAGGACTGCAGGCAGGCCAGGCTGCCCGTGGAGCAGGTCAGGCAACAAGGTGATGGAGATGGCATGACTGCACCCATGCTAGTGCAGGCAGGTGAGTGTGTACAGCATGATGTGTGGAGGTATTGTTGGCTGTAGCAGTAATTGTGGCATGGTGCACAGACCTGTGCAGCCATGCATGCCCACTGTGATGGGCGTTGCTGGGCAGGGGCACTTGCTCAGTGCTGCACCTGTTGCAGGTCCTGGCTGTGGTCTCTGTGTGGTGCTGGGACACTGCCATCCAGGGTGGGGTGGGGGTGTGGGCTTGTCCTCAGGCATGCATCAGCTGCATGGGTCAGCCTGTACTGACTGGGGAGCCCTTGCACCTGGGCTGTCTGATCCAATGCCTGGATATTGGGGTGTGTCCACTGCAGGTGGCCCCTGGAGCACCATGGTGTTGGCTGTGGCTGTCCTCTGTGTAAGTACATGTTCTGCTGCCGTACACCTGTGGGCACAGTAGCTGTCCTATGCACACCTGTGGGTGGGGCAGGGCGATGTGGGCACCAGTACTCATTGCCTGTCTTGCTTCCTTTCCTGTAGGTCATGCCAGGCTGCAGGGACAGCACCCTTGGAGGACACACGCCAGCATGCTGAACATGCATCTGGTCTGGTGTGGTCTGGTGTGGCTCATGTTTCAAAGGATGGATGCCATACTATGCATTTGCCACAGGCAGCTCGGTGCCTTCCGTGTGCTGGTGACTGAGGTGCACCTGCTGCGGGAGGCACTGGGCCATGCGTGCCACTGAGTTGGCTTCAGCCCATCACTGGGCCATGGACGTGTTGCCACCTCCTGTAGTTTTGTTCCCTGCCTGTTTCTGCCATCTTGAACCTGATCCCATTCCCCATTACAGTTATCCAGTCCTATGCTTACTCCTTACATCCTGTCCCATTGTGTTGTGCACTGTTTGCATTCCTCTATTTTGTATTGCATTAAACAATTTTTTATGTATGCCTCTGTGTTTGCATCTCCTTTACCTGCACTGTGCCTCCATTGTTCTGTGCTGCTCTTGGGTGTGCCCATTGTGGTCCACTGCTCTGGGCTTAGTGGTATGTTCCCTTCTGCTGTGGATGCTGTGTACCACCTACCACCCAGCATTGGGCCATTGGGCCATGGGTGTGTTACTGGTCTGTCTGCAGTCCATGGCTGCATGTCCCTGTGTGGCATTGCTGCCATGCCCCTCACCTGGACCATTACCCTTTCCGATGCTGGGGTACAATGCATTGCTGGGCCAAGTGTGGCTGCTCTGTGGTGCGGCTAGTGCACCCTGTTTCCCTGTGCCCGTGAGACTCCTGTGCCCAGTTGCACAGTGCTGGGCCTGGTCATGTGCAGCCTGCCTCTTGCAGTCCCCTCTTCTGTGTGGCCTGTCGGGGTTGTGGTGGTGCTGTGCCTTGGGCCACTGTCTGCTCTGTCCTCTAGGTGGGTGGCCGGGAGTGTTTGTTGGCCTGTGTACCACTGTAGTGCAGTCTCCAGTCCCTGTGGTCCATTAGCTGTGTGCCTGTGCTCCGTACTGTGTTCCTAACCCCTGTGTGGCCTGGGACCATAGGGCTGGCCTGCCACTCTGCATTTGTGCTGCCCTGCCTGTTGTGCTTGCTCAGCTTTCCTGTTGCTGCCTCCTGTCCTGCTCCTGTGCAGTCCTGATTGTGTGGCACATGTCTGGTTGCACGGTAGCACATCTGTGCTATATTCGATGCTGCTTGTGCCTGCGCATGTCTGTGGCTCATGTACTGAATATGGCATGAGTTGTCCATGGCACACCTACGTAGTGCTGCACATTCCATTGCGCATCATTTGGGCGCACTTCTGAATATTGGGCCCTTAGAATTTACTTGGACTGGAGGGTGGCATTTTAAAGTTAAACTCAGGCAAAAGGAGGAAGGAAAATTACAACTACCAAATAGTTTCGTTCTGGACAGAGACAGGGGAGTCTGGTTCTGTTCTGGTCAGCCTTAAGTGTGTTAAAAGTGTGGGGCCCACACACATTTGTCTGATGTCTATGATAAACTCAGGTGTGGCCTTTGTGGAGAATTTGGTCATATAAATCTTCAGTGCATCAGTCATTCAAGATGTAACATGTGTGATAAGCAAGGGCACATTTCTCAGAATTGCCCCTGGGCTCCCCATAACAAAACAAGTGGCATTAATTTCATCACAGCAGAGATGCATTGATTCTGATACTGCCCTGGAAGAAAAACTCCTGATCCTCACCAACAATTGTGTGCCACAGAACACTCTAGCAAGGAAGACAACCTACATACATAGTAGTTGTCAGCTGAAAAGAACCCCTTGGTCCGTCTAGTCTGCCCTGGTTTGGTTTTTATTTAATTTCTTACTTTACTTCAGAACCTGCTGGACCTGTTTCCATACTTCCCCTCTGTCCTAGTCTTACTTGATCCCTATATCTATCCCATGCATGCTTGAATGCCTCCATGGTGTCTACACCTACCACTTCCTCTGGTAGCCTATTCCAGGGTTCAACTACCCTTTCCGTGAAGAGGTATTTCCTCACATAGCCTCGGAGTCTCCCCCTACTAGCCTCGTATCATTACCCCTAGTCCTAGTACTCATCCTTTTCTGCAGATAGCTTTTCTCCCCTACCTTATTTATCCCTCTGGCATATTTGAATATTTCTGTCATGTCTCCATTTCCCTTTGTACCACCAGTGAGTACATATTTACTTCCCTTAGCCTTTCCTCATAGCTTTCTTGATGCATGCCCTGGACCATTTTGGTAGCTGTTCTCTACACTGTCTCCATCTCTATGATGTCTTTTCTGAGATGGGGCCTCCAGAACTGGACACAGTACTTGAGTTGGGGCCTCACCAGAGACCTATAGAGAGCAATATTAGCTCCCTCTTTCTACTTGTTATTCTTTTTCCAAGGCATCATAGCATCCTGTTTGCCTACCCACTGCTTTACCACTCTGACTTGTCACCTTGAGGTCATTTGTTATGATGACTCCTAGGTCCCTTTCCTTGTTAGTTGTTACTACTACTTCTCATCCTAGCTGGTATATTGCCCCTGGGTTCTTTCACCCTATGTGCATAACCTTACACTTTTTAGCATTAAACCCCAGCTGCCATACCTTTGATCATTACTTCAGTTTGTGTAAGTCCCCTCTCATCCTGTCCACTCCCTCTGGTGTGTCAACCCTGTTGCAGATCTTTGTGTCATCTGCAAAGAGGCATCTTTTCTCTTCAAGTCTATCTGCAATGTCTCCAATGAAAACATTGAAGAGTAAAGGCCCCAGGACTGAGCCCTGTGGTACTGCACTTGTCACCTCCCTCTCTTCTGATCTCCATACATTCACTACTACTCTCTGGCTCCTGTTGCTTAGCCAGTTCTGAACCCACCTTACCACTTTTGTCTCCACCCCTAGACTATACAACTTTTGAACTGTTCTCCAGTGTGGTACCATATCAAAACCCTTCCTGAAATCCAAGAAGGCCACATCCACTGCTCCCCCGCTCCATGACTCTTGTCACCCAGATGAACAACTCAATTAGGTTAATTTAGCATGATGTTCCCCCTGTGAGGCTATGCTGTCTTGAATCCTGCAATTTATTACTAGTTAGGTACTTCACCATCCTTTCTTTTAATAATGTCTCCATTACCTACCTCTCCACCGATGTCAAGCTTACCGCCTATAATTTTTAACCTATGAAGCCTTAATCCAGTTGGTCTGAACAATGAAATAGATGTCGACCCATACTTGTAAATGAGTTTTTGATATCTCTCTCTCTCTCTCTCTTTCCCTTTTTTATGACAGTTCCCATGGTGATTTGAAGTTCTGGGTGAGTGCAGGTTACATGCTTGCTTCCGTATCCCTGTGTGGTAACACATAATTTGGCTCCCTATTTATTTCTACACATTGTCTCAGGGACATTCCCCCCCCATCGCCATTGACCCCTGTTTTGACTTCTACTCCCCTTTCTCACTTTATAAGTTTACCTTTATATAAGATGTGACTCAATGTAAGTTCATTTTACTTTCTGTCCCCCCTCCCCCCAATTCTTTGGTTTATGACAGTTTACCCATATGGGACTTTATATTGTCTTTTGCACTTTGTTTTAAATGTATGTATATATATATGTATAGGATTTAAAATCAAATTGCACCATTTGGTGATGTGAATTTATTACTGTGATATTTAAACTGCATAATCAGAACTGGGACTTGTTGTTTGTTCATTACCAACATTAACGATGCATAGTTCTGTAAATATTGTATATAAATATTTTTTCACCTTAACGTTGTTTACTTTCTCCTTGTATAATGTCAATTAATCTATTCTTGACTATAACCTCCACATTGTTTTTGCATATTGAAAGTTGTACTTGTCGGCGAAGTTCATCAACACTTGAATAATAGCCTAAAAGGAATGTCTACAGGTTTTAAAAGTCACATGACCATTTTATTTGCTAGTAATCTCTTTGCCTAATTGATCATGTGATATGTGATGTCAGTGGTATTTGGAGCAATATATGCTAGTTATTCACAATTCAGAAGCTGCCCCTTTGGAAGACCTGTTGGTTGAAGTGCAAGGGTTTCTGTGGCAACCTACGTGGAGTATCTGGCTATTAACTTGTGGCAGAATACATTTAAACCTCTTTTACTTGCAAATTTTTGCTGGTGCCATTATTTTGCTGCGTTTGCTGAGTGCAACCTTTTGAGTTTTGTTTCTTGACTTGCTACCTAGTTTGCACCACCCTGGTTCACAGGTGTATCTCTGGGTTTCATGAATTTGCTTTGAGTCCTTCTTTTTCCCTGCAATCCTGGGCAGAAGTTTCTGTTGCACCAGGACACACTCTCCTCAGCTAAAGAATGTATTCTGTACTGTAACAGGCTGTTTGCTGGTGAGTGTCCACATTTTGCTTATTCGAAATGCATATAGATGGAGATGCTGAAATCTTTGACCTACCATGACTAGTTTGTTTAATGAACACTGATAATTTATGGTACAACAACGCAAAGCTTATTTAAAAGCTAGATTTGAAACTGAACAAGGAGCAGGTGCTCAAAGGGTTGATGAAATTAATACATTATTTGTCACATTAGAGTGGCAACTGTGTGTGGAACTGAATTTAACATACAATATTATTGGTCTGGAAAATTCTGTAGAGCATAATCTAGCTCCCAGAGGCTTACGTATCTCTATATTACCTTCCTGGGACTTGAAAACTTTGTTCATAGAACTGAGTGGGAAGCTGCAGCTGCATTATGTTTCCAGACATACATTGAGCTATTGATAAAAGAAGACACCTTAAAACATGACCAAATAACTGCTAAATTAATTGAAATAAAAAAACGCCCTTAAAATTATTTGCAACATCCATTATTTTTTTATCATACCTCCTGTTTCTACCTCCTCGGCAGAGTGGCCCCCATGATATCTGGCCACCAGCCCTGCACCCCCAGACCCATTTGTGCGTGCAAGCCACATGAACCCACTCCCCCAGTGGGCCAGCCTTTCATCGCTCTCGCACCCACTGGGTATGTTCCCCTCTCAGGTCTCTCTGGGGGCACAAGGCACGGCCATCAGATGCAAAGATCACCCTCTGCATTTTTCCACATTTTTCTCCCTTATGGAAAGCCAGATGTGCAATGGCGTCCTAGCACGTAGTGCTGACGCCCTCCACACTCCCCCCCCCACTTTTTGCGTACCACTGTAGTGCAGCAGGTCTCCGCCAGGAGCCACTACAGGTGATGCAAGCCCCACTACCCACCTCAGAGAGAGAAAAGCAGTCATCGGACATTCAATTCTCCCTCTTCTGTACCAGTCCCGGACGGCCCGAGTCTGTTCCTGAACCCAAATCACTGGCGTGGCACAAGGTGTAGTGTCCAGCACCTTAACCCTCAGTGCCACCGGGAAAGTGCAACATCCATTGTTTTCTGAACTGGATAAAAATTTTACAAGCCAAGATAAAAAAAAAACAAAAAAACATGAGGATGAACTTTTAGAGAGAAAACACACAAAGTTGGAGAAGGATAGATTGGATTTTAAAGAATGAATGATTTATAACTGGAACAATTTGGGAGTGAGCGCTCACAATCTCGTGGATGTTCTAGGCAGAGAAGAACCCCCCAAAGAAATAAGAGGAATTGGAATTCAGACTGTAATAGCACACAAGCTCCAACTGGAACAGAACCTGCCTGTGAACGAGCTGCAACATCTGAGCCAACTAAAATTGCTGCAACCATTGACCCTTCCATATCCAATAAATCAGTGCCTTTTTCCACCAAGGTATTAGGGACTAGGCCAAAAGACAATGACAGGACAAAAGACAAGGAAACAAGGAAAAGGACAAGGAGAGGCTGGAGAGGAGGACGTAAGCAGTCAAATAGAGGGGCTATCTGGAGGGCACACTCAGAGTGGCAAATCATAAATTTAACAAACCTTGAACTTACTGCAACACAGAAATCACTCCTGTTACGAGGCTTGTCTTTTGTTTGCACTTCCAGACCAAATAGATTTGAGATTTACCTTGATTTGCAAAATTCTTTTGGAAGATCCATTTGAGAGACTTCATTTGAAAAAATCCTAAAATGGGCAAAGGAGAACGCTCGGTTACCTCTGGGATTACCAATGATGATATCATCGATCATGCTGCATTACACACATGTGGAAGATCAAGAAATGGATGCCATTTCTTCCTTCCAGTGTCTGGTGAACTTGGAAGCACATCTCGTGGATAAATCATGGACTACCAAGGATGCAAAGAATCTCTGAGCACTGAACGTTTTATGGGAGGATGCACAAGGGGTAATGGACATTTCTGTATCAGAAAGAATACTCTGGATTTGGATTTAATGAGACTGAAAGCGGAATTCAAATACAAATGGAAATCTTTATTCAGACCAAAATCAGACTCCATTCCAAGATTGCCTAACCAGACCATTAATACCTACAAAAAAACTGTTAGGACTGAGGTTTCCAGACTTTTGGAAAACCAATCTCAGGTATTGTTCTAGCATTACAAGTGCTTATAGAGCTGCAAGTGATAAACTAAAAAATAACACTGGTTTAGTTTTTAAGAGTTCTGATAAAGGGGGCAATATTGGGATCATGACACCTGAGTTATATAAGGGTAACGGATTTATTGAATAACAGGGTTAATTTGTGGCAAATGTTCCATATTACCCCTGTTCTCTATATACTTCCAAAGGTGCATAAAAGTTTGTCAGATCCACCAGGACATCCTATTGTGTCTGGGGTGGATTCCTTAATTGACAATTTGTGCAGCTTTATTGACTTTTTTCTGCAGCATTATGCCACAAACCTCTCATCCTGTACTAGGAACATTACTCATGCCCTTAAGAAATTGTGAGATTAGAAATGGGAGCCAGAGTATTTGTGGATAGGCATAGACATGAAATGATTATTCATGTCTATATGCCATGATGATGGTCTTAATGTGTGTGCCCAGCATTTATAGAATGGCCCCCTGGAAAATGCTATTTAAAGAGATTTCATAATGGGGGGGTTATGATTTGTGCTCACACACATTTTTTTTATGTTTAATGATGAATTTTTTCTCCAGTGCTGACTTATGGCAATTGGGGCAGCAACTGAGACTGCTTGTGCCAATTTACTACTAGGCATGTAGGAGGAGACACATGTCTTTAATGAGAACATTAATCCATTTTGGGTGAAAATTAAATATTGGAGACATTTTATTGATGATGCTGTTTGTGCATGGAAGGGTAACACTGATGAGGTTAAGGACTTTGTGAAATGGTTCAATAACAATGATTTGAATCTAAAATTCACAGCAACAATTGACTTAGATAAGCTTAATTTTTTGGATGTCACTTTGTCAATTGGGCCAGATCACAGGGTCATTAGTAAGGCATATGGAAAACCAACTACCACAGATAGCCTTTTAAAGCTATTAGTTCACATCCAAACTGTTTAAAACATTCCATCCCTTATGGGCAATTATTGTGTCGGAGGAGGAACTGTGCAATAGATAGCGACTTTGTTGAACAAGCTATGGATCTGAGAAATAGGTTCCTTGAAAGAGGTCATAAACCTAACATTTTCGTTGAAGCCTACACAAGGGCTACAGTTCTCAATCACACTGATTTGCTCACACTTAAGGGATATGAGTCAGCAAAGTATGATAACTTTTAGTACTGTGCATAATGGCTTTGTCTGTAAATACTGACCATTCTCCACAATGATACAACATCGACTGATGTGATTGGTGAGAAACCCAGGGTTACCTTTAAGAGAGGTGCAACAATAAAGGATAAGCTTGCCTCAAGTACCTTTATTGAGCTACGTTTCAGTGACACCAATTGGTTGCCCATTAAGCCTCATGGAATGTTCTATTGTGGCAACTGCAATATTTGCAGATACTGTATACAAAGCAACCATTTCTCATTGGGTGGCTGTACTAAATTAGTCAGAATCAGACAGTGTAGCTCATGTGTATCTACATACATAGTATATGCTATTTAGTGTGGATGCCAGAAGCTCTGTGTAGGTCATACAACAATAATCATTAAGCAATGTATACAGGAACATGTGAGGGATATAAAAAATAATGACCTCACTAATCCTGTAGCTGAGCATTTTTGGGGTGCCCACCAAAGCAACCCCAATAAATTTAAACCTTTTTTACTTGCAAAGTTTTGCTGGTGCCATTATTTTGCTGTCTTGGTGAGTGCAACCTTTTGGCTCTGGTTTCTTGGTTTGCTACCTGGTTTGCACCCCCCTGGTTCACAGGTGTATCACTGGGTTTCATGAATTTGCTTTACCGCCTATAGTTCCCTGCTTCCTCCCTCCCACCTCCCACTCTTGTGGATCACCACCACATCTGTCCTTCTCCAGTCTCCCATTACTATCCCTTTATTGAAGGATAGCTAGCACAGGGCTGTCGGGGAGCAGCCAGATATTTCCTGAGTTCTTTTAATATCCTTAGGTGCACCCCATTGGGTCCCATAGTCTTGTCCACTCTTTATTTCTCCAGTTCCCTAAGTACCCTCTCCTCTGTAAAGGTGCATGTGTCCACCCCATCCCCACTGTTCCTTCCTTTCTCCTTTACAGTATCTGTGGACCATTTCCCTTCCCTTCTTTTGTTAATACTGAACAAAAATACTTGTTCTGTATGTCTGCCTTCTTCTGATTCTCCTCCTCACATTCTCCCTCCTCCCCCTTGATTCTCACTGTTGCTGCCTTGCCTTTGTTTCTTTCACTGATATATCTGTAAAATGTGTTATCCCCCACTTCACTGACTTTACTATGTTCTTCCCTATGAGTGCCTTAGCCTGTCTAATTCCTTTAGCTGCTTCTTTCTTTTGCTCATATATACCTCCCTATTCTGTTCCGCCTGTGTTGTTTTGTACTTCTTGATGGCTATTATTTGTTCTTTGCTACCTGTCTAATACATAGGCTCACAGCTTCTTCTAAGACCTCCTTAATTTTTGTCCACCTTTCCTCTACCTCTCCCCATTTTGTATCCTTGCCAGAGCCCTGCTAAGTCCCTCCCCCATTTTCCTAAAGTCTACTCTCCTGAAATCTAGGACCTTTGTTTTGATGTGGAATGCTTGTTGCCCAATTCTTAACTCAAAGTGTACTGTTTTGTGATCTCTCGTAACAAGGAGGTCCCCCACTGTGACTCTGGTAACACTGTCTCTGTTTGAGATTATCAGGTCCAGTGTGGCCCCCCCCATGTATGTTCATCTGTGAACTGTCTTAGTAGTGCCCACGGTAGCTTATCCAGGACCTCCTTACTCCTATTGGTTGATGCCACTGGGATGCTCCATTTCACATCAGGTACATTGAAATCCCCCATCAGTATTACCTTCCCACTTGTGGTACATCTCCTTGATTGCTTTCACCATTACCTTATACACTTCCTTCTTTTGCATAGGGGGCCTGCAGATAACCCCTGCCATTATTATGGTATCTCCATTTACCTCCAGTGCTCCCCATAACATCTCCTCTTCCTCCTCCTCCTCCTCCCCCCAACTGTCTCTTGGTATTTCTGTAGCTTTAATAGTGTCCTTTATGTACAGTGCTAGCCTGACTCCCTTTTTCCCAACTCCATCCCTCCTGAATAGCACTTATCCCAGCATCATGACATCCTAGTCTATGTTTTCATTAAATTTGGTCTCCGTTACTGTCACTATATCTATCTCCTTCTCCACTGTGATGGCCTTAAGTTCTGATACTTTATTGCTCAAGCTCCTGGCATTTGTTGTTATTGTCTTCCAGATGTTTCTGCCTCTTGTTCTGTTCCTGTGTTCCTTACTGTCTGTATTTTCTTTATTTTTATTTTTATTTATTTATTTATTTAAGAATCAGTTTACAACCTTTGAGCCAGAGGCTCATTTCCAAAGGTACTTCGTCACATAAAGACATACATTGCGTTTCGGTTACATAGCAAAGATTTACAAAGAATCAATAGGCATTCACCAGAAGTGCCACGTCATATAGTGGTCAGACAAATACAATTGGGTACAGGGTACATGTAATTGATAACAGGTATTACACAAGTCGGTATCAAGTGAGCATTCTGGTAGATAAACATTGAAAACAGCTGGCACTGGCCAGGTTAAACCTAGGCATGGTGTACAGGGAAGTGGTGGAGGGGATGGTAGGGTGGAGAGCTGCCTGGGGGCATTGTCAAGAGAAAGAGGTGGAGGCTATGTTCAGAGACAGGAGCAGTTATGAGTGCTGAAGATGTGGTTCTGAAGTGCGGTTTTGAATGTGGAGATGGTGATGGCATTGGTGATGGTGGCAGGGAGAGAGTTAAACCAGGTTGGGGCTCTATAGCTGAAGGACCTCTGGCCACGGCTGGTTCTCGTTCTGGGGACCTTTAGAGTGGTCTTGTAGGAAGACCGTGTTGCAATGGTGGGAGGGCTCTGGTGGATGGATGCCATTACCCCAGGGGGGGAGAGCCTGAGTAGGGTTTTTTTTGTGAGGAGACAGGTCTGGTATCGGAGCCGTTCATCCAGGGTAAGCAGGTTAGCATCGACATATAGCTGACAGGTGTGTGTGTGAGCCTGGGGGCACCAGTAATTAATCTGCATGCTTTATTCAAGGTTAGGTGAATTTTGTTGAGTGCAGTGGTCGTCGGCAGCACCGTATACTGGTGAACCATAGTCTATAAGGGACAGAGCAGACGATGTAACAGCTAGCCGGAGAGCATTTGGTGGAAGGCAGGTTTATGGTGGAATAGGATGCCAAGCCATGTGTTGGTGGCGGATGTTAGGGCGTCGATGTGGTTGTGAAATGTGAGGGCTGAATCGAAGGTAACCCCAAGGTATTTGTAGGAGCAGACTTGTTCCAGTGGTTGGTTAGTGCGTGGAAGGATATAGAGTGGGTGGTTGCTAGCTTTGTTTTGGGGGTGTGAAAAGAGCATAGTTTTGGTTTTCTTAAGATTGATGACGAGTCTGCGCTCCTTACACCAAGCCTCGGCACTGTTGAAAGACTGCTGTAGGGAGTCCTGTAGGAGATGGGATTACGGTGGGTGGCAAAAAGGACAGCGTCATCTGCATACAGCAGTATTTTGCCGGAGCATGCACTGGGCAGGGTGTTCAGATACAGCGAGAAGAGAAGGGGCCCAGGATGGAGCCTTGGGGACCCCAGAGAGACTGGATGGGTGTCGAGAAAGTGTGCTATTAATCTTGACACACTGGGATCGAGTGTCAAGATAGCTAGCACACCATGCCAGGGGCCAGCCGAGAGACCAGTGAGGCAGAGTGCATTCAGCAGCAGTGGATGGGAGACAGTGTTGAAAGCCTTTGAGAGGTCAATGAACACTGCACCAGCTAGAGCTGGTATCCAAGGAGGAGTGTAGGAAGTTGGAGAATTCAATAAGGGCAGTGCTGGTACTGTGACCATACGCGGAAGCCATGCTGCTCTGGGCATAAGATGTTGCTTAGCCAGATAATCAGTGATTTGAATGGCCACCACTTTCTCCAGGGCTTTAGAGAGGGGAGGGAGGATGGAGATTGGCGGTAGTTGTTGGCCGATGACCTGTCGCCTCCTTTATGAATAGGTGTGATAATGGCTGTTTTCAAGCTGTGGGAGAATTGTCCCAGGCAGGTGACTGGTTAATTAGGCTAGTGAGAGGTGCAAGGACTTCGTCTAGCACCAGCCTGAGGATGCTGGGGTCCAGTGAGTCACTGCCGGGATTGTTGCCATTGAGAGCTTTGATTAGGATGGGTCTGGCTTCCCGGGTGGAAATCTTTGCAGGAGGAAGCTGGGGTGCTGGAGGACAGGGGAGTTTGGCTGGGGGAGGTCAAAGAAATTACTAGGGAGGACTGAGCTAAGGTCAGTGAAGTGGTGTTGAACCAGTTACCTATGGTGGCAGGCTCGGTGGAGGTTGTGCCATTTCCAGTGAGCTGGGATGGGGCAGGGGAGCAAGCTTTACCATTGAGTTGTTAATATTATCCCAGAAGGTCGGGCTGAGCCCCAGGAGGAGGTAAGGGAGGCCTGGTAATGGCCTGCCTTGGCTTCCTGATGGCCCATGAGCATTTATTTCGGGCTGCATTGTTCTTGCCTATCAGACAGACGACCTGTTTCAGTGGCAAGGTGCCAGAGGTTATCCGGTTTCTAAGTAATTGTAGGAGGGCCGGGCTAACCCAGGGTGCGTTCTGTTTTTGGACGGGTTTTGGTTAAGAGGTGCAAAGAGATCACAGGCCATGTTGAAGGTGTGGGTGAAAAAGGTGAGGGCAGTATCAATGTTGGTTGCCTGCTGAATGGGGACCAGTCTATCTGGGTGAGGAGTGCCTTAAGTTTCTTCAGCCCACCAGGGCAGGCGCCTCTGACAGTTGGTCTGGGCTTTGGGCTTGGGATTGGGGGCTACCCAGTGGAATAGGATAGGGAGTGGTCACTCAGGAGTCCGGGAGGACCTGGATGTTTTGGATTTTGTAGGGGTCGGTTAGTTATAATAACATCCAGCAGGGTGCTGGTACCACTCTTAGGGTTAAGTCTCGTGGGCTGGGTGATGAGTTGTGTCAGATCTTGGGCGGCAAATGAGTCTCTGGTGGTGGATGAGGAGGTGCTGAGCCAATTTACATTAAGGTCCCCACTAGGACTTGTTCTGCCTTATGGTGGAGGGTGCTAGGTAGTCCATTAAAGATATCAGGGCTGGGTGCTGGTTCTTTGGGGAGCGTAGGCTGTGGTGAGATAGAGAGGGCTCCTAGAGGGTCTGGGGTGAGTCTGAGGTAAGGGCCTGGGCCCCATTTATGAGGGTAGGGGTGGGGAGTGCATGTCCAGGTATTGTGTCCCTGGTGTAGATTGCACAGCCTCCTCCTCGCTTGCCTACTCGGTCCTCCCGGTATAAGGTATAGCCTGGGAGGGAGACAAATGAGTCAGGAGTTGATTTGGACAGCCAGGTTTCAACCAGGGCTATGATTTCTACTCTGTGTCTGCTGCCAGTTTCCCTTTTGTCAACCCTTTTCAGTTTCATTTGTATATGGGTCTCTTGCAATTTGTTCCCTTCCTGCTCCCCTCTATCCCTAATAGCCTTTGAGGGTGAACAGCTATCTTCCCTATCTACCACCCTGCCCCACATTGGCTAGTTTAAATGCTCACCAATATAGCATTTAAACTTTTCATTGAGGATCTCAGTACCTCTCCAAGATGGATGCAAGCCATTAGCATTGAACAGGCCTCCATCCCTCAAGGTAGGCCCCCAGTCCACAATGAAGATAAAATCCTTCCTCTACACACCCATTCTTCAACCATGCATTGAAGTTCCTGGTGCATATGCTCCTGTGCTCATCCATGCCCTTTACAGGTAACATTTACGAGAAAGTGACAGATTTAGCTACCTGCTTCAGACCACTCCCCAGGTTCTTGATCCTAAAGGATCCCACGCCAAAAGATGGATAGAGAACATTACTTCTGGAAAGGAGTCTACCCAGGACAACCCAGAAACTCAAACGAACCCTCTGCTTCAACATCTGAGCTACAGGTCACAAGCAGAAGCTGAAGTAGTGAGGCCGTTGGGAATACCACCCCCACAAGGATTTACAGTCCCTAATACCAGACAATGAAGCACCAGATAAGCAAAATCAACCATCAAGAAACTGGAATTAGAGACTAGAAAACAATGTAAAGCCTTTGCTACAAACTGGGGTGACTCAGATACAGGATACTTGGACTCAGATGCCTCCTCAAAATATTCAGGAACTTCAGGATGTGAAAAGAAATAGAATGAAGGAAAGAAGAAGAAGCAAAAGAGAAAGTTATGAGAATAACCTGGACACTATAATAATTCCCTAATAACGCAATTTTCCTTAGCCTCCTTAAATGTTTGTAGTAACAGTAGTGTCAAAAAAAGACAGTTTGTATTTTCACTTCTTCAGGATCTGAATCTAGATGTTATCTTCTAAGAAGAAACTTGGATGAATTCTAGTTCTGCATTACAACAGGCCAAGAAAAGTTGGGTTTGGAGACCATCCTATTGGTCATTTAGAACTGACAAGGCAGATGGTACTGGTATTCTGTTTAAGGACAGGGGTTTATATTACATTAGTCAATAATACTTAATTCCCAGGCAGGTACTTAATATTAGGTGGGATATGGAGAAACAAATCTAGCAGACTTATTAAAGTATATACATCACAAATGAAAGCACAAAGAGTCAAACTATTTGAAACCTTATAACCATATCTAGCAACTGCCAAGAATGTCCTACTGGGTGAAGATTTTAATTGTACCTTGGAGGTAGATACTAGACATGCATGCGGGAAAAAAGTATACCGTGATTCTATGGTTCCATGTCACCACATCGACAGGAATTCTGTTAAATGCCATTACAGTTGCAGTTGTGCTGTTGGCTAACACAAGTGTTTTTTTGCAGGGGGCTTCCCCCCCACCACTCATGTGGAGGGCTCTGCCTCATTCACCCAGACACCATAGATTACAAACTCCAAGTCAGAGTTGTTTTGGGAAGGGGGCGTATTCCCCAGAGACAGCAGCATCCGTAACACAACAGACCAGTACAGCGAACAGATGATTCTGCCACTGTTCTGGTCTTCACTGTTTTACCATTACTGTAGCAACAGTATACCTGATTCTATTGCTTTTAAAACTGTACTGAGGTAACTGAGTTAAGAGATTGCTCTAAAGATTTAGGGAAGTGAGTATCTTATACTTATGTAAGAGGTACACTAACCACAAAGATAGACTACAGTTTTCTCTCTAAATGTACTACTGTTATTGACACAATAACTATCTCTGTTGCTTTCTCTGATCATTTAATGGTCAATACAATAATTACCACAGATACAGGCTTACAGATGACGCAGTCCAAATGGAAATTGAATGCAGCACTTTTACGGGAACCAGGCATAAAAGTAGATATCAAAAATCTTCTAGTAATAAGGTATTCTGTATTTTGTTTATATGAAGACACAGGACAGTGATGGGAGAAGACTAAACTAGATATATATGAGTGGTTCCAAAGGCTTGGTAAGCTGAGAGCAAGAGAACAATTTTTTAAATATCTGAAGTTAAGGACTTGATACGTAAATATTTTAACCACTACATATCAAACAGGAAAGGATTTGTCTGACCAAATAACAAACATAAACAAGGTTTAGCAGAGCCACTATGGCTACAAATGCATTAACCTGATAAGAGTGTTTCATGGGCTTAAACATAAACATGAATTGCATTAGTAAGACCTACAATACAGTTCCAGATATGACGTGGGAACAAACTGGGCAGCCTGGGATTGGGTCACAAGGTGGTAAAGTGGGTTAGGAACTGGTTGAATAATAACAAATATTCATTAGATTGCTTTGCTATCTCCGCTGGATTTTTTACTGTTTCACCTCTGCTGACAGGTGATTCCAGATGTCCACCACCTGATCAGTAAAGAAGTATTTCCTCATATTCCCTCTAAGTCTTCCTCCCTTCTTGTTACATATCATGCCCCCTTGTCCTTGAACATCTCCTTCTCAGAAGAATTGAACCTTCCTATACCTTATTGATACCTTTGAAGTATTTGAATGCTTCTGTTATCTCTCCCCTTTCCCTCCTTTCCTCTAGAGAGTACATATTTTACTCCCTGAATCCTTCCACATAGGCAGCAGTGCCATCATCTCTCGTCTTGACTACACGTTTAAAATGTCTGGCTACACCCCGCTTACATGTATGATGTATCTTACAGCTGGGGTATTAAGAGTTGGTGAAAAGTGAATTACTCCATGCAGGTAAAGGGATACAGCTTCATCCCCAAGAGATGCAAACTGGAAATTGACTTTCTCAATCATTTAAAATAACACAAGTTTACTTTCAAGTAAGGTTAACCAGCATAGTTATCAAACAATGAATTGACACTTCTAGAGGAGTGGGGGAGGGGATACCAGTAAAACAAGTCTCTCTGTTTGCAAACGTTTGTAAATTATTATTAAGCACTGAAACTTAACACAGAAAGAAAATGCCCATAAAACACTATAGAGGAGGTTTTAGCTTGCAAAAAAATGAGGCAGTACTGGGGATAGCTCAATTAAATGAGAACTACATAGCTTGTGTGTGTAAGCATATTACTAAGGGGGTTGTCATTCAGGTCTCTTTTATTGTATCTTGTCCGAGATAGTCTTCCCGGAGTGCCCTTTGCTCTAATGTTTAATAGCCCCTGCTGGAGGCAAGTGTCTTGTTACATGGTCACCTTGTTTCAAATTAGCCACGGAACAGAGAACAGAGGAGTCACTTTGCTAGTTTGAGAATAAGTGAGTTTCTTAAACATTGGTACTTTTTCCAGCTGTGTTTTGTTGTGTGTGTGTGTGTGTGTGTGTGTGTGTGTGTGTTGTGTGTGTGTGTGTGCTGTGTGTGTGTCTTGTACAGGAGACAGTGCTTGTAGACAAATCTAATCCCATTAAGATGGTGGCCACACTGGGCCAGCCATTGTTTTAGCTTAGCAGTCACTATTTTGAATTTGTTTTAATTGATTGTTTTATTTTTAATTTTATTTTCATGAATGTTTGGTGTTTGTTAAGTTTTTAGTTGGGGCTGTGAGTGTCGGACAGGCAGTAGCAAGACTATTGCAAGTTTGCAGTCGGCATATGTTTAACTTGACCTCCAGTTAGTAAATGCCTTCGCCTGTAGTTTTATCAGTCAGTTTTACCTGCACCAATATTCATAAGTAGTGTGGCTACGTTGTGTGAACTGTTGGTGCTTGCATATAGTACCGAAGTGATTCCAGCAGTTGGACTTTGAAAGCTAGTGGATAGAGTAGGCTTAGGCTGAGGCTGACTTCAGGAAAGATTGGCTGAACCCCATTTGGGAGGTAGAAGGCTGCAGTCCAGTCATGACTAGGGGGCTCTATCTGGCACCTTGAGGCCTGAGTACTGGCCTGGAGTGGAACAGGAGGAGACCTCATGAGTGGGATCATCAGGTTGCTTTTTGAATGAACTTTGTTGGATTCTGGGAGCCATGCTGAGAAGGGTTGCTGCTGTGGAGCTCAGAGGATGTAATTAGCTGGATGGGCTTGCTCTGAGGTGGGTGCAGAGTGTGGCTGTTTTTTTCCTGGGGGGGTTAGGATTGCCAGCTGAATGGTGGGCATTTACCCAAGCTCCTGGGGCTGTGGGGGACTTCCTGATGGGGGTTGGGTAGTTCCAGTGGCCTAGGTGGGGGGAATTAGTAGTGCTCTGGAGCCTGCCTGAAGGCTGATTTCAGGCCTGGCATTTGAGCCATCAAGGAGCCAAGAAGGGACCTCTTTTCTTGCAATGGTTTCTGTGGAGATCTTTTCTAGTGAAGAAAAGGAAGTGACTGCTCCTGAAGCTTAAACTAGCTGGCATTATATATTTATTCATGCTCCTTTGGAGGCAGTGAGTGGGCTTCTTTTTCTGTTTTAACATTTCACGAAAGCATGTTGATGTAGCAGTGAGAGCGCAACATTTATTGGGCAAACTTTTTATGGTCAGGGGTGGTGAGAGCCCCCCATTCCAGTCTCAAACTTGTCTTGAAGCTATGGTGTGGCTTTATTGACATTGATAAATCATCTCTATTAGTTATAATTTGGACATTGTCATTACTGGGCTTTAATGTTAAGCTAATTTAGGGCACTATTGCTGTTCTGACTGTGGTTTCTTTTTTGTGTTTTTGGTATATGGTTCATAGTGTCAGTGGCTCAGTATGTATCACACATGCCTCTGAGGCTGGGAGATCAGGGGGCTGTGGGTTCAGTTCCCACATCTGGTAATTGGGTTAATATGCCAATACTAACACTGTAGTGCAGCATGAGGGGGGTGCTGCACTTCTGGTATGCCGTCTTTTGGATGAGACATTAAACTGAGGTCCCATCTGCCTGGATTGGTGGTAGTTCAGGTGGATGTCAAAGATCCCATGGCACTTCTCGAAAAGAGTAGGGGGAAGTTTTATTACAGAAAATAATAAGTACAATACTTTAACATCAAACAATACAATATCAAGAATCACAATACCTGGCTTCTACAAAAATCAGAAAAAATACAAATTTCACACTCCATAACAAGATACTTACATAAGCCAAGGGAAATATAATAAAGCAAGTTTCTTGGTGTTTAAGCAAACCTCACAATAAAATTTACATAAAGTCAATAAAACCAAAAAAAAAGATAATATTAAAAGACATCAAGAAATCTTCAGTCAAAGGCACAGCAGAGAACTGGAGTCCTTTATGGACTTCATTATGCCACACATTCTGTGAAAAAAAGCACACACCACTACACACCCCACCACCTCACCCATTGTGTTTCAAACAAAATTGCTCTGACATATTTCCAGAGGTTCTTAGTTCTTACACTGTAGTGGAACATTCTTCCAACATTTTTTCCACTGTTCTCAAGACATCTTCTCTTTGTCAAAGTTTGCATGAATAACAATTTATTTTTCAATCATACATACCAGAATCTGTGGAGAGATGTATTTTTGTTGCAGAACAAATTTGCATCGAACCTGCCACATCAAAAACTTTATGGAAGTAAATATTAATTGTATTGTTCAGGTATCAATATGCAGTGAAAACTGTGCAGATCCTGTAACAAGATTAACATACATAACTTTTGTCCATCCTACCCCACCCCATCTGTGATAAAGGTTAATTCAAAAGTCCACAACATACGGACAGTGAATAAAAAATGCTCTTGTGATTCAATCTGGCTTTGACAATGCTCCCTGGAGCAATACCTCTCCTCAAGGCATTTATGTTTAGCATTACCCTTAACCCCAAGATGACCACGCATGCACAACCATAGTACATCTCACCTCCGCGGTGGAGTCTTTTTATTAGTTAAATAAGTTTCCACTAAAGGATGGTTATCACAGCACAGTGAAGGATATGCCACTGGAATCTGACAAGGCCCTTCCTGAATCATTAAATACAGCATCTTCCTAGTTGGAACAGAGAGTTGCACTTTAGTCAGCTTCCAGAGTCATATTTTGTCTAACCCATGTACAACAAATTTAGGCCAGAACTCTCATTTCCATGTACTTAGCAGACTCTGTGTCCACAATTTAAACAATGGGGCTACTCATAGGGCCACCACCCATTTCCACCCTATCTCACCAAGATGAATAATAACTGATATTGTGTTAAATAAAAACAGGCTATGCAAATAATTAATAGAGTTCAGTATCTACAAACCACCTTCCTTGATATTTCTATACAAGATCTCCCTAGTAAAAGGGTTCAAATGACTCCCCCAAAGTAGTTGAAATGTCTGTCTCAAAATGGTGACATCCATTGAACTCGGGGGAGGAAATATCACCCCCACATATGTCAACAGAGGGGAAAAAAGTCTTAATTTTTGATACACATTTCTTTTTTTGTTTGTTGCCACTTTTTCTACTGGTTAACCTTCACAGCACTATTCACCAAAACCTTTCCCCAATTCTCCCTTGCCATGTCTCCTGACCCAAATATAAAACCCCAAATCATAATACATTCAGTTGACATACAAATATTTTGTATTTGTCCCAAGGGAGGAGTACTGGGACTCAGAATATAGCCACAACATTTATTAATATTCAGAGCTGACCCTGTAAGTTGAGAAAAATGCTGAATTACCCCCAATGAGCAATCTGCTGAGTCCTAATCCTCTACCAAGAGACAGACGTTGTCTGCATAAGCTAATGTCTTTGCTATATTGATACCCAAGGAATATGGATGGCGCTAATATCAGGCTTAAGTCCAATCAAGTGGCACACTGGATCTAGACTAAAAATATACAGTATAGGGCTCATGGGGCATCCTTGTCGGACTCCTCAAGCAATCTTCACATGTCTGCCTACATGTCCATTTATTAATGGACTGGAGGAAGCAGATGCATAAAATGTCATAATCCAGTTCATGAAGATACTGGGTATACCATAATGATCCAACACCATTTTTAGATATAAATGTGAAACTTTGTCAAATGCTTGTTCTTGTTCCAAGCTGAACAGAGATCCCCGCAGTACATCCCTCTGTTCTTGAGATACCACCTCTCTTAATAGTATCAGATTATCTATTATTTTCCACCCTTTAACTATATATACCTGTCTTGGGTCAATGAGAAAGGGGGCCACCATCCAAGACGATTTGCCAAGATTTTCACTAAGATCTTTAAGTCTGTATACACAAGACTCAGCAGTTCTGTAAAAGACATCTGTCTCCATTTTTAAGCATAAATAATTGTACTGTATGACCAAACTATGGGGCACCTCCTGTCCATCCAGAATCATATTAAAGACCACTCACAAAACTTTTGCAAACACTGAAATACACAATTTATACAGGTCCAAGGTCAAACCATCAGGTCCCGGAGTCGTATTATTATTTAAAGACACAATCACTGTCCTTATTTCCTGTTTAGTGATTGGTTTCACCATGTCTGAAAGCAGACTGGGCTCACAAAGAGGCTGCGCACAATGCCGGAGTAAGTCTGCAGTCATATCATGTGACACCTCGGAAGCCGTATATAAACTTTCCATATGACGGTGGACCTCATGAAGTATATCATCATGAAAGTGAACCACGCCCCCTCTTGTGGTGTATAGCAAGGCCATCAATCCTTGTTGCACCCTTGTTCTGCACCTTTCAAAAATATCCCCTGTAGCTGTTTTTCCTGGGGTCCTTATACGATGTTCCGATAAAAGAGAAGAGGCCTGTTTGTACTGTAATGTTTCCATTTATTACTTCAAATGAGCAATCTGACCAGCATATTCTCCATATCCCTCATTAACTAATGACACCATCCGCATGTACTGCCCCCTTAAGTTCAAATACCATAGGTATTTTTGCGAATGTGAATGAAATGCCCAATTCTTCAAAAAGGACTTAATATCTAATTTAGTTTGAACCCACCACCAACTTACATTTTGTTCCAATTCAATAAATGATATTCAAGCCCATATCAGGTCCTGGATAACAGCCACGTACCACATCTCTTGTAAGACTGTACCATTCAATTTCCAAATTTCCCTTCCCTGGCTGACACTATCTCCTAAGGACAGACCAACCTTTACCATCATGTGGTCTGAAGTCTCCAGTGAAACAGTGGTAGCCTGTATACAATTCAAAGAAGCAGCAATCAACACCAGATCAATTCTTGTAGCCAATTTTGCTTTGTAAAAAGTATACCCTCCAGAGGCTTGCACTTGCCTGTAAGCATCAACAAGCCCTATCTGTTGTACTATATTATTTAAAGCATTTGAATCACAATACATTTTTTTCTCCGTAAGCTCTGTTCCAGCCAAGGGTAAACAGCAATTGAAATCACCCATCCAGATCAAGAGCCGAGAAGTAAACAAAAAAGGTTTTATCACCATGAACAGATCTACCCTTCCTTTTTTAGTTTGGGGTGCATATAGGGAAATCATTCTCCATTGTTTCTGGCCATGGTTGAAATCTAAAAGGAGTGCCCTCCCTGGGTCAATATCCACCACCTGTGTGATCATATAATCTCAAACCCTAAAGAGAACCCCCACTCCACTACAATGTTCCTGGGTAAGGGAGGAAAAAACCGGACCCCAGCACCACAATTTGTTTGCACATTCTACTTCATTAACCGTATACAATCGCACATCCTGTAAACAGGCAATTTCTATATGATAGTCTCAGAGGACTGAAAAAGTTACTACACGTCTACAACCATAATGAATACTATTCACATGAATTGTGGCAATATTATAAATATATTGTTGAGACATTTTAGTTTAGCAAAAGTTAAACAACAGAAGAAAATGCAAGACATAATAAAATCACAGCCTGTTTACCCAGCCATTGACTTTGTCTAAGCTATGAGCTGCTTTGTTTTAGGTGGGTCCATATTGCATGGTACAAAGATATCATATCTTCCTCCCCAGAGTCAGAGGGCAACCCTTTGTAAGAGGAAATCATCATGGAATCTTCTGATTCATCTCAATGTCCAGTTCTACAGGTTGGAGCACTTCATAAGGATTCAACAATGGGGCATCTGGTACCACCTTTCCCATTTTTTGTGCTTTGGATTTAGTTTTCACAGTTTTCAGTGAATGTTTCTTAGAAACCACCACAGTCATCTCTGGGGGGGGCATGTCCTTTAAGCCCTCCACCTGGACTTCCCTTAATATGTCCACTTCAAATTGTTGTGCCTCAGGAGAATCTGCTACAATCTCCAACACCAGCAGAGTAATTTCCACACAATTATGTTCCTCAGTAGGGACCTTTTCCTCCATAACTCCAGGCACGAGAGGTAGTGGAGGGCAGGGGTAGGGGGCTTCTGTTCAGACACCATGCCTGAGCTATCTGTAGCAGCTAGTGGACCCTGTATCAGTGACTATAGTATTGCATCCTTCTGATTTTATTCCTTAACATTTCTCTGAATTGTAATACTCTGACTCTGTGCTTTATTCACAATATCTTCCTGACTAGGACAGTCAGATCAATTGTGCGTGACCCATTCACACTGTCTAAAAACATGACCTGGAGCATCACATAAATTACATGTTTGGGTGTCAGTGCAATCTGTATTCACATGTCCAAAGGACAGACAGGAAGCACATTTTATTGTATCACAGACATTGCTGAGGTGGAGATGTGAACCACATCTGAAGCATGTCTTAGGTTGCCTTGGGTAAAAACAGTGACCCCTCTCAGATCCCAGAAAAAAACACACTTGGTAAATATTTAGGTCCCTGTGGCCCAGAATACAGATGAACTTTATATTTTCACCCCCTGCCCAAATGTGTTCCTCATCTAAAATCCAGGATGGGTCTGCTAAAACCACACACCATTGCTTCAACCAGTAAGTCACATCATGCATAGTTATCCCCTCATTCCTAAACAGAATTGTAACTTGTGTAATGGCTGGTTTCATGAGTGGGATGATATGAAAAGTGATCCATAAAGCAGAGTGCTTTTTCTTATCATATGATGCCCAAGGTCAAGGCCCGTAGGGCATTTACAGCTCACATCATACACAGTGTCACCTGTAGCATGTATCAATGCATATATTTGATTTGAAAAAAAATCTCAAAGAATCTTTAATCAATGTCTTACCAATATCTACTCTATCAGGAGGAAGAGGCAATCACCTCATGTGTTGTATCCGAACAGCATTTTTCCTCTGGGCTGGAATATTACCAGAAAAAAAGGACTCCCAATTTTGGAACTGCTTCCACAGCAGAGCTGGCTGTACCCCCCCTTCTGTAAAACAGGACAATCAGCCTCCATATGTTCCCCTATGGACCACTGACCTGGGCAGAGAGCTCTTCACTAGGTTCTATACTTCTAAGAAGAGTAGAGGAAGAAATATTAGAAACTGCTTCTAACAGTACAGGCCCAACTTCAATCTGAGCCAAAGGACAGGGATCAGTCTGTTTTATCTCCAAAGGGTAGGTCTCTATCAGGTTTCTTGTATCCATGGTGTCCATAGGGTCAGAAACCCACCCCAACATAGGTTTTTCGCCAGCCAGCTCTCATCAGTGCTGATTCCACAGTCTAACCAGTTGGCCAGTGCTCAGCCAAAACATCACCACATCATCTCTCAGGCTGCTTGTCTGCACACCAGCCAGTGTCATAGTTAAGCTAGCATTTTCTTCACATACTGACATCTTTAACACTGTAACCACATCAGGTAAAACTTCCTCAGCTGGATTAGTAGAATTATAAGCAGTACTTACTGAAGTCTTTTTCACACCAGAAGAGTCCATAACATTCACAGATTCCACAGCATTTGATGCCGACTCTGCACCCTGATAGGACTGTGAGTCAGCAGTCAGTAACTAAATTGGAGCCTTGCTCTGGGTTGCAACAGCAATAAACAGGTCAGCTGAGCTTGGACTTTCCATCTCATTCGCAATTCTGTTCTCAGCATCTTCGGCAGGAACATCGCTTCTGAGATTTCTCCATGACCTGGGGTTGATAAAACCAACAATAAATGCTGTTGCTGTTCCACACTTAATGTCTGTATTAAATCTACCTCTTGCGGCAAGCCTGCAGCAAATAAATCCATTATCCAGTCATCTCTAGGGCTCCATATTCCACTCTTATGCCCTCCATTTCGTGAGACATTTCCACCGGCCTTATCTCCTGTGCTGGACCTACAGAGAGTGAGACCTGCACTCCTGTATCGCTACCAGCCAACTGAGCAGAACTTGCTCTGTCATCCATGACACACCAGAACCTCCTACCATCAGAGTAGGGGTAAATTTTATTAAACAGAATATCGGAACATACACAAACAATAAAGAAACATCAGAAAAAAAAGCATGGAATCAAAAACATAGTCAAGTTGATAAAAGAAGAAGTAATACAAAGGGTATCAGGAGTCACCAACCATAAAAACAAAAAAATGACAAAAAAAAGGAATACTGTTCAAATAGGAAAAAAAAATTAAAAAATAACCGACAGCCAGGAACAGGACCCCTATTCCCACTAAAGTGAAGAAGCAAACAAGGAAATCCCCAAATAAATCATCATGTCACTGCCAGTAGTTCAGTAATCCAAAGCAACTCCTTCCATAATTCAGCTATCTCATTACCTGATAAGGCAAGACATTCAGCAGCATAGACAGTTTTATCATCTTTCAGTATCTTGTTACCTTGCTCCAAATGGGAACATTCCTTTTGCTGTAAGGTAAAAGCACACCTAGCCAACTAAATATTCCACTTGATAATAGTAAATAAGAGATGAAGAGTACCCATATTCCACTTTCGGCAAACAGGTGGAGCAAAACCATACATAAGGTGATCATAGGTCAGGTGTACAAATAAAGGCATGTCCCACAAATCAGCCAAGTAAACCCAAAAAGAGTTAATAAAAAAACAATGAAAAAATAAGTGCTTCATAGTCTCAGTTAAATTAACACAAGGCAGTCTGCTACAAATCATATCTTGTATCTGTTTATGCTTATGGTTAGCTTTAACATTAATCCTCCCATGACAGGAAAGCCAATGGAAATCCCCCATATGGACAGGTATCCTGGAATTATGATAAAAAAGATGCAAGGAGGAATGAAACTGGTCAGAGCAGCCCAACAAACCATCAGGAATGTCAAAAAGAGAGGACAACAGGGATATAGACTATCTTATGGGAAGCAGAAGATAAATATGTTGAGGTGTAATCCTCCATTGCTTCAAATGAAGAAATGTCTCTCTAATATATTGTAAAAAACCTGGGCCCTTCAGGGCCTTTAACACATTTTGCTCCCATTGGTGGAACCAGGGCTCACAAATCTCAAACAGCCAGGGCCCCCAACCCTTGCCCATATTAACAAATAAAGGTTTCAAATTAGACATAAAAAATTACTATTAAAAAATTAAATGGGGTTAACCATATCCAGGCCACCCTCCTTAATGGGCAAATATAATACATTCCGTTTGACAGAGTGAGACGGCTGCCCCAAATGGCTTGAAAGAAAACACTCAAAAGGGAGGTTTACAATTTTTTGGACTGGGAAACTCATGACTGAATATAAAAAAAATGGAATGAGAAAAGTCTTAGCCAAAAAAAAACTATTTTTTTCTTCCCAATCTTACTTTTATTCCATTGCATGACTTTATGTTTTCCAAGAGCAAGTTTCTCCTCCCAGTTTAAGGTAGACATCTCAACAGAAACTAGCTTAATGCCAAGGATGGTCAGAGTGCCTGAGGTGAGAGAAATGGGCCCTAGAGTGGACTGGGGACTGGGGTCAAGACCAAGAACCTTCCCACAGCATTTATCTAAATTCAAGGAAGCACCAGATACTGCACAAAAGGATGAACAGAAGTGAAGAGCCCAATGAACAGACCAGCAGTCAGCAACTAATAAACAAAGTTCATAAGCATAAGCAATGACTCTGGCCAAAGCCTGAGCAGATGGCCCCAGTATCAGAGCGATAGAAGAAAGGCCGTTAATGGATAACAGCATGAGATCAATAAAAAATGTATACAGTACAGGGATCATGGGACACCCCTGCTAGACTCCCCTTTTAATAGAGACCATGGTAACAACATGGTCATTCACAACTGGTGTCACAGTAGCAGTAGCATAAAGGGATTGAATCCACCCTTCCAGGACAGGTGGAACATGATAGTGACTGAGAGTTTTCCATGAGAAGGTGCGGCAGATGGAATCAAATTCCTTCCTCTGATTGAGAGATACTACAAATCCACTGCAGGAACCTTTTAAACCATGGGAAAAGACTTCCAGTAATAGGATCAAATGATCCTGGATACTACGGGTAGGGATGGCACAAGCCTGTTCCGGGGAAATAACCTGTTCAGCTATCAGAAGCAGTCTATTAGTCAGAATTTTAGTAAGCAATTTACAATCTGCATTCAACATGCAGATAGGTCTCCAATTATTAAGATCAGCCACATACCCTTTTTTTAAACAAAAATATCAAAGTTCCTTTATTAAAACTCAAAGGAATAGTACTAGTGCTCAGCATAGCATTAAATAAAGCAGTAAGTTCAGGGCACAGATGGTCATCAATAATTTTATATAATTAAAAATGTAAACCATCCAGCCCAAATGAAACATTATTTCTCAAGTGCTGGAGAACAACTTTAACCTCCTCACGGGTAATCAAATGGTCTGCCTGCTGCACTACTCGAGAGGGAACTGTTGGTACTGGGATGGTCCTCAAAAACTCTGGAATCTCCCTAAGGTCTGAGGGTATGTCAGTGAAAAGGGTTCTGAGGAAGTCAGCAGCTATGTGGGACAGTGAAATACTAGAGGTGTGTAAGAGGCCAGAAAAGTCTCGAAGACTGGACATGGTGTGAGTCCCCACTCTGTGTGCCTGCAGAGCAAAGGGGTCCACTTCCTGGGAAGTGCCCTGAGTGCCAAATTTATGTTGGGCATACAAACGAGTAGCGTGTTGAGAGGAAAACATCATGTCTTTGCAAATCAATTGAATTTGGGAAGTAAGGTCTTGACCAGTAGTGTGGGCAATAGTCAGTAAATTCTGAAGGTGTCATCTGTGCTGTAGATAGGTCAAGTAAGCAGTACTACATTTCTGCTTACTATAACATTTTAAAAGAAGAATGAAATCAGTCTTGATAGCCATCCACCAAGTAATAGGGTCATCATAGAAAAGTAACACTGATTTCCAAGCAGTAAGAAATTGGTGTAGTGCAGACAATAACTCTAGGTCTGTCAACAAAGACATATTAAATTTCCAAAGTCCTGGACCCTGGTATTGGAAGGGGGTACCACCAATAGAGATGGATCCCCTCCCATGGTCAGAGAATTCAACTGGAGTAACAGTAGCATTCAAAATAGGTAGTGTTGGGGATGAAGAAATAAGGTCAATTCTAGTGGCCAAGACAAATTTGTGAAATGTGGAGGTGTACTGATTAATAAAGTCTAAGTAGGTGTCTTGTAGGTGAGCCATACGGATAACAGTGTGTAGAAAGCAAGAATCATGAAAAACCTTCCTAGTGGTAGCAAAATAACTTTTGTCCTGCAGACTCAGGCCACAGTTGAAATCTCCAGCAAACAGAATCTGCTTGGAGGTGAATAAACAAGGTTGAATAAGAGGAAGAATGTTAATATGACTCGATTTAGTTTGTGGGGCATAAATATTAATTAAGCGAATGGGAATGTGATGTATAACTGTGTCAAGAATAAGGACTCGGCCAGGCACTAAATCATAGAGTTTAAGCAAATACAAATTGAGAGAATGGCCTAAAATACCAACACCAGAGCAGTTCTCATGGCCAATGGAACAAAAAGAGAGGCCGCACAACCAGTGTCTTTGAGCATGATGTAGTTCATGCAAAATAAGGAAGCGAATACCCTGTAAAAAAAATCAAGCCGAGTTGTAGTGAAGCAAGGAAATCAAAAACTAAATTCCTCTTGTCTATAGGTTTAATGCTGTTCACATTCAACATGTGACAAGCAAAATTTGTGAAAGCATCATGAAAAAAAGGGCAGGAGCACAAAGAACCAACCAGAGAAAAAAACACTGTTTCTTTTTGCCCGAACCAGCCATACTCTTTCCTTTCATCTGGGCTTTCCTTTTCTGAGCACCTCTACTCTTAGTCCCCATTTCAGTGTCAGTGGTCCCATCAGGGTGGGAGGAAGGGATAGAGGAGGAATCAGACTCCTCTCCAGAGTCAGCAGAAGCATCTACAAAACGTCATAAGGATTAGAAACAGGAATAGGTGAGGGTCTGAGGGCCTGAGGGGTTTTGGGGCAGCTTTTTGTTTGGACCTCATAGAGCTCCTACAGCTTACAGGAAGAGGCTCGGGGGGGCATTCCAGTGTCAGCCGGGGACACCCAGAAGGGTTCAGGGGTGACAACTGCAAGCACCAAAGAAGGAACAGACAGAGTGCAAGACCCCGGGTACTGTACAACACAGGACTTGGGTGCAGGTGCAGTCGACGTGGAGGGTCTGGGAGGGCCCAAATCCAGCTGTGGTGGAGAAATCTTACTCTGAATTTTAGCCTTCTGGGCTTGAGAGATAATAAAATGATGATCAGCACCAGCATCATGGTGCTCCTGATTGTGGGCTGCCCATGTACAGTTTTTAAAAGTGTGCCCATGTTCCTCACATACATTGCATTTACCCTCATTGATGCAGGCAGAGCTAACATGACCCAACTCTCTACAGGAGTTGCATTTAACCTTATCACAAGCACTACTCAGGTGAGAGGGATCACCACACTTGTAGCAGGCCTTAGGTTGGCCAGAATAAAACAACACCCCCTGTCAAGACCCAAAAAAAGGAATTAGGCAGGTGGAGAAGTCCAGAGTCATCAGACTTGAGCAGTACCTTGACCCTCCACCCCCCAGTCCATATATTTTCAGAGTCCAATATGGCCTCAGGTTCCCCAATAACAGTGCAATTTATTTTCAACCAATAAATCACATCAGACATGTCCACTCCTTCATTATGAAATAAAATCAATATAGTTTTATAGACAGGCTTAGTTAATGGAATGGCCAAAAAAAGGTGCCCATGCGGCTGTAGTTTTCAATGAGTGATGTTTCACCCAAAATCTGTCTAAACCCCGAAGTATCTTGAAGCTGATATCAAAAGTGGTCTCCTCTGAGATATGAATAAGGGCATAAAGTTTGTGGGCAAAGAACTTCATGGAGTCCTTCAATAAAGTTAGGGCCACGTAGACACAATCTGGGGGTCCAGCATACTACCAACACAAGGGAGATGGACAGCATTATGGCATTTAGCAGGCAAGACAGAGAGCCAACACAGTGAGAAAAAAGTTTTCTCCTGTCTGTCAAGCATGAGATTCAAAGACACTGCAGGCAGAGCAGAGTCAGGGCCTGCAGTAACAATAGTAACAGTTACAAGAGGGAGATGCAGAGCAGGGTGCTTGGTGAGATGAAGGTCATCAGGGATGGCTAGGGGATCAGCCAGAACCCGCTCAGGGCTCATGTCTCTAGTGACAGTAGGGCAAGGAGGTAAAGCAGAAGTCATAAAGTCAGCCTCCATCGGCACATGGATAAGAGATTTACCAGGAGACTAGCAAGCATCAGGAGAACACTTTCCCAGCAAGCACCCTCTAATGTTAAGTCCACAGACAAAGGCCCAGTCCCCAGAACATCAGTAGCCTGGATATCCAGACATGGAGGGTGTAAGGCAGGCTCAATAGGAACAGTAACAGTGTCACAGGCAGTGGCTGCAGGCAAAGCAGGAAGTAAATCACAGGCAGACGTACAGTGTCCATCGGCAGATGGCGGGTCTTGCAAACGACTAGAAGGTTGACTCAGCGGGCGTTTGACAGAAACTGCAGAGCTGTCAGTACAGGGCCACCGAATTTTCTGCATAAGAGCTGCTTTCCTCACAAGAAACTTCCTTTGCTCAGATTCTAAAAGCAGCTGTAAATCACGGGTCTCGGCCGACTGCTCACAAGAAGGAGCAACCAAAGATTCATTTTCAGCCTCCTCAGAACTGACAACCAACTCAGAGTCCATGTCAGGGTCAGAAGCCAGTAAATGCAAAACAATACCATCAGCAGCAGCTAGTTCCAAATCCAAATGATTCATTTCCACTATGTTCTCCTAAACATCAAGTAAAGCAGCAGTCCCAGGCAAAGACAAGGCAAGAGGAGAGACCAGCCCTCCAACCTCCATGGCTTCTACCACCACTCCAGGGCTCTTCTCTGCCATCTTGGTCCCGCAGACAAAAGGGTCCCCCCTGCTCACAGAAAGCAAGAGTAGGGGAATGTTCCTGGTGTCCTGGCCAAATTTCCCCCATTCACTAAAAATATGACAAACAGCTTAATGTGATTCAATTTCAGTTGGTTACCATCTGTAACCCACCCCGGTCACCCCTGAAAAAGGGACTTCTAGGCCCAGTGGGCTTAACGGGTCAATAAAATTCAATAAATAAATAAACATGTTTTTTATTGTATTTTATTTTTTCTAGTAGTAGTCAGGATAGGTTTAGGGTGTGGAGTAGTTTGATTTATTTGGGAGTATTTAGGGTAAGTTTGGAGTTAAAGATGTGCTGACCTACGGCTTTTCTGGTCAGGCACAACTCCCCCTCGGAGCTTCAGGACCTCCACCCCTTCTATTGTCCTACCCTTCCTGCAGTGGTTTATAGTCACTGCAGAACTTTGGATATAGTCAACAGGAGGCGGAGGTGGGTTGGGGGCCCTGAACCTCCCAGGAGGGGTGAGCTGAGAGGCCATATAGGGGTTGTACAGACTAGGAGATGCCCTTGGGCAAATTGGTCTCTTGAATGTGGTTCTCCATGTCTAATTTCCATACCCAGGGGCTCCATTATTTCTGGACAGTTAGCTCAGCCGACCCCAGAACCCCGTCTGACTCCAGTGGTGTTATGCAATGGCAGGTCTATTAGGAACGAGACAGCGGTTATCGCCAATCTTGTTGGGACAGTAGACCTGGCTTGCATCACTGAGACCTGGCTGGATGACAATGCAGGCCCCATTATGGAGGCAGTGGTTCTAGCCAGATTCTTGGTAATAAACCACTCGAGATCAGACTACGGGGCAGGGGTGCAGCGATTTGTTTCAGATCAAAATTGGGCCTTACTAGTGTGCTAGTTGAGGAGACTAGATCATTTGAGTTTACCGTGGTAGCAAGTGTGGGCTGCAGGATTGTTCTTATCTACCATCCACCCAGGGATGAGAAATTATTCCTGCAGAAAGTAGCAGACTTCATCATCGACATAGTGTTTGAGTCACCTGGTTGATGGTCCTGGGTGACTTCAACTCCTGGGTCGACAACGAACTTTCACCGTTTGGGAAAAATTTTCTCATACTTATGAATTCTTTGAGGCTCACACAGGTTGTTGCCTCTGCTACCCATAATCACAGTCACTCACTTGATCTGTTTTTTCTCCTGGGGATGGAGACCTTTGACTTGGTGGTGGAACCAGTCATATGGTCGGATCACCACACCATAACGTTCAATTTCCAGGCCCCCCCATAGGCCTGCTCCTGTGGAGATTGTCAGATACTGTCCTTTGAGGGATGTGACCCTGGATGATCTATCAGTGGTGTTGGACCTATTGGGATTCTTAGGGGCAGGCGAGGATCCAGAGAGTCTAGTTGAAGCCTGTAATAAGGCTGTTACTGAAGCTCTGGATTCTATCGCCCAGGTCCGTGTTCATCCTCTCGCTCGCTTTCTCTCTGTCTCTCTCTCTCTGCTCTGATCCCCCTGGTTTGATGGGACTATAAGGGAGTTGAGATGAGTTGGATGAAGGTTAGAGTGACACTGGTGGAAATTGGCCCTTGAAACTGACCACCTTAGATAAAGTTTAACAATGCGGGCCAGCATGCCAGTGCAGTGGTAGTGACTGCTTGTAACACTGATGATATCAGTTCGGTAGTGAACTCAGGCCATTGGAAGACTGGGCAAGGAGGTGTGGAGAAGGATGAGCATCTCAGAAACTACTCTTTTTCTCCGAAGTGAAGCAGGCACTTGCATCCAGCAGACATCGACACTGGTAATGGATCCCTGACTAGCAGATCTCTACAACTAGCTGTCACAGAACTGATACTAGAACACTGTGGCCAAGCTTCTAAGCAGGGTGACACCACTGGAGACAATTCTGCTGCAGAAAGAGGAAGGGCTGGGGAACTTCCTAGGTCATAGTCAGGCTCCAAAGAAGCTGATAGAGGGGGTAGCCTGCCGGTACAGCGGCATGGCATCCTGGGTTCAAGAATGGACACAGGTATCAAAGAGCTGGCGAGGTGGAAAAGGATTGCACATCCAAGGTATAGCTCTCCTTCTTCAGGAGGAGGAAGGCTAGTGTCCAGCACAACAAGACCCTATGGCAGAGGCAAATCTGCAACATTGTAATAAGACTGAACTACTTCACAAGATTTAACAATATGGGCCAACACACCAGTGCAGTGGTAGCGACCACTTATAAAACTGATTCTATGGGTTTAGTAGTGAATTCAGGCCATTGGAGGACAGGGTGAGGGTGTGTGGAGAAGGATGAGCATCCCAAAGACAGCTCTCCTTCTCTGGAGTGCAGCAGGTACTGGCACCCAGTAGACACCCTAGCAACGCTCTACAATTAACCTTTGCATAACTGTTATGGGAAAACTGTAGTGGACCTTTAGGGCAAGGTGATGTCACTGGAGACAGTTCAACTGCAGATGGAGGATGGATCGGGACCTTCTTAGGTCAGTGTCAGGCTCTTAAAAAGCTGGCCCAGTGCACTGGGCTGCTGACTTAAATGATAGGCATCTGCATGCAATGCCAAAATCTTGAATATGGGAACAGACTCAGGTATCACAGGGCCAGCTGGGTGAAGAAGGATTGAGCATCCAAGGGACTGCTGTCCTTCAGGGGAAGGGTGGTAGTGTCTGGCATGCTAGAGACCCCAGATGGAGGCAAACACACAACATTACAATAAGGCTGAGGCATCTGCTGCAACTGGTACCTAGATGTCTGGGAGGTGGAATAGACTTTAGGCTTGTTCCATGGATGTCATTGCACATCCCATCTCCAGGGGAATAATAATGCAGAAAAAATCTGGTCCCACAGCATGACACCCCTTCTTCACTGGTGTTTCAAGTACCCTTTTTGCCCACTGGGGAGTCCCTCTCCCATGGTCCTATCCTTGGGGGTGCCCTTTCTTGTCCTTTGAGAGGTGGTGTCCACCAGGCATCCTGACTAGGGGCATAAGCCAGGATATGATGGGATAGTGCAGAGTGGGGGTTAAGCTCTCATGGCAGGGTTTTAGGGCATGGGCTAAAACAAAAGCTGGTTTGGACAACAAAGGCAAAGCTTGATGTCATCTCCATTGTACTGCCAGCTGTGGTCACCTTGGTGGTCAGTTAGGTAGCAGTAGTGCAGCAGAAACAGTGACCCATCCTCTGGTATGCTCAGTCCTCCTTCTCCCAGCTGACTCCTAATGATCAGGGCTCACTTCTGAACCTGGTTCACAGGCATTGTGAGTGGTAGCACTACTGCTGTGCCAATGGGCTATTCCTGAGACCATTTTTATAATTTCTTTTGTTGTAGTAGGTTCATATATCTGGCAACTGCATTCCTCTTTTCTCCCATGACAGAGAAGTCCTTGGGGGGGCAGTAGATAGTAGAAAAAGGCAGCATGCATTATCAGCTTGGTTCTGCAAAGTAAGCATTTATGCTTTTTGGGGCACTGCAAAAGTAAAAGGTGCAGGTATCCCATGAAATGAGCGCATGCAACAGAGTGAGGAAATAAGAGCGCTTCAAAATTAGTGAATTTAATCAGGCTGGTGGCACTGAGGGTTGAGGTGCTGGACACCATTTCTTGCACTACGACGGTGACCCATGTTCGAGAACAAGACTGGGCCAGTGGAGGTCAGCAGGGTAAGGAAAAGATTGAGTGTCCAGAGGACTACTCTCTTCTCCTGGGGTGGGTTCAGATGAACTCCTAACTCAGTGATGGCACCTGATAGAGGCTGGGAGCATTCATTCAGAAGCGAGGAATGAGCATTTGTGGATTGGTGATGGCAGGCTGTCTGTGGGAGGTCCTGCACTGACACCATTGCATGCTGCACTAGGGAGTGTAAAAAAAGAAAAATCCTGGAGTACTGAGGAGGCATTGAGGGCCTTAGGGTCCAACCCTCACATCCCCCACACCAGACTACCACTTCAGCAATCCCAGGTGTCACCCATGAAGAGATAAACCCTCTAATTAGAGACAGACATTGCCAAGGAAGGAGCAGCTGGCTTTCCCTTGAGGAGGTGATCAGGGGGCTAATTGGGGGGCTGGTAAATTTATCTGTTGGAGGGGATCACTGGGAGGTGTCACAGTGGGGAGCAACAGGGGCAGTGTTAAGTGGCCACCTCTTAGAGATACCTTGGTGCAATGGAGTACAAAATTAATTTGAAAACAAAAATAGCAAATTTTACTTTGACAACCTTGTACTACCAGTGATACCAATCAAGAGGTTTGTGCGAGGTACCTGGTCAGGGGCCTGGAAGGGTAATGCACTAGCAGGAGGCAAGTCAGACAGGGCAGTTCTAGCTACTGAGAGAGTGGTCTGCTAGACTGATGCTGGACTTAGGGCTGGTCCAGGTGCAGGGAATTTCGAGGGAGTAGAGGGTGGTTGAGCTGTAGAGTGGTGGTTCAGCTACAGGTAGGGTGGTAAGGAGGCTAGACCAGCTGCATGGATGGTAGCTGGCTATGAAGTGGATGGTGGTGCTGTGGGAAGGGGGAGTAGAGCATGCATGGTAAAAAATAACTCACTAAGACCCATGGTTTGTTGCCACAACAACCATCATAGAAATAATGTTGTCATACCTGTCTTATGCTCTTAACACAAATGTCACCTCAGTGATGGTATGTTTACTCAGTTACTACGATTTACAGCTCAGGAATGACACCTAGGCCATTGGCAATCATTTGATCTCCCTAGGGTCTATTTATCTTCTGAAGAAGTGAGCAGAAAAAGCAGCACTTCATGGACAATGAGATCTTCCATCTTTATTTGACAACCGTAGGTAGGTAAATGGTTGAATAAAGTCAGTCTTCTAAGATGCACCCTCATGTATTCATCCTTATGACACAATTTTTTTTGCTTAAATAATTTGGAACATCTTGAGAAACTGATAGATAGCACTTGCCTGTTACTTTAAAATCTAAAAAAAACCTTCATTTGCCATAACCCCTTGGCTTCTTGACAGGCCATGATGCTGCCAGAATGATTTACTTCCTAGTTTTCTGTTGTTCTCAAAGCAGGTTTGACCAGCTAAAACTGGTTTGTGATTTGAGCTGGATGCTTCTTAGAGAGTCTGCATAGAAACATTAACATTTTCAGGTATTTTTCTACAGTTTTTTTAAAACTTTAACTCAGAAAAGAACTTATTATTCTAGGAAAATTTGCAGAGAAAATCTTTTAGCTTGAATAAATTGTCTTTGGTGCTAGCTTCCTGCTGTTCTGGATCAGACTCCATGTATACTTCCTTGCTGTAAATAAGATTGCATTCCTTGTTTTTACTACTGCATTGTTAATGTTTTCTTTGACAGGAAATTGCCTTTGAGATTAAAACCTGTGTGCATTATTTGTTTCTATTGCATTTTTTAAGTTTTGTTTGATAGACAATGGCATTTAAAAAAGCTCACGTTGATACAATCCTGGGTTGCCCATACTTTGCCAGACTTTCTTGTGGTATCAGAGACATGGCTCAGACCCGCCACAGCAGACAGAGACATAAACTTACCCAATTATCAAATATTCAGAGCGGATCGCCAGACAAGGGGTGGGGGAGTTGCTATATATGTCAAATCCAATATATCTGTAACTTGCTTAGATGCAACATCTATGCCCAAAGAATTCGAATGTCTATCCCTCAAAGTGGCTCTCTCCAACACTGCAGCATTTCGGCTAGTTGGCTGCTACAGGCCCCCCTTCAGCGGATCATAAGCTTCTAGCCCACCTGGGGAATCAAATCAAGATGGATACTGAAGAGACCATAATCCTAGGTGATCTAAACCTTAATTGGCTATCCAAGGCCGCGGCTCCATTAGTATCATTTTGTGATACATATGGTTTTTCACAACTTATATATGAACCAACAAGAATCAACAAAAAAATCTGAGCAACAGCACATTACTTGACATCATGCTGGTGAACAACCCCACCTCTTCACGCGACGCTGGAGTGCTGTTCAGTGACATAAGTGACCACTGCCTTATTGCTGGAATAAGGTCATCCGGTAAACTAACCTAGCTAAATTCCTACTGAGGAGATCCAAGAAAACTTTCAACTCTGAGGCATATCTTCATGATCTAAATCACTCTACAAGATGGCAAGAGTTCTACCTAGCAGACTCAGTGGAAAAAGCTCATCAGGTGTTAAATAGCATAATACTAGATGCCCTTAACACTCATGCACCAATTACTAGAGTTCGAATTAAAACAAATCTTGTCGAGGTTTCACCTGACCTTAAATCAGCCCTGCTTGAGAGAGATAAGCTTTGGAAAAGGCAAGGAAGACTAAGAACCCAAATGACCGGTTGATATTTAAGAAAGCCAGGAAAAGCTGTACCAAGAAAGTACGGGATGCTAAGGCTGCCTACTACATGGCTGAACTCGACTCCTCATACCACAATCCTGCCAGGTTCTGGAGCACTATTAAGGGCATAACGGGACAAAATCCTAGCACTTCACTACCAACTCAAATGCACCACAACAAGATGACAATCTTGGACAGAATAGAAATACTGGATGCATTCAATAATCATTTTACAACCACTGGCCTTGCATTTGATACCTCTCCAGCCAATCTGCTACGTGCTCAGTTAAGCTCCCAGTATACAGGATCTCAGTTAGCTGAATCCTCCTTCTCCTTCAAACCGATTCTGTTGAAACAAGTGGAGAATCTAATCTCACAGATGGATATAAAAAAAAGTGCAGGTGCTGACTCACTTGACCCCTACTTTCTAAAGATTGCAATGCATGCACTTGCAGTTCCTTTAACACACCTTTTAACTTGTCCTAAAATCTGGTTCTATTCTGCAACTGGAAAACAGCCCAAGTTTTCCCTCTACTGAAATCAGGAGACCCTATGGATCTTAACAACTATAGGCCAATCTCTATCCTTCCAGTACTATCTAAGCTGCTAGAAAACTGGTAAGCATCCAATTAAAGATTACCTTGAAGAATCTAATCTTTAAATTCAGCACAATCCGGGTTTCGGTCTAAGCATAGTACTATTTCTGCACTGGCTAAAGTTACAAATGATTGTAAACCGAACTGGATAAAAAGAATAGCGTTTGTGCTGTATTCCTTGATCTAAGCAAGGCATTTGATATGGTGGACCATGAGCTGCTACTCTCTTCCTTGCACTCCATAGGCTTGGATCCATCCTCCCTTACATGGTTCAGGTGTTACCTAACAGGAAGAACACAGCAAGTGGAAGCTGAAGGAGACCTATCTCCACTAAAACCACTTTGAAGAGGAGTTCCACAAGGATCTATCCTGGGCCCTATCCTTTTCGCCATTTATATTAACAATATTGATTCGAATCTTACCAAAGCCACTGTACACTTGTTCGCAGACGACACTGTTTTATATGTCAGCAACCCATCACCTGCTACAGCTTGTGAAGTTCTACAAACAGAATTCTCTATACTACAACATCAATTATTGGAAAAAGCTTTTTAAATGCAAAGAAAACAAAAGCAATGTTTTTCTCCACCCAAAGCCATACAAATCCCTCATTACTAAACAACCTCCCCCAGCTATCCACTATCCTTGGTGAAAGCCTTGATTATGTAGAAAAATTCAAGTATTTGGGGGTGTGGATAGATAGCAAACTTGACTACACAGTTCATATTGAAGAACTTTTAAACAAGCTTCGGCAGAGACTTGGTCTATTTTTTAGAATAAGGCACTTTCTAAACAGAGATTCCAAAATGAGGTTGGTCCAGGCCACATTTCTCTCAGTAATTGACTATGCAGACTTCCTCTATAGTCACTGCCCTATCTCCTATCTATGCAAATTGGATACACTATACCACAGAGCTCTGAGGTTCATAACAGATCTACCATTTAACACTCACCACTACTCTCTCTATGCAGCAGTCGGTTGGACATCTCTACATCTCAGAAGAAACAGAAATGCTGCAGTGTGGACATACAGAATTTTGACTAAGATGCTTCCAAACTATATATTAGACTGCTTCACACAGGCCACAGCTGGCACCTACACCCTAAGAAGCTACAATTTCATTATGCTCAAAGTGCCTAAAGTCAACACCCAGCATGGGAGATCTGCTATCAGCTATAATCTAGCTATATCATGGAACACAATTCAAAAGTCCTTGAAGCTGATCAACCGGGTATCCTTAGCATCCTTCAAGCATCTATACCTAAGTCTCTTCCCTGAAAAATGAAATTGCTTCCACAAGTTCTAGTTTATTCATGATTCTTTCCTTCCCCTCTCAGGCTGCCATCATATCATGGCAATTCACTTCCTAAATTCATCTCCACAGATACCTCACCCCCTGGCTATAATCTTCTCCCATTAACTCAGGCTCCTACCTTAGCCCTTATCACTGCCTTTCACCTCCCAGTTCTAGCACCAGCCCCTGCTCTAGTCATGCGTACCCCTTCCTACCATGTCACTTGTCTCAGTCTATGACCACCTCTTTCAGTCATCCAATCACTATTTCTCTTTGTCCACATAGACTTCCCTTGGATCTTTGGAATCTTGGGTATATCATGTTGAATGTATGCCATGTTTACTGCCAATGTTGATATGTATATACTGGTTTACCTAGAGTGCATCTCATATGTTCCTACCATATCCTGTTATGTTTAAACAATTTCTGTTCTTGATTTCTGTATATAAGTGTTTTAATTATTCATGTACATATACCAATTATTGAACCTTGATTACTGTATAAAAGTATATACGTGTTTTAAATCTTCCTATACATGTACCAATTATTGAACCTTGACCTTATCAGGTCCATCTTGCAAATGAGCTGTGCTCAATGATGTTCGCCTGAATAAATAAAGATTTGATTGATTGATTGATTGATTGATTGATTTTAGACAAAGAAATGTGCAACTGCAGTTTACTACAATGTGTGTGTGAGGAGGGGCTGGTTTGCATTCAATGGCAGTGCTTGTAGCTGCTGTGGGTATCATGTAGCAAGCATGATTATTAAATGAAGCAAGTGTGGCTGAGTGTGAATAACCTGTAGTCCGCTCAGCTGTAGGAATTAGTGATTAGAAGCAAGAACACACTAGAAATGAGATCTGTCCTGGGTAAAATGAGTTACAGTACAAACTCAAAACATTTAAAAATGCATAATATTCAGTAGGAGGAAATGTAGATTTTTTTTTACTCTGTTCTTTGTAATCCCCCCCAACTCAAACCTTAGTGGCCTAGTCACTTTGCAACTTATTAGGTTTAGCTATACAAGTGAGGTAATTTGGGAGCATTTGCAAGTGACAGGGTATGTTGCCATCTCTGGTATGTATATAGCTGGTGTACCCCCCAACGATGGTAGTCTGTACCCTCCCAAACAATCAAAGTGCTAGGATATCAGTTCATATCTAATTTCCTTGCTTTCTAGAACTTTTGTACTAACATTTTTCTTTTTTTTTTCCTTTTCAACAGGTCTACTGAGCTCCCTACAACCCATCAGATAAGTAGTATTTAAATTTGTTCACCTGTCCTATCTGTAGTCTTATCATTCTCAAGAATTATGGATCCTTTTTGATCACTGCCTATTCTTATCTTACAGGTGCCCCATCTACAGTATGTTTTCTGGATCCTTTCCCTAAGTTCACCCAGAAGCAAGTAAACGCTTCCTTTAATTACTGCCTTTTCTAAACTGCGGTGAACTATATTGTGGGGATTAGGAAAGAATAGTTGAGTACCTAGAGGTCAGTGGAGCACAGGATCCAAGGCAGCATGGGTTCACAGCGGGAAGGTCATGTCAGACGAATCTAATAGATTTCTTTGACTGGGTGACCAAAGTAGTAGACCAGGGAGGGGCTGTGGACATGGCCTACCTAGACTTTAGCAAGGCATTTGACACAGTCCCACACAAAAGATTGATAGTCAAATTAACCAGCCTGGGAGTGGGTCCCAGGGTGGTAGCCTAGGTAAAACATTGGCTGCACAACAGGACACAGAAGGTAATTGCAAATGGAGTCCATTCTGAAGAAAGGTGGTTACTAGTGGGGTACTGCAGGGTTCAGTATTGGGTCCAGTCCTTTTAATGTCTTCATCAGTGACATTGCAGAGGGACTGGAAGGAAAAGTATGCCTTTTTGCAGATGACACAAAGATCTGCAACAGGGTTGATACACAAGGAGGCGTGGAAAGGATGAAAAGGGACTTGGCAAGGTTGGAGGAATGGTCAGACGTATGGCAGCTAGGATTCAATGCAAAAGTGCAAAATAATGCACCTGGGAAACAAGAACCCAGGGGAAGAATACACAATGGGTGGGGAGGTAGTGACAACAACAAAACAGGAAAGGGACCTGGGGGTAATCATATCAGATGACCTTAAGGTTAGCAAGCAATGTGAGAAGGCAGTAGGGAGGGCCGGGGTATACTGGGATGTATAGGAGAGGCATCAGCAGAGAAACAGGAAGTTGTTATCCCTCTGTACAGACAGTTGGTGAGACCCCATCTGGAATACTGTGTCCAGTTCTGGAGACCCCATCTCTGCAAGGACATAGACAGGATAGAGGCAGTTCAGAGGAGGGCAACTAAAATGGTGCAGGGTCTGCAAGAGAAGCCGTATGAGGAGAGACTAAAGGAGCTTAATATGTATACCCTTGAGGAAAGAAGGGAGAGGGGGGACATGATAGAAACTTTCAAGTACCTCAAGGGAATCAACAAAGTCCAAGAGGGTAGCATCTTTCAGAAAAGAGACTTGCAAGAACAAGGGACACAATTTAAAGATAGAAGGAGGCGGTTCAGGGCAATTGTGAGAAGTATTATTTCACAGAGAGGGTAGTGGATGATGGAACAGCCTTCCTGAGGAAGTTGTGGGGTGTAAAACTGTGGGAGAATTCAAGAATGCATGGGACAGACATAAGGCAATTCTTGTGGGGGGCAGGAAGATAAAGGCTGTTGGTTAACTAGGATCTGTGGCCTATCCTGTAGGTAGGGAAATGGGCAGACTAGATGGGCCTAGCGGTCCTTATCTGCCGTCGAAGTCTATGTTTCTATGTTTCTATGTTTCTTCCACAGGCCCTACTTATACTGCCTTTGTTGACCCTCAAACCATTCTCATACAAAGGGTAACCCTTTACAGGTCTCACAGACATGCCTTACCTATTAGGTAAATATAATCTGATTTGGGTGCACTGGGGCTATGTGTGTACTTTATTTTAAGGTCTTAAGGAACTCTAGGTTCATCATGTCCCTGTAACCATCACTTCTGGGATGAATAAAAAACATGTGAAAATGTTTATTTTTAAGGCCTTCCCTAGGCAAGGCAATTTTATTTTTAAGGCACCCAATCCAAGAGGCATTGGGTACTGTACACGATAAGAAAAACTGCATAAAATACCAAACACAATTATAACAGCTGCAGGGAAGTTAAAATCAATGCTCTACAAATTGAATTACATATAAAGTTAGCTATAATATAATAAATATAATACAGCTTATTCTATAAAAGTCTGGCAGAAGAGGTGGGCCTTAAGCCTCTGTTAAAGACACCAATCGAGGGGGCCTCCAGGACTGCAGATGAAAGGGCATTCCACAGGGTCAGTCCAGAGACACTAAATGCTTGATCACCAGGGGTCTTGAATTGAACCCTGGGGGATGTCCAGGAGGCCCCTCGAGGAGGAGCAGAGGGTGCAGTAAGAGGCCACAGTGGGCAGAGGTCACAGCCATCAGGAGCTCAGACAGATACCTACAAAACTACTCAGCAGCTGTGCTCAAATGTTTTGGAATCCATTTTGTCAGTAGCTCAGATTTTCAGAATTTCCAGTTTAGAGTGTGATTCTATTTTGCCTCCAGTTACGGCATAGGAATGAAATCTGAGGTGGTATTCACAGTCAGTCTTTGGAGTTGCTTTGATTAAGGAGCATGTTATCTGTATCTGATCCATTTTTTTGAGTGACCTGGATTTTTTTTACTTTTGGAACTTGTTCTCTATTATTAAGCCAAAGTTGAATGTGTTCCACACATCTTCAGTGTTGTGAGTGGCTGAGTGTAAGGGTATCTGCCACTAGTAGAGGTAATAGAAACTGGTTTTACAGTTCCAGGTATATCATCTCATTGGTGTCAGTGTTATGGTTTGAGAGCCCCATGTCCATTTGACCCTCACTTATGGTATGCTTGGGTTGGCAAGTAACCTGCAGGCATCCTGATGCTGTTTTGGAAGTTTCTGCTCAGCCAGTATTGCCCCTGGTGTGCCATTTAGCAGGTCTTGTGGCGGAATTAAATCAGTTGTTTTAAAAGGCAGTCAGGAAATATCTAACCAGTATAGAAAACACAGCTGCCATCACCAGATTAGCCTCAGTGCTGTCCCTGACAAAAAATGTAACCTGGCTGTGTCTGTATTAATTAATAGTGAATGTTGTCTGGAAAATGCCTTCATTTGAAAAAGTCAGAGCTGTAATGCAGACTTTCCTACTTTTGCAGGACAGGGGGGCTTACACCCTAAAAAAATCTGAGGCTTTCTTGTTGCTTTCTGCGTGCCCAGAGTTTGAGTAAAATGGGTAGCCAGAGGCAAGTTGCAGAGGAAGGGAGTTGGTGTGTCTCTGAAAATGTCTGAGGGTCTGTGATTCTGTCCACAGAGCAAGTTGGTGGAAGTTAATGAAACCCACCATCTTGCATTGTAATACACACAGATAAAGACAGTCCCTTGAACTTGGTTCAAAGACATATCGATGCAAACATTTCTCCTAACTTGTGTCTGGTCAGTATGTAAAACGAAGTTCTCTCCATCCCCCACATTTTCTGTGGAGGGGGGGACAAAAGCAACACAGGCCCTCAGATTTTGCAGGAGGGGGAGTTAAACAAGTCCAGAGGTCTCTTGTTTTTTTTGCATAGAAAATGGCAAGTTGAGTGGTGGGGGTTGCATAATGCACTAACGAAGTTGGGATGGGGGGTTTGTCCTTGAGCAAGTCTGAGGACCTCAGACCAATTTGTGGGTATGTGGTGTCACATTCTATATTGCCTACACTGCACAGTGTGTGAGCCCTGTAAACTTGCTCTGTGGAAGCAAGCAGAGACCCTCAGACTTGATCAGAAGCACACAGCCATGCCACTTTCCCAAACTTGTTCTGGGGCAAGCAACAGAAACCCTCAGGCTTGTTCAGGGATGTACAGGATGTAAGCCTGTCCCAATATAGACTTGCTCTAGGGATGCAGTCATTTGTTTACCCCAAACACAAGTTTTCAGGTATTTTTCAGGGATCATATGACTTGTCCAACCCTACAGGTCCATGGGTGGCTATCTGTGTTTAGCACAATAGGGGGGAATGTCTGTGTTGGTGGTATGGTCACACAGTTGCTGTGGGTTAGGTGGGGTGAGGGGACTGTCTTTCTGGTGGGGCAGGAGGACTGTGCATTTGGTTGGGTTGTGAGATTGCCCATGTTTGGTGGGTCAGAGTGGGAAGTGGCCATGCTGGTGTGGTGAGGAGAGAGGCAGTAATGATGCGTCAGAGTATGGAGAGTGCCCATACTAGTGGAGTGTGGACACTGGTCATACTGCTGGGGTGGGGATAGTGGGCATGCTGGTGGGATAGGTGTGGAGAGTGGGCATGCTGGTGGGATGGGGAGAGTGGACATGCTGGTGGGATGGGGTGGGGAGAGTGGGCATCCCGGTGGGATGGGGTGGGAAGAGTGGGCATGCTGGTGGGATGGAGTGTGGAGAGTGGGCATCCTTGTGGGATGGGGTGGAGAAGTGTGGGCATGCTGGTGGGATGGGGGTGCGGAATGTAGGTGTGTTGGTGGGATGGGGAGAGAATGTCCATGCTGTAGGATTCTACATTTATATACACAGATACTGGTATCACACTCCATTTATGTCCACCCCATTGCATACATTTTATTAATATTTATATTGTATCAGGGTCTTTCTATTTACTGCTGCTCTGTTTTTAATTATAGACACTCCTGGTCTATATGCTGTTTTTTGTTTGTTTGTTTACCCTCCCCAATCCTTTAGTAGCCCTTGGTGCTCTGACATTAGCTGCTGTGCAGCTCTTTTGTATGCAGTTCTTGCCATTTTGATGACTTCTTAGGAATCCCAAATATTCCTCCATGCCTGCCTCCCACCACTTCTTTTAAACCCACTTCAGGCATTGGCCTTTGTCTTTTCCTTTTTGGCCCCTATCCTGTGTGTCTGCTCTCCAGGTCCAGACTGGAGAAGGGCTCATGTGATCGTGCTCCACAAGGGTGGTAGCAGTGAGGAGGCAGGGATCTACAGACCAGTCAGTCTTACCTCAGTAGTGAGCAAGATTATGGAGGCACTCCTTAAGGAAAGGATAGTGCAATACCTGGAATCCATAGGAGCCCAGGATCCAAGACAGCATGGGTTTACAGCAGGAAGGTCCTGTCAAACTAATCTCATAGATTTCTTTGACTGGGTAACCAGAGTGATGGACCAAGGGGGAGCAGTTGATGTCACCTACCTTACCTTCAGCAAAGCTTTCAATACTGTTCCACATTGCAGATTGATTAATAAGCTGGGTAGGCTCAGGGTGGGTCAGCAGTTGATTAACTGGGAGGCAAAGTGGTTGACAGGCAGAAAACAGAGAGACGTGGTAAAAGGTATACACTCAGAAGAGATGCAAGTAACAAGTGGGGTACCTCAGGGATCAGTCCTGGGGCCAGTCCTCTTCAATATCTTCATCAGTGACATTGCAGATGGACTGGAGGGTAGGGTTTGTCTGTTTGCAGATGACACCAAGATCTGCAACAGAGTAAATGATCCAGATGGGGCAGGCAGAATGAGAAGAGATCTGGCTAAAGTGGCAAAATGGTCGGAAAAGTGGCAACTGGGGTTTAACGCAAAGAAGGGCAAGATCATGCACATAAGGAAGAAAAACCCTGAAGCCACCTATATTTTGGGAGGGGAGTTGCTGGCAGACATAAAGGAAGAAAGAGACTTGGGCATCATCATCACCGATGACCTGAAATCATCCAAGCCGACCTCTAAAGTAGTAGGTAAGGCTAGGGGGATATTGGGGTGTATTAGTAGGGGTATCACAAGTCATAAGAGGGAGGTAATAATCCCTCTTTACAAGACATTGGTTAGGCCCCATCTGGAGTAGTGCATGCAGTACTGGAGGCCACACCTTCACAAGGACATTAACCAATTTGAGGCAGTCTAGAGAAAGGCAACCAAAATGGTGCATGGACTGCATCAGAAAACATATGATTACAGATTAACAGAACTCAATATGTACACCTTAGAGCAAAGGAGGGATAGAGGTGATATTATTGAAACATTCAAACACCTTAAGGGCATTATCAAGGTGAAAGAGTCTAACATGTTTCAATATAAGAAAAAAAACAGGAAAGGAGGACACAGCAAGAGATTAGAGGGAGGCCGATTAAGGGGTAATGTGAGGAAATTCTTTTTCACAGTAAGGGTGGTGGATACATAGAATGTCCTACCTTAACAAGTGGTGGATATGAATACAGTGCAGGGTTTCAAACAGGCATTGGATAGTCATAAGGAAGCAATACAGATAAGTATGAATAGATAGACCATTAACAGAGCAAATGTCGATGGCACATTCATAAGGTAGAAAAAGAAATGGGCAGACTGGATGGGCCTTGTGGTCCTTATCTGCTTTCAACTTCTATGTTTCTATGTCCCTTCATACCAGGCCCCTAAAGGCATTTACACTCAGCCACCATGTGGCTTAACTGGCAGTTCATGCCATCCACTTTTGGCTGCCCACCCCGATGGACCCTCTAACCATCTCCTCCTTCAGACCCTCTTAACCAGACCTTCGGGGGGGGGGTCTTCACATAGCTGCTTTGTGGCTGATTGGAAGAGGATGGCACATCTCAATCTTCTTTTCCACCGACATGGAGTAGGTTAAAGCTTGAACTCATACAGGCTGGGATTGGGAATTTAAAACTGCCTGCCAGCACTGTCACTCTAATGCAGTAGTGAAAACTGTTGGTTACACAGCAACAGCCGCAGCATTTCTGTTTGGCAGTTTTCTACCTGTCTGCCACATACAGTCGGGGACCAGGGACCCCCCAAGATGCCAGGGAAAGGTTAAACAGAATAACAAAAATCACTATTTGCCACAACACCACCAGGGTTATACTTTTAAAACATTGGCCTCTTATGACAACTCAAGCCCCTGAACCACCAGTGTCTTTTTAAATGATGAGGGGACCACTAGCTCAAGAGCACCTCCACTAGTCCATTAAGGCTACTACTTAAATCTGCTTGTCACCAGCAGGCCAACTTGAGGCCCTAAGGGGGTTTTGCTGAGCCCTTAGTATCTCGTTATTATTTCCTTAGCTGTCTGAGTTTTTATTTCCTATCTATATTTTCCTTACTCTGACTAAGTGTAGTTTTTCCTCTAAAACTCCCCTTCCTTTAGTTCAGTGCTATACCGTACCTCTTTATTTTTTGTTATTTAGTATACATTTTGGTCATGGACACCCAGACCCCACTGCTCCTCATCACACGTGGTCTCTCTCTCTCTGTCACTGCTATATGTTCCCCATAGTAATCCTCTATGTTTGCTTTATTTCTACAGGTCTGACAAGACCGTGTACCAATCAGATAAGTATCTTTAACCCCCCCATCTCTCTTTTAGGACATCTGACCCTTTGTGTTTTCTCAACCTTCTCTTTTCTTTCAGGTCATGTCAGAGTTGTCTAATCCCAGGACACTTCAACTCTGAATTCCCTGACTGAAGGGGCTGGTAAGTCCAAATAAATTACCTAACTGCCCTGTTGGGTGCACGGCATATAACAAGGTACCCACTCCATTGTAATATATAGCAACTTGATTAGTGTATTTTGTGGCCTGTAAAGGAGAGCTACTTCAGCCTTGTCCCCACCTGGTGTTTGTTAGAGGTATCCACTTATTAAATCAGACCTTGCTTACTTATGAGATTTGATAGTAGAAGGCTCCAAGGTGGTACCGGTGCAGGTATGAGTAGAGACCTTTGAACACTGCTCCATACAGAACAAGCTGTTTACCTCATACTGACCACACAAGATGTGAGGTTACCAGTGCATTCAGCATGAAGATGGGGTTGTTACATATAATGATATGGCAGATTGTTTCTAAAATATACAGGGGACAGGCAAACCCCCTCATGAGTGCTGATTTCAAAACAGCACCTGGTACTTTAAAAAATAATTATTTTTACTGGGTGTTATTTTGAAATCTGCACTCTTCTGGTACATATGAGTCATGCCTGAATTCAGCACAATTAATGAGGTATTAAAACACATATGAGTCATATGAAAGTTGCCAGCAGCAAAAGACCATCCTGGTCTATCTAGGCTGGTCGAGACTGCAGCTAGGTCCCTATTCAGCAGCTGCCCCCCTTTGCCCTGCCCCATGCCTTCTTGAAGCATTCCACTATGTTACATGTCACCATCTGAGTTAACAGTGCATTCCACTTTGCCAACACCATCTCCATAAAGAAATGCCTCCTCACCTTCTACCTGAATCTACCCCCCTCCAATCTCCAAACTCTGGGGAGTCATGGACTTCAGGATGGGGAAAAAAGTCAGTAGCAGGAAATTATTTTGTTCCACAATAAACAAAAAAATGTTGCAGTAGGAAGGGGACCTGGAGGGAACTGAACCATGGTCCCAGGCTTCCTTCCACACCATGTGCTGGTATCCTACTCACTCCACCACAGGAGTGTCTTGGCCAGCCACCCCAGCACATGGCAAGAGCAGCCCTCTTCAGGTGATACAGAGAGGGACAAGGGTAGCGGTAATAGTTTACCGCTATTATACCCCTGTCGCTGTAAATCCATTCACACTGTTCACAGTGGGGTTATTCCAGCATTCTTCTTGCTATGCTGTTTTGACCCAGTAACCTCATCTTGCTGCATAGCTCCCTGATATTGTGGGTCAGAAACTCATACTAGGCTGTAAAATTAATTCTCTATAGGCACTGTCCTTAAACGATGTGGGACATAGCACCACTGGTAATGTGAGCTACTTCTGCCTTCACCCAGGATGAGGGTCAGGGAAGCATGGTCAGTGACTAGCATGGAGAAGCGTGCCATATAGGAATCTCTATTAAGCAGGTGACAGAAGACTAATACTCTTTCTATCCTGGCATATGACTGGTGTGTGTGTCTGAATACAAACTATACTAGTGGCATGATGAATTCCAGTGTCAGCAGGCATTGTGCAAGAGTAATGGGCCATTAAAATACAAAAAATATCATTAAAAAAATGTCCATTAAAAGGGTGATCAAAATGTAAGGGTGCCATTATTTGGGTATTGATTAAGGGGATAGTGTATTGGGTGCTGTTCATGGTTGCATGGCAAGAAATCTGAATTTACAGTAGCATGTCATCAAATGTCATGAAGGAATTTTGCATTTACTCTGTTACTGATTTCAGAAGCAAACTGTCTGCACAGGTGACAAAATGTACTGTAAACATTAATCTTGATCATGATTTGTGCTTGAAGAACATTTTTCAAAACAGGCATTACAAAGACTGTCTCAAAGCAATCCATATGATCCCTGGAAGCTAGGATGAGAAGGGGTGGGGCTATGATAGTATCTGTCATTTCACAAAGTGGATTAACCAGTAGGTGAGTGTGGGAACCATTCAGAGTGGTACATCAATGTAATATGGACATGCAGGGAAACTTGGAGGTAGATTAGGAGGTATATTTAACAAAGAGGGACTTGATCCATTAAAATCTGCCACTCACAAGTAGGAGGTTTAAGAGGCACATCAGGAAGTCTATTAAACAGAGGGTGGTGAATCCATTGAAAAATCTTACTGGCATTAGATGGTGGATCCATTGAAAAATCAGCCAGATAATGCAGTGATAACAATTAATTGTTCCAAGTAGAGATGCAGCGAATTTAAACTTCAGCAAAGTCATAGTGAACCGGCTGACTTCGCCACACAGAGTAATCCACAAAATGTCCCACATTTGGTGATATTTCACCTTCCAAGGCAAATTTTCACCTGCAGAAAGTGAAATTTGCTTACCAAAGTGAAATGCCACCTTTCTATAGGTAAAATGTCATCATTCCGCAGGTGAAATTTCACCATTCCATGGGTGAAATTTTGCATATCGTCCAGCGAAATGTGTGAAATTTGCAGATTACTCCATGTAGCGAACTTTTGTTACTTCTCCCACCACTAGTTCCAAGCAAAGAGATGCATGCAAGGGCACCAAAACCAGGCAGTGGATGGTGGATTCATTGAAAAATATGCAAGGTGATGTAGTGATCACAATTATTTGTTCCAAGTAGAGACACATGGAAGGGCACCAAAATCAGGATGGAGGATGGTAAATGCAAGGAACCAGCAGAGACAGTATGTGCCAGAATTATGGGGAATTCTGTCAAACCACCTGATCGTGTTCTACTATCAAAATGTGTGCATGCTTTTTTAAATTATTTATTTTTACTGCAGAAGCCCAGTGTGCACATGCAGTGACAAACATAATGGGAGATCTGGAACATCAATATCATTGCTCTTGAACAAAGATATGCAAATGCTGTAATCCTTTGCTTGCAGTAATGATGTACAGATAAGCAGGATACTATGGGCTGTATGTACACTTGTTTACATTTTACTTAACATGCAGGAAATTTCTATGCAGATATAGAAGTTTGAGACTGACCAAATAACGTCATTTTCAGTTTAGTTCTAAAGTGTTATATTTCAGCTATTCTTTTATTCACACTTCTGCATTTTGGCAGATCGAGGTCTGCGATAACACCCTTGAAGGATGATGAAAGTTGTCTTCTTCAAGAACACTGAAAAAGGTATGAGAACATAGGATTTATGCACGGACTTAACATGACTTTGGACACAGTAGTTGAGCACCGTTTTATTTTCTTAATGCCAGATAATTTCTTGGGAGATTCAAAACCATTTTGAGGTATGGGTTACTGCCTGATAACAGCATTTCTTGCTCAACAAAGAATTCCAGATGCAAAAGGTATCACTTTAGCCATGTATAATAGATCACTAGTTCTGACATCATGGTGCTAAGATCAGGCAAAACACTTATTTATCATTGATGCATTATTTATATGGACATTGGACATTTCACAAGATAAGGTGGTGTCATGATACAGGTTTTCAGACACTATTTGTGTACAAGTTGAAGATAAAATGTACTCCATACTTTTCAAGCCTATAAATGGCTCTGCATATTTAAGGTTAAACATTCTGAATTGGACTGGGATGTGATTATTTAAGGCTAAAAATACTGCTTTTGACTGGGATGGGACTGTTAAGTGAGTTGTAATGCTAAATGTTACTTAACAGTAAAGCCCAGTCCTAAGCTAATATTTTAACCTGACATATCCATTCAGTAGCAGTAATGTTAACCTTAAATATATATGAATCATGCTTAAGCAGTAAAGTATACTACTAAAAATCAGTCCTTGCCCATCATCCAGACTGCTATGAAGCATTTGTAAGCAGTAAAGTATACTGCTAAAAAGCAGTCTTTGACCATCATCCAGACTGCTATGAAAACTGGTATCTTAGGCTTCTGATTTAAATGTTTCATAATATAGACAGGCTAACTTAAGGCTTTGGACTGTCAAGATAACTATTACATTCTTGTTAACATGGCAAAACAGTCTGAAGGCTAATTTCATTCTAATAAACTGATAAGGTGAAAATAGTCTGACTGCTATCAGAAGGGCTTGGGAATGGCTTCCATTTGAATAAGGGTTTGTCTGCATTTGCTGCATTTGAGTTCCATTTTCTTTTTGAAATGGTTACTTTTGCTTTTACAGTACGTTTCTTTAAAACTGTTTCATATTCTGACCATGTGGTTCTGTCATAACTTTTATTTTTAGATATTTTATTGCATGTTTAGCTTTTTTGTTGTTGTTGAGTCACTTTCTTCACATCCTCATTTAACCATCTTGCTTGTCATCCTTTATCATATTCCTTGATCCTTTTAATGTAAAATATTGCAAATAATAATGTGTTGCCCTAAACAAGTAAGATTAACCAGCATGGTTATCAAACAATGAATTGACACCTTTGTATGAGTGGGGGAGGGATACCAGCAAAACAAATTTCTCAGTTTGCAAATGGTTGTAAATGAGGCACTGAAACTTAAAACAAACTCAATAAGGACAGAGATGGTGCTACAAGAGGTAAAGCCATCAAAAAAATGGAGAGCAATGAGTACTAATGCCCATAGTCTGGTTAACAAGCTTCCTGAATTAGTGGCCTTGGTGGAAGAGGAACATCTGGATATTGAGGCAGTCACAGAAACATGGTACACAAAGAACCATGACTGGGACATAAACATACCAGCATACACTATCTACAGAAGGGACAGGGAGGGTAAAAGAGGAGTAGGATTAGCTCTCTACATTAGAGAAGGAATCAAAGCAACAGAACAAAAGGGTAAACAGGGAAGAGAGGAAGCACTGTGGGTCAATTTGGTGACAGGCAATGGCACCACAATCCGAACAGGGGTTGTATATAGACCCCTATCTCTGAGGGAGGACATGGACAAGGAAATGATAGAATGTATCCTTAGAATGGCAGAAAAAGGGGAGATATTGCTGATGTGGGATCTGAATATGCCAGATGTTAACTGGAGTGTATTTGCAGCAGCCACTTCTAAGTGTGGGGTCATTCTAGATGCCCTACAGGGGGCATGCCTTTGACAACTAGTGTTGGAACCCACTCCAGAGGGAGCAATCTTAGACCTGGTACTCTCAAATGGAGATGGTGAAAGGATCACAGATTTAGAAGTGTGTAGCCATCTGGGAACTAGTGACCATCGAATAGTATGGTTCATGATAAACACAGCAGTAGAGTCAAGCCATACAAAGTCAAAGGTACTGGACTTCAAGAGGGCTGACTTTGCAAAACAGGTGAGTGCCTAAGGAATGCACTAGCAAATGGGCAGGAAAAGGGGATGGGAGAACAATGGGGAATAATCAAAATTGCCATCACAGAGGCAACAGGCCTATGTGTGAAGCAAATAAACAAAACAAAACGATGTAAGAAACCACTATGGTTCTCTAAGGAGGTGGCAGGGAAGGCTAGGGAGAAAAAGAAAGCATTTAGGAAGTACAAGGAATCACAGAAGAAGCAGGACAGAGAATTGTATCAATTAAAGCAAAAGGAAGGAGGGAAGGCAGCCAGAACAGCAAAGGCCAAAACTGAGGAAAAGATAGCCAACTCAGTTAAGAAGGGGGATACAACCTTTTATAGCTACATCAGGGAGTGAAGGAAGACCAAGAGAGAGATAGTGAGGCTTAATAAAGGGAGGGAGTAGACAGAGGGTTACTGTGAAAATGCAGAGATACCAAACAAGTATTTTTGCTCAGTATTCACAAATGAAGAGGAGAAAGTACCAACACCAAACAATAGAAACACTCTGGATATGGGGGTTGATACCAGACTATTCACAGAAGAAAGGGTTCTGAAAGAACTCTTAAAACTGAAGGTGGACAAAGCAATGTGGCCTCATGGATTCATCCCAGAATTCTAAAGAACTAAGGGTAAAACTAGTGACACCACTGACTGCCCTCTTTAACAAATCATGGGAGGATGGGGTGGTACCTGAGGACTGGTGGAGGGCAAATGTTACTCCACTTCATAAAAGTGGGAGCAGGGCAGAAGCAGGAAACTACAGACCTGTTAGTTTAACCTCAGTGATTGGAAAAATGATGGAATCACTTCTGAAGGAAAGAATTGTTGAGTACCCAGAGGCCAGAGGGGCACAGAACCCAAGGCAGCATGGATTCAGAGTGGGAAGGTCATGTCAGACGAATCTAATAGATTTCTTTGACTGGGTGACAAAAGTAATAGATCAAGGAGGGGCTGTGGACATGGCCTACCTAGACTTTAGCAAGGCATTTGACACAATCCTACACAAAAGATTAATATACAAGCTGGCCAGCCTGGGAGCGGGTCCCAAGTTGGTAGTCTGGGTAACATAGAAACATAGAAACATAGAATTTGACGGCAGATAAGGACCGCTTGGCCCACCCAGTCTGCCCATTTCCCTACCTGATGGATAAGCTGCAGGTCCTAGTTAACCAGCAGCCTACTTCTTCCTACCCCCAACCCCTAGAATTGCCTTATGACTGTCCCATGCATGCTTGAATTCCACCACTGTTTTTGACTCCACAACCTCCTCTGGAAGGCCGTTCCATACATCCATAACCCTCTCTGTGAAAAAATACTTCCTTAAATTACCTCTGAGCTGCCCTCCTTCTATCTTCAAATTGTGCCCCCTTGTTCTTGCACACCTCTTTTTTTGAAAGATGCTACCCTCTTGGACGTTGTTGATTCCCTTGAGGTACTTGAAAGTTTCTATCATGTCTCCCTCTCCCTCCTTTCCTCGAGGCTATACATATTAAGCTTCTTAAGTCTCTCTTCATATGTCTTCTGGTGCAGACCCTGCACCATTTTAGTGCCCTCCTCTGGACAGCTTTCATCCTGTCTATGTCTTTCTGGAGATTGGGTCTCCAGAACTGCCATGATACTCAGATGGGGTCTCACTAGCTGTCTGTACAGAGGAATAATAACTTCCTGTTTTCTACTGGTGATGCCTCTTCCTATGCATCCCAGTATCCCCCAACCCTCTTGCTGCCCTCTCACATTGCTTTCCCACCTTTAGGTCATCTGATATGACTACCCCCAGGTCCCTTTCCATTTTTGTTGTTGTTACTATCTCACCCCCCATTGTGTACTCTTTCCCTGGGTTTTTGTTTCCCAGGTGCATTACCTTGCACTTCTTAGAATTGAATCTAATCTGCCATACATTTGACCATTGCTCTAACCTTGCAACGTCCCTTCTCATCCTTTCTACTCCACCTTGTGCATCAACTCTGTTGCAGATCTTTGTGTCATCTGCAAAGAGACATACTTTCCTTCCAGTCCTCTGCAATGTAAACATAAAGACATTGAAGGACCGGTCCTAATACTGAACCCTGCGGTGCCCCACTACTAACCCCCTTTTTCAGAGTGGACTCCATTTTCTATTACTCTCTGTGTCCTATTCTTCAGCCAATTCTTTACCCAGGCTGTCATCTTGGGACCCACTCCCAGGCTGGCTAACTTGTATATTAATCTTTTGTGTGGGACTGTGTCAAATGCCTTGCTAAAGTCTAGGTAGGCCATGTCCACAGCCCTCCTTGATCAACTACTTTGGTCACCCAGTCAAGAAATCTATCAGATTTGTCTGGCATGACCTTCCCACTGTGAATCCATGCTGCCTTGGGTTCTGTGCCCCTCTGGCCTCTAGATACTTAACAATTCTTTCCTTCAGAAGTGATTCCATCATTTCCCTACCACTGAGGTTAAACTAACAGGTCTGTAGTTTCCTGCTTCTGCCTTGCTCCCACTTTTGTGAAGGGGAATTACATCTGCCCTCCTCCAGTCCTCGGGTACCACCCAATCCTCCCATGATTTGTTAAAGAGGGTAGTCAGTGGTGTCACTAGTTCTACCCTTAGTTCTTTCAGAATTCTGGGATGAATCCCATCAGGCCCCATTGCTTTGTCCACCTTCAGTTTTAAGAGTTCTTTCAGAACCCTTTCTTCTGTAAATGGGCAGGTATCAACTTCTGTATCCAGAGTGTTTCTACTGTTTGTTTTAGGTACTTCCCCTCTTCCTTTGTAAATACTGAGCAAAACATTTGTTTAGTATCTCTGCCTTTCACAGTCACCCTCTGCCCACCCTCCCTCCCTTTACTAAACCTCACTATCCCTCCTTGGTCTTGCTCAGCTCCCTGATGTACCTATAAAGGTTTTATCCCCTTCTTAACTGAGTTGGCTATCTTTCCTCAGTTTGGGCCTTTGCTGTTCTGACTGCCTTCCCAGCTTCCTTTTGCTTTAACTGATACAGTTCTCTGTCCTGTTCCTTCTGTGATTCCTTGTACTTCCTGAATGCTTTCTTTTTCTCTTGAACCTTCACTGCCACTTCCTTTGAGAACCATAGTGGTTTCTTACCTCGTTTCATTTTGTTTATTTGCTTTACACAAAGGCTTGTTACCTCTGTGATGGCAGTTTTTATTATTCCCCATTGTTCTTCCACCCCTCCTTCCTGCCCATTTGCTAGTGCATTCCTTAGGCACTCACCCATTTTGACAAAGTCAGCCTCCTAAAATCCAGTACCTTTGTCTTTGTATGGCTTGACTCTATTGCTGTGTTTATTGTGAACCATACTGTTTGATGGTCGCTAGTTCCCAGATGGCTACCCACTTCTACATCTGTGATCCTCTCCTCATCTCCATTTAGAGAACCCAGGTCTAAGATTGTTCCTCTGGAGTGGGCTCCAATACTAGTTGTCTAAGGCATGCCCCTGTAGGGCATCTAGAATAACCCCACTCTTAGAAGTGGCTGCTGCAACTGCACTCCAGTTAACATCTGGCATATTCAGATCACCCATCAGCAATATCTCCCCTTTTTCTGCCATTCTAAGTATACTTTCTATCATTTCCTTGTCCATTTCCTCCCCCTGAGAAGGGGGTCTGTATCCAACCCCTGTGCGGATTGTGGTGCCATTGCCGGTCTCCAAATTTACCCACAGTGCTTCTTCTCCTCGCTGTTTACCCTTTTGTTCTGTTGCTTTGATTCCTTCCCTTATGTAAAGAGCTACTCCTCCTCCTCCTCTTTACCCTCCCTGTCCCTCCTGTAGATAGTGTATCCTGGTATGTTTACGTCCCAGTCATGGTTTTATGTGTACCATGTTTCTGTGACTGCCACGATATCCAGATGTTCCTCCTCCATCAAGGCCACTAATTCAGGAAGCTTGTTACTCAGACTACAGGCATTGGTACTCATTGCTCTCCATTTTTTGATGGCTTTACTTTCTGTTGCAGCATCCCCCACTGACCTTTCTACCTCAGTCTTTTTCCCATTTAGTACCCTGATTTGTAGGGAGAGGCTGGGATTTTTCTGCTGCTTATCAGTGCCTCCCCCCTTGACTAGTTTAAAAGCTTGCCAATGAAGCATTTAAACTGATTGCTCAAAGACTTGTTCCTTCCTGGACAGATGCAGACCATCCTGCCAGTATAGGCTGGTGTCCCTCAGGTGGAACCCCAGTCCCCAATGAAGCCAAACCCCTGTGCTCCACACCATTTTTTCAACCACTCATTAAACTGCATGGTGCAAAGTACCCTTGCCTCACTCATGCCATTTACAGGCAGCACCTCTGAGAAGGATACTGTGTGTGCTACTTGTCTTAGGCCTCTCCCCAGTTCTACAGAGTCCTTCTGCACTGCTCTAAGCTCATGTTGAGCCAAGTAATTTGTCCCTAGGTGGACAATGACATCTAGCTCAGACTCCCGTGCAGCTGTTCTTGTGATCCTGAGGATGCGCTTCCTGTCCCTACAAGCCATGGCACCAGGCAGGCACTTTACTTCAGTTTTCCCTGCTCCCCCAAGTTCTATCCCCCTAATAATGGAGTCCCCACCAGGAGCTGCTTCCTTTCCTTGTGGCATCCTCTGCCTCCTTCCTGTGGGCCTCCCTTGTGACAGGTGTCCTCAGCCTCCTTAATCTCCTCCGTGGGTGCATCCAAGGGGCTGTGCTCCCCAGAATGGTGTATGGATTGTGGAGTGGAACAACTGACTGGGTGTGCCTCTGTTCCACCCTCACCCTCCCTGAGCCCACAGTGGTCCAACTGCTGTGCTTTCTTTGCAACCTCTGAGGTAGTGGTGGTGGCTCTGGTGCTCCCTGGATGGGGGTTCCTTCCTACCATCCAGTCTGGCCTGGGGGAAGGTTTTCTTACTGCTGACTGGTGTGGCCTGAAGACGGGCAACTTCCTCCCTCAGGGCAGAGAGTTGTCTGCAAATAGAGCAGCATCTCAGCCTCCAGAAAGACTCCCGGAAGACTGCTGCCCCACAGCCATTACATTGCACTGCTCCCCACATGACTATGTACTTTTTTTTGTGTGTGTGTGTGTGTGTGTGTGTGCTTGTGTGAGTGATTGGTTTGTTATATAGAAATATATATATATTATACAATGTATCGTATATTTTCAGTGCTGTGTGCTAGAGAGGATATGACATTGATATGCACCTTGCACTCTTGAGAAATGATGTCAGAACCCCAGGTATAAAGGAACTATTTCAGGGGGTGGGGTGAGGATGGGAAGGGGTTGGGCCTAAACTGTGCCCTCATGAAACAATCAGCTAAAAGCTCTGACCCACGCTGCGATGAGTACCTTCCTGTCTGCAAGATACTATGCACAACAATTTGACAGAGAAAATCCCTGCTAATCAAACAAGAAAAATCCAGACATTCAAGTCAGACACAGGTAAACCTCCCAGCCCCAAAACAGCCTGGTGGTTTGTGCTCTGAAAGCAGTCAGCCCCAAAATAAGTAGCTGTGCTTTGAACTCTTCCTGCACTGAAAATCTTAAAATTGTAACAAGACTGTCTTTTCCTGATAATTGTAAATTCCTTATTTCACCTTTCAGTTAGAAGCAGCCTCCACTTGCAGTATATCTGCCACAAAGCAAAGACAATTGAAAGGTTCCCCTCCCTCTGTTGTGAGCACAACTTGCTTTCTTGCAAATCCTATGTTCAGTATTGCAGTTCCCAACAAGAGATAGTTTGACTAGGAAAATTAAGTCCAGTGTTACAGCTTGCAGCCAGAGGTAGCTTCACCTGAAGACTATGAGGTTATCTCATTGGCTGAAAAGAATTGGCTGGAGAATAGGACACAGAGGGTAATAGTAAATGGAGTCCACTCTGAAGAAAGTGGGGTCACTAGTGGGGTACCTCAGGGTTCAGTACTAGGACCGGTCCTCTTTAATGTCCTTATAAGCAACACTGCAGAAGGATTGGAAGGAAAAGTATGTCTCTTTGCAGATGACACAAAGATCTGCAACAGAGTTGATACACAAGGTGGGGTGGAAAGGATGAGAATGGACTTGGCAAAGCTGGAGGACTGGTCAAATGTATGGCAGCTTAGATTCAATGCTAAGAAGTGCAAAGTAATGCACTTGGGAAATAAAACCCAGGGAAGAGTACACATGGGAGGTGAGAAACCAGCAACAACAACAAAAATGGAAAGGGACCTGTGGGTAGTCATATCAGATGATCTAAAGGTGGGCAAGCAATGTGAGAGGAGTAGTGAGGAGGGCTGGGGGATACTGGGATGCATGGGAGAGCATCACCAGTAGAAAACAGGAAGTTGTTATCACTATGTACAGACAGCTGAAGAGAACCCATCTGTAGTACTGCATGCAGTTCTGGAGACCCAGTCTCCACAAAGACATATAGACAGGATGGAGGCAGTACAGAGGAGGGGCAACTAAAATGGTGCTGGGTCTGCACCAGAAGACATATGAAGAGAGGCTTAATGAGTTTAATATGTATAGCCCTGAGGAAAGGAGGAGATGGGAGACATGATATAAACTTTTAAGTTCCTCAAGGGACTCAACAAAGTCCAAGAGGGTAGCATCTTTGAGAAAAAGAGGTGTGCAAGAACAAGGGGGCACAATTTGAAGATTGATGGGGGATGGCTCAGAGATAATGTGAGGAAGTATCTTTTCATGGAGAGGGTTGTGGATGCATGAAACAGCCTTCCTGAGGATGTTGCAGAGTCAAAAACAGTGGTGGATTTCAAGAATGCATGGGGCAGTCATAAGGCAATTCTTGGGGGTGGTGGTAGGAAGAAGTAGGTTGTTGATTAACTAGGATCTGCAGCTTATCCACTAGGTAGGAAAATGGGCAGACTGGGTGGGCCAAGTGGTCCTTATCTGCCATCAAATTCTATGTTTGTATGTTTCTATAACACAGAATGAAAAGGCCCATAAAACACTATAGAGGAGGTTTCAGCTTGCAAAAAAAAAAAAAAAAAAGACAATACTGGGGATAGCTCAATTTAAGGAAAACTACAAGATAAGTGTGAGTGAGTGTGTGTGTGTGTGTTTAAGCATGTCACTATAGAGCTGCCTTCAGGTATCTTTTATTGCATCTTGCCCCAGTGAGTCTTCTCAGAGCACCCTTTACTCTAATGTTTAATAGTCCTGCTGGAGGCCTGTGTCTTGTCATTTGTTTTTTCAAATTAGCCACAGTACAGAGAACAGAGGAGCCAGTGGAGTCACACTGCTAGTCTGAGGGTAAGTGTAGTTAATAAGTTTCCTAAATATTGGTACTTTATCCAGCTGTGTTCTGCTGTGTGTGTGCACGCATGTGTGTGTGTGTGTGTGTCTTACATAGAAGACAGTGCTTGTAGACAAATCTAATAATTCTGCAGCTGTGGTCATCCATTGGCTTAGTAGGCTTTGTGATTGTGTGTATTCATGTGAACTCCTCCAGGAGCCCTCTGCATGATTTCTTCAGGTTTATTATTTAATACCAGCTAATATCAACTTTGAAATATTTAAGCGATGCTTGATAACAGCATAATCTTCCCATCGGTGTTAGTGCTAGACATACTGTAGCTAGCTGGGCTTGAGGAAGGTGAACATGGTCAGGAGCCCATAGCAATTGAGATGCGCGTGCAGCAAATAAGTCCAGATGGACTAACTTACCCTACAGCTGTTAAGCATCATGGTCTGCGTAATACACAAGGCTTACGGTGATTAATCTTCATATGGTTTGGGTTCTACTGTTTATAATACAGGGATGAATAGCTAGGGAAGACATTTTTCAATGACTGCCAGATGTGGTGCAGTGGCAGATGTTTTGCAAAGGTACAACAGAAATTATGTGTATCGGGTATTGTTGTCCTGGAATTGGATCATGTTTTTATAGAGACAAATTACATTTAGAGTACCTGATTATCCCTTTGTGATCCACTGCTACTCTCTGCACTAAAATCACTGTTAGACTGTTAGGAAGCAGTATAGTGCAGTGGGGTAAGGCTCTGACTTGCAGATCTAGAGACCCGGCTTTGAGTCCTACAGCTGCCTTGGTGCATACTGTGTGATCCTGAGCAAGTCTTTTAACTTCCTTGTGCTCCTAGGTCACATCTGGAAACAAGCTTTGGCTTAGTGTGCTGCTCCTGGTTAAACAATGTCCCCTTTCCTTTCCCTTCCCTCGACATGTGGCTAACTTACATTGTTAAGTAGTGATTCAAGAATTTTACCTGGAATCTGTATTTATTATTTTAAAAAATATATATATTTTGAGGGGGTGCCTAGTTATGGATTATCATAAAATTTGATTTCAGAACTATAGTACAAACTTTGCACTCTGATTTTCTTATCCTGAATTTTATGTAGTATGTTGTCTGTATTTACATTAATTCTGTTGGCATTCCTGGTAATGTACAGTGGCAGGGGACTGAATTATGACTGGGACTGAATAAGGAACATGGCCGACCCAGTGGTGCTAGACATACTATAGCTAGCTGGGCTTGAGGAAGGGTGAACATGGTCAGGACACCATAGCAGTCGAGATGCAAATACAGCAACTAAGTCCAGATGGATTAACTTACCTTACAACTGTTAAGTATTACAGTCTGCATAATACACAAGGCTTACAGTAATGAATCTTCATATTTTTTGGCTGGTTTGGGTTCTACTGTTCATAAGGCCCTGCATAGACTGGGTCTGAGCTATCTGCAAGAGCTCCTGACTCCCTATAGCCCTAGCCACCCTCTCCACTCAACTGACGAGGGATTGTCAGAGGTTCCCTGGTTTCATCTGAAAACGTCTGGGACCTGGTGCTTTTATGAACAGGTACCCTGTGGAACTCTCTACCTCATCAGATTTGAGAGTGCAGGACCATGGAGAGCTTCAAGGCAGCCCTGAAAACCCATTTATTTAAGAAAGTTTTTAATTACTCCTTTTTTCTGATTTATTTGCACTTTGCATTACGAGTCTTTTAATTGTTTATTCTGTAATATATATGTATTTTAAATATGTAAAGCACTTTGGTTTTAGAATTGTGCTATAAAATAAAGTACTATTATTCTTATTATTATTATGATTATCATTAATCATTTTGCAGCTGTGTTCTTGTGTGAGTATGGACATTTGATTCAATTGCTTGTCTCTTGCATAAAAGACAGTGCTTGTAGACAAATAAAAACATTTTGCTGCTGTGGTTATCGATTGGTTAAGTAGGCTTTGTGATTGTTTGTGTTTTATGTGAGCTCTTCCAGAAGCCCTTTGCATGATATCTTCAGATTTTATTGTTAATACCAGCTAATATCAATATTAAGGAGAGGTTTGCTAATGGCATAATCTTCTCATCAATATTAATGCTAGACATACTGTAGCTAGCTGGGCTTGAGAAAGGGTAAATATGGTCAGGACCCCATAACAATTAAGATGCACATGCAGCAAATAAGTTCAGATGTGCTAACTTAACCTACAACTGTTAAGTATCAGTCTGCATAATACACAAGGCTTACAGTGCTGAATCTTTATATGGTTTTGCTGATTTGGGTTCTACTGTTTATAACACATGAATGAATAGCTAGGGAAGACATTCTTCCATGGCTGCAAAATGTGGTAAAGTGGCAGATGTTTTTGCAAAGTTATAACAGAAATTATGTCTATCAGGTATTGTTTTCCAGGAATCTGATCACATTTTCATAGACACAGATTACATTTAGGGTACCTGATTATCCCTTTGTGAGTAACTGCTGTTCTCTGAACTGAAAATCACTGTTAGACATTTGGCTGACTTAAATCTTAGTGATTCTAGAATTTACCTTGAACCTGTATTTATTAATTATATATATACATACATATATACTGTACATACGTACATTGAAGGGGTGCCTGGTTATGGATTATCCCAATATTTAATTTCTGCACTTTAGTGGAAACTTTGCACTCTGATTTTCTTATTCTGAATTTTATGTAGTATGTTGTCTGTATTTATATTTATTCTGTTGCCATTCCATGTAATGTACAGGAGCAGGGGACTGAGTTGTGACTGGGTTTGAATAAGGAACACAAATATTCATTACACTGCTTTGCTTTCTCCACTGGATTTTTAATGTTTCCCCTTTAATAATAATATACGTACATATTTTTTTTTGTTTAGGATATTGATGTAACTGCACAAATAATCATTTGCTGCTGCTTTTGTTGCATTTGAGTTCCATTTTCCTTTTGAAATGGTTACTTTTGCATTTAGGTTTCTTTAAAAAAGTCTCATACTCTGACCATGTGGTTATGTCATGGCTTTTATTTTTAGATATTTCATTGCATGCTTAGCTTTGTTGTTGTTGTTGAGTCACTTTCTTCACATCATCATTTAACAATATTTCTTGTCATCATTTGTTGTTATAGTCCTTGATCCTTTTAATGTAAACTATTGCAAAAGATAATATGTTGCTCTAAGCAAGTAAGATCAACCAGCATGGTTATCAAACAGTGAATTGACACCTCTGTATGAGTGGGGGAGGGGATACCAGCAAAACAAGTTTCTCAATTTGTAAATAGTTGTAAATTAAGCACTGAAACTTGACACAGAAAGATCACTATAGAGGAGGTTTCAGTTTGCAAAAAAAAGGGCAGTATTGGGGATAGAGCTCAATTAAAGGAAAACTTCATGAGGTGTGTGTGTGTGTGTGCACATTTGATTCAATTGCTTGTGTCTTGCATAGACAACAGTGCTTGTAGACAAACTGAATTATTTTGCAGCTGTGGTCATCCATTGCCTAAGTAGGCTTTATGATGTTTGTGTTTATGTGATCCGATCCTTAGTATTTGGTTACTTTATTGATGTCTTCTACAAAAAAAAAAATAGTGTGTTTGTCTGAGTTGGCTGAAGTGAAATGTTATCTGTGCAGTTATCTAGGTGTTTGTCTCAGGTGGCTGAAGGAACTATTATCTGTGCAATTAGCTTAAGTATAGAAAGAGCTGTGAAGTAAGGAGAGTGGCTTAGCTAGAAGGAAGCCAGGTTAAAGCCAAATTTAAAAACTGCCCTAGATAGCTTCTGCCAGAGAACAGGCAGAGAACACCAAGAAGAAGGAGCTGCTGTTGTAACTGTACTTCTCTACTGGGACTATATTGCCCTCATCCCCCCTTCCCCACCCTAAGCCAGTTCTACTTTTATAGGCACAGGATTTGACTGATAACAGGAACTTCCTGTTTGGGAGCAGGAAGTGAGTGATCAGAGCCACCAAAGACTCACCGTCCTAGAAGGAAAAGTAGCTCTCCATCCCCCTCCCAGCTGTTAAGGTCTGACTCTGAACAGGTAAGGAGACTACTGAGAAATATAGAACTTATTATCTCAGAACAGGAAGATCAGGAGTTAAAAGGCACAGAGACAGTAAGTAAGTGAGGAGAAAAATAAAAAAAATAAACAGAGAAAAGAATAAGTATTCCAAACAACAATTAAGGGACCATAAATAAGACATGATGGGAGTGGTACAGTGCAGTTGCTGTGGAGCAGCAGTCTTCTGGGAAACCTTTTGGAGGATGTAGTATTGTCCCATCTACAGACACCTCTCTGGGCTGGGGGAGGAGGTTGCTTATCTCCAGGCTGAGTTGGCCAGGATTTGGGGGATCTCCTTTCCCACCCAGGGACCACCAGGGCCATTGCCGTTGCCTCAGAGGTTGCCAAGAAAGAGGAGTGATTGGATCATGGTGGGCTCAGGGAGGGTGAGGATGGTGGAACAGAGGTGCATCCCTCCAGTTGTACCTCTCCACAATTCATATGCCGTTCTGGCAAAGTGTGGTTCCTCTATGGAGGCACATATAGTGGAGACCAAGAAGGATGCCAGGAACCTCCACAAAGAAGACCCACAGGAGGATGGCATGTGACCCCACAGGGGAAGGAAGCAACTCCTGGTGGGGGACTCCATTGTTAAGAGGGTAGAACTAAAGGAGGAAGGGGAGAGGGCAGTAAGGTGCCTGCCTGGTACATGGCTTGGAGGGACAGGGAACAAATCCTCAGGATCACTAGAGGAGCTGCACGGAAGAGGGAGCTGGATGTAATAGTCCACCTAGGGAAAAATGATCTGGCTAAAAAAGGGATCAGAGTAGTGCAGGAAGAGTTTGTGGAGTTGGGGAGGGGCCTTAGACAAGTAGCACACATGGTAACCTTCTTGGAGGAGCTGCCTGTCTATGGCGTGGATGTCGCTAGGGTGTTCCACATGACAGGATTCAATCAGTGGTTGAAAAACTGGTACAGAGCTCAGGGATTTGGCTTCATTTGGTACTGGGGGGTCCACCTGGAGTGATGCAGGCCTATACCTTTGTGATGGTCTGCATCTATCCAGAAGGGGAACCAAGATCCAAGGTGATGAGTTTAAATGCTTAATTGGCTAGCATTTAAACTAGCCAGGAGGGAGGCACTAGAAAGGAGCAGGGAAATCCTAGCCCCCCCCCAAAATCAGGGTAGTAAATGAAGTAAACAGAGATGTTGATAGGGAGAAGGGCAGCGGTAAATAGAGAAAATGGCAAAGGCAATAAGGACAGGGATGGAGAAAAAAGGGGTAAGGCCATCAAGAAATGGAGGGTAATGAGTACCAATGCACATAGTCTGGGCAACAAGCTCCCTGAACCTGTGGCCTTGATGGAAGAGGGATGCCTGGATATTGTAGCAGTCACAGAAACATGGTACACAGAGAACAATGACCAGGATGTTAACATACCAGGGTACACAACCTACAGGAGAGAAGGGGAGAGCAGAAGAGGGAGAGGAACAGCACTCTCTATGTAAGGGAAGGGATAAAAGCAATGGAACAAAAGACTAAACAGGGAGGAGAGGAGGCACTTTGGGTCACCTTAGAGACTAAAAATAGCACCACAATCCGCACAGGGGTTGAATACTGACCCCCATGTCAGAGAGAGGGAATGGACAAGGATATGATAGAAGGCATCCTTAGGATGGCAGAGAAAGGGGAGATACTGTTGATGGGGGACCTGAATATGCCAGATGTTAACTGGAGCACCTTTTCTGCAGCCACATCCAAGAGCAGGGCCATTATCAATGCACTACAGTTGGCATGCCTCAGACAGCAAGTTTTGGAACCCACTCATGAGGGAGCAATCTTAGACTGTGTATTCTCAAATGGGGATGGTTAGAGGATCTCAGATCTAGAAGTGGGTAACCATCTAAGAACAAGTGACCACCAAACAGTGTGGTTCATGATAAACTCAGCTATGAGTCAAGCCATACAAAAGTGAGGGACTTCAGAGGGGCTAACTTTGGCAAGATGGGAGAGTGCCTTAGAAAAGTACTAGCAAACAGGCTAGAAGGAGAGGTGGAGCAACAATGGGGAAACATCAAAACTGCTATCACAGAGGCAACAAGCCTTTCTGTGAAGCAAATAAACAAATCAAAATGAAAGAAAAAGCCATTATGGTTCTCAAAAAAGGTGGTGGCGAAGGTTAGGGAGAAAAAGATAGCATTTAGGAAGTATAAGGAAACACAGAAGGAGCAGGATAGAGAACTCTACCAGTTAAGGCAGAAGGAATCAGGGAGGGAAGTCAGAAGAGCAAAGGCCCAAATTGAGGAAAAGACAGCCAACTCGGTTAAGAAGGGGGATAAAACCTTTTATAGGTACATCAGGAAGCATAGAAAGACAAAGAGAGGGACAGTGAGGCTGAATAGAAAGGATGATGGGTGGGTGGGCAGAGAGGGACAGTGAAAAAGCAGGGATACTGAACGAATACTTCTGCTCAGTATTCACAAAAGAAGAGAAGGGGGTGCCTAATCCAATTAACAGAAGCACTCTGGATAGGGGGTGAATCCCAGTCCTTTCACAGAAGAAAGGGTTCTGAAACAACTCCTGAAACTGAAGGTGGACAAAGCAATGGAGCCTAATGGAATTCACCCCAGAATTCTAAAAGAATTAAGGGAAGAACTAGTGACACCACTGACTACACTTTTTAACAAATCATGGGAGGATGGTGTGGTACCTGAGGACTGGAGGAAGGTGGACGTGAATTCCCCTTCACAAAAGTGGGAGCAAGACAGAGGCAGGAAACTACAGACCTGTCAGTTTGACCTCTGTGGTAGGGAAAAGTAATGGAATCACTTCTGAAGGAAAGAATTATTGAGTACCTAGAGGAAAGTGGGGTACAGGACCCAAGGCAGCATGGGGTTACAGCAGGAAGGTCATGTCAGATGAATCTAATTGTTTTCCTTGACTGGGTGACCAAAGTAGTAGACCAGGGAGAGGCTGTGGAAATGGCCTACCTAGATTCTAGCAAGGCATTTGACATAGTTCCACACAAAATATTAATAATCAAATTAACCAGCCTGGGCATTGGTCCCAGGGTGGTAGCCTGGGTAAAACATTGGCTAGACAACTGGACACAAAAGGTAATTGTAAATGGAGTCCACTCTGAAGAAAGAGGGGGTACCAGTGGGGTACCGCAGGGTTCAGTTCTCGGTCCAGTCTTTTTTAATGTCTTTATAAGTGACATTGCAGAGGGACTAGAAGGAAAACTATGACTCTTTGCAGATGATACAAAGATCTATAACAGGATTGAGACACAAGGAGGCATGGAAAGGATGAGAAGGGACTTGGTAAGGTTGGAGGAATGGTCAGAAGTATGGGAGCTTGGATTCAATGCAAAGAAGTGCTAAATAATGCACCTGGGAGACAAAAACCCAGGGAAGATTGCACAGTTGGGGTACTAACAACAACAAAATGGAAAGGTACCTGGGGTAATCATATCAGATGACCTAAAGGTTAGCAAGCAATGTGACAAGGCAGTAGGGAGGCTGGGGGATACTGGGATGTTTAGGGAGAGGCATCACCAGCAGAAAACATTAAGTTGTTATCCTTCTGTACAGACAGTTGGTGAGACCACATCTGGAGTACTGCGTCCAGTTCTGGAGACTCCATCTCCACAAGGACATAGACAGAATGGAGGCAGTCCAGAGGAGGGCAACTAAAATGGTGCAGAGTCTGCAATAAAAGACATACGGAGAGAGAGAGACTAAAGAAGCTTAATATGTATACCCTTGAGGAAAGGAGGGAAAGGGGGGACATGATAGAAACTTTTAAGTGCCTCAGTGGAATCAATAAAGTCCAAGAGGATAGCATCTTTCAGAAAAAGAGATGTGCAAGAACAAGGGGACACAATTTGGGGATAGAGGGGGATGGCTCAGGGGCAATGTGAGGAAGCATTTTTTCACAGAGAGAATGATGGACACATGGAACAGCCTTCCTGTAGAGCTAGTGGGGTCTAAAACTGTGGGAGAATTCAAGAATGCATGGGACAGACATAAGGCAATTCTTGTGGGGGGAAGGAACTAATAGGCTGTTGGTTAACTAGGATCTACAGCTTATCCTGTAGGTAGGGAAATGGGCAGACTAGATGGGCCAATCGGTCTTTATCTGTTGTGAAAGTCTATGTTTCTATGGAGGGACTCAAAATCTGCAGGTTATTTTTAGCAAATTCAGAGAAATCGCAGAGGCCCCAGACTTGAACTTCAGGTGGAGTTTTCCTTTAACTTCTCTCAAGGCAGAGAAAAGCCCCATACAACACTATGGAGGAGGTTTCAACTTTCCTAAAAATACAGTACTGGGGAGGGCTTATTTTAAGCACTGAAACTTAAACAAAGGAAAGGCCCATAAGACATTATGGAGGAGGTTTCAACTTGCAAAAAAAGGCAGTACTGAGGAGGGCTCAATTAACTTCTCAAGCCACACAAAAATAGTGCTCCCCAGCTGCCATACACACACAGGCAACATAGTGATGAGACGTCAGTGGAGGATACTATTTTTAACACTCTACCATGTTGTTTGGAAGGTAATTCTGCAAGCAGTCCTTTTCTCAAAGCTATATGTCTGTAGAGCTATGCCCATTGCAGCCATAAAAAGGAAATGAAACAATATCAGTATGATAGATCCCTTTCTTTGCAAGTTGAATTAAATTATGGCACCAGAAAACCCCATATTCAAACCCCTGCAAGGCTTGCAAGGATAGAAAAAGTGCTTCTAGTTTTACTAGTTTGAGGAATACTTCTGGTGAACTAATAACTGCAGAAAGCATTAAGCATATAGTGGAAGACTATTTGGAATTGTTCAGAGTACTCATGTGGAGCATCAGAATGTTATAAACTACTTGAAGGATGTTTTGCAAGAGTCTCTCTGTGATATGAGGAATTCTAATTTAACAGATTCCATAACTGAACAAGAAGTTTTTGATTGTGATTAGCACATTAAAATCTGGGTTTTATGTATTGACCTTGGTTAGGCTTAGACAGAAATTATATTGTGTCTGTTTTTAGAGCAAATTCATTCATTGCTCTGATCTTACTGCTAACAGTAGAGGCGATATATTGCAGAGGTGATATATGTTAAGTGCTTCTCTCCTTCACTTCTGTTAAGTGCCTTTGACTACAGTTTTGATTTTTAAAAATACTGCTAATTTCTTTCTGATTGCTCTGCTTGCCTTCTGCTCTTCGCTTCCTTCCCTCTGCCTACGTGTGATCTGCCTTTCTCCTGCTGTGACTGTACAGACCCATGTGTCCCCCCTCCCCATTTCTCTCTTTCTCCCTCTCGCTATCCACCTCCATTCTCATATGCTGTTTTAGTACCTCCACCAATTTGCTTAATCTCATTCTCCAGTGGGTCCCTGCTGTTTCACTTTCTCTTTCCCCTGTCTGCTCTCAAACATCCAATTACTTGGCTAGTAAAATAACTACTCTTTCTCATTTTCCCTTCTTCCAGCTGGAGGACCCTGACCTGACCTGATGCTCCTTCCTTCTCAACCCGCTCACCTCAATCTTCCTACCGGATGGCAATCCTACTCCTGCCACTGACCACACACAGACTGCTTGCTTGCCTAACCACGAAGGTACGCATCCAAGGAAATTTAGTTCTGCAACCACCTGTATTCTGGCACCTCTCCCACTGAGCACTGATTGGCTACCTGATCCAGGCCGGACCTCCCCATTGGCTGAGCTATAAACCCTGTCAAAACAGTCTCTAAACTTTCTTTCAAGCTCTAGCTCAAAATTAATTTATGACTTCAGGCATACAGTGGGTTTTATGTATTAATCTTAGACTTAGAAATTATATTCTGTTTTTGGTGCAAATTCATTCACTGTTCTGATCTTACTGCCAACAGTAGAGGTGATGAATTGTACAGGTAATATATTGTTAAGGACTTCTCTCCTTCACTTCTGTTAAGTTCCTCTGACTACAATTTGGATTTTCTACTGCCTTCCCACCCTGCCCCCAACAAAGAGACTTTCTTCCTTAAACAACTCCCCCCCCCCCCCGTTTCACTCATCCTTGAGTGGAACTGCAGCTAGTCTGCCCTCCTTAAAGGGACTGATACTTACAATTGTTTAATCTAACTCTGCCTTATTTCACCCTCCACACCTAATCCATTCTCTCTCTCTCCCATTAATGTCTTCTTTACCCCTGATACTCACACTGTGTTTTCTCCTCTGTCTTGTCTGGTCCCATACCCTTCCCCTCACACTGACACACACAAAGCAACAGTACTGTTATCCCAATCCTCTCTCCTGAATACTCTCACCAGGCTGCTCTCCTGACAGCAGCAATACTGACTCTTTTTATTCCATCTGGCATGTTAAGGAATTACCACCTACATTCCTCCCTACCACATGCCCTAGCCTCCTCCTCTCCTCCCCACTTCTGCTAAACATCCCCCGTACCAACTTCTCCCTACCCCTGCCCTCCCTGCCAACTCCTTGCATTCTACCTCAGCACACTCTCTCTCTCTCTCTTTCAGTTTCTCCCTCCTCCCCTGCTTGACTCTCACTGCACAAACCTCTACCAGCTACTCTAGCCTGTGATTCTACCTAAACAAATTCTGCCTCCTTCATGAATTCTCCCATTCCTACCACTTTAGACCAGGAATCACTCGGCACAGTATAAGGATTAGATCATTGAAGCTATCTATCTTTGCTTATAGCAGACACAGGGGCTTCTCTTTCTTCTCCTACTTATCTCTGGGTCCATCCACTATAACCCTTGACCACCTCGTACAGCCAGATAAAAACACCATTACTCATACTGGGCACTGCAGACAGCTCAGGATTTTGCACCGCAATGTCCAAAGTCTGTTAGCTAAAAAACTTTGCTTGAATCATGGATATCTGCAAATACTTTTAACATTGTTGCCTCACTGAAATGTGGCTCACCAATTAAATCCCCTCTATTGAAATAAACCTGGATGGATACTCCTTCTTCAGGAAGGACAGACTTGGTAAGGGGGGTGCCTCCTATGGATAGCAAATCACCTATCAGCCACTTTACTTGACTTTCCTCTAGCAACCCCAACCCTCGAATCCTTGTCTATCAATCTACTTCTTTGCAACAACAAGATAATAACCATCAGTGTCACCTGTCTCTCCGCTTCCCCCTCCCCAATGAAATAGATGTTTTTCTTAACCTCAAGAACTCCCTTCCCCATGGAAAAGAATGGATAATCCTAGCCGATTTTAATCTTAATTGGCAGTTCCTGCAGTCTGACGCAGCCAAGTAATCCATTATCGGCACAGGCCTCCACCAGCAAATCACCTCCCACACTAGGACTAACTATAGGACTACATATGAATCCCTTCTTGACTGGATCTTACTTTCCAACCACTCACACATCACCTGATCTGGGGTTCTCCCTGATTCTATTAACGACCATTGTGCAGTCTAATGCTGTTGGTCTGACAAAACCCCGCACTGGGAACACAAATACATCTACAGCAGATAATTAAAAAACTGAATCCAATAGAGTTTTGAAGACCATCCTTGCCACTGTCTGGTCTTTCACAGAATCATTCAGGACATTGACTCTGCCATCAAAATGTTTAGCAACAATTTCTTTGCCTTGTGTGACTCCTTATCCCTTAAAAAATTAGGTTAAAGGTAACAGTCATGAATGGATCTCCTCAATCTCTTTAAACTCATGAGAGATTGAGACTGGGCATGGTCTAAATACAGAAACTGAAACTTCCACCTACTTCAGCAGTACAAAACTCTCTGAAACAGATGCAAATATGTGGTTCAGTCTTCCAAAATCTTATTCCTCACTGAGAAACATAGAGGATCCATGGAAACCCTGAGCAAACTTGAAACATCTATAACGACCTTATTGGTAGAGGACATAACAATGGGCAACTCAGTCTTTCTTCTGTTGGAATGGCTATCGCTGATCGTCTGGAAATATCCTTTATTTTATCAATATTACCCTACTAGATCTCTGGTCTCCCCCTTCCCCCACCTAACTTCTAGGGTCTCCTTGTGTCTGTTCCACACATTCTTGAACCTGTAGCTGTTTTAGCACCCACCATCTATGCTGGAAGGCTGTTCCAGGTGTCCCCCACCCTCTTCATGAAGAAGTCTTTCCTCATATCTCCCCTCAGCCTGCCCCCTTCAGGTTCATATTTTTATTTATTTATTTATTGAAGTTCTTGGAACATACCTTTGAGATAGAAGCTCTCTTTTACAAAGGTTTCACATCAAAACCAGGAGAAAAGACACACAAATTCAAAGTAGAAAATGCTAATTTTACATAAATTCCTAATTAACAGATAAGACAATTCAGGGTAAGAGACAGTTAAAATACATATATTCATTGGTTCTACGTCAGAAAAGGTAAATAAGGCAAATTATATGCCAGAAGAATGCATTGTAGATAGGTAAAGCAGGGCAATCAAGGGAAGACAAATATGATTACATTAATAATAAAGTGCAGTGAATTAAGACAAAACTAATGAAGCAGAATTAATATATCTTTGACTAGCTTGGGGAGGATAAGAGCCAAAGAGGAGAATGACTGTAGGGGAGATTAGAATAGTAATGTGATGGAGGGATGGAAAGGAGCAATGAGAGTGACAGAGAATGTAGAGGTTTGGGTGGGGCCAAGGGACAGGGCTAGAGGAGGGAGATAGATGAAGAGGATGGGACTAGCAATCACAGCTTAGATTGGATAGTGTAGGTGGAGTTTTCTCTTAAATGGGCATAGCTTGGTTTCTGCAGGCAATATCTAAGATTAGCTCATTGAGCCATCGCAGTGCTCAGTATGCAAAGGATCTTTGAGCCTGTGATGTCTGAAGAAGGGGACAAGCAATGACTGCAGGGATGTACTCCTCATGCAGTGGGGGTTTGGTGTGATGGAGATAGTTTCTCAATGACAGGAGAGGAGAGACCTAGTCAGGTTTTTTTTCTGAGAAGACACACTTGGTACCGCACTCTTTCTTTCAGTGTAAGCCAATTGGAACGTGCATAGAGATCACAACTGTGAGCTAGGCAATTCACCCCAAGAAGCAGCCTGCAAGACTTGTTCAGGGCTACACCTATCCTTTTGAGGGTGGATTCTTAGGCTGCACCATCTATCACCTGGCCATAATCAACAATGGACAGGATGGAGCTTTGATGGCCAGTGACAAAGCCTCTTGGGTCGTGCAATGGGTGCCTATACAGCAAGCCAGTTCAAGGTTTACAGCCTAAACAGTATGATCCATATGCTCCACAAAGGATAGGAGAAGTCTAGGATGATGCCAAGATATTTGACAGATTGCACTTAGTCAATGGGGGAGTGTTGGCTATTAAGGATTGTCATTTGGAGGTCCCTATGTTTATTATAGGGGTTGATAAATATCACGACTTTAGCTTTTTAATACTTCAGTAGGAGTTTGTACTTGCTGAACCAAGTTTCTGCTGCAGTAAAATCTTGTTGTAACTGAGATTCTAATAGATGTGGGTCAGGGCTTTTAGAGTAGATGAGTGCATCATGAGCATGTTGCAGAACTTGCTCTTTACAGACTGATGGGAGTTTGTTGATTTAAGAGGCTGAATAGTAGGGGGCCAAGAATCAACCCTTGAGGAACGCAGTGAGGGTCTGCTGACTATCAGGGAGGATGCCGTCACTGTTTACTTGTTGGGACCTGCTACTGTGGTAGCTCTGAAACCTAAGGAGAGGAGCTTGTTAAGTAGTGCATTATGTTTGACAGTATCAAAGTCCTTTGTTAGATCGATGTTAATTGCCCCGGCTATCTGACTGCTGTCAAGGGCTCCATGTAGGAAACCCAAGAATGCCAATGGGGTGATAGAGGTGCTATGTCACTTATGGAACCCATGTTGCTTAGGGCATTGTAAACCATACTTTTCCAAATGATCAACCAACTGGTCAGAGACAATTCTTTCAAGTGCCTTAGAGAGATGTGGCAAAATTGAAATTGGGCGATAGCTTGACCACTGGTCCTGGAGCATCTTTTTCTACATAAAATGTTACCTTCCTATATGTTATTAATACCTGTTAGGTATTTAAATGCTTCTGTTATATCCCCCCTTTCCCTTCTTTCCTCTAGAAAGTACATATTTAGTTCACTGAGTGTTTCTTCATATGGCTTTTGATGCAGACCCTGCACCATTTTTGTACCTCTCCTTTGTACCGCCTCCACCCTATCTATGTCATTCAGCAGTTGCACCCTCCGGAACAGGACACAGTACTAAAGGTGGGGTCCTACCTGTGATTTATACAGGGGTAATACTACTTCCATCGTTCTGCTGGTGATGCCCTTCCCTATGCACTCATGTATCCTGATAGCCTTCTTCTTTACCTTATCACACTGCTTTGCTAATTTCAGATCATAAGAAATGACTACCAGAAGACCCTTATTCTGTTTTCTGTAGCTAATCCCCCCCTCACTCAATTACTACCATTGCCCATGGGTTTCAGTTCCCCAAGGTGCATGATTTTGCACTTTTGGCACTGAAACTCAGCTGCCATTCCCCAGTCAGTCTTCCAGCTCTTTCAGATCATCCCTCATTCTCCACCCCACCCGGTGTATACTCTGATGCAGATTTTGTGTCATCCACGACTAAGCATACATTCCCCTCCAGTGCTTTTCACAGTGTCACTAAAAAAGACATTGAGGAGGACTGAGCCTAGTACTGACCCCTATGGTACACTGCTTGTCACCTTGCCTTCTCCAGAGTGGACCTCATTTACCACCACCCTCTCCGAGGACCAGGGCTGAGGAGGACAGACTGGCTTTGAAAGCTCACTACACTGACTTGTCAAAGGGCAATCGACTATAAGAAGACAGTGTTCCTATCTTGGGAGATTGCTGCATGGAGGAACGGACCAGCTCAGCTGTTTTGGACTGTGAACAGGTTACTTCATCCTACCAGTCTACAGCTGAAAAGAGCATTTTCAGACACTTTATGCAAAGAGTTTGCTCAGTTCTTCTCTGACAGATTGTCCTTTGTTAGGTCCAGAATCTCCCCAGTGGGATTGGATCAGTCCTGCAGTTGCAGACCTTGTGGAAACAGAGGCACTTCTATTGTTTGGGTGGAGTTTTGGTATGTGAGGTTGGCTGAGGTTTTTGAGGTAATCTCTAAGCTGTGGCCTGCCTTTTGTGAACTTGCCCCAGGCCTGACTCATCTCTTAGTGGGATGTGCCAAGTCCACTGGTCCAGTATTTGCAGAGATTGTCAAGTGCTCACTTTTGGAGGGTTCTTTCCCAACATTTTGAGAGAGACACTGGTGAAGCCCTTCTGAAGAAAACATCTCTCAATCCCGACATCTTGGTGAATTATCGACCAATCTGCAACCTACAATTCCTGGTGAAAGTTGATGAGAAAGTGTTGACTCTGCAGCTCGAGGAACACATAATGGCCTTTGACATCTATGAGACATTCCAGTCTGGCTTTGGGGCTAGGCATAGCACTGAAATGGCATTGGTCAAGGTACAAAATGATCTCCTCAGGGTCAGGGGTGGAGGAGATCAGTCAGTTCTTGTTCTCCTAGTTCTCTTTTTCAAGTATTTGTCACAGTGGACTACATTCTGGATTGCCTTAGAAAGTATTGTAGACTTGCCAATACTGTCATCAACTGGTTTGAGTCTCATCTCTTGGGCAGGATGGAATGGATAGTGATGGCAGTTGTTTGCCTCATGCCCAAAGCTCCTGCCATGTGGAGTTCCTAAGGGCTCAATCCTGCCACCAATGTTGTTCTCAGTGTACCTGCTACCCCCTGGGAGAGCTTATTAGATGCTAGAGTGCAGTTATATATGTCTTTTCCCCCAGGGATGAATAATGCTGTAGAATTGCTAAGTAATTGACTGTCCAATATCCAAGACTGGATGGCTTCCAACTGGCTGACACTGAAACCAAACAAGACAGAGGTACTGATGATTGGGCCTGGTCACAGGTGTGATGTGGGTTCCGCCAAAGTGGTAACAGGGCTGTTCCTGGGATCTACTCCTGTTGATGTCATCTACTAGGGTGAGAAATCTGGGCATCATCTGGGACAATGGACTGACCCTTGATGTGCAGGTGTTGTCCATTGTCCAAAGTATTTTTTTACCACTTAAGGAATATCACCAGGTTTAAACTCCAGATTCTGCCCGAGGATAGGCCTGCATTGGTACATGCCTTAGTGTCATTGAAGCTGGACTATTGTGACACCCTGTGCTTTGGGGTCAGTGGAGAGAACCTCTGTTGACTATAGCTGGTGCAGAACACAGCAGCTGGATTGCTGTCAGGCCTACCTAGGTACTATCATGTGAACCTAGGCCTGGGAAATCTGAATTACTTGCCTGTCAAATTTAGGATCCTCTTCACAATGGACTTCCTCACTTATAAGGCCCTATATTGGCCAGGTCCTGGCTATTTGAGTGGCCTCCTTACTCCTACCCTTCTGGTGTCCTCCTTCTGCTCCTCCACCAAGGGTCTCCTAGTGGTTCCAAAGTCTGGTTTGCAATCCTTGGGGGAATGTGCTTTTGAGGTGGTCGGCCCAGTCCTCTGGAACTAGCTGCCTAGACCTCTAAGGGAGGCCCCTTTGGTGGAGTCTTTTAAGATGGGTCTGAATGCCTATCTTTTTAAAGAAGTGTAACCCCCTTGCACATGGGGTTTCCTAAAAGCTTTCCTGGAGCTCGTTTCCATGCTCCATGCCTAGTTGGTGATCGGCATAAAGCAGTTTAAATGGGTAGCCAGTGAGCGCTTTTAAAGCCTCCGTATGCTGTCTCTTTAAGGGCTGTCTGTTGCAGTCATAATTAACTGAAATGGGGGGGATGTGTGGTTGTATGCCTGAGTCCTGCCCGGTACGCTGAAAAATAGCTCCCTTCTGCCATCGCTAGTGGTGCAGAGGGAGCTCTGCCGGAGGATGTGATTGTTTGCTGGAAATAACGTAAAATAATAATGATAATGTAGTTGTTCTAACCTGCCTTCCTTTGCAGTAAAGACTGTTTCGATTGTCTCCTCCATTTGGGTCCAGAACTGCTGAATTGGACCAATCAGTACCTCAGGACTCTGGAGAGCTGTCTGACCAGTAGAGGAACTGCTTGTAAGTTGAGTAGCTCCCGGCCCCCTCTAGCTGCTGGAGGTCTGCCTCTGAGCAAGTAAGTGGTCTATTGCGAAATATAGGATATTCTTGTCTCAGAACAGGACAATCAGGAGCTTAAAGGGCACACAGGCAGAAAGTAAGGAGAGATAGAAAAAAAAGAGGAAAGAGTAAGGATTGCAAACAGTTAAGGGGCCAGAAATAAGACATGATTGGAGTGGTGCAGTGCAGTGGCTGTGGAGCAGCAGTCTTCTGGGAGATGTTCTGGAGGATGCGGTGTTGTCCCATCTGCAGGCACCTCTCAGGGCTGAGGGAGGAGGTTGCTCATCTCCAGGCTGAGTTGGCCAGGATTTGTGGGACCTCCTCTTCCATCCAGGGACCACCAGTGCCACTGCCGTTGCCTCAGAGATTGCCAAGAAAGAGGAGCGGTTGGACCACAGTGGGCTCAGGGAGGGTGAGAGTGGTGGAACAGAGGCGCATCCCTCCCATTGTACCTCTCCACAATTCCTACGCCATTCTGGCAAAGTGTGGTTCCTCTATGGAGGCACCCACAGTGGAGACCAAGGAGGATGCTGGGAACCTCCACAAAGGAGACCCACAGGAGGGTGGCAGGGGACCCTGCAGGGGAAGGAAACAAATCCTGGTGGGGGACTCCATTGTTAGGAAGGTAGAACTGGGGGAGGAAGGGGAGAAGGAGGTAAGGTGCCTGCCTGGTGCCATGGCTTGCAGGGACAGGAAGCGAATCCTCAGGATTGCTGGAGCAGCTGCACAGGAGAGGGAGCTGGATGTCATTGTCCACCTAGGGACAAATGACCTGGCTAAGAAAGGGATTAGAGAAGTGCAGGAAGAGTTTGTGGAATTGGGGAGGGCCCTTAGTCAAGTAGCACGCATGGTAACCTTCTCGGAGGTGCTACCCATCTATGGCATAGGAGAGGCTAGGGTGTTCCGCACCATGGGATTCAATCAGTGGTTGAAAAACTGGTGTGGAGCTCAGGGATTTGTCTTCATTGGGGACTGGGGGTCCACCTGGAGTGATGCAAGCCTATACTGGCATGATGGGCTGCATCTGTCCGGAAGGGAACCAGGATCCTAGGTGATAGGTTTAAATGCTTGTTGGCAAGCTTTTAAACTAGCCAAGGAGGAGGCACTGGAAAGGAGCAGGAAAATCCTAGCCCCCAAATAATCACGGTAGTAGTGCGGCAAACACCAACATAGAGGTGTCGATAGGGAAGGGCAGGGGTAAATGAAGAAAGTGACAAAGGCAAGAAGGACAGGGATGGGGCAAAGGGGTAAGGCCATCAGGAAATGGAGGTAATGAGTACCAATGCCCGTAGTCTGGGCAACAAGCTCCCTGAGCTGATGGCCTTAATGGAAGAGGGATGCCTGGATATCGTAGAGTCACAGAAACATGGTACACAGAGAACCATGACTGGGATGTTAACATACCAGGGTACATAACCTACAGGAGAGACAGGCAGGGGAGAAGAGGGGAGGAGTAGCTCTCATGTAAAGCAAGGGATAAAAGCAACTGAACAAAAGATTAAACAGGGAGAGGAGGCACTGTGGGTCACCTTGGAGACTGGAAAGGGCACCACAATCCGCACAGGGTTGTGTACAGACCCCATGTCAGGGGAAGGAATGGACAAGGATATGATAGAAGGCATTCTTAGAATGGCAGAGAAAGGAGATACTGTTGATGGGAGACCTGAATATGCCAGATGTTACTGGAGCACATTTGCTGCAGCCACATCCAAGAGCAGGGCCATTCTTGATGCCCTACAGGTGGCAGGCATTAGACAGCTAGTTTGGAACCCACTGTGAGGGAGCAATCTTAGACCTCATACTCTCAAACGGGGCAGTGAGAGGATCTCAGATCTAGAAGTGGGTTGCCATCTGGGGACAAGTGACCATCAAACATTGTGGTTCACGTTAAACTCAGCTACAGAGTCAAGCCATGCAAAGTGAGGGTACTGGACTTTGGAGGGCTGCCTTTGGCAAGATGGGAGAGTGCCTCAGAAAAGCACATAGCAAACAGGCTAGAAGGAGGTGTGGAGCAACAATGGGAATTATTAAAACTGCCATCACAGAGGCAACAAGCCTTTGTGTGAAGCAAATGAACAAATCAAAAAATGAAAGAAAAAGCCACTATGGTTCTCAAAAGAGGTGGCTGAAAATCAGGAAGAAAAGATAGCATTCCGGAAGTATAAGGAAACACAGAAGGAGCAGGACAGAGAGCTGTACCAGTTAAGGCAGAAGGAAGCAGGGAGGGAAGTCAGAATAGCAAAGGCCCAAACTGAGGAAAAGATAGCCAACTCAGTTAAAGAGGGTAAAACCTTTTATAGGTACAGCAGCGAGCATAGAAAGATAAAGGGAGGGATAGTGAGGCTGAATAGAATGAACAGTGGGTGGGCAGAGGGGGACAGTGAAAAAGCAGGAATACTGAACGAATATTTCTGCTCAGTATTCACTAAAGAGGAGGGGGAAGTGCCTAATCCAATTAACAGAAGCACTCTTGATAGGGGGGTCGATCCCAGTCCTTTCACAGAAGAAAGGGTTCTGCAAGAACTCCTAAAACTGAAGGTGGACAAAGCAATGGGTCCTGATGGAATTCACCCCAGAATTCTAAAATAATTAAGGGAGGAACTAGTGAAACCACTGGCTACTCTTTTTAATAAATCATGGGAGGATGGTGTGGTACCCGAGGACTGGAGGAAGGCGGATGTGATTCCTCTTCACAAAAGTGGGTCCAAGACAGAGGCAGGAAACTACAGACCTGTCAGTCTGACCTCTGCGGTAGGGAAAGTGATGGAGTCACTTCTGAAGGAAAGAATAGTCGAGTACCTAGAGGCCAGTGGAGCACAGGACCCAAGGCAGCATGGGTTCACAGCAGGAAGATCATGTCAGACGAATCTAATAGATTTCTTTGACTGGGTGACCAAAGTAGTAGACCAGGGAGGGGCTGTGGACATGGCCTACCTAGACTTTAGCAAGGCATTTGACACAGTCCCACACAAAAGATTAATAGTCAAATTAACCAGCCTGGGAGTGGGACCCAGGGTGGTAGCCTGGGTAAAACATTGGCTGGACAACAGGACACAGAAGGTAATTGTAAATGGAGTCCATTCTGAAGAAAGGGGGGTTACTAGTGGGGTACCGCAGGGTTCAGTATTGGGTCCAGTCCTTTTTAATGTCTTCATCAGTGACATTGCAGAGGGACTGGAAGGAAAAGTATGCCTTTTTGCAGATGACACAAAAATCTGGAACAGGGTTGATACACAAGAAGGCGTGGAAAGGATGAAAAGGGACTTAGCAAGGTTGGAGGAATGGTCAGAAGTATGGCAGCTAGGATTCAATGCAAAGAAGTGCAAAATAATGCACCTGGGAAACAAAAACCCAGGGGAAGAATACACAATGGGTGGGAGGTAGTAACAACAACAAAAAAGGAAAGGGACCTGGGGGTAATCATATCAGATGACCTTAAGGTTAGCAAGCAATGTGAGACGGCAGTAGGGAGGGCTGGGGGTATACTGGGATGTATAGGGAGAGGCATCAGCAGCAGAAAACAGGAAGTTGTTATCCCTCTGTACAGACAGTTGGTTAGACCCCATCTGGAGTACTGTGTCCAGTTCTGAGACCCCATCTCCCAAGGACATAGACAGGATAGAGGCAGTCCAGAGGGCAACTAAATGGTGCAGGGTCTGCAAAAGAAGCCGTATGAGGAGAGACTAAAGGAGCTTAATATGTATACCCTTGAGGAAAGAAGGGAGAGGGGGGACATGATAGAAACTTTTAAGTACCTCAGTGGAATCAACAAAGTCCAGGAGGGTAGCATTTTTCAGAAAAAGAGACTTGCAAGAACAAGGGGACACAATTTAAAGATAGAAGGAGGGCGGTTCAGGGGCAATGTGAGGAAGTATTATTTCACAGAGAGGGTAGTGGATGCATGGAACAGCCTTCCTGAGGAGGTTGTGGGGTCTAAAACTGTGGGAGAATTCAAGAATGCATGGGACAGACATAAGGCAATTCTTGGGGGGGTAGGAAGAAATAGCCTGTTGGTTAACTAGGATCTGCGGCCTATCCTGTAGGTAGGGACATGGGCAGACTAGATGGGCCTAGCGGTCCTTATCTGCCGTCAAAGTCTATGTTTCTATGTTTCTATTATGGGCTATGGCGCTTTTTTGCACCACTGAGGGGCAAAAATTGATTGACTGACAGGTATGCCAGCCAATAGAATTGGGTAGCGCCCGAACTGTAGGGAGAGCCCCATGCTGAGAAGGGACAGATGTGTTGTGGCTGAGGAGAAGAAAGGAGCTCTGTGCTTCTGCGCTGGTGGAGTGTTCATGCGGGAAGCACGTGAAAGGCCTGAGGCGTCCATTTTTCCTGTTCAAGTCTGCTGACTAAATCCACCGGCATGCGGTCAGAGGAGGCTGGTGCCAGCCCCAGCTACCTACCAGTCTTCACCTGAGAGGACTGGAGAATCTGCTGAATCGTGCTCGGTCCGCCTGTGACATGGAAGCTGCCGTTTCACTACCCGAGTCCGCTGTGAGTTCGTGTGGGTTCTGGGAGCAGCTGCCTGGTATGGTACCCCTCTGTTGTTTACCATATAAATGTGTGAGGAGGCTGGTGAAATTCAGGCTTCGCCCTGCCAGTGGTGAAGAAATCGTTATTTGCTGGAGTCGTGAGTACTGTATCAGGGTAGCTCCCTGCTAAGTTGTGAACTGTGGCCTCAAGTTAACTTGTTATCCTGCTGACTGTGTTGTTTGCACTTTCCTCTCATCCTGAACTTCTCAGGACTGCAAAGGCTATTTGTGTCATGGCCCCCACCAGCTGCCACGATGGACTAGCCATTAGGGCTTGGGTACCCAGGGACAGTAGATATTAGGTTAAGGCCTGTGCACAGAGCCCTAGGTAGATAGGTATAGTGATTAGCCAATTACCTTGATTCCCCCTGCCCTTGTTATTTGCCTCCCTTTAATAAATCAGATTGTTGAGTTGCAACTACACCCTGGCTAGTTTGTGCATCTCTGGTGAATTGCTGCATAGTGACTGTGATATAACTATACCTTATTTTACAGGGGGTCCCTGGAGTGAGCTGAGAGATACTATCTGGGGGGGGGGGTAAGTGTAAGGGGATAAAGTATTGTGGGAACCTTGTGTGAGCCACTAGTGGACAGAAAGGGGGGTTGCAGTAACCCAGAGGGCTGTGACCGAGGCAAACTCACCAGTATCAACCCCAACCTCTGGGTGGAGGCACCAGTCAACGGATCTGGGCCCCTCACCGTGTCTCCGTGGAGGCAGGCAGGGGTAGTAGCCCTAAGGGTAGCGCCACCTGGGGGTTACAGAAGCTTTTTCAGACTAACTGCAGCTGATTTTGGTGTTATTTATTTTATTGTTATTTAATTTTATGTTGTCTATTCATTGCATTATGATTGATGACTGTGTGTTCCTGCCTGGTTTTTTATATTTTGTCCTGCAGCATACCACTTACAAACATACAAAATTTGCCAGCAGATAAAGGCCCAGAAGTCTGTTACGTCTGCTCAAATGTGCAGCTAGCACTCCTTATTCTGCAGCTACCCTTCCTCCCACCCTTCCCTCTGTTGACCTCCCCTTTGCCCTATCCCATCCCCTTTTGAAGCAGTCCACTGTTCTACTGGATACCACTCCTGCCAGTAACGCATTCCACCCAGTAACCACCCTCTCTGTAAAAAGTGTCCCCTCGTCTCCCTCCTGAACCTTTCTCCCTCCAGTCTCATATCATGGCCCTGGGTGTCCCTCCTCTCCCTTACTTTGAACAGCCCCTCTGTACCTGTCTTGCTTATTCCTTTCATGTACTTAAAGATTTCAATCATGTCCCCCATCCCTCCTCTCCTCCAGTGAGTACATGTTCAACTCCCTCAGCCTCCTCTCTTATAATAAGTCCCCCAGGCCCTTGATTATCTTTGTTGCGCAGCGCTGCAGCCCCTCCAGTAACTTAATGTCCTTCTTCAGATACAGGAGCCAGTACTACACATACTACTCCAGGTGCAGTCTAACTAATAACCTATACAGTGGAAGAATCACCTTATTCCCTCCTTGAGGATATATCCCTCGTAATACAACCCAGCACATTGTTGGTCTTTGCAGCTGCTTTCCTACATTGTGCAGAGTTGTTCATTGACCCTGTAAAGAGCACCCCCAGATCCTTCTCCTCCTCTGTCTGGGCTAGCTGCACTCCCCCAAGCTGGTAACTTCTCCTTGGGTTCTTCACCCCAAAATGCAGCACCTTGCACTTTTTGGCATTAAACTCCTGTTACCCAGTGTCTGACCAGGTTTCCAGCTTTGTCAGATCATCCTGCAACCCCTACCATCCCCCTAGGTCATCCACCACTTCTCCCATCTTGGTATCAACAGCAAACAGACTGATCTTGCTCTTGATGTCCAATGATATGTTTGCAATGAATATCCCAAACAACACTGGTCCCAAAACCGAGCTCTGTGGAACACCGCTCATCATTACCCATGGGGATGTCCAGCACCACCCCCCTGTTGCCTTCCCTGAAGCTAGTTCCCTACCCATCTCAATAACTTTGCACCCACCCCTGTGTCTTCTAACTTACTTCCCAGCCTCCCATGTGGCATCAAGTTAAATGCCTTAGTAAAGTCAAGCTACAGGACATCCACTGCATTGCCCCATCCAGTTGCCTAGTTACCCAGTCATAGAACACAACCAGGTTGGTTTGGCAGGATTTGCCAATTATGAAGCCATGTTGTCTGCTGTCTTGTAGTCCTTTGGCCTCCATGAGGGCCACCAGCCTCTCCTTCAGGATAGTCTCTATCAGCTTACCCAGGATGGATGTGAGGCTCACCGGTCTACAGTTCCTTGGTTCATCCTTGGGGCCAATCTTGTGGAGGGGCACCACATGAGCCATTCCCCAATCTTGAGGTACACTCTGAGTGTAGTGAGACATTAAATAGGTCTGCCAAAGATCCCACAAGGACCTCTGCTAGCTCCTTCAGTACCCTGGGGTGGGTGCCATCTTGTCCTGGCACATTGTCCACTCTCAGTGCATTCAAAACCCTCCAGAACTTTGCCCTCCATGATTTCCCCATCTGTCACCCCCTTCCCCCTGTTTCTAACATTCCTTCCACATTGGGTATCACCACACTCTTCTCCTTAGTAAATACTGAGCAGAAGTAATCATTTAACACCTCTGCCTTATTGCACCCTGTTTCCACCCAGGCCCCCCTTCCTAATCCTTACTATGTGGTCTTTACAGTTCCTTTTCTCCCTGATGTATGTAAAGAAGTCCTTCTCCCCCTTCTTAATGCCTTGTTTCAGCCTGAGCTCAATAGATGCCTTGGCTCCCTTTACTACCTGTGTCACTTCCTTTGATTCCTTCAGGTATTCCTCCCTGTCCTTCCCACTCCCTGTTTTCTTGTACCTCCTAAAGGCCGCTTTTTTTCTCGTTACTTTTTCCATTACCTCCTTGCTTATCTAGCTCAGTTTCTTAGCCCTAGCCTTCTTGCTCTGCGCCTTGCCGCAGGTTCTAGTTGCCTCCACTAGCCCAGCTTTATGAGCTCCCACCACTGGTTAGTGTCCATACTAGGCTGCATTCTGGCCAGGTACCCTTTTACCACTTCCCCCATCCACCCAAAGTCAGCCTTCCTGATGACTAGCACTCTTGTGCCGGATTCCACTCCTTCTTTGCCCATATCCAATGTGAGCCATACTGAGTGGTGGTCACTCCATGACAGTGGCTCTTCCACCCTGATTTCCCTTATTAATTACCCATTTGCCATCACAAGTCAAGGGTATTCCCTAACCTGGTTGGTTCGCTAACCATTTGCATCAGGAAGCTGTCCTGGAAGGCATCCAGCAGTAATTTCTCCCTTGTATTTCTGGTTGTTGGAGTTCTCCAGTCCACTCCTGGCACATTGAAGTCCCCCACAGTCACCACACTACCCTTCTTGCAGGTCTTCCTGATTTGTCCAACTAGTTCCCTGCCTGACTTCTCCATCTGAGAGAGAGGCCTGCATACCACTTCCATTATGAGAATCCTATTCTTGGAATCCTGGATTTATATTCAAAGTGACTCTGTACTACCTTTTTCCCCATCCTCCCTTACACACTTCAGTCTTTCCTTCACATATAGTGCCACCCCCCTCCTTTTCCAATCACCCTATCCCTACAAAATAACCAGTACCCTGGCATAGACAGGTACCAGTCATTGCATTGGGTGGCTCATGTTTCTGTGATGGCTGGAATGTCCACCTCACCCTCTGCCATGAGTGCCTCTAACTCTACAGTTTTCCTCCCAAGGCTCGAGCATTAAGGGTGACCACCTTTCACCCCTTTCCCCCTCCCATCCTGCCCTCCTTTACTAGCATCACCAATAGCACTTGCTATTTGTTCTTTGTCACTGTTATGGTGGGTAAGCTCAAATGGCCTCCCAACCTGTGGTCTCTGCATGTCTTCTGCCCAATTGCCACCCCAAACTCCAAATTTAAATTCCCAGCTTCCTCAGTGTACTCCTCCATCCTCTGTTTCAACACTTTATTTCCCTCCTCTCTCAAATGTAGTCTGTCCTTGGCATAGAGACTACTGTCCTCCCAGGTCTCTACCCACCCCCACACCAACCCATACTCATTAGCATGACACCAGGTTCTTACCCATCCATTAAATTCCTCTATTCTCAGTTTTCTTGTGCTTGCCTTGGACACTGGCAGTATCTCTGAAAAAGTTACTGATCTTCCTGCCCCCTCACATAACTGTCCTAGTTCGTCAATCCTCCTCTGGACTAATTCTACCATCACTTGTCAGCCAGGTCGTTCATCCCAAAATGTATAGTTACATGAGGCTTGTTCCTACCCCTTCTGGTATATTTCAGAACACATTGCCCCACCTTTTCCGCTGTCATTCCTGGCATAGCCTCCACCCAAATGCGACTATGCCTCTTCCCTTTGTTGCCCCACCTGACTCCTCTTAGTATTGAGTCCCCCAGCACTAAGATGTCACCCCTCTAACTCCCTTCTTGCTTCTATTCCTCTCAATCTCTCATTCCCAGCTCCTCTTCTTCCTCCTGCACAGTATTTCCCCCTTCTACTCATGTTGTAATTCTCCCAGGAGAACCTCCCCCTCTCCAGTTTGGTCCAGGCATTTATCAGTTACTCCTCCAATTTCATTACCTCCTTCATCCTCCTTCCCCTCTAGCACTGCAGAACAATTTTCTGAAAACCCTTTACCAATGCCCGCTTCCTCTCTCTCCTCATAGTAACCTGTTCCCTCCTTTCCACTCCATGACTTTTGCCACTTCTCTTCCTCCCCTCACAAGTTATTATCTCCTCCTTCTGTTTGTCTTTTCTCTCCTGACCTTGTTTCCCTGGAGACTGTTCTTCCTGGCCTGGCCCCTTTGTCTCTGCTTCCCTTCTTCTGAGCCTCTCCTCACCACTGTTGGCTCAAATTGCCCTCCCTCATCTCCCTTCCTCCCTCCCTTCAGTATTGGGCTATAACCACCTCCAGTCTGCCTTGCCTGTCTTAGTTTCTCCTGCAGACCCTCAATCTCTTTCCAAAGTTTCTCTATGTGGTTGCACACTAAACATCCCCCGGCCCCACCCTCCAGGCAATTTTTAGAAAGATTGGTGCACTGCAGTTGTTGCAGCCTACCACCCTACTCATTGCTCTTGTTGCTCACCAGTGATCTCCCACCCTTCCAGATGAAAGATAACAAACACTCCCCCAAGTCTCCCCTCTGTCCCCTCTATCAGTGCAAACCATTCTTCTCCTTTTCTTACTTTCCCTTACCCCCTAGATAGATTGAGCAACTGCTTCTTACATTCCTATCCCTCCTGTCCACACCCAAAAATATACTTTAAGCAACTATTGCACAGCCTTCTTCAAACTCCTACCCCTCCTTTCCACAATGCAAATACCAATGCAAACAAGTAACAATGAAAGCTCCTTGTTTTGCAGCTAGTTTCCTTCCACTGAGAAAGCAATCACCTCTTCACTTGCTGATGTTCCTTTTCTGGATGTCTGCTTCTGCTATGACAGATGCATGTCCTTTGCCCTTTTGGGGAAGTGATGCCAGAACCCCCGGTATAAATGAAATCATGGACTTGGGGCGGGAGGGTGAGGGAGCGGGAGGGTGGGACCAGCCCGTGATTCAGAAACAGTCAGGTAGCTGAGGCCCCTGGTCAGACCATTAGCACCCTTCCCCCACTATGCACTAAATTTTACAGCTAGTGAAGCCAGCAAAAAACAATCACAATTCCACTCAAAGCACAAAAATAGGTTTGATACCAAAATAAATAGGTGTCCAATTCAAACAGCCTCACCAATAACACACCAAAATAGGTTTGAAATTAGAAGATATAGGTTTTAAATACAAAGAAATAGCCCAATAAATTTACACTAAATAGGTTTAAAATCAGAAGAATGCAGCAGAAATGGGCCTCCAATGTAAAGGAATGACAGCCCCAACTCAAATCACACCAAAACAGATTTCAAGTTTTCAACAGCTCCAAAATAGTTCTGTACCAGCCCCCTTTAAGAAGTAAGACAAACTTAGCCTGCTACACAGTGGAACATCAGAATAAATGAGCCCACTTACAGCACACCAAAATAGGTTTCAGAATTCCAACAGCCCCAAAATAATACCCTGCTAGCCCTTTACAAGTAGTAAGAAAGAAAAAAATAACCTTCTGCCAAGTGAAATCCACAAGAAATAAAGTAAAAGCAGCAAGAAGAAGCTACTGTACTGGAACTGATCTGATCCCTTCACCTTTTGTTTACTTTTTGTACCACTTGTAATGCACCCAGAGCCCCTGGGCTTTAGTGCCATATAAATAAAGTTGTACTTATTTATTCTGAGTCCTATTGCTTAGCCAATTTCTTACCCATTTTGCTACTTTTGGACCTACACCTCAGTTTCCTTGTTTGCTCACCCATCTTCTATATGTAACGGTGTCAAAGGCCTTACTGAAATCCAGGTAGGCCACATCTACTGCTCCTCCCTGATCCACTTTCCTGGTCACAGAGTCAAAGAACTTGATCAGGTTGGCCTGGCAAGACCTCCCCCCTGTTAACTTATGTTGCCTTGGATCCTGTAATCCACCAGTTGCAAGGTATTCCCTAATCCTTTCCTTCAGTAGCAGTTCCTTTACTTTACCTACCAGCAAAGTTAGTCTGACAAGTTTGTAATTTACTGCCTCCTCCCTATTTCCATTTTTGTTTAGTGAGACCACATCTACCCTCCTCCAGTCCCCCGTAACATCCCCTGTTTGCAGTGATAGGTTGAACAGAGCTGTCAGAGGGGCAGCCAGCACCTCCTTGAGCTCCTTCGGTATACTAGGTTTTCCATCCCTACTAGGGTGTCTTTGAGGCATTCTCACATTTTCTTAAAATTGGCCCTCCTGAAGTCCAGGGCCCTTATCTTAGTGTGGCTAGATTCTGACCCAGTTCGTATACTGAGCCACACTGTAAAGTTATCACTGGTCCCCAGGTAGCCACCCACTGTGACATCAGCAACACTCTCCTCTTTGGTGAATACCAGGTCCAGTATTGCTCAGATGAGTGGGTTCCTTAACTAACTGCCTGAGGAACTCCCCTTGCAGGGAGTCCAGGATGTCCCTGCTTCTGACTATTGCCACAGCTGGCAGGCTCCAATTCACACCTTGTAGATTGAAGTTCACTACCCACAACACCCCTCCTTTGGATTGCTTCCATTGTAACTTTTGTCATCTATCCCCCTGTGCTGGATATCTATAAATCACTCCTGTATGAATAGCACCCCACCATGTCTCCAGGGCAACCCACAGCACTTCATCTCTTCCCTGCTCTATCTGTTTTTCCATAACCTTTATGTTGTCTCTGACATAAAGACTCACTCCTCCATATTTTTTACCTACCCAGTCTTTTCTGAACAAAGTATACCCTAGTATGGCTACAACCCAGTCCTGGATTGCATTGCACCCAAACTTGGTAATTGCTACTATGTCCAGGTCTGCATCTGCCATGGTCTCTAGGTCTGCAATCTTATTGCCCAGACTTCAAGCATTTGCACACCTGGTTCTCCAGAAGAAATAGCAGTCATTTTAAGAAACTATTCATGCTCTTTCGCTCCCTATCTTATGATTCCAGCTACCTTTGCTAAGGGGTCAATAATTTTTCTTTTCAAATCAGATAACAAGAATCTGTTTCAAATCTCAAGGCCAATATGTCTACTGATTTCCAGTTTCAAAATGTTAACTCGTATTTTACAGAATAGGCTAAGAACAACAGCTAAAGATATAATACACCCAGATCAAACATATACACTTCCAGACAATAAGATACAACATAAACTGGCTTGCCAATAAAAGGCAACCTGAATTGATAGATGGAAGCCCAGAAGGATTGGGGGAGGGGTGAGCTTGGGGCAGAAAGGAAAGGGAGAGGGGGAAGGGATAGGCAGGTCTGAGAGGGGGCAGAGCTGGGTGATGTCAGACTTGACAGACAAGTAGAAGGAGGGGAGGGTACAGGTGAAGTCATGATTGACATGTACAGGTGGGTGATGTGTACACCTGTGGGATCACAGGATTGGCCCAGTGCTATGGCCTGTAGGGGTTTTGCCAGGGGTTCTTTTGGGGCTTATACACCTAGGGATGAGGGTTTTCTGCCTCTTTCTGCTGGGATTTTCATTTTGCAGTCTCAGCACAGCATCTGGCAATTTTCCTGAGGCATTTACACCAAACAGTAAGGTATGGTAACTCTGAAAGTTCTCATTGCTTGGTGTGCTTTACTGAGAGTATATTTTACTGGCTGAAATTTATTGTTTATGAGACTGGAAAAGGTCTATCCTGCATTTGTTTTAAGGGACAGTCCATAAGTATGCTGTTTTTGGTTTGGAGTTTTGGGCCTTCTGGCAACAGGGCAGATTACACAGATTACACAAGAATTTTATGGCAGAAGACCACATGGCCCATCTAGTCTGTCCTTACATCCTCCCCTGCTCCCCCCACTTTTTATACTTTCACCCCCTTTCCCAACCCCTTATGTGTGTCCCATGCTCTCTTGAAGCCCTCCACAGTTTCAGCTCCCACCAGCTCTTCTAGCAGTCTGTTCCAGGCTTCCACTACTCTCTCTCCATGAAGAACTGTCCTCTGACATTACCGTAGTATCTCCCACCTTCTAATTTGAGGTTATGTCCTCTCATGTTTGCTCCCTTCTTCATTTTGAACAAATTTCTATCCTTCTCTCTGTTTATTCCCTTGAAGTTCTTAAAAGTCTCAGTCATGTTCCCCCTCTCCCTCCTAGTCTCCAGTGGGTACAGTTTCTACTCAGTCTTTGCTCATATGGTATATCCCGCTTCCCTTGTATCATCTCGGTTGCTCTTCTATGCACCCTCTTCATCATCTCAATATCCCTGCGTAAGTGCGGTCTCCAGAACTACACCCTATACTCCAGGTGTGGCCTAACCATAGTTCTGTACAATGGCATTAGTACTTTACTCCGTCTACTAGTAATGCCCCTTGCAGTCCAGGCCAACATACCATTCGCCTTACCCACCGCCTTGCTGCACTGGTTCCCCACCTTAAGATTCCTTGATACATGATCCTCAGGTCATTTTACTGTTCCTTTTCCTTGATTTCCTACCCTTCCTCCAAGGAAGTAAGTTGCCTTTGTGTTTTTCCACCCCGGTCCATCACTGTAAATGTTTTTGCATTAAATTTTAATTGCCAGGTTTCAGACCACTTCTCCAGCTTCTCCAGGTCCTGACTCATGGCTTCCACTCCCCCTTGTGAATCCACCATATTGCAGACCTTAGCATCATCTGTGAACAAACCCTCCACTAGGTCACTAATATAGACATTAAAGAGTAATGGTCCCAGCACTGACCCCTGTGGCACCCCGCTGATCACTGCCTGTTCCCTGGAGTGTGTCACATTTACAAACACTGTCTGACACCTTCCTGTCAGCCAGTTCTCCACCCACCTAGAGATTTTGTGTCCCGCACCCAGACTGTCCAGCTTATTCACCAGCCTTTTATGCGGAAAAGTGTTGAAAGCCTTACTGAAATCCAGATAGGCCACATCCACTGCTCCTCCATGGTCCACTGTCTGTGTCACCCAATCCAAAAACTCTATCAGGTTAGTCTGGCAGGACCTACCCTTAGTGAAGCCATACTGCCTTTCATCCTGAAGACCACTGGCCTCCAAGAATTCCTCCAATCTTATCTTTAGTAATGTTTCCATTACTTTCCCTACCACTGAGGTGATACTAACAGGGCAGTAGTTTTTAACATAGTCCTTTCTTCCTCTTTCTTAGCGCAACCACCTTTACCCTCTTCCAGTCCCCTGGCACCATGTCTGTGTCCAAGGACAAGTTAAACAGTCTTGCCAGATGTGGTGCCAGCAACTCCCTCAGCTCCATGAGTACACTTGGGTGTAGGCTGTCAGGCCCCATTGCCTTATTTATCCCAAGTCTACCCAGTTCTTCACTTAAACTATCAGCTGTGAACTCTATAGAATCCATTTGCCTGTGGTTTTCTCCTTTCCTTTCCTGCATTGGCCCTCCGCCTCTGTCCCCCTCCATGAAGACTGAACAGAAGTAGCTGTTTACTGCCTCCACTTTTTCAAAATCTCCCTCCAACATTGTTCCAGCTTCCCCCCTTAACCTCCATATTCCTTGCTATGCCTTTCCTCTTTCTCTAACATACTTGAAAAAGGTTTTATCGCCCCTTCAGACCTGTTTTGATATCCTCTCCTCAGTGACCTCCTTATCTTTTGCTCTGCCTGCCTTATCTTTTCCTTATAAGCCTCCCTATCCTCAGTCTTTTCTGTCATCCTGCACCTCCTGAATGCCCTGGCTTTCTCCCTGACCACCTTCAGCACATCTCTAGTAAACCAAAGAGGTCTCCTCTTTCTTCTGTTCTTCCTGACTCTTCTGATGCATGTGTCCATGGCTTTCAGCACTCCTCCCTTAATGGCTGCCCATAATTCCTCCACATCCTTTATGTCTCCCAACCTTGACACTTCTTCACAGAATACTCCTCTCATCTTATCAAAGTCTGCTTTCCTGAAGTGCATTACCCTGGTTCTTGTATGATTCATTTCCCTGCCAGTTCTCACTCTGACCCTGACAGCTCTGTGGTCACTTGTTCCTAATTCATCCCCCATCTCCACCTCCTCCACACTGTCTCCATTTGTGAGGACTACATCCAATAGGTTTTCACTGCTAGTGGGCTCCTTGACCTGTTGTTGTAGAAATATGCCCTGTAGTGCATCTGACGCCCTTGTTCCTAGTTGATACTGCTGAAGTGACCTCCCAATTGATGTCAGTGAGGTTTAGGTCCCCTTCCTAATAGAATTTCCCCTTCCTGTGCCATTTTCCTTACTGATCTTACAAAGTGAGCAGGTGAGGCAGCAAGCTCTATCTAGTCAGCAGATTAAGCAGTTAAAACAGAAAGGATAAGACAAATTATGTTTGGAAATCAAAAAGAAAATGCAATAGATTGGTGCAGGATAGGACCACTTTTATCACAGTTTTTTCCATCTGCAAGCCAGTAGGAGCCCATTTTTATGACTGCATTGTCCATGTTGCTGGTGGGGTTTTGTTGGTGGTTACGGGCAGTCTTGACATGATTTGCATTTTTTTTTCTGGTTCAGTTTGGGCTCTCCTGCCTCTAAGGGCAGAGCAGAGTTGGGGCACACACTTTGGTCTGGTGCTCTGGCCATGGAGTCCACCAGGCATGGATGCTTAGGGAAGGGGCCCAGCTGGCATATCGGATGGATGGATGATTGGATGAATGAATGGATAAATGGATGGATGGATGGCTGGATAGATCAAGAGATATTTTATTCATAAAAGCACCCACTTACAAAGACTCTGGGTGCTGTACAAAAGCACAAACAGTATGACCATATACAGTAATATACAACTATACATGCTTAACGGTGGAAACTGAGAGCAACAAATAAAATTCATCTATCTATCCTAAAACAGACCACTAGTTAGTCCATAAAAGCCTGCTGGAACAGAAAGGTTTTTAACCCCTTTTTGAAAGGCGTCTACTGACGGAGTCTCCCTCATATTAGCTGGAAATGAGTTCCACAGGGTAGGTGCTGCCACTGAGAATGCCTTGTCCCCCAAATGCCATGGTCTCACCCTGGGAACTCTGAGAAGGCTACTCTCCTGGTACAATGGAGTACCCAGGGTGGATGGTAGGGGACAAGCCGATCTTGCAGATAGATAGGTCCCCGATTGTGCAGGGTCTTGTAGGTCAGAAGCCCTACTTTGAAGACACTCCTCCACCTGACTAGCAGCCAGTGCAGTCCATGGAGAACTATGGACTGCAGATAATATATAAAAAAAAAAAAAAGGCAAGGAGGGCCTGAGGGTTGTTTATCAGGGCTTGCCCACTCACGTTCAGTGGAGTGCGCTGGAAAAGGCAGGTGGTAATTTGAGCACCCCAACAGCAGAAGAAGAGCATGGGCCATGGGGGTTTTGTTGGGCAGAGGGCCCTGAGCCAAAAACAGGGGTTTTCTTTTTCTCTGGGTTGCTGGGTGGACAACTACAAGGGGATGAGCTATTGGGCTGCAGGAACAGGCCACAGGGCCATGTGGCTGTGCCATCTGATGTCAAGCCATGTGGGCAAGAAAGGGGAAGTGAACAGCTCAATTTTATTCCACAAATAGCAATTGCATGTCACGCCCGTTTAAGTTTTTGAATGCAGCCATGGGACTTAAATTTATAAATTGCAGTGGTCCCCATTTTATTAATTCCCAGCCCGCCTGTGGTTCCACTGGAAAAGGGCCAGTGTGGCAGGTTGCAGGTCTCTCCAGTTTCTGGTGAGCTAGATGTCTGTCAGGAGCATTATTCTTGGTACATGGTGAGGGCCTAAGAGAGAACCCTGCACAGTAGCAGGAGTATGTCTGAAGCTGTCAGGGATAGCAAACAGTAACTGTTTAGGGATTACAAAAAAAAAAAATTATCAAGGTGGAGTATTGGCCTTTTTAAGAAGAAGGGTCTATGGAAGGGGATCATGACCACGTGGCCTATTACAGAGGTCCAGTCCAGTCCAAGGCTGCAAAAAACAAGCTCAGTGGCCAGAAGGGAACAGATATTGCAGCACTGGGGGGGAACGGAGCCGATGGCTGAGGGCAGGTGATCATGCCCTGCCCACAAAACAGCATTACAAGTAGTACAGACCTGAGAAGGATGGCTTAAAGGAAGGGCAGCACAAGGCCCTCTGCTGACATGGCTAGGAGGCCAATGTTGCTAGCTGCAGCTGGGTGCATCTGAGGAGGTGAAAAGGATTCGGTCACCCTCAGGCTGCCAAGTACTAGGGCGCAGCAGTCAAGTGGTACAAGGATGCCCCTTGGGGAGAAAGAAAATGGGAGCTTGGGAGATCAGTGGGGGGACACTAGGGGGGCTCGGAGGAGTAATCTACTTACACATAAGTGGGGGGCACAGTAAGGGCCTGTTTAGGAAGGTGAGTAGAAAGGGCAACAGGCCCCACGATATTGCATTTCTGGCAGGAAAGGTGAACATATGGATGTGTGGAGCACCCTTTGGACCAAAGCGGGTGCGTCCCAGCAGGCCGTGCAAGGTTGTAGGATGGTGGGGCCATAGCAGCCTGAGGGGACTGGGAGAAATACAAGGAACTACAGAAACCACATTTCCTTATCCTCGATTTCTCTTACATAGCATCTATTACAGGAATGGCACCCAGGAAGCAGCCCCTACAGCTTCCAGTTCTCAGCTATGATCAGAGGCCACAGAGTTGATGGGCAAAATGTCAGAGCTTATTGAGAGGGCCCAGTGGAAAGGAGAGAGGAGAAGAGGAGGAGGCAGCAGAAAGGAAGAGGAAGCAGCCAGCAGGACCCTAGGGCAGGGGTGTAGGTGGAAAATGCCCCAGGGGACCAGCGTCAGACCAGGAGCCAATCCCTTTGCCTGACGCCATGCCAGAACCATCAGATCCAGACAAAGGAGTGCATAAGGGACTGGGTAAGCAATCACGAGTAGGCAGCCTAAAAGATTATATTGAGGAGCTGTTGAAACAGATGGGAGATAAAGGCCTGGATATGATAGAAAGGATTTGGAAGGAATTTAAGAAAGAAAACTAACTGAACTTACAAGCTGAAATGGGCAGACTGGGTGGGCCATAGGCCCTTATCTGCCGACAATGTCTATGTATCTATGTATCTATGAAAAGGGGTGTGGGGTGGGGTGGGTGGAGGAGGAGAAAGCTGTATGATGCCCTGCCTGGTTTCTCATTGGGGGACCATGTACTGGCCTCCATTAAAGAGAAAATCTAGAAGGGAGACTACTTGAACATATTTGGCCTCTTGGACAAAAAAAAGCCAAGACATATGAACAAAAAGTAGGTAAGTCAGAAATGGCAGTCGCATTGGCAGTGGTGGGCCATAAAGAAGAGGAAGCAAATTACAAGGGAAAGAACTTAGACACATGGCAGGTGGGTTTCTTGATCTATAGTGCTATTTTATTTGAGAAACAGCCAGAGCTGACCATTCCACTGTTGATCTACACGGCCATCATTAGGGATGCTAATAAGGCCAAACAGATTATGGATGGTTGGAATATGATGAGGCTTTCAGACAGCAGATGGCTGCGAGGGGAGACATGTGGTGGAACTGTACACAATCAGAGTTGTATGTCATAACCTTGTCAAGTCAGTCAGGGAGTGACAGATGGGTCCAGGAAGACAGTGTTCCTGGTGGGGGCAAAATCTTGCTCGACATATAACCGAGCTGCGTACACTTGGACCAATTGCAAGTTTAAACATATTGGCTTCAAATGCAATGGGCAGCACCCAGTAGTAAAGTACAAAGGGAACAATGAATGTTTTGGTGTGTCAGTGGATCAGAAGCAGCCCTTTTGAGGACACGGGGGGAAGGGAGAGCACAGTAGCGGATGGGGAGGTAGGGTTAGGGGGTCTGGGGACAGAAGTGGGTACAGTTCCAGCTATGGGTGGAGTTGAGAACCACGGGGTGGGGGTGCTGAGATGGGATTTTCAATTGGCCCAAACTCCCATCAGGGCTAGGATGGTGGATGCCTGGACTATGGGATACACAGATCAGCAGCAGGGAGTGATGCTGAGATAGGGTTTCATAAAGGGTTTTACATCAACATTGCAAGGGGTTAGGAGATGGATGACAGTGAAGAATTTGGCTTCAGTTAGAGGAAAAGAAGAGGTAATTTGGAAAAAATCTTTAAGGAAAAAAGTGCAGGCAGGGAGGAAGGGCCTTTTGCCAGCTGGCCATGTGTGGCGTTTCACATCTCCCCTTCAGGTATAGTTCCCAAAAAACAGTCAGGCAAATTTCACTTGATTCACCATTTGTCTTATCCCGAGGACTCATCTGTGAACAATGACATAGCTGACGAACACAGTGCTGTATCCTGTACATCACTGGATATGACGGTGCAGCTTATTAGGGCATTGGAAGGAGCCTGGCTAGCAAAGACAGACATCGAGTCACATAGAAACAGAAACATAGAATTTGACCAAGATAAGGACCACTTGAGACAAGGACCACTTGGCCATTTCCCTACCTAATGGATAAGCTGCAGATCCTAGTTGACCAACAGTCTACTTCCTCCTACTCCCCCACTTATGTCTTTCCTATGCATTCTTGAATTTTGCCACTGTTTATAACTCCACTACCTTCTCAGGAAGGCTGCTCCATGTACCCACAACCCTCTCTGTGAAAAAGTACTTCCTCACATTATCTCAGAGTCATTCCCCCTCTATCTTCAGATTGTGCTCCCTTGTTCTTGTACATTTCTTTTTCTGAAGGATACTACCCTCTTAGACTTTGTTGATTCCCTTGAGGTACTTGAAAGTTTCAATCATGTTCCCCCTCTCCCTGTGCTCCTCAAGGGTATACATATTAGGCTCCTTTAATCACTTCTCTATATGTCTTCTGGTGCAGACCCTGCACCATTTTAGTTGCCCGCCTCTGGACAGCCTCCATCCTGTCTATTTCCTAGTGGAGATGGGGTCTCCAGAACTGCATGCAGTACTCCAGATGGGGTCTCACCAAATGTCTGTACAGAGGGATAACAACTTCCAGTTTTCTACTAGTGATGCCTTTCCCTATGCATCCCAGTATCCCATCAGCCCTCCTTATTGCCTTCTCACATTGCTTTTCAACCTTAAGGTCATCTGATATGACTACCTCCAGGTTCCTTTCTACTTTTGTTGTTGCTAGTATCTCACCCCCCCCCATTGTGTACTCTTTCCCTGAGTTTTTGGTTCCCAGATGCATTACTTTGCACTTCTTTGCATTGAGTTTAAGCTGCCATACAGTTGACCATTCCTCCAACCTTGCCAAGTCCCCTTTTATCCTTTCCATCCCACTTTCTGTATTGACCGTGTTGCAGATCTTTGTGTCATCTGCAAAGAGATACTTTTCCTTCCAGTCCCTCTGCAATGTCACTTATAAAGACATCAAAGAGGACCAGTTCCAGTACTGAAACTCATGGTACCCCACTAGTAACCTCCCTTTCTTCACAGTAAACTCCATTTACTGTTACCCTCTGTGCCCTGCTGTCCAGACAGTTTTTTTATCCAGGCTATTACTTTTGCTCCCACTCCAATGCTGGCTAACTTGCATATTAATCTTTTGTGTGGGACAGTGTCAAATGCTTTGCAAAAGTCTAGGTAGGCCATGTCCACAGCCTCTCCCTGGTCTACTACTTTGGTCTCAGAGTCAAGGAAATCTATTAGATTCATCTGGTATGACAATCCTGCTGTGAATCCATGCTGCCTTGGACCCTGTGTCCCACTGGCCTCTAGGAACTCAACAATTATTTCCTTCAGAAATTATTCCATCATTTTCCCTACCACTGAGGTCAAACTAACAGATCTATAGTTTTCTGCCTCTGTCTTGCTCCCACTTTTGTGAAGGGAAATCATATCTGCCCTCCTCCAGTCCTCAGGTACCACACCATCCTCCCATGATTTGTTAAAAGGATAGTCAGTGGTGTCACTAGTTTTACACTTAGTTCTTTTAGAATTCTTTAGGTGAATCCCATCTTTAGGTGAATCCCATCAGTCCCTATTGCTTTATACATCTTCAGTTTTAAGAGTTCTTTCAGAACCCTTTCTTCTGTGAAGATCTGCCTTTAGACTGCTGCCTGTGCATCCTGAGGACTGGGATCTGCTTGGGTTCCAGTTCAATGGGGGGATTTGATGTGAAAAAGCTATGCCGATGGGGTGCTCAGTAGCATACTCCACGTTTGAGGCTTTTAGCACATGAGTGCAATGGGTGTTTGGGTACAGGTACGGGCACAGAACAGTGGTACATTATTTGGATGATTTTTTTTTGTTGATTGGGGAAACTAAAGAGAAAATGGAGGGGATGTTGTAGAATTTCCAACTCGTGTGCAAGACAATCAGAATCTCTTTAGCGGGGGACAAGATGGAAGGGCCGGCCAGGGGATAGGAATTTTTTGGGGGCTTGAAATAGTCACAGTTAGAAAATATTTCAGGCCGCCACAGGGCAAAGTGATCCGGCTTAAGAAGCTACTGGGACAGGTTCTAGGGAGGAGGAGGATACCTTTGACAGTAGTACAATTGCTGAGGCACCTGAATTTTGCCTGTAAGGCAATTGGCCGAGGGCAGAGTTTTTATGCAGTGACTGGTTGTGCCACAGGGAAGGCTAGGAGGACACATCACTTGGTAGATGTTACAAAAGGGGTGAAGAAAGTCCTAGCTGTGCGGGTAGCCTTCTTTGCTGACTACAATGGGGTTACCTTTTGGCAGGATGAATGGGTGGACTGCAATGCCTTACAATTATATACGGACACATCAGGGGCTCTTGGTATGGGGGCATACTTCAGGGGCAGATGGATTTCCAAAGCCTGACCAGACAGCTGGCAGGAGAGGTGTCTGCTAACAGATATCACTTTGTTGTAAATTTTCCCGATTTGGGTAGCACTAATGGTGTGGGGCAGGGAGTTTCTGAACAGCAGGGTTTTGTTGTGGTAAGACAACAAGGAGGTAATTAATAGGCAGAAAGGATCCACAGACATGGTAGCTCGGGTAATAAGACAGCTGGTGTTGCTGGTGCTATACTTGAACCTCATGTTTAGAGCTAGGCATGTGGAAGGGGTCCACAATGATATTGCTGACAGCCTTTCACGTTTGCAGTTAGGCAGGTTCAGGAGGCTGGCCCCTCAGGCAGAGGTGGTGAGAACTGTGGTGCCAGGACTACTGTGGGAGATTGGGTGGCAAAAGCTCATAGTCGGCCAATACTCTGATTGCCTGTGAAGGTGCATGGGAAGCCTTCCAGGGGTTTCTGTCACAGCAGGTCATTATGGTAAGTCTGCCTGCCACCAAAGAGCAGGTAATAAGGTTCATGGTGGATAGGTGGGAAAAAGGGGGAGCACCTTCAACCATGACAGTTTAAATAGATGGCATTGACTGGGCCTGCAGTACCAGGGGTTGGCCCGAGCCAGTCAACCACCCAGGGAATCTTGGGTGGTTTATGACAATGAGATACTTAATTTTACACTTTTATTTCATACTAGCAGTCTCTTATGAAAGACCAGTGAGTCCATAGGAATGGCATCTGAAATACGTTCTCACTTATTCATTGGTCACTCCATGATACTATTCAGTACAATCAGTGGTGCAGTATGGAGAAGACTGCACTATGACTGTCCCTACTGTACAGATCGTGTAGATGATCAGTGCTGTCAGTTTGACACTTCTTGTTAATGCTTCACTATGAAACAACTACATAAGTAATAATTGAATCTCACCTACCTTTAAGAATATGTAGAAACTAATGCTGACATACAATGCAGAATTTTATATTTCCTGTTCCAAACTTTTTGAGATGTACAATGGCCACTCAAATTTACCAATGTGTGTAGTTGATGTGTGAAAATGTTAGCATACAGGGACTACTGTCACTGTACAAAACAGGATAGGATATGCTAAGGTGAATGACATTCAGAAACCATTCCATTATATAGCATACCTGTGGGTATCCGTAAAGCCCCAAAACTCTAGCCATGGGAAGGGCATTTCTTCCTTGTAGTTCTCCAACAATGCCAGATAAAGATGGGCGTAGCCGACATCTGTAATTAGGCACAGCCTTTTCTCCTCCAGATAGCATCCAGAAAGTGCCCTCAAGTGCTTTACCTTCCCAAAAGCATGTGTCAAATATTTTAAATCCCAGTGTAGTGTTTGGCAGTATTTGAGGATTTTGATTCAGCTCTGCTATGGCAAAAACCATGGCAAGAAGGTAATGGTATAACTCAACCACGAATCTAAAAAAAAAAATTGTAATAATTCATTATTCTGCAAGTGGACTTTGAATCAATCAAAAACATTGTCATATGCTTATTCTAATAAGTGTAACAGTCCAATTACTCATACAGTGTGTTATAACCTGCAGTACTGTTTGACACACCTAACCACACAGCAAAGAGTTCTCATTGACTTGGAGCCATCTTGGAGCTATTATAGAACATTAAATCAATATAGAATAGTAAACTGCCCAAATCATAGAGAGCGTCCAATATCATCTTACACCATGGCCGGATTAAGAGGGGGGCAAATGGGGCAAATGCCCCAGGCCCCCCCACCATGAGGGGGTACCCCGCGGGCCCGGAAAAACACTGCAAGTTTCGTGTGGCTGCCGGTGCTTTAAATCCCTTGCTGGCGGCGGCCCCTGCTGTTCCTGCTTTTTGCCAGAAGTGTCGCCGCTGCGCTGGCCGCTGCCTCTGATTCACTGCAATATGGAACGGCTGGGGGGGGATCGGGATCACATGATATGCTGCAGAGAACTTGAGAGAAGTCATGTGGTCTGAGGTCGCGTCGCAGCGCACTGCCTCCTTCCTCATCGTCGCTGCGTGCTCGTCTCTCTCGTCTGACCCTCCCGGACCGACTGCGTCTGCGCATGATGGCATCATCACCCAGTAAGTCAAAACTCCTGTCCCTTGGTATGCACCACGCAGATGTAGGAGAAATTAGAGCTGAGAGCAGACGTGTGTTGTTGGGACTGGTATTGGCGCTGCTGGGTGGACTGAGTCTCGCGATCGGGTTCCCGCCTTCCCGCCCCCGGGCTAATCTTGATTCTTGCTTGTTGTGTTTGGAACTGGAAGTTGGTACGGGCCTCCCTCGGCTAAAACCCTAGACATTATTATTTAAATTAAAAGTACTAGTGAGAGGAGGGACTGGGTCTGGGAGACTAGTAGAGAGAGCAGAGAGGTGAACAACTACAGCCTCACGGAAGAAAAAAAAAAAGCGATAGTTAGCGATCAGTGACGAGGAGGTGGTGTGGTGGGACTCGGGAGGTACTTAATCACTTTGTCCTTTATTGGCAGCCTACATACCTCTCAACCTCTAGTCTAGTCTTAAATCAGGGACAATCACAAGACTTAAAAAAATCAGGGACAAAGACCCAAATCAGGGACACATCTTATGATCTTAAAAATTTATATTCACTGAAAAAGCTGACAGAATAAATATGTTAAACCCCGCAGCAGCGGCGTCAAAGCTGGGGTGTTTAGTTTTCTTTATTTTTCACTTTTAGTAGCCCCGGTAGTAGCCACTTTTCTCAAGACCTGTAACTATTTTTTTTGCAGCGTTTTCTTGGACCAAAGAAACATAGCAATTTAAAATGGAGAACTGGTAGTTTATATACTGAGCTAATCTCTTTATTACACAGTAAATCCACAGTTTAATTTTTATTTTGTAGATTTTTTTGGGGTATTATAGATTAGCAAGGAATATTGGCATACATACCTCTCAAGTGTCACACATTATGGGGTACGTCACTCATTTTACCTTTCAGAAACTCTTTGTCCACCATGGGAAAGTGATATTCCACATTCCACACTGAGAATTTAAAGTAGAAATTCATAATAATCTATTATGCTCAGTTATACAAAAACATTATGAACATTAGTGCTCTGATAGCTATAGTGTTCTGACCTTCAAGGGATTAGTATAGGAAATATTTTCTGAAGAAGACAAGTCTGTAACTTATGTTTATTAACATTATTTTGTGCTTACAGTCCCCACTGTTTGTTTAGTCACACAAAAGAGACATTTTACGAGGGACAGAAGAAATCTTTGAGGCAAAATCAGGGACATCCCTGAAAATCAGGGACAGTTCGTTGAGAAGTATGTTTGGCAGTATATACCTTTGCTGTGGAGGAGCGGGCAGACAGCACCATGCCCCTCAGGGAATTCTTCCCTGCCATTTCAGGCAGCTGGCAGCAGCAGGAGAGAGTGCCAACAGATATGGGACCCTGGGGGCAAGAACAAGCAAAGAGTTAAAAGGCACACAGAAAGCATCGGAAGGAGGCTGGCTTCCTAACTAAAGTCTAGGGTATGAGCTAATGCGGGGAGGGGGAGAGCAGGGAGTAGAGAGTAACCAGCAGGGAGGCTTGGGCTGGTACCAGGGCTAAATTCTTGCAGACGGTGAAATTAAATATGTTAAAGGCCCGGGGGGGGGGAGAGTGAGACTGTGAGAGAGAGGAACAGGCAAGGAGGTTTCAGAGGAGCTACCGACTGAGAGAAAGTGATCAGAGGCCACTTACGGAACTTGAAGGAGAGATTCTGGGAACAGCCAAGAATGAAAGGGAGTTAGTGGGGTGGGCCATAAAACTAGATAGAAAATACTTTAAATAACCTTCACAAGTGAACAAAAAGCTGTGAAAGAGGTATAGGGAAGAAATCCTGAATCTAATTGGGAAATATTATTAGAGTCACATATATGTTAGTTTGTAATAAATATAAGGAAGCACAGTATAAATTCATACAGCAACTACTACCCCCATATGGTACACAGATTTTCTCTAAAGTGTCCCCATTGTGCAATAAGTGTAAAATAGTGCGAGGACATATATACACTACTACTGGGGTGTCTGATTATTGTGAAGCACTGGAAAGGGATAGCATGAAATATCAGCAATTAAAGGACAACCTATTGAATTCTCTCAAAATCATTGCTCTTAGGGATACAAAGAATAGACAATGGTGAATGGGTATTATACCTAGATGGATAAGAGTGCTCCTGGTGGTTGCAAGGCAGGGGATACAAAATGTACAGACTACAAGCTTTGATTCTACACTAGAACAATGGAAAGGACTTACTATGATGGTACTAACAGTAGACAAGCTAACATATAGCCTGAAGGAAAGGAAGAGATTTGAAAAGGACTGGGACAGATATCTGGGTACTTTGGGTGGTGGGTAAAAGCTATACTAGAGGAACTGGGGTACTGTGAAACTGGAGAAAAAGGGCCAATGGGGGATTTAATAAAATAAGGAGAGAACAAACACAAATACTAGAACATAGAATAGAATAATGGAGACACAGACCATTCAGTTGCTGGTGTTTACCAGCTTTTATTGTATTGTTTGCAGTGTTCATGATAACATATAAATACTGACAGTAATTGATAGGAAGATACATCTGATGGATAACTTCTGTATAGTAACACTGGGATTGTACTCTGTAAAAGATGATATAGAAACACAGAAACATAGAATTTGATGGCAGATAAGAACGCTTGGTCCACCCAGTCTGCCCATTTCCTACCTAGTGGATAAGCTGCAGATCCTAGTTAACCAGCAGCCTACTTCTTCCTACCCCCACCCCTAGAATTGCCTTATGACTGTCCCATGCATGCTTGAATTCCACCACTGTTTTTGACTGCACAACCTCCTCCGGAAGGCCATTCCATGCATCCACAACCCTCTCTGTGAAAAAATACTTCCTTAAATTACCACTGAGCTGCCCCCCTCTATCTTCAAATTGTCCCCCCTTGTTCTTGCACACTTCTTTTTTTGAAAGATGCTACCCTCGTGGACTTTGTTGATTCCCTTGAGGTACTTGAAAGTTTCTATCATGTCTCCCTTCTTCCTCCCTTCCTCGAGGCTATACATATTCAGCTGCTTAAGTCTCTCTTCATATGTCTTCCGGTGCAGATCTTGCACCATTTTAGTTGCCCTCCTTTGGACAGCTTCCATCCTGTCTATGTCTTTGCGGTGATTGGGTCTCCAGAACTGCATGCAGTACTCCAGATGAGGTCTGACCATCTGTCTGTACCGAGGATAATAAGTTGTCTAAAGACTCTCTCGAATGATTTTATTTTTTTAATTGATAGCCCTGCGGTCTCAACCTCCTCCTCCTCCTGCCTCATAAATCAGGGACAAAAAACAAGGCTTAAAAATCAGGGACAAAGCACAAAGGCCCAAAATCAGGGACACACTTAAAGTTTTAAAATTGGTGCTATCCAGTAACCAGTAATCCAGTATCCACTCAGATTAATGCTGGCAGAATATAAGGGACTCAGTGTATAATACATTTTCTGAAGAATATAAGAAGTCTGCAGTTTTATTGTTTTTGACATAATTTTATTCTTACAATCATCACTGTTTAGTCAGGGAAACACAGATTTTAGGATGGACAGTCTGTCCCGGACAGAGTAAAATTTTGAGGTGAAATCAGGGACATCCCTGAAATCAGGGACACTTGAAGGCATGGACCACCATCCTGAATGAATTCTTACTCTGGGGGTGGGGCCGGGGAGGGGTAGCCAGCCAGGCCCAGGTAGGTACCATAGAAAGAAGTTAGATGAACTGGTCTGGCAGGTCTGCTACAGCCTGCATGTGATGTTTTCTTTTCATGTTAAATTATTTGGAAGTTCAAGTTGTGAATTAATTTCCTGACCTGCTAGTATGTCCTCGAATACTTCCACACTCTGTGTCCGACCTCCAGTTCCTTGACGATACCTCTCCCTCTCTCGTTACTTCTCTGAGATGACGGTCAAGTCAGTGGACACTAGTACTCCCTCTCTCTTGTCTGAGTGCCCTCCTGCCTCCAGAGTCCCTAGTACTAACTCCCTGTTGCTGTTGCTCTTGATCCGACTCCGCTGCCCGAGGATCTGGCGGCGACAGTTGAACCAAAAAATATGCACAAGTACAGAAGCACTGTAAGCACAAGCAGAAAACTGACACACGCACACACCAACCACTGCGCACTGTAATTTCCTTGTTGTTGATGTAATAGAAATGCCCTTCCTTCCTTTTGAGAGTGAATCTACATTTCAAATTCAACTGCTTGATTTTAAGTTGTTTAAATGTATTAAATGGAAATTGTACTTTTATTACCTCAACAACAAATTACAGACAGTGTTCAACTTGAGGCTATGTAATCTGCAAATAACTTCCTTCCTTATGACAGGACTAGAAGGCAAGTTGAACTTACTAGTCCTGTCATAAGGAAGGAAGGAAGTTATTCACAGTTTACATATCCCCCCATACCAAGATACCATATGTGGCTGATCATGGTACCCCTTACGCTTACCAGGGCAGGGAGGAGGAATTACTGCAATTAGGCATTTCTTTGTGATGGAGAACATTGAGTTAAAGGGTTAGTGACCTACGCTTAACTTGACAACTGGTGTCGTGTTACTGTCTCCCAAAGCAAACATGTTCCTTGCCATAATAATGCTGCTTCCCTGTCTAACTACAATGCAGTTACTCATACCGTTGGAGTCCTCTGTGGTGAGGAGGCTCTCTCCATAGAAACATAGAAACGTAGAAGTTGGCGAGATAAGGACATAAGGCCCATGCAGTCTGCCCATTTCTTTTTCTATCTTATAAATGTGCCATTGTCCTTTTGCTCTGTCAGTGGCCTATCTATTCATACTCATTTGTATTGCTCCCTTATGCCTATCCCATGCCTGTTTGAAGCCCTGCACTGTATTCATAGCCACCACTTCCTGAGGTAGGCCATTCCATGCATCCACCACCCTTTCTGTGAAAAAGAATTTTCTCACGTTACCCCTTAATTGGCCCCCTCTAATCTCATGCTGTGTCCTCTTGTCCTGCTATTTTTCTTTTATTTAAACATGTTAGACTCTTTCACCTTGTTAATGCCCTTAAGGTGTCCCTCCTTTGCTCAAGGGTATACATATTGAGGTCTGGTAATCTGTCTCATATGTCTTCTGATGCAGTCCCTGCACCATTTGGACTTTGGTTGCCCTTCTGTGGACTGCCTCAATTTGGTTAATGTCCTTGTGAAGGTGTGGCCTCAATACTGCCGCAGTACTCCAGATGGGGCCTAACCAGTGTCTTGAAAAGAGGATTATTACCTCCCTTGTACGATTTGTGATACCCCTACTAATACACCTTAACCCCCCAGCCTTACCTACTGCTTTAGAGGTCTGCTTGGATGATTTCAGGTCATCAGTGATGGCATTTACAGTTCAGAGGCTTTATTTGGCTTCAAGATACAGTATTTATTTTTCTGTTTTCTATTTTCAGAGCATTTTGCTACTCGAGTCTGAATAGTAAAAAAGACCGCGCCTGGCCAACTCAGTAGTTCATTCATTTCAGGCAGAGAGGAGACTAGGAGAGTTTATCAGAGGTAAGTAAGACTGCATTTTAGTTGTCATCATCATTTTGTACTAAAATTTATGGGAATAGTGTACAGTACATATCTGTATGACAGCTACATCATGGCTTGCAATTTCAAATAAAAGCATGCTTGATACATGCTGTGTGCAACCAATAATACCCAACAGGGTGGGCGGTATTGGGCTGTACCCGCCCACCAAGGGGCGTAATGATGCTTGATGCCACAGGCGGAGGGTCTTATAGCCCCTGGAAGGGTGGATATAGCCCATACCATCCACCCTGGAGGGTGTTATTGTGCTTAGAAAATTAGGTTATACGTGGATTGAAAAAAATAGAGTTGCTTGTCTTTGGGTTAAGAGACAGGTGAGCATCGGATGTGAGTGGTGGTGAGCAGACGGCATGGTAGCGGTCATAGTCTGAAAATGAAAACTGCTGTTGTTGTTTTTGGAGATCTTTATTTAGATTGTCATTTTGGTGGTGTCTGCGTATGTGTGCATGAGGGTTGGAGCTTGCCAGCTCAGTGGCTGTCTTGGTGACTCATAGAAAAAAATGGTGGTTTTCAGTTTTTGATTTTAAAAGTGTGACCAGGATTTCGGTGGATAATGGGGCAAAAATGCCACGTTGTCCATTGTACTGTCAAATCGTGACAGCTCAGGTGTGGACGGGGAGATAAGAAAGAAAAGTAACTTTGTGAAAACAGGTTCATTTATTTCTTTTCTACTGGCTGTGCTCTGCTTATTTCAGCAGGGATACGCATTAGGTTCATAATTTTATTGGGAGAACATGTTGTGGACTGGTGTGTGGTCTCAGCTCTCGTTAAGACAAATACAATGGCGGAGATTTGAAAATGAAATGAGGGTGTTTTAGCCAATTAGAGACCAGGTTGGGCAGCAGGACTGTGGTGATGGTCATGGGGTTGGCTGGGCTGATACTTTTAATAGACAGCCATCAGTTGTGTGATAGATGCCCAGCTAGAAGTCCCTCAGCCAATCAGAAGCCTGGAATACTTTTAACCATTTTCTAAGTGGCAGCTTGAGAGGATGAATAATGGTGCTCCACATGTTTCTGATAATTTTGGCTAAAGCAGCTGTGCATGAATCTGGTGAAAATGTTGACCTATACTTTTTTATGCTATTTTAGATTGCCACTTACCTTCTGACTTGTATGGTACCCATTTTTCCACATTTTGGTTCAGGAATGAAAGAAAAAAATGTGCGTCTTAAAATTTTGGATAGAGACTAACATTATTGTGGCTTCCAACTATGTTGACAGTTAACTGTGTGATTACTAACAATTACTACTGTATGCAGTTCTTTTCCAATCCCTCATTTTGTTTCCCAGGTCTGACTGGGACGTGCGGAGACAGTGTGCGTATAAGATTAAAGAAAATGCCATGAAGGGTTTTGCAATCAGGTGCTCTGAAACGTCGCATTGCGAAAGAGAAGCAAGATAAGCTGAATTCCGTGTTGGCAAAGACCCCTCGACTCAGTCAATTTTTCACAATTAATGCTTCTGTGTCAGCTGATGTCCTTGTCACCCCAACTAGTTATCCCTCAGCAAGTGTGAATGCTACTGTCAACTCTGAAGTTTCACAGGCACATGATCCTAATGCGGAATCTGATTTAGAACATTTTGAAGACAATACTGTGGTTGTCCACCAGTGTCCTTTGACTGCCACTTCCACAAATGAAAATGATGACATGTTTTTGGGACAGAAGGAGCCTATCAGCGATTCATCACACTCAGTACATGATGAATATGAATGTCGATCAACTGATCCTGCGGAGTGGTTCCCATGCGTTCCGCCACAGTGGACTTCTGGATTGAGAAAGGACCAGACAGTTGCCAGAATAAGACTGACTCTGACAGTTACATGAAGTCAAAGCGTTATTACAACCCAACACAGAGACAGCCAAAGGGGCATTTCCGTTTCATGAAAAATCACATGTTCTACACCAGGCGGACGAATGGTGAGATGCATCTGAGGAAATGGATGCTATATAGTCCTTCAAAAGGATCTGTATACTGTTTCTTCTGCACGCTGATGACAAGTCAGAAGGATCAGTTTTCGAAGTTGGCCAGTTTTAATGACTGGAAAAAAGCGGACGAGAGAATCGCACACATGAAGAAAGTGGCGTGCACAGGTTGCATTCTCAGCATTTGCAACCGTCGTAAAGAATATTGCCATGTTGACCGCAGTTTGGAGAAGCAGTGTCAGGAGAGAAAGCAGTATTGGCGTGATGTATTATGTCGGGTAGTGGCTGTTGTTACTCATCTGGCTGAGAGAGGCCTGCCCTTCTGAGGAGATGATGAAATAATTGGATCAAAACATAATGGCAACTTCCTTGGTTGCATAGAATTGATATGAAGTTTGATCCCTTTCCAACACATATAGAAAACTTTGGTAATGCTGGTCGAGGAAAGCCTGCTTACTTGTCCTCAACTGTATTTGAAGAATTCATTCAAATCATGGCGAACCATGTTCGAGGCACTATTGTTAGAGAAATCGCAATGGCCAAGTATTTCTCAGTATCTGTTGATTCAACGCCTGATTTAACTCACGTTGATCAGCTAACTGTGATTGCTCGATATGTTTTAAATGGTGTTCCAGTTGAGCGCTTCTTGACTTTCCTGCAAATCAGCAGTCATATGGCTGAAGACCTAGCAAATACTCTGCTAGACTACCTGAAGACTGAAGCCATTGACTTCATGGATTGCCGTGGCCAGTCTTACGACAATGCAAACAACATGGCTGGATGATATTCTGGCATGCAAGCACGACTCAGACAAGTGAACCCTCTAGCAATATTTGTACCTTGCGCTGCCCATTCTCTGAACCTAGTTGGTTCTAATTCTGTTGATTGCTGTGTCGAGGCAGTCAGCTTCTTTGGCTTTCTGCAGAAAGTATACACTTTCTTCTCCGCGTCTACACACCGTTGGTCAGTGTTGATGAAACACTTAAAAGAGAAAGGTGGTGGATTGACACTGAAGTCACTGTCTGACACACGGTGGTCTGCAGGGGCTGATGCAACAAACACTCTTTGACAGCTATGCTGACATCAAAGCTGCTCTAGAGGAAATGGCTGATGATGAACATCAGAATGGCACCTCAAGACATGAGGCAGACTCGTTGTCCCAAACAATGGAGTTAGTTGAAACAGCATTTCTTTGTGATCTGTGGAATACCATTCTTGTCAGATTTAATGCGGCCAGCAAATCTTTGCAACATAGCAAAATTGATCTTAAATCAGCTGTTGAATTACTGACATATCTCAAAACCCTTGTCAACACATTCGTGATAGTTTCGATACATTTGAAATGCGAGCACAAGAATTATCTGGCTCCTCTACTTACAGAACTGATCAGTCAAGGAAAAGGAAAAGAAACATGCAGTATGACGATGTGCAATCTGAAGGAGTTGTTCTAACTGGCAGAGAGAAATTCGGACTGAGACCTACTTGGTTATAATAGATTGCCTCATTATGGCTTTGAATTACAGGATTTGGCTTACCAAAGTGTCTATGATCGCTTCAAAGTTATAGTGGACTCTGCGTCTTAACTGATGAGGCAATACATCTTGAGGCTCAGAAATTAGCTCAAGAATACCCATCAGACTTGTCTGTTGAGGTCTTCCCTGGTGAAATGTCTCAGTTCATCAGCTTTGCAAAAGCAAGAGGTTGTGATTCACCACTATCTAGCATCACTACTTCATAATGAAGAACTGCAAGAGACCTTTCCAAATGTTTCTGTCGCTCTTCATGTACCTGTCACTGATGGTGACTAACTGCTCTAGTGAGCGCTCATTCAACAAAATGGCCCTCATTAAAAACAAACTGCGATCTACAATGCAAGATGACCGTCTCAGTGCACTCACTCTTGTAAGTATTGAAAGTGATATACTTCGACAAATCAGCTTTGATGACATTATTGATACATTTGCAACTGCTAAGTCACGCAAATGCCATGTTCTAGTAGCATAAATTGATTTTGTTTTGGGGAAATTATGATGAATAGAGAATGGGGTGACAAACGACCAAGTGTCAGGGTAGGGATCCCATGGCCCTTCCACCAACCAAAACAAAGGATTTTATGGAGCATAACTTATTTCTACCTTTTTCTTTCTTGTCCTCCTCCTTCCCCTGCCTGGGGTATATTCCTGATAGTTACTAAATGCAGCACATGCCCTGTGCACTATTCAGTGTAACTGTGCTTGGAAGTTGTTCTGCTCATGGGACATCCTATGCACCTTTTGGATTGACTACACTACCTCTTACACAGGGTACATCCCTATGGTTGATGGAGAAGCTGGCCCATTTTCTTGATGAAATTGTTTCTTATTGACTATGTCAGACTGTCTTGATTGGTATGCCCTTTCATTCTTGTGTAAATGGGCTGTTTGCACCTACCGTAAGGATGCTGGGTAGATGAACACATCTCTACTACCTTTGACTGTGTAGTCCAGTCCTGCAAATCCATATTCATCTAGGTTCACCTTTCTTCTAAGTTCTCCCTGATGTACACACTGAGTCTTGTCTTCTTCTGGGGCCTCACCACTTTTTACAGAGGTTGTCCACATTCAGGCCCGGATGGGACACTATAATGTAGGAGAAATACAGAGATTTTTTTTGTTGCCCTAGATATCTTCCATAGGGACTCTGACGTTGCCAAGTTCTGGCCCTTTTCTTGGCACCAGCAGAAGTGATGTGAGGCTTTGACACCAACAGACCCTGGAGTCAGTGCCTTATCCCTATACTCCGCCCACCTCAGTGGCCAGTGAATCATCTTTACACTTGTCTTTGGCTGCTGAGTACTCTCTGTACTAGCAATTCTTTAGGCACTCAAGATGTCACTCTTGAAAAAAACAAAAAAAAAAAATGGGACCTCTCCTGTGCTCAGAGACTCACTAAACTGTTCTGATAATGGCTAATGGCTATCCTAGCTCCAACCTTAGCTCCTTTAGTATCCTGGGATGTATGCCATCAGGTCCCACTGCCTTGTCCACCCTGAACTTAGCGAGCTGTTGTAGCACCCTTTCTTTGCGAATGGGTAGTAAACACCTTCCAGACTCAAGCCCCGCCCCACCAGACCTCCCCAAAGTTTGAACACTGCCCTTATCCTACGCTGTCTCACTTTGCAAATATTATATATATGTGTAGTAATATCCACCTTATGTTTATATATTCATATTCTGAAAGCACATACAAATTTGTACTATCCATATATGTGAAAATGGAAACATACAATATATGATTTGAGGCAGTGGCATGTACAGTATTTTTCAAGCATAAAGTGTCACTTTTTACAGTAGGAAAAAAAAATCAGAAAACGATAAGGAAACCCCCTAAAGTGCACCATTTTCAACCATTTTTTTCAAAATTTTCTGGGGGGGGCATGCCCCAGACCCCCCTAGATGGGTTGGGGATTTTCACATGTCATAAACACTGCACACGCATGGGCCCCCCAGAGGTCCAAGTGCCCCAGGCCCCCCAGGAGCTTAATCTGGCCCTGTCTTACACTCAGGTAAGGAATTATTAATATCAATAATCATACTAAGAACTATAGAAACCAAACTGATAAGGTTCAACACAGCACCATTCTAAATTTAAGTTTATATACTGTAAATGTGATGAACTAAGCAGACACTTTGAGAGTGTGGGTGGTGCTAACATCAAAGATATCAATAGAAGAAAACAATATCTGCAGTACTCACCAAGCTGTCATTCATCAGCTCTATTTATCATCATTCATCTGCATCCCTTCAAAATTTGCTTCCCCCCCAACAGATTTCCTCCATTTATTATCTTTTTTTACCAGTACCATCAGTGGTGTATGTATTCATTGTTTTTAATTTAAACAAACCAAAAAAAAAAGAATTATAGATCGAGGGAACACTCCTGGCCAATCAGAGTGCTCCTTTCTGCCACATGTGAGACACCATTATTCTGTTAAGAGTATTTCCCATACAGCTGTGTTGGAAAGGGACATGTATGGGTGAGTTTTTTTTTTTATTGAGTCCTTTATACTACATAGATACATAGATACATAGACAGTGTCAGCAGATAAGGGCCTATGGCCCACCCAATCTGCCCATTTGAGCTTGTAAGTTCAGTTTGTTTTCCTAGAAGTCTGTTTCCCCTTACCCCTGACCTCTAGAATTCCTTTATGTCTATCCCATGCATTCTTAAATCCCGTGATTGTTTCAGCCCCCACCACTTCCTCTGGCAGGGTGTTCCACTTGTCCACCACCCGTTCTGTGAAGAAATTCTTTCTCGTGTTTCCTCTGAATCGTCCTCCCTCCAACTTCATCCCATGCCCTCTAGTCCTGGAACATCTTTTCGCTAAAAATAGTGTTTTCCTGCACCCTGTTCCTCCCTGTAAGATACTTGTATGTCTCTATCATATCCCTCTCCTCCTCTCCTCCAGGGAGTACATGTTCAGTTCCTTCAACCTGTCTTCATAGGACTTGTGATGCAATCCACGCACCATCTTTGTTGCCCTCCTCTGAACCTTCTCTACCCTGTCTATGTCCTTACGTAGGTATGGTCTCCAGAACTGTACACTGTACTCCAGGTGGGGCCTCACTAGTGTCTTGTATAGCGGAATTATGACCTCCCTTTTCCTGCTGGTGATGCCCCTGCCTATACATCCCAGCATCCTATTTGCTTTACCTGCTGCCTTGTCACACTGTTTCCCTACCTTGAGGTCATCAGAGATGACAACCCCAAGATCACTTTCCTGCTTGGTGCATGCTATATCCTCACCCCCCAACTGATATATTGTGCCAGGGTTTTTTGCCCCATATGCATTATCTTGCACTTCTTTGCATTGAATTTCAACTGCCAAACCCCTGACCATTCTTCAGGTTTCTGCAGGTCACTTCTCATTCTGTCTACACCCTCTGGTGTGTCTACTCTGTTACAGAGCTTTGTGTCATCAGCGAACAGTGACATTTTGCCTTCTAGATCCTCGCAATGTCACTGATGAAGATGTTGAATAGGACCGTCCCAGCACTGATCCTGTGGTACCCCACTGGTCACTCTTCCTCTGTGGAGTGACAGCCATTTACCACCACTCTCTGTGTCCTGCCACCCAGCCAGTTACCTACCCACCACACTACTGTCCTGCCCACACCCATACTCCCCAGTTTGTGTAATAGTCTTCTATGTGGCACAGTGTCAAAGGCCTTGCTGAAGTCCAGATAGGCCATGTCCACTGCCCTCCCTAATCCCCTCCTAGTCACCCAGTCAAAAATTCAACGAGGTTGGTCTGACGCGGCCTCCCCTGGTGAAACCATGCTGCCTTGGGTCCTGTAGTCCATTGACAACCAGATGTTCCACCAATCTCTCCTTCAGTAGTGCTTCCATGATCTTCCCCACTACCAAGGTGAGGCTGACTGGTCTGTAGTTCCCTGCTTCCTCTTTGTTCCCACTTTTGTATAAGGGGACTACATCTGCTGTCCTCCAGTCTTTGGGTACCTCCCCTGTTTCCAGTGATCGACTAAACAGGATAGCCAGAGGTTCAGCCACCACCTCTCTTAGTTCTTTAAGGACCCTGAGGTGCACCCATCTGGCCCCATTGCTTTATCAACTCTTATTACTTCCAGTTCCTTCAGGACCCTTTCGTGTAAAGGGACTTGTGTCCATTTCTGCACCATTCTCACCCCTTGTACTCCCTTCAGACCCATTACCCCCTCTTCCTCAGTAAAGACTGAGCAGAAATATCTGTTCAATATGTCAGCTTTACTGTTGTCATCCTCCACGCTGCTCCCATCCTCCCCTTCAGTCTCACTATCCCTCCCTTTGTCTTTCTTTTTTCCTTATGTGCCTGTAAAAGGTTTTGTCCTTTACCCACTGATTTTGCAATGTGTTCTTCTGTCTGAGCTTTGGCTTCCTTACTGACTTCCCTGCCTCCCTTTGCTTCTCCTGGTACTTCTCCCTATCCCCTTCTGCCTGTGTCTTTGTATTGCCTGAATGCAATCTTTTGGCTTTCACTTTCTTTGCTACCTCTTTGGAAAACCATAATGGTCTCCTCTTCCTTTTCCTCTTGCTAACCTGCTTAATGCATAATTCTGTTGTTCTTATAATCCCCATTTTAAATACTGCCACTGTCCCTCAACCCCTGATTCCTGTCCCATTCTCCTAATGCCTCTTTCAAGTATCTCCCCATTTTCCCAAAGTCTGCCCCCTAAAATCCAGGAAAAGTGTTTTTGTGTGGTTTGGTTCTGCTCTTTCTGTGATTTCAAACCACAATGACTGGTGGTCACTGTTACCCAGGTGCTCCCCACTGTTACCCCCATCACACTGTCCCTGTTTGTGAGCACAAGGTCCAGTATTGCCTTCTGCCAAGTTGGTTCCATGACCAGTTGCTTGAGGAGGCACCCTGAAGGAGTCCAGGATAAATCTGCTCCTAGTTGATGCTGCTGCTGGGATGCTCCAGTCCACGTCTGGAATATTGAGATCTCCAACCAGTACTACCTCACCTTTGTCTGCCATCCTTTGGATGGCTAGCATCAGCTCCCTATCTGTTTCTTCCTCCTGGGCTGGTGGTCTATAGACCACACCTGTGCGGGTGGCTGTCCCCATTTTCCTTTCCAGCTTAACCCACAGTATCTCTCCCCCATTTTGTTCCTCCTGGATCTCTGTGGCCCTTATGTCATTTTTCAATACAGTGCCACTCCTCCTCCCTTCCTGCCTGCTCTGTCTCTTCTGAATATGTTGTAGCCAGGTATGGCCATCTCCCAGTCATGGTTATCATTACACCAGGTTTCAGTGATGGCCACAATGTCCAGGTCTGACTGTACCATGACAGCCTCCAGATCTTCCATCTTGTTGCTAAGGCTCCTGGCATTTGCACACATGGCTTTCCATGATTTGACCTCCCTAGACTGCTTCACTGTTCTACTCCAGCCCCTTCCTTGGTTGTCATTTATCCCTGGTTCTCCTTGCTGTCTGCCCTTCTGCTGAATTTTGCCCCTTTTCTGCTTATCCACCTCTTGGGCACTAATCTCCATCTTTTGCACACTGATTTGCAGCATGGCTATATAACCTCAGCCTGTTTGGCTTCCATGGCCATCCCAAGTCACATCTCTTCCTGCCTCAGTTGGACCATCTGTGCTGGTGGAGGGGGGCTTCATCTAGCCCAAAACACCCTATTTTTCCACCTGATTTTCTCTGTTACCCCCTGAGCTTCAGACAAATTCAAATGTGGGCAGGGAGGTCTGCATGCACTACTTGACTTAAGTGATTCCGCTCCTTCCACCCCTGGCCTAGTGCCTGACTCCCTTCATTGCCCCCATCACTAGAATTCCTCCACTTTGTGGTGGGCAAAGGCCAGGAGAGCCTACTTCCCCTATTCAGGAGAGGAGAGTTGCCAAACAGCTGCTGCTGTGCTCATCACCAAACATGGGTTGCTGGCGTGGCATGACGCAAGGAGTACAGAGCCTCAGCCCTTTATGCCACTGGACCTGCAAATTGAATAAGGTTTTAAAAAAAAACAATGTAATTATTGTTTAGGCTTGATCAGTTATGCATTGAAACTGCCAACAAGGCTACTCTCAGTTGACTTGCATTCCAAGGGCATCAAAACAGCTCAACTTCACTTCATAGATCACATACCCTAAAATGCATGTAAGATGGCTTTTACAACTGTAAGAGTGGTTTACAAAGAAACATAGAAGTTAACGACAGATTAGGACCGCAAGGCCCATCTAGTCTGCCCATTTCTTTTTTCTACCTTAAGAATGTGCCATCAGCCTTCACTCTGTCAATGGCTTTTACTATTCATACTCGTCTGTATTGCTCCCTTATGCCTATCCCATGCCTTTTTGAAGCCCTGCACTGTATTCATATCCACCACTTCCTGAGTCAGGCCATTCCATGTATCCACCACCCTTTCTCTGAAGGAGAACTTCCTCACATTACCCTTTAATTGGTCTCCCTCTAATCTCATGCTGTGTCTTTTTGTCCTGCAATTTTTCTTATATTGAATCATGTTAGACTCTTTCACCTTGTTAATGCCCTTAAGGTTTTTTGAATGTTTTGATCATACCATTTCTCTCCCTCCTTTGCTCTAGGTTATACATATCGAACTCCGTTAATCTGTCCTCATATGTTTCAGTGACAGATTTAATATATAGTTGAGAATTGTTGGTTTTATGCATATATGCCTTGGTAGTCAAAGATAGGCTGAAGTAATAGTGACAAGTTTTGAAAATTGTTTCATAGGACTAATATGAAGTTTTCAATCTTTTGCTGCTATTTGCCCATTATTGGCTTGCTATTTTCAATGGAAATAGCCCTTTCTTATTAATTATGCTACAGTGCTGGTCCAATTACTTTTTAAAAGTTTCAAAAGTATTGCTAGCCACTACTGATTTAGGAAGAGTATTCCATAATGTAACAACTCTCTGGTTTATTCAGCTACCCTTCCTATTTGTTCCATATATATCTCCTTTCAGTTGATAACAGTGCACTCTTGTCACATATGGACTTTGTGTTTTAATCCTAGTCACTTCCAAAGAACTTTATTATTTAAATGCACTATAAACCAGAGATCCCCTTCTGTACTCCAGTGTGTTCATGTCTAGGCTAGCCAGTCTCTCCTCTCCTTGTACTGTATGTTAACTCACTCAAGACACTTACCATCTTGGTTGGCTTTCTCTGCACCATCTCCAAATGTTTTGTCTTTTCTGTTGTTTGCACTCCCCAAAACTGGCTGCAATATTCCAAATGGGATTTCACTAGAGTTGTGCAGAATAGGAAAATTCCCAACCCATGGAATTTTAAGGACATTTTGCAGCATTTTGCAAATTTTCACAGAATTTCATTAAAATTTCACAGAATTTTTAAACTGTAGAAATTTGATAATGACTCAGCTACCGTTCAAGGTAGAGCTCTGAAATATGACATATATACTTTTGGGTCAATGGCCACTAAAGTGAGATGGATTGTTTAAAAACTATAAGTGCTCAAATGTTATTTTACTGTGTATGTGAAATTTTATGAAATTTTTTGTTTGCATATACCTTAAACACATATTAGGGCAGTGATCTTAAATTTGGTATGATTTCTTGATGATAGATATTCAGACAATGTAGCAGATTGCACGACAATATGATGCATCATCTCAAAATTATATGTGCTGAAAATCGGAGATCACGTGATGAGCTGAACGAGCGAGACGCTCTACAGACCGCTCCGAGGCCCACAGCTATTTAATCAAGTTAATTCTCCTACAGACTGACCCGAGTTGCGCTATTTCGGCTGACCGTGAAGTCGGAAGATCTGCAGACTCGATTGGGAGCTAAAAATAACCGGTAGTTGTAAATCGCTCGGGTCTGTAGTGCAACAGGTGGCGGCCGTTTCTGAGAGGCGTTGAGCCGCGCGCTCACATAAAAGATGGACGCCGAGAGTACTGAACTTCTGGTAGGGAGGTCCCCAGCTTCTAAAAGGACTAAGCCCCAGTCCCCCACCCCCAAAGAGCAGGAGGAGGTGGCAGGAGAGGAGGAAAAGCCTCAGGCAGGCAACGGAGACCTGCAGGAGATTAAACAGCTGCTTCAGGGGCTTGTACTGGACTTTGCAGCAGTTAAGCCAGCTCTGCAATCGTTAGCCCAGAGAATGGGGGATGCAGAAGCCAGGATTGCATCTCAGGAGAGAAGAATTTCCACCTCGGAACAGGAGCTGGTTCTGGTCAAGAGGCAGATTAAAAAGCTGGAGGAGAGGCTGGAAGACCAAGAGTCGAGGAGTAGGAGGAATAATTTAATTTTAGCAGGGTTGCCAGAGAGGGCAGAAGGAGCTGACTGTGTGTTGTTCATTCAGGACCTGTTACTTAAGCAATTTGGTCCGTCACCTTATGGAGAAGCATACAACTTGGAGAGAGCTCATAGGGCTCTGAGGGAGGTACCGCCACCGGGGGCCAGGCCCCGAGTTATCATTATGCACTTTCTTAATTATAAAGAAAAAGTGTTTGTACTTGCGGAAGCAAGGCAAAAGAAATCTCTGCAATGGAATGGCGCCACCCTGTGGATGTTCCAGGACCAAACACCCACTGTGAGAGGAAAACAGAAAGAATATGTGGACATTAAAAAGAAGTTATATATGGCGAGGATCAAGTTTCGGCTCCAGTACCCGGCGACTTTGGCAGTTCGGTTGCAGGCAGGAGAGAAACGTTATCTCACGGCTAAGGAACCACTGGAAGGGCTGCGAATAGGGCTGCCAGAGTTATTTAGAGCTCCGACATGAGCTGCTCCGGTCCCCTGGAAGAGACCTGATTGTTCTCCAAGGCTGAGACTGTGAACTGGCTAATTTGTTTTTTATTTTATTTTCTCTTAACTTTAAAAGGGAATAGGTTGAGGTTGAAACCTTATTTAGAATGCAGGAGGAAGGGGTGGAGAACTAAAAGGGGCCAATTCGCTAACACTATTGCATATTCTGCTGGGTTCAATATGAGATTATTCAGGGGGAGATGCTAATTTAGGTGTCAGAAGCGGACGGGATAGGCTGGGTAAGGAGGGACAGAGGGATCCGGATATCTGATAAATAAAGGCTTTAATTTTGAGCTGCTAGAAGGGTCCTTAAAAAGGAGTTCCCCAATCATTGAACTCCTGGTATTTGTTTTGTTATAGATCCTCTGCCTACTACCAGTTTGGCAGCTTAGGTGAGGGGCGAAGGGGGTACAACGAGGTTGGGTTAGGAAGAGGACTTTAAATCTCAATGGTTTTAAAACGGTATTCAGATGGAACCAGTTTTATATTTAGAAAATCTAGGTGTTAGGAAAAAGTAATATTTGGTTATGAGATGATTATAGTTTGATCTCGGAGAGATGGAGGTCATAGAGGGGCTGGGGAGTGGTCTGGGTAGGAGCTCATCGATGATCCGAGCATTTATAGGTGTACGATCCGGGGATTGGGGGCGAGGGGTTAGGGGGGAGGGGGGATTTGGGAAAGAGAGAGAATCCAACTGGGTAGAGACAAAAAGGGTAGGCTCAGGCAAGGTTCTGGGGCCCAGTAATTGTACTGCAACATTTAGTTATGGGAATGGCGAGTATTAGATTAATCTCATGGAATGTTAAAGGACTCATGGGTGAACGTAAGCGGCTCATTATTATGAGACACTTGGATCAGTTGGGGGCCCATATTGTTGCCCTACAGGAGACTCACTTATTGACAGAGGAATTGGGTACTCTCAAGCGAGTATGGGTGGGTCAGGTTTATGGAACGGGTATGGAGAGGGCCTCAGCGGGAGTAGCAATCCTAATTAGGAAGTCATGCCCTTATAGTATAGACCAGGTGATGATAAGAAACTATGATAGAGGGGTCTATATATCCGGTTTACTATATGGTAGGGCTACTCTAGTAGCCTCTATATATGGCCCGACGCCTTCCAACCCGGAAATATTTGCTTCGATTGAGAGGGATATAGTTGGTTTTTTGGGACATGCACTTATCATAGCAGGGGACTGGAATGTCTATGGGGATAACTGGGTGGATAGAATCCCACCAGTGAGAGGGCCATTAACAAGGGCCCAAGTGGCCTTGAATAAAATGTTAGACTCTATGGCGCTTGTGGATCCAATACGCACCCATGCTATGGGCGGTAACAATATGACATTTTACTCGGCAGCACACAAGACTCAATCTCATATTGACTTCTTTTTAGTTGACAGGGAGGTATTAGTGGGCATCAAAGGGGTGGAGACGGAAGCCAGAATTTTCTCAGACCATTCCCCAATTAAGTTGACGTGGGAACCGAAGAGTGGTGCTCCTAGACCACTTCGATGGCGGTTGAGAGATGCGGTATTGGCGGACCCGTTAGCTAAGGATGAACTTGAGGGAGCCCTGATATGTATTATATAGCAACAATTACCTACCCTGTTAAATAGGAAACTGGCGTGGCCAACTTGTAAGGTTCTGTATGCGGGAACAGCATGGGAGCTGACCCAGAGAAACAGGCAGAGGAGAGCTAAAGAGGATTTCTTAGTAAGAGCTATAAGTTTTTTGACCCCCTTAGAGGGGACTTCAGAGGAAATAGATGGGGAGCTTAAAAGCTTAAGGCGGGAACTGGAGACATTACCTATGGTAAGACAGAGTATTGGCTAGAGAAGATTAAAGCTAAGTATTTACTGAAGAGAGATGTTCCGGGATGCCTGCTGGCGGCCAGAGTCAGGGAGTGGGAGGCAAATAGAACAGTGACATCTATGCGACATGAGGGGAAGGTGATAGTTGACCCCCAGGGTCTAGTAGATACGTTTGCACTTTATTTTAAAAAACTATACCAAATTGGACACAGGGTGGGAGAGAAAGATATGGAGACATTTCTAGATGGAGTCCCTTACGGTTCTAGATCCTGGGCAGGACAGGGATTTAGCAGCGCCTATAAGTGTAGCAGAGATTACAGAGGTAATTAAATCACTGCCTTTGGGTAAGACACCAGGACCAGATGGTCTTACAGCGAAGTTCTACCAGACCCATATACACACTATAATGCCCATTCTCCAGGAATTCTTCAATAGTGTAATGCAAGAAGGGGTTCCCCACTCCCCTCTCTATCAGGCTTATATTACCCTAATCCCAAAACCGGGTAAACCCAGAGATGAATTATCTAGCTATAGACCTATTGCATTAATGAATCAGGATGTCAAAATTCTGACAAAAATACTAGCTAATAGAATATGGCGGATAGCACCAGCTATAATTAGTCAGGAACAGGTGGGGTTTATGCCAGGGAGGGGTGCTCTTGATGCATTGAGGAAACTCCATCACATCCTGAGTTATGCAGTGGACTCCCAATTACCTCTAGCGTTAATATCTTTAGATGCAGAGAAGGCGTTTGATAGGGTCTCGCATCCCTTCTTATTCGCCGTAATGGAGAGGATGGGTTTTCCTGAAGGCTTCCTTAAAGGCATTAAAAATCTATACGCTGCCCCATCGGCTAGAGTTCTATTTAACGGCTATGTCTCTTGGGAGATTCAATTGAAAAATGGAACCCGACAAGGTTGCCCACTTTCCCCAATATTATTCAATATTTATTTGGAACCCTTGTTGAGGGCCATAAATAAGGATAGACAGATAAAAGGGGTGGTGATCCTGGGAAAAGAACTGAAGCTCTCAGTTTTCGTGGATGACATTCTGCTACATCTCAGGGACCCGGTGGAGGGGTTTGAGAAAACTAGAGAGCTAATCGACAGTCTTGCCAAAGTGTCTAATTATAAGCTCAATGTGACCAAAACACAGATTCTCCCCCTGACACCACACGTGTATCGGGCGGACTTCGCTCAACTAGGAGTTCAATGGGTGTCGAATAAACTTAAGTATTTAGGTATTTGGATTACAAGGAATTCTGAGTTAGGGGCAGAAGTCAATATGGAAGGGACACTTTCAGCTATTAAGGGGGATTTAATAAGATGGAATAAGCTACCCCTAAATTTTATGGCCCGGCTTGGGCTTATTAAAATGAATTTGCTACAGAGGTTACTATACCCAGTATATTTAGCGCCATATAGTATACCTAAAAAATGGTTTATAGCGATCAAGAAAGTACTATCTGACTTTTTATGGGGGGTTAAACCCCCTAGGAAAAAACACAAAGATCTACACCTCCCCTCCCACTTAGGTGGGCTTAAACTTCCAGACCTCCATCTGTACTTTGTAGCGGGGCAGCTAGGTTTGATGAATCGCTGGGGCCGTGGTTTAGAGGGAGAGGATTATGTTCCGGAGTGGCTGTATTTAGAATCTCATACTTTGAGAGAGTCTGGGATCTCCCCAGAAGCCCCATTATATGCTAATATTGCTCAGTGTTTTATGGCTGGAGTGGGAGGCCCAGTTAAGAAGGGAGCAGATGCCTGGTGGTCATATCTAACTCGAGCACAGAAAGACGCTCAAATGAAGGCTCAAGATCAACCGCTGGTGGGTAATCCCAATCTACTTATAGGGAGCAAGGTACTTAAAGGGAGATGGGCTGTGTGGGCCTCGGGTCTTCACCTAAAGGAAGTCATTCAAGATAACAGAGTAGTCCTCCCAATGCAATGTGACAGAATGCCCCTTTTCCAAAGAATGCAAATTATACATTTGCTGGAGGGGTTTTTAAAGAGATCGGGGGGACTCTCAGATGGCTCATTTAACTGGGACAGGCTAAGGGAGGTTGACCCCAAATCTAGACCCTTATCACAGATATATAGAGTCCTAATTGAGTTTTTTGGTCCGGGCTCCCCCATTCCGGTGTCGTATTGGTAGACAGGTTGGCCCCAAAACATCGACTGGGCCAGCGTGTGGAAAAATAGCAAATATATAACAATACCCAAATATAGAAGTCTGCATTTTTTCATTGCTTCCAATTTATATTTTACCCCTGTGAAGCAATTTGAAAGAGGCCTTAGGCAGACAGACCTGTGTTTTAGGTGTGGTCAAGAGAAGGGGGACTTACTACATGTGTTATGGAACTGCAGTAAAATCTCACCCCTGTGGGGAGAAATCAAGAGGCGGATGGACCCATTGCTCGATTACTCAGAATATATTATACCAGAGATCTGTATTCTAGGGGATTTGTCGCAAATGAGGGGCACAATATCAAAATATCATATATCCCTAATTGCGTTCCTAGTCAAATCATTTGTGGTTCAACATTGGAAGAACAATCAGCTTTATGAATACGAGCAATGGGTAGGAGATCTTGTGGGGGCCCTTAACAGAATTAAAAGGTATGTTTACTTAGAGGGGAAGAAAGAGTTGTATATTAAAAGGTGGGTGCCGTTAGAGGCAATTTACTCCCAATAAAGAGATATTCGAATCACACAGGTCTGCCTGTGGGGCTGTGTTTAGCTAATAAACTTGAAATTAAAGAAAATATGGCATATGGAGAGGTTAGGGAGTTGTTAGGGACAGATTTAGTTAATAAGAGGTCCAATAAAGCTTGAGGACTTGTTTGAGTGATAATAGGGAGGTATGCCTTAGCGCAGGAGGGTTGGGGATTCTCTCTCTTTCGGCGGGGCACGGGGAGGCTCTACCCTCGTACAGGCTATAGCTTAATTCCAACCTGGCTAGGAGTGTTCAGGCCAAACTGCATGGGACCCCAGTGAGATAGATATGGGGAAGCTAGACATATTGAGCAATAGGTGGTTTGATTATGGGAACATTGTTAAGTTTGGGGGTTGGTATGATTGGGGGGGGTGGATGCCTCCTGGTGTCTGTAAATAGTTTTACTGTAAATAGTTTACACAATCAGTTTTTGGATTGTGTACCCTGGGATGCCAGGGCTATCTGTCTTGTTTGTCTTGTCTGTAACCACATCGGAAACTTAATAAAAATGGATATTAAAAAAAAAAAAAAAAAAATTATATGTGCTGAAAATCTGTCATTTTATTTTTTTAAGGAAATTTCACAAAACATCTGCATATAACTCAGGGACCTTTGGATCTAGACATATGTAAATTAGTATGGATAACTTTTTTACAATACTTATAAAATGATCTAAATATGGAGAAAATTAGGTGAGAGATTTGTCAGTTACAGGGGTTCAACATTTCACTATGTAAATATTTACAAAACTTTGTGAAAGCTATTAAAAATGTGGATGTTTGTAACTTCTCTGCTCTTGCATACATAGGCTCAGATATTCAAAAGAGTTGAGCCATGCACAATAGGGTTGCACCTGCGCAAGTCTGAAATTGCACCATCCTGCGATATTCAGCAGGAGGCAGTTGCACCCCTGAAAACATGCTGAGCAACAGCGCAATGATAATGAAGGCATGCGCAACCAAAGGGGGAGGAACCATGCATAAATGGTGCAGTGTGATATTTAAAGACTTAGTGGAGCAAGCGGAAGTTGCACCACAGCAGAAATGAGCCAAAACAAAAAGGAGCAAGGAAGAGGCGCAAGAATACCACAGGGAAGCCACATGAGACAGAGGCAGAGGCACAGACAGGGCAAGTGGCAGGAACAGGTCAGGCCAGAGAAACGCCACAGCAATGAACAGGCACAGGGAAGGTGTGGGGAGCCACACAACTCAGAGGCCAGCACAGACTGGTGTACCCAGTGCAGGGGAGATAGCAACCAGGACAGCGGGGGGAATAAAGCAACAGCTGCCGGGAGGGGAAACGCAAGCCAGGGATATGCTCAGTGTCACCTTCCACATGGAGGCTGTAATGAGGGAGGTGAGAAGGTGGGCAGTAGGGGGACGTGGCTGTGGAAGGACCTGTCAATGGTATGCCCCCAACAGGCAGTACCGAGCCCGCACCAGCTTTGAGATGTACACAGATACCAAGACTGTGAGCCGGTACCACCTGAATAGGGCAATACTGAGGTGGCTCTGTGAGCTGTGCAGTGACGTGATGCGGGAAACCACACAACGGAGTCATGCCCTGTCAGTGGAGACCAAGGTAACAGCCTGCATGTGCTTGCTCACCACGGGTACCTTCCAGAGACCAACTGGGGACACCAGAAGGCATAACCCAGTTGGACACGTCATGCCACCTCACCCAATTCCTCGGTGCACTGCTGCCACATGCTGAGGAGTACATCCATTTCCCCAGCACAGCAGCGGAGCACACAGCAAACATACAGGAGTTCCACAGGGTAGCATGTATGCCTGGCATGTTAGGGGCAATAGACTGCACCCATGTGGCCATTCGCACACCACCTGGCCATGAGGGTGCCGCATACATGAACCACAAGGGCTATTCCAGTATCAACTGCCAGGCGGTGTGTGATGCCAAGGGGCACATCACCAATGTCTGTGCCACACACCCTGGAGGAGCACACGATTCATACATCTGGCACCAGTCAGCACTGTGCCACAGATTTGAGAGTGGGGACATCCCCACAGGACACCTAGTGGGTGAGTATGCAAACAAGATGGACATATCGAGGGCCTGGGGGGGCATGGCCAGAGGTGCCATGGGTAGTGGCCTACATGGCTTGGGGCAGGCTGAAGTTGAACATGAAACTAACCTCCACCCTCTGCACACAGGTGACAGTGGATACCCACTCCATCCCTGGCTGCTCACAACCTACTGGTGCCCCACGACCCCATTGCAGCAACACTACAATGAGGCACATGCCACCACACGCAATGTCATTGAGTGGGTGTTCGGGATGCTGAAGGCACATTTCCATTGCCTGGACACTTCTGGCGGTGCCCTAAAGTACAGCCCCTCAAAGGCCTGTGGGATATTCCTGGCCTGTTGCATCCTGCACAACATGGCCAATGAATGTGGGATAGCCATACAGGTCAAAGAGGGGGACAGCAATGGGGACGATGGGGACGCTGGTGACAATGGTGACGGGCAGCCCCTCCTTGGCTGACAGGACCCCCAACTGATCCGGCTGGCACAGATGCACTGGGACACCATCACAGAGGAGCACTTCAGCCAACCCAGGTAAGTCATGGGGCCATGTGCAACCACCAGTGGCTAAGGCACAACCCACAAACATGCATGGACACACACCAGAAGTGCATGCTGTCAAGGGAAGTGGCAGGGCACAGAAGCACACAGACAACCAGGGATGGGTGAAGATCAACGCGCCACATGGACAGACACACACACACGCACACACACAATGCACCAAATGTGCACAGAGGGCAGGATGCACACCGACCCAGAATGCCAACCCTAGCAACACACATGTCCACAGGTCACCACGTCCACAGCCTGTCCATGTGCACGTGTCAGATGCCGGGCACCATTGCGCTTTGGTGTACAGTGCAATGCAGGCATCATCATGCACATATAACTGTGGACAGCAGCCAGGAGGGTGTGCAGGTGGACTGTGTGTCCACATGCAGGGCTGGGTATCCACTCTTTCTGTGCCCACTGAAACACACAATGCACACAGGGCTGCACTAGACAGTAGCCGCACTGGGAGACAGGTCAGTCTCGTGACACAGTGCCATGGCCACCACGGATGTGTGAGTGACCCCGCTGAGACCTGCCAGCACTGGTAGGGCTGATCACTGGCCTCATGGGATGGCACTGATGGTCCTCCAGGGGTTCAACTGCGTGAACGTGACAGTGCCTGCGCAGGGGTCTGCAGCACATTGAACATGCCTGCACCAGGAGTGCTTGGGATGCCCACAGCTGAATCTGGCATCGACAGGGTGGAAGTCGCATGACGCCGAGAACAGGGAGTGGAGAGTGCACTGTGTGGTGTGAGCAATGCATGGACACCTGACTGTGTGCCCATTGTGGCCATGACAGCAATGAGCGCCTGTGCCTGCCTGTCAATGGCAGCGGTCACATCCTCCTGCAAATGGTCCATCCGTGCCAGGATCCATTCGGTGTCCCTGCTGCGATGCTCCTCCGCCCACTCCAGAGCCACACACAGTGCTCCCACGGACGTTGCAAGCCACATCAGCTGCTGGACTGATGCTCGCAGTAGTCAGGTGTGCTCGCCCAACAGGTCATCAGCCTCCTTGGCATCCTGTGCCTCAGGGTGTGCAAAGGCCTTATGTTCAGCACCCCTTGAGGGTGGGTGCTGCGCACCAGAACCAGGTATGGGCACGTTCACAGGTGATGCACAGATGCCACTGCTGAACCCTGTACCCCCAGGCCCAGTGGGCGACTGCTGCTGCTGCCCTTCCGGCTGCCACACCCCAGGGCTCAGTGGTGCCGCTGCAGTGGCTGCAACAGTTCCACTGTCCTGAACAGACACCAGTGCTGCCCCACTGGTGCTGACAGGTACAGCCTGGGACTGTGCTGACACACTGGCCTCCACGGTGGCACCAGCCACAGCCATGGGTGCGAATTGCCCTGCTGTGTGTCCATCCTGTGGCATACACGTCACTGCCCATGACAGTCGTGTCATCATCACTGGTGCCAGACTCAGCCCCAGCCACAGCCACAGTGTGCTGGCATTCATGGAAGCCAGCATGCTGAGACACAGGCTGGGCTTCCCCCCACACCTGTCTCAATGACATCAGTGTGGACAGCCAGGCGGCTCCACTGTCGTACTGATCCACACATACCTGTGGAGGTGGATCTTCCCAACTCTGACTCCTTCCAACTGTCCACAGTGGACAGGCCCACCACCGCTGACCCATGCAGATGTTCAAGATCTGTAAGGGAAAGCAAAGTCGTGTTACTGCTTGTTACCTATCCCGGCCCCCCCCCCAAGGCAGACCATGGCTTACCATGCAGAGATGGGCCACCACCCGTCTGGAAGCCACCGCCTGGAACTCCCTCTATGGCACTGTGGTTCATGCTTGCAGCAAGCCTGTCCTCTGCTGGGGTGAGCTGTACCACCTCTGGCTGTCCCCCGCCTGTTGCAGTATGTGCTGCCCTGATGGTAGCCATCTTCTCCTTTACCCTCCTCCTGTCTGTACCCATCTTCTTTTTACACTCCTGCACAGAGCACTGGTGGCTGCCATGTAGGTTCATGGCATGTGCCACCTCCTTCCATGCAGCAGCACAAGCCTGAGGTGTGCCTCGCCGTCCACTGAGCAGTGGATCCTGATCCAGGTAGGCCTCGAAAGGGGCCTCGGTCTCAGTCTTAGTGAAATTCGGCCTCCTCCTCCTCCCACTGCTGTTGTCCTCCTCTCCCAGAATGTGCTCGGTCATTATTTAGACTGTAAGGATGGCAGTTGTTACCTGTGAATGTGCAGTCCCATGCATGTCCCTGAATCCACAGTCCGCACTCCCACACAGCATGCAACTCACCAATAAACTGCAGTAACCGACTATGGCCACTGCAGCACTTTGTCACACCTTTATAGTGCAATCCATGCAAATCAGGTGAGGCACAACTTTAATTAGATGCAAATCGTGGTACTGCGCCATTGAATGGCTGATCGAATGATTAACATATGATGGCTGAATATCACGCTGTTGCACCTTGCACAATTGTGTGGAATGTGCAGAGCCAATGGCACAGTTCTGTGGCATGCGTAGTACACCTCACTGCGCATGCCCAGGCTGCTGACGCAGGCGTCTGCCATGCTGATGATGTGCTGTGTGCAGTAGGCAATGCAGGACACTGCCACCATTGTGCCAGTGATGCTATAGCGAAGGTCACTACATGGCATTGTGAAAATGGGCCTTCATAGGTGCAATGGCACTACTGCCTGATAGTCCGCTGTGGCACTGGCACACAGGCAGCCAATCCTGCTACATGCATTGTTGTCCAATGGCACTGTGCGCGGCCTTGCACCATGGACCCATGACCCTGTGCCCAACCTTTGCCCCCCTGGTGCCATGCGTCAGGCATAGGTGCACCTCTATTGCACTGTTTGGTTACAGCATGATAGGGAATGGCAGCACTGTACCGCGCAGCATCTTCACGTGGGGTACCGTGCTGCATAGCACCATATTGCCTACTATAGCATTCGCAATGGCATGGAGAAGGGCTGCTCCATGGTCTGAGGTCGAGCTGGTGAACCTGGTGGCCACAGTGGAGCCACACCATGGTCCTCCTTTTTGGGGGCCCCCCAGGATAGGGCTAGGTCCCAGGTGTGGCAAGAGGTGGCCACAGCCCTTGAAGCGGTGACCGGCAGGGGCAGGACGGTGGAGCAGTGGAGACACCGGTATGGTGACCTGCAAAGGAGGGAGCTGGATTTATTGGCCAGACTGAGGTCACGTGCCAGGAGGGGCACAGTACCATGACCAGGTAGGGGTTCCATCAACACACTGTTATTGCCCATAAAAGTCACATTGTTGTTTGTGTCCAGCACATAGGGGAAGGACTCTTTGGGTTTGGACGTGGCAGTGTTCACAGGGTGTGTGGTGGGTGGGTCTGGCTGGTTGGGGGGCACATTCCTTGGGGCAGGAGTGCTTTGCTTCGGTAGTGCACTGATGTTATTCTCTCCTTTTTGTCCCCACAGGCCCGGAAGAGGTATGCCGCTTGTGGGCACAACGGAGGGTGATGGAGGCCACAGCCAGGCGGGCCAAGGGTCCATAACGGCCACCCGACTGTCCCGATGAGGGTGAGTGACAGACATCCATGATTAATATTGCATGCTGTGTGACAGGGTGGGCAGTGGGGCATGGCCACCTTTCATTGACATCACTGCCATGCACGCCACTGGTTATGGTCAACACTGTCCAGTGGCAATGTATGTCTGGGTGTGCATCACTGGTGGTGCATGTGTGCACCAGGTGCATGGCTGTGCCACTATCTTTGCACCACATAGCCATGTCACTGGACGGGCACAGTGGTGCTGTGCGTGACTTAGCTGGTGGGTGTGTGCAGCGTTCCTCATTGCTATATGTGCCTGGGTGGGCATGTCCTGTGGATGTGATCTCTGCGGCTGGTCACACACCATCACAGTGGTATGTCCCATGGCCTTATGCCATGCACAGTGTGCGGGCTGTATGGGGCTGTGCATTCACATGTTTTGACTGTGCTCCCTTGTTCTAGGTGAGAGACATCTCAGGGAGATACTCGCCCTTGCCCAGGAAACAGTGGCCATCCTCCGGAGGATAGATGAGACGGGGATCCTGAGGAGGCAACGTGCAAGGTGGAGCCAGAGCCTGGACCACCGCGGGCAACAGAAGTCCCTTGTCCCTGACCTTCCATCCCCCCCGGAACCACTCTCCCACCCCTCCTATCCCATCCCAGTTGTCCACCCCTTCCCCCTGCCCACCCCTCCTTTTTGTGTCCCCTACCACCCGTAAATAGTTGTTGTTGATCTTGTAAATAGTTTATATATATTTAATAATACATTTGACTTTTCTATGAATACCGTGGTGGTCTCTGATTTGCAGCGGGCTATAGGTGCTCAGCTGCAGTGGTCTGCATGGCATCAGGGGTGGCGCAGTCATGGGAATGTTTGTATGTCTGTGTGGAGGTGTCTATGGTGTGGGGGTAGATATCAGTCTGTGTCTGTGTTGTGTTTGTTGTGCCCCGTGCACTGGATGACTGTGTGCAGAGGTCCATGGCACATGCTCTGTGTCCATGCTGCACCCTTCGGCCCGTCCATGGCCTGTGCAGCCGACACCCATGCCTGTCTGTGACCTGCATGATCTGCTGGCATGTCAGTGGTGGCATTCCCTGCATGGCGGACACTGTACCCCTCACTTTGCTGGGTTGCCCATGTCACTAGTGTGGTGCATGCCTGGCTCAGGTGGCACTGTGGGCAACACAGTCATTGTCCCACCTCCATGCTGTGGCTTGTGCATGTAGCAGGGGATGTGCCCCACTGTCTGTGCCTTGTGCTCCGGGTGACTCTTGGTGGTGTATTGGTCCATGGTGCCGGTGCAGGGTGGTTGGCACTCGAGGGCCATAGTGGACTGCAGATTGTGTGTACACGGCTTACATGGGCCCACGATTGGGGCTTGGTTGCCCCACCACTGCATCCCTGTGTTGTTGTGCCCATGGGTATGGGTGGGTGTCTGTCCACACCCTTTGTGGCATCTGGTGTTGTGCATGCTTCCATGCACCACTGTGGGTGTCTGTGCTGGCTGTTGTGGCCAGTGGTGGGCCAGGATGTGTTACTGGAATACTGTGCGGAGCGCTGTACCACTGGGGGAGGTGTCACTTACACGACCATCCAATATGGGGTTACTCTTGTGCCAACACATGGTTGGTGTCTCAGCAGTACCTCAGGGGACTGTGCGTGGTGGCACTTTGTCTGCTGTTGTTGCATTGCCGTGTGCTGCAACCTGTTGATGGGTGCTCATGGTGGGGCTGGCTTGCATGGTTCTGTGGTGCACAGGGTTGCATTGCCACTGTCTGGGTGGTGGCATGCATGGGGATTCCTATAGTGGTGGTCATTGCTCATGGTGGGTTGTCTGAAGGTCATGGTGCAGGGTGCGCTGTGCACTGGGGGGGATGGTGTGGCATAGGGTGGTCCGCCCTCCTTGTGTGCCACTCTCAGCTTGCTGGGAGGTGTGATGGGCACCATGGCCAGGCTGTGGGTTGGTTGCTTGACTCCATGGACCAGTGGTTATTCTAGCCCTCCCCTGGTTGTGCAGTGCTTGGGGTGGGGGGGGCATTGTCTGTTCCGCTGTGTGTTCCTGTGCCCATCTGTGGCACGGGTGGTGGATCCCTACCTCCCTGATTATGCTGTTACATTACTCTGCAGCTGGGAGGCTCCCTGCTTGCGCTATGGCACCTCTGGACTGCTCAGCTGAACATCCCTTGTTGAGCCATAGCGCATCATATCTGCTCAGCTTCCCCTCCCTAATTGTGCTATGGCGCAGATAGTGTGATATTCAGACATTGGTTGTAGGTGCAATTTGGTGTGCTCCTTTTTTGAATATTGCTTCTGTTGCGCATGGGTGCAATGGACTTGCGCTTGCTCCTGCTATTGCTCACTTTTTGGGCGAAGTTTGAATATCTGGGCCATAGAGTTTACATTTGACATACAAAAGAATAGCCTATATATCCTTGTATCTAACACAATTGGGTAAATTGATTAAGCAGTTTTAATTTTGCAAAAGAAAAAAAAAGATTAACATTTTCTCACATATTTATGATAGCATATGCTGTAGATGAAGCATCCAGAATTTTTCTTTTTTTTTTTTGTGGAATTTAGAATTAACAATACACATATCACTACTTCATTTGATGAGCTGGGCTAAGCTTTTTGCAATTCAGCTGTTCCTGCCTTGGTGACTATTTCCCCACCCCCTTCTTTTTTGGCATAGCCGGATGGACAGTAGAACTACTGAGTCCACTGATATCCTCTTTGTTCTTTACAGTGACAAAATCCCTTAAACTGTGAGTCACCTACTCATTTTCCTATCAATCTACCCTGTTGGAATAGCCAGAATTCTTTCTTCCTACTGACCAAGACTTTGTATTCCCACACTACATCTTTTTCAGTACCACTAAGTCCTAGATGTGCATGTATATCAGGCTCCCCAGATCATAAATTTACTGACTGTGATCCTTAAATATCTTACATTCATTTAGGAATTGTTGCCACTCTGTGCTTTCTTGTTCCACTACCACTCCCATCGCTGCACACTCTACCAGTCCCTTGGGTGACTCCCTCTACAAAGTGTGTTGATTATGCAATGGGATGTCTGGTGTACAACTCACTCCAAAACCAACAGCTGTCCCCCTACTCTCCACTCCTGGCAGATAAAGTGATCTCAAGAACTCTTATGGCATCTACTGTCCACCCTGTCAGAAGTACCCCATGTCACCACTACCATGGGGAATTGAGCTTTCTTAGTCATAGCACCATTCCTATGGAACAAGCTCCCATCATACATTCGCTCATCCCCCACCCACCAAGCTGTTAAAATAAAATCTGAAAGCTTGTCTCCATATGGTTGTAAACTGTCACTGTGCTGTACAAAAGTGCTAGGGCCTATAACTCGCCTATGCTCTATAATGGTTATGCAGCACTTACTGCCCCTCCCTCACCTGCCCCTCCTTTTCTAAACTCTGTTTTTTCTGACTGTGCAGCTTCCATACCCCATAACCCTAGCATACTCCTGACCCTCCTCAATCCTCCATTTGATTCCAAATGATACAATGAAAGTGTTGATCTGTTGAATTTGCACAGTTATTATTGATGCACCTGTATAGAACTGGACAATGTAATTGTACACTGTCATTGTATGTATCTTGTAACATCTGTATTAATTGTTTGTCTTTGTATAAGCTAGATTATCTATTGTGTAGTCTCCTTCCTTCCCATCACATGTTGGGAGTGTGTGTGTACTGTACCTGTGTGTACTGTACTATTGTATTCCTGTTATTTTGCCACCTAGTGGCCTGGATTGTAACTGAAAATAGTCCTCTGGAACAGTGCACCTACCCAGTTACCAAAGACATACATATATACATAAATAAACAAATAAATTGTGCCACCCAGCTCACCTCTCCATTTCTTGGTGAAACTCTACAACTAACTCTGAAACCTGGTGACCCTCTGCGCTACCTGACTTTTATATCCCTATCCTTTAATATCCCACACAAAAGATTAATTCACAAGATAGCCAGCCTTGGAGTGGGTCCCAAGGTGGTAGCCTGGATAAAAAATTGGCTAGACAACAGGACGCAAAGGGTAATAGTAAATGGAATACACAGTGAAGAAAGGAGGGTTACTAGTGGGGTACCGCAGGGTTCAGTACTGGGATCGGTTCTTTTTAATGTCTTTATAAGTGCCATTGCAGAAGAACTGGAAGGAAAAGTATGTCTCTTTGCAGATGACACAAAGATCTGCAACAGGGTTGATACACAAGATGGAGTGGAAAGGATGAGAAGGGACTTGGCAAGGTTGGAGGAATGGTCAAATGTATGGCAGCTCAGATTCAATGCAAAGAAGTGCAAGGTATTGCACATGGGAAACAAAAACCCAGGGGAACTGTACACAATGGGGGTGAGATACTGACAACAGTAAAAATAGAAAGGGACCTGGGGGTAATTGTATCAGATGACCTAAAGGTGGGCAAGCAATGTGAGAAGGCAGTAAGGAAGGCTGGGGGGATACTGGGATGCATAGGAAGAGGCATCAATAGTAGAAAACAGGAAGTTGTTATCCATCTGTACAGACAGTTAGTGAGACCCTATCTGGAGTACTGTGTGCAGTTCTGGAGACCCCATCTCCACAAAGACAGAGTGGAAGCTGTCCAGAGGAGGGCAACCAAAATGGTGCAGGGTCTGCACCAGAAGACATACGAAGAAAGACTAAAGGAGCTTAATATGTATACCCTAGAGGAAAGGAGGGAGAGAGGGGACATGATAGAAACTTTCAAGTACCTCAAGGGAATTAACAAAGTCCAAGAGGGTAGCATCTTCCAGAAAAAGAGATGTGCAAGAACAAGTGGGCACAATTTGAAGATAGAAGGGGGGCGGCTCAGTGGTAATGTGAGGAAGAATTTTTTAACTGAGAGGGTTGTGGATGCATGGAACAGCCTCCCTAAGGAGGTTGTGGAGTCAAGAACAGTGGGGGACTTCAATGATGCATGGGACAGGCATAAGGCAGTCCTAGTGGGGGGTAGGAGGAAGTAAACTGTTGGTTAACTAGGATTTGCAGCTTATCTGTTAGGTAGGAAAATGGGCAGACTAGGTGGGCCAAGTGGTCCTTATCTGCCGTCAAATTCTATGTTTCTGTGTTAAGTAGAATACCCCAGATAAGGCTGAGTAAAATCATAAAATTCAAGTTTTATGGAATTTTTCATGAAATACTACAATTTTCAAAAAGACTCATAGGATTTGACTTAAATACAGATGTTATTTTACAATTTCTCACTGCAAGCAATTAATAAAATTGCCACACGCAGTCTCCTTGTAAGGTCAAAGAGCCTGCCGAATGTAATGGTATTTCATTCCCTAGTTTTAAAGTTTCAGTGGTTTATAGATTTGTAGTTTACATTCTTGCAACATTAAATTTTTAAATGTTGTGTAAGTTTGATTACTTTTAATTCAGTCCCATTTAAAGCTGCAAAAAAGAACCTTTTCAGAAATGACAATGTGGTATAGTACTTTAAAGGGGACAGGAATTGATTACTTATATGTGTGCAGCTGTTTGAAATGTCTCTATTTTCATAAAGTACATTCATACCTCTAAAGGATCCCTATTTAACTGCGCCTGTATAAAAGCTGAAGCTGTCAATTGTGTTTTGTATTGTTTTCTTTGCATGGACTGCATTCTGTGCAGTTCCTCTCATGGAACCAAGAATTTGGAGTTTTGACTATGTCACATCATGGTTTTAGAAATGTGAGCATGAACTTATCAGTACAGTGCCCACAGTTCTGAAACCATGAAGTGACATAGTCAAAACTCTTAATCCTTGGTTCCATGAAAGAAACTGCACAGACTGTTGTCCATGCTAAGGGACAAAGCCTGGAGACTCTACCAACCCTACAATGCAGCTCATGATCTCCAAACTTATAAACACCTTAGAAATTACTGCACTAAGGCCATCCAGCAATCTAAATCTGCCTACTTTAAAGCACAATTTACCCAACACCAAAACTCACCCGCCTCTTTCTGGAAGCTGATCAACTCCTTGCTAGATCCCCTCCCCCCCGCTAAACAAGCATACCCCACCCTCAAAATTGATGGCAACTCCATCTCTGAAGATGCCACTGTGGCAGACCTCTTTAACAAGTTCTTTGTATCCTGTGTTCCCACCAACACCTCCTCTCCCTCCCCCAACTCAGCATCTCCTTTCCCTTATGCCACAGGTTTCATCTTTCCACCCTTCACTCCTCTTGAAGTTTACAATGCACTCTCCTCACTAATCCTAACTAAATCAAGCCCTGACAGTATCCACACTAAAATGCTCCATATCTCTGCAATGCAAATCACTGCCCCTCTGACCCACATTCTAAATCTCTCTCTCTAGCCACCAGCACAGTCCCCAAAAAATGGAAATCAGCCAAAATTATCCCTCTGCACAAAGGCAGAAACCCCTCATAGCCTGGGAACTACAAGCCCATATCTCTCCTCTCCTCCCTTCCCTAGCCAAAGTCCAGTAATCCCTCATCCTGTCTAAACTGTCAGACTTTCTCTCCTCAGACAACTGTCTCTCACCAGTCCAATCCAGTTTCCGTAAACACCACTCCACCATCACCATCCTTCTAAGTGTAACCGACTCCATCCTTTCTGCCATGGATAACAGCCAAATCACAGACACTATATTGATTGACCTGGCAAAAGCCCTTGACTCCATTTCACACCTGCTGCTGCTACACAAGCTCAGTTCTTTCAGCATTGCATTGCCAGCCATTGAGTGGTTCCACTCGTACCTCCATGGCAGACACCAATCAGTCCAAAGAGGTGACTCAATCTCCTCTCCTCTTCGAATTGTAACTGGCATTTCCCAAGGCTCTATACTTGGCCCCATACTCTTCTCTCTATTCATTAATGACCTTCACTCATCCTGTCTCTTCTCTACTGCCTGCCCTACACACCTCTCCCCCTGTCCCCACTCTCACACAGGAGAACCATCCACTGTGCCTCCTTCTTAGCTAAATTTTGGTTGGACTCCCTCCCATCCTATCTCACTTCCTGCCTCACCAAAATGTCCTCACCCAATTACCCTCTTCACCACAGGGACCCACGTTCCTTCCACCTCCTCTGCCCCTGTACTCTCTCAGGTCAAGAAGCCTTCTCATACCTACTCTCCCACATCTGTTCTCTCTGCCCTCAAGCCTCCATGTGGCCCCTTCCAGTCCTGCTTTTACCCAGCTTCTCAGGCTCCTACCAAGCCCACCATGCCCTAAATGCTCTCTAAAGCTCCCAACATGCTGAAGAGACACTACTCAGTCCCCTCTCACTCATCATAGCCACAGCTTCCAAAGCCAGCATCAATTCCTCTCTCACACCTGGATAACCTTTTATAGTATAGTTTAGATGCTGTATTTGCACTCTTTGTAATATGTATCTTATTCCACCCTGTCTCGCAAAGTCTTTTACTGTGTAGCTTAGATAATGTTATGCACTCTCTGTTAAAATATTTATGTATTCCATCTGTGTTCCTCACCAATTCTGTTTGTACAATCTGTACCCGGGTCACACCTGGAAACGAGCCTTGGCTCAGTGTGCCTTTCTTGGTCATCAAATTTTAAATAAAATACAATACAAAATATAACTGGCAGCTTTAGCTTTTTTTCAGGCAGTTAAATAGGGATCATTTAAATAAATTAATGTAATTTATGAAAAGAGAGACGTTTCAAACAGCTGTACATAAATAATCAATTCCTGCTTCCTTTAAATGTTTCACCTCTAATTAAATTTGGATATGTAGTTTTAAATTACAGTGGAATTAACTGAAATTTAAATGTTGGCAACATGTTTGGCAAGCTATAACTCATTCCCATTTAATGTTTGAAATCTGAAACTATGTGCTTATGTAGTGAAAACCTGTATACATGTCAATTTGTGTAACATTTCCATTAATACTATCAAAATTGTATTAAAATTACAGAAATCCAAATTTTGGCAAAACATTTGGCTACCTATAACTTAGCTCCCGTTGAAGCTTGAGACATGAAACATGAAGCACATACACATTCTATGCACTTTTCTAAACCCTGATATTGTGGAGAAATTTGGATTAAAAAAATTAAATTATCTCAAAATAACTGAAAATGCAATTTTGAAGAAATGTTTGGCCACCCATAACACCATCCTTCCTTTCAATCTACAACTCTGAATTTTGGTACAGTCTTGTAAACCATGGGATACTGTTTACATCCAAATGTAAGTGTTATTCAGACCAATACTTCTAAAATTATAGTACAATAACTGAAATTTAAAATTTTGCTAAATTCCACAGACATTTCATGAAAATTCTGTGAAATTCCTTGGAATTGGAACAGTCATTTTGTGGGCATTCCATGAGCAGAATTTTCTATTCCTCACAGCTCTAGACTTCACTAATGCTCTGTACAGAGGCATTACAACTTTTTTTTGTTGAGATGTTTTTCCTAATGCTGCTCAAAATCCTATAATGGTTATTTGCTTCTTATCTTGACTGACTTTTAAAGTTTAGGTCTTGGCTAATCAACACCCTATGATCTCTCTTGATTATGGCTTCTTTTATTTTTTTTCCCAGTAATTTGTAGCTTGCTCTCATATTTTTATTTCCCAGATGGATCACAGCACGTTTACCCACACTGACTTCCAATTTGAATTCTGTGTTCATATTTCTAATTCATGTTGAAGTTTGTTTACTGAATCCACATTGACAATTACAGTACCAATCTTAATATCATCAGCAGACTTTGTGAGCCACATTCCCTCACTACATTGCATGCCTGTTACATATATATTAAAGTTAGACCCAGCACTGATCCCAGTGTAATGCATCTAGTAACATATGCCCAGCTGGATGTATTTCCCCCTTATGGAGACTTGCTGTATTCAATTTGTGAGCTATGAGTCAGTCAGTTTAATAATCCTGCTATTAAGTTTCATCTCTTAAGTTTCAAAATAAATTCTCTATGAGGCACAGCATCAACAACCTTACAGTTATCTTAAAAACAAAAATGGCATCCAGAGGAAATCAAGCAACCACTGCACTGCTCACATTGTCAAAAAGGTGAATCGAGTTAGTTTGGCTTGACCTGCCCCTCCTAAAGCCATGCTGTGTCTGATGCTGTAAATTCTGTGCTCATAAATGTTTTTTTTACAGTATGTATTCCTTAATTACCCCTTCCTGTATTTTTCCCCAACACTGAAGTATGGCTCACAGGTCTATAGTTTTGAAAATTTGACCTTGCCCCCTTTTAAAAAAAAAACTGTAAACCCTGTCACAATTCTCCAGTCCTCTACCACTTCCCCTAGAGCCAGTAATTTTAGAAATATGAATGTCATAGGTACTGCCAGTTCACCCCAAACTCCTTCATAATTGTAGGGTGCATTCCATCCACTCCCAAAGCTTTGTTCAGGTTTACTGATTTGAGTTTTGTTTTGATATTTTTCAAGCACTAGGCACCATTGAACAGACTGAATATACACAGACAATGTTTCTATGGTGATTTGATTCAAAACTTTGGAATTTGAATACAGAACTATCTATTTGCTGTAGTGTTACTAGCCACTATCAAATGTAGCTGATCATCATAAAAGCCCATGTTAATATTTTTCTTTAACTTTGCCATTGTTTGCACATGTCACTTGTGCTCAGAATAACAGGATTTATAAAGGTATCTACAATTAGGCATGTGATTTGAAGAAAAGTGTGAATGGCCATTTAAAATACTGCACTATAAAAGGAGAGCTAATGCAGCCAGCAGTAACCCCTGATGAAGTGCCCCCTATGTAGGGTTATTAGTGATTTTAGGATTTTTCTCGCTCCTTGCTTGTCTGTTTTACCAGCTGTCCATATCATCGTACTTTAATAAATGATTTATTTAATGCATTATAGTGGTTTAAGACTGTATCTTACAGTTCTATTATGACACTCCATCTGGAGGTGGAGGTTACTACTAGCAGAAACAGAAAAAGAATTGGAATGGTGGTGAATGGAGCTGATTGATGAGAGGCTGGTGAGTACTTCATTCCTGTTTTTTCTTTATATAAATGTGACTTTGGAGTGCCCACTCTAAGTTGTGTTTCTCTGTTTCTATTAAACCTGAATTTTTTTTTCTTTCAGAGTCTACACATTTCCCTCACACCCTCCTTTTCTATTGTCACTGCCACCAATGCCCACTTGCTCAAAGGACCACTCATCCACCTGTTCTTGAAACTGCACTGCATCCCTTGTTTGGGACTTTAATCTGGGTGCAATGCTCTAGTGCCTGTTCTGTTCTGCAAAACTCTGGATACCACAACATTTCTCTGTCACATACAGCACATTCTCTTATTTGGATAGTTAAAAACAGCTTAGATAAAGTACCAGGGTACATAACCTACAGGAGAGACAGGCAGGGGAGAAGAGGGGGAGGAGTAGCTCTCTATGTAAAGGAAGGGATAAAAGCAACTGAACAAAAGAGTAAACAGGGAGGAGAGGAGGCACTGTGGGTCACCTTGGAGACTGGAAAGGGCACCACAATCTGCACAGGGGTTGTGTACAGACCCCCATGTCAGGGGAAGGAATGGACAAGGATATGATGGAAGGCATTCTTAGAATGGCAGAGAAAGGAGATACTGTTGATGGGAGACCTGAATATGCCAGATGTTAACTGGAGCACATTTGCTGCAGCGACATCCAAAGCAGGGCCATTCTTGACCCCTACAGGAAGGCAGGCATTAGACAGCTAGTTCCAGAACCCACTCGTGAGGAGCAATCTTAGACCTCGTACTCTCAAGCAGGGGCAGTGAGAGGATCTCAGATCTAGAGTGGGTTGCCATCTGAGGACATGTGACTATCAAACAGTGTGGTTCACGTTAAACTCAGCTACAGAGTCAAGCCATACAAAAGTGAAGGTACTGGACTTTAGGAGGGCTAACTTTGGCAAAGATGGAGAGTGCCTCAGAAAAGCACTAGCAAACAGGCTAGAAGGAAGTGTGGAGCAACAATGGGGAATTATCAAAACTGCCATCACAGAGGCAACAAGCCTTTGTGTGAAGCAAATAAACAAATCAAAATGAAGAAAAAGCCACTATGGTTCTCAAGAGAGGTGGCTGTGAAAGTCAGGAAGAAAGATAGCATTCCAGAAGTATAAGGAAACACAGAAGGAGCAGGACAGAGAGCTGTACCAGTTAAGGCAGAAAGAAGCAGGGAGGGAAGTCAGAATAGCAAAGGCCCAAACTGAGGAAAAGATAGCCAACTCAGTTAAGAAGGGATAAAACCTTTATAGGTACATCAGCAGTGTAGAAGAAAGACAAAGGGAGGATAGTGAGGCTGAATAGAATAAAGCGGTGGGTGCTAGAGGGGACAGTGAAAAGCAGGAATACTGAACGAATATTTCTGCTCAGTATTCACAAAAGAGGAGGGGTGCCTAATCCAATTAACAGAAGCACTTTTGATAGGGGGGTCGATCCCAGTCCTTTCACAGAAGAAAGAGTTCTGCAAGAACTCCTAAAACTGAAGGTGGACAAAGCAATGGGTCCTGATGGAATTCACCCCAGAATTCCAAAAGAATTAAGGAAGGAACTAGTGAAACCACTGGCTACTCTTTTTAATAAATCATGGGAGGATGGTGTGGTACCCGAGGACTGGAGGAAGGCGGATGTGATTCCCCTTCACAAAGTGGGACCAAGACAGAGGCAGGAAACTACAGACCTGTCAGTCTGACCTCTGTGGTAGGGAAAGTGATGGAGTCACTTCTGAAGGAAAGAATAGTTGAGTACCTAGAGGTCAGTGGAACACAGGATCCAAGGCAGCATGGGTTCACAGCAGGAAGGTCATGTCAGACGAATCTAATAGATTTCTTTGACTGGGTGACCAAAGTAGTAGACCAGGGAGGGGCTGTGGACATGGCCTACCTAGACTTTAGCAAGGCATTTGACACAGTCCCACACAAAAGATTATTAGTCAAATTAACCAGACTGGGAGTGGGTCCCAGGGTGGTAGCCTGAAGTAAAACATTGGCTGGACAACAGGACACAGAAGGTAGTGTAAATGGAGTCCACTCTGAAGAAAGTGCGGTTACTAGTGGGGTACATGAGGTTCAGTATTGGGTCCAGTCCTTTTTAATGTCTTCATCAGTGGCATTGCAGAGGGACTGGAAGAAAAGTATGCCTTTTGCAGATGACACAAGATCTGCAACAGGGTTGATACACAAGGAGGCGTGGAAAGGATGAAAAGGGACTTGGCAAGGTTGGAGGAATGGTCAGACGTATGGCAGCTAGGTTCAATGCAAAAAGTGCAAAATAATGCACCTGGGAAACAAGAACCCAGGAAGAATACGCAATGGGTGGGGAGGTAGTAACAACAACAAAACAGGAAAGGACCTGGGGGTAATCATATCAGATGACCTTAAGGTTATAAGCAATGTGAGAGGCAGTAGGGAGGGCCGGGGTATACTGGGATGTATAGGAGAGGCATCAGCAGCAGAAAACAGGAAGTTGTTATCCCTCTGTACAGACAGTTGGTGAGACCCATCGGAATACTGTGTCCAGTTCTGGAGACCCCATCTCCGCAAGGACATAGACAGGATAGAGGCAGTCCAGAGGAGGGCAACTAAAATGGTGCACGGTCTGCAAGAGAAGCCGTATGAGGAGAGACTAAAGGAGCTTAATATGTATACCCTTGAGGAAAGAAAGGAGAGGGGACATGATAGAAACTTTCAAGTACCTCAAAGGAATCAACAAAGTCAAGAGGGTAGCATCTTTCAGAAAAAGAGACTTGCAAGAACAAGGGGACACAATTTAAAAGATAGAAGGAGGGCGGTTCAGGGGCAATGTGAGAGTATTATTTCACAGAGAGGGTAGTGGATGCATGGAACAGCCTTCCTGAGGAAGTTGTGGAGTCTAAAACTGTGGGAGAATTCAAGAATGCATGGGACAGACATAAGGCAATTCTTGTGGGGGGCAGGAAGATATAGGCTGTTGGTTAAATAGGATCTGCGGCCTATCCTGTAGCTAGGGAAATGGGCAGACTAGATGGGCCTAGCGGTCCTTATCTGCCATCAAAGTCTATGTTTCTGTGTTTCTCTGCATTTATAAATCTCCTTGCTCTGGCTATGAAAAAGAAAAGCTTTCACATCCCAGTTCTCTGTACAAGGTTTAGCTCTAAGGTGGGTTGCAGAATCAACAGTTTTTTTTAGATTCATGACTTTTCCTCCTCAGAAAAAGACTACCCAATTATTCTAACTTTACAAACAAAACCATGTAATTATTCAGAGTGGTCTGGTTTGTCACTTTGACTCTATTTATACTGTAACTGGGGTCCCAAATAATCTGAAGAAATGTACTGAATTATGACACATGCAAGATACTGTAAAATAATTCATTTTCATGCTTGTTTTTATATGAGTTATGTGAATCTTTGCAGGTTAAATCCCTCTAAATGGGAAGGGAAACTATGTGAACTTCAGTTTTTGTTGTTTGTCTGCTCAGTAAATGTACTGGTTTATCTTGTTTGCCTGTTAACTAACTGTACTGGTTCTTCAAGAGTTCTGTAGTTATGAAATTAGCCAAGAAAATCTAGTGATCTAATTGACTGAGGACCTCAGAACCCATTGCTGATATCTCACAACAGCACAGAAAGAAGTTCTGAGCACCCCAAGGCCTCTTGACCCTGTCTACCAGCATCAGGGTTATAACAACTCATATCCTGCTACTGCTGACTTGCTGAGTCTTTACTCACTCCCATGGTTAAATGTGTGCTTTATTTTTTAAAAAAGTTCCTTGTATTGTCCACTGTGTGAATTCAAAACAATATTTTTTTTTAAAAAAAGTTCCCTTCTATCAAAGCTAACTCCTCATTATATGTTGTTGGGCCATTGCCTGCCATGTGCTTCACTGTTTCATGAGTGACTAGAGTGTGTGGAGGGTGTTCCCAAGTTCAGGAAAAATGCAGAGGGAGTACAGTGCAGGGGGATGGGTTGTTGGTATTGGGGTAGGGGGAGTTATGTATTGAGTGTTCTTTATTTTCTACTTTTTGTACTGTTCCTTACATTGTTACTGATAGTGTATCTTTGTTATTGTTGTTTCTTGGATAATAGTTAATAAAGTACAATGAATTGCAAAAAAAATGCAGAGTGAGTTGACCTGTAAACAAAGACGTTTTTGTGTGGAAGCACCAATATAGTGTGCAGTCTGCTTTTCACTTTTAAAAAGAATAAGGACTCATAATCAAACTACCATCTACATCACACTCTCTATAGAATTCAATTATAACATATTTTTTAACTAGAGACACTTAGAGTCCTAAAGGGGTTGCCAATGTTCCTTTAAATGAATTTAATTTGTTATAATAATATTTAATTGAATGCAAATCAGCATAATATGATTATTGCCATTGATAAACCGTATACATTGATAATATATAGGTTAAAAAAATGTATATTGCACAAGTTAATGTAATTAATAAAATGGACAGTTATAGGAATGAGGAATAAGCTAGCAGTATTAAGTGAATTTCACTTTTGCTTTGTCTGCAAAACTAAATTTTATGTTTTTTTCCCTTTTGTTAAAGAACTTTAATAATATTAAAATATAGAACAAGTCATGGGGAAGTGTGGTTTATGAGGATTTTATGAACGCGCAAGGTGTGTGATGCTCCAGTTTATCTTGACATCACACACCAAGGGTGCGCATGAAAACTGCATTATTAAACTTCCCCATGTCTTATTTTTTATATTTACTGGTTACTTACTGGTTGGCTAGTAAGGTGTCCAGCTGTGCCATAGGGAGGGTGATAATATCTGCTGATTCACCTGTCTCCTCTAGGAATTTGTGGAACAGTGACACGTCACTTTCTTCTTTTTTAAAAAGTAATTTTTGTTTTCCTGGTTCTCATTAAATTTTTGCCTTTGTGCTTCACTGGAAGTGGCTAAACGGGATGTGGTTGCCATTTTTTAAATATTTTCACACTTGGACATTTTACTTTGAGCTTCAGCTGTTCCTTTGTTTCATACCACAAAAAAGCGTGTCTCACACACTGGTTCTTTTCTGTGAGGAGCGTGAGCAGACCCCCAGTGAGGGCTTCTTCTCAGGGAGGTACAGTGAGACTCATAGCTATTTGGTGTACCTGTGGTTATGGAACTCATGGGTTACAGAGTTATCGAGCATCTGCCTGCGGTGGATTACAATAAGTAACCAGTAAATATAAAACCTTAAATGCACACTGATGTAGATGTTAAAGCTAACCTGTACTATGGCATTACAGAACTGGCTTAAATTTCCTCACCCAAGTAGGATTTACTGCAGTCTATAGCTTACAAATCTAAATGTCATGAAAACTGTTAAGAACTCACATGATATGTGAACTGACTTGAATTTTAAACTGAAAAGAGTGAGTAATCTTCAGAGTGGCTGTTGGGGGAAAAAATGCAAAAAGTTCTGCTTCTTATTTTTCAATGAAGGCCAAATCAAAGAATTATTACATTACTTTTCCCATTATCTGTTTATGCTTCCCAAATCTTACCAGCCCCCATCTGAGCTCTGTCCACCCTGTCTTGGCAACCAATATCTCTGGGACTTACTTACTACTCTGAAAGGTTTCCTGTTGTGGCAGAGACAGGGGTTGGTGGTCAGCCTCCCTAGGATCTCAATTCAGAAGTCATAGGAGGCACCAGGTTGGTGGGTGCAAGGCCTGGGGAAGACTATACCATTATCATGCCTAGCCAACATTTTTCCACCCTGTTTGTAGCCCCCCCGAGCAATTCACTTTATGATAGCAGCATGTGTACATGTGGAGGCATGCACAAAGGGCACATTGGTTACCCTCTTTTCCCAGGAAAGGAGAATGTTCCTGTAATGCTCAATCCTCTCTGCCTCTTTGCTTCCTGCATGAAACAAATCTGTCTCCAAACCTGGGTCATTAGTATGACATGTGGTAGCTCTACCACCAACCACTAAGATGACTGTATTTTACAAATGAATGTGCAGTTTAATCTAAAAAAGAGAAGTAGAGAGAATTATGTCAGGGATAATTGTGAAATTAAAAATCAGAATGCAGAATCTTAGTGTTGCCCCTGTACAGATAAATAATAGCAAAGATCTGCATCTCTGTCTGCAAGCTTAGTGACATGTTAAAAAAAATGTTATTCCTTCTGCATATTAGCTTAAATAATGACTGATTAATTTCCTTTAAAAAAAATGTCAGTCTTACACTTTACAGCGTTGTGGCTCAGGATAACCAGTGAACATAATATCGGGATGCAGATTTGGTAGATGAACTGGAAAGACTCCACCGATGATGATATCTCCTGTCCTGGTGAATGTCATTGATTTTTGTCTCTGCAGTTTGCATCCTGTCTTCTCAGTCTGGTAGGTGACAACAGCTGCTGCCAGCAGTAGTAGAATACAGTGAAGAACCATGATAATAGAAGTCCTTCAGATAGACACCTGGTCAAAGATATTTGGAGTTGTGGGTGACAAGACAGAGACAGGACTGGCTTTGTGTTCTTTGTCCAAGTATAAATATATTAGGAAACAATGGACAACAGCAGTTACTAGGAAACATTGAGGCAGTATGTACTCAGCAGGTCTGTGGAAGTTCTGCCCATCTGAGGCTTCGAAATTACTATTACACATGCCATGAACTAGGGAATTCAAATTAATCACATATTAGTTTATTTGTACTGTAGAGTTCTTGAGATGCTGAAGCATTATTTTGTCAAATGTCCCTGTCATTCTGCATCTATGGCAAAACTCTTTAATGAGAGGGGAAGGAGTTCCTCTGTAGTAGTTATTCATTCAAAGCCTGCCTTTCTAGCTTAAAAACAAAGTTCTTGTTGATAATTGTGTTTTACAGTAATGGACTTAAGCTGCTATCCTATAATTATGGATGATTGTAGAGAGAAACTTGTTTTTGCTATGAAAACGAATGTTTAGAAAATTGTTGTCTAGTTAGAAAGTTACAGTACCATTTACAGTGTTTTTTAAAGAAAATATTTTATTGTTTTCAACTTATGGACAGCACACTCAACATTTGCCTTGTTAACCAGACCTCATGTCAAAATATTGGGGGAGATAACGGATTGAGGAGAGAAAGGGGAAACTGGGAAAGGTTTCAGGGGAAGGCTTTCCATAACCAACATTCTGCAAAGGGTTACAGGGTGCAGTCATACTTGTAAGTTTGAGGTATCAAAAGTATTTATGGTATTTAAGGTACACTAAGAGTCTGAAAGCTTTTCAGGGGGCCTTCTACCCTCTTACAGGCAGCCTATGAGGATACGTTCCGATTAAGGGTCTGAGGGAGGTCAAGCCTAAGGTTAACCATTCAAAAGTTGCTTACCCCCCCCATTGCAATGAGGACCAATGGTTCAGCTGTTCCAATGCTCACTTGCTTCTGAGTATGGATCACCAGTTAACATGGCTTCAGGTACAACCCAGGTAGGAGTGACTTCCATCTGCTTGGTCCAGACTTACAATGCCCTCTAAAACATAAAAGACATGCACACAAAGGAACTTTATACTGGCTTGATACAGGGTTATATCAATACTAAACCTTCTTGACTGAGTAACAGTAGAACCCACAGTGTGATTAATATTTCCACCCCTACCCATTATGTACTTCATCAGCAAGCCTTGATTACTATGAGATCTCCTCTGCTACATAGGCCCAGAGGTATTTCTTTCAGTACCCCTGTTGCTCCCACTGTTCTCCAGGTGCAGCTGTAGTTTGGACCAGGAAGGCCACCGGCCTACCTATTATATCACCCTACACCAATAGGTAGGTTTGTGTACTGTAAGTAGGGGGCCCAGCATTTCTGAAAAATAGCCATTTGGTAGGCTTGAAGATGGGAGATCGTAGGGTGGCAAGTCCAGCAAGGGAGGCTAGCAGTTCAGTCAGGGTAGGGGCAGTATCTGAATGTCATTTGCAGATGATGGCTTTCTTGGTCTGGACCACTAGAAGTGCCAGCCACCTGCACTCCTGTGGAGAGAAAGGTGGGATGTCTGCCTTGATCCCTATGATGAAAAAGGTAGGAGAAAGAGAGATTTGCTTGTGAAGTACCCTGGAGGCAGTGAGATAGACCTATTTCCACAGGGACTGTACCTTGGGGCAGGCCCAGAATATATGTAACAGATCTCCTCCCAAGGCCTGGCATCTTCAACAGTTATCAGAGTCAAGGAACTTGGCTTAACGAAGGATGACCAGAGATTCGTACCAGGAGTGAGAGTTCTTGTTCTGGATTAGTCTGGTGCGAGCATCTATATACCAGTTGTGTGTGTCCTTCCAGGTCTCTTCCCAGTGCTTTGTAGGGATACACTGTGCAACATCCTTTCCCACTTGGCATTGGGTTTTATTGACTGGTAGGAAAACTGGTAGTGTATCTCTCAGTTTGGCATAGATTCTGCCTGCTAGGCCTTTCAGGTGGTGTAAGCAGTTAGGTAGTTCAGATTCGGTGATGTGGTGGGAAGTCTGCTCCAGGAGGGGCTTAGTTGCTGTATGTATCTGCAAGAACCTCCAAAGGTCAGTTGTGGGGAGGTCCCACTTAGTTTGGGGAGTTTGGAAGTTGGTATCCCTTTGTTCAGGGAGGTTGAGAATATCTCCCACCCTTTGGATGCCCTTACTCTTCCATTAGGACCAGCCTACTGTCTTGTTATCTATGGAGATGTGAGTGTTCTGCCACAGTGGGGAAAGAGAAGCTGGGAATGGGTCCATGCACAGCCTAGAGTGGGTAGTGTGCCAGATTGTCCTGGATGCCTCTGTGGTGGGAGAAGCCATGTACTGTAGTGCATCCGTAAGGGTCACTACAGGAGGGGGGAACAGGAGTGAAGAGGAAGATAGCCTTCCCATCATATCCCATTCCATATGGACCCACTGCTGGGGTTTGGGTGTAGTTGGATGGAACCAGTGGGTAGTCTGGGCAGTCCAGAAGGCCCTCTTGTATCCCTGTATCCAGGGGTGGTTCCAGACCCCCTTGTGACCAATGGGTCCTGAGTTTATGTTGGCTAAAGCAGAGCTTGGCCCCTTCCCAGAGAAGGTTGCCTAACAACTTTTCAGTAGACTAGGCCCAGTTCTTGGGAGGTTTGATGGGGATGTAAAAAAGGAAATAAAAGATTCTGGGGGCAACCACCATCTTTATGGCTGCAATCTTACCTGCTAGGATAAGCCTGAGTAATTTCCACCTATTAAATTCTGTTCCGGTGGTGATAATTGGGGCTGGAAATTGGCTCCCCAGATGTCCTCAGTTTGGGGGGTAATTGTAAACCCCAGGTAGTGATCCCACTTGCAATGTGTTGAGTGCACCGGACATTCAGGGGCAGCATTTCAGTTATTGTCTGTTTTGGCTTTAGGCCTGAGAGACAGGCAATGGATTCCAGCAGGGTTTTTTTTTATATTTTTATTTTTATTTAATGTTACATAAGAACAATGCATCGTGCAGTCATTTGTCTTTACTTCATTTACATTGTTTAGAGACAGTGGGGTCAATAATATCAAAAATGTATTAGAAGAGTTATAAGTCCATGAGGTAAGAGAGACACAAAGTAGATTAATTCTGAATCTTGCTTGAGTTGCCCCAAAAACTGAACCCAACTACACTCTAAGATTTAAATGATCAAAATCTTCTTTATACCAGTCTTATCAGTTCTTTTTATATAGTGCCCATAATGGAGCATAGTCTAGTGCAAACTCATTTTCATATAGTGAACTTAGGAACAACTGCTTCCACTCAGAAACTGGAAAACTAGGATTTGAATCTTTCAGATTCCAATATTTCAAGTTTAGTCTTTTAATAGAAATTATATTGGACATTATAATGGATTTTGGAAGATTTAAATTCATATTACTCAAATGATCCATTCCTAAAAAGCAATTTAAATGTAAATCCCAGTTATCTGTTTGGAAACCAGCCTCTCTCAAGAAAGAGAAAGACTTATCCCACCATGCTTTACTTTGTTTACACTATATAAACATATGCAATAAGTCAGCACCTGGGTGATCACATACCCAACAGTTACTGGAAGTTTTTATTTTCATCCTACATAATCTGGAAGGTGTATACTATGCCCTCATCATAATTTTGTATTTGATTGATTTGTCCCTTGTTAGTTTGTACAAATAAATTTGTACCAACATTTTTAATCAGTATTGATCTGATATTGATTGTTTGAGCTATTTTCCAATTGTAGTTTAGTACTCCTAAATATCTTCAAGGGATTAGGGAGGAACTTAGAGCTTATCCAAGAAAATAGTTTGATACCTTTCCATTTGGGAAATAGAGCGTGATTTAATTCTTGCTTTATGGAATAGTTGTTAGAGGTGTGTTCCCACCTCTGGTAATCTTTTTTTATAAATAGAGTTAATTTGATAAAAAAAAAACAGAAGATCTGAATCAGGTAGAGGAAATTTAGCCTTAAATAAATTGCATGGTAATTTAGAACCCTGTAAATATAAACCTCTCCATCTAATGATACCCTTTTTAATCCAGTTTGAGTTGTGTAAAGTTTTACCATACAAAAGATATTTAGGATTATTCCATATAATATTCAAAGGTGAGTTAGTGACCACCATTTTGTTTTAAGCAAAAATGTTTGTGTAATTGTACTAAGATTTTTAATCAGAAGGGACTTAGATTTTGTCTCCTTTGGTACAAAAAATAATATATATTTTTGATATCTAACTGTTCTTTGTAATATGTCCATTGGATCTGATTTTCCCAAAACAAATCTGTATCTTTAAATGCCCAGTTTAATATAGACTTAATGATAAAGGAATAGTAACAAACCAAGATGTCAGGGCAGGCCAGCCCTCCTTTTTCTTTTGACATGCACAATTTGGACCATGAAATACGAAGTGTTTTGTTATTCCAAATGACATTTTTGAACAAATTATTGATCTTTATTAGCCAACATAATGGTATTGGATGAATTATGGACTGAAATTTGTACGATGATATCGGTATTACAGCCATTTTTATTAATTGTATTTTCCCCCAAATAGAAAGGTGAAATTTACTCCACCTTATTAATTGATCCTTAATTTGACTATACATGGGACCAACATTTTATCATGCCAATCCTGAGATTTTTTTGGTAACAGTAATACCTAAATAAGACAGTCCTTCAGGTTGTGTCATAGCCTGTGTTATATTTTTGAAATCTACTGTCTGCGGAATGTTAAAGGTCAGTATCTCAGACTTAGATTCATTTATTGCACAGCCTGATATTTTAGAAAATATTTTATCAGTTTCATTTGCTCAGTTAAGCTCTACTTGGGCTTCTGAACCATAACCAACAAATCATCCACATTTGTGTTATATTTGAGTTCTGACAAAGCTATTCTAATTCCAATAATCTGTTGATTGGTCTGTATTTCTTTTAGTAATAACTCTAAACCAATGATAAATAATGAAGAGGACAATGGACAGCCTTGTCTTACACTGCGATGCAGACGAAAGAACTCTGTCAGCTGACCATCAATCTTCAACAGGGCCCAAGGATTTTTATAAATTGTCTGAATATATTCTTTAAACTGTACAGGAAAACTGAAAATTTGCATTGCCTATAACAGATAAGTCCATTCCAGCATATTGAAAGCTTTAGTAGCGTCCAAGGCCAAAAGCAAATCCTGAACTCCTGAAACCTGAAGATACTGACTAGTATATTGTAATTTAATAATGCCTGACTCTATATTTCTGTCTGGTATAAAACCAGACTGATGAATGTGAATTATGGAATTCAGATTAGATAATATTCTTGTATTGAGAATTTTTGTATAGATTTTGTAATCTGTGTTGAGTATTGCTATTGGCCTGTAATTCTCTTTTTTAGACTATTCTTTTCCTTGTTTTAGTATAAATGAGATAAATGCCTGATTAAATGAATGTGGAAGAATATTCTGTAACTGTATTTGATTAAAAAGTATCTTTAACCAGGGAATTATTGTTGAAGCAAAAACAGCATAAAATTCTGCAAAGAACCTGTCTGGGCTGGGACATTTGCCTTTTTTCATGTTATTAATCACTTCCATTATTTCTTTTTCCTTACTTGGTGAAATCAGAAATTCCCAACTGTCCTCGTAAATTCTTGTTGAACAAAATTTGGTGTAATAGGATATTTCCTCTATAGTAGGGTCTCATTTTGAGCTGTATAGAGCTTTATGATATTCCAGAAATTCCCCCTGAATTTCTTCCTGGTTCTGACAATTAGTGCCATCTGTTTTGTTATTATTACTATCTCTGCTTTTTTTCTTTCTTTAAATCTTTTAGCTAACATGTTACCAATTTAACTGTATTGTTTCCAACTTTTGTTTTTCTTTATTAGCAGAGATTTGGTCTGGTATATTTCAGTTTAATCAATAAATTTCCTTAAATCAACCAGCTCACCTTTCTTGTCTGTGTTCCCATTTTTGATCTCTAATTCTAGTTTTTTAAGCTTTTCCTGTACTTTTTTGGTTTTGAAGTCTTATTCTATTTCTCCACGAAGTAGCAGATATCAAAATTCCCTGAATGGTTGCTTTCCAAGCATCCCAACTTTGTATAATATTTAAAAAGTCTGTCCCATTTTCAGTGAAAAAATCCTTAATTGTAACAGTAAATAATTATTTATTCTCCAGATATTTGATCTGGGTCTTCTGGCTTCTAGGCCCAGCTCTAAAGATGCCATATTGTGATCTGATATGAGAATGGGATGTATATTTGCTTCAATTACAGTGCAGAGGACCACTAAATCCCTAGAGACCAAGAAATAATCAAGTTGAGAATACATTTTATGTCGTGCTGATTAAAAAGTGCAATGCCTGACATTTGGATTTATTTTTCTCCATATGTCTATTAAATTGGTAGCATTCAAAAAAAGTTTGTTTTTTAGCTTTATATCTATCCCAGGAGGAGAAAGGAGTTGATTTATCAAATGGGTCTATATTCAGACAATTTAAATCCCCACCCAGTATAACATTAAGGCTGTCCATGTCATGTAGAATTTTATTAACCTCTGCCAAAAAATCATCTTAACTAGAAAATTGAGCATAAACTAATCACAGGGAAAGAACCTCTGTCTCGGATTTGATTTTGACAGCTGTTATGCATCCATTTTAATCTGATATTGAATCCTTTATGATTCCTTTAAAATATTCTGATACTAATATGAGAACACCCACACTATTCTTCTTGGGTCCCAATGAAGAATAAATTTTCCCTGGCCATCTTCTGACAAGCCTTTCTAAATCTTTTGGATTAAGAAATACCTCCTGAAGAAATATTATATCCAGCTTCAGCTTTTTAATCCTGGCTAATATACAGTACCTCTTAATAGAATAATTGAAACCATTTATGTTCCAGGTTGCAATCCTTAGAGCCAAGGTCATTTTAAATGAGTTATCCTTCTAAACTTATCATTTCTTACCCCATCCTCATATATTAATTTGATTCAGGCTGCCTGACTACATCCTAACATGTTCATGTTATTTTAAAAAAAAACATAATGTATCTTACCCCCTAAATTTCCCACAAAGACCCTCCACCCCCACTCCCCACATCAACATAGACAATGTCTGGTGATCAACCACACTACTTAGTTTGTGCACAGACCCTGACCCCACTCCCTCCAGTGTCATTATCAATCAAATCTCTTACTTAAGCAAGGCACTGAAAAAGAAAAAAACACAGATCTGAAATCATATTGCCGAATCATAGTCCGAAAAATGTTCTGGAAGTCTCAATTTGAGGTCTTGAAGAGCATCTGAAAGTGTGTCATATAACAAAACTTGATAACTCAGAAGCACTTTTAACTTAGCTGGAAAAATAATATATACTTTTATTCCTTTCTTCCAAAGATGTTGCTGTAAATTATTGAAAGTTCTTCTTTTGCCCCATAAAGTTCTGGAAAAATCATTTTTGAAAAATATCCACTGCTCTTTGAAAGTAAAGTTCCCTTTCTTATAATATAACTGCATGACTGAGTCTTTACCATCAGAAGACAGAAACTTTATAATTGCAGGTCTAGAGCCAGAATTTCCCCATGGTGTACCCAGCCAAAGTATTCTGTCAATAATTGGGACATCAGTAGAATTGCCAAATAAATCAGTTAAGATTTGGAGAATGATTTCCTTTAAGGATGTACCCTTTTCCCACTCCTGCTGGATACCATAAACTCTCATATTCTTGTGGTGGACTCTATTTTCCAGGTCATCCAGTCTGGTCTGAGTTTCTTGCAACTTCTTCTGGCATCCTGAGAAATCTTGAATTAGAGGATGCAGTATATCTTCCATTTTGGACTGCCTCTGCTCCAGTTCATTTATCCTCTACCCCACTGTTCTATTTTTTGTTTGATTTTATTTAAAGAACCTTTCAATGTATCAGTAGATTCTACTACAGGTTGCAGCCTTTTCCACCAAGCTTTGAATACTTTGAAAAGTCCTAATAAGTTGTCTCATCCACTTGGGGGAGGGGTTTCTTCATGGCCTTCAGGTTCCTGAGCTCAGATTTCCTTTGCCCCTTCATGGCTTGCTTGAAATTCTTCTGTATTTGGATTATTCAATTCTTCTTCTGCTATATCATCTGATTCTTCTGCTGTTTCTATTACTGAATGTGAACATGTGTTTTGCTGGAGTTTACTGGTTAACGGAAATGACCATGCTGGTTTCCCAGACTTGTCATTCTTTCTTTCTTTCTTGATCATTTTTGCGTGCCATTTTTGTACAGGGGGACCCATAATATTGCAACAATTTTTAAAAGGTAATTGAAGTTGAAGTTGTTTATATGATTTCTTTTTATTTTGTGAAGATTTTTGATCAGAATCTGGTGTTAAAGCATCATCTGTTTTACCTTGTTTTTCTCCTGTTGCTTGAAAAATTTTACTGAGCCTTTTTTGTTAATTGTCTTCCTCTTGCATTTATCAAAGCAACTTTTGTCCAGATATCTGCCACAAAATTAAAGTTTATATAACTGAAAGTTCTTTTGAGAAGCAGATATATTAACCCCGCACTGTCAAAAATTCAAAGCTCCAAAGGAGAAAAGAAAGTTGGTCGGACAATGTTCTTGGTGTGCTTCTGCTGAAAAAATTCTACCTGAAAATTAGCAGCAGGATTCAAATGTTATGCATTGACACAGGACAAGCCGTTAGATCTTACTTTATGAGCACAAAATAAACTGTCCATGCAGGCTGGCCTTTTCCCCCATTTTCAAAACAAACAACCTTCAGTAATTGCAAAGATCAACTGCAGAAAATTCCAACATCCAGCTCCCAGCAAAAAGCAAATACACACCCCGAATAGAGTAGGCCCTCCAGTTCTCTGTTTGTGGAAAAGCAGGACAAAACTCCATGCACATACTGGCCCGCTCTTCATTTCAACCAGACAGCCAATTTCAAAATCATTAGAGGCCAAGCATAGCAGCATAAATCAGTCTTAAGCAATGAATTGGCAAAGAAACAAAGGATTTCCTATTTCCTCAGGTACACTCACATTGCTTTTAATTCAGGACTTGCAACTTTGTACTACTCACAGTCATGCAGCATATTATTACTCGACGAGTTTCATCACCTGAAAGTTCATCTTTCTTATGGAGAACCTGGAAGGCAAGCTTTGGGGTTTTGTTTCAACATTGTGGTATTTCAGCCTGTCAAGGTCATTTTTCTGTCTGTGACTAGTAACTGTATGAAGGTTATTCAAGGATTCCAGCAAGGTTAAGAGGGGTGGCAGCAAGTGTCGGGCATCTGCAAGGGGAAGAAGGAGAGAGTCAGTGTACATTAGGGTCGGGCATGTGGATTTCCATATCTCAATGCCCTTAATGCCTGAGTGTTGCCTGACTGCCGCTGCCAAGGGTTCCACCACCAAAACAAAGAGAAGAGGGGATAGGGGACAACTTTATTGCATCCTCCTCATAAGCAGTTCAATCAATCAAAGTTCTTATTTAACAAGGCGATCACCATTGAGCAAGCTCATTTTTGAGGCAGACCTGGGTTTATTAACAAAGAATAAGGGATAATATACATGGGATGCAACACACAAGAAAATAGTAATAATACAAATAAAGTGAGATACAATAATACAGTATATACAAATTATCAGCAGGTAGCATTGACAGTAGTATATGTTTGGAACAGAAGATACAGCTAGTTTTGGGTAGGACACAATTTTTCATAAAATTAAAGAAATATACATATCAGGTGCAGTGAACACAAATAAAATGTACAGTAATATAAAAAGATATATAGTGATATAGTATGGAGAATTTAGAGTGTTAGTGGTGACCCTGGCTGTTGGGCTCTTGTAGATGGCCAGCACTCTCACCTTGTACCTCTCTCCAATTCCCAGGTGGGATAAAGCTGTGTATAAGTAATCCCACTCAAGGGAGTTGAAGGCCTTTGTAAAGTCAACTGCAATGGCCACAGCAGGGGTAACAAGGGTTCCAAGCTATGTGCATGAGGTTCAGCAGTGCCCTCATGTGGTCAGAGCTGTGGTGGCCAGGGATAAAGCCCACCTTGGAGGGATGGATCAGGAAGGATTGCAGGGGGCTTTGTCGGGTGGTGAGTACCTTTGTGTAGATCTTGCTGTCTACATTTTTGACTGAAATAGGCGTGTAACTACCTGAGTTAGAGGGGTCCTTACCATTCTTGGGGATAACTATATCCCCTTTTAAATCTGATCCAAGATGGTGGTCACACTGGACTAGCCTTCACTTCGTTTTTACTCTGCTCTTGTTTTAATTTGCTTTTATTTGTTTATATACTTTTTTTAGGTTTAATTTTATTTTCGAGTTTCACATTTGTTTTAAGAGTTGTGTTGCCACGTTTATGTTTGCTACGCTCGTTTTCGGCGTGGTCGTTGTTGAAGGATGTTTTAGCAGGGGAATTCTTCCCCTTCATTAACTGACTGCTGTTCTGCTTTTTTTATAGCAATGTTATTTAAATATTTATTTAAATATATTTTGCCATGCTTCGGAGAATCTGCAAGCAATTCTTTGTTGGGATTATGATTTGGCTGCCACCCTATCGTTTTTGTGACTGTTATCACGGTGTAACTGTGTGTAGGAGTCTGGGGATACGAGCGAGTCAACTCCTGCCGGGATCCAGTTTTTGTGGCCTTTTCATTCCCTTTGCAGCTGCTCCCTTGGCATTCTGCATTTGTGGGAGTTTCGAGGGAATGAGAGAGTGAATTTTTGCCTGGGAATCAAATTCTGTGATTAGTCTACTGTTTTGCAGCTGCTCTTTTCGCGCTTTCTGTGCGTGGGAGTTTTGCTGGCTCCTGTCCCAGGGATTAATGGTTCCATTCGATACAGGACATATATGCTGGATATACTGTGAACATCTTTACAGTGTTGTACTTGGCGAAGACTTGGACTAGTTGGTGTCGCTTGCTATGACTGCCTTATGTCTTTTGGACATGAAAGAATAACTTGTGTATCTTAGATGTATCGTGAGTACTAGGACCTGAGTCTTCATTGTTGTCCTCTGTTTATCTGGGACCTTAAATTCGACTTTAAGCTGTGTTCAAGACTTCTTGGGGGAATATTGCCACACTGTTGGTTTTGGTTCTGAGAGATTATCCCCCTCCCCCCGTTTTCTCTCTTTGCCTGGGCGTTTGGTGTTGTGCTGTCTGGGACCAAGCAGGAGCCTCTCCTGTTCCCTTCAAGGACTTGGGGGTTACTGGGGGGGCTTCTAAGTTACTCTAGGGCTGGCCTTATTTGGCTGGTCTGGGGGTATCTGAAGTGGTGGGTCTCAGTGGCATAACTGGGCCTTATTAGGCAGTTTGGGGGTGTGGTGGAGGGGAAGCCTCCTGTGCCTCACAGCTAAATCGACTACTATCTCCAACTTTATAAGAGTCATTTTCTCCTTCCATTCATGAGTTTGCACTGCGTTTGTATATTGTTTTTCGAATGTTTATTTAGAATAATTTGGAATTTTTTTTTCAATATTGCTGATTTTATTGACTGGACAGTGTGTGCAGTGAGAGGGCCTCACTGTCCTTACATGTTTGGACTTTTCAACATCATACACATTGGCAGTGAGAGTGCCTAAAAATAACTGCAGTTTCTTTTTTGGATCCTGTTTCATCATATAAAGGACAGTGGGTGCAGTGAGAGGGCCTCCCTGTCCCTATATATTTGGATTCTTTAATAATCTGTTTATAGTTTATTTATGGTTGTGTAGTCAGTAGGTTTTGGATTATGTTTTTGGGTGGGTTTTTAGCTTAAGTGTAATTGTGGGTATTTTATTTTAGAGATACCAGGATTTTTTATTTATTTGCTTGCAGCTAGTTTGTCTCCCACTTTTGTTATGTGCTGTTTAGTTAACCCGGTCATGCATTATTCGTCTTCTGACCTCCACGCCCTCTGCCCTTTTTGCCCTCCTCCACTCCCATTTTCCACCTACCAGCACTGTTAGGTGCTTGGTATTGCCCGTGGGAGGGGGGTGGGCGTGGTGGGGGTTGTGGACGTGGTAGGGTGAATGAACGGACCTCTCGCATAGGGGTGGTTAAGCCCAGAAGATGCCCTGGGGCGAAATGGAGCCTGGAACGTGGTCTTACATGTCTGGTCTCCATACCCAAGGGCTTCTCCTATTTGGATGGGCAACTAGTCAGGACTGCTTCAGATCCCTGTCCAACTCGGGCGGTGTTGCGCAATGCCAGATCTGTTAAAAACAAATCAGTTATTATTTCTGATTTTGTTGAGACAGCAGATCTGGCTTGCATCACCAAGACCTTTCTGGATGGAAATGCCAGCCCTATTTTAGAGGTGACTGTTCCAGCTGGGTACTCGGTGATTCACCGCCTGAGATTGGATCGTGGGGGGGGGAGTAGCGGTCTGTTCCAAGACCAGCTTGGGGCTCATGGGTGTACCAGTTGAGGATGCTGAATCCTTTGAGTGTACCATTGTGGCTGGTGTGGGTTGCAGGATAGCCCTCATCTACCATCCACCAGGAGACGAGAGACGATTCCTGCAGGAAGTGCAGACTTCATTGCCGATATGGCATTGGAGTCACCCAGACTGATGGTTCTGGGCGACTTCAATGCCTGGGTCGATGACTAACTTTCTGCCTTTGGTCAGCATTTCCTCCAGTTGATGACATCACTGGGCCTTACACAGATTGTTTTCTCGGCCACGCATAATCACGGTCACTCCTTGGATTTAGTTTTTCTCCTGGGGATTGAGGCCTCTGATTTGGTGGTGGAACCTGTCAGTTGGTCCAATCACTACACCGTGAGCTTCAATTTTTCTGCTCCCCTTCGTAGGTCTGCCCCTGTGGAGATGGTTCGATACTGCCCTTTATGGGATGTGTGCCCTGAAGACCTGATGGCGGTGTTGAACCTCTCAGAGTTTCTGACTGCCAGCTTGGGTCCAGAGGCTATGGTCTTGGCTTATAACCAGGCCATTTCCTTGGCCCTGGACTCAATTGCTCCCATCCGTGTTCGTCCCCTCTCTCTTCGTCCTCGGGCCCCATGATTCGATGGGTCCTTGAGGGAGTTGTGACATGTGGGATGATGGTTAGAGCGTCATTGGAGGAAATCTGCTCTGGATGCCGACCGCCTTAGTTTGGAGGAGCATTATCAGCTCTACCAATCAGAGATCTCTCATAAGAAGGCAGAATTCCTGTCCAGGGAGATCACTGTTGCTCAGAATTGACCAGCTCAGCTCTTCAGAACTGTGGACAGGCTGTGCAACCCAGCCTGTCTCCAGCTCTCCGTCGAGCCTTTTCACAAAAGGAGTGCGATGAGATCACTCAATTCTTTGTGAATAAGGTTGCTGACATCAGATCCGTTCAACACACTCTCAGGGGGAAGCTTTGGTCGGTGTTTGGTCATGGAATCCTCTGTCTCCTGGTGTTCCTTTGACCTGCCGATGTTCAGCGATATTATGTGGATCATCCAGGGGATGCGCCCTACGTGCTGTAGTTTAGATCCGGGTCCTACCTCCCTTATCTTGGGTTGTGTTGAGATTGTCGGCCCATTTCTGGTTCAAATAATCTGGTGCTCCCTAGAATTGGGTGAGCTTCCTAGCTCCCTAAAGGAAGCTGTGGTGACTCCCCTTTTGAAGAAGGCTTCTTTGGACCCAGATGTTTTTTCCAACTACAGACCAATCTCTAACCTTCCCTTTATTGGGAAGGTTATTGAGAAGGTAGTGGCAAACCAGCTGGAGGACCATTTGACCATCCATAATATCTATGAACCTTTCCAGTCTGGTTTTCGTAAGAGGCATAGTAGCGAGACTGCTCTGGTTCGGGTGCTCAATGATCTCTTGATGGCGAGAGATCAGAGAAACTGTTCTACCTTGATCCTCCTTGATCTCTCTTCAGCCTTTGACACTGTAGACCATGGGGTTTTGCTTGAACATCTGGAGTCCATCTGTGGACTGTCTTGTACAGTGCTCAGATGGTTTTCATCTTTTCTATCTGGGAGAACGCAGAGAGTTGTGTCGGGGAATTTTTCCTCTGATCCTTTTCCTCTGCAATGTGGTGTCCCCCAGGGATCAGTGCTTTCCCCCATGTTGTTTGCAGTGTATATGCTGCCCCTCGGAGACATTGTAAGAAGGTATGGGCTGAGGTTTCACTGCTGTGCTGATGATACCCAGCTCTACCTGTCTTTTGCCCCTGACCGGGTTAGTGCTCTCTCGGTATTTAATAGCTGCCTCACTGAAATCCAGGACTGGATGAATGTGAGCTGGTTAAAGTTGAACGCCGGTAAGACTGAGGTTATGGTCGTGGACCCGGGTCGTGGGACAGGGGGGTTGGGGTCTGGTCAGTCCTCTGACGTATTACTGGGGGGGATCTGATCCTTACCTCTGAATGGGTGCGTAACCTGGGAGTGGTACTTGACGATGGGCTGACTCTTCGTCATCAGGTGTCAGCAGTCGTTAAGTCCGCATTTTACCATCTTAGGAACATTGCCAGCGTGAAACAGCTTGTTCCGTCCAGCGATTTACCCATGTTGGTCCATGCTTTCATGACATCTCACCTTGACTATTGCAACTCCCTTTACTTGGGGCTTCCTGGGGTTGATATCTGCCGCTTGCAGCTAGTGCAGAATGCTGCTACAAGGTTAATGACAGGGGTGTCTAGAAGGACACATATTACCCCTGTGCTGCGCGATCTGCACTGGCTGCCTATACAGTGACAGATCACCTTTAAAGTAGGTATTTTGACCTTCAAAGCCCTGCATGGCCTTGGCCCTGACTACTTGAAAGAGCTTCTGATTCCTTACCGCCCAGTGCAACAGTTCTATTCAGCCAAAAAGGGGTTGCTAGAGGGTCCGAGGGTTATATTGAAGTCTTCTGGGGCTAGGGCATTTGGGTTCGCGGCTCCAACCCTCTGGAACTCTCTGCATCACCGGCTCAGAAAATGCACAACTGTGGAATCCTTTAAGCTGGATTTTAAGACTTTTTTGTGGAGCAAGGCTTTCGTGGATTGATGCTGCTATGAATTGTTGATTTTATATGCATATTCTGATTTTATGATTCATCTGTACAGCGCCTTGGTGCTTGAAAGGCGCTAAATAAATGAAGTTTTATTATTTATTATTATTATTTATAATGTTAGCTTCTTGGAGGGATGGAAGGAGTGCCCCTTGGATCTTGGAGGCCCAAAACTTCAGTCAGTGGTGGCGCCATTTGGAGGGTTAGGGCTTGGTAGAACTCTACCTTATTGCCAACTTCAGCTGGAGATTTCCCTCCTTTCAAACTCTGCATAACCACCTTGTTCCCAGGGGTTACTAGAATCCCACTTAGAACCAGTGGCAGGCACGGAAAGGCAGCTTGTGAGATACCAGTTAAATGGGTTTCACACTGCCTCACTCTGTTCTCAGTTTCAGCTGAGCTGGAGTGATGATGTCTCCAGAGAATTCTCACAGCAGCAAAAGCCACAATGGAATGCTAGCTGCAGGGGTTAGCTGTAGAACGTTGAGAGATTCAAGTCAGTTTCAAGAGAGACTCAAGGGAGAGAGGAGTGCTGCTGTGTGCAGTTCCTCAGAGCCTAGCTCCGATATAGAGCTACTGTAGAAAGAAGGGGTTGTGTGTTCTCACGCTAAAGAGGAACACAGAAGACACCAGAGCAAAGTGGTTGAGACCGTTCCTAGAGTTGTTCCAGTGCTCCATCCCTGGAGGGATGGGGTTGAATTCCAGGAGTTCTGGGACAATTCCCCAGGGCCAGCCTGGACAGGGAGAAGCTGCATGAGTATTGAACTGTACTGTGAGTTCCAGAGATTCTGTTGTGGGAAAGAAGCCCTGGGGCACCTGCGTACTGTGGTGAGTTTTACTCTGCTAAAGAGACAATGTTCATCAAGACAGAGTTTAGAGTAAAAGTGTCTGCCTACTGTGGGGTCAAAGGAAGACTTGCCAAGTACAGAACCTTTAGTTTGTGTATGACTTAGAAGCAACTGCAACAGTGGGGGTCTAGGGTAAAGACATAGCCACTTACAGAACTTTTGAGGTCAGGACACCTCCAGAGTAAAGTGAAGAATGTTAAATGTGCAAAACATTTCTAGTGAGCATCTACAACAAGTGTTTCAAAGAAAGGTGTTGTAACCAAATAAATGGCCAAGTATAGATTTGGGAGCAAGAGGTGGGAGACCCCCCACACACACACACTTCTGGAGTAACCAGGTTTACCTCTCCTGGTTCAGTTTGGGCACCTATGGTTTTCTCTCAGGCACTTGGCCAGTGTCTGAAGAAAGCACCCAGACATGGGATTGTGGATTTTCCCTGAGAGCTAAAAACTGCTCATGGGTGGTTTAGGGAGCCACCATTCAACCTCCATGCCATATGGAAAAGTGTCCTAGTACTTGCCAGGGTGCCATGTCGAGGAATAGAAAAGAAGTTTAGAGGCAGTATAGCGCAGTGGTCTAAGGCTCTGAGCTGCAAATTTGGTGACATCCAGCAGACCAAACCTGGGTTTGAATCCCACAGCTTCCAGTTGCATACTGTGTGACCCTGAGCAAGTCACTTAACCTCCTTGTGCTCCCAGGTCGCTCCTGTAAAAAAGCTTTCAGCTTAGTGTGCTATACCTGGTTAAACAACTAAATAAAAAAAAAAGTGTACCAGTTCGGGATGTATGTGCCCAGATCCATTCAGAACCTGAGGGTTCATAGTGAAGAAGTGTGCTCTGTACCTTTTTAATCTGCATTACCAGCGAGTGTAGCCTTGTGGGGGTCCATCTTTGCTTTCTTATTCTCTGTGTTATGTGAATAAAAGCCACACCCTAGAATCCCATCCTGGTTTGGACATTTCAGTTATTGCTTCCAGTGTCCGGATTTACTTGGGTGCCCTGACCAGAAGTGCAAACATAGCACAATACTGAGGAGATGTTTTCTCCCAGGGACCCAGGTTGATGGCCATTCTAAATGGTACCCCCAGGTGTGAGCCAGGTCATTGCCACACTTGATTTTGCCTGTCTGAAGGATGGCAAGTTCAGTAGTAGAATTAATGGGTCCACACAGAGTTTCTACAAAAGATGAATTTGTAGTGACTACCCCCACCACTCTCAGTGGAGCCTAGATGCGACAGGAACAGCCCTGCTGACAGACAAAAAGGGGGCCAGGTGGGGGGAGGATACAAAGCGGAATCACCAGTGAGGATTTGATTGGATTTTGGGAGGAAACAAAACGTTTTGCTCAAATAGTGGCTAGTGTTTTGTCTGTCTGTCAGTAGGTAGCCCAAAAAATCGGAAGCATTGTGCATAAGGGATTTGCCAGAGAAGTGCCATCTGTATGTACTGCTGTGTGCTGTTGTTCATGTCCTGCTGTAATTGTGCCAACATTTACCAAGGAGCTGTAAAGTCAGATTGTGTGTGCCCCTTGTCCTGCATCAAAAATAATGTTTGCCAGCTTTTAAATTTCAAGTTGTGACAAGAAAAAGTATGGAAAACTGTGGGAAACAGAGATATTTGTGCCCTACAAGTTTAAAGTGCGTGTTGTGTGGACTGGGGGAGTCGCAAAGGAAAATTACATGAAAAATGGTTAAAATGGTGCTCCCGCCGAAGAGTCACAATTGAAGAGAAAAAAAGTTGCTTTGCAGTTTAAATTTTGCCTGCTCGATGATCGCCAAGGAGGAAAAGAGAATGAGAAGAGAGAGAGGCTCATTTGCATGGCGTTATGTGATTGGTGAGACTGCAATCAGTCCTGCCTCCAAGCCAGCTTCAGACTGCTGCACAGTGTTCGAGAGGAACAGCATGAGTGATGTGCGAGCTGGCATGCCAGGAGGAGTGTCGTGGTGATTGCAAACATAAAACTTAGAATATCAGACTTTTCTGTTTAAAATCGAACTCTACCCGCATTTCGATCGACTTGGGTAAAGACTGTGGTGTTCACAAGGACAATCGGCAGGACTCCAACCTACTTCAGTCCAGAGGCCTCCAGGATTGGCTGTAGGCTGAAATTTCCATCTTAAATGCCAGCTACTGAGTCAGTGAGTACCATCTAGAGAAACAGCTCAAACTGTGTGATTTTTTTCTAAAGCCAGCTGAATCTGTATGTAAACAATGTGATCGTTTTTGCAAAGAAGGACTATGTAAAATGAATCAACCTAGCAAGAATTCAGAGCATTAGACTGTTAGCATAATTATGGGTTCAGCAACAGTGTGATTTTCTAAGCAAAGTGAGAGACTGTGGGTTGTTCGAGAGATGCAGCAAAACAGGCAATCCTGTGCATAAAATACTGTGGCTTTAGGGACTTAAAGCAAGAACAAGAGATTTAAAGCAAATGAAAGTCCTCTAAAAATCATATAGATGTGCTGAGGGATCAAAACAGTGCAGTCTGTGCAGATTGAGTGAAGTTTATCAGTAAGCATGTTAATCAGATGCGCAGTGGCTTTAGTCAGAAACAGAGTGTTGATGTGTCAGGAGTGCAGCCGCCACCATGATGGGGTTGGGTAGTAGAGTAAACACAGCAGCAGGGGAGTCATTTTGTGAGACTTTTTCAACCTAAGTGAGATCTGAGATAACAGTGAACTTTTGTTTTTTCTGCAGTCATGACTCCGGGATCATCCCTCTACCCAGATCATACCTGGGCTATGATAGTGGAAGACGTTAATAAGCTGAAAGACATAGAGAGATGTTACTACAGGGGACATTTGCCTCCTCAAGTGGTGATTCCTGGACATCCAGTTAGAGTATCCATAATGTGCCTCAAGACTGGAAGGGACATCTACTTGATTCCTCACTGTTTTGGGTGCCTAGAGAAGCAAGGTCTAACAAATGCACCCAAGATTTGTTTGCCTCCCACATGGACAATGCTTCAAGATTCTGCAAGTAGCAGCAGACAGCACCAGGTGGAGATTGTTGGGGGAATCCCAGCAGAGTGTGGCACAAAGGAAGAGGGTGTGGATGTACAGGCAGAGCAAAGTAGTGATGATGTCTCCAGCTCCAGGTCAAATATGGACAGTGTGGAGGGAGCATCAACAGATCCATGGAGAGAGGGGCCAAGTCCTAGTCTCATAGGAGAAGATGAGATGAGAGAGATCCTAGAATGGGAGGTTTCAACCTCCATGCCAAGTGAAGAGTGGACAGTCTCAGGAGTGAGGACGACTGCTCACTTCTGGGCTCAGATCCTCAGCCAGAAAGAGGATGAGGGGGAAACTATGTATCCTCATGGATAAGGTTCTAGTCCATAGCCTCGGGTTCTGGCCTCGGCAGAGCCAGAAGAAGAGATTGGAGACTCCACTGCCTTGTCCTCATGAGGAGGAGGAGTCAGAGATCTATTTTACATAGCATTGAGCATGCGTCACTGGCAGAACCAGGACAGGCCACCCTCAAGCCAGGCCAGTGGTCTTAAGTTGACCAAGTGTAATAAGGAGGAAAGACTGGTTCATAGGAAGGTGAATGAGATCTATGGGATATACTTTCCTACCTTTCTTTGGAGAGTCTGAGAGGAGAAACAGGAAAGCCTGGATAGTGGAAGAAGCAACAAAAGACCTGCATCCAGGTGCAACTTGATTTGTCAGAGATAAAGTGATCAAAGAAAAATTAATGTATTAGAAAGTGGGCAGGACACTGTTCATAGACACTGTATGGATTGTTGATGGAGAGGGCCATGAGACCTTCTATAGTGTGAATTATGAAGGCTCAGAAGGGGTAATAATTCTTGCACCTGACCCATTGTGGTACTACCCTCGATGCTACCAACTTTCTGCAAATGTGCCCATGCCTACCAAGTGGAAAGCAGAGCAGTGGTAGCCAGTGCTGCATTCCAGCCGTTGCTGTACCCATGTTGTTCCACCAGTCTGGTGTTCCAGGATCCAGATGCTTCCAGATTCATCAGCCTTGCAGTGTGCCTTTCAGTTCAAATGCCTTGCCTTCCAGAGATGACATCCAGACAGGACATCAGCCCAGCTGTTCCCTGATTCATTGCCTGGGATTTCAGATTACTTTAGACCAGCTGTTCCTTTCCTGTTCCAGGGTTCCATCTCCAGATTATGTCAGCCAGAGATGGCATCAGCCCAGCAGTTTCCAGACATGCCATCCTATCATTTTCCAGAAGATTTCCACCCAGCTGTATTCAAAAAATGCTGCCAGGGAGAGTCTTCAGCTGGAGATCCTGGTGCCATACTATTTTCATTTTTCAAGGGACTGGTAAATCCAGACTTTTCTTATCTTATTGACATTGCAATACACATCCTACACCTGGCAGACTACAGACTGTTTGAACTGTCCACAAAGACTCTTCTCTTTGGGAATACAGTCCTACAAGAACTGTGCTTCTCCATGCTCCGGCCCAGGAGAGACTCTTTCTTGGACTTGCCTTTGAGCACTGTTGTCACTAGTTGGGACTTTTTGGGCATTCCATCCCCCAAAATGTGTTTTGTACACAATGCTGATGTTTTTCTACTGTTTTTCTACTGTTCTCAACTTTTCTAAAAAATACTATTTTTGGGATTCTCCAGTGTTTTGATGGTAAGGGTTATGACTGTGTACTGTGTTTGCTGTTTAGAGGTGTGTTTTTGTCTTTTCTCTTTCAGGTTGTTCCTGATGAAGACAGAAGAGAAGACAAGAAGAGGAGGAGGACTGAAGGGACTCATCAGAGTTCCTCATGTGCTTTAAAGTGTCGTGTTTAAAGTACAGTGTTGTTGTTAACATGTGTTAACTTTTCCTTTCACAGGTGTAGTTGTGAGGGAGTGAGGGAGTATAATGCTTAGGTGTAGTGTTAGCTCCTTGGTTTGGTTTGCAGGTGTCCAGGGAAGTGGAGGAGGTTCAACTCTTTTAGGTAGTTTGTTTCTGGTCAGGTAAGTTTTCTCTAGAGGGCTAGGGGGATAGATAGGATGTCATCCTGACCAGCCATAGTGGCAACAGCGCTGGTTTATTAGGGCTATGCTCTGAACAGTTCTTCCAGGGCCACTGGTTATCCATAGTAATATCATAGTGTAGGGGCTGATGTGTCAGCCAATGGCCTCTGGACCCTTAGTGTTGCCTGCCTGTGCCTGGCACATGGTATGAGAGGGCCTGAAAACCCCTCTATGTAGGTAACACATAGGGTAGGATGGCCTGGCGCCAGGTAAATAATGACTTCGGACAGTCATTTTCCTGGCCAAGGGTGGGTTTAACACCCTTGTTCCCAGGAGTTACTAGAATCCCACTTATAACCAGTGGCAGGCACAGAAAGGCAGCTTGTGAGATACCAGTTAAATGGGTTTCACACTGTCTCACTCTGTTCTCAGTTTCAGCTGAGCTGGAGTGATGATGTCACCATAGAATTCTCACAGCAGCATAAGCCACAATGGAATGCTAGCTGCAGGAGTTAGCTGTAGAATGTTGGGAGATTCAAGTCAGTTTCAAGAGAGACTCAAAGGAGAGAGGAGTGCTGCTGTGTGCAGTTCCTCAGAGCCTAGCTCTGATATACAGCTACTGTAGAAAGATGAGGTTGTGTGTTCTCACCCTAGACAGGAACACAGAAGAGACCAAAGCAAAGTGGTAGAGACCATTCCTAGAGTTGTTCCAGTGCCCCATCCCTGGAAGGATGAGGGGGAATTCCAAGGGTTCAGGGGCAAGGGGCCAGTCTGGACAGGGAGAAGCTGTCTGAATATTGAGTTGTGCTGTAAGTACCACAGAATCTGTTGTGGGAAAGAAGCCCTGGGGCACCTGCATACCGTGGTGAGTTTTACTTGGCTAAAGAGACAATGTTCACTGAGACAGAGTTTAGAGTAAAATGTCTGCCTACTGTGGCGTCAAAGGAAGACTTGCCAAGTACATAACTTTCAGTTTGTGTATGACTTAGAAACATCTGCAACAGTGGGGGTCTAGAGTAAAGACATAGCCACTTACAGAACTTTTAAAGTCAGGACACCTCCAAAGTGAAGTGCAGAATGTTAAATGTGCTAAACATTTCTAGAGAGCATCTACAACCAGAGTTTCAAAGAAAGGTGTCACCAAATGAGTGTCCGAGTACAGATTTGGGAGCAAGAGGTGGGAGACCCCCCCCATCTCGAGTAACCAGGTTTACATCTCCTGGTTCAGTCTGGGCAATTATGGTTTTTTCTCAGTCACATGGCCAGTGTCTGAAGAAAGCACCCAGATGTGGGATTGTGGATTTTCCCTGAGAACTAGAAAGTGCTCATGGGTGGTTTAGGGAGCCACCATTCAACCTCCATGAAATATGGAAAAGTGTCCTAGTACTGACCGGGGTGCCATGTGAAGGAACAGAAGAGAAGTGTACCAGTTTGAGCTGGTGTGACCAGATCCATTTAGAACCTGAGGGTTCATAGTGAAGAAGTGTGCTCTGTACCTCTGTAATCTGCATTACCAGCAAGTGTAGCCCTGTGGGGGTCCATCTTTTCTTTATTATTCTCTGTGTTATGTGAATAAAAGCCACACTCTAGGATCCCATCCTGGTTTGGACATTTCAGTTATTGCTTCCAGTGTCTGTATTTACTTGAGTGCCCCTGACCAGAAGTACAAACAGCACAATGCTGAGCAGACATTTTCTCCCTGAGGCCCAGGTTGACGGCCACGCTAAATGGTCCCCCCAGATGTGAGCCAGGTAGTTGCCACACTTGGTTTTGCCTATCTGAAGGATGGCAGGATCAGTAGTAGAAGTAATGGGTCCACACAGAGTTTCTGCAAAAGATAAATTTATAGTGACTACTCCTACCCCTCTCCATGGCACCTAGATGTGAGAGGAGCAGCCCTGCTGACAGAGAAAAAGGGGGACCGGAGAGGGGAGGTTACATCCGAATTGCAGCTACCACCTCTTTCAGGGTGAATGGGGTGTCTAGGTCCACAGATTGTTCTGATGAGAGTTTGGGGAGGCGCTGGTTATACAGAAAGGATTGTTTGTTAACCACATAGGTGAGATGAGTGGTTTCATACAGTCTGGTGTAGAAGGCTGTCATGACCTCATTTATGGCCTGGGGGGAGTTAACCACTATTCCCTGGATATCCTTCAAGCCGGCTGTCTGTCTACTTACCTGTTGCTCCCTGAGTTGGTATGCCAGCACTTTTCCTCCCTTGTCTCCTCCTTCCCAGAATGTGTGTCTGAGCCCGAGGATGGCCACTTCTGCTTCCTGTTGAGCAGCTGATTAATCTCAGACGTAAGGCCAAGGATTTTTCTCCCGATGGGGGAGCAAGGAGTGGGGGAAGGCATTGCCTTACTTGTTATCTCCACCTGTGCTAGCTTCTGTTCCAGGTCCATTCATTTTTTTCTCTTTCCCTCCGCTTGGCCGCAGTGAATCCCATGATGCTACCCCTCATGGTGGCCTTAAAGTCCTCCAAGTGTTCCTGGGGGAAGTGTCAGCCACCAGGTTGCATTTGAGGAAGAAGGCAGCTTCATTCCTGGCCAAGGGAGTAAAGTCAGGATCCCTCATAAGTACTGGGTCATGTCTCCAAGTACTCAATGGAGGGGATGGTGTGCCCCAGGTCACTATCAGCTGTACCATGTCATGATCTGATATAGCTCTGGGGAGAATCACTACATCAGTTGCATTCTGGAGCAGAAACTTGGACTTTAGCCAAAATTGTAGCCTACTGTGAGAGGTGTTGGGTCCAGAGTGAAAAGTGTTGTCCCTGACCCTCGGTGGGGGGGGGGTCTCCAGACATCTGTTATGCCCATATCCAACATAAGCTGTTTTAAGGCCCTCCCTCCCTCTATGTGTGATTCTTTACCGGTGTCATTCTCATTGAGATGGGGGAACTAAGTCAGGTTAAAATCACGCCCCAGCAGCAGTGGACAGCTGGGGGGGTATGAAGGTAAGTGCATGGAAAAACTTAGCCTCATTTTGGTTTGGCACATAAACATTACATAGACTCAGGAGACCTGCGGGGGTGTTTTAGGTAGCCATCACCCACCTGCCATGTGGTCCACGACTGAGGCGGACAGATTCAACTGTAGAGATTTGGGAAGAAGGATGGCCAAACCATGCTTCCTCGTGGAAGTCCCAATGTAGATATCTTGACCAACCCAGTCTTTTCCCTGAAGGGCATGATCGCCTTTGGTCAGTTTGGTCTCCTGGAGGAAGGCCAATTGAGTCTTAAAGCATTTAAGGTGGGAGAGGACCTTCTTCCTCTTGATGAGGGAGTTCAACCCTTGAACATTCCAGATGTGGAACACAGTGTCTGCCATGGTTAGTTATAGGGGAAGTCAGGACCTTTCACACCAACTGCACACTTTTGGGCATCTCAGAATGGCCCTCACCCAATACCCCTGCCCCTAGAGTACTGTTTTCTGAATAGAGGACCACCTTTGATCACCCTGTCTCTGAGGGGTAGTGTGTCTGGTGGTACAAGAGTGTATTTCAAACTCTCCTCTACCTATTGTGTGTAAGTTCGCCTTAAGAGGCTTAGTTACCCATGCTGTGCACCTGATACCTTAAACTTAGTAAGAGTACGTCTGACTCTTTGTACTTGTTCTAAAGCTAACTTAAAACAAGAGACAAAAAGAGGGTCTCAGCCTAGGCTAAGCCATCTGTAAGACCAGCCAATGGCAAATCTGTCTATCTATGGGGTGTGTTATTAAATTGAAGGGCAAGTAGAAATTTCTGCCTTATATCTTATCCTAGTTTCACACTACAAACAGCACATCAGCAACAATCATGTATTTATTAGGTAAAAAAAGCAAACCACTTGGAATTAGCAACTGTCCAGAGCAGTGTAGTATATATTATACCAGCCAGGCTTCTAATATGGCAAAGTAATCCTATGAGGTTGTGAACGACTACCCTTTACAAATCACTGTAAGGACCCTCTTAGGCTCACCAGATTCCCATTTGGCTGGGGTAGGGCTTAGCTTAGAGGGTGTAGTCAGGGTTGCCATGAGGGACTGGATATATACTTGAGCATTGTAATACTATGGTGCATATTAACTCTTTGAGTCATGTACAGGAGAAGGGTGTTATAGTTTTCAGGTGGTAGAGAGGCTGGATGGATGGAGCACCTGGTACTATGTCTTGCCATGACTCACCCTTGGTCCTTCCAGCCTTCCTGTCCTACCTCCCCCCGACTTCACAGCTTTTATCAGCTTTTTATCAACCTGATGGGGGAGCTGTGCACAGTAATGATAATAATAATAATTAACCCAGTTGTAATTCCTTGGGAGGTTCCGGAACCGGGGAGGGTGAACAGAAGTGCCCTGAGCCAATGTTCACTACACATCCCCCATCAGCTTTGGGTGGGGCAGTGGGTTATAACTTATAAGGTCAGCACAATGTTAGATAAAGGGGGCTAAATGACCTCTTAGTCCTTATTGCACCATTGGAAACCCCTTCTTATTTCAGGTAATCATGTCTGAGGGTGTAATCCTCCTGAGATCCCCTCTAAGGGGGGGTAGGCCAAAAGACAGTGCAGAGCATATGATAGCTAGCAGTCATGCCCCTTCAACATATCAGTGTTGCCCATCCTCTGGGGGGGAATTTCTTGCCATTTGCCTCCTAGAGGAGTGGATGGGTGGGGGATGAGGGACGAGGGAAAAAGGACTGACCAAGGGACCTGGGCCCTGCCTTACAGATTGCTTCCCTGAACACACACTGTATTGGTTTGTGATCCCTTACCCCCCTCCCCACCCCAAAGACCTTCCCCCAACAGTACAAGAAACTCTGTACATTGCTTCTTAGGTCCAATTTGAGTGGTGGGGGGGGGATCAGGTGAGATGCAGTCCTGTCCCCCGGTTAACCTTGAATCCTGGTAACAGGAGAGGGAAGCCCATCCCTATGAGAAGGCCATCTGAGTTTGATCCAGGCACTTCTAGTCCCCACCCAACCCTTATTTTACACCCCCCAACACCCCTCTGTCGCATTATTCCCTCAAGCCATGCACTTATCTGATATACCCTCAGATAGGCAGCTCGACTGTGGGATTCTTCATTCTGTTATCTTCTGGAGGTTTCTGCTGCATCAACAGCTGTACAGGCTTAGCTTGGCTTGCAGTAGCATCCAAGGTTCACAGGTCCTGAATTGGCAGAACAAGGTCCAAAGTGACTATCCAAGATAAATGCTGTTGCCCACCCTTCTGCTCCAGGAACTCCACCGAGCCGAAGTCCATGTCCAGGTAGTCTTGTTCAGCATGCAGAGGAGAAACTAGGGCTAGCTGATCTTCTCCCACATGTTCCTGCAGGTGATTCCTTCTGTTTTGTGCCAGCTGTTATGGCCTCTTATGAATGTTGGCCCTGGTTTCAGTCAGAGCAGGGGGCAGGGTACATTGCTTATTTGGTGTATGGGCATTGGTCCTGTTTCAAGAGTCATTGTTCAGTTTGTTAAGTCCGTGCTTCAGGCCCAGCACAGTATTGCTTCACATGTTGCTAAGAGGCAGCCAGGTCGCATCAATGAACTCTAAGATGGCCTTGTGAATTGAGAACTTCAGCAGAGAACCACTGTAAGAGAGTCTACGCACCGCTTGGTACTGTAGTGCGAAGGGGATCCAGAGCACATGCAGCTTCTTCCAGACCTCTGTGAATGCCTTCCTCCATGCCACAAGATCCCTTGAGTAATCTTGAAAAAACATTATTTGAATTCCTTGTCAGTCCAAAGCTGCCAGCTCCCTAGGCATGGTCTGGATAGTTTCTTTTTCTGAAAAATTGAGAATGTGGACCAGGATTGGCCATGGCTTCTCTCTGATGGCAGGCTTAGGCTGAAGAGATTGGTGCACCCTTTCAGTCATGATGTGAGTGCCAGGTAGAAGTCAAAGAATTTCTGAGAGGGCCTGCTGCAGGTATCGAGTCATTCTGCCCTCCTCACAGCCTTTGGTGAATCCCAGGAGCCACAAGTTGTTGCATCGACTACTGTTCTCCAGGTAGTCCATTTTTTCTTGGAGGGCTTTTATTTGATTTTCTTGCTCCCTCATGGTAGCACAGTGCCCATGGATGGATTCTTCATGCCCAGCGATGGTGTGTTCAGTGAGCCCCAACCTTGCGAGTTGGTGAAGGGTGCCAGTCACATTATTGGATGCAATGGTGAGATTTTCTGTCTGGCTTGGGATTGAGGTGAACATGTCTATGATCAAGGGCTCTGGGCCCTCTTTGGTACTGTGTGCCATATGGACAACAGTGCCAGAACAGATTCTGAGGGCAGGATAGTCCAAAACAGGTAAGAAAATGTACAAATGTACATCAGCAGTTGGGCAGTGGTTCACTCTTCCTATGGTGGTATTTTTTGAACACGGAGCTACTGGTATAAAGAGTACTGGGCTTGATCTCTGCTGCGAGCAGTCATCTAGAGAAAATTAAGCTGCCATCTTTGTTGATGGATAAACCATGCCCCCCATTTAGAGTGTTTTGAAATGTATTCTGTCTTAAAGTATTGGTATGCATCACAGTTGTGACCTCTAGTGAAATTAGTTTGGTTGTTCTAGTAGTCAGGAGATTACCTGAAAAAGTCCACAGATGCTTAATAATTGACTAGCTTTGATCAGTAAGTGCTTACAGGCTTTTAAATATACAAAGACAGAGGCCTGATAATAAGGAGAGGTAAAACTTCCAGTTCATTAACAAGGTATGCAGGTAGAGGTAGTTAAGCAAGCCTGTACTACACCTCTCTTGTCTATCAACAGATGGCTTCACTTTCTTATCAATAGTCTCTCACCTCCTGTGGACATAAAATTCATCATTAAGATCACAAATACATGTAATTAATTATAAACTTCTCTTACCCCAATTTAAATACTAATGTTTGGCTTCCAGATTTTGAAGTGATGTGTAGATACACAGGCATACTCGATCAAAGAAACCAATAAAAAGACAATTGTTATCCTTTTATTTTGTATAGTAACATACAGTAGCCATGCCGAGCAAAAGATAGGTTGTTTTCTCTTTTTTTTTGACAAACATGTACCACAGCTTTATTTATTTGTATTTCCATGGTAGCCAAGTCAGCACATAGATATGGGGTGAATAAGCAATGACACATATGAAGTTTAGGGACCACTCACGTCAGCTCAGCCTGGCAGACTCGAGTTTTCTCTAATTCATCTTTTTCCTTAGCTTGCATAAGTAACTTTTCACTATTTATGTACAATTAGCTACAAGATGGAATGGCAATATATCTGTTCAACTGGAAGATAAACAGTAGCAATGGAAAAGTTGTGGACTGTGTAGCAATAACTAGTAGAATGAGAGCTGAAAAAGGGCAGAGTGCAATATGATAAACGAATGTTAATATGCTAAATAGTTTATTATCTACATATTCAGAGTTCTAACAATAATAAATACAAATTACAGAGGACCTTCCATGCTGATTGATGACTTCTGGCTGGGAGGGGGGCAGATCTGCAGTTAACAGAATTCTTAGTCTATTAATATCATAAGTCAGCCAACCACATAAGAATCATTCAGGGAAATTAACATATTTGTTTTTCTTGCACAGATTAATGTTAATACTATAGAGTGTTATGCAAATCTCAATATTGTTAATTATTTTTTTTCTTTCTTGCTGGAAAATTATGAGCACTACTATGAACTGTCAAGCGAGTCCCAGCTAGGCACTTAAGAAAATTCATGGACTCTTGTCAGCTGTACCCTGCCCCCCCCCCACACTACTGCTCCATCACTCTTAACTTCCTCAGTTTGGAAGTAACATCTAATGTGAACAGCTGACAGGAGTGTCAGATCAGTGGTTCCTAGAGGAAATTAGCACTTGATATGTGAGGAAGTACTTTTTTTTCTGTTTGATTCATTTGTTTTAATATCAGGCTGTGAGAAGATGCTGATTTTCAGCAACTTTTAGAACCTGATCAAATTGTGTGTGGTTGTTTTCATCACTCCTACATCCTTAGAACTGCCATAGATTAGTTCATAAATAAACATACACAAAGTTGCTATCATAATCACAACGCAGTTCAGGATGTCTTGGAAATAATAATGCTCAATATTTCTGATTGAAGTTGGGTGGGTGAAGAAGCACATGGAAAATGGCAAAAAAGCACACTGATATAACTGACAATTTTAAACAGCTGAAATACAGCACAATTTTAAAAAAATAACCTCACTGAAACTGACTTATGTAATTGGAAAAAAAAACAAAAGCAAAGGCTGGAAGAGTGAGTGTGCCCTCATTCCTATTTTTCCAAAATGCATAAGCATGGAAGGGGAATGTTTATGAGACTCAATGCCCTAATATTGCAGCTGCAGTTGAAGTGAGACTCATTTGAAAAAAAAAATTGGTGATTTTCTGTTTGGCTTGGCACTGTTAGTTTGACCTGTTAAGCAAACTTTATTTACTGTTCCTGTTCTGTATTGGTTCAGTATTGGGAGAATGTGATCTGATTGGCAGAACAATTGGAAGACCAAGAAAACTGCAAGGCAAGAAAGCAGTGGAAGACAGATGTGATTCCGCTTTGGCCCCTGCCCGTCCTGCTTTTATCTTGGAAAATGATTTTTATTTAGCAGTTCAGTTAAATCTCAGTATGCTTATTAGGATAAAGAAGATGTTATAATAATAATAATAGTCCTTATTTTTAATGCACCTTTCAAAAATCAAAGCGTAGGACAAGTTGTAAAATCACACCATAATAAAACATTACAATACAAATTACAATACAAATTATTAACACATCACATCAGACAGCATGATAAAATAGTAAAATCAAATCAAATCAACCAATGCTAAAGCAGCTGCTTGATTGGGCAAATTGGGGGACTCAGGGAACTCATAATAAGCTAAACCACAGATACTGTACAAAGCTGGAAAACAGACTGTCATGCAGATGTTTCCAGTTTATTACTGTAGTGTGGACTGTCTCATTGACTGAGTGATTCATCTGATATCAGATAGGACATCTGATACTTCAGTTTCAGAGATCAGGAACAGTTCTTGGATACAGTTTGTTTCTGAGAACAGTTCCTGATGAAATTTGTGCATTTGCTGAAACTTATGCATGTGGGCATTAGGGTCGACAACCCCAAGGAAGACCCCACCACTGATTAACCAAGATTCTGGAGACACAAAACCCTAATGTTTTTTTTTTCTCTTTGCTGCTTTGAGGGTGGGTAGCAAGGGTTGGAAAACCTAAGACCATATTTCCCTACTTTTATGGCACCAAGTTACCCTAATTTATGAATCAGTGAAGTTTTTTTCCAAAAATTTCCTATTTTTTGAGTTACTGGAATTGTATCCTCATTCATGCAGGTCACTCCAGGATCTGCCTGAAGAGGTTCAGATGCACAGGGAACTTTGGGCGCTACACCATGGGAAGACTCCATCTGCCTATAGAAGTTCAGGGTCTGGCACATTACCCCTTTAGCCAGGACATGCAAGTTGCACGATTGTCTGCATGTCCTGGTACCATATATTGAAGACAATTGTCCTCATTCACTCTTTACACACTCACACTTTACACATTAACTCTTCATACATTCATGCTTTGTTCTTTCAGATCTTAAGAGACAGAGTTCTGAAAGAACAGAGAGTGAATGTGTGAAGAGTGAATGTGTAAAGAGTGATTGTAGCGCACAGATCTCTATGGCACTCCACAATCCTTACTTATGGGTTTATGTTCACCTGACAATGCACATGTAACTTTCAAACTTTTGGAGACCTCCTTTGCTCCCTGTCCTCGCAGAATATTCAGTTTTTCATGTGAATTGAAACAGGCTACAGCAAACTCACTTCAGATCCTGCTCTGCAGCTATGAGTCTCAAACTATATAAGGTAATTAATCCTCCCTTAGGAGATTAACCTTGCTCTGTCCATTAGATACGTTTACCTGTTCTGTGAAACTATCATTCTATATGTTCTACTAGGTTTTTTGGTGATGCTAGCACTCTGATTCTCCTATTATCCCTATTAAGCTAGATAAGGCTGTTCTGTTAACTGCCTTTATGAAGATACAGTTTGCTAGCTACAGTGAAGCCTGCCAGGATGAAGCGCAGTGTCACAGGTTTACTACATGACAAAAGGGATCAACTCCCACTGAAATTGCATTGTTTGCTGCAGTAACTACTGTAGAATTCTGCAGTGCTGCGATTCATACTGGTGGGCTTCACTGTAACATTCTAATTCTACTGTTCTGTTGTTACGACACCAGATCAGGCCTGTTCTGTTAATTGTCTTTGGGAAGACACAGCTTGCTAAAGTACTTGGTTGTAGATAACGTTACATGCTGTATGCCTTTGCTGAGCTACAGCTTGCTGCCTGGTTAATCTAAATGATCTATTCTGTTAACCTGCCTTTGTGAAGCTACAGCTTGCTGCTTGATGAACCTAAATTATCTATACCATGGTACTGCCATTCTTCTCCCAGTACTGTGGTAGGCAGTTTTCATGAACTAGAATTAGACCTCCTTGGCTGCTTGAATTGATTGAAATTAAGTAGCTTTCTTGATTCTGGTGGTCATATTTTCTTTAGCTACTGTAGCTATAGCCTGTGTACCATGTGGCAAACAGCTGTCCTATTATGAGAATCCATAATGCCAATTCTGTGAATAGCTAGTTTGACATTGCAGATAGATGACGTCTCTTGCATGTATTGTATAGCATCAGGCTCACATTTGTTCATAACTAACAGAAAGCTTACCAGTTATGGCAGGGGTTAGAGAATGGTTGCTTCCACTCTGAGAATGGCCAGAGAGCCACATAACTTACCTTGAATGGCATTTCCCAAGAGCCAGCTATGATCAGGTTATGGCAACACCACTCCATTCCCTTATCATTTGCTCCATCTTGAGTGCTATATGCTAATGCTGTGCAGCTGTACTCCCTTAGAAAAATCACATCAGCATACCTCTCAACTGCTATGAATTTCACAAAGCGCTATGATTTTTACACTCAAATGCACCCTTACTCTGCATGGGTTTACTGATGTTCTTAATAATGGCAGAGCTATTTCTGGACATTCAAACCATTAAATCATTGAACTAAGTTGATAGAAACATTCCTTATCATTAATTGTATGGGGCCTTCTATTTGTAGGCATATTATTCTGTAAAACAAGAAAGTGCTCCACATTATGGCTGTTTGCTATGATTTTTGAAGGCTAGTGCTATGATTTTTTTTTAACCCTCCTATGTGCTACCATGCTCTGCCACTTCCTCAGGCTGCCAAGGCCCCCTCCTACCCACCTGTCCCCATGAGCCTCTGACCACACACAGCAGCCACCCCAGGGTAACCTGGCGTAACCCTTCGCTGGATGGGTCCCCCCTTGCCCGGGGGGAGACCAGTGCAACTACTTGGCCCTGGGATGCTGCTGAGGCAGACATGGCTCAATTAGGGGCATTGGTGAGCCAGGCAGCCATAATCCGTTTGAGCGTGGAGCGTGTTTCCATGTACTGGTGTGTTGTCCCTCACTGCATCATTATGCAGTACTCCTGGTCTCCACCAGAGGCCACTGCCAAGTGATGCCATCCCGTAACCCACCCCAGGAGAGTAGAGCAGTTCCTCGGACACTCAATCCTCTCCTTCACCTTCTAGCCCCCAGTGTCCCCAGTCCGGTCCCGAACTTTAATGCCGAGACATTGAGAGGTGTGCACATCAGCATTACCACTGCTCCAGTGTATTCACTGTCTGTGAGAGGCTATCACTATTGTCGGCTGGCAGTTGTTGTTTTTTGGCTGGTCTCACGTCTTCTTCCCATCCAGTTACATGACATGGAGGGCACCCCCCCCCACTTTGAGGATATCTGTCCCTGCATTGTTCAACATGGCATCACCCTCAGAACATTGGTAACCATTTTGTAATAGCCTTTTTACATCTAGGTGCATTGTTCCCTCCTGTGACTGCCACCTTAGAAGACATCCCATATTGACTACAGCAGCCAGGTGAACAGCCTTACACTTGCCTCAAACAGTGGGGAGTGGGGGCCCTCAGAAGCATGACCCACATTCAAATCACTGATTACTACTCAGAGCCAGAAGTTCTGGGACAGAGGCTGGCAATTGTGATTGATGTAGGTCCCCCACCCTCCTTGCCTGTACCAGAGATCTAACAGATAATTGGCAGTAGGCCATGGGAGAACAAGAGTAAATGAGACAAGCAGAACTTAGTAGTCCTATTCAAGGGAGACCTCCTAAGTCTGTTATCCCTCCATATTAATACTACGGCTCAGCTTGTGTCACTGAGTAGAGAGACTGGAAGTATTATGGTACAGAATTGACATATGATGGTCTCTTTTAAATCTCAGCATTCAGTGTCTTGGAATTTCATAGTGACCCAGTCTCTCACCTTCATCACTTGGAGGGGGGGCTGACAGCATTTATGGCGAAGGATCACACATTGAATTAATTAAAATAAATGATCCTCATGAGGATACCAATGTACCCAGTTCACAGTGGGTGTACTAGTTTCACAAACAGGTGACTTAGAAGCATTGCTCCAGTGGCTCAGCCGGTGTAGGCTCCATCACTTGGTTTAGCATGAATGAGGCCCATCTCTTAATGACATAGACTGGAGCCTCTGTCCCTCACCCAGAATATTAGTAGTAGTAGCAGTGTATTTGTTTAACAATAAATTAAAGGTCATTACAAACATAATACATAGTAAAAAGTGTACATCAATATGAACAGTAAATTGCAGAAACATAGCAGTGTGTTTCTGACAACAATAAAAATATACTTAATGTCAAGCAGAAATCTGTTCAATATGATGTACCTTTGGGGTCTGATATTTAAAGGGGTTACACATGGTGCTACCATTGTTGCACATGGTGCAACCACAACCCACCAATGTGCCTGGCATGATATTCAAAGGACATGTTGTGCAGTGGAACTTCCGATGCCCTGGGGCTTACTCATTAGTAGCCGGACAAGGGCGCAAGTGCGGGGTCGTGCCCATGCATATGCGGCACATCCCGATATTGAGCCTGGAATGTGTGGCACATATGCTGGCACAAACCCACCTTGCACCACTCAGGGGGACGCAATGTTGAGCCCGGCGAAACCAGGAGCAGGTCCTGGCCACCCACAGGTGGGCTGCCATATTGCAAGGTGCAACACAGCAGCTGCCTGCTGTGGGTGGCCACCCAACCACCCAGGACAAAGTCCACATGCCTCCGCCCAGGGGCTGATGCCCCTCCCGCCCAACAATGGGCAGAAGTCAGTTATATCCCTGGTTGTCCAGTGGACCGAACCCCAATGCCCAATTATGGGCATGTGAGTATAATCTCTCTGGTGGTTCAGTTGACCGATCCCCATCTCCCGAACGTGGGCTTGAGTTAAAACTCCCTGGTGATCCAGTGGAAACCTCCCCCAGTGCCCGATTATGGGTGTAATTCCCAAATGACACCCTGGTGGCCCAGTGAAACCCCCCCTTCCTACCTGCCCACGGAGGAACCCACCACCCTGCACCCCCTCTGTCAGCGGCGGTGGCAGCTCCCTGCCCACAAGCCACCTGGCCACCTGCTGACTGACTGCGTACATTAGGGCTGTATGCCTATTGGGCCACTGCATGGGCCAATGGTCGTGCAGACCGTACTGTACTACACAGTCCCGAAATGTGAATGAGCATTCATTCACATGTCGGAACTGTGTAATACAGAATGGTCTGCATGCCCATTGGCCTATTCAGTGGACCAATAGGCATACAGCCCTACTGTACACTGTCAGTTGGTGGGTGGCCAGGTGGCTTGCAGGTGGGGAGCTGCCCTCCACTGTTGATGGGGGGGTGCAGGGTGGCGGTTGCCTCAGTGGGCAGGTGGGGAGGAGGTACCACTGGGCCACCAAGGTGTCATTCGAGGATTCCAACAGTGATCAGGCACTGGGGAGGTTCCACTGGACCATCAGGGATAATTAAAACTGATGCCTGTGATTGAGCAATTGGGAGCAGTCCACTGGACCCCCAAGGATTATTATAGCTTATGGCCATGATCAGGCGATTGGGAGTGGTCCACTGGTCCACCAGGGATTGCTTGTACACATGCTCACGATTGGGTGAACATGAGCGGAGCCCACCAAGGGGCAGCAGGGCATTGGTCCCCAATGGCTGCAGCCTGGCAGTGTGACAGGCACAAGTCGCCAGGGATTTGGCTCACCGCATGCAAATGGGGCCATAATGACATGCAAATGCCCCCATTTGCACCTTGCATGCATAATGGCCTCATTTGCATTCCCAGTGCTGAATATCACAGTTGATGCGCCTAGCACAACTGTACTTGTGCTGGCGCATCCCCCTGCTCCCCTTCTGCCACTTGCGCTGGCGCAGTGCCACTGTGCTGTTTGCAGTGCGTGCTCCCTCAGTGCCAAATTCAATGGTGCTGAGCCATGGCACAGCACCGTTGAATATCGCCTGGTACATGCCCTGGCTCATCCCAGTTGCACTGTGCCCAGACGTGCGCCCCTGCCTGGCGCAGTCTGAATATCCCACCCTTGATGTACATAGAGTTCAAGATAAATATTCCCCAATACAATATAGTTCTTTATGAGCTGTGAACTCTGTATTTTATCTACAGGTATATGTTATGCTCCCCATAAAAGCACATTTGACTAGATAAATAGGTCAATGAATCTAATAAAACTTTCCATGCTATCTAGTAAGGGCAGTTGATCAGAGCAAAGAGGGTAGACAGCAAATTGCCCTACTTCTGGTAAGGGACACTCCATTGGACCCACCACTTGTTACCAGAAACATGAAAAACATTTCTTGTACTATACAGAGTCTTTTCTGACCTGCATCTCTGCATGTGTTAAAGGGCCTCCACCCACTGAATCCCACTATATGTTGAGAATTCATTCTCTCCATAACTTTCCTTTTCTACTGAGTACCATTATGCCAAATCAGGTCTGAGTACTAGCCTACCCTGATTTTGGGGCTTAGATCAACATTCCATTTAGACCAACCTTTGTGCACAGTTACCAAACTTTGGAGTAAGGGTCCTAAAGAAGCACAATGCTAACAAGTGCAGAATAGCAGCAGGTCTTGTCCCAAAATATATATATTGGACCACTAGTCGTATTTTGCCTTAGAATTTCCAGACTAAATAATTGTGGACATAACAGTAGGGATGCTTAGAGCAAACCTCTCCACCATTTAAGGCTAAATTGTAGAGCCACTGTAAACTAGACAGGATTTTCCCATACAGAAAGAGAGAATTGAGTTGGAAGGTCACTTCAAAACATTTACTCAGTGCTTTAAATGACTGGAATAAAATAAGGCACATTAATCATTTTAACCAGGAAGCATTAAAATATATGCCTACAAGGCTTAGGTTAATGGACATAAATCCATTCATCATGTATAATTGTACTATGCCCCAATATGATAACATCTCCTGAAAATAGTTTTTAAGGACAAAACTAAATGTCTATAAACATTTCTTAACTAATGCATACCCGGACTAACACCTGGTAAATTTGTACTTCATATAGGATAATATGAGAGCTTGTTACACCCTGACGACACTGTATGTGCAATCAGGCTAATTAGTGTAAGGCCTCCTTAACTGAGGTAAGATTATATCCAATTTTAACAAGCATTTGTCAATGCCAGATGTTTGCTTGATAGTATTGGCAATGGTACTGCATGAGTTAGAGAGATGCATAATAGGAATGGCAGTGAAGTATTGAACTAACGCCAACCCCCACCTCCACCCTGCAGAGCCTGACAGGCATTGGGGTGTGCCTTTTGGCCACAGCCATAATGCTCACACCATTCCACCTCACCCCACCCTGCAGTCACTGAAAGATGTCATGGCGTGCCTTGGGGTCTTCGGCCCTTACGCTCACCCCACTCCATAAGGAAATAAGGTGAGATGGGTGCAGTATAGAAAAATGGGGTGAACGTTGGGGACAAAGACCCCAAGGCACACCTCGATGCCAGTCAGTGGCTGCAGGGTGGGGGTGGAATGGCATGAGCATTATGGCAGACAACCCCACGCCACACCCCTGATGCCTGTTAGTCTGTACAAAGTGGGGTATCACAGTTTGGAGCCATAACACCCCGGGCATTTGCTGGTATTTTCTCTCAGATTTTTAACATGGGCTATTTGGGATCCCATCTCATGAATATTGGTGCTATCATTTTGTTACTCAATCCAGAAAGGTGATTTTACACAGCGAATGTGCCATTCGGCACAACAGGTGTGAAAAGACATTTTGTCCAGGATATGAAAAATGACATCTGTACTGTTCATGAGGAGGTGTAAAAAAATTGCAATGTTGAAAATGTGGAGTGAAAATATGAAAAACTTGTGAAGTTACGAGTATGCATAAAAACTGCGTAACACATGCTCAAATCGCAGTAGTTTTTTGGGAATTTTTCACTAAATTTTCAAAATGGCCTTTTTGGGACCTCCCCTCATGAACAGTGGCACTGTGATTTCATTAATCTGTCCCAAAAGTTGATTTCACACAATGACTGTGCCATTCTGTGCCACAAGTGCGATAACACGTTTTAGGCAGAATGCAAGAAATGACAGCTGTACTGTTCATAAGGAGGTGTGGAAAAATGGCAATGTTGGAAATTTGGAGTGAAAATGTGAAAGATTGACAAAGTTATAAGTGTGCATGCAAACTGCACAATGCACGCTCATAATGCAGTAATTTTTTTGAGTTTCTTCACCAGGCTTGCAACATGAGCTTTTTGGGACCCTACGTCATGAACAGTGGCACTGTTGTTTTGTTAATCAGTCCTGAAAGAGGATTCCACGCAGCGATGACAAAACCACCTTATGGGACTGAGAAACGAAATGACAGTGGCAGTCTTCATAAGGCAGGGTCCCAAGAACCTCATGTTGAAAATTTGGAATCAAAACTCCCAAGAATGGCTGAGATATCAAGCTAAGTTAAAACCCCCCATTGGCTGCCATTATAGGGCTCACTGTGATTTTCTTCAGTTTGCAGTCAGCTTTTGAAGAGTGCAGACATATTCTGGGTGCATAGAAAATTGCAGCGCCAGACCTCCAGAGGTAAGTATGGGTGAGGAGGGGTGCAGGGTGCACAGAAGGAGGGTTGGGATGGGGAAGGGCAGTGAGGACAATATAGGACAGTTTTCATTTTCTGTAGGTTTAAAAACTAAAAAAAAAAATAAATCACTCAGGGGACAGTTTTCTATTTTACCGGTGAAATACTATGAAAAATAAATTGTGGCTCACTGGGGTTAGTGCCCAGTGTGCCAAACTAGTCGGGGGGGGGGGTCAATGCTGAACGAGGAACTGGGCATTCAGAGATTGGCTGAAAAAAGCAGGCACTGGGTGTGCATCTGACACCAGGATTGGGCATCCTGATGTCAGAAAAAGATTAAAATTACTTTGGCACACTGGGGTAGGCTCCCAGTGTGCCACAATGTTAGGGGGGCATACCAACATGGGGATTGGGCACCCCATTGTCAGCAAAAGATATGTTTGGCCTTTTGGGGGGCCATGTCAAGATGGGGATCGGGCAACCCGATGTTGGCTTTGGTGGGGTGGGAGTGTGAGATGGGCAGCAGGAGCTGCCAGTTATATAGAAGCACAGCGGGCTCATTTATGTCACCGAAAGGCACACTGAGCAAACGAGAGTTGCTCGTAGTCCAGCTCAGCATTAATGTGCACTGTAATGCACATGGCTGAATGTGCCTGGTTGCCGGGAGGGGGGGAATCTGCCACTGCAATGATTAAACTGTCTGTGATTGGAGCAGCAGATTTCTTTCAAGTCCGGCGCTCGCTCTGAAACTGCCATCATTGGCAGTCTCCCTGTTGAGTGATGGCCAAGGGATGCACCCCCGAAAGCATTCACTGGATTGGCCAAACAGTGCCACACCTCTGCAATTCTCTACTCACCTCAAAATGTTTCTCGTGCGCTACACGTGCAAGCCAAAATAAAAAAAGAGACTACTACCATTCTCAAAAGAATTGGATGTAAAGGTAAAGGCTAAAAGGGTAGCATTCAGAAGGCATAACCAGACACAGAGGAAGAAGGATAGGGAGGTGTATCAGAAGAAACAGAGAAACTCACTGAAAGTAGTAAGGAGCTTGAAGGCAATGGGGCCTGATGGGATTCACCCAAGAATTCTAAAAGAACTAAGAGTAGAACTAGTGACACCACTGACTACTCTTTTTAACAAATCACGGGAGGATGTTATGGTACCTGAGGACTGGAGGAGGGTGGATGTGAGTCCCCTTCACAAAAGTGGGAGCAAGACAGAGACAGGAAACTACAGACCTGTTAGCTTGACTCAGTGGTAGGAAAAATGATGAATCACTTCTGAAGAAAAGAATTGTTGAGTTCCTAGAAGGCAGTGGGGCACAGGAGGAGCCAAGGCAGCATGGATTCATATCAGGAAGGTCAAGTCAGATGAATCTAATAGATTTCTTTGACTGGGTGACCAAAGTAGTAGACCAGGGAGGTTCTGTGGACATGGCCAACCTAGACTTTAGCAAGGCATTTGTCACAGTCCCACACGAAAGATTAATATACAGGTTAGCCAGTCTTGGAGTGGGTCCCAAAGTGGTAGCCAGGGTAAAAAACTGGATGGACAACAGGATGCAAAGGGTAATAGTAAGCGAAGTTCATTCTGAAGAATGGGGGATTACTAGTGGGGTACCTCAAGATTCAGTACTGTGACCGGTCCTCTTTAATGTCTTTATAAGTGACATTGCAGAGGGACTGGAAGGAAAAGTTTGTCTCTTATGCAGACAACACAAAGATCTGAAACAGGGTCGATACAGAAGTTGGGGTGGAAAGGATGCAAAGGGACTTGGCAAGGTTGGAGGAATGGTCAAATGTATGGCAGCTTAGATTCAATGCAAAGAAGTGCAAAGTAATGCACCTGGTAAACAAAAACCCAGGGGAAGAGTACACAATGGGGGGTGAGATACTAACAGCAACAAAAATGGAAAGGGACCTGGAGGTAGTCATATCTGATGACCTTAAGGTGGGCAAGCAATGTGAGAAGGCAGTAAGGTGGGCTGGTGGGATACTGGGATGCACAGGGAGAGGCATCACCAGTAGAAAACAGGAAGCTGTTATCCCTCTTTACAGACAGTTGGTGAGACCCCCATCTGGAGTACTGCATCCAGTTCTGGAGACCCCATCTCTGCAATGACATAGACAGGATTTAGTCTGTCCACAGGGGGCAACTAAAATGGTGTAGGGTCTGCACCAGAAGACATAAGAAGAGAGATTAAAGGAGCTTAATATGTATACCCTCGAGGAGAGGCGGTAGAGGGGTGACATGATAGAAACTTTTCAGTACCTCAAGGGAATCAACAGGGTAGCATCTTTCAGAAAAAGAGATGTACAGGAACAAGGGGGCACAATCTGAAGATAGAGGCAGGGACAGCTCAGAGGTAATGTGAGGAAATATTTTTTCATTGAGAGGGTTGTGGATACATGGAACAGTCTTCCTGAGGAAATAGCAGAGTCAAAAACAGTGAGGGGTTTCAAGAATGCATGGAACAGACATAAGGCAATTTTAGTAGAGGGTAGGAGGAAGTAGGCTGTTGGTTATGTAGGATCTACAACTTATCCATTAGGTAGAGAAATGGGCAGACTAGGTGGTGCCAAGTGGTCCTTATCCATACAGTGCCATAAAATTCTATGTTTCTATGTCATACAGGGCACATACAAGGGGCACTGTCACATTAGTGCTGCATCATTTCTTTGCCAGTAGGCTTTGTCCTGCATCATATGCTATGCCTCTCAAACATGTTCCTGTTCCTGCAGCTCCTGACACAGAGCACCCACAGCAAACAGCAGAGCGGCTGGTACATGCCATTGCAGACGGTTTGGCAGACTGTGACCAGGACACATGGTTAGTCAGCCTAGAACTTTTCTTGACAACCCAGTCAGCAGCAACAGATGCTTCTGTGATCCCCCCAATATACCCCTATGCATGTCACACAGCAACCCCCTGCAACCATCCATTCCACCAGCACCACCTCATAGGCCCATGCACCTGACCTGGCCTGGCTGTCTCACATCTCCATCCCCATCTCCATTGCCTCATCTTCCCATCCCCCATTTCCTATTTTTTGCCTGTTCATGGACTGGCACAACACAGAGGGTCTGGGGTTCCCACCCTGACCAGGGACAGCATGGGTCCAGGGACAGCATGGTGGTGTACAGCAACCACCTCCACCTAGGCTGCCACCAATGGTTGGTGCTGTCCCAGGCACATACAGATCTCCTGTGGCCACTTATCCATCTAGTGCCACTCCAGCACCTGTGCACCCCTATCATTCAGCTTGCCAAGCGTAGTGCACATTACACGATGAGTGCTGATGTGGTCACCCAGACCACATCTTAGAGTGTCCTCACAGAGAAACAGGACCTGCTGCTTCAGTACCTTCAGCACCTCCAGCAACAACAGCAGTTGGAATTGCAGTGTGCCCAGCAGTTTAAAGAACAGCTCCTTGGAACCATTGTGCATCTGTTTGAGGACCTCATGAGGGCAACTGGCCGCCAGGGCAGGGCACATCATGCAACTCAGTGCCTCACTGGGGGCATGTCTGCAGACAGTGGGCAGTCCCCTGTCTCCCAGCTGGGACCCGGGCATGTGTCCACACCATGAGGAGCTACATAGGGCACTGGCAGCATAACTGTATCCCCTGCATCCCTAGGTCAACCACCCACCCCTAGACAACAGCTGTCACTGCAAGCATCCACATCCCCATGCAGCCGTGCTGGCTTCTGAGTGAGGTCCCAGGCCTTTGTGTCCTCCCACTCAGCTTTAGCCTCCTTTGGGGCCACAATGACATCTCCCCATGCCATGCCATGCACCAAGGCACTGTCTGCACAAGTGGTGGCCTCTATAGTTCATAGCCTGATATGTCCCCGGCTCCCTACTCCACCCCCAGCTGGGTCCTGTGTATGTGTTTCATTTTCCATTGCCTCAATCACCACCTGCTCCATTACTGTGTGGTGTCCTGCATAACACAGGTACTAGAGTGGCACTAGATGAATGAGCAGTCCATGAGCAGGCATGATGGGCAGGGGGTGGCACAACAGCTGCTGGGAAGTGATCTGTGCTTGCACAGAGGGCCCAGGAGTACAGGCTGAACATCACACAGGAAAACCAGGCACTCAAAGGCTGTCCACGGCTACATCTGAAACATGTGCCATAACAGTTCTTGCATTGTGTGAGCCTTTTTATTTCAGTCCATTTAGTCAATGTACATCTTTTCTCCTTCTGTGTTACCATACTCCTGTACATTTTTGTTTAGTTTCAGGCTGCATCTTCTTGATTTCAACCACTTGTACATTTGAGTTCCTGGTTTTCCTGTCTCCTTTAGTTTTCATTTCTATATTGTGGGTCTGTGCATGTTGTGCATTGTGTACAAAAAACAAGGATCATACATGGTGCATATGTCTTGTTTTCATATTACCTCACCTACAGTACTGCCTGCTTCCATCTGTCGTATGATATTCATCCTGTATTCCTGGGCCCTCTGTGCAAGCACAGATCCCTTCCCAGCAGCCATTGTGCCGCCCCCTGCCCATCAGGCTCTATATTTGTGGATGTCTGTTCCTCTTGGACCAGCAGTGGTACTCCACGGGCATGTGCTATGTTGTGTAGCATACAAGCAAAGAATATACCACAGGCCTGCTGATGGGTGTACTTTAGAGCACCACCTGAGCCATCCAGGCAACGGAAATGCATTTTAAGAATGCCAAAGACCCACTCAATGATGTTTCAAGAGGTGGTGTGTGCCACACTGTACCTCTCCTACACCTCTTTTGTGGTGTGGTGGATGGGGGTGAGGAGCCAGGGGTGCAGGGGGCAGTCATTGTCACCTGTAAAGGACAGAGCACACATACAGTATGAGATGGGACATGTCTGTGGTATACTACTCTGGCCCATATTCCTAAACTTTCTGGCATGCTCTTGCACATCCCCCACCCATGCCACATGGACAGGTCCCATTTCATGGCTTTAGCAACCTGTTCCATGGTGCATTGTCACATTGTCAGTGACCCTTCTGCAGACTATGTCACATTCCTACCCTATCCATCTTGATGGCTATTGCAGTCTTCACACATTCCAGAAACATTATAAGGTTCCCACGGCTTGCCCCCCCCCATGGAACACAGCCCAGTGTGACCCACAGGGATTGCTAGTCACAGCCCAGTTGTACTCATCGATCAGGTGACCCACAGGCATTTCACCTCCCTCAAATCTGTGTCACAATGAGGAGTTCTGCCAGATGAAGGAGCCATGGGCACTCCCAGGGTAATGCGCCACCACGTGCACCCAGTGGATCGCAGACCACTTGTCAGCTAATGGAGTGGATGCCTTTCCTGTTGAGGTAGGCATTTGGCTCAGGGCCAGGTGGTGCACAGATGGCTACATGGGTGCAGTCGATGGCACCAAGTACACATGGAAAGCATGCTACCTGGTGAAAGTGCTGCATTGTAGCTGTGTGCTCCTCTGCAGTGCTGGGGAATATTATGAATTCCCTGGCATGTGGCAGCAGAGCATCTAAAAATTCAGCCAGAAGGCGTGAGATGGATGACTGTGACAGTCTTGTGGTATCCCTGATAGGGTCTGGAAGGTGTCTGTTGCGGGAAGGCACATGTCAGAAGTCACCTTCACCTCCACTGTCAGGGCGTGGCTGTGATGGGAGGTGGTTCGCAAGTCTTTCTGAAGGAGCTCACACAGCTGCCTTAGCATGGACCGGTTGAGGCAGTACCGGCCAACCAGCTGTTCATCACTCACAGTCTCAAATGAGACTCTTGGCTGGAACTATCTCTGTACAGCAGGCAAACTCTGCCACCAATGAATGAGCCCAGGATGTCCTCCTTCCTGCTCTTCGTACAGAGCCTCAACAAGCATGCACAGCAGGTGTGGAGTGCCATTAGCCATTCTACTGCCTCATGCAGTTCCCCCCCCTCTGGACTCTGGGGATTTCCCTGAGTAAGATGACCTTTTTATAGGTGGTAATTCAAACTGTGCAAAGTGCCACACGCAGCCATTTGCACAGTAGAAAAGCTTTGTGAAACTGCATTGCGCCTGTATGCATGGCCACCCCCACTCTTTTGTGTCATGCATAACTTATGCTGTGGCGATCACACAAATGAGTTTGCCCTGACTAATTGTCCTTTTGTGGTTCACACTTCGGGGCAAAAGCAGGGCAAATTCTGTGCAAACTTTTTGCACGATTCGCAAAGCTTTGTGAATCCTGTTCGAGGTATTTCCATGGCATAGCAGTGAATAGCAATAATGTAGTTATTGCAGTATTGCATATTCTTTCATTTTTGTCTGTGATGCTGAACTGCTATGCTATAGCAATCCTTGACAGGAACACCAAATGTAAATAAGAAAACAACATTTTATTTACTATAGAACTTTGCTCTGGGCACTTTAGTCCATAGTCAGGTAACATAAGACACTCAAAATAACTTAGAACATTAAAAACAGCTAAAATTCAGTACATGCTACTGGCAGATGATTGGGTGTTGACTTGGGTTGGAGGTTGGCCCATCCACAATTCAAATTTCGAAGGAAGATATTGGAAGTAATGATCCAAAATGTATAGTATACTGTAATATTCAGGTAATGAAATCACATACCATAATTATACCATGCTTTTCTATACACTGAAATGGTACTATACTGATATACAGTATATTATGAAATCTCCAGGCTAGTCAGTACTACTGTATATATAGTCAAGTATCATGGCTTTTGTAGTTGGAGATATGGATGGATGTAAAATATCTGTATTGGTGGATGCATCTGATGGGAGGAGTCACAAATGCCAGAGGAAGTGCTATCATCAAACCAATTTATTTACTAATGTATTTTACAATTTACTACGGCAATAAAGCCATGTTTAGGTATAGCATCTAGTTTGCAAGAGAGCTTCTAGGGCATGAGCACTTAAGAAAGGGAACATGGGTATGTGAGCTCATTCATAGGAGGGGAGACTTCCACCTCCATAATACTGTACATATAGATTGCATCACATCATTACTTGGTCCTAAAGAGTCTAGATGGCCTGCTGTAATTGGTCCCTCCTATCTGTGTGCTGTCAGAGGTACTTTCTCTCCACCTCCCCCAAAACATAATTGCAGCTTCAGCTCCATTTTGAAATCACATAACCAAGTGAAAGGCTGAGGACAGTGCATTTTACAAGATGTAAAATAACCAATGTTTGTTTTTAAATTTTAGTACATCATTTCCCTTAGTCTGGTAGATGTGTCTCATCATATCAGCTACTGTAAATTATATTACCAGGATATTAGCTCTTTAGTAGAATATTTAATAAAGACAATTAGATGTTAAACTATGACTTACAATAATCAGCATCTTCCAAGCTATGCGTAGTGATCATCAACAGCAATTTCAGGTTCTCATGTTTCTTTACCTTTTATAAAACTGGAATGAAACATCTAAACACCCCATTAGCATATAGATGTCAACTGACCGTGCATTAAATTCCTAGCACCACAAGGCTAGGCACGGGATCTTATTACCAAGGCAACAGTCTAAGTGCCTACAAAATCAGGGATCATTTCATGTAAAAATGTTGCCATTTAAAATGTATTTAAACAATTGATTCTGTAAAAAAGTCAATTCAATGTTCACCATTATATATAAAGTAAAAGAGCAGTGAGCCATTGTATACGTGCAATAAGTCACTCCAAGATATGCTTTAAAGGAATTGAATACACTTCCCAGAGGTGTAAAAACACTTGTCCTTTGGCCTCATGCCTCACTCCCCTGAGGCATGCATTAAAATCCTATAATAACTGGCAACAGCTTTTTCCCATAGGAGAAGGGAGTTATAATGTTCTGTTATAACCCATGGGTTATAATGTATGTGAGCATGTGCAAAAAGCGTTCTTCCGGTCCTCTTCGCCACACAGCATGCTGCAGTTTGCCACCAGTTGGAATCAGCGGTAAGTTAATTTAACTGTATTTCGTATAACTGCTGAGGCAAAAAAGCATTCCCCAGAAATTATATAAAATAAAAGCTGGGGAGGTGTATGAAACTCGAACGTTAGACACCCCCTCTGTGTGGGATGCCTGTACAAACCCCTCAAGCTTCGCTCTCAGGGTTTATGTGGCATCCCACATCATTGAGGCGTCTAACATTTTTGTTATAACCACCTCCCCAGCCATTATTGTATATTTAATGCACACCAGTCATGGATTATTGCATAGAAACATAGAAACATAGAATTTGACAGCAGATAAGGACCGCTTGGCCCACCCAGTCTGCCCATTTTCCTACCTAACAGATAAGCTGCAGATCCTGGTTAACCAACAGCTTACTTCCTCCTACACCCCACTAGGACTGCCTTATGCCTGTCCCATGCATTCTTGAAGTCTCCCACTGTTCTTGACTCCACGACCTCCTCAGGGAGGCTGTTCCATGCATCCACAACCCTCTCAGTGAAAAAATACTTCCTCACATTACCCCTGAGCCGTCCCCCCTCTATCTTCAAATTGTGCCCCCTTGTTCTTGCACATCTCTTTTTCTGGAAGATGCTACCCTCTTGGACTTTGTTAATTCCCTTGAGGTTCTTGAAAGTTTCTATCATGTCCCCTCTCTCCCTTCTTTCCTCAAGGGTATACATATTAAGCTCCTTTAGTCTTTCTTCGTATGTCTTCTGGTGAAGACCCTGCACCATTTTGGTTGGCCTCCTCTGGACAGCCTCCACTCTGTCTATGTCTTTGCGGAGATGGGGTCTCCAGAACTGCACACAGTACTCCAGATGGGGTCTCACCAACTGTCTGTACAGAGGGATAACAACTTCCTGTTTTCTACTATTGATGCCTCTTCCTATGCATCCCAGTATCCCCCCAGCCTTCCTTACTACCTTCTCACATTGCTTGCCCACCTTTAGGTCATCTGATATAATTACCCCAGGTCCCTTTCTATTTTTACTGTTGTCAGTATCTCACCCCCCATTGTGTATGCTTCCCCTGGGTTTTTGTTTCCCATGTGCATTACCTTGCACTTCTTTGCATTGAATCTGAGCTGCCATACATTTGACCATTCCTCCAACCTTGCCAAGTCCCTTCTCATCCTTTCCACTCCATCTTGTGTATCAACCCTGTTGCAGATCTTTGTGTCATCTGCAAAGAGACATACTTTTCCTTCCAGTTCCTCTGCAATGTCACTTATAAAGACATTAAAAAGGACCGATCCCAGTACTGAACCCTGCGGTACCCCGCTAGTAACCCTCCTTTCTTCACGGTGTACTCCATTTACTACTACCCTTTGCGTCCTGTTGTCTAGCCAATTGTTTATCCAGGCTACCACCTTGGGACCCACTCCAAGGCTGGCTATCTTGCATATTAATCTTTTGTGTGGGACTGTATCAATTGCCTTGCTAAAATCTAGGTAGGCCATGTCCACAGCCCTTCCCTGGTCTACTACTTTGGTCACCCAGTCAAAGAAATCTATTAGATTCATCTGACATGACCTTCCCATCATGAATCCATACTGCCTTGGGGTCCTGTGCCCCACTGGCCTCTAGGTACTCAACAATTCTTTCCTTTAGAAGTGATTCCATCATTTTCCCTACCACTGAGGTCAAACTAACTGGTCTGTAGTTTCCTGCCTCTGTCCTGCTCCCACTTTTGTGAAGAGGAATCACATCTGCCCTCCTCCAGTCCTAGGGTACAACCCCATCCTTCCATGATTTGTTAAAGAGAGTAGTCAGCGGTGTCACTAGTTCTACCCTTAGTTCTTTTAGAATTCTTGGGTGAATCCCCATCAGGCCCCATTGCTTTGTCCACCTTCAATTTTATTAATTCTTTCAGAACCCTTTCTTCTGTAAATGGACTGGCATCGACCCCCGGCTTCAGAGTGTTTCTCTTGTTTGGTTTAGGTAACTCCCCCTCATCTTCCTTTGTGAATACTGAGCAGAAATATTCATTCAGTATCCCTGCTTTTTCACTGTCACCCTCTACCCACATTCCCTTCCCTTTATTAAGCTTGAGTATCCCTCCTTTGGTCTTTTTTCACTCCCTAATGTACCTATAAAAGGTCTTATCCTCCTTCTTAAAAGAATTGGCTATCCTTTCCTCAGTTTGGGCCTTTGCTATTCTGACTGCCTTCCCAGCCTCTTTCTGCTTTAACTGATAAAGTTCTCTGTCCTGCTTCTTCTGTGTTTCCTTATATTTCCTGAATGATGTCCTTTTCTCCTTAACCTTCCCTGCCACCTCTTTTGAGAACCATAGCGGTTTTTTCCTTTGTTGTGTTTTATTGATTTGCTTTACACAAAGGCTTGTTGCCTCTGTGATGGCTGTTTTGATCACTCCCCATTGTTCCTCCACCCCTCCTTCTTGCCTGTTTGCTAGTGCTTTTCTGAGGCACTCTCATTTTCCCAAAGTCCAGCCCTCCTAAAGTCCAGTACTCTTGCTTTTTGTATGGCTTGATGGTATGGCTGTGTTTATCATGAACCACACTGTTTGGTGGCCGGTTGTTCCCAGATGGCTACCCACTTCTAAATCTGAGATTCTTTCTCCATCCTCATTTGAGAGTACCAGGTCTAAGATTGCTCCCTCCTGAGTGGGTTCCAATACTAGCTGTCTGAGGCATGCCCCCTGTAGGGCATCAAGAATGACCCTGCTCTTGGATGTGCCTGCAGCAAAGGTGCTCCAGTTAACATCTGGCATATTCAGGTCCCCCATCAACAATATCTGCCCTTTTTCTGCCATTCTAAGAAAGCCTTCTATCATTTCCTTGTCCATTCCCTTCCCCTGAGATGGGGGTCTGTATACAACCCCCATGCGGATTGTGGTACCATTTCCTGTCTCCAGGGTGACCCAAAGTGCCTCATCTGCTCCCTGTTTACTCTTTAGCTCTGTTGCTTTGATCCCTTCCTTTACATAGAGAGCTACTCCTCCTCCTCTTTTACCCTCCCTGTCCCTCCTGTAGATTGTGTATCCTGGTATGCTGACATCCCAGTCATGGTTCTCTGTGTACCATGTTTCTGTGACTGCCACAATATCCAGGCAACCCTCTTCCATCAAGGCCACTAGTTCAGGGAGCTTGTTACACAGACTACGGGCATTGGTACTCATCACCCTCCACTTTTTGATAGCCTTACCTCTTTTATCCCCATTTCTGTCCTTACTGCCTTTGCCCTTTTTACATTTAAATCTGTTCTGCTCCCTAATAACTTCTGTACCTTGGTGTTTACCTCACTAATCACCATGTTTTGTGGGGGGAGGCTGGGATTTCCCTGCTCCTTTTCAGTGCCTCCCCCCTTGGCTAGTTTAAATGCTTGCCAATGAAGCATTTAAACCTCTCACCTAGGATCCTGGTTCCCCCCCCTGGACAGATGCTGAGACCATCACACCAGTATAGGTCTGCATCCCTCCAGGTGGCTCCCCATCCCCAATGAAGCCAAAACCCTGAGCTCCACACCAGTTTTTCAACCACTCATTGAATTCCCTGGTGAGACGTGCCCTAGCATCTCCCTTGCCATAGACAGGCAGCACCTCCGAGAAGGTTACCGTATGCACTACTTGTCTGAGGCCCCTTTCCAACTCTACAAACTCCTCTTGCACTGCTCTGATCCCATTCCTAGCCAGGTCATTTGTCCCTAGGTGGACAATGACATCCAGCTCCCTCCCTCATGCAGCTCCTTCCACAATCCTGAGGATTCGCTTCCTGTCCCTCCAAGCCATGGTGCCAGGAAGGCACCTTACCTCCCTCTCCCCTTCCTCCCCCATTTCTACCCCATAATGATTGAGTCCCCCACCAGGAGTTGTTTCCTTCCCCTGTGGGGTCCTGTGCCACCCTCCTGTGGATCTCCTTTGTGAAGGTTCTCTGCATCTTCCTTGGTCTCCACTGCAGGTGCCTCCATAGAGGAACCACTATCCACCAGAAGAGCGAATGAATTGTGGAGAGGTACAGCAGGAGGGATGCAACTCTGTTCCACCACCCTCTCCCTCCTTGAGCCCACCCTGGTCCAGCCTCTCCTCTTTCTTGGCAACCTCTGAGGTAGTGGCATTGGCCCTGGTGGTCCCTGGGTGGGGAAGGAGGTTTCATGAATCCTAGCCAGGTCAGCCTTGAGACGGGCAACCTCCTCTCTCAGACCAGAGAGGTGCCTGCAAATAGGGCAGCATCGCAGCCTCCAGAATGTCTCCCAGAACACTGCCACCCCACAGCCATTGCACTGCACCACTCCTATCATGTCTTATTTTGTGTCCTCTCTACTGTTTCTCTGGATGCTTACTCTCTCCTCTCCTTACAACTCTGACCCTTCCTGTTCTGGGACAGCAACTTCCTATCTTCTTCAGTAGCCTCTTTCTTCCTTGCTCAATATCAGACCACCAGCAGCTAAGGGGGGAGAGTGAGCTACTTTTTTCCTTTAGGGTTGACAAAGCCAATGTTTCTCTATGATCCTTTCCTTTCTACTGCCAAACAGGAAGTTCCTGTTGACAGTCAAATCCAGTGGCTATAAAAGTAGAACTGGTTTTGAGTGGGTGGGATGGAGGGCAATTAGTAAGAAAAAAGGCTAGCAACAGGAAGTTGTAATTTGACTCACCTGCTTTTATAGTGTCTAAACCACACCCCCAGGTAAGCTCTCTTTCCTCCTACTGGTTTAGCAAAGTCAGCTGATACAGTACCCTTCCCAGCTAAGAACACACACTGACTTTCTTTCTTTTCTTTCTTTTTAACCCTAAATAAGACCCCTTCTACTTCTAATAAAGTTGTCTGTCTACCTAATCTTAACAGACACTGACTCCTGCTGAGTTATAAGTTTTAAATTAATAAGAAAATGTAGTTTATTTTAGTTAGCTGCTTTCTGCTCTACAAGCAAGGCTAGCAACAGGAAGTTGTAATTTGACTCACCTGCTTTTATAGTGTCTAAACCACACCCCCAGGTAAGCATATTTATTGGAATGTTTTAGGACTGGCACTTTGATATGTTTAACTACTTGATCACCAGCAATCAATACATTCATAGCAGCTGTTTACAATTCTTAATAATTACAAGATAAATCCTATAAGATACAACAAATCAGATCCTACTGACATTCTAGCCCTCTTCTCCTGGATCTAGAACAGTTGCTACATTTTCTTTGAAGTGTCTGTATTCCCTATTAATTGTCCTCTTGTGTTTAAGTGGGGCTGTAGAAGAATAATGTAACATTTAGAGCAAAATATGCACATGATTATTCCAGCGCCAGATGCTATGATGGCGAATATCTCCATAGCCACCATATACTTCCCTGTTGCGCTGAGGTATGCTGGGATGAAAGAGAGCCAAACACTAACAAACACAATCATGCTGAAACTGATAAATTTAGCTTCATTAAAACTATCTGACAATATTCTTGCTAGAAAAGCCACAACAAAGCTGGCACTTGCCAAGGGACCTATGTATACCAATATGCAATAGAACATGATCACTGAACCTTCTTTACATTGCACTATAATTTTACTATTTTCAGTTTTCATGTTCAGATAAGGAAATGGAGGAGATGTTGCCAACCATATAATGCATATAGTGGCTTCCAGCAGAGTGCCGAAGAAGACAATGCAGTAGGGTGTCTTGGGTCCCACATAATTCCTTAAATTGCTGTCAGGCTTTGTGGCTTTAAAGGCAATGACCACTGTAATTGTTTTGGCCAGTATCCCAGAAACACAAAGAGAGAATGTTATTCTAAAACCAGTTTGGCGAAGCAGATATGTAAGTTCTTTGGGTCGACCAATGAATATCAGGGGACAGAGGAAGCAAAGGAACAGGGAAATCAGAATAACATAGCTGAGTTCACGGTTGTTGGCTTTCACAATTGGAGTGTCCCAGTATTTAATGAAGACAAGGAGGACAGAAGCAGTAATTATAGAAAAGAACACTGTAGAACCAGTCAGAGTTAAACCCAAGGCTTCTTCATAAGAAAGAAAGTCCACAGATTTCTGGATGCAGATATTCTGTTTATCATTTGGTCATTGATCTTCTGGACATCTGAAGCAGATACTAGAATCTAGAAGAAAGGAAAATGTCTAAGGTTATAAGAATTACTGCAGGAAGCAACATAAGCAACATAAGCCATACTGTATTCATTCATTCATCATAAGGATCGTATCTGTATTTTGTATCTTCTTGGGCTCAGTTCCTAGCTAGTTATATAGGTAGGCAGACAGTGGAACAACCCCTTCCTTGTACATTATATCAACAGATTATATTGTTTGGCAAACATCCTTATCTTCTGTGTGTCTTCTATGAGTCAGGGAGCAACCATGCTCCAAAATGTCTGCTCCACTAAAAAGATCTTGCTAACTACAGTTCCAGTGAAATACTTACTATCCATTTATTCAGTCCTCTCTTTTGGTCAAATCAATAGTGGTAGATAGACAACAGGAATGAGCTGAGGTTAAGGATTATTATAGGCAGATAAGTAAACACTATAAAGTAGTGTACAGTGGCCCTCAGATGGCAATGAACCTTCTGAATTCTTGACCTAAATGTACTAGTTATCTACATACACGTACAATTGACAGGTGTGTCAGTCAATGTCCTTTTTCTTGAACTGTAGGAGTGAAGAGTGAGCAGATCGTGCATAATGTAGCACTGATCATACCCAAACTCATTGGTAAGTACATGGGGGGGTTGAGAGGCCAAATAAATTCCAATGACTTAGGGGCATCCACTCAAGAGTTATTCTGGAGAATCTTAGTTGCAATGATCTAGTTTTAATCTCTTAATCTTACCATTTATCACTTGTTCTCCCTGAGCCTCCTTTTCTTTTCCCTCACATATATATATATATATATATATATATATATATATATATATATATCTCATTTACCTCCCCCTACACTAACTTTGTTTTTTTTCTTTAGATATTTTCTGAAGAAGGCCTAAGGTTGAAATGTCGATTTTTAACTCTATTTTCTATGTTCAGCAGCATTTAATATTACCATTTTGTTTTGCTTTTAGACCATATGCTGACGTGCAGCGCCTTCTTTTTGTTTTTTACATTTTGTGTGCTACATTTGCTGTGACCCACTATGCCTAATCTGAAATCTCTTCTGAATTCTCTACGGTGCTCCTTCATTTCATCTATGTCTGCATTCCTTTCTCATATTTTTAAGTCTTCACTTGAAATATTTTCTGCCATTTTCTCCAAGACTAAACTCTGCAATCACCTACTGTTTATTTCCAAAAGCCGCCAGCTGGGTATTATTCCTAAAGGTTTCTGTTTCAAATTCCATCCTTGTTCATTTGGGTCTGAGATCCATGTTTCCTCCAGTAATAAACTTTTGAAAACTATCTCTAGGAAACTTATCACGAACACCATTCTCTCCAACAAAGCACAGCTGATCTCTGTGGACAAAACCATTAAAAGGCAAAAGGATTTCCTGCAGTGAACAGATTCACATAAACTTTCTTTTATTGAGCACTGCATCCAAAACCTTAACCCTCCTCTCTTTCAGTTCCTCAAGCACACCAAATCTGCAAAACTTCAGTCTCTCACCCAGCAGATCAACAACCAACATGAGCCCTCGAGTCAGACACAACCTAACAATTTGGTATTTTGTATTCCTCCAGACCGTCCCCTGACACCAGATGAGCAATCAGTCCTCAGCAAAGGTCCCTCTTTTGTGCCCACACCCAGATATCTTTATGCACCCCAGGTTCAAGTTGATCTGCAGAGCTTCTATAGTACAATACGCCTTACAGCTCATTTTTCTAATGAGACTCCTCTTCCCACAGATGATGACAGTATCACCTGAACAATCAACGGTATCAATCCTGAGCAAATTGCATGGACTCCCCCTCCAGGACATTTTTCTGCTGTTGATTATTTTGTTAACCAATGCATGGAAAACATCACTAACTCCAGTCTTTATTACAGGCACAAACATTCCAACCTGACACCTGGTGAGGTTGCAGCCCTCAGATCTTTGCAATGTAGGAATGACATTGTTATCAAGCCAGCTGATAAGGGAGGTGCTGTTGTGGTCTGGCAAAAAGGAGCTATACATCACTGAAGCCACACAGCAACTCTCTGACACCAGGTTTTATTCTTCTCTTCCACTGGACCTGTCTGCTGACCATCAGACTGAGGTCACCACCACCATCACTTCTGCTATTGAAAACTAAGCTCCCTGCTTCTGCTAAGAGACTCATAGTTCAGCATCCCCCAGACATCCAGGTTTTATCTCCTTCCCAAAATCCACAAAACAGGTAACCCAGGTCATCCTATAGTGTCTGCCTGCTCCTGCCCCACATCCCACATCTCTGCATTTTTGGACAGCCTCATGAGACCCCTCATTGAGTCCCTGCTCTCCAGTTATTTAACAGGTTCAGATTTAGTGACTCTCATCAGCTCATCTTCACCATGGACATCAAATCTCTTTACACAGCGATCCCCATGATGATGGTCTGACAGCTTTGCAGCATTTCTTGAATAACGGAAAGTCCAGCACCCACCCACACACACACTAACTCGTCTGGCAGAACTGGTTCTTACACTCAATGCTTTTTCTTTTAATAACAGTTTTTTTCAGCAGGTCAGTGGAGTTGCCATGGGTAGCAAGATGGGTCCCAGCTTTGCTAATCTGTTTGTGGGTTGGGTTGAGGAAAATTGTTTTCTCTCATTCACAGGGAATCTGCCTGAATTCTACAAATGCTACATTGATGACTGTGTGGGGGCCACCTCCTGCTCCAGGGAGACCCTCCAAGTCTTCCTTGACAAGTTTACCACTGCCCATCCTTCCCTTCAAAACACTGTTGAAGTATCCTCCTCTACACTGCCTTTTCTGGATATCCAGCTGTCAGTAGTGAACACTGGTCTGAAGACATCAGTTTATTGCAAACCCACTGACTCTCACAGTTTCCTTCTCCACAGCTCCTTCCATCCTAAACATGTCAAGAATGGTCTGCCTTATTGACAGTTTCTTAGACTTCACAGGTTATGCAGTGAAGAGGATGATTTTACTGAGCTGACCCAAATAATGCACAGTTTTTTTATCAACAGGGGATACCCTAAAAGCACAGTGGACAGAGCACTCTCCTGGGTCAGTAACATGCCCTGTAACCTTGAACCCTGCAGGAAGGATACTGTCACACAAGAACAATGGTGAATTCCACTAGTGCTTCCTTTCCATCAGAGCACACCTTCTCTTTACAAGATCATCACCAGTAATTTTCCCATTTTGTAAACTGACCCTAACATTGGTGCTTCCTTTACAGAACCACCTATTGCTTTCTACCGCTGGCCACCTAACCTATGGAATCTCCTGGTTAAAGCAGCCTACCTACTCCTAACAGTTCCTCCCTCCCAGGTACCTAACCTTACAACAGGACTCACTGCTGCACCTGCAAATTTATTTCCAGCGTGACTGAAATTCAGGGGCCTACTGGTGTTTTTCACATCACCAAGAAGTTGTCATGCACCTCCACTAATGTGGTGTATTGTATTCTTTGCAGAAAGTGTACAGCTATTTACATTGGAGAGACTGGTAGGTGCCTTGCTGACCATTTCAGGGAACATTACAGACCAGTCAGGAATGGTGACACTACTAAACCCAGTTGTATCCCACTTTATCTCCAGGAACCATAGTGTCAATGACCTTTTTGTTTGTGTCCTTCAGCAGGGCTTCTGGGATTCTGACCATAGGAAAAACATGGAAGCCAAGCTGATCATCCGCCTTGGCTCTCAGCAGCCTTCTAGTTTAAATGATAGACTTATTTTCCACTAACATCTTTCAGCCATCCCTTTTTTTCCCCTAAAGTCTATTTGTATTTGTACTCATTTAGTTTATTTTTCATTTTCACCATAAGTCTCCATCTCTCTCCTACCCACACATTTGTCACCTTTCAGCCTTCTTACTAGGCCCTGTTAATTAATCTCCACCTGGGGACTTCCCTAGCTCTTTCACTTCTATTATGCATTATCTTTCCCATCATCACCTTTTTGTTTCTCAGATTCTTTCTTAATCTTGGCCATTTATCACTTGTTCTTCCTGAGCCTCCCCTTCTTTCTTTCCCCACATATATATATATATATATATATATATATATATATATATCTCCCTCATTTTACCTCTCCTCTACACTAACTTTTTTTTCTCTTTTAGATATTTCCTGAAGAAGACCTAAGGTCAAGATGTAGATTTTTAACTTTGTTTTCTATTTTCAGCATGCATTTAATATAACCATTTTGTTTTGCTTTTAGACCACATGCTGATGCAGTGCCTTGTTTTTGTTTTTTACTTGATCTAGTTTTAGTGTTTGCCATATTGATCCTTGTAAGAGCAGGTCCAGAAGCAAATGATTTGATACCTTTTATTGGACCAACACAGATGTAACGAAAAGAACAATGTGCCTTAGCTTTAGGATGAACAAGTCCTTCATCAGAAGCCTAATGACAGTTATTTAGAAAAAACAATACTATCAACACCCAGATCATGCAGATAAAAAGCAGAAAAAAAAACATTTTTTTAAATACTCATTTAAAATAGTAGAAGATGATGTCAGAGAAGCTTAACAGTACTATTTCACCTTTAGCTGAAAGAGTTTAAGGGTCAGAGGTGCTTAGTGCAGAAGACATACAAAGAACTCCACTGCATATAAATTAAATTGACTTATAATGTTTTTTTATTTGACACTTATACTACCAATTTATATGTATGTTATCATTTATAAACTCCTCTTACTACACTATAAGCTTTTGAAGTTTACGGGGCTTAACCTCTAACTGGAGAGTATAGAAGGGTAATGGGTCCAGCTAAGTTTTACTTATCATACACTGTGTAACATATATATATATATATATATATATATATCTGCTCAAGTAGTTGTTATCTTATAAGTCAGTTTAATTTATATGCAGTGGAGTTCTTTGTATGACCTCTGCACTAAGCACCTCTGACCCTTTGTCTCTCTCAGCTAAAGATGAAATGATACTGTTAAGCTTCTCTGACATCATATTTTGCTTTTTTAAATGAGCATTTTAAACCAATGGGATTTTTCAGCTTTTTTGCTGCATGATCTAGGTGTTAAAAGTATTGTTTTTTTCTAAATAACTGTCATTAGGCTTCTGACGAAGGACTTGGTCCAAAAGCTAAAGCATTTTGTTCTTTTTGTTACATCTATGTTGGTCCAATAAAAGGTATCAAATCATTTGCTTCTGGATTAGTTGCAGTGAGAAAGGAATACACTAGAAGAGCAGCAGAGGTAAGCATTTGAATAATAATACTGGCCTTGAAGGAAAACTACACCCTCATATCTTGTAAAGTTTATTGGTTACCATGTCTAAAGACAACTCTTGTCCTGTAGCTGTTCAGGATATATGTGTTTGCTTTAGCTTGGTTTTATTGCTCATGCTAGTCCTCTGTAACTGTCCTGGGGGGCCTGCATTTCATGGTTGTGTAAATCTCATTGTCCATGACAGCTGCATTAGCCTTTGAGAATATGAACTCACATTGAAATCCCACCTGTACCAGGTATTCATAGTATGAGTTTGAGCAAGTTACTTTACCCCCCAACCCCGTGCCTTAGTTATCTCAGGTATATAACTGGGTAAAAGCTGGACCCACAGAAAAAGGAATATTGCATCTCAGTTCACTAAGGTTCACTGAGGTCAAGAGGAAGGAGCAAAAGGCAAATGCCCATATTAGCTCCTGTTGACTCAGTTACAATTGGGTTTCAAACTGCCAGAGAGTAACCATTTGTCTAGTCTTTTTCTTAAACATAGACTTAGTCTCATTAATAATTACATACTGTATGTAAGTAGGGAGAGAGTCCCATACTTTTACCACTCTCAGTAAGAAAAAATTACCATGTTTAAGAGTGCAAAACTTTGGTTTAGAAAGCTGAAATGGATGCCCCTGTGTGTTTACTGAAACCTGTTTAAAGTCTAGGCCAGTGTCTAACATTAGTTGCTGATTCCTAAGTATCTCCTAGACACATAATAAGTCTCCACAAGTCCACCTTGTTAACAAGGCCATTAATTTTAGAGAGTTCAATGTCTCAGTGCAGATTGTTGTACCAAGGCCCTTTATGTACTTGGTGATTTTACGTTGTACATTCTCAAGCCTAAGTTTGTCATTTTTGAGATGGGGCTCCACAACTGGGAACAGAAAAACAGATGGGGTGAACATAAGCTCTATACATAAGCAATAAAACTGAGGTCTGTCTTGAGATATTATTGTATTTCAGTTGGGCTATCCTGGGAAAATGAAAAGCAAACTAACATAAAATAAATAGCCAGACCTCTTGTTTAGGTTTTTGAGGGTTCTTTAGAAAAAACTGTGGTGCTAGTAGACAGAACAGCAGCACTTAATAACTCTAAGCAGTCTACAATAGAGAACTGACCTGGAGTTCAGTAATACTGGGCCCAAGAAGGGACCTACTGACCTACTGAATAACAAAAGAGTTAACACACTAGCAGGCTTATGTGATCTGCTGAAGATTGCACAGTAAGTAATGGTGTCAGAGTTACTACCCCTACCACCCCACCCCCCACCCTCCACACACTAACAGGCATCAGGTGTGCGTTATCACCTGGCCTAACTCTCATCCCATTCTCCTATACTGCACTGCCTCAGCTTCTTTACACATGGAATGGAGTGAGAGTTAGGCCTCCATCTATCAAAAAGGAAGATGATATCAGCCTACAAAATTTCTTCCTAAACTTAAATCCTGCAGATAGAACAATAGTGTTAGGGGACTTAAATATGCCAGGGGTACAGTGGGACATGCAAAAGGTAGAAAGTAAACAGAAAAAAGAATTATATGGACATATTTGATCAGATGGGGTTTGAACAGATAGTCACTCAGAGCACAAGGTGAGAAAACATCTTGGACTTAGTTTTAACTAACATTAAAGAACATGTGCAACATTGCTTAGTTATAGCCCCATTGGGAAATAGTGACCATAATATGGTAACATTTACTATTTTGGAATTCAATCAAGACATCTCAGGTAAAACCACTGTTACGGACTTCAAAAAAGCAAACTTTGAAGCTATTAAACAAGAGTTAAAAACATGGGATTGGGAGCAGGAATTTAAGGAAAAAAATACAACTGAAATGTGGCAAATATTAGAAAACAAGTTGGAAAACTGTACAATGCAGTATATCCCCTTAAAAATAAAACATAAAAAGGGCCACAATACACCTAGATGGATAAATGGTAAACTTAAAAAAACTAATCAAGAGAAAACAAAATTGTTTAAGAACCTAAAAAGAGATTAACAAGAAATCAACCAGGTTAAATTCAGAAACATGCAGAAACAGGTTAAAAAAGAAATAAAGAAAGCAAAGGCAAAATCTGAAATCAAATTAGCAGTCTCAGCTAAGGATAACTATAAATCATGTTATGCCTATATACATGGGAAAAGAAACTCCGGAAACACAATAGGTCCCCTACTTGGCCCAGATGGCTCAGTCATAAGTACAAATAAAGAAATGGCAGAGATCCAAAATAAATATTTTGCAATAGTCTTTTGTGAAAAAAAACAACAGGACATTGCAGTGGAGGACAAGGGGGAGATAAAAAATAGCCTGATTATAATTGATCCAGTCGAAGTAACAAAAAGACTGTAAATTAAACCCATATGAATCCCCTGGACCAGATGGAATCCATCCGTGAGTATTAAAAGAACTAGCAGCAGAACTCTCACTCCCAATTAGCCACATCTTCCAACTCTCCTTTGACAAAGGAGACGTTGTTCCCCCCTGATGGGAAGCATTAGTTGTACCCATTTATAAAAAAAGGTCTGAAAGAGAATCCAGCAAATTATAGGCCAGTAAGTCTGACATCTCTACTGTGCAAGGTGTTGGAAGGAGTAATAAAGTTCATTGAGAAGTTTACAAGGGAGAATAATCTAGGACATGACATGCAGCATGGTTTTAAAAAAAATAGATCTTGCCAGAAAAATATGCTCCACTTCTACAATAGAGTCAGTAAGGCATTGCATATGAAGAAATCAGTTGATGTAGTATTCTTGGATTTTACCAAGGCTTTTGATAAACTGCCTCATTTCAAGTTGATCCAAATACTAAGGAACCTGGGCCTTTATGAAAACATTGTCAGATGGATCAATTCATGGTTGACAGAGTGAAAGCAAAGAGTTAGCATTAGAGGAGAGGTCTCGGATTGGATTGAGGTGACAAGCGGGGTGCCACAGGGGTCAGTCCTGGGTCCAAGCCTTTTTAACATCTATGTGACATCACTTAAGTATGAACAGAAAATTGCCTGGATGACTAAATTTGCAGATGATTGTCGACTGGGGGCTGAAATTCAAGATAACGGAGGATCAAGTGCATTACAAGATGCACTTAACCACATTAGGGATTGGTGTGAGCTGTACAAACTCCCCTTAAATGGGAACAAATGCACTGTCATGCACTTGTGAAATAGAAACATAGGCCATACATACTATATAGGTAACACGCCACTAAGAGTAGTCAGCGAGGAAAGGGACCTGGGTATTACAATTACAAATGACCTTCAGTTCAAATCCCATTGTAGGAAGGTGGCAGGAAGGGCCAATAGTGTCTTAAACTGTATTCTTAAACATATTGTTGATAGACATAGAGAGGTGATGGTCCCACTGTATGGGGCATTGGTGAGACTGCTAATGGAATTTGGGGTTCAAGTGTGGTCACCACAGCAGAAGAATGAGAAACAACTATTGGAGGGAGTACAAAAAAAAGCTACACACTCTATTAGAGGAATGAAACATAAAGATTATGAGACTAGATTGAAGGAGTTGAACATGTTTTCCCTTGAGTACAGGAGACTCAAGGGAGATATGTGACTATTACATAAACCATGTTCAGGCAAAGAACTTTGGGAAGGATTGGGATTAAGGTTTAATGAGTCGATGTACAGTACTAGATCACACCACCTCCAGCTTAGGGGGGATAAGTGTAATACCTGGAAGCGTAAAGGTTGGTTTAGTCAGAGAGTGATATCACTTTGGAATTCAATGCCCAAAGATGCAGTAGCTCAAACATCAATGGATAGCTTCAAATATAGTTTAGGTGCATTACACAAAAATGGGCATATATAGGAGCACTGCGGTGAGAATAATGGACTAACCATCTTTAAAGGCTCTGTACTGACCTATGAGACAACTCCAACACACACCCTGATGCCTGTTGGTATGTGGAGGGTGGGTGGTGGGAGGGTAGGTGGTAACCCTGACACCACATTTCCATGCTTTTATCACTGGGCTATGAACCTTAACTAATGCATCAGCAGAGTTTTTTGAAGAATATATATATATATATAATAGTGGCACGGTAGGGCCACTTATAGTTAGGTTGAGTACCCCATTTAAGGTTAAATCTGAAATTTGGCCACTTAATAACTTTGCCATTATATGACAGATTTTCCTGAAATTTGGAATTCCCAGTCTGGTACCATAGATCTCTGGATATGCCAAGTTTCGTAAGGATCAGCTATATGGTTGCGGAGCTACAGAGCACTGCAAAACACACAAATTACGCATTTTTGCGCATTCTTTGCTCATGCTTACAGATCACACAATTTGCATGACTGTCCGTAACCTTCAGAAAACATGCAGCCTGGGTCCCCAATGTGCCTTTCGAAGATTTTATGAAAAAATATTAAACAGTTCAAAAGTTATTCAAAAAATAAGTTTCCCATTATAGTCAATGGGAAAAGTTAAAACATGCGAAAGTGTCACAAATGTACTTTTTACTTTTGCAAATAACCCTTGTAGTGTCACAAATCAGCCATCTTGTTTTCAGCTGGTGGTCACAGAAATGCTTGGCATTTAAATGTGGGACCCTCTAGGGACATGATTCTTGTTGTGTTCACCTAGTCGAGCCCTGAGGATGCTAGTCATGTCTTTTTTTGGGGGTAAAACACCCCAGAAATATGTTTTTTTAATTTTTTGTAAAAAGTAGTGTCACAAAGTAGTTTTGCATATGCAACACTTTTATGATTTTATTTGAGAAAGTACTTCGCGACACTATGCCCAAAACAATAGGGAATTTTTGCCACCCTGCTGCAAAAGAACAGTTTGGTCTTTTAGGCTGAAATTTGGAGGGAAGTAAGCCACAATCTCATAGATGTGCCTCTTTGTGGTTTAGTGGCAAAATATTAGAGGGCTGCAAAGTTACAGCACTCTGAAGTTGATGGTTTTTCCCATAGGCATACATTACGGCCTCATCCGTGCCTTTCGGGGCCCGTATCTCGAAAATGCTTTGAGATACGGACTTTTCGTCAGAAGAATTCTTAGACCCCTAATGGAACTAAGTGCAAAAATAGCCAAGAAAGTCATAAATAATATGAGATTTTATATTTTTTTCTACGATGTACAATTCCTGAGATATAAGCAATTTAGTATTCCAAGTGTTAATTTTTGGCTCCGAGGGCCAATATTATGCATAGATTTTTTTTTATTCACTGTGCTTCTGAATGCACCTTTTTGGGGAAACAAGTGTGTGCATTTGCATTACTGTTATACTTAGCGTTTCCACTTGCGTTTCCGTAATCATTTGTAGTAGCGTTTCTGTTAACATCACTGTGTGAATTACCCTTTGCATTTGCATTTGTGCTTGCGTTTGCATTACTGTTAGCATTTGCATTTCCATTACTGTTTTTGTTTGTGTTTTCTTTTGCATCACCATGTGCATTACCATTTGTGTTTGCTTACTTGCTTCCATTTGCATTTCCACTTATGTTTGTGTTTCCTTTGGCATCACCGTTGGTGTTACCATAAGCATTTGCATTTCCAATTGTGTTACCGTGATCATGCATGTTACCGTTTGTGTTTGCATATGCACTTGTGCTTCTGTTTGTGTTAGTGTTCGCTTTGACGTCATCGTTGGTGTTACTACAACCATTTGCATTTCCATTTGCGTTACCGTTATTGTTTGCATGTTCGTCACTGTTTACGTTTCATTTCTGTTGGCCTTAGCATTTGCATTTTCAGTAGCGTTTCCATTGCTGATTGAGTTACTGTTTCCTTCTGAACCATGTGTCTGATTTGCCTGGCATTTGGAATGTGCAAAGATTTGTAATTCATCTTTCACTTTGCCAATTTATGGGTCGCTGGCACTTATGATTGCTGAACTGTGCATGTTAAGTTGTTTGCTCATGGCACTGTGCGACTGTTGAATGGATGTACACACAATTCTGGACACACGGTGTGCCATGGTACATGTCTTCATTTACCAATTTTCATTTCACTCGGTCATACAGTTTTTGCACAGTGGAGAGACAAAAAAATCACCACCACATTCCATTCACTATTTATAGTGCACATTCTCAAAAAAGAAGGGGAAATACATGGCAAAAAAGTATATTTAATGCATCAGTTAGGGTTGTTCCACAGCAACAAAAGTGAAGAAGTTCGATGTTAGGGTTGCCATCACTTGCACCCCATGCTCACCCTGTCCCCACCAACAGGCATCGGGGTGTGTGTTGGGGTAGTCGGTCCTAACTCTCACCCCATTCTCCTATACTGCACTGCCTCAGCTTATTTACAAATGGAATGGGGTGAGAGTTAAGGCCAATGATCCCAACACACACTGTTGATGGGGACAGAGTGGGAGTAAGGAGCAAGGGGCAACAACCCTAACACCAAATTTCCTTGCTTTTGTGGCTGTGAAACATCCCTAACTGATGCCTGCAAATTCTTTGATCACTAGATTCTTTGATCGTGATCTTGCATCGCAACTTAAAAACACAAATTTCTCAGCTTGGGGTGGGCTAGGGACTCAAATGAGGGTGGGTTTTGCTCAGGAGGCTTCGTTCTATCGAGGAATGGTGTTGGTTCGCTTCCAATTGGTGAAAAAATCATGTTTCACCATTTTTTATTCTTTGATCACGATCGTGCAATTTCTTTGATCATGAGCCTGCAAATTCTTTGATCTCAATATCCTTTGATCGCGATCGTGCATCATGAGTGAGGGACAAGATGGCGAGATTAAAAAATTAATTTTCTCGGCCCAGGGGTGCCCTAGGAAGTCAAATGAGGGTGGGTTTTGCTCAGGAGGCATCGTTCTGCCTGATTTGAATAAAATAAATAATGTTTTCAATATCCCTGGTAGTCTAGCGGCCCCCCAATCTGTATAAAAAATTTATGTTCTGCATATCCCTGGTAGTCTATCGGCCCCCCCAATGTGCATTAAACAAATAATGTTGTCCCTATCCCTGGTAGTCTAGCGGCCCTGTCAATGTGTATTTAATTAATAATGTTTTCTATATTCCTGGTAGTCTAGTGGTCCCCCTGATCTTTAAAAAAAAAAAAAATGTTCTCCTTATCCCTGGTAGTCAAGCGCCCCTCCCGATCTGTATAAAATTTATACTGTTCTGTATATCCCTGGTAGTCTAGTGGCCCCCCAATGTGCATTAAATTAATAATGCTCTTCGTATCCATGGTAGTCTAGCGGCCCCCCCGATCTGTATAAAATGTATATTGTTGTCCATATTCCTGGTAGTCTAGCGGTCCCCTCCGATCATCATAAAATACATTATGATCACCAATTCCATGGTAGTCTAGTGGCCCCGCACATAGCCGTACTAGTCCATCTAAGCACCCCACCCATCCTCAGTTAGTGACTGTTAGCTTCACCTTCACCATGGCCAGGGTTATCAGGTATTAGCAGTGCTACTGCAAAGAGTCACTAAGAAATTATTTTCTGAGCGCCTCTTTGTAGTAGCACTGCTAATGCACACAGTCAGCGGCTGGCCGTGGAGGTGAGAGGTGGGCTGTGCCAGTTGCCAGCTGGGGACAGGTGGGGGGTGCTGGGTGGACTGGCATGGCTGGGTGGGGGCGACTAGACTACCAGGAATTGGTGATTGTAATTTATTTTATGATGATCAGGGGGGTCACTAGACTACCACGGATATGGACAACAATATAAATTTTATACAGATTGGGGGGGCCACTAGATTAGCAGGGATACGAAGAGCATTATTTATTTAATGCACATTGGGGGGCCAGTAGACTGCCATGGATATACAGAACAGTATAAATTTTAAACAGATCGGGGGGCCGCTAGACTACCAGGGATAAGGAGAACATTATTTTTTTTTACAGATCGGGGGACGCTAGACTACCAGGGATATAGAAAACATTATTTTTGTTCTTTGTTCATGAGCGTGCAATTTCTTTGATTGCGAGACTGCAAATTCTTTGATTGTGAGATTTTTTGATTGCGATCGTGCATCGTGAGCGAGGGACGAGATGGCCAGATTAAAAAATCTATTTTCTCAGCCCAGGAGTGTCCTAGGAAGACAAATGAGGGTGGATTTTACTCAGGGGACTTTGTTCTGGCAAACCAAGGTGGTGGTGGTTTACCACAATTCTTTTGCACAATTCTTTGAATTTTTTAAATTACAACAGTTTTTATTCTTTGGTTGTGACCCTGCAAATTCTTTGATCGTGAGCCTGCATATTCTTTGATCATGAGATTCTTTGATCGTGATCATGCATCGCAAGCGAGGGATGAGATGGCCAGATTAAAAAATTAATTTTCTCAGTCCAGGTGTGCCCTAGGAAGTCAAATGAGGGTGGGTTTTGCTCAGGGGCTTCGTTCTTTTGAACCATGGCAATGGTTTACCACAATTCCTTTACTTTTTTTGATTTACAGTAGTAACCACAGACATTGCTAGCTATTTCCAGATTTTTTGCGAAATCTCTGAAGAGTTTCTCTCTGCTGCCCCTACTGTGGAAATACAGAAAGCAGGAGATATTTCTGGAAATATCACAGAAATTTCAGGAAATAGCTGGCAGTGTCTGTGGCTGCTACTGTATAGCATTTTTTATTCTTTGTTCATGAGCCTGCACATTCTTTTACGATGAGCCTACAAATTCTTTGATCATGAGATTCTTTGATCACCATCTTTGATTGTGAGGAGGGACATGATGGCCAAATTTTTTATAATGGAATAGATAGGGAAATTGTACCAATATTTAACATTGAATATCTCTGAAATGGTTTGGTCTTTTTACTTGAAGTTTGGAGGGTGTTTATGGCATGTCTTGTAGATGTGAATTATGGTGTTTATGTGTCTTAGAAAATTTTTTCATGGAGATATTGTGTGATGCACTTTACGTGTTGCGTACAGTGTTTTGGATTGTGCTGGTGGCTTGAAATTGATAGGGTACCTAGCCTTAGTGTCATGGATGTAGTTTTCAGTCATTGTGTGGGTTAAATGTTAATAGATGCAGTACTGTGCCACTCTTACAAATGAAAATCTCAAACTTTGACACGTTATATCTCAGACATGGTTTGGGCTTTTTACTTGAAATTTGGATGGTGTTGACGGCATGTCCAGTAGATGTTAATAGCCATGTTTATGTGTCAGACAATATCTTTTTTGCAGAGACATTGTGTGGCACAGTTTACATTTTGTGGACAGCATTTTCTATTGTTCTACTAAATTAACATTTGTTTGGTGGCTGGCCGTGCTGTTGTCAATGAACTTTTTAGTCATTGGGTGTTGCTCCCACCAACTTGCACAACTTTCTACTTTTCTATTCTTTCTTAAAAAGTGAGGAAATTCTATGCCAAAACCTTTGCTAATGCATCAGTTAGGGTTCTTCTACAGCAACAAAAGTGAGGAAATTTGATTTTCTGGTTCCCACCCCTTGCCCTCCACTCCACCCCTACCAACAGGCATCAGGGTGTGCATTAGGGTTGTTGGCCCTAGCACTCACCCCATTCTCCTACACTGCACCACCTCAGCTTGTTTGTATATGGGATGGGGTGAGAGTTAGGGCCGATGACCGCAAGGCATACCCCGATGCCTGTTGGTGGGGGTTGGGTGGGGTTCAAGGGGTTGGAACCCTAAAATCAAATTTACTGGATTTTGCCACTGTAGAAGAACCCTAAGTGATGCATTAATGAAGCTTTTTGTATAGATATATATATATATATATATATATATAGTTATAATATATATCAGCAGAGCTGGGTGTCCACCCCCAGTAAGGCTTCTCTTGACCCCCTGCCCTCCAGGTTGTCCTCCTTCCCACTAAATACTTGATGGCACTGTGCTACCTACCCCAGTGCTACCAAACAGTAGCCAGACACTGGGATGCCCAGTCCCCAATGTCAGAATGTCCATAGCAAGTCCCCTGTAATAAAGAAATCCATCCATCAGTGTTTTTTACGCCTATAAAAAAGGAAAATGGTCCCTCATTGGTCTCACTTCTCACAAACACATCCCACCCACTTCACACCGAACTTCCACTGAGCGCCCATTACCCCATACCACTGCCATCCCACACACACCCTTCCTCACCTGAACATGTCCCACAGTGTAGATCCACTCTCTGATCAAAGACATGTCTATTTGCTGGAAAATAAGGCAAGTATGGTTCAATGTATTTCAATAGGGTTTTGAACTTTGCTGTATAACTTTGTGATTTGTTTCATATTTTCAGCCCAAAGTTTCAAAATGGCCTTTTTAGGACCCCACCTCATGACCAGTAGTGGCAGAATTATGCAAACCAGGCCCAAAAGGTGATTTCATGGTCGCTTGGTGAAGTCACCATTCAGGCAGGATTTGAAACCTTTCTTCACTCTTGTTCATAAGGTGGGGTCATAAGAAGGCTATTTTGAAAACTGGGTGTAGCAGTAAGTAAAAATAACACTTATGAGCAGTCATTGTGATTTCTCAATGCACGGTCATAAGTTTGTAATTTTCATCATCATTTAGTAGCTGTCAGTGGAACACAGAAAGTACTCCACACATTACAGAGTGAGAAAAGGTATGTCTGTGTGATAGTAAGGATTCAGACAGCAACTTTGACATTGCAGGACACGTACTATGAAGTGATTTAGTGATGTGTGTGACATGTGAACTGCAGGTTGGGACTGTTTGTATAACAGAAGAACACTCTGTGCATTTTGGTGTTGTCAGCACAAGGGAGTCAGTTGCACATCTCACACACAGGGGTAGGGAACATAAGGGATATTACATATTCAAGGCTTACTGTATTAGTAGTTACACAAAACATAAAAACACAGACTTTGACAGCAGATAATGGAGTTTGCCCTTTAAGGGGCAGACCAAGCTGTCCTGGTGCACCCTTCCCTTTAACTGAAGAAGGTGTGCTCAGAGGGGGAGGGGGAAGGGGAAGGGAGGAGCAAGGGGACAGAACAATAGACAAGCAACAGGAAGGGGAGGGGCTAAAGGAGGTACATAATGGACAGCACAGGAGTGGTTCAGCCACTTTTTGCTGAAGTTTTGATCTTTCTAAACTGTAGCACATCAGATTGGCATTGATTGGAACAGAGGTTTGGTAAATATATTCAGGTAAGAAGCAAACACCTATGGTAGTCAAGGCTAAAGTGAAAGATGTATAAAAAAATAAATATATAATAATATCCTGGGTTTTATTCATTGAATCTGTGGTAGGTCAGTTGAAACAGGACTCAGATAAAAAAAAGTAGTCTTCCTTTTAAAACTTTTAAAATTAGACTTGATACTATTGTTGCTAGTCGATTATAGGTAGCAATGTATGATGGATCTATGCAGGAACATTGCCAGGAGGCAGGATGTGAGAAAGTTAGCCTTTGGGGCTGAGAAGCAGGCTGAGGAAAGACCATTTAGAAGGGTGAGAGCATCACGTGGTTTGGGGTTTGTTCGGTTGGCAGGGCATGAGTCCAGATTGTTTTAAAGGCTTTGTAGCCGGAAAAGTAGAAACAAGAATTGTTGCTATGAACAGTACATTTTCCTGTTCTTGGGAGAGCAGGGACAGTGCATTTACACACATGGTTTCTGCTGGTTTGAGTGGCGGGGCCTGGCGTATGGTCTGGTAAGGGTCTTGCAGCAGTTGGAAACAAGCACTACGTAGTAGCTGGGTGGTTTCTCTACAGTTCAACAAAGCCTGGATTTGTCATCTTTTAAACACAAAAAAATTGATCAGGAAGTGGTAATGACTAGGCCTTCTTCTGGCCTTAGTATTGAAGAGGAGAAGTTTCGTTTACTGGGTTGGGGGAACAAGCTTGGAGCTGTATTGGGCTGGATAGGCTCTGTACGATGGCGCTGGATCAGCGATGGAAGGAAGGGGCTCTGGGAGAGCCAAATAGATACAGAGTGTGATTTGGGGAGGGAGCAAGAGACCTGGGGGGAGGTACAGAAGAGGCAGCACAAGCACTGGCTTGCAGAGAGAGCAAGAGGGCTGGGGGCTCAGATTGGGAACCAGCACAGTTGGCCATGTGGTGCAATGTCACACACCAAGGGGGGAGGCCTGCGAGATGAATAGGGCACAAGGGAAGAGTGGGGGGCCAAGTAGTAGCCCTCAGAGGCCAGCAAGCTGAATTTTAGGCCAAAAAGGTCTTGGGGTGCATGGGAGCTGCCTGGGAAGAGGGATGGAGTGGAGCCATCCTAGTCGGCCACATGGCATGACATCACACGCTGAGGGGTGAGACCAGCGAGATAAACAGGACACATGAGAAGGGTGGGGGGCCAGGTAGTGGCCCTCAGACACCAGAGGGCTGTTTTTGTTGCCAAACAGGGCAGCAGGTGCATTGCAATGGGTTGAAAAGGGGATAGAGCGGAGCCAGTTCAGGTGGCCATGTGGCATGATGTCACACACCATGGAGTGAGGCCGCATAGTGGAGCAGGGGCACAAGGGGGAGTAAGGGGGCCTGATGGAGGCCTGAAGATGTGAGGGACAGGGGTGAGAGAAAGGGAATGACGCCAAGCCTGAGGGGTTGACAGACTAGGAGGCAGAGACAGGGGGCATAGGTGCAAGGGCCTAATCGGGAAGGCCACGTGGCAAGGGGCAGATGCCACAGCTGAGCAGTGCCTCAGGAAGGGATTGAGAGGGGAGAAGGTGCCAGAGGGAGAAGAAACAAGGAAGGGCCCAATGTGTGGCTCAGTCACCTACTGCATTGAGGAGGCCTAGAGGGCCATGCGGGGAGGCCAGTGGCCCCCAGGAAAAGGGGGATGGTAGGCCAGGACAGCTACAGGGGATGAGGGCAGATGCCCGGAGCAGGCAGCATGACACACCGCTCATGAGGAAATTGGGCGACAAGGCCCAGAGAAGGCCTACAGAGATCGGAGTGCTGGGACACATGAGGGGAGAACTTGAAGCCTGGAAGGCCACAGGGGGAGAGTGTTGACTAGAAGGCCATGGGGAACGATACCCCCAGATATGTGCATTTAAAAAAAAAGGGAAGGTTATTACTGCCAAAGTGATTAATGTGACTTTCAATTTTCTTGGTTTTTGGCCAGTTATCTCCACAGCTTTCACAGACCAACACAAGGAGATGGCACCGAGGAAAAGCAAACCATCTAAAGAAGACACCTACAAAGCCATAGTGGAGCTCGCAGAGAAGGCCAACAGAGTGTGGCAGATGGTGGAAGGAGGGGAGCTGGGGAGATCCGGGGAGAAACAGAAAGCGGGGAAGGGAAAAGGGGGCGATGGGAAAAGGCCAGCTGGGAGGCCACGCAGCCCTACCAGGGTGCAGCCCCAGCTGGGGGTACCTCCCAGAGCTGCCAGCCCAGTACCACCACAGCCCCCTATCCCTGTCCCGTCAGTACCTCCCCAAGAGCAGGTTGTGGTTCCCCCAGCGGAACCCAAGCCAGATCCCCCAAGCACACCAGCCCTCCCACAGCCAATAGTACAACCAGACAATTCAGGGTATCCCAAGTCCAGCAGGCTGCAAAAAAACAACAAGGCCACAGGTAAAGTAGCCAGGGCGGTAGGAGAAAGCATAAAAGAGTACATAGGTCAAATTATTGCAGCTCTCGGGTTAGGGGGGTTGGATCAAATGGAAACTGCACTGGCGGAGATTAGGCAACAGAAGGGGAGGAGAAAGGGTTAGAGAAGGCAGGTAAGGGAACAAGGCAGATAGGAAGCCCAGGAATGCCAATGGGGAGCACGTACGGCTGGCCACGAAAGAGAAGATTTGGAAGGGTGAGCACGTGGACATATTTGCATTAGTGAGCCAGGAGGCAGCAGCAAAATACGAGGAAACAGAGAACATAGGGAAGAGTGAAATGGTGGCAGCACTGGTTTTGTTGGGCAGGAAAGAGGAGGACAAATTTACCAAAGGAAAGATGTGGGATGGATGGTTTATAGGTTTTGCTACATACTCAGCTATAGTGCTGGAAAATAAACCTGAACTGGGCATTCCGTTGATCACGTATTCCCTGATAATAAGATGAGCAAAGGCGAAAGGCAGGGTATGCTGGATATATTATGACTAATTCTTCCAGCAAAGGATGGCGACCCTTGGGGATGTAAGATTAGACACAAAACAATTGGATCAGTGGACGGATTATGTAACCGACCAGTCTACACTGGAAGGGGAGATGGGAAAGAGGGGAAGGGCACCTCAGAGGTGTTGCTGGGCTTACAATAAGTCATTCTGCTCTTGGCCCCAGTGTCATCTTCGGCATGCCTGTTCGAAATGTGGAGGGGTCACACCCGGTGAGTAGATGCCGAATGACTTGGGCACAAGGGACACAAGGGACAGGAGGGCAAGGCGCAGGCCAACAGTTTTTTTTGGGAAGGACAGGGATATAGGGGGCAGGCTTGGGGTAAGGGGGGGGAGGTAGAGGGCATGCAGGTAGAGGGAGCCAGAATTATTAAATACAAGGAACAAAAAAGGGATGAAAAAGGGGAGTATAATAGTACTGAAGGGAAGAAGGCAGGTGATCGGTTCCAAGCAGTGAGAATGCCCATTAAGACGGAAGTGTGGAAAAAGTGGCTAAGAAAATATTCTGATAGGAAGGAGGCAGAGTCACTTAAGACAGGGTTTGAGACAGGCTTCCAATTAAAATGTGAAGGCCCGAGATGAGCGAAAGAGGTGAATAATCTGGGTTCAGTGAGAGGGAAAGAGGACATCTTAAGAAGAAAAATTGAGAAAGAAAAAATGGCAGGTAGGGTAGAAGGGCCATACACTACACCGTCTCTGCCAAATATGAGAATCTCTCAATTGGGGTTGGTTCCCAAAAAACAGTGGGCGGGAATACAGAGTGATTCACCACCTGTCATTTCCAGACAGGGACTCAGTGAATTATTTCATAAGTGAGGAATATAGTAAAGTGAGCTACGCCACATTAGAAGAAGAGGTGCAGATTATCTGGTGGCTAATGATGCCTGGATGGCCAAAATGGATATAGAGTCTGCATTCAGATTGCTTCTGGTTAGGAGGGAAAGATTGGGACTTATTGGGCTTTAAGATTGGGGAACAATACTATTTCGACAAAGCAATGCCCATGAGGTGCTCCATAGCATGTGTGACATTTGAAGCATTTAGCTCCTGTTTACAGTGGATATTTCAGGAGCAGAGTGGGTATTAGGTGGTAATACACTACCTGGATGATTTCCTGTTAATAGCCAGCGGGAAGAGGGAGACAGAGAAAATGTTGACCAGCTTTCAAGAGTTGTGCGGAGAGTTAGGGGTCCCGCTGGCACCAGATAAAACAGAAGGGCCCAGTAAGGTTTTAGAATTCTTAGGCATATAAATAGATGCCCTGAATGAAGTCTTTAGGTTACCAGATAACAAAGTGGTGAAGCTGAAGAATCTGATTAGATGGGTCACAGGGAGGAGAAGGGTGCAATTAAAACAGGTGCAGCAGGTCATGGGACATCTGAACTTTGCATGCAGAGCAATTGGGCCGGGTAGGGCCTTCACAAAAAGGCTAGTGAGGGCCACAGTGGGAGTAACCAAACCACATCACTGGGTAGACATAACAAAGGGAGTTAAAAAAAACTTCAGGGTCTGGGAGGAGTTCCTCAATACTAATAATGGCTGTTTCTTTTGGCAGGCAGAATGAGTATATAACACGGATCTCAAGCTCTACATGGATGCGGCAGGGGGTTTGGGTATAGGAGGCTATTTAAAGGGAAAATGGTTTGCAGAACCATAGCCTGCAAGTTGGGTGAGGGATGGGAAAGTAAAAGATATCACACTGTTGGAAATCATGCCCATATGGGCCTGCATTCTGGTGTGGGGAGAAGAACTGCATAATCAGAAAGTCACATTTTGGTGTGACAAGGCAGCTGTGGAAGTTTTAAACAACAGAGGAGCCAGATCAGAAACAGTAATGTGGGTTTTGCAACAATTAGTTTTAAGGACCCTGCAACTGAACATGTCATTCAGGGCCAAACACATAGAAGGGGTACAAAATATCCTAGCTGACAGCCTTTCCCATCTGCAGCTGGACCGTTCCTGGATGCTGGCACCAACAGCAGAGAATCGGAAAACACCCATACCAACGAACATCTGGAATGTTGAAGAGAGGGAGCAGAACTGCTGTTTCACAGCTCATGAGCAACATGGACTTTGAGGGCCTATGAAGAGGCATGGTGGGTGTTCCAAACATTAATGGCAACACACCACATGGAGGTAAGTGGGCCAATCATGGAGGAACAGTTAGGGAAGTTCACAGTAGATCAGTTGGAGAGAGGAACAGCTCACAACACATTGGGGGTGTACCTAGTGGGGATTAGCTTAATCTGCAGCCTTAAGAAATGGGGGGACCCAACAAAGTCAGTGTTGATCAAGAGAATGATGCAAGGATGGGGAAGGTTGAAGTAAAGACCCACGGATAGTAGAAGACCAATAGAGGAACAGTGGCTTGCAAAATTAAAAGGGGGACTACCAGCAATTGCAGATCAAAAGACGAAGCACGGTTATTTCACACAATTTACCTGGTAATGCTTGCAGGGGCCCTGAGAGTGAGTGAGGCTGTGGGACATGGCAAGAAAAAAGAAGAAGGGGGGTTAGAATGGGAAGATATAAGCTGGGGGACGAAGGTGATACACATACTAATCAAGAAACCAAAGACAGATCAAGGGGGGAATGGTTGCACAGTGACCCTGAAGTCCCAAGAAGAGGACACAGTGTGCCCAGTAAAGGTTTTGTGGGCTTACACCATACAGCGTGGGTATAGAACAGGGAGTTTCAAATCACATTGAAGCTGCTACAGGACCTGAAGTGTGCTGCATAGACTGCTGTTTGAGTCTGCACATGAGTCATCTGTTGTTGAGAACTGTATATGCTAAAGTTCTGTGGAGCTGTGATTGATTTGGGTTGCTAGGTAATAGCACAGTACCTGACCTGCTTGCAGCATTATTGCCATCACCTGCTTTCATTGAATTCTGTACTGGTCTCCACATTTTTCCAGATGGTGGCAGCTCTGGGAAGTGGAGGGGGGGTGATTTCAATATAAAGGCTGCCTTCTACACAGCGGCAGCGTCAAAGCGGCAGCAGCTAAGTGGGACAGCAAAGTGAAGAGAGGAGTCTGACCGGAGTCAGACCGGGGACGGACTGGGCTACTAGAGTTTGTAATATCTTGCTTAGAGTTAATCATTTCTTTTGGGTTTGTACCTATAGATTAGTTATGATTAACAGAGGGATATTGTTGTGTGTAGCCTATACACTTTGTGTTTTGTGTACTGATGGGTTATTTTGTTCTATGTGTGTTAATAATGACTTTAGAACGTATGAAAATAATCAGATTCTGGAGTTCCAGACTCAACTGTTTATTCCTAATTATAGTCATTTATTTGGTGTAAAGGTTAAATACATGTGTTATAATTTGGGTTACAGTGTTAGGAAATATAAGACAAGAAATGTGTTCTGCCTGTTTGCATAAGAACCTGGTTACATTGCTTTCTCTTGCTAATTCGATCTGGCGATGTTGAAAGCAACCCTGGTCCTTTAGCAAACGATATGGCAGATAGTGATTTTTTTGCAGCATTCATATGGCCTCAAAATTATGCATTTTAATGTATTATTAACATCTAAATTTCATGAGGTGGAGTCATGGATTAGTTTATATAATCTGGATGTTCTGGCACTGACTGAAACCTGGTTAACCTTACCTGTTCTTGATACTGAACTTTGTATACCTGCTTATAAACTTTTTAGAAAGGATTGTGTCACTGGTAGAGGGTGGGGTTTTGTTTATGTTAAGGAATATTTAATGGTAAATGAGACCACTATATTTAACAGTAATTTGGAATATTGTGAACATATTACTATTCAGTTATTGTTGGGATTTTTCAAAAATTAACTATTTGTTGTGTATATCTTCCACCTAATGGTAGCAAATCAGGCTTACAAGAACTTGTAAATGCTTTGAATACTGGGGTTTCTACAGAGTTAATACTACTGGGGATTTTAATTTAAATTGGATGGGTTCAGATATAACAAAGTTAAATACGGTCTTGTCTCAGTCTGGTTTACAACAAATTATTACTTTGCCCACTCGACACAATAATAGATCAGGAAATCACACATTGCTGGACTGGATATTAACAAATAGACTTATTAATATGATAAAATGTGGTTTGACCTCTGATTCGTTAAGTGATCATCATCCAGTCTTCTGTATTTGGAAACATGGGGGACTGAAGAAGTCTAAGCCAATTGTAAGGATTTCGAGATCTTTTTCTAAATTTGATGTACATTTTTTTTGTACAGAGTTGGGTAAAATAGATTGGTCTTTTTCGTATTCTATCCCTGATGTGGATTCTGCATTGCATTTTTTCATTACTGAGTTTACACATGTTTTGGACCAGTTAGCTCCCCTTGTTAAAAGAAGGGTCCGAGGGAAAACTTATGGGTGGTTAACACCTCCTTTGATTAAACTTATGAGACAACAAGACAAGGCCTGAAAACGTATAAATGAACCATTCTGCTTCTGGTTATCATGCGATAGGACTTTAAGGAACCAATGTAAGGCTAAGATAAGGAAGGCTAAAACAGACTATATTGTCATAAACAATGTGAAGGGTTATCTAATGCTACTAGTTTTTGGAAACAATTAACAATTTCATAGGCCTAATGTTTGTCAACCAGGTTCAATGAGGTTGAACGGTGACCTGTTGTCTTGTCCACTGAAGATAGCTAACGAGTTTAATTTGAAATTTACTGCATTGCCTGATTCCTTTAGTGACCAATCCAAGGTGAACTACTTGGGATTGACTGAAGATTTTACAGTTAATCCTAAACTGTACTTAAGGACTACTACTCAAGGAGGTAGAGTATGTTGCGTTGTATTAAGAGGGACAGTTCAGCTGGTTCTGATGGCTTATGTCCTAGTTTATTGGCGGATGCTGCCTCAGTTATAGCACTTCCAGTTAGTATTATTTTCAACTTGTCTTTGTTACAGGTACTATACCTAATATATGGAAACATACTTTGGTCACTCCTATATTTAAATCTGGTTCACAACATGAGTTTTGTAACTACAGACCTATTTCTATCTTGTCTGCTTTAGCTAAAGTTCAGGAAAGAATAGTTTATAATCAGTTGATTGGGTATGTGGATCGCTTTGGATTATTGTCTCAGAACCAACATGGTTTTAGAAAGGAAGGAGTACTGAGACTGCCTTGGTCGAGTTCACTGAACGCGGTACTTAATGGCATGGATAAAGGATGTATGACGGTGCCTGTTCGTGGACTTGACTAAGGCATTCGACTCAGTTGATCACCAATTGTTGATTTCTAGACTTGAGTCATTGGGAGTTGGTGAGTCTTTCTTGGACTGGACGAGGGATTATTTAACAAATAGGTTTCAAAGGGTTAAATATAGGGGTGCTGTATCAGACTCTGTAATGGTTAAGTGTGGGGTTCCACAAGGTTCTATCTTGGGGCCACTTTTGTTTTCTTTGTTTTTTGATCAACTAGTAAGTGTGATTAATAATGCTTCTCTAACACTTTACGCTGACGATGCAGTAATTTATACGCAGGGTTTGTCAGTTGGAGATCTAGGTGTTTCTTTAACAGAGGAAATGTGCAATTTTCAGTCATCACTTATGGCCTGTAAATTACTCTTAAACAAAACTAAGACAAAGGTGATGGTTTTTGGTATCCCACCTAGACTGAGATCTGAGGTTGGTACTTTAGAAGTTAAATTTCTTGATGGATTACTGTTTGACTATGTTGATACATTTCAATATCTTGGGGTATTACTAGATTCTCATCTAAGTTATGAATCTCATTTTTTGAGGGTTACCTCAAGAATACATTGTAGATTAGGTTCTTTGTACAGAATCCGTTCATTTCTTATTCCTGAGTCTAGGCTGGTTATTTCAAATTGCTGCTTACTTCCTATTGTGAACTATGCAGCTATGATTACTGACACTGCTTCTGCGACAGTGATTTCAAAGAACCACTTTACTTCACTTGATAGCTAAGTTTGCTTTAAATTGTTCTAAGTCATCTCATCATTGTGTGATTTTGAAAGAAATGGGCTGGTTACTGTTTCATTAAATTTTCAATACTGTGTGGCCAAGTTCATATATAAAGTTATGGACTCTGGAATTCCACATAGTATTTCAAAGTTTTGAGACCATATATTGATGGTCATTATTCTAGACATAGGTCAGACAGTAGGTTTCTTGAGATTCCTTTTATGAAATCTAAAAGTGGACAAAGATCCTTTGCTTATATTGCTCCATTTATTTGGAATGAAATTCCACAAGATATTAGGTGGTTGTGTTCTATCAAAAAGTTTGCCGATGCATTAAGGATGTATTTTGAATCTCAATTTAATTGTAACTGTTTTTTATGAATTTTTTTTATGAATTTTATACATAAAGACATTTTTGTCTGCAATTTGCTGCATTGTATATGTATGTTTGATTATGTATTGTCTATATGCAACATATGTGGGTCGCACCTGTAAAAGGAACTTGTTTCCAGTGTGCTTACCCGTTAAGCGAATAAACAAACAAACAAACAAACAGTTTATTTGTGCATGGGGATGGCAAAAAAAAAGTCACTGGTTATCAGGTCACAGCCATGCTCAAGAAAGGCATGCGATTCTTGGGGGAGGACCCAGGCAATTATTCCTCCCACTCTTTTCAAATACAGGCTGCAGCACAGTGGGCAGCTGCAGGAGAGACGGTGACCAAGATGTTGGGAAAAGGTCGCTGGCAGTCCACCAGTTACTAGAGGAATATTCGGGCATTGCAGTATGGAGACTAACATGTCATCTGTTTTTGTTTTCAGGTACAGGACCACAAAGGGGGATGGGGAAAGTCAAGAAAAAGGGGGACTACGAATGGGAACTAAGAACATGTTTTTAGTAATATATTCTGCTTAAATCATATAGGAAGAGGGAGGATCAAGGAAGTATGGATCTGTGGTCACTCATACGTTTATTGGGCGGAAAAGAGAGTGGAGAAGAAGCCCAGGGGAAAACAGTTATACCAGGATGTGAGAAAATGTAGGCTGTTTTGCTGTGGCATCCGAGGGATGAGATGGTCGCAGCTGCTTCCTACACTAAGAGAGATGAAAGAGCGGTTACCAGTTCCAGACCTAATTATCTTACATCTAGGGGGCAATGACATTGGGGGAAAACCATGGGTGGACACATACATGCAGGTAAAAAGGGATATAGAGAAAATACAACAGTGGTGGCCAGGGGTATGCCTTGCCTGGTCAGATATGATCCCGAGAAGGGTATGGACACATGAACACAGCCATAGAGCTTTAGACAGGGCCAGGAGAAAAATGAATAGAAGGGTAGGAACACTGATAAAGAAAATGGGAAGGCAGGTAATACGACGGGGGGGGGTGGAAGAGTGGGTAGAGGATTTCTACAGGCCAGATGGAGTGCACCTGTCAGATCTAGCCATAGATATATTTAATACGGAAATTATGGGCTTTATAGAGGCATGGAGGAGACATGCAGACAGTACAATATAAAAAAAAATAAATAAAAGGAGAAAGAAAAGAAGGAGGTCCCCTAGCCTAAGTTGAGGGGAAAGCCAGCCATCCAAGGCAAGCTGGAGACTGGCTAATGGGAAAAAAGGGGGGAGGAGGGGAGGGGGAAAGAAAAAGGAATAGGATGAAAAGAAGAAGTTGAAGGAGGAAAAGCAGTCTCAATTCTCACCGTTACCTAATAGAAAAAGAGAAGAAGAAGGCACCCATGTTTTCACCTGGGTGAGTGGGAAGAGGAAGAAAGAGGGATAATCAGAGATGGATATATGGATGCAATAAAATGCAATGGTGAACGATGTAATAATAAAAGATGATGAGATGGAAAATGAAATTATGATATATAATAAATTGATTGCCAATCTGAGCACAACAGCAAACAATGGTCTGTGTCTTTTGAGAGGGAAAAGGGGGAAATCCGGGACAAGGCCCACTTGGCCCACCAAGTCTGCACATTTTTCCCCTACCTTCAGTATTAGCGCAGCTCCTGATTGATCTCCAGCTCTTTCTCCCTTCCTTTCAGCTAAGATACCCTTGTGCCTATCCCATGCATTCTTGAACCTACCCACTGTCTTTGCCTCTAACACCTCAACAGGAATACTGTTCCAGGAATCCACCACTCTTTCTGTGAAGAAGTACTTCTCATCTCTTCTGAATCTACTCCTCCAGCTTCATAGCATGTCCCCTTGACTTGAAGCTCCTTTTTTTCTGAAAAAGTCTCCTTCCTGTAGCTTATTTACCCCATGAGGTATTTAAAGATCTCTATCATAACCCCCCTCCATACTGACTTCCAGGGTTCCATATATTGAGGTTCTTTAGTCTATACCTGCACCATTTTAATTGTTCTCCTCTGAACTGCCACCACTCTGTCAATGTCTTTCCGGATATGTGGTCTCCAGAACTGGACACAGTACTTAAGATGGAGTCTTCCTAGTTATCTATACAGGGCAACATCATCTCCCTCTTTCTGCTGGTGATACTCCTCCATATGCACCCCAACATCCCACTAGCTCTCCCAACTGCCTTGTCTTACAGCTTGGCCAACTTTAATTAAGTATGATTACCCCTAGGTCTCTTTCCTGCCTGGTTACCATCAATACCACACCACACATTTTGTACTCTGCCCTTTAGATTTCTGACCCTAAGTGCATTATTTTGCACTTTTTCATGTTAAAACCCAGCAGCCATACCTTTGACTACTCTTTGAGTTGTCCCAGATCTCTGCTCATTCTCTCCACCCCCCCCCAGAGTGTATGTCCACCATGCTGGAGATGCTGGGGTCATCCACAAAGAGACAGACCTTCGCTTGTAGCTGCTGTGCAATGTCACTTATAAAGACATTAAGGAGGACCAGTTCCAGCACTGATCCCTGAGATACCCCACTGGTCATCCTCCCTTCATCGAAGTGAACTCAGTTTAAGATCATCATTTGTCACCTACACCCTAATCAATTTCTTACCCAGTTTACCAGCTTTGGTCCCACTCCTATCCAACACAGCTCATGTGCTAGTCTTCTATGTGGAATGGTGTCAAAAGCCTTACTGAAACCTAGGAAGGCCATGTCCACTGCTCCACCTTGATCTAATTCCTTGGTCACACAGTCAAATAAATCAATGAGATTTGTTCAACATGACCTCCTCTCTGCCACTGAATCCATGCTGCCTCAGGTCTTGTAAACCACTGGAGTCAAGATATTACAGAATCCTCTCCTTCAGGAGCGTTTCCATTAACTTTGCCACAATTGATGTCAGGCTGACTGGCCTATAATTGCCACCCTCCTCCCTGCTACCACTTTTGTGAAGTGGGACAACATCTGCCCTCCTTCACTGCTCTGGAACCACTCTGGTTTCAGCAATCCGTTAAATAGGACAGTCAGAAGTGCAGCCTGTACAGTACTTCCTTGAGCTCCCACAACTCACAAGGATGCATCTCGTCTGGCCCCATTGTTGGTCATTTGCTACATATAGTTTGGCATTTGTTGCATATACAGTGAGTTTACAGTCACACTGGAAAATAAACTATTTGCAGATTTAATCTCACAAATATACACACACTGTTCTTATATTAGACAAAGAATGCCAAACAGCAGTTTTCATATATTCTCCCTCCTCCCCCCAGCTGGAATGTCCTGCTTCTCAACACTCACCATCAGATGATCACAAGACTGAAAAGGTCCGAACAAAGCAGCCAGAAGATCTGGCACACAGCCCCACAGGCAGGAGGATATGGGACCACAGGAGCCACTTAACTTAACCTGACTGTACGTTAGCATAGGAGCCGCACTGATGATGGGGAGATGCAACATCATGCTTCACACACATAATGACAGCACTGGGGAGGAGTTGCCCAAAACACACAAAAACTTCACAGCATGACAGCACATCCTAGTAAAGATACTCAGTGGATTCTAGAGATCTTCATGCAAATGAAAGGACCAAAGCACTCTCTCTGAGGGGTGCTTCGGTTCTTTCAACTATACAAAGTTTCCACGTACCAGACAGTGACCACTATCAAACTCAGCTTGCCTGTTCAATGCTCTGTCACTGACAAGCCCAATGCAGTCTGATCTGCATTGGTCCTGACAGTAACACACCTCTGAATTGCACTTCATCATACCAAAATGTTTGCTGCATACATGTGCAAGCAAATATAAGAATGAACTGGATCATTTCTTTAACAGGATGAATACACATAGTTAAAGTAAAGGCTGGAAAAATAGGTAAATCTGATTAAAATAAAACTGCCCTGTAAGGCATCATTCTTGTGTGTTAGAATTTCTAGAATTCTACAGTCCTGGGAATTGTGTCCACCTAATATTAAAAATATCTTAAATTTGCTGCGTATATATATTTTTTCAATGTTGCCTGCATATGTTAATCAAAATCTATATGACAAGCAGTCAAAATAATCAGATTTATTCTATTAAACTGTTGCATTATATGCTTAAAACTAAAGTAAGTCTGTTCATTCAAAGATGTTGCTTACCAGTTTTGTTGGCGATTTCCTCCTTGGAACAAAGGATGTAGTCAAAGCAGCAGACTGGCTGTCCCCTACGAGCAGCTTTTCTGTATCCAGAAGGGCAGAATTCACTGCAGACTGAACGTGGGACCTAAGAAAGACAGCATTCTAAAACAGTATGTTTTAGAAACTCAGAAAAGGTACAGTACCTCTTCTGTAGACATCTGGTGCTTATAAATAACACAGTTATTTACCACTACATTAAGTGAATTTACCTTTATGGAATGGGATGTGATTGTATGATATGTAAGCAATAAGGCATGAAGGGTTTGGGTTGTTGTCTGATAAGAGCACGCTCCAGTTGGGTAGTGAGGCACAAGGCACTTTTACCAAGTGCCTTTAGCACCAGGGAAGTGTTCTTATCAGGCAACAACCCACTTTCCAGCAGTGTCTTATTGCTTTTATAAAACAGGTTTTAATAGTAAATATTTAAAAAAAATAATAAAATGAGCAATAAAAAATAATTGTTTAAATGTCTTTTTTAAAGTCTGTCAAAAAGTCATTTTTCTAATAGTGTGCATTGGCAAGTGGATTTTGTATATTATGCCAGAGAGCCAGTACAGGGTGCTTATTGCATAGTAATCGTGGTCCTCTTTTTCAGCACCAGTAGAGCAGTCTGTTGTCCCTCAACCCATTCATACTGTCCCCACTTCCAGCATCAGCAGTGTAGTCTGTTTCCCACCTTCATACAACTCTTCTCTCCTCCCAAAACTGGCAGTGTAGCCATGCTCCTTAAAATAGGAATTTTTTGCTGTTCAGGAGGTTTTGGCATGACTTCCAGTTTTGCCAATTGATTGCAGCGCTCACTGTTTGATTCTGGGACACTTGTTCGTTACTGTCAGTGCATGACTTAGCACACTGGACAACAGGGATGCATTAAAATAACACAAAAAACAATATTTTGAATATCAAACTGATTCCAATGAGGGAGGAAAGTCTGAAATAGTAGTGTGGGAGGGGTAGGCTGCAGACCGTGGCCATGGCACAGACAGCAGCCTGGGGCTGTGGATTAGAGGCCAGAAGGAAAGAAAATACTGTAGAAGTGTGAGACAAGGTTAGTTACTTCTGTTGCAGCTTTTGAGTTTCATGTGTGCCTAGGATAGGTAGGGAAAAATGGACTGATGGGGTGAGCCAAGCGGTTTTTATCAGCCACCAAATTCTATTTCAGTGTTTCCTTACTTGTGGGGTGGGGATAGGTGTTCAGTGTGTTGGGTGAAAATGTTACTTAATGGGTTATGGCAAGAAATGGCTGTCTATCTAAGTAGTATGGCAGCAGAATTTTGTTTTTAAAGTTGCTGACAGGCATGGATATGTGGGATGTGAAGTGTCCAAGGTGCCCTAAAAAGTGCCCCTTCATGGTTGTTGTCCTATAGGACATGGGCCCTGACTAATCAGGATGCAGAAAACTATCTACCCATGTTATATGGTATGGTATGGTATGGTATGGTATGGTATGGTATGGTATGGTATGGTATGGTAATGTGTGGTCTGGCATAGTGAGGTATGGTATGATATTATACAATACAGTATGGTATGATATAGTATGGCTTTGTATGGCATACTATTGCTTGGTATGGCATGGAATGGCATGGTATGGTATTTTTTATTTATATAGCTCCCAATTACTTTGTTTTATGGAGTGCTCAAGAGTTTGATCCTCTCTCCCATGCTGTTTTCAGTGTATATGCTGTCCCTGGGAGGGATTATTAGATGATACTGGTTGGGTTTTCACTGCTATGCAGATGATACCCAGCTGTATCTATCATTTTCACTCAGGATGCCATGTTCTATCCAGGAAATAAATGTGAGCCTGGATGAGAACCAAGAGTTTATATCATCAAGCTGGATGTGACTCAGTCTGGAAAAGACAGAGGTACTGGTGATTGAGTCTGGATAAAATGGGGATGCAGGTGCCACTGATGTGGAGACTGGTTTACATCTGGTTTCTTCTGAGTTGGTGGACAGTGCTGAGGATAAGAATCTGGAGGTCATTCTGAACGAAAAGCTGACAATTGGGTCTCAGGTGTCAGATGTAGTCCACAATGGCTTTTATCATTTGAGGAACATCACCCTGATTAAAATCTTGATTCTTCTTTATGACCTGCTGTCACTGGTAGATGCATTTGTCACCTCTATACATGACTATCGCAATGCTTTTGGTGAGTAGAGGTGTCCTATGATGCCTGCAGCTAGTGCAGAATTCATCAGCCCAGATGTTGACATGCCTCCTGAGGGCATGTCATATAACCCTAGTCCTGTGGGAATTGCACTGGCTGCCAGTAAAGTGGTAAATCACTTTCAGGTCAGTTTATTGGCCTATAAAGCCCTGCATGGACTGGGTACTGGTACCTGTATGATTTATCGTCTCCATACCAGACCTCTCGCCCACTCCACTACACTAAGGGTGGCCTCTTAGGCATTCCAAAGGTAAGGTTGAAATCTTCCGGTAACAGGGTCTTTTCATCTACTTGTCATGCCTTTTGGAACATGCTTCTCAGGGTCTTGAGAGAGGCCCCCCTCACTGAGTGACTTTTAAAGAGGCTTGAAATTCTTCCACTTTCAGCAGGTGTATGGCACTGTGTAATATTCTGTTTGGAAATTCACCCACTGACCAGCTTTGCATTATTATTTTAAATATTTTAATTATGTATCAATATTTATCTGTTCATTTTAACATAGCTGTTTGCAATGATTTTTTTATAATGTCTGTAAAGTTTTGTTAAGCGCTCAGAGCCCCTGGGATTGGACGCTACATAAATAAAGTTTACTACTACTACTACTACCAGTTTTAAAAACTTAGAGCACATTAACAAAATACAAGAAAAGCACCTTAAAATCAACATTGGGCAGGCAAACAAGAAATTATATAATACTGTACTAAAAACAGAACCACAGTAAGAGGGTAATTCTGAAGCAGTGACCACAGTAGATTGACACCCAGACAGTGACAGTCGCTGTAATGGTCCTGGTTTCACTGATACAGTTTCTCCCAGTGTTCTGCCCCCTTCCCGAAACAAACTCCAGCCTGGATTTGATTATATTTAAAAAACCCCTGACACCATTCTGTCAACTTTGAGAAAACATAATGTTTAGCATAAGTTAACTTATATTTTAATACTGTTTCTGTAGTTCTCATTCTTCTTTATTATGAAGGACATTTGCATGTAAACAGAATCACTGCCCTATCTGTTTTGACTGCTAGTCTACATATGACATCACAGTTCTGTTTATGACATCACATTCTTTTGCTGTGGGGATAACTACAATGCCATAAACACGAGATTAATAGTTTTATTTATTTATTTATGTAAAAGTTGGTAACCGGGGAAAGCACCATGACCAGAAGCTCGTTTCCAGGTGCAACCCCGATTATGATGTCATATGTAGAATAGCAGAACGAGCAGCAAAGGTCTAATGGACAGTAATCCTCTTGCATACAGCTGTCTTCGGTAATAAAGAAAAAAGGTAAATAACTATAGAAAAAACATGAAATATAAACCAAACTGTGTAAATCTCACATTATTTTCCAAGTTTTTCTAACAGTGTCAGGGGCTCTTTAAAGCCAGGGTGTGTGGGCGAAATATTGACAGCCCCATGCCGAGTGTTAACATTGTCCCTTCACTGTGAGATGTCAGTGGAATATCTGTTGACATTCTGTGGTGCTTCCATTCTGAAGTATCTATATACTGTACACCCTCAAACAGTACAAACTACCCAGATCAGTACACCTTACTCCAGGTAAGCTTGTTCAAAAAGATATTTCAGCAACTTTATCTTACAATATAGTAAAGATCAATAAAGAGTTGCTAAGTTTATATAACACAGAAGAAGTTCCCAAAGGATGGGTCTCCAACCACAAAAGCCCTGTCTCCTGCAGATTTCAAATGGGATGGTAGCACTGTCAAAAGTCTGTGCCATATCAACTTCACCATCTCAGCTGTCATGTAGCACATCACAATATTATTGAGGAGGTAGCTGTGGTGGTGGTGTATAAGACACTGCCTGTGCTTATGTCCTTGACAGCTTTCTTAACTGCTAGTGGACTGGTGCTAAAGGGTTTGGGGAAAGAGCCTGAAAACCCCCTAGGAGCGTAAATGAATTTGTTGGAGCGACTATGTGACTGTCGCCTGGCACTGATTCAGAATCACTCAATGAACTATGTCATAGTGATGCAAAAATTGCAAAGTGAATTAAAGACATGCAGGGTTTTGATTTTCTCTACCTTTCCCTTTGGGCCTGGGTCTCAGTGAAGCCCTCAAGAGATCTGCGGTTACTGGAGGAAGCAACACAACCAGGAAGAAATGGTTGTGCTGACTCATTGTCTGATGTGAGTCTAAAACATGTTGCCAAAAGCATTGTCAGCAACCGGCTGGTGGGAGGCAGCAACAAGTTAGGATTGGTTGCTATTAACAGCATAGTTAGAAAACAACTCATTCTTTTTTTTTAACAACATTTTTTTTATTAGGCACATCTAATAGATAATACAGACCAGAACAAGCCATATATGGCACACATTTCTAAATACATGAACATACAAAAAAAAATCTTACTTCTATTAAAAAAAGGAAAAAAACAAATAATTCCCTTTTTCTAATTACCCCTCCCCCACCCTGTCACAATCAAACTTGCAGAAAAGCTCTAAATTTATTATTACCAAATAACAATGGAGGCAATAAACTGTTTAATTCATCCTACAAATGTTCATGCTGAACTGCTTCCTAAAGCCAACATGCCCATTTATATTGATCACATTTTTTCACTTTCTCTAAATTCCAGTTAGCTAATAGTAAGCGTTAGTGGACATGGTTATAGAAACATAGAATATGATGGCAGAAGAGGACCGCTTGGCCCACCTAGTCTGCCCATTTCCCTACCTGATGGATAAGCTGCAGATCCTAGCTAACCAACTGCCTGCTTCTTCCAACCTTCACCCCCTAGAATTGCCTTATGTCTGTCCCATGCATTCTTGAATTCCACCACTGTTTTTGACTCCATAGCCTCCTCAGGAAGGCTGTTCCATGCATCCACGACCCTCTCCATGAAAAAATACTTCCTAATATTACCTCTGAGCTGTCCCCTGTCTAGCTTCAAATTGTGCCCCCTCGTGCTTGCACACCTCTTTTTCTAAAATATGCTACACTCTTGGACTTTGTTGATTCCCTTGAGGTATTTGAAAGTTTCTATCATGTTCCCCCTCTCCCTCCTCTCCTTGAGGCTATACATGTTAAGATCCTTATGTCTCTTTTGATATGTCTTCTGGTGCAGACCCTGCACCATTTTAATTGCCCTCCTCTGGACAGCCTACACCCTGCCTATGTCTTTGGGATGACTGGGTCTCCAGAACTGCATGCAGTACTCCAGATGGGGTCTCACCAGCTGTCTGTACAGAGGGATAACAACTTCTTCTTTTCTAGTGGTGATGCCTCTCCCGATGCATCCCAGTATCCCACCAGCCCTACTTGCTGCCCTTTCACATTGCTTGCTCACCTTTAGGCCATCTGATATGACTACCCCCAGGTCCCTTTCCATTTTTGTTGTTGTTAGTATCTCACCTCCCATTGTGTATTCTTCCCCTGGGTTTCTGTTTCCCAGGTGCATTACTTTGCACTTCTTAGCATTGAATCTAAGATGCCACACATTTGACCATTCCTCCAACCTAGTCAAGTCCCTTTTCATCCTTTCCACCCCATCTTGTGTATCAACTCTGTTGCAGATCTTTGTGTCAACTGCAGAGAAACATACTTTTCCTTCCAGTTCCTCTGCAATTTCACTTATAAAGACATTAAAGAAGACCAGTCCTAGTACTGAACCCTGCAGTACACCACTAGTAACCCCCCCTTTCTTCAGAGTGGACTCTGAAGAGTTGCTAAACAATAAATCTTTCTCTGTGCAATGGATAAATCCTCACTCCTAACATCATTCAGAATCATATTACCAAAGGTCATAGGGAGTTTTATATTAAACCAGAACTGTAACAATTCACTTGTCCTTATCCACCACTGGTAAATATATTTACATTCCCATAAACAGTGATGCATATCTCCCACTTTCCCACATCCATGCCAGCATTCCTTCTTTCCATTTACTTTGATGTTTCCCAGAATCTGCGGGGTCAGATAAGCCCTATCTATGATTTTCTTCTGGATCACTCTGTTTTTTACATAGACATACAGTAATCCTTATTTATTTTAATATGCAGATTTTTCCATTCTTGCACAGAATAAGAAGTATTACTTCCCAATTCCTATTTGGCATTTATCTTGATCCATAAATCATCCTGAGTTGTTATTAATGTCCAATAAAATTGCTGTGATAATTTTGTATGGTTATTTTGGATTATTTTTCATAATCCCTTATATGATTCCTTTTATAATAAATAATAATAATAATAATAATTTTATTTATATAGCGCCTTTCACTGTATCAAGGCACTGAACAAGTTAATAAAAACTTCAACATACAATACAAAGCATCAAAGACCATAAACTTTATAAAATATATCATAAAAACATAATAAATTACAATAAAATTTCACACATTTTACAATACATTTAACTTTCCAAGAAGGCCATTCTCCATAAGTGTGTTTTCAATTCCTTCTTAAATATCTCCACGGAGGTGCATTCCCATAACTGGTATGGTAGAGAATTCCAAAGAGTGGGTGCAGCATGAGAAAATGCTCTGCTGCCAGAGGATTTCAAACTCACTCTTGGAATCTCTAACAACCCCATGTTGGCTGAGCAGAGTGATCAGCCGGGGCAGTAAGGGACCAGCAGGTCTTTCAGATAGGATGGATCCTGATTGCAAAGGGCTTTAAAAGTCAATAAAATGACTTTAAAGGTGATCTGCCACTGTATTGGGAGCCAGTGCAGCTTGCGCAGCAACGGAGTAATGTGACAGGACCTGCTTGTCCCAGTTAAAACCCAGGCTGCCGCATTCTGCACAAGCTGTAGGCAGTGGATTTCAACCCCAGAAAGCCCAAAGTAAAGGGCGTTGCAGTAGTCGAGGTGCGAGGACACAAAGGCGTGGACCAATGTTGACAGAGAGTCAGACGGAACAAGGTGCTTAACCCAGGCAATATTCCTAAGATGGTAAAAGGAAGTCCTGATGATGGCTGACACCTGAGATTGAAAAGTCAGCCTATCGTCAAGAATCACCCCAAGGTTGCGCACCTGTTCAGAGGCCGGTAGTGACACACCGCCAAGAAAAATTCCAGAAGGCGCGCCGGCACACGACCTCTCAATCTGACCACACAGGTCCACAACCAAAACCTCAGTTTTCTCCGAGTTCAACTTTAGCCAACTAGAATCCATCCAGTCTTGGATTTCCCCCAGACAGTTATTAAACACCGAGAGAGCTCCATCCTGGTCGGGTGCAAAAGACAGGTATAGCTGGGTATCATCTGCATAGCAGTGAGACCTCAGCCCATACCGTCTTATAATGTTTCCGAGGGGCAGCATATACACTGCAAATAACATGGGTGACAGCACAGAACCCTGAGGCACTCCACACAACAAAGAGACTGGGCCGGAGGAAAAAATCCCTGACACAACTCTTTGTGATCTCCCAGTGAGGAATGAATTGAACCATTTAAAAACGGTTCAAGACATTCCACAGATTTGACCCAGGCATGCTAGCAACACCATGTGAGCCACAGTGTCAAAAGCTGAAGAGAGATCAAGGAGGACCAAGATAGAACATCTCCTTTGATCCCTCACCCTCAGAAGATCATTTAACACCTGAACCAGCACAGTCTCGGTGCTGTGTCTTTTACAGAAACCAGACTGGAAGGATTCATAGATACTATAGATGGTTAAATGGTCATCCAATTGAGCAGCTACGACCTTTTCAATAACCTTCCCAATAAAGGGAAGGTTAGAGATGGGTCTGTAGCTGGAAAAACAGTCTGGGTCCAAGGAAGCTTTCTTCAAGAGAGGTGTCACCACCGCGCCTCTTTCAGGGAGCTAGGAAACTCACCCAACTCCAAGGAGCACCAGACTGTTTACGCCAGAACTGGACCAATGATGTCTACACAACCCAAAATTAGGGTAGTCGGTCCAGGATCCAAGCCGCAGCTTGTAGGGCGCACACTATGGATGATCCTCATAATATCTATGAACTCAGGTCGACAAAAGGAACTCCAGGAGAAGCGAGGTCCTGTGCTCTCACACACTCCTACCACACGTCACCCTTAGAGGTTGTCGGACACAAGTCCACCCTGATGTCAGCCACCTTAGTTGCAAAGTATTGAGCGAGCTCATCGCACTCAATTTGAGAAAGGCTTTCCAAACTTGCAGACAGGCTGGGTTGCACAGTCTATCTACAGTTCGGAACAGCTGAGTCGGTTGATTCTGAGCAACTGCAATCTGCCTGGACAGGAATTCTGCCTTCTTATGGGTGATTGCAGATTGATAGCTGGTATAATGTTCAATCAATCTAAGACGGTTGGCATCAAGGGTGGACTTGCGCCAGCAGCGCTCTAACCTTCACCCTTGTCTCCGCATCTCCCTCAGAGTCCCATCAAACCAAGTGGCCCTGGGGTGAGGGGAAAGAGGGTGCTCGCGAACAGGAGCAATTGAATCCATGGCAACCATGATGGCCTCATTATAGGCCAGCACCAGTGCCTCTGGACTACTGCCTACCAACACGAGGGATGATAGGTCAAGGACCACTGCTAGGCCTTGTGGAGTAACATTCCATAATGGGCTGTACCTAACCATCTCCACAGGGGCTGGCCTTCTCGGGGGGGTGTAAAAATTGAACCTCACGATGTGGTGGTCAGACCAAACAACTGGTTCCACCCCCATATCGGATGCATCAATCCCAAGAAGGAAGACTAAGTCGAGAGAGTGTCCAGATTTGTGTGTAGCAGTGGAAACTACCTGTGTAAGGCCCAAAGAAGACATTAGTTGGAGGAAGTGTTTACCAAGTTGTGAGAGTTCATCGTCCACCCAGGCGTTGAAGTCACCCAGCACCATCAATCTGGGTGACTCAAACGACATGTCGATGAGGAAGTCTGCCACTTCCTGTAAGAAGCGTTTCCCATCTCCGGGTGGACGGTAGATGAGAATGATTCGAATGCCTACACCTGCTACAACTGTGCACTCAAAGGACTCAGCCTCACCCACTACCACATTCGAGAGGCCCAATTCAGTCTTAAAACAGACTGCAACCCCCCCGCCCTGTGGTCCAATCTCGGGCGGTGTATCACCGAGTACCCGGCCGGGATCATGGCCTCCACTATAGGGCCAGAATTTTCACCCAGCCAGGTCTCGGTGACACAAGCCAGATCAGCTGAACCAATAAGGTCGGCAATAATAGCAGTTTTATTCCTAACAGACCTGGCATTGCATAACACCGCCCGAGTTGGACAAACCTCGGAGGTTGTTGGGCCTATCTGCCTACTGAAATCAGTAGTGCCCATGGGTATGGAAACCAGAAAGAGCAGACCCTGATCTGGATTCCATTTCACCCCAGGGCACCTTCTGGACTTAATAACCCCAACATGATGACCCTGCTCATTCCTCCTCCCCTGATCGCGCACTCCCACCCCCTCACCCTCCCACGAGCAATCCCCAATGCCCTACAATGCTGATAAATCTAGAACTGTAAGGGAGGAGTGCAAAAGGGGTGGAGGGCACGAAGAGAGGAGGGGGAATAACGCACCACCGTGGAGGAAAAAGGTCAGCACATGATGCTGCTTACTAAATTAAACAATAAAATTAAACCCACCACCCAAAATATTCAAATAACCTTCACTAACTGTCCAAACTAACTAATAAACAAATTAAATCAATAAATTATGACAAAACCACAAAAATAAATTAAACAAACCCCTCCCACCCCAGTCCTCTCACCACGGGGGCGAGGTATAAAGGCACTCTCACTGCCTAATAAAAACATACAATATTTAAATTCCCCCAGTTCTCTCACAACAGGGAAATAAATTAGTCCTTCTCCCAACCAGGAGAGCATACACACTATCAAATCAAACAAATAACAAATAAGTAAATAAATAAAATTTTGGACCCAGGGTCCTCTCACCCAAGGTCCAGAACAAAGTCAACAGGAGACAAAATCAGCAACTTCTCAAATACGACATAGGTCCAAGACAGTCCAAGTCCAAGGAAGAGGCAGCCACACAAATCCGAAGGGAAAAATTAGTCCAAAAGAGATCCAGCAAGTTCAAAAATCCAGCAAGTTTATATCCATGGAGGATCAAGCAGACTCCAATCTCATTTGCTCCCAGCCGAACCCCCCCGGGCAATTATTGCCACTCACACTGAAGGGTCACGAGAAGAGCCACTACCGCAGCCCCTTCCAAGGTCCAAGATGGCGAGGCACCCCACTCAGCTCCCCGACTGGAAAACACCCCAACCCCTGTGGAGTAGCAACACCCAGGAGAGCGCCGGCCAGAGCAAACAGAAGGCAGAAAAAAACACCTATAGATTATAAAACTCAAAGGGCTCACAGTCTCCAACAGAGTCCCAGTCCAAGATCTTCTGTCTCTCTTCAACAGACACAATATCCAGAGCTCCTCCAAACGCATTCAGGCTAGCTCTCACTTTCCCCATGACCGAAGACACTTCTTCACAAGCCAGGAGACAAAATCACAAAATCCCGCCTCAGACTGTGGGGAGAGTGTGGGAGAAGTACTAACGACTCATGACCCTGCTAAACAAGAGCTTGAATTCTCCGAACCCCTCCAGTATCCAAACCAAGAGGAGTAAAACAGAGAATATCAAAGTCAGACAACCATCCAGTTTCCCAAATATCTCCCAGGACATCACTCCCACACACAGCGACCCGCAGAGTGTCCCGCAAAGCTAGTAACCCACGGAGTATAGTCTTTCCGTAGGAGTCACACCGGACTCTCGACCAGGACCACCAAAGACTCCAAAAGAAAGCCAGCTGGTGTCTCCCACAAAATGGCACCGGCGAACCGGTACATCAGGTAATCAATGTGCTCAGGTGGTAACGCTAATACAGGAACGCCAAACGCCGAAACATAAACCAAATATTAAACACGAATAAAATAAAAGTAAAACTAATTCTTCAGAGAAGCAGCGACGACACGCTCAGCCTGGCGGCCATCTTAGAACATCATTAGTAGTAGGTAGTTGTCACTTTTGGATCTATATTTATTGAAAAAGTTATGTAAAGAATTATAATAGAACAGATTTGCAGTTTTGGTTTGGGAAAAAGAAAGTTAAAACTCTCAAAAGTAATACAATTCTCTTTATCCATTAACTGGACCTAGGTTAATCTATCCAGATTATTCCCTTTTTGCATTCTCTTCAATGCTTTTATTTCCATTATATTGGAATTGTCCCAAGTATTTAAGCATGTCCAAGGCAATACATTGTCCTTTTTCATTTTAATTATCACTTCCAGTAAAGATTTTTTAATACTTTGAAAAATTACCAGAATGTTAGACTTCATAGATAATTCCCAAATAACATTGTCATGGGCCATGGACACTTTCATTTCCCAAAACATTTGTGATTATTGTTGTTTTATGTTTATATGGTTTTAAGTTTTATAAGTTAAAGTTATTGTATTGTTAATTGTGGGTTTTAATTAAGCTGATCCGGGGTTATTTTTCTTTAGTAGCACCAGTCTGTAGGTCAGTTTAAGAGTTGAGATGTGCTGGAGGCCTACCCCCACGTTCGTGCTGTATTCTTCCTCTGCCCTTCATGCCCTCTACCCTTTTTTTCCTCCCCCATTGCATTTTATAACTTATCAGCACTGTTGGGTGCTAGGTATTGCTCGTAGGGGGAGGCGAAGGGCAGGGGTTGGTGAACAGCGGAGGGTGGATGAACGGGGCCACCACATCAGGGTCATGAGATCCAGGAAATGCCCTGGGGTGAAATGGAACCCAGAATGTGGTTCTCCTTTTCTGGTTTCCACCTCAAGGGCACTACCAATATTGGTGGGAAGGTGGTCTGGACTGCTCTGGAAGTTCACCCAACTCGGGCTGTGTTATGCAATGCCAGGTCCATCAGAAACAAGACAGTAATTATTGCAGATCTTGTAGAAAGGGTTCATCTGGCTTGCATTACCGAGACCTGGCCAGATGAAAATTCTGGCTCTGTTTTGGAGGCTTCAACTCTAGCTGGGTACTCAGTGTTTCACTGCCCAATATTGGATCACGGGTGGGGTTGCAGTCTCTTTTAAGACTGAACTTAACCTCACGAGTGACACCAGCAGAGGAAGCCAAGTCATTCTATTGTACTGTGGTAGCAGGTGTAGGCTGTAGGATCGCCCTCATCTACCATTCACCTGGAGATGAGAAGAGATTCTTTCAGGAAGCGGCAGATTTCGTCATCAACATGGCATTTGAATCGTCGAGACTGATGGTTCTCAGTGATTTTAATGCCTGGATCAATGATGAACTCTTGCAGTTTGGACAGCACTTCCTCCAATTGATGTCATCTCTGGGTCTTACACAGATAGTTACCATTGCTACCCATAAACATGGTCACTCCCTTGACCTAGTTTTTCTCCTGGGGATCTAGGCCTCTGATTTGGGGTGGAACCAGTTGGATGGTCCGATCACTATACTGTGGGGTTTAGTTTTAGTGCCCCCCTTTGTAGGCCTACCCCTGTGGAGATGGTCAGGTTTTGCCCTTTACAAGATGTTAGCTCTGAAGGCCTGGTGGTGGTACTTGATCTATTGTCCTTTCCGGTGGCAAACAATGATCCAGATGCCCTCATGGTGGCCTATAATAGGGCCATCTCAGTGGCTCTGGATCTCATTGCTCCTGTCTGTGTTTGCCCTTGGTCTCTATGGTTTGACAGGACCTTGAGGGAGATGCGGTGACTAGGTTGAAGGTTAGAGCATTGCTGGCAGAGATCATCCCTTGATGCCATCCACCTTAGATTGATGGAGCATTATCAAGCCTATCAATCTGCAATCACCCTTAAGAAGGCAGAATTCCTGTCTGGGGAGATTGTAGCTGCTCAGAATTGACCAGCTCAGCTTTTTCACATCCTGGACAGGCTGTGCAACCTCAGCTTGTCTACAGGTCCGAAGGGCTTTTATGCAAAGGGAGTACAATGAACTTGCTCAATTCTTTGCTACTAAGGTGGCTGACATCAGGGAGGCTCTCCAACTGGCACACTCTAAGGGTGTTGTTGTTGATCAGCATGAAGCTGCCACCTCTCAGTTTTCCTGAAGTGCCTTCAACTGACCAGAAATTTTATGGATATTATGTGGATTTTCTGGGGTGCATGCCCTATGTGCTGTAGTTTGGATCCAGGGCCAACTTTCCTGATTTTAGGTTGCATCAACTCTATTTGTCCACTCCTAGCATGGATAGTCTGGTGCTCCCTGGAAACAGGTGAGTTTCCAAACTCCCTGAAGGAGGCGGTGGTAACACCCCTCCTGAAGAAAGCTTCTTTGGACCTGGACTGCCATGCAAACTACAGACCAATCTCTAATCTTCCCTTTTTAGGGAAGGTGATTGAGAAGGTAGTGGCTCTACAACTGGAGAGCAATTTGACCATCCATGATATCTATGAAACCCTCCAGTCCAGTTTTTGAAAAAGGTATAGTACTGATACAGTGCTGGTTCAGGTGCTCAATGATCTCCTGATAGCTATTGATCAGAGGAACCGTTCCATTCTGGTTCTTCTAGATCTCTCATCAGTTTTCGACACTGTGGACCATGGGGTTCTGCTTGAGCATCTGAGGTTCATCTGTGGACTATCAGATGTAGTCCTCAGGTGGTTTACGTCTTACTTACTGGAAGAACCCAGAGAGTGGTGTCCGGGCTTATTCCTCGGACCCAGTTTCTCTGTCTTGTTGGGTTCCTCAGGGCTCGGTATTGTCCCCAATGTTGTTCACAGTGTATGTGCTGCCCCTTGGAGACATTGTAAGAAGGTATGGGTTGAAGTTTCACTACTATGCTGATGATACCCAGGTCTGCCTTTTTTTTGCACCCGATCAGGATGGAGCTCTCTCAGTCTTCAGTAACTGCCTGAATGAAATCCAGGAGTGGATGGATTCAAGTTGGTTGAAGTTGAACTCGGAAAATATGGAGGTGTTGGTAGTGGATCCAGTGCACTGGATGGGGGGTCGGGGGCTGGTTCACCCTCAGGACTTTATCTTGGGGGTGTTTCTCTCCTTACCTCTGAACAGGTGTGTAACCTGAGGGTAATACTTGATGATGGTTTGACTATGCATTTGCAGGTGTCTGCTGTCATCAAGTCCACATTCTACCATCTCGGGAAGATCTCCAGGATTAGGCATCTTGTTCTGTCCTTTGATCTTCCTGCACTGGTCCATGTCTTTGTGTCCTTGCATCTGGACTACTTCAACTCCCTTTACCTAGTGCTTCCTAGGGTTGAAATCCACCACCTGCAGCTAGTGCAGAATGTAGCATCCCAGCTTTTGACTGGCACTTCTCGATCCAGCCATATTTTGCCAGTGTTGAGCAGACTGCACTGGCTGTCAGTACAATGGCGGATCACTTTTAAAGTCACTCTTCTGACTTATAAAGCCCTACATGGACTTGGCCCTGACTACCTGAAAGAGCTCCTGGTACCTTACTACCCTGGGCAATTGCTCCACTCAGCTGGCAAGGGGTTGCTAGAGATCCCAAGGGTGTCTTTGAAATCTTCTGGGGCTCATACATTTATGTACGTGGCCCCTACCCTCTGGAATTCTCTACCCCACCAGATAAGGGAGTGCATGACCATGGAGGGGTTCAAAAAAGCCCTTAAAACATATCTGTGGACCCAAGTATTTAGAGTCTGATTGTACTTATTTGATTAATTGTTTTTACTGTAATGATTAGAATTTTTATCTATGTATTTTGTGCGGTGCTTTGATTTTTTTGAAAGGCACCATAAAAATAAAGTTTATTATTATTATTATTATTTAAGTAGTTTTTGTCAGGTAAAAATGCCCACTCCCAAAGTATTTGAATCTGATGAGCAACAACATAAGATATCAAGTGTAGGCAACCATAACCTTCTTGTTTTCTGGAAAAATAAATCATGCATTTCCAAGGAATCCTTGATTTCCCACCCCTTCAAAGAAACTTTATACATCTCCTACAGATTTTGTTAAACCATTGTTCAGAGTGACAACCTATTATATTCTAAATTATATAGATATAGAGCTTTATTGTCTCAACTCTACCCCACAACAATAATGACATTTTTTCCCCCAACCATCTAACAAGGTATTATTTTTTCACTAGCATTTTTATAATTTATACCTATAGTATCCAACTGATTATTTGTTAGGATAATACCCAGGTACCAGAATTGCTTACTAATCAAAACACGTGTTCTGCCTCCTTCTTTATTGCATAATCAGGAGCATATATGTCTAAAATTGTTGATTTCGTTTTCTTTAACCTGTAACCTGAAAGCTCACCATAAATTCTTATCTCCTCCAAAATAAAGGGTAGTACTTTGTTTGAATCATTTATAAGTAACATAATATCATAAGCAAAAACACTAATTTTATTCTCAATTCCCTTAACTATAATTCCTCCTATTGTATTATTGTCTCTTATGTGTCTAAGAAAGGGTTCTAACACCAGTATAAACAATACTGGTGACATAGGACATCCTTGCCTTACCCCATTTGCCAATTTACAAGGTTGGCCTAAGAAAGAGTTAACCATAAAGCAAACTGTTGTATTTTTATATAATAATGAAATTGCCCCGATCAATCTAGCAGGTATCACTCAATTATTGTAAGGCTTCCTGCATAGATTTTCAATCCAAAAGATCAAAGGTCTTTAAAGCATCAATTGCTAAAGCATGAGAAATACTGTAATTTTAGTATTTTGTGCACAATTAATTATTGCTTGCACTCTCCTGTTTGCTTCAGCAATTGTGCCACCAGATACAAACTCAGAATGGTCTAGATGAAGTACTTTATCCAAATTAACTATAATTCTATTAACTAATAACTTAATGAAAACATTCAAGTCGCAGTTTAATATAGGGTTATTGGTCTATAATTTTCTACTATTTGGGGATCTGTACCTTCTTTACGAATTAATAATACTTTTGTTTCTTCCATACATGGGGGCAAAATCATTCTTCATCCATAATTTCAGCAAATATCAAAGTCATGCAAGGCAATAACTCTTCATTGAAAGCATTATAGAATTCCACTGTAAATCCCTCTAGTCCCAGACACTTATGTTTTGCCATTTTAGCCATCACTTCTTTAATGTCCAGTGAGGAAAAATTTTCCTCACTGTATATCAAAACTAGCATTGTCGCCTTATTTAGATAATCCTTTATCCCTGTATATTTATTTCAGTTTGACTCTGATAAATTTGTTTATATACCTTTCTTATCAGTTCCTCCATCTCAGCATCTTTTGTTTAAATTGTACCACTTTTCTCTTCCAGGCTTGTTATCATATTTTTTTCCTTTTGTTTTTTAGTAAGTAAGCAAGCATTAGAAAACAATGCATTCTGTGTTTGAGTGTTGGTGGCTTGCCAGGAATGATGTTTCCAATCACTGTTGGAATATTACTAAACAGACTTTTAAGCCTGAAAGAATGGCAAAGAATACTATTTGTGAATGTTGCCTATCAAAAGCCCATGTTTGTGGGGTTGTGGTGTTCTTTTGTGTTTTGCTGGTATATGGTTGTGGATGAAGACTCAAGACAGCTGGTCAGAAACCTGGGACAAAATGAAGGACTCTGTGGACATTTAGCATATATGGACTTGAGTTCTTGAGGCTCACAGTAAACAATATTTTCTCATTTCTTAATTAATGAGTTTTTCCCTCTCTGGTGCAGACATTGTTACTCCTTTTATGACTTCTCCCAGCCCTGAGACCCAGATCCTAAGGGATATTGCCTAATCTGGCCCATCTTCTATGGCTTACCACCCAGGGTGGGGGTTGGCAGCCTCTCCCATGCTACCAGAACATAAATGTTGTATGCCCGAGAGGCCTGCAACCAGTGTGGAGCCTGCAAGGGTCCAACCCCTCATTCATGCGCTGCCTGGTATTTCCTTCCTAGTTTTCTCCCCATGAGGGGGAGCCGGCATGCAGTATTGCTCATGACACTCGTGCACTTGCTGCTGCATGAAGCACATTAACAACTGCATCTCTGCCTCTCCCCTGTGTTGTGCAGTCCCTAGCTGTTCTGCTAGCTGCCGCTAGCATCCAGACATACACTAGGCTCCATGCCTCCCTTCCCTTGAGGAGGAAAGCAGTACAACAGATGCTTAGAGCCTTGGTTCTCCTCCCCTTGGCTGACCTTCTGACTACCGGAGTTTGCACCCACATACAAGATGTTGTTACTGCAAGCAGTAAACCTAGTGCTGCACCCATGATCTGGATACCAAAGAAAGCAGCATTTTGCTTACAGTGTCACCACACGCCATGCAATAAAGAGAACAGAGAATGTTTTATAAACTCTGCTTGCACTTTTTGTGTCAATAATCAGCTCCATGTAAACTCTGTTGTTTAGCATTGTGTACTGTAGCAGAGTGTATTCTCACCTGCAAGCACGCACCCTCAGTGTGAGACTATGAAACAATGCTTCTATGCATAAATGGATATTGTGGGTGGTACATACAGCACTGACCAAGGTAAAGCTAGTCAATTTCTGGAGTATTGTTATACCTATTATTTCAACTCTGTCTAGCTTTGAAATAAAATATTGAAGAATCTCCAAAGGATTTAGGGAAACCCAGTGCTGCAAAATTACTTTTGAAATTCTTTTAAAAGATAACACAGAATTTCACCAAAATGAATTTTGCAGTGCCACCGGGTGTGGCAAGGATCTGTCAAAATTAGACTGCTGCTCCATTCACTGTCTGGTGCCTTCTGTTGCCTTCTTCTAAATCCATGCCTGACTTTGCCCAAGTCAATCAGACACTGGCTATTGAAAATAGCAATTGATAAAAATAAGGCAGGGTTGCTTTTACTTCAAGCAGTGTAGAGATCATATCAACATAGAAACACAGAAACATAGAATTTGATGGCAGATAAGGACTGCTTGGCCCACCCAGTCTGCCCATTTCCCTACCTAATGGATAAGCTGCAGATCCTAGTTAACCAACAGCCTACTTCTTTCTATCCCCAACCCCTAGAATTGCCTTATGTCTGTCCCATGCATGCTTGAATTCAATCACTGTTTTGACTCCACAACCTCCTCCGGAAGGCCGTTCCATGCATCCACAACCCTCTCTGTGAAAAAATACTTCCTTATATTACCTCTGAGCCACCCCCCTCTATCTTCAAATTGTGCCCCCTTGTTCTTGCACACCTCTTTTTTTGAAAGATGCTACCCTCTTGGACTTTGTTGATTCCCTTGAGGTACTTGAATGTTTCTATCATGTCCACCCTCTCCCTCCTTTCCTTGAGGCTATACATAATAATCTCCTTTAGTCTCTCTTCATATGTCTTCTGGTGCAGATCCTGCACCATTTTAGTTGCCCTCCTCTGGACAGCTTCCATCTTGTCTATGTCCTTGGGGAGATTGTGTCTCCAGAACTGCACACAGTACTCCAGATGGGGTCTCACCAGCTGTCTGTACAGAGGGATATCAACTTCCTGTTTTCTACTGGTGATGCCTCTCCCTATGCATCCCAGTATCCCCCAGCCCTCCTTACTGCCCTCTCACATTGCTTGCCCTCCTTTAAGTCATCTGATATGACTACCCCTGAATAACTAGGGTGCTAAGGCCAAGTGGCATGTTATAAAAGTTGTCCTTTAATGCAGAAAGAGAAGATATCCCTGTACCTGCTTTTACTTCAAAACAAATCTGCATACATCTGCACACATATGGCATGCTTATATCCACTGTTATACTTTTTAGTTTTCTTGTCCCCCCTCATCACAGTAGCACAACTGAACTGTAGCATACATACAATGGTCAGCTGATAGATAGCTCTGAGCCAGAAACAACTAGAAGCAACAGCTCAGACACAATGGGCAACCCTAGGAGGCATACGCCAAGTGCAGTCCAGCCCCTAGCCTTACTGTCTGCTGAGCTTCATTGATCTTCATCAACTGTGAGAGAGACCACTCATAGAGGGAAGGAATATTCCAACAGATGCAGAAGTAGGGATTCCTTGACAGCAGTTCTACCTGAAACCTCCTTGGAATGCCCAGTCCAGGATCCTTTCTCCAATGAGGCAGCTTCTTTCCTCACTCACTCTGCTCAGACCCAGCCAGCGGCTGCTCTCTCAGCATAAGGAGCTGTTAGAACACTTACTCCATGCACCTTAACATAAAAACAAGTTTCCTTTCCATCCTATCAGTTCTGTGTGTAATTTGGTTTTACGTGCAGTTGATGTAATAAGGGTTTGGTACATCTAAAAGGCAGAACATCACTGATTGTTTTTACAGGTAGCAGAAACAAAGGTTTGCACCTCTCTAAATAAGGTATATGAGTGCTTGGTCAAAAGATTGATGTCCATGTTGCTCAGTTAAACTAGTGGACAGAGGAGTGGCACAGGCACCCCTTACACCACAAGGGTTGCCTTGTGCCCCTCCCCCATCACCAACTAGTTTAGCACACATATGCTCCTATCATACACACAAAAGCAATACAAAACAAATAGACAACAGAGCCAGGCTCAGCCTTCAATTAACCAACATAAACAGTGTTGGAAGGCAATGTGCATCAATGCTCATAGCCTGACTAACAAAATTCCTGATCTCATGGCCATGATGGCAGAAGCGAAGTTAGACTCAGTCACCATTACAGAAACATGGTTCACTGGGAAACACACATGGGATGTCATCATCCCATCGTACATGCTGTTCCAGAAGGATCAAGAAAGTAAAAATGGATAGTGGTGTAGCAATGTATGAAAAAGAGGACATCAATGCAGCAGAAAACTGAAGGAAGCAAAGCAAGTCAATGGCACTTTGGATTACTCTAGGGGCTGGAGAGAAGGCCGCAGTCAGGACTGGAGTTATCTACAGACGCTCATCCCAGGAAGCTGATATAGATAAAGAGCTCATGCTGACCATCTTGATGATGGCAGACAAGGGAGAGTTCCCATTGGTAGTGGACTTCAATCTTCCACATGTGAAATGGCCCTCATACACAGCATCCTCTGAATGAAGCAAAGATTTTCTGTTTGCACTGTAAGAAGCAGGTTTACAACAGCTAGTAAATTCCCCCACCAGAGACAAAGCAATACTGGACTTTGTGCTCACACAGAGCACAAGTGCCTCAGATGTGCAAGTAGTGGTCAATCTGGGGACCAGTGACCACAGGACAATCCAGCTAACTGTGAACATGATAGAAAATAATATTCTCACTAATCCAAGGTTCTAGAGCTAACTTTCCTAAAATGAAACATAGTCACATGCATACTAGATGGCACAAACTCAGAAGATGTAGAAGACTGCTGGGAGGCCGTAAAACTGCTTTATGTACAGCTAGAGCTACCACACATGCACTAGGCAGATCACTAAATTCAAAAGAAAGAAAAACCCACTCTGATTCACAAGGAAGTTGCAAACAAAATCAAGGAAAAAAGGAGGGCTTTTGTGAAATATAAACAAATTAAAAGTGAATTAGAGAAGAATAAAAAAAACAAGCTGAGTGAGACAGGGAAGACAGGAGATCAAAAACACAGATGGAGGATAAAATTGTACAAAGGGTCAAGAAGGGAGACAAAACCTTCAGATATATAAAGGAAAAAAAGAAAGAGTAAGGGGAAATAATCAGGTTAGCAACAAAGGAAGGCAAGATTGTAAAGACAGAGGAAGGCAAAGCACAGTTACTAAATGATTTCTTTTGCTCCATCTTCATGATAGAAGACAGCAGGAAGTGTCCTACACTAAGTAGGTCAGTATACAACACCACTGGAGCAGACACAAGACCCTTCACAAGGGAAAGGGGCCTAGAAGAGCTGAATATTCTCAAGGTAGATAAAGCAATAGTGCTAGATTGCATCCACCCTAGGATACTGAAGGAGCTTCAAGAAGAACTTGCCACACCACTGGCTGAGCTTTTCAGCAAGTCACTGGAAAGTGGAATAATACTTCAGGACTTGAAAAGGGCAACAGTAGTACCTTTACACAAGAGTGGAAGCAGGGAAGAGGCAGGAAACTACTGTCCAGTCAGTTTGACCTCAGTGGTAGGAAAGATTATAGAGTAGTTGCTAATGAAGAGGATAGTGAAGTACCTGAGGGATAGCAGAAAGACTGACCCCAGGTAACATGTCTTCACTGTAGGATGCTCTTGTTAAACCAAAATTATTGTCTTTTTCAACTGGGTCACCAGAGCAGTCAACCAAGGAGGAGCAGTGGGCATTGTGTACCTGGACTTCAGCAAAGTCTTTTACACTATCCTCACAGAAGGCTAGTTAACAAATTAGAGCATACAACAGTCAGTCATATGATAATGAACTGGATCACCAAATAGCTGCAAGATAGGATGCAAAAAGTGCTTGTCAATGGATCATTATCAGTGGACGTCAAAGTGATCAGTGGCATTCCACAAGGGTCTGTGCTGGAACCTATCTTCTTTAACATATATATTGGGGATATTGTAAATGACTTGAAGGGGAAGGTTTGCCTGTTTGCAGATGAAACAAAACTGTGCAACAGAGTAGACACACAGGAGGGAGCAAAAGATGTGGAGCAGACCTGAAAAAACTTGAGGAATAGTACAGAGATTGGCAGTTGAAGTTTAATGCCAAGACGTGCAAGGTTACACATATAGGAAAAAGAAACCTATGGATAAAGTACACACAGGGAAGGTATCATTTAGAGGAAACAAAGACAATAAGAGACCTTGGAGTAGCCATTGCAGATGACTTATAGATTGGAAAACAGTTTGAAAAGGCAGCACAGACAACAAGTGGCAGTAGTAAAAAGTAGTACAAACTTTTATTTTCATAAAGGATAATACATGTTATTTGGGTTAAAAACCCAGTTTGCAAGACAGTCCTGTTTATCACTTAGTTACCTAAAACATGTACACATCATTTGATTAAGATTTAAAGATACTGTTTATCTCTAAGTTCCACTGTTTATCTCTAAATTACCTAAAACGTGAATTGACTGAGATTTAAAGACACACAGAAATTATAAAATCCACAAATACAAAGTGTAATTCAGTGAATTATGGTTCAAATTAACAATAACATTATATACGTCAATCACAGACATTAAAGTGCTACAGTCGAATTACATTGATATCCAAATTGACTTAACCCCTTTATTTCCTGAACAAATAAATCAAATGAAGGTGAAGTATGAGCTGAATAAGGAAAAACATTCAATTACTGTATTTAACTGCCTGGTAGCATAGTGTTTGTTCCCCATGTCTGTTCTGGATTATAGGAAGATAATTTTTTTCCACATGAACTGTTCTTTTAATTTTATCAGTGAACTTTTAATTTTTATCAAATAATGTGATATTAGTATAGTGATTTGGATGAAAAACATGATATCTATATATTATGTTTTGCCATGATCTAGTACAGTTAATCTCTGGAGGCTGTCATTGTAGCTGAGATAATAATACACAATGGTGAGTTCAAATGTTACCTTGTAAAACATACCTTGCTAGTCTGTAATGTACCCTATACAATGTGTTCAATAATTGTCTACTTGCAGTTCGATATATGAGTTCTCCATATATTAACAAAGGCATGATTAATTGCTCTGCCACTTTTTTTGGCATTCTTTTACAAACATTTTGTTGTTTGTCATAAAGAGCCTATTCTTCGGTTTATCCCATCTATTAATGTATTTAAAACATCTCCTAGGTAACAATACTGATCTTCCTGCTCCAGACTTTCATTATTATCTATTTTTACTTGAACAATTTATATTTCTTTAGATGCAAAATGTAGTAACATGGTCTTCTTTGTATTCATAATAAGGCCTGACTTGGTGAACCACTCCCTCAAGTTGTCAAGATCAGTCTGCAGTTTTAATTGTAGTTCTTGAATACTGGAGACAGTTGTAACAAGAGCAGTATTGTCTACATACAGTCTCACCTGTGAATTGTGCACTACTTGAGGCAGGCTGTTATTAAACAGTAAGAATAACAGGGGTCTTAAATGAACCCCTAGGGTACCCCTCTTTTTACAGCTCTGCTAGGTGACATGCCTCCTGAGACCAAAACTCTTTGAGAGCACCATCCCAGGTAAGACTGCAGCCAATGCCAGGGCCCATCTGTTATGCCCATATGTTTTACTATCTGCAGAAGGAGGGAGTTGTTCACCGGGTCAAAGGCCTTTGACAAGTTAATAAAAAGTACTGCTGTTTCCAAACCAGAATGTAATTATGCATTGATCAGAATATTACATTCCATAACTATCATTGTGGTTGAGTGCACTTTTCAAAACTCTGACCAGTATGGTGTAATTAAATTGTATTTGTTGAGATCCTCCATGATTTGGGTGTGGATGTGTCATTCCAGTCATTTAGACAGAATGGACCGGAGGGCTATCAGTCTATAATAGTTTATTTCTGAGGCTACCCCTCCCCTTTGAAAATAGGAATTGTTTTGCTTTCCTTCCATGCCTGTGAAAAGTAACATTCCTGCAAGCTCCAGTTAAAGATTTGAGTGACAACTGGAGCAATTTAATATGCAGCTAATCTAAAAAAAGCTACCCTCCAAACCATCTATTCCTGCAGACTTACATATGTTTAAGCTTCTCAGACCTTTACATACTTTAGGTATGCTCAGTGTTTTGAATCTGAAGGGCGGATGTGTGGCTTTATTATCTCATTAATTCCTTCATTAATCCTAGTATATTTGTATCAATATCTTACCCTGGTAGATCCACAAAAAATCATTCAGTAATTATCAACCTTGTAAGGATCATCTGTAAGTGAATCTTGTGCCCTTACAGTGAGCCTTTTTTATAAATCTGTATGCCCTGGGTCTAGTAAGTTGTTGATATTCTCCCCAAACATTCTAGGATTATTGTCACAATGTATCTTGTTTTTATTATAAATGGCCTTAGAGTTCTTTATTTCTTGTTTGCATCTATTTCTCTCTCTCTCTCTCTCTCTCTTAAAGAGGGTCCAGTCCCCCTCCTGTCTAGTTCTCTTTACCTTTTTCCAGAGTCTATTTTTAACCCTTATTGTCTTCAGTAGTCTTTCATTAATCCAAGTGGCATCCTTGGCTGCATTGGTATAGGAATTACAAATAGAAAGAAAGAGGTTATCATTCCTCTCTACAGGACCTAGTTGAGGCCACATTTAGAGTACTGCCATCAGTTTTGGAGGCCCCACATCAAAAAAGACATAGACCACCTGAAGACAGTACAGAGAAGGGCTACAAAGATAAAGTGGGGACTGCCTCATAAGCCATACAAGGCACGACTCAGGGAACTAAATCTATACACCCTTGAGCAGATAAGAAATAGAGGGGACATGATCAAAACTTTTAAGTACATTAAGGGAATCAACACAACACAAGCAGGAAATCATCTGTTGCTGTAGCTGCAGAGCTAATAGATGGTGCCGACTAATGACAGCTAAATCACAGGAGGGGGCAGCAGTTTTGATAAAGATCCTGCTTGTCTTGAAACATGCATTGACACAGGTGATTGCATTGGGGACTTCCACTTTTTGTAGCTCAATAAAGCTAATTTTTTTAGTGTACCCTGGCAGCGGGTTCAGTCTGTTTCCTTTTGATGAGTAGCCAAGCTCTTTTGTATTTGGTTTAAGAAGCAGTAAATCTCTTCCAGCAAAACAGGGATGCACGTACAAGTAGAGTTGCAGCAAATTTAAATTTCACCAGCGAAGTGTCCATGAAGTGAGCACTTTGTGTTGCCACTCCGCATAGCAGAGTGAGCAATGGAAAATGCTTACATCGCCTTGTCATTATCACTTCACGGTAAGGTAGAATACTAACATGAAGTAAGGTGAAGTCATTGTTTTAAATGGACTTTGCATTCCTCATTATGATTCCAAGTGATCCACTTTGCTTTCCAGATTTGGCAGCCCCTCCACACATCACATGGCTTACAGTACTGTAAGTCACATGCTCTTTAGCCAGACAGGAAGGAATTGCCTTGTCAAGGAGATAGTTTCACTTTCTCCTGTGCAGAGGAGAGAGAGGATTGTGTGTGTGTGAGACAGCCTGAGACTTGGAGATCAGAGTGAGGAGATTTAGTGTTTGAAGGAACTAGAAGGGGGCAGGATCAGATGTGTTTCAGTACAGTAGCTGCTTCTTGTTGTTTTTACAGGGTTTCTTGTGGATTTTACTTGGTAGAAGGTTATTTCTTTTGTTTCTTACTACTTCTAAGGGGCTAGCAAGGTATTGTTTTTGGGGAAGTTTGAAGTTTGAAAACTGGTTTGGTGGCTGTAAGTGGGCTCATTTGTTGGATGTTTCACTGTGTAACAGGCTGCACTGGTGGAGGCCTATTTCTTCTGATTTAAAACATATTTGGTGGGATTTGCTTGGGGCTGGTTATTTGAATTGGAGATCTATATCTGTTAATTTCAAGCCTATTTTGATGTGTTGTTAGTGAAACTGATTGAATTGGAGACCTGTTTCCTTTGGTAGCAAACATATTTTGGGGGCTTTGAGTTGAGTTTTGATTCCTTTTTGCTGACTTCACTAGCTGCAAAGGTTAGTGCATAGTGGGGGAAGGGTGTTAATGGTCTGGCCAGGTCTCATTCTGCTAATTGACTGGAGGCAGAGCTGAATCATGTTTGTGTTGTTAGTTGTTTTGGCTTCTTAGAAGGAACTAGAAGGGGACAGGATCAGATGTGTTTCAGTACAAGAGCTGCTTCTTGTTGTTTTTACAGGGTTTCTTGTGGATTTTACTTGGTAGAAAGTCATTTCTTTTCTTTCTTACTACTTCTAAGGGGCTAGCAAGGTATTGTTTTTGGGGCTGTTGGAAGTTTGAAAACTGGTTTGGTGGCTGTAATTGGGCTCATTTGTTGGATGTTTCACTGTGTAACAGGCTGTGCTGGTGGACGCCTATTTCTTCTGATTTAAAACCTATTTGGTGGGATTTGCTTGGGGCTGTTTCTTTGGTTGCAGGGCCTGGAGGGACAGAGGCAGGGCTGATACACTCTTTCAAGAGTCGGGTGTAGGCCTAATCCCACCCTCCCCACCCTCCCTCCCAGTGTTCTGCTTATTTATAGGGAACACCTGCCCTGCAATTGGAGGAAAAGGCTGCAGATGCAGCTCATGTAGTTCTAGCCACTGGGAGTTGGATTTAAAGGCTGGGAGAGGGGAGTTTAGGGAGTTGCTCACTTCCCTTATAAGTTTACTGTGTTGTACTGCACCTAGTAACAGGGTTTACTGTGGGACTGTATCTAGGATTAGTGGGTGACCTTATTAGTCAGTAGGGGTGTATCTTGGACTAGTGGGGAATGGTGGCTCAACCAAGAAAACCTACTTGGAGGGGGATGGGACCACACGTCATTAGAGTCGGCATCTTTGGGAGGGTGGTGGGGTGCACAGGGTGTGGGCCAGCCATGATACTGCACTGAGCTTGGAATTTCGGTGGTTGCCCAGTGTGCTACCAGCTGGCACAGCTTAGGGAGGAGGTTGTGGGGATTAAGAGACAGCGGGGGGAAGGGGGAGATATGGTTGGGGAAGAGGGCAGGGTATCTCCAACGGGGTTTCACCAAGCACTAGGGGCATGGGCATAGAGAAAGGAGTGCAGGAGAATACTCTGGGGTCACATAGAGACCATGGAAGAGGGGGCCCAAAAGGAGGACACTACCAAGGAAGCAGGCAGGTAACTGGGGACCCTCACAAAGGGGGGGCCAGAGGGACAACATTCTCAGGGAAGTAGGCAGATGGCTGGGGCTGGACAGAAAGAAGCAAGGTGGGGAGGTGGAAAGCACAAGGAGAAGGACCAGTTGGAAGGAAAGGTCAAGGAGAAGGACCAGAAGTACAAGGAGGATACAGTAAAGGGAGCTGTGGGTTTAGGCCAGGGGAGCATGACAAGCAAGGAGGGACTGAACAGAGACAGGAAGGAAGGGAGGATGAGCCAGGCTAGTTTAGTGGATGGGGAGAAGGACCAGTCACAAGCAGTGAGGGGGGAGTTAGCGAGGCAAAGAATGATACTCAGGAGGAGGACAGACATAGGATTGGAGAGGAGGGGGTGGCCAGGGTAAATGAGGGGGTGGCATGTGGCACCCAGATAGGGGAGGAACAAGGAGCCAGCTAGGTGGAGGGCCTGGTAGAAAGGATGAGAGACATGGAAGGGGGGAATGGAGGAAAAGGAGCAGTCAGAGTGCTCCTGTTGGGGGATTCTATGATCAGGGCTATCAAATGGGATAGGGAGGGGGAAGCCTGGCCAGTTAGAACAAAATGCTTCCCTGGACTAGCAGTGTACAGGGCCAAGCATGATGTATATCAGCTGGCAAAGGATTGTGGGGGTTCCCCAGAAATACTGGTCCACCTGGGTACAAATGACATTGAGGGAAATAGTGAGCTAGAGATACAGGCAAGGTTCAGGGAGCTTTCCAGGGTCTGTCATGACATAGGGTGCACGATTTCCATCTCAGAAATTCTGCTGGTGCCAATGGCTAGTGAGGAACACAAAAGGAAGATTAGGGAGATAAACCAGTGGCTCAAGGAGTGGTGTGAGGCCAGAGGGTATGGGTTGATGGGAGATTGGGGGAGACCTGGGAGAATAAGGAGCTGTATGCTAGAGATAGGCTCCATCTCAATTTGGAGGGGAAGGGAATCCTTAAGTTGAAAATAGAGGGATTCATTGGTGAAAAGTGGGGTTTAAACTTGTGAAGAGGGGAGGGATGGGAGGAAAGGCTATTGAGGGGAGTCCGATAAAGGGGGGACTCTGTCTCCACCCTCCTGGGGAGCTGGAGGAATGCGGGAAAAGGCCAACTGGTAAAGTGCAGACCAGGGGAAAATGGAATCCCCATGGGAACACGAGCAGGGGAAATGGAAGTATAGGGAAAGGGTAGAAGGTAGTCCTGCTAAATGCCAGGAGCTTGAGCAATAAAATGCCTGAGCTCCAAGTGATGCTAACTGAGGGAGCGGTGGATGTGGCAGTGGTCACTGAGACCTGGGCCACCGCAGGACATGACTGGGACCTGAACCTGGAGGGTTACACTATGTTCAGGAAGGACTGGAGGGAGGGAAGGGGAGGAGGGGTAGCAATAATAGTCAAAAACTGCATTGGCATGGGGGAGTAGAGTAGATATTACACATTCCTTGTGTAATCATATTGAGAAGCAACAGTGAACAAGAATGGAGCAACATTTAGGCCTCACAACCCCGATGACACACCCCATCATCTGTCAATCTTGGGATGATTGGCAGGTCTATGGGGGGCAACCCTAAAGATTTTTAATTTCCTGACTTTTTGTGTTTTAACCCTAAATGATGCATTAACACAGTTTTTTTGCACAGAATTTCTTTACTTTTTGAGAAAGAATAGAAAACATAGAACTTGCAGAAGTTGGTGGGAGTGTGGGCCCTTCAGGCCCTGCACTTCCACCAACTTGTAAATGTGCTTCTACCATTCACACCCTCCAAATTTCAATGTAAAAGACCAAACCGTGTCTAAGATATAACATGTTCAAGTTTGAGATTTTCATTAGTCGGAGTTGCAGAATTCCACACCTGTTGACATTTTACAGACACAATGACTATAAAGTACATCCATGATGCTAAGGCTAGGTACCCTATCAATTTCAAGGCACCACAACAATGCAAAACACTGTCCACAAAACGTAAATTGCGTCACGCAATATTTCCGCAGAAAATGTGTTGTCCGACACATGAACACCATAATTCACACGTACAGGACATGCCATCAACAGCCTCCAAATTTCAAGTAACAAGACCAAACTGATTCCAAGATATTTAAACTTAAAGAATGTAAAAATTGGCCTATCAATTCCATTATAAAATATGGCCATCTTGTCCCTCCCTCATGATCAAAGATCGCGATCAAAGAATCTCACGATCAAAGAATTTGCAAGCTCATGATCAAAGAATAAAAAATGGTGAAACTTGAGTTTTAGGCAGAATTACATGAAACTACCACCATGCCTCGATAGAACGAAGTCACCTGAGCAAAACCCACCCTCATTTTGTGTTCCTAAGGCACCCCTGGGCTGAGAATTTGAATTTTTCAAAGGGCCATCTAGTCACACCCTCATGATGCAAGATCCCTATCAAAAAATCTCACTAACAAAGAATTTGCAGGCTCGCAAACAAAGATCATTAGCGAGTCATGTTCAAAGAATTTAAAATATTATAACTCTATTTATTGACCATTTTAGGTAAAACCAAAGGCATGGGTAGATAGATTGAAGCCCTCTGAGTAAAACCCATGCAGGTTTTACTTCAGGAGTGACTCCTGAGCTGAGATATTTGATTTTTTGTGATGGAATTTAAAAAACAAGATGGCGGACCTCACGATCAAAGAATTCTCAGGGACAAAGATTCTTTGACCTCGAGGTTGTAAATTCTTTGACCGCCAGGTGGGACAAGATGGCCCAAACCCCATTCTTTGTTCGCAGAACAACCATATAAATTTTCCCTTTGACCTATAATGGAAGCTTAAAAGTGACATAACTTTTGAATGTCTTAATATGTTTTCACCAAACCAAAAGCGGCATGTTCGGCCACTGAAGCTCTTTCAAATGAGCCATGTCATAAAGCGGCACACCACATGACGGTCACGCAGCGCCAAGGACAATATCCCAAAAACTGCCTCCAAAACTGGATAATTTGCCATTTTTCAGCATTTCTGTGTGTATAAACCGCAAGTATGACCGAAATTTGGCAGATCAAGAGATCTACTATGCCCCACCAAGCATACCAAATTTCATGCAAATCCATTGAACGGGTCCAACGTTAATAACGCCCAAACTTTTGGCTTTAAAATAGAAGTGCCTTCATAACCCAAAATATCTTTTGCTGACTGTGCCACTATAATATATATATATATATATATATATATATATATTAGAGGCAAAAAGCTCCGTTTAATGCATCAGTTAGGGTTGTTCCACAGCGACAAAAGTGAGGAAATTCGATGTTAGGGTTAAAACCCCCTTTGCATCCCTTCAGTCCAACCCCTAACTGAAATTGGAGTGCACATTGGGGTCATTGACCTAAGTGTCACCCCATCACATGTGGAAAGAAGCTGAGGAATAGGAGAATGGGGTGACAGTTGGGACCGATGACCTAATGCACAATTCCAGTTGGGGGTGGGCTAGAGGGTGCAAAGGGGTTTCAACCCTAACATCGAATTTCCTCGCTTTTGTTGCTGTGGAACAACCCTAACTGATGCATTAAACAGAGTTTTTTTGCCTCTAATTTCCCTTCTTTTTGAGAATGATAATGAGAAATAGTGAATGTAATGCAGCGGCGGGAGCGCGTGGGTGATGTCTTGTCGCATTGTAACATGCCCGCAAACACAAATCGCAATGTGCATGTTGACACAAAGCAAAACAGAAAGAGGAACAGTACTGTAGACAGAAATGTTAAAACAATGGAACGAACTCAAATGAAAACGCAAAGGTAATCACATGGTATGTGAACGTGAACGGTAAGTGAAATGGGTATGGAACCCAAAGCAGAAATGGTAATGGTAAGAGTAATGTATGCGCACAGGCTGGTTTTCCCCAAAAGCTGTATAGAGAAAGACAGTGAATAGAAAGAATGTATGCAAAATAATGACTCTCGGAACACAAAAATCAGTAGTTGCAATAGTAAATTGCTTATATCTCAGTAACCATACGACATGGAAAAAAATAATTAAAGTCATATGTATTATCACTTTCCTGGCTAGTTTTATACATAGCCCAATTTTTCAATGAAAACTCCGTATCTTGTACTGTTTTTGAGATACGGGCCCTCAAAGGCGTGGCGAACGCAGTAATGTTACCCTATGGGAAAAAAACAGAAGTTCGCACTGCCATAACTTTTAAACAGTTTAATATTTTTTCACAAAATCTTCAAAATTCACATTGAGGACCCCGGACATATGTTTCCTGAAGATTTCAGGCCTGTGACGCAAACTGTGCGACATGTAGGCTCGACCGTAGAATTCCAGAAAAAGCATAAACGCACACGCAGATCACGCTTAATAACTCCACAGCTGTGTATCTGACTGGTACAAAACTTGGCAGATCCCAAAGTGTATGGGTCTTGATCGTGTATTCCAAATTTCAGGCAAATCTGTCAAATAGTTGCGAAGTTATTAAGGTGCAAAATTTGGGGTTTTTACATTTAAATGGCTCCTCAACCCTAACTATGGTAGCACTACCATGCTACCATAATATATATATAGTTAAATGTATATACACATAGAGATATATAGAAGCTGGGCAGCGTCTGCACACACAGGAAAGAACATGGACTGCACACATGTAATTTAGCATAGTATAATTGCACTGCTCAGTCCTGCTTTTTGACAAACACTTCACAATAGAATGACAGAAAGCAGACATTACTGAGGTTCCAAAAATATTTACTAGACTCACCAGAATTCTCAATCCCAAAATGCAACTGTCTTGTGTTCAGAAAATTTCCCAGTGCTAACAAAGTGAAATTGTAGCGTAACAAGAATTGCAAAGTCTCCCAGAATTAATGGCACACTCAGTCATGTTCGCAGTGCTCACACACAGTCACCAGAATTATTGTGCATCCCCAAAATGCAACTGTCTTGTGTCCAGAAAATTCCCCAGTGCCAGCGAAGTGAAATTGAAGCATAACAAGAATTGCTGCTGCTGTTGCAGTTACAAGTAATTCTGCTGTGTATTGACCTTACTGTGATGATGATGTGATGATGCACAGTGTCTTGCCAAACTATATGATGGAGGGATAATACTGAGTTTACCATCCCAAATGATGACATCAAGAACTGTTGATTGCCCAAAGTGTGCTGAAATCACTTTAATAGGAAGGATGCCCTTTGTTTGTACACTAATAGTACCCTTGGTGAGTTGATTTATATATATATATATATATATATGTATATGTATATATTTTTGAGGGGTTGACAAATTGACATATATGATATATATACTTTACATGTACTCGTATTGTTTTGTGTCACAGGTCACTCACATACTTTGGTGTGCACATTCCTGTGCTTGATGAGAAATTGTGGCGTTGGAATTGGAATACTCTCAAGCCAAGGAAGGTTAGTATTTTTTTTTGGGGGGGGGATTATCATTGCAAGTAGGTTTCATTAATGGTTTATTGTTTGGTTACTTCTTCACAGATTTTATCTGCATCCTTCTCCAGTCTAGTAATGATGGTCATGGTCATCATTGATTCATACTACCAGCTGCATGTCTTCCAGCCGGAGGGGTATGATGTTGAACAACTTATTTGGATAAGGCAACTATGACACCACAAAGCATCTGGAAGTTTCTAAAAAAAGAAATGAAGGACTTATTAAACTTGATTGCAGCAGTAACACTTTATGTTTAAGTCATGGCTGTTCCTCCCCATCATATATGCAAATTAGCAGATAGCAAGCTGTCTCACTGAAACCACACAGACCAAGTCATCACATCAATTAAATTTAGTACCAGGCTGTAACCAGTACACTGTGCCAGTGTCCCTGGGCTGTGTCTTAACTCAAGTTACATTTTAAGCCACATTGTGTCAAGTCACATGACCTGGGTCAAACTCTTGTCAACATACTGATTTGTACTAATTTGAAAAAAAAAGAAACAGATGAAATAAAACTGATATACTTACCAGTGTGGAAATCTATATCCCATAGGTTACTCTAGACAGTAATGTTGTACCATACAGATTTTCAGTGAAGGAGAGTCATTTGTTAACCTATAAAAAACAAAATAAGTTGACCATATGTGTTTACCCACTGCAGCTCAGAAAAGCAATAGGAAACAAAACCCACCTAAAGGAAATTGAATAGAATGAAAAACATTAGCACACATACTCACTTTAAAGTATTAATAATTAGAAGCCTTGTTTCTCTGGCTGATGGATGTGGTCTCATATCCAACTCCCTCTGCCTTGTCATGGGCAGGACATGCAATGAAAAACATTGTGGGAATGGTGGTGGTGGGTTGTGATCATAGGTACATGATGACATTCCATCTCACATCTTCCTGCATCTGGTGGTGGCAGTGGCTAACAGTGGTTTTATGGTGGTGGTCTGGGTGGGCACATGATGACATTCCCTCTCACATCTTCCTGCATCTGGTGGTGGCAGTGGCTGACAGTGGTTTTATGGTGGTGGTCTGGGTGGGCACATGATGACATTCCCTCTCACATCTTCCTGCATCCAGTGGTGGAAGTGGCTAACAGCAGTTTTATGGTGGTGGACAGTCCATGGGGGCACACAAAGTCATTCACTCTGGTGGTAGAGGCTAGCAGCACTTTTATGGTGGTGGTCCAGAGGGGCACACAATGACATTCCCTATGGTGGCACTGGCTAACAGCGGTTTTATGGTGGTGGTCCAGGGGCCAGGATATATTGTGCTCTGTGTTACAAATGTGGCGTGACATATGGAATTTGAGTCACTCTGAGTGGGACACTGATTTAACTTTATGAAACAGAAAACATGTATCATACAACAAATGTGACAGCATTTTAATCACTTAACTTAAAACCTGCCAACATTAACCTCATCATCATGCTCATAAAGGAACCTGCTCTCGCAGTCATCTGTCTCAACTTTGCCCACTGGGAAATTCTTTCTCCATTGTGTCATCATCTCTGTCAGTGGTAGACTGTTTCATGTTGCCACTGCCACCAGGATGGGCCATTTCTACAACATCAGCAAAACCATGACTATGCCGGGGTAAGAATACTGAGGTTGCAGTCTTTGCTGGTATGTGCCTCTCATTCACTTTTATGAATGCCAGCAAACTGACATTTGCAGGAAAAAGGTTTATACGACAGTCCCAAACTATTGCATCTGCTGAGCTGAATACCTTCTCGACACTTACAATGGAGGTTGGGCATGTCAGGTACTTCAGTGCCACTGTGGTCAGATCTGGCCATTCACTGACCTTTCCACTCCAGTATAAAAGAGGATCATCAGTTTTTGACAGATGCCTGTTTTCAGACAAATATGACTCAACCATTCGCTGTGCTGCACCAAGTGCAGTGGCTGATGCATCATCCTGTTTTCCGGAATCATTTATGTCACAAATCCCCACTTGGGACAAAGCCTCCCAAAGTGGGCTAATGCTAACTGGTTTTGATGACAGACCACCTAGAACTGCAGTCCCCTTCCCCATATAGGATATGCTCGATACTAGTCCAAGTTGACCTTCAGCCTGATTATGCTGCAGAGGTTTGATGACCTTGCCACGTGATTTCTGTGCCCCATGAACCAAGCGCACCAGTTGCCCACTGAAATTTTTTACCTGTTCAGGTCTGCCCTCCAGTAGTCAGGCAATTACACATTTGTATTGTGAGTCCAACAATGTTACTATTGCAAAGTTGTCACTATTCTGAATGCTCAAGATGTGAAGATTCTAGTCGAATACTCTCAGCATGAGTTTCAGCAACACACTGCCAGCACAGTCTCCGACAACATCAAGGCTATGCTGTACATTCACCAATGTCTGCCTCAGCACCCGCAGCAGTGGAACTGATTGACTAATGGAGGCAGACTCGCCACTCATTGCCTGTGTGGCATGTTCAAAAGGCCTCAAAATTGTTATTACAGAGTCCATGAGGTGACAATGTTCAGTCGTTATAGACATGGAGGCCCTGGAACTGTCACGGCTAGTGTGCATGACAAGATATTCTGAAATGGCTTTGTATTGTTCATACAACCTCTCTGCCATGTATAAAGTGGAGTTCCATCAGGTGACAACTTCCAGCTTCAAGCAGTGCTGCAGAAGGCTGTTTCAGATCTGCAACTGCCAAAGTTGGTCATGGGCCTTTGCAGTGCGTGAAAAGTGAGGACAGATATGGTGTGCAATTGTCAGCATTTCCTTTATACCAGGGTGCTGCAGAAACTCCTGAACCACAAGATTTATACAGTGGGCCATGCATGAAACCCAAACAAAGCCACCATTCATGATGCATCTAATCACATTTGACCCATTGTCACTTGCTATGAACCCAACTGTCAGGGACAGGGGTTCAGCCACTTGTCAATTTCAGTCAGTACCAAGTCCAGCATGTTTTCAGCAGTGTGTGAATAAGTCACATTGCACATAGCAATCATTGTATGATGTCGAATTCCTGGAAGATTGTTACCATTCCACTCCACCTTACTACACTGATTATTCACACTACCAACAAAACCAACAACACCTGACACCTGTGCCCAATGTGCAGTTATACACAAATATGAACTCCCTACTGTTCTGCCACTTGTCCACATATCCATACTTAAATGGATGAATGGAGAGGAGGAGTGTTGAAGGGCATGTCTTATGGAGTCGGACACAATACGGTATAACTCGGGGACAGCACGGGTGGAAAAGTATGTCCTAGATGGGACTTTCTATTTTGGACAGGCACATGCTGCAAACCACCAGAACCCAGAATTCTCCACAAAGGAGAAGGGCAAAAGAACAATTGCCAGCATTTCAGCTACAGCAGCATTAAGTTCATGTGACACTGTGTGATTGGGTGGGTACTTCATCTTATAGGAAAAAAAACACTTTGTAAAGTGGTCTGACTTAAACATTTTACATGGGGTGTGATGACAAATGGTTCTGCTCTGCGACTGGCAGGAGGTGGAGTGTGGACGTGTGATGAAGACAGTTGCACAGGTGATGAAAAATTCACAAAAGACATTATTTTCCCAGATTTACAAACAGGGGTTGATATACCACTTGCACTACTGGACATACTGCATTGACCACCAACACCACCATCAAAACTGCTACTCTCACCACCACTGGACAAGATTTCAAAATCATTATGCTCTTCCACCTCATCATGCCTGTAGTAATCAGTTTCTGTTATTTCATTGCTATTGCACACATTCCTACTTGATCTTACAGTGATGGAAGGGGATAACATGCTCGTTATGGGTGATGGTGAGGCTGAATGTCACACTGTGGTATTAGCTGCCATCTTGTACTGGGTCCACAGTGCCAAGTGCTTGTTCTTAAGATATGTATGCTGCCCCCTAAGCCCAGATGACTACCCTTTTTATCTTGACTCACACACACATTACAAAGCAGGCAGATTGCAACTGACTTATCATTTGCATCTTGCACAAAAAAATCCCAAACAAGGGATTGTGATCCCTGACTTTTAACATGTCCCTTATGCTGCTTATTGGACTCTGTTTTTTTTAATCCCTGAAGTGGGGGGGGGTGCTACAGGATTTTTCAGGCAGGACACACTTGGACTGCAACTGACCACCATGACTACCTGTCATTTTTACTGGGTTATTATCATCATCATCATCATCATCAACTAACACTGCTAAATCACAACGTTCTACAGGGGGTTGGGGGTAATGCAACCAGACCCATACATAGCCACCTTGAATTTCTTTTTGTCTGGTTCCCAACAGGGGTCACTGACATCATTATCATATTCATCAGCATCGTCCACATCCACGCCTTCTGCTTGGATGCTGGCATGTGGACTGCATGTTGCAACCACAGCATCATCATCATCATCAGATTCATCATCATCAACACCACCATCACCTGATAATTTTTCACCACACTGAATCATTGCATGGCAAATGGATGACCTGAACCTCGGTGGAAGAAATGTGACATTGTGTATTATTTTTCATTTCATTTTTTCATTAATTCTTTGGTAACCGGGTAAAGGTTCTGGACTTAAGGTCCCTTTTCAGTCCCGACCCGGACAAAAAAACATACAAAAATACACAAATACAATCAACAGCAATACAAAACCAAAAATATAAATTACAAATTTCAGTTACAAACAGATTTATGTAATAAATAACTTTTTAACCTTTGTTTAAAAGTTAAAACAGAGGGAGCAATCCTAACATCAAGTGGGAGTGAAATCCAGTACAATGGTGCTGTTATTGAAAAAGCTCTAGAGCTTTATCTAAGCCGAGACCTGAGGACAAGATATAGGGGGCCATCAGCTGACCTCCTCCTGGGAGGCAATTCTCTCATTACAATGAGATCAGAAAGAGGAAAAAGAGAGCCAAAGTAAAAACATTTATACATCAGACAGCCAACAAAATATTCTATTCTGCAACTAGAGGAAAGCCACCACAGACTATCTTTGCCATGATGTTCAGAATCCTCATGTTCAGATACCAATGGGATGTTACTGGGGAGTATGACATCATCTACACTGTCACTCACTGCTTTGCACTCAAATATATTTTTGGACAGGGTCAACTGATCAGAAGTGGAACTTAAGGCAGCAATATTCATACCACCAGCAACTGCATTAACACCACCAGTTGGGACAACATCATCTCCTCCAACTACGAGTGAAGCTACTGATTGTGCTGTAAAATACATTGAAGGATTCCTGACATCAGCAATGCACTTCTGCATACTACCACACCCACAGACAATCTTACCACTGGCAGTAGTGCCATGGCGAGAAACAGCTTTGGTTGCACTTCTCTTTGTGGGCATTTTGGGGATCAACAAGAAAATTCTAAACAAATGTAGATTTTGGAACATTCACTCTGGGCCACTGGATGTGAAGCCAAAATAACAACTGTGGCTTCTGCAACAGATACAGACACAAAGTCATAACAAGTTCAACAACGCCTTAACTAACCAGTGGCGCTCAAGTCACAATCCAATCTGGAAAAGAATACCTTTTGCCGGGTGGGGTGGAGCACTGTGACTGCAGATTACAATAATGGTACAAAACCAAGATACCATAAAGCAGCACAAAATCATGCAGGTGCAGTTGATAGCAGGTTGACACTACTGCAATTATACTGTGGCACAATAAATGGCATGTTGTTTCATGTCACACATTGCACACACACTCACACACACACTTTTTCTACAAGAAAAGCGTAGCAAATTGAAAACTTCAGTAATATACCATGTATTTTAAAAAACCTGAAATGATGCACTCCTGCACCAGGTCCACAAGTTAACACAATCAGCAACAAAATGTCAGCAAATACTGAAAATATTACTGAGTGTACCTTAACACAGTTATACAAGAAAAAAATTAGTGCAAAACAAAGAACTCCCCATTTTTCAAACTTATAATCTACCTACACCACAGATACTCCCCTCCCCCAAAGCACACTTTCACTGCCTGTCAGTACACAGACTACATGTTGTACATTAACATTCAAAATCCTCACACAAACAATAAACCCTCGATGATACGAGCACAGGAGGGTTTCCTACAATCATTGCACTAGAAAGCAAAACAAATTACTTAGAAAGAATTTCTTCAACAGCTTTCAGAGGGTTTGAATCCCAGACAGTCCTCAGAGCAAACTGTCTCCTACAGCTAACTACATGCACTACTCGGAACTGAGGTTGTGCAGAACAATCTAGAGCCCACGTGACCTGCAATCCCATGAATCACTGCAGAATTTGCCTTGGAGTTCAATTACAAGGCAAAGCAATGCAAAGTACATTGATTACAATGTACTTCACCTTAAAATTGATGGTGTAGTGGTTTGGGGAAGGTGGAATGACACCAAGTCATTGCTTTCAGTGGTCTTCGCATTCCTTGTTATGACACGAAGTACTCTGCTTTGCATTGAGGAGTACTTTGAGGATTCCGCATTACTTGGCAAATCACTTTGCCTAGTGAATTTCAGCCACTTTGCCCACCACTACGTAGAAGGGGGCACAACTTGTGTCTGGTGGAAGGCAGGTTCAAAAGCAACCTCAGGAAGCACTTCTTTACAGAAAGGGTCATAGACCCATGGAACGGCCTACCTCATGTGGAGGTGGCATCCAAGACAGTACACAAGTTCAAACTCGCATGGGACACATGGACATTGTGGACACATCAAGGTGCAATCTAAATAGGGAGGAGTGGCAGAAACATGGGCAGACTAGATGGATCATGCAGTCCCCAATGTTCCTATGCTCCAATGCAAACAAATGTGGTTGCTACCACCCCCAGTACATACTTACCCACAAAACTACATACTTACTTCTGTCTGGCCTGTACTCCTAATATTTTCTCTCCATAGTTTTGAGTGCTTCCACACAAACAGACTTTATGAGGCAAACACAAAGGTTGCAACAACTCAACACCCACCCATATGGCCACTCCTCCCATGCACACACACTGTAGAAGGTACAGCCATGCTGCCACAGACAAACCAACAAGTATAAATGTAAGCTGATTCTCTTACCTGAATTCTTGGGAGCAAGAGGCAGAAATCTTTAAGAGATGATGTCCATGAGTCAGAGTGCTGGGTTTTAACCCCTTGAAATGAATGGAGTTATTCTTTATTATTATTTTACAAATTATGATGGTGAGTTGAAGAATGTTGAAGGCTACTGTTCTAATAACAAGGCCCTTGTTAGTTAAGCGGTAGCCTTCATTTATTTATTTTTTTGTTAATGTATTTCCTCCACTAACTGGCTTTCCCCCCATGCCCCATCACAACTGCATCCACTGGTACATACCTCATGGCACTGAGGTACCAGTTAGCAGGGTGCAGAGCTTGTGGGGGACTGGCTTCATTTTGCAAGTCAGTGGGATTTTCATCCTCTGTTTTTCTCCCGTCCCTGAGAGTACAGCATAGCAGCATGCAATTACAGCAATGGCAGAGCCATGCACGCTTCCATAAGTAACACACTTTGTGTTTGCTCCACCTCCTCCCCCTACTTTCTATGGAGATGGTGTGCCAACCCCCAGCTACCACTAGGGGCCAGGCATGCACCGGTCTCCAGTACCACCCCTCCCAGGGAAAGGAGAGCTGTCCTCCCCATGGTCAATCCTCTCCCTTCCCAACCAGCCCCTGGTGACCTGCTTGCACATCGAACATGGGTTGCCAGTGTGGTAGGAGGTAAGGCAGTGATGTCTCAGCCCTCCACACCAGTAGGCTGGCCTGGTGACTTTCATTGATCTACAGCTCTCCATCAATAATATATAAAATAGTAATAAAAAATACCCCCGTTCATTTCAGCGGTGCATGCCCCTGCTGTCTCCCTTGCCCTGTGTCATACTGTGCCTGAGCATGGGGATGTGGAGGTCAGCTTCACTTGGTGGGCATAAGTCTGACTATAGTGGGGCTCCAATAATCTGTGCATATCATACCAGTCAATTATCCCTGAATGCAAGGAACAGCCCTCTTTTTACCCTGGAAAACTTATCTGCTCCTCATCCATCCCTCATGGAAAACATGCTACTCGCACAGAGGATGTCCTGTAAATTTGCATTTTATGGCAGGGGCATCATTCCAGATTTCAACAGCGGGAGCCAACAACCAGTGGAGGCAAGGTGTTAGTTAGGCCCTAGGCGGCAAGCTCTAGAAAGCCTGGAAAGTCTCTAAAAGGTAAAACTTATTTGTTGTGACTGAAAAGTGATATGTAAATCAGGAACAGATCCAGAAGCAAATGATTTGATACCTTTTAATGGACCAACTTAGATTTAACAACAAGAACTAAGTGCTCTAGCTTTCGGACCAACCAGTCCTTTGTCAGAAGCCTAATGGCAGTTGTTTAGAAAAAACAATACTTTTAACAGCTAGATCATGCAGAAAAAAAAGAAAAAAACCCCATTGGTTTAAAATTCTCATTTAAAAAATACAGAAAATGATGTCAGAGTAATTTAACAGCACCATATTATCTTCATTTAGGAGTGTCCAAGGGTCAAAGGTGCTTGGTGGAACACACATACAAAGAACCCTACTGCATATAAATTTAATTGACATAAGATAACACTGCTGGACTCCTAAATCAAGCTATGAGTGTCACAGCATGTATGAGGATGTGATTACTGAATTGCAACCCCCAGCCAGATTAAAGACATACTGAGATTGTCTTAGGACTCCAAGAAGTTTCAATGCATGCATTATAGACAATAAATTATCTGTAAAGTTGTCTTAAAAACATCAGTGCACACTCTATGATGTGTAAAACTTAGCTGGACCTGTCACCCTGCTGTATTCTCCAGTTAGATATCATGTCCCATAAATTTCAAACAACCTCTAGTGTAGTGACGGGACTTTATAAATGATAATTTAAATATAAATTGACAGTATTAGTGTCAAACAAAAAACTCTAGTCATTGACCACCAAGGAATTAAGTCCACGTAGCCTTATATGTACTGATGTCAATATACACTGAAAATGTAACAACTTGATGTACCAAAAGTGTCTAAGAATCGGAAAAAGATAAAAATGTAATTTCTCTCCTCCTTCTCCTCCTCTTCACAAAAACAATAAACCCTACCCTACCCCACATCCCCATAATGTGTGTGTGTGGGGGGGAATAACTAGCTTTAAAGAGATTCACACACACACACATTTCCAAGGATTTTGGATACAACTTCAATGAAATAAACCTGCCACCCTCCCCAGGATAAGGTAACTAGAAGTAAATATAAAGTATGTGTGTAAGAGCAGGGTCTTACAAACCTACATTTCCACAAATCACTACAATATTAGCCTAATTTAAAAAGATCTGTCCAGGACCCCCATACAAATGAGATCTCGCACCCCAATGTATACAGAGTTTCATAAATATATGTGACAGTCTATGATAACACTCCTGTATGTACAGTAACAGGCTAGGTAATTTGAATATGGTGTAACGGAATCAACCCCACTTCCGGACAAAGATAAAAAATAAGGAGGAATTAATATTCATTATGTGTTTGAAGTAAGAGTAGTAACACACTGTAACTCCATGTATCTAAATAGAGGCCTACCTCAATGTGACAGCGAGCTCCACACCTGTTATATCATGTACCTCACAACACGTATCCACACACATACATACACACACGCACCCACATCCCACATCAGCTGAGGTCCTATAATATGCCAGTCTAAAGAAGAAGAGGTCTCTGGATGTCAGTTTCTGTAATGTCCCATGAATCCTAGATCAGCAATCATCCCATCTGCTACCATGTTGAGATGTAAAAGAAGTTTAATCTCAAAAGCTCGTCTCTGTTGTGTATTTTAAGACCATTACTGACATATCTGAAATTGAGCGGTCAGGCTGGGAGAAGTGGTGCCCCACTAGTTTTTCAGTCTTCTTTCCTCTAATAGTATGTCTGTGCGAGTTCATCCCAGTGTTGAGTTGTTGGCTTGTCTTTCCAAAATAACCTGTTTGTGGACATCTCTTGCACTGAATGAAATAAACCACGTCATGTTGTGCATGTATAACTCCCATGCACCTTGAATTCTCTGTTTTGTGATGTAACTACACAGTCCTAGGTGGAAATGAACTCACAAGTCTTACAGGTGCGTTGACTGCAGGGCCTTGTGTCATTGTGTGACATGAAATTCTATTCTGGTGAAAGTTTGTTCCTAATAATTAGGCTGGCTAAATTTGGTGGTTGTTTAAAAGATAGTAGTGGGACTTCCTTAAAAATACAATTAAGGGTTTCATCCTCACTAAATACTGGGTGGAGTTCTGGATGATATGTGACTACTAAAGGTACTCTGTCTGTAGCTGTCTTTTCTTTATATTGAAGTAGTTGTTGTCTTTGTACTTGCGTTGCACATTCTGTTATCCTGTCAATTTCTCTGGAAGAGCGGCCCTGCTCAATAAAGGTGTTTTCCAACATAGCCAAATGTGTATCAGGTGTCCCAGGGTCAAAGGTGCTTGGTGGAACACACATACAAAGAATCCTACTGCATATAAATTTAATTCTGCGTAAGATTATCAAAGTCCTCCACCCAATATTTAGTGTGGATGAAACCCTTAATTGTATTTTAAAGGAACTCCCATTTCTATCTTTTAAACAACAACCAAATTTAGCCAGCCTAATTATTAGGAGTAAACTTTCACCGGAACAGAATACCATATCACACAATGGCACAAGGCCCTGTAATCAATGTGCCTGTAAGACTTGTGAGCTCATTTCCACCTTGGACTGTGTAGTTACATCACAAAACAGACAATTCAAGGTACATGGGAGTTAGACATGCACATCACGACATGTGGTTTATTGCATTCAGTGCAAGAGATGTCCAAAAACAGGTTATGTTAGAGAGAAAAGCCAACAGCTCCACACTAGGATGAACTCGCACAGACATACTATTAGAGGAAAGAAGACTGAAAAACCAGTGGGGCACCATTTCTCCGAGCCTGACCACTCAATTTCAGATATGTCAGTAATGGTCTTAAAAGGAAATCTAAAAAATACACAACAGAGATGAGTTTTTGAGATTAAACTTGTTTTACATATCAACATGGTAGCAGATGGGATGAACGCTGATCTAGGTTTCATGGGACACTACAGAAACTGACATCCAGAGACCTCTTCTTCTTCAGACTGGCATATTATAGGACCTCAGCTGATGTGTGATGTGGGTACATGTGTGTATGTATGTGTGTGGGTATGTGTTGTAAGGTACGTGATATAACAGGTGTGGGACTTGCTGTCACATTGAGGTAGGACTCTATTTAGATACATGGAGTTACAGTGTGTTACTACTCTTACTTCACACACATAATGAATATTAATTCCTCCTTATCTTTTATTTTTGCCCGGAAGTGGGGTTGATTCCGTTACACCATATTCAGATTACCTAGCCTGTTACAGTACATACAGGAGTGATATCATAGACTGTCACATATATTTATTTAACTCTGTATACATTGGGGTGCGAGATCTCATTTGCATGGGGGTCCTGGACAGATCTTTTTAAATTAGGCTAATATTGTAGTGATTTGTGGAAATGTAGGTATGTAAGCCCTCTGCTCTTACACACATACTTTATATTTACTTCTAGTTACCTTATCCTGGGGAGGGAAGCGGGTTTATTTCATTGTAGTTGTATCCCGAATCCTTGGAAATATATGTGTGTGTGTGCATGCATGCGTGTGTGTGTGTGTATGTGTGAACATCTCTTTAAAGCTAGTTATTCTCCCCAACATATTATGGGGATATGGGATGGGGTAGGGTGTATTGTTTGAGTGAAGAGGAGGAAGAGAGAAATTACATTTTTATCTTTTTTTCAGATTCCTTAGACACTTCTGGTACATCAAGTTGTTACATTCTCAGTGTTTATTGACATCAGTACATATCAGGCTACATGGACTTAATTCCTCGGTCGTCCACGACTAGAGTTTTTTGTTTGACACTAATACTGTCAATTTATATTTAAATTATCATTTATAAAGTCCTGTCACTACACTAGAGGTTTTTTGAAATTTATGGGACATGATATCTAGCTGAAGAGTACAGCAGGGTGACAGGTCCAGCTAAGTTTTACATCTCATAGAGTGTGCACTGATGTTTTTAAGACAACTTTACTGGTGATTTCTTGTCTATAATGCATACATTGAAACTTCTTGGATTCCTAAGACAATCTCAATATGTCTTTAATCTGGGTGGGGGCTGCATTTCAGCAAACACATCCTTATACATGCTGTGACACTCATAGCTTGATTTAGGAGCCATCTGCTCCAGCAGTGTTATCTTATGTCAATTAAATTTATATGCAGTAGGATTCTTTGTATGTGTGTTCCACCAAGCACCTTTGACCCTGGGACACTCCTGGCTGAAGGTAGTATGTTGCTGTTAAATTACTCTGACATCATTTTCTGTATTTTTTAAATTAGTATTTTAAACCACTGAGGATTTTTTCTGTTTTTTCTGCATGATCTAGCTGTTAAAAGTATTGTTTTTTTCTAAACCACTGCCATTAGACTTCTGATGAAGGACTGATTGATTTGAAAGCTAGAGCACTTAGTTCTTGTTGTTACATCTATGTTGGTCCATTAAAAGGTATCAAATAATTTGCTTCTGGATCTGTTCTTGCAAGGACCAATACGGTAACTACTAAATCTACTCATAAATCAGGAAAAATTCAAATAAATGAGATTCATCTGACTATACCAAGGAGCAGTGCTTAAACACACACGGTTACTAACTAATTTGCCTGGCTGAAGTTCTGCCCCCCCCCCCCGCAAAAAGAAAAAAAAAATTATCCCAATATATCTCTCCCTGGCTCCATTCCATTCAATATCCATCCCACATGTGTCATGAAACCACCCAAAGATGCAGACACATAAAAACACATCAATATTTGAGTCCTTCCCCAATCCCCCTTTAAAAAAATTGTTTACTTTTACTTACTCAACCATTTGTCCAGAACATTCAGCCTGGCCTGTGTGCCACCAGCCTAGTTTTCAATCGCTCCCCCTCTGTCCTTCTGCAAGAAGCTAGATTCTAGAACCGACCATCCCAGGTCCTCAATGTGGTCCATGTCCAAGTCCCCTCACCAGCCAAACTCACCCAACCCATGTTGCTTGCTTCTTGCTTGGCTGCTGCCACACTGCACTGATCAAGGCCTATGAAGGCCACCCACACTGCTGTCACTCCTGCTGCTAGGCCTAGCTTGCTGCCACAGTGGGGCTGTGATGTTTTATTTTGTGAGGCAAGTCTGGTAGAGTACATAGGTAGCCTAGTCTTGAGTTAGTTTTAACTCACCCTCTGCCTCTTGAGCTACCATGGGAGATGAAGACTCACTAAGCGTAGACCAATAAAAATATGTCAGAAAAATACTGCTGTTGAGAGTTCAGTACTCACCTACTCCTCCAAGCTGTAGTGTGCAGCCTGTCTACTCTGTGGCAAGAAAGACAGTGTCACAGTCGCATAACTCATGTGCTCTTGCTTGGCAGGAGCGCCTCTCTGTCACATGTTATGGTGGCACCGCTAATGGGTAGAGGGAGCGGATAACACAAGACAGATGCAGTCAAGTCAGGAGTGCACCTTCAGAGTGAATGCACACAAGCCAGGGGGGCTCTTATTGTGCAAAAGAATAAATCCAAATGTAATGCCTTTATTGCCACAGCATAAGAATAACCTAGGCACAAATGTGAGGGGGGGGGCAACTGTCCCCTTCTGCCCTATCTAAATGGCACCCCTGCTTTATGATAGAAATTAATTCTCAGGTGTTAATATTGGTACAAGTAAATACAATGGTTTCCAGCGTATCTCCATATTTCAAGATGTGTCCTGATCATCATGAGTGTTAGTGTTCCTCATTGTTCCTCAGTTTGAGTGTCCCTGTACCTCATTTCAGTGACAAAATGTGAGGTATGTTGCATGCTCCCAAGACTACTCCACACAAAGAGTGCTGAGAATGGCCATAGTGTATATGTTCCATAGAGAATGACAAACTGAAAGTAAGTGAGAAGAAACAGTCATGGAGAAACACAGTTGTAGAAAAAAATATGTATAAGGGGATTTTAATAATTTTGACACTGTCTGTCACCCCCTCCTGCTCGACTCTCTCCACCAACTCAGTTTCTCTGATGGTCCCCTTGCCTGGTTTTCCAGCTATCTCTCTGCTAGATCCCAGTGTGTAAAAATCAACAGCTCCCTCTCCAACATTCGACCTGTTAGCTCTGGGGTCACACAGGGCTCAATCCTGGGTCCCAGTCTCTTCATTGCTACCTTAACACTCTCCTCAGCTCCTGCAATAGCAAGATGCTCCTCTATGCAGATGATGCAGTTCTCTTTGCCTCACACCCAGATCCCTCCACTCTCTAATCATCCCTTCAACTCACCTACAACCAAACAGAAAGGTGGTTTCTTGATCACAGACTAGTCATAAACCTTAAGAAAACCAAACCAATGCTCTTCTCTCACCACCAAAATGAAGCTAGAAGTGCCCCCCTCCTGATTACCCCCAACTCTCAACTCCAATTAGAGCAAGTGCCCACATACAAATACCAAGGCATCACTTTTGATACTGCCCTCACCTTCCACACCCACATCAGCACTCTTTCCTCCACCATAAAGTCTTGGATTGGCTTACTTTACCACCATAGGGATTGCCTGCCCCTCGCTGCCCTCCGGCTGGCCATCACCTCCTCTGTTCTGTCCCTAGTGGACTACGGCTTGCCCATCTGTGCTGCAGTTGATAACACCTTCCTCTCTAAAATCCAGGTCTCCATCAATAAGGCCTGTAGGCTCCTGACTGGAGCCTTCAGCCGCACCCATACCTGCCTGCTCTATTCCTCTGCCAACCTGCTCAACTTCAAGGAATGTCTGCAGTATCAGACCTGCCTTCTTGCTAAGAAATCCCTGCTCGGACTTCCCCCCCCAGAAGTCTCTGCCTCTCTACCATGGTCATCCTCATCCATTTCCACCTGCAGCTCTACGAAAGCCACCTTCAAAGTGCCCAGAACCAAGACCTCCCTTGCCCAGAGGTACTTATTTTATCAAGCTCCCACCTGGTTCAACTCCCTCCCTATCTGCAGCACCAACACTGTCAAACTTGGTCCCTTCAAAATTGCTCTCCAGAACCATCTCTTTAATGTCCACTGCTGTAGGTGCAACTAACTCTGCCCCCCCAATCCTACTGCAGGACCATTCCCTACCTGTCCCCCTAATCTCGACAAGGTCCCCTGGACTGCTGATCCATCTTTCCCCCTACCCCTTTTTACCTACCCCCTTAAATTTATACAAGGATGTATTCCACTGCAACTCCAGAGAAATTGTACATATTTGATTGTAAATCTGTATTTTATACCAACATGTAACTTAGTGCATTCTTTGTTCAATGTCTGCACCTGTAATGTTGTCCAATGTTGTATCTGCACAATGTTCTATTGTCTTGCCCTCCCTGCGACAAGGTGCCTTTGTAAATGAGTCCCTGACTCAAAGGTTGTAAATCTGACTTGTTCAAATAAATAAATAAATACATAAATAAATAAATAATAGCCCAAAACTAAAAAGTCAGGCTTCACAACACAGAGGCCACTCTTCGCACATCTAGAATGGGGGATGTTGGTTGACTATATCCTAGGTATTTAATGCAGTAAGCAAACAATTCTTTATAAATTAATGGCAATTTAATGACAAAAATCAAAAGCCATTAAACATCTTGCAAAAAAAATCAGAATTAATGAATTTACCTAATTTTAATGGGAAATCAATGAAAAGGGTATTTTGCTTGCTCTAATTGCTAGCAGTAGCATGAGAAATAGAAATGAATGTGCTTTTAAGATGAGATTTGCACCAGCTTAGTTGCTGCACACATGGCAAGTATGCAACATGAGAACCTGCTAAGATTTTTAAATTATGTTCATACCAGCTTGACTGCTGCACTCGTAAAGCGTGCAACACATGAACCTGATGTGACTTAAAGATGTTCGCACCAGCTTGCATGCTGCACATGTCAAGCTTGCAGCATGCAAAACTGATTTGCTTTTTAGACCTGGTTCACTTAGATTCACTTTATGTATGCAAACATTGCACAATTAAGCATGTGGTATACATTCTGCACGTGCACAGCACACTTACATTTCTGTACAGGACAGCTTCAGTTTTCAAACAAAAAATTAACCTAGTTGCTGCACCTGTTTTTAATGCAGAGTTACAGGCAGAACATTTTTTTTGTTTTGATCAGTCTCAGCCTAGTTGGCTGGCTTAACCTGCAACTGGACAACCCCTTCTACATTGCAGGTAACTACTCTATTTTCCCCTTGAGATACCTGTGCAATAGCTATTGGAGTGTTCATAATCACATCTTCTTGAACATTAGGTATCCCATCTTTTAAAGGTATCTTTCCACTTTTTTCTAAAATCTATAGATGGTACTTTGTAATTTTCTTTTCTGATACTTGATGTGACTGTTGCCTTATCAGTAGGGGTAGATGAAAATTGTTTTTTCCATCATAGCAGAACTTCTGTGAAATTTTGAAGCTTTCACAGAAGTTCCCAAACCTCTGCCTCTAGTGGAGCAGGAAATTTCTGAAAGATATTGGGCAAAATTTTGCCCTGTTCTGCCCACCTAAGGGCTGGTGCAGAAGAAAGAATAATGTTGTGTGATGCCCCAGTCCAGTACTGCCCCCCAGCCCTGCATGAAATAAAAAAAAAAAAAAAAAACCTGGTGGCTAGTGATCCCTTGCCCCAGCTGATTACCTGCCCGACAATTAAAAAAAATTCTCAGAATCTCCTGTAATCCTTGGTGGTTAGCGGTCCATCCTGCCACCTGAAAAACCAACCGACATTAATTAAAAAAATTCCTGAATCCCCCATAATAGCTGGTGGTTAGCAGTCTTTTGTAAACCCTGGTGGCTTGTGGTCCCTCCCCCGACCCAATCACTCACTGGACCAAATCAGGTGAACACCTCCCCATTCTAATCCCCCATCACACAGTCACACACATGAAATCAATACAATAAACTATTTCTCCCTGGTGGTCTAGTGACCCTTCCTCCTTCCAGCCCATGAATCAAAGATTGCTTTTTAATCCCTGGTGGTCTAGTGTACCCCCTGCACCCTCACCCCTGCAGGCAAAGTCCCTCCAGTCCCACCTCACTCCCTCCCTTTCCAAACTCAAGTAAGCCACTGGCAAAGCCCTCCTCTCTACTCCTCAGCCAGCATTCCACTGATATTATGAATGAATGAGCATTGTGGAGGAAGATAAATTCTGTATAACAATGCTGTAAAACAACAGTGCATAGAAAGCACCACAAAATGGCTGCAGAACTGAAACAATCTTCATAAAATGGTGGATAGTGGAAAATTCCATAGCATAGCAAGCATGTCCTTGGTAGCATAGCAAGCATGTCCTTGGTGGATGATGGAAATTTCCACAAGCATGTCTTTGTAGTAATGCATGCATGCCTTCTAGATGATGTGGCTAAAGTAAATTAGCATAATAATCAGTATAGCCAGTCAGTAAGTTACAGCAGTATTATATGAAGCATACTGTCCAATAAAATTGTGTCATGACACTGTTATGTAAGCAAGGCAGTGTATAAAAAGAGGAGACTTACTATTGTAATTGGAGCTATGCCATAACAACATGGGGAGCTGGCTCTCCATATGCATACCTGAATAAATGGTTTGAACTCTGCACAAGACTGTTTCTTTGTCTCTGTATAACAAGTAAGAAATTTCCACGACAATTCTTGGCATAGTCGGCAGGATCTGCACGGCTCTGTTTGGTGGAGTCTTTGCTGGAACAAGACCTGAAGTACACCAGCGGATGTCCGGGGGACATTGCAGGGAGACCACCTCACAAAGACGAGGCAAGGACCCGCGTTGGGCTGTTCAGGCAAGGACGCATCAACCAGGATGGCGCAGATCAACAAAAAAGTAAGAAAGTTCTTGTGTTGACTCCAAACTGAGTAAAAGTATTTTAAAGTAGCATAAAAGTAAAGTGGTAAAACAGTGATGTAAAACTCTAGCGATTTAGGCTGTTAAAACAAAAGTAACCTCAGACAAGTTTGAGTCCTTTTAGTAAAAGTGGTCGGAAGGCTTGAGTTGCCAGGGCAAAAGTAACCAAAAACATAGGTTTGAGCTTTTGTAGCAAAAGTAGTCCAGGACCTGAACTGTTGGGACAAAAGTAACTTAAAAAGGGGGCTTGAGTTTTAACTGTGATGCTAACCTGGGAACAGAGCTAAGCATAGGGTGTATAGTGGAGGCAGTATAGCACAGTGGTCTAAGGCTCTGAGCTGCAAATCTGGTGACATCCAGCAGACCAGACCTGAGTTTGAATCTCACAGCTTCCACTTGCATACTGTGTGACCCTGAGCAAGTCACTTAACCTCCATGTGCTCCCAGGTTGCACTTGTAAAAAAGCTTTCAGCTTAGTGTGCTATACCTGGTTAATACAACTAAAAAAAAAAATACTTAAACTAAACACAGGACAGTGACATGGGGGTGAAACAAAGCAAGGGAAAGTTGCTTGATCCCCTGCGTGGACCAGTAAAATGTATGGCTGATAAGTATGGGAACAACTCAATTAGTGAGGTCCCGGAATGGAACCTGAGAACAGATGGATTATTTCCTGTAACAGGAACATTTAGCCTGGATGTCTTACGGGAGGCAAGGAGCATTCTAGAAAATTTAGAAAGCAAACAAAAGAAAGTAGTAATAGACTGGACAAAGTTCAATAGGTGGGAAAGAGAAGCAGAATGTAGGTATGAAAGGTCAGTGAAGGGCATAATGATAAAACAAGAAACAGAGGAAGAGGAAAGAAAAAGCCAAGAAAGCATGATACTCCACCCCGTGCTTAGACCGTTTGCTGCCTACCGCCACCAGCACCCTCACCCTCTGCTCCACCATTGGAGGGGGCTGAGGGAGGGGGACCACAGGTCCAGGACGAATTTGAAGATGCTGTGGAGGTGGTGGTGCGAACAGAGCCCGATATGACTAGCGGGGAAGTGGAACCGCCTAGGAGGCAATCCAAATTCCACTTCCCCCCAAGAAGTCCCATGGTGACTAGATCAACAGAAAGGAGGGAAGACCCCATTATTAACATGCCACTAGTATATTATCCCAACCCTAACCCCACTCCTGGTGACCCCACGACTGATAAGATAGGAGTAGAGAGACCTTGGAGTCCTGATGAACTGACTGACGCAGTTAAAAGTATACCGCCACCTGGGAAAGATGTAGATGCATACATAGAGAAAATGTAAGCCTTATTTGAAATGTATGATATATCCACTAGAAAAATGACTGAGTTCTTCAGAAGGACTTTAAAGTATCAGTGGAATGAATGTAAGGGAAATTGGAATATAGATGCTGCCAGGAACAATAGAGCAAACCAGTTGCATGCAGTCTGGATGGCAGTGCAGACTAAGTTGAAGAAAATTACTGATTGGCCCCGCATCCACGCTACAAAGCAGAAAACAGGCGAGACAGTGCAGGAATATAGAGAGAGACTGGAAACCATATTTAAACAGCACTCGGGGGTAAAGCCTGGTGACCCAGCGTATGGAAATCTGTTGAGGCATGCTTTTTGTAGTGGACTTTTGCCTGAGATAAAAAAGGGAGTTACAACTGCTTGTATCAGATGGGAGACGAAATCACTAGCTAAGATCTTACCATATGCTGAACACTCTGAGAGACAACAGAGGGGAAACGAAAAAAAACAAAACAAAAGAAGCTAGTAAAGGCGCAACTGATGTATTATGAAGGTGGCAGGGGGAGGGGTAGAGATGGGCCCCAACAACAGCAAGGACGAGGAAGAAGTAGAGGACGAGGTCGAGGGGGCCCTCAGGCAGATCACAGAAGGGGCGGCCACAGCCAATATCGATGCTATCGTTGTAACCAAATGGGCCACATAGCCATAATTTGCCCCCAGGAGGGAGCGGCAGCCCAGTATGAACTACCGCCCCCCACTCCCGACTTCTCTGCGTACAACCCTTTTCAGCAATAGGAAATAGTGGGACAACATCAAGCAATGCTCTCCCTCACCCCTGACCCCGTTAAAATACCAAAATTGACACTTACTGTTGACAACAAGGATGTTTCCTTTTTGGTCGACACCGGTGCATCATTGTCTGTGATACGAACCTGTGAACTGTACCTGCGTCCCAGTGACACTGTGGTGGAAACTGTGGGCGCCTCAGGCATACCTAAGTATGAGCATCTAACACAGCCCCTGACTGTACAGTGTAACAAGATAACAATACAACATGAATTCTTGTATAGTGAGACTTGCCCTGTAAACTTACTAGGTAGAGACTTATTGGCTAAGCTAAACATAACTATAAGTATGAGCAATGAGGGGCTCTCTGTGACCTCTGCCAGAGCTGGTATTTTTCCCTTGACAGTGACTGCAAGTGACTGGCTGTACTGTAGCTTATGGTGAGGAGCAAGTGGGCTCATTAATAGAATGGGCTGCTAAATTGACAGGGGGTGTGCAGGAACTACAGTACTATCTCCACTGTACTGCTCACTATGCAAAAGGTGAGAGGGATTTTGGGTATGAGACAAGTAGATGGAGTACTCAGCCAGTGCTAGATGAGTCACAAGTAAAAGACCTATTTGTAGCACATGACCGCTGCGCTGCAGCTGTATAACTTACTGCTGAGCAGCAACAAGCCTAAGTAGTGGAAGGGGCAGTCCCTCACATCTCACTTGCAAAGGGAAAAGGGGAACAGTGGAAGGATTTGGGGCCGTGGGTGGCGTACATGAAAAACTTAAGTGACTGGGAGCAAGAAGGTGACAGATGGGTGTCCCCATCGACAGGGTGTTACAAGCATGTTTTACGTGAGCAAGTGTCAGTGCAACTAGAAATAAAGGCAATCGGATGGGTTATAAGGGAAAAAGAAAGTAAACTAAATGATGGGTTACCCCCTTGGCTAGATGAGCTGCCAGATAGGCCATGGACCATTTCCAAGACCAATGTAGGATTAATGAAAAATGCGCAACCTTTATCAGTCACACCAAAGTCCTCTTATAGGCCCCACAAACACCAATACCCACTTGGAAGGGAAGCAGAAGAGGGAATTGCACCTGTGCATGCAGCATTGGTGGGGGGGGGTTATCGTACCATGTCCCAATGCTATGGTAAACACTCCTATTCTGCCGGTGAAAAAGCCAGATGGTACCTACCGGTTTGTGCAAGATCTGCGACTGGTAAATGCTGCTGTACATGCCAGAACGCCTGTGGTCCCGAACCCTGTCACTGTTCTGTCTCAGGTATCTACAAATGGTTGTTTCTTTACAGTTATAGATTTAGCAAATGCCTTTTTCAGCATTCCCGTGGAGCCCAAGAGCCAAGAATGGTTTGCGTTTACGTATAAAGAGAAAAAATGGACATGGACTAGGATGCCCCAAGGGTATGTTGAATCCCCGGCTGTGTTCTCAGCCCAAATGAGTGACAATTTGTCTGCCTTTGTGCCCCCGGTGGGAGTGTGTTGATACAGTACGTTGATGATCTGCTACTTGTCTCCCCCTCGTGGGAAGCATGTGAGCAGGACTCAAAGGCGCTGTTACTCTTTTTGGGCGAAAATGGGCACAAGGTATCAAAAAGTAAACTACAGCTGTGCACAGAACAGGTGAAGTACTTAGGTCATACACTCTTGGCGCAAGGGCTCGCCCTAGCCCCAGAACAAATTGAGGCCATTACCAAATTGCCTTGTCCGATAACAAAACAACAAATGATGTCCTTTTTTGGGCATGGCGGGCTACTGCAGAGCCTGGCTGAAGGATTATGCCTTCTCGGCACAGCCCTTGCAAGATGCCATCCACGGCAAGGGTATGCAAATGAAAGATGAGGTCAAGTGGACAAACAAATTAACGGAAAACTTCACACAATTAAAACTAGCTTTAGCGACAGCACCTTGTCTAGGGCTGCCTGACTTTAACAAGCCATTTGACCTCTATGTGGATGGAAGAAATGGGTTTATGTCTGCTGTACTAACACAATTGCATGGGGATGCAAGAAGACCGGTGGCTTACTACTCTAAGCATTTAGACTCAGTAATCAGAGGAATGGTGTCGTGTCTACAGTCTGTTGCCGCTGCTACCGAGGCGGTGCTGGCCTGTTCTGATTTGGTGGGGTTTTCCCCTCTAGTTGTACATGTGCCACATGCAGTACACTCAATTATACTGCAGGCCCGCACCGCCCATCTAACTCCTGCTCGCTTACTGCAATATCAGAATGTGTTACTAACCATGTCAAATGTTACCCTTAAGCGCTGTACTACCTTAAACCTGGCTACCCTCCTCCCTACCCTGGAGGACGGTGGCGTGCATGACTGTGGAGAAGTAATTGACTCGGACTGCAGACCTCGACCTGATTTGACTGATGTACTGCTGACTAACGCAGACTTGGAACTGTTTGTGGACGGCTTGGCTCAACGAGATGGGCAGGGTCGTCCAATTGTGGCATACGCCATATGCACTGACAGCACTACTCTAGAGAGCCATAAGCTGCCGTCCCACTTGTCAGCCCAGGCTGCTGAGCTATTGGCATTAACCAGGGCCTGTGTTTTAGCAAAAAACCAAACCGTTAACATTTACACACACAGCAGGTATGCCTTTGGAGTAGTGCATGATTTTGGAACACTATGGAAAAACAGGGGGTTCCTGATGTCATCAGGAAAGCCCATTGCGCATGCGAAACTAGTAGAAAACCTGTTGATGGGCATTCAAATGCCTAGGGCTGTCGCAGTCGTGAAATGCCAAGTGCACACATCTGCTTCTGACTTTGTATCAAAAGGAAACGCCTGATCTGATGCAGCTGCGAAAAGAACAGCTCTCCTTGATGTTGTCCCACTACCGTTAATGCTTTCTCAACAAGTAAAACCAGTAAATCTTTTTTCTGCCAGTGATGTAGCTGAAATACAACAATCTGCTGATAAAAAGGAGAAAAAGAACTGGCAAACATGTTGCACCTATGACACCACCACAAAGCTATGGGTGGCGCTCGATGGCAGACTTTACCTGCCAGCAGTCACGTTTCCCTTTTTGGCCAAGTTGACTCATGGAGCCGACCATGTGTCAAAAGGGGGGATAGAAACATAGAAACATAGACTTTGACGGCAGATAAGGACCACTAGGCCCATCTAGTCTGCCCATTTCCCTACCTACAGGATAGGCCGCAGATCCTAGTTAACCAACAGCCTATATCTTCCTGCCCCCCACAAGAATTGCCTTATGTCTGCCCCATGCATTCTTGAATTCTCCCACAGTTTTAGACCCCACAACTTCCTCAGGAAGGCTGTTCCATGCATCCACTACCTCTCTGTGAAATAATACTTCCTCCACATTGCCCATGAACTGCCCTCCTTCTATCTTTAAATTGTGTCTCCTTGTTCTTGCAAGTCTCTTTTCTGAAAGATGCTACCTCTTGGACTTTGTTGATTCCCTTGAGGTACTTGAAAGTTTCTATCATGTCCCCCTCTCCCTTCTTTCCTCAAGGGTATACATATTAAGCTCCTTTAGTCTCTCCTCATACGGCTTCTCTTGCAGATCCTGCACCATTTTAGTTGCCCTCCTCTGGACTGCCTCTATCCTGTCTATGTCCTTGTGGAGATGGGGTCTCCAGAACTGGACACAGTATTCCAGATGGGGTCTCACCAACTGTCTGTACAGAGGGATAACAACTTCCTGTTTTCTGCTGCTGATGCCTCTCCCTATACATACCAATATACCCCCGGCCCTCCCTACTGCCTTCTCACATTGCTTGCTAACCTTAAGGTCATCTGATATGATTACCCCCAGGTCCCTTTCCTGTTTTGTTGTTGTTACTACCTCCCCACCCATTGTGTATTCTTCCCCTGGGTTCTTGTTTCCCAGGTGCATTATTTTGCACTTTTTTGCATTGAATCCTAGCTGCCATACGTCTGACCATTCCTCCAACCTTGCCAAGTCCCTTTTCATCCTTTCCACGCCTCCTTGTGTATCAACCCTGTTGCAGATCTTTGTGTCATCTGCAAAAAGGCATACTTTTCCTTCCAGTCCCTCTGCAATGTCACTGATTAAGACATTAAAAAGGACTGGACCCAATACTGAACCCTACGGTACCCCACTGGTAACCACCCTTTCTTCAGAGTGGACTCCATTTACAATTACCTTCTGTGTCCTGTTGTCCAGCCAATGCTTTTACTCAGGCTACCACCCTGGGACCCACTCCCAGGCTGGTTAATTTGACTAATAATCTTTGTGTGGGACTGTGTCAAATGCCTTGCTAAAGTCTAGGTAGGCCATGTCCACAGCCCCTCCCTGGTCTACTACTTTGGTCACCCAGTCAAAGAAATCTATTAGATTCGTCTGACATGACCTTCCCCTGTGAACCCATGCTGCCTTGGATCCTGTGCTCCACTGACCCTAGTTACTCAACTATTCTTTCCTTCAAAGTGACTCCATCACTTTCCCTACCACAGAGGTCAGACTGACAGGTCTGTAGTTTCCTGCCTCTGTCTTGGTCCCACTTTTGTGAGGGGAATCACATCCACCTTCCTCCAGTCCTCAGGTACCACACCATCCTCCCATGATTTATTAAAAGAGTAGCCAGTGGTTTCATTAGTTCCTTCCTTAATTCTTTAGAATTCTGGGTGAATTCCTTCAGGACCCATTGCTTTGTCCACCTTCAGTTTTAGGAGTTCTTACAGAACCCTTTCTTCTGTGAAAGGACTGGGATCGACCCCCCATCAAGAGTGCTTCTGTTAATTGGATTAGGCACTTCCCCCTCCTCTTTTGTGAATACTGAGCAGAAATATTCGTTCAGTATTCCTGCTTTTTCACTGTCCCCCTCTGCCCATCCACCGTTGATTCTATTCAGCCTCACTATCCCTTCCTTTGTCTTTCTACTCTCTGATGTACCTATAAAAGGTTTTATCCCCCTTCTTAACTGAGTTGGCTATCTTTTCCTCAGTTTGGGACTTTGCTATTCTGACTTCCCTCCCTGCTTCCTTCTGCCTTAACTGGTACAGCTCTCTGTCCTGCTCCTTCTGTGTTTCCTTATACTTCCGGAATGCTATCTTTTTCTTCCTGACTTTCACAGCCACCTCTTGAGAACCATAGTGGCTTTTCTTTCATTTTGATTTGTTTATTTGCTTCACACAAGGCTTGTTGCCTCTGTGATGGCAGTTTTGATAATTCCCCATTGTTGCTCCACACCTCCTTCTAGCCTGTTTGCTAGTGCTTTTCTGAAGCACTCTCCATCTTGCCAAAGTCAGCCCTCCTAAAGTCCAGTACCCTCACTTTTGTATGGCTTGACTCTGTAGCTGAGTTTAACGTGAACCACACTGTTTGATGGTCACTTGTCCCCAGATGGCAACCCACTTTAGATCTGAGATCCTCTCACTGCCCCGTTTGAGAGTATGAGGTCTAAGATTGCTCCCTCACGAGTGGGTTCCGAAACTAGCTGTCTAATGCCTGCCACCTGTAGGGCATCAAGAATGGCCCTGCTCTTGGATGTGGCTGCAGCAAATGTGCTCCAGTTAACATCTGGCATATTCAGGTCTCCCATCAACAGTATCTCCCCTTTCTCTGCCATTCTAAGAATACCTTCCATCATATCCTGTCCATTCCTTCCCTGAAATGGGGTCTGCACACAACCCTGTGTGGATTGTGGTGCCCTTTCCAGTCTCCAAGGTGACCCACAGTGCCTCCTTTCCTCCCTGTTTACTCTTTTGTTTGGTTGCTTTTATCCTTCCTTTACATAGAGAGCTACTCCTCCCCCTCTTCTCCCCTGCCTGTCTCTCCTGTAAGTTATGTACCCTGGTATGTTAACATCCCAGTCATGGTTCTCTGTGTACCATGTTTCTGTGACTGCTACGATATCCAGGCATCCCTCTTCCATTAAGGCCACCAGCTCAGGGAGCTTGTTGCCCAGACTACGGGCATTGGTTCTCATTACCCTCCATTTCCTGATGGCCTTACCCCCTTTTGCCCCATCCCTGTCCTTCTTGCCTTTGTCACTTTCTCCATTTACCCCTGCCCTTCTCCCTATCGACACCTCCATGTTGGTGTTTGCCACACTTACTACCATGATTGTTGGGGGCTGGATTTTCCTGCTCCTTTTCAGTGCCTCCCCCCTTGGCTAGTTTTAAAAGCTTGCCAATGAAGCATTTAAACCTATCACCTAGGATCCTGGTTCCCCTCCCAGACAGATGCAGCCCATCATGCCAGTATAGGCTTGCATCACTCCAGGTGGACCCCCAGTCCCCAATGAAGCCAAATCCCTGAGCTCCACACCAGTTTTTCAACCACTGATTGAATCCCATGGTACAGAACACCCTAGACTCTCCTATGCCATAGATGGGTAGCACCTCCGAGAAGGTTACCGTGCGTGCTACTTGACTAAGGCCCCTCCCCAATTCCAAAACTCTTCCTGCACTTCTCTAATCCCTTTCTTAGCCAGGTCATTTGTCCCTAGGTGGACAATGACATCCAGCTCCCTCCCTGTGCAGCTGCTCCAGCAATCCTGAGGGCTGCCCTGTCCTCCAAGCCATGGCGCCAGGCAGGCATCTTACCTCCCTCTCCCTTCCTTGCCCAGTTCTACCTTCCTAATGGAGTCCCCACCAGGAGTTGTTTCCTTCCCCTGCAGGGTCCCCTGCCACCCTCCTGTGGGTCTCCTTTGTGGAGGTTCCCAGCATCCTCCTTGGTCTCCACTGTGGGTGCCTCCATAGAGGAACCACACTTTGCCAGAATGGCATAGGAATTGTGGAGAGGTACAACTGGAGGGATGTGCCTCTGTTCCACCACCCTCACCCTCCCTGAGCCCACTGTGGTCCAACCGCGCCTCTTTCTTGGCAACCTCTGAGGCAACGGCAGTGGCACTGGTGGTCCCAGGATGGAAGAGGAGGTCCCACAAATCCTGGCCAACTCAGCCTGGAGATGAGCAACCTCCTCCCTCAGCCCAGAGAGGTGCCTGCAGATGGGACAACACCACATCCTCCAGAACATCTCCCGGAAGACTGCTGCTCCACAGCCTCTGCACTGCACCACTCCAATCATGTCTTATTTCTGGCCCCTTAACTGTTTGCAATCCTTACTCTTTCCTCTGTTTTTTCCTCTCTCTCTCCTTACTTTCTGCCTGTGTGCCCTTTAAGCTCCTGATTATCCTGTTCTGAGACAAGAATATCCTATATTTCTCAGTAGACCACTTACTTGTTCAGAGGCAGACCTCCAGCAGCTAGAGGGGGCCGGAGAGCTACTCTTGCCCTTCTAGGATGGGGGGTCCTTTGTGGTTCTGTGATCACTCACTTCCTGCTCCTAAACAGGAAGTTCCTGTTGTCAGTCAAATCCTGTGCCTATAAAAATAGAACTAGCTTTGGATGGGGGGGTGGAGGGGAGGGAAGGAGGGCAATATAGTGCCAGTAGAGAAGTTAAGTCACACAGCAGTCCTTTCTCCTGGTGTCTTCTGCCAAGCTATGGTGATGGTGATGGTGGCTTTTGTAAATAAATATTGGTATGTTGTAGGTTTCTCATTGTATGCTGAAAACTTTTGTAAAAAATGTATTATATTTATGCAAAATAATATCGGCAGGTGACTCCAAGTAACCCCCTCTGCCCATCCTTCTCCTACAGGACCTTTTGAACACATAATGATGGACTTTATTGAACTAAGCCCTTTTGAGGGCTACAGGTATTGTTTGGTAATAGTGGATATGTTCTCTAAGTGGGTAGAGGCCTTCACTGCTCTAAGAAGCACTGCTTGTGTGGTGGCAAAGGCCCTATTGAAGGATATTATACCCAGTTGGGGCCTACCCTTGCGTATATCTAGTGACAATGGTACTCATTTTGCAAACGAAGTTATCAAGTGCTTATGTGAGGTTTTGAAAATTGATTTAAGAACTCACTGTGCCTACCATCCATAGTCTGGAGGGGCTGTGGAAAGGGCAAACCAAACCTTAAAGGTAAAATTAACCAAACTGATGGCAGAAACAGGACTTAATTGGGTGAAGGCTCTGCCTTTAGCCTTAATGAGTATGAGAGGTAGACCAACGCGGATGGGTCTGTCACCACACGAGATTCTGATGGGTAGGCCTCTGAGAATGACTAATGCACCTTTTCCCCAAAGCAGGTTAATGTTGCATGGTACAGATAATTAAATGATTGCCTATTGTTTATCCCTTAATGCTGTCTTGAGATCTTTTTATCCTAGGGTAAAGGCAACACTACCCGTGCCGAATGCGGAAGCAGTACTACACCGCATACAGCCTGGAGACTTCGTGGTGATAAAGGACTTTCGGCAGAAAAAGTGGAGTGATCCCCGGTGGCGAGGTCCTTTCCAAGTGCTCCATACGACACCGACAGCCATGAAGATTGCTGAGAGACACACATGGATCCACGTATCCCACTGTCAGTTGGTGACGGCCCCCGAGGACAGATAAAGAAAAGGACTGTTTTATTGACTACAGGGGTGGCATGCATGCTGGGAGCTGCTGTGGTTCTTCTGACTCTGATAAGTATTAAAGTAAACCACACGACTGTGAGATGCAGCCGCAGCCTTGAACCCCTGCACACCACTAATATCTGGTGGACTTTAATGAAACTATATGCTAAGAATACCAATATGTCTAATTGTTATGTGTGCGCACACTCTCCATTCTCTGCTGCAGTAGGACTGCATTTGCAGCCCGTACCCCTGACCTGGAATGACACATATTTGATCTTGTTTGCTATGGGAAACCAGAAAAGGGGGGGAAAGATTGGTCCACAAACAGATTAAAAACAGGTAATGTTGCTGTCTTTAAGGGACACCACTTCACAACCTGGTATAAACCCCAGGACGAAGAAGCCCCCTTAAAACCCTCGTACCTGGATCGCAGACCAAAGACCCAGGCTTCCTTTTGTGTATGTAGAAACAAGACAAAGACCGACACAGGTATAGCAGTGGGTAAATCTCTTTGTAGCCATTATGAGCCCCAAAATAGGTCCTATTTCTCCTTGGCAATGCGAGCAGGGCGAGAGTGGGGTTCCCTGTCTGACCTATACTGGGTGTGCGGGGGAAAAGCTTATGTGTTTTTACCAACAGGATGGATTGGGTGCTGCTACTTAGCCACCCTGCACCCATCTGTACAAGTGTATGTGCCCCCTCAAAATGATAACGATGTATTGCAGGGTGCTGACCTTAGCATTCGCCGCCAAAAGCGTGCCATAGGTGCAAGAGGTTCTGGAGTACCTAGCAACAAGAGAAGAGTGCCAGTGGGTGAGAAGTTAGCTGCAGGATTTTTCCCATTCTGGGGGGTACTACAAAGCACACAATATATTGATCAACTAAGCTACGAACTTGAAACCCTGGTAGAAGAAACCAATGAAGGTCTAACCCTTTTGAGTGCCGAAACAAAAGCATTAAGACTAGTAGCATTACAAAATCGAGCCGCTCTTGATTATGTATTAGCAGCCCAGGGCGGGGTATGTGCAATAATTGGAGAAGAATGTTGCACCTATGTACCAAATGTGGCTGATAACCTGACAGAAGTTTTGCACAAAGTACAGCAACTAAAAAATAAAAGTGTGAGCGAAAATAAGTCTGAGGGTGACTGGAATCCATGGGGATGGATTAAAAATGTATTTGGCCAGTGGGGATCGACAATAATGACATATGTTGTCACTGGCACTATCGCCTTATTATGTATATGGCTTGTTGTACTTTGTGTAAGGCTGCTGCTTACAAAAATGTGTAACACAGCCTGTAACCCACCTACACCAACTGTACAATCACCTGTGGTACATAATTACGACATAGTAAAACAAAATGTGCAAGAATTGCCTTACTATAACTGTGATATTGAATTTTAGCAGTTGATACAGAGTATCAAAGGGGGGGAGGGAGTGTGGAGGAAGAAAAATTCTGTATAACAATTCTGTAAAACAACAGTGCATAGAAAGCACCACAAAATGGCTGCAGAACTGAAACAATCTTCATAAAATGGTGGATAGTGGAAAATTCCATAGCATAGCAAGCAGGTCCTTGGTGGATGGTGGAAATGTCCACAAGCATGTCTTTGTAGTAATGTATGCATGCCTTCTAGATGATGTGGCTAAAGTAAATTAGCAAAAAAATCAGTATAGCCAGTCAGTAAGTTACAGCAGTATTATATGAAGCGTACTGTCCAATAAAATTGTGTCATGACACTGTTATGTAAGCAAGGCAGTGTATAAAAAGAGGAGACTTACTATTGTAATCGGAGCTATGCCATAACAACATGGGGAGCGGGCTCTCTGTATGCATACGTGAATAAATGGTTTGAACTCTGCACAAGACTGTTTCTTTGTCTCTGTATAACAAGTAGGAAATTTCCACGACAGCATCTAGTGGGCACACTCATGCATTCATAGTGTCAGTGAGCTGCAGACCGTGGAGGAGAGAGGAGGGCTGCGCTGGTGACTTTCTTTGGTTTGGGAGCGGGATGGGACTTGAGGGACATTGCCTGCAGGGATGGGGGTGCAGAGGGTTTTACTAGACCACAAGGGATTAAAAATCAATCTTTGATTCACAGGTTGGAGGTAGGGAAGGAGGATCACTAGACCACCAGGGAGAAATAGTTTATTGTATTGCTTTTGTGTGTGTGACTGTGTAATGGGGGATTGGTTGATGGGGTGGTGTTGACCTGATGTGGTCAAGTGGGTGATTGAGTAGGGGGAGGGACCACTAGACGCCAGGGTTTACAAGAGAAACTTTTGTTTACGTTGGGATGGTGAAGGACTGGGGGAAGGACCGCTAGCCACCAGAGATTATGGGGGATGCGGTAATTTTTTATTAATGTGAGGTGTGTAATCAGGTGCGGGGAGGGACCACTAGCCACTAGGGATTACTGGGGGAAACTTCTTTAATTTGCATTATAGGGGAGAGGGGGATTGTCTGCAAAAGTTTGGAAATGGATTTCCAAAGTTTTGCAGATGCAAAAGTCTGACTTTCGTTTCAGTTCTGCCGATGAACATTTTTTTGCACACCCCTACTTATCAGTTTTGTGGGACTGGCTCCTTTTCCTAGCAGTCACAAAGAAACACAGTTGGCTCACCTCCTCCCTGTCTATGTATTGAAAGGCACTTAACAATCTGGAGTTTTTATCCTGCTAAACAGTCAGCATACAGACTAGGTGACAGCACCAAACACATACTCTGTCTGCCCATTTACCCCTACATCAGCATCAGTCACTTTTGGCTGGAGGGTGGGGGTTCCTCTGGGGGCTGTTTTGGTCAAATCAGCCCCATGTACATGCTGCTTGAACCGTGGGTTGTTATCATTGACATCTGTGATTAGGACTTGCATAATGGTCTGGGACAACCTTGGGAGATCCCCACCATCCCCTACCTTGAGGGTCAGCTTGAATGAGTCCTTCTGTTCCCTGTCTAGGACCCCCTTGTTAATGAGCTGATGCCCATCAGGAATATCAGCCACCTGCAGCTCAAAGACGCTGCTTTTGTCCTCCAAGTCACTCTTCCACGTGTCCAGGTAGGGGGTGATCTCCACAGTCTTGGCTTTCTGGCCTCTGGGCCTTTTTTAAAGGTTTCCACCAAGACCTGCTGTCTGAGCTGGGTGTGGAGTGAAAGAAGTCACAAAGAGAAACATAAGTCCCTCTTAAAAGTGCATCAAAAGCAAACTGTGATCTTTCAAGCACACACACACACACACACACACACACTGAGTTTCATCAAAAATACACAGTGCAAGCACACAAACATGCGCATGCACATGCACATACACACACATGCATGCACACACACAAAGACATACATGCTCACATGCGCTGATGCACACACTCGTGCGGTGTACACACACACATGCTGACTTTCATCAGAGACTCAGCAAGCCATTAAAAAGTCGTAACATTGCAAATTACTCTACTGAGTCAAATGAGTAGTAAAACAATTTAACAACCTTGTGGTGAACCTCCATAAATTGTCCAAGTAGCTCTGGAAATGTGTCATTTGCAATGGCCTGCTAAGTTTACAGTTGTATTCTGCATTTAGGTGGTATAGTAGAGCTGAGATGCAACATTTCGATTTTAGTGTGGTCTTGCTTTTACAATGTATTTTTCAAGATAGATCGTTTTAGATGTAACAGCTCCTTTCGGTGGGGTTTTCCTGTGGGGTTATGTGTTTTACACAGTTTTGCAGTATGTTTGCCCAGGATAACCAAGCTGAGATACAATAACTCATTTTCAATGGGGTCCTGTTTTGACCCATTTTTTATTGCATTTAGTTCAAATAACACAGCTCACATGCTATCTTGTTTTAGTGGGATCCTGCTTTCCACAGTTTTTATCTGTATTTACTAGAATATGGAGCCTAATTTGGGGCTTGGTTCATCTAAAAAAAAAAAGCTGTACTAGTTGCTCATCCTAGAGGAGCACTGCACTAAAAGTGTAAGTCATATTTTAAATATTGGTTACAATTTTTTGCTGAGGCATGTGAACTACAGAGAAGTGGGAACTAAGGTGTGCCTTGAGATAGAAGCATTAGATTGTAAAGGGAAATAAAGCATTTATTTTGTTGTTATTGTTGATTGTCATTATATGAGCATTGCAATGGTCATTTTTATTCATATAAACATAGAAACATAGAATTTGATGGCAGATAAGGACCGCTTGGCCTACCCAGTCTGCCCATTTCGCTACCTAATGGATCAGCTGCAGATCCTAGTTAACCAGCAGCCTAATTCTTCCTACCCCCAAGAATTGCCTTATGACTGTCCCATGCATGCTTGAATTCCACCACTGTTTTTGACTCCACAACCTCCTCCGGAAGGCCGTTCCATGCATCCTCAACCCTCTCTGTGAAAAAATACTTCCTAAAATTACCTCTGAGCCGCCCCCCCATCTTCAAATTGTGCCCCCTTGTTCTTTACACACCTCTTTTTTTGAAAGATGCTACCCTCTTGGACTTTGTTGATTCCCTGGAGGTACTTGAAAGTTTCTATCATGTCCCCCCTCTCCCTCCTTTCCTCAAGGCTATAAATATTAAGCTCCTTAAGTCTCTTTTCATATGTCTTCCGGTGCCGACCCTGCACCATTTTAGTTGCCCTCCTCTGGCCAGCTTCCATCCTGTCTATGTCTTTGTGGAAACTGGGTCTCCAGAACTGCACGCAGTACTCCAGATGGGGTCTCACCAGCTGTCTGTACAGAGGGATAATAACTTCCTGTTTTCTACTGGTGATGCCTCTCCCTATGCAACCCAGTATCCCCAGCCCTCCTTGCTGCCCTCTCACATTGCTTGGCCACCTTTAGGTCATCTGATATGACTACCCCCAGGTCCCTTTCCATTTTTGTTGTTGTTAGTATCTCACCCCCCCATTGTGTACTCTTCCCTGGGTTTTTGTTTTCCAGGTGCATTATTTTGCACTTCTTTGCATTGAATCAAGCTGCCATACTTCTGACCATTCCTCTAACCTTGCCAAGTCCCTTCTCATCCTTTCCACCCCACCTTGTGCATCAACTCTGTTGCAGACCTTTGTGTCATCTGCAAAGAGACATACTTTTCCATCCAGTCCCTCTGCAATGTCACTTATAAAGACATTGAAGAGGACCGGTCCTAATTCTGAACCCTGCGGTACCCCACTAGTAACCCTCCTTTATGAAAAAGAATACATGTTTTTTTTTCCATAGACACTTTATCCTCCATTCTGCCCCTGGCTGCTCCCTTCTGACTGACTGACTCCCCCAGCCCCATCACCCCGTTATCACCAGGACTTACCCTGCCCGGTCACCGGGTGTGGAGCCTGCTGGAGGTCAGTCATCATCCTGCAGCCAGAGGTGCTTTTTCCTCATTTTCTCCCTTCCCCATTGCTGGGCAGCACACACAGGACATTCACATATAAAGGTGTGTGTGCATCTGCAGAAGTCCCACAGCACTCTCCCTATGTCTGGCCCCCTCTGACCCATACTACCCTCCAGCCTTCACTTGGGGGTAGTCGTTCAGCAGGAGTGCCAGCCTTCCCTCCGAGGAGAGGAGAGCTGTCCTCCAGATGCTCGATCCTCTCCTTCCCCTGTCGACCTTTGATGGCCCAATGCTCATTCCTGAACATGAGTCACTGGCATGGTGTGTGGAGTGGCATCCACTGCCTTAACTCTCAGTGCTACTGGGTCAGCTTGACAAAGAATACATGTTTTAAAATAAAACAGTTACCGATCATTCCTTGGAGTCTCTTGTTGACTTTTATACAACTTGTCTTATTGTGATCACATATTTATGGCAAGCATGTTTTTTGTTCTGATTATTAGTTAACAATACCCTATATAAATCCTGTAACATGCTGTTGCTGAATACATAATGAGAGTGAGAGATTCAGATAATTTTGTTTGATGTTAATCTGTTCAGGAAAGGCAAGAGAGGTAAAAAGGGGGAGGGGCGAGTAGCCATTTACATTCAGAAAGACGTTAAAGCAACAGAAGTGCAGAGGCATGCTGGGGAAACCAAGTCATTGTGGCTAACAGTAGATGCAGATAAGGGAAACACATTCAAAACTGGATTTGTTTACAGGCCCTCGAATCAAGGAGAGGAAGGGGACAAAGATTAATGGAGGAGATATACAAAATGACAGTTGGGGAAGTGATTCTGGTGGGGGGACTTTAACCTCCAAGACTTAAATTGGAGCACACCAATGATGGCACCACGAAGCAGAGACTTCTTTTTGTCACTTCAGGGTGCAGGACTGGGTCAGCTTGTCAAATCTCCAACTCAGGAAGACACAATTCTTTACCTGATTCTCACAAACACTGAGATGGTCAAGGATATCGAGGTGGGGTGCCACATGGGAAACTGTGATCATTGTATGGTCTGCTTCAAAGTAACCATAACAGAGAAGGGAAGGGTGCATAATGGTAACATTCAAATACATAAAAGGCATAAACAAGGTGCAGATTCAGGACATTTTTAAATTCAAGGAGTGCAGCAGAACCAAGGTACATTGTTTAAGACTGTAAGGAGGGAGGTTCTTTACCAACGTCAGAAAGTTTTTCTTCACAAAAAGGGTGGTGAATGCCCAGAAGAGACTGCCTGCATGTGGAGGTGGTGTGGGCAAACACAACTGTGAGATTCAAGAATGCATGGGATCAACACAAGGGAGCTCTCACACATAAAGGCAACTAAGGGGTAGGAAATGACAAATGCAATGGGCAGACTAGATGGACCTAGTGGTCTCCTTCTGCCATCACCTTTTATGTTTCAATGTTTCTATACAGTTAGGAATAGATTTCTTTGACTGGGTGATCAGGGAGGTAGATAAGAGAGGGGTGGGAGATGTGGCCTACAGGTACCTAGATTTCAGCAAAACGTTCAACACCATCACATGTAGGAGGTTGTTAAAGAAGTTGGGCAACCTGGGATTGAGCCCCAAAGTGATAAACTGGATCAGATACTGGTTGAGTGACAGGACACAGAGGGTGGTGGTAAATGACATTCAATCTAAGGAATGTGGGGTGACCAGCATGGTACCACAGGGATCCATGCTGGGGCCAGTCTTCTTTAATGTCTTCATAAGCCTCCATTCTTCAGGTGCCTGCAACTGCTACTAGTCCCCCCCATACTTCCCCAGTCTCCCCATTTTTAGCCACCAATGGCTTCAAGTGATATGTAGATGTTCATGTACAAACACCCCCTACTTTCTTCTCCCTCTGCCCTCTGTTTTAGCTAACCTGCCTTTTTGACAATGGATTTCTATCCTGCTTCAGCAAATAATTTTGCAAACCTGCTTTCTTAACAGTGGCTCTCCATCCTGCCTAAGCTAAGTGTTTTGCTCTCTCGCCACATAATTGTACTTATTTGACTCCTTGTATGCATGCGTTTGAATAATATATCACTGTGTTTTTGCAATTATCTGTAATATTATTGCTGTCTGTTATCCTATGTGGAGCCTTCGTAAAGGAGTCTCTGACTCAAAGCTTTGTAATTCTGATATATTCTAAATAAATAAATAAAAAAATAAAGTGACATTGCAGATGGGCTGGAGGGTAAGGTAAGTCTCTTTGCATACATCACTAAGATCTGTAACAGATTCAATGCCCCAGGGGGGTGATGGAAAAAATGAGAAAGGACCTAAACATGCTTGAGGAGTGGTCAAGAGTGTAGCAGCTATGATTCAATGCAAAGAAGTGCAAAATCAAGCATCTGAGACATAGAAATCCAAGAGAGGAGTACAAGATAGGTGGAGAGGCACTGATGGCCACCAGTCAAGAAAGAGACCTGGGGCTAATCATATCTGATGACCTAAAATTAACCAAACAATGTGAGAAGGTTATGGGGAGAGGCAGTGGTATGCTAGGGTGCAAAGGAAGAGGTATCACCAGCAGAAAAATGTGTGTGGTCATGCAACTGTACAGATTACTAGTGAGACCTTATCTGGAATATTGTATCCAGTTCTGGAGACCACATCTCTGGACGGACGTAGAAAAAATAGAGGCAGTCAAGAGAAAGGCAACAAAAATGGTATAAGGACTGCTCAGAAAGTAATATGAGGAAAGACCAGAGGACCTCAATATGTATTGCCTGGAGGAGAGCAAAGACAGGGGGCATAAGATAAAGACATTTAAGTACCTCAGGGGTATAAACAATGTACAGGATGGTAGCATCTTTCAGAAAATTAAGTCTACAGAACAAGGGATCATTATTACTTGGTGTTACTTGGTATGAAAGAACAGAAGAAGGCCAGAGCCCATCGAGACTGTTCCCCACTCTATGTGGGACATTATTTATTTATTATCCCTCAACCAAACTTCTAATTTGTTTTTAAAGACAGTGGCACTAGTTGCCTATACCAATTCTTGTGGCAAGGTGTTCCATACAATGGATGCTCTTATTGGAAAAAAGTTTCCCTTTTTGCTGGTTTTATAAGTTTTTACTTCAAGCTGTTTATTATGCAGTCTCGGAACATGTCTCCTTTTGGAGAGTGTTAGACCACATTTTTCCATTAGATCTGGTGAATTTATTAAATTAGAAACCATAAGCATATCACCTCTTAATCTTCTAGTTTGAAGAGAGAAGAGACAAGTAGCTTTTAATCTGTTCTGATAATCCAAGTTTGTTAATCTTGGAATCTTTCTAGTTACTCTCCTTTGAACCTGTTCAAGAATTGCTGTCTTTTTTTTGGTTTGGATTCCAGAAATGGAAGCCATAGTCTAGATGTGGTCTAATGTATGCCCTATACAATGGAATAAGGCATTGTTCAGTGTGATTAACAAAAGTGCATTTTATTTGCCTCAAAAGTCTGTTGGTCATGCATGCAGTTCTAACACAGTGATCATTTTATGTAAGTTTATTATTAACATATATCCCTAAATCTTTTTCACAATTTGATGAGTGAAGTGGTAGTCTGTTTATATGATATATTGTTTTTGGATTATTTACACTGAAATGCACTACTAAACATTTGTCATGATTAAACTGCATATGATTTTCATTTGCCCAAAGTGTTAATTTTTCCAAATCCTTCTTTAATGCATAAATATTTTCTTGATTATTAACCTTGCCCCCCCCCCCGCCAATTTAGTATCATCTGCAAATTTAACTATGAAGTTATTTGGCCCTGTTTGTAAATCACTGATAAAGAGGTTAAACAATGTTGGTCCCAAGACCGACCCCTGTGATACATCACTTGTCACACTACCCAAATCTGACAAGATATCATTAATTCTGACTCTCTGAGAATGATTTGTCAACCAGTTTAAAGTCCAGTTGACAATGTCAGGTGACAAACCTAGATTGTGCATTTTAGTAATTAATTTTTCATGTGAGACTTTATCAAAAGCTGTGCTAAAGTCCAAAAGAATTACATCAGTAGGGATACCCACATCTAGTAGAGTACTTATATTATTGTAAAAAGATATCAGATTGGTGGTACAGGAATACTTGGGAGTAAACCCATGTTGATTTGAATCATAAATTCCAAATTTTTTACAATCCTGATCTGTTAGAAACTTCATTACTCATTCCATTAATTTACCAGCCACTGAGGTCAGGCTAATTGGATGATCATTTTGCACAGAACCTCTATTGCCTTTTTTAAATATGGGAATAACTATTGTTGAATGCCAATCATTTGGTACAATGCTTTCTTGTAAGGATTTATTGAAAATAATTGACAAAGGTATAGAAATATTTATAGATGTTTTGATCAGAAACCATGGATGAATACTGTCTGGGCCCGGACTAGTATTTTTTTTTAGTTTTTTGATAGCCTGTATAATGTCAGTTAGATAGAACCTATGATAATCTACGTGGTGAACCTTAAATGTGCTAATAGGTGATCTTTGAGAGAAGACAGAACAAAAGTACTTATTAAAGAGAGTCAAGGTTTCTATATGAGATAGAGAAGAGCCATTGGTTATAATGGGACCAATGGTCCTTGATACACCTTATTTACTATTTATATAGGAGAAAAGAGATTTGTGAGAGTCTTTTGTGTGAGCTAGTTTCAATTCTAGCTTATTTTTTGCCAATTTAATAGAATTTTTTAAGTTTTTCACAGATAGTCTATAGTTATGTAATATAGTAGTTTTAAATAGAACAGAACTATTCTTAAGTTTCCTAAAACGTTTAATTTTTATTTTAATCTGATTTTTAATTGTCTTGTTGAACCAAGGGGGAATTTTTCATTTATTATTAAATTTCTCTTAGATGGAATAAAGGTATTTTCCAAATAATGTAAAATGTTTTTTTTAAAAATGTCCCAAGCTTATTGTATTGTACAATTAAGAAGATTAGAGTCCCAGTTTATGTTTTGTAAGTATTCATTGATTTTAGAAAAATTTGCCTTGTTAGAATTTGTTGTATAGTATAACTTCCCTTGTGTAGTTTTAAACTGTTGAATTTCAAAAAGAATAGATGAATAATGACTGGACCCAAGTGGATCCCAAATTTGTAAATTGCTAATTTGTTGCTCTATGTTAGTAAATAATAGATCCAAAATATTAGAACCTCGAGTGGGTTCAGTAACAAGTTGTTGTAATCCAGTACTAACTACCACATCTATTAGTCCTTTCTTGGCATAGAACTGTCCTGAGAATGAGTCCCAGTTAATATGATAGAGGTTAAAGTCACCAAATATAACAGTATCTTGAGATTCTGAAAAATGTGTAATTTCTTTAAACATATCAGTTGTGTAATCTGAATTTGCAGATGGAGGTCGATAGATGTTACCAATAGTTATATAGGACTGCTCCTTCAATAAGATTTTGCCCCATATACTTTCCAAAGGAAAGGGAAAACACACTTCAAAAGAAGGAATATCATTTCGTATGTACATGTAAACTCCACCGCCTTGCTTATCTAATCCGTTTTTATGATATAACTTATAACCTGGAATTTCTCTGGACCAAATTGAGGATGCATCCCACCAAGTTTCAGTTACTCCCACCACACCTATATTTAAAGTTTTACATTTGGCTTCGAGTTCTGCTAATTTGAGTTGGTATAAAGATCTTGTATTCAAAGCTAGGAATTTACATTTAGTTGTGATAATATTTTGGTAAGTAATCATAGACTTGGGAATAGACCCATTCTCCCCCATTGTTTTTAGTTTAAACAATGATTTATGATTTTAGTGATACTTTTCCCCATAAGCGTACTACCTCTACGACTGAGATGTAAACCGTCCCAGCAAAACAAAGAAGAATGATCTGAAAATGATTCCCAGTGGGTAATACAGGGTATATCCTGCTTAAAACACCACTTTCTCAGCCAGTCATTTAGGTCTTTGATTTTCTGCATCATGGTAGATGTTGCTTTTGGGACAGGTAGAATTTCAGATATACATACACATCATCCCCTATCAAGGAACAGGTTACATAACGCCACATAGTCCTGTTGTAACTGATTAAATGGGGTGTTGTTTATATCATTAACACTGGCATATATTATAACCAGTGGATTTTTCCCCGCATTTTGTAAAATTTTAGGTATCATGGAGGTAATGTCACATACCCTGGCCCCACGGAAGCTAGAACAAGTGCAGTTGCTCTTGTCACTATTGCATACTGCCCTGTCAATGTGCTTAATGATTGAATCTCCCAGGACTAACGCTTGTTTTGAGACAGTAGGGGTACAAGAATCAGAAACAGGTGATTGTTTAATACACTCTGGAGCGATTAACTTAATAGGTATTGATTTGGTAGCTTGAGACTTACTAGGACAAGTATTCACGGGCATTAACTCCTGATTGAAAAGTGTTTTTGAACCATTATTATCAACAGAGGGTGATGCACAGGATAAATCATGTAGCACTTCATTATTTGATACAGTCAATTGCTCAAACCTATTATGAGTTTCAATAGGGGCACTATTGTGTATTTGACCACCTCTCCTTTTTTTAGGAGGCTTTGTGACAATGGTCCAGTCATCATTATCATGAATAGAGGAAGGATAATCATCCACCTTATAAGAGAGGCAGAGGCAACAGGTATTCTAGTACTAGTCGTTACAATTGTCTCCTCATCAGGAGGCATAGAAATGCTACCTAAATGTGAAGGAAATTGTTCATTAGAATGAAGTTGTTCATCCATAAGATCAATGTAACTTTCCAGTTCCCTAATATCGGTAGAAACTGGTTTAATATTAAGCAGAAATGCTATCTCTGCTTCAAGAGTAGTAATCAGATGGCAATTAGCATAGACATACTCGCTCCCTTACTTTCCCTCACTATACATCAAACATTGAATACACTTACTAAGTTATTTTTCCATTATTAAAGGTGTATATTTACTAAGTAGAGGATATGCTAAAATTATCTTATCCAAGTTTGTCTAATGCCAGCAGTTTCAGCGTGCCCAGCGGACACAGCAGACAAGCGTAAACGCAAATGTAGCTTCTTTTAGTTAGCTGCTTTCTGATCTAGAAACAAGGCAGGCAACAGGAAGTTGTAATCTGAGTCACTTGCTTTTATAGTGTCTAAGCCACATTCCCAATTTAGCTCTCTCTCCTCCTACTGGTTTAGCAAAGTAAGTTGATACAGTACCCTTCACAGCACAGAACACATACTGACTTTCTTTCTTTTCTTTCTTTTTTTAAACCCTAAATAAGACCCCTTCTAATTCTAATAAAGTATCTGTCTTGCTTAATCTCAACAGACACTGACTCCTGCTGAGCTATAAGTGCTAAATTAATAAGAAAATGTAGGTTATTTTAGTTAGCTGCTTTCTGCTCTACAAGCAGGGCTAGCAACAGGATATGATGCCAGCGGGGGTATGCTCATGGGCAATGTGAGGAAGTACTTTTTTACAGAAAGAGTAGTGCATGCTTGGAATAGCCTCCTTGTGGAGGTGGTGGAGGCCAAAACAGTAGGGGAATTCAAGAATGCATGTGATAGATGTATGGGTATGCTCACAATAGGGAAGAGAGGGTAAGCCGCAGATCAGTTAGGGTCTGCGGTATTGTATTAGGTAAGAAAAAAGGTCAGGCTAGGTTGGCCACACAGTCCTTATCTGCCATCACCTGATATGTTTCTACATTTCTAAAGAGAAACGTTGCTTCTCTCTATGAACTTCTGATGGCTTGCATAGTTTGAAATTTTTTAGTGTGAAATGTCATGCAGCAAAGTTCAAACTGACAAATATCCTTTATTTTAACTAGTAGTACAATGTATCTCTCTACTATGCAGCTGATCATAAGTGGGTTGCATGCTCTGGCCCCTTAATGGATGGTGATGTTCAAATCAACTATGGGATCATGGTTTATTAATAGAACTATATTATATTCATGCAGTTGTCCACTGGTGCTATAATAGTTGCATTTATTCAGAAGCTAGGTGCTGTGGGATTTGAACCTGTGATTCATGGAAATGAATCCCTGCTGGTGTTAGATTAGAATGTGAGTTCATGAAATGTTTGGGGATGGCATGTGAATGGGGTTGTGGCAACTTGATTGCATATTTATTTCCATGTTGCCTCATTTCACTAACTGCAGACCCTCAGACACCTTTCTGTAACAACTCATGCTGCTTGATTCATGTTTACCCCACTGCTCCCATTACTCACCACACCACCTATGTTATTACATAGAAATATAGAAGCTGTCCCCCACTGCTCCCATTACTCACCACAATACCTATGTTATTACATAGAAACACAGAAGCTGTCCCCCACTGCTCCCATTACTCACCACAGCACCTATGTTATTACATAGAAACATAGAAGCTGTCCCCCACTGCTCCCATTACTCACCACAATACCTATGTTATTACATAGAAACATAGAAGCTGTCAGAACTAAAGGACCTACTGTCCCACTTAGTCCGCCCTAAAGTCCCCAAATACTTTTATACCATAGACGCTAACAGATTTCTGGCATTAACCCCCCCCCCAGACTTGTTACCAAGGTCCCCTTGTAACTATCTCATGCATGTTTCAAACCTATTAGCATTTCAGTACCCACCACCTCTGATGAGAGGCTGTTCCAGATGTTCACCACCCTTTCCATAAAGAAGTATTTGTCCACATCCCCTCTAAGTCTGCCCTTCCAGCTTCATATCATGCCTCCTTGTCCTTGAACATCTCTTTCTGTGCAAAATGCCACCTCCCTATACCTTATTGATACCTTTGAGGTATTTGAATGTTTCTGTCATGTCTTCCATTTCCCTCCTTTAATCTAGAGAGTACGTATTTAACTCATTGAGTCTTTCCTCATTGGGCTTTCCTTTTAGGGCTTATTGCCCATCTTAATCAGTAATTAGACTTACCAAGCATCCCAGTACCACTTTTTTACTATTTGTTACTCTTTGAATACTAACACATATAGTACTACTCTCCCATCTCCACAGCCGGCTGCTGAATGTCAGTTTATGATCGCCTGCATACTGCATCAGTTGTTGCAATATGCAGATGATAGTAAACTGTCATTTAGCAGCCAGCCAGGTAGGTGAGAGTAATGTATGTGTATGTCACTGTGTGGAAGGCTGCAATCAAACTGGGTAGCATCTTATAGTAATACAATTTTTTATATTATTATAAGTGGATACTTTTGCTAGTTGTAGGTTTTGGTGATATTTGAATGAGCTGTTCTTGGAAATTAGAGCTGTGCAGAATGGGAAAATTCGGAATCCTCAGAATGTCATCAAAATTTCACACAAATTAATGAAATGTCATGGAGTTTCATCAGAATGTCATGGAATGTTTAAAATTTAGTAATTTGGCTATAACTCAACAGCCATTCAATCAATAGCTCTGGAAATTGGAATATATACTCTTGCGGTCAATTGTTATAACTATATCAAATATGTAATTTGGTGGGATAGTATCAAAATTATAGGTGCTCAAATGTTGTCATTTTATTGTTTGCATGAAATTTCATGAACATTTTTATCTGCATATACCTTAAGTGTCTATTGTATCAGGGTTCTTAAATTTGGCATGATTTCTTAATGATAGGTATTCTAACAATGTGCAGGATTTCATGACAATATGATGTATCATCTCAAAATTATATGTGCTCAAAATATGTCATTTTATTTTTTCAGGAAGTTTCGTGAAAAAACTTCATCTGCATGTAACTCAGGCACCTTTGGAGCTAGACATGTGTAAATTAGTATGGATAACATTTTTTATAATGCCTGTAGAATGAACTAAATATGGAGATAATTAGATAAGATATTTTTTAAGTTACAGGAATTCAAAACTTTACTATGTAAATATTTGCAAATCTTTGTGAAAACTGTCAAACATGTGGATGTTTGTTACTTTTCTGTTCTTGCATGTACAGAGTTAACATCTGATGTGCATATCCACAGTCAGTGTATCCTGGTGTCTAATACAACTGGATACATTGGCTAAGCAGTTTTAATTTTAGTTTAACCTTGTGCTAACTTGCCCCATCACAACTGGTTTTCATTTTTACCCTGGTTACATTGCCCCGCCTTATTAGCCCCCCCAGCTCCCACCCCTTCTTGTATTTGTTGCACCCAAATCACTATTTCTGTACCCTCTCCCATGTGATTGCAATGCAATCCCACTAGATGTGGTCTACAATGTTAATCAATACTCTATATGTTAATTCTTAGGTATGCCAAATGATTATATAAATCTACTCTTTGGATATGTTAAATAATAACTGAATGTCAAATACTGTTTGTCATCTCACAGATGTAATTGTTTGTTACTTTTCTCATCAATGAAATGTAAACTGTATGCCTTATTCAGTCATCCTATTGTACCCCCTCCCCCCAGTTCACACAGGGAGACAAGAAACTTGTTGTTCAGTGTGCCTTCCTGGTGAAACATCTCAATAAATAAATACTGTACATTTTGCAGAAAAAAAATGATTAGTAACATTTTGTCACATATTTATGATAGCATACTGTATTCTGTAGTTGAAGCATCCAAATATTTTTTTGTGGAATTTAACATTAACAATGCACATATCACTACTTCATTTGATAAGCAGGGCTGAGCTTTTTGCAGTCCTACTGTTCCTCATTGTGTGACTATCCTCCCTTCTCTTTTGGCATAGCCAGATTGACTCAGTAGAACTACTGATCCCACTGACATCCTTTTTGTTCTTTACAGTGACAAACTCCCTTAAAACATGTCACCTGCTCATTTTCCTATCGAACTACCTTGTTTTTGTTTTGTTTTTTAACTGTTGCTATTCACCGTTGGTGCTGAACCAACTCTCAGAGGTGCCTATTCAGCTCATTCCCTGCTACTCCACATCAAGACTTCCACCAGTGCTCCCCTCCCACAGAGACTCCCATCCCCTGGATCACCCCCAAGGGAAGGGCCAGCCACTCCTAGCATGGAGGTATCTATCTGAGATTAGAGGATCTGCCTCTCATGGGTGGTGCCCGCGGATCACTTGGTGCAGTACTCTGGCAATGGGGATGTGTGGGGATGGCTTCTGAGGTCCTTGTTGCCTCCTCAGTCCACCGTGATTTTTTCTATTTTTATGTTGGCTCTCCCCTCTCCCTTCCCTGGAGCTCAGAGGTGCAATGACATTCTTCAATTTCTGCCACAGTTTTGCCCCTCTATTTCAGCACTAAGCTTATGCATTGTTTCTGGATTCCACTGGGGACTGCTGCTGTTCTGAGTGAGCCCTGAATCCCTCCCCAGAGAGAGGAGAGCAGTCCTCCAGATGCTCGATTGTCTCTCTCCCCGTTGACCACTGGCACCCAAGCTTGTTCCCTAACTCAGGTCACTGGTGTGGTGTGAGATAAGATGACCAGCACCTCAGCCCTCAATGCAACTGGGCTAGCCCAACATACCCTGTTAAAATAGTCAGAATTATTTCTTCCTGCTGCCCAAGACATTGTCTTCCCCCTCTATATCATTTTGAGTAACTCTAAGTCATAGACTTGCATGTACACCAGGCTCCCTGGATTATAAATTTACAGGATGTGATCCTTAAATAACCTGCATTCAGGTCAGAATTGTTGACACTCTGTGCTTTCTTGCTCCAATCTGGGGGTCTACCACTGCTGTGCTACTCAACTCAGCTATCCATTTTTTGTTGAAACTGTGCATCTAACTCCAGAACTAGGTGATCCCATGTGTTTCCTGACTCTTTTACTCCTATCCTTTAATTAGAACTCCCAGATATGGCTGAGTGAAATTAGAAAATCCCAATTTTATGAAATTCTGCAATTTTCACAAAGACTCTTGGGATTTGATTTTAAGTACAGATGTTATTTTGCAATTTCTCATAGCAAGCAATTAATAAAATTGGCACACAAGGTCTCCTTGTAAGGTCTAAGAACCTGCCAAATTTAATGGTATTGTATTCTCTAGTTCTAGAGTTTCAGGGGTTTATAAATTTGTAGTTTACATTCTTTCAAAACAAAAATTTTAATGTTGTGAATGTTTGACTACTTTTAATTCAATCCAACTTGTTTTGCAGGCTGTATTGCAGTCCCATTTAAAGCTAGAAATCTGAAACTATGTGCATATACAAATGTAATGCTAACCTGTATACCTGACATTTTTTTTAATATTTCAATGAATGTTATCAAAGTTATACTAAAATTACAGAAATCCAAATGTTTGCAAAATATATGGCTACCTATAACTCAGCTCCCATTAAAGCTTAAGACTTAAAACATGTTACATATATGCATTCTACATGCTTCTCTAAATTCTGACATTGTGGATAAATTTGGATAAGAATTTTTTAAATGATCTCAAAATAACTGAAAATTTTATTTTGATTAAATGTTTGGCCACCCATACCTCCACTTCCTTTCTATCTACAACTCTGAAATTTGGCACACTTTTGTAAGCCAAGGGGTACTGCTTACTTCCCAGTTTATTGTTATTTAGATGCATACTTTTAACATGATAGCAAACTAACTGAAATTTAAAATTTTGCAAAATTCCTTGGAATCTTCATGCAAATTTAATGGAATTCTGTGGAACTGGAATGGTCATTCTGCAGGCATTCCACGGGTGGAATTTCATATTCCACACAGCTGTATTGGAAATATATTCATTATGTAGTGGGGTTTGAAAATGGGTTTAGCAATTGTTATGGTTGGATGGTGGGTGGGGGATTGGCAAGTGGACAGAATTGTTTACTTGTTATTTAGAAAATAGGCAAGAAAATCCTTGGGTTCTAATTGGCTGATAGGCTGACAGGCTTCTTAAGGAGATTGTCTATCAGGCAACAGAGCCCAGGTTTTAAAAGTACTGGTGCCAAGGACCACTGCACTCATATTAAAGGGCAATGAAATTTTTAAGAATGGCACACCTGGCATTTTTTTTTGTCCTGGTAATGGAGATTTTCAAAGCAATTTGCATTGAAAGTTTGCTGCCCCCATAACCAAAGTAATCCAGAAAGAGGCAAAACACGCACATCATAAAGGAAAAAAGCCTACCTGTGGCACATCTAACACACATGTAGATCTATATATTTTTATAAGTTCTTGAGCAACAGGTCTTATTAAAAAAGAATTAAAAAATAAGTACGTCTCCTAGCTGGCACCTTCCAGCTTGATTATGAAGCCCAGATTCACACCAAAAAAAAAAAAAAAGAATGAGACAGAATGGAACAGCGTGAGCTTACCCATGAGTATGTCAGCTGTGATATTGAGAGCTGCAATTTAAAACTGTGAACACTTCAGGGAATCAGGCTTAAGAGCAGTTGTGGTGGGGTTGAGGGGCATCCCCTATATTTGTTTATAATATTCCTAGTGCGACCGCAGTCTGATGCTGACACCGCTCTCACTTATAGAGCCAGCTGATAGAGAGATGGTAGCTGACTTGGGGAATGGGCACAACAGTGCAGTCAGCTCTCAGAGAGTCGGCATCAGTGTGGGACATGAATGTACAGCAACAAAATAAACAAAACAAGCAAACAGCAAAAATAGGTAACTTTAAATGTGCCCCGGGAGACTGATGTGCTGTTTCTAGCAGCTGGCTCTGAACAACGGAGTATTGTGGGGCAGCAGTATCTCTTGCTAAGCAAGAGAAAAAATTGTGGCTCCAAATAATTGAACATTCTAAGGGCACAGGGATGTGTGTGTCATGACAACCAATTCCAAAAATGCAGGTGGAGGAACTATTTTATTACAAAACTTAGTTTAAATGAATTTTTCATTAACATTTTTCTTATTAAACTTATTTTTTTGAGAGTGACCATTTTCTAAGTGCAATAATACCCTCCAGAGTGGGCAGTATTGTGCTGTACTGGACCTTACAGGGGCTATAAGGCCCTCTACCTGTGGTGTCAGGGTTTGTTATGTCCATGGACCATTTGGTGTAGCATGATACCACCCACCTTGTTTGGTATTATTGCTTACATAGAGCCCTCTGAAAAACTAATGTCAATTCAGGGTGTCCCATTACTTAGGGTATCATTGCTCACCCTGAATTTTCAAACAGACCAGCTGCAATTTTTTCTCTGTGGCTTAGTGGGCATGTTGGCAGCTGTCAAGACCCTCCCCCAGTTGGTCCACACAACTCCCCTCCCTCAAAAGTCCTTAACAAAAACACACAAGTGACACAGTACTTTTTTTGTTTAATATCAATCAATCATTCATTCAATCAATCAATCAAAGTCTTGATTTAACCAGGCGACCACCATTAAGCAAACTCATTTTTGAGGTGGACCTGGGTTTGTTAACAAGGAACAAGGGACAATATACATGGGATGCAACACACAAGAAAATAGTAATAATACAAATAAAGTGAGATACAGTAATACAGTATATACAAAGTATCAGCAGGTAGCATTGACAGTAGTATATGTTTGGAACAGAAGATACAGCTAGTTTTGGGTAGGACATAATTTTTCATAAAAGTAAAGAATATACATATCAGGTGCACCGAACACAAATAAAACCTAATATAAAAAGATATATACAGTAGTGATACGGTATGGATAATTTAGAGCTGGAACCAGGGTCAAAGGAATGTGGAAGGGACAGATATGGGGGTAGAAAAAGGGGAGAGGGAAGAGTCAATTATAGATGTGATCAGTCTTTTAACAGTAGTAATTAAAGTGTGCTTGGACTTGTAGGAGTCACTATTTAGGGTAGTTATGTAACACCCCCAAGGATTTGGACTTACCTTATCTTGCCTCCTGCTCTCACGGCTGTCAATCCTGTGACTCATTCTGGCTCCTAAGTCTCTGTCTGGCCCCAATAGTGTGTTTCCTTCAAGAGAGGGGCTTAAGGAGCAAAGCTGCAGACCCGCCTGGAACATGCAAGCTGAAGGTCTGTGCATGCGAGACTGCAAGCTTCCATTTTTAAACAACTCATGTGGCAGACTGAAGGTTGCCTCCATGCTCCTGATCCCCAGGAATCTGCTAACTGTGGTCAAGAGACATCGAGGTGGTGGTTTAGGACTAGAGGTGGGTGAAGTGCATAAAATTTGCTACATGTAGCATTTCGTCTAGAATCCAAATTCCGCGTAACATCCTGCATCACGAAGTGAATAACTTTGCATCCCAAAGTAACAAAGAGTTCCCATTATTCTCTATGGACTTCACATTACTTTGCCTTTTTTTGCTCTTTAACACACATTTTGCAGTAATTCATGGGATTTAAGGTCAAATGGGCTCTATATTGTTTTGCACAGCCTCACTTCAGTGTAGTGTGCGTAGTGAAAAGCTGGAGACAGTTTGCTCTCAGAGCTCTGTGGATCAAGCCCTTGAAAAACCTTTAAAAATACATTTTTTGCTTCAAAATTATGTGTCAGAATTTAGTACGTTGACTGTAGTAAACCCTTATGTATTTATATAATCGAGCATTTATTGATTTTGTGTGAATATTGAATGTTAATTTAGTACATTCAGTCTCTGTACTGGCAGACACTGTAAAAGTGTGCTTCAGAGAGGGGTGGATCTGTGATATAGAATGGAGATTAGTGAGAAAGGCAGTTTTTCCAACTATTGTTGGCTAGTTTTTCATTATTTGTGTGTTCACTTACACACAGTACAACTTCTCTTATTTTTTTACAAGTTTCTTCTGTTTGCTGGTCATTTTTTCAGTCATTTTAAAAGACTGTCTGTATTATAGTTTACTGAACAGTTAACGTTTCTGTGCATGACTTTTAATCTGTGTGCATGGTGTAAACTCATTTGCATTTACTGTGGCACCACAATAGCAATACTCTGAATTTCTTTGCCTGTCTGCAATATTTTTCCCTGTTTCTGTGTAGCTACAGCTGTACTGCCCCCCCCACCCCTTCTTGAAGACTGGTTAAGGTTTTGCCTGTGCAGGAGCTGACTTTGATAAGATGGCCAACAGGGTTAAGCTAGCCCTGGCAAGAAGAAGTACAGGTGAGGGTGTACAGGCAAAGTGGGCAAGCATTAAGTATGCAATACTTGAAGCAACATACCATTGTGTTAAAGAGAAAATCAAGAACAAAAGAAGAAGGAAACCACTTTGGTTCTCAAAAACAGTAGCAGAAAAGGTCAAAGCCAAAAGGCTGACCTTCAGGAAATATAAGGGAACACAGCGGGATGAAGATAGAGAGGCAAAAAAAACTTCCCTAAGGGAAGCAGGGAAGGCAGTAAGACAGGCCAAGACCCAAACCAAGGAAACACTAGCATGAGCAGTAAAAGAAGGGGACAAGACTTTCTATAAATACATTAGTGAAAGGAGAAAGTTCAGAGAAGGTATTGCTAAGATCAAAGGGGATAAGGAAGAGTGTGTGGGGGAGGACCAAGGAAAAGCATCTATCCTAAATAGATACTTCTGCTCAGAATTTACTGAGGAGAAGGTAGGGCAGGGCACACAGCTCAGCACCATGGACATGGGGGGGAGGAGGTGTGCACTAGGCCCTTCCAAAAGAAAGGGTCCTATAAGAGCTCGCTAACCTCAGGGTGGACAAGACAATGGGACCTGCTGACATACATCCCAGGGTACTAAAGGAGTTAAGGGTGGAACTAGCAGAGTCATTAGCAGAACTGTTTAGTGACTATCTGAGCACAGGAAAGGTCCTAGAAGACTGGAGAATGGCTCATGTGATCCTGCTCCACAACAGTGGAAGCAGGGAGCAGGCAGGGAACTACAGACCAGTCAGTCGTAACTCAGTAGTGTGCAAGATTATGGAGGAACTCCTTAAGTAAAGGATAGTGCAGCACCTGGAATCCATAGGAGCACAGGATCCAAGACAGCATGGGTTTACAACAGGAAGGTCCTGTAAAACTAATCTCATAGATTTCTTTGATGGGGTAACCAGAGTGGTGGACCAAGGGGGTGCAGTTGATGTTGCCTACCTTGACTTCAGCAAAGCTTTTGATACTGTTCCACATAGAAGATTGATTAATTAACCAGGTATGCTCAGGGTGGCAAACTAGTTGGAGGGCAGAAAACAGATAGTGGTGGTAAACAGTATACAGTAAGAAGATATGCACGTCACAAATGGGGTACCTCAGGGATCAGTCCTAAGGCCAGTCCTCTTCAATATCTTCATCAGTGAAATCGCAGATGGACTGGAGGGTAAGGTTTGTTTGTTTGCAGATGACACCAAGATCTGCAACAGAGTAGATGATCCAGATGGGGTGGACAGAATGAGAAGAGATCTGGATAAACTGGCAAAATGGTCAGAACAGTGGCAACTCAGGTTTAACACAAAGAAGTGCAAGATCATGCATACAGGGAAGAGAAACCCTGAAGCCACCTATAGGTTGGGAGGGGAGTTGCTGGCAATCACAAGGGAAGAAAGAGACTTGGGCATCATCATCACAGATGACCTGAAATCATCCAAGCAGACCACTAAAGCAGTAAGTAAGGCTAGAGGGATATTGTGGTGTATTAGTAGGGGTATCACAAGTCGTAAGAGGGAGGTAATAATCCCTATTTGCAAGACACTGGTTAGGCCCCATCTGGAGTACTGCATGCAGTACTGGAGGTCACACCTGCTCAAGGACATTAACATGGGCTAATACATATAAACTAAAACTTAATGAATCAAAATGTAGATTGCTGCACTTTGGGAGAAATAATATGATGCATCAATACACATTAAATAACAAAGTGATTCGGGAAACGGATAGTGAATTGGACTTAGGAGTACATATATCCAACACGCTCAGCTTTGATAAACACAACATGGAAGCAGTTAACAAAAGTAAGGGGACTATATAGAACATAGTAAGGACTATAAAAGTAGATAAGAGGAGGTTTTAGTGCCACTGTATAAGGCCTTGGTCAGATGAATACTTGAATATGGGGCCCCTTTTTCTGCACCACAGACTATAGGATTTGCAAGCAGGGTAGAGCAGGTACAACGGAGATTTACTAAAAAAATCAAATACATACAGCATCTTAGCTATAATGATAGGTTGAACAGAATAAAGCTTTATTCAATGGCTTATCACAGACTAAGGGGGGACCAATGTTTTGCATATAGAGCATTTAAAGATGCAGTTATCTGAGAGACAGAAGCATTTAACAAAAGAGAGAAAACATCATATTCAACAAGATCACACAGCAAGCAGTTATTGGGAAATAGATGTAACACCACAAGAAGATCAAAGTGGTTCAACCAGCATGTTGTAAACGTGTGGAATGCTTTGCCTCCCGAGGTAGTTAATGCAGGCAGTATGGTGTGTATTAAGAAAGAACTGGATTCATATATGGGTTCCAAAAAAGGTCTAATTGACCTCTTTGGTGGCAGGTCCTCTTTTTGTCAATTTGTGCTAACTGGACATGAAAACCTCACCTATGCACCTATTAACAAAATGCATGCAGTCCAGAGAAGGGCTACCAAAATGGTGGAAGGATTACATCAGAAAACATATGAGGACAGATTAACAGAGCTCAATATGTATACCGTAGAGCAAAAGAGGGAGAGAGATGATATGATCGAAACATTCAAACATCTTAGGGGCATTAACAAGGTGAAGAGTCTAACATGTTTCAATATAAGAAAAATAGCAGGACAAGAGGACACAGCATGAGATTAGAGGAAGGCTGATTAAGGGGTAATTTGAGGAAGTTCTTTTTCACAGAAAGGGTGGTGGATGTATGGAATGGCCTACCTCAGGAAGTGATGGAAAGGAATACAGTACAGGGCTTCAAACAGGCATGGGATAGGCATAAGGGAGCAGTACAGATGAGTATGAATAGACAGGCCACTGACAGAGTAAAAGTCTATGGCACATTCATAAGGTATAAAAATGGGCAGACCAGATGGGCATTGTGGTCCTTATCTGCCGTCAACTTCTATGTTTCTATGTTTCTGTCTCTTTCACTTTTTACTTTCCATCCCCAAAAAACTGCATAAATAATAAGTTGCTGTTCATTGTCTGTGTAAGTTTTAAAAAAATGCCCATGAAGAGATGGTCATGCAAAGCTGTCTCTGGCTGTGGCACTGCTACTAAGAAGACTATTATCAGTAGAAGTTCTTGTGATGATGATGAGGCAGGTTCATTAGGGGCTAGTAAGTCTAGCAGTGTTAAGAGTAATCATGACCGTGGTAGTACACAGCAGAAGGGAAAGGTAGTACTGTAGTTGCTGTAAGTAAAGGGATTTCTCCAACTCAGTTTTTCACAGTGAAATCAGTCACTTCAGTGCTGGTTGGAGATGCTGATGTTTCTGCTGCTAATAAAGTTAGTGACGGCATGATTGATAACAGCATGAGTATTGTTACAAGATCAACCCAGGCTAACTTGTCAAGTGGGAAAAATGTTGTTGAATCTGCAGACTTGAGTGTAGCTGATGTCCCACTCCCCACACTAATTGAACATGATTCTGATCATGCTAATGACTCACGGTGTCATGTTTCCACTGATAGGTTCATAGGTTCATAGAAGTGTACGAGCAACGAAGGCATATGTAAGGATGCCCATTGTATGCTCGTCACCCATATGTCCTATGGGTGGAAATCAAATTTTTTGTTTCCCATATGTTTATCCAATCTTTGCTTAAAGGTATTTAAATTATCACTATTAACGACACTTACAGGTAAGTTATTCCACAAACCCACAACTTTCTGTGTGAAATCTAGACTCCTTCTAGTGGATATACGTTTTTCTCCAATGAGTTTATAACCATGACTCCTAGTTGATTTGACGTTGGAGGCAGTAGTAAGTCCAATTGTGGTTCTTAAATAATCATTTTTTAAGGTTTGATATACCAATATTAAGTCACCCCTTATTTGTCTGTATTTTACAGAAAATAGGTTAAGTTTTTTTTAATCTATCTTCGTAACTATTACTATGTAAAGATGATACTTTTTTAGTGAATTTACGCTGAACACCCTCAGCGAGTTTTAAACCCCTTATAGAAGTTAGTGCCCAAAATTGAGAGCAGTATTCCAAGTGGGGACGTACCAGACTGGTGTAGAGTGGCACAATAACCTTGGAGTCTCTACTTTTGATATTTCTTAAAATAGAGCCAATTATTTTATTAAATTTTTTAACTTTAATTATATTATTTTTTTCCAAAGTTAAATTATCTGCGATTATGACACCCAAATCCTTTTCTTCCAAAATACTTTTTAGATAAACATTGTTTAAGGAATAATTGAAGGGGATGTTATTTTTGCCCAAATGTAAGACTTTACATTTGTCAACATTAAAAAACATACCATAAGCCTTTGCCCAGTTTGATAGGTTGTTTAAATGATTTTGTATGGAGCATTTATCATGAAAGGTGCTTACCAATATACCCATTTTACAGTCATCAGCATATTTTGTGACCCATATCTTATCAGTAGTAGGCAGTGTAGAGACCATAATTTTAAACAGTATCGTACCCAGGACGGAGCACTGGGGAACACCACTAGTCACCACACCCGTCGCAGACAGGTGACCCTTGACTGATACCTGTTGAGTTCTGTTTTCCAACCATGACTGTATCCAGTTTATAATATTAGGATGCAACTTAATTTTGACCAATTCTTGTAGTAAGACTTTATGTGATACTTTATCAAAAGCTTTGGAAAAATCCAAAAATATTACATCTACTGGAATACCCAAGTCCAAGGCAGTGCTTACTGGTTCAAAAAAATGTAGTAGGTTGGTCAAAACTGATCTTTCAGTCACAAAACCGTGTTGAAAGATATCTACTATTTTATTTCTTTCTAAATGATCTGTAATATGGGCTTTAAGCAATCTTTCCATAATTGTGCCTATGATGGAAGTCAGGCTTATGGGACGATAATTGTTAGGGTTATGTCTGGATCCACCCTTATATATGGGTGTAACTAAAGCCTCCCTCCAAGCCTGAACAACTTTACCTTCTCTGATTGATGAATTAAATAACACGGCTAGAGGACCAGAACTTGAATGACTAATTTTTTGTAAAAATCTGGATGGAATACCATCAGGACCAGGAGAGCTGTTTGATTTTAAAGATTTAATTTGTTTTGCAACCTCCATTTTTGTAAAAACAGGAAAACTAGAATTATTTACTAGAAGAGCATATTTGCAGCTTCCTTAGTTTCAAAACTTTTAGAAATGTCTCATTTAGAATTATAGCAGTAGTTGTTTCATCTAAAATAGGTATATCATTGATGTTAAAGGTCCAATTGTATGATTTCTTTCTTTCATGGAACCAATATAATTATAAATTGTTTTTGTTGTCTTTAACTTTAGTAACTAAGTTGAATTCAATTTTAGATTTAGATGATTTAATCATGTTTTTAATTTTTGGCTTCAATTTTGTATTTTTCCAGGAGACTGTTGGAATTAACTTTTTATATTTTCTATATAGTTTTTTTTTTTTGTAATTGTTTCTTAATTTTTGAGGACCACCAAAGAGGGACACGTTTATTGTTGCAGTACTTCATTCTATAAGGAACCCAATTTGAGAGACAAATATTGATTTTGTTATTAATTAAATCCCAAATTTGTAATAAATTTAGGTTATTTAGTTCCGTCTCCCAATTCCATTTAGATAAAAAATCATTTATTTTTTTATAGTTTGCTGATCATGAGTTTAGGCCATCCAAACATTCAGATGTTGACAAAAAAAGTGTGAATGATAGTATTGAGGCTGTGGTTGAAATATCTCCACAGAAGGACAGCATCCAAAGTGAATTTGAGGATGATGGTTACGGTTTTATTTATTTTGTTTAGAATTTTGTTGATCTTGTAGGCCTGCTGAGATATGCATATCCCTTTTTCAGGGATGACCCGGGGAAATACAATTCCAGTAGGTACAATTCAATAAGTGTTACAGTGAGCAGTACTTATAACAAAAGACTGTAAACAAGAATCTGTAAGTGTTAGTGTCAGTGTACAATATACACAACAAAGACAAACTTAAGAGGGATAAGAAGTTTTAAGCTATAACAGCTTTTTAAACATACATAGATATCAGAGAGCCAAACTGAAATGTTAATGTAAATTAAGTACAATATGTACAGTACAATCAACTGTTTAACATATGATATAGGAGATTAAACTCAAGCGCAGAGGCCAGTAGAGAGCAAAATAAGGCTAAGTAGAGCAGAGGGTTGAGGAACTGGAAGCAGGTAGAGGGGGAGAGGATGGAGGCAAGGGGGAGGGCTTATTTGCAGGCACAGATAGGTAGGAGAAAGAATTCATCTTTAAACTGAGAAAGATTCATGCAAGACAGCAGTTCCTGTGGCAGGTTTTTCACTTTCTGAGGCGCTCAAAGGTGAATGATTTCCTGCCTACCACCAGCTGGGTTTTGGGGAGGCTTAGCAGGGGGAGATGAGATGAGCATAGGCATTTGGTAACAGATTTCAAAATGAGCAGATTAGTGAGGATAGGTGGATGGGGAAGGTGGACGAGTCTGAAAATTGTACACAGTAAGGGGAAGTCAAACTTTCCCTTGAAGGATGGCCAACCAAGGGCATTGAGCATGTCAAAGTAATGCATTCGTGCTGGGGCTGCTGTGCTGAAGTGGGTATCATGTGGTAGGTTTGCTTTAATTTAGACAGAATAGATGATTTAGCTGAGAGCAGTAGTGGGGCTCCATAATAGAGACCTGGGAGGTGAGTAGCAGTGGCAAGGGTTCATCAGGATTGGGGGTTAGGTAAGGGACCATTTGGTATAATAGGCCCAATTTTTGGTGACTGGACTTGATAACTCTATGGGCATGATCATGCTAGTGACCCCATTTGTGAACCAGACAAAAAGAAGGCGAAGTAGTCTATTTGTAAACATTCTGCTAGTCAGTCCCCCACTCCTCAAAGTTCTGATGTAGCTGCGTCTGTTGCCGACACTAAAGTAATAGTCATAGATTGTCATGTTCAGTCAAAGTCCAAGTGTGTACAACATCAGGAATCATGCAGTATACCCTCATTTCATTGCCACCCAAACTGCTGTTCCATATGCAGCAGCAGCAATATATGAAGAGTAGGGTATCAAAATCCCTAGTTTGCTATTTTTTTGTACAAGACGGTAGCGATGAAACAGTGGCAGTCTGCCAGCTTTGCCAATCGTGTGTGAAGTGTGGCAAAAAGGGTAGCCATCTGGACAGTGGCAGCCAGCATACTCATCTCAAGAGCAGGCACATGGCACTGTGGACTTGGCACCAGAGGGGAGCTAATGCCTTAGTGGGGCATTCACCCTCATCCACGTAAGTGCGCATAGTATCCCCTCCTTCAGTGTAAGTAGTCATGTCAGTAAAAGTGGAGAAATAACACCAGAGGATTACTACAGGCATGATGATGAGGAGGATTTTGAATGTTCAGATAGTGGTTAGAGTAGCACTGGTGGTCCACGTAGTAATTCTACTACATCAGTCCCTGTGCTTAAAACAGGGAACCACATTAATTGGCTTGTCACCTGTGCACCCACCATCCCATGGCAAAGGTATCCCATCCATGTCAGTTAGCAGAGGACAGCCATTTGGCATGCACGTTCAGAATGCCAAAAAATGCAGCCCACGTTCCACAGCCTTTTTGTGATTAGCTGTAAATACCTTCCAAATCATGTAGTTGCACATGAACTCAATGCTGCCATAGCAGAAATGCTGACAATTGACCTTTTGCCATTCTTCTTTCTGGAGAATGCAGGATTCCGATGCTTTGAGGCACAATCATGTCCTTATTGGAAGATCCCATCCAGGACTTACTTTTGCACCTGTGCTGTCCCTGAGTTATATCAAATGATGGATGAGTCTGTGCCCTTCAAAATTCTGCATCACCTTACATTCACTTATGCATGGATATGTGGAAAAGTGACAAAACAACGGGTAGTTAATATCTGTGTATTACTGCACGTTGGGTGCAGCTACCTGGTGTTGTCTGTGATGGTGGGATGGGAAAGCAGTGTAATAAATCAGACTGTGGTGGTAGCCACCTTAATGACATTAGACAACATGCCACACTTGCAATGCGTAGTGTAGTAGGGTTGCATACCAGGAAAAACATGCTAGACTTGCTACTGACAGAAATTGATGAGTGGCTGCTTCCCCTGTCCCTAAAAACTGGCTTCATAACTAGTGATAATGGAAGTAACATTGTTAAATGTATCAGCAATGGTGGCTTTGTGAGGGTTCCCTGCATGGCCCACTGTTTAAATCTTGTGGTACCGGAGTTTCTGCAGTACCCTGAAATAAAGCAAATGTGGACTGATGCATGTCACATCTGTGTCAATTTTGCATGCTCAGGAGAGGCCTGTGATCAACTTAGGCAGCTGTAGATTCAAAACAGCCTCCCTCAGCACCACCTCAAGCTTGAAGTTTTTGCAAGATGGCACTCGACACTTTACATGACAGAGCAGTTGTCTGAGCAATACAAAGCCATCTCTGAGTACCTAGTTATGCACACTAGCGGTGGCAATTCAGGGGCCTCAAAGTCTATGACAACTGAACAATGGAGGCTCATGGGCACAGTAATATTAATTTTGAGGCCATCTGAGCATGCCACACAGACATGTTAGTCAAACCATTCCACTGCTGCGAGGACTGAAGAAGACTTTGTTGAATCTGCAGCCTAGCCTTGATGTGGCTGGAGATAGGTCAAGCTATGCATTACAGAAACACGTGATTACAATATTAGACAGCAATCAACATTACACCACTATTCAACAATCTCCAGAATTTGGAATAACCACAATGTTGGACCCATACCACAAGTGTGGTATTGCATCCATACTGGAGGGAGGGCATGATCAAGTTCAAAATATGATTTGACAGCTGGTCTGATTGGTTCATGGGGCACAGAGGTCACGTGCAAAGTTCTGCAAACCACAGCACAACAAGGCTGAAGGTCACTGTGGACTGATCACATCCAGTAAGGTGGCTGAGGGGCAAAGGGTGGTGTCAGCTGCACAGTTGTCCATTAATCCACTTTGGGGTGCCTTGTCCCAAGTAGGACTTTGTGACCTAGATGAATCTTGTGAACAGGTGGATGATTTATCAGGAATGCATGCATCACAGATCATGGTTGAAGCCTATTTAGCAGAAAACAGGCATTTGACAATATTGGATGATCCTATGGTGTACTGGAGTGGCAAGGTAAATAAATGTCCAGTGCTGACATTAGTAGCACTGACATACCTGACCTGCCCACCCTTCAGTGTAAGTGTGGAGAGGGTAATTAGTTCTGTGGCGGCCATAATGCGTTACCACTGTACTAACCTCTCACCTACAATGGTCAGTATGCTGAAACAGAAACATAGAAACATAGACTTTGATGGCAGATAAGGACAGCTTGGCCCACCTAGTCTGCCCATTTCCCTACTAGAGGATAAGCTGCAGATCCTGTTTAACCAACAGCCTATTTCTTCCTACCCCCCACAAAAATTGCCTTATGTCTGTCCCATGCATTCTTGAATTCTCCCATAGGTTTAGACCCCACAACTTCCTCAGGAAGGCTGTTCCATGTGTCCACCACCCTCTCTGTGAAAAATACTTCCTCACATTGCCCCTGAGTCATACTCCCCTCTATCTTCAAATTGCGTCCCCTTGTTCTTGCACATCTCTTTTTCTGAAAGATGCTACCCTCTTTGACTTTTTTGATTCCACTGAGGTAATTAAATGTTTCTATCATGTCCCCCCCTCCCTTCTTTCCTCAAGGGCATACATATTAGGCTCCTTTAGTCTCTCCTCGTGTGGCTTCTCTTGCAGACCATGCACCATTTTAGTTGCCCTCCTCAGAACTGCCTCCATCCTGTCTATGTCCTTGTGGAGATGGGGTCTCTAGAACTGGGCACAGTACTCCAGATGGGGTCTCAACAGCCATCTGTACAGGGGGATAACAACTTCCTGTTTTCTGCTGGTGATACCTATCCCTATACATCCCAGTATCCCCCCAGCCCTCCCTACCGCCTTCTCACATTGCTTGCCAGCCTTAAGGTCATCTGATATGATTACCCCCAGGTCCCTTTCCATTTATGTTGTTGTTACTAGCCCCCTTCCCATTATGTAATCTTCCCCAGGGTTTTTGTTTCCCAGGTGCATTACTTTGCACTTCTTTGCATTAAATCCAAGCTGCCATACTTCTGACCATTCCTCCAACCTTGCCAAGTCCCTTCTCATCCATTCTATGCCTCCTTGTGTATCAACCCTGTTGCAGATCTTTGTGTCACCTGCAAAGAGGAATACTTTTCCTTCTAGTCCCTCTGCAGTGTCACTTATAAAGACATTAAAAAGGACTGAACCCAGTGCTGAACCCTGCGGTACCCCACTAGTAACCCTTCTTTCTTCAGAGTGGACTCCATTTACAATTACCTTCTGTGTCCTGATGTTCAGCTAATGTTTTACCCAGGCTACCACCCTGGGACCCACTCCCAGGCTGGTTAATTTGACTACTAATCTTTTGTGTGGGACTGTGTCAAATGCCTTGCTAAAGTCTAGGCAGACTATGTCCACAGCCTCTTCCTGGTCTACTACTTTGGTCACCCAGTCAGATAAATCAATTAGATTCATCTGACATGACCTTCCCACTTTGAACCCATGCTGCTTTGGGTCCTGTGCCCCACTGGCCTCTAGGAACTCAATAATTCTTTCCTTCAGAAGTGATTCCATAACTTTCCCTGCCACAGAGGTCAAATTGACAGGTCTGTAGTTTCCAGCCACTGTCTTGGTCCCACTTTTGTGAAGGGGAATCACATCAGCCTTCTTCCAGTCCTCAGGTACCACACCATCCTCCCATGATTTGTTAAAAAGGGTAGTCAGTGGTGTCACTAGTTATCTGCTTAATTCTTTTAGAATTCTGGGGTGAATTCCATCTGGCCCCATTGCTTTGTCCACCTTCAGTTTTAGGAGTTTTTTCAGAACCCTTTCTTCTGTGAAAGGACTGGGATAGACCCCCCCCCCCGGAGTGCTTCTGTTAAATGGATTAGATACCTCCCCCACTTCCTCTTTTGTGAATACTGAATAGAAGTATTCTTTCAGTATCCCTGCTTTTTCACTGTCACTCTCTGCCCACCAACCATCCATTCTATTCGGCCTCACTATCCATCCATTTTTCTTTCTATGCTCCCTGATATACCTATAAAAGGTTTTATCCCCTTTCTTAACTGAGTTAGCTATCATTTCCTCAGTTTGTGTCTTTGCTATTCTGACTACCCTCCCTGCTTCCTTCTGCCTTAACTGGTACAGTTCCCTGTCCTGCTCCTTCTGTGTTTCCTTATACTTCTGAAATGCTATCTTTTTCTCCCTAACCTTCACCGCCACCTCTTTAGAGAACCATAGTGGCTTTTTCTTTCATTTTGATTTGTTTATTTGCTTCACACAAAGGCTTGTTGCCTCTGTGATGGCAGTTTTGATATTTCCCAATTGTTGCTCCACCCCTCCTTCTAGCCAGTTTGCTAGTGCTTTTCTAAAGCACTCTCCCATCTTGCCAAAGTCAGCCTTCCTGAAGTCCAGAACCCTCACTTTTGTATGGTTTGACTCTGTAGCTGAGTTTATTGTGAATCACACTGTTTGGTGGTCACTTGTTCCCAAACGGCTACCCACTTCTAGATCTGAGATCTTCCCACTGTCCCCATTTGACAGTATGAGTTCTAAGATTGCTCCCTCATGAGTAGGTTCCAAAAGTAGCTGTCTGAGTCATGCCGCCTGAAGAGCATCATCAAGAATGGCCCTGCTTTTAGATGTGGCTGCAGCAAAGGTGCTCCAGTTAACATCTGGCATATTAAGGTCCCCCGTCAACAGTATCTCCCCTTTCTCTGCCATCCAAAGTATGCCTTCTATCATATCCTTGTCCATTTCCTCCCCCTTACATGGGGATCTGTATACAATCCCTGTGCGGATTGTGGTGCCATTTCCAGTCTCTAAGGTGACCCACAGTGTCTCACCTCCTTCCTGTTTACTGTTTTGTTCAGTTGCTTTTATCCCTTCCCTTACATAGGGAGCTACTCCCCCTCTTCTGCCCTCCCTTTCTCTCCTGTAGGTTGTGTACCCTCGTATGTTAACATCCCAGTCATGGTTCTCTGTGTACCATGTTTCTGTGACTGCTACGATATCCAGGCATCCCTCTTCCATCAAGGCCACCAGTTCAGGGAGCTCGTTGCCCAGACTATGGGTGTTGCTACTCATTACTCTCCTTTACTAGATGGCCTTACCCCTTTTTGCCCCATCCCTGACTTATTGCATTTGTCACTTTATCCATTTACCCCAATGCTTCTCCCTATCGACATCTCTATGTGGTGTCTGCCTCACTTTGTAGCCTAATTTTTTTTGGGGGGGGCTAGGATTTCCCTGCTCCTTTCCAGTGCCTCCCCCTTGGCTAGTTTAAATGCTTGCTAATGAAGTATTTAAACCTATCACCTAGGATCCTGGTTCCCCTCCTGGACAGATGCAGACCATCATGCCAGTATAGGCCTGCATCCCTCCAGGTGGACCCCCAGTCCCCAGTGAAGCCAAATCCCTGAGCTCTGCACCAGCTTATCAACCACTGATTGAATCCCATGGTGTGGAGCACCCTAACCTCACCCGTGCCATAGACAGGCAGCACCTCTGAGAAGGTTACCATGTGTGCTATTTGTCTAAGGCCCTTCCCCATCTTCACAAATGCTTCTTGCACTGCTCTGATCCCTTTCTTAGCCATGTCATTTGTCCCTAGGTGGACAATGACATCCAGCTCCCTCCCCTGTGCAGCTGCTTCTGTGATCCTGAGGATTCACTCCCTGTCCCTCCAAACCATGGTGCCAGGCAGGTGCCTTTCCTCCCTCCCTCCCTCTCCCCTTCCTCCCCCAGTTCTACCTTCCTAACAATGAAGTCCCCCACCAGGAGTTGTATCCTTCCCCTGTGGGGTCCCAAGCCACCCTCCTGTGGGTCTCATTTGTGGATGTTCCCAGCATCCTCCTTGGTCTCCACTGTGGGTGCCTCCATAGAGGAACCACACTTTTCCAGATCAGCATAGAAACTGTGGAGAGGTACAACTCGAGGGATGTGCCTCTGTTCCACCACCCTCAACCTTCCTGAGCCCACTGTGGTCCTATCATTCCTCTTTCTTGGCAACCTCTGAGGCAACGGCAGTGACCCTGATATCTCTGGGTGGGAGAGGAGGTCCCACAAATCCTGGCCAACTCAGCCTGGAGATGAGCAACCTCCTCCCTCAGCCCAGAGAGGTGCCTGCAGATGGGATAACACTGCATCCTCCAGAACATCTCCCAGAAGACTGCTGCTCCACAGTCACTGCACTGCACTACTCCCATCATGTCTTTTTTCTGGCCCCCTAACTGTTATTTAGAATACTTACTCTTTCCTCTGTTTGTTTGTTTGTTTCTTTTTTTCTCTCCCTACTTACTTATTACCTCTGTGCCCTTTTAGCTCCTGATCTTCCTGTTCTGAGACAAGAAGTTCCTATATTACTCAATAGTCTCCTTACTTGCTCGGAGTCAGACCTGCAACAGCTGGGGGGGGGAATGGAGAGCAATTCTTGCCCTTCTAGGATGGCAAGTCTTTGGTGGCTCTGTGATCACTCACTTTCTGCTCCCAAACAGGAAGTTCCTGTTGTCAGTTAAATCCTGTGCCTATAAAAGTAGAACTGGTTTAGGGTAGCGGGGTGGAGGGGAGGGAAGCAGGGTAATATAGTCCCAGTAGAGAAGTTTTAGTTATACCAGTAGCTCCTTCCTCCTGGTGTTCTGTCTGTTCTCTGGTAGAAGCTATCTAGGGCAGTGTTTAAATATGGGTTTAATCTGGCTCCTTCTAGCTAAGCCACTCCACTTACTTTGCAAATCTTTCTACACTTATTTAATTTCACAGATAACAATTCCCTTCTGACACCTGTGACAAGCACCTAGATAAGTACTCAGATAACACAGATAACAGATAAAAATTTACTTCAACTACCTCTGACAAACACACTAACTCTTTTTTTTACCCTAAATTGAAGGTCCCAGTACAAGAGTTCTAGTTCTTTGTCCCAGTAGAGAAGGTTTAGTAATACCAGTAGCTCCTTCCTCCTGGTGTTCTGTCTGTTCTCTGGCAGAAGCTATCTAGTTCAGTGTTTAAATCTGGTTTTAACCTGGCTCCTTCTAGCTAAGCCACTCCCCCACTTTGCACATTTTTCTACACTTATTTAATTTCACTGATAACAATTCCCTTCTGACACCTGTGACAAGCACCTAGATGAGTACACAGATAACACAGATAACAGATAACAATTTACTTCAACAACCCCTGACAAACACACTAACTCTTTTTTTTTACCTTAAATTGAAAGTCCCAGTACAAGAGTTCTAGTTCTTAGTCCCAGTAGAGAAGTTTTAGTTATACCAGTAGCTTCTTCCTCCTGGTGTTCTGCCTATTCTATCAAAATGAATGAAGGTCACATACCAAGTAAGACAACCACATCTATGTCTGTATCTCATCATGGTGATGGTTGTACTGATGATGCAGGCAAAGCAGACCATCCTGGTGGCACATCAGACAGTGTACCATTGAGGTTGGTGATGCAGTCATGGAAAAAGAATTTCCAAGTGTGTACAACTCCGGCATTGAGGATTGTGAGGGTTGCTTCCTCCGTGATAATGATGATGATGGTGTTGGTGGGAAGGAGTAACAACAAAATTACCAGGGTGAAAGCTCTCGCAGTTCCATAAAGTTACCTTTTTTCACATTACAAAACCAAAAATGGTGGGCTTAGCTATCATATGACAATTAAAATTTAATGACATATCACTATATTTCGACTTCCCTTTTCTTGATTTTGAAGATTCAATTCACAGAATGTGTGCAGTCATTATTACCCGCAGTCCTTTAAACATAAATGTCAACTTGTGGCTACCAAAATCCTGCTTACTTGAATGACAGCTATCCTCCTGACACTGAAAAACAATAACACACCCCTGCCAGCCACCCTGCCTCTTGTGAGACACACAGAGACATTGTACCTGTGCCCAAGCTATTTGCCCTCAGTCAGCCACAGCAACCCTGCTTCTTGAAAGTGAGAGAAAGAGACATTGTACCTATGCCCAAGCTATGAACCCTCAGTCAGCCACAGCCATCCTGCTTCTTGAGAGTGAGAGAGAGAGAGAGAGGCATTGTACCAGTGCCCAATATATGAAACCTCAGCCAACCACAGCCACCCTGCTTCTTATCACTAATTTACACTAAATATGCACTAATGTCATGTACTATGGTTTTGACTTGCACTGTGGTGTAAATGCTTCCTTTACTGTTTTAAAAATGCTACTGTCACTAAATACAGTCAGTTGATTTTCATTTTGTTTTCACAGGTTACAGACTGTAAACTTGCAGGACTGCAGTTCTCCTTCAATGTAAAGGATAACATTTACAGGTAAGTATTACTCTTAGTTCCCCTTTCATTTATTGTTTTACATTTTTCCACCCGTGTAAAGCATTCAACTGTGGTGGCATACCGGTGAGGTAATATTTTTTTTTCTTCACAGATGGGAAAGGCATTACTCAGTAAGCCAGGGTTGTACAATGTGTTATCCTGATCCTGAAAACCCATGATGTAATGTAAGTACGACAGTGGGCCTGAGCATGTCACTCACTAAACGTGTTCATTTTTTAAGGGCTTAACTAATAGCTTGGTATTTTAACCTGGATAAGTGGTTTACTAATAGCTTGGTATTTTAAGCTGGACAAGGGGTTTACTGTTAGCTTGGTATTTTAAGATGGATAAGGGGTTTACTAGTAGCTTGGTATTTTAAGCTGGATATAACAGAAGTCAGGAAAAACCATGCTTGGAACTGAAAGTGGTCATGCAATGAACTCCTAATAACTTCTACTTAATCTATTTTCAGGTAACATTGAGGTGCTGTGGTCTGCCATCGGTGATTCTTTCCAATCTGAAGATGGACAACAGTTAGGATACACTGAAGACCTGGAAAGAAGACAAAAACATTAATAAAACTTGTTTTCAAATACCCCCCCAAAAAAATACTTACCTTACATGGCTTGACTATTTCTGTACAGCCAAAGTCATCAACCATTCAAAATGTGTGGAACACAAGTGTACCTATGACCTGAGGAAAAAAAGTAATCAGAAATTATAATATTTCAGTCAACCACAGCGGTAACCCTCCTGCCCCCAAATAAAAATTAAATGTTACAGTACTACATTAGGTGTCGGACTCATAACATATGTCTGGCATGTGGATGTGAACATCACGTCCACCAGAATAAAATGGAATTATTCCATATGTATTATGATTCCCAGAAAGGGAACAACAAGATGGACTGCTTACAACACAGAGCAAAATTCAACAGAAATTAAATGGCTGCGTCTATGCAAAAATAAATTACACTGGGTTGAACAATGACTCACCATTGTGGTATGAAGGCACACACAAAGGACAGCATTTATCAGTGATGCAGCAGGCGTCAGCAACAGGCAATGCTCTCACTTAAGTTGGGACACTGTGATGCATTTCTGGCCATATTCTTCATCAGGACTTTTCATAAAATTAAAACACTGGGACATTCACAAGACAGGACATTTGGAGGGTTGGGGCATGGTAGGTGATTAATGGTATTGTGATTATTGCACTGCTGCCTCAACCAAATAAAAGGAAAAAAAGTCATAATTCCAATCTAAATCACACACTATCACAAATGTATCACACCATTATGCTTTCTGCAATAGAACAGCAGTTCCTGAGAGTTCTTACTTACTTTCCTTTATGTTTCAAATGTCATAGCAGGGTTTGCAAAATTGTGGACTCTACATGCTCTCAGTACAGGTGACATTAAAGTAACACACCTTCTATTTCAATAAAAGAGTATTGCAGCATGTTTTTCTGCCACATGTGCAAAGGAAACGAAAACACACAGCGTCAGAAAAGTTGGTGACCACAGGAATTAAAAAAAATAAAATAAAGTAACAAAAAAAAAATGTTTCTGTTGTGGAAACTATAATAGTGGCTGGAACATTGGGGGAGCTGGGGTTTATAATTATGAGCGACACAAAATCTTTGTTAATTTTATTATTTTTTCAGGGGATTATTATTCACATTGTGACATTAATACTGCATGCTAAATGATGTATACTATAAGCTGGCAACATTCAAAAGATAGGAAATTATGGTGAGGAGGGATTGCCATGGTAGGCGACTTTAGGTGACTTTTGGGTATTTCGATTGTAGTTGTTGTTGTGTATACTATGAAACATTAACACAGTAAACAGTATCCAAAAAGTAATAAAGTCTGACAAAGAAAGCATCAGTGCAAGAATGTGGTTACAATTTTGAACAATATTTTTTATTCTATTTTATATTGCCACTTAATCTAATAACTTGTCTATATGAAAGATACCCTTCTTTCGACAACATAAGTATGAGGCACCTCATTTTTTCAGAATCGGAATTAATAAACAAAGCACTCATTTTAATCAGCCTTGCACCAGGCAGGGATCAGTATTCTCACATGCTTTGCACAGCAACTATTTAAATTCAGTTCTGCTGTGACTACAATGAAATCACATGCAGCAGACAGTACTACAGTACATGACATAATGAAACAGTGTCTGTTCAAAATCAGCTGGGAATACTAATGAAATCCAGGTCACAATAACATTACAATGAGCACTACTTTTATTATTTCTCATTTAAAATAAAAAAGAGTAATGCAGAATAACATACATTGTTGAAAGAAGGGTAGCATACTCATATACACACGTTATGAGATAAGGGACAATGTAAAATAGAATAAAAAATTATTGGTCAAAATTGTAACCACATTTTCACACTGATGCTTTAATTGTCATGCTGTCTTAATTTCATTACTGTTTAATGTGTTACATACCTTTTCATAGTATACATACCAAAATAACTACAATCAAAATACCATAAAGTCACATACCATGACAATCAACTACCCACCATAATTTACTATATTATGAATGTGGCCGGGTTATACTGACATCATGCTACAGTACACCATTCAGCATTAGAGAACTGTGTATCCTCTTTCAGCTAAATAATGGCATATCACTATGCTTAGTCCCAGCTTTGGTATGGACAATGTAGTTTGTGTGTATAAGATCTCTTGTTATGGTGCACCAGGGTGTGGTGCTATGGTGTCATTGATACCCATTGCCCCAGATTAGTAGTGCAAAGGAGACTGGTGTTGGTGTAGCACTGGTCATCATGGTTTAATGCAGGTGCTTTCTTGGATGAAACTCCACAATTCTGTGCATTCCAAATGGACACTGTATGTTTGTTTCTCTGGACTGTAGACAATGCCACAATACTCATATACCAAGAATTCATAACATAAAGTGGGAAGAGTCTAGATAATGAACTGTGCAAGGCTTACTCTCACTTGCTTTCATTTTGTTATTTTTTTCACAATACATAGAGGTTCCATTCATTACATGGACTCTTGCCACCTTATTTTTATGTTGGCTTGCCGTGCTTGCACGCAAGTCAACATCTTGAGGTAGTGCGGAGTTGGGTGGCGCAGCTGCTGTTGGGCGAATGCAAGGCATGCATCAGTGGGTGCGCCCCTCATTCCCCAATCAGCCTGCATGCCCGGCGCCACACCATGCATACATAATGGGGTGAGCACATCTAAGCAAAGGTCTGCTGCAATCCAAGCAAAGCTCGTCATACGCAGCAGTCCTTTGCTTGCCATGCTCGCCACCATTATGAGCATGGTCGGTGAGCGGGTGGCCGCCTCACAGCTGCTGACATTGGGGGTGCCCTATCCCCCTGTTGTTAGCCCCCTTTGCTGTCCTTGTGTGCCGATGGAGGAGCCCACTCCCCATCAGCATAAACCCCCCCACAATGTTGAATACCAAGGGGGTGCCCAATCCCCCTCAGCTCGTGGCGCCCCGCTGTTTTTGTGTGCCAATGGGAGAGCCCACTCTCTGTCTGCATCACTCCCCCAATTGTTGAATGCCAAGGGGGGTGCCCAATCCCCCCCTCGGCTCGTGCCATCCCGCTTTCTTTGTTTGCCGATGGGGTGCCCAATCCCCATCAGCATTACTTTCTCCCCCGTGTTGTGTGCTGACGAGGGTGCCCAATCCCCCGTCGGCTACTGACATCCCCCCCAAAAAATAGTTAGGTGGCACACTGGGAGCCCACCCCAGCATGCCAAATGCCCTGCAAGACGAAAACTGTCCCGCAATGGTTTTCCATTTTTTTAACCTGTAAAACGAAAACGGTCCCTCGTAGTCTCGATGCCCTCTCCCCCACCCTCACCTACCCATTGAGCACCCTGCCTCCCTTCACCCCCCCTCACCCCATACTTACCTCCGGAGTCTGGCGCGATGATCTTCCGTGGACCAGGAACACGTCTGCACTCTTCAAAGCCGATCATGAACTGAAATGCCGTAAGCTGTATAATGGAATGAATAGGGTTTTCAACTTTGCTGCATATCTCAGGCATTTATTTGAATTTTGGCACAAATTTTCAACATGGGTTTTTAGCCCCTCCTCATGAATTCTATCACTGTCAGACAAGCATTATTCCCAAAAAGGTGATTTCACAGTCACTGGCGCGAAATCACCTTTTCAGGACCCATTAACAAAAATGACATTGTCAGTGTTCATGAGGTGGCCTCAAAAAGCCTATGTTCCAAATTGGTGGAAAAAATCCAACAAATGCCTGTTTACAAGAGTGCATTATGCAGTTGCTATGCAGGCTCGTAACTTCTCACATTCGCAATATTTTACCGGCGGATTTTCAGCATTGTCATTTTTGTACACCTCCTTGTGAACAGTATAACTGTCATTTTCCACATCCTGCCCAAAATGTGTTTCCACACTTCCAGCGCACAATAGCTCAGTCACTGTGGGAAATCAGTGTTTGGGCCAGATTATGAAAATGACAGTGACACAGTTCATGAGCAGAGGTCCTAAAATGCCTACGTTGAAAATTTGGTGATGATACTCCATAAAATGACTGTGTTATGAGCATGCGTTGGCAGATTGTACGCATGCTCGTACTGTCATGCATTTGTGATATTCTCACTCTGGATTTTCACCATTGCCATTTTTCCACACCTCTTGATGAACAGTACAGCTGTCATTTCACATATTCTGCCCAAAATGTGTTTTCACACAGAATAGCGTGGCCGCTGTGCGAAATCACTTCTTGGGACACTTTCAGGAAATAACAGTGACACTGTACATCAGCAGAGGTGCTAAAATGCCTATGTTGAAAATTTGGTGCCGAATTCCCATAAAATGGCACTATTGCATGCGTGCATTGCATATTTCCCATGCACCCTTGTAACTCTGCAAATTTGGTATATTTGTATGCCACATTTTCAACACTGCCATTTTTTTATGCCTCCTTATTAGCTGTGCAGCTGTCATTTTTCACATCCTGTCCAACATATTTTCCCGCACTGCACTACCAAACGCCCCAAGGGACACCCTAATGCCTGTCACTGTCTGCAGGGTGGGGGTGGGTTGGCATCAGTTAAATACTTCACTGCCATTCCTATGATACATCTCTCTAACTCCTGCACTGCCAATGCCAGTAAGCCAACATTCGGCATTGACAAATGCTTGTTTGAATTATTGGTATATGTGTATTGTGGCATTGCCTATAGTCCAGAGAACCAAACATACAGTTGGCATTTGGAGTGTGCAGAATTGTGGATTTCTGTCTGACCTAGTGGGGTGGCCCCTCTGTCTGTGTACCCACCTGATTGCATTGCAGTTCTACTCTGTGGGAAGTTGTAACTCTCCTGGATAAGATGCAATCTAATACTGATAAATGCAGGAGAGTGTCCTGGCTCTTAAATACCATTCCTGTTGAACCTTAGTAGGCATTGCTTGTCAGCTGGTTTATCTTGGTTCAGTGGAAGGCAACAATGGGTGAACTCCTGACCCCACTGAAACTAAGATATTGCATCTCAGTGGGCTTGGTAAATACACTGTAAAATTGTATAAGAGTAGAACCCCACTGAAAATGAGACATAGCATCACTGCTGTGACATCCTGGATAAATACAGTGAACACATGTATACAATCAGGACCTCAGTGAGATACTGCCTGCCTGCCTGGGTAAATGCATTTTAAAATTGGGTAAAGTCAGGACCCCCTCTGAAAATGAGACCCAGCATCTGTTTTGTGCTGTCCTGGCTAGATACAGTGTACATATATGTAAAAGCAAGACCCCAGTGAAAATATATAGTGTGTCTCAGGTGGCTTGCCCTGCAAAGGTGTAGACAGGCATACTCACTGTACACATTTGTGTACAGTTTTGTTGCATGCCTGTCCCAAACCGAATGCCTTTCTGTTAACATTATCAGTCTAATTTGTAGTATTTGAGTTAGTGTAGGCCACTTAGTGGTGTCTCTGTTTAAACTTCTGTTATTTAGGGAGACAGATCTGTAGATAACCTCTTTAGAGATTAGAGGAGTCATCTGACAACAACCTGATTTGTTTGTAAAGGGGGCAGCATTTGGAGAAGATGTGTACATTTCTAAGGGGGATGGGCTGCAGTTGAAGACGATGGCCCAGATATTCAAACTGTGCCCAAAAAGTGCGCAATTGCAGGAGCAAGCGCAAGTCCATTGCGCCCATCCACCAGAGGCGCGATATTCAAGAAGTGAGCCAGCCAAACTGCACCTACAGCCGACGACTGAATATCGCATCACCTGCGCCATAGCGCAACTAGGGAGGGGAAGCTGAGCAGATCTGATACGCCATAGCACAACAAGTAATGTGCAGCTGAGCAGTCCAGAGGTGCCATAGTGCAACCAGGCATACCCCCCAGCAGCAGAGCAATGCAACTGCACAACCAGGAAGGTAGGGGCCCACCACCCATGCCACAGATGGGCACAGGAACACACAGCAGAACAGACATCATCCCCCCCAAACCCCATGCACTGCACAACTGGTGGAGGGCTGGAATAATCACCTGCCCATGGAGACAAGAAAACAACCCACAGCTGGCCCATGGTGCCCCATCACACCTCCCGGCAAGCTGTGATTGACACACAAGGGGGGCTGACCGCCATGTGCAACACCATCCACCCAATTCAGAGCACACCCTGCACCATGACCCCTAGACACCCAACCCAGGAGCAGCGACCACCACTGCAGGAAACCCCATGCATGCCACCACCCCCACTGTGGCACTACAACCCTGTGCACCACAGAACCATGCGAGGCAGCCCCACCACGAGCATCCATCAGCAGGTGGCAGCACACAGTGATGCAACAATGGCATACACAGTGCCACCACACACACAGTCCCCCCGAGGTACTGCTGAGAGACCAACCATATGTCGGCACATGAGGTACCCCACATGGAACAGGGCTTGCCCCCGGACACCACCACCACCAGTGGTACAGCACCCTGCACAGTATCCCAATGACACACCCCGACCCAGCACTGGACACAACAGCCAGCACAGACACCCACAGTGGTGTGTGGAAGCATGCACCACATTGGATGCCACACAGTGCATGGATAGACACCCACCCATACCCAAGGGTACAACAACATAGGGATGCAGTGGCAGGGCAACCAGATCCCCAGCATGGGCCCATGTAAACTGTGTACACACAACCCGCAGTCCTCCATGGCACTGGAGTGCCAGCCACCCTGTGCAGGCACTGTGAACCTGTACACCACCAGCATTTCCCCGGAGCACAAGTCACAGACACTGGTGCACATCCCCTGCAACACACACAAGGTACAGCATGGAGGTGGGACAACAACTGTGGAGGCCACAGTGTCACCCGAGGCAGACATGCACCACACCAGTGACAGGAGGCAACCCAGCAGTGTGAAGGGTACAGTGGCTGCCCTGCAGGGACTGCCACCACTGACATGCCAGCGGACCGTGCAGGTCACAGACATGCATGTGTGTCAGCTGCACAGGCCATGGACGGGATGATAGGGGCACCATGGACACAGAGCACGCACCATGGACCACTGCACATAGTCATCCAGTGCACAGGAAACAACACACACACCACAGACACTGACTGATAGCTACCCCCACACCATAGTCACCTCCACACAGACACACACATACATACCCATGACCGCACCACCCCTGATGCCATGCACACCACTGCAGCTGAGCACCTATAGGCCGCTGCAAATCAGAGACCACCACAGTATTCATATCAAAATAACTGTATTGAAAAAACTTATAAAAGTTAACTATTTACAAAATATATACAAGGTGGGGGTGAGGGCCACAAACAAGGTGGGGGTGGGTAAGGGGCAGGGGTGGACAAACGGGACAGGAAAGGAGGAGTGTGAGGGTGGGTTCAGGGGGTAGGGGATTTCAGGGGCAGAGGAACTTCTAGCGGGAGCACTGCACCCCACTCTGGATCCGTCTTTGTTGGTGCCTCCGCAGGACACCAGTGTCATCAATCCTGCAGAGAATGTCCAGTGACACCCTTGCCACCTGCAGGATCTCCCAAAGTGCCTCCCTGATCTCTCAGTGATGGCGTGTACCTAGGACAAGGGAGCACAGTCAATATTTGTGAATGCACAGCCCCATAGAGCCCACCCACTGTGCATGGCATTAGGCCGTGGGACATACTTCTGTGATGGTGTGTGACCACCCACAGTGATCATGTCCACATGACCTGCCCACGAAGGTGCATACAGCCATGCAGAATGCTGCACACACCCACCGGCCAAGTCATGCACAGCACCACCGTGGCCGTTTAGTGACATGGCTATTTGGTGCAAAGGCAGTGGCACAGCCATGTACCCGGTGCATGCATGGACCACCAACGACGCACTCCCAGACATGCATTGCCACCGGACAGTGTTGACTGTAACAAGTTGCATGCATGGCAGTGGTGTCGATGGATGGTGGCCATGCCCCGCTGCCCACCCTGTTACACAGCATGCAATAGTAATCGTGGAGTTATGGCACTCACCATCATCGGGCCGGTCCATTGGGCGATGTGGGCCCTCGCCCCTCCTGGCTTCCCTCTGTTCTTTCTGCCACCGCAGGTCATGAGCAAGGCGACATTCCTCTGGGCCTGTGGTGCAAACATGAAGAGAGGAACATCAGTACAATCCCATAACAAAGCCTCCCTGCCCCCAGGTGTGTGCCCTCACACCCAGCCAGACCCAGCCACCCACCCCACACCCTGATAACACCACCACAGCCAATCCCGGACGGTCTCTCCCCCATGTGCTGGACACATACAACTGTGATACCCATATGGAAGATAAAAGGGTGTTGATGTAACACCTACCTGGCTGTGGCACCGTGCCCCTCCTGGCACATGCCCGCAGGTGGGCTAGCAGCTCCAGCTCCCTCCGCCGCAGGTCCCCATACCTGTGGTGGCACTGCTCTGCACTTCTCCCCCATCCTGTGGCCTCCTGGAGTGCAGTGGCCACCTCCTCCCACACCTGGGTCCTGGACCTGTCCAGGGGTGCCTCCCCGAACAGTGGCCCATGGTGTGGCTCCACAATGGCCACTAGGTTGGACAGCTCTATTTGTGACCACTGAGCAGCCCTCCTGCATGCCATGCTCTCTGCTTGATCTGCAAATATGGCGCTCTGCAGCTTTGCTCCCGACGTGCAGATGCTGCACAGTACAGTGCTGCCATTCCCTACTGCGCTGTCATCGAACAGCATGATAGAGGTGCACCCATGCCTGATGCATGGTGTCTAGGGGGTAAAAGTTGGGCACACGGTCAAGGGTCTCTGGCGCATGGACACGCACAGCACCATTGGAACCCAATGCATGTAGCGTGATTGGCTGCCTGTGTGCTACCACCAGTAGTGGCCTACCGCGCAGTTGCCCCAGTGCGCCTATGATGGCCCAGTGCCACAGCGCCGTGTAGGTGACCATCGCTATAGTGCCACTGGCACAATGGTGGCCGTGCCCTGCATTGCTTCCCATGCAGAGCACATCAGCAGTACGGCAGACGCCTGTGTCAGCAACCCGGGCATGCACAGTGAGGTGTGTACTACGCATGTCACAGAACTGCACCATTGGCTCAGCACGTTCAACACAATTGCGCAAAGTGCAAAAGTGTGATATTCAGCCATCATATGCAAATCATCTAATCAGCAATTCAATGGCGCAGCACTGCAATCTGCATCCACTTAAAGTTGCACCTCCCCTCATTTGCATGGGTTGCGCTATAAAAGTGTGACATTGGGCTGCACTGGCCGAAGTCAGTTACTGCAGTCTATTGGTGAGTTGCATGCTGTTTGGGAGTGTGGACTGTGGATTTAGGGACATGCATGGGACTGCACAGTCATAGGTAACAACTGCCATTCTTATAGGCTAAATAATGACCTAGCAAGTTGTGGAAGAGGAGGAACACAGTGGTGGGAAGAGGAGGAGGCCTTATTTTACCAAGGCAGGGACCAAAGCCCTGTTTGATGCCTGCCTGGATCAGAAGCCACTTCTTAGCGGACGGCAGGGAACACCTCAAGCCCGTGCTGCTGCATCGGAGGAGGTGGCATGTGCTGTGAACCTGCATAGCAGCCACCAGTGCTTCATGCAGGAGTGCAAGAAAAAGATGGGCATGGACAGGAGGAGGATAAAGGAGAAGGTGGCTGCCATCAGGGCAGCATAAGCTGCAACAGGTGGGGGACAGCCGGAGGTGGTACACCTGACCCTACAGGAGGAGAGGATTGGTGGAAGCATGCAGCATAGTGCCATTGAGGGTGTTCCAGGTGGTGGCTTCCAGACAGGTGGTGGCCCATCACTGCATGGTAAGTCATGGTCTGTCTATGGGGGGGCAGGGTAGGTCACATGCAGTAATGCGACTTTGCTTTCCCTTACAGATCCTGAGTGTCAGCATGGGTCAGTGGTGGTGGGCCTGTCCACTGAGGACAGTCAGCTGGAGATGGAGGAGGGCCCATCCACCTCCACAGGTATACATGGCTCAGTGCAACGGTGGGGCCGCCTGGTTGTCCACACTGATGTTGTTGTAATAGGTGTGGAGGAAGCCCTGCCTGTGTCCCAGCATGCCGGCATCCATGAGTGCCAGCATGCTGTGCCTGGGGCTGGTGCCAAATCCGTCACCTATGATTATGTCGCTAACATCATGGGCAGTGACACGTGTGTGCCACGGGTTGGCCACACAGCAGGACACATTGTGGCCATGGCTGTGGGTGGTGCTGCCATGGAGGCCTGCGTGTCAGCACAGTCCCAGCCTGTGCCTGTCAGCACCAGTGGGGCAGCATTGGTGTTCGTTCAGGACAGTAGGACTGTTGGAGCCACTGCAGCAGCACTACTGATCCCTGGGGAGCAGCAGCCAGAGGGGCAGTGTCAGCAGTCAGCCAATGGGCTTGGGGGTTCAGCGGCGGCATATGAGCACCACATGTGGACATGCCCAGACCTGGTCCTGGTGCGCAGTGCCCACCTTCAAGGGGTGCTGAGCATCAGGGCTGCACACACCCTGAGGGACAGGATGCTGAGATGGCAGATGACCTCTTGGAACAGCACACCTGCCTACTGCAAGCATCAGTCCAGCAGCAGATGTGGCTTGCAACGTCAGTGGATGCACTGCGTGTGGCTCTGGAGTGGGCAGAGCAGCGTCACAGCAGGGCCACTGCTCTGATCCTGGCAGGGCTGGACCAGTTGTGGGAGGATGTGACCACTGCCATTGACAGGCATGCACAGTCATTTAGTGCCATCATGGCCACAATGGGCACACAGTCATGTGCCCATGCATTGCGGACACCACGCAGTGCACTGTCCACCCCCCATTCCCGGCATTGTGCGACACCCTCCTTATCGACACCGGGTTCAGCTGTCAGCATCCCGAGCACGCCTGGCGCAGGCATGTTTGGTGTGCTGCAGACCCCTGCATGAGAATGGTCATGTTCATGCAGTGGAACCCCTGGGGGACCATCGGTGCCACCCCATGAGGCCAGTGGTCAGCCTGTAAGTGCTGGCAGGTCTCAGTGGGGCCACCCATGCATCCGAGGTGGCCGGGGCCCTGTTTAGCATGACTAATCTGTCTCCCAACATGGCTACTGTCTGGTGCTGCCCTGTGCGCATTGTGTCTTTCAGTGGGAAGTGCACAGGTGGGTACCCGGCCCTGCACGTGAACACACAGTCCATCTGCACACCCTCCCGGCTGCTGTCCACAGTTGCATGTGCATGATGATGCCTGCATTGCGCTGTACACCAATGTGCAATGGTGCTCAGCATCTGACACATGCACAAGGACAGGCAGTGGGTGTTGTAGTCTGTGGACATGTGTGTGGCTAGGGTTGGCATTCTGAGTCGGTGTGCCTACTGCCCTTTGTGCAAGTTTGGTGCATTGTGTATGTGTGCGTGTGTGTGTGTCCATCCATGTGGCATGTTAGTCCTCACCCATCCTTGCTTGTATGTGTGGTTCCATGCCCTGTCACTTGCCTTGATGGCATGCACCCCTGGTGTGTGTCTATGTATGTTTGTGGGTTGTGCCTTAGCCACTGTTGGCTGCACATGGCCCCATGACTTACCTGGGTTGGCTGAAGTGCTCCTCCATGATGGTGTCACGGTGCAACTGTGCCAGCCGGATCAGTCAGGGATCCTGTCGGCCAAGGGGGGCTGCCCATCACCATTGTCACCGGTGTCCTTATCATCCCCATCACTGTCCTCCTCTTTGACCTGTACAGCTATCCCACATTCATTGGCCATGTTGTGCAGGATGCAACAGGCCAGGAACAGCCCGCAGGCCTTGGAGGGGCTGTACTGTAGGGCACCGCTGGAGGTGTCCAGGCAATGGAAATGTACCTTCAGCATCCCAAACACCTGCTCGATGACATTACATGTGGTGGCATGTGCCTCATTGTAGCATTGCTGCAATGGGGTTGTGGGCCACTGGTAGGGTGTGAGCAGCCAGGGACGGAGTGGGTATCCACTGTCACCTGTGTGTAGAGGGTGGAGGTTAGTTTGGTGATCAGCATCGCCCTGCCTCGGGCCACGTAGGCCACTACCCATGTCACCTCTAGCCATGCCCCCCAGGCCCTATGTTTGTCCATGTGGTTTGCATACTCACCCACTAGGTGTCCAGTGGGGATTTCCCCACTCTCGAATCTGTGGCACAGTACCAACTGGTGCCAGATCAAGGCATCGTGTGTTCCCCCAGGGTGCGTGGCACAGACATTGATTATGCACCCCCTTGCATCGCACACCACCTGGCAGTTGATGCTGGCATAGCCCTTGTGATTTATGTATGTGGCCCCCTCGGGGCCAGGTGGTGTGCGTATGGCCACATGGGTGCAGTCTATTGCCCCTAGCATGCCAGGTATATGTGCTACCCTGTGGAACTCCTGTATGTTTGCTGTGCACTCTGCCAGTGTGCTGGGGAAATGGATGTACTCTGCAGCATGTGGCAGCAGTGTGATGAGGAATTGGGTGAGGTGGCATGATGTGGCCTACTGGGTTATGCCTGGGGTGTCCCCGGTTGGTCTCTGGAAGGTACCCATGGTGAGCAAGCACATGCAAGCTGTCTCTTTAGTCTCCACTGACAGGGCATGGCTCCATCGTGTGGGTTCCTGCTTCACATCACTGCACAGCTCACAGAGCCACCTCAGAATTGCCATATTCAGGCGGTACCAGCCCACAATCTCAGTATCACTGTACAGCTCAAAGCTGGTGCGGGCTCGGTACTGCCTGCTGGGGGCATACCGCAGACAGGCCCTTCCATGGCCATGCCCCCCTGCTGCCCGCCTTCTCACTCCCCTCTTAACAGCCTCCATCTGGAAGGTGGCACTGGTCATGTCCCTGGCTTGTGTTCATCCCCCGGCAGTTGTTACTGTATTTCCCCCGCTGTCCTCACTGCTACTTCCCCTCCACCGGGAACACCTGCCTGTGGTGGCCTCTGTGCTGTGTGGCACTTCCCCCTTCTGCACTGGCTGTGGCTCCCCACACCTTCCCTGTACCTCTGTGTTCAGGGTGCCCTTTCCTGGCCTGCCCTGTGTATCCCTCCTGCCCTGTCTGTGTAGCTACAATTCTGCCTCATGTGCCTTCCCTGTGGCATTCTTGCACCTCTCCCTTGCTCCTTTTTATTTTGGCTCATTTCCGCTTATGGTGCAACTTCCGCTTGTTTCTATTGCGCATGGCGCAGTTGTTGAATATCGCATTGGCGCCATTTATGCATGGTTCCTCCCCCCTTCAGTTGCGCATGCCTTCATTATCATTGCGCTGTTGCTCAGCGTGATTTAGGGGGTGCAACTGCCTCCTGCTGAATCTCGCAGAATGGCACAATTTCGGACTTGTGCAGGCGCAAACCTATTGCACATGGCTCAACTCTTTTGAATATCTGGGCCGGTGTGTACAAAACAGATATTTCTGGCTACATCCCTGCTGTCCTGGATAAATACATTTTAAAAATCAATAAAACAGGACACCAGTTAAGAAAATATACTGCTTTTCTGTAGGGTAGTCCTGGGTACATACCTTGGAAAATTGAGTAAAAGCAGGATCCCATTGGAAACCAAGTATTATATCTAAGCCGGTCTATGCTGGGTAAAAGCAGATCTTACTGAAAATAAGCAAAAGAATCTCTGCTAAACCCTACCACAAACAAAATAGTTCATCTCATCTGGCCTATCCAGTATGACAACAGTGTAAAACAGTTAAAAGCAGAACCTTATCAAAAACAAAATAATGCATCACAGCTGGGCTGTCTTGGGTAAATACAGTGGAAAAATGTGTAAAAGCAGCACTGAACAATGTATTACATCTTAGTTGAGCTACCCTGGCTAAATTTAAAACCAGGACCTCACTGCAAAAGAAGAGATATAGCATATACAGTATGATGTGCTACCGTAGGTAAGTGCATTATAAAACAAGCCATATTTGCTTAATTTTGTATTACCATTCAGTGTACTGGATTATGCAAAGCAATATGTTGTTGATGGTGATTAGATGCCTGCGGCCAAAGTCCGAGATATATAATCAGCTGCAGAAGCCAATTATTGTGAGTGTGCCACAGCATAATAACTATTATTGCTATGACATGATTAAACATGTGGAACAAGAAATGAATTTAAATTGTAAACAAGTGATTAACATTTGCTGAAGTAAAATATCTAATCAGTGGTTTGAACTTTATGAAGTATTAAATTGTGTTTTTCTTGATTCTGAAAAGATGTACATTTCTAATATGCTCCATTTTATTAATACCTTTAAAATTATTCAATTTGGCTTCTCATGATACATGTTAGCTTGTTGGAGGTATCACTTTTGTTGTAGTGTTCACTCAACGTGCACATCTTGCTGATTTCTCAGATGTATACTGTATAGCATATGTTATCTTTGTAAACTATTAGTTTTACATACAAGGGCCATTGCAGTTAAACTGTAATGCCAATGTGATCTAAGATGAGAGCCATGAGGTACTCATCAGCAATACAATATATGCAGTATATTCTTTATAGAACAAATGCATTTCCTTTTCCAAATAAAGCCCACATGCTTTGTGAGAAGTTAACTATTGTATAGGAAAATATCAGATTTCCCACATTACAGGCTGTCAGTTGGAGTTATCCTTTTGGGATGATGATTTTCTAGGGTCAGACTTATTACATCAAAGGGGAAATACTGTTTGTTTCCTGAGCAGTCAGCACCTTTACACATATTTATTTTCTATTTTTATACAAAAAGAAGAATCACCCATTCTTTAGTTTGGATTAGCTTAAAAACTTATTTCGAACAGCATACATAATTAGAAATACAGAATGAAGCTTTTGGTTTTCAAAAATATAGAAATAGATTAATTCAAGTCCCTTTCCTGCAAAAATAGAGTGAGCAGCAAAGCTTGTGATGGCTTTGTTTAATGGGTAAGTCACGGAATATTGGCACATACAGGGTTAAAAGTTGACTTCCTAGTATAGTATAAACAGCCTGAGCCAGAAGAAAATTCAGAGCTGGATTACTGTAAGGAGAGAGAAATAGAACCAAACAAAAAAAAGCTCAGATCCATGCAGAACAGCCTATCTGTGCATCCACATACATGCTGCTTCCTATGGACTTTCACCCATTCTACAACAAACATAATTGATACACTCAAGTTATCCAAAAAACATACTTTCCCGGGGGAATCATTTACTAATCTGAACAACTCCTACAGTGCGATACTCTGATACCCAAAGTGGATTTTAGACACATCACTTTTTTCTGCTTTCATGTTTTATTTTAATAATTTCATTTTTGTTATATCCCTGCTGTAACATTTTTTAAAAAAGTAAACAAAAAGGGAAAACAGATGTTGTGATCATTATTATTTTCCTATTTAATGAATGGATCCAGATGACATGAAAGCTTTAGACGTGCCAACAACATCCCAAATGGCTGTCCTCTACATTGACCCCTTGCAAGTACCCTTTGTGGTGAGCTGCCGGGCTGCTAACCCTTATTTGTAGATATTATTCTGTTGCATATATGTTTTTTTTTTTAATTATAATTCTATGTACATGCCGGTGTCAGCAAAAGCACACAGAGAAAACACTGGAGGTTTAACCTTCTTATGTCCTGAGAGGCTAGCTGCTTGTAGGAATCTGACAAGTTCTTGTCAAAAAGGTTGTGGATGCATGATTAAACAAGTATTTCCAAAAGGAAATGACTGACCACGGGAAACAGAAGTTATGAAATCACCTGTATAATCATAAAATTTACAGGATCTTCCTTATAACTGTTTCAGTTAAGCCAGTTCAAAGCCCATGAAGTTTTAGCCAGGAAGGATTCTTCTAACAGGCCTGTGTGAGGTAATAGAAAAGGAAACACATGCTTGTAGCATACCTTTGTTAACAATAGGAATCTGACACATCAATGATTATCAGGAAAATTTAAATTTTTGGAAAGCACAAGTGTGACACTCAGTGGACTATAGAGAAAGGCCAGTCTCTATTCACTGACCTGGAAGAGCCAGTCTTTATTCACAGACTGGGTGGGGGTAGTCTTCCATATAAACTCCCCAGCACAGATACTGAGGGCCATTACACGCATTTTGCCTGGACTCTCCTGACCACAGAGAACACCTGTCAGCACAAAGACTGCCTAAGAACCAAAGGCTGCAGAAAGACTGCAATATTTTGCAAACCAGCAATTCTCTGAACTTTGAAATCTTCGTACATCAGGTTTGTCTGTTTGTTTAGATTTGTTGACTCGGTAAGCCTACTGGGCCTATAAGTCCCTTTTTCAGAGGTGACCCGGGGGGGGGGGAGATACCGGTGGTAAGCAACTAAGATTGAACCAGATTAAGCAGTTAATGGTATTTTTAGTGAATGAGGGAAATTTAGCCAGGACACAGGGGAAATTTCCCTACTGAGCCCTATGTTATACTCTTTTGGGATTGATATATTGATACATATGATTCAGGAGCAGAATGAAATAAAAGGAATCTCTATTCTCCTGGCACTCTTTGTTGCTGTGATGTCCTTTACTTGTGATGCTAGTTCAGCCTATCCTCCTGAATTATAATGCTGTTTCACTGACCAATGGTAGCAGTGACCCTTCTTTTATCTGATCCATGGCCTGGTGCCACTGACCTCCTGACTTCAAAGTCAGCAGCTACAATGTTGACACATTCTGGGCAAGCACAAGTTAGATGTTAATTTGAGCAATTACTTTGGGGATTGTTGCACTGGGCTGGGGTTTGGGGCATGTTGTTATCTGTGCTGTGACTGAAAACATGTGAACTGCTCACTGAGGCTCATCTGCAACAGTACTGCTTCAGAGGAAGTCTGGGGTCATGGTGGTGGCTTCAAAGGAAACATTTTACACTGTTTTGAGTGAAGGTCACCACTCCATGGACTGTGATGCTGGGGGATGATTTCTCCCCCAGTCCCCTCATAGCTCTGCTTCTATTCCCACAGCTAATGAGTCCAGTAGCGTTTTTCTTCATTGCAGTAGCAGTCAGGGGATTGAGCCATGCAGCTTATGCTGGTAGGCAGGGAGAAGTAAACAGAAATAAATGAAGTTAGTGTTCAGAGTACACCTGCTACAGGTTACAGCATCATTCAGGAGGCAAGAAAGGTAGGGGAAAATTTAGACCACCACTCCTTAGAAAGGCAAGTTCTGGAGTCAGAACCAGGGACATCATGCTGCCAGTGGATCCAGGAGCACCTTTTCTCCTTGCAGCAGTTGCCAGAAGATCGGAACTCACAGCTTCTGCTGACATGTAAAGGAAACAAAACATGAGTTCAGAGTACTTTTTAAAATGTATGCATTGGAAGAGCGGGGTGAGTAGCACCACACACACCTTGCTTCTGATGGCCTTACTCTTCTGCTTGACTCTGAGCAATTGGGAGCAAGAAAATAATGCAGTGGGGAAGGGGAGGGTGAGGGAGGAAGCAACCGCAGTGTATGGAATTGAGAGGATGCAGAGAGATGTGATTTAAGTCCATGCTGTTGAAGGAGACGTGTGGTGCTGGATTCGCAAACATTCCAGACATTTTGGAGCTCTCTTTCTCTACTGATGTAGTTACAATATGTCAGAATAGCTACACTGTTCAGCCTTTAAAAGGAGGGTGGTTTGGCAGAGATTAATAAAGAGAAGGCATAGTACTTAATAAGTACTTTTGGTTAGTCTTCACTAGCCAAAAGGATGGGCCAATACCAATTGGGAGGGGACATGAAGGGGGAGGTCATGAATAGTATCATTCATGCTGATGGAGTACTAAAGGGCCTAAGGGCACTGAAGGCAGGTAAATCTCCAGGGCTGGATAGTGTGAACCCATGGGTCCTAAGCAAGCTGGCAGAGACCCCAGTGAGTCTCCTAGCAAGCCTGTTTAACACATCTCTGGAATTGGGGATTGTGCCCTGGGTCTGAAGAACTGCACATGTGGTGCCCCTCTACAGAAATGGAGCAAAGAAGGAACCAGAGAACTTCAGGGTGGTCAGCCTGACCTTGATAGTGGGCAAGCTGAATGGATCCTATCCTGAAATAGAAACAGGTAAACATTTTGGTGGATAAGGGCTCCAGGATGTGAAGCAGCATGGATTTGTGTTGGTGAGGTCACACCAGATGAACCTGATAGACTTTTTTGAGTGGATCAATAAGGCTATGGACCTGGTCAAGTGGTTGATATCCTGTATCTGGATTTTAGCAAGATCTTTGATTCTGTACCTCCCAAGAAACTGGTCAGGAAGATATAAAACCCTAGGGGTGGGAGCTAAACTGATTTGGTGGTCAGAAGTTGGTTATAGGATAGAAGCCAAAAGGTAGTAGTTAAGGAAAGTAATTCTTAGAAGTTAGTCTCACAACCAGTGAAGTGCCACAGGGCTCTGTGCATGGCCCAGTGTTGTTTAACATATTCATAACTGATAACGTGGAAGAGATTAGGGGTAAGATTTGCCTGTTTGCAGATAACTCAAAGCTGTGTAGGAGGGTGGAGATGAAATAAGGAGGGCAGGGACTTAGGGAAGACCTGGCTAGGCTAGAGAAGTGGTTTGGCATTTGGCAGCCGGGGTTCAATACTAAAAAGTGCAAAGTTATGCACTTGGGGCAAAAAAGCCAGAGGCCAAATACTGGCTGGGAGGTGTGCAGGTAACCAAGGTCAGAGGAGGAAAAAATCTGAATATAATTATCAAGACTGACTAGAGATTCTCATCCAAATGCAAAAGGCTGAAACCAAAGCAGACCGAATGCTGGGCTGCATAGTCAGGAGAATCACAAGTAGGAAGGCTGAGGTTATTTTATGGATATACAGGGCTCTCATGAGACTACACTTGGAGTACAGTTTGAAGTTTTGGCATTCTTGTCTCAAGAAGGATATCAACTTGCTGGAAACAGCCCAGAGATGGGCAACAAAGCTGATCCAGGGCCAACAAGCAACACCTATGAGAAGAGGTTCTAGGAACTCAACATGTACTCTATTGAGGGCAGGAGGGAGAAGGGGAGATGAATGAGACCTTCAGGTAGCTTAAGGGCATAAATAGGTTGAGCACCAAGTGTCTGTTCTGCCTTAGTGATAACAATATCATTTTGGTAATAGCCTGAAGGTGGTAGTGATGGGGGTTCAGAAGAGAAATAAGGAGACACATTTTCACCAAGAGAGTAGTGGCTAAGTGGAATGAGTTGCTTGGGGAGGTGGTATTCTTAAAAATGGTGAACAGCTTCAGGAGAGGTTGAGATAGGTGGATAGGGAAGTTGCAGGTAAATGGGGAGGGTGAAGAGGAGGGGATAGGTAACAGTGGTCGGGGTGGACATGGGTAGGGTTGCAGTCCCCTCTACAAATGCAGTGAGAACTGCACACTTGAGCAGGCTAGATAGATCATAAGGCTTTTATCTGATGGCAAATTTATATGATGTGGAACTTCCTCACTATTTTCTTTGATCTAAGTGACAGCTCTGCAGGATTGGCACTGCCCGCATGGTATAGAGCCCTTAGGTGATTCTGTTAATTGGGTCATTATGCACCATGGACAAATGTATCCATTAAGTTATGGCCCCTCTTCTACACCATCCTGGGTTTAACTTGAACTACATGTCTGAGGTTGAGGGTTAATGGTTGGATTGTTTATATCCTCCGCAGTTGTCTCTAAGGTCAAATAATTGCTCAACCCTAAAACAGGAAAGATAATGACAGTGATTTTTTGTTCTCATCTGGTAGACAATGGGAGAATTGCATGCCATATTATGTTCCTTTCAATTATTTAGTATAGTGAAGTAAGTAAAGAAGTTATAAATTAAAGTAGAGGAACATGTGTGAGCCATAAGAGATAAAAATGAGGACTATACCACCGCACCCCATTGTATTAGCACACAACAAAATGGAACCCACAGTTTTAAATTTGTTGGTCTGGAAATGGTAGAACAGAGTGTGATGGGAGGTGATTTCAATAATAAATTATTGGAAAGGAAATGTTTCAGGCTTGTGAGCTTGAAATGATTTCTCTTTTTTTTTATTCCATAGAGGTTTTTCTCCAGCCAGTATTTACCCCTGCATTCAGGCTGAGACTGCAGCCACCCATCCTCATCTCCCTATTAACCCACTACTGCCACTGTCCCTCAAAGCTTCCCCTCCTTTGAAAGGAGCCCGAGGGAGGGTCATCTTCTCCCTGGATCAGCACAAAATGCCTCAGTGATATGCATCAAGGTCCTATAGGGGATGTAAGCTCTCTGGCCCATCTATTAGGTTACTGTTGCACCAGTGCCCACAGTCAGCCCACCCCAACAACATTGCATTGTTGAGTGCTATCTACAGTGGACAGGTCAGCCTTAAACTTGAATCCATGAGCTCATTCCTAAACTTAGGTAACCTATACAGTAGTGTAACATACTACCCCTGTGTCATTGGGGTGGGTCCTTTACCTTTTTAAGGTAATTAAAAATCTGTTATCATTACTCCCTTAGTTAGTGTTATTCACATGAAAGGAGTATGGTATGTGACACACCTTTTTAAAAACAACATGGCAGACAAGACTCCAGGATGTGATTACAATTTCAAAGTGTAAAAACACATTTTTTAATGATTACAATCCTGCCCAATAAAAAAAGAAACTGTTTGAGAAATATTGTTTTGAAGTCTTGTCCACCATTTTTTTTCCAGGTGTATGCCACATTCTGTAAACTACCCACTCAGATAATGTGTTTTATTCAGTCAGGTTTGCCTCTCACCCTCCACACTCCATTTTTTTCTCTTACATTTCATCATGAATTACTATCGATGCATATAAATCCTTTGCAGTTATTACTGTAGGTTTGCTCCCCATCCCCCTTCCATGTCCTTGTATTTTGTAGGTTGTACTAGTTTTAATGGCACATTTAGTAATTTAGAGGTATTATGTAGCTCTCTAAGAAAGTACATAAGATAATAGAAACATAGAACATAGAAATTGTCAGCAGATAAGGACCACCAGGCCCATCCAGTCTGCCTGAAAGCCCTACACTAGTTTATGGCCTGTGACCATAACTAGTCAGTGGCTTTTCACCCCACCCCTGAGGTATCCTTATGCCTGTCCCATGCCTGTTTAAAAGCCTCCAATATGCTCACCCCCACCACCTCATGTGACAGTCTATTCCATGTTTTAACATGTGCTCCATGTGTAGTAATGTGGTAGATCCAGGAATAACATTTGAATTTCTATTAATTTTTATTGACTTTTGAATGCCTGAAATACACTATGATAAAAATTAATTTTACATATGGAATCTAACATATGAGAGTTATGACTGAAAATATTTGTTTAATCTTTTTTGACCAAGCAAGTTTTGGTATTTTTCAATACTGTTAATGTTATACCACTTTACTGACTGACCAAGCCTTCTATGTTACTGCCTCTTTAAATTTTAAGACATATAATGAGACCAGAATAGAGGGGGCACTACCTCCATAAAGCAGGAACCATTGGTTTGGCACAGTGCCTTCTCATGAAAGCAGATCAGGTGGTGCACGGGAGGTTGTCTGCACTAACTGTAGGCTGGTTTATTTTAGCTTAACTTCTGTTTATTGTTACGACCTAAGCTTTCTTGCTTTTTATAGGGACTGTGGGAACAGTGATGGAGAAGAATCTCAGCCAGAGGAGCAGCAGGTGAACGAGGAATACTGAGGACTTCAGTTTCACCATGGAGCAGCAAGCAGCCTGAGAGAGGAGCTCTGTCTCTCCTGACCTTAAAACCTCTCCCAATAACTGTAAATTTCACTTGGCAAAATTTCAATGTCAACTAGAGAATTAGGAGACTGATCTAATAGTCGATCGAAAACCAAACAGAGATTATCTATCTCACAAACTCCAAGAAAAGTGCCTGAAGATATGGACCAAAGCTGCGGTAGCTCTCCCACCAGTTCAAGAGGCCATGAGGAAAACAGCAACACTGAGTCCAAAAGACTGTCATGTTATAGATTTCAATTACTACAAGAACTGAAAGCCTTCTGGCAAGAAAATAAGGATGCATTTAAAAAACGTAATGTTCGTCTATCAGGGTTGGAGTCCTGATTGCAAGAGACAGAACAATGGATGGCCATGATAGAGGATAGTGTGCAAGGCATTGGAACCGCACTTGAAGAGCTGTTATAATGTGCTCATACTCTACAGGATAAGTGTAAAGATTTAGAACCTCACTCCAGGAGAGACAATTTGTGATTATCTGGCTTACCAGAGGGGCTGGAGTCTGGAGATATGTGTTCTTTTTTAGCGGATTTGCTTTGGCAGATTTTGGAGCTCCTTTCCTCCTTTGATCTCCAATTGGAGTGAGTTCATTGCGCCTTAACACCTAAAGCTGCAGAGCCCAAAGCAAGACCCCAACAGATTATGGTGAAGTTCACCAGTTTTCAAACAAAAGAAGAGGTCCTTCAGTGTGCCTGGGCTGAAAAGGAGCTTTATTATGGAGATGCCAGGCTATACTTGGATCATGGTTACCCTTATGAAATCCAGCAGCAGTGGTTGCAATATCGGCGTATGATAAAGGGTTTGCCACAGAAGCAGATTAGATTCCAGATACCTTATCCAGCAAAATTTAAAGTTTTTTGGGAGGATGGTCTGAAAACTTATAATTTCCTGGAGGAGGCTTGCAAGGCACTCAATTAGAGAGGAATTTCTTTGATGGATGCTGTCTCAACTCCTCAGGTGACCTCAGCTCCTTGCCCACAATGGAATGACTGGACAGACATCAAACAAATAAGGGCCAGGCAAAAAGGACTGGATATAGCTGCAGCAATAATACAAGAAATTATAAAATCCTGAAGGATTTACCCAATTGCTGTACTTTTCTGGATAATGCTTCCACAACGATCTGAAAGCTATCATCAGGTAGCCCCATTTATTTTTTTTAGCAGCTGGGAGCTATGTTTTGTCTGTGCAATCTCTCTCTCCTGATTATTCACAGTTTTGAACATAGAGTTCTCCTGCCCTTCATTGCAAACTGTCTCCACACCACCGGACTACTGTCTCACTTTATATTTGGGGACCTAATTGGTGTTTTTTTCTTTTGCTCCATTCAGTCTCTTGACTGTGAGCTGAAGTGATTTACTTATATTGCCTACATCAATTCTGTTACCATAGCTTCATCTAGTTGTTTGGGGGGAAGGGCAGGGAGGACAGTTGGAACGCTGGATGGAGTCTGCTGTTTTATGTTCACTTTGCAAACTGTTCCTTAAGCCTTGGAACATTACCTATAGAATTGAGCTGAATGGCTGTAGGGGCCAGTTTGTTCTGTCTGCTGGATTCTACTAGGTGGGATTTCGGGGATGTGGAAGTTTGAATATCACTCTAGGAGCAGGTGACTTTCCACTGTATGTATAAAGTACTCCCCCAGTAGTATGAACACTTTTGTAACAAGTATTGACTTGTTTTCTTTCTTTCTTTTGTGTTTGAAGGACAGTTGTACCATTTCTGAAACTGGGTATTGGAAATCTGACACTCAGGTGCACGAGCAGACCTGCCCCTTCTGGACTGCACTAGCATTATAGGCTTGCAGTGTGTACCTGCCTGAATAGACTTTTGCTATATATGTTTCCAGGATAATTGCTACTGATTTAAATGGTTAAATGTGTTCTCTTTTAGAAATATATACATGTTTGTGCAACCTAAATTGTGCAGAGGGACAGGCATACTGAGAGGTGGGGTATATTGTTTTTTAATTTTTGGGGACTCACTATGATGCTAATTTTTATCCTGATAAGAGGAGCCCCATTAATTTTCACATCCCATAATTACTTTTTTGTTTGGGCCATTGCCGGCTACTCCCCTCAGGTTAGAGTGGGAGCAAGTTCTAATTTTTTCTATTCTTCTTCTTGGGCCAGATGTATAACATTTGCTTAGCCCTCAGGTCCACCCTGTGTTGGCTTTTCTAATAATTTTACCCTACACAGGACAAGTGTCAATCCTTCCAATACCCCTTATGGAAACAGGTACAGCTTGTTGGTACCCATATCATTAGGGCTAATGTGTCCCCTCCTAAGTGTGTTTGTTCAGTTGTAAGAAGGCATAACTCAGCTCCAAGAGACAGCCCTCATCCCAGGCTCATTTTGTTTTCACTGACCTATTTGTCTCTGTTAATTTAAAAACAGGAGCATATTCCTACATTTTTATGTTCATAGTTTTGACTGTTAACTATTATGAAGCCTGGGACAAGCACATTTTTGACTAAGAGATGGGGGATATGGATAAGTTAGGTTTCTTGTTTTTAGCTGGCCCCAGGTTGCCATCTTGTGGATTTATAAGGGGGCACCAAGCTGGTCCATTTTTGTTTAGCCTTCTTAATTAGTGGAGTAGAGACAGACACTAAACATAATTTTCATTACTATTATTATTTGTACCAGTATGAAAACCTGGCCCAGCCAACCTCACAAAGGGGATAAAGTAAAAATGTATATCACTAACGGGAGAGACCTGTGCCAATCCTAGCAATACAACAAGAGAAATGATTGAAAGTGCAAGCCCTCTCATCAAATGTTTTTCAAATATTATTTTGTTTATTTTAATGTAGTCACATCCAGAACACATTTCCTACATTTCAGGGATATTCTTTTCCTCTTCCTCAGGGAGTCTGTTATTTGTCTGTTGCCCTTTAAATGGCATTTGTCTTTCTTCACTTAATGTCTGTTTTTTTTTTTTTAAGCTCAGTGCATGTTTGTGAGAGGAAAACAGCCTGGGTGCTACACCTCATTTATGAGGAAAAGGAAAAGAATATCCCCGAAACACCGGAAATGTGTTCTGCATGTGATATATATTAAAATAAACAAAATAATATCTGAAAAACATTTGGTGAGCAGACTTGTAATCCTAATCTTATCTCTTATTATTATTTGTATCCATAAGGTTTTGACTTTTACAGAAAAGGAAAAAAAAAACCCTAGTTTTATAGAGTGGTTCTGTGTCATAATAGTGAACGCTAAAGACGGATTGCTATTATGGCGATTGTATATCGACGATAAACATTTCAGCGATATACACATAACGGCAACACTGCATCTGGCCAGTACTTATCAATGTGTATGTGGGGGGCTTCATCCCCATGCCCACCCTCAAGGGGGGTTTCGCCACCCATACCCCCACACTGAAGAATTATCAACTCCAAGGGGGTGCATGTCGGGAGGGTGAGATTCCCAAAAAGGAAAATAAAACCAAGAGCTGCAGGCAGCAGCAAAGGTTTTCTCCCCATCCCATCATTGAACCCAGATCCTCCTATGTCAGAGCCAGCCACCCTCACCACCACACCACATTGGTTGGCTTGGCAGCACCAGGACACTGCCCACAGAAACCCCATCCTATCCCTCCCTTCATCTCACTATTCCTGCCTTTTAGTCATCCTTCTGAATGTCACCTTTGATCAGGTTGCTCCTTGCCGGTAGCGGTTAACCATTTCGTTAATATGTCTAGCTCATTTGCAAGTCATTCATTTGTAATTGCCTCTTCTGTGTGAAACCATAGAGCTGAGGGAGACAGGGTATTGCTCATGTACCCCTGATATTATTTTGTTCCTCTTCTCAAAGTGAGTGGTGCTTGTTAGATTTTGTTATTTTTCTACTATGGGCTTATTTCTTTACAGAGTGGCCCTGGTAGTCACTATCCTGTTTGGGAGCATCTTGCTTACTGCCAGCCCGGTGTAAGGCAAATGGAAATGTAAACTGCACTAGTACAAGAGAGTATTCTGCTACACTATCCAATCTTGGAAGTGACAGGTCATTCTTTTTTTTCTCAGTGTGCCCTGTTGGCCATAGTTATTATGTTTATAAAAATTTTAGTGGTTGGAAAAGAGTGGAAATTTGTTTTTATTACTAGCAATTGTTGGAGGGCACTAGAATTTAATACTTGGACCCTACCATTTTGTACCGCCTCCTTTGAGCCACCATGAGTGTAATGAAAACAAAAATATTCTCTTACAATGTTAATGGACTGACGCATCCTGTTAAACAAGGGAAAAATGGCATATTTAAAGAAAACTGCATCAGATTTTATTATACTGCAGGAGACCTACTTAACAGACAAAGAGCACCAGAAATTACAGAAGTTTGAATATGATCAGATATATTCTTCTTCTTGTAAAATGGGATGGAGGAGAGGTATTGCAAAATTAATATCAAGATGAGCTCCCTTTCAGCTTAAGGCCACTTATAATGATAAGGAGGGTCGATATGTAATACTAACAAGGGACTATGAGGGACAGCTTGTTACCCTGACCTCTATATATGCTCCCCGGCCTCAGATTATAGTTTCTATAGGAAAGTTTTTCATTTCTACTTGAGAAAGCTCAAGGACAAATAGTGTGTGGGGGAAGGGGGATTTTAACTTGGCACTGACCCCACATTTAGCTTCTACTTCAAATACATCTAGAAGAGAACATGGGGTGCCAAGAGTGTCAAAGCCCTACTGGTTGAACTGGGCCTTGTATATGCCTGGCAGTTTGTGCATGGTTCGACTAAAGGTTACACTTTTTACTCAGATACCCACGAGATGTATTCCAGGTTGAATATCTTCTCATCTGGCCAGGAACATTCTGATAATATTCTTAATTGTGATATCGGCCCAATTGCTCTCTCAGATCATGCCCCACTATTGCTAACCTATAAACTTCAAACGACTCATAACAATAATTTTGGCTGACTCAATGGGCCCAATGTTACAAAACGGATGCAGGGCTTATGGCAAGCCCTGAATCTAATGCACGGGGGTCACAGATGCACCAAAGCCCCTCAGATGCAGAGCGGTCCAATTTTCAAAGGGGTGGCATATTTGCAACAATTCCCTCACTTGTAGGTTAACTCAAGTGTCATGATCCCGGATACAAGGGAAGAGCAAGGAGATGCTGGTCTAACTCCTTGCATCCCAGGTTCTGGATATGCAGCAGGTGTTTGTGGCATGAATTTTGGAAAATCACACTTGCTGCAATGCTCGGCACAAGTCGCAACTTGCGTTAAACACCTCGCCGCAGGCCCACTGCACCGCCACATCCCTTTATAAAATCAGGCCCAATGTCTCCTTACTGCAGGACACAGATGTCCAAACACAAATCTTCAATTTTATAGGTTAGGTTATACAGGAGGTTCTATGTGATAATGGTGATCACTGAATGTCAAGCACCGTTAGCACGAGCGTACGACACTGAAAATAATAAAAATGATGGTGTATACACACCACTAAAACAAAGGCACTGACATGGATTTACTTGTTATGGAGGGTGTTGCAGTCCCCGTACCTCCCATGGGGGGGCTTCAACCCTCGCACCTCCCTAACTAAAGATTCTCAACTCTGGGGGGGGCACGTCTGGGGAGGGTTGGGGAACTTAAACATTTTTTTTTTGAAAATGCTGTGATGCAAAGCAGTATCACACTCTTCAGACCTGAAACCTGCACCCACCCAACCATAGCCAGCCACCCTCACCACCATGCTAGATGGCCAGTTCAGCAGTCTTCTACTGCCCTGCCTCCCACATACCTTCCCTTCTCTTCTGTCCCCCTCGGAGTGGATCCGGTCTCCCTCATCACCTTCCTGTTCACCCGTCACTACCCTTTCTAGGTAACCCACACAAAGGTGCTGAGATTGAGATGATCATATTTGAGTTGCTCAATCTCAGTCACCCTTTTAATGGGATATCTATATGGGATTATGGTTTGCAGGACACAGAACAGAGTATGCTTTGAGATTTGCTAAAGGCAATGGTATGAAGTAAACTTATAGCAATGGCATCAAGATGTAAGAAGGAACGACAGAAGAATCAGCAGGATCTGGAAAATCAAATAAAACACTTGGAGTTACTTCAACAGCATAAATTAAATAAACAATGAGGTCTTCAGTTGGATAAATATAAAAAAAGAATTAAGCCAACTGTTAAATTATAAAGTTGAACACAACTTAAAATACTTAAGGTAAAGGTACTATGAAGGAGGGCCCTGGGTGTTGTATCTATTAGCCTGTAGAATTACGGCACAGTGTAATAGAGCTCAGATTAATAAGATATTCCATTGGGGTCAGGACCAATGGGTGGTGACTATATCTGAGATTGCAGACACCTTTAAACATTTCTATAGTACATACATACAAACATATGAAATGCCAGCAGAAACAGTCCTCATGGTCTATCAAGTCTGCTCGATTGTGCAACTATCCTCCTACAATTTGCAGCTTCCCCACACTCCCCTCCTCATAACCACCCCCCCTTACTCGGTCACACCCTGTCTTTAATCCTCCCTCCATTCTACATGATACCACCTCCTTGGGCAGAGTGTTCCACTTATCTACCACCCTTTCCATGAAAAAGTGTCTCCTGATTTCCCTTCTGAATCTCCCCCTCCAATCTCAGCCAATGCCCTGTCCTGCCCCCCACATTCTGATCTAAAGAATCCATTCTGCATTAATCCTGTTAATACCCTTTAGGTACTTAAAGGTTTTGATCATATTCCCCCATCCCTCCTCTCTTCCAGGGAATACATTTGCAGATCTCCCAGCTTCTCCTTATAGGATTTTCCCTCAAGTCTCTGTATCATCTCTGTTGCCTTACACTGCAATCCCTCCAGCGATCTGATGTCTCTCTTCAGGAATGGCCACCAGTACTGCACACAGTATTCCAGGTGCAGCCTGACCAGTGACCTGTACAGGGGTAGGATCACTTATCTGTGCCTGAAGGAGATTCCCCTCGCTATGCAACACAGCATCTTGTTTGCTTTTGCAGCCACCTTCCTGCACTGAGCTGAGTGGTTCATACTCCCTGTTATTAGTACCCCTAGATGCTTTTCCTCCACTGTACTTTTCTCCCATGAGTCCTTGCTCCGAAGTGCAGTACCTTGCACTTCTTGGCTTTGAACCCCAACCGCCATGTCTCCAACCATTCCTGTAGTTTGGTCAGGTCTTCCTGCAGCCCCCTCCATTCCTCTATGTCATCTACCACTGCACCAATCTTAATATCATCTGACAACAGACTGATCCTACTCTGGATCCCATTTGAGATATTGGCTATGAATATCGCGAACAGCACCAGTCCCAGTACTGAACCTTGGGTCACCCCACTCGTAATGTCCCTTGGTGATGAGGATCCCCCCCACCACCACCCTTTGCTGCTTTCCCCTTAGCCACTTGGTGATCCAGTTGACCATTTTTGTCTCCACCCCAATGTATTCCAGTTTTCCCCCAGCCTCCCATGTGGCACCAAGTCAAAGGCCTTGCTGAAGTCCAAACATAGGATGTCCACTGCATGGACCCTGTCCAGTTCCCTGGTAACCCTTATATGGTAAAACAAAAAAAAGCTGTGGCTGCCTTCTTCAGATGTCTGGCTCTCCCCCAGGTGACTGAGGCTCAAAATGAGTTGCTATGTGCTCCTGTCATGACAACTGAGGTTCTGCAGGAGATCCAGAGAAGCAAAATAGGTAAATGTCCAGATACAGGCTGACTTCCTGCAGAGTTTTATAAAATAGTTTTCTCAAATCCTAACTCCTATCCTACATGAGGTATTTTTCAATGTAATGACAGAAGATGGTAGAATACCTCCATCATGGAATTATGGATTAATTGCTATGATCCCCAAACTGGGGAAAGATCCAACATCATGCCCCTCATATCACCCCATAACAATTTTAAACATTGATCATAAGTATTTTATGCCTATTATGTAAGACAGGTTGAAAATATTGTCTCATCTTTAGTGGGCTTAGATCAGACTGGTTTTATACCAGGCCAACAGGCCCAAGATAGTGTCTGGAGAACTCTGCATACAATCAACCTTCTGAATGCCTCCACCGCACCTGCTATTATAATGAGCATGGATGCCGAAAAGACATATGATCAAGTAAACTAGTCTTATTTGCACAGGACCTTGGCCGGCTTTGACTATTCTCCTACTTTCCAAATGCTTATTACAAAAATGTATAATTTCCCCATGGCTTATATTAGGGCCAATGGACATCTATCTCTCAAAGATTTCAGTTGGGTGGTGAAACACAGCAGGGCTGTCCACTATCCCCAGTATTTTTTGCCATTTATATACAGCCCCTTGACCAATTGATCCATTAGGACACTGCTATCTGGGGAGTTAATTTAGCTTATACAGAGCATAACATTGCTTTGTACATCGATGACGTCTTAGTTTATTTAATGGACCCTTCCACCTCTCTTCCTAGACAGATGGAATTAATAGCCTTTTTTTTAAAGTTATCAGGTTATACTGTAAACACTGAAAAAATTGATATTTTAACCTTCTCTTACACTCCCTCACCTGCTATAAAGCAACAGTATCCCATGCATTGGGGATTATCCAAACTTAAATATTTGGGACTTTATCTGCATACCACAAATGCCCATCTATATGAGGACAATTTTGCCCCATTAATACATAACATTCAAGCGGACTATCAGAGATGGACCATCCTCCCCTATCCTTACATAGTCATATACAAATGATTAAAATGAATGTCCTTCCCCAATTTTTATATTTATTTAACTGAACTCCAGTTCTGATTAGCAAAGCATGGTTCTTTCAAATGCAGAGTCAAATATGCAAATTTGTTTGGGCTAACTCTCGTCCCAGAATCAGAAGTGAGACATTAACAGCCCAGAAAGAGTGGAGGGATGAGCTCAGATCTACAATATTAGTGGATAGTGGCCCAAGCAAAACATGCCTTATTTTGGGTAGACCTGCAGCATCAGACTCACTAGAAAACCACTGAGTTTGACATTGTTGAAACTGCCTACTGTTGACCTTCCTATTTGATCATAAATTAGATAGACATTTTAATAATAATCCCTATCATGGTATGTGGATTACCTGGATTGCCAGGGATCTGTGGCAGTTCCATTGGTTGGGGTGGGAGGCGGACTTCACCCTGGCATGGCTGAATCCATGGTTTAAAACAGAGTTAGCTGGAGGTCTTCGTTGCAAGGATCAAATCCTGAAAGTGAACACATTCATCTCTTTTGAGGATTGTTGTAAATTGTTTGATTGACCCGTTACAAATCAATTCTGCTACTTTTAAGTCAGAGATTTTGTCCTGGAGAGTCTTAGGACCAGGGGGAGGATATGACATTAGGGAAACACTCAGATGAGCTGTCCCTAGGTTCTGTATTGCTAAATGTTCCACAGAAATGAGCTATTGCTCTCCTATATCTTTGTTTTAATTTTAACAAAGAAAAAACAGATGAAATACCTCACAGATAAATAGCAATTAGAAGCCCAAATTCAACTTTCTACATTGGAGTGGGGGAAGATATTGCAAAAAGCACATAAGATAGCATCCTCTCTGCAGTGGCATGAGTATGCCTGGAAGGTTAAAACTAGATACTTTATCATTCCTGCTCAGCTGGGTAAACACAAAAATCCTCATCATGTTGGAGGTAATGTGATGAGCTTTGTGCCGCTCATTACCATATCTTCTGGGGATGTCCAATTATTTAGCCTAGGCCTAGGCCACATTACTTCTGCTATTTTTGTCAATCTGGCAAAGGCATTCAACACTGTCTCCCACTCTCTCCTTCTGTCTCAGGTCTCTCTTCCTGGACTCTCAATTGAGGCTACAAACTGGTTTCACTCCTATCTGGTTGGTAGAACCCAATCGGTCCACATTGGAAACACCATCTCTGCCCCCCTCCCAATCACCTCTGGGGTGCCACAGGGCTCTGTACTCGGATCACTCCTGTTTTCTATCTTCCTTAATGATCTGCCCTCTGCTTGCCCTCACACATCCATTCATATGTATGCTGACAACACTGTGCTGTATACCTCCAGCCCAGTGTCCATTGATGTGGTGACCAGACTTCAGCTGGACTTCAGTAATGTTCAGCTATAGTTTCCCACAAATCAGCTTTCACTAAATGCCAAGAAAACAGTTTCCATGACCTTCAGCACTAGACAGAGACTCTTACGGCTCCCCTTCTCCCCAGATTTCCACACTCTGGATAGGACTTCCCTGGAGGCCTGTACTTCTTTCAGATATCTCAGTGTCTGCCTATACCAGCACTTTGACTTTTCTGTGCATATCGATGCCATTCAAAAGAAGCTTCACCCCAGGCTGGACACTTTATACCATAACTGTGGTTGCATCCCGCTGCCGGCTCATCATGCTATTGTACAGAAAATGACCCTCCAAGTCTTTGTCTATGGGGAGGTAGTCTACAGCATCACTCCCAAGTACACTCTAGCCAGACTGGATCCACTCTTCCACTCCTTCTGTCACTTTGCTGTTGACTGTCATCTTCCCACCCACCACTGCATCCTCTGTCAGTCCCTTGGACTCCCCTCCCTATATGACCAAAAGCTGTCACACTGTGCACAGTTCATGGCCAAGTTCTGGACCCAGTCTCTCCCCACTTAGCTCACTCCTAAATTATGTACTCCTGCCCTTCCTGAATATACACTGAGGAACAATTATGCCAGGCACCTATTTTTACCACACATATCCACAGCTGCAGGCCAGGCAGCTTTCAGGTATCTCATGCCAAAATTATTGAACTCCCTCCCTGCAGTCATTCAGCATGCAACCACCACCCAGCACCTTAACTCCCTCCTCAAACTACATTACTCCTCCTGCTGCTCATGTGACTAAATAATCTTGTCCATCCTAGGGCCAGCATCCTCCTACTGTTTATGTATAAGTTAGACCCGAAGGATTCTGAAGGAGGTGTATATAATAGTTTCTGTCTGTTTCTACATGCCTTGCACTATTAATTGCTGATACACTGAATTTAAGTAATGTTCTGTACTTCTGTGCCTGGTATTTTATGTATCATGTATGCATACCGTATTCTCTCTTAATCACTTGTGTACTTTGTATTTAGACTTATTGTGCTGTGCATTACCCCTTCCCCAGAATGCATCTGGAACTGAGCAATAGCCTGCTCAATATGCCTTCCTGGTAAAAGTTTTAAATGAATAAATAAAAGGACAATGGAGGTGCAAGGAATGCAGGGAGAGGCAGAGACACTGTGGGTCACCCTGGAAATGGGCAATGGAATAGCCATTCGAACAGGTATAATCTAAAGACCCACAGAACAAAGGGAAGAAATGGACAGTAATCTACTGGAAGCCATCCATAAGATGGCAGTTAAAGGGGAGGTGTTGCTGGTAGGTGACCAATCTGCCAGAAGTTGATTGGAGCAACCCAGTGGATACAACAGCCAGAGGAAGAGACTCCCTAGTAGGGGCATACCTCAAGTAGCTAGTGTTTGAGCCAACTAAGGAGGGAGTGATTTTGGACCTGTTACTACACAATGGGGTCAGAACTTCAGATGGCAGGGTGGGTGAACACTTGGGGTCCAGTGACCATCACACAGTGTGATTCAATATGAGTACTGCAACAAGGTCATGCCACACAAAAGTGAGGGTTCTGCACTTCAGGAGGGCAGACTTCACAACAATGGGGTTGTGTTTCAGGGAAGCCCTAGCACAGGGAGAGAAAGGGGTGGGAAGTAGATGAACTAAGGGCCCATTTAAAAGAGTCATAGTAGAGGTGACAAACCTTTGCATTCAGGAAATAGTCAAAGGCAAGAAGAAAAGAAAACCACTATGGTTCTCACATGATGTGGCTGGGAAAGTAAAGGCAAAAAAGTTGTCTTTAAGGAAATGCAAGGAGACATGAAAGGAGGAGGACAGGGCAGTGCATCCAGAGAAGCAAAAGAAAGCAGGGAAAGCGGTCAGGATTGCCATGGTAAAGACAGAGGAGAAAATAGCAAAATAAGTTAAAAAGGGGGAAAATACTTTCTATAGGTATGTTAGCAAAAGGTAAAGGACATGGGGGATTACAAGGATAAAAGGCAAGAAAGGAGTGGGAGTGGAAGGAGGGCAGGATAAAGCATCCATCCTGACAGAGGAAGGGGAAGGGAAGAGACCACAGCCAAGAATCAGGATTGGATGGGAGGTGGAAATAGTCCATTTACAGAGGAGGGAGTCCTAAAGGAACTCCCAAAACTGAAGGAGGACAGGGCAATGGGACCAGAAGGTATACACCCTAGAATATTAGCCCCACCCTCTGTTTCATGGTGCCCTCTGTACTTACATGTATTTTTTTCCCTTACAGTTATGATTGCCTGTTGAATTCCTTGTACTCTCGGTGTATATTCATTGTATACCATGTGTTTATCATGTATCTGACTGTTTTCTGTGCTGTACGCTGTCTGGAACTCCTGTTATAATATGCAGGTTTTATCAGTAACTCTCCCAGGTCATGCCTGAAAATAGACAATGTTGTTGTTTAGTGCACTTAACCAGTCAACAAAAACTAAATAAATAAGTATTAAACAAATTAAGGGAGGTACTGACTGCACCCTTGGCATCTCTGTTCAACAGGTCACTGGATATGGGAGTGATTCCAGAGGACTGTAGAAGGATCGCTGTAGTCCCTCTCCACAAAGTGGGGAGCAGTGGGGAGGCTGGCAACTATAAACCCTGTCAGTCTGACCTCGGTGGTGGGGAAACTTGTGGAATCACTGCTAAAAGAAAGAATAGTGGAGCATCTTGAATCCAGCAGAGCACAAAATCTGAGGCAGCAAAGATTCACATGAGGAAAGTCATGTCAAACAAATCTGATTGATTTCTTTAACTGGGTGACCAGGGAGGTGGATCTGTGGGAGCGGTGGATATACCCTACCCTAACTTATCTGCACCTTTACAGAAAGCACAGGAAAGTAAACAAACTCTGGCCACAGCCAATAGGGCTGCAGGTCTGGAATTTGGGCCAGATTGGTTCCACTGTAGGATGGTGGTCCCTTGTGAAGCACCACAACAAGCAGGTTGCCAAACCTGATTGATAGGAAAGAGAACGAAGCAGCAGGTTTCTGCAGCAGGTAGAGAAAATGAGCAGACTGGGTAGGTCTAGGGGTCCTTATCTCCTGTAAATTTCTATGTTTGAAATGTGTCTCTTGTGATATGCAAAATGCAAGGATCCTGATGAAAAAAAAGTTAGGTGCAATCATATGGTTAAGTCTGCTTGTGTGACTATAATTGAAAGCAAACAATGCATAAAAACCCTGATTAAACAGTTCTATCCAATAGCCTCCTTTGTAAAACAAAGCAAAATAATAAAGAACTTATTCTCAGAATGTTGCTTTAATCACAGTTTTGGGGCTATGTTTTAAGGGTCTTAAGGGAGCCTCTTTTGTGCACTCCTCAGGTTGGAAGGATTGTTTACAGCCTAAACACCCTTCCACATGGAAGTGTGAGGCAGGAATGCAGCAGCTGGTGTTCATCATCTTCAAATATTTTCTAATCCAAGCACAGTGTGAAGTATCTCTTATACTAACCAGGAGGTGGCACCTGAAATCATGGTTGGACAATTTTAAGTCTTAATTAGGTCGCTTTATCAGGATGAATTGCTAATAATAGAGACTGAAGCTTTACATAACTAATGGGAAAAACTTTTCAATACCCCCGTAATGATATCACTAGAAATACTGTGTAGCAGAAATTGTGTAAAATAAGTGCATATAATAAGGGGGTGGGTCCAACAGGTAGGAAATAATGATATGATATATTTATGAATATTGTATTATAATTTGCTAACTGATTTTAACATAAAAAGTTCTTTGCCTTTTGTATTAAGTTCCATGTGATCTTCAGCTTCCACCTGGACAACCAGAAAAGAAGGACAGAAGGGACCTTGGTTTAACATCTCATATGAACATACATACGAACATATGAAGAAGCCAGCAGAAGAAGGCCATTTGGTCTATCAAGTATGCTCATGTTGCAGGGTCCATAGCTTGAGCTAATGTCCCTGCCCTCCCTCCCCACTCCTCCCATCCTCCCTACCCATGACCCTTACCCCCATGCCTGTCCCAGCCTCTCTTACAGCAGCCCACTGTCTTCAATGAGATTACCTCTTCTGGCAGTACATTCCAAGTGTCCACCACCCTCTCTGTGAAGAAGTGCTTCCTGACCTCCCTCCTAAACCTCCCACCCTCCAGCTTAAGACTGTGCCCCCTCGTGCCCCCCCCATGTTATGGTTGCCACTCAGCTTAAAGAGACTCTCCTTATCAACCTTATTTATTCCTTTCCAGTATTTGAAGGTCCCAATCATGTCCCCCCCTCTTTCTCCTGTCTTCCAGGGAGTACATGTTCAGTGCTCTCAACTTCTCCTCATATGCCTTACCCTGCTGACCAGCTATCATCTTTGTAGCCCTCCTCTGGACTTCTCCAGCAAGTTAATGTCCTTTTTGAGGTGTGCGCACCAGTACTGAACTCCATACTCTAGATGTGGCCTTACCAGTGACCTGTACAGGGGCAGTATAACCTTCTCTCTCCTACTACTGATACCCCTAGATATGCATCCCAGAATCTTGTTTGCCTTTGCTGCTGCTTTCTTGCACTGCATGGAGTGCTTCAGGTCACTAGTGATCATCACTCCCAGGTCCTTTTCTTCCTCCTCTGATGCAAATACTCGGACTCCATTCAGGTAGTATTCTGTCCTAGGATTCTTAGCTCCAATCTGCATAACTTTGCATTTCATGGATTTGAAGCAAAGTTGCCTTATCTTGGACCACCTTCCTAGCTTTTTCATATCTTCCAGTAGGTCCTGTATCCCTTCAGCTATGTTCACTGTCTCACAGAGTTTGGTGTCATCAGTGAATAGGTACATTTTGCCCTTAATACCATCTTCAATGTCATTGATAAATACATTGAACAACACTGGCCCCAGTACTGAGCCCTGTGGAACCCTACTGGTTACCTGTCTGGTGCCAGATAACTCCCCCCCCCCAACAACCACCCTCTGGGTTCTGTCCTTTAGCCAGTTTTCTATCCATCTGGACATCTTTTCCTCAACCCCAAGATCCACTAACTTCCTGAACAACTTTTTGTGGGGCACAGAGTCAATGGCCTTGCTGAAATCAAGATAAAGGATGTCTACCATTTGGCCCATTTCTAATGTCTTAGTGACACAGTCAAAGAAGTCAATCAGATTTGTCTGACACGATCTCCCCTCCATGAACCCATGCTGCCTTGAATCCTGGTGGACATGCTCCTCTAGAGGTTCCACCAACCTCTCCTTTACTATGGTCTCCATGAGCTTGCCCACAATGGAGGTCAGACTGACTGGTCTGTAATTCCTTGGGTCATCTTTGGGACTGCTTTTGTGGAGCAGCACTACATGTTCTCCAGTTCTGCTGTACCCTATCTCTAGTAAACTATTAAATAGGTCTGCCAGTGGCCCTGCCAGCTTTTCAGCCAGTTCCTTTATTAACCTTGGATGTACTCCATCTGGTCCTGGTGATTTGTCCACCTTCAGTGCCAGCAGCCTGTCCCTCATGCTGTCATCCTCTGTCACTACATCGGTGTTCCCATTCCCCCTGGTCCTCTTTTCTCTCCTAAGGCACTGGTCATTCCTTCTCCCTGGTGAAGATAGAACAGAAGTATTCATTTAGTATCTCTGCTTTTCCCCATTATCCTCCACCCACTCACAACTTTCCTAAGCCTAACAATCCCTTCTTTCTTGTCCGTTTTCTCACTTATATAGCAACATAAAGCCTTCTCCTCCATTTTAATTAATTCATCTATCTGCAGCTCCTTCTGTGCCTTTGTTCACCTGACTTTCTTACTTGCCTCACTAGCCATCCTTAGGTAATATTCCCTACCCACCTCTCTCTTGGTCTTTCTGAATTTTCTATAGGCCAACCACTTTTTCCTTACTGCCTGGGCAACCCCAGAACTGAACCAGCTGGGTGCTTTGGCCCTTGTGTTCTTCCTCATGAGCCTTACACACTCATCTGTGGCAACCAATTTTCCTTCCTTAATGATGGACCATCTTTGTTCCAACCCCATATCTGCTCTGATGCCCACCGTATTGCTCCTTAGCACATTGCCCATTTTCCTGAAGTCTCCCCTAATGAAAGGCAAGATTTCAGTCTTAGTTGGGATGCTTTCCCTACCCATATCCAACTGCAACCACACTGTGACTTCCACACTTCCACCTAGTGGCTCCCTGAACATAATTTATGTCCTGTACATGCTCCCCATTTATGATCACCAGATCAAGAATTGCCTCATCTCCTGCTGGTTCAGTGACGCCCTGAGTTAGGAACCCATAGAAACATAGAATCATAGAATTTGATGGCAGATAAGGACCACTTGGCCCACCTCGTCTGCCCATTTCCCTACCTAATAGATAAGCTGCAGGTCCTCGCTAACCAGCAACCTACTTCCTCCTACCCCCCCAGTAGAAATGTGTTATGTCTGTCCCATGCATTCTTGAATTCCCCCACTGTTTTTGACTCCACAGCTTCCTCAGGAAGGCTGTTCCATGCATCCACAACCCACTCTGTGAAAAAATGCTTCCTCATATTACCTCTGAGCTGTCCCCCTCTGTCTTCAGATTGTGCCGCCTTGTTCTTGCACATCTCTTTTTCTAAAAGATGCTACCCTCTTGGACTTTGTTGATTCCCTTGAGGTACTTGAAAGTTTCTATCATGTCCCTCCTTTCCAAGAGGGTATACATATTAAGCATCTTTAGTCTCTCTTCGTATGGCTTCTGGTACATATCCTGCATCATTTTGGTTGACCTGCTCTGGACAGCCTCCACCCTGTCTATGTCTTTATGGAGATGGGGTTTCCAGAACTGCACACAGTACTCCAGATGGGGTCTCACCAACTGTCTGTACAGGGGGATAACAACTTCCTGTTTTCTACTAGTGATACCTCTCCCTATGCATCCCAGAATCCATCCAGCCCTCCTTACTGTCTTCTCACATTGCTTGCCCACCTTTAGGTCATCTGCTATAACTACCCCAGTTCCCTTTCCATTTTGTTGTTATCAGTATCACAACCCCCCATTGTGTACTCTTCCCCAGGGTTTTGTTTCCCAAGTGCATTACTTTACATGTCTTTGCATTGACTATAAGCTGTAGTGGTGGGAGAAGTGGGCTCAATCTGCTTAGCGAAGAGATTCGCGGTGCAAAAGCAGATTCGCGGAGTGCTCCGCAACATGAAGTGGAGCACTTCGCATTATAATGAGTAACATGAAGTCCATTGAAAACAATAACTTCACATTACTCCGCCTTCCCAGACCACTAATCCACCTAATTTAAGGCGAAGTGCATTGAGGACAATGTACTTCACCTCACTTCACTTGTTCTTGAGCTCTGAAGGTGAATTTTGCAGTGATTCATGTGATTTCAGGTCACATGGGCTCTATATTGATCTGCACAGCCTCAGTTCAGGGTAGTATGTGTAAGAAGGAGTAGGTGACAGTGTGCTCTGAGGGCTGTCTGTGATTGAAACCTTCTAAAAGCTGTTAAAAAAGCATTGTTGTGTTTTTTTGGGGGCTCCAACTTTAGTTCATCGATTGTAGGAAACCATCCTGTACTCATATCATAGAACATTTTTGTTTTTGTGTGGATTTTGAATGTTAATGTACAACATTGAGTGTGTGTAGTGAAAGACAGTGAAAGTGTGCTTTGGGGGAGGGGTGTATCTGTGGTGTAGGTAGATTTAAGTTGGAGAAATAGCGATTTCTTCATTTTTTGGTTATATTTGTATTATATAACTAACTGTGTTAATGTACACACAGAAATATTGTCAGTAATAGTTGAAATTTTCTTGCTGTTTGTTGTGTGGATCTGGTGCAGCAGTTCATAATTTCAGGTTGTTTATACAATACATGGCAAATTTCTGAACTTTTGAATTTGCTATGCATTACTTATTCAGCATTGTAGACAAACTGTTCTGTGTGTGTGAGTGTGTGTGAGGTGTTGCGTGACATCAAATAATATACCTTTTATTGTGCCACAGACAAGTGTAATTGCAGGTGCAGCAGTGTGAACCTGCTATCCACTGCAGCTGCCTGATTTTGTACTGTGATTGTGGTATCTGTTCTTTGTTTTGCTGCTTGTACTGCCGTAAAAATCTGCAGTCAGTGCTTCCCCCCACCCCCACGGACAAAAGTAATTTTTTACCAGATTGGATTGTTTTTGTGACCTCATCAGCACCACTGGCTACTGAAGTTGTTTTCATTGCATGACAGACTAGTCTCTTATCTGTTGCTGAAACTACAGTTGTTTTTTGGCTTCACATCCCACGTCTCCCCAATCAGAGAGTGAATGTATCAGAATCTGAATTTGGTTATAATATTGTGGTTAATCCCCCAAAATGCCCGCAAAGAGACATGCAAGCAAAGCTGTTTCTCGCCCTGGCAATGCTGGCAGTAAGATAGTCTGTGGGCGTGGTAGTACGCAGTGCAGAAGTGCACTGATGATGTGAGAAAAAGTATTTCTCCTGCAATGTGTAATACAGCCCAATCAGTAGCTTCACTCATAGTTGGAGGAGATGATGTTTTCCCATCCAGTGGTGTTAGTGTTACTAGTGTTAGTGGTGGTGGTAGTATTAGTATTAGTACTTGTGCTTCAAGTTCTAAATCTGACCAGTGTACCATATCCAAAAATATTGAGTGTGAAGCAGTGCAAGTGAGTAGCAGCGTAGATGATGTCATACTTCCCAGTAACATCCCAGTAACTGAAACTGAGGATTCTGATAATCATGTTAACAATAACATACAATGTGATATTTTGTCCACCGTGGCAATTAATGTCACGCATTTTCCATGCAGTGATTCACATTAGAAACATAGAAACATAGAATTTGATGGCAAATAAGGACCGCTTGGCCCACCCAGTCTGCCCATTTCCCTACATAATGGATAAGCTGCAGATCCTAGTTAACCAGCAGCCTACTTCTTCCTACCCCCAACCCCTAGAATTGCCTTATGACTGTCCCATGCATGCTTGAATTCCACCACTGTTTTTGACTCCACAACCTCCTCCGGAAGGCCATTCCATTCCATGCATCCACAACCCTCTCTGTGAAAAAATACTTCCTTAAATTACCTCTGAGTCGCACCCCCTCTATCTTCAGATTGTGCCGCCTTGTTCTTGCATACCTCTTTTTGTGAAAGATGCTACCCTCTTGGACTTTGTTGATTCCCTTGAGGTACTTGAAAGTTTCTATCGTGTCCCCCCTCTCCCTTTTTTCCTCGAGGCTATACATATTAAGCTCCTTAAGTCATTTTTCATATGTCTTCCGGTGCAGACCCTGCACCATTTTAGTTGCCCTCTTCTGGACAGCTTCCATCCTGTCTATGTCTTTGCGGAGACTGGGTCTCCAGAACTGCACACAGTACTCCAGATGGGGTCTCACCAGCTGTCTGTACAGAGGGATAATAACTTCCTGTTTTCTACTGGTGATGCCTCTCCCTATGCATCCCAGTATCCCCCCAGCCCTCCTTGCTGCCCTCTCACATTGCTTGCCCACCTTTAGGTCATCTGATATGACTGTCCCCAGGTCCCATTCCATTTTTGTTGTTGTTGGTATCTCACCCCATTGTGTACTCTTCCTTGTGTTTTTGTTTCCCAGGTGCATTACCTTGCACTTAGCATTGAATCTAAGCTGCCATACATTTGACCATTCCTCTAACCTTGCCAAGTCCCTTCTCATCCTTTCCACCCCACCTTGTGCATCAACTCTGTTGCAGATCTTTGTGTCATCTGCAAAGAGATGTATTTTCCTTCCAGTCCCTCTGCAATGTCGCTTATAAAGACATTGAAGAGGACTGGTCCTAGTACTGAACTCCGTGTACCCCACTAGTAACCCCTTTCTTCAGAGTGGACTCCATTTACTATTACCTCTGTGTCCTATTCTCCAGACAATCTTTACCCAGGCTGTCATCTTGGGACCCACTCCCAGGCTGGCTAACTTGTATATTAATCTTTGTGTGGGACTGTGTCAAATGCCTGCTAAAGTATAGGTAGGCCATGTCCACAGACCCTCCTGATCTACTACTTTGGTCACCCAGTCAAAGAAATCTATCAGATTTGTCTGGCATGACCTTCCCGCTGTGAATCCATGCTGCCTTGGGTCCTGTGCCCCTCTGGCCTCTAGATACTCGACAATTCTTTCTTTCAGAAGTGATTCCATCATTTTCCCTACCACTGAGGTTAAACTAACAGGTCTGTAGTTTCCTGCTTCTGCCTTGCTCCCACTTTTGTGAAGGAGAATCACATCTGCCCTCCTCCAGTCTTTGGGTACCACCCCATCCTCCCATGATTTGTTAAAGAGGGTAGTTAGTGGTGTCACTAGTTCTTTTAGAATTCTGGGATGAATCCCATCAGGCACCATTGCTTTGTCCACCTTCAGTTTTAAGAGTTCTTTCAGAACCCTTTCTTCTATAAATGGGCTGGTATCAACTTCTGTATCCAGAGTGTTTATACTGTTTGTTTTAGGTACGTCCTCTTCCTTTGTAAATACTGAGCAAAATATTTATTTAGTATCTCTGCCTTTCACAGTCACCCTCTGCCCACCCTCCCTCCCCTTTATTAAGCCTCACTATCCCTCCGTGGTCTTCCTTCACTCCTGATGTATCTATAAAGGTTTTATCCCCTTCTTAACTGAGTTGGCTATCTTTTCCTCGGTTTGGGCCTTTGCTGTTCTGACTGCCTTCCCAGCTTCCTTTTGCTTTAACTGATACAGTTCTCTGTCCTGCTCCTTTTGTGATTCCTTGTACTTCCTGAATGCTTTCTTTTCTCTCTGAACCTTCACTGCCACTTCCTTTGAGAACCATAGTGGTTTCTTACATCATTTCATTTTGTTTATTACTTCTCAAAGGCTTGTTACCTCTGTGATGGCAGTTTTTATTATTCCCCATTGTTCTTCCACCCCTCCTTCCTGCCCATTTGCTAGTGCATTCCTTAGGCACTCACCCATTTTGGCAAAGTCAGCCCTCCTAAAGTCCAATACTTTAGCCTTTGTATGGCTTGACTCTATTGTTGTGTTTATTGTGAACCATACTGTTTGATGGTCGCTAGTTCCCAGATGGCTACCCACTTCTACATCTGTGATCCTCTCTTTATCTCCATTTGAGAGAACCAGGTATAAGACTGCTCCCTCTCGAGTGGGCTCCAATACTAGTTGTCTAAGGCATGCCCCCTGTAGGGCATCTTGAATAACCCCACTCTTCAAAGTGACTGCTGCAACTGCACTCCAGTTAACATTTGGCATATTCAGATCACCCATCAGCAATATCTCCCCTTTTTCTGCCATTCTAAGTATACTTTCCATCATTTGCTTGTCCATTTCCTCCCCCTGAGAAGGGGGTCTGTATACAACCCCTGTGCGGATTGTGGTGCCATTGCCGGTCTCCAAATTTACCCACAGTGCTTCTTCTCCTCCCTGTTTTCCCTTTTGTTCTGTTGCTTTGATTTCTTCCCTTATGTAAAGAGCTACTCCTCCTCCTCTTTTACTTTCCCTGTCCCTCCTGTAGATAGTGTATACTGGTATGTTTACGTCCCAGGCATGGTTTTGTGTGTACCATGTTTCTGTGACTGCCACGATATCCAGATGTTCCTCCTCCATCAAGGCCACTAATTCAGGAAGCTTGTTACTCAGACTACGGGCATTGGTACTCATTGCTTTCCATTTTTTGATGGCTTTACCTTCTGTTGCAGTATCCCCCACCGACCTTTCTACCTCTGTCTTTTTCTCATTTAGTTCCCTGTTTTGTAGGGAGAGGCTGGGATTTTCCTGCTGCTTATCAGTGCCTCCCCCCCTTGACTAGTTTAAAAGCTTGCCAATGAAGTATTTAAACCGATTGCTCAAAAGACTAGTTGCCTTCCTGGACAGATGCAGACCATCCTGCCAATATAGGCTAGTGTCCCTCCAGGTGGAACCCCAGTCCCAAATGAAGGCAAACCACCTGTGCTCCACACCATTTTTTCAACCATTTATTAAACTGCATGGTGCAAAGTACCCTTGCCTCACTCATGCCATTGACAGGCAGCACCTCTGAGAAGGATACTGTGTGTGCTACTTGTCTTAGGCCCCTCCCCAATTCTACAAAGTCCTTCTGCACTGCTCTAATCTCATGTTGAGCCAAGTCATTTGTCCCTAGGTGGACAATGATGTCCAGCTCAGACTTCCGTGCAGTTGATCTCGTGATCCTGAGGATGCGCTTCCTGTCCCTCCAAGCCATGGCACCAGGCAGGCACCTTACTTCAGTCTTCCCTGCTCCCCCCAGTTCTATCCCCCTAATAATTGAGTCCCCCACCAGGAGCTGCTTCCTTTCCTTGTGGTGTCCTCTGCCTCCTTCCTGTGGGCCTCCCTTGTGACAGTTGTCCTCAGCCTTCTTAGTCTCCTGCAGGTGCATCCATGGGGAGCTATGCTCCCCAGAATGGTGTATGGATTGTGGAGTGGAACAACTGACTGGGTGTGCCTCTGTTCCACCATCCTCACCCTCCCTGACCCCACTGGGGTCCAACTGCTGTGCTTTCTTCACAACCTCTGAGGAAGTTGTGGTGGCTCTGGTGCTCCCTGGATGGGGGAGGTTTCCTTCCTACCATCCAGTGTGGCCTGGGGGAAGGTTCCCTTACTACTGTCCAGTGTGGCCTGAAGACGGGCAACTTCCTCCCTCAGGGAAGAGAGTTGTCTGCAAATAGGGCAGCATCTTAGCATCCAGAAAGACTCCTGGAAGACTGCTTCCCCACAGCCATTACATTGCACTACTCCCCACATGTTTATCTACTTTTTTTTGTGTGTGTGTTTGTGTGTGTGATTGGTTTGTTATATAGACATATATATATTATATAATGTGTATGCTTATAGTGTCAGTGCAGTGTGCTAGAGAGGATAAGACAGTGATACGCACCTTGCACTCTTGAGGAAATGATGTCAGAACCCCAGGTATAAAGGAACTATTTCCAGGGGTGGGTGGGGTGAGGGGTGGGAAGGGTTGGGCATAAACTGTGCCCTCACAAAACAATCAGCTAAGAGCTCTGACCCACCACTGCGATGAGTGCCTTCCTGTCAGCAAGATGCCATACACAACAATTTGACATAGAAAATATCCTGCTAATCAAACAGAGAAAAATCCAGACATCCAAGTCAGACACAGGTAAACCTCCCCAGCCCCAAAACAGCCTGGTGGTTTGTGCTCTGAAAGCAGTCAGCCCCAAAATAAGTCAGCTGTGCTTTAAGCTCTTCCTGCACTGAAAATCTTAAGAATTGTAACAAACATAAAGCTAGATCCACCTCCCTCCGTTGCTTGAAAGACTGTCTTTTCCTGATAATTCTAAGTTCTGTATTTCGACTTTCAGTTAGAAGTAGCCTCCACCTGCAGAATATCTGCTACAAACCAAAGACAATTGTAAGGTTCACCTCCCTCTGTTGTGAGCACAACTCGCTTTCTTGCAAATCCTATGTTCAGTATTGCAGCTTCCAGGCAGAGGTAGTTTCAGTTGAAGAATGGTGAAAAAATATCAGGTGTTGGTGGTGTAGATGCTAATGATGGCGATGCAACATGCAGTCCACATGCTAGCATCCAAGCAGAAGATGTGGATGTGTGTGACGTTGATGAATATGATGATGATGTAATTGACACCAGTTGGGAACCAGAGAAAAAAAATTCAAAGTGGCTGTGTCTGAGTCTGTTTGCAGGAATCCCCTTCCCACATTAAAACTTGTAATTTACCAGTTTTAGTTGATGATGATGACCCAGTAATAAATATGATAGGTAGCCGTGGTGGTCAGTTGCAGTCCAGGTGTACAGTGCCTGGAACATCATATGCCCCCCACACTTCAGTGCTTAAAATAATGGACTTAAATAAGCCACATCATGGACTTGTTAAAAGCAGAGCATCACAGTCCCTTGTCTGGGATTTTTTTGTTCAAGATGCAAATGATGATTCAGTTGCTATCTGCCAGGTTTGCCATGTGCATGAGTTGAGGTAAAAAGGGGAGCCATCTGGGCACAGGAGGACAGTATACGCATCTTAAGAATAGGCACTTGGCACTGTGGACCCAGCACAAGCTGGCATCTAATACCACAGTGGGGTGTTCACCCTCATCACTGGCAACAATAGCGAGCATGTTATCCCCTTCCATGACTGTTAAGTCCAGTAGTAAATTAAATGTGTGCAGTAGTGAGGTAATAAGAGCAGAGGATTACTACAGACATGATAAGGTGGAGGATCATAATGACTTTGAAATGTTATCCAGTGCCAGTGACAGTAGCAGCTTTTGTGGTGGTGGTGGTGGTGGTGAATGCAGTATGTATAGAGCAAGTGGTACATCAACCCCTATTGGCAAATCTGGCAAAATAACTGCATTACTGGGTTTGTCATCATCACCTGTGCAACCATCTTCATCAAATGCCTACAATCCACCCCCTGCCAATGCCATTCATAACAGAGCACAACCATTTGTGATCACATACCATGTAAAATGTTTAGGTCAGCCCATGTTATGGAGTGTTTTTGCACATAAGCTGAAGTACCCACCAAATCATACAGTGTCACATGAACTTAATGCTGCTGTAGCACAAATGCAGGCAATTGATCTTTTGCCCTTCTCCTTTGTGGAGAATTCTGTGTTCCGGTGGTTTGCTGCACATGTCTGTCCAAAATAGAAAGTCCCATCCAGGACATACTTTTGTACCCGTGCTGTCCCCAAGTTGTTCCACACTGTGTCTGACTCAGTAAGACATGTCCTTCAACATTCCTCTTCTCCATTCATCCATTTAAGTATGGATATGTGGACAAGTGGCAAAACAGCGGGGAGTTCATATTTGTGTATAACTGCCCACTGGACGCAGGTGCCGGGGGTTGTTTGTGATGTTGGTAGTGTGAATAATCAGTGCAGTAAGGTGGATCATTGCGGTAGCAATCTTCCAGGAATTCGACAGCATGCAACGATTGTGACCTGTTCACACACTGGTGAGAACATTTTGGATGTGATACTGACTAAAATTGACAAATGGCTTAACCCTCTGTCCCTGAGAGCTGGAGTCATAGCAAGTGACAATGAGTTAAATGTGATGAAATGCATCACGAATGGTGTTTTTTTTCCGTATTCCATGCATGTCCCTCTGTTTAAATCTTGTGGTGCAGGAGTTTCTGCAGCACCCTGATGTAAAGGAAATGCTGACCATAGCATGGCATATCTGCTCTCGCTTTTCAAGACCTGGAAAGGCCCGTGACCAACTGCAGCAGTTGCAGATATGAAGCAGCCTGCCTCAGCACCGCTGGTAGCTGGAAGTTGTCACCCGATAGAACTCCACTTTGTACATGGCAAATAGGTTGTAAGAACAATACAAAGCCATCTCAGAATATCTTGTGATGCACACTAGCTGTGACAGTTCTGCGGCCTCCTTGTCTATGACGACTGAACAGTGGTGCCTCATGGACTCTGTAATAACAATTTTGGGGCCTTTTGAACATGCCACACAGGCAGTGAGTGGCAAGTCTGCCTCCATTAGCCAATCAATTCCACTACTGCAAGTGCTGAGGCAGACATTGGTGAATGTACAGCATGGCCTTGATGTTGCTGGAAACGGTGGTAGCAGTATGTTCCTGCAACACATGGTGACAGTATTTGACCAGAATCATCACATTGTGAGCATTCAGCATAGTGACAACTTTGCCATAGCAACAAAGCTGGACCCACAATACAAACATGGAATTGCATCAGTACTGGAGGGAGGGCCTAAACAGGTAAAAAATATCAGTGGTCATGGGGCACAGAATTCATGTGCCAATGTCAGCAAACCTCAACAGCATAATCCAGCTGAAGGTGTACCTGGAGGACCATCAAGCATATCCTGCAAGTGGAAGGGGACTGCAGTTCCAGGTGGTCTGTCATCCAAAGTGGCTGTCGCTAACCCACTTTGGGAGGTTTTGTCCCAAGTGGGTATTTGTGAAATAAATAATTGGGGAGAACAGGATGATGCATGAACAATTGGACTTAATGTGGCACAAAGAATGGTTGAGTCATATTTGTCTGAAAACAGGCATCTGACAATAACTGAAGATCCTCTTTTGTACTGGAGTAGAAAGGTCAGTGAATGGCCAGAGCTGACTGCAGTGGCACTGAAGCACCTTACATGCCCACCCTCCAGTGTAAGTGTTGAGAGGATATTCAGCTCAGCAGGTGCAATAGTCAGGGATCATCAGACAAACCTGTCTCCTGCAAATGTTAGTTTGCTAACATTCATTAAAATAAATGAGAGGCACATAGCAGCACAGACTGCAACCTTGGTATTAGTACCCTGGCCTAGTCATGGTGGTTTTGGTGATGTGGAAATGGATCATCCTGGTGGTACTAGCAGTGGCTGCCTGAAATGGCATACCACTGATGTAGATTACGACAGAGTAGAGAAACAATTTCCCAGTGGTCAGACTTCAGACATAAATGACTGTGAGGGCAGCTTTCTTTATGAGGATGATGATGTGGTTAATGTTGTCATTTTTTAACTGAAGTTGTTAAAAGGTGGTGTGCCACCCCGGACCACCACCACCACCACCACCTGGACTGATGTTAGCCGCTGCCACCACTAAGTCTGAGTCTGTCCGCCTGCCAGACCACCATCACTGGGACTGATGTTAGCTACTGCCACCACTGAGCATGAGTCTTTCCATGCCCCCCACCAGCACCAGGACTGATGTAAGCCACTGCCACCACTGAGCCTGAGTCTGTCCACCCCCCCCGGACCACCACCACTGGGACTGATGTTACCACTGTCATCAATGAACCTGAGTCTGTCTGTCCCCTGGACCACCACCACCAGGACTGATGTTAGCCACTGCCACCACTGAGCAGGAGTTTGTCCACCCCCCCAGACCACCACCACAGGGACTGATGTTAGCCACTGTCACCACTGAGCCTGAGTCTGTCCATCCCCCAGACCACCACCACCAGGACTGCTGTTAGCCACTGCCACCACTGAGCATGAGTCTGTCTGACCCCCCAGACCACCACCACAGGGACTGATGTTAGCCATTGCCACCACTGAGCCTGAGTCTGTCCAGACCACCACATCCATTAATCACAGACACAAAGCTTCTTAATATTTAAGCCATAAAGTATGTGTACTCATGTTTGTTAAGCTGCTTCACTTCCTATAGTTGTGTGATTTGTTTTCTGTAGCTTTTCAGAGCCGCAATGGTAAAACACATACAGTACACATATTTTCTTTCTTTTACAGGTTAATAAAAAGTCTCCATTACTAAAACTTGGTGGGAATGGTACTGCAGCTGTACCGTACAAACAGGAACCTGTGGAATATCCATGTGAAATCCATTCTGGTAAGTATGAAGATTTTATTTTATCTGTTTCATTGTTTTGGAACGACTGCAGCAAATATTGCACACAGATTGTGTTAGTTGACAAGATGTGGGTTTTGATGTAACTTGACTTGAGATTCAGAACCAGGGAGGGACAAATAACAATTAAGTTGTAAGAAGTCATTCATTTCTTTTTTTAGGAAACTTATGGATGCTTTGTTGTTCTGACAAAGTGGCCTTATCCAAAAAAGTTCTTCAGCATCAGGCACCCCCCTCCCCCAGGCTTGGGCACACATGCAACACACAGAAGTCATTTCATTAGATGACCATGACCATCATTAACAATCAGACTCCAGAAGAATGTGGACATAATCTGTGAAGAAGTAACAAAATAAGAAAGCATTACTGACAAAACAGCAAATATGATTCCCCCCAACCCCCAAATAAAAATACTTACCTTCATGTGCTTTAGAGTTATCCATTTCCAATTTCAACGCTAAAAATTCTCATTGAGCATTGGAATGTGCACACCAACAGTTTCTGTGACCTCTGATGCAAAACAATACCATGTGTAGTGTCAATGTCAACCCCTCTCTTCAGCTACGAAATACACAAACATATATGTATATATATATCTACTTACTGAGGCTACTATTAGTGTACAGCCAAAGGGTGCCCTTCAATCGAGTTGAGATGATCACATTGCATTTGCTCTAATCACCTCGCAGAACACATTGGACCAGCAACAGGATGCTCACGGTCATCATTTTATACTGGTGGACTGAGTGCACCATTAATTCTGGGGGACTTTGCATGTGCTGAAACACTCCCATTTCACTGTGTTACCACTTGTCAATTTTCTGCACATGTGGAGGATGCATTTTGGGCCTGCAGAAAAAATCTGGGGACTCTATGCCACTTTTGTATGTTGTGTGATTGATGTGAGCTCATGCTGTCATACTAACATTATCAATTAAAGCAGCATTGCAAGAATTTCGTGACAATTTTGAACTGTACTTTTTTATGCTACTTTACATTTCCACAGCCACTAGTTACCTCCAAGTCGCGACTTGAATGATACATTTTTTTCCACAATTTTTGTCTGCTTTATTTAGTTGACTACTTTTTCTCATGTATGAAAAAAAAATGAGCACTCCTTCCAATATTGTTCTGACCAGGTTTGTATTTATTTGCAGCTGCTTTTCAATAACTATTGTTCTGTGGTGTCATAAAACACTGCCTGCTGCATAACTGTTAATTAACAACAGAAGTGATATATAACAACTAACTGATGGATGGAGAAAAGCAGAGGAAAACAATAACAAAGACCTGGTCAGCATCAATTTAAAAGGAATGCTCCTTTCATTATTTCACACATGAAAAAAGGTAGTACAGCAGACTCAATTACTGACAATTCTCGTATCATTCCAGTGAGTCAGGATGTAAGTAAAGGAAGTTGTAACATAGCATTAAAAAATATAGGTCAGAGTTCTCAACAGATTATTGTTCTGCTGCTTTACAGAGATTCACCACATTACATAGTTATGGTGAGGCACATAAATTAATATGTGGGGGCCTTACTCCCACTGGAAAATTTCTTGTTCCACAGAGTGCAATATATTTCTGTGAAAACTGCCCGTAATTTCATTACAGTGTGTCACATGATGGAGGAATTACCATTCAGAAAAGCCACCCACATTCTGCCTCCCTTTCTCGGCAACGTTAGGACATGATGCCAGGGGGAGCGTGGGTGCATGCTCCACTATAGTGAATGTCCGGCAGCTAGCCCAATGTTTCAATATGTTATAAGGTTCACTTTGTGGTGAAATGTCGGAACGTTTCCAGTAACAAGGCTCTTCTTACTGGAAACGTGTCCACATGTTTTACCACAATCTGACCATTATAACATAAAAAACATTCAGTAAGCTGCTGGACAATCGGACATTCACTGTAATTGAGCACACACCCATGCTCTCCCTGGCATCACGTCCTAACATTGCTGAGAAGGGGAGCAGAATGTGGGCAGCTTTTCAGAATGTGAATTCCTCCATCACGTGACACACTGTTATGAAATTATGGGCCGTTTTCACAGAAATGTATTGCCCTATGTGGCACAAGAAAGATTCCTCTGGAAGGGAAAATGTGTATTACTAAATAACAACAAAGAAAAAAACACACAAAAACAGTACAACACAGTAGTGGGGTGGGGGTGGAGTCCAGAAAACAATCCCTTACTGTGGCCGTGGGATGCCGTGGTGGTCCAGCAGCAGGTGCAGCATTGTGACTATTTGCTGCTGCTGTTCTTGTATTGTGTCAACCTGCTGCTGCTAAGCACCAACTCTCTGATTATTCTCTTCCAGGGCTGCCCACACCAGGGCAATGCCGGCCTCTGTGGCAGGGACTTTGGCGTGGTGCACTGCAGGTGGAAATCCAGGTAGTGGTGGTGGTGGAAAGGGTGGTGCTGGTGGCTGTGCTGGTGGTGGTGGTGGTACAGCTGCTTTACTGGCCCTCCTCCTCCTGCTGCAGTTGTGACTGCAAGGTCCAACTTTGACCCCAGCAGCACTCTTGGTCACTGCCACAGAAGGGCCAGCAGGTGGATGCCTGGTCTCTTCTGTGGCAGCCTGCCACTCTGCCTTGTGATGGTTGAGCATGTGGGTGCACTGGCCACCTGTCCCCAAATGTGCCCTCGGGGGCCATGGCACACCAGTACACCACACAGATGGAAAACCATGACTATGCCATCTCCCCCTACAGAGTTAAAAACTCTCACACTGGGGAGCTGTGGGGGGGACCAGATACAGTCCTCGCACCATCTAGGTTTTCCAGGGGCAACTCCTGTGGCTGTGGAGGTGGTGGAGGGGGTGCTGCTAGAGCCCTTACAACTGTTATTAGTGGTGATGGTAGTGGCAGAGAAAGTGGATGCACAGCAGCCACCAGTGGCACTGGTGCTGCTGCTATTGCTTCCACATGGGGGAAGCAACACCCAGGAGTCAGGAGTGGTCCCGCATCACACGATTGCCCCCATGTGTCTGCACTCCCCTCTTCTGACTGCACCCATGGGCCAGCAACTCACATTCTCCAGAGTCTTCCTACCTTCACACTGACACAAGTCCCTGGGGCCGACACACACACACACACAGACACACACCGACATACACAGTCACACAAAACAAAACAAAACATATAAAAAAAATTCACTACTAAAAAAAAATCACAAACACAATACAAAAACTAAATAAAGATATAGCTTTTAAAAAAGCTGTTGTTTTTCTTCACTCAAAGGCAATTAAGCAATTTCAGTCACTGACTACTCTCCTCTCCAAAAAGCCTTCTCCCTCTACGGATGCAAAGGAGAAAGTGAAACTGCTTCTCTGACTCACTTCCTTCCTGCCTGGCTAAAGTATGTGGCTTACAGTACTGTAAACCATATGATGTGTAGGGGGCTGCCTATTTACTTGCCACTTCACCTTACTTCGCATTAAGGCATAATGCCAACACGAAGTGGCCACTTCGGGTTCATGTCACCAGCGGATTAAAAATGCACTGCATCTCTACTAAGCTGCCATACTTTTGACCATTCCTCCAACCTTTCTAAGTCCCTTCTCATCCTTTCCACCCCACCTTGTGTATCAACTCTGTTGCAGATCTTTGTGTCATCTGCAAAGAGACATACCTTTCCTTCAAGTCCCTCTGCAATGTCACTTATAAAGACATTAAAAAGGACTGGACCCAGTACTGAACATTATGGTACCCCATTAGTAATCCCCCTTTCTTCAGTGTGCATTCTGTTTATTATTACCCTCTGTGTCCTGTTGTCCAGCCAATGTTTTACCCAGGCTACTACCCTGGGACCCACTCCCAGGTGGGCTAATTTGTTTTTTAATCTTTTGTGTGGGACTGTGTCAAATGCCTTGCTAAAGTCTAGGTAGGCCATGTCCACAGCCCATCCCTGGTCTACTACTTTGGTCACCCACTCAAAGAAATCGATCAGATTCATCTGACATGACCTTCCCACTGTGAATCCATGCTGCCTTGGGTCCTGTGCCCCACTGGCCTCTAGGTACTCAGCAATTCTTTCCTTCAGAAGTGAGTCCATCATTTTCCCTACCACTGAGGTCAAACTGACAGGTCTGTAGTTTCCTGCCTCTGTCTTTCTCCCACTTTTGTGAAGAGGAATCACATCCGCCCTCCTCCAGTCCTCATGTACCACCCCACCACCTCATGATTTGTTAAAAAGGGTAGTCAATGGTGTTACTAGTTCTCCCCTTAGTTCTTTTAGAACTCGGGGGTGAACCCCATCAGGACTCATTGCTTTGTCCACCTTCCATTTCAGGAGTTCTATCAGAACCCTTTCTTCTGTGAAAGGACTGATATTGACTCCCCATCCAGAGTACTTCTGTTCACTGAATTTATTTATTTATTTATTGTTGACCGGGAAGTGTACTAGACAAAACCTGCCTATTTTCAGACACGACCCGGGGGAGGGGGATACAGATGAATGCCAACTGACCTTGAACCAGATCAAGCTGATGGTATTTTTAGTGAATGCAGGAAATTTTGCAAGGACACCAGGGAAATTCCCCTACTCTGTAGGGGGCGCTGCTGCTGTCAGCTATGGTGGCAGTTGGTGAGGACTCTGTGAAGGAGATGGATATGGAAGAGGCAGGAGGGTTCGTTCCACCTCCTGCTTCTCAACTGCCTGGAATGGGGCGGGCGAAAGGCCCCATTCTTGAAGAGCAGATAGATAAAGATGAAATACTGAAGACAGCTCCAGATTTAGATGACGACAAATTTTTGGCTTTGGAATGTCAGAGACGCTGACTGGTGAAAGTTATCAATCAGCAAGAAGCTTTGCTGGCTAAATGAATTACCTGCAAGGATATTCAGTGCTTGAATGCAGTACCAGCTGTTCAAACTTGGATGGAGAATGAAGTTTCAGACAATGATTTACTTTCCTCAATACAGCAGCAACAGTTTCTTTCAAAACAGTCTCCTCTGCTAAGCCCTAAACATCTAGCGGTGAAGCTTTCAGAAGTGCTGAATTCACCGCTGTCAGACTCGACTGCACATCTGATTGTGAACGCTGATGTGGCAGCATCAAAGGCCTTGCCGGATGAGCCAGCCTGTGACACTACACGCCAGGTTTTGATTGCTTCCAGCACACATTCTACTTCAGAAATGTTGTTGCAGCCTAACACTAAAGAGCCTTGGTCTGTAGATGCTGCTTTGCTGGCTGCAGGGAGGGAGAAAAATGAAAAAGGTAATCATTGGGTTTCAGGTACGTCTCCCATTAAAATTTCCACGGATATAGATCAGACTATAGTATCTACTGCTGATACTGTTTCCTCTCCAAATATTTATAACACCATATTGAGTACAAATGTGTTAACAACTCAACCTGAGTTTCCTGTCCCAGATGCTCCTTTGAACCTTAAACCTGATGCACCTTGCTTCTCTGTTTCATTTACCTGTAGCCCCTGCTAAATGTCACAATGCTGTCTATTTGATCTATAAAGAAGGATTGGACTGTGTTCCAGATTGTGTTTACGTGGGTAAAACTTTGATAAAAGATTCCTTACGATTTTTTGCTACTGAAATATATGCACTATTTCATGTGTTGGGCGAACACACATTTGATATCAGTTTCAAGACTACTACTGGTTTAGAGTGTTTTTGGAAACGATGTAATGAACTTTGCAACTCCCTTCTGTGGACTCCTTTCGAAGCAATACCCCTGACAAAACCTGCTATAAAATCTGTAACTGTATTGTTTCGTAATGAAGTGGTCAGTGTGACGGATTTGACGTACTGGAAAAAACAAAGATGCATTGTTCTGGATGGACCCACCACTATCTTTGATAGTGAACATTATTGGACTGGGGGTTGGAAATTTAAAGTTTTACTTTCTTCAACTAGTGATGGTGTTAAACATTTGCCAAATTCATTTTTCCTTGGGCTTGACAGGGGAGTCTTGTTTTATGCAGGCCAACCAAAGGCCTGCTATAAATGCGGCTCTGAGGGCCATACGAGCAGTGCTTGTGATAGAGTGAGATGTTCTCTCTGTAACGAATTAGGCCACGTCAGTAGTAATCGTTCAAATGAAATGCTTTGTAGCTTATGCAATGATAAGGGGCATTCTTATCAAAGTTGTGCTTGGGCCGCCCATAATACAAATCCTGGTGGAGACTGTGAGGAACAATGGCTGCTCATAGCAGTAGTGCAACAGCAACAATCTGAGCCTGTGCTGTCCTCCCCTTCCTTCTCCCCCCCTTCTACTTCCCCAAAGCCTTCCTCACTCTCTAGGACTCTCCAAACAACAGTTACGGAACTACAGGTGGACCCCTTGGTAGATTCACCTCCTGTTCCTTCACCTTTTTCTCAACCACAAGGCAATACAGATTTAGAAATGGTGATTTTGCCTCCAGAGGTACCAGAAACAGTGATCCCCCCCCAGCCTATAATACCAGAAAAGGTATTTTGGCTCGGAAAAGGTCAGAAAAATCTGCTCCAGCTGTCAAACTAGCTAAAACACAGGCTATCTCCCTTCAAAATCGGTATCAGGCTCTTCCTACTGCAGACAGTGATTCTGAAATACTTTTGGATTCATCTTCTATGGTAGGGGATGGGGAGGTGGATCAAACTGAGGTACCACAGATCATTCCCCATCAAGAACCCTCAAAAAAGAAACACCCATCTCATGTTAAACTAAAATCTAGGTTGGATACTAGAAGTGGGGTTAAAAAGAAATTATTTTTTTGTTGTTGTTGTTGGGATATACCTCTCTGTTCCTCTTATGACTCTATTTCTCACTTCTGTGAATGTGAATAGCATTAAGAGTATGAGGAAAAGGACTGTTGTTTTTTCTGCTTCAATTCATCAAAAAACAGGTATTTATTTTTTGCAGGATACAAGACTGCATACTCTGCTTGATGTGCATAATGCTACTAATGCCTGGTATGTGGGGCCTTCTTATTGGCTGATAGGTACAGACCAATGCTCAGCGGTAGGGATATTATTTCAAGACCTTGAATTTACATGTTTGAAATTGCTGGATTTGGTTCCTGGGTGGGCTTTATTAGTAGATATTTGTGTTCAAGGCAAGTCATTTCGTCTTATTAATATCTATGCCATGCAATCCAAGGCCGAGAGGGTGTCTCTGCTCAAAATAATTCGGCCATTTTTATACATGGCACAATTAGTAATTTGGGGAGGAGATTTCAATTGTGGGTTGGACAATCGGGATAAGGGACCACAGACTAAAACTTTTAAATCTTATTGTGACTAATTGTTCATCTGACATAGTGCACAAAGCAGATTTGGTTGATGCCATGTTATTTCACCTTAAAAAAGTAGTGCCAACTTTTTGTAAAGGTCCTACTAAGATAGATTTTTTTTTATCTCCCAACACTCTTTTATTTCTGCAGCCAGAGTGCAGGCAGTGGAATATTCTGATCACTCTATGCTCTTTCTTATCTTAGGACCTGGGGTTCAGATAGGACGAGGATAATGGAAATGCAGTTCCTCATTATTAAGTAAGGAACACTGTTGTACTCTAATACAGTACTTTTATCTGCAAAAAAAATATATTTTTTTGTATGACTCACCAATACAGTGGTGGGAAGATTGAAAAATGGAATTGGTTGTTTTGTTAAAAATTTTAAGTAAGAAAGATACAGATATCCAATACGTAATGTATTTGTGACATAGACAACGGGTGGGATATTCAAAAGGGTTGCACTATGCGCAATAGGGTTGCGCCAGCGCAAGTCTGAAAATGCACCATTCTGCGATATTCAGCAGGAGGCAGTTGCACCACTGAAAACATGCTGAGCAACAGCGCAATGCAAATGAAGGCATGCGCAACCGAAAGGGGTAGATCCATGCATAAAGTGCACAATTCGATATTCAAAGGCTTGTGCAATGCGCGCATAGTGGATCGGCGAAGTTGCGCCACGGCGGAAATGAGCCAAAATAAAAGGCTCAAGGAAGAGGCGCCCGACAGGGAATGCTCTGAGGCAGCAACAGGGAGCAGGCCACAGCAGCAACCAGTGCAGGCCAGGAGTAGGCAGGACAGAATAGTGGCAGCCGGGCGTGGGGCACAGAGTTTGGAGGCCAGTAGGTGCACCTGTGCAGTGGAGGTAGCAGTCAGGACAGCGGGGGAACAGAACAACAACAACTGGGGGGGACACAAGCCAGGGAGATGGACAGTGCCAGCTTCCACATGGAAGCTGTAGTGAGGGGGGTGAGAAGGCATGCTGCAGGGGGACTTGGCTGTGGAAGGGCCCATCGGCGGTACGCCCCCAACAGGCAGTACCATGCCCGCATCAGCTTTGAGCTGTATTCGGATGTCGAGATTGTGGGCCGGCACCACCTGAACAGGGCAATACTGAGGCGGTTCTGTGAGCTGTGCAGTGATGTGATGCAGGCACCCTCACGACGGAGTCATGCTCTGTCAGTGAAGACAAAGGTAACAGCCTGCATGTGCTTGTTCACCATGGGTACCTTCCAGAGGTCAACAGGGGACACCACAGGCATAACACAGTTGGCCACATCACGCATCCTCACCCAATTCCTCAGCGCACTGCTGCCACATGCTGCAGAGTACATCCATTTCCCCAGCACCGTGGCAGAGCATACAGCAAACCTACAGGAGTTCCACAGGGTAGCACATATGCCTGGTGTGCTAGGGGCGATAGACTGCACCCATGTGGCTAGTTGCATGCCACCTGGCCCCGATGGGGCCTCATATTGCAACCGGAAGGGGTTCTCCAGTGTCAACTGCCAGGTGGTGTGTGATGCCAGTGGGTGCATCATCAATGTCTGTGCCACGCACCCTGGTGGAACACATGATTCATTCATATGGTACCAGTCTGCACTGTGCCATCAATTCGAGAGTGGGGACATCCCCACAGGACATCTAGTGGGTGAGTATGCATGTAGGAGCGGCAAAGTTGGGTGACGGGTGGGCAAGCCACTGGTGCCATGGTAGTGGCACACAGGGCTAGGGGCAATATGGTCCTGAACATGTCACTAATCTCCACTATCTCCACACAGGTGAAGTGGATACCCACTCCAACCCTGGCTGCTCACACCCTACCAGTGCCCCATGACCCCATCGCAGCAATGCTTCAATGAGGCACATGCCACCACACTCAACATCATCGAGCGGGTGTTTGGGATGCTGAAGGCATGCTTCCGATACCTAGACATGTCCGGTGGTGCCCTACAGTACAGCCCCTCAAAGGTCTATGGGATATTCCTGGCCTGTTGTATCCTGCACAACATGGCCAAAGACTGTGGGATAGCCATACAGGTCGAGGAGGGGGACAGCGATGGGGATGCTGGTGATGCCGGTGATGATGATGGGATGAGCAGCCCCCCCTTGGACGGCGTGACCACCAACTGATCCGTCTGGCCCAGCTGCACCGGGACACCATCACAGACAAGCACTTCGCACAACACAGGTAAGTCATGGGGCCATGTGCAACCAACACTGTCCAGGGTGCAACCCACATACACACAGGGTAACACACTGGGGTGCATGACAGCGAGGGGAGTGGAAGGGTACAGGCACACAAACACACAACCAGGGAGGGGTGAATAGTTACACGCTACATGGCCAGACACACACACACACACACATACACCAGGCACAAAGTGCACAGGGGCAGGTGCAGAGCAGAGCAGGAACAGACATGTCAAACACACAGATCCACAGGCCACCCCCACCACCTGTACTGTCCATGTACGTGTGTCAGATGCTGGGCACCCTTGCACCTTGGTGTGCAGTGCAATGCAGGCATCATGATGCACACGCACCCGTGGACAGCAGTTGGGTGGGTGTGCAGGTGGTCCGTGTGTTGGCGTGTTGGGCAGGGCACCCACTGGTGCACTGCCCACCATGACACACATTGCACACAGGGCAGCACCAGACAGGGCCTGCACTGGGAGACAGGTAAGTCATGTGACACTGTGCCACAGCCACCTCGGATGCATGGGTGGCCCCGCCAAGACCCAGCAGCACTGGCAGGCTGAGCATGGGCCACATGGGGTGGCACTGATGGACCACCAGGGGTCCCACTGCCACTGCATGAGCGCGACCTTATCCGCACAGGGGTCTGCAGCATGCCGAACATACCTGCACCGGGGTGCTCGGGATGCCCACAGCAGAACCCGGCGTTGACAGGCTGGGTGTCGCACGATGCTGGGAATGGGGAGTGGATAGCGTACTGTGTGGTGTGAGTGGCACAGGGGCACCTGACTGTGTGCCCAATGTGGCCACGACAGCGACCAATGCCTGGGTCTGCCTGTCAATGACGGCGGTCACATCCATCCACATTTGGACAATCCCTGCAAGGATGATTGCATTGTCCCTGCTGTGCCGCTCCACAGCCACACACAGTGCCTCCATGGACGTTGCAACCCACATCTGCTGCTGTACTGATGCCCGCAGCAGGTGGGTGTGCTCGTCAAACGGGTCGTCTGCCACATCGGCAACCTGTCCCTCAGGGTATGGAAGGGCCTGATGCTCAACACCCCTTGAGGGTGGGCACTGTTCACCAGTACCAGGTATGGGCAAGGCAACAGGTGGTGTGCATATGCCACCGCTGAACTCTGTACCCCCAGACCCGGTGGGTGACTGCTGCTGCTGCCCCTCCGCCTGCTGTGCCCAAGGGACCAGTCGTTCCACTGCTGTGTCTGAAACAGTGCCAGAGACCTGCACAGCCACTGGTGCTGCCCCACCGGTGCTGACAGGCACAGCCTGGGACTGTGCTGACGTGCTGGCACACACGTTGGAACCAGCTAGGTCCATGGGCGCGAGCTGTCCTGCTGTGTGTCTATTATGTGACACACACGTGTCACTGCCCATAGCGGTCATTGCATCATCAATGGTGCAGGTTCGTGCCACAGCCACAGCCACAGCCACAGCATGCTGGCATGCTTGCATGCCAGACCGCTGAGACACAGGAAGGGCACCCCCACACCTGACTCACCGACATCGGAGATGGTAGCCAGGCGTGCACACTGGTGCAATGCACGCCGGCTACCAGCAGAGGTGGATGGACCCTCCTCCAACTCCAGCTGGATGTCCACAGTGCATGGGCCCTCCACCACTGTCCTCTGCAGATGCACAGGATCTGTAACAGAAAGTGAGAACATGTTAGTGCATGGGATCCACCTTCCCCCCCTGACCATGTCATACCATGCAGTGATGGGCTACCACCTGTCTGGAAGCCACCTCCTGGAACGCCCTTGATGGCACTGCACTGCATGGATGCAGCAAGATGGTCCTCCACTGGGGTCAGCTGCACCATCTCTGGCTGGCCCCCACCTGTGGCAGCTGTGTGCTGCCCTGAGGGCTGCCACCTTCTCCTTCACCCTTCTCCTGTCGGTCCCCATCTTCTTCTTACATTCCTGCATGGAGCACTGGTGGCTTCTGTGCAGGTTTATGGTGCGAGCTACCCCCTCCCATCCAGCAGCACGGGCCTGAGGGGTGCCCCACCGTCCACTGAGTAGTGGCTCTTCCTCCAGGTAGGCCTTGAAGAGTGCCTCTGTTTCAGCTTTTGTGAAGTTGGGCCTCCTCTTCCGCCCACCATCATCCTCCTCACCCAGTCCTTGCTCGGCCATGTCACAGTCTGTATGGGTGGAAGTGGACAATTGTGACTGTGCAGTATACAGCAATATCCCATGACCATAGTCCAGAACATCACACAGCATGCAACCCACCTATCACCTGCAGTAACCGAATATGGCCACTTCAGATCAATGTCACACATTTATAGTGCAATGCATGTAAATTAGGAGTGGAGCAACTTTAATGAGATGCAAATCACGCTGTTGCGCCATTGAATGGCTGATCAGATGATTTGCATATGACAGCTGAATATCGCGCTGTTGCGCTTTGAGCTATACGGTTGAGCCGACTGAGCCAATGGTGCAGTTCTGTGACTGCATAGTACACCGCACTGTGCATGCCCAGGTAGCTTACGCAGGTGTCTGCCGCACTGATGACGTGCTGTGCACGATCAGCAATTCAGGACACAGCCACCATTGTGCCAGTGGCGCTACAGCGCTGTTCACCACATGGCGCTGTGGCACAACTGCACAATAGTCCACTGTGGCACTGGCACGCAGGCGACCGATTGTGCTTGACGTGTAGACGTCCGATGGCACTGTGCATGGCCTTGCACCAGAGACCCATGACCTTGTGCCCGACCTTTGCCCCCTTGGCGCTGTACATATGGCATGTCTGCAGCTCTATCACGCTGTTCGGTAACAGCAAGATAGGGACCGATGGCGCTGTATGAACAGCGCGATAGGGACAGACGGAGTTGTATTGCGCAACATTTCCATGTGGGGTTGCCGTGCTGTGGAGCGTCATATTGCCTACTATCAACCTGTAGACATGGCACGCAGGAGAGCTCCTCAGTGGAGTGCCTTGGAGGTGGCCAACCTAGTGGCCATGGTGGAGCCTCACTATGGGCCACTGTTTGGGGAGGAACCCCTAGATATGGCCCGCACCCATGTGTGGCAGCAGGTGGCCACCGAGCTGGAGCAGGTCACTGGGCAGTGCAGAACACCGAAGCAGTGCAGGCACCGGTACAGTGACCCACACAGGAGGGAGCGGGCACTGCTGGCGTGCCTTAGATCACGTGCCAGGAGGGGCATTGTGCCTAGACCAGGTGGGTGAGCCGTCTATGCACCTGTATTGTCCGCAGGGGTAACACTGTGTATTGTGGCCAGAGCATGGGGGAGGGTTGGTCCATGGTTGGCTGTGACAGTGTTTGCAGGTGTGTGATATATGGGTCTGGCTGTGTGGGCAGGCACACTTATTGGGGCAGAGGTCTGTCTGCTTTGGGATCTCACTAATGTGTTTCTCAATGTTTGTTTCCTACAGGTGTGGAGGAGCGGAGGAGGGCCCGGGATGAGGCACAGATGGGTGCTGCGGAGGTGGCTGGCAGAGGTGGCAGCTGTGTGGGCCCACAGCAGCAGCAGCAGCAGCAGCAGCAGTGGCTTGATGAGGGTGAGTGTCATTACATCATGGATGCTATTGCGTGCTATGGGGGGAAGGGCATGGCCACCATCCATGGACAACACTGCCATGCACGTGATGTGTGACAGTCAGCACTGTCCAGTGGCACTGCATGTCTCTGAGTGCGTCACTGGTGGTCCATGCATGCACTGGGCACATGGCTGTGGCACTACCTTCCCACCACGTAGCCATGTCACTGTACTGCCTTGGTTGTGCTGTGCTGGGCATGGGTTGGGTGTGTGTGCAGTGGCACACATGGCTGTTGCTACCTGGTTGGGCTTGGCTTGTGCACGGTCACTGTGAGTGGGTGCAGTCCATCACAGGGGTGGGGCAGTTGGCTGTATGCCATGCATATTGGGAGGGCTTCAGGGTTGTGGACATTCACAGCCATTGATTCTGTTCCCTTGCCCTAGGTGTCCAGGTCCTGCACAGGATTGAGCAGGCCATCCACTGCCTGCTGGAGCTGTCCGCTGAGTCCCTGCACATTCTGAGGGAGATGAACCGGAGAGGTGTCTGACGCTGGAGGAGGCCACGGGGACAGAGGCAGCCTGCTGATATGCAGCCTGGGGGGCAGTAGCTGCCCCACACTTGCCCCTTTACCCCTTCTCTCACCCTGCTGCCTTCCCTCACCAGTCCTACACCCTTACGCCCACCCCTACCTTGTACCCGCATTCCCCAACCTCGTATTGTATATATCTGTATATAGTTATGGTTGTTCTGTTGTTATTGTTGTGTTATTGATTAGAAATATATATATTTTGTTATGAATACCGTGGTGGTCTCTGATTTGCAGCTGGCTATAGGTGCTCAGTTGCAGTGGTATGCATGGCATCTGGTGTGGTGTTGTCCTGGGATGTGTGTGTGTGTGCATGGGGGGGGTGTCCCTGGTGTGGTGGTGGCTTTCAGCTGGTCTGGCCATGTGCTGCCACACACCGCTGTGAGCTCCTGGTGGGTCTGGCTTGTATGGTTCTGTGGTACACATGGTTGCATTGTGCCAGGGGGGCATGGTGATTCCAGCAGTGCCGGTCACAGTCACTGCTCATGGGTGGTGTCTTGGGGTTCCAGTGCAGGGTGTGCTGTGCACGGGGAGGCTGTTGTACACTTGGGTTGTCCGGCCCCTTTGTGTGGCAGTCTCTGCTTGCCAGTGGGTGTGCTGGAGCGCCATGGCCCAGCTGTGCTTTGTTGGCTTGTCCCCATGGGCCAGTGGATATTCCGTCCCTCCTCCAGTGATGCTGTGCTTCGGGTGTGGGAGTGTGTTGTTAGTTCTGCAGTGTGTTCCTGTGCCCATCTGTGGCATGGATGGTGGGCCCCTGCCTACCTCCCTAGTTGTGCAGTTCCATTGCTCTGCTGCTGGGGGGGGCTCCCTGCTTGCACTATGGCGCCTCTAGACTGCTCAGCTGGGCTGGTCTTGTTGCACTATGGCACATCATATGTGCTCAGCTTCCCCTTCCTGATTGCACTATGGCGCAGGTTGTGCGATATTCAGACGTTGGCTGGTTGTGCAATTTGACTTGCTCCATGTTTGAATATTGCGTCTGTTGCACAAGTGCGCAATTGACTTGTGCTTGCTCCTGCTATTGCGCACATTTTGGGTGCAGTTTGAATATCTGGCCCAACAACTACAATCTTTAATTTCTCTATCATATGTTTCTACACATGATTATAGTGCTCAGATTTCTTCTTTAAAAGAATTCATGTGTCGATTTCATCAGAAAAAAACTGCTGTTTTAGCTTTCCAACAAAATTTTGGTTTTCAAGGACCTCTTTCTAATATTTGTCCATATGATACCTGTCACCAGCAAGTGAAGTCAAACAGAATAGATATCTTACAAGATTCATTAGGATATATGCATAATACACATGATGAAATTATGAATATTGTGTATATGCATACTAAATCTCTTTTTCCCCATACTAACATTGAATTGGTTGGTATTCAGCAATTTTTAGGAAATATTGAGATTCCAGGATTCCCGTTTACTTTAAAACAGGAACTGCAGAAGAATATTCATTCTTCTGAAATACAACTAGCTATGAAAACTATGCCCATAAATAAGTCCCCAGGGCAGGATGGTCTAACTACTGAGGTCTACAGATTTATTGTAGAAATCTTGGCACAAGAATTGGCACAGGTTTTTTCTTCAATGTTAAAAACCGCCTTACCCTTCACTATGGCACAAGGTTCTTTAGTTTATCTTTATAAAACAGGAGACCGAAATCTTTTAACAAACTGGAGACCAATTTTTCTCTTAAATACAGATTTTAAATTAATGGTAAAAATTTTAACTATGCGGTTACAAGTAGCAAATTAAGTGATTAGTCCAGCACAAGCTTGTTCGGTGAAACACTCGAATATTTTGGAACATCTCCTCTTACTTCGAGAAATAATTACTAGAAGCACAAAGAAGGAAGTGGAAGGGCTTTTATGCTCATTAGATCAAAGTAAAGGTTTTTACTCTATTAATCATTGTTATATGTGGGAGGTTCTGAGATTCTATAATATTCCGGATCAATTTATACAATGGCTTAAACTATTATATGCATCTGCTACTATAACTCCCATGGTGAATGGACATGTTGGACCAATAATTTCAGTACATAGGGGAGTTCGGCAAGGCTGTTCCCTTAGCCCACTCCTCTTATGTTTCTGTATTGATCCTTTATTAAAAAGTATAAATACCTATCCTAGAATAAGATCCTTGCAAATAGGGTCTTTACCAAGTCCGGCACAGTGTATTGCCTATGCTGATGACCTGTGTCTTCTTTTACCAGATGTACAGTCTATATCTTTAGCAATAGAAGTCTGTACTATTTATTCTTCGGTATCTGGGGCTAGTTTAAATGCATCTTAGAGCCAAGGTATATATATTTGGGAACACAATCTCAAATTGACCCTCAGATTTCTGGTATTCCCATTGTTTCTCACCCTATTAAGATTTTAGGATTATTCTGGGGTGCAGGTAATTTAGATTTCTTAAACTGGACATTAAGGATTGAACTTGGAAATACAATAGTGTCAAAATGGAATACTTGGAAACTTGATAAAAAAAAGTGTGATTTTAATTAAAATGAAGCTCTTATCACAATTTATGTATGTTAGTAAGGTTTTTCCTCCCCAAAAACAATTGGAAGCTAGTTTGTTGAGTTTGCTTTTTCGGACAGCATGGGGTAGTAGGCTAAATCCCATAAAGCGGAATATTATTTATTTACCATGCTCATCTGGGGGTTTGAATATGGTAAACCCATTAGTGTTTTTTTATTGTATTTTTTTATATTAATCTTTGGCCCCTAGTGATAAATCAGGATAAGTTTTGGACTTCATATTTTTATGATATGGTTCAACAATGGTTTTCTATTTGGGAAGGGTCCAGGGTCACTCACTTGAAGTGTGATCCTACACTTCCTGGTTATTATAGAGAAGTCTTTATAAAATTATGATTATGGGGGGGTTTCTAGCCATTCTTTACTTAGTAATACAAGAAAACAGTTGTACTATCATATAATTACTACACATTTTACTGAACTAATAACTTTTCCCCATTGGCCTATGCATCTACAAAATACCCATTTGGCCTTGTTAAATGAACAAAGAGTTCCAAGGAAATTGTAGGATTTCCATTCGCTTAGTTGCCATGGTAAGATTAATGTGAAAAGCAATCAAAAACACAAACAGCATGCTGAACGAGGCTGTATTAGGGTTAATTGTGTCTCAGCAGAAGAAACAGTTGAACACCTATTTTTTCTTTGCTCATTTTTAAGGACATTTTGGTCAACTCTAGCAAGTACTTTGTCTGTACCTATCTTTTCCACAATGACATGTGAAGAATTGATGCATGGTATTTTTCACTCTGGTTGGCAATGTTTTCATAAAGGCACATTGAATATTGTTTGTTTAGTACTAAAATGGTATATTTGGAATGCTAGATGTGGCTTTATGTTACAACAAAAGGACACTCCTATTGAAATAATTATTCAGAATGTTACTAGGGAACTGTCTGTTATTTTTCAGAAAGAATGTATTATTTTTCCGCTACAAGTTTTAGAAGCATATTGGCGTAACATGCCTTGGGTAACCACTTCAGATTTTCCTGTTACATGAATGTACTTTCTCAGCTGTTTTTCTGAATAATTGTATATTTCTTTTGTATGATTTATTTTTCAATAAATTCCCCTACTCAACAGTAGGGGGACAGGCTGTTGGATCTCATGATGGCCACTCAGTGCAGGATGCAGGAGAAGGAAGATCTTCATCAGGTGGGAGAGTTGGCCTCCTCTTCCACTGCAGTAAAGCTTGAGGCTAACCCTAACTGTTCTACAGAGTTTGATTCAGATGAAGAGTTCCATGAGATATTTATTTCTACAGAAGAATTACAGGAAAAAAATTATGAACTCTAGTTAAGTGTGGCTCAACAAACAAATAGCAATGCTAAAGTGCCTAAAGAATTGGAGGTGATTTTAAACCAGAATGAGTTATGTATTATGGGCCTGACTCAAATCTCACAGAGCTCAGCTGATCTTCCTGTCAAAAGCACAAGCCGGCCTGACAGCAATGTGGATGACACATCAACATCAAAGGTCTTGGCGGCATTGGGTGAGTCAAGCTATGTTTATACTATGATTAATGCCCCTTTAAGGAAGGATATAATAATAAATAAGGCTGGCCATGAATTTGTTGATGCTAACAAGTGTCAAAAGCTAAACATATTCCAAGAAAGGGTAAAAAATTAAACTGACTCACTCTATTCCACAGCAAGGGAAAAACGAAGTGCTACTTACAGCTGCAATTCCAAGCTTTGCCTCGGAGCCTAGTATGCCTCAAATGAAAATGGCTGAATTTGTATTTAAGAAGCCTGTGGCTATCTCTGAGATATCTCCCCCCATGATAATCTACCAAACTAAAAATAACTGGCAAACAGGCAATACAGAATTTTATTTTACAAATCCAGAATTAAAACCAGCAAAAATGTCCCTAAATAACTCAACAAGTACACAGGAGTTAGAAGGTTCTTCAAACACCCAGGCTTCTTCCCCTGCTCTGCCTTGTGGGCCCTGGTCACCAGAGACAGCCCTAGTAGGTGCAGGATGGAAACAGCCACCTTCAGGCATATGGGTTTCAGACCCTGCTTGGGACTCAGATTTAAACTTTTTACAGTCTTCTCCGACATGGATACCAGGAACTGATTTCAGCACTGCCAAGAGGGAACTAATGGGAGAGACAAGACCTGTAAGTTCAAAGCCAGTAGACATTGTTGCTACACCATCCCCAGCAGGGCAGAACATCCCAGAGAACACTCCTAAAACTGAAATTAACTTACAAACTCAGGATAATCCTCCAGATATAGACCTTACAGGACCACCAAAATGGAAACCCCTGATGTCAGAGTTGTATACAAATGCCAAACGGGAGGCAGCCTCCAGAAGAAATGTGGTCCACATTCGCTACAAAGGAGGCTTAGAGCAAAGACCAGATAGAAATTATGTAGAAAAAAGTTTATTAAAAGACTGTTTACATTTCTCACCTAAAGATGTATTTGCCTTTATAAATATATCAGGAGAAGACAATTTCGATGTCAGTTTTAGATCACCTTATGCTTTAGATCTTTTCTGGGAAAGGTATGGGCAGGTAAAGTTTTCCCCTACATGGACCCCCTTTTTGGTTATTTCTGTGACTAAACCATTAATAACGAATGTCACAATTATGTTCAGGAATGAGGGAGTCCATGTAGAGGACATTACCTATTGGTTGTCACAGAAATGTGAAGTACTTAGTGCACCAGAACCTATTTTAGATTCAGAACAGTTTTGGACGGGCAGGTAGAAATATAAAGTCAAACTGAGACAAACTGAGACAGGAATAGAACATGTTCCAAATTCTTTTTTGTTAGGCAGGGACCAAGGGGTCTGCATCTATGGGGGTCAACCTAGAGCTTGCTATAGGTGTGGCTCAAGGACTCACCTTTCTAGTGTATGTGATCAGCCCCGATGTGATAATTGTGGAGAAAATGAGCATGTCACAATGCAATGTATGAACCACACTAGATGTGATCTGTGCAAGGAGTACGGGCACGTGTTCAATGAATGCCCATGAGCAGCAAGAAACAAGGCCTCTTGCTTGAGCCCTGACCTACTGATACAGCAGGCTCAGGATGTGGTAACCCCTCCCTCTCCCTCAGGAATAGCAGAGGTTTCCCCACAGCCTACCTCCCCTCCCTGGTCCTTTCTACTGCCCTTTCTAAAACTGAAGTACCTATGGTTGAAACTAACCCTCCAGAGGAAGCCATCACCCAAAGGTCTTCCTCCAATCCCCTGGCTTTCACCCCAGTTTGTTATGTAGAACCAGTCACTACTGACAAAAACTCGATAGTTTCTTCCCCCACCTCTTCTCTACCCCGTAGGAGATCCTCTAGGAACTTACAGTCCAAACCACCCTCCCCTTCCATCACATTTGAATCCAATAACTCCTATGCGACCTTATTTACCCCAGGGATAGATTCAGAAATGGAACTGGGGACTCTGACTCCCAAAAATCTACTTTGTCCACTATGGCCCAGCCTACTGAGGATTATAAAGGGAAGAAAAAGAAAAGAAGGAAAAAATAGATGAAATTATCAAACAAATGGATTAATGATGCAGAAAAAAAATGGGGATCACTTAATACACATAGTCTGTTAAATCCTACCAAAAGACAGGCTCTATTTCAATACATCCATGAGGAACAAATGTCTGTTAGTTTCTTACAAGAAACATGGATGTATTCTATGGAACAACTTTCCACATTTAAAAGGGATTGGCTCTGGTGTCCCTTATTTTGGTCCTTTGGAGTAGATAGCGTAGATGGGATAGCTATATTATTTAATTCTTACGATTTTACTCATTATAAATTAATTGACCTTATCCCAGAAAGCCTTTTGATATTTGATGGGAAATGGAATAATATGTTCTGCAGATTTATCAACATGTATAACCCTCAAATAAAGCAGATAGTCACTTGTATGAAAATGGTTCAGCCATATCTGGTGACGACAGCTAGGGTTTTTTGGGAGGATGACTTTGATTGTAGCTTAATTAAATCACCTCAACAAAAGAAAAAAATCTATTGTGACTCAAATGCATTAGAATATGTCATTAAAACTGCTGGTTTAGTGAATTGCACTACATATCTCACACACGGACCTGGAGTTGCTTATATGAGAGGTAAATCTCATACCACAATTGATTATATGTTAGTGTCCTCCTCGGTACCGGTCAGTTCCCTACAAATAAGGCCTGAAGAATTTTCTGATCATTTTCTTTTACTTTGCACCTTGAAAGATGCAGCACCACTACCCTATAATCAGAAAAGATGGAAACTGAACACTTTAATCCTCACTACTCCACAGGTAAAAACTTGTATCTTAAGCAAACTAAGGGCCCGCCTCTCAGTGACTTTCTTATCTACAAATTTAGGAGAATGGTGGATGGTCACAAAATCGGACCTATGTACATGGTTTAAAAAATATGGGGCATCCTCGTGGAATTCAACATTTTTTAATTATTTGTCATTATGGAATCAGCTGCAAAGGCTCATTGCTTTTTCTTATGTTTCTAGACAGGACTATACTGATCAGATAAATTCTATTAAGTCTGAAATGAAAAAATTCCAATGTGATAGAGCACAGACTATACAAGCTATGCTCTCTAAAAGTATGAATAAATCACCCATAGGGGAATCATTTGAGGCCTGTAAAGACATAAAAAACTCTATGACTATTGATTACTTATTGGATACTAATGGCTCTAGAGCAGAGACCGTAGAACAACTAACGGATTCAATAGGGAAACATTATCACACATTGATGCCAATTTCCCCTATCTTACAGTCAACAATGAATATTTTTTTGAATTCTATAAATCCTCCCTCTTTACCTCATGAAGCATTAAAATTACAGAGCCCAATAACTATTGAAGAAATTGAGAAAGCAATTCAACATTTAAAATCTAATATTTCAACAGGCCTGGATGGGCTTCCTAATCAGTTTTACAAATGTTATAGGGCAGAATTAGCTATCTGTCTTCAGTTGTTGTTTCAATTTCTTATGGAAATGAATTCAATATTTCCTTCCTTTACAGATGGCTTGCTCATACATTTTCATAAATCGGGAGATAGACATAGCATAACAAATTTGAGGCCAATCACCCTTTTAAATTCTGATGATAAAATCTTTGCTATCATACCGAATGATTGTTTAAAGCATTATGCTAAATGGGTTATATCACCCTATCAATTCTGCAGCCTTCCAGACAGGAAAATACAATCAGCAATTATGACCATAAGAGATGTTATAGAGCTTTTATCTTTAACAGGTAAGAATGGATGTATCATAGCAGCTGATTTTGAGAAAGCCTTTGATAGAGTTTCCTCCCTTATCTTTTTTCTGTCCTAGCAAAATATGGTATTCCATCACAATTTCTTAACGTAATTAAATTACTATATGATTCTAATTTAGTTTATTCCACTTTAAAAGTAGATACAGCTAGGGGTTTGCAGTAACAAACTGAAGTTTGACAGGGATGTCCCCGGAGTCCCCTTTTATATATTTTTTCACTAGATCCCTTTTTGCAGTCCCTCATTGCCTCGCCTCAGTGGTCTGGTATCACTAGAGATGTGCTTCAGCATCAATTACACCTGATAGCCTATGCAGATGATGTCAGTCTGTTTTTTTCAGATTATGCACAAGTACATAGGTTTTTTGCCAAATTCAGGAATGTTTCAGCTGTTTCAAATGCCAAATTAAACTTTTAGAAAACTAGAGGTTTGTTTTTAGGGGCTATTGGACCATTAGAATTTTTTCAGAATCAAATCTATATAACAAGGGAGCCGCTTAAACTTTTGGGCCTCAATTTTGGCCAACAAAATCTTCTAGTAGAGCATTAGATAAAATGGAAAAAAAGGTGAACAGACGGAAGCAATGAAAACTGTCTAAACTAAAATGTATATTCATAATAAAACAATTTATTATACCCTGCTTACAATATGTAGCTATGATTTTTCCATTACCATCTCATTTGGAAACTAGAGTTTACAGTAATCTTTTCCAAATGCTATGGGGGAATAGGTTAAACCCACTTAAGAGGTGTAATACTTATTGAGATCAGAAAATGGAGACCTTGGGATGATAGAACCAATTGTATTTTTGAATGCCCTATTTTTTTCACATTTCATTAAAGGTGATTTGTTACCTTCAGTTAGCATAGAATGGGTGTGGGTAACAATGGTCTTGGGTAGGTATTTTAAAGCCTGGTATAATCTAGCCCCAAAAAATTAAGCCCGCATGTACATGTACCCACATACTTCCGTCCTGCTGCACAAAAATTATACAGATGGCAGATTACTAAAGACTTGATACAAAATAACAATGCACATACTTTGTATAAAATAATTATGAATACTGTTCACCCAAAAGAACCTTGTTTTAAGAATTGTCCTACAGCTCAGAATCCCCTAGTGTTAGTACAACAAAATAACACTAGACTACCCCCGTATATGTGGGAAACAAAATGGTTGATGATGTATGGGCATTCAAATGTACAGGGTAATGCAAAATATAAGGTGAGAGAAGAAAGAAATTGCACTTATCCAGAATGTATTAATTTAGAGGAAACCATGGAGCATTTCTTTCTTCATTGTTCGTATGCTCGATTGTTGTGGGTTTATCTATCAGGGAAATGGAAACTGAAATGGTTTATTGCTATGACTTATGGGATTTTGGTATTAGGTATCTATCCTCCTAGTTTAGTGCAGTACCATGAAAGCACATTATCCCTTTTTTTAGGCTGTGTAAGGTATTATCTATGGCAGGCACGATGTCAAAGGGTTCTCTCCCAAAGAAAAATGTCATATGAGTGTAATAGCATATCGGTGTCTAGTGAATTAAAAAAATCTATTTGCAAGAATCACGGTTATTTATCTCAGAAAAAATTAAGAAATGGTGGAAGGGGTTCTCTCACTTTATTAAGTATAAATAATTGATTATGGAAGTGTAAGAACCATATCAGGAATTTAGTTATATTTGTCATTAATTAATGATCTTGGTTTTTTTTTGTTTGTTTTTTCCTCCTTGGTTTATGTAATGAACTCACATTTCTGGTAAGAGATATAATTTTACCTTACTGTGTTGCACTTTATGTTTATTATTTCAATAAAAACTTCCATACTCTTTTCGATAAGTGCCATTGGATCTTTAACATCCACCTGAACTACCACCAATCCAGGCAGATGGGACCTTGGTTTAACATCTCATCTGAAAGAAGGCACCTCAGAAGTGCAACACCCCTCTCATGCTACACTACAGTGTCAGTACTGGGATATTAACCCAAGTGCCAGATGTGGGAACTGATCCCACACCCTCTGATCCTTAGGTACCTCCCCGTCATTTTCTTTTGTGAACACTTAGCAGAAGTATTCATTCAGTATCCCTACTTTTTCACTGTCCCTCTCTGCCCACCCACCCTCCTCTTTATTTTCCTCTGTATCCCTCCCTTTGTCTTTCTTCACTCCCTATGTACCTATAAAACATTTTATCCCCCTTCTTAACTCAGTTTGCTATCTTTTCCTCGGTTTGAGCCTTTGCTATTCTGACTACCTTCCCCCTTCCTTCTGCTTTAACTAGCACAGTTCTCTGTCCTGCTCCTTCTGTGTTTCCTTATACTTCCTGAATGCTATCTTTTTCTCCCTAAACTTTCCCACCACCTCTGTTGAGAACCATAGTGTTTTTTTTCTTTCATTTTGTTTATTTGTTCCTCACAAAGGCTTGTTGCCTCTGTGTTGGCAGTTTTGATGTTTCCCCATTGTTGCTCCACCCTTCCTTCTTGCCTTTTTGCTAGTGCTTTTCTGATGCACACTCCCATTTTGACAAAATCATGCCTCCTGAAGTCCAGTACCATCACTTTAGTATGGCTTGACTCTACAGCTGAGTTTTTCATGAACCACACTGGTGGTCACTTGCTCCTAGATGGCTACCCCCTTCTAGATCTGAGATCCTCTATTTGTCCCCATTTGAGAGTTCCAGGTCTAAGATTGCTTCCCTCTTGAGTAGGTTCCAAAACTAGCTGTCTGAGGCATGTACCCTGTAGGGCATCAAGAATGGTCCTGCTCTTGGATGTGGCTGCAGCAAAGGTGCTCCAGTTAACCTCTGGCATATTCAGGTCCCCCATCAGCAATTTCTCCCTTTTCTCTGCCATCCTAAGGATGCCTTCTATCATTTTCTTGTCCTTTTCCTCCCTCTGAGATGGGGGTCTGTATACAACCATGTGCAGATTGTGGTGCCATTTCCAGTCTCCAGGATGACCCACAGTGCCTCCTCTCCTCCCTGTTTACCCTTTAGTTCCATTGCTATGATCACTTCCCTTACATAGAGAGCTCCTCCTCCTCATCATCTACCCTCCCTGTCCCTCCTGTAGACTGTGTACCCTGGTATGTTGACATCCCAGTTATGGTTCTCTGTGTACCATGTTTCTGTAACTGCCACACTATCCTGGCATCCCTCTTCCATTAAGGCCACCAGTTCAGTGAGCTTGTTACCTAGACTATGGGCATTGGTACTCATTAACCTCCATTTTTTGATGGCCTTACCCCTTTTTGCCCATCTCTGTCCTTACTGCCTTTGTCTTTTTCTCCATTTACCCCCGCCCTTCTTCCTATCGACTTCTCTGTCTTAATGTTTACCTTACTAACTACTCTGATTTTTTTTTTTGGGTGGGGAGGCTAGGATTTCCCCTTTTCCTTTTCAATGTCTCCCCACTTGGCTAGTTTAAATGCTTGTCAATGAAGCATTTAAACCTATCAGTAGGATCCTGGTTCCCCTCCTGGACAGATGCAGATCATTGCATCAGTATTGGCCTACATCCCTCCAAGTAGACCACCAGGCCCCAATGAAGCCAAAACCATGAGTTCTGCACCAGATTTTCAACCACTTATTGAACCCCATGATGCCAAGCACTTTAGTCTCACCCATGCCATAGACAGGCAGCACCTCCAAGAAGGTTACCTTGCTACCTCTTGTCTAAGGCCCCTTCCCAACTGCACAATCTCTTCCTGCACTGCTCTGATCCCTTTCCCAGCCAGGTAATTCATCCCTAGGTGTACAATGACATCCAGCTCCCTCCACGTGCAGCTACTCCTGTGATTCTGAGGATTTGCTCCCTGTTCCTCCAAGCCATGGCACCAGGCAGGCACCTTGCTTCCCTCTTCCATCCTGCCCTCAGTTCTACCCTCCTAACAATGGCATTCCCCACCAGGAGTTGTTTCCTTCCCCTGCGGGGTTCCATGCCACCCTCCTGTTGGTCTCCTTTGCGGAGGTTCCCAGCATCCTCCTTGGTCTCCACTGTGGGTGCCCCATAGAGGAACCACACTCTGACAGAATGGAATATGAATTGTGGAGAGGTATAACTGGAGGGATAAGCCTCTGTTCCACTACCCTCACCCTCCCTGAGCCCATGTGGTCTAACCACTCCTCTTTCTTGGCAAGCCACTCTGCAGTCCTTCCTGGATCACCTGACTCCTTGAACATGTCATTGATGGTGTGGTCCAGTCCACCTTGGGCAAGTTGAAGTCCCCCACAATTACCACCTCTCCTTTCTCCACAATTTCTGATATTTGTGAGCTCAGTTCCCTCTCCCTCTCCCTCTCCTCATCCTGATTAGTATACAAAGGCTAGCACCTCAACATCAGTGTAGTACATGCCATACCCAGGTGCTACGCTACAGTATAGCTATTGGGTATTAGCCCAGTTTCCTGGTGTGGGGCACCAGTCTATGTCCTTCTGACCCCAGAGGCAAGCATGCAGCCTATTGAGTCAATATCATTAAATATCTAACATGTTCACAGAAACAAAGAATTGGACATTGATGAGGATTGGTTAATCCAAAGCCAGTGTTCAATGTCTCTGCATAGGTGAGAGTAATGACTATTAACCATTTGCTCCAGAGCAAGAGACAAATTCAGGTTACAAAAGAGCAGTTTCATTGTTCCTTCATTAAGGGTCTTGATCACAGCCATGAAAGAAAATGGAGGAGTGGAGGCTTTGAGGTTTGGCGTAAGGTTTTAGAGCTATGATTTGAATCTGCTTCAAATTAGTAAATGTCTAAAATGTGTATTTTCTTAATTTTTATTATGAATGTAATGTATGTGAAAGAGATCAGATTGACAGCACCAAAGATTGAATAGTCATTGAGTACGAATGACCCCCTCAATCACTAGAGGTGGTATTTCCCACAAAAGATTAAATGCTGGCACCAGACTTTGGGCTGCTGGAGGTATCTGACTCGATGGCAGCTGGTGGTGGCTAGAGGCTGGTGGGTGGTGGCTACTTACTGCAGGTTTCTTGTGGGAGGATCTTTGATCCTTCCTCACCCTGCTAGCCCCTAAGCAACCTGAGTCACCAGAGTGTCAGGAGGAAGGTTCCCAGTGTCTCAGCCCTACATGCCACTGGGCTAGCATGCTAAGTGCACCTTGAGGATCATCAATGTTAGGCTCAATTGAGAGATGGACCACAAGTAATCCAGGATGTTAGCCACAGGGCAGGAGAGGGGTCAAGCTTCCTGCTCTGGCACCAAATGGAGAAAGCACTCCCATTTGAAGGCATAGCACTGACAAGTTGACTCCTTTTGAGAGGTCTCTACAACATGGAAGACCTTGTCAGATAGACCCAAAATCTAGAACTCTAGCCACTCAGGACCAGTACAAATGGCAAAAATTGTATACTGCAGATAAATGCAAAAGATGAAAATCGTGTGATATACTCCTATCATCACCGTTGTGTTTCTTTGTTGTCAATAACAAGAACAACTAGTGATAGTTGGTGTGTATGTTCCCTTTTACTAAATTAGTTCTGTTTTAATGTGACTCTGTAATTTCCAAGCTGTAGTAAATTGTAGCACTCGCTATCAGAACAAAAGCGGTGTTATGCAATGCCAGATCCATTAAGAGCAAGACTGCAGTTATTGCAGATCTTCTCAGTTCAGTGGATTTGTCTTGTATCACCGAGACCTGGATGAAAATTCTGGCCCCATATTGGAGGCTGCTATTCCAGCCTGGTACTTGGTGATAGACAGCTCGAGATTGGACTGCGGGGGGGGAGGTGGTGGTCTGTTTTAAGACCGAATTGGGCCTCATGAGTGTACTGGTTGAGGAGGCTGAGTCATTTGAGTGTACCATAGTAGCAGTGTAGGTTGTAGGATAGCCCTCATCTACCGTACACCCAGAGATGAGAAATGATTCCTCCAGGAAGTAGCAAACTTTGTCATCAACATGGCATTTGGGTCACCCAGACTGATGGTCCTGGGTGACTTCAATGCCTGGGTCAATGAGGAACTCTCGCAATTTGGACACCACTTCCTCCAGTTGATACCATCACTGGGCCATACACAAATTGTTATCACTGCTACTCATAAATAAAGTCACTCCTAGGGGTCGAAGCCTACGATTTGGTGGTGGAACCTGTCAGATAGTCTAACCACTACACTGTGTGGTTCAATTTTTCACCCCTTCATAGGTCTACCCATGTGGAGATGGTTAGATTCTGCCCTTTATGGGATGTGAGCCCTGCAGATCTAGAGGCGGTACTTGACCTATTGGAGTTTCTGGTGTCAAGCGGGAATCCAGAAGCCCTTGTATTGGCCTATAATAGGGTAGTGACCACAGCCCTGAATTCTATCATTCCTGTCCATGTTCATCCTCTCTGTCTTCGACCTCTGTCATCCTGGTTTGTTGGAACCTTGAGGAAACTGAGACAACACAGATGAATGCTAGAGCATTGTTGGCAGAAATCTGCTCTGGAGACTGACCATCTTAGATTGTTAGAACATTATCAAGTCTACCAATCAACAATCGCCCATAAGAAGGCAGAGTTCCTGTCCAGGGAGATTGCTGCTGCTCAGAACCAACCAGCTCAGCTCTTTCAAACAGTGAACAGGCTGTGCAGCCCAGCCTGTCTACAGTCTTGAAGAGCCTTTTCACAGTCAGAGTGCGATGAACTTGCTCAAGTTCTTTGTGGATAAGGTGGCCGACATCAGGGCAGAGATCCAATCTTCATGCTGTATGGGGGAAGCTGTTCATTGGTGCTTGGTCACTGTCCTTCACTTTTCCTGGAGTACCTTCGACTGTCTGGATTTTGCAGATGTCATGCAGATTGTCCAGGGTATGAGCCCTACATGCTGTAGTTTGGATCCTGGCCCAAATTCCCTGATTATGGGTTGTTGTGACTCCATTGGCCCAATCCTGGCACAGATAGTCTGGTGCTCCCTTGACTCGGGTGAGTATCCAAGCTCACTGAAGGAAGCAGTGGTGACACCCATCCTGAAGAAAGCTTAATTGGACCCAGACTCTCTTGCTAACTACAGACCGATCTCGAACATTCCCTTTGTGGGAAGGTTATTTAGAAAGTAGTGGTGGTACAACTGGAGAACCACCTGACCATCCATAACATCTATGAACCTCTCCAATCCAGTTTTCCAAAGAGGTACAGTACTTATACTGCTCTGGTTTAGGTGCTCAATGATCTCCTGATGGTGAGAGAGTGGAGAAGCTGTTTCATTCTGGTGCTCCTTGATCTCTCTTCAGCTTTTGATACCATAGACCATGGGGTGCTGCTCGAGTGCCTGAGGTTGATCTGTGGCCTGGCTGGTACAGTCCTCAGATAGTTTAAATCTTTCCTCACTGGAAGAACTCAGAGGGTGGTGTCGGGGATTTATTTCTCCGACCCTTTCTCTCTGTCATGTGGGGTTCCTAAGGGCTCGGTGCTGTCCTCATGTTGTTAGCAGAGTACATGCTGCCCCTCAGAGACATTGTAAAATGGTATGGGCTGAGGTTTCATTGCTATGCTGATGATACCCAGCTCTACCTGTCTTTTGCACCTGACCAGGATAGTGCTGTCTTGGTATTTAATAACTGCCACACTGAAATCCAGGACTGGATGAATTTCAGCTGGCTGAAGTTGAACTCTGGAAAGACTGAGGTGATCATGCTGGATCATTGTCACAGGATAGGGGGTTGGGGGCTGGTCAACCCACAGGTCTTTTCCTAGGGGGGCCCAGCTCCTCACCTCTGATCAGGTGCGGGACCTAGGGGTGTTGCTTGGTGACAGGCTAACTCTGCAGGTTCAGGTATCAGCAGTCATCAAGTCATCTTTTTACCAGCTAAGAAACATTGCTAGGATCAAGCACCTTTTTCCATCCGGTGACCTTCCCACTCTGAGCCATGCCTTTGTGAGTCTCGTGCCTTGACTATTGCAACTCCCTTTACCTAAAGCTACCGGGGGTTAATATTCATCACTTGCAGCTGGCGCAGCATACTGCAGCTTGACTTTTGATGGGAATTCCCCAGTCATGTCATATAATATCGCTCCGGTGCTGCGCAAACTGCACTGGCTGTCGATTCAGTGGCCATCACCTTTAAGGTCAGTTTACTGATGTATAAAGTCCTCCATGGACATGGCCCTGACTACTTGAAAGAGCTTCTGTCTCTCTACTGCCTGAGTGAAGGGTCCACTCGGCTGACAAAGGGTTGCTAGAAATTACAAGGGTTTCATTAAAATCTTCAGGGGCCCGTACTTTTATATACATGGCCCATCCCTCTGGAATTCTCTACCCCATCAGCTACAGGAGTGTGTGTCAATGGGGGGCTTCAAACAGGCACTCAAAACTTATTTATGGGGCCAATCCTTTGTTACTTAAAATAAATATATATATATATATATAAAATTGATTTTACTGACTTTTTTATTACTGTTTTATCTTCATGTTTTAGTTGTTTTTGTAAAGCGCTTCGGTATTACTGAAAGGCGCTTATGCAAATAAAGATTTATTATTATTATTATTATTATTAGGGGTTACAAATGTTTACATCTTCTGTTATTGCAAATCCCAGAGTCTCCTGCAGCTGGCCTTAGAACAACATGCAGCAGTGGTTCAGTAGCCTGCATTTTACATTAGAGTTTATATGAGTTCATGGAGTGGTCCAGCCCAGTCAACCTCATTATAAAGGAAATGTAGTTTAAATGGGAGAAGCCCTGTACCAATCAAGGCAACCTAGAGGCGGATCCAGAATTAAAGGGGTGTGCACTAATGGTGGGTCAGGTGAACCTAATAAGAGTGTGGGGGGAGCTACACTTCAGTTTGTATATGAAAACAAGTTTAACCAATGATACTCAGTAAAATAAAATGTTTAAAAATTGCAGGCAAGAGTGCCACCAAGGTATATGTTCTGTAACAAGTACATCAGGGCTTCTGCCTAGAGAAAGTGCACAATCCTATATGAGATGAGTTGCCTATCTATTTCTCCTCTGTTACTTGCACTGTACTGTACGATAGTTCATGTGTATGTTCCCTTCAACTGAATTAGCTGATTTAAGGTGGCTTTGTAATTTGCAAGCTGTAGTAAATCATAGCAATCACCATCAGAACAAAAGGGGTTATTAACACTTTTTACATCTTCTTTTACAACAAATCCAAGAATCTTCTACAGCTGACCTTAGAACAGTATGCAGCAGTGAGAGATTCAATAGCCTGCATTGTATGTTACAGTTTATATAAGTTCTAATATTTTGTTTGCTGGTCCTGTCACCCTCCCTGGGTCATGTACAGTCACACAGGGATGATCTAACTGGAGATTAAATAAAAGCTCTATCATACCCTATGGGCTATTGAATCTCCCACTACTGCCTACTGTTCTGATGTAGCTGATAATGCACCACCAGCCTCCCCCCCACACACACATATCACAAAGGCATTCACAGCAGTTGTTTTATGATCAGTATACTTGTTGGAGTTCCTCTATTGCTTGCACTGTACTGCATGATAATTGGTGTGTATGTTCCCTTCAACTGAATTAGCTGACTTATGGTGGCTTTGAAATTTGCAATCTGTAGTAAATCATAGCAATCACCATCAGAGCAAAAGGGGTTATTAACACTTTTTACATCTTCTGTTACAACAAATTCAATAATCTTCTGCAGCTGACCTTAGAACAGTATGCAGCAGTAAGAGATTCAGTAGCCTGCATTGTATGTTAGAGTTTATGTAAGTTCTGATATTTTTTTGCTGGTCCTGTCATCCTCCCTGGGCCATGTACAGTCACACAGGTCTGCTTTAATTGGAGATTAAACAAAAGCTCTATCATGCCCTATGGGCTATTGAATCTCCCACTGCTGTTTTCCATTCTTATGTAACTGATAATGCAACACCCCCCACATACACACATCACAAAACCATTTATAGCAGTTGTTTTATGATCAGTATACGTGTTGGAGTTACTTCAAAGAAACAGGACTTGATCATGATTTTTTTTTTCATTTTTCCCTACTTTCTATTTGAAATTAATGGAACAAAAGTCACAATTCAAGCAAGGCAGTCAAACACAGTGGGTGGAACTGTGGGTGGAAAGTTAGAAAGGATGAGGAGTCCCTTTACTCATCCGAAAAGGCAGTCAGGCACATTGAGTGGAACAGTGGGTTGAAACATAGGAAGGAATGCAGAATCCCTTTACTCATTCCAAATGGTCTGCAGGGCTACACCCACTGCAGCCCTACAAATGGGAGGTGGGGTAGCAACATATATATATATATATATATATATATATATATATATATATATATATACTGTATATATGAAAGGATATGAACACCATAGAGATATAGGGGTCTCCCAGTGAAACCAAGGCACTGTGACTGGTAGCTAACACTGGTAATAGAGCAACCATCAGAGTAAGAGTTATATATAGACCCCATCACAGAGGAAAAATGGGGACAAGGAACCACTTGAGATAACATACAAAATGGCAAACAAGGGTGAGGTGATACTGGAAGGGGAATTTAACCTACTGTACCTGACAAACATTGGGAAATAAAATCAGCAGCATCAATGAGAAGCAGACTTTTTAATGGCCTTGCAGGGGGCAGGTCTGAGTCAGCTTGTAGATTCTCCAACAAGAGGCAAAGCCATACTATACTTCATTCTCACAAAGGGTGAGAGAGTAAAGGAGACTGAAGTAGGGTGCTTTCTAGGGAATACTGACCATTGTATGGTCAGTTTCAACATTATCACAGCAGAGGACACAAGTCACTCCAACATTAGGGCCTTCAATTTTAGGAGAGCAGACTTTCAAAAAATTAGACATGGCCTAGCTTAAATTTCAAAAGAAGGATAGGGGAAGGGTTGTGGAAATTTGTGAAAACATTAAGGGTGCTGTCAACAAGGCAATGGACCAATACACTAGAAAAGTAAGTATTGCAAAAAAGAAAAGAAATCCACTATGGTACTCCAAAGAGGTGGCAACTATAAGAAAAAAGGCTGCCTAAAGGAAATTCAAAGCAAAAAATAAAGAAGACAGGGAATTATACAAAAATAAACTAAAGGAGGCCAGTAAATTAATAAAAAGGCTAAAGCCCAAACTGAGATGAGGATTGCAGAAGGTATAAAAAGAGGGGACGAGATCTTCTTTAGGTACATAAGGGAAAAAAGGAAGATGAAGGGGAGAATAACAAGACCATAATCAGAAGGGGGAACCTGGAAGCGGTGATGGGAAGAAGGCAGAAGTCCTTAACGGGTACTTCTGCTCTATATTTATGGAGGAGAGGAAGGGAAATGGACCAGTACTAAGAGTTAACAGCACCCGAGGACTAGAGGTTGATACAAGCCCCTTCACAGCAGACCAAGTCTTGAAGGTGCTAAACAACCTAAAAGTGGATAAAACCATGGGACCAGATGACATGCATTCCAGAGTCTTGAAGGAACTGGGGAAGGAAATTGCAATACCCCTAGTGCAACTCTTAATCAAATCACTGGTGAGTGAGGAGGTTTTCCAAGGACTGGAAAAGAGCAACTGAGGCCCCACTTCATAAATCTGGTAGCAAGGAGGAAGCAGGAAACTACCACCCAGTGAACCTCACTTTTGTGATGAGAAAACTGATGGAATCATTACTTAAACAGAGGATAATATCATTACTTGAATCCAGTGGGTAACATGATCATGAACAGCATGAAATCACAGTGGGGAGATCTTGCCAAACTGACCAAATCAATTTCTTCGACTGGGTTACCAAGAACATGACTAATGGGGTGGGAGTGGATGTAATCTACTTAGACATTAGCAAAGCTTTTGACTCTGTCCCACACAGAAAGCTGGTAAAGAAGTTGGACTACATGGGGGTGGGACAGGAGATGGTGGTGTGGGTGAAAAATTGGCAGCATGATAGAACGCAAAGGGTGTAGGTAAATGGCACATTATCAGCAGAACAGAAGGTAACCAGCAGGATACCACACAGTTCCATGCTGGAGCCTCTTCTATTCAATGTATTCATAGCCAACAATACAAATGGGTTTGAGGGGAAGGTGTTTCTATTCATAGATGACACCAAGTCATGCAACAGATTGGACTCTCCAGCAGGACAAAAATGAAAATGAAATCTGACCTAAAGAAACTGGAGGAGTGGTCTAGAGCATGGCAGCTGAATTTCAAAACCAAAAAGTGCAAGGTCATGCACATAGGAAGAGGGAACCTAAAAAGTTAGCACTACGTGGGAGGAGAAAGACTAGCAATGACCATCCAAGAGCATGATCTGGGGGGTTTAATATCAGATGACTTGAAAGTAAGCAGACAATGTGAGAAGGTGGCACTTAAGGCCAGTGGCATGATGTGAGGTATTGGGAGGGGAAATCACAAGCTGGAGGAGAGAAGTGATACTGCTGCTGTATAGGGCACTTGTCCATCCACACCTGGAAAACTGTCCAGCTTGCGAGACCACACCTCAGAAAGGACATTAACAGAATAGAGACAATACAAAGGAAGGCAACAAAAAAGGTACAGGGAGTACACCAAATGTCATATGAGGACAGGTAGAGCAATTGAACATGTACTCCCTGGAACAGAGGAGGGAGAGGAGAGACATGATCAAGACCTTCAAGTACATTAAGGGTCTAAATAAGGTACAGGTGCAGGAACCTTTTGATTCCAAGGGGGATAGCAGAATGAGGGGTCATGATCTTAGACTGAAAGGGGGAAAGTTCAGGACCTATGTTAGAAAGTTCTTCACAGAGAGGATAGTGGATGCCTGGAACAGCTTACCCTCAGAGGCCTCGGGGGACAAAATGATTGAGGGTTTCAAAAATGCTTGGGGTAAGCAAAAAGGAATAATTCAAAAGAGAGGATAGCAGGGTGGAGAGTAGTAATGTTTACACCATAGGCAGATTAGAAGGACCTTGAGGTCCCCTTCTGCCATCACCTTCTATGTTTCTATGACTTCAGCAAGGCGTTCAACACCATTCCACATAGGTGGCTTGTGAACAAGCTGGGCAGCCTGGGATTGGGTCACAAAGTGGGAAACTGGGTTAGAAATTGGTTGAGGGATAGACTGCAGAGGGTGGTGATACATGGATCTAAATCCAGGGTAGGGAGGGTGACCAGCAGGGTGCAACAAGAATCAGTTCTTGGGACAGTAATATTTAATATCTTCTTAAGTGACATAGTAGAAGGGCTGGAGGGGAAGGTATGCCTCCTTGCAGATGACACAAAGATCTGCAGTAGGGTAGACTGTCTAGGAGGGGGTGAAAAAAATGAGGAGTGATCTAGCTAAATTGGATGAATGGTCCAGAGTGTATCAGCTAAGATTCAATACAAGGAAGTGAAAATCATGCACTTGGGGCTCAGGAACCCAGAGGCAGATTACATGATGGGTGGAGAAGCATTAGAGACCACAAAACAAGAAAGAGATACAGTGGTGATCATATCCGATGACCTAAAAGTGGCCAAACAATGTGCCTAGACAGTGGGGAAGAGCCAGTGGGATGTTGGGGTGCATAGTGAAAGATATCACCAGCAGAAGAAAAGAGGTGATGAAGCCACTGTACAGGTAATTTGTGAGACTTTATTTGGAGTACTGTGTCTAGTTGTGGAGGCCACACCTCTGAAAGGATTTAGACAGTGTGGAGGCTGTTCAAAGAAGAGCAACAAAAATAGTGCGGGGACTACACCAAAGGTTATACGAGGAGAGATTGTGGAAACTCATTATGTATACCATGGAGGAGAAGAGGGAAAGAGGTGACATGATAGAAACCGTCAAGTACTAAAAGGGAATAAATAAGATACAGGAGGACATTATCTTTCAGTGGAAAAGATGCTCTAGAACAAGAGGGCATGACATGAGACTAGAAGGGGGTAGACCTAGGGGCAACATGAAAAAGTACTTCATGGAAAGGGCTGAGGAGGTATGGAACAGCCTCCCAGCAGAGGTACAGGGGGGGCAAAGTCAGTGGGGGAATTCAAAACTGCTTGGGATAGACATAGGGGAACCCTAGCAATTCAAAAGAGAAGGTGAAGCCAGAGATAAAGTAGAATCTGCAGCATTTTAGTAGGTAGGCAAAAAGAGGAATTTAAGAATCCCCGAGAAGTTGCTGTGACACAGCAGGAATAGGTCAATGCTGAGTGTGAGCAGCCAGCCCAGTAAAGCATAAAGTTCCAAAACTCAGCAGTCGAACAGTAAAATAAAACAATTAACAGCATTGCTAGATGTGAAATTCAAATTTATTTTGCTGGAGCAAATGCCCTTAACTCCAGCACTTTGGCAATGAAGCCTTCCTAATGCAGATCAGATGAGCCTAGTGGTCCTTATCTGCTGTCAGATTCTATGTTTCTTTGGGTCTTACTGCTCACACCCAGTGGAGATGGCAATTGCCTGTTTTAACTTTTCAATAAAAGTTACACTGGCAGAACTCAGACTGAGACTCCTTTTACTTGAGCAACTTTGTGCTATGAAAAAGCAAGGGATGGCGGTAAGTGCCTGATTTTACTTTCTTGCTTTGACTGATTTCTGCTGCTGGAGCAACACCCTCTCTCCTAAGTGTGCCTTTTTACTTGATCATTTTAACCAACTTGTACATTAGTTTCTAGTCATCCTCAATCTTCTCTTCTCTATGCAGTAGTGTCCCAAGATACATAACCTGTCCTCTTATGTCTTGTCTACTAACCCTTTTATCACCTTAGTCATTTGAACACTCTCAGGCCTTGTAATATTCCATTTCAAGAAAGGTGCCCAAAACTGGCCTCACCTGTGATCTACAGAGTGGCACAATTACTGTACCTCCCATGTCCTTTAAGAGCTGCTAGTCATGATGTTTACTATATGGAACTCAGTGCATACCTCCCTTTAACTCCTTCTCATAGATCAATAGAATATTATAAGCAAAGAAGGTCAAAGTCCTGTATAATACTCACCCCTTTTTTTCAAGGGGAAAAGGTTGTTACGTAGCTTGCAAAATAGTTGTCCAGTCTAGCTTTGAAGTCTGACATATGCTTACTGCCTAATACTTTAAATGGAAGACTGTTACAGATATTTACTACCCTTTAATTGAACCCCTCAATATACAGAAAGCAGGCATATTGGCTGACAACATTAGTGATCACTCCACAATATTCTGTATTTGGAAGAACAGAGCACCAAAGATTCTGCCCAGGATACTCACAGTATGTGACTTCTCCAATTTCATGTCAGCAAAATTTAATGACTACCTAAGTAGCCTGGACTGGAGACCAGTTAGGCTCCTCCCGACATTGGACAAGGCCCTTGCCTACTTCCAAAACTCACTCCTCAATGCGGCATCTCTCATTGCCCCTTCAAAAAACTTTGTACAAAAGGAGGCTGCCATAAATGGATCTCCCACTCTGTGAAATCTCAGATGAAAAGAAGGGACAAGGTTAGGAAGAAATTCTGGCTCTCCCACCTTCCTGCAGACCTGGTTACTTACAAACCCCTAAGAAATAAATGTAAGCTAGACATTAAACTTGCCAAAAAGGAGTATGTAACCTGCCTCCAATGATCCACAGTGGGGAACCGTAAGGTTTTCTGGGCACAAATCAATGAACTGCTTAAGGGCAACTCCAAGGAGGCAAAAGGTCAAATTGAGGTACAAGGACAGTGTATCAGTGATTGCCAGCTTATAGTCTCAGCAATCAACCACAACTTTACCAACCTTGATGCATACAAGGTAGGGCTATCAACACCCATGCCTGTATAGACCTTTGATAAATCCCCCCCATCTGAACAGACCCAATTTCACTTGAGAATGGTCAAGGTGAGCAAGGTCTGTAAACTTCTGATATCCCTCAAGCACAAAGGCTCTGGTGGCTTAGATGGAATCAGCCCGAGGCTACTCCAGGAAGGTGCACTATCCCTGGCCAAACCTCTGACCTGGATCATCAACATTTTACTTGAAAGGTATGTTCCATACTAGTGGAAGGCTGCTGACGTGGTCCCCAATTACAAGGGTGGCTCTCGTGAACAAATTGACAATTACAGGCCCATCTCCCTGCTGTGTACCCTGGCCAAATTGCAAGAAAGGCTAGTTTGTGGGCAACTGAGAGACTACCTGGAGCTCCATCAAATCCTAGCCCATTCACAGCATGGCTTACAGGCAAACCATGGAACAAACATGCACTCATCAAACTCACAGTGGACCTATTCAGGGCAATGGATGAGGGCATGTCGATAGGTGCTATCTTCATAGATCTGTCCAAGGCATTTGACCTTGTTGACCACTACCTTCTTCTTACTAAGCTTCAAGGCATTACGCTTGATGCCCAGGCCCTAAACTGGTCCAAGAGCTACCTCTCAGGCCACTCCCAGAGGGTCATTTAGAAGGGAGAGCTTTCCCCCCCTTTATCCATCAAGGAGGGTGTGCCTCAGGGCTTAATTCTTGGCCCCCTCTTGTTCTATCTCTTCACAAATGACCTAAACTGGCATTGTGGGGATAGCTCAGTAGTTCAATATGCAGACGATACTGTCATCATCTGAGCCAGGTTCACACCACATGATCTGGGCCCTCTCCTACAAGGGGACCTAAACACACTCGAGGCCTAGCTCACATCAAACAAAATGATCCTTAACGCAGCAAAAACTAAAGCCATGCTGTTTGGTCCTAGATCCCTTGGCCAGGATCGGATCTATTCCCTAAAACATACTACCCTTGGGGATAAACGAATAGATGTAGTTGACAACATAAAATACCTAGGGCTAACTATTGACCAGGGTCTCACCTTTAAGCCCCACATTGACCAGGTAACAAGGTCTATCTACATCAAACTTGGCACCATGTACAGGCTAAAAAAACAACTTATCCCAGAGGCTAGATGAGCAATCGCCTCCAGTGTCCTCCTACCCTATTAATCTATGTTGCCCCAGTAATCTAGGGCATAGCAAAGGACGAGGTTAGCAGGCTTCAGGTCCTGTACAACAAGGTCATGAGATTTGCGATAATGTGTCAACCAAGAAGCAACCCCTGCATCTCACTAGCCCAGATGCAATGGCCTTCTTTTGAGGCTCGTCTACACTATTCCCTGCTCTGCCATGCATACAAATTGCAAAGCCCGGTGGCCCCACCAAGCCTAACAGAAATAATCATGGCTAAGTCTGACCCTCAAATGCTCAGAACCTCAGGCTGGTCCCTACTGGCACAGAATCCCTAGAATCAAGTCTCAGAGTGGAGGCAATTCCTTTGCTCTCACAGCCCCTAAACTGTGGAACACTCTACCACCTCTAGTACAGGAACCACTTCACTACCAATCTTTCGCACTAGGCTTAAGTCCCATTTGCTCAGGACAAGCTCATACCACTGCAAAGGTATAGGATAATTACCCCCAATCCTAATCACAACACCCATCCCCCCTCTTCTCACCGTAACCTACATTAAATCATGCCTTAAATCCTTACATCTTTCAAGTGTTGCACTTATGGTCTACAATTTGAATAATTGCCTGTACTGTTATCCTCATTATCTTGTCTACTTCTCGTAACCCTGTATCACCTGGCTGTATGTATTGTATTGCTTCTGGATCACCTGATTGTATGTATTGTATTGCTTCTCTTCCCTGGGTCTCCTCTGAAAAAAGGACCTTCAGGACCCAGTGGGCCAACCCGGTCATCAAAATTCAATAAATAAATAAATAAATAAAAGTGCTCTGTGTGTGGTATTACATATTTCCCCCTTTAGTTGCAACATGTGGGCCCCAGAGTTGTAGTGTTGGTCTTTAAACTCCATGCCCAAACACTCCCACAGATCGTTATTCCTAAATGCAAAGAAGAACAAAAACATCTCCCTTAAGTCTCCTGTATTTCAAGGAATATAACCACAAATATCTTAAGTTAGCCTTGTAAGCCAAGTCCCTAAGTCCAGATATCATTCTAATCACATTATGCTACACTCTGTCTATCATTTTAATTTTGGTTTTGATATTCGGCACCCACAATTGGGTACAATACTCCAGTTAAGGCCTCACAAGGGATGTATGAAGGGACATCACAACTCTTCCATTGTGGCTTCTAATGTGCCTACTAGCGCAGTTTTGCATTTTAGTTGCAGTTTTGGCCCTTGCACTGCAATGATTTTTTTTATTATTATTTAATATGCTTTATTAATTTTTTAAATACAATACATGTTTAACACTGCACTGATTTTTAAATTTAAGATCGTTAGTAATTATTACTCCCAGGTCTTTCTCCTCGAATACTTCCCTCAAAGTGTTTACATTTACATGGTACTGTACTGTGCTTTGAAATGTGCTCTGCCAAAGTGCTTCACTGAACATTTATCCAGGCTGAACTGAAGCTGATACTCCCTTGCCCAATATTCAAGCTTAAGGAGACCAGCCTGTAGTTTTTCAGCATCTTCTAGAGTATTTAGCACCTTGCCCAGTTCTGGTTTCATCCACAAATTTGGAGATATAGATATTTCTCCACAATTCATTGAAGCGATGAAGAAATTAAATAGTGTGGGCCCTGGACCTTGCCCTGTGGGACCCCACTGGTCACCACCACCCAATCCAAGTTAGCACCATGTATTGTCACCTGTTGTGCTCTATTATCCAGCCAGGATTTAATCCATGCCACAATATTGGTTTTAATTCCTGACTTTGCTAATACACCTATTAACTCATAATGGGGCACAGTATTGAATGCTTCACTGTAGTCCAAGTGTACATTGATCCAATTTCCTCTATCCAGTTCATTACCAACCATTTGGTAGAATTTCAATAAATTACTCTGACATGATCTGCCTTTGACAACGCCATGTTGTGAAGTGTCTAACATATTTGAATCCATCATAAATATTTCAATTTTTTCCATAAGAATGCCTTCCATAATGTTGCCAATATAATATGTCAGGCTAAAGGGACTGTAGTTGTTCATTTGGCCTCTGCTTCCCTTTTTATGGCCACAGTGGCTATAGCCCAGCAGATGTCTTGCTATGACAGTAGAAAAAGGGAGCTCTCCAGATTCCCAGAAAACTAGATACAATTGGAGGGTTGTAGAATCACTGTGCTAATTGAAGCAAGCAGTCTGCTGTGTTTACTGAACTAAGCAGTGTTCCATACACTATTTTGTGTAACAATGTGGTTACTAGCTTCAATGTGGGTAGAATTCTCATTCAAGAAAGATTCATAGCTCATTAAGATGTCAACTGAGTTAGCCTTTTAACAGTAATTGACATTATCACCCTCTCTTTCTAACTTTTCCTCTTTCCTGTGTTGCACAAAATAGGCAATTTCATAGCAGACTTTGTGAAAAACAAAACAAAACAAAACAAACAAAAAAAAGCAGTTTCATTCTACACATGAATGTCACAGTTAAAGAGAAATAATTAGATGGGATGCACAGCACTAGAGATAAAATGTAGCAGTGTGAAGGTCAAATGCCACAAAAGGAATGCTATGCAGATATACAAGGTCATAAAACATCCAGTGTTGAAGTCTTACTAAAGACAACAGAATTAGAGAAAAGCTGCAGTTGCATTTTTAATGCTGGCACTGTGTAAACATGTTTCTGACTGTTACTATGTGTTCATTTGTCAATATTATTTGTGAATATTCAAGTTTCCACTATTTAAACATGTTATGTCTATAACTTTGTGTTGCAGTGAAAATTTTATATCTGATCTATGTGGTGTTCTCTCTCCCATTAATACCATGAAACTGCAACTCTGCTATATATTTCTTTTATATTACCATCAAGACACAGTCTTCACAAAACATATCTTATATCACACATGCACTAATCATGCTCTTCTTTGCATTGACTCCTTCTCAACTACCATTCCTCAGACCATTTCACCAGTTTCTAAGGTCTTCCCTCAATCATTCAACACCCCGTCATGTCCATCCTACTGAATACCTTTGTATCGTCTGTGAAGAGGCATACCTTCTCCTCCAGTCCCATTGCAATGTCTTCAATAAAGACACTGACAAGGACTGGCCACAACACCTACCCCTGTGGCACTTTGCTCATCACCGCTAACTCTCCAGAGTATTCCCTGTTTGTCACAGCCCTCTGACTCCTGTTATTTAGCCTGCTTTCTGCCCACATAACTATTTTAGGATCCACCCTTAGGATGCACAGTTTCTTAATCACCCTTCTGTGGGGGACAGTGTCAAAGGCCTTTCTTAAGACCAGATAGACAACATCCATCGCACCTCCCTGATCCTCTACCATTGTTATACAGTCATGCTGTAGATTAGTACAATGAGTTAGTACAAAACACAGTGCTTATCATAAATACAGTAAAAGTAAGGGTTAGATGTATTAGTAACTAAATGACATATAAGGCAGTGAATGTGTGTTAGTGTGTCTGTGGCAGTGCTCTGTGTGTGTAGAGAATGCACTGATGTGTTATACTGGAATATATATGCATATATGTGTTAGTGTGTACGTATCACAACAATTAGAAGGTGGAGTTAGGGGCTCAGTGGTTAGTGCAAAAATTGCTAGCCTACATTCCTCCGTTATCTAAATCAGTTTCAGATTTATGCATGTCATTGCTGATTTATATGAGGTGTCTAGTGGCAACCTCCACCCTCCCATGTCCCTCAGAGCATGAAAAGAAGAAAACAGTAACTTGATGTCTTTTTTTAAAATCTGTAAATATGTGTGTAGACAGTGCACTGTTATGTTATACTGTAATCTATCTATCTATCTATCTATCTATCTATCTATCTATCTATCTATCTATCTATATATGGGCATGTATGTGTATTTATATTATTCAGTGTGTGTGTTGTGTGTGTGTGTGTGTGTGTGTGTGTATCACAACAATTAGAAAGTACAGTTAGGTGGCTTAGTGGTTAGTGCAAACATTTGCTAATCTACATTCCCATGCTATCTAGATCAGTTTCAGCCTTATGCATGTCATTGCTGATTGAAATGAGGTGTCTAGTGACAACCCCCACAATGTCCTTCAGAGCCTGAAGAGAGGAACACAGTTCCTCAATAACTTTTTTAATCTGTGAAAATATGCCCATCACTAATGTAACCCCATTACAGCCTAACCTCCCTCTGAGCACCTGACACCCCACATTCCCCTCCAACACACCCTTACTCACCTGAACAGTATGAAGATCTACTGTCCCATGGAAGACATGTCTTGCTGCTGGAAACACTAACTGCTATATGAGAAATAAGTTAAGTGCAGTTGAAAACCCACTGAAATATATTAAACCACACTTACCTTGTTTCTGGAATAACAGTCACCGGTTCCATTTGCAATACATATCTTTGATGGGAGAGTGAATTTTCACACTGGGACCTGTTCAGGTGAGTGAGGGTGTCTGGGGACATCTGGGGGTGAGGGGTGCTCACTGGGAGATCAGGCTGGGAGGTGGGAGTCACATCACCAACCAGTCTGCTCTATTAATCCCTATCTAGTGTGAGGATCCATGCCCAAACTAAACTCTGGAGTCCCCCCTTGCCTCCAGGATACTCTCTGTGTCTGTCACTCTCCTTCTTACATTCTGTGAGCATTTTAGCCACTACCACCCCCTCTAATAGGCTATTCCAGGCATCCACCACACTCTCAGTGAAAAAATATTTCCACACATTTCCCTTGAACCTCCCCACAACTTCATTTTGTACCCCCTTGACTTGGAGCATCTCTTATTTTGGAAGATGCTTCCTTCCTGTACTCTGTTTATACCAGTGATATATTTATATGTCTCAATCATGTCCTTCTCTTTCCTCCAGGAAATACATATTTAACTCCTTTAGTCTTTCCTCATAAGTCTTATTCTGCAGGCCCTGCACCATTTTAGTTGCCCTCCATTGCACTGCCTCCACTCTGTCTAAGTTCTTTCTCAGATGGGGCCTCCAGAACAGGATCCAGTATCCCAGGTGTTGCCTCTCATGAGTGTCTTTTACAGGGGCAAGATGACATCCCTCTTTATACTTGTGATACCCCTCCCTATGCATCCAAGCATCTAACTAGCCTTTCCAGCCATCTCATCACACTGCTTAGTTTCTCCTAGGTCCTCCAAGATGATAACTCCCAGGTCCCTTTGCTGTATTGTGACTGTCAGTACCTCCCCACCTAGTTCATACTTTGCCCCAGGGTTCTTGTGCTCTGTGTGGATGATCCAGCACTTCTTTGAATTGAATCTCAGCTGCCATTCTTCAGACAATTTCTTCCCTCATTCTTTCAACACCTTCTGCCATGTCCACCCTATTGTATACTTTTGTATCATCTTCAAGGAGGCATACCTTCCCCTCCAGTCCCTCTGCAATGTCACTAAGTGACATTGAAGAGGACTGGTCACAACACCAACTACTGCAGCACCCTGCTCATCACCTCTCCCCCTATAGAGCTCTCCCTGTTTACCATAACCCTCTGACTCCTGCCATTCAGCCAGTTTTCCACTCAGAAAACTAATTTAGGATCCATCCCTTGGCAGTGCAGTTTGTTCATCAGTCATCTATGAGGACAGTGTTGAAGGCCTTTCTGAAATCCAGATAGGCCACATTCACTGCACCTCCCTGGTCCATTGCCTTAGCTACCCAGTCATGCCATAGATTAGTTCAATGCAAAATGCAGTGCTATCCTAAATTCAGTAAAAGTTAGGGTTAGTTGTATAAGTATATAAATGCCATATAAGGCAGTGTATGTGTGTTAGTGTTTGTGAAGCAATGCACTCTGTGTGTGCAGACAGTGCACCGCTATGCTATACATATACATATATATATATACAGTACCACATGCCCCCACAATGCAAAGCACCATGGGCTGCACATGCAAACCACCACAGAATGTTATACTGGTCCAACTTTAAGCAGAATTGCATGGTGCCGAAAGGCCTCTCACACAGTCTGCAAAGGGTGCCAACAGAAGACACAGACACGTGTTCCGTCCCACCAGGACCCATCAGTATGCCCCATCTGTCTAACACCCCAGTGGACTGGACCAGCTACCCCTAAGGCAGTGTGCCTGGGATATATTGTGGTGAACCCATTAAAATAAAAAACCATTTAAAAGTCAAAGAACCTCTGTGCGTAAACACTGAGGCAAGGGCTACCCCAAAGGGCACTTGGCCGGGAAGCCAAGCCTCAAGAAAATACAAAGTCACACATGCCCCCACAATGCAAAGCACCATGGGCTGCACATAGCAAACCACCACAGAATGTTATACTGGTCCAACTTTAAGCAGAATTGCATGGTGCGAAGGCCTCTCACAGAGTCTGCAAAGGGTGCCAACAGAGACACAGACACGTGTCCCGTCCCACCAGGACCCATCAGTATGCCCCATCCTGTCTAACACCCCAGTGGACTGGACCAGCACCCCTAAGGCAGTGTGCCTGGGATATATTATGGTGAACCCATTAAAATAAAAACCTTTTAAAAGTCAAAGAACCTCTGTAGTAAACACTGAGGCAAGGGGCTACCCAAAGGGCACTTGGCGCGGAAGCCAAACCTCAAGAAAATACAAAGTCACATGCCCCCACAATGCAAGCACCATGGGCTGCACATGCAAACCACCACAGAATGTTATACTGGTCCAACTTTAAGCAGAATTGCATGGTGCGAAAGGCCTCACACACAAGTCTGCAAGGGTGCCAACAGAAGACACAGACACGTGTCCCGTCCCACCAGGACCCATCAGTATGCCCCATCTGTCTAACACCCCAGTGGACTGGACCAGCTACCCCTAAGGCAGTGTGCCTGGGATATATTGTGGTGAACCCATTAAAATAAAAAACCATTTAAAAGTCAAAGAACTTCTGTGCGTAAACACTGAGGCAAGGGCTACCCCAAAGGGCACTTGGCCGGGAAGCCAAGCCTCAAGAAAATACAAAGTCACACATGCCCCCACAATGCAAAGCACCATGGGCTGCACATGCAAACCACCACAGAATGTTATACTACAGTCCACTGGGGTGTTAGACAGATGGGGCATACTGATGGGTCCTGGTGGGACGGGACACGTGTCTGTGTCTTCTGTTGGCACCCTTTGCAGACTGTGTGAGAGGCCTTTCGGCACCATGCAATTCTGCTTAAAGTTGGACCAGTATAACATTCTGTGGTGGTTTGCATGTGCAGCCCATGGTGCTTTGCATTGTGGGGGCATGTGTGACTTTGTATTTTCTTGAGGCTTGGCTTCCCGGCCAAGTGCCCTTTGGGGTAGCCCTTGCCTCAGTGTTTACGCACAGAGGTTCTTTGACTTTAAATGTTTTTTATTTTAATGGGTTCACCACAATATATCCCAGGCACACTGCCTTAGGGGTAGCTGGTCCAGTCCACTGGGGTGTTAGACAGATGGGGCATACTGATGGGTCCTGGTGGGACGGGACACGTGTCTGTGTCTTCTGTTGGCACCCTTTGCAGACTGTGTAAGAGGCCTTTCGGCACCATGCAATTCTGCTTAAAGTTGGACCAGTATAACATTCTGTGGTGGTTTGCATGTGCAGCCCATGGTGCTTTGCATTGTGGGGGCACGTGTGACTTTGTATTTTCTTGAGGCTTGGCTTCCCGGCCAAGTGCCCTTTGGGGTAGCCCTTGCCTCGGTGTTTACGCACAGAGGTTCTTTGACTTATATATACAGTATATATATATATATATATTTATATTTCCAGATATGTGATATATATTAGTCAGTGTGTGTGCGTGTGTGTATTTCACAACTATTAGAAAGTGGGGAGCGCGTCAATTCACTCCCGACAAAACGCGCTGCGATAACTCGCTCCCAACAATATGCTCTTGTCAACTCACTCCCGATGTCAATTAGCTCCTGATATAAACTCACTCCCGATGTCAATTAGCTCCCGATGTAAACTAACTCCCGAAGTCATAGCTTGAAGCATTCACAAACTGACACCCCCCCACAATTTGCTCCCGATGTAAACTCACTGGGCTGTAACATAACTTGAAGCATCCGCAAACTGAACAAGGCTGTAACACAATTAGAAGTACAAGCACTGCACCCCCCCAGAAGCATTTGCAGCAACAGCAGTGATAAAGAATGATAACATGAGCTGATTCCTACCTCTGTCTCATCGCTGCAGTAGATCACTTTGTTTTTCAGGGATATTGAGAGCCTTCCAGTATATCCAGCATTTTATAAGTTTAAAAATAAGTTTAAAAATAACATCTTTAATGTGAAGAAGTTAAAAATTATTTCTTAATTTCAGTTTTAATATTGGAAGCAGTGTGCTACGCCTCTGAGGAACTCTTCGGTAGACCGCTCTCCAAATTTTTCAAGGACCTTTTCCAATCTGACAGCACTGTCCTTGTGCTGTCTTTTTGAGCGTTTCTGGAATTGCCAGCAATCAGCTGCTCTATTTCTGCTTCCCTCTTTCGTTGAATGCCCTTTAATCCATCTATGAATTTCCATATTGAAGGATGAGACATGCACAGAATTGACTACATCCCTCTATGGAAAGCTTCCACTGCATTATTTGTCTTTGACCGTTTTTCTGCCACACTGTCACTATGGTTCCACAGAGAGATGGCATACTGTGGTTGCCTTCTACCTGTGCCACGTCTGTTTCTACGCCCAATCCAAGTGTCCTCGAAGTAGTCAATAATGGACTCTAGTTCAGGAGGAAAAATATTGAGCCCTTCATCGGTGATGTCCTCAAATCTGGTGACAACCTGGTCTGGGGGTAAAAAGCAAGAGCGGGTAGGTATCTGCATTTAGGGCTGAATTCTGTGTCCTGCGAGTACCTAATTCCCAGTCCCTCTGACTGTATTTTCTGATAATTACACTATGCAAAGTGAAAAAAGCACCCCACTTGACGTGCTTGTGGGAAAACATTTTTAAATGCTTGAATGGTGGCCTTCTCGAAGTCAGTCATAATTACTAACGGATCCAGATGTGAATTTATTTTTATTATAACAGTTAGCACTCGCTCATAATGCTCTCTTTTTTTTCCTGGCAATAGAGCGTACACTGCTGGTTGCACATTTCCAAATCGCTCCCCAAATATGATAAATATTTGGTAAAACAGTGGTGGAGCAATACTAAATGTTCCATCAGCAAACCAATTGCTACAGTACTCTAGGTACTGTAAGTTTTCCTCCATTCCAAAGACTAGTATTCGATCTGCCCCAGGGCCACTATCGAGCAACAAAAAATTAACTTTGATGCCCTGACAAGTTGTGAATGTGGTATAGTAGTCAGGCAATGATAGCTCACATAAATTTCGTGGATTTGGAGGTGCACCATGCACCCTTACTCGTTGAATAGTGCGTGTCATGTTTTTATCTACCATGCACCCCTGTGCTGCCAGTGAAATACTTTGTTTTGAGTGGAGTAGTACTTGCGCAGTAGTATCTTGAGTAGTTGCAGCTCTTTTTTTTGCAAGATTTACTGCTTCTGCTTGTTCTACAGCTGCAGGGTCAGGAGCATGCGAGTGCTGGCTGAAAGTTGCAATAATACTAGGATTGTCATAACTTACAGTGTGCACCCTTGCGTTGCAACACTTTGCCTTTTTCACTGCAAGTTCACACTGCCAAATAGATTTTCCATTATGCCCACGTTTGTGGTGTGTGTAAATATAATTCTGTCCATCTACAAGCTTTTGCTTGTTGCGTTCTGACAAGATGAACCTCCCTTCCATTTTCAAGTGTTAGCATTGAGTTCTCTTCTGATACTATTGTTTTTAAATAAACTTGATTACAAATTGACAGTGACTGACAGCAGTAATTGACAGCAACCATGGTTACAGAACCGAGAGAGAGAGGCAAAGAACACAGGAGCAAGGTGTTCAGTGCTATCGCAAATTAAATTGAATTGAAAAGCAACCTACACAGACATACACTATCAGAGGTAATTAGTATAGCTTATTTCTTCAGCACAGAAACCTACACTGAGATACACTAGCAATAATTCCCGACTTCTAAAATGTAGACTCAATGATCTGTAGCAATGGCTGTGATACGAAGTCTGAAAAGTTTGCTGTCAGCTGAAAATTAAAGCTGTCACTAATTACAGATCTACTCTTTAACACTACATTATGGTTTTTGAAGGTCTGAAAAAAAATTCAATTGTTCGTCACTGGGGGGGGCAGCTGTTATTATTAAAATGGTTTGGGAAATTAGGAATATGAATCCGAATAGTACTGGGAGCGAAAATACATGGAGCGTAAAGGACGGGAGTTAATTGACGTGTATAAGAATTGTCTGGAGCGAATTGTCTCGGCGCGTATTGTCGGGAGCGAGTTGACATTGACCCTAGAAAGTGCAGTTAGGTGGCTCAGTGGTTAGTGCAAAAATTGCTAGTTTACACATTTATTACTCCCCACAATATCATTATTTTGCAGCCATATTGATGCTGGCTAGAATTTGTTTTAGTCTAGTAGGTATATCCTATCATGTCCGCTACTGTACATTGTATAACCAGGATTTTTCTTTTTAATAGAATAATTAATAAAGATAATTATCTGGCAAACTATAACTTACAACAATCAATTCCACACTAACTGTAGACCCTAATCATGGGAGTGATTTCAGTTTTGCAAGTTTGTTTGTTTTTTCATAAAACGGCAAGAAAAAAATCTAAAAATGTCAGTGGCAAAGAGATCATCTGACCCAGTATTAAATTCCTAGCACAACACAGTCAGGTACCATATCTCATTACCAAGTCAAGAGCCTGATTGCCTGCATACTTATCCCATCTTTTCTCTTCAATCCCCTCCTCCTCCTACTCCCTGTGCTGAATGGACCTGCAGACCTTTTCCTTTCCCCACCCACTCTCCTCAGCCAGGAAGTCTGGTTTGTCATATCGCCTCCCCTCCCTCTGGAGCCATTTACTACCCTCCTTCCATGTCTCACTCTTCTCTTCATTAGATGCCAAGTAAAAATCCTTCTCCCTCCACCCTGCTCCTGCCAACCCTCTTCCTGAACACTTCCTTACCCTTGCCTGATTTTTGACCACCCCATATCTCTCCCTCCTTCCTAACCTTATAGTTCTGGCAATGCTCACTAAGTTTATCAACTTATTTTTCTTCTTTCAGCACCAGCTTAGCCTATCACCTCTCTGGCACAATGCACTTTTGAGTTTGCCCAATTTGCATGGAGGACTTGTATGCCAAGTTATTTGTTCTGCATATATAATGTTTTGCCATTTTGTCTATGCAGCAATCAACATATGCTCTTTATGTCATCATCACTGTAACCACATCACCAGACTGGCAATACTGTGTTTGTATTTTGCTTTTCCCCTTCATCTTTTGCCTAAATCACACCTGGAATTGAGCCTGCACTCTGTGTGCCTCTACCAGTTACCAATTTTCAAATAAATAAATAAAAGTCAGGGATTATGAAATGTAAAAATGTTATTTGAAATATATTTTAGCAAATGATTTTGTAAAAAATATTGAAAATGCTTCAGTTTACATATAATACAAAAGAGCAGTAAACCATTTTATAAGTGTAAGAAGGCACTCCAGGGTGTGCATTAAAGGATCTGAATGTACTTTCCTGGGGGTGCATTAAAGCAACAGTGCAATGAAATCAGGCCCCTCCAAGAAAAATTACCCTACATTTTTTCACTATAAAATATTCCAATCACCTTTCAGTCTTATTTGGTGACAAAATGTTTTTTTTAATATAGTTCCTCAAAAACTGGAGTATTTTATATATATACTTTAATTTAGTTTTTACTCCAGAAAAAAATGGCCTCCACACTTGCCTTAAAAATACCATTGTAAACCTGATAAGGGTTAAGAGCAAGAAAAAAAAATATGATGTGCTACATTAGAAGCAGCAAGAAAACTAGATTTGACAGGTATGCTATTATTTTCATAAACAGTAACTGAAACTAGCAACTTTGGGAAAAAAATGGTTGTTGCATTGCTGCTTTAAGAAAGCAATAACAAACAATGATGTGTGCATTGAACAGATCTATCTGCATGCCCAGGGGTGTAGTAAGGCTCAAGAACACAGGCCAACTGCCTACATCCCCTGGAAGTGCAGTAGGATTTCTTCAGTGTACACCTTGGTGTGTCTTATTGGGCTTATAAAATGGATATTCTATTTTACATATATGTAAAAGTTGAAGTCAAGAGACGCACATACTAGAAAAGTAAAATTATTGGTTTATTTTACCTAAAATAGTTCCTCCATGAGCTTAGAAACATAGAAACATAGAAGTTGATGTCAGATAAGGAACTCAAGACCTATCCAGTCTGCTCATTTCTTTTTCTGCTTTATAAATGTGCCATTGGCCTATGCTCTGTCAGTGGCCTATCTATTCATACTCATCTGTATTGCTCCCTTATGCCTATCCCAGGCCTTTCTGAAGCTCTGCACTGTATTCATAGCCACCACTTCCTGAGGTAGGCTGTTCCATGCATCCAGCACCCTTTCTGTGAAAAAGACTTCCTCACATTACCCCTTAATCTGGCTCCCTCTAGTCACATACTGTGTCCTCGTGTCCTGCTGTTTTTCTTATATTTAAACATGTTAGACTCTTCCACCTTGTTAATGCCTTTAAGATGTTTGAATGTTTCGATCATATCAACCCTCTCACTCCTTTGCTCAAGGGTATAAATATTGAGCTCCGTTAATCTGTCCTCATATGTCTTCTGATGCAGTCCCTGCACCATTTTGGTTGCCCATCTCTGGACTGCCTCAATTTGATTAATGTCCTTGTGAAGGTGTGGACCTCAGTACTGCATGCAGTACTCCAGATGAGGCATAACCAGTGTCTTGTAAAGAGAGTTTACCTCCCTCTTATGACTTGTGATACCCTACTAATACACCCTAATATCCCCTTATCCTTGCCTACTGCTTTAGAGGTCTGCTTGGATGATTTCAGGACATCAGTGATGATGATGCCCAAGTCTCTTTCTTCCTTTGTGACTGCCAGCAACTCCCCTCCCAGCCTATAGGCAGCTTCAGGGTTTCTCTCCCCTATGTGCATGATCTTGCACTTCTTTGCATTAAATCCCAGTTGCCACTCTTCAGACCATTTTGCTAGTTTATCCAGATCTCTTCTGATTCTGCCCACCCCATCTGGATCATCTACTCTGTTTCAGATCTTGGTGTCATCTACAAACAGACAAGCCTTACCCTCTAGTCCATCTGCAATGTCACTAATGAAGATATTGAAGAGGACTGGCTCCAGGACTGATCCCTAAGGTACTCCACTTGTGACTTGCATCTCTCTTCTGACTGTATACCATTTACCACCACTCTCTGTTTTCAGCCCGTTAACCAATTTGCCACCCTGTTGACCAACTTCACCCACCCTAATCCTACCCAACTTATTAATTAATCTTCTGTGTGGAACAGTATAGAAAGCTTTGCTGAAGTCAAGGCAGGCAACATCAACTGCTCCCCTTGGTTCACCACTCTGGTTACCCAGTCAAACAAATCTATGAGATTAATTTGACAGAACCTTCCTTTTGTAAACCCATGCTATCTTGGATCCTGTGCCCCTATGGATTCTAGGTGTTGCACTATCCTTTCCTTAAGGAGTGCCTCCATAATCTTGCCCACTACTGAGGTAAGACTGACTGGTCTGTAGTTCCTGCCTCCTCCCTGCTACCACTCTTGTGGAGTGGGATCATATGATCCCTTCTCCAGTTTTCTGGGACCTCTCCTGTGCTCAGAGACTCACTAAACAGTTCTGCTAATAGCTCTGATAGTTCCACCCCTAGCTCCTTAAGTACCCTGGGATGTATGCCATCAGGTGCCATTGCCTTGTTCACCCTGAGCTTAGCGAGCTCTTATAGGACCCTTTCTTTTGTGAAGGGAGTAGTGCTCACCTCCCTCCCCCCTGTGTCCATGGTGCTGAGCTGTGGGCCCAGCCCTATCTTCTGTTCAGTAAATATGGAACAAAAGTATCTATTTAGGATAGATGCTTTTACAGGGTCCTCCTCCTCACATGCCCACTTTTCTCCTTTGAGCTTAGAAATACCCCCTCTGGACTTTCTCCTTTCACTAATGTATCTATAGAAAGTCTTGTCACTTTCTTTTACTGTTCGTGCTAGTGTTTCCTCAGTTTGGGACTTTGCCTGCCTTACTGCCTTCGATGCTTCCCTTAGGGCAGTTTGGTATGCCACCCTATCTTCATCCCACTGTGTTCCCTTATATTTCTTGAAGGCCAGCCTTTTGTCTCTGACCTTTTCTGCTACTGTATTTCAGAACCAAAGAGGTTTCCTTCTTCTTTTGCACTTCCTTTTCTGTCTAACACTATGAATGTTGCTTCAAGTATTGCATCCTTAATGCTTGCCCACTTTGCCTGTACCCCCTCCCCTGTGTTTCTTTTTGCCAGGGCTAGCTTTGTTGGCCATCTTATCAAAGTTAGCTCCTCCAAAGTCCCATATTTTTGCTTGATGGTTTGTTTTTGCTTTAGGACATTTGTCATACTGTCGCCACCCTAGTTGAAGTTTTTTATGCTACTGTAGTCTTGAATGTGTGCCACCACCCATGCACACACACACACATGCACACCACACCACACACATTCCCAGATTGTGTTGGTGTTCTTTAAAATTATGATTATTTTAACAGAAGAATTGGAATAAGCAGTTGTATGGCATGGAGCAAATGTGTAAATGGGAGATGATCAGCTGTGAGATTGTTGTGGTTCTAAAAAAACAAGGCTGCTGACAAGTGCTATTTTTTTGTTTCTATTTACAGTAAATTAGCTAGTGTGTGTTGGGAACCAGTTAGACTGCTACGCTTTTAAGTGAACTGGGAGCAACACCGCAATGAATGGTGAACATGCAGATTGTAGGAGCAACCAAGGAGATTTTCAGCATGAACGTGATGTGTGAGACAAGTCTGTTTTGTTTTATTAGCTAGTATGTGTTGGGAACCAGTTGTAGTTATATGCTTTTAAGCTAGCTGGGAGCAATGTAGCAATGGAGGGTGATCACACAGATTATAGAAGCTGCTGGAAAGGAATTCAGCATGAGCATGATGTGTGTGACAACTCTGTTTTGTTTGAATTCTAGCATGATCATGATGTGGAACGCTATTTTGTTCAATTAATAAAAATGGCATATATTATGTTTTGATTTGATTATTTTGATTATAATGCAGAATGGAGTTTTTCTTGCAAAGGGAGAAAAAGCGGCAGCTGTTCAATTTGTGAAGATTCTACATAGACATTGATTTCTTTTTTAGTTTGCCCTAGTTTGGAGAACTTGTTTTTGCACATGCATTAGATGGAACTAATGCACGGGTATCAGCCAATCAGGATGCAGAATTTTCATTGCCGATTTTATAAAATCCTTTAATGCATTCCCTGTTGTAGATTATTGTTTACTTATTAGAATGTTTTATCTTTGATATGATTAACCACATACAGAATAGTGGATGAGGGACCATCAACAACAAGGTTGTGCTTCAATCAAGGCAGCTAATGAAATCATACTGACCTTGAGAGCATAGCTGGAGAGGTCTCGATGATTTATTCAACTCCTGAGATGGAAACACAACCTTACTTCCGGATGGGCAACAATCCATTGTTTTATATAATTTATGGTTCCCAAAACTGTTCAAACTTTTATTCACAAAGTTTCATACCTTATGTTTATGGTCCCAGTTTTTCCTGGCAGCTTGCTTATGGTACTGCTCAGTCATCTATGAAGTTGTTTCACTCCCACTCTGCTGTTTTATAAAAACTGACCCTTGTTTTAAGTGATGCTCAAATCCCAACCCTACAAATAGTATCAGTGGTGCTCAGTTAATAAATAAATAAATAAAATGACAAATCAGTTGAGACCATCTCATGAAGTACTCGCTAAGCGGTGCCACCATGTTGGGTTGAATTTTTTCCTGCAGAACACTGTTTCTACCAATCAGGTGGAAGATCAAAGGGAAAAAGTTGTTGTAGTTTTGCTGTGACGTCAGAACGATACTACAGCTTCCATGACCTTTAAACTGCTCTACAACATGTTTCTGAAAAGAAAAATGATTTCCATTCACAATTAGACCTAACCATATACTAATGTAATATTATATAAAGTGTCTTCCAAATAGTGGATTGGCAGTCCTGCAGGCCAATGAAAAATTAAAATGAGAATTCAGATATAAAATAGTGGTTGGCTATTTACTGCAGCATTTGATCACCAGCAATCAATACATTCAGACTAACTACCGGTATTTACACAGTTCTTAATTAGTAATTACAAGATAAGACCTATGGTACAACATCTCTGATCCTACAGATATTTTAGCCCACTTCTCCTGGATTTGGAACAGTTCTACATTTTCCTGGAAGAGTTTATATTCCCCATTAATTGTCCTCTTGTATTTAAGTGGGGTCTCAAAAGAATAATGTAACACTTAGGGCAAAATATGCAAAAGATTATTCCAGCACCAGATGCCATGATAGCAAATATCTCCACAGCCACCATATACTTCCCTGTTGTGCTGAGGTATGCTGGGATGAAAGACAGCCAAACACTAACAAACACAATCATGCTGAAACTGATAAATTTAGCTTCATTAAAACTATCTGGCAATGTCCTCGCTAGAAAGGCCACAACAAAGCTGACACTGGCCAGGAGACCCAGATATCCCAGCATGCAACAGAACAGGATCACTGAACCTTCTTTACATTCCATTATAATTTTACCCTCTTCTGTTTGCATGTTCAGCTCAGGAAATGGAGGAGATGTTGCCAACCACATAATGCATATAGTGACTTGCAGCAGGGTGCCAAAGAAGACAATGCAGTAGGGTGTCTTGGGCCCAACATAATTCCTTAAATTGCTGTCAGGCTTTGTTGCTTTAAAGGCAATGACCACTGTAATTGTTTTGGCCAGTATCCCAGAAACACACAGGGAGAATATTATACCAAAACCAGTTTGTCGGAGCAGACAGGTAAGTTCTTTAGGTTGACCAAGGAATATCAAGGGACAGAGGAAGCAAAGAAACAGGGAAATAAGAATAACATAGCTGAGTTCACGGTTATTGGCTTTCACAATTGGAGTGTCCCAGTACTTAATGAAGATACAGAGGATGAAAGCAGTAGTTAAAGAGAAGAATGATGTAGAACCAGTCAGAGCTAAACCCAAAGACTCTTCATAAGAAAGAAAGTCCACAGATTTCAGGATGCAGATATTCTGTTTATCATTTGGCCACTGATCTTCTGGACATCTGAAGCAGTTATTGGCATCTATAGGAAAGGAAAAGTTCAAAAGCCATAGCAACAGTTACTGCAGGGAGCTGTATAAACAGTACAGTATGCATTCTTATTAAGGATCGTATCTGTAGTTTTGTGTCTTCTATGGTGTAACTCAATTCCTAACCAGTTATATAGGTAGGCAAACAGTGGAATAACCCTTTCCTTATACAGTATATCAACATAATATAGTTATTGTTTGGCAAATAGCTTTGCCTGCTGCATGTCTAACTATATACAGTACCTTCTGTGGGTCAGGTAGCAGCAATGCTCTAAAATCTCTGCTCCACTAAAAAGATCTAGCTAACTAAGGTTTAGGTGAGATTGTTACTGTATGTTTATTCAGAAATTTCCTTTGGCCAATCTAATAGTGGTAGACAGACAACAGGGATGAGCTAAGACTCAGGATCATTATAGACAGACAAGCAAATGCTATAAAGTAGTATACAGTGGCTCTCAAATCTTAATGCACCTTCTCGGTTCTTGACCTAAATGTACTAGCTATCTACATATGTGTACAATTGTCAGGTATGGCAGTCGCTGTCCTTCTTCTGAGCTGTAGGAATAAGGAGTGGTAAGGTCATACAGGATGTAGCACTGATCATATCTGAGCTTGTGGGTAAAGTTCCTAGGGAGGGGAAGGCCAAATTAATTCCAGGGGCTTAATGGCATCCACCCAAGGGTTATTCTGGAGATATATAAGGAATCCTGGCTTCACTGAAAAAGGAACACACTGCCAGAGCAACACAGGTCAGAAAATCAGAAGATTAGTAGGGTAAGGGAATACGTTGGCTTTAATGCCACAAGTGTTGCATTACGTAAAGGGTGATAAAATTGATCTGTGGGTTAAGACAGGGGGAGGCAGTGGTGGTCTAGTGTTTAAAGCTTTGGTTTAGGAGTCAGGAGAAAAAGATTCAAATCTCACCTGATCCTATTATTCCCAGTGTGACTTTGATCCAGTTGCTTTAATCACCCCCTCCCACTGTGCATTAGTTCTCCCAGCTGCACAATTGGGTTAAACTCAGCCCCACCGAAAAAGGGATGTCACATCTCATTCGGGCTATTGCAGGTAAATTAACTGTAAAATAACATAAAATAAAAAACAAACAAACCTTAAGAGTTTTCAGGGTTCTTTAGAAAAAGGAACGGTGCTGCTGGGCTGGACAACAGCACTGAGTGACTATAAGCAATCTGCAATTAAGAATTGAACTGGAGCTCAGTAATGTAATAGCGGGGCCATCAAGGGACCTACTGACCTACTGTATAACAGAGGAGGTAACATACTAGCAGGCTTATGTGATCTGCTGGAGATTGTACAGCGAGTAAGTGAAATTCAACACCAGCTCTCCATATTCACAGTTCTGCACAAAACCCACCAGGCTGCATTTTCTCTACCATAAAACAGAACATTTATAAAATTACAGTGAACATGATATGTCTTGTGCAAAAACATTACTTATAGTATGTAAAGGCTGAAATGCTGTGTGCAATTTAAGGCTTCTCATTATAGAAAGGCTGCACATATCAGAGAATGTGCAGTGCAGATTTAGAAAGATAATAAATGGTCTTTCTTTCTTTCTTTCTTTCTTTCTTTTTCTTTCTTTCTTTCTTTCTTTCTTTCTTTCTTTCTTTCTTTCTTACCAGGTGACAAGGTAAGTGCACCAGGCAGACGAATGCCTATTTTTGTGCATGACCTGGGAGATTACATACAAAATACAGAGTATTAAAAATGCAAAATGCATGTAAAGTAACAAAATTTAGGTAAAACATGACAGCATGCATTAAAAAGCATGAGTGGACAAGAGTGGGACTACCATTCATAGCAGACATAAGAAATGTTACAAAATAAAGCAATTACCTTAGAGAAACAAAAATAAGAAAATAAAACAGGGAGTTTTAGCTATTAGGCAGGGAAGTTGGAATGTACTTACTTGTATTAAGATTTCTAAGACAATATTTGATAGAGATGTTAGGCCATAAAAACTACTTTGTCTGTAGCGCTCCACATTGTCAATGGGTAATTAGAACATATGGGTAATGTGCAATCATACTAGGGGAATTGGCACAGTCCAAGGTTGTAATCAGGACAGAATGTTGGGCACAGCAACATTCCAGACATTACAGACAGCAGCAACTCTCCAGTCTTTGCTGTGCAATTACAGGGGAAGCAGCATAGAAGATTCTCTGAAAAAGAACATTTCTTTTAGGTGTTTACATTTTAGGGCTGCAATCCTGCTGAGCAGGTTGAGGCTACCTGGTGAAAGCATCCCTAAATTTAAAATTGATCCTGTTAAGATGCATCTTTCAAATTTGCTAATCTGCCTTTTTTCCCCCCTTTCCACTGCATGTCTGTGCTTGGATTGGAGGTCATGATATTAGTACTGTAAAAGCCGCTTAATGGGGATGCCCTGGTAGGGCCCTTTTGTCCCCATTAAGCGTCCGTCCCGTTTAACAGAAGCCATTGAAAATGGCTTGTCACACACAGTACAGCTGCACTGGCATCTGAACTGTACTGTGTGTATGTACATTCCTTCGTATTATGATCATTTTGCCTCTTTCACTGAACTCGGACTCTGTTCTGATGCTGGTACAGTAACTGACAGTAACTGACACAGTTTGTGAGCGAGGCGAACACATGAGGTTTATCGCCCCGCCTCCTGACATCACTCTGTCTATCCCCCCCCACCGCACACTTTATGTCTCTCTCACCTGGAACTGTTGGGCACATTTTGTTTCACTCTCCTCATCCGCCCCATCATCTCTCTGCATCTGAGCTGCACTGGTGCTAGTACGGAGAGCCGAACAGTAACTTGGTGAAGAGACAGTGAAAGTGAGAGAAGAGAAAAAAGATAATCACATTTGAACTAAGTCTCTCTCTCTCTCTCTTCCCCATCAGTTAAGCTAGGAGTTGTTTAGAGCTGACACTTTGGAAGTGAGATGCCAGAGTCACTAATTTATTTTCCCACACATTGCCACTAATCCAGTTTTCACCCATAATTAGGTGTGAAAGAAGCTTAACAGTTTAGTAGGAGGACCAGTCTGGCATGAAATTGTCCACATTATGTTGCAGGGTCAGCCCATTTAAGCAATTACAGGCCCCATATGATAACATAGCCACTTAATCGGTGCCTGGGGGATCATCCCCTATAAGTGAATGTCCCCATTAAGCACATCCCTATTAAGTGGTTTCCACTGTACAACAAACTGGAGGATAAGCTACATCAAATAAAAATAAATGTTAGCCTCTCGTTCCTGCTTCCACTACAAAGGGGGGTTCCCCAGGGCTCCATTTTAGGTCCACTGTTATTTCTGATTTATGTTAATAACCCAACCAAGAACATCTCTCACTCTCACAAGCCAGTTCATCACTTCAATCCAACCTTAATCAGCTCCAGCAAAACCTAATCTCAGCAAAATCACTATTAAATGCAAAAAAAAAAAAAAAAAAACAAGGTCATGTTTTTCCATCTGCCAAAGTCTGCTGCAGCAAGTTTAGACTACAGTAATGCTACCCCTATCATCACCCTCTTACTGAGGTGATAAGCTTGAGATTGTGAATAACTTCAAATATTAAGGTTTTTTACCGGACTCTCACTTGTCATCTGTTCCCCACATTGAATCACTGTCCCAAAAACTGAAGCAGAGACTGGGGTTCTTTTAAAGGAACAAATCCCTCTTCTCTCGGGATTCAAGAACAAGACTGGTCCAGGCCACCTTCATGCCTTTGCTTGATTACGCAGATATAATGCATAATAATTGTACAATCCACCGCCTCCATACCCTGAACACCCTTTATCACCAGGCTTTACACTTTATTACTAATGCCCCAGCCAGAACACACCACGACACATTATACAAGGAGATTAATTTGACCTCACTATCGACCAGGAGACTTTTTCATTTTTACAACTGGGTTTATAAAGCTCTCCTGAACAAGTTACCCCCATACATTTCTTCTACTCTGCATCGCTTTCAAAGCTCCTATGCATTAAGGAAATGTGCAAATATTTCACTGGAAATCCCCCAAACCCATACCCAAGCTGGCAAGTCAGACGTGAGTTATGTCCTCCCTTCAGCCTGGAACAAACTCCAAAGAACACTTAAACTAAAAAATCTGATACCCCTAAACACATTCAAATCCATCGTGGCAACAACTACCGCAGAAACCTGTCAGTGCTACTAACTACCAAACTCTGTTCTGCCTAGCTCGTCTCAACCTTCGAAATAACTGTCAAAAGCTGTATTATGCACTTATTTTTGTCTCCCGTTTTCACAATATTTTTCAGGCTGTGACTGGTATTTACTTTTGCTATTATAACTGTAAGTTCTCTCTGTTTATTCTACCTACTCTATGTTTCATATTTGTTTAATGTAATTTACTCAATGTTTTGTCAATCTACAATGTACTTCAGTGTCTTGTTATCGTTGTCTATGTTTAAGAGACGTCTTGTGAATCAACCTGCTCAATGGTTGTTATCCCTTCAAATAAACTGAACTGATTCTAAGGGTGTTTGCATTTTATCAGGTCTCCAATTTCCTCATGTCATGGTCCCTCATGTAAGTACCCCATTCTTTTGAGGTGATTGTTAGGGTCTAGCTCTCAGTCATTTCCCTGCTTCTCCCAACCATTTTTTGGGGGGTATCAGTCCCACCAAGAAACTGTGATGGGGGGGCTATGCATTTTATAATTTGCCAGTATCTGCCCTGAGTGCTTCCACTGTCTGATGAGGAACTATTTGATCTGTTTTGGGGACTGTTTCTTTTTGTTTTGGCTGAGCAGATATGTAGAGAATATATATATATATATATATATATATATATATATATATATATATATATATAGCAGGTAACAAAGAGCATGTTTCTAGCAGACTGATTCTAGGGAGTTCAGTACTCAGAGAATTATCATTTGTTTGGTAATGGCTCTTCTGAGCTGCATGGATTCCTACCATTTTCAGAGCCTTGTCTGTTGGGCTTGCACTCTGTTTTCACTGTCAAAAGCTGTTTCAAGCCTCAGTGCTTCTGTTGTCACAGCTCTGGGCTTGGGTGCATGCCCCTCAATGCGCTGATGTCATGTGCAGTCTAATGACATCACATCTGCACACAGTCTCATTAGCATGCACATCAGCACCTTTTCAAGTAATAGACGCAGCAGCTGTGTTTCCTTTTTTCTCTTCCTTCTGCTGGTGACCCCCATCGTCCCACAGGTATTCCCCAACCCCATCACCTACTGTCACTGCGACTTACCTTCGGCCTTGGAGTGCTTCACAGATTGCCCCATGAGGCAGGGCCACTGGGGGGGTTCCCCAAGCCCCCCTTCCAGTGCCACAGTCAGATATGTGGCTGGTGCCCAGTAGGCGGTGTGAGGTCTGTGGGTATCTGTGGGGCAACATCCTGCAGCTAGCTGTGTTTTTCTGTTGTTCTTCCCCATCCCATGGACTGTTTGTGGAAGTGGTGGTTTTATGTATGTACATTGGAAGATATGCTTACTTATCCCACCAGGAAGCAGCCCCCACTCTGAACTGCTGTCCAGCTGCACCTCCAGCTATTGTCACCTATGTGGCAGTGTTGCGATAGCACAGTCTGCTGTCCCTCCTCAGAGGAGGGGAGCAGCATCTGGGATGCTCAATCCTCCTCCCTATGGCCAACCCGTGAATGGCCCAGGATTGTTCCCAATCCCTGGTCACCAGCATGATGGTATGTGAGGCATGGGTGCCTCTGCCCTCTATGCCACCAGGCCAGATGCAGTGTCTGTGTTTCTTTCAGCTAATCTTTTGCTTCTTAGTCACAATGGCTCCTACAACAGACATTTTTGGTTCTGTAGGCTAGCAGGAATGCTGCTGAATCTGTTTTCCCTTGCAGGAGGGGAGTGGGGATCAAAGCAGCACTCCTTGAAAAAAAATACAGCTACATCTATATAGATATCTTAAACACAAAAACAAAAAAAGAACACCAGACAGTTTTCTTGACTGTTTCTGGGCTGTGGCCTCATTTATTGGTCAAGTGACATTGGCACCATGGCTTATAGTAGACCTGTTGTGTTTATATGATGTAAGACCTGTAGAAGGGTAATATTGCTCTCTCTGTTGGGTTCCTGTTGCCTCCATTGAGTTACTCAAGTTAATATGTCTCTCAGCTTGAGTTACTCAAGCGCTTTGTATGTATGAAAAGTGCTATATAAATGCTGATTCTCCTTCTTCTTCTTCTTCTTCTAATATGTCTCTTACAGTTCCTCCCAATAAGAACTCTGAGCTGGGGGTGCACCTGTTGTAACAACTGGCAGTGGCTAAGCAGAATTGCATAAATCTTTGTTGCTGCCCTTGGGTGAACTTTTGAGCCCTGATGTTCCACAAGACATCCCTTTCCACCGCCTGACCCCAAGCTAGGCCCTTCAGGTCAACGGGGCCCATGTAGGCATGTCCAGGAGCACCAGAGCAGAACAAGGCTGCTAATCTGTATTTGTAGGCAGACTCCGACATTGATCATCCAGAGGGTCAGGAAGAGGATATCAGGGATCTTGGGGAAAAATCCTGACTCCCAAAACTTACTTGATAATGAGAATGAGCATTCATATGAGGAGGAGGAAGGGGAGTGGACAGAGTTGAAGAGGAGAATTCCAATCCCTTCCCTGTTTGATACCAAGTATCTGTCCTATCTTATAACTGAGGCTTGTCGGACATTGCAACTGAAGGAGGTGCAATCCAAGGAGGCCTTAGATGTGAACCCTATCTTCTCCATGTCCTCCTGCACTCCAAAGAACTTTTGAAACATTATTCACTGTGTCACAGAAAAAAGTCAGGCACTCATGACAACTAACAAAATAGGACACCAGGCCCCAACAATTATAATGCTATGTTGTCTTCATTAAAACAACAATCCTGAGTGGAACACACCCACCTGGTGCTTCTCAGACCTGCTGGTCATTTTCACTGTGACCAGATTATTGCACAAGAATGGGCGGGTGTGGAACAGAGGAAATATATGCCAGAACCCAGGATACAGTTTTTGCCTTTTATGGAATAAAATACCCACAAGTGGGAAACACTATCCCTGGCTTATAAGGCTGTACATGACTCTGTAAGGCACATGACTATCTGAACTGAGGGATCTCTGGCCTTAGTGGATACACACAATACGCAACTTGATGCTTCGTGCAGAACTGCGTTGGTGTTCAGTGGAGCAAACTTCCACAACTCCTATGCATCCTTTATTGTCACTAGAGCATTAAACTTGTGGGTTATGATTCTGATTAGCTTCATTCCCTTGGACTCTGAGGGGACAAGCATTTTTTTAGCTGGTATCCATGTCCTCTACATTTCTAGTGAATGTCACTGTGGAGAACTTACACATATCATTTTGCGCCACTTATCACATTGTACCCACCATGTGAGGGGTATGGCTATGACATTGGGTCATGGACCAGGAAGCGAAGGCAAAGCTATTTAACTTAGCCTTTGTGGAAGGCTTATTATTTGTTTCAGGCCTGGATGACATTTTGAAGTATATACAGGATAAAAAGGGACACCTTCTGGCATCAAAGTAACAGCAAATGGCCAGCTCAACTTTGAAAAGTCAAGGAGGCAGCTGACAGAGGCAGTACTGAGGTGGTTTTCATCCCTTTTGGAACTTTGGGAACCAGGAAGTAAAGGTTCCTACATTGTGCTTAAGTGCAATAGTGGCAGAGGACCCCTTGCCCAAAGATGTAATGGCAGTCCAGGACGAAGATGTGGCACATCACAGTGAAGGTATGCTGGCCCATCTCTGCCCACTTCCCTTGGTGGAAGACTGAACAAATTTTACTCAAGATGAGCTCAGATAATGTCAGATGCTTGTGTTCTAGAGATTCTGACTTTAGGCTATGCAGTAAAGTTTACAACCATTCCCTCAAGGAACACTTTCTACCATTCCCTGTACCAAAGTACCCCACGAAGAGACAAGCAGTGTCTCGAATGTTAGATCACCTCAAACAGATCAGGGTGATTGTTCCAGTGACTCTTGAGGAAAAAGGCCAGGGATTCTTCTCTATTTATTTTGTGATTCCAAGAAGTGGGGGCAGACTTATTCTGGACCTGAAATACCCAAACAAGTTTGTTGTCCACACATCCTTCAAATATGGAGTCCTTACAATCAATCATCCCTGCTGTCTATCCAGGGTACTATTAAGCATCCATATGCCTGAGGGATGCATATTTCCACATCCCTATCCAGTAGTCTCATCAGAGGATTCTCAGATCCATGGCCCTGGGGCAACACTTTCAATACAGGATGCTTTGCTATGGGCTGGCAAAAGGCCCCATAGTGTTCTCAAAGTTGTTCATAGTCCTGGTAGCACAACTCCAGCAGGGGGGATATCATGTTTACTCTTACCTGAACAACTTGCTCATTCGAGTGCCTTCTCCCGCACTGGTGAGGAAATCAATGACCAGGACTCTGGAGGTTTGGGAGTCTCATGATTGGGTAGTCAGCTGGGAGAAAAGCTCTCTTGACCCATCTCAGATCTTGAAGAACCTGGGAGTGGTGTTCAGGGTAGATGAGGGGGAAGGTCTTCCTTTCAGCAGCCAGGAAGAAGACCTTGATGAGAGAGGTTCAGTGTCTGAGGAGCCAATCATCAGCTTCAGCTCACAGTCTGTTGTGGATTCTAGACTTCAGTGATGGGAACAATACATCTAGTCACTTGGTCTCACCTTTACAAGTTACCCCTCCAAATTGAGTTGCTTATGGCCTGGGAACCGACCTTGGAGGACTCTTAGACCAGGATTCCAATTTCCCTACCCCTGCAGCAGTCCTAGATTTGGTGGGTGAGTTTAGTGAATCTAAACAAGGGGTCTCCCTTGGAAGTCCCCCCCCAAGTTGACCCTGAATACCGATGCCAGCCTGTTAGCCTGGGGTACAGTGCTGGACCACCTTCCCATTCAGGGGTCTTGGTCCATGCAGGAGCAGAACCTGCACATCAATGTCCTGGAAATAAGGGTTGCACGCCTCACTCTCCTTCATTTTTTCAATCCGGTACAGTCAAAAGCCATGAAAATAAGGTTGGACAAGGCTGTCATGGTGGCATACACAAACAATCAAGTGGGCACAAAGAGCAGAGAGATGCTAAAAGAAACAATCAACCTTCTGCTCTGGGGAGAGGAGAACCTTCTCTCTCTGTAAGCAGTTCACTTGGCTAGGGAGTTGAACATTCAGGCTGATTGGTTAAGCCACAGGAATATCCACACAGGGGAGTGGATGGTGAACCCGGAGGTGTTCGACCTTTTGTGCAAAAGATTAGGTTATCCACAGATCCACCTGTTCACTTCCAGCCAGAATGCTCAAATACAGTGATTCTTCAGCTTCTACTGGTGCCAACTGGCAGAGGCAGTGAACACTCTGTCACAGGTGTGGAATTTTGGCAGAGCATATGTCTTCTCTCCTCAGCCACTCCTTCTCAAGATCATACACAAAATAAGACACTCAAGAGGATGTTTTCTTCTGATAGCTCCATAGCAGCCCAGAAGGCCATGGTTTTCAGAAATAGTGAAACTACGTAGCTCAACAAATACCATTTTAACTCCCAATTGGGGGACCTTGTCTCCTAGGGCCCCATTCTGCATCTGAACCTGGAGGGGATGTAACTTGCAGCCTGGCTTATGAAAGGAGGTGACTCCTGAATCAGGGTTTCTCTAGAAAGGTTTTGGATACCCTGATGGCTGCCAGAAAGAATTCCATACCTGTGGCTTATGTTTGTGTATGGACACATTTTTTAGTTTGGGCCAAAGATAAAAATATCCAGCCTTCTAAAGCAATGGTTCCACAGATTTTGGACTTTCTGTAGGAAGGAGAAAAAAAAGGTTTGACCTTGAGCACCTTGAGTGGTCAGGTGTCAGCCCTTGAAGCCTCCTTGGGCTCGTCATTAGGGACTAACTAGGGGGGCTATTTATTTTCTAAGAGCAGTCAGCAGAAGCTGACCACTTTTCCAATCCCCTGCCCCCCCATATGCTCTTAATATGGTCTTGAATACTGGTTGTAAAGAACCCATCAAACTTATTTCATCAGTACCACTAGATACATTGTCCTACAGCTTGTGTTTTTCAGTTACTATGTGTTTGGCCAGGAGGATTGGAGAGCTGCCGGCCTTGTCCCAGAAAGAACCTTACCTCATCATGCACAAGGACAAGGTGGTTCTGAGAACGGTTCTGTCTTTCATTCCAAAGGTTCCTATAGCCCTTCATATGAACCAGGAAATTTTTCTTATTTATTTATTAGCTTTTGGTAACCAGGTAAGTACACTAGGCAAAAAAACTGCCTATTGTCAGGTACAACCAGGGAGAGTACAAACTGTAAAATTCAGCAATGACAACAGTAATGCATCACAGTGACAATCAATTGGGACATAATGATGATATCTGTCAGGACAATAATAAGTCAGCATTATAGATCACAGAACCTATGCAAGACACGGATAACAGTAATACAACAATTTACAGTAAAATGACAGTTATAGCTGGATCACATGACAAATAGCCTAGTTAGGGGAAAGAAAACATACAGGTAAAACAATACACTTAAGTTAAACATTACAGTCAAGGACATCTACACATCTGGCAACAAACACAGAAAGTTAAGTGCAGTTGCAGTTACCAAGAGCATATAGGTGGGAAAACAGTGAATGCTTAAAAGTAAGGTGAGATGAGGAGTTCTTAACATGTAGGGGGAGAGAGTTCCAGAACCTAGGTGCAAAGTAGGAGAAGGCTTGCTCACCCATTTTCAATGAGCAGGGCCTAACAGAGAGCAACGGGAAAGAGGAGGACCTGAGTGAGCAGGACTGGGAGACGGGGTAACCATGTCACCCAGAGTGGTGGGGTGAGGGGTTCTAGTCAGTAAGTCAACAAAACAACCTAGGGCATAAGAACGGAGAGCACTGGGAGACAGCCAGTTTAAGGCAGAAAAGAGTATGCAGTGATGGGTTAGGCGAGGAGCAGATAAGGCAAATCCACAGATATTTTTGTAAGACGTGTCCCACTTGCGAAGAACCCCAGCATTGGCATGAGAGAGTACAGGGAGGGCATATAGTAGTTGTGGGAGAAGAACACCTCTAGCTACAGAGATTCTAGCTGCCAGGGTGAGTGAGTGGAGCACTTTATAGGCCGTGCTTATCTTGGCGTTGACTGAATGACAGAATTCTTTGACATGAGCAGCAAAATCCAGTACCGGGACTAAGGTAACCCAAAGATATTTGAAAGATAAAGTATTGGAGACAGCAGTTTCATCACAGGAGTGGACCAGGAGCTTATGCAACTCAGTGGACACTTTTCTAGTGGACCCAAAAAGCATGGCCTGGGTCTTAGCTATGTTCAGTAATTGATAGTTAGATGAAAACCAGGATTGTAGGGACTGACACTCCTGAGAAACAGTTGGATTAATGTCCACAACAGACTTGGAGGCAACGTAAAGCACCAGGTCATCCGCATACATGATTATGCTGCTGAGTGGAAAAAGGATATGGATGTCATTATTAGAAAGAGAGCTAAGAACAGGGTATTACATTCTTCAGTCCACAGCCAACTCATCCAAAAGAGAAAGAGTTGTACTAGTTAGATTTGCAAAGGGCAGTTTTTACGTTCACTTGCGCACATGTGCAAGGAACGTTTTGGGAGAGTAGCACACTTAGAGGTGTGCCTCTCCCACCCAATGCACTGCTCCCTTGAGCAGGCATGGCGATCCTGCACCAATGGGTGCAGCAGCTCAGTATGACAGCGGTGTTCCTCTGCTTCAAAGAAAAACACCGCTGCCATACTGAGCGCCACCTCGCTGGCCACGCGCTACCTCCCCGCGGCACGTCCGCCACGCGCCACTAAAGCATGCCACGCTGGGAGACCACCCAGCGTGGCAAGCATTGTTTGCTGATGGGTGCCCAACCTCCGCCGGCTCCATGGCCCCCAAAGCTATCTTGCTGCCACGCTGGGAGCCCACCCCAGCTGGCAAATGTTTGCTTTATTTTGCCGACGGGGTGCCCAACCCCGCCGGCCCTCGGTATCCCCCCAGCGTAGTTTGCCGACGAGGTGCCCAACCCCGCCAGCCCTCGCCCCCAGCCATCTTCTGCCACGCTGGGAGCCCACCCCAGTGTGGCAAATGTCCCACGCCGTTTTTTTTTTCAAACCTGTAAAACAAAAACTGTCCCGTGGCGCGTCTCCCAACCCCCTCACAACCTGCACCCACCCACTGCGCACCCAGCTCTCCCCACATCCCCCACCCCATGCTTACCTCCGACTTCGGCGCGACGATCTTCGGTGGACCGGGAACACGTCTGCACTCTTCAAAGGCGACCGCGAACTGAGGAAATGCGGTAAGCTGTATAATGGGCTAGATAGGGGGTTCAACTTTATTGCATATCTCAGTCATTTTTTGGAATTTTTGCACCAAATTTTCAACATGGGGTTTTTGGGACCCCTTCTCATGAATGATGTCACTGTCATGGTGTTATTCGGGCCCGAAGGGTGATTTCGCAGGCACTGCGCAGTCACTGTGCGAAATCACCCTTCGGCCTCGAATAATGCCATGACAGTGACATCATTCATGAAAAGGGGTCCCAAAAACCCCATGTTGAAAATTTGGTGTAACAATTCCAGAAAATGACTTTTACAAGCGTGCGCTGCGCAGTTCCTACGCAGGCTCGTAAGTTCGTGAATTTTCAATATTTTCACTCCAGATTATCAACATTGCCATTTTATCACACCTTCTTATGAGCTGTACAGCTGTCATTTTTCACATCTCACCCAAAACGTGTTTCCGCCCATGTAGCGCACAATGGCGCAGTCGGTGTGCGAAATCAATGTATGGAACACATTAAGAAAATCACAGTGACACTGTTCATGAGCAGAGGTCTTAAAATGGCTATGTTGAAAATTTGGTGAAAAAAATTCCTAAAAATGACTGTTTTACGACCGTGCGTTGTGCAGTTCCTACGCACACTCGTATGTTTGCGAATTTTCAATATTTGCACTCCAGATTTTCAACATTGCCATTTTACCACACCTCCTCATGAGCAGTACAGCTGTCATTTGTCACATCCTCCCCAAAATGTGTTTCTGCCCATGTAGCGCACAATGGCGCAGTCGGTGTGCGAACTCAATGTATGGGATACATTAAGAAAATCACAGTGACACTGATCATGAGCAGGGGTCTTAAAATGGCTGTGTGGAAAATTTGGTGAAAAAATTCCTAAATATGACTGTTTTATGAGTCTGCGTTGCGCAGTTCCTACGCACGCTCGTAAGTTCGCGAATTTTCAATATTTTCACTCCAGATTTTCAACATTGCCATTTTACCACACCTCCTTATGAGCACTGCAGCTGTCATTTTTCACATCTTGCCCAAAACATGTTTCCGCCCATGTAGCGCACAATGGCACAGTCGGTGTGCGAACTCAGTGTATAGGACACATTAAGAAAATCACAGTGTCACTGTTCACTAGCAGAGGTTTTAAACTGCCAATGTTGACAATTTGGTGAAAAAAATTCCTAACAATCACTGTTTCACCAGCGTGCATTGCACAGTTCCCACGCATGCTCCTAGGTTTGCGAATTTTCAATATTTCCACTCCAGATTTTCAACATTGCCATTTTACCACACTTCCTTATGAGCAGTACAGCTGTCATTTTTCACATCCTGCCCAAAACGTGTTTCCGCCTATGTAGCGCACAATGGGGGTAACAAAAAGGTCATGCTGACAATTTATTGTGCAAATACCAGCAATCGCACAGGGCAGTAGGGTAAAGCACCATACATGCCAAACACCACTGCAAACACCTGCAAGCGAACGTTCGGCATTGACAAATGCTTGTTTTATTTATTGAAATGTTTCACCAAGAAGGCACGCTGAGCAACAAGTTGCTCATTTTCCAGTATGCCCTGGGGGATAGGGGAACATGAGGATAGTATACAGAGATTTGGTACACCATATAGATATACAATTTGATTACATTCAATAAAGTAAGCAGACTAATACAGAAGTACTGAAAAGGAGGAATGCTAACAGGTACGAACTAGATGGATACAATGCTAACAATCTTGAACTACATAGATACGATAGCAAAAATATCTTTGGCAAACACTTGGTGGGACATAGCTCTGTAGTTAGAAAATGGCTGGACAGCATACAAGGAGGTTGAACTAGGGCAAGATTGTGAGGAGAGACACAGACAGAACAGAATTTGCAAGGTGTAACAAAAGTGCAAGGTTGACTAAAAGTGCATTAGAGATTAGAGGTTAGCCAATAACTAAGGCTAGGAAGGTGGGGGGCATATAGGCAGAGAGTATGGGGGGTGGAAAGGGGGGGATTTGGAGGAGAGGGAGGCAAGGGGTGGAGGAGAAGGGTCTGCCAGGGCTTGACCCCTCCAGAATGCAGGGGACCCTGCCTGCACCAGGTAGAGGTCAAGCATGAACAGAATGGAAGCAGGTTGTAGGCAGTGGGAGTTAGAGCATGTCAGAAAGAAAGAGAGGGGGGGAGAAAAGGGTCTGCTGGAGTCTGACCCCTCCTGTATGTTGTGGACCCTGCCTGCAAAAGGCAGAGGTAGAGCATGACAGGAGGGAAGCAGGCAGCAATGAGGAGTATGCTTCAGAAGGACCAAGAGAGAGGGAGGCAGGAGAGAAGAGGGTCTGAGACCAAGCCCTTTCAGGAAAGAATGGGGTGGGAGTAGGAGGTGAGGAAGGTGTTTGCCTAGGTTCTGGACCCCTCCAGGATGCAGAGAACCCTGCCACAGTCCTAGGCCAAGCAACGGCAAGTGGGTAGTGAGGGCAAACTGGTATACAGAGGTGAGAATGGGGGTGGGAGTAAGGTGGAAAGGAAGGGGTGCTGAGGGGAAGATGTAGAGGGAGGGTTTGCAGGAAAGAGATGGACGTGAAGCAGAAGCAGGCTCATAGGGGAACAACTTAAGGAAGATTGTAGCAGGAGAAACAAGCAAAGAAAAAGCTATATAAGGCAGAGACAAGGGAGTGGGAGGAGGAGTGTCATATTTGAGGTGGGAGGGAGTTCCAGATTTTTTGGGAAGTGATGGGAGGAGCCTGATTGGTCGATGAAGGTGGTACGATGGGAGACAAGCAGGGTGCGAGGGTTGGAGGATCTGAGGGAGTGGAAGGAAGGCAGGGGGACAGGGAACATGAGAGGTAGGAAGGAACTGCACTATGCCAAAGTTTGGAAGTTTGCTTAGCACAGTGAGCCAGGCATCTGTTAGCAAGCAGGGGGAAGGATAGGGCATGGCAAAGGTCATAATGATGGGATCGAGATGGGGCATCAAGAACGAATCGACAGAAGGAGTTGAAAAGAGAATCCAGTCTGGTAAGGGAAGATATGGGAGCGGCACCATAGACTACATCATAGTAATCAAAAATGGTGAGGATCATCTTCTGGACAAGTTCTCACTGGGCTGTAGGAGGGATGCAACTGCGGTTCCTGTAAAGGGCTCCAAGCTTGGGGTGCATCTTTTTCAGAATTGCATCAATGTGGCCAGAAAAGCTGAGTTGTTGGTCCAGCCAGACCCCAAGGTATCTCTAAGTGGGGTGTCCTCAAGGATGGTCCCATCAAGAGTGTGGAAAGAGGGTAAGAGGTGGAGCCTAGCGAGTCTCTGCCTAGTGCCGAAGGTCATGTAGACTGTCTTTTTGGCATTTAGGAATAGTTGATGTCAGGCAAACCAGAGCTGAACCTGGTGGAAGTCATGCTGTAGAGTGGTTGCTACATCAATGGTGGTTTTGCCAGAGGTTAACAGGATGGTGACATTGGCATACATATGGATAGAAGAGGAGGGGGGCAGACTGAGGGAAGGTCATTTAGAAAGATGGAGAAAAAGATGGGGCAGAGCACAGAGCCCTGTGGGACTCCTGTGGAGATTGGGAGGAGTGGAGAGATTACATTCTGAATCCTGACTGATTGTGTTCTGCCTGTGAAGTAAGCTCTAAACCAGGTAAGAGCAGGAGTAGACAAACCAGCAGCCATAAGGGAGTTGAAAAGGAGGGTATGGGAGACTGTGTCAAAAGCCTTGGTGAGGTTGGTAAAGATGGTAGAATTGATGAGACCATTGTCCATCCTGGTAAGGATGAAGTCAGTGAGCCTCAGGAGGGAGGTGGTAGTGGAGTGGTTCTTCCAAAAAAACAGATTGGAATGGGATAAAGAAGGAGGAGTCAGCAAGAAAAGAGGTCAGTTGAGAGAGGACCAGATGTTCTTGGAGCTTAGGAAGGGCAGGAAGGAGGGAGATTGGGCGATAGTTGGCAGTGGAGGAATGATCGCCACCCTTAGGGAGAGGGAGGACCACCGCATGCTTCCAGGGTGTAGGGATGGAGGAGAACTTAAAGGAGACATTTAGAATTAGAGAAAGGGTAAGCAATAGCTGGGGGCTGAGACGTAGAGAAGTTTAGTGTCAAGGTCATCCAGAGATGAGCCTTTGGAGGGACTGAGAGATGAGGCCGTTAGTGTTTCCTCAGTGGAGATAGGACAGAATTAGAAGGGGGTGGGTACGGGGGGTTTGAGTGGTAGGAGAGGGAGAATGAAGGGAGAAGAGGCTTGAGGGGTGTGATTTTAGAAAGGCTGAGGCACAGGAGGTGTAGTAGGAGTTGAACTCCTGAACCACTATGCAAGGTTCAGACTCTAGTGTGATGTTTATATTAAGCACGAGGGTGGGGAATGCAAGGGGGGAGAGAATAGTGAGTGGATTACTTTCCAAAATTGGGAGTGGGAGTTTATGTTATTGAGGAAAGAGAATTTAAAATATTCAGACTTGGCAAGTCTGATTACTTTAGTACAAGCATTTCTTACCCTGTGATAGTTAGTAAGGTGCTGATAGAAGCTAAGAGGCCTTGTGTTTCCTCCATGCTTTATCATGATCCCTGAGGCAGGTCATTAATTCAGGGGTGCTTCAGGGATGATGAATACCTCAGACTCTAGTGTGTTTGAACAGAGCATGGAAGACCAAGGTAGCTATAAATCTGTCTTTGAAGTAAGTGAGGGCTTGGTTGATGGAAGTGGTTGATGCAACTGGGGACCGATCAGAATTGGATATATCATTGAGGAGATGGTTTAAGTCAAGGGAACTGAAAAAGTAGAGTTGCAGGATTTTATGTGGCGGTGTAGGTCTGTGGACCTTCCTGACTACAAAGATAGGGTGGTGATTGCTGAGGGCGTCTGGGAGGATGCCGGATTTGAAGACTCGGTGAGGGTAGGAGGTGAGAGCCCAGTCTAACAGCGAGTGGTTTGGGGTTTTGTGATTTAGTCAGGTATTGTATTTGCTAATAAAGTCTGTAGGTTCCTTTAGTCCAGTGTGGACAGTTTTGGCTTTATTGATTTACTAAGCCTGGCATGAACCTTGTTTAATTGTGGAGCATGTTTCTGTTCTGCAATCCATGAAGGAAATTTGTCCAACTATAACCTGACGTGTACACATCTGACATTGACAAATATATAGCAAAATAATTTTTCACAAATGCCTTGCACCTCTGACTTACATGCAAGAAATCAATAATACCTGGCTTGCATCTATGGCATACCTCTCAACTGTCCCTGATTTTCAGGGATGTCCCTGCTTTTGCCTCAAACTGTTACTCTGTCCCTTCTAAAAATTGTGTTTCCATGACCAAACAGCAGGGGTTGTAAGCACAAAATAATGTCAAACATTAAAGTTACAGACTTGTTCTTCCTTAGAAAATGAATTTTATACAAAGTCCTTTATTCTACCAGCTTCCTAAGTGGATATCACCAATTTTTAAGATGTGTCCCTGATTTTGGTCCTTTGTCCCTCATTTTTATAAGCCTTGTCCCTGATTTATGAGGCAGGAGGTTGAGAGGTATGATCTGTGAGTTGGCATCTGGATACATATACAACTTGGAATTTTGGTAATTCATGACCACTTTTATTCTTGCCTGCTCGATAACATAGAGTCCTTTATCAATGCCCAGGATGGATTGAATAAGGATGACAGCAAGTTTAATAGCAGAGTTGCTGCTGTTCATGTAGTAGGGTCTGTCGAGGAGGGTATGTCACTCTATAGAATGAACAGACCAGCAGAAAGCACTGCGCTATGGTGGCATATTATCAAACATGAAACAGGGCTGTCAGCAAAAAGTTCTAAACAATATCCCAGGTGACCTTATAAGGTTCCACTAACAAAGGCAAGCAGATGACCCACAAGTTGTTGCTGAGGATAGCATTCTCCAAATTCTCAATGTTACCGGCTTGAGATATGTTGTCACTCCCTAGGCACTTACGGTCCAATTTGTTAGTTATGATTCAAACTTTTGCATGGCAAATAACATATAGAATGGAATTACTTAGCGAGGGATGGGGGACACCCTTTTCAGTGAAAAACACCTATTTGTCTCGGAGATAGACTAGATCAGCAAGGGATTGCTGACAGTTCAAATCTGGGGGAGGAAGGATGCCATTAGACACCAAGGAAATTCAATTTTATGTGGACGCAATTGGGGTTGAAGGGGGCACTAGGCCCCAGTGAAAGGGAACAAAATAACAGGACCCTCCATCAGAGTGGGGGGGCAGGCAATAGCTACCTAGGAAATGAAACAAAATTAGGGGGACCTGTCTACCTGCTTTCTTTGATACATTGGACCAAGCATCCCTTACATAGTAAAAGCCGCTGCTGTTCTCTTGCCAGTCCTCATTTCTTTTAATCAAAAGCAGGTAATGTGAGGGAGATGGTACTAAGGACAAAGAGATTCATGAAAACTGCTCTGAGTTTTTTTTGGGGGGGGAGCTTTCTTTATGTTTTTTTTAATACAGTACTACAGTGGTTACGTGTTGTCAGTGAGAGGGCACTGCAGAAGAGATGGAGTCAACACCTGAAAAATGAAAGTAGCTCCGATCACTCTGCTGTTTTTTATCTTTTGATATTTTTTTTATGGACTCTACAGAGTGCAGTGTTTCAGTGCATCCTATGGACATATGTTGCAAGGTGGAGTATGTTATATCAGAAAAGAAAAGAGGTCATTCAAAAAAAAGGGTGAGGGACTTGAAACATGATGGCAGCATCAAAGATATCTGCCATCCCTACTGATACCGGCCAATCTGATTTAGCCTGCAGCACATAGGAAGATGTGTCGCCAGGATGATTTGAACCAAGGGTGAGGTCTGCATGCATAACGCTACAGTATCCCTTCCCCAATCAGTGACTTGATACTAAGGACTGGCCCATGCACTATATTCCTGCAGGTCCTAACCTGAAGGCATCCTGACTGAGGCAAACCTGCTCTGTTTTCATTCTGATTGATTCTCCACATTCAAAGGATAATCTTTGAACAATATGGACATACAGTCTTTTGCCTTTTATGCCATTTTGTTTTGTAGCCGGGAGTGTCCTCTGATTTTACTCAAGTACCCATCTAAGCATAATGTTGTAAGTTGAACCAGTGTTTAGAGAGGTGCAATTAATTAAGTCAGTAAGCCGATGTTTGAACTGTTAAAATGGGACAAGGGTGATCCGACTAACCAAAAGCCGTAGATACATGCCAGAAGCCATGGTAATTTCCTGAGGCACATGGGAAACAGCAACTCATGGGTCAGGTAATAAAGACTGGCAGAGCCACAGAGGACCAGTTCTGATTTCCTCCTTAGACATTAAAATGCTCCATAAGCTTTACTGGTTGCCCTTCTTAACAAATATTGTACTGTACCCCTGCTTATCTTTTCTGACGTTCTGATGTGTTTGAAGCACAAGGGAAAGGGGCTCTGTCCTTAGGTGGTGGGCAAATTTGCTTTGGTCCTAAAACAAAAGTTTGTTGTCCTAGAACCAGAATGGGAAATGTAATTTCATATTTAGTCCACAACAGACCAGGGTGATTGCAGATTGTTTTATCATTTAAAATTACCCTGCACAAGATACAGTTGTTACAGTGTAAAAGAAAAAAGTTATAAGTTAGTACTGAGGGTATCATTTACTGCCTCTGTTAATTAACCTACTTTAAGGGAGGAAAATTTTACATTTAAATCAAAAAGCCTGTATGGTGCAGGAAAGGACGGAGGATACACAAGAGTTGCAGCTGCAGCCAACTCAATAGTTGGATAACACTAAAAGTGAAGTGTCTTCAGGCACTGTAAACTCCCAGCCCGTTCGGACCTTAGGCTGAGGCCTACTACACATGGGTGTGAGAGAAGGTGAGAGCAGAAAAAAAAGAGGAGCCAGCAGGAGGTGGAGGAGGCAGTAAAGGAAGTGCCTCCTACCACCTTCCCAAACTGCTGTTCAGTGGTAAAGTTTTTTATGCTGGGGGCTTAAGAGGCAGCAAGAGGAGGCAGAAGCTGCCATTAGTGAAACCACTCCATTGGGGTTAGTGCGAGCAGAAAGGGGGTTGGGGGCCTGGAGAAAGAGGAGCATAGGCATAGCGAAAGCTGCCCCATGGTTTTTGACAAATGAGGGTTGGGGGTGCCAATTACTGTATACATTTAGACCAGAAAGCCTGTAACATGCAGGCAAGGATGGAATGCTCCCCAAGGGGAAAAGATCAAAGGAGCAGCTGTACTTACAGAAGAATGAAGGCTGCTATAGACTCCTCTTGGTCAGTAAAAATAGTGCAGTGCAACTTCTTGAGCTAGAGGTAGTGAGCAGAGGATTTAATAGACTGGTGGTGACATTTTTTGTCACTTCAACCTGTTGTTGGTTCACGAGTACTGCAGAGGTGACTATGGAGTAAGTTTGGTATGTTGTTCATCCAGAAAAGATGCAAGGAATGCAGGAGTGCTTTTGGAGAGCAATAGGACTGCTGGGCTCAGCCCACTGCAGCCCTAAAAATGGGTTACCAGTATGCAGAGTAACAGGTTGAGATATTTTGATCAATAAGGGTGCCTTCCTTGTTACAGGTTAGGCCTTATGCAGTTTGCAATTCCTTTCCAGTGTTAACTTTTTCGTTACTTCCTTTGTCAAGTCTCTTCCACATGGTTCAGTACATCAAAGAAGTTCCATCACATCAGAGAAGCAGACTCTGAGCCTTTTCCATCCTCCCTCTCTCCAGACAAGGTAGGGAATTGTTTACTGTATCTTCTTTTGGTTAAAGGTATGAGTATGTAAACAGTTTATATGTGTTCATTTGTTACAAGATGAGCAGTCTACTGTAGTCTATATGGCCCTGGACACACTACAGAACTGTGTTTGAAAACCAGTTTTAAAACCAGTTTAGCTAAACCATTTCAGTGCAGCCACACTACTCAGTAACCATTTTTGATAATGGTTGAGTGTGGCCACACTGCTAGTGTTAAACCTGTTCTCCTTGTAACTATTTTGTGTTAAGTCTAACACACAGAACCGTGCTTGCCTGGACATACCGCAGCTAGAATTGCTTTAGTTAAACCATTACAGCTTAAAATGTTTTTACTCCTGGACAGACCTGTGATTAATACCATGCTAGCTCTAAAACGTTTTTAAAAATGGTTTTAAGACTAGGTATCTAGCAGGGTTTAAAACCACTTTTGTTAAAATGTTTTAAGGGGCTTGTAGTCTGCCTACAAACAGTACTAGGGGGATTTAAACCATTTTAAGGCACTTAAAGTGTTTTAAGTTCCCCAGTGTGTCCAGTGCCTATGAGTCCACTTTCACAGAATTAGTAGCACTCTGAGGACAAAAGTGACTGGAGAATTGTTGCTGTCTGGAATGTTCATGTACCCAAGATGCTATGCTGATTGCAGCATTCTATATATGGTCTATATATTTTTACTCCTCATTATTTATTACTAAGGAAATTCAAAAGAATTTCTCATTCCCTCAGAGTTCATCTGCTTCTATAACTTACTTCCCACTTAGTCATAATCCTCTGCTGTGACATCACAGTCTGTTGCCATGGGAGTAAATGTGATGTCACACACAGTGCATTATGACCCCTGGGAGAAAGCAATAGGAGTAGATGAACTCTTCAGGAACGTAGATCCTGTGTTCATGCAAATGACTTCAGCAGTAAATAATGGGGAGGAGAAAAGCAGTACTAATGTAAAATACAGACTGAACTGTGTCTTAATAGTATGTTTGGTTAAAGTTGTCCTGATGGTGTCAGCTGATCTTTAACTGAAATAAAGGCAGAGAAGCAGTGGTAAAACTGTTTGAAAAAAGCAAGCATTGACTTAGAATAAATTTAATGAAGTGAACAGTACAAAGAGGGAGTGGCTTGTTATGACAGACGAGCTCAGTTTTTTGTAAAATAATGGATTCCCATTTTCTGTTTGTAACGTTTTTGTTTATGAGGACAGATGTGAGTAGTGGAAGGTTACTGATAGAATTTTGTGACATTATAATTTTCCAGACATTAAAGGAAATGACAGGCTTACATAATGGAATAAAAAAAAATTGTTGTGATTTATATAGAAGCAACTGTGTTCTCTTGCACTCCTTTTAGCCCTCTGTCCCCCCAAACTCACATAGTCACACTGACAGTAACTCACTGTGCCTCTACTACATCATGTGTCACGCTGATGGGCAAAGTCATAGTGAGCTGATGTCTTCTGAAAGAGGTTTACAATATCTTATCAATTTATTTATTTAAAGTTGATAACCAGGAAATGCACCCTAAGCCAGGGTTCGTTTCCAGGTGTGTCCTGAGAACTAAACTAAATGTTCTTCTTGTGAGCACAGTAATACTATAACAAGTCATACAATGGGAAGTGAGTAAATGCTCTTTCTGGTGTTTTGCAGTGAAAACACATAGGTAGGGATATTCATCTTTTTTTTTTAAATTATTTCCTTTTTTCATTCTAATATTTAATATGCTGATATTGCGAAAAAGTATGTGATGTGTTTTCACTGCAAAATTCCAGAAATAAAGTTTACTCACTTCTCAATGAAGAATGCTTTGGGTGGATGGAATGTTTACTTCTCACTGTAGGAGATACTATCGGTGGGGGGGGGGCACCACACTAGAAATTGACAAGGAATTGCCTGTCCATGATTTGTCATTATATTGAAATAAAGAGAATTAATAAATATAAACGTTTTTTTTTCTTGTCTTCCAAATAAATGTAACCAGTTTCACACCACATGAAATGACAGGAGATGGGGACATGTGTCTGTATAATAGGTGTTTATTTGAGGTTCTGCTTGTCCTGCCATTCGCGGCATTGTGGGAATACACAGTACCTTGTAAATTTAAAGAAAAAAGCAGAAATGACTTTGTTAATCTGACTCCTTGACAAATTTTGGTTGGCTTAGACAGTGATGATGTTTCTGCTGTCTCACACAGTGTTTGTTTCTTATTTTACATCCCAGTCACTTACTATAGCAGTTTTACAGCCTTGCAGTACGACGCTAAGGTTATGGCATCTGCAGATTTCCTCCATTTAATGCAATATGGGTTTTCATGTTTTTAGCTTAGTTTGTGGTGATAACAATTGGCAGCTGACAGTGCAATACAGATTTCTGAGCACAGTCAGTGACGTCCCATTCTACTTCTTCAGTATTTTGTGGTGTGCAGTGGCAAGGAGAGCTGTATAACTCTTCAGGGTCAAGTGACAGTGAAATGTGGTGCAGCTGTGCAACTTTGTTTGCTTTACGGTGCAGTACCACGGTCTGTCATCATTTAGTAGCTGTCAGTGGACCACACAGTACTCCACATGTTACAGAACGGGAAACTGTATGTCTGTAGTATACTAAGGGTTCAAGCAGCAACACTGAAACTGCAGAACACTTGCTAACTATGAAATGATTTGGCGACGTGTATGACATGTGAACTGTAGGTTTGACCATTTGTGTAATAGAAGAACACTGTGTGCATTTAGGTGCTGTAAGCACAATGGGGAGCCTTTTACAAATCTCACACACAGGGCAAGGGATGATAAGGGGTATTATACATTCAAAGCTTACTGTATTAGTAGTTACATAGGAACATAGAATTTGACAGCAGATGAGGACGACTTGGCCCACCCAGTCTGCCCATTGTTCCCTACCTACAGTATCTCCACAGATCCTTCAACTCTTTCTCCCTCCACACTCCCTTTCCTCTAAGATATACTTATGTCTATCCCATGCATTCATCAACCCCCCCCCCCGCACTGCCTTTGCCCACATCACCTCCACTGGAAAGCTGTTCCAGGAATCCATCACTCCTTCTCTGAAGAGGCACTTGCTCACACCTCTCCCTAATCTACCCCCCTCCAGCTTCATAGCATATCTTTTTCTCTTTGAGCTTCTTTCTGCCTGAAAAATACGTCCCTACTGTACCTTATTTACCCCATGACATATTTAATGGTCTGTATCATATCTCCCTCTCTCTCCTCTCCTCCAGGGTGTACATATTGAGCTCTATTAGTCTCTCTTCATAGAGCTTTTGATGCAGAACTTGTACCATTTTAGTTGCCCTCCTCTGGACCACCTCCACTCTGTCAATGTCCTCCTGAAGATGTGGTCTCCAGATCCAGACACAGTACTCCAGGTGGGATCTTACCAGCTATCTATACAGGGGTAACACCAAATCCCTCTTTCTGCTGGTGATACCCCTCCCTATGCACCCCAGCATCCCTCTAGCCCTCCCAACTGCCTTAACACACTGCCTGGCCACCTTTATGTCATCCAATATGATTACCTCATGTCTCTTTCCTGCTTGGTTGTTATCAATGCCACTATACCCATTTTGTACTCTGCCCCAGGGTTTCTGTGCCCAAGTGCATTATTTTGCACTTTTTCACATTGAAACCCATCTGCTATACCCTTGACCACTCCTAGTTTCCTCAGGTCTCTGCTCATCCTTTCCACACACCCCTCCCCCCGAGTGTACACTCCACTGCAGATGTTGGTATCATCCATGAAGAAGCAGACCTTCCCTTGCAGTTCCTCTGCAATGTCACTTATAATGACATTAAAAAGGACCAGTCCCAGCAGTGATCCCCGAGGCATGCCACTGGTCATCCTTCCTTCATCAGGTTGAACACCAGGAACCACAACCCTCTGTCAACTATCCCCTACCCAATTTCTTACCCAGTTTATCACCTACGGTCCCACTAATAAGCTACCCAACTTGTTTGCTAGTCTCCTATGTGGAACAGTGTCGGAAGCCTGACTGAAATTTATATAGGCTACATCCACTGCTCCACCCTAATCTAAGTCCTTGATCACCCAGTCAAAGAAATCTATCAGATTCATTTGACATGAACTTAACCCCTGTGAATCCATGCTGTCTCCGATCTTGCAACCCCTTGGATTCAAGATATTCCACAATCTATTCCTTCAGCAGTGTTTCCATTAATTTTCCCAGCACTAATGTCAGGCTGACTGGCCTATAATTGCCAGCCTCCTCCCTGCTACCACTTTTATGAAATGGGACAACATCTGCCCTCCTCCAGCCCTCTAAAAACCATTCCAGTTTCCAGTCATCTGTTGAATAGGACTGTCAGAGGTGCAGCCAGTACCTTCCTGACCTCCTTCAGTACCCTTGAATGCACCCTATCTGGCCCCATTGTTGGACATGATTGAAACTTTCAAGTACCTCAAGGGCATAAACAAGGTGCAGGTGGGGGGACCTCTTCCAATGTAGAAAAAGTACTAGAACAAGGGGGCACAATATGAAATTGGAAGGGGATAGATTAAGAGGTAATGTGAGGATGTTCTTCTACACAGAGAGGGTAGTAGGCACTTGGAATAGTCTGCCACAGGAGGTAGTGGGGGCAAGCACAGTGGAGTGGTTAAAGCATGCCTGGGACAGGCACAAGGGAAGCCTGAGAGGGGAGAGAGTGATGAAAAGCCATTGATCACATAGGGCCAGTGGTCACATACAATGTATAGGGCCTACGAGCAGACTGGAGGGGCCTAGTGGTCCTTATCTGCTGACGATTTCTGTGTTTCTATGTTTCTATATGCTAGACATAGTTGGACATTTGCTGGCTATACAGTGAGTTTACAGTCTCACTGGAAAGTAAACTGTTTGCATATTTAACCCCCAACTGCACACGCAGTTTGTGTATAAGACAATGCCAAATGGCAGTTTACATACTGGGGGGGGGGGATGACATGTCCTGCTTCTCAACACACACACACACTCACACACACACACACCATCAGAAGGTCACGAGACTGAAAAGGTTGAAACAATACAATTAGCAGGTCTGGCACACAGTCCTGCAGGCAGGAGGGTCTGTGACCACAAGAGCTGTGCAAATTAACCTGACTGAATGTTGACATAGAAGCCACACTGATGGTGGCAGGGATTCAGTGCTGTGTTTCATACAAACCATGACAGCACTGGGGAGGAGGCACCCAAAACACACAAAAAACACATAGCATGACAGCACACCCTGGTAAAGCCACTCAGTTGAGTCAGACCGGTTTCATGCAAATGAAAAGACTGAAGTGCCCTCTAATAGGAGCACTTCAGTCCTTTGAACTACACAAAATTTCTGCCTATCAGACAATGACCGCTGTTGTGTTTGGCCTGCCTGCTCATTTGTCTTCAATGATGAGCCCAGTGCAGCTTGACCTGTATTGGACACGATAGTGACACACCTTTGAAATGCACTTCACCATAATTAAATGTTTGCTGTGCAGATGCACAAGCAAACATAAGAAATAACTGGATCATTTCTTTATCAGGATAAATGTAAATATTTAAAGAAAAGGATGGGAAAATAGGGAAATACAATAAAAATAAAACTGACCTGAAAGGCATCTTACTTGTGTGTTAGAATTTCTAGCATTCTAAAGTCTGGGACTTGTGTCCACATAATATTAAAAATATCTTACATTTGCTACTAATATATATACATACTTTCCTGTAGCGCTCTACATTGTCAAAGGGTAATTAGAGCGTATGGAAAATGTGCACGCCTTCTAGGAAAATGGCACAGCCAATGGCTGTAATCAGCATAGAATCTTGGGAACATGAACATTCCAGACAGCAGCAGCTCTCCAGTCTTTGCTGTGCTGTTGATGGGAAGGCAGCATCGAAGATTTCTCTGAAGAAATAAAATTTATTTTTGGTGTTTAATGCTTAGGGCTGTGATTCTGTTGAGCAGGTTGGGACTACCTGATGACAGAGAGCTTCCCTAAATTTAAAATTATGCTTTTTAAGCTGTGGCTTTCAAATTGTCTAACCTTTTTTTCTTCATTTCCACTGCCTGTCTGTCTTTGGATTGGGGGCCACTTCTGCCACACTATCCTAAGGGTGCTTACATTTTTTTTAACAGGTCTCCGATTTTTTCATGCCATGGTGCCTCATGTAAGTGCCTGTTCTTTGGGGGTGATTGTTAGGGTCTGATAATTATCTCACTCTTTGTATTTCCCTGCTTTCTTTTTGATGTTGGTTCCCTCCCAAAGGATTTATTATAGGGGAACTTTAGTTTTAGTTTAAAACTAGCAGCCCTTAATGCTGCACTGGTAGGTGGAGAATTGTTTGCTATCTTGATGACTGTTGTCAGTTATTGATTCTGCTGGTTCTGAAAAAAAGAGAATGGGAAGAGAGACCATTGTTAGCCTTCTATTAGGCTGATTCTAAGGGGTCTCCATTCTTGTAGGGTCACTGTGTGTTGTTAACGGTTCCTTGCCATTTTCACAGCCCTGTCCATTGGGCTCATGCTCTTTCTTTACTGTTAGAGGCTTCCTGAACCTCAGCACATTTGCTTTCACACCTCTGGGATTGGGCACGTGCCCTACAATATGCGCTTGTCACGAGCAGTGTCGTGACATCACACACGTACTCAATAATGCGAGTGTGCACACAGCAGCATTTTTTTAAAGTGCCAGACATTGCAACTGTGTTTTTCTTTCAACTGGGCAGTTGTTGGCAGGGCACTATTGTTCCCGCTACAGCCTTTTGGGTCTGGGTGGATCGTTTCTGATTTTGTTTTTCCCCTGTAGTAGGGGATGTGGATCAAAGCAGCGTTAGTGCAGCTTGACAGCATAGTGTATCTGGCAACAGATTTCTAAACAAAAAGAGCCAGCAATTTATATCTGTCAAGAAACCTATCTAGATAAAAGAGAGCAATGGACGCTTTTCTTGGTTTTGGTATGGTTGAGCTATAGTCCCATTGTTGGTATAGGGGTTTGGCACCCATGGCTTATCGGAGACCTCTAGTATTTACTGTAAATAATGTAAGACCTGCAGAAGAGTAATGTGATTCTCTCCCCTGGGTTCCTATTGCCACATTGTCTTACTTGAGCTAATATATCTCTCCTAGTTCCTCCCAGTTGAGACTCTGAGCTGTGGATTGCACATGGTGTACCAGCTGGCAGGGCAAAGCAGAATTGCGTTAATCTGTATGGTTGCTCTTATGTTTGCTTTTGAGCCCTGATGTTCTGCAGGATATCCCTTTTGACACAACTGACCCCAAAATGGGCACCTAAGGTTGGGGCTCCAACAGAGGCATGTTCAGGTGGGCCAGAGCAGGACGAGTCTGCTAATCTGGTTCTGCAAACAGAGCTCAACCTTCATCATCCAGAAAGCCAGAAGGAGGATATCAGGGATCTTGGGCAAAATTCAGACACAAAAGAGTTACTTAAAGATGTAGGACATTGCAGGTAAAGAAGGTGCAATCCGTGGAAGCTTTAGATGTGAATCCTATCATTTCCACATCCTCCTCCACTCCAAAGTGTTTTCCATACCTCACTGTGACTAGATTATTGAACAAGAATGGGCAGGTGCATGCGAGAAGAAATATCTGCCAAAACCCAAGGTACGGTATTTACCATTTATGAAAGAAAATACCAACAAGGAGGAAACTGTTCCCCGCCCCACCCTGGCTGATAAGGCTGTACATAACTCTGTTATGCACATGACTATCCCAGTTGAAGGGTCTCTTGGCTTATCAGACACACACAATAAGCAAGTGGATGCTTTATGCAAAGCAGCTTTCACCTCCAACGGAGCAAATCTCAGCACCTCCTATGACTCTTTTATTGTTGCCAGAACATTAAACTTGTGGCTTACACCAGCCCAGTGGAGTACAGGGCTGAGGTGCCTAGAGCCTCACCTCTTACCACGCCAGCGACCTGGGGTTGGGAGCGAGCTTGGGTCAGTGGGAGTTGGCTGGGAAGGGGGAGAAGATTGGGCATCTGGATGACTGCTTTCCTCTGCTGGGGAGGGAAGGGTTGTTGGCTCAGACTTTGGCTGCCCCCGGGTGGAGGCCTGAAGGTAGCGCCTGCTAGGAAGGGAGGGGCCACAGTTACCTGATGTGTGCACGCCTCCATGCACATGCACATATGTGATGCCATGGCAGGGGAACTGGGGAGAAAACAGAAAATGGTGGTCACAAGCTCCATGAAGTCCTTCCTGCTCACCCATGCTCTGTACTGCCACTGTCTCGCTGACCTCATGAATTTGAATGCTGTGTCTTCCAGTTGGGGGAAGATGGCCCTCCCCTTCCCATCAATCCACGGGGAATATGAGGGCTTGGTGAGTTGATAGTGTAGTTGTCAAGTGAGGGAGGTAGAGACAAGAATGGAGCAGCTGCCTGTGGCGCACCCTGGCAGAGAAACCTCTATGGAAAGAAAAAAAGAAAAAGCTTGTGGGTTGCGATGCTCAGTAGTTTTGTTCAACTAGATTTTGAGGTGGTGAGTATTTAGTAAGTAGCATTCATGGCATTCACATTTCAGTGGGATGCCCTGGTGGAGACCTTATACATGTCAGCGCGCTCCACTTATCACATTGTGTGTGCCATGCAAGGGGTATGTCTACAGCATTCAGTCACAGACCAGGCATCACAGACCAAGTTGCTTAACCTAGCCTTTGAGAGAGGCTTATTTTTTGGTTCAGGACTGGATGACATTTTGAAGGGTATCCAGGATAAAAAGGGCCACCTTCCAGTTTCAAAGCAAAGCAAAAGGGCAGCTAAACACCAAAAAGTCATGGAGGTGGCTGACACAGGCAGCATCGAGGGAGTTTTCATTCCCTTTCAGAACTTCAGGAACCAGAGGAGTAAAGGATCCTACTCTGGATTCAAGGGCAATAGTGGCAGAGGAGCTCTTGCCTGGAGATGTAATGGAGATCCCGGCACAGCGGTGGCATAGCACAATCAGGGTTCACAGGTCCATCTCTGTTCCCCGGTATGCCAACATGACAGTGACACCAACACAGCAACATACCTCAGTGCCAGCAAAATCAACCCTTTGCCAGCATGTTGCTGTGTTGGTGCACCTGAAACAGGGGCACATTGTCTTCCAGTCCTGCACCCCCTTCCCAAATCAACTCCAACTGTATGGAGGGTGCTGGGGCAGGACTTCCTTCATGGTGAGCTCAGGGGGCAAAGCTCCCCAATGGAAAAACAGAGCAGGGAGACAAATGAGATTTATGTCAACTGCAACTTGCGGTCGACACAAATCCTGTCAATGTGATGCCAGTCGACAAAAGTGTTGTTGAACTGGCATCGTAGAACCCTGTTCCCCTACCCTTAGTGGAAGACTGCACAGTTTTTACTCAAGGTGGGGCCAGATAAAGTCAGATGCTTGGGTTCTGAAGATTCTGGCTTCATGCTACAGAATAGAGTTTACAACCATTCCTCAAGGGGGTATTTTCTGCCATCCCCTGTAATAAAGGACCCCATGAAGAGACAAGCAGTGTTGTAAACATTAGATCACCTCAAACAGATCTGAGTGATCGTTCTGCAGCCTCATGGCAAACAATGCCAGGGATTCTACTCAATTTGTATTGTGGTTCCCAAGAATTCAGGGGGTTTCAGACCTTTTCTGGATCTGAAGCAACTAAGCAAGTTTGTTTGCCACACTACCTTCAAGATGGTGTCCTTCCAATCAATCATCGAGGCTATCCAGCTGGGGGATTATCTAGCATCCATAGACCTGAGGGATGTGTATCTCCACATTCCCATCTGGCAGTCTCACTAGAGGTTCTTCAAGGTCATGGTCCTTGAGCAACACTTTCAGTACTGGGCAATTCCATTTAGGCTGGCAACAGCCCCCTGAGTATTCTCAAAGGTGCTCATTATCCTGGTGGCTTAACTCTGACAGGATAGACATCATGTCTACCCTTACCAGAATGACTTGCTCTTTCGAGCACCTTGTCCCTACTGGCAAGAAAATCAGTGACTAGGACTATGGAGGTTTTAGGGTCTCATGACAGGGTAGTCAGTCAGGAGAAAAGCTCTCTTGGACTTTTACAGACCCTGGAGCACCTGGGAGTGGTGTTCAGGACAGATGATTATTAGGTCTTCCATTATACAGCCAGGAAGGAGACCTTGTTGAGAGAGGTTCAGTGGTGAAGGATCCAATCGTCAACTTCAGCTCACAGTCTACTGTGAACTCTGGGCCTCATGACAGTGACAATAGAACTGGTTCTGCGGGCTTGCCTTCACATGTGACCCCTCCAGATCGAGTTGCTGTCAGCCTGGGACCTGAACTCAGAGGACTATCAGACCAGGATTCCAATTTCCCCACTCCTGCAGCAGTCCCTGAGTAGGTGGGTGAGTTTAATGAATCTGAGTGAAGGGTCTCCCTTGGAACTCCTCCCAGAGTTGATCCTGAAAACAGATGGCAGTCTGTGGGGTTGGGGGGGCAGTGCTGGACCACCTTACCATTCAAGGGTCTTGGTCTGCACAGGAAAAGCACCTGCATATCAATATCCTGAAGACAGGGGCTCTACGCCTTTGCTCTCCTTTATTTTCAAAATCAGGTACAGTTGAAAGCTATGAAAATAAAGTCAGACAATGCTGTCACAGTGGAGTACATAATCAAGGGGGCAAATGAGCAGAGAGATGCTAAAAGAAGCAATTCATTTTCTCTTGTGGGCAGAGGAGAACCTTCTCTGTCTGCAGTTCACTTGACAGGAGAGGTGAACATTCAAGCTGACTGGTTAAGCTGTGAGAATGTCCATCTAGGGGAGTGGATGTTTAACCCCAATGTGTTCAGCCTTCTGTGCAAAAGATTCGGTTACCTTCAGATTGACCTGTTCATCTCCAGACAGAATGCTTAAATGAAACATAGAAATAATAGAAACTGACAGCAGATAAAGGCCACCTGTCTAATCCAGTCTGCCTTTTTTTGTTGTGTTGCTTATGCTGTAGATACTTCCAGGTCTATGGCATTGTCTCTTCCACCCCTTACCTATCCCTTATGATTTCTTTGTGCTTATCCCCACCTTTTTTTAGTCCCACCACTGTTTTCATCCTCACTACCTCCACTGGGAGACTGTTCCAAGCATCCACCACCCTTTCTGTGAAGAAATATTTCCTCACATCTCTCCTGAACCTGCCCCCCCTTCAGCTTCATATCATGGCCCCTTGTTGTAGAGCACCCTTTCCTCCAAAAAATACCTCCCACCATTACCTTATTCATCCCTATGAGGTATTTAAAGGTCTCAATCATATCTCCCCTCTCCCTTCTCTCACCCACGATGTACATGATTAGATCCTTCAGCCTCTTCCAGTAAAACGTTTGATGTCCCTGTACCATCTTTGTAGCCCTCCTTTGGACAGACTCCACTCTTTCTCTGAAATTTCTGAAATGTGGCCTCCAAAACTGGACACAGTACCCCAGGTGATGTCTTACTAAAAAACTATGTAGTGTCAACACCCCACCCCTCTTCCTGCTGGTAATACACCTACCTATACATCCCAACATCCCATTAGTGCTCCTGATCGGTTTATCAAATTGTCTGGCCACCTTCAGGTCATCTGATATAATTACCCCAGGTCCCTTTCCTGCTTGGTCATTCCTAATATCTTCCCCCCAATTTGTGCTGCACCCCTGGGTTTCTGTGGCCCAAGTGCATTATATTCCACTTTTTTACATTAAACCTTAGCTTCCAAACTTTTGACAACTCCTCCAGTCATTTTAAATCTCTTTCCACCCTTTGCACCATCTCCAGAGTGTCCATTCTGTTGCAGATCTTGGTGTCATTTACAAAGAGTCAGACCTTCCCTTCTAGTTCCTCTGCTATGTCACTGATGAATACATCAAAGAAGACTGGCCCCATAACTGACCCCTGTGGTACCCTACTGGTCCCTCTTCCCTCCTCATTTCAAACTCTATTTACCAATACCACCCGCCTTCTATCCCCTAAACAGTTTATTACCCAGGTTACCACCTTATTGCCACCCTTATGTTACCTAACTTGTTTAACAGCCTCCTATGTGGGACAGTGTCAAAGGCCTTGCTGAAGTCCAGGTAGGCCATGTCCACCACCCCTCTCCCATCCAACACCTTCATTACCCAGTCAGAAAAATCTATCAGATTTATTTGGCACAACCTTCCATCCCTAAAGTCATGCTGTCTTGGGTCCTGCAGTCCACTGGATTCCAGGTGTTCCATGATTCCTTCCTTTAACAGCTTTTCTATCAATTCCCCCACTGTAAATGTCAGGCTGACAGGCCTGTTATTTCCCACCTTCTCTTTGCTAACATTTATTGTGAAGTGGGGCTATGTCTGCCCTTCTCCAGACCTCCAGAACCACGCTGATCTCCAATGAATTGTTAAATAAATCTGTCAGGGGTGCAGCTAGCATATCCCTGAGTTCCTTTAGCATTATTGGATGCAGCCCATCTGGGCCCATGACTTTGTTCACCCTCAGATTAGCAAGTGCTTTCTTGACCCTCTCCTCAGAAAGTTACTGGTGTCCATTTTCCTCCCCTTCAAACTCCTGGTGCTTATTTGTGGTCCTTTCCCTTCCCCCCGCAACTATTTAAGATGCTTGCCTTTTCTAGGTCCTCCTAAGTACAACCCCTCCTCCTTTTTATGGCTGCATAGTGATGTCACCATGCTGACACATTGCTATGAGTAGGAGAGAGATATGGGACTGTGACAGAATAGTAAGACTGTCTTCTTCCCCTGAGTGGTTCAGCTGGACATGACTCACATCTGTCCGCTGTTGCCTCCATTTATGACAGTGGTATTTTTTTGTCTGGCCCCTCCTCCACCTCTGCCTGCACAAGACTGCACTATTTCATTGATGGAATGTGAATTTCATTTAGGTACTTCAACTATTACTTCCTTTTAAGCCCTTTTTACAGCCCCTTTAATATTTGTGCCTGTTAAGAGAGTTTTAGGCAGTAGTTTCTCTGATTCCTATTGAAACACATATTCATCATTCTGAGGGCATATGAGATAGACAGATTCGTGTATAGTCCTAACTGTACTGATTTTCACAATGTAAGCATTTTTTACAAATGAAGGCTCTTTCATACAGAAATTTGCTCTTGAAAAAGTGAAGCATAGCCAGCCCGGTGGCACTGGATGACGCACATTATACTATGCTGGCAATCTGGGTTCGAAACAACCTCGGGTCAGCAGGGTGCCGGCATGGGGAAGGGAGGGTGGAGCAGGATCGAGCATGCTGATGGGCTACTCTCTCAAGGGTGGGGAGGGTGGGTTGGCACCCCCCCATAGTTCTGCTCCCACTGGGTGGAGGTCTGATGGTTAGCATAGGCAGAGAGGGTGTGGCAAACAGTTATGCGAGGTGGAAGGGTCTGAGCTGGCACCATGGGGTGCATTGCATGCCTCTACATGCTCACACAACTGTGTGCCAGAGCTTTGGAAAGGGTCAGAGGAGAAAACCTTTAAAATATCTATGTGTCCCTGTAACCAGTTGGAGGAAGGGGGTGACAGGAACCAAATAGCTATATATAAAAAAAAGTGAAGCGTAATACAGAGCATGCATATTACAGAGCACTGAGGAAGGATGACTCTGGGATAGGCAAGTCCCATGAAGATTTACAGCAGAAAGAGTGTGGAACAGAGGGGGTGTAGCCTGCCAAACTCAGAATGTTAACAACATTAAAACATGAGCAAAGCACTCTGAGTTAGTTTAAACTAATGCCTTTGTCTAGCATGCTCTCCTCTCTCTCTCTCTCTCTCTCGCTTGCTAATAGACACACACACACACACACACACAGGCATACACACCTCTTCTATTCTGTTGCATATCTCTCTCTCTCTCTCTCTCTCTCTCTGGTTCCTTGGTCTCAGTCTGTGAGATGAATCAAATTACAGAGCTGGTTTGCATCATTCACACTTCCTTCTCAGTTTACTGAGGGGACTTTTAACCATTGATTAACTTTGTTAGTATTTCCCTGTTCAGACCAGATCTATATTAAAGACATTGTGTTTTTATAGAGTATACCTCACTTGTCTTATTTTATTAAAGAATACCCCCCCCCCAACAAGCTCACTAGGTCACAGAAGTCTTCCAGCAGTCACTCTATTGTATAGCATCCTACAAACGAATAACATGGTCTTCGCTTTTATCTCGAGTAGCTCTGCCTAGCAACCTACACAGTGCTCTGTATGTCTGTGCACTTCTAATTGATTGATCAGTTATACTATACAAAATGTTACTGTAGTCTTGAACTGCACTATACTTGTAACCCTTATTAAGTTTTTTTCTTCTTTTTCCTATACTCTGTACTTGGATTATGCCAGCTTCATTGCTGTGAGTGATAGGGTTACCACCTTTTAAGAAGCCCAAAGAGGGACATTTCTTCCCAAAACATGATTTTTCGCAGGACAATATGTAACCGCAACCAATGCAATAGACTTTTTTTCCTCTAAATAATCAAAATTAAGACTAAGGGTTGCAGTTTTTTAGGTGTTCCTAGTGTTACTTATCATTTTAAGGTGTTTTAGATAAGATACTATAGTTTTTACAACATTTAGAGAAAAGTCTAAAAATATTTATTTCTACTATAATGTCAGGACATATAGTATTTTTCATGTTTCTTCACAGGACACAGCTGCCCAAATCAGGACTGTCCTGCGAAAATAGGGACAGGTGGTAACTCTAGTGAGTGAAAATGGTCCAATGAATCAGTGCACCCACTTGGTTAACAAATACATAAATATATAAATAAATAAATTATGCTGTTCAGTGTGCACCTCCACTTATACTTCTTTTTTTATTTCTGTTTGATCAAGCTTCACAACTGGTGGGGCAAAGTAGAAGGGAGCCTAACAGCTGTAACTTTATATTGTAATGTACAGTATTTATCTCATTTCGTTACCATGTTTTGTGTATCTGCAGCAGCCTGTACATTCAGTGCCCAATGCTCAATTGGTTCGCTGCCCCTCCATGAGTGCAGAGGTCCTGGAAAAGCCATGGAATGTCCTTCATGCACCATATGCACACCATCTGGGTACTACAGAGTATCCACAGTATTGGTGTGTGCCCTCTATGTACCCTGTGCCTGACCAGCATACCTCTCTATGCAGGTGGGCTGGACGGTAGCTTGCCAGGGGACATAAGCCAGTATCCACCCAATCCTGGAAATAAACTCCTTGAGGCATAGGGCCAGTAGTGGGGGCTATTAGCTATGCCTGCCTAAGGGCAGCAGTAGCTGCTCTGTGGCCCCCTCTGCCGGTCCACAAACCACATATGCTACCCTCTTTACCCTATCTTCTTCAGTTCCCAGTCCTCAGATCCTTTGCAGTGTGCTGGGGGTTCTCACTGGCACCAGGCAGTGTTCAGTGAAATTCTGTTTAATTTTCTGTGGGGATATGGCAGTCCAGGAGTACTATACCCTCCTCAACCCCCTCTCAAATTAAATGTTATTTTAACACTATGCAAACGGTAAGCACCCCATTGCTAGTTTAACTTACTATTTATGTTCCCTCCAATGTCAGGTGCATTTCCTCTTTGGGCTACCCCCAAGTTCAAGACCTCTATCACCTCTTACTGCATATGCTACTTCCATGAAGCCATTGTACTGCACTACAGACTGGAACAGGAGCGGGCAGCAACCTCCCCAAATCTCTAATATTGCATCAAGCAGCATGGCAAGAGCCATGCAGAGTCCTCCAGATATACTGGGGGATCATCTCTTACTACCAATGGTGCTATTTGTTTCCCTCCCTATCCCTGTACCATCCACTCATGGAGCTCAGAACAGCAGTATGTGTATCTGCATGTCTGCTGTGATCCCTGCAGATGCCCCCACCACCATGGCTCTGCTCTGTTCCACTTGTGCTCCCCAGGTAGTAGCATTGTGGTGGAGACAGAGACCCTTCCACTGTGGAGGAGGGGAGCATCCTGTGAGACACTCAGTCCCCCACTTCCTGGACATTCTCGAATGACTCTGGTTTATTCCAGAATTCAGGTTGCTGGCCCTATGAATGGTAGGTCTACCATTGTACCAATGCCAGCCTTTGGCCATTTCCTACCAGCAAAAGAGAGAAGACAAAATGAACTTAATTTGCTATGTACTGTGCTATGTGGGAAAAGAGATCTGCTGTGTTAAGGGAACTGGAAGAAAAATGTAAAGAGCAAGGCTACCAGTAATTTTTGGTGGCTGTACTGTGTCACCCTCCAGATATATGGCATGAAAACCACCAGATTATTGTAGTGTGCCTGGCTACATGCAAGATCTTCTGTGCCCCTACCAACCCCTCTGCCCGCTCTGTTCTGCAGACGAGGGATTGCTAGAGGTTCCCAGGGTCCATTTAAAGACTTCTGTGGTGCGCATGTTTGTTTTTGCTGCCCAGACCCTGTGGAATGCTCTACCTCATTGGATTAGGGAGTGCCAGACCACTGATAGTTTTAAAACTGAACTGAAGACATATCTTTTCAGCCAGCCATTCCCTGATGAGAGCTAAGTTCAGTCATCTTGTATTAATGTTTTTATATCTAATTAAGGTTATGATTATTATAGTGTGATTTTAACCTTTATGTCTGTACTTAGTTTTTAGCTTGTATTAGAATGTAAAGCACTTTGAGCTACTAGAAGAGCACTGATAAACAACCTTTGATTGATTGATTGATAGATGTGCATCATATGAGTGTGCTCAGTGGCCTCTGTATTTGTGCTGCACATAACCCCTTACAACCTGTAACTTAGTGCTTTGTAAAGCTCTCAGGGTTACAGTGTGCATGAAAGGCACTATATTATATAGTTAGGGTCTGTTTTGCATGACTTTCCATCCAAACTAAAAAACTTTGGCACAACAGGAAAAAGGTCAGAGAATGCTGTTGCACTTGTTTGTGGTGTAATAATTTTTTAATAAGAATTGAAAATCAGTGCCACCTGTGCCCTGTTCTTTTCAAAGTTGTTCTCTCCCCTCACCACACATGCACACGTAGACTCAAATACAGAAACGTTCTATTTTTTAAATGAATTTTAACTAATAAACCCACCCTGCACCCAACTGCTAATGTCCCACCAAGTGCCACTGATAGTGTTTTACTTTCAAAATAATTCAAAAAGAATCTTACTTACAAAAATGAAAGGAGCTTGGAAACAAGCATGAGTACAATCTGCACTATAATGCACTTGTGAGAATCCATGTTGATTTAAACGGAAGCACATAGGTGCAGCTCTTGTTCTCACTCATCACCCTTGGTCTTCCTTTTTTATGAAGTAAGCTTTTTTTTTAAATGATTTTAAAAGCAAATAAACTGCCAGTAGCATGGCAAGGAGTGTTGGCAATTGGGTGTAGGGTGACTTTATTAGTTTTAAAATGTCCTCAAATTATGTGCCTTTTGTGTGAGTTTGTGTGTGTGTGAGTGGGGGCAACAATGTATTTTTTTAAGATAAAAAATATACTGTATAAAACAGAGAATGCCCTGTCACATGCATAACAAGCCTGCATTGCCAACAGGGTTCTGATTACTCTCAAGGACAGTGACAACACACACTTGGTTTTCATGGCTGGCCATCGACTATCCTCCATACACAACATTATAAATTATGACATCATTCTTTGTTAATCAGGATTGTTTATTTCTAAACATTTCAAGTATTATTTTTCCCACAAAACATCTCATGCAAACAGTGTTAATGCTACAGTACAGTTCTAAGTTCAGATAGAGTTGTCCATTTCATCACACAGGGGTTTCTCTAATTTTCTACAAAATCTTATAGTTGTACTTAAAATTCAAGTTGCATTTCTTAATAGACATCTTCAACATGATTTATAATATATTTATGGGTCTTGAGGCTACAAGAGTTTCTGCTCAAGTCCTTTGTGTCCTAGAGCTCCTCAGCCTCACTTTGTAGTTCTGTTACCCAAATAACTCAAGAATGCACTCATAACCATAAGAGACATAGCTGTACATAGAAGCATATACCAAATTCTATTATTCTAAATTAAACCTAAAAATGCTTACATTGTTTTGGTGCCCCCCCCCCACCTGTGTGGCTCAATGTCCTGAAAGCCATTTCACTCCAATGGTGTTCTTATTGTTAAAGCAGGCAGCAGATCCCACTCCAGGAATAACAATTTGTAGAGGTTACAAAAAACAGACTGGATCTGTACTTTCAATTTTAGGAACATTTTATTATGTTATAGCCACACACAGAGTACTTATAGCTACACAGAGAGCAGTGCACTTACCTGGTGCTTAAGACTTTAACTCATTTCTTCATCAGGGGACCCCGATGAAGAACATAGCCAATTTTATATCTGAAGCACTGAGCAAATAAGAAGGTACTGTTCTAGTCTGGATTTTTTTACCTGTACAAATTGTGTTACTTCTGGACTGCAGTCTGGTGCCTGTTGTTCCTCTTGATTTGTTGAAGTGGCGCAAGTACACCATCAGCTGCAGCAGCACCTTGGAGTAGTTTTCATTCAGACTCACAACTCTGAAGCAGCAGTGTTGGCTCTGACCAGATCTTTTTAATTATGCAATCCTTGCCTTTTGTCACTGATATACCTTTGACATATATCCTCTGTACAGACAGTTGGTGAGACCCCAACTGGATACAGCATCATTCTGGAGACCCCATCTCTGCAAGGACATAGGCAGGATGGAGGCAGTCCAGAGGAGGGCAACTAAAATAGTGCAGGGTCTGCAACAGAAGCCATACAAAGACAGACTAAAGTAGCTTAATATGTATGCCTTTGAGGAAAGGGGGGGCATGATAGAAACTTTCAAGTACCTCAAGGGAAGCAACAAAGTCCAAGAGGGTCGCATCTTTCAGAAAAAGAGATGTACAAGAACAAGGGGACACAATTTGAAGTTGGGGGGATGGCTCAAGGTCAATGTGATGAAGTATTTTTTCACAGAGAGGGTGGTGGAAGTATGGAATGGCTTTCTGGATGAGGTTGTGGGGTCAAAAACAGTGGAGGAATTCAAGAATGCATAGAACAGACATAATGCAATTCTGGTGGGTGGGGTTAGGAAGAAGATTGCTGTTGGTTAACTAGGATTTGCACCTTATCCAATAGGGATGGAAATGGGCATACTAGGTGGGCCAAGTGGTCCTTATCTGCCATCAAAGTCTATGTTTCTATGTTTCTTACCTGAAAAATGTCTTGTCCCCCATCGATACTGTGTGGGCTGTTCTTTACTCAACTTGCACTTTGGCACTTCTTACTGCATTGCCTGCTTCCCTTCATTTCCCCATATACACTATTCTGTCCTCCTCCCTTTGGGTTTCTTTATCTTCCAATTGTCACTGCTTTTGCCCTTATCTTTTCTGCCATTTCCCTTAGAAACCATAATGGCCTCCTTCTGGTTTTGTTTATTTGCCTAACATACAGGTTACTTGCCTTTACTATGCTCTGTTTTAATCTGGCCTATTTACCCCCCCCCCCAGACATTTCCCCAGCAGGTCCTATAAGATGCATTTCCCCATCTTTATAAAGTCAGCCTTCCTGGTGGCACAGAGGGCTGAGGTGCTGGACGCCACACCTCAAACCACACCGGTGACCTGGGTTTGGGAACGGACTCGGGTCATTGAGGGCTGGCCGGGAAGGAGAGGATTGAGCATCTGGAGGACTGCTCTCCTCTCCTGGGGTGGTTTGGGTGGGCAGCTCCTCTCCTGTAGTGGCCCCGGTGGAGACCAGGGGAACTACTATGTAACAAGCGCAGGAGGAACAACCACAGTAAAAGCAGAAAAAATGCACATGTCATCCGGATATGGCGACCCTACCTCTCGTCTCTCAGCCGAGTAAACCTCCAGGCTTCATTTCCATGCCCCGGTGATGATGCAAGGGAGTACTCTGTATGCTCTCATCTCTCCTCCTTATAGCCCTGGTGGGATATGGGAGAGCTCCCCAGCGAAGGGATACGTCCAGTACAACTGGGGCATAGGAGCAGCTGGCTGGTGGATTGGTCTGAGGAGGTAGTGGTAGGACTTGGCCACCCAAAGGAGAGGACAACAGTGGGTGCAGAGGAGGTATAAAGAAATAATGCAAAAAAAAATAAATAATGTCAGCCTTTCTGAAATCCAGGACCATTGCCCTTATTTGGCTGGATTCTACAGCTGCTCTCATATTAAACCATACTGTGTATTGGTCACTAGTCCCCTGGTAACTTCCCACTCTGACATCCGCAACATTTTCCCTGATCACAAATACCAGATCTAGAATTGCCTCACACCAAGAGGATTCACTGACTCACTGCCTGAGGAATGCCCCCTGCAGGGAATCCAATATGTATCTGTGTCTAGCTGATGCTGCAGGAGGTAGGCTCCACTTTACATCTGGCAAATTAAAGCCCCCATCAGCACCACCTCCCCTTTCTTAACCATTTTGCCTGTGTCTTCCAATATCTTCTTGTCTAAGTCCTCTCCCTGCCAGAGGCCTGTGTACCACTCCCATTTGAATGATGGCTCCATTTCCAAATTCGCGGTTGCTCACAACACCTTGACACCCCTGAGTTCCCAGTACTTCAGTAGCTTTGATGTTTTCCTTAACATAAAGCACCATTCCCCCACCTTTCCTTCCTACCCTATCTCTTCTAAACTTTGTGTAACCAGGTATGGCCATTTGCCAGTAGCGATGGAGGCAGTGGACGCACTGTCACAGGCATGGAATTTCAGTAGGGTGTATGCCCTCCTTCCTCTGCCACTCCTTCCCAAGTTCATACACAAAATAAGACACTCAAGAAGAAGCTTTCTTCTGACACTCAAGAAGAAGCTTTCTTCTGATAGTTCCAGAATGCACCAGAAAGCCGTGGTTCTTGGACATTAGCGAACCTACTGTAGCTTAACACACTCCATTTTGACTCCCAGTCCAGGGGGACCTTCTCCCCTAGGGCCCCATTCTGAATCCAAATCTGCAAGTGATGCAGCTTGTGGCCTGGCTTCTTAAAGGAGGAGACTCCTGAAACAGGGCTTCTCTAGAAAGGTAGTGGATACCCTGATGTCCATTAGAAAGATTTCCATGTCTGCAGCTTATACTCGCTTATGGACCACCTTTTTAGCTTGAGCCAGAGAGAAAGATGTCTAACCTTCTAAAGCCAGAATTCTGCAGATTTTTACAGGAATGGGTGGAAAAAGGTTTGGCATTGTGCACCATGAAAGGTTAGGTACCAGCCCTTGGAGCATCTGTGGGCTCATCCTTCAGGACTAACCAGGAGTTATTCATTTTTTATGAGCTGTCAGCAGGAGCTGACCTCTGTTCTGATCCCCTGTCCCTCTATGGGATATGAATTGAGTCTTGAATGCTGTTTGTAAGGAACCCTTCAAACCACTTTTGTTGATAATGCTAGACATGTTGCCCTAAAAGGTGTGCTTTTTAGTTGCTATGTGTTCAGCCAGCAGCATTGGTGAGCTCCTTGCCTTGTCACACAAAGAATCTTACCTTGTTATGCATAAGGACAAGGTGGTTCTGAGAATGGCTCCATCTTTCATTTCTATGTTCTTGCAGCTTTTTATATCAACCAAGAAATCTGTCTTCCATCCTTCTGTCCACAGCCAAATCACCCAAAAGAGAAATACTTGCACAAGTTTGATTTGCACAGGGCAGTTAGGACATACTGCACCTTAGATGGACTACAGAGTTCAGAAAATCAGATGGGCAGTTTGTACTTTTTGAGCAGCCAAAAAAGGTCAAAAAGCCTCCAAAGCCATCCTGACAAGATGGCTCAGGGCATGCATTGCCAAGGCTTATGTTGTAATAAAGAAGAGGGCTCCAGCTCTCATCGAGGCTCATTTCACCAGAGCAATAGACACCTACTGGGTGGAAAAAGGTGAGACATCTGTTTTAGAATTCTGCAAAGTAGCGATATGGTCCTCCATCCACACATTTACCAAGTACTACAGACTGGATGTTCAAAGTTCTGCTAATGCAGCCTCTAGTCACAGAGTTTTGCACATGACAGCTGGCAGGTAAGTTCCTTTTCCCTTTTCATTTTTGCAGATTGCGTATGGAACAATATTCTCCCCCAACCGGTTGTTTAATGGGCACTGCGTATTAGAACTCATGTGTTCTGACTGCCCATTGACAATGTGGAGTGCTACAGAAGGAAAACATTTCTTCACATTAACATAATTTCCATTTCTGTTAGCTCCAGCATTGTCAACGGGGCCCCCTCGGAGCCTTGATCCTGCTGGAGAATATTGTCTGGTATGCCAACAGTGGGATATCTGTTGCTTTCTGATGAAGTTTCTGATTGTAAGTCTGTCTGAACAACCTTCTGTGTTTTACCTGCTGCATTTATGTGTAACAAGAAAAAAAGGAGCAGTTTCACATTTAAATATTGGTTACTGGTATGCAGACTAACAGGCTTCAATTTTTATGATCAATAAGGGTGCCTCCCTAGTTTCAGAACTTACTAACTGAAATGTGAATCTAAGCCTGTTTACAGTAATTTTGCACTTCAAGGGTTGTTTGAAGTGCAGGATCCTTTAAAGTGCATTTATAGGTTTTAAAGTATTACACATCTCTGTGTAGAGCAGGTTTCATTTGTGTCACAGTTGTAAACTATGCCCTGAAAATAATCCCATTTTTGTTTCACTTTCTCTGCTTCCTGCTTGAATTTTTTGCGCCCCCAGCCTTTATTAAATACTCTTCCTCCCCCCTCATCACCAACCCATGGCAATCTTCATCCTCCCCTCTCACTAATATTGCAACTCCCCTTGAAGATACAGAATGCAGTTATAGGGCCTAGCACTTGTTGACGTTAATCTTAACTTTTTAAGTTAGAAGACACCACACTGAACTCTAAACCAGCCTAATTTTCTTACCAACTGAAGGAATCAGTGTATGTCACTGACCTGCAGACACAGCTATATTAATTCATTTTTATGTCACTCTTATGCCTATCTCTCTCCCGGTCACCATCACTAGATATCCCATCCACAGGTCACCTGAGCCACCCAGTCCTGTTTCTAACCCTGGTACTGTCCCTCTCCCACCTTTGTCTTTCACCACCCACCTGGTACCACTCCATTGCAACCTCCACTTACTTCCCCATCCACTCCTCCCCCCTCTCTCCACCCATATGTCCCCACCTCCCCACCTGCTCACACGCTACTGTCATCACCAATCCCTAATTCCTCTTAGCCCCCCTCTACCTTGCCATTCCTGCCCTCTGCAGCCTACCAATCCCCTGATCCCTACCCTCCAAACCCACCTACCTCCCCCCAAGGAATCACAATTGTCCCCACCTAGCCCTGCTCAGGGTAATCACTCTTTTCCTCATATTGTCAGGTAACATCCACCCCAACCCTGGACCATGCTCCATCGGTCTGTCCCTTGCCGCACCATCAAGAGGTCTTCATATAGCCTCCATGAATATTTGTTGCCTCTGAAAGAAATCCTCAGCCCTTCAATGCTGGGTCCAACAGCACCAACCTGACATCCTAGCTCTGGTGGAAACCTGGCTCTCAAAGTCCACCCCTGACTCCCTCATTGCCCTCCCTGGATGTACTCTATTTAGGGAGGATACAGTTGGTAAACGGGGAAGGGGTTGTGCCATATATGCCCTACCCCCCTCACTGGATCATGGTGCCCAAGCAGTTACCCTCGAGACCACCCCTGACCCTGCCAGGGCCCCCCTTCTACATCATGGCTGCCTACATTCCCCCATGACACCAGGCTGCTGCCATCCTCTCTGTATCAGAATACCTATTTAATCTCCCCCACAAATCAGAGCAGATCCTGTGGGGGTCCCCACCCCTGACCCCACCAGGGCCCCCCTCTATATCATGGTTGCCTACATTCCCCCATGACACCAGGCTGCTGCCATCCTCTCCCTATCGGAATACCTATCTAATCTCCCCCACAAATCAGAGCAGATCCTGCTAGAGGACCTCAACACTAACTGGCTTGCCATTTCTGCCAATAATGGCAAGGACACTTTCGCAGACCTGGACCTAACCCAGTTGGTAACACAACCCACCAGACACAATCCCTCAAATGGAACTCAGACATTGATGGACATCATCCTCTCAAACCACCCCCACAAAATTACTGACATTCAAGTCCTCCCAAACTCTCCAAGTGATCACTGTCTAATCAGCCTCTACTGGTCCTGTTGAATCCCAAAACCCATGCCAAAGGTGGAATTCCACCGGGCGTCTCCACCCTGGATGCCTTAACAAATTCAGGCAGCATCTTACCCTTTGGGACTGGTCACCCAAAAACTCTGCCCACAGTATTGATGATGCACTCCACTTCTTCTCTTGCTCCTTTACCACGGCCTGCGACATGTTTTCCCCCCCCAAGACATTCGCCAAAAAAACATAATGCCCCCTGAATCACCCCTTCCCTCCTCAAACAACTGAAACGAAGAGATAATCTGTGGCATAAAGCCATCTCCTCTGGTAAACCGGCAGATCGACAGGCCTTCAATGCCGAGTGCAACAAATGCACTTGGGCCATTCGCAAGGCCAAGGCTCACTATTTTAGATTGATGCTAGCCTCCTCCTGGAGGTCTGCTGGTAATTTCTGGGATAACATCAGAGAGCTAAATGGGAAGTCCCATACCCCCCCACCATCTCTACTAAACATCAATGGTACAGACCCCCAGTGTATCACTGACTGCCTCTACACTGCTTTCACTGACCTCAGCTCGGTCCTCCCCAGCAACTTTTTTGACCCAATTTGCCCCTCCCCACCTCCTACCCTCCCTCTACCTCCCTTCCAACTACATACCATCTCACTGCAGGAAGCCCGGCTGATTCTAGTTAAAGCCCTGAACACTACCAGCCCTAGCAATGACCTGCTTGACCTATGGCTCCTCCTACTGGCCTTTGACATAATGTTCCCACCACTCACTGCCCTGCTCAGTTGCTCCCTATGTTTTGGTCAATTTCCCCAGGCCTGGAAAAAAGCAGTCATCACTCCCATCCACAAAAGCAGTGACAGCTCCTCCCCAGGCAACTATTGACCTATTTCTCTTCTCCCCCCATCTCAAAAGCTCTAGGAAAAATAGTGGCAAACAAACTTACTGACTACCTTGCCACCCACAACATACTCTGCCGGGAGCAGCATGGCTTCAGGTAGGGCCATAGTACTACCACAGCTCTCCCTGAGTTCTCTACCTTCCTACACTCTGCCCTGGATAAAGGTCACCTTGATGGTGCCATTTTCATCGACCTGTCAAAGGCCTTTGACATGGTCAACCACTCACTACTGCTGGACATCCTTCTACAATCTGGTCTCTTCCAAGGACCCATTGACTGGTTCACTAGCTATTTAACCGCCCAATCCCAATGCATCAAACTTAACAACACTCTTACCAGCTCCTGCCTGGTTTGCTCTAGGGTCCCTCTGGGCTCCATCCTTGGTCCTCTTCTTTTCAGCCTTTATCTCAACTCCCTCCCCAGCTCCTACCCCGGTAAGATCCTTCTCTATGCTGATGATGTGGTCCTCTTGGCCTCTGACCCAAGCCCCACTGCCCTCCTATCTTCTCTCCAACACTCCTTCAATTGGATTGAGCACTGGTTCACAGATAGAAAACTGGTCATCAACCTAAAGAAACAAACAAATCAATGCTCCTTGCCCACCACCAAAGCAAACATAAAGACTACTCCCAACAGGTCTTCTCCAGCTCACTCCTTCCCCTAGAACAAGTATCCTCCTATAAATACTGTACCTGGGCATCCACTTTGACTCTGCCATCACATTCCACCGCCATATCAGTACCCTCACAACGGCGACCAATTCATGAATTGGTCTCCTTTGTCGGCACAAGGACTGCCTTCCACCTGAACCGCTCAGATTAGCCATCACCTCATTGTTCCTCTCTTTAGTCCAATACGGCCTGCTCATCAATAGCGCAGCCGACAATACTGCCCTCAGCAAAATTAAATTGTCTATAAACAAGGCCTGTAAACTCCTGACCGATGCTGAACACCGCACCCATTTTTGCTCACTTTACTCCCTTGCAAATGTGCTTAATTTTGAAGAGAAGCTCAAATACCAGTCCTGCTTCATGGCCAAAAAAATGTTCCTTGGTCTCACCCCTCGATGTATCACCTCCGCTCTTCTCCCAGCCGTCCTCTCAGTCAATACCTGCAGTGCCTCCAAATAATCTCTCATAGTCCCTAAGGTCAGAATCTCCCTAGCGCAAAGGATATTTGGCTACAGGTGCCCAACCTGGTTCAACTCTCTAGCCACTTCAGTAACTAGTCTGCCCAAGCTAGCCCTCAGGAATCATATACTCTCTACTTGCTCTTGCATGTGTACTTCCCAGTGAACCCAAGTCCACTGGGCCCATCCTCCATCACAACTCCAAGTCTATGACAATGGCTTCCTAGCCAGCTTAATCAGCCTTTAGTCTCAAAATTGGTCAACTGGCAAGTTTGATAAGTGTCCTTAGCTATCTCGATGTATAGGCCTGTAACTCCACCTGTATACAATTTGTAACAGTTCTTAAAATCCTGCTGTGTTCCTACTATATTTGTACCCTGTACCCCTGTATTGTTTATGTGTATAAGGAATGCTCATATGTAATTCACTGTACTTCTCTGTAACTCTGACATGGAGCCTTCGGAAATGAGTTCCTGACTCAAAGGGTTGTAATTCCAATGACTACAATAAATAAATAAATAAATAAAATAAATACAGGTGAGTGCTCACGCTGTTTGCAGCTCCTTTTCAATCAATCAATCAATTAATCTTTATTTTACCAGGTGAAACATCATTGAGAAAAACTCATTTGCAAGATGGCCCTGGACAGTTACAACAACAAGGATTTAGTACAACAAAGAATATATACAGTAATAAGCAAAAACAACAAAGAGTACATACAAAGGATGAATAAACATCTATGCACAATTGATAAGGAACCATTAAGGCAAAATAACATTCCAATTAGCAATCGTAGCTACTTAACCATAGTAAAAAAGAACATATGTACAGTATGTACTGATATGCACACATCAGCAGATATAGACAGAAGGGAAGTAACAGCAAGGGGCCAAGGGGCAGAGGGTAGCCAGAGAGTTTTGGGCAAGGGAAGTGTTACCTTTTTTTCATTAATTCCTTTGGCAAGTCTCTTCTAGTTGATTCAGTACCTCAAAGAAATTCCACCACATCAGAGAAGCAAATGGCTAGCCTTTTCCAACCTCCCACTCTCCAGAAGAGGTAGGGAATCATTCACTATATGTTTGTTTCAGTTAAAGGTATGAGTATGCAAAGAGCTTGTATGTATTGGCTCATTCCAAGATAAGCAGTATAATCTATATGGGTCTTCTTTCACATAACTAAAGGCTGTGGGAGGACAAAAGTGACTAAAAGTTGCTGCTGTCGGGAATGTTCATGTGCCCAAGATTCTATACTGTTTACAGCCTTGGGCTGTGGTATTTCCCTAGTAGGGGAGCACATTACTCATATGTTCTAATTACCCATTGACAATATTGGAGTTCACAGAAAAGGAAATTACAATAAGGATAAGAAATTTCTTCTTTCAGTTCTGTCTGCAAATATTAACTGAATTCTATATGATGATCTGACCAAAATAATCAAATTTATTGTATTCAACTGCTATAGTGTGTATTTAATACCTTAGTTTAAAGTTTTAAAGTAAGTCTATTCATTCAAAGATGATGCTTACCAGTTTGGTTGGTGATTTCCCCTGCGGAACATGGGATACAGTCAAAACAGCAGACTGGCTCTCCCCTACGGGCAGCTTTCCAGGAACCAGCAGGGCAGGATTCACTGCAGACTGAGCGTGGGATCTGGGAAAGGGAACATTTTAGAACAGTATATTTAGAAACTCAGAAAAAGCACCTCTTTTGGAGACATCTGGTGCTTAGTAATATCAAAGCAATACACCATTACATTAAGTGAACTTACCTATATGGTATGGTATGGTATGGTATGGTATGGTATGGTATGTAAGCACTAACGCATGATTGGTGTGGGTTGTTGCTTGATAAGAGCACACCCGCGATGCATTGCCCTCAACACTTGGAAAGTGCTCTTGTCATGCAACTCACACCCCAGGAGTGTCTTAATGCCCTTCTAAAATGGGTTTTAGTAGTAAATGTCTAAAAAAAGAAACTTAACAAAAATAGAAAAAAATACTAGTTTAAACACATTTTTTTACACTTTGTCAAAAAGTAGCTTTTCTTATAGTGTGCCTTGACAACTAGGTTTTGCATATTATGCCAGGGAGATAGTAGAGGGTGCTTGTTGCTTTCTTTCACAATAATCCTGGTCCTAGCCTGTTGTCCCTCACCCCACTCATCCTGTCGGCACTCCCAGCATCAGCAGTGTAGCAGTGTGTAGCCCATTTACATCTGTCATACAGCTCTTCCCCCACTCCTGAAGTGACAATGTAGCCACACTCCTTAAAGTAGGAGCTTTCTGCTGTTCAGGAGTTTTCAGCTTGACATCGAGTTTTGCCAGCTGATTGCACCTCTCACTGTTTGGTTCTGTGCCACTTGCTCATTACTGTCAGCAAAGGCATAGCTCACTGGACAATCAGAATATGTTCAAATAAAACACAAAACAATATTTTGAATGTAAAACTGATTCTAAAGAGGGGTGGAAATCAGAAATGGCAGTGTAGGTGTAGCAGTTTGCAGCACCATGGTTGTGGCACAGACAGTGTCTTGGGACTATGGATTAGAGGCCAGAGGGAAACAAAATGCTGTATAAGTGTAAGATAAGGTTAGTAACTTATGTTACAGCTTTTATTTTAAGTTTCATGTTTGTCTAGGATAGTCAGAGAAAAGTTGCCAGATTGGGTGGCCAAGTGGACCTTATTTGGCATCAAATTCTATGGTTCTGTGATTCTTTCTTGTGTGATGGTGATAGATGTTCAAAGTGGTGGGTGAACATTTTTTTTAGTGGGTTAGGTCAAGAAATGGGTGTCTATCTAAGTAACATGGCTGTGAGAAATTGTTTTTCCTTTCTTTTATGTTTATGGCAAGCATGGATATGTGGAATGTGCAGCATCCATGCTGCCTTAAAAAGTGCCACATTCATGGCTGTTGTCCTATGGGGCATGGGCCCTGACCAATCAGAATACAGAAAACTCTCTTCCCATTTTATATGGTATGATATGGTATGGTAAAATACAGTACTGTACAGTATGGTATGGTACAGTATGGTACGGTATGGTATGACACAGTACTGTACGGTATGGTATGGTATGGTACATACGGTATGATATGGTTTTGTATAGCATAACATGACTTGGCTTGGCATGGTATAGTAATTTTTATTAATATAGCATACTTTTAAAAACTCAGAGCACATTAACAAAATACAAGAAAAGCCCCTTCAACATCAACATTGGAAAGGCAAACAAGGAATTATATTTACAGTACTTAAAACAGAACCACAGTCAGATGTGATTCTGAATTGTCTGTATACTGTACACCCACAAACATACAAACTACCCAGATTAGCATACTTACTTATTTACTACTTGCCAGCAGAAACAGGCCACAAGGTCTATCAAGTCTGCGCGAGTGTGCAGCTAGCACCCCACTTGCCCCTCCCCCTTGCCCCCCCCCCACACAGATGACTGCCAACTGATCTTGAACCAGATTAAGCTGTTGGTAATATTTTCAGTGAATTGGGAACATTTGGCCAGGACACCAGGGAAATTACCCTACTTTTCCTGTAGGGGAACCTCTAGACTATGAGATGGGCTCTTTGAACTTTGCTTCAGAGGAGATGGACATCTCTAGGGTGGGAGAGCAGGCCTCATCCCCTACCCTAGTATCACTAAGAGGATCGCAACAAACTAGAAATGGAAATTCTGTTGAATAACACTGAAGACGGAGGAGATTTGCCTGATGTGTTTGTTTTCACTGAAGATTTGAGGGAGAATGCTTCTTTGGTTGAGCCTGATTCTACAATCTCTCTGGGTTCAAAAAATGAGCAAGAAAAATCTCTGCAGCTATTGTTGCAACAGAACGAACTACACAGCAGAGAACATGAAAAGTTGAAAGCGCAGCTAGCATAGCTTGTCACGGATTGCAACTCTCAACTCATCCACCTGATTTGTCAGCAACACCGATGACGCAGCAGCATCAAAGGCCCAGCCATGGCCAGGTGAGTCAATTGTGAACCCTGCATATTCTGAAGTAATGTTGACTTCCAGTAGTTCAACCTGTAAGGCTGCCAGCAAAACTATGACGTTTAGCTGGTGCCCACAGTAGAATGAAGTACTACAGGAGAATAAAGTTAACATGCCTAAGGAGACCGAAGTTTCAGTTTCTAGCCAAATTCAACTGATGCAATGCTGCATGGTGAGGGACAGGGTAGAGGCCCTCCAGACTTTCAAACTGTAATGCTAAATCAAGGGATGCTATCTAGAAGCACGGGATTTGTTTTTAAAAAATAAACTCCCCTCATATTTACTAATTTGTCTACAGATCTTCCTGATAAAGATCAGAAAAACTATCAGACCCAAAAAGATGTACAAGAAGGAGTTGCCACTTTTTCCTTCTTTAGTCAAGATTCAAACCCAAAAAATCAGGTTGAAGGAAGATTTTAAAGAAAAACAAATGGCACTGACTCTGGCAAAATGCTATTTACAGGTGAGAAAGGTCTCCACTGCTCAAGACTCAGTAAATGCCCCTCTGTTTGATAATGTAGTGCTTCACACAACATCAGCTGCACTTAAAAGTGCATTTTCACCACATAGCGGGCCGGAGATGCTCATTGACCCATGTTCACCACAAAAAGCCTTGAGTGAAGCAGGCTGGAACCAGTTTCCTAGTGGGTCATGGCTTCTCGACCTCGATTGGGACCCTAAACTGAACTTTGCAACTCTAGAATGTCATCCACCTATGCCAGTACAGGACATTATATCACCGTTCTCTCCAGCACTACCACCACAAGGGGAACTGACCAAGGCCAATATGGATGACAATAACCCCATTATGGGGAATGTAGGCACTAACTCGCCATCTACCAAGCTCTTCCAGCTACACCCATTGAGGGCTCCCCCCCCCAATTCCAGATGGAATTTTCAAGAACCAATCCCAAATGCAAAAACCATTGCTTTCGGAACTCTTTTCCAAAATTAAAAAGGAGGCTGCCCCCAGACAGAATGCTGTCCATGTTCAGTACAAAGGTGGGCTAGAGGAAAGGCCAAACAGACACTATGTGGGAAAACATTTGTTGAAGAATTCCTTGCATTTTTCCCCTAGGGAGGTCTTTGCATTTATTAATATTTTGGGGAGAACAACTATGATGTCAGTTTCTGGACTGCGTATGCACTGGATTTTTTTTGGGAAATGTATAGCCAGGTTACGTTATCTCCCACATGGACCCCTTTTTTAGTAATTCCTTTGACTAAACCTTTGATTAAATATGTTACTGTCATGTTTAGGAATTAAAGGGTCCATATGGATGATATTACTTACTGGCTATCATTGAAATGCGATGTTCAAGTTCAAGTTCAAGTTTATTGCAGGAAAACTCCACTGAGCAAGCTCATTCACAAGGAGGTCCTGTGACATAAACACTTAAAGTACAAACACAGATAGGTAATAACAGTATATACATGAAATGCACGTTACATGATACAGGCTGGATATACATACAAGGGTACCACATAGGGTGACCGCAGGTGGTAAACATTGATATGAAACAGGGAAGCGACTTACAGGTTGCATACTGATAAATGAAACATGATGACTGGTGTGTGCAATACATATATTTTGGCAGCTAGAACAAACAACAGACTATAACTTCTATGGGGGGGGAGGAGTGATTTGATAGAGTAGCAGTGGAGCGTAAGCATAGATAAAGCCAGGAGTAGAAGGGGAAGGGAAAGCAGTTAATATGACAAATCAATTATACCTTACCAGTGGATAAATATGGCACACATGGGGAAGGAAGAGACTTAATGACAGTTACAGGTGTCTTTTATTTTGGCTGAACTTAGCGATTTGTAGAAGTTTATTGAAACTGTGCTAGTTAGTTTAAATGACGGTTTGTAATTGGTTCCAAATGGAGAAGGGCATATGCAATATACGTTTACCAAAGGAAGTCCGTGTCCTTGGTATGTCAAGCATAATAAAGTCAGATTTTCTTAACGAGTATGCACTGTGTGAGATACTAATAAGGGAAGAGAGATAGCTTGGCAATTTCAGCAGGAGCAGTTTAAGAGTCCATAGCCCAGCATGGAGCAGGCGTCTAGTAGTAAGGGATGTCCAACCAACAGCTGCATATAAGTCACAGTGGTGCGAATGGTAAGGGGAGTTGGTAATGAACCGTAACCACGGTGATAAAGGATGTCCAGTTTACTTAGATTTGCAAGAGTGGTGGAGGAATAGATTACATCGCCATAGTCAAGTAGGGGAGAAAAGTGGCCTGTACAAGCTTGTTTCGAGTTTCAAGGGGAAAAGGGCCTATTTGTAGAAGAAACCTAACCTTTGCTTTTAACCTTCTAGAGACATCTTCGACGTGGTCATTGAAAGATAATTTATTGTTGATCCAGATACCCAGATATTTAAATTTGGTTACAACTTCCAGAGGCTCGTTTAGCGTGGTGACAATGAAGTCTTGGGCAAGGGTATTGGGGGGGCCTGTGACAGCACTGCGGGAGAATATCATCGCTTTAGTCTTCTTAGCATTGAGCAGAAGCTTTGCCTTTATTAGATTATGCTCAAGTTGTGCGAAGTCCGCTTGAAGCACTCCCTTGACTTCAGATAACGATGAGCCAGAAGTATACAACACAGTATCATCTGCAAAAATGCAGATTGGACGTAGATACGTTAGCATCTAAGTCATTAATGTACAAAGAAAACAAGATAGGGCCTAAGATGGATCCTTGGGGGACTCCTCTTGCAACTGGCAAGGCAGCAGAAAAAAAGCCTTCCACTTTTACTTTTTGGAATCTTCCAGTTAGGTGGCTAGAGAACCACTGGGTGGTATGGTATGTGGCACCCAACTTTGCAAGGCAATTGACTAATAGTTTGTGATCAACAGTATCAAAAGCTTTGCTGAGGTCCAAAAAGACTGCACCAGTTACCTTCTTAGCATCTATAGCAGAGATCCAATCATTGGTTACTTTTGCTAGTGCAGTGATTGTGCTATGATTAGCCGAAGCCAGATTGAGCTGCGTTAATGAGAGAGAAGGTTTCCAAGTGAGATTTTAACTGAATATGGATCAGTTTTTCGAGAACTTTAGAAAGGATAGGCAATATGGAGATAGGCCTATAGTTGTTTACATCGCATGGGTCACCAGATTTAAATAGAGGGAGGATATGTGCTGATTTCCAGCAGGACGGCACAGTAGCAGATGTAATGGAAAGATTGAAGATGTGGAGAATTGGGGCAGTGAGATGGGCGTAGCCTGACCTTAGGAAAAAGGGTTCCAAGCCATCGTCCCCTGCGCTTTTTTTGGTGTCTAAGTTAAGAAGAGAATCTTCTACTTCTTTATAAGTTATCTCACGCAGTTGGAAGGGGCTGGGTGTAGGACTAGATGTAGGGGGAGGGGTATGCTGGCTCACTGCAGCACCAGCATAAGGTGATGAGTCAAAAGCTAATCCAGCTGTGGCAAAGTGGGAGTTAAGTTCCTCCAGGATCAGGGACTTGTTTTCCACAATCTTGCCACTTGCAACTATATTTGTTGGGACAGAGGGGGCCATGGGACGTCCTTCTATAGCTTTGATAGTCTTCCATATTTTATGAGGGTTACCTTTAGCTTGTTCGGTGAAATATAATAGTTAGCTTTAGCAGAGTGAAGTTTTTCCACAGTTATTCCTGGTTGTTCTAAAGGCCTGCCAATCCAAAGATTCTTTGGAATGTCTAGCTTTAGCCCAGAGCTTATCTCGAGCTATAAGGGCTGCCTTGAGATCCGAGGTGAACCAGGGGTTGGAATTGTTCCGTACCCTTACTTTGATGAAAGGGGCATGGTTATTTATTATTGTAGTGAGTTTGTCATTAAGGATGTAAGCTGCCTTGTTGACATCTTTGGCTAGGTAGAGATCTTGCCATCTGATCATGCTCAGGTCAGATAGGAAGTTTACTGCACTGAATTTGCGAAAGGATCTTTTGTTATAAAGATGGGTTGCGACGGCCTTAATTTGAGATCTTATGCAAGCAACAATTCCATGATCGCTCATGTCATTGTGAAACACTGCGAATGAGATATTTTGTGTGTGGATGGGTGGTTAGTACCACATCTAGAATGGAACTGTTGGCAGTATTTAGGTGTTGTTCTTAGTAGGTTCACTGACTAATTGCCCAAGACCTAGTTCGTCACAAAGGATTTGAGGCCATGTGATTTAGGTGACAGCCAGTCCATATTTAGATCTCCTAGAAATATTGTTTCAGTTTTTGCGTCTATGAACATGGATTTCAAAAGATTAAGGACTTCATCACCACCAGACGGGAGTCTATAGCCACCTAGGATAGTGATACATTCCAAGGAGGGGAGATGAAGGCTCAGCGAAACTAACTCAAATTCCTTGGCTAGAAATTTGCAACTAATATTGGTGACCAAGTACTTAGATTTGGTGTAGATAACCACACCTCCGCCTCTAGATTCTCTATCTGCTCTAAATAAATTGTAGCCCTGCAGTGATATTTGTTGATCAGTGTTCGTCTTTTTTAACCACGACTCAGTAATTATGATAAGGTCAGGGTTAACGTGTGCAGCCCAGGCTTGCAGCTGTACAAGATTTTTAGGCAGGCTTAAAATGTTGACCATCATCATTTTGAGACCTGTAGCCTCAGCAAAATCGATAGGCGAGGTAAGTTGTAGGGGGGGGCCAGGGTTGAGCTCCACATTTCCTGAGCAGAGAAGAAGCAGAAGTATAACTTTCTTTAAGTAGCTTATAAGAATGGAGACTGCTTTTTTATTTCTTCGCGGCAACCCATATCGTGCTGAGCAAGAGGCGGCACCACTGTAATGACAGCTGATCGTGATCAATGTAAGTGCTTGAGTAGCCATAGGTGAGGACAGTAGCAAGGGGGTGTAGGCTAACCGGGGGGAATAGGCTAAAAGGGGAGATGAGAATGACATAGTGTCTGCACGGTAGACCGTTATAACATTAGATATTGATAAGGTACATTGGAGAACTGAATTGCATTGAGGTACTTCGAATTGCACTGTATTGCTGAAAACTCTGCACCTTAGGAGCAATAAAAACACAATAAGGAGAGCCATGATCCCAGATTGAGTGGTCTCATGATTTGTATTAGTGCAATATTTTCTAGTCAAGTAATTTGCCCACCTAGGTACTCACTTAAAACCTAGATGAGAAAATACAGCAGAAAGGGAACAAGGAGGCAGGAGCAGCTTAGTTAGTGGCGGGCTCAGAGATATTCACACAGGGCAGTCTTATTGGCACACTCAGATACCAATCATAGGTTGGCAGCAGTGAAACTAGGCCAATGAAGCAGTAATATGATATAGGAGGCAGATCATGAGTGTATTTAAAGGAGGCCTGGGAGAGGGGGTGGTGGGAGGTGGGAGAAAATTTCAGGTCAGAGCGAGAGCTGAGAAGTCAGAATTAAGAAGGGAACACTGTAACAGGCTATAGAGAAGGTGCCCCAATCAGAGCAAAGCAGGCAAGCGGCGTACCAATCACAATCCCCCTATGGCAGTGCAGCACCAATCAAGGGTGCCCAGGCATGCTGGCTCTCTGCAGAGGATTCTATCGGTATCTATCGGTATGACAGCGCAGCGTATGTAATAATAGGGTGCTCAGCGTCTATCTGACTTGAGTCTGAAGGGTGGATGGCAGACACTGAGGGCTTCCTGTTTTCAGCTGCAGAACTGTCACACAGGCAGTTTTAAGGAAGTTGTCAACCTGTTGAGTGAAGCTTAGGGGAACCTCAACTACAACCACCCCTGTAGCAGCACCGGGAAAGAAGTAGAATGATAATGCAGGCCATATTGCCCATGAATGAGTACAGGGAGTTATGTAGAAGACCAAGAATCCCTCTAGTGGCAGGTCTGTATAACCTGCTAATGGAAAAGGTAGTTAGACTTATCAGCGCCAAGGCAGAGTGCTTGGATGGGGGGGGCGCTGCAGGAAGAGCAGTCAGACAGAAGAGGTGTAAGCACTTTAAAACAGTAGTAGAAATTACAATCCAGCTAATACAGTTGAAAAACTTCTAATAACACAGTTGAAATGTGCTTGGTGAACCTGAAGCTATTTTGTACTGGTGGTTGAAAGTATAAAATTAAGCTATGGCAAAATGATGCAGGCATCAGCCATGTACCCAACTAATTTTAATTAGGCAGAGACCGGAGAGTCTGCTTATATGCAGGCCAACCATGGGCATGTTACAAATGTGTTACAAATGTGGTTCTAGGACACTCCTCTCTAGTACCTGTGACAAACTAAGGTGTGACAATTGTGGTGAGATAGGCCACATTGCCTTTCAATGCACATCTCACACCAAGGAACTAGGGCATGTCTTTGGGGAATGCACATGGGCAGCTAAAAAATAAGGCATCTTGTATGAGTCCTGAATTGTTGATTTAGCAGGCTCAGGACTCTGCATTAGTACCTGAGGAGACTGCCCTCCCCCCCCCACTAGCCCCTACCCAGGACCAAACCCCCCTTCTTCCTATAGACTTTATTGACCTAGCATCAGAAGATATAACACAACCCCCCTTCTCCGAAGGAGGAACCTGAGGGTCAGGGCCCACTAGTCCCTGGTGCTATGTTGCCAGTGTGTTATGTTGACAAAGCACCTACAGGAGTACCTTCAGGAACCCCAGCTCCTTTACCTAGAAGGAGGTCTTCCAGAAATAGGAACTCCAAAACAAACTTCCAGCCCAAGGACTTGGAATCCAAAAAACCTTTGAGGCTTTATCTACAGAATGGGGAGCTCTGAGATGGATTTAGAGGAGGGGGATTCACAGAACCCAACCTCCAGTCACTCCCAGCAGAACTGTGAATTAACAGGGTGTAAAGGGAAAAAGAAAAAGAAAAGGGGGAAAAATAGCTTAAAGCTGGGGAGCCTTTGAGTATTGGTTCAATCAACATCCATAGTCTTCTGAATTCAGTAACATGACGGGCGGTCTTTAAATGTATACATGACTTAAAATTAGATATTTGTTTTATTCAAGAGACTTGGATGTTCACTAGAGACCAGATCAGGTTTTTTTAAAGGAGAATAGTTATAAGGCCCATCATATTGTTTTTTTTGGAATGGAAAGTGCTGATGGGGTGGGCATTTTATTTAACTCCTTTTGCTTTACTCTTACTAAATTAGTTGACCTTGGCCAAGGGAGGGTGTTGATTATTGATGGGGTCTGGAAGTCTCTGGATTGCTGGTTTATTAATTTATATGACCCCCAAACTAAAGCTGAGAGAGGTGCCCTTTTCAACTCGGTTCAATCATTTCTGGTTACCTCAAAAAATATATTTTTCAGGGGGGGAGGCTTTAATTGCAACCTAAGAAAATAAGGAGGGTCCCAGTCCACCACAAACAAAACAATTTACTGTGATTCTGATGATTCTGACCCAGGTTGTGGAAACTGCCGGGTGATAAATTGTAATAATTTTCATTTGAGTGGACCCCTTTTTACTTACAAATGAAGTAAACTCACCTCAACCAGTGACCATATGTTTATTTCTAAGAATTTACCTCAAGTTTCCCTTAGAACCATTCCCACTGAATTATCTAATCATGTCATGTTGGCAATCTCTTTTGGTACTATTTCTAAACAGGCACACTCCAAACCAAATAGACCAAAATTAAATACTTCCATCTTAACAAATCCCGGTATTAGAGGTGGAATTCTAGGTCTCCTAAATGCTAGATGTTTGTGTTTGTTTTCTTTACTCAGATTTATGGGAATGGTGAAAGGACTCAAAATCCAATCTTAAAGCCTGGTTCCAAAGATTTGGGAAAAAAACTGAAAATGATAATTTTTTTAAACATCTTTCACTGCATAGACAGTTACAACATCTATTTACAATCTCAGACTGTTCCAGATATGACTATTCAACCCAAATCTCAAAAATTAAAGATGAAATGAAAAAGTATCAATATGATAAGGCCTATACACTCCAGGCAATGTTGCAAAATGGGACAAAAAAATCTCCCATGGGTGACCTGTTTGAGGCTTGCAAATCCTTTCAAAGCTCTACAACAATGGATAGCTTACTAACCTATGAAGGCAAGGAGGTTAGCACAGTTGACAACATTTATGGGGTGATAAAATTCTTTATAGACTCCCACATCCGTGTTAGCCCCTCCTCAGAAGTGAAGATTGACTCCTTTTTGCTGACTATACATCTCCCACAAATGCCTAAAGTATCTGGAGATGTCCAAGAACATATAAGCAGAGAGGACATTGCACTAACAATCAAAAACCTAAAAAATGGGTCATCCCCTGGATTGGATGGCCTACCCAATGAGTTCTGTAAAGCATTCTCCACAGAACGTTCTGCATGCCTAGAAAGGGTCTTCAGCTACTTATTTACAGTAAACACTATGAACCCAGCCTTTTTAGAAGGGTTTCTGATTTTTGGTTTTAAATCAGGAGATAAGAAACAGCTCCAGAACTAGAAGCCTATTACGATTCTAAACTCAGATTATAAAATATTGGCCCAAATTCTAAACAATAAATTAAAAAAGCATGCTAATTTGGTTATTTCCCCTCATCAGTATTGTGGCCTCCCTTCTAGAAAAATCATTTCCCATTTATGATTATCAGGGATATGATCAAGCATCTATCTCTGATAGGGAAATTAGGAGTGGTTGTGTCAGTAGATCAGGAAAAGGCATTCAATAGAGTATACCCCACTTTCTATTTTCTACTCTTATGGCCTATGGGATACCCACATGGATAATAAGGTGGCTAAAACTATTATATTCCTTCACTACTGAACACCCCACTGTTAGACAACAAATTACTAAAGGACTCCAAGTACCCATGGGGGTACGTCAGGTGTGTCCTTTCAGCCCCCTATTGTAAATTTTCACATTAGACCCCTTTCTTAGGACTTTAATGGATTTCCCTAAATGGAATGAAATCACAGGAACAAGTTTGAGGAATGTACTTCAAGCCCAAACTTATGCGGATGATATTTGCCTTTTTTTTGAAGATTTCACCCAGATTTCCTCCTTTTTGAAACAAAATGGCAATATACTCACACTTGTCGAATTCCAAATTGAATATGATTAAATGTAGGGGACTATTTGTAGGTGCAGGGACCCACAACCCTACACAAGTGGGGGGAGTTAAAATCACCTCAGAACCACAAAAAATTGGGGGGATTACTTATGAACCCCAAAACATTCCACAATTGTATTGGGAGAGCACAATATGTGTAATTGAATCTAAAGTTCTCAGATGGAGACAATGGAAGATGTCTAAACTAAAAAAAATCCAAATTATTAAGACATTTTTGATCCACAATATTCTGTATGTTGCAATGATATACCCGCTCCCTAGGCATCTAGAGGTAAAACTATACAGTCTATTTTTACAGATGCTGTGGGGGAATAGGTTGAACCCCATAAAATAAGGATTCACCTATTTACCTACCGACAATGGTGGGCTGGGAATGATTGATCCAGTAGTTTTTATACAGACATTATTTATTTCCCAGACTGTTAGAAGTAGATTGGGAACACAAAACTCATTCCACAACAGTTGGATTCAGTTAGTTCTAGGCAGATAATTTCAAGTGTGGCAAAACCTCCCTTTGAAAGTATCAGTTTACCTGCACATCCCAGAGTACATTTGGCCAGCAGCTTCAAAGCTCTGTAAATGGGGATTGACTAAACAACTGATCCTACGCGTACCTGCCGGAAACTTTATCAAGTAGTTATGGCATCACTATCTCCCACAGAACCTTGCTTTAAACACTGTCCCCTCACCCCATAAGGGTTTGGTGTTAGCCCAGTTAACCAATATTAGAATTACCACCTTTATGTGGGAGCATCTCTGGATTTCAGTCTATGGCAGACTTAATTTGAGAGGGAATGCTAAATATAAAGCCTTGGAGGAAAGAAACTGCCCCCATTTGGAGTGCATTAATAAAGAGGAAACCACAGAACATTTTTATTTTGATTGTTCCTATGCTAAACCACTTTGGACATACTTGGCACTATGCTGGAATATGACAAGGTTAACAAAGTTAACATATGAATTACTAATATTGGATAACTTTTCCCAGGTTGGCACTCAATATCACCACAAGACCTTGACTATTTTTTTTATGTTGTATTACATTTTATTTATGGCAAAGCAGGTGTCAATGGGTGTTGTACCAGAGGAAAATGCCTTATGAAAGTGCTATGCATTTAATCCATCAGGCTATGGAGAAAGTATACCTTAAGGTTGTAGCGGTGCATACATCTCCTAAAGTGCTTTTGTGGTGGAAAGGGTTTCAGATGTTTATAAAGTTTAAATGATGTTGAGTTATATAGTTAATTAATTAATCATTTATTGTATAAACAGGTTCATACCTGTAGGAAAGGAAGGCAGTGTGCACTTTATATAAAGAAACAAACAAACAAAAAACCTTTGGATAACTCGACATACAAGGTTGCTCTTCTGTTAATTTTGAGTTTAATAATGTTTGTATTAGGATTTCCATTTTCTTAAAGTATGACAATAATACTGTGTGTGTATATATACTGTGTGTATATATATATATATATATATATATATATATATATATATATATTCCCTTCCCCTACTCTAATAATTAGTATATTATTTGGAACACTTGAAACGATTATATGTTATTTTCATCATGATATTATTGCAATAAAACTTCCCCTACTCTTTTCGATAAGTGCCATGGGATCTTTAACATTTACCTGAACTACCACCAGAACAGGCAGATGGGACCTTGGTTTAACATCTCATCCGAAAGACAGCACCTCAGAAGTGCAGCACCCCCCATGCTGCACTACAGTGTCAGTATTACATATTAACCCAAGCCTCACTCCAGGTAAACTTGTTCAAAAAGATATTTAAACAACGTTGTGATATAGTACAGCTCAGTAAAGAACAACTACTCTAAGTGGATATCACAGAGGAGAAGTTCCCATAAGCTGGGCTTCCCACCACAAAAGTCCTGTCTCCAGCATAATTCACGTGGAATGGTGGTACTGTCAAAAGTCTGTGCCAAATGAACCTCACCATCCTAGCTGGCATGTAGCACATCAGAATATTACTGATGAGGAGACAGCTGTGGAGGTGGTATATAAGATGCTGCCTGTGCCCATGCTCTTGACAGCTTTCTTAACTGCTACAGGACTGGCACCAAAGGGTTTGGGGAAAGAGCCTGAAGCCCCCCTAGGAGCTTAAGTGAATTAGATGAACAGACTATGTGACTTTTGCCTGTCACTGGTTTAGAGCGACTCATTGGACTATGTCATAGTGATGCAACAATTGTGATGTGAGCCAAATACATGAAGTGTCTTGATCTTTTCTACCTTTCCCTTTGGACCTGGGACCTGCTGGAACCCTCAAGAGATATGTGGTTGCTGAAGGAAACAATGCAACAAGTAATTAGTGGTTGTGCTGACTTGTTGTCTGAAGTGACTCAAAATCATGTTGCCAAAAGCACTGTCAGCAACTGGCAGATGGGACACCACAACAAGATATGGTTGGTTGCTATCAACAAAAGTTAGAAAAAAACTCATTCTGTGTTTGAGAGTGTTGATGCCATGCCTGGAATGGAGTTGCCAAGCCCCACTGGAATAGACTTTTCAAGAGATCGTAATTCTGGGTTTGTGTTGTTCTTTTGTATTTTGCCACGGAATTGTTGTGGATGAAGACCCAAGAGGGCCGAGCAGCAACTTGGGACTCAATTATGGACTCTACAGACATTTAGCATCTGTGGACCTGAGTCCTTGAGGCTCACAGTAAACAATATTTTCTCCTTTCTTCATTAATGCATTTTCCCTGTCTGGTGCAGACATTGTTACTCTTTGTATGACCCACCCCCAGCCCCAACTCCCATATCTCTCAGGGACTTAATCAGATACAGTCCATCCTCCATGGCTTACCCCCTAAGGCATGGATTGGAAGCCTCTCCTATGCCACCAGCACATGAATGCAGTGTGCTGGAGAGGGCTCTGCCACCAGTGTGGGGCCTGTGAGGGTTGTAACCCTTGTTCATAGACTGCCTGATATTTCCTCTGTAGTTTTCTCCCCATGAGGTGGAGCAGAAATGCAGTGTTGTTCATAACACTCCTGCACTTGCTCCTACATGAAGCATATCAACAACTATGACTATGCCTCTCCCCAGTGTTCTGCACTCCCTAACTGCTCTGTTCCCAGGTGCCGCTAGCAGCCAGACATACACTGGGCTCCACAGCCCTCCTTCCCCATGGAGGACAGCAACAGAAGATGCTTGGTAATAGTCCCCCCAGCTGTCCCTTTGATGACCCAAGTTTATTCCCACACTCGGGACATTGGCACTGCAAACAGTAGTCTCACCTCTACACCCATGACCTGGATCCCCAAAAACACAGCACTTTGCTTGCAGTATCACCACACTTAATGCAATAAGGGGAACTGAGAATGTTTTTTCAATTCTGCTTGTACTTTTTGAGACAACGTCAGCTCCATGTGAACTGTTGTTTAGCATGGTGTACTGTAGCATAGTCTAGTCTCACCTACATGTATGCACCCTCAGTGTGAGACTATGAAGGAATGCTTTTATGTATAAATGGATATTATGGGTGGTATATACTAACTAATGTAAAGCTAGTCAATTTCTGAAGTATTGTTATACCTGTTTATTTCAACTCGATCTAGGTTTGAAATAAAATCTTGAAGAATCTTAAAAGGATTTCTCAAACCCCAGTGCTACAAAATTACTTTTTAAATTCTTTTATAAGAAACATAGAAACATAGACTTTGACAGCAGATAAGGACCGCTTGGCCCATCTAGTCTGCCCATTTCCCTACCTACAGGATAGGCCGCAGATCCTAGTTAACCAACAGCCTATTTCTTCCTACCCCCCACAAGAATTGCCTTATGTCTGTCCCATGCATTCTTGGATTCTCCCACAGTTTTAGACCCCACAACCTCCTCAGGAAGGCTGTTACATGCATCCATTACCCTCTCTGCGAAAGATAACACAGAATTTGATCAAAACAAATTTTGCAATGCCCCTGGGTGTGGAAAGGATCTGTGGAAAATGGACTGTTACCCCACTTACTGTCTGATGCTTTCTGCTGCCTGCTTCTAAATCCATTCCTGTTTTTTCCTAAGTCAGTTAGACACAGACCACTGAAAATAGCAAATCATAAATAGAGCAGGGTTGCTTTTAGTTCAAGCAATGCAGAGATAGCATTGACTCTAATGACTAGGACGCAAAAGTCAAGTGACATGTTGTAAAAGTTGTCCTCTAATGCAGCAAGGCAATACATCATTGTAAAAGCACTGAGACAAGGGTAACACCAGAAGTAAACTGGCTCATGGTTACACAAGAAGTAGATTGACTGTAAAGCCAACTATTAAATAAACACAAAATTGCACCATTACCCTTAGTAAGGAGCAACTCGACAGGAGGCAGCATGAAACATAGACACATACAAACATAGATTTTGATGGCAGATAAGGACCACTTGGTCCACCCAGTCTGCCCATTTCCCTACCTATTGGATAAGCTGCAGATCCTAGCTGACCAACAGCCTTGCTTCCTCCTACTTTGTAAAGGTAAGGTTGTGCCAGACCAACTTGGTAGAGTTCTTGATTCAGTAATAAGAGATGAGGATAATACATAGATACATAGACAGTGTCGGCAGATAAGGGCCTATGGCCCACCCAGTCTGCCCATTTGAGCTTGTAAGTTCAGTTTGTTTTCCTAGAAGTCTATTTCCCTTACCCCTGACTTCTAGAATTCCTTTATGTCTATCCCATGCATTCTTAAATCCCGTGATTGTTTCAGCCCCACCACTTCCTCTGGCAGGGTGTTCCACTTGTCCACCACCCGTTCTGTGAAGAAATTCTTTCTCATGTTTCCTCTGAATCGTCCTGCCTCCAACTTCATCCCATGCCTCTAGTCCTGAAACATCTTTTCGGCTTAAAATAGTGTTTTCCTGCCCTGATCCTCCCTGTAAGATACTTGTATGTCTCTATCATATCCCCTCTCTCCCTCCTCTCCTCCAGGGAGTACATGTTAAGTTCCTTCAACCTGTCTTCATAGGACTTGTGATGCAATCCATGCACCATCTTTGTTGCCCTCCTCTGAACCTTCTCTACCCTGTCTATGTCCTTACGTAGGTATGGTCTCCAGAACTGTACACTGTACTCCAGGTGGGGCCTCACTAGTGTCTTGTATAGCGGAATTATGACCTCCCTTTTCCTGCTGGTGATGCCCCTGCCTATACATCCCAGCATCCTATTTGCTTTACCTGATGCCTTGTCACACTGTTTCCCTACCTTGAGGTCATCAGAGATGACAACCCCAAGATCCCTTTCCTGCTTGGTGCATGCCATATCCTCACCCCCCAACTGATATATTGTGCCAGGGTTTTTGTGCCCCATGTGCATTATCTTACACTTCTTTGCATTGAATTTCAACTGCCAAGCCCTTGACCATTCTTCAAGTTTCTGCAGGTCCCTTCTCATTCTGTCTACACCCTCTGGTGTGTCTACTCTGTTACAGAGCTTTGTGTCATCAGCGAACAGTGAAATTCTGCCTTCTAGATCCTGTGCAATGTCACTGATGAAGATGTTGAATAGGACCGGTCCCAGCACTGATCCCTGTGGTACTCCACTGGTCACTCTTCCCTCTGTGGGTGACAGCCATTTACCACCACCCTCTGTGTCCTGCCACCCAGCCAGTTACCTACCCACCACACTACTGTCCTGCCCACACCATATTCCCCAGTTTGTGTAATAGTCTTCTATGTGGCACAGTGTCAAAGGCCTTGCTGAAGTCCAGATAGGCCATGTCACTGCCCTCCTGATCCACCTCCCTAGTCACCCAGTCAAAATTCAAGCGAGGTTGGTCTGACATGACCTCCCCTGATGAAACCATGCTGCCTTGGGTCCTGTAGTCCATTGACAACCAGATGTTCCACCAATCTCTCCTTCAGTAGTGCTTCCATGATCTTTCCCACTACCGAGGTGAGGCTGACTAGTCTGTAGTTCCCTGCTTCCTCTTTGTTCCCACTTTTGTATAAGGGGACTACATCTGCTGTCCTCCAGTCTTTGGGTACCTCCCCTGTTTCCAGTGATTGGCTAAACAGGATAGCCAGAGATTCAGCCACCACCTCTCTTAGTTCTTTAAGGACCCTGGGGTGCACCCATCTGGCCCCATTGCTTTATCAGCTCTTATTATTTCCAGTTCCTTCAGGACCCTTTCTAGTGTAAAGGGACTTGTGTCCATTTCTGCACCATTCTCACCCTTGTACTCCCTTCAGACCCATTACCCCCCTCTTCCTTAGTAAAGACTGAGCACAAATACCCGTTCAATATGTCAGCTTTACTGTTGTCATCCTCCACGCGGCTCCCATCCTCCCCCTTCAGTCTCACTATCCCTCCCTTTGTCTTTCTTTTTCACTTATGTACCTGTAAAGGTTTGTCCCCTTTACCCACTGATTTTGCAATGTGTTCTTCTGTCTGAGCTTTGGCTTCCCTTACTGACTTCCCTGCCTCCCTTTGTTTCTCCTGGTACTTCTCCCTATCCCCTTCTGCCTGTGTCTTTTTGTATTGCCTGAATGCAATCGTTTTGGCTTTCACTTTCTTTGCTACCTCTTTGGAAAACCATAATGGTCTCCTCTTCCTTTTCCTCTTGCTAACCTGCTTAATGCATAATTCTGTTGTTCTTATAATCCCCATTTTAAATACTCCCCACTGTTCCTCAACCCCTGATTCCTGTCCCATTCCCCTTAATGCCTCTTTCAAGTATCTCCCCATTTTCCCAAAGTCTGCCCCCCTAAAATCCAGGATACGTGTTTTTGTGTGGTTTGGTTCTGCTCTTTCTGTGATTTCAAACCACAATGACTGGTGGTCACTGTTCCCCAGGTGCTCCCCACTGTTACCCCATCACACTGTCCCTGTTTGTGAGCACAAGGTCCAGTATGCCTTCTGCCGAGTTGGTTCCATGACCAGTTGCTGAGAAGGCACCCTGAGGGAGTCCAGGATAAATCTGCTCTAGTTGATGCTGCTGCTGGGATGCTCCAGTCCACGTCTGGAATATTGAAGTCTCAACCAGTACTACCTCACCTTGTCTGCCATCCTTTGGATGGCTAGCATCAACTCCTATCTGTTTCTTCCTCCTGGGCTGGTGGTCTATAGACCACACCTGTGCTGATAGCTGGCCCCATTTTCCTTTCAAGCTTAACCACAGTATCTCTCCCCATTTTGTTCTTCCTGGATCTGTTGGCCCTTATGTCATTTCACATACAGTGCCACTCCTCCTCCCTGCCTGCTCTGTCTCTTCTGAATATGTTGTAGCCAGGTATGGCCATCTCCCAGTCATGGTTATCATTACACCAGGTTTCAGTGATGGCCACAATGTCCAGGTCGGACTGTACCATGACAGCCTCCAGATCTTCCATCTTGTTGCTAAGGCTCCTGGCATTTGCACATGGCTTTCCATGATTTGACCTCCCTAGACTGCTTCACTGTTCTCCAGCCCCTTCCTTGGTTGTCATTTATCCCTGGTTCTCCTTGCTGTCTGCCCTTCTGCTGAATTTTGCCCCTTTTCTGCTTATCCACCTTTTGGACACTAATCTCCATCTTTTGCACACTGCTTTGCAGAGATAGCCACTCCTCTGGTTCACTGGTTCCACTGCTAGCTGTGAGGGGTGAACAAGTAGGTACCCTCCTTGCTGGCCTGCCACCCCCCTTTGCTAGTTTAAATGCTTGTCAATGTAGCATTTAAACTTATCATTGAGTGCTTGGATTCCCCTCCAGGATGGATGCAGGCCGTCAGGCTTGAACAAACCTCCATCCTCCAGGTGGGTCCCCAGTCACCAATGAATCCAAACCCTTCTCACAGCACCAGTTCTTCAACCATGAGTTAAAGTTCCTGATGCATGCACTCCTATGCTCTCCCTTGCCTCTCACAGGTAGTACTTCTGAGAAAGTGACAGAAGTAGCTACTTGCTGAGACCCTCCCCAGTTTCCTAAACTCTTCCTGAACTTCCTTTGGCTCCCCATTTGCCAAGTCATTAGTACCTAGGTGGATAATGACATCCAGCTCACCCTCCGTCTTGCTTTCCCAGTGATCCCCAGTATCTTCCTTCCATCCCTCCATGCCGTGGCACCTGGTAGGCACCTCACCTCCCTGTCCTCCCCCTCCTGTGTTCCTAGCTGGATCCCTCTTATGATGGAGTCCCCCACCAGGATTCGCTTCCTCCTCCTCTGGGGTCCACTGCTTTCCCCACTGAGGTCACCTCCTTGGCTAACCTCCACATCCTTTCCTTCCACTTCTCTGGGTACCTCTATTTGGTTGTCCTCATTTTCCAGTGTGGCATATGAGTTCTTGAGAGGAATAGGATCTGGGATGTGCCTCTGCCTGACTGCTCTAACCCTCCCTGAGCCCATTGTCATCCAAGTGCTCCTCGTTCTCGGCATCCTTTGAGGCAGCTGCATTGGACTGGGTGGTCCCTGGATAGGGGTGATGGTACTCCTGACCCAGTTTACTTCCGCTCTGAGTCTGGCTACCTCATCCCGCAGTCCAGAGAGATGCATGCAGATAGGGCAGCACCTCAGTGTCCAGAAGGTCTGCCTGAATATGGCTGCCCCACAGCCACTGCATTGCACCACTCCCCACATTATACTGCAATTCCACTACTTGTCTGCTACTGAAGCTCTCTTAGTTCTCTTTTTATTAATTTACAGTACTAAAAATCCTGTAACTGATCCTCAGATATATATTTTTTTTTTAAGGAAAAAGAAACCAATAAATAAATAAATGAGTCAAAACACTTGTCGTGCTGAGGGTGGTCTTCTTCCCCCTTATGCCCCTCCTACTTCACACCTCTTACTATACCCTGTGTTAAATGACTGGTGGTTGAAGTTCTGTACCTAGACTTCAATAAGTGCTTTGACTTAATGTCCCACACAACATTAATAAGGAGCTGGCGGACCTAGGGATGGGCATGAAGCTAATCAGGTGAGTGAGAAATTGGCCTGGAGAAAAGACTCATACTGTAGGTGTACAGTAAATGGGAACACTCAGCGATCAGGGAGGAGCAAGTGGGGTCTCACATGGATCAGTGCTAGGTCCTGTACTGCGTAATGTGTTCATCTGCAATGCAGGTGAAGGGATAAAGGATATAATTTGCCTCTTTCCCGATAACACCAAACTTTGTGGCAGGGCAGACAGTGAAGAGGGAATCTGAGATATGAAGAGGGACCTAGAAATACTGGAAGGTTGGTCAAAGGTGCAGAAACTGAAGTTTAATACTATGATGTGCAAAATTATGTACGTATGCAGGGGTAACACAGGAATGAGTTACTGAATGGGGAGCAAAAAATCAGTGTGACCACAGTGGAAAGGAACTTAGGGATCATTATTTGTAGTAGTCTCAAGCAACTGGCACCAGGGCACTCAGGAAAGCAAACAAGAAACTGAGATGTACTGTATAGGAAGAGGGTTCTGCAGTACAAGAAAGGGGTACTGTTGCCCCCCTCTGGGTCATTGGTAAGGGTGCAACCAGAGTCCTTTGTCCAGCTCTGGAGCCTACACCTGAAACAGGTTAAGGACTACACAGAATCTGTCCAAAAAAAGATACAAAGATGCTACAGGATCCGAGGAGGAAAAATATGAAGATTGCCTAGCCAGTCTGAACATGTACTATACTTGCTGGAGGCCAGGAGAGAGATTGGGGACATTTATTTTATTTTATTTATTTAGTTTTTGTTGACCAGGTAAGTGCGCTAGACAAATCCTGCCTATTTTCAGGCACGACCCGGGGGAGGGAGATACAGATGAATGCCAACTGACCTTGAACCAGATTAAGCTGTTGGTGGTATTTTTTTTTTTTTTTTTTAAGTGAATGAGGGAAATTTGGCCAAGACACCGGGGAAATTCCCCTACTCTTTTCGATAAGTGCCACGGGATCTTTAACATCCACCTCAACTACCACCAATCCAGGCAGATGGGACCTTGGTTTAACGTCTCATCCGAAAGACGGCACCTCAGAAGTGCAGCACCCCTCTCATGCTGCACTACAGTGTCAGTACTGGGATACTAACCCAAGTGCCAGATGTGGGAACTGAACCCACAGCCCTCTGATCTCCCGGCCTCAGAGGCGAGTGTGCTATCTGCTGAGCCACTGACACTGACATGACAGTGCCCTTAAAACACCTGAAGGTAAGAAACAGGATAGAGTGGCATGGCCTGTTCCAGTAATGTAAAGAAGGAGCAACAACCAAGGTGTGCTGTCATAGACTAGTTGGGGGGGGGGGTGATTCAGAAAAGACACAAGGAAATACATCTTTACACAAAGAGTGGTGGTCAGATGGAACAACCTGCCCAGAGAGTCGGTAAATGTCCAAAAGGGGATGACTTTCAAGAGAGCATGGGATAGTTATGTAGGGTTGAGGAAAACAAAGACAAGGAAGGGGGTGGAGGTGGGGGTGAGCTGCCACTAGTATTGGTGAGGACATGTCCAAAGAGAGTGAGGGATGGTTCAGGTTGGAAAATGGGCAGACACACTCTTTCTGCTGGAATCTTTCTAAGATTCTATAATACAATGCATCATGGGTAATATATAAATACTGTGGATGAATTTAGGCTTTAATGCCCATGCCCTAGTGGAGCACATATACAAGTCAAAACATTCTACTGTCAACTTTATTACAAACTGTTGCTCAAACTCAATGAGTTAGCAGGACAATAAGGTGTCAAAAGGCCTGATAAATCTGTAGCCAATTTATAAAACCTGCAAACAGCAAACTACAGCTATGTGTTTTAGCTTTGTTAGGCCTTATCAGTCTACTATAGCTATTGCTTCAGCCTAGATTATAGGGTTTATCAGCCAAATGATAATATCAGCTTTGGTCAGATTGAGCCCCAAGAAAGGAAAGTAATTTAATGGACAGCACACACATGAATTCTGTTTCCTCCATATCCATGTCAGTCTTAGTGGCTGATAGATTCAGCATACTAGCCACTTGCTCACAAATGCTGAGTATGAGTAGTCCTCTTTAACTCTGCAAGGGGAACTGAAGTCCTGTTCTTGGGGAACATCAGACTCTGCTGGTTCCTACTCCTCTTCTCCATCTTTCCTAGAACCCTCTTCAGTATACCTGAATTGGGGAAGAGGCAGTAGCAGGGATTCCCATAGCCTACAACTTTGAAGACCTGACACATTTGTTTGATGTCCTCCACCATTTTGTTTCTGACACTAATTGCTCTGACTGAATTGGCAGAGGATCCATCAGTTGTTCCACTGGTTGCGCTGTCCTCATTGCATGCAGGTGAACCTTGATGTGTTTCTCCTTTTGCTTCTTCTTCACAGATGTTGACAGCTGTGACTGGTCAGAAGACCATTTATGTTTCTTTCCATTTGCATCAGGGCTTCTCCTACCAGATGTCCTGTGCTCAGTATTGGTATTCAAGGATAGCTTAGCATAGAAACATAGAATTTGATGGCAGATAAGGACCGCTTGGCCCACCTAGTCTGCTTAGTAGCTTAGCAGGCTTATCAGCCTCTTTGGAGGTACTATAGACAGCTGTGTGTAGCATTTTTTCAACCCCTTTTGACTCTGGGGGCCACTGCAAATATAGAGTATTGATTAATGTGTGCGTTCCACCATCAAAGAAACCTACCTCCATATTTATGTCTGAGTGTGTTTAACAAAGGAACATTAATGTGACACAGCAGTAGAAGCTTGGACAGACAGTGACTGCTGTAAAGGATAAGACTATTGCACAACACTGTGGAACATACTTGTACAACACAGTGGAACATGCTCACAAATCATGATTGGTGCTACTGTGAAAAGCATCAACGAAAAACATACAAAAGACCAGTACACAAGGAAACAAAAAATAACTAGATAGGTAGCAACATTTTTTTCTCTGCACATAGTGAAGGAGGATAGCAATAATCTGCCTCTGCACATCCTGGGCCCGATTACAAGATGGCTTGTGCACGGCACAAGGTGAGTTGCGCCGAACCCCATGGTATAAATTGCACCTTGCACCATGAGATATGCAAGTCATGATTCCAAAAGGCAGCTTAAGCCATGCCACTTGTGGGTTGTGCCAAAGGTGGGCTACACCACCCACTACACCTGCAACCCACTGCAGCATGGTGCAAGGGTGGGTTACTGCAGCAACTGCACCCCATTCCAGAAGGGTGGCTACCTTAACCCACCTACGCCATTCCAGAACAGGTATTAGTGCAACAGGGTTAGACCAGCACTTAGCTGGCCTAAGGGGCATCCATCCTGGCACAACAATGGATGCCCCCACGCAGCACCATGGAAACCACATATAAGTGCCCCCCAGTTCAGCCATGTCCCCACCCCCCGAATTTCAGAGCCCCCAGGTCTGTATCCTGTCAGTGCCCCCGATTGCCTGTGTCACCTAGCCAGCCCCCCTATGCTCCCAGGTGCATGCTGGTGCATTCCAGGGTGGGTGGGCTCTGGGAGGGAGAGATTGAGGGCCATGACTTGCAGCACTCAGGTCCATTGCACCATTCCTGTGGCGCTAGCCTGCAGCTTCTGCAAGTCATGGGCATAGGTGCCGCATGGTGCAACTCGCATATGCCCACGAGTTGTGCCATGCATCTTGTAATCGGGCTCCTTGTCACTCAGACTTCATCCTCTACCTGAATTTCAGCAAGGCCTTTGACTCTGTACCCCACAGGAGGCTGATTAGGAAGTTTGCAGACCTTGGAATAGGAGAGAAGATGGAAAATGGGTGGAAAGCTGGCTAGGGAACAGGACCTAAAAGGTGATGGTGTGGTGAGAGTTGTCTAGCACCAGTGGTCACAAGTGGTATCCCTCAGGACTCAGTGCAAGGGCTGGTACTATCCAATCTTTTCATTATTTATATTGGGGAAGGCATCAAGGGCAAAATTTGTCTGTTCATAGATGATGCCAGACTCAACGGCAGGGGGCTTGGTTGAGGGGATACGGGACCTTAAAGAGAACCTAAGAAGGCTTGAAAGTGGTCCAGGACCTGGCAACTGAGCCAGAATGCCAAAAAGTGCAAGGTTATGCAAAGAGAAGCCAAAAATGCCCAGGACAGAATTCTACCTGGGAGGCATCTGGGTATCTCCCACAGTCAAGTAGAAGGACCAGGAATGATTATAACTAGTAACCTGAAGTATTCACAAAAATACCACCAACAGCTTAATCTGGTTCAAGGTCAATTGGCTTTCATCTGTATCCCCCTCCCCCTGGTCGTGCTTGAAAATAGGCAGAATTTGTCTAGTGCACTTACCCAGTCAACAAAAAATAAATAAATAAATAAAGCAAGAAGGCAGTGGCAAGGGCAAACAAGATGCTGTGCATAGCCAGGGGGATCAGCAGTAGGTGACAGGAGGTGATATGGGCAGACTGGGTATGCCAAGTGGTCCTTATCTGCCATTGAATTCTATGTTTCTGTGTATTGCCCTTATACAGGTCACTGGTGAGACTACATCTAGAGTATGCAGTGCAGTTCTGGAGCCCTCGCCTTAAACAGGACATCAACCTGATGGAGATAGTCCAGAGGAAGGCTATAGAAACATATAAATATAAAATTTGATGGCAGAAAAGGACTGCTTGTCTCACTTAGTCTGCCCAATTCCCTACCTGATGGATAAGCTGCAGATTCTAGTTAACCAATAGCTTACTTCCTCCTACCCACCACTAGAATTGCTTTATGTCTGTCCCATGCATTCTTGAATTCTCCCACTGTTCTTGACTCCACAACCTCCTCAGGAAAGCTGTTCCATGGATCCACAAGCTTTTCTGTGAAAAAAAATACTTTCTAACATTACCTCTGAGCTGTCCTTCTTCTATCTTCTAATTGTGCACCCTTGTTCTTGCACATCTCCTTTTGTGAAAGATGCTACCTTCTTGGAATTTGTTAATTCCCTTGAGGTATTTAAAAGTTTCTATCATGTCCCCCCCTCTCTCTTTCCTCGAGGGTATACATATTAAGCTGCTTAAGCCTCTCTTCATATGTCTTCTGGTGCAGACCCTGCACCATTTTGGTTGCCCTCCTCTGAACAGCCTCCACTCTGTCTATGTCTTTGCAGAGATGGGGTCTCCAGAACTGCATGTAGTACTCCAGATGGGGTCTCACCAACTGTCTGTACAGATGGATAACAATTTCTTGTTTTCTACTTTTGATGCCTCTCCCTATGCATCCCAGTATCCCTCCAGCCCTCCTTACTGCCTTCTCACGTTGCTTGCCCACCTTAAGGTCATTTGATATCATTACTCCCTGGTCCCTTTCTATTTTTGTTGTTGTTAGTATCTCATCCCCCCGCCATTGTGTACTCTTCCCCTGGGTTTTTGTTTCCCAGTTGCATTACCTTGCACTTCTTTGCATTGAATCTGAGCTGCCATACATTTGACCGTTCCTCCAACCTTGGCAAGTCCCTTTTCATCCTTTCCACTCCACCTTGTGTATCAACCCTGTTGAAGATCTTTGTGCCATCTGCAAGGAGACATACTTTTCCTTCCAGGTGCTCTCCAATGTCACTTATAAAGACATTAAAGAGGACCGGTCCCAGTACTGAACCGTGTGGTATCCCGCTAGTCACCCTCCTTTCTTCAGTGTGAACTTTATTTATTATTACCCTTCGTGTCCTGTTGTTCAGCCAATTTTTTATCCAAGCTACCACCTCAGGACCCACGTCAAGGCTGGCTAAATTGTATATTAATCTTTTTGTGTGGGACTGTGTCAAATGCCTTGCTACAATCTAGGTAGGCCATATCCACAGCCCCTCCCTGGTCTACTACTTTGGTTACTCAATCAATGAAATCTATTAGATTCATCTGACATGACCTTCCCACTGTGAATCCATGCTGCCTTGGGTCCTGTGCCCCACTGGCCTCTAGGTATTCAACAATTTTTTCCTTCAGAAGTGATTCCATCATTTTCCCTACCACTGAGGTCAAATTAACTGTTCTATAGTTTCCTACCTCTCCTCTGCTCCCACTTTGTGAAGTGGAATCACATCTGCCCTCCACCAGTCCTCAGGTACCACCCCATCCTACCATGATTTGCTAAAGACAGTAGTCAGTGGTGTCACTATTTATTTATTTTTTATTTATTTGTACAAGTCAGATTTACAAACTACTTCTACCCTTAGTTCTTTTAGAATTCTGGGGTGAATCCCATCAGGCCCCATTGCTTTGTCCACCCTCAGTTTCAAGAGTTCTTTTAAAACCCTTTTTTCTGTGAAGGGACTGGTATCGACCCCGCTATCCAGAGTGTTTCTTTTGTTTGGTTTAGGTACACCAATCCTCTTCTATTGTGAATACTGAGCAGAAATATTTGTTCAGTATCCCCACTTTTTCACTTTCACACTCTGTCCACATTCCCTCCCCTTTATTAAGCATCTGTATCCTTCCCTTGGTCTTTCTTCATTCCCTAATGTACCTGTAAAAGGTTTTATCCCCCTTCATAACAGAATTGGCTATTTTTCCTTGGTTTGGGTCTTTGCTATTCTGACTGCATTCCCTGCCTACTTCAGCTTTAACTGATAAAGTTATCTGTCCTGTTCCTTCTGTGTTTCTTTATATTTCCTGAATGCTATCCTTTTCTCCTTAACCTTCCCTGCCACCTCTTTTGAGAACCATAGTGTTTTTTCCTTCATTTTGTTTTACTGATTTGCTGCACACAAAGGCTTGTTGCCTCTGTGATGGCTGCTTTGATTATTCCCCATTGTTCCTCCACCCTTCTTTCTTGCCTGTTTGCTAGTGCTTTTCTGAGGCACTCTCTCATTTTCTCATAGTTGGGTCGCATCGTCACATTCAATGTGATCCATTTATAAAAGTGCTCCTCTATTTCTGGCAAGGGTCTTTGCAATTGTTGTAAGTGTGTAGATTGTTGAATAAAGTGCCATACTTGAAGAAAGCGGAAATGGTCTTCTTGTCTTAGCCCATATTTTTGCTGTAAATAAACAAAAGTGATACAGATCTCCTGTTGTATAAAATGAGTAAATCTGGTAAGGCCATTGATTTCCTAAAATCTGTATCCTTGATTAAGACCCGGAGGGGTAAATGATTCATTGTGTCTAATAAGAGCTAGTGGACTAATACCAATGGGTACCCCCAAGGATCTATGGAGTTGAATATGCGATTTCAGAGTATGTCTGGTCCATTGGTTTGTTACCCCACTAACTAATTTAGATGCTATGAAGGCAGTGAGTAGTGCCTAGAGAGGAAAGTCCAACTGCTCTGCCTACATTAAATACTGCCTGGCCTCCACCCTCTGTTTCACCTATAATTAGAGCCGGGGGTCTGAACCACCGAATAGTATTTATAGAGGTCAGGTAGGCCCAGCCCACCAAACATCTTGGGCATACTTAGTAAATGATGAGAGAGCCTCGGTCTCTTTCCCTGCCAAAGAAACCTGGAAACAGTGGAATCCAACTCTTTCCAAAAAGGAAGGGGGAGGGAGATGGGAATAGTCTGAAATAGGAAAAGTAGTCTACGGAGGACATTCATTTTTACAGAATGCACTCTCCCATATAATGTCAGAGGGAGAAGCTTCCATCTAGTAGTATCTTGTTTAAGGGTGTTAAGCAATTTTTGGTAGTTATTAATAAAAAAGCTTAGTGATATCAGTGGATATCTGAATGCCAAGATATCAAAATATAAGCAGCACATACAAATGCAAACTGTGCCCAGAATTCTGGGGAGGGGTGCCACTAATTACCATAGCCTCTGATTTGCTAAGATTGATCTTGTATCCTGCCAACTGGTGAAACCTGTTTACAATATGTAAAAGGGGCTGGAGGGAGTTAGCTGGGTCACCTAAAAAGAGGAGGGTGTCATCAGCAAATAGTGAAATCTTACGCTCTTGATATCCCACCCATATCTCCTTAATATCTGGGTGTTGTCTGATCTGGATTGCCAAAGGCTCCAGAGATAGGGCAAAAAGCAGAGGGGATAGAAGGCAACCCTGACGAGTTCCCCTGCTCAATGGAAATCTTGCTGAAGTACATCCATTCACTTTGACCATTGCTTCTAGGTTTGTAAAAAGGGCAGTGATTGCATTAATAACATTTCCCCCTAGTCCAAATTGGGCCAATACTGCCGTAAGGACACACCAATCAACCCTGTTGAATGCTTTCTCAGCATTGACATTGATTGTTATCTGAAAAGTATTTGTACCCCTTAGGGATGAGATAATATTAAGAAAGTATCTAATATTATCTTGTAAAAGTCTCCCCTTTATAAACCCCATCTGATTATGATTGACAATATCCTGGTTAACTGATTGTAGTCTGTTAGCCAGGATTCCTGTAAACAATTTTAAGTCTGTACTTAAAAGAGAGAGTTGGGGATATGAACCACATTCTAGGGGGTCTTTACCGAGTTTGAGGAGAATGAAAATCTGGGTCTGGTTCCAGGATGGAGGGACAGGTTGCTTCTTCTGAACAGTAGAGTTTGTGGCCTCCAGTAGCAAGGGGAGTAATTCCATTTGGAAGGCTTTGTAAAATTCATCCTGATAGCCATCAAGACACAGGGCCTTGGCCGATTTTAAGTGGCAAACCTGAGTGTATAATTCTTGGAGGGTGATGGGCTCCCCTAATGCCTCAGCCTGTGTATAACTCAGAGAAGGGAGAGGAAGTGTATTTAGATATTGTTGTATATGCACTTCATGAAGTGGGCCCCTCTTTGCACTATATAATTGTTGGTAGAAGTTCACAAAACACTGCGAAATTTCTTTCTGGGAAGTCAACGGATGTCCTCCAGGATTCTGTCTTAACTGAAGAACTCTCCTGTTTGTGGCTTCCTTACATAGCTGTGCTGCAAGCAACATGCCTGCCCTATTGCCATGTTCATAAAACCTTTACCTAGCAAAGTGCAGCATTCTTTTTGTTTTATAATTTAGTAATTGAGCTTGGTCAGATCTAGCTTTATCAAACTTTCTTTTAACTTCCTCAGTTAGACAGGATTAGTGCTGAGTTTCCAGCTCAAATATTTCCCTCTCCAATGTTCTTTGTTTTTCTAAACATTCTTTGTTCATCTTAGTCTATTAGGCAATTTTTTTGCCTCAGAAATATGCCTTAGGCACATACCAATATATGGTCAGAGTTGTATCCGTTGATGGGTTAAACTGTTGAAATATTTTTATTTCCTCTCTAATGAGAGACCTAAAATCATCCCTGTTAAGCAAGCTGAGGTTCAGGATGAAACAAGATGACAGATTAGTGCGCTGCTGAGGCAGGAGCTAAAACAGGAGCAAATGTATACGCTCCGAAATATCGCTAGAATCCACCCGCTTTGAGCAAGACATCATTTTTTCTGTTACTTCATAGCAGAGAATGTCTAAAAGGATTAGAAGAATAAAGGACACCAACCAAAAACTGATGCTGACAGACCAGGCTAAAATCAGAAGCATTAGAAAAGATCCCCCTCATGCTGTACAGACCACTATATTTTCAGGCAAGTGGAGCAAAGTGATAGATTTCTTACCGGCTGCTCTTTCCCCATTAACATCACCAGTCTCAGGGACTGACCAGATGAGGACCAAAGGTACAAAAGGGGTTAACTCTAAGGAGGCTGAATACCTAAAAACATCAGAAGAGGGCTCAGAACAGCAGGAGGATGGTACAGATATGAAGGAAGATGCTGTGTCCCCTGGAACTGCTTCAGGAGTATCGGATGTGGAGGAACAAATGGCACAGGAACCAGAATGCTCCAGAGGCCCAAATTTACTGCAACACAACATGGAAGCATGTACAGCCCTGGAGAACAGCTCAGTGGAGAGGAATAAAGAAAACAGTAAACTTAAAAGTAAAGAAAAAAGATCAAACTAGGAGTCGAATAAAGCTGCAGATAAACTGAGCAATCTCAAACCCAAAGTCCAAACAAATTTGTTGGAACCCGAAGGAATACAAGTACCCCTGTAGCCCATGAGTTTCAAAATAATGTTTTAAAAGGCATAGCAGATATACAAAATTCTTTAAACACTTTAACTAGCACTGTGGCAGGAATTAATCAGAAGTTAGAAGCACTAACACTACGAACTTCTGAAACTGATAGCAGAATTAGTATTCTGGAAGATACTATAGACCCCCATAAATAAAAAAAAACTGTGTCATTACACTCCACACAGCTTGACATACTAATCAGGAAGGTGCAAGATTAAGAGGACAGGTCATGCAGAGGGAACATAACATTGGGGAAAATACCAGAAGGGGCTGAAGGTAACAGAGATAAAGTTCAATACTTTGAGCAGCTAATAACTGAAGCAATGGGGCTGTACTTTTTAAGCTCAAAAATGTCCTTAGACAGAGCCCACACAGCTGATTCAAAAAGATTCTTAGGAGATAAGGACAGACCCCAATTTGTTTTCATTAAACCTTAGAAAGTCCAAGATAAAGAAGCAATTCTCAGGAAAGCAAGACCAGAAAAGGGCTTGAAGGCCAAATGCATACATTTCCAGGCTTTCCCGGAATTCAGCAGTGAATCCATGTCAGAGAGGCATTCCTTCAATCAGGACATGGCTATATTGAGGGAACGGGACATACAATATGCTTTATTACCACCTGCTAAACTAAAATTTTACTACAAGGGAAATATATGTTTTTCACTGATCCTACAGCTATTAAGCTATTAAGAGAGAATAATGAGTATTCTTTTAATCAAGGATGGAGTGTTAAGAATCAGGGGCAAGCACCACCTAACCCAGTAATGATGCTACATCAGGATCTCACACAAGAAAATAGATTTATTAGCACCAAGACTATGCAAATGGGTAAAAGCAAGCAGACACACCAGCTAAATGTGGTCCCCGGTGCCCACAAAGATGAAACTACAATTCTTGACTTGCAATGAACTAATAACAATTCTAAATTGCTTCTCTATTTTCTTTAAAACTGACTGGAGCATTGGGGGTGGAATTTAATGGCTAAGAACGCCTTATGAGTGTCATATACGTATACAATAACTGAAATTTATCATAGAAACAACTAACTCTCCTTCTATTTTTCTATCTGATGAAAAAACAAATCCCACTGTGCCATGAGAGGGGGCAAGACACAAGCAGAAGACAGGATAACATGACGTATGCCGCTCCCTTGTCTTTCTATCGTTATAACTAACAGAAAGATTAAACCAGAGACGTTGCAACATGGGAACTGAAACAGGTAAAGATCAGAACTGCAAGATGAATTTTGGAAATGTTTGAATACATAGGAAATGAAAGAGGGAAGAAGTGGGGAAGAGGGGGTGATAAGGGCAATGAAATTTGCAACCAGATATTTTTATAGTTCGCACAATAAGGTCATGCACAAGTAATGGAGTTAGATGGGAGTGCTCCTAATAGCTTCCTGTGAAACTCAGGAGAGGGAGGTAAGCAACAGCCATCTTTGTTGGAGAGAGGTGTGTAATGGAGCGTCATTCTCCAGCATAGGGGATGAGGGGTGTTTGGGTAGATAGGCTAGGTTCATTCTATATAATTTAATTATCATTAATGTTTGATTTACAATGGAAGTTTATTAAAATAGAAAAGAAGACAGTGGTTAAGCAGAAACTGGTGAAGCAGACTGTCAAGGTAACAATAGAAGAAAGCCCTCTTAACTATTGCTCAAATACGGTACAACCAGACAAATACAATAGATGTAATGCTTAATATTTTAATTTGGAATGTGAAAGGGTTAAGAAATGGATATAAAGTGATTTTTTTTAACTTGATTGACAAAAGAAAAGTGGACATACTACTTTTACAAGAAACACATTTTTGTAAAAGGGAAGCCATGTTCCATATGAATAGATGGGGAGAAGGACAATTTTCAAACTACACTGGTTCAGCCAGAGAGGTAGCTATCTTTGTAAAGAAACATAATAATACAATTAAAATCTGATAAACAACAGAAGGTCCCTTAGGTAGATATGTTATAAAAGAGATTAGAACTATGGAAGGGTCCATTAAAGTAGCCAATATTTATGCTCCAAATGTATTTGAAAGAGACTTCTTTGCAAATTTTTTCTTTGAGTTAACAACTTTTGAGCCACCTTATATTATTGGTGGAGATTTAAATATGGCCATAAACAGTAGATTGGACAAATCATCCTCCTTCCCAGACAATATGATAGGGGAAGAAAGCTACTTAGAGACTTATGGAGGATTTCAATCTAATCGATATATAGAGTACAGAGAATCCAGATATGTGTCAATACTCCTTATTCTCCACTCCACATCAAAGCTACTCAAGGATTGACTATTTTTTAATCTCAAAACAACTACAGTTCAGCACTAAGTAAGTTCAGTACCATAATACTGTATAGTCATCTCAGATCATGCACCAATGCAATTAGAGGTTAACATAAATCAACGTATAGAAAATAAGCAATGGGTGCTGCAACCTGTGCTACTACAGGACTTGGACTATAAGAAATTTATACAAAAACAAATAACTGATGTTTGTGTATATAATGACTCAAAGCAGACATCTTATAACAATAACTGGGATACACTTAAAGCTGTAATAAGAGGAAGTACCAATTCTTACTCCTCTGCTAAAAAGAAGAAAAGGAAAGAAAGACAAAACCAACTAGAGAAGGAAACCAACCACTGGGAAAACATACATATGTCAACTCACAATCCTACCATATATACAAAACACATAACTGCAAAAATTGAATATAATAAGCTAATAACTCAGGTGGCAGAGAATAGTTTATTAAAAACCAAAGCTATGTATTATGCACTGAGTGACAAACCTGATAGGCTGTTGACCTTTCAACTTCAAAAAGAAAAACAAGAATGCACCATTTCTGAAGTTAACATAACTGTAGGAGACGAAACTTGTAACAAACTAAATCCAAATGAAATCAACAAACAATTTCACGATTATTACCAAAGGCTATATACATCTGAGAGACTGGAACATCCACAAGCCATAAATGAATTTCTTAAAGAGATTACATTACCAAAACTAGACAATGAAGAGGCCCAAAGGTTAGAAAGACCAATTATGGAAACTGAAATAAAAAAACTGTATAAAAGAATTACCACCAGGCAAAGCTCCCGGAAAGGATCCCTATGGAGTTTCATAAAACATTCTTAACATATCTATCAAACCATTTGACTCTGTTATTTAATCAAAGCTGGAATTTGTGAAAGTTATCAGACACATTCTATGATGCAAGAATATCTGTATTCCTTAAAAAAGATAAAGAACCAACCCAAATCTCATCCTATCACCCAATTTCATTATTAAAATCGGATATGAAAATATTTGCAAAAGTAATGGCACAAATGATGGAAACGTATTAAAACATATAATAAATGAGGATGAGAATGGATTTATTAAGGGCAGGAGGATAGAGACAAATATAAGGAGAGTCATAAATTTGATAGATTCCAAAGAACAAAATAATTTATTGATTATGGCAGTAGATGCAGAAAAAGCCTTCTATCAGGTGGAATGGGATTATATACAGACCATTACAGAAAAATTTAGATTTGGGACACACTTGCAGAAAGAAAAAAAAACATACATGCTATCCCGAGAGCATCTGTGCAAACTAGTATAAACCAATCTAAATATTTTAGTTTACCAGGTGTACCAGGCAAGGCTGCCCATTATCACCTCTGTTGTTTGCATTGGTTGATGAACCTTTGGCCGTTGCAATATGAACCAACCCAGAGACAACCAGGATAAAAATATGCTTTCAAGAACACCAAATTAGTCTATACGCTGATGACACCCTGCTGTTCCTTACAAACCCACATTGCTCACTACCAAAAAGTCTAGGAATAATTAAGAAATATGGGAAAGCATCAGGATATAAGATTAATACAAACAAAAAGAATTGCTTATTATAAGAAAACATAATAAAAATACCCTTCCAGCTATACTACAAACCAGAATTGTCAAACAATTTAAATATTTAGGGATAGTTATTACTAATGACATAAAGAATTTATATGAAAACAAAAATTAAGTATAATTACGTCTATAGAAAAACATTTAGAGAAATGGAAGAACCTCCCACTAACAGTAATTGGTAGATGCAATATAATCAAACTGAAATATTCTACCCCGGCTTCTATACTTTTATCAAACACTACTGATTCGTTTACCACATAAACATTTTAAGCAGGTAGAAATGATAATCTCAAGATTTGTATGGAAAGAGAAAAAAACAAGGATGTCACAAAGAAAATTATAGCTGGCAAATGATCAGAGGGGCTTACCACTCCCAAACATGTACTGGTAGTATTTGGCTTCACAGTTTGCACAAATACAGGATTGGTTTAATGAAAACACTACATCTAATATATAGATTGAACAAGAACTTCGTAACTATAAACACATTAGTAGCATATTATTTTCAGGGTACTATACCAAAAACAAAAAGCTAGAAAACGAGAAAATAATTACTTCCGTTCAAACTTCATGTACAGTATGGAAAGAAGCATACAGAATAATAAAGTACACATAATACAAATCCCCTTGGCCCCAATACAGGGAAATAAGCATTTTAATATTTTATGTACTGATAAGGGATTTCATATCTGGGAGAGGGCAGAAATAAGCACTATAAGTGACTTATACCACAGTGGTGTCCTGATGTCATTTCAGCATATAAAAGAGAAATTTAGCCTATCAAGAAATCAATTTTTCAGATATCTGCAGCTAAGAGACTTAATTCAAAAGAAAGACTTAAATTTGACCGAGTCCCCAATAGAAAGTATCCTACGTACAAACAAGATCAAAATAATTTCAAACATATATAAAATATTTCAGAATTATGACCTAACAGTGTTAAATCAACTTAAGGTTAAATGGGAATCACAACTAGGTTATGATATCCTAGACCACATATGGGATAACATAAAAAAATACCCATATGACCAATTTTATTCTGCAAAAATGCAGCAAATTCAATTTAATATTTTCCACAGTGAATACTTTACACCCACAGGCTACATCAAATTAACCCAGCATTGGATGAAAACTATCCATGATGCTGCCTTAATTCAGGATCCCTGGTCCATATGTTTCTAACTTGCAGAAAACAAATTAAATTTTGGATATCAGCATAAATATATTGGAGTAAACCTCAGGTATCAAGACAGTAGTCAATACCTTCACAATACTATTGGGAGGAAATCAGATGATGGGAAAGCATACTGCAGAACAAGAAAAGCTGGCACTGGGATTACTGGTGGCTAAAAAATGTATTTTAATGCAGTGGAAACACAAAGATCCACCCAACATACAATAATGGATTATTTTAATGATTGAATTATATAGGATAGAAAGAATACATTATTATCTGCTGAAAAAAGAGGGACAATTTGATAAAATATAGCATCCCTTTATTGAATTGGTTACTATCACCAGAACTAGAATATACGAAGCACCCTGTTCACATTTAATATGAGTACTGTGATTTACAGATAATGAAATATATGGAAAAAATAAACAAGTATGTATTAAGGCTACATAAAGAATGTAAAATGTCAGCAATTGTAAGGACCTGTAAGTACAGATAAGTAGTGCTAACCACATGTCTTCACTTCAATAAAATATTTAAAAAAAGGCAAGCTGTGGTTCAGCCTCCACCTGCTATCCCTGCAGAGTGTATCAAATACCATTTTCATTGTAACTGGTGCATGATCTGAGAGGCCTGATCTGATCTGAGAGGCCAATACTGCCTATCCTAACCCCTTCCACCACCCAGGCTCAGTCACTGGGAATTAGGAAAAAATCTATTCTAGAATACTAGAATAGAGGTTATGTCTGGGGGAATAGTAGGTATAGTGTCTGTCTGATGAGTGGAGGTGTCTCCATATATCCAAAAGGCCATATTCATATATTATCTTATGTAAGGTTGTGGAGGCCCATGATGTTTTGCCTGGGTGGGTACCAGATTTATCCAGCTGTGCCAAAAGTGTTTAAATTGCCCCCAACTATCACTAATCCAGAGGTCACGGCCCCCAACTCTGATATTGTTGTGGTCAGAAAAGGGATGCAGAATGGCTCCTCATTGGGTGCATATATGTTTAAGATGGTACAAGTCTGTGCTCCCAGCTCTGCATTCAAAAATGTATAAAGGCCCTCTGAATCAGGCCGAACCTCTAACATTCTAGCGGGTAGATTCTTCCTGACTGAAATTGTTACCAATCTTCTATGGGGCTGTCTCTGGCAGTGAGAGGCACACCTCCCCAACCCAAGACCTTTTTAATTTAACATGTTCTAATGGGATTAAGTGGGTCTCCTGTAGGATAGCCATATTTATTCTAAGCTCTCATAATTCCTTCAATAATCGGGTACATTTTATTGGGCTATTCAATCCCTTCACATTGTAAGTTGTTACATGTAACTCAGCCATTTGGAATCCATTTATAAGTTAAATTCTGTCTAATCTCAAGGGTCTGAAGCTCCACTGCACATTTTATTTCCCAGCATCCATAAACATAACAGTAGATAAACATTAAACTTGTACAACAATCCAAACTTATAACCAGAGATCAATATTTATATGCACTAACCAAAACAGGAGGCTGTACACTTTTATTGAATTTTTATAAGGTATGTCAATTCAAGGCAACCGCCCCTTATAATTCCTCCCATAAATAGATAGATGGAAAGTTGGAAGGGTATGGGGTATCCGATAACGGATATATCCTAGTCTGACCACAAATGACAAGGGGTGGCCTGAGGAGGGAAGAAGTTGTTAGCATCCCACTGCACTCCTCTTAAAGGTTGAGAGAGGAATTACTACAGTAAAACCAACGGTAGCCTAATCTCCACCCCACCAATAATAGAGTTGTCAGTCTCTAAGTCTCTACTACTAATAAAAGTAATTGACTTCCTGCAAGAGCTTAGTCAGGAGGTGAGCGTCTAATTAGCACTGAAAAGGGAAACCCCCTTTTTCCATGTGCCCTGTGAGGAAGCAGTATAACCAATCAGTCGGTGTCTGGCTGGAAGCCGTGTCTACCTCCTTTCATGGTTTGTCACTGGGAGGGATAAGAGGCCGGCACCTCTGTGCCCCTCCCCAACCCCAGTTGGTTTAGGCACTAGGCTACGACAACAGTCATGTAAATAGTGTCCCATACATGAGAGGAGAATATATAAACAAGAGCCCCCTGCCAGGTATTGAAACCTTTAAACAACCAAGCCCTCATTACAGCATCAATACCAGACTAATCCTGGCAGCATCAGGAAAGTTTAGTTCTTATAAGCATATTAAATAAGATGTACCCCTTAGCTAATTGCTCGGGCCAGTATCAGTGATAGTATCAAAACATAGAATTAACAAACAACATTTAACTTCAACAATTTGACTCAGAGTCCTTTAAAGTAATAGGAAAATATGTATCCATCCTTATAACACATAGCGCATGTGGCTGTCCAACAGGTAGCAAGGACCTGTAGTTAGAAAAATAGCTTAGCTTACCCCACCTCATGTATTTAAATCAGTCATCCTGTTCCCACTGTGGTAGGAGATGAGGAAGTTGCAACACTAGCTGTGAGAGTGCTTCTCTGTGGTAAAGGGGTGAGAGTGCCTATAGTTGCATGTTGTACCTAGTCTCAGAAGTTGGCTTGTCTTTTAGCAAGAGGTTTGTTCCTCAGCTCTGGTTGGCAAGCGTTTGCCTGTAGGCCCTAGTTGGGAATCTTGCCTGGAGGTCTTCCAGCCGGATGTTGTGAGTGCCAAGAAAGTCCCTGGCTTCAACCAGGTCCCCAAAATGTTTGGTCCCATTGAGAGTTACCACCCAAAGATGAGTGGAGTATTCAAGATAAGCCTTTAGGCCAGCTTGTTTTAGGAGCTTAATCACCACCAGTACCTTTCTCCAAAGCATCATTGTATTCGGTATAAAATCATGCTCAAAGTCGAGCTGCTGGTCCCTGAAGATAACTTCTTTGTGCCCCCAAGCTGTGTGCAGGATTGTTTCTTTTACCCAAAAGTCCAGGAATGCAAGTATAATTGTGTGCAGTCTCGCCTTGGGGTCCTTGTGAAGGGGCAACTAAAGACCTAAGCATGCAAATAATGCCAAGTGGAGTATCACTGGGCCAGCTGAGCAGCTTGTTTGAGACTCTCCATGAACATGCCACCAAATTCCATTTTCTACAGGAGCCCATGACATCTGATGTTGTGACGCCTATGCCTGTTCTCTAGCTCCTCGATTTGGGAAGTTAGGACTTGTTCTCTCTGGTGTAGATCGAGGTTTGCTGTATTATGAAGATCTGTAGTTTGAGTATATTCAGTGAGACAGGCTTCGACTGCACTCGTTCTCTTCTCCATGACCGAAGGTCATGGTGAGTATCTACTAGGACCAATTCCATTCTTTGCAAGGTGTTCCAATTTTGTTAAGTTGGTTGCATAGTTGTTTAGACATTATAATGAATTCTGGTTCTTCTTCAGTCTTGGTTGGGTCACCAGCTGCACCCACAGCGCTGCCATGCAGTCTATCTGCCAGCCATTGCCAGTGTAGGAATTGTTGTTGGTTGGTTTAGCAGTATTGGCAGCAAATTCTTTTAGACGTTGTCTGATCAACATATGCAGTGTTCCCTTTAGTTTCTGCATTTGAAATCACCGTCTGAAAGTCAGCATGGACTTACATAGATACATAAATACTGTTGGCAGAGAAGGGCCTATGTCTCACCCAGTCTGCCCATTTGAGCTTGTAAGTTCCCTTTATGTTTTTCTAAAATTCTGTGTCCCTTACCCCTGACCTCCAGAATTCTCTTATGTCTATCCCGTGCATTCTTAAACCCTTTGATTGTTTTAGCCCCCACCTCTTCCTCTGGCAGGGTGTTCCACTTGTCCACCACCCTTTCTGTGAAGAAATTTTTCCTCATGTTTCCACTGAATCGCCCTCTGTCCAACTTCATCTCATGCTTTCTAGTCCTGGAACATCTGTTTCACTGGAAAATAGTGTATTCCTGCACCCTGCTACTCCCTGTAAGGTACTTGTATGTCTCTATCATATCCCCTCTCTCCCTCCTATCCTCCAGGGAGTACATATTCAAATCCTTCAGCCTGTCTTCATAGGACTTGTGATGCAATCCCTGTACCTACTTTGTTGCCCTCCTCTGAACCTTCTCTACCCTGTCTATGTCCTTATGTAGGTAAGGTCTCCAGAACTGCACACTGTACTCCAGGTGGGGCCTCACTAGTGTCTTGTATAGTGGAATTATGACCTCCCATTTCCTGCTGATAATGCCCCTGCCTATGCATCCCAGAATCCTATTTACTTTATCTGCTGCCTTGTTGCTCTGTTGCTCTACCTTTAGGTCATCAGAGATAATAACCCCTAGGTCCCTTTCCTGCTTGGTGCATGCTATATCCTCACCCCCCAACTGATGTGTTGTTCCAGGGTTTTTGTGCTCCATATGCATTATCTTACACTTCTTTGTGTTAAATTTCAACTGCCAAACCCTTGACCATTCTTCAAGCTTCTGTAGGTTGCCCCTCATTCTGTATACACCCTTTGATGTGTCCACTCTGTTACAGAGCTTCATGTCATCAGGAAACAGAGAAATTTTGCTTTCTAGGTCCTTTGCAATGTCACTGATGAAGATGTTGAATAGGACCAATCCCAGCACTGATCCCTGTGGTACCCCACTGGTCACTCTTCCTTCTGTGGAGTGACAGCCATTTACCACCACCCTCTGTATCCTGCTGCCCAGCCAATTGCACACTCACTGCACTACTGTCCTGCACACTCCCATATTCCCCAGTTTGTTTCATAGCCTTCTATGTGGCACAGTGTCAAAGGCCTTGCTGAAGTCCAGATAGGACACGTCCACTGCCCTCCCCTGATCCAGCTCCCTTGTCACCCAGTCAAAAAATTCAATGAGGTTGGTCTGGCATGACCTTCCTCCAATGACACCATGCTGCCTTGGGTCCTGTAGTCTGTTTGCAACCAGATGTTCCACCAGTCTCTCCTTCAGTAGTGCTTCTATGATCTTCCAAGGTCAGGCTGACTGGTCTGTAGTTCCTCACTTCCTCTTTGTTCCCACTTTTGTATAAGGGAACTACATCTGCTGTCCTCCAGTCTTTGGGTGCCTGCCATGTATCCAGTGATTCGCTAAACAGGATTGTCAGAGGTTTAGCCACCACCACCTCTCTTAGTTCCTTTAGGAACCTGGGGTACACCCCATCTGGCCGCATTGTTTTATTGACTCCTATTCCTTCCAGTTCCAGGGACTTATGTCTATTTCTGTGCTGTTCCAGCCCCTAGTACTCCCTTAAGGCCCATTACCCTCCTCTTCCTCAGTAAAGACTGAGCAGCAATATCTGTTCAGTATGCCAGCTTTGCTGTTGTCATCCTCAATGTGGCCCTCATCCACCCCTTCAACCTCACTATCCCTCCCTTTGCCATTCTTTTTTCACTTATGCACCTATAAAGGTTGTGTTCCCTCTATTCACTGATTTGGCAGACTTAGATGAAGGTAGGGTGATACACAGCCACAGAGTTAAATAGCCATGTAGGGCACTGAAGTCACCAGATGTTCCGTTCATGTCAGTCTTCATTGGTTTCCCATGTCCTCCTATCCTCTATCTCCACTTTTCAGCTTCCTGGTCTTGAGGATCTCTGAGGTTGGGGGTGTACTGCAGCTCAGATGATGAGGAAGTCTTGCAATTTCTTTCCAGGCTGCTTCCAGCTGGGCTAGTAGGACATGTAACTTCTTGCAGACTGGGAAATGATCTGTCCTCCATATGCTCCTTGGAGATGAGTATCCGCAGATGGTACAGTGAAGTAGCCCTAAGTCGAACATTCCTGCAATATTTTGTAGGTATGCTGAAGAGTCATACCATGGTAATTTTTTTCTTTCCACTCAGTCACAGATCTTTATAACTACTTGCTTCTCCTTGTTGTTACACGATATTTATGATATTAATAATTTCCTGTATAAAGACATGAAGCTGTAACCTACTAAGGCTTCCCCTGGTCTATAAAAGGAGATGAGCCCAGGTGGGTGGGATGGGGAAGGAGGGTGGGTCCTCTGCTTGTGGTGGCCCTTCTGAAAACAATCAGCTGAGGAAGACCTTTGCTTTTTCCCCACTTATTCTTACTCAGCTAGTCTCCCAACAGTTAGTGCAGTAATACAGGTTTTAGTCAATCAACCTGCCTACTCCACGGTATGCTGGCTTCTTCCCTTCTCCCCTGCAAGCCTGCTTCAGCACTGATCCAGAGCCCTTCTACTTATTCAGTCATACAGACCCTTTAAGTTTGAAATGGAATAAAATAAAATAAATCACCTGTGCTGTGTAGTTCTTCTTGGCTCTTTTTAAGAAGAACTGCAGCCAAGTTCCACTTATAAGCTGTTCTCCCCTGCAAGCCTACTTCAGCCCCTCCTCCAATTACACACCTGATTCACAAGTTGTAATTGTCCTGCCAAACAGCAAGAGCCTGAAAATATCCTGTTAACTACAGCAGTCCCCTTTCCTGGCAATTAAGAATTAAGGAACTTAAAAAAAAAACATTGATCCAAAGCATTTCTGCTTATTCACTCACACAAACCCTATGCGTTTGAAATTAAATGAAATAAAATAAATAAATCACCTGTGCTGTGTCATTCTTCTCAGGTTATCTTAAAAAATATAGTGTACGGTGGAACGCGGTTGTGTATGGAAATCCATACACTACATAAAGTCATTCTGCTGCAGTAGTGACATCCTCACTAACGAAGAATGACTTTTTGTTCTGCATTAGTGAGGATGTCATAATACAACTGACTCTGTCAGCAGCTGCAATTCATCCATTGCTGTGTGAGAGTTACGGCACGTGTGCTGGCCTGCAGCAGTTGTCCATTCAGCGCGGTTGGCAGGGTGGACTAAAAATGTGAAAAAGTGAGTGATTTTCTTTTTATTTTATATGTTATCTGAAGACATCGAATTTGGGAACCACCATATACCATGCAGAACAGTGTATAGGTAACCATAAACTACTCAGCTATTCTTCCTCCTTGTTGATACAATGCTGACTTAGGGACCTCTTGAGCTTTGCTCTGGACGTCAGAATTTGGCATTGTATCCACTCAGTGGAAGAATAGCCTTGTAGTGTATCCTATGTGTTAATGATTCATTTTACATGGATTTTTACTGTTGTCAATGAAGCCCTTTTATAAGAACATACTGGTTAAAAGAACATTTTTGATAGGCATTTGGGGTGTGTTTATAAGAGTGCTCCACTGTATTAGAGTATGAATAATCCTACTGTAACTAGAAGAAGAAAGGGGGACAATTTTGGTTCAGGTACTCATGGTGCTTATCTTTAAATGGACATTGTCAACTGCCTTAGGTTTCAAAGCGCCTGTATTTAAACAAAAAAAAATGTTTTGATTGGTCAAAGTCTGTAAAGACTGCTGATATTACTGGCAGCTTGATTTTGATTCCTTTTTCATTTTTATAAATTGAAAAACAGATCGCCCACCATACTGGTATTACTACAAAACAAGCAAACAAGAAGATTTACAGTCCTTGATCAATTCCCACTGCATTTTTCTTGGACTTGAGAACACCCCCAACACAGGTTAGCCACTCATGATGCAGTGGGAGGAGAAGATACTACTGCATCACAAGTGAGTGAGTGAGTGAGTGTGCGCTGTTTGGGGTGTTCCTAATGTTCATAAGTATTCAATGAGGGTAGAGGGCAAGATTATGGAGACACTCCTTAAGGAAAGGATAGTGCAACACCTGGAATCCATAGGAGCACAAGATCCAAGACAGCATGGGTTTACAAAAGGAAGGTCCTGTCAAACTAATCTCATAGATTTCTTTGACTGGGTAACCAGAATGGTGGACCAAGTGGCAGCAGTTGATGTTGCCTACCTTGACTTCAGCAAAGCTTTTGATACTGTTCCACATAGAAGATTGAGTAATAAGCTGGATAAGCTCGGGGTGGGTCAGACATTGGTCAACTGGGTGGCAAACTGGTTGACGGGCAGAAAACAGAGTGGTGGTAAATGGTATACAGTCAGAAGAGATGCAAGTCACAAGTGGAGTACCTCAGGGATCAGTCCTGGGGCCATTCCTCTTCAATATCTTCATCAGTGACATTGCAGATGGACTGGAGGTAAAGTTTGTCTGTTTGCAAATGACACCAAGATCTGCAACAGAGTAGATGATTCAGATGGTGTGGGCAGAATGAGAAGAGATCTGGATAAACTAGCAAAATGGTTGGAAGTGTGGCAACTGGGGTTTAAGGCAAAGAAGTGCAAGATCATGCATATAGGGAAGAGAAACCCTGAAGTTACCTATAGGCTGGGAGGGGAGTTTCTGGCAGTCACAAGGGAAGAAAGAGACTTGGGCGTCATCATCACCGATGAGTTGAAATCATCCAAGAAGACCTCTAAAGCAGTAGGTAAGGCTAGAGGGATGTCGGGGTGTATTAGTAGGAGTATCACAAGTCGGAAGAGGGATGTAATAATCCCTCTTTACAAGACACTGGTTAGCCCCCATCTGGAGTACTGCGTGCAGTACTGGAGGCCACATCTTCACAAGGACATTAGCCAAATTGAGGCAGTCCAGAGAAGAGCAACCAAAATGGTGTAGGGACTGCATCAGAAAACATATGAGGACAGATTAACTGAACTCAGTATGTATACCCTAGAGCAAAGGAGGGAGAGAGGTGATATGATTGAAACATTCAAACACCTTAAGGGCATTAACAAGGTGAAAGAGTCTAACATGTTTCAATATAAGAAAAATAGCAGGACAAGAGGACACAGCATGAGATTAGAGGGAGGCCAATTAAGGGGTAATGAGAAGATGTTCTTTTTCACAGAAAGGGTGGTGGATGCATGGAATAGCCTACCTTTGGAAGTGGTGGATATGAATACAGTGCAGGGCTTCAAATAGGCATGGGATAGGCATAAGGGAGCAATACAGATGAGTATGACTAGATAGACCACTGACAGAGCAAAGGCCTATGGTACATTCATATGGTAGAAAAAGAAATTAGCAGACTGGATGGGCCTTGTGGTCCTTTTCTGCCGTCAGCTTCTATGTTTCTATGTTTCTGTGTTTCTATGGTAGAGCAAGGATTTGAAACAAAACAAGGCTGGGTATAACTATACCATTATCATGCATTTCTGTTCTACTAAGAAAGGATGCAGATAGAACAATCAGCATCATCAGTGTATTTCAGAGAAGATAAGCAATTACATAATATGGGTTTTCAACTGGAAATAATATTATATAACAGGGTTGAAAGTGTTCCTTTAAGTGATAGTCATTAAAAACAAGAATGGAGAGGACTCACTTGTTGAACCAACATGAATGGATGGCAGATATCACTGCTGTTGTCACTTAATATTTTCCTTTTATTTGCAGATAAAGGGCCACATAGAATAAAATGCTCCAAACATGTTGTTTCTATGCAAGGCCATATTTATTTAATTTATCTTTACTTTTTTAATTGTATTGTTTTGTAACACGTAAGGCCCACTAGGCAAGGGTGATTGTTTTCAGAGGGAACCCAGGAGCACTGGGGAGATTAAATGACTTGCTTAGAGTGACACCGTATGTAAGTGGAGGTTGTGGTAAATCAAACCTAGGTCTGTTTGTTGGATGTACTAAGCTCATTCACAGCTCATTACTCTAACCTCTAGGCTATATGTAATGCCCCAAAGTTGGGGCATCCCAGTAAGTAAAATAAAGTATAGGGGGTTCTAAAATGCCCCAGGGGTCCCTCGTTGTGTGCCATCGCAAAATGAAAAAAAAGACTTTTGGCATGCTGAAGTAATTGTTTTGTTTCTCCCTGCTGCCTGCCTGCTCCATTCCACCCTCCATCCCAGAGCAAGTAGCAGGAGAATGGGCACCCACGCGCCAGGTTCGCTGCCTCTGGCATGCGCGTGGTGCCTCCTCTAAGTCCCCAGAGTTTGTTTGGGCGCGAGCTCGGGGTTCGAGAATGAGAACCTCGAACACTTTTGAAAACAAATTAGTCTCTGTTTGAAAAAAATCAGTAGTTGTTGCTGGGCTGTGGAGTAGAGAGGGTCACAGGAGTGAAACAGGGACTTGTGGCTTATCTGGGGTCAAGAAGCCGGTCCTGTTGACTCTGCGGTGATTCCCCTCCTCCAGTCCAGTGCAGTAAGCCTCCTGGTGCTGCTGTCTTTTGGTGCTGCTGAGTCCGGCGGGTCACCCCCCCCAGAAGAAGAATTCGGCTGTTCGCCGCGCGTTGGGCTGAATAGCCCCTCCGTTTATTTATTTTCCCCTTCCCCTTTTGTTTTAGTTTGCCCCAGTTCCCCATTTCAGTAGCCCTGTCTGCCACATCACGTCGCTCTCTCTCGGTCGGTCTTCTGAGGCCCCCAGTCGTCCCCACAGCTGCCTGAAACCATCCCTCCCTCTGCCAGCACACCTCCTGCCTCCTGTTTGTGTGCAGTGAGTCGGCTGCAGCACGCGATTAGTGCTGTCCACCTTAAATCAAAAGGGGGAACTGTAATTTCATTGTGGGAAAGCGCAGTAGGCGCATACAAGGCAGCAGAGCGCCGAATGGGCATCGAGTCGCTAGGACCCTCTATTTTAATATGAAGTAGGGAGGTGGAGTTAGCGACGCCCATAGGAGGGGCTGAAAGGCAAGGCCAGCATAGCAGCCTAATAAATATGCATAAGGGGGCAGGATTTGGGGCGACAATGTGATGGTGAGTGACAGCAGCCCTTAGAAAGCTGCAGAATTAAAGGGGCCTGATCACTTTTGAGCTGATAATTATTTAAATGGGGCACCAGGTTCAGTTTCTAGAGGGCTGTCAGGCCCAGGGTTTAATGGGCAATTCAGGCCCAGTATAAAGTGGGGCACCAGGCCCAGTTTCTAGAGGGCTATCAGGCCCAGGGCCTAATGGGGCAATCCAGGTCCATGATAAAGAGGGTTTCAGACCCACTGTAGTTCGGGCGTCTAACCCGGTTTATTGTAGGGTGTCAGGCCCGAGGTAAAGCAGTGTTCGTGAGAGGCCCCGGCCTAGTGTAATAGGGCAAGCCAGCCTAGTGATACTAAGGGAGGCCCCGGCCTAGTGTAATAGGGCAAGACAGCCTAGTGGTACTAAGGGAGGCCCCGGCCTAGTGTAATAGGGCAAGCCAGCCTAGTGGTACTAAGGGAGGCCCTGGCCTAGTGTAATAGGACAAGCCAGTCTAGTGGTACTAAAGGAGGCCCCGGCCTAGTGTAATAGGGCAAGCCAGCCTAGTGGTACTAAGGGAGGCCCCGGCCTATTGTAATAGGGAAAGCCAGCCTAGTGGTACTAAGGGATGCCTTAGCCAAAACGTCCAGGGATAGCCAGAGCCTAGTCAGGATGACCCTACATTTAATAAAAAGGGGCTTATCCAAGGGTGCTCAGTTCACCTATATTGTGAAGCTATTGCAACAACTGTACTGCCTATCCAATGGTTATTGCTAAAATACCTGAAAGACTGTGAGCTTGCTAGGAAGCACAAGGATTGTGTGGTATTGGATTGTATCTGAACTATTGCTCTAAGTGTCTGAACTATTGCCCTAAGTATCTGAACTATTGCCCTAAGTATCTGAACTATTGCTCTAAGTACCTGAACTAGTGCTCTAAGCACCTGAATATTGGCCCCGCCAGTAGCAATTACCCCCAAATTTCTAATTTGCCCTTTTCCCCGGCAAATTGTTGTATCATTCTACAGTTCTCTTGGCATCTTTCAGTTACATCGCTACCAGTGTATGAGGACAGTCTCGATCTTCTACCACATTGCAGTCCTATTGTGTGACCTCTTATACTCCTCACTCAGAATCAGTCTCTACCCAGAAGAAGATGTCTCCTCAGCATCCTTCACTCCTGTGGGATCGTCCATCAACTCATCACTTCTGTCCATGTCGTTCTCCGAAGTCGAGTCCGTCGCCAGTCGTACCCGCCGTTTCTTGTTTTCACAGCTCGAAGGCACATCCGCTGAAATGCATCACGACTGCTGTGCCAGTGTTGTTTCATATGGTTCCTGTTCCAGATGTCCCGTAGTTCGTCGGGAATCGTTGCCCTCTACAGAACAGTGTGCTTATCCTGGAGAACCTGGACTGTGCTCCTCCTGGTCATTCGCCAAGAGTCAAGTCCATTGAAGCCCAGTACGGGACGCACCCACCGTTTCTTTGTTTTTGTGCTAGTTCTGATCCTAGGATTGTAGAATCAACCATCATCTCTGCAGATTCTTCTGGTTCCTGGTCCTGTCAGAAATCCTTCCGAGTTTAGCTGGCCCTTGGAGTGTTGCAGCATCCTTCAGGTCGTGGTAGTCCTCCATTTGGTTTTGTTGTTACACAGGTTCTGATCTCTTTCTTCATCCTTGGCAACCCTGAGAGTGGGTTTTGGCTGAGGAGTCCTTGTTTTAGTAGGAATCCGACAGCCCATCAGTGGGTATTCCAGGAGCCATCTGCTCTGGTTCCCCATTCCTGCAACCTCGGAGAAAGTGGGTTTTGGCGAAGAATCTTATGGTCTGTTTAACAAACCTCTCACTACCCAGTGGCCTTGACAAGGTCCCTGCTGGGAATTATATTATCAATTATCATTTTGTTTGCTTGCCCCTTTGTAGCTACCATCGCAAATCGACGGTGTACACGAAGACGCCGGATTTCTAGACTCTTGCAACATCTAGACTCTGATGGAAGTGAGTAGTGACAATTACCCTAATACAGTTCTGAGTGGCTTTTGTCATCTGATCGTCACCTAAAGTTATCGAATTGCATAATAATAATAATTTTAGAATAAGAGTGGCAGTAGGCCTCTAGTCTATTCTTGTAGTAATAATCTTCGTAATTGTAGAAAAGGTATTTCCCTTTTTATTGCCCTATTGTTCTTGGGCAACCCCTCCTTCCTTTTGTGACTGTGTCTCTCTACCCTTGGTACAAAATAAACACCCTGCGGGCATTGAAGCACTAGGTCGACTCCTGCCTCTCCTTGTCTGGGTAACAAGTATCCTATCCACATAACTCGGACCTTGGTGCCTCACTCATCTCTTTTCACCACCTCAGGAATAGAGTACTTCACAGAGCACCTCTAGACCATCACATATATCACCAGCCCCAACATTAGATAAAGCAGTAAAACAAAGCTTGAAGTCCAGAGTCACAGATGCAAACCACTGCCATGCAGATAACATTTTGCATATCTGCTGATGTATGGCACTGGTTGGCATCTGAGGCAATCAGTGATAATTGCTATGATATCTGCTATCCTTTTGTGCCAGTTAACCAAGCAAATGCTATAATTTTTATCCTTCTGTAACTGTTTTTTTCTTTTCGTAGATCGTTCATTGATCCACGTACATTGGAGTTTGGTTGTGAAAGTTCTTCATAAAAATCAATAAACAAAATAGTTAAAAAGAAACTGTATGTTACTAGTAATGGTTCATACTGAGTTTCTATAGTTTGATTTCTCTGTTTGATTAAAGGCTGATATAATGGGGACTTGATAACTATTCTGACTTCCAAATTTGGATCCATGGAAGCTTTGGCTTCAATGTAAACAAATTAACTCAAATCCTGAACAACATCCATCAAGGTTAAGGTACACAGGCATTCAGTGCCACAAAATTATCTCCAGTAAGCAGGGCCCCTACTTTTCTGTGACACAGTGGGACCAAGTTCTGCGGCAAGACTACCATTTGCCGCAGAACTTCTGAGGCGGTGGTTTGTAATTTCTGCAGAAGTTCTGCGGCACTAACAAACTACCACATCACAGTGTCAGCTTCTCACCCTGACCTCACTTTCATGGCAGTGGTTATAGCAATCAGGATAGTGGAAAGCACAGTAACACTAGTTCAAAAAATAACAGACTTATAAAAATAATTCTATGACTAAAAAAGCAAAACAAATGTCTCTCCCTGAAGGTCCTAGCCTGTTGCATAAATAACATATGCAGAGGGGATCTTATGTGATAAATAAGGTATTTCTATATGCATGCTATCTATCCCACTAATGAGGTTTCCACTGTCTATCACTTATATATTTGTATGTGCTTTCTACACCACTCATGAGGTTCCCACTGTGTATCACTTATATATTTATATGCAATCTGTAACATACATACAAATATGCGTGTGTGTGTGTGTGTGTGTGTGTGTGTGGAGAGACAGAGATACTGTGTGTGTGTGTGTACATATATATATATATATATTTTTTTATTTCCATGAACTTGCATCCTCATTCATACAGGTCCCATTGGAAATGGATTAGAGGAGTTATTGCAAAAGTCATTTTTCATGTCAACCTGCTTTCCCTGACACACTGCATAACACCATCAGGCCATGACATGCATGTGAACCAATTGAGAGATACAGCTCTCCAGCCCATCACAATGTGTCCACCATGTGACAGAACACTGCATCATACTTTCCCAGGCTCCAAGCAGTGATGTGTTCCACCAATCCTTGTGCTGCCCAGCCAGCTCCCAGAGCTAATCTCTGAACTTGAGTTGCTGGCATGGAAACACAGCATGCTACCCTCTGGCCCAACAGCTGTCCCTGCACACAACATTTCTCAATAACTTTTAGGGGAGTCTATCAACCAATGACAATATGTAATCAATAACCCCGGCAAAAGTGCATACAGTGCAATTATTTATTTAACAGGTCTATTCTTTCAACAGGTCTACACATTATTATATTTCACTTTTCTGGGCATAATTACTTTATTTTTTTTTTTTAATTTAGACAGTTACATTCATTTTACCAGTTATTCATTTCAGATAGCGTCTCTATACCTTAAAGGCACAAATAGGTTTGTACAAAGTGAGGTATGGACTTAACAGGTCTGTGCTATTGACAAGGTTTTATTTAAGTTGGCCCTAGTGCAACAATGTAAGACTGAAAACTGTATTAGGCTGTAGTACAGGTTGAGCAAATATCACCATGTATGATGTGCTGTGCCACCGTCTCTGGCAGTGGGAGCCGTGGTAGATAAGTGCCTGTTCATTTCTGTTGCAGAATGCAGCCATTTCATTAGCTAATGTATGATGTTATAGCAATGATAACATCACATTCTGAACATATGGGGGGGGTTGGATATAAAAAGAGAGGAAGGGAACCAGATTCTATGTATAAACAGAAATATCAATAAAAAATCACCAAGAAGAGTGAATTCTGCCGCATCGCAGAAGTTCTGCGGTAGATTGCAAGTTCTGCGCAAAATTCTGCGGCCGCAGAATCCTAGGGGCCTTGCCAGTAAGTGCCTTTTGAAGGAACCTAAATGGCCCTAAAAATCTATGATATCTCTGCAGAAGAAATTTATTGGTCCAATAAGTTATCACACTATTGTCTTGTTATCTAAGGACCAATGAAGTGGTGGCCAATATTCCTCCATCAATAAGACAGGTCCATGTAACCAACCCTCAGTGTGCACCTAGAAACAAGATAATCAAAGCTTAGTGTGCCTTTCCAAATTACACGTAAATATGTAATCTATAAGACATCCCACTGTGCACTAACCTGTGTGTTGCCTCCATTCCACAAAATCAGGCTCTCATTAATGAACATGTCTTGCCCTGGAGGAGCACGGGAGTCAAAATGTCCAACATGCACAAATTTGGTGGTTCTTCCTTCAGCTGATACCTGGCAATTTAATATTTCATACATTGCAGGAGAGTCTCCATTTGCATCAAAATACACTGTCTCCCCTGAATTGTCCTTGAAAAATACATTCTTCACATAATGTAGGAGCTGCAGAGCAACAGAAGTGTACATGTAACACTAGAGTTACTGCCTTTAAAGTAGCCCAAATCAAGACATTTATATTGAAACATGATTTTTCGCAGAACAATATGTAACCTTGACTTCTTTTCTCTAAATAATCAGTTAATAATGTCTTTCAGTTGTTCAGATTGATTTTCTTTCACTGTTTTCTGTCATTTTGAGGCATTTATTTAAGGTATTGAAGTATTGAATTTTTTTTCTGTAGCTTCTGGAGGAAAGCAGGGCAATATTTTTTCCAGTTTAAGATCAGGACATTTTGCATTTTTCCTGTGCTTTGGCAAGACACAGAACCCTGAATCACAACTGCCCTGATGAAATCAGGACAGGTGGAAACCCTATTTTGTCAATGGCTGAAGTCTACACAACAATTGTCACAAGCAATGAAACTGTCTTCACACATTCACCAAAGTGCTATTTCCTTAGTTTAACATTCAAGCAGAGGTTACAAACGTTTAATTGAAATCATTTCATCAGTTTTGAAAAAACTTCCAAAAATATTCATCTTTTATTAGAAGCATAACAGAGAAACATAAACTTTGACGGCAGATAAGGACCACTTGTCCCACCCAGTCTGCCCATTTCTCTACCTATTGGATAAGCTGCAGATCCTACTTAACCAACAGTCTTCCTCCTATCCCCCACCAGAATTGCATTATGTTTGTCCCATGCATTGTTGAATTTCCCCACTGTTTTTGACTCCACAACCTCTTCAGGAAGGCTGTTCCATGTGTCCACCACCCTCTCTGTGAAAAAAATGCTTTCTCACATTGCCCCTGAGCCGTCCCCCCTCTATCTTCAAATTGTGCCTCCTTGCTCTAGCACATCTCTTTTTCTGAAATATGCTACCCTCTTGGACTTTTTTGATTCCCTTGAGGTACTTGAAAGTTTCTATCATGTCCCCCTCTAAATCCTTTCCTTGAGGGTATACATATTAAGCACCTTCAGTCTCTCTCTTCATATCACCATTTTAGTTGCTCTCCTCTGAACTGCCTCCATCCTGTCTATGTCCTTGCAGAGATGGGGTCTCCAGAACTATAAGCAGTACTCCAGATGGAGTCTCACCAACTGTCTGTACAGAGGGATAACAATCTCTTATTTTCTAATGGTGATGCCTTTCCCCTATGCATCCCAGTATCCCTGTAGCCTTCCTTCCTGCCTTCTCACATTGCTTGACTACCTTTAGGTCATCTGATATGACTACCCCCAGGTCCCTCTCCATTTTTGTTGTTGTTAGTACCTCCCCCTCCCCCATTGTGTACTCTTCCCCTGGGTTTTTGTTTCCCAGGTGCATTGCTTTGCACTTCTTTGCACTGAATCTAAGCTGCCATACTTTTGACCATTCCTCCAACCGTGCCAAGTCCCTTTATATCCTTTCCACCCCCCCCTTTGTGTATCAACCCTGATGTAGATCTTTGTGTCATCTGCAAAGAGGCATATTTTTCCTTCCAGTCCCTCTACAGTGTCACTTATAAAGACATTAAAGAGGACTGGTCCCAGTACTGAACACTGTGGTACCCCACTAGTAACGCCTCTTTCTTTGGAGTGGACTCCATTTGCTACTACCCTCTGTGTCCTGTTGTCTAGTCATTTTTTTACCCACACTTCAACCCTGGACCCACTCCTAGGCTGGCTAATTTGTTCATTAATCTTTTTTGTGGGACTGTGTCAAATGCCTTGCTAATGTCTAGGTAGCCCATGTCCACATCCCCTCCCTGGTCTACTACTTTGGTCACCCAGTCCAAGCAGGCTATGAGATTCATCTGACATGACCTTACCACTGTGAATTTATGCTGCCTTGGGTCCTGTGCCCCGTTGGCCTTTCAGAATTGATTCCACCATTTTCCCTACTATTGAAGTCAAACTAACAGGTCTGTAGTTTCCTGTCTCTGCCTTGCTCCCACTCTTGTGAAGGGGAATCACATCTGCCCTCCTCCAGTTCTCAGGTACCACACCATCCTCCCATGATTTATTAAAAGGCATAGTCAGTGGTGTCACTAGTTCTCCTTTTAGTTCTTTTAGAATTCTGGGGTTAGGGAGAGGGGGGTGGAAGGATAAATAGATATATTTGACTTGATTCTGATTTCTTCAATACTCTTGAGTATATACTGTATTTGTATAATCCAATAAAGAAGTTGAATTTCAAAGGATTCTGCGGGTTAATCCCACCAGGCCCCATTGCCTTGTCTACTTTCAATTTCAGGAGTTCTTTCAGGACCCTTTCTTCTGTGACTGAGCTGGTATTGACACCCCTATCCAGAGTGCTTCTATTGATTAGTTTAGGTACCTCCCCCTCCTCTTCTTTTGTGAATACTAAGCAGAAGTATTTGTTCAGTATCACTGCTTTTTCACTGTCTTTCTCTGCCCATCCCCTTCCCTTTTATTAAGCTTCACTATCTTGCCAATTGTCATTCTTTGCTCCCTAATTTAGTCTATAAAAGGTTTTATCACCCTTCTTAACTGAGTTGGCCATCTTTTCCTCTGTTTGGGCCTTTGCTATTCTGACTGCATTCCCCATGTCCTTCTGCTTTAATTGGTATGGTTCTCTGTCCTGCTCCTTCTGTGTTTTCTTATACTTCTTTTTTTTTTCACTTCTATTTGTAGCCCTCCAGCCTGGAACTCTCTTGGGCCACTGTACTCGCTGACTTGCTCTACTAACCACTGTGTTCCCCCGCCATCTTCAAGTTCATTACAGTTCCCTGGGTCGGGAGGCTACAGCAGGGGAGACTCAGGGGGCAGTGGTGGGGAACCAGCACTGGGTTTATGGCAGTGGCACTGACAGGGCCATCACCTATCCAGGGCTGGAGGGGTATTTCTTGTGGTGTAAGCCCAAGACCCCCCATGCGTGGTGCACATCTGATGCTGTGGCATACAGAAACCCTGCCTGCATCAGCCATGCTCCTTACATGCTTCCCAGCTGCTCGTGGTGTCCTCTGGTCTCCACCAGGGGTCGCCAGAGTATCGGACAACCCTTCCCTCCCAACCGGAGAGGACAGCAGCCCAACGGGTGCTCTATCCATCTCCCTGCCCTGCTGACCCACAACTCCCGAGCTTGCTCCCGAACTCGGGTCATCAGCGTGGCATGAGGTGTGGCATCCAGCGTCTCAACCCTCAGTGCCACCAGGCCAGCTTCCTCATACTTCTTGAATACAATCTTTTTCTCCCTAACCTTCACCATCACCTCTTTTGAGAACCATAGCATTTCTTCCTTTGTTTTGATTTGTTTTTTTGCTTCACTTAAAGGCTTGTTGCCTCTGTGATGGCAGTTTTTATTTTTCCCCATTGTTCCTCCACACCTCCTTCTCGCCTATTTACTAGTGCTTTTCTGAGGCACTCTCCCATTTTGACAATGTCAGCCCTCCTAAAGCCCAGAACCCTTGCTTTTGTATGGCTTGACTCTACGGCTGTGTTTATCGTGAACCATACTGTATGGTGGTCGCTTGTTCCCAGACGGCTACCCACTTCTAAATCTGAGATCCTCTCTCTGTCCCCATTTGAAAATACCAAGTCTAAGATTGCTCCCTCCTGAGTGGGTTCCAACAGTAGCCGTCTGGGCATGCCCCCTCTAGGGCATCAAAAATGACCCTGCTCTTGGATGTGGCTGCAGCAAAGGTGATCCAGTTAACATCTGGCATATCAACAATATCTACTCTATTTATGCCATTCTAAGGATGCCTTCTATCATGTCCTTGTCCATTTCCTTCCCCTGAGATGGGGGTCTGTATACAACCCCCGTAAGGATTGTGGTGCCATTTCCTGTCTCCAGGGTGACCCACAGTGCCTCCTCTCCTCCCTGTTTACCCTTTAGTTCTGTTGCTTTAATCCCTTACCTTATGTAGAGAGCTACTCCTCCTCCTCCTCTTTTACCCTCCCTGTCCCTCCTGTAGATTGTGAACCCTGGTATGCTGACATCCCAATCATGGTTCTCTGTGTACCATGTTTCTGTGACTGCCACAATATCCAGACATCCCTCTTCCGTCAAGGCCACTGGTTCAGGGAGCTCGTTACCCAGACTACAGGCGTTGGTACTCATCACCCTCCATCATTTGATGGCCTTACGTCTTTTAGTCCCCTCCTTGTCTTTACTGCCTTTTTCTCCATTTATCCTTTTCCTGCTCCCTATCAACTTCTCTACCTTAGTGTTTGCCTTGCAAACTACCCTGTTTTCTGAGGGGGGCTGGGATTTCCCTGCTCCTTTTCAATACCTCCCCCCTTGGCTAGATTAAATTCTTACCAATGAAGCATTTAAACCTGCCATGTAGGATCATGGTTCCCCACCCAGACAGATGCAGACCATTGTGCAAGTATAGGCCTGCATCCCTCCAGGTGGACCCCCAGTCCCCAGTGATGCCAAAACCCTGAGCTCCATACCAGTTTTTAAACCATTCATTGAATCCCATGGTGTGGAGTAACCTAGCCTCACCCATGCCATACACAGGCAGCAATTCTGAAAATGTTACCATGCATGCTACTTTTCTAAGATCCCTCCTCAACTCCACAATTCTCTCCTGCTGTGCTGTGTTCCCATTTCTAGCCAGGTCATTTGTCCTGAGGTGGACAATGATGTCCAGCTCCCTCTCCTGTGAAGCTGCTTCAACAATACTGAGGATTCACTTCCTGTCCCTCACAGTCATGGCGCCAGGCAGGCACCTTACACCCCTCTCCTCTCCCCTTCCTCCCCCAGTTCTACCCTTCTAATGATTGAGTACTCCACCAGGAATTGTTTCCTTCCCTTTTGGGATCTTGTGCCACCCTCCCCTCGGTCTCCTTTGTGGAGGTTCCCAATATCCTTCTTGTTCTCCACTGTGGATATCTCCATAGAGGAACCCCAATCTGCCCGAATGGCATATGAATTGTGGAGAGGTACAAATGGATTAGATATAGTGTCTGCATTTACCTTCCCTGTGTACTTCGTCACTAGGTTAATTTACATGGAAGCAGTCTCCTTTTCACCTGGGTGGCCATTATACAGTATATCAGGTTAAGTAATGGATGGTTCAGCCTTCATACAAAACTATTGGAGATAATGGGTTAACTATTAGCTTTCCTGTGTCACACATCACAACGTTCATTTACATGGTAATAGGCTCCTTAACTAGCAGCATTCATCTGCTTTTTGTTTGCTGAATCCTTTAGTGAAGTCATAATCCTCCATTTGCAACATGACAGCATCATACCGCAGAAATGGCCATGATGTCACAAATGCAGGATTGTAAATTCAGCACAGGATTAAACAGTAGGATGAAGACAACTGTGTGGGACAGAGACCCTGTTTCCAGTTAAACGCACTGAGTTGTGAACAGTAAAAGGAATTAAATAACTGAATATTTTTTATTAATTATAAGCTGAATTGTTTCATAGTATGTTTTTACATATTTGCCCCATATTGGCAAACTCTTTAAAGCTAGAGATGCAGTGCAATTTTATTTTGCCAGCAAAATTCTGACGAAATTGGGAATTTTGCCTCTAGTAACATTTTGTTAAATTAAGTCCTTAAGGTGAAGTTTTGATGTCAATTTTACCAGCAAATTTCACTTTCACCAGTACATTTCACCTTGTGGTAGTATCAAGTGAAATTAGAGGAAAAAAGGCTTGTCACATGAGTTACTCTTGGCAGCAGACTGCAATTCTCGTGGGTGACTGTACTTCGACAGGAAGTCACTGAATCTGCTTCCTTTTCCTAGATCTTGCATGTAGAGTGGTGGAGTGTGTGTGACTGAGCCTGCAGTTTGCTAAGGATAACCTTTAAATTGTTGTAGCTTGTGTCTGTTTTCTTCCCCAATTTCTTTATTTTTAAAAAGGTAATCTTTCTGTTGTAGGGCATTTTCTGTTGTGTTATATTTTTCTATCTTTATAGTATGTGTGTGTGTGTGTGTGTGTGTGTGTGTGTGTGTGTGCTTCACTCCCTCTCTCTCTCTTTTTCTTTTTTCTATTTATTTAGTTTTCTATTAAGAAAACTTTTTTCCCCCTAAAATGGATGGGAGGAAAGATAGGGTAAGGGGACTGGACAGAACAAGGCAGGAGCAGCAGGAACTGGCAGATCTAATGCTTGCCATAACAGTTGGGTATTTCTGTCTGCAAGACAGGCCACCCCCAGCTGGAGCATGTGCCCCCCACCCACAAGCAGCAGGAGCCCATTGCTCTCCAGCAGCAGCAGGTTCCCCCTACCCCTCAGCAGCAGGAGCACCTTGCTCCCTCAGCAGGATCATGTGCCCCCAACCCCAACAGCAGCAGGAGGCAATTGACCCTCCCCAGCAGCAGGATCATGTGCCCCCACCCTCCCCCAGCAAGGGCAGGACGATGTTATTGATGACTCCATTGGGATATCAGCAAGCACCTCCCCACCGAGTCTCAACATTGTGGTCATTTTTTATCACTAAGGCTGGAGATGACACTGTTGTCATCTGCAGCCTTTGTGGCAGCAATGTAAGGAGGGGAAAACAAGGGTCCCACTTTGGGGATCGGTGGACAAAGAAGCCACCTCCAGCACCACCATACTGCAGAGTGGCTCACAAAATAACAAGAGGATGCAGCAGGAAGTAGTGATGAGCAAGGGGAAGGGGGAAATCAGCAGGAGGAAAGCAGCTGGTGGCTTAGGGGGTGCCAAAAGTCCAACAGGAGGATGCAGCAGCAAGACTCTGAGGCATCAGGACCATCCAGCCTCAGTGATGCACCCCCTTACTCTCCGGCAATGCCATGCTGCTGATTCTTCAGCACAGCCTGCAGCAGCCCCCCTACCCAGGTCAGGTCAGCATGGGAGACCTGGAGGTCATGTGTCATGAGATGGCAGCAGTGCACAATGAGGTACATGGTGTCCAGCAGGAGTTAGACCAGTTCCTCCAGGAGGACAGGGGTGATCTCCAAAAAATAATGGACCAAAAGAAGGTGTTGGACCTCCTGGTTGGGCTTCATCATGGGGGTGGTGGCATTGGTATTAGTGGAGGTACATAATGTCCCGTGGTTTAGGTCCGCGGTGCTGCCGTCTCACTTTTGAGAGCCCATATCTTTTTCTTCTTCTTTTGTATTCTTGACTCACTCTTCCTCATCTGCACCCCCTTAAAATAAGAGAAAAACATATTTTCTGTCCTTTTCTTCTTTTATATCCTCTTGTTTCTTTTTCTTGTCCAGTGGAATCTGTAATTTCTTATATAATGTTTATGACCCCTCCCTTTCACCTGTCATATGAATACCCTTGCCCTGACCCTGCACATTTCCACTGTTGTAGTACTGTTACTGTGCCCATAAACTCTGTACCTTTCTTCTTGTTTTATGTTACTCCTTCTTTATATGTTTCTTCCTCCTATCCACAAATGTCAAATATTGTAATTTGTTCCTATGAACAAAAACATTTTCCCAAAGCTATGTGATATTGTGGCAGTTGTTTTGGCTATCTGCAGCATCAGTCTGAATATGTACACAGCAGTCACAGAAACATAAGAGAAACCTAAGCACTTTTATCGTGAATTTAAACATAAATATGTTTTTTTGTGCTTAACAACACCACATGTCCCTGCCTTGGCCTTGCTACCCACAAATGTTAACTTTGTGTCCCTCCCTCCCCTCCAGTTATCATGATGATATTTTATAGCACCCCCCACCACCACATGGTCCAAATGTGCTCAGTCATGATGTTATTTGGTGCCCTCCATCCACCTGGACCAAAACTTGGTGTTTGGTCCACTGTTTACAAAGGATTTTAGGTTAACTCTTGTTGCTGAGAGTGCAGAACCTGGCCTAAAAGTCCAGAAATGTTTCATAAAAAATGTTACATTAAACTGAGAGAGAAATCAGGTCTCAGTCATGATGTTATATGGTGTCCCCCCACTGAGCAGACTTCAAAATTCAGCATGTCAACCGCATCTGTTCTTTCTGGTGTGAAAGACAGGTAGAACTGGATATCATTAACATAGTAGTGAAACCAAAGCCCAGACAGCCTTATGACCTCATCCAGGGGAAGCATATACACTGCAGATAACATGGGAGAGAGAACAGAACCTTGAGGCACTACACAGGACAGCACCACAGGGCTTGAGGAATAATTCATCAGCACCACCTTCTGAAACCTGCCCTGGAGGAAGGACTCACATCAGATAATGACCTTACCAGTGAGTCTGGCATTCTCCCTCAGCCTGTCCAAAAACACCCCATGATCCACAGTGTCAAATGCTGATGAAAGGACGATGAGAATAGATTGCTCTCTCATGTCCCTGGCACTGAGTAGGTCATTCAGCAGGCATACTAGTGCAGTCTCCATGCTGTGCATAGCCCTAAATCTGGACTGGAGAGGTTCATAAATCTGGAAGTCTGTGAGGTAATTATCTAGCTGCTCTGCAACAACCTTCTCAGGAATCTTCTCTAAAAATGGAAGTTTCGAGAATGGCTGGTAATTTGCCAAGATATTGGGGCCCAAAGATGTTTTTTTTTTTAAAAAGTGCTTCACCAGAGCCCATTTAAGAGGCTCAAGGAACCTTTCCCCATCAGTAGGAAACACCCAGCAACCTTGACAAACATGACAGGCCAGGGTCCAAGCTGTAGAAAGTTGGTTTCAGCCTGAAATCATTCTACAGACCTACTCCATCATCATTGATTGGAATTCTCCCGGGGGGACTGAACACAAATGTCTCCCTGAGGCCCAATGCTTTTGGATTATAAAAATCCAACCGGAGGAATCCCAGCCCTAACAGAGTACACCCTGCCTGAGAAGAACTGAGCAAACTCCTCAGATTTATGCTCTAAAAATGCTCTAGTGGGTTCCAGTCAGGCTGGATGCAAAAGCCTGTCTGCAACCTGAAAGAGCTGAGCCAGTCAGTTCTTTCCAGCTGCAATCACCCTAAACATAAAAGTTGCCTTTTTTCAGGTGGTTGGATTCTGATACTTATCATAATAAGCATCAGAACCAATCTGTCCTGATCCTGGTCTTTTGGCAACGCCTCTCCAACCTCTGCCCCTCAGTTTCAAACATTTTCAGCTCACCATTAAACCAAGATGAGCCAAGTCGTGAGATCAGTGGGCATACACAGACCAGCACCAAAAGGTCCAAGGCCTCCAAGGCAGCCCTATTATAGGCTGCCACGGCCTCCTCAGGACCCTCCATATATGCCTCCAGCACAGACAAAATGTCCAGTTTTGCCAATGATCCCTCTGGTGAAAGTCCATTTCAGATCTAACATAATGACCTAGAGCAGGCACAGTTTATGAAGCATGATCACACACAGGAAATAAATCTCTATTTAATCCTGCATTTGAGAAAAAATAGTGCTTTCCAAAGAACAAAACTGGTCTTACCTGCCATGGCTTAAAATCATCAATGCTTGCACAAGTGTTATTAGCAAATGGTCCAGTGCTGGATTTGCAGGAGGCTAGATCATGCAGGCCATGTGCAATTGCATACACTGCTTTATAGATATTATAAGCATATCTAAAGTCAAACAAATTAAATTTAGACAGGTCATATTTGTCCATCTTTTCTGCTCCTGTGCAAAGAGCTCGTGTTCGGTTCATATCCGTAGACTCTTGGGAATTACCATCAGTTGGCCAATAGCAGGCAAATACTTCCTCCCAGAATGATCTGATAAAAATGTCATCTGGAGATGTGGAAGGGTGCAGAGTATGAATAAATTCAATAAGTCCAGGAATGTCACCTCTATGGACTGCAAGTCCAAAGGTGCCATTAAGGGTTTTCCATAATTCTTTCTTTGAGAAAATTGGGGAGACCATCCAACTAATAGTGGCAAACCAGACTTTTCCTGTGATGTTTTGCCTGTCAATCTCCTCCATTAATGGTATCAGCTCATTCACTGTTGCATAGACAATGATTACTGTCACCGAAGATTTTTTGATCACCTCAACAATCTGAAGCACCTGCTTCATGGACATGTTCAGTGAAATGGTTGCTGTGAAAGCAACACATGCTCCATTATGACCAAGAGCTTTATTCAGGTTCTGACTGCCCTGGAGACCATATTCGTTATCTGAAGCTATAATACCTATCCAGGTCCAACCAAAATATGTGACCAAACGAACTAGGGCAGGGTACTGAAATTTATCATTTGGCATTGTCCGTAGAAATGATGGAAACTGAAATTTGTCGCTCAGGATTGTAATTGCTGAACCATGGCTGATCTGATAAGAAAAACACATTTTTTTAAATGGCTGGATGTTTTAAGCCTGCAGTATCTGCATTGTTAAATCAAGGTCAATAATTTATTTATTCATTTAAGTCTTTGATAACTGGGTAAGTGCACTGATCCAGAGGACTGTTTTTAAGCATGACCCAGGCCACAACATGTATCAAGCAAAGAGGAAAAACATCTATACAATGGAAAACAAATTGAGTAGTACAGTAGTCATTATCATTAGGTAGTGCAGATTACAAGGTAAGAACAGGTAGGTGGGAAAAATACAATTCAATACAAACTCACAGTTCCTCCGCAGGAGGTAGAAGTAACTGTACAGTATTTTACAACAGAATAAAAGACAGGGCAAAGTGGTGCATAAAAACATTCAAAGACCTAGTGATTTGGTCAAGGAACCCTCGTGGACATGAGTATGGTGATGGTGAGATTAGGCAGGACAAAGTGAAACAGGAGAAAGTGCTTTAGGAGATCAGGCAGCAGAGGAAGGAAGGTGGCTGGTGAGGGAGAGAGGGGGTTAACTAGAAGAAGATAGGCACTTGGCCTCATCTAACAGCCAGGATTTGTGACATGCCTTGAAATTGTTATGGGTGTCCAGGGAGCAGGTGAAGGAGTCTGTTCCACAAAGTGGGAGCAGCAACAGATAATGCTTTTAACCCCATAGTAGTAGAGACTATGGGGATTTCCAAGGGTGGGGACAGAGGATGCCCACAAACATCTCAGAGGAGCATGGTCCTTGAGTACAGATGTATACAGGGAGGCATCACTGCATCCGATAGTGTTGTCAATAATACAGCCCAGCGCATACTCAAATCTATGAGGGAGTGGGAGCCAGCCCAGTGACTGGTAGAGGTGGCAGTGGTGGGTGGAGTAAGGTGCCTGGAGAACGAAGTGACAAATATTGTTAGATGTCATACAGAGGCACACACAGGGCCCAGGACATGTGTGAGTAAATAGGGGATCAGTAACCAAGAATGGGTAATAAGTTGCCTTGGGCAATGGCTAATGGGGCTTCCTGAGTCAGGTACAGCTTTTGTGGGAGGTCGCCTCAAGTTTCTGGCTTACCCAACATATGCAGAGGTGACATAGTCTACGTGGGAGAGGGAAGGGTCCAGAGTTATGCCCAGATATTTGAAAATTGGCACATTTTCAAGTGCAGTGCCATCCACAGTTAGTTAACATTAATAAAAGAGGATTACAGAATCAAAGTTGACATTACCAGTGCTAAATTACATAATATTCACCCTTAAAATGTTAACTTGGAAGCCATTCAATTCCTTATAACAATGGTAAGCTGTGGTAGTTAGGGCAGTAGACATTGAATAAGCAGTAGTTTTACTCTGCTTTAGATTTCAGCAAGGCATTTGACTCAGTGCCACACTCGTTGCTGCACAGAATGTTGTTGAAAAAGCTAGAGGATCTAGGTGCAGAGAAGAACATAGTTAGATGGGGTTCTGTGTCATAAGGGTGAATTTGGCATGCCGATATGGCAACCCCACATTGCCAAAATTGAATTTCAGTGATGTGGGATCCCAGCGAAAGTAAACCGGCACACAAAACCTTTTTTTTTTTAGATTCTTAACTCTAGGGGGTGCATGTCGGAGGTGCATGTCAAAAAAAACACTGTTTTGGGCTGGGTGCAACAAAAACTACCAGTGCCCAGTCCCAAACCCTGTATCCCTACCACCCCAAGCTGGAACCTATCCCACGATGCCAGCTAGCTGGAGCAACACTGCACCACTCCTCACATACCCTCCTGCCCCACATCTTTTGGGCTCGTTTCCCCCCCCGCACACGTATACCCATGCTATATCCTGTCGCCTTTTCATGACAACCCCCATCCAGTTGCCTACCCCACACCCCCACTGTCGGGGTACTAGCTGAAAGTGGGTCACCATTTCAGCAGGTGCCCACTCGCTAGTGCCCCATATCACAGGATACCATTAGATGGGTGGGTAGTTGGCTAGTGGGGAGACAGTAGTGAGCAGTTGCAAATGGATTCAAATCCAAGGAGAGAGAGGTCCCTGAAAGGGGTGCCACAGAGTTCAGTCCTGGGTTTAGTCCTTTTCGATATGTTTATCAGTGACATAGGATAAGGAATTCAGGGCAATAAGTGTCTCTTCATGTGTAACACTAAAGTCAATAGAATGGTAAACAGTGAGGAGATGGTAAGGGAGCTGGATTGGTATCAGCAAAATTTGGAGAGATGGTCCAAGATTTGGCAGTTGAAGTTCAATGCCAAAATGCATGATTTAATGCACATTGGGAAGAGGAGGCCCAGGGCAGAATGTTGAATAAAAGGGGTTAAGCTAGGCACTGCTGAGGAAATAGACTTTGGAGTAATCATAAGTGACTCCCTTATATAATCTAGCCAATGTAACAAGGTAACCAGGATGCTGGAGTGCACTGGGAGGTGATTTTATAGCAGGAGAAAGGAGGTATTACAACCTCTCTCTTTATAGATCACTGGTAAAGCCACATCTAGATTACTGTGCCAGTTCTCGAGCTTTCACTTGAGGAACAAAACAGCTGCAGGCTGTACCCAGTGCAGCTGTAAAAATGGGAACAGACTGGAGATATTGCAGAGTAACAAAAAGGATTCATGGCCTGCAGAACAGATCCTACAAGGATTAGGACACTGAACATCTACTCACTGAAGGCCAGAAAAGAGATGGGGCTATGATAGAGACCCTCAGGTTCCTCAAAGGAATGAACTAGGTAAACTGTGAAGAATTATTTAATAGGAGTAATGAATCTAGAGCACTGGGACTTGAAGGATATCTAGTGGGAGAGAAATTCAGGATAGAAGTAAAGAAGACCATTTTATGTCTACTATGCTTGTGCACAAAATGTTTTGTGGCAAGTGAAAGAGGATTTCTGGAGTGTGTCACTGCTGAGCCCATTGCAGTTGAAACTGGAAGGGGCTCAGCAGTCTAGCCCAATGACCACACACTGAGGTTGTGACACCTTTCACTTCTTGCTGGTCAGAAACATTGTGTACTTCAAAGGACAGAAGCCACTCCAATCAGAGAGGATGTTGGTCCTTTGAATTGCATGAAGCCACTGAGAGGCAGCACCAGGAAAGGAGCTGTGGAGATTTGGTAGGGAAAGGCCTGACTTGCCTTCCTTCTACTGTTTCCAGTATTCGGCTGCTTGATAGCAGAAATCAGACAAATCTGAAGTTAGTCTTTGGACTGTAGCAGTTAGCCTGAGACTTTGAGAAGTGCAGTTCGAGACATTGGACTGAGAGAAGCTCCTGTGAAGTGTTCAGCCCAAGTATTTGTGTGAGAGACTGCTTTTGCAAATTGAGAGGTTTGCGCAGCGAATTGACTGAAATAGTGAACTGGCCAGAAACCAAATTGAGAGGCAGAGAAGTGAATGCTGTTTTCATTAAAAGTGCTGAATGTTTATTATGGGTTATAGCTTACTGTTCAGGGACTCCTACTTGGCAGAAAGGAGCCCATTGTTACCAAGGACCGAACTGCCTGCCAGCTGGAGATTTTCACCCGCAAACCAGCTGAACTTTGCCAGAAGTGTTCATCCAGCCTTGGGCCTATGTCAAACTCATGCCAAGTCATCTATTTCTCCACCAGTGACTATTTTCTCAGTGAGAGACCAGATTGGGGATCCAGCCCCTGTGCAGCAAGGAATCGCAGGTTGCAGCCACCTGGAGCAAAAGGCCTTGAAGCAGAGTTGAGTCATGGAGGCCAGGCTTCCCCATGCTCTTCAGTGTTTTACAGAAGGTCTTCATATCGCCAGACCCTCTTCAACCAACTGGTGTCATGAGTAAACTCAGGGTAGCTCCCTGTAACTTTTCTTTGAATAATTTTGTGGTACCATCTGATTGCTTCAGTGTGTTTCAGGGTTACAAAGGACTGGACCAACTGGCCCCAGATACAAATAACCAAAGCCTAGTTTATGCATGTTTAACAGCCATTTCTCTCCATCAAGGGCCCCAACAACTGTTGCAACACTGGCTACCACGGGCACCGATTCTGGCCAGCTAACATAACATTCTGGGTATGCAGTGTTGTTAGACTGTTTTACTGTGGGAATAAAGTGCATGCATGCCAAATAACTTGAATCAAATCAGTAAAGTAATCCTTATTCTAGATTCACGCCCCCCCACCCTTGTTCATGTCCCTTTAATAAACCTGATTTACTGTTTCACATTGAAACTAGCTTATGAGCATATTCTTAGTTGGTGTACAGTATTGAATGTGCATGCTTGTCTTGTTAACATTGTCTTTACAGGGGTTCCAGGGGAGTTGCTGAAGACCAGTCACTGGTGGTAAGTGCAAGGTGTGTGTGCATAATATTAATGCGTATTGCTAACTGTGTGTCAACTACTGCAAAGGGTTATCTCCTATTACAAGGTATTTGGTCAAGTAGGTGGGTTTCTGGGTGGTTATAGCTTCCCAGAGAGCTATACCAGGGTAGGTACATACCCCCACTATTATTACTCTGGGTGGAGGCACCATAATATTGAACCTAGACCCTGAAATCTGTGGTTAGAAGTACAAGCAGGGGTTGTAACTTTAGAGATAGTGCCGCTTAGGGGTTACACATGTCTTCTGAAACATTAGCTACCCCATCTTTTAAAGGTATCCTAATTATTTCTAATATCTGTACACGGTACATTGTCTTTCTCATCTCTGATATTTAATATGACTGTTCCTTATCAGTTTTGGGCAGTTGCACTCCTATCTCTAGCAGTCACAAAGAAATGTAGCTAGCTCACCTCCTCCCTGTCTATGCAATAAAAGACATTTAAAAATCCGGAGTTTTCATCCAGTCTTAGCAGTGGGCATACTGACTTGGTGGCAGCACCAAATATATACTCTATCTGCCAATTCACTCCTACATCAGCATTGGTCACTTTTAGCTGGAGGATGAAGGTGCCCCCAGGGGCTGTTGTTGTTGGCCAGATTAGCCTCATGTACAGTCTTTTTGAATCTTGGGTTGTTATTATTGACATCTGTGATCAGGACATGCAAAATGACCTGGGACAACCTCAGGAGATCACCACCATCCTTCACCTTGAGGATCAACTTATACAAGTCCCTCTGTTCCCTGTATAGGGCCTCCTTGACAATGAGCTGAGGTTGCTTCTCCCCATCAGGATTATTGACCACCTGCAGCTCAAAGATGCTGCTCCTGCCCCCAAGTTACTCCTCCATGTGTCTAGGTAGGGGGTGCTCTTCACAGTCTAAGCTCCCTAGCCTCTGGACCCACCACCCACCACCTGTCAGGGAAGAATGAACCCTCTCCAGGATCTAGGATCAGCTCATAATGCTCAATCCCATTGCAGCTGAAGACAAGGTTGGTGGCCATGGGCAAGAGGTAATGGGTCCCTACTAGAGATGCAGCAAAGTTTTACTATGCCCACAAATACAATGTGAAGTGATCAATTTCACATCTGCACAGTATTATGCAAAGTTTCCATTCAAAGGTCGAAACTCACCTTTAATCATCTTTGCTTTCCAAACTTCAGGTTAACTTCTGGTTACATTGTGAGAAGGCAAAGTTTTAAGAAACAGGCCACAGATGACATGTCTGACTTTCTGCAGGTCAGTTTCACCAAGTTGCTTCAACAAGAAACTTGTTGAAGGACTTTACAGTGACACCACTTTGCTGATGGTGATCACATAACTGTGGCAAAGTGTTGATGGACCCGACAGCACTGGGCACTTCTACTGTTTGTGTGGGAGCTTTGGCCCCCGCCAACATGGGTGGCTCTGCCCCTCGCACCACCAAAATTATGGATTATCAACTCCGGGCTGAGCAGATGTCGGGGGAAAGTGGCCAACACCAGTAGTCGGTGTATTGGCACTTTGTGACAACCTGTTCAACATTGTAGTTGTTGAACAGGTTGTGTCGCTATGGGGGTTCATTGTAACAGCGGCTTTGTTACAACAGTATACGCTGCAGGTCACATGATGCAAGCAGGAAGGGAATCAAGTAGGAAGTCAGTGAATTGTTTTCACTTTGACTTTCACTTTGCTAGAGCAGGAGCTGTGTAGCTCAGTATGCTATTCAAAACTAGTAAAAGAAAGAGTTTTCTGCTTTTCATTCTTTTTTTTTTCCAGATTCTAGAGTTTATTTTAAACCAATTCAATCCCTAGTAAACTGGTGGAAACCGAAGATAAAAAAAAGCAGGGTTGCACCAAAAAAGTTGAATGGTGTGATTCATGATAGTGATGACCATGAAGAATGTGATTCTTTGTGACGTGAGTCATGAACTTGGCACTGGCAGTACTTCTCAGAGCACCAGAAACTGAATGGAACTGAGCTTCCACAAACAGGTGCCATTGAAAATTTGAAATACCTTTGTCTGCACTTCCCTGAACTGCTTGACTCAGAAACACACATATAATATTATACAGTAAACGGTGGTACAATGCTTACTCTTAGATTATTGCTACTGGGTTACATACAGCCGGCTTGTGAGGACAAAGATTCGAGTCCATCTGCTAGTGGGACATCCTACGGACTGTGAACACTAACAGAAGCATCATACTGGACCAAGACTCGTGAGTGACGTGACATGATAACAGGGAGTCCTGATTCACGATGAAACCGAAGATTAAAAAAAAAGGGTTGCACCAAAAAAAGTTGAAGTGGTGTGATTTGTCATCATGATTCGTGAGTAGTGACTATGTGACATGAAACAGAAGAGGTAGAGAACCAAGGAAAACACTTCAAATAGGCATGCTTCATTACTGGTGCCACTGCTGCTTTTGAGGAAACCTTTAAAAGAAGTGGATGTTTTACTCACAGGGGTTGATGTAGTAAACTAACTACATTGGCTTTTCACAAATAGCTGCTATTGAAAATTTGAAATTTGTGATGACAGTGAATGTGATCCATCGTAACTTGAGTTGTGTTGGCGCGGGCAACGCTTCTTGAAACACCACCACTGCGACTCTGAGCACTACTGGAAAACGTAAAGTCATCCTCCTCATGCCTGCAGTAATCCTCCAGTGTTAACTCACAACTTTTACATACATGGCTACTTGCTATTACTTGATGACTGGGTGGCAGATATTATTTCAGATACACCCACTGAATTTATTTCACACACCACCTACACTAAGGGTGATGCTGCAGGCACTGCTGCTACCCATACAGTTTCAGTGACCCTACCTGGCCTAATCCTCTCTGACACAGTAATTTTTCCCTTCAAGGATTTTTTAATTATTTATTTATTCCACGTGATGTGACAGAATGCCCTGCCCACTGAGCCAAAGCTTATACACCACTGACTTATGTAGCTTTTACGCCACCACCAGAAACACCTTTACCTGACCATGTCTTTATGGGCATTTTTTTAGATTATACAGACAGTCACCAAGAAAAGAAACATGTTTATTGCAAAAAGTGATTGTTCTGATTTTATGGGTTGCTATAACAAATTCAAGAGAATTCACAAGACAGTACAATGTCAAAAATACTGCGATAGGTACGTTTCTTTATTATGTCTTTTACTATTGTTTAAATGCTACAATGTGTAGTGAGAGACAGTGTTCACGGTACTATGGGGAAACAAATGATAGTGGTACAGTGACAACAACTTCAACAGACTGAACACAGACAATTAACAGCAACATTATATTATGTTCAGTTTCTGGTTGATGGGAAGCCAGAAAACAACAGTAGTGACTTCCAGAAGAAAACTGGGAACTAAAAAGGTGTAGCCACACAGGCACAACAAGACCTTAACCAGTCTTAAGAAATCCAAAAGTGGAGCAACAATACCTTGTTTTGTGTATGTATGTGGGGGGGGGTGGTTACAGCAGTAGCTACACAGAAGCAGGGAAAAATACCACAGACTGGCTGAGAAATTCAGAGTACTGCTATTGTGGTTGCACAATAAAATTCATATGCATTGACAACACACACAAAGATTAAAAGTTAGTCAAAGAAACTTTAAATGTTCAGTAAACTACGCAACACAGTCTTTTAAACAGACTGAAAAAATGTCCAGCAAACAGCAAAACATTTATAAAAAATTAATAGTAGTGTTAGTGCGTGTACCTGAACACAAATATTAAAACACTGCCAACAGTTGGAAAGACTGCCTTTTTCACTGTGGTCTGTGACTTTCCCTTCTACACCACAGATCTGCCCCTTCCCTCCTCCCGAAGCACAGTTCTACAGTGTCTGTCAGTGCAGAGACTGAATGTACTAAATTAACATGCAATAGTCACACAAAAGCAATAAATACTCGATATAAACACACAACACAAGGGTTTACTACAATTGATGTACTAAATTTTGACTCAAAAGTTAGTTGAAAAAATGCTTTTTTGAAGGTTTTTGAATGGTTTGATTCTCCGAGCTCTGGGACAAAACTGTCTCCAGCTTTCCACTACACATACTACACTGAACTGAGGTGTGCAAGACAATATAGAAGCCATGTGACCTGCCATCCCATGAATTACTGCAAAATTCACCCCTCCAGCAAATATCATTTGAACTTCTCATTATTTCACCTCATTTCCCACTGAGAGTATCCCTACCTCTATAACCATATCTATGAAACCTGCTGTTGGCTCCTTTTCATATTTCTCTTACCCCCACCCCTCACACCCATACACCCAAATTCCATTGACACTCCAAACCTCTACTAACAAATCCCTATGGGTACATTCCTTCCTATCCTGACCCTTTTACCTATGTAACCTTCTGGGTAGACACTCTCTCTAACAAACTTCTGTACCTCACCCTAACTTTCTGAACCCAGTATCCCTCTATGCAAGGCCCTTCTCCTACCTGAACTGGGCAATTTCACCCCTTGGTAGCTTTTGTTTAGCACTTTTGATACCCCTGTTAGAGGAATTTCTTGTTCTAGTTGCAACAGTGTACAGTTGTTATACTTTGATCTAAGTACTTGCTATTTTGTCTCTTGAGTTTTGTTAATGTAACCTCTAGGAGGTGCTATTCTAAGGGCTACTACCCTGTCTGTATGCAATGCACAAGCTGAGTGGCCTGAGTTCTGTAATAATGTGCCTTCACCCAGAGGAATGGTATTAGGGTAGCTAGCTGCTTTGGTATAGCCCTCTGGGATGCTATAACCACCCACCAACCCTTCTAGTGGCCTAGACAGTAACACGATGGTACATTCATATTCAATAGATAGCAGTAATAATATATTCACACCCATTTCACCTACTACCAGGGCTGGATCTGCTGCAACTGCCCTGACGACCCCCTGGAAAATAAGATCAGCACTGCAACAATACAATATTACCACCGTAACCCAACTAATAATATGCACACTAACCAGGTTAAATATGAAAACAATCAGATTTATTTAGGGGCAGTGAACAAAGAAGGGGTGTGAATCTAGCCAAATGATTAGCAATCTGATTTAAATCAGGGTTGATCAGCATGCACTGCGAGTCCCAATAAGATGGTTCAACAACCCTGGGTACCCAATATATCATGCAGGATAGCGTGAAGCATTGCCCGTGGTGGCCAGCATAGCAGCTGTTGTTAGGGCCCTTAGAAAAAGACAGTTAAACATGCATGTAACCCAATTATTTGTAATCCAAGCCAGATGGCTCAGTTCATTGCAATACCCCAGAACAAGAAACAACTAGATGGTAATACAATGATTGATGCTTTTGCTGCAGAGAGTGACCCTGAACTGTACTCACACTTCCCAGACCACAATGCAGGACAGGCAAGATGTAGACCTTGTGGTGATGATCTGGAAGGCCAGGGGGAGCAGGGCAGACACAACTCAATTCTGGGTGGTCACTACCTGCTCGAAGGTGTTGGATGGGGAGCAGAATCCACAAGTGGGTCTTTCACCGAGATTGTCTCTCAAGCAGCAGTAGCGGCCTAGGCTGAGGTGACAGAGCCCAGGCAGGATGAACGGTTCTTCAAATATTTGTGGTTTTCATCTGGGGAAGCCTCCACATGGCGTAAAAGATTCTGCCATGTGGAACTACATTGCGAACCACAAAACAGATTCAGCACATTTAAATCACTTATTTCTCTAAGCCGCTGTTCAGATACAGTGTGGTTGCAAATTACAGCTTCACTACATAAACCTTCCAATCTAAGGCTAATTCTATCATCAGATAGGCCTATCGCTTCTGGAGCAAGTCTTTGGTCCAAATCACAAGTAGTACTAACACTTCCTTCTGCTGCAGATTCCAAATATGAAAACTGGAACCAGATCCTACTTCTGCAAAAGACAGTTCACTGGCAGGAGAACATGGCAGACAGGCTGGCAAAGCCTCTTCCCACTGATTTCCTTACGCTTCTTCTGGGTGCAGCTGCTCAAAAGCTCGAGCTGTTCACTCTTCAACTTCCAGCTCTAACTGATCCACTGCTGCAGGCAGTTCTGACAATTTCCTTGGTCATCCAAAAGGTTCTGTTGGCTGAGGGAGCTGTCAGTCATAGTAAGGGCTCTGTGAAGTCCATAAAAAACAATGGGAACTTCATGTTACTGTGGAAGATGAAGTTTTTTGATTCACTTTACAAAGTATTTAGAAAAAAATTCAGGTTACACACGAAACACGCTGCGTAGTGAAGTTTATGGACTTGTCCACCTCTAGTCCCTACTGAGCAGTTCTTCTTGATAGCCAGCATCAGAACTGGGGACATGAAGGCTGGGGTGCTGTCATTGATGTACAGGATGGTTGTGACAGGGCTGAATAAGACCCTGTCTCAATCGTTATGCAGAAAGCAAGGAACTTTTCTGTCCTCTCTTTTTCTGTCTTTTGTATGTCTGATTGTGCAATCAAATTTCCATGTGAAATCTAGGACTTGATCACTCTGACAGTTTCATGTTCCCACCCCCTATTTCCCTGCCTGTGTTTCTTGCTGTCTCTACCATGCTTATTTATGGTTATAGAAGTATGTGTGGATCTTTATATGAAACTGAGTTTCCTGGTTTGTAAAAATACATATACAGTAGTTACAATTTTTGAAATGAATGTAGCAAGATTTGGGGTTTGTTGGAAAATATAGCCAAGTTATAGCAGTCTGAACTTTTTGACCTCCTTAGCTGTCAGCGAGACACCTGCTTGTAGCTTAGGTAGCAGAGTTCTTTTAGACAGCCTCCTGCAGGAAGGAAACATTAATTCTGTATAAAGCAAGAACAACACTTTATCCCCCAGAGGACGTGCCAATTAAGCTGTTAAAAAAGAGACCTTATAAAAGGAGAGAGAGATCACTGGATAGTTTAGTTTTTATTTTGGGTTTGATTTTGAGCACAGATAGTGGACTTACGTTTGGACTGCCTATGTCTGAAACCATTCTATACATTGTTCTATTTTTCTTCTGTTGTTATTGACATGAATTAAATGCTACATTTAAACTTTACAACTTTCCCTGGTCTTCATGTTTTCTGACCTAAGCCTCGATGGCAGATGGTTTTAGAAGTGGGATTTACACAATGCATGATCTAAGCCAAGAGTTTTGTGCATGAGTTGTAGACCTGGTACTAAGGAAGCATAGCAGAAAGGTATGAATTATGCAGAAGTAAGCCCAGGAGTGATTACCAGAAGGATGGCAGCCAAACTAGCACAAACAGAAACAAAGTTCCAAGGTGGTACTGTACAGCTGGAACCAGTGATGGAGGAAGAGGAACCAGCAGGGAGAGAGCCTGAAAGCATATCTGCCTTCTATAAATGGTTATCTATACAACAAAGAGGGATGAAGCAGCAAAGGAAAGAAGAGATGCAGTGACAGAAGCACAAGAGAAGAGAAGAGAAGAGAAGAGAAGAGAAGAGAAGAGAAGAGAAGAGAAGAGAAGAGAAGAGAAGAGAAGAGAAGATAAGATAAGATAAGATAAGATAAGATAAGATATACAGTGATGACTGGATGCACTGCAAGCTATCCAAACTGGAGGATCTGGCTCAGGTCCATCAAAGCAACAAGACACAAACAACTTAACATAACAAACTTACAAAGCTGTGTCCCTCAGATTATATTGAAGCATACCTGACAACTTTTGAAAGGGTTGCCACAGCCTGCCAGTGGCCAAAGTAGAAATGAACAATCAGGATGGCACCTTACCTGGCAGGTAAAGCCCAATTTGTCTACTGCAATATGGACACTGCACAGACACAAAGCTATGATCTTGTGATAAGAGAAATCCTGAAATGATACATCTCAGGACAGCCCTACAGGCAAAGATTCCAGTCTCTGAAGTACAGTATCATTCAGTTGACAATGCTCAAGAAGCCTTCACCAGACTCAAAGAACTCCTTGTTAAATGACTCCAACCAAAGGGCAAAACAGTCCCATAGATCATCGACACACTTGAAATGGAGCAATTCTTTAACATCCTGCCTGCAGACATGCAGCTTTAGGTAACAAAATACTGATCAAAAGTGGGAAAAAGGCAGTTGCTTTGACTGAAGACTATCAGATGGCCAGAGGGACACCACAGCAGTGAGTTCACAGCCAAGCATTGGTAAGACCCTCTTTATCTCTATTTAACTCCAAGACTGATAAAACTCTAGTGAGGATGACAGATCTTGTATTTTTTTAATTTTTTTATTATTTTAGTTTTTGTTGACCGGGTAAGTGCACTAGACAAATCCTGTCTATTTTCAGGCATTACCCGGGGCAGGGGGATACAGATGAATGCCAGCAGTCCTTGAACCAGATTAAGTTGTTGGTGGTATTTTACTGAATGGGGAAAATTTGGCCAGGGCACCAGGAAAATTCCCCCACTCTTTTTGAGAAATGCCATGGGATCTTTAACATCCACCTGAACTACCACCAGAACAGGTAGCTGGGACCTCGGTTTAACATCTCTTCTGAAAGATGGCACCTCATGAGTGCAGCAACCCCACCCCCCCCATGCTGCACTATTATTATTGGGATTTACCTCAAGTGCCTCATGTGGGGATAGAAGCCACAGCCTTCTGATTTCCCAGCCACAGAGGTGAGTGTGCTACCTGCTGAGCCACTGACACTGATCTTCACCCAAAGACTTTGTTTGCGATAACTGTAATGAGCCAGGCCATACTGCAAGAAACTATTGTAGTAAGGAGGGTAACTCAGAATCAGATTTACCTTAATAAACTATGGCAAGTACTTAACAGGTGTTGAGGTGAGAGATAAGACTATGAAGGGACTTATAAAGTCAGGAAGCACAGAAATTCTGGTGGATGTTGAAGTTCTCAAAAAGAACTGTGCCAATGGACTGGGGTCATTTGCATCCACGGGGACACTCAATACTATCCCACCACCAAAGTGACTGAATATTAACAGGGTGTCACACCACATGAAAGTGGGGGTGGTACCAAAATTGCCTCTGCCTGTAATTAGTGGCAATGACTTTCCAGGATTTACTGAGTTAATCACAGAGGGAGTAAATCCATATGTTTCAGCAGCTGTGATGACAAGAGCATACGCAAACACAATCTCAGATAGTACAGACAGTTTTCCTTTTGGTGAATTTGATGCAGACTTGTTTGAGACCAGCTCCAAGACCCAGAATCCAGAAAAGAGAGAAAACACCTGAAGAAACTGTGGCAACAAAAGACTAATGGACATAGGGGGTGAATATATGAAAATGCTGAAACTAAACTGATAACTGACTGTGATTTTGTTTCAGAGCATACTAATGATTCCTCTATCCAAGGTGTTTTTTAAGCAGTTGGGGGTGAAACAAAAACAGAGGGAACCAATGTTTAAAAAATAAAGTGGGTTACTGTACAGAGTTTGGGTTAAACCTCATACATAGGAACAGAAAGAACACCTGGTTATACCAAAAAAGTATAGAACCGAGTTGTTACGGATAGCACAATAGTCCTATGGCTGGTCACTCAGGGAGGGACCTCACCCTTGCCAGATTGCTGTACAGATTTTACTGGCCTAGGATTCATGAAGATGTTACTACCAAATGCAGTTCTTTTGCTGAAGTTCATCAAGTAGTTCCAGTGACTAAAAAAGACACAGTGCCACTGGTGCCCCTACCCTTTATAGATGTGCATTTTGAGAGAATTGCAAGGGATGTGGTTGGCCCCTTGGACAAAAGTAAAAAAGGGTAATTGATTCATTCTAGTAGTATGTGACTATGCTATTTGATACACAGAGGCAGTTCCAATGCTTACTGTCACAGCCCCAAAAGTGGCAGCAGAGCTTGCCAAAATGTTCAGTAGGGTGAGCATACCTAAAGAGATTATTACTGATCAGTATACTAATTTGGTGCTGTATTGCTGAAGGAGCTGTACTGATTGCTAGGTGTCCGGCATAAGAACCTGCCCTTATCACTCTCAGAAAGTTGGTCTTGAGCATTTCAACCAAACCTTAAAACACATTTAAAAAGGTTTGTAAAAGGGAAAGAGAAAGATTGGAACCTATACTTAACTTACCTGATCTTTGCTTACAGAGAAGTGCCAAAAGCATTAACACTTTTTTCACCATTTGAAATGCTGTATGGTAGACAACCTAGGGGACAGATAGATATAATAAAAGAAACAAGGGAGAATCACCCCACTCAGAAAAAATCTATTTCATCTTACATGTGTGCCTTGAGACAGAAACTGGCAAAATATGTTGAAATTGCCCAAAGTAATCAGGAAGAGGCCCAAAACCAACAGAAGACATATTATGACCACGGGGTTAAAGAAAATGTTCTTGAGCCTGGTGAAATCATCTTGCTACTGTTACCCACTACAAAAAATAAATTGTTAATGAAGTTGAAAGGGCTTTCTAAAGTGTTTAGACGTACTAGAACATTTATAAAGAGCTTAAATGTACTGATACAGTTAACTATGAAATTGAGAACCCTGATTCTATCAAGATATACCATGCTGACCTTCGGAAGAAATGGATTGAAAAATCACAACAGGCTTCTTTCTTAGTTTTACCAGAAACTTCTACAGAAGATACTGATATAGCTTATGAGAGACTGAAACAAACTGTGACTCCTGATGTTGTAAAGGTGAATGTTTACTCAACCTCCGAACAAATCACAGAAATTTGTAACTTCATACAGACATTTAACAGTATATTTGCCACAGTGTCAGGCTGAGTGAAAGGGGTCGAGCACGTAACTGTGATAGGGAATGCTCGCCCTATCAGACAAAAGATATACAGATTCCCTGAGTGGTTAAGAGCAGATGTGGTTAAGGAAATAAAAAAAGGAAGCATTTGGTATCACAGAAGAGTTGAGAAGTGCTTGGTCATCACCAGTGGTGATTGTACATAAAAAAGAAAGGGGTGTGAGAATCTGCCTTGATTTTTGGAAACTTAAGCAAGTGTCCAGATCTGACAGTTATCCTATGCCCTGGATAGATGATTTGGTGGACAGATTGGGAAGTGCCAAGTACATCAGTACCCTCAGTCTCATCAAGGGTTACTGGCAAATTCCCATTGTTAATGAATCCAGAGACAAAACAGCATTTGCCACTCCTTTTGGAGTCTATCAGTTCACCACCATGCCATTTGGTTTACACAGCACACCCGCTACATTCAAATGGTACATTGATGCAATTTTATCTACTCACACTGGTTATTGCGCTACTTACCTGGATGATGTCGTGGTGTACAGTCCAGATTGGAAAAGCCACCTGGAACACTTACAAGCAGTTATCCAATATACCAAAAAGGCAGGTTTGATAATTAATCCTACCAAATGTGCATTGTGCATTCAGGCAACTACATACTGTATGTGGGATATGTTTTGGGAAATGTAGAAGTGAAACCATAGCTTTCTAAGATTAAAGGTGTAGTTAACAGTCCTATCCCTAAAACAAATATGTCAGGTAATTTATAGGCCTGGCTGGTTACTATCAGAGATTTGTTCCTAACTTTATCCAGTTAGCTAATCCCCTCACTAAATTCATGGAGGAACAATTTCAGAAAAATGTGAAATGGTCCCCAGAGTGTGATGCAGCTTTTTGGGTCATCAAGGCTACATTGTGTTCAGTTCCTGTTTTAAGAAGCCCAAACTTTGAGAACATACAGAATTAGTTTAGTTGCCATATTGATCCTTGTAAGAACAGATCCAGAAGCAAATGGTATGATACCTTTCATTGGACCAAGACAGATGTTACAAAAAGAAAACAATGCATACGCTTTTGAACCAAGCAAGTCCTTCCTTGAAGACTTATGGCAGACTTTGAGAAATCATTTTTGTTACAGACAGATGCATCAGTGGTAGGCCTGGGTGCCATCTTGAGCCAGAATATAGATTGAAAGGAACATCCCATACTATATAGTTAGTTAATTAGTTAGTTAGTTAGTTAATCAGTTAAAACTTTATTTTTTGACAGGATGAGAATTTTAGGCCTGATGAACCTATTTACAAAGTTGGAAATTGCACAACAGAGAGAACTGAGACCGTAAGTTTCATTTGATAGCAGCTGACTTTGTACTTATAACACAATCCTCTCAGTTGGCTTAACCAAATGAAGGATAACACTTCTAGAATCACAAGGCAGTACCTGGCACTACAGCCATTTAAGTTCAAAGTGATGCACCCATATGGAATAGAGAATGTCAATGCTGATCTTCTGTCAAGATATGAATCAGGAATTGAGAATTCCAAAGGTTGAAAAATGTGTGGGCTGAAATGTAACTGGCTGCTGTACTGGTTGTTATGGAAAATGATCACTGCATATGCACAGAACTATAAAGATGATAAGTTCATGTTAAACAAGGATTAAAAAAACGGTTTGGGAAACCTGATTTTTTAAAACAAGTTATCTCTTAAAGATGGGGGTATGTGTCAAGGCTGAATAAGACATTATCTCAATGGTTATGCAGAAAGCAAGGATCTTTTCTAGCCTTTCTTCTTCTGTCTTTTGTTTGTCTGATTGTGCAATCGCATTTTTATGTGAAATTTAGGACTTGACCACTCCAATGGTTTCTTGTTCCCACCTCAATAGCTCCCTGACTTTGTTTTTTGTGGGCTCTTCTTTGCCTACATATGGTGATAGAAGTATGTGCGGATCTTTATATGAAACTCAGTTTCCTAGCTTGTAAAAACACATATAGTTATAATTTTTGAAATGAATGTAGAAAGATTTTGAGTTTCTTGGGAAAATATTGCCATGTTATAACAGTTTGACATTTTTGACATCCTTAGCAGTCAGAAGAGGCCAGCTTGCAGCTTGGGTCACAGTGTTCTTTTAGAAAGCCTCTTGCAGGAAGGAAACTGATGAATTCTGTACAAACAAGAGAAACACTTTTTCCCCAACAGGAGGTTCCAATTAAGCTGCTATAAAAGAGACCTTTTTAAAGGAGAGAAAGAGAGAAAGAGAAAGAGAGAGAGAGAGAGAGAAAGAGAGAGAGATTGAAAGCTGGATAGTTTAGTTTTTATTTTGGGCTGGGTTTTGAGCACAGAAAGTGGGCTTACTGAATGTTTGGACTGCCTACGTTTGAAACCATTACGTACATATTTTAAAAATTTTCTTCTAGTGCTATTAATAGTAGTAAAATGCTACTTGCAAATTCTATGACTTCTCCTAGTCTTTATGCTCTTTTCAAGAACTTCACCGACTCGTCAAAGCAGTCCACCCAGTTCTGCGACAGACCAATCACTGACACCTCAAAGTCAATGAGGTACTCATTTTTCTCAAAGATCATCAGGCACAGCAGCAGCTTCTCAAGGTCAGTCTAAGCTTTCACTGGTGCTCAGCTCAACCCTAATGTCAATCCTTAGGAAATTAGACCTCAACTCCAAGCAGAACATTACCTCGCCATTGCTTATAGCAATCCACAGGTCCAAGGCAATATTCCAAATTCAAACACTGGACATCTCTCCTCATCTAGTTGGTACCTCAGCACTTGCTTGGCAGCCACCATAGTCAAGGACAGCTGCACTAGGAACAACCAGCAAAACCAATAATTCATAGATCCAATAGTTCTCATATTTTCTCTCTCTCTCTGCTGATGCACTACTATTCTGCCCCTGTATAAACAACTCTTCTGCCACAAGAAAATGATTGCTAGGGGCAGTTAGGTTGCATTTTCCTTTTTTTTTGTACTAGTTGCTCTGTTACATAAAGCATGCAATTGACAGCTAGGGATTTTACTGAAATGTCTGTAATGCACCCAACAAATAAGAATTTCCCACCTTAACTGATTAATTCTGATCACTTTTATTGCTGGGCAATGCACTAGGAATAACACAATAAGTGCATTTGTCTACTCAATAGTTTTCATCATATAGTTCAATAACCCAAAGGTGGTTCTCCCTTCTGCATCCATTCAATGCTTTGTACTTTGTTCAAGTACATTTTGCCCTATAGACTGGTTTCTCTTAGAACATATGCCATCTCCAACTGTGAGGAATGATATCCAGCCTCCAAATTTTGTAATGCAGCTTCTCAACAAGTACCTATTTTTACTCCAAAAACAAGCACCTGTGAGTGAGCTAACTAAAACAAAGTGCTCATCAGTGGAAAGGAGAAAAAGATAGCCAACATATGCTCCTCTGCGATATTTATAGAGGGAGACTTTCAGGCTTTTTCACATTTCTACAGCCTGTGCTTTCTCTGTCATGTTGGGATTATTAATGGCCACAAAACACATAGGGCCCCATTTTCAGAGCTGGACAGCTATTCTCACAAATAGGTATGCCACAGACAGAAATAGGGCCAGCCAAATCTGGCGCCATATTCAGACAAATAGTGTGATCTGAACTGACCGCTCTATCTGTTTGAATATCAGATTCTGGTAGCATGGCCCACAGCAAGCAGTTGCCATGTTAGATGCAGCACTACCAGAGGGCGGGACTGAAAACCATCCTTAGGGATAAAGTGCAGTGCACACTGGTGAGTGCCATGGCCCCCAGGGCCAATATTCAGTCAAAACATGCAAATGAGCTCATTGGGCATGTATAGTGCTAAGGGGTCATATGCATGCCCATTATGAGCTCATTTGTATGATAAAGCCCAGCTGAGTGTGCTGGGCCAGATACCCCCTCAAGCCCTGACCCCCATTCACATACAAAAAGAAGCATCAGTGGTAGTTCAGTGTCCCTCCCCTGCCACAATTCCCATTCACATACGTAAAAACAAACTCAGCAGTAGTTCAGTGCTCCTCCCTTGCCCCAATCCTCGTTCACATACATAAAAACATCCTCATTGCATAAAAACAAACTTAGTAGTAGTTCAGTGTCCCTTCCCTTCCCTGATCCCCATTCACATACATAAAAACAAACTTAATGGTAATTCAGTGTCCCTCCCCTGCCCTGATCCTCATTCACAGACATCTCCACCCCACTATTGTGGCACACTTGAAGCCTAACCCAGTGTGCCAAGTTATTTTTTTCTTAGCTTTCCGACACCAGGATGCCCACTCCTGGTGTCAGATATCTCCCCCCCAAAGCCACATTCACTGCCGACATCAGGGTGCCCAATTCCCATTCCTGCCTTATGTATCCCACTTCCCAACTCATATGGCACACTGGGTACCCACCCCAGTGTACTCAAATGTTTAAAAACATTTTCAACCTGTAAATAAAGCAAAAGGTCCCCCAACAGTCTGCTTTGTTTTCTTTACCTGTAAAAAAGGAAATGGTACATTATTGTCTCCCCAGTCTTCTTCCCCCATCCCCACCCTCCCACATAGCACCTGCCTCCACTTACCCCCTTCCTTACCTCATACTTACTTCCAGATGCTGACACTGTCATGTTCTTGAGACTGGGGACATGTCTGCACTCTTCAAAGCCTACCGGTAAACAGAAGAATTAAAGGTTAGCATGTATAATGGGACTCAGTGGGGGGGAGGGGGTTCAACTTAGGTTGCTACCTCAGCCATTGTTAAGAATTTTGGCCCCAAATTTTCAACATGGGGTTCTTGGAATCCCTCTCCCCCCATGAACACTGTCACTATCATTTTGTTACTCAGTCCCAAAAGGTGATTTCGCATTTTCTGACTGGAATCACCTTTCAGAACTAATTAATGAATCAACAGTGCCAATGTTCATGAGGAGGAGTCCCAAAAATCCCATGTTGCAAATCTGGTAAAAAAATTTCAAAAAATTACCTCGGTACAAGCTTGCATTGTGTAGTATCTATGCATGCTCGTAACTCCGCCAATTTTTAATGTTTTCACTCCAGGTTTTCAACACTGCCATTTTTTCACACCTCCTTATGAACAGTATAACTGTAATTTTTTGCATCCTTCCCAAAATATGTTTTCACACCTGTGACACAGAATAACTTGGTCATTCTGAGAAATCACATTTTGGGAAGAGTGAACACAATTACAGTGGCACTCTTCGTGAGGTAGGATCCCAAAAGAGCCATGTTGAAAATTTGTTGAAACAACTCCCAAAAATGGCTGAGTTACACCTAGTTATTCAACATTTTCTATGCAAGCATGTAACTTAGGGTTTTTTCAATATTTTCACTCCAGATTGTCAATATAGCCTTTTTATCACATCACCTCATGAACAGTACAGCTTTTGTTTTTCACATCCTGCCCATAATGCGTTTTTTCACACCTGTGGTGTGGAATGCTGTTTTCCTACAGATTTGAATATTTTCACCTTTATGGTTCATGACGTGGGTGATTAGAAGACTATGTTCAGCATTTGGGATCAAAATATGAAAAAAATACAAAGTTATGGCCAGTTGTTACAGTTTTGGTATGCATGCTAGTAACTGTGGACCTCTTAAATATTTGCATGCCACATTTTTTTAATTATTTGTACTCCATGGCCCTCTCTATCTGAAGGGATTTCAAGCCCTGTCCACCAATGTGAATCAGCCAGCACTGACCAGCTACCCTCAGGGTTTACCCTCCACCAAGACCAGATACAGTGCAGAGGTTGGTGCTGTGACTCTTTGGGGGCTGGACATGTGCACTCCCTCCATCATCTGCCATGAGCTTTATTCCTCCTGGCTGCTCCCCTTCGGGGTGGAGTGTGCAAGGATGCCAGCAACTGTGCCATGCTCCCTCCTGTATGTGCACCCTGTCAGGTGTCTGCTCTGCCTCTGACCTGTTGGCTGTAGTGTCAGACTGCCAGCCCCCCAGACACCGCAAGGGGCCAGGTATGCACTGACAACTTGTTGCCCCTCTCCCTGGAGAAGGAGAGCTGTCCCTGGGGTGCTTGATCCTTCTTCTCCCTTGCTGAACCCCAGTGGCCTGTGATCATTCCTAAACATGGGTCACTGGCATGGTGCAAGGTGTGGCATCCAGTGCCTCAACCCTCAATGTCACTGGGCTGGCAATGCACCCCATATTTTCAACTTTGCTTCTTATTACCTGAGCTACTATATTCAAATGCTGTACAAAATATGACAGCTTGTCAAAACATAGTTCGGGCAGGGTCTCAACATCAATGTATTTCAACTGGATTTTTTACTTAGTCACATAACTTAATCATTTTTAAATATTTTTGCCCCAAATTTTCAACATACATTTCCGGGGACCCCGCCTCATGAACAATGTAACTGATGTTAGATAAATCAGTCCCAAAAGGTGATTTTGCTGTCACTGCACAAAATCACCTTTTGGGCAGGAGTACAAAAGTTTCTTCACCATTGTTTATGAGGTGAGGTCTTAAGAAGACTATACTGAAAATTTGGTGTAAACATATTAAACAACAAAGAAGTCATGAGTCTGCATTGAAATTTGCAAATGCAGGCTCATAACTTTGCCAATTTTCAATATTTTTGACCCCAAATTTCCAATATAGCCGTTTCTTTACAGTACCCCCATCAACGCATGCTCAAAACAGCCTCCCCACAAAAAGACACCAGTGCACAAGACACACATTTGGCATTGACAAATGCTCGTCTTTAAAACAGGGTTACTTTGACAGCAGCAGAAGAAGTTGGGGGATATTTTCAAAGGAGACGAGCTGGTGCATCTCAATAATTGCGCTGCTCTGGGATATCCAAGGTGTGGAGATGCATTGAGGATCTCTGGCTGCACATCTCCAGGGGTATGCCCTTGAATACTGTATGTGGCACATCCCCATATTCAACGGAGATGTGCTAGACTAACAGGGATTCTGGTCCGGGAATTTATGCTGAGATCAGGGTTCAGTGCTGTGTGGTGGGCACACTGCAGGGGACTGGACGAGAGTAGGGGGTTGCAGGCTGCTCAGGGCATCCTGCCAGGCACATCCCTACTGCACACATGCAAATGGGGTCATAATGACATGCAAATGGCCCAAGTTGCACCTTGCACACCTAATGGCCCCATTTGCATATTTCAGGCTGAATATCTGGAATTTGGGCATGGCGCATCCCCAGGTTGTGCCACGCATCCCCATTCCAAGTATTCAGGCCAACAGGGGGTTGCACCAGTGTATCGTCAGTGGCCCCCATGTGTGCTGCTCACTTTGTCTGCTATATTCAGCCGAGATGTGTGACTACCCATTTTGTTTGGATAAGGCATTGTATTGTACTGGACCATTTATTTTGTGTGGCCCATTTAGACGCGTGGCACAGACATGGCATTTGAATATGGGAAATTGTACAATAGAACAATGTAGTTTGGTAAATTCATTATAAAATTCAAAATTCACTTATGGATGAGTTTTCCCACATCTCTGCCCTGCTGAGCATGGTGCATGCATGCATGAAACTGTCCACCCATAGCCATTTAGGTCAGATCAAATGGAATTAAATTTTAGTTAATAAAATGATGAACTGTAATATTTGAGTAATAAGGCACAACAGGGCGTGCGTTGTGCTGGGATGATGGCATCCCTCAGCCATGTTGGAGTACAAGGGGAAGCTGAGTGCTTCCACCACCCGAGAAGTGCCATTAACCCAGCACAGTGCATACCCCGGAGTACCTTATTGTGATTATGAAATGGGTCACTCACAAACTGGAAAAAATATATATTAAAAAAAAACTTTCATTTCTTGTAAATTCGTGAAATAAGAAAAAAAAAGTACAGTTATGAAGATGAAAAAAAAATCCCATTCCTGCTTGCAGTGTTACTTATAGTCCATTAGGTGGCACCAACAGTTTACCCTTATACGTATGGGAAATTATGGGCAGTAGCTCTGAGAACAGTTAGGACACTGCTGTGTTCCACAGATTCAAGGCTCCAACTTACCACCCGCCATTATTGACAGCTGGATTATTACATCATTTTTTTAAAGTAATGCAATGTTTCATCACCACTAAATATCTTGTATTCCTTGTTGACTTGGAGCCTTTGTAAATGAGTCCCCAGCTCAAAGGTATTAATCCGAATTTGAAATAAATAAAAAAAAAGTATTGTGCTGAGTTTAGTGAATGGTGACTCAAGAGTGAACACAGTCTCATTTAGATAAACATTTAATCATGCTGAATTGAGTGATGAGACGGTGAGTGAACAACAGCTGTTCTATAGAAAGAGCATGGCAGCTGTGAAACAAGTAGTTACGTGAGAGCTGTGGTGTTCAGCAGTAGTGTGGCACACTCTGCTATTGCTTGTATTACTTCTGTGGGAGAGGTCTCTGTAGTAAGCAGTTGCACTCCTGAGTGGAGCAACAAGAGTGGAGAATGAAAAAGTAGTGGGAGGAGTGACAGTTGCAACATCAGGAACAGAGACTGCCCAGGTAAGCAGGAAGGGAATATTTAAAATCAGCAGCTGAGATTCTGGCAGAATGAAGGGGAACTAGGATTCATCAGAGAAATGAACTGGGACATTTTTCTGTTTATTTTCAGAATGGGTTTGTCAGCGGGAGTAAGTGGCAGGTCAGCTGGCAGCAGTGGGAGTGATACCAGAAAGGCTGAATGGGGATAAAGAGGACCCAGAACTTCTTCCCATGTTGTTGTGCTGAGATATCAGTATGTGGTTCCAAGGTCCTCAACCAATCAGATTTCTAGATTTCCATGACCCATTTCATGATAATGCACATCCTGCTTTATTTATGTATGTTGTGGCCAGTGGCCATTAATAATGCTTGCAGGACACAGAACTATAGAAATGTGAAAAAAAGTTGATAGCATCCAGAACAGGGTGCCCACCCTGCTACTGCTTCTCTCTCCCCAGTCCCTCCAGGTGGAATGTCTGCCCACCCACCCTTCCTATCTTTATAAATATTTTACTTTAATGTAATGAAATACCCACCACCACTACTACTTCTTTTTTCCCGTCATCTCCAGGTCACTCAAACACCTGTCCTTTCCATCTTTATATACATTTTTTTTAATGTAAGTGGCCCGGGGTGTCAACCCTTGTACCACTTCTCTTGACTCCCCCCAGATCTCCCAACCCCACTCCCCAACAAGCCTGGCATCTGGGTGCCCAATCTCAGTGTTGGAATGTATCTGGAATAAAGAAAACCAACCCTCAATGTTTTTTTTACCCTACAAAAATGAAACCCATCCATTAATGCCTGTTGTGCCATTTAGTCCCCCCACCTGACACTTCTACTCAACACCCACCACCCTACACCCCCAAATCCCCTACTTACACACTGGGGTCCAATGTCATAATCCTTACTGTGCTGCAGACATGTCTTCCCTCCTAAAAGTTGGACCATGAATTGAGGAAATCAGATATGTGGTTCAATGTATTTCAATGGGGTTTTGAACTTAGTGGCATAACTTGGCCATTTTTGAATATTTTTGCCCCAGCTTTTCAGCATGCCTTTTTTGGGATGCCACCTCATGAACATTGCAAGGAAATTAGGTAAATCTATCCTGAAAGGTGATTTTCTGGTTGCTGTGTGAAATCACCTTTTGGGCAGGAGTTAAACATTTTCTCCACCCTTGATCATAAGGTGGAGTCATAAGAAGGCTGTGTTGGAAATTTATTTTAAACATATTAAAAAACAACAAAGTTATGAAAATACATTGAAATGTGTAAACACAGGCTTGTAACTTTGGTCTTTTTCACTATTTAGGCCCCCAAAGTTTCATCATAACTATTTCTTTACAGCACCTCATGAATGTGACAGTTGTCATTTTTCAAATCCTGGCCAAAATATGTTTTCATACCTGTGGTGCAGAATGACATTTTGGTGGTGTATAATGATGTTTTGGTGGGGGATTTGAACATTTTCAACTATCTTGTTCATTAGGTAGGATACTAAGAAGTCTATGCTGAAAATTAGGTATACAAATATGGCAAAATGCCCAAGTTATGACTGAACATTACCCTATTTCAGCATTCATGAATAGCTTTGTTAATTTTCAATATTTTGACTCTAGAGTTTCAACATAGCCATTTATCCACATTGCCTCATAAACGTGATGTGTAATTTTTAAAATCCTGAACGAGATGTATTTTTGAACTTTTGGTGTAAAATGACATTTCAGCCAATTTGTTCATCATGTCTATAAGGTAAATCCTTAAACAAGCATTTATAAACATTTTGAAAAGAAAATTTAACAAGCAGCAAGCATTCTGCATTGACATATGCTCGTTTATGGAACCACGGAACAACATGTAAGCTGAAGTGGTGGGCACCAAGACCATTAACAGCTTCAGATCTGGTTTAGAGAAAGTTAAGGGCTTAATAGTCACTGGGGTGTAGCAACAAGGCAGGGAACATCGGGGCATGTAGCATCAACATAAACCCTGCATAGACACTAGGTCTCAGGGGTAGTATAGGGTATTACAATCAGACTAGATGGACCAGTGGTCTTTCTCTGCCATCAACTTCTATGTTTCTACATTTGCATCAGGTGCTCTGTAGAGTGGGCTGTATACTGGAAGTAGTATTCAACTGCATGCAGTATCCATGGTCACAAGAACTGGAATATGTTTTCTCTGTTTTCCCAGACCCCAATGCTAATACTAATCAGGAAAGTGAAAATGGGGTGCGACTGTTTGCTGCTCCCTGGTCCTGGTTAACAGCCCATGGTAAGCAGCAGAGAGTTGGTTAGTTGCTGCTCCAGTCATAAAGGTATGTGGTGCTCTGACCACAAAAGAATAGTGATAGCAGTTTTGCTGTGCTTCCCGGCCCTGCTGGAACAGTTTGTGTCATCTGGAAGAGCGAAAATTGGGCATGCAGCTCACCATATACTCCTATGTTCTATTAATTCCCAAGAGACGTTATGTGCTGTTTCATCTCTTAACCTTTCCAAATGTAGTAGCCCTGATAGGCTGGATAGTAAATTAGCCACCTTTCTGACTGAAGTTGTCATCTTTGAGTTAGCTTGTATGCCTCAAATGAGGTGGAGATAGGGTATTACGATCAGAGGTCCACGAACGTGGTGGAGGTTCGAATAAGTGCTCTGAAAAGTTAAAAGTAAAGTAGAGTGATAAATTTGTAAATGCCTTAAAAGACAAACTCGAGTAAAAGTCTATGATTTTCACTGGATGCGCCTTGGAACTTCCGCGGCTGCTAGCCATTTTTTACCTGAATAGAGACAAGACAAGATGGTGACTGACCAGTGTGACCAGAAAGTACTTGCCTAAGAACCTAAAAGCCTTAGAACCTCTAGAAGCCTTTGCAAAGAAGGACATATATAAGCAATAAATATTAGAGCGATCTTCCAGAAACTGCATGCTTCAGTATCTACAGAGAAACAGCACGATCTACTCAGAGCAGTAGCGCATGAGAGAGCTTACTAATTTAAAATGGTGGAACTCCAAAATAAATCAGGCGAACAACTTGCTTAGAGCTAAGGGAAATTAGACAGTGTTTTAGCAGTCTTAGTAAATTTATTTGCTTGGCCAAATTGAACTGGCACACATCATTCTCACTCTGTTATTATGGTATTGTGTGTGTATTTGTTTGTTTGTTTATGTGGTTCTGTGTGTACACTTGTATGGTACTTCTTGAGACTAGTAGATTAGTAGACTTCTGTTTTTATCAAACCTTCTCTAGATAATTAAATAAAGAAAGGAAAAGGTGCAAACAAGGAAACAAATTCTGGAGGGCCTACAGATGGTTGGAAACCAGGATGTCTCTCACCCCAGAAATCAGGACATAGTCCTGTATCCCAATGAAAAATTTTCACAAGTTATTTCGGAGGGGGAAATGAATGATCCACCTGCCAGCCAAGTTCTGGTAAAATTAAAATGGCAAAGAAAAACGTAAAACAAATTAGAAAAAGGAAACTTGATCAGGGAAAAGCAAATGGAAAAAGATGAACAAAAATAAATGAGTGTTTTTAGAGAAATAATTTAGATCTAGAAACAACAGTAAACATCTGTAAATATGGAGATAGCCTAGAGACAGAGGTGGGTTCTATACAAATGAGAGAGAGAATGGTCACAAATGACATGCCTAGCCCAAACCAGACTATGTATGATTACCAGATGGACCTAACAGGTCTTACTTCTACACTGAAAATGTTTGGCTCTCCTACCCCTGAGGAAAATTGCCCAGATCAGATAACTCTGTTATCCTCCCATGCTATTTCTCATGGGATGGGGGAACTTAGTAATATTTCTGGGAACATTGCTGACGACCTAGAGGCTCAACTTAAAATAAGCCCAAAACATCCAGATATGATTGAGATTATATCAAAGTGTGTGGATTTTTATCAGGAAAGCCAATTCTCCGTATGGAGTTCTCTCCTGAAGAGATTAAAATTAACCAGAAATTGCCAGAAATATTGGGGAGAGAAAATCATAAATCAAAGGAGTTTTAAAAAGATTTAGATGAAATAATTTTGGAAATGCATAATATTTTAAATGGATTAGAAAAACTTGAGATGTCACAGATTAGTGAACATATGAATATAGTTAAATTGAATGTATAGTAACAGATGGAGAGAATAGCACAAGGAATACTTTACAAAATTATCCATTTTGTATAAGTGAGGATCTGAAAAAATCTATGGGTAATCCATATGCTGCACATTTGTTCCAGATGGACCAAATGATAAGCACGCAGAATGAATTAGAGACCATTAAACAAAATATTACTATAAACAGCTTTAGATAAGAGGATATATTACATAAGCTGACTATCTCAGTACCGAAGACAGGTCTCCCTCAATACTGATGGAGGAAGACCATCGAGAAATAATGGAAGAACTACCCCTTAAACCTCATTTCTCTTCTATAATCACACCTAAATCACCAGGAAAGAAACCTTCAGATAAAACTAGGAAAAGAAAAAAAAAACAGAAAAAAGAAAAGATTTCAAACTGAAGACACATCTCTAGAGGAATTATTGCCTACAAATGAGGAAATGTTAATACCTGTAGAGGTGCAAATACAAGAGAAAAAGTTATCTGATTACATCTATGATAATAATCAGAGGGAAAACATAGTAGAAGAAAAGGATAAAACAATGAACAAATTGATAGACATCTGTTCTTCTATGTACATTAATGTTAAAGCCCTTAGAACTGAATGGGAAATCTGGCAACAAGGGAAAATGAATGTGGATATGTTGCTAGCTGTACCAGAACTAGACTCAGAAAGGGAGTGTAAGTTATTTGATATTGATAAATGTGCAATTTTATGCCTGTAAGTTTTTGAACTAAAAAAATCTTTTGCTCCCAAGGTGATAGAAAATAAGATTGTGCACCTATTTGGACAATATTGGGTGTGGAAGTTATAGACAGTGATATTGTATTTATATCTTTTGTATAGAGCCAAGAATGGCAAATCACGTATGGCTTAACAATGACAGACTAGAAACTCTGGGCATAAAGCTCGACTTTAATAATAGGGCCAGGCTAAATGCCCAAGAGAAGTCTAATAGAAAAGAATGGGCTTATCTTAGTATTTCTGGCCTTGAAGGAGACAGGAAATTATTTTTGCATAGCTAACTACCCTTCCATATTCCTTTCCATGCCAGTTATGTATTCTGATATGCCTTGATGATTTTTTGATAAATAAATAACCTAGGTTAGGGGTTCCCTCAGGTCAACATACAAGTCCAACCTCCTCACCAGCTACTGCTCTTGATTTTCATATTTCTAAGACATTCTGTGACATCAGTAACTTCCATTCCATGCTATTCATTTAAATGGCCTGGAATAGGAGTTTGTGATGTTCGTCATAAAGTGTTCAGGTAGTATGAAAAGAGAAAGCAGCAACTGCTGAGGAAAGCGGGATTCAGGGTAGTTAAAAAGGCAACAACATTAGATTATTAGTTTAGCAAAAAAGGGCCAAAACATATAAGAATACTGGGTAGCCAATAAAGGAACCACTGGCAGGCATCTACATGTGTAAAAAATGCTTTCTATCACCTTAAAGAGCTTACTCATGAAACAATGGTTACACTTAAAAAAAAAACAAAAAAACTATTGTACAACATGTTCCAGAATGCTTTACAAATACCCGAGGAGTTTTTTGAGGTAGTGCATGCCCATAGAAAGAGGAGTATAAATGGAATTGGACAAATTAACATAGTACTTAAAGGTCCAGTAGCTACTGATCTTATTTTAAAAGCATGCCAGTGTTGGATGACCTTGGTATCTGTATTATAGAAAGTGAGGACATAATGGTTAGAGATCTTATGTTCACAAAAGAGAAAGAGAGAGATGTGGAGGAGGAGTTAACTCTGTCCCTCCTTGGTCTCAAAAGAATACAACATGAAAATGATTATAAGTAAAAAAATATAATTATGGATATTTTAGGACAGTTTTTGGATACTCCTTTGCAAAGGCCACAATTGAGACCAAAAGATTGGGGAAAGATATACACAGTGATCTTACTATGATCTCCTTGAGATCTAGGGAGTTGTATAACTTAATTTTGAAGAACATAGATACTGTACATTTGACAGGATGGGATTTTATGTAACAGAGGACAAGCCAAATATGAGTGCAGATATAGTTTCAGTGCCAACAGGAAATTCTGAAACCCATAGGGAACCTTTGACTGAGATAACTAAGCAGACAAAGGACTCTGAAGTTTGTGATGCCATGAAAACTTACAAAAATTCTATAATGTCAGGGTAGAAAATTAATATTCAAAACTGACAGACGTAAATGAATGACTGGCAAACTCTGAGAGTAATAATGGATCTTTATTAGATGACTATGCCTTTAAGATAATTTCGTAGAATATTGCAGGTTTAACACATATGGCTGTTGACACAGACTGGAAACAGTTTATTACTGGGTTTCATATCCTGTGCTTATAGCAAACATGGTTGATAAATGATATGAATAACTGTTTTATGGATATACAAATTATCATTTACCAGGAAAAAACAAGGAAAAGTAGGCAGTATGACTGGGGGCCTTCTTACATGTTTTAAAATTACCAAAGGATTAAATTCTTCATCGATAGGTAAGTGCTCTATAGCACAAGCATTTCTAATGAAAAATAATGAAGACATATTTCTTCTGGTAAATGTCTATATTCCTTCTTCAAATTCAAGATATTTTTGCGCATCCCTCTGGGAGGAATTGGAAACCTTATTACAAAGTATCCAGAATTTAAGACCAGGTCTAAGCATGCTATTACATGGTGACCTAAATGTCAGAATTGGTAACTTAGGCGGCCACGCAGACAACAAAATGAAAAACTGGATATTTCCAAAAGTTCCAGAATGCGGTTGCACAACTATAGATAAAAAGATAAATGACATGGGAAATAATTTATGGAAATCCTGATTAGTCATAATCTTGCCCCTGTAAATGGTAGCACAAAGCCAGATAAACCAGGAAATTATACTCATTACAGTGCAAGAGGACCGGCAGTTATAGATCATTTATGCTGGAATGGAGGTATGACTTTTTGGACCTACTGTAATATTGCTGAAAAATGTGAAAGTGCTCATTTACCATTAATCATATATAGAAAACTACAGATGACTGAGGCCACAGATATTGTCAAGGGCAATCCCCTTATGAATATTGAAATAAGAAACTTTAAGAAAGTCAGATGGGAAACATGTAAAGAACCTAAAGTTTTGGAACTACTGCAAAATTTGGACTATCCAGACCCAAACACTACATTCCCAGAAATGCAGTTTATACAAATTTGCTTTAACTCTGTTCATAATCTATTGTATGGGCCCACTGTGCCCAAAATAGATTCCAAAACAAAGAATAATTGGTTACAAAGAATGCCTAGTGGCTAAAAGAGACCTCACTAGGTTAGCAAAGAAAAAATGATTTGATAAAAGCATCTAAGTTAAAAATTTCACCCTGGTTGATAGTACAAGATTTGAATCATGAATTCAGATATTATCTGGATGTTATCATAGAACAGGATAAAAGAAAGTTATACACAAAATACCATTTTGGCTTGTTTCATAGTAAAATATTGGAAGCTAGTTATTCAAAAAAAATAAGTCCGGTTGACAGATTTACAGTTGCTCCTGTTCTGAATTAGAAGATCTGATGCATGTAATGTTTAATGGTCCATGGTATAACAAACAGAGAACTCATTTGTTGCTGCCAATCTGGAATTCAATCCAGACTGATGATAATATGCTATTGTTGAACATTATGGTTACAACTCATGATGAGCACATAAATCAGGTTGCTTCTCATATAAAGAACTTTGTACTAATAAGGATGAAACACTATAAAACTTGAGATATTATTTGTATCCTTAAACCCCTTAACAGGGAAAAGTGTCCTAGAAATAGAGCTCATACATCATGCACTTTAAATGTACACAAAGTGCTATATTTTTGAAACTGTGTTGTATAAATGTTGTCTCAAATGTAATATGATGTCTATGTCTGTATTGATGTATTCTATTTATATTTGTAATGGTCAATGACCAAACAAATAAAGGAAATACTACTACTACCTTTCTGGCCCTGATATTGCTAATGGAGTTTGCCCTTTAAGGGTCAGACCAGGTTGTCCTGGTGCACCCCTTCATTTTCTTCAGGATGGTTGCACTCAGAAGGGGAGGGGGGAAGGAAGGGGAGGAGGCAGGGGATAGAACAATGGCCAGGGAACAGGAAGGGGAGGAGCAAGTGGAGGTACATAATGGACAGCACTGAGGGGTTTCAGCCATTTTTTGCTGGAGTTTTGAGCTACATGAAACTGCAACACTTCAGATTGGTGAGCTAAGAACTTATTTTGGAACTGAGGTTTGTGCACTAAAGACAAAGAAGGTAAGGCAAAAATAAATTGTGCTACAATAAAAAAAATAATAATAATAATGAGATACTATAAGGCTAGTAGTACTGTTTTCTGATGCAGTAAGAACAGAATGAGTAGAGAATGCATTTTGAGGACCAACATGTGGTTAATAGGAGCGTTGGCTAAAATGGCTAGTTAACAAACATTGCATGTGTCGGGTCAGGGGCTTGATTCCTGGAGAAAGTATAACTTTCAGGGGCCATCTGCATCTTGGGGAGATGGAGGACAGACTGTACAGCACGTGATAAGCGCCTGATGCTAGATGGTAGATGTGGGGCCTTGCTTGAAGGCATGGAGAGTGGTTTGCGAGTGATGTGGAGTGTTGTATTAACCTGAGAGCAGCTTAGAAGGAAGCAGAAGGGCAGGAATCTGGTGGAGATCAAAAAATAAAAAGATGGAAACGCTAGTTTGCCTGGGAAAAGGCTACCCTTCTGTGGTGAGTTATGTGGTTCTAGGTAGAAATCGTAAGCTAAGTAAAATGTAGGGTGAGGAGGCAGAAGGGTGAGTATGACAGCACCCGTGAGCTGCTGACCACGCATGTGACATCAGGACACTGTGGTGCAACTCGGTGAGAGGTAGCACTTTGAAGCACAGAGGCCAGCAGCCTGTTGAAGGACAGCAGGGGGAAGCAGGACTCTGGGCATGGAATGTTTTTTAAAAAAAAAACATGCCAGAAAGGGGAAGATACTTGATGCCCTCAAAGGGAGGGGGTGGGGAGGTTTTGAGGCCAAGACACCACGTGGCACTAGTGGAGGTATATGGAAGCAGGGGGGAATGGACAGGCCTCGAGGGTCTGCAGCAAAAGGCATGTGAGAGCACAGGCCTCGAGGGCCTGCAGTGAAAGACATGTGAGAGCATGTAGGGGGGGCACATACAGGCCAAAAGGCCACAAGAGACAATGCAAGGGAGGCAGCGTGGCCATAAGCAGTCAGAGGCCAACTGGGGGGGCACAAGAAGATAGGCTAGGCCCGACAGGCTAGGAGCGTGGCGGCAAAAGCGGTCGGACACCAGCTGCAGGGGCACAAAATGAGATGTGGGCCCAACAGGGCAAGAGCATGGCGGCGGAAGCTGCGGGGGAGTAGGAGGGTACCCACTGAGGAGGAGCAAATGGAGGGCCTTAAGCTGAAAAGGCCCTGTGGCACAGCCGGAAAAGAAAAAAAATGGGACAAAAGGGGAAGGGGAATGGATACACTTCAGAGGGTCAGCAGCCATAGCGAGGGCATGCAGGGGAAAAAAGGTGTAGGCCTGGAAGGCCACAAGAGGTGGCGCTTAAGATGTTTTTATGGCCATGAGCTTTTTGAGGCCTGGGGGGACACAGAGGGGGCCCTGGTACTGAGGGGCCTGGCCAGGTGGCATGACATCACATGCCAGGAGGGCCAAATGAAGAAGGAAGCCCAATAAAGGGTTTGTTATTCAGGAACAGCATTCGATAATGGGAGGAAGGGATCTGATGTGGAAGGGGACCATGGCCTAGAGTGGGAGGGGTACTGTTTGCAGGACAAGCAGCACCCAGCAACTGGCGAGAGGGCTGGGGAGGGACGGGCATGGGAAGGGGAGCAGAGAAGCTGGGGAAGGCTTAGCAGCCATAGCATGGCGAGGCATGCAAGGGTGGTAGAGCTAGGCCTGGACAGCCACAGGAGGTAATGTTTTAAGGGTTTTTGAGGCCTGGAAAGGCCACACAAGGCAACATTGGTTGAATGTTTTCTCTCAAATAATGGGGACAGGTCATAGGGGAGGTTATGGGACACGTTGTTTAACATAATTTTTGCTTCTTGTCTATGGGGGGGCCCTTCCACATGAAGGCATGCTGTAAACATAAATTAACAACAGAATCTTGTTTTCTTCCTGTCAGTTGTCTTCACAGTTAAAAGGAGCAAAGGACATGGCACCAAACAAGAGCAGGCCATTAAAGGAAGATGCTTACAGGGCTATAATCGAGTTGGCAGAAAATGCTAACAGAATGTGGGAACTGGTGGAAAGGGTGGAACCGGGGAAACCCGGGGAGAAAAGGAAAGCGGGACTGGGAAAAGGGGGCAGAGGGAAACAACCAACTGAAAGGCCACGCAGTCCCACTAGGGTACAACCACTAGCAACTGGACCCACCAAGGTGGCTGATCCAGTACCTCTGCAGCCCATAGACCCGGTACCACCAATACCTCCTCAAGAACAAGTCAGGATCCCCCTTGGGGAACCAAGACCGGATCCCCAGAACATAGTGATTTCTCTGCAACCGCTAGTGTTTCATCCATCCCCTCAACCACAAGGTGCTATAGTGGGGCACCAGGAAGACGTCAGGTACCAAGGCTTGGACAAGGACACAGGTAACACACCCAGTGCAGTGGGTGACTGTATAAAATAATATATAAGTCAAATTGTGTCGGTACTGGGGACAGGAGATTTAGGGCAAATGGAACTGGCTCTGGCAGAAATTAGAATGGAGAACGAGGTGCCAGAAGAAATGAAGGGGTACAGAGAGAGAAGGAAAAGGTACAAGGGAGATAGGTACCCCCAGGATGATGGTAGGCGAGCATGTTCCACTGACCACAAAGGAAAAAATATGGAAAGGAGAGTATGTGGATATATTCGCTTTGGTGAGCCGGGAAGCAGCAGTGAAGTATGAGGAAGCAGAGAACATAGGAAAGAGTGAAATGGCAGCAGCGGTAGTGTTATTAGGGAAGAAGGAGGAGGACAAATTCACAAAATGGAAGACTTGGGATGGGTGGTTCGTAGGTTTTGCCACCTTCTCAGCCATTGTCCTGGAGAAGAAGCCAGAGTCGGGTATCCTGCTCATCACATACTCCCTAATAATAAGGCGGGCAAAAGCAAATGGGGGAGTGGGGTGGCTATACTATGACAAATTTTTTCTGCAGAGAATGGCAACATACGGGGATGTAAGATGTGATACAAAGCAGCTAGACTTATGGACAGATGATGTAATGGATCAGTCCACACCCAAAGGGGAGTGGGGGAGGAAAGGAGTTATGCCCCAGAGCTGCTGCTGGGCTTGTAGAGCCTTTTTGTTCGTGGCCTCAATGTCATTTTGTACGCATGTTCAAAATGTGGGAACGCACCCGGCAAGCAGATGCAGAACAACATGAGCCCAAGGGGCACAGGGATCCAGGGGTCATAGTTCAGGTCAACAGTTTTTTTCCAGAGGGACAGGGGTTTAAAGGGCAGGCATGGAACAGGGGATGGGAGGGTAGGGGGAACACGAGTAGAGGAGGTCAGAATCACTGACTGGGAAAACCAAGCACTGAGTGAGAGGGAGGGACCGGGGAGGGTAAATGGGAGGAAAGACAGAGAGCAGTTTGGGGTGGCCAGAACCCCCATCAGGTTAGAGGCATGAACAGTTTGGTTGGACAGATATCCGAACAAAAGAGTGGCGGATATGATCATAGAAGGTTTTGGCTCAGGTTTTTCACTGCAGTGTGAGGGTCCCAGATAAGCAAGAGAGGCGAGCAACCTGGGGTCGGTCAAAGGGAGGGAAGAGATGTTAAGACAGAAGATAGAGAAGGAAAAGGCAGCAGGGAGAGTAGAAGGCCCATTTGATACCCCCCATTGCAGAACATGTGGATTTCGCCATTGGGGTTGGTACCCAAGAAACAAGAAGGGGAGTACAGGGTGATTCAAAACCTATCCTATCCAGAAGGGGATTCGGTGAATGATTTTATTGGGGAGGAGTATAGTAAGGTGACATATGCAACATTAGAGGATGCAGTCCAGATAATCCGGGCTACTAAGGATGCATGGATGGCAAAAACGGATATCGAATCCGTGTTCAGACTGCTGCCAGTTAGGAGAGAAGACAGGGACCTATTGGGTTTTGAAATTGGGGTCAGTACAATTTTGACAAAGCCATGCCCATGGGATGTTCTATAGCATGTGCAACATTTGAAGCATTCAGCACTTGTTTGTAGTGGATATTTCAAGAAAAAACTGGTTATAGAACAGTCATCCACTATTTGGATGATTTTCTTTTCATTGGTAGAGGGAAAAAAGAGACACAACAAATGCTGGTCAAGTTTCAAGACCTTTGCAAAGAATTAGGGGTTCCACTGGCACCAGAGAAAACAGAAGGGCCCAGCAGGGTGCTTGAATTCCTGGTGATTGAGATAGATGTCCCGAGGGAAATATTCAGGCTACCGGATAAAAAGGTGGAAAAAACTGAAAGAACTGCTCCAGGTACACACCAGCAGGAGAAGGGTACAACTCAAGCAAGTGCAGCAGGTACTGGGGCACCTGAACTTTGCCTGCAGAGCTATTGGACCAGGAAGGGCATTCACAAAAAGGTTAGCAAGGGTCACAGCTGGGGTCACCATGCCACACCATTGGGTAGACCTGACAAGAGGTGTCAGGGAGGATTTTAAAATATGGGAGGAATTCCTCAGGGAATATAATGGTTGCTCCTTCTAGCAAGAGGAGTGGGTGTATAACACAGACCTCGAGCTTTACACAGATGCAGCCGGGGGCCTGGGCATGGGGGTTACCTGAGGGGCAGGTGGTATGCAGAACCGTGGCCGGCTGACTGGGTAAAGGAAGGCAAGGTAAGAGATATAACATTGTTAGAAATCATGCCCATCTGGGCATGCACCTTGGTTTGGGGGGAAGAATTACGGGATCAGAGAGTGACATTCTGGTGTGACAATAGAGCAGTGGTAGAGGTCCTAAACAACAGGGGGGGCCAGGTCAGAAACAGTCATGCAAGTGTTGTGCCTGCTGGTGCTAAGGGCATTGCAGTTGAACATGTCATTCACAGCGAAACACATAGAAGGGGTACACAATACCCTGGCTGACAGCCTTTCCCATCTGCAGCTGGATCGTTTCCGGAGGCTGGCACCGACAGCAGAGGAGAGAAAAATGCCCATACCAACGAACGATGTTGGCAAGAAGAAGCAGAACTGTTGTTCAGCAGCTCATGGGCACCACGGACTCTGAGGGCCTACGATGGGGCCTGGCGAGTGTTTCAAACATTCAGGGCAACACACCATATGGAGGTAAGTAGGCCACTTACGGAGGAGCAATTGCGGAAGTTCACCATAGAACAATGGCAAAGAGGCACAGCCCATGCCACAATGGGGTCTACTTGGCAGGGATTAGTGTTATTTGTTGTCTAAAAGGATGGAAGGACCCTACAAAATCAATGTTCATTAGAAGAATGATGCAAGGTTGGGGTAGGTTAAAACAAGGGACGGTAGATAATAGAAGACTGATAGGAGAACAACGGCTGGTGAAACTAAATGGCGTGTTACTGGCAATATGCAAATCAAAGGCAGAGGCCCATCTATTTAACACGATTTATGTGGTAATGTTTGCAGGGACCTTGAGAGTGAGCGAGGTGGTAGGCCATGGCAAAAAAGACAAGGAAAGGGGATTAGAATGGAAAGATATAAGCTGGGGATGGAAGAGATACAGATCAAGATTAAGAGGTCAAAGATGAATCAAAGGGGACAGGGTTGCATGGTGACACTAAAGAGACAGGTAGCGGGCATGGTATGCCCAGTCCAGTCTTTGTGGGCTTTCGCCGCAGAGCATGGAACCAGGACAGGGAGAGTATTTGTTCATGGTGATGGAAGTAAGGTCACCGGTTATCAAGTCACAGCATTGCTCAAGAATGGCATGCAATTCCTGGGGGAGGACCCAGTTAATTATTCGTCCCACTCTTTGCGGATTGGGGCTGCCTCTCAGTGGGCAGCGGCAGGCGAAACTGTAAATAGTATTTTGGAAAAAGGACGCTGGAAGTCTGCCAGTTATAAGAGATGCATTCGAGCACTGAAATAATAAAATTAATGTATTGCCTATCCGTTGTTGCATGCCTGGAGACAAATGGGGGTGGGGAAAGGGCAGGGAGAGGGATATTATGGTGGGAAACTAAGACCGTATATAAGATCATTATTTTTGCTTAAACCCCATAGGAAAAGGGAGAATCACAGAAGTCTGGATCTGCGGCCACTCCAATATTTATTGGGCAGAAAGGAGAGCAGAGAAAAAGTCTGGGGGAAAGCAGCTGTACCAAGATGTGAAACAATGTAGTTTGGTTTGGCGTGGCATCCAGGGGATGAGATGGACACAACTGCTTCCCACCTTGAAGGAACTTAAGGAACGGTGACCCAGTCCAGACTTAATTATTATACATTTGGGGGGCAATGACCTTGCGGGCAAACCGTGGGTTGACACATACTTACAGATAAAAAGAGACCTAGAAACAATAAGGCAGTGGTGGCCTCGGGTAAGCCTTGCATGGTCGGATATGATACTAAGGAGGGTGTGGAGGCAAGAGCACAGCCATAGAGCCATGGATAGGGCCAGGAAAAAATGAACAGAAGGGTAGGGACATTAGTAAGGAGTATGGGAGAACAGGTAGTACTGAGGGGGTAGAAAAATGGGTTGAAGATTTCTACAGATTAGATGGGGTACTCCTATCAGATCTAGCCATAGACATGTTTAACACAGAAACAATGGGTTTTATAGAGGCATGGAGGAGGCATGCAAAAACGGAATATAAAAAAAAAAACATGAATAAAAAAGGAGAAGAAGAGGTTTAAGAAGGGGTTTTCTTGGAGGTAAGGGAGAATAATACCCTAAGTGAGAGGAAAGCCAGTCGTTCAACTCCAGCTGGAGACTGGCTAATGGGGAAAAAGGGGAGGGGGGGAAGAAAAAGGAATAAGACCAAAAGAGGAAGAAGATGAAGGAAAAAGCAGTCTTAGTTTTCACTGTTACCTAGCAGAAAAGGAGAAGAAGGTGGCACCCAGGTGTTCACCTGGGGGGAGAAAAAGAGGAAGAAAGAGGGATGATCAGAGATTGATATATGGATGTAAATAATTGAAATTGTGAGAGATACTGTATAATAATAAAGGATGATGAAATGGAGTATGGAATTATGATATATAAATAAATGAATTGCCAATCTGAGCACAACAACAAACAATGATCTCTGTCTCTTTGTGAGGAAAAAGGGGGTAATCCAGGACAATGGAGTTTGCCCTTTAAGGGGCAGACCAGGTTGTCCTGGTGCACCCCTTCCCTTTTCTTCAGGATGGTTGTGCTCAGAAGGGGAGGGGGGAAGGAAGGGGAGGAGACAGGGAATAGAACAATGGCCAGGGAACAGGAAGGGGGGGCAAGTGGAGGTACATAATGGACAGCACTGAGTGGTTTCAGCCACTTTTGTGGAGTTTGATCCTCCCACCCACCCTCTACAAGACAGAGCAAGAGGGAAACATCAAGAAAGAACTGTATGGTTAGTCTGTCAAAGATGGCGGACAGACATGTCTGGTCGGACAGTTGGACTGCCAAAGGTGGATGGCAGATAATAATATGGTTATGGACTGCCAAAGGTGGATGGTAGAAAAAATGGGGGAAAAGGGGGGGAGAAAAAGGAAAAAGACCAAAAGAGGAAGAAGATGAAGGAAAAAGCGGTCTCGGTTTTCACCGTTACCTAACAGAAAAGGAGAAAAAGAAGGCACCCAGATTTTCACCTGGGGGGAGAAAAAGAGGAAGAAAGAGGGATGATCAGAGATTGATATATGGATGAAAATAATTGAAATTGTGAGAGATATAATAATAAAGGATAATGAAATGGAATATGGAATTATGATATATAAATAAATTAATTGCCAATCTGAGCACAACAACAAACAATGGTCTCTGTCTCTTTGTGAGGGAAAAGGGGGGAATCTGGGACAACCCACTCTCTTGTCTTTTTTTCCTCTCAGCTCTGCTCTTTATTCCAGGAAGTTTGTCTAGGATCTCCCTTTCCACAAAGATGATGACCCCACCTCTTCTGCTACTTTCAGCTTATGTCCCTTCTTACTCTTGTCGAGCTACAAGAGAAGCTTGTCTATACTTAACTTTCAGACTTCCTCTACTGCACTAACTTCCTCCCTCTCATCCAACCTGATTTCTGTCAAAACCACTCCACCATCTCCTCTCTTTTACATGTCATTGACTCTGTCCTTAAGGGGATAAACATGGGAAACATCACAGCAGCATCTTCACTGATATTGCAATGGTCATTGACATAGTTGACAACTCACTCCTTCTGAATAAGCTGACTGGTGTAGGCCTCTCTGCTCCAGCCACCAGCTGGTTTAGGTCCCACCTTTTTTCTCAAGTCCAGTCAATCCAGATTGGGTATGCCTTGCCCCCCACCTCCCAATTCAGTCTGGGGTTCCACAGGGCTCCATATTGGGTCCCATCTAAATCAATATCCCTTAATGGTCTGCCTTGGTTCGTGTTATCTCACCTATTCATATGTATGTAGATGATACTGTACTTTATGCCTCAGGAACCTTGGTCTCTTGCCAGGAAACGTCAATTCAGAATGACTTCAGTAATGACTAGTGATGGTTCCACCAACAACAACTTTGCGTCAGTGCCAAGAAGATCATGTCCATACCCTTTAGCTCAAGCCATAAGCTAGCAAGGCTCCCCTTCCCCCAAAACATTTCTACCCTAGGTGAGACCCCTCCTTGAAGTCATTCCCCACTTCAAATACTTAGGTATGTGGCTGTGTGAAAATTTTAATTCTCCTCCCATACTGATGCCATCCATGGAAATCTGTACCCCAAACTTGGTGCCCTGTACAACAATAAGAATTGCCTTCATATCCTAGTCCACTGGGAAATTGTCACCAAGATGTTGCCTCCAGTGTTTGATTATGTTGATGTGGTCTATGGTGCCATCCATTCTCCTCCCTTACCAGACTGGACACTCTCTGTGATGTCTTTTACCATTTTGCTTCTAAAGCTCCCTCTTGCACCCATCACTGCCCCCTCTGCCCTAACCCCTTGATCCTGCTTCTTGTGTCCTACTTGCTCATTAATGGTGCATCTTCTCTTTCTAAATACTGGTTATCTTTTGTCTCTCCATTCTGCTTCCTACACATCTCACTCCAGGGATGCTCGCTCATTCTCCATTCCCCAGTATAAATCTGCTGCTGGGTGGTCTGCTTTCTCCTCTCATTCACCCTCTATCTGTAAAAACCTCTCCCCATCCCACTGTGTTTGTCCTCTCCCTATCATTCTGTCAAGTATTAGCTTAAACTACTTTTTTGCTTCCTCCTGCTCTTGTCCTGGCTCTGGCTAGTTGGTTCTGTACCTTTGTCCCTCACGTTGTCTGTTTGTGACGTTGGCACTCCCTCTCCTAATTCACTCTCATGGTCTACAAGCCTACACTGGTTTGGGGTAATTCCATCACTGTATATTTTATTGTACTTTTGGCAAAACAGCTTCACTGCTCATCTTGTCTAAAATTTCCCTCTGTATATATGTTTATGTAGGCTGCCCCTGCCCTGTGGAATTCTCTACCCCTTCAGATACGTGAGTTCATGACCACAGAGGGCTTTGAGAAAGCTCTGAAAACACACATCTGGCACAAAGCATACCCTGATTAATTGCTCTATTTATGTAATTACTCTGAATGTTGGGTATTTTCTTGATCTATTTATTTAATTGTTTAATCTGTTTTTACTGTTTAGCATCTTGATATTGTAAAAGTGCTGTATAAATAAAGATTATTATTATTATATATTATATATTGCACCGTTAAGGATTTTGCAGGCTCAACCCTGTTTAATTCACTGAGATTTATTCACTCTTCTGAAACTTTTTTTTTTATTTTGTAAGGTTTGTGGCTAAAATCATAATCAAATTTATTAAAACTGGAAGTGTGGTTACATAACCTATGAGGGGCCACCTTACTGTTGGTGGTCATCCTGATCATGATTTGGCCAAATGATGAGACTAAATGTTCAAATGATGGAATGAAGATAGAAAGCAAGAATATGGGCTTGTTTTAAATGATATGTAGGTTTTGATGCAGCTCATCTTGGGGGCAGGGCACTGATACTGTAACTGTTTGCACTGTATATATTGCCTCCCTTTATTTTTCTGCAAATTTTTTCTATACCTTACTATTGCTAATGTTGCCTTTTGGACATTCATATTGCCTGTACACAGCCTCGTTATTCAGACTGCATTTGTTTACTGTATGAGTTTGTTTCTCTGTACCTTCTTCCCTTGCTGCACCTAGAAATGAGCCTTGGCATTGTATGCCTTTCCTGGTTATATTTCATTTTCAATAAGTTATTAATTTTCAATAAACCAATAACATGGCCCCTCTTAGTTTTCTGATGAGTATGTTTAGTCTCTCTAGCTTCTCCTGATATGTCCTCCAATTTTGCTCATAAATCATTTGTTTCCATCCAGTGGATGTTAGCCCACCTCTCATTTTCCTGTATCAGTTGAGGGTTTCAGAATGACACACTGTACTCCAGATGTTGCTTAACCATCAACCTGTACAGTGGCAAGATCATTTCCTTGTTTCAGCTAGTGAAGCTCTACCTGGTAACTCCAGTACTGCATTTACTTATCCATGTGTTTCTCACACTGAAATGATGATTTTATGCTCCGATTTCAGCTAGTGAAGCCCCACCTGATGCACTATAGTACTGCACAGTGTGCCATTTTGAAACCCTCAAAAAATGTACTCATGGGATCAAATGGAGTCCAGCACATGGTCAGGATTGTAGAAATCAAACTTAAATTTATTCATACAGCAGGAAAAATAAACGGACTGAAGGCAGAAAAATAAAATAACACTAAGCAAAATGAAAATAAATTACAATTCTACAGTTACATTCACTGAAGAAAGGGGTTGCTAGAAACTGGCTAGACAACTGGTAGGCTTGCCTCCCTACCACACACTGACTTAATACACTCTTTTACACTCAATATATACTGTGGTCAGATCACATGGTACAGGAAAACTCCTCCCTATACAGAATGAATCTAACTTTTTAACAGCAAACACAGTTTGTATTTCACCTGAGTTTCAATTTAGGCATTCATTTCACCACTACATGGTTTTCTAGTTCATTAAAGTTAAACATTTCTAGTAATATTATCTTTTACCCTTTTTCTGAAGGAAGCAGACTCCTCCCATCAGCTTTCATCATAAAAGCCTGCACTATAGATAGATGGAAAGCTGAAAGGAAAGGCTGCTAAACAAACAAATAATTTTCAGCTCAGTTGTTTTTACTATTTACATCATTTGGAGCGAACAGTTTACACAGTGTAACTAACTTAACAAAAATAAGCTACTTAATATAATTCAGCAAGGTGGCTTTACAAACACTAAACAGCTCAAACCCTGCTTTACTTTTGAGTGCCTGCACACAGTTTGCTGGCTGCAAGAAGCTGTATTAGCTTCAGTGACTTCACTTGCACTGAACAATTACAAACCCTGACGTTCTGAGCATCAGACTAAAGTGCTACTTTTCTGTTTCAGTACTGACATGGAAGCGCTAACTAAACAGTGCAAAAATACACATAAAGTCTTAAAAACCTTCTATGTGAAACTTGATGGAGGATTTTCCACAGTCAAACAGCAGTTTTGGCAATATCTGGGTGCAAAACAAAGAAAGAGGACATAAAGGGAGATTAGGGAGAGAGAGACTACTCACAGGTGGCCATTCCACGAGTGGGGGAACAGATGAAATAAACAAAGGAATACAGGAACAGAAGAGAGAGCAGAGAGCTAAGTACTGTTGCAACAGGTTTCTACACAGAAGGACATTTCCTGTGTTCCAGCCCAAATAATTGAACATTTTAGCTGCCATTTGACTGCAGATATATATTTACAAACACCTACAGTATGTAACACTTCAAAATACACAGGGGTATAGAGCAGACAACCCTACCACACTTTTCCACACATTTTGTCACACTGAGATGATGATTTTATGTTGTAGTTTATTACTACACTTAAATAACTTTGTTAATTTGATGGTTGGAAGGTGACTTTGTTAATGACTGCATTAATGCAATAGTCTGTCCTTGGAATCTTGTCAACAGTATACAGTATATCACCTTGATTTTTGTTAGCATTAAATTTAAACAGTCATGTTCCAGACCATGTTAATTCTCGCCATGTATCTCTTAAGTTGTCATTCTTGTCATCAGTGTTTACCCTTCCACTATGTTTCATGTTTTCTGCAGCTAGACTCACTTTAATGTGAAGTCTCACCTCTTTGTCACTAACATGCTGAATAGCACCATCCAAGAACCAATTCATGGGGCACCCATGTGTACCTTTCCCAGTATCTGAGTATTTGCAATTTATGAAAACTCTCTGGGTCATATCTGACGACCCTTCTTGTCCACCTAGTTAATTATAATCCTTGTTATTTTTCTGCTATTTCTTGGATCAGTCATGTGTGAGGCACTGAATCAAAGGCCTTGCTAAAGCTAAGGCAAAGGATGCCAACTGCAATCACCAACATTACAAAATCATTGCTGATGTGACAAATTACTGTTTCATTTGACACATTATAAATCACTAATGTGATTTCAGCCAATCAGCACACAGAGCTGTTGTACCTCTTATCCAGTGTACAGCGTGTTCTCATGTGGGGTCATTAGGAAAGAGCACACCATTTCACCACTTAAACACCAGGGCAAAAGGATGGCTAAAGAAAATTTAAAACAAAGACTAAGCTTATTATAAATAACTTCAACTGAACACAAGTAATTTATTGTAAGTGAATATGACCTCTCAGGGCTGTGTGTGTTGGGGTATAATAGACTCCAGTACTGAGGTTTTGGTGGACAGAACTGCTCAGCTTTGCAATCCTGTCACCCAAACCTCAGTCTCAGAGTCTCTTGTACCATAAGAGACATCGCTCGGAGGCCGTATTAACTCATATAAGCAAACAGCAGTAACACCAATAGCCTGCTTCAGCAATTTGAGAATCTCTTGTGCTTCATCAGGATACTTGATGCAGAGCAAGAGCCATGCAGCACACCTGGGTGTTTGGTTGGCATTTCCAAGCTGGATGCAGGTACTGTTTGTTTATGACTTTAATAAAACAGCACTTTGTCACATTAGTAACTTTCCTTTTGGCAATGATGTATTAGTCTCAGTGAGTGCAGGAGATATGGTTCAGTGTTGCTGTTTCAGCTAGCTTGATTAATTGATTGATTGATTGACTAATTGAATGATTCATTGATTGAATGATTGAATAAAGCATTGCTTGATTGAGTGATTGATTGATCAAATGAATGAATGAATGAATGAATGAATGATTGCTTTTTATGTAATAACCAGGTAAGGCCCTTGAATGAGAAATGTCCATTTTCATGAGTGCCTGGGAATAAACAGAAATAAAGACATATAGTGCAAAATTACCAAACAAAATTTATGCAATCAATTAAAACATTTATAAATATAATTACAATAATATTTGTAGGTATGCCTCTTCCTCTAATCGGCAGAAACACCACTGCCTCCTCTACTCTGAGCTTGGATGGCTTTCTCTGGCAGCCTCCCGAGATTATGCACTCTGCTCCATCATAGACAGCATCATCCAGAATCAAACTCCTAAATGCTTGGCAGATTTCTTCCTTAATCAGTTGCCCAGCTATGAACTACGCTCTGCTGCCAAAGCCCATGTCGTCATCCCTAGACACCACTCCTCTAAAGGGGTGAGCGCTTTCTCCTGCTATGCCCCTTAAAAGTGGAACACCCTCCCTCTACCCATCTGTCAGGCATCCTCCCATGCCTCTTTCAAACACTTGCTGCGTGATCATATTCCTATCCCATGCGCTTGCCCCCATTTCATTCCCCCCCAGCACAGCACTTGTTTTCTCATTTCTTCCCCTACCTAATAAGCCTCCTTTCTGCTCCTTGTCTCAACTGACTGAGTACTATCCTGTCTCCTAGATTGTTATAATTATAACTTTCTTAGTCCCGTATCTCATCCTTTCATCCCCTTACACACCCACCCTACTTTCTATTATCCCTCTTTTCTTTGCTTTCCATCTCCCTTGTCTACCTGCTGATATGCTCACTTATCTTAGCTTAACTTGTGTTTTTCTACCACATTGTTTATAATTGTTACTAAGCCTGCCCACCTTTAATTTTACTATTACCCTATTTTTGTGATTGTAAACCTGTTTGTTCTACTTTGTATTGATCTGTTCCCATTACTTACAATGTTTTAAAATATTGTATTGTATTTCTCTGTCTACATGATCTGTTTCAAGTCTATTGTAAAAATATTTTGTTCTTGTATTCTCCCTGGTCGTGCCTAAAAATCGTCATTGCTATGACTAGTGCACCTTACCTGGTAAACAAAAACTAAATAAATAAATAATTGTGCAACACATACTGTCTGGGGGACTTTTTAAAGACTGTAACAAGTATATAGTCTGTCAAAGAATATGTCAGAGAGTTAGATGTCCTAATACTGTAGCTCTGTAGAAAAAGAAATGTTGACCATGTACTGTTTTCATGAATGGAACTATGAACATGTTCTTATTATGAGATCCAGTAGGTAATTTGGTCAGAACCAATGGAAACAAGACAGACTGGCCAGGCTGAGCAAGATTCAAAGCAATTTGTTTCAGATAGGTTTAATTTTTTTCTACTATCTTCCCATTAAAACAGATGTAAGGTACTAATCAAACTGTAGTGATGCATCCTGACTGGTAACTGAAGTACAAATCACGTAAATCAGTTATGCAGTTACCTTACTCCCGATAGTGCTCTGTGCAGAATAAAGAAAAAGCCACAAATTCAATACTGGCAAAAGAAAGCTTTTTGCCAATAGCTTTTGAAATTCAGGTAGAAAAAAAAATTATCAATACAAAGTATCAAGCTGTTGATGGAGCTTTTTGAGGCACCCAGCTCTCTGAGACTGCATCTGTATCTGTTTGTGTTGATTTTTGATGTCAGCTGCCTGATAAGGATGATGCAGTGCCAAAGGGGAGTTTGGTGGACCTACCAGAAACCAACACTTCTGAGTGCGGTAAAGGAAGGGGGCAGACATTTTATGGATTCTCTTTGGATTTTTGAACTTTGACATCCTGATAGAAGTATTTTTACAGTGACACAGACTAAGCCTTGTGTAGGATTTTGCAAGCCACATGATCTGCAATAGCCAATTGGTAATGCTCAAGATAGTCGTTTCCCATATTGTTCATGCCTCTGTGCCATTTCCAACTCATTTGGCAAAAAAGAACTTGAATGCATTGAGAGGCACAGTTATTCAGGTCTTTTAGAAGGCAACTGTTTTTTTTTTTACTGAAAAGCCCTTTAAAATAATTTGGGACTCAATCATCATCATTATTATTACAGCTAGTTAGTTTGCAGCAGTTAACATAGAGGATAATGGCTGGGGTTCCGGTGATAACCATGCTGTAATCACCTCGAGTGGTTGATAGGGCAACATGATAAACCTCGAGAGCGCAGCTCAAGAGGTTTACTGTAGCCCTAGCAACCACGAGCGATAATTTCAGCGTGGTTGTCACCCAATCCCCAGCCATCATCTTTTATAGTGTATGGTCAAAAAAACACTGTTTGCATTCTATGTGTGAGAATTATGGAACTCTGGTGCATTCTTTTTTGTTATGCCACAGTTTGGAAGTTCTGAAGTGTGGTTAACAACTTTTAAAATTCTAAACAGTGCATGACAAAGCTGTGTGACTGCTGATCATGGTGGTTAATAGGCACTTACCATACATTATAAGAAAATAATACATATGTGACTGTATGTTATGCTTCTTTTATACACCTGATGTGTGTGATTTTCCATAAACCTTGAAAGTGAAGATTGTGAGGTTTATGTGGACATCACACACCAAGAGTGTATAATATGACTTCATAAGCACACAGTCCCTTGTGTTTTATTTTTTATAATAAGTGGTGCAGGGATATGAGCCTAAAATCAAGTTTTTTTGACAGGGAACATGAAGCACGAGCACTTCAGTCATCATAATAACTGGGCATGATGCCATACTCAGCTATCACAGTGGTGGATCACACTTAAAATCATTCTGATAAAGGGGATCACCAGTTATTATCTGTAGTTTTGCTCAGTTCATATACTGCTGCAGAAAGGAGTTAGTGCTGTGTTTGCTTACTACAGCTGAAGCAGGGCAAAGACTTAGGGCTAGCCCAACAGGGGACAGAAACAGGGCAGGGGTTAGGTCTGTCATCCGGGTGTCTGGGGTGGGGTTGGTCATGGAACTGGGATGTGGTTCACTCTTGGTTTCCTCCCTGCTGAAACTTGCCTCATGCATCATACCACATTTAGTCATCTAACCATAGACCTAAATATTATATAAGTGCCTAGTGAGTAATCATACTTTGCAACATTGTGCCATGTCCTACTGCTGCATCACATTTGTTATGTCATCTGTTGTGTGGTGTAGAAAACATGAAGTGAAGGACAGAAGGAGAAAGAGATCTGGGTGAAGAAAGGTGTAAATAAAGTTTCAACCATGACAGTTCCAAGTATAACATCTGCAGTCAGTGGTAGTGTTGAAAATGGTCATAGTGAGATTGACAGTTGTGACAGATGAGGATTTTAACTGGGCCAGAGGTCATACAGCAAAAGAAACCTTTGTTCAGTAGTCTATAGATGTTCACTGGTTCTACATCCACGTCTCCTAGCTGCCTTCCCAGGTCTTGCAGTGCATCTTCCACCACCCTGAGCAATTCAGAAGCATGCTGGTTTACCCCCCCTTTTTCAAATACTGCCAGTTCTAGTTCCACTTATCCTGCATAGGAATAAGAAATAAATTAGCACATGGTGGCTGAAAAAACCAAAATTACCCCTCTGTCTCACATGAACAACATGACTATAGCTTCCACAGTTGACTGTGTTTGGGCAAAAACAATTGCTTGTCCTCTTTAAACCACTATGTGATCCCACCCACACAGCCAGTGTGGTTCTGTTATCCACTATGCATGTGGAAGGTGACACCAAGCCTGGCACTGACACAAACACTAGTATTATATTGTCAGTAAATTCCTTCACCTGTGTGGCTGGCTGTTTGTGTTTGTCTCTGTCAGTAGTTTAGTTTTTGTGGATTTTCATATGTTTCTGCTTGGAAAAACTGGACCATTCTTGGACATAACATCTATGAACATTTCCTGGACTAAGAAATTGTAAAACATCACCATCAGGTATTGGCATTCCCATCATAAATCAACTTTTTTGGAAGCCATAAAAGCCAAAAGTAAGGTCAGTAAATCTGTTATACAAGCACTGAGTTGTGGAGTGTTGCATTGAATCCACATTTCCGTCTGACTTGTTCTTAAAGGATGTGTACTTGTCTTTGAGGTCTATTCACAACCATTTTGGAGAACAAAGGGAAGACACCAACAAAAGAGTTTTACATCCTGCATATGCCCCAGGCCATTGTTCATCACCTTCAGTAATTTAACCCCTTCAGGAATTTATCACATTCTGGGTCTTTGAGCTACAATAACAGTTTTCTGGTCCCTAGTAGTTCACCATTTCCTGTGAATTTGATTACTTTTCATCAATCACGTGGCACCTCTGAGAACATGGCTTTATATATTGTGCTCTGCAATATCACGGGGCAAATGCAGACCAGCAAGGCCAACAGGACTAGATGCCCTACAACAAAGCTAGTCTGCAAAATGATTAAAACGTACCTTCTTAGGATACTACTTATGCTACTTCTGATATCTGGAAATGTTTGTCCTAACCCAGGGCCTACCGGCCTAGCACCCCATGCCACAAAAAGGCAGGAGGGCCCCTCACATTAGCCTCAATCAGTGTCTGCAGCCTCCTTAACAAACTTGACATCTTGCAAACCTGGGTCCACCAGCATAGTTGTGATGTTCTCTCTGTTGTCAAAACATGGCTTAACCCCAAGATACCAGATGCTGCAGTCACCATCCCTGGATGCTCTATATTCAGGCAGGACAGGGTTTCCAAATGAGGTGGGGACTGTGCCATCTACCTGAGGAATTCCTATCTGAGTCAAGTCTTCCGTTCTCAAACCCTAAACCACCCTCGCAGGTTCTTGCTACTAAAGTTCTACTCGGGGTGCACAACAAGGAGCTCACCATTGCCTCTGTGTACCTACCCCCTAAAGATCAGTCCAATGGATTTATGAGCATATTGAAAACCCTACAGGGATTACACCATAACTCTGAACTCATAGTACTAGGCGACTTCAACATAAATTGGCTATCGCTGGAGGCCAGAATCTACAAGGATGCTGTCACATCACAGAACCTCACCCAACTTGTTACCACCCCCACCAGATGCAACTATAGGACAGGTTCACACACACTTCTGGACTGGATCCTTACTAATCACCCTGAATGAATCTCAAAAGTCTCAGTGATCCCTGATGGGATCAGTGACCGTTCAACAGTCACCTGTACCTGAACAAACAAATTCATTAAGCTCCCTCCTAAAATAATCCACACCAGAGTGTTAAAGCAGGGGTACCTTGAGCTACTAAAGACACACCTAAGTCACCTGGACTGGACACCAGTCGACTCTGCCATTGATGTAAACCAAGCCTTAGACCTTTTCATCAGCCACTTCACTGAGGCCTGCAATATCTTTGCACCTCTTAAAAGCTGAAGGTCAGGGGCAGAGCTAACCCTTGGATAACCCCCAATCTAATCACTTTACTCAAACATAGGGATCATCTCTGGCAATGTGCCCACGCAACATCCAAACCTGCGGATATTCATAAATATAAAGCTGTCAGAAATGAGTGCATGCAGGCAGTTAGGAGTGCCAAAAGCAAATACTTCAAGGAAGCTCTCTCCAACTCCTGGGGTGATGGAAAACATTTTAAGGAGTAACTTGAAAGACCTTACAGGCAAGGACCCTAAGTCAACACCCACCATGCTCAACATAAATGGAACACCAACATCTGACCTGTACACAATCACCAACACCTTTAACTATGCATTCTCCAACTTGGATAGTGTCCTCCCTTCTAATTTATTTGATGCCCCCTCTGGTAGTAACCCTCCTGCAACTACTCCTCTCCTACACCCTGCCCCACAATTCTACTTCAAGGAGATCCCAGTGCATGAAGCCAGAACCTATATTTGGAAGGCCATTCACAATGCAGGTTACAGTGGTTACTCCCTTGACCTGAAGTTGTTAGCACTTGTCCTTGAAGAAGTCCTTGAACCCCTGACAAAGGTCCTCAACTTATCACTAAGGATGTCCCAGTTCCCATCTCACTGGAAACAAGCGACCATCACACCGGTACAGAAAAGTGGAGACAAATCACTGCACTCCAACTACAGCCCTATCTCCATCCTCCCTCCATTGTCTAAGGCCCTGGAGCACATTGCCTCAGACCAGCTAGTCAAGTACCTGGAAAAATATGACATCCAGTGTCCTGAGCAACATGGTTTCCGAAAAGGGCACAGTACCGTCACTGCACTATGAGAATTCAAGGGCTTCATCCATACCATGCTCGATCAAGGAAACTGTGTAGGGGCAGTATTCATTGACCTTACGAAAGCCTTTGATACTGTGAACCACCCACTCCTACTTAAGCAGTTATCAAACATTGGGCTCTCCAATAAAGTGCTGCTCTGGTTTTCACGCTACCTTGGGGAGAGGGTCCAGCGGGTTAGGATTGCCGGTGTCACCTCAGAAGAAAAGCCAGTCCTTTCTGGGGTCCCACAGGGGTCCATCCTGGGGCCACTACTCCTCAGCCTCTTCCTCAATGACCTTCCCAGTGTCTGCCACCAGAAGTTACTGCTGTACGCCAATGACACAGTCATGTTCACCAACAACGAAAATGCAGAGCTCCTCGAGAAACAATTACAGCTTGAATTAATGCGCATTGAAGAATGGTTCAAGTCACACAAACTGGTCATGAACTACAGCAAAAAAAACATTATGACCTTCTACAATGCCAGAAGCAAGTACAAATCTCATGACCTCACCATCCTAAACCAAACAGGGACCTTACTTGAACATGTTCCTGATTTTAAATACCTAGGTGTCACATTGAACAGCTCACTCTCCTACCATCAGCACATAGATTCTGTCACCAAAGCCACCAACATCCGTATAGGCCTGTTCTATAGGCACAAACACTGCATTATTCCTGACACTCTCCAGTTGGCTATCAACAGCTCTGTCACCTCCATCATCGATTACGGGCTAGCAATTTATGGCTCTACCTCCACCTCTGCCCTCCATAGAATTACAGTTGCACTCAACAAAGCATGCAGGCTGCTAACTGGGGCTGACCAACTTACAGACACTTGTGACCTGTACACTCGGGCAGGACGGCTTCCTCTCATCAGCCGGATACAGTATCAAACCTGCCTCTTAGCCAGAAAATTCCTCCTCAGGGTCATGCCCCCAGGCATTGAAAACCTCCTCATTGACCACCACAGCACCCAGTGAACTAGAAGTTCACAACAACTAACCTTCCTTGTCCCCAGATGCCAGACTACCATGGGCCAGAGGGCCTTTGCCCACAGACCACCACAGTGGTACAATACTCTCAATGAAGAAACTCTTACTGCTGCTGCTCTTGGCCCTTTTAAGAGACAACTCCAACTTAATCTAATTTCAACTAGTCATTGTGTCTGCCTCTCCTAATCAGGGGCCCACCGCTCACTGCCCTCCACTTCAATCTTGACAGCTACCTCTCCCCGCCTTGCCCCCTTCTACCTGCCTACCCCCTTGCTCCCTCTCCCTTTCCTCCCCCGAGGCATTTCCTGACTTTTATCCCTCCCCTCCCTCCCCTTTAGAGCTCTTACCCTCACCCTCTACCCTCTGACAATGGCCTTCTTGCCTGCATACCCCCTTCCCTCTCACCTGCAGTGCTTATTTCTAAGAATGCCCTTGGCTGGTATGTCATGCTACCTAACATTTGACACATTTTGAATTACTGGAATTTCCTAAGCCTCAGTCTCTTACTTCTTTTTATTGTGTAACTATGTATTATTATGTTAACCTTTGTACGTATGTATACCCCCATTCCTTCAACGTGAAATCTTTGTAAATGAGCAGTTCCTGCTCAAAGGTATTTGTAATCCTAGATTTCAATAAAATAAATAAAAAAAATAAGTAGAGGAGAAGACACAATTGTTCAATAGAGCAGGGCAAGGTATACTGATAGACCAGTTCTTGAAAGTGAAGCGAGTAGCACCAAAGGCTCTTGTAAAGCAGATTGTCAGGGAAGAGGAGGATATGGAAGTGGAACTGACAGTGGGCAGAGGATAAAAGCAGAGGCAGAGAAGGAAGATGCATAAAACACAAGAGAGGCTGGCAAGGGGTAGGAAGAGCAAGACAGGAGGGGAGGATATGTTGAAGATACTACAGAGGATCAGCCAGTCTACAGCAGCAGTGATAGCACTACCACTTGTGATGCTGACAACCATGGTTCAGGAACAACTCAGAGTCATCAAAAGGAAAGCCAGGGAAGGAGGGAGTATCCCACTGGATGCTGTCCTCCTCAAGGATGGAGGGCTTACAATCTCCACTGCATTACTGCCAACTGGGTGACCACAGGTGTGGGTGCAGCCAGAGCTGGTCAGCAAGGATGGAAGGATCCTGACATGTTCTGATGCATGCTGACATGCAACAGTCTGCATGCATATGTCCCTGGATCTCTCTGTCAGTATCCCAGGGGGTGGGATCATGTAAAGTGTACAAAAACCCTAGATGCTGCCATAGGATGTCAACCCCTCATTGCAGGCAACACATCGCCAAATGAAGCTCTTATTCTTAATCATGCTCTAACTTTGTCAGGGTTGAGGTTCCAGTCCTCTCGGTGACATCTTGCTGGTAAGCCAGGGATTACCAGGTGCTGAGGTATGTCCAAGAGAAGACCAATGATGGGACTGGGCAGGGGGTAGGAATAAAGAAAGTGCTGGCTGGAGAGAACAGGGAAAACAAGCACACTAAATGTAAAAAAAAAAGGTTTAACAGAGGAGGGCAGACAGTGGAAGAAGCATGGGAGAAGGAGCAGGAGGAGCAGCATAGGAAAGCACATGCACAAGAGGAGTATGAAGACCCATTGGAGTTCTAAAGGTCAGATGTTAGTTGCACCACCAATTAGAGCCAATGAGCATCATATTAAGGAGTGGTGGCCATCATGGTAGGAGAAGACAAAATTAAAAAAAGAGAATGAAAAAGAGAAACTCAAGATGGAAGGTTTATCAGCCAGAAACTATAAAGTCAAGCCTCAGGCTCCACGTTAGCCCCATAGACCAGTACTACATACCGCTGTTGCCCATTCCAAGCAACATCACTCCGCTGAGCTGCAAAAACAGTCCTCTCACAGGCATCACCCATTTCCTTCTGAAGTAACCCTTCCAGGCCATAGTCCCAAAAAAGCCAAAGAAGCTCTGCAGTGAGGGATTATTTCTCAAGTGACATTACAAAACCAGTGATATGTTGCAACCAGTGTAATAAAAGATCAGTTGAAGTGAGTCTACTCAGACTTTGGAAATAAATGTTCTGGCCAATCATTTAAATTGTAAACATCACATCCTTCTAAAAACAAGACCCATTCCTCACTCTGGTCAGAATCAGACTGATGGCCAGTAGTGACAGTCAGGTATGGGGAAGTGGGATGAAAGCATTTATTTAAAAAATCTTAGCCATCATGGCAGCACCCAGATCCTGCATCTGTAGGTACAAGTGCTGCTTCAGAAGGAATCCAATCATCACAAGTGAGACCCAGCAACTGCACCACCAGCATTAGTAGTGAATTAGTAACAAAACAAAGTACACTGCCCAAGTCATTCCCTACCCAGACTGAACTGCTACATAATGACCCAAGTTCCATATAAATGACAACATGCATTGGTGAGATGACAGCCCTTGATCTTCAGCCATCTTCTGTGGTGAAAAATTATGGCTTTTGATGACTCTTGCATGAAGACAAGGTCAAATATAACATTTTACCATGCTTCTTGGTTTATCACCATGTTCTTCCCATTATGTATGCTGCAGTACACATGTCAATTATGATACTTCTGAAGGAGGCAGGGATATGTGCATTTCACTATTGACATCATTCTGTAGTAATGTAGTAGCAGCAGTAGTAGTAGTGTAAACAAAAGCTTTATAAGACTAAATGCTACTGGGTTGTCTCTAAGTCAGAGCCCACCACCACCATTCTCACCATGCAACACCACCTGCAAGAGTTACATTAAAAGAGACTCACAGTGGTACAACACAAGAGGATTGGGGGTTGCAGTAGTGGCATCAGTGACATTGCTGATGAGGACCATGATGATGGTGATAAAGAAGGCAGAAACACGAGTTCAACTGAGCCCCCTCAGCAGCAGTAGCAGGTTGTAATCCTCAGACAATCGACCACCCAGTGTCTCATCTTCAGAAAAACACCTAAGATCCCCTGATAATGGGTATTCCTTTCAAGGGAATCTTGGGTAATTTTTGGAAGTGAGTTACTAAATGTTATACTTTTATCTCATGCCAGCAGTCTCTCATGAGAGGCCAATGAGTCAATGGGCATGTCTTCTGAAATACTCTCTAGCTTATTTGAAGGTCACTACATGATACAGTTCAGTACAATACTGTAGGTGTGGCAGTATGGCAAAGACTGCACTGTGACTGTTCGTACTGTACAGGTCATGTAGATACACTTGTCATTGCTGTCAGTTTGACAGTAAGTACTACAATTACTACCATGTAACTAAATAAATAATTGAATTTCACTTAAGTTTAAAAATATGTTGAAACTAATGCTGACATTCAATGTGAAATTTTATATTTCTAGTTCCAAATGTTTTGAGATTTACTGTACAGTGGCCACTCAAATTTATCATTGTGATGTAGCAGATGTATGGAAAGGTTGGTATACAGGGATTACTGCCACTGAACAAAACAGGATAGTGTATGCTAAAGCATAAGACATTCAGAACCCTATTATGACTCGTACCTGTGGGTATCCATAGAGCCCCAAAACTCTAGCCATTGGAATGGTGATTCTTGCTAGTAGATCTCCAACAATTCCAGATAAAGGTGGGCGTAGCTGACACCTGTAATTGGGAACAGCCTTTTCTCCTCCAGATAACATCCAGAAAATGCCCTCAAGTGCTCTATCCTCCCAATAGCATGTGTCAAATATTTTAAATCCCAGTGTAGTGTTTGGCAATATTTGGGGATTTTGGTTCAGCTCTGTTACGGCAAAAATCATGGCAAGAATGCCCTGGTATAACTCAACCACGAATCTAAAAATAAATGTAAGTAATGAGTCATTCGTATTCAAGTAGGCTCTCTCAATCAATCAAGAACGTTATCATATGCTTACTCCCATAAGTGTATAACAGTCCAATTACCCATACAGTATGCTATAACCTACAATATTATTTGACACATCTAACCACACAAAATACAGTTCTTATCAACTTGTAGCCATCTTGGAGCCTTTACAGAACAACAAATCAATATGCATGCAATACTTGAACTACACATACAAATCATAGAACAGTTCAGAGTCCAATACCATCTTACATTCAGGTAAGGGATTATTAATATAACAAATAATACAAAGAACTACAGAATTCAAATTGAGAAAGTTCAGCAAAGCACCACCCACAATTTAAGTTTATATAAATGTGATAAACCTAATGGACACACTACAAGGGCTTGCGTAGTACTAATAATAACAATAGAAGAAACCAAGGGATACAGCACTCACCAAGCTCTACTTGATTGGCTCTGTTTACCATCATTCCTCTGTGTCCCTTAAAAATGTGCTTTTTCCTCCACTGGATCACCTTCATTTATTTTCTTTCTTACCAATAGCCATCATTGGTGTTTGTATTGGTATTTTTTTTTAATTATAGATCAAGAGAGCACTCCCAACCAGTCAGAGCACTCCCTTCTTCTAAGCATGAGTCACTCTTATTCTGTGAAGAGTGTTTCATATGCAGATGCCCTGGAAATGGGCATGTTTGGGTAAGGTTTTATAAATTAATATATTATTGATTGGGCTTCATCACTAATATATTAATACCACCACTGAGACAACTGTTATGGTTGTAAGAGTGGTCTCAGATTCTTAGGGTAACAGAACCATGCACCTTCTGTTTACAGTTCTCACACCCTAAGAATGTTAGCGAGACCACTACATGGTGATCTATGGTAAGGCCCCACCAGGAGAATGGGGTTCAGTTCTGGAGACCTCAGCTATGCAAGGACATAGATGGCATGGAAAAAGTACATAGAAGGGCCACCAAGATGGTGCATGGGATAAGAGGGAAGCCATCAAAGAGAGGTTGAGGGTGGTGGATTTGTATCCGCTCTGGAAACCAGAAAGGGGGGGGGGTATGATAGAAACATTCAAGTATGTGAAGGGGATCAATAAAGTTGGGGGGTGCTTATTCACAAGGAAGGTAGGTGCTAGAACTAGAGAGCATAGATTGAGGGTGGAGGGGGACATTTTAAGGGAAAAATGAGGGGGCATTACTTCACTGAGAGGGTGGTGGTGCTCTGGAACAGTCTGCCGGAAGAGCTGGTGGAGGCCAGAACAGTGAAGAGATTCAAGGGAGCATGGGGCAAACAAGCGGCTGGCTAGGGAATGGAGGGTGGAATCTACGGGGGAGGGACAAGTAAAGAGGGAGGGAATGGGAAGATTGGATGGGCCAAGAAGGTCCTTTTCTGCAGAAACATATCTATGAATCTATGAACCACTCTTACAATCGTAAAAGTTGTTACAGAAGTGGCACTGATGTACAACTGACACTTTTTGATTTTATACATACTGTATATGCCCTGTTAGTCAAAACCCATATTGTATCAAACATAGGTAGAAGCAATATTGACAATTGCTGAAAATTTTGTTTTTAAGAACTAGGCACCATGAAAGTTGATTGAATATACAGAGGCAGTGTTTCTATGGTTATTTAGCCAAACTTGTGAGTCTGAATACAAAACTAGCTATGTACTGTAGTGTTATCAGTCACTATCAAATTCAGCTAGCTCTGGCATAACTGAGCATCACAAAAGCCCATTTTTTATGTTTTTAACTTTTTATGTTGTCACTTTTTGCACATGACCCTTGTGTTCAGAGTAAGGGGAGTTACAAAGATATTTATAATTAGTGTTGTGCAAAATTGACAAATTTCACTCCATGAAATATTTCATAGAATACATGCATTTCTGGAAAATTATTGCACTGCAAAATGTGAAATTTCACCAGCGGAACAGGCAACATATCACCCTCGAACTGCAAAATTCACTGTTCACAGTCAAAATTTTGACATCCGTGGGCAAAAATCTTCAGTTTTACCACTATCTCCTGAACCCATGGTGTCTAGTATGATCCCCCCTGGCCGCTCATGGCTAATATTTTTAAAAAATAAGTATGTATGCTTTCCTTGGTGTTTACTGGTTGCCCTCACCACCCCTGGCTGATCTCCAGCTGAAATTAAATAAAGCCCCCTCCCTCCCCTGAATTACCCTCATGTCCCTCCCGAGTCCTCCTGGCTCTCTTTAGTTAAAAATAAATAAATAAATGAAAAGTTCATCTCCCTGGTGTCTAGTGGACCCAGACCCCCCAACCTGTCAGCAGATAATACCTACCCCCACTCCCTCCGTACCCTGATTGGGCCACTGGCACAGCCCTCCACTCACCTCGATGGCTGGCAGCCTGACTGAGCACTTCAATGAATGAGCGCATGCTCGTACAAGCACGCATGGGCTGCCAGCCATGGAGGTGAGTGGAGGGCTGTGCTGGTGGCCCAGTTGGGGTACTGGGGGGGAGCGGGTGGATGCTATCTGCTGACAGGGTTGGGGGTCCACTAAACACCAGGGAGTTGGATATATATATTTTTCTAGCTAAAGAAAAGTTGGGATGACTCGGGATGGACATGAGGGTAACTCGGGGGAGGGGGGATTTATTTAATTTCATCTGGAGATTGATCAGGGGTGGGGGGCAACCACTAGACACCAGGGAGACCCTTAATTTTGGCCAGTGAGACTTGGTGGGCCACTAGACACCAGGAAGTGTGGGTCTCTCAGGAGAAGAGGCCCATTTTCCGGGAAGATTTTGCCATTTCACCCGCAATTTTGTGAAACATTTTGCTCTGCAAATGTGCCAATTTCATGGCAATTTCACTGGCAAAATTTTATTTCTCAACATCTTTATTTATAATTAAACATGTAAGCTGAAGAAAAGTGTGTATGGACCTGCAAAATTATGCACTATAAAAGGAGTGCCAATAGAACCAGCAGTAACTCAAGATAAAGCGCTCCCTAAGTAGGGTAATTAGTGGCCTCATGATTTATCTAACTCCCTGCTTGTCCATTTGCACTGGCTATCCCTTTTCTTGTACTTAAAAATAAATGCTTCATTTGACACCTTAAATTAGTGTAAGACTTTATCTTACTGTTCTGTTATGAGACGGTAGCTGGATGTGGAAGTCACTATTAGCAGCAACCATAGAGAATTGGAACAATGGTGAGTGGAGCTGCTTGATGAGAGGTCAGAGATTGCCTCCTCCCTTTCATTCCTTTATTTAAATGAGACTTTGGCATGCCCAATCTAAGGTGTGCCTCTTTACTCCTACTAACCCAGATTTTTTGCACGTTCTGAGTCTGCACATTTCTCTTACACTGTCCTTTTTATGGCTGCATAGCACCAGAGCTATGCTGACATATTGTTTATGTGATGCTTAAAAGGTGCTCTGGGGCATGGCTTTCTCTCCCCCATTTTGTGTTTCTCAGAACAGCCACACAGCATTCCAAAATAAAAAAATGTTTTAAGCAGCATTATAGTATCTACTGTGTACCTCAAGAGCAAGCAATAAGGATCAATCAGCTTTTATCATGTGGGTGTGTGGCTATCATTTGGGGGTGTGGTTGTGGCTGGATGCTGAATGTGCAGCATTTTGTTTCCTCCTCATTTCTGTCCAGTAGAGTTGAATCACAAACAGTTGTGCAGGAATGAATACTCTTTCTCTTTACTCAAACTGCACTGCAATTTCTTGTTTACTGAAAGTTGAAGCTGTGGCAATGGGTATGCCATTAGCATGAGTTATGCATATGCAGAGGTGCATACCCAGTATCAAGGCTTGGAAAAATTGCATTAGAAATGAAACCCTGGCTTAATTACACAGTTTTTAAATTGCATATGCAGTCCTCACCCACCCCATCTAAAGGATGCTCTCATCCCAATTTTAATGTACTGGGTGCAGAAAACCACATATGGTGTAACACTTTATTCTAGTTTATAACAACACCATTCAAATAAAAGTGCTTGCCAATACATTCTACAATTTTTAAACCTTTTTGTACCTGCGGCCAAGTACTTTTCCTCATTTTGGAACCCCTCAAGATCCTGAACCTTGTGCCCCAACCGAGGGGTATAGATATCCTTTACCACCCCAAACAGTGCCTCAGTGCTCCGTGTCACCTCTAGCAGGAAGCTGTAAAAGGTGGACACTTGCTGCTGACAGATCACAACTTCTTGCCAATGAAGAATCAGTCCCCGTTGTTGTACATCAGCATGTTTATCACTTGGTGAGGCAATGTTGTGATCAACCTAGCCATGGACAGTGACAACAATAGCGGGGTTAATATCAAATAGGAAAACATCCCCTAAGAAAAAAAACAATGATTCTCAGAACTGATAAGAAGGTAAACAAGAAAAAATACAGTTCACATAATTTCCCTTCCCAGGACTTTGAGTGCCTGTCAGATGACTTGTGGATCCAAAGAAGACTGCTAGTACTTAGTCAGACAGAGGATACACTGACGCATGTTAAACCTGAAGGGATACTGCAGCTTTTCCCTGCTGCTTGCCTCTCTAGCTCCTGATATCACCACCCATAGGACAGCTGTTACATTGCCCCATGCCCGCTAGCCCCAGTATACCTTACTCTACTGCTACCACTGGTGCAGGACATGTTGGTTATTGTTTGACATTTCCATGGCAGTCGACAGTGGTGAAGGCCAAGCAAGGGAGAAACAGCTCCCAACAGGTGCGATCCAGACAGTGGTAAACGTGGGTTCTTCTAAAATCAAAATGAAACCTGCAACTTCCATAGTCTACTGAAATTAGATGACAACCAGGCTGCTGTTTTGAGATGCACATATCAGATTACAGAGTGACTGTTCTCTTGTCAGATCTCATTGTTTTGGAGCAAGACTTGGTTAGTCTTAAGCGCCAAATTAAACAAAAATGCCTTTTAATAGGCATCTCACACAATTTTTCTTACTCCTGAAATTCAGATTTGGTTTACAATGCATTTCAGTGGAATAGTCACAGTCTATCTTTTATCAGATTAATGGATTAGCAGCCATTGTGGCTCTGATCAGAGTTTGCCTAGTGTCACTGCCAGAAGCACACACTTACTCAAAACACTGCACTACCTCATGTTTTTTTTTTGTTTTTTTGTTTTAATTAAAGTTACAGTGTATCCCTTGTTTGGGACTTGTATTGCTCTAGTGCCTGTTCCATTCTGCAAAACTCAGTTTACCATCACATTTCGCTGTCACATACAGCATGTCATTTTTCTGGATTGTTAAACGTGGCTGTGTTTACTAATCTTCGATAAAGTTAAAGTTAATTGCTTGGTTGTAACAAGATGTAGAGGTGTTCCTTTCTTCTCTGCATTTACAGATCCTCCTGCACTGGCTATGCATGAGCTTCAAACAGCCTGCATGTTCCAGTTCTGATTCTCAGGAAAGGTACAAGATTAAGCTCAGACAGTTTGCAGAATCAACAGTCTTTCAGATCATGACTCTTACTCCTTAGAAAGAGACAACTAATTGTTCTAACTTTACAATGTCTTTTCAGAAAATAAAACAACATAATTATTCAGAGTGGCTTGTAGTGTCACTGTGACCCTCTTTATAACTAGGGATCTCCAGTCTGAATGATAATACACACATCATATAACAGTGTGTTTTCACACTTGTTATGTTGGCGTGCTTGCGCAGCCAACATAGTGGGACAGTGCAGCTTTAAAGGCATGGTCGCTGTTGGGCGAATGCAGGGGATGCACCAGTAGGCACGTCCCACATTTCCCAATCAGCCTGCATGCCGGCGCCACACCATGCATACATAATGGGGCGAGCACATCTAAGAAAAGGTCCGCTGCAATCCGAGCAAAGCTTGTCAGATGCAGTGGTCCTTTTCTTCACCACCATTATGTGCATAGTTAGCTGGCAAACCTATCGTCTGCCGACTTTGGGGTGCCCAATCCCCTGTCGGTTAACCCCGCTGTCTTTCTGTGCCAATGGGAGAGCCCACTCCCTGTCTGCATAACCCCGATTGTTGAATGCTGGGGGTGCCCAATCCACGGCTCGCCACCCACTGTCTTTGTATTGCCAATGGGGGCCCCTCCCCCATGCGCAACCCCCCAATTGTTGAATGCCAAGGGGTGCCCAATCCCCATAGCTCATGCCTCCCCTTTCTTTCTCAGCCGACAGAGGTGCCCAATCCCGTCGGCATTACTCTCTTCCTCCCCGTGTTGTGTGCTGGCGTGGGTGCCCAATCCCTCGCCAGCTACTGACACCCAAAACAGTTAGTTGGCACGCTGGGAGCTCACCCCAGCGTGCAAAATGCTCTGCAAAAGTGAAAACTGTCCTGCAATGTTTTTTCTGTTTGTTTTAACCTGTAAAGCAGAAACGGTCCCTGGTAGTCTCGATGCCCCTCCCCCACCACACACCCACCCGCGCACCCTGCCTCCACTCACCCCCACCCCATGCTTACTCCCAGAGTCCAGCGCGACAATCTTCTGTGGACCGGGAACACATCTGCACTCCTCCAAGCTAACTGCGAACTAAGGAAATTTCGGTAAGCAGTATAATGGAATGAATAGGGGTTTTTAAACTTTCATGCATATCTTAGGCATTTTTGGGAACCTTGCCCCCAAATTTTCAACATGGGTTTTTTGGGACCCCTTCTCATGCATTCTTGCACTGTCATGGCGTTATTCAGTCCCGAAAGGTGATTTCACAGTCACTGCGCGGAATCACCTTTCGGGACTGAGTAACAAAATGACAGTGCTGCTCTTCATGAGGGGGGCTCTCAAAAAGCCTATGTTGTAAGTTTGGTGGGAAAAATCCAAAAAATTACTGTTTTATGATTGTACGTTGCAACTGCGCAACGCACACTTGTAAGTTAGCGTTTTTCCACTATTTTCATGCCATATTCTCAACATTGGCTTTTTACCACACCTTCTTGTGAACCGTACAGCTGTCATTTTTCACATCCTGCCCAAAATGTGTTTTCGCACTTCTGGTGCAGAATAGCGTGGTCGCTGTGCGAAATCAGTGTTCAGGACACATTACGAAAATTACAGTGACACTGTTCATGAGCAGAGGTCCTAAAATGCCTGTGTTGAAAATTTGGTGACAATATTCCTTAAAATGACCGTGTTACGAGCATGTGTTGTGCAGTCTGCAAGCACGCTCGTACGTTCGCAAACTTCTAATATTCTCACTCCAGATTTTCTACAGTGCCATTGTTCTGCACCTCCTAATGAACAGTACAGCTGTCATTTTTCACATCCTGACCAAAATCTGTTTTCGCAGTTCCGGCGCAGAATAGCGAGGTGGCTGTGGAAAGTCCGTATTCTAGTCACATGATGAAAATGACAGTGACACTGTTCATTGTCCCGGATTCCCCCCTTTTCCCTCACAAAAAGACAGAGACCATTGTTTGTCGTTGTGCTCAGATTGGCAATTAATTTATTTATATTCATAATCCAATATTCCATTTTCCATTTCCTTATTATCATATTTCCAGAAATTTCATTTATTTCCATCCACATATCAGTCTCTGATTATCCCTCCCCCAGGTGAAAACCTTGCTGCCTTCTGCTTCTCCTTTTCCTCTAGGTAACAGTGAAAACCGAGACCGCTTTCTTCTTCTTCCTCTTCTTCCTCTTCTTCCTCTTCTTGTGTTATTCTTTTTTTCTTCTCCCTCCCTCCCTCCCCTTTTTCCCCACTAGCCAGTCTCCAGCTTTCTTTGGATGGCTGGCTTCCTATACTTTGGGTATCCTCTCCCTTACCTCAAGGATGATCCTTTCCTTTTTTTCATATTCCAATATCATGTTTCCTCCATGCTTCTATGTAAGTCCCATTGTCTATGGCCAGATCTTGAGCAAAATCACGCCTGACCTGTAAAAGTCTCCACCCATTCTTCTACCCCCTCAGTATCACCTGTCCCCCTCTGCCTTACCAATGTCCCCACCCTTCTATTCATCTTTCTCCTGGCCCTCTCTACGCCCTGTGGCTGTGCTCCCACCTCCATACCCTTCTTGGTATCATATCTGACCAGGCGAGACACACCTGAGGCCACCACTGTCATATTGCCACTAGATCCCTTTTTATCTGTAAGTATGTGTCTACCCATGGTCTGCCTGCCAGGTCATTGTCCCCTAGATGTATAATAATTAGGTCTGGACTGGGCCGACGTCCCTTGACTTCCTTCAAGGTGGGAAGCAGCTATGTCCATCTCATCCCACGTATGTCATGCCAGACCAACCTACACTGTCTTACATCCTGGTACAGCTGCTTTCCCCCAGCCTTCTTCTCTGCTCTCTTTCCAGCGCAATAAATATAGGAATGGTCACAGATCCAGACTTCCGTGCTCCTCCCTCTACCTATGGGGTTCAAGAAAAATTAATTATTTTACACATACTCTTAGTGTCATCACCGTATTATCCCCCCCATTTCTTTCTCCTTGCCTCCCCAACTTTTCCCTTTTGCCTCCCCCCCGACCTGCAATTCCCACTAGGAGTACCACCTTCAACACATTTTTTTTTTATTTTTACTTCAGTGCTCTAATGTATCTCTTATAACTGGCTGACTGCCAGTGCCCTTTTTCCAAAATGTCCTTCACAGGTTCCCCCATTGCTGCCCACTGTGAAGCAGCCCAATCCGTAGGGAATGGGATGCGTAATTAGCTGGGTCCTCCCTTATGAATTGCATGCCCTTTTTAAGCAATGCTGTGACTTGATAGCCAGTGACCCTTTTCCAGTCACCATGTACAAATAGCTTTCCTGTCCTGGTCCCCTGCTCTGCTGCGAAAGCCCACAGAGCCTGCACTGGGCATATTGCAACCTCTACTTGCCCCTTCAGTGTCACTATGCAACCTTGTCTGTTTGGTCCATTTTTGACCTCCTGATCTTGATCCATATCTCTTTCACCCCCCAGCTTACATCGTCCCACTCCAAGCCTCTTTCCTTGTCTTCTTTCCCAAGGCCTACCACCTCACTCGCTCTCATCGCCCCTGCAAACATTATCACATAAATTGTGTGAAATAGCTGGGCCTCCACCTTCGATCTGCATATTACCGGGAGCACCTCCTTTAGCCTTATTAGCCACTGCTCCCCTATTGGCCTCCTATTATCTCCTGGCCCACGTTTCAACCTGCCCCATCCCTGCATCATTCTCCTGATGAGCAGTGATTTTGTCAGGTCCTTCCACCACTTTAGGCTGCAGATAACACTAATCCTTGCCAGATAAATCCCCATTGGGGTGTGGGCGGTCCCTTTCTGCCTCTATTCCATGGTGAACATTCCCAACTGTTCCTCTGTGAGTGGCCCACTTACCTCCATCTGGTGCTCAGCCCTGAATGTTTGAAACACCCACCAGGCCCCATTGTAAGCCCTCAGAGTCCGAGGTGCCCATAAGCTGCGAAACAACAGTTCTGCTCCTTCTTGCCAATGTCCCAGATGTTCGTTGGTATGGGTGTTTTTTGTTCCTCTGCTGCTGGTGCCAGCCTCCAGAAATGGTCCAGCTGCAGACGGGAAAGGCTGTCAGCCAGGGTATTGTGTACCCCTTCTATATGTTTTGCTCTGAATGACATGTTCAGCTGCAAAGCCCTTAAAGCTAAATGTCGTAATACTTTCATGACCGTCTCTGACCTGGCTCCCCTGTTGTTTAGGACCTCTACCACTGATCTGTTATCACACTAGAAGGTCACTTTTTGATCCCGTAGTTCTTCCCCCCATACCAGGGAACATGCCCATATGGGCATGATTTCAAGCAGTGTTATATCTCTTATTTTCCCATCCTTTACCCAGCTATCAGGCCATGGTTCTGCGAACCACCTGCCCCTCAGGTAACCCCAACCCATGCCAAACCACCCGGCTGAGTCTGTGTAGAGATCAAGGTCTGTGTTGTACACCCACTCTTCTTGCCAGAATGAACAGCCATTATATTCCTTCAGGAATTCTTCCCATATCCCAAAATCTTCTCTGACACCTCTTGTCAGGTCCACCCAGTGATGTGGTCTGGTGACCCCTGCTGTAGCCCTAGCTAACCTCTGTGTGAACGCCCTCCCCAGTCCAATGGCCCTGCAGGCGAAGTTCAGGTGCCCCAATACTTGCTGAACTTGTTTCAGCTGTATCCTTCTCCTAGTGGTGTGTAATTGAATCAATTCCTTCAGTTTCCTCACTTTATTGTCTGGCAGCCTGAATACCTCTTTTGGGACATTTATCGCAATCCCCAGGAACTCCATCACCCTGCTGGGCTCCTCTGTTTTTTCTGGTGCCAGTGGCACCCCTAGTTCCCTGCATAATTCCTGAAACTTACCCAGCATATTCTGTGTCTCCCTTTTTCCCCTCCCAATGAAAAGGAAGCCATCTAGATAATGAATGACCATTTTATAACCCATCCTTTCTTGGAATATCCATTGCAAACACGTGCTAAAAGCTTCGAATGTCACGCAAGCTACAGAACATCCTATTGGCATGGCTTTGTCAAAATAATACTGCTCCCCAATTTTAAAACCTAATAGATCCCAGTCTTCTCTCCTAACCAGTAGCAGTCTGAATGCGCACTCAATATCTGTCTTTGCCATCCATGCATCCTCAGTAGCCCAGATTATCCAAACTGCATCCTCCAGTGTCGCATATGTCACCCTTCTGTGTTCCTCCCCAATGAAGTCATTCACCGAATCTCCTTCTGGATAAGACAGGTGGCGAATCACCCTGTACTCTCCTTCTTGCTTCATGGGTACCAAACCCAATGGCGAGATCCGCATATCTCACGGGGGGGGGGTTGAATTGTCCCTCTACCCTTCCTGCTGCCTTTTCTTTCTCTATCTTCTGTCTCAACATTTCTTCCTTTCCTTTAACGGATCCCAGGTTGCCTGCCTCTCTCACTTGCATGGGCCCCTCACACTGTAGTGAAAACCCCGTCCTAAAACCTTGTATAATCATCTCCCGTACTGCTCTGTTTGGATATCTGTCCAAACAGGTTGTCCATGCCTCTAAATTGATGGGGGTTCTAGCTACCCTGAAATGCTCCTTTTCTATCCCCCCTTTTCTTCTCCCCAGCCCCCCGTCTCATGCAGGGTTCTTTTGATCAGTGACTCTGACCCACCCGCTCATGTTCCCTCTACCCCTCTCACCCTTATTCCATGTCTGCCCTTTAAACCCCTGTCCTTCCCGAAAGTACTGTTGACCTGACCCTTGTCCCTGTGTCCCTTGGGTCCATGCCGTCCTGCATCTGCTCGCCAGGTGTCCTCCACCTCATTTTGAGCAAGCGTGGCAAAAACGACATTGAGGCCAGGAGCAAAAAGCCCCGTTGTAGGCCCAACAACATCTCTGGGTTGTCGACTCTTTCTTCCCCCATTCCCCTTCGGGCGTGGACTGATCAGGGAAGTAGTCTGTCCACAAATCTAACTGCTTCATGTCCCATCTCACATCCCTGAATGTTGCCATTCTCTGTCGAAAGAATCCGTCATAATATAGCCACCCCAACCCGCCTTTTGCCTTTGCCCTCCTTATTATCAAGGAATACGTGATGAGCAGGATACCCAGCTCCGGCCTTTCTCCAAGACAATGGCCGAGAAAGTGGCAAATCCTACAAACCATCCATCCCAGGTCTTTCCCTTTGTGAACTTGTCCTCCTCCTTTTCTCCCAAAAGCACTATTGCCGATGCCATTTCTCTCCTACCTACAGTATGTTCTCGGCCTCTTCATACTTTGCTGCTGCTTCCCAGCTCACCAAAGCGAATATATCCACATACTCCCCTTTCCATATTTTCTCTTTCGTGGCCAGTGGGACATGCTTTCCTGTCCTCATCCCGAGTGCACCTATCTCCCTTGTACTTTTCCCTTCTTTTTCTGCACTCCCTTCATTACTTTTTGTCACCTCTTTTTCCATCCTAATCTGCGCCAGAGCCGATTCCATCTGCCCTAACCCTCCTGTCCCCAGTGCTGATACAATTTGACCTATGTATTCCTTTATACTATCTCCCACTGCTCTGGGTGCGTTACCTGTAACCTTGTCCGGGCCGTGCTGCCTGGCCTCTTCCAACTGCCCCCTTTTCTCTCCTTGTGGCTGAGGAGGAGGGTGAACTCCTATGGTTTGCAGAGGGAAAACCACGTTCTGGGGGTCTGGCCTGGGTTCAGCAGGAAAGATCCCACCTTGATCGGGGGGAGGTACTGGCGTTCACAAGTCTATAGGCTGCAGAGGTACTGGATCAGCCACCCTTGGGGGTTCCACATAGCCGGTGAGTACCTGTAGTGAGCCTCGTGGCCCTTCAGTTGGTTGTTCCTCTGCCCCCTTTCTCTGGGCCCGCTTTCCTTTTCTCACCAGGTCTCCCTGGTTCCTCCCATTCCACCAGCTCCCACATTTGGTTGGCCTTTTCTGCCAATTCGATTATGGTCCTGTAGGCATCCTCCTTTGATGGCTTGCTTTTCTTTGGTGCAATTTCCTTCACTTTTCCCTGTGAAGACAACTATAGGAAGAGAACAAGAGCCATTATATGCTTACATTACCATATTTTTTTTTTGTGTGTTCCCCGTTTCTCTTGTTTTTTTTTTTTGCACCCTCGTGCCCTTTTGGCTTTTCCTTTCATTCCCGCGTGTCTTCCTTCCTATGTATCTTTTTTGCTCCCTACATCTCTTTTTTTTTTTTTTTGATCGTCACGCTATGTGTGACGTCATGCCGAGGGTTGCTATAGCCTGCTTAACTCCTCCCTGTATTGGGCCTCCCTCTGTTGGTCCCCCTTTTCCTTTTTTTGAAACCCCCAAAACTATGCCCTTGTATCTAAAGAACCCTTCCCATCCCCCAAAACGCTTGCCTTGTGGCTCACACCATTTAAGCAGCCTTGCGCTGCTACCTGCTCCATTTGCTCTTTGGGTCCCTCAGACATTTACCCTTTTTGTCGCCCCCTCGCGAGGCCCCCTGCCACCAAATTACCCTGCTTGTTGTTGCCCCGCGTCACCCGTAGGTTGCTATAGCGAAAATCAGTTCCTCCCTTTGCTGGGCCTCCCCCTGTTGGCCCTTTTGTGGAGAAAACTCCCCCAAAAACCTCATGGCTAACAAGGCCTCATCCCTAACCCTCCCTCCTGAAAACGCTTTCCTTGTGGCCTACCCGTGGTGTGCTCCTTCATGCCACGTGGCCGCATGAGTCAGACCCTCCCACAAAACCTTCCTGTTTGTGCCCTCTTTCCCATTCTGGTCTCTCCCCCCCCCCATGCTTTGTAACCATGTTTCAGCAGCCAACACATCCCTGTTATCCCAGTGCCAGGCCAAAAAATTCTTTTTTTTTTTTATTTTATTATCCCCAGCTCTTTCCAGCCATGTGCTGTTCCCTGTTCCACTCGCTTTTGGCCCAGTACAGGCTTTTGCCCATTTCCCCCGCCTCCCTTTTGAAGCCCCTTGCCATCAAAAATCCCACAGCTTGCTGCCCCCCAGGCCTTCCAGCCCTGTGCTTGCTGCTCCCTTCTCTCAAATAGCCTCTTAGCCTCCCATCCAGGTCCCTCGCTGAGCCCACGACAGCCCCAGACCCCACGCCATGCTGCCCCACATGTTCAATGTGCTACCCCGCACCTTTCTGGTTTGCATAGCCCTGTCCTCCAGCCACACCCTCTCTAGGCCAATGCCAACCACCCTACCACTCGTTGTCCCCTCAAAATCAGCCTTGTGCTGGAAACAACACTCATTTTCCGCAGAAATAGCCTTGCCCAGCAATCTTCTCTTTCGCTCAGTCACTGCTTGTAAAACACCACCGCTTGCTACCGCTGAGGACCCCCGACCATACTCCCAGCCATGTGCTAGAACAAAACGCTCATTTCTCTCTGACAAAACCTGCTCTCCACAGGATTGCTACTCGACAATACTTCCAGCCATATACTTCAAAAATCGCTCGTTTCTCTCTTAAAATCTGCTCTCCACGGGATTGCTAACCGACAATACTCCCAGCCATGTGCTACAAATGCTCATTTCTCTCTAACGCTCATTTCTCTCTGAAACATCTGATCTCCACAGGATTGCTACCTGACCATACTCCCAGCCATGTGCCACAAAAACGCTCGTTTTTCTCTGACAAAAAACCTGCTCTCCACAGGAGTGCTACTTCCAGGTCCTTTGTCCAACCTCTCCTCACTTAGCCTCAGGCACCGCTTGCTCCACTCGCTCTGCTCCTGGTCCGTCATTACTACCTGATATCTTGCCAAGCCATGCAATTAACCACAGAAACCAGCTATACAAATAAATTATTTTTTTTTGTTTTTTTAAACAACTAGCAGCCATTTCAAAAACATCTCTTTCTCTTTCCAGCATTGTATGCAATTTTTTTTTAAAACAAATCCAAACCTCATTATTCTCTCTTCTTTTTTTTTTTTTTTTTAATTTTACTTCTTTTTATCCTGGTGCACAAACCTCCACCAACAGTTCTGCCAATCCCACATGCTGCAGCTTCAGTAAATCAAAAACTCCACCAAAAAGTGGCTGAGGCCCCCTTGTGCTGTGCCTTATGTACCTTCCTTCACCCCCTCCCTTTCCTGTTACCTGTCCATTGTTCTGGCACTTAGTCTCTCCCTTTCCTTCCCCCTCCCCTCCTGAGCACAACCATTCCATGACAGAGGGAAGGGGTGCACCAGGACAACCTGGTCTGCCCCTTAAAAGGCAAACTCCATTAGCAGATGCCCTAAAATGCCTTTGTTGAAAATATGGGAATGAAAGTCAATAAAATGAGTGTATTATGAGCGTGCATTGCACAGTTTGCATGCACGCTCATGACTTTCTGAATTTGTAATACTTTCACTCCAGCTGTTCATCATTGGCATTTTTCCATACCTCCTTATGAACACTCCAGCTGCCTGAAATGTGTTTTCGCACATCTGGCACAGAATTGCATGGCCGCTGTGCGAAATCAGTTTTTGGGACAGTTTGAGGAAATGACAGTGACACTATTCATGAGCAGAGGTCCTAAAATGCCTATGTTGAACATTTGGTGCCAAACTCCATACAATGACTGTGTTGCAAGCATGCATTGCACAGTTTCCACTCACCCTTGTAATTTTGTCAATCTGCAATATTTTCATGCCACATTTTCACCACTGGCATTTGTGCATGTCTCCTTATCAACAGTCCAGCTGCCATTTTTCGCAGCTTGTCCAAAATGTGTTTCTGCAGCTGTGGCACACAATGGCGAACTCTCTGTGAAAAATCACCTTTTGAGACACATTCACAAAATCACAGCACTATGCGTCTCTAGCTACGCCACTCCCACTGCCAATGCCAGCACGACAACATTCGGCATTGACAAATCCTTGTTTTTAAATTAGTTATGTGAATCTTTACAGGTTACAAACCCTTCTGAAAGGGAAGGAAAATGATGTGAACTGTATTTTTTTTTGTTTGCCTGCTCAGTAAATTTACTGGTTCTTCTTGTTTGCCTGTCAATTAATTGTACTGTTTTTTAAGAGTTTTGTGATTAATTATCCTCCCTGTCAATGGAAACTGCAGTTGAAAGCATCAATGGGTTTGGACTAACTCACTGACGAGCATTAGATTGCAGTTTCTTCAACAATAAAGAAAGATTTTTTTGATGAAGTTCTAATTGAGAGAGAGAGAGGAAGAAAGCTTGGTGGAGACAAGGAGACGCATGGAGAATGAAACTGATTTCCAGTCACACATTTTTAAGTCAGCTGCTGTCTCATAGCCCAGGAGAATTAGAGCAACAGAAGATACATGTTTAAAGGGTTGAAAAGCTCTCCTAAACTGATATAAATCCTAGGGCAGTAAATCAAGGCAATCTTGTCAGGTTCAGTGAAAACAAGAACACAAGGAAGCAGAGTTACAAACTGGTAGGAGGAAGGTTCTGGAAGGAGGCCAGGAGGCACTTCATCATGGAGACAGTGGTGACAGAGTGGAATTAGGTAACTAAGGAGATGGTAAAACACAAAATTGTGAAGGGATTAAAGATGGGGTGGGATAAAGTCAAGAGGAGGGTAAGAGTGTTAGGGGATGGGGGACTGAGCACCATGTAACACCAGATACATGAGCTCTGCATCGAGGAGATTTGATAGACAGTAATGGCCTCCTTCTGCTGACAATTTCATATGTTTGTATGTGCATACATTACTACTGGCATCTAGTGTGTGTGGCATTATTAAGGGTTTTGAGATGGCCAAGGTTCACTTGAAATAACATTCTCAAGTGTCCAGTCATTGTCCTGCCATGTGGAGAGGGGCATATTCAAACTGCACACCAGTATACAACAACATTGCAGTGCTGGAACCACTATTCTATGTTATTTATTTATTTATTTAAAAGTTTTTCCATTAAAGCATACTGAGCAGAAAAGTGCTCGTTTCCAGATGCGTCCAGGAGGGGTACAATAGGAGAAGGTACATTTGTATACAAAAAGTTGAACAAGTAGACAATGAATAGCAATGTAATGGCATGGGGTCATAATGTTGCAAAGTATTATGCCGCATGCAAAAATCACGTTGGCAATACAGTGTGATTTCTTACATGCAGCATAAGTCTTTTTGTTGTGGGGCGTCCCTTGAACCACACCCAATACGGATTCTCAACTCTGGGGGTTAACCCTGAAATCACACAAAAGTGTCAAAAATAAAAATATTCTCTTGCGTCTGGGGCCGGGAATCAAATCTGGTCCCATATGCAGTGCTTGGGTTCCCTGCTGCCAGTGGCTTATTCCATTGAGCCACAGCAGCTGCTCGGCAGAATCCCATCCCTGCAGAGGTCTCATCCTCTGCCTAGGATAGTGAGAGGGTGCAGTACTGCATACAGTAGTGTTTATGGTATTGCATCTCTTGCTCATATCTACAGCACTATTCTGGGTTAGCGCTAATGTCATACGCTATTAAGCATATGACATATTGACCCGGTAGGCACTGTAAAATACAATAATAGCCTAACACAGCAATTAAATAGAGCACAGAATTCACACTTTAACTGCTGAGGTGACAACAAAGCTGGACAGCCCAGCCTAAACAGGTATCCGTGTGCTAGAACTTAATACAGTAGCAAGGTGGTTAGAAGCAGGAGCAGAAAATACGGAAGTGGTCTCTGAGGAAAGTGGTAAAATAGCTGGAAGAAGTGGCATGGTGAATGGTAGAGGGGAGAGAATTCCACAATTTAGGCAACTGATAAGAGAAGGTAGCCTGGCTTGCTGAGGTGGTCAAGTGAGGGACCGACACGTATCAGAAGTCATACTGTCTGAGGGAGTGGGATGGAGGGTGAGAGGGGGAGAGAGAGCAGAAGAGAGATAGGAGGGCAGGGATTGTGACCTGTATTTAGCCATGAGACTAGTGCAATGGGCCTGTCACCTATCCTGTAGAGCTGGGGGAGTCAGGGTTTGGTAGAGGGCACTATGGTGGGTACTGGGAGGACAGTCAAGGGTGAAATGACAGGTGTGGAAGAGGGCATCCAGTCTGGTTAGGGAAGTTTTGGGAGTGGCACTGTAGACTACATCCTCAAAGTCAAAAATAGAGTCATTTTCTGTACTACTGCATGGTGGGCCGGCAGCAGGATGCATCCATGGTTGTGGTACATGACACCCAGTTTGGGGGTGCAGTTTCTTGTGGATAGCCTCAATACGTACAGAAAAGTCAAGGTGCTGGTCAAGCCAGACTCTGAGGTATCTAAAGGAGGAGGAGCAGCCCTTCAGTTTTGCCCCATCCAGGGTGTGGAACGTGGGGAGGGAAGGGAGCTGAGAGAGTCTCTGCCTTGTGCCAGAGGTCATGGAGACTGTTTTCTTGGCATTCAGGAACAGTTGATTTGTATGAAACGTGAGCTGGACTTCCTCAAAGTTGGGCTGTAGTCTGGTTGCCACATCAGAGGTAATGCTATAAAGCCTCTATGAGCCCCTAGTGCTCATCTCTAGACACCATGAAGGCTTTCAGGGATGAGGGTATTCACTGAGACCAGAGTTTCCCAAGTCCAGGATTGGGATGCATCCTGGGAGGGGTATGGGGACAATCTGCTGCAAACAAACACTGCACTGTGAAAAACAGCACAAGAAAAACAGTGACAGTCAAAAACAATGTTGAGTACATCAGCAACCCAACCAGGGAGCGCAGCCCCATTGAAATTAATGGGATGTCTTCTTTTTTATGGGGGGCAGAGCCCCCCCACATGCTCTGACATGGGGAGGCTTTGCCCCCCACACCATCCGGACTTAAGAAGATCAACTCTGCAGGGTTGTGGATTTTGCAGATAGGAAGAACCCCGGGAGGGAGAAATATTATTATTTTTTTTATTTTTTATTTGCAGCAGCAGGAAACCTGGCAGGAACCGAACCGTGGTTCTGGGCCTCCTGCTGTGCCATGTACTGGTGTGGGAGTGGCTCAACCAGCACCCCAGAACATGGTTACTCAGTCTGTCTACAAGCTATCCATAGAGTGACAGGGGTAGTGTAATTTTCTACCACTATTCTCTACCACTAGTCTACCCCTGTCGCTCTAATTCCTTATGCACTTTCCACAGTGCGTTTTTTCTTGCACTATTATTGTAGTGCTATCTTGACCCAGTACACAGTGAGGGAAGGTGAAGGAAACACTCTGATGAGTTGGACAACAAGCACATCTGGCATATAGGCACATCAGTTGATCACTACTTAAATAAACCATGGGCAGAAGTTTCCACACCAAGGTCATATAGGTCAGGAGCTGAATTAGGGCCCATATTCCCAGATTAAATGAGTAAACTAGGCACCACAGTTCCATTTAACACTGCATTCTTGCCTTTTTTTTGCAAAATAGACATCACATGTCCACATACCACTGCATCCTGGCCTTTTCTTATAAAATAGACACTGGCCGTAGTGAACACTGCATCCCTGCTTTTCTCTTACAAACTAGACACTACGGGCTGGATATTCAAACTGCGCCATTCTGTGGCACAAGCCCTTGCGCTGCACAAAATAGTTGCGCAGGGGTGTGGCCGGGGCGATATTCAACGGAGTTGCGCTATTGAGCAACTCCTTTGAATATCACCCCCCCCCGGCCACAGCCACTGTGCATGGTGCAGTGGAACTTGCACCACTGCAAGTAATCAGAGTGGAGCATTCAAGATGCGGTGGCGCAAGTTCCATTGCGCCATGCGCAAATTTCCGATATTCAAAAGGTGACATGCAAATGGGGCCATAATTCATGCAAGGCACAGGGGGGGGCCATTTGCATCTATTTATGGCCCCATTTGCATGCCATTAGCATGCAGGTGCGCCGATCCCTGAGGACTTGCGCCTGGTGCCCTGCCAGTCAGCAGCCGTTGGGGACCGACGCCCCCTGCAGCCCGATCGCGGGCATAACTGTTGAAATCCCCCCACCCTCCGGCTGGCCAAATCATGGGCATAATAGAAGAAACTCCCCCTCCCCCCGACTGGCCCAATTGTGGGCATAAGTTCAAACCCCGACTGGCCGATCGCGGGCATAAGTTACAAAAACCCCGACTGGCCCGATCGCGGGCATAAGTTACAAAAAACCCTCCCCGACTGGCCCGATCGCGGGCATAAGTTACAAAACCCCACCCCCGACTGGCCCGATCGTGGGCATAAGTTACAAAACCCCACCCCACTAGCCCGATCGCAGGCAGAACAGATTTAAACCCCCAAGAACATATCCCTGGTGGTAATTCATTCACATATCTGGACTGACTTGTACGGTATGGGCTGCACGCCCAGTGGCTCTTGCTCTGAACCAATGGGCGTGCAGCCCTACTGAGCAGTCAGTCGGCAGGCGGCGGGGCGGCAGGCTGGTGGGATGCTGCCACCCGCCTGCTGATGGGGGGGAGCGGGGTGGTGGCCACTAGATCACCAGGGTAGGTGGACCGGGGGGGTGGACTCTAATGCCTGCGATCGGGCTTCGCGGTCCACTGGACCACCAGGGATATGTTCTTGGGGGGGTGAAATCTATTCTGCCTGCGGTCAGACCAGTCGGGAAAATTTGTAACTTATGCCCGATCGGGACAGTTGGGGAGGGGTTTCTTCTATTATGCTCCACAATCGGGCTGCTGGGGAGGTTACTATATGCCCGCTGATTGGGCTGCAGGGGTGGCAGGGGAGGCACAGAGGAGTCAGAGGGCCACCCACAGCTGGCAGCTGCAGTGTTGCACCCTGCAATGTGGCAGCTCACCTGTGGGTGGCCCTCGACTTACCCTTTTTGCTCAAAGTTGTGCAGGCGCAGGTTGGGGGTTGTGCCTGCACAACTCTGCACAGCCCGCTGAATATCGGGCTGTGCAGTTTATGCATGGTTCCTCCCCCTCCGGTTCAGCATGCCTTCATTAGCATTGCACTGTTGCTCAGCTTGACTTGGGGGGCGCAACTACCTCCTGCTGAATATGGCAGAATGGCACAATTTCGGACTTGCGCAGGCACAACCCTATTGTGCATGGTGCAACCTTTTTGAATATCCAGCCCTACATCTGCACAAAATACTGCATACCTTCTTTTTTCTTGCAAACTAGACACCACACTTCCACAAAATGCTGCATCACTGCATTTCCCTTACACAATAGACACCACAACTTCACAAAATACTATATACCTGCTTTTTTCTTACAAACTAGACAACACACTTTCACAAAACACTGCATCACCATCTTTTCTTGCAAAGTACACCCCTCTCCTCCACACTCACTCCCCCACTTTTGTCAGCATGCAGAATCTAAGCCTACTCAGTGGGTTGAACACAAATTTAAGTTCACCTGTGAAATACTCATAAATGTGATTTTTGGGCCACAACATTCTGTGCAAATTAAGGAAAAAGTGCATGTTAGGTTAGGTTGATGTTTTATTTTTTATATAGAGCATTTAGAAAAACAATACAGAAATAGATAAATGACACTTAAAATACCACAACAATAAACACAATTAAATAAAATTGATATGCTGAATTATATACAAATGGAAGTTACTATCAAGGATTAAATTATTGCACTGGGGTAGACCTGACCATAAAGCGACTCTCTGAGGATTACATTTTAAGGTACAATAGCTGCAGTATTTTTTTTAATGCAGAGCAATCAATCTGAGTGAAAACAGAAGTTCCAAATTTGTAAGTGTGGAACTTGTGGATTTAATTTTTTTTCCTTCAAATATCTGACCTCTTGCCTGGCCTAGCATAAAATGCAGAAAATTTACAGCATCTCAGAACAGAAAAGTAGTTATGGGTTTAGGGTTGTCAAGACAATGTTTTTTCAGTCCATGAGCACTATCCACTCCCTGGGTTTCTCATATAAACCTATAGAAGACCAGTTAATATTACCAAGAGTGCTGCTTGTCACAATGAACACTGGGAAGGTGATCCGAGTATCAAATGCTGCAAGTAGTTCGCTGGTCATTTCAAGGGACTTTTTTACATAATCTGTACCCTTTTAGCTGGATACCTAGCCCCTCAGGTCTAAATATCTGTTGTATAGCAGTTAATTATTTTTTTCTTACATTAAAGGGACACTTTCAACCCAGTTGACTATTTTGGTAATTGATAATAAGAAGGTCAGTTATAGGAATAAGCTAGCAGAAGTAAATGAATTTCAGTTTTGATTAATCTATAAAATGTTATTTTATGCTTTCTCTTTTGTTAATACTAAAAAAAAAACAAACTTAAGTGCACTTTGATGTAGATGCCAGAGCTAACCTATACTATACTACGATAATACAGAACTGGTTCAGAATTCCTCACCCAAGTAGGATTCACAGAAGGCTAGAGTTTACAAACCTAGAGGTCATGTAAATTGTGAGGAATTTCCAACATACGTGTATTGAAAACAATACCAATTTTAAATTGAAATGAGTGAGTAAACTTCAGAGTGGCTATTGGAAAAAAAATGTAAAAAGATCTGCTTTCTATTTTTCAGAAATGGTCAAATCAAAGAATTTGCGCATTGCTTTTTTTCCCCATCATCTGTTTATGCTTTCCACAACTTATCAGCCCCCATCTGACCTCTGTCCTTCCAGCCCTGGGTCCACATATCTCTAGGACTTTCCTACTACTCTGAAGGGTCCACCCTTGTGCTGGGGTCAGGGGTTGGTGGTCAGCCCCCCTAAGAGCACAATTCAGAGGTCAGAGGAGGCACCCAGTTGGTGGGTGCGAGGCCTGTGGCAGACCATACAATTATCCTGCCCAGCCAGGGTTGACAGACAGATTTAGTTTAGTAGCCAGGGTTAGAAACATGCAAACATATGTTGAAGCCAGCAGAAGAAGTCCATTTAGTCTGTCTACTCTGCTTGTATTACAGGGTCCACAGCTTGAGCTACTGTCCCTGCCCCCCTCCGCAATCCTCCCATCCTCCCTACCTATGATCTTTGCCTTCCCTCTATGCCTATCCCAGGCTCTCTTGAAGCTTCCCACTGTCTTCAATAAGACCACCTCTTCCAGCAGTGCATTCCAAGTTTCCACCACCCTTGCTGTGAAAAAGTGCTTCCTGACCTCTCTCCAAATCCCCCCTCCAGCTTAAGACTGTGTCCCCTCATGTGATGGTTTCAGCTCAGCTTAAAGAGACCCACTTGATCCACCTTATTTATCCCTTTCAAGTACCTGACAGTCCCAATCATGTCCCCTCTCTCTCTCCTATCCTCCAGGGAGTAAATGTTCAGTGCCCTCAACCTCTCCTCATATGCCTTTCTCTCCTGACCTGCTATCATCTTTGTAGCTCTCCTCTGGACCTTCCCCAGTAGATTAATGTCTTTTTTGCAGTGGAGACACCAGAACTGAACTGGTACCAGGTCACTACAGGGTGGTGAAAACTGTGCATGAAATAACGTGCTGTAGGAAACATGTATGGCTCTACAGTGACAGGTGTTCTTTAAGTGTACAGCAAGAACTGCTACCCCTGTCATGGTAGGCTGCTATGCTTGAGTCTGAAGCATGCTTCCAGGGCAGTGCTTGGCCAAGCCACCCCCAAAGTGGAGTGGTTACAGCACCTGCCTACAATGGCGTCAGAGACTTGGGGCTGCGGTTCGGTTCTCCCCAGGTCCCTCTATACATCGGCATTATTTTTTTTTTTAAGGAGTTTTACCCCCTGAACTTTTCCCCTTTCCTTGAAGTCCACAACCCCTTGGAGTTTATTAAAATGGGTCCAAGGGAAAAAGCCCCCCACAGAAAGCAAGAGAGTCCAATAGCGGCACTCTTCTAGTTCATGTTGGGAATTTGTCCTGGCGCTGTTAGAGCGCATGCTGTTGTGTATGTGCTGCTGTTGTTTTATGCAGTTTTAACCATGACATTATGACCCCATGCCTACTGAACTCTATACTCTAGATGTGGTCTCACCAGTGACATATACAAGGGCAGTATAACCTCCTCTCTCTTACTACTGAACCCCCTAGCTATGCATCCCAGCATCTTGTTTGCCCTTTCTGCTGCTTTCTTGCACTGCATAGAGTGCTTCAGGTGACAAGTGATCATCACTCCCAGGTCCTTCTCCTCCTCTGATACAGATACCTGAACTCCATCCAGGTAGCACCCTGTCCTGGGATTCTTGGCTTCAATATGCATTACTTTGCATTTCTTGACTTTGAAACCAAGCTGCCAGATCCCAGACCACCTCCCCAGCTTTTCCAGATCATCTTGCACATCCTGTATCCCTTCAGCTGTGTCCATTCTCCCAAAGATCTAGGTGTCATCCACAAATAGGCACATTTTGCCCTTAATGTCATCCCCAATGTCATTGATGAAGACATTGAACAACACCGGCCATAGCACGAAGCAATGCAGGACCCCATTGGTGGCCTATCTGGTGCCAAATAACTGTCCCCCCACAACCACCCTCTGGGTTCTGTCCCTCAGCCAGTTTTCCACCCGTCTGGCCATCTTATCCCAAACCCCACATTCTGCCAACTTCCTGATCAACCTTTCATGGGGCACAGCGTCAAAGGCCTTGCTGAAATCCAGATAGAGTATGTCTACCACTTGGCCCCTGTGTACTGTCTTCATGATCCAGTCAAAGAAGCCAGTCAGATCCGTTTGACATGATTCCCCCCCCCCCCATGAATCCTTACTGCTTTGCATCTTGGAAACCATGCTCCTCTAGATATTCTTCCAACCTTTCCTTAAGTATGGTCTCCATTAGCTTTCATGTGATTGAGGTCAGACTGACTGGTCTGTAATTCCCTGGGTCATCCTTGGGATTGCTTTTGTGGTGTGCTGTTCTCCAGTCCTATGGTACCACACCTGACTCCAGTGAACTATTAAATAGGTCTGCCAGTGGCCCTGCCAGCTCTTCAGCCAGTTCCCTTAGTACCCTTGGATTTACTCTGTCCGGGATTGGTGATTTGTTCACATTCAATGCTAACAGCCCCTTCCTCACTCTATCCTCCTCTATTACTACATCTGTGTTCCCCTCCCCCTGCTCATCTTCTTCCTCTTCCTGAAGGCATTGGTCCATCCTACTCCCTGGTGAAGATGGAACAGAAGTATTCCTTTAGTATCTCTGCTTCTCCCCCTGTTATCCTCCACCCATTCTCCCCCTTTCTTAAGCCTAACAATCCCATCCTTATTGTCCCTTTTCTCACTTATATAGAGAAAGAAGGTATTTTCCTCTCTCTTAATTCCTTTAGCTATCAGTAGACCCTTCTGTGCCTTAGTTTACCTGACTTCCTTACTTGCCTATTTAGCCAACCTCAAATCAGTTTCCCTACCCACCTCTCTGTCTTGGTTTTCCTGAATTTTGTATTGTTTTTTTTTTTCCACTCAGGTTGTAGCTACCCCCCCCTCCCCAAGCACACAACTCTAGGATATGAACACACTTGTACATATGGAGGCATGCACACAAGGCATATCAGATGGGGGCATCTCCCTTCATGTCACCCTTCCTGCACTACTACCAAGCCTTCACTTGGTAGTATAAGCACAGTGACAGACCCTCCTTTCTCAGGAGAGGAGAATGATACCTGGGGTGCTTGATCCTCTCCCACCATCTGGTTCCTGCATGATCTGAATCTGTCCCAGAATCTGGGTCACCAGTGTGATGGGTGAGAGCTCTACCACCAAGCCACTAAGCTGTCTATATTATTTAATTTATGTTCAGCTTAATCTAAAAAAGGAAAAGCAGAGAAAATTATATCAGTGATAAATGTGAAATTAAAAATTACATGACAGAATCCTAGTGATGCCCATGCACAGATAAAGAATAGTAAAAGTCTGCTTTCTTTTCTACAGGCCTAGAGACATCTTCAAAAAATCATATTTCTTCTGCTTATTAGCTTAAATATTGACCCATTAATTTCCTTTAAAAAATTCTGAATCTTACATTTTACAGCGTTTTGGCTCAGGATGCTCTGTAAACATAATCTCAGGGTACAGATTTTGGAAATGAGTTGGAAAGAACCCACCGATGATGATATCTCCTGTCCTGGTGAATGCATTCTCTCTTTGTCTCTGCAGTTTGCATCCTATCTTCTTAGTCTGGTAGGTAACATCAGCTGCTGCCAGCAGTAGCAGGATATAGTAAGGAACCATGGTCATGGAGATCCTTCAGATAGAAACCTGGTCAGAGATCTTTGGAGTTGTGGGTGACAAGCCAGAGTCAGGACTGGTTTTGTGTTCTTTATTCAAGTATAAATCTATCAGGAAACAAAGTACAACAGCAGTTATTAGCAAATATTGAGCCAGTATACATCTATCTGTTCTGTGGATATTCTGCCCATCTGAGACATCTGAAACTCCCAGAGTAATTAAATTGTTTTTGAGATGACCATTATACTTGCCATGAAATACAGCTTTTAAATTAATCACGTTTGTTCATTGTACTGTAGAATTCTTGAGATTCAGGAGCCTCATTTTCACAAGGGTCCCTCCCATTCTGCACCTTGGCAAAACTCTTTTAATCTGAGCCATTCATTCAGAACCTGCCATTCTAGCTCAAAAACAAAGTTCTAGTTGATAATTATGGTGATTTACAGAAATGGAACCAAACTGCCATCTTATAATTATGGATGATCAAAGAGAGAAACTTGTTTTTGTTATGAAAACCACAGTTAGGAAGTTGTTGTCTAGTTAGAAAGTTGCAGTACCATTTACATGGTTTTAAAATACTAATGTGTCTTAAGCATTCATTTGCATCATAGCTCTGGCCACTAGTGAAATTAGTTTAGTTTAGTTTATTAGTCTAGGAATTAATACCTTTGAGCCAGGGCTCTTTTACAAAGGTTCCACGTCACAAAGAACATTTAACAAAGCACGATACACATTACAGGTAAAACCAGACAGGAAAGTTACATCATAAATTTGCTATTAACAGTTTAAGGCAGCAACTTTTTTAAGTTTCATGAAAAACAAGCTATAACAGGTTCAAGCGGTAGGCAATTTCGAGGGTTAGAAACTTCCAGGGAGAGGGTGATCATTAGGCGCCAAAAGGAGGCTAGAGAGAGGGCAAGGTGGTGAGCAGGAGAGTAAGTGAGAGGGGACAGGAAAAAGGGGAGTGAGTTTGGGTGGGAGACAGGAAGTAGTAGAGGTACCAGAGGTTCATTAGTCAGGGAGGGAGAGGCCTCAGATGTGAGGATGGACATGAGGAGTAGTAGTCTTTATCTAGCGCAATCACAGTTGCTAGTGGTGGTGAGGTGGGCATAGAGCATGGATTTGAAAGCTTCAAGCGAGGATAGAGGATAGAGGTTGAGGATAGAGTAGGTGGACTAAGCGCATTGAACCATGTCGGGGCCCTGTATGCGAAAGATCTTTGTCCCTGTGCAGTCCGGCATCTCGGAACCAGGAAAGGTTGACGTTCAGATCTGGTGGAGGGTCGTGAGCCAGGATTCAGTCAGAGTAGGTTTTGAATACATAATAGAGTCAGTCTCAAGATACATTTTTTTGCCATTGTGCAGGTGAGATAAATAAGACGATTTGATAGGTTCAACCAGCCTGATTCATAGTACAGATCACGTGTGAGTCAGTCTTTGAGCCCCGTGAGGAGCCGGCAGGCCTTATTTAGAGTGATTGAGATCGCCTTAGAGCAGTGGAGGTAGCTGAGCCATAAATAATAAGGCCATAGTCAATGATTGAGATTATGGAACTCTGTATAGCTATTCTCAATGCCGCTTGATTTAGAAATTGGCGGTTACGGAATAGTATTCAAGGCGTTGGTTCACTGTTTTCAGTGTTGTCAATGAGGGTTGCAAAGGTGAGCCCTTGGTCAAAAGTGATGCCAAGGTATTTGAAAGTATTTACTTGGTCCAGTGTATTTCCCGCAGAGGTTTGTATGGTGAGTGGAGTATGCCTATTTTTGTTTTGGAGATTGGAGAAGAGCATGGCTTTTGTTTTATTGTGGTTTAGCACACGTTTACTATCCAGGAACCACCTTTCAACACTAGAAAAGCAAGTTGCAGGCTTTTTCATAGGGAGTTTGGATCCTTGTGGGAAGAGAGTACAGCATCATCAGCGTATAAGATTATTTTCTCCTGGCAGATATCTGGGAGGGAGTTAAGGAACAGGCTAAGAGGAGCGGTCAAGAATTGATCCCTGTGGTACACCGAGAGAACTGGTTTGAAGTCGGAGAGTTCATTAGAGATTTTACAGCCTGTGACCGATTGGACAGGTAACTTTTACCCAAGCACAAGGACCTTTCGGCCAGGCCTAGGCTAGAAAGTAGGGAGGTAAGTAGGCCATGATGGACTGTGTCGAAAAGCTTTTGTAAGATCGATAAAGACTGCACCTGTTTGGCACCCTTTGTCCAGGGCTGAGTGGACTTCTCCAGAGAAATCAAGTAAGGCTGTTGTTGTACTATGTCCTTTCCTAAAACCGTGCTGTTGATTACAGAGTAGATTGTATTGTCAGGTAATCAGAGGTTGGTCTGCCACTATTCGTTCAAGTGCTTTGGAGAGGGAGGGTATTGATAGTGGTCGATAGTTTCCTGTTGAGGTTTGTCCCCCCTTGTGCACTGGCGTAACTATGGCAGATTTCCATTTGTTGGGAAATTGACTTTGGCAAAGTGACAGATTAAAATTTTGCAAGGGATGAATTACTTCATCCAGGGTGAGAGAACAGGATTTTTAGATCTAGCGTGTCACTACTTGTTCTGGATTTGGAGCAGGCCTTTCTTATGTACTTGTGTGCTTGTACTTTGATTTTCTTGAGTAAAATTGTGGTTTGTCACGAGGGGTGTTTTTGTGATACTAGGCTAGGCACAGGTAAGTCCGAGAAGAAATCTGGGGGAGGACCCACTAAGGTCTGTGAATGTCTTATTAAGCGCATATGCAATAGACTTTGGGTCAAGAGTGGTGGATCCATCAACTTTCATAATGGTAGGTGACGATTTTGATTGTTTACCCATTATGTTTCGGATGTTGTCCCAAAAAGCTCTTCCATCACCCCAGGTGGATTCAAGGGCATTCTTGAAATAGGCGTTCTTCATTTGCCTAATTAGTTTGGTTGTTCTAGTAGCCAGGAGTTCATCTGCAAAAAATCCATAGATGTTTGAATAATTGACCAGCTTTGATTAGTAAGGACTTACAGGCTTCTAAATTTATGAAGATGGAGGCATGATATGCTCTCAACAAGGAGAGGTAACATTTCTAGTTCATTACCAGGGTGTACAGCTAGTGTTAGTTAAGCAAGCCTGCAATACACCATTCATGTTAATCAACAGAGGGCTTCACTTTCCAGTATCAACAGTCCTCACCTCTCATTAATATAAAATTAATTAAAAAGATAACAAAACAATGGAAAATGTGGTTGTGCACACTGGCACCAACACATGGCACTGGCACACTGACACTGGCACATGGGCACACTTGCACTGGCACACTGGCACTGGCAAATGGTACTGGCACACTGGCATCAGGACATTGCACATTTGCACTGGCACACTGGAATGGCACATGATGCATTGGCACCAGCACATGGCACTGGCACATGGGCACATTTGCACTGGCACACAGGCATCAGGTCATGGCACACTAGCACTGGCACATGGGTACACTTGCACTGGCTCACTGGCACTGGCAAATGGCACTGGCACACTAGCATCAGCACACTGGTATCAGGACATGGCACATTTGCACTGGCACAATGGCATGACCCATGATGAATTGGCACCAGCACATGGCACTGGCACACTAGCACTGGCACATGAGTACACTTGCACTGGCACACTGGCACCAGAAAATGACACTGGCACACTAGCATCAGCACACTGGCATCAGGACATGGCACTGGCACAGTGGCACTGCCACATGGGCACACTGGCACTGGCAAATGGTACTGGCATATTGGCATTAGGACATGGCACATTTGCACTGGCACACTGGCATGGCACAGGATACATTGGCACCAGCACATGGCACTGGCACACTAGCACTGGCACATGGGTACACTTGCACTGGCACCAGCAAATGGCGCTTGCACACTAGCATCAGCACACTAGCATCAGGACATGGCACTGGCACACTGGCACCAGCAAATGGCACTGACACACTAGCATCAGCACACTGGCATCAGGACATGGCACTGGCACAGTGGCACTGGCACATGGGCACACTGGCAAATGGTACTGGCACACTGGCATCAGGACATGGCACATTTGAACTGGCACACTGACATGGCACATTTGTACTGGTACACTGGCATGGCACACAATGCATTGGCACCAGCACATGGCACTGGCACACTAGCACTGGCACATGGGTACACTTGCACTGGCACACTGGCACTGGCAAATGGTACTGACACACTGGCATCAGGACATGGCACATTTGCACTGGCACACAGGCATCAGGTCATGGCACACTAGCACTGGCACATGGCTACACTTGCATTGGCTCACTGGCACTGGCAAATGGCACTGGCACACTAGCATCAGCACACTGGCATCAGGACATGGCACTAGCAGCAGCACATGGGCACACTGGCACTGGCAAATGGTACTGGCATTGGGACATGGCACATTTACACTGGCACACTGGCAGGGCACGTGATGCATTGGCACCAGCACATGGCACTGGCACACTAGCACTGGCACATGGGTACACTTGCACTGGCACACTGGCAAATGGTACTGGCACACTAGCATCAGCACACTGGCATCAGAAAATGGCACTGGCACACTGGCACCAGCACATGGCTCATTCACACTGGCACAGCACATGGTACATTGGCACCAGCATATGGCAGTGGCACACTGGCACCGACACATGGGCATTGTGTTGCCCTGCCACCTGAGAGACTGGGATTCAGATGTATGCCAAGAATCCCATTCTGAAGATGGGCTATGCCCAACCATGTACTGTAGCAGAGGTGAGGCTATCGATTCTTAGAGAAGGAGGGTGTGCGCTGCCCAAATTCATGCAACCCCCATCAAGTCCATAATTCAGTGCCTTTGTTGTCAACTGTGATGACAGCTACCTAATGACCCATAGCTGCTTTAATACACTGTTATAAAATGAGTAAATTATTTCCTAAATTCTGATTGCCCGAGAGGGTTCGGAATCCAGTGCCACAAGGAACAACAGCCAGTGGATTGGGAACACTTTCAGCAACCACTACAAAGTGCACAGAGGTATCAATTATTTTTGAGTATCAAAGAAGAATCTTAGTCAGCCATTTTTGAAAAGTAAACACTTAAAAAAACATAAGTACCATGAGTCATGAAATGACACAAAAGTGTATATTTATAGTATTAAATACATCACCAGTACAAAAACAGCACACAATTCATATGCTGTCTATGTACACTCCTTACAACTGACCTTTTCTAAGTTGTCATTATATTTTTTTAAATTTCAGGCCACAGATCCACTACATAGTAACAGGTATAGCTCCAGCAGATTACCAACTGAATGGCCACCTGCTTTTCCTTCCTCCCAGCAATCACCAGATGGTTGGCAGCCATGGTAAATCTGGAGTTGTCTGACTCTGCCAGTTGACAATAAAAATATATAAATGTTAACATCAAAGGCACTCTATTGACTTCCCCTGACAGCCCTTAACAGCAGACTTTTCCCAAGACACAGACTGCCTGAAGTGTTTTATGCGGGGGGGGGTGCTGAAGACACAAAACAGGAAGACCAGAAATATGATGATCACTGACAGCTTCTCTCCTTCTCCCCCTCTGTGTATTTTATTATTTGCTTTTGTTAACCAGGTAAGCACACTAGACATCCAAGTGCCTATTTTCAGGTGCGACCTGGGAGAGTTACAGAGTGAACGAGAAACATAATACACAATTGAGGTAACATACAGGAGCCGCAGGCTCCGACAAGTGGGTGGTACAGCTTATGTGCAACATGCTCAAAAATGGTCAGGTAAGCAGTTTAGCAACAAGTTACATAACAGCGTAAGGAAGTAGAATAACATCAAATTACAGCTCGAAATAACATCAGAGAACAACACAAAAGAAATAAACATCAAAATGATACATGTATGTAATTGCCTGACATGAGCACCTAACAAGAGAGAGAAATGAAAGAACTATGCAGAAAGGAGGCGGGTACAGATATGACAGGATCGCCTCTCCCACAGGGGGATGGTAATTACCTTATGAAGGTTATCAGCAGAGATTTAATAGTGGTGCTCATAGGGCAGCCCCTCAGAGAATCGGGGCGGGGGGAGCACGCTGGGTCTATGTGGAATATAGACAGGCCGAGACAGCTTTGAGGAAGCTCCATAGGGATGTTTTGAAGCAGGGGTGGGAGGGAGAGGCACAAACTCGGGCGGGAAGGGAGTTCCATATTCTTGGTGCGTGGATGGAGAAGGCCCAGTCACCTGTGAGGGTGCAGGTCTTGGGAACCAGGCGGACCTGTGCAGCACTAGATCTTAAATGGTAGGCAGGGGTTGCGTGTTTAAGGGGAAGGGCAAGTGCACAGGGAGTAGCAGTTCTAACTATGTCATCTACGAAATTGCCAAGGACAAAGGTGCAGTGCTTTTCAGGGGGGAACCACTCCAGCCATGAGTAGAGCTCACATCGATGTGTAAGGCGAGGGGCAGAGAGTGCAAAACGGCTTACATTTTTGTAAGCAGTGTCCCATTTCACAAGGCTAGAGTTCGGGACAGGAGCAAAGGCAACAAGCCCATAACACAGCGTGGGAAGGAGTATTCCCCTGGCTATGGCTATCTTGATAGGCAGTCCTTGGCTCTGTAGGCAAGGCCGAGCTTGCCATTCATGGCTTTACATACATTCCGAATGTGCGTGGTGAGATCCAGTTGCGGATCGAGGGTTACCCCTAGATACTTGACAGAGTCAGCGACTGGCAGGAGGGAGCCATTAGCTCCATAGATTTTTAGAGGTGCCGGGCAGGAAGAAGTTTTAGCCACAGAGCCAAGGAGCATGGTCTGGGTCTTCTTCAGGTTGACGATAAGCTTGTGGCCCTTAAGCCAGTTCTGGATATGATTGAAATCGGAGACAAGCCGGGAGTTGATGATAGTAATTTCCTGGGAGCTGGCCAGGAAGACGAGGTCATCCGCGTATAGAGTTGGGAGCCCGTAGGTAGTAGCAGAGGGCAGTTCATTAATGAACAGGGAAAACAGACTGGGCCCAAGGATGGATCCCTGGGGGACACTGCAGTTAACTGGGGAGAGGGCTGAGAGGGTGCAAAGCAGGTGTATTGCTGCCTACCTGCAAGGTAGTTGGAGAACCATTCAAGGGCTCAGTGGGAGAACCCAAGGGAATGCAGAGTGGAGTGGAGGAGGGAATTGTCAACCCGATCAAAGGCCTTAGAAAGATCGACGATATGGCCCCAGTCATATTGCCTTGGTCAGTCGCTGACCTGATCTCAGAGGTAACCATGGCAAGTGCAGTCGATGTGCTATGCCCTTTTCTGAAGCCATGCTGGGCAGGGGAGAGAACAGCATAACTCTGGAGGTAGTGGGACAGTTGAGAAGCAACTGCCTTTTCAAGGAGCTTGCAGGTGACTGACAGTATTGCGATGGGGTGATAATTATTGATATCTTTGCTGTCGCCTTGTTTGTAAACAGGGACAACCTTGGCAACCTTCCATACATCAGGGATGATCCCCGAGATAAGAGAAGAGTTAAAGACATGAGTGACCAGCCAGTCGAAGAGGGGAGCCCCCAGGCTAAGTAGTTTTGGTTCAAGGCTGTCATGTCCAGCCCCCGTGTAGTGTGAGAGTCCAGCAAGGAGTTCCTGGGTCTCACCAACTGAGATCCATTTGAGGTAGAAGGGCAGATGGGGGAGGTGCCCACTCAGCGGTTTTGGGGTAGAGTGTCAGGGAGGGGGAACCTGCAGGTCTGAGAACATGTGGTTAAAAGCAGTGACGATGGTTTGGGGGTTATTACAGTTGGTCCCCCTGATATGCATGTCTGTGAACTGTTCCTTGGCAGACCCTCCAACAAGGTTTTTGACATTTTGCCAAAAGCGCCGGGAGTTGTTGGCCGAGGCTTGCAGGGCAGATTTGCAGTACTCACTTTTGGCGGTGCGTATGGCTCTCTTACAGGAATTTCTGAGTTGCCGATATTCAAGGAGGTCGTTGTCATTGCGGGAGATCTTGTGTTTCACCCAGCATTTGTCTCTCTGCTTCATGAGAGAGAAAAGGCCTCCATGGAGCCACTTCGTGACTGTACCTCGCACCCTCCTTTTAGTGTGGGGTGCATGACTGTTTTGCAAGGGGACAAATACGGCAGGAAAAGATCAAGTGCTGCTACAGAGTCATCTGTTGCAGTGACCCTAGACCAGTCGACATTTCATAGGTCCTTGAGGTAGTCGTTAAGTTTAAGTTTGGAATAGTCTCTCATCTGGATCACTCTGCTGAGGACTTTGGGTGAGTTAAAGCCCCATATGCAGTAGGTTTGGGAGTGATCTGAGATGGCATCAGGGAGTATCCCAGAGTGGACAATTTTATCCAGTCTGTTGCTCATGACCCAGTCAATGACTGACCCTTTGTCCCCCCAGGAGGAGGGCCTTGTGGGTTCCATGATGAACTGACTGAGAGCAAGGCCTGAGAGAAGAGGCTCAAACTGCTTAGCATTGGGCCCCAGCCAATTGAGGGTAAGGTCCCCCAGGATCAGCAGCTCATTTGAACCAACCTTATCCCTAAGTTGGTCCAGTAGTGAAGAGAGCCCTTGAGCACCCCCTTTTGGAGGGTTGTAGGCGCAGACAAAATGCACCTTTTTGGTGTTCCCAAGGAGGAGGGTGTGAAGGAACTCACAGGCTGGGGATGCAGGAGGTAAATGAGCAACTGTCATCACATTTAGGTGCACCTTATAATATAAGAGCACACCCCCCACGCTTACTGCCTGCCCTATCATGCAGGACAAGGCTGTAGCCCGGGAGGGCACAAGCAGAGTCAGGAATGTGGGGCTTAAGCCAGGTTTCTGTGATGCCCATAATGTCAGGCTTGTAATGGGCCACCCAGGCTGTTAGTTCAGCCAGGTTTTGGAAGATGCTGCGGATGCTGAGGTGTGCTATTTTTAAACCTTTGGTGGTTAGCCAGGCTGAGGGGGCCTTGAAAGAGGCCAGGGTGGTTGGGGGACCTTGACAGCTGGCTAGGTTTCCAACCTGTGCGAGTGGGGCCATGGCCCTAGCTCTTGAACCAGCCGGTGAGCATGAGGTACCCAGCGGAGGAAGGATCCCACTGGAAAAGCAAAATAGGCAAGGTCAGCAGTTGAATGACAAAGCATGGGTGCTTTCAGGTGCTGGCTTGCAGGAATGTCTGGGTATTTACTTTAGTGTGCAGTTTTGAGGTCACACCCTGGCAACAGGGCAGTTGTGGAGTATGTTAGACCTCCCAGTTAGTGGGATGCCGGGGCATGTCCTAGTGGTTGGTAGTCAGGAGCAGCAAAGAGAGCTGGGAAAGAATGGGGGTGGGAAAAAATTTAGAGGGGCAAAGGCTTGTGTAGGTACCCAAAGGCAGCTCAATATTTGAGGTAGACTAACAAGAAAGAGAGCTGGGAGAGAAGGGGGGCAGGGGGTGGGAGCAGCAGTTTAGAGGGGTGAAGGCTTGTGTGGGTACCCAAAGGTAGCTCAGTTCTATTGAGGTAGACTAACAAGAAATGTACTATAAAGGCAGTTGCAGTGGAGGATGCCACTAGTGGAGAATCAGCATAGCCTGCAGATGACAAAGTAGGCTGATAGGTTTTCGCGCATCACGTGATCTGAGGCATATAGCATGGTGACAACCACGGGTGGTGGTGGGGGCAGCCGGGGCAGCCAGCACAGCTGGCGGGGTCAACGCTTCATGCAGCACCAAGTCAGCAGAGCAACCAGCGTGGCAGAGAAGCAAGGCCTGGTGTTTCTGGTACGTTTACACTGTTTAGAGTCAATTTTCTCTTTGTCTGAACTGCAGTGAAATGCCTTGTTGGCCAGAATAGTGAGACGCTACGTTGAGCACCTCAGGCTGGTGCTGGCTCCTTCGGGGTTAATTACCTCTGGCTTGTTGAGCTTGGGTGTGAGTGGGGTGGGAGGCAGTCTGAGCAGCACTCTTGACCTCCATGGTAGGATCCGATTCACCTGTAAGGAACAGAAGGCGAGGTGTGTCTATTAAATACCGTGCCGAGGGGGGAGGAGATAGAGGAGAGAGGGTGAGAGAGGAGGGGGCCAGAACAGAGAGGTGAAAGGGTCAGGGAAGAGCAGCTTAAATGCAGTTACAGACAACACCGTACAACACTGTAAGAGTGGCTCTAGGTCGAGTTCCTAAGCCCCAGATAGCAAAAAATGTCATGGAGAAAGCAGAAATGCTAATCACAGGCACAACTCAGCATGAAAGGATCAGAGTCGAGTACTTTACCCCCCGTCAGTTAAATAACAAGCAATACAATGCAGAAATGCATGTGAAATGAAAGTCCCTTAAGGTAACCTTAATAGTATAGTACAAACAGCAGGCAGAGCGATGATTCAATGTTAAAAAAAACTATCTAAACAGCTACGCCGACAGAAAGGTGCCAAGTATGCATGTAAAATAAAAGTCCCTTAAGGTAACCTTAATAGCATAGTACAAACAGCAGGTAGAGCAATGATTCAATGTTAAAAAAAAAAAACTATCTAAACATCTACACCGACAGAAAGGTGCCAAGTTCAAACACTCCACGCAGCACCAAGTCAGTGGAGCAACCAGCGTGGCAGATTAGCAGGGCCTGACATTTCTGGTACGTTTAGGCTGTTTAGAGTCAATTTTATTTTGTCTGAACTGCAGTGAAATGCCTTTTTGGCCAGAATAGTGAGAAGCTACGTTGAGCACCTCAGGTTGGTGCTGGCTCCTTTGAGAATTATTACCTGCGGTTTGTTCGAGCTTTGGGTGGTGGGGGTGGTGGAGGGCAGGTTCAGCAGCCCTCTCAACCTCCGTGGCAGGACCCTCGCTGGATCCGATTCACCTGTGGCTTGTTCGAGCTGGGGTGGGGGAGGCAGGTTCAGCAGCCCTCTCATCCTCCGTGGCAGGACCCTCACTGGATCCGAATCACCTGCAGCTTGTATGAGCTTCGGGGGGGTGGTGGTGAGGAAGAGCAGGCTCAGCAGCCCTCTTGACCTCCGTGGCAGGACCCTCACTGGATTTGATTCACCTGCGGCTTGTTTGAGCTTTGGGGGTGGGAGTGGAGGAGGACAGGTTCAGCAGCCCTCTCGACCTCCGTGGCAGGACCCTCACTGGATCCGATTCACCTGTGTAAACCTTTGTTGTTCCTCTGCTGTAATTAAGTTTACTTGATCTTCAGTGGCAAAGCAATACCATTCTGCAGTAGCTACCATTATCACCACAGATTTTATTTTAAGTTTCCTGAAGCTGTGAGTGGGGAAGTTGGGGGTAAATTAATCAGAGTGAGAGCAGGTTCTTTTAACAGAGTTGCTATTTATCTTCATCTCTCCTTGACTTCTCCATGCTGCTTCATCTGAGCTTTGACCCCCTGTGCTGTATTAGAGCTGAGCTTTTGTTTACTCATTCTGTTATTCTGTTGTCAAATGACAGTAATTAAGTAGTGTGTGTTCATTTGATTTTATTCATGTCTCCAGCCACATTTAAACTTCGAGGCATCAGGTTTTACACTGACCGCACAGTGCTTAACTAATAAGATGAGCACTGAAATAGAAGATGGGTAACAGGAAACAAAATGCTGCACTGGAAAAGGGCAATGATGTTTAAAAGAAAATTCAAGAACTATAAAAAAATTAAAAAATAAGTAGCCCACTGCAGAACATCCCACCAAAACCTAAAATGAATTGTACAAATGTGTGAGCTAACCATGGCAACTCCTGCACGATGTGCAACGATCACTGCATAGTCATGAGGGTTTTGAAGCTTGCCAGCTTGCACATTCCTGCAACTCATTTCACATTAAGGTAAAACATTAAAGCAGGTCATACAGATATAAAAGACAACACTACTTTATTATTTTTGCCATGCTAAACAGTTTAGTAAGGGACTATTTTTTTCCTTTTCCTTTTTAAAGAAATTCTTTCTTCTCTATTTAACTTAATATTACAAAATTTTAAAACTCAAACTACTTGTCTGTGTCATTTCTCCACAATTATAGCCTATTTTATAAACACAATATGATACCCCAGGGTGTTGGTTGTTAAAAAAGACAAAACAACTTTATAATTTTTGCCATCCCAAACAGTTTAGTTAAGGACTATTTTTTTTCTTTTTAAAATAAATTCTTTATTCTTTATTGAACTAAATGTTACAACATTTTAAAAACTCAAAATATTTGTCTGTGTTATTTCTCCACAATTATAACCTATTTTATAAGCACAATAGGATTCTGCAGGGTGTTGGTTGTTATGTGATAAATGCACACTTAGGTGTGGAAAGACACTCAGCCTTTGGACTCATGCCCTACCACCACCTAGGCATGTGGTAAAACACTTGGCCTTTGGCCTCATGCCTTACCACACACCTAGGCATGTGGTTATTTCAATGTGAACAATGGGTAAAGATATATAAAGAAATCCACTTGGAAATGTATGAAGTGCCTATGAATGCATTTCATTTGAATAAATGCATACTGGCATCAGGGTTTATCTGGAAACACTCATGTCTTTTAAAGAGCAGGTGCTTAGTAAAGGTGCATATCTTAAAGAGCAGGTGCTCAGTAAAGGTGCATATCTTAAAGAACGAAGGTTTGGGGCCTTTAGATGCCTCTACAATCATTCAGTTTGCTTTTATTTGTTTATTTACTTACTTTCACTTACATTTCCATCTTTTTATTTGTATTTTGCCAAGTGCTAGTGAAAAGAAAGAGTCCAGTGGAGTCCCCATGTGACGATGTCAGAAAACCCTTACTAGCAAGCCTGCCAGTGTATCTTAAAGGGAAATAATAACATTCTACTTTTCAGATATTTCTTTCAGACTGACCTATAGGTGGCACTGTAAGCAGACACAGCCTGCCCCTGTACTTTCAGACTGACCTACAGGTTGAGCTGTGAGCTGACCCATCCTGCCCCTGCACTTTCAGACTGACCTACAGGTAGCGCTGTAAGCAGACGCAGCCTGTCCCTGTACTTCCAGACTGACCTACAGGTTGAGCTGTGAGCTGACCCAGCCTGCCCCTGCACTTTCAGACTGACCTACAGGTGGCGCTGTGAGACCCTGCAATTGCACTGTGCAATCTACATACAAATCAGGTTATAATAAAATGCTAATATGGATGTTTGCACACCGAATGCCTAAGTAGGCTCATTTGTATAACACTTTTGAATACAGCAAATGTTTGCCCTGGGAAAATGTTCTAGTGCCAGGTGAGCGTGTTAGCCCTGTGCAAACACTGCACAAATGTATTTGTGCCGTGCAAACCTGTCTTGAACCATAACACACCTCTGCAATCACTCAGTTTGCTTTCATTTGTTTATTTACTTATTTTTACTTACATTTCCATCTTTTCATTTGTATTTTGCCAAGTGCTAGTGAAAAAAAAAAAAAAAAGAGTCCAATGGAGTCCCCGTGTGATGATGTCAGAAAACCCTTACTAGCAAGCCTGCCAGTGCATCTCAAATGGAAACTACAACCTTTCTACTTTTCAGATATTTCTTTCAGACTGACCTATAGGTGGCATTGTAAGCAGACGCAGCCTGCGCCTGTACTTCCAGACTGACCTACAGGTTGAACTGTGAGCTGACCCAGCCAGTCCCTGTACTTTCAAACTGACCTACAGGTGGCACTGTGAGACCCTGCAATTGCACTGTGCAATCTACATGCAAATCAGGTCATAATTTTATTTATTTATTGCGACCTGGGAGATTACAAGGTACATTACAAGGTACATACATGAACATCAGGCAAATACAAGTGGAGGATTACATTACATAGAATAAGCATAACAGGGACTTTACAAGCATCAGATTTCATCAGGCAAATAGTAGTGAAGAGTTAATATAAAGTGACCAGAACACAGGGACATTGTAAGACAACAATACCAAAAACAGGTATTACAATACAATATTAAACATTGCAGTCAGTAGGAAGAAGTGCAGTGTGAATTCATCGCTCCAGGCAGCAAGTTGTAAGGCTAGCAGTTAAAATAAGGAGGAGTCACAGTTGGGATAGAGTGGGCCCAGTGCGAGAGAAAGGAGTGCACAGTTATAGTGCTCACCCTGTTTTGCCGGAGGGCATAAATGGTCCATTTTTACGTTCGCTTCCGTGCATGCGCAAGGAACGTCTTGTAACAGTAGGACTTTTGGAGGTGTGTAACCCTCCCTGCCAATGCAGTGCTGAGTGTAGCAGGCTGGACCCTAGGGGACCAATACATGCCAAGCTGTGTATGACAGCAGTTTGGCTGTGCTGGTCTTCACATCAAAGAAAAAGTCCACTGCAATCAGCGGTCACAGCATATGCAATTTGCATACCTACATCAGCCGAACTGCTGTCATGCACAGCTCGGCAGCTGCAGCCCCTCCCCCCAAAAAAAGCAGTTGGCATGCTACGAGCCCACCCCAGCCTACTCATGCTTCCCCTGCCACATTCTATGGCCAGTGGGGGTGCCCAATCCCCTCCGGCTCCAGACCCCCCCCAACAAGCATGTAGGTGGCACACTTAAAAAATGAGATAACTAGCTGAATACACAGAACAAATCCTGCCATTGTGCACAACAGGTATTTATAATGACGCTTTCATTGAGAGGATGTACTGACAGGCATTTTTTCAATTAACACCCCCGCTCCGCCTTTAAAATTATTTATGTGTGTGACAGGGCGGTCAGGTCTCTGGACATGTAACAAAAGTCTTTTCATGTTTGCAGAAAGAGAACCATAAATTAAAACTGGGATGTTAAAGGATGATGGCAATGCACGCATGGTCTTATGGGACATATTCACCCCACCTATCCGTTCATATACATCCCTTCAACATATGGTGCAACCAAGCAGAAACAAAAAATATTGTTCTTCAACAAAGTCATCTGGCTCTGCTTATTCAAATACTGTGTGTGAGGACCTCTTATGGTTACAAGCAGAAGTCACATGCAAGGCAGTCCCATGTCCTAATGACAGAAATGTTCGATACCTGCACACTGTGACCAAAAAAGAAGAAACTATATACCATTTCACTCACTTGGGGACAGTGTTACCAGCGGAGAGATTTTTTTCAGTTTGCACACTACATTTATAAAATATGTTCTGAAACCTCTGCATTGAATCACTAAAACAAAAGCGTGTAAATGATAAATAATAGATCCACACTGTACTTGGTACACTGTGCACAATGCATAGTGCCACCTGGTATGATTGTACCAAGCTTATCTCTGTTCCTTAAGGGCATTTATTTACCATGTCTATTAAGTTTAGGATAGTTTCTCTGGTGGTGTATCCATGGAGAACCTTTGGTGGCAGAAGTAATCCTTTACCAACATGGATAAAACCTATGCCCTCCCTACCCCCCCCCCAACAGAAATTAACTGTGATCTTAAAACACACTAGGTTATACATGAAATAAAATATGACAGACTTTTCTGAGAACAGTCAGATCATATCAAAATGGCTTTGTGGTTGGTGATTTAAACCCACAAACCAGGAGGAAGCTAAAGTCGGGCAAAAATGGCAATAAGCATGAGGCAATGTGTTCTTCTAGTGTTGGAATTGCACTTCATGATATGAGCTTTGGAAGCTATGGGAGCCCATGGGGTCTGTCTGAAAGCATCCCTCTCCCCTTATAGTGATGTGATAGATGCAAGTGCTATTTAATGGAAAGGAGAAATTGTATAACCAGGAAAGGCACACTAAGCCGAAGCTTGTTTCCAGGTGCAACCGGGGAGCACGAGGAAGTTAAGTGACTTGCTCAGGGTCACACAGTATACAAATGGGGGCTGTGAGATTCAAACCCAGGTCTCTAGGTTGACAGCTTAGAGCCCTAAACCACTGTGCAATACTGCTTTCAGAGCTGGAGGTGATCCCTGAGCCCCCCCATTCCAAACCTATTGTCTTCCACTAAAAAGTAAATGGAAAAATGGGTATTAGACACATACCTCTTAAGTGTCCCTGATTTCCAGGGACATCACAGATTTGGGCCATTGGTCCCTGATTGCTTCAAGTCATTCCCCTGATCTGTGAGATAATGGGCTGAGAGGTTTTGCGAGATGACAGGGAAAGATCCCAGTCTGAACACCCCCAATGTTCAGAATCCAGAGTTATATGCAGACATTTAAATTCAATTTGTTTCTGGAACGGGGTACACAAAAGGAAAAATGACAATGGCTGGGATCAGAGCTGGAAAACCTACCTGGATGGTGAAGGGGGAAATTAAAAAGAAAATAGTGTGGGACAGTGCTAATAAAAACTTTATAAGAATACACCAACCTGTAATTACAGGGCCATGTAACTGCAGCTAAGTTTTAAATTAAGTGAAGCAAATAAAGTTATCAAAAATTACATATGTAGTGACTAGGGCAATGTAACAGGAAAGAGAGATGATTTTTTACAGTTATTTTATTAAATTTTCAATTTACATACATCAAAACCTTACCCATAAAGGAAGGTCTTCAGAGTGCAGGTTGTGGTTACATATACAACCATTTTGATGTTACAACATTCTAAGAGAGACACTTTATAAGAAACCCATCTCTGATCCAAATGTCTGGAATGCACGTAGTGATAACGGCTGCACCAACCTGCAGGGTTGGCTACTTCAGTCTCTTCCTCATTGTCCGAGTCTCTCTTTGATAGCGGTAGGACCCCCAGGTGGGGAAAGGAAGCAGTGCACAGAACAGGGCTTACATCAGTTACATGGCTGTATCACTCTCTCCCCACCTCAACACAAGAAGCATCAAAGCAAGTCCACAGAGCCCTCTCCCAGAAGAACATCTGCCAAGGTATGATTTTAGGGGTAGACAGAGGTATCAGCTGCGATCTCTGTCATGTCCCTTGTAACCCCTAAACACGAGTGGCCCAGGATTTGTTAACTACGATGGCCTTTGATGTGGGTCGGAGGGGTCGCAATTACAAAATTATGGAAAGGGGGCACAAAATAACACTATTACCAGCACAAATGGCACTACTTAGGCGGAAAAAGGTGCACACTCTGTGAACATAAAGGCCCTTACTCAGAACACCAGGACAAGTCCAGAGATTGTGCTTTCGTCTCCAAGTCAGGAGACAGCACAACAAACCAAGGCTGGCGATCCCATCAGACAACACCAAACATCTATTTTCCTATTCCAAAACCCTGATTATTACTATGGTATGGCTTTTTTTTCCCTGTTTGCCAAAGCTTTCCCATAACAAGAGCATTTAGATTGGTTTGTTGCTGCAATTATATATTTTATTATTTATTTCATGTTGCAATGAATAGAATCCAGAGTCTATTCTGTGTTTTGACTGCAAAGACCCGAGTCTTCGGGAAGTATTGCTATGACATACAGTGCTTTTACCTTACCAAACCAAGTCCAAAGGCTCATCTTCCCACCTCAGCACCTCCACTCAGATTATCAAACCAGCTGCAGAGTTCCGCCTCCTGTTGTACCACACTAGGCACCAACACATCTCCAGTGATCCCTCTCCTCTTTAACTCCCATCACCAATCCAGTTTTGGGGATCTCTCTCACCTCTTACACCCTGAAAACCGAACCCACTCTAGTGATCCCTCCCCCATTTAACACCAAGAGCATCAAAACCTCTAAACATCCAGAGCACCAAATGCTCTCCTACTGTAGATACGCTCTCCTCTCTAATACTAAGAGCATCGAAGTGACTCAAAAGTCCCTCACCCCTCTACATCCCAGAGTAACAAACCAGCTCCAGAGATCTGCATATCAGAACTTCAAGAAACACGCCCCCAGAGATCTCTCTTTCCTTTCACCCCATGAACACAAAACAAGCTCTTGGGATCTCTTTTCCCTGTAACACCATGAGCTTGAAAACCAACTCCAGATTCCATCATCCCTCTAAACACCCAGAGCAGTAAACCAGCTCGTGCTATCCCTCCACCCCAAACACCAAGAGTATCAAGCCAACTGCCGAGTCCCTAGCCCATCTCAACACCCAGAACAGCAAACCAGCTCCAGAAACCCCTCTGCCCTCTAAGACTTTGCAACTTCCAAGCCCCCCCCTACCATCCAGAGTACCGAACCCTACCATCCCTCTCTAAGAGCATCAAACCAACTCACCAGGCCCTTTAACATGAAGAACACAAAACCAGCTTGGGAGATCTGCCAGCCACCATCAGAGCATCAAGAAACACCTAGAGATCTGTCTCCTGTCTGACACCCTTGAACACCAAACCAGCTCCTGTGATTCCTCCCACCTGTAATGATATCAAGAGCATGAAACCATCTAGGAGTCCTTCACCTCCCTAAACACACAGAGAACTAAACCAGCACCTGTCCCCTCTAGGACAAATGCACCTAGAAATATCTTCTCTGTCTATCGCCCTGAACACCAAACTAGATTTTCCACTCCCCCTAGACAATACCAAGAGCAAGAAACCAACTCACCAGGGCAGCCCATCATCACTTTAACATCCAGAGCACTAAACCAGCTCCCGAGAGACCGCTCCTCCAATATCAGAGCACCTAGAAACACATCCAGAGATCTGTCTCCCTTTTCACGCCAAGGGCACCAAACTTGACATTTGTCCCCGTTCTGAGGCACACAAACACCAAACCAACATCAGGACAATGGCAAGAGAGAAACGCACACTACTGTCCTTAGGTGCATCAATAAAAGAGCAGCAGCACACTTGGACAAGAACTGGGCACACACCAAGCCAACTGGAGATAGAATTATTTATTTTGACTTACTAAAAACAGGACTAAAGAATGGACTATCCCCCACCCCATGTATGGACTCAGTCAATAAGTCTTTCTTAGACTTATCGTCCGAGCCTGGGTGTTAGCCCCGCTTTTAGCCATGTTTTCAGTAATCTGAACCAAATAAATATGTATATCTCCAGTTGGCTTGGTGTGTGCCCAGTTCTTGTCCAAGTGCACCAAACCAGCATCAGAGATCCCTCACTCACCAGGAGCAAAAAATAATATTTGGTTCCCCTCTCGTCTAACACCCATACTGCCAAACCAGGTCCAGAGAGACGTCCCCTCTAATATCAAGTGCACCAATCCAACCAACTACATTGCTTTTTTCTTCCCAGCAACACCCAGAGCACCACCACACCAACTGATCTCACTCCACCATAGGCAACCCGCAGAGCAACCAAGCCAGAATGCCTCTCCAACACACACACACGCTCCAGTTTAGAGACCCCCCCAACAAATATATGTCAGTATTCCAAGGCAAGCAACAGAATGACCCCATACATCCACCCCACCTCCAGGAATACACAAAGCACAGCATTTACTCCAGAGATCAATCCCCTTCGAATTCCCTGAACTCCAGATAGTCATTCCAATTGGATACCCTAACAACCAAATAATCTCAAGAGACCCCTCACTCCATTCCAACACCAAGAGCACCAAACTACGGTAGCACCAAAATTCCCCTCTCACATGTCCAGTTACATTTCAAGAGTGACAAAACTAAACCAGTTTCATCTGCTGTTCGGCTTGCTGGCTCAGACTGCTTAGGGGGAAGGATATCTCTCCCAGCCCTAATTTGTCGGCACCTGAATGATTTCTCTTGAGAACTAACCACCGCATCTGTCTGTTGTGTGCCCTACCCAACATCCTTTCATGTGATTCCAATGTTCAGGAAGAAAAAAACACAGAAGTGACTGCTGGAACCTTTCCCTTTACTTTTTCCAGTAGAACTGATCTTTTTCAAGTGTCTTTACCCCCCTTCCCCCCACCCACACACACACATACAAGACGCGAACGCTTCCTTCCCTTGCAAGATGCAAGAAAATGGACAGAATGAATAGACAAAGCATCTGTGAACTGTTCAGGCCACAAATTTAAGCTGTGGATGCACCATGGCAGCAGCAGCTCCGTCCCTCTCTCACTCTCCTGCCTATCTCCCTCCTTCTCTTTGACTCGGAATAGCTATTTCAGTTTGTTTCACTAATCTTTAGGCTCATTCACATGATCAACTGTGAGCAAGATTCGGTGCTTTGCTGATGAAGAGGCTGGTAGCTGTGCACCACTGCTGCAAAACAGTCTCATCCTTTTACAGCTGATTCAACTAGGCATGAGGTACCCTCTCCTTCGGAGTAAAGAGACCCTTTCAGTGGGACTTGAGCTCTCACATAATCAATATAAAACATCAAACACCATCTATTGCAAACAGCAACACACCAGAGGTGCATTTGTAAATGGACTTGGCTCTGATGTTTGAATTCATAATTAATGCAATATTTTGACTTTGTATCTGGCTGCTCAAATTTCGTATCATTTCCACTTTTGAGACCTATTGCAAGATTTTTCTTGTAAACCAGGAAAATGTTTTGTTTTTTTTCTGGATTAATATAAGAGGGGGAAGGGGTAGGGGAGTAAGAAGGTGCACTTGCAAATCCCATATGTAAATTTTGCAGTATGGGTGAAATGAATGCTGTGCCCCTGGTACACGCTGTGCCAGTCATGGAGCATATTTTTTTATTCCTTAGAAATAATCTATTTTTATAAGCAGTATCAAGGAGCCGCTTTGTCTTTGAATATTAGGCTGAATGGAGCCCCGAGGAAGGAAAGGACAGCTGTCCTAAACTGAGCAGTAGAGTGCAGGGCAGGAAACTGGAAGCAAAACTGAAGAGGTGGGCAGCCAGTTAGTCGTGGACAGGAATTCCTTCTTGACCAGTCTCTAGGTTTCTATACTGTTTACTAAAAAATATTTTCCACTTCGACCTCCCTCCCTCCCTCCCCTCCAACCCTCCCGGATCATAAGGAATATCTCCCAATACTGTCCACAGGCCCCCGTGAAACTGTTGTTCCTGACACCGCAACCAAGCTCAGAGTCCTCTAAGCAAACCAATAGCAAGTCTGTAATGGCAGTTGACCTTTACACACTGCAGAGCTTTTTACAATTACTGCAAGAGCCATGTGTTTAAGTACCTCTAATTTTTCTGAAGAATTGTCCATGATTTCCTTGTGTGTGTTGGGGGGTGGTGCAGGTTTGCTTCTGTTATTCAGCCCTGTGTGGTGGTGTCTATAGCAGTATAATTCTTCATCATATATAATAATAGTATATGGTTAGACTTTGTTCTGTATAAAATCAGTCTGCACAACCTCCTGTCTGTGCACATTCTAAACAGTTGTGGCATTTCCAAAAAGTTGCTGTTGGCATTCCAAACAATTCTTCAATGCAGTTTAACTTCAAAGGCCATAAAATTTAAAAATTCCTCTTTCACCCCGCACTCAAGTACTTGCTTACCACTTAGTGTTGAAAGTTGTACCTTCTAGTTTGTAAAAGTGGTAAAATTTATTTTTGATGATAGAAGGGAACAAAGAAATGGCAAGTGTTTTACTGAGTGAGGGAAACGCTTCTATGACTTTTGCATACTAATTGTAAAATATGGACAGCCACGCACAACTCGGCATGTTTATCCAGCTCAGGGCTGAGGTGATGATAGCAGGGACCTCCGGGCCTTCACTCTCGGGGTTCATATGCTGTCATTTCAACCCCTGGATGGAAACACAGCCTTGTTCTGTATATTGCACATACACCATATTATGATAATTATAATAACAATAATTTCAGCTGCAAGTAACCAACCTTTTTGTATTGTGACACGAAGTCCACTAGACCTTGCCCTGCTTATGTCACTGTCTCGGCCTGCCTGGCATGTTCAGTCATTGTTAACCTTGCCAATTGCAAGCTAATGGTAATGGGTCCCACTCATTAGGAGCTGTTCTCCTTAATCAGCAGCTGCTGGAGAGATTGTACAAGGCTGGCCCGGCGACCACTGCCCGGCTCCACATTATCTGATTACATTGTCAATTGCTCAGGGCTAGCAGATGATGAAGGGGGAGGGGGGGCTCAGTGGAGTTAGAGAGAAAGACTGTCCACCTCAGTGTTTGCTTAACAGTGAATCTTTCAAGTGAAGTGAATGGGGTCCTGTTTTATTTCAGCAGTGTAACAGATGCCAGCCTGGTATGGTATGGATGTGTGCTAGACGTGCCCCCCCCCCCACACACACACACACCAGACCTCAAAATCATCTCTCCTTTAAACCCTAGGTGACCAGATCCATTGGACATCATATAGGGAATGGAAAAAGTGTTTAGATAAACAGTATGGCATTTTTTTTCTTTGGAACAAAACATAGTGTAACAAACAGATACAATTAATATGAACGTCTGCCATCACCATACCGTAAACCCTCCAAAGTCACTGCAAAAAGCCCTCTGTCTGGCAGGGGAGGTGTAAATGTCCCTTGCAGTGGCAGGCAACACTTTGTATAATGTTTTCTTACTCGGGGGTAGTATTATTGCTCACAGTGCTTCTGTTTAATCATGTCTGCTAGACGTGCCACCAATAAAATGCAGTGTCTTGGGCAGCCAGGACAAAAGCTCAATTTTGTTTTTATCTGCCAGTGGAAATAAGTCAAGCATGAAACTTTTACACAGCACTGAACAATGGTCTACTTTAGGATCTCCTGGGCCAGTTCTGGGGCTACAGTGTGTGTGTGTATGCATGTACTTTTTAACTGTATAACTCCTTTTTTATTTCTGTAACCTAATTGTAACTTATTTCTGCACTCCTCAGCACCCCCACCCCCACCCCCCAATCTGGAAAACAGCTTTTTTTTCGCTCAGAATGTCTTTCCTGGTAAAACATTTGATATGCATAAGTGCGTGTGTATGCATGTAATATATCCATTCTTACACACACAGCTTGCTTGCAGCCTGTCACAGATATTTGACACGTGCAGCCACCTGGGTGATGTTACTTGAATGATCAGTTTTACATTTAAACATCACTACTTGGTCTTTTATTATTTTGATTTGTATTTATTTACCAAGTAACTGCACTCGACAGTCAATCAAATGCCTATTTTCCGGGGCCACCTGGATCTTTCAAAATGGCAGATTAATAAGAAAACAAACAAAGCTGCGCAAGGTGAGGCTGCTGTTATTCTCTGTTGTACTAACACCTACATACACAGTAATACATAGCACTAAAACATGGATATAGTAACTGTTCTGACACATTTTGGACTACTGTAGAGTTACAGTAAGCTTGGTTTTCTGCTCCATTACTCTGATCTGCCTCCCATGCATGAGTTCCTTTACCTAAACAAAAAAATATTGAATAATGTATGCTTAGCTAAATGTACTTAGTTCTTTTCGAGTGCAGCTTATTACTTAAGAGTTGCTTGTCTGTGAAGGACGATAAGAAGATGGTCTGGCTTTGCTCAAATAGTTGAGGGACTCCATAAATGTAACCACTAATGGCTGCAATGACCCCGACTAATCGTATGTCCCTTGACCGGTCGGGGCAAAGAGATCAAACAGCATTGGCTTTCCCTTTTAGCCCCGACACACTTAAGTATTTCACTTTGCAACATTACACATCTTTATTCATGTCAAGTCTAATTTAGTATATACCCATCGGAGGTATGTAAGCATAGTTTGTGCTTAAAATAATTATCACCAGAGCAATTCTACAGGAGCATTTCATACAATTATTTTGATTTTAGTTTTAAATATTCCATGTGAGAGGCAGCTTGTGGAAATTCTTTTTATTGATGTACCTTTACGTGTCCAGAAAAAGATTGTTTCTATCCGAGGGACAGAACACTATATACCTTGTGATATGCTGAAGATCAACACACAGAGAAAGTTGGCTATGACTACTTAATGGTCCAAGGCATGTTAAGATCAATGGTGAAAAAGAGAAATAGGAGCAACTCCAGCTTGATCTAACAAAAGCTAAGATGAGGCACACCACTGCGAATTTAGCTAAATAGCATTTATTTTTGTCAAAATACATGGCCAGGAAGCCCTTGAAGGCTAGTACGCCGTAGTGCAGGGGTTCCTGGCCGTGTATTTTAGCAAAAATAAACACTATTTAGCTAAATTCGAACTTGTCTGGAGTTGCTCCTATTTCTCTTTTTCACATTTTGTCTGAGGCTTGCTACCTCTGTAGGAACACCCCCTCGCAGTTGTGCACCGCATCTTACCTTCTGTAAGATCAATGGTGGACTTGGGCTTAGGAACCAACTGGAACACAGTACTTTGAGTTACAACTAGAAATGTACTCAGTTCCACGAAGAAAATGTGGAAGGACATCTGCTAATGTAAAATATATTCCACCAAAATGCATAGAGGTTTACCAAATACAGTGTAACAATAGAACATACAATGGCGAAATATGGGCCAAGACTCTCTTCCACACTGCAAAGACAGAAACATTTCATTGTTTGTTTTCATTTTCACCACTGATTAAGACATGAATATTATTTTATAACTGATTTAAGATGAGTACATGAAAAGATCACTGTCCTCCTGAGTAACAATTGAACATGATCTGACAAAAATATATTTAACAGAAGGAAGAGGAAAAACTAAGTACACATGGATAATGGATTGCTTGTATTTTAGTTGTTTATTTATTGATTTTTTTTTCTTTACAGATAAATGTGGGAGTAATATAGAAGTTACAGCACCTGGGTACCTCACCTCTCCAGGCTACCCAATTACCTATTTTTCAAGTCAGAAATTATTCTGATTGATTCAGGCTGTTGAACCTTATCAGCAAATTTTGCTTAACTTCAATCCTCACTTTGACCTGGAGGACCGGGACTGTAAGAAAGCCTACTCTTTATTTGCATGCAGTGATGTATGGCACCATTTAGTGGAGGAAAATATCAATGTGTCACAGTTGTGCTGTGTTCTTTTTTTTTATGCGGTGCTCTCATCAGACCTAAATGTTGGTGCTTCATGGCTTAAGGAAGCAGCACTCTGCCACTGTAAACACTGCCTATTGTGAGGGGTCGACTCACTGTAATTGTAAGATCCAGTATTTGAGATTTATGTAATAGTCATACATATGCATGTGTGTACACAACACACAGTGTTCAGCATGACATGTTTTTAAAGTAGTCATATCACAAGTAAAAAAAAATCCAAGTACAAGGGCAGCAAAGTCATGAAAGAAACAACAGTGTTGGCGTGCATGAGGTGGGCTGTCAAAAAAACCTATGTTGCAAATTTGGTGAAAAAATTCCAAAAAATGACTGTTTAACAGCGTGCGTTGTGCACTTTCCATGCACACTCGTAAGTTCACACATTTTGAATATTTTCACTCCAGATTTTTAACATATGCATATTTCCATGCCTCTTTATGAACAGTGCAGCTGTCATTTTTCACATCCTGGCCAAAATGTATTTTCGCGCTTTCAACATAAAACAGGTGGTCGCTGCTGGAAATCAGTGTTCGCTACAGAGTAAGACAATCACAGTGCCACTGTTAATGAGCAGAGATCCTAAAATGCCTATGTTGAAAATTTGGTGGCAAAAGTCCATAACATGGCTCTGTTACGAGCGTGCATTGCACAGTTTCTATGCACACTTGTAAGTTCATGAATTTGTAATATTTCCACTCCAGATTTTCAGCATTGCTGTTTTCCCACATCTCCTTATAACCAGTATAGCTGTCATTTTTCACATCCTGACTGAAATGTGTTTTCACACTTCTGGCGTACTATAGCACGGTTGCTGTGGGAAATCACTGTTCGGTACAAAGTAACAAAATCACAGTGACACTGTTCATGAGCAGATGTCCTAAAATGCCTAGATTAAAAATTCAGTTAAAAAATTCTATACGTCTGTTTTACAAGCATGCATTGTGCAGTTCCCATGCACACTTGTAACTTCACAAATTTGTAATATTTTCACTTCAGATTTTCAACATTTGCATTTTCCCACACCTCCTTGTGAACAGTTCAGCTGTCATTTTCCACATCCTGGCTGAAATGTGTTTCCACACTTCCGGTGCAGAATAGCATGGTCCCTGTGGGAAATCAGTGTTCGGTACACAGTACAAAAATCATAGCGACAGTGTTCATGACCAGAGGTGACAAAATGCCTGTGCTGCAAATGTGGTGAAATAATTCCACTGAATGACTGTGTTACAAGCACATGTTCAGCAGTTTCCACACAGGCTCATTCTCTTGAGCACAAGCAGGGCATTAGGGTTCCTAACAAAGACACTTAAGAAGTACGAGGGTGGAATATTTATCAGATGCAAGAGGAGTTGCAGAGAGGTACTCTGTTGGGATATGGATGCTGAAGGGACATGAACACAATGGGGTGGGGCTGCATAAGTGCCAGACACCAATGCAAATACCAGCAAGCGAACGTTCGGCACTGACAAATGCTTGTTATATATGCTGTGAGAACAGGAGGAGTATGAGCACAGTTGTGCTCTGCCCAAGTCGTAATATTTAGGTAGCATCTCAGTTAGTTGGGGCATCTCAGGCTGAGAGGGTTTGTCTAGTGCAGAGACAGGTGGAAGCCGGTTTGAGAAAACCCCAGAGGGAGGCTTTAAAGCTCTGGTGTGAGGGAGAGGAGCGAGTGCTAGTTGGAAGAGAGTTCCAAACTCTGTTCGAATATGCAGCGAAGGCTCAGTCACCCATTTGTGTGCTGGTTTTAGGTACCAGGAGGGCATGGGAGCCGCTGGATTGCCAGTTGTAGGAGGGTGTAGCAAGAACAAGGGTCCCAGCAAGGTTTTGAGGGGTGGCAGTTCTGACAATATTGTCAGTGAAGTTGCCCACGACATAAGAGTGGTGAGTTTCTGGTGGGAGCCACTCAAGCCAGGTGTAAAGCTCACAGCGGTGAGTAAGGCTGGGGGCTGAGAGCACAAAACGGCATTTGTTGTTGTACGCTGAGTCCCACTTTACTAGACTAGTTTTTGCAACGTGGGCAAAGGTGATTAGTCTGCGACAGTCAGCGGTGACCCATCAGCCCCATAGATCTGTAGTGAATCCGGGGTGGCTTTTAACTTGGCTGCTGAGCCAAATAGCATGGCCTGTGTCTTCTGTAGGTTAATAACAAGTTTATGGTCCTCCAACCAAGTTTGGATGTGGTCAAAGTCCAAGTTTAGTTTGGTGTTAATGGTGGCGATGTCCTAGGATTTGGCCATGATGACTAGATCATCTGCATACAGCACTGAGGACCCTAGAGCTGGAGCCAAGGGTAGCTCATTTATGAAGAGAGAGAGAACAGGAGAGGCCCCAGGACAGAGCCCTGGGAGACTCCGCAGTTAACCTGGGCAGGCTCAGACAGGACTTTGTTGAATTAGGTGTACTGATGCCTGCCTGTGAGGTAATTACTGATCCATGCAAGAGCTGTGGAGGAGGAGCCAAGTGACAGGAGAGAGGAGCACAGTAATGTGTGGTCAACCCGATCAAAGGCTTTTGAGAGATCAACAAAGATGGCCCCGGCTAGTTCACTTCGGTCAGCAGCAGACCTGATCTCTGAGGTAACAACTGCTAATGAGATGCTAATATGGATGTTTGCCCACCAACTGCCTAAGTAGGCTCATTTGTAAACACTATTGAATACAGCAAATGTTTGCCCTGGAAAAACGTTCCAGTGCCGGGTGAACAAGTTAGCCCTGCGCAAACACTGCACAAATGTATTTGTGCCATGCAAACCTGTCTTGAACCATAACACAGTTCTGGAGTATTTGGCCTGCATTGTTGTTTGCAGCTTTAGTGCATCCACCACTTTGCTAGGACACCCATTGATCACGCAGTTCACTAGTATCTTCCTCCACGTCTGTGTGCACTGGGCTGCTGTTTTGATTTGCACTTCCCGGATGCTGTGTTCATGGCTGTCTTATTTGCTGGCCTAATATTACACTGCACTCCCAGCCCTGTTTGCATGACTTCATTTGCATGCTATATTCAGTTGCTTTTGCCCCGGGGCTATTCCTTTGAATATAGCATGCAAATGGTTCAGGGCTAATTTAGCACACCGTGCAGTGCTAATTTTGCTCCGGGGCTACGTTTTGAATATCTGGCCCCACATGTTATCAAAAATCACATATGTCTATTAAATATATAATATTTTGGTGGCAGGAAGTGTTATTTTTCCAGGAAGATAAAGGTGAACTACGTGGCCAATGTGTGTGCCAGCAAAGAAGTGGATGCACTAAAGCTGCAAACAACAGTGTAGGCCAAATACTGCAGAACTGTGTTATGGTTCAAGACAGGTTTGCATGGCACAAATACATTTGTGCAGTGTTTGTGCAGGGCTAACATGTTCACCTGGCACGAGAATGTTTTCCCAGGGCAAACATTTGCTGTATTCAAAAGTGTTATACAAATGAGCCTACTTAGGCAGTCGGTGCACAAACATCCATATTAGCATCTTATTATGACCTGATTTGTATGTAGATTGCACAGTGCAATTGCAGGGTCTCACAGCGCTACCTGTAGGTCAGTCTGAAAGTGCAGGGACTGGCTGCATCTGCTTACAGCGCCACCTATAGGTCAGTCTGAAAGAAATATCTGAAAAATAGAATGTTATTGTTTCACTTTGAGATACACTGGCAGCTTGCTAGTAAGGGTTTTCTGACATCATCACACGGGGACTCCATTGGACTCTTTCTTTTCACTAGCACTTGGCAAAATACAAATAAAAAGTTGGAAATGTAAGTGAAAGTAGGTAAATAAACAAATAAAAGCAAACTGAATGATTGTAGAGGCATCTAAAGGCCCCAAACCTTCGTTCTTTAAGATATGCACCTTTACGAAGCACCTGCTCTTTAAGCAGAAATGCATGGTGCTGAAAAGCATCTCACACAGTTTGCAAAGGGTGCCAACAGAAGACAATATTCTGTGGTGATTTGCATATACAGCCCATGATGCTTTGCATTATGGGGGCATGTGTGAATTTGTATTTCTTTGAAACCTGGCTTCCCGGTCAATGCCCTGTGGGGTAACCATTGCCTCAGTGCTAGCACTGAGGTTCTTTGTCTTTTAACTTGTTTTTTGTTTTAATTGGGTTCACCACAACATAACCCAGACAGACCATCTTAGGGTAGCTGGTTCATTCCACTGGCGTGTCAAACAGATGAGGCACACTGATGAGTCCTGGTAGGATGAAACACATGTCTGTGTTTTCTGTTGGCATTTTTTTACAAACTGTGTGAGAGGCCTTTCAGCACCATGCGTTTCTGCTAAAAATATAACCAGCATAATATTCTGTGATGATTTGCATCTGTAGCCCATGATGCTGTGCATTATGGGGGCATGTGTGATTTTGTTTTTCTTTGAAACTTGGCTTTCTGGCCAATGCTATTTGGGGTAACTATTGCTTTGGTGCTTACACACTGAGGTTCTTTGTTTTTTGTTTTAATTGGGTTCACCACAACATAACTCAGACAGACCATCTTAGGGTTGCTAGTTCATCTCACTGGGGTGTCAAACAGATAAGGCTCACTGATGAGTTCTGATAGGACGAAACACGTGTTTGTGTCTTCTGTTGGTGCCCTTTACAAACTGTGTGAGAGGCCTTTTGGCACCATGCATTTCTGCTTAAAGTTGAACCAGCATAATATTCTGTGGTGATTTGCATATGTAGCCCATGATGCTTTGCATTATGGGGGCATGTGTGATTTTGTATTTCTTACCAACTGTGTTACCATCTGTGAGCCCACAGGTGGCAGCAACATAGCAGGAGCCAGATAATCTCCCTCCTCAGTGGAGGACAGCATCTCCTAGGACACTTGAACCTGGGTCACCTGAGTTGTCAGTGGCAGTACTCTCCTTGCAGAACTGGTTTCATCTTTGTTCTCCAGCTTCGCCACCTCCGTTTTCATCTCAATCCCAGTGATCATCATGTTAGAGTTTAGCACAGTTATCTTTATATTAAAGAATCTAGCACCCAGTGATGTTCATGTCAGAGTTTAGCACCCATTGATCTTCATATTAAAGAATCTAGCACCCAGTATTTTCCAAGAATCTAGTACCAGTGATCTTCATGTTGTATGTTAATATATCCCCTGGAACAAATCGTTGCTGTATAAGAGTGGTTTCACACACCTTTGGCTGGAGTGAGAACAGCAAAAAGAAGCTGAGCATTTCTGGCTCAAGATGAAGGCAAGTGAAACCACTCTAATGCAGTAAAGAGTGGTGATGGGGAATACATTATTGATCAAGAGCAATCAATAATATATTTAAAAAAAAACTGTTCCCAGAACATGCCAGTTCCAATGGCATCTGTGTGTGTGAGATGCTTTTCACTGAATGACAGTATCTCACACATAGGGGAAAGGGGTGTTATAAATGGTCGGGAGTAATTTTTAGAGTAAAATGATTTGCAAGACTTGCCGTGGTTCAATGGGCTGAGCAACAAACCACTCCACCAATCAGGTCTTAAAAGGCCACTCCTCCTGGCTGGTCCAGGATTGCTTTCTTCATTGCAGCCTGAGGCACTGCTTTTCCTTGCTCCCTTTCCTTTCTCCTGCTTGGGCTTTTTCCTGTGCTTCCTTGGCCACCTCTGGCAGCAGCTTGTCCACTCTCTCCTGCCATTGTCTCCACACCATGCTCCATCTCCCTCCCATTGTCCATGAGTTCTCCTTCATCTCTGCCCAGTCCCCTCCTTCCCCCACCCCTTTTCCTTTGTGGCTTCCTCACTCCTCCCCATGCCACGCTCCTCCCACTTTCCTTGTAGCACTCATGCGCTTGCCTAGTCCCTCACCTGTCTGCTGGATCAGTGCTTCACCATCACCCTAACCAAAACACCGATGCCTCCCTCTGCATGCACTGTCCCTCATGCAAACTCGTCCTACCCATTTCTGAGCCTAGCTAGCCCGGGAGGTCCACTGTCCCTCAGCCTTTTTCCACTTTGTGCCTATTAAGACTACTTATTCGGACTGTGTGGGGAAGCATTCACTTGCTCTAGTGGGGGTAGCGCTTTGGGTTACTGGAAGCAGTATCACAGTGGACACTCCACCAGTGTCCCTCAGTTGACTGGATCAGTAGGTTCTATCTCATGTTTCCTGCTTTCTAGCTCCCTGCCTACCCCAGTCTTCCTTCATTCCTCTGCACTCATATTTCCCTCAGCCTGCATTGCTCACCTGGATTGCCTACTTCTGTTCCTTTCCTCCGAGGAGTAGTCAGGCCATCGCCCATTAACCCGGGCCTTCATCTGGATTCATACATTTGACCACATCTGCCGTAACTCAACTGGCCATGGTTACAGCTGTGCCCCAAATGGTGTGCAGACATATTCCTTATCATTCATTATCTATGGCCCACTATTGTAGGCATATCATTGTTTAAATTAGACAGTGCTACACATTTTGGCCTTTGCTGTGATTTCTGGAGGCCAGTGCTTTAATTTTTAGTGCTGAGAGGTTGAGAGGTATGGTTCTGTTACCTCATCCCCATATATCCTTCATTCTCCTCTTACCTCTCACCTGCCTCCTCCTGCTTTCTCACCATCAACCCTGACTTCACCTCATCTCTTTGTCTATTGCCATCTACTGCCACTTGCTGCTTCTTATGGCTGTTTACCTTGTTGCCTGAGTTTGTCTCTTGGTGTGTCTCTTCTCTTTTGGGATTTCCAGTCTTGCGCTTTATGACTATTCCCTGCTGTGTATTCTACTCCCCTACTTGTCAGCCTAGCTTCGGCTGCTGGCTCGCTATCAGTTATTTCCTGCTGTTTTCATCAGCCCTCCTATTGGCTCAACTATAGCTAATGGTTTTCCTCATTTAATTTTTCTCCCTTGTTCAATAGCTGCTCGGTGTCAGGGAACCTGGTTTGTGGCTGTGCTGTTTTTCCAATGTTGGGGGACTCCACTGTCACAGCAGGTGCCGTGGCTACAGGCAGCAGGGGCAGCTTTCTCTTTACATCCTATTAATCTACGTTGCCTTGCCAGTCTTCTCCTACTGCTTCATACTGGCCTTTAAGGCATTCTCTCCATCATCAGCTCCTCCTACCTACCACTTTGTCTAGCCTTATTCCTGGTACTTGTGCCTCAGCCATCAGCTGCAGGCTTTACCCAGCTGTTCTTGTTTCTACATTCACGCAGTTCGACCCACTCCTAGTTTGACTTCTCAATGGACCCGGTTGGCATGCACTCTTGTAGTTACTAATCTTAATCAGCCTTTTCAAGACACAAGTTGGGGTCACCTTTACAATCTCTGTAGGTCTACTCATTCCCATCGACTAGCCGAGCATATCCCTCATATGGGTCTCATGCTACCTTGACTTGACCTGTTCTCCACTCAGAGGCATGACTTCTGTGTCCATTGCTCCATGTCTTGGGGTTAGCCTGTAGTCAATGGTCTCACTCTGCACCCATGAAGTCTGCATCTAGAGTATGCAAAGTTCACAGCGGGGTCCTTATCCCTGGCCCATACTGAGAATATCTTTACTCCAGGTAGATCTTCAGTCGTTCCTCATTTTGGTGACACCTCTGGATGCAGAATTTATGGCTTTCAGCTGCGAAGGGGTGGGGCTCTCATCAGCAGGGCCCCTTTAGCTGCCTGAGCAGATTCGGAGGCACCCTCTACGCTATTCTCTATCTGACCGCCTCTGGTTTACCTGGTCTGTTTTGCAGGCTTGCATAGGCCGGCTGAGTGCCTCAACAGTTATCTCTCTCTTCCTTTGCTTTTGGGCATCCAGTTGCAGAGATGTCACTCACAACCCTCAAAAGCATTCCTGTTAGAAGTACAGAGTGAGAGCTTCCTCCAAATTGGAATTTTTTCTTCTTCCCTCGATCTTGACTCTAATTTGTAGTAGCTGAGCCATCACTAACCAAAACATCATTCAGCCTGGAGGGAAGGTGACCTAGGCCTTGGGTCCCCAGAGGTTTCCTTCTCAGAGGGGGTTTTTACTCTCCTCCGTGCTGATGGTCATTATATTAGATAGGGTTAGTGCTTTCCTAGGTTCTGTAGTTAGGTTCTGCTGTTGATGGAGTCGGATGGTGGCCCCAGCTGTTTTCTCCTCCTTAGGAAGTCTCATATCACCTTCCATTCCACTAAATATTTCTTGTTGTCTCCCATTCATCTCCTGTTCTTCCCATCTTTATCTATCAACCTCCATTCCCATCCTTGATATCATTTTGAATCCTCTTCTTCTTTGAGGCGTGACACCCTTTTGGGTATTCTTCTTAGGCTCCTTCCTAAGCTACCTTTAGCCAAGGGAATTACTTCTGTGGCACCTATATGGGTTGAACCTTCCTCTAGGGTTCTTTGCCATTGTACCCCTACAGGGTTGTATATCCCACAGATAGAGAAGCGAACAGCCACAATGTATGTAAGTCACACAAACATACGTCATATCAAGTTGCATAAGCACACTGAAACTTTGACCACATGACTTGTAAACAGTGTAAAAAACCTGATGACAATGGGCCTGATTCGAGAAAGAGTTATGCATGGTGAAAATTGATTTGTGCAAACAAGAATGGTGCAAGTAGCACTTTGTGCCATGAGTTGCGACAAGCAGTATTCTACAAAGCAGCCTGTGACATGGCAAAGGTTGCTTGTGTCAAAATAGACATAAACCACCATTTGTGTTATAAACCCCCTGCAACATGGTGCTAGGGGGTTTATTGAAGCAGCATGACTGGGACCTAAATGTACGGGGGTACACTATGCTTAGGAAGGATAGAAAGGAGGGCAGAGGGGGTGGAGTGGCTATGTTCATTAGAGATGACATAGAAATTGCTATGGTAGAAGAGGCAGAGGGAAACATGGAGGCCTTATGGGTCACCTTACGATCCCCAGCAGGAGATAAGGTCAAGCTGGGAGTAGCATATAGGCCCCCCGGGATGAGTGATGTTCTAGAGGATGGTTTGCTGGACAACATCATTGCCAGTGTGGTCCAAAAGGGAAGGAGTGGTGTTGATGGGGACCTTAATATGCCAGGTACAAACTGGGGAACCATGTCCTCTAAGGTGGCCAAGGAGCAGAGGCTGCTGGATGGCTTCCAGGATATGCTTAACACAGCATGTGATGGAGCCCACAAGGGAGGGGCATGTCCTGGATGTGGTTCTGGCAGATGGGGATCTGGTAAGGGACATGGTTGTACAGGACCCCCTGACTGGGAGTGACCACAATACTGTCTGGTTTCAAATAAGCATTGGGGGAGTGGGGTGAGATCTAGGACACTGGCAGTGGACTTCAGGGGGGCAGACTTTATGGGCATGGGAAATATTCTCAAGGATCACTTGAAGGATTACCTCAACAACAAGTGTGGAAAGGAGATGGGAGGTCATAAACGGGGACTTCATGAGGCAGTCAGGATCTGCGCTAAGTTGAACGTAAGGGAGCAAGGCCACATAAACCATGCTGGTGGTCCAGTGAGGTCCAGGTAGCAGTCAGAGAAAGAAGGCTGACACAAAAATATAAAACAACAAGAGGGATAGGATAAGGAAATGTACCAGCTTGCATCTAGAAAAGTCACCACGTATGGTGAGGGAGCTAAGTCAGTAAAGAGCAACGGCTGGCACAGGGGATACATGGAGGGGAAAAAGGGTTCTTCCGGTACATTGGGGAGCGGAGAAAAACTAAGGGCCATCTCAGCAGATTGAGATCAGAAGGAGGGTGGGTGGAAGAGGCGAGGGACCAGGCAGAGGTATTTAACGAGTACTTTGCCTCTGTGTTCACTAGGGAGGGGGATGGGATATCTACAAAGCAAGGCACAAAGGGGATAGAAGTGGCAGGGAGTGGGATCAGGGGAGCAACAGAAATGGAGCAAAAGGGAGGGAAAGGTACCCCAGGGGTGTCACATCTGGATAAGGATAAAAAGACCAGTAAGGTGGAGGGGACGGATGATGCCATCCCCACCAAAAGGGTGTGGTTTGCCCTCAAGGCCCTAAAGAAAGACAAATCTCCTGGGCCGGATGGCATTCATCCGAGAGTACTATGGGAATTGGCGGACATACTGGCTGCACCCCTGGCGGAGCTTTTCAACAGGTCACTTGAGACAGGGGGTACCTAGGGATTGGCGAGAGGCTCATGTGGTACCAATCCATAAAGGGGGGTCGAAGGAAGTACCAGGAAACTATAGACCCATCAGTTTAACCTCGGTGGTGGGAAATTAATGGAGAGTATACTAAAGGAACGATTGGGGGTTTACTTGGAGGAGGTGGGAGGTCTGGATGATCGGCAGCATGGGTTTGTGCCAGGTAGATCATGTCAAACCAACCTTGTGGAGTTCTATGAATGGGTAACATCAGAACTGGACAGAGGTAAGCCTGTGGATGTATTATTCTTGGACTTCAGCAAGGCGTTTGACTCTGTCCCCACAATGGTCTGGTGGAGAAACTGATGAGGTTAGGGTAGGCCCTTTGATGGTCAGATGGATTGAAAACTGGATAGCTGGACGCACTCAGAGAGTAGTGGTCTGTGGGGACTCTCAAACCCTACAGAGGTTGGTAGTGGGGTACCACAGGGCTCAGTCCTGGGTCCAATCCTGTTTAATGCATACATATCAGACATCAGGGATGGTATAGGGTGTGAAATGAGTCTTCGAGGATGACTCCAAGATGGGAGCAGTAATTGAGGGAGAAGAGGGAGGTTGGCCCTGCAAGGGACCTGGACACCCTGGAAAGCTGGGCTCACACATGGAAATTAAATTTCAATATCACCAAGTGCAAGGTGTTGCATCTTGGTCGGGAAACCCTAAACACAGGTACACCCTGGGAGGGAGGTGCTGGAAGCCTCAACAGGGAAAAAGACCTAGGGGTCATGGTGGATACATGTATGAATAACACTGAGCAGTGCAGGAGAGCAGCTAGCAAGGCAAACAGGATGTTGGGATGCATCGCAAGGGGATCACCTCTAGGAGCAAGGAAGTGATTCTGCCGCTGTACAATGGACTGGTTAGACCACACCTTGAGTACTGTGTACAGTACTGGAGACCACACTTGAAGAGGGACATACAGCTCCTGGGAGGGTACAGAGGAGGCGCAACAAAAGATGATACGAGGGCTAGGGATTTGACTTACGAGGACAGACTTGAGGAGCTCTGCCTGTTTTCATTGGAGGAGAGGAGAGACAGGGGGACATGATTGAGGTCTTCAAGTACCTCAAGGGAATAAATAGGGTAAACATGGAGGGATCTTTAGACTAAAGCAGGAAGGCATCACCAGAGGCATGGTTTGAAGTTGGAAGGTGGAAGGTGAGGGGAAAAGAGGAGGAGGTTTTTCACTGAGAGGGTGGTGGACCCTTGAATGCTCTGCCTGGTGAGCTGGTTCAGAGATCCACAGTGGAGAGCTTTAAGAGAGGGTGGGACAGACACAGAAAGTGGATGTATCAGATGATGGCCTGTCCCGGGGGGATGGGGATGGATGATAGGGGTTTCTGGAGCACAAGGGATGGGAGGGTCTCGGCACCCAACTAAGGATCTAGGTTCGAGCAGACTTGATAGACCATAAGGCCTAATCTGCTGGCAAATAGTATGTTAGTATGTTAGTTGCACCCTATTCTGGAAGGGTGGCTACCACATCCTTAATGAGGAAAATCTACAACACCCAAGGAGAACATCCACCAAAGTACACTTAGAAACGTAGAAACATCTACTTTGATGGCAGATAAGGATTGCTTGGCCCACCTAGTCTGCCCATTTCCCAACTTATTGCATAAGCTGCAGATCCTAGTTAACCAACAGCCTAATTCTTCCTAGCCCCCTCTAGAATTGACTTATGACTATGGGGGTCCTTTGGTTTGCAGATTACTGCTCTAACCGTTGCACTATATTGCAGGACCTTATAGCTGGTGTAAGTCTACCTTGCATCCACTGAGGGTTGCGCACTGTGCTGCCAGCCCATTCCCCAGGTTATATAGTCCCCCCAGCCCTGAACCCCCATAATTGTAATAGCCCCAAGCCCCATAAGTGTTATAGCCCCAGCCCTGATCCCCATAAGTGTAATAGCCCCCTATCTTAGCCCAAATCCACAGTAATCTTAGTAAGATCTACCCTCCCAGCCCTGATCTAGTTTCTGCATCCCACAGGGGTAGAATGACAGCCATAAAAGTAGAATAATAAAATAAGATCCTCATCCCGTAGACCCTGATATCCCTGGTAGTCTAGTGGCCCCCACCCTGCAGTGCCAGTCCACCCCACCCCCACCCATACCCAGTCAGCTACTGTAACAACCCATCTCTCACCACCATGGCCAGCCACCAACTGAGTTCTGTATGAACGCATACTACTGTAAATAGTACACACTCAATGAATGACATCAGCTGTCATTCACTGAGTGCATACTATTATCAGTAGTACGCGCTCATTCAGAGCTCAGACAATGTGCTGGCCATGGAGGTGAGAGGTGAAGTGGGCCAGCCGCCAGCTGGATATGGGTGGGGGGTGAGGTGGACTGGTGCTGTTGGGTGGGGGGCCACTAGACTACCAGGGATTTTGGAGTCTACGGGATGTGGATTTTGATTTATTATTCTACTTTTATGGCTGCCATGTTACCCCTGTGGGGTGCAGAAACTGGATCAGAGCTTGTAGGATGTCTCTTACTAAGATTACAAGGGATCAGGGCTGAGTGGTGGGCTATAACACTTAAAGGGATCTGTGTTGAGGGGGCTATTAAACTTACAGGGGATCGAGACTTGGGGGTTATTACACTTACAGGGAACTGGGGTTTGGGGCTATTACAATTATGGGGGTTCAGGGTTTAGGGGCCTGCTAGCCCTGCTTGGCTGTTCAGGCTCGAGACTGTGGCCAAGGGGGACTTGCACCCTTCCCTTGATCATGCTGCAGGCCTGTAGCAACCTGTACAGATACATGTTCCATTTGGTGTACCATTAAGGTTGGTGCAAGTCACAGGACTTAGCCACAGGGACCGTGCCCAATAGAGAATCGGACGCAGGGTCCTTGGCACAATGGCATTTGGTGCAAGTCCCCTTTGGCACAGCTTGCACCAGCCCTTCCAAAATCTGTCCCAATGTTGTTCTATGCCTGTATAAAAATAAATGTTTTACTACTACGATTACATGTTAAAGAATCTTGTCCCAGTGATCTTCATGTTAAAGAATCTAGCACCCAGTGACATTCATTTTAAAAAATGCCGAGCCTAGTGATCTTCATGTTAAAGATTCTTGCCCTGTTGTCATGATATGTAAAACCTCACCTGTATCTGTGTTTACAAAGCAGCTGTTGTTTCTTGTGAAGTAAAGTCAGTAGACAGGGCTGCAGCACGTGAATACTACTTATGCAACCATGATATCTTCAGTGTCTGCTGCCTCTATGCCCAGCAGCATTCTAAATTATTTTTTTATGTTTGATTTCAGAATGCAAATCAGGCATATTGTTATAGCTTCAGTGGGGATAAACAAGTTTTGGCAGTGTGTCAGGCAGAGAGACAATGAGATGGCTAGAAATCAGACTGCAGCCAATAGTTGCTGACCTGTCTGATGATGCAGGTTTTTCACCTGAAAGCACACATTTTAGAGGAGTCTTCACCCTCACAATGAGTGTGCTGGGTTTTGCAGTTTTGATGATGCCATGTGCCAATACCCCGTGTCTGTCTGACTCTCTCTCTCTCTCTCTCTCTTTCTCTCCCCACTCCCACTACACTACTTCCCATTCCATATTCCTCCTTTCCAGGCCATGCCCTCAGGCAGGCTGAGTTTCATGCCACTAGTGGTGGCTTCTTACCTGTCCACCGAGTGGGCTGAATGTAATGGAGCCAGTAGTGGTCCTTGTCTGCCTGATGAATGGGCTGAGTGTACCCCCTCCCAACCATCACATACAGAAATACCAGTGGCAGGTTTACAATCCAGATAAGGTGAGCTCAGGAAGGACAGAAACCTCCCATGGAGCAGAAGGGCAAAAGCTCACTTGATCTTGATTTTCAGTATGAATACAAAACATAAAAGCGGGGCCTCGTGATCCTTCTGGCTTTTTGGGTTTTAGGCAAGAGGTGTCAGAAAAATTACCACAGAGATGACTAGTAGGTGGTGACCAAGCGTTCATAGTGATGTTGCTTTTTGATCCTTCGCTGTTGGCTCTTCCCATCATTGTGAAGCAGAATTCAACAAGCATTGGATTGTTCACCCACAAATAGGGAATGTGAGCTGGGTTTTAACTGTCATGAGAAAGGTTAGTTTTACCCTACTGATGATGTATTGTTGTAATAGTAATCCTGCTCAGTAGACAGAGGAACCACAGGCTCAGATATTTGGTGTATGCGCTTGGATGAGGAGCCAGTGGTGTGAAGCTACCATCTGTGGGATTATGACTAAATGCCTCTAACGCAGAATCCCACCTAAACGTAATGATACCATAGCGCAGTGGATCTCCAATTTACCAGGGATAGCCCAGCCGCAAGGTCGGTGTGAAGAGACGTTCTTTACTGGGTTGGAGTGTGGACAGAAGGGGGGCCACCTTTCTGCAGTGGTGCACCACATGTTCATAACTTGTGAACCGGGTGCTAAATAATTAATGGACGACCAGATTCTGGGTCATGGTTTCATACGTAGCAGAGCAGCAACAAGCTGCGATCTAGTGAAAGTTAGACCTTGAACCAGAGGAGGGATGGGGGGGGTATGATTGAGTCCTTTAAATATATGAACAGAATAATCAAGATGGGTACTGAGGAGATTTTTAAACTGGGGGGGAAACAAGGTGGCATGGTCTGAGGCAGGAGGGGCAGATTCAAGAGAGAAATGAGGAGGCACCTTTTCACGGAAAGGGTGGTGTCTAGGTGGAATGCTCTCCCTGAGGAGGTGGTATCCTGTAAGTATGTGAGCAGTTTTAAAAGGGGATGGGACAAGGTGAGGGGGAGGGTCACCATGAGGTGGGGGAGGAGGAAGGGGCAGCTGCAGTATAAGGGATATGCTAGCTGCACACCGGAGCAAACTAGATAGACCATATGGCCTGTATCTGCTGGCAGTTTCATATGTTTGTATCTGTATCCCCTTTCCCCCATACTGTTCAGAAATAAACTCTTTCCCACTGTTTGTGATCCTACCCTCACCTCCCCCACTAGCACCCACCTCTGTCCCTTGTCACTGCTCCTCTGTCCCTTTGTAATAAATCCTCAAAATCCCTCAAAGCGCTGCTCTTCTGACCATTTACAACTTTAAAAGGAATAGTTCCCACTTATTTTACTGGGCCTTTAATTTTGGCAGTGTTATTTTCTTTAATTGATACCTTTTTTTTATTAACTTTTTTTTAGTCAAGGTCTTTTTTAGTCCCATCCTCATGAATTCTATGGGTATCAGATGTTGAATCCCCAAAATGTATGCTTGCAGTTTATGCTGTATAGCCTTAGGGTTCATGAAGGTGGGTGTAAAAAACACCCCAACAAAAAAAGTTAGGTTCAAATATTGATAAACAAATACTTCATAAAATAAAGGGAAAAAAATGGGCCCATTAATTTATTTTTTATATTGTCTGTTTATGCTGCCTTCTCTCCATGGAAGCCACTCTCTTCCTGGTATCCTATGCTCTCTCTGCCCACCCCGGGTAACACTCGGAGGGCTGACAGACCTTACCACCTTGCTGCCTCGGCCTACCCCCATGGGCGGGGAGGAAGGGGATCCTGGGACTTCCCCCCAACAGTCCATTAAAGAGTGTTGGGTGGTCTGAACGGCTCCCCATGAGAGCCAGGTTATGGTGTCTGGGAACTGGATCCCTTCTATTCCGGCATTCATGACAGTTTTTCCTTGTTCTGGTGCCACCCCTCAGGACATCGGCATACTAAGGGAGCCAAGAGGCAGAGCACATTGCAATGTGCAAGCGTTCCAGCTCCCAGCCAACGTCTGCCCACCTGCTTCATGCCATCCCACTGCACCTCCACCTGTGGTCACCCAGATGGTGATACAGCAGTGGGACATGCAGCCCATCCTCCCCGAAGGAGGAGAACAGCCTGTAGGTGCTCAATCCTCCTCCCTCAGCTGTCCCTCCAGCTGCCCGAGTCCGTTCCCTAACCAGGGTTGCTGGCGCCAAAAGTGGTAACCCTACCATTGTGCTGGCGGGCTGGCCAGCCCATTAATTTTAATGTATTTTCAACGTTTTCTTTTACCTATTTTTTCTGTAAGAACTTTTTTCCACACTCTCATGAACCCTACGTGTGTCAACTTTTAAATCCTTCTCCTCGAAATGGGTGATTGCCCTGAATGCTGGCATATGCCACAAATACCAGTTTTGGTGGAACTGGAAAGATGACACCCAAAGGGGTTCATGAAAGTAAGCAGGAGAAAGACCTCAACAGAAAAAAGTACTTGAAAATATTAAAAAACAAAAGAAGTTATGCATTGAAGGAAAAGATCCCATTTCAATGAATAGCTGATTGACACAAAAGGGCCTTTTTCATTTTGGTGCAGTCGTTAGTCAGAGGAGCAGCACACTGAGGGACAATGAAGGGCTAGCACTGATGGACAGAGGAATCCCAGTGAGGGACAGAGGTGGGTGCCACTACCCAATCAACTACTAGCCTCTGAGTCAGGGTATGCCAGTCTAACTTAAGGAACATCAGTGGCAGAGCCAACTACCCATCACCAAGATGGGCCATCCTGGTCCCCATGCAGAAGCAAGAACAGGACCTGAGCTTAGCCCTGATCCAGCCCTCCCCCTCAGGAGAGGGGAACATCCTTAGTGGAGCTGAGCTTGGCACTGATCCAGATGCCACTCTGAGTGAGAGGGGCATCTGTATAGGAGCAGTGTTTGGTGCAAATCCATCTAACCTCCTGTGAGGAGAGAGGACATTCTTAAAGGAGTCACACTCTAGTATGTTCTTGTGGCTCTCTCTCCTCTTATGAGTTCATATAACTGAATAAATAACAAAACGCACATGTACAGCTTCTCCCACTGCATAAAGGACAATTCAGCCCCTTATTTCATCTGTCTCCACCAAGTCCTTGATCCTACCCCATTGGCATTATAAAAATAAGCAATCTAGCATCACTGGCATTGATCAATGCTTGTATTTTTATGCCACTTGCTCTGCTTGTGTGCCTTTGCTTTCCACATAATATTTGAACCATATACATGTTTTGAAAGCAGTTCAACAATCACCACACTGAATATCTCATACAGATTAGGTGGAATTTTTAGATAAAGCTAAATTAAAATCAGGTGTTATGCAAAATATTGCTTCAGCACAAAGATGCATGTCCCATGTTCAATAGCTTGCTGTAGGATCTGCTTCATATGAATCAGACAAAAATAGGATGAATGTCAGTCCAATAATACAGTTCTAGACATCTCGTTAACATTTCATGGCCTATTATCTACTTCATCAGACCCCAAAAATTGCAGTGTTATCTATGTATCTGAATACGTTTGTATTGCAGTCTTATCTAACCTGTGTTTGCTGAGTACCTTATCAGGTAAAACTCCTTACTAGGCTAAAAGGCCTTAACCCTCCTTATGTGCCTGAGTATTTAACTCTATCTTGCACCTCTGGGGAGATCCTCTGTCCTCTGGCCAGTTCCCCAGGAGAAAGGAATTGGATTAAATTTGTTATGGATTTTGTTAGGAGTATGACCAAAGATGGAACTATTATGCATTTCCTTTAGATGTGAGGGTAGTCTGGGCAATTTTAGGAGTTTGCTGGACCTTCTGCCCCAGGGGACATTTTAAACATTAAAGGAAAGCATTAATGTCCAGTAGCCATAACAGTTTGAACACCCATGAAAAGCTTTATAGTATATGGTTACCCTTTGTTATGTATAAAAATCAGCCGGCTCAAAATCCTTGTTAAGCACATTCTAAACCGTTATGCGCATTCTAAAGGGTTGTTATGTGCATTCCAAACAATTGTTATGCACAGTTCAAAGGTCATACAATTTTAAATTTCTCATTTATTCTACACCTAGCTACTTACTAACCACCCAGTGCCCAAAGTCATACCTTTCACCATTCAAAATTCTGGAAATTTGATTTTGATATGTGAGTAGAACAAAGAAATGGCAAGATTGTTTGTTTTCTCTTCAGTGGGAGTCTGTCACACTAGTGTAAAAAACCATACACTATAAAAAATAAACTATGGTCAACCACACACAACTTGGCATATGTTTCCATCTCAGGGCTGACATGACAACACGGACCTCTTCAGCATTGCTTTCGAGGTTCATATGCTGTTATCTCAACCCCTCAGTGGAAACACAGCCTTGTTGTGTATGGTTGCCCATATATTATTCTCCATATTGAGGTATTGGGATAGCCTGTAACTGGAAGCAATGCAGATATATTGAATATTGAGTGTCTTTAATATTAATATTATGTTGCAACCATTTTCAGAACATTGTGATGTCACTAAGGAACAAGCTGTGGCTGCCTGAATGTAATTAGGTGCAGCTTGTTACTCAGCGACATCACAATGTTCCATACATGGCTACAAGGTAGTATTAAGTGACACCTACCTGAATCATCGTTTCTGTCCTCATGTTATGTGAACGTGGTCCTGACTTGCTGAATCACAATAAAATCCACATGTAAAGCTGCTGTTTTGTGTGTTTATTTGGTTGTTTAAAAAGCACTCATTCCCATTTCTGTACCACAGTTCTGCAGTGACTGAGTGTGGGACTTCAGCACACTGTGACGTCGGGTAACTTATGGACTACCAGAGTGCTTTGGAGGAATTCTATAAACAACAGCATGGTGGCTAATGTTGGAAGCCCAGGACATTAGGATATTGAGGAATCAACAGTGAAGAGTCTACCCCTGATGAGCAAGGGGAACTTTAAGGGTGAAGGAGCTTGTTCCTCATTGACATCATGATGATATCATGTGGACTAGCTGTCATTTTAGCAGACAACACTGCAGGGAACTTCAGATGCTGAGAGGCATAACATGTGACCATTGATCCCCTTTGAAAAGAGGGATAAGTGTAGTAAACTGTCACAGATTTACTGTGGTTGGGGGCAGTCTCTCAGCACTCCCCACCGGTTGTTAGGCTGTTTTTTTTAAAGACAGCCTATTGCCAGAGTGTTATTTTAACTATAAAGCCTCAAGAGGGTTGCCTTGGTAACTACCACTGATGTCACTTTCACTACAATGGAGATAAAAACACTGCCTAAGTGAGCGGAGGCAAGGACAAGGTGGAGGGGATGATTGCAGAGGCAAGCTGAGTCTGCCTGCATCTGCTGAAGAAGGTGAGAGAGGTAGCCAGTACACTTACGTGTAAAACAAGGTATAGTAAAGAGTATACTAATAAGAATAGTGGCATTGTTACTGGTGATTACAATTCTGTGATCAAGTTCCCATTCATATACAACATGAAGAGTGAACTTTATTTATGTAAATCCTGTAAAATGTATATTAAGGGTGCAAGTCTTGAGTAATTTAAATGTGACAAATGCATCCTCATTGATGAGCAACAGAAGGAGATTGATGACCTCAGAAAATGTCTAGACTATTATAGTACAAAATTCATGCAAAGGGACGTTGCAGAAGTGAGCAACAACTTAAGTGCACAAAGAGAAATACACAATCTAGAACTGTTTAAAGATGAAACAATTTTAATGATGACTAGAGAAGGGTATGGGGTACAATCCTCTAAGTCAAGTGAGCCAGACAGGTGAGAGATAAGATAAGATGAAAAGGAATTTAAATAATGGAACTGATTGTGAGAGAGAAGAGAGTGATGAAGACCGGTGCAAGGTTCAACAAAAGGAGGAGAAGAGAAACAATTAGGTCTGTGCATATAGAACTTAATAATAGGTTTGAACCACTGCTGGAACTGAGGATAATTGTGCTGATGCACAGGTCAATAGTGAGAATATACAGCAGGATGTAAGAGAGGAGGCTATGAGCAACAAAAAACACACGGTCAGAATCACCTTCAAACCAACCCACTGGGATATACACTCAGGATGCAGTAACAAGATACCAGAACAGAAATCAGGAGGAACTAACAGAGGCAGTGTTAAATAAACCTACACCCAACAATAGATATATTAGAGTAATTGGAGGTTCCATATTAAGGTACACAGATTCAATAATCTGTGAGGGGGAAAAAAGACCATACACATGTGTGTCGTTATCTGGAGCTAATGTATCGGATGTGAGAGAGACTACCAGTCGATATTTGAGAGGTACACGTATACCATTAATAGTGATGCACGTGGGCATGAATGATATTGGTAGAAGAAAGAAGAAAGACATACAGAGAGACTTTGAGGAGCTGGAGAGGATTCTGAAGAAAAATGAGTGTAGTGTTATAGTGTTGGAAATTCTGCCAATCCAAGAACGGGAATAGCAAAAACCAGGAACATCACACAGCTGAATAGGTGGCTTAGACACGGGAGTGTAAGAGATGTTTTTTTTTTCCTTTCTTAGAAATTGGGATGGTTTTAGGGACCAAAAACTGTTTAAAATTGATGGGCTATGGGGCATGGTCAGCAGCTGAACAAAATGGATGCTTGAGCCCCGAACTCTCTAAAACCCCACAATAAAACCCTAGAAATATCCAGATCCTTGCACAGTATGGTGCGACTACAACATTTTGGTAATAATATAGCTACGTGCCCGTCTAGTGATCCATCGATCAGTCGTCTGGCTACGGGATAATCTGATCTGTTCTATTCGCTGTCTTGAGCCCTGCCATGTGGCCTTGCGAATCTGCTCGATCCCCGGGATGGAGTCTGCTTCCGCACCAACAGGACCAGAGGGGAGCCTCACTGAAATCTGGCAGATGTTCACAGAAATCCTGCATCGGATGGAAAATCTGGATTTGGCCACAAAAAAAAAGCACCTCTGACATCGTTGATCTCTCACAAAGAGCCTGTGTCACAGAGCACAGACTCGCTGAAACAGAGGATAGCTGGCACAGAGTGGGAGCCAGGCTTCAAGAACAAGACAGATTGATACACATGCTATGGTCCAGACTGGAGGACCTAGAAAATCGAAGCTGCCAGAATAACCTCTGGTTTGTGGGGTTCCCGGAGGGCTGCGAAGGGACTGATGCCATCTTATTCCTACAGAAGGAACTACCTCTCATACTTGACTGGCACTGTGGGGTCCCTCCCGAGATCGATAGGACTCACAGAACTCTTGCTCTCCACCCTACTCCTGGGGCTTCCCCATGCACGATCCTTGCCCGGTTTCTCTGCTTTCAAGATAGAGAAACCATCATGAAACTAGCCTGTGGAAAAAAAAGAACTTTCCTGGCAAGGCCACCGCATCCAGATTCTTGCTGATTACTCACAGGAGGGGACTGCGAGACTCAGGGCTTTCACTCCAGTACGCAGAGCCTGTGCTGAACTTGGGCTCGAGTATTCCCTCAGGTACCCTGCCTCCCTCAGAGTAATTTTCAATGGTTCCCCAAGGCTGTTTGATAACCCCACGGTAGCTGAAAAGTTTTTGGCAACAAAAGCCCCTAATTTGAACTGGGGCAAGTTAAGAGACTATGGCAGCTCAGGGGCCATACCAACCAGGCCTACACTAATGAAAACAGGACAGCAGGAGATCGGTCAAGAAACTCCAAAGCCCTCTACCCTGCATTCCTCAAATCGGACTCCTTCTCGGAAATCCCTTGGTAGTAAAAGGAAAAATAGATGTAAGGCACTGATAGAAGGGACACACATTGATAAAAACCCCCAGCTCTGCTCCAGAAGCTGCAGTGAGATCCCTGACTCGATTGCTTCACTCAGCTCCCAAAAAACAGACATGAGCAATAATCAGTACCGCACCTTGATGGACTTACCAATGGATGGCCACCGCAGGACTTGTCCAAGCTTCCCAGGAGATCACCTAAGAAAGACTGCAAACCCCAGAAAGCAAGAAGCCTTTCATGGGCTGAAATAGCAGGCAACACTCCTCCTGAGGCCCCTGTGAACACAGACACCCTGTCTGCCATGCTCCCATCGGAGAATGCATCATCACCACCTAATCCTGCCACGATTTCTGTTGGCTGACTCTAAACCAGTTCCCTTTTTTTTATTTCTAGGTTAAACTATATTCCAGGGATTTCAGCTGGTCTCATAAACTGTTTGGCTCAGTGGTTGTACCCCCTGAGCTCCCCCCCTGACCTGGTAGCAGTAAGTATGTAGGGACTTATTATGCTGTTGCAGACCAGGTCTATGTAATACCATGATTCAGGTCCTCCGGGAGGGCAGTAGACCTGTACTGTGGATCTGTCATGCTGTTCACTTGGTGTTTGCTTGACTAAATTTCCAACATATTGTTCAGCCTCGAATTCAGATTCATAGCTGGGATTTCCCGTGCTTTCTCCCATGGGAGTGGGGGGGGGGTTATTTCAATGGAGAACTTGGCACACCAGTACTCCTCACCTCTAGTCTATCCCCCTTTGTTAAAAAAGGGGTGGAGGACTGTGGGGTTCTGCCTGGCCACTGTATAAAGCCCTTAGCTGGGCAGTGGCTCAATAGGCTGTACCTGTTGAAAGGTTCTTATTATTTGGGAAGTGGGGATGGTGCAGAGAGGCTCTAGGACTTAGGTTGGTCCTCGCTACTTCATGCATTTTAGAAGTTACTCACCTCCCAGTGACCCCCGCTGGTATCTGGGCTGTGTATCAGTCGATACTTACAGCGGATGCTGGTCAGTTGTTGATATGTTTCAAAGGGTATGGTGGGGTGGGGGGTTGGGTTATGTTAAAAATTGTGCTATCCTTTCTTCACTGTTATTGTTAGTACCCATGTCTGCGGTACTTATGTTACCTGGTGGTAAGTTTGATCCACCTTGTTATGTTTTTGACTATGGCAATCTGATGAAAGGGGTTACATCCTGAATTTGGTGAAAGGGGGATGGATGTTGGCAAGGCCTGGCCGTCAGCTACAGCTTCACCTACTGGGACTCTTTCCTCACCCAATTTCAGCCATGATACAACCCAGGTGGGATGTAGACTTAGCTTATCTCCTGGAATGTCAGGGGGCTCAACTCCCCAGTTTAAAGAAAGAATGTTCTGCTTCATCTGAAAAAGCTAGGCCCCCTTATAGCATTCATACAAGAAACAAAGCTTTCTCCTGGGGAAGCAAAGAAGCTCAAACAAGGGTGGGTGGAGGAAGAGATGCACGGTGTGGTCACTTCTTATAAAAGGGGAGTCTCTATACTTCTCCATAAAACATTGGGGTGGAAATTAATCAGGCACACTCAGGACAAGGAAGGGAGGTGGGTCATGGCTGAAATGGAAACCCCAGAGGGCTCATTGATCCTAGCCAATATTTACACCCCAAATCAAGACTGCCCTCAGTATTTTCATGATATCAACCAGGCCCTTTCTGATTTTAACACAAAAAAAAAGCTCCAGTACTAATGGGTGGGGGTTTCAGCCTGATTCTAGATCACACAATGGACAGTAGCAATAAGACCCCTGAACCCCACAGACAAACTAAGCTAGCAGTCCAGAGACTAATGAGTGAACAGGTATTGCTGGATGCCTGGAGAACGCAGCACCCAGGGGACCACGACTATACTTGCTTCTTTTCAAGCTCACGGGTCCTCTAGCAGAATAAACTTTTGGCTTATCTCCTCTGGGTTATATGATATGGTCATCCACTCCCATATACACCTAATAATTATCTCTGATTATGCACCATTAGAACTTTTGATCAGGCAGGGGCAGGATTCCCCACCAACTTCTGCTTGGTGCCTAGAGTCCCCTCTTGCTGAAAGATGTTAAATTCCCAAAATGGCTAGGCCCTGAAGTGGCAGAGTACTGGAATAATAATGATAATGGGGAAGTCTCAGATTTGACCCTCTGGGAGGCTTTCAAAGCAACTATCTGTGGCAGAATAATTGCCTTCACTTTTGCCAGAAGGCGTCACTGAGAGGCTGACCAAAGGGCTTTACAGAAGCAATTATATGTACTGGAATCCTAATACAAGGCTCTTAACTCTCAAGTCCCATCCCAGACCTTGCTGGCTCAGCTGGCCATAAAAGAATTTCCCTTAATGCCCACTTAACCCGCCAGTCTGAGCTGAATCATAGAAGGCTACAATATGCCTATTGGGAGGGAGGGTAGAAGGCTAGCAAATTCCTAGCCTATCGCTTGAAACACCAACAAGCTTCCCGGATGATACACGCCTTAGCAGATAAGAATGAGGTAAAATGCTACTCAAAAAAAAAAGGATCAACGAGATCATGACAAGGTTTTATGAACAACTATATGCTTCTCCCCACCCCCCTGATCCCACTTAAAATTCAAGGCTTTCTGGCCTTGTTACCTATTCCTCAACTCCTGGAGAGTGATTCCCAATTGTTAGAATCTTCGATAACAGAGGTGGTGGTGGCTGATGCTATTAAGTCCATGAACCTTCGCAAGGCCCCTAGCAGAGATGGGCTGCTCATAGACCTTTACAGAACCCCAGGAGTTAACCTGGCTCCATACTTGGTTCGGGCGTTCCTTCACTCTCTCTCTCGGCTGGCTTGCTAACTCCCTCTCTGAGAGAAGCCACCATCCCGGTTCTCCCCAAGAAAGGGAAAGACTTACTTTCCCCGGGTAGTTACCACCCCATTTCACTCATTAATGCTAATGCCAAAATTCTGGCAAAAGTTCTGGCAAATAGGCTTTAACACCTCCTCCTGGGCCTCATCCATCCCTCACAAGCGGGTTTTGTTAATGGCCGCTTAGGGTCAGATCACCATAGCACTATGGTTTCGTTAATGCATCTTACCAAAGTGTCCAAAAAGCCCTCTGTAGCCTTGCCATTGACTTTGAAAAGGTGTCTGATTCGGTCGAATGGTCCTTCCTATTCCACACCCTCTCCACAATGGGAATGGGATCGAGCTTTACCTCCTGGATAAAATTATTATATGCATCCCCCATGGCCTCAGTCCTGACAAATGGCACTCTCTCAGCACCTTTTCAACTACAGAAAGGTACAAGACAAGGATGTCCCCTTTCCCCGCTCTTATTTGTCCTAGCTATAGAACCCCTGGCCGTTGCGCTTTAGGAATCTCATCTGATTCCTGGAATACGGGGGAAGGGGTGATTCTATATTCAAAACATTCTTTTGTGCAGACGATCTCCTCATCACTATGAAGTATATTCCCCAAGTGATCAAGGATATCTTTAATATTCTTGCTGAGTTTTCTCAGGTATCAGGACTTAAGTTGAACCAGTCCAAAATGGAGGTCCTCCCACTGAATTCAGTGTCCTCAGGGGAAGTCTTCATCACTTTAGGGCTAAAATGGTCTCCCAATGGTATCAGATATCTGGGCATTATTCTCCATCCGAACCTGGAAAAAATACTCTCAATTAACTTTACCAACTTATTCGACTCATTTAGACAGGACATTGAGAGATGGAAAGCCCTGAGGCTTTCATTAGTGGGCAAAATTGACTCCATCATGCTAATGGCTGCCCTGAAGATGCTATATTTGTTAGCTCACTTACCCATGTCTATCCCCCAGAAATGGTTTCAAAAAATGGAGGCTCTAATGGGCAATTTCCTTTGGTAGGGGTCCCTCCCCAGATTTAGCAAACTAAAACTGTGGCAACACTGGAGCAGGGGTGGGTGGGGACTCCCCTGACTACAAGGGTACCACTTGGCCTATGACTAACCTCAGACAACCAAATGGTTCTCCAAGATAGGTCAGGTCTCTCCATCCTGGCTTCTGCTGGAGGCATAGCTGGTGCAGGCTCCCTTCCCTGCAGTGGTTTTGTATGATAAGAAGAACTCCTCTTCTGGTCTTTCTCCCTCTATACTGGTTTCAATTAAGTATTGGAAGAGAACCCTTGTCCACCTAGGACAAGACCCGACACCATGGGAATTGTATCCCCTCCTTTGGAACAACTATGCCCTACAAGTAGGGAACCACATGTTCCACTGGAAGTTGTGGGAAATTCAAGGTATTTTCATGACACATTACTTGTTACTTCCCGGTGCTTGCTCACTAGACACCTCTGAGGCCCTGAAAGCTCAGTTCCATTTCCCTTCTACCCATTTTTGGAGATATCTCCAAATTAGAGATGCTATTGCCCACTTACCTAATGCCCCACAAAGAAAGGAGCTCTCCCAAGGTCCCCACCCTATTAGTATATGGAGGAAGCATTCCAGCAGTAGAGTGAGTGTGATATATATACAGCCCTCAGAGATGCTTTGATGGATCCTACCCAGACTGTTAGAGCTCAATGGGAGACAGACTTGCAGATCACTATCTCCGAACACCAATGGTCTCATAGGTGGGCAAGAAACCACGCTGCTTGTAGGGATGGACGGACCTGCCTCATAATGAACAAGACCCTGCATAGGTGGTACCATGACCCTGCTAAACTTAAAAGCATGGGTCTCATTTCAGCCGACAGTTGCTGGAGATGTGGGAACCAAGGGGCAAATCTGTTTCACATTCTCTGGAACTGCCCTTGTCTTCATCTCTTCTGGTTATCAATCTAGGATATGTGTCAGCAAATATTCCCTATGGTTACCCTGACCCCCTCTCTCCTTCTACTGTGATGTGGACATCTGTCTACGCTGAAATGCTGCCCTGGGGCTGAATGGATCACTGCAATATGGGCTATCACCAAAAGACTCATTCTGATGAGATGGAGATCTCCTGAGACTCTGACCTTTCATGAATTTCTTCTGGCAGTAACCCAAGGGGCTATATTGAAAAGACTCTCCAGCTTTGCTGGGGACTCACCCTCTCAGTTTGAGAAGTGTTGGCAGCCCTACCTTGAATCGAAGTACTGTCATGACATTCACCCAAGGACAGTGTCACACGACTCCCCATCCTCCCTATCACCGAACTCTGGTTCCCCCCTTTGATATGGATTTTGTTAAGTGACTGACTCCCCTTCCCTTAGATTGGATTGCCTTTTTTTTTTGTACATAGTTCATATTAGTACATGCATAAACTTCATGACGCACTATATTTTATCCTAATCTGGGATTATTTGCTTTAGGCCCTTCATGCATTGATAAGTAATGTCGGAGAATAGTACATTATGGTCCCTCTTCTAAATTAGCTATATGGCCTAGTCAGACTATAACTTGACCCTTTCATTTATTGCTCTGAGATGTAAATAACTTGATACTCTGCATTTGGCTGGCTTTCACCTACCAGGTTCTACTGCATTATGACTTACTGTTCTTATTCTGAGTTCTGGCCATACTAAGTGTTGCAGTATGGTCTAAAATCCTGTATGTACTACTGTGTGCATGTGTGCGCATCTCTTTTTAAAACAAATTAATAAAAATCTTTAACAACAAAAAATGAGGGGCTACACCTGAATAAATATGGCTCTCAAGTACTTGGTCACAGGATATGGAGAATGACTGATAGCCATTGAAACTGAGTAGCCAGAGGATTGGAGGAGGGGAAGCAGTAAACACAACAAGCTTTCCATCTCCAGGGAATAAATCCATTTAGGAAACATAAGAGAGACTTGAAGTGTATATTAGTGAATGCAAGGAGCCTTGTGAAAAAGAAGGGTGAACTTGAGAAAGTACTTGCTCATGAGAATATTGATATTTGTGCCATAATTGAGATACGGTGGCAACTAGGATATGAGTGGGATAGGAATATCAGAGACTTCAGGTTGTTTAACAAGGAAAGGGAGTATAAAGGTAGCGGTGGTGCAGCAATTTATAAAGCAGAAAGTATCAAAGCAGAACCAGTCTCATGTATGGATGATAGCATTGAGCTCATACACCTATGGTTAAAGGTAATCCCAGATTTCAGCAAGAAATTCACTTATTGTTTAATACATAGACCACCATCACAAGTGTAGAAAAGGGGACAATCAGCTGATTGAGTTACTGGGTAGCTCTAACCCAGATTATGGGGATTTTAATCATCCAACAACTGACAGGGACAAAGTTGTGGGCAAAACAACCTTTGAAAGGGAATTTATGAATACGCTGGGGGATATTGAGTTGGAGCAATTTGTTAAATTTCTGACTAGGGGAAATAACATCCTAGCCTTGGTTTTAAGTAAGCTAGATGAAAACATTTCTAACTGTTGGGTAATGTATGTCTTTGGAAATATTGACCATGATATGGTTAAATTCATTATAAAATACATATACAAAGATCAAAGGAAACATCAACATGAAGTGTATAGGGAGGCAGATTTCAACACTATGCATGGGGAAATTATTGACTGGAATTGGTTTAAAGAGATGGAATTTAAATCTTTGGAAGAAAAGTGGAATGCCCTTATTATCAAGTTAAATCAGCTAGTTGAGAAATACGTTACAGAAGGGGAGTAATATAATAACAAAGGAAGACTTCCCCCTTGGTGTAACAAAAAAGGAAACAAACTTATGAACAAAAGAAAAAAGGCATACAAGAGGGCAAATAAAAGCAATACTGAGCAATACTGGGCTGAATATAGAAGGAGAGCAAGGGGATGCCCAAAATGTGTAAGTGAATGACAAAAGGGACTATGAGCTGGGCCTCATTAAAAAGTGAGAGACAACTATATCCTTTTAAGCCCATATCAACCACACTATGGGAGTTAATGTACAGGTGGGCCTACTGATTAACAAAAAAGGTAACTAATAACTGATGGCAGAGCGATGACAGAAATGCTCAGTGAGTGGTTTGTCTCAGTTTTTAACCCTATATTAGACACAGTGGTTGGGGGGAAGGGTAAACTCTGGAGACATCACCTAGAACATTAAAAGTGGAGGACCTTAAGAATAGGCTAAAAAGGTCTTAAGTCAATAAATCCACAGGGCCTGATGGCATGCATCCAAGGATTTTATATGAGCTGGTGGAGGAGTTGGCAGGACCAATTACTATGATATTTCAGAAGTCACTGAATTCTGGTAAAGTGGTTAGTTCACAGAGGGAGGCAATGGTGGTGCCAAAATTCAAGAAAGAAAATAGGGAGGAGAGTATTAACTATAGGCCTGTCAGTCTGAAGTTAGTTTTGTGTAACATACTAGAGGAGATTTTAAAGGATGCAATCAAGGAAAATCTTATTGGCACTGATTGCTGGGATAACTTACAGCATGGGTTCACCTCTGACAGATCTTGCCAAACTAATCTACTACAGGTTTACAAGGGTATGAGTCAGGAGCTGGACTGAGGATATGATCTTCCTGGACTTCAGCAAGTCATTCAATAAGGTGCTGCATAAAGAACTTATTGAGGCCTTGATTAACCTAAGATTGCAGAGCCGGCCCGTCGGCGCAGCGGTTGGATTTCCTCTTGCGATGCTGGCGACCCGGGTTCGGGAACGGACCCAGGTCGTCGGAGGGCCAGCCGGGGTAGTAGGATTGAGCGTCCGGCAGCTCTCCACTCCGGGAGGGTGGTTGCACCGCACGCTAGAGACCGATGGAGGCCGGGAGTACTCGCGTAGCCGAGGCTAGACGTAGGGGGGAAGGAGGCGGACGTTGATGTCATTGTTCGTCCCCGTCTCCTCTGTGAGAAAAAGGAGGAAAAAGATGGTGGGGCAGGACCACTGATAGATGAAGCCCTCCCTGGAGAGTCTCGCATTGCCACCGTCGCTGCAGGACCCCAACCAGTTATAGTTCCGGGGTCACGAAGGTGGCCCGCGGTCCCACCCTCCGGGGGGCAAGCTGGGGGTGACCGAGGGTCCTCAGCAGCAATTGGCGGTGGTGGAGGTCTCCAGGGGCCGTGACCAGGGCGGAAAGTGTACCGGTGGTCCTGCCAGGGGGAAAATGCATAATAAATAAAAAAAAAAAAAAAAACCTAAGATTGCATGGGAGTATCGTAATTAGATATTATCGTGACTCAGCAACAAGAAACAGCAAGTCAGCCTTAGAGGTGGTACATCAGAATTAGCCGAGGTGATGAGTTGCGTACCACAGGATCTGTGTTGAGACTATGCATTTTAATATATATATATATTAAAATGCATGGTAGCTATATCCATCTTGACACCTCATAGATATTTTATATATATATATATATATATATATGTATGTGTGTGTGTGTGTGTATATATATATATATATATATATATATCTATGAGGTGTCGAGAGGGGGTATGACTACCAAAATTTACTGACAACACCAAACTAGGATGTGTGGTCGAGAGCACCAGTGACGTAGATAACTTACAAATGGAATTGACTAGAACATTAGAACAAGGAGCATAGGTTGGTGTTCAACTTGGAAAAATGTGCTGTCATGCACCTAGGTAGCACTAATGGACAGGCGCAGTACTCTGTTGGGGGATGATATTATGGGAAACTACTGAGGAAATAGATTTGAGGGTAATAATCATCAGTGACTTCAAACTGACTAAAAATTGCCAAGTAATGATGGAAAGGGCTAGTGGTTTAATGGGTTGTATATCAAGACATATAGCTAGGAGGGATAGGAGGGTACTGATGCCATTGTATACATCTCTGGTGAGGCCCCACTTTGAGTACTGTACACACTTCACTTCTCCTTCAGTTAAAACTGACATTTCATTGCTTGAGGGGGTGTAATGAAGGCTACAAGACCGATCAAGTCAGTTAAACATCTGAGATATGGAGAAAGACTGGAGGATCTGGGGTTATATACATTGGAGTAGAGGTGCTTGAGAGGAGACAAGTGTCTAATCTACAGGTCCTTCACAAACAACAACCTGTGAGGGTGCCTGGGATTGAAACCTGAATCCAGTAATCACAATATGAGACCACATGAGCTCAGGCTGAAACGTCAGTTGTATTGAACTAAAAAAAGAGCAGGATGCTTCATGCAGAGAGTGGCAAACATGTGGAACAGACTGCCTTTAGGAGTAGTGGGCAGTGCTAATATGACACCATTTAAAAAAGGTTTTGACACTTTTTGTATTTCATAGCCTATAGGTGGATATTTCCTTTGAGTTAAGGGTGAGCTGCAAATAATGGGTTTATGCCTGCTTTAGGTTGTATATTACAATGAATCCCATATATATATATTTATAAAATGAGGAGCTCAGCCATATCCAAATCCAGTGTTCTGATTGTATAAAACACATCACATGACCGTTCGTATATCAGAGCACGACCGCACACCTGCACTTTTACTCCCCTCCAAAACAATTTTGACATTTTATAAGATAGATAAACCACTCTGAAGTGTGCGATCACGCTCTGATATACCCACGCCTTGGGTGGTTGACGCACGAGGCCGAAACAACGCACACCAAGGCATGCGTATATTAGACCACGACTGCACACCTCAGAGTGGTTTATCTATTACATATATGTTACTATGAATGGTCTACAGATGGCTACAGTGTAGTATTAATGTTGAACAGACTCTGGCACCTGCATCTCTGGGGTGCTTCCAGCAACAGAGGAGCCTAATACTTCATTTTATAAAGCTTTTCACAGGTTTTTAAACCATGTTGGCCATTGTACATAAATGTTTCCCTTTACACTATATTCTTGTGGCCCACATATCAAATGTGGTCAGGTCCCACAGGAGTACAACCCTTTCCTCACTTTTTGTGCTAGTTTAATTCCACAGGAAAATTTTAGTTACCTGCTACTGATTCTATCCTTCAGGTCATGAACAAATCTGTTGAAAAAGCAAAGTACTCAGCACCAGCCTGTGGATACTCGACTCAATATATTTTATTTTAGTTGTCTTGTATTTATTTAATTATTTATTCAATTATTTATCTCTTAATGAGTATGTTAAAAGCAAAGTACCAAGCTCCATTCCATGGGTACTGCACTCAACACGTTTTATTTTTTTTATTTTTTTTTTTTTTGGTCATTAATTCATTAATTGCAATAATAAGTGGGCGTATTAATGATCACAGATTTTAAATTACCTTAAAAGGGTAGTAAATCCAATTCCTAATTTAGACCTGGCCATGCCCCAGCACCTAAGCTCATAATATGGAAACAATCACTCTTCAATAATTTATCATTGAAAACACCTTCTCCAACATTGGGTGCCATTGCCTCCAGTGGGCTATGGTGGTATATTCCTCAGTTTTAGCTTTTATGACTCTTGCTTCCCTTCTCTGATAGGGAATCAAGAGCCATACTTTCATACTAGTTTCTTTGAACTTAGGGAACAACTGTATCGGATTTACACTGTCCACATGGTATAGAGCCCTTACATAGTTCTGTTGATAGGGTCTGTTCTGCACTACGAACCAAGGTGCCCATTACTGTAAGTTATGGCCCTCATGCATACCACTCCTCAATTTAACTTGAACTACATAGTTGAGGATTGGGGTCAATGGTTAGACAGTGTACATCCTCGGCAGATGTCAACACATTTCTCAATCCCATCAGGAAAGGTAACAACCTTACATAGATACATAGATACATAGACAGTGTCGGCAGATAAGGGCCTACGGCCCACCCAGTCTGCCCATTTGAGCTTGTAAATTCACTTTATGTTTTCCTAGAAGTCTGTTGCCCCTTAACTCTGACCTCCAGAATTCCTTTATGTCTATCCCATGCATTCTTAAATCCCATGATTGTTTTAGCCCCCACCACTTCCTCTGGCAGGGTGTTCCATTGTCCACCAACTGCTCTGTGAAGAAATTCTTCCTCACGTTTCCTCTGAATCGTCCTCCCTCCAACTTCATCCCATGACCTCTAGTCCTGGAACATCTTTTTCACTTAAAAATAGTGTATTCTTGCACCCTGTTCCTACCTGTAAGATACTTGTATGTCTCTATCATATCCCCTTTCTCCCTCCTCTCCTCCAGGGAGTACATATTCAATTCCTTCAACCTATCCTCATAGGACTTGTGATGCAATCTATGTACTATCTGTGTTGCCCTCCTCTGAACTTTCTCTACCCTGTCTATGTCCTTACATAAGTAAGGTCTCCAGAACTGTACACTGTACACCAGGTGGGGCCTTACCAGTGTCTTGTATAGTGGAATTATGACCTCCCTTTTCCTGCTGGTGATGCCCCTGCCTATGCATCCCAGCATCCTATTTGCTTTACCTGCTGCCTTGTCACACTGTTTCACTACCTTGAAGTCATCAGAGATGATAACCCCAAGATCCCTTTCCTGCTTGGTGCATGCTATATCCTCACCCCCCAACTGATATATTGTGCCAGGGTTTTTGTGCACCATATGCATTATCTTGCACTTATTTGCATTGAATTTCAACTGCCAAATCCCTGACCATTCTTCAAGTTTCTGCAGGTCCCTTCTCATTCTGTCTACACCCTCTGGTGTGTCTACTCGGTTACAGAGCTTTGTGTCATCAGTGAACAGGGAAATTCTGCCTTCTGGGTCCTGTGCAATGTCACTGATGAAGATGTTGAATAGAACTGGTCCCAGCACTGATCCCTGTGGTACCCCACTGGTCACTCTTCCCTCTGTGGGGTGACAGCCATTTACCACCCTCTGTGTCCTGCCGCCCAGCCAGTTACCTATCCACCAAACTACTGTCCTGCCCACACCCGTATTCCCAAGTTTGTGTAATAGTCTTCTATGTGGCACAGTGTCAAAGGCCTTGCTGAAGTCCAGATAGACCACGTCCACTGCCCTGCTCTGATCCACTTCCCTAGTCACCCAGTCAAAAAATTCAATGAGGTTGGTCTGACATGACTTCCCCCTGGTGAAAGCATGCTGCCTTGGATCCTGTAGTCCATTGACAACCAGATGTTCCACCAATCTCTCCTTCAGTAGTGCTTCCATGATCTTCCGCACTACCGAGGTGAGGCTGATTGATCTGTAGTTCCCCACTTTCTCTTTGTTTCCACTTTTGTATAAGGGGACTACATCTGCTGTCCTCCAGTCTTTGGGTACCTCTCCTGTTTCCAGTGATCAGCTAAACAGGCTTGCCAGTGGTTCAGCCACCACCTCTCTTTGTTCTTTAAGGACCATGGGGTGCACCCCATCTGGCCCCATTGCTTTATCAACTCTTATTACTTCCAGTTCCTTCAGGACCCTTTCTCGTGTAAAGGGACTTGTGTCCATTTCTGCACCATTCCCACCCCTTGTACACCCTTCAGACCCACTGCCCTCCTCTTCCTCGTAAAGACTGAGCAGAAATACCTGTTCAATATGTCAGCTTTACTGTTGTCATCCTCCATGTGGTCCCCATCCTCCCCCTTCAATCTCACTATCCCTTCCTTTGTCTTTCTTTTTTTACTTATGTACTTGTAAAAGGTTTCGTCTGCTCTACCCACTGATTTTGCAATGTGCTCTTTTGTCTGAGCTTTGGCTTGCCTTACTGACCTCCTTGCCTCTATTTGGTTTTCATGGTACTTCTCCCTATCCCCTTCTGCCTGTATCTTTTTGTATTGCCTGAATGAAATCTTTTTGTCTTTTACTTTCTCCGCTACCTCCTTGGAAAACCATAATGGCCTCCTCTTCCTTTTCCCCTTGCTAACCTGCTTGATATATAATTCTGTTGTTCTTGTAATCCCCATTTTAAATACTGCCCACTGTTCCTCAACCCCTGATTCCTGCCCCATTTCCCTCAATGCGTCTTTCAAGCATCTCCCCATTTTCCCAAAGTCTGCCCCCCCTAAAATCCAGGATACATGTTTTTGTGTGGTTTGGTTCTGCTCTTTCTCTGTGATTTCAAACCACAATGACTGGTGGTCACTATTCCCCAGGTGCTCCCCCACTGTTACCCCCATCACACTGTCCCTGTTTGTGAGCACAAGGCCCAGTATTGCCTTCTACGGAGTTGGTTCCATGACCAGTTGCTTGAGGAAGGCTCCCTGAAGAGAGTCCAGCATAAATCTGTTTCTAGTTGATGCTGCTGCTGGGATGCTCCAGTCCATGTCTGGAATATTGAAGTCTCCAACCAGCACTACCTCACCCTTGTCTGCCATCCTTTGGATGGCTAGCATCAGCTCCCTATCTGTTTCTTCCTCCTGGGATGGTGGTCTATAGACCACACCTGTGTGGATGGCTGGCCCCATTTTCCTTTCCAGCTTAACCTACAGTATCTCTCCCCCATTTTGTTCCTCCTGGATCTCTGTGGCCCTTATGTCATTTTTCACATACAGTGCCACTCCTCCTCCCTTCCTACCTGCCCTGGCTCTTCTGAATATGTTGTAGCCAGGTATGGCCATCTCCCAGTCTGGTTATCATTACACCAGCTCTCTGTGATGGCGTCAATGTCCAGGTCTGACTGCACCATGACAGCCTCCAGATCCTCCTTGATTTTTGTTATCACCTGGTACACAGTGGGAGTATTGTATGCCATATTATGTTCCTTTCAAGTGTTTGGTACAGGGAGATCTGTAACAAAGTTCTAAATCAGAGTAGAGGAGCAAGTATGAGTCATAAGAGATACAATTATGTCTATACCACCACAGCACACGTGATTAGCACACAACAAAATGGAACCCACAGTTTTAAATGTGTTGGTTTGGAGAAAGTATAACAGAATGTGAGAGGAAGTGATATCAACAATAAATTGCTGGAGAGGGAATGGGTCCCTTTTGTAATCCTTAGAGGTTTTTTCTCCCTGCCAGTGTTTACTCCTGCCTTCAGGATGTGGATGCAACCACTCTGCCCCATCTCTCTATTAATGCACCACTGACACTTTCCCCCAGAGCTTCCCCTCCTTTGAAGGGGGTTTGAGGGAGATCATCCTCTCTCCGGACCAGCACAGGGTGCCTCAGTCAGATGCATCATGGTACTATGGAGGGAGCAAGATCCCTGGCCCATCTATAGGGTCACTCATGCACCAGAGCCCACAGCCAATCCACCCTTACAACATTGCACTGTCAAGTGCCAAATACAATGACTTGGTCTGCCTCCCATGTGACCCCCCCAAGCTCATTTCTAAACTCTGGTCACCTAGACAGCAGCGTCACATGCTACCCCTGTGTCATTGGGCTAGCCTATTTACCTTTGTAAAGTAATTCAAGATCTGTGATCATTACTCTCTTAACTAGTGTAATTCAGATGAAAGAAGTAGAGAATGGAGCATATCTTTTTAAAAATAACATGGCAGGCAAGATTTCAGGATGAGATTAGAATTCCAAAATGTAAACAACTAATTTTATGTTTAAATAAATGTAATAGTTCAGTCATAATTAATAAAAGAGAGGTGTGCAAAACCAGGGAGGTTTTGGTTTTGCCAAATCACCTCTGGTTTTGGTTCTGATTTTGGTTTTGAATTCATGGGCAATATTCAATCAACATAAAACATAGTCTGTACCTCAATATTAAAGTATAATATAAAGGAAAACTGACTGAATTCTGTAGAAAATTAGTTTGTTAGTATAACAGCTAGCAAGGCCCAGCTGTTAGTAAGTTCACAGGAAATATTTATCTTTTATGACATTTTGAGCCAGTACTAAAGCTGAATAAGCACATAGCTTCATTAGCTTGCAGTCTAAATTTCTAGCACTAAATGACAGAACACAAGACACACTGAGCAAGCGACAAAGGCTGAGGCAATGTAACAGTTAAATAAAGCAATATATTCTGGCAGTGCAGCCTATAGGTTAGAGTGATAAGCTGTTGCTGAGCTTGGTCCAGGAGACTAGGATTTGAGTCCCACAACCTCCAGTTGCATTCTGTGTGACTCTGAGCAAGTCATTACTCAGCAACCCTAGTAGTGCTCCTGGCTGGGTCATCCCTGAAAACAGGCTTTTGTGCCTAGTGGGCCTTACCTGGTTACCAAAGAATAATGCACACATGCATGCACACACACACACACACACACACACACACACGCAGTATCCTCTGACTACCTTGGTTACTCTGTTTAGCAAGTTGTGCACTGCTAACAAAAGTGACTTAGTGACTGAAGGAGGGTAGCAAGAGGACACAGTAAATGGCAGATGATGTTCTGAGAGGAGATATATATTCTATATATATATATATATATATATATATAGGGATATGACATGGCCTGAGTGAAGATATCATATTTATCTTCACTTGAGGCCACGATATCATGATATCTCACGAGTGGCGAAGCCACGAGTGTGATATCTTCATGTCATTGGCCTCGAGTGAAGATAAATATGATATCATCACTCAGGCCATGTCATATTCTGTTTATACAAACATATGTTTGGGCTGAATTATAATGGAACCCCTCCCTGAACACAAATCAAAACACACCCACAACCCAGAACACAAGGGATAACATGTCAAAAATAAAAACATATATATGGTAGATTCTGCCAGTTTCAAAATATGAATAATGTTATCTGGTTGATTATGCCATTATTTTTAGCTAAAAATATAATATAAGCACTTATCTGGTTGATCCTGCCGCTGTGATAGTCAGCCCAGCATTTAACTTTCACTTTCCCCCCTCAAAGTAGCGTGACCGAGTGGTATGAAGATCGAGCCGTTAGGACAGTACAGCAGCTATTAATAAAGAGGTCTGCACTCATTTAGGTAAAAAAACTCTGCAATTCTGTATTAGTTTTTGTGAAATTGCCGACTATATTCACAAGACAGAGAGAGTTCAAGTCGGCAGCATCATAGAAGCAGGAGGAAGCGCGAGCGTTCGTTGCTATAGCAACACAGGCTCGCGCTTCCTCCTGCTTCTAACATGCCGACTCGCACTCTGTAATTATAGTCGACTAATACAGAATTGCAGAGTTTTTACCTAAATGAGTGCAGACCTCTTTATTAATAACTGCTGTACTGTCCTAACGGCTTCGATCTCATACCACTGTCATCACTTGAAGGGGAAAGTGAAAGTTAAATGCTCGGGCTGACTATCACAGGCAGGATAAACCAGATAAGTACTTAAATTAAACTTTTAGATAAAAATAATTGGCAGGATCAACCAAATAGAGGTGTGTGTGTGGTTTGGGGGGACAGGTTTTAAACAGAAGAGACGGGGCAATGTAAAGTGACAGACTTTCACTTTCAATTCAATGACGTATAGGAATGTGGAGATATCACTATGACGTATAGGAACATGGAGATATCAATGATATCTTCATGGCCATAGTGATATCTCCATGACCTGTCTCAGATATTATTTTTTATCCATGAATTTATTCCCAAAGATATGTTGTATATATATATATATATATATATTTTACAGGTAGCAGCATGCACACAAAATTTATTGGACACTTTCTTTTTTAAGAAACAAACTGTGTTGCCAGCAATTGGTCCCAACAGTTTTACCAATTTTTTTACTCAGTTAGGATGCACATGCACACTACAATGTTTCAAATTCTTTTATTTCTTATTTATTCATTTTGTAGTACAAAGCCATAACAACTAAACTGGTAATTATGTAGCCAGACTGAGGTAGCATTGTGAAAAAGCATGTACACAGAGAGAATAATGAATGGACCCACCCACCAACCCTTTTGAACTTTTTTTTTTTTTTTGATAAGCCAGCTTTTTTGTTTGTGTTGGCAGCGATGGACCCCTAAATTTTCACCATTTGTTTTTTACTCAGGATGCACATTCATATTTTTTTGGTGGGTGGAGTACAACACCATGAAAACTGAACTGCTGATTTCAAAGACAGACTGAGGTAGTGTTGTGATTTGAGAGAGAGAATATCCACTTTCATGTAAAGTGACTTCTTATATTTTTAATTTTTTCTTTCATAAATGACTATCCATTCATGAACAGCAGATCGCTCAAAACTTAGAATGGGGTTTGATGTTACCAAAGAAATATTGAGGTTTGGCATAGGGTACATAATGGGAAGATGTCTACCAGAAATCAGCACAGTCATTTATACATTTAAATTACCCTTACAAATAAAATATTAAAGAAGAAATGTGTGAGTGTGAAATTCTTTCATATGTCCCATAGTCAGAGAGTAGCTCCTAGCTTTTGCAGTCTTGTTATACAGCAGTTTAGTGAAATAAACAAAATGGTGACTGGCATGAGACAGGACATGAATGACATGAGAGATGGGCTGGAGCAATATTCCCTTTCCACCAGTGGCACTATTCTTTTTTAACTTCACTGCCAGTAGGTTCATCATCACTTCTCTCCAATCAGTGTTTTCAAAGTTCCCCTGAGTATCCTGCAAATACAAAATAGTTTAGTTTAAAGGAGAAGACTCTTGTATATTTATGATTTGGAGGTGTCTGATGTATTTATTATACATTACATCAATTACTCTACATATGTCAATAAGAGATCAGTCATTTCTTCTGTTGTAACACATATCTAGAGTCTGAGACTCTGACACAAGGTAGTAAAGTGTCAAACAAGCCTCCATTTACATGCAAATGAGTCACTTGTAATACAGACCCTCTCATTCCCTGATGCCACTGCAGCAACAGTGCAGAAGAAAACATAGGAGTATCAATGCTGTCTATCCTGATTTTAGTTTAAGTTTGCAATTGCTTAAGACAGTTCTGTCATGCAACTCACACAGAGAGTAATACTTGTAGTCTTAATACTGAATGTGTAGAGCAAATAATACATCTAATAGTATTTCATTCACAGGAAACAGAATCTGTTTCTGTGTACTGCTCATTTCTATCTGTGAGACAGTTGCAACATGTTGTGGAGAGCAGTAGACTGAATCAGTCAGTCAAACAATAAAGCAGTCAAACAAGTAATCAGTCAATCTGTACTGAACCAGGTGAACAACATTGAGAAGATTCATTTACAATGTAGGCCTGGACAGTTTCCCAAAGGATACACAAGACTGAATTCCTCATGTGCACAAATTATACACCCCCATTTTTGCAGCCTGAGAGTGGAGAGCTAGATCACTTACTATATAAAGTGTATTGTTTTATATTTCAAATGCTCTTTAAATCTGAGTTTCTAACTGGAAATACCAAGACATAGAATGCATATGACATGGGAGGAATGAGCTACGCAAAAACAGTGCACTACAAACACTAAAACTAATTAGTTTCTTTACCTACAACAGCTGAAGTGTAGCATCTGACTTGTGAGGGACATTCTACTTCAAATGTTGGCATTACAAAGCGGGGGGCTGCCATAGCTTGTCCTCAGTACCTTCAAAGCGAAGTGATGTAGCTCTCACATCACTGCTAATGATTTATAATGGGAATGGGGGCACTTCTAAAGCCATGGACCTGAGGGGCCATCACAGTTCCCAATGAGGTTAGGGGAACTTGTTAAGGGTTAGAGTATTCTCTCTGGGACCAATTGTTGATTACATATTTGTATTTTTTCATTTATGATGTCCCATGCTTTCTCTAAATTTTGATCCTGTAAATCTGATCTCCAGTCCCAGTTTTAGAGAAATTGTTTTACGTTGCTGTAGTCTGCCCTATAGTAATCTTTTAATTTTGTCACACTTTAGGCTAATTTGATTCGGTTTATTTTGATGTTTAACTGTACCATCATATGGTCACTGCCACCTAGTGGAGATAGAGTTTGAGGTCTATGAGTACCTGAATCAAAATTTATGAATATCAGATCTAATATATTCCTATCCATAGTAGCGATGTGTACTTTCTGTTACAAATTATTTTGTGATATAATCTCAATACATTTTTTTCTCTGAAGTACTATATCCAGTCCCTAAGGTCCAATTGATGTTAAGGAAATTAAAGTCCCCCATAATGATACAGTGTCCTGTTAAGTTCATGTACTCAATTTCATTGAGAGCTGGTATTTTCTTCCAATTTAAGATTTGGTGATCTATACCCCAGACCAGTAGTTAGATTTGATGAAAATGATGTTATTCTTGCCCAAATTAATTCATTATTATTTTCCTGGTTGCCTTATGAGTGTACCTTATATGGTTTCAAGCTTTCCTTAATATAAATGCTAAACCACCACCATCTTTGGATGTCCTTTTTCTAGAAAAAAGAATATAACCAGGTATATAGAAACATAGAAACATAGAATTTGACAGCAGATAAGGACTGCTTGGCCCACCTAGTCTGCCCATTTTCCTACCTAATGGATAAGCTGTAGATTCTAGTTAACCAAGAGCCTACTTCCTCCTGCCCCCCACTAGGACTGCCTTATGTCTGTCTCATGCATTCTTGAATTCCCCCACTGTTCTTGACTTCACAACCTCCTCAGAAAGTCTGTTCCATGCATCCACAACCCTCTCCATGAAAAAATACTTCCTCACATTACCTCTGAGCCGTCCCCCCTCTATCTTCAAATTGTGTCCCCTTGTTCTTGCACATAGTGGAATGCTGTTATGCATGGAATTCCATGCCTGGAATGTACTTGTTCTGCTGCACTAGTGGCATTATGTTGTTCTGCTGCAGTAGTGATGTCACTACTGCAGCAGAACCACTTGGAATGCTGGCACATTGTTGCTTTCCTCTATTTAATTCTGTGGTAAGAAAGTATTCTAGTACCTCTAGAGACTTCACAAGTCTGTTTCATTATGAAAAAGAGAAAAAAACATAAAATGCACACATTTCATATAATACTACTATACACTATAAAAAATACAGGATGTGCAACTTTATGCACAACCTGTGTGTTCTGTCACCTCAGGGTTCTGATTCCCATGGACCTCTCAAGCATATTTCTTGAGGTCAGAGGGAATCAGAACCGATATGTGGCAGAACACACTGGTTGTGCATAGTTGCCTATCCAGTATTCTCTATGTTAGTTCCCCATTCATCATTGTGGAACCATGTTTCTGTGATACCACAGATATCAGTGTCTCTGGTAGACAGATTGATTGTTAGGTCACTCATTTTGTTTTTAAGGCTTTGAGCATTGGCTAATAGCACTTTCAATGTTTTAACTTTATTCTTTTTTTGTGCACTCTCTGGTGATTTATACTGAGTGTTTTCTCAAAATACAATATTCTATTATCATGTCTAGTATCAGTCTGCGCACCATTCAAAGAGTTAGACTTGGCTGGACTCCTGCCCCCTTTACTAGTTTAAATGTTTGTTTATGGTATCTATCATCTGCTTGCCAAGTTTAGCACTTCCCTTTCTGTTCAAGTGGAGTCCACTGTAACAGGGTGACCCCCGTCAAGGATGGGTGCCCTGGTGGAAAGATGAGGGTCCTTTAATTCCCCCCCCACCACCAAAATAAAGCACCAGGTATGTAGGTGCAGCATGCCAGATGGCTGAGGTAATTAAGGTGCTGGTTGCTTAACTAGAGTATATAAAATGCCTAAAGTGTAATAAGTGCCTGTAAGAAAAATAAGGTGCTTATGATTTAAATAAAGCACTTTGAAAGTTTAAATACAGTGCATGAGAGGCATTTACAAATGTTCACTGAATTTAAACTGAAGTACGTTTGTGCCTTTAAATAATAAAGTGCTTTTGGTCTTGAAGGAAACTAAAAGGCAGCAGTGCTTGCCAGGTAACATTTTGTACTAGATGTTAGTTATAAAATAAATAAGAATTAACACAAGTCGAGTTGCTTATGCTACATACATACAAGGATTCCATAGGAAAGGAGGGGCATATAGAGAACCCCAGGTCTTTTCTGAAATACATAAATGTAAAAGGGGCTTGCCCGCTTGCAGTTCTCCACAGCACTGCAGCAAGTTAAATTTCTTTTTAGAGAGACTGCTACTTTGCTGCAAACCTGGAGAAGCTAAGGATTTAAAGGGACAGGAATATCCCTGAGAAACCACAAATTGTAAAATGGTGGCAGCCTTCAGTATATGAGTTAGGTGCAAGTCTTAAGAGTGAAAATGCACAAATGAAATAAAATAATAAAGCTAACATATAAAAAGACACCCCAAGTCTCTGTAAAATCCCATACAAAGCATCTCTTAAGCATTGTCCTGCTGCATGAGTATACACAAATGAAGGTTGAAGAAAAATATCTGTCTGGAGGAAAACTAGGTGACTGCCTGCAGTTTCTTTTAAAACAGACAGGCTTCATGTCTTCCAAGCAAGGCTGGAGAGGTTTAAGGGCAATATGGTATGAATAGTCACTGAAATAAAAGATAGAAAGAAGAAACTTAACATATAGAGTATTGTGTTACTAAATATCAGGCCTTTAGGCCTGTAGGTCTGACCGCTTCAATAATGGTATGCCAAATGAGGTGCACTATAGGGTGACATCGGCCCGTAGTGTCCTCTTTTTATACTAATGATGCTGTCAATCACAGCTCAGTGGAAAGTTTTAAACTTCCTCTCACTTTTGTATTTTTTTCTTGCAGAACTTTTCATTTTCTGAAGGGTTTCTATAGAAACATAGAAACAGAATTTGACGGCAGATACGGACAACTTGGCCCACCCAGTCTGCCCATTTCCCTACCTAATGGATAAGCTGTAGATCCTAGTTAACCAACAGCCTACTTCTTCCTACCCCCACCCACTAGAATTGCCCTATGACTATCCCATGCATTCTTGAAATCCACCACTGTTTTTGACTCCACAACCTCCTCAGGAAGGCTGTTTCATGCATCCACAATCCTCTCCATGAAAAAAATACTTCCTTACGTTACCTCTGAGCTGTCCCGCCTCAATCTTCAAATTGTGCCCCCTTGTTCTTGCACACTTCTTATTCTGAAAGATGTTACCCTCTTGGACTTTGTTGATACCCCTGAGATACTTGAAAGTTTCTGTCATGTATCCCCTCTCCCTCCTTTCCTCGAGGCTATACATATTAAGCTCCTTAAGTCTCTCTTCATATGTCCTCTGGTGCAGACCCTGCACCATTTTAATTGCCCTCCTCTGGACAGCTTCCATCCTGTCTATGTCTTTGCAGAGATTGGGTCTCCAGAACTGCATGCAGTACTCCAGATGGGGTCTCACCAGCTGTCTGTACAGAGGGATAACAACTTATTGTTTTCTACTGGTGGTGGCTCTCCCTATGCATCCCAGTATCCCCCCAGCCCTCCTTACTGCCCTCTCACATTGCTTGCCCACATTTAGGTCATCTGATATGACTACCCCAAGGTCCCTTTCCATTTTTGTTGCTGTTAGTATCTCATCCCCCATTGTGTACTCTTCCTCTGGGTTTTTGTTTCCTAGATGCATTACTTTGCACTTCTTAGCATTGAATCTAAGCTGCCATACATTTGACCATTCCTCCAGCCTTGCTAAGTCCCTTCTTATCCTTTCCACCCCACCTTGTGTATCAACTCTGTTGCAGATCTTTGTGTCGTCTGCAAAGAGACATACTTTTCCTTCCAGTCCCTCTGCAATGTCGCTTATAAAGACATTAATACTGAACCCTGCACTACCAGGTAGTTAATTATTATGTTTAGAAGGCCCTCTGGCATTGTATAATTTAATTTGAGTGCCTAAACAGAAAGTGTTATAAGTTGATGATGCTGTTGTCATATGACTTTCGTAGGCGGGTATAAAAAGCCTAACTTAGCAAGCTATATTGAGATAGGGGAGTCAGTTGTAGCTGACTGTCAGAGGTGGGGGACCCCAGGAGTACACACATTTGTGTGTTCTGGCAAAGAGATGCCTGGTGGCACTGCTGGGCAGAGCAGTGGCCCTTTCTGAGCATATTGCATCTGTTTGTTTTGTTTGTTTGATTTTGATATCTTGAAAGTGAATGCACTAACCTTATTTCCTGATATCTGTGAAACCTGATTTAAACTTTTTCTGAGGAAAAATAAAATGATGAGTGCCTTGTCAGCCCTTTTTATGCACTGCATTATTGGTCTGCTTGGTTTGTTAGTCTGTCTATCCCAACCCCACTGCATCCATCCCAACAATACAACTCTTTTGTATCATCAAATCCCTCCCAATGGGTGAGGCACTTAATGTCTTGTTTTATGCACCAATGGTGTAGCAAATTATTCATTTCTTTCATTTTATACTAATGGTATGTAGAATATTTTGGTATGGGAAGTATATCTGATAACACTACATGGAAATCTAAGTCAATTAATATATTGGTCAGTGCCACTTAGTCTTGTTTTATATTAATTGTTGGATCATGCAAATTATTTGCCCCAGCATGTATAATGGCCAATGCACCTTTTTGGTTTTGTTTAAGGATATTGTCAGCCATTCTAGTTATGTCTGCTATTTTGCCTCCTCTTAAACTAAGCAATGTCCTATTGACCTTATCACTTTTACAGATTGTCTTGTCCAAATGTTTAATTTATTGAGTCACCTAGGACAATGACTTGTTTAGTTCTATTCTGCTCTGTATCCATTACTTCTGGCACTGTAATGCCAGTTGGCTCACTATTCTCCTTAGGGGGCTGGTTGTTCACAACATGCATTGTTTTGTCTTGATTATTTAACGATGAGCTAGTAGAAGTGGATGGTGAGCAGTCTTTCAATTCTACTTCTTGAATAGTATCAAATCTATTTTGGGTAGGCAGATGAAAATACTCTGCTTTGTGCCCCCTATTTTTAGATGCTTTATCACTTTGTATTGTATACCATTCTTCATCTGATCTAACGGCCTGCTGTTTTTCCATTAATGTTTTTTTTATTAGTTGGATTTTGAAAGTTTTTATCAGACGTGCCAGGGAGTTGTCATTCTTTACATAAGTTTGTGGGTGCCAAAGAGTCCCTGTGTGATTCAGACCTGCCCTGCTGTATTATAGTGTTTGTAATGTTTTGTTTCACTTGTAGTATTCCTGCCTCTGGTTCATTTTCTATGTTTATGTATTATTTTCCTTGTAGTCTAGCAGCCATTTCTTTTTAGATTGTCTCACTTGCCATAAGCCTGTCATTGAAAATTTGTATCTCTGCTTCTAATTCTGCAATATGCTTACATTTCTGACATGTGCACTCTTTAGGTATTTCATAATCCTTTTATGATGGTATAGATTTTGCAAGTTGTACATTTAATGCCCACTTCTCCCTCAACAGTCATTATCGTCGCTGTCATTTTCAGTATGGAGCGTTTACACCCTTTTACTTATTAGCATCACTGCAATGTTTGTTTCACAAGGCTTTTGTAGGAGTATGATAGAGGACTAACTTACCACAGACAACTATTGTGGTGTGCCTTCCCTGCATTCACGCGACAAACCTGCCAAACCCTTGTGAGATGCGTGGGTCTTTGTGCATGTCTTTGCACACGCCTACCATGTGCACACCCCACTTAGGCTCATGCAGCTCAGATGGAGTGCAGCTCTTTTATCCCTGAACCCAGAAGTAGCCCACACTACCTTCCCAGTGAACTATGGGCTACAAGGAGTCATATATTACTTTGCTAGCGATTTAAAAACATTCACAAACACCATCACTCAGCAAGAAGATTAGTAGTTTTTTCCTCAACAAAAACTACAACTCCCACCCTTCTTCCTGTATGGCTCAAATTTATATTGTTGTAGATAAAAAATAAAGCAGGCTCCAGAAATACACTGCAGTTCCTTGCTAGAGCTGTCTCACACCACAAAGGTGTCTCACAGCATGCAGTCAAGACAATGTGTCAGGCGAAACAAGTTTTGACATCAGTTTTAAACTGAATTCAGGGCAACAAAGATTTTGGGCAAAATTTCATGAAGTGAAACATACTCCATTATTGGCACCATTTGAGGCTACTCAACTAACCAAACCTGCCTACAAAAATATAACTCTTTAGAAATGAAGGGGTTAGTGTTACAGACTTGATCTATTGGTTGAAGCAGAGGTTTACAGTGCTAGGAAATCCGGAAGCAATATTCAAAACAGAACACATACAAACTGGGGAATGGAATCTCAGAGTTTTGCTGAGATTCACAGATACGGAACTGGAACATCTACCTAATTGTTTTTTCTTAGGCAGGGATAGGGGGTCCTGCTCTGCGTAGGTCAACGTATGGCCTGCTATAAATGTGGTTCTACATGTCATCTTAGCAGTATTTGTGACCAGGTAAAATTTAATCATTGCCAAGAACTGGGACACACTAGCGGACATTGTGAAAATTATTACAAATGTAATTTATGTGATGGGCAGGGTCACTCATACCAAAGTTGTAAGCTGGATGCACATAATCAAGAAGACCTAACAGACAATGGAGAACAAAGACTGTTGACTGCAGTAGTACAAAAAGCTTCATTCCCAACACAACACACTAAACTCCCCACAAGGACCATGCAAAATAATCTACCACCTGTTACTGAAGTACAGGGCACGGTCATACCTGACTCAAATACAGTCACTCCCTTACAGATGGAAATACCTATGAAAATGCCCTCAGTAGAAAAAATAGATACAATAGCACGGCCCTAGAGTCAGCTTCCTGTAAACACTCCCCCCCCCTTTGCAGGAACCACTGTTATGCATCCACCTCCCCCTTATCAACAGGTGAAAGGGAAATGGAGTAAGATAATCTGCAACAGTCAATTAAAGAGACAACCCACATCCAAAATGCCAAAAACACAAGAGGTACCTTTGGCTAATAGGTTTGAGGCACTACAAACCACACCCAACTTTCTGAACATAGACTGAGAAGACTCTGCTTTATGGTCTTCCCAAACTGACCTTATATCAGACATTGAGATTAGGGATTCTGAAGCTCAAATGTTAGTTTTACATAGACACTGATCGGAATATAGAACCACTGAGAAAACCCAGAAGATCCAAAAGAAGAAAATTAAAACCACCCAAAGATAATCGTCAGAGTAAAAACAGTTGCATCCTATCATATTCATGAAACCCACACTTTCACTCAGTACCATTAATGTAAATAGTGTTAAGAGCTGTAGGAAAAGAAAGGCAGTATTCACTCATTTGCTCTCTAGCTCTACAGATATTATATTCCTACAAGACACCAGACTACATACTATTCAGGAAAAACTCTCAGCAATGAAAGCATGACATATTCATCACTCCTATTGGTCTGTGGGGAGAGAAACATGTTCAGGGGTGGGTATCTTATTTAAAACACTTGCTGATTTCCATTTGACAAAAGTTTATTGATTTATGTCCAGAACGAGTCAGTGTTAGATACAAAGATTGGTGACAGTTATTATTGATTCATTACTATTTACCCACCACAAACAAATGATGATAGGATTGCATTATTTGCTGCAGTATAACCATATCTCTTAACTTCACATTTTGTAATTTTTGGTGGGGACTTTAATTGTAGCTGCTGGTGCTTCACTAGGTAGCCTCCACCTTCCCTCCTCTCCCCTTCCAGTCAGTTGCTTTTCTTAGTTACCTCACTTAATCATGTATATTTGACTGATTATTGAAAGATATGTAACTATTTTTGACTGGTCTTCCATTGCATTTTTCTGTTGTATTAACTAATCATTACTGTGTCAACTCCATGTTCTACATGAATCATTGTATTTTGTATCTGATTTGCTTTTGTTGTCTCCTGTGCCATTATCATGGCCCAGGTCGTACCTGAAAACTGTCCCTGGGATCAATGTATCTAGCCAGTTATCAAAGTCATAAATTAATACAATAAACAAATAGAGGCCACAAAGCAACAACAATTAAGATCTTCTGTGACATGTCTCTCTTAAAAAAAGGTATACAGGATTCAATCTTGAAAGATGGATACTTAACAGTCACAGGGAATTCTGGCCCCACATTTCAAAAAGGACGCTTAGCAACATGCATTGACTTTATATTTTTGATTGCTTCAGTTACCATTTCCTCTGTGTTCTTCAAAAGAAATGGAATTTTCAGATCAAAGCCTATTGGCCTCACTTTGGGCCACTACAGGTATACTCTTGCATGGACCTGGGTACTGGAAATTTAATTCATCCTTATTAACAGAACAGTCTTCAATACAGAATAGTCACTACTTTTTATCATTATAAAAGACTGTCATAGAGATGTATGATACCCCAACTCAATAGTGGGAAGACACTAAAATGGATATACAAACTCTTCTAAAACAAAATAGTAAAGCACATAAAGACAGGATATATTGGCAGTATTTAAAAAAAATGGCAACACGTACAGAAACTGCAGTCCTTAGCCAGGACCACAACACATAATTTTAATGACCAAATACAGAAAATTGGGCAGCAAATGACACACTATCATTTGAAACAATATGATAGCTTACAGAAGCAACACATTTTTGCTACACAAGGCAATGTTAATATTATTTGTCCCTTTCTCAGTTGTAAGGATAGAATTAAACATAAACAAATAACTCATTGCAAGATACTGATGGCACTGTATATTCAGTTAATAGAAACAAGACATGACTAGTTATTCACCATGCAATGGCCTTGCTTTCCGATACCCCTACAGATTTTGCTACTGCTACACAATTTTATGAATATTGTGTCACACCAACTTGTCCTCCAAATATATTGAAGGATATAATAACAGATATTATACCAGCAGAAGTGGAAATTGTGATTCATTCACAAAAAATGAATAAATCACCAGGTAAAGATGGTTTTACATCAGAACTGTACAAAATAATGGGTATTGTTATCACCAGTGAACTGGCATTGGTATTTACATCTATGCTTCATCACTCCTCCATACCATTAAGGATTGCAGAAGGTCTTATACATTTTTAATATAAAAAAGGAGGTAAAACAGAGCTCAGGAATTGAGATGCAGTGAATTTAAATTCTGCCAGTGAAGTGCCCACAAAGTGCCCGTGTAGTGGGCACTTCATGTTGTCACTCCATTATGCAGAGTGGCCAGCATGAAATGCCCACTTCACTTTGTTATTGTGATTTTGACTTCTCATTGTCATTCTGCCTTAATGCAAAGTAGGCAGAGTGACAACATTGGCACCCCACAATCACTAGAATGAATGTGCATCCCCAAAATGCTACAGTCATCTTGTGTCCAGAAAATTCCCCAGTGGTGATGACATGAAATGAGAGCGTAACAAGAAATGCAAAGTCTCCCAGAGTTAATGGCACACTCAGTCATGCATGCAGTGGTCAGACAAAGTCACCAGAATTAATGTCCATCACAAAATGCTACTGTCTTGTGTCCAGAAAATTCCCCAGTGCTGACGAAGTGAAATGAGAGTGTAACAAGAAATGCAAAGTCTCCCATAATTAGAGATGTAACGAATTTAAATTTTTCCAGTGAAGTGCCCATAAAGTGGGCACTTTGCATTGTCACTCCACTACACAGAGTGGCCAGCATGAAATTCCCTCTTCGCCTTGTTATTGTGATTTCTTGTTGTTATTCCATCTTAATGCAAAGTAAGGCAGAGTGACAACAATATTGGCAGTCACCGGGCCCCTACACATCACATGTCTTACAGTACTGTAACTCACATGCTGTACAGGAATGTGAATGCCTATGGCTGTAGTTCCCCAATGATGATGACCTGTATCACAAAACTCCCCAGTTTGAAAACTCATATCAATGAGTACAGCAGTGAAGCCTGGAGAGATATTACATAACAGGCTTACATGCAAGTAACTAGTAAAAAAATGTATTTTGTCATTCGTGATGTGATCGTGAATTGTGACTGCATTTGTGACCATGAAACATGAATTTATTTTTCTCAGAGTTGAAGCTGATGAGTGGCTGGTGTGAGTTAACCAGTTATATAAAACTGTATGGGAATGTGAATGCCTACGGCTGAACTTCCCTGATGATCTTTATCACAAAACTCCCCAATTTGAAAACTCATATCAATGAGTACAGTGATGAAGCCTGAAGAGATACTACAAAACAGGCCTACATGCAAGTAACTAGCAAAAAAATTAATTTTGTGATTTGTGATGTGATCGTGAATCGTGACCGCATTCGTGACCGTAAAACGTGAATTTATTTTTCTTGGAGTTGGAGTTGATGAGTGTCTGGTGTGAGATAACCAGTTATATGAAACTGTATGGGAATGTAAATGCCTATGGCTGTACTTCCCTGATAAGCTGTATCACAACCTCCCCAGTTTGAAAACTCGTATCAATGAGTACAGTGGTGAAGCCTGCAGAGATACTACAAAACAGGCTTACATGCAAGTAACTAGTAAACTTTTGTGATTTGTGATGTGATCGTGAATCATGACTGCATTCATGACCATGATGATGATGAAGCACGTGATTTGTATCATTAATGATGATAGCCCTGACTTTAAAAAAACACATATTAATGAGTACAATTTTCATGCAGAGAGATATGCAACGCAACACACCAGTACTCTGGAGGGAAGCTAAAAAGCAACTGTGACTTAAGTTGCAGATAGAGATTGGGCCCTAAAGAAATGCAAATGTACAGACAGCTTAAGATTGTGCTGCGCACTGAAGTGAAGCAAATGCAAAGGCACAACATCTAACCAGTGCTTACCGTCAGAAATCCAAATCTGGAAAAGAATACCTTTTGCTGGTTGGAGGGGTAGTGCACTGCAGTAATAACAGTCCACTACCAGTAAAGATACAACAAAGCAGTACAAAAAATTCATGCAGGTGTGGTGGATAGCAGGTTTACAATGCTGCAATTACTCCGTGGCACAATAAAAGGTGTCTGACTTAATGGCACGCATCACACACACACTCACATACTCACACACACACTACAAGTAATGTGTAGCAAATTGAAAATTAATATAACCAAATGTTTTAAACAAAGTGAAATTATACATTGCTGCACCATATCAATCAGCTAAAAAATGTCCAAAATTACTGAAAATATCTCTGTGTGTACAATAACACAGTTATGCAAGAAAAATATAACCACAACAGAAAGACTGCCTTTTTCTCCCAGTTAATCTACGTACTCCACAGATACACTCCTCCCCCAAAGCACACTTCACAGTACACAGACTGACTGTTCTAAATTAACATTCACAATCCACACTCAAACAATAAACATGCAATGATATGAGCACAGAAGGGTTTCCTACAATCTATATACTACATTTTTAAGGAAAAAAATGACTCAAAAAGGCATTTTTAACAGGTTTTAGAAGTTCTGAATTGCAGACCTTTGAGAGCAAACTATCTCCAGCTACCACTACACACACACACACTACCCAGGTCAGAACTGAGGCTGTGAAGAACAATCTAGAGCCCATGTGGCCTGCAAGCCCATGAATCACTGCAGAATTCACCTTGGAGCTCAATCACAAGGTGAAGTGATGCGAAGTACCTTGATTTCAATGTACTTCACTTTAAAATTGATGGAGAAGTGAATTGGGGGATGGCAGAATAATGCAAAGTCTTTGGTTTCAATGGACTTTGTGTTCCTCATCATAAAGTGAAATTCTCCACTTTGCGTTGCAGGTTACTCCACGGATTCCGTGTTATTCTGCGAATCGCTTCATGGAGTGAATTTTAGCCACTTCGCAGGAACTGGAGACTGAACAGCCTTTTAAATACAGATCTTAACACACATTTTAATTAGTAGGCTATTACAGGCAACTTGCTTCTTGATTTCCCCTGCAAAATCCTTCTCAATTCCTGAAAGAAAAATGTCACACCACTTAGTTTTATTAAGATAACTAATAGAAAAAGATAATACAGAAGGAGCAGAAGGAATTTTACTGTCATTAGATCAACAACATGCATTTGATGTGATACAGCATAACTATTTGTGGCATACACTGCACCAGTATGGCATTCCAGATGTCTTTATTAACTGACTTCAAAGTTTATCTAGAACAGCCACAGTTTGACCCCTCATAAATGGCTGATGTGGTCCTATGGTACGACTACATAGGGGAGTCACACAGGGATGCCCTTTGAGTCCACAACTTAATGTGTTTAGCATTGACCCTTTGCTAAGAGATCTGAATTCAATGAAGAATATGCAAAAAATACTAGTTGATGTAACTACAATGCCTTATGTAGCAATGGCTTACGCAGACAATTTATGCATTTTAGTTAAAAATAAGGTATCTGCTGTACAAACATTAGATACCTGTAAACAATATGACAAAGTCCCAGAGGTCTCATTAAATATTCATAAATGTATAGGGTATCAACTAGGACAAATAATAAATACTATTATGGATATAGCAGATATACTGATTAATAAAGACCCTATCACAATATTGGGGATAAAATTTGAACTGGAAGCCAAAGCTAGAAAAAGTATGTACCTTAGTCCAACAATGGAAAAAGTGGCAAATAAAACCAAAAGGGTGCATCTTATTAAGACTTACTTAATTCCAGTCTTCCTGTATATAAGTTATTTGTTTCCCCCTCCAAAATCACAGGAAACAACATTATTTAGTATATTTTTCAAGCAGTGTGGTGGAGTCATATGAACCCTTTCAAAAGAAACATTTTGTATTTACTAGTGATACAGAGAGGCTTCATATGGTAAACTCACTGCTATTTTTCAATAGTATTTATATCATAGTGAATATCAGACCTCTACATCTATGTACAGGATTATCTTGGTTCCCCTTATTTAAGTATACCTGTGCCCAGTTGTTTCCTTACTGGAAACCTGGTACATTATTTTATTTATTACATTTCAGAAATTGCAAAGTAATTACAAAAGTACCTTTGAGCTGAAGGCTCATTTACAAAGCTTCCACGTCAAGGAATTGAATGACATACAACAAGATATGGTACAGCAGCATGCAAGTAAATGTAAAATACAAGGATTACATGTCAGTATATCACAATAGATATTTGAACATTGTGCAGTAAATTGGTAGATTAGCACGTAAATAATAAATTACAACAAGATTTCAGTACTAGCTGCATAGAGAGAGCATTAAGCAAGTGGTGCATATGAGATTAAGCCATGTAGAGTTGCCAGGGTAAATGCAGAGAAAAGGAGGCCACCAGGCTAGACTTTGTCAAAGTTGTGTCAAAAAAAGGGAGCGGGGTGGTAAGAGGGCATCAATCCCTACAGTTTGTATAGTAGTCACATGTACATCATTCTCTGAGGTGCTGCCTAAGCCTCTGTTTGAAGAGGCCAAGCTTTGTTTTTGCCTGAAGGTCACTGCCAAGGGAGTTGAGCCAGTGCAGGCACGGTACTCAAAGGTTCTTTGACCTTGGGATGTCTGGAAAAATGGGACCTTGTATGGCTGACAACTTCAGTAGCACCTCTGTTATTGCAGAGGTTCTTTGTGAGGCTCAGAAGGTTTTGAATACTTTGGGGGGTCAGACCTAGAGTTGCCTTTTTAGCAAGTAAGCATGTCTGGTACATTAGTCTACCTTTTAAATTTAACCAAGTGGCACGAACATACAAGTCACGTGTGCATTAGCCAGTACGCCCCAGTGAGTAGTCGACAGGCTTTGTTCAAGGCTATGGAGAGTCTTTTTACAGTGGTGTCAGAGGCAGCTCCATATACTACCAGGACATAGCTGATCATGGATAGGATTGAGCTATTTATTGCTAATCTGAGTGCCTCTGATGTAATACAATGTTTGTGCCTATGTAGCAGCCTGAGTTTGGCACTGAGTGCTTTGACAACATGATCAATGTGGGTTGCAAATGATAAGCTACTATCAAGCATGATCCCTAGGTATTTGAAGACACTTTTGATCTCTAAGAGGGTGTTTAGATTGTTGCAGATGGAGAGCTGGTGGGACTCATTTTTATTTTGTGGGGTTGCAAAAGTCATAATCTTTTTTTTTTGTAGTTCATGAGTAACTTATGCTGCTGGAACCAGGACTCAACTATTGTAAAGGATGCCTGTAATTGCTTCTCTAGTAGAACTGGGTGAGAGTTACTGGGGAATAGCATTGCATCATCTGCATATAGTAGGACATTAGGACATTTTCTTTGCAGACAAGGGGAAGATGGTTGAGAAAGAGACTGAAAAGCAGGGGTCCAAGGATGGTGCCTTGTGGGACCCCAGTCCTTACTTTCAAGCTATCTGAAAGTATTCCATCTATTTTTACTTGTTTGGATCAGTCACTGAGGTAGCAGCTGAACAATCTCACAGCCTCATGTGAGAGTTCTGTGTCTGACAGCTGTTTAAGATGTAGATTATGATTTACCATGTCAAATGCTTTGGTGAGGTTGATGAATGCTGCCCCCACCAGCTTACCATGGTCCATAGCCTTGTGTATACAGTATATCCTGTGAATTCAACTAGGGCAGTGATGATGTTATGTGATTTTCAAAATATGTATTGTTGGGGACACTGTGTCTGATATTTGTTGAGAATTCCACTAATTTGTCTGATACAATCCTTTCCAGGGCTTGGGAGAGTGGGGGGAAAAGGGATATGGAACGATAATTAGAGTGTGTGCTTCTGTCACATCCTTTCACCACATTAAACATAATAAAAAAAGAACCAGCAAGCTCCTCAATATCTAAGAGATGTATTTGTTAAACTAAAATTATAGCAATTTACTAGTGGAATGGTACTAACTAAAACACAAAAATTAATTTATAAACAGGTATAAACATTTCATTTTCAGGAGGTGTCAGTTTTTCAATCTTGCCCACCAAACTCCCTCACTAATTTGCTTGAATGACTTAACAACAATAGGATTCCAGATAAAATAAGAGATACTCATTGGCTATGTTGCCATGAGAAGCTTAACATTAAGGTGAATCAGAAACATAGACACCACCAAAAAGATGGTGCTCCAGACAAGGATGGAACCAGCAGTTAGAGACCATGCATCACTTTTTTTTTTTGCAGATATATCTCAGAATTTTGGAATCTGCTTGCAGTAAAATGGAAAGAACTGTGCTTTGCATCAATTAATTTTGCTACTTTAATTCATGGGGACTTTGATAGGGTTTGGAACACATGGGACAAGAAGATTATGAATGTGGTTCTTACAGTTATTAAATGGTTCATCTGGAAGTCCAGATGTCTTTTTAAGCTTCAGCAAAAAAAAATATTTCTTAAGTAGAGTTATTGCAGAAAATCATACAGGAATTGAACAATATCTATTTCTTTAAAGCTAAAGCTATCTCCAGTGCTGTATTAAACAAATAATGGAGGAATTTACCCTGGATCACAGATTCAGACATGCCAATTACAGTACATACTGTGCCTTCAGAAAGTATTCACCCCTCCCCCACTTAGATTTTGTCACATTTTGTGATGTTGCAAACTCAAATTAAAATACATTTATATGGGATTTTTTTGTCATATGTCTACACAAATTACTCTATAATGTCAAAGTGGAATGAAACTTCTGGAATTTTTTGTACATGTAATTTAAAATAAGAACCTGAAATGTCTTGATTTGATAAGTATTCACCCCCTTTGCTATGACACTCCAAATTGAGCTCAGGTGCATCCAATTTCCTTGTGAGAGCACTCTAAAACTTGAATGGAGTCCACCTGTGGTCAGTTCAAATGGTTGCCATGATTTCAGAGGAAATACACCTGTCTATATAAGGTACCACTGTTAACAGTGCATGTCAGAGCAGAAACTCTACCATAAAGACCAAGGAGCTGTCCGTAGAACTCTGTGATAGAATTGTGAGGAGGCATAGATCTGGGAAGGGGTATAAAAACATTTCTAGGGTGTTGAAAGTTCCCAGGAGCACAGTCAAGTCCATCATTAGGAAATGGAAAGATTACAGAACCACCCAGACTCTTCCTAGAGCAGGCCGTCCTCCCAAACTGAGCAACCGGGCAAGAAGGACCTTGGGCAGGGAAGTTACCAAGAACCCAATGACCAACCTGACAGAACTACAGAGTTCCATGGCTGAGATGGGAGAATCTGTCCAGAAGACAACCATCTCTGCAGCACTTCACAGATGTAGCCTCTATGGGAGAGTGGCTAGATGGAAGCCACTTCTGAGAAAAGGCCACATAATAGCATGCCTGGAGTTTGCAAGAAGGCACATGGCAGACTCTAAGACCATGTGGCAAAAGAGTCTCTGGTCTGATGAAACAAAAATTGAACTCTTTGGCCTGAATGCAAAGTGCCATGCCTGGCGCGAACCAAACACAGTTCATCACCCATGTAACACCAACTCTACCATGAAGCATGGTGGTGGCAGCATCATGTTATGGGGATGTTTTTCAGTGGCAGGGACTGGGGCACTTGTCAGGATCAAGGGAACAATGAATGGAGCCAAATACAGGCACATTTTTGAGGAGCACCTCCATCAGTCTGCAATAGACCTTGGACTGGGGGGAAGATTTACATTCCAACAGGACAACTACCCCAAGCATACAGCCAAAGCAACACTGGAGTGGGTTCAGAACAAGAGGGTGAATGTCCTTGAGTGGTCCAGCCAAAGCCCAGACTTGAATCCCATTGAGAATCTGTGGAAAGACTTAAAGATTGCAGTTCACCGATGCTCCCCATCCAACTTGACAGAGCTTGAGCAAATGCAAGGAAGAATGGGTGAAAATCCCCAAATCCAGATGTGCAAATATGATATAGACATTCCCAAGAAGACTCAAAGCTGTAATTGCTGCCAAAGGCACTTCTACAAAGTATTGACTCAGGGGGGTGAATACTTAAGTAAACAAGATATTTTAGTTTGTAATGTTTCATAACTTTTTGTTACACAATATAAATATTTTTGCCCTTTTAAATTGTTGAGTATGCTGTGTGAATCAAGGGGGAAAAATCATTTTAATGCATTAAAAATGCTGGTAGTAACACAACGAAATGTGACAAAATCCAAGGGGGGGGGTGATTACTTTTTGAATGCACTGTAATTACCTGAGACATGTTGACTTGTTAGTTTCTTTAACACCAAAAATAAGTGCAGTAGTAGTAATTCCTTTTATGTGATCAATCATAAAAAAGAGATTGTTACAAACAAAATAGGACAGCACATAAAACAAGAAAATACATATTCAAATTTACAGAGTGAAAAGGATACAGTTTTGGCTCAGAAAATGCTGTTCCAATGCATAGAGTGCTTAGTTTTGAACTGATGATAAAACTCTTATTATTGTTTTTTGTACATTACAGAAAAACAAAGCTGACTTTTATTTATAATTTATTCATATTCAATAGCCAAAAGGATCCTAAGTAGTTCTTGACTGGGGCAGCCTGGGCAGGAAATCCAGAATGAAACCTAGCCATTTTCTTCTAGCAGACTTATAGCATTGACATCTTAAGATAACATGTTCAATATCCTCCTTTTCATTTCCACCACAGTAACAAAAAGCAAATGCAGGATCAGTATTTTTGGTGAATTTGCAGGTCAAAACATCCGAGTCAAAAAAAATTCTAAATTTTGTATTGGTTTTTCATAAATTTTTATAAGCCAGATATTCTAGCTAATACTGAAAATAATGAAAACAATCATTTTAAGAATACCACAAGCAAACCTGGAAGATGTTAAATGTTGTAAATCATGCATTTTATATTTTTTAACCAATGCATTTTTAATGTATGGTTTATATTGCTTCAATTTTGCTATATTCTGTTCATTAAGCTTGAATAAATTCAGGAGCCCTATAGAAGCTAATAATTTTTTCAACCATTCCCACCATTTACAGCCCAATGTATCCTATAGTATTTTCTCTTCAAAACATTTCTTTGACAAATGTTAATTCAAAAGATGATTCAATCTAATCCAAAAAGTAACAGTTTGTGATTATGCCAATGTTATCATATTCGGGAGACATAGCTCTGCTCTAACAAATGGGGCAGGCATTGATTTTGGAAACCAAATAGCCCCACTAAGTACTTGAATAGCTGGTTTTTCGAGATTAGGTAAATAATTGTGTTCCCTAATTTCAATACCTTACAATGCCTGGGCTTAAGATTTGCCTCAATTGTTCTAATAAGAGGTAAAATAGAGTTGCCCCCTCATTTATGATTAAAATCTCTGTCAGCTAAAGTTGTACTAGAACTTTTTTCAAATGTTGTTCTAAAATGCTTCTTCCATTTAAATGAAGAGGAGATGAGAAGACCCAAATATTAATAGATCTTCACGATCTCCAACTTTTCTGATCTAATCTTCCAGGTGCCTTTGGTTATTAAACCACTCAAAATCATTACCTTTGATTTATCCATATTAATGTTTAAATATTTTTGATCTACAAATTCAGACAATACATTTTTTTTTTAAATTCAACTTTATTAGTTTAGCAAATATCACAATGCAATGAATCCAAACAGAGCTGTACATGGAGTAGGAGAAGGAAAACAAAAACAGACAACAATCCAAAAAAAAAAAACCCCGACCCCCCAAAAGACCCCCCCTCCACAAAACATCCCACAACAATGTTTAGGATTCTGTACCGACAGAGCTACCTCTGTTATTACCCACCCTAACCCCTCCCGAGTGTGCTTTGCATTTGTTAGGCAGGTTATAATACAGAGCCAGAGTTGATACCATGGAATAGGCTTAGGTATGGAGGAAAAGGAGAAATAGAGGAGAGAAGAAAAAAAAAGGAAAATACAGGGGCTAAATAGGGTGTCAGGGCCCGAACCAAGAGGTCAGTGGTGTAGATAAAGCGAGTATAGCTTGTCCCATTTTTTATGAAACAAGTCCATACGGTTATGGAACTAGCTGCAGCCTCTCCATGTTAAAGCAAGTTGATAAGTCTTTTATCCATTTGGTATATGTTATGGTTAGTTGATCAGTCCAATGTTGAGGGACAAATCTTTTGACCACCATAGAGATTAAGGCAATATGGTACCCTGCGCTCCTGACAATCTATGGTGGTATAGTTACCTAGGATGCAATATCAGCCGTGAAGAGGCTATCAAGGCCTAAAAGAGGGTCCAGGTTGTCCTGAATAGGCAACACAAGGGGCCACCTTGACATTGCCAGAAAATGTGAAGTAAATTCCTCACCTTGTGAGCATCTGGAGCAGAGGGAAGAGATAGTTTTAAATGGAACAATTTGACTGGGGTGTAGTACATGTTATTTAGTATGTGATATTGGTAAGTCTGAATCTATCTTGGGTATGGTATTTGTGCAGATCCTTCCATAGACGGGCCAGTTAAGAGTGGAACGGGGAAAGAGAGAGCCAACACGGACCTTCGAGCGGGTACGGGAAATTATGGTCCAGCAGGTAGGAGTATATTAATGAGATGGAGTGAGATCTGGGAGCTAGAGTTTCAATTTGAGAAAGGAAGGGACTAACCTGTGATTCACGAGAAACCGGTCCAAAATTAACATTGATGAGATGCCTTATTTGGTATATCTTGAAAATCATGTTGTTGGGAAGATCAAATTTGGCTAGTATGTCAGGAGAGGAGAGAAGGGAGCCCTGGGAGTAGAAATTTCCTACTGTAGTATCTTTAATTTGTGGGAGCCAACCAGGAGCAATTAGTGAGCTTCCCAGTCTAATATTGGGGTTAAGGACAAGGGGTTGTGCTAAATCTGATTTGGGTGAAATTTTAAGGTAGTAAAGACATTGGGAAAGGGTTTTAAGAGAAGTAATGATGGTTGGGTTTGAGATCCAAGGAGTAAGCACCAGAATGGGGGTGAAGAAGATTGTTTTGGGGTCTATTTTGGCCTCTAAGAGAATTTGTCTCTCGATCAGAAGCCAGAGCGGAGGAGGTCAGGTAGTTGTATCTGAGAACCATCTGCCCAGCTTGGAGAGATGGGCTGCCCAGTGGTAGAATATTAGGTTGGGGAGGCGAAGACCTCCTTTATCTTTGGGGAGGCATAGCTTAGAGAACGAACATTTGACAGCTTTATTTTGCCAGATAAATTGCAAAAAGATGGAATGGAATTGACGTAAATATGAAAGCGGTAGCCAGAGACCTAGTAAATTAAGAGGGTAAAAAATACGGGGAAGGACATTCATCTTGATAATGTTAATCCTGCCCCAAAGAGAGATGGGAAGTTTAGACCATCTTTGTAAGTCTAATTGAATATTAGCCTTGAGGTCATCTAAATTAAGCTTTTTGAGCAGAGCAAGATTGGAGGTAAAATGTATGCCCAAATATTTGATTGACTTGGGGGACCATCTCATCCCAAACTTAGATAGGTCTTGTTTGTGTGTAGAAGAGTTCAGAGGGAAAACTTCCGATTTTGATATGTTCAGCTTGTAATGGGAGAGGCGGCCATACTGGGTAATGATTTGGAGTGCCTGCCCTAATGATTTGGCAGGTTAAGCAACATGAAGCAAGATGTCATCTGCATAGACAGAAAGCACCAGCTCCTGCTGTTGTACCAGGCAGCCATGAACGTATGTGGAGTGTTTAAGTTTGAGAAGAAGAGGTTCTAAATACAGGTTGAACAAAAAGGGTGAGAGCGGGCAGCCTTGTCTGGTGCCAGTGTGAAGGAAAAGATTGAGGAAAGGACCCCGTTGCAATAGATCCTAGCTGAGGGGGAGTTATATAAACCTGAATCCACTTGAGAAAGACGGGTTGGAAGTCCATTTTGACCACAGTTGCCCACAGAAAATCCCAGTTGACTCTGTCGAACGCTTTCTCAGCATCTAAGGAAATCAAGGCCATTGGGGCATGGGATAGTTGGGCAGCGCGTGAGATGTGAGAAAGAGTTCTGAGGTGGCCTGCTGGGGAACGGGCTTGAACGAATCCGACTTGTTCCAGGCTGAGGAGATGAACCCAGACCTTCTTGATCCTCTTGGCTAGAATCTTGGATAAGATCTTCATGTCGCAGTTTAGGAGAGAAATGAGACAGTAGCTCGCAGGATCATTAGGTGGCTTATTAGGCTTAAGAAGTAAAACAATTGTGGCTTCTAGTAAAGTGGGGTCCGATGCCTCAGCGTTGAGCAGAAAGTTATACAATTTAAGGATTAAGGGGGCCAGTTCTTTAGTAAAAGTTTTATAGAAGTTCGAGGGGTAGCCATCAGGACCAGGTGCCTTGTCTGGAGCGAGAGAGGTGATGGCATTTTCAATTTCAGAAAGGGTAATAGGGGAAGCAAGGGCATTTTTGTGATGTACTGAGAGGTGGGGAAGGTTTTGGTCTGCTAGATAATTCTCTATGTCTAGAAGGGACACGGGGAATGACTACTATAAAGATTTCTATAGAAGTCTTCAAAGATCTGTGTAATTTCCTAGGGTAGTTTTGGTTAGGCCCTCAGGGGTTTGTAGAGCCTGGATTAGTCTTGAGCCTCTAACGCGTATAGTCTTATGCAAAGCCTGCCGGCTTTTTTGCCCTGATCAATATATTTAGATTGAGTTTTTAATATGGTATACTCAGTTCTCTCCTTGAGTAGGTCAGCATACTCATTTTTTGCTTTTAGAAGGGATTTAAGAGAAGCCATGGGAGAGGAGGGAGTGTAGGAGCTCTCCAGTTCCTTAATTTTGGTCAGTAATAGGGCAGCACGGGCCTGCCTAGTCTTTTTCCTTACCGAGGCTATTTTAATTAGTTCTCCTCTAAGGTAGCATTTCAGGGAGCATCAGATGATGTCAATCCTCGGGGTAGAGTTCATATTGATCTCAAGAAAATTAGAGATGATAGTTTTAATGCGAGCTACAGTTTGGACTTCCTTAAGGAGCTGGGTGTTGAGTTTCCAGATCGTATCACGTTGAAAGTTGGGGTCAGAGGAGATTCTCGCCCAGACAGTGGTGTGGTCAGACAGTATTATCGGTTCAATACCGGTCTGGAGAAGGCCAGGAAGGAGAGATTTGCTAATTAAAATATAATCTATTCTAGACCAGGAGTGATGGACTTGGGAGAAAAAGGAGAAGGATCAGAGGGAAGGGTTAGTGAGACGCCAAGGGTCACATAACCCTAATAGCTGCACAAAGTCCACTAAGGACTTTTGAGCCAGAGATGCAGGGCGATTGGAATCCTGAGATCTATCCAGGGAGTGGGATGGTGGGACATTCCAGTCCCCTCCCAAAATGAGCTGTGAGGGTAGATGGGTACCTAACTTGTCCGCCAGAGTCATAAAAAACCCAGGGCTCCCCCCTACTGGACCATAAATTGAGCCGAGGATGACCTTACAATTATTGAGGAAACCTTTGACCAGGACAAACCTACTGTCTGGGTCAGTCAGTGTCTCCTCTGCCAAGAAGGCAATGTAGTTTTTAATAAGGATGGCCACCCCCCTGCTGGATCCTGACCCACTCGCTGTAAAAACTTGAGAGAAGCCAGATCTGACAAGCCATTTTTCCTCACTCTTGAGTAAATGGGTTTCTTGAAGCATAAGTATCTCAATTTTGAGTAAATCGCAATGACTGAACACCTGAATCCTCTTGGTTCTTTCCCTGAACCCACGCACATTCCAAGTAGCCATTTTAACTGAGTTTATAGCCATTTCAAAAACAGTAAAATAGAAATAAACGCAATAATGCTTCTGGCATATATCGGAAAGAAAAGGCACACTCTGACCCCCCCTACCAGACTGGCTAGGAACTGTGAGAAAACAAAACCAGAGCCCTGGAGTGTAACAATCCAACAATAGGAATACATCATAGAAGGTAACTTTTGAAGTTTAGCACAGACCAGCCACAAAGAGCCCCCCTTGTCCCCCCAAAAAGAAAAACCCCAGCAAACTATATACATTCTGGTGTCAGATGCATCAGTGGGGGATTGGGAAAACCAATGACATGAGACTAAACACCAGAGCCCAATGGCAAACCCCAGGGCTAACCTAGTCAGGAGACCAGAAGTACTAAATGTTATCAAGGGAAGTGGAGATAAGTTGCAGGCAAGGAATATCCCACTAAATTTATCAAGAAAACCCCAACCAGAAGATTTAGGGCTGCCATATCCCCCCTTTATAAGCTCATGAGGCATCTTCCTTTAGCCCCGAGCATCTCTGGGATCCCCCACCCACCAGCACTTTGTCTTTAGGTTCCGGTCAGACAGCAGCCTTGTAAACCCGGGGGACCTACCGGGAATGAAAATGCCCAGGAAAGCATCACTTTGGGTAGTAACCCCTTGATTCTGCTGCTTAAATAGGCCTATGCACTGGACTTACCCCCATCTATGCAAATCAGAAGTCCACGGGAGGGTGAGCGCTAGGAATGGGAGTGGGGTCAGGACAAAGTCACGAGGATGACTTTAATGTTGTTCTCCGGGAGGGGCAGAATATGCTGTGGGACCAAAACCGGTCCGTCTTCAAATCTGTCAGACAGAGCAATGAGCCACCCACCCAGAGGTTCCGGAATTATTACGGGGACCGAAAAAACGTGCCTACCTCTACCAGCGCTGAAGCCCCTGGATACCCCAGCTTCCCAGAAAATGGAACAGCTAACTAGTGCATCAGGTAAATAATCATTACTGACACATCACAATATAAATACCAAAACGTAGGCAACAAGCCAACCACTGGATTAAAGAAAGTCAAGTCATTTGTCTTTGAACAAATTGGGTAATCTGGAGGTAAAATCTTTGGTAGCATGTTCAGACGAATCATAGGTTGAAGAAGAGCCATCAATTGTGACCTTAAGGGTGGCGGGGTATTACATTCTGAAGCGGATACCTGCCACAATAAGCTTCTGCACCACAGGGTGGAACGCTGTTCTCCTCTGCCTGGTCTCAGCTGGAAGGTCCTGGGCAATTTGTAGTTTAGTAGGGCCCCACATGATAGATTGCAGCTCACGAGCCTTCATGAGAACATGCTGCTTTTTGATATAGCTGAGGAATTTAACAATAATCAGCCACGGGGGAGAGTCCGGTGGGGGCCTTGGTCTCAGGGACCTGTGGGCTCTCTCCAGGTGATATTGAGGGTTGAGAGGCGAGGGGCCGATGACTTTTGCCAAAAACTTCTGGAGAAAGGCGATTGGATCTGATCCTTCTTCTAGCTCGGGCAGGCCCAGTATAAGTAGATTATTTCGCCTACTACGTCCCTCTAGATCCTCGGCCTTGATTTGTAGTTTCTTCACTTGCTGTTTTAGAGACAATTTCAGGGTCCACTGTGCCCCTCCATTTTTCCTGGGACAGGATCCTAACTTCAGAGTCGGAAACCCTGGTTGTGAGGGAGGTAAGATCCCCTTTAATCGATTTAAGCTCACTCGTGATGCCATCCAGTACTTCCCAGAGTGGCGCGATTTCTTGTAAGAATTTCTCCTCGGTAAGAGGGTTCATCAAGGAAGCAGCGCCGCATGCTTTGCCAGGGTTATTGTTGGCCTGGCTTCTCGCTTTTTTGGGTAGTTTTTCCGCGTAGGAGGAGGGGTCAGATCAGCGCCTGCTTCATCTCTGCCTCCATCCTTGTTTGTGATTGCAGGATGCAGTAAAAAAAACGCCCAGAGGCTGACAGGCAGAGAATGAAAAGCAGTTTGGTGCGATTATTTCCCATGTTGGTTGTTGAGAACCACTTTAGAGAGAGGTTTATGCTGATGGGTGGTGGGAGCCCAGAGACAGTACAGCCATTCAAGGAGCTAGCATCACGTGACTCAGACAATAAATTTAACTTTAATCGTAAACACTTTGGAGTAAGAGCCAGCAGAAAGAGATCATCGGCATAAGCCAAAATACGACAATATTAATTTCCAACCTTTGGAGAATCAGAAGGAAGAGTAGTGATTTTATCTAGAAGATTATAAAGATAAATTGAGAAAAGGGTGGGGTCTGGGATACAGCCATGCCTCACTCCACATTTTGTTTCAAAACATTTTGTAACACTACTCTTACTATTTCTAATCTGCCAATGTGTGTGAATAAAGGACTTTTATAGCTTTAATAAGAGCTAAATCAATACCCCATTCATTCATTGTTAACTAGAGAATCTATTGATTGTATCAAAAGTGGAGGAAAAATCAATAAAAGCTAAGTATAATTGTTGATGTCTTAGTTTAATGTATTTTCATGCAAATGTAATGCAAAATATTATCAAAAGTGGAAAATGAGTCATGGAAACCAGACTGAGCTTGTGAGAAATCACCTGAGGTATGAACAGAAGCCAGTAATCTTTTAAGAAGAATGCTTGACAGAATTTGTTCCAATATCAATAAGACTAATATGTCTATAGCTGGTTGGTTTTGTTATGTCTCCTTTCTTAAAAAATAGGAACAATTATTGATCCCCTACATGACTCAGGCATAAACTCTTTTGACATACAATTATTGAAGAAATCTGCCAGCAGCTCTGACCGTTTTAAGTATTGACATTTAAAGATTTCACTGAGGAATAAATCAGGACCAGGTGCTTTATTATTTTTTAATGGTTGAATGGCTTCTAACACATCCAAGGTTGTAATTTCCACAAGCTTTTAGGAATAGTAGATGGTATATATGAAACTGTATCCTTATACTCATGAAAGAATATGTTTGAAAGTAATTAATCCTAGATTGATTATCAATAGTTTTCTATATTATTCATGTTTTGTTTACAACCCTTTGCAACTAATTGTCAAAAAGCTTTATCATCTCTCTTATTAATCACATCATTCATTTGTTGCCATAACTGTTCAAAATGCATGTTTTTTGTTCTAAAGGAATTGTTTATACTGTTTTCTTCCTATCCTCAAATATTCAAGATTATCTGAATTACATGAAATCCTATATTTCATAATTAGGACTGTTAAATTATGTTTTTCAGTAACACCTTCACTATCAAACCATCCTTTATTATTTATTCTTTTATTCCCTCAATTGGTTTCTTTATATATAACTTCCTGAATTTTTTTAAGAGTGGATTGTAGGATACTATCTTTAATAAACAAATCTGCAGCCATATTTCCACAGTAATTATCAAATAATAAATTCAGCTCATTTAGAACTGAGATCTCACATTCATTGGACCTTATAATTATTTTCCTAGTTTTAATCTCCAGATTGTTCTCACTTGTGGGAAAGGCTTTTCCTGGGTTGTAGGAACTGCAATGTTATTTTGAGCCAAAAGACATACGGGAAAATGGTCGATTTCAGCCTGCATTTAAACTTTCAGTGATCTCCAGAAATCAGGGGGACCACTCCATAATGCTAAATCTAAAATAGAATCAGTCTTGGTGGAGTGAAAAATTGCTTCACCCCTAAAATCACCCTCCAAATGCTCATTTAAGGGGAGGATACCATTCATTTTCAAAATCCTAATCAATTGTATCCCATTATTGTTTGTAATATTATCTTAAGAGCGTCTCGTATGAATACTGACAGATGGGTACATATCATTTAAGATGATGTCATCAGCAAGCCCACCATAGGTTCCATTCCTGGCATTTAAATCACCCGTAAGAGAAAGAAAATCTTCTGGATAATCACAATTGAATTTAAGAATAAGATCTAGTATCATCCAGGTATGTGAGTTATAGAATTTAGATTTAGAAGGAGGAATGTAAATATTGCACAATAATAACATAAATGAGTTTCCTTTAAGTCTTAGTATGTGATAAAAATATTCTTGTCAATTACTGTTGTTTGTAAAAAAGCTTAATGTTTAATGTTGTCTTATTACTGTTTATTAATAATAATTATTATTAATTATTTATTTATGCATTATTAATACAAAATCACACATGCCCCCACAATGCAAAGCATCACGGGCTGCATAAGCAAATCACCACAAAATATCATGCTGGTTCAACTTTAAGCAGAAATGCATGGTGCCGAAAGGCCTCTCACCCAGTTTACAAAGGGTGCCAACAGAAGACATAGGCACATGTTTCATCCTAACAAGACTCATCAGTATGCCTCATCTGTTTGACACCCCAGTAGAATGAACCAGCTACCCTAAGATGATCTATCTGGGTTATGTTGTGGTGAACCCAATTAAAAAAAATTTAAAAGACAAAGAACATCTGTGCGCAAGCACAGAGGCAATGGTTACCCTAAAGGGCATTTGGCTGGGAAGTCAAGTTTCAAAGAAATACAAAATAACACATGCCCCCACAATGCAAAGTATCATGGGCTGCATATACAAATCACCACAGAATATCATGCTGGTTCAACTTTAAGCAGAACTGCATGGTGCCGAAAGGCCTCTCACACAGTTTGCAAAGGGTGCCAACAGATATTATTAATGTTGTCTTAATGTTTGTAATGAAACCACCTGCACTTCTTCCAAGTTTAGAAATTCTTCTACCTGGTATATGAAAAGTATAATAACCATTAAGATGAATCATCTCATCTTGGGCATGCCATGTCTCTTGAAGACAGAACACAATAAATCCATTTAATTATTTAATAAACTGTCTAGCAGAAGTTTTGGCTTTGCAACCTGCAGTATTCCATGAAATCAATGAGAGCCCAAGTCCAAAACCCATGGAGTTATAATCATTTAGTGACACACTATAAGTTATGGATAAGGTGTGGGGGTCATTATTTGTCAATTACTTACTTCAGACTCAACATTATATTTCATTAAATGTCTACCTTCTGGAGTCAGAGTATCAAATTGCAGGCCTAGACCATCCTGCCTATGTTTACTCTGAGCCCTCAAAGGGCTTGCAGTATTTACATTAAAACTACAAGGAACGGCCATGAAAACTGATGATTCAACAATGTACTGTATATTCCCATTTGGTCCAAAACATCAGATCTTGATAGCGTTCTATGACTTACAGATCTATTGCCACAGAATAAGTCCACCTGACTATCGCTGTGGAGACTTTGGTGTCTAAAAGCATCCAGGATACCATTCCTTCCAAGTTTAATGCCTAAGATGTTACAAAAGAGATTATATGTTGCAAATCTAAGTTTTGTCCTAGTTTCTTTAAACATGCTCTTTAAACCAAAAACTGAGAGTGAGATAGGACTGTCATGCGCCCCCCCACACACACACACATTTCGGTTCGTTCTAATGGTTATCCAGTAATTCAACTTGTAAGTTCCCAATTTTAAGATCTGCAATATTCCTACAGATATAGTAAATAATTCTTTAGTGACTACCGTATACATCAGTATATCCAGACACATTTGATACAGCAATAAATTTAACATCAAAGATGTCATTATCCTCCAAGCTGAACCCAGAATATCTCCTAGGATTCCCATATTTCTAAACTTCAACATACTATCAGGATCACCAGGATCACATGTAAGGCCTTAAATTCTTTGAAATTTCAATGGGTTTAGGGAGGATGTGTCATTTCCTATGTCAGTGTTTTTTGCCAACAGCTCCCTCTCTTCAATAAAGGGATCCCTAACCAAAGGCAGAGAAGTCTCCTTCTCTAAAAAAAATTAAATTATTTTTCCCTTTTGTTTGTTGCAGCTCAGATTCTAGAGATTCTAGGTATTGCTTTTTAGGGCTAACAGTCTTTTTTTTGTCTAAAAGGTGTTTTGGGGATAACTTCAGAGTTTACTTTCTCTGAGTATTCCCTTTCATTATATACCAGCCTATCTATGAAGGACATTACACCAATATGCTTTTCTGTTTTTTTGTTCTTTTTTATGGTTTTCCTGTTTTTCTTTGGTTTCATCTCCAACATATATATTTTATCATTCTGTGCAATCAGATCCTTGTTTTTTTTCCCCTCTTTTTTTAATCTTTTTCTTATTTTTCTTTACAGAGACAGAGGCTTGTTCATTAAAAATTATAGATGAAAAGTCAGGCCTAGTTAAAGTCTCAGGGGGCAAAACTTCCTCGGGATCAAGCAAGGAGATAGATGAGGATTCTTTACAGGGATGTACAGTATATCCTGTAATAATCTAATAATATTATCCATTCTGGCCCCATTAACAGCAATATTTACTTAAAGATTTTAAATGTCCTAATAATAAAAAAGTGGTAACACAGAAATAACCTTAAGTGAATATTGAGTAAAGAACAGTTACAATCTGTCATCTGATGGTTTGAGATGAGTATCCAATTTATTCATTAGTATAAATTTGTTTTTTCTTCTCCTCTTTTTACTTTCACATTACAAATTACTTTCTCTTACAGTTTTGTGAAATATAACAAAATAAATTAAGAGTGTATTTTAATGTCACTTGTGAAATTTGATGTGATCCATTTTGTCTTATGATTTCTATATGTTTCCTGTTGATATGGGTGATTTTCAATAAAAACAAATTCCCTTGCTCTGATGCACCTATTACTTGAATCTTTGGGTTTTTCACTCATTAAGGTGCAGTGGGTTTGGTTTGTTTGCTGTCTTCTTTTGGTTTTTCTTTTTAGGGGAAACTCCTTCTAGAACCAAATGGTTTTCCATTTTCTGTTTTGTATTCTTGTGTAAATTGCATACTGTGTGATTTGCATTCCCTAATAAACTCCCTTACTCTTTTGAGAAGTGCCAAGGGATCTTTAACATCCATTTCAACTACCACCAGAACAGGCAGATGGGATCTCAGTTTAACTTCTCATCTGAATGACAGCACCTCAGGAGTGCAGCACCCCCTTCCCCATGCTGCACTACATTGTAAGTATGCTTGGTCTGGGGATAGTACCCACAGATTTCTGATCTTCTAGCCTCATAGGGGAGTGTGCAACCTGCTGAGACACTGGCACTGCAATGAATGCTATATGCATTGCATGCATTGCACTACTATGCAATGCAATGAAACGTAAAAAAAGTGGGTGGGGGAATTCAGAAATACAATAGCATATTGGCATTCCTGTAGGCCAATTACAAATTAAGAACAAGGAATTCAGAAATATAATACAAATTAGATTGGGTCTGTACTGCAGTATGTTATCACCAGCAATCAATACTTTCATTGTAGATGTCTACAGTTCATACTTAAAAGATCTGGTGACACATTCAGGAGAACATTAATAAAACCTAATATTAAGATAGTCCAACTTATATATCCCATTAGTTCTGTATTCTTCATCCCCATTATTTATTACTGAGGTCATTTGTATGAAAACAAGATCTTTGCTCCTGAAGAGTTTGTCTATTCCTGCTGTTTTCTCCCTACCTGAAGTCATAGAGCACTGATTATGATATACAGTTAATCCCATGGCAACAGGTTGTGATGTCACAACAGAGGATTTTGAATGGAAATAGGGAGTAAACTATAGAGGCAGAAGGATGCTAAAGAATCTCTAAGGGGTAAGGATAATATAGTCATGAAAATTTCCTTAGGAATTAACAATGGGGAAGATAAATATATAAAATATGAATGTAATGCAGGCAGAATTGTACCTGATTATTGAAGCTTTTAAAAGTTTTCTTTGAAGTGTCAGTAGCTCTTTAACAATTGTAATATGAATCCTACAAGGTACAACATATTGTATCATACTGTATCCATACCTGTATTTCAGCACACATCTTCTGGAACTGGCACAGTTTCTATGCTTTCTTGGAAGAATTTATATTCTCCATTAATTACAGTATCCTCTTGTGTTTAACTGGGGTCTTGGGAACACTTGGAGAAAAGCATGCCATTGATAAATCCAGAACCAGATGCTACGATGGTACATATGCTTCCCCATTTTCTGAGGTATGCTGGGATGAAAGACAGCCAAAGACTAACAAACACAATCATGCTGAAACTGATATACAGTATTTAGCTTCATTGAAGCTATCCAGCAATGTCCTCACTAGGGAGGCCACTACAAAGCTGACACTGACCAGTACACCCAGATATCCCAGCATGATCACTGAACCTTCTTTATATTCGACTATAATATTACTGTCTTCAGTTTTTGTGTTCAGGTCAGGAATGGAGATGTTGCCAACAATATAATGCATATAGTGGCTTACAGTAGAGAGCTGAAGAAGACAATACATTAGGATATCTTGTGTCCCTCATAATTTCTTACATTTCTGTCAGGTTTTGTGGCTTTAAAGGCAGTGACCACTGTAATGGTTTTGGCCAGTATCCCAGAAGTGCACAGGGAGAATATTATTCCAAAAACAGTTTAGCCGAGCTGTCAGATTTATTAATCAGTGTGTTAAAAGCAAAGTACCTAGCACCATTTCATGGGTTCCCCACTAAATTCTTTATTTTTTTTGTATATATTAATGAATAGGTGTATATATTGAAATAATAAATGGGGTAATGATCACACATTTTTAATTACCTTAGAAAGGAAATAAATCTAGTTCCCAATATAGATCTGGCCATTCCCCAGCCCAGAAGCTTATAATCCATAAACATTCAGTCTTCAGTAATTTATAACAGAAAACTACTCACATTGGGTTCCACCTTTTCCAGTGAGCTGCAGTGGTATATTCCTAAGGCCCACATGCACCAAGGCAGTGCATACAGCCAAAGCAAGCTTCTTTAAATTGCAGCTTGAAGACTGCTGCCCTTCCCCATCTGCACTCTGGAAGACTCTTCATTTCCTATTAGGTACCTCTTCTCACTTTCACCCACCCCCGTTCACCCAAAGTGCTGATCGAGACAATTCAGGATCTGCAGCCTCTTCCATAAACAACTTTTCCACAACTTGTGGTCTTCCCCCACCGGACAATACCCTTTCTCCCTCTCCCCTCCCCAATCCAACCAATGCTTCATGCCCCCCTGGGCCAGTCACACCTTCCCCCCATTACCGCTACAGAAGTACTGGTTGCTCTCAAATCCCAACACCTCTAAACAGAGTTCTGACAGACTCAATTCTAACCACCTGAAAATCTCTGCCCCTGACATAGTCCCACCCATCACCTATTTTTTCAACCTCTCCCTTTCTACAAGTACCATATCCAAGACCTGGAATATAGCCAAAGTGATTCCTCTTCATAAAGGGGATGACCCTTCTATTCCAGGCAACTATAGGCCCATCTTCCTTCTCCTCTCCCTATCAAAAATCTTTGACTCTCTTAGCTCCAAAAGATTAAATTCCTTTCTGACTATCAATGATATCCTGACCTCTTATCAGTCCAGCTTTTGTAGCCTCTGCTCCACTTCCTCATCTCTTCTCCATTTAACTAACCATATCCACTCTGCTATGGACAAAGACCATCTGCCCTTGCCATTTTTGTCCACTTAGCCAAAGCCTTTAATTCAGTTGCCCATAAAATCCTCCTGGATGATCTATCCTCTGTCTGTCTCCTGCCTTCAACTGCAAATTGATTCAAGGCCTACCTCTCTGACAGATACCAGTATGTGCTGCTGGGTGACATGAACCCCCCCTTCCCCATCTATGCCAGTGTACCACAGGGGTTGATCCTTGGACCCATACTCTTTTCCATGTTCATAAACAACCATCCATTAGCTCATTTCACATGTCCTGATGTATGCTGATGAAACAGTGATCTTCACATCAGGTCCCTCTCTTGCGCAAATCAAGCAAATTCTACAAGCCGACTTCAAGAACATTCTGCAATGGTTCAATGCCAAATCACTCAAGTGTAACACCAAGAAAACAGTTGCTATGGCATTTGGCACTGCTGAGAAAACTGGCAAAACTGTCTTTGCCCCCCTCTTTCTATGCCCTACATGGCATGAAAATCGAGGTCGTAGAGTCTTTTAACTATCTGAGTGTTTGTCTTGACCCCAAATGGGACTTCTCCCTCCACCTTGACACAATATGCAATAAGCTCCACCCCAAATTTGGCATGCTGCATAGGCAGAAGGACAGTATCTCGATCTTCAGCAGTTTGGAAACCATCTCTAATCTCGTCCTCCCATCCTTTGACTACGCTGATGTGGTATACAGTTCAGCATATCAATCAACCCTCACCAAGTTCCTGTAGATCCTCTGTTTCATGCTTTCTGCCATTTTGCTACTGACCTCCCTTATCACACACATCATTGGCTTCTCTACCAACCTAATCTCTCCCCCACTTGCAACCCAACGCCTTGTGCACTGTGCCTCCTTTGTCACCAAATACTGGTTCAACACCCTTCCCTCCTATCTCTCTTCACTGATATCCCTTGCCCCCAATTATGGTTACTCACTGCGCACTCATGATCACTGCTATTTTGCCCTACCCTAGCATCACTCTTTCTCTGGGAAACTAACCTTTGTGTATCAGCTCCCAGCCCTCTGGAACAATCTACATCTCAGTTCATAGTCTGCCTACTGCAGCATCCCTCAAAAAGTAATTCAAACTTGTCCCCCTACCCCATTGTCTCTGCTCTCCCTTTCCCCCACCTACATTCCCCTTGCCGCCAGCTTACACTCACTGTTGCTCAGTCTGCCATGTGCAGTGCTCGATGTATATACAGTACGCATGCCCACTTATCATCATACATATAATTTATTGCTAAATTAGGGAGGCAGTATAGACCAGTATATTTTTTGCTGAATATGGGAGACAGTATAGCGCAGTGGTTTATTGCTCTGAGCTGCAAATCTAGAGACCTGGGTTTGAATCCCACAGCCCCCACTTGCATATTGTGTGACCCCGAGCAAGTAATTTAACTTCTCTGTGCTCCCAGGTCATACCTGTAAACAAGCTTTCAGCTTAGTGTGCCACAATTGGAAAAAAAAAAAGAATTAGCCTGTGCCATTCTCTCTCATCACTTGTATCTATTATTGATGTTTTAAACTATTCTATCTACCTGCAACCCATGTACAATGTAAATGTTTTGTTAATGCAAAGAATAATGTAAATATTTTGTAAATTCCTGCTTTGATTATTCTCCTGTATTAATGTATACTATGTCATTTGCCCTGAGTCCACATGGAAATGAGTCTTGGCTCTGTGTGCCTGTCCCCATTATCAACTTTTAAATAAATAAATAAATTCCTCATTTTTTTTCTCTTATGATTTGTGCATGTTCCCTACTCAAAAGGCAGTTGGGAAGGCTAGCAGCATTCTGTAGCCAGTAGGGAGAGGTATCATCAACCAAAGAAGGAAGGTGGTACTGCCTCTGAACAGATCACTGGCAAGACCTGACCTACAATATTGTGTACTGTTCTGGAGGACACATCTCTGGAAGGACATAGATATAGTGGAGCGAGTCCAGAGGAGGACAACTAAAATGGTGAGGGTCTGCATCAAAAGTCCTATGAGGAAAAACTAAAGGAATGTAATATGCACATTCTGGAACAAAGGAAGGAGAAGGGGAACATGACAGATGCTATTAAATACCTTACTGGGGTAAATAAAATACAAGAGTAAAGTATTTTTCAGAAAAAATGGTGCACCTACCAACCCACTGGCACAGAGATTGGATTTCTGCTTGTGAGGATCACCGATGACCCAGGTTCGGGAACGGACTCAGGGAGTTGGAGGGATGGCCAGGGGAGAAGGATTAAACATCCTATGGACTGCTCTCTATCTCTGGGGGGAAGGGTGGGTAGAGTGCCCGGTGCTTGACAGACCCTTAGCAGAGGACAGAGGATCCATAAGCAACCAGGGGATAGTACATTGAGGGGTGCAGCAGATGCTGGACATCACTGCATGTTCCCACCCCTGTGGCAACATACACAAAATTGCTGTCTGCTGAGGATGAAGCCCAAGTCAGTGCCTGGCCTCTATGTTTCCCTGCCTCCCTCCTGACCAATTCTGGTCCTGTGGTGCCACCATCCCCAAACCCCACCTTGGGAGGGAAGCCAAGGAGGTAATGTTGGTGGTCTGTTGACACCTTCTCCCATCATAGATGGGCCAGTTTGGTGCCTTGGCCCCAGGGTGCATCCGCAGAGCCATGGTGATTAGGGAATAAGGCAGGCAGTCGGGGCTGGAGCAGAAAGTAGGGTAGGTGGCACCAAAAAAAAAAAAGAAAGAAAAAAGGTGCACAAGAACAAGGGGACATGCTATAAAGTTGGAGGGAGTAGATTCAGGAGAGATGTGAGGAGGGGGGTATACTGAGAAGAAATGTGTGGAAGAACTTCTACATAGAAAGAGTGGTGGATTCCTGGAGCAGCCTACCAGCTGAGGTGGTAGGGGCAAAGACAGTGGTGGGGTCAAGAATGCATAGATTTGGCATGAGGAAATTTTAGTGGAAAGGAATGGGGGAGGGAGAAAGAGCAGGAAATCAACTGGCATATGTTGTGACACTGTAGACATGGAAAAATAAGCAAACTGGTTAGGACAAGTGGTCCTTATCTGCTGACAAAGTCTATGTTTTTATGTTTCCATGTTGCTCTAATGTAGAACTTACTATCTTCTTTGACTTTGGGAATAACCATACAAGAGTTACACTGTCCATAAGGCATAGTGTCTTTAGATGTTTCCTACAATAGGGTCTTTTGTGCATTATGAGCCAAAGCATCCATTGAGTTATGGCACCTCATATACACCATCCTGAGTTCAACTTGAACAACATCTCTGAGGTGGGGGTCAGTGATTAGATGATGTATATCCTGTGCAGTTGTCCCTAAGGTCAAAGAATTTCTGAATCTCTAAACAGGAAAGGTGATGACTTTGAATTTTTTTTGATCACCTGGTACACAATGGAAGTACTGCATGTCATATTACTTTATTTTGGAATATTTAGTAAAGGGAAATCAGTAAGGAAGTTCTAAAGCAGATTAGAAGAACATGTGTGAGCCATAATAGATAAAACAAAACTGTCCAGAGCCAATAGGGCTGCATGGGAGAAATTTTTGGGTAAACATAATGAAAATTACCAAAGTTAGGAGTCTGTGTCAGCAAAACATAATGTAGGATCATACATTTGTTGTCTTGTAATATTTGTACAACAAATTATCAGCATAGCTTTGTTATGACCCTGCCTCATGAAGAAGGGCAGAGCAATTGTTCAACTCATGCCTGACAGGTGATTTTGCGCACTAATTGAGAAATCAGCTTTCAGGACATCATCACACAATTCGGCCAGAGATGAAAAATGACAGCTGTCACATTCATGTGGTGGTGTAAGGAAATGGCTATGTTGTAAATTTGGAGTAAAAATTTTGAAAATTACCAAAGTTATGAGTCTGCATTCGTAAAAGTCAATAAACCCATAACTTTGTTTTTTTAAATATTTTTACACAACATTTTCAACATAGCCTTCTTATGACCTCTCTCATGGACAAGGGCAGAGAAAACTTTCAACTCCTGCCGGAAAAGTGATTTTGCTCAGGGACCATGAAATCACCTTTCAGGACAGGAATCGGTAATGATAGTGTGGTTGTTCATGAGATAAGGTCCCAAAAACACATGTTGAGCATTTTGGCCAAAAATAGAAAAAAATGTTCAAGTTATGCCACTAAGTTTAAAACACCATTGAAAAGCTTCTTTGACTGGGTAACAAAGGCACCAAACAAAGGCCAGGTGGTTGACATTCTGTGCTTGGATTTCAGCAAGGTCTTCAAGTCAGTGCCTCAAAAGAGATTGATCAGGGAGTTAGAGGACCTAGGGGAAGTAAACAAAATAACAAGGTAGGTGGCAAATTGGCTCAGCAATAGGAAGCAAAAGATAGTTGTGGGATGGGAGATCTCAGACATGGGGGACTTAACAGATGGGGTCCTCTAGGGGTCAATGCTCAACCAAGTATTATTCAATGTGTTTCTTAAGGACACTGGAAGCAGCACCAAAGGGAAAATCTGCCTCTTTGTGGATGGCACCAAGCTTTGTGGCAGTGTGGATGAAGGGGTGAAGGACCTAAGGGAGGAATGAGTGAAGCTGGAGAGGGGGTCTGGCAGCATCCATGGCAGTCACCCATTTCAGGGGGATGTGAACGTTAACACACACAGGGTTCATAAGGGTGGGGATAAAAAAGCGCTTTACAGAAAAAGTAGGTAAAAATACAAAATAGAAAGATACAACTTAAAGAAAAAAATCATTAAAATTAATGGGCCCATTTTTTTCTACATTTCATAAGTTGTTTACTTTTCAATATTTATACCTACCTGTTGGGGTCATTTTGAGATCCACACTGAAAAACACCAAGGATGTCAAGCATAGATACATAGATACACAGACACTGTCAGCAGATAAGGGCCTATGGCCCACCCAGCCTGCCCATTTAAGCTTTTAAGTTCCCTTTATCTTTTTCTAGAAGTATGTTGCCCCTTACTCCTGAACTCCAGAATTCCCTTATGTCTATCCCATGCATTCTTAAATTCCATGATTGTTTCAGGCCCCAACACTTCCTCTGACAGGGTGTTCCACTTGTCTACCACCTTTTCAGTGAAGAAATTCTTCCTCACGTTTCCTCTGAATCACCATCCCTCCAACTTCTTCCCATACCCTCTAGTCCTGGAACATCTTTTCACTGGAAAATAGTGTATTCCTGCACCCTGCTCCTCCCTGTAAAGTACTTGTATGTCTGTCATATCCCCTCTCTCCCTCATGTCCTCCAGGGAGTACATATTCAAGTCCTTCAGCCTGTCATCATAGGACTTGTGATGCAGTCACTGTACCATCTTTGTTGTCCTCCTCTGAACTTTATCTATCCTGTCTATGTCTTTATGTAGGTAATATCTCCAGAACTATATATTGTACTACAGGTCGGGCCTCACTAGCATCTTGTATAGTTGAATTATGAGCTCCCTTTTCCTGATGGTGATGCCCCTGCCTATGCATCCCAGCATCCTATTTGCTTTACCTGCCATCTTGTTGCACTGTTTCCCTACTTTGAGGTTATCAGAGATGATAACTCCAAGGTCCCTTTCCTGCTTGGTGAATGGTATATCCTCATCCCCCAACTGATAAGTTGTTCCAAGGTTTTCATGCTCTATACTGTATGCATTATCTTGCACTTCTTTGCAATGAATTTCAACTGCCAAATCCTTGACCATTCTTCAAGCTTCTGCAGGTCCCTTCTCATTCTGTCTACACCCTCTGGTGTGTCCACTCTGTTACACAGCATAGTGTCATAGGCGAACAGGGAAATTCTGCCTTCTAGGTCCTACGCAATGTTACTGATGAAGATGTTGAATAGGACTGGTCCCAGCACTGATCCCTGTGTTACCCCACTGATCAGTCTTCCCTCTGTGGAGTAACAGCAGTTTACCTCCACCTTCTGTGTCCTGCCACCCAGCCAATTACCTACCCACTGCACTACTGTCCTGCCCACTCCCATATTCCCCAGTTTGTTTAATAGCCTTCTATGTGGCACAGTGTCAAAGGCCTTGCTGAAGTCAAAAAATTCAATGAGGTTGGTCTGGCATGACGTCTCCTAGTGAAACCATGCTGCCTTGGGTCCTGTAGTCCATTGGCAACCAGATATTTCACCAATCTCTCCTTCAGTAGTGCTTCCATTATCTTCCCCACTACCAAGGTCAGGCTGACTGGTCTGTAGTTTCCCGCTACCTCTTTGTTCCCACTTTTGTATAAGGGGACTACATCTGCTGTCCTCCAGTCTTTGGGTACCTCTCCTGTTTCTAGTGATAGGCTAAAAAGGATTGCCAGAGGTTAAGTCATCACCTCTCTTAGTTCCTTTAGGACCCTGGGGTGCACCCCATCAGGCTCCATTGCTTTATTGGCTCTTATTACTTCCAATTCTTTAGGACCCTTTCCTGTGTAAAGGAACTTGTGTCCATTTCAGCACTGTTCCCACCCCTTCTAGTCTCTTCAGGCCCCTTACCCTTCTCTTCCTAAGAAAAGACTGAGCAGAAATATCTGTTCAGTATGTCAGCTTTACCGTTGGCATCCTGCATGCAGTCCCCATCCTCCCCATTCAGTCTCACTATCCTTCCTTTTACCCTTCCTTTTTCACTTGTGTACCTGTAAAAGGTTTTGTCCCCTCTACCAACTGATTTTGCGATGTGCTCTTCTGTCTGAGCTTTGACTTCCCTTACTGACCTCTCTGCCTCCCTTTGCATACACAATCAGCACCCATTTGAGGGGATTTGAAATTTAATACCAATAAGGGTTGTAGGAATAAGAAAGTCCTTGACAGAAAAAGCAAGTTAAAATATTAAAAAACCAAAAAGTATGAGTTAGAGACAAAAACACTGTAAAAACAAAAGGCCAATTGAAATGGATGGGCCCTATTAATTGCAATATGGTTGATGGTTGATGGAGCAGCACTTTGAGGGATATTGAGGACTCAGCATAAAGTGAAAGTGGAGCAGTGATGAGGGACAAAGGCAGATGCCAGTTTGGGGGGGGTGGAAGGGTTACATAGGGTGGGTAGGTAGTTATTTTTAAAGAATGTGGGGGAGAAGGGGCATATAGATATAAGGCATCAACCACCAGTGTTTCTGAGGGTGATGTTTCGGGAGTTCCAGTGATCATGAGTGGAAGTACAATCAGCCCACTCAGCAGGTAGCCAAGGACCTCCACTGGCAGCATTATACTCAGCTGGCTCGGTGGACAATTATGGAGTCACTGCTAGTGGCATGATACTCAGTCTGCTTGGTGGGCATGATCTGGAGTGGTGGAATGCAGTACAAGAAGTGGTGTGTTGGGAGGGTGGAGACAGAGTCAGACAAGGGCACTGGCATATTGCATCATCAAAATGGCAAAACCCAGCACATTTACTGGAATGGTGAAAACTCCTTTGAAAGTACGATTTCAAGTAGGAAACCTGCAGCATCATCATTTTCCTCTTGTAGTATGCCCCCTTCCCCCGCAGAGAAAAAAAAAACCTTGGAGGCAAGACCACAGGCACAGCACTAAACCTCAGAAATTATTGAAATAAATGCTGCTCACCAATCTCATAAAGTTCAATTTCCTATTTCTTATAACCAAAAGGATCTCAATCACTTCAACGTTTCACTATATAAACTCCACAGCTTCCTCAGGAATACTGCATATCATAGGTGTCATAGGTAGTATCTGAGTTTAAATAGACTTGCATCCATGGTGCTCACTTAGTGGGCCCAATTCCAGAAGCCATTTGCATCAGGCGCAACATGCATCAAAGCAGGGGTCTGCAACTGACACAGCTGTGGCAAGGGTAAAAAGTGGTATTTTAGAAGCTTTGCTGCAATTTGCCACTTCCAGCAAACCTTCTGGACTGGCCACAATATGCAGCCCTGCACAAAGATGAATGGCACAGTGAGATCTTCTGGTGCAGACCAGATCACAGCACCCTACTAGTGCCAGTGGGCACTCTCTGTGTGCCCCAAAGAGCAGCAAATCCAGAACAGAGCCTTGGAAGGGACAGCGGACATCAGTCTGTGGTGCTGGGCATGTGGACCCCCATGGTACCATCCCACTACCCCAGCCAAACACCTGTGTCACCTATATTGCATGCCTGCTATGGCCAGCTATTTCCCATACCATATTCCTGGTGCCAGAGTGCCCTCCATGAGCCCTGTACATCCCCAACAACAGTGAGAACCTCCCCCCAGGTGACAGCACCACCCCCATCCATGACCACCTGGAATGCTGCAATGCAAGGGTGACAACACAGTGGGTGCCCTCCTGGTAGTCTAGTGGCCCCCTCACCCTCCCCTTCCCCACCCTAATAGGTCCCACTCCCCGCCCCCTGTCCTCACAAGAAAGTAGCTGGCACAACCCTTCCCCACACCACCACAGTCAGCCACACTACAATCTCACAGACCACCTGTGTGCACACATACATGGTCTGTGAGATCGCAGTTTGTGGCTGTCCGTGGTGGTGCAAGGGATGTGCCATCCACCACAGCTTGTTGAGGATGGGGTAGGGAGTGGGGGCACTGTCTGTCAGGGTGGGGAGGGTGGGGCCCACTAGACCACCAGGGAGTAAAAACACTGACAGGGGGTTGGGGCAAGGGGCAAGGCAGGGCTCAAGGGTACAAGCTGGGCATCTGTGGGTGGGATCCTGGTTGAGAGAGCCACTGGACCACCAATGATGACTTCAGCACAACACAGGAGATGGGGGGCTGTGGTTGCAGTGCCCTAGGGTCTGGGCATCCCTTACCACACATTGTGGTGTGCCAGTCCAGGATGGCACTAGCATGCCCCTGCTGGGGATGGGTTGGGACCCCCACCCATGCCCCCACCCATGCCCCCAGTTACCACATCACCAGCCCCAGATTACCTCAACAGGCCCCTATCTCACTGCACCAGCACACCGCAAGCCTGTTAGACCATCTCTTTGCTGGTCTAACTGGTGCTCCCCTGTATCCATGGTGGGGCTTCTGGAATCCCATTAACTGGGATGTTACAGCCTCGCCATGGCTCAGACCCACTTGCAACATGGTGCCCCCAATGTTGGATGCAACCATGTCATAAGTGGGCTTTGACACAGCAGTATCAGGCATTATCACAAACTGCTTTGTGTAACCCCATTTGACGCAAGTTGTGTCGCAACTGACAACTTGCGTCACAGAACCCTGTCACAACTTTCCTGCATTGGACACACGTGAGGGAGAATCAGGCTCAGTTAGTAAAGTAGCTCTTTCTCCTTGTAGTGCATGTCTAATTTAGTTTTAAATGTGTTCATAGTTGAACTGCCCACTGCTTCTAAGGGTAATTTATTCCAAACCAGTACAATGTTTTGACTAAATCACATCTGTCTCCTTACTAGATTAAATCTACTTCCTCTGAGTTGGAGCTCATGCACTCATGTGTTGTGGATTTTGTCTTTGAATTCCAGCCCCAGGCTGTCCCAAAGTTCATTGTCTATCAAGGCTTTGTATAACAGGCACATGCCCCCCCCCCCCAGATCTTCTGTATTCCAAGGAATACAAATCTAAATCTCTTATCCTAGTTTCATAATTTTATTTATTTAATTTATTTATTTATTATTATTTATTTAAAATTAATGACCAGGAAAGGCACACTGAGCCGAGGCTCGTTTCCTGGTGCGACCTGGGTACAAAAGTATACAAAGCAAGTCACAATGCAAGGGTTACAAAACACTATATACAGATATTATATACACAAGTAAAAGATATATACAAAATACAATTATACGTACAGATATAAGGCAAAGTTGCATTTGTAGGCTTGAAATTATATAATGAGACCATGTGAGCTCCTGATGTACGGGTGGGTTAGAGACCATGAGGCAGACAACTCAGGTCATCATGACATAAGGAAGGTAGAAAGGGGGCTTGGGAAGAAGGTATGAGTGGATAACTCAGAGTAGGGGGTTATAGAAGAGAAGATAATCCTTTCCCTTTTGATCCCTAACTACTGTAGTGGCTCTTTTCTGTACCTTCGCTATCATGCCAATCTCCCCCTTTTGCATGGAAACCAAACTTGGGCAGAACATTCCAATGTGGCTTTCACCAGGGATCTATGCAGAGGCACCGCCACCTCCCTTTCCATGCTTGCTGTATGCCTGATCATACAATTTAACACCCTGTTCCTTTTTTAAACTATGTTTTTACAGTGTGTTTTGAACTGGAGATCTTGTGTTATAATGATCCCCAAGTCTTTTTCCTCAGTTACCCTTTTCAGGATGTTGTTATTTAGGGTATAGATGTTAGCTGGGTTTTTCTTCCCCATGTGCATCACTGTGCACTTGTTTTGATTTAGGTACAGTTTATGTTTAACAGTCCAGTCCTGTATGTAGTATAGTGCTGCCGCTAATGACTGTGTATCCTCTGCATGTTTTATGACTGCTCCCATTCTACGGTCATCTGCACATTTGGTCAGCCATATTTTCTTCTGATCATATTGTACTGATGACACATACTGTGAGGGAATTTTTATATATCCTAAAGCTATATTTGCTATTAAATGCCTTGAAGCTATGCTTGCTTTAAAAGCCATGCTGTAACAAAGTAATAATGAATGTAGTAGACATTTCTGAGTTCATGTTTTGTTCTTTTAAGGGTTATAGAATTTGTACTGAGGTTACTTGAAGTACATTTGTAAAAAACAGAAAGCTAGATAAAACTGAGCAGAACTGGTTGTACCAGCCTGCATGGCAGGCTTGGACAAAATATAAAGATAAGAGCACGTAGTGGCATTGAAGATAAGCTGTACGTTGCTATGGTGTGAGTGAAACTCATTGTCTCTCTCAGGTCAGCTTGACCCAGGCATATGTATCAAGCAGTAATGGGAAAGAAATGAATTGCATGTTTTATTTTACATTGCTGAAAACTTGTTATGCTGTCTTATGATTGGCTTATACTGAAATGTTGGTATTTTTCAAGATAAGAAGTGCAAAATCTAGCTTATAAAAAGCTACTGTAATTGTAATCAGGGAACTCTCCATTGTAGAAGTCCCACATGCATGTGAGATATTTGATCAAATAAAGCGACGTTAAGACAAAACCCAGTGGTGTGGTTTTTGCCCCGTGACGACGGGAGTGGTTGCTCAGGTAATACTTACAGTGAGAGAATTTACGATCACAGTTTTGGCGTAGTCGGCAGGATGAGTTCTTCGGTCTGTGTCACCTCATGATTGGGTTGTTTCCCTTGGACAAAAAGAAGGACATTTTTGTGGAACCCCATCAGGACGTGACGCCTAGGGGCTGGCACACCATCATCACTGTAAGTACAAGAATACCTGGAGCGAAAGTGCACTATAAAGGACAGGCCTAGATAATATGGGAAACAAGGGAAAAATAGCTGGGTCCAGAGTTAGTATTATCTGGACCGGCAAAATGTATGTTTGACAAGTTTGACCAAATAAATTACAAGGCAACTGTACTGCGCTTTGTACTTGTAATTTGTGCTTGCTGCAAGTATATACTGTTAGAGCCATGATGGCTTTTATAGTTCAGGCTGCTTTTAGGAGAAAAGCAGCGCTGATTAAGTAACGTTAGATAAGCAACATCTAGAGAAAGAAAATAAACTACTGTGGATGTACACACAGTAGGTGACTACAGACAGGATGATTTGAAAATCCTACCCCCCATGTTGCCTATCTGTATAGTTTCAAGTTTTTGTATTAATTTCAAGTTCCCTTGCCTCCTATAGAGGCTGAAACATTTGGTCCCAAACCTAAGTACTCAGGACCTCTACCAGATGGATCTCAACCTAGTACTGTTAGAGATTTTTTGTTTTGTTTTAAACTGCAAACCAGAGCTCTGGAAAAGACTTGGTTTGGCAGGTTACTAAAATGGCCAAAAGAAAATCTTTGAAAGGGTTAATAGCTGCAGTGTTTGGAAATTATCATGAAGGTCCTGCAGTCAGTTTTCTTACTCAGACTTGTGTATCGAAAAGAAGAAGAAAAATACATTGGCACCGGTAAGTCTGAATTTTTATTCAAAGTTGTTTTATGTCTGTCTGTTTTATTTCTGTAATACTTATACTAAACAAGGTAATGCTCTTTCTTGTACATATTTTCTAGTTTATATCTTTGTTCTGTAATTATGTTCTGTTGTCAAGGTTGTGAGACAGGATTGACTGCCTTCGGTGCATAACATGTTACAGTAAAAAGAAAGAGGAAGCTTTGCCTCATATCTGACTGTTTTAATTGGTTTTATTTTTATGGAACATTTGTGCTGCCTAGATAGGGTCAGTGAAGAACTTTGTATGTAGTTGTTGGGTGAAGCAGGTAGTGTTGAAGGTGAAGAGATATGACGTCATATAGATCGCAATGTGCAGAAAGATTTGTAGTTTGCAAGCAATGTGCCAAGCCACTGCTAGGTGAAGATGTAATGTGTTAACAGCTATAAATGGTTTTATCATACTTCTAGTTATAACCAGAAACTTTTTGAAAATGGCAGGGTGCCATATTTTGGCTAGGTGCCAAAGGTGTAACCATGTTATACAAGATGTGTTCACTTACAGATGGTACGTTGTGTTGTGTTTTAAAGGTGTTGAAAGGAGTTAGAATGTGTTTAAAAAGTGTTTTGTTCTGGAAAGATTTGGCATGGTGATATGTATAAATGTGTTGATTTAAAAAATTGTCAGTGTTACAAGACAGGGGAGGCAGCACATATATCAAAACATGTACAGTTTTCTAATGAAACTATGGGCATTACCTCAGCAAATTGGTGTGAAACAATGTCAGTCTTATTTTGTGTTAAGTATTTCTTTTGTGTATGTGTATGTGTGTGTACTGTCTTGGCCAGCAGTTTTATTGTAAAGATATTTAACATCAGTAGTGTTCAAGGACACTAAAAAATAAATAACTGGGTTGAACGACCCTTGCATGCACACTGTGACCTTTTACGTTATTTGACCTTCTTGTGTTTCAACATTTTATGTTACTACCAGTTCAAACTTGATGTGTATTCCATACCTAAAGCACAACTTTTCACACAAAATGTATGTTTTCATGAAAGCACACCAAGAGTGAACCATGTAATTTGACTTTTTATTGCAAAACTAGTATTCTAAGTGAGGCGGAACAAACTTTTCTTCTTATCTCACTGCTTCTGACTTGCAGCCAACACAGGCAATACTCCAGCTGGAAGGGGAGGATTATTCATCATCTCCCCATATTTTTATTATATATATATATATATATATAGTACGATTTTGAAAAAAGGACTATTACAGCTGTTTTTGAGAGTTTACCATCTACAGTTAAAAACAATGGCTTTTGTTTTTATGTGTGACCATGGTGTAATCATTTTTTTGTCTTTTTGAAATGCATTCTAGAGATACGTATATTAGGTATTACCATCAATATGGATTTTTTATAAATTCAGCTGACATTTTGTCATGCTTAGGATAAAGGGAACCCAGGACGCTTGGCTTCTTTTATCCTATGGAAATAATCTTGTTTTATTTTTAAACTGGTGTGTGTTTGTTTTGTTGTTTGTGTTTTCTCTTCTTCTAGAGAAAAGAAGTTCCCATCTTTATAGTAAGGTATGAAACTTACTAAACTAATTGTAATATTATCTTGTTATAATTTAAAGTGTAGTAGGTGGGGATCATGTCACCATCCACAGCTAACCTTTTTATTGCTACAGTATTCGAGCTGTCTCTTTCACTTCAGCTGTCTCTTCCACCAGTAGGAGTTTGGGGGAGGGTAAGTTACCTTTCCTCTATTCCTTCCAGTGTAGTACCCACAAAGGTTGCAAGGTTTGCAAGGTACATCACTGGTCCCCCAAAGGGGTAAATAAAGAAAATGTATATTTGCCAATAATTGTTTCTTATTTACAGGTTTAAAAAAAAAAGACCCAAGGTATTTTAACAGCATAACCCAGCCCAAGCCCTTCTGTTTTTTCTAGTGCAAACAGTTAAATCTCACACCTATTATTGGTACAAGGGTTTCTGCCCTCAGCAAGTAATCAGTTACGCTGGAGGGTAAAGTTGTGTATGTATGTCCACACATATTCATTCTTTTGATTGTCTTTTCAGCTTTCTTATCCTGTTAAAACAAATGCAAAACAACTTTTGTCATTGCCTTACAGCAATGAATGCATTTTTTTCAACCAGTAAATTCACAGTACTCTTAACATTTCTGGACTCTAAGCTAAGTTTACAGTCTATATGTGTTGTTTAAAATGTATTTTATGAATTATGCATTATGCTCAATACTGAAATTGAGCTATTACAAACATGCTTATGTTTCATGTTTATGTTATAACGTTTTGATATACATCTTGCTACACTGTATCATGTGTATTCAGAAAAGTGTTCCACATGTATAACATTTTTAATGCTCATAACCAAACCTAAATACTGGGACCAGCATTGCTGACCCACCTACAATATGTTCCAAAGCAAAACCAAAAGTAAAATTAATGCTCCGCCTGTCTTATTGCTCACAGGTACCCTGAAGAATGAGTGTACTCTATGCAGGTTTTGTCATTTTAAATTTTAACAATTATAATATGCAAAATTTAGATTGTACTCCAAACCTATGCTTCAAGCCTTACCCCACTCAGTACTTTGGAGTATTTCACTATACAGGGTAAAAAGGTAGACCTTTTCACTTGTCACAGGCAATAGGCACTGTTATTAAATTGGCATAGGCCAACAACATATGTATTTGTCCCACTAATTGCATTGTGTAAAAGGCATATTGTTATGAACAATATGTTTGAAGCGTGTAACTGCATTAAGCAGGTTAGCAAGAAAAAAAAAAAAAAAGAGGAGACCATTATGGTTTTCCAAAGAGGGAGCAAAAAAAAAAAAAAAAAAGTGAAAGCCAAAAAGATAGCATTCAGGCAATACAAAAAGACACAGGCAGAAGGGGATAGGGAGAAGTACCAGGATAAACAAAGGGAGGCAGGAAAGTCAGGAAGGGAAGCCAAAGCTCAGACTGAAGAACACATTGCAAAATCAGTGGTTAAAGGGGACAAAACCTTTACAGGTACATAAGTAAAAGAAAAAAGACAAAGGAGGGATAGTGAGACTAAAGGGGAGGATGAGAGTCGTGGTGAGAATGACAACAGTGGAGCTGACATGTTGAACAGGTGTTTCTGCTCGGTCTTTACTGAGGAAGAGGGGGGTAATGGGTCTAAAGGGAGTACAAGGGGTGAGAATGGTGCAGAAATGGATTGCATCACAAGTCCTATGAAGACAGGTTGAAGGCACTGAACATGTACTCCCTGGAGGAGAGGAGGGAGAGAGGGGATATGATAGAGACATACAAGTATCTTACAGGGAGGAACAGGGTGCAGGAAAACACTATTTTCCAGTGAAAAAGATGTTCCAGGACTAGAGATCATGGGATGAAGCTGGAGGGAGGACAATTCAGAGGAAACATGAGAAAGAATTTCTTCACAGAACAGGTGGTGGACAAGTGGAACCCCCTGCCACAGGAAGGGTGGGGGCTGAGACGGGCACGGGATTGAAGGGTGCGTGGGGTGGACATGGAGGAGTTCTGGAGGGCAGGGGTAAGGGGCAACAGGCTTCTGGGAAAACAGGCTGAACTTACAAGCTCAAATGGGCGGACTGGGTGGGCCATAGGCCCTTATCTGCTGACACTGTCTGTGTATCTATGTATTGTAACATTACAAAATTTTATAACTCAGGTCTCAGTCAGGCCTGCTTGCAACAGACAGGGAAATAATGTTCATCGCTGTCATAACTGCTTCTGTAATTTAAAAGCAGGAGGTAACCATAACACTGTCATGATTTACAGATGGTCAAATGGTATAATTGAACCTTGGCCTGCACCTCCAGGTGTGCGGTTAATGTCCAATTTTTATTTTTTCTCTTTCTAATTGCCAGAATTTAGGCTCTGTCACACCACTCTTTACAAAACAAGAAGTTAATGGTTTAAAAGATTGTTATTTATGTGTTTTTTAATTCAGTGTCTAACACACTTTGCAAGTTTGCAGGTTTCCAAGGTGTGGCACACATAAGATCTCCACGTTCAACAGAGGTAATACTTTCATCTAAGTTGCCAAGACCTTCATCTTTTTCCTTAACAAAGAAAAACAACTGCCACAGTTTTGATGTTATCACCATCTTTGTGCCTGACTGGTTCCTAATAAGGACTATTGCATGAATCCGGTTATTATTTACCTCTGCAAGTGTAATGTTTTCAGCAAAATTACACCTATTTGTAGAACTTAAATCAACTGAAGAAGGTCCAGTCAGTTCAGACTCTGCAATCAAGCTTATTGTTTCTGCTTACTATGAAGTTAAGTCTGGGAAGGCACTCCCAACTCCAGCGAGAAGATTCTGCTTCAATTGACCTTCAAGCAATACATCTATTTTCTTCTGCTGCTTGTTCCAAACATGGCTGGTACTTTCTACAACCCTATTGCTCTGTTATGGACTGTGTTCTTAATGGTTTATTGTCAATTGTTACCTTTTTATGGACTGGTAATCTTTATGCAAGGGTGTAATCAACTACGACAAAACAAATGCCATGCCAGTGTGTGTGTGTGTGTGGCTATTCCATTAAAAGGACTCAATGCACCCCTGGCCAGTGTGTCTACTACTCAGCCATCCAGCAGCTAGCCACAAAATGAACACTGACTTTTCTACTATGCTGGTGTTTTGTTTTTAAATTACTGTCTGCATTGCCCCATATGCCTTGTGGGGTTACCACCATTCTGCAAATGACATTTCATCTGTACTGTAACTACATCAACCTGTGGATACTTATATGAACTTATGAACTGTTAATTTCATGGACTGTTATGTTTTATAAGGACTTATCTGTCAAGAGACATTATCAACAGATTCTTCAATCAAGCTCCCAGGGTGTGCCACACCTCAACACAAGGTAGCATCTACCTTATTCACTCTCAAAGTGAATTCCATGAACTCTTTTTCATCAACAAAATTGTCATGTTATATTGTGTTATATGTGGTGTCACATGTTAGCATTTTTCACATATTTCAATTGTGGTGTTGACATCCTCAATTCTGTATTATGTTTTACAAACTCACGATTTGTGTCTGTCTGTAACTACCCCTGTGCCAACTCCAAAACAGGATGCTTTTATAAATGCCTCGACTATCTGTATGCTGGCAACCAGTTTTAAATCATATACCTAGTCACCTAGTCTAACAGTCTAAAAGTAGAAATGTTTAGTTTTTTTTGTTTTTGTAACCTTCAGTTATTTACTAATATCTTTACATTTATGTTCAATTTTTAGAATGTTCGAGTCCCTCAGGGGCCTCCTATCTTCAGGGTGAAAATTATTAACAGTGGTCAGTGGCCAAGGTTTTAGTAATCAGTGACCAAACTTTTATCAACAATGTGTAGTTGGCTAACCATAAAACTGAGGAATTAAAAAGTGTAAAATGGCTAGTGTAAATTGCTAAAGGGCTAGTAAAAGGTAAAATGGTTAGTAAATGACTAAATGATGCCAACATGTAAATTAGTATATCTAGTAGCAAAGGCTGCAAGTGGAAAATACCACTATGTCACTTAATATGTGTGTGTGTAAGACTTTAAAAGGGTTAATTGTAAAATTTATACAATGAGAAAAAAAATAGCTAAAAGCATAAAATGAGGCCGTACGAGATATGCACAAATTCCAGCCTTGCATTTTTTTTAAGCTTGCTACACATAAATATGGGACTCATGGTCATGGCTTACAAGCGAGTTGGTGACTGGGGTGCTACTCTTTCCATTGGGTGACAGTACTTGTAAGTGGTCATATTGGCACTCTGGCTACTGACTGTCCTAATCAAACTTCTCCTACAATGCCTGTAGCAACACAATGGTGTCAGCGGGACGCCACCCACCTGCCCCTTGCTACAACCCGAACAAAAGGACCCCTATTAAACTGGAGGGGTGTTTTCCATTACAAATGAGCCAGATTGTGACCAAAATATAAAGCGAAAAAAGTAAAAAGGGATCGGTTAGTTGATACATAGTATCAAAAGGGGGGAGAGTGTGAGGGAATTTTTATATATCCTAAAGCTATATTTGCTATTAAATGCCTTGAAGCTATGCTTGCTTTAAAAGCCATGCTGTAACAAAGTAATAATGAATGTAGTAGACATTTCTGAGTTCATGTTTTGTTCTTTTAAGGGTTATAGAATTTGTACTGAGGTTACTTGAAGTACATTTGTAAAAAAAAAGCTAGATAAAACTAGGCAGAACTGGTTGTACCAGCCTGCATGGCAGGCTTGGACAAAATATAAAGATAAGAGCACGTAGTGGCATTGAAGATAAGCTGTACGTTGCTATGGTGTGAGTGAAACTCATTGTCTCTCTCAGGTCAGCTTGACCCAGGCATATGTATCAAGCAGTAATGGAAAGAAATGAATTGCATGTTTTATTTTACATTGCTGAAAACTTGTTATGCTGTCTTATGATTGGCTTATACTGAAATGTTGGTATTTTTCAAGATAAGAAGTGCAAAATCTAGCTTATAAAAAGCTACTGTAAATTGTAATCAGGGAACTTCTCCATTGTAGAAGTCCCACATGCATGTGTGAGATATTTGATCAAATAAAGCGACGTTAAGACAAAACCCAGTGGTGTGGTTTTTGCCCCGTGACGACGGGAGTGGTTGCTCAGGTAATACTTACAGTGAGAGAATTTGCGATCACAATACATACTGAATAAACATGGCTCATGGACTGATCCCTGAGGAACCCCACTTGTCACCTCAGCTCAGTCAGAAAGTACCCCCTTATGCATACTCTTTGCTTTCTGATTAACAACCCCGAGTGAACCCAGTTAACAATATTTTCTTGCATTCCCATATTTGAGAGTACATATATTAACTCTGGATGGGGGAGATTGCCAAAAGCTTTGGAGAAATCCAAGTATACCACGTCCACAGATCCCCCTTGTACAAAGCTCTGCTTGCCCTGTCATAGAATTATTGAACTACTATTTTTAAACTGCATGCTTATTGTTTTTAATGCATAGAATACAAAACAAACAGTTGAATGTACAGTAAATAATGCAGGGAGAAGGAAATAACAAAAGTTTGATCACATAAATTAAATGTTAGGTTAATATGGTGAGGCCATTGGGTCTCCATGAAGTCCAGGAGCTTCAGCTCAAAATCAGAAAGTCCAGAATATGTCAATAAAATGAAATGCCCACCCATTGGCCAATGAACGTAAGGTGGATAAAGCCATGGGGCCAGATGGTATCCACCCCAGAATACTGAAAGAGCTTTGGGACGAAATAGCTGCACCACTAGCAGCTGTTCAATCTATCTCTGGAAAGCAACAGAGCACCTCAAGAATGGAAATGGGCAACAGTTGTGCCTTTGCACAAAAGTGGAAGCGACGAAGAGGCAAGAAAGTACCGCCCAGTCAGTCTGACCTCTTTAGTGGGAACAATTATGGTGACATTACTAAAGGAGAAAATAGCTGAGTACCCAAAGGAAATTGGGAAACTTGACCCCAAACAGCATGGCTTCACAGCAGGGTGCTCATGCCAAACAAGCATGCTTGATTTATTTGACTGGGTTACCAAAACAGTAGACCAGGGTGAGGCGGTGGATGTGGCGTATCTAGACTTCAGAAAGGCTTTAACACCTTTCCCCATAGGAGACTTCCTCACAAACTAGAAGACACAGAAGTCAGAAAGAAAATAAACTGGATAAGAAACTGTCTGCAGAATCGGACCCAGAGAGTTTTGGTCAATGGGGCATTATCAAGGGGGGGAGGTGTGACCAGTGGCGTTCCACAGGTATTGGTTCTGGGTCCAGTCCTCTTCAACATATTCATCAGTGAGATCACTGATGAACTGGAGGGGAAGGTTTGCCTGTTCACAGATGATACAAAGCTCTGCAACATGGTGGATACACTAGATGGGACGTTAGGTATGGAAGCTGACCTTAGGAGACTGGAAGAATGGTCCAGAAATTGGCACTTTAAATTTAATGTCATGAAGTGTAAGGTAATACACCTGGGGAAGCAGAACCCAGGACAACAGTATATACTAGAAGGCATCAATTAGAGGAGATGAAGATGGAATGGGAACTAGGTGTGATAATTACCAATGACTTAAAGGTAGTAAAACAATGCAAAAAAGTAGCACAGTAGGCAAGTGGTATCCTCTGATGCATAGGAAGGTATATTACGAGCAGAAAGCAGGATGTTATTACGCCCCTCTACAGATCCTTGGTGAGGCCACACCTCGAGTACTGTGTCCAGTTCTGGAGGTCTCACCTAAAGAAAGACATCGACCATTGGAGACCGTGTAGAGAAGGGCCACAAAGATGGCGCAGGGGCTGCTTCATGAGTCATACGAGACAAGACTCAAAGACTTGAATTTATTCTCTCTGGAACAGATGAGAAACAGTGGGGACATGATAGAAACATTTAAGTACATCTAGGGAATTAACACAACCCAGAAGGAAAACCTCTCCCAGGAAACAGGGTGGAGCATACAAAAGGGCACAACTTGTGTCTGGTGGGAGGCAAGTTTAAAAGCAACTCGAGAAAGCACTTTTTCACAGAAAGAGTGATAGACTCATGGAACAGCCTGCTACCACAAGTAGTAGCATGAAAGACAGTAAGGAAATTCAAACTCACTTGGGACAGGCAATGTGGGCAACTTAAGAAAAAAATATAATTGGGGGGTAGCCACCTTGGGCAGATTAGATGGACCACACGGTCGCTATCTGCCAACATTTTTCTTCTGTTCTTATGTTCTTATGAAATGATAAGGACTTTATCCATCATTATTTAATATAGCTTCAACCAACTGAAGTAAAAATATGCTTCACTGAGAAAAGTATGATATTCCAAGACCTATCTTTAAATATTACACTGTGAGGGCATGCATCAACCAATAAAGAGACGTTACATATGAAGTAATTGTATTCTTAGCACCATTTAAGAGATAGTGAGGGAAAGTATAAAAAAACAGGCAAAAGAATAAAGAGAAAAAGAGGGTAGATGGAGTAACAAGAATGGAAAAGTAAGAGTGAGTGAGTGTGTAGGTCCCCCCATGGTATAAAATCATGATAATAGGCCATTTGATGGAGCACCCATTTCCTTCAGCATATCTCAAAATAAGGTAGCTAATCTAAATAGCAATAGCTCATAAGTTCCATACTCGAGGAAGAGGCATCATGCATGCCTTGCTATCCCTCAACACAACTAAATCCAGTCCAGTCGGCCTACATCCCAGGACCCTACACCTCTCTGCCCCGTCATTGCTTTTCATCTTGCACATATTGTAAACTTGTCCTTCTCCACCGGAGTTATCCTGAAGGCATGGAAATTGGCATTCATTGTACCTCTCCACTAAGGAGGTGAACCCACATCTCCTGGAAAATACTGTCCAATCTCCCTCCTCCCTGCCTTATCCAAACCTCCTGGAATGGTTGGTGCAAGCCAGACTGATTAATTTCCTTCATACTACAGATTTCCTATCCCAATACCTATCTGGCTTTGGGAAGAACCATTCCACCTTATCTTCCCTCCTCTGAGTTACAGGCCATATCCAATCTGTGGCTGATGAAGGACATCTCACTGTAGCAGTCTTCATTGACCTGGCGAAGGCATTTGACTCAATATCGCACCCTCTCCTACTGGACACTCTTGTGAACACTGGGCTTGCCCCACCCACCATTCAGTGATTTAAATCCTAACTTACCAAGAGATTTCAGTCAGTCAAAATTGCTAATTTCACCTCCTCCCGTCTCCCTATCTCGTCTGGCATTCCCCAAGGTTCTATTCTTGGACCCATCCTGTTTTCCATCTTTATCAACAAACTCCCATCTGCCTGTTCTACATCACTACTGCACATGTATGTGGATGACACCATTTTATATACATCCAGCCATGACCCTGCCACTAAAGATTTGGTCCTACAGCATGATTTCAATTCTGTTCAGTCGTGGTTTCAGGGAAAACAACTAAAGCTGAACACCACTAAAACTGTCTCAATGGTCTTGGGGACTGCACAAAGGCTAGCCAAGGCATCAAACATCTCCTCAATTATCTCCCTTGAAGGCTCCCCCTTAAAGACTGTCCACTCATACAAATACCTATGGGTCTAGCTTGATCCTCAGTTAGGTTTCTCCTCACACATCGACTATGTAACCTCAAAACTCCTTCCCAAGCTTGGTGTTCTGTATCATAATAAAGACTCTCTCCCTGTCCATGTCTGCCGGGAACTTCTAACCAAAATGATCCTACCTGTCATTGATTATGATGATGTTGTCTACACCACTGCCAACTCCACTGCCCTGTCTCAGAAGGATTCCCTATATGATGCGTTCTGTCGTTTCACCTCAAACTCTCCTTACTGAACTCACCACTGCTCCCTTGTGTCTTCCTTAAACCTCCCACCACTTGCTCATAGATGTTTTATTCACGGTCTATCCTTTATTTCCAAGTACTAATTCAACCTACCTCCCTCTTATATCTCTTCCCTCTTCTCTCCTGCTGCAGCTTCATCATGCCACCTGAGCTTCAGGGACTCTTGCTGCTTTTCCCTCCATACCCCCTCTACTAACATGGGTAAATCCACCTTCCACTGTTGTCTCCCCTATCTATGGAACTCTCAGCTGCTTTTCCTGTGTAACTCCTCCTCTCATCCCTCTGTCAAAACGTCTGTCCGCCTCCTTCCCCACCCAACCTGCTCCGACTACACTTCCTAGGAGTGGTTATATCACCTTTATCTCCCACGATGAGTCATCATCTGTACTCTTGAATCACATAAACTAATCATGTTGATGCCATTCACGTTGAGCACAGCTCTTAACACTCTTGTGTATGCAATTGTTTCTGTGTGTCTCCTCATTGTATATATAACAGCTGTCGAACACAGTGCTATTCTGAATTTTGGTACTTATTGTATATATTGTGTATACATATTGGTACTTATTGTCCATATTTATATTCTTGGTATGTATTGTATATATTTTGTGTACTTTGCCTATATTGTTTATTCAACTCTTGTGATGTTCTGCCTTACTTAAACCTGTATCTCCTTGTGCCCCTCCCCAGGTCGCACCTAGAAACGAGATCTGGCTCATTGTGCCTTTCCTGGTTATCAAATGTTTAAATAAATAAAGAAATACTATAGATATTAATCAGTATTGATCTCCACCTCACCGATGTTGGAATACTAGGAGTATGCCAGAGTCTTGTGATTGTTTTTTTTTTCATTGCAGCCATGGCAGCTATAAGTTGCAAGTGGTGGGTCGTACGGTCTAATCTAGAGCCTTCTGTTGGGATTTCTAATAGAAGTTAAGAGGGAGTAACAGCTCCTGGACATTTAAACGTATCACTGAGATCATGTGTCATCCTACCAAAATGGTTTGAGAGATGGGCAAGCCCAAAAGATACGAGTTGTATTTGCTGAGGGTTGACCACATGCTCTCCAGCATGCAGCCAAGTCATCGCCAGTGAATTTGGTAACAGCATCTGGTAATCTAATGACTCTGCAGTGACATGTCCATGAGAAGTCCCTCCAGTACATTGAGGAAGTGAGCCTATATGCAGAAATGGCAAATTTGTTCCAGGTGTCAATGGTGTGTGTGGAATGCAATTCTGAATTCCACCGTTGCAATATGGATAGGGTTGAATCTGTAGGGGCCTCCTGGAGTGCCTTGTAGGAACATTCAATTATATGATCTCAGGTATTACCCTGTAAATATGAGAGTAAAAGTTGTGTAAGTAGAGGGTGTTTAACAGGGAGACTGTGACATTCTACGGGTTGATCCCCTATATATGATACTAATGATCCATTGTACAAAGATGATCAGCTGACTACAAATTAGAGTCAGGAAGGGTTCCCTGAGAATCTAATAGTTGAAAGATAAAATGAAGCCTCATTCTGGCCCTGGTTTACAATGCCCCATCTACAAAGTTTGGCTGGTAGTCGATATCATGGGCCAAGGCTTGGAGATAAAATCAGAGGAGGGGTGTAAGATATGTTTTGGAGATCATGAGCCATTGACCTTAGGTGTATTGGTAGAATTTAGTTACAAGAAGGCAGGATGGAGGATTACTAAACAGATAAGGGTCATAGTCATGTATATCATTTAATGAAAATTCAATCATGTATATCATTTAATGAAAATTCAATCTGTTTCCAGTATGGATGAGGGGGCAAAGCAAACACATATGGTGCATAGGTGAGCTGCAAGAGCATATTATGTGAGATTAGGAATGTTTATCCTTCCCTTTTCTGGTTGTAATTGTAAGCTTGAGAATGGAATCTAAGGAGCTTTCCCACTCCATATGAAGTGAGAAATAAGTTTATTCCAGGCTCTAAAATACAAATTGTCTGGCATCAAAGGCAAGGTTTGTAGGTAGTACAGAATTTGAGAGAGACTGTTCTGATAAGTGACTTCAATTCATTGGAAAAAGTGTCATTAAAGGTGTGACCACTGGGTAAGGTCCTCTATAAGTTGCTGTGTTAGGGGTTTCAAAGTTCAACAACCCAAAGTGTTCCACATCCTGAGTGATCTTAATCCCTGGATACAGTATCTAAAGGCTGTTTTGTGCCATTTGAAGGAATGAGCTTGTTTAAAAGTTGATGATGGGGAGTATAGTATAGTATAGTATAGTATGACCCCTGTTTTAGAAGTGTTGTGTTTATACCCTGACAATGTCCCAAAGGTTTCCTGATGTCCTCAGTGTACATTTGGTCGAGTTTCAGACCACTCTGGTGCCATACTCACAAATCCACTTCCCTCTCATCATCTATGTACCCATCATTTCTGGTGAAAAAGCCTACCATGAGCAACTGTCAGTTGTAGAGATTACCAGGGCCTGCTTTCAGCCATCCAATCAAATGGTGAACCGTGACCCATGACATGGGAAGTACATGACTTGCTGCATGTTGTACCAGGGCAATGTGGTCTCAAAAGATGTTAATGCCGCCATTGCTGCTATTAAGACCAAACGTACTATTCAGTTTGTGGACTGGTGCCCTACTGAATTTAAAGTGAGTAAACTAAGCTGAATCAGTTCCTGTTATGTATTATAAAGCTCTGTTGCATTAGCACAGTGAATTATAGCAGCTGTGCATGATACAGTGAAACGTTCGTACCTACACAATTTTATTTAATTTTAGATCCCCTATGTTTTCCAAGCTTGTGAGATGCCTTTTTTTTTATTGCGAGTCTGCTTTGGACATTGTTTTAGATTTCAATTAATAAATTAATAATCCTTTTAATGTGGATTTTCCCAGATTTTTATCAGTGTTCTTCTGTTTTTGAACATTCATTGTTTAACATCACTTTTCAAGTGCCAGATGTGAACTAACATGCATAAACACTGCTTGCTCACCTTATGGGAGAATGGATATTCAGAAGCAACTGAGAATAATGATAGAAGTCTGGGGACTGCCATATTAAAAAGGGCGCTCCATTTAATTATTTTTTTCATCAAAGAAAAAATACTGAAGTAAATTCATAATTGAGGGGTGGGGGGGGTGGCCAAGCCGAGGAGCATATTGGACACATAAACCCAGAACTCCAGGCCCATCCACAAAATATCAGTGCCATCTTAACTCCAAAACCAGCGAAATGAGTGGAAAACCTGATAGAACCAATGCTCTATATGGCTTGATTTAAAAAATCAAAAAAATAAACAAGCACACCTGAATTTTCAGCCTGCAAACGCCAGCACAGCAACGGGCCTAGAACCCCTACAAAACTGAGTGGCCTCTCCAGGAATGCAAAGCAAGATGTAGCAAACCACTACAACTGCTGAGGCTCAGCAATCCCCATTGGGCACAATAGAAAGCCTAATTCAAGCATTAAAATTTAATTTAATGTACTAAGTGCGGGCTGGTTTCGAGAACATAGGCATTCAACTTACTCATTTGCAGCAATAGTTAACACCTTGGGGGACACTGTAGACAGACACTCAGGCAGGCAGAATTGGTGCACCGAGTCAGCACTCAGGTAGACGCTCTCGCCCGGCTCGAATCATCACTGCACACATCCTTGAGAGAGATAGACACCCACAAAGCAATGCTGGATGACCATGAAAACTGCAAATGGCGGTGCAATGTCCACATGGTGGGCTTGCCTGAGTGAATGGATGGGACAAATTGCGGGGCCTTCATGGGCCCATGGCTCTTGAAAACATTGAAATGCCTCCAGACACCACCTTGGAAATTCAGAGAGCCCACAGATCACAGAGTTGCAGGCTAGGGCCTGAGGAATGCCCACAGCACTTAATTATACAATTCCTGCATTACTAGGACCAGCAGGCAATGTTAAATGCAGCACGGAAAATGGATATCATCACGGTGAAGGGGAAAAGGGTGACCATCTTCCTGGACTGCTCCAGGAAACTGCAGATGGAGTGGCAGGCCTTCACAGCAGTCAAAAGGAAATTGCATGAGCTACACTGTCCATTTGCCATGGTCTACCCCGCGAGACTGCTGATCCACCCATAGAACCATGAAGATAAGGCCTTTATGGACTCAGAAGCAGCAATGGCCTATGTCACCCAAGATCTAGAACAACACGTGCAGGAATGGGTCTCCCACTCCAGCAACAGCTGAAATGCTCTCCAACATACTGTAAAACTTCAGACAGAATTGAAGGGGCAGTGGGGATCTGAGGGGTTGGGGGTCCGCTTTTCTCAGCCCATAATGGAGCCTCTCCAGTCTATCATGGGTGGGTCAGGAAGGCCCTTTCCCCAATAAGGTCCCCAGTTTGATACTTGGACTCTCTTTTCAAATACTCTGTGGGAAGGCAGTTTCAGTATGCCACACAGACTGAGAAGCGGTTAAATTACCTGCCCACCTGGATGCTGGGGAGATCCAAAAACTGTTGTCACTTAAATCTGGCTTGTGTCCATGGTCTCTTACAACAGCTACATTGGGGTAGCCCGCTAAATAGATTTAACCGGCCTGATACTTGCCTCTCCCTAAATATCCTGAATGATCTTTTGTAGCTTGTCCCAGAGCTGAAATTTAACGTTTTTTGGGACAAGGAAAGGACTTGAGGGCTTCTTCTCGAACAGCTCATTGGGTTAGGAACACCTCTCTTTCCTCGATTGGATTCAACATAATTACATAGATTGCAACAGACTAAGAGGGCTGTACCTCAGAAATGAGGGACTCTAACTTTTCCCATATATCTATTTACTCTGTTTAAGAGTGTCACCGAATGAAGCCCACTAAGAATAAGATTCAAACTTGTGTTGGAGTCTATTTTTTCCTGATAGTCCATTATTAATTATTTTCTTTTCCTTTTATTTTTTCTTTCTTTTTTTTCTGTGCTTTAACACTGTTTCAGACCCCTTTGATTGTGAATGAAACACTGAAACAAGAGACTTGCTTATGTGGAGGAGTACTTTACCTCCCAGGCAACAGTTTTCTTTTCCTCCCTTTTGACTATGGGCTCAAGGGGTCTACCATAGCACATAATAAGAGAAATGTGGCTGAATTAGTACATGTGTTTAAATGAAGCTGCACCATAGACAATTTGTTGACAACTTTTGCAATTGGTTCTGTTCTTTAACAGTGAATAAATTTTCTGGGATTATAAGCAATTTACTGGGGGGAGGTAGGGGGTGGATTGGCCATGCTTGGGCCTGGTCACCAGGATACAGGGCATGGTGGCCCTGGATGGGCGCCCCTTCATACCTAGGGAAAGAATGAGCAATGAAAGGGCTAAACTGTGTCTAGCATATTGGGTTGGGTACGGGCAACTGGGGAATTTTGCTCTGGAGTTTCGCAGGGGTTGCCGTAGTGCCTGGCCTGGGGGCTTGCACCTAGGGACACTGTCCGGAAGGATATCAAGTTATGTGCCTGGAATGGCCAGGTTGTATAATGAAGGGGACATCTGCGGTGCGATTCCAGGGGAGAAGTCCCCCCCTACACAGCCCATAACCCAAAACAATTGGCACCATTGTAATACATATATCATCAAAGTATAAGTAATATGTGAGTGTGGATGGGGCCCATCGGCTCATCTACGAGAAGAAGTGGGACATGGGGGAGAACCTGAGGAAAAATATGTACAATGGGGATGGAGGGGAGAAATGTTTTTGGTGCATAAGGTTAACTATAATGTTCCTGGTTTTTACAGTGGGGATAGTTCTGTGAGAGGGGGTGAGGGGGAGAGAAGCAAGGGGACTCAACGACTATTAGAAGGGGTGGAATTGATAGTTCAACAAAGGTTGGGAGACTGTTTCTCTCAACAGAGTAGTTTCTTGTTAAAGGTCCTAGAAGTTTGGGCTTTAGAGTAAAGTAAGTTGGTTAAAATTCAAAAATCAGTGGATGGCACAGGGCAATTAAAGATATGGAACTTAATGGATTGTGGTTCAATAGGCATCACATAATCTATCACTTAGCGAAGAATACTTTGAAACGTGTAACTTGGATTGTCAGAGGTTTAACGATGGTGGTCAAGAGGAAATGGATCTTGAGTTACCCAAAAAGCAAAAGGGAGATGTTAATTTTTTGAAAGAAATCCACCTGACAAGGGAGGAGGGAGAGAAACTGGCCAACTCCTGGGGGGGACACTTTCCTGGTCTCCCCATTTACTTCTAAGGATATAAGGGGTGGCAATATGGTGAAGACCCCGATTTCAGGCTGAGATCCATAGAATCATTTCAGACCCACAGGGCTGGTACCTCCTAGCTGACACCAACATAGAGGGGAGCAGATATACACTAGTCTCGATTTATGGTCCAAATATTGATGACCCGGGATTCTCCCATCATCTGACAGTGGTACTAGCACCTTTGCCAGATAACATTATTATGGGGGTGACTTTAGCACATACTGGGACTGAGACATGAACAATTCAGGAGTCAGGGTTGGTCCCCCCCAAAGAGTTTGGTAGCGCTCCAGGCAGTGGCAAATGAGAGGGCGATGAGAGAGGTATGGAGGTACATGCACTTACAACAAAAGGAATATTCATTCTACTCCCATATGCATAAAGTATATACTAGAATCAACTATTTCCTAGTTTCTTCCAATATGCTTAGGGGCAATGTCCTGGCTGCATATGGACCTATCTGCATCTCTGACCATATACCCTTGGACTTCACCTTGCCCACCGGACAGGCACCCACCCCAGGCAGGCAGTGGAGACTAGACCCAACCATATTGTCCTCTCAAGAATTCAGTGCTTATATCTCTGAAAATATCCAGGAATCTCTTGGGTATAATAAGGTGGAGGACACCTCAACTTCAACCATGTGGGAGGCCTTAAAGGTGTTTCTCCAGGGGACCACAATAGCATTTGCCTCACATCAGTGTAGGGAAGCCATGCAGGAGGAGAAGTACCTGGGCAGACAGATTCTGAACCTGAGAAGGGATTGATGGATGTGAGTGAGGAGCACAAGAGGGGGTTACTGAAGCAACTAGAAGGCAGATTAAATCAGTTATCAGCCCACTGAATTGAGAGGGACATTTTAAAAGCTGTGGTGGGAAATTACTTCAAAGAAGACAGGGCAGGTAAATGGCTGGCATGGAAGGTTAAAAAGCAAATGGCAGAGAGGGTGATTTTGTCCATGGAGGGTAGTGACAGGGAGATAATCTCCTCAAAAAATAAATAACACCTTCAAATTATTGTATGAATCCCTTTATAGTATGGAAGCTCCTGAGGAGGCAGACCCATGTGCTTTCCTTAAGGGGGTCCTCCTTCCAACATTAGATCTAGATAAGAAAGAAGAACTTGATCGTCCTATCACTGCCTCAAAACTGAAATAGGCAGTTTGGGCATCCAACCTGGGCAGGGCCCCAGGCCCGGATGGCACACCAATGGAGTTCTATAAACTATTCTGGAGTGACTTTAAAGATATTTTAATGCTCATTGACAGGAGACATTGGAGAGAGGCACCTTCCCCCAATCCCTGCAATCAGCCACCATCACTGTTTTCCTGAAACCGGGCAAAGACCCTACCAAATGTGGCTCTTATCACCCTATCTCTTTACTAAATGCAGACTACAAAATCATAGCAAAGGTGATAGCCACTAGGCTGGAGGGCACTTTACCATGTTTAATGCACCAAGACCAGTGTAAATTTGTTAAGGGCAAACAGGCAAAACACAATATACGTAGGACTTTGAACATCATCCACAGGTGGTCAGAAAAGGGAGGGGGGAACTGAAGCAAGGGCCTGCTCGCATTTGATGCAGAAAAGGCATTCGATAGGGTGAAGTGGGCATTTATATTTGCCACCCTGAAATGTTTAAACTTTGGACCCCACTTGAGGTCCTGGATCCAGACACTCTATGCGTCTCCTAGGGCGCAAAATTCTTACCAATGACAACTTATCCTCCCCCTTTGCCCTTTCCAGGTGAACGAGACATGGGTGCCCCCTATCGCCCCTATTATATGTTGTAACAATGGAGGTATTGGCCTCAGTCATCTGTCACTACCCCAGAATACAGGGTTATACTAAGGGTGGGCAACACCAGGTTATCTCTCTCTTTGCAGACAATGTATTGTTGTTCCTAACTGATCCAGGAACATCTATCCTGACACTTACAGTCCTGTTTGATGAATATGACCCTCTCTCAGGCCACAAAATTAATTGGTTCAAATGTGAATGGCTGCACCTGGGGGCACTAATGCCACTCTGGCTATCCAGGGTTTCTCACTTTCCCCAGTACCATCCCTGAAATACCTGAGAATAAGCCTCCCGAGGAAGCTTTCTAGCCTATGTGAGATAAACTATAAGCTACTGGTAAAACAAATACAGGAGAAATGTGAATGGTGGAAGAGCCTACCTGTTACCTTGATAGGCACAGTGAACATGGTCAGAATGTATGTACTACTGCAGTGCTTATATTTATTCCAGATCCTCCCTGTGTGGGTTCCCAAACACTATTTCAAGTCACTTCAGGGAGCTATTACTACTGTATTTTGGGGGAAGGGGGTAGGAGACCACGAATCTGACAGGAAACCTTGTGGAAACCAACTAAGGAAGGTGGGCTAGGTTGCCCTAACTTATGTCTGTTATATCTGGCAGCACAGATTTCCCCCTCGGTTGATCTTACAAGGCAGGACTCAGATAGGAAGACATGAACAGAGATGGAGGATTAGGTCAGTAATGCCCCTTTAAATATCTCATAATTTGCATCTGCCTTCAGGAGGAAGGTAATAAAGTACATAGCAAACCCATTCACCAGAACCACAATACAAGCATGGCTAGTGGCCCATCAGCTGTTGAGTTACCCGGCTACCTGGTCACCTGACTCCTCCATAGAGCATACATTTTGGGAGGAAGTAAAGGTAATGACCCCTGTTGCCCAGGTGCTAAGAACCTAGGAGCAGGTGGGGCTATGCCATATTTCCCAACTCTTTGTGAGTGGGGTCTTGAGGTCTTACCAATCTCTATAAAGATATTTCGGTCTCCATCCCTCTCGTTTCTTTGCCTTCCTGCAAATCAGACACTGTATCCAAATAGCCCAAGAAGGTCAGACTAACCCCTTAATCCTGAGAAGATCCCCTCTGGAGGAGGTACTGAGAGGTCCCCCGGGTACTGGAAAGACTAAAACACTTATGAGACTCTATAAGATACTTTTGGAGTGTCTGCCTACAACCCTGAAGAATCTCAAGGCCAAATAGGATAGGGCCTTAAGGGGTGTTGATAGAAGGTGATTCGAGGATGATCCTCTAAAGGGGCATGGCCTGCTCCATTAATAACAGATTAAGAGCAATCCATTTCAACATGCTTCATAAAACCTACTATACCCCGGCTCTGGCACACAAAATGGACCTCACCATACCAGATCTATGCCTTCAGTGTAAAGCACATCAAGGTACATTCATACACATGGTGTGGGATTGCCTCAGTAATGCAGACTTCTGGCAAGGGGTCACAAGTATAGTACAGAGAACTCTGCATGACAACCAGGAGGTGGGAGTGGGTGAAGTCTTCTTGGGTCTGCTGGGGAGATCAGGAAAGGGAAAAGGTCTGGCTCATCCACTATGGTCCCTGGCTATGGCGGTAGGGAAACAGGCTTTGACTAGTCACTGGGGGGGGGGTCTTTACACCTACAGACTGGGCAAAAAGATTGCCACAGTGTATGAAACTAGAACACACTCAGTATAAAGCTAATGGTAAAGTGCACATATCTTAAAAGATATAGGGACCGGGTGGAGGAAGCATTAGCTGAGACATGATTCCCTAATATATGAAGGGGCCTCTAGTTTGTCACTTGGTGAGCCTATGACAAATGAGATGAGGAGCTTAGGAGATGCCATACTAATGGAGAGGAGGGTGAATACACAAAGTATATCCAAGCCTGCCTCGTGTTTTTTTTTTCCTCCAGCAATCTGTCTTCGGGGGAAAAAATTGAGTTTTAGAAAAATAAGTTTTAGAAATGTGATGAACCACTTTTGTAATCTCTATAATTGATTAATGTGTAACCCCCTTGTTCCCAGGGATTACTAGAATTCCATTAGAATCAGTGGCAAGCAGGGAGAGCCAGCTAGTGAAATGCCAGTAAAATGTATTTCACACTGTCATTCTCTGGTTTCAGTCTTCACTGAGCTGGAGGATGATGTAATCATGAAACTGTCTCAGCAGCATAAGCCACACTCGAGCTAGCTGCAGGGAATTAGCTTTGGAATGTTCAATTAGAGTGAGAGAGTCTGCAGTTGGAATCAGTGAAGGAGGTTGCAGGCAGTGCATCTCCTTTCTTCAGCTCTGTCAGAGAGCTACCAGTAGTGTTTTTGTTTGTTTCTCACCCTAGTGTGAGCCAGTACAGCCTAGAGATTGAAGTGGTGGAAACCGTTCTGAGTGGGTTTTCCTTTGCCCCATCCCAGGAGGGATGGGGGTGATCTTCAGGGATCAGGGGCAATCACCTGGTCCAGTCTAGACTGTGTTGAAGCTGCCTGAGATTCAACTGCTCTGTAAGTACCTGTGACATTTGTGTGGAAAAGCCCTGGGGCACCTGAATTCCTTGTGGTGAATTTTCTCTGTCAAAGGGATCCTGTCACCTAAATTGTTTTCTGTTTAAAAATGACTCCTAAAGTTGGGGTCTAGTGAAGAAACAGTGCCAATTACAGAACTTTAACTTTCTGACACCTCAGAGGTGTGTGATGTAGTATGTTAAATGTGAAAGACATTTCAAGATAACATCTACAAGTTTTCTGTGAGGGTGTTATTAACCAGATGAATGGCTGAGTATAAATTTGGAAGCAAAGGGTGGGAGACCCCCCCCCATCTCGAGCAACCAGTTTACCTCTCTGGGTTCAGTTTGGGCACCTGTGTTTTCTTTCAGTACATTTGGCCAGTGCCTGAAGAAAATAGTTTACCCAGACGTGGGTTGAATTCTCTATGAGCCTTTATGTGCTCTTTGGTGATCGAAGGTGCCACCAGTAATTCCTCATGAAATATGGGATAGTCTTCTAGTACTGGCCATGTTTGCCTAGTCAAGAGGAAATGTACCAGTTCTGGCCATGTGTGCCAACCTCCTAATTCAGAACCAGAGAGTTCGCTGTGTAATTCAGAACCAGATTTCGCAGTGTAATTCAGAACCAGAGAGTTCGCTGTGTAATTCAGAACCTGAGAGTTCGCTGTGTGTGTTCAGTGTGCCTGTGATAAATGGCAATTCAGGAAGTCTGTACCTCAGTAATCTGCATTACCAGTAGGAGCAGCCCTGTGGGGGTCCATCTTCACTTTGTGATGATTCTCTGTGTATGTAAATAAAAGCCACACTCTAGAATCCCAACCTGGTTTGGACAGTACTGTTATTGCTTCCACTGTGTCTGGATTTACTTGGGTGCCCCTGACCAGAAGTACAAACCTAGCATAATTGCGAGCAAACATTTTCTCCCAGGGACCTAGGTTGATGGCTATGGTATATGGTCTAATAACAACAACAAAAATCAAAAGAGACTTAAGAGTAGTTATATCAGATGACCTAAAGGCGGGCAAGCAATGTGAGAAGGCAGTAAGGAGGGCTGGGGAGATACTGAGATGCATAGGGAGAGGCATCAACAGTAGAAAACAGGAAGTTGTTATCCCTCTATACAGACAATTAGTGAGACCCCATCTTGAGTACTGTGTGCAATCCTGGAGACCCCATCTTCTCAAAGACATAGACAGAGTGGAGGCTGTTCAGAGGAGGGCAACCAAAATGATGCAAGGTCTGCACCAGAAGACATACAAGGAGAGACTAAAGCAGCTTAATATGTATACCCTTGAGGAAAGGAGGGAGAGGGGGGGACATGATGGAAACTTTCAAGTATCTCAAGGGAATTAACAAGGTACAAGAGGGTAGTATCTTTCAGAAGAAGAGATGTGCAAGAACAAGGGGGTACAATTAAAAGATAGAGGGGGGACGGCTCAGAGGTAATGTTAGAAATTATTTTTTTCACACAGAGAGTTGTGGATGCATGGAACAGCCTTCCTGAGGAAGTTGTGGAGTCAGGAGCAGTAGGAGAATTCAAGAATGCATGGGACAGGCATAAGGCAATTCTTGTAGGGGGTAGGAGGAAGTAAACTGTTGATTAACTAGAATCTGCAGCTTATCCATCAGGTAGGGAAATGGGCAGATTGAGAGAGCCAAGCGGTCCTTATCTGCCATCAAATTCTATGTTTCTATGTTTCTGTGTCCCACCAGGTGTGGGCCAGGTAGTTGCCACACTTGGTTTGCCTGTCTGTGTATGGCAGGCTCAGTAGAAAATGTACTAGTAAGCTAAACTGTAGTGACAATCCCCATCCCTCTCTTTGGTGCCATGTGGTGAGAGGAGCAGCCCTGCTAGTTAAACAAGGGGGGGCCAGGGGGTGGGTTACAAAATGGAAGCACCGCTGTGGATGTGTTTGAATTTGGAAGAAAACAAGAGATGTTTGCTCAGATTGTGGCTAGCGTTTAGTCTGTCTGGCAGCTGGTAGCCCAAAATCAGAAGCTTTGCACTTAAGGGATTTGCCCAGAGTAGTGCCATCCATATGTGCTGCTGTGTGCCTGCTGTGATTGTGCCAACATTTACCAAGGAGCTGTAAAGCCAGATTGTGTATGTCCCTTGTCCTGCATCAAAAATAGAACGTTTACCAGCTTTAATTTTCAAATTGTGACAGGAAAAAGTATTGTGAACTGTGGGAAACAAAGAGACAACTGTGTCCTGACAGTTTCAAATGCTTGCTGTGTGAGCTGGGGGAGTCGCAAGCTAAATAGCCAAGAAAAATAGTTTAAAATGGTGCTTCCGACATGAAGTTACATTTGAAAGAAAAAAAGTTGTTTTGCAGTTTAAATTTTGCCTGCTTGACGATCACCATGAAGGAGAAGAGCACGAGAAGAGAGAGAGGCTCATTTGCATGGCATCAAGTGATTGATGAGACTACAGTCGGTCCCGCCCCCAAGCCAGCTTCAGAGTGCTGCCCAGTGTTTGAGAGGGAAAGAGCAAGTAGTGTGCGAACTGGTAGCAGGAGAATCGTGACGGTGACTGAATGTTCTAAAAGTTAAAACAACAGATTTTTTGGTGCTAAATCAGGCTCAACCTGTATTCCAATCAACTGGGGAGAAAGTGTGGAGTTTGTTGGGATAATCAGCAGGATCGCCAACCAGCTTCAACCCAGAAGCCTTCCAGGATCAGCTTTAGGCTGAGGTTTTCCATCAGAGCAAGCCAGCTGCTAATTCAGTGAGTACCATTCAGCAAACCTGGGCTCAAACTGTGTTGTGATTTTCAAAAGCCAGCTGTATCCATGTGTAAACAGTGTGATTGTTTTGCAAAGAAGGACTGTAAAGTAATCAAACCCAAGCAAGAATTCTGAGCATTAGACTGTGAGCATGTATTATGGATTCAGCAACAGTATCATTTTCTTAGCAACTAGAGAGACTGTAAGTTGTATGAGAGGCTGCAACAAACAGGCAATCCTGTTCAAGAAATACCGCGGCTTTAGTGACTTTAAACAAGTAAAACTGATTGAAAGCTAATGGTAAAGTCCTAGAAAATCATATAGATGTGCTGAGGAAGAAAAGCAGTGCAGTCAGTGCAGTTTGAGTAAAATGTATCCGTATTCAGTAAATCGGATGCGCAGTGGCTTGAGTCAGATACAGATTGTTGATGCGCCAGGAGTGCTGCCGCTGCCGTTACAGGGTGGGGCAGTAAAGTAAACACAACAGCAAGGAGCCATTTTGTGAGACTATTTCAAGTAGAGTGAACTCTAATAATAGTGAACTTTTGTGTGTTTTTCTACAGTCATGGCTTTAGGACCATCCTGCTACCCGGATCATGCCCAGGCTATGATAGCTGAAGAGGTTACCAAGCTGAAAGAAATAGAGCAATGTTTCTACAGTGGAAGTTTGCCTCCTCATGTTGCGGTTCCCAGATACCCCGTGAGAGTATGCATAATATGTCTCAAGGCTGTAAGGGATGTATTCATGATTCCTCACTGTTCAGGGTGTTTAGAGAAGCAATGTCTGTCCAAGACACCTGAGATTCTTTTGGTTCCGACTTGGACAAAGCTACAAGATCCTGCAAGTAGCAGCACACAGCACCAGGTTGAACCTGTTGGGGAAGGCCCAGCAGAGTGTGGCACAAAGGATGAGGGTGTAATGTACTGCCAGAGCAGATTCCTCATGATGTCTCCATGCCTGTGTTGCAGATGGACAGTGCAGAGGGAGAATCAGTGGATCCATGGCGAGAGGGTCCTAGTCCTAGCCTCAATGGCGAAGATGAGGTTCGAGAAACCCTAGATTGGGAGGTGTCTACCTCTATGCCCACTGAAGAGTGGACTGTCTCGGGAGTGAGGACAACTGCTCACTCCTGGGCCCAGATCCTAAGTGAGGAAGAGGAGGAGGAGGATGAAGCTATGTACCTTTACATTGAAGTTCCTAGTCCACAGCCTCAGGCTCTTGCCTAGGAGCAACCAGGAGAAGAAGTTGATGACTCCACAGCCCTGCCCTCAGAAGGGGTCAGGGACAAGTTCTATGTAGCTTTGAGTATGCAACACTGACAGAATGAGAACTGGCCACCCCCAAGCCAGGCCGGGGGTCGCAGACTGATAAAGAGTAGTAAGGAGGAAGGACTGGTTCGTAGGAAGGCAAATGAGATCTATCAAATGTCCTTTCCTACCTTTCCTTGGAGACTCTGGGAAGAGATTGAAAAAAACAGGAGAGTCTGGCTAGTAGAAGATGCAACCAAAAATCTGCATCCATGTGCAACTCGATATGTCACAGACAAAGATGTCAGAGACAAACTCAAGTTTTGGAAGTTGGGCAGGACATTGTTCATTGACACTGTACATTTTTTGGATGATAAGGGAAACAAGACTTTCCATAATGTGAATTATGAGCGTCCAGACTGGGTAACAATTCTTGCACCTGACCCATTGTGGTACTACCCTCAATGATACCATCGTCCTGTGAATGTGCCCGTGCCTACCAAATGGGAAGCAAAGCAGTGGTAGCCAGTGTCTGTCATCCAGCCGTTGCCATACCCATGTTGTTCCACCAGTCTGGTATTCCAGGATCCAAAGATGCATCCAGATTTGTCAGCCTTGCAGTGTGCCTTTCCAGTTCCATTGCCTGGCCTTCCTAGATGACATCAGCCGAGATGACATCAACCCAGCTGTTTCCTGATTCATCGCCTGGGATTTCGGATGACATCAGCTCAGCTGTTTCCTGTTCCAAGGTTGCATTTCCTAGATGACATCACCGCAGCAGTTTCCAGACATCCATCCTGTTTTCTGGAAGATTTCCACCCAGCTGTATCCAGAAAATGCTGCCAGGGAGAGTCTTCGGCTGGAGATCCAGGTGCTGTTCCATTGTTTCGTTCTTCATGGGACTGGTAAGTGCAGACTTTTCTTACTTTATTGACATTGCAAGACACATCCTACACCTGACAGACTACAAACTGTTGAACTGTCCACAAAGACTCTCCCCTTTGGGACTACAGTACTTCAAGAACTGTGCTTCACCAGGCTCCGGCCAAAGATAGAATCTTTCATGGACCCTGCCTTCGGGCACTGTTGTCACTAGCTGGGACATTTAGGGCCTTCCATCAACAAAAGGTGGATTGTACATGATGTTGATATTGTCTACTGTTTTGTACTTTTCTATTTTTCTAAAAAAATATTTTTTGGGATTCTCCAGTGTTTTGATGGTATGGGTTACTGTTGTTGTACTGTATGTTTTGCAGATGTGGGGTGTGTTGTCTCTTTTTCTCTTTCAAGTGGATCCTGGTGAAGAAAGAAGAGAAGACAATAAGAGGATTGGAGGAACTCGTTGGAGTTTCTGTGTACTTTAAAATGTTTTTTAAAGTACTGTGTAGTTGTTAACATGTGTTAACCTTTTTCCTTCTACAGGTGTAGTTGTGGGGGAGTGTGGGAGTGTAATGCTTGTGTAAAGTATTAGCTCCGGTGGTTGCTTTGCAGGTGTCCAGGGATGGGAGGAGTTTCCCATGTTTTGGGTAGGTTTGTTTTGGTTAGATAGGTTTTCCCTAGAGGGCTAGAGGGACAGACAGGCTGTGGTCCTGACCTGCAGTAGGGGACACTGTGCTGGTCTATTAGGGCTATGCTCCGGACAGTTCTTCCAGGGTCACTAATTTCCATAGTAAGATCATAGTGTAGGGGCTGATGCAACAGCCAATGGCCTCTGGGCCCTTAGTGTTGCCTGCCTGTGCCTGGCAAATGGTAGGAGAGGGCTTGAACACTCCTCTTTGTATGTAGCACATAGGGTAGGATGGTTTAGTGCCAGGTAGGCAATGACTGGGGACAGTCATTTTCCTGGCTGAGGGTGAGTGTAACTCCATTGTTCCCAGTTACTAGAATCCCATTAGAATCAATGGCAGGCAGGGAGAGCCAGCTAGTGAAATGCCAGTTAAATGGATTTCACACTGTCATTCTCTGGTTTCAGTCTCAGTCGAGCTGGAGGATGATGTAATCAAGCAGCTAATATAGATCAGACTTGTTTAATATGGTGGTATTTGGAGCTAATTGCTGATTACATTTTAAAGCCAGATATATCAAGCAGCTAATATAGATCAGACTTGTTTAATATGGTGGTATTGAGCTAATTGAGCTTGTAACTGAAGGCATTAGGTTAGCTGGGTCCTAGTGTGACCTCATTTTGGAATAGCCCTGTTTGCTTAGAGTGGAGCTCCTTTGTGTAAGTCACAACATATTCTCCCGCTGCATAGTAATGAGAGGCTTTGTTTTCTCCACAACATAGGCAGCTCCCCAAGCTAGGCACTCGGGACAATCAAGCAACTGAAGCAACAAGCAGCTCACCTGAGTAGCTGAGGAAGCCAAATCTCCAGCCTGATAACTTTCGGGAGAGAGCTTCTTCTTCGCTCGACGCCTGCAGAGGGTGCTAGCCTGACGGCGCCAAGGCTGTCTGCCTCCGGCCCCAACCACCCTTCCACCCAGGGGCAGCTGTCAATTTAATGATCCACCCGTGACATCACATCCGGTGTCATCACGTCCTGTTGCCCAGAACCTATCTCCCCACTTTCCCATTTGCAGGTTATACCTGCTGGCCACTAGAGGAACCTATGCTCCCTCACTACTTCCTACTCCTACCTGTACATCACTACTCCCCTGGGATCTTGCTCACCACAATGTATTGGCCCTGCATCACGCTCTTCCTGTGCCTATCCCCACTAGCAGTGCACTTACCCACTTACCCATCTGCTAGTCCACACTGTGCCCTGGCACCCCTCCCTCCTTGCTTCTGAACCTCCTCCTGCTCCCTTGGGACCTCTGTGTGTCCCTGTCCTCCTGCCCTCCCATAGCTTTCTTCAACTCAGGCACATCTGGGTGTCTTCTTATTCTTGCTTTCCCTCCTGTACCTCCCTGCCCACCCCTGCCCCTTAGCCTCCCCCATGTCAATCGTAGGAAAACTTCTCACCATCTCCCAGCCAGGGTGTTAGTCATGCTCCTACTCCTGTCAGGGAACATTATTCCAAACCCTGGCCCGGTTCCCAGGAGCTCCCCAACTCACACCACAGGTCTATGCATGGTCTCCATGAATATCTGTAGCCTCCTAAAAAAGTCTGACTCACTACAATGCCTGGTCACATCAATTAACCCTGATGTTATCACCCTGGTTGAGACATGCCGAAATCCTCCCTGACTCCTAGTCTCCTTCCTGGTTTCACCCTTCCGTCCGGCCGTGTTGGGAGACGGGCGGCAGATGCGCTTATTTATGTCAAGGAATCTCTCCCCGTATTAGCCCTGCCCGCTCCCATCCTTGACTCCAGGGCCCAGGCGCTTATGCTGAAACTAACCCCTGACCCTTTAAAGGGACCCCTTTATCTGACTACTGCATACGTGCCCCCCAGGGACTAAATGCAGGCCATTGCCTCTCTTACAGAATACCTTACCTCTCTACCTCCTACTGCTGATCAAATTCTGGTGGGTGACTTAAATGTCAACTGGCTCAGCCCCTCCTCCTCCTCTACCCGAGACTCCTTTTCTGCAATAGACCTAACGCAATCTGGTTACCCACCTACTGGACTAACCCCAAGAGAGCTCCAGTATCCTGCTTGATGTGGTACTCACCAACTGCCCTAATCATATCCCCAATGTACAAGTCCTCCCAGACTCTCTCAGCGATCACTCCCTCATTCTATTCCACTGGTCAACCTCAGTCCCCAAACCCATAGCATAGTCCACATGCTGCCGCAGGCCTAATACCTGGTGGACTGATAAAACTTAAGGAACTTCTGTCCCAAATTTGACTGGTCTCCTATACTGGCAACTCCTGACATCGACACAGCTCTCCTTCTTTACCCAAACTTTTAATAATGCCTGTGATATCGCTGTCCCCAGTGTTGACCCGCTGCTCTAAAAGGAAGAATGCCCCTGGGTTACCCCAGCTTTGATCCACCAGCTCAAACATAGGGACAACCTATGGCACCGTGCCATTGAGACTGGCCGCCCAATGACAGGCGGTTATTTGCCGCCCAAACAAGTGCACTCGGCCATCAGAAAGGCCAAGTCTGAGCACTATCGGTCCTCACTCACTGCCTCATGGGGAATCCCAGAACCTTCTGGGATAACATTAACAGTTAAATGGGAGTGCACACTCCCACCCACCCAGATCAACATTAATGTTGGGATCTCCCAGACCCAGCCCTCATAGCCAACCACCTCAACACCTCATTCACTGACCTTAGCTCTATCCTCCTACAAATTTTTTGACCTCCTCCCCAGCACCTGCCATAAATCTTTCTCCTCTTATTTTCTCCTCCGCCTGTTTCTGCCCAAGAACTTAGGTTGCACCTTGTCACTGCCCTCAAGAGTATTAGCACGGCAGTGACACCCTGATCCGTATCATCCTGCTGGTCTTAGACACAGTCCTTACCCCATCACATGCCTCATCAACCACTCTCTTTGCCTGGGAAGGTTCCAACTGCCTGAAAGTCACCACTGTCACCCCTATCTTTAAAGGTGGTGATAGGACTGTGGCTGGAAACTATCGACCGATCTCCATTTCTCTCCTCTCTCCAAGGCCTTGAAAGTGGTGGCCTCAAATCTCTGACTACTCTCCACCTACAATGTCCTTTGTCCTGAGCAGCATGGCTTCCGAGTGGGCCACAGATACCAACACAGCCCTCCTAGAGTTCTCCAACTTTCTCCACTCCTCCTTAGACACTGGTTCTCTGGCTGGTGCTGTCTTCATTGACCTCTCGAAAGCTTTCGACACTGTCTCCCACCCCCTCCTTCTTGATGCCCTTAGTCTCTCTGGTTTTGCTGCTGGGCCTATCTCCTGGTGCACCAGTTATCTGTCTGACCACTCACAGCGTGTAAAAATTAATGGGACCTGCTCAGACATCTGTCCCATCTTTTCTGGGGTTCCCCAGGGCTCCATTCTGGGCCCCTTACTATTCTCCCTTTACCTTAACACCCTTCCACACTCTTGCTCGGGGAACATTCTATTGTACGCTGATGATGCAGTCATCTTTGCCTCAAGTCGTAACCCTATTGCCCTCCAGGACTCGCTGCAGAAGTCCTTCACTGAAGCCGAGGGCTGGTTCAAGGAACATAGATTGGTGATAAATCTTAAAAAAACCAAAACTATGTTCTTCTCTCATCCCCAAAACAAGTCCTGCAACTTCATACTCCTCATTCACTCTGGTTCCTCATTCCCACTCGAACAAGTTTGCTCCTATAAATACCTAGGGATCCATTTTGACCCCTCCCTCTCCTTCCATGGACACATCGCTGCCCTAGCCACTGACACTAATATCCGATTGGGCATCTTACATCGGTATAAACACTGCCTCCCCCCGGAGGCTCTTCGACTCACAGTCACCTCCTCTATCCTGTCCCTAGTGGACTATGGACTGCCGGTGTATGGTGCTGCTGATCAGACCGCACTCCATAAAATTCGCACTACTCTGAATAAGGCCTGCAGGTTAATTACTGGAGCACCTAGGATGACACACACCTGTCTACTGTATGCTAAAGCGCTGGTACTTGATCTCGACGAGCGCCTCAAATATCTTACCTGTACCTTACAAAAAGACCCTCCTTGGGCTTTCCCACCAGGATTGACCACCACCATACCGCTCTGTCCCACTAGTTCATACTCGACCTCTGGGAAAACCTCTCTTGTTATCCCTAGAGCTAGGACCTCTCACGCCAAAGAGCCTTCAGCTTTAGGGCCCCTCCTGGTTCAACACACTGCCCCTCCATCTCCGAAGCTCCAACTATATCGTGCTTCAAAACTTCCTTACGTAACCACCTTATTAACACCGATGCTGTAACTGCCGCTAGTCAAAGCCGTACTCATACTTATGACAAAGCTTATTACTAAGCTGCTAAGGACAACATAACTCTGGTATTGTTTGCATCCATCCTACCTGTACCAGCTTGTTTGTATCTATGTCTTAATTTACTGTTATACCTATGTGTTGTACTGCTATACTGTGTATTTTGGTTTGTCTTACTGCGACAAGGTACCTTTGTAAATGAGCCTATGGCTCAAAGGTTTTCCAAACTGCTGTTTAAATAAAATAAAATAAATAATCATGGAACTGTCTCAGTAGCATAAGCCACACTCGAGCTAGCTGCAGGGAGTTAGCTTTGGAATGTTCAGTTACAGTGAGAGAGTCTGCAGTTGGAGTCAGTGGAGGAGGTTGCAGGTAGTGCATCTCCTCTCTTCAGCTCTGTCAGAGAGCTACCAGTAGTGTTTTTGTTTGTTTCTCACCCTAATATGAGCCAGTACAGCCTAGAGATTGAAGTGGTGGAAACCGTTCCAAGTGGATTTTCCTTTGCTCCATCCCAGGAGGGATGGAGGTGATCTTCAGGGTTCAGGGGCAATCCCCTGGTCCAGTCTGGACTGTGTTAAAGCTGCCTGAGATTCAACTGCTCTGTAAGTACCTGGGACTTTTGTGTAGAAAAGCCCTGGGGCACCTGCATTCCTTGTGGTGAATTTTCTCTGTCAAAGGGATCCTGTCACCTAGACTGTTTTCTGTTTAAAAGTGACTGCTAAAGTTGGGGTCTAGTGAAGAGACAGTGCCATTTCCAGAACTTTTAACTTTCTGACACCAAAGAGGTGTGTAATGTAGTATGTTAAATGTGAAAGACATTTCAAGATAGCAAATACAAGTTTTCTGTGAGGGAGTTATTGACCAGATGAATGGCCGAGTATGAATTTGGAAGCAAAGGGTGGGAGACCCCCCATCTCAAGCAACCAGTTTATCTCTCCAGGTTCAGTTTGGGCACCTGTGTTTTCTTTCAGTGCATTCGGCCAATGCCTGAAGAAAACAGATTACCCAGACATGGGCTGGATTCTCTGTGAGCCTGTATATGCTCTTTGGTGGTCGAGGTTGCCATCAGTAATACCTCATGAAATATGGGAAAGTCTCCTAGTACTGGCCATGTGTGCCTAGTCAAGAGGAAATGTACCAGTTCTGGCCATGTGTGCCAACCTCTTAATTCAGAACCAGAGAGTTCGATATGTAATTCAGAACCAGAGAGTTCGCTATGTAATTCAGAACCAGAGAGTTCACTGTGTAATTCAGAACCAGAGAGTTCGCTGTTCAAGTCAGAACCTGAGAGTTTGCTGTGTGTGTTTAGTATGCCTATGCTAAATGGGAATTCAAGACGTCTGTACCTCAGTAATCTGCATTACCAGAAGGAGTAGCCCTGTGGGGATTCAACTTCGCTTTGTGTTTATTCTCTGTGTATGTGAATAAAAGTCACACTTTAGAATCCCAACCTGGTTTGGACAGTACTGTTATTGCTTCCACTGTGTCTGGATTTACTTGAGTGCCCCTGACCAGAAGTACACACTTAGCATAATTGTGAGCAAACGTTTTGTCCCAGAGACCTAGATTGATGGCTATGGTAAATGATTCCACCAGGTGTGCCCCAGGTAGTTGCCACACTTGGTTTGCCTGTCTGTGTATGGCAGGCTCAGAAGGAAGTGTACTAGTAAACTGAACTGTAGTGACAACCCCCATCCCTCTCTTTGGTGCCATGTGGTGAGAAGAGCAGCCCTGCTAGTTAAACAAGGGGGGGGGGGTCGGTGGGGGGGTTACAAATGGATTATATAACTACCTATCAAGACCTGTATTGTAACACTTCCTTCACCTACTATAGGTGAAGGCTGTTGTCATGTACATCTGTGCCTTCCTTGCTGAACTTCAAAATAAAGTTTGAAAAAAAAAATCATAATGGGGAGAAAAGGGCATTTTGCAATACATGAGCTAAAGGGCAATTTATAATAGAATTAAAAGATATAGGTCAAAATGTTAACCATTACATGAACTGCTGCTTTAAATGTATAAAATTCATCATTAAGTGTGGAGCCACTGGTTTAGTGGCAGTTCAGTGCACTGCATCCTGGGAGACGGATTCACATGCCCCTTCCCTGTGTTGAGTCTGTTTTAGCACTTTTTATATACATTTTAATTAGTAAAAGGAGCACTCCTTTTAACATGCCTTAATTTGCCCCAAAGTGGCACCATTTTGAATTGAAATGTACAGAGTGATGAATGGGGTGCTGGGAAACTCCCCCTCTAGATCCCCACTTGAACCTTTGCTAGGGGCTGGCCCCAACTGCCTGGGGGGAGAGAGAGAGAGACTAACCCTCTAAGGTCCTTGATTATGGTGAATGCTTGGAAAACTATAGCCCAATCGTGGATGTCCTCCTCCCCTCCTTCTATCCAACAATTGATCAACAATCTTAAACAGTGCATGGCCCTGGAGAGAACACAGCTGACTGCTAATGGGAGGGGAGAGACCTTCCAGAACTTGTGGGAGCCCCTGGTGGATGCTATTGAGAGTGATTTGTTCCTACGTCTGATGTAACTGACTGAAGCTATACAAATACTGTTTTACTTTTAAGCAACCTGCAATTTTCAGTGTCTTTTTTTCCTTCAATTTAAAGTTTATTAAAATTTTACAATACACAGAATGGACCATGATACATACATATCAGAAAGATTACATCTCTGAAAATAAATATGCCATCCTCTCCCCTACCCCTTTAAAGTCCCACATACCCCCCCTTGCAGAGAAAGCTGGTAATAAATTGTAAGCAATAATGAGCTTTATCGATACAATACAGGCTAAATAGAATAAAGAGTTAGTAATGGTCCCCATATCCGGTTAAATCTTTTGATCCTGTTGTGGAGACTCACTATAGTTTTCTCTGTGCGAAGATTTGCTAGAAACTCTTACAGCCATTCTGCATAAGAAAGTTCTATATTGTCTTTCCAATGTTTCAACGCAATCTTCTTTACCGACATGGAGATTAATGCAATATAAAACTTTCAATTTAAAACAGGGATCGTTGAAAAATCACCTAACAGGCAGATTTCAGCTGAGAAAAGATCAGCTATGCCCAAAAGCGGATCCACTCTTTGCTAGATTAAGGGTCACAGGGGAACCACTTTGGGACAGGTCCAGAAGATATGTAACAAATTACCCTCCCCTTGATTACATCTTACACATGTTGAGGATCTCACAATTCCAAATGTAGCCAATTTCTGGGGCGTATAATAAATATTATGTATGATTTGGTATTGCACGAGATGGAGTCTGTCCTGAGTAATGATTTTGCGACAGGAGTTCCATAACTGAGGCCAGTTAACTTCTGTCTCTGGGAATAAAGTGATTCAGTAATTTGTTGGACCAAAACTATCTGGATAGACCCAATTATGTGCCGTGCTATAAATTTTGGAGACGGCATGTGAATGGCCTGCTAATGGGCTTAAGTCCTTTTGAAGGTCAAACAGGGCAGGTAAGGGAGGATTGACTCCAAATTCCTTGATAAGGAGGTGTTGTATTTGAAATGCTTTAAATATAGCAGATGTTGGAAGGTCGGCTTTTTCTAAAATTTCTAGGGGGGAAAGCCAGATTCTGTCTTCCTTAACAAAATAGAGAAGAGAGCAGTCTCTGATATGTTGGAGCCATCTCTTTGAAAGAGGTTCTCCCGCTAATCTGACATTGGGGTTGTACATAAAGGGTTGATTCAGGTCAAGGGTATGTTTATATTTTAGGTAACTGCAAAACTGGGAGTGAACTCTAACAGATATTGCAATGGGTGTATGTTTTATTTGGGATGGGAGAGAAGCTGCTTTCATATGTAGTAGCGCTACAGGGGAAAGTCCTTGACTTCTCAGCATATCCCGCTGTATTGTGAGCCATACCGGGGTAAATGGGAAGGCATTTTGTGTGGCTCCCGGGATTTGCCATCTATGATATTTGTTAGCATGACTCGCCCAATAATAAAGGCTTATAAAGGGCAAGCTAGTCCCCTTTTTCCTTAGGAGCAACTAGTTTGTGATAGGCCATTTGGGGTCTCTTGCCCGCCCAGATGAAGTTAGTAATGAGAGCATGGATTTTTTTAAACCACGACAAAGGCAGCCAGAGATTTAAAAGATTTAGTGGATAGAATAAATGAGGAAACACACTGATTTTAATTAAGTTAACTCTTCCCCATAGGGAGATTGGCAAATGGGCCCATCTTTTAAAGTCCTATTTTATTACTTGGAGAAGAGAGTTTAGGTTAAGTTTGAAAATACTGGTTGGGTTTCTTGCAAGCTTAATTCCCAGATAAGTCAAGAAATCCTGTTTCCATGTTAGACCTAAATTGGTAATATTTTGTTTAAGAACTTTATGGTTATGGGGAATATTACTGTTTTTTCTATGTTTAATTTATAATTAGACATTCTATTAAATTCGTTAATAATGGAAAGCATAGGGGGTATGGATTCTTCTGGATTTGAAATTTGCAAGAGAAGATCGTCCGCATAGGCTAATACCTTGACCTCTTGATTTTGTATTGGGATGCCTTGAATTCTTGGGCAAGCCTTTAACCTACGAATGAGAGGCTCAAGATACAATTTAAAAAGGAGTGGGGATAAGGGCAACCTTGACGCATCCCAGAATTTAGAACAATAGATGAAGAAGTGGCGTCATTTCATGTTATCGTAGCCTTTGGGGCTGCATAAACAGCGTCAATCCATTGTTGAAATTCAGGGGAAAACCAAATACCTTCAAGGAGCCTAGCAGAAATTGCCAGTTGACCCTGTCGAATGCCTTCTTGGCATCCAAAGAGGCCAAGGCCACTGGGAAATCAGCATCTCTGCAAACTGAAAAAACATGCGACAGGGTACGTAGATGGTCAACTGACGAGCATCCTTTCATGAAACTGACTTGCTCAGGTCCTATGAGATCAGGAAGCACATCACCTATCTGGTCAGCTAATAGTTTGGTCAAAATTTTTAATATCTTGATTTAGTAGCGAGATGGGTCTGTAGCTTGATACTGTTTGCGGGCACTTCCCCGGTTTGGGCAGAAGCACTATCAATGCTTCAAACAGAGAAGTGTCCACCTTCACTCCTGAAAGAATATATTGGTAAAGGGAAAGGAGGATAGGAATTAAATCTTTTGCAAAGGTTTTATAAAGATTTGGTGAAAAACCGTCGGGCCCCGAAGTTCTATCTGTCAGAAGGGATTTGATTACTTGTTCTATTTCTGAAGTAGAAATGGCTGAGATCAACGAAAGCTGTTGTTGTTCATTTAATGTGGGCAGGTTAGATTCTTTAAGATAGTCCTCTAAACAGCTAGTGGAGGGAGGTGTGGTCAATAGCCCATACAATAGTTGATAGTAGCTTTGAAATTCTGCCACTGTATCTGTTGGGGAGGTCTTTAAGGTGGTATTATCTGCTGAATAGATAGCCTCAACAAATTTAAAGGATTCCTGTTGCTTAATCTGCAAAGCAAGTAGATGGCCTGCCTTCTCTCCTTGATCAATATAGGTAGCTTTCGCTCTCTGTATAGCAAACTCAGCTTTTTCACTTAATAATTCCAAATAGGAATTATGATGTTGGATAAGACATTGTATATCTTTTTCCGAGGACTGAGAGGACATGTGTTTTTCTTTATCATGGATTTGGGAAAGGAGGGAAAAAAGTTAGGCTTCTTGTTTTTTTCCTTTTTTTGGAGGCGAGACCTATTAAAATTCCCCGAATATACGCTTTTAAGGCACACCACTCAACATCTGGTTTGCCGGTGGTGTTATAGTTAGTTGAGTGGAAAATTTGAATCTGGGATGAGATATAGTTGACCACTTCAGAATCTTTCAGTAACTGATTATTCAGTTTCCATTGACCCCCTAATTTGGGGAGGAATGAAAAATTAATCGTGCATAAAACTAGAGAGTGGTCCGAGGGCGGGCCGGGGTGAATTGAGGAGTCTATAACACATGTTATCAAAGATTGGGTAAGAAGTAAATAGTCTATCTGGGATGCTGAACCACGCACAGGGAAAGTGAATGTGTACTCTTGGTTATTAGGGTGGAGAACTCTCCAGATATCACAAAGGCCCAATTGATCTAGCACATCACACAGTCTTCTCTGTGCTGGACACAGCCCCTTGCATGACATACCCGATCTGTCAATAAGAGGGTCAAAGGTTATATTCAGATCCCCCCTATAATTATTGGAATAGACAGGAATGGAGTTAAAACATTAAGTAACTGCATGAAAAAAATGGGTGAGTCTGTATTGGGACAATACACACTGACTAGTACAATTTTGGTTGCATGAAGAGTACCTTGGACCAGAAGGAACCTACCTTGAGGATCCCTTATAATCTGAGTTGAAGTAGAGGGAACATTCCTACTCCAATATCATAACCCCAGAGCTTTTCATGGATCCTTCAGCTGAGAAGCATTGACCCAACTTCTGCCATCTCAATTGCAAGCTTTCTGATTGAAGCAGGTGTGATTCTTGAATAAAAGAGATATCAGCCTTTAATAGGATCAGATGTTTAAGTAGTTTATACAGTTTGACCTTGTGTCTGGCTCCCTTAACATTCCACGTTAAAAATTTTAAATCCCTAGCCATTTAAATCATTCTGTTCATAAAATATCCATGTAAGTTTGTGAAATAAGCTTATAGCTTTATTTGTCTTGGGCAGTATATTCTCTGCAATTCCCTCCCTAAACCTAGTCCCCAAACCCTCCCTCCAAGCCAACAAACCCACTCCCCAACAGTTATTGAAAACAGGTATTGTATTAAATTATACAGAGATCCAGATTCCAATAGTATCCCTAAACTAAGATAGTATACCCAACCCACTCACCCTCCCTTTTTCATTTGAACAGCACTTTGCAGTACACAACCCATTACCTCCTCTTCCCTCCAGCCACCCTACTAAGTGAGTAAAATTTACCATTGTATTCCCCCATCAGACCCATCCTGAATGCTATCTTTCTTCCCTGAATCTTAGATCAGTTCCTAGAAAATAAAGAAAAAATCTAGTCAGCTTCCTGTATCTAGTTTGCCCAGTTCTATGACCTACAAAAAAAAATAATAAGAGGTAGTACTTAATATGCTATAATGAATTAAAGCATAGCCCATAATCATAACAGGTGAGCTGTAAGAGGGCAAACTACTGAATCAGCATGTAACACTCTGCCTGATTTTTTTTTCTTTTTTTCTTTCCCTCCTTTCCTTTTTTTTTTATACACTAATGAAACTAAAAGGATTACCCCAGCAAAACTATACATAAGAAAAAAACAAATAAAAAATGCATTGGGATAGTTTCTTCGGTATTGTCCCAGGGAATTAGACATGTCCGAACTTCAACATTATAGGCGGTAATACTATTTCGCCTGATTAAACTCAGAAAGAGCCAACCTTATTCAACAAACTTCGTCATCTCAACCAACACGAGCATGTCTCTAAATCCCTTACGTAACTAGCAAGGGAAAAAAAAGGAAAAAAAGAACAGTTTAAGGAAGTAGTTAGATATGTAAGAGTAAACAGTTTGAAAATGGAAGTGAACATGAGCTGTATTCAAGGCTTAACTTAAAAAAAAAAAACTTCCTTAGCTCATATATAAAAGTAATCTTTCAGCTACAATGATTTTGATAAAGGAATGTATAAGTAGACCCTAGCAGATTAAATAAAAAGAAGTAAATATCCAGGGTCAAATGCCTTCGTGATTTCTCTAGGTAAATTATCTTGTTTGCCCAGCAGGCATTAAATCAGAAATAATAATACATCCCTCATTTAAAATGTAGGAGTAACTGACTATGCACGAGAAGCCTTCGGATCTGGACAACATAAACATTTCTTTTAGCCCCTTAAGCGTCTAAGGGGAGGGGTAGAAAAATGTGTTTGTCACTTGCAGCTGTGTAATTAAAATTGGGAAAATGACCAAAGCGGTGCACAATGCATCTGTAGACTAATTCAGAATGTGGGTGTGGGGCTCCCTCTAGTGGTTCTAAAAAGATAGTAGCTGCAAAGAGTTGTTAAGTGTATCCAAGCCGATCGATGGTGCACACATCCACATAGTACAGAAGCTTCCATATAGAGTTTAGAACAAGTAGGAAGGTGCCATTGGAGCCAACTGTTTTTTGTTAGTGTCAAGATGAGCAGGGATTTCTTATCACTTAGATGTCCCCATTCAAGCAGTAAGCAATCCTGCAAATGAAAGATCACAAGAGTTATTGGCACTTGTGCAGAAAATCGGATCATACCAATGCAGTGCGACTTCTAATTTGCTTCCATATGCCAGAACTCTAGTCGATAAAACATCTTTTCCACTTTGTTGTATATACAACTGAGTTTCTCTTTCTATTAGGCTACTGCAAGAGTCCTGAAAGAGATCTGGAAGGGCCACTTTCAGCCCTGTGGCCGCTACCTCAGGTTCCTCATAAGACAACCATCTACCGGCTATTAAAACTTGCAGTTTAGCTGGATAAGACATTTTAAATTTAATCCCAGCAGCTATTAAACGGGAGACCAGTGGGTGGAAAGTGGTTCGCTTTTGACGTACAGTAGTCGGCAAGTCCTGTGTAAGTTGAATGGATTTCCCCATCCCAGCATACTGTTTGTAATTCTTTAATTTTCAAAAGAACATGTTGCCTTTCTAGGAAGTTTAAGAACCTGAAAATTAGTGGTCGTGGAGGGGAGCCCACCGGTGGTTTAGGGCGAAGAACCCTGTGTGCTCACTCAGTAATGTACTTGTGACCAAATGGAGAAGGGCCTGCAAGCTTCTCAAACAGTTTTTGTATGAATAAGATGGTATCAGAGCCTTCTTCTTCTTCAGAAGCTCTATTAACACCGCCTTGTTACATCGGCTTCTACCTTCTAAATCCTCTACTTTCAGTTCAAGCTTTGCCATTTTTTGTCTAATAGTAACTGTTTCGGGGTTTATTTTCTCTGTGTTCTTTTCTAAGGAGATGATACAGGCCGTATTATGTGAGGCTCTTGGAGACATGTCTTCCATAGCCTGTGATAGTGTTTTGATTTCTGTGGAGATGACATGCAGTTCCTCTTTAAATGTGGCAAATTCGGCCAGGATCTGCTGTAGCGTAAGTGGCTCCTGATCCATTGTCAGAAAGGCTGAAGTGGCAGGTTCGGTGACTCTCTTGGCCCAAGGCTTCTTAGGGGCCTTTTCCGGAGTCGCTGGAGGAGTGTGTTTCAGCGGGACTCTCCTCATTTCCACCTCCATTGTATGATTCGGTTGGAAGATCGGTGCAGTCCACAAACTAACTAAACAATCCAGGTGATTATTATTGTGTAGAATTAGAAGAAAAGCTTTAAAAGATGGAGCGGGTGGCTGGAGTGGTAGACAAGAGCTGTTAACGCTTGCTCTGCATCACTTGGTCCTCCGTAAGTCTTTAATCAACTGTCAATGCCTATGTAATCAACTGCAGCTAAATTGTATCTGGCTGTATGTCTGGTCAAATTGTTCTTTTTTTTCAATAAAAAAGAGTTAACAAAAAAAACATGACTATCTCAATGTTTTCATTGTTACTTTCATCTGTTTGCGAACCCCTGTTGTCCCATTAGCTCAGAAAGTAGTATCTATTGCATGCTCATTTATTTTAGTCACAAGACAAGTGATGTTGATCAGTGGGTTCAAAACCAGTCAAGAATATTAATGAAAACCTGAGTAAATCAATATTAAATGGAATTTTTATGTCATTATTTGAAACGTAACCAAAATGTATGACAGCAGACTCAAAATGGAGAAAATAAAAGTATCTTACAAGAAAGGAGATAAAGAGCAGTTGAAAACAGAACACAAAGGCAGAGGTCCAAACTTTTACTGTTAACATACAGTGCTGCTCCTTAAAACTTTTTTAAACCATCATTCCGTCTATATACTGGAAGGGTACTATAAGCACACTGAGAAAACATAAGTTTGTATACTTAAGCAATACATTTTGTATCCATACAAGTGGTGGTGACCTCAGATTACCTAAACGAGGCAGTGTGAAGCATAGTCACAAGTAAAATGTCTTTTAAGTCACTGCAATTAGCCTGGATGAAAAATTTATCCAGACACTACCCTTGCTGTATATTCGATTTATGCTGCATAGTTTATTTTTTAGGTATCATTTGAGTGATTTAAGCATTGGTACTATTGATGATTTTAAACAAATGGGTGGAAGTATGTTACTAATTTTTCAGTATTGGACTGCTGTTTATAACAGTTATTGTTTGGGTGGAACATAAAGTTTTCCATTTAGTCCACGTAATATTGGAATCTGACCATGATTTGCAGCAGCTTCAGGGAAGGGAGGGAAGTGACATGTGGAGTTTGTGCCTACATTTACACTAAGAGAATTAACCATGTATTCTGATTTAGAATTTAGAACCTGGGCAGATAAATTATTTACTATGCATTTTTTCTTTCACCTCCATTGCCATTCATGGAGGTCAAAGAGGTAAGACACAACTCAGCTTTGCTTCCCAGTTCTTTCATCCACGGAACTCGAGAAGGCACTGTTATAACAACAAGAGATGCTGTAAATGTACATCTAGATACAGTAGACAAAATCTAGGAAAGATAAGAAGGACCATATAGGTGGATATAGTGTCATTCAGGTTGCTGGCCAAAGTGATAGGAATCTTGGGCTCGATTCTCAAAATGATTTGGAACCAAGTCCCACACCACAACTCCAGTTGTGGATCAAAATCTCCTTCTCAGTCCACTGCAGCTGCAGGAGATGTTATGCCTGATCCAACCAGCAATAACATTTTTGTCAGCTGTGGGGCAAAACCACCTGCAGGCTATAATAAATCTTGGAGCTGGTCATAAACAAGCTCCACTTTTCAGAATATCATAGCCATGGGAGAAAATGTGGTTCTGCAAGTGGCCACCCACTTGCTCCAAGTTTTTCCCAAAGCTGCAGGATTTTTACAGGTTTTGAGAATCCAGACCCGTCTTCATTGGATCAGGCAATTTTCCCTGTTCTCCTGCTTTACAGGAACCTTCCATGATGGAAGACACAGTGGATATGTCATAGCAAGTCATAAAATCCTAAGTAACTCTTTCAGTGAAAGTAAGAGAGGAACTACAGTGGTCTGGAGACCACATCCCCAGAAGGACATAGACAGAATGGAGGCAGTCCAGAAGAGGGAAATTAAATGGTGCAGGGTCTGCATTAAAAACGCTATGAGGAGAGGCTAAAGGACCTCAATATGTACACCCTGAAACAGAGGTGGGAGAGAAGGGATGTGATAGAGACCTTTAAATACCTCACTTGGTAAATAAGGTACAGGAGGAAGTATTTTTCAGAAGAAATGGTGCTGAAGAGCAAGAGGACATGCTATAAAGCTGAAAATGGGTAGACTCAGGAGAGATGTGAGGAAGTACTTCTTCACAGAAAGAGAGGTGGATTCCTGGAACAGCCTTCCAGTGGAAGTGGTGGGGCAAAAACAGTGGTGGGGTTCAAGAATATATAGGATAAGCACAAGGGAATCATAGTGGAAAGGAATAGAGGAAGAGAAAAAGCTGTAGATTGGGTACTGTCTGCAGTAATGGCATAGTTAGGGAATAATGGGCAGACTGGATGGGCCAAGTGGTCCTAATATGCCATCACATTCTATGTTTCTATGAAAAATATCCCAAACTCCAGGGATCGAATCTTTGGGTGACGTGACCATCAGAAGTAGGTCACCTGCAAAAAAAGAAATGTTGTAGTTCCTGCCCCCTAAGGATATTCCTGAAATTGATGGGGTATTACAAACATGTATTGCTAGAGGCTCTAGGTATAAAGCAAAAAGGAGAGGAGAGGAGATAAGAGACATCCTTGATGTGTCCCTCTTTCCAAAGGAAAAGCATTGGACAGGGAAACATTAAGGCATATATAGGCCTGGGAGGAGGAATAAATATTTTGCAATGTGGTAATGAAATGATCTGGGAAACCAAATGATGAGAGGGTGGCCCACAAAAAGGTCAGGAGACCCTGTCAAATGCCTCCTGGGCATCAAGGCTTCATAGGGCTAACGGTATTTTGTGGGTTGTGGCATAAGCCAACATCAGAAAAGTTCATTGAACACTGTTGAAGGCCTGGCAGTTGCGAATAAAGCCCACCTGGTCCAGATCTATTAAGGAAGGCAATAAATTCTCTAGCCTATGGGCTAGAATAGACCTGTACATTTTGTAATCATAATTTAACAGGGACATTGGCCTGTAGGAAGAGGCATAATGTGGGTTTCTGTTAGGTTTAGATAGCAGAGATATTACAGCATACTACCAGGATGGTGGGAGATGTTCTCATTGTTGGACTGCATGGAAAACAAATAAAAGAAGGGGAACAAGAAAGAAGAGAGAATTTTTCATTGAAATTTTCGGAATAAGCATCTAATCCCTGGGATTTTCTAGACTGAGAATCTTGGATTATAAGGTAGATCTCCTCAGCTGATATGGGCATCAGTATTTGTTGTGCAGTAGTGTCATCAAAACTGGAGAGAGGAAGAGAATAGAGATATTCAAAGATTTGATGGGAGGGTACCTCCGAGTCTGCTGAATATAGCCTTTTGTAGGAATTGGCTAATAGGTTCTGGACATTAGAAAGGTGTGTAGCAAGACTGCATGTATCAGTGTCATACATCTTGGAGATGCAAGCGTGTGTTTTGCGGGCACAAAGTTTCCTTCCCAGGTTTCAAGCTCTTCTGGGTCCTCCCTCATAATGACAGTGTTTAAGATAGACTAATGTTTGCAGTACCCTAGTGTCAAATATTTTTTACACCTCCTGTTTGACTCATTGCTGTTGTGGGCAATAGAGTTATCCCCCTAGAGATAAAAGGACTGTAGTGTAGAAAGTTGTTGCTGAAGCTCAGTGAGACATTTATCTCTCTCGCATTTTTGAATAGAAGAGTATGCAATCAGCTCTCCACACAAAACTGTTTAGACAGTGTCCCACAAAATAGAATGAGAGATATCAGGGCCTGAATTGTTACTGGGGATGTGTGGGAATTTCTGCTTTATAAGCTTTATGAATTTGGGGTCTTTAAGTAGGACTAAATTAAGGCAACACAGAACCAAAATGGAAGGCTTGCCAAGGTTTATTTTTGTGTGGACAAGGGCATGATCGGAGAGAAGGATTGGATGATGGCTAATATCTTGTGTGGAGATGCTCAGTCATGATGAATAAATAGCCCACTCAGGCAGAGGAACCTGTCCTGGGGGCAGAAATGATATATGCTGGGGTGGAGGGGAAAAATGAAGCCATAGTTTAATGAAGCCTAAATGTGTTAAAGTGGCACAAGGATTTCTGCATGCAGGTCGCTGTATGTTGGGCCAAATCTGTCATGTCTAAGGTGGTTATAAAGTGGTACTGAGGTCCCCTCCCAAAATTAACTGTCTTTGGAGTATAGACAACAATTTATTAAAGAAACACTGAGCAAGTGCTTTATCGGTTCAGGAGGGAAATGCACATTTGCCAAGGTTAATTGTGCAGTGAACAGTTTCCCGACAGATATGACATAACAGCCCTCTGGGGCAGAGTAATTTTCATGGGGAATAAAAAGTATCCCATTTGGGATCAAAACTGGCACACCCCTTCTGTGGCCCGACTTGTGAGAGGCTGCTATTGCAGTGGGATAACCAAGAGAATGAAGTTTGTCATGTTCTACCTGTGGTAAATGAGTCTCCTGTTGGTATCCAATGTCATGATTTTCACATTTTAACTGTTGCAACAGTCTGGTTCATTTAGTAGGGCTATGGATCCCATTGATATTACAAGAAATAACTCAAGATGGGTTAGCCATATTAGCTTTGAAAGGAGGTATAATTCGCAAAGGGTGGGGCCCCCACTCTCCAAAATAGAATGTAAGAAACAGAAATGAAGAAAAGATGGCAGCTAAGAAAATAAATTAGTAAGGGAGGTAGATCCAGAAGCAAATGATTTGATACCTTTTAATGAACCAACATAGATACATCAACAAGAACAAAGTGCTTTAGCTTTCGAACCAACAAATCCTTTCTCAGAAACATAATGACAGTTATTTAGAAAAAAACAATACTTTTAACACCCAGATCATGCAGGAAAAAACAGAAAAAATCCCCATCTTTTTAAAATACTCATTTAAAAAAAAAAAAGATGATGTCAGAAAAGCTTAACAGTACCATGTCACCTTTAGCTGGGAGAGTATCAGAGTCAGAGGTGCTTAATGCAGAAGACATACAAAGAACTCTAGTGCATATAAATTAAACTGATATATAAGATAACTACTTGAACAGATGGCTCTTAAATCAAATTATGAGTGTCACAATGTATATAAGAATGCAATTACTGAAAAACAACCCCCATCCGGATTAAAGACATACTAAAATTGTCTTAGGACTCCAAGAAGCATCTATGTATATATAACAGACAAAGAGTAACAGTAAAGGTTTCTTAAAAAGATCAGTAGTTACACACTGTATGATGTGTAAAACTTAGCTGGACCATCACCCAGCTATACTCTCCAGCTAGATATTATGCCCCATAAACTTCAAAAGCTCGTAGTGTAGTAAAAGGACTTTATAAATGATAATATAAATTGACAGTGTAAGTGTCAGACAAAAAACTACTTGTCAAGGACCACCAAGGAATTAAGACCATGCAACCTGATATGTACAGATGTCAATGAATTCTCAGTGTGTAATATAACAACTTGATTACTGAAAATGTATATGGAATCTGAAAAAGAAATAAAAATTAAATTCTCTCCTCCCCTCCACACACACAACACACCCCACCCCACACCCCCATAACATGGGGGGATAACTAGCTTTAAGGAGATACACGCACACACACACACACACACACACACACACACACTCTCCTAATGCACCATCATTCACATCAATCACTGCAATTGTTACCCAAAGAAATTCAACTAGTCATGAAATTCCAAGTAAAAGGGATCATGTATCCTAACATCTACAGAGCAAAAATGTGACACTATTTAACCTTACTCCTATCTGCGCAGTAACAGTCCAAGGATTCTGGATAGAACCACAATGAAATAAAACTGCCACCCTCCCCAGGGTAAGGTAACTAGAAGTAAATATAAAGTATGTGTGTAAGACAAGAGTCCTAACATACCTACATTTCCATAAATCACTACAATATTAGCCTAATATTAGATCTGTCCAGGACCCCCATGCACCCCAATATGTTCAGAGTTAAAAAATGCGACAGTCTATAATAACACTACTGTATATATAGTAACAGGCTAGGGAATCTGAATATGACACAATGGAATCAACCCCACTCCCGGGTGAAGGTAAATAGTAAGAAGGAATTCATATTTATTATACGTGTGAAGTAAGAGTAATAACACACTGTGACTCCGTGTATCTAAATAGAAGCCTACCTCAATGTGACAGCAAGCCCCACACCTGCCATATTTGCATACCTCCCAAACACACACACACACACACACACACACACACACACACACACATATGCTGATAGTCCTATAATATGTCAGTCCAAAGAAGATGTTAAATCCTGTAATGTGCCATGAAACCCAAATGTATGTTCACCTCATCTGCTTCTATATTGAGAAGTAAAATAAGTTTAATCTCAAAAACTCATCTCTGTTTTGTGCTTTTGAGATTTCATTTTAAGACCATTACTAACATATCTGAAATTGAGTGGTCAGGCCGAGAGAAGTGTTGCCCCACTGGTTTTTCAGTCTTCTTCCTTTTAATAGTATGTCTGTGCAAGTTCATCCTAGTGTGGAGCGGTTGGCTTGTCTCTCCAATATAACCTGTTTGTGAACATCTCTTGCACTGAATGAAATAAACAACATGTGATGTACATGTATAACTCCCATGTACCTTGAATTGTCTGTTTTGTGATGTAACCACAGTTCAAAGTGGAACTGAGCTCACAAGTCTTACAGGTGCATTGATTGCTGGGTCGTGTGCCATTTAGTGTCATGGTATTCTGTTCTGGCGAAAGTTTACTCCTAATAATCAGGCTGGCTAAGTTTGGTGGTTGTTTAAAAGAAAGTAGTTGTAGTGCCTTAAAAATACAATTAAGGGTCTCATCCTCACTAAATATTGGGTGGAGGTCTTTAATAATCTTACGCAGAAGTTCAAGGTCTGGATGATATGTGACTATAAGGGTATTCTGTCTGTAGGCGTCTTTTCTTTATACTGAAGTAGTTGTTGTCATGGTACTTATGTTGCATGTTCTGTAGTCCTGTCAATTTCTCTGGAAGGGTGTCCCTGCTCAATAAAGGTGTTTTTCAACATAGTCAAATGTGTATCTCTGTCCTCTTCATTTGAACAATTACGGTGACATCGGAGTGCTTGACTGTACATGACAGATTTTTTTGTGGTTTGGGTGATTACTTTTCTTGTGCAGGTATCTCGGTCTGTCTGTTGGCTTCCTGTAAATACATGTATGTAAGGATCCATCCTTAATGGTGACTGTGGTGTCCAGAAAATTAACATTGGTGGTAGAGTACTCCAGGGTAAGCTTTATGGTAGGCTGAAGGTTATTAAGTTTCTGATGAAAATCTTTAAGTGCATCTCTGCCCTCCGTCCAAATGATAAACAAATCATCAATGTAACGGAAATAAGCTAGTAGTTTGTGGGGACAGTGCCTTAAGAAGACCTCCTCCAAGTCTTCCATAAAGAGGTTAGCATACTGTGGAGCCATCCTGGTGCCCATTGCTGTTGGTAGAGTGAGAAAACAATGCAGAAGGTACACATTCAGCATAGAACATAACATTAGATAAATTCCAAATGCCAACAGGGCAAACCAATAAGTAACCTGAAGTAACATTTTAAGAAAAGAGACAAAATCTCTGCTATCTCTAGGAGGAATGGGGATAACTTGAAATGAGTGCTTCCAAGGTAGGGAAAAAATGTATTCATCTAAGGAGGGATAGATGGAATATCCCAATGGGGCTGAACCACAGTGAAGGCTGAGGACCCCGTATCAGCTAGATGCTAATGTGGAAGGGGCAGGATGCTGTGATCCAAAACTCACCCGATATCCAACAAAAATAGTTGGTGGTGTACGAGGAAGGTGGGTATATGAAGGCTCCATAGTCCCCGTCTCCTCTGTAAAGGCAGCGAATGATATGGTTATAAATGGTACCCAATGCAATAATCCTACCACAATTACAAACTCCTTTAATCTTCATTTCTTGGATTTGTCTAAATACACTTCCTCCTTCCCAATAGGTCAGGATGCCACCCCTCACGCACACACTGATACTGCTCCAGACTATCATCCTTTCCACTTCAAAGCCATAACAAGGTCTGATGTTCTCAAACTGCTAAATGCAATCTCTGACAGCACCAGTGTCAGTTCAGATGGCATTGAGCCCAAGCTGTTGAAAACTGCGTCTCCCTTCATTGCATCCCTCTTGGCAAAAATCTTTAATCTATCTCTCTGCCATAGTTCTGTCCCTAGCATTTGGAAAATTGCCAGAATTACCCTGGTTATCAAACAAGGTGATCCTAAAGACATATCTAACTACTGGCCCATAGCCATACTGTCTGTCCTGAACAAAATCTTAGAAAAACTGGTTGCCACGCACACAATATCCTTTCTCCTTGATAACAACCTTCTATCAAACAGCCATCATGGGTTTCACAAAGGACATAGTACTGCCACTGCCCTTCTAAAATTCACCAACGATATCTTCACTGCCATGGACAATGGCTTTCTCACAGGTGCGGTCTCCATAGTTCTAAATAAAGCATTTGATCTGATTAACCACCCACTCCTTGCAAACCTGCTGTCCTAAGGCTTCTCACCTCAGGTTGTGGACTGGTTTAACAGCTACCGGACTGACAGACAACAGGTTGTACAATTTAACTCTGCCACATCTAGTCCCACTACCATAAATATAGGGGTCCCTCAGGGATCCATTCTTGGCCAACTCCTATTCTCCATTTTCATCAACAATGTCACTCAAAACACCTTTTTGTGCTCTTCTCTGCTTTATGCAGAGGATCTGGTTCTCTATACTAGCTCCAGAAATATATCAGATATCAATCTCTCCCTCTCATCTGAGTTCCTGGTTATCCAGCATTGACTCTCTAAAAATAAATTTGTCCTAAATGTTGGCAAAGCACAAGCCATGCTCTTTGGATCTGCTGCCAAGCTTAGGCTCAATCATAACCAGCTGCAAATCTATGGTGGTAGTGGCTCCCCATTAAAAACTGTAAGCTCATTCAAATCCCTAGGCGCTCTATTGGATGGATCCTTGGATTTTGACCAACACATCTCTACCACCTGCAAATCGCTCAATGCCAAATTAGGGATCTCATACAAAACTAGCTATGCCCTTACACCCACTGCTAGGCTTGCCATTGCTAGAGGCATCCTGCTCCCAGACCTTACCTACTGTGCTGTCACCTATACATGTGCATCCAAAGCTTCTCTTCACAGATGGGACACAACATATAGCAATATCTGCTGGTATATCTCCACCTCTCCCCAACTTAAGCATCACTGCCAGCTCTACAGCTCTACATCAAACTAAACTGGCCCTCCCCAACTGCCCATCATCTCCTCTCCCTTGGCTCCGTGATAGATAATGTCATCAAGTCTCATACTCCTGTATCCATAGCCACTATGCTGTACCAGCGAACCTCCTTGCATGGTCTCAGATCTGAGGACCAACCCCCCCTTCATATCACTAGGTGTAAAACAACAAAGGGTACCTATGCCTTCTCCCATGCTGCCCCTCAGTATTGGAACTCACTTACCTTAGCTATCCAACAAGCACCTAGTCACTACCTCTTCAAAAAGGCACACCTTGATCATTTTACTAAGCTAGCCCTCTGCACTTGCTTCAGTCCACCTTAACCCAACCCTCATTTTTGTTCTTATCCATTCCTACTTCTATTGTCTCACTTCCACTTCTTTTATTGTCCTTACCCTGTTTGACACTGCCCCCCTGCTCTGCCTACTACCACCCTTCCCCCTCTGCTTCCACTCTCATACTTTTACCTGTTACCAGGATGACTACTGGATTTAAACTTTTGTACCATCTTAATTCTAATTTCACTGACAGCACTTGCTTTAATTATTTCCTTATGTTTGCTTACCCTAGTTTTGTAAGTTTCCTGAACTTTGCTTACTATTATTTAATGTTTAACTAAATTTGTACTGACTGTTAGCCTGTATTGCTTTCTATTCTACCACCCGAGTTTGTTCTGTATACCACTATTTTCTCTTGTATTGCTGTATGCCACTATTTCGTCTTGTACTGTTATTTCTTCTATTGTAACCTCAGGGGTCGTGCCTGAAAATAGGCATTTCCTATGTCTAAAGCTCCTACCCGGTAACCAAAAACACATAAATAAAAGGGTATACTGGGAAGACAATATAAAGTAGATGGCAGATGTTCTAAGCATGTACTGGGCAGAGCAGGAAGGTACAGGTAAACTTGGTGTGACCACAGATATGTGATACACGGTGAGAGGGCAATGTAGGGAGAGAAAGCTGGAGTAGCTCAGAATTAGGATTCAGGCAATAGCTTTTATGTAAGGGAGAAAGATGCCACTACTTTAGCCCCAAGACCCTCGCTAGTGAACTCTGGAATCAGGCATCCCACAAAAAAACAGCTGGTGGTGTGGGAGATAAGCCTTCCCAGTCTAAGGAGGTAGAAGTGGCATTCTGGCCCTCTCACTAGGTGACACAGGGCCTTATTGGACTTTGTGTTATAAACAGTTTATGCCTACCATGAGCAAAAGCAAGATTAGGCTGGGATTGTCCTCCAGGTGGGTAGAGCATCCACAATCCCCTCCTCTGATAGAGGAGTGGGCCATGGTGGCTGACACCAAACTGAGTGGCCCTCTGGCCTGCTATAGTTTAGCCTGGGGAAGTATTTTATGGCCCAAGAAAAAAAGATATGAGAAGGTGAAAAACCCTGTCTGTAACTGATTGGGGTGCTGATTGTAGGCTATAAAAAGCTAAAGGCCCATAATGTCACAGAGACAGGAGGTAAATGAATCAACCTCAGAGCAGGAGATATTTTACCAGTTCTCCATGCTATAGGTTTGGGGAGTTCTGAGTCACAGGGTAGAACTTTTCCAAAGTGGATTGCATCAACAAAGCTTCTTGGGAAGTGAGCAGCAGCTGGAAGAGTCTGATTTTGTATGTCTGTGTGTGTGTGTATATATATATATTTTTTTTTGTTTGTTTGTTTTGTTTTTGTTTGTGGTGTGGGGCAATTTGGGCGTAATCTGGTTGGTCAGATAAACTCTGCCGCTTCCCAGTGAACAGTCCCTCATCAATACTAAGCCGTTCCGTTCCTGGGAGCCCTTCTCATTTCCACCAGGAAAAAAAAGAGTTTAATAAGGCTGTCCTTACTACTGTAATTCAACCTGTGAACACATGAGGGCAGCAAAAGACAGTAACTGTGTAAAGATAGCACAGGCATGAGAAAGCTAATAGTAGCAAGCATTTGTCAGTGCTGGATGTTCCCTACTGGTATAGAAGAGGGGAGGTTAGTAGATGCATTGTGGTGCACTGTGTGGGTTATGTATTACTAAAGTTAGGAGGCTGCATTTGAAAATTAGAATGCCGGCTCATAACATTGTTATGTTTTAATATTTTTGTCCCAAATTGCCAACATTGCCTTCTTATGTCATGAAGAAATGCAGAGAAAATTTCCAACTCCTGCCTGAAAGGTGATTTCGCCGTGGGACAGCGAAATCACCTTTCAGGATTAAAAAACACATTTTGGGCAGGATTTTAAAAATAACAGCTCACATTCATGAGGTGCTGTAAAGAAATCGCTATGTTTTAAATTTGGAGTAGAAGAAATATTGAAATTTACCAAAGCTACGAACCTGCATTTGCAAAATTCAATGAAGGCTCATAGCTTTGTTGCTTTTTAATATATTTACACCAAATTTTCAGCATAGCCTTCTGTTGACCCCACCTCATGAACAAGGGCAAAGAAAATGTTCAACTGCTGCCGAAAGGTGATTTCATTTGGGGACCGCAAAATCAACTTTTGGGACAGATTTGGCTAACGTTAGTGTAATTCTTCATGAGGTGGGGTCCCAAAAAAATGCATGTTGAAAATTTGGGTCAAAAATCTGCAAAAATGGCCACGTTATGCCACTAAGTTCAAACCCTCATTGAAATACCCGTTTCTTCAGTTCATGGTCCAGCTTTAAAGAGTGAAGACGTGTCTGCAGTCCACAGAAGATGACAGCATTGTACTCCCACTTGGTAAGTAAGGAGGGACGCTAATGGCTACAAAAGACATCAATGGATGTTTTCTTTGTATAGGTTGACAAAAAAAAAGGACCGCTGGTTCTGGATCGCAACACCGGATGATTGGGTATCCCCATTGTTACTGTTACTGTGGAGGGGGATGCTGAGAGGGAGGGTCGGGTTGGGTGGAAGAAGAAAAAATAAATAAAAAACAAACCAACCAGCACAAGGATATGTGCCCTGCATATGCTGTCCTGGATGGGGGTTCACATACCAGGTGGTGACACTGAGGGATTGGGCAAAATGTGTCACTGTTATGTTTGTGGGGAAGGAGTGCTAAACAGGAGAGTCGGGTGGGTGGGACACAGAAAAAAAAAAACATAACCCACTGAGATGTAACCACATATGTGCAGGAGCACAGTTAACTCTTCCAGCTGGTGAAAATTCCATACATGCCAGGCTGACTTTGACAGATCAGCTAGGCTTGCTGGGAGGTGCACATCATAGGGAATAAATGACCCCCGATTAGATGGACTGTTCCTTTTTAAGTTTGTGCCCAGGGTTCGACCTTAACATTGTTTTACTAGCCCTGAACCTAGTGCAGATTGGCCAGGGCTAGAGCAGCTAACCCTCTACTTGTCTGTCTTGACTAGTGCAGGTTTTTCATGGCTGTTAATGAAGCTGAAAAAGTCCCTACTTTAGCAGGTTGTATTCCTTTTGCTAATCTCCCTCACTGTTCCAGGTGGCCTGGTGTGATTAGCAGCTCATTAAGAGCTGCAATTATCTGGCAGTTCAAGAGGGGGATCCAGCAAAAGACTCAATGTGAGTCATTATCACCAAGGCCACTGTTTTTCGGTTTTTACCGGAAAATCCGGTAAAATTCCGGAATTAGGGTTGCCTGAAAACCGGAAAAAACGAAGATTTCATGGAATCTGGCATTTTCTATCAGATCAGTAAATCTATAAAAAAGAGAGTTTTTCTTTTAATTCCTTCCTGTACTATTTTCAGTTTGCTTTATTTAATGCTCTGTGTATTAAGCCATCTTTAATTCTGATTATTTATGCACATACTAAAAGAATGATAACAGAATCCCGGTAAAATCCAGAAATTAGAGTAGCAATCACCGGTGAAATTCCGGAATCTTAAGTCTTGAAAACGGAATTTAATTGTTTTAATCACCGTAAATCAGTGGCCTTGATTATCACTCAATTGTTAGGACATTCAACTAGTGTGCATGCTGTGATCACTGGCAGAGTGCTGTTAAGTAACTAGCTTCCAGTTTGCTGAACTTGTCTTTGATTTGTCCCACAATATTAAAACCAGTCTGCCTCTTTTCCCAACCTTTTGAGTGCCTGTATCCAACACTGTACTGACAGAATGCTATCATATATACACGGTTTGCCCACTGTATACTTTCTCTGGACACCACTGCAGACTAGGCTGTGAAGTGGCAATCCATAGACCCATAGCTACAATTACTGACTGGTGTATGGTTCACAGCTTCTCTTAATGGATCACATCAGTCAATGCCATCAATGCAGTACCACCGAGCATGTCATTTCATCCTAAAAGCAATGCTTTAGAGCATGCACGGTACAAAGCAAAACCTTAGTAAAATATATAATTTGAAAGGTTAAAATAGGTACTCCTGGTATGCATGGATCATCCTATCTAGAAAGAGAGGTAGTATGGCATCATGCCTGTATACTGCTCCCCTTTGACTGATGAAAGGATGCTGATATGAAAAATCTGTTTTTGTTAGGGCAGAGCATGTTAAATCAATATTTTTGTGCCTGGTATATATGAACAGATATGTCAAAGTTTCTTATATGCCAGCGCCCTGTGTTTGTTTAACTCTCTCCAAAGAAATCCTAGAACTGCGCCAGGCTCACTTCGCAGTGTAAGAAAACTCCCAGAAGTGCAGTTCTGGTTAATCACAGGGTGGGGATGACAGTATCTTTCTCTGCCTGATTCTGTACATTACCTGCAGGCCAGGGTGGAACTGTGGTGATGTGCATGATGATGTTGCCTATTGTGCGTGCAGAGCTAGAACTGCCTGAACATTTGCTATTATGGTATTCTCTGGTTTGACAGGGAGGGGACGAAGAAAGAGGAAGCAAGGGGCACATGGTAAAAAAAACAATGGGGGTACACACTGCGTGTGACCGGACTGCAGTCTATTTTTTTTTTGCTGGGGCAGGAAGCAGTGTGGGAACAGGATAAATGTGCAATAATCAGAGTATTTCTTGGCTTGCATTTTTCCTGTCTAACCAATCAAAATTTACCATTATTATTGTGGGCTAGTGCAACCATCTGCGGGCTAGTGCAATTTTTAATCAACTTGTCCGGCTGGCTAGTGCAAAAAAAAGTTAAGGTTGACCCCTGTTTGTGCCATCTTGGCCCAGCAAGTCAAAACTGTCATACTAATCCTTGTTGATCATTGGTGTGACACCGAATCACCCTTAAAACACTGGTCTGCATTGGATGTACAGTGTCACACCTATCAAAAAGCAGTACTACTGCAATATGTTCACTTGCACCTGCACACATTGCGAACATAAAAAGGAATAGGGAAAAAATTTTGTCTTTCCTTAACATTGAAATTGTTGTACTGAGCATCAATGTGTGCCATCCCCCTTCACCCATGTCTTAATTCAAATGATGCACCTTCCCCAATTTTTTTGACTACAAACAGATAGTCCCTTCAGCTGGGTAATGACCGCTATATACCCATGTTGGAGTAGTTCAGAGATGTCAGCTGCACATTTCCCTCAGCCATCCCCATACACATACCTGCAAAAGATTGAAGACCACACTCATACCCATGTCAGCATCTGATGGCAAGCTGACAATGCTATGTTTCAGGTACTAAAAAATGGGAGGGATGAGTGGTGTCTCGGGATATTCGAGAAAGTGGAGGGGTGACCAGGGGCAGCAGTTTGCAATCTGTTATTGAGAAGTAAATGGTACACTGAGCCAATGGTCAGGCAAGGCAGCAGATTCAAGAGGTGTCCAATCTCTAGAAAAACTGCAAAAGCTGTCAGACTTCAGCCAAAGTAGTAAGGCCCTGGCATCATTTGTCAGATCTTGTTGCAGATTTTGTCCAGAGGGAGCTGTGCAAAGCTAAGGTGTCTTGGTGCTCCAGTTGGCGCTTCTGGAGAGCCACCTCCAATTCTCTGGTGGTCATTTCTTGTACTGCTTTTTCCAGTGTGGAAAACCCCTTGGGGTCCTGGGAGAACATAATGATGAGGCAGGCAGGATATGGGGTTTGGAATTTGAGTTACTGTGCACTCAAGACTTTTAGAATAGGGGAGTGGGCTCTGCACTTAGCAATGAGGACTCGTAAAGAGTCATTATTGAAGTAGAGCCTGGCATTATTATAATGGGCCTGGTGCATTCTCCAAGCCCTCAGTAAAACATACAGTTTAGTGGTGAAATTCAGGAATTTGATGATCTCTGACTGTGGTCTGTCCTCGGGTTGCTGTGGTTTTGCCATGAGGGCTCGATGGATCCTTTCAAAATCTAAAGGGTACTCAGCATCCAGTTGTAAATTTTCTCAGAGAAAGCTATTCATAAATGCCCCCATATCACTGCCTTCAGTTTCCTCAGGCAGTCTGTAAATGTGCAAATGTTTGCGACATGACATATTTTCTAAGTCGTTGCATTTTTCATGTAGGGCCTAGCTCTCTTGCAGAGTATGAAGCATGATATTCTCCACACAGTCAGTGTGGGAATCCATTGCCCCACTTGAGTTTCTAATGTCTGTACCTTTGTTTCTATTTTGCCTATGTCAGCCTCCAGCTCTGAGTTTATAATGCATACCTCTGAGCAGAAATCTTCTAACTAAGTGAGGACTGCTTCATTCGTGGGCTGCAATGTGGCCTGCTGAGGATCCAACGCCATGGCCAGAATTCCCGCAGATGATGGTTGGCATTGCTGGGGTGTTCTGTTGTCCTCTGGCTCAATAAACATGACCACCAATTTTTTTCATCTGCCTACTGGATTACATAAACTCTGCGTAAAACGTAAACGTTAATATTTGTTGAGAAGGGTGTGATTTAGAAGCTTTTCTGGAGGGTTGGGGTTGGAACTCTGAATTTAGTGTGGCATTGTACCAGCTTGCTGGAACCAGAAGACCCCATATGACCTATTATTAATAAAACATATAAGTACATATATGAAAACATTTTTTAATAACTTTTTATAACAAACACTTAGGTATGGCTCTCAATTTCATTATTTTATTCATCTATTATGAAATATAATACATTTATTTTATAATCACTTAATACAGTAGAGACTCCTTGTAATGAACTTAAAAATCATTCACCTTTCTAACTTATTGGAGCAACCTCCTGTGTCACTGCTGCTTTTATTACTTTCTGTTTTTAACAGGGCTGACCACACTTTTTCAACCATTGATTTTAAACACAAATTGTGGACAATGTGGAAGAGGTTTATTTCTGTATTGAAAACAAATTACGAATAGTAAAAAATAACTGGAACAAAGATTGGATAGAAAACTGCCTAACATTATTATTAAAATGGCAGAGCTAGTACTGAAGTATCACTGCAGTTTTGATGAAACCATATATTTAATGGGGGGTTGCCTGTAGCACCATCATATGCTAATATGACTATGACACAGTTGAAGAGAAATTTGTTTTTGATACAAAAGTAAACCTCTTCCACACCAATCATGGGATCAGTACAGGTGGTGGTGGTGCCTGTTACTGCCATTGGGCCACCACCAGCTCCTGGATGGACTCTTCAATGGACACCACCTGCCAGAGAAGCAGTCTTTGCTGCTGCACAACCCATCTCAATAGGTTGTCCCTCCCTTTCTGGTTTTCTGGTTGGCCACAGTAGCTAGCACTCCTCTGGACACCTATTGACAGAAAGACAATTAACTCAGCCAGCTGTGCACACAAGAAGGGACATGCAGGTGTTGCCTACCTTATGCAGACAATGTATAATAAGACAACAAATGCACCACAATGCTACACAGAGATGACGTGTGCCTAACTTCCACACTAGGCCAGATGTGACATACCAGTGACAGCGCTGTGGGCTCCTACAGTGGAGGAGTGCACATGCAATGGCTGTGCCATGCAGTACCACAGCAGGCCCAGCTGTGGCATGTATATGCACCATCGGCGAGCATGGTAGAGGTATGCCTGTAGCACATGCATCAACTGTACCATACCAGAGTCTGACAAGCAGTGTCATAGCCCATGTGGTAAAAAGTTGCACCCACACACCCCATGGTCACTGACCAGGCACTGAGTGCACAAACCAACTTTTGCATGGAGAACACAGACATCTAGGTGCCTCCCCAGTTTGCACACAGGACAGGACACAGGAACACACACCTGGTGCACACAGCAGAGCTGAACATGTCGGATTGTCAGGCAGTTCTGGGAGCAGCAAGCATGGTACATGTGACAGCAATGGCGATATACATGGAAGGGCACAAAACACACTGTCAACCAATCACCCAAACTGTGTTTGATGCAGTACAGCCTGGAGGCAGCTATCATCCCGGCAGATGCATGTGCACCCTACATAGAGTGTTGCCAGGGTCAGACTGGGCTACCAGGATAGCCAGAAAATGTCCAAGTGGACCCACCTGGTCACCCTCTATACCCTCCCATTCACTGAATGTATCATCCATACCCTACCTGAATGGGGTTTATGGGCCACTTTAGGTAAAGGCAAGGCAAGGCAAAATCTATCTCTATGGCGCCCAATCCCAGTGGCTCTGGGCACCGTACAGTATAACAAACAATTCTAAAGCAATACAGATAAAACACATTTTCTGAACATATAATTACATTACGGTTCAATCGCAGAACTTCAGCAATGCACTGATGTTGACCACTGGCATCAGTGTGTCACACTACATCCACTCTCACTCTTTGCCCAGGTGGGCCCCTGTATTCACTGTGGAGGTGGGCCCTCTGTATCCCAGTTAGACCATGGGTGTGTACCTCAATACAGGGCCTGTGCATGTCATTGGTTGCATGGCCCCATCATGTCTAACTGTACAACTGACCCCACCCGTGTACAGGGTGGTCATCATATCCTAGTGAGCACTGTGTTGGTTAATCACCTCCGCAGCTGTGGCCCAATGCATTCATACATGGTACCCTTTACGTACTGCTCACCAATGACTCCACTGTCTGCCAACCCCATACTACAATTGCAGGCCATTGCTGAGCTGCTGAGACATGCAACACATGGCATGTCACGCAAGATAAGCCACCAGTGCTGGTGGACTACCACTGCAACCAGGTGATGCACACCGCAGTACATGGCGGTGTACTGAAAATACACAGGCTAATACCAACCACCTGCTGAGAGTAAGGCATACACAGTACCAGCCATAGGGTAGTTCAGTCCTGACCAGCTGTGAAGAAGGCACCCCTGGGGCTCTGTGCACTTTCACCAACCCCCCATGGCACCTGTCTGGTAGGAGAGGGCCCTTGTGTCTGCATGGCGAAGGCCAAGCCATGGCATGGCATGGTAGACAGACACAGGGCAGCATGCAGGCAACATTAAGGTGCACTGCAGTAGACTACACAGACCATGATATACTGCAGTGGTACTGGTGGCTCCGACTACACAGACCATGATATACCACAGTGGCACTGGTGGCCCCAACTACACAGACCGTGATACACCACAGTGGCACTGTTGGCCCACCACCCCATGTGCAGGGTGAGTATCCCCCAATACAACCCCTAAGGTGATGCCCACACAGGCACACATCCAGCATGGCAGCCCACATAGAGCCCACATAGAGACATCCATCGCCAGCCACGGACACATGCTGTGTAGTGTAGATGGGTTGCAGACAGGTTGGCACACTGTCAGTCCAGGGATGTAAGGAGCGCAAACCCCACTCCCTATCTGGGGTCATCAGCACCCATAGAGCCACCTCAAGCAGTTGTGCATTACTGGTGTTTATCCCTGAGCCTTGTACAAACAAAGGATTTGCATGCCATTTACATTGGTAATGTCTGCCCACTGTGCCATGTCCCAGTGGGACAGGACCCCAACCAACCCTGGCTTCAAATCCAGGGGCGCTGCCATCCCAAATGCTGCTGACACCATTTATGCCATATGGATGGTGCTGTGTACATAACCCTCTGGACAGCATGTGCGGCAGTGTCAAGGCATGCTCCACCAGTGTTAGATACAGCCATGAGTACAATGACAGACAGGACCAGGCCCAGCACCTATGACAGTGGTAGGACCATGGCCAAAGCAGTGACACCTGTACCCACATTTGTGTGTGTACACATGTAACCTGGGGTGCAACAAACAATGCAGGGTACTCACTTGGATGCCCCTCCTATTTGGCACTGCCAGGGGCCCCATCATATCCCAGGGATCTGTCACGTAATTTCCTCCACCACTGCTGCCCCTGTGTCTGTTGGTATCCCTATGGGGTGGTTAGGCAGCTGAGATCTGTAGACAGGGAAAAGGGAGGTATCATCAGTATCTTGCAGTGCTAACACAGTGCACCTTTCAGTATGCACTACCTAATATAAAGGCCCATAAACCTGCACATTTCACCAACCACCACATATGCATGCTGCGGGTGAGCAGACCATACAGGGCAGCAAAACACCTGTAGCACCATCAGTGGCACCACAAATATGCGATCACTGGCATGCGCGCAGGATGTTTAGTACCTCCCCCTGTGTTATGTGGGCCTGCCACAGCATATGCCATCACATGTAGTGCCAGCAAACTGCCAGCCCCTGACTCCTGCACCACAGACCATACATGCTGATCCCAGACACTGTTCAGGAACAGTAGGCATGGGTATGCATGGTGCACCAGGTAACACATGATAAGGGCATGCACAGCATACCGACACAATAGTTGGGGGGCCTGGATACAGTAGGTGCACCTGCACAGTGGCTATTACATGTCCAGACTGCAGTGCAGTATTATCGTGCCCTGTGCTGTACCCAGCACATGCAGACCTGTGGCCAAATGACATAGTATGGACAGTGCATATGACACTGATGGGAACCACTGCCACGTCCTGCTAGGGATGACTCCTTAGACAGCCACACATATGACACATGTGACTCATGCCCTGGTTGTATTGTAATGGACACTGATATGTCAGGGTCACCATAGCTGTTACTCTGTCCCTAACTCCCATGCAATACCACTATATATGGGCCTGTCAAGCCCATGACACTTATACCATTTCTCTGTGGTGGCCCGCAACTCTGCCACCAAGGCAGGTGCATTCCTCAGGTCTGTATGGTAGGCTCAGAGATACACAGGGCACAAGGACCTCCCATGGGTCAGGGGGTCCAGACAACTACATTCTGCCAGCAGGCAATGCAGTGGGGCATGTCCCATAGCACACAAAGGAACACAGAAGACACAAAGATGATGTACACAGTGCCTCGGGGGGGGGGTCTAGCCCAATCACATACTGCCATGTCACAGACATGCACACAGGCCAGTACACACACCATACATACAGCCAGCTGATCTTAACTGGCCAGGGCACAGTGCCACCATCCACCACGGCCCAGAGTTCATGCAGATGCAGACAGCACACCCCCCTCCTTTGCAGGTAGCTAACTGGTGCCTGTACTGGTCCCCGGTGTGGGTGACCCCTGTCCAGCACATCAAGCACTGCACTGCCCACTGATGCCCAGACCTCACTTTGGGGCCCTGTCCATCACTGCCACTTCCCTTAGAAGCCGGTCTTCTCTGTTCACAATGAGCTCAACCAGCTTGGCCAGCTCCACACTTGACTACCTGTGGTCATGCTGCAGGGCTGTCTTTCATCGCTGCTCACTCATTGTGTTCCCACACTGTGTGCTGAGCTGGCTGGTTCTCCTTGGCCACAATGAACTCGACCAGCTTGGCCAGCTCTACACTTGACCACCTGTGGTCACGCTGCTTGACTCCCTTTTGTTGCCGCTCAGACATCATGTTCTAACACTGTGTGCTGAGCAGGTTGATTCCACACTGCTTCCTGTTCTAGGCCTGTTTTTGTGTTATTCAGCTCATTGCTATAATAGTGCAGCATTACAGCACATTGCACTGTGCAACACACATGTTTGAGCGTGGGGCCTGGCAATATCCTGTCATATGAGCAAATGAAATTGAGCAACTCAGATATGAGCCACTCAATTTCAGTGTCTGTTGTGTGAGCTACTCTGATAGGGTAACAAGGGAAGAAGAGCAAGGGTGTAGGGTAGCAAGGGAAGAAGAGTGATGATGTAGGATGGTGACCGGAAGGGGAGGGATAAGGAAGAAAGTATGTGGGAGGTAGCGTGGCATGGTGTTGCCGAGCTGCATGTGTAGTGTGGTGGTGAGGATGGCTGACTACAGTACGGTAGGTGCAGGATTCATGTCTGGGGAATGGCATTTTTTTTTTCATGGGTGGGAGTTTTTTTTTTTTATGAGTGTATCCCCCTTCCCGAAATGCAACCCCTTGGATTTGACAATCTAAAGTAAGGGGGGGTATGACGACGACATAAATATACTTGTTGGTTTTTGCCAGTGTTGTTGTCCTTGTCGCTGGCGCAGCACATCACCATTTTGCTTTTCAGCAATGTACACTCATTCTAATGGAGACTGCTGTTTGGTGATCACCATTATGACATGGAACCAGGGCTGACCTGGATGCATGCACCATGCTGTGCAGTGCTGTGCAATACACTTGCACACTGGAGCAGTCTGCATGGCAGAGTACTATGATGACATCATAGGTTGCACATGACATCATACCTGCGCCCCAGCTGTAAGACACACAGTCACAGGTATGGCACAACACCCATGTGCAAGTGCAAACTGGGTTTGCGTGCCAGGCAACATTTCAGTATTCAGTTAGGATTTGCAAATAGGTCATTTTGCAGTCTGTGGGTAAACAACTACATTTGCATTTGTTATTACAGGCAGGTCTCCATTCAAGAGCATGCCTGATTGCACCTGGTTTATATATGGGAGCACGGTGCCTCACATAGACACTGCAGCAGAACTGCAGGAAAATGGAGATAAGTGTCCTGTGGAATGATCTAGAAAGGTATAGGTGTGTAGTGGACTGTGCATAAGCAGTGGTTCAGCATGGCTCCCAGATGCATATGACATTTAATAGGCAGAGCTCCCAGATCTACAGGGCTTCATGTACCGTACAGGGAAATGGAGCCATGTACAGCACATGTATGCCCATAGCATTGCACTGGTTATATGGGACAACAAAGCCTGCTTGCTTTCATACGCCATGATGTACACTACAGGAAAACACGAGGCTCATACTATGGAGCCACAGGGAATATGCCACAATGATCCAGGAGCATCACCACTGTGTCTCCAGGGCAGGTTCATAGTGTTCCAGAACCTTCTATTACGTAGTATGGAGGACAATGTAGTCAATTTTCCTATGTGCCCACTGTAACACCATGGATATATCGTCCATGTGTACGACCCCCTTGTACTATACGGGATGCCCTGCACAGCTGGGGACCCTTCTACATACATAGGTACTGTTTATGTGGGGGACTCATCACATGTGTTTTGTAGGTAGTTTGTTAACTGTGGAGGTGGTGGAAGTCATCAACACTTCTCAATGGGGCTGTATGATGGAGGTGGTGGGCCTGTCAGGCATGTTCTGGAGATGTGCTTGGATGGAGGTCTTGTGACTTCTGCCTAATGTACCCTGCATGTATTGTATGCAATAGTACCATGCACATATGGCAGTGGTGGCCAATGTTGCCCACATCTACTGCGGAAGGTGATGCCATGTCTGAGGGGCACCTTCCCTCCTGTGATCCATGGTGCACACTGGTGGCAGGATCGTCCATTCACAGACATGCATCAGTGGCAGCACCCAGGGCCCTGTGGGTCCCTGCCCTTGTACTCCACTGCCTGTCTGTGCCTATCCCAATGGCTGAGTGTGCATATAGACAGCCCTCTATTGGCCAGCCTAGGGCTGTGGGAGGTCAGGGATTGATAGGACTCTTACGTGGTTGGGAGGGGCTACACCACTGTTCCATTCGGCTGTGTGATGCTCTGTGTACTCCCTGGTCACCTGTCTTGAACTCCTCTGTCCAGCAGATACCATATAGGATACAGACAGGTTTTGGGCCCACAGGTTACCATGCACTGGCACAGGCCTACAAGGCCAGGAAGGAGGTCATGTCACTGTGCAAAAGCACGCTTACCCAAGTACAGCATGCCTGGAGTAAAATCACTGAGAAAGTCGATGCCATCAGCAGCCGGAAAAGGCCCGTGGAAGCAATGAGAAAGTGTTTCAGGGACATGAAGTGGCACATTAAGAAGGTCATGGCAATGGAGTGCAGGGAGCTGCATGCTACAGCCATGGGGCCCATGGGTATTGGTGGCCATACCTTCTCTGGATCCTGCAGAGGAGGCCATAGAATACATTCTATGGCTTGTAGAGGTGACAATAACTCTGGGAGGTGCTAAAAAAGTCAAAGTGGGGCCTGCACACCCATGTGAGTGACTGCCAGTGTGACATCCCGTAGGCTGTGGGTGTATGTTAGAAGTCTGTAATTATGGGAATACACATATGACAGCTGGGTAGCATATTGAGGGGTAGGTCACACCACTGTTTCACCATCACCCAGCATGTAGCCGTCTGTTTGAGGGTCCACGACTGTGCCCATGTGGTGTTGCCCGTGTGCTCATTGGTTCTGGGATGTGTTCTCCCTGGGGATGGTGTGTGTGCTCACTGCTGACGGAGAGAGTGTCCACTGGTGCTGAGCATGTGTTCCCTGGTGCTAGGGTGTCTGCCCGCTGGTGGGTGTCCATTGATACGTGTGTGCATGTATGTGTACTCACTGGAGCTGGATGCATGTACACGTGTGGAGGTGTGAGCACAATGGTGCTGGGCCGTGTGCACACCAGTGTGGGGTTGTGTGCCCCAAGGTAATGGTGTGTGTATGTGTGTGTGTGCTCACCAGTGTAGGGCTATGCCAGTACATGTGAGGTATAGCTAATTCACTGCACACACAGCTTGGGCAACATGGTACTGTACACCGGGCATTCATGCTGCCTCAGCCTGCACACCACTTCATCTGGTATGGTACTATACAATTCACAGTGTACTGACACATAGAAAAAAATACTGCGGTAGGTTTCATTAAGAAAAGCACTTAATAAACTAAAAACACATAAAATCTCACAACAGCAACTCTCTGTAACCACCATTTGTTGCTACTGTGAGATCGTATGTGTTTTTTTAAGTCTATTAAATGCTTTTCTTAACAAAACCTATCATAAGAGGGTTTGTTAAGTGTCGGTACACTGTGATACCAGACTTCTTTTTGACACAGTGACAGTCTTTTATGTCATGATTCCAGTGTAGTTTTAACTAACTGCCTCTTTCATTGCTACCATATAACACGCCTCACATCTCTGTACAGCACAACACATGGGGTCAGGCACAGAACAGGATGGCCTAGGACCATCTTAGCACATATGGCCCCTGCTGCCCAACCATCTGTGCCAGCTGGCAAACAGCGGCGAGGAGGACATGGAAGAGGATGACAGTGAGACTTTCCTAGAGAGCTTGAAACAGTCAGGGCCACCTCAGATGGGGATAAATCCCCCCCCCCCCACCAGCACCCTACCACAGGGGCCCTGATACTCTTCCCACATGGCCTAGTGGTTACAGGGGTGCAACCCACCACTGCTCCTAGCACAACCACCACTATGCCACTCCAGGACCCCAACATTGGCATGTTCATCACCCTATCCCCCCAGCTGATACCACATGGTCTGTCACTGCTGTGCCACCAAATGATGCATCCAATGGTATGACCGCAGCCCTGCCACCAAACGCCCATAGCACTGGGTCAGCCGCAGCCAGCCCACAGCACCCACCATGGGCTGCCACACTTACTGTGCTGCAGTCCCTGCCCATACAATGGCTGCAGGTGCAGTCTGACCCTGTCTAAATGGATAGACATGCAGCATGCCAAGTAGAGGACTGAGAAATGGCACTCGAAGGATATGGTTATCAGACACAACCTGTGTGCTGCTTTGTGGGAGGCTGCAGTTATAGTGGTAGGCACCGTGAGGGTCGGCCTGAGCACCAGCCTGTCCAGTGGGGGTAGTGCCACCCCATAACAGACACTATGGCATACTCCAAAGCCATGCAGTGCTAGGACAAGAATGCCCTGTACACTGGGGAATCCCAAGTCACCACCCACACAGAAAAAGAAGACCTTCAAATTCAATTCAAGTATTGTTCATGTAACCCCCTACAAAGGGGGGTTCCTGAAAATTTTTCCATGAGCTTGCCTATATGCTCACTGCCAGGCTGGTGTTCTGTGTTTTAGCAGCTGAAATGTACTGCCAGAGAGTGCCTGTATAGCCTCTGTGTACTGTCTCTTTAAGAGTTGCCTGGATTGCAGTTATAATTAATCTGGGAGGGGGATGAGTGTTTCTATGCTCGGGCACCACACGGGCTGCCAGATAATTGCTCTATTCTGCCATTGCTATCTGCGCAGAGGGAGCTCTGTTATAAGATGTGCTTATTTGCTGAATACTGTATCTTGAAGAGTGATAATAATATTGCAGTTTGTTCTAACCTGTTTTCTTTGCAGCAAGGACTGTTCTGTTTATCTCCACCAACTTGGCCTGGGACTGTCAGAATGTGCCAATCAGAACTGTTGGGACTCTAAAGTGGAGCCTGCCTACAGGGGCTTGGTGGGGTCAAAACTTTTAGGAATTGTAGTTTTTGCATTTTGACGCCTAAATGAACCTGAAAGGGAGCCCTTGTTGTGACTGACAGGCAGATCAGCCAACCGAACCTTTTGGATCTTGGGGAAATTCCCAGACTGCTTGCAGTTTTCAGTTAGTTCTGAGTTGGGAAGTGAAATGAGTAACAGCTCAAGTGATTTGAGCAGCAGTTCTGTGTAGTTTTCCATGGGAGAAGTGTGGAAAGGGCTGAGTTTTGGCCTGCCTGTCTGCCTGCTGTCCCTGAGAGGGAAAATAGAGTTTATTCGGACTGAATCCGAGTTGTGAGGACTATTTAAGCCACTGGACTGCGACCAGGCTTTAGCCTGAAGAAGACCGAAGATTTGCTGAATACGATCGACCTGTCAGGATTTCTAGCCACCTCTGAACTCCCGGTTTGTGCAGAGACTCTGTAATTGCAACTGGATAGCAATCTGCCTGGGACAGTGGAATTTCTTGCATGTAAATGTGTTGTGTGCCCAGAGTGCGTGACTGTGTGGGGACTTAAAGCGCATGCATAAGTGTTTGATTAATATAGCCTTTAAGCCAATCAACCTGATCATGCCCCTTTCTTGTTCAAGTCCCCTGAATAAATCAGATCTGTTTTGCTGCATTTAACCTGACTGTGGTTCCAGTTTGTGCCAAGAGTACTGTACTGTTGTTATTTACTGTGCATAACCTTGTTTTACAGGGGGTCCCCAGATTCCAGCCAGAGGAACCAGCCCTGGTGGTAAGTGCAACCAGTGTGGGTACTGGCATCATGTACAAGGGGTACTATGAAAGTGCTTATTGTATATTGCTCAGGCCACTAGAAGGGAAAGAGGGAGGTTACAGTGTCCCGGAGGGCTGTGCCCAGGTTAGTTTGACCACTACCAACCCTGACCTCTGGGTGGAGGCACCCGGTTCAGAGCTCAAGCCCCTTAACCTGCTACTAGTCATGCAGGCAGGGATAGTAGCCCTTGGGATAGTGCCACCTAGGGGTTACATCTTGGAGGCTCATCGCTGGAATTTTGTGCCTTCTAGTGGCCAAAAATTACAAATTATTGTTAAAGATTAATGGCTATCCCAGTAGAAATGGCTGTACACCAGTTGGTGGAGTGGTGTAATGAGCAGGAGATCAACCCCCAAAATGCTCTGCTTATACTGGATATTCTCCTGAGTACCAGAAAGAACACTGTAGAGGTGGAAGGGAAAACCGTAAAGGACTTTGAGAAACTTTTTCTGCCAACGGGGGATGTTTCTTCCCCAACACCACCTCCCACTCCAGCACCTGTTACTGCCCCGCTTTCTGTGCCCATGCCAGTGCTGGCCCCTATATCTGTACCCGCCATTAGTCATGACTTGTATCGCTGGCTGAGGATGTTTTCAGGCACCCTCCCCACACTCCAGGGGGAGGACAATTGGGAGACTTGGATAGACTATGTTACCCCACAAATCCGAGAATGGCAATGCCCCGAACCAAAGAAGAGGAGAAGGATGGTTGAAAGCCTCAGAGGCCCCGCTCAACTTACTATCCATGCTACACAGGCTAGTAATCCAGAAGCAACTGCTCAAGATTTTTTGAATGCATTGGAAAATGTGTATGGGAGTCCCAATTCGGATGAGGACATGTGGGGTAGGGTCAAAAACACTCAGCAATACCCAGGGGAGCCCTTATCTGTGTATGTACCTCGACTCGAGTGGTGCTACAGGAATGCCTAAAGAAAGGTGGCATGGCTCCAGATAAGTTAGATCGGAATAGGTTGGACCAACTTCTCAAGTCAGCCCCATTCTCTGAATTATTGCTGCTCCAACTACGCCTTGCTGCTTGGTTGGATGCGCCTCCTACCTATGATGGACTGATGAAGGAAATTCAGAGGATTGAGAGGAGGCAGCCACGTGGGAGGGCCCCCTCCTATATCTGCTGTTGCTGCTGCCCAGATGACCGAGGATACACATGTGAGTGATGCTCAGGGGTGAAATGCAGTGCCAGTTGAACACTGGGAGGCTAGCAAGGATGCTCTGCCCTGGGGCAGGATACTGCGAGAGGTCTGAGAAATGAGGGCTACCATTTCCCTACAAGCCCATTCCAGAGATACAATGGGCCCAAACCCCTCTCAGAGCGTGTCCACTATGGGAGTGGGGGTGTACTCCCAGGCATCCCCTGTTGACAGCAGCTCAAAGATTGATGAATTGACTATGGAAGTGAGGGAATTACTGAGGCGTCTCCCCATGCTCACCACACTCCAGACAGAGGTTGAATCATGATTTTCTGTTGGTGGTACCTCCACCTCAGCCCCCATTGTGAAGCCTTAGCTATGCCAGACTCTAGAAAGCATACTCTGTCATAATTGTGGGAAGGAGGGGCATATGAAGAAAGAATGCCGGTCCCCAAAAGACTTAGATAAGGTTGTATACAGACTTCAAGGAGAGCTCCGGAAAGTGAAACCATGGCTGAGGGGTGTTGGAAATGACCACAGTGAAGGCTCAGGAAATCACAACTCCAAATTCTTTGTTGCTAAGTCGTCTGTACAGACACCTGCTACCGTCCCTCCAGACTGGTCCAAGGTAGCGGACCCTTCAATGGAGACTAATGTGGCTTTGAATGGTATTCCTACTCACGCTGTGCTTGACAGTGGGTCGCAAGTGACCATTGTGTTTCAGGACTGGTGTGACAAACACTTATCTGATGTGCCCTTATGATCCCTGGAAGGCCTACATGTGTGGGGGCTGAGCAACAAGTCTTATCCATATCTAGGATATGCTCATCTCTGGTTGTCTTTTCCTGCAACTGCCATAGGCATAGAGGAGCAAGTAGAGACACTGACCCTAGTGTGTCCCCCCACCAGACTGTATGATGGTGTTCACCTGTTAATTGGAACAAATGGCCACATGTTTGGGAGATTATCACAACTCTGCCAAGAGAAACAAGGGCAGCTGACTGGACGGGCCCTAAGAATTCCAGCCTTAGTAAAAAGAGCTAATGACTGGCAAGAGACCCGATGAAGTAGACCCAGATGAGCCAGTGGGGATAGTGTGGAAAAAGGAACCTGACTCCTTGGTATTGGCCCCCAACACCCAGTGCACAATCCATGGAGAAGTCCACCTAAAGAGAAACGCAAAGAGCAAAATATTAATGTTGGATGCACCAGGAGATGAAAAGTTGCCAGAGGGATTATTGGTCAAACCGAGCATCTTGCCTGCTCATGCCCATGCCTATGCATGACGAGTGATGGTCCAGATTCAGAATGTGTCAGATCGGGAGATTCAGGAGAACAGAGGGTGCACCCTAGCTACAGTACACTGCACCGACACTGCCGTATTGCCCAGTAACAAGTGCTCTGGCGAGAAGGAGAGAGAGACTCCAGACTTATTTGACTTTGGTGACTCCCCATTGTGAGCTGAATGGAAGGCTAGAATTAGCAAGAAACTAGCTCAGAGGGTAAAAGAATGGGATGTGGGGTGTGTCCAGGATGCAGAGCATCACATACGCCTGCATGATGACCGGCCATTTCGAGAGAGATCCCAACGTCTCGCCACAGCAGACATAGATGATGTGAGGAGGCACCTGCAGGCAATGCTCACTGCTGGTGTGATACAAGAATCAAGGAGCCTATATGCCTCTCCCATTGTGGTAGTGCATAAGAAGAATGGGTCAGTAAGGATGTGTGTTGATTATCAAACCCTGAACCGGTGGACCATCCCCGATCAATACACCATGCCCCGCATACAAGATGCCATGGATTGTTTGAATGGGAGCAAATGGTTTTCGGTATTGGATCTTCGCAGCAGATACTACCAGATCCCGATGGCCCCGGTGGTCCGTGAGAAAACAGCCATCATCTGTCCTTTGGGGTTCTACAAATTCCTGAGAATGCCACAGGGGATTTCAGGTGCCACCTTTCAGCGATGGATGGAACGTGCGGTGGGAGATATGAACTTGCTGGAATGTCTAGTGTACCTAGACAATGTCTTTATAAGCGACGTTGCAGAGGGTCTGGAAGGAAAAGTATGTCTCTTTGCAAATGACACAAAGATCTGCAACAGAGTTGAAGCACAAGTTGGGGTGGAAAGGATGAGAAGGGACTTGGCAACATTAGAGAAATGGGCAAATATATGGCAGCTTAGATTCAATGCTAAGAAGTGCAAGGTAATGCACCTGGAAAACAAAAATCCAAGGGAAGAGTACACAATGGGGGGTGAGATACTAACAACAACAAAAATGGAAAGGGACCTGGGGGTAGTCATATCAGATGACCTAGAGGTGGGCAAGCAATGTGAGAGGGCAGTAAGAAGGGCTGGGGGGATACTGGGATGTATAGGGAGAGGCATCACCAGTAGAAAACAGGAAATTGTCATCCCTCTGTACAGACAGCTGGTGGGACTCCATCTGGAGTACTGCGTGCAGTTCTGGAGACCCAATCTCTGCAAGGCCATAGACAGTATGGAAGCTGTCCAAAGGAGGGCAACTAAAATAGTGCAGGGTCTGCACTGGAAGACATATGAAGAGAGACTTAAGGAGCTTAATATGTATAGCCCTCGAGGAAAGGGGGGACATGATAGAAACTTTTAAGTACCTCAAGGGAATCAACAAAGTCCAAGAGGGTAGCATCTTTCAAAAAAAGAGGTGTGCAAGAACAAGGGGAGCACAATTTTAAGACAGAGGGGGGTGGCTCAGAGGTAATGTAAGGAACTATTTTTTCACAGAGAGGGTTGTGGATGCATGGAACGGCCTTCTGGAGGAGGTTGTGGAGTCAAAAACAGTGCTGGAATTCAAGCATGCATGGGACAGTCATGAGGCAATTCTAGTGGGTGGAGGTAGAAAGACGTAGGCTGCTGGTTAACTAGGATCTGCAGCTTATCCATTAGGTAGGGAAATGGGCAGACTGAGTGGGCCAAGCGGTCCTTATCTGCCATCAAATTATATTTTTCTATGTAGACAATGTCATTGTGTTTGGGTGCACATTAGAGGAGCATGAGACCCGACTGTTTAAAGTCCTAGACCGATTGGAAGACTTCGGCCTCAAGCTGTCCATTGACAAGTCTCAGTTTTTCAAACCTCCGTGAAGTATGTAGGGCACATAGTATCTGCAGAAGGGATACAGACTGATCCCAGTAAGGCTGAATCACTGACTACTTGGTCCCTGCCCCATAATTTGAAAGAACTACAATGTTTCCTGGGGTTCTGTGGCTACTACCGCAGGTTCATAAAAGACTATTCAAAGGTAATTTGCCCGATCTTGAATCATACCCAGGGTTACCCTCCTACCAATCATAAATATAAAAAAGGGGACATCAAAGAACCAGAGAAAGTGTACTTCTGTACAGGTGAACTTTTTGGGCCCCGCTGGACACCCAAATGTGAAGCAGCCTTTCACAAAGTCAAAATACCATCTCACTCATGCCCCCATCCTTACCTATGCTGACCCCACCAAGCCCTATGTGCTGCATACGGACGCCAGTCTGCAGAGTCTAGGAGCTGTGCTGTATCAAGCCCGTGAGGATGGTTTGAGACCAGTGTCCTTCGCAAGTAGGAGCTTCACCCTGTCGGTGTGAAACTACCCTGTGCACAAGCTGGAGTTCCTTGTGCTAAAATGGGCACTTGTAGACCAGTTTCATGAATACCTCTATGAGGAAAAGATACTGATGAAGACTGACAACAACCCGTTAACCTATGTACAGACTTCAGCTAAGTTAGATGCCACTGGGTACCGGTGGCTTTTCGCCTTATCAACCTATGATTATGCTGTTGAATACAGGCCTGACTGAACCATATTGATGCTGACACCTTGTCACAAAGGCCAGTTCCCAAGAGTGATTGGGTCAGGCTGTCTGAACCTGACATCTGAGCCTTGTGCCAAATATTTGATCGAGATGAATAGATGTCTGCAGACAAAGTGGACTGTTTAGTAGATTGCTTGGGCCCTCTTGATACTTGCTTACCGGCTGCCTAGTGCCACTTTTCTGCTCTAGATATTAGTGCACTACCTCAGTTTGCCAATGACAGCATTCAGTGGGCTCAATCCCAAGATCCTATGATTCAGCCCACACTTCATGCCCTGTGTGCAGGGAAAGATGTGTCCGAGTTGCATTCCCCTGACTTGTGAACTGCTCTATTGTTTAAAGAAGGCCCCAGGCTGAAGCTACTCAATCAGTTGTTGTACAGAGAGATAATGGATCATGACGGTCAAGTAGACAGGCAGCAATCAGTCCTACCCATGGCCTTTACGGATTTGGTACTGAGGTCCCTCCACAATTACATGGGGCACCTTGGTATTGATGGACCTCTCGACTTGGTACGATCTCGATTCTACTGGCCCAAGATGGGGGCCGATGTTGATCACCATGTAAAGACCTGCAGTCATTGCCTGCAAAGGAAAGCCCTGCCTCAGTCAGCTGCCCCCCCTTGTCAATATTACTACCAGCACCCCCATGGAACTGGTCTGCATAGACTTTTTGTGTTTAGAACCTGATCAGCGGAATATTGGCAATGTGTTAGTGGTTATGGATCATTTTACATGGTATGCGCAAACTTTTCCAACTAAAGATCAAAAGGCCTCTACCATGGTCAAGGTGCTGTTGGAAAATTTCTTCATTCACTATGGTGCCCCTCAGCGTATCCACTCTGACCAAGGCAGAGATTTTGAAAAGTCGGCTAATCAAAGAAATGCTCTCTCTATGGGAGGTGCAGAAGACAAGAACCACCCTTTATCACCCACGGGGGACCCTCAACCAGAATGTTTTAACCGCACCCTTCTAGACATGCCGGGCAACCTCCATTCCAAAGACAAGCCTAAGTGGACCCAGCAGATTAGCACCTTGGTCCATGCATGCAATTGCACAAAAATTATGCTACTGGGTTCTCCTCCTACTGCCTCATGTTCGGAGGCAGGCCCGATTGCCCATTGATGTCTACTTTGGGGTCTCTCCAGATGTGGTCCGAGCCGAAAATTACCTACAATATGTACAGAAACTGAAAGCTCCATTGAACCATGCCTATCAACTAGCCCAGACAATAGCCACCAAAAGAAATCTCACCAAAAAAGACAGGCATGATAAAAAAGTAAAGGCTCAAGAGCTTCAGTATGGAGACTGTGTGTTGTTACGCAATTTGGGACTGCATTGCAAACACAAAATTGCTGATAGCTGGCACCATCTTCCCCATGTAGTATTTGGAAAGTTGAATGATTTACCAGTGTACAAGGTGCACCCAGAGAATAACTCCAAAGCTGTCAAGACCATACACCGTAGCCACTTGCTACCTCTCGGGCAAGTCATAATTGAGGTTGAACCATCAGAAATTGATTCCTCTGAGCCGGTGACTTGTGCTGCTGCAAAAAAGAGACAGAGTCAACCTACCCAGTAGTTACAGATTTAAGGTTTCCCACACAGCAGGCCCAGAATGATAGTGACTGTCAGTCCACCTCTGACGCAAGTGAGTGTGACAATGCCTATTGCCCCTCCCATGAACTGAGTCAGTTGTTTCAAGGTAACCCTATGACTAATTGTGGGGATGAAGCTGGGCCTTCTGGACTGCCTAACCCCCCAGCTTCATCCTTGGAGCCAATGCTCCCTGAAAGTGAAGTGCAAAGTATTACGCCTGAGGTTGCGGATGCTCTGTGTTTTGTGGAACTGTGTGAATTGCCAAAAGAAGGAGCTGATGGTCTGAGTCTCTCTGGTGACACACTAGAACTTGAAGAACAATGCAAGAGTGTTGACAGCCCCCCTTCAGTGCCTCAATGCCTAATTGTGCCAGAGCCTCCTCAAAATGAGCAACCTTGGCTTTCGTCAGAAGATAATGAGCAGAGAGCTGACAGTGCTCCAAGTCTGGACTTTCCCATCCATGCAGAGTCACCCCTCACAAGTGATAAAAGCTCCAAAGTTAGTGCTGAAAGTACAGAGACTGTGGCCGCTCCCTCCAGAAAGACTAGCCAAGCTGTCAAGCCAGTGCTACGCTTTAGTTATGATTCCCATGGGAGGCCAGTGGATTTGCCTCTCAATATGGTTCACAAAGGGGTTTATGTTTCACCAAACTCACTGCCCAAATTGTTCTTGATGGCCAACTCCAGGTTACTTGTTCTTCCCTTTCACCATGGTGCCCCTGCCCCATCCAGCCCCAAGTTAGCTGATAGGGAAGAGCCCCCTCTTACATTGCTTAATGTACAAGAAGTTATTAAAAGAATCAGTATTACTTGTATGAAACATGCATAAGTATTGTCAATATGGATGTAGTAATGTGAAGTATATTGAAATGTATGGTAATGTAACAAGCTAATGATATATATATGTCTCATTTACATTGCATTTTTGATATTGTGATGGTACAGACTTGATGCGGATGCCAAGTTTTCTCCAGGCAGAGAAGCATGTAACCCCCCTACAAAGGGGGGGTTCCTGAAAAGTCTTTCTTTAGCTTGCCTAAATGCTCACTGCCAGACTGTTGTTCTGTGTTTTAGCAGTTTAAATGTACTGCCAGAGAGTGCCTGTATAGGCTCTGTGTACTGTATCTTTAAGAGCTCACTGGATTGCAGTTATAATTAATCTGTGAGGGGCTGAGTGTTTCTATGCTCGAGCCCCACACAGGCTGCCAGATAATTGCTCCATTCTGCCATCGCTATTTGCGCAGAGGGAGCTCTGTTATAAGATGTGCTTATTTGCTGAATATCTATTAGAGTGATAATAATATTGCAGTTTGTTCTAACCTGTTTCTTTGCAGTAAGGACTGTTCTGTTTATCTCCACCAACCTAGCCCAGGACTGTCAGAATGTACCAATCAGTACTGTTGAGACTCTACAGTGGAGCCTGCCTACAGGGGCTTGGTGGGGTCAAAACTTGTAGGAATTGTAGTTTTTGCATTTTGGCTCCTAAATGAACCTGAAAGGGGAGGCCTTGTTGTGACTGACAGACAGATCAGCCAACCAAACCTTTTGGATCTTAGGGAAATTCCCAGACTGCTTGCAGTTTTCAGTTAGTTCTGAGTTGGGAAGTGAAATGAGTAACAGCTCAAGTGATTTGAGCAGCAGTTCTGTGTAGTTTTGCATGGGAGAACTGGGGAAGGGCTGAGTTTTGGCCTGCCTGTTTGCCTGCTGTCCCTGAGAGGGAAAATAGAGTGCATTTGGACTGAATCCGAGTTGTGAGGACTATTTAAGCCACTGCACTGTGATCAGGCTTTAACCTGAAGAAGACCGAAGATTTTCTGAATGCGATCGGCATGTCAGGATTTCTAGCCATCTCTGAACTCCCGGTTTGTGCAGAGCCTCTGTAATTGTGACTGGATAGCAAACTGCCTGATATAGTGGAATTTCTTACATGTAAATGTGCTGTGTGCTGTTAGTGGGTTGTGATTTGGTTCCCCACTGTGTGTTGAACTGTGTTCTGCTCGCTGGAGGCTGCATCCAGCTTCAATGGACTGAATCCAAATTAATTGCCATTTCGCCTGGGCCTTGCCACACTGGCCCAGTCAGACTACCCATTGCATGGAGAAAGCCATCGATGAGAGACCTGCCTGGGGATCAGCGCCCTGCTCAATGCTTGAACAGGAATGATGCCTCGGTGATTCATGTGGGCCCTGCTTCTCGAGGCACTCCAGCTCAACAACCTGCAGTCTCAATTTCATCCTGCCTGTGTCCTGTATTGGGTTTCATGCGTAAACATCAGGGTAGCTCCCTCCAACAACAGCTAAATCTAAAGTGTTGTCATCTGATTGTCTTGTTGCTTTTTCTTTCACAAACTGAGCCCTCCGGCTCCAGATTACAAAAGTGTGTGTTGTGCATGTTGCTTTCTTCCATCACAGGGCCCCAACCAGCTGCAGTGTTCCTGGCTAGCCCACCATTTTCTTACCTGGGTACCCAGAGTGTGTGACAGTGTGGGGACTTAAACTGCATGCATAACTGTTTGATTAATATAGCCTTTAATCCAATCAACCTGATCATGCCCCTTCCTTGTTCAAGTCCCTTGAATAAATCAGATCTGACTTTTTACTGCATTTAACCTGACTGTGATTCCAGTTTGTGCCAAGAGTACTGTACTGTTGTTATTTACTGTGCATAACCTTGTTTTACAGGGGGTCCCCAGATTCCAGCCAGAGGAACCAGCCCTGGTGGTAAGTGCAACCAGTGTGGGTACTGGCATGGTGTACAAGGGGTACTGTGAAAGTGCTTATCGTATATTGCTCAGGCCACTAGAAGGGAAAGAGGGGGATTACAGTGTCCCGGAGGGCTGTGCCCAGGTTAGTTTGACCACTATCAACCCTGACCTCCGGGTGGAGGCACCTGTTTCAGAACTCCGGCCCCTTAACCTGCTACTAGCTGCGCAGGCAGGGGTAGTAGTCCTTGGGATAGTGCCACCTAGGGGTTACATTCATTTTTTTTAAACTGATCCAGTTATTTTTATGTTTTTGAAGTAATTCAAATTGACTTCGATAGTACCTCAAACACCAGTTTTTATCCACTGAAAAACGTCTCAATTTGTTCTGAAATGCCCTTCAAAAAGTGCACAAAAAATGCTAATTAGCCTTCAAAAAGAATACTGAAATACTGGTAATAAACTGTTATGAACAAGACTTTCAGCTGTACCTGAAATACCTTTTAAAGGAAAACTCTGGTTTGCAGGGGCTCCTACTCCTGCAAACCTTACCCTCCGGTTTACGTTTAGTAGAAAAAGGCCTTTTTTTTCTCCCACGACAAAGTTGTTTAATTTTTAAAAGCCCGCTACACAGAAGTATGGTGAATGCTTAGGCGGCTCCATTTACTGTAAAGGTTCATGTGCAGTGCTGCACCGTGTGCTTCAGTACAAATGCATTGAAGCGCGACAGTGCAGCGCCGCACCTTACAGTAAATGGAGCCGCCCAAATATCCACCATACTTCAAGTAGTGGACTTGCAAAATTAAACAACTTTAACCAACCTAGTGGCACTAAGGGCTGAGGTGCTGGTTGCCGCACCTCGCGCTATGCCAGCGACCTGTGTCCTGGAGCAAGCTCAGGTTGCTTGGGGTCGGCAGAGGAGGGAGAGGATGGAGCATCCGATGGACAGCTCTCCTTTCCCGAGGTGGGTTGAGGCGCAGAGCCCGGCGTAGCCTGACACCTAGCGGAGGCTGGGTGTTGACACATCTGGCCTGATAGAAAGGGGAGGTAGGCAGGGAAGCAAGTGGGTATGCTGCGTGCGGACGCATGCGCAGTACACCCCCTGTCGGCATTGCATGCCCTGCCTCTGAGGCAGAAAACCAGGGAAAACATGGCATCTTCGCGTGGCTTGATGGCAGTCTGCGAGTGTTTGCTGGGCTATGCAGGCACCCGAAACTGGATCCGTGTAGGGTGGGGAGTTGGGGTTCCCTGCCACCCGGCTGCGGAGGGTAAGTCACAGGGGTTAGAGGGTGCCAGTACAAGGCTGCAGTAGAGAAGGGCAGTGGCCGACACTCCAGTAGGTTGCAAAGGACAAGAGAAGCAGAAGGTGGCCAATGAGGCAAAAAAAAAAAAAATTAAACAACTTTGCCGCGGGAGGAAAAAGTGACTTTTTCTACTAAACCTAAACCAGAGGATAAGGTTTGCAAAGGCAGGAGCCCCTGCAAACCAGAGTTTTCTTTAAAAGTGCAACAGTCCTGAAACAAAAAAGTCAAATGGCCATCAAATCAGAGAAACTGTCTGTCCCACCAATGGGCTCCATTTTAGACCACCCAGACCAGCCCTATAACCTCTGACTAGCATCCCCTACCTACATGTCCCCTCTCTGCCCACCCAGACAAACAACTGGAAACCAAACCAGTCTTCCCCACCTACATTCTCCCTGTCCTCCACCCTGAATCAGCCATGGGACTGCTGGACTGGCCTGCCTCATCTGTGCCCCCATGGTATATTCAAATGGATCAGCCTTGGAATGACTGGCCTCCCAGGTCTACGTTTCCAGTGTCCATTCACTCAGACTAGCCCTGGGAGCACTGGATCTGCCACCACACCTACTGAACATGTGAAGCTTGCCAGAATTAAACCTAAGCATGCTGCAGCAGAGTTACTACAGTAAGCAATACAATCTCAGTGGTAGTCAGTCTCTTTTGTCATACAGGACATTGTGACACTGCACTTTATCCTGGTGGGCTTTACTGTACGTCCTCCTTGTCCCTCAATCTGGATCAGTGTTGGGCTCCAAGGTCTAGCTTTCCCTAGGAAAATCTCACCTTTTTGCCCACTTGGACTACCCCTTGAAACTCACACTGGCTGTCCCCATGTATGTCACCATGTTCCTTCACCCAGATAACCCCTTGGATCACAAGACTAGCCTTCCAAGTCTATCATTCCCCTGCCTGACCACCCAGACCTGCCATGGGATCCCTGGACCAGCTTATCTCACCTATGTCCCAATATCCCTCTACATGGACAAGCCTTGATGTCACTTACTGCCCTCCTTCATTTAAATCCCTCCTCTTTAACCACTCAGACTAGCTCTAGAATCTCAAAGTGGCATTTCTCATCTACTGTATGTCCGCCCTTCTACCCACCAGGACCAGTCCTGCAAATCCTAGAAAAGTATTTGACACCAGCCTCCACATTCATCCCCCATTCTGTACAGCCCTTGAACTCCCAGACAGGTGTCCTAAACTCACCTCTACCCTCTACTTCTAGTAGGACCAGACAAGGGACCCATGAATGGGTGTCGAACTCACACCTGTTCCCTTATTTTCTAATTGGACCAGACATAGTATTCATATACAAGGGTCCCACACTCACCTCCACCCCTTCTCCCATCTGGAGCACCCCATGATCCATAGAACTTGGGTCTGAAACACATTTGCATGCACCTCTCTCACTCATACCATCCTCAGGACCCTAAAACAGGGGCCAGATACCCACATGCACCTTCATCAGATTTACAATAGCATATCGAAATGCTGAATCCCGACATCCAGGAGCCCATAAATTATAGCCCACCAGTCGGTATCCTGAAAGTCTAGAACTGCATGCAGCAGATGCTTTTTTCTGTGTTTCCTTATTTATGATTGCCAACTGCTGCGGGCAATTCCTGACTGTTGGGATACCAACTGTTGGGCTATAGATTTCGGGCTCCTGGGTATCAAGATTCTGCAATTCAGTATACTGCAATACTCCTTCCACTCAGACTACCTTTAGGGTCACCAAACCAGGATTCTGACACCACCTGCATCATCTTTCACACCATTCCTAGAACCCCAGAATCAGGATTCAATAGCCACCATACTATGCCCCCCACAGATCACCCAGAGGCCCCCCTTGGAGCCTATTTACTCATCTGAATCACCAAAGGTACCACCCAATAAGGCTTCCCACCTCTTCCCCCACCTGAACGTCCAAGGGCACCCACATAATAGAGTCCCCCAAATACATTTACCCTCTTCTCCCATCTGGACCACCTAGGGGACCACATGAACCACACTACCCCCACCAGGACACTGGGGGATTGGAAACCCATGGCCATGATTGGGGGCAGTCAGGAGTCTAATAACATGGCTATGGGAGTGGGGAAGCCTGAAGCTAGGGATAGGGCTCAAGAGCCTGCTGCCAGGGCTAAGAGGGATACAACAGGGAGTATGACACCATGGTTGGGGGGGGGCTCAAGAGCTAGTGGCCCCACCTTCAGCATGGAATGGGTGTTGGCACACCATTACAGTCAAACCACCCAATACAGATTAAGTAGAAGCACTAGTGGAGGCAGGGGTAGGAGTCTTGAAGGGATGTCCACCACACCTGTAAAAAAAAAAAAATAAATATAGAAAAGGGGGTAACAAAGGATCCATAGCTCTGAGGAGGTACTGTGAGGGTGCAAAAGACAGGTTAGGCATTAAATTATATTTATCTGATATGTAGGAGTCCATGTCCTGTTAGATGTGTCAAATAAATTAAAATTAGGTTAGCTGGGGAAAGAAATAATGAAGCAGAAACAGAGGAAAGGAAATGTGGTCTGGGAGGCGGCTCAGCAAAAAACTCCTGTGCTCTTATTGGTGGCCCAGTGATTAGTATTGTACATGGCAGCCAGGTGGCCTTGTGGAAGCTCTTCAGGGGATAGTGGTGCTGTTGGTAAATAAAAGACAGGTACTGGTGGTCTTGTGGAATAGGAATGCCAGCACGGGATAATAATATAGCAAGATATTATGCCGCATGGCAAAATCATGCTGCCGATACAAAGCGATTTCTGCCATGTGACATAACACTTTTTTTAGAGCCCCCGCACCCCCTGAACCCCCCCAATAAAGATTGTCAACTTCAGGGAGGGGGGTTTAACTGAGGGAGCACACAAACTGTCAAAAAAAAATAAACGTTTGTAGGACTGGGGATCAAACCCAGTCCCACATGCAGCACCTGGGTTTCTCACTACAGTGGTTCAGTCCACTGAGCCATGGCAGCTGCTCAGCAGAACCCTATCCCAGCAGACATCTTATCCTTTGCCTGGGATGTTTAGAGTGGTGCAATACCGTGTACAGCAGTATTCAAGGCATGCACCACTCACTGTAAACTACAGCGCTCTTCAGGTTTAGCCATTATGTCATATGCTATTAAGCGTGCAACATTATGACCAGGTAAGAGGAATGCCATGAGGGCTATAAAGTAAATTAGTAGCCCTTATGGACCAGTACCCTGTGGCCAATGCCAATTTTCCTTTGAAATGAACTGCTACCCTTCTCGTCGGTCTAGTGTGGGCTCTTTGAGCCATAGTATTGTGTGGATGCTGCTGATGTGGAATGGTGGCAGGAGGAGGATACACCCGGGTTGTACCAGCAGCCAGTCACATAGCACAATCATGTTAGAGTGAAAGTGCCTGTGGGCACTTGTAACTTGCAGACTACACAGAGCTCAGGCTGTGGATCACTCTGCATTGGTGGCGGGGAAGAAAGGAGCCAGCAGGAAGTGGAGGAGGCAACATTGGAAGATCCCTCTCCCACCACCTTTCCCACCACTTTGGTGGCAGAGTTTGTTTATGCCCTAAGGGGCTGAAGCACCAGCAAGGAGGAGGCATGGAACAGCCACATCCCATGGCTGCAACAACTGTTTTGGAAATCGGGGCTGGAAGCCAGAAAGAGCTGCCATTGAGTGAAACCACTCCAGCAGTAATGCTGAAGCCAGGAAGGGAGTGAAGAGGTGGCAGGAGCTGCTAGGGAGTAAAGCCACTCCCGTGGCAATAGTAAAGCCAGGGGGGGCTATAAGAATGGGAGAAGACGGAATGGCAGCAGCAGCAGTTGTGGCATAGTTTAAGCCACACTACGGCTCTAGGAATGCCAAAGGGCTAAATTTTGTTGTAAAGACAAGCCACCTGCAATCAAGCCTAAGAGGGTCAAGTGCATGAGCCAAGCGGGGGGCACAGAAATGCACATTAGGGCTGGGAGAGCCCAGAGATAGCTGCAGTGGCCATAGCAGAAGACCAAAAGGGCATTAAAAATACAAAACAAACAACAACAAAAAACACTAACAAAAATACAGTATATAGATTTAATTTCATGGCTTCCGGGGGGGGGCAAGCAATGGTCTAGGTTAACTACAGGTAGGCCATGACTGGAACATGCTGACTGGCACAGACGTAGCTAGGACATCTTGCTATCAGCAGCAGGAGGCTGGACCAGCCGGATAATAAATGAAAGTAGGGGGTGGTGCTGTTATTGGGCAGTTCCTGACAACTAGAGGACATAACTTGAAAAGGTATGAGGTAGGATGTCTAGGGAATCACCAGCTCCATCCACCCACATCATAACTTGGCAGTGTTTACCTCACAAAGGGGGAAAACAATGGGTCCAAAAGAGGCAAAGACAGTAGTCGAGAGGCATTACCTCGACAGGTTCCTGCCTGGGGGGGCAGGATGGAGCATTGGTTCTCCTCCCCCAAGTGGGGTGGGTCACATGCCTGCAGTCCCACCATCACTGGAGGGAGCTCCAGTGGCAGGAGGTAATGGGCAACTGGTAGAGTGGGGCATCCCATAGGGTGTGACATGAGCATGCCTTCACTCGAGTGTGTCAGGTCAGGGACATGTGGGATTGAGACTGGGGAGAAAACCAAAACCAACAAATAGCAAAAGCATTTATGGGGGGGAAAAGATACAGTTCATTCCCTGCCTTTTTTTGTTGAGGTGGGGCCTGCACCCAGTACGCACCTCACATTCAGGAGCAGGGTACAAATGCAGGACCCCAACCCCCCTCCCAAAAAAATGCACCACTAGAATCATGGAGGAGATGGGGGCTGACAAGTCAAAGATGGAGGAAATCCCCAAAGTGGGTAACAGCAAAATGCATGCAATGGAAACATAAACAAAGATGACAGGAGTAATCAAAGGTCCATCCAGTGTGTAGTTCCCTTTTAAACCTTGGGACCAATTGTTCCCCTATCTACTATAACCACCCTGAGTAGCCACTACAACCTTCACTCTGTCTCAGCTATACTTGAAATCATTTATGGTTTTGGCACCCACCACCTTGACTGGCGGACTGTTCCATGGTTCGGCTATCCTTTCCATAAAAAAAAAATAAAAAATTAAAAATCTCTTTTGAACCTTATACCTCCTTTGCATAATTTTCCACTCACTCATATCCCCACACCTTTAACTGTTACTCAAGCTAAACAGTTCCGTGCAATTCGCCTAGCTTATTCCTTCCAAGTGATTCTCTATTGAGAGGCACAGGGATGAAAGTTTGTCTAACACAACAAGACCTAGTGGGGGTATGTTGCATTCTGGGGTAGAGGCTTTTAAGCAGGGTCTGAAAACCTTATTCATTCATGCTTTGAGGGCTTTATTATCCCCAAAGCTATGTCAGATGTCAGAAGTATGGCAGCTTAGATTAAATGCGAAGAAGTGCAAAGTAACGCAACTGAGGGAAAAAAATCCAGGGGAAGAGTACACAATGGAGGGAGGTAGTAATAACAACAACAAAAACATGCATTTGTCAATGCCGAATGTTGTCTTGCTGGTGTTGGCATTGATAGTGCAGGAGTTAAGAGAGACGCATAGTACGAATAGCAGTGAAGTATAGAACTGACATCAACCCCAACCCACCCTGCAGTGAGTGACAGGCATTGGTATGTGCGTTTGGGTCGCTGGCCATACAGCTCATGCTGTTATGCCTCACCCTATCCTGCAGAGTCTGACAAGTGTTGTGTTGTGCCTTGGGGTCATCTGGCATTATGCTCACCCCATTTTATAAGGAAGTATGTTGAGATGGGTGCAACATAGGAGAATGGGTTGAACTTTGGGGCTGAAGAGTCCAAGGCACACCTTGATGCCTGTCAGTGGCTGCAGGGTGGGGGTGGAGGACCAATGGCATGAGCAGTACAGCAGACAATCCAAAGACACACTCCTGATGCCTGTTAGTCTGTACAGGGCAGGACGTAATGGTTAGAAACCATAACTCCCTGGGCGTGTGTTGGTATTTGCACTCCAAATTTTAAAATATGGCCTTTTTGTGACCCCACCTCATGAAAGCATGTGGGACCTCTGCTCATGAACAGTGTCCCTGGGATTTTGTTAATCTATCTCGAACATTGATTTCCCACAGTGACTGCACCATTCTGCACTACATTAAAATGTCAGCTGCACCATTGATAAGGAGGTGTGAAGAGATGGCAATGTTGAAAATATGGAATGAAAATATTAAACATTCTCAAAGTTATGAGCATGTGTGAAAACTGTGCATGGCACGCTCATAACACTGTCATTTAGTGGAATTGTTTTCTCATGAACAGTGGCACTAGGATTATCTTAATCTGCCCCGAATGTTGATTTCCCACAGCGACCATGAGATTGTGTGCCAGATGTGTGAAACTACATTTCGGGCAGGATGTGACAAATGACAGCTGTACCGTTCATAAGAAGGTATGCAAAAATGATAATGTTGAAAATCCTGAGTGAAAATGTTACAAATTCTTGAAGTTACACCAGTGCATGGACACTGCACAACTCACGCTTATAACATAGTCATTTTATGGAATTTTTCACCAAATTTTCAACATAGGCATTTTAGCAGTGTCAGTGGCTTAGTAGATAGCACACTCGCCTCTGAGACCAGGAGATCAGAGGGCTGTGGGTTCAGTTCCCACATCTGGCACTTGGATTAATATCCCATTACTGACACTGTAGTGCAGCATGAGAGGGGTGCTGCACTTCTGAGTTGCCGTCTTTCAGATGGGACGTTAAACCGAGGTTCCATCTACCTGGATTGGTGGTAGTTCAGGTGGATGTTAAAGATCCCATGGCACTTATCGAAAAGAGTTGGGGAATTTTTTATTGTAAACTGCACAAAGCAAACAAATGCAAACAACGGTAATACATACACAAAAAAAATTCAAATCAGAAAATAAACAAATAAATCTCAGAGCCATACCTAGTCTGAAAAAAAATTAATAGAAATATCGAACAATTCTAAATACAGAAAAAAAAGTCCCCCATTCCCACCAAAAAATTAGGGCTTTTTATGGAACGTAGTGCCAATCATAAAGGAACCATATGATGTATGCCTTATGAACAAATAATACAGCATACAATTACTTAGTAATAGTAAAAAAAAAAAAAAAAAAACACCTTGTAATAAACAAACAACAAAACCAATCCCCCACTGGAAAGGTCATAAGTTATCAAAACCTTTCCAAAAGGAACCCCACCTGTACAATGAAAGCTGATTGTGTTCTGCAAACTTCAATTTCCCCACATCAGACTCTACCATGTATACTAAAGTAAGTGGAGAAATGAACTGTTGTTGCAATAAAAATCTACATCTACTAATCCAGATCCAATACAAAAAGAAAACATGAAGAACTTGTAATGTGCTATACCGACTCCCAAGCTTTTCATTAGAAAAGAAACCATAATACAAACTAACTTTTTGAGGCGGAAAAACTAAATTATGTTTCCAACGTTCTTTAAGAATATCTCAAAATTCCATAGCATAGAAGCAATCAAAATACAAATGATCCATAGTTTCTAAAAGGGCTATACATTTATCCCTCGGGCAAAAATGCTCTCGGAATGATTTATGCTTCTGATTACTATGGACATTAACTCTACCATGTATACCCAACCAAGAAATATCCCACGTATTCTGCGGAACACAAGAATTAGTTATGTAACTAGATAAATTTAAACTAACTGCCTCAGGAAGGGCTGATATTATACAAAGCTTTCTTAGTTAGAGTTCTTGCTACCCCTCCCACTGTATACCTCAACATTTTATTTTATCAAATACTGCCCTCCATGTATTCAACAAGGGAGGATGGCATTTATTTTGGTGGAGAAACTGACCTTTCTTCCATTCACCTAAAACACCTTGCAAATGCGATTTGAGGGACACATCCCACACTTTCGAAATACCTCTCAGTACAGGGACCAGGTTCAAATATAAAATTTCGAAAAAAAAAAAAAAACAGGGTGGATCATCTCCAAACCCCCCTCTCTAACATCCAAATATAATGTGTTCCTTTTGATGGGGTTTAGATGGCTACCCCACACTCCACAAAAAAATCAATGCATTAAGGAGGTCTCTAACGATTTAGGTAAGAAAAAAACATTACTTAAAAATAAAAAACTGGGATCAAATAAGTTTTAATTAAATACATGTGTTTCTTTTTAGATGATTTGTGCCTATTCCAATGAGACACTTTAATATTCCCTTCTCATAATGCCAACGTCCAATTATCCAGAGCTCCCTCTCTACCCCCAAAATAAAGTCCTAAAATCTTACAGGGTTGACGTTCAACCCAAAATCGTCCTACCTTGGCTGGACAATCGGGAAACCCCGAAATGCTAATGCATTTCGTCTTCTCACTATTAATGCGGGCACCCATAATCAACCCCAAGGAAGTAATCATGTCATAAGCCAACTGTATTGCTGATTCATCAGGTAATACAAGGCAAATATCGTCAGAATAGGCAATAAACTTTGGCAGGCAATAAGAGTCCACCGTTATAGCTCTGATCAAAGGGGACTTGCTAAGTACTCTCAACAATGGATCCAAAGCCAAAACGTACAGTAGGGGGCTAAGCGGACATCCCTGTCTAACTCCCTTCAAAACTCTATGGGTCCCCCCTTTCCACCCATTGTCCAAAGATACAACATTAGCCAATGCATAGCATAACTGTACCCACTGCACGAACTGCATAGGTATACCAAACGCCTTCAAACAATCCCAGACATAATCTTGTGACACTTCATCAAAAGCCTTGGATTAATCTAGGCTCACTAAAAAACCCTCAGGACCTCCTACTTTATCTAAACCTAGTGACATAACCTCTCTAAGAAAAATCAAGGCATCCATTAGTTTCCTCCCAGGAACTGCACAAAATTGTTGTCCATTAATCAAATTAGGCATCACAATAGACAGTCTATTCCCCAAAAGCTTAGAAAATATTTTAAAATCCATATTTAAAAGAGTCAATGGCCTCCAATTACATATATCCGAATGATCTCCCTTCTTGAAGAGAAAAACTAATAAACCTTCATACATTTGGGTAGACAAAAGCATGTCTGAAAGAAAGGAGTTATATAAAGCCAATAACTCATTTGGCATAATTTTCCATAACAGTTTATATAATTCTCCTGGCAATCCATCGGAGCCTGGAGAAACCCCACACTTAAGAGAAGCAATTACCAACCCCAATTCTGTCTCAGAAAAATCAGCTATCATTGCAAATTGTAAATCCTGATCTACATGTGGAAGGTCTGCTGCCACTAACAGCTGGGAAGTAAAGCAAGAAACTGGATGTGGAGTCCCAAAAATTCTATTGACATGAAAATCCAAAAAATCCATTATACCTTTATTATCAGAAAGTAAAATACCATCCTCCCTGTGCAGGCTAGAAAACAGGCCATTATCTACCCTAGATTTGCAAGCTAAGAAAGGATTCACCTGAGCCGTTTTCCCGTGTCCCAAATTACTGTTCTTTAAGTAAAGAAGCCATGCGATCATATTGATACGGCAACATTGACAATTTAATCTGAGTAATATTTTTTGATAAATCTAAGCCATATTCATATTGTCTAGAAATCAACAATTGTAAAGAACGACGAAGCGACAAGTATTTCTCATATTTTGATTTAGCTGCCAAACGGCTATGGGACTGAAAATAAACAATCAAGCAAATTTTAAAGGCCCCCCACCAACTCCCCCTATCATCATGTAACCCAATAGTCGTAACCTGATCATGTACAATCATCTCCAGGTCTTTAATAACTGATGAAATACTTAAAACAGAAGCATTCAGTTTCCAAAATCCCGAACCTTTCCTCCTACACTGAGGAAAGTCCATCGATAGACCAATAAAAACATGGTCCGAAGTTTCAATCGGAACATAAAGCAATTTATCAATAAGTAAAGATTTCGGTACAAAAATCAAATCTATACGAGACGCTAAACTACCTTTAAAAAAAGTAGGCCTCGCTGAAGCCCTCCCAACTTGATGAGAATCCCTCAAACCAGCAAGAGAGAGAATTGTAGACAAACAGGACTTATCACAGTACTGTTTCCCCAATGCCCCCTTCTGCGAGAAATTAATGTTAAAATCTCCACAAAAAAATAAATACCTTCCCGTATACAAAAAAGGTTGAATTTTACTTAACAATTCAATCCTCAAGGATTTTAACTGTGGACCATATATGGAGATCAACCGACAGGTAATACCATACACCATAACATCTACTAGCAACGCCCGGCCAGGTTCAATATCAACTAACCTAATAAGTGTAACATCCATTGTAGTGAAACAGATACCAACCCCACTACATGTTTCTTCTCCAAAAGACCAAAATGTAACACCCCAACGCCATTGTTTGCTAGCCGTGACAGTCTCCGAAATCGTATGAAAACGGGTATCCTGAAGGAGAAAATCATCATAGCCCAACAAAGAAAGAATACCATATGTCGTCTGACGTTTAACATGCGATTTAATACTATTTACATTCAAGGAAGCTACAGATAACGTAAAAGGTGATTAAGGAGGAGGTTTGGATAATTTATGACTGGATCTAGTTACCCGTTTCTTAATCTCAGAATGCTTATGTCTAGAAGAACCACCAGGGATATCTGATAATGGAGCCGTGCTGGTCGTATGGGGAACAGGAGCAGTAACTGGGAGAGCAAGGTCTACCTGATCACCCCAAGAAGAAAGGATGGAGAATCTATTCTCTAAAGGCAAAGGGGAGGCAGACACAATACTATTCTCGCTGCCGTCAGAAGATAACAAGCTAAGATTAGAGTCCTGCAGTTCTTCATCTCCCCCTTCCTTATCAGACACTACTGATGTTTGTAAAAAACAAGGCCCTATACCCAACTTCGAAGCAAACCAAATAGGGGACCCTTGGGGAGTCGAAAAAGGCGTTACCGTGTCTTCACTACGGGGACCCATAATAGGAACGAGGGGGCATCCATTGCATGCACATCTAACGATACCACTTCAGTTGAAGGCACATTAACTGACAAGATAGGGCCAGTGTGTGAGCTAGAATACCTATCATTCAAAAGCAATCCTCCCCTCCCTCTGTCTCTGTGTCTACCCCGAAACACGGGACCAGACTCCAACCCATCATTATCAAATCGGGAATCATGTGCCTGCGCCAATAGATGTTCCTGATCAGAGGACTCTGCAACATCAGTATTTTTCCAGGGACAGTCAGAAAAGGAATGGTTAGTTTCACTACATAAGTTACAAACCGGAGGTTCAGTACAATCCACCATAGAGTGACCCAACATGCCACAATGAAAGCACTTAACCTGGTCACAGGAAGTATTTAAATGAGATAAGGATCCACATTTAAAACAACTTTTTGGCTGTCCAGCATAAAAAATGATACCCCTGTCCCGTCCTAAAAAGAAAGAACTAGGTAAATGCTGTATCCCTTCTGCATCGTGCTTTAAACGAACATGAATAGTCCAACCCCCTGTCCAAAAACCATTCCCATCCAAAATAGGTCTCGGCTTGTCCTGTACATAACATTTCTTCTCCAACCAAAACATAATGTCCGAAATGTTCACACCCTCATTTCTAAAAAGGATTGTGACAGTTTTAACCATGGGCTTCGTAACTGGAATAGCTTGAAAATCTTTCCAATGTTCTTGATCTTTAAGGTCATAGTACAGTCTCCAAAACTTGTCCAGGGATATCCCCGAACCAAAACTAATGTCATAATAAGAATCTCCAGGAGGGTGAATCAAAGCATAGACTTCAGCGGGCGAAAAAGACATTGAATCTATTAGCAAAACTTTACCCACCCAAAGTCTATCCGGAGCTGCTGGTGCCAACCCTCGATATCTTAATCATAGAAACATAGAAACATAGAATTTGATGGCAGATAAGGACCGCTTGGCCCACCCAGTCTGCCCATTTAATCGGACTAAAAATCTGCGTTTAGCAGATTCTACTGTTTTTTTAAACAATCCGGCAAAAGATTTCGTACCTAGACCCGTAGGTCTCAAAGAGCTCACAGTTCCACTTGATCCAACACCGCAATCCATTTGAGGAGAGCAAGATACAGACTCAGAAGCTGATACTGCAAAGTCCAGCATTGGACTTTCTAAAGGGGATTGCAAAGCTACTCGGGACGTCTGGATAACTTGATTGCCAGTGGCATCTTGCACACCTAGAAAATCAATAGCCTCACCCTGAGGCTGCTTATTCGCACTGCCAGTAGACAAGGACTTAGAAATTTCACCAACAACAGACGATACATGTAATTCTTCGAAAACTTTAAGGTGCATTGCAGAAACCCCAGGGACAGGAATTGAGGGGTCCGGAAACCACTTATCCCCAGCCCATACCCAACCTGCATGTCATAACGCCTCTCCTGGGGACCAAGTCTTTAATGAACATGAATGTCCAGACAATATTTCTGAGTCACCATCACTACACAAAACAGTCTCTGGTAGCATTTTCTCGGCAGTATTGCCAACATGCTGTCCAAAACGCTTTCCACCATCAATAAGTGGGCTTGCAGGGGAACATTTTCACTTACTCCATTCAGCATCTAGCTTCCTCTGGCAAGTTCGAAAATCCTGTTCCACCGTATTAATTAAATCCATGAGGTGAAGTTTCTTCCTATCAAGTTCTTCTTGCAAAATTAATTCAGCAGAAGTATCCATATCCGAATCTAGCACAAGTCTCTCTGAATCCAAAACCACAGCTGCATTATCATCTGCAGACCGTATGTCTCCATCTGACATACCCTCAACCGTAGATAGGTCCGGAGCCACGAACCCACTACCTTCCCCCGCCATCTCCTCCGTCTGACTGAGGTCCTCCATCTCTGCTAACGGACGGACAGCACCACCCGTCTCCAGAGTAGGGGAGTTTTTATTGAATTTCACATAAGATATATCATGAAAAGAATACACATTACATCACATCACAAATCCAAAATCCTTACACATTGATTCATACGTACATGAAATATCACAACAAGACAAAATCCTATAAACATAATATTTCTATACCTAAATCCATTACTTATATTTAATAAAGATTTGAAATCCTTTCCACCATCTATACACCTTAGTCCCTGAATAATGCATTAAGTCAGACTGATAAACAGACCTCATTGCTTGCACAACCAAATAACTAAAAACTTGGTATGACATCATTCTTTGATAAATTACCCACTGACATCTCGCTTGCCATAAATAAAACCTTAAACAACTTAAAAGAAGAAAGTAGGTTCCAAGGTGGAGAGCAGAAGCTTCTCTATGGAGAACTCCTAGCACTAAGGTGTCATAGTCTATCTTTGCAACCAATTCATATGCCATTTTCTGCGAGAAAGGCCAGCAGTTTTGAATAGGAGCAAGTCAATAAAAAATTACCCATAGTTTCTTCTAGATTTATACAAGCCAAATATGGACAATTTCTATGTTCTATATTTTTATGTTTTGCATTACCACGGACATTTAACCTACCATAAACTGTAAGCCATGATATTTCCCACATCATAACTGGCACTCTCTTATTATTTAACTGTTTCAAAACCTGGTCATTGAGAGAAGGAGGACAATCCTTAAAACAAGGCTCTGTAGGGTATAATCGGGTCGTCAAAGAAAAAGAAAAATTTTTTCTACTGGCATGCAAGATGTCGGTACGAGTAACTTTCCATTTAAATAAGTTTTGAGCTGCTGGGCAGAAATATTCAGGCACTTGTAGTCTGGTATGGAGCTTAGGCGCCACCTCACCCCAAGCTGCAAGGTAACGCTCAAGAACTAGATTTATCATACCCTTAAATCCACCTAACCTGTTAGAAATTCCATACCAAACAGTATGATAAATGAATAATGAATAGAAAAAAACAATAGGTTCGATCATACCTAACCCTCCTTTTTCCTTACTCAAATAAGTGTAACATCATTTGACCGGGTTAAGCTTATTACCCCACAACATCTGAAAAAACATTCCATATACCTTAGTTTCTAAAATGGAAGGAAGAGGAAAAATATAAGCTACATATTGCAACTGTGGGACTATAAAACATTTCAAAATCTATATTCTTTTTAATTTAGACAATTTCCATGACTGCCATCTCCTAACTTTTGCCTGAGTACTTTCTATAACCTTTTCCCAATTAAACAAGGGCAAATTCGAAGTCCCAAAGACAATGCCCAAAATACTTATCGGCTCATTTGAAAAAAGAACTCCAGACACTTGGCAAGAGGAAATCTCCCATTGACCTATCAATAGCCCCTTACATTTAAAAAGGTTAAGTTTGGAATTTGAAACCCCCGCATATTGTGCTACTATCTGCATAAAAAGGGGAACTTGATTGTGATGGGAAAAAAAAACACAAATATCATCTGCATAGGCTAAAGCAGAAAGTTTATCAAACTCAGTCTTTATTGATAAATTAATCCCTCTTAACTTGATTAAATGCTGTAATAAGGGATCAATTGAAAAAAGATACAATAAAGGGCTAAGAGGGCAACCCTGCCTTACCCCAGTAGAAATCACAAATCCCTCCGTAATATGTCCTTTAAGGAAAACTTTAACAAAAACATGTGAATATAACATTTTGATATATTTAATAAATGTTAAGAGAATACCGTAGTTAGCTACAGTTAAAAAAAGAAAATTTCGGTCTATGGGATCAAAAGCTTTCTCTTGATCTAGCGAAAGTATACAACCCTTATTCCCTTGTAAAGGTAATAATTCAATAAAATCTCTAATCATAATCAGAGCATCCTGTATTCTCCGTCCTGGTATACCACAAAATTGATAGTTGGACAAAACTAGAGAAGCATAATGTTTGAGCCTAGTATTAAGGATTTGAGCAAAGATTTTATAATCAGAATTTAACAAAATTATTGGTCTCCAATTCGCAATATCCGCTCTATTCCCAGTTTTAAACAAGTAAACTAACAAACCTTCTGAAAAAGACAGCCGGAAGCTTGTGATTCTGAAAAAAAGGATGAATATACCACATGTAAAATGACAGAAATTTCTGAAATAAAACACTTATAAAACTGGTTTGGTAGACCATCTAAGCCTGGTGAAGTGCCTACTTTAAGACTTTTAATAGCATCTGTAACCTCTGCTAGGGTAATACTTTTGAGCAATGCTGGTACTTATTTTGGAAAGAAAGAGATGTTAATGTTTTGTAAATAATCCTGAATGTCTCTATCTGAGGGGGCCACTATAGGCTGCAAGGACTGATAATGTAACTTGATCAAATTTTCCATACCTACTATTGTATCAATTCTATTACCATCCACATCATGCAAATGCTCAATAGTGCTATCTGTATGAATTTTCTTACAAGCTTCATATGGATCACCAACCGGTCCCTTTCGAGTACCCGTAGAAAGCATAGCTGAAATTGTTGAAGCCCTATCATATTGATACCTCACCATTTCTTTTTTAATTACATTAATCTGAGCAGAAAAATCCTCTCTACCTAAATAAGACAATGTGTATAAATGCTGTAACTGGCTTCTAAGAGAAAGATATTTCAGAAATTTCTTATTTCCTAAGGATTTACCATGGGCACAAAACCAACTCCGTATATCTTCCTTAGTATCCACCCACCAATCTCCAACATTATCGTATAAACACAACACCTAAACTCTAGCAGCCAACAAGGCCTCTATTCCAGTTTTAACCATTGGAGACTCCAGCATAGACGTGTTTAATCTCCATCTATTCTTAGTTCTAAATTGCAAAGGTATATCAGAAATAGTAAACTGTAACAATGAATGATCTGAAAATTCACTAGGCAGTATCCGGGAACGACCATTCTTCAAATTCTAAGAGTGAAAAAGGTGATCTATTGTGGTTTTATAACTGCCCCTACTATAGGTAAACCTGTCGCCCACATTATAAATGCTACAATTAATTAATCTTGCAGTATCAATTATAGCTGACAACATATGTGAATCACAATACATCTTCTTTCTTTTGACTCCTGTTACTTGATCCCTCACAATATCACAGTTGAAATCACCCCCCAAGAAAATAACATAAGAAGACACCAAATAAGGCTGCACCAATTTCAAAAGGTCTACCCGTGCTGCCTTAGTCTGAGGTCCATATACATTAATAAGGTGGAAAGCTTTGGACTTCCAAATTCCATCCAATAAAAGTAAACGCCCTGGGACTAGGTCAATCAATTTTATCAAAGAAAAATCATAGGATCCAAAGAGGATACTCACCCCATCTGCACAATCTGGCCCAAAGGACCAATAAGAAGGCCCCCAAATCCATTCCCTTTTAAACAATAATAACTACTCTCTAGAACACATCCATGTTTCCTGCAAAAAGAAAATATCATAGCCAGAATGGTGAATAAAGAAAAAAACTGCTCGTCTTTTAACCACATTTAATAAACTGTGAATGTTTAGAGACCCTATAGAAAGAGAACCCATAAGCCAGAAAAAAAGGTAGGAAAAAAAAAAAACCATAACTGAATTAATAACCTATTTTTTTCATTTTTTCCTTTTTTTATCTTTATAATCTCCATATTCCACCCCAAAGGAAAACTGACTGCTGCAAACTGACTGAGAATCAACCTCACTATGTTCCATATCAGAACTCCCCTCTGGAAGAAATCATGCTGCATATGAATTACTATCTTCCTTAATACCTGCGCCATTTGACTTACTCAAAGAATTTAGCTTGTTATTCCTGGATGAACGTCTCCTAGTCACTGGCTTAAATTCCAATGTGTCAGCCAGACCATCCCCCGAGACAACTTTCTCTTCATAACAAACAGGTGAGAGGAGCGGATCAACTTTGACACCACCATTTTTAGTAACTTGCTTAATCAAGGAATCCATTTAGGTTTAACCACCGGAGGAGGAGGATGGGGAACCGAATTACTTTCTTGAATTTGTAAAAGGGCAGGACTAGGAGAGGGAGTTGTATTCTGAGGAGGAGGGAGGAGAACCCACCTTCTCCAACAGTAAATCTTGTGCATGCTGAATCAAAAAATCAGGACTCACACTTGGAGCTTTATTCCTGGCAGCCCAAGAACACTCACTAAATACATGGCCAACCTCCTCACATAGGTCACACCTGGTATGGTTAGTACAATGTAACTATATGCCCCAATTCCCCACAATTGTCACAAGCAGGCCTGGTATAAGTACTGGATAAATGCGTCCGTGCCCCACATTATAACATGCTGTCGCCTGACCTGCATAAAAGCATATCCCTATCCCTACCCAGCATGAAAGAATTAGGGATATGTTCCATTCCATTTTCACTAACACGTAGCTTAACTTTATTTTCCCACCCTCCAGTCCAGAAGGATTCAGAATCCAGCAAAGCTTCCGGTTTACTTAAAACATCACATTTTTGTGACAACCAATATGTGATGTCGTCAACATGAACCCCTTCATTTCGGAACATCACAGTCACAAATTTAACTGAAGGCTTAGATAAGGGGATAACCAAAAAAGGGGACCATAAAGGTGAAAACTTTACCTGCGCATAGCGCTCCCACAATAGGTCTAAAGCATGAGCAGTTCTAAAACTAACATTGTAGTTATCTTCCCCTGAGATGTTAATCAACGCAAAAACATCCTTAGGGGAAAATTGCAAGGAATCTTTTAACAATTGACAACCAGCAAAAACGCGGTCAGGCCTGTCCGCTAAACCTCCTTTATAGCGGATGCGAACTGCATTTCTTCTGGGTGCAGCTTCTTTTTTAATATTAGAAAACAAGTCAGATAACAAAGGTGTTTGACTAACTTTAGGAGCCTGTGACTGAGCATCATAGGCTAAAACACTATTCTTATCAGATACTATTTCTCATTAGTCTCAGTCTGGGTAACAGGAACTGGAGTGACCCCAATGGTTTTTTGTGATTCCTGTAAATCTACTACAGAAGGCTTCCATCCCAGTGATGCTTGGGAAAAACCAGTAGAATAATCCCAATTAGGATCTGGGATCCAAGTACCCTGCTCGGTTTTCAACCATCCTGCTCCTTGCAAGGCATGGGTAGTGGACCATGTTTCTGCCGCACCTGGTAACCTTAAGGGGCTAACTGTTGTGGTTGGGATAGCCACAGGAGCCACCAGCCGCTCTTGAGAAAATGTGGGACCTGTCTTAGGGCTAGCTCCAAAGAAAAAGGTGGTAGTTCCTTCCTGTGAGGTTGGGTCAGTTTGGTGTACAGTTTTGTCCTTGGAATTAATCACAGTTTTTACCAGCGAAGCTGGGATCTTAAAAACAAACCCTGCTTCATTCATTAGAGTGGAAGAGTGTAACACAGCCCCAGCCTGCTGAATTTGTGTCATATCACCTGTTAAAAATTCAGTGTCATTTTGTTCTCCATAACTACAACTTTTACGTGCCAATCAAGGGGCTTCAGGCTTTGGCACACACCTACCATATGGTGTTGGAACTGCCAGACTGCTCAGGAAACATAGTTAGGCGTACATTTCTTTTTGCTGAAAGGTACCGCGGAAGTACTTGTCGCCTGTACCACCGATCAAAAACTCCATTGCACTATTAGCCCCAAAATCAGATTGAACCTTATTTTTAATAATATTTTGTCCATCAGAAATATTTGGCTCACCTTCACTCTGATGCCTTGTCGGCATATCATCAGACCCTGGTCGAGCCGTTTCGAGAACCGCACCGGAATGAAACCCGGAACTCTGAACAACAAGCCGGGTCTTCCGACGTCTCCTCAGGCACTTGTAAATCCTCCATTGAAAAAAACAATTCTCCAGCTTCCCCCTTACGTTCCAAAAACGGCATATCCACATTTTCGGCCTCTGGATTGAGAGAAGTAGGAGAGGAGGCCTGCTCTCCTAAACTCATGGCGTCCTGCTGCATCGACAGCTCCTTCCGTGTGGCCATTACGTTGGCCGTGGGGTCCCTCTACCGACAACGAAACAGCATTGCCCTCGCAGAGTAGGGGAATTTCCCTGGTGTCCTGGCCAAATTTCCGTCATTCACTAAAAATACCACCAACAGCTTAATCTGGTTCAAGGTCAGCTGGCATTCATCTGTATCCCCCTTCCCTGGGTCGTGCCTGAAAATAGGCAGGATTTGTCTAGTGCACTTACCCAGTCAACAAAAATGAAATAAAAATAAAAAAAATTTTGGGAGCTCTGCTCATGAACAGTGTTACTGTGATTTTCTTACTGTGTTCTAAACATTGTTTTCCTACAGTGATTATGCCACTACGCCCCGGATGTGCGAAAATACACTTTGGGTAAGATGTGGAAAATGAAAGCTATACTGTTCATAAGGAGGAGTGAAAAATGGCAATAGTGAAAATCTGTAGTAAAAATACTAAAAATTATCAGTTACGAGCGTGCGTGGAAACTGCACAACGCACGCTTGGAACACAGTCATTTTATGGACATTTGTCACCTAATTTTCAACATAGGCATTTTAGGACCTCTGCTCATGAACAGAGTCACTGTGATTTTCTTAATCTGTCCCAAACACTGATTTCCCACAGCGACCGAGCTATTCTGCGTGGGAAGTGTGAAAACACAGTTCGGCCAGGATGTGAAAAATGACAGCTGTACTGTTCATAAGGATGTGTGAAAAAATGGCAATGTTGAAAATCTGGAGTGAAAATGTTACAAATTGGTGAAGTTATGAGGGTGCGTGGAAAATGTGCAAAGCACACTCATAGCACAGTCATTTAATGGACTTTCATCACCAAATTTTCAAAATAGGCATTTTAGGACCTCTGCTCATGAACAGTGTCCTGTGATTTTCTTAATCTGTCCCAAACATTGATTCCCCACAGCAACCTCGCTATTCTGCGTGGGATGTACAAAAACATATTTTGGACAGGGTGTGAAAAATGACAGCTGTACTGTTCATAAGGAAGTGTGGAAAATGCCAGTGCTGAAAATCTGGAGTGAAAATATTACAGATTTGCAAAGTTACGAGTGTGTGTGGAAACTGTGCAATGCACGCTCGTAAAACGGTGATGTTTTTGATTTTGTTTACCAAATATGTAACAGGCTTTTTGAGAGCTCACCTCATGAACTGTGGCACTGTCATGTAGTTAATCGGTCCCAAAAGGTGATTTTGCACAGTGACTGCAAAATCATCTTTCAGGACTGAATAACACCATGACAGTGCCTGAATTCATGAGGAGGGGTTCCAATAACCCCATGTTGAAAATTTGGTGCCAAAATCCCCCAAAATGCCTGAGATATGCACCAAAGTTGAAAAAAACATTATTTATGCCATTATACAGCTTACCGGCATTTCTTCAGTTCGCGGTCGGCTTTGAAGAGTGCAGATGTGTTCCCAGTCCACTGAAGAGCATCACGCTGGGCTCCAGAGGTAACTATGGGGTGAGGGGGGGAGGGGGGTATGCAGTTGGTGGGCACGGGTTGGGGGAGGGGGCTGCAGAAAGCCAGCAAGGGACCTTTTTCTACTTTACAGGGTTACAAAAAAACATAAACATCATGGGAAGGTTTTTTCTTTCAACAGGTAATTTTGGCATGCTGGGGTGGGCTCCCAGTGTGCCACCTGCATGTTTTGGGATTGGAGGGACTGGAGCTGATGGGGATTGGGCACCCAGTTGGCAAATGAAAGGTGTTTTGGGGACATGATGCCAAGGGGGATTGGGCACCCCTGTCAGCAAATAAACTCAGGAGGGGGGCATGATGATGCCAATGGAGGATTGGGCACCCCCAACGTCGGCTTCTGGGGACTGTGGAAGGTGGACATGTTTGATTGAAATGTTACACCAGGAAAGGCACACCCTGCAATGAGGTGGAGCTCCCTCATTGCAGCGGCTAAAACATTTTAAGATGGTGGCATGCTTTTGTACTGCTGTCATAGACAGCATGCAATCTAATTTGTGCCACGGAGCCCAGACCCAAAACGCAGTGGCACCAGTGGCCACAACATGACTGCTCCTCCAAAACCTGCTGTTCTAAAGTTACTGCAACATGTTTCTTGTGCATGCGCAAGACAACACAAAAAGGAACAGAACCTGGGGGCAGTCATATCAGATGACCTAAATGTTAACAAGCAATGTGAAAGGCAGTTGGGATGGCTGGGGGATACTGGGAAGTATAGAGAGAGGCATCACCAGTAGAAAACAAAAGTTGTTATCCCTCTGTACAGACAACTGGTGAGACCCCATCTGGGTTACTGCATACAGTTCTGGAGACTCCATCTCCACAAGGATATAGACAGGATGAAGGCAGTCCAGAGGATGGCAACTAAAATGGTGCAGGGTCTGCACCAGAAGCCATATAAAGAGAGGCTAAAGGAATTTAATATGTATACCCTTGAGGAAAAAAGGGAGAGCAGGGACATGATAAAAGTACCTCAAGGGAAACAAAAAAGTCCAGGAGGGTAGCATCTTTCAGAAAGAGAGATATGCAAGAACAAGGGGACACAATTTGAAGATAGAGGGGGATGACTCAGGAGCAATATGAGAAAGTATTTTTTCCACATAGAGGGTGGTGGCCACATGGAATGGCCTTCCTGAGAAGGTTGCTGGGTCAAAAACAGCGGGGGAATTCAAGAATGCATGGGACAGGCATAAGGCAGTTTTTGTGGGGGCATAGGATGAATTAGGATGCTGGTTAACTAGGACCTGCAGCTTATCCAATAGGTTGGGAAATGGACAGACTAGGTGGGCCAAGCGGTCCTTATCTGCCATCAAAGTCTATGTTTCTGTGTTTTTATGCCAGTTTTTAAGTACTAATTAAAAAATGTATTTTTCTACTGTTTCATATTTGTAATGGTGCTCTGAGCCTCCGAAGAGCGCTACATAAAATAAAGGCAACAACACTATAAACTACTGCTGCCACCACCTCCCATGGGCCCAGGTGCTAACTCCTAGTACCAGTCCCAAATGCCAGCTATCCCATCCTACACAGCCTAGGATCCTAGCTCCCCCAACCCACAACACACTAAACCCATCTCCTTCCTCACTCCCCCAACACTATCTTCTTCTAGCTAACACTATCCCCCTTCCCCCCCCGACAGTAGCCACTCTCCCATCGCTGCCCCTACACTAGTCTACCTCCGACCAAAGCACCCAACAATAGCCTCCCCCTCTCCTGCATAGTACTCAAAACTATTTCTCCTGCATCCACAGTACCCAACACTATAGCCTCCTCCCTTCACAGTTCCAGACACTTACTTCCTCCCTCTACAAGCAAGCTGCTCCAACCCACCTGCTTCCTTAGGGTATACTGTTATTACAGCGACTCCCTCACAGCGAAACCTTTACAGCAACAACAATCCGTTCAACATCCAGTGTCAAAATGGTTGTTGTAGCGATGTGACAGTATAGTGATTTGCTGATAGCCACTCTCCCCAGTAATCTTGCTCCCCAGGAATGGGCAACAGTAATTTTTGTGCCGTCGCCGTGAGGGGCACCGACACATTTGGCGGATGATGTGATCGCCGTCAGCAAAATTTTGTCGCTGTGAAGTCTGACAATTTTTTTGTTGACAAGACTTGCTGGAACCCGTACACTGCACCCTACAACCAGGCCACCTCCATCCAAAGCACCAACTGGCCACCTCCCTCGATGGCCTCCACCATACTAGCTTCTTCTCTCCGCAGCCCCAATACAAATGCTGCTCACACTCCATAGCTTTGGATAACAGCCTCCCTCCCACCACACCCCAACACTAACCCCCTTTCTCCACAACACAAGACAGTTGCCCAGACACTAGCTCCCACCATCCAAAGTACCCTAAACTAGATCCCTTCCTCCAAACCCTCATACAGTGCCCTCCCTCCATGATGACCACTGATATCCCCACCTCCACTATCCCGAAAAGTACCCTGCTTCCCCCACTGCTGCAGCACTAACCCTCTCCTTCCAAGGCCCCCCCCACACACACACTCCCTGTTAGCTCCCTCCCACATGCCCAGCTCTGACACACACAGTAATGGGCACGGCCACAGTATTGCAGCCAAGTCACATACAGGTAGATGTCAGGTTTCTTACCTGAGTAAAAGGAGCCAGAGGCAGGTCAGTAAGGGATGATGTCCATGGGACCTATAAAATAACACACCAAAAAGGGATCACAGAGGATCCACAGTTCTTAGAGAGTGCATAGGGCAGAAAGAACAAATTAAAGATAAAATTATACTTATCTGATGGGAAAGGATAGAGTCTGTGTCCTGTCAGACCTATAAAATAAAGAAAATCAGGTTAATATAGAGGACATATAATAGCAAGAGCAGAAACTGAGAGCTGAGACATGCAAGAGGTATAGAACAGTACAGAAGTAAGGGAAAGGGTGCATTTAGAACGAAAGGTTCAGTCAGGTCACAGTAGGAAAAAAAGACACATAGAGAAGGGAAATAAAATACAGGAAAGAAAAGAAAAGGTGTTTGGGGAGGGGCTCAGTTAAAATATCTTAGTGCTTAGGATAACTAGGTGCCCAGTATTTCAAAACAGTAGCCAAGGTGGGTTAGTAGAGCCTCTGCTGGAGTAATGGACCAGTTTTAATAAAATAGGGAACAGGAAGGAGAAACTGATTAACCAGGAAAAGCACACTAAGCTGAAGCTCCAGGCGCGACCAGAGAGCACAGGGAAATCAAGTGACTTGAATATGGTTACACAGAATGTAAGTGAGGGTTGTGGGATTCAAACCCAGGTTTGCAGGTCCATGCAAAAGGTGAGGTGTGGTGCATACTTCTAGGGTCCTACTCAGCACAGAGTGCTGGGCTTGGACATAATGTGATCATGCCCTGCAGACCCTGACCAGATGGATGGATCTGGTTGGGGATAAGGCCCCCCTCCTTCCCCCAGCAGCTACTGGCTCCATCAGCCCCCACCCCCCCTTGGCAACTACTGGCTCCCTCAGCCCTCCTCCTCTTGGCATCTACAGGTTCCCTCAGCCCCCCTACCCCCTGGAAGCTCTTGGCTCCCTCAGCCCCTCTTCCTTTGGCATCTACAGGTTCCCTCTGCCCCCCCCCGGACACCTACAAGCTCCTTTGGCCCTTTTCACCCTCAGCAACTACAGGCTCTCTCCAAACCCACCCAAGCTGCCTCCAACCCCCACCCAAAAGCTCCGTAGTGAATTCCTGTAGCCCACACATCACTGTTATTAAATGGGATCCACAGATCCATAGCTCAAATTTTAATTCTAATACTGCCCTAACCAAACCTAACACCCTTCCCCCTCACTAAAGTTTGAAGTTTCAGAGAACAGCAGCCCCCTCTGAGTAAATCTTTCTCCCTTACTATCAGGTTTCAATTCACAGGCTACAGTACAGACCCCTCAGAATAGTCATCCATTGCTCAAAGTTTAATTTACTGCACCAAACCCAACACCCCCCACCTCACTGAAGTTTGAATTTTCAAGGAACAGCACTCCCCTCACAGTTCAACTCGTTTCTTCTCCTTTACTTTCAGGTTTCAATTCACAGGCTACAGTACAAACCCCTCAGAGTATAATCCTCCTTAGCTCAAAGTTTAAGGGCGTTCCCCGATGTTTTGGCAACTCCATGTCAAATTCATAATTTTTTGCCGAGTACATGGTGGTCCTCTAAGTATTTAAAATCAATATTAAAAAACAGGGGTTACCATGCTTATATTTGAGTTACAAAGTGAGACGTAATCCTTCTTTATGGGAAAAAATCCATAAGGGGTCAGATTGTTTCATATTGTTATGGCATCATTGTTTTAGGTGTCAAGATGGGTGTAAAAAAGCCAAGATAAATTTATCTTGGTTTTTAAAGCTCTTAAAGCTTGTTGGCTCCATAATCAAATAAAAATACTTTCTGCTGTCTCACTGCAGGTCTCAAACCCTGATACTCTTGAAACCAAAGTCAGCAGCTCTACTACCAAGTCAACAAGCCAAGATAATCTTCTCTTGGTTCTTAAAGTTTGGGCTCCCCCTCCGAGCCACTTTACTCTGCCTCCAAGGCTACCTGGCACCATGAATGCTCACCTCCACCTTATGTGTCTCATCTTCATAAACATCCTGGGGCTCACCTCCCACCAGCCAGACCTTTCCTCTTGCCCTTTGTTGACTGCACCCGCATACCTCACCAGTGTAACCCACTCACCCCCACCATGTCAATGTACCCTGGACCCCTGCATCCACCCCCTAGCTGCTCCCCCCACCACCCACCCTGGCTCCCCTTGGCTCCACTGCCTTTGTGTCTTCCAGACCCTCCAAACCCTGCCCACTCCTTGCTCCCCTACTGCCTGCCATGCCTCTCAACATACTCCCAAAAAGTTAACAAACTGCCACCCCAGGACTAGAACCTTGGTCATTCTATTACTCCTCTCTGGTAATATCCAACCTATCCCAGGCCCTGCCCTCACCAGTCCACCAACTAGGTCCAATGGACTCCGCATTGCCTCCATGAACATATGCAGCCTGCAGAAAAAATGTGCTGCCATTCAGTGCTGGGTCATACTACACCAACCAGACATCATAGCCCTAGCAGAAACCTGGCTAACTAAGTCCACCCCAGACTCCTTTGTCTTTCTTTCGGGCTACACCCTGTATCGTGAGGATCGAGCAGGTAAACATGGAGGTGGCTGTGCATTTTATGCTCGTGACACCATCATTGACCACGCACTCCCTGCCCCAAAGCTTGTAGATGGTGCCCAGCTTCTTACCCTCAAACTTACCCCAGACCCATCCAAAAGCCCACTCTATCTCACAGTCTCCTACATATCTCCAAGGAACCAGACCCCAGCAATATCACCTCTCACTAAATATCTCTCCTCCCTCCCTCCCTCCCCCATAAAGCACAACAAGTCCTAGTCAGAGACCTCAACGTGAACTGTCTCAGTCCCTCTGCCTCACCAATAAGAGACACCTTTGCTGCATTAGACTTGACCCAACTCGTCTCCCAACCCACTAGATGTAACCAAACTACAGGGACTTGCACCCTCCTAGACGTCATTGTCTCCAACCGCCCCCAAAAGATTCAGGATATTCAAGTCCTCCCGGACTCCTTAAGCGTCCACTCCCCTCTTCTATTCCTCTGGTCTGCCCCCACCCCCAAACATGTAGCCCAAGCCACAATCCACAGGCATCTCTGCCCAGGCAGACTGAAAAAACTCAAACAGTTCCTCGCTTACATTGATTGGTCTCCCATCCACCATGCAACCAACATTGACACTGCCCTCTATCTCTTCTCACAAACCTTTAACAAGGCCTGTGATTTTTTTGCACCCTTCAACATGATCCACTCCAAAAGGCTAAATGCACCTTGGGTCACCCCTGCCCTACTCCAACTGCTCAGGGATAGGGATAACCTCTGGCATATAGCCACTGAGACTGGCCGGACGGCCGACAAACAGGCATATAACGCCTCATGTAACAGGTGCATGAGGGCCATCCAAAAAGCCAAGGCTGACAACTACCAGGCCACCCTCACCTCCTCATGGGGGTGTGCCTGGAACTTCTGGGACAATATAAAAGAAATAAATGTGAAATCACGCTCCCACTCCAGCCCAGCTTACGATCAATGGCTCCACCTTTACTGACCCCACTGACATTGCCAGCTGCCTTAACTCCTCCTTTACAGATCTTAGCCCTGCCCTCCTGAGTAACTTTTTTGACCCAACCCCCAACCCACCACCCTCAGATCCTCAGCACCCCCGGTTCTATCTATGCAAAGTATCCATCCAGGAAGCCAGACCACTCCTGCTTAAAAAACTAAACAGCAACAGTCCTAGCAGCAACTCCCTGGATCCAAAAATATTCCGGCTTCTCCTGGATGATGTCCTGGTCCCACTCACTGACCTACTAAATCGGTCCCTCTGTCTGGGGCAATTCCCCACAGCATGGAAAATAGCTGTAGTCACACCTATTCACAAATGAGGTGACAGGTCCACTCCCCAGCAACTATCGTCCAATCTCCATCCCCCCCCCCCAAAGCCTTAGAAAAAGTGGTGGCCACTCAACTCACTGAATATCTAGCAAAATACAACATTCTATGCCCGGAACAGCATAGCTTCTGCACTGGTCACAGTACAAGTACAGCATTAATGGAGTTCTCCAACTTCCTGCACTCTGCCCTGGACTCCAGTTCGCTAGCTGAAGCAGTGTTCATTGACCTCCCTAAGGCCTTTGACACTGTCTCCCACCCCCTCCTACTAAATACGCTCAACCATACAGGATTTTCTGCTGGCCCCCTCGTCTGGTGCGTGAGTTACCTATCAGCCCGCTCCCATCGTGTCAAAAACAATGGGATACTCTCAGAAACCTGTCCCATCTGCTCAGGGGTTCCCCAGGGCTCTATCTTGGGCCCACTACTCCTTAGCCTCTACCTAAACACCCTGCCCAGTGCCTGTTCTGGCAATATTCTCCTGTACGCTGATGACGATGTTGTTTATGCAGCCCACAGAAATCCCACCTCCCTCCAAGACTCCCTCCAATGCTCCTTCAATAATGCTGAGAACTGGTTTAAGGAGAGCAGACAAGTCATTAACCTCAAAAAAAGCTAAGGCAATGCTCTTTGCCCACCACCAGAACAAAGCCAACAATAACTCCCTCCAAATCTTCCCCAGCACTCATCAACCACTTGAACAAGTTTACTCTTACAAATACCTTGGGATCACCTTTGACTCAGCCCTCACCTTTCATGCCCACATTACAGCCCTCGCTTACTCTCATCTAGGTATCCTCTACTATCACAAGGACTGCTTCCCACCTGATGCCCTCAGGCTTGCTGTTACATCCTCAGTAATGTCCCTTGTCGATTACGGCCTTCCAGTCTATTGTGCTGCTGACTCCACAGCCCTCAACAAGATTTGGCTTACCCTAAACAAGGCTTGCAGACTAGTGACCAGTGCCCCTAAGCTCACCCACACCTGTCAGCTCTATGACATGGCCAAACTCCTTAGCCTCGATGAACACCTCTGCTACCAAACTTGCCTATTAACTAAGAAGATTCTACTCAGGCTGTCCCCCCTCCCCACGGTTTCTGCCTCCATCCAACTTACACCTTCCAGAGTCACTACCTGAACCACTGACAAGGTCACCCTGCTAGTACCAGAACTAGGACCACCCGGGCACAGAGGTTGTTCAGCTACAGAGCCTAGTCCTGCTTCAACTCACTCCCTGCAGCCATTTTCAACACCACCAAAACTGCCCCCTTCAAAACTGCCCTACGGAACCTATTATTCAACACCAGCTGCTGCATCTGTTGCTAATAAATGTTCTGCTGTTCTCAAAACACTATTGACATAGCCCTCTGGGCCGAACCACCCCTCATCCCACCCCCCCACTCCCCCAAGGCCCTCTCCACTGTCAGTACCTGCTGGTACTAAACCTGTCAATTCTGAAATGTTTTTTAATCACTCTTTGTGTTCAAGCAATTATGTAAAACTATGTTATTCTGTATGATTGTATTCTGTTGGTATGTTGACTCTGAATGTCCTCTCTATGATGAGGTACCTTTGTAAATGAGCCTCTGGCTTAAAGGTTGTAAATCCAATTATACAATAAATAAAATTAAAAAAAAAGGAAAAATGAAACAAGGATACATCATTTGTCAGCTGTGCAGCAGGCCATAGCACTACTGCTGAGCCGAATGGCTGACATGTTAACCAGTTTCTAATGAATTCACAACATTGGATCCCTCCTAGGCTGATCAATGTCTTTAGCCTCACCCAACCCCGACCCCCCAACAGCCAACCCCCCCTCTCTGCTACATCACCCCTCCAGGCACCGGACTATCCTCCTTGCAACTTGACAACCCTTCTAGCCCCAGCCTCTCACATGATGAGCAAACGTTACTGGAGCTAGGGCACCACACAGGCTCTGGACCAGTCTCTTACCCAGCCATCCACCACCCTTCCTGCATCTGAACCAGGCTCCAAATACATGCCATACAACCTCCATGTAGCTGGATCACCACCCCAAACCTCCACTCCAACAGACATATCTGAAGCTGTCCCTCCAAGCCCCTGGACCAGCAGTCCCCCAGCCAACCACTGTACCTACAGCTGGATCCAAAGACCTGTACCAGGCTCTCCATCTGACCACCCACCCTGTAGCTGGACCTCACTTCCAACCTCAAACTAGCCCCACCACCAGCCACCGTCCCTGCTGCCAACTCACTCTTTCATGCCCTGGACTAGCCTCCCCAGCAGACAACCCTGCAGCTGGACCCTTGTGTTCATTCCCACCCATAGACCAGCCCCCTTCCCCAGGTTGCGCAACCTCCCCAGAGCTGGACACCCAGATAACCAACCTTCCAAGGAGCTGGACCCACCCTCCCTCCAAAGCAAATCTACCTCCTGACCACCCTCCCTACAACTAGAGCCCCCAATCACCCTTCTTCAACCATGGAACCCATACTTCTCAACATAGCATAAAACAAATTGTGAGACACTAACATATAAAATATAAATTCATGCAGTCTTCAGTAAATGAAAACAAAAAGTACACTGATCCCCAGATTACAACATGGATTGACACATGCAACTGTTTCAATCAAATACAAATATTAAATGCAAAAAAAAAACAGCCCCCCCACAAACACACTCAAATATCTGCAGTAAATAATTCTTCCTTTATCTGCAGGTTACTCCAGATTCTCAGATTAAAAAAGCTGCAATCTTTTCTCTGTAAATATAGTTAAATAGGCTACTGAATGGATACACACAGAAAATGCTTTCTGAATCTGCTCATTTATTCAATCTTCCTGCTGTTAATTCCCTCCCCCCGACACTACTTTAAAATAACTAAATCAGTAAAAATTCCACAAATAACAAGTAATCTAGAGGCACAATGCATACTAGACAGTTTAAGGAGGGATTTGATTGAAAATAAACTGTGTATTTCAAAGGTAGCCATGTGAGTTCAGAGCAGAGATTTTTTTTTTCATAACAAAACATTGATTGTGAAACCTGCACAGCATTTCATTTAGAAAACAGAAAACCTGAGTGATGATTCCCTTACTGTATTTAACATTTCAGGGAGTTAAAAAAGATGTACTTTTCTATTTGAACTAGCACTTGCCTTAACATTTAAATCTTAAGTGCCTCAGGCAACACCAGTTCAAAATGGAGACCACAATTGATCATGCATTTCTGTTTGCTCAGGCTGGACAGAGACAGGAAGTCATCTAGAAAATGTAGTTCACTGACTGAGTAGACTTCTGGAAAATGTAGTTCAGTATAGACTTTTAAAGGAACACTGTCAACCTTTTTTGAATCATATTATTTTTAGGTAAAACCCCACATTTTATGATTTCTCACCTTCTCCAAAATTAATTGCTGTTGCTGGTTGTTTTTTCTCCCTCCTTGCTTAGTAGAACTGAAATGCATGGTAATGTACCCGGCCTTGATAGGCTACTTTAAATCACTGAACTACTCAGCTGACTGTAATCTTCATTTACGATTCAGTAGTATTAAACAAATTGTACTTTGAAGAGAATTACAGTTTGACAGAGCAGTATTAGAGTCTTAGCATTTTCAAGGTGCAAAAGTTACTGTAAAAAAAGTGATCATACTAAGGATCATACTAAGGTAATGAAAGAGCTAGGCGGGTAATGAAGCCCATGTTCCTATCATCCCAGTGCGTAATAATCCAGGTTATGCCCCATGATCAGAATTAACAAGCTTGCATATAAAACAATAGAAATATTGAAAAGTCTTCATTTATCATTCAAAAATATTCAATAATGTGTACTTCTAAAATATGTGTATAATATTCATTTAGTAATAATTTACTCTTAAAAAACAATTACAGATGAACTTCTTAGAATTATGTATTCCTACAGGCAGTATTCTTCTGATGATTATTACAGAAGATTAAAAATTACTAAACTTAGTCTTAAAAGACAAATTATTTACTGCTTTAAGACTACATTTAGTATTCCACCTCAGTGAGCGAACTGTCCTTGATACTATCATCTACCCACTCCCTCCCGCATCACCACACCACGGTTTTACACCAGGCCACAACTGTTACTGTACCAACTTCTTGTTCTTCACTCGGTTCAAGTTCCCCCCAAACTACTAGGCACCTGTGTCTGTGTGCTGCTGTACTGTGTGACTGCTTCTTCTTAGTGCTCTGAAGTTCCAGTCTCCGAATGCACCTACCCAGGCCCAGCACACCAGCCCCCCCCCCAGCCTGGCAGGAGCCCAACCAGCTGCTGTGCAACTGCAGCACTTACTTTTTTTGATCAGTCAGTTGAGTCGACTCCCAAAGTTCCTTGTTGTTCAGTCTGAGCTGAAGAAGACTCAGGACTCCTCTGACTCATTCACAGGCTGCAGCAGTGCAACCAACAGCAAGCCAGCAGTGACTCCCCATCCCTGTGCAGGCCCTTATCAGTCCTCTGACTCCTGCTCCATCCTCTCTCTCCTATGTCCCTCACCTCGGGGTCAGCCAAGTCTGACTCCCACTCCAATAACACCAGCATCCACAGACCTCACCGCTATGGTCCCACTGACTCCCCCAGGCCCCCAATGATTATCTGACCAAAAACCAACCTCAAGCCAAGTCTTGAGAGGCTTCACTAAGGCAAGCCAGTGCCCAACGGACAGAAGCACAGCTTCTTGAATTTATTTTAGTCCCCACTTTGGTGTTGGATCTGGCTAAGTTGTGGTCTGGAGTTGCAGACAGACTGAAGGAAAACAATGAATGATGGGCAACTCACTCACAGAGCCACAGACAGGCAAGGCAGCTCGACTCAAGTCATAGCAGCAGTCTGCTTCTTTTTCTCTCCCGCTGTCTTTAACGTCCCGTGGTGAGTCAGGTTGTCTTGTGCATGCATGCAAAAACTCACAGCCACTATGGATCTTGGGGCAGTGAGATTTTTAAATAGTGTAGGGGGACAACCACAAAATATGGGACAATAGGAGTCCCATATGAATAGCAAACAGGACAGGAAATGTTACCAGTTGGAATAGTGAATGAGAGTTAGCTTGCCCCAAAGTTTTTTATATTGTTTATTCTTCTGTTTCTATGCATTTAATGTATTGTTTATGGTTATGGCATTCATAGGAGGCAGTGTGGAACAGTGGTTTAAGGCTCTGAGCTGCAAATCTGGAGACCAGGGATTGAATCCCACAGCCCCCTCTTACATACTGTGTGACCCTGAGCAAGTCACTTAAGTTCCTTGTGCTCCCAGATCGCACCTGGAAGCATGCTTTGGCTTAGTGCGCCTCTCCTGATTAAACAATTTTCCCATTTAACTTGTATGACCTTTTTAATTGAGTATAATTGTGTTTTCCACTACCCTCTCCCCAGGACGCACTGGGAGGTGAGCAATTTGTTTGTTCAATGAGCCTTTCCTGGTGAAACGCTTCAATAAATAAATAAAATAAATAAAAATATTCAGAAATAAGCACCAGGTGCCAGTTAGGTTATGTAAAACCCAGAGTATAAAGTGAGTGTGTCCAGGCTGATAAAGGTGGCTATAGCTAAGTGGCAAACAGTAGCCAAGCTAGTGTTGTAAAATTGTAGAATTTACTGATTTAAAGTGCTCTTGAGTATCGGTTTCAGTTATGAGCAAGGAGAAAGTAGTGGACCAGGCAGTTACCCACACAACCAGCAAAGTTACCATAGCCCTAGCCCGTTAGCAACCCCAGCAGTATAGCTGTCACAGCCCTAGCAAAGGGCTAATAATCTGAGTAACTGATTCAGAGACTCCTATAACACTAGCCTGGCTACTGGAGGCAACTTGACTACTAGTCACCAGTATAACTCTGGGGCACTCAGACTTTATAATCTGTGGCTAAAAAAACCTTTGGGACAGCTAGCAATTATTCACTAGCTCAACTGGCTAGCTTGGCTATAACTGGGGCTTTACTCTACCCTTGCTCCTTCTAGCACCCTGTGTACTATCTAATTCAGGGCCTGCCTGCCCTCTGTGTCACTTGCCATAGCTACTTAATTTGAATGCTGCCCACCTCTGTGTTCCATTTAGGAGTGTGAGTTAGATGAGTTTAGGTAATTTTGAATGAGGTCACCATCTCATCATATGCTCCCTTCCTGGCCAATTTTAAATACATTTGAAAAGATCCACCCTTGGCTGTCCCTTGCCCTGACCACACTAACATCCACAGCTGTCCTTTACTCTATTATGCTCACTGTGTGAAAAGAAACATCTTTTTTTATTTCAGTGTTAGTTCAGGTCGACAGTGCCTGCTTTATGGCACTGTCACCGACTCACTGCCCCAAACTAGGGAGAAGGTGAAGAGACAGGAGGTGGGTCAAGTGTACGCTGGATGCTCTGCTGGCTGCAGACAGGTGGGAGGTCTTCCCTTGATGGGTAGCTGGCTCTCCAGATATTTGTTCATCTAATGATGTTTTCCCGCTTGTGGGTGCTACTGCCAAGGGACTGGCATCTACTTTTTCTTTACAAAAAAAAAACAACAAATGGGACTAAACAGAACCCATGCTGCAGCTGCCAACTGCTGATCCTGGAGACAGCAACAACTATTGGACCACTGATACTGCTGGGTCCATTGAGACTGACACAGGAATGAGAGGAGGACTGTAGGTACTACCTTTTGCTCTGAATTTACTTCCATGCCCCCTCTCCCTTCTGCTGCACCTTTTTCATGTTTTTCTTCTCTTCTGGGCACCTGAAGTCCCCTGACTGTTCTCCTACACAGTCAATTCAGACTCCCCCAATAGCCATTACTGGCCAATCTCAGTATCCTCCTGGCATTCAGGATGCTGAGTCCCTAACAACCAGCTGTCCTGCGCAAGCTGGACCTTAGATGTGATGCTGGGTTGTGCCACCTTCACCACGCAGGCTGCAATAAAGAGAAAAAACTTTTTAACTGCAGACAAGCAGTTCATTTCTATGGGGCTCCTGCCACTATGTTTACCCCCCCCAGCAACCTAAACTATAGGGGGAACCTGGGGGCACCTTACTGGGGCTTGCTGATATCAACTGAGCTTGCTGGTGACCCCATCTTTGGGGATATTACACTCCTGCATTTGCCACCCACTAAAACATACGCAAAAATTAAACCACCTCTAAAACAAGAGGCTGTCATAGCTCCTCTCATTTTGATGACTGCTCCTTCCTCATCTAAATACAAAAGTAACAGTCCTCTTCAGGAGCTTCTGGCAGGAAGTCACATTCCACACTGATTTCCATTCCTATTGGCCTTGTAACTGGTCTGAGCTAGGACCATTTGCTGTTGCTACACAAATATCAAGAACAATGCCATTGAAATGAATGGGCCTATATACATTTCAATGGGACCATTCATTTCAATGGTGATTTTTCTGGTCATTTTGTGCTGGGCTAGTGGCACTCTGTTGGGTCGGTGGATTTTTATAATCATTAGCCCTAAAGGCTAGTGGCTGAAAAAGTTAGTTTTGACCCCCTGTGACAGTCTGTAAAATCTCTAGCACCACAGTGCAGGATGGCCACGTGTGGGGAAGGGACTGTCCCATGCCTCTCAACAGTCCCTTAGTGATGTGTCCCTCATTTTATCCCTCAGCATTGCTGTGTCCCTCACTGTAAATGGTGTTGCCACACAGAGAAGGTGCTGTAGCAAAATGTTATTTTTCTGCTGTGGGGGTCCAGCTGCACAGAGTGGGTCCAGCGTCAAGATGTGGGTCCAGCTATAGGGGGCCAGATCTGTGGAGACTGATCCCGTATATCTTAACTGTCCCTCATTACAATATAGCTTCATAGCACCAACCATCTGGACTCCCACAGTAATGGATGCAGATTCAGTTATGGCTTGAACTCCCCATCCCCAATCAAGTAACTAATTCATGGGTACTTTATGGTCCAGGTGAGGGAACCTCTTTGGAGATACTGATTCTGGAGAGTGGATGGGGAGTACCTGTAAAACAAAAGGTTACACAGGAGTCAAAGGGGAATCATAGTTTTTAGGAAAAAGTAGTACAGATAGATAGTAAACAAAACTATGCTCAATGGCCATTAATGTATTGCCACAACATGACTAATTTTCATGGCTACAAAAAGTTCATTTGGACAGTTTTAATAGCCATTAAAGTATTGGCACATGAACATGATTTTCATGGCAATAAAAAGCTCATTGCTCAGTTTTAATGGTTATTAAACATGCCATTAAAATTGCCTGATACAAAATTTAAGGGGCATACCACACCCATTAAATATTTAATGGATACCTGTCATGGTTAATTAATGATATGGATGAGTAAATTAATGGTTTGCGCCCATAAAACGTCAGCAATGAATGGAAATTTAATGGGAATAAAAATGGGCATTAAAAAAGGTAATACAAAATGTAATGGTGAAAATTAATGCATTCGCATGAAAATAATGGAAAATTAATGGAATTTTAATGAACTTCAATGCAGCGGTGATATCCCATTCAATTTGGGAACTTAACTGAGGGTTGTTATTGTGATTTGCATATACTGTACAGCTCATAATGTTTTTATTATCAATGTATATTTCATTTTGTATTTCTTTCAAACTTTGATTTTGGTGTGTACCATGTTGGTACCATAGTGGTATCAATTTTCTAGATGCACGGATGCCACAGTGATACCAAATAAGCTTGGGATTTATATGCACACCAATTTGCTCCTCTAACATAATGCTCTTGTGGTGACATTACCCAATATTGATACCATCGTGGTACCAAATAAAGTCTTGTTGGTGTATAGAAAACAGTTTTGTACTACCATTGCATTATCATTGGGCACTTCTAGGGCAATATAGAGCCCCACATGAAAGGGGGCTCAAAATGATGTACTACAACTGTGGTACCATTGCTCAGTTACCAGTCTGGACAACCTGTCAAAATTACCATAGGGATGCCACTGTACCATGGCACTACCACTGAGGTCACAAAACTTGACTGGGTTGACACTGTTGTACTACCAGACTACCACTGGGTAGCACCATTGCACAATTTCAGGCATACCCAGGTATTGCCATTGATAGAACACTGTGTTGCCATTGCAACACATTTGGTAAGGGTACATGCAATAGCTCTACTGGATCATTGTTTGCGTCTGAGGATTGGAGTGAACATGTTTAAGTGGAGGTATGGGAAAGCAAAAAAACAACAACTTGAGAGAGTAAATGAAGGGTGCAAGTAAAAGACGCAAGGGGTGATTTATTGCCATGTAAAGGAAATGCTGTATGTGGAATGGGGGGGTTGATTGAGGGTTGTTGGTAGGTAAATGAGTATTCTAAAAGTACACTAAGATGCCAGTAAACTTTTCATAAGTATATCAGAAGTATATATATGCTATATAAACTAAGTATATTACTTTTCTAAAACTGTATTTCTGGTGCATACTTAAGTACATTACTTTTTCATAAGGACCCCCATCTCTCTTTAAAAAAATCATCAACCGGTATTCATAGATATATAGATACATAGACAGTGTCAGCAGATAAGGGCCTATGGCCCACCCAGTCTACCCATTTGAGCTTGTAAGTTCAGTTTATGTTTTCCTAGACATCTGTTGCCCTTTACCCCTGACCTCCAGAATTCCTTTATGTCTATCCTATGCATTCTTAAATCCCGTGATTGTTTCACCCCCCACCACTTCCTCTGGCAGGGTGTTCCACTTGTCCACCACCTGTTCTGTGAAGAAATTCTTCCTCACGTTTCCTCTGAATCATCTCTCTCCAACTTCATCCCATGCCTCTAGTCCTGGAACAGCTTTTCGCTTAAAAATAGTGTATTGTGCACCTGTTCCTCCCTGTAAGTTACTTGTATGTCTCTATCATATCCCTCTCCCTCCTCTCCTCCAGGAGTACATGTTCAGTTCCTGCAACCTGTCCTCATAGGACTTGTGATGCAATCCATGTACCATCTTTGTTGCCCTTCTCTGAACCTTCTCTACCCTGTCTATGTCCTTAACGTAGGTAAGGTCTCCAGAACTGTACACTGTACTCCAAGTGGGGCCTCACAAGTGTCTAGTATAGTGGAATTATGACCTCCCTTTTCCTGCTGGTGATGCCCCTGCCTATGCATCCCAGCATCCTATTTGCTTTACCTGCTGCCTTGTCACATTGTTTTGCCTACTTTGAGGTCATCAGAGATGATAACCCCAAGATCCCTTTCCTGCTTGGTGCATGCTATATCCTCACCCCCCAACTGATATATTGTGCCAGGGTTTTTGTGCCCCATATGCATTATCTTGCACTTCTTTGAATTGAATTTCAACTGCTAAACCCCTGACCATTCTTCAAATTTCTGCAGGTCCCTTCTCATTCTGTCTACACCCTCTGGTGTGTCTACTCTGTTACAGAGCTTTGTGTCATCAGCGAACAGTGAAATTCTGCCTTCTAGGTCCTGTGCAATGTCACTGATGAAGATGTTGACTAGGACCGGTCCCAGCACTGATCCCTATGGTACCCCACTGGTTACTCTTTCTTCTGTGGAGTGACAGCCATTTACCACTACCCTCTGTGTCCTGCCGCCCAGCCAGTTACCTACCCACCACACTACTGTCCTGCCCTCACCCATATTCACCAGTTTGTGTAATAGTCTTCTATGTGGCACAGTGTCAAAGGCCTTGCTGAAGTCCAGATAGGCCATGTCCACTGCCCTCCCTGATCCACCTCCCTAGTCACCCAGTCAAAAAATTCAACCAGGTTTGACATGACCTCCCCCTGGTGAAACTATGCTGCCTTGGGTCCTGTAGTCCATTGACAACCAGATGTCCCACCAATCTCTCCTTCAGTAGTGCTTCCATGATTCAGTTACTAGCATAAATATTCACCAAGCATTCAATGGCACAAGCTGAGTTTTTGTTGAGTGCAGGGTTAGTTCAAGTGTTCGCCACCTAGCATTCAACTAAATCTGGCGTGTCAATGCATTTTTACTTGATGCTCAACCTACTATGGGTGAAGCGTTGGTGAATGCTCAACCACACATTTCATTATGGGTACATAAGCAATAAGACACTGTGGGGTGTGTGCTAGACATTTATAGTGTATGGCCAAGGGCATGGTGAGGCACAAGGCCACTGGCCAAGTGCCTTCAGCTCTTTGATGTCCACTGGAAATGTAGCACATACCCCTAGAGTGTCTTATTACACTTATGAAATGGGCACTTAGAGCTGTCTGTGTGAGAACATTAAAAAGTGTGTGCAGTGCTACTACAGTATGCATCTAAAAATGGCAAAGGTAATGCAGTCATAAAGAAGTGTTCACTGAAAAACGTTAATTATTTGCAGTGCTACTACTGTGTGCATCAAAAAATAACAAGCATTTGTCAATGCCAAATGTTGATTGCTTTGGTCCTTTAAGATGGCTCACTGGCCTTCTGTCAGTCACTCGTTCTGTTTGTCCCGGTGCTGCAGGCTGCCCTTTTGTACTGGGCTCCTGCCTGAGCTAGCACCTTTTTCTGCCTATAAAGGAATCCGCAGCTGTCCCGACAGACCTCTGTTGAGGTCACTGACTCCCCCTCTCTGACTCACTCATTCTGCTTCTCCTGGCACTGCAGACTGCCCTTTTGAACTGGGCTCCTGCCTCTGTTGGGGGCTATTTCTGCCTACAAAGAAATCTGCAGCAGTCCTGACACAGCTCCATTGAGCTTGCTCACTCCCCCTCTCTCACTTGCTCATTCTATTTCTGCCAGTGCTGTAGCCTGGCCTTTTGTACAGGGCTGCTGCATGCATTGCCACCATTTTCTGTCCACAAAGAAATCCACAGCAGTCATGAAAGAGCTCTGTTGAGATCGCTCACTCCCCATCTGTCACTCACTCATTCTGTTTCTCCCATCGCTGCAGGCTGCCCTATTGTACTGGGCCCCTGTGTGTAGTGCTGCCTTTTTCTGCCCACAAAGAAATCTGCAGCAGTCCAAACAGAGCTCTGTTGAGCTCACTCACTCCCCCTCCCTCACTTGCTCATTCTGCATCTCCCTGCACTGCAGGCTGCCCTTTTGTACTGGGCTTCTCCCTGCATTGGCACCTTTTCTTGCCCACAAAGAAATCCACAGCAGTCCCAACAGAGCTCCGTTGAGCTCAGTCACTCCCCCACTCTCACTCGCTCATTGTGTTTCTCCTGGTGCTGCAGGCTGCCCTTTTGTACTCGGCTCCTGCCTGCATTGGTGCCATTTTCTGCCCACAAAGAAATCCACAGGTATCCTGACAGAGCTCCATTGAGGTCGCTCACTCCCTCTGTCTCACTCGCTCATTCTGTTTCTTCTGGCGCTGCAGACTGCCCCGTTGTACTGGGCTCCTGCCTCTGTTGGTGGCTTTTTCTGCCAACAAAGAAATTTGCAGCAGTCCCAACACAGCTCCATTGAACTCGCTCACTCCCCCTCACAGTCGCTCGTTCCGTTTCTGCCGGTGCTGCAGGTTGCCCTTTTGTTCTGGGCTCCTGCCTGTGTTGTCGCCTTTTTCTGCCCACAAAGATATCTGCAGCAGTCACAATAGAGCTCTGTTCAGCTCACTCACTCCCCCTCTGTCATTCACTTGTTCTGTTTCTCCCGCCGCTGCAGGCTGCCCTTTTGTACTGGGCTCCTGACTGCATTGGCAATGTTTTCTGCCCACAAAGAAATCTGCAGCTGTCCTCACAGAACTCCGTTTAGGTCGCTCACTCCCCCTGTCTCACTCGCTCATTCTGTTTCTCCTGGTGCTGCAGGCTGCCCTTTTGTACTGGCCCCTGCCTCTGTTGGCACCTTTTTCTGCCCACAAAGAAATCTGCAGCAGTCACCACAGAACTACGTTAAGTCTGCTCACTTCCCCTCTCAGTCGCTCATTTCGTTTCTGCCAGCACTGCAGGTTGCCCTTTTGTACTGGGCTCCTGCCTGCATTGCTGCCTTTTTCTGCCCACAAAGATATCTGCAGCAATCACAATAGAGCTCTGTTGAACTCACTCACTCCCCCTCTGTCACTGACTTGTTCTGTTTCTCCCAGTGCTGCAGGCTGCCCTTTTCTACTGGGCCCCTGTGTGCATTGCTGCCTTTTTCTGCCCACAAAGAAATCTGCAGCAGTCCCGACAGAGCTCCGTCGGGCTCAATCAATCCCCCTCCCTCACTTGCTCATTCTGTGTCTCCCGGTGCTGCAGGCTGCCCTTTTGTACTGGGTTCCTGCTTGCATTGGGGGCTTTTTCTGCCCACAAAGAAATCCGCAGCAGTCCTGACACAACTCTGTTGAGCCTGCTCACTCCCCCTCTCTCACTCGCTCATTCCGTTTCTGCAGGCGCTGCAGGCTGGCCTTTAGTACTGGGCTGCTGCCTGCATTGTCACCTTCTTCTGTCCACAAAGAAATCCACAGGACTCACGATAGAGCTCCGTTGAGCTCATTCACTTCCCCTCTCTCACTCGCTCGTTGTGTTTCTCCCGATGCTGCAGTCTGCCCTTTTATACTGGACTCCTGCCTGCATTGGCACCCTTTTCTGCCCACAAAGAAATCTGCAAGTGTCACGACAGAGCTCCGTTGAGGTCGCTCTCTCCCCCTGTCTCACTCACTCATTCTGTTTCTACTGGCACTGCAGGCTGCCCTTTTGTACTGGGCTCCTGCCTCTGTTAGCACCTTTTTCTGGCCATAAAGAAATCTGCAGCAGTTCTGACAGAGCTCAGTTGAGCTCACTCACTCCCTCTCTCTCACTTGCTCATTCCATTTCTGCCGGCACTTCAAGCTGCCCTTTTGTACTGAGTTCCTGCCTCTATAGCCACCTTTTTCTGCCCACAAAGAAATCTGCAACAGTCCCAACAGAGCTCCGTTGAGCTTGCTCCCTCCCCCTCTCTCACTCGTTCGTTCTGTTTCTCCCACCACTGCAGGCTGCCCTTTTGTACTAGGCTCCTGCGTACATTGCTTACTTTTTCTGCCCACAAAGAAATCTGCAGCAGTCATGACTCATCTCCATTGACCTCGCTCAATCCCCCCTATCTCATTCACCTCTTTCCATTTCTGCCAGTGCTACAGGCTGGCCTTTTGTACTGGGCTGCTGCCTGCATTGCCACCTTTTTCTGTCCACAAAGAAATCCACAGGAGTCATGATAGAGCTCCGTTGAGCTCACTCTCTCCCCCTCTCTCACTCGTTCGTTGTATTTCTCCCAGTGCTGCAGGCTGCCGTTTTGTACTGGGTTCCTGCCTGCACTGGCACCCTTTTCTGCCCACAAAGAAATCGGCAGGTGTCCCAACAGAGCTCCAGTGAAAGCTGCTCACTCCCCCTCTCAATCACTCATTCTGTTTCTCCTGGTGCTGCAGGCTTCCCTTTTGTACTGGGCTCTTGCCTCTGTTGGCACCTTTTTCTGGCCATAAAGAAATCTGCAGCCATCCTGACAGCTCAGTTGAACTCACTCACTCCTCTCTCACTCGCTCGTTCCATTTCTGTCGGCGCTGCAGGTTACCCTTTTGTACTGGGCTCCTGCCTGTGTTGCCGCCTTTTTCTGTCCAAAAAGAAATCTGCAGCAGTCATGATAGAGCTCTGTTGAGCTCACTCACTCCCCCTCTGTCACTCACTTTTTCTGTTTCTCCTGCCGCTGCAGGCTGCCCTTTTGTACAGGGCCCCTGTGTGCATTGCTGCCTTTTTCTACCCACAAAGAAATCTGCAGCAGTCCCAACAGAGCTCCGTTGAGCTCACTCAGTACCCCTGCCTCACTCACTCATTCTGTGTCTCCCAGTGCTGCAGGCTGCCTTTTTGTACTTGGCTCATTCTTGCATTGGGGGCTTTTTCTGCCCACAAAGAAATCTGCAGCAGTCCCGACACAGCTCCGTTGAGCTTCCTCACTACCCCTTTATCACTTGCTCATTCCATTTCTGCTGGTGCTCCAGGATGGCCTTTTGTACTGGGCTGCTGCCTGCATTGCCACCTTTTTCTGTCCACAAAGAAATCCACAGGACTCACGATACAGCTCCGTTGAGCTTGCTCACTTCCCCTCTCTCACTCACTCGTTGTGTTTCTCCTGATGCTGCAGGCTGCTCTTTTGTACTGGACTCCTGCCTGGATTGGCACCCTTTTCTGTCCACAAAGAAATCTGCAAGTGACCCAACAGAGCTCTGTTGAGGTTGCTTACTCCCCCGTCTCACTCGCTCATTCTCTTTCTCCTGGTGGTGCAGACTGCTCTTTTGTACTGGGCTCCTGCCTCTGTTGGCACCTTTTTCTGGCCATAAAGAAATCTGCAGCAATCCTGACAGAGCTCAGTTGAGCTTGCCTACTCCCTCTCTCTCACTTGCTCGTTTAGTTTCTGCCAGAGCTGCAGGCTGCCCTTTTGTACTGAGTTCCTGCCTACATTGCCACCTTTTTCTGCCCACAAAGAAACCTGCAGCAGTCACAATAGAGCTCTGTTGAGCTCACTCACTTCCTCTCTCTCACTCGCTCGTTCTGTTTCTCCCGCTACTGCAGGCTGCCCTTTTGTACTGGGCCGCTGCATGCATTGCTGACTTTTTCTGCCCATAAAGAAATCCGCAGCATTCCCAACAGAGCTCCATTGAGCTTACTCACTCCCCCTCCCTCACTCGCTCTGTGTCTCCCCACACTGCAGGTTGCACTCCGTTGAGCTTGCTCACTCCCCCTCTCTCACTCGCTCACTCTGTTTCTCCCAGTGCTGCAGGCTGCCCTTTTGTACTGGGCTTTGCTGTGTTGGGGCTTTTTCTGCCCACAAAGAAATCTACAGCAGTCCTGACACAGCTCCATTGAGCTCGCTCAATCCCCCTCTCTTACTCTCACTCCTTCTGTTTCTGCTGGTGCTGCAGGCTGGCCTTTTGTACTGGGCTGCTGCCTGCATTTCCACCTTTTTCTGTCCTTAAAGAAATCCACAGGAGTCATGATAGAGCTCCGTTGAGCTCACTCTCTCCATCCCTCTCTCTCACTATTTCATTGTGTTTCTCCTGGCTTGCAGGCTCCCCTTTTGTACTCAGCTCCTGCCTGCATTGGCACCCTTTTCTGCCCACAAAGAAATCAGCAGGTGTCCCAACAGAGCTCCATTGAGGTCGCTCTCTCCCCCGTCTCACTCGCTCATTCTGTTTCTCCTGGTGCTGCAGGCTGCCCTTTTATACTGGGCTCCTGCCTCTGTTGGCACCTTTTTCTGGCCATAAAGAAATCTGCAGTACTCCTGACAGCTCCATTGAGACTGATCATTCCTTCTCTCTCAGTCGCTCGTTCCATTTCTGCCAGCACTACAGGCTACCCTTGTGTACAGGGCTCCTGCCTGCATTGGCAGCTTTGTCTGCCCACAAAGAAATCTGCAGCAGTCCTGACTCAGCTCCATTGACCTCGCTCAATCCCCCTATCTCATTCACTCCTTCCATTTCTGCCAGTGCTACAGGCTGGCCTTTTGTACTGGGCTGCTGCTTGCATTGCCACCTTTTTCTGTCCACAAAGAAATCCACAGGAGTCATGATAGAGCTCCGTTGAGCTCACTCTCTCCCCCTCTCTCACTCGTTCGTTGTATTTCTCCCAGTGCTGCAGGCTGCCGTTTTGTACTGGGTTCCTGCCTGCACTGGCACCTTTTCTGCCCACAAAGAAATCGGCAGGTGTCCCAACAGAGCTCCAGTGAAGCTGCTCACTCCCCCTCTCAATCACTCATTCTGTTTCTCCTGGTGCTGCAGGCTGCCCTTTTGTACTGGGCTCTTGCCTCTGTTGGCACCTTTTTCTGGCCATAAAGAAATCTGCAGCCATCCTGACAGCTCAGTTGAACTCACTCACTCCTTCTCTCTCACTCGCTCGTTCCATTTCTGTCGGCGCTGCAGGTTACCCTTTTGTACTGGGCTCCTGCCTGTGTTGCCGCCTTTTTCTGTCCAAAAAGAAATCTGCAGCAGTCATGATAGAGCTCTGTTGAGCTCACTCACTCCCCCTCTGTCACTCACTTTTTCTGTTTCTCCTGCCGCTGCAGGCTGCCCTTTTGTACAGGGCCCCTGTGTGCATTGCTGCCTTTTTCTACCCACAAAGAAATCTGCAGCAGTCCCAACAGAGCTCCGTTGAGCTCACTCAGTACCCCTGCCTCACTCACTCATTCTGTGTCTCCCAGTGCTGCAGGCTGCCTTTTTTACTTGGCTCATTCTTGCATTGGGGCTTTTTCTGCCCACAAAGAAATCTGCAGCAGTCCCGACACAGCTCCGTTGAGCTTCCTCACTACCCCTTTATCACTTGCTCATTCCATTTCTGCTGGTGCTCCAGGATGGCCTTTTGTACTGGGCTGCTGCCTGCATTGCCACCTTTTTCTGTCCACAAAGAAATCCACAGGACTCACGATACAGCTCCGTTGAGCTTGCTCACTTCCCCTCTCTCACTCACTCGTTGTGTTTCTCCTGATGCTGCAGGCTGCTCTTTTGTACTGGACTCCTGCCTGGATTGGCACCCTTTTCTGTCCACAAAGAAATCTGCAAGTGACCCAACAGAGCTCTGTTGAGGTCGCTTACTCCCCCGTCTCACTCGCTCATTCTCTTTCTCCTGGTGGTGCAGACTGCTCTTTTGTACTGGGCTCCTGCCTCTGTTGGCACCTTTTTCTGGCCATAAAGAAATCTGCAGCAATCCTGACAGAGCTCAGTTGAGCTTGCCTACTCCCTCTCTCTCACTTGCTCGTTTAGTTTCTGCCAGAGCTGCAGGCTGCCCTTTTGTACTGAGTTCCTGCCTACATTGCCACCTTTTTCTGCCCACAAAGAAACCTGCAGCAGTCACAATAGAGCTCTGTTGAGCTCACTCACTTCCTCTCTCTCACTCGCTCGTTCTGTTTCTCCCGCTACTGCAGGCTGCCCTTTTGTACTGGGCCGCTGCATGCATTGCTGACTTTTTCTGCCCATAAAGAAATCCGCAGCATTCCCAACAGAGCTCCATTGAACTTACTCACTCCCCCTCCCTCACTCGCTCTGTGTCTCCCCACACTGCAGGTTGCACTCCGTTGAGCTTGCTCACTCCCCCTCTCTCACTCGCTCACTCTGTTTCTCCCAGTGCTGCAGGCTGCCCTTTTGTACTGGGCTTCTGCTTGTGTTGGGGGCTTTTTCTGCCCACAAAGAAATCTACAGCAGTCCTGACACAGCTCCATTGAGCTCGCTCAATCCCCCTCTCTTACTCTCACTCCTTCTGTTTCTGCTGGTGCTGCAGGCTGGCCTTTTGTACTGGGCTGCTGCCTGCATTTCCACCTTTTTCTGTCCTTAAAGAAATCCACAGGAGTCATGATAGAGGCTCCGTTGAGCTCACTCTCTCCATCCCTCACTCTCACTATTTCATTGTGTTTCTCCTGGCTTGCAGGCTCCCCTTTTGTACTCAGCTCCTGCCTGCATTGGCACCTTTTCTGCCCACAAAAGAAATCAGCAGGTGTCCCAACAGAGCTCCATTGAGGTCGCTCTCTCCCCCGTCTCACTCGCTCATTCTGTTTCTCCTGGTGCTGCAGGCTGCCCTTTTATACTGGGCTCCTGCCTCTGTTGGCACCTTTTTCTGGCCATAAAGAAATCTGCAGTACTCCTGACAGCTCCATTGAGACTGATCATTCCTTCTCTCTCAGTCGCTCGTTCCATTTCTGCCAGCACTACAGGCTACCCTTGTGTACAGGGCTCCTGCCTGCATTGGCAGCTTTGTCTGCCCACAAAGAAATCTGCAGCAGTCCTGACACAGCTCTGTTGAGCTCACTCACTCCCCCCTCTCACTCACTCATTCCGTTTCTGCCGGTGCTGCAGGCTGCCCTTTTGTACTGGGCTGCTGCCTGCATTGCTGCCTTTTTCTGTCCATAAAGAAATCTGCAGGTGTTCCAACAGAGCTCCATTGAGGTCATTCACTCCCCCTGTCTCACTATCTCATTCTGTTTTTCCTGGCACTGCAGGCTGCTCTTTTGTACTGGGCTCCTGCCTCTGTTGGTACCTTTTTCTGGCCAAAATGAAATCTGCAGCAGTCCCAACAGATCCCCTTTGAGCTAGCTCACCCCCCCCCCCCACTCGCTCATTCTGTTTCTCCTGCCACTGCAGGCTGCCCTTTTGTACTGGGCCCCTGCATGCATTGCTGACTTTTCTGCCCACAAGGAAATCCGCAGCAGTTTCAGTAGAGCACTGTTGAGCTCACTCTCTCCCCCTCCCTCACTCGCTCGTTCTGTGTCTCCCTGCACTGCAGGCTGCCCTTTTGTACTGGGCTCCTGCCTGCATTGGCACCTTTTTCTGCCCACAAAGAAATCTGCAGCAGTCCCAGCAGAGCTCAGTTGAGCTCGGTCACTCCCCCATATCTCACTCGCTCGATCCTAATCTGTCCCAAACACTGATTTCTGACAGTGACTGCAGTCTTCTGCACCGGAAGCGTGAAAACACAGTTTGGGCAGGATTTGAAAAATAACATCTGTACTGTTCATAAGGAGGTGTGAAAAAATTCCAGTGTTGAAAATCTGGTGAAAATATTACTTATTTGCTAAGTTACAAGGGTGCGTGGAAACTGCATGAAGCACACTTGTACCACAGTTATTTTATGGAGTTTTATCACAAAATTTTCAACATAGGCATTTTAGGACCTCTGCTTATGAACAGTGTCACTGTGATTTTCTTAATGTGTCCCGAACACTGATTTTCCAATGCCAAAGCTCTATTCTGAGCCGGAAGAGTGAAAACACATTTTGGCCATGATGTGAAAAATGACAGCTGTGCTGTTCATAAGGAGGTGTGGAAAAATGGCAATGTTGAAAATCTGGACTGAAAATATTACAAAGTTGTGAAGTTACGAGCGTGCATGGAACCTGTGCAACGTACGGTCGTAAAACACTCATTTTATGGACTTCCATCACAAAATTTTCAACATAGGCATTTTAGGACCACAGCTCATGAACAGTGTCACTGTGTTTTGCTTAATGTGTCCTGAACACTGATTTTCCACAGCGACTGCAATATTCTGCACGAGAACTGTGAAAACACATTTCAGCCAGAATGTGAAAAATGAAGGCAGTACTATTCATGAGGAGGTGTGTAAAAGTGGCAATGTTGAAACTCTGGAGTGAAAATATTGCAAATTGGTGAAGTTACATGTGTGCGTTGCAACAGCGCAACAGACGCTTGTAAAACAGCCACTTTTTGGATTTTTCCTACCAAATTTGCAACATACACTTTCTGAGACCCCACCTCATGAACACTGGCACTGTTGTTTTGTTAATCGATCCTGGAAGGTGATTCCACGCAGTGACCGTGAAATCACCTTTTGGGGCCAAATAACGCCATGACAGTGGCAGAATTCATGAGGAGGGGTCCCAAAAACCCCATGTTGACAATTTGCTGCCAACATTCCTTAAAATGCCTGAGATATGCATAAAAGTTGAAAAAAAAACTATTTATTCCATTATACAGCTTACCGGCATTTCCTCAGCTCGCGGTCGGCTTTGAAGTGTGCAGACATGTTCCCGGTCCACCGAAGATTGTCGTGTCGGACTCTGTAGGTAAGTATGGGGTGAGTGGGGGAGTCAGAGTGCACAGTGAGTGAGTGTGGGTTGTGGGAGGGGGGCAGGGAGACCACGAGGGACTGTTTTCTTTTTTCACAGGTAAAAAAACCAACATTGTGGAATTTTTTTTTTGCAGGGGCAAGTGGCACGCTGGGGTGGGCTACCAGTGTGCCAACAGAGTTTTCTTGGGAGGGCAGCTGTACCCAATGGGGGAATTGGCACCCCCATCAGCACAAAGGGGGGGTGCAACAGCAGAGGGGGATTGGGCCCCCCTCTGCACTAATGTACAGGCTGTTTGTGGGGGGGGGCATTATGCCAACAATGAGTGGGCTCCCCCATCGGCAAATCAAACTAGGAGGGGGGACATAATGCCAATGAGGACTGGGCTCCCCCTTCAGCAACTGTAACTAAGAGGGCGACTGAAGCCGACGAGGATTGGGGCCCTCATTGGCAAAACACTGTTGTTGGAGGGGCACATGCTGCCAAGGGGGATTGAGCACCCCCTCTGCACTGGGGGGTTATTAATATTGTTTGCGAACAGGCGGCAGGCTGCCTACCATGTTCACAAACAATATTACAGATGGCATGTTCTGCCCAGCAATGACAGATCGTTCCCTCATTGCAGCGGTTCCACTGATGCTGCAATGACGAGGTGGCCCCTGATTGCTGTGGCTGAAATGTTTCAAAGTGGTGGCATGCTGGCTGAACTAGTGTCAGCAGTAGCATGCCATGGCATTGGGGAAAGCGGGCCAAGCCTTTACAGTCTGTGGGAGCATCGGCCACAACAGTGCTGCGCCTCCACAACCTGCTTCTGGAAAGCTGCTGCAATATGTTTCTCGTGCATGCACACAATCAACATAAAAATGATGCAGTGGTAAAGGACTACGTGTGACAGAAAATCAATGCAGTGTAGAGTACAGTTAAGTGGTGGTATTCTAGACTGTGTTAACTTTGAAATGGTACACTAGATTGCAGTGTGCACACTACTTCCCTCTGGGATACCCTTGCTTCAGCCTGTCAGCTCTTCAGAGTCCCACCTTAGAATTTTTTACCCAACCACTGGTTTTACTTAATATCCATAAAAAAAGCAGTAAGCTGATGTAGTCAAAAAAACATAAAACAAAACAAAAAAAAAACATTGTAATGGACAGAATAATTTAACTGCTACAAGACTGATCATTTCAAGGATATTTAAATGGATACTGGGAGCAGTTTTGACAAAGAAAGATAAAAAATGGAAAATGAATGGTTCAGAATACTAAAAAATGGAAAATGAATGGTTTAGAATACACTGCTCAAAATGATGGGTCATTTGAAGGGATATTGGCAGAAAAATATAAAGGGTATAGATTAAAAAGGGAAAATGAATGGCGGAATAGTACAGATACTGAGAAATGAAGGGACTTTGAGAATAAAACAACTGGAAATTCACCCTTCTTTATTGGTATGGGTGAGGACACTGCACGCACCAGATCGTGACCTGTCCCATCTCAGTGGCAGTACCTCATGTTACCAGAGATAGATTACACCATCCCCATACTCATCCCCCATTCTGTGGTTGAGGTTCTCCCACCATACAGGGGACTGCACAGAAATACCATTCTAGTTGAAGTGGTGGTAAAAGGGATAGGCATAGGGTGTGCATGGCCAGCCCCCATCAACATGGTTCCCCACCTTCCCTCACTAAGTCCCTTTGACATCACCATCTATCCCCTGTGATGTAGCCCTGGTAGTCCTAACCCCTGCATGGATGTGCTGTTGTATAGCCCCACTCCACCTGGCTGGCAGGTATCCCTCTGTACGTCCCTTTTGTCCACCCCCACAAGGCCTGTGTTTGTGTGTACACCATATGCTACCACCATGCATGGTCAGCCTGTTATGCCATGCACCTTCCTGCCCCCTACCTAGATGGAATGTATCTCTGCTGACACCCCTTTCAGACCCCCTGTTAACATGGACTTATGTTTCTGTGTGCCCTATTTGTAACCCCCCTTATCAGGTAGCAATGCATTTTTATGTATCGCCCATCTTGTTGCTCACCTGCCTACTATATTGCACTGTTTGCAGTGTTGGTGAACATGGATAATACATTACTTAGCCATATTACAGTATCCTGGGGTAGTCTGTACTCACCAGCCATGTCCGTAAATGCTTCTTATGAGTCAGGCTCTGTACTCCTGGGCCCTCTGTACATTCTGGGTTGCTGTCTGCTGAGCTGCTCTGGTATCTTCTGGTCCTCAATCTCTGTATCAGATGCAGGTTGTTCTCTGTGGCCAGCATGTATATCCCACAGATGAGTACCATGTTGTGTATTATATAATGGTGTGTAAAAATCCTGTAACCTCATTGGTCAAAACATGTCACATGACAGTGGGTAAATCCTGCATAACCCATGGTTGAGGAATGGCAATTACAAACAAGCATTTGTCAATGCTGACCGTTTGCATGCTAGTATTAGCATTGGAAATGCAGGAGTTAGACAGATGCCCACCTCCACCCTGCAGAGATGGACAGGCATTGCAGTATGCCTTTGGGTCATCGCCTGTAATACTCACACCATTTCACCTCACCCTATTCTGCAGACACTGACAAATGTTGAGGCGTGCCTTCATGTGTTCGGCTTTACAGTCACCCCATTCTATAAGGACATACGCTGAAATGGGTGCAGTATAGGAGAATGGGGTGAACTCTGGGGCCAAACAGTCCAAGGCACACCTCGATGCCTGTCACCGGCTGAAAGGTGAGGGTGGAATGGCATGAGAATTACAGCTGGCAATCCAAAGGCACACCCCTGATGCCTGTCAGTCCATACAGGGTGGGATGTAATGGTTAGAAACCCCTAATGCCCCAGGCATTTGTTGGTATTTACACTACAAATTTTCAACATGGCCTTTTTGTGACCCCCACTTGATGAAAGCATTGGGACCTCTGCTCATGAACAGTGGTACTGTGATTTTGCTAATCTCCCACAACAACTGTGCCATTCTGCACCAGATATGCGAAACCACAGTTCGGCAAGGATGTGAAAAATGACAGCTGCACTATTCATAAGGAGGTGTGAAGTGATGGCAATGTTGGAAATCTGGGGTGAAAATATTAAAATTCTCAAAGTTACGAGTGTGAGTGAAAACTGCTCAATGAACAATTGTAACACAGTCATTTTTTTGAATTCTTTCACCAAATTTTCAACATAGGCATTTTGGGTCATCTGCACATGAACAGTGCCACTATGATTTTCTTAATCTGTCCCGAACATTGATTTCCCCCAGTGGCCACATCTTTGTGCACTGGATGTGCAAGCCCACATTTCGGGCAGGATGTGAAAAATGACAGCTGTGCTGTTCATAAGGAAGTGTGTAAAAATAGCAATGTTGAAAATCTGGAGTGAAAATATCAAAAATTCTCAAAGTTATGAGCGTGCATGGAAGCTGCACAACGACGCTTATAACATAGTCATTTTTTAGAATTTTTTCACCAGATTTGCAAGATATGCTTTTTGGCAGCCTACCACATGAACAGAGACACTGTCATTCCATTACTCAGTACCAAAAGATGATTCCATGCAGTGACTGCAAAATCACCTTTCGGGATTGAATAATGCCATGACAGTGACTGAATTCATGAGGAGGGCTCCCGAGAATCCCATGTTGAAAATGTGGTGCCAAAAGTTGAACAAATGGCTGAGATAGTCACATAAGTTAAAACAAAAAAAAACATTTATGCCATTATACAGCTTACCGGCATTTCTTCAGTTTGAGGTCGACTTTGAAGAGTGCAGATGTGTTCCTGGTCCACTGAAGGGCATCTCACCGGGCTCCAGAGGTAAGTATGGGGTAAGGGGGATGTGGGGAGGTGTGGAGGTTGGGTGCACAGAGGGTGGGTGCAGTTTGAGAGAGGGGACCTGATCAACGAGGGACCATTTTCTTTCTTTCAGGGAGGAAAAAAGAGCAAAAGACATTGCGGGAAGGTTTTTTTTATTGCAGGCTTGCTTGGGCACACTGGGGTGGGCTTCCTGTATGCCACCTGTGTTTTAGGGGAGTGGGGCTTAAGCTGATGGGGATTGGGTCCCGTGTCAGCAAAGAAAGACTGTTTGAGGGGGGCATGATGCTGTGGGGGATTGGGCACCCCCCTTGGCACACAACAAATGGGAAGGGGGAGATTATGCCAAAGGTGATTTAGCTCCCCCATCAGCAAATGAACTGGGGTGGGGACATGCTGACAGGGGGTTTGGGCACCACCATTGACTTTTATGGGACTATAAGTGGATGGTGATAGCCACCGTCATTTTTTCATGTAATGTTACACCAGGCAAGGCACTGCCCTGCAATGACGTGTCGCTCCCTTATTGCAGTGGCTAATTTCTTTCAGGTTGGTGGCACGCTTGCTGAACTAATGTCAGCAGCAGTGTGCCACCACATTGGATAAAGGGGACCAAGCCCACAAATACAGTGGCTGCACTGGCTGCCGCACCTCCACAACCCACTTCTTTCCTAAGCTGCCACATAATGTTTTTTGGGCATGTGCACAAGCAAACATAAAAAGATAATAAAACACATTTTGTATTTATTTTACACATGGCTCAATTGTATAATCACAATAAGGCACTTCAGTGAGTGAGTTATTGGGTGATTTACCCACTTCTTGTGTGGTTAAGTCACTCAACTGAGCCTCATGACACAACAAACAACACGTGGGCAAATCCCCAATAACCCAAACCCTGTTGTACCTTATTGCTTAAGTATACAACAGACAAGGAATATGGCACAGGCCTTCTGAGGGATAAGCTGTAAGGCATCACTGGAATAGTCAAGGCACTGGTGCAGCATCTTGAGCATTCCAAATACACATTCAATGATGTTGCATGTGGCAGTGTGTACTGTGTTGTATGTGTAATCTGCAAAGGATGTGGGGTGGAGGACAAGTGTGAGCAGCCAAGGTTACAAAGGACAGGCACTGTCCCTATGTAGGTAAAGGGTAGAGGTCAGTGTCACATAGATAGACAGTGAAGGCAGGAACCAATCACTGGTCCATTAAATCTGCCCAGAAACCCTAACATACCAGGGACCTACTTTATATAGAGGGTTCAACCACAAGTACCACATGGGCTGTGCGGGGGTGGGGGGGAGTGCTGGTGAGGTATATTCACTGGTGAGGTGGCCACCAGAGATGTTCCCATGTTTAAACCTCTAGCACAGGATAGGATTGTGCCATATGAAAGTGTCATTAGTGCTGCTGGACTACCATGCCATGACACTGATGATGGGTCCTGTTGCATTGCACACCACCTGGCAATTGAAGCAGTGGTACCCTTCCATATTGAAATAGGTCTCCATTCCATCATAGGAGGGTGCCCAAATGGCAGCATGGATGGAGTCAATAGCAAGAAGTACAGATGGCACAAACACAACTTGATGGAACTCCTTTAGGGTTGCTGTTCAACTCCACTGTGGTTGCTAGGGAATATGACAATCTCACCATCATGGTCCAGCAGAGGTTCTAGGAACTAGCTCAACAGGCATAAGGTGGCTGATTGTAAGGTACTGGTGGTGTCCCCCACTGGTATCTGGAATGTTCTGGTGGCCAGGAAACACATTGCAGTTGTCACCTTCAGCTTTACAAACAATGCATGGTCACACTGGGTGTCTGTCCAGAGCTGGTCATGCAGCAGCTGGCACAGCTGCCCAAGCAAGGGCCTGTTGAGCCTATACTCGCCCATGAGCTGGTTGTCATTGAGGAATTCCTATGTCACTCATAGAAAGCACCATCTTTATGTAGCATAGTGCCTCCTTGGCCTACGTATGGGCCCAGGGTGGAAATCAACCCTCTTCTGATCCTGTTTGACCTGTTTACTACAAGTGCACTATGTGTTCTCCCTGAAGCACCATCTTGTAGTGTGGCCATCAATGCCTCCACCCACCTCTGGGGTTTTCCCAATTTAAATCAACCATTTTATAGGTAATTGTACAGTGCTAACTGGCTTATGCTAACCCCTTTGTGCAGCGCTAATGCACTGAATATTGTAATATGCCAGTATGCATGGTTCTGCTCCCACCTTTGCACATTTCATACATTTTCTCTATGCATGGGCACAAATGGCTTTAGCATGTGCTGTGCTCCCCTTTGATTAGTTGAGTTTGATGCAATCCACATGCAATGCAGGCAAAACCACTCTGTACCCACTGCAAAGCTTTGAATATCTGGCCCCAGAAATCTAAATGACAAATTGTGTCATTCACTACATAAGAAGACAGGAGAAAGGGGAGGGACAGATTGGTTGAAGAGTAATGTGGTTGGCGGTTTCCTGGAAACTGCACACAATGCTCACATACATATGAAGTGAAACAATTTAAAAATTCAGCTAAGGATGAGATAACTATCAGTAACTACATAATCTTCCAAACCACCCATCTCATGTACATTGTCCAGTGTCCATGTGACCTGATATATTTGGAAATGATGACAAGAGTGCTAAATGTACAGTATATCAGACCACAAGGGTTGCATATGCTTTAATGACCTGAGTTCATTCATCAGTAGACATTTTAGGGCTGCACAGCATACAATACACCAGCTACAGTTTTGGGGTACTGAGAAGGCACCCAAACCAGCAAGGGGAGGAGAATGGGAGAACGTTATATTGTTACAGGAAGATAATGGATCATTACACTAAAAATTCTTAATCCTAAATATGGCTTAAATAAAGAAATAGACTCGATTATGATATTTTAAACCATTTTGAAAATAATAAGATATGGCTGAAATTAATAAACATGAAACAAGCAGGATAAATAACTACACAAGTGTTGAGCAAATTATACAAATTTTAAATGATCAAAGCTGAATTGTTAAAAAGTAGATAAACAGGTATAAGTTCCACCAGAACCACAGGTACTGAAATGTATTATGCATAATAAGGGCGCTTAGAGTATGATTCCAGATATTAGAGAAGGACTTGAATGTGTAATATGTGTCACCACATTAGTAGAGAGTATAACACATATAGTTGGAGTTTTATTGTACTGAGGAGTAAATACATGTAAGGATGCTATTAATACGTGTGGGAAAGGGATTGTGGTTCTTTACTTGTCACTCCAAGCTCCAATTCTGGGTTATACTCACGTGACTCACACTGATTAATCACAGTGTAGCACCAGTAGCGTAGCAAATTCCCAGAGGGCCTGGGTGCAATGCAATGCAATGTTACAGGGCCCCTCCCTAGCTTTGAATAAACATCAAAATTATGATTTGGGCCTCTCAAATCTTGTGGGCCCGGGTGCCACAGCACCCCCTGCACCCTTGTAGCTATGCCCCTGTGTAGCGCTGACAATCACTTTCAAATTTATTGGTGGTCTCTCTAATTATACAGGATGGAAAGGTGGGGGGATTCACCCATACATTTTAATTTGCTGGCACCATGCACTGTGGTGTCATGTGAGTGGTCATGTGATGTCTCCACGGGCACACTAGCTTTGGCAAGAATACTTAGATCTTTTGGCCTAGAGGCCATCATTGCATAGGCGGACCTGAATATTGTGGTCATTATTAAGCCATGGTGCCCTGAAAACCATGACTGGGAATATGCCATGCCAGGCTATTCTCAGTTCAGGAAGTGCAGGGTGGGAAGAAAAAGAGAGGTGTGTGGTGCTTTATGTGAAGGAAAGCATAAAAATGACAAAGACAGAGGGAATAAGGACACAGAGATACTGTGGATCACTCTGGAGAAGGGGAGCAGAGCCACTCTTCAAACTGGTGTGATCTACTGACTTCCAAGACAGGGGGAGGAGTTAGATAAGGTACTGGTAGAAGCCACTGACAAAATGGCAGAAAAGGAAGGGATGGTGCTAGTGGGAGACTTTAGTCTGCCACATGTAGATTGGAATCTCCCAGCTGTCACTTCAACTAGAGACAGTGACACCATGGACTCCCTGCAGGGAGCATTCCTCAGGCAACTGGTCAGCAAACTCAATCACCATGGGGCAATACTGGACCTGGTATTCTCAAACAGGGACAGTGTTGCAGACATTAAGACAGAACATCATCTGGGGACCAGTGATCACCACACAGTGTGGTTCAATATAAGGACAGCTACAGAACCGAGCAAAAAGGTGGAGCATGACTGAAAAATGTTGTAACGTACACAAAAAATAAGGTTATGTATTAAATGACATTGTATGTTGGCTTCAGATAAAGCTGTGCAAGAATGCATGTAGAAAGAAATAAGGAGGCTGCATATTAGGAAAGTTACAAGGTATATTGCGGTTGCGTGATTTCAATGTTGGGAGTTTTCATAATAACTAAAAAGTATATTTGAGTGATTTAGAAGTAAAGGAAAATGATTAAGAGGTGAAGGCACTGCTGACTTGGGAAGCACAGCAACTTTGAAATTAATTAGTGAAGTGTTAGTCACAACAGTTACTGGACTGAAACACATATGTGGAGGGGGTCACACATGGAGGTAATTTGCTGAAAGTAATACATATAAAAATAATTATTAGCTAACAATGTAAAAATGTTTAACAAGGTTCCTCACTGAGGGCCTGATGAAGTGGTGTGGGCACACAATCATCATCCATCACAGTGAGAAGTGAATAAAAAGGAAATATAATTGATCTTATTTTTTGAGTGGAGTTCATCCTTTATAGTCATGAACACTGGATTTTTTTTTTTTTTGGGGCAAGCACAATTATTTTTATTTCTGAATAAGGAAAAGGGAAACCTAATCCAAACAAGCAACACATGCTGAATTGAACCACAAAAGGGTGAAGGTCCTGAGGCTTCATAAGGACAAATTCTATAAAGATGGGTGAATGCTTCAAGGATGATCTGTCAGGGGATGACCTTGGTGGGGTGGGGTGGAGGAACAGTGGCCAAAGATAAAAGGGGGCATAGTGAAGGCAACAAACCTCTGCATCAAACAAGTAAGTAAAAGTAAGATGGAAAAAAAAGACTGCTGTGGTTCTCAAAAGAGGTGGCTAAAATGGTAAAGGCTAAAGGAGTGGAATTCAAAAGATATTAGGAGATGCGGAGGAAGGAGGATAGAGAGGTGTATCAGGAGAAACAGGGAAAAGCAGGGAAAGCAATAAGGAGTGTGATAGCACAAACTGAAGAGAGAATGGCTCAAGTGGTAAGCATTTGTCAATGCCGAATGTTGTCGCGCTGGCATTGGCAATGGGAGTGGCGTAACTAGAGACGCATAGTGCTGTGATTTTGTGAATGTGTCTCAAAAGGTGATTTTGCACAGCGAGCATGCCATTGTGCGCCACAGCTGCAGAAACACGTTTTGGGCAGGCTGTGAAAAATGGCAGCTGGACTGTTGAAAAGAAGACGTGCACAAATGTCAGTGGTGAAAATGTGGCATGAAAATATTGCAGATTGACAAAGTTACAAGGGTACGTGGAGACTACGCAATGCACGCTTGCAACACAGTCATTGTATGGAGTTTCAGCACCAAATGTTCAACATAGGCATTTTAGGACCTCTGCTCATGAATAGTGTCACCGTCATTTCCTCAAACTGTCCCAAAAACTGATTTCGCACAGCGGCTGTGTAATTCTGTGCCGGACGTGCGAAAACACATTTCAGGCAGCTGGAGTGTTCATAAGGAGGTATGGAAAAATGCCAATGATGAACAGCTGGAGTGAATGTATTACAAATTCAGAAAGTCATGAGAGTGCATGCAAACTGTGCAACGCACGCTCATAAAACACTCATTTTGCTGACTTTCATTCCCAAATTTTCAACATAGGCATTTTAGGGCATCTGCTAATGAACAGTGTCACTGTTACTTTCATCATGTGTCTTGAACACGGACTTTCCACAGCGACCACGCTATTCTGCGCCGGAACTTCAAAAACAGATTTTGGTCAGGATGTGAAAAATGACAGCTGTACTGTTCGTTAGGAGGTGCAGAAACATAGAAACATAGATTTTGATGGCAGATAAGGACCGCTTGGCCCACCCAGTCTGCCCATTTCCCTACCTAATGGATAAGTTGCAGATCCTAGTTAACCAGCAGTCTACTTCTTCCTACCCCCACCCCCTAGAATTGCCTTATGACTGCCCCATGCATGCTTGAATTCCACCACTGATTTTGACTCCACAACCTCCTCCGGAAGGCCGTTCCATGAATCCACAATCCTCTCTGTGAAAAAATACTTCCTTAAATGACCTCTGAGCTGCCCCCCTTCTATTTTCAAATTATGCCCCCTTGTTCTTGCACACCTCTTTTTTTGAAAGATGCTACCCTCTAGGACTTTGTTGATTCCCTTGAGGTACTTGAAAGTTTATATCATGTCCCCCCTCTCCCTCCTTTCCTCAAGGCTATACATATTCAGCTCCTTAAGTCTCTCTTCATATGTCTTCTGGTGCAGACCCTGCACCATTTTAGTTGCCCTCCTCTGGACAGCTTCCATCCTGTCTATGTCTTTGCTGAGATTGGGTCTCCAGAACTGCACGCAGTACTCCAGACAGGGTCTCACCAGCTGTCTGTACAGAGGGATAATAACTTCCTGTTTTCTACTGGTGATGCCTCTCCCTATGCATCCCAGTATCCCCCAGCCCTCCTTGCTGCCCTCTCACATTGCTTGCCCACCTTTAGGTCATCTGATATGACTACCCCCAGGTCCCTTTCCATTTTTGTTATTGTTAGTATCTCACCCCCCATTTTGTACTCTTCCCCTGGGTTTTTGTTTCCCAGGTGCATTACCTTGCACTTCTTAGCATTGAATCTAAGCTGCCATATATTTGACCATTCCTCTAAGCTTGCCAAGTCCCATCTCATCCTTTCCACCCCACCTTGTGCATCAACTCTGTTGCAGATCTTTGTGTTATCTGCAAAGAGACATACTTTTCCTTCCAGTCCCTCTGCAATGTCACTTATAAAGACATTGAAGAGGACCAGTCCCAATACTGAACCCTGCGGTACCCCACTAGTAACCCCCCTTTCTTCAGAGTGGACTCCATTTACTATTACTCTCTGTGTCCTATTCTCCAGCCAATTCTTTACCAAGGCTGTCATCTTGGGACCCAGTCCCAGGCTGGCTAACTTGTATATTAATCTTTGTGTGGGACTGTGTCAAATGCCTTGTTAAAGTCTAGGTAGGCCATGTCCACAGCCCTCCCTGATCTACTACTTTGGTTACCCAGTCAAAGAAATCTATGAGATTTGTCTGGCATGACCTTCCCACTGTGAATCCATGCTACCTTGGGTCCTGAGCCCCTCTGGCCTCTAGATACTCAACAATTCTTTCCTTCAGAAGTGATTCCATCATTTTCCCTACCACTGAGGTTAAACTAACAGGTCTGTAGTTTTCTGCTTCTGCCTTGCTCCCACTTTTGTGAAGGGGAATCACATCTGCCCTTCTCCAGTCCTCGGGTACCACCCCATCCTCCCATGATTTGTTAAAGAGGATAGTCAGTGGTGTCACTAGTTCTACCCTTAGTTCTTTTAGAATTCTGGGATGAATCCATCAGGCCCCATTGCTTTGTCCACCTTCAGTTTTAAGAGTTCTTTCAGAACCCTTCTTCTGTAAATGGCTGGTATCAACTTCTGTATCCAGAGTTTTCTACTGTTTGTTTTAGGTACCTCCCCACTTCCTTTGTAAATACTGAGCAAAAATATTTGTTTAGTATCTCTGCCTTTCACAGTCACCCTCTGCCCACCCTCCTCCCTTTATTAAGCCTCACTATCCTCCCTTGGTCTTCCTTCGCCCCTGATGTACCTATAAAAGGTTTTATCCCCTTCTTAACTGAGTTGGCTATCTTTTCCTCGGTTTGGGCCTTTGCTGTTCTGACTGCCTTCCCAGCTTCCTTTTGCTTTACAGTTCTCTGTCTCGCTCCTTCTGTGAATCCTTGTATCGTTAACCCTCTTTCTTTGAGAACCATAGTGGTTTCACATCATTCGTTTTGTTTATTTGTTTTACACAAAAGGCTTGTTACCTCTGTGATGGCAGTTTTTATTATTCCCCATTGTTCTTCCACCCCTCCTTCCTGCCCATTTGCTAGTGCATTCCTTAGGCACTCACCCATTTTGGCAAAATCAGCCCTCCTAAAGTCCAGTACTTTTGCCTTTGTATGGCTTGACTCTATTGCTGTGTTTTTGTGAACCATACTGTTCGATGGTCGCTAGTTCCCAGATGGCTACCCACTTCTACATCTGTGATCCTCTCTTTTCTCCATTTAAGAGAACCAGGTCTAAGACTGCTCCCTCTCGAGTGGGCTCCAATACTAGTTGTCTAAGGCATGCCCCCTGTAGGTCATCTAGAATAACCCCACTCTTTGAAGTGGCTGCTGCAACTGCACTCCAGTTAACATCTGGCATAGTCAGATCACCCATCAGCAATATCTCCCCTTTTTCTGCCATTCTAAGTATTCTTTCTATCATTTCCTTGTCCAATTCCTCCCCCTAAGAAGGGGGTCTGTATACAACCCCTATGCGGATTGTGGAGCCATTGCCGGTCTCCAAATTTACCCACAGTGCTTCTTCTCCTCCTGTTTTCTCTTTTGTTCTGTTGCTTTGATTTCTTCCCTTATGTAAAGAGCTACCCTCCTCCTCTTTTACCCTCCCTGTCCCTCCTGTAGATAGTGTATCCTGGTATGTTTATGTCCCAGTCATGGTTTTGTGTGTACCATGTTTCTGTGAACTGCCATGATCTCCAGATGTTCCTCCTCCATCAAGGCCACTAATTCAGAAGCTTGTTACTCAGACTACAGGCATTGGTACTCATTGCTCTCCATTTTTTGATGGCTTTACCTTTTTTGCAGCATCCCCCACTGACCTGTCTACCTCGGTCTTTTTCTCATTTAGTACCCTGTTTTGTAGGGAGAGGCTGGGATTTTCCTGCTGCTTATCAGTGCCTCCCCCCTTGACTAGTTTAAAAGCTTGCCAATGAAGCATTTAAACCGATTGCTCAAAAGACTTGTTCCCTTCCTGGACAGATGCAGACCATCCTGCCAGTATAGGCTGGTGTCTCTCCAGGTGGAACCCCAGTCCCCAATGAAGACAAACCCCTGTGCTCCACACCATTTTTTCAACCATTCATTAAACTGCATGGTGCAAAGTACCCTCGCCTCACTCATGCCATTGACAGGCAGCACCTCAAAGAAGGATATTGTGTGTGCTACTTGTCTTAGTCCCCTCCCCATTTCTACAAAGTCCTTCTGCACTGCTCTAATCTCATATTTAGCCAAGTCATGGCTAATCATGAGATTAGTTAGTGCATTTGCATCATGAACAATGGCACTGTAGGATATCTGGAGTGAGAATATTAGAAGTTTGCGAACGTACGAGCGTGCGTGCAGACTGCACAATGCACGCTCGTAACAACAGTCATTTTATGGAGCATTGTCAGCAAATTTTCAACACAGGCATTTTAGGACCTCTGCTCATGAACAGTGTCACTGTCATTTTTGTAATGTCTCCAGAACACTGATTTCGCACAGCGAACACGCTATTGTGCACCGAAAGTGCAAAAACATATTTCGGCAATTGATGTGAAAAATGACAGCTGTACAATTCACAAGAAGGTGTAGTAAAATGCCAAATTTGAGAATCTGGCATGAAAATATTGCGAATGCGTTGTTATGAGCATGCATTGCGCAGCTGCTATGCACCTCATAAAACACTCATTTTATGGAGTATTGTCACCAAATTTTCAGCACAGGCATTTTAGGACCTCTGCTCATAAACAGTATCACTGTCATTTTTGTATTGTGTCCCGAACACTGATTTCACACAGCAACCCGCGCTATTCTACTCCAGAAGTGCGAAAACACATTTCGGCAAGGATGTGAAAAATGACAGCTGTATGGTTCACAAGAAGGTATGGTAAAATGCCAATGTTGAGAATGTGGCATGGAAATATTGCAAATGTGCTAACTTACGAGCGTGTGTTGCGCAGTTGCTACTCACCTCGCAAAACAGTCATTTTATGGAGTATTGTCACCAAATTTTCAAAACAGGCATTTTAGGACCTCTGCTCATGAATATTGTCACTGTCATTTTTGTAATGTGTCCCAAACACTGATTTCGCACAGCGACCACGCTATTCTGCGCCGGAAGTGCGAAAACAAATTTTGGGCAGGATGTGAAAAAATGACAGCTACACAGTTCACAAGAAGGTGTGGTAAAATAACAATGTTGAGAATCTGGCATGAAAATAATGTGAATATGCTAACTTATGAGCGTGCTTTGCAAGTTGCTATGCACGCTCATAAAACTGCCATTTTTTTGATTTTTCCCACCAAACTTGCAATATAGGCTTTTTGACAGCCCCTCTCATGAACAGTTGAACTGTTATTTTGTTACTCAGTTCCGAAAGATGATTCCATGCAGTGACTGCAAAATCACCTTTCGAGACCTAATAACGCCATGACAGTGCAAGAATTCATGAGAAGGGATCCCAAAAAATCCATGTTGAAAATTAGGAGCCAACATTCCCAAAAATGCCCAAGATGTGTATTAAAGTTGAAAAACCCCTATTCATTCCATTATACAGCTTACTGGCATTTCCTCAGTTCACGGTCGGCTTTGAAGAGTGCAGACGTGTTCCCGGTCCAGAGAAGATCATCACGACGGACTCCAGAGGTAAGTATGGGGTGGGGGTGAGGGGAGGCATGGTGCACAGTGGGTGGGTACGGGTTGTGGGAGGGGGGCATCAAGACTACGAGGGACCATTTTAGTTTTACAGGTAAAAAAACAGAAAAAAACATTGCGGGACAGTTTTCCTTTTGCAGGGCATTTGGCACGCTGGGGTGGGCTCCAAGTGTGCCACCTAACTGTTTTGGGGGGGATGTTAGTAGCCAATGGGGGATTGGGCACTCTCATTGGCACACAACAATGGGAGGAAATAATGCAGACAGGGGATTGGGCATCCCGTCGGCACAGAATGAAAGCTGGGGGTGCAAACTGAGGGGGATTGGTCACCCCCCTCGACATTCAACAATTGGGGGGGTTTATGCCAATGGGGAGTGGGCTCCCCCGTCGGCACACAAAGACAGCTGGGGAGTTAACCGACAGGGGGATTGAGCACCCCTGAAGTCAGCAGATGTTAGGCGGCCACCCACTTGCTGACCATGCACATAATGGTGATGAGCATGGCAAGAAAAGGACTGCTGCATCTGACGAGCTTTGCTCAGATTGCAGCTGACCTTTTCTTAGATGTGCTGGCCCCATTATGTATGCATGGTGTGGCGCCAACATGCAGGCTGATTGGGAAATGTGGGACATACCTACTGACTCGTGCCCTGCATTCATCAAACAGTGACCACGCCTCCAAATCCCCACTGCCACAAGATGTTGGCTGCACACGCACGCCAACATAACAGAAGGGGGAATTTTGTTTAAGTATGTGAGTGAAAAGAGAAAACCAGGGCAAGGACTGTAAGGTTAGAAAGTGATAGGCGGGAACATGCAGAATGGGATCAGAAAAAGGCAAATATCCTGAACAAATACTTTTGTTTGGTGTTCACACTAGAAGGAGAGGAGACACTAAAAAGTAACAGGAGCTGTGAAGGGAGGGTGGAGAACTACTCCTTTCTCAAAGGAGTGACTCAAAAATGGACTCGCTAATCTGAAAGTGGACAAAGCAATGGAACCAGATACAGTTCATTGGGTGATAGAGCCTTTAACATGAAGATCACTGGATGCTAGATTCCTTAACATGAAGATCACTGAGTGATAGACTCTTTAACGTTAAGATCACAGAGTGCTTGAGTCTGTAACATGGAGATCACTGGGTGCTAGATTATTTAACAAGAAGATCACTGGATACTAGATTCCTTAACATGAAGATCACTGGGTGCTTAATTCTTTACCAAGAAGATCACCGGGTGCTAGATTCCTTAACATGTAGATAACTGGGAGCTAGCTTCTTTAACATGAAGATCACTGGGTGCTTGATTCAGTAACAACGATCACTGGGTGCTAGATTCTTTAACATCATGATCACTGGGTAACAACAAAGAAACATCAACATAAATCAAAGGAAAAAGACTTAAATGATATTTAAAAATTAAAAGTCTTAAGATGGTTGGTCCTAAATACAAAAGAGTATTCATTTAAACATTACTTGAATACTGTAAGAATACTGGAACATAGGACTGTACTAACTAAATACAGATTTGAAACTTTTCCCAGTAACGTACTAGAAGCAAAGTATAACAATGATGAGAACATTGTAAGAGTTTGCCATTGTCCATTACAGTATACCATTGTTTCTGCGACATCCGACAGCGAAATCATTACAGCAACACAACCCATTCAACATCCACAAGCATGAACAGGCTGTCAGAGCACTGTATGGATACAGTGACTCCCAGAGTTGGCCACTCTCCACAGTGATCACTCCCTCCCTGGAGTTGAAAATCTATAAATCTGAGGGGTGTAGGGGGCAAAACAGTCAAAATGTGCTCTAATGCAAGGGGCACTGCCATGGTCAGTTGATATATTTGCCAGGTGAAGTAACCACCATCAGCAAATTTGTGTTGCTGTGGTGTAGAGACTTGGTGAAATTATCAATTATAAGAGTTAGAAGACCAAAATCATGTTATTTTAAGGCATCCTGAGTACAAACTCTCTTGGAAGAAATACTTAAGTAAATTCATTGGATCCCTTTACATATCTTCAAGATTTCTATTAGATTTGTTATTTAACTCTGAAAATGAGGAGAGCATAAAAATCTGGTGCTATACCAATTAGAAATAAGGAAAAAACAAATACAGAAATATAAGCCAAACAAAGAAGTAAGAAGGTATACATGGTCCTAATAAGGTCTTTTTTCTTAACAAGATGACATTGAAATTCAACAGTGGATCAGTTTTCCTCTGTATATACTATAAAAAAAACATTGTGGGTCACTCTTTCATGTTCTTTGAAGACTGTAACAGTGAATGACTTAAGATGTTTATATGTTGATAGAATGGAACTTATCTGTCACATTTTAGGAATAAATAAATTTAGTGCATATTATTGTATGTGAAATATGTATAAAATAACTTTTCTATGTAATCCATTAAATTAGTTACATCTATTTGCTGAAGTTTTAAAAACTTAGAAATGCTTAAATTAAAACTTGTAAGTGGTATTTTAAAATGTGATTATAAATGTAAAATGTATGAGGGGGATTCACAAAAGAGATGCTCTGGCTCATCTTGGACTTGCACAAAATCATGATTCTGAAAGGGCAGAGATGCACTGATACACCACAGATGCACTGAACACCACCTATAATGGTATTCAGAACATCTGGAGGAGGTGTGCCCATGGAAATGTGGTGCAGCCCTATGCACAACCCACCTTGGAAGCGTATCTTTGGAGCAAGTCTGAAGATGTGCCTCCAAAAGATTAGTCTACAAACAGTAGAATAAAGTGGGTGTATGCCCATAGGCAGGCTGATGTACTGCAGAAAGCAGCATGGCAGCCTGGCTAACCAGGTAGTCCAGTGCCCCCCTGCCCATATCCCCATAATGTAAAGTGTCTGTCCATAATTGCCTAGTAGTCTAGTGGAACTCCCTCCTTGCCCTTATCCCTGAACTTGTTCAGATCCTCCCATCCATAAGTCCCTGGTAGTCTAGTGGTACCCCCCGACCCAATCGCATTTCAATTGCATAACCTAAAGTATATCTGGTGGTCCAGTGGACCCCTCCACCCACTCAGGCACCCCCTCCTGCTCCCCCATCCCAGCATGGACAGAATGTCAGCAGGGAGCTCAACCAACCCACAAACCACCATGGCTGCCCACTGACTGAGCTATCAGTGAATGACAGCTTACAGTACGCCTGTAAGCCCATTACTAGACCCTGTTGACCAATGGGCTTGCAGTGTGTACTGTAAGCTTTCATTCACAACCTTGTGAATGAGGTCATCAGAATAAGATCATGAGTGTCACATGCTGCAACGGGGGGGCAGGGTGGGGTGGGGGTGCATGAATGGGCCCCCCACCCACTGGACAACCAGGGATACTTTGGATTTTACATTCAAAATGCGATCAGGTCGGGGCAGGGAAGGGGGTACCAATAGACTACCAGAAATTATGGATGAGAGGTTTTGACCATGTTCATGGACACAGACAGGGAAGGGGGTTCCACTAGACTACCAGGGAATTATGGATGGACACTGTGCATTACAGGGATATGGGCAGAGAGGGGAGTTCCACTAGACTACCAGGGTTACAAATGGTAGGACTGTGACCAGTTTAGGGATATGGGTAGGGAGGGGGGTCTACTATGCTACCAAGGGTTCATATTCTGTGGTTCCTGCAAACAGCCCTTACAGGATACCCAGCGCATTCTGCCAGGCACATCCCTGCAATCTTCATGCAAATTGAGCCATAATGACATGCAAATGGCCCCATTGCGCCTTGCATGCCTAATGGTGCCATTTGCATGTCTGGGGCTGTGAATATCAACCTTGGGCACAGCGTATGTGGAGACTCGCTGCCCCATCATTTTCCCAGCCTGACCAGGGGAATGCGCTGGCACACCTTGGGTTGGGTGCAACTATGGTATTCACAGAGGGGATGCGCTGGAAGCATCTTCTGGTGCATTTTCTGTCAATACCAAAGTTTGGGCTTAGTGCATCTCATTTGTGCCTTCACAACAGAAATGTGCTGAGCAAATTTCTTTGTGAATATCCCCCCCCATGTGTGATTGACATTCTGTAAGTTGTAATAGCTTTATCACCGAAAAATAAACTATAAACTAAACACTGGGTGCTTGATTCTTTCACATGAAGATCTCTGTATATTAGCTTCTTTAACATGAAGATCGGGGGGGGGGGGCTAGATTCTTTAACATCAAGCTTAGTGGGTGCTTGATGCTGTAACATGAAGATCACTAGGTGGTAAGTTGTTTAACATGAAGATTGGGGGGTAGATTCTTTAACATCAAGCTTAGTGAGTGCTTGATACTGAAACATGAAGATCACTAGGTTCCAGATTCTGTAACATGAAGATCACTGGGTGCTAGATTCTTTAGCTTGACCTATCCAGGTCAGAGGCATGGTGGGATGAATAGTAGGCCTCCCCGCCAGCCATGTTGATTACCCAAGTTCAGAGATGGACCCGTGTCACTCAGGGGCCAGCCAGGGAAGTAGTGTTTTTTTTTTTTTATATTTCTATTGAAGACATATCCAAAACATGACAAGTAGGAACAGGTAAGAACATTAATACAGAACATGTAAAGCAGGCAAATCATGAGTACACATTCAAGCAAACTGCTCGGAACAAGCATGTACATCATAGATTTGGTAGTAAGAGGGAGGCCATACCTCATATGTTATACTAGTATATAATGTATTGTAACAGATAAGATTAGTTTGATTATAAACCATAAAGGTTCATATGGTGGGTTGGTTTGTGGTTTGTGACAAGGTTGAGGTACCAACTGAACCCCCACCAAGAACTGTCAAGTAATTTATATAGGACATTACCCCTTGGGGTTCACCATGGGAACACATCCCATTTTATGGCCCAGACCAGTTTGTGCCAAATCATCTCAGACTTTGAGGCATCTCCTGTAGTGTTTGTTTGGACATGCTCAATCTTTAAGCAATATAGCAGACTGTGGGCTCTCTGCTGAATGGTGGGTGAGTTTACTAACATCCACCACTGGACCAGCATCTTGTGAGTATTTATTAATGCAAGGGACAACAATTGTAGATCTTGTCCCAGCAGCTTTCTTCCTAGGTCAGCCCCCAACAGAAATTCTGAGGTACACCTAGGTGGAGCAACACCTAGAACCTTTTTACAGTGCTTTATATATTTTATGCCAATAATTAAGGATTTGGGGCCACATAGGAGACAAATGTAAAACGTCTGCTTCATCTGCACCACATTTAGTGCAATTCTTAGGTTTCTCTAGGTTAAGGCAATGCAATTGGGAAAGGTAAATATATGCTCTATTCAGGAAGGTAAGTTAAGCCTGCCTCAGCTGATTGTCCTTTGAGCAGTTATTGAGATGCTCCACTGTTGCAAACCACATCTCTGGGGTAACGACAATATCCAAGCCACACTCCCAGGCAGATTGTATATGTTGAGAGGGGACTGTAGGGCCATGCTGGAGAATCTTGTAGATTATTGATAAGGACTTTGAGTTAGGTTGTGGCATGATTAACTGTTCCTCAAAGGAGTTATCCTGCGCGCTATTAATGTGGGACTCACAGGAGCCTGACAGTTTACACCTGATCTGAAGATAGACAAAGAAATCAACTGGAGCAAGATCCCATGGTCCCAGAAGTTCCCTGAAGGAAATAAATTAACCTCCTTAAACAGTTGCTGGTTTATACTTGGCCCTTTTTCTGCCATAGGAGAAGGCCTCTCTGTAGGAAGACGCTGTCCACAGGCAAGGCCATCAGGACTGACCAAATGGAAACAAACTGGGATTGTTTATGCAACACTCCAGAGGTAACATGAACTGCTTTCCAGAGTCGTCGGAGTTTTTTTGTAGAGCAGTTGGTACAAGATGTAGACCTGGACACCTCCACAACCCTATATTTAGTGCAGTATATGGTACATATACATTTATTCATGACATACTTAGTGTGGTAGGATATAGTTTAGTACTATGTGATACAGTACTAAGACATGTACTTATTATTGTAGTGTGGACTGGTGGTAAAGACCTGATCCCAACAGGGCTATGTGCTGATAACCTCTGGTCCTAATAGTATTAGCATTGCTTATGCAGGCCTTATGGCACAGTTATTTTTCTGTGCTCTGCAGCTGCTATTATTTTGCAATGCTAAGCAATTTTGTACTTATAACCCACACCCCACTTTTTGTATGGGTGAACCTCTCTTTTTGTACTCCAACAAGGCAACAACCACAGTTGGCAGAAAAGGTATCACCTCTGGCATTAGGGCAACACCTGGCTCAGGCATCTTAGAGGTCAAGCAAAGGGCACAAAACAACATTTATATTTCTACCCAGACCTGGGGAGAGATGCCAGTCTATGTTGTGTCTCCTGTCTATGGGGCCTCAAAGACTCACACAGGTACTCAGAGATGGAATGTCCACAACCAGAAATTGGAATTATACTGTATGGGTTATTCCTGACAGAATGGTACCAGAAAATGGTGGTGCCCCCAGGGCTTGTAGCTATATGAACAGATGACACACGTGTAGCAGGCAAAAACATTTCACAACTCTTTCTGGCAGTACTGAGACTTCTCACAAGAACACTTCCCATGAACGTCTATACCTTTGATTAGGGATCTCTGGACTTTACCACTGCATCGGTAGTGGTTGATGCCACAGTTCTAAATTCGAAAACCACTAGGTGAACTAAGTTAACACTTTCAACCCTTCCTTGTAACCAGTTAGGTCCCTTTGCAACCTGGCTATGGGGTTAGCTCACTCAGGCCAAAGCCAGACTCTCTCTGCCATTACATTTTAGGAAAACCGGATTCTCCAGCAACACAGGGGCCACAAGATCATCCATACAGCACATTGTTTGTGCAAGGGTTCTGACAGCCTGCATTATAACCTTGTTGGGCTCCTAGCAAGGCACTGGCCAATCCCCAGTTATACAACAAATGACCCTTGTACATACAGAATGATGTGCCCCCCCAAGGCATTTGGTAAAAACACTTGAACTCCACAGTTCTCATTCAAAATCCATAGCTTTTGGTTTGTAAACATACAGTGTCTTCATTCTGGGCAGTTATGTTAGTTCTCATTGTTTTTGGGGGACTGCCCTAAATTACTCACTGAACTTTCAGTCCCATTTACTCCTGCTAAGAAAATATTCAACCCCTCGGGGCTTCACAGTATCTGGTAGTCACCACTTTCCACAAAACCGGCTGCTGGTTACTGTACTAGGGCTAGAAAATAACAAACTGAGGGTCCCTCCTTTTGACAAGTGGTCTTGGCAAAACACCACTTGCCTGTAGAACTCTCAACTTCACTCTCCAATTTTAGACTTCAAACTGACTTACAGAAGTCAAGCAACAGCAAAGCACTGTTGCTTATGCTGCTATGAGAGTTCAGAATTCCATCACATCATTCCCTGCCACAGCAGAGCTAAGCAGGTGATGATGCAATGTTTTTTGGAAAGCCTTACACACTCTGGAACTGCCCAGGCTACCTGTCTGATCTAAAACTGATGGGATTCTAGTAACCTCAGGCACTGGCTGGTTAAATACTGTAACCCATAACTAGTTTTAGCTAGTTTTACTCTTATTAGAGGGTACATGCAGAGAGTGATTAGCTCACTGTCCTCTGAGCTGACCTTCTATAAAAGATTTCTGTATTTTGTGATTTTACCTTATTTGGCAGACTGATAGTAACACACATTTCTTATCTAAGAGTATAAGAATGACATCAATGTTGTTTTTTGCCGAGTTCAAATCCAGTTTGAAGTGATATCAGGATATCTGGAGTCCTGTTCCTGACTCCCAGCAAGTATTTTGCTGTATTTTGTGTTTTATGGTAATAAACTACTTTGTTTTTGCTGGATCCTTGGATCAGTGTCATGTGTCGCCAACAGGTCCAGAACTCTCCTGCTAACAAAGTGGTGACCATGGCTGGAACTGTTTGTACAGAACCGATGCCAAGATACTGCAGGTATAAGGGTGGGATAACTACAGAACCTTCACCATTCTCTGGTTTGCAGGATGGTCATTAGTGGCCTCGGCCGCAAGAACATATAGCTGTCTGACTGCTGCGACTGAGGTGAGCCGGAATGCCTTTGATCTACAGTCAATGCAGTTTATAAAGGGAAGACTCTAATTCAGCAGCCAATAATTCTGAGCTCAACGTGGACGTCCTACAATATCTTACCTCACATGGAGGCTGGAAGGATTTCACATCTAAAGTGAAACACCAGACTGACCCGATACAGTATGTAGGAAAGCTAGATACTGAGATTAAGTCTAAAAGTAAGAAACATGACCAAAAGGGTGCAATGGTCGCTGCTTTGTATGCTTTGTGTCAGGCATTGGAATGTAAGGTTTCAGCTCTGCAAAAGGAGGTGAAATATAAATCCAGTGAGGTGTGTACATTACAGAAAGAGATGGAGAATGTTAAAGAAGAGAAAAGGAAAAGAGTAAGTTGCAGGAAGAGAATGAAAGGTTGTCGGATAAGGTACAGATGTTACAGATGACTGGTGTGCTAACGAGCATGAATGAGTCACTGCAGTAAGCATGAAGAGTTGAAAGAAGAGCTTGAAAGTTGCCAGAAAGAGTTAGTGAAAGTACTGAGAAAAAATGCTAATTAAGAGCTGCATACAGGGTGTTGCAGGATAATGTTAGTAATGGACCATTTCAAGGAGGTGTGGATCATACAAACTGTAGACAAGATTGCAGAACTACTTCAGCAGTAGATGATCCTAAAGGGTCATGTGAGTGTGATGGCGTTGGCATCACCCATCATCTGTTTGGCCTCTGAAGAGGATGATGATGATGATCCTTGTGATACTGGAAGATATAGGTGCCACCCACTGGTGGTGGCTCTCACTAAGGAGGATAAAACTGAGGTAGATGGCCTGATCTCTAAGGTTATAGTGAAAAGTGAGCTGTCTGAGAAATAAGCAAAAGCCTTATAAAAGGCAGTGGCCAATGCTCTGAAAAATGAAGTGAAAAAAACAGACACTTATCCAGGGCATGGCTACTGCCAAGGCAGAGGCAGTTGCTAAAAGCATTGTTTCCAGAAGTCCCAAACTCCAATCAAACCATAGTGCTCTACAGTCCACGCAGGCTATTCAAAGCATCATGGACAAAATCAGACATACGGTCCCAGGCGACAATTTGAGTTGTCACTTGGAAAACATGTAACAGCACTGCCAAATGCTTAGCTTACTGCTGGAGCATAAGGTCCAACTCCTCAAACAAACCGTGAAACCCACATTGTGGGCTAAACTACTGGAAGAGGTCTGGAGTGACACCAATGTCTCTTTCAATGCTGTCGCCACCCACCTCTTAGTGGCTCATGATTCAAATATGGTCAGCGTAATGCTGGCTAAGCAGATTAAGCAGTGTAACAAGGCAAATTTATTTAAAAGATGCCAAATCCTGGAGGCTCTGGGCACCGCACAAATTTTTGAACAAGATTTAAAAACACAAACACAAAAATAACACAGAATTTTATACAAAATAAGAATAAATAAATCCAATAAAATCACAAACTTTACTATAAGTACTAATCTAAACATCAAAGGCTTGGGAAAAAAGGAGTGTCTTGAGATGGGCCTTAAAAATATCCACCGTGGGGGCTTCCCTGACCTGAGCTGGCAAACAACTCCAAAGAACGGGAGCCGCAACACTAAAGGCTCTATCGCCAGCTGATTTAAGCCTCATTCTGGGAATGGTCAGGAAGCCAACACTAGAAGATCAAGAGGGTGGGTAGGGAGGGTAGGTAACAGAAGGTCTGACAGATAACCAGGGCCCTGCCGTGTAATATGGCAAAGCCTTTGCTGCCCAGTCAACAACCAGGCAGCTGTGTTTTGCACCAGCTGCAGTCTGCGGAGAGATCCTCCTGTGACCCCTAGATAGAGCGCATTACAGTAGTCAAGCCTAGATGTGACTAAGGCATGTATCAAGGTATGGAGGTCCAGAGGCAGAACAAGGAGCTTAATCCTGGCAATATTTCTGAGATGGAAAAAAACAGGTACGAATCGTGGAGGATATTTGAGCCTCCATGGTTAGGTTCCTGACCAGAATCACTCCAAGATTTCTCACACAAGAGGAGGCCTTCAATGACACAGCTCCAAGAACAAGCACAGTTTCTGAGTCAGAGGCCATCCTATCATGAATTCTGTTCAACTCCACTACCAATACCTCTATCTTGTCATGGTTCAGTCTCAACCAGCTGGAGGCCATCCAGTCATTAATCTCGGCCAGACAGATATTAAGCACATCCATTGTGTTGGATGTTCCTGGGGCAAAGGACAGATATAGCTGAGTATCATCGGCATAACAATAAAAACTCAGACCATACTTCCTAATGATCCCTCCCAGGGGCAGCATGTACACTGCGAACAACATTGGGGCCAGTACCGATCCTTGAGGGACTCCACAAAATAGGAGACTGGGTGTAGATGAAGAATTCCCCATCATAACCCATTGCCTCCTGTTGGTAAGAAAGGACTCAAGCCAGTTGATGACAGTACCGGTGAGTCCACATAGCTCCCTAAGGCAGACAAGCAACACACAATGGTCCACAGTGTCAAATGCTGAAGAGAGATCAAGGAGAAAAAGAATTGTCTTGTCCCCCTGATCTCTTACCCTAAGGAGATCATTCTGCACCTGAACAAGCACAGTTTCTGTGCTATGTCTAGCCCAAAATGCCGACTGGAAGGGTTCATATAACTCGTGAGTCACAAGGTGCTCTTCCAACTGAAGCGCTACCACCTTCTCCACCACCTTCCCCAGAAATGGAAGGTTGGATATAGGATGGTAATTTACCTTGATCTCCAGGTCTAAAGATGATTTCTTTAAGAGGGGTCTCACCAGAGCCTCCTTCAAGGCATCCAGAAAGATCCCCTCAGAAAGGGAGCACCGTACAATCAAGGCAAACACCGGGCCAACAGAGTCAACACATCTCATTAAAAAACACGTTGGCACTGGATCCAGTTCACAAAAGGTATGCTTCATGTTGGCTGCCACCTCAATAACCTCACTAACCTCCACTGGTCTAAACTCCCCCCAACTAGTCGGAGTGCACTCAGAACACATCAGGTGACCACTGTCAGCTATAACATTGCTGGTTGAAGAAGCCACCCGACGGATCGAGGACACCCTGTCCGAAAAAAAATGAGCAAACTCCTCACAATCTATATTAGAAAAAACCTTCCCGGGCTGCAGACAGGCAGGATGGAGAAGCCTGTCCACAGTCTGGAAGAGTAAAGCTGGTTGGTTTTTCCCAGCAGCAATCTCCCTAGACAGGAACACTGCCTTCTTGCGATTGATTGCCTCCTGGTACGCACTATAGTGCGTACGCAGGACCAGTTTGTCCGCCTCCAGGCAGGACCTCCTCCTGCAGCGCTCTAATCTCCGACCTATCTTCTTCATCTCCCTGAGCTCCCCATCAAACCACAGGGACCTCAGGTATGAAGTTCTGGGTCGTACACGGACAGGTGCAAGGGAGTTGATGGTGTCAGATAACACCCTATTATAGGTGTCAACCCCAACATCAACACCTCCGACTCATGCAGCACCCACACTAGACAATTTAGCTGCCGCCAAAAAACCCTCAGGGGTCAAACCCGTAAAGGGCGACAGCTAATCATCTCAGCAGGGGAAGGGCTTATGGCGGGAGCTCCAAGCATGAACTGCACCGTGCAATGATTGGACCAAAGTACTCGATCAATCCTGAGATCGCTGATCTCAAGCCCCAGTGAGAACACCAGGTCCAACATGTGGCCATCCTGATAAGTTGCTGCAGTAACAGCCTGCATCAATCCTAAGGAGGACATAATCTGCAAAAAATCACAGCTACATCTGTGATTCCCGTCGTTGACCCAAACATTGAAATCCCCCAGAAAAACACATCTGGAGGATCCCAACATTTCGTCGGCGACAAATTCTGCGATCTCCTGCAGGATATTCCCCATCGGCCCAGAAGGGCGATAGGTGAGGAAGATCTTGTAGCCAGCGCCAAGTCCTCCACGAATAGCCACACTTTCAAAGGAACCTGGTGTTCTCACTGGGTGCACAGTGAAGGTCAGGCTGGATCTAAAGCAGATAGCTACACCGCCACCCCTGCGTTCCACTCTGGGGAAGTGCATCACGGTACACCCAGGAGGGACTACGGCCTCAAAAATAGGGCCCGCATCATCTCCCACCCAGTTCTCCGTTATGCAAGCCAGATTGACCGAAGAAATCAAGGCAACAATAATTGCTGTCTTATTTCTAATTGATCTGGCATTGCAAAGCACTGTAGTCAGGGGATTGAAGGGTGATGCAGCCCCTCAGGTTACCTGACCACTTGGTCTGGTGGACTCCCTGGAAAAGGGGTACCAACCACGTTTGGCTTCTCCCAGATGCCCGTCATAACCCAGAGCACGTTCTGGACCTAACAACCTCTATCCTACCATCGCCCATACATGGGTCACCCCACTGTCCACGACCAGCACAATCCCTTCCAATCCCCACTTCCCAACAGTATCTGACAGTAATGTCTGACACTGGGAGGGGGATAAGAGGATGCAAGTCATGTAGCAGTGAGCTCATATAAATAATCCTGGCCCCCTTAAATCCACCCATATAGCCCCTACATATCCCAAGCAACTAATACAGTACTTAACTATCCAACTTTAAACAAACACAGTTGAATAACACCTAAAATGTCTGCCTGGCCTACTCAAATATCAAAGTTAATACTATTAATTAACATTAAAACAAAATGAAACTGTTTCACAATAGTGGTCTCTAGCTAGGCTATTTCTTACCTCAATAATGATTTAGACAGTAGGATACAAACTATTAGACTTTAACACTATTTAAGAGGCACACAAAAGAAGAACCTACCCTTTTTCCTTCTTTATTTACCTGTAAAAGTTCAGTACCATGTTGTGCTTGCGCCACTCACACGCTCGGGCTTGCGAGTGGCTCAACAATTTGAAGAAGACACTGTCCCCACCCCTCCGGCTCACAGGTTCTAGCTCCCCCTCACATACACCTCCAAGCAGATGGAAACAGCACGGACCCACTTCACAGCCTCTCACGCCGTGCAGGTCCTGCAGTCAGGAGGGCAATTCGGGCTTCAGCGCACAACAAACAGGGGGGCACAAGTTCGTTTCCTCTTACAGTTCGAAAAACACCTAGCTGCTTACGAGCAGCGTCGCAGTTCACAGAAGCAGATGTCCAGCACTCAGACTAGCCACTTGCGAACGGCGCAGCAATTTAACAAGGAAGCACAAACCCAGTATGAAGGCCGGCTATGGCTCGCTTACAATACTGGCAAAGCACTCGAGTGAGAGGGGGCAGACGGAGACTCAAAAGAGTACAAATGTCTTTTTCTAAGAAACTTTCTCTCAGCTATTTGGGAGAGGGTGGAAACCATAGTCTTCCCTATACGGGACAGATTCGCCCAAACTCTGGAATGGGTGGAATGCATTTACCAGGTCCATGACAAGGACCTTGGTTTGAGCTCTAAGTCCAAAGCCACTGCTGTGTGAAAAGCCACAGCGCCATCTACTTAGTATGAAGTAGAGCGGAATCGTAAAGATCCTCAACACAACAGATCCTCAAACAAGAAGAAATTTAGACCAAGGTTGAATCAACAAGATACAAAGACAAATAGAGGACAAAAACAGCGGTCCAGACCTTCATACCAGGATTTGTTAGCTGAGGTAGAGCAGCTTCGGGCATACAAGTCCAAAGCCGAATGCAGCAAGGGTTGTGGCAGCCATCCCCAAATTGAATCCTGAATCTGGGGAGGGCGTGCTAACAAAGACCTTTTCCGAGTTCAGCCAGGAGCTCCGTGCACTGGACCTGACACTCTATGATGCCTTGCAGAATTGTGATGACTCAGCCTGATGGTGTCAGGCCCCAGTCAGCATACTTACCTCTTTGGTAACTAATGACTAGGGTCACATCTGTATGGAAGTGCTGGTCAGGGGTGGACAGCTTAAAATGCTTCTAGACACAGGACTGACCATCTAGGTCTTAGATAAGACTGACCCCCAATATTCTCCATGGTCTACTAGGAAGTCTGCTTCCACCCAGACCTTCGAGGGGACCGTAGTGACAACCTACCAGTCAATTCCTATACCTGTCATTGTCGAAACCTTGGAGGCAGAACACTGTTTTGACTTTATGCAGTCTCTCAATTATCAGAGCATCCTGGGAATAGATTTTCTCTCCTGACATGGATGCATGGTGGACTTATCCAATTGGCTGCTCCTCTAGGCACCAGGTCTCTATCGCAGGCTGCTCATTTCTAATTTACATGTAGTAGCAGTTGTACAGATGAATGATGCGGAATATGACATCGTCGTCATGTTCCAGCACCATCCCCTATTTTGGAGCAATACAGGGATACCTTTGCTCAACACAATCATGAATGTGAAAGGATGGACATCATCATAAGGGTTACTGGCAGGGACCTTCCATGACAAAAACAGTAACCCTACCATTGAATCGCTTTAAAGCAAGAGTCCATCAGACCTTGTGTCTCCACTGTCAGTTCCCCCAATTGGCATGTGAGGAAACCCAATAATACCTAGATACTAACAGCTGATTACAGGAAACTTACTCAGGTGACCCCCTGCAGGGCACCTACCATAGCTTCAGGCCCTGGATGTGCCAAGACTTTTAAAGCCTGAACACAAGTGGTTCAGTACCTTGGATATTTTCAGTGGCTTCTGGTCACTGCCATTGGCCCCAGAAAACCAAGTTTGCCTTCACCTTTTAGGGATGTCAGTTCACCTGGATGTGCTTCCCACAGAGTTTTCATAACAGCCCCTCCCTGTTTCACATCCACATGTGAGATGCCCTCCAGGGTTTCTCCACACTTGAATGTCTCCTACAATAAGTGGATGATCTTCTCTTGACCACTGCAGACCAAGAATATTGCCTACAGTTGCTTGCTGAACTCTTAGCCCCCCTGCAATGCACATGTCTAAAATGCAACACTGCCAAGGTCCAAATTTGCCAGTCTGAAGTATCCTTCTTGGGCCTGTAAGTTACTGCAGAAGGGAGGAGCCCCACCCTTGAAAAGGCACATAGTATTCAGGACTTACCTTTGCCCACCAGTGTGTCCACTTTCAGATGTTTTCTGGTCATGGTAAATTATTCCAGAGATTTTATCCCTCATTTTGCCTATAAATCAACACCACTGTATGAATTGCTGAAAAAGATTGCCCCCTGGTGTTTGGGCCCAGAACATACCAAGGCAGTTACTGCCTTGAAACAGACCTTAGCCTTAGCCCCTCATTTAGTTAACCAAAATCCTGATTTGCCCTTCCATTTGGAAACTGTCACCTCTGATATGGCTATGTCTGCCGGTTTGGAACAGAAGGTGCATGGATGCCTTAGGCCTATCACCTGTGCATCCCAAATCTTTTTGCCAGCGGAAAAAATATACTCTTTTTGTGAGAGAAATGTGCTGGCTATAGCTTGGTCTATAAGGCACTTTACTTACATAATTGGACTTTGCCCCACTGTGTTGCACACCGAACACATCCACCACCAATTTTCAGTTATCAGACTGAGTAAAGGATGGAAATGTTTCTAATGCAAGACTTATCCACTGATCACTCCTCTTGCAGGACTGGCATATTGCTGTATACCCCCACCAAACCCCCGTCTATTCTTGCCCATGGGCTACTTTATATTGGAGACCCACGTGAGTGTGGATTGGAACCTTTCTCTTTACCAGAACCCAGTCCATTTCTACCTGCCACTCACGCTGTCATGGTGGACCACCCAGACACACTGTGCTTTCATGGAAGGTTCCTATGTTTATCGTTAGGGATTCCAGGTAGCAGGAGTTGGAATCTTGGTTCTCTGCTGGGGGGGGGTGGGTGGGACCGTGGAGGTAGCCAGGAAGTGTACCATGTACAATATGTAGACTTGGCAGTCATTCTACATATTATACATGGTGCAGTGGTTTAAGGCTCTGAACTGCAAACCTGGAGACCTAGATCTGAGTCCCACAGCTCCCACTTGCATACTGTGTGACCCTGAGCAAGTCACTTAACTTCCTTGTGCTCCCAGGTCACACCTGGAAACAAGCTTCGACTTAGTGTGCCTTTCCTGGTTAAACAATTTTCCCTTTCCCCTTTCCCCTCTTTCATAAATAAAACTGATACAGGAGGAACAAGAAGGGGGTCACTATCCTTATTTTGTGACTCTTTGTGGATGTGCTACTCCCTTACAGAGTTTTTGCCTTTTTGGAAAACCCATGGGTATGCTTCCTTAGAAGGAACCCCAGTCAGGCACTGAGACCTATTCCAATACATCAACACTATGGCAGCAGAAGTTCCCTTTAAGCTGTATGTTGCCATTGGCCTGGTCTTTTCTCTGATCGTTCAGTGTTCCTTATCTGAGGGGGATCTTTCCTGAAGCCTTGAAGGAGGCATTGGTGAGTCCATTCCTAAAGAAACCATCTCTGGACCCGGAGGTTAGGGCAAATTACTGTCCTATCTCCAACCTTCCCTTTTTGGTGAAGATTGTGGAGAAGGTAGGGGCACTTCAGTTGGAAGAACACCTTGTGACCCATGAGCTACATGAACCTTTCCAGTTGGTATTTCAGCGAGGCATAATACAGAAGCCACACTTGTTCGGGTGCAGAATGATGTCCTAAGCGCTAGAGATCAAGGAGAAAAGACAATTCTTGTTCTCCTTGATCTCTCTTTAGCATTCAACACTGTGGACCGTTGTCTGTTGCTCAATCACCTTAGGGAACTCTGTGGACTCATCGGTACTGTCATCAGCTGGTTTGAGTTCTTTTTACCCAACAGGAGGCAACAGGTTGTGATGGAGAATTTCTCCTCCACCACCAGCCCCCTATCTTGTGAAGTACCTCAAGGTTCAGTTTTAGCCCCAATGTTGTTCGCAGTGTACATGCTACCCCTGGGAGGGCTCATTAGGAAGCATGATCTGGGTTTTCATTGCTATGCTGATGATACCCAACTATACGTATCCTTTACCTCAAGAACATCCAGTGCGGTAGATGTGCTAAACAGCTGCCTTGCCAAGGTCAATGACTGTATGGCCTCTAGCTGGTTGTGACTGAACCCCGATAAGACAGAGGTATTAGTGGTGGAGTCAAACAGAGTCCATGATAGGATTGTCTCTAGTTCAGAGACAAGACTTGTTCTGGGATCTGTTCCATTGAAGGTCTCCTCTAGGGTGCAAAACCTTGGTGTCGTTGTGGATAGGACCCTTTTTTTTTTTTGAAATTTCTATTTTTCTTCCCACTGCCCCACAGAGCCATACCATCTGGAGCACCCATGAAGCCTGCCCCTGCCAGCACCTACCCGCGCCCTCCGGTCCCTTCATCAAGCCACGGAAACCCCCCAGACAGGGTCGGGGTTGGGCAACCCCCGAATCTTGTAATCTTGTCAGGGTCATGGATAGGAGTCTGACAATAGAAGTGCAAGTGTCTTCCACCACCTGTTTTTTCCATCTCAGAAATGTTGCCAGGATAAAGCCCCTTGTTCTGCCTCTGGACCTCCCCACTTTGATGCATGTCTTAGTTACATCAAGGCTTGACTATTGTAATGCACTCTACCTCGGGGTTGCGCAAGGATCCCTCAGCAGGCTGCAGCTAGTGCAGAACACAGCTGCCTGGCTACTTATTGGACAGCCAAAATGTTGCCATATTATGCCGGAATTGCATGAGCTGCACTGGCTGCCGGTCAGGTGGAAGATCCTCTTTAAGGTGGGTCTTCTCACCTATGAGGCTCTACACTGCCTGGGACTTGGTTATGTGTTAGACCTTCTTTCACTGGCTCTTTCAGTCTGCCCTCTCTGTTCCTCCTGTGGGGGCCCCCTGGCAATTCCCAGGATGAGGTTGAAATCAGCTGGTGACACGGCTTTTAGTATTGCCGCCCCTATCCCGTGGAATTTGCTACCTCTTGGGGTTAGGTGGGCCCCTACTTTGAAGGTATTCAAGGCCCACCTTAAGGCCTTCCTATTTGCCCAGACCTTTTCAGATTAAGCTGTTAGTCTAGATATGAATTGTTGGTAATCTGACTTTTAGCATACTATTTGTGAAAAATGTTATCATGAGGAGCTGATTATTTATGTTTTTTTAATTTTCTGTCATTTATGGATTTGTTTTTGTATATGTTTATTCATCTGTATGGCGTCCAGAGCCTCTGGGAATGGACATCTTTTAAATCAGTTTTACCTTGCCTTTCCTTGCCTTGCCTATGTCCACAAAGTGAATGTCCACTCCTAGTCAGGCCCTTTTCATGAACAGAATGACAGAGCAGATACACTGTTCAAGCAAGGCACATTCAAGGGGGAAGTGTGGGTGATGCCAGCACTTACAGAGACACAGCCAGTAGCTGCACAAAGAAGAAAACAAGCTAAACCATTGGATTTGGCCATACTGCAAATGGTAGACCCAGAGACAAAAGAGGTATACAACCATCTCTAGTAGCAGGCAGAAGTGTCTAGTGACAACCCGATAAAGAGACACTTCAATCACATCTCCCTTTCCCCTGATCAAAAGCTGGTTTTGTATAACTAGGGGGACACCATACTGTGGGTGATCCCCAAAGACCTTCGGTCAGAATTCCTCCACCAGGTGCATTGCACACCTACAGATGGACATCAGGATTTAGACAAGACCCTGCAGAGACTGAGAACAATAGGGTGGTGGCCTGGTCAAATAGTAGATGTCCAACGTTATCTGAACAACTGCATCACCTGTGCTTAAAACAATCTAATATCTGGCAAGAAAAATTCCAAGTTGCTTCCACAGAGTTCATCAGGTCCTTGGAATGCAATCCAAATGGATTTTATTGGACCTTTGCCTACCACTAGCAGAAACAACAAGCATGCATTGGTCATCACTGACCTATTTTCCAGATTGGTTGAGGTCTTCCTCTATGAGGCTAATACTGCCAAAGCCACTGCAAAAATTCTGGTGGAGCAAGTATTCATCAGGTGGGGCCTACCTATTAAGATAAACTCTGACAAAGGATGAGCTTTACTGACCAGATAGTGCAAGAAGTTCTTAACATGTTAGGAGTAAGGCTGAAGTTCCACATATCTTATTATCCTCAGTGTTCTGGAGCTGTAGAGAGAACAAACAGGCAGATCAAGGCAATGTTGTCAAAGTTTGTCAATCAGAATGCAGAGAATTGGGATACTTTGTTATCCTTACACCTAATGGCAATCAGGGCTACAGCTACTCAGTAGACACCCTTTAAGGTGATGACTGATCAACAAATGAGATTGTCTGAACACTTATTGGTGGACGTCCACACCACTACCATGGTTAGAGTGTCGGCTGACACCTATGTGAAGCAGTTACAGGAAAATTTGGTTGAAATCCACTGCTTTGATGCTCAAAGCCGGGCAATGCTCAACAAAAGTCCAAAATGAACTTTGACAAAGATGTCAAGGAGGTTGATTGGCAAGTGGTGTGAAAGAGTCATGGTACTGCAATATTCAGCACCCACCAACTCCCTATGTGGCAAATGGTCTGATCCCTATGAAAGGGAAAAAAACAACCCCATGTTCTAACAAGCAGTGTGGTTGTTGAACCACAAGAAGCCTATTAACAAGTGGTTTCATGCCGATCAGCTCAAACTGTTCAAGGGCTCTGACAGCCCTGAGTAGGTAAATTCACTTGAGCTAGCAGGGGGAAGGGGTTTGCCCTTCCAAATATTCCTTTTCTGTTTCCCAGAAGGAAATTCCGACTGACAATCTGGTCAAAAACATATGCCAACGCAGGCATGGATGAGATCCTCCAGATTATCCATCTTTGGGGTACCATGGTTCCCAATGGTGTATCCTGGTAAAGACCTGCAGATCCCGACCATCATGCCTGGCAGAAACGACAGCCAGGCCCTTCTCAAGTCTATAAAGACATAGTGGTGGGCTACTCAAATTGTTCTCCCTTAATAAAGAACATTTGACAACAAGATCAAGGGACTTTGAGTTTTTAAATCATTATGCAGCTTCCTGAATATAAAAAACCTGTACCAGTGGTAGGTTCCACAGATTCGATCTTTTACCCAGCTTCTCCAACTTCTCCTGCTACTGTGCCCAACATGACTGTTTTCATATCTCCTGAGACCATCACTCATCTACTACAGCCTTTACATTGCCCTACCCTGGAGCCAGGTCCACCTAGTGGCCTGACTGCAACTTCCATTCCTGGGACACTTTATTAACAATGTTCAACTTATGCATGTTCCTGTTGTTTTAAATATATCACATTAGAATGGTGGCCCATGATGTCGGCGTCTCTGAAACGGTAAGACCAAAAGTCGACGAGGGAATTTCGGCAAGGACGAAATGGTGACAAATTGTTTTACCCCCTCCTTCAGGTGCTATGACCTTGGAGTTGGTCATATAAATAAGGAGGTGTTTGGTGGTGCAGGGAACAAAGCCCCCTTAAAAAAATAGTCACTATTTCTGTCCTCACCAAAACCCTGTCGCGATTCTGTACTCACCATTTTGGAGTCACCGTTATCTCATAAAACCCATTGAAACATGGCTGAATATGGCCACTGTTCTACAACCAATGTTTCTAGGTTTCATGCTACTATGTGTCAGTGGCTCAGTAGGTAGCACACTCGCCTCTGAGACTTGGAGATCAGAGGGCTGTGGGTTCAGTTCCGACATCTGGCATTTGAGTTAATAGCGCAGTGCTGACACTTTAGTGCAGCATGAGAGGGGCGCTGCACTTCTGAGGTGCTGTGTTTTGAATGAGATGCTAAACCGAGGTCCCATCTGCCTGGATTGGTGGTAGTTCAGGTGGATGTTAAAAGATCCCATGGCACTTACCGAAAACAGTAGGGGAAATTTTTACTGAGCAACATAATCAAATACAAGAAAAGGAGAAATTCATTACACAGTAATATAACACTGAAAAACAAAGGAAAAAAAGAACAAAAAAACAAACAATCAAGAAGAACCTCAGGAAGTGACAGTATTGAAAAACTAATACAAAACATAGACAGGATGAAAAACCCCAAAAGAAAAAGCAATCCCTTTTATCTCCAATACCCCACAGAGCAGTGAGACCACAAATGGAACAAAATAATATATAGTAGATTTCCAAAACAGTCCAGAATACAATGAATATCATCACCCAACCCATATCACCCCCTTCCAAAAACGCCAGCATACTACCTCCCCCATAGTGCGAGCTCCGTAATGATAAACTTTATCTAATTCCGTCTGTACTTGGCATAACATGTTCCACACAGTGACTACCTTTTGTTGCAGAACCCTGAGGCATCTAGCATGCCAGATCACCCATTTGAAACATGCAAAAATTACCCAAACCGTACTCTTCTGCCATTTTCTCCATCCTGTCCCTAATAGTCCTAATATCAAAATGTCATAAGTCATCCATTCAAATAGATCTTCACCCCACAAAGCAGCTCCAAAACCTTGTATACAGGAACATTCAAAAAATAAATGTTGCATGGTTTCAATTTGACCTAAACACATCCCCACTAAACAAACCCTGTCATCTAGCACTTTATGTTTCTGATTTCCCTTAACATTTAATCATTGATGCCCACACAACCAGACCATATCCTGCATTTTTAATGGACTTCTTGGTTCAATAATACTGTCCAGTAACAATTGACAATTAAAGTGAGAAGGAATATTAAATACAGGCTCTTCCAGATAACTGTGTGTGAGGATAGTCCTAAATAATTTCCTCCTAACAGTGTCCACAGACCAATGGATCATTATTTTCCACAATCTGACATATTTCAATAAGGTCTGTACATCGGAAGGAAAACATTTGTCAGAAACATGCCATTTTCCTCTCCCCCATGCTTTCAAAAACTGAGGCTCCCAGCGTTTCATACTATCAACACCAAATCCTGCACCCCCTAACATCAGCAGATGAATATTACTATAAAAAAATTACTAAACAAATATACCAATGGCTGAACCATATCAAGCCCACTTTCCTTTCAAGCTCTGTATGTACGTGCCCATTTCACAGGATTCAGACGACTGCCCTATAAAAATAAAAAGAACAGTCCCATCAACTTAGCCTGCATACTAAAGAGTACTAGATATATATGGGAGACATACAAAAAAAACAGGCAAAATATAAGCTTTTAATAAATAAATCCTTTTCTTCCTCATCTTTTTCCAAGATTTCCAAGACATGATTTTTCTGTGTGCATCATCATATACCAGGTCCCAATTCATTTGTTCCGCCCTTCTGGTACCAAATAATAATCCTAGTATTTTAATCTCCTCATGTTCAACCGGATTTGAAAATTTCAAAGGTATAGATGCGTTACCTTAAATCAGTAGTTTACACTTACAAAGATTAAGGGTAATCCTCGTAAAATCATGCAAATCTGCCAAAACATCAAGAACACCTTGTCCTCATTCCAAGTCTCGTACAATAACCATGCAATCATCTGTATAAGCAGACACTTTTGGATACACTTTTCCAGTCCTATCAAAAATAGGTCTTATCTCAGAGTCATGTTCTATAAGTCATAATAGTGGATCAATTGCAAAATCATATAACAGCGGACTTAATGGACAACCCTGCCTAACACCATTCTGTAGCTGTTCTGGAGTCCCTAAGTGCCCATTTAGCAATGGTATCATTATCACCCTTTCATATAAATGCTGAAGCACACTAACAAATTGATGTGGAACTCCATACATCAGGAGAGTATCCCATAAATGACTATGCCATACAGCATCAAAGGCTGTTTCCTGGTCCAAAGACATTAAGTATCCATCCAACTGCATATTTAAACCTTGTTCAACAATTTCCCTAACAAAAATTAAATTCTGTTGACTACGTCTACCAGAGATAGCACACGTCTGATTAGACAATATCACATAGATTGCTACCCGTGACAATCGAGATGTTAAAATTTTGGTAAATATCATAGTCGGAGTTCAAGAGACTCAAAGGTCTCTAATTCTTGATATGCTGTGAATCTCGTTTTTGATATAAGAAAGTCATTACTCCCTCTTGCATACTGGGGGTCAAACTCCCTCCATCCAAAATCTCCTGATACACTTCTCGCAGATCAGTAACCAAAGCAGCTTTAAAACATTTATGAAATTCATTAGAGATGCCATCCAACCCTGGGGCAGTATGAGCTGATAAATGATCTATTGCTATACCAATCTCCTCAGTTACTGGACATATTAAAGCTTCTACTTCATATTCAGGAATCTCAGACAAAGGTCCAACATTCAATGGAGCAGTCCACTTTGCACTCATAGCTTTCTGATAAGTATAGCATAAGTGATCCGTAACTACTGTTTGGATACCAGAATGCATATCATACAATATCCCATCTCATTCAATCAAAGCCCTCATAGTCACTTTCTGCACTCCCTGTAATTCAATCTCATAGCGATTAACTAACTCCTTTCTCTCCTGCATAACAAATTGCTGATTTTTTGTGCTCTCTCCCTCTCATCTCTTATGATATTCACACATTTGTGTTTTAAGCAACTGTAATTGCACCTGATTCTCATCACCATCCTCCCACGCTTGCGTTAAAAGCTTTAAATACCATGCTCTCAGATGTAAGTACTCCAAATATTTCAAACCAGCTAGAGACCCTGATGCCCATTTAAAAAAATCCCTAACATTCCTTTTCCTATCCTCCCACCATTCTCCCCAAGAATCATATAAAAATCTAACATCTTGCTGAACAAATAGTAAATTACGTACCCCCTGCTGCACTGCCTCCTGCTGTAAATAGATGTATTCAATTTCCAATAACTTCTACCAATAGAAATGTTATGTTCCAAACTTATCCTAGCCTGAACCTGCTCATGATTCAAGGTTTCCAAAGGTACAATGTTAACTGTTGTACTAATCAAACGAGGAGAAACAAACCAGAAATCAATACGAGTTGACAATCTGCCTTTATAGAATGTATGTTCCAGAATCTTTCCCAAAAGATCATAAATATCATATAAGCCAGCAGTAGACAAGATGTTTGTCAATGCATTGGTATCGCTATACACTTTTTGAGTCTGTCGACCCCAATCCCTAGATGACAAACCACAGTTAAAATCCCCCCCCCCACACAAAATCAATTTAGAGGTGGAGAGGAAGGGTTCAATAAGACAAAATAAAGCCACTCTATCAGCTTGATGTTTGCGGTGCATACACATTAATCAAGCAATATGCTAAACCACCAAGGACCACATCCACAAGCAACACCCTGCCAGGAAGAACATCTAAGACTTTCAAGATTTGGAGAGGCAAATCAAAAAACAAAATACCCACAACTGAACAAGGTACTTCCCCCACCAACCACAAGGATGGTCCCCACCTCCAATCCCTTTTTGCCTGCTCTGTCTCAGAAATAGTGTGTAATCTAGTATCCTGTATAAAAATGAGCTGGCCTAAATTATTATGCAAACTAGCAAAGGTAACAGCAAACTTTTGACAATTATGGATACTATTAACATTAACAGTAGAAATAAGAACAGAAGACAGCATGGAGAAGTGAAAAAAAATCAAAATGTTCAAACAGTAATTCCACAACATTTCCTTTTTTTCCTCTTTTTCAGCTTAGTCTTCTCAACCTTTCTGATTCCAACCAAAGTCTCAAGTTGTGATGAAATCACTGAGGAGCCATCAGACACAGAGTGTGTGGCTATTCAATTGATAGACTCAATGAACGAAATTCTACTGCACCTACTGGAAATGCCTCTGGAGCATCAAATGCAACAGAACATATCAAGCCATTCAGCATCCAGTAACCCGGATACTTCCAGATCACCACATCTGTCATGTGCCCCATACAACTCACTAAATGGCATTTTCTTCAAGTCAAGATTACATATACTAGGATGGACAATACTGCATCATGACGCACCTCAAGAACATCTCTTATAGACACATTACTTGTAGTGCCGACGTTCCCAATTTCTGCCATGTGCCTCATGAATGCACCATTATTGGTCATTTCATGATCACCCCTGTGCCCTGTCCTGAGCAAGATTACATTGCCAGTGACCCTGACTATCTGGATGCTTTAGACAGGTACATACCAGTTTTTAATATGCATATCAATCCTCACACCCTGAATCTTAAATCCATGTTAGAGAGAAAAGATACTCATCTTATACATATCACTAATACTATTCAGAAAGCCAAAAAGTATTTACATGATTTAATTTATGCTGGCGATTTACATTTTTTTTTCCTTTTACTGACAATTTGCTGGAAATGTTTTTTAAAGCCTTTGTCATTTTTCTGGCTATTTCGTTTTTTATTCTTATTTTTACCATTTGCTGCTTGTGCTGTATCCCAGGCATTATCAAAGACAGCTATGCTTCCTCTATGCTGCCAAGTCCATAAAGTTTTTATCCTAACTTACCATCTTGTGTTGCCAGTTTAGCAGGAAACAAGGGGGGATATGGACAGACCCACAGTCCTATGCTTAGTGCAGCATATGGTACACGTATATTTATTAATGACATACTTAGTGGGTTAGGACATATTGCAGTACTGTGTGATATAGTAATCAGACTTGTACATATTATTGAGTGGGGGGGGATTGTTTAACCAGGAAAAGTACACTAAGCCAAACCTTCTTTCGAGGTCCGACCAGGGAGTTAAGTGACTTGCTAAGGGTCACACAGTGTGCAAATGGTGGCTGTGGGATTCAAACCATGGTCTACAGGTTTGCAGCTCAGTGGCTTAAACCACAGTGCTAAACAGCCTCCTTATTGTAATATGGACTGGTAGTAAAGACCAGATCCCAACAGGGCTATGTGATGATAACCTCTGACCCTAACAGTATTAGCATTACTTATGCAGGCCTTATGGCACAGTTCTTTTTCTTTTCTACGCCGCTACTATTACCGTGCAATATTGGAGTACAGTGTACAGTTCTGGAGACCATACCTACGTAAGGACATAGACAGGGTAGAGAAGGTTCAGAGGAGGGCAACAAAGATGGTGCATGGATTGCATCACAAGTCCTATGAAGACAGGTTGCAGGAACTGAACTTGTACTCCCTGGAGGAGAGGAGGGAGAGAGGGGATATGATAGAGACATACAAGTATCTTACAGGGAGGAACAGGTGCAGGAAAACACTATTTTAAGTGAAAAGATGTTCCAGGACTAGAGGGCATGGGATGAAGTTGGAGGGAGGACGATTCAGAGGAAACATGAGAAAGAATTTCTTCACAGAGCGGGTGGTGGACAAGTGGAACACCCTGCCAGAGGAAGTGGTGGGGGCTGAAACAATCACGGGATTTAAGAATGCATGGGATAGACATAAAGGAATTCTGGAGGTCAGGGGTAAGGGGCAACAGACTTCTAGGAAAACAAACTGAACTTACAAGCTCAAATGGGCAGACTGGGTGGGCCATAGGCCCTTATCTGCTGACACTGTCTATGTATCTATGTATCTATGTATTAAGCATTTTTTTACTGTAGCCCAAAATAAGTTTTAGCTACATTTACTCTTGTCAGAGAGTACATGCAGAGAGAGTGATGAGCTAACTGTCCTCTGAGATGATAGTCTACCAATGAAATTTCTGTATCTTGTGATGATACCTTATTTGGCGGACCATTTCCTAGTAACACACATTTATTATCTAAGAGTATAAGAATTATACCAGTGTTGTTTTTTGCTAAGTCTGAATCAAGTTTGGAGTGATATCATGATATCTGGTGTCCTGTTACTGACTCCCAGAAGGTATTTTGCTGTATTTTGTGTTTTCTGGTAATAAACTACTTTGTTCTTGACATATCCTTGGCTCTGTGTCATATTTCACCAGCAGGTCCAGAGCTCTCTATCTAACAAGCAGATTGATGACCTCAGCTGCAGTGAGTGAAAGAGGAGGTCTCTTCTAATGTCCACCCCATCTGCTCCACCTCTGTTTCCATCCAGCTTGGGCATACAGGAGACATTCCAACTGGCATAAATGCCATCTGTGCTGTGTAATAATACACCTTACGTTTTGGAGGCCCGTTCCTACCTTATTCCAAGACTGCTGTAGTATTGACCTCCAAATCTGGGCCAGCCTCCCCCCCACCCCCCAGAAATTTATGTATGATGGTGTCCAAATGTTTAAAGTATATGTCAGGGAGGTGAACCCGCAAGGACTGAAACAGGCATAGGCACTTGGGAAGTAGGTTAATTTTAACTGATGCTATTCTTCCAAGGAGGCTCAAAGGCAGAGAAGACCATCTATTGCAGTCTTGGGTTATTTTGATGAGACTCTGAGGTCGAGCGCTACAAGCTGAGTGTGTCTGGCCATAATAAGGACCCCTAAAAATTTAATTTTTTGTACCACCTAGGTTCCCAAAGCATTCATGGTCAGAAATTACCTGTTTTTGCCCCCAACTGGAAACATTTCACTCTTGGACCAATTTATTTTGTGGCCCAAGATAGAAGCATACTCCTTGAGAATGTTATGGATAATTAGAAAATGCTCCTGTGGGGTTTGCAGGTATAGGAACAGGTCATCCGCAAATAGCACAAGTTTCTGTTCACCACAGTGATCATACGTATCAACCCACCTTAACAAATTACTCTCCTCCATGGCGTCAACTATATCTCACTTAGCTGCACAGACACCCAAGTCATGCTCCTTCACACCTCCATTTTACTTCAAGGCCATCTCCCACAAAGACACCCTAAAACTGCTGCACAGCCTACTTAATCAAAGAAGTCCAGGGACCAATGCGCTCGGACCCAGTTTTCTGAAGCTCATAACCCCCATATTACCAAACCTCTAACCAGGATATTCAACCTGGCACTAACCATTTCTTTGGTACCATCCATATGGAAAATCGCTAGAGTAGTACCTAATGCAGTGTCTAGCAGAAGAGGACTGGTTGCAAAGCAAGAAACAGAAGTCCAGAACTACAGATTTTTTACTAATTAATCACTTCTCTCTCAACAGGAGTAGTACCTGTTTGGATTAAGCAAAAAGATACTTTATTAGAAGAAGGGGGTCTCATTTAAGTAAAAAAAAAGTGTGTTTTTTTCTGAGGAAGGGGGCAGTATCACCTTAATTTACTGACAGCAGAGATTGAATCTAATTGGGGGTGTGGCTTAGCAGCTTAGGTGTACAAAAGCAGCTGTCTACAATTACAGCCACTGGCTGTTTCTAGCTGAAGAGAACTGGTTGCAGAGCAAGAAACAGAAGTCCAGAATAACAGATTTTTTACTAGTTTCCTTCCTTCCCACCCACCCAAAGCCAGTTCTAGTTTTATAGCCACTGAATTTGATTGACATCAGGAACTTCCTGTTTGGCAGTGGGATGGGAATGATCACTGAGACACATTAGTTTCAGCAACCCTGAAGGAACCTAAAAAAAAAAAACTCTTTATCCCCCCTGTCTGCTGGAGGTCTGAATCCAAGCAAGGAGGAGAGAGAGACTTCTAAAGACTACAGGAAGTTCCTGTCCCAGAACAGGAAGGGTGAGAGTTGTAAGGGCACACAGATAGTAGGAAAGTAAGTGTAAAAATACATAGAGGAAGGAGACAATAAGCTTACAAAGCAACAGGAGAGGGGACACAAAATAAGTCAAGATGGGAGTGGTGCAGTGCAACGGCTGTGGAGCAGCAGTGTTCCGGGAGACATTCTGGAGGCTGCGATTCTTCCCTGTTTGCAGACACCTCTCTGGTCTGAGGGAGGAGGTTGCCCATCTCCAGGCTGACCTGGCTAGGATTCGTGAAATCTCTTCCCCCACCCAGGGACCACCAGGGCCACAACCGTTACCTCAGAGGTTGCCAAGAAACAGGAGTGGTTGGATCAAGGTGGGCTCAGGGAGGAAGAGGGTGGTGGAACAGAGGTGCAGCCCTCCAGTTGTAGCTCTCCACAATTCATATGCTGTTCTGGCAAAAGCGGTTCCTCTATGGAGGCACCTGCAGAGGAGACCAAAGAGGATGCTGGGAACCTCCACAAAGGAGACCCACAGGACGGTGGCACAAGACCCCACAGGGGAAGGAAACAACTCTTGGTGGGGGATTCAATCATTAGGGGGTAGACGTGGGGGAAGAAGGGGATAGGGAGGTAAGGTGCCTGCCTGGTGCCACAGCTTAGAGGGACAGGAAGCGAATCCTCAGGATCATGGGAGCAGCTGCATGAGGGAGGGAGGGAGCTGGATGTCATTGTCCACCTAGGGACAAATGACCTGGCTGTAAATGGGATCAGAGCGGTGCAAGAGGAGTTTGTGGAGTTGGGGAGGGACCTTAGACAAGTAGCATGTATGGTAACCTTCTTGGAGGTGCTGCCTGTCTATGGCAAGGATGATGCTAGGGTATTCCGCATCATGGGATTCAATGAATGGTTGAAAAACTGGTGTGGAGCTCAGGGTTTTGGCTTCATTGGGGACTGGGGAGCTACCTGGAGGGATGCAGACTTATACTGGCGCGATGGTCTGCATCTGTCCGGGGGGGGATCGAGAATCCTAGGTGACAGGTTTAAATGCCTCATTGGCAAGCATTTAAACTAGCCAGGGGGGGAGGCGCTGAAAAGGAGCAGGGAAATCCCAGCCTCTCCCCACAAAGCGCAGTAGTTAGAGAGGAAAACACCAAGGCAGAGAAGTCAGTAGGGAGCAGGACAGGGATAAATGCAGAAAAAGGTGTTAAGGACAGGGATGGGGCTAAAAGAGGTAAGGCCATAAAAAATAAATGGAAGGTGATGAGTACCAACGCCCATAGTCTGTGTAACAAGCTCCCTGAACTAGTGGCCTTAATGGAAGAGGGATGCCTGGATATTGTGGCAGTCACTGAAACATGGTATACAGAGAACCATGAGTGGGAAGTCAACATACCAGGATACTCAGTCTACAGGAGGGACAGGGTGGGTAAAAGAGGAGGAGGAGGAGTAGCTCTCTATATAAGGGAAGGGATTAAAGCAACAGAACTAAAGAGTAAACAGGAAGTTGATGAGTCACTATGGGTCTCCCTGGAGACAGGAAATGGCACCACAATCCGCATGGGGGTTGTGTACAGACCCCCATCTCAGGGGGAGGAAATGGACAAGGAAATGATAGAAGGCATCCTTAAAATGGCAGCAAAAGGGGATATATTGTTGATGGGGGACCTGAATATGCCAGATGTTAACTGGAGTACCTTTGCTGCAGGCACATCCAAGGGCAGGGTCATTCTTGATGATCTACGGGGGCATGCCTCAGACAGCTAGCGTTGGAACTCCACTCGGGAGGGAGCTATCTTAGACCTGGTACTCTCAAATGGGGAAGGATGAAAGGATCTCAGATTTAGAAGTGGGTAGCCATCTGGGAACAAGTGACCACCAAACAGTGTGGTTCACAATAAACACAGCCATAGAGTCAAGCCTTAAAAAAACAAAAGTATTGGACTTTAGGAAAGCTGACTTTGGGAAAATGAGAGAGTGCCTTAGAAAAGCACTAACAAATGGGCAAGAGGGAGGGGTGGAGAAACAATGGGGAATAATCAAAACAGCCATCGCAGAGGCAACAAGCCTTTGTGTGAAGCAAATCAATAAAACAAAATGAAGGAAAATACCACTATGGTTCTCAAAAGAGGTGGCAGGGATGGTTAAGGAGAAAAGGATAGCATTCAGGAAATATAAGGACACACAGAAGGAGCAGGACAGAGAACGTTATCAGTTAAAGCAGAAGGAGGCAGGGAAGGCAGTCAGAATAGCAAAGGCACAAACTGAGGAAAAGATAGCCAACTCTGTTAAGAAGGGGGATAAAACTTTTTATAGGTACATTTGGGAGTGAAGAAACACCAAGGGAAGGATACAGAGGCTTAATAAAGGGGATGGAATGTAGGCATAGGGTGACAGTGAAAAAGCAGGGATGCTGAATGAATATTTCTGCTGAGTATTCACAACAGATGAGGAGGGGGAGGTGCCTAAATCAAACAAGGGGCAACTCTGAATAGGGGGGTCGATACCAGTCCATTCACAGAAGAAAGGGTTTTGAAAGAACTCTTGAAACTGAGTGTGGATAAAGCAATGGGGCCTGATGGGATTCACCCAAGAATACTAAAATAACTAAAGGTAGAACTAGTAACACCACTGACTACTCTCTTTAACAAATTATGGGAGGATGGAGTGGTACCTGAGGACTGGAGGAGGGCAAATGTGATTCCACTTCACAAAAGTGGGAGCAGGGCAGAGGCAGGAAACTACAGACCAGTTAGTTTGACTTCAGTGGTAGGGAAAATGATGGAATCACTTCTGAAGGAAAGAATTGTTGAGTACCTAGAGGCCATTGGGGCACAGGACCCGAGGCAGCATGGATTCACGATGGGAAGGTTGTGTCAGATGAATCTAATAGATTTCTTTGACTGGGTGACCAAAGTAGTTGACCAGGGAGGGGCTGTGGATATGGTCTACCTAGATTTTAGCAAGGCATTCGACACAGTCTCACATAAAAGATTAATATACAAGTTAGCCAGCCTTGGAGTGGATTCCAAGGTGGTAGACTGGATAAAAGTGGCTGGACAACAGGACACAAAAGGTAATAGTAAACGGAGTCCACAGTGAAGAAAGGAGGGTAACTAGCGGGGTACCGGAGGGTTTGGTACTGGGACCGGTCCTCTTTAATATCTTTATAAGAGACATTGAAGAGCACCTGGAAAGAAAGGTATGCCTCTCTGCAGATGTCACAAAGATCTGCAACAGGGTTGATACACAAGGTGGGGTGGAAAGAATGAAAAAGGACTTGGCAAGGCTGGAGGAATGGTCAAATACATGGCAGCTCAGATTCAGTGCAAAGAAGTGCAAGGTAATGCATCTGGGAAACCAAAACCCAGGGGAAGAGTACGCAATGTGGGGTGAGTTAATAACAACAAACATCGAAAGAGACCTAGGAGTAATTATATCAGATGACCTAAAGGTGGGCAAGCAATGTGAGAAGGCAGTAACGAGGGCTGGGGGGATACTGGGATGCCTAGGGAGAGGCATCAACAGTAGAAAACAGGAAGTTGTTATCTCTCTCTACAGACAGTTAGAGAGACCCCATCTGGAGTACTGCGTGCAATTCTGGAGACCCCATCTCCGCAAAGACATAGACAGAGTGGAGGTTGTTCAGAGGAGGGCAACCAAAATGGTGAAAGGTCTGCACCAGAAGACATACGAGGAGAGACTAAAGCAGCTTAATATGTATACCCTTGAGGAAAGGAGGGAGAGGGGGGACATGACAGAAACTTTCAAGCATCTCAAGGAAATTAACAAGGTACAAGAGGGTAGTATCTTTCAGAAGAAGGCATGTGCAAGAACAAGGGGGCACAATTTGAAGATAGAGGGGGGACGGCTCAGAGGTAATGTTAGAAAGTATTTTTTCACAGAGAGAGTTGTGGATGCATGGAACAGCCTTCCTGAGGAGGTTGTGGAGTCAGTAACAGTGGGAGAATTCAACAATACATGGGACAGACATAAGGCAATTCTAGTGGGGGGGGCAGGAGGAAGTAAACTGTTGATTAACTAGAATCTGCAGCTTATCCATCAGGTAGAGAAATAGGCAGACTGGGTGGGCCAAGCGGTCCTTATCTGCCGTCAAATTCTATGTTTCTATGTTTCTATTGTTAAAACAGGTTACCCCTTTCTGTAGACAGCTACAGACCCATCTCTATCCTACCGCATTTGAGTAAACTCCTGGAAAAAATTGGCCACCACCAACTCTCCAATCACATAAATAAGAATCACCTGCTCTGTCACAAACTGCATGTCTTCAGAAAGTACCATAGTAGGGTATCTGTCCTGGCCCACCTAACTGACCATATCACAAAAAACATTGATGAGGAGAATTTCACAGGTGCCTTCTTCATCGACCTAACAAAGGCTTTCGACCTTGCCAACCATCAATTGCTACATGAAAGATTAGTAAGCCATGGGTGCTCAGAGGGGACTACAACTTGGTTCAGAAATTATATTTTAAATCACCACCAGACCATCACTCTAAACAGTGCAATCTCCATAGCTAAGGCTGTAATGACTGGAGTATCACAAGGATCCATTCTGGGCCCACTCCTTTACACCAATGACTTGGTTCTGTATCAGAGCACCAAATCCCTAGCAAGCACCTCCTCCCAACTATTAACTACCAAGCAGCACACAGTTGGTTCCTTGGAAACAGGCTGTTGTTAAACAGTGAAAAAAACAAAGCCATGCTACTGGGATCCAAGCCAAAATTAACACACCTGGCAAACAACTCATATCCCCTATCTATCTAGCCCCAGATTCAATTCAATTCAATTCAATTCAATTCAATTCAATTCAAACTTTATTTTTAAAAGGCGCTTTTCTTAAAACCAAAGCGCCTGTACAGTTTCATAAAACAATAAATACAATAAAATTAAAACTAATATAAATCACTAAAAGCTATCCTAAAAAGGTGGGTCTTCAAAGCTCCTTTAAAACTAAGGACGGTCGGGCAATTTCGCACCTGACGAGGTAGAGAATTCCACAGGGTCGGTGCCATAAAACTAAACGATCTAGCACCCGAAGTGGCATGCCACTTGAGAATTTGCATACTTTCAAATACCTGGGTGTTACACAGGACCCCTCTCTGACATACTCGGTACATATTAACTCCAACAAACAATGAGTAAACCTGAAACTGGCAATGGGCTACCATCGTCCCCATCACCTGACTCCAGAAGCCAGGCTAGCCATAGCACAGGGAAACCGTAACCCCTTCCTTGACTACTGTGCCCCTATTTACACCCAAACCTCCTCTAAACTACTTGCCAGACTCACCGCCACCTACAATGGCATCTGCAGAATCGCTGTAATGACCACCTATTCCACACACCACTGCTCGCTTTACTACTCAGTGGGACGGCTCCCCCTAGTGGCGTGCTGAAACTTCTCCCTAGGATGTATAGTGGATAAAGTGATCAGAGATGATGAGCTCTCCCCCTAGTTCTCCCTCCTCAACAGGAGGTAATGCCCCCACCTCCTTAGAAGCACTAGCATCCCCCCACTGGAAGTCTCCAGAACCTCAACCATTCAGGGAAGTAGCACCTTCTCTGTTGTAGTACCCAAACTATGGAATAACCTCTCCATCTCCTTCCACTCACTGGACTCACACACATTATTTCAGGCAAACTATAAAGCCTCCTCAGTAATGGCATCTAAATGCATTTGCCCCCCCCCCCCGTGACTCTCTTAGTGGGTCTGGGTCTGTTGCCTCTTGCATTACCTCTCAGTCATTGCCTAATTCAGACAATCCACCTGTAAATATGCACATTGCTATTGTAAATGTAACCGTAGCGTGCCTGTACCCCATTGTACCTGTCATATGCTACCAGAATTGTATTATCTTCAAATTTGTAATATATACCCTTTTCAATGTACAGTTGTAACATTTGTCCCTTTGTGTGTGCCAAATATCAACCCTGCTCCAGGTTGCATCTGGAATCAAGCAACCCTGCTCAGTATGCCTTCCTAGTTAAACTCGTAAATAAATAAATAAATGTTTATGCCTTCGTCTGTGCCATCTGCATGGCCCGGGTTACACCTGAAAATGGTCCTTGGGATCAGTATGCCTACCCAGTAACCAAATAACTAAATAACCTACAATCACAGGATGATTGTGGATAACTGCTGCTAGTGGTTCCAGGGCTAGCATATAAACAGGAGGAGGGTACCCCTATGCAGAGTAAAGGCTGGGGGAAGGGATCAATCCATTTACCTGGATCTGTGATGTTGAGTTAGTGTAAAGGACCCTAATACAATTAACCATATGTGGTCTAGTACGAAAAGTCTGCAGAGCTTCAAAGATGTACCCCCACTCCACACAGTCCAAGACCTTCTCTGCTTCAAGTGCAAGGATTGCAGCCCCAAGTCTTTTATGTGGTTTAGCCCAATAATGTATGATGTTTAAGGTTTTCCAAACATTATGTTTACCCTGCCTCCCCTGGACAAATCTGCAGTGGTTGGGATGCACTATGTGTGATCATAAGGGTTCTTGTCTGGCAGCAGCAATTCTAGTGAGAACTTTGTAGTCCAAGGTAAGTAAGGATATGGGGCAGTATGAAGAACAGAGGACTGGTCTTTGCCTGGTTTGGGTAGTACTGCTATGATGGCTGACTGCATGGAGCTTGGCAAGTGTCACTTAGTAATTCTTTCCTCATATACCTCAAACAGGGGTTCCAGGAGAATATCTTGGATTTTTTTTTAAATCAATAGGTAGGCCATCTGGGCCTAGTGCTTTACCTCCTCCAAGTTTCTTTATGGCCCTTGTTATTTAGATTTTTTTCCAGTGGCACATCCAGGGCCTTAGAAGACTCTTTCTAGATGGTAACCACAGGGACATTTGCAAGGAACTGCTGTAGTTAATCTGGGGAAGGAGATACCTTTGAGGAGACCCTTAAATTGTGATACTCTTAACCACTTGGTCCCCCTACTCTTTTTTAAGCTGCCAGGTGAGGAATTTCTCTCCCCTATATCCATCAAAATATGACCCCCCCACCTTACTCAGCAGTAAGCCATGCTCAATTTAAGAACTGCTGAATGTGTAAAATTTTATTTTAGTTTGCTGTAGTCTGTTATACATGCCAGGAGAAGGGTGCACCATGTGGGCCATCTCCAATTCTTTAACTTTCTTTTCCAGAAATTCCAAATCTACTTCTTCTGTCTTTTTTTTTTTGGACTACAAAGGATATAAACTGACCCCTTACATACATACTGTATGTCTTCAAGGCTTCCCACCTGGCTTAAAGGGTAGTATCCCCTTTTTTTGTTATTAGAGAAATACTCCAGAATGGCTGTCCGGATATGATTGATAAAGTGTTTGTCATTTAAAAGTCAGTGGTCTAGCTTCCATCGCTTGACAGGAGCCCGTTTGTCCCCCAAATGAATAAGTAGTGAGTAGGTTGTGATCTGAGACCAGCAAACGGCACAGCAGAGTCCAGAAAAGCAAGCCTAGCAACCCTCATCACTGCAGAAATCAGCATCTTGCATCATTTCTGAAATATGGACACAGCAGACTCTAGAAAAGTGAGTCTAGCAACCCTCGTGACCACAGAAATCTGCACCTTGCATCGTTTCCTAGATACGGGCTCAGCAGAGTCCAGAAAAGCGAGTCTAGCAACCCTCGTCACCGTGGAAATCTACATCTCGCATCGTTTCCAAAATACAGACACAGCAGACTCCAGAAAAGCGAGCCTAGCAACCCTCATCACCGCGGAAATCCGCATCTCGCATCGTTTCTGAGATACAGGCACAGCAGAGTCCAGAAAAGCAAGCCTAGCAAGCTTCGACACCACGGAAATCCGCATCTCCCATTGTTTATGAGATACAGGCACAGCAGAGGCCAGAAAAGCAAGCTTAGCAAACCTTGTCACCATGGAAATCCGCACCTCCCATTGTTTCCAAGATACGGGCACAGCAGAGTCCAGAAAAGCAAGCCTAGCAACCTTCGTCACTGCGGAAATCTGCACCTCACATCATTCCCAGGATACAGCATAGCAGAGTCTAGAAAAGCGAGCCAAGGAACCCTCGTCACTGTGGAAATCTGCATCGCACATCGTTCCCAAGATACAGGCACAGCAGAGTCTAGAAAAGTGAACCGAGAAACCCTCGTCAACACAGAAATCCGCATTTTGCATTGTTTGCAAAATACAGACTCCAGAAAAGCGAGCCTAGCAACCCTCATTACCACAGAAATCCGCATCTCGCATCGTTTCTGAGATACAGGCACAGCAGAGTCCAGAAAAGCAAGCCTAGCAACCCTTGTCACTGTGGAAATCCGCACCTCGCATCATTTCTGAGATATGGGCACAGCAGACTCCAAGAAAGCGAGCCTAGCAACCCTCGTCACCGTGGAAATCCGCAACTCGCATCATTCCCGAGATACGGGCACAGCAGAGTGCAAAAGTTAAGGATACCAACAATCTATCTATCCTACCATAATAGTGGTGGGCATGGAAAACAAAATTGTATTCACTCCCTGCAGGGATCTGATGGCACTAAGTATCCAGAAGGGAGAAAGTACTTTCTATTTCCTGTACAGCCTGGGCACTTTTTGAGGATGGGATTGGAACTGGATTCAATATATCCAATGCAGTATCAGGGACACTGTTAAGCACCCCCAAAAAAAAAAAACATGGGCCCTTGAAAGGGCCATGTCCAGGTGCAATCTACTGTAGTAACCAGAATTCTCAATGTTAGGCCCATACACACTTCCCATCGCCCACTTCTCCCTCGTGTTCAGCTGCAGCTATGCCAGTGCATATCTGTCCCCCCCAGTCCACACAGGAAGCACCAACATATCCCTGGAAGCCCCTCTGCAATCATATAACCACCCCCCAAGCCAAAGAACTAAAGGTAGTTGCCACCCAAGCCCCCTTCCCCAGGACTCCATCAGCTTACCCACCTCTGAAGCTGTCAGGTGAGTTTCCTGCAACAGAACCACACTCGCTTTCAGTTCTTTGATTCTATTTAGGACTTTTTTTCTTTTTGATAACTTTTTTCAACCCATTTTCATTCCATGTCACATTTTTTAAAAAGATTGCCGCTATTTTCTACCCTCGAACATGGTTGTTTACCTCCCTTCCACTTCACAATGTACATACGAATATTTTAGTGTACCTGCGAAGAACAATAAACTATGTACAATAACACATTTTGGAACAAAAAGAACATCAACAACACAAGGACAATTTATCCCCTCTTTGTAACCCTCCCCCAGTCCCGGAATCTTGTGCCTCTGCCCCCCACCATTGCTACAATCGTTTGAGTACCAATAATCCCGCCACTTTCAACCAGATGGTGATTCGGTGGCACATTAAGAGGTACAATACGTGGATCATTCCTCACTCTTCCACTTGATTAAAGATGATGATTTCTGTGGTTGACTTGGGTAAATATTATATTATGTTCTTCCTAAGAGATTAGTGAGTTTACAACTGTTATCTGTTTCTGGTGAGGTGCATGAACCTAGAAGTCCGTAACCCCTCAGTAAGACAACGTGTTTTACTTTTTTGTCAAGTTAATGAGCAAGTTGGTGAACCCTTACCCTTCCAGTAAGGCACAAAATGGTCCTCACCAGTCCAATACCCCCTATATGGGTAATATCCCATTTGCAAAGCACAGGGATTTGTGCCCTATGGACAAATTGGTGTTTCTCCATTATGCCGCCCCCGTCTGCTTATTCCGAGCTCCCTCTGCCTGCCTTTCCCTTAAGGTGAAATACTTGGGATGGCTTGCTGGGCTAGTGTAGCCTCAATTGCAAAATCCCCCAAGTGTTAAAGAAGGTGGTAAGAGGGTGCACTCGTCAGATCCACTGGTTATGATATATCCTTATGTGTGCCCGTCTGAGCTTGAGAGGTTATGACAGCTCTGTACCACCAGTTGTGAGGCAATCCCTGTTGTTTGTCACTGGGACACACCATAATGGGTAATTAAGAATATTGCCATGGCTGGGACCAGATAACCTACATTTTAACAGGTAATACACTTTCCCTCATTACAAAGCCATGCTAAAACCCTGTGTCCCCCTAGCACACAGCTACAGACTGTTCATAAACAAAAGTTTGATTCCCCCAAGGCAAGATCTTTGCGGTAACAACAATGAGTATATAATTCCCGGTCTTCCAATCATGTTCCTGGCTGCTGAAAGTGGACCACAGAGCAAGATATTAAATGAACAGTGGTTAGTGGGGCAGAAGGAGTAAATACTCTGCTCAAACAAAGGCCACAGTCTCCTGACCCCCCCAACCCCCGTCATTACCAGCACCCCCAGGTGCTGTCAGGGGAAAAGGCTAGGGTCCTAACATATTTCAGGCAAAGCAAACAGATAAGACCAGTGGACCTCTCTGAGCCCAAAGTACCACCAGTTACCATCAGTAAGAGCAGTTGAATTGGGACAGTCCAAATAATCCATCGACTGCTTTCCACACCAGACCCAACAGTGTCGAGAGGGCCATTGAGTGTCCTGCCCTTCCCTGAAATGGAACCGATTACAAGCCGGCGACTGCTGTAGCCAGTGGTCGAGAGGGCCATTGAGTTCCTTCCACGCTGGGCTGTCAGTTTTACAATCATCTCCTTGAAAAAACTTTTCGCTAACCATGCAACAGCTATCATCCTCCCGTAAGGCAAGATGGGCATCGCTGGTAGTAAAACAGTTAATATCACTTATGCTACTCCTAGCAGGGGATGTTGAATCAAATCCTGGGCCGCTGTCCCCCCCCAACAACATCTCCTCCCCAACCCTCCTATTACCACGAGGGTTTAAAATCATGCATCTTAACATATGCAGCATCCTCAATAAATTCGACCCCCTCCAACCGTACATCCTCTCCCTACACCCTGATATCTATATTGTCACTGAAACACTGCTGAAACCCCATAAATTGGATGCTGAATTATCCATCCCTGGCTACTCCCTCACTCGACATGACTGCCTGGGCAGAAAGAAGGGGTGGGGACATTGCCATGTTCATCTCCACCAAGCTACAATTTGTTCCAGTCCAACTCCCCACACCAACACATCCCATAGACTCCCTCCTACTCAAAATATCACTCCCCAGCTCTATCCCACTATATGTAGCGGGGTCCTACTACTCTCCGGACACCCCCCCTGCACATCATCCTAGAACAGCTAGGCACCCTAAAATCGCTTGCTTCAGGGGGCGAACTACACATTCTTGGGGATTTCAACATTAACTGGCTCTCCAATACCAACTCTAAGCTCAAAAACCAGGTGACAGCACTAAACCTATCCCAACAAATCACAGAACCCAATCGCTTGAATCATAAATCTCTTAACCACGCTCTTCTTGACTGGGCCCTCACCACACACCCCCCATCAGATCCTAGAAGCTGGCATCCTACCCAATTCCCTAAGTGACCACCACACGATTTATGTAGTAAGGAAAATATTCAAGTCCCAGGCACCACCTCCACGAACACTACACACTAGGTCTTACAAATCACTAGACTTTGCTGCACTTCTACATGATCTAGCTAACACTGATTGGTCATTCATCCAAAACGCTTCCTCCATTGACTCGGCCCTGGAACTTTTCAAATCCAAATTTCTCGCAACCTGGGACTACTGCGCACCTCTCAGAAGAGCCCGAGTAAGGGGAGCCCACCTACCCTGGGTAAGTGCAACCATTATCGAACACCTCCACACTAGGGACAAGGCCTGGAAATCTTACAAGGTAACAGGTACACAGGCAGCACTCCAACGCTACCGCACACTCCACAATGTATGCACTAGGATAATTCACCAGGCCAAAGCAAACTACTTTAAGGTCTCATTCCACTCAAACCTCATTCACTCAGCGAAATTCTGGAAGACAATGAAATCGCTGCTCTCACCCCCCTCCCAGCCACCCAGCCCTGCCCTAAATGTAGCTGGCTCCATGGTCATTGACTCAGACAATGTGGCCTCTGCTTTCAACACATTTTTCACTAACTGTGCCTCCACCCTTCTATCCACAAACCCACATCCCCCTCATGACCCCACTACCCCCCAGGCCACCCCCACCCCGGACCTCCCACTTCTCATTTCGCCTGGTCTCCCCAGCCGGTGTACTAACAGTCCTGTGGTCACTCAATCCTTCCAAAGGTAAATGTCCCTCCTGCTTTGACTCCAAGATGCGATGCCCATCTGCCCCAGCCATCACCACCCCACTAGCCTCCCTCTACAATCTATCTTTCTTTTTCACCAAAATCCCAGCTGAATAGAAGAATGCCACAGTCATCCCTCTCCCTAAAGGAGGTGATCCCTTCTTGCCAGGCAATCACCGCCCTACCTCCCTGCTCCCTATTCTAGACAAAAATCAGGAACAACTTGTTCTCTTCCAACTATCTGCCTTCCTCGACTCCTCCTCCTCCTCCTTTCTCTCACACTGCCAGTCTGGCTTCTGGAAATCACACTCCACAATCGCCTCCCTACTAAGGCTAACAAATGGCATCCTCACTGGCATGGATAAAGGGCATGTCACCTCAGCCATCTTCATCAACCTAGCTAAGGCATTTGACACGGTCTCCCACTCACTCCTGTTATCTAAACTCGCCTTCGGCGGCATCTCAGGAGAGACCACCAGAGCTGGTTCCATTCGTACCCGGCAGGGAGGCAACAAGCAGTTAGAACTGGATCACACACCTCTGCCCCCCACCTGTTAAAATAGGAGTTCCCCAAGGCTCGGTCTTTGGCCTGCTACTCTTCTCTGTCTTTCTGCATGACCTGCCCTCAGTGTGCCCCTTTTCATCCATACAAATGTATGCTGACGACACTGTGCTATATGCCACAGGTCCCTCCCCTTCCAAAGTGTCATCCAGACTCCAGGAGGATTTTAATGCAACACAGCTCTGGTTCCACTCTAACCAGCTATTTCTCAACCCAAAGAAAACTGTCCCACTCACTTTCAGAACTAAGCAAAGGCTCTCCTGGGTCCTCACCCCCACCTTCTACACTTTAGATGGGACACTCTTGGAGATCTGCACCTCGATCAGATACCTTGGGGTCTGGCTTGATCAACACCTCAACTTCTCTGTCCATATTGAAGCAATCCATGAAAAACTTCACCCAAAACTGGGAGTCCTATATTGGAACAGAGATTGCATTCTCCTGCCTACCCGCAAAGAAATTGTTCAGAAAGTGATACTGCCGCTTTTCAACTATGGGGACATAGTTTATAGCATGGCACCCAAGTCCTCTCTTGCCAGGCTTGACCCCCTATTCCATTCTTTCTGCCGTTTTGCCCTGGACCGCCTGCTCACAACTCACCACTGTGACCTCTACAGATCACTAGATCTACCTTCCAACCCCATTCCTTACAGGATCGTAGAATGGCACATTGCGCTAGGTTAACAGCAAAATACTGGACCCAGTCCCTCCCCCTTACCTTGCAACTACCATAGTTGCCTAAACTCCCTCAGCTCACTCTGTAACACTGACTCCAGCCTCCTCTCCCTTCCATGAATGTCCTCTACCAAAGGCCAACTTGCCTTCAAGTACCGTATGCCTTATGTATGGAACTCCCTCCCAGTTGAGCTCAGACACTCCACCTCCGCTCAGCAGCTCAACCGTCTCCTCAAACAGCATTTCGCCACCACCTGCTTGTGCAGCTAGCCCCAGAGGCAGCCATATGATTTTATAGACAAAGAACCTCTATGCGCAAACACTGAGGCAAGGGTTACCCCAAAGGGCATTTGGCTGGGAAGCCAAGTTTCAAGAAAATACAAAATCACACATGCCCACACAATGCAAAGCATCATGGGCTGCATATGCAAATCACCACAGAATGTTATGCTGGTCCAACTTTAAGCAGACTTGCATGGTGCCGAAAGGCCTCTCACACTTTTTTGCCTGTTTGCTAGACTGCTTGTTTGTTCATACAGTTAACAATCCTCTGTTGCTGCAGCACTTAGCCTCATTGAAAATGGTGGACAGAATTGACAGTTCATGATTAAACTGGAAGTTTGTCAGTTTCTGTCAAACAGATCATAGTTAGCAGATGCATAATTTTACAGAACAAAACTGACATGGTGTTTTTTCCAGATCAGGATGGGGTTGGTTTTATCCAGTGAAGACCATTACAACCTCCATGATATACATATGCTAATAAACTGACTAATTTGTTTAGTGAAGAGAAACACCTACCTGATGCTCCTGACTTTGATAGACCATTACAGCTGGGCGAGATCACACAAACTAGGGTAAAAGGTGAAAGAGAAACTGGGGTATTTTTGGGTAACATGGGCAAGAGAGAACACTTTTACTGGAGTAGTCTGTCTATTAGGAGATCGTGACAAACCATCTAGATATGGTTGGTGGTACCTACAGAGGTCACCCAGCCCTAGCCACTTCCTCCTGTTCTATAAACTGTTTTGCCACTTCAGGAGAGTCAAAGAATCTTGGTAAGTGATCTGGCCAGGTAGTTCGCAACTTTGAGGGATATAAGTGGGCTAATTCCAAAACCTCAGTTGAACAAAACATTTTTAACTGCACTGAATTTCTGCTGTCAGTTTTGGAGATCGTGACTGTGGTCTTGCACAACAAATATGTTTTGGCTATTTTTAGAAATAACAGGATCATTTTCCTTGGCAGCTTTCAAGATTTTTCTTTATCAATGTAACCCCTAGGTGGCGCCATCCCACAGGCTACCACCCCTGCCTGCCTGGCCAGCAGGAGGCCAAGGGGCCTAGGTTCTGCAACGGGTGCCTCCACCCGGAGGTCAGGGTTGGTTGTGGTCAAACTAACCTGGGCACAGCCCACTGGGACACTGTAACCCCCCACTTTTCCTTCTAGTGGCCTGAGCAATATATGATAATCACTTTTACAGTACCCCTTGTACACCATACCAGTACCCACACTGTTTGCACTTACCACCGAGACTGGTTCCTCTGGCTCGACCCTGGGGACTCCCTGTAAAACAAGGTTATGCAGAGCAAATAGCAACAGTACTAGTGCTGTTGGCACAAACTGGAACCACAGTCAGGTTAAATGCAGATTTATTCAGGGGACTTGAGTTGAACAAGGAAGGGGTGTAATCAGCTTGATTGGCTTACAGACTATATTATTCAGTTATTCATGTGCTTCAAGTCCCCACACAGTCACACCTCTGGGTACCCAGGTAGGGAAACGATGGGCTAGCCAGGAACATTGCAGCTGGTTGGGACCCTGTGATGGAAGAAAGAAACACGCACAACACACACTATTTGTAATCTGGAGCCAGAGGGCTCAGTTCGTGAAAGAAAAAGCAACCAGACAGTCAGATGACAACACTTTAGATTTAGCTGTTGTTGCAGGGAGCTACCCTGATGTTTACTCATGATACCCAATACTGGACACAGGCAGGATGAAATCGAGACTGCAGGTTGTTGAGCTGGAGTGCCCAGAGAAGTGGGGCCCACACAAATTACCGAGATGTTGTTCCTGTTCAAGTGTTGAGCAGGGGGCTGATCCCCAGGCAGGTCAGGCCCAATGGAGATGATTTGGGATTCAGTCCGTGGGGCTTGATGCAGCTTCCAGCAAGCAGAATACAGTTTAAACCACAGTGGGGAACCAAATCATGACCCACTAGCAATACACAGCACATTTACACGTAAGGAAATTCTAATGCAGCTTCCAGCAAGCAGAACACAATTTAAACCACAGTGGGGAACCAAATCACGATCCACTATAAGTACACAACACATTCACATGTTATGAAATTCCACTTTTCCAGGCAAAAGGTTTTCCAGTCACAATTACAGAGTCTCTGCATAATCCAGGAGTTCAGAGGTGGTAGAAAGTCCAGACAGGCTGATCACATTCAGCAAATCTTCGGTCTTCTTCAGGTAGGAGCTCGGTCACAATTCAGTTGCTTACTTTACTCTCCAAGTTTGGATTCAGTCCAAAAAACAGCACAAGTTCCCTCTCAGGGACAGCAGGCAGGCATGCAGGCCAAAACTCAGTCCTTTCCACAGTTCTCCCACGCGAATCAATGCCGGGGCTGCTGCTTGAATCATTCAAGCTGTTATCTCTTCACTTTCCACCTCAGAACTGAGACTAACTGCAAGCAGCTTGGGAATTTCCCCAAGATCCAAAATGTTCAGTTGGCTGATCTGTCTGTCAGTCACAAAAAGGGCTTCCCCTCCAGGTTATTTTAGGCACCAAAATGCAAAAACTACAATTCCTACAAGTTTTGACCCCACCAAGCCCCTGTTGGCAGGCTCCATTTTAGAGTCCCAACAGTACTGATTAACCCATTCTGACAGGCCCGGGCCAAGTTGGTGGAGATAAACAGAACAGTTCTTGCTGCAAAGAAGGCAGGTTATAACAAACTGCAATATTATTACTACTCTAACAAATGATCAGCAAACAAGCACATCTTCTAACAGAGCTCCTTTTAGAATAATTAAAACTGCAATCCAGGGGGGGCGTAGTCTGGCCATCGAGAAAACGGCTGCCTAATTCTACAGCTCCTCCAACTCTGGCAACAATCAGCAGTTGTATGGCCTGACCTCAGGGGATCCCCTCCCCAAAATATGTTACCTCAACTGCGCTACTGATCCCCATTGCTCGAGGCAATTATCTTGCAGTCATACAGTGTGTTTCACTCGATATCAGCGCCGTCTGCTTCTGCGATTGCAAGTCATCCACACGCCTTGGCCGCAGGAGCCGCAGCCTGCCTTCAATCCAATCATTAAGCCCAGAGTTGAACGACTATACAGCAGAACTCATCCTTTTGGGTGCACAACTGTTGATCCCTACCTCAGTGCACGATGGATGGCAGCAATCTTCCCTCAGCTACCTTGAATCAGCCGGTGTCAGTCTCCACTTCTGGATCAGTGGGAGAATCCCTGAGCTACATAACTCACATGTTAGAAATGGTTCTGCTGAGGGTGGATGACATCAGCTCCAGTCTAACCAGCACCACTGCAGATGTTAGATCCCTGCAAGAACTGCTCAATTTGGCAGAACAATGAGTCGAGGCTTTAGAACTCCAGCATGCTAAACTCCAACACACAGTTATTTCTCAGGCAGAAAAGCTGGAAAACCTAACAGCGCAGGTGGAGGACAAGGAGAACAGAGGATGCCGCAATAATCTCCCAATACTCAGTGTACCAGAAGGGGCCGAGGGCACCTACATGGAATGATTCCTCAACGAGGAGCTTCCTGTTATGCTAGGAAACTGGTGGCGGGGACCAGTGGAGGTTGAGACGGCCCACCGAATCAAGTGGAAGAGAGACAGATCCAACGCTCCCCCACAGCCCATAGTGGTCTATCTCCTCATGTACTCAACTAAAGAACACATACTCAGAGCGGCTCAGGACTTGAGGGATATTACATGGCATGGAGCATCCATTTTGATTTACAGGGACTTTGCCCAGGAGACTGCCAGCAAACAGAAGGCTTTTGGCCCTATCAAAAAATTCCTGGCCACACATAATTTCCAATACCGCTTTAAAGGGCTCACCAGACTGCTGGTACATAGGGATGGTAGAGAGTTAGTGGCCAAGGGCCCTGCAGAAGTGGAGGGCTGGATTGTAAGGCACTGGCCTAACCTGCCTTTGATGACTACGAGTCCCAGAAGGCTCTGGGAGCCTGATGATGTTTCATCCACGAGGAACCTCGCTATTGCTAGGTCACCCTCCAGGGACCACTTTACGGCTACACCAGGTCTACTCTCCAAACTCTCTCCCTCATCTCAACATCCTGATTGCACAGCTCCATTGGTGGCATCTAACTCACCCTCCACCTCTGAGCAATCGGTTCTCCCCTTCCAGACCCATGGGGGCCCATGTGCGATCCAGACAGCGATTAAGAAGTGGCCAGTCAGGCCTGGCAGACCAGGTGGAAATTACTCCTCCAGACAAAATGCTAAGGAATACTTCTCCCCACCTAATCTGAAATGAACATCTCCACGGTGCAGACTTGCAGCAAGGGGCTTCTATGGACTTGGAAGACATCATGGGCTCATCACTAGTCTAAGCAGTGGACATATCTAGCAAAACTAAACCCAGTGAAAAATCATATGCGGAAGTGGTCCTACTTTTGCTCCGGACCCTATCGTGTCCCACCTGATGCCCCAGTGTGTGGACGGCTCCCCCGTGGCAAGCACCATGAGCCTGCCTGGCTGAATTCTGCAATAAGCTGATCCTGAGCTAGACTAAGTCTGTTATATTGGACAACTAACTGCTAAATGGTAACCACGTGCCTAACATTATTTCTTCCTCTGTCAGAGGACTGCCTAGTTGAGTTAGAGAGTGCCTAATGAGCTCCCCTTTATACCATAAGTACTGGTACTAATCTCAACAGCACTTCCCCCTTTCCCTCCTCCTTTACAAATGTACGATGGGCTTGCAGTCCCAAACAAGGGGAGTAGCATCAGATGCCCAGGATTTCTTTGGCTGGATGTAATCCCACCTCCGGCCCTTTTGGGCCGTGGCTTCATTGCCCTTGCAATATGCAATAGGGGTGAGGTACTCAATTCCCCCTTTTCCTTCCTTTTACTTTTTCATCACCCCTCCTCCCACATTCCCCAACTAGACTCCCCTGCCCTCCGCCCCCCATGTCAACCTGACTCCCTTGGCTTGTGTGCTAGACGAGTAGATGCGTTCTCAACATTGGTTGTCTCTCTTCTTTGTTCTCCTTAGTGTGTGGACACTTGCGCAGCAGAGGATACCCTGCTGTGGGGTATCCTCTTTCGCTATAGCATCCACTGCTTTTAGCGTTAATTGCTTTTTGTTACTGACTCAGTTCTAATCTGATTATTGTCTTAACTTTAACCAAATTACAAGGTTAGACTACTATTTGCTACGATTAAACTGTACACTAGTGGTTTACAGCATTGTTTAAGCTGACTGTTATTGTTGAGTTTGAAAAGTTCTAGCTCTTAGGATTAGGACACTGTTTGTTGTTCACCTGTACGTACTCTCACAAGTTTTATCCCAAGTGATAGTTTTCGATACCTGCCCCCACCCGCAGGCTACAGTCCACATCCATCTCTCCCCTCCCTCCCCAGTTACTCTTCCCCACACATCAAGTAGTCATCATGGATAGCACGAAGATCCCAAATCTATGGCTGGTGTCCTGGAATGTAAAGGGGCTTAACCACCCAGTTAAGCACACCAAGGTCATACAATACCTTTGATCCATTCATACGGACATAGCTCTCCTACAGGAGACTCATCTCCTTAGTAAATCCATTCAGTGGCTTAAGAAATAGTGGGTAGTTGCAGTATATGGCAGCTCCGCCATGACCAAAACAAAAGGGGTAGCTATCCTCATAAGACGCTCCAGCTTGTGGGCCATAGAGGAGACCAGAACTGATAAACAAGGATACTGGATCTTGATTAGATTGGCCTCCCCTACCGGTAAATTGATATTGGGCAATATTTATGCCCCAATGTTGATCAGGCTGATTTCTTTTATGAAGTAAGTCAGGCTATTTCCACAATTGACCAATCCAATGGCTCTACTCCACTTTTGCTGGGGGGGTGATTTTAATCTGGTGTCCGATATATTCTTAGACAAATCCACTCCCATGCCCCAGACACACCCCAGACCCCATGCCGCCCTTCAAGAGCTACAGCAGGAATGGAGAATGGTAGATATCTGGAGACGTTCCCATCCCACTGGTCGTGACTACTCCTACTTTTCGGCAGCACATGGGGTCCACAGTAGGACTGACTACTGGCTGGCCAATAAGGTTGCATCCAGTGATGTGTCAGGCGATGCTATAGGTAGTATTATTATCTCCAACCACACACCTGTGTCAACCATATATACCCCCGCGGGGTCTCACTCCAAGGGCACGAGGTGGAGATGTAGTCCACTCCTGGTTAAAGACCCAGAATTCCAAAGGGCAATCCACAAAACAGCTCAGGACTACTTTGCCTTAAACATGGACTGTGGGGTGTCAGTAGTGACAGTGTAGGACGCCTTTAAAGCCAGCATCAGGAGACACATTATTGTCTTTGCCGCCCATAGGTATAAAGCCTGGAACAGATCTGTGGGCAGACTTCAAACAGAATTAGCTTGTCTCGAGACTCGCTTTAAGGCCTCCCATGCATTTCGCAATGGCATCTTGCTCATACGCAATATAGCTGGGCTCAAGTACAGGATCAACTCCATCCTCTCCCACAGGGCAGAATGGCTGCTTTTGCAGTCCAGGCACTTATACTGGGAAGGGGGGACAAGGGGAGGAAATTGTTGGCATACCAGTTGCGCAAACAGCATGCCTCTACCAAAATCCATGCCCTGCGCTCAGCCGCTGCTACAACCATCACGAACACAGCAGGCATTAATAAAACCATGCAGGCCTTCTACCAGTCCCTGTACGAATCCCGATCTACCCAGACAGCGGTCCACTTACCCCTTAATCTCTCACAGTTTTGTCATACTTTCACCACACCCACCATGTCTGCGGAGCAGTCCAGTCTGTTGAAAGCAGCCATGTTAGCCCCTGGACTGCAGCAAGCACTGTCCAGTCTGCTCAAGGGCAAAGCCCCGGGCCCAGATGGGATGATGGCAGAACTTTATCAAGTCCTGGAAAAAGAGATCCCCTCCCCTTCCCTCTGCTACAGGTCTTGCGAGCGACCCACTCGTCTGGGGCACTGCTGCCCTTGATGAATGAGGCATTGATCACCCTGCTGCCCAAAAAGTCCAAAGACCTCTTAACTGTGCCAATTTTCACCCTATCTCATTGATTCCTGTAGACACTAAAATTCTGGCCAAGGTCTTAGCCACCAGGCTGCAATCTATCCTCCCCACTGTAATACACTCCTCCCAAGTAGGGTTTATGTCCGGTAAAATGGGCTCCAACAATACTGGATTACTTCTTAATTTAAAGTGGATAGCATCTAGATCCAAAATCCCTATGGCAGCCCTGGCCATTGATTTTGCTAAAGCATTCGACTCTCTAGAATGGAACTATTTGAATGCACTTCTTCATCTCTATGGGTTTGGGCCCCAATTTTTGCCGATGGGTACAGACACTGTACAACTCCCCCAAGGCCCGTATAGTAACCAATTCAGATATTTCCACTTATTTCTCACTACACAGGGGCACATGGCAAGGATGGCCACTATCCCCTCTCCTTTTCCTCCTTGCCCTAGACCCGCTGGTCAGAGCCCTACACAATGCGGACGGTCTCTCGGGTATCTCTGTATCTGGGAAAAACTATGTTGTGGCATCCTACGCTGATGATTTGATGCTCACGCTGTCTCACCCAGACTGGTCCCTCCCCAAAGCATTAGAAATCTTGCAGCAGTTCACCTCTCTGTCTGGCTTGCAGGTAAACCAGCGGAAAACCATTCTGGCCCCTCTTAATTCACTTTGTACACAACACTGTGTCTCTGGCACGGAGCTAAGCTGGGCTGCTCAGGGCTTCACATATCTTGGGATCATTATACCTACTAAATGGACAGACCTTGAGCCCTCTAATTTTGCCCCCCCTGCTAAAACAATTGAGCACTGAAATAGAACATTGGCATAGGTAGCACCTATCATTGCCAGGACGGGGAGCAGCCATATGTATGCTCCTCCTTCCCAAAATCAGTTATCTGCTCAATAACCTCCCAATATCTCTCTCACATAAATTCTTCTCAACACTCGAGAAGACAGTGGTGTCCTTTGTCTGGGAGGGTAAGCCTCATAGATGGGAGAAACGCAAACTATGGGTGCACTGGACAAAGGGTGGGCTTGGGGTTCCTTGGTTTAAAGGATACCACCTTACACACAAGTACTACTGCACAAACCCTCAAGTGGTTTGTCCCCCTCCTCCTCTCCCCCCCAATGGGTGGCACTAGAATCCAGTATAGCTTTACCTACCCTGCTATGCATGCTGTTGGATAAGGGACCATTAAGGGATGCCAATTTCTCACCCACAATGAACGAATCACATTACGCCTGGCATAGATATATGTCTATCTCCCATACACCTAAGACTTCTTGGAGCCCGCCCCTTGAGATATGCGAGCCTATGGCACAATTCCTTGCTCATCATAGGCTGGCGACCTATTAACTGGCCACTTTGGGAAGACAAAGGAATATGTCTGGTGCAGGGCCTTTTGATTCCGGATTCAGACACCATGCTATCCTTCTCCCAGATTCAGCAGAAATATCAACTCCCCAGCATTGACTTTTGGAGGTACCTGCAAATCCGTAGTGCTATCACCACTCTCCTTTCTCAGAATAAACTAAATAAGCAATGGCTCTGGCTGGCTACCCTACACAAATCTGTCTCAGCGAAAGGCCGTATTAGTAAAATTTATGCTATTATCCAGGATGCCTAGCATGACTGCACGGCATCCAGCCAGGCTAAATGGGAGGCCGAACTTGGGACAAACATCCCATCAGTAATTTGGTCTGACTGTCTTAAGGATGCCCACAAGGTGTATAAGGATTCCAAGAGCAGCTTTTTGCAACTTAAAGTACTGCTAAGATGGTACAGGACGCCAGCTCTCCTTCACAATGTCGGAATTCTCCCTCATTCTAACTGTTGGAGATGTAACCAACCGGATGCTAACATTTTACACATCCTGTGGATCTGCTCTCACATTTTGGCCCTTTGGGCAGCCATCATACAGGACTGCTCCAAAGTGTTTGGGATTTATTTATTTATTTAGCTTTTGTTGACCGGGTAAGTGCACTAGACAAATCCTACCTATTTTCAGGCACGACCCGGGGGAGAGGGACACAGATGAATGCCAACTGACCTTGAACCAGATTAAGCTGTTGGTGGTATTTTTAGTGAATGAGGGAAATTTGGCCAGGACACCGGGGAAATTCCCCTTCTCTTTTCAATAAGTGCCATGGGATCTTTAATATCCACCTGAACTACCACCAATCCAGGCAGATGGGACCTCGGTTTTAACGTCTCATCCGAAACACGGCACCTCAGAAATGCAGCACCCCTCTCATGCTGCATTACAGTGTCAGTACTGGGATATTAACCCAAGTGCCAGATGTGGGAACTGAACCCACAGCCCTCTGATCTCCCGGCCTCAGAGGCGAGTGTGCTACCTACTGAGCCACTGACACTGCTACCTTGGCTCCTCTAGATCCTAAATGACTCCTGGGTGATACAACCAGCCTGTCAAGGCTGCCTAGACCGCACAAAGACTGAGTCATGCTAACATTCCTTGAAGCCAAAATGCTTGTTCTGATGCACTGGCAGCAAGATAAAATTCCCAGCATGGCTCAATGGCATACGGCCATTGCTCAGTTGGCTATAATGGAGAGGCTGACCTACTCTCATCGTGGCCAGTTGGAGAACTTTCACAAAATACCGGATGCTTACCTTCAATCCTACTTGTGTGGAACTCCCCTCCCCAAGTAATCCTCCCAGCTAGTGGGTTTAGTATTTAAGGCTCAGGATTTGCTCACTTCATAGATAGTGCGTGTCTTATAAGAGTTTTATTCTGTTGCATCTACATTGTTGGTCTGTAATCTTGTATAATGATGCTAGCTCAATATGTGTCTTTGTTTCTGTTAAAATCCTACATGTTGTTACTGTATTCATGTGCTTACCCTAATGTATTACCTAAACAAAAAAAAATAAGAAAAACCTTAATAAAATCTTCTATGATAAAAAAAAATGCAATCAAGTCAGCTCTTAAAGAGACAGTACACAGAGGCTATACAGGCACTCTCTGGCAATACATTTAATCTGCTAAAATGCAGAACACCAGCCTGGTAGTCAGCATTTAGGCAAGCTCAAGAAAGACTTTTCAGGAACCCCCATTTGTCGAGAAGTTACATCAGTGTATTTCAAATACTTAATCAGGAAGTGTCAAGCTCTCTACCCTGGACATGGCATCAGATCCACCCAGTGGGTACACTCAACTTTAAATGCCCTTGCCTCATCTTTAGTCTTGAGCTGCTGTATGAGCCACTTGTGAACCTTGGATTCTGGGTGATTTTTCTCAATGCTCTCCAGAAGACCGTTGAATCTGACATTAAAGTGACGAGATCTGTTTTCCAGGTCATCCATTTTGGCTTGCAGGTCAGTGAGTTGGCTTTTGAGGGAGTTCCATTCTTTAAGTAATTCAGCTATACTATCCTCAATTGTACTTACTCTTTGCTCCGCTTTGACAAATCTGGTGGTATGGGAGTCCATTATTTCTGACAAGCCTGTCGCACCCTATTGCAAATGTGTGATTTGTGTCATGATATTTCCAAAGCCTGCTTTCATGTCATTTTGCTAATTTATTAGCATAGCAGGCATACCGGCAAGAGACTTTTTGAGTTTTTTCACTTTTTTTCTGCTCTAGGAGCTGGACTGCTACATGCCTCGCAGGCACTCCCTCGTGGTCTGGTTGCAGATCTGCCATTGGTTCACTAGGATCAAAACTGAGTTTTGCTTGTCTAATTTTAGCTTGGTTCATTAAAGCAGCACTTCTGTTCACCATCAATATAACTTGTAGGTTTTAAAACACAGTTGAATGATTTTTCCCCCTCCAGTAAAGATTATTGTCCCCAAGCTGCTCCCTTTCAGAGAGCATCCCCCCATCTTGTCCAGTTGGCTACACCCCCCCCCAAGGAAGCAGTATTGAGCAGCTGTATCCTGCAACAGCTGTCCTCCATCAAGGTGGGGGGGCAACATTTACCGCTGCTTGGTGAAGTGAAGGCTAGGTGGCGTGGCAGCAATCCCTGAACTGATTGGTCGGGTGCAGGTGTGGAACCATCACTGCATCATCACACAATGTTGACATGCTTTTGTATGAAAGCCATCCAGCAGAGAGCTGTAAACAGAAAAACAGCTCAAGCTATGGATGATAGCAGTGCCCACCCATTGGCTCTTCAACACCCCCCCCCCAGGCACCCACCCATTATGGTTCAAAGATAAAGGGGTAATCCTTAGTATGATGGGTTGTGGGACAGAGGTCCAGCACTGGAAGGGAGATGCCAGAGTGAAAGGCAGATAAACACATATTCGGGGAAAAAAAAACATGAAAATCACTGGGTGTTAGATTCTTTGACATGAAGATCACTGGGCCTGAGATGAAAACAGAGGTGGTGGAGATGGAGGACAAAGAGGAAATCAGTTCAGCAAAGAGATTGCTGCCATTCCCAGTGCAGATGACCCAGACCAAGAGTCCCTGGAAATGCTCTTCCCCTCTGGAGAGGGAGGCTATCTGGCTCATGATGTGTTGCTGCCACCTAGGGGCCCAAAGGTGGTAGCACAGTTAGTACCTGCTTAGTAGATGAAACAAGTCATAAAATAAGTGGGTTTGTATCATAATTTATGAATAAAAAGCTGCCAATTGCAAAAACATTTTGGTTTTGATTTGTGGTAGGTGCTAATCGAATTTTTCCAGGACCACAGGGCTTGGAATGCACAAATGGCACTATTTTTCACCGTTTTTAGCCATCCCCCCCACATTCTGGACCCCCCCACTGCTAATTAACTTCGACCAGTTGCTAATCATTTTTAATTTTGATTAGCAAAGGTTGCCTATGAAGTCACCAACACTAATTAATGCCTTGTTAAAAAACATTGGCAGGACTCTACACAATACCGTGTGTGTGTGTGTGTGTGTGTGTGTGTGTGTGGTGTTCCTATGAGTTGATGTCCTGCTATGTCATATGACTAAGGACCCTGCTCTTGTGGGTGTCCCAATTCCACCAGCTCCTCCATGGGGATTAAACAGGTGCAACACAGTAGCAGAGATGGGACAAGGTGCAGGGGTTAGTACAGTAGGTCACGGTGAGTGGGCCTGGTGAGGCAGCATGACTGACAGGTGGGGAGGACAAAGAACAAATAAAAAACAAAAACAAGTTTCTCTGTGCTTTTATGGAGAACTATAGGATGAGTGCTGGGCTCCAGTATTGCAAGACATCATGATTATCAACAACAACTTTGTTATTCGCAGAGCTGCAGAAAAGCAGGATATAAATGAATGGTTACTGCGCTTTAATTACAGAGAAGCTCCCATTTCACCCGGATCAGAGTCCAGTGAAAGAATTCTACAGTGCAAATTAACTGATGTGTTATTATTTTAAAATGTGATTTCATGACCTGCATAATGATCATCATCTGTACAACCGAACACTAACTTTAGGAGTATTAGGTGTGTCAGGTGAGGAGGAGAACATCCAATAACCTGTTTTATGAATACTGTCTCAACAATTATTTTGTTTGCTGTTATTGTCTTTAGTTTCCAGATACATTTATAAATGGATAAAGAACAAGAAACCAAGTAAACAGGTACTGGCAGTGGCTTGCCACCAAACAACTCCAAATATCCTTGAACGGGTTCTGTTTGAAGGGCCACTATGATTATGATTCTCTGCTGTATTCCGTTACTATTGGCAGTGACTGATGTTACCTACCAGACTAAAAAGACAGCATGCAAACTGCAGAGCCAGAAAATAGAGGCATTCTTCAGGACAGGAGACATCATAATTGGTGGGGTCTGCCCAGTTCATTTCCAGAATCTGTATCCTGAGATTACGTTTACTGAATATCCTGAGCCACAACGATGTAAAATGTAAGAGTCAGATTTTTTCTTCTTACGAAAATTAATCAGTTAATAAACTAATATGCAGAAGAAGATGACTATTTAGAGATGTAATTAGGCTTGTATAGAGACATGCAGATCTTTACCATTATCTATATTTACAAGGTATGTAGAGGGTCTCTAAACAGCACTAGGATTTTGTCATGTGGGTTGTCACTTCCCAGTGAGCTCCAGCAGCATTCTCAGTGTGTTTCTATGTTTCAGTTTAAACTAAACATTCCTTAAAAAATGAAGGCAATAATACTTTGATTTCAACTCTATTGAACAATAGAAAGGGAAAGTTTGGAAATGCTGTTGATGCTGGAGAGTAAGTGACATGACAATGATGACTATGTACATGTTTTACACACACAGTAAGCTAGGGAAATATTGGGAGCAGACAGTGATAGGGACATGGAGCTGCACGCTGCCATCAGTGACCCACAGTTGGGCTATTTTATTGGGGGTTGGGGACCACTGAGTCACCAGGGCAGTGCAGTAAAGGGAAGTAGGGAGGGGATAACTACTGGACCACTGGAGAATCGGGAACATGATGGTCTGGCTTGGGATGGGGAGGGGTACACATTGAGATCAGATAGTTGTGTGTATAAACAGAGGATGGAAGAACTCAAAGGACCTGCAAACAAAGTAACAAACTGGAGAATCATAAATAACAGCCCACACATTGATATACAGTATATGCTGAAAGTTTTTAAAATGTATTCCAATACAGTGAAATTCATGAGAGGGCAAATGATAATTATAAAACAAAAGTCTTAGAAATACTGCAGTCTGATTGGCTGTCAGCATTCTGAGAGAGTTACATTAAGGTAGCAATAATACCTCACAGGTTGGGTAGTATTGGGCTATTCAAGACAGCCTATGGGGGTAATGAGGCCCAATGCCACAGGCGAAGGGCCTTATAGCTCCTGGAAGGTCCAGTATAGCCCATTTCTGTCTACCCTGGAGGTTATTATTGCACTCAGAAAGTGGGTTGGTGGTTGTAAAAATTTTTTTTTTACTACCCCAGCTCTGGGGACAGCCTCTTCCTCGGGTCTTCCTATGCTCCTTGCTGTTACTCTGCCCCAATGCAGCTACCCATCACCCCACATTGCAGCCCCCCCCAGGTAACCCAGACATAACCCTTCACTGGGTGGGTCCCTCTCCTCTGAAGGGGAAGGCACCGGTGGGGTAGCCAGCACAATTCTTGGCCCAGGGGCTGCTGAGGTGGTCCATGGAATGCTAGAGGTCTCGCAGGAGCTGGCGATCATCATCTGGTCAGCTACGGGGCTCTTTTCCCATTGATCCCTGGGGGCGTGGCATGCCACAAACATCAAGGTGTATGCCGATGTTCACCATGCCCCATTATTCACTGGGATCCAGTACATTGCCATACCCCCAGCCTCCACCAGGGGTCAGCAAGCACCAGGTTGCTTCCCTGCACTCCCCCTGACAGAAGGTGAGCAGTCATCCAATGCTTGAGCCCTCTCTCCCTGGCTGGCCCTCCAGCACCAGGGTCCATTCCCGAACCTGGGTCACTGGCGTCACAAGTGGAAATCTAACCACTGCGCTGATGGGCAGGGTTGTAAAATTTTAATTAAAAGTTAAAAAAGCAAAGAAGGAAAATATATAAAACTGGGAATATGGACATGACTATTGCAAAATAGTCCCTTTTCTGGTGTATTTGCTGCTAGGGGATGCAGCTGTTGGATGTTATGATTTTTAATAATGTGGTTGTGTTTGCAATACTATTGTACAGTGCTTCTTCTGGTGCACCCCCCTTCCCCTGGGTGTTATTCAGAACTGATGGCTAGTTTTCATCTCCCTGTGCTGTCCCTTTATTATTGTACAACGTTACATAGACAGCAGTATTGCCAGTGTGGTACAGCACACCCACTGTGGTCAGGTACAGAAGAGGAAGCGTGGTCAGGAGGCGATGAGCAAGCAGAGCGAGAAAAGTAAATGCTGGGATTGTGGAGTGAGCTGAATTTGGAAACCTCCTAAAACCAATAAATGATGTTTTTTTTTTAATTGTTTTTTATGTGGAGTGGGGTGCAGTGTCATTGAGGCACAGGTCAGCAAGCATAGGAAAACCTGGAGCAGTTGTAAAATTTGTAATGAGCAATTTATTATTATCAATAACAGTAAAATAAAAAATAAAAATTGTTCAATATAACTGTTTACAAAGGCAGGTCAAACAAAGAAAACAAAGTCCTTCATCTGAGGGTACCTCTAATTTCAAGTTTCAGTGTCAGTCCCTCTAACAAAAATATTGCTGCACTTTTAATAACAAGTCTTTGCCAGGCAATAAACTCTGCATCCTTCACTACTTAAAGACATCCTGTTTCTCATAAAATGTTCATGTTAGTTTCTTTGCAGGTGCAGTAAAAAGAACAAAGTGACCCAATCAATTAAGAATCTGGGATACAGTAAAAGACTTCAAAACTTAAAATTGTATTCAATGAAATACTGTATAGAAGGTTTAGAGGAGATCTTTGTCTTATTTATAGGACTAAGAATGAACCATTGTTGAGGGAAGCACTTGGACTAAAGTTGAACACAGGTGTAATATCTACTAGGTCACATAAATATAAGCTACAGAGTGACGAAAGTAAAACAGTCAAAAGAAGTAAATTTTATACACAAAGGGTAGTGACCAAATGGAATGAATTACCAAAAGAAATAGTGATTAGTATAAATATGACAGTTTTTAAAAAGTACTTGGATGAATACATGGGTAATATGAAATATGAGTTCCACCCTTGAATGGGTATCAAGTTCATAAAAGGGCCTAGGCTCACTGAACTTGAATCCCCTCCTATGAACCTATGAAGAACTGATGTATTATTGACAGCTCTGCAAAGAGTTTGTCAACCAACATTGCAGGTTAACCCCTGGAGTTTCAAATAGCTTTTTTCAATCATTTCAATAGTATAACTTTATACAGTTCCAAAGAAAGGGGTCCCAGTTTCACATAAAGATTCACATATATATTTACAACCACAGATATGCAAGGGAGGAGAAAAGACAGAAACAGCAAGGGAAAGCAGAGAGATAGTGAGAGGCAGAGAATTGTGCGACTGTCAGAGTGATCAGTTCCTAAGTCTCTTAGAGAAACTTGGTTGCGCAACCAGACAGACAAGAGACAGAAAAGGAAAGAATAGAGCAGGTCCTTGCATTTAAACTCTTGGGCCCACATATTTAAAAGAAATGGGCAGCGCATTTCAAAATAAATGGTGATACACTGCCCATCTCAAAACTTGCTCCAAAATCCCATATTCCAAAGGGGAAGATGTGCTGTCCAAATCGAGATGGGCTATGGCCCAAAATTAATGTATGCATCGTAAGTAGAGGGGGCATACCCATGAATATTCCTCACAATGGAATATTGAGAGAAGATGGCAGCCCAAGTGCTGGAGATGGGCAGCGCAAAGTTAGGCATGTAAAAAGCATGCTTAACCTGGCTGGCCACCCACAGGCAGGCTGTGATAGTGCACACAGCAGCACTGCAGCTTGACAGCCCCTGCAGCCCAGTGGCACACCCGACCCATCCCCGATCCCCGATGCCTATGTATGGGCAGCAGCAACCCCCTATCTCTGTTGTCAGGTTCCTCCCTGTCCAGTGCCCGGCATCATATAGAAGATAAATCCCCAATCCTCCTGGTTCCATAGTGTAAAGTTCCCCCCAACCTGTCCTGTTTCCTGAGTCCAGTGACTGACATAACCCCATTTTCCATAATGCAGCGAACCCCCCACCCTGTCCTCAATCCCCAAACCTTGATCACTAAAAAACACCATCCACTCGGGTCCAAACATCCAGTGCAATGCACAATCCCATATCATACACATTCCATAGTGTAGTGGCCTCTCACCACTGTAGGCAGAACCCCTCCCTGCACAGCCCCCACAATGGTGACTGGCACAGCCCTCTGCTCACCACCATGGCCAGCCAATGACTGATCAGTCCATGGATGTCACTGCATGGAACACACGCTCATTGGTTCCATTTGCATATTCAGGCTGAATGTCAGGAATTTGGGAAAGGTGCATCTGGGGATGCACTGCATATCCCTATTCACGGTATTCAGACTATCCCCCGGGATGTGCCGGTGCAATGTCGACTGCTCCCATTTGTGCCACCTGCACTTGTTGCTATATTAAGACATGATGTGCAATCCATTGAGACTGCACATCTTGATTGAATATACTATTTTTTTGCACTGGCACAACTTTTTGGGTGGCCCAAATAGATGTGCCGGGCATCAGCCCCCTTTGAATATGGGGCCTTTCTGCATAATAAATAGGACAGGGCCTTTTCAACCCTGTCACAAACCCCCTCTTTAAGAGGGAACCTGTTTTAAAGAAAAAAACAGGTTTCCAAAACTTTCTGTTAATTCTTTCCTAACATTTGCTTCTGACTTTCACAGATAAGCACATATGCAGTATCTTTTTTTTCCATAACAACAATACAGTAAACAGTGAAATTTAAACTCACAAATTTTTTTCTTCCATCCTTTGGAATTCTAATTTCCTGATCCATATCATGACAGAAAATCAACACTGACATTCTATTTCCCAGATTTGTGTATCAGTGTAAATTTAAATGTCTGTAGTGCCAGCTTTGGAACAATAGGTTATAATATCACTTTTATATTACTGCACTTGGATTTGTCTTGGGCCTTAGCCCCAAAACAGTAAAAAAATTCTCAAAAGTAACTAAACATTCAAATATGATATTATCCCTGTTATTCAGGTTCTGGATAATGATAAAAATGTTTCTGCCACACTTAAGAATATGAAATATATTATTAACACCTATAATAATTCTAAATAATCCTGATTTGCATAACTATCAAGCATAATAAAAGTAAATGTAAACAACAACAACAAAGGTTTCAGAAAATCAAGTAGAACAAATAAGCAAAGAAAATTTCAGCAAGTAAACAATGCAAATGAATAAGCAATATTCAACGTAATAAAATGACATTGGCTATATGCAGTACTAGGCTTTCAGCATACTTAGAATTTAGCATAACCTTCATATATAAGAACATGCAAACTCATCACATCAATGTCTGAGATTATATTTCTGTATAAGACTTGTTTGAGTGAGGCAAGGGTACTTTGCACCATGCAGTTTAATGAGTGGTTGAAAAAATGGTGGATCACAGGGGTTTGGCTTCATTGGGGACTGGGGTTCCACCTGGATGGACACCAGCCTATACTGGCAGGATGGTCTGCATCTGTCCAGGAAGGGAACAAGTCTTTTGAGCAATCAGTTTAAATGCTTCATTGGCAAGCTTTTAAACTAGTCAAGGGGGGAGGCACTGATAAGCAACAGGAAAATCCCAGCCTCTCCCTACAAAACAGGGTACTAAATGGGAAAAAGACTGAGGTAGAAAGGTCAGTGAGGGATGCTGCAACAGAAAGCTGACAGCAGATAAGGACTGCAAGGCCCATCCAGTCTGTCCATTTCTTTTTCTACCTTATAAATGAGCCATCAACCTTTGCTCTGTCAGTGGCCTATCTATTCATACTCATCTGTATTGCTCCCTTTTGCCTATCCCATCACTGTTTGAAGCCCTGCACTGTGTTCATATCCACCACTTCCTGAGGTAGGCTATTCCATGCATCCACCACCCTATCTGTGAAAAAGAACTTCCTCACATTACCCCTTAATTGGCCTCCCTCTAATCTAATGCTGTGTCTTTTTGTCCTGTTATTTTTCTTATTTTGAAACATGTTAGACTATTTCACCTTGTTAATGCCCTTAAGGTGTTTAAATGTTTTGATCATATCACCTCTCTCCCTCCTTTGCTCTATCTAGGGTATACATATTGAGCTCCGTTAATCTGTCCTCATATGTTTTCTCATGCAGTCCCTGCACCATTTTGGTTGCCCTTCTCTAGACTGCCTCAATTTGGTTAATGTCCTTGTGAAGGTGTGGCCTCTAGTAATACACACAGTATTCCAGATGGGGCCTAACCAGTGTCTTGTAAAGAGGGATTATTACCTCCTTCTTCAGACTTGTGATACCCTTACTAATACACCCCAACATCCCCCTAGCCATATCTACTGCTTTAGTGGTCTGCTTGGATGATTTCAGGTCATCAGTGATGATGATGCCCAAGTCTCTTTCTTCCCTTGTGACTGCCAGCAACTCCCCTCCCAGCCTATAGGTGGCTTCAGGGTTTCTCTTTCCTATATGCATGATCTTGCACTTCTCTGCGTTAAATCCCAGTTGCCACTCTTCTGACCATTTTGCTAGTTTATCTAGATCTCTTCTCATTCTGCCCACCCATCTGGATCTTCTACTCTGTTGCAGATCTTAGTGTCATCTGCAAACAGACAAACCTTACTCTCCAGTCCATCTGCAATGTCACTGATGAAGATATTGAAGAGGACTGGCCCCAGGACCGATCCCTGAGATACCCCACTTGTGACTTGCATCTGTTCTGACTGTATACCATTTACCACCACTCTCTGTTTTCTGCCCATCAACCAGTTTGCCTCCCAGTTGACCAACTTCTGACCCACACTGAGCCTACCCAGCTTATTAATCTATATTCTATGTGGAACAGTATCAAAAGCTTTGGTGAAGTCAAGGTAGGTGACATCAACTGCTCCCCCTTGGTCCACCACTCTGGTTACCCAGTCAAAGAAATCGATGAGATTAGTTTGACAGGACCTTCCTTTTGTAAACCCATGTTGGCTTGGATCCTGTGCTCCTATGAATTCCAGGTGTTGCACTATCCTTTCCTTAAGGAGCTCCTCTATAATCTTGTCCACTACTGAGGTAAGGTTGACTGGTCTGTAGTTCTCTGCCTCTTCCCTCCTACCACTTTTGTGGAGCAGGATAACATGAGCCCTTCTCCAGTCTTCTGGGACCTCTCCTGTGCTCAGAGACTCATTAAACAGTTCTGATAATGGCTTTGCTAGTTCCACCCTTAGCTGCTTTAGTATCCTGGGATGTATGCCATCAGGTCCCATTGCCTTGTCCACCCTGAGCTTATGGAGCTCTTGTAGGACCCTTTCTTTTGTGAAGGGTCTAGTGCATACCACCCTCCCCCGTGTCCATGGTGCTGAGCCAAATCATCTATCCTGAGCATAGGATAACTGTCAAATTCTGACACTTGAGGAAGTTTCCTAAAATCAAGGCAGATTCTTACATCCTTGTTCTTTTTTGTTTACAATCACCATTGGTGATGAACAAGCGCTTCTTGACTCTTCTATGATACCCAGTTCTTTCATTTTTTGTATTTCCTTATTCATGTCTGCTCTTAACCGCTCTGGTAATCTTTATGACTTTTGTCTGATAGAGCAAGCATTCCCTGTTATTATTATGTGCTGGACACCTTTAGCTCAGTCTGGCACTGTGGTAAAAGTACTGTTAAATGTCTTTAACAAGTTACAAATTTCAGCGGTTTGTTGGGAGGTTAAGAAAACTTTCACCTTTACAGAATCAGAAGTTAGAGCCTGTTCCAATCTGTCAAAAGCTGTATCAGTATATTCTTTATCAGTTTTTTGTAAAACTAGAAAAACAGCCTTTGGTGTTTTTTCAACCTCTTTCTTCGGGAGGTTAGCATGGTATATCTTGGTAGGATTTTTTCCTATCAGGGGTCTCAGTTTCATAGTTAACTGTGCCAGTACATTAAGCACTTTATAAGGCCCTTGCCACTTCATTAACATTTTATTTTCTGTAGTGGGTAACAGTAGCAAGACATTTTCACCTAACTCAAAAACATTTTCTTTTGCTCCATGGTCAAAATATTCTTTCTGCTGGTTTTGTCACTCTCCCTGATTAATATGTGCAGTTTCAACATACCTGTATTTTGCTGGCTTCCTTCTCAGGGCACACACATACAAGATGTAATAGATTTTTTTCTGAGTGGGGTTATCTTCCCATGTTTCTTTTATTATATCTAGTGGCCCTCTAGGCTGTCTACCATATAGTATTTCAAATGGTGAAAAACCTGATGACGCCTGTGGCACTTCTCTTTAAGCAAAAAGCAGGTAAGGTAAGTATTGGTCCCAGTGTTTCCCTTCCCTTTTTACAAACCTTTTTAACATGCATTTTAGGGTTTGATGAAAATGCTCAACGAGACCGTCTGTCTGAGAATGATAAGGGGAGGTTCTTATGGCAGTGACACCAAGTAGTTCGCACAGCTCCTTAACTAATGCAGTGCCAAAATGACTACTCTGATCAGTAATATACTCTTTAGGTATGCCCAACCCGCTGAAAGGTTTGGCAACCTCTGCTGCCACTTTTGAGGTTGTGACAGTACGCATAGGAAGTGCCTCTGGGTATCGAATAGCATAGTCACATACTACCAAAATGAATTGATTACCCTTTTTAATTTTGTTCAAGGGGCCAACCACACCCATTGCAATTCTTTCAAAAAGCACATCTATCAAGGGTAAGGGCACCATGGGCACCTTGCCTATTTTAGTCACTGTGGCTACTTTCTGACACTTAGCACAAGAACTGAAATAGGTAGCAACATCTTCATGAATTCCAGGCCAGTAAAATCTTTACAGCAGTCTAGCAAGGGTGTGATCCCTCCCCGAGTAACCAGCCATCCCTTACAGAAATATAGGTGTGCTGTGTACATGCAGAATGCATGCCAAATGCTTAATTGAGCAATGTTTGCATGTGGTTCACATACACTAAGTAAACATATGCGAACCAGGTCTAAAAGGCAAATCAGGTTTGCATGCTGCAAACTTGACATGTGCACAGCAGTTAAGCTGATATAAACATCTTCTAAAAATTACATCAGGTTTGCGTGTTACATGCTTGACATAAGTGCATCAGTTAAGCTGGTGTGAATATCATTTAAACATCACATCAGGTTCACATGCTGCATGCTTGCCATGTATGCAGCAGCTAAGCTGGTACAAATCCCATCTAAACAACACACATCAGTTTCTGTTTCTTATACTACTGCTAGCGATTAGTCATTAAAATACATTTTAATTTGAATTCCCATAAAAATTTGGTAAACTCATTCGTTCTGATCCTTTTGCAAGTTGTTTAATGACATTTGATTTCTGTCATTAAATCACCATTGATCTGTACAGTATTGTTAGCTTATTGCATAAAATGCCTAGGACGTCAACATCCCCATTTCCAGATTTACCCCGAGGGGCCTCTGTGTTGTAAATCTGTCCTTTTTGTTTTGATCCATGCAAATCCCTTTTACATATTTAGTGCTACAAACGTGTTTCTCCATGACTGTTTTATCTCACTTACTTTTCCTTTGTACTGAGTAGGGTCTTGGAAGCATGCACCATGCCTCACATTTTGTCACTGAAATGAGGGACATGGAAACAAAATGAGGGACAATGGTGGACACTAACCCACATGGTGATCAGGACATTATCATGAAACATGGAGATATAGTACCTCAGAACACAGTGGAAACCATTGTATTAGCACCTGAGAATGAATTTCTACCATTAAGCAAGGGTTTCATTTAGGTAGGGCAGAGGGGCGCAGCTGACCCCCCCTTCCGTATTGGGCCTAGGTTGTTCTTATGGTGTGGCAGTAATGGCATTAAATTTGGATTTCATCTTTTGCACAATAAGTGCTCACCTGGTCTGTGTGTGCTCTTGCTGCAGGTACTCTCCTAACTTGACTGTGTCTGTATTGTGTTGTCCACTCTCTCCATCTATTAGTGGCAGTACTATCACATATGATGTGGATGAGCTCCAGCCAAGAAAAAGCGCATGATCCTTGCAAGTATGACACTGTCTTTCCGACCACAGACTAGACAGGCTGAACACTACAGCTTGCAGGAGTCAATGAGCACTGAACTCTCAATAGCAGTTTTGTAGCAGCATATTTTTGTTGTTCTACTCTTAGTGAGTCTCCATTTCCCCGGGTGGTTGAAGGGGCAGAGGGTGAGCTAGAAGCTAACTCAAGACTAGGCTTCCTACTTACTCTACTAAGCTTACCTTACAAAAAAAACACAGCACAGACCTTCATGGCAGCAAGCTAGGCTTAACAGCAGTGTTGCCAGTGGTGTAGATGGCCTTCATAGGCAGGGCGCCGAGTTTTCCGCAATTCTGCGGATGCGGAAAACCATGGAAATATCCGCAGAATTTGCCATCACCTGTGGAATTTGCAGCCGCCCGTGGAACAAATATCCTTTGCCGACGGGGGTGCTCAATCCCCTGTCGGCTTCACTGCCCCCTCTCTAATGTTAGTATACCATGCTGGGAGCCCACCCCAGCATGACAAAAGCTTAATTTGCCTACAGGGGTGCCCAATCCCCCATTAGCTTCATTGTCCCCCCAAATGCTTGTATGCCATGTTGGGAGCCCACCCCAGTGTGGCAAAAATGTCCTTTGCCGACAGGGGTGCCCAATCTCCTGTCAGCTTCACTGTCCCCCCCCGAATGCTTGTATGCCACACTGGGAGCCCACTCCAGCATGGCAAAAAACATCCTTTGCCAACAGGGGGTGCCCAATCCCCCGTTGGCTTCACCGTCTGCCCCCAAGCTGCCTGGTGCCACGCTGGGAGCCCACTCAAGTGTGGCAAAACTCCCTGCTTGTGTGTTGTTAAAAAGAACAACAACCCTGAAACAAAAAAAACTTCCATTGTTGCTTTTTTGCGCCCCTCCAGCAATCCGCACCCACCCTCTGCTTACCCACCTCCCCACACCCTCCCTCACCCCCACCTCAACCCATACTTACCTCTGGAGCCCAGCGAGATGATCTTCGGTGGACCGGGAACATGTCTGCACTCTTCAAAGCTAACCGCGAACTGAAGAAATGCTGGTAAGCTGTATAGTGGCATAAATGGATTTTTTTCAACTTTATTGCATATCTCAGCCATTTCTGAATTTTTCACCAAATTTTCAACATGGGGTTTTGGGGCCCCACCTCATGAACTGATGACACTGTTATTTCAGTTAATCGGTCCCGAAAGGTGGTTCCGCAGTCACTGTGCGGAACCACCTTTCAGAATGATTAATAAAATGACAGTGTCACAGTTCATGAGGGCAGGCTCTAAAAACCCTATGTTGAAAATTTGGTGAATATTCCCAAAATGACTTTGTTCTCTGATGATGCGCGGTTCCCTCACACTTTTCGTAACTTTGAGCATTTTTAATATTTTCACTCCAGATTTTCAGGATTGCCATTTTACCACACCTCCTTATGAACAGTACAACTGACATTTTTCACATCTCACCCGAAATGTGTTTTCGCACATGTAGCGCACAATGGTGCAGTCGGTGTGCGAAATCAATGTTCTGGATAGATTAATAGAATCCCAGTGACACTGTTCAGGAGCAGAGGTCTTGAACTGGTTATGTTGAAAATTTGGTGACAAACACCCATAAAATGACAGTGTTATGAGCGTGCATTGCGCAGTTCCTATGCACGCTCATAACCTCGAGCATTTTTAATATTTTCACTCCAGATTTTCAGTATTGCCATTTTACCACACCTCCTTATGAACAGTACAACTGTCATTTTTCACATCTCACCTGAAATGTATTTTCACACATGTAGCGCACAATGGTGCGGTCGGTGTGCGAAATCAATGTTCCTGACAGATTAATAAAATCACAGTGATAATGTTCATGAGCAGAGGTCTTAAACTGGCTATGTTGAAAATTTGGTGACAAACGCCCATAAAATTACTGTGTTACGAGTGTGCATTGTGTCAGATACAGCAAAAAAAACAAAAAAAGGGAAAAACTTAAGGGTAAAAATATGCCACAGAACTGACGCAGAAATTGGTGTTGAGTGCCGCAGAAGTTCTGCGGCAAATGAGAACCCTACCGCAGAACTTTACTCCGATGTGCCGCAGAAAAATCAGGGCCCTGTTTATAGGCCTTGATGTGGCAGCAGTCACAGCTGCAACCAAGTAAAACAAGAAGGCAGTATAGCGCTTTGGTTTAAGACTCTGAGCTACACACATGGAGACCTGGGTTTGAATCCCACAGCCCCCACTAGCATACTGTGTGACCCTGAGCAAGTCACTTACCTTCCTTGTGCTCCCAGGTCACACCTGTAAACAAGCTTTCAGCTTAGTGTGTCTCTCCTGGTTAAAAAAAAAGAAAAAACCCAGGTTGGGTGGATTCATATGGTGAGCAACCAGCTTGTGTTGAAGGAGAGAGGGGGAGCGGACTAAAAACTGGGCTGGTGGCACACTGTGCCAGGCTGCAGGTTCAGGCCATATGGCTGAGTAAATAAAAGTAAAAAAAAATTTACAGGAGGATTGGAAAGGAGGAAGGACTGAAATGTTGATGTGTTTTTCACATTTCTTCACCTTTTGGTGGCTTCATGATCCATAGGGGATGGATATTAACTGGAATGGAGTCAGTGAGAAAAATTAAGGACAAAGTTCTTTTTTTTTGAGGGGGGGACTTCAGCCAGGAAAAAACTGGTTAGCAACTGGGTGGGTTTAAGCCCAAATTTGATGCACTGCTCTGGGGTATATACAGATGAATCTTAGACATTTGAATTTTTCCTGATTTGCATATCACGTTTCAGTCAAACTAAATAAGTTGCACCTTTTAGAAATGTTACACACATTCTAGAGCTGTTCTTTGCATTCACGGACAGTTAAGCAGTATGGTATTCACAGACTATTGGAGCCCCACTATAGTCAGGCGTATGCCCTCCCCCCCAGTGAAGCTGACCTCCACATCCCTACACTCAGGCAAATTATGACAAAGGGTAAAGGAGACTGCAGGGGTGTGCACCATAGAAATGAATGGAGGTATTTTTTAATTACTATTTTATACATTATTGATGAAAGTTGGAGACTAATTAAGGCCACCACTTGACTAACAAAGACCTCATTAGTAGAACAGTGGCCTTTATTATTCTCCAACTCACCATCACAATGTATAAAATAGCAATAGAAAATAACTCCATTCATTTCAAGGGGGTACGCCCCAGAACTCTGACCCATGGACATCTTCTCTTAAAGACTCCTGCCTCTGCCTCCCCAGTACTCAAGTAAGAGACTTTTTACTTATATCTATACTTGGTGGGTTGTCTGTACCAGTATGACCATACCTGCTACAGTGTGTGCATGGGGGAGTGGGATCTGGCCATGTGGGTGGATGTGTGTGTCAAGTTGTTGCTAAGTTCATGTTTGCACCTTAAAGTCTGTTTGAGTGTAAGCATTCAAAACTATGAAGAAAAAACAGTAGGCGTAGAGGCCAGACAGAAGTAATTAGGTGGTTTTGTGGGTCAGTTTGTGTTTTGGGGTGGGAAAAACATGTTTCCATTGGTATGTGTGCTACAGTTCAACTGTGAAAATGAGATGAGAGAGAGAAGAAAACTGAAAAGCATACACTGGCTACAAGCATGCTGCATGCATGCAGATGTATTCAGATACAGTGTTTATTTAAGTACAAGTAAGCCATATGTGTGGAGACAGTATGGCTTAGTGGTTGAAGGCACTGAACTACAAGCCAGGAGACTTGGAGGCATGAAAACCTGGATTTGAATCTCATCAACTCCCACTTGTGTATGGTGTGATCCTGAGCAAGTTACTTAACTTTTACATGTGCAGTTATCAAAGACCACTTGCTTTTTTGCATGCATGCCACATGCATGCAGTCTTTCCCAATTTAACATAAAAATCATGGTTTCCACACTTGCTTGCCACACGCATGCCATATGCATGTAATTGGTCCCAATTTAACATTTAAATCATACTTGCAGCATACATATCACTTGGGTAGTAGAGATGTGCGAAATCGAAAAATTACGCCTGGCATAATATTTAGCGTAATTTCCACATTCCACGAAATATTTTGTCTAGACATAATGGAATTTCATCCCTGGTTCAGCTTTTATGCAAAGCATGAAATTACACCCAAATTACACCAATTCTGGTCCCGAGAGGTGAAATTTCTCCATTTGGTTCAATTTTGCCGAGGATTTACAATTATGCTGGCGAAATTGCAGTGTGTTGTGGGTAGATAGCTGAAATCTCGCATGCAGGGTGCTTACTGCACAGTATATTGTCAGTTGAATTGGAGAGCAGGTCAGTGTGGTGCATCACAGCCAATAAACCCTTCAAAAACCTCTTCTTTTTGTGATTTTTGAGAGTTAATTGCCCACAAAATTGCAAATTTAGTTCCTAGTGCTACACATGAACATTTTTTTGGTTTTGTATCTTTGGAGAATAGTTAGTTAAACTTAGTTGGTGTTTCAGTTTTCTCCGTGTCTGTGAGGGAGTGAGTGGGAGAGGATCAACCATGTGATTTGTGTGTGTGTGTGTGTGTGAAATCAAGGGTGTAGACAGGCATACTCACTGTACACATTTGTGTACAGTTTTGTTGAGTGCCTGTCACAAACCATAAGCCACTTTGTTAATATTATCATTCTAATCTGTAGTATTTGGGTTAGTATAGGCCACTGAGGAGTGTCCAATACATGTATAACTTCTTTAGAGAGTAGTGGAGTCATCTGACAACAATCTGACTTGTTTGGAAGGGGGTGTCATTTGGAAAGGATCTGTACATTTTTTAATTGGGGGGGTGTAACTGTTGGAGACTGAGTACAAAATGGAAATGTCTGGCTACACTCCTGTGTGAAATGAAAGTAGAGCAGGCTAGTTCCTAAGATTTAACATATTGTGAGCGAGTTTCTGTAATTTCTTTTAAGTCTGAAGATCTGTAGTTTGTGTGCTACTTATTCGTTATATTTTTCTTACATACTGACTTTTTTATGGGTCATTTTATCTGAACAGTTACTACGTTCTTCTGAATGAGTGGTTCTGTTCCAGTTTCTCTTTGCTATATCACTTTTGTGCTTTATTGTTTTATATAGAAGTATTCATGTACATTGACCTCTTGCCTTGTCCATATCCAGGTACACTGCATTGTTGAATTCCTCACATAAATTAAAATTGTAATATAGCCTCTGCATTGCAGTGTTCCTATTTTTTGATTGAATTTACCTACCATATTAACCCTTTCCTCCCTGTTACATCACTGTTGTTTACTACCTGACCTCACCGGCTACTGTATATAAAAAAGGAATATGCCTGCCAAGAGATGTTCAGGTAAAGGTGCTAGAGTGGGAGGTGGCTCAAAGAAGTCTGATGGAAAAAGCAAATCTATTTATGAATCTGTGCCCTCTGTGGCCTCTGACACTGCAGCTGTGGCAGACAGTAGCAGCAAAATAAAAGTTAGAAGTGGCTTGAACTCTGTGACTCATTTTTATGTTGATTGTGCGTATGCGCAAGAAACATATTGCGGCAGCTTGCCAGAAGCAGGTTGTGGCGGTACAGCACTGTTATGGCCAATGCCCCCACAGCCTTTAAAGGCTTGGCCCACTTTCCCCAATGGGGTGGCACACTGCTGCTGACACTAGTTCAATCCGCATGCCACCACCTTGAAACATTTCAGCCACTGCAATCAGGTGCCTCCTCGTCATTGCAGTGTCATCCATTCCGCTGCAATGAGGGAGCAACCCGTCATTGCTGGGCAGAATGTTGGTGCTGTAATATTGTTTGTGAACATGGTGGCGGCTTGCCGCCATGTTCACAAAAATATTAGTGAGCCCCCAGTGCTGAGGGGGTGCCCAATCTCCCTGGGCAGCATGTGACCCCCACAACAGTGTGTGTTTGCTGACGGGGGCCCCAATCCCTGTCGGCTGCAGTCCCCGCGCAAGTTCAGGTTGCCAATGGGGGAGCCCCCTCCCTGTCATCTTAATGTTCCCCCCACCAAAATGGTCAATTTATGCTGAGGGGGGTGTCGAATCCCCTTCGGCTCTAGTCCCCCCAGCACTGAATATGTGCCAATGGGGGATCCCAATCCCCGTCAGCTACAGCCCCCCCAAATATTCAGGTGGTGCACTGGGAGCCCACCCCAGAGTGCCCAATGCCTCTTGTGCTGACAGGGGTGCCCAATCCCCCATCAGCTACAGCCCCCCCAAACATTCAGGTGGCACACTGGGAGCCCACCCCAGCATGCCCAATGCCCCTGTAAAGAAAAAAATTCCGCAATGTTTTTACTTTTTCTTGTTTAAACCTGTAAAAAAGAAAATGGTCCCTCGTGATTACCCTGGCCCTTCCCACAACCCGCACCCACCCTTCCTCCCCACACCCCCGTCACCCCATACTTACCTCCAGAGTCTGGCACGATGATCTTCAGTGGACCGGGAACATGTCTGCACTCTTTAAAGCTGACCGGGAACTGAGGAAATGCTGGTAAGCTGTATAATGGCATAAACAGGGTTTTTTCAACTTTTTTGCATATCTCAGGCATTTTTTGGAATTTTGGCACCACATTTTTAACATGGGGTTATTGGGCCCCCTCTTCATGAATTCTGCCACTGTCATGGCATTAATCAGTCGAAGGTGATTTTGCAATCCTGCGATAAATGCAACTTCGGGACCCGTGCTAAAACAACAATGCCAGTGTTCCATGACGTAGAATCTAAAAGTTTAGGTTGCAAATCTGGTGGGAAAATCTATAAAATTACTGTTTTAATGCAGCATGCACAGAGTTGCTACCACGCTCGTAATCACCAATTTGCAATATTTTCACCCAGATTTTTAACACTACCATTTTACACACCTCCTTATGAACAGTACAGCTGTCATTTTTTACATCCTGGCCAAAATGTGTTTTCGCAGTTCTGGCACAGAATAGCACGGTCACTGTGGGAAATCAGTGTTCAGGACACATTAAGAAAATCACAGTGACACTGTTCATGAGCAGAGGTCCTAAAATGCCTATGCTGAAATTTTTGAGATGAAAGTGCATAAAATGAGTGTGTTACGAGTGTGCGTTACACAGGTTCCATGCACTCTCGCAACTTCGCAACTTAGCAATATTTTCACTCCAGATTTTCAACATTGCCATTTTTCTGCACCTCCTTATGAACAGTGCAGTTGTCATTTTTCACTTCCTGGCTGAAATGTGTTTTTGCTCTTCCGGCACAGAATAGCATGGTTGCTGTAGGAAATCAGTGTTCAGGACACATTAAGAAAATCACAGTGACACTGTTCATGAGCAGGGTACTAAAATGCCTATGTTGAAAATTTATGATGAAACTCAATAAGAATGACTGTGTTAAAGGCGTCGTTGTCACGCTCATACTCCCTTAGCAACCCGCCAAATTAGTAATATTGTCACACCAGATTTTCAACACTGGCATCTTTTCACACCTCCTTATGAACAGTACAGCTGTCATTTTTCACATCCTGGTTGAAATGTGTTTTCACGCTTCTGGCACAGAATACTACAGTTGCTGTCAGAAATCAGTGTTTGGGACAGATTAGGATCGAGCGAGTGATAGAGGGTGAGTGACCGAACTCAATTGAGCTCTGTCGGGACTGCTGCAGATTTCTTTGTGGGCAGGAAAAGACACCAGTGCAGGCAGGAGCCCAGTACAAAAGGGCAGCCTGCAGCGCCAGGACACACAGAATGAGCGAGGAAGGGGGAGTGAGTGTGCTCAACGGAGGTCTATCGTGACTGCTGCAGATTTCTTTGTGGGCAGAAAAAGGTGGCAGCACAGGCAGGAGCCCAGTACAAAAGGGCAGCCTGCAGCTCTAGGAGAAACACAACAAGCAAGTGAGGGGCGAGAGTGAGTGAGCTCAACAGAGCTCTATCGTGACTGCTACAGATTTCTTTGAGGGCAGAATAAGGCAGAAACGCAGGCAGGAGCCCAGTACAAAAGGGCAGCCTGCAGCACTGGCAGAAACAGAATGAGTGAGTGAGAGAGGGGGAGTGAGCCATAGTAGCAGTGGAGCTGCCACTCCCACAAGTCATAAAAGTACACCGTCAGCCTCCAAATCCAGTAAAATAACCAGTTTCATACATGCTGCACATCCTAGACCCCAAGAGTTACCTGGTACCCCAGCAAGAACAACATTGGTGGCACAAGTAAAGCTTTTTTTCGACCCACTGCCAAGATGCAGCCCACATTGAGCAGTGTGATGAGCGGCACTCAAAATACCCCCCAATCATGCTGCTCCATGTGAGCTGAACGCAGCCACAGCTGAAATGCTCGCCATCAACCTGTTGCCCTTCTCCTTTGTGAAGAATGCAGGATTCCGCTGTGAGCCATGTAACTGCATACCTGACACCTGATTTCTGTCTGAATGTACTGTGCAATTTGTAGACATTTACTACCTGTGCTGCACTGGCAGAAACAAGACGGGACCGAAAAACAGTTGTAAACAGTGGACCATCATTTGGTCCGGGTGGTGGTCTGGGTGCCAGAAAACATCATGGCTGGGACCTGATTTCAGTGTCAATTTTATGTAACATGTTTTGGTAAACATTTCTGGACTTGTAGACCCCATTTGGAACTGCCAGCAGTGAGTTTCAGGCAGAAATGTTGGGCAAATAAGCCCTAAAACAGCTATTTAATGTCTGGGTGGTGGGAGACACCCTTAAACATCATGGCTGAGACCAGATTCTACTCTCAATTTAATATACCATTTTGTCTGCAACTTTTGTGGAAATTTACTGTCTGTGCTGCACTGGCAGAACCAAGATGTGACTGAAAAACAACTGCAAACAGTAGACCAGAGACCATCGTTTGGCCCAGGTGGTAGCTTGGGCACCATAAAACATAATGGCTGGGACCTGATTGCAGTCTCTATGCACTCGTGCAATTTTTTTGGAAACATTTCTGGACTTCTGGGCCATATTTGGAACCAGCATCACCACACTTAGTCCCTAAAAGTATTTACACGCTGCAGAAAACAGCACGTTTGGGTCTTCATCGTGGGTGTAAGCCATGTACTTGCATGTCTGACACCTGATTAATGTCTCAAGGTACTGTGCATTTTTTTGTAAACATTTTTGGACTTGCAGGCCCCGTTTGGCACTGGCAGCAGTTAGTTTCAGGCAAAAATATTGGGTAAACAGGCCCTAAATGTCGGGGTGTTGCAGGTCACCCTTAAACATCATGGCTGAAACCTGCTTTTATTCTTGATTTACTGTAACATTTTTTGAGAGACATTTCTGGAATTATGGGCCATGTTAGACAGTGGCAACACTCTGTCTCACTCTACATTCTCAATGTCATCCTTATTTTTTCTGTTCATACTATATTTCTCGTCTTACCATGCCTACTCTGCACAGCATGGCTTCAAGAGACTGTGTTAAACTGTAGCCCTACTAGAGCATGTTTTGGACTGGGTGGTGGTGGCAGTGTGGTTGGACACTGTAACACCAAGTTAATATTGTGGCAAGCCCAAGCCATGGGAACACACGTGTTAAGCACCAAAAAAATGTACATTATGTTTAACGCTGAAATAAAAAGTGCTTTTGTTTCTATGATTGTTGTGGACATATTCATTCAGACTGATCCTGCACACACAGCTAAAGCAACTGCTGCCAGCCCACAACATCACACTTAGCTTTGGGAAAACATTTTGTTCCTAGGAACAATTTACAAATTATAATAATTGACATTTGTGGATAGGTGGAGGAAATACATACAAGTCAGAGGGACTAATATAAACCAAGTAGAAAGGTACAGTGATTACTAGTAAAAAAGACTAAAAGTGACTGACAGACAGCAACACATGACAGGGGGCGCATCATAAGCGTCAGGTCAGGGACATGGTATACATATGAAAGAGGATAGAGAGATAGCATAAACATTGCATAGCACACAAAAAACTGGGCAAAAAACAAATGAAAAGTTATAGAAGAAGAGGAAAAAAAATATATATATATATATATTAGTGCCGCAGTCACGCCACTATAGTTAGGGTTCAGATGTTGGAAAAACACAAATAGCTCAGGGGTCACTCCTGAAGTAAAACTTGGATGGGTTTTACTCAAGGAGTTTCACTCTATCGAGCCATGCCTTTGGTTTCATCCAAATCAGTCAAAAAATAGAGTTATAAGCTTTTAAAATATTTGATCATGGCTCGCTAACGATCTTCGATCGCAAGCCTGCAAATTCTTTGATCGTGACATTCTTTGATCGAGATCTTGCATCGCAACCTAAATACACAAATATCTCAGCTCAGGGTGGGCTAGGGACACAAATGACGGTGGGTTTTGATCAGGGTGCTTCGTTCTTTCGAGGCATGCCGTTGGATAGGTTCAAATCAGTGAAGAAGTCACATTTTAGCATTTTAAAGTCTTTGGTCACGATCATGCAATTTCTTTGATTGTGAGCCTACAAATTCTTTGATCACAAGATTCTTTGATTGCTATCATGCATCGTGAGTGAGGGATGAGATGGCCAGATTAAAAATTCTAATTTTTCAGTCTAGGGGTGTCCCAGGAAGACAAATGAGGGTGGGTTTGGCTCAGGGGAATTTGTTCTGATGAACCATGGAGGTGGTTTACTGCAATTTTTTGTATTTTTTTAATTACAGCACTTTTTATTCTTGGATCATGAGCCTGCAAATTATTTGATCATGAGCCTGAAAATTCTTTGAACACGAGATTCTTGGATTGCAATCATGCATCGCGAGCGAGAGATGAGATGGCCAGATTAAATAATCAATTTCCTCAGCCCAGGGGTGCCTTAGAAAGTCAAATGAGTGTGGGTTTTGCTCAGGGGGCTCCGTTCTCTCCAGCCATGGCAGTGGTTTAGCGCAGCTCCTTAAATGTTTTGATTTACAGCATTCTTTATTCTCTGCATCAGAATAGGTTTCCATTGCAAGGATTTATGCATTAGGATTGATACCCTTCTCTTTGATGAGGTGTGAGTGATGTGCCACTCTACTCCCACTCATTCTTTTTTAAGTTTACAAGCTTTGTGATTAGAAAATGTTGTCTCTTGAAGGAAGGTGACTTTAGTTTGTAATTTCTTCAAGTGTGCTAAGACTTGTTTCTGCTTTGTGGGGGAGGTAAGCCCTCTAACATTACATGATGTAAGGGTTATGTCAGCCATGATACAGAAATGGCAAACATAGCATTGACATAATTAAGACGCCAGTACATTGGATGAGCCCCAAGAGAGAGAACTCTGTAAGTGTGGATCTCTGCAGTGATAAGTACCTTAGTTAAACCCCACTTTGTTAAATATACCCTAACAGAGCAAACAGAGATGGAAAGAGCAAGAGCTGGTGTAAGAGCTAGCTTTAGAGCAAGTCACTTTACGCTGCCTGGCTGAGGAGTAGCCGAGAAATGCAGAGGACAACACAATGCTTTTACCTGGTCAATAACAGGTATGCCACCATTGCCTTAGGTCACAGTGTGTGACCCTTTCCAGCAAAGCTTGTGCATCTGGTTTTAATTCAGTTTTGGTTCCACAACCACTGCTCCCCTTCCTAGGACGCTAGGAGTACAGGTGGTGGTGTAGCTCACCCCAACCCTGGACTGAGGGCAGAGAGCCTTGTGGAAGGCTATTGGCTATGGCATCCTGCTGTGAAAAAAATTGAACTTGGAAACTAAAAATACTTTCTATTATTGAAATCCATTTATTCGCTCTACACTACAAATGCTCATTTTACAGTATTTACAGCTCTCCCCGATGAATGTTGAAAGTTCTCTGGGGCCCCCAAAAGTACTAACTGCATAAAATAAAAATAAAAATGTTCTCTTATCTATGACGTATTTTAACAAAAAAAGTTCTTTCTTCTTTTTAGTCAGCACATTATTTTATTGTTTTTGTAGACATTTCTTGCTTTGTCAAACTTTTTTGAAGAAATATGTATTTTTCAGGTATCTGTGGTCTAGCTACATAATCAGGGAGTCATTTAATTAGAGTTTTACAAACTGATTAGACACAGAAATAGTTGTAATCATTCAATTTGCCTTGTGCTGGCCTTATCAATGTTGGCCCTATTAATAGCTTATAACAGTTCCTAACAATCTCCCAAAGTTTATGGTTGACCTTTATTATTTATTATACAATGGCAAGAAAAAATCCTGGACTCTGATTGGTCAGTCTTGGGCTGGACCCGTGATGTTAATTAATACAACATCACGGCTCTAGTCTCAGCCTCACTGTGAACCTGCAGATGAGCATCTTGACCATTTGCTTGATTGTTTCATCTGCTCTTAAAAAACAAAAATATCTGTCCACACAAAAACATCCTTAAAATGATTTGTTTTATTCTGTATAACAACAAGCCATTGTATAATAGCAATAATGCCCTCCAGGGTGTGTGTCATTTGGGATAATGTCATGCCTCAGTTGTTGGAAACACTCGGCCTGCAGCCTCGTGCCCAACCACCTGAGGAGTGACGTTATCCCAGCATGACACACACCCTGTCAGGCATTATTGCTTAAGTAACTGTTTCCCATCAAACTGTTAATTAATTTATTACTTAAAAGGCTTCAGACACACTGCAGTGTGTTAACAAGCAGAAGTAATTCCCCCTGCATACGTGCCTACCTTTCTGTTCCATGCTGTCTCGTGCCAATTTGGATTTACTAGAGGACCACTTGATTTAAATTACTAATCTTGCCTAGTACTAGTATTAATTAGCTATAGCCTTTGTGCTAGTAGTTTGAAAGGGGGTTCCTCTGTAGGAATGTCAGATACTAGTCAAATCCTGAGGAGAAATAATATCCCTGAGGCACAGACAGGGATCACAATTACAAAGTACCGACCAAGAACCATTTACGAGCTACTGAAGTTCAAGCAGTAGGTATAATTTAAATGTTTGGTTCACTGCCTTGTTACAAAATTCTTGAGCTAAAATTTAGCAGGCTTTGGAGTCGCAGGGCAGTCGTGGAGCAGTTGAACAATGAGCAGTGTTAGCTTTGATCGAGTGTGGTCCTGCCTGTCTGTCCAAAGCACTTTATCAGAGCAAAAGCTGCTTTAGAAGCACATAATGCTGAATTAAGAGTAAGGGTCACTCTTTATACACATACAAGCATAAAATATATTTTAATTTAAAAAACGTTTTGTGATTTTAGATAGGCTTCGGGAGTATTCTTAATAACGTTTATCTTGTACGTGCAGTAAAGTTGTGACTTGTTTATGTTTTTTGGATGATACTTTAAGCAATTAACATTGTAAATTAATTCTTAAATTTTAGAAAGGAGTGCAGTTTAATGGTAGATTTGTTAAGCCTAATTTTTGACTACTTGCACTATTATCAGAATTTATCACTTATTTTTAGTGGACGATTACTGTTGGAGAGAAGCTGCAGAGCAGTGCTCTGTAATTTGGATACTTGTTATTTCGATGCAGAGGGGATTGTGGAATCTGTTGGTGACCATTACAGGAACTGTGACGAATAAAGCTTGTAAGAATTAAGAAGTTCTTGACCTGACAGCCTCCAGAAATTCACAACGGAACCTAGCATGGACTCCATCATAAAAACTGAGGGCGAATATTTCTGCAAAGGAATTTGAGAATCTGAGAACTGAAGTGAACTTTGGCTAACTAAGTGAACTCATTAGGTTAATGGTGATATATATATATATGTGTGTGTGTGTGTGTTTTTCTCTACATGTAACATCCAGAATTGTAATAGTAAATAGCCCATTGCAAAATTTCTAGAAAAGGATTTCTGATGTTTCACTCAACAGTTTTATAGTGATACCTGTTATATTGTGCATTCATTTAGAATTTAAGATACTATTTCAGATTTATTTTTATTAAAAATGTTCTTGTTCTCATTCCTAGTGACATCTGTCATCTGCGCAATACTTGATGAGGCATAAATTCTGTTACATCGTTACTGTACCTTAGCACTTTAGCACCTTACAGTTTTTACAAAACAGGAGTCCGTGATGAAATTAATATCATAAGTGCTAGTTTCGATAGATACCCTTCTCTTTTATACAATATTTCATCATGTTTACTCAAAGTGGGAAGGAAGTTACTAAAGAGAAAGAATTTTGTGTAAATCCTCACAATAAGATAAACAAGATTCTGAGAACAAATAAAACATTTAAAAATGGTAGTGTGTTCTCACAAGAATTAATTATCACTTCCCCTACCCCCAACCTCCCAATTTGTCAGACAGAGCCTCCAAATAAGCACATTATTTGCATAAGGAGGTTTCTATTGATAAAAGGGCAGAGCGATTTGCTTCTGCCCCAGTTGATCCCTCTCTCCTACTCTAGATGAAGTCCCTCCTAAAACTATTAACTTCCCAAATAAGGAAGCAAGGGAAGGTCCTTCCAGGAAGAAGAAGAATCAGCATTTATATAGCACTTTTCATACACAGTGTATCCCAAAGCACTTTACAAGCAATGCTAGACTGGTAGTGAAGTGACTGAATGTGTGGTGGTGGCCATATAGCACATCATCATCCTCACCCAGCCTGGATAATTGCATGAACTGGTTTATGGGAAGGGGAATGTTGTCCAGGACACCGGGAATGTTTCCTACTCTTTGCAAAGAGTACCCTGGGTTATTTTACTTCCACCTGGACACCTACCAGGACAACATCAGGATGAGCTGAAGGGAACTCGGTTTAACAACTCATCCGGAGGATGGCACACCCCAGCAGTACAGTACTCCATAATACTGCACCCGGATGCCAGCAATTTTTAGGCACAAGTCCAATGCCAGTGTGGAACGAGAACCCACAGCCTTCTAGGCCAGAGGCAGATGTGCTACCAACTGAGCCATGCTGACACACTGGCATCTTCTTTATTACATTTTACTAAGAAAGTGAAACCTGGCAAGGTTACTCAAGCAAAAATAATGCATTACTTTGTATCTGAAAGGAAAAAGCAATCACCAGAGAGAGTGGTTAATCCCTTGTTTGAAGCAATTGGAGATAGAGATGACAAGATATCTCGCATACTGTAGGTCTTTCTCCTAAACCAGAATCTGGAGTGAATGATCATAAGGGTGCTGACATTTCTTTTTATCCTTCAAAACTGGATCTGTTTAGCCCATTGAACTTGGATAATTGGAATGAAACTCCCGGAGGACAGGATATTCTAGCTGGGTCCCCAAATGAGGTATTTAGTAAACTAGACAGTGAGGTCAACAGTACTGAGTTAGATCCTGCGTTTCTAAACACAATGCCAGAATACTATCTCTAAATATACTATCAAAGCTTTAGCTCATCCCATTGTGTCAAATATAGTACTCTTGTAAGCTTATTCTGGGATCAAACATCAGATTGAGAACCTAACCTCTTTATTCTGTGAAAAGGTATCCATATTGGAACATAAAATTACTAATTTGTCCCAAGAGATACAGGGGACAGAAAAAAAATAGTCCAAGAAATTCTAACAACCTTTCCTTCTCTACAATAATAATTCCTGATTCCCCAGTTGCTAGAGATAGAAATAAGTTACTTACCTTGGTAAATCTCAAAAAAAAGACCAAATCTAAATCTAGAAGGACAAAAACTAGAAAAAATATGCCCCGTGCTTTGCATATTGATTAAACTCCCCCAGAACCCTTAAAAACTGAGCCAACTAATGCTCCTAGTGCCCCTAAAATGGACAATCCAGCTACTGAGATGGCAACAATTGCTGCTTTGCCAGAAAAAGACAAGCTACTCACTGCTGATGTTCCAGTTCCTTTAAATGAAGAGGCCCACAGTACAATGGAGATGGCAAATAATCTGCCAGACAAACCCTTGGCCTCTTTCCCTTTCACATGCCCCCAGATAAAACCTTTAGAGATGTCTACTTTGAAAGGAGGTCATGCAAAAACATGCCCATTTCCTTTCTTATCAACTTATTACAACTGGCAAAGAAGTGGTCTCCAAAATAGAGACTATGTACACAAAAGTCTCTGAAACTATAGAGACACTTAGAGACTTAATAAAGCATTTTTTTTAGAGCTGAGCTGCAGCTACCAATGGCTGCAAGCTCATTTATTTTTGTTCATAGAGACAGGACAAGTCCACTCCATCATCCAGCATGCCATGTGTTGGCAGTGCCAATCATGCACCTCTTCAACTTGTCACTATCCCAGAGGAGCATCCCCTCACAATGGAAAGTAGCTCATGTCATCCCTCTGCTCAAATAGGGTGACCCTTGTGACCTTAATAATTACAGACCGATCTCCCTCCTCCCCATTCTGTCTCAATTATTGGAAAAGATAGTGAGTGGTCAGCTAAGGGCGTACCTTGAATCCAGGAGTCTGTTAAACCCAGTGCAGTCTGGATTCAGAGGAAAGCACAGTACCATAACTGCCCTAGCAAAAGTGACTAATGATTGGCTCCTTGACCTTGATAATAGGAATTTTGTCTGTGCTGTTTCTTTGAATCTAAGTAAGGCCTTCGACACAGTCGACCGTAGCCTGCTTCTTTCCTCTCTATGTAACCTAGGTCTGGACCCTAACTCTATGTGGTGGTTTGCTGACTACCTTGCGGAACAAAAACAGCAGGTTAAGGTTGAAGGTGATCTTTCGCCACTTAAACCCCTACAGAGAGGTGTGCCTCAGGGGTCTATCCTTGGTCCCCTGTTGTCTGCGGTTTACATTAACAACATCAATGACAACATCAATAAGGCCAATATCCATTTGTTCGCTGATGACACAGTACTTTATTTGAGTCATCCTACACCGGAAGCAGCCTGTGAAGACCTCCAAGCATAATTTAACCTATTGCAATACCAGCTCATAAACAAAGAGCTTCTGCTTAATGTGAAAAAAGCAAAAGCGATGCTCTTTTCCCCTTCCTCCTATGCGGCGAACCCTGCTTGAGTTGGGGCTATCCCTCAGATTACCACAGTACTTGGAGAAAATCTAGAGTATGTGCCAAAATTCAAATATCTGGCTGTATGGCTCGATCACAAACTCTCCTTCTCGGAACATCTTGAAAAACTACAGAAGAAACTAAGACAAAGACTAGGACTATTCTACAGAATAAACCACTTCATTACAAGGGATGCCAAGCAGCGGTTGGTTCAAGCCATGTTCCTTTCATTAATAGATTACTCAAACCTTCTCTATAGCCATTGTACTGCCTCTGTCCTGGCTAAATTGGACACCCTATACCACAGAGCAATCAGGTTCATAACGGGCCTTCCACTTTCCACACACCACCATTGCTCCTTGTACACTGCGGTGGGCTGGACTTTCCTTCATTATAGGAGAAATAGAAATGCTGCTCTATGGCTTTCAGAGCACTTACCAACAAGCTCCCCCTATACTTCCCTGATTGTATTCCCCTGAGTGTGATAGGTGCCTATGCTCTAAGATGCTATTCCCTAATTTCCTTGCAATTACCTAAGGTCAAATCTTGTTTCAGCAGAGCTGCCACAAGTTTCTCGTTGCCTTCCTTGTGGAACAATACACAAAAAAACTTGAAGCTGAGCTGTCTTGTTAATCTGAATATTTTCAAGTCTCTCTATGACCACTCCATGAAGGAATCCTGCAAATGTTTCCCACATCGCTAGCTCACCTATTTTCCAGTTTCCATTTTGCCCATCCTGCCTCCCACCCTGCCTCTGCCCCTGCCTCTCTCCCCCTACCAAAATACTGGCTTCTCTGCCTCTCTTTTGCCATGGCCAAGTTCCACCCCCTTCCCTGAAGTATGCCAGTTAACTATTCCAACCACTTCATGTCTTCCTAAGCTGGTATCCCTCTTCTTGCCTTTCCCTCTCCTTTTAAGTGAACTTTCCAGCTGTACCCAGTTATGATCCTGTCTGTTGTAAAGGCCCTCTCACTCAAATGTTACATACATAGACAGTGTCGGCAGATAAGGGCCTATGGCCCACCCAGTCTGCCCATTTAAGTTTGTATGTTCAGTTTATGTTTTCCAGGAAGTCTGTTGCCCTTACCCTTCCTGGAAAACATAAACTGAACTTACAAACTTAATGGTGACTGGTGGGCCATAGGCCCTTATGATATGTTGATGTACATATGTATATTTTTCTTCTTTGTATAATAGTGCATTATGTTTTACCATGTTATTGTACTATGATTGTTGTATGACCAGGTCCACCTTGCAAATGAGCCTTGTTCCATGGTGCCCGCCTGGATTAATAAAGATTTTGATCGATTGATTGATTGATTGTATACGTTATGGTCATGAATATGGAAATAACTAAAACTATTTGGGCCAAACAATTATCTATAAATGCATTGGGTTTGAACATTTCCTCTCCTGTGACATGGCCTACTATATGGAAATACACCTATGGGGGCATTAAAGCCTGTAAGTTGCTCTCTTCTGAAAGTTTTGTCTCCACTCTAGTATCTCTTAATTGGAACTTTGAGCCTACAAATTATTTTAATGTGATCTCTATAGTTATCGAACCATTCGAGGGGGAAAACGAGATAAATTTAACATCATATGTTAGAGTAACTTTGGCTTCCATTGTTAGAAAATAAATTTTGTCCTCTGATCTAGATAGGGCTGAAAGTGTCCACCCTCATAGCTCCCAGATAGATTGCCATATATATTCAAAGGACTTGTTTTCCTCCCTGCTTAAACATATAGTGACAGATTTGATGGGGTTGATATTCACTTGATCTCATCTTTAGATTGGGATAAGGCACTTACCACTGTAAAGAAGCCAAAAAATGTTACATGACTAATGATTTTAGTACAGTTGATAGTCTTAACTTTTCCTCCTCTGTTTCATTGTTACAAGGCGGTTCTCCTAACGTACTGACTTGGAACATTGCTGGGTTGGAAACTAAGTTGGTGGATCCCCAATGTATTGATTTTGTTAAGAAACATGAAGTACTGGCCTTTCAGGAGACATGGGACTTTTCCCAATCTTACATTAATGGCTATGAATCCTACAGTTCACCAGCCATTAAGGTAAGAAAATATGGTAGACCTAAAGGGGGTCTTTTGACTTTTGTAAAAATTAGGCAGGGACTGAAGGTAATAGAAAATCTGACTCCCACACAGGTATTTCTTTTTACAGTCATTAATTGGGACTCATTATTAGTATTATTGGTGAATGTTTATATTCCCCCTAAGGGAAAGGGGAAATTGTTTAACCAGGAAAGGCACACTAAGCCAAACTTTGTTTCCAGGTGCAACCTGGGAGCACAAGGAAGTTAAGTGACTTGCTCAGGGTCACACAGTATGCAGTTGGGGGCTCTGGGATTCATATCCATGTCTCCAGGTTTGCAGCTCAGACCCTTAAACAACTGCACTATACTGAACTAAGCTCCATCTTAATTCAAATTATGATTATTGGACAAAGCTGACAGCTGAAATCGACTCCATGTCCTTAAGGTTCCAACTGGATATGACTATTTTAGTTGGAGACTTTAATATAAGAATTGCTGCATGTTTCAATTAGGTCCATGAGCATAGTCACCTTGTACAGCATGTCTGTGATTGGTTACTGTTTCAGGTAGGAAGAGTGACTAGTGAGGGATGGTTTGTTTAAATGCCGTCAGTTCAACAAATGAGACACTGTGTTTTTTCACTTTGGAGCCTAATCAGAGGAGCCTTGTACTCGAGTGCAACTGTGGGAGAGAGAGAGAGAGACTGAGGAGAACCATCTACCAAATCCTACAGTGGCATCTTCATCTTGGGTGGAGAAAGATCACCATACCGGTAGTGGAGAGTATATAGAGCACAACTGTTGTTGTCCTCCAAAGCAGTGAGCTAGTCTAGCATGATTTTGAGCTGAGTTCAGAGTGGCTGGTGGCTGCAAGACAGGCAGGGACTTGTCAGCTGAGCTGATGCGAGCTGAGGAGGACCGGACGAGAGGAGCAAGTGAGTTAAGGCTGCCAGTGCATGCCTGTGTGGTCGGGAAGAAGCCGAGACTTGAGCGCTATCCTTTTCATCAAAATTGAGCTGTATTTCATTATTCATTTTTTTTCTCGAGTGAGCCTGAGTCTCAGTCTGTCCCACTTCACTGCAGGGCGCCACAGTCTTCCTGGCTGAGGATCAAGTCACCAAGTTCCGCAAGTTGGTGGGAGCACAGGGCCAGAAGGGTCCATGCTCCCACCAGCTTGAACAAGTTCTTAGTTTTTATTCTTTCTCAGAAAGTAAGGAAATTCTATGCAAAAAAATTGTGTTAATGCATCATTTAGGGTTAAAACACAAAAGCCAGGAAATGAAAAATCTTTAGGGTTGCTCTTCCCTCTCTGGACCTGCCCATCATCCCAAGATTAACAGCTGATGGGGTGTGTCATTGGGATTGTGAGGCCTAAATGTCACCCATTCTTATTTACTGTGGCTTGTGAATGTAATTTCAGATGAAATGGGGTGAAGGGCCCCGCGCTTCCACCAACTTGCGCAACTTTATACTTTTCGATTTCTTAAAAATAAGGAAATTCTATGCAAAAATATTGTTAATGCATCAGCTATATAGCGACAAAGCGAGAAAATTCGATATTAGGTTTGCCACCCTTGCACCCCACCCCACCTAGCCCCACCAACAGGCATCAGGTGTGTGTTGAGGTCTTGACCTAACTCTCACCCCATTTTACTACACTGCACCTCAGCTTGTTTACACATGGGATGGGGTGAGAGTTAGGGCGATGACCCCCAGCGCACACCCTGATGCCTGTTGATGGTGAAAGTGAGGCTGAAAGTGGCAACCCTAATAACAAATTTCCTCGCTTTAATAAGCTATTACCCAAGCTGATGCATTAACAAAGTTTGCATAGAATATATATATATATATTTTTTTAGCTTTTTGTTATTTTTAGAGGGCGCAGATGGGGGAAGAGTGACAGTAAGAAAGCAAGGACAAGAGAAAGAAAAGAAAAAAAAATGTTGCTGCCAGTGCTGCACTGACTGGTCTGGAGGCTGACCGTTACACTCACCAGCACCAGGTACACATTCTGCCCTGCAACCAACACCACAACCACACAGCTCCTTCAGAAGCTCAAAAATTTTGTCTTGCTCCTGAAGGAGTTTCCTTAGGTCCCGCTTGACCGTCTGTTGGAAATCAGTGAACTCACTGCTCAGAGCTCCCACCTCTTTGCACAACACTCTCAGGTCTTCTTTAACGCTCACTGCTGCTGGTGCTGGCACTGGAGTGACTACAGGCTGTGCTGGGTCACCCCATGAACCCAGCGACGCCTGTGTCTCTGGGGTGAGGGTGATGGGGGCTCTGCACCTGCCTCCTGCTGCTGCTGCTGCCTTCTGTGGCATCTATGCTGACCACTGGCCCCTGCCTCCTGCTGACCTCCTTCCACCTGCTCAGCAGCACCCCAGGCTCCTCTACCTGCTGCCAGCTCTTTTTCTTTTTTAAGCCAATCAGCAGCGTGGTGGTGCTGCAGATGGCTCCTTTGGCCACCGGTGCCAAAATGACCCCATGCCTTGCCCCTTCTAACTAATCTGCCACACAAGTTGCAGATCACTAGAGAATTATCATTTGTGTTTTTGCTAAAAAAACATCACACAGTTGATGACACTTTCTGGCAGGGGGGCAATAGCTGATGTCCCAGGGCTGGTGGGCACATCATGCTCCTGTTCAGAGGAGGTGGGGGGGGTGCATGCTCCAGCTGGGGTGCTGGCTTCTGGTGGTGTCTGCTGCTGCTGCTGCCTGGGGGTGGAGGCCACAGGATGATCCTTTTGCTGCTGGGATGGGGCAAGGGGCTCATGCTGCTCCTGGGGAGTGGGGGCCACATTCTCCTGCTGGGGTGAGGGGGGCACAGACATAAAGGGCCCACCTAATAATACTGACACCGGGTGGGGGTGGTCCAGCTGTCTTCTTTCCAGTCTTAAAATTATCCATTCTAATCTCTGTCTCCTTCTCCTCCTACAACTCCCCCCCAAAACAAAAGAAAAAGAAAGGGCATTTTTATACACACACACACTTAAAAAGATAGACAAATATAAAAATGAAGCAAAAACACTAACAGAAAATATTAACTTTTTAAACCAATGGGGGACAGATCACAAATAAAATAAGCTGCAAATGCAAACACACACACAAACACTTCTTTTCAGAAACACAAGTTTGAGCTCTCCTGCTGTAGTCTCCCTCCTCTCCTACTTCCTACTAAACTGAAACAGCTCTAAAGGAAATACATTTAGTCTGGCTTCCTACCTAAGTGCAGTCACCCATGTGACCAGCAGCCTGCTAGAGAGAAAGCCGTGTGATAAGTTTTTTCCCCCAGTTTTGCCAGATACTTACATGCAGCGAAATGTGCAGACAAAAGGAGTAATTGCAAGCATAATTTCGCAGGCGAAATTTCAACACTGGGGCAAAGTTGTGCAAAATGTTTTGTGCGGTGAAACTGGAGATTTCGCCGGAATTTTGCTGGTGTAATAAAATTTTGTTGCATCTCTATTGGGTAGTTTTATGTGTGCAGCATGAAAACATTTCATGCAATTATTTCTGTAAGGGATAGGACTATCATGTGCTATCTGAAACAACTCAAAGCTATACTTTTGCGGTATGACCAATTGTTCTGTCTGGTCCTCTGTCTGAGGTTTAAGCCAAACTCTGTACAGTAGCTGTCTGAGGTTTAACCCAAACTCTGTAGAGTAACGAATTACATTTTTTAAACATTGGCTCACCATGTTTTTGTTTCACCCCCAGCTTCTTAAAATAACCCTGGAGAGAAACATTGTTAGCTTGCTCTGAATTAAAATCACAGTTATCCATTTAGTTGTAGCATTTTCATAAATTATCCTGTTATGTCCATCAGTCTTTTGTTGCCACTTTTTCTTCAGGCAACTTCTTTCTTTTCTGGACTTCTAGATTTTGGAGCTGTGCTCAAACAAGTGCAACTTAAACTCACTGAGAGGAAAAGAGTCCCCAACATCTTAAGTATTCTTTGTCTGGGCACTTGCCATCACAACTGTTGAAACATCAGGATTTACTCCCTCTCTGATTAATTCAGTAAATCCTGGAAAGTCATTTCCATTAATCACAGGCACAGGTAATGTAGGTGCTACCCCCACTTTAATTTGTGCGACACACCCTTAATATTTATAGAAACATAGAAGCTGACAGCAGATAAGGTCCACAAGGCCCATCCAGTCTGCCCATTTCTTTTTCTACCTTATGAATGTGCCATCAGCCTTTGCTCTGTCAATGGCCTAGCTATTCATACTCACCTGTATTGCTCCCTTAAGCCTATCCCATGCCTGTTTGAAGCCCTGCACTGTATTCATATCCACCACTTCCTGAGGTAGGCCATTCCATGCATCCACCACCCTTTCTGTGAAAAAGAACTTCCTCACATTACCCCTTAATCAGCCTCCTTCTAATCTCATGATGTGTTCCCTTGTCCTGCTATTTTTCTTATATTGAAACATGTTAGACTCTTTCACCTTGTTAATTCCCTTAAAGTGTTTAAATGTTTCAATCATATCACCTCTCTACCTCCTTTGCTCTAGGGTATATATACTGAGCTCTGTTAATCTGTTCTCATATGTTTTCTGATGCAGTCCCTGCACCATTTTGGTTGCCCTTCTCTGGACTGTCTCAATTTGGTTAATGTCCTTGTGAGGGTGTGGCCTCCAGTACTGCATGCAGTACTCCAGATGGGGCCTAACCAGTGTCTTGTAAAGAGGGATTATTACCTCCCTCTTCTGACTTGTGATACCCCTACTAATATACCCCAACATCCCTCTAGCCTTAACTACTGCTTTAGTGATCTGCTTGGATGATTTCAGGTCATCAGTGATGATGACGATGCCCAAGTCTCTTTCTTCCCTTGTAACTGCCAGTTACTCTCCTTACTTTGGCAGTTTCTTGTAATATGGCCTGGCTCATTACAGTTATTGCAAGTTAAGTTGTTGGCGGTAGATGTTGTCCCACCAGAGTTCTTATCAGACTTGAAATTAGCTCAGGAAAAAGAGGGTCCTACTGGTGCTTGGCTGTTAACTCACTGCTAGGGTGTCTGTCTGGCCATCTGGTAGTCTTCAGCCAAAGAAATGTCCTTTTCCCCCACTTACTGGTTTTGTGTTCTTTTTTCCAAAAGCTACATGCCTGTAGGCAGGATGTTTATGAACTGTTTCATTTCAAGTGTATTGATGATCTGTGAGATTGTTTTGCCCTCTGGTTGGAGCACCTTTCTAAGGGGTTCTTTGTTTTTCCAAAACGTTTTATTTATATATATATATATATATATATATATTTTGGAACAATCAAAATGTCATTACAAATAGCAACATGAGAATCATTAAAAAGCAAAAACAATAATTCAATTGATATATCAATAAGCAGTTAATACAATGAAGTATAATGACAATAGTGAAGAATTATATATCCTGTAGAACAACTACCGGTTTGGCCGTGACCAAGCTGGCTATTTAGGACTTGATCTCTGTGTCTCTGATTTCCCATTTTACTTTGGAAAAAAAACCTAGTTTGCATAGCTTTCACAGGAAACTGCCATAATTCATTAGAATAAAGCGAATTTCAATTAATAAAGTTGTTTTTTTCTATCAATCTTCAAATTTTTTTAGTCGGGTAATTGACTAAAGGTTTGGCGGGGGGCAGCATCATAGAAGTGGCTGACATGGCAGTTCCTACGACGGTAGATCCAGAAATAAAAGAAATGTTCACAGTTACACTAAAGGAGGTCACTGAAGAGAAAGAAACAATTCACAACCTGGAACAAAAAATGGAACACAGGCTATCTACGAGTGACAGATCATAGCAACTTATTGCCTGGCAACTCTCAGGATATTTTATGTTGGTTGTCAATGTTATATTCATTCATTGCTAAGATAATGCAGTTGTACTTAATATACTATATGTAAGCAGCTAGGTAAAAGAGGGTTTTTCTTTCAGTTTACAGCTCATAGGGAGAGGAAGAAGGGTAATAGGGGGGTATGGGATGCTTCCCAGGTGTAAATACACACCGGGATGCCTTAACTGGTGGAAAATGTCTTTTCTCAATTGTGCTCTGTTTTTTCTTGATAGCAATGCACTCTGCATGTTGTGGGTGTATTAGTAGGGATATCACAAGTAGTAAGAGGGAGGTAATAATCACTCTTTACAAGACACTGGTTAGGCCCCATCTGGAGTACTGTGTGCAGTTCTGGATGCCACACCTTCACAAGGATATTAACAAAATGAAGGCAGTCCAGAGAAGGGCAACCAAAATGGTGCAGGGACTGCATCAGAAAACATATAAGAACAGATTACTGGAGCTCAATATGTATACCCTAAAGCAAAAGAGGGAGAGAGGTGATATGATCGAAACATTCAAACACCTTAAGGGCATTAACAAGGTGAAATAGTCAAACATGTTTCAATATAAGAAAAGAAGCAAGACAAAGAGGACACAACATGAGATTAGAGGGAGGCCAATTAAGTGGTAATGTGAGGAAGTTCTTTTTCAGAGAAAGGGTGGTGGATGCATGGAATGGCCTACCTCAGGAAGTGGTGGATGTGAATACAGTGCAGGGTTTCAAACAGGCATGGGATAGGCATAAGGGAGAAATACAGATGAGTATGAATAGATAGGCCATTGACAGAGTAAAGGCGGATGGCACATTCATAAGGTAAAAAAAAATAGGCAGACTGGATGGGCCTTGCGGTCTTTATCTTCCGTCAACTTCTATGTTTCTATGTTTCTGCACAGTATAACTGTGGGGTGCACATAAAGTGTGAGCCAATTAAGATGCACAGACTACAGTCATCACCTACATTTGAGCTAGTAGTTCAATCCCCCCCAATGGGATATACTTTTTTTTAACTCTTTTTGTAGCACCATCACCTGGGGAACTGTCTCAGGCATCCACTGATCCCCCAGCTCTACCTCCAGGCCTGAAACTTCTTCTCCTCCTGGCACCAACCCGGCTATGCTCCCCCAGCTCTGAGCCCCCTAAGGTAGGGCCGCCCTATCCACCCAGGATGCTCTAACTACAATTTAGGCTGGGCTGATCTCGGCCCAGGAGTTGGGAGAGTCCGGCTTGTGGAGTGTGGCTGTGGGAGGTGGTGCTATCGCCTATCCCAGAGGATGGAGATTTTCTTGGTTACACCCTTCCCTCCTCCCCACCTGGCAGAGCCTGTGTGTGCAATGACACCAGGCACGTCCACGGTGGCTCTGCACCCCACTAAACCAGCCCCAAGCATTGCAGTGCCTCTGGTCTCCACCGGGGGCTGCTGCGGTGCCAGGCAGTCACCTGGATCCCTCACCCCCCCCGATAGAGGAGATCAGTCCTCCGGAAGCTCGATCCTCTCTCCACCCCCCATTGACCCCCGGCGGCTCGGGATCATTCCCGAATCCGGGTCGCTGGTGTGGCGCAAGGTGTGACGTCCAGCTCCTCAACCCTCAGGGCCACCGGGCCAGTCCCCCAAATAGGATATGACTGCATATTTATGGGCTGCCTCCTTTGTCCTCCATAGGCCATAACTTATGGATAACATAGAAGGGTAGGGGAGACAATAGTTTTGGCATGGACCTCAGTAAACTTTACCACGCATTTCCTATTTCATTGTTACTTCCCCCTTAACTGTACCTTTCAGGACCAGGACGTATCTACTGCCATTGTTTCTCTAGCTATATGTGCTTTTCTGTCAGTAATACCTTTAACAGTATTCACACCTGCTCTGTCTCTTCATGCTTCATTCTGCTCTTGAATGGATATACCTTTATTCATTCTACTTGATTCTGTCTGTTGTCTCAACTCTATCAATGCAACTGGCTGACTAGTGACGGATCTCCTTGATGGTAACTATGATCCTGGGCTCACAGGAAGGAAGTTGCAGGCTCAAGGACAGCAAGTGTTGCAGTTGCACTACCCCAAGAACCCTGGGCAAACAGCTGAGGACAATATTAAAGGGGCAGATGCAGCTGGGAACTTAAAACACTGATGGATTTAGAAAGGTTCCATTAATTAGCTGAGGAAGGTGGTGGGATTCAACAACATCCAATCCTGGAAGACATTCATCACAGCACTTACACAGTCAATGGTGGCACGCAATTAATGCACTGTTACTGGCCTCCTCGTGAGGGATGAACCAAAGAAGAGCTTGAAGACATATGGTGTGCAATGTTACCAGCCTGTCTGTAATTGCATAAGGTATGTATGGCTGTCCTATACACTCTCTTAAATTCTCCTTTCCTGAGTGACCATGGTAAGGCTGCAGTAGGCTCAGGGAAGATCTCAGCATACAGGGACATGAAAAAGGTGGCATTTCGCTATGCATCTTTTGCAATATATTCTATGAGGTACTGACCGGATGGAGATAGTGGGAGGGCTGCCTAGAGCATAGTTTTTATTACTTCCTTCCCCCTTCCCGACCATTTATGAGAATTATTATTATTATTTTTTTTTTATTTAAATATTTTATTATTTTTTCTGAAAATAACAATCATACACAACTCACATCAGCATCTGCGGTGGTTACAGGGTGCCGATTTAAGATAAATGGTACAGCTATCAGTGAAAATGTCAAAATCAGTTGTCACATAGTCTGCTGTAATTATAGCACCTGCATGTATTAGGAAAGTAATCCTACCTAATGATCACATAACTACTAAGAGGGCAGATTGGTGATGTATAGAGACAGCAGAGTGACAAGGAGCCTTCAGTGGGATTGGTACTCTCTTCTGGGATTTTTGGTGATGTGAATGGAAGTACTGACCTGTGGGTAAGTGCATCTCCAGGGATTAACCTCCACCTGGATCCTTGGGCTAACTTTCAGGGCATTCTGTAGGATCCTTTGTGTGTAAGGAATGTTCTCCATGTCACAGTTAGGGCCCCTGCAGAAAAAAGAAAAAAGAAAAACACAAAGAAACCACTCTGAAGCAACATTATCTTACATCAATACACAAATTTGATGTTGAACTCTATTTTTATTGGTTGTAGCATAGGGCTGTCTACCTATGTTTGACTGCTAACTGGCAGATGTTAGTCATGTAAGGGTTGCTAGTAGACCTCCAAAGGGAATGGGTGTGGGTAGATTACCTCGATGCTCAAAAAATCAATCCATCCTAACTGGGTGAAATCAGCCTATGCCAGTGGCAGGACTCATATAGGCCATATGTGGAGCCCAGCATTGCAGAAACTTGGGGATCAAATTATGTTGTAAGTGGGAAAGTCTGTCCAGCTCTGCCAGTGCTGTAAGTGAAGCCAGAATCCCTGCAATAGTGGGAACCTGTGTAGTCCTCCATTTACACAAGATAGCTCTCTTAGCTTGTAAAGCCAGGAGGGCAAGCCACCTGTACTCTAGGGGTTTAAGATCTACCTGGGTTGACTTTATACCAAGCAGAAAAAAGAGGGGAGAAGATGGGACCTGTTGCTTGAGGATCCTGGCACCAATCTGTCTGACCTGTCTCCATAATCAATGTATGAGGGGGCAGTCCCAGAATAGGTGATATAGTTCTCCCCCTTGGGCCAGGCATCTCCAGCAGTTATCATTATCAAGGATTTTCACCCTATGGAGTACCACCAGTGTCCTGTACCAGGCATGAGATATCTTATTCTGAATAAAGCGACTGCGGGTATCTCTGAACCAGCCATATGCGTCTTTCCACACCTGAGTCCATTGGTGTTTTGTAATACTTCTGCCTGTCATTTTCTCCCACGTGACTTGAGATGCCTCTGACTGGTGTGGGAGAGCATCGCTCAGCCTGGCATGTAATCTACCAGCAAGTCCCTTGGAGTGTGACAACCAGCTGCCTATCTCAGATGGTAGCTGGTGGGTGGAGTACATTTTCAGTGTAGGGCGGAGGGCATCTCTCAGCAGGAAGTACCTTCAGAAGTCCTCCCTTTGAAGACCCCATAGCAGCTTGAATTAACCAAAGGTGGCTACTCTGGCAAGTAAGGGTTCGAGGACATCATCTACTCTGGCAATGCCCTTGGCAAGTCAATGTGGCCAGAATACAGTTTTACCATCTATTTGGATGTTTGTTTTGTACCACAGGGTATTAATTCTTGCTGTGATTGCAGATAACCCGAGTTTCTTGTGGAGGCGATGTCAATTAGTCATTGAGGGATCTATTATGGGATAAGAGGGAAGGTTATCTTTCTTTTTATGATGCAGGAAGGCCGCAGCTTGTGCCACAGTGGCAGCAGACACCTCCACATCAACCCATTGTGGGGAGAGACTTGTAGCAGGGCGTGCCCTGTGCGATGTTTGTGTGGCATGAAAGGCCCATTTGTAGCCTTCTAGCCATGGTAGCCCCCATCCCCTATTCACCTATGGGCCTTTAATTTGCCTCTGTTACAATGAGGTTTAGTTCCCGACCATAAAAAATCTCATATTAATCTATCTGTGTCTTGGAGCCATTTGTTGGGCAAATCAAGGGGAATATGAGAGAGATTATAGTAAAATCTTGGGTCGCTGACCATTTTAATGGCAGCAATTTTCCCAGTCATGGTAAGCCACAGCAACTTCCATCTATTGAACTCTGCATTGGTGTTCTGGATCAGAAGCTGTAGGCTGACTTTCCACAGACCTTTGAGTACTGGAATGATTTCAGCCCCCAGGTATGTGAGTCCCTGTGTTGCCCATAGAAGTCTGAGATTTGCAATATCAGCCTGCTAACAGTTTGGTCTAAGATGCATCACCTCTGTCTTGGACTGATTGAGACGAAGTCCAGAGAGACTGGCAAAAGCATCAAGCAGTTCCAGGAGGGGTGGAAGGGACCTCAGTGCATCTTCTATTAGAATAAGAAGGTCATCGGCAAACACTAGCGTGAAATAGGCCACCTGTCCCACCATTATTCCCTTGATGTCTGGGTGTTGCCTAATTGCTGCAGCCAGGGGTTCTACTGCCAGGACGAACAGAAGGGGGAAGAGTAGACAGCCCTGATGGGTCCCTCTTTCCAATGGGAAGGGGTCAGAGAGAAGTCTATTTGTGATAACTCTGGCTGAGGGGTTGTTATACTGTAGATTATCTGGGCACAGGCTCTGAAACATTCTCCCACCCCAGGTGGGCAAGCACTGCCTGAAGGTAGTCCCATTCAAGGGATTCAAATGCCTTTTCAAAGTCTACTGCCACTGCAGCGGTCGGAGTTTTCACACTTTGGTGGTGTGTACAATATTAAGCAGGGAGCAGTGATGAAAGTGAACAGGAACGCACAGGAACTGAGTTCCTGTACATTTTTTGCAGCAGGAACAGAGTTCCTGTACTTCTTCCCACTGACACTGAAACTAAAATTCTTAACCCAGCAACATAATAACAGTTTCTGGGCCTGTGACCTAAAATCAGTGTTTCCATAACAACATTTGACTTACACAACAATACTGCTTTCCTAGAAATACTTCAACATTTCTAACAGAATCTGCTAGTGTCTATCCAGATAGATGTGTCTTGACACCGCTATCCTTCAGATTGAGGATCTTTATTCTGCATTTCATGTTTGCCAGTGCTTGAGTTCCTGTACTTCTTGTCTACCACTTGCACCACTGGCAGGGAGCATACATGGTCTGTGCTGTGTTTACCTTGTACAAAGCTCACCTGGGACGGGTGTTTCAGAGAGGCGAGTAGGGGGCTAAGTCAACTAGCCAGCACTCTGGTGTAGATCTTGCTGTCAATGTTTACTAAGGAGATAGGCCTATAATTGCCTGCCAGCAGGGGGTTCTTCCCTTTTTTGGGAATGACTATTATGATAGCCTCTTTCATAGTGGTTGGGAAGGAGCCAGTTGAGCTAGCCTTTCTATACACCTCCTTCAGGATGGGTGCAGTCTAGTCTGCAAGAGCCTGGTAGAAATCAAGGGTGAAACCGTCCCCCCCCAGTGACTTCCCAGTCTGTAGCCCCCTAATGGCTGCACAGACGTCCGTTTCTGCAATGGGTGCATCCTAATTAGTGCATCTTTGGGTGCAAGTCTAAGGAGTGCAAGTTTCTCCAGGAAGATTTGAATATCCTGCACTGGCACAGTATACTTCAAGGTGTATACGTCTGAGTAGAATGAGGCCATTATAGTGCTAATCCCCTTTTTGTACGTTATCCTGCACTCATGACTACTCGTGAGCCTTGGAATGTGTCTTTCTTCCTGTTGTTTTCTAAGTTGATAGGCAAGTACCTTTCCACTTTTATCCCCCCTTCCCAGCATCTGAGGCAAAGCTGAAGAATGGCAATCTCAGTCTTCTTAGTAAGCAATTGATTAGATTGCCATCTCAGGCCTAAGACCTTCCTACCCAGTGATGAGCGGGGCAAGAGGGAGGGAAGCACTTTGTAGGCATTTTCCGCCTTTATTAGTTATGCCCCAGTGTGGCCAGGTGGTGTTCCCTCTCTCTGTGCTTCCTGGAGGCATACCCCATCATTTCCCTGTTAACTGTGGATTTAAAGGCCTCCCAGGTGTTCAAAGCTGAAGTGTGAGAGATGGGGTTCTGCATTTGGAACTGTTGTGCTTTCTCTCTGATCCATGGGACAAATTCTGGGTCTTTCATCAGGTGGGGCCTAATCTCCAGGCCTGTTTCTGGGAGATGAGGAAGGAACCCCATATCAAATGAAGAGAAACTGGGGCATGATTGGAAATCAGTCTGACAAGTATGTCAGAGCTAAGTAACACTTCCGTAACGGGGTGAGATGTCAGCCAAAAGTTAGTTCTGCTGTATGATGCATGTGCCTCAGAATGAAATGTATAGTCTTGCACTCTGGGATGAAAGAGATGCCAAGCATCAGACAGGCCATGCTCTTATATAGGCTGCTGTAGTGCCCTTGACTCCCTGTCATGAGTGTCCTTACTGGTGTCATTCTTGTCTATTCTAGGAATCAGGATGAGGTTGAAATCCCTTCCCCATTATGAGGGGGCAAGGGGGTGTATTAAAAGATCCTAGTGCCCCAGATAGCTCATGAAAGAAACCAGGATCATCATAGCTTGGAGCAGATACATTGATGTCCCCAGGATAAAACCCACTTTTAAAGCACTCTGCAGTATGCTGCAAAAGACTGACTGAATAAAGCAACGTAACTTCAATGGCAATTAATCCCTTTTGTTATGTAGGAAACTGTGGAATTCACTTTATCCTTGCAGTATCACATTTTTATGAATGACAAAAAGGACTAATTGCCATTGAAATTGCATTGCTTTATTCAGTAGGTCTGCTGCAGCTTTCTGCAGAGTGCTGCAAAATGCTGCAGAATTGGGTTTCATCCTGGGGGATGCCACTGTATATTATAGAGGGCAATCAGCCCCTAGGGGGGTTAAGTATCTGGCTAGCACCCACCTACCTTCCTTATCAGCAACTGTGGAGTCCAGGCCCCACTGAAATGATTTGTGAACTAATATCATCACCCCCCTCTTTCTAGTGGGCACTCCCGCATGCACCTCCTTTCCCACCCAGTCTTTATCCATCATGGCCGGATCATTCTGTGTAAGCTTAGTCTCCTGGAGGAAGGCCACCTGAGACCTGAGCCACTTGAGATAGGAGAGGATCTTCTTCTGCCTGACTGGGGAATTCAGCCCTCTCACATTCCACGTGTGACAACTGAGCTCACCCATGGTCATCTGTATGCCAAATTGTGCATAGGAGTGAGTTCACAAGACAGCAAGCAGCTAAGATGAGGTACTCTTCCCCCCCTGAGGCCCAGGTATAAAAAGTAAACTGTATCCCAGCTTCCCAGCTCAACTCACATGCGTAAGTCGGGGGTACCAGTAGTGCTGTACATTATTACCCTGAATTATTCTCTTACCCTGTTGATATAACATTTGTTAGCAGCTGTACTGAACTTTACCAATTCTGCGCTGAGAACTGTCTCAGAGCAACCAACTATATACAAATCACTTGAAATAAACATAAACAAACTTGGGGTATTAGCCTAGTGTAAAGGATTATGGTCACTGCCAGATTGCTCAACAGACTAACCCGGGGGGTAGTTGCACACATAAGGGGAACTCAGGGGCCTTACACCACCAGTAGATTCCTCTCAGATTGAGTTTGCTGCGTATGGGCATTTGCTAGGGAGTCTCGACTCTGGGGCAATGAACCATGTGAAAAGAGCAGCTAGAAGTGCTATATCAGCAAACCTTGTGTTTAATTACATCCCTCAAAGAGGGGAAGAAAGAGAAGAAGGAGAAGGGGGATACCTTTCTACCCCAGATGAGAGGTAGTGAAAGGAAGGGTTTTATCATATCATGCCTCCTCTAGTGGGAGTGATGTGGGGAGGAGAGGGGGTGGAGGGACCACTCATCCTGTCCCCTTGAGTGGGTAAGCAGGGCTTGCCTCACATCCGTGTGGCAATCTACAGCCATATCGAGTGCAGAAGCAGTGTATGATTATAGGGAGTGCTGTGGTGAAAAATCAATCACTCTTAATTTCTGGTGGTCTTCTAGGGCAGTATTTACAAAATAAAGTCTGAGTGTATATTTCTAAACCCAGCATCTAAGGGCAGCTTGTATGTGGGGGGATGGTGGGAGTCCAAATTCTAGAATCCTCCTCCTCTCCATCACTGAGGGAAATTGAGCACAAAGCCCTAACAGCAGTAGTAGGCTAACAAATGGCTTCTATCATACACCAGGGCAGACAAATGGGGATGAAATTATGCAGTGCAATTATAAAGTACCTCTGACAGAAAAGTATCCATAATCCATCTGGATAAGGCCTGGTAGGGGGAAGGAGCCATAATAGCTGGCCCATTCCTAGGTACAGCAGGTCCCTTTTACCTCATCTGAGGGGGGGGAGTCGGGGTCGCTCACAAACAGGCAGCAAAGTTAAGTGAATCCTACCCTCAGTCCCCCCCACCCCATCAACCTTCCCACCTCACAAAACTGTACCTCTCAACCCAAAGTACCCCAGAAGGGAAAGATTTACTTATCTGACCAAGCCATGGACTCCAGTTCAGGTGGGAAGGTATTCAGGTCTGCCATCTGCTGCATGCTTGTCCTGTGGAAGGCTAGGGATCTGGTGTGGTGTTCAGCCTGTATTCTACTCGCAGGCCTCAGCATCAGGTACAGTCGAGGATTTGACCAAGGCAGCCCAAGAGTAGTCCGGTGAGTTTAAAAGTTCAAGAGGCAGAATCGGAGTCGTAGAAAGTGTACAATCCATCCATGGGTCCTCCACCTGCTTGTCGGATGGTGTTATGTCCTGCAGAGGAGAGTAACAATTTTTTGGAAAATACTGACTAATGACTTCTGAGTCTCAAGTTGTAATCTCCCCTCAGGTTCTTGCAGGGGTAGCAGAGCTTTCCCTCTCTTACAGTTGCTCTCTTCTGGTGTGTCAGACCTGTTGCAGTTTTTTCTTCTTCTTCTGTGCTGGTACCTCTCATCAGGCTCCCTGCATGGCTTGCTGCTGGAACATGTTGAGGGAGCTCCACTGCTTCTGCTGCTGTCCAGTTGGTGACTCATTGCCTGTTTCTGTGGTGATCTATGCTTCCTTCTCGGTGGTGGTGCAGGTGGAGACTTATCTCCTCTGGGCCAGGTTCAGGCTATGAAGTCCATCGCTGCCTCGGGAGTTCTGAGCTGAATGGGGTTCCCACTGTGGATGATTCAGAGGATAGCAGGGTACTGAAGTGAAAAGGGGATCCCTAGTTTGTGGAGCTGCTTGTGAGCATCTGAAAATTCCTTTCTCTTCTGCAGAAGATCTCTCGAGTAATCCAGGAAAATTAAAATGCGATGCCCTTTCCAGAATAGATTGCCAAGTTCCCTCGCCCAAGTCTGAATTGCCTCTTTCTCTACAAAATTAAGGTTTCTCATCCGGATGGGCCTCGGTCTCTCCCCCTCATGTGGTCACTGCTGAAGAGAGTGGTAAGATCGCTGGATGGTTATCCTAGAAGTGGTGGGCAGCTTTAACAATTCTATCAGGGCCCGCTGTATAAAATCTTGCACTCTTGTTCTCATCCTTCCGGGAAGCCCAGGAGCTGCAGATTGTTTCAGCTGCTCCTATTTTTCAAGTCATCCATTTTTGCTTGTAGGTCCTGTATCTATTGGGCCTGCTCCCTCATGGTCATGCACTGGCCATGCAATGCAGTCTGTTGGGTTGCAAATTTTTGCTCAATGAGGCCACAACAGCCATCGATTTGACGGCGAATCAAGGCAGTATTATTTGCTGCAAGTGTAAATTCATCTATGTGCTGCATAATGGTGGCAAACATTTCTTTCACTATGGGCTCCATGCTTGGCCTTGCAACATATGCTACACCATCCTGGGGCAGGGGTCAAGCTTAACATTGTTTTACTAGCCCAAATACTACTGCAAACTGACCAGGGCTAGTGCAGCTAACTCTCTACCCCAGAATTCTAAAAGAACTAAGGGTAGAACTAGTGACACCACTGACTACCCTCTTTAACAAATCATGGGAGGATGGGGTGGTACCTGAGGACTGGAGGAGGGCAGATGTGATTCCCTTTCACAAAAGTGGGAGCAAGGCAGAAGCAGGAAACTACAGACCTGTTAGTTTAACCTCAGTGGTAGGGAAAATGATGGAATCACTTCTGAAGGAAATAATTGTTGAGTATCTAGATGCCAGAGGAGCACAGGACCAAAGGCAGCATGGATTCACAGCGGGAAGGTCATGACAGACAAATCTGATAGATTTCTTTGACTGGGTGACCAAAGTAGTTGATCAGGGAGTGGCTGTGGACATGGCCTACCTAGACTTTAGCAAGGCATTTGACACAGTCCCACACAAAAGATTAATATACAAGTTAGCCAGCCTGGGAGTGGGTCCCAAGATGACAGCCTGGGTAAAGAATTGGCTGGAGAATAGGACACAGAGAGTAATAGTAAATGGAGTCCACTCTGAAAAAAGGGGGTTAGTAGTGGGGTACCGCAGGGTTCAGTATTAGGACCGGTCCTCTTCAATGTCTTTATAAGTGACATTGCAGAGAGACTGGAAGGAAAAGTATGTCTCTTTGCAGATGACACAAAGATCTGCAACAGAGTTGATGCACAAGATGGGGTGGAAAGGATGAGAAGGGACTTGGCAAGGTTAGAGGAATGGTCAAATGTATGGCAGCTTAGATTCAATGCTAAGAAGTGTAAGGTAATGCACCTGGGAAACAAAAACCCAGGGGAAGAGTACACAATGGGGGGTGAGATACTAACAACAACAAAAATGGAAAGGGACCTGGGGGTAGTTCATATGATGACCTAAAGGTGGGCAAGTAATGTGAGAGGGCAGCAAGGAGGGCTGGGGAAATACTGGGATGCATAGGGAGGCATCACCAGTAGAAAACAAGAGTTATTATCCTCTGTACAGACAGCTGGTGAGACCACATCTGGAGTACTGCGTGCAGTTCTGGAGACCCAATCTCCAAAGACATAGACAGGATGGAAGCTGTCCAGAGGAGGGCAACTAAAATGGTGCAGGGTCTGCACGGAAGACATATGAAGAGAGACTTAAGGAGCTTAATATGTATAGCCTCGAGGAAAGGAGGGAGAGGGGACATGATAGAAACTTTCAAGTACCTCAAGGGAATCAACAAAGTCCAAGAGGGTAGCATCTTTCAAAAAAAGAGGTGTGCAAGAACAAGGGGGCACAATTTGAAGATAGAAGGGGGCGGCTCAGAGGTAATTTAAGGAAGTATTTTTTTCACAGAGAGGATTGTGGATGTATGGAACAGCCTTCCAGAGGAGGTTGTGGAGTCAAAAACAGTGGTGGAATTCAAGCATGCATAGGACAGTCATAAGGCAATTCTAGGGGGTGGGGGTAGGAAGAAGTAGGCTGCTGGTTAACTAGGATCTGCAACTTATCCGTCAGGTAGGGAAATGGGCAGACTGGGTGGGCCAAGCGGTCCTTATCTGCCGTCAAATTCTATGTTTCTATGTTTCTACTTGTCCATCTTGACTAGTGCAGATTTTCATGGCTGTTAATGAAGTTAAAAAAAGTATCTACTTTTGCAGGTTCTAGTCCTGATGCTAATCTCTCTCAATGTTCCAGATGGCCTGATGTGATTAACAGCTCATTAACAGCTGCAATTATCTGGCAGTTCAAGAAGGGGATTGCACAAAAGACCCAATGGGAGTCATTATCATTCCACTGTTAGGACTTTCTGATAGTGTCCAGGATGTGATCAAGGATAGTGTGCTGTTAAGTCATTAGCTTCCAGTTTTCTGAGTGTGCCTCTGTTTAGCAATTTGTCCTCTCATTTCCCTACATTTTGAGTGTCTGTATACAACATTTCAGTGACAAAATGCAAGGAGATATTTAGGATCGGCTCAGCAGGTGGTGGGTTTTATCCCAGCCTCACCATAACTTCCCTCTCCCCTACAGATCTCTTAACTCTTTTCTTTCCCTGGACACCACTGCAGACAAGACTCTAAAATGACCATCCACAGATCCATAACTGCCATTACTGGCAAGTGTAGGGGTCACCAGCCCTTCTAAATGGACCATGCTAGCCATCACTAATCCTTACATTCCCATCCATATCCCACCCGGCATGTCTTTTTATTCTGAAAACAAAGTATTTGATCATATATGGTATAAAAATAAACCTTAATAAAATACATTATTTGAAAACTTAAAATAGGCATTCCTGGGGTGTACAGATCATCCTATATAGAAATAGAGAAAGTATGCCATTCTGCCCATGTACTGTTTCCCCTGAGGTAATGAAAAGACAAAAGAAAAATGTGTTATTGTTGGGGCAGAGCATATAAAAATCACTGCCTTTAAAAATAAAAACATTCTGCCTGGTGATGCTGACAGATGAGACACTAGATGCCACACCTTGAGCCATGCCAGTGACCCGGGTTCAGGAATAAGCCAGGGCCATCGGAGGTCAGCGGGGGAGGAGAAGAACAAGTGTCAGGAGGACTGTCCTCTTCTCCTGGGCTGAGATCCAGAGAATACCATGCTCAGCAGCAGCACCACCTGGCAGAGGCTGGGGGCATCGCTCAGCAGCAAGGGGTTGGCAATGGCAGGATGTCTGTGCTGACATCCATTGCATGCCACACCAAAGGGAAAGTAAAAGTTAAAAATCTCTGTCTCCTGATAGGTGAAGGATGGTCCAGGGGCTGGCCACCATGCACCAACATCGGGTCTCTGTCTTCACTCCTCTAGACTATAGATAGAGTGCCAGGAGGAGTAATGGCGGTCCCATCTCAGGGGACTCAGAGCCGGGGGTTGGGTGACAAGGTCAGTGGATGGAGAGCTGGGTCCCAAGATGAGACATGCCAAGGACTTCAGGCAGATGGGGAAAAAGGCACAAGCTGCGAGAACATCTTGAGAGAGTTCAGGTAAGGCAGTGCAAAAAAAAAATGTTTGAAAAAAATAAAATACTGTAAAAAAATCAGTTTCATATTTCCCAAGCCCCTTAGTTTTGTGTAGCCCCCACCCCCAAAGAAATCTTAGATGTGTTTCTGGCTCACTTGAGACTGTGCAAATACTTCCACAAGTACAGGTCTCCAGTAGACTATAGGGTGGAAGCTGAGAGTGTCTTTCTCTGCCTGACTCTGTTCATTGCCCTGTGGATGGTGGTGACAGTGTGGTGACTGTGGGTGGTGGTGAAAGTGTGGTGAGGTGCATGATGTTGTCAACTATTGTGTGTGCAGAGCTAGAACAGCTTGACTGAACATTTGCTGTTGTGATGTCCTCTGGAGTGGTGAGGAAGGGGGTCACAAAGAGGAGGAGAGGCGCCACGGTACAAAACAATAGGGTGTCTCATTGTGTGTGATAGCACTGTAGTCTTTTTATCTGCTGGGGAGCTGGAAGCAATGTGGGAGCGGGATAAATGTGCAATAATCAGAGTATTTCTTGGCTTGCATTATTTCCTATATAAGTGATAAAAATGTACCATTATAATTAAGAGCTAGTGCAACCTTCTGTTGACTAGTGCAATTTTAAATCAACTTTCCCTGCTGGCTAGAGCAAAAGAAGGTTAAGGCTGACCCCAGTCCTGGGAGCAGAGGAAGAAAACAATCTGAGCACTTTACACAGGCTCTGAGTTCACTGAAATGCAGATTTTCTGACACAGGGTACTTTCAGGTATACAGTCTTTGAAAGAGAACTTTTAGCACTACATGTATTTATTTTGGATTTTAGCCCCGCTCTGTTACCCATAGCAAACAATGCGGCCATCTTGTTCAGTGCCAAGCCATGCCCCTTCATGGAAAATGTTTTTAGCACTAAAAGTGTACTGAATTTACATATTGTTGCTTATCTTTTTTAACTATATGAAAACTGAAGATTGAACAAAGAATTCCTTACCCATGGATAGAGGTAAGGCTTGAGTTGAATGCAGACCGATTGGCACTTCTCCTTGGATGGGAGCTAGAGTAGAGAGGATGTGTCAGTGCTCCTCTAGCAAGGAAGTCTTGGGTCAGGAGGTGGCACTTGGGATTGTGGAATTGCTATTCCCTATCCCGTATGGCAACTACTGGCCCCCCTCAATAGGGTTCTTAGCATAATAGTATGTAACTTCCCCTTTGGGGGCTTAACTGCAGTGCCCTGTTTTCTCCCTTCTCTCTTTTCTGTTTGTGGCATCCCCATTTCCTTAACTCTTTTTGCTGGTATCTGCCCCAGACCTAGTACTTCAGTGCTCCAAATTCTCACTGAATCAAGCCAAGTCAGTATTCAGCCCATTTTGGGCTTAAAAGTTAAAACACGACTGCTTGCATTTCTCCAAGATGGCTGGCAATTGTGCATTCACTTCACAGCACTTTAAAGTTTCCAACCACCATTTTCAGTCACAATGGGGAGTGTTTCTTGATCCCAGTGCTCACAGCTAGTTATTTGAGGATCAGTGAGCTTGGTGAAAAGGGGGAGAAGCTTCATAAATATTTAAATTTAAAGTTTAAAACTGGGGCTAACTAATGTATACGAGCCCCTTAATGACTATAAATAAGGATGCTGCCTGCCACCTAGGAAGACAGTATTGTGACGGCAGCAACTGGAAAACCACTGGGCACAAATGTCTAAGTATGGGCTTGTTTTGCAGGGCACAGTTAAGGTTACCATACTGTGGGGCTATTATGAAATAAAAGCACTTGTCTTGGCTGAAACAGAACTTAAATATGAGGATTGCATTGGCTGCTGTGTAAACTGAATGGGGGCAGCCATGTTTTTGATGCTATGACCTCATAAAAGCAGTCAATTAGATAACTGAGTGCCTAAAAACTGTACCAAAGTCTTCTGGGAGAAGGAGGGGACTGATTCATGCACCTAATTCATGCCCCAGTAAGATATCAGGAAATATTGATGGGAGTTGTTATCAATGATTGATAGGCTTAATCAGCCAATCAGGAGCCTGGATTCTTAAGTTGAAATTCAGGGACTGTCTAGGTTTCTTCAGTCTTTTCCTGGGCTCTTCTCATGCTAGTAGGATCCAGTGTGAGTGGAAGAGGACTTTCAGAATGGACTTTCAGAGGCCATGCTCAGGTTTCAGTTGGAGACTGCCACTACAGGAAAGGAGTTCCAGATGAAAAGAGAGAGAGTGAGAAACTGGAATGATATTGAACCTCTCGAGGTACTGTGAGCTGTTTTGCCATGAGGGAAAAAGCAGCTGCTGTAGACACCCTGCACTAGCAGGCTGAATGTGCTGTTTTATTTTGGAAGTTGAACCCTTGCTGCAGAGGCCTTGTTTTACAGTTTGGGATTCTCTTTAAATTCTGAAGGTGCAGGGTGCTAGCCCAGTTCTGTGACTTTGCTATGTGGACTGAGCTGAGAGGCTGAGAGCTGTGTTCCACCAGAAGCTGAAGGGAATCTTTTGTGGACAGTTGGAACTGAAAGCACAGAAGTGAACAGATTTTTTCCTGGTTCTGAACTTCCCCCGTGGATTGCTATAGTCTGAGTGCAAATCGGAGAGCTAGCACCTGTTGGCACACCAGTACTGCTGTTAACTTGGAAGCACTGCCTAGTTACCACCTCAGCGCAGGGATTGTGTAGGGCTCCTACTGCTTGGGAGTCCTCACTCAAAGCCAGGGAGGGAACTAGTTAACTCTCCTTCCAAGTGAGACCCACTGTCTCTGGAGGTCACCAGTGCTTGCTGGGGTGTTCCAAAAAACTTCTGATCATAGGAGACTCCATGATTCCGGGAGTTGATACCTATCTCCAGCCAGGGGTAATGGTCAGATGTCTCCCAGGTACATCAGCATGGAGAGACACTGACTGCACTGCTAAAATTGTTCACAAAGCAGGAGAAAACATTGATGTCCTAGTACACATAGGGACTAATGATCTCACCAGCCGGTCAGTTGTGGAGACCAAGGAACACCTGACCAGGCTGGGTGACAAACTATCATCTATTTCATCCTGCATCTCCTTCCCTGAGATCCTGCCAGTCTGGGAGAGGGGATCAGATGGACAGAAGGTCAAAGAAGGGGAGATGGGGAGCTAAACACGTGGCTCAAGGACTGGTGCCAGGAAAAAGGACACAGATTTGTAGGGAACTGGCAACAGTTCCGGGAGCGAAAGTTCTTTAAATTTGATGGACTGCATCTGACTAAGGAGGGAGTCAGTACATTGGGGCAGAAGTTTGATGTCTTTGCAGAATATTTAAACTAGCAAATAAGGAGAGGGGTGCAGCACCCCATACGTTGAATGGGAAGAACACCCCTCCCCCCTCAGCTAGTGGTCAAACAGGGATTCAGCATGTTTGCAGTTCATTTGCATCACCAGGTAAGAAAAAAGGTTTGCCTCCCCATACGACACACAGGGGTAATGCCAAACCTCACCCAACAACTAACACACCAAAATCTGGCCAATGGAAAATCATGTACATAAATGCTCACAGCCTGGGAAATAAGATCCCAGACCTGCCGGCAATAATGTCAGAGGCTAAACTGGACATAGTAGCAATTAGTGAGACGTGGTTTACCAGTAACCACAATTGGGAGACTTCAGTACCTGGCTATGTATTGTTCAGAAGAGACTGAGGTGCAGAAAGAGGGGAGGAGTGGCCCTGTATGTCAATGAAAATATCAAAGCTACAGAAATTCAGAATACACATAAGGAGCCAGAAGAACTGTGGGTCACCCTGGAAACAGGAAAAGGGACAGCCATAAGAACTGGGGTTATCTATTGGCCCCCAGATCAGGGGGAGGACATAGATACATTACTGTTAGAAGATATACAAAACATGACAGCTAAAGGGGAGGTTCTGATAATGGGAGACTTCAACATGCCGGATACAGATTGGTCAATACTAGCAGGAACATCTGCCAGAACTAGACACATAGTGGATTCCTGCAGGGGGAGGGCCTCAAACAACTGGTACAGCAACCTACAAGAGACAGGGCTATCCTAGAACTAGTGCTGACTAACAAGGAAGGGATCACAGATCTCCAGGTAGAAGGTCACCTGGGGGCCAATGACCATCACATGGTATGGTTCAATTCGGCTACTATATCTAAATCATCCCATTCCAAGGCAAAAATATGGGACTTCAGAGGAGCTGACTTTGATAAGATGGCCAACAGAGTTAAGCTAGCCCTGGCAAAAAGAAACACAGGTGAGGGGGTACAGGCAAAGTGGGCAAGCATTAAGGATGCAATACTTGAAGTAACATCCCATTGTGTTAGACAGAAAAGGAAGTGCAAAAGAAGAGAAACTACTTTGGTTCTCAAATACAGTAGCAGAAAAGGTCAGAGTCAAAAGGCTGGCCTTCAGAAATATAAGGGAACACAGTGGGATGAAGATAGGAGGCATACCAAACTGCCCTAAGGGAAGCAGGGAAGGCAGTAAGGCAGGCAAAGTCCCAAACTGAGGAAACACTAGCATGAACAGTAAAAGAAGGTGACAAGACTTTCTATAGATACATTAGTGAAAGGAGAAAGTCCAGAGGGAGTATTGCTAAGCTTAATGGAGAAAAGGGAGCATGTGAGGAGGAGGACCCTGTAAAGGCATCTATCCTAAATAGATACTTTTGCTCAGTATTTACTGAAGAGAAGGTAGGGCAGAGCCCACAGCTCAGCATCATGGACACAGCAGGGGAGGGAGGTGAGCACTACTCCCTTCACAATAGAAAGGGTCCTACAAGAGCTTGCTAAGCTCAGGGTGGATAAGGCAATGGGACCTGATGGCATACATCCCAGGATACTTAAGGAGCTAAAGGTGGAACTAGCAGAGCCATTAGCAGAACTGTTTAGTGAATCTCTGAGCACAGGAGAGGTCCCAGAAGACTGGAGAAGGTTCATGTGATCCCGCTCCACAAGAGTGGTAGCAGGGAGGGTGAGGAAACTACAGACCAGTCAATCTTACCTCAGTAGTGGGCAAGATTATGGAGGCACTCCTTAAGGAAAGGATAGTGCAACACCTGGAATCCATAGGGCACAGGATCCAAGACAGCATGGGTTTACAAAGGAAGGTCCTGTCAAACTAATCTCATAGATTTCTTTGACTGGGTAACCAGAGTGGTGGACCAAGGGGGAGCAGTTGATGTCGCCTACCTTGACTTCAGCAAAGCTTTTGACACTGTTCCACACAGAAGATTGATAAATAAGCTGGGTAGGCTCAGGGTGGATCAGAAGTTGGTCAACTGGGTGGCAAACTGGTTGACAGGCAGAAAACAGAGAGTGGTGGTAAATGGTATACAGTCAGAAGAGATGCAAGTTACAAGTGGGGTACCTCAGGGATCAGTCCTGGGGCCAGTCCTCTTCAACATCTTCATTAGTGACCTTGCAGATGGACTAGAGGGTAAGGCTTGTCTGTTTGCAGATGACACCAAGATCTGCAACAGAGTAGATGATCCAGATGGGATGGGCAGAATGAGAAGAGATCTGGATGAACTAGCAAAATGGTCGGAAGAGTGGCAACTGGGATTTAATGCAAAGAAGTGCAAAATCAAGCACATAGGGAAGAGAAACCCTGAAGCCACCTATAGGCTGGGAGGGGAGTTGCTAGCAGTCACAAAGGAAGAAAGAGACTTGGGCATCATCATCACTGATGACCTGAAATCATCAAGCAGACCTCTAAAGCAGTAGGTAAGGCTAGGGGGTGTTAGGGTGTATTAGTAGGGTATCACTAAGTAGTGGAGGGAGTAATAATCCTCTTTACAAGACACTGGTTAGGCCCCATCTGGAGTACTGTGTGCAGTATTGGAGGCCACACCTTCACAAGGACATTAACCAAACTGAGGCAGTCCAGAGAAGGGCAACCAAAACGGTGCAGGGACTGCATCAAAAGACATATGAGGACAGATTAACAGAGCTCAATATGTATACCCTTGAGCAAAGGAGGGAGAGAGGTGATATGATCGAGGCAGTCAAACACCTTAAGGGCATTAACAAGGTGAAAGAGTCTAACATGTTTAAATATAAGAAAAATAGCAGGACAAAAGGACACAACATGAGATTAGAGGGGGGCCGATTAAGGGGGAATGTGAGGAAATTCTTTTTTACAGAAAGAGTGGTGGATGCATGGAATGACTTATCACAAGAAGTGGTGGCTATGAATACAGTGCAGGGCTTCAAACAGGCATGGGATAGGCATAAGGGAGCAAAACAAATGACTATGAATAGATAGGCCACCAACAGAGCAAAGGCCAATGGCACATTTATAAGGTAGAAAAAGAAATGGGCAGACTGGATGGGCCTTGCGGTCCTTATCTGCCGTCAACTTCTATGTTTCTATGAAAAGGTACAGGGATTGCAGGGGGGTTTGGGGCTCTGTGAATCACCCTAAATACGAGCAATGGCACTGCTATTCACACAGGTGTGATTTACAGACCGTAGCATGAGAAGAGATGGACAAGCTTCTAGTGGAGGCCTTCCATATGATGGCAGCTAAAGGGGAGGTGCTGCTAGTGGGTGACTATAATCTGCCAGATGTCAATTGGAGCACTCCATCCACGGCCATAGCCAAGAGCAGGGACATGCTGCATGCCCTGCACGGGGCTTCACTCAGGCAGCTAGTGCTTGAGCCCACCTTTGAGGGTATGAATTTGGACCTGGCACTCACAAACGTGAACAGAACTGCAGATGTCATGGGCGGGCAGCTGGGGTCCAATTACCATTACATGGTGTGGTCCAAAATAAGTACAGCAGTGGAGTCGACCCACATGAAAGAGAGGGTCCTGGACTTCAGGGAGGCAGACTTTGCAAAGTTAGGGATATGACTCAGGCAGACCCTAGCAGGGAGGGATGTCTTTTGGGGGGGGGGGGTTGAGGGACAGTGGGCCCATCTGAAAGGAGCCATATTGGAGGCAACAAACTGTTGTGATAGGCAAACAAACAGAAGTAAGAGAATAAGAAAACCATTGTGGTTTTCTAGGGAAGTGGCTGGGAAGATAAGAGTAAAAAAGTTGGCTTTCAGGAAGTACAGTACAAGGAAACACAGAAGGAGGAAGACAGGGTAGTATATTTTGACAAACAGAGTGAGGCAGGGAGGCATTCAGGGCACAAAGATGCAAACAGAGTTAAAAATAACCCAGACAGTAAAGAATGGTGAAAATACATTTTATAGGTACGTTAGTGACAGGAGGAAGACAAGAGGTGGGGTCATAAGGCTTAAAGGGTAAGATGGGGAGTGTTGGAAGGGGACATGGATAAAGCATCAGTCCATAACAAATATCTTTGTTCAGTGTTTACAGATGAGTGGGAAGGTGAGGGACTAAAATTAAGTGGTAGGGGCAATAAGAGCAGGGAGGTGGACACTAATCTAAGACATAAGTGAGTACGGAGGAGGACTGTAAGAGGGCTTGAGTTGCTACAGCTGTTACATAGAGTCCCTGCTTTTGCCTGGCTGTTAGACCAAGGTTTAACAGCAGCAAATAACTATTTAGAAGTTGCATCACTCTAGAGATGTACCTCAAGCAGTGTAAGAGTTTGGGGTCCTGGTTTTATTGGAACTGATTCAAACGAGATCCAAAAGGAGCTGCTTCACTGGTGAGAGACTGTACTGCATTACTTGTGTTCCCACTTGATTTATTGCTACTTTGGTTATTATGGTTCACTGATTTGGCTGATATCTAAGACTACAGAGCACTGAAAGGGACACTCTCTGTGAGACAGGAGAGCAACCTTTTTGTAGACATTGTAGTATGAAGCACTAAACAGGTAGAAGACTGCCTCACAGAGCTGAATACTCCCCCCAAAGTGGACTGACCTCAGGGTTTCATGGTTGGGATGGTTTGTGGAAGGGGTTTGTTAAAGTGATTGTGATTATTATTAGGATTGGGTGGATAGGATTTTTTTAGGTGGTTGGCAGTGGTGTGGTTGGTTGTGTGAATGTTTTGGTGTAAGTGTGATGGTGGTAATTCTGTGGGGGTATGCATAAATTTGTTTGGGGTTTATTAATAGTGACATTTTGTAGTGAGGTTTAATAGTCAGGATGTTCCTGGGATATAAACCTGTAAGTTGCAGCTACTTGGTGGCCTACCTCCATGACCTTTTCCCTTTCAAGCTCCCCTCACTTCTTGCAGAGACATATAGAACATGCAGGGTGTTGGGGATTGCTCATGGGGGGAGGGGTTGGTTCCAAGGGGCAGCGTGAGTGGCTGCCGGGGAAACACGGATGCAGATGGTGAGGCCAAGAAGGTGACCTGGGGTGAAATGGGAATTGGAGAGGGGTCCACCTTGCCTGGTACCCATAGCCTCCACCATAGAAAGTGGGCAGGTGGCTGATCCAGCAGCCTCCCCTCATCCATCTCAGGCTGTGTTATGCAATGCCAGGTTGATGAGGAACAAGACTGTTGTAATAGCGGACTTGGTGTACTTGGTAGACCTGGCTTGCATCACGTAGACCTTGCTGGATGACAATGTTGTCCGCATTTTGGAGACAGCAGTGCCAGCTGGGTACTCCGTGATACACACCCCAAGTAAGTAGCGCAGAGGTGGTGGCAAGTACATTTATTTTAAAGTCAGCCTGGGCCTTACGGTGCTCGTAATAGGTCCTACCAGGTCATTTGAGAGTGTTGCCATGCAAGGAGATCCTGGTGCAGGTTATGGGATCCTCCTACTTTACCGCCCACTGGGCAGGGAGAGGTAATTCCTGTTGGAGAATATTGATTTCATCGCCAGCTTAATGTTGGAGTCCCCCCCCCAGATGGTTAACTCTGGGGGACTTCAATGCCTAGGTCAATGATGAACTCTGATTGTTCAGATGGGATCTCCTGCAGAGTATGGAGGCTCTGGGCCTGTCGCAAATTGTCACCTGTATGACCCACCTGCGTGGCCACACATTAGTTTTGGTATTTACTCTGGGCCTTGGGGTCGATGACCTCAGGATTGATCTTTCCATTTGGTTGAATCATAGCACCATGAGGTTCATGTTTGGGACCCCCTCAGAGGGTCCATCCTCTGTGGTGATGATCTGGTACTGCCCTTTACAGAGATTGTTCCCAGTAGGACTACATGCGGTACTGGACCTATCGAGTGAGGAGGCTTCATGTGTGACCAGAACCGAGGAAGCAGTGATGGCCTATAACTGGGACGTCAGTGATGCTTTTGACTTGATTGCACCCATTCATGTCTGACTCTTATCTACTTGTCAGAGGCACCCTTGGCTTGAGAGGCCGCTCAGAAATCTAAAGATAAAGGGCTGGAGGTTAGAGCAGCACTGGAGGAAATCTGGGCTGATTGGCTGAAGGAGGAGAGTTGACCCTAAAGTCACATTATGGTGACTGCCAGGGGGCAATCTCCCAAAAGAAGGCAAATATTTTGTCAAGGGAGATTGCTGCAACAAGAAACAGACTAGCATGGTAGACGGGTTGTTACATCCAACCTGTATTCGAGCGGGAGGAGCATATTTAAGCACAAGGTGTGAGGAGTATGCTCTGTCCTTTTCTGACAAAGTGTTCTCTATCAGGGCAGAGATCTAGGATTACTAGGATGAAAAGGACAAAAGGGGAGGCTATTTGCCCACTGAGAATGTCCTCCTGAATTTACAGTTAATTAGACCAACAGGTGTATAAAGTAATCAGCCGATCTAATGTATTCTAAAAGGAGGTGAAACAGTCGATGTCTACCACCTGTTGTGGAAGTCTGTTCCATGCTTGAATTGATCTAATAATGTAAACACTGTCCCTCTTGGCTGTGATAACTTTAGGTACAGTACCTGTAATTTTTATGTTGGCTGGCACTTGCGTGCCAGTCAGCATACTGCGTTAGTAGCAGTTTTGGAGGTGCGGCCACTGTTGAGCAAATGCAGGGCAAACATCAGTAGGTGCGTCCCTCATTCCCCAATAAGCCAGCATGCAGACACCACACCAGCACATTTAAGGAAAGGTCCACTGTAATGACAGCAAAGCTCATCATATGCAGCTGCACCTCCCAACATGCCTTCCCTAGTGAAACATTAGCCTAAACATGGGGGCACACTGCCTGCCACAATGCCGACTTCAGCAGTGCTCAATCCTCCTGTCGGCATACCCTGACTCAGTTTATGTGTTGATGGGGAAGCCCACTCCCCATCGACATAATGCACCCCCCCCTTTGTTATGTGCCATGGGGGGTGCCCAATCCCCCATCGGCTAGCATTCCAAACACTTAAGTGGCATGCTGGGAGCCCACCCCAGCTTACCAAATGCCCTTTAAAAAAATGTCCCACAATGTTTTTATTTTTAACCTGTAAAGAAAGAAAGTCCCTCCTGGTCTGTCCAGCTCCCTGCCCCAACCCACACCCCCCTCTGTCCCTGCCTCCCAACCCCACCCCCATGCCCCTCTGGAGTCAGCGCTGCGCTCTTCGGTGGACCGGGAACACATCTGTACTCTTCAAAGCCGACCGCAAACTGAAGAAATGTCGGTAAGCTGTGTAATGGCATAAACAGGTTTTTTTCAACTTAGGTACATATCTCGGGCATTTTTTTGAATCTTTGCACCAAATTTTCAACATGGGGTTATTGGGGCCCCTCCTCATGAATTCAGTCACTGTCATGGCATTATTCTTTCCTGAAAGGTGATTTTGCACTTACTGGGCAGAATCACCTTTCAGGACTGAGTAACGAAACAACAGTGCCACTGTTCATGATGGAGGCTCTCAAAAAGCCTATGTTGCAAATTTGGTGAAAAAAAATCAAAATGGCTACATTCTGGCGTCGTTGTGCTGTTTCAGCACCTCGTAACTCCGTGAATTTGTAATATTTTCACTCCAGATTTTAAAAATTGGCATTTTTTTCACACCTCTTTATGAACAGTACAGCTGTCATTTATATATCCTGATATTGTGTTTTTGCACATCCGGCACAGAATAGTGCAGTCACTGTGCAAAATCAGTTTTCGGGACAGTTTGAGAAAATGACGGTGACACTGTTCATGAGAAGAGGTCCTAAAATGCCTATGTTGAAAATTTGGTAACAAAAGTCTATAAAATGACTGTGTTACAAGTGAGCGTTGCACAGTTTCCACACACCCTTGTAACTTTCGCATATTTGCACTATTTTCATGCCAGATTTTCAACACTGGCATTGTTTCCCACAGCCTTACGAACAGTATAGCTGTCATATTTCACAGCCTGCCCAAAATGTGTTTCTGCACCTGTGGCAGCCAATGGTGTGGTCGTAGTGAGAAATCAACTTTTGGGACAGTTTAACAAAATCACAGTGCCACTGTTCATGAGAAGAGGTCCAAAAATGACTATGTTGAAAATTTGGCTAAAAAAATCCCAAAAATAATTGGGTTATGGACGTGTGTTGCTCAGTTTCTATGCATGCTTATGACTTAACCACTTTTTCATATTTTCACTCCAGATTTTCAATGTTGTAAGTTCTTTATGCCTCCTCATGAACAATACAGTTGTCACTTTCCACATCCTGCCCAAAATGTTTTTCATCTTTGTGTACCCAAATGGCATAGCCGCTGTGCAAAACCACTTTTCAGCTAACAAACTGATTGTGCCACTCTTCATGAGGTGGGGTCACAAAAAGCCTATGTTGAAAATTTGGAGTGAAAATGCCAACAAACTCCTACAATGTAAGAGTTTCCAACTGTAACACCCCACCCAGTACAGACTGCCAGGCATCAGGGGTGTGACTTGGGATCATTGGTTGTAATGCTCACACCATTCCACCTCCACCCCCACCCTGCAGCCAGTGACATTCATCGAGGTGTGCCTTGGACTGTTCGGTCCTAAAGTTCACCCTGTTCTCTTATACTGCACCCGTCTCAGTGTATTTCCTTATGGAGTGGGGTAAGTATAAGGCCCAAAGACCCCAAAGCACACCACAACACTTGTCAGTGTCTACAGGGTAGAGTGAGGTCCATTGTCCTATACTGCACCCTTCTCAGCATATTTCCTTATGGAATGGGGTAAGTATAAGGCCCAAAGACCCCAAAGCACACCAAAACACTTGTCAGTATCTACAGGGTAGGGTGAGGTAAAATGGCAAGAGTGTTATAGCTGACACCCCAAAGGCACACCCTAGTGCCTGCCAGTCTCTGCAGGGTGGGGGTGGGGTTAGCATCAGTTCCATACTTCACTGCCATTCCTATTATGCATCTCTAACTCCTGCACCACCAATGCCAATGCCAGCGAGACAACATTCGACATTAACAAATGCTTGTTTGTTATGAGATCATAAGTTGCCTCTGTTGGTAGTATATTTTAATTCACATTCTGTCATTAGGCATTCAGACTGTAGTAACATGAACAGTAATAAGAGGTCACCACTTTGTCTTCTGGCTTCCAAAGAGTGGAGACCAGTTTGTATTAATCTATCATGATTGTTTTTATTACATAATCTGGGTATGATTTTTGTAACTGACCTTGGTACACTCTCAGCAATTTTATTGTCCTTAACTAATGATGGTGACCACACCTGAGATGCACAGTTTAATACTGGGTGAATATAGATCTTGTATATTGGTATAATGAATTGTTCAGAGCTACATGTAAATGTAGGTTTTATATGAGTAACCATACTTTTAGCAGATTTAGCAATAGTTATACAATGTTCCGAAGGTGCCAGGATATCAGCCATTATTGCTCCCAGATCCCTTTCTTTATGTGAACTTTTTAATATGGTTTGATTAAGAATACAAGAGTATTTTGGATTTTTTTCCCCAAAATGTAATATAGCACATTTGTTGGCGTTTAGGGTCATCCCATTTATGGAAGCCCACTTTTCAATTTTGCTCATATCACTAACCAGGGATAGATGTTTATTGAATGTGTCGACCTCACCCCCCTAGTTTTTTGTCATCTGCAAATTTAGTAAGGATGTTGTTTTTGTCCCACCCCATATCACTAACATAAATGTTAAAAAGAATAAGTCTCAATACTCAACCCTGTGGGACACCACTTGTCACACATCCATCACTGGATGTGACGTTATTGATACAGACACATTGTGATCTTGTTTTCAAGCCAGTTTTTTATTCATTTTACTATTTGTTTGCTAACTCCCAAATTTAACAGTTTAATAACCATGTTATAATGAGGTTCCCTATCAGAGGCTTAGAAAAATCCAGTAAAATGACATCTGTGGGTGTACCACTGTCCAAGTGTTTACTTATTCGGTTGTAGGAGGTTATAAGATTTGTGGAACAAGATATTTCTCTAATGAAGCCATGCTGATTTTTATAGACTAGGCCTGAATTTTTTCAAAATATTTCTAACCTTTGTTTGATTAAACATTCCATAATTTTACCACAGTGTGAGGTAAGACTAATGGGTCTGGAGTTTTCAACATCTCCTCAATGAACTTTCTTATTGATAGGGACAACCACTGTGCATCACCAGTCATCAGGTATTATACCTTCTCGTAGTGATCTATTATAGATGATTGACAGTGGATAGGCCAATAATGAAGACTTACGTTTAAAAAATTATGCATAAATACTGTTAGAACCAGGACTAGATGTACCTCTTAATAAGGTTAGTGCTTTATGTGCCTCCTGTGTTGTAAAAGGGGCTTCAAAAACAGGTTCAGTATCCTGAAGAGTCAGGTACTTGGGAGTCTGGGGGAAAAATGAGCAAAAGTAATGGTTAATTTCTCCGCAACCAATTTATCATTGACAGTTATATTATTATTTTATAATATTGGGCCCACAGATGCATGAGAATTTCTGCGGTTGGTATTTATATTAGAAAAAAGTAATTTATTGTCTTTAGAATGTGCTATATTTAGTTCAATACCAAATTTAGTCTGTCTAATTTGTTTTTTCACTTCCCTTTGTGCTTGCAAATATTTCTGTTTATTAATGTCTGTTTTGTTATTTTTGTACTTAGCGTAAGCCTTGTGTTTAAGGTTAATTTGTTTTTTAACTTTGGATGTAATCCAGATCAGAACTTTACCTTTATTGTTATATTTTTTTCCTTGTAGAAACAAAATAATTTTCAGTTTGTAATAACATCTTTAAACGTTGTCCAGGCCATATCCACTGTTTTATTTTCAAGGATCTTGTCCCAATCCAATTAAGGGAGGTGAACAAAGGGACAATAAAGGGAGGTGAAAAAACAAATTAGACTAACTAAATTTAGTATTAAACTAAATATAGCACATTCTATAGACAACGGACTACTCTGCAGTAGCCCTACCAGGATACATAATTTGTAGACTAGATAGATCCACAAAAAGGGGTGGTGGGTGTGCTATTTACATAGAAGACTCCATTGGAGGGCTGGCCTTGACTCAGCTGGACCTCAGATGCCCTGCTCAGGCACTAGCTGTAAAAGTGCTCCTGGGGGCGCACAATAAGACCATTACCATCCTTTCAGTATACATACAACCCATGGACCCATCAACTGGCCTTCAAAATATTCTGGACTATCTACGGGTGAAAAAGCACCTCTCTGAGATGATTCTAATGGGTGATTTCAACATTAACTGGCAGTCAGGAGCAATTGGGGCTATAAAGGACTCTTTATCATCCTTGCACCTAACACAACTCATCAACTCACCTACCAGAATAAATTATAAAACCAGAACTAGCAACACCATTGACTGGATTATATCAAATCACCTGGTCACATCTCTAATGTAAAAATTCACCCGGACTCAATCAGTGACCACTCTCCAATCACCTGTAGCTGGTCAAATAAATTCCACTCCCCCCACCTCTAACAATCTGTTATCGAATGTTAAAGCTTGGGCACCTGGATCTCCTAAAACATCAACTAGGTTCTCAGGATTGGTCTTTCACTGACTCTGCTGATGATATCAGTGTTGCTCTGAAACACTTCATCATGGTTTTCAACTTGGCCAGGGATACCCACGCCCCTTTCAAAAAAATGAAGGTTCGTGGTACGATTAACTCCTGGATTACACCGGAACTAGTAAATAGCATGAAACAGCGTGACCATCTGTGGCAACTTGCTAAATCCTCCAGGAAACAACATGATTTCCAAGCATTTAAAGCTGTTAGAAATGCCTGTACAAGAGCAATTCGACAGGCCAAAAGAAAGCACCACAGAGAGCTGCTGTCAAACACCTGGGGTGACAATAGGAAATTCTGCGCTAACATTAAAGACATTACTGGCAAAGATCAAAAGATCTCTCCGGAAGTGTTAAACATAGATGGCAACCCTGTCACTGACCCCCTATCAATTGCATATACTATACCTTTAACACTGCTTTCACCAATCTATCTTGCGTCCTTCCTAAAGACTTTTTTTTGATGAGGGTCCTACAAACACAGCTGAGTGCTCCAAGATGAAAAATCCTGAGCTCCCACCATTCTCTTTCAAATGGGTCTCCACAGCCCAGGTCAGAAAGCATCTAACTAAAGTACTAGGGAAATCCAGACATAGTGGTGACACTCTTGACCTAAAACTTATTGAACTTACCCTACAGGAAGCAGTCCTGCCTATTACCAAGATTCTTAATCTATCGCTCACCCTATCCCAGTTCCCAGTAGTATGGAAAACTGCCCTGGTCACCCCGGTACATAAAACAGGTGATCATACCCAACATTGTAAGTACCAGCCCATATCTATCCTCCCTCCACTACCAAAAGTACTTGAATGCATAGTAACCAACCAGCTTATTGACTACCTTAAGAAGTACTCGATACAATGCCCTCAACAACATGGCTTTAGGATAGAGCACAACACGACCACTGCACTCTTAGAATTTACCAGCTTCATCCAGCAGTCTTTTGACAAAAACAATTTGGTTGGAGCAGCTTTTATCCCTCTAATGAAGGCTTTCAACACACTAAATCACAAACTCCTCCTTGAGCAACTAGACTTCATCGGCCTTTCATCTAATACCCTGAAGTGGTTTGGAAGCTACCTCGAGGATAGGTCTCAAAGGGTGAAGATATCAAATGTCATCTTGGAGCTGCAAGTCATCCATTCAGGGCTACCACAAGGGTCCATTATAGATCCTCTCTGGTTTAGCATCTTCCTAAACAACTTACCAAATGCCTGTCATTTAAGGACGCTTCTTTACGCTGATGATTCTGTCATCTTTGCAAGCCACTCTGATCCCACAGTGTTTGAAGATAACCTCCAAACTGGTTTTCTTGATGTCATAAAATGGTTTTAATCACACAAAAGTGATCTAAACTACTAAAAACTAAACTCCTACTGTTCTCATCCTCTCGCCATAAGTACAGGTTGCATGCCCTCACTGTCAATAACAACCTTGGAGCTCCCCTTGAGCAATCTCGATAATTCAGATACCTCGGTGTTACTCTGGACAGCCACCTCACCTATGTGCCACACATTGAGATCATAGCTAGGACTGCAAATGCAAAACTAGGTCTGTTATTTAGGCACAGAAGGAGCCTGACCCATGAAGCACTTAAACTTGCTGTCCAGAGTTTGGTACTATCTACTATTGATAACGGTTGGTAATCTATGGAGCAGCCTCAGCCACATCCCTCAAAAGGAGAAGCACAACTTTGAACAAAGCCTGTAGACTCATCACTGATGCTGATCCCCTCTCCCACACATGTGATCCCTGCACAGTAACTTGATGGCTTAATCTAGAAGGCCAGATCAAATACCCATCTTGCATATTTGCCAAAAAGGTGCTACTTAGAGTCCTGCCAACTGGCATCACCTGTCTCCTGCCCAGATTCTTCAAGTTTTGTCATACACAGACCTCTGACACTGAGCACTTCCTTGTATCAAGGTTCCAGACCACCCAATGTCAACGTTCTTTCCTCTACAGAGCTCCAAACTGGATAAATGGTCTGGGTGGTGAACTTACCAGCTTACCTCATCTTGCTCATTTTAAACGTTTCATTGTTCAGCACATCTTGAATGAATGCGCTTGTGACTGCCACAGATAATCTCATCCTTTGATCACCTTTAACACAATTTGACCCCTGCAGCTAAGTCAGGGCCTCTGTCTGACCCAGTTCTCTACCTCCACCTTCACCTCCCCTCTTGCCTACCTCCTTTTCTGTTAGCACTACCTCTACCCCAGACTATCCTTCCCTTCTAGGCTCTGGGTTCTTCCCTACCCCTGGTGCCTTTCCCCCTCACGCATCTGCTTCATCACCTTCCCTCTGTTCCCCTGCACTCTACACTTTCCCATATCTCTTCCTTCTTCACAACTCATCTTTGACAAGGCCTCCGGGCTGCATCTTTCCCCCATCCTGACATCCTCCTCCCCTTCGTCTCTACTCATCTTAGCATCTTACTTTCTCATCTTAAACTGTATTATAATCTGTAAATAAGTATACAATTTAAAGCTGTGAATAACTATGTATTTGCATTACAGTCTGTAAAAACTGTGTATGCGATTTATTTCCTGTACACTGTATATTGAATTCTGTCTCCCCTTGTATGTCCTTGTTACTCCTTCCCTAACTGACACAGAACCTTTGTAAATGAGCTGTTCTGTGCTCAAACGTATGTGTAATCCAAAAATGAATAAATAAAACAAATAAATAAATTTGAGACACAGTCCTATACTAGTAAATTTAGCCTTATGATAATTTTTATTGCAGTATTACATGCATTTTTATGCCGACCAGCTGTTAGGTGGCATTATAGCATATGGTGATCACTATTGCCCAGTGGGCTCAGAGTGCAAACCGTATAGATTTAATTTTCCAAACTGGTTAGAATTAAGTGCAAGGTTCTATTTTCCTTGTTGGTTCTGTTACAAGCTGATCTAGGCCATTCATAACACAGGTTTCAGCAATCAGTTTTTCAGTCTCATTTCTACCAGTGTAGTCACTGCAATTAAGTCCTGGAAGATTAAAATCACCTAGGATAACAGCATCTTCACTGTCTGAAAAGGATGCTAGTTCTTCAAGAAGGGCTAAGTTACATTGTTTAGTTGCTGATGGTGGGCAATAACAGTTCCCAAGCAATACTGATGAGTGCCCTGAAAAAGTTAATTTACCCATGTAGATTCAAGAGAGACATCTGCACTAGTATGAGGCTGTACCAAGTGTGATGTAATAGAATTACGGTATGTACATAAAGACACACTCCACCACCTGATTGATCTATCCTATCTTGATGATGGAGTGTATATTCACTGATATTTCTGATCCAATCAGACTTAGTATGTCTCTGTAAGAGCCGCTATATGTACACTATTTTGAATTATAAGCGCTTGTGATTCATGTACATCTTGTTTATTAGGCCACTGGCATTCATTCATAGACATGATCGTATGACCTACTGTTTTGTTATTGCTGAGAACTGAATCATTTGGGGTATGGATAGTACTATTGTGATTCTCTCCCCCCCACCCCAGTTCAAGTTTAAACACTTAGCGATATAATTTTCAATTCTCCTTCCTAGAAGGTTTCTAACGTGTTTACTAAGATGGAGACCATACCAAGAGAATGAGTGAGGTCTTTACAAAAATTTTCCCAGTGAGCAATGCATCCAAAGGCCTTTTCTAAGCACCATGGTGCCTATGCACTAATGGGGTGGGGTACTCAGAATCTGCATGTACTTTGCCCATGTAGCAGCACACCCACAGACAGGTGTGCACCGGTGGCATTCTCGACTGCCAGCCACCTATCCACAGCCCCCCCAGTGTGCAGGACACCACAGGGTGGCTGAGGGCAGGGTCATGGGTCTGGCCAGGCATCCAGTCAGATGCTTGGACTGGGTCCTGTACTGAATTCCTTGCACTGCAGGGCACGTGTAGGCAGCACACATTGCGGATTGCCCGTGGCTGTGACAGGTGAGGGAGGGCAATGCCGCCGCCCTCTGATGGCACAGATTGGTGTATTGGGATGGGTGGGGCTTGAGTGCAGACAAGCCATCGGGGGGGTCACCAGCTGGCAGTGTGCAGCTGCACACTTCTGTGTGCTGGGACAGGTGGGCAGCAGTGGGCGACAGTGGGCGGCCCTATGTAGAGGTACCAGAGTGTGGGTGGGCTACTTGCTCTGTAGTCTGGTGGGCCCTGGTGTGTGCACAGGATGTGTAGGGGGTTCATGGTATGGTTCTCCCTGGCATAACCCTGCACAACCCTAAGCATCCTGCGACCAGCACTTCATACCTCAATGCATGGCTGTGATGCCGCCTCACCTCAACCCGCCCAGTATTTGCACGTCACGGGTTAAGGGATTGGGTGCTTCTGTGCTGCACCCCGTGATGCATCCCACACAGGGGCACAATGGGTGCAGAGTGGCTACATGCCCCAGATGCACAGTACGTAGCTACTCCACCCCACATGCATCAGGGACCATAGTCGCAACCAGTTGTTAATATATTTTATTTTAACAGACATAGATTCAGTTGATCTAGGTGTAGGAAGGATTTCTGAGAAACAGATCTCACAATTTTACTAAAAATGGCAACATTCCTCTTGATACTGTATCTTCATTCTTGACCTATTTATATAATTTGTTCCTACAGGTATAATTACAAGCAGGTTTTCACTACAGTTACTAAGAATGGTATTAAGCATCATTGTTATGTCAGATATAACAGCCCCCTTGAAGCTACTACAAGTCCAGTTTGCCTTGTCTGGGTTACATAGTTACATATGGTACTATCGATTTGTTTAATAATAGAGTCACCTAGAACATATGTTTGGTGACTTGTGGGTACACTGGTGTATTCAGTGACTGTATTGAGGCCAACATTCTCATTTTGACCACTCATATTTGCAGCATCATTGTGAATAGCAGTAATATCCCTGCGATTAAGATTTGAGTGGACATCAGGAGCGTTATTTTGATCATTGGGTAGACTTCTGTCTGATTGCTCTATGTCCATATTCTTATCCATTCCATTAATCCCCGATTATTAGGTACATTACCATCTGTCTGGCCCATAATTTGTAGATGGAATGTTAGTTTCTTCTGAAGGGGTATTGGTTTCATTATTGGGGTTAAGGCATAAAGAGGAGAAACGATTAGTGAGTGGTAAATTTAATACCATAGCTCATCTATCTTTTTTTTGTGGTGTTATTAGTGACTAAAGTCCAATCATCTGTTTCAGTGTCACATAGATCAAGTTCCCTCTCCCTCCTTTTATGAGTGCCTCTATCAGCTGCAGATTTAAATACATTTTTTGCAGTTGGCCCAGTGGCATAGAGGGCTAAGGCGCTGGCACCTTACCTCGGCCCATGCCGGCCACTTGGGTTTGGGAACGAGTCTGGGGCATTGGAGGTCGGCACGGGGAGGGCAGAGCTGGATAGAGCTGCTGACAGGCAAGCTGTCCTCTCCTCTCCAGGGGAGGAAGCACAGCTTCCCTCGGCTGATGGTGACTCCCAGTGGAGGCTGTAGGAAGCTTGGGCCAGAGGGTGCCTAGGCAATAGGCATGTGTGCTGACTCCTGGGGCTTCCGGGAGAAAATAGGAGGAGAAAAATGCTGGTCAGGAGGATGAAGACTGACCCCCTGCAGGCACTACTCCCGGGCCGAGCAAGGTAAGAGCCAGTAATTCCAGGGAACAGGATTGGGGAGGGTCAATCGAATGGGGGCTGACCGGCAGGGAGGATAAACAGCAGCCGTGATAAAAAAATAAATAAATAAATTCATTTGTTGCAGCTTGGGAATCTATTCCAAAGGAACAGCAGTCAAGTGAAGTTGATGGGGTTGTAACATCACCTAACTCAGATATGAGGGCACACTCTACAACTTTGCATCCAGCTCCATTATGCTGGTGACTAATACAGGTGATGGGAGTATCAGAGGATGCAGGTGACATAGGATCATGAATATTCCTAATTAGCCTTTGAATCTCACTTTGATTAGCCATAATTGCCTTGGATTTTATCCTGAAATTCCTCATTTCCTATTCCAACGAATCAATGTGTAGACACTTGTAACATTTGGGCCCCATTTCAGCCACTTTCCCCTCCAAAACAGTACACATCCTACATGAAGTAAATTAGTGAGCTCTTTCTCCAGTTAGCATTCTGGTTAAAGCATTCATAATTGGTCCTTGGAGGATAAAAGAAGTTTGGAGTTCAGTTTAGGCAGGCAATATGGAGGATAGCGACTAGGTATCTACCAATACTACTACAGAGTAATCAGCCTAGAGAAACTTATAGCGGAACAATTTCCACCTAGTAAAGGACATACAGTATGAGTGGTTAATATGGTTATAGACACTTACTTTCAGAGTTTTGTGTCCAGTATCCCCTGTGTCCCCTGCAGACACTGCTGACATGTGCAGATGCGCTGCACTTGTCTTAGCGTATGTCTTTGTGCGCATCAAACATGCGCACGCCCACTCGCACACACCCGCATGCATGTGGGAGCATCTTTTTGCAGTCGGATCCGGAACTTGAGCTGGTCACATACTCCTCCCTTCCATCTACAAAGCACCTAACAGTGCTAACTAGTGCCAAAATTTAAAAAGCAGTCACACTACTTATCTACGTGCTGCTAAACAGCTACACAGCACTGCTACTATTCAGCTGTTTCAGCAGTTCAAACCACCCAGTTTAGGGCACAGAGTCAGGACAGTAAGTAGTTCCCAGGCTATAGTGAGGAACTACAAGTCCCAGGTGTCTTTCTGTCTCCTACCATAGCCCAGGTGCTCACTAAAATCAGTAACTAGCATGTTATAGGTCGCTGCTCCAGACCATCCAGGCTCCCTCCGTCCATACTGTCACACCCAACAGGGTCACACAGCGTAAGCACAGAGCTCAAATCCAATGTCTTCCAATTTCACTCAAAGGGCTTGCGTGGTTCAGTCTGAAGCAAGCCTGAGCACCCTTCTTTTATGGGCTGAGTTTGACCCAGTTGGAGTGGAGGAGGGTGGCTGAGGCAGTCTTGAGGCTGTGACCAACACACTGTGATCTGGACCCAGGTCCAACCTGACTTTTTTTTTATTGTTAAAAGTTTTTTATTTTCAGTTATGAGAAGCACAGGCAGATTACACTTACATACAAGTGGGCTGTGCTGGAGGCAGTCAGCCTGCTTCAGTCATTAGGTAACCATTGTGTTATATGCAGATATCATCAAGTTTCACTCTGGAGCAGTTCCTTTCCTCTCAGGCTTCCAACATCTGCCTTGTTACAGGAGAGGATAGGGAGCTCATCCCCACCAGTATGTTCTACTACAAGTAGTAGCACCAAAGCAGACATTTGAACAAGTAAGTCAGCAAAAAAAAGATGAAATGTCTATACATTTAATCATGGTAGTGAGTCCAGGAGCCCAGCTCTAAGAGCTGCATGTTAGGGAGGCACAAGAAAGAAACTTCTATTTACAGATTCCATAGGGCACCTGTGCTGTACATAAAAAAGATGAAAACAGAACACACAAAGTATCTTGAGGAAGTAATTGCTACTGTGACCATTAGCCTCGCTTCTAGCAATATGCAACCTGTCTTGGGGAGCACAAGTGCTATATTTCCAGACCCTATATCATATACCGAGGTTCAGGAGTGGGCAGCAGGGGGATGGAGTGTCCTGGAGGGTTATATTGTCTCAACCAATCCCTACTCGTGGTTTCAGTGATACTAGAAAGGGATTTCAGAACTCAGTGTACTGTAACAGAGTTTTGGCAATGATGTGTGTCATGCTTACCAAGGTGGCCTGTTGTGCTAGGGCATTTAGGAGCTCTTGAGCCGTAGGGACATCAGTTGTCCTCCATGTGGTTAGGTTCAGTCGTTTGACTAGCATACTGAGGATGGCCATCCAGTATTGCTCCTTGTGGGTGGGGGCTATCTGATCCTCATACAATCTCAGCAGGAGATTCTCAGGGGTGGGCGTGAGTTTTTTTTTTTTGAGAATCTGACATCTGAGGGCACAGACCTGTTGCCATATGGGCCTGATCAAAGGGCATGCTCAGAGGATATATAGTAGGCCCCCTTTCTGTGAGTGGCACCTTCAGCAACAGTCATCTGGGAGTAGCTTCACCTTGTGTAGTACCTCTGGAGTTCTGTACCAGGACTGCATAATTTTATTCCAGATAAGTGTACTACAAGGGTCTGGATATGCCCTGTGTGCCAGTCTCCAACCCAGTGCCCATGCCTTGTCTATGATTCAAATACCAAGGGCTTTTTACCATTTAGCTTTGGAGGCCTGTGATTGAGAGGGACTTTGGGTTCGAAGGGCTACATAAATCATGCTGGAGCGGCCCCTGGTTAATGAAAGCTATCCAGAAACAGGGGAGCATTTCTGTGGCATCATGGCACATGGAGTGATGTATTTTTTAGCAGAACTCCTGATTTGGAGAAACTTCCAGTGGTCTACTGAGAAAAGTCCAAAGCAATCCCTTAAGGCCTGAAAGGGGTCCACTATGAGAGTACCAGGGATACATACGAACGTATGAATGTGCCAGCAGAAACAGACCACCTGGTCTATCTAAGTCTGCTCAGATATGCAATTAGCACCCCTAGTTTGCAGCTGCCCCCCCATTTGCCATCCCACTGCCACCCCCCACCCTCAATCTCCCCAGTTCCCTGTCCCATGCCCTTTTGAAACTGTTCACAGATTCCATGATACCACCCATTTTGCTAGGGCGTTCCATTTTGCTACCACCTTCTCTGTGAAATAGTGTCTCCTTATTTCCTTCCTAAATCTTCCAACCTCTATTCTTAGTGCATGCCCCCTGGTGATCCTCCCTCTCCTTAACTTAAAGACCCCATCTGCCCCATCCTTATTGATTCCCCTCAGATACTTGAATGTCTCTATCATGTCCCTCCTGTCCCTTCTATCATCTAGAGAGTACATATTCAGGTCTCTTAGCCTGCTGTCATAGTCTGCTCCTTCCATTCCACATATCTTCTTTGTTGCCCTCCTCTGCACCCCTTCCAGTAGCCTGATATCACGCTTTAGGTATGGCCTCCAAAACTGCACACAGTACTCTAAGTGCATCTTTACCAGCAACCTGTAGAGGGGCAAGATCATCTCTCTTTACCTGGATGAAAAAACCCTTGCTATGCACCCCAGCAGTTTGTTTGCTTTTGAAGCCACTCTCCTGCACTGGGCAGTGTTGTCCAAGGTCCCTGTTTTCATTACCCCTAGGTCCTTCTCCTCAGTGATCCTCAGCTTAACCCCTCCCAGCCAGTATTCTCTCCTTGGGTTCTTCACCCCAAAGTGCATAACCTTACACTTCTTTGCATTGAACCCCAGCTGCCACCTCTTTGACCACTCCTCTAGCTTGCTTAGGTTCCCCTGCAGCTGCTTCCATCCCTTCTCTCCATTCACCACTGCTCTGATTTTGGTGTCATCAGCGAACAGACTTATCTTGCTCACCACCCCATGTACAATGTCTGAAATGAAGAGCCTGAACAATACCGGCCCCAACACAGAGCCCTGTGTCACCCAACTCATCACCGGCCATGGAGTTGAGAGGTCCACTCTCACCACCACCCGTTGCAGCCTCCCACTCAGACAGCTTGTAATCCAGTTCATCATTTTTGCCCTTACCCCTTCACCAGTTAGCTTCCCCCCAAGCCACCCATGTGGCACAGAATCAAAGGCCTTACTGAAGTCCAAATAAAGAATATCCACCGCATGACCCTTATCCAGCTCACTTGTCACCCAGTCATAATATTGTATCAGGTTGGTTTGACAAGACTTCCCTGAAACAAACCCATGCTGCCTCACATCCGGGAGGCCATTGTACTCCAGGTACAACACCAGTCTCCATGAGTTTGCACACTATGGAGGTGAGACTTACCGGACAATAATTACTCGGTTCATCCCTTGGTCCACTTTTGTGTAATGGTACTACATGTGCCATCCTCCAGTACACTGGCACACATCCCAGCTCAAGTGAGGTGCTGTAAAGATGTGCCAGCGGCTCTGCCAACACCTCCATCATCTCCCTCAGCACCCTAGGGTGGATACTATCTGACTCTGGTGCCTTGTCTACCTTCAGTGCCCTCAGTCCCTCTACGACTCTACTTGCCTCAGTTCTTCCATCTATTGCCTGCTATCCTCCTGTCCCCACCTCCCAGCCCATGGTGGTAGCAGTCCCCCCTTTTCTTCTGTGAACACTGAGCAAAAGTATTCATTCAGTGCTTCTGCCTGCTCCTCACCCTTTTTCATTTACTCCCCAACCCTTTTTATCCTCACTATTGTCTCCTTGCAAGTCCTTTTCTCCCTGATGTATCTGAAAAAGTGTCTCCCCCCACCGTGTTAATTCCCTGTGCTAATCTCAGCTCCCTCTGGGCCTTGGCTTCTCTCACTTCTGGTCACCTCCCTGGACTGTCTTGCATGCTCCTCCCTGTCCACTTCCTTTCCTGTTCTTCTATACCTCTGGTGTACCTCTCATTTTTCTCTCACCACCTCCACTACCTTGCTGTTCAACCAGCATGGTTTTCTTGCTCTGCTTCTCTTACTCTGTGTCTTGGTGCAGGCTTCTGTTGCTTCTGTAATCCCCCTTTTAATAATATCCCCGTTCTGCTCTGCATCCATCTCCTGCCTTATGCCCTCTAGTTTCCCTTTCAGTACTTTCTGCATCCTCCCAATGTCTTCCCCCCTGCAGTTTACTACCTGAGTAATTGATTTCTCTGCCTCCCTGCAAATCATGATATTAAACCACACCGTTTGGTGATCATTGTCAGCTAGTGGGTCGTCCACCTTTATTTCCCTTACTGCCTCCCCATTCGACAACACCAGATCTAAAGTGTTCTTTAGCCTAGTAGGTACACTAACCAACTGGGTCAACAGACCCTCCTGGATTGCATCCAGGAGCACTTGCTCCCTAACACTGCAGGTGACTGGAATGATCTAGTCAACCCTTGGCAAGTTGAAATCCCCCATGATGACCACCTTTCCTTTTCTGCATACCTTTCTGATTTGTCCTGCTAATTCCCTGTCAAGCTCCTCAGACTGGGACGGTGGCCTGTATACCACCCCAAACCTCAGTTTCCTACCCCTTGAGTCTAGGAGCTGCAGCCAGATTGCCTCTGTTCTCCCTTCTTCCCCCTCATCCCTTGTGCATTTGATCCCATCCTTCACATAGACTGCCACCCCACTGCCCCTCCCTTCCTTATGGTCCTTTCTGTATACTTTGTATCCTTGGATTGCCAGATCCCAGTCCCAGTTTTCAGTTGCCCACGTTTCTGTGACAGCTGCAATATCCACCCTCCACACTGCTAAGAGTGCCTGTAGCACAGCAGATCTGTTGCCTAAGCTTCTTGCATTCAGCGAGACCACCCTCCCTCCTGCTCCCTTCCCTTCATTGGCCTCCATTTCCTTCCTTCAACTCCCTCCCTTTTTGGCCACCCCAAGTCCTTCACTGCTAGCCTGGGGCTAGGCTGCAGGGCCGTTGCCAGGATTTTCACATGGGGGGTTCTTTTTATGCAGTCTGCGACTTTTTAAAAAAAGCTGTGGGTCTTAGGACTGCCAGGACCCAAGAAGCCATGTGGTCCTAGATGCTCTGTGGTGCATTTTGTGGCTCATTTTGAAGCTAAAGAAGTCATACTGAGATCTCCTACACCCCCTTGGTCTAAGCAAAATGATCTGGCTGGCTGCAGGGTAAATACATATCCATTCAGCAAGATGCTGCTAATGTAATATACCTAAGGCATTGTCTCAGATATATTATGTTACCAGCTTTAATATCTGCAGCTGTAGCTACTGGTATGTAGGTAAGGAGTCTGGAGGCTGCCAGGCCCCCAGAAGCTTTGCGGTACTAGATGCTATGTGGTTCATTTTGTGGCTTATTTTAAACCAAAATAACTCATCTTTGAGCTCTCCTCCACCTCCTGCTCTAAGGACAGTTATTACTGTCTGGGTGGCTCAGAATGTGTGTGTGTGTGTATATGTGTGTGTGTGTGTGTGTGTGTGTATATATAAATATATATATATGTATGTATGTATATATATATATAGCAAATGCTAATGCACTGAACCTCAATGTGATCTGTAGCTGGTTCTGGCTGGGTATTGTATACTACTAACTTACTGCAGTGCTGGCTTGCTTCTAGGGCAGGAGTTTGGGGCTGATACGTCCCCAGAAACGATGGGCTATGGTATACTCTGTGGTGCACTTTTGTAGCTTATTTCAAGTCTAAATAACTCATATCTGAGCTCCTTCTACCCCTTGCTGTAACCCCCATCCCCAACTCAATGTACCATTAAAGCAATTGAGTCAGTGCAACACGGACTATAGCAAGGCTAGCAGGATGCTGGGATGTATTGGTAGGGATAGTGATAGCAGAAGAAAGGAGGTAATATGTTCCCTGTACAGATCCCTGGTGAGGCATCACCTAGAGTACTGTGCCCAGTTCTGGAGTCCTCACCTCAGAAAGGATAAGGATAGGCTGGAGACAGTGCAGCGTATAATAACTAAAATGATTCAGAGACAGCAGGGTAAATCCTATGAGGAGCGTAAGGCACTTAATATGTACTCATTGGAGACCAGAAGGGAGAGGGGAGGCATGATAGTGACCTTTAAGTTCCTTAAAAGAATTAACAATTTAAACTGCGAGGTACTACTTAGCCTGAGTACCAATTCGCAGTCACATAGACATGAATGGAAATTAACAGGAAGTAGGTTCAGGAGAGATGTGAAGAAGTACTACTTTATGGAAAGTATGGTGGAACTTTAGAACAGTCTGTCAGCTAAATTGGGTGCAAACACAGTCAGAGGATTCAAGCAGAGCTGGGACATAATGAAGGGAACAGTGGTTACCAGGGGTGACAGCCACATCCAAGAGCAGGGCCATTCTCGATGCCCTACAGAGGGCATGACTCAGACAGCTAGTTCTGGAACCCACTCAGGAGGGAGCAGTCTTAGACCTGGTACTCTCAAATGGGGATGGAGAGGGGATCTCTGATCTTGAAGTGGGTAGTCATTTGGGAACAAGCGACCACCAAACAGTGTGGTTCACGATAAACTTAGCTGTAGAGTCAAGCCATACAAAAGTGAAGGTACTGGACTTCAGGAGGGCTGATTTTGTCAAAATGGGAGAGTGACTCAGAAAAGCACTAGCAAACAGGCAAGAAGGTGGGGTGGAGTAACAATGGGGAAATATCAAAACCGCTATCAAAGAGGCAGCAAGCCTTTGTGTGAAGCAAATAAACAAATCAAAATGAAAGAAAAAAACACTATGGTTCTCAAAAGAAGTGGCGGAGAAGGTAAGGGAGAAAAAGACAGCATTCAGGAAGTATAAGAAAACACAGAAGCATCAGGACAGAGAACTGTATCAGTTAAAACAGAAGGAAGTGGGGAAGGCAGTCAGAATAGCAAAGGCCCAAACCAAGGAAAAGATAGCCAACTCGGTTAAGAAGGGGGATAAAACCTTTCATAGATACATTAGGGAGCAAAGAAAGACTAAGGCAGGGATACTGAGGCTGAATAAAGAGGAAGGTGGTTCGGTAGAGAGCAACAGTGAAAAAGCAGAGATACTGAACGAATACTTCTGCTCAATATTCACAATGGAAAAGCAGGGGGAGATACCTAATCCAGTCAATAGAAGCACTCTGGATGGGGGGTTGATATTCGTCCTTTCACAGAAGAAAGGGTTCTGAAAGAACTCTTAAAACTGAAGGTGGATAAAAGCAATGGGCCTGATGGATTCACACGAGTGTAAAAGAACTAGGAAGAACTAGTAACACCACTGACTACCCTTTTTAACAAATCATGGAAGGGTGGTGTGGTACCTGAGGACTGGAGGAGGGTGGATGTGATTCCCCTTCACAAAAGTGGGAGCAAGACAGAGGCAGGAAACTACAGACCTGTCAATTTGACCTCAGTGGTAGGGAAAATGATGGAATCACTTCTGAAGGAAAACAATGTTGAGTACCTAGAGGCCAGTTGGGCACAGGACCCAAGGCAGCATGGATTCACAGTAGGAAGGTCATGTCAGATAAATCTAATTGATTTCTTTGACTGGGTGACCAAAGTAGTAGACCAAGGAGGGGCTGTGGACATGGCCTACCTAGACTTTAGCAAGGCATTTGTCACAGTCCCGCACAAAAGATTAATAAACAAATTAGCCAGCCTGGGAGTGGGTCCCAGAGTGGTAGGCTGGGTAAAACACTGGCTGAACAACAGAACACAGAGGGTAATAGTAAACGGAGTCCACAGTGAAGAAAGGGAGGTTACTAGTGGGGTACCACAGGGTTCAGTACTGTGGCCGGTCCTTTTTTTGTCTTTATAAGTGACATTGCAGAGGGACTGGAAGGGAAAGTATGTCTCTTTGCAGATGACACAAAGATCAGCAACAGGGTTGATACACAAGGTGGGGTAGAAAGGATGAAAAGGGACTTGACAAGGTTGGAGGAATGATCAAATGTATGGCAGCTTAGATTCAACGCAAAGAAGTGCAAATTAATGCACCTGGGGGAAAAAAACCCAGGGGAAGAGTACACAGTGGGGGGTGAGATGCTGGCAACAACAAAAATGGAAAGAGACCTGGAGGTAGTCATATCAGATGATATAAAGGTGGGCCAGCAATGTGAGAAGGCAGTAACGAGGGCTGGGGGATACTGGGATGCATAGGGAGAGGCATCACCAGTAGAAAACAGGAAGTTGTTGGCCCTCTGTGCAGACAGCTGGTAAGACCACGTCTGAAGTACTGTGTCCAGTTCTGGAGACCCCATCTCTGCAAAGACATAGACAAGGTGGAGGCTGTCCAGAGGAGGGTGACCAAAATGGTGTAGGGTCTGCACCAGAAGACATATGCAAAAAGACTAAAGCAGCTTAAGATGTGTAGCCTCGAGGAAAGGATGGAGAGGGGGGACATGATAGAAACTTTCAAATACCTCGAGGGAATCAACAAAGTCCAAGAGGATAGCATCTTTAAGAAAAGAGATGTGAAAGAACAAGGGGGCACAATTTGAAGACAGAGGGGGGATGGCTCAGAGGTAATGTGAGGAAGTATTTCTTCACAGAGAGGGTTGTAGATGCATGGAACAACCTTCCTGAGGAGGCTGTAGAGTCAAAAACACTGGGGGAATTCAAGAGTGCATGGGAAAGACATAAGGCTATTCTAGTGGGGGTAGGAGAAAGTAGGCTGTTGGTTAACTAGGATCTGCAGCTTACCCATTAGGTAGGGAAATTGGCAGACTAACTGTGCCAAGCGGTCCTTATCTGCCATCAAATTCTATGTTTCTATGTTAAGGAGGAGAATAGAGAGAGGATAGGGAGGGTTAGTACCCTGGAGAAATGGTAGGTTCCAGGCATTATAGGGAATTTGGGCAGACTGGATGGACCTCTGGTCTTGTTCTGCTGGCACCCCTCTCATGCTGCACTATAGTGTCAGTACTGGGACATTAACCCAAGTGCCAGATGTGGGAACTGAACCCACAGCCCTCTGATCTCCAGACCTCAGAGGCGAGTGTGCTACCCACTGAGCCACTGACACTTAGCAGCTGGTAGGTAATAAATGGCATCCACCTACGCCTGAAAGTCGGGACCAAAGCAGATGATGTTTAGAACCAATCAGACAATATCCCACTTCAGGGAGTCAAACACTTTTTTGAAATCCAGAGCCATCGACGCAGCAGGCGTCAAAATTGATTTGTCAATGTACATCAGATTGATGAGAGAGAGCAGAGAGGGTCTGAGCTATATCTGCCCTTTACAAAGCCGACTTGAGAAAGATGAATGTTTGGGAGGAAGGGGTTTAGCCTGGTAGCCAGCAGTTTGGTCATTACCTTGCTGTCTGCATTCAGCAGAGATATTGGTCAATAACTGGAGGCCTTTAGAGGGTCCTTACCCTTTTTAGGGAATACCGTGATTGTGACTTCTCGGAAAGATGGGGGGAGGGAGCCTCGGCTCAGGGCTTCCATGTACACCTGGCTTAGCAGAGGGGAGATTTCAGAGTGCACCATTTGCCAGATCTCTGTCAATAATCCATCCTCACCCAGGGCTTTACCCATCTTAAGGGACAGGAATGTGGTGGCCATCTCATCAGGTGTGATGGAGGCATCCAAAGCAGTAAACAGCTGAGCAGTTAACTTAGGGAGACTCAGACCTTGCAGGAAGGGGACAGCACCCACCAAATTTGGGAGCCTAGATGGAGTATACAGCTGGGCATGGAAATCTGCCATTATGGCATTAATTATTTCAGATGTGGAGTGTGTTTGCCATTTGTTGTCTGCCAGGGGAGCAATGAGGCATTCAGCCTGCTGCTTTCTCCGGTGGTACACTAAGACCTTGCCCTCTTCTTCTCTGCCCTCCCAATATTTATGCCTTAGCCAGAGTATCGATATCTCAACTTTCCTGGCAACCAACTCATTGATCTGTAGCTGAATACCAGTTACTTTGAGTCCCAGGTGGGATTGGAGACGTGGAAGGGGGCAGGCTTTTAAAAGGTCTTCTACTTCTTTGAGTGCAGATTCTAGATCTGCAAGGCGTAGCTCCCTTTTTTCCATCGGTTATGTGCAAAGCCCATTATTGCACCTCCCATGTGTTGCCAGCTGAGGTGTCTGAAGTGGGATTCTCTTTGAGAAAGGTGGTGACTTCATTTTGGAGACTTGGTGCAAAGTCTGTGTCCCTCAAAAGAAGGGGGTCCAGCTTCCATGAAGGTGAGCAATGGGAAGGGGGGCCAAGGGTAAAGGTGAGCTGGACCAGGGCATGGTCCGAAATAATAATCGGATGTATGCAGGTATCCACGGCTTCTTTTGTGATATCCAGAAATGTCAGCCAGCAATCTATTTGACTGAAGGAGTCATGCACTAGAGAATGGCAAGTGTAGTCCCAGTTCCTAGGATGAAAGGCTCTCCATACATCTGTGAGGGCCAGTTCCTGCATAATGAGTGCCAGAGCAGCCGCTCCTCTAGGATGGGGTTCCACATTAATAGGGCTTCAATCTACATAGAGATTGAGTGTTAAATTAAAATCCTAACTTAGCAACACAGGAATGTTATTGGAGGCCATTTCCCCTATTTTGTGGGCCAGGGTAAGAAACATTTCTGGGGAGTCTTGATTAGAGCCATATACACTTCCCAGCAGCAGGGCGCCCGTTGGGGTGTCCACCTGAGCTAATACCCATCTGCCTTCTTTATCCTTTCTAGTTTTCTGAACCACCCACTGTGATTTCTTATGTATTAGAAGTGCCACCCCTCTTTTATTAGTGGGGGCTGAAGCACTGACTACCTGCTTCACCCAATCCATTTTCAGTCTCCTGCAATCCCCCTTGGTTAGCTTTGTTTCCTGCAGAAAGGCCAGGTCCACCTGCAACCTCTTCAGATGTGATAGCATTTGTCTCCTTTACATGGGGCTATTAAACCCTCCAACATTCCAGAAGTAGGCAGTAATATCACCCATTAGGCTTGTGTGGAGGAGGCAGTGCTTCGTGGAGTAAAGTTAATACTGTTAGAGGCTGTGGGGCAGGCTTAAGACACGCTGAGTGAGATGGAGGACTGGAGTTGGCAGCTTCTTCATATCCCCCAGTACTGTCACACCTGACAGGCAACTTTTGGTGCCGATAATCATAGCACATGCACAGTAACATTGATACATTGTGAGCAAAAATACACAGCAAACAGAACTTAAATTATGTGCAAAAGCCAAATGGCTAGTATGTATGGGTGTCAGAGGCATATATTTGGTCACAGCTGGTGCTGGCGACCTGCCTCTGAGACCCGAGGGCAGAGAAGGGAGCATGCCCTGCTAAGGAGTGACCTAGGGGAGGTGCTATTCACCTCCGAGTGAGGGCCTTTTGATTTGCCTGTATTTAGGCAAGTAGGGGTAGGGATGGGGGGGCCCTGTGGACCAGATATCGGGTATAGGATATAGTAGAGAGAAATAAAAAAAAGTGGGGAGAGATCTGTCGCTCTGGTTTACACACATCCAGCACCCCTTTCCAAGGGCATCAGTGTCAGAACACCGGAGATCTGACAGGGACAGGCCATCCCATAGGTAAAGAATAAGGGATGTGGTAGGTCCAGGTCGATCAGGAGGAGATGTCTCGGGGTAAGCGTGTGCTAATTGCACATCAAGTGAGCAAAGGGGGATATAGGCCATCTCAGCCTTGTGGTCTGCACTTGTTGCCTGTGAGCCCCCCAGACTCCTCACACAGCCCACCCTCCTCCATGTTGAACCTGTATAGGGATCACACACACCCGAGCGAGGTCTAAGCGGGGCTCGGGGGGGGGGTTCTGGTGGGTGCTAGTACATGGGCATTGCAAGGGGCTGGCCAGCTGAGAGCATCTCTGGGCCTAAATGTGATATACAGGCTAATCAGTGCCCCCCTGCAGCACAGCACCCCCTCCCCTCCCTACCAGTGTACACACCTTAACATTAGTGCAGTAAAAAGGTAGTCCAGTGGGGTTGCTGCACTCTGATTTACTTATCTGAGAAGCTCAAAGCTTGTCGTGTGGAGGTCAATGGATGTGAAGGAGAGCTTCCATCTAGAGGGATAGGCTTCTTCTCAGCATTACCTCCACTCCCTTTGACCATTGTCTTCTTCAGTGAAAGGCTCTGTTCTTGCTGGGGTGGCTGGGTCTTGCTGGGGGAGGCAACATGGTTCACCCAGGATCTAGCTGGAGGCTCTGGGATGGGGATCTCTGAGATGGTTGTGGAACAGGAATCCTCATCTGGCTGCTGCAGGGGGGTCCAGAGTAGTAGGCCTCAGTGAGCTGAAGTGATTCTGAGTTGCAAATTCCTCCAGGTGTGTGGGCTTATTCATTTCCATCGTGTGAAGCACTGGGCTGGGGTGTCCCATGATTAGGGCGACTGCATGTCGGTGATCCATCAGAAGGGCGATGGAACAACGGCACAGACAATTTGGGCAACCCAGGGGGTATGGGGAGCAAAGCACCCCACAAGGAGTGGTGCGGGGGGGAAGCCCCCAGCATTAAAAAACATTTTGTAATTTGATTGCCCCAGGGGTTTTGTGCCGTTCTGAAGGATCACTGTCCTGCAGTTGCCCTTATCACATAGAACCCTGGGCTGGAGCTACGTGGTCTTTCTGAAGGATGTTCTCTTTGTCCATGGCACCAAGAGGATTGGCACTTTCGATTGCTTCTAGCCAGGCATTCCCTGTCATCTCTCGGCTTGGAAGCCCATGCTGATTTAGCCACAGGTTTCAAGGGAGATCTCCTGTCCAAGGCAGTGGAGGCTTTGAGAGGTGTGCACTGTTGTGGCACTTGATTCTGCTCTCTCTATTTTAAGTTTCTCAGTTCTCTGGATTTGGCCAAAATGCACTCTTTGTCCCGGTAGTCCAAGAATCTAGCTATTATGGGTCTGGGCCTGTCTGCACCTTGAGGCACTGGAGCAAGGGTGCAGTGGGCTCTTTCCTACTGCAAAGGGTGGCCTGGGTCAAGTTGTAGTATTTCTGTAAGAACCCTTTGGAGAAATTCTTCTGTGGATCAACCTTCAGCTCTCTCAGGGAATCCTAAGAACCAGAGGTTGCTTCTTCTCCCCCGGTTCTTGAGCTCATCTATTTTGAGCATAAGCCTGGTGATAGTGGCCTGTTGCTCCTGGAGGATGGCAGTGTGCTCATTCAGTGTGGTTTCATTAGCCATGTTTCTATTTTCATTTTGAAATAAACGGGCTTCCATGTCCTGTAAGTCCTGGGCTGAGTGGTTTGCTGCAAGCATGACTTGTGCCATTTGCATGAGCAGCTGCTCGAACATACACTCCACTGAGGCTGGATCCCATGGGACTGGGGGATTAGGCTGCTCCATTGTCCCTTGTGCCATAGGCCTGCCAGCGTCTGGTAAGTAAAACATGATGTAGTCATGGAAATTAGCAGAGTTTTTTTTTATAAGTTTTTATATCAGCATGCTCTGTGTAACTGTGGGCACAAGTCAATCAAGTTTAAGTTAAAATTCTGAAAATTAACCCAGATTAGAGGGATTTGGCCCTCGTAGGTGTAGAGCTATGTCCTCAGGCCACCATCAGCTTCTGTACCTCCAGTGGCAGTCTCCAATCCAACTTTTGGCTGGATGTGTGGACTTGTTAGGATCTGTGGTTGCTGAGATTGTCCAAAGCTCCTTGAGGAGTAGAAACATAGAAACATAGACTTTGACGACAGATAAGGACCGCTAGGCCCATCTAGTCTGCCCATTTCCCTACCTACAGGATAGGCCGCAGATCCTATTTAACCAACAGCCTATATCTTCCTGCCCCCCACAAGAATTGCCTTATGTCTGTTCCTCAGAAAGGCTGTTCCATGCATCCACTACCCTCTCTGTGAAATAATACTTCCTCACATTGCCCCTGAACCGCCCTCCTTCTATCTTTAAATTGTGTCCCCTTGTTCTTGCAAGTCTCTTTTTCTGAAAGATGCTACCCTCTTGGACTTTGTTGATTCCCTTGAGGTACTTGAAAGTTTCTATCATGTCCCCCCTCTCCCTTCTTTCCTCAAGGGTATACAAATTAAGCTCCTTTAGTCTCTCCTCATCGGCTTCTCTTGCAGACCCTGCACCATTTTGGTTGCCCTCCTCTGGACTGCCTCTATCCTGTCTATGTCCTTGGGAGATGGGGTCTCCAGAACTGGACACAGTACTCCAGATGGGGTCTCACCAACTGTCTGTGCAGAGGGATAACAACTTCCTGTTTTCTGCTGCTGATGCCTCTCCCTATACATCCCAGTATACCCCGCCCTCCCTACTGCCTTCTCACATTGCTTGCTAACCTTAAGGTCATCTGATATGATTACCCCTAGGTCCCTTTCCTGTTTTGTTGTTGTTACTACCTCCCCACCCATTGTGTATTCTTCCCCTGGGTTCTTGTTTCCCAGGTGCATTATTTTGCACTTTTGCATTGAATCCTAGCTGCCATACATCTGACCATTCCTCCAACCTTGCCAAGTCCTTTTCATCCTTTCCACGCCTCCTTGTGTATCAACCCTGTTGCAGATCTTTTGTCATTTGCAAAAGGCATACTTTTCCTTCAGCTCCTCTGCAATGCCACTGATGAAGACATTAAAGGACTGGACCCAATACTGAACCCTCGGTACCCCACTAGTAACCGCCTTTCTTCAGAGTGGACTCCATTTACAATTACCTTCTGTGTCCTGTTGTCCAGCCAATGTTTTACCAGGCTACCACCCTGGGACCCACTCAAGGCTGGTTAATTTGACTAATAATCTTTTGTGTGGGACTGTGTCAAATGCCTTGCTAAAGTCTAGGTAGGCCATGTCCACAGCCCCTCCCTGGTCTACTACTTTGGTCACCCAGTCAAAGAAATCTATTAGATTCGTCTGACATGACCTTCCCGCTGTGAACCCATGCTGCCTTGGATCCTGTGCTCCACTGACCTCTAGGTACTCAACTATTCTTTCCTTCAGAAGTGACTCCATCACTTTACCTACCACAGAGGTCAGACTGACAGGTCTGTAGTTTCCTGCCTCTGTCTTGGTCCCACTTTTGTGAAGGGGAATCACATCCGCCTTCCTCCAGTCCTCGGGTACCACACCATCCTCCCATGATTTATTAAAAGGAGTAGCCAGTGGGTTCATTAGTTCCTTCCTTAATTCTTTTAGAATTCTGGGGTGAATTCCATCAGGACCCATTGCTTTGTCCACCTTCAGTTTTAGGAGTTCTTGCAGAACCCTTTCTTCTGTGAAAGGACTGGGATCGACCCCCCTATCAAGAGTGCTTCTGTTAATTGGATTAAGCACTTCCCCCTCCTCTTTTGTGAATACTGAGCAGAAATATTCATTCAGTATTCCTGCTTTTCACTGTCCCCTCTGCCCACCCACCGTTTATTCTATTCAGCCTCACTATCCCTCCTTTGTCTTTCTCGCTCATGATGTACCTATAAAGGTTTTATCCCCTTCTTAACTGAGTTGGCTATCTTTTCCTCAGTTTGGGCCTTTGTATTCTGACTTCCCTCCCGGCTTCTTTGTGCCTTAACTGGTACAGCTCTCTGTCCCTGCTCCTTCTGTGTTTCCTTATACTCCTGGAATGCTATCTTTTTCTTCCTGACTTTCACAGCCACCTCTCTTGAGAACCATAGTGGCTTTTCTTTGTTTTGATTTGTTTATTTGCTTCACACAAAGCCTTGTTGCCTCTGTGATGGCAGTTTTGATAATTCCCCATTGTTGCTCCACACCTCCTTCTAGCCTGTTTGCTAGTGCTTTTCTGAGGCACTCTCCCATCTTGCCAAAGTCAGCCCTCCTAAAGTCCAGTACCCTCACTTTTGTATGGCTTGACTCTGTAGCTGAGTTTAACGTGAACCACACTGTTTGATGGTCACTTGTCCCCAGATGGCAACCCACTTCTAGATCTGAGATCCTCTCACTGCCCCCATTTGAAAGTATGAGGTCTAAGATTGCTCCCTCATGAGTGGGTTCGAAACTAGCTGTCTAATGCCTGCCACCTGTAGGGCGTCAAGAATGGCCCTGCTCTTGGATGTGGCTGCAGCAAATGTGCTCCAGTTAACATCTGGCATATTCAGGTCTCCCATCAACAGTATCTCCCCTTTCTCTGCCATTCTAAGAATGCCTTCCATCATATCCTTGTCCATTCCTTCCCCTGACATGGGGTCTATACTAACCCTGTGCGGATTGTGGTGCCCTTTCCAGTCTCCAAGGTGACCACAGTGCCTCCTCTCTCCCTGTTTACTCTTTTGTTCAGTTGCTTTTATCCTTCCTTTACATAGAGAGCTACTCCTCCCCTCTTCTCCCTGCCTGTCTCTCCTATAGGTTATGTGCCCTGGTATGTTAACATCCCAGTCATGGTTCTCTGTGTACCATGTTTCTGTGACTGCTACGATATCCAGGCATCCCTCTTCCATTAAGGCCACCAGCTCAGGAGCTTGTTGCCCAGACTACGGGCATTGGTACTCATTACCCTCCATTTCCTGATGGCCTTACCCCCTTTTGCCCCATCCCTGTCCTTCTTGCCTTTGTCACTTTCTCCATTTACCCCTTCCCTTCTCCCTATCAACACCTCCATGTTGGTGTTTGCCACACTTACTACCGTGATTGTTTGGGGGCTAGGATTTTCCTGCTCTTTTCAGTGCCTCCCCCCTTGGCTAGTTTAAAAGCTTGCCAATGAAGCATTTAAACCTATCACCTAGGATCCTGGTTCCCTCCCAGACAGATGCAGCCCATCATGCCAGTATAGGCTTGCATCACTCCAGGTGGACCCCAGTCCCCAATGAAGCCAAATCCTGAGCTCCACCCAGTTTTCAACCACTGATTGAATCCATGAGTACGGAACACCCTAGCCTCTCCTATGCCATAGATGGGTAGCACCTCCGAGAAGGTTACCGTGCGTGCTACTTGACTAAGGCCCCTCCCCAATTCCACAAACTCTTCCTGCACTTCTCTAATCCCTTTCTTAGCCAGGTAATTTGTCCCTAAGTGGACAATGACATCCAGCTCCCTCCCCTGTACAGCTGCTCCGGCAATCCTGAGGATTCGTTCCCTGTCCCTCCAAGCCATGGCGCCAGGCAGGCACCTTACCTCCCTCTCCCCTTCCTTGCCCAGTTCTACCTTCCTAACAATGGAGTCCCCCACCAGGAGTTGTTTCTTTCCCCTGCAGGGTCCCCTGCCACCCTCCTGTGGGTCTCCTTTGTGGAGGTTCCCAGCATCCTCCTTGGTCTCCACTGTAGGTGCCTCCATAGAGGAACCACACTTTGCCAGAATGGCATAGGAATTGTGGAGAGGTACAACTGGAGGGATGTGCCTCTGTTCCACCACCCTCACCCTCCCTGAGCCCACTGTGGTCCAACCGCTCCTCTTTCTTGGCAACCTCTGAGGCAACGGCAGTGGCACTGGTGGTCCCTGGATGGAAGAGGAGGTCCCACAAATCCTGGCCAACTCAGCCTGGAGATGAGCAACCTCCTCCCTCAGCCCAGAGGGTGCCTGCAGATGGGATAACACTGCATCCTCCAGAACATCTCCCAGAAGACTGCTGCTCCACAGCCATTGGCACTGCACCACTCCAATCATGTCTTATTTCTGGTCCCTTAACTGTTTGCAATCCTTACTCTTTCCTCTGTTTTTCCTCTCTCCTTACTTTCTTCCTGTGCCCTTTAAGCTCCTGATTGTCCTGTTCTGAGACAAGAATATCCTATATTTCTCAGTAGACCACTTACTTGTTCAGAGGCAGACCTCCAGCAGCTAGAGGGGCGGAGAGCTACTCTTGCCCTTCTAGGATGGTGGGTCCTTGGTGGTTCTGTGATCACTCACTTCCTGCCCCTAAACAGGAAGTTCCTGTTGTGAGTCAAATCCTGTGCCTATAAAACTAGAACTACCTTTGGGTGGGGGGTGTGGAGGGGAAGGAAGGAGGGCAATATAGTCCAAACAGAGAAGTTCAGTCACACAGCAGTCCTTTCTCCTGGAGTCTTCTGCCAAGCTATTAGCAGAATCTTTCTAAGGCAGTCTTTAAATGTAGCTTCCTTCTAGCTAAGCCGCTCCCCCTACTTACCAGATCTTTCTACAAGTAATTTAAACCTCACAACAATTAAGTCCTTTCAGTCACCTGAGATTTACACCTAGATGACTTTTCAGTTACCCATTCAGTTCAGTTAACCCAAACACACACTTTTTTGTTTGTTTTGTATGTTAGTTTTTTTACCCTAAATTAAAGGTCTAAATACAAAAGTTCTTCTACTTTAGTCCCAGCAGAGAAGTTCAGTCACACTGCAGTCCTTTCTCCTAGAGTCTTCTGCCAAGTGGAGTCTTTCTTATTACACTGAAAGAGGCCTTTGTTAGACCCCTATGGAAGAAACCCTCAATGGACCTGGAGAGTCTTTGAAACTATAGACCAGTCTCAAACCTCCCATTTTTAGAGAAGGTTTTAGAGAATGTGGTGGCCATCCAGCTTAAGAAGTGTCTTGCCTCCTCTGCCACTTATATGCTCTTCCAGTCTGGGTTTAGAGACAGACATAGCACAGAGACTGCCCTGATGAACGTGCTGAATGATCTCCTAATGGCAAAAGGCAGGAGAGTGCACACCATTTTGGTTCTCCTTGATCTCTCAGAAGCCTTTGACTCATGGACCATGAGGTGTTGCTGGACCGCCTGTGGTACTGGTGTGGCCCAACTGGTAAAGCCATCAACTGGATTAGGTCTTACCTCATGGTCAGAGTACAGAGGTGTGATGATGGGGTTAACCTGTTCTAACCCAGTGTCTCTGCTCTGTGGAGTTCCTTAGGGGTCTGTCCTGTCACCCATGTTGTTCATGGTGTATATGCTGCCATTGTGAGACATTATTAGGTGGTATGGGCTGTGTTTTCATTGCTATAGGGATGATACTCGGCTATACCTGTCCTGTGCACCTGATAACCAATTGTCAGCCTCTGTGTTTAACACACCTGCCTGGAGAAGATCCAGAACTGGATGACTCACAGTTGGCTATGACTCAACCCAGACAAGATGGAGGTACTGGTGGTGGATCCTAGTCATCGATGTTGTTTACCCCACTGGCCTAGTACCCGGGAGGGGGTGTTCCCTTGACCCCCCCTCTGGCAGAGTTAAGGATCTGGGCATGATCCTGATATTTGACACTTGAAATGCAAATGTTGGCCAACATCAAAAGCAGTTTTTATCATCTGAGGAACATTGCATGGATCCAGGCCCTTATACCAGCAGAGGACCTGATCACCCTGATATATGCTTTTGTCATGTCCAGATTGGATTACTGTAATGCCCTGTATTGGTGGCTATCTGGAGGTAATCCTTGTCAACTGCAGCTGGTGCAGAATGCGGCAGTAAGATTGATGATGGATGCTCTGAGATCAGATCATATTATGCTTGTCCTCTGAGAACTGTACTGGCTGCCAGTTAGGTAGATGTTTGTCTTCAAGGTAGGATTACTGACCTACTGTATAGAGCCCTTCATGAAGGGGGACCAGACTACCAGCTGCAAGACCTCCTTGTCTCTCATTGCCTGTCTCAGGCACTCTCTGTTCCTCTGAGGGTTGCCCCCTTGTGGTTCCCATGGTCAGGTTGTGACATTCTGGCTACTGTGTACCAACCCTGTGGAACTCCCTGCCTAGACATCTGTGGGAGATGCCCTCAGCAGAAACCTTCAAAAAAGGATAAACAGCATTCCTGTTTAACTAGGCTTCTAATACTTCAGAATTAAGTAAACTATTATTTTATTATTTTATTGTATTGTATTTTTTTTAACCTAAACTTTATTGCAACCATTTTCATATGGTATATTATAACAATCAAAACATACCAACAATTCAAGAAAAGTAGGCTTAGTATCTTCAGATAAAACACATGCAGAATTATATATAAAAAAAGAGAAACATGGCACAATGGGAGAAATAAAATGTATCTACATACAAACTAACAGGAAGGGCAGAGATGAAGGTGGGGTCACATCAAGGATAAGGTGATCCTAAGAGGAGGTCTGCTCCAAGTATGTATCCCGCCTGCTCCATCAATTGAAGAGGGGTACATTAGTGCCATCATAGTGATAGTGCAGATTCACAAACATATCTTCCCTCAAATGAAGCTCCTGGAATAATGCTATCCAATCACTTAACACAGGTGTAACTGGTGATAACCACCATCTAGTTATAGCCTTAAAGGTGGCAATCATAAATGTAATATGCAAATAATTATTATGACATGTTAAAAGTACAGAGGAAAGAAAAACAAGCATACAGATTTCAAAAGTCAATGGGATGGGAAAATTAAAAATTTCAAAAATGGTTCCAGCAATGGATTTCCAAAATGAGGCAAGCTTGGAGCAAGACCAAAAAATATGAAAGTGATCACCTTTAGTCCCACTGTGCTTCCGGCACATGTTAGAACCCCCTTCCCCTTAACATAATGTGATGTTATAGAGGGACTTCTGAAGAAATTAACTAAAATTTTCCAGTGAAATTCCTGCCAACAAAAGGAGGCAGTAGTTTTATGGATTAGCATCCAAACATTGACCTTATACATGGAGTCCAATGGGCAAGATAAAGCCTGTTCCCATTTAATCTAAATGGGATGAGGGGTGGTATGATATCACTGTGGTAGAAGTAAACAAAAGGAATCAAAAGGGTGAAATTCCATCAGTCTTGCTTTCCTGACAATGGTATTTTACCAAATGTAGGGAGTCTGAAACAGAGGAGGGTTTCCCAATGAGGGACATAACAAAATGACGAATCTGAAAATAACTAAATAATTTTGTATGAGGCAAGCCAAATTTCAACTGCAATTGATCAAAACTAATTAAAACTTTGTTCTCCAACAAATCATGGATTACCAGTATCCCTACTTGAATCCAACAGCGGAAACCTGAATCCCTCAACACAGGCAAGGATTCACTATTACCCACAAGAGGAAACAGCGACCCCAATGATTCAGCACCTGGTAGTAGAGACCGTAAATGCACCCATTCAGAGATAGTATGTTTCATCCAAGGATTTGACAGTGTCTAATGTCTTAGCTGAGGAAAGGGTAGGAGAAATATTATTTTAAGTGGTATCTGGGGAAACTGTTCTTTCTCTGCCTCAAGTCAGCCCGAGCCAGAAGAGAACTTCAAAAAGGATAAAATAGGGGCAACCTGTGTGGCTAAATAATAACATTTAAAATTGGGAAGAGCCAATCCCACTTCTAGTTTACTCCTGCATAAAATATACCTATGAATATGAGGGTGTTTACGATTCCAAATAAAACTAGAGATGAGCTTATCTAACTGACTCCAAAAGGAATCCTGTGGCCTGATATACAGCATCCTGATGACATAAAGAAATCTGGGAAGAACATTTATACGAATAGCTCCTATTTTTGCCCCCAAAAACAAAGGAAGCACCATCCATCTCTCCAAGTTCTTTTTTACCTCCAATAAAGTATGTTTAGGATTCAGATCATATGAACGCCCCAAATTAGTGGTAATCATCAAACCCAAATAGTGAAATCCAGAACGCACCCAATGAAATGGAAACAGGGTCTTCTGTTGAAGTTTAAGGGGGCCACTGAACAATACCACCTCCGTTTTTTTCTAAATTAACCTTAAAATCTGAAATACTGTTTAAGCAAAATCTGAAAGGACTTGTAAAAGAACTGGGAGAGATTTGAATGGGTCTTCTATAAAAATAGAGTACCATCAGCATAAAGTGCTATTTTTATGAACTGTAGATCCAACCCGCATCCCCTTTATCTCACAATGCTGTCGGACATGGGCTACTAGACGTTCTCTTGCCAGAGCAAATAATAAAAGGGGCAGCAGGCACCCCTGATGGGTTCCACAGTTCAGTGGAAACAAAGACAAGAAGGCGCCATTTACAGCAACCTTAGCGGTTCAACCAGTATACAAAGTTAATAGATCAATAACAAAGTTATTACTGAAGCCAAAAACAATCAAGCCTATCAAAGACCTTCTCGGTAGCCATTGAGATTGTTATTGAGGTAACATTAGAATATTTAACATGAGAAATAATATTTATCACCCAGTGGACATTTTTAAAAGAATACCAGAAGGGGAATAAAACCTGTTTGATTAGGGTGAATCAGTCAAGAGATAAAGGTTGGTAACCGAATTACAAGAACTTTCATATAAATGTTAACATCAGTATTAACAAGAGAAATAGAGTGGTAGAAAGATCATAATTCAGTTTTTTCCCCAGTTTAGAGTGTACTGAAATAATAGCTTGTTTCCATTTCGGGGGGAGGGGAGTTTTTTGAACATAATAGGAAATAACAGAATGAAGAGGTCCAACAAGGGAATCCTTCTTCCCAGCAGCTCTCTTAGTTTTAAGGCTATTTATAATTAATAAAACATCTTCCCTGCAAACTGACCTCTGCAGTTAGCTACCTGACGTGTACAAACATACGAAGATACGAAATTGCTGGCAGATACAGGCCTTATGGTCTATCTAGTCAGTTCGAGTGTGCAGCACATCATGTGTGACAATATTGTCACCAGGTCATCAGACAAACACATTACAAGACCATGATAATGTGACACACATGCAGTGTGACAGCCCATTATGTGTCCAGCAACCCACATGCACACAGGCTTGTCTGTAAACATGGACATGGCTCACCATCTCCATAAGTGTACTGCATCATGCTATGCACATCTGCATATACAACCAGCAGTTTGTATGGCCCGTCTTCCTGTGGTGTCCTGGTGGACCCACACAGCCCTGGCACGAGGGTATGGTGCTCTTGCACATTGGCATGGATGGTTGTGCGGCCCATGATTGTTTCACCCCTGCTCAATGCACAGTAGTGTGACTGTTGGCCAGAGTATGGTGGTCTTGTCTAGTGCAACCTACTGTGACTGGCTCACATCTGTCAGTGGTGCCATTGCATAGCTGTTCAGGTTGTGTTATGGAACCATTGTGCATCTCTTTGGAGACCTCACAAGGGCATTTGGCCACCAGAGCAGGGAACATCATTCAAATCAGCACCACACTTGGGGCACATCTGTAGACAGTGGGCAGGCCCCTATCACCCAGCAGGGACAGTGTTGTATGTGCACACCTGAGGGACTGTGTCTGGCACTGGCAGCACAACTGTCCCCCCTGCATCACTTGGTTGACCACCCAACCCTGGTCGGCAGTGTCATTGTGAGCTTCCAGATCCCCACCCAGCTGCACTGGCTTCTGGGTGATATCCCAGGCCCATATGTCCTCCCTCTCAGCCTCAGCCTCCTCTGGGACCACAACAGCATCTCCCCATCCCATGCACCAGGGCACTGTCCACACATGTGGTGGCCCCTGGAGGTCATAGCCTGCTATGTCCCTGGCTCCCCCCTCCACCCCCCTCAGCTGGGTCCTGTGCATGGATTTCTTTTTACATTGCCCCGTTCATCATCTGCCCTCTCTTACTGTGTTGTATCCTGCATAACATGGCTAGGTAGGCTGTCCCCGGCTACATCTGTAACATGTAAAATAACAGTTCTTGCATTGTGTGACTCTTTCTACTTCAATCCATTTTGTTGATGTGCAGCTTTGCTCCTTCTGTGTTGCCATACCCCTGTTCATTTTTGTTTAGTTCCAGGCTGCATCATGTCTTGATTGCAACTACATGTACATCTGTCTGCCTGGTTTTCCTGTAACCTTTAGTTTCCATTTCTATATTGTGGGTCTGTACATGTTGTGCTTTGTGTACGATAAGGAAGGCTCATACATGGTGCCATATGTGTTGTTTGCGTATTACTGACCTTCTACTTTCTTCCAGCTGTCATATGATCTTCTGCTTGTACTCCTGAACCATCCATGACATGAGCGGATCCTTGCCTTAGAGCCGCTGTGCTGCCTCCTGTCCCTTTGGCTCCATGTCTGTGGATGTCTGTTCCTCTTAGATCAGCAGGGATATTTCATGGACATGTATCATGTTGTGCAACATACAACAGGCAAGGAATATGTCACAGGCCTTTTGAGGTGTGTATTGTAGGGCACTGCCTGAGGAGTTCAGGCAACAGAAATGCATTTTAAGCATGCCAAAGACCCACACAATGATGTTTTGCATGGTGGTGTGTGCCACATTGTATGTCTCCTCTACCTCGTTTGTGGGGTGGCAGATGGGGGTGAGAAGCCAAAGGTGGAGGTGGTAGCCACTGTCACCGGTAAAATACAGAGCACATATGGGAGATGGGACATGTCTGTGGTATACTACTGTAGCACATATTCTGGAACCTTCTGGTGTGCTCCTATACATCCCTCATCCACGCCACATGGACAGGTCCCCTTCATGGGTTTAGCAGCCTGTGCTGTGGTGCATTGTCACATTGTCAGTGGCCCTTCTGCAGGCTATGTCATGTTCCTGCCCTTTCCATCTTGGTGGCTATCACAGTCTTCCCACATTCCAAAACCTTCTTGGGGTTCCCAACCCCTTTCCACTCTCTGTGGGGTGCAGCCTTGTGTGACCCACAAGGATTGCAAGTCACAGCCCAGTTGTTGTATCCACCCACCAGGTGACCCACAGGTATTTTGCCTCCCTCAAATCTCAGGCACAGAGTGGAGTTCTGCCAGACGAAGGAGTTGTGGGCACTTCAAGGGTAATGCGCCACCATGTTGGTGATGCACCCAGTGGCATCACACACTACCTGGCAGTTGATGGACTGGAAACCTCTTTTGTTGAGGTAGGTATCAAACTCCAGGCCAGTTGGTGCTTGAATGGTCACATGGGTGCAGTCAATGGCACAAAGTACACATGGCAGGCATGCTGCCTAGTATAACTACATCATTGCTGCTGTGTGCTTCTCTGCAGTGCTGGGGAATAATATGAATTCCCTGACATGTGACAGAAGAGCATCTAGGAATTTGGACAGTAGACACAAGGTGGATGACTGTGACATTCCTGTGGTATCCCTGATAAGGGTCTGGAAGGTGCCTGTTGCAAGGAGGCACATGGCAGCAGTCACCTTCACCTCTACTGTTAGGACATGGCTGTGATGGCTGGTGGTGCATAGGTCTTACTCCATGAGTTCACACAGCTGCCTGAGCATGGCCCGGTTGAGGTGGTGCCAGCCAAGAGGCTGTTCATCAATTAGAGTCTCAAAGGATACTCTTGGCTGGAACCATTTCTGTGTGGCAGGGTGCATCCACCGGTGACAGATGGGTCCAGGATGTCCTTCTTCCTGATCTTCCCACCGAGTCTCACCCAGCATGTACAGCAGCTGCAGAGTTCTGTCAGCCATTGTGCTGCCTGATGCAGTTCCCCCTCTGGCCTCTGGGCTTCACCCAGATTAAGATTACCTTTTTATAGGAGGTAATTTGTGTGGTGCAAAGTGCAGTGCACAGCCATTTACATGATAGAGAAGCTTTGTGAATTGCATTGTGCCTATATGCATGGCAACTCCCTTCCCCTTATGTTTCTGTTATTGTGCAAACAAGTTTGCCCAGGGCAGCTGTCCTTTTGTGGATCATACCTTGAGCAAAAGCAGGGCAAACTCCGTGCAAACCCTCTGCATGATTCACTAAGCTTTGTGAATTCTGGCCCAATTCCCTATCTGTATAAGAAAATAAGTCACTAAAATAGTCCCGATCCTTGTTTCCTCCCACGTGCCTTCTATCTCTGTACCCTGGGTTTTACTTTACAGACCAAAGCTTATGGATAGAGGAGACAGGATTATTTGCTGCATCCCTGTGAGTGTTAAAAAACATAGAGATTGATGTTATATATTTCCTATAAACCTGATCAATTGACGCAGCTCATAAGAATGTGTGAATCCTCACTGCATTTGAAGACACTAAACAGACAGTATCTGCAGTCTCTGATATGGAGCTTGAATGGATTATTGAACAGAACAAAATGTAAAGAAAACTTGAGATACTGAAGTGTAATATTAAAGAACAGACTCGCCAGCCCGCTGGCACAGAGAAATGATCGCCATCTTTGGCTCCAATGACCCGGCTTCAATAAATGACTCGGGAGTCAGAGGGCCAGCCAGGGGGGAGTAGGATTGAACATCCGGTGGACTGCTCTCCTATTCTGGGGTGAGGTAAGGTTCAGTGTCTGCCGCATGATGAATCCCTGGTGGAAGCTGGGGGTTTCACTGTGGTCGGCACCTGCACGTTCGGGGGGCAGGTCAGACGCCCATTGTCATTGCATGTCCCCACCCCATGGGGTTTACAGCATACAAAAATGCCAACCTCCACTAATGAGCCAGCTCCATTGCAGTCCACTCTGGCCACCAGGGTTTGCCTATCCATGGCCCCACTGGAGTGGGGTAAGCCCAAGTATAAAGGGGCAGCTGCCGGAGCCTGGCAAGCCCACACAGGAGCTTGGGGTGCCAGCTCCCCCCCAAAAAAAACCTCAGCTGTAGATCAAAATGTATATGAATAAAAACTGGAACTCTAATTCTAAACCTCAACTTTTTACCACTATGCCACAAGACTGAAAGAGGTCCCAGAACTATTTCTCAAAAATTAAATAATGGTCGGTATGACATGGAGACTGATTCTCCTCATACAATATCTCTCCCACCCACCCACAACCTGTGTAGTGACCTTTTGCAAAAACCTGGAGAGTTGCCATGTTCGAGCAATTAACATACCAAATAGATTGAACATTAATAATATGCTCACATTCAGCCCATTTACCAGCAGGGTCTGGGTCTCTGGTTTGTACCCTGCAGCCCCCCCAGTAAAAAACAGTTTCAACAATACCAGCATGCACTTTTGATATACAGTGGCATCCCCCAGGATGAAACCCACTTTTAAAGCACTCTGCAATATGCTGCAGCAGATCTACTGAATAAAACAACATAATTTCAATGGCAATTAGTCCACTTTGTCATGCAGGAAACTGTGGCATTAACTTCAACTTGGCAGTGTCACATTTTCCTGAATGACAAAAGGGACTTATTGCCATTGAAATTACATTGCTTTATTCATTAGGTCTGCTGCAGCATTCTGCAGAGTACTGCAAAATCCTGCAGAATTGGGTTTCATCCTGGTGGATGCCACTTATCTTGCTGTACATTCAATGACTGTTGACCAGGTAATAATATGCTTACAAGCCAGGTTAACATCAAACAGCAGATCAGGTATATTAAGTGATACCTGAACAAGGGAGAGGCTAAAATGTACATAAACTATATTTAAAAACAAGCTGGATTACTTTTCATTTACTTCAGTCCCTGAGTTTATCAGTCTAGCAACTACTGGATACCCAGAGTGGAATACAGGCAGTCCTGAAGTGTTGCCCTGGGTGGCTGGCATTGCAGCTGATGTTGGGGCCCTTGGTGGAAAGAAAGGCAGTTAACCATGCAAACAACCCTATTATTTGTAATCCTGAGTCAGAAGGCTCAGTCCTTTGTAACCTAAGAAAAATAAAATAATTAGATGGTACCGCAGATGATTTAAACCACTGCTGCAGGGTGCTACCCTGATTGTACTCATGCTTCCAGGATTTGGCTGCATATCAGGTGAGATGTAAACCTTGAGGTGATGATCGATGGGCAGGGGGAAGCAGGGCCAACAACGACACACCTTTTGATGGTCGCAATCTGCATGATAGTGTTGTGCAGGGGGCCAATTCCCTGAGCCAGTCTTTCAGTGAGTGGTCTCTGGTGCAGGAGTAGCAGCCTAGGCCAAAGTGGCATGGTCCTGGCTGAATGAACAGTTTTAGCAAAAGGTTTTGTGATCTTCTGCTGGTAAAGCCTCCAGCTGGTGTAACAGTTTCTCTTGTAGGGAACCAATCTTGACCCACAAAACACATTCAGCACATTTAAACCACTAACTGCTTTAGACAACAGTTTAGATGCAGTCCTTTTTACAAATTACCGCTTTACTGCACAAACCTTTCAGTTCTGAGAATGATCCACGTACAGGCTGGGGTGATCACTTCAGAAGCGTCTTCGGTACAAATTGCAAATGACATTGGTAACACTTCTTTCATGTCTGCTGGCAACCAGTTCCAATAGTCCGATCCTCCCTTGGACTGAAGGATTACTCACAGGGCCTTCCCTGTGAAAAGACAGCACAGAGTCACACAGGCTCCCTTCTCCTCGATGTCTCAAGCTGAAGAACAACTGGCTCATTTCAAACAGTCCCTCTTAAAGCAAAGGGCAGAGTTCCAGAAATCTGGTTGGCTGAGCAAGCTGTCAATTACAGTTTAAACACTTTGATTGGCTGGATCTTTGGCACCAGGAATAAATCCCTGTTTCTCTCCCCACAAGTCACTGGTTTTGTCCCATGAGCTCCTGGCTGAAATCCTGGCTTGTGATTGGCTGTTACCCTCTCAAAATGGTGGCTGTTGTAAAATATACTGTCCCCACATTGCAGTCTCACATGTTTCTCAGTCTGGTACAGCCAGAATGAACATTATTTTATTACACTTTTCCCACCAACAGACGGCCCCAACAGTGCCCTTTTAAACCATTTCACATTCATATTTTGACCCCTTGTAGCTTTAAAGTAGCTGCCGCTGTAACATAGACACCCCCACCCCAGGTGTCAGCAACAGCTTTATGAATATTTATGTGGGGCTCATGCATATTGAGGAGCCACGCAAGCAACAATCGCTCAAACCTTTTGTCTTTCTCCCCATGTGGCTTTGAAGCCATATTGTTCTAGTCACTGGTCCTCATTTAACTAAGGAGAGGTACCGGTACCACTATAACATTATTTAATCGACCGCAATGGCAATCAGAATACAAAAGGCACCAACCGCACCTATGCAAGTGCTGGTGGCCTGCAGATAATGCCGGCAGCTTGCAGTTAAACGTTTCAGCCCGACTTGGGCTTAATAAATGATATGGGCTGCAACAGGGTCCTTCGGGACACAGGAAGCTCTGGAATGTGGCCAGAAACATAATTGGATGCCAGCTGAAGCAGGAGAAAACAGGAAGAGCAAGGGACCTGGGGGCCAATAAGGTAAGCCCCCGAGAGAGGGTCACATTTACTAATCACCATGTTCCAGTCTTATATCAAAAGTGATGTACTGAAGCTCATTTAAATCTTATGAGCCTGGACAGGACTCACATGTATCAGGAAACACACAAAACTGCTGCAGTAGCTGTCTGGAAATAATTCAGATTGAACATAATCTCAAGATATTTTTGCACAGCTCACTTTCTGTGTTATTCTAATCCCACATATATGACTTTGTGCTGAAGATTTTGCCAAAAAGATTGGTCATCAACACACTTATCTTTTTGTCTTGCCCCAAACAGGCAAGGTTTGGGGAAGATATATCTTCAAGTATTAAAACCACTTTTTTGGAAATGAAACATAGTCTTGGGACAACTGCCAAAGTGTATAATAAGTAGACTGGCCAAGATAATGTGCAATATAGGTTTGATGTAGCTACTGTATATAAATGCAGCACTGTTAAATGATTTATACCTCTTTCCCACTCCAAATCTTAATGGTTTGTGAAATGTAAAGAAATTCAAAGCATGGCATTAATAACAGCCTGATTATATTGTAAAACAGAGAAATATTGATGTATATAGTTCCCTTTTATAAGTGTATAGAACACGAGGTGGCTATTCCTGTTCTGGATCAGCTAGTGAGAACTGACACATTAGATATGGTTAAGACTATCACCCAATCAGTCTCCTTATGATTATGTTCTCCTTGAGATTACGTTTGATCTGAATTATTTCCAGACAGCTACTGCACCATTCTACTTGTATTGTAATTGTACCTCCCGGGTCGTGCCTGAAAATAGTCACTTGCTGGCTAGTGCACCTACCTGGTTAACAAAAACTAAATAAATAAATTATCATCATTTCCCTTCCCCCTTTATGACCCCATTATCTCTTCCTTACTCTACCTCTTCTCACGATCCTCCTCGCCACCACTTGCTTGTTCTCCACAACTCTCCCCAACCCTTACATAACTTCTTTTCCCCTCTGCTCCTATCCCACCCCACTACTTTCCTAATTCCAACCATCCTCGCACCCCCACTACCTACCTGACAAAGGGAATCTGGATATGCTTGATACCTGCCTTGAAACCTCTTATTCATCTTTCTCTTCTCAGTTATTTACATTTTTTCTGTGTTGAGAAAATAAAGTACTCCTCTTGTAGCCTCTACGGGTTTTGGAGGTGCAGCACTGTGGGGCCCAATGCTCCCAGTGCCTTTTGAGACTTGGCCTGCTTTCCCCAATGTAGTGGCATGCTGCTGCTGACACTAGTTCAGCCACTGTGCTACCAACGTGAAACAAATCTGCTGCTGCAATGAGGGAGCGACCTGTCATTGCAGGGCGATGCCTTGCCTGGTGTAACATTTCATATAACATGGCGGAGGCTCTTGCCACCCACCTCAGAGTCCCAATGAAAGCTGACTTGGGAGTTCCCAATCCCCCTGTCGGCATGCCCCCGTCCCCAATTCATTTGCCAGTGCAGTAGCCCAATCTCCACTGGCATGATGTGCCCCTTCATTTGTTATGTGCCGAGGGGGTGCCCAATCCCCCTTGGCTCATACACTCCCACTCCCCCCTACCACACTGTGTAGCCAAAGGGGATGCCCAATTCCCATCGGCTCAAGTATCCACCCACACCCAACAAACACCCAGCCAGGTGGCATGCTGGGAGCCTACCCCAGCTTGCCAAAAATGTCCTGCGATGTCTTTTTTTTTAAATCCTGTAAAAAAATAAAATGATCCCTGGTTGAGCCCCATGCCCCCTTCCCAACCTACACTCACCCTCTGTGCAGCCCACCTCCCCATACCCCCCTCACCCCATACTTACCTCCGGAGCTTGATGTGACAATCTTCGGTGGACTGGGAACTCGTCTGCACTCTTCAAAGCCGACCGCGAACTGAAGAAATGACGGTAAGCTGTATAATGGCATAAATGTTTCTTTTTTTCAGCTTTGGCGCATATCGCAGCCATTTTTTTGAATTTTGGCACCAAATTTTCAACATGTGGTTCTTGGGACCCCACATCATGAATTCAGTCACTTTCATCTTGTTATTTGGTCCAGAAAGGTGATTTTGTGGTCACTGTCCTAGTTCTAGTGATGGGTAGGAGGAAGTAAGCTGTTGGTTAATTAGGATCTGCAGCTAATCTATTAGGTAGGAAAATGGACAGACTAGGTGGGCCAAGCAGTCCTTATCTGCTGTCAAATTCTATGTTTCTGCTGCGCGGAATCACCTTTCAGGACCAAGTAACAAAATGACAATGTCACTGTTCATGAGGTGGGCTCTCAAAAAACCTATGTTGCAAATTTGGTGAAAGAATTCCCAAAAATGACTGCTTTGTGCTCATAACTTTGCAAATATGTAATATTTTTACTCTAGATTTTCAACAATGGCATTTTCCACACCTCCTTATGATCAGTACCACTGTCATTTTTCATATCCGGACTGAAATGTGTTGTTGCACTTCTGGCACAGAATAGCATGGTCGCGTGTAGGAAATCAGTGTTTGGGACAGATTAAGAAAATCACAGTGACACTGTTTAGGAGCAGAGGTCCTAAAATGCCTATGTTGAAAATTTGGTGGCAAAAGTCCTTAAAATGTCTGTGTTACAAGCGTCTGTTGTGCAGTTTCCACACACCCTCGTAATTTCACAAATTGGTAATATTTTCACTCCAGATTTTCAACACTGGCATTTTTCCACACCTCCTTATGAACAGTACAGCTGTCAATTGTCATATCCTGACTGAAATATGCATTTGCACATCTGGTGCATAATGGCGCGGTTGCTGTGGGAAATCAATGTTTCGACAGATTAAGAAAATCATAGTGACAGTGTTCATGAGCAGAGGTCAAAAAATGTCTGTGTTGAAAATCTGGTGAAATAATTCCACTAAATAACTGCAGTACAAGCATGTGATGCGCTGTTTCCATGTATGCTCAGAAATTTGAGCATTTTTAATATTTTCACTACAGATTTTCAACTCTGCCATCTCTTCACACCTCCCTATGAATGGTAGAGCTGTCATTCTTTACATCCTGCCTGATCTTTGTTTTCACACATCTGGTGCAGAGTGGCATGGTTGCTGTGGGAACTTAAAGCTCTGGACACATTAACAAAATCATAGTGCTACTGTTCATGAAAAAGGTCCCAAATGTTTTCATGAGGTGGGGGTCATAAAAAGGCCATGTTGAAAATTTGTGGTACAAATACCAACAAACTACTGGGGTGTTAGGGTTTCTAACCATAACATCCCACCCTGTACAGACTGACAGGCATCAGAGGTTCGACTTTAGATCACAAACCATAATGCTCAAACTATTCCACCCCCACCCTGAAGCCAGTGACAGGCATCGAGGTGAGCCTTGCACTCTTCAGCCCCAGACTTCACTCCATTCTCCTGTACTGCACCCATTTCAGTGTATGTCCTTATGAAACGAGGTGACTGTGAAGACAAACACCCCAAGGCACACCTCAACACTTGTCAGTGTCTACAGGATAGGGTGAGGTGAAATGCTGTGAGCATTATGGGCAATGACCCACAGGCACACCCCAATGCCTGTCCATCTCTGCGGGGTGGCGGTGCGATTGGCGTGAGTTCAATACTTCACTGCCACTCCTATTCTGCATGTGTCTCACTCCTGCATGTCCAATCCTAATATCAGCAAGCAAACATTTGGCTTTGACAAATGCTTGTTTGTGTTGCGATTGTCCTTTCCTGTAATGTTTTTGCTTGATTCAGTATTTCTCATCAATGTTTTTTTGTACTGTGATTGTCTTTTACTGTAATATTTTTTGACATGGAACCTCTGTAAATGAGCTCATAGCTAAAAGTTGTAAACTGAGAACTGAATCTACATTATCAACTACAAGCAACATAAACTTTTGAGACACAGGGATATAAATTGGTCAACCCAATCCTAGAATTCTCTTTTCTGTTCTTTAATTTTTACATACTTTTTTAGATGCAGTTTATTGTTAAGCTCTAGAGTGTACAATTGAATAAAACTGCTCATTGTACAATACCGGGGTACTCTTTTTGATCCCAGTTTGAGCAAGACCCGTGCTGAACCCTCTTTCTTCCCTGTGGAGGGGTTGGGGTTCATCTTTCTTTGATGCCATTTTCTAAATATTTCTCTTTGTGTTCCTTGGCTTGGGAGACCAGTTATTCAGCGACAGTGTAGGTTGATGTTCATTCTGCACCATATTATTGATGTTTGCTTGCCTCTGTAGAAAGTGCAAACATTTCTTTACAGTATGTATGTTGTGAATTTATGCCATGCATCTTTTTGCCACTGGTGGGGTTTTAATAAAAAGAAAGTATATAAAAAAAAAATTCTGACCAACAATAATTAGGGGGAAGATGATGCTTACTGAATAGTTTAAGTTTATTTGCAGGAAAACTTCATTGAGCACGCACCTTTACAAGGATGTTCTGATAGGACAATGTGGTACAGCAGGATATACTGTGCAAGATACAAGATATAAAAACAATAAATCGGTACTCAGCACAGTTACTGAAATAAAGGAGACAAGTATACAGTTTGAACATTGTGGAGGCAACTCTAACAAATACATATCAGTATAGTATTCTATCAGGTATTACCGGCAAAGGGAAAAAAAAAGGTTGAGATGGCATAAGTGCTGTCGTGATTAGGGTTTTGCGGACTGCTCCATGGGAAATCCAGACCCTTGGATCAAACCCTCAATCCATGGACCCAAATAAATATGGACTTTGCTGCAGAAATCGGGTTCTGGGTCTGTGGAAGTGCCATTTGTGCCATTTTGTGCATTGTTGCCATGGGGATTCTGTCAGTAAGCTTGCTCCATCTACAGGTGGCCAGCAGCATCAAATCAGGCAACAGACGGTCACGTGATGCACTCATGGTGTTTAACCATACTGAGTGTGCAACATGGCCCAGGTGACAGGTGGATGGTCAGAGGAGCACTTTGCTCACTCAATGCAGCAGACAGACCCCAAGAGAAGTTGACAACAAGGATCAAAAACAGAAATATAACAAAAAAATACATTTTTGACTGGAGGGAAGACAAACTAGGAGAGAGAAAGGAGACTTACTGGGGCTAAGAAGGATAAGAGAAACTGATCATTGGGGGAGGATGATGGGTCATGACTGGAAAAAAAAGGAGAAATCCAGAGGAACTTGGGAGATAGTTGTGGCCTGGGTGGCTGCTGTGGAGGGGGAAGGCAAAAGTCTGGCAGTGTGACAGTGTATCTGTGTACATGAGCAAGGGCAAGGTGGCAAAATCTTTGACTTGTGCCATTCCATATCCAGAGGAGAGAAGGATAGACTACTGGGGACCCAAAATAAATTTTACAGTTACAGAAAATCCCAAATGAAAGTGTTTTTTTCTTTTCTTGGCCTTAGACAGTGTGTCTGTATATAGAGAGATTGCAAAATAAAATTTCTCTGGCATAATTGCCATGAAATATGTAATTCTGCTGTATGAAATAATTCAGGAAATTGTGGTGAAAATTTGCAGGTTTGCCCGAAAATATACCCCTTGTAGATTTATATGCCTGGTGTCTAGTGGTCCCACCCTGGGCAATCACAGGCAAAAATTTATTAAAAAAATCTCCCTAGTGCCTAGTGGTCCCCCCCAGCCAATTGCTGGCCCAATCTGAAGAAGTGATCTACCCCCCACTGAGATTAACAGTAATTTCCCCATTCCCAATTTTTCCATTGACAAATGTGTGTACAAATAACATTTCTAAAAAAAAAATGTAATTCTCCCTGGTGTCTAGAGGACCCCCAACCCCTCATCTGTCATCACATAATGCCCCACCTTACTTCCCCCAGTACTCTGAGTGGGCCTCCAAATTGAAGAAGCCCCCCCCCAATATTAACATTAATTTTCCCATCTCCATTACATTTTTGTACAAATAAAGAAAAATCCAATTTCCCACTCCCTGATGTCTAGTGGACCCCCACTCCCCACCCTGTCATCACATAATGCTCCAAGCAACTCTCACCCATCCTGAGTGGGCCACCGGCACAGCCCTCCACTCGTCTCCATGGCCAGCAGCCTGACTAAGTGATACAATGAATGAGTGTGTAAATAATTTTTGCTTTTATTTGTTCAGAAATTTAATGGGGATGGAGAAATTAATGTTACTAGCAGGGACACCTCTTCAATTTGGTGGCCAACTAGGGGTATCGGGGGAGGGATGGGGCATTTTGTGATGTCAGGGTGGGAGTCCACTATGCACCAGAGAGTGGGAAATTTGAATTTTTTTGTACCCAAATTTGGGGATAGGTAAATTGGGGAGGGATGGCGCATTTTGTGATGTCAGGGTGGGGGTCCACTATGCACCAGAGAGTGGGAAATTTGAATTTTTTTGTACCCAAATTTGGGGATAGGTAAATTGGGGATGGAGAATTTAATGTTAATCTCAGTTGGAGGGGGTGCTACTTCAGTTTGTACCAGTGATCAACTGGGGGGGGATACAAGACAGCTGGGTCAAGGACTGGGGAGTCTTTACCATAAGATGGGGAAATGGGGGATGGATTCTTGAGTTTTAGCCAGTGATCAGCCAGGGGTGGGGCCACCAGACACCAAAGAGTCCTTTTATTGCCAGTGAAAATTGTGAAACCTCACCAGCAAGTGGTGAATTTCACAATTTGATGGGCTAAATTTCATGCTCCTGGATGAAATTTCACATATCACATTCTGCAAACTATTTAGTGAAAGGCGCAAAATATTTCACAGAGCATCATTTTTCAATTTTACACAACTCTAGCTGTGTATATGAGCAAGGACAGGCTGGCAAAATCTTTGACTTGTTCCATTCCAGATCCACAGGAGAAAGGGAGAGCCTACTGGGAGTCCAAGAGAAATTTTACAGTTACAGAAAATCCCAAATAAAATGTTTTTTTTTCTTTTCTTGACCTTAGACTGTGTAACTGTGTACATGAGCAAGGACAAGTTGGCAAAATCTTTGACTTGTGCCATTCCAGACCAAGAGGAGAGAGGGAGAGACTACTAAGAGCCAAAGAGAAATGTTACAGTTACAGAAAATCCCAATTAATTTTTTTTTCCTGGCTTCAGTGTGGCTGTGTGTACAGGGCAAGGGCAGCAGACTGACAACATAAATCATTGACTTGTGCCATTCTAGAGGGGAGAGGGGGGACCGCAGGGAGCCCCACAAGAAATATAACAGTCTCAGAAATCTCAAATACATTTTTTTCTGACTTTTCAGTTTAGCTGTTTGTACAGGGCAAGGGCAACTGGCTGGCAAAATAAATCTTTGACTTGTGCCATCTAATCATGACTCGCAATCACTTGTTAATGTTCATTCACAATTTCATCCAGAGAGGGAGAGAAAGAGAGAGACTGTGTGTGTGGGGGGGGGGGGGTCACAAGAAATGTAACAGTCCCAGAAATTCCAAATATATTTTTTTCCTGATTTCAGTATGGCTGTGTGTACAGGGCAAGAGCAGCAGGCTGACAAAATAAATATTTGATTTATGTTCACAGGGGACAGAGACAGACTGCAGGAGGCCCATAAGACATTTAACAGCCCCAAAATCCTAAATACAATTTGTTTTCCCTGTGTGGCTGTCTGCAGGACAATGGCAGCGGGCTGGCAAAATAAATCTTTGACTTGTGCCATCCAATCACGAATCACCATCACTTGTTCATGTTCATTCACGTTTTCATGTATAAAAAAATATACTGTTCAGACAAACAACATACAAGTTGATGAACCTGTGCTGCTGGCTGTGGGTGGCCCAAGGGATAATCTGACTTTGTAACTCATAGCAGGCTGTTTACACTACAACACAAGTAAAGTACAACTACTGAACACACAAGTATCATCATCATCATCATCATCATCACTAATTCCCCATTATTCCTCCTTATTATCAATTGTTTTGTAGTATAGTGTGTTACATTACATAAAAGCATTAACCATCTCCCAGTGTGGGACTGTGCTGTGGGCAAATATGCAGCAGATGAGTCTGCATCTCCATTTCAAATTCTGAAGCATACCTAAAGTTTGTTGAATTTGGTGACTTAACAGTAACTAACTGTGCTTCAAGAGTCACTCAGGTAGTCTTGGAAAGAAGTGGTGGTGGCCTGCTTTGTTGTCAGTGTTCTGGATACAGTCACGAGTCACCACAGTGAATTTGACCCTATCCTGAGGGTGGGAGTCATCAGAATGACATCACATCAGTTAGAAGGATCTTTTTTTAGAGGTTAGAATACTAAGAAAAAATGGATCAAAGTGTTGATGAGGTGCATTCTATTTCTCAGGTGGGCAGTGACACTACAAAAGACAGCAATCAGCCTAAAATGAGAAAACAAAATCAAACCCTAAAAAGTGATTTTTTCCCGTCTAAGGTTTTGTCTTTCAAGTGAATGCTTGAATCCAAAAAAGGTGAATGTCTCAGATCATAATATGTCCCAATTAAAAAAAGTTATGTAGTTAAAAAAAAACAAAGGCTTGCTGGGTACCACCTACAGAAGCACCCAATCATATGGAACAATTGCAGACTATGCTACTGCCATTCCCTCACCCTCATCTTATTCTTCTGAGGTTGAACGCAAAAGGGTAATAATAAAGGTGAAGAGAATGATCAGACAGCACAGGGTTTACTGGAGGGGATGGAAATTGCAGATTAGGGAGAATGGGGGTAGTGGGAATAAACCAGAAGAGGAACAGGCCCAAGAAAAATCCTATGGGGGAACACCCTGAAAAGGTGACGGAGGTGCCATGCCTTCCTGGGGAAAAAAACTAAAAAAACATATTTTATTTGGTCATACTTCTCTATTAGTGCTTCAATGAGTTGAAAGCAACATGCACTATTTACAAATGGCCTATCAGCAGTGGTAAAAAGAAAGGAGCATTGTGAACTTCAGCACTGAAAAGGCACCTAGACAGATGTCATAACATTACTGAAAAGTCTAGTTGTGAGTCTCAAAGAGAAAGTGACAGTGATAGCTCACTACACTGAGTGGTAAGCCCCATAGAAGAAAGCAGTGACAGTACCTGCAGCACTACTGAAACACCTCCACCACCACTTCCTGCCATTTGAAGGACTCCTTCTACTGTTACTGTACATGACCAGGTGTACAAAAGTCTTCCTTTTTCAAGGAGACAGATTACCATTTCAGAAACATGAGTGTAAATCCAAATATGTCTTGACTCACCCTGTTGTTGTTACAATAACCAAAAAAAAATTTAGACATGATAGCTGTTGATTTGCTACCATATATCATGGTTGAACATATAGGATTCAGGTGACTGCCTGAGTACATTGAACCTCGATATAGTATCACAGAAATACATCTCAACAACAGGGATTCCAGATCTTTACAAACATCAAGACTCATCTTGTGCAATGCTGTTGGGAGGTTGGTGCATCTCACAACAGATATCTGAACAAGCTATCAGCCTGAACTCTTCATGCCTGTCATGGCACATTGGGCACGTTTTAAAAATTCACATGGAACTGGGGACAGTGAAGCATTGCAGTTTGATGTTCTAAGAATGTTTATTTTCCATCAGAACACACCTCATACAACATCAATGAAGAGCTCCAAAAACCAATACAGCAGTGGCTCACATCACAGGGACTATCAGTCAGCTTTATAGTTGCAGTTAATTGATCCAACATAAGGAAGGACTTGGGAGATGGGCTTTATTCACATCCGTTGCTTTGCACACTGCTTAAATTTAATAATTCATGGTTTTCTCAATTGTGACAGGGAGATTAATGCTGTTGTTAGCACTGCTAAAAGAATAAGCACTCATTTCAGTCACTCAAGCAAAGCCTGTCATTTGTTTGAAAAAATACTGCAGGAGCGCAGTTTACCTTTACACAGACTGATACAACACATTTCTACTCAAGGGATTTCTACCTTTTATATATTCCAAAAGCTGCTGGAATAAAAGAAAGCTGTCAGGCAATGCACCTTGGAAAATAAAATTGATGATGCAGACGTCTAGATTTCTCCACCGTAGTGGACCATGCTGGAGTTTCTAATTTTCCTGCTGCAGCCATTTGAGGAAATCATCAGGGAGGTTAGTGCAAACACAATTCTCAGTCAGGTGATACACCTAATAAAAATGTTGAAAGTCAGAATGAACCTGATTACAGAAACATTAGAGAAGCAACACAGTTCCACGATCACACAGACTGCCAGTGTTGCTGCTGAAACATGCACGTTGCTCCCAGAATACAAGATCTAATGAGACCTATGATAAAAAATGTTGAAGAAGATGACAAACTATGTAAAATGTTTCATTCTGATTACTACATTAAACACCAATCTTGGACCCACAATTCAAATTAAAGCAACTATTGAGTGATGATGATGACACTTATTTCGAGATAAACAAAAAATAATTGAAGAGGTGCATGGTGTCACGGAACAGAGTACAACAGCAGCACCACATTCAGAATCTTCTGCATGACACAGCACAGTATTAGGTGGCGCATCCTGTACTGCTGTGGCATTTTCTCCCTCTTCCTCTTCAGTCATGGCAGCCAAATCTTCTTCTTCTTCGCCACCTGCCAAACATAGCACTGTTCCACAGTCACCTGGCTCAGCTTAGTGTCTCTGGAGTCACTTAGAGGATGTAATTGTAGTATCATCTTCTGCCTCTTGCTACACAGCCTCAACACAAACCATTGTTAAAATGTAGCTGGCAGTGCCAAATATCAGCTGGAATGCTGATCCTTTGCAATATTGTAAATCCAAACAAAATATGTTGCCTGCATTAGTAAACAGTGCAATGAAGTACATGAATTGCCCTCCGACTAGTGTCTGTTCAGAATGATTTTCTAGTTCAGCTCTTAACGTCATTACTGACTAATGGTATACCATTTTAACAGTGATGCTGTTACAGTGACACCAACCCATCGACATGCGCTGTGTTGACCTGGGTGCCGGAGTGATGTCCAAGACATCGACTCCGGAGTTTGGACACTCTCCTCTGACACTGCCCCCCTGTAGTTGAAATCCATTAGTCCAAGGGGTGGGGGACAGGGCCCTACATATGGTTGTGGGGGGGATAGAGTGCAAACCCCCAACATGTACATCAAACAGATGTCAGTGTAGTCTCCGGTCACGGGTCTAGATCAGCAGTGTCAGGGTTTTTGTCGACCATGTGTCACTGTAGGGGAGGCCATCGACATCCCTGTCACCACGACATAGTATAACTCTGATACACGATCCTATTTGACACCAGAAAATGCAGAGCTCCTCACATTTCTCAAAGTCAATATTCTTCACTACTATTTCAAATATGATACCTAAATAAAACATACTGAGACTGCTCTGAGCAGGCCTTATCTACAAAACACTTTCAAGAGTATGTGCCTGTGGTGAAAATCTTTTGTGAATAAGGTCTACTATGTGAAGTAGCATTTAATTGCAACAGATCAGGTCAGGATGGACTAAGCCAGGCCTCTATTACTTGAATGATCACATGAGCAGCACAGAATAGAAAACAAAAATAAAAAGAGAAGCGAGCATGAAGCAAGGTACAGAATAACTGTAAACAGTGGAGGCCCTGTCAGGTAAGACCAACAGGCATGCCCAGAAGGAGAGAGGGCATTGTGCTTGGGTTCAGAGGAGCAAAAGCTGGGTGGGGAGGAAGGGAGGAAGGCCCCCAAGGAAAACCTGACAGGGCATGGGCAGGGACAGAAAAGCAGGGTGGGAAAAGTTAGAAAATGGAGGGACAGAGGCGGGCAGCCTGACAGATAAAGCACTGGGGAGTGCACAGCTGTGGGGGCACAGAGCGTAGAAGCTGGGGGATCATGGAGTGAGGATAGTACTTCAAAAAGTGAAATGAGCAAAGGAAGTATTGATGATAAGGTAGGAAATAGGATGCAGGGGGTTGGGGGAAGGATGGTAGGGATATGCGATCAGAAAGAGATGGAGAGCAGGGTCCTACTGGTTGGGGACTCTATAATAAAAGGGATTAGGTGGGGGGAAGGGAGGCAAAACAGCGCAATGTGGGTGGAGTGTCTGCCGGGTATGACAGCAGTGAAGGTCATTCATTATATGCTGTCAAGGGGGAGACTACAAGATGAGAAAACACACCTGCTATTCCACCTGGGAACGCATGACCTGACAGGCAGTAGCCTGATGGAGCTGCTGGATAGATTCAGAGCTCTAGCTAGATACTGTAGCAGTCGGGGGTTTAAATCAGTGGCATTCTCAGAGGTGTTACCAGTACTGAGGGCAAGCACTGATAGGAAGTCGAGAATTAGGGAGTTCAGCGAGTGGCTGGTGAGGTGGTGTGAGCAAATAGGATATGGCTTGGTAGAGGACTGCGGATTTAAATGGGAGGATGACAGCCTATTTGCACCAGACAGACTGCACCTGAATTGGGAGGGGGTAGCAGTACTGAAATGCATGCTAGGAGAAGACATAGCAAATACCTACAAATACCTGCAAATACAAATACCTAATAAACTAGGTTGAGGGTGCTGGTGGGGACAAATGTGCTCCACAAGGAGGAAAGCTTGGGAGGCTACCAGCCCCCCCCTCCCAGAATAGCACAACATGGCTGGGCAAGAGGGTGACAGGTGTAAGGGGAAACAAAGGGGAAGACTGGTGGAAGGGATTGTCAGCAAGTGTCAGGAGTTTAGGAAATAAGATGGTTGACCTGGAGGCCATCATGAGGGAAGAGAAATTAGATTTAGTTGCAATAAGTGAGACCTGGTGGACCGAGCATCACATGGGAAACAACCAGTCCAGATTAGACTGCTCAGAGGGGACAGGGAAGGCAAGAAGGTGGGGGGGTTGCCTTATATGTCAGGGAAAGCATCAGTGTTACTGAAGGGCAGGAACAGGAAGGCGAGACTGAGCTGCTGTGGGTAACACTAGGTAGGAAGATGGGTGAATCCCTGTGACTGAGGGTGGCATACAGGCCACTTGTGCAAGGAAGACAATTGATGGCTAACTCAGGCAACCACTAGGCTGGCATGGAAAAGTGAACTACTACTGTTGGGTGACCTGAACCTTCCAGATGTTGATGGAGCAATCACAGATGCAGCATTGGCAAGGAGCAGGGAGGTATTAGCCGAGCTGTAGGGGGTATTCCTTCAACAGCTGGTCAAGGAGCCAATGAGGGGAAGCAACTTGTTGGATGTGGTCTTGGCTAATGGGGAGAGTGTGGAGGAGGTGCAGGTGGGAGAAAAGCCTTCGACACCAGTGACCACAGACAGTACAGTTCAGGGTCAGAGCAGGGAGTGAAATAAATAAGACTAATATGACAGTCATGGACTTCAGGCACACAGACTTTAATAAGATGAGGAAGACAAGGAAAAAATGAAGGGTATGGAGACAATGGGACAGTGGAGGATCCCTGAGAAGCTATCAGAGGAATTGTTTAGGAAGCAGCAGAAATGTGTATAAGAAAAGGTCATAAAGAGCAAGAGGGGGTGGAGACTGCTCTGGTTCACTAGGAAGGTGGCTAGAGCAGTCAGGGAAAGGAGGAGGGCTTTTATAAAATTTACACGATGACACTTAGAAAGGAAGATAGGGAGGAGTATAGGGAGAAGAGGAGTCTGGCAGGGAAGGAGATCAGAAGGGCAAAAGCTGTCAATGAGGAGAAAATAGCCAAATGGGCAAGGAGGGGGGATAAAACATTTTTCAGATATGTGAAAGACAGAAAAATAGCAGGGCAGGGATTACTATACTGAGGGGGCAAGGAGGGATAAACTTGGAGCAGGACTATGAAAGGCAAAGGCAATAAATGAGTATTTTAGCACAGTGTTCACAGAGGAGGTGGAAAGCAGGGGTACAGTACTAGCGCCTAAGGAGAAGGAGGGCAAATGGGTGGATCAGAGCCCATTCACTGTGGATAGGGTCAGGGCTGAGCTGAATAGACTAAGGATGGACATGGCAATCAGGCCTAATGGGTTGCACTCCAGAGTGATCAAGGAACTGAAGGATGAGCAGGCGTCACTCTTGACAAGGCTCTTCAACCTGTCCCTGGAAACGGGGAGGGTGCAGGAGGACTGGAGGAGGGCTGACATAGTACCCTTGCACAAAGGAGGTAGCAGGAAGCTGAAGGAGAACTATCACCCAGTCAGCTCACATCTGTGGTAAGGAAGGTGGTGGAAAGGGCGTAGGCACAGATATGCCAAGCATGCCATGGTGTACTTCCTAAAAATAGCAGGGGTATCAAACATCCGTCCCACGTGTTATCCTGCTTTGTTTGGCATTTTTTTCTTCATTTTTTTTTTTCGCACCATGACTTAATCCCTTTGGAGCGAGGGAGGGGGGTAGCTCAGCAGCCACAGATTTTGTACCTGACTGTCTTAGTCCTGCACTTCTGTGATTGGTTGCAGTGTGAAGTAGGAGGTGTGGCTACTAGTAAGAGGTGCCAACTTTAAATTCCTCTGTACTGTACTGCATTTTCTTAAGTCGGCTGTGGAAGAGAAGAGAAGGATATTGGACAACGGTGAACGGAGCGAAGAGAAGCAGAACACTTGCATTTTTGCATCCTGAGGACTTGGAGTCAGAAAATCAGAGATCACCACCATCCAGTAATAAGTTGCCCACTCCGTGGTTGTGCTGGTGTGGCGACTTGAACCTTGAGATCCGGCATCTACTACAGTACTATATGAGCCCCTGGGAGCCAGTCGGAGTGGAGCTTATCACCAGCAAGTAACTTCTATGCAGCTGCTTTGCCTTGTGATTTAGTGAGTTGCTTGAGTGTAGAGCTGGGAGCCTGCTTGGGGGGCATATGTTTACTGATCAGGGCAGCATTGCGTTGTCTGTGATTGCTGTTTGGTGGCATTGGTGGCAAGTGGCAATGGGAGCCCCCCTACTCTCTGGACAGTCTCGATCCTGTGAATTCCGACAGCCATTTCTAAATTTCTAACTCAGGTATTTGATATTGTGTGCAGTATTTATATTTATTTGCTTTGCCTTTGTCTGATTACCAGTTCTGATTGTAAGTTACTGTTACTGTTACTGGATGGGTGGACCCAGTAGCCGTTTCTAAAAAGCTGTTGTCTGTTTCTGAGTTGGGCAATTTTCATTTTGCACTCGAGTTATTTGATAAGGTTTGTCTGCTCCGATTCCTGATTCTGATTATATTAAGATCAGACAGTAGGTTATGATAGATCTGTTATTCAGATCACAAGAAATGCGTAAGTCTACAGATTTGCTTTTATAAAGTGTTTTGCCCAAGATAAGGTCACATCGGAATGTGTAGTAGCTCTAAGCAGGGTTTGAACCTGCGAACTGTTTCATCTTCTCCTTACTACAGCAGTTCTCAATCCTCTATGTGATTTTTTTTTTTTTATGGAAAACCAGATTTATCGTAATATTTAAATCAGTGTATGTGGGTTCACAGCCCAAAAAGGCCATGTTCTGCTGCTCATGCTGCCAGGGGCTTCTTCATGTGGAGTCTCTTTTGTAAAGAGTTTGAGACAGTCCAGCATAATACCTTTTTTTGTTCTGCTCTTCTTCAGTCCTGCAGCATGTATAGCAAAAGGTGGTAGTAGTAGTAGTAGTAGAGGCATTGTGGGGGTACTGGTAGCAAGAGGGGAGGGAGAAGGGATAAGTTAGGAGCAGCAGTAAAATGGTTTATCTGCCCACTTAGAACTACAACTCCTGACTATTAGTCCAGTGACCAGCATACAGTACATTTGCCAAAACTGGTACTTCAAAGGTAATGATATTACTGAAGCTGCTGCAATAATAAACAAGCATTTGTCAATGCCGAATGTTGTCGCACTGGCATTGGCTTTGGTAGTGCAGTGTGGAAACACATTTTGGGCAGGATGTGAAAAATGACAGCTGTACTGTTCATAAGGAGGTGTAAAAAAATGGCAGTGTTGAAAATGTGGCATGTAAATATTGCAAATTTGCGAAGTTACAAGGGTGCATGGGAAATGTGCAACACACAGTCATTTTATGGACTTTCGGCAACAAATTTTCAGCTTGTACAGTGTTACTGTCATTTCCTCAAACTGTCCCAAAAAGTGATTTTGCACAGCAACCACGCTTTTCTGCGCCGGACGTGCAAAAACACATTTCGAGCAGGATATGTAAAATGACAGCTGTACTGTTCATCAAGAGGTGTGGAAAAATGCCATGATGAAAATCCAGAGTAAAAATATTACAAATGCACGTTACGAGCAAACTGCGCAATGCACGCTCGTGACACTGTTATTTTATGGAGTATTGTCACCAAATTTTCAACACAGGCATTTTAGGAGCTCTGCTCATGAACTGCGTCACTGTTATTTTCATAATCTGTCCCAGACAGTGATTTCCCACACCGACCACGCTATTGTGTGCCAAAAGTGCGAAAGCACATTTTGGCCAGTATGTGAAAAATGACAGCTGTACTGTTCACAAGGAGGTGTAGCAAAATGACAATGTTGAAAATTGGGCATGAAGATACTCTGAATTCATGAAGTTATGAGCGTGCATAGCAACTGTGCAATGCATGCTCATAACACAATCATTTTATGGAGTATCGTCACCAAATTTTCAACATAGGCATTTTAGGACCTCTGCTCATGAACAGTGTCATTGTCATTTTTGTAATCTGCCCCAAACACTGATTTCTCAGAGCGACTGTGCTATTGTGTGACGGAAGTGTGGAAACACATTTCGGCCAGGATGCGAAAAATGACAGCTATACTGTTCACAAGGAGATGTAGAAAAATGACAATGTTGAAAATCTGGCTTGAAAATATTGTGAATTAGTGAAGTTACAAGCTGCGTAGCAACTGTGCAATGCATGCTCGTAAAACAGCCATTTTTTTATTTCTTTCACCAGATTTGCAACATAGGCTTTTTGAAAGCCCATCTCATGAACACTGCCACTGTCCTTGTGTTAATCAGTCCCGAAAGGTGATTCCACGCAGTGACTGTGAAATCACCTTTTGGGACTGATTAACGTCACAACAGTGACAGAATTCATGAGGAGGGGTCCAAAAAATCCATTTTGAAAATCTGATGCAAAAATTCAAAAAAATGCCCGAGATATGCATCGAAATTGAAAAAAACCCTATTTTTTCCATTATACAGCTTACCAGCATTTCCTCAGTTAGCGGTCAGCTTTGAAGAGTGCAGACATGTTCCTGGTCCACCAAAGATTATCACACTGGACTCCGGAGGTAAGTATTTGGTGAGGGAGAGTTGTAGGGAGGCAGGGTGTGCAGCGGGTGGGTGCAGGAGGTAGGGAGACTAAGAGGGACCGTTTTCTGTTTACAGGTGTTTAAAGAAAAACATTGCTGATGGTTTCCTTTTTTTACAGGTGTTTTTTTTGGTGGGTACAGTAGCCGACGGGGGATTGGGCACCCCCATCAGCACATAGGGAGTGGGGGACAGATGCCGACGGGGATTGGGAACCCCGTCGGCAAACAATGAAAGCAGGGGGGGCACATGAGCTGAGGGGGATTGGGCACCCCCTCGGCAACCAAAAAAGGAGAGGGGGGGACACATTATGCCGATGGGGAATGGGCTCCCCCATCAGCACATACAAGAGGGGCAGAGTAAGCTGACCAGGGGATTGGGCACCCCCAAAGTCATCAGTTTAGCAGCCACTGTGCTGCCATGTTTGATGCTGGGGAAACACTTAGGAAGGTACGTTGCATGTGATGAGCTTTGCTCGAGTTGCAGCGGACCTTTCCTTAGATGTGATCGCTCGGGTGATGTGGCGCCGGCATGCAGGCTGATTTGGGAATGAAGGACACACCTACTGGTGCATGCCTTCCATTTGCCCAACAGCAACTGTGCCTCCATATCTCCACTACCGCAAGATGTTGTCTGAGCAAGTGCGCCAACATAAAAAATATACCTGATGGGGAGGAGTACATGCCAGTACAGTACATGCAGTGTAAGACAGACAGGCAAGCTCTGTAGGTTAAGTTTTGAATCCGCGCCATTACTACTGTACCTCAGACACAGCTGCAAGAGAATGAGATGTGTTTTAAATGCAACTTAGTGACAAAGTGCTATAAGGAATAGGTTAGATCTCTGTGCAACATTATTGCATCACCTCAGTTCATCTTCTGTCTGGCTGCACGGAAATGCAGACTATATTTCTGCTGTCTAGTGGGAACAGAGTTTTATTAAACTAAAAATGCACACTGTACTTTTGCTGTCTGGTGGGAACAGACTTTTTTGTTTTATTTAATTTAAAATGCATTCAATACTTTTGCTTGCTGGCTAGTTTGAAAAGGCCAAGGGTATAATTCAACTGCAAATGTAGACTGTACTTTTGCTATCTATTGGTAAAAGAGTTTAATGAAAACTACAAATGTAAACTATGCTTTTGCTGGCTAGGGTGAACAGTGTTTTATTTAAGCAATAAGGCATGGCAGGGTTTGTGTTATAGTGTAATAATGTCACTCCTGGGGTGGGTTGAAGCACGAGGTGAAGCTGAGTGATTCCACCACCCCAGGAGTGATGTTATTACACGATACCACACACCCTGGATTGCCATATTGCAATTACGCAATGGCTTGTTGTTACACGCAGAAAAAAAAATAATTTTAAAGAATGATTTTGTTAGTGTGGGAGAATATTTTTGTTTCTTAAGGAAACAAGTGGCAAATCCTCCAAATGCAATGTCACAGTGATGTTATTGTGTATTAGAAAATGGGCTTTTTATTTGCTGGGCTCTGATTGGCTAGTACCCCTGCCAGGGGGTTACATTAACTTTCAATAGATGCCCAGCAAATAAAAAGTGCCAGTCACCTGACCCCATCACCAACATAACTAGTATCATAGTGTCAACCTTGTTTGCTAATTGGCTCAAACCCGGCAACACAATTCAAAAACTCCACCATTTTTTTTGTCTCGCTAAGCGAGACATAGCACTGCCTAGCCATACTAGCACACTGTGGGCATCTAACATAAAACCGTTTTCCTTTTCTTTCTTTTCCCACAGTTCAGACTCGGATTCCCTATCCTGTGTCTTGGACACCAGCTCCCCAGCTCCCTTGTCTCAGACTCCCAAGGCTCAAACTCCCGCTCCTATTACAAGGACTCCTGCTCCAAGGCTGAAACCCCCGTAATCCAATGCAGTCACAACAGTCTAGAAATGGGGAAAAAAAGCGTCACTCTCATTACCGCCAAATCAAAATGCACAGCGCGAACCTCTCCCTGTTTACTGCAAGAAACTGTCTACCAGTACGAAACTCCACTAAGCAACTAGCCACGATTGGCGAACCAGTGCTCCAACAGCAGCAGACTTTCAGTTTTCTTTTCCATCTCCTCCTTTTACTGACAGGATATATATTAAAAAAAAACACTTTGCACTCACAACACTCCATACAAATGGGAATAAAACCGTCACTCTCGTAACTGCCATTTAAAAATGCACAGTGTGAGCCTCTCCCCGATTACTGCAACAAACTGTCTCCCAGCACAAAACTGCAGTACACAACTTGCTGCAATTGGCGAACCAGCGCTCCAAAGAGCAGCAGACCTTCAGTTTTCTTTTTTGTCTCCTGCTTTTACTGACAGGATACATATAAAAAAAACACTTTCACTAATGGGGTGACATAATGCTGTCTACAGCAAATAAAAGACACAGACTAAGGGAGGTGGGGGCTAAAACAGCTTACTACCAGAAGTACAGGCATTACTTTGCTTCAAAAGAAGAAAAAATGAAACTGTAGTCATTTTTTATTGAATTACTTCACATTTTTCAATATAATCCTGCAAAAATGACAGTTAGCCCATTTTTTTAAGAGCAATAATGCCATCCAGGGTGGGCGGTAAGGCAATACTGGACCTTCCTGGGGCTATAAGGCCCTCCACCTGCAGAGTTAGGCCTCATTACGTCCCTGGACAGTCCGGTATTGCCCAATACCGCCGACCCTGTCGGGCATTATTGCTTGCATAACATCATTGTCTCAATGGGCCAGCAGCCAACCAGCTTCTTACATTTTTCCTTGCCATTGTGTAATAAACCACAAATGCATACTTTACTTTTGCTTGCTGGCTAATGGGGAAAAGAGCATAATGATTTTACAAGGCTGTAATCAGCCAACCTGCATACTTCTTAGTGTCCCATATTTTCAAGGTCATCCCTGATTTTGCTACTGCAGTGGGCATGTTAACATTTTGCTCAGTGGGCAAGGTTACTGTGGATATGCGAGTACATGAGTGTTGGCTTGTGTGGGTGCTTCAGTGAGTGGATACTGTGTGATATAGGTACTAGTGTGAATGGACCTCTGTGGGGCTGGCTACCTTGATGTGGTACAGAGGCTTGTCGCACTGCAACACTGTCACTAAAAGCCATTATGTTAGTCTGACACTGGGGACTGAAAGGCCTCCTTACTGTTTGGGAATGGGAGTATGTGTGTTACATATATATATGTCACATTTATAGTATACATCACAGACTAACTGATGCTTGTGTCGGGTGGGAGGTCATTGCAAGGACAATGGGGGGGATAGCAGAGAGTCAGCTTGGTGTATAAATCTGAAATTCTTGGCTACACCCCTGGGTGGTGGAGGCATTAATCAAGGAGAGGGTGGTGAATTACCTGGAGGAATGTGGCTTGCAGGACAGCAGACAGCCTGGCTGCACCAAGGGCAAATCATTTTTTTAATTTTTTATTTATTTTAGTCTTTGGTAACTGGGTAAGGCCCACTAAGCACAAGTGCCTGTTTTCAGGAGTGACCTGGGAGCACTATGCTGTTAAGTGAGTCACACAGTATGCAAGTGGAGGTTGTGAGAATCAAACCCAGGTCTGGTCTACTGGATGTATCAAGTTCATTCACAACTCATTACTCTAACCTCTCTAGGCTATACTGCTCTACCAACCTAATTGAGGTCTTTGATTAGATGACTTAGGTAATTGACCAGGGATGGGCAGTGGATGTGGCCAATCTGGACTTCAGCATGCCCTTCGACACTGTCCCTCACAGCAGATTGGTGAGTAGCAGGGAAAGCATGGGGTTGGGAGGGAAAATAGCAGGCTGGGTGGAGGCCTGGCTGGCAGAGAGAACTCTGAGGGTAGTGCTTAATGGGGTGCACACTAAGGTGGCAAGGGTGAGGAGTGGAGTGCCACAGGGGTCAGTTTTGGTTCTGTTCCTCTTCAACATCTACTTCAGTGATATTGTGGAGGGTTGCGGGGGAGGGTGTGCCTATTTGCCAATGATACAAAAATCTGCAATAGGGTGAACACCCCGAAGGGGGTTGGGACATGAAGAAAGACCTTAAGATGCTCAAAGAGTAGGCCGGGAAGTGGCAACTGAAATTTAATGCCAAGAAGGGCACTGTGATGCATCAAGGGAGGAAAAATATACAAGCGGGGTACATACTGGGGGGTATCAAGAATCAGAACAGGAAAGGGATCTGGAGATCATAGTCTCCTCAAATCTTAAGGTAGATTTCCAATGTAGTAGGGTGGTGGGAAGGCCCAATGAATTGCTGGCATGCATCAGCAGGGGCATTACTAGCAGAAGAAGGGAGGTTATAATGCCCCTGTACAAAGCAATGGCGAGGCTGCAGTTAGAGTACTGGGTTCAGTTCTGGAAAACACACATCTGTAAGGATATAGATGCATTGGAGAGAGTTCAGAGAAGGGCAAAAAAGATGGTGCAGGGTATACGGGGAAGACATACAAGCAGAAGTATTAGGAACTAAATCTGTACACGTTGGAAACAAGGAGGGAAAGGGGTGACATTGAAACCTTTAAATATGTAAAGGGACTCAAAAAAGTAGGTGAAGGGGGTCTACTGAGAAGGAAGTATGGAGTCAGAACAAGAGGGAACAGCCTTAGATTGCAAGGAAATAGGTTTGGGGCAATGTGAGGGGCACTTCTTCACAGAGAGGGTGGTGGAGCCCTGGAACAGACTGCTGAAGGGTGTGGTGTGGGATAAGATGGTGGAGAATTTAAGAAGGCATGGGGCAAGCATATAGGACTGAGTACTGCGGGATGGTGGAGGCAGATGAGGAGGGGGTATTAGAAAGTGGAGGGTTGGGCAGATTAGATGGGCCGAAAGGGTCTTTTTCTGTTTTCAGATTTCTATGATTCTATGAACATCAGTGGGTTCAGACTCCAAATACAGCAATCAACTGCATGTTTTATTTATTTATGACTTTGATAACCGGGTAAGTGCACTGATCCCAGGGACCATTTTCAGACACAACCCGGGCCACATAACATAGCATGGAATGGCAGAGATTAGAACATGAACTACTAATTACACATGTGGAGAATACATTCAGATACAGCTATTAAAGCACAATGCATTGGTAAGGTACATGTCCAGTAAGTGACAGCAAAAGCTGTTCACAATATGACATTTGGTACACAAACAGCAATTGTGGGCAAAGTTAGGTACAAAGGTTGTGTGTGCATGTTGTAAACATAGCATATACAGTGGGTAACAACTAAACAGTGGGTCATGCATAGAAATAAATATACAGTGTGTACAAGGCTGTGAGGTGACATAACCTATAGAACAATAACAGGCAGGAGGGCACAGTGTACACAGGGGACTGGTGTGACTAGGTTAGAACCCCCTAGGTGTTGGGAGACTGGTGCGGCTAGGTGGGTAAACCCCTAGGAGTTAATGGCCTAATGTTGTCAGGTGGGTACACCTGGGGGCAATGGCAGGAGGAGTTCGCCAGGATCCTTGTTTTGAGGCACGATTTGAAGCTGAAGTGAGTGTTGATGGTTCGGAGTTCAGCCTGTAGGCTGTTCCACTGTGAGGGGGTGGCTGCAGACCAGGCCCTGCTGCCCATGTTGGTAGATACCCTGGAGATAGTTAGATGGTGAAGATTAGTTGAGCGGAGGCTACGGTGTAGGGTACGGGTTTTGAGGATGGAGGTAAGGGGGGATTCAATGCCCATGCGGATAACATGGTCCACCATGCTGCTAAGGGCAAAGTCGAAGCATCCCTGCAGCGGTAGCCATCCCAGGGTATTGTATAGTGGGCAGTGGTGGGTGGAGAAAGGGGCCTGTTAAGCAAAGTGACAGGCACTGTTATAGGCAGTGGAGAGTTTAGTCAAGGTGGCAGCAGGGGTCCTGGAGTATTTGGGAGAGCAGTAGTACAGAATACTCCATTTAGCAGACAGCAGTAGTCCATTTCGTGTCACAAATTTACTTCGTGGTACCTGGTACCACTATCTGATCTAGAAGGTAGGATACTGCTGCCTACTGCTACTACTACTACTACTATCACTGTTTATCCTCACGAGTCACGACTACTACTTATCACTGTTTATCCTCACGAGTCACGACTACTACTTATCACTGTTTGTCCTTACTCCAGTCCTTACTACTGCTACTGCTATTACTACAACTACTACTTGTCACTTGTTTTGCCCTCAGCAACTGATCCTGACTGTAGTGTTTTAATTTTTGTACAGTGCATGGCTTAGCAGATGCTGAAACTCAGAAACCGAACACTCTTTGTATATTTCTCACATTCTCCATATTTGGCTGTGATTAATTCACAGAAAAAAATACTACTAAATTGAAAATTCATATCATTTCTTTATTGTTTGTGTGTGTGGTATGCTTGCCCGGTTACGTCTCACTTACAGTAACTGGGCTGAGATTATTATGTTACTATATTTTATTTTTCATACTTAAATTGCTTGGCAGTGGCTGGCAGCAATTGTGGAACTAGGAAAGATTTAATTGGGTTGTGTGTCATCAGGTCTTCAGGTGGCAGTGGCAATCTTTTTTATGACTGCAGGGCACTTGACTGATGCGATGTGTGACTGTCTGCCTGTCTGGGTGGTGGTGATTATTATGTCTATCGTTTTTCTTCTTTAAGGATTCAGCACGTTTATCAGATTCAGAAGAAGTATTCATAGTATTAAAAAATGTTGCCATGTCTTGGACCAGGTAGCGTCATACCATATATCATAATACACCGGGGCATGCAAAGCAGTTGCATCATTCACATGGGTAGGGCGGGTGAGCTCTTTCAGTGATGCTCATTTGATCATTCATATCCATTTCTTTGGCCTGCTAGGCTCTGACTAGAACATCCATCAAAATAATACCCACACTGCATCATTAATAAAAAAAATCTTAGCTGCCTGGCAGTGCCTGCAGTTCTTGGTGGTACAATGATACAGATATTTGCATCTTCCTCTCTCTCTCTGTCTCTCCAAGCACACTCAAGTCACAGACCCTAACAAGATATGCCACCATTATAGGCCAGTGATGAAGGGGCTAGTAGTGAGTGATTGCTTTTTTATTCAGCAGTCTTACATTCATTTTTATACAAATAATTTATTACATTTCTTTTGGGCCTCTGTGTCACGTGACCAACTTTGGCCACTTCTATGCTTTTTTTCAAATATTTGTGAATAAATCAAAACTACTCAGAACAAATCAAAACTTCACTGTGTTCTGGTTCTTATTTAATAAGATTCAGAACTTCACTGAGTTCTCACAGCCCTAGCTGAGATAAATTTGCCATGGAGGAGATGTGGTAGCCATTCTGACACTGGCACATTTCCTTAAGTACCATGCTGGTCAGAGATTTAAAGAAGTTTACAGAGACTAATTCAAGGAGCTTGAGAGATGATTGTATTTTATTCCAGATAGACAGGATGACATAGCTAATTGCAGCTGTGCCGTAATAAGTATGGAATTTGGACATGCCCAACAAGATGAAAGAGTTTTTCCTAAGGGAATAGCAGTTGTGAGAAGGGCGAAATAAGGATGTGATGTATGGGGAAAGTTTGTTCAGCAATGCTTTGAGAGTCCAGGTACTTGTATGGAGCATCCTTTTTGTTGCGAGGGATGTCCATCTCACTGCAGAATAAAGGGCATAGTGACGTGTTCTGGATGTTGTGTTAATAATGAAACGTAGAGCATAGGGGTGGGAAAAACTGCTGTTTTCCACCCTGAGCTTTCACAGAAATCAAGGAACTGTTGCGAAAGTTTCTGAACTTCTGCCTGTGGCGGAGCTGAAAACTTCGGTGAAGGTTACCGAGTGAACTTTCGCCTGGTAATAATAAAATAAAGAGCCCTGGTGGCTAGTGAGCCCTCCCCCCACCCTCCCAGCATGTAAAAAATATCCCTGGTGGACAGTGGTCCCTCCCATCCACCCAGTCACCCACCCTGAAATGTACAGTAGCTCCCAACCCCCTGTATCCCATTCTCCACTTCTCCAGTTTAAAAAATAAAAAAAAAATCTCTGGTGGTCTAGTAGGTTTTTGTTTTTAAATTTGAGACCCCTCCCCATCCTAGATCCCCAGTCCCAAATCCCTGATTGTATGGCAATGCACCTGGGAAACAAACAAAAAAAGGGAAGAGAACACAATGGGGGGTGAGATACTAACAACAACAAAAATCGAAAGGGACCTGGGAGTAATTATATCAGATAACCTTAAGGTGGGCAAGCAACGTGAGAAGGCAGTAAGGAGGGCTGGGGTGATATTGGGATGCATAGGGAGAGGCATCACCAGTAGAAAACAGGAAGATGTTATCCCTCTGTGCAGACAGTTGGTGAGACCCCGTCTGGAATACTGTGTGCAGTTCTGGAGATCCCATCTCCACAAAGACATAGATAGAGTGGAGGCTGTTCAAAGGAGGGTAACCAAAATGGTGCAGGGTCTCAACCAGAAGACATATGAAGAGAGATTAAAGCAGCTTAATGTGTATACCCTTGAGGAAAGAAGGGAGAGAGGGGACATGATAGAAACTTTCAAGTACCTCAAGGGAATTAACAAAGTCCAAGAGGGTAGCATCTTTCAGAAAAAGAGATTTGCAAGGACAAGGGGGCACAATCTGAAGATAAAGAGGGAACAGCTCAGAGGTAATGTTAGAAAGTATTTTTTCACGGGGACAGTTGTGGACGCATGAAACAGACTTCCTGAGGAGGTTGTGGAGTCAAGAACAGTGGGAGAATTCAAGAATGCATGGGACAGACATAAAGCAAATCTAGTGGGGGGGTAGGAAGAAGTAAGCTGTTGGTTAACTAGCATCTGCAGTTTATTCATAAGGTAGGGAAATGGACAGACTAGGTGGGCCAAGCGGTCCTTATCTGCTATCAAATTCTATGTTTCTATGTTTCTGATGGTCCAGTGCCCCACAACCAGCCTCCCTAGAAGCCAGATGTCCCACCACCTCACTCCCACCTCCATCGCATAAACCCCAGCAGTGGGCAGACTGGCACAGCTCTCCTCTCTCCTCCATGGCTGGCCCACCCACTGAGCTGTCAATGAATGAGCACACAAACGCTCATTCATTGACAATGGGGGTGGGAGATGAGTGGTGGGACACCTGTTAAGGAGGGGGGAGGGATGCTAGATCACCAGGAATGTTGGACTAGGGATTGGGGATGGAGTTAAAATTTAAAAATGAAAGCCCACTAGACCACCAGAGATTTGTTTTTTAAACTGGAGAAGTTGAAATAGGGATGCTGGTGGGTTACTGGACATTTCAGGGTGGGCAGGTTACTGGTTGGAGGGGAGGGACCACTAGCCCCAAGATATTTTTTTTACATGCAGAGAGCATGGGGGGGCCACTAGCCACCTGGGCTCTTTGAGAGCAACTGGCATTTGAAACTTGAGTAGCAATCACTGGCAGAATTTCCACAGAAGTTCAGAAATCAATTTCTGAACTTTTACAGAAGTGAAAGTCAGACTTTCACTCGAATGCTGCCCACAGAATTTTTTTTTGCCCACCCCAACTACAGCATGGTGAAAGAGGATATCCAGCTTGTGTAGGTTGGATGCTTACCTACTATTACATATGATGTCCACGTAGCCAAGAAGAAGGAAGGTGGCTTGTGCTAACCTTTTCCTGATATTTGTGGGAAATAGGGATTTATTCCTGTAGAAAAAACAGCCTAATTCCTAATTTATTGGAAAGTGATTCAGTGTGGACAGTAAAGATAGGTTGCTGTCTAACCATAGTCTTGAATATTAAAATTTTTGACTACCTCCAGTGAGTCCCCTATTAGGGTTGGGTAGGTTCAGATGAGGTCTACTTTCATAGAGATGATGAAAGCTGAGACAGAAGTATAGAGAATTGTCTATGGGAAGTCATTCACAACAAGGATATTCTTGATTGAGAGGTCTCCATGTCAACGCTAGACCTTGAGAGTAAAGATCGAGAGGTTGTCCATTGACATGGAGACCTCGAGATTTGAAAATATCCTTATCTGTGAATGACTCACTATAGACCATCTTTTATAGTGTATGATGAGTCCAGATAAGGTTTTAGCTGAAAGCAAAGTACCTTCAGGCAAGATTTATTCAAGTGCCACTTTTTTCCACCTATACTTGTCCATTGTCACTGCCATGGGCCAACATTGCACATGCACAAATGCCTTTGATCATGTTGTGCTGCACCGGTGATGTACTCAGTGCAGAACAACAAGATCATGACACACTGAGTGCAGCACAGCAAAGTGGTTCCAGTCATGGATTTCCATGTGGAACAGGATTCCACCATACACTATAAGAATATTGTTGTGTTTTTGTTTTTTTGGCATTTAACAACAATTTGGAATTTACTAGGTTGCATTGTAGTAGGTTGAAATCAGACTGCAATTCGGTGAAGATGTCTGACAGGGAGGATTTTGAGGAATGTAATACAATGTCATCAGCAAAGAAGTGTAGTGTCGAGTTGTGAATGTTATTGCTTAGGGAACTGATGTAAACAGCAAACAGCAGAAGTCCTAAGATAGAGTGTTGGGGTACACCACTTGTGAGCGGTAAGGGAGAGGATTGAAGCCAGTCGTCTTTAATGCACTGGAGTCTACCGGATAGGTAACTTGAAAACCAGTTTACTGAGCATTTGTTGAAGCCATGTTCCTTTAAATTTAACTAGCTGGAGACTGTGATCGACAGTATTGAAACCTTTACTCAGGTCTAGGAAGATAGCTCCTGTGGGCTGTTTGCTGTCAAGGGTGTTGAATCAGTCATTTGTTACATTGGCCAGTACTGATACTGTACTATGGCTTTTACCTGATGCCTGATTGCAGTGGGTTACATAAGTCTGAGCTTTCAAGGTGTTCCTTTAACAAATTATTAACTCCCTTTCTAGAAGCTTAGACAGAACCGACTTGGAAATTTGTCTATAATTGTTTAGGTCACTCTGGTCACCAGATTTAAATAAAGGCAGTAGGAATGCTGTTTTCTAGCAAAAGGGAAACATTCCAGAAGTAACTGAAAAATTGAGGATGTGTATTATGAGGGCAACTAGGAGGTAAGACCCTAGTTTTAAGAATGTGGGCTGTATTCTATCTGTGCCAGAACTCTTTTGCATGTCCAGTTTTTATAGCAGGTCCTCGACTTGTTTGATTTTGACTGGGGTGAGACAGAAGAAGTCCTGGTTCTCCAGTTCCACAGAAACATCCTTAGGTATAGGGCTGTCTGCAAACCTAGCAGCTGGGGAAGAGTCAAATGATAGTCCAGCTGTTGCAAAATGCTCATTTTAATTTTTGAGGATAGTACCCTGATCAGTGCTTATGGTACCTTTAGTGATATTTCTGACTGGGATTGAGGGTGGGATTCTGTGTCCTTTGACGGTTTTGATCATTCACCAGGTTTTAGCTCAGCAGCCCTTGGCACCCTCTAAGGCCTTCATGTAATAGTTCAATGTGCTTACCCAATCTGATCAGATTATATGAGAGTATGCTTGTGCAACTTGATTTGCTTTGTGGCTTTCTGCCTCTCTATCCATGGGATATACTATCCTGTAGGGGTACAATGGAATGAACCCTAGAGGAGGGTTCCCACCTCTACAAGTGCAGCAGGAATGATTACATTGGCTAAAAGTAGGTTAAGAAGAAGCCCACGAGTAAGAGAGATAAGCCACTACAGGAGGAGGAGTGGATGGTGGGCACAAAAAACGAATCCTGAATGCCTCCAGAATGCATCAATCAATTAATCAATCAATCAATCACTTTATTTAACTAGGCATAAACACCATTGAGCAAGCTCATTTTCAAAGTGGTCCTGGGCATAAATATAATATAGTACACTTCATATGACTACAATTACACTGGACAACGGTGCAAAAAAAAAAAAAGAAAAAACATTGTGAAGGTGCCAGTCAATATGGACCTATACATACCGGTCAACATAATTAACATGCAAAGGTACATAATGATAAGCTTTACTGACATGAGAAGAGACAACAATCCCATATAGTCTCCGCTGAGTAAGAGCTCATACCTAAATGATAAAAATAAGGAGGTATTAAGGAATAGGTTAGAAACTGGGGTGAAAGAGTAGGCAGCCAAAAGGGAGGCCTGATTAGGTAAAAGGCAGAGAATAGGCCGGGTCATCTTGGATTAAGGGAACTAGGCTTGTAGGTCCAAGGTTTCTGTTGTTAGGAATGTGGGGTGGATGAGATACTTAGGCATAGGATTTGAGAGTGGCACCCGAGGCTCAGGGGTCATCGTCATCTGAAACAGTTGCATGATTCCTTCAGATAATTCATTAAAAGAGCTCTGAATGTGAAAATGCTTGGAAGTGAGGATAATTTTAATGAGTCTTGCATAGTGTTCCAAAGTGATGGAAGTGAGAAGTTGGTTGCTGCTGAGCCAAGGGTAGTTTTCTCTGTAGCAATCTGGAAGCAGATTAAGGAGAAGCATCTCAGGCCATAGAAACCCTTAGCCCGTTTGAAGATGTTTGAGATCTATGCAGGGAGGTTATCAGATAATGCTCTAAAAAAAACAGAGGAGAGCATTCCTTTTTCTTCTAGTTGAGAGTGAGGTCCATCCCAAAACCTGATATAGACAACAGTGATGTGTACTACGGGGTAGATTTAAGATAAATCTTAAAGCCCGGTGGTAAAGGGTGCCCAGTTTCTTTAGCATCATTGATGGGCAATGACTGTAAAGGAGGTCAGCGTAGTCCAATATAGGTAGGAATGTAGTTTATACTAGTCTCATTCTGGCTTCTTTTTTTTTCCATTAAAATTTTATTAACCATTTAAATACAGAGAATGTATCAATTACACACAAGATCTCCAGGTAAACAGTAGTACATGAACCCATAAACCACGTAAATCATATGATACATGTGATACATCCTCTGCCCTCCCCCACACACCCCAACCCACCCCCTACCCACCCCTCCACAATGCTCTGAGGTACCTACCCAACACCATGAACCAAAAACCAGAAAAGAAAGGAAGAGAACAACATCTCTATACAGTGTAGCAGGCATATAGGGGTTACTCCATAATTTATTAAACCTAGGGAGCTTATTCTGAAGAATGGCAATCATCCTCTCCGTCCGCAGATTGGCAAGTAGTTCCTCTAACCATTCTGCGTAACTAATCACCACTGAATCCTTCCAGTGTCTGAGAACCAGACTCTTAAGGGAGGCCGAAATCATCAAAATATGAGACCTCCTACTCTTAAAAGGAATAGAAGCTACGTCTCCCATTAGACAAATTTCGGGGTAAAGAGGTCACCAACCCCAAAATCGAATCTGCCCCATTTTTTGATACTGGTCCAGAGCGGCAATCTTAGGGCAGTGCCAAAATATGTGCAACAAATCCCCCACCCCTGCTGGCACCTCACACAGGAGGCATCCCAGATCAAACTAAGCTCCTCAACTTCTGAGGAGAATAATATATATTATGAAGTATTTTGAACTGGATCAATCTTAACCGATCCTGAGAAATTACCTTATGACAGCTGTGCCACAACCCCGTCCAATCCAACTCCCCATTGGGAAACACTGACGCCCAATAAGAAGTAGGGGCTAAATTCTGGGAGTAGGCCCAACCAAACATTTTGGCATATATCTTTGAAACAGCATGCGGCATTCCCGCCATAGGTCGTAACGTCTCGGAAAACTCAATCATTGGTCTCTGTAATACTCTCCTACCAAATTTACTAACTATAAGATGACGGAGCTGGTAAACCTGAAAGATCGCCGAGGATGACAACTTAAACTTGGTTAGAATCTCAGGTGCCGAGAGCACACTACCCTCTGCCGAGATTATGTCCCTTACACAACACTCCCCCTCCTGCACTAGCCAGGCTGCCCTTACAAATCTACCTCCTATACAAAATCTTGGATTGCCCAATTATGGGCTGAGACGGGTCAGTCACATGAGAATATTTCAAAAAACCACACAGCTGGGCGTGAGCCCTCACCAATACCTCAGTCGGGGAGTTCTTGAGAGCCTCTGGCAAGAGATTGGGACTGACATACAGGAGAGCCTCAGGAACAAGACCTGCCCCTTTAATGAGAGCCAATTCAATCTGTAACCATAAGGGAGTATACGAAGCCTGTACGCCCTGCACCCACCTCAGATATTTGTTAGCTTGACCTGCCCAATAGTAGAGTCCCAAGTGCTGTAATCTAAGTCCACCCAATAATTTGGGAGCTGCCAACTTATTATAAGCCATTCTAGCTTTCTTGTAACCCCACACAAAGTTGGCAATAAGCCCATGGACCTTTTTGAACCATGAAAACGAGAGTGGGATGTTCAAAGCATTAAGCGGATAAAACAACCTGGGGAACACATTCATTTTGACCAAACTTATCCTCCCCCACAACGAGATCGGAAGCTTCGCCCACCTTCTTAAATCCAAATCAATCATGCGAACCAAGGAGTCCAGATTGAGCTGCCGGATACGCCTCTCACTCCTAGATAGGGAGAGACCCAGATACCTAATAGCATCCGATTTCCACTTCAAACCCAGCTCCGTCACCTCCCGCTTGAATACCCTCCAATTAAGCGGGTAAACTACCGTCTTCCCCGGGTTTAACTTATAATTAGCCAAGGAGCTATAGACTTGTATTGTATCCATCAAAGCCGGAATAGAATCCTACGGGCATGAGATATGAACCAAAAGATCGTCCGCGTAGGCGGTGACTTTAACAATACTATCCTGCACCTTGATTCCCTTAATTTTGTGATTATAGAGTATACTTTTAATCAGGGGTTCGAGGTACAAATTGAAAAGAAGGGGGGACAACGGGCAACCCTGACATGTACCTACGTATAACCTGAAAGAATCAGAAGTCACCCCATTACACGAGATCCTGGCCATGGGATTAGAATACATGAACCTGATCCATTGTACAAAAAGATCCGGAAAACCAAATTTACGCATCACCGCAAACAGATACTGCCAGTTAACCCTATCGAGCACTTCTCCGCATCCAACGAGACCAGAACCATGGGGTCACTGCCTTCCTCGACGCTGAGAAGATACATGCCACCGTTCTCAAATGGTCATTTATCGACCTCCCTGCATAAATCCGACCTGCTCCGCCCCAATCAAATCAGGTAAAACCACCTTTAAGCATTCAGCTAGCACCTTTGCCAGAATTTTGACATCGTAGTTGAGCAGAGAAATAGGCCTATAACTTGCAAGTTGCTCCAATGGCTTATCAGGCTTCGTATCAGTACAATGAGAGCCTCTGACAGGATTGGTCTAGTGACCGGCCATCAAGGATGCACTGGAACAAAGACACCAAGAGCGGTGACAATTGTTTGGAAAACACCTTATAAAAATTAGGCGAAAAGCCATCCAGCCCCGGTGTCTTGTTCAAAGGGAGCCCCTTAATGGCCCTCTCCACATCTTCTTGGGAAATGCCAGAAATAAGGGCCCTTTTCTGTTGATCTCCTAAAGAAGGAAGGTTCAAGTCCCCAAAGGAGGCCAAAATCTCATCCTCTGAGGGGGGATTCCTCATCGGCCCATAAAGGGATTCAAAATTACTCCTAAATTCCTCCACTACCTCCTCAGGGGAGGTTTTAATCCGGCCGTCCTTTTCGGACTGAACTGCCTGAATTATACGGGAAGCTTCCAGTTGCTTGACCCTTCTTGCTAAAAGTCTCCCCGCCTTCTCCCCCGACCCACATAGCTGGCTTTAGACTTGATCAACACCAGTTCTGCTTGCTCCCCCAATAAAGTGAGGTAAAAATCCTTCAGCTTTATTAGTTCCTGTTTGTCTTTCTCTGTAGGGTCATTGGACAAGCTATTCTCCTTGGCACGTATCCGGGCTAATACATCCTTTACTAACCTCTCCTTATCCCTTTTCCTGTTAGCAGCCTGCCCAATCAGGACCCCCCTGATAAACGCCTTAAAAGCCCCCCAAACCATATCTGGATGAACATCCTCTCTCACGTTATACCGAACAAACTCCTCTATTTGTGAGGTAATATATTGAACCATATTATGATTTCTCAGGATCTGGTTATTTAATTTCCATCTACTATTCCCCCTTAGGGAAGGATGCAAAGGTAATCGAGATCGATACCACCGCATGATCCGAGGGAGGTCCCGACAGAATTTCGGAACCTAACACCCCAGCAAGGAGATTACAAGAAAGCCAAATATAATCAATACGAGAGGCGGTACCATGAACCGACGAGATAAATATGTATTCACGTACCCCGGGATGGAAAACTCTCCACCCATCCGACAAACCAAATTGGTCTTCCCAGTCCCTCATGGCTCTTTGAGCTGGGGAAAGCCCTGAATACAATGGGCTGGACCTATCTACCAAAGGGTCCATCGCCACGTTGAAATCCCCACCAATTATAATAGGAACATTCACAAAAAGGCGACATCACCTCGACTAACCGCACATAAAAGTCCTGGGAGTCCGAGTTGGGACCATATACTGAACCAATTAAAATCTCTAGAGTCAGTAACTTCCCCAGAACTAATATATATTTACCCGCTTTATCCTGTATCACCTGCAGGGGAATAAAGGGCACAGCCTATGGACTAAAATCATGACTCCCTTACTCTGGGAACTACCTTGCGAGGCAAAAATTTGTCCAAACTGGAGACGCCTCATATTGTTAACCTCAGCCTCCAATAAATGTGTCTCCTGCAAAAACACTATGTCCGCTCCTAGAGCACCCAGATGTTTCAGAATGTTATATTGCTTGAGCTTCTGCCTTGCCCCCTTAACATTCCAGCTTAAACACCTAATAATATTATTAGATGCCATAAACCCAGATCCGACTTCCGGGGTCACCCCTAAATAACATCGGATATTCACCTCCTCCTACTCCCTCAGAGCCTTGTAGAGACCCTCCCCCCCAGCAACCCCTAGAGATAGTAAGTCTAAACCCGCCCACCCCACCAAACCCCCAATAAACCCCCTTTAATACTAGAAACCCCACCTTGTACCCCCAGACCCCAAAAACACACCCCTGATAAACCCTCCCACAGCATCACGGCCCATGATGTCCACCCACTCCGCTACATCATCCGCTGCCCCGCCGCCCCCTAGCCCAATATTTGACTACCCTAAAATGAAAAGCGCCCACCCACTCCATAACCGAACCCTATATTTGACTAGAACCATCCTACCTCCATATCTGTTAACCGGACTACAAACCTTCCAAACAAAACCCCTCACCCACCATACATCATCCCCTTGTCCAGAGAGGCAGCCCAGGACCATAATTCTACCTCCTTATACCACCTTACTGAAACCTTATTCTTTCCCCGGATTACATACAGACTCATTGAGAATAAAGAGAGAAAACCAGAGACCCCATACTTACACAACCCCAAGTGCCCTCAGGCTGAACAATAGGAACCCCCCAACAAAGCCAGATATCATTACCTCTAATTGGCCCCCCCTCCAAACGAACCCCATCTGCAATAGCACAATTTGTATATTCTAGCCCACGACAAAGTAAAGGAATCAAGTCCCAAATTGAAAGGGCCCTATAATGAGCCCTATCCAGAAAGTCCAGTCTGCTGTCCCTAGAAGGGTTCCTCCAGCTTCCAAGCAGTCCATTCTGTTCCTCCAGAGTAACAGACAGTCCGTGAGCCCTGGGCAAAACAATATTCATAACTATTGTAGTCCAACAAGCGATGCCTCTATAATGATCGCTATGTTCATCCATAAGCATCACAGGGCCAACCATTTCTAATATCGCCCCTCAAAGTTATGCAGCTACAGTCCTTCCTGGCACACCTCCAACCACTTCAGACCCCCGGCTGAACCGAGTATCGCCATCACTTAGGCCTAAACGGATCAGGCAGGGCCTTCTGCAACATTTCACGGGACACCTCCATCTCTTCAAACGCTTGCCAGGTGTCATCCATGAAAATTGAGAGCTTTGCAGGGTAAATCATCCTATACTTAATGCCCACCGTAATTAGCTTGGACACCAGGGGGTGAAAAGAAGCCCTCCGTTGCCGCACTGACAACGGCAAGTCCTGCGTAACCCTGATATTCACTCCTTCCCATTGCAGTGATTTAAGCTCTCTGACCTTTTGAAGGAAAAGCTGCCTTTCTTGGAAATTTAAAAATTTGGCCAGAAAAATACGAGGAGGTGCACCCGGGGGTAGGCCGCAGGGCTCTGTGTGCTCTCTAGATGCTATAACAAGGCCCGAAGGGCGAGGGACCAGCAATCTTCTCCACCAGCCTTTGAAAAAACTTCACAGGGTCCCCTCCTTCCTCTCGCTCTGGCAGACCGATCAAGACCACATTATTGCGCGGCTTTTACTCTCTAAGTCTTCAGTTTTCCTCTCGATTTTAGCCATATGCTGATTCACCAGGGTAAATGCCCCCTCTAGCTTTTCGACCTTGCACTCCAATGACTTCACCCTGGCCTCATTATCTGTAGCTCTTCTGGCCAAATCATTCAGGGTACCAGTAATACTTTTAATTTCTGTAGCCAACTCTGCCATTTCCTCCTTAAAAGGACTGAACTCCTCCAGAAAATGCGACACCGTTAACGGCTCTTCCCCTCCGGCTCCAGGTTCACAGGGCTGGGTGACCTGCACAGACGAGGCCCGCAACTTCTTTGCGGCCTTCTCGGGGGGTAACAGGGGGTGTTTGTTTTGGCAAAGCCTTCGGCATCTCCTCCTCCATTAGCAACACCAACACCTTCTACCCAGTATCCACAGCCTTCCTTTAACTGTCTGGGTGAGACAAATACAGCAGTGAGCAGGGAAAAAAACAACTTTAGGCAGGAGATTAGCGGAGCTATCAGCGAGTGCAGCTAGCAAGGGAACAGCATCACGTGACTCCCCCTCATTCTGGCTTCTAACGTGAGTAGGTGTTTAATGCGATAGAATAAACCTAATCGCTGTCTTAGTTTCTTCAAGGTTTCATTTATAAGTGGCACAGAGAGATGAGCTTGTTATCCAGCCAGAACCCTAGGTATTTAAAGATATCAACTACTTCAAGTGGTTCATCTAGGAGTGTTTGGATCTGTGTGATATGTAGACATCTGGAAGTAGACTTTGGTGAGAGAATCATTGCTTTAGTCTTTTTGGCATTGAGGAGGAGCTTATGAGTGAGAAGGTTACTTTGGAGGATGTTGAAGTCTTTCTGTAAGTACTCATGGGCCAGATTCAAGGATGAAATTGTGGTATAGAGTACAGTATCAACTGCAAATAAGTGCACATTAGCTGTTCTCAGCTGCGAGTCCAGATTATTGAAATATATTGCGAAGAGGATAGGGCCCTGTATGGAGCCCTGTGGGACTCCTCGTAACAAGGATTTTTGTGGAGACAGATCTCCTATGGCTTTGACTTGTTGTAACCTATTGGTTAGGTAGCTGGTGAACCATTTAATGGCAGAACTATCAAGTCCGATGTTACTCAGTGCAGTAAGCATGATGGTATGATCCACAGTATCGAAGGCCTTACTTAGATCAAGGAAGGGGGGCAAATACATGCTTTTTAGAGTCCAAGGCCATTTGCCAGTCTGTAGTTACTTTGGCAAGAGCTGGTATTGTACTGTATTTGGCTCTGAAGCCAGACTGAGCCAGGTTTCACAACTTTTGTGAATCCAAATGTTCTCTAAGTTGGATGTTGACAATTTTTTTCAAGTAATTTAGAGAGGACGGATAGTACAGAAATATGCCGGTAATTGTTCAGATCACTCAGATCCCCAGTCTTGAATAATGGTAGGATGTGGGCAGTTTTCTACAAGACAGGTAGCTCACCTTGAATCAGAGAGGTGTTGAATAAGTGTGTAATGGGGGTGGTCAGATAGGAATGGCCAAGTTTTAGGAAGTAAGGTTCAATATTATCTACACCTGCACTCTTTTTTGTATCCAGAGAAAGAAGGAGGTCCTCCACTTGCTTGAATGTAATTGTGAGGAAGCTGAAGGGGGTGGGATGTGGCTGGTTATGATTGTGATTACCAGTGAAGCCAACAGTGTAGTCTCTTGCCAAGCTAAGTTTTCTTATAGGTGAGGTTTCAAAGGCAAGCCCTGTAGTGGCAAAGTGATCATTAAGCTTTCCTCAAGTGCACATTAGCTGTGCCCAGCTGCAAGTCTTTTAAATAGTTTTTTTTATTTTAATGGGTGCACCGCAACATATCCAAGACACACTGTTTTAGGGTAGCTGGTTCATTCCACTGGGGTGTCAAACAGATGAGGCATACTGATGAGTCCTGGTAGGATGAAGCACGTGTCTATGTCATCTGTTAGTACCCTTTGCAAACTGTGTGAGAGGCCTTTTGGCACCATGCAATTCTGCTTAACGCTGAACCAGCATAACATTCTGTGGTGATTTGCAAATGCAGCCCGTGATGCTTTGCATTGTATGGGCGTGTGTGATTTTGTATTTTCTTGAAACTTGGCTTCCCAGCCAAATGCCCTTTGGGGTAACCCTTGCCTCAGTGTTTGTGCACAGAGGTTGTCTTTTAAATAGTTTTTTTTATTTTAATGGGTTCACCACAACTTATCCAAGACACACTGTCTTAGGGTAGCTGGTTCATTCCACTGGGGTGTCAAACAGACTAGGCATACTGATGAGTCCTGGTAGGACGAAACACGTGTCTATGTCATCTGTTAATATCCTTTGCAAACTGTGTGAGATGCATTTTGGCACCATGCAATTCTGCTTAACGCTGAACCAGCATAACATTATGTGGTGATTTGCATATGCAGCCCATGATGCTTTGCATTGTGTGGGCATGTGTAATTTTGTATTTTCTTGAAACTTGGATTCCCAGCCAAATGCCCTTTGTGGTAACCCTTGCCTCAGTGTTTGTGCACAGAGGTTCTTTGTCCATTAAGCTTTTCTAGTATATCAGCTCTGTCCATATAGGTGGTGCCATCAGACACAATTTTGTTTGGAAGGGGTGTTGCAATGGACTGACCTTCGACTTCTTTGAGGATGTTCCAAAATTTGGCAGAGTTGTTTTTATTGTCTTCTAGTTCTTTTTGGAAGTACCTAGCTTTTAATGACCTAATTAGCTTGGTACAAACATTCCTAGTGGTATGGAATGCTAACCAATCAGCCTCCAGGTGGGATTTCCTCACTTTTTTCCACCAGTATTCCCTATCCCTAAGTGCTTTCTTCAGGATGGGAGAGAACCAGCCAGGAGTTTTATTTTTTGATTTGATCAGTCTTAGTGGGGCGTATTTGCCTATTAACTTCAGTAAGAGGCTATGAAAGATGTTAAAAGAAGCATGACCTTTTAAGCCCGATGGGAGAATGACATTGTTGCTCCACCCATTTTACCTCAGGCTTTAAAGCCCTCCCATTCAATGTGCTTATGCAACCTGATGAGATGATATGAGATTATGCCTGTGTAACTTGATTTGCTTTGTGGCTTTCCACCTCTCTATCCATGGGAAATACCACCCTGTAGGGGTACGATGCAAGGAACCCTAGAGGAGGGTGCCCCACCTTACAGGTGCCATGGGAATGATTGCGTCGGCTAAAGGTATGTTAGGAAGAAGCCCTAAAAGAATACCTAAAGGTGTCAAGCATCAAAGAGGCGATTATGATGAATGAATGAATTCTGAGAAGATGATAAGGGCTGACTTCCTAATGAGAGAGAGGAAAGCTGGAGCCACCATCTGCCTCCATCCAACAGTGGAACCTAAATATCTAACCTAAGAAAGCACTAACTTTAACTAATATGTTGACCATTGTCACAGAGTAGAGGAAAAACCCCTGTTGAGGAGGAAAACTCTGGGGATCCAAGGCGTAAGTCACCTTCCCACCAAGCAGACAACATATGATTTGAAGAAGTACATCATTGAAAAGAAGGGTTCAGTAACGAAAGGGACAGGAGTAGGGAGGTTGATGATGGAACAGGAAAAATCCTGTAAAGAAAGCACAGGTCGAAGAAGGAACATAAGGCTGCACACAGATCGAAGGAACATGAGGCAACTATAAAAACATAAAATTTGACAGCAGATAAGGACCGCTTAGCCTACCCAGTCTGCCCATTTCTCTACCTTATGGATAAGCTGCAGATCCTAGTTAACCAGCAGCCTACTTCTTCCTACACCCACCCCCTAGAATTGCCTTATGACTGTCCCATGCATGCTTGAATTCTACCAGTTTTTGACTCCACAACATCCTCCAGAAGGCCGTTCCATGCATCCACAATCCTCTCTGTGAAAAAATACTTCCTTATATTACCTCTGAGCCGCCCCCCTCTATCTTCAAATTGTGCCCCCTTGTTCTTGCACACCTCTTTTTTTGAAAGATGTTACCCTCTTGGACTTTGTTGATTCCTTTGAGGTACTTGAAAGTTTCTATCATGTCCCCCTCTCTCCCTCCTTTCCTCGAGGCTATACATATTAAGCTCCTTAAGTCTCTCTTTATATGTCTTCCAGTGCAGACCCTGCACCATTTTAGTTTCCCTCCTCTGGACAGTTTCCATCCTGTCTATGTCTTTGCAGAGGTTGGGTCTCCAGAACTGCACGCAGTACTCCAGATGTGGTGTCACCAGCTGTCTGTACAGAAGGATAACAGCTTCCTGTTTTCTACTGGTGATGCCTCTCCCTATGCATCCCAGTATCCCACAGCCCTCCTTGCTGCCCTCTCACATTGCGTGCCCACCTTTAGGTCATCTGATATGACTACCCCCGGGTCCCTTTCCATTTTTGTTGTTGTTAGTATCTCACCCCCCCATTGTGTACTCTTCCCCTGGGTTTTTGTTTTCCAGGTGCATTACTTTGCACTTCTTAGCATTGAATCTAAGCTGCCATACATTTGTCCATTCCTCTAACCTTGCCAAGTCTCTTCTCAACCTTTCCACCCACCTTGTGCATCAACTCTGTTGCATATCTTTGTGTCATCTACAAAGAGACATACTTTTCCTTCCAGTCCCTCTGCAATGTTGCTTATAAAGACATTGAAGAGAACCGGTCCTAATACTGAACCCTGCGGTACCCCACTAGTAACCCCCCTTTCTTCAGAGTGGACTCCATTTACTATTACTCTCTATGTCGTATTCTCCAGCCAGTTCTTTACCCAGGCTGTCATCTTGGGACCCACTCCCAGGCTGGCTAACTTGTCTAGTAATCTTTTGTGTGGGACTGTGTCAAATGCCTTGCTAAAGTCTAGGTAGACCATTTCCACAGCCCCTCCCTGATCTACTACTTTGGTCACCCAGTCAAAGAAATCTATCAGATTCATCTGGCATGACCTTCCCTCTGTGAATCCATGCTGCCTTGGGTCCTGTGCCCCTCTGGCCTTTAGATACTTGACAATTATTTCCTTCAGAAGTGATTCCATCATTTTCCCTACCACTGAGATTAAACTAACAGGTCTGTAGTTTCCTGCTTCTGCCTTGCTCCCACTTTTGTGAAGGGTAATCATATCTGCCCTCCTCCAGTCCTCGGGTACCACCCCATCCTCCCATGATTTGTTAAAGAGGGTAGTCAGTGGTGTTACTAGTTCTACCCTTAGTTCTTTTAGAATTTTGGGATGAATCCTATCAGGCCCCATTGCTTTGTCCACCTTGAGTTTTAAGAGTTCTTTCAGAACCCTTTCTTCTGTAAATGGGCTGGTATCAACTTCTGTATTCAGAGTGTTTCTACTGTTTGTTTTAGGTACCTCCACCTCTTCCTTTGTAAATACTGAGCAAAAATATTTGTTTAGTATCTCTGCCTTTTCACAGTCACCTCTGCCCACCCTCCCTCCCTTTATTTAGCCTCACTATCCCTCCCTTAGTCTTCCTTCACTCCCTGATATACCTATAAAAGGTTTTATCTCCCTTCTTAACTAAGTTGGCTATCTTTTCCTCGGTTTGGGCCTTTGCTGTTCTGACTGCCTTCCCAGCTTCCTTTTGCTTTAACTGATACAGTTCTCTGTCCTGCTCCTTCTATGATTCCTTGTACTTCCTGAATGCTTCCTTTTTCTCTTGAACCTTCACTGCCACTTCCTTTGAGAACCATAGTGGTTTCTTACTTCATTTTGTTTTGTTTATTTGCTTCACACAAAGATTTATTACCTCTGTGATGGCAATTTTATTATTCCCTTTTGTTCTTCCACCCCTCCTTCCTGCCCATTTGCTAGTGCATTCCTTAGGCACTCACCCATTTAGGCATAGTCGCCCTCCTAAAGTCCAGTATTTTTGCCTTTGTATGGCTTGACTCTATTGCTGTGTTTATTGTGAACCATACTGTTCGATGGTCGCGATAGTGATCAACGCAGGAGGGTGGCATGTCAATGAGGTAGCATAAGGTTCAATGAGAGGTATGCATGATTGAGTGAGGCAAGTAAGTAGACACTGAGGCCAATAAGGCATGATTATGCAATGTGAATGAGTAGACTGTCTTGAATGATAAGACCCTGAAGTTGTAGTTGATGGAGCATAGGAGTCCATGAAGCACAGGAATCCTTAGGATTCAGTGATAGGAATGTTTGAGTAAGTGATGAAAATACATAAACCTTGAGGTAACTCTGAGTGACTGATGATTGGAGTTATGAACTCGACACGTGTGCCAGGATGGCCGCAGGTTGATAAGGTGGCATAGAAGTCAGGATAAGTACACCCAAAAGGAAATATCAGGAACAGGCCACAATTGGAGTGATTCCTGGATAGCCAGACAGAATTGGAAGAGGAAGAGACAGGAATGAACTTGAAAAAGATCATGTACGAAGCAAGTAAAAGGAAGTAGGCTCCTGGAAAGGAGGTAGACTCAGAGGCCAATAAGGTATATCTAGAACCAGAGGCAACTCAAGTTGAGTGATCGAGGAGCAAAACTGGATGACGTATGATAAAGAGCAACACTATGAGTGAAGAGAAGCTAAGAGTGGAGTGAAGCCATGATGGCTGGGACTAGAAAAGGTGCTAGAACAAGGAAGGTAAAAGTAGGAACTGGATGAGGTATGATGAAGGATTGAAGCCATGGAGGCTGGCATGGGAAAGTGAGGTATGAAAGGGCAAAGGATAGTAGGGAGGTCAAAGGGTTACCACAGGACCCAGCCAATATGGAAAGAGCACTACAGTAGGGAAAGCTGTATGAGGTGGCATTCAGGCCAAAGTCGATGTCAGCCAGAGACAGCCAAAGACAGTCCAAGGAAGTGGATGGCAGAATGTATGCCCAACAGAAATGTTGTGCCCACCAGATGGAGTCAGCCAAGGCATACTGATTGGCCAAGACATGTGCGAGGCCACAGTGGCCGGATGAAGGTTCTATGAGGCAACAGAGGATTTGATGAGAGGCAATAAGATCCATTGAGAGGTGTGATGCAGCAACATGAAGGAAGAGACCCTGAGGTCAGATGGAGAACTTGGGGGTCAGACTGGGCTAGGAAAAACAGGACTCTGGCACCTGCAGGGGAGACATGAAATGAATGACAGATGATGATCGATAGAATTCAGCCAGCCCCCAGAAAGGGGCAACAGGCAAGCCAGGAGCAGTAGTAAAGGAGGAGGAGGGGCCGGATGACAGGGTAGGAACACCGGCACCTATAAGGAACAGGATCTTTGTGTCATCTACAAAGGCCCCTCAACTAAGGCTTGGCAACATGGATTGCAATTGCACCAGAGGCTGCAAATGCACCAGAGGCTGAACCAGGATGGTCCTCAAATGGAGTGGACCTGACTAATGTAGCAACATGAGAAGAACTGCAGAATCCTGCCAATAATAAGGGGGTAGATCATATGCTTCTGCAAGAAACTTATGTGGAACAAAGAGACACAAACTGTTTAGCAATTTTTTTTTGTTAAGGCTAGAGAGTATGACACTACCTACACTAAGAACTCCAAAAGGGTGGCAGTCTCATTTTAAAAAACAGCAATGCACACCATTTTGAAGTCACTATTTGACCCCAAGGGAGATGCAAAAGTTCAGAAAGAAGAAGTGACTTACATCTGTGAGTGAATACAGCCCAGATAACAAGAATCCACTGGTTGGGGTTTTGCAAACTTCATTCATGAAGTAGCTCAGTTGGAAGCCCCAGTAGTTCAGGGAGGAAACTGTAATGTTACATGCAGCCTGAATGATAGGGTGGGAACTGATATATCGGTCACTGATGGAGTGAGACACACTGCAAGCCCCAAAGTGCACAACCCATAAGCTCCGGCGCTGGAAAGAAAAGCAACCAAGAACAAGGAGCTCAAGAAGATCAAGGAGCAAGGGATTGGCCACAACAGTGGCATGGGAGTAGAAAACATGGTGGACAAATGCTGCCCAAACCAGAAGGGAATGTAGCAGGAATCGGAGAGCTCCTGCCCCCTGCAGATCAACTAGATGGGGGGGAGTGGGAGATGAGTGGTGAAATGCTGTAAAACAAGCTAAAGACAGAGGAGCCTTGTGGCTGGAGGTGACAGCAGAGAAAGAAGGATGCTGGTTGGGTCCTGCGGCCAGAGACAAAAGAGAGTTGTCAAGGGAGCCTCCAGAAGAGTGGAGCCTGCTCGATCAGCTGGTCCTTAAACAGGGCTCAAAGGGGGAGCCCATTTGCTAGGGCTCCAGCAGTCTGTAGAGGTTGGCCAAAGGAGGCAAAGCATACAGTCAGGAAAGAGGGATGGAGCTGGCAAACAGATCCAAAAACACAGCAGTGAGACTGGCTCAGAAACCATCCCCATCGCAGTACGTGGGTCGGCTGGGGTAAAAAGAGTGAGGAAGAGCAGCTCCTCCAGCCAAAATGAAAACTGAATCCTGAATGGCTCCAGGAAGGAAGACCTTTTAAGCCCGATGGGGGAGTGATGTTGTTGCTCCGCCCATCAAATCTCGGGCTTTAAAACCCTCCCATTAGTTTTGAAAGTTCTAATAAGCTTTGTACAAGCATTTCTCACTGTCCTGAATGTATTTTATTTATTTAGTTTTTGTTGACTGGGTAAGTGCACTAGGCAAATCCTGCCTATTTTCAGGCATGACCCGGGGGAAGGGGATACAGATGAATGCCAACCAACCTTGAACCAGATTAAGCTGTTGGTGGTATTTTTGTGAATGGGGGAAATTTGGCCAGGACACCAGGGAAATTCCTCTACTGTTTTCGATAAGTGCCATGGGATCTTTAACATCCACCTGAACTACCACCTGTCACCTGGAATGCCATCCAGTCAATGAGAGTCTTGGTATGTCTTGCTGTGGCCCAAAGTTTGTCCCATTAGGTTAGGGCTGGCTTCATTTCAGTAGTGAACAAAGGGTACAAGGTTTGTTTCACTCTGCATTTTATAAGCAAATCCTGAATTTAATTGAACACATTAAGAATCCTTATTTGCTATGGATCTTTGCCTCACAGAACCACAGCTAACAAAGTAGGATTTGTGCCTAATTTGCCTAGCACGAGAGGTGCATTCCTGTCAATATAGCTATTATTTTGAAGTCCGCTTAGACATTCAGTGCAAAGAGTTAAAACAAGGTATTGCTTTATATCAGAACATCCCCACTTTTGTAGAATAAGAGTTGAGGATTGTGAATATTTAAGCAATATGGCTTGATAAGGTGTGTGTTATCGTGCAATAACATCACTCCTGGGGTGGGTTGAAGCACGAGGTGAAGCCGAGTGCTTCCACCACCCCAGGAGTGGTGTTATTACACAATAACACACACACACTGAAGTACCTTATTGCTATTATTCAATGGCTCATTGTTATACAAAATAAAAAACATTAAAAAAATGTTTTTAGTTGATTTTTAGAGTGGCAGTATATCTTTGTTTCTTAAGAAAAGATGAGCAAATGGATAACATAATCAACACAGTGATCTTATTGTGTAATAACATCACTGTCTCAGGCATACACTGACCAATCAGGGTCCAGGATTCTTTCTTGCCATTGTATAATAACTATTAACATTTACAAACATATGAACATACAAAATTTGCCAGCAGATAAAGGCCTAGAGGTCTATCAAGTCTGCTTGAATGTGCAGCTAGCACCCCTTATTCTGCAACTGCCCCTCCCTTCCACCCTTCCCCTTCATTAACCCTCCCCCTTGTCCTGTCCCATCCTCATTTGAAGCAGTCCACTGTTCTACTGCATACCACTTCAGCAGGTAACGCATTCCACCCAGTCACCACTCTCTCTGTAAAAAAGTGTCTCCTCATCTCCCTCCTGAACCTTCCTCGCTCCAGTCTCATATCATGGCCCCTGGTGGCCCTCCCCTCCCTCACTTTTAATAGCCCCTCTGTACCCGTCTTGTTTATTCCTTTCATCTATTTAAAGGTTTCAATCATGTCACCCCTGTCTCTCCTCTCCTCCAGTGAGTACATGTTTAATTCCTTCAACCTCCTCTCATATGATAAGTATGATTTGTATGGTTTTCCTTTAATGAAGACCACCTGTGGCTCCTGGGAAGACTTCAAAATATTTTATGTTGGTGCACTTCTAATTCTATTTAACATTTTTTGCCTATGCTTCTTTTCCCTGTTTTGTTATGAAAATTTGCTTGGAAAATGATCTTTCTCATTTAGAATTCATCTTCTTTTGCTGCTTGTTTTCTGACTGACATACAACAATTACCACCACCACTCTACTGTAGACCTGAAGCAGTGGGTCAATGAATAAAACATATTCATAAAAGCACAGAGGTGAGAAGCAACTATATCCAACAAACTGAACACTGCACTACATGCAGAAAGGTACTATTTCACCTTTATTGCATTCAATTCATTTATTTGAAACAAAGCTTTCAAAAAAACCCATTTAGCATAGTAACATTTATAAATGCAGACTCAGCAGACTAGGAGCAAAACCACCATCTGGTAGACTGGTCCTGATGTTTCACCCCTGCTAAGAGGAGCTTCCTCAGAGAACAGTGCATTAGTTGACATTACCCCTTATATACTTGCATTACCACATCGGAGAATGCTCATATCTAATAAGGAAGGTTCTCAATAAAAGTTACAGATGCACAAAAAACATTTTATTAAAAATGTGTTATCTTACTCTTGTTAAGATCTTATATATCTGTCTCAGCATCCTAGTCACTGTACTTTGCTAATATTCTTTTTTTGTAACTATTTGTTCACTCTTGACATGAAACCTTTGTAAAAAAGTCTCTGGCTCAAAGGTATTGTATTCCCAGAAATAAAGACAATAAATACATTCATTTAAAAATGATAAACTAATACTACAAACTAAAGTAGGATAGTGGATATAGTGCATAGGTTTACTGGCAGTGTATCAAACTATTTCAGCTTTGTAAAAACGTTGTATGATTAAGTGGTATTAAGTCTATAAGCCCCCATAGAAATATATGCTGCTAATGTATGGTATGATTTAATGTCCATAGCTACACATGCTGCAATGGCATCCATAATCAGGAAAGACTTCCTGCATCAAATACATGCTGTGTAAGTTTAATTCCACATGGCACTGTAACTTGCAATTACCAGATGCCTTTGGACTTGATTTAGACCACTTCTCAATGCTATTCAAGAGAAACCTGCCATAAGCAGAGACAGAAGCACATTTTACTGTGGGTGTACTAGTAAACAGAACAGCTGCTGATACTAGATGACTTCATCCTAAACTGGATAGAAAGAAATGCAAACACTTGCTGGTTGGTCTTGGTCTTAAGCAGCTTATTTCTGACCCTACCAGACCCTCCACATCCAGTAGCCAAAATGTATCTCTCTCAACTGGTTCCTGACAAACAGGGATGAGATGATCCCAAAGGCTTGGACATTCCCTGATTCTATCTCTGACCATACTCCCACTTACTGTAATTGGAGGATCACATTGTCTAAAATACCCCATAAGATTATCTTCCTGAGATTTGTCAAACTAGATTGGTAGTCCGAAAACCTTGCACTTTCTGACTGGTCTTCTGTGTTATCTGCTGGAGATATCTCTGCTGCCCTAAATAGCTTCCTAAATACCTTCTCCCTGCAAGATAAGTACGCCCCACTCATAAAGAGGAGAGTTAGGAGCACTGCCACCAAGTGACTCCTCAGTGACCTGCTATTATTCATGAAGTCTAGAGATAAATGCGGGGCAAAGTTTAATGCTACCTAAGCTTTGTCTGACATTCATGAGCATAGATGATGCAGAACATCTCTAAAGCAGTAATACACATAGCCAAGAATGAATTCTGCAGATCTACCTTATTGATCTCTGCCAGAGATCCTAGGTGATTCTGCATAAAACTAAAAATACAGTGGGGTGGCTACCTTAAATAGAAAACTAATGACTTGCTTATTTATGGGGAAAACTGAAACAATGCTAAAACAATTGCTAATGCATTAATAGTTCTCTGACCTGTTGCCCCTCACCTCCTTGTTTGCTGTTCCTACATTAACTCACAGGATGAGACTGTGCCCCCCTATCTGCCCCTTCATCTCATCCACCCATTTACCTTAAGACTGTGTCAGTGCATGGGGATCACATGATGCAGGGTATTGGGTGGTAGTAGTAGTAGTAGTAGTAGTAGTAGTAGTAGTAGTAAATCATTTTTTATTCAAATATGAATAATTGGATACATTCAGTTGAGCATAGCTCATTTTCAAGGAAGTGGAAGCTCCTCTGTACAGCTCCAGCCTCCTAACTGAAAAGTTTTATATTTTGGGCTATTATATTTGCCTAAAACCCAGAAAAGCTGCTTAATACCGCCTTCCTAGAACCCTGTGCTCCTGCTGGCTTGATTTCGGCTGCTATGGAGGTGTACATGAAAAAAGCTCCACAGAAGCACACCCCACCAGTCACCCCTGAGAAGGCCCCGAATAAATCAAGGGCCTCGTGTGTAGCAGATAAGCCAGAGCCTTTGAACATGATCACTGAACAAGAACTGCTAACACTGAGCAGATTCTTGGAGGAGTTTGGATAAGCCTCACCCTGGGAAAACCACCTGCGTGATCGTGGTATCTCCCTTGCCAGGTAAGTATTTAAACCCTTCCGTGAAGAAGTAAAAGAAATCTCAGCTGAACTCAAATCCCTTTCCAAAAAGCTCAAAGAGGTGTCAATGGCAACTTCAGACAATGTAGCCCGAATCTCCTCCCTTGAGAAACAAATGGAAAAAATTGACCTCGGCCTTGTGGCTATGCGGCAGAAATTCTCTCGACTGGAAGCTAAATTAGAAGATTTAGAGAGCTGCAGCTGAAGGAATAATATAGTTATTTTGGGGCTCCCAGAAGGAGAAGAGGGCCTGAATACAATTACCTTTGTGCAGAAATTGGTGGAAAAGATCGCCGGTCCCTCTCCCTTCGTGGCCAAGTATATTATAGAGAGGGCGTATAGGGCTTTGCGACCCAAACCTTCCCAGGAGCAATGCCATGTCCCATATGTCGCTTTTTGAATTACTTGGAGTGACAACATTTCTTGGCAAAAGTGAAAAAATTGCAAGAAGTCAAATGGGAGAGTGTCAGGCTCAGAATCGCACAAGATTTACCGGGGTCGGTTAGATTAAAAAGCACAGCAATCCATCCCATCGTCTCAAAGATCATAGCAGCAGGCCTTCGGTTTAAAATGGACTACCCAGCTAGATTGCAGGTACAGGTGGCTGGTACTTGGTCAACCTACGAGGACCCTGAAGCTGCTCTAATGGGGCTAAAGTCTGCCTTGCCTGACCTGTTTCGGGACACCTGATCTGCTTTCTCTGTGTTATTAAAACCAGCATTGGAAAGGAGAAGTTCTTCTCGAGCCACTATCAAAAATGGGAAAAGAATGTTTGTCTGATCCTGTGTGTTCCTGAGAGTTACGGCTGAAGGGACTATTCTCATTGGAATCATGTTATTCTCATAGCATACTCTATTGCTTAGTATTATGGGGCAATTGCATATGCCAAGAGACTGTTCAGTAGGGGTGTATTTTGTCTGGGGGGAGGGTTCTTTCTCTGTATGGATCGTGTTTGTTAATTATTTACAGGGCACCAGAGCATCTCCTTTTGTTTAAATGTCAGAACGAAGCCTTCTGACTTGATGTTTCATTTTGTTATGGCAATGTTCAGGAGAATGACCCTTTTGTTTAATTTCAGATGGTCATGTGTTTTCGAGCTTGTATCACCAGAGGGAGCCCTAGCTATTAATTTGGAGGTTCAGCTCCACTATGTAATTCGGGAGCCTATTTTCTCCTGATAGAGTTTTCTGGTGGGGACTTAGGAATATATTGAGATTCTCTACTTGGGAGCATCTAGACCCGCTGCTGGCTAGGAATGGCTTTAAAATGGCTTTATTGTCACTGGTAGCAGTAGTTACGATAGCGAGCTCAGCTATCACACGGTATGCTACTGATTTCCCATTCCAGCATTCTGGTTCACTAGTTAGCTTCCAAATGGAGAACGCTCTCTCTTTTCTCTCTCTTCTCTTCTCTTGTCTTCTCTTCTCTTGTCTTCTCTTTCTTCTCTGGCTATCAGGAGCATAATGTTTGTGTGATGTTACTTACACCATTATTTCCTTTGCATAGATACTAACAGTTATCAGTTTTTATAGGAAGGTCTTGCACAATTGGGCAGGGTTTTGGGGCACACGCTGGGGAGGCTGGAGGGGAGGAAGAAAAACAGTATTTTGCTGAACGTTGCTCATGATAGTTGGGGTGGGGATGGGTAGGGTTAAGGTTAAATTCAAGTGTTTTGGTTTACTCAATTTTTGGGTTGTTGGGGGGGCATCTTAGTGGGGGTTTTGTGGGGGATTAGAATGGGGGAGGAGGGTGCTGAGTTGGGAGGGGGATACAGCAGTAATCAGGGGCTCTGGACATTTAATTATTGTTGTAGCAATTTCCGAATGTTATATAAGGGATTTATTTTTCCCTGCTTAGGTGGCTAGTAGTATCAATCTGGCTACTTGGAATGTGAAGGGGATAGGGAAAAAAGTTAAACAATATCAAGCGTTAAAACATCTAAATTAATTTCTTCTCAGATTACGTTCTTGCAAGAATCTCATTTACTTGAGTGTGAAACTCCGCAACTTAGGAGGTAACAGTTTGGACAGGTGTTTAATGCCTCGGGGTCCATCATCAGTTGTGGGGTTATGGTTCTGGTCAATAGAGGCATTCCCTTTGTCTCTAAACAAGTCCTTAGGGACCCGGATGGTAGATATGTCCTGGTTCAGGGGAATCTTTAGTCCATATCAATTTTACTTTGTAGTATATATGGGCCAAATGCAGACGACCCGGGCTTCTTTATGAAGCTTATTTCCATCATTCTTCCTATGCTTCCCATTGTTATAATTATGGGTGGAAACTTTAACCTGGTTTTGGAACCTGAAGTGGACAGGTCTGGTAGTGGGTCAAGGAGTTTGTCTCACGGGCAGAGAGCATTCAGGGACTTACTGGATCACTGCGGACTGTGTGATGTGTGGCATGTATTACACCCCAAGGTCAGGGAGTATACTTTTAACTCGCCTGTGCACAGAACCCAGTCTCACATCGACTATCTCCTCATTTCCCAGGCCCTCATACCGGGGTCTTAGCAGCCTCAATTCAGCCAGGTCCAGTGTCCGATCACTCTTTGGTGGTTTGCAATCTGTCTTTTCTTAATATTCCCAAAAAAGAAGCCCAATGGAAATTAAACAAACAGTTATTGAAATATGTTAAGTATTGTAACTTAATAAAAGAACTGATTGATTTCTTTTTTCTACCAACTCTTCGGATGGTATGGCACCTGATATTTTATGGAGTGCCTTTAAGGCCTATATGAGAGGGATTATTATTAGCCTAGCTACAAAAAGGAAAAGGGCTCGAGAGGCTGAATTATTATCCTCATCATCACTAGTAAGGTCTCTGGAAGCCAATTTATCCTCCAGCACCTCGGACGAGGACATGAGGAGGCTCTTGGTGGATAAAGATAAATATTTAGACTTGTTAAGGAAAAAGGCAGAGATATCCACTATCTGCACTAAAGTGAACTACACCAACCAGGGGGAAAAAGCAGGTCACTTGCTTGCTCTAAGATTAAAACAGCAGGAATCTGCTAGGTTTATACCTCCAATCAGGGCCCAGGCAGATGGATCCCTGAAGGTATCCCCTTCAGAGATTGTACAGGAATTTGCCTCATACTATGAGCAATTATATAGGGATATGGATAATCATCCTTCTTTGGAGGCGCTAGAGGCATACCTGAGGGATTCTTCTCCTCTCCCTTCCCTGTCAGAGTCACAGAGGAAGTTGTTATCTTCCCCAATATCTCTGGAGGAAATATCAGAGGTCATCAGGGCTTTGCCCTCAGACAAAGTCCTGGGGCCAGACATTTTTTCTGCATTATTCTATAAAACTTTTTGAACACAATTATTACTGGTACTTCACCGGTTGTACCGTCATATTCTTTCTGGGGTAAGAGTAGATGTACATTTGTTTGAAGCCCTGATTGTTCTTCTTCCCAAACCTGACAAAGACCCTGAGTTAGTTCAAAATTATAGGCCCATTTCCCTTTTGAATCAGGATGTTAAACTTCTCTCAAAGATACTGGCTGACAGGATAACCCGGGTCTTCCCGGACCTGATTAATATGTCTCAGGTGGGATTCATGAGGGGACGTTCATCGTCAGACCATTTACGCACTCTTTCGCATGTCTTCTCGGTGTCCAGGGATGTCACCTTTCCTGTAGGATTGGTTTCCCTGGATGCTAAGAAAGCATTTGATCGTGTCAACTGGAACTTCTTGTTTCAGGTTTTGAAAGTATTCGACTTTCCTACCATGTTCATAGATTGGATTCGGGCTCTATATCGGACTCCCTCAGCCAGAGTTCCTGGCAATGGAGCATTTCCCAAACCTTTTCTTTATTTTCCGGCACCAGGCAGGGTTGCCCACTTTTTCCTCTTTTATTTAATTTATACTTAGAGCCCCTTATCTGAAATATTCTTAATAATCTGGAGATACGAGGCATACCGATAGGGAGTAATGCGGTGAAGATCACGGCTTATGCTGATGATCTTCTCCTCCATCTGTCTCACCCAACAGCATCTATCCCTGCTATGTTAGGAGAAATAGCTAAGTTCAGTGTTTTCTTTAATTATAAATTGAATTTCAACAAATCGTCCATTTTCCCTCTTAACCATAAGGTTTTTATGTGATATTACCCCTTTTGGTCTTGGTTGGTCACCCCACGTTCTTAGATATCTGGGTTTCAATTTAACACGTAACCCCTCTTCCTGGTTCAAAGAAAACTTGGAGCCCCTTTTCCAAGCGATTGTCCAGGACCTCAATAGATGGTCTAAGCTTCCTGTCTCCCTTTGGGGTCATATTAATATAATTAAATTGAATGTTTTTCCTTGTTTTTTTTATCCCCTCTCGCTTCTTAACTCATTTATTCTTTTGTCTTGGTTTCAGAGAATGCACAGAACTTTTATCAACTTTATCTGGTCCAATAAGCAATCCAGGTTGGCATATCATAAACTGGCCACTCCAAAAATGGAGGGAGGGTTGTGAATCCCACATCTGGCAATCTATTACTGGGCTAGTCGCAAAGCAAAATACATGCGCTGGGTGAGTCCAGGTCCTGAGCACCTAAGTCCGGTCTGGCTCAAAACTGAGTTAGACTTTATCCAGTCTGAGAATATGGATCCCTTGACTATGCTCCATGTCAAAATTGCGTCCCTTCAAGATGCTTGCAGATGTCCCACCCATTGGACGTCATTAAAAGTTCATGTACAACTTTGTTCATTTTTGAGGTACACCCCACACTTGAATCTGTCCCAGTCTGTTTGGAACTCCCCATCCTTCACGATAAATAAACAGAGGATCTCTCATATATGGTTGCCCCAAATTGGGGATGTGATAGTTTCTACTTTTCTGGATGATGAAGGCGAATGGCTCTCAGTTTCTAATATAATTTGTAAATTTGACATTCCAGTAGCTCATTATTTCAGAGTTGTCCAATTAAAGCACCTGCTTTCCACTGTGTTTGGTAATACCCCTCCTCACCCACCTGCCTTTTCATTTGTATCTGAGCTTTCCTCCCTGATGGGTTCATCAAGTGTTATTTCTAAAATATACCGAGTTTCATTCCACTGGAAGTAAGGGAGACCCAAAGGTCCCACCAAGCTCTGGGTTTTCTTTTTTCCCCAATACACTCCCAATCGGCCAGTTTTATGGAAGTTTTGTCACAGATATGTATCTCAGGACAGATTACGGCTTATGCAATATCATATTATGCACAATATGTATTACACCCCAGTAAAGTTGATGAAATGGGGCCTTATAGAGTTGGGGACTTGTACCAGAGGATGTCAGGAGGATGGTACACTTCTTCACATATTTTGGTCATGCCCTAAGATAAGGTAATTGTGGGTGGTTATCCAGACTAACTTAGATCCTATTCTGGGTTTGCTGGATTGCTTCACCCCAGACATATGTTTGTTGGGAGATTTGTCCTCTATTAAAGTTAAAATCTGGAGATTTCACATTTCCATGACTGCAAAAATTGTACTTCAGCATTGAAAGAATGCAGTAAGTCCAACATATCAAGAAAGGATCAATGAAATTCTGGCTAACCTTCGCACAGAGAAAGCCATAGCGAGCCTCCATAATAAGTTGCAGAGATACAAGAGCATTTGGGATCCCCTTCACACCCTAATCATGATTAGTATGGATAAATGAGTCATTGTAATAGTGAACTTTAATTTATTTTAGTACATTGTAATGTTTTTTATACTACAACATGGATTCTTACTGCTGTATGGGGCGGGGGGAAGGGAGGGGATGTGGCAGATAATGTATCATTCTGTACATATGCAGTGTACGCTGTAATTTTCTGTCACCTGTATTGTGGAAAATCTGTTAATAAAGTTGGAATTGAAAAAAAAAAAGACTATGTCAATGCATGAAACCAGCAGACTCTTTACCAGTCTCTCCTCCTTTACTAGCACTGGTCATGATAATTTGGAACCAAAGCTCATCCACTTGGGTGCCCTTTTTCTTGTCTTGTCCATCTCCTACATCGTCAGTGCATCCCTGCTTACTGAAGTTATCTGTGGCCCATGGAAGATTGCCAGAGTTGCCCCAGTATTCAAGCAAGAGAATCTAAAATGTTTGAAAGTTATCATCCCATAGCTCTACTGTCTGCCATCAGCAAATTACTAAAGAAAGTTGTGGTGTTCCAATTAATGGACTGGCACCACCCTGGTTAGGGTCACAAATACCATCCTTTTAGCATTTGATGGGGGTGTCTTGATTGGGGTGGTGATTGTGGACCTTGCCAGGGTGTATGTTTTGATTGATCATCCCTTGCTTTACCTTAAATTGTTGGAGTTGGGTTTCTCAGCAAATGTAATAAGATGGATCAGGGATTACAAGAAAAAACAGATTTCAGTATGTGGCTATAAATTCTTTGTGTTACAGTTTGAGAACTATTGAGTGTGGTGTTCCTCAGGGGTGCATACCTGGAACCCTATTGTTTTCTTTATTTATAAACCAGTTACCCTTAGTTTTTAATAAAAGTGAATTTCTTCTGTATGCTAATAATTTGATTTTGCTTTATCAGGCCCCTTCTACAGTATTTCTGAACTTAGTTTTGTTTTAGAACTTGAGTATCAGTCTTTATGTCCTTGGTTATCAAATCATTTATTTATTTACTTATTTGTTTCTAGGATTTCAAAAACTTTAAGCCAAGGCTCTTTTACAAAGGTTCCATGTCAGGAGAGTTCAAACATGTTAAACAAGACCATACAACATTTCAAAAAATTATCATAAAGTAATATACATACAATTCAAGTATGGCACCACAGTAATAATATACTTGAGTAACACATATAGAGGTCATTTCAAAAACCTAGGGGGAATCTGGTTGAAGGGAGAAAGGATAGAAGTGTAGCAGCCAAAGAGAGACTAGGGCAGCTCACGGCTTTGTCAAGAAATAAGAGAGGGGTATAAGAGAAATAAGAGCTCAATGGGGAAGGGAGATTTAAGTGAGGCAGTCACAGGAGCTGGAGGCTGTGAGATGAAGATGGAGTCTAGATTTGAATAAACCTAGTGAGGAGGAGGCGGTGATGATAGTGCTGAGAGCATTCATCCAACTGGGAGCATGGTGTGCAAAAGATCTTTGGCCCAGAGTGGTGCGGCATCGGGGGACCTGTAGAAGCTGATGTTCAGAACCTCTGGTATTTTGAGGATTAGTGTTTGGGCACAGGAGGGCTGGGATACAAGGTGGAGTAAGGCCCAAGGTAGGTTTCTTTGCCATCAGGCAAGTAAGGTACTTTATGCGGTTGGTGAGTTGTAACCACCCAGTTTGAGTGTAAAGCTCACACGTATGTGTGCATTGGTGGGATCCAGTAAGCAGCCAACAGGCATTGTTTAGGGAGGTCATTTCATGCCTGAGGGTGGTAGAAGAGGCAGAGCCATAGATTATTATGCTGTAGTCTATGACGGAGATGACAGAGCTTTGAATAGCAATCTTCAGTGCTGCTTGGGTGAGGTGCTGTCTGTTTCGGTAGAGAATTCCAATGCGTGAGTTCACAACTCTGGCAACATTATCAATGTGGACCCCAAAAGATAGGCAAGAGTTGAGTGAGATTCCAAGGTACTTGAAGGATGACACTTGTTCGAGGGTATTTCCTGCGTTAGTATTGATAGCAAGGAGATATCACCTATGTTTGTTCTGCGAGCTGGAGAAGTGCATAGATTTAGCTTTTTTGTGGTTAAGGACCAGTTTATGTTTTGTGAACCAGTTTTTGACAGTGGTGAAACCGTGCTGCAGACTGTGGAGTAAGGGTTGTGGGTCCTTATGGGTGGTGAGAAGCACAGCGTCTTCAGCATAGAGGATAAGGTTAATTTGTTCTTGGCAGGATTGAGGGAGGGAGGGAGGGAGTTCAGGAATATGCTGAAAAGAAGTGGGCCCAGTATGGATCCCTGAGGGATGCCTGAGTGGACAGGTTTGGAGTCAGAGGGTACTCCTGAGATTTTTATTCTTTGTGAGCACTCATATAGGTAACTATTGAACCAAGCAGTAAAGTCCTGTGAGAGCCCGATATTCAGCAGCTGTTTGGCAAGCAAGCCATGGTGAATAGTGTCAAAAGCCTTAGTCAGGTTAATAAATACAGCTCCAGTTAGGTATCCTTTATCCAATGAGTTGTGAATTACTCCAGTGAATTCCAGGAGGGCGGTTGATGTGCTGTGCCCTTGCCTGAACCCATGTTGCTGTGTACATAGGATGTTATACTTGCCCAGGTGGCCTGTAAGTTGATCAGTAACAATGCGCCCGAGGGCCTTGGAGAGAGGGGGCAGTATCGATATCAGTCGGTAGTTCCCCTGCATAGACTTGTCACCACTGTTAAAGGCTGGAGTGACAGTAGCAGATTTCCATTTGCATGGGAACTGACTAAGGCTGAGGGAGAGATTGAAAATTCTGGTGAGCTGGTGTAGTACCTCTTCAAGGGCGAGGGATAGCAGCTTAAGGTCCAGTGAGTTGCAACTGGACTTGGAGATAGCCTTTATTATATATTTGTGGACATCATGTGCCTTAACCTTTCTGAAATGGAAATGCAGATGATTTGAGGCGGTAGGGGGGGAGTTGTATCCGGGGAGTCTGTTTCCAAGAAAAAGTCCGGGGGTAGGATACCACTAAGGTCTGTGAAGGCTGCATTGAAGGTATTGGCAATGACCATTGGGTCAAGGGTGGTGGTTCCATCAGCAGTCAATAGGGTTGGGGAGGATTTGGACTGCTTTCCTGTGATTTCCCTGATATTGTCCCAGAAAGTTCTCCCATCTCCCCAAGTGTTGGAAAGGGCTTCCTTGTAGTAGGTACTCTTCATCATTTGTATTTGTTTAGTGCAGTTGTTACGAGACTGTTTGTATTTTTGAATGTCCGGTTGGGCGCCTGTGGCCCTAGCTATTCCCCAGAGGTGGTCCCTTAATTTTAGCTGAGCCAGTAGCTCAGCAGTGAGCCAGGGATTGGAGAGTGCCTTGACTTTATGCTTTTTTACTGGGTCGTAGGAGTCGCAGGCAGCGTTGAAAGTGGTGATGAAGTAATCAAGGGCCAAGTCAATGTCCAGTGCATTATACAGTATATGAGTGACCAGTCTTGCCTACTAAGACAGGATTTGAGATGGGTCAATTGGCCACAGGGCAGGACTCTGTTGGAAATGGTTTTAGGAGGTGGCTTGTGAAACTTATTTGACCAGTTACAGATGACAGGGGAATGGTCACTGAGGGAGTCCGGAAGGACAGTGGTGTTGCTGATAGAGGTTGGGTGGCTGGCAAGGACCCAGTCTAGGAGAGTGCTGGTCCCTGACTTGTACTTTTTCCTTGTGGGTGAGTCAACCATCTGTGTTAGGTTAACTTACAAGATAGCATCCTTGTGGGTTCCTACGTCGAGTGCAAGCCAATTGATATTAAAATCGCCAAGGAGGAGGATATCAGTGCCAGGAGGTTGGGATCTTACAAATTTCAGGACAGCATGGAGTTCAGTCCCTGGGTCTTTTGGTGGGATGTAGACTGCGACTACAGTGAGCACGTTATTTTGGGCACTAAGGAGTAGTTTGACAGGTAGGAATTGCACAGAGGAGTCAGAAGAGGTAGAGGAGATGGGGTGACCGGTGATGTTGTCTTTTATGTAACTTGCACCCCCCTTTTAGTAATCTTTTCAAGTCTGAAGATGCTGTAGCCTTGAAGTGTAATAGCGGGGTCCAGAGTACTGGGTGTCAGCCAGGTTTCAACAATAGCTAGTATATCGGGGTTATGCTGTTTAACAAAGATTTGAAGGGCAGCAAGTTTTGAGAGGAGGCTGCAAATGTTGAGGGTGGCAATGATGAGACCCCATCAGTTTTATCAAGATTGGCTGGACAGGAGTGAATTGGGCCAAGGTTTGGGTGAACACTCCCAGACATCAGTAGGAGGAGGAGCAGGAGTTTTAGCGCCATCTGGCGTCATTCATAGTAGGTAAAATTTAATCTCCGATTCTTGCATACCCTAATGCAGCGTATGTGCCATGTATCCCAGTGCAGGGTAATGGATAGTAACAGGGGACGGTTTGCCCAGGTTCCATTCACGTGAGTAGCAGTAAACAACCAGCCCTTAGTAGGGGGTGCCACAGAGGCAGGCAGGGAGCAAGGGCCAGGGTGCCATGTTGGCGGTAGCGGATGGGTAGGAAGTAGGTGTAGGGTGGAGAAGGATGGCAGGCCCCAGGAAGATAGCTAAGGGGAAGGAGAAAAGAGAGAGCAAGAAGAGGCAAGAGCAGGCGGTTGAGGAGAGGCATGGTCAGAGGGGTTAATAGGAGGAAGAAAAAGGAAAGGAATAAACAGTGGTGTATTGCTATGAGAGGTGAAGTGAAGACTGGGAGGAGGGGGCAGAGAGCAGAGCCGCAAGCATGGGCAGGAGTAGGTGGGCGTAACAGCAGGTGCTCTCAAGAGCATGGATGTATCACCTAATGAATAACAGGGATGTGGGCAGAGAAAGTGGGCATTAAACTGGTGGGTAGGTGGGGAAGTAGGCAGGGGTGGGACCAGAAGGCAGGAGGGTGGAGCAGGGGTCTATTTAATTAAGGCCGGGGGTGGGGGAGTGGAGCTGGCGTAAAATTACAGCACTCTGCTGTGCAATTGAACGGGTGCAGAGCCCAGGATAGCGGAGACAGAGTTAGACCAGTCAGGAGACAGTGGTCGAAGCCAGAGACCAATCAGGTGAATGGAGTGGAGAGCAGTCGGCCAACGGCAACGGACCACAGCTTCCCCAGCCCATACCATAATTTGATGATTATGAATGTTAAGAAGACTAAATTGATGCTTTTTGGTAGTCCATACATGCTCAAGAATAATTCATGTTTTGTAGTCCATGATTGCAAAGGCAATATTATTGAACAGGTAAATGAATTTAAGTATCTTGGGGTTTTATTGAACTCCTGTATGACCCTTCATTCCCAGGTTCTGACTGTTAGCAGAGTACTAAATCAAAAGATCGGTATGTCATACAAACTTAAACATTACCTTACATGTGATACAGGTTGTGCCTTTGCTCTGGTGACCCTAATGCTTCATACTGACTACTTTTCTTCTCTGTATTGCAATTTGATTTTAAGGGAAATTCACATTTTTACTGTTGCATACAATAGTATCTGTTATTTCATTCTTGCTGCTCTGTTTAGAACTCACCATTGTACATTGTACTCTACTATTGGCTGAATTTCACTGAGGCTTAAATTTACTTACTCTTTGGGCAGTGCGGTTTATCAGGCTATTAATCCTGGTCTATAATTCCCTCTATCAGATTTATTAACTATTCATGGGTCAGCTCCTAACTTGAGGTCTAGCAAGAGACTCACAATGGATGTAAGAACTTGTAAAATAAATATGATCTTCATTCCTTTTCTATTTCTGCATCATTGTTGTGGAATGGGTTACCACTTTATTTACGTTCTGCAACTGCATCGTCAAGTTTTAAAGTTCATTTTAAAGCTTTATTATCCTGGAAGGTATGTCATTGTAATATTTAATATTTTTTATTAATTATTTGAATTGTACTCTTTGCTATGTCTTATTGTTTTTTGTATCTATAACTATCCAGGTTATTCCTGAAAAGGGGCTTTGCCAAGTGATCCAGCCCAGTAAAGAAATGTAAAATAAAAAAAAGTAAAATGAATGGAGTGCCTCCATAAATATGATCTGCTGTCCTAGGTGCAGCATTGCTTCCAAAAAAGATACAGTACCTATACTTCCCTTGCTAAAATTACCTCTGAGGTCGGTGTCACCATGGATCATAGTAAGATTGCGGAAGTAATCTTTGTAGATCTCGCCAAGGCTTTTCACCTGGTGGAACATAAACTACTCTGTACCAAGCTACATTTGTTTGGCTTGTCAGACTCTGCTCTAAACTGGTTTGCAGATTTCCTGAAGGGTAGGCAGCAACTAGTTAGTACAACAGGATGCTCTCTGAGCTTAATCCTGTCATTGTTGCTATCCCTCAGGGCTCCATCTTGGGAGTCATACTTATATTTCTTGTTTATTAATGACTTACTCCAGGTGTCTGCTCATTGTAGCGCTACCATTTATGATTGTGCCTTGGTGTAGTTCCCAGGATATTAAAGACATCAACTCATAACTAAAGGTTGACTTCCACTAAATCTAATCTTGGTTTACATTGACTAGATTCGTCCTTAATCTTGAGAAAATGCAAACTATTCTCTGTAGCTGTCAGACCAGAATTAGATCTTGTTCGGACCCCCTGGATGGTGCTAATGCTGATGGATCTTCTGTTGCTATTGCTGACTCCTTCAAATATCTGGGAGTCAGCCTATATCACTGCTTGCACATTTGTAATGTATGTAAGGTATTTAATAATAAGCTTGGCCTGACACATAGGGTCAAACCCATCCTCACACAAGCTGCGCAACTTGCCCTTGCTGGAGGAGTGCTCCTTCCAACCATTGGTTGTGGGTTCCTTTTGTTTATTCCAACTGTTATGTTCACTTTATCTAAGTGGGATGCAGCTTATAAAAATGTGTGTCAATTCACCCTCTCTGCTGCTCATCTTGTACATCACTGTGAAGTATGTGATGAATTTGAATGGTTCCCCCCAGGAACTATTGTACCTTTGCCTTGGGTTCCTTTATTGATAAAGTTGTCAGAACTGCCACCCCACTCATTAATTTTTTGGCACAGCAATTAAGGGATATTAACTCAATTTACTTCCTCGGGTCTAGTGATTCATCTCTGTTCTCTGCTCCAAAACCCCACATAGCCATGGGGTACCAGGCCTTTGCTGTCTGTGCACCCAGGCTATGGAATTTCCTCTCAGTGCCTATTCATAGTGTCACCACCCCCCCCCCATATCTTTAGAGGTAGATGTGGGATCACCTGAAATCTAATTTGTCCAGTAATTGCATTTAATCCTGGTATCTCCTCCCTCCAATGATTGGTTGCCTGGTCTGCCCTGGACCATGATAGCGTACATCTGTGTCATATGTATATACTGTTTTAAAACTGATTTTTAATTTATTTTTCTTTACCTTTGTGTTGTTGTCTTTTCACCATTAACGTTACTTGTCTGTGTATCTTTCAACCTCCTGGGCTGTACCTGAACATAGGTATTTATTTGTCAAGTGTGCTTACCAGGTCAATAAAAAACTACTAAATAAATTCTATGCAGTGGAAGATACCATGAATTACTTCAACAAGGAGCAAACATTTCATTTTGAAAAATATGAAACAGACCCTTTTACTGCTCCTACTACATGATTTTGTTATTATTTCAATATGTTTTTCTAAGATGTAATGACCAAGAGCATGAACTTCTAAAAGGTAATGTTGCTTAATCTAAAGGTCCATCTTATTACATAGAAACATAGAATTTGACGGCAGATAAGGACCGCTTGGCCCACCCAGTCTGCCATTTCCCTACCTAATGGATGAACTGCAGATCCTAGTTAACCAGCAGCCTACTTCTTTCTACCCCCACCCCCTAGAATTGCCTTATGGCTGTCCCATGCATGCTTGAATTCAATCACTGTTTTTGACTCTACAACCTCCTCCAGAAGGCCTTTCCATGCATCCACAACCCTCTATGTGAAAAAATACTTCCTTACATTACCTCTTAGCCGCCCCCCTCATCTTCAAATTGTTCCTCCTTGTTCTTGCACACCTCTTTTTTTGAAAGATGCTGCCCTCTTGGACTTTGTTGATTCCACTGAGGTACTTGAAAGTTTCTATCATGTCCCCCCCTCTCCCTCCTTTCCTCAAGGCTATACATATTAACCTCTTTTAGTCTCTCTTCATATGTCTTCCATTGCAGACCCTGCACCATTTTAGTTGCCCTCCTCTGAACAGCTTCCATCTTGTCTATGTCCTTGTGAAGATTGGGTCTCCAGAACTGTACACAGTACTCCAGATGGGGTCTCACCAGCTGTCTGTACAGAGGGACAACAACTTCCTGTTTTCTACTGGTGATGCCTCTCCCTATGCATCCCAGTATCCCCCAGTCCTCCTTACTGCCCTCTCACATTGCTTGCCCACCGTTAAGTCATCTGATATGACTACCACCAGGTCCCTTTCCATTTTTGTTGTTGTTAGTATCTCACCTCCATTGTGTACTCTTCCACTTGGTTTTTGTTTCCCAGGTGCATTACCTTGCACTTCTTAGCATTAAATCTAAGCTGCCATACATTTGACCATTCCTCTAACCTTGCCAAGTCCCTTCTCATCCTTTCCACCCCATCTTGTGCATCAACTTTGTTGCAGATCTTTGTGTCATCTGCAAAGAGACATACTTTTCCTTCCAGTCTCTCTGCAATATCGCTTACAAAGACATTGAAGAGGACCGTCCTAATACTGAACCCTGCAGCACCCCACAGTAACCCCCTTTTCAGAGTGGACTCCATTTACTATTACCTCTGTGTCCTATTCTCCAGCCAGTTCTTTACCCAGGCTATCACCTTGGGACCCACTCCCAGGCTGGCTAACTTGTATATTAATCTTTTGTGTGGGACTGTGTCAAATGCCTTGCTGAAGTCTAGGTAGGCCATGTCCACAGCCCCTCCCTGGTTTACTACTTTGGTCACCCAGTCAAAGAAATCTATTAGATTCATCTGGCATGACCTTCCCACTGTGAATCCATGCTGCCTTGGGTCCTGTGCCCCTCTGACCTCCAGGTACTCAACAATTCTTTCCTTCAGAAGTGATTCCATCATTTTCCCTATCACTGAGGTTAAACTAACAGGTCTGTAGTTTCCTGCTTCTGCCCTGCTCCCACTTTTGTGAAGGGGACTCACATCTACCCTCCTCCAGTCCTCAGGTACCACCCCATCCTCCCATGATTTGTTAAAGAGGATAGTCAGTGGTGTCACTAGTTCTACCCTTAGTTCTTTTAAAATTCTGGGATGAATCCCATCAGGCCCCATTGCTTTGTCCACCTTCAGTTTTAAGAATTCTTTCAGAACCCTTTCTTCTGTAAATGGACTGGTATCAACTTCTGTATCCAGAGTGTTTCTATTGTTTGTTTTAGGTACCTCCTCTTCATTTGTAAATAGTGAGCAAAAATATTTGTTTAATATCTCTGCCTTTTCACAGTCACCCTCTGCCCACCCCCCCTTATTAAGTGCACTATCCCTCCCTTAGTCTTCCTTCACTCCCTGATGTACCTAAAAATGGTTTTATCCACCTTCTTAACTGAGTTGGCTATCTTTCCCTCAGTTCAGGCCTTTGCTGTTCTGACCGCCTTCCCAGCTTCCTTTTGCTTTAACTGATACAATTATCTGTTCTGCTCCTTCTGTGATTCCTTGTACTTTCTGAATGCTTTCTTTTATTCTCTTGAACCTTCACTGCCACCTCCTTTGAGAACCATAGTGGTTTTTTACATCGTTTTGGTTTATTTGCTTCACACAAAGGCTTGTTACCTCTATGATTGCAGTTTTTATTATTCCCCAATGTTCTTCCACCCCTTCTTCCTGCCCATTTGCTAGTGCATTCCTGAGGCACTCATCCATTTTGGCAAAGTCAGCCCTCCTGAAGCCCACTACTTTTGCCTTTGTATGGCTTGGCTCTATTGCTGTGTTTATTGTGAACCATACTGTTCGATGGTCGCTAGTTCCCAGATGGCTACCCAGCTCTACATCTGTGATCCTCTCTCTATCTCCATTTGAGAGGACCAGGTCTAAGATTGCTCCCTCTTGAGTGGGTTCCAATACTAGTTGTCTAAGGCATGCCCCCTGTAGGGCACCTAGAATAACCCCACTCTTAGAAGTGGCTGCTGCAACTGCAATCCAGTTAACATCTGGCATATTTAGATCACCCATCAGCAATATCTCCCCTTTGTCTGCCATTCCAAATATACTTTCTATCATTTCCTTGTCCATTTCTCCCCCCTGAGAGGGGGTCTGTATACAACCCCTGTGAAGATTGTAGTGCCATTGCCTGCCTCCAAATTGACTCACAGTGCTTCTTCTCCTCCCTGTTTACCCTTTTGTTCTGTTGCTTTGATTCCTTCTCTTATGTAGAGAGCTACTCCTCCTCCTCTTTTACCCTTCCTGTCCTTCCTCTAGATAGTGTATCCTGGTATGTTTACATCCCAGTCATAGTTCTCCGTGTACCATGTTTCTGTGACTGCCACGATATCCAGATGTTCCTCCTCCATCAAGGCCACTAATTCAGGAAGCTTGTTACGCAGACTATGGGCATTGGTACTCATTGCTCTCCTTATTTTGATGGCTTTACCTTCTGTAGCAGCATCCCCCACTGACCTTTCTATCTTTGTCTTTTTCTCATTTAGTACCCTGTTTTGTAGGGGGAGTCTGGGATTTTCCTGCTGCTTATCAGTGCCTCCCCCCTTTGACTAGTTTAAAAGCTTGCCAATGAAGCATTTAAACCGATTGCCCAAAAGACTTGTTCCCTTCCTGGACAGATGCAGACCACCCTGCCAGTATAGGCTGGAAACCCTTAAGAAGTGAACCAGCACAAGTGAATGATTCAGACATGGTGGGATACTACAGTAGCAAGCTTCAAGATTCTTCTTCTAACTGTGTGCACATATATCCCAAAGGTAGATTTCTGATTAACATCAAGTCGTGCCTTTACATGCTCACCAATCCACTTCTTACATTTTTGAATTGTGTAGTCAACATAATATGCTTCACATTGACACACTAGCATGTTATGAAATGGTTTATATAAATCTCCCCTTGACCTCTTGGATCAGGAATCAAATGCCCATGCATAAGGAACTCACAAAATTTCCACTCTAAATACTAATTATTTTCCAGTGTTAATTTGGGAAACCACTTAATGGGCCTTGGCACATTAGCTTTATTCATACTACTCGCTAAGTACACTACTCACTATTGTGTCTTTTACATTCTTTGACTTGATGTCAATCAGAAATCCATGATGGGAAGGCATGCATATAAGAAGAATGTAGACGATCACACAATAACAATTTTTGGCATTGAATAGGTCCAGCAAATGGTTAGAGGGGGTGGTTTTGAAAGAACTGTGAGTCAGCATGAGACAAAATAGATCAGTAGGATACAGGCTGGAATCTCACATGCTTGAATGATTCATTTATATGAATCAGAATTACAAATCTTTGAGTCAGAGACTTTTGCAAAGGTTCCACATCAGGGAGGTACAATAAGGAACACAGGAAATGACTATCATGATTGGTACAAATAGAATTGGTACAAATAGAACGAAACAGAGAATACCAGATTAAAACTATCCAGGTCAGCTAATACATTATTTAAATCATCAGTACAAGCAAGGAATAATAATAAAGTCAGGTAAAAATAGTACCAATATGAGCTAGGACAAGGAGGGAGGGAGTAGTAGGTATGGTGAGGATACTGAAGAGAGGAGGAAGTGTGAGAGGAAGGGGATGGAAGGGGGGAATAAGGCAAGTGAGAGCCAGGGAGAGAAGATACAGGACTAGAGAACTGGAAATAGGGGTAGACAGGGGAAGAAGTTAAAAGTAATTACAGGAGCTGGAGGAAATACTATGTTCCTGAAGAAGAGATGTGAAAGGGCCAAGTTTAGATACAGCCGAGGAAGCAGCCGGTAGGGAGTTTAGCCAAAGGGGAGCCCTGTAATGGGAAGCATACTGTCCAAAGCGGGAACTACAGTAGGGAACCTGAAAGGAGACTGTGGAAGAGCTACTGGTGGCTCTTTGTGAGGGGGTCAGATTGAAGAAGATTTAGGATCCTGGGGGCAAGGCCTATTGAGATTTTTTGAGACAGTTTTGATATTTTTTCCTGCCATCAAAATTCAACCAATTTGAAAGACTACAGAGGGTGCTTGTATGTGTGCACCTAGCAATGCCTGTGACAAGATGACAGGCTTTGTCCAGCAACAGTTTAATCCTACAGAGGGCAGTATGTCAGTGGCACCATAGACAGTAATCCCATAGTCCACTAGGGAGAGGACGGAGGAAGAAACAGAAAGGAGAAGCACATCAGGGGCCGACAGCATCGATGGCAGTATAGGGGACCAATTCTAGTGTTTATAGCAGAGTTAAGAAGATGAATATGTTCATGTAAAGTAAGGGCTGAGTCGAGCATGATTCTGAAATATTTAAAGGAATTTACTTGTTCAAGGCAGGAGTTATGAAAGTTGAGGATCTGTAGAGGGGTATCTTGATATTTATTCCGGTGGTGGGAGAAGATCATGATCTTAGTTTTCTTGTAGTTCAGTACAAGTTTGTGGGCAGAGAACCAGGCTTCAGCTTCTGAGAATAAATTCTGGAGGGCATGCTGGAGAGGGGTAAGGTCAGAGTGGCTGCTGAACAGCACAGCATCATCAGCATAGAGTAGGAGTTTTCCAGAGCAGCCCTTGGGAAGAGAGTTCAAGAACAAAGTGAAGAAAAGAGGTCCAAGGATAGAGCCTTGGGGACCCCAGACCTCTCGGGGGACTGGAGGAGAGGGTGTTGTTAATATAGACTTGCTGGAACCTGCTCTGTAGGTAGCAGGTAAACCAAGAAGTGGCATTTTGAGATACTACCAAAGAGAGGAGCTGGCCCACTTTTTCTGAGTTTCCAGATAATACGACAGTCCTTTATATTAACATAACTTGCTATTTAGTGCCCTAGGTCATTTCATCTTTGAGAAAAAAAACAACTAATAATAACAATAAAATAATTTAGGTGGAGCAGTAAAATCGTCTGTTTACTGTTTTTCACAGCCACATTTAAGCTCTTTGCCAGCATTAGTCATGGTATATGCCACTGTCTTGAATGGTCTGTTAACTACTATGCCACATAGTAAAATGTGCTTCTGTCCCTGCTTATGGCAGGTACTGCTTGAGCTGCTTTAAATGTGGGTCTAAATCAAGTCCATAGACATTTGATCATTGCAAAATAGAGCACTATGTGGGATGAGACTTACTGTGCATGTATTTGATGCAGGAAGTCGTTCCTGATTGTGGATCTTATCGTAGGCTATATTACTATGGACATTAAATCATGCTACATATTTGAAGAATTTATTTGTATGGTTCATTTTGGATCTTACACCACTTACCTATACAAAACCTTTATGAAGCTAAATTCATTTGCTTCTATGTCATAATGGTGATTGCGGAATAGTGATCATCATTATGACGAGTGTACATCGCTAAAAGAAAAAAAAGCAATGTACAACTCACAGCGATGAAAACAGATGACATCCAAAAAGGTTGTTCTACAGGGGTCTGTGCCCCCTCACCCCCCCAACTTAATATAGATTACTAACTGCAGGGGGAATGCATGTTGGGGAAGGGGTGAAAATCTGAAATCAACAAAAACGAAGTGCAGAAAAAAAACAAGCAAAAACCTTCAGCCCTCCTAAGCCCTGAACCCTGCACCCTCCCAACTGTAGCTAGCCATGCTCACTAGTTCTTCAAGTCAGCAGCTTAGCAACCTTCTACCACACTACCCCTTAGATACCCTCCCTCTTCTTTCTGTCCCTGTCACCTCCTTCCTGTTATCCTGCTGTAGCTGACACTGCCCTTTCAGGGTAGCCCACATAATCATCACTACGTTTGCAGGGTAGCCCACATGACAAGTGCTGAAAGTGAGTTGCTCATATTCAAGTCATTCACTTTTAGCTGCCCTTATGACGGGATACCAATTCATTTAGTTTAATATACCGCCAGTACATCTATGCAATATATTTGCAATCATACATTAGTTTCTAGTATTAATTTATTGTTTTTAATAGCATGATTTTTAATAAGATGTTTTTAGTACATTTGTAAAGTTGATTGAGCACCTTGATTAGATTTCAGCACTGTATCATGTGGTGTTATAATTATAGAAGGTATAATGACAGCTAATGCACTTTCTTTTCTGGCTCTTTAATTAGTCCTATCATAATAGAAGAATTACAAGGATAAATACACTGATAATGATAAACAAAATTACTGCCAAATGAGAAATTACATCTATCTTGAGCTTAGTAAACCCATTTACTGCTATCCAAAGAGGACATAGGCTGCAGAAAAATGTGAATATTATTTGAGTTCTGGAAACCAGGCAACAGAGGATTTCTTCCAGATTTATGTCACAAGTCAGGGACACATTTGTGTTTCAAAAAGCAAAAAGAAAGTCTACTGTCCAGTAAGAAGTGGTGTGTTGGTAGCAGAGACACAAGAAAAAATTGGTATTAGTGAAAAGTATGTACTCATGAAAAAAATCTGTTTTAGCAGGAACACGGAGTCTCAAGAGAGTGGGTATGCCAATGTCACACTCAGCTAAACTTTAAGTCTGAATTCAGTTATATTGAACCTTGACAAATGGGTTCATATTATTCCTAATATTATTTATGGATATACTACTTGGCCACAGCTTGGTGATGTACTCTGCATTTTTCCTATGATTTTTGTGTGCAGTTTCCTATTTTGATTTATTGTTTTTTAAAAAGCTCCAAGATGGTTGTCTGTGTCATTAATTGTGGTATGCTGTGCAGTTTACCAGGTGAGCCAAACATTTTTTTTAAAGTTATTTATTGAGTTCTTAGATTACACCTGTGATTGGTTGCTCATTTATGGGTTTATATTACAGGTTATAGCATACTGTATGGATAACTGGTCTCGTATACAATTACAGGAATAACCATGGTAACTCTTGACATAGAAAGAGAGAGAATAATAAATAATCATTAATATTTTTTAGATTCAACACTGCAGGATATCTTGCAATGGATTTTGCAATAGCAGAGCTGAATAAGGATCCTCAAATACTGCCAAACATTACACTGGGATTTAACATTTTTGACTCATGCTATTCTGAAGTTAGAGCACTTGCTGGAACTTTTGGGATAGTATCTGGAGGAGAGATGGCTGTTCCCAATTACAGATGTCAACTCCGTCCTCTGTTATCTGGCATCATTGGAGACTCACTGGCAAATATCGCCCTTCCCATGGCTAGAGTTTTGGGGCTGTATGGATACCCACAGGTATGAAATATGATATAGATTTGAAAATGCCATTTACCTTAGCATATGCAGTTGCATTCTTTTTCACATAGTGAAGGTAGCCACTGCATATTACCAGTGGCACACATTCTTTACATTAAATTGATAAATTTGGATAACCAGTAAATGGCTTTCAAAAATGGTGAAAGCTAGGTATATACAATTTGATATTGCACATGAGCATAATTTTTGACCAAACATCATACATTGTTGAAATTCATCTAATATTTATGTGGTTAGTTACTGCATTAGCTGGTTAGTTATTTGTTAATGAATGTAGCTCTCATGAAAGACACCAGCTTGGCAGCACTGGAACCTAAAGTCTTTTCTATATGATAGGTACAACATCCACATCAGTTGTGAACCATACAACCTGCCTACTCATGTAACATCTTGGCTGGCTGTGCTTGTGGACTGTAGGTATTTGTCTTCCTATCTGAATGATGTGTCTAAAAAGCTGCAGGAACTTTCTCTGAGTGTGTGCTGAACTGTTTTACCTGCATACTGCTAACCTGCCAGTGCTGAGTGGGAGGAGAGACAAATCAGCGCATCAGATGGAAAACAGGAGGGGCAGTACGGCATAAAACGCTCATGCCACTTATTGTCAGCACATCCACATCAGCTGTGAACCATTCAGCCTGCCTGCTCGTGTAACATCTTAGCTGGCTGTGCTTGTGGAAACATAGAAACATAGACTTTGACAGCAGATAAGGGCCGCTTGATCCATCTAGTCTGCCCATTTTCCTACGTACAGGATAGGCCACAGATCCTAGTTAACCAACAGCATATTTCTTCCTACCCCCCAAAAGAATTGCCTTATGTCTGTCCCATGCATTCTTGAAATCTCTCACAGTTTTAGACCCCACATCCTCCTCAGGAAGGCTGTTCCATGCTTCCAGTATCTTCTCTTTGAAAAAAATACTTCCTCACATTGCCCCTGAAGTGCCCCCCTCTATCTTTAAATTGTGACCCCCTTGTTCTTGCACGTCTCTTTTTCTGAAAGATGCTACCCTCTTGGACTTTGTTGATTCCACTGAGGTACTTAAAAGTTTCTATCATGTCCCCCCCTCTCCCTTCTTTCCTCAAGGGTATACATATTAAGCTCCTTTAGTCTCTCCTCGTATGGCTTCTCTTGCAGACCCTGCACCATTTTAGTTGCCCTCCTCTGGACTGCATCTGTCCTGTCTATGTCCTTGCAGATATGGGGTCTCCAGAACTGGACACAGTACTCCAGATGGGGTCTCACCAAGTGTCTGTACAGAGGGATAACAACTTCCTGTTTTCTGCTGGTAATGCCTCTCCTTATGCATCCCAGTATACCCCCAGCCCTCCCTACTGCCTTCTCACATTGCTTGCTAACCTTAAGGTCATCTGATATGATTACCCTTAGGTCCCTTTCCTTTTTTGTTGTTGTTACTAGCTCCCACCCATAGTGTAATCTTCCCTTGGGTTCTTGTTTCCCAGGAGCATTATTTTGCACTTCTTTGCATTGAATCCTAGCTGCCATACTTCTGACCATTCCTTCAACCTTGCCAAGTCCCTTCACATTCTTTCCACGCCTCCTTGTGTATCAACCCTGTTGCAGATCTTTGTGTTATCTGCAAAGAGGCATACTTTTCCTTCCAGTCCCTCTGCAATGTCACTTATAAAGACATTAAAAAAGTCTGGACCCAGTACTGAACCCTGTGGTACTCCACTAGTAACTTCTCTTTCTTCAGAGTGGACTCCATTAACAATGACCTTCTGTGTCCTGTTACTCAGCCAATGTTCTACCCAGGCTACCACCCTGGGACCCACTCCCCGGCTGGTTAATTTGACAATTAATTTTTTGTGTGGGACTGTGTCAAATGCCTTGCTAAAGTCTAGGTAGGCCATGTCCACAGCACCTCCCTGGTCTACTACTTTGGTCACCCTGTCAAAGAAATCTATTAGATTCATCTGACATGACCTTCCTGCTGTGAACCCATGCTGCCTTGGGTCCCAGCCCCACTGGCCTCTAGATACTCAACAATTCTTTCCTTCAGAGTGACTCCATCACTTTCCTACCACAGAGGTCAAACTGACAGGTCTGTAGTTTCCTGCCTCTGTCTTGGTCCCACTTTTGTGAAGGGGAATCACATCCACCTTCCTCCAGTCCTTGGGTACCACACCATCCTCCCATGATTTAGTAAAAATAGTAGCCAGTGGTTTCACTAGTTCCCCCTTAATTCTTTTAGAATTCTGGGGTGAATTCCATCAGGCCCCATTGCTTTGTCCACCTTCAGTTTTAGGAGTTCTTGCAGAACCCTTTCTTCTGTGAAAGGACTGGGATCGATCCCCCCCAGACTGCTTCTGTTAATTGGATTAAGCACTTCCCCTTCCTCTTTTGTGAATACTGAGCAGAAATATTCATTCAGTATCCCTGCTTTTTCACTGTCCCCCTCTGTTCACCCACAGTTCATTCTATTCAGCCTCACTATCCCCACCTTTGTCTTTCTACACTCTCTGATGTACCTATAAAAGGTTTATTCCCCTTCTTAACTGAGTTGGCTATCTTTTCCTCAGTTTGGGCCTTTGCTGTTCTGACTTCCTGTGGACTGCAGGTGTTTGTCTCCCTATCTGAATGATGTGTCTGAAAAGCTGCAAGAACTATCTCCCAAGTGTGTGCTGAACTGTTTTACCTGTATACCAGTAACCTGCCAATGCTGAGTGGGAGGAGAGATGCATCAGTGCATCAGATGGAAAGAGGAGAGGCAGTGCAGCATAAAATGCTTCTGCCGCTTATTGTCGGCACATCCACATCAGCTGTGAACCATCCAGCATGCCTGCTCATGTAACATCTTGGCTGGCGGCGCTTGTGGATTATGAACATACGAAATTTGCCAACAGATAAAGGCCTAGAGGTTTATCAAGTCTGCTCAAATGTGCATCTATCACCTCTTATTCTGCAGCTGCCCCTTCCGTCCACCCTTCCCCTTCATTAACCCTTCCCCTTGTCCTGTCCCATCCCCTTTTGAAACAGTCCACTGTTCTAATGGATACCACTTGTGCAGGTAACACATTCCACCCAGCCACCACCCTCTCTGTAAAAAAGGGTCTCCTCATCTCCCTCCTGAACCTTCCTCCCTCCAGTCTCATATCATGGCCCCTGGTGGCCCTCCCCTTCCTTACTTTGAACAGCCCTTCTGTACCCATCTCGTTTATTCCTTTCATGTATTTAAAGGTTTCAATCATGTCACCCAGTCCCTCCTCTCCTCCAGTGAGTACATGTTCAACTCCTTCAACCTCCTCTCGTATGATAAATCCCCCAGCCCCTTGATCATCTTTGTCACCCTGTGCTGCACCCCCTCCAGTAACTTAATGTCCCTCTTCAGATACGGGCACCAGTACTGCACACAGTACTCCAGGTGTGGTCTAACTAATGACCTATACAGTGGCAGAATCACCTCCTCCCTCCTCGAGGATATACCCCTTGCAATACAACCCAGCATTTTGTTGGCCCTTGCAGCTGCTTTCCTACATTGTGCCGAGTTGTTCATTGACCCTGTAATGAGCACACCCAGATCCTTCTCCTCCTTTGCCTGGGCTAGCTGCACTCCCCCCAGCTGGTAACTCCTCCTTGGGTTCTTCATCCAAAATGCAGCACCTTGCACTTTTTGGCATTAAACCCAGTTGCCAGGTGTCTGACCAGGTTTCAAGCTTTGCCAGATCATCCTGCAACCCCTGCCATCCCCCTAGGTCATCCACCACCACACCTACCTTGGTATCTTCAGCAAACAGACTGATCTTGCTCTTGATGTCCCATGATATGTCTGCAATGATTATCCCAAACAACACTGGTCCCAACACCAAGCCATGTGGAACACCACTCATCACTGCCCTTGAGTGTGAGAGCTCCCCACCCACCACCATCCTCTGTTGCCTTCCCTGAAGCCAGTTTCCTACCCATCTCACCAGCTTTGCACTCGCCCTGTGCCTACTAACTTCCTTCCCAGCCTTCCATATGACACAGAGTCGAATGCCTTACTGAAGTCCAGATACAGGATATCCACTGCATAGCCCCTGTCCAGTTGCCTAGTTACCCAGTCATAGAACTCCACCAGGTTGGTTTAGCAGGATCTGCCATGTATGAAGCCATGCTGTCTGCTGTCCTGTAGTCCTTTGGCCTCTAGGAGGGCCACCAGCCTCTCCTTCAGGATAATCTCCATTAGCTTACCCACAATGGATGTGAGGCTCACTGGTCTGTAGTTTCCTGGTTCATCCTTGGGGCCACTCTTGTGGAGGTGCACTACATGAGTGGTCTTCCAGTCCTGAGGTACACACCCCAAATGTAGTGAGGCATTAAATAGGTCTGCCAAAAGTCCTGCAAGGACCTCTGCCAGCTCATTAAGTACCCTGGGGTGGATGCCATCTGGGCCTGGTGCCTTGTCCACCCTCAGTGCTTCAAACCCTCTCGAACTCTGCCTCCATGATTTCCCATCTGTCCCCCTTCCCCTCCCGTTTCTGCCATTTCTCCCAACTTGTGTCACCCTCTCTCTTTAGTAAATACTGACAGAAGTACTCATTTAGTGCTTCTGCCTTATCGCACCCTGCTTCCACCCAACACCCCTCCTTCCTAAACCTTACTATGTGGTCCTTACAGCTCCTTTTCTCCCTGATGTACTTAAAGAAGTCCTTCTCCCCCTTTTTAATGCCTTGTGCCAGCCTGAGTTCAGTAGATGCTTTGGCTCCCCTTACTGCCCTTGCCACCTCCTTTGATTCTGTCCTCAGGTACCACACCGTCCTCCCATGATTTGTTAAAAAGGGTAGTCAGTGGTGTCACTAGTTCTCCCCTTAATTCTTTTAGAATTCTGGAGTGAATCTCGTCAGGCCCCATTACTTTGTCCACCTTCACTTTTAGGAGTTCTTTCAGAACCCTTTCTTCTGTGAAAGGACTGGGACAATCGGGGCTCATGAATATTAATGAACCAGAGCCCCACCTGGCATGAATATTCATGAAGATTGTCTGCCCTCAGGGAAGTTGTGTTTTTGGTTGCGGCTGGTAAAAGGGGGAAAACGAAATGAAAATAAATAACTGTGCTGTTGTTTGTATGGGAACAAATGTGAAAGGGGACAAAGTGCTTAAAAAAACTAAATGCTTAATCCTGACTGTACCAGACTCATGCTGGAACTCAGAGATGACAGCCTGCCTGCTGCAAATGCAGGGCGTAAAATATTGGCAGTAGCAACAGGCAAATGGACTGAGAAATAATTAATTCTGGTCCGCGACTGTAAGAACACAGCCAGAGATACTGAACTGTGGGGCAATTGGGAAATTACAGTGATTATACTGGCTGCACCCAAACTTTATTTGGGACTGTATCCATTCTGCTTTAGGGACTGTGCGTTCAGCAGCCATTACCAGCAGCCACAGTAAATTGGAAAGCTAAGATTTTATAGCCAGGACTTGTGGGCCATTTGCCAAAGCTCATGGGAAACTTCCAAGTGCCCATGGGGAACTACAGGGACCTAATTTCAGGTGCCAAAACAGCACACCAACTCTGCATTGAGGAGGCTTCATGGATAATCCATTTTCTTGATTGACAAGCCCTCCAGCCAATCAGTGGCCAAGCACCCAATAGCTTCAGCCAATCAGGAGCCTCAGGAGAGCCCCATAAAAAACTGTGTTTTCAGCAGATTCAGAGATTTGAGCGGGAGCTCCCCATAGGGGTTGGGGCTCAGGCCCCCAGCCATGCAACTGGGCCTGGTGATCCAGTTAAGCCCCTCCATCCTGGAGGGGTTTTTGACTTCTTTGTAGTAAAAGTTTAAAGTAATTTAGCCAATACAGAACCTGCTAGCCTGGGAGTTGCCAGGAATGTCCTCCAGGTGCTAGCCCTCCCTTCCACACTTGAGAAAATCATGACCTGCAACTTGGTGACATCAAGCCAGCTAAAAGACAGTTGATCCAGCCTCAGCTGTGAGAGAACTGAAGACATCAGGAGCCTTCATTGTGGAGATTCTACCATATGGAGCCTCAGCAAGTACTCTTGTAGCTCCTGGTGCAAGAAAGAAAGAAACTTGCTTCTTGGGGCTTGCAATGCCCAGAGACTGTTGCCGAGTTATATTGTTCTTTAGTCTGCACCCTGCATCCTGCTGTGCCTAACCTTAGCCCAGCACTGATGGACCTGTCAGAGTCTGTTCCTGATTTATTTAGTTCATCTGGTCTGCACCTTGCATCTTGGTGTGCGTAAGTAATGCCCAGCGCAGGTGGACCTGAATTCCGTAGGGACCCATGTGAGTCCAGTTAGCAATGTATAAATGTGATGTGATTGTCTGCTGTGGTGCCTACAGGACTGGAAGGAGAGCACTCAGTACAGCAGCTCATCCTGACTTTGCCTGCAAGGTCCAGTATTCTCTGAATTGTTCAGTCAAGATGTCCATTGGAGCTGCAATCTACAGCCATGTGCCACAAATAGGACTGAGACCTCAAGACTATTGGATTGGACTACTGTAACCTGGAAATGACTGTTCCATGCAAATGGACCAGGGTGGCCATCCTGGCCCCTGGTGGAAGGTGTTACACCTTCTATAAACTGCCATTAAGGTCACACTTGGCAATCCTGGAAATACGCTATACATTATGGCAGTTTACATCCCCCCCACTAACCAAAAGCCAACCTTTGACTCTATAATGTCCAGCATCATTCATCTCCCTCCCAAGAGTGAACTAATTATAATGGGAGACTTCAACATGAATTGGCTATCCACCATATCTGCCACCTACAAAGATGCTGTTCCAGCTTATGACCTCACTCTGGTGGTCCATTCTCCCACCAGACTTGACCCCAGAACTGGGTCCTCCACTCTTATCTACCTCATCCTCACCAACCATCCCAATAACCTCTCCCAGGTTAAAGTGCTTCCTGACATGCTAAGTGACCATTCCCCTGTCACCTGCTGGAGGTCAAATAAACTCCCTCCTAGCCTCCCTAAAGTTACAGTCCAAAGGCGCCTCAAGAAAAGGGCCCTCTCCCACCTCAAATCGTACCTTATTTCCTGTGATTGGTCACCCATCCACAAGGCTCAGACTATAGATGCTGCCCTCCTCTCTTTTATCACCACCTTTAACGCTGCCTGTGACATCTCTGCCCCCTTCTCAAAACATATTTAAAAAAACAGGGATAACCCATGGATCTCACAGTCCCTGCTTGACCAGATGCACCATAGAGATAACCTCTGGCACAGGGCCCTGGACTCACAGCTACCCCAGGACAGACAACTCTACAGAGAGGCTAGAAACAAATGCACCTGGGCCATCCATCTAGCCAAGGCCACTTACTATAAGCATGCCCTCACCACCAACTGGGACTCTGGGAAAACATTCTGGAGCAATATAAAGGAGCTGTGTGGGAAAACTATCTCCCCTGCCCCCTCGCAGATTCTAGTGGATGGGACCCTCACGCAGGACCCCGCCACCATCTCCAATGCTCTTAATACCACCTTCTCAGACCTCAGTCGCATCCTCCCACATAATTTCTTTGACCCAATTCCAAGCTACCCCACAGACACCTCAGCCACTACGGTCCCCCCACCCTTCTGGCTGTGAAAGATCTCTTGCAGTGAGGCAAAATGCTACCTCACCAAAGCCTTGATGAACACGCACTATAGCAGTGACTCTATTGACCTAACAATTCTCGGACTAACTCTAGATGTGACCCTGCCACATCTCACCAATACTTAACTGGTCACTACACCTCAGCCAGTTTCCCACACTATGGAAAAGAGGAACTATTACCCCCATCCTGAAGAGTGGGTACCCCACCTCCACCAGTAATTACCAACCCATTTTGATTCCCCCCCAAGGGCACTCAAAAAAATAGTGTCGGACCAGCTTACCGACTACTTGACCAAACATTCGCTGCTCTGCCATGAACAACATGGGTTCAGGAGGGGGCACAGCACCACCACTGCCCTCCTGGAATTTACTTCATACATTCATGAGGCCCTGGACCAGGGATCCATAGCAGGAGCAATCTACGTCAACTTGATCAAAGCCTTCGATACAGTCAGTCACACACTTCTGCTCCACTCCCTTCCTTCACAGCATTTCTCCCCTGAGGCAACCTCCTGGTTCAAAGATTATCTCTCTGGCTGGATGCAACAGGTCAAAATTAACACCACCCTTTCCTCCAAAAGACCAATCCAATCGGGTGTCCCCCAAGGGTCCATTCTCGGCCCATTGCTCTTCACCCTCTTCCTAAACTCCCTCCCTCAATCATGCAATGGGAAGCTCTTGCTCTATGCTGACGATGCTGTAGTGCTCTGGAAACACCCCCATCCTAACTCCCTCCAATCTGCCCTACAAGGCTTTTTTAGAGAAATAGAATCCTGGTTCTTGGAGCATCGCCTAGTACTCAACTGCAACAAGACGAAATCTATGATCTTTGCCCACCACCCAAGCCCACTCAGTAGTGCCCCTCTACTCATCTCAAACTCCCAGAGCCTCCGTCTTGAACAGGTCTCTAGCTTCAAATACCTGAGTGTCACTTTGGACACCTCCCTCACCTACCACACACACATCCAACACCTTTCCTCCACTGTAAATACCAGATTGGGGATCCTATACAGACATAAACATTCCCTACCCCCTCAGGCCCTACATCTCGCTGTAACTTCCTCTGTCCTATCTTTGGTGGACTACGGCATTGTGATTCATGGATCTGCAGACCAAACGGCCCTACAAAGTGTCAACATAGATCTCAATAGAGCCTGCAGACTGGTCACTGGATGCGATAGAGACACCCACACATACAAGCTTTATAAGCTTGCAGAATGGCTTACCTTCAAAGGGAGGCTTAAGTATCACACCTCCATCCAAGCCAAAAAAATACTCCTGAATCTAGCACCCAAAGACCTCCACCCCCTCATCCAAATAGTTTCACACAGGAGGGCCCCTAGATGCCCCACTGGCACCTCTCTCCTATTCCCCAACTGTAGGACCTCCCTAGGACAAAGGTCTTTCCAATGTTGGGCTCCCCTCTGGCTAAACAGCCAATCAGCCACAATCTCCCTAGCCCCTAGTCTTGGTCAATTTAAAACTGGTCTCAAGAACCTCCTCCTTCACTCAGCTACCTGTGACTGCAACCGATATGCCTCCCCCCTCTCCAAATCACAAAAGGAAGCTTATTGCAAGCAGTCTATAGCTCCAGCACAGGGAGAAAATCCGCAATGTTAGGGATAAAATGCCTAACCTTATTCCATGACTGCATCCTCAGGTCTCACAATCACACTGTGTATAAACTCTGCCTCAGGGTTCAGTTAGGACCCTCTGAATCTGTAACCTACTTTGTGTCACAGCTATGACCAAAGGTCTACTTTAGGATCCTTGACGCGGTAACACGCCAATGTATATACACTGTGCCTTGTGACCTATGTATAATACTAGTACATGTAATGTTTGTGCTTTCTGTACTGACGTGGAGCCTTTGCAAAGGAGTCTATGACTCAAAGGATTGCAATTCCGATTCTGTTCAATAAATAAATAAATAAATAAATAAATGTGATGAATGTTCAGAATTTCAATTGGGCTCAACCCAGTGTAACTGGCTGGTTACACCTGACCAGTGTGTCAAATTGCAAAATGCAGGGAAATCCCTGCACCCTCCAGAAAAGTCTGTAACTAGTTAAAATATCTATGGTTGGAAATCTAATTGTAAGTTTTGCTAATCAAACCTGCCAATGAACAGCTGCACTGTCCACCTGGCCTGCAACCCTCAAGGGACTTTTCGGTAACTGGGTACCCTGGTTTAAATATTGAGACTGCGGGATTTCAATACAAATTTGGGGAACTGGTAGCAGTGTGGGCAAGTGTAATATTGTGTTCCATCTGATTTCATGCAGTTAGTTTAGAACGCCAGGGCTATGGACATCTGTGTTGGCATAGTGTGTAATTACATTTTGATCTGCATAGCAGGTATGTATCCACCTGGAGGGTTTTCACCAATCTAACTGCCAGTTAAACTGTAAATATTGTAAATAATACTACTACTTGGATAACCTCTGTTCCTTTTGTTTCCCCATTCCTAAGCCCTTTCCCCCTGTAAATAAATTGTTGTTGTTGTTTGCAAATGATGGTGGCATGAGCATATTATTAGAGAGAGTCATTAAATGGTAAAATGTCTGAAATGTGGGGAAATGTCTTTTGGGTCATGTTATGGGGTGGCTATTGGTTATGGTGGGTGATACAGCATCCCATGGAGTTGTGCCAGATAACAGCTAGCCAACTTAAAGCTGAACTCTAGGTGGAGGCACTGAGCAAATTGTAATATCTAGAAAATAACCTTTTTTAATGTAATCCTGGGAACCCATGCCCCTCAACCGACATCCTAGGTAGTAGGCAGGGGTTGTAACTCTAGGAGTAGCTCCACCTAGGGATTACATCTAAATCATAGAGTGCTAAGGTTCTTTACCAGTGTTCCTTATAACACCCACTACTGCTCCCTTTACAAGCAATTAGGCTGGTAATCGCTTACCACCAGGAGGTGTAGAATTGCTTCCCTTGGAATCTACAGATCCATCACAAACAGACTCCCATCTTACATCACCCGCCTCTTCAAATGTTCACTTGGGGCCTGTTCTCTCGGCAGATACTCCTACATCCTGCTTGATAGCCCCAAAATAAGAACTTGTTACTGGGCCTCCTCCATAAGCTATGCCCTCCCCATGCTATGGAATAACCTTCAGAAGTCCTTAAGGCTTTCACAAATGATTGGGATTTTCTCATTTAAATCCCTTTTTAAAGCTCATACTGAAGGAAACGTGTAACTGCTGTTCCTAATGTGTCCCAGTTGCTGATGAACCTAGATAATACTCTATCTTTAGCACCTTACAACGACATGGGTGATCGTGTTTCAGCACTTAACCTTTACCTGGGTATGCATGGTGCCTTCTGTAATGGGACTCCTCCAGATGAATCCGTAACATTATAAATTTCAGATACTCCCTAACTCTGCATCCTTCCTATATACCTCTCTCCCTTCCCGTCCCACATCCCTTTGCACTCATTGCTTAGACCCTTCTTTCTGCCACATACATCACTTAACCCTGCTTCATTCCTCCCCCTTCCCACTATCCCCTCCTACCTCTACTTAACTGGTATTGCTTTCTGTTGTTCCAGTCCAAGACCTGAAATGCTGTCAATTGCCTTAATTTAGCCACGTATTGTCTGGTTTAGCTACAGTTTAGAATTATGTTTACTGTTGTCTGCTGCATATTTTATGCATGCTTCCTTTGATTATGTAAACTGTCAATGCTTATATCCGTATTTCACTGTATTCCTGATATGCATTGTATACTGCATATTGTATCATATTTTGTGTTAACCGTGTCCACCCAGTACACTTTGTAAATGAGCTTGCTCAGCAGAGTATTCCTGGTAAAATAAAGATTGATTGATTGAGTGATTGATCAATAAATAAACTACTACTGTGTCTACTACTTCTACTACTACCTTAAGTACTTTTCAAAGTCTGAGATTTCCATTGCTTAATGTTGATGGAAAAAGGCTGTATAAGCAAAACTGAGTTAATTACATCAAATAGAAGACAGTATAGCGCCTTGGTTTAAGGCTGTGAGCTGCAAACCTGGAGACCTGGGTTTGAATCCCACAGCCCCCCACTTGCATACTGTGTGACCCAGAGCAAGTTACTTAACTTCCTTGTGCTCCCAGATCACACCTGTAAACAAGCTTTCAGTGACTGGCCCAGTGGTGCTGAGAGTTGAGGCGCTAGATGACATACCTTGCTCTATGCCGGCAACCCAAGTTCAGGAAAGAGCTCGGGTGCCGGGAGTCAACAGGGTGGGTCAAGGATTGAGCACCACTGGGCTGCTCTCCTCGGGGCGGGCTGGGGATTGTCCAGCATTCCAGCAGCTCCTGGTGGAGACCTGGGGTGCTGCAACATGCAGAGCAGTACGCATACAGTGTGGCTGAAGCAAGGCAGGGTTGCCATGCGCCGTTGCATCAGGGCATGCACCACACATTGGGGGAGAGAGCACCAGAACAACAAAAAAGCCTGGTCTGCGGGGTAGGCGATGGCACCTGCCCCAATGCCCATGGCCAGATCCATCCTGCCTGGCCTTCCTAGTTCCTACGCCCAGGCCCTCACCCACAGCCGGAGACTAAGTATGCAAGAGCACCCAAAGAGATGAGGCGGCCCCACCCCAGAGGGGTTAAGCTTGGGGTACCGACTGTAGGATAAGGGGGAGGAGAGAGGATGCTCAGGTAGGAGGATGTCAGGCAGGGCAGCAACAGGCAGGATGCCTGAGAGAGGCCCCCTAGACCGTGACCGCAGGGAAAAATAGATTAAAAAAAAAAAAAACCTTTCAGCTTAGTGTGTTTCTCCTGGTGAAAAATAAAAATGAAGTGCATGTAGATCAAGAACCAGGAATAAATGTTCATTACTCAAGTTTCCAAATGCAACTTAGCCAGGACCGATCCTATTCAATCTCCCTGCTTGCCACAATACTGTTTTTTTACAAAGGCCAATCATGTCATCTTTCAGCATCTGTATGGAAAGATAGACTGAACTTTTCTCACTTGCACTATTTTAATGTCAAGATGTCTACCCTGTAATGTCTTGTGCAAATTTCCCTAACAGAGTAGAATCAAAAAGAATTCCACAGACCCCATGGTATGCTGTACACACAAAGCAAAGCACCCATTTGTGACTACTAGTTGGTGCCTGTGCACTGATTAGCTTATTATTTTTATTTATTTATTTAGTTAATTTTTGCTAACAGGGTAGATGCACTAGACACAGAAGTGACTATTTTTAGGCATGACCCGGGAGGTCACAACATAGGGAGGTACAGGTACACAGGTACAAAGCAAAGTACAGTGTCAAAGATATACAACATAAGAATTTCAGGAGGAGTGGATAGCAGTTTTCACAGTTTCAGTCCCATGGCGCAGTAAGAATTTTATACAAGCATATGGTAAGTGCACATGTTTACAGTGAGGGTAGTATAGAATTTAAAATACAGAAGTGCCAAGGAGCAAAGTTTGAATCGAGTATGTCACACAATCAGCTAACTTCATGCAATATATAAAGGAAAGAGGAGCAGGGAGGCAGGGAAATGGAAATCTGAAACTGTAGGATATAGCAAGGAGAGAGAGAGAGAGAGAGAGAGAGAGTGAGAGATGGATAAAGAGAGAGATAAGGAGAGATAGATAAGGGATGGGGAGAGGAGGCATGGTAGAAAGAGGTGGTGGAGGCAGATAGATGCAGGGTGGCAGTAATACAAGAAGAAATTCCTAGAGGCATAGTGAGGGTAGTGGCATAAATAGGGTAGCCAAGACCTAGGGTGGGTTGAAACAAGTGCACTGGGCATGTACATTGAGGAGTGAGTGATGCCTTTTCTTAAAAGTGGCACGACTAGGGTCCGTGCACACATTAAGGGGCAGCGAGTTCCAGTAACTGGGGGCCACATGTAAGAATCTTGATTTACCTTTAGTAGTTTTGCATCTAGTGATGTGGAGCAAGGAAAGGTCAGCAGATCGGAGGCCATAGGAGGTAGACTGAGAGGTTAGGTCAGAGGCAAGGGAGCTAGGCATGTTGGACCTAATGATACAGTCCAGAAGATTCTCAAGAGATAGGAGCTGGTGGACCATAGGAGAGGGCCATTTTAGTTCTGCGTATAGCAGGCAGTGATGTTTTAGCCTAGAGGATGCATAGACTGTTCTCTGCTCGGCCACAGATATGGCTGGGTTTATTGTTTCTGACTGAGAGTCTGTGCTTCTCCGCCCATAGGAATGGACAGCAGATTGCCGTAAATTTGCCTCTGTGTAAAGCTGCCTGCTCCCTGCATCTTTTCTTTTTGTTCTGTGTTTAATTTTAAATATCTGTACTGCATTTCCTTTTTTTTATTCCTGAGTTTAATTGTAAAGTCTGCACTGCTGTTATCTGTTGTTTATATCTTGAAAGACTGCCCTTATTTTGCCTCTGTGTAAAAGTGCCTGCTTTCTGTATTTTTCCTCGAGTTTGGTCTTAAATCACTAATTAGCCAAATTCTGCCAGGAATTTGTTAGAGCGCTTAGACTGTAAAATTGTTCTGCTTGACTCTTTGCTCTCTGATTCCTCCCACCTGTTGTGACAATCAGACCTAACCCCACATCTTTTAGCTGTGTTCCCTTGTCTCTATCTGGCCCTAATTGCTCCCTTATCCTACCTGGTGCCGTCGCCTGCACAAACTCCATTTTGTATAGGCACCCCCCCCCGTTCCCCTGCCTGCTCTTCCTCTTCCATATCTCCATCCCCTAACCCCTTCACGCCCCCCAATCTTGATTCTGCATCATCCTTTGTTTTCCCCTGCTTATCTAATCCCTGCTTTGGTTTTCCCCCAGAGGATCCTGCCCCTGATAGGGCTCCTACAGAAGCAGCGGCAGCTCCTTCAGCCTGTCGCCAATGCCACCTATTCTTGCCATGGGGGACCTCTCATTGTCACCCTTGCTTGAGCAGTAAACGGATCAGGAAAATCTCCCACAGACAATGACGATGGTACGCCCTGAAGCTCCTGCTCCTCCTGCTGCTGATTTCGGGTAATATTTACCCCAACCTAGGACCCAGTCCCACTACTTCTAACCTAGGCTACCAAATGAGTCACTCTGGAACACTCACTCTGGATACAAGCAACCTTTGCAGTCTCCTGCCAAAACTTGATACCCTGCAAATATTTGTACACCAGCACAAGCCAGACATTCTTGCGGTTGTCGAAACCTGGCTCTCACCTAAAATCATGGACATGGCTATTAGCCTGCCAGGCTACAACATTTTCTGACTTGACAGAATTGCTAAAAGAGGTGGAGGCTGCACCTTATATCTCACAGACTCTCTCCAGGGCCACCCTCTAAAAAACCCTATTATCTAACTCGTCCTCTCAGATTCTCACTGTCAAAGTTCTACTAGGGGCCCACAACAAAGCCCTGTCAATTGCCACAGTGTATATCCCCCCTAAAGAACAGGGAAAAGGCCTCAACTCAGTACTAGACCTCATCCAATCCCATCCACCTGGCTCAGAAGCAATCCTTATGGGCAACTTAAATATCAACTGGTTTGCTCCGGAAACAGGGGGCTTCGAAGACGCCATCTCCTCATCCAGACACCCACAACTGGTTGACTCCCCCACAAGGCACAACTACAAAACAGGCACAAGTACACTCCTGGACTGGATTCTGACCAAGTCATCCATCCTCCATCTCAAATGTCTTGGTCCTTCCTGACACTCTAAGTGACCATTCCTCTGTTATCTGCGTCTAGACAAACAAATTTACCATGCCCCCCCAAAATTAATTACTGGCAGATTCGTTCCACAGGGGCAGTTAAAACATCTAAAATCCTACCTCAGGCAGCAAGATTGGTCTCCAGTCTTCCATACTCCGATTGTCAATACAGCCCTCAACTTCTTCATCAATACCTTTAATGATGCCAGTGACTCCCATGTCCCTTTCAAAAAGAGAAAAGTCAAAGGCCTGTGCAACCGCTGGCTCTCCTCAGAACTACTAGCTCTGCTAAAATCCAGGGACCATCTCTGGGTACCGGCTCGGGAAACTGGAAAGCAAGTAGACATACAGAATTATAAACAAGGTCTAAATAAATGCACAAAATGAATCCACCAACAGAAAAGCACCTACTATAAAGATGCTCTGACAAACACCCGGGGGAAATGGAATTAATTTTGGAACAATATTAAAGAAGTTACAGGAAAACAGACATAAACTTCACCCTCTATGCTTGTCATAGATGGAATTATAACACTTGACATGACCACCATAGCAAATTCATTCAACTCAGCTTTCACTGACCTCAGCTCTGTTCTTTCTTCTGACTATTTCTACGATGACGACCCTCAAACTCTCCCATCAAGCCCATCCCCTCTGCTAATCGTTCTGCATTTTACTTCAAAATAGTCACGCTTTACGAAGTCCGTAACTATATCAGTAAAGCTATTGCCATGTCCAGGTCAAGTGGGGACTCCCTTGACCTCAAGCTGCTGGCCCTCACCCTCGATGAGGTGCTCCTACCATTAACTAAAATTTTCAACCTCTCCCTCTCTCTTGGCCAGTTCCGTGACAGATGGAAATCCACCACTGTTACACCGGTCCACAAGAGTGGGGGCAAGGCCCTTCAGGTGAACTATCAGCTCATCTCCATTCTATCCCCAACTCTCTAAGGCCATTGAGCTTATAGTCTCGGACCAGCTTATGGAATATCTTGATAAGTACGATATCCTGTGCACTCAACAGTATGGTTTTAGAAAAGGACACAGTACCACCTCAGCCCTTCTCGAATTCACTTGAGCAATCCATAGTTGTCTGGACAATAGCCTTCTTACAGGTTTGGTCTTCATTGACCTGACAAAGGTGTTCAATACTGTCCATCATCATCTACTACTCTCGCAGCTGCTAAATACTGGGCTATCTCCTGAGTCTGCAACATGGTTTAAGAGCTACCTGGAAAACTGCTGTCAAAGAGTGAAAATAGCTGATGTCCTTTCTGATGCAAGACCAGTGCTCTCTGGAATGCCACAAGGGTCCATCCTTGGACTTCTTCTCTTCAGCATCTTCCTGAATAGTCTTCCACAATCCTGTCCTGAGCAACTCCTCCTATACGCCAACGATGCTGTCATCCACTCCACCCACAAGGACCCCCAGCTTCTGCAAAACAAACTACAGCATGGCTTCTTCTTGGTTAAAAACTGATTCAGTAAACACAAACTGGTCCTCAACTATAAAAAAACAAAGTCTACGTTTTTCTGCAGCTCGTAAAACAAGCACTGGGACCACCCCCTCACTATTGCAAACTGCCTAGGTGCAATCCTAGAACAAGTGCAAGCCTTCACATAACTTGGAATCACACTTGACAGTAATCTATCCTATGGGACTCACAGTGACAATGTTGCCAAAGCGGCTAATACACGTATTGGCATGCTTTACAGGCATAGCCAATGCCTAACTCGGGAAACCTTAAGGATCACATTCCAAAGCTCGGTGGTCTCAATAATTGACTATGGCCTCATCATCTATGGTTCCACTTCCACCACCACCCTCAGGTGCATATCTTTGGCCTTGAACAAAGCTTGACGACTCATCACCGAATCCCCTCGTCTCACCCATATGTGTGACCTATACGCCCAAACTGAGTGGCTTCAACTCTCTAGCTGCATAAAGTACCATTCATGCATAATGGGTAAAAAAATCATTGATGAGCTTTGCCCCCCCCCCACCCAGAGTCCAAGCTCTGCTATAATCTGCACAAAATTTCCACCTCATCGGGGCTCTTAATTTCAATTATTGCATATCCTGAGATGCCGGACTTCATAGGGCCAAAGATCCTTTGCCGACAGTGCTCCCAGCTGGCTAAACAGTCTCCCTAGGGAAATCTCCTCCCTACCTAAGCTAGGCCCATTCAGGTCTAACCTCAGCCTATTCCAGTCTGCCTCTAGCACATGTGACTGTCTTCCCTAACCTGCTGTTCCTATTTGGCACCTGTCCCCTTGCATCACCCCCTACTATGCCCCTTCTACATACCCCTCCACTCCCCTTATACTTGCATTTTCCACTTGCTCTTTTGTGTGTTTGACAGTCACCCCTGGCAGCATCTTCAACATGTGTCTCATCCAAGTTCTTGTTAACAGTGTTATCCCTGTCATGTGCATGCTCCTAGTACCACCTAACTGTATGTATTCATGAGTTGTGATGGTAAACAACTGTACCCTGGTGTCATGTAATTACTAATGTAACAATGTAATTAATGTAATGTAATAATTAATGTCATACTTGCTTGGATTCATTCTGATGTGGAACCTTTGTAAAAGAGCCTTGGCTCAAAGGTAACTATAATCCTAGACTTTAAATAAATAATAAAAACAAATATCAACATATATTATTGTAAGTTGTATCCCATCTGTGAAGGGAAGCCTTTGATGCACTGCAGTAGACTACTGCTCCATAGGTGAGTGACGGGAGTAGGATTCCTCTGGCAATGGCCAACCGTGCAGAAGGGGTTAGAATATGTCTTGTTTTTTAGGCTAATCCCAGTTTAGCATTAATAGCCTTATACATAGTGGTGATATGGGGCTCATAGCTAAGTGATTCATTAAGTAGGACACCCAGGTATTTAAAGGATCTTGTCACCTTCAAAGGGGTACCATCAACACAGGAGACTCTGAAAAGATCCCAAGGCTGGGTTATGCAGCATAGGGATAACACCCTTACCCCCTGTTGAGCTGTTAGCATAGTCAGATGAGACAGTCCAGCTATGTGCACACTAATGTAAATTACAATACAGCTCACTGGAATGAGGCACTATCTGCAATAATGCAACACTGAAAGTCAGCAATAGCCCTGAGTGAAAGTAGAGCTTCCCTGCTTTTCAGTGTGACAAAATGTTATGTTTTCTTCTAATATATCCAAGAAAACCATATTAAATGCAAGGTTGCTATGTTGCTGTTTCCTCACTGAAGTAGTCTGATAAGATATAAAGAAACATAAAAACATAGCATTTGATGGCAGATATGGATCGCTTGGCCCATTCAGTCTGCCCATTTCACCCTACCTACACTATTACTGCAGACTGTGCCCAATCTACAGCTCTTTCTCCCTTCCCTCTTCCTTTTCACTATGATTCCCTTTTATTTATCCCATGCATTCTTGAACCCCATCACTGTTTTCACCTCCACCATCTCCACTGAAAGGCTATTCCAGGAATCCTCCACTCCTTCTGTAAAGAAGTAGTTCCTCAAATCTCTCCTGAATCTACCCTCTAGCTTTATAGCATGTCCCCTTGCCCTTGAGCACCTTTTCTTCTCAAAAATACTCCACTCCCATACCTTATTTACCTGTGTGAGGTATTTAAATGTCTTTGTCATATCCCCTCATCTCTCATCTGTTGCAGGTTGTACATATTGAGGTAATTTAGTCTCTCCACATAGGGCTTTTAATGCAGACCCTGCACCATTTTAGTTGCCTTTCTCTGGACCAACTCCATTCTGTCTATGTCCTTCTGTAGATGTGATCTCCAGACCTGGACACAGTACTCTAGCTGGGGTCTTACCAGTGATCTATATAGAGGCAACACCACTCAACTCTTTCTGCTGGTGATACTCCTACCTATGCACCCCAGCATCCCATTCGCCCTCCCTACTGCCTTATCGTACTGCTTGGACACCTTTTGGTCATCCGATATGATTACCCCCAAATGTCTTTCCTGCTTGGTTGTCATCAATACCACTTCACCCATTCTGTGTTCCACCGCTGGGTTTCTGTGCCCTAAGTGCCTTATTTCACACTTTTTCACACTGAAACCCAGCTGTCATAACTTTGACCACTCCTCTAGTTTTGTCAAGTCTCTGCTCATGCTTTCCACCCCCCTCCCACCAGAGTGTACACTCTACTGCAGATTTTGGTGTCAGTTGCAAAGAGGAAGACTTTCCCTTCTATCTCCTCTGCAATGTCACTTATAAAGACATTATTGAAGACCAGTCTCTGCACCCATCCCTAAGTCACCCCACTAGTCACCCTCCCTTCTTTGGACTGAACTCTATTTATCACCAGCCTCTGTTTCCTTACCCCTAATCAATTTTTTATCCAGTGTACCACCTTTGGACCTACTCATAAGCTACCCAGCATCCTTATTAGTCTCATAATTGGAACAATATCAAATGCCTTTCCGAAATCTAGGTAGGCCATGCCCACCTCTCCACTCTGAGTACAAGTCACATTAAACTGTTTCACCAATGAGTTGGCTTAGCATTGCTTTTTACAGTTGGCAATGCATTGGCAGCTCATAATGCATTGTTTTTTAATGCTTAACCAGCTCAGGATCAATGTTTGTAAGATGTATTTGTAGCTCAGCTGGAATGCAGCTGTAGTCCAGTCACAATGCAATGCAAAACCAAGTTTTAGCTCTTAAGAAATAGTTTGTGCAGGACTTTATGCTGGATCCAGCAACACTCATGCAACTCAGTCAGAAATGCTAAACCAACTCACTGGTGAAACAGTTTAATGTGACTTGTACTGTAGTTCCTTGGTCACCCAGGCAAAGAAATCTATCAGATTAGTTTGACATGACCTTCTACCTGTGAAACCATTCGGCCTTGGGTCTTGTAACCAACTAATTTCAAGATATTTTACAATCCTTTCCTTCAGCAGTAATTCCATTAACTTTCCAACCACCAGTATCAGGCTGACTGGCTTATAATTGCCAGCCTCCTCCCTGCTGCCACTTTTGTGTAGTAAGACTACATCTGCCCTCTTCCAATCCTCTTGAACCACTCCTGTTTATTGTGAGTTGCTAAATAGAATGGTCAGATGTGCAGCCAGTATTTTCCAGAGCTCTCTTAATAACCTGGAGTGCACCCCAAATCTGGCCTCATTGCTTTGTCCACCTTCAGATTAGCAAGTCCCTTCAGGACCCTCACCTTCAAGAAATGACTAGTGTCACCCTCCCTCCCTCCCTCCTCCAAAGCTTTTGTTACTTTTTTGTAGCCCTCTCCTTCTTCTTCCTCTTTGAACTCTGAACAAAAGTAGTTGTTTGGGATGTCTGCCTTTTCATGGTCCCCCTATGCACAGCCCTCCCTCTTCCTTCTAACCTTACAGTCCCACCTGTGTTCTTCCTCATTTTACTTACTGTGCATACCTAAAAAAAGTATTGTCCCTTTTTGTTACATATTGGGCTATTCTCTCTTCAGTTTTCACCTTTGCACTCCTTACTACATTTTCTGCTTCCCTTTGTTACCCCTGATACACCTCTCTATACATTTATTTAGTCTTTGGCAACCAGATAAGGCCCACTGGGCACACATGCCAGTTTTCAGGGGTGACCCAGGAGCACTGAGGAGGATAAGTGTAGGGCTGGGAAAACTCAGTGAAGTTCTGATTTATCCTGATTAGTTCTGACTTATTGACCAATATTTGAAAAAACTGGAAAAAATGCATAAAAGTGGCCACAGTCACTCACATTTGACACAGAGGACCGAAGGAAATAATTTAATGGATTATTTATATAAAAATTAAAATAAAACTGCCAAATAAAAAAGCAATCTGTCACTACTAGCCCCTTTATGGCTGTCATATGGTGGCATATCCTGCTTGGGTCAGTGACATGAGTATGCTGGGAGAGGCGGAGAGAGAGAGAGAGAGAGAGATAGACAGACAGACATGCAAATACCAATATGATAGCACCACAGAGCACTGCAGGCACTGCCAGGCAGCTAAGATTTCTTTTTTTTATTAATGGTGCTGTGTGGGTATTATTTTGATGGATGTCCTAGTCAGAGCTGAATAAGCCAAAGAAATGGATAGGAATGATCAAATGAGCAGCAGTAAGAGAGCTCACCTACCCTACCCATGTGAATGATGCAACAGCTTTGCATGTACCGGTGTACTGTGGTATATGGTAGACTACCTGGTCCAAGAGGTGGTAATGTTTTCTAGTACTACAACTACTTCTACTGAGTCTGATCAACATGTTGATGATGCTGAATCCTTAAAGAAGAAAAACAAAAGACATAGTAATCACCGTCCAGGGAGGTAGCCAGTCACACATCCCGTTGGTCAAGTAGAGTGCAGTCATAAAAAACGTTTGCCACTGTCACCCGAAGATCTGATGACACACAACACAACACAAGGACATCCTTCCTAGTACCACAAGTGCCTGCTGCCAGCCACTGACAAGTAATTTAAGTATCTCAAATAAAATGTAGTAATATAATAATCTCAGTCCAGTTACTGTAAGTGAGATGTAATCAGGCTAGCATATCACGCACACACACAAACAATAAAGAAATTAAATGAATTTTCAATGTAGTATCTTTTTTTTTCTGTGAAGTATTTGCAGCAAAATATTGAGAATGTGAGAAATGTACAAAGAGTATTCAGTTTCTTAACTTTCAGGCATCTGCTAAGCCATGGAACGTAAAGAAAGCTGCACACACAGCTATGACTGGGTGTTTATAAAAGTCATTTGAAGCAGGCAAAATAAAAAAGAACTCTTTGATGTCAGAATGTGCGTGGTTTATTCCCAGTCAAAGTGCAAATGTAGCAATGCATGGAAATAATTTATCCAAAGAATAATATTGGACCACAGAATTAACACTAGACAAGCTTCAGTGCTTCAAGCTATAAAACCTCTTTGTCAGGGAGTATGGCTAACTAACACCTTCACCATTTTTATAACAAAAAAACACAGGTTAAACATATGCAGTAAACGTCATATTCAATGCCTTAATTAAGACACCTTTAATTGAAATAACTCTGTGTAGGGTATTTGTCTCAACTAACACTGTGGTCTCCAGTGACTCCACTTTTTGCATTACCCTCCATGTAAACTTTTAATTGAATGTTTATTGTATATGTTTCACCTGTGTTTTTTTGTTATAAAAATTGTGAAGGTGTTTTTTAGCCATACTCCTTGTCAAAGATGTTTTGTACCTTGAAGTGCTCAAGCCTGCCTAGTGCTAATCTTGTAGTCCAGTATTTTTCTTTGGATAAATTATGCACTTGCATCGCTGCACTTTGACTGGGAATAGACCATGCATTTTCTGACATCAATGAGTTCTTGTTTATTTTGCCTGCTTCAAATGATTTTTAAAGTACCCAGTCATAGCTGTGTGCACAGCTTTCTTTACTTTCCTTGACATTTCATTTTGGCATGCTGTCCAGCCGGGAGACTGAGACTTTTGCTGTTGGAACCTGCATTTTAGGACCCTTGTGGATTACTGTGGATCATACCTTAAAATTGATCAACTAGGTACTTTTAAATAAGAACATTTGATTGAGTTTGGCAAATCCGCTCTGACAAGAACAGAGTTGGCTACTACAAAGTTTGTGAAGTACAACCAAGTCATCGTGAGTGAGTGCTGTTTCAGTGGCTGGGCTCTGTTTAATGATGTACTTTATTTCTATCATTTTTGCAATAAGCTATGAGGAACAATACATTATACACAAGGCTATGAATTATTTGAAAGTATCATTCTCTTTTACATAAGTTCTAATTGGAGGGTATAGAAAAATGGAGAAGGTGGAGGGACTTGACTATCCTTGTCATAGAACACAGAACTGATAATCTTGAGTGGGATTGCAAAGTTTAGTAATGCAAAGGAGCTTCATCTGTCATATACAATACAGTTTATAGAGCACCAACCATTGCAGGTTATATACCAGTACATGGAAACATGACTTGTAGAAATGTTCTTTTATAGAGTTTCTTCTCTTTGCAAGGCCTGCCCCCCCCCCCACAGCCTTAGCATTTTTTTTGTGAGTGCTTCATGAATTGATGTGCTTTTTGTTCAGCCTGTAATTTTAATACTACGTCAGTTAGCTTCTGTAGCACAGTCATGCTTTTTAATAAATTGTCCAATAGAAATATTTTATCAAGGCAATGTAATAAATTTTTAAGAGATTCAAACAGTGATTATGTTTTTTGGGGGGAGACTTTTTCCCCCGGAGTCCTCTGCTGCTCCTCTGATCACCTCCCCCGCACAGACACCAGGTATGAGTCCCCCTTCCCTTAACCCCCATGACTTACCATTCATTGCAGGGAGTGGGGAGCTTCTCGACCCAAAAGACTGTATCCAGTATTCAGGGAGTTGCCCTGCCAGGCTGTTGCAGTGGAGGACCATCATCATCTTTGCAGAGGACTCCCTTTTCCATTTTCTCTAATACCCCCTTGAGGTATGTGGCATGCAATGACACCAGTGGTGGTAACACGCATGCTCCGTTGCGCACTCCTGCCAGGCATCTGCCGCAGTGCCCCGCCCACTGTCTCAGCGTTGGCATGCCACCTCCCAGCCTCCGCTAGGGGGCAGGCAATCATCGAGTGCTGCTAAACACCCCTCCCCGGAGAAGGACAGCAGTCTTATGGATGCTCAGTCCTTCTCCTCCTTGCCAACCCCCTAGTGGTGGGCGAAGTGGGCTCAGTTCACTCTACAAAGTGATTTGTGGCATGAAGGCAAATCCGTGGAGCACTCTGCAATGCAGAGCAGAGTAATTTGTGTTATGATGGGTAACGTGAAGTCCATTGAAAACAATGACTTTGCATTACTCCACCTTCCCAGACCACTACTCCACAAATTTTAAAGGCAAAGTGCATCGAAAACAGTGTACTTCACCTCTCTTCACCTTGTTTTTAAGCTCCAAAGTCAAATTTTGCAGTGATTCATAGGATTTCAGGTCACATGGGCTCTATATTGTTCTGCACAGCCTCAATTCATGGTATTGTGTGTAGGAAGCTATAGGATGCAGTCTGCTCTGAGAGCTCTCTGTGATTCAAACCTTATAAAAGCTGTTAAAAAAGCCTTTTTGAGTAATTGTTTTTGTTCAAACTTTAGTTCATCACTTGTAGGAAACCCTCCTATACTCATATCATAGAGCATTTATTGTTTGTGTGTGGATTTTGACTGTTAATGTACAACATTGAGTTTGTGTAGTAAGAGACAGTGAAAATGTGCTTTGGGGGAAGGGTGTATCTGTGGTGTAGGTAGATTTAAGCTGGAGAAATAGGGAGTTCTTTGTTTTTTGGTTATATTTTTGTTATATAACTGACTGTGTTAATGTACACACAGTAATATTGTCAGTAATTGTTGAAATTGTTTTGCTGATTATGTGTTGTGTGGATCTGGTACAGCAGCTCATCATTTCAGGTTGTTTAAAATACGTGGTATAGTACTGAAGTTTTCAATTTGCTATGCATTACTTGTAGACAAATTGTGTGTGTGTGTGTGTGTGTGGTGTGTGACATAAATAATTCACCTTTTATTGTGCCACAGCAATCATAACTGCAGGTGCAGCTGTGTGAACCTGCTATCCACTGCAGCTGCATGATTTTGTACTGCCATTGTGGTATCTTTTCTTTGTTTTGCTGCTTGCACTGCTTTAAAAATCTGCAGTCAGTGCCCCCCCAATGGCAAAAGGAATTATTTTCCAGATTGGATTGTTTGCGACTTCAGCACCACTGGTTAGTTAAGGTGATGTTGAACTTGTGACTTTGCATCTGTATCTGTTGCTGAAGCCACAGTTGTTTTTTTGGCTTCACATCCAGCATCCCTCTGCCCAGAGTGAATGTTCTAAAATCTAAATTTGTTTAGAATATTGTTGTTGATCCCCCAAAATGCCCACAAAGAGATGTGCAAGCAATGCTGTTTCTCGCCTTGGCAATGCTGCCAGTGGTAAGATTGTCTGTGGGCATGGTAGTACACAGACACAGAAGCGCATTGCTGATGTGAGGAAAGGTGTTTCTCCTGCAATGTTTTTTACAGCCGAATCAGTAGCTTCACTCATAGTTGGAGGAGATGATGTTTTCCCAGCCAGTGGTGTTGGTGCAGTTGCTGGTGGTAGTATGAGTATTGCTGCCTCAAGTTCCACTTCTGACTAGTTTACCATGTCCAAAAATATAGTGGAGTATGAAGCAGTGCCAGTGAGTGGCAGTGTAGATGATGTCATACTTCCCAGTAACATCCCAGTAACTGAGGATTTTGATCATCATGCCAATGATAGCATACAATGTGACATTTCTTCCACTGCCATTCAGGTCATACATTTTCCATGAAGTGATTTGCAGTGTGGTGAAAAAATATCAGGTGATGGTGGTGTTGATGATGATGAATCTGATGATGATGATGTTGCTGTGGTTGCAACATGCAGTCCACATGCCAGCATCCAAGCAGAAGATGTGGATGTGGGTGATGTTGATGAATATGATGATGATGTAAGTGACCCCAGTTGGGAACTGGAGAAAAATAAATTCAAGGTGGCTGTGTCTGGGTCTGTTTGCTCTAATCCCCCCTCCATCCCTGTAAAAAGTTCTGATTTGCCAGTTTCAGTTGATGGTGATGATAATGACCCAGTAATAATGAGAGGTACTCGTGGTGGTCAGTTGCAGTCAAGTGTGTCCGCCAGAAAAATCCGCGTGTAACCCCACTTCATGGCTTAAAAACGGAGTCAATAGGTAGTATCAGGGACATGTCAAAACTACAGCATCACAATCCCTTGTTTGGGATTTTTTTGTTCAAGATGCGAATGATGAGTCAGTTGCAATCTGCCAGGTTTGCCATGTGTGTGTGAGTCGAGGTAAAAACAGGAGCCATCTGGGCACAGGAGAACAGCATATGCATCTTAAGAACAGGCACATGGCACTGTGGACCCAGCACAAGATGGCAGCTAATACCATAGTGGGGTGTCCACCTTTGTCATCAACTATAAAAAGCATGTTATCCCCTTCCATGACTGTTAAATCAAGTAGGAAATTAAATGTGTGCAGTAGTGAGGAAACAAGAGCAGAGGATTACTACAGGAATGATGAGGTGGAGGAGTATAATAATTTTGTAATGTTGTCCAGAGCTGGTGAGAGTAGCAGTTTTGGTGGTGGTGGTGGTGGTGGTGAATACAGTATGTCTAGTGCAAGTGGTACATCAACCCCAATTAGTAATTCTGGCAAAATAACTGCATTTATGGGTTTGTCATCATCACCTGTGCAACCGTCTTCATCAAACGTCCACACTCCACCCCCTGCCATTCACAGAGCAGAACCATTTGTCATCACACCCCATGTAAAATGCTTAAGTCTGCCCATATTACAGAGTTTTTTTGAGCATAAGCTGAAGTTCCCACCCAATCATACAGTGTCACGTGAACTTAATGCTGCCGTAGCTAAAATGCTGATCTTTTGCTCTTCTCCTTTGTGGAGAATTCTGGGTTCCGGTGGTTTGCTGCACGTGCTTGTCCAAAATGGAAAGTCCCATCCAGGACATATTTTTCGACCCGTGCTGTCTCTGAGTTGTACCATTCTGTGTCTGACTCCGTAAGACATACCCTTCAACATTCCTCCTCGCCATTCATCCATTTAAGTATGGATATGTGAACAAGTGGCAAAACAGAGAGGAGTTCATATCTGTGTATAACTGAAGATTGAGCTGAGGAGCCGGGTGTTGTTTATGCTGTTGGTAGTGTGAATAATCAGTGCAGTATGGTGGAGTGTCATGGTAGCAATCTTCCAGGAATTCGACAGCATGCAAAGACTGCTTTGCACAATGTGACCTGTTTACACACTACTGAAAACATGTTGGACTTGGTACTGACAGAAATTGACAAGTGGCTGAACCCCCTGTCCCTGAGAGCTGGGTTCATATCAAGTGACAATGGGCCAAATGTGATGAAATGCATCACAAATTGTGGCTTTGTTCATGTTCCATGCATGGCCCACTGTTTAAATCTTGTGATGCAAGAGTTTCTGCAGCACCCTGATGTAAAGGAAATGTTGACAGTTGCATGCCATATCTGTTCTCACTTTTCATGATTTGCAAAGCCCCGTGACCAACTCCGGCAGTTGCAGATCTGAAACAGCCTCCCTCAGCACCGCTTGAAGCTGGAAGTTGTCACCAGGTGGAACTCCACTTTATACATGGCAGAGAGGTTGTATGAACAATACAGAGCCATCTCAGGATATCTTGTCATGCACACTAGCCATGGCAGTTCCAGGGCCTCCATGTCTATGACAACTGAACAGTGGCGCCTCATGGACTCTGTAATAACAATTTTGCAGCCTTTTGAACATGCCACACAGGCAGTGAGTGGCAAGTCTGCCTCCATTAGCCAATCAATTCCACTGCTGCAGGCACTGATGCAGACATTGGTGAATGTACAGCATAGCTTTGATGTTGCCGGAGACAGTGCTAGCAGTATGTTGCTGAAACAGTTGCTGACAGTATTCGACCAGAATCATCACATGGTGAGCATTCAGCTTAGAGACAACTTTGCAATAGCAACAATGCTGGACCCACGATACAAATTTGGAATTGCCTCAGTACTGAAGGGAGGGCCTGAACAGGTAAAAAATGTCAGTGGGCAACTGGTGAGCTTGGTTCATGGGGCACAGAAGTCATGTGCCAAGGTCAGCAGGCCTCAGCAGCATAATCAGGCTGAAGGTGAACCTGGAGGAGTAACAAGCATATTCTGTTTCTGTAAGGGGAAGGGGACTGCAGTTCCAGGTGGTCTGTCATCCAAAGTGGTTAGAGGCAACTCACTTTAGGAGGCTTCATCCCAAGTAGGGATCTGTGACATAAATGATTCTGGAGAACAGGATGATGCATCAACCACTGGATTACAGAGAATGGCTGAGTCATATTTGTCTGAAAACAGGCATCTGTCAGTAACTGATGATCCTCTTTTATACTGGAGTGGAAAGGTCAGTGATTGGCCAGAGCTGACTGCAGTGGCTCTGAAGTACCTGGCATGCCCACCCCGCCAGTGTAAGTGTCAAGAGGTTATACAGCTCAGCAGATGCAATAGTTTGGGATCGTTGTACAAACCTCTCTCGTGCAAATGTCAGTTTGCTAACATTCATAAAAATGAATGAGAGACACATACCTGCTCAGACTGCTTCCTCAGTATTCTTACCCCAGCCTAGTCATGGTTTCAGTGAGGTAGAAATGGACCATCCTGGTGGCACTGGCAGTGGAAGCATGAAACGGCCTACCACTGACATAGATGATGACACAATGGAGAAAGAATTTCCCAGTGGTCAGACTTCAGACATAGATGACTGTGAGGGCAGCTGTCTTTATGAGGATTATGGTGAAGTTAATGTTGGCAAGTTTTAACTTAAGTTGTTAAAAGGCTGTCACATTTGTTGTATAATACATGTTTTCTTTTTCATAAGGTTAAATGAGTGTCCCACTAAAAGTGACTCAAATTCCATATGTCACGTTACATTTGTAACTGAAAGCACAATATATCCTGGTCCTAGGACCTCCACCACAAGGCTGCTGTTAGCCACTACCACCACAGGGAATGACTTTAGGTGCCCCACTGGACCACCACCATAAGACCGCTGTTAGCCACTGCCACCAGAGGGAATTACTTTGTGTGCCCCCCTGGACCACCACCATAAGACCGCTGTTAGCCACTGCCACCACAGGGAATGACTTTGTGTGTCCCCCTGGACCACCAACATACGACCACTGTTAGCCACTGCCACCACAGGAAATGACTTTGTGTGCTCACCCAGACCACCACCATAAGACCACTGTTAGCCACTGCCACCACCACCAGATGCAGGAAGATGTCAGAGGGAATGTCATCATCATGTGACACAGCTATGACCACCAGCACCCACCACCAGTGTCATTCTGAAAATGTTTTCCCATTACATTGACCATGCCAAGGCAGAGGAAATCGAACAGGAGACCACATCCATCAGCCATGGGCACAAGACTTCTTACTATTAAAACTATAAAGTAAGTATGTGTACTGTTTTTTATGCTATTCAACTTCTTTTAGCTGTATGTTTTGTTTTCTGTTGCTTTTCAGAGCTGCAGTGGTCAAACACATACAGTAAACTTATTTTTTTTTCCACAGGTTAACAGCAAATAACTCTCCTTCACTGAAAGTCGGTATCAATGGTACAGCAGCAGTACTGTCCACAGGAAACTATGAAATATCCATTTCCAATCCATACTGGTAAGTATACATATTTTATTTCATCTGTTCCTGTATTTTTCATAAGACTGCAACAAATCTGACTGAGGATTCGTCAACTAGGTGACATGTGTATGTCACAAAAAATATTTCTAGCTGGCCAATCAGAGCAGTGGTTGGATTTCCACTTCCGACGCGAGCGACCCAGGTTCGGGAGCGGACTTGGGTCACTGGAGAGACGACTGGGGGAGAATGGCTTGAGCATCCCATGACAGCTCACTGTCTCTGGGGGGGTGGGGATGGGTGATGCCACGCTACCTGTACGTGACCTCGGGTTGAAGCTCGGGGGGACCACAAGCCTTGCTTGGAGGGGATGGGTGGCCAGAAGCAGAGTGGACTTCAGCACACAGTGCCTTGACATCAGGGGCTTTCACTGCATCAGGGAGAAAAGCAGGAAATACATCTGCCAGCTCTGGGATGATGGGCTTCCTGGTTCATGCCTCTGATTTGCCTCTGCTCATCGGCCACTTCCACAAGGCCTGATGAAATGAAAGGTTATGGGGTTAGAACCCCACCTAGTCCCCACTTGGGGGAGAATCTGACAGTCCATGGGGGACTGGGAGGTCAGTTCCAGTGAGCAGGGGCAGGATATGACCCCTTGGATACCCTGAAGGAGTCGGAATTGTAAGGCAGTAGGGGAGAATAAAAAAGCATAATTTCAAAAAATATATATATTTCTGCAACATATCATGCAAATTTGGAGCTATGCTGCCATGGCAGTGTTGAAAAAGTTGGACCCAGGTTGTGTTACTTGACAAGATGTGGTTTTGAAATGTAACTTGAGTTGAGATGCAGGGACACTGACACGGTGTATTTGTTACACAGCCTGGTGCTAAATTAAGTTGTGATCTGCTGATTGTAATTGAACAGCTTCCTAGCTGTGTTAATCAAGATACCCGTGGAACAGCCACGGCTTAAACATAATGGGTAGGATTCACGAACCCCGTGTAAGTCCTGCAGCTGCGGCAAAACTTTGGTGCCAAAGGGTGGCCAATTACGGAGCAGCAAGGGTCTCGCAGCGGTGGGTATTCACATAGGTGGAGTCCATAACTTCCAGCAGCTTGCTGATGGTGTCACTAGGGGGACTGCTGCAGCTGCAGAGAGTTGCTACTGCCATTGGGAGAAGCTGTAACACCCTTCGCAACTGCTGCGGCTGTGAATTGCATGCACCGCTACTGTGGGCAATTTCAGTCCACCACTGAGGTTGTGGAGTGGGACTTCACTCCCGAACAGTTCGTGAATCCTGCCCAGTGTATTACTGCTGCAATCAAGTTGCAATAAGTCCTTAATTTCTTTTTTAGGAAACTTCCAGATGCTTTGTTGTGTCATATTTGCCTTATCCAAAGAAGTTCTTCAACATCAGCCCCCCCCCCCCGGCTGGGGCAGACATGCAATATGCAGAAGTCATTTCAATCAATGACCATGACCATCATTACCAACCAGACTCATGAAGGATGCAGCTGAAATCTGTGAAGAGGTAACCAAATAAGAAACCATTAATGAGACCTACCTGCAAATATGCTCTCCCCCCCAAAAAAAAAATACTTGCCTTCATTGAACACAAAAATTTCTCATCAAGCACTGGAATGTGCACACCAACAGTATCTGTGAACTGTGATACAAAACAATACAATGAGTACACATCTATATATGTCAACTCGCCACCTAGAAAATACCAAAATATATATATATATATAAATCAACTCACCAAGGCTACTATTAGTGTACACACAAAGGGCACCCTTCCATCTGGTTGAAGTGATCGCATTGCATTTCAAGGAATTGCAGCATACTTTGGACCAGCAGCAGTTCTCTCATGGTCATCATTTCTGATGGAACACTGAATGGATTCATGTCATGTTATCCCTCCTTCACACAGTTTGGCAAGATACTGTGCATCATGAGTACATCATCATCATCACAGAGTATGTAAACTTTCTGGATACAAGACAGATGTATTTTGGGGATGCAGAAAAATTCTGGGGACTCTGTGACCACTGCACGCTTGACTGGCTGCACAATAAATTCTGGGGGACTTTGCGTGTGGTGTAACACTCCCATTTCACTTCCTCAGCACTTGGGAAGTTCCTGGACACAAGACAGTTGCATTTTGTGTGTTGTGATTGTGAGCACGTACCGTCATACTTAAATTAGAAATTAAAGCAGCAGTGCAACAATGTGCTGACAATTTTGACCTATACTTTTTTATGCTATTTTACATTGCCAGCCACTAGTTACTCCCTGACTTGTATGAAACTCTTCTTTTCACAGTTTGTGTCTGCTTTACTACTTTTTCTCATGTCTGAAAAGAAAAAGGAGCATGTTTTTAATATTGTTCAGACCAGGTTTTCATCACGATTTGCAGCTGTTTTTGAATAAATATTGTTCTGTGACATCATAAAACACTGCCTGCTGCATAATTATTAATTTTACAACAGAAGTAATATATAACAACTAATGGAGGAAAACAGTAGAAAATACTGACAAAGACCTTGTTTGCACCGTATTAAAAGGAGTGCTCCTTTTATTATTTCAGACATGAAAAAAGTACAAAAGCAGACTCAAGTGCTGGAAAGAATAGTATTATACAAGTCAGGATGTAAGTAAAGTGGCAATGTAAAATAGCATAAAAAAGTATAGGTCAAAATTTTCAACAGATTGTTGCACTGCTACTTTAAAGAGATCCACCAAGTTACATAGTTATGGTATTGCACCCAATATATGGGTGCCGAACCTCCAGACGAATCTTTGTTGCTCCACATGTCCTTACATACTGCAATACTTTTCTGGCAAACATTTTTATAACTTTGGCAAACCAGGTCCCAGAGGACTTCCCATTCTGAAGAGCTGCCCAAGTTCCACCCCCACACTCAATAACGTTATGGCGTGATGCCAGGGAGAGCGTGTGGACATGCTTCTCAGTAGTGAATGGCCGGCAGCTTTCTGAATGTTTTTTTTATGATATAATGGTCAGTTTGTCGTGAAACGTGGGCACATTTTGACTAACAAGAGCCTTGTTAGTGGAAACATGCCCACATTTTACCACAAACTGACTATATAACATAAAGAAACATTTGGAAAGCTGCCAGCCATTTACTAGAATGGAGCACCCCCCGCGCTCTCCCTGGCATCACGTCATAATGTTGCTGAGCGTGGTGGTGGAACATGGGTGGCTCTTCAGAACAAGAAGTCCTTCAGGACCTGGTTTACCAAAATTATGAGTGTTTTTGTCAGTAAAGTATTGCACTATGGAATGTAAGGACATGTGGAGCAAGAAAGATTCCCCTTGAGGTAAGGTACCCATATATCGGGTACAATACTGTAACTTGGCGAATCTCTTTACTGTCTATTTCAAAAAGGAAATATTTCTGAAGCCTCAGTAATGTTTACTTTGTGTTGGGACTTGTGATTTGAAGTTTTTTGTAAAAAGCATGACTGAGCAGTGCAAGTATGTTGTGCTCAACTGCACGTGTGCCGTCACTGTTCTTTCGTGTGTGTGCAGACATTGTCCAGCTTTGTGCAACTATATATGGTGTGACTTGCTGCAGTGTCTCAAGAATAAAGATAACAAAGAATACATGATGTATATTTTATTTGTACCACCAGCACCAGTGGAGTAATTGATATGATATTTTTCAGAGGTATCAGGTCACTGTGAACTTCAGTCACTCACAGTGCACACATAACTTTGCGGAGATCACAGCACAAAAAACACATGCTTTCCTAAAAGTCATGTGCAGTATGTGACTAAGGTGCACTCTGGCCAGACAGCTGTGAAAAAGTATTGTATCACTTAGTCCGCTGATATTGATGGTGACAGTAAAATATACGTTATTCTGCTCATATTCTTTATACCATAAAGACTGCAACAAGTCAGCAATATATGTTTGCAAGAAACTGCACAATGTCTGATGTGTCACACACACACACACACATGAAACAACACTGACTGCAGACATGCAATTTTGCACATCATACTTGCACTGCTCACACCAGCTTTTCCACAACCACTCCACAACAGAAAGTAAACATTACTGAGGCACTGGATTATAACAACAGGGCAATAAGGAATATGTATTACTGTATGTGTATGTACTTATTTAAAGGGAAGCAGTCAGCAACAGGAGCTCCTGCCTCCTGCCCCCTGCAAGGCTTATCCTCTGCTTAAGCCTTTTAAGTATGTTGCAGCATTTCTATCATGCTCCAACATAATTTATTTTAATAAAGAAAAGTCAGTGACCCTGAAGGATGGCGCCATGGTGGATGCTATGGGGGCTCCATTATGTGTAAAGGAAAGGAGCGGCGGAAATGCACCAGGCACTTCAATACTTTTGTATTAAAGTGCATGGTGCATCGCCATTGCACCTTTGCACATAATGGAGCCCCCATAGCATCTGCCATACTTCTGGGTCACTGACTTTTCTTTATTAAAATAAAGTGTGTTGCTGCACAGGAAAAACACCACAACATACTTAAAAGGCTTAACCAGACTGTAAGCCTTGCAGGGGGTGGTACCTCCTATTGCTGACTGCTTTCCTTTAAACTAATACTGTGTGGCCTTAGCCTCTCTCTGGTATTAAACATAAACAAAACACAAAACACTACAGCAGTGCAGGGGTGGAGAAAAAAGAAAAGCTAATGGGAGATCCCATGATGTTCCAGCAGCAGATGGAGCATCGACACTATATGTAGCTGGTGTTGCTCGATCTGCTCCACCTGCTGCTGGACAGCACCCACTCTCTCGTTACTTTCCTCCAGTGCAGCCCACAACAGTACTATGTCTGCCTGCATTGCAGGCATTGTGGTGGGGTCCACTGCTGCGGGGGAAAACAAGGTAGTGGTGGTGGTGAGGGTGGTGCTGGTGGCAGTGGTGGGGGTAGTGGTGGAGCAGATGCTGCTGTGGCCATCCTTCTGCTGAGGTGACAAAAAGCAGCAGCATCCTCTGCCACTGCCACAGAAGGGCCAGCAGGTGGAGGTCTGGCCCATTCGGTGTCAGCCTGCCACTCAACCTTGTGGTGGTTCAACATATATTTCCACTGGCCCCCAGTCCCCAGATGTGTCCCCCAGGGGCCACTGTGCACCTGCACACCACGAAGCAGACATACCACAATGATCCTGTCCCCCCTTACTCAGTTGAAAAACTGCCAAACTGTGGTGCTGCGAAGGGGGACCAGGCACAGGAGGGGCAAATGTAGTGCCAGCAGCACTGTCACGCACCTGGGGCTCCACCTGCTGCTGTGGAGTGGGAGGTGATGCTGCTGGAGCTCCTGCAGCTGCTACTGGTGGAGGTGGTGGTGGTGGTGCTGACTTGGTGGATGTGGAGGTGGCACTGGTGCTGCTGCTGCTACCGGGGGGGGGAGGCAGAACCAAACAGTCTGTAATGGTCTAATGACACCCAGCTATGACGACCCCATGTGTGTGCACTCCTCTCTGGCCATGAGCCACAGACTGTCCCTGGTCCATCAGACAAAACACTCCTTCCCTCTCCACTCTGACGTGTTACGCGAGGAGCAATGGAGCCAGATGGGGTGCACCCCAGGGTCCTTAAAGAACTAAGAGAGGTGGTGGCTGAACCTCTGGCTATCCTGTTTAGCCAATCACTGGAAATAGGGGAGGTACCCAAAGACTGGAGGACAGCAGATGTAGTCCCCTTATACAAAAGTGGGAACAAAGAGGAAGCAGGGAACTACAGACCAGTCAGCCTCACCTCGGTAGTGGGAAAGATCATGGAAGCACTACTGAAGGAGAGATTGGTGGAACATCTGGTTGCCAATGGACTACGGGACCCAAGGCAGCATGGTTTCACCAGGGGGAGGTCATGTCAGACCAACCTCATTGAATTTTTTGATGGGGTGACTAGGGAGGTGGATCAGGGAGGGCAGTGGACATGGCCTATCTGGACTTTAGCAAGGCCTTTGACACTGTGCCACATAGAAGACTATTACACAAACTGGGGAATATGGGTGTGGGCAGGACAGTAGTGTGGTGGGTAGGTAACTGGCTGGGTGGCAGGACACAGAGGGTGGTGGTAAATGGCTGTCACTCCACAGAGGGAAGAGTGACCAGTGGGGTACCACAGGGATCAGTGCTGGGACCGGTCCTATTCAACATCTTCATCAGTGACATTGCGCAGGATCTAGAAGGCAGAATTTCACTGTTCGCTGATGACACAAAGCTCTGTAACAGAGTAGACACACCAGAGGGTGTAGACAGAATGAGAATGGACCTGCAGAAACTTGAAGATTGGTCAAGGGTTTGGCAGTTGAAATTCAATGCAAAGAAGTGCAAGATAATGCATATGGGGCTACAAAAACCACATGCAATATATATCAGTTGGGAGTTAGGATATAGCATGCACCAAGCAGGAAAAGGGATCTTGGGGTTGTCATCTCTGATGACCTCAAGGTAGGGAAACAGTGTGACAAGGCATCAGGTAAAGCAAATAGGATGCTGGGATGTATAGGCAGGGCATCACCAGCAGGAAAAGGAGGTCATAATTCCGCTATACAAGACACTAGTGAGGCCCCACCTGGAGTACAGTGTACAGTTCTGGAGACCATTCCCTCGTAAGGACATAGACAGGGTAGAGAAGGTTCAGAGGAGGGCAACAAAGATGGTGCATGGATTGCATCACAAGTCCTATGAAGACAGGTTGAAGGAACTGAACATGTACTCCCTGGAGGAGGAGGAGGGAGAGAGGGGATATGATAGAGACATACAAGTATCTTACAGAGAGAAACAGGGTGCAGGAAAACACTATTTTTAAGCGAAAAAGATGTTCCAGGACTAGAGGGCATGGGATGAAGTTGGAGGGAGGACGATTCAGAGGAAACATGAGAAAGAATTTCTTCACAGAATGGGTGGTGGACAAGTGGAACACCCTGCCAGAGGAAGTGGTGGGGGCTGAAACAATCACGGGATTTAAGAATGCATGGGATAGACATAAAGGAATTCTAGAGGTCAGGGGTAAGGGGAAACAGACTTCTAGGAAAACAAACTGAACTTACAAGCTCAAATGTGCAGACTGGGTGGGCCATAGGTCCTTATCTGCCGACACTGTCTAGGTATCTATGTATCTATGAGCGACTTCATAGACATTCACAGTCTCACACACACGCACACACACAGTCTCACACACACGCACTTACACACAAAACAAAACTTATAAAACAAAGAAATCAGTCACCAAAAAGAACTGACAAAACAGTACAATGAAAACTAAAGAATTAGCTTTTAAAAAAGCTTTTGGGTTTTCTGAAATTTGCTCAAGAAAGAAACAAATAACAAACTCTCCTCTCCTATGCAAAATGCTTCCTCCTCCTACCTTTGCAAAGGAGAATGTGAAAGTATCTGCTTATATGACTCACTTCCTTCCTGCCTGGCTAAAGCATGTGACTTACAGTACTGAAAGCCATGTGATGTGTTGGAGGTGGCTGTCTAAAGTGCCTGTATTGTCATTCCACCTTACTTCGCGTTAAGACGGAATGACAACTCAAAGTCATAATAACAAGGTGTCGTGGAAAATTTTATCCTTCTTACACTTTTGCTTTAATTCAGGCTCAGGAACACTGCATGTAGTAAAAAGAAAGTTTAATACATATGCATATGGGAGCTCATCATCTCTGGGTTTAACCAGGACCCAAAACTCTGACAGAACTCACCAATTTTACAGTGGTACAAAGCTTATATACACTGTTGCTTGTCATTTTCTATTGGTTACAATTTGCTGCAGTATGCAAGGCGTTGCCATTTGCTATTGGCTATGATTTGCTGCAGTATGGTGACATTTCTTTACTTGTGTCTGTTCCTGATTGGACACATTTTTCTGCAGTTTTGTTACATACTCTCCAAGGAATGTTCACATGACTTAGTGAAAAAGGCTTGCCCTGAGTTTAATCTTCTCTACCATTTCATCCCCTGAAGCTTTGCCTTTGCTGCCCTCTTGTGGAGTTTCTAGGTATGTATTTGCTACTGCATTGAGAATTGTAACTTTTTCCCTCACACTCCCCCCTTTTGATACTCTGTATCAACTTTACAATATTTCATTATAGAATGGCAGCTGCGCATTTATTTCCTGGTTAGTGAGCAAAGGGGCTATCATTGGGGTTTTTTCGCTTCGTGTAGCCATGCATAGCCTCGAAACACCGAGGCGGAGGCATAGTAGGAGAAGATATAGAATTATAAAAATGGCAGCGAGAGCAATCAGATATGTCATTATGGTGGATCCCCAGTTTCCAAACAGGGATTTAAACCAAGACCATGGATCCCAACCATCGTCTTCACTTGCGGGCTCTCCTACTATAATATTTTTTAGGGATGTTGCCTGATTTATTACCTCAGTAAGGTCACTATTGACATCGGGAACATAAGTGCAGCACTCTTCACCTATCATGGTGCAGACCCCCCCCCTTTTTTCACTAATACATAATCAAGTGCTGCTCGGTTTTGTAAAGCCACTAGTCTGAGGGCTTTGGTTTCGGCATTTAGCAGCTGTAATCCAGTCTCTGTCATATTTACCAATGTTTCTAATTCATAGCTTAATTGATCTATGTAATGCATGCTTTGAACCACTCCCCACCAAGGGAAGACACCTGCTCCAAATTTTTCCCCTGCTGGGATGCGTTTATGCCCCACTGGCACCTCCAGACCCAGCTCTCATCTTTTTCTCCCAAAAAAACCTTTATTTTTGGTGGCGTCCCTCTGTACATCAGATTTTTTGTACAAGTATATACGGGCTGCCGGGTGCAACGTGGCCAGGTAACAACAACCTGTCCACCCTGTCAGCAGAAATACATAAGCTTTGTCACCGCACACCCAATAAAGGCCAGACAGGCCACCCACAGCCCCTCTTTCTCGTCTGCGAGTGAAATTTGAGGCATAGCAGGAGGAGCCAACTTTTGTGTGGCTGTGAGTGGCACACGGACAGTAGTTGGCACAGGTATGGTATCGATGTTCTAGATGCAAGGCAGGGCAATGTGTTCTGTTTGGGGGTTTATACACCATAGAGAATAGGTGTGTCCTAAACAGATGTGTCTTATTTGATAGTCTTTATTGAAAAAAGGTATCAGTGTCATTTGGCCATAAGGTTTCTAAGCTTCCTGTTAATCTGTAAGTGTCATTACCAATAGGAATGGGCTGCAAATGCAGTCCCATGGCAGCAGAGAATGGGGAATGCGCACACACATAGCAATTTGAAACATTTGCGTTATCAGCATGCAATTTCATTAAAGTCCACCAAATGTTTGTAACCTGTAGAGGTTCGAGGCTATGGACATGCGGCCTCGAAACCTGTGGGTCCATGATTAGAGTCCTAAAACCCATAGCAGTTGCTGCAATTGCTGTGAGCCCCAATATGGTGAAGATGATTTTCTGCTTGATGGTCGCTGTCATTACTTGTCCACGGGTGCTACTACCAGCCGGCAGTGAGATGTGTGGATCCATGTCTCCCTCTCGGCTACCTTGACTGCTGTGGCTGTCGTAAGTAACACTTGAAATGGTCCCCTCCAGCGTGGAGCACACCACTTTTTCCTCTGAAAATCCTTTACCACAACGAAATCTCCTGGTTTAATCTGGTGGAGCGGTCTCTCTGAGGGTGTAGGTAATGTCGCTTTGACCCTACAGGGTTTTAAATAATTGATTAGCAGTTTTTTTCTTGGGACAATGCTAACTGTACAGAAAGTATTTACATAGGTTTTCTAAAAGTGTTATGTTTGTTAAACACAGTGAGGCAAGTGCTATGCATTTTCACAATGTTTTAGCACTTTTATGAGCAAAACGCTAATCAATTTTTGGAGTTAAATAAAACCCTGCCCTAGGATAGAAAGATCTCAACACAGCGTTAAGGGATAAACAATAGGCAATCATTTCATTGTCTATTCCATGCAACGTCACTCTATTTTGGGGAAATGGGACATTTGTCATTCTGAGAGGCCTTCCCATTAATATTTCATGTGATAATCCCATGTGCGCGGGCCTCCCTCTCATACTCATAAGCGCCAGAGGTAACGCCTTTACCCAGCTGAGACCAGTCTCGGCCAAAATTTTGGTCAATTTAACTTTGAGGGTCTGGTTTGCCCTTTCCACAGCTCCTCCCGATTGGGGGTGGTATGCACAGTGCATTCTCAGATTTACCTGCAGTGCTTTGCACAGGGCTTTAATTACCTCATTTGAAAAATGCGACCCATTGTCACTAGAGAGCCTGGAGGGGATACCCCACCGATGGATGATTTCCCTTATTAATGCCTTTGCCACCGTGCATGCTGTGGTTTTTCTAACCAGGAAGGCCTCCGCCCATTTTGAAAACGTCTACATTTACTAAACAATATTTGTATCCTTCACATGGATTTAACTCAATAAAGTCCATCATCAGGTGTGCGAAGGGTCCTGCAGGAGAAGGGTGGGCAGAGGGGGTTACTTGGAGTCCTCTGCCAATATTATTTTGCATACATATAACACACCTTTTACAAAATTCCTCAGCATGTACAGTGAACCCTACAACATACCAATATTTATTTACAAGGTTTGCCATTCCACTTTTTGAGACATGATCGGCCCCATGGGCCAACTTGGACAAAAAGAGAAATACTGCCGAAGGCTGGCAAAGTCTGCCGTCGGGGGCTATCCATACCTTAGTATCAACCTTATATTTACAATTTGCTTGCCAGTTCCGTTTCTCCTTTGCACTGGCCGACTGTTGCAACGTGACAACATCCTTTGCTGAAAATAAATCAAGTTGGTTAGTGGCAACAGACAACATTAAGAATTTTGGAACACCACAAGAGAGGGCTGCTTCTTTTGCCGCCGCATCTGCCCTCGCATTACCCAACGACACAAAGTTTGTATTAGACGTATGGGCTTGACACTTGATAATAGCAATTTTCTTTGGTTTTTGTACAGCATCCAGTAAGTCCTTTATCAGGTCCGCATGTGCAATGGGTTTCCCTGCCGCTGTCATAAATCCCCTGTGCTTCCACAAGGTACCAAAATCATGTGCTACTCTGAATGCGTAGCGACTGTCAGTATAAATATTAATGGCCTTCCCCTCTGCAAGCATGCAGGCCCTAGTCAACGCAATTAGTTAGGCTGCTTGGGCCAACGTTCGTGGAGGCAGCTTGGCACCTTCCACAAGACTATTTTGTGTGCACACAGCATATCCCACTAAGAGGCTTCCCTTATCATCTCTTTGGGCCGACACATCCGCAAAAAACTCTATGTCAGCATTTACTATTGGCACCTCAGTAATGTCCGGTCGGGGTTTGCAGTCCAAGTCTATTACCTGTCCACAGTCGTGTTCCTCTCCATCCTCTTGAGTGGACATCAGGGTTGCCGGGTTTAAAGTCGTGCACCTTTTTAAAGTTATATTAGACATGGTCAGTAAAACATTCTGATATTGCAGCAATTGAGCAGGTGTTAAATGTGCTGAGTGAGCCTGGAGTATGATAGAGTGGACAGAATGGGGTACATGCACAGTTAGAGAGGAGAAACCCAACAGATCCAAGCAAGCCAACACTGCTTCAGTAGCAGCAGCAACAGACTGTAAGCATGACACCATTCCCCTCACCACTGAATCTAAATGATTTGAATAATAAGCTACTGGGCGCCTGGCATCCCCGTGCCTCTGGACTAGGACTGCTGACATATATCCACTTTTCCCATATACATACAGGTCAAATGGCTTACTATAGTCTGGCAGTCCCAGGCAGGGGGCCATGGCCAAGGCCTTTTTCAAGATCTTGAAGGACCCTTCTAGTTCCTCTGTCCACTTTATTTTTTCATGCATTTGCATCTTTTTCCCATATATAGCTTTGTGGAGGGGCTGTGCTAATGAGGCATAGTCTATGGTCCAGACTCTGCAGTAGCCGGTCATGCCTAAGAAGGACATCATTTGCTGCTTAGTGGTTGGTCGCAGCAACTTTGTTACCGACTCGATTCGCTCTGGGGCCAAGTTTCTGCCACTTCCTGACAATACATGGCCCAAATACTTTACTTGCTCTTTGCACAGCTGCAATTTTTCCCTGGACACTTTGTGTCCGTTTCTGGCCAGGAAGAACAACAGTGCCCTCGTGTCTTGCTTGCTCGCTTCTTTACTGGACGATGCCAGTAGCAAATCGTCCATGTATTGGACTAGGGTGCTGCCCAATGGGGGCACAAAAGCAGACAGATTGTCGCTCATTTGGGCTGAGAACACTGCCGGGGATTCTGCATATCCCTGTGGCATGCGGGTCCACGTCCACTTTTTTCCCTTGTATGTAAAAGCAAACCATTCCTGGCTGTTTGGTTCCACAGGGATACTAAAGAAGGCATTTGCCAGGTCTACAACAGTAAAATAGCAACTATCGTGTGGCACAGATGACAATACTGTTATTGGGTTGGGAACTACGGGGGTTCTAATGTGAACTGCCTCATTTACTGCTCTAAGATCTTGCACAAACCTATACGTTCCATTTGTTTTTTTCACAGGCAGTATGGGGGTATTTACTGTAGCATAAGGGCACAGAACAATTACTCCCCTTTCTACCAGTGCCACATGGACTGGTGCTATGCCTTCCTCTGTTTCTTTTCCCAATGGGTACTGGTGCTTATTTGGTCTGTAAGAGGACTTTGGCTTCACTGACAGGGTTGCACATTTTTTATTAACCCTACATCATATTTTGATGTCGCCCACAGATGTGTGGGTACTTCCTCGACCCAATCTAGTGTCTCTGATTGTGGCTTCTTCTCCTCACTCGTCTCCTCTCTTTCTACTTTCACTTCCCTCTCTTCTACTTGCACTAATACCCTCTTTTTAATTACATATTTTGTACACCTTCCTTTTTCTGATGTCCATTTGTCTCCCTGACACACCCAGTCATCCATTTGTCTCACACACTCTATCCATGGCCCTAGCTCCTTCCAGGGAATGGAGGGGTCCCTAGACAGTGATATGTGTGGGTATGACCCTGGAACTTGGAACACCTTCTGTTGTTCTTGGCTTAGCCCCACCGTTGCTGCACAGCGATCTTCAGCCACATATATCTCGGAGATGTGTAGGGTCTGCTCCACTGGCTGCCTTCCCCATTCCCCACACTCGTACTCACTGTCTCTCATCCCTATTGAGTAGTGTGTGGTGCAATGCAGATCTGTTTGTACCTGTAGAGTATGTGTAATAGCCTCTGCCCAGCCCAACAGCCACTCTTTCTCTGTTTCTGCTGTTAACTTCCAGCAGTACAGCCAATCGCTACTACCCATGGCAGCTAAGGGATACAACCCCGCTATCTGGGACTTAAGTTCCAATCCCGTTTTGTACAGATTATGTGGGCATTGAGCTTGGCCAGGAGATCCCTTCCCATGAGGTTCACAGGGCAGACTCTGCTACACAGAAAGGTATGCTGTATGACTGCTTCCTTACATTTTACTTTCAGTGGCTGGGTCAACTTTTCTTGCATTACAACCCCTGAGGCTCCCACAGTTTCGATAGTCCTCTCTGTTGGTTTTAGTCTTATGTCAGTGTCTCTGATCACAGACAATGAAGCACCCGTGTCTATGAGGAAAGAAAGTTTTTTGCCATTTACTAACAGTGTCATTTTTGGTTCATCGTTAAGGTGCTGCGAGGTGGTCAGAAGTATCTGGTGCTGTTCCACTAATTCCTAGCTGTCGTCCTCCCACTGTTGATCCTGTTGTCACTCATGGTCGCGGGTCCGCAGGGGAGGAGGGGGTGGCAGATAGGCTTGGGTTGCTTGTCCTTGGTTGTTTGGGCAGTTATGGGCTATGTTGCCTCGACCTCCACAAGTGTAGCAGGTATAGTTAGTGTGGTCGCCCCGCCCTGCCCCTTCTCTCTGCTGGGGTCTTCCCTGTGCCCCACATGCTCTTCCTCTTCCCAGACACCCTTTAATGTTCACCTGAAACATTCCTCTACTTCTATTGTGGAGAGTTTGTACATACGAGTTAAGTTCCTTAATTCTTTTTCATATTCTTCAATATTGTCTCTCGGCTTGGGGATATCTTTCAGGGCTTCCCGGAGCTCATCCGGATTCCATGGCCTGTTTACTTCTATATAGGGAGTTTGTGCCACTGCTGCCACATCTGGGTTGGGATACTGTGTTAGAGGCATTTGGGCTACCACCCTCCTCGTAGACCTTAACTGGTATCCACTGCCACTGCCCTCTGTTGGTTGTTTGTTCCCACCCGTCTGTTGTGGGGGGCTAGGGGGCAGAGGACTCCATTCTGGGGGTGGTAACGGTGGCATTAGTGGTCTAAACGGGTTCCCCCCCGTGTGGTGACTTTGGGCTGTATCAGTGGGGGTTCTGCTGGTGGCGCTTGCAGGTCTATGAAGGGAGCCTGTGGATTCTGTGGCGGTGGTCGGTATGGTGGTGGTGTGTCATGCCTTGCAAATTTTACCTTTTTCGTTTCCTCATTTTCCTGTTTAACCATTAATCCCTTTGCCTGACTCTCCTGCCTACGTTCAGCTTCTCTTTCCCACCTACAAAACGTTGTCCAATCAATCTTTGACTTTTTCTTTTCTTTTTCTTTCTCTTCTAAAGTGATTCTCGCTTCCTTCAACACGTCTATACCAAATGTCCCCGTTAACGGAAATAAGCCTCCTGTCAGGGTATGCCAATGTCTCACCTCTGAAATTGAACCCTGCCCATATTTTTCTAGCATGCATTTCGCTGGGCCAGCACATATCACCTCGTTCCCTGATTTCTTGCTCTGACCTGTACCCATAGTTTTTGGTTTTGTTACTCTGCACTTGCTTGGTTGGTTTCAAACTCTGGGAGTTACTTTTGACTTGCCCTATCTCCTGTTTAGTTTTGACTCTCCCCATATGAGGGTGCTCAACCTACTTAAAGGCTCTTTTGCCCCCCCTTTCCAAAGTTTTTTTTCCTGGGCAGACTCAAACTCCTTCGGTTACTTTTAACCGAACCTGTCTTATGGCACCTAGTCACTTTTGCCACTTTTTCAGGCTCAGACCAATAGTTTACTTTTGCCACTTTTTCAGGCTCAAACGATCCTGATATCAGTCACTACTTTACAACAATAATTTTTCTTTTTACATTACATACAGTGGCCTGAGTGTAGGTACTTACAGTGATCGGCGCCGTCTGGGTCCGAAGAAAATCCTCTACGGTTGGGGACGGTCCCTCCTTGGCTCCGCTTGCTGTGCTCCAATGCCGGAGGCAGATTTCCCTCTGGATTTGGATTTTGGTACTTTACCAGAAGTCTTGGAACGGCGTCCCCGACCAGGACTGCTCCTGGTCCAGTTTATGCCAAACCTGCCGACTACGCCAAAATTGTCGTGGACAATTTTATCCTTCTTACACTTTTGCTTTAAATCAGGCTCAGGAACACTGCATGTAGTAAAAAGAAAGTTTAATACATATGCATATGGGAGCTCATCAACTCTGGGTTTAACCAGGACCCAAAACTCTGACAGAACTCACCAATTTTACAGTGGTATAAAGCTTATATACACTGTTGCTTGTCATTTTCTATTGGTTACAATTTGCTGCAGTATGCAAGGTGTTGCCATTTGCTATTGGCTATGATTTGCTACAGTATGATGACATTTCTTTACTTGTGTCTGCTCCCGATTGGACAAATTTTTCTGCAGTTTTGTTACATACTCTCCAAGGAATGTTTGCATGACTTAGTGAAAAAGGCTTGCCCTGAGTTTAATCTTCTCTACCATTTCATCCCCTTAAGCTTTGCCTTTGCTGCCCTCTTATGGAGTTTCTAGGTATTTATTTTCTACTGCACTGAGAATTGTAACTTTTTCCCTCACACTGGCAAAGTATGCACTTCTCAATGGCCACTTCATGTAGCATTATGATAACATGAAGTGGCCACTTCGCATTCACTTTACCTACAGATTTTAAATTCACTGTATCTCTACTAGCAGCCCATGCTCATTCCCGAACATGGGTTGCCAGCCGGGCATGAGGTAAGGCATCCAGCACTTCAGCCATCAGCACCACTGGGCCAGCCCAGTGATTATGTTTTTTTAACCTAGCACATTTCATGCACCTTTTAAAATACTCCAAATAAACATTGTGAGCAATACAAATCATAAAATTACATGTAAAGTTAGTACAATATAGAGTTGTCATACACTGTGCTCCCCGGTGACATTGCGTCACCTTTCTAGTTTTAAAATTAAATTGAGGAGTTTCCCCAGCAGTAATTTAAATGGAGGGTGATGCAAAAAGTGGAGCCACCTGAAACCACAGTGTTAATTGAGACAAATACCGCACACAGAGTAATTTCAATTAAGGGTGTCTTAATTAAGGTGTTGAATCTGATGTTTATTGCATATATTAAACCTGTGTTTTTTTTTTTTGTTATAAAAATGGTGAAGGTGTTTGTTAGCTACACTCCCTGATGAAGAGGTGTTATACCTTGAAGCACTGGAGCTTGTCTAGTGTTAATCCTGTGGTCCAGTATTATTCTTTGGATAAATTATTTGCTTGCATTGCTGCACTTGCACTTTGGGAATAAATCACACACTTTCTGACATCAAGGAGTGCTTGTTTCTTTGGCCTGCATCTGCTAAACCATGACTGCACAAAAATTAAAACAGTGCAGTCAGGACTCAGAATGAGTTGCTGAGGGCAACAAAAAGTGACAAGTACTAGTAGTAAGGAGTAGGACTGGAGTAAGGACAAAAAGTGATAAATAAGTGGTAGTCTTGACTTGTGAGGGCAAACCATGATAGTAGTAGTAGTAGTAGTACTGTAGTAGTAGTAGTAGTAGTAGTAGTAGTACTGTAGTAGTAGTAGTAGTAGTAGTAGCAGTAGTAGTAGTAGTAGTAGATAGCAGTACCCTACCTTCCAGATTAGATAGTGGTGTCAGGTATAACTAAGTAAGTTTGTGACATGAAATGCAGTTGCTTGCTGTGTTTGGGCTCTGAACCCACTGATGTTATTTTTTTTTCTATTATGTGCTGCTCATGTGATTATAGTGGCCTGGCCAAGTCCATCCTGACCTGCCTTGTTGCAATTAATTCCTACCTCATATAGTAGACCCTATTCACAAAAGATATTCACCACAGGCACAAACTCTTGAAAGTATTTTGTGCATAGGGCCTGCTCGGAGCAGTCTGTGTATGTTTTATTCGGGTATCATATTTTAAATTAAAGTGAGGAATGTTGACTTTGAGAAATGTGAGGAGCTCAGCATATTCTGGTGTCAAAGCAGGATTGTGTGTTGGTAATGATGTTACCAGCTGGAACTGAACAACCGTTCTGACAGATGCTAGTCAGAGGGAAATTCATGTACTTCACGGCAATATTTACTAAAGCAGGCCATGTATTTTGTTTGGATTTCCAGTATTTCAAAGGATCAGCATTCAAACTTATATTGGGCTCTGCCAGGTACATTTCGACAATGGTCTATGCTGAGGTTGTGTTACAAGAGGCAATGAAGAAGATATTACAATAACATCTTCTAAGGGACTCCAGAGTCATGAAGCTGAAGCATGTGACTGTGAGGCAGTGCTATACTTGGCTGGTGGAGAAGAACATTTGGCTGCAGAGGCTGAGGAGGAGGCAGAGGGAGAAAATGCTCCAACAGTAGAGGATGGGCCACCTGATGCTGTGCTGCTGGGTCATGAAGAAGATTCTGAATGTGGTGCTGCTGTTGTACTATGTTCGATGACAGCAAGCACTTCATCAATTATTTCTTGCTTGCTTGTTTCTCTCAAAACAAGTGTCATCAGCATCACTCATGTGTTGCTTCAATTTGTATCATGGGTCCAGGATTGTTGCTTTAAAGTGGTACTCAGAATGAAGCATTTTACATAGTTTGTCATCTTCTGCAATGTTTTGATCATACATCTCATTAAAACTTTTTTGTATTCTGGAGGGCAACCTGCATGTGTCCGCACCACTGGCAGCCTATGTGATCATGGAACTGCCTTGCTTTTCTGACTGTTCCCTAATTAGATTCAATCTGAATTTTAACATTTTTATTAAGGGTATCACCTGGCTCAGAGTTGCTGTGTTTGCACTAACCTCCCTGGTGAGTTCTTCAAATGACTGGAGCAGGAAAATTAGAAACTCCAATATGGCCCACTGTGGTGGAATAATATAGACGTCTGCATCACCAATTTTGTTTTCTAAGTTGCATTGCCTAACAGCTTTCTTTTGTTCCAGCAGCCTTTGGAGCATATAAAAGGTTGAATTCCATCGAGCAGAAATGTCTTAGGTCAGTCTGTGCAAAGATAAACTTTGCTCCTGCTGTATTTTTTTCAAACACTTGATGGGCTTTTCTTGAGTGACTGAAATGAGAGCATATTCTTTTACCAGTCCTAACGAGAGTCTTAATCTTTCAGTCATCATTGAGAAAACCATAAACTATTAAATTTAGGCAATGTGCAAAGCAGCGGATGTGAACAAAGCCACCCTCCTCCAAGGCCTTCCTTATGTTGGACTCATTATCTGCAACTATAAACCCAGTTGACAGTCCCTGTGAAGTGAGCCATTGGCAAACTGTTTTTTGGGGTGTACTGTTACCGCAGTGACTCTGGCACAGTGAAGACCACCACAGCGACAGGAATCAGGCAAAATCCGCCCATCGCTGAGGTGGTCTGTGTGCCGATCGGGACTGCCTCGCTGGGTGTTTGACCCTCCGATCCAACTCCGACACGGAGTTTGAATCCTAGAGACCGGGGTGTGTGTGGGGGTGGAGCCTCCTCACAAGGAGGGGTTTGAGGGTGCAGCCCCCTACTGTGTGCACTGATACCCCATGGCTACAATGCCAACAGTCAGCATTGCAGCCGTCACTGTAGGGGATGTCAGCACTAACGCTGTTGAAGTGCTATGGGTAAACCAGTTTTTGGAGCTCTTCATTGATTTTGTATGTTCAGATGGAAAATAAAACATTCTTAGAACAGCAAACTGCGATGCTTCACTATCCCCAGACCCACGTGAATTATTGAAACATGCCCAATGTGCCATAACAGATATGAAGGATTCAGGCTTGTCCAGATATCTGTTGTGAGATGCACTACCCTCCCAAAAGCACTGCACAACACGCATCTTATTTTTTTACATACAGCATCGTAAAGATCAGGAATCCCTGTTGTCAAGAAGTATTTCCACAATGGTAAACTGTATCAAGGTTTGAGGTACTCAAGCAGCCACCTGAATCCTATATGTTCAACCCCGTTATATAGTTGCAAATCAACAGCTATTGTTTCTGAAATGTTTTTGGTTATTGAAACAGTAACAGGGTGAGTAGAGGCATATTTGGCTTTATGCTCATATCTTTCTGAGATGGTAAACTGTCTCCTTGAAGGAGGAGGACTTTTGAACATGTGATCACTTTCAGAAACAGTTGGAGGAGTGCTTTGAGTGGCAGGAAGTGGTAGTGGAGGTGTAAGCAAAGCAAAGCAAACGTTATTTATATAAGGTGCCCTTCCAAAGCTCAGGGCACCTTTACAAAAAATACCATACAAATTTTAAAACTCAATACGTAAAACAGTATCTTAAAAATAAAAGAAACTTTGTTAAATCCATTCACCCTACAATGCAGCAGCTATAATATATAAAATTTCCAGTGAATCAACAATAATCATCAAACACTTGTGCAAACAAATGTGCTTTCAGGAATTTCTTAAATTCTTCTACTGTCAGGCTATCATGTATCTGACGTGATAGAAAATTCAACAGGGTAGGAGCCATAAAGACATAGGATCTACTTCCAGATGTTTTCAAACATACCCTGGGAATCTTTAGCAATCCCTTACTGGAGGATTGGAGAAAATGGGAGGGACAGTAGGGTAACACAGATCTTGCAGGTACTGAGGTCCCTGGTTGTGTAGAGATTTATAGGTCAAAACACAACCTTGAAGGTGATCCACCATTGCACTAGTAGCCATTGCAGTTCACGCAGCACAGGTGTTAAGTGACTGGACCTGGAAGCTCCAGTTAACAGCCTTGCCATCGTGTTCTGCACCAGCTGCAGTCAGCGGATAGCCACCCCCGGTAGCCCTAGGTAATGGGCATTGCAAAACTCAAGACAAGTGGTGACAACGGCGTGGACCAAAGTAGTTAGATTTTCAGATGGAACCAGGTGCTTCACCCTGGGGATATTCCATAGATAGTAAAAGGAAGACTTAACTACAGCTGACACCTGAGCCCTCAGGGTCAAGCCTTCATCAAATATCACCCCTAGATTCTGCAGCTGGCCTGAGGCATTGAGCAGGGCTCCCCAAGATATAAACCCAAGGACCTCCCCCCACCATGTCCCTACCATCCTTATATCAGGGTCCATAACCTGTACCTCTGTTTTTCCAGGATTCAACCTCAGCCAGCTCACACTCATCCAGTCCTGTGTCTCCTGGAGGCAGTTATTAAACACTGAGAGAGTATCACACACCTGGTCCGGCACGAAAAACAAGTCTTGCTGAAAATCAGCTGCACAGCAGTGAAAACTCAACCCATACTGTCTTATAATGTCTCCTAATGGCATATACACTGAGAACAACAAGGAGGACAGCACCGAGTCCTGTGGAACCCCACAGGGCAGGCCCCTAGTGGTTGAGGAATACACCCCAGACTCCACCCTCTGGGACCTGCCCTCAAGGAATGAACAAAACCAACTGAGCACAGTCCCCCTCAGCCCACAGAAAAACTGCAGGTGCTCAAGCAACACCCCATGGTCCACAGTGTCAAAAGCTGCTGAGAGATCCAGAAGAACCAATATGGAACAAGCTGTCCAGTCTCCAGCCATCAGGAGATCATTAAGTACTTGTACCAGGGCCATCTTGGTGCTATGCCTTTTCCTGAAGCCTGACTGGAGAGGGTCATAGATATTGAGGATTGTCAGATCTTCCAGCTGCAGTGCAACTGCCTTCCCAATAACTTTAACTACTAAAGGCAAGTTAGAGACTGGTCTGTAGTTAGCTGCACAGTCTGGGTCAAGGGAAGGTTTTTTCAGGAGGGGACACACCACCACCTCCTTTAAAGGATCTGAAAAGATCCCTCTCTCCAGTGCTACCCTTATTATTCCAGCAAGGACTGAGTCGATGACCACAACACACCCTACAAGAAGGTGAGTTGGGCCCGGATCCGAACTACAGCAGGTCGGCGAACAGAATCTGAATGATCCTCACTATACCCATGACTGCCAGCTGGCCAAATGTAGACCAAATCACCTGGGCACTTGTACCACCCGGATGATCACTGTAAGATCCAATGGAGTGGCATTGACTGATTTCTGTCCTAATGGAGGACAACTTATCAGCAAAGAACTGCACAAACTCCTCACATTTTTCTTGTGATAATGCTCAACTGGACTGTAGACAGGCTGGATTGCACAGTCTGTCCATGGTTCAGAAAAGCTGAGCTGGCCTGTTCTTTGCTGCAGCAATTTCTCTGGATAGGAACTTTGCCTTCTTATGAGAAATTGCTGATTGACAGACCACATAATGGCCTAACAGTCTAAGTCGGTCCTCCTCCAGGTGAGTTTTCCACCAGTGTCTCTCCAACCTTCACCCCTGCCTCTTCAACTCCCTTGGTGCACCATCAAACCATGGGGCACCCAGGTGAAGAGTAAGGGGTGATTACAAACCAGAGCAATGACATACAAGGCTCCTGTCCCTGCCCTTTTATGGGCAAGAACCAGGGCTCCTGGATCAGAGCAATCAGTTGGTATGGGGACTCTTGGATCGTCGGCCGCAGGACAAGTGGCCACCGGATGGACGGCGCCTCTGTAGCTGCCGCTCGAGACCACCGCCCCGGATTCCTCCAGCTAGTCAGGGACTCTTGGATCATTGGCCACAGGACGAGCAGCCACCAGGCGGACGCGCCTCTGTAGCCGCCGCTCGAGACCACCGCCCCGAATTCCTCCAGCTAGTCAGGGACTCTTGGATCGTCGGCTGCAGGACGAGCGGCCACCGGGCGGATGGCGCCTCTGTAGCCGCCACTCGAGACCACCGCCCTGGATTCCTCCAGCTAGTCAGGGGCTCTTGGATCATCGGCTGCAGGACGAGTGGCCACCAGGGTGGACGGCGCCTTTCTAGCCGCCGCTTGAGACCACCTCCCCGGATTCCTCCGGCTAGCCAGGGACTCTTGGATCGTCGGCCGCAGGACGAGCGGCCACCGGGTGGACGGCGCCTCTGTAGCCACCGCTCGAGACCACCACCCCGGATTCCTCCAGCTAGTCAGGTACGGCAAAGCCGCAGCCTATCGGAGCGCGAAGCGCCATTCTCTGGCGGCTTCCAATTGGCCTACCTCCTAAATCTGCTTTGGAAACTAATCCTGCAAAAAAGGAGCTGTATTCTTGTTTTTCTGGGGAAATTTTTAATGTGTTAAAGTGCCTGAATGTCTGTACAAGTCTAGTCTTTATGTATATTACTGCTGCAGGTGTTAGAGGAGGGTATAGGTCATAGCCGTTACAGCCCTTTCTCTGATCTTGAGCAGACCAAGCGAGACATAGAGGCGCCCAGGAAATCGCCTCTTTTGTCCTGTTAATTCTTGCTCTGCAACACCTCTGGTCCACCTGCCCTCAGCCGACTGGGACTGCTATTAATAGTCCCTCCTTCTGTCTCCTTAGGGACTCTTGGATCGTCGGCCGCAAGACAAGTGGCCACCGGGCGGATGGCACCTCTGTAGCCGTCGCTCGAGACCACCGCCACAGATTCCTCCAGCTAGTCAGGTGCAGCAAAGCCAGATTTTTCTCCCACCCACCCATCCCCCTTTCCGAGCGTTATTTTATAGCCCAATTGCTCCGCCCACAGTTTCCCTTTCTTTCATTGGCCCGGCCCATTATAATTAGGCATAGTCACCTACCTTAGTAAAAGCAATATTTCTCCTGCTTACTAGAGGAGTTCCCTTCGTTCGCATTACTCCCCGCCTCTCAGTTAGATCCAACTTTAACCAAACGAGGCCATGAGATGTGTCTCCACTAGGATTACAATCTACTGTTTACACTGATTATTGTCTACCAAGATCCTGCTGAGGTAACATCTATATTATACCTGCCTTTGTGTAAAATCAAACATGGGAGGCCTCAAGTGGCTTTGTCTAATAGCCAACATTTTTCTGCTATGCATTATGGCTGGCCCCCCCCTGACAGCTATGATGTTCCTATAGAGACATGTCCCACGCCGACAGTCTACCCATATAATAAAAATAGCTATTTATTATACTGCCCTTGTCTGCCCCTAATTCAATCAAAGCTTGTTGAATCTTCCAATAGTGGCACAGTAACCAACTCTTCTAAGTACGTCCTCAAACCTCAGGAAACCAAACATTGCACAGGTTGCTACTACTCTACATGGTTCTTAAGCTATGTATCCATAGGGCAAAACAAGAGGATGACTCGATCTATGGATTCATGCGCCCTAGTCTGTAACAAATGCAGAAAGCCTCGTGCCTTTAAAAATCTTTTTCCCAACCTGAGAAGAATTCTCCTCCTCTTGCTACTGTGCTCAGGAGACATCGAACTTAATCCTGGTCCCCCAAGGTTGCTTTCATCACCATCCGAAATTACTCATCTGAAAGGTTTCAGTTTCCTACATGCCAATGTCTGCAGCCTGTTAAAAAAGCTGGAGTCTGTCCAGGCCTGGATTATCCACACTGCACCAGATATTCTTGTTATTTCGGAATCCTGGCTTCGAGCATCCACACCGGACAGTGAGGTCAATATCCCCAATTACCTTCTCTTCAGAGCAGATAGAAGGACTAGGGGTGGGGGGAGTAGCCATTTATGTTAAAAACGTATTCACAGTATCTGTATTAGATGCTACTTCCATTGCGGGAGGATTCGAATGCCTAACCCTTAAAGTTGAACCACCTCATTCTGGGGCTTTTCATGTAATAGGCTGCTATAGACCACCTGCAGCAGGACCTCAGATCCTGACTCACCTGTCAGGACAAATGGACGCATCTTCTATGGAGACAATTTTACTAGGTGACCTAAACTGTGACTGGTTAACTAGTGGATCACTACCCCTGAAACATTTCTGTGATTCACATGGATTCACCCAACTAATATCTGAACCTACCCACATCAACAATAAGAATCCAATAAGAAGCAGCCTTCTGGATGTGCTTCTTGCCAATGAACCTCACCATTTCTCACATGCCGGTATCCTTCCAGCTGATGTCAGTGACCACTGCCTCATAGCTGGCATTAGAACCATCCCCAAACCACTATCTACATCAAAGTTCTCTACCAAAAGATCCAGACATAACTTTGACCCCCTGGCCTATTTCAATGACCTAAAAAACTCTATGCAATGGCAGAGTTTTTACCTAGCTAAATCAGTAAGTGATGCCTATGATGTCTTGTACAAAATCATAACTAGTGCCCTAAATATCCCATGCTTCTATAATCAAAGCTAGAATAAAAAACAGGACCTGCCGCTGGTTTTCACCAGACTTGAAGAAAGCTTTACTAAAAAGAGATCAACTGTGGAAAAAGGCCCGGAAGTCACATGCAGACTCTGACTGGTATCTATTTAGATCAGCTAGAAATGCCTGCACAAAAATGACCAGGGGAGGCCAAGGCTACTTTTTATCAATCAGAATTGCTCTCTGCATCTAATAATCCTACCAAGTTCTGGTCCACTATTAAGGAAGTGTCTGGCCATTCACCGGGTAGTGTGCTCCCGTCTAAAATTACCATTGACAATGTCTCTGTCTCTGATAAATCTGGGATTCTCCAAGCTTTCAATAATCACTTTGCCACCGCTGGCTTGGCTTTCGATAAAGCACCAGTAAGTAGTCTTCGGCCACAGATCAAAGCACAGTCCCCCGAAATAAACAACAAAGGCAGGACCTTCTCCTTTTCATTAATCACCGTAAAAGAAGTTGAAGACCTTCTGCTACAGTTAGACATTAGAAAAAGCGCAGGAGCCGACTCGCTTGACCCATACTTTCTGTAAATAGCTTATCACATACTAGCAGCACCAATAATGCACTTATTCAACCTGTCTCTAATCCAAGGCTCTCTCCCTGCAGAAAGGAAATCTGCTCATGTTATTCCGCAATATAAAGCAGGGGACCCAAGTGACCTGAACAACTATAGGCCAATCTCCCTACTACCTATACTTTCGAAAATGTTGGAAAAAAATCGTGGATACACAGTTGAGATCTTTTCTGGACAGCTCTGAATTACTCAACCCCATGCAGTCTGGATTTAGAACTAAACACAGCACTATTACGGCACTGGCCAAAGTCACTGACGACAAGCAACGGGACCTGGACAAGAAAACATTTGTTTGTGAGGTGTTTTTAGATCTTAGCAAGGCTTTTGATACCGTCGACTGTTGTCTACTTCTCTCCACTTTAAATAATTTAGGCATGGACTCAATCACACTGGACTGGTTCCAGAACTACCTCACAGATAGGCAGCAACAAATAAAGGCAGAAGGAGAGCTTTCTCCACTCAAACCAATAAAGAGAGGAGTCCCACAGGGTTCCATATTGGGACCACTACTGTTCAAAATCTATATTAACAACCTGAATTTAGGAATCAAGGAAGTCAGTATCAACTTATTCGCCGATGATACAGTGCTTTACCTAAGTCGAGACTCCCCTGGAGCCACATGCTCTGCATTACAAGCCGAATTCAATAAGCTGCAAAACCAGCTCATCAACAAAAAGTTATTGCTAAATGCAAAAAAAACCAAGGCAATGCTGTTTGCACCATCTAGCTCTGGGGCCAACACTGCAGCCGCTGACACTGCTCCTCCTATAACCACTCTACTTGGTGAAAATCTTGAGTTCGTGCTGAAATTCAAATACCTGGGTATATGGCTGGATAACAAACTCTCTTTTAAAGAGCATACTGAAGAATTGTTGAAAAAGCTTAGGCAAAGGCTTGGCCTCTTTTACAGAATTAAACATCTCCTTACTGGGACTGCAAAAAGACAGCTTGTTCATTCTACATTCCTCTCATTAATTGATTACGCTGACATTATATATGGCCAATGCCCTGTCTCACAACTTGCTAAACTGGATGTACTGTACCACAGAGCCTTAAGATTTATAACTGGCCTTTCATCCTCCACGCACCACTGCTCGCTATACACTGCCGTAGGGTGGCCTTCTCTACAATTCAGATGGCATAGAAATGCAGCCATTTGGACACTTCGAGCTCTCACCAATAAACTCCAGGACTACATTGCTGCCTGCCTTCCTCTAAGTCCACCTAGTAGCTATGACATAAGAAGCCACTCACTAATTTCCCTAAAAATTCCCAGGAACAGCAACCACTTTGGTAGGGCAGCCATAAGTCACGCTCTGCCCTCATTATGGAAAAGGATTCAAAGCTCACTGAAACTCAGCTCTTCTGTCAGAATTGTGATGTTTAGGAATCTTTACGACAAAGCATTTACCGAAATTTGTAAATGTTACCATAGCTCCTAGTGGTTCTGTTAGTGGCTTCATCTCTAAATCTACCACACAAAGCCTTGAACCTAACCCCTCAAATCCCTCCCTAACCCGTTAAGTAGCCAGCTGCCTTTTTTGGCCCTCGGAACCCTTGGCACCTTTTCTTTACCTACTCCTACATGCCACCCTAATAGTTGTTCAGTTGGAAATATGGGCCCTATTTAAGTCATGGCCACCATCCAAGCTAGTGGACACCGTCCAAGCTAGAATTAGTTACTGAGGGATGAAATGGTCATAATTTGTACCCTTCGGTTGAGACCTGTATAAAGTGTCACTTATCATACATGTATAAGAAGGATTGCACATGCCACAATAATGTCTTGTGTTGTTTATCTGTTCCCACAAGTGCAATGGATTGTATATACTGTACCTTTCAATTGTAAGTCTGTTTCTTACTTCAACATTTTGTGTAGTGCACAGCTATCTATGTATGTATATCTATCCTTGACAGCAGCAGGTCCACCTTGTAAATGAGCTTGCTCAACAGTGATTGCCTGGATAAATAAAGATTTGATTGATTGATTGATTCATTCATTCATTCAAAAGGTCCAGCACCATCATTAGGCCTTCAGTGATAACACCTCATAAAGGATGGTACTGTACCATTTCCTTTGGGGCAAGCCTACTTCGGGGTGTCGTGAAACTGAACCTCAGGATGTGATGGTCAGACCAACTGATTGGATCCACCTCCATATCAGAGATTTCCATTTCCAAGTGGAACACCAAGTCCAATGAGTGTCCTCCCCATGGGTAACAGTGGTAATAACCCATGTCAGACCCAATGACTTCATCAATTGGAGGAGGTCTTGACCAAAAAGCGATAGTTCATCATCGACCCAGGCACTGAAGTCCCCCAAAATCAACCATCTTGGAGTCTCCAGCACCAGGTCAGTGACTAAGTTCTCAACCTCCTTCAAGAAAGCCCTCCAATCACCTGGTCGACGGTAAATGAGAAGGATCCTGAAACCTGCACCCACTCCCACTATGCACTCAAAGGAGTTTGTCGATCCACTGGCAACTCCCTGACATCCCGTTCCTGTCTAAAACAGACAGCGACTCCATCGCCCCTACGGTCAACTTTCATACGGTGTATCACCGAGATCCTGGCTGGAACTGTGGAAACCAATATATGTCCCTCATTTTCATTCAGCCAGGTCTTGGTGATGCAAGCCAGGTCTGTGGAGGCAACAAGATCTGCTACCACCAAGGTCTTATTTTTAACAGACCTTGCATTGCATAACACCGCCCAGTAGCGACGAGACTCTGAGGATGACCCCACCACCAACCTGTTCAAAACAGAACCCTTTGGTATGGGCACAAGACAAGGAGGACCTCGATTCTATGTCCATTTTTCCCCAGGGCATCTGCTGGACTCCACTGCCTCTATCCAATCATCCCTCTCCCATTCCCCTCGAAACCTTTGGAATCCCCTCCCTCTCTCTCTGCCTTCTTACAGTACCCAAAACTAGGTATTAACTGTAAATTTCTGGAGAAAGCAGTGGGCAGTCAAAAGGGTGCAGACCCCTTAGTCTCGAGGGGGAATACTGCCTGACCGTGACCTTTATACCCCAACACATTACCCCAATTATCAGATCCACTCACTCACTCACTCACACACCCAACCAAACACGCACCTATCAAATATGTTCACTGATACCAAATTTCTCAAACAGATACTAGCCTAAGCCAAATTTAACAGCATCACTTTAAAAACTTTCAATAACACTATCTCAATGCAGTCTAATTTACACCCCCACAGAGCTCCCACCACTGAGGGGAATATGATCAGTAACAAATTCAACAGACCGTCTCACATCCAGCTGTGTTACACTCTTTCCAGATTTTAATAATGAACAAGTCAATTCCACTTTACTGTCAACAAAAGTTCATCACAGTCAATAAACAAATGGAGCAGCATTCTCACCCTGGGAAGACTATTAAGCCTTCCTAATGCAGGTCTCTTCAAACAGCCAAAGTATATCTCTCCAGGTCCTCTTATGCTAGTAACACTCCTTCTTGTCCTTCATGGTTCAGACCCAATAATCCAGCTGGTTACCTTTTCCAGGGGCTTCCCACCATAGGCCATCCAGTCTTAGAAACCCAGGCCTCATGTTCATAGGGCAGCAACCCCTCCAGGCACACCCCCAGACTCCTTAGCCAGGATAGCTCCCCTACCCACCCTTCAATGGATAGGAGGCCACCCCCGCTGGTCAGGTCTGCTGTCTAGATGGCCCACTGCTCACCTTTCGGTCAGCCCCGCTAATCCAAAGGTGACCACTCGAGTTCAAATCCACACTCACATCACAATAAAATCAGCTGAAATCAGACAAAATGGACCAGCCCCATGATCCGATCTTATTGCCAGATCCAGGCGCTCTCTCAACAGGCAGGACTCCTAGCCAGGGGATCTTCAGCCATGTCTTCCTCTTGCTCACACAGATCTACCAGTTCCACTTGGACCATAAACCACTGCAAAGTATTCACCAGAGAGTACAATCCACGGACAAATAATTCCCCAGGGCAGCTTCCAGTCCTTGCCTCAGAGAAAAGCAATGGGTGAAAACGCTAGTGATGTTACATGTTTTACCAGTTACTGTGTTTTAAAAATAGATGAAGAGAATGCTGCATTTGGATCAGACTATAACCATTCATTGCACAGACAAAACTGTAAAGTCATCTGTAAAATCAACTTCCAACTACTTAATATTAGCGTTAGTTTCAACGCCAACATTAATGCTAACATTGGCACTAATACTGACTTCTCGAAAAACCGCAGTCCTCTCTAGCTTTCTCACTCATGATCCCTGACTAAATAACTAATCAAAATAATGCTAAAAAGACTATTCAAATGATACAAAAACAATAGAAAAAAGGCTCTTGAACTAAGAGCTTCAGGTAAGCAGCTCACACATCACCGCCAGTAGGAGAACGAGCAGTGCTGAGGGGGCTGCCACTGCTTTCATCTATGGGCGTTACCCCTGAGTGTAGTGAGCTATCACTGTCATGTTCTCTTCGAGACTCACAACTGAAGTTCTCAGTATTGTTATGACATCTGTTTAGGTGGCTTTTCAGTGCTGAAGTTCCCAATGCTCCTTTCTTTTTACCCCCTGCTGATTGACCATTTGCAAATAGTGCAAGTTGTTATCAACTCATTGGAAGCACTAATAGAGAAGTATGACCAAACAAAAGATGATCGTTTTTTAGTTTTGTTCCCAGGAGGGTACAACACCTCTGTCACCTTTTTAGGACCACCTCCCCGAATTTTTCTCAGGCCTATTCCGTTTGTGGTTTATTCCACTGCCCACCCAACAACAAAACATTTCCGACTGTTTCTTCCTCATCTGCAATTTCCATCCCTTTTAGTAAACCTTGGGTTACCTGATTGTGGCAGAGTTAGGCTACACCCTCAGCTGTGACTGATGGACTACTTTTCTATCTCCTTATTTCATAACTACAAAAATGTCTATTGTGCAACAGTCAATGCTTTTCTCTTTGATCTTCTTCTTTTCCCCCCTACCTTAGGTTGGCCACCTATCATACCTCTTTATTATCCCTACTACGCTTCCTATTAGTTCTTTCTTTTCATTCTTTTTCCATTTCCATCCATCCGGTACCAGAAATGATGCCAAACACCCAGAGAGGTGTTGTGTAAAGTGCATAAGTGCTACAAATGCATGAAGGTTATTTTAAATAGGAATAAATACAGTTAATAAAGCATTTTTAAATAAAAAGGATTCAGAAGCAATATAAAACAATAATAATTTTATGATTAGAACAGTTATACGAAATCCTTACAGTATTTTCATAAATTCACACTATAAACTTGTTACTGTGTAAGGTTCTATGTATGAGGCTGAACAAAATAATGTGGTATGCTTTATAAAAAGTACTTCAAAAATGGGCTAAGAAATCTCCTGGCTTTGATTGTCTGATACCCCTGCCTAGGTGGGCATCTATCAGACAACAGAGCCCATGTATTAAAAGTGCCAGCCTAGTCTGTCCCATTGCCAGTATCCTAGTACCCACCCTGCTTTCTAATTGGATGAAGCCAAGTAATTTAAATGTCAAATCGCCGCCATTTTTTTGTGTGGCTTAGCGAAAGGTACTACCCATAGGGAGTTAGCCCTACCACAAATATACAGCACAACCATGACCACAAGTAGTTAGCTATAAAAAATAATGTTTTTTTCTAAAAAAAAGCAGTAAACCACCCATTATACTTGTCAGCAGCCCATGCCCCCCATCTGTGCCAGTCTCCCAGTAGCGATCCTCCACCAGTTTGCACAGAACACCACCAAATGTCATCAAATGGACCTTTTTTTTGCAGGCTCAAGTTTTCACCTTCTGCTACCTCAATCAGCTTCTGGCTCCTCCTACAAAATATACTGATCATCTCCACAGTATCAGAATCTCTATCCGCCCACCACCTCCAGTCCTTTCAAGATTTCTAGTGCATTCACCTCCGTGGTTCAACTTTTCAACAGTACCCTTGTTTATAGCTGACTGTGCCATTGCTATGCAGCTCAAATGTGAGTGGTAGCACTACCAGCATTCTTTTAAATTTGTTGAATACATGAAGGAAAAGAAAAAAATGAATGCACAACTCCTCAGTAAAAAAGAAAAACTGTGGCTTGTTGGACTTTGTGGCAGTTCTATGTAGATACTGCCAATGTTGTGTAATGTCAGAGGGGTCAGTGGTTGCAATGTATTTCAAACCATTGTTTTATCACTTAGCGAGTGAGTATGCCCACCCCCCACCCACCAAGAAATACCAGTCAGAGTACGACAGACACCTAATTAATTAAGTAAAGGAAAAAGAAAAACATTCTTTCTAAAAAAAAATCAGCTTGTAGCTCAACTGCACCACAACACACTGAGCACTAGCACTGCTTCAGATGCTGGTCAGTCAGTTCTCCTCTCACACCTGAAGCAAAACCCAATATGTGTAAATGGAGAACATTTCTCAAACCAAAAGAAAAAAAAACACTCCAGTATAAACCTGCGGTCAGGGAAAAAGACAAATCAGTGTTTCCCCAACTGCACTTATATTAAACAGTATCAGTCTCCTCACCCTGATCTCTTGCCCCATTCTCCAGATGTCGCCCACCCATTCTGATGTTTAGCGAGCGACTCCCACTCCATCACCCACTCGGTTCTGTTTTGTGATGACCATAAACTTCTTCTAAGCAGATTGTGATCTGACAAAAACACTGTAGGGGAAAAAAACAAAAGAATAAAGGAAAAAATTGGGGAGGTGGTAAGGTGTTCAGGTACCAAGGAAGGACATACTGGACTGCAGTAAGCAAACAGTAAAACAGCTCTAAAATGCTGCACCGTCCTTCACTGGTAAGGGCTGGTAAGGCCATCAGTAGAGGGACTATCTTTTTATTAACAAAGCAACTATTAGTTCATTTTGTCTTTTTTTAATTCTTTGTTTTTAATTCTTAAATAAATAAAAAAAATCTTTACAGATTGACCATTTTCAAAGAGCAATAATGCCCTCCAGGATGGGTGGTATTGGCAATACTGGATCTTCCAGGGGCTAAGCCCTCCGCCTGTGGTGTCAAGCCTCATTACACCCCTGGGCGGTCTGGTATTGCCCAATTCTGCCCATCCTGGAGTGTATTATTACTTGCTTAGTCACTGTGGATCAGTGATATAAAGAGTCAATATCTGTTGAGATATATACTGTACCTTTAACTGAACCACGAAGTCCCCTGAAACAAAAAAAAAAGCCATGGTTTTGAAACAGCATGTCCAGACATGTAAATAGGAAGGGCTCGGTCAGGTGACCCCAACAAAAAATATAAAACCTGTTCACTGAGTTCACTTTAGTTCAGTCCAGTAGAGTTCAGTCTTGAGAGTGAAGGAGAGAGGTGCTACTGTAGACAAACTGTTGAATGCAGATGAAAAGGGTCTTAGGAGCTCTAAGATCCAGGACTATATCATGTGAGAAACTATTGATGTCAAGTAGTGATTTTCTTCGCATTTGCAATTTTTTCTTGTTTTCATTTATTATCCTGGAGTGACCACTGCTTTTACTAAAAGAGTAAGAACCAGTAGCTAAACTTCCTCTTTTAGCTAATTAGGTAGTACTTCTCTTACACTGACTCCGGGAGAATTACATAGATACAGAGAAATTGTTAGCAGATAAGGATCCCTAGGCCCATTTAGTCTGCCTGTAAGCCCTAAACTTGTATGCAGTCACTGACCCTAAGTGGTTAATGGTTTTTCGTCAGTTCCTTCCCACCCAGTGTTCCCTTGTGCATGTCCCAGACATGTTGAAACCCCTCCACTGTGCTTGCCCCCACCATCTCTTGTGGCAGACTGTTCCAAGTATCCACCACCATCTCTGTATAGAAAAACCTCCTCATGTTACCTCTTAATCTACCCCTTCAATTACCTGAACTATATAATGCCTCTGGTCTCCTAAGCAGTGGTTGAATTACTGATCCAGGCTCCCAAACACAGTTTCATATTTTGTTCTCCGAAGTAGCTCACACATTTGGGAACAATCTCAAATAGGAAGGTTTCTTGATGTCTCCTGGTGATGCATGATATTTAATCTTTCATATTAGTGAGTAATGAGCTGAGACAGGTACTACCTGGGTGTACTAGTGCAATTTGCATACCCACCAGCGTGAGATGGCAAAACTCAAGGAGGTTTCTCCAGCTATTGGTGGTTTCAGGTGCTAACATCCTAGAAAATGATCAAACAATGAAACAAGCAGTTATGTCCACTTGCATGGCACTCTCCCTAGCACTGCAGCTACTAGCAAGTGATCTCTGTGGTACTGCCCTCAGCACTGGCCAATACACATTGGACAGACTGTCCTTCTCAGCAATATGTGGCTATCCACAGGATGACTTCCCTACCATGCTGGCTCACACTGTGTCAGCCTTAACCTACTTAGTAGATGGGAGAGTCAGGGGGTAGTACTCTATCTTATTAACAAAAAATCATCCAGAATGTGGTCATCACTGAATAGAGCATGGCTACTTATGCACCTTAGAGCAGTACTGCTGATGGGCAGAGATATTGAACAGAACCTGGGCCCTAACCGCCCCTGAAGTCCACAGATCAGCTCCCAGTGGACTTGCAGAAAAGATTTAAGGATAGCACATCTAAATGCTGGAAGCTTACTACCTAAGATGCAAGAGACTGAGGCTTGTGTGGAAGTTCACAGACCTGACGTCTTGGGCATAACAGAGACATGGTTGAAACCACACTGTCCAGACTCCATGTGTAGCTTAAATGGTTACTCTCTCTTCTGAAATGACAGACCAGGAAAAAATAAAGATGGAGGGATTCTTATTTACATTAAGGACCAGCTTATGAGATTAATAATCTTGACCAGTAGGGTGAGTGATTCTACCATTGAATGGCTCATAACTGAGCTAATTATTGGCTTGGACAAGAAAATCTGTGTGGGCTGTCTGCCTATGTTCCTCCTACGGGAGGGACTAGTTGACTAAAACGCTCACTAGCGAGGTAGGGAACTTATCCCCAGCTAGGGACTCTGCGCTAATGAGGGATCTCAATTTAAACTGGCTGGGCAGTAAAAGCCATGAGTATGGGGAACTCCTCAATCAGGTAAATCTGACCCAGTTGATAGGCACCCCCACAAGAATAAACTCCAAATCTCAGAACCACTCTCTACTGGATTGGGTCATGATGAACAGGGAGGACAAAATCATGTCCAAGGCAGTCCTACATATGAAGGTTTATCTCCCTTGCTCCCTATAACACTCATCACTGTAATCTATACAGATCCTTAGGATGGCTGCCCCCTCAGGCTCACAGGGCCTTCTGTATGAGAATTTCATCTGTAAGGCACTCTGCAATGAGGACACGACAATCTTGAGCATGCTTAACACAAAACGGGTCTCCAGACCACTCAGGACCTCCTCATGCCTAGCCCTCAAATGCCCCAAAATAGCAACAGACATGGGGCAGAGATAGTTTTCCAGTGACACACCTAGGTTCTGGAACTCTCTCCCAGCTGAGCTTCAGTCTCTAAACTCCCTTTCTACCTTCAAACTGCACTTCTGGAAGACCCCAATGGCAAACACAGACTGCAAGTGCTAGCCTACTCAAATCCACTCTTTCCCAACCAAGCATTAGAACCTTTTTTTGACAGATCTCCAGGAGAAGGGGACTAAGATACACTTCTCTGGTCCAAGTCACTGCTGATGCAGTAAAATGTGGACCAACTTTCTATGGTTAAAAGTATTACTTAACCTGGAACCGTTAAATGGGGGTTGGGGTGATCTATTTTTGTGTCTATATCTACAAGGGTTTAAATGTTGAAGGTTGATGGTTGTTACTTCCTGTGCACACTCTGTCTGTACAGTGTAGAATCATAATTTCTGTTGTGTTGTAACACTGCTTATATCCATTGTTACTGTATTCTGCAGTTTTGCGTGCCATCTTGATGGCCCGGGTCGTGCCTGAAAAAGGTACTCTGGACCAGTATACTTACCCAGTAAACAAATACATACATAAATATATAAATAAATAAATAAATCATTTGTCTAACTTTTGAAAAATAAATATCATACCACGGTGTGTTTTAAACCTGAAAATTTGCTTTGTCGGAAGTTTATTCACACTCACTGTGACAGACTTGGTGACAGCAGTGGGATAGTACTGGTTGTCCAGAGAAACAAGGGGGAGACCAGTATCCAGATATCAGCCCTCATATCCAGACATAGGGTCAAAGAGCAGGATGGTGTACCTCCAGGATCTCATGGGCGCCAAGGATCTGTTGAAGGAGGAGGGCATACCAGTGTGCATATCAGAGCCCAGGTGAGATGAACTGGAGAGGAGCTATTGCTTGGATTGGAGTCTAAATCAAATCAAAAATCTTTATTTTACCAGATGAAACACATTTTAGTAAACACAAGATGACCCTAGACAGGTACATGATCTAACACAGACTAATATAACAAAAATTAAAATAAAGGCATTACATACAATAGAATAAGATACTTTTGTAAATATGTACACTAAGAGAACACTTATAGACAGCAGTCACATAACAATATATGCATTGAACATACCAGTTGAACAAGGCAGTGTAGGCAACCAAGCAGGGAAATACAATGATTACATGGAACAACTAAAGGTAGGGGAGAAGAGGGAGGCGGAGAAGCATGAGTGAAAAACACATAGGTGGGATCAGTAGAGATCAAACAGAGGGTACAGTGTCTTAGGTCTGTATACTATTAGCCGAAAGTCAAGGAAAGCAATTGCAGGACTTCTTAAGGAAACATGCATATAGAAATTTGAACACTGGCAAATTAATATGGCAGGATATTCTAATGTTTTTTTTGAGTTTTGATGGAAGACAGAGGCAGACCAGTGCCGGACCGAGGTGGAGCACCACTGCCAGGTGCTGATAGAGGGTTCCCAACTGGAGGATTTCATGGTGGAGGCAGAGAACCAGGATCCATGGGTTCTAGAGGAGGAGGACTCCCTGATGGAACCTTTGTTGCCAGCAACTTTTGAGATCCCATTGTTGCCCATTTTTGGGGACTGCTGCTACATTGAGGATAACAAGCTGAAGGCCCCAGGTAAGACTGTTTCAGGACATATGCATACTGGGTTGAAGACTACAAGCAACAGGGAAGACACCATTGTGGCTGAAGGGACTTTCCCATGTTTTGAACCCCCTGTGATATGGAATGAAATGTATGAAATGATTACAAGAAATGCATAACATAAAAGAAATGTCTATACTGTATGATATAAAATGAGGAACCTAGGGTCATGGAGGACCTAGGAAGGGGGTGGAACCTATGATTGGGCCTGTGAGTTGAAACAATGTGTTAGAATGAGGTTAGAGCTGGGTACAACTTGCCCCAGAGAAAATTGTGCATTGGCCTGTATGGCTGCCCTGATAGCCAGATGGAGGAAGCTATAAGTCAGCATAAAACTTCTGTGTATTAATTCCTCTTTTGTAATGGACTGATGAAGGTATGATAGTGGGTACACAGGGCTGAAACAATGCTAAATAATGGGTTCTGAAATGATGCCAAATGATGGGTGCTGAAACTATGCCTATTCATGGGTGCCTCATATTACATATGAAATGTCTGAGTTGAAGTAACCAGAGTGAAATAGTTAGGGGGTAGACAGTCACTACAAATTGAAATCCTCTGAGAGCATAGATAGGTACTGTGCTGAACTATATGACAGCCCCAGGGTAATGTTATGAAAGTATTGTCATATTGAAGTAACTTGGTATGGTGGACAATACTAAAAATAACTGAAGTAAGGGACCCTGGGGTGAAGCTCTCATAGTGGGTGAAACAAAGTTTCAACCAACCCCCATTCCACTGTTTTGATAGAATATTTATGACTTAGAGGGGGTTCTTGAAAAATCAGTATAGTTTTGAGAACTGTTTTTTTTTCTTAAGGAGGGTGGTGTGTGGTGGAGTTAGACTACACCCTCAACTGTGACTGATGGACCACTTTTCTATCTCCTTATTTCATAACTACAAAAACTTCTGTTGTGCAACAGTTAATGCTTTTCTCTTTGCTTTTCTTCATTCCCCCCCCCCCAATCCTAGGTTGGCCATCTAGCATATCTTTTTACCATCCCTACTACACTTCCTACTAGTTCTCTCTTTTCATTCTTTTTCCATTTCCATCCATCCAGTCCCTGGAATGATGTCAAACACCAAGATAGGTGTTGTGTAAAGTGCATAAGTGCATTTTGTGTACAAAATGCATGAAGGCTATTTTAAATAGAATAAATACAGTTAACTAAGCTGTTTTTTAAATGAAAAGGATTCAGAAGCCATATAAAAAAGTAATTTCATGATTAGAACAGTTATAAAAAAACCTTAGGGTATTTTCATAAATTCACACTATTAGCCTTTTACTGTATAAGGTTATATGTATGATGCTGAACAAACAAATGTGTTATGCTTCATAAAAGTGCTTAGTCACTGTGGATTAGAGATATAGAGAGTCAATATCTGTGGAGATATGCACTGTACCTTTAACTGAACCAGGATGTCCTCTGAAACAAAAAAGCCCTTGGTTTTGAAACAACATGTCCAGACATGTAAATAGGAAGGGCTTAGTCAGGTGACCCCACCAAAAGATATAAAACCTCTTCACTGAGTTCACTTCTGTTCAGTCCAGTAGTGATCAGTCTTGAGAGTGAAGGAGAGAGGTGCTACTGTAGACAAGCTGTTGAATGTGATGAAAAGGGTCTTAGGAGCTTTAAGATCCAGGACTGTAGCATGTGAGAAACTACTGATGTTAAGTAGTGATTTTCTTTGCATTTGCAATTTTTTTTGTTTAAATTTATTATGTTTCTAACTTTTGAAACATTAATATCACACCATGGTGTGTTTTAAACCTGTATACTGTATTTGCTGCATCTGAAGTTTATCCAACATGCTGTGACACTGATCATTCTCTTCATCTTTATTATTAGTATTACCTACATTGGGTTTAACCTCAGAAGAATCAGATGAGGGACTGGCAGTAGCATAGTATGTTATTGTTCCATACTGTTGGATGTCTCTGCAGGTTGTACCCATCCCCATGCCTTTAGTTTTTTTAACTACATAACTTTTTTTTTTCACTTGGGACTGATGATGATATGAGACATTAACATTTTTTTGATTCATGCATTCACTTGGAAGATGAAACCTTAGATGTGAAAGAATCACTTTTTGGGGTTTGATTTTATTTTCCCTTTTCAGGCTGATTGCTGTCTTTTGCAGTGTCACTGCCTGTCTGAGAAATAGAATGTGCCTCATCAACACTTTGTATCAAAACATCCCTCTAACGTTTCGTCATTCTGATGACTCCCATCCACAGAGCAGAGGCAAATATACTGTCATGACTCATGACTGTGCAGTGTATACACTGACAGCACACCGGCAGCACAGCAGTCCACCACCACTACTTCCATTCAAGATTACCAGACTGGTTCCTACAATACAGTTACTGTTAAGTGACCAAATACAGCAACTGTTGAGAGTGCCTCAGAATTTGAATTGGAGATGCAGACACTTCTGGTGCATTAGTCGCACACAGCACAGTCCCACACTGGGGGTTGGTTAATGTTTATATGTAATGTAAGTTTGTAACACGATATACTATAAAATTAATGATAATAAGGAATAATGGGGAATGAGTGATGATGATGATGACACTTGTGTGTACTGCTTGTGCTTGTGTTTTACTGTAAACACTCAGCCTGCTACAAGTCACAGTCAGATTATCCCCTGGGCCACCCACAGCCAGCAGTACGGGGTAGATGCATTAACTTGTATGCTGCTTGAGCAGTATTTCTTTTAATACATGAAATCATGATTTGTGAATGAACATTGGTGATGATGATTGTTATTCATGATTGGATGGCACTAGTCAAATATTTGTTTTGCCTCCATGCTGCACTTTCTCTATACACACAGTCGCACTGAAGCCAGGAAAAAAGATTTATTTGGGATTTCTGGGACTTTTACATTTATTGTGGGCCACCCTGCAGTATCTCTCCTTCTCCCTCTCCCCTCAGAGTCCAGACTGGATGTCACAAAGATTTATTTTGCCACTCTGCTGCTCTTGTCCTAGTGTATACACAGTCACACTGAAGCCAGGAAGAAAAACTGGGGATTTTATGTAACTGTAAAACTTCTCTGGTACCTGCAGTAGTGACTCCCTCTCTTCTCTCAGTCTGGAATGGCACAAGTCAAAGATTTTGCCAGCCTTACCTTTTTTGTACATGGAGCTTGTCTGAGGCTAAGAAAAAACTTCAATTTAGGATTTTCTTTAACTGTAATCCCTGCCTCCCTCCCACAATACTGTGGATCTGGAATGGCACATGTCAGATTTTGCCAGCCTGCACTTTTTTTACATACATCTACTGTCTGAGACCAAGACAAAAAAGCTTAATTTGGGATTTTATGTAACTGTAATCTCTGCCCCCCCCCCCAGTACTCTGCATCTGGAATGGCACAAGTCAGATTTTGCCAGCCTGCCCTTTTTGTACACAAAGCTACTGTCTGAGGCCAAGAAAAAAAAAGTTTAATTTGGGATTTTCTGTAACTGTATTGGGCCCCCAGTACTCGAGTCTCTCCTCTTCTCCACTAGTTTCACTCTCCTCTGGAATGGCACAAGTTAGATTTTGCCAGCCTGCCCTTGCTCACACAGTCACCAGACCAGCATTGCCATTTTGCATGTCCCACCCAGCACCACTATTTTCCAGTCCTTCCCCAATCCTACTCCCAATACTGCCTCCAGAGTCCGACTCAACTGCCTTCAACCACCCCCATGATCGGTTCTCCCCCCCATTCCTAAGTTCTTCTTTGTCCCTTTCCTTCCCTCCCCTCTGGCTGGAGAAACTCTTTTCTATTCTTTTTGGTTTTATTTTTTAGGGTGCTTTTTGTTTTAGCTGCTTCACTCGCTTTCACTTCTATTGCTCAGTGCAGCACTTCTGCTCCTCTATCTTCCCGGTCCTTTTCATTCTGAGCCATGTGGTGCACTCAACACAGTTATATTGAGAGGTCTAAACCTCACTTTCAGATTCTTGACGATATTGGGAATGCAAGTAATCACAAACACGTTGCATTAGAGTAATAAATACATTTATTACTACCAGAGGGATAAATCACAGTTGCCCTAAGCAGTTCTTACCAATACGAACCGGGAGCCAGTGCTAAGCATTCCCTACACCTCAAGGTTTCTCTGTAGTCTCTTGGGGTCTCTCGGGTCTCCGAGGTGTAAAGCTTGTGTATTACATTATATACCTATGATAATTACTATAGTTACAAAAAGATAGAAACATTTCTAGTTACAGAGATGAGCCCTATTGGCTAAATTAGAGGTGGCTCCATGGTCCAAGATAACATTATACAATTTCTGTAAAGTCATCAGTTTGAGAACAAGAGTTCTTATGCAGAGTCTTACATAACTAAGTGTAGTAGTTCAAATCACCAAAAGATGGCAATGCCGTCTTAGATATTATAATTACTTCAAGGACAGGTGTTTTAGCACATGGTAAAATATGTGTGTAATAGCAAGCGAAGTGGATTACAACAATATGCATTCATATCCTGACATCTACTCTTGTACGGTAGATGCCCTTAGCCCTATATATATTAGTATAACCTATGCTTAAGCATTAGCTGTCTACGTTGTACCTCTGAGGGTACCAATTATGGTGCAGGGACCTCGTGTAACAATCCCCCCCTTGTTGCCTCTAAGGGCAACACAGGCAAATGTCTAGGGAAAGGAGAGTAGCAGCAGTCATTTACAATCCCGACGTGCGAGCCTTGTAAAGGATGAGACTCAAGCTGCTCATGGTGTTGGCGTAGTGTACGTCGTAGGCAGCAAAGCATAATAATCAAAGTGAAAATCAAAAATGCTTATACAATAACAAAACCTTTAAAAGTGATTTCTAACCAGGTGTTAGTTAATGCATTATTCATATCTCAATCATTAATCAGGTCAAGAACAGCTTCATTGGCTTTGGTAATATTATTGCTGATGCGGATGAGGTGTGTGTCTTTCCTGTCTAAAAGTGATTTCAGTGTAAGTGTAAGTGGGTCTATGTGTACATTAAAGTATGGCAAGTACTCTGATAGTGTGAGTAGATAATCTGGATTACCATCAATAATGTCTGCATCCATAAGGGGACGGGGGTTATAACAGTATGTCCAATAACAGTCTTCTGGTGGGGAACAAAACAGAAATTGGGGTAATCAATAGCACAAGTAACAGAACCATATGTGTAAGTCTTATGATTGGTGACAACACAATATTCTCCATCAGAATTGTACTGTGAGTAAACAGTAGGCAGTCTCCACTTTTGTAACTGGACAGGGCAGGTGTATGTCATTTTGGAAATCTGTGTTGACAGGTGATGAACCTACTCATGATAGGATTGGTACAGCTGATCCAGAGCCAAAGTTGAGTCGAAAGAGTTGGTGCCATTCTCAGTGATGTCATCATCCATGGTGAAAGTCCAATCAATGCTGTCTGGAGAGTAGCCACAAACAGGCCGTATAACATCAAACACATCACAGCGGCACAGATAGATATATTGCTTTTTCACACAGCAGTCCATGTGCGGAGCCACCCAGGCATCCAGGAAAGAATGGTAGACCAGTAGAGGTGGTAGATCCAGGTGTTCTCAGTAGATGTCTTTGTCCAAATGCCCTATGGAATGTACCAGTGCAAGTTTGTCGAACAAAGCTGTAGTAGGATCAAAATATGGTAAGGAGACAGTGAAAGAAACAAACATGGAATCTGTTATGGAACATTTCTTAGCAGTAAAGCAAGGACCAGTATTAGGGTGTCTGGTCACAAACCCCAAATTCCTAGCTGTGGAGAGAGGAATAGTCAAAGTCTGTTGCATTCACATGGAAACACAGCTTGTGGTTTTACACCTTGGACAATACTATTTGGAAATGTGTCTATCATGTATAATGTCAGTGATTCTTACAGATTAGAGATCACGGAAGAGGTTGTTGATGGTAGTGATAATGCAGGAGCCATAAGCAGAGCTGAGTATCTCCCTAGCAATGTATTGTTTATCTGCTTCTCTATTGTTCTGTTGTATAAGTGCATTAATCTTATCTTTAGAATAAGTAAATGTCTTAGCAATGTTGTGCATGTTGTATACAGAGTATCTTTCTTCCTGACTAAGGCCATCCACACCATGCAATAATGGAGGTAAAACATTATTAACCAAGCCAGTGGAGAACTTAGCAGAATGACTTTTGATAGCAGCAATGTCTGCTTTATTCCAAATAGACATAGCAGTACCAAAAAGACCTGTGACAGTATCTGTGGCACCTGTGACATCAGAACTTTCAACTTCATGTTTGTTACGTTTATGATTCAGATTATCAGGAGAGGGCTTCCTCCTGAAGTTGCCTCTATGTTCAGTAGAATAGACCACAGCAAAAGGATCCTGCGTACGAATCTGAAATGCAGCTAAGCTATCAAGCAATAATGTACTATAAAATGCTGATGTGTTAGTATTGTGACACATACCAAACTCTTTCATATTCCAGTAAGTAAGATTAAACAAAACAGGTGTATACATAAACTGTAAGTTATTAATCAAAGAGCCTGGGAGGGCAGTGGATGTGAGACCACTATGGGGACCAGGGTTATGCTTTGGACATTCCAAAAGCTGTTCATCAGTAGGTGGTAACATAGAGAGGTACATGGCTGCAGAAGCCATGTGATGTATAGCACAAAATCTGCAAGCAGAATCTTTGGACAAAGAATTACAGTAAGAAGGATCTGTTAAGGCAGTTATATTGTACAAACCAGAATGTCTTAATGCAGTTTGTAACAAGGACAGTGAACCATTTGGGGATAATTTAGCATTGGGCCAACCCTGAAAAGTTCCTTTGGAGAGTTTGGCCACAGGGAGAATTTGTCCTTGTGATGTGGTTTGCCACTCAATTTGAAGGGTAGATTTATCAGGAGTAACAACTGAGGCAGTGAGGTAAGCATCGGAACCTTCCTGGACAGTGATCATGCTATCTGGTATGTTGATGGATACTCCCACTGAAGGAGGTGCTGGAGGGTCAAGGTGTCGTAGGAGGTCTGGTACCGTGCCTTGGATGCAGGGGATCACTCCTGAGAGGAGGAAATAAAGGAACAAGATAGCCATCTTGTCAGTGTATCTGTAAAGGAAGATCAAAGATTAGTATGTTAGTACAATTCCACCCAATGGGGTGAGGAAAAGTAAGTTAAGCTCCTTTATACAATTTCAGCTGGTTCGCATGTAACCATTTGTCAGTCAATTTGTTGTTGTGAAGGAGTCTAACCTGATAGCCTGCCGGACTGAGCTTGTTGACAATGGGGTATGGGCCTTCCCACTTATTGGTGAAGGAGTGGGTGGGATGTGCAAATCGAAGTACCATTACCCAATCTCCAACCTGCCAATCCACTTCTTATGCGTGTTTGTCAAATTGTATTTTAGATTGTTGCTGGGCTTTGCCCATGCAATTTGCAGCATACAAGTGTGTGTGTATGAGGTATTTTCTGAGGTTTTTCCACATATTGGTCCACAGACACAAGGTCTGCAGTTGGGGTGTGCAGGTCAAACAACAGGTGTTCAGGTAATCTCATCTGTCTAACAGTCATCACCTCAAAGGTTGTGAGCTGGGTGGTGGCAGAGGGTGTGCCCCTGATTGTCTTAAGGAGTAAAGGCAATAGGGAATCCCAGGTTTTGGGATTGTCCTCAATAAATTTGGAAAGCATTTGCTTAATCTGTCTGTTGGCTCTTTCTACTTGACCTGAAGATTGAGGATGGTAAGGTATGTGGAACTTCTGTTGAACTCCGAGGAGTTCAAGGGATTCTTTCATCAACTCACCTGTAAAACTGGTTCCTTTGTCGGAGTCTACCTTAAGGATAGACCCCACCTGGAGAAAATGTGTTCCACCAGGATTTTGACAGTAGTCTTCGCTGTACATGTCTTAGTGGGGAAAGCCTCCACCCACTTTGAGAAAAGGTCAGTTACCACAAGAGCATACTTATTATTTCTGCTGGTTTTAGTAAGAGGACCAATGAAATCAATTTGGATGGCATGCCAAGGGCCAGAATGTCTTTGTTTTAAAAGTTTGGCATTCCATTTGGTTGGGATGGGGTTGTTTTGCACACAAACAAGGCAGTTGGCTATGTATTGTTTAACATCTTTAGTGATGCCAGGCCACCAGGCTGTGGTCTTGAGTCGCTGGAAGGTATTTTCTGCTCCCTGGTGTCCACCAGTAGGAGTTTCATGCACTTGGTGCAAGAATTCAGATCTTAGGTGTCTGGGGACAACCCACAACTTGTTGGGATAGTCATCTGGTTGAAACCAAATGAGCTTGTCATCTGGGGACAAGCGTAACTTACCTTCATGTCTCTGATAAGGGTTATGTGTAGAAAGTTTTTCTTCAGTACCTTTATCAAGGAATCTGAACACTTCTTTGAGTTCAGTGTCCAGCTGTTGGGCTGCAGAGAGGTCCAAGGGAGAAAAAGATTTAGATTTCTTCTTGAGTGCTGCAATGTGTACAGCTGCATTAGCCTCTGGATCTTCCATCATCCAGATCCCCCCCAGGCCCCTTCCTTAGCAAGGGTGTCTGCTGTGTCAGTGAAGGCATGATAGGGGTCATGAAGAGAGTGGGCTTTAACCTTGTGTACATAAAGTGTGTGTGCAAATTTCTGTGCCAGTGCAAGTATGTATATTACCAATTCTTTGTACTTCACTGGACTGCCATCAGAAGAGAGGAAGGAGTTCTTCTGCCAGAAGGGAAGAAATTCTGTAAGGGAACAACAAACCCAGTTAGAGTCTGTAAAAATGATGGTATCCTGGGTTCCATGTTGGATGAACTCAAGGGCACAGGCCACCGTGGCCATCTCTGTGTATTGTGCTGAAGCTGCACTACAGTGTTTTGATAGCTTGACAGTGTTCCCATAAGGGTAGATCACCAAAATACCCATCCCTGCAATCTGTTCTCCCGATAGTAGGATGCTGAACCATCAGTAAAGATACAGCACAATGAGGTACTCTTGAGTACTTGTGGCATGGCAGGGAAGAAAGGACCTGGATCTGAAAGATTAGGTGACTGTAGTGTACAGTCATGGGGTTCTCCCTGGAAAAGGAGACCATGAGTTAACATAGATGGAACTTTAGTCAGGTGGACCTGTATGTCCCTGTCCTGGAGAAGAAGTGAGCCGTATGTCAGCCTGGTGATAGAGACTGACCCATCCTTCGCTCTGTCTGATAGCAAAAAGGTAGTCAGTGTATGGTTAGTGTTAATGATCAGTGGTGAGTACCCAATGATATACAGGAAGTGCTTGACAGCCCAGTAGGTGGCCAGAAGGTTCCTTTCACAAAGGCCATACTTCTGTTCCACTGGGGTCAAGAGCTGTGAAGCATATGCAATGGGTCTCAAAGTGCCATGCACCCTCTGGGCCAGTGCTGCTGACATGGCAATGTCAGAGGTGGTACACTCCAGATGGAATGGTAGTGCTGGATTGGGGTTAACCAGTGCTGGGGCAGATGCCAAGGTCTGCTTCAGTGATATCACAGCCTGGGTGTGAATAAGGCCCCAAGTCCATGGTACAGCCTTTGAGTAATTCATACAGAGGAGCATCTTTCTGAGCAAAATCACAAATTAAATCTCTCGAATAGTTTACCATACCTAGAAACCTTCGAAGAGTTGCCACACTGGTGGGTAATGGCAAGTCTTGCAATCCCTGTACCTTATTCCAGGTAGGGCTACGGCTTTGGTCAGTTATTTTTAGACCCAGAAAGAGTACTTCTTTCTGACACAATTGTGCCTTTGCTGGGTTACATTTCAGGCCTTCTTTCTGGATGAGAGTCAATAGTTCATCCAAGAGATCCAGATGCTGTTCCTGTGTGGCTGTGGCCAGCAACATGTCATCAACATGCTGTAGGAGACATTGGGGGGGTATAGAAACTCTCAAGGGCATCCATCATATGGAGATGGAAGAGGGATGGACTGTTATGGAATCCTTGTGGCAAGCAAGTCCACGTGTACTGTCTTTCTTCAAAGGTGAAGGTGAATTTATAATGACTCTTAAGGACCAATGGCAGTGACCAAAAACCATTGGAGATATCCAGGGCACTGAACCATTTCAGGTCAGGGGTTAGAAGTCATAGCACATCTGGTGCTGATGCCACAGTTGGGGAACAACTGGGGGTGACCTGATTCAGTTTCCTGTAGTCAATAGTGAGTCTACAGGCACCTGAGGGTTTCTTCACGGGCCATACTGGGGAGTTGGCAGTGGAAACACAAGTTCTGATTATGCCTTGCTTGAGGAGTGACTTGATTGTTTCTCTGAGGGAAGGCAAGGCCTCAGTTGGGAAAGGATACTGCCTTTGCCTCTCATGTGCCGGGCCTGGTACTTCAATGATGGTGTGCATTCTACCACAGTCATGTTTGTTAACTGCAAACACTTCCAAATGTCATTACAGAATAAGTAGGAGTTTGGGGAAAAGTTTGTGATTCTTGAACAAATCTATGACGTCATACTCTTGGTCATTGGCAGATATCGTTGCCACAACGTGTGAGTTAGGAATCAAAATGGTATGGTATTGACCTTGAATCTGTATCAGTAGCATGTTAGCTAGGTCCACCACACAGCCGTGTGGCACAAGGAAATCGATTCCTATAGTACTAGGATGATCATGCAATACCATGAGTTGAAAAGTGTGTGAGGCCTTTAAGTGGCCTAACTCTACTGATAAGGGCAGAGAATGGTATGCAGGCAGCCTAGCACCATCAACTCCTGACATATTGGTTGTCTGGTAGACCAAGAGGACGTGTCTGGGTGTTTGTCATGTAGCACAGATACAGCTGCACCTGTATCCAGCAAAATGACTAGTTGGCGGCCCCCAACCTCTGCCTCGGTGCAGGGCCTTCCATTTGTATCCAAGACCAGCTTGTTTATAATACAGACTCGGGCCTGTAATTGTCAATCTGTATTGCAGGAGACATGCAGAGGTTGGGCCTGACTTGTGTGAATAACTTCACCATGCTGTACTGATGCTATATAGGAAGGAGCTTCTGTGTTCATGCCTGTGTGGGCCTGAGGGCCTGTACCTCCAGTGTCTCCATGGCCAGTTGTGGCCTGGGCTGCCGGTTGTACCGCCTCAAGGGTCTGAGTGGGAACAGCATCTGTCACAGACCATACCTGTCCCAAGAGCACTTGAAATTTCCGATTTTCTTCAGCTATCTCCCTATATGAAGGACCCGTTCTCTGTTGTGGTTTACCTCTACCCTTATGCTTCCTGTTCTTGTGCCAATTCCGGTTCCCATCCCATTGCTGTTGTTGATGCAGTTGTTGTTGTTGGGCCTGTTGAGGGTGTTAGTTACCAGCTGGAGGGGCTGGTGGATGTTGAGCCTGTTGGCATTGAACTTGCCCTTCCACTGTGTAGTGTGTTGTGGTCCCCAAAGCGGGTTCCATGGCAGCTACCTTCTTGGAACCGGAGCCCAAATCACGGATATACAGTTGATACACCCTCTTGGTTTTCCGAAGAATATTGGCAAACCTATCCGTATTTGGGTAAGTGGTTGGCTCTACCTTTTCTCGTACTGCTGGAATCATGTTCCTAAGGAACAAGGTCTTATATTCAATAAGATCTACATCCACAGCTTCTTGTGCCAGATGCTTTCCTGCTCAGTAGGCCATCCAGAGTCTCTGGTGGTAAGTCACTGGACTTTCTTTCGCATTTTGCTTCACAGGATATGCTAACATCACTCCTACTACATGTGGGCCGTGAGCAGAAATGAGCTCGGCTGCAACCTCATCAAAGGTAGCGTTCCCATCCTGGTGAACAGCTTCAGAGAGTTTGGCCCACAAACCAGGTTCGATGGTCTGGCGTAGTATTTGGACCTGATATTCAGAAGTGAGGCTGAGCATCTCACATTTAGAACATACCTTTTCCAAGTGACAGCTGAGGTTGTCGGATGGGCTCATCCGACCGATACTGTCAGCAATTTGCTGAACAGAGAGGCCATTTTGTAGGGGATTGAGTGGATCTGATCAGGCAGGTAGTGTGTCTCGAGCACCATCCAAGGTTGCATGAGCTGCAACTCCAGCCGCAGGACAATCTTTCCTGAGTGCCAGCTTCTTGAAAAAGCTGCCTAATCTGGTTTTAATAGCCTTCATGCTTCTTTCAGGAAGGAACATTGCTAACGCTCTATCAATCATGGTTTTATCTCTTGCCTGTCTTCCACATTAATAACAGCTACGGGGCCCGTCGGGACCAGGCTTGAGCCTGCTTCCCATCATGGGCACCGCCATGTTGGCGTTTCCCATGACAAGCGTCACGACGTCATCAACGTGTGACCTGGGGAGTTGGGGGCAAGGACCCACCATGCTGTGGATGGCTGGGGAGTTCGGGCCATAGTAGGGGCATGACTGGGCATTGTACTGTGAAATGTCATCATCAGATAACTCCCCTTCTGATAACGAATGACAGGCAGGGGCTACACCTCCCATTACCTTAACATTTCCAGCCAGAACCTCTCGCTGATGGTGCAGTGTCGCCATCTTAGTTCTACATTCATTGTGATTCACACTTGCAACATCCATATCAACCTGTCCTTGCTTTTGCTTTTGCAAAACTTGGTACGTGGTGCTCAATTTGCGATTGTCCCTGTGAGTTACTTCTAAGTCATTACATACCTGGTTGATCTTGTCCTGAAGCTCACCCATTTCGTCACTCAACTGAGCGTTCGCAGCACTCAGCAAATCATTCATTTGCACAACTTGACTCTTATCCTGTCTCAAACTTTCACAGTCCTGCTTCAACATACATAGTTCCTGTTCACCCACCTGGGCTTGATGATGCAATAGTGAATCCTTTTAGTTTCGCAGAGTTTGGAGTTCAGACTCCAAGTTCTGCAGCAATCTAATACATTCTGTTTCCTGCAAACCCATCTCTTGCTTAAGAGATGAAATTTGCAGATCAAGGGTTCGAAACCTTGCTTCAGAGGCTTACAAAGCAGCATAGAGAGCCGTGACCATCAACCCTTTAGTGTGCCGCTTATTGGTTGAGTGTCTCGTCTCTGTGTACTGGGTTGAGCTCACCAGTACAGGGTTATTGGATTGACTTGCGTCCCACTCAAAGTCAGCCCATCCTCCATGGGAGGCAAGGAAATTCGAGACATCGAGTCTCAGTTCTGCGCAGATATCTGATACTGTGGCCATTACGTGGGAGGGAATGAAAATTCAAACTGTGAAAAAGACAATGTGCTGCATATTGATCCACAGCATGAGTACTTTAAACACAGCCGGGCTACTGTATTAGCTGCAGGCTTGCCATTCAAAGCTGCTATGGAGTGGGTCAAGATGGCGTCGACCACTCCCAAAAAGTCAGCCAGACTTTGCAAGTAACTACAAACTTGTTTTGAAATGTGAGAGGTGATATGGGAATGTACACCTACTGTCCCCATGGGAAAGGGAAAAGGTTTAAGCAACAAGTGAAAACTTACAAACAGCAAATATCACCTGCACACGGTCATCAATTTGTTGAGAGGTCTAAGCCTCACTTTCAGGTTCTTGACGATATTGGGAATGCAAGTAATCACAAACACGTTGCATTAGAGTAATACACAGGTTTATAACTACCAGAGGGATAAATCACAGTTGCCCTAAGCAGTTCTTACCAATATGAGCCGGGAGCCAGTGCTAAGCATTCCCTAAACCTAAAGGTTTCTCTGTAGTCTCTTGGGGTCTCTTGGGTCTCCAAGGTGTAAAGCTTGTGCATTACATTATATACCTATGATAATTACTATGGTTACAAAAAGATAGAAACATTTCTAGTTACAGAGATGAGCCCTATTGGCTAAATTAGAGGTGGCTCCACGGTCCAAGATAACATTATACAATTTCTGTAAAGTTATCAGTTTGAGAACAAAAGAGTTCTTATACAATCAATCAATCAATCAATCAATCAAATCTTTATTTAATCAGGCGAACATCATTGAGCATAGCTCATTTACAAGATGGACCTGAGTGGTCAAGAAGTGCAAGTGTTATTACATAGACAAGGGTATCACAAACAGTAATACAATGACCAGGTGTAACAAAAACAGTAATACAGTGGCATAAGTGCTAGTATATAACAATATACATATGCTGCAAGGCATTAACACTTCTCAATCCTGTGAGACAATAGGCAGTTAACATCAGAAATTAATGTAGATTATAGGACTTAGCAGGCATTTTGAGGGTGAATCTTGATACTGGAACTGGAGTTTTTTTTTTCAGCATATAGAAGCAACGACCAGAAAAAAGGGGGTAGGGCCGTGAAATTAGGCCTTGTGGAAGCAGGTGCAGAGTTCTGGGAACAAGGTAAGAATAATCTTTGAAGGATATTAAGGGTGGAGGTTATTTAGCTTCATGGTTTTTAGGTGAGTTCCAAACATTTGCTAGTGAGTAGCTGATAGCAGCCTCCCAAGCTGGAATCAGAACATTGGGGACCTTAAGGGTGATAATTTTGCTGATCCTTAGGGTATATGGCCTAGAAGTAATTTGAGTAAAACAGTCCAAGATGTGAGTAGGTAGCCTGCCTGATAAGGCTTGAATATCCAAATTGCAGCATTCCTATTTCTTCTGTGTTGTAATGATGACCAGTTAACTGCCTTATAAAGGAGCAATGGTGGGTGCTGAAGGAAAGGTCAGTAATGAATCTGATGGACCTGTGGTATAGGGTGTCCAGTTTATTTAAGAGGGGGAGGAACAGTGTCCATACAGAAAGTCAGCATAATCAATGAGGATAGGAATGAAGCCTGGATTAATCTTTTTCGGAGTCTTTGTTGAGGTAGTGCTTAATTCTAAAAATAAAACCAAGCCTTGTCTCAGTTTCTTTAAGTAGCTCCTCAATATGGACAGAAAAGTCAAGCTTATTATCAATCCAGACACCAAGATATTTGAAGTTGTCAATGAATTCCAGCTTCTCTCCAAGTAAAGGTGGTTAGTTGTAAGGTGGTAGATGGTGGGGTAGTGGCAGAGCAACTTTGTGAGGAAAAGAGAATAGCTTTTTGTTTTTGGCATTTAGAAAGATTTTTATCCAATAAGTTGTGTTGTAGGATGGAGAATTCAGATTGCCAGCAGTTCACAGGCTTTAGATAATGAAGTTGCTAACATATAGTACAGTACTCAGCAAACAGATGGATGTTTGATGAGTAGGAGTATCAATATTATTAATATAGATGGCAAAGAGGATGGGCCAAGAATAGAGCTCGCAGTACCTCTTGCAGTGGTTTGAAGTGATAGGTAGTTTCCATTTTACCAGTTATGACCTGCTGATAGTAGCACGGAACCACTGGTGAAGAATCCAACCTAGTAAGGGAGGTGATTAGGATTCAGATCACTGTCAAATGCTTTGTAAATCAGGAACACAACACAAGTACCTTCTTCTTATCCATAATCTGCCAGTCGCTGGTTACTAGGGCTGAAATGGTGCTGTGCCTGATCTAATCCTGATTGTGCTGTGTTTAGGAGTTATTGATATCCGGTGAACCTGATGTGAGTTTACTAACCGAGCATCTGGACAGAACAGATAGATGGAATGGCTCAATATTGATCCATATCACCAGATTTGAATAAAGGAACTACTTGAGCTGTCATAGGAATGGATCAGTGTGAGGAAAGATTGAAGAGAGTGAGGGGCAGATAAGACTTGAGATGCAATCTTGAGAGTAGGGTCCAGGAGTCTGTACCTGCACTTTTGAGGCATCCGTTGGAGGAGACTTCCACTTTCAATGATATTAAGAAGGAGAAAAGATGTAGCTTTTTTGCCTGTGAATGGAAGATTCAAGGAAGATCTCAGGAGATAGCGAAGACAAATGCTAGTCCAGCTAGTAAGTACGCTGAAGATTAACTTGTTTATCCGTAATTTCAGGCTTGGTAGCAGTTTGCAGGTTAAGGCAGGAGGAGTTTGGCCCAAGATACCCTTTATAGTTCCCCAGAGCCTGGTTGAGTTATTAAAGAGGCATCCAATTGCCTATAATAGCCGCCAGATCTTATTTGTGTAAAGGAATTTCCTTTTTCTGAAATTTAGCAAATCATGGAGTCCTTAGTTTTGCCTTTTTCCAACAGTTTGTCTGGCTAGCAAGGCTGTTTAAGATCAGTGGTGACCAGGGCGACCTGTTAGCTCCGACTTGAAGAATAAAATATTAGAGCATTAGTGATAATGCTTTTAAGATCTGGAGAGCTGTTTCCACTGAGGTTATGGTGAAATCTTGCCAATATTGTATTACCCAGGTCATGGGTAACCTGGTATATTGAACTTTTTGACTTTGAGGACAAATTCAGCGAGTTGGATGGTTTGGTGAGGATCTATACTATATGGGACAATGGTCACTACATCATTGGTAGTACTCCTGCATGAGTATATATGAGGTATTTACAACATAATATCAGGGTGACTGTTATGAATTTTGAAGTTAACCTGGTTGGTCTTTTATTAGCTGTGTAAATACAGTGTCACAGAAGGTCACCAATGGAGCAGATGCAGATAAATAAGCTAAATTCAAGTCACCAAGATGATATACCCCAGGCCCAGATGGTTAATGACCCAGGTGAGATAGTAATTTGAGGCCTGCTGAGGGGGCCTAGACAATCAGTTTAAATGGAATAAGAAGGATATTTTGATTGATAACAAAATTCCTTTGGTCGGGATGATGATGAGGCAGGTAGCAGAGATAGTCCTTAATGTATATGGCCACCCCACCAACCCTGGAAAGGGATCTGCTCTGAAGGCTGATAGTTGATAAGGTTTACAACACTGTCTTGGTCGATGGTCTGAGCCAAGATTCGAGATGACCAGAAAGTCAGGCAGGTGGCGCCACCCAGGCCTGTAATACGGAGAATTTTTAAAGGCTGCAGGCATTGATATGGAAGCTTAGGCCATTTATAGAGGACAGATCAGCAGGAAAAAAACACTCTCGATGGGCCAGCATTTATTTCAATGGTACCAAAACAGATCAGAGGTAGAAGATTAATTTGAGGAGGGCACCAAGGACAAGGATAGTGAATGGTCAGAGCTGCCTCCAATCCTGGGTGCCTGCTGTAAGCAGGGTGGTCCTGATATAGATGCAAAATTTTTCATAGCATAATATTTTAATGGACAGGCATAGTGGGTTAGTAAAAGCCATGATACAAGTAAGATACCAGGGCTGTGCTGAATTGTTAGGGTGGCCTTATGTGGGATATCCCAGAGGTTGCATTGTAAATGGTTCGTAAATAAGGAATCCGTGGTTGGCCCTTGTGGATGGCAGAAATGGGCAGGACATATTAACTGAGTTATTTATCTTGACACTGGGTATAGCATTGATATCATAAGGGATTGGGTGAGATACAAGGCTCAGGAGCAAAAGGAGCAAAGTAGCATTGTGGAGGTTAGGTATGGGTTAAGGGAGGAAGGAAGGGATATGGGTGTGGATTTAAGAAATGGCGGAGAAAGTGTATAAAAGGAATCAACCAAGAGGGGAGGTGGGTGGGCAAAATTTTGCGGCTTTGCCTCGTTCTCTGCCTGCTTCTCCCAGCCTCCTGGAACCCTTGGTCGGCTGCACAGGTGCCGCCGACCCGCTGGCGTCTCGGAGCCCCTCCGCTCCTGGACCTCGAGGGCTGCACCTTCTACAAGGAGGGGGACAGAGGAGAAGGCAGTCAGTAAAGTACCTTTATTGCAGTAATCTGCAACAAGGTGCTAAAACTTGGGATCTGCACAACAATAGACTGGGAGGGTATGGGGGGGGTTAGGCGCCTAAGCGTCTAGCCCACACAGCAATTCAAAAGACTGTAACATTTAATTTAAACATAGAGAAAAACAGCCCATAAACCAGGCACAAGTAAGGGAAAACAGCACTTTTAAGATCAGTTCAAAATAAATTACAGAAAGCAGAAATCCCAGCCAGAATAGTGCAGCAAAACCCCAGTTTAAGTCTATGGGGAAAGCGCACCAATGGAGCAAGGCACAGTCTGCGGTGGCCTTTCGATTGGTTTGCGGCTTGCCCGTACCTTCTGCCTGCTTCTCCCGAGCCTCCTGGAGACCCTTGGTCGGCTGCACGGAGTGCCGCCAGACCAGCTGGCGTCTCGGAGCCCCTCCGCTCCCCTGGACCTCGAGGGTGCCTTCTTCTGCCTGCTTCTCCCGGCCTCCTGGAACCCTTGGTCGGCTGCACAGGTGCCGCCACCATGGCCTCGGAGCCCCTCCGCCTCCCTGGACCTCGAGGGCTGCGCCTTCTTCTGCCTGCTTCTCCCGGCCTCCTGAACCCTTGGTCGGCTGCACAGGTGCCGCCGACCCGCTGGCGTCTCGGAGCCCCTCCGCTCCCTGGACCTCGAGGGCTGCACCTTCTTCTGCCTGCTTCTCCCGGCCTCCTGGAACCCTTGGTCGGCTGCACAGGTGCCGCCGACCCGCTGGCGTCTCGGAGCCCCTCCGCTCCCTGGACCTCGAGGGCTGCGCCTTCTTCTGCCTGCTTCTCCCGGCCTCCTGGAACCCTTGGTCGGCTGCACAGGTGCCGCCGACCCGCTGGCGTCTCAGAGCCCCTCCGCTCCCTGGACCTCGAGGGCTGCGCCTTCTTCTGCCTGCTTCTCCCGGCCTCCTGGAACCCTTGGTCAGCTGCACAGGTGCCGCCGACCCGCTGGCATCTCGGAACCCCTCCGCTCCCTGGACCTCGAGGGCTGCGCCTTCTACAAGGAGGCAGAGTCTTACATATCTAAGTGTAGTAGTACAAATCACCAAAAGATGGCAATGCCGTCTTACATATTATAATTACTTCAAGGATAGGTGTCTTAGCATCTTACAAGTAAGAAATAGACAGAAAATACATGGTAAAATATGTGTGTATTAGCAAGCAAAGTGGATTACAACAATATGCATTCATATCCTGACATCTACTCTTACACGGTAGATGCCCTTAGCCCTAAATATATTAGAATAACCTTTGCTTAAGCATTAGCTGTCTACCCTGTACATCTGAGGGTACCAATTAGGGTGTAGGGACCTTGTGTAACAGTTATATACCATGAGTGTGTCACGTGGCCTTCTGTTGCCTGATTGGATGCTACCTGTTCATGCCAATGGCATCCCCATGGCAACAGAAAACAAAATTGGGGAAATGGCATCTCCACAGACCTGGAACTAGACTTCTACCATGAAGTCAGTATTTATCCAGGCCATGGACTGTCAGTTCAATCCAGGGGTCCGGATCTCCTGTGGAATGATCCAGCCAGCCCTAGCTAAGTCATTTGCTTAAAGTCACAAGGTATACAATTGGAGGTTGTGGGAATCAAACCCAGGCCTGCTGGATGTACCAAAGTCACAGCTCATTACTTTAACCTCTAGGCTGCGCTGCCAGCCCCATGCATACCCTCCTCTCTCTGCATCTCCTTATACCTTCTAAATGCTAAATTTTTAGCTTTTACCTTTCCAGACACCTCTTTTGAGAACCATAGAAGTCTCTTTTTCCTCTTGCTTTTGCTCCCTTGTTTGATGCAGTGGTTTGTTGCCTTTACTATGCTTACTTTCATCTTCACCCATTGTTCTTCCACCACACCAGGTCATGCCCCCACTTGGTCATCCTTGAGACACTCACTATCTTTTAAAATCTGCCCTTCTGAAATCCTGGACCCTAGCCCTTGTGTGCTTTGATTCTACTGCAACCCTACTGAACCACACTGTGTGGTAATCACTGGTCCCCAAGTGGCTTCCCACCTTGATGTCTGCAACGCTGTCCTTGTTAGTGTGTACAAGATCCAGTATTGCCCCATCATGAGTGGGTTCACTGACTAGTTGCCTGAGGAATGTCCCCTGCAGAGAGTCCAGGATATCCCTGTTTCTATCTGAAGCTGCAGATGGGGGTCTCTTATCTACTGCATGACTGGCATATTGAAGAGCCCGCCAGCAGCACCTCCCCCTTTTTGTCTTGTTGCCAGTATCTTTCACCAGCACCTTACCTAATTCCTTCTTCCTGTGCTGGAGGTCTGTAGATCACTCCAGTGTGAAATGTGACTCAATTTCCTGTCTCCAGGGTGACCCATAGTACCGCTACCTTCCCCTGTATTCCCTGAATCTCCATTGCTTTTATGCTTTCCCTCACATAAAGCACCACACCCCCTCTTTTCCTTTCCACCAGGTCCTTCCTGAGTAGAGTATATCCTGGTATGGCCATAACCCAATTATGGTTTTCTGTGCACCTGACTTGGTAATCACAATATCCAGGTTGGCCTCTGCCATAACAGACTCTAGATCCAGAATCTTGTTTGCTAGACTTCTGGCATCCGCACACAATGCATTACAGATTTTGTTTCCACTCTGCTTGTTTCCCCCTTTTCTCCTTTTTGCCTTCCCTCTGTTTTTAATGCTTTTGTTCCTTCCCTCTCTCTGTCTACCCCCATGCTTTCTTTATTAATTTGCACTAAAGGTTAAAAAGAGAGAGGTGTGGTTCTTATTTATGGAACACCACCGATATCTTCCTTCAGGAGATAATTCTAGCATTCATGGCTAAGGAGATTTTTCCTGTAAAGTTGTATAGGTATTGAGAATGTTTCAAATATCTTAAACTGATTTAGATATGTTGATTCATTTTAACCCTTGATGTGCCGCAGGCTGATAAAGTTATCCAAAATCACAATACGTTCAAATTTAGTCAGTAGCCAAGGGGTTAAATATGTTCTATTTTGATATGAGGGCAGGCAGTGACTGGGACTCATAGTAGATGGGAGATGAAATGGACTGAATGTTGATGTATTTGAAACAGTTTGGCAAAACCTGTGCAGTTCTGGAGGTTCATATCTGTATATGCTGCATGAAGATTCTATGAGTAGACTGTATATTGCTGGAATCCTGGAACTATTCTTTTTCCAGTGGTGTGCTGCATGAACTTGTTTCATGAGGGATTGTAGAAATATTATCTTTCATTTTGCATAGCTATTGTCAAAGTACAGTAGTTTAAATATGTCAGTGAGATAAAAACTTTGACAGCAACACTGATATGCTTCAAAACACATAAAAGTGTTTAAAACACTTTGGAGGATGATATTTTACATGCAGGTAGTTCCTGTCATTGAACTGTTGGAAAGCTGAAATCCTTCCCCTTCCAAACATTTCTAGCAGATTAGTACAAACTTCAAACATGTCTGATCACAATACCATGTACTGTCCTCTAAGTAAACAATAACCCGTGACAGGGTATGTGGTTACTGAGGAATAATTAATATCCCTGATGCATTGTGAGGCATGAGGCCACAACACCCAGGGTGTTGATTAATCCCCAATAACCCCATACTCTGGACTGAGCTATTTCATTTATAACATGGGTTGTGTGGAGAAGAAGGAAAAACCCACAGAAAGGGATTTTCTTCCTTTTGAAATTGCATGGAAATTAGTGTATTCTGCCACCTTGCAAAATAGTCCCTAACAAATAATGCATACAGCATTGCTGTTATGCATATAGAAATGTCAAACATACAGTACTCATATGATTTGTGACATTTCTTGTGCATAATAACCTGCCCCATAACGTTAAATGTGTGCCTCCACCCCACCCACTCTTGCAAATGCAGGTCAGAGATGACAGGAAGGTGCCCCGCTCGCTGTGACTGACTGACTGTCCCATGAATGGAGCCTCTGCAATATCACTCACAACATGCATTGCACTACAATGTGCTTTATCTGACAGCAACTGGAATTTTGTTCCTCAGATGCTCAGTCTCTCTCTCTCTCTTACACTCTCACTGCTCTCTGTGTTACTCATTCACTCTCTCAGCCCACTGCACAGTAACAGCTCTGTCTTGGGCAGTCAGTAAAGGATTTCATTCATCTTGAGACTGTAGAATCCTAAAGCCTAAAAGGTAGAGGTTCTGGAGAGCACTATCCAGTTTCTGAAGGCAGAGTCTTGTGTTGATCATGAAGATGTTTCCTTATAGGATTACCAGACAGGATTTCAGGAATGCATCGTTTTGATGGGACAACATATAAACTCTAGTAGGAACATAAAGACTGAAACCACGTCCGTCTATGTCTCTCTTTCTCTCTCTCTCTCTCTCTCTCCAATGCTGCCAATGCTGACTCTGTTATTGTATCACTAATAAACTGCACAAAGCAAGCACCAGAATGTAGTGCTGAAAGATGGAGAGAGACATCAATCAGTAAGGTTAACTTGTGGCACTCTACAGCCCCTGTGAATCACCAAACTACTTGGGGACTATCTGACACAATGGTGTCTGTCTCTCAGCGTACTACAGCAAGGAGCAATCTGGATGCAAACTGCTAAATGCAGGATGAAGATATAGCATGGGAGTACAGCTGCCAGTACTGCATCCCAGGGAGTTCCATAACAACACCAAAAATGGATAATTACTGACACACTGCAGCTAGGTCTCTCAGTTCTCACTCTGTGACACTTTATATGGACACCAGGAACTGAACATTGATGACCAGGTGTTGTCTGCACTGCAGAACTGCTAGAACTACTCAGACACTGAGAGGAAAGACAGGACAGCAGCAAGCAGACATGGTTGCCCATTTATGTGAGGAGAATGGAAAGCACAGTGTGGATAATGGGAGTGGGGGAAGGGGGTGGACTGGCTTCTGGGCAGCTGAGAGGAACAGGTCGGTAATGCAATTTCCCTGGTGCATCTGTGTCTCGCTCACTCACTTTTCCAATGCCTGTCTCTGACTTCTGATTTTGCTATCACACAATGAGTACCGATGGCACTTTGCAGTCACTCCACAACACTGTCGATTAAAGAAGGAATTTAATCCATGTCCATGCAGAGCAACTCCACCAACTGGCTTGCACATTTTGCCAACCCATCTTATAAAGTTGCATATGTAATGTCAAAGTGTTTTAACTAGTTGCTGTATTTAGAAAACATAACATGAGTTGCTAAAAAAGTGCAACCCCATTGGGGGAGTCCCTCAGTGTGGCCATGCATTAAGTTCACTTTTTAATGTATGGTTTCATGGAGGGACACAGGGCGAGGGCTCTCAGCACTCGTTCCTGACTTGAGGAAGTCAATTACCCTCAACTACCCTAGAAAAAAGACTTACTATTAAGATAGATAATTGAGCAACTCAACACAGTGAACAAAATTTTACTAGTTGGAGACTTTAACTTACCCAGTATAAACTGAGAATTGTATGAAGAAAAGACAAAACAAGACAGGGAATATTTAGAAGTGTTTGATCAGCTAGGACTGAAAAAGGAAATCCATGAAACAACTAGAGAGTCAGATACCCTTGACCTTGTCTTAACAAACATGGGAGATACCATTATAAATGTTAAGATATCTGCCCCACTAGGAAATACTGACCACCAAACGGTATTGTCTGATATCAAGGAGAATAACATCAAAACAGAAGGAAACCCCCAAATCCTGCAGTTTGGAAAAGCAAACTTTGTAGCTATGAAAGATGGGATGTCAAAATGGAATTGGGTCAAGGCTATAAAAATAAAACAGTAAAAGAAATGTGGGATGATTTATCATCTCAAATTCACAACAAGATAAATAAAAACATACCACTCAGAAACAAATATGACAGAAAACGGAACACCCCAAATTGGAAAACACCAAAAATCAAAAAGCTGATAACAAAAATAAATTACATAAAAAAATCAAAGGAAAGCAAAATGATCCTAGAACCATTAAATATATGGGGCTTAATTAAAAGTGTTAAGAAAGGAATTAAGATTAGCCAAATCTAAATATGAGCTCCAGTTAGAAAAGAAAACAAAGGATAACTATAAATTACTTTACTCATGCATAAACAATAAAAGTAAATCAACAAAAACTACTGGGCCTTTTACTAATCCAGATGGAAGTATAGCAGATATGTTACAATCAACTAATGGACAAAATCGCTTCTTTGCATCTGTTTTAAACAGAAAACTTAGTAGTCTAAACACTGATCATCTCAAAAACATTTTGCAGGACACATTATAATACCTGTCAAAGAAATGGAGGATAGACTAATTAGAAACATAGAAACATAGACTTTGAAGGCAGATAAGGACCGCTAGGCCCATCTAGTCTGCCCGTTTCCCTACCTACAGGATAGGCCACAGATCCTAGTTAACCAACAGCCTATATCTTCCTGCCCCCCACAAGAATTGCCTTATGTCTGTCCCATGCATTCTTGAATTCTCCCACAGTTTTAGACCCCACAACTTCCTCAGGAAGGCTGTTCCATGCATCCACTACCCTCTCTGTGAAATAATACTTCCTCATTGCCCCTGAACCGCCCTCTTTCTATCTTTTAAATTGTGTCCCCTTGTTCTTGCAAGTCTCTTTCTGAAAGATGCTACCCTCTTGGGCTTTGTTGATTCCCTTGTGGTACTTGAAAGTTTCTATCATGTCCCCCCTCTTCTTTCCTCAAGGGTATACATATTAAGCCCTTAGTCTCTCCTCATACGGTTTCTCTTGCAGACCCTGCACCATTTTAGTTGCCCTACTCTGGACTGCCTCTATCCTGTCTATGTCCTTGCGGAGATGGGGTCTCCAGAACTAGACACAGTATTCCAGATGGGGTCTCAACAACTGTCTATACAGAGGGATAACAACTTCCTGTTTTCTGCTGCTGATGCCTCTTCCTATACATCCCAGTATCACCCCAGCCCTCCCTACTGCCTTCTCACATTGCTTGCTAACCTTAAGGTCATCTGATATGATTACCCCAGGTCCCTTTCCTGTTTTGTTGTTGTTACTACCTCCCCACCCATTGTGTATTCTTCCCCTGGGTTCTTGTTTCCCAGGTGCATTATTTTGCACTTTTTTGCATTGAATCCTAGCTGCCATACGTCTGACCATTCCTCCAACCTTGCCAAGTCCCTTTACATCCTTTCCACGCCTCCTTGTGTATCAACCCTGTTGCAGATCTTTGTGTCATCTGCAAAAAGGCATACTTTTCCTTCCAGTCCCTCTGCAATGTCACTGATGAAGACATTAAAAAGGACTGGACCCAATACTGAACCCTGCGGTACCCCACTAGTAACCGCCCTTTCTTCAGAGTGGACTCCATTTACAATTACCTTCTGTGTCCTGTTGTCCAGCCAATGTTTTACCCAGGCTACCACCCTGGGACCCACTCCCAGGCTGGTTAATTTGACTAATGATCTTTTGTGTGGGACTGTGTCAAATGCCTTGCTAAAGTCTAGGTAGGCCATGTCCACAGCCCCTCCCTGGTATACTACTTTGGTCACCCAGTCAAAGAAATCTATTACATTCATCTGACATGACCTTCCCACTGTGAACCCATGCTGCCTTGGATCCTGTGCTCCACTGACCTCTAGGTACTCAACTATTCTTTCCTTCAGAAGTGACTCCATCACTTTCCCTACCACAGAGGTCAGACTGACAGGTCTGTAGTTTCCTGCCTCTGTCTTGGTCCCACTTTTGTGAAGGGAATCACATCCGCCTTCCTCCAGTCCGTGGGTACCACACCATCCTCCATGATTTATTAAAAGAGTAGCCAGTGGTTTCACTAGTTCCTTCCTTAATTCTTTTAGAATTCTGGGTGAATTCCATCAGGACCCATTGCTTTGTCCACTTTCAGTTTTAGGAGTTCTTGCAGAACCCTTTCTTCTGTGAAAGGACTGGGATCGACCCCATCAAGAGTGCTTCTGTTAATTGGATTAGGCACTTCCCCCTCCTCTTTTGTGAATACTGAGCAGAAATATTCATTCAGTATTCCTGCTTTTTCACTGTCCCTCTCTGCCCGCCCACTGTTCATTCTATTCAGCCTCATTATCCCTCCCTTTGTCTTTCTACGCTTGCTGATGTACCTATAAAAGGTTGTATCCCCCTTCTTAACTGAGTTGACTATCTTTTCCTCAGTTTGGGCCTTTGCTATTCTGACTTCCCTCCTGCTTCTTTCTGCCTTTAACTGGTACAGCTCTGTCCTGCTTCTTCTGTGTTTCCTTATACTCCGGAATGCTATCTTTTCTTTCTGACTTTCACAGCCACCTCTTGAGAACCATAGTGGCTTTTTTCTTTCATTTTGATTTGTTTATTTGCTTCACACAAAGGCTTGTTGCCTCTGTGATGGCAGTTTTGATAATTCCCATTGTTGCTCCACACCTCCTCCTATCCTGTTTGCTAGTGCTTTTCTGAGGCACTCTCCATCTTACCAAAGTCAGCCCTCCCAAAGTCCAGTACCCTCACTTTTGTATGGCTTGACTCTGTAGCTGAGTTTAACGGAACCACACTGTTTGATGGTCACTTGTCCCCAGATGGCAACCCACTTCTAGATCTGAGATCCTCTCACTGCCCCCATTTGAGAGTATGAGGTCTAAGATTGCTCCTCACGAGTGGGTTCCAAAACTAGCTGTCTAATGCCTGCCACCTGTAGGGTGTCAAGAATGGCCCTGCTCTTGGATGTGGCTGCAGCAAATGTGCTCCAGTTAACATCTAGCATATTCAGATCTCCATCAACAGTATCTCCCTTTCTCTGCCATTCTAAGAATGCCTTCCATCACATCCTTGTCCATTCCTTCCCCTGACATGGGGTCTGTACACAACCCCTGTGTGGATTGTGGTTCTTTCCAGTCTCCAAGGTGACCCACAGTGCCTCCTCTCCTCCCTGTTTACTCTTTTGTTCAGTTGCTTTATACCTTCCTTTACATAGAGAGATACTCCTCCCCTCTTCTCCCTGCCTGTCTCTCCTGTAGGTAATGTACCTGGTATGTTAACATCCCAGTCATGGTTCTCTGTGTACCATGTTTCTGTGACTGCTACGATATCCAGGCATCCTCTTCCATTAAGGTCACCAGCTCAGGGAGCTTGTTGCCAGACTACGGGCATTGGTACCATACCTCCATTTCCTGATGGCCTTACCCCCTTTTACCCCATCCCTATCCTTCTTGCCTTTGTCACTTTCTCCATTTACCACTGCCCTTCTCCCTATCGACACCTCCATGTTGGTGTTTGCCACACTTACTACCATGATTGTTTGGGGGGGGCTAGGATTTTCCTACTCCTTTCCAGTGCCTCCCCCCTTGGCTAGTTTAAAAGCTTGCCAATGAAGCATTTAAACCTATCACCTAGGATCCTGGTTCCTCCCGACAGATGCAGCCCATCATGCCAGTATAGGCTTGCATCACTCCAGGTGGACCCCCAGTCCCCAATGAAGCCAAATCCTGAGCTCCACACCAGTTTTCAACCACTGATTGAATCCCATGGTAATGGAACACCCTAGCCTCTCCTATGCCATAGATGGGTAGCACCTCCGAGAAGGTTACCATGGCTACTTGACTCAAGCCCCTCCCCAATTCCACAAACTCTTCCTGCACTTCTCTGATCCCTTTCTTAGCCAGGTCATTTGTCCCTAGGTGGACAATGACATCCAGCTCCCTCCCCTGTGCAGCTGCTCCAGCAATCCTGAGGATTTGCTCCCTGTCCCTCCAAGCCATGGCACCCGGCAGGCACCTTACCTCCCTCTCCCCTTCCTTGCCCAGTTCTACCTTCCTAACAATGGAGTCCCCCACCAGGAGTTGTTTCCTTCCCCTGCAGGGTCCCCTGCCACCCTCCTGTGGGTCTCCTTTGTGGAGGTTCCCAGCATCCTCCTTGGTCTCCACTGTAGGTGCCTCCATAGAGGAACCACACTTTGCCAGAATGGCATAGGAATTGTGGAGAGGTACAACTGGAGGGATGTGCCTCTGTTCCACCACCCTCACCCTCCCTGAGCCCACTGTCATCCAACCTCCTCTTTCTTGGCAACCTCTGAGGCAATGGCAGTGGCACTGGTGGTCCTTGGATGGAAGAGGAGGTCCCACAAATCCTGGCCAACTCAGCCTGGAGATGAGCAACCTCCTCCTCAGCCCAGAGAGGTGCCTGCAGATGGGACAACACCACATCCTCCAGAACATCTCCTGAAGACTGCTGCTCCACAGCCACTGCACTGCACCACTCCAATCATGTCTTATTTCTGGCCCCTTAACTGTTTGCAATCTTTACTCTTTCCTCTGTTTTTTTTCTCTCTCTCCTTACTTTCTGCCTGTGTTCCCTTTAAGCTCCTGATTGTCCTGTTCTGAGACAAGAATATCATAGACCACTTACTTGTTCAGAGGCAGACCTCCAGCAGCTAGAGGGGGCCAGAGAGCTACTCTTGCCCTTCTGGGATGGTGGGTCCTTGGTGGTTCTGTGATCACTCACTTCCTGCCCCTAAACAGGAAGTTCCTGTTGTCAGTCAAATCCTGTGCCTATAAAAATAGAACTAGCTTTGGGTGGGGGGGTGGATGGGAGAGAAGGAGGGCAATATAGTCCCAGTAGAGAAGTTCAGTCACACAGCAGTCCTTTCTCCTGGTGTCTTCTGCCAAGCTATTAGCAGAATCTTTCTAAGGGAGTTTTTAAATGTAGCTTCCTTCTAGCTAAGCCACTCCCCCTACTTACTAGATCTTTCTACAAGTAATTTAAACCTCACAGCAGTTAAGTCCTTTCAGTCACCTGAGATTTACACCTAGATGACGTTTCAGTTACTCATTCAGTTCAGTTAACCCAAACACACACTTTTTTTTTTGTTTTGTATGTTAGTTTTTTTACCCTAAATTAAAGGTCCAAATACAAAAGTTCTTCTACTTTAGTCCCAGCAGAGAAGTTCAGTCACACAGCAGTCCTTCTCCTGGTGTTTTCTGCCAAGCTATTAGCAGAATCTTTCTAATGCAGTCTTTAAAGGTAGATTCCTTCTAGCTAAGCCACTCCCCCTACTTACCAGATCTTTCTACAAGTGATTTAAACCTCACAGCAGTTAAGTCCTTTCAGTCACCTGAGATTTACACCTAGATGACTTTTCAGTTACCCATTTAGTTCAGTTAACCCAAACACACACTTTTTTTTTGTTTTGTATGTTAGTTTTTTTTACCCTAAATTAAAGGTCCAAATACAAAAGTTCTTCTACTTTAGTCCCAGCAGAGAAGTTCAGAATTAAGCTTAATATAAATACATCTCCTGGACTGGATAATCTTCACCCTAGGGTATTATCAGAATTAGCCAGTCAGATAGCACCACCACCACTAACAGCTATCTTCCAGTTATCACTAAATATGGGAGAAGTAGTAAAATGTTGAAAGGAGGCAACTGTAATCTCTTATTTAAGAAAGGCCCCAAATCAAATCCTGAAACCTATAGACCAGTTAATTTAACCTCAATAGTGGGTAAAGTACTGGAAGGTATTCTTAAGGACCACATCCAACAATATTTGAAAGAAAGAGTTATTAGACCCAACTCAACACTGCTGTACAAAAGCAAAATCATGCCAAACCAACATATTACAGTTTTACGAAAAAGCCAGTGAAACCATGGATAGAGGAGAGTCAGTGGATGTAATATTCTTGTACTTCTCCAAGGTTTTCAATAAATTGCCACACCTAGAGCTGGTAATTGCACTTTTGAAGTTGGTAATATATAGTAATATTGTGAACTGGATACATACTTGGTTGAGTGACAGGAGGCAGAGGGTGAGTATAAATGGGGTCCTGTCAGATTGGGTGAAGGTGAGCAGTGGGGCTCCACAGGGGTCAGTTCTGGGCCCCTGTCTCTTTAACATTTATGTATCATAAATCCAGTATTTCCATGACAGGGTATGGATTATAAAATGTGCACATGACTGCAGACTAGGGGCTGTTATAAAATCTGATGAAGACAGAGAGGTGCTCCAACAAGCACTAGATTATATCAGTACCTAGACTATAAATCACAAACTACCGATAAACATAAACAAATGCATCATTATGCATATGGGGAAAAAATCTGGAAATTACATATAATTTAAGTCAATGCCAGCTAAAATATGTAACACAGGAAAGGGATCTTGGAATCACCATATCCAAAGACCTACAGTTCAAAACACATATTAACAAAGTTGTGCAGACAGTAAAACAAACCCTAAACTGCATCATTAGACACATTGCTAGTAGAGGGAGGGATGGAGGTGTTAATGCCGCTCTATGGGGCATTGGTAAGACCACAATGGGAGTACTGTTGTCAGGTTTGGGCTCCATGCAAGAGGGGAGAAATGCAGAAAATAGGGAAGATCCAGAGAAGGGCAACCAGAATAGTGAAGGGATTGAAGAGTGTCCCTCATAAGGATAGATTAGATTAATTGAACTTGTTCTCTTTGGAATACAGAAGGGTCAGATGGGACATGTGTTTACTGCTTAAGGCCTTCATGGACCCAGTTCTTTGGGAAAGTCTGAGATTAGAACTCAGAGTACAGACTTATAACACAAGGGCTCATTCACTACAACTAAAAGCAAGCAAGAGTAATTTTGTGAAAAGACAAAAATGGTATACCCAAAGGTTGATACCTACTGTATATGGAATTCACTGCCACTGGAGGTGATAGCAAGTAATGGTACCTCTATGACAATGTTTAAAAATAGCTTGGATAATCATTACAAATTAAAATGGATTTTTTTCTGAGAGTATTTGGCCTTTTTTTTATTTGAGAGCATAATGGTCAAATTGTCTAAATGAGCTCTGTATATCAAATGAAACCTATGAAGCAACTCTGGCAGCCATTACAGAATAAGGGGAAGCAAGAGAGTCCCAGCAGGCAACATACTGTGGAATAGCTGTGGTGTATTGTTTTCCCCAAGCCATGTGCCCAGTTTGAACTTCCAGTACACCGCTGATAGTGAGAGAGACAGAGAAAAAGAGAAAGAGAGAGCGATATAGTGAGAGCGGGCAGGAGACATAATTAACAACTGCAGTGTGTGTCTCACTGTGTGTCTCTTCCTCTCTCAATCCAGTTCTCGGTGGTTGCAGGCTGGGCACACTATTCTGCTGTGTCTTTGAGTGGCTATCTGTTGTCCAGCAGAGGCAGCTGGTGCACTCCCCCCAAGCACCCCGGGAGAGTGCACAGTCTGGAAGCCTAGTTCCTCGCTGCTGTGTTTAGAAGGATTCAACCCACCCTACCACCGAGACAAGAGAGAGACAGTAGCCCTGATGTGCAGTTCCATCTCCCATAGAGTCAGTCCTCTGTTGACAAGTTCAGGTGTTTGGTCTCTGCACTGTCAGCACTTGAGAGAGAGAGAGAGAGAGAGAGAGAGAGAGAGAGAGAGAGAGATACAGTAAGAGAGAGAGATACACACACATACAGACAGACAGACATACAACAAAACAGCATTGTTTCTGTCTCTCTCCCTCTCCCTTTATGTGTCTGTGTCGGAGGAAGTGTAAAGTGCAGCATATCTGTCAGTGGCAAGTGAAGAGAGTAAGACAGAACACCTCCATATTGACAAACAGGCTAATTATGGATGTCCCTGTCAGCAGCTCGTTCCACTCCTCAGTTGGCATGGGCAGCGTTGGGGGGAGAGAGAGAGAGCGAGAAAGAGACAAACACACACACACACACACACACACACACACACACACACAGAACACACAGACACACAGACACATACACACACACACAACAAAACAGCATTCTCTCTCTCTCTCTCTCTCTCTCTGCCTCTCTCTGTCTGTGTGTGCATCAGCTGACAGTAGTGTTGATGGACCTGTAACTACAGAGAGCTCTAATGGGTGAGAAGCGAATACCAGCTTGAACTGTGCTTTGTTGCATTATGAGTGGTGGGAGTGCATAGTGGCACTGAGAGAAGGGGGAAAAGAGAGACACACAGACAGACAGACAGTGGGATAGGGAGAGGGAGTGCAGAATTCCTACACAGTGTGTGTCTCTCTCTCTCTCTCTCTGTTCTCTGTGTGTGTCTGTGTGCAGTGAGATTGGTCCTTCTGTATGATTTGCACTTGCAGGTCATTTTCCTCACTCCATGTGGACTTCACTATTCATCAGCTTGTGAATAAGCTGATCATGCTGTTTGTCTACAAAACCAAAAAAAAACAGCACTCAGAAAATTACTGTGGTTCCTCACAGCTGCATGAATGCAATGGCATTATTTTTTGTATGTCCCAATGGGGGCTCCATGTAAGTCACACTGACGCTATGCTGCACTATACCCTTACTGTTCACCAGTGCTTCTTGTGACCACCAAATGCAGCTCTGACTAGAGGAGGTATTGTGAGAGAAGCCATAGTGAGCATGCATGAGGGTCTGACAGCAAGGCAATCTGCTGTGTTCTTGCCCTACTCCAGAATGATGTTTTATCTGTGTGAGCTGTAAGGAAGAGACACAGACAGACAGCATGGGTGAGGGCAAATAAAAATGTCATAGGCAGGGAACCAGAGCATATTATGCACAAGAAATGTCACATATCATGTTACTACTGCATGTATGACATTTTTATGTGCATACAAACATGGAAATATGCATTTGTCTTACAGACTATTTTGCAATGTGGCAGGATACAAGACATTTTTTGGTCATTAAACACAAGAAAAAAAAATGTTTGCGGGTTTTCCTGTGTGTTTGACATTACTCATGTTATAAGTGCAATAACCCACTCCAGGGTATGGGGTTATGGATATTTAATGTACGACTTTAACTTGTCAATGACAGCATCCCATACACACTGCAAGCCCACTGGTCAATGGTGTCAAACCAATAGGATTGTAGTATGTATAATATGCTGTAATTCTTGACAGTTCAGTCAGTGGGCAGCTGTGGTGATGTGTGGGTGGGCTGTGCTACCTGTCAACTCCTTGCCTCTAATGGGACAGAGGAAGTGGGGTGGGATGTGGGTGCTGAGTGGGGGGGATTGGGGGCCACTGGACTGCCAGAGAATGAATGTTTAAAGTTGTAAGATTACATACAGGGCTTCACAGCCCGGTACCCTAGGGCAACGACAGCCCTTCTGTGCCAAGTGTAAAAAATTTAATATGCTCTGAAATGTTTTGGAAGGGATCGTAACTCTGGCTGAGCTGCCAGCCAGCCAGTCCCTTCCCATTTCCTAGTCTGCCCGCTCTGCCCCCGTGCTCCTCCGTATCGTGACAACCAGGGAATGGAAATTTATTTTCTGTTTTGCATGACTGGGGTACAGGGAAGGGAGGGGGACACTAGGCTACCAGGGAATGGAAATGTATTTATTGTGGCACAATCTGGGTATGGGGAAGGGAGAGGGGGGCACTAGACTATCTGGGATGTGTGGGATGTGATGCATTTTTTATGACTGGGGCTGGGAGGGGGATCATTAGACAACAAGGGACCATGGCCCGATAGCCTACTTGCAGGGAGCATCCCTGCACATGACATACAGATGGCCCCATTTCTGCCTTGCAAGGCTAATGGCCCCATTTGTATGTTTGGGTCTGATTATGGCATTTGGAGACAATGTCTAGTTTTATTATTACTACATTTTTATTTTTATATGTCTTATTTGATCAAATGTTTGTTTTTATAGTGTATATGCACTCTGGCTTTTAAAAAGCACTTTAGAAATAAAATCTGATTGATTGATGATTGATTGATTATCTGGAATTTGCACTCAGTGGATCTTCAAGATGCACCACACATCCCATTTCCAGGTATTCAGACCACACAGGGGGATGAACCAGAGCATTGCTTGTGGCCCCCATTTACACCTCAGGCATTTTTTTTTACCATATTCAGATGAAATGCGTGATAGAGCATCTGGTCTCAATATAGCACTTTGGTGCTCCGGCACAACTCAGTTGCATGCAGGATTATCCATGTCATAATCTTTGTAAAGGGTATACCTTGGATCTGTTAAGGCTAGGAATTAATTTTTTTTAAACATAGCTTGGAGTCAGGTTGATATGATTGTAAAGATGTAGACATGTTTAAACACATCAGCACTGCAGTCAAAGAGTTTATAATGAATCTATATTTTTTAGAGATTTTAAAAGTTTTTATGAAAAAGTTTTGAATATATTCTCATTTTCGGTACATACTGTCTACAGAGAAAATAAATAACATCGGTGGGAGTTTGTGAATGAAAATGTCTGTATAAGGTACAGTAGTGTAATTGCATAGTAAATAATGCAACATTATTTAATAGGGATGAAGTGATATGCCATTACTTAAAAGTGCATATCTCCACCCAATACTGATAACAAAAAAGTGACATTTACACAGGACAAAAGAGCACCAGATACATATGCTGTTTACACGTCATGAATAAATATCTGCTCCCACTACATGTCAGGACGAGAACCTACTGAACTACAGTTTAAGCCACTAATATTAATTAAATGCTCCCAGGTATACAAACTTAAAAAAAATACCCTCACTGTACCTTGTGCAAATCAGCCCTAAAATACCTGGAAACTTTCCCAGGAAACATTGTTCAAACAAACCCATAGCAGAGAACTTGAGCAAAAATAAAATGGATTAAAAAGACGTACTGAAGATCAGAGCGAAAAGTGAAAAAATGCCAACATCACCGAAACCGCACAGCCAAAACCAGAAACACCAAAGAAGGAAACACCAATCACATCACAAAAAAACAGAACAAACCAATCAAAATGCAGCACAAAACAACATCACCCAATAAACACACATCAATGAAACAACCAATCAAAATGAAAAAAAACAAAACCCATTCACAGAACCACAAACAACAACATGGAACAACACCAAACAACAAAAAAGCACAGAAAATGACTGGTAAAATACAGCAAAATCATAAAAATTAACTGAATAAACACAAAAAAAGAAAACCCTATTGCAAAAAAACCCCTATGTGATGGCATGGGATGTGATATGAGACACATCTTAACTCATGGTAAGTGATCTTGGAAATTAATCTCTCATGGCTCCGCTATGCAAAGCCACTTGTGATATTCCCTGACCTCACTTGCCACTCGTTAAGATATATCTCGTATCACATCCCTTGCTATCATGTATCCCCTTAATCTTCATTTAGTAACTGTCATCTTCTTGGGTAAGCTTCAGCAGAAAATATTTGGGGTCCTGTATTATGAATATTATCATGAGCCTTTAGGTTTGCGATGACTTCATGTGTGAGTGATTTGCATGGTTATCGCAAACTAAATCTTTACACAGTGTCATCATCATGTTTTATTTTAATACTTTTTAATTTTAAAAAAATAGTTTTTATTAAAAAATCTTCCTACCGTGACCTCTGTACCCAGCCTCCACATAATCCAGAATCCCCCCAGCCCTTCAACTGTGATCACTGAACCATTGCTTTGCTAATTTGATTTAAACTTATCTAGTGATCCTGTCACTCACAGAATATCTTCTTTTCTCATTGCACCCTCAAAATCAATAATAACAGTCCTTATTTGTTTTGATAGTAGCACTACACTTCAAGAATTAATCTTTATTTAGTTTAGTTTTTAGTTGATTTAATATTTATAAAAGGATTAAGATCACCAGGTTTTTAGCTCATTTTCAGGAGTGTCCTGTTTTTGTTATGTATATCCCCTCCATTTGGGCAAATCTACCTCCAGCACTTACAGGGCATCAAACCAAGTACTTGGAGTTCTGAAGACAGCAGCACTAACCATGTATCTAAAGGGAATTTTTCACTAGCACACAGGTTACCCAGCGTCACTACTTTATACTTGCTGTCCCATAAACCTCCACGAGATGGCTGTATTGATTTTCATTGTTCTTCAAGGCTTTCACCATTTAAAAGCTATTTATTTTGACTGTTCTTTAATGCTTTTACCACTAGATGGCAGTCCTTAACACTGTCTGCCTTTGTTCTCATACCTAGCACTCATTTTCACTAAGATTCCATTAAATGTCCTGTCATTTCATTCTTTATTAGTAAGGGACCTTCAAGATAAACAAGAACTTGTCCATCACAACAATGTCCACAGCAACCAGTCATGATGTTACAAGTAGGGCATTATACCATCCTCTAGGAACTGTGGAGTAGATGGATTCTCTGGGACCACAACCCTGCATCCAAACAAAATGTTCTTTGTGAAATTATTTGAAATGCGATATTTTGGCAGGAATATTATGTAACTGAGCTTTGGTGATATCAGCTGTGATTCTGTGATCACCATCCTCTTTTATTAATATTTCAGAACTTGTTTTGAAAAGGCAGATTCTGTAGTTTAAAAATATCCTGCTATTTGAATAGCAGTGTTCATCGACCTCTCAAAGGCTTTCGACACTGTCTCCCACCCCCTCCTGCTGGAAACCCTCTGCCACACTGGCTTTGCTACTGAGCCACTCGCCTGGTGCACCAGCTACCTATCTGCCCACTCCCAACGTGTCAAAATTAATGGGACACTTTACAAAACTTGTCCCATCCACTCAGGGGTTCCTCAGGGCTCCATTCTGGGACCGCTACTCTTCTCACTCTACCTTAACACCCTGCCCAGTGCATGCACTGGGAAAATTCTGCTGTATGCAGATGATGCCATCATCTTTGCCACCCACCGTAACCCTACCTCCCTCCAGGACTCCCTGCAACTTTCCTATAATGATGCTGGAACCTGGTTTAAAGAGAACAGACTGGTCATAAATCTCAAAAAAACAAAAACAATGCTCTTTGTCCACCCCCAAAACAAAGCCAGCAACTTCCCACTCCATATCCTCCCCTGCTCCAAACTGCCACTAGAGCAAGTCCACTTCTACAAGTACCTTGGGGTCTCCTTTGACTCAGCCCTCACCTACCACACCCACATTGATGCACTTGCCTCAGCTACCAATGTGCGGCTAGGTATCTTATACCTCTACAAAAACTGTCTCCCTCCCGCTGCCTTCCGGCTTGCGGTAACATCCTCTATATTATGCCTGGTTGACTATGATCTACCTGTCTACGGTGCTGCCAACACGACTGCCCTCAATAAAATTCACCTCATCCTAAATAAGGCATGCAGGCTAATCACTGGGGCCCCTAGACTCACACATTTGTGCTGGGTCTATGATGTGGCAACACTGCTGAACCTAGACGAACGACTGCGATATCAAACATGCCTAATAGCAAAAAAAAAACTCTTCTAGGGCTATCCCCTCCCAGGCTGACTGCCTCCCTCAACCTAGCCCAACCCTTGGTCTGTACATGGACCTCCTGCAAGGCCACTTTTCTGGTATCAAGATCTAGGACCTCCCATGGACAGAGGTCATTCCTCCATAGAGCTCCATCCTGGTACAACTCGCTCCCTCTCCCCATCTCGGATGCCCCCACGCTTTCCAAATTCAAAACTGCACTCAGAAGCGAACTATTCAACATGCATAGTTGCATCTGTCTATAATTTGAGGTGCAACACTCTGTGCCCTGACAGTGCCCACTGGGCAGCATCCATAACTCACCTCTTTAACTCCTAACCCTTTTCTGTTTATACTGTCATATCCTGTTGCTTGCCCTTTCCTCCGTGCAGGTATGTACCATTTCTGATTAAACTGCTATTACACTGTTGCCTGCTCTTACTGTCGTACTAGTATGCGCCATTGTAACCAAACTGGCCTCTCTGTATAATTGTCTTTATTACATGTGCTTGCTAACTATGTAACCCATATCCTGGAACCTATAATGCTCGTATTTGTATTTGTCATTGTCATTATCAAATGTGCCTGCGAACTATGTAACCTATATCCTGGAACTGAGAATGCTTGTATTTGTATTTGTCCTCAATGTGATGAGGTACCTTTGGAAATGAGCCTCTGGCTCAAAGGTTGTAAACCAATTTGCAAATAAATAAATAAAAAAAAAAATTTCTTTTCAGATCAGCACGGGTGCAGCAATTGCAGTCCTTAGCGACAAACTTCAGTTTCCATCCTTTCTACGGACAATGCCAAACGACAAATTTCAGTACCCTGTCCTAGCCCATTTGGTCACATATTTTGGCTGGACCTGGATCGGTATTATAGCTTCAGATAATGAATATGGTCTCCAGGGCAGTCAGAACCTGAAAAAAGCTCTTGATCGTAGTGGAACGTGTGTTGCTTTCACAGCAATCATTTCAATGAATACATCCAAGAAGCAGTTGCTTCAGATTGTTGAGGTAATCAGAAAGGTCACTGTGACTGTTATTGCTGCCTATACAACCAGGCAGGAGCTGATGCCATTAATGGTGGAGATTGCCAAACAAAACATTACAGGAAAAGTCTGGTTGGCCTCTGTCAGTTGGATAATCTCTCCTATTTTCTCAAAGAAAGAATTATGGAAAACCTTAAATAGCACCTTAGGACTTGCAGTCCATAGAGGGGTGATTCCTGGATTCAGCGACTTCCTTCACACACTGCACCCTTCCACATCTCCATATGACATTTTTATCAGGTCATTTTGGGAGGAAGCATTTGGCTGCTATTGGCCAACTGATGGTAATAACGAAAAGTATAAGGATATGAACAGAACAGGCACTCCTTGTACAGGTGCAGAAAAGCTAGATGACTATGACCTGTCTAAATTTGATTTGTTTGACTTCAGATATGCCTATAATACCTATAAAGCAGTGTATGCAATTGCACATGGCTTACATGATCTGCTCTCCTGCAAATCCAGCAGTGGCCCTTTTACTAATAAAACTTGTACAAGCATTGCTGATCTTAAGCCATGGCAGGTAAGACCATTTACTTCTTTTGCAACAGGTATTTTCTCTTCACATGTACTAAGGCTACTAAGGTGAGTCAGGAATAGGAGTAGCCTAAGTGGTTCTTCATGCCTATTCCCCCACTACTCAGTGGATTGCTCTGATATTTTAACCTTTTAAAACTGTCACTGTCCTTTACTTGGACAATTTCACTTGGTAAAGCATTCCACTGTCTCACCACTCTCTGCGTAAAATATGAGTCTCTGATATTTGTCCTATACCTTCTCCTTTTTAGCAGCAGATAATGACCTTTATATTAGTGGCTATTCTCTAAAGTGCATGGAGCCGGTGCACAATGGCTCGTACAGCTCCGAACCCATGGGAGATCCACATGGGGACCACATTCATGAAGCAGTAGTCCCCACCCCACCACTGACCCACCCCCCAGCATAGGTACACGGGGAGGGGTTGTGGACCTGGGTAGACTGTGGATCCCTTGTGCCAGGCTGGCACCATCCTAGTGTGTGCGCGTTGAAAGCCAGTACAGCTGCCAGGGGGGGCATGTGTTGGCCGCCCACCACCGGCCCGATCATTGTCCCCCGGAGCCAAGGGCTCCATGCTGTGGGGGTCCGACAATCCCCCAACTGCAGTGGTGGGTCCAGCAGTGGCAACCTGAGGGGGTGAATAGCTAGTACGCCTGCCCTCTGGATGCACTGCCGCCAGCACCTGCGTATGGCACTCCGCATGTTGTTGAATAGTGTGAAGTGCAGGCACACCCCCCATGGATATCCTGGTCTGCTCCTATCACAGATTCTGGCACATCGGTGGGGGATCGGGTGCTTGCCAGTCCTGTGCTCCAGTCCTGCACCCACTTGGTGAATCGACGCTGTGAGCGGTGGGGGGTGCAGAGTGGCTACGTGCCCCTGATCTGCAGCATGCAGCCACTTTGCACCTTGGAGAATAGCTGCCAATATGAGTGCAATCTTTAAATACTAACCCCATTTCTGCACACAGACTTTTGTGTCTAAGTACAGTGTATTGTAAAGTAGTAATTAATCACCTCTATTTCTCCTTTTTTCCAAACTACATAGCCCTAGAAAATCAAGTCTTGTTTTAAAATCCTGCACCTCTAGACCATATATGCACTTGGTGAATCTCCTTCTCACTTTCTCTAATGTTTGGATGTGTCCCTTTAATGAGGGTGCCCAGAACTGAGAGCAACAATTCAAGTGTGGTCTAGCCAGGGTTCTGTACAAGGGCATGATAACATCTCTGTGTCAACTACAAAAATGTCTTTTTACGTTGCCTTGAATTCTAAATGCTTTATTACTAATTTTTGTATTATTAATTGAAAATGACTGGTCATCCTGTGTAATAACCCCTAGATCTCTTTCCTGATCTACACTACATAGAATGTGACTGTCCAAATGATATTGTTTCCTGGGATTGTGCTTACCAAAATTCATTACACAACATTTATCTTTGCTAAAATTCAGGCTTCATGTGTTCACCCATGCTTGTATTCTATCTATATCCTTTTGTATCTTTAATGTATCTTCATCAGCTAATACCTGGACCTCCCGTCTTTTGGCCTGATTCCAGGTTGCATGGCGCAACTCATGGGTTTATGCAAGTTGCACCATGTGGTGCTATGCCAGGGACCCTGCACTGTATTCCAAGAGATGCAGGGTCCCTGGCACCTATGTCCCGTGATTTGCTGCAGCTGCAGGCTAGCACCACAGGAATGGCACAATGGACTTGGGTGCCACAAGTCATGGCCCGTGATTTACTGCCCCCCCCCCGGATCTCCACCACCTCACAATGCACCCACAGTCACCTAAGGGCATCAGGCATTTAGGGGGCAGTAGAGTAAACAGACCCCAGAGGGTCCCCGACATTCAGGGCTGAGGGCCATGACTTTGCTGGGGGGGGCATGGAGCAGGGCTATGTGCTTCCCATGGTGCTGTGGGAAGGCATCCATCATTTTGCCAGGATGGATACCCCTTAGACTACCTCCATGCTGGTCCAAATCCGCAGTGCCATAGCTGGTCTTGGAATTGAGTAGGTGGGTTACGGCAGCTGCCCTTTCAGAATAGGGTGCAGTTGCTGCCGTCATCCACCCATGCACCATGCAACAGCGAGTTGCAGGCATAGTGGGTGGCGTAGCCCACCTTTGGTGCAATCCACATGTGGCATTACACAAACTACATTTTGGAATCATGACTTGCATATCTTATGGCACAAGGTGCGATTTATGCCATGGGGTTCGGTATAAATTGCCTTGTGCCATACTAACATACTAAAATGCCAGCAGAATAGGCCTAACGGTCTTTCGTGTCTGCTCGTTTGGTCAGTCCCCAACCTGGCTGCTGACCTTGCTGTCCCCCTCGCCTTCTCTGGCTTCTCCCTTCCCAGTTCTGGATATTCTTGCTGCATTGGATTTTGCTTCCAGAACCCTTCCCTGTACCTGTCCCACCCCTCTTGAACCCCTCCACTGTCTCTGCCTCCACCAGCCCCATAGGCAGTGCATTCCATGGCTCCACCACCCTCTCAGTGAAGTAGCACCTCCCTTCTCCCTGAATCTTCCCCTCCAGCTTCCAGCCATGCCCCTAGTGGCCCTTCCTCCTTCCTTCAAAGCACCCCAACTGTTCCTCCCCTATTTACCCTCTTCATGTACCTGAAGACCTCTATCATGTCCCCCAGTCCCTTCTCTCTTCCAATGTGTACATATTAGCTCTTCGAGCCTCTCCTCATAGGTCCTGTCCCCAAGCCCCAAATAATTTTGGTTGCCCTCCCTGACCCTCTCCAGGAGGTTAATGTCCCACTTTAAGTGTGGCCTCCAAACCACACGCAGTACTCAAGGTGCGGCCTCACCAAGCAGTTATACAGAGGAGTATCACTCTCTCCTCTGGAGGTGATCCCCTAGCGATGCATCCCAGCATCCTGTTGGTCTTGGCTGCCTCCTACAAGTCTCAGAGTTGTTCATCTTGACATCCACCACCACTCCCAGGTCCCTCTCAGCCATCGAGACTTGTAGCATTCCCCCCCCCCAGGGTGTACACTTGACCTGGGTTTCTGGCCCCCAGATGGAGTACCTTGCATTTCCCTGCACAAGTCATCCTGGAATTGGGCCCCTTGTGTCATGTGCAAACTTAATAATGTTACTTTTAATTCCTATTTGCAAATCTGATATATTGAGCTTGAATAGAATTGGACCCAAGACTGAGCCCAATGGCACTCCACTCATCACCACAATGCTGTTCAAGAATCCTCTGTTCTTACGGCTTGTGACCTCCCCTCCAACCAACATCCTATCCACTTAATGAGCCTGGTATTCAAACCCATGCCACCTACTTTCATAATCAGCTTTCTGTGTGGCACTTTGTTTAAGGGCCTTAGTGGAATCAAGGTACTGTAGGAGAAGCCAGAGATCTTACTTTAATATATGTGTTCATCTCATAAATAGAGCCTATATAGCATGTGCAACAGTTTGGGTGAAACTGTTCTTCCACAAGTGGGATTTTACAAAACCATAATTTCTGCCTGGCGAAATTAATTCAGCAGAATTCACTACTCTGTCTCCCTCATTCTGCTAGTTGCCAAAGTGTGGGGTTTGGATTCATAGAGGTTGACAGCAGAAAAGGACTGCCTATCCCATCCAGTCTGCCCATTTTTCTCTGCCTAATTTAACACTGTAGACTCTACATGGTCTCCAGCCTCCTCCCTTCCACCCTCTTCCCCTCTCCATGGTTTCTCCAGACTCTGTTCGGCCTCTGAGTTTCCTCCCCTACCAGTTTTTATTATAACCTTGTGTCTGTCCCATGCTTTTTTAAATACAGTAACCATTTTCACCCCCACTTCCACTGGGAGGCAGTTCCAGGGGTCTACCACCCTTTTTGTGAAGAAGTACTTTCTCCTGTTCTCTCTGATCCTTTCCCCCTCCAACTTCATATTGTGACCTCTAGTCCTTGGACATCTTTTTCTGAGAAAGATGCTCTCCTCATGTACCTTGTTTATTCCCTTTTGGCATTTGCATGTCTCAGTCATGTCTCGCCTATCTCTCCTAAACTCCATAGAATACAGACCTAGATCACTTAACCTTTCCTTGTAGGGATTCTGATGCAGGCCTTGCACCATTCTGGTCACCCTCCTTTGCACCTTCTCTGTCCTGTCTATATTGTTATGGAACTGAGGCCTCTAGAACTATACCCCATACTTAAGGTGGGATCTCATCAGTGATTTTTTATTTATTTAAAATTTGATACCTGAGAAAGGCACCCTGAGCCAATGCACATCTCCAGGTGGGACCCAGGGAGAGGGCAATGGCAGTTACAGTTGGCAGACTTGAAATACAGATGTGTACATAATGGAAGAAACATTTTTCAACATTGTAAGTCACACAAAGCATATTATGCTGTTAGAGATGTACAATTTAAAAAGTTTACAAAAAGTAATGATTAATTTGTACATGAAAGTGCAATAGAGAGTTTAAAATTACATTTGATACAGTAGGTGGAAATTCATGGCTAGGCCAGTTCTACAAGGCAAGAATTAGGGATAAGGTAGGCTCTATTAAGTAGAGGGAAGGAGAAGACATTTTGGGGGGACAAGATATGGGAAAGAAGAAGAAAAAAGGAGTAGAACAACTGAAGGAGACAGGAGTAAAATGTGAAGAGGGTAAGATAGAGGTAAGGGTTAGGGATGTGTAGGGGGTGGAAGAAAACCAGGGGGGTGTAGGTGGGTTTAGGGGGTGTTTGGGGCTGGGAAAGGAAGGAGAGAGGGAGTGGAGCAAGGATGAGGGTATTAGTTAGATATGAAAAGCGAGGGATGTACATAAGGGGAATGGAAGCATAAGAGGAGGAGGGGGTCATGGAGGGATGTAGGTGAGGCAGTTGCAGTTGGGGGAGGAAAGAGTTTCAATTGTTTTTTGAGTGTGGTTAGGGAGAAAGCGAGGTGGATGGAGTGTGGAAGGTGATTCCAGAGATCAGAAAGTCTATAGGAGAAAGCTACCTTTCCTGATCGAGAGTGGGGCTGGGAAGAGAGAAGTATGGGAGTCATGAGTTTGAAGGTAATAGAATGATATTGAGGGAAGATAGGAGGTTGGAGACCTACTTAGTCAATATCTTGTAAGCTTAATAGCGTACGTCAAAACCACACAATAGGAACAGGGCAGAGTGACAGGGTGCAAAACCATGAAAGGATGGATAAGCGGTAGTGCACCCTCTAACTCTTCCCAGGTAGGTGATAAAACCTGTGCTTGGAGGTTGGGTTAGTGAGCAGCTGCCTTTGCTCAACAGGATGAGTCACAGGCAGCAAGGGAGGGAGACAGTGTGTTTGGGACCGAGTTTCGATTCCCAGTCCTAGATGCAAGGAACTTTTTTAATTTTCACACTTTTTGTGATGTTAAGTGTTAACCACCCTCCCCCGGAGTTGGATATTTTAGTTGGGGGTTCAGGGGTGAAGCCCCCCATAATGGGGGGTGCGGGGGTAGAGCCCCTGTAAAAGAAAGACATATGCTGCTTGCAATATATCGTGTTGTACTAGCAGCATGATATATTGCTGCAGCATAATGTCTTACAACATTATAACCCTGTACCTGCTGGAGAGATGGGGGAGGAAACTGAACCAGAATTTGCCGACAAAGGTGGCACAGTGAGTTTGACATTGGTTCTCTAGGGAGGTGAGGGATAGTGCAGAGTAAAGGGAGCAATGGTGAGTATGAAATGGGACATTGGAGGCAAAATAACAGAAAGCATTGCAAATGGGGTCGCGTTTGCTTAGAGATGTTTTGGGTGCTGAGCTGTACACTACATCAGCATAGTTAAATGAGGGGAGGATTAGCTTGGCTATGAGCTCTTTGCAGATAGGGAGGGAGAGACAATCTTAGATCTGATGCAATGCTCCCAATTTGGGCCAGAGCTTAAGTTGGATGGAGTCCACGTGAAGAGAGAAGTCTAGCTTGGGATCAAACCACACCCCTAGGTATTTTAAGGATTGAAAAGTTTTGATAATTTTGCTGTCCAAGAACTTGAAATATGGGAGGGACTGGAGTTCCACAAATATTTGGGAGGAGCTGAAGGTCATAACTACAGTTTTTTTGTACTGCACTCTAGTAGGTTAGCCTCAAACCACTTGAGAGCAGAGGTGAAAGCAGCTTTTAAGGATGATTAGGTCTCCATGTGGGAGGTGCTGGAGGTGTGGATGATGGTGTCATCAGTGTACATGTGCAGGTTAGTGGGCGAGCAGTAGGAGGGAAGATCACTGACAAAAATTGAGAAGAGAATAGGGCCCATGATAGGGAGGGGGAGAGTTGAGTGGCCCAATTGAATGTAATGGTATCTCTCCATCAAATATGAGTGGAACCAGTTAGCAGCAGATGGAGAGAGTCCAGTGGAAGACATTTTATATATGAGGAGGTCATGGGAGACCGAGTCAAATACCTTGGCTTGGTCAATGAAATTCGTTGAGGTGAGATGACCCTTATCCATGATGGAATGGATATGGTTAGTGAGGCAAAGTAAGGTAGAGGGGGTGGAATGGATGCATCTGAAGCAAAATTGAAAGGGGCTAAGAGTACTAGAGTCATCCAAGAAGGAGTTTAGCTTTTTGGTTATAAGACTGTCCTGGATCTTTGAGAGACAAGGGAGGAGGGAGATTGTTCTATAAATTCCAGGTTGAGAGGGATCACCACCTTTATGCAAAGGGATGACTGTGGCCATTTTCCAAGCACTAGGGACTACACATTGGGTAATAGATAGGTTGAAAAGGTGGGCGGGAGGGGGGCAATTGCTGGGGTGGAGATCTTTAGAAGTTTTGGATCTCTGAACCACCAGAGGAGGGGAATGTGAATTTGAAGGAAGGTCTGGGACAGCTGCTGCAGCTTTGTGAACCATAAGTCAGTGGTTAGAGTACTAGCACAGAATGCTAGGGTCCAATGTTCAATTCCTAGTGGTTTGCATTTTCCCTTTCTCATTGAAATTCATGATCTAAATCTGCCTTGCAGTGGCACTCATAAACTGCACAGAGAGAAGTTGATTGGCTGTTGTTCTAAATTTTTCAGTAATTCACATAAACCTTGTAATACATTCCTACACTCATGTGTGATGCAATATACAATTATTTTTGTCAAATTTGCTTTAGATCTACTAAAACTAATTCATTCCAAAATTAGCTTTAAATCAAGTTTGTAAGTTGTATTGACACAGAGTCAGAAAATGTTCTTTATCTAGTTTGGATCTGGAGTCCGAAGGAGATGGACTTCAAGACAGGGTTTGTTCCTGCTGTTTGAGGGAAAAGAAACTAAAAAGGGAAGCATTTGTTCCTGCTGTTTTGATTTTTTTGTCTTAACTTGTACTGGGAGGGGTATGCGTCTGGGGTTCATTCAGTGATGGTTGGGATTTGAACTGTTTTTGACTGCAAATCTGTTCCATGTGGTTACACAGGAAGCTGAAGAAAAAAGTTTAGCCTTATGGGAGGAAGACTGAGGGAGGGGTGCTTATCCAGGAGCCATTTTAAGCTATTTTTTTCAGATTGGATCTGGAGCCTGAAGGAGATGGACTTCTAGAAAGGGTTTGTTCCTGCTGTTTGAGGGAAGAAAAACTAAAAAGGGAAGTATTTGTTCCTGCTGCTTTTATTTTTTTGTCTTAGTTTGTACTAGGAGGGGGTATGTGTCTGGTTGTTTATTCAGTGCTGTTTGTGATTTGAACAATTTTTGACTTCAAATCTGTGAGAGCTGTGAGAGAAGGGCCGAGGGGCTCTAGTGGAAGGACTGGGACCAATAGATTCTGGCGTGAGTCGGGGAATGCACTCCAGATATATTGGGATGTTGCTACTTGGTTATTGGTGGAGGCTACATTACTTGTAGTTTACTATTGGTGTATAGCATGGCCAGGTGCAGTCATTAAGGTTCCCAGCTCATCAGACAAGACGGTGAGTGCCTGGGAGCATATCCAGGCAGGGGAAGCCAGTTAGTCAGAGATTAGGGAGAGGTACACTTGTAGGTCTAAATAATATAGGAGGCTTTAGGGACAACATTAACCATTGTTGGTATACAAGGGCTATAGCAACATAGAAGTAGGAAATGGAGCGGTACAGGGAAGGACACATTACTGGGTGGAACAGCTATAATGGGGGTGGTGGGAGGTACAGGTGGCAGTGGGAAATAAGAGGGGGCACCACAGATAGAATAGTGGGCTGCAATGGGTGTGGGGCAGCTGTTTGAATGAACATATTAGGGAGACTAGGAGGGTGTCCAATCTGCCACAGGTTAAGGAGTCTGGAGGAATAAGTGCAGTGGTTTGGTGGAAAGCTGGAGAGAGTGTGGGCAAGGGAGGTGGGAGGGGGTAGGAGGGTCTCTCCCAAGGAGTAACAGGAGGGCACATCAGGTAGCTTGAGATATGAGGGCTGGTCATTGGGCTTCTACAATAACGGCGACCCAATCCCTGGTGCATGTCTCCAGGACTACAGTACAGTAAGGCAGCCTGATTGGGGGGTCAGCGAATATAGTGACAGGATGTCGCTATACATACGTATATGGGGGGAGCGAGCATGCACAGCAAGGGGTGGGAGGGAATGTGAGGGGTGGTGCTGCAGTGAGTTTCTGAGCCGACCCCATGGCATGGTCTGTGAGTTTGTGGCATTGGTCAGCAGGATACTGGGTTCAGGTCCAGGTGCTGTTGCGTTTTTGTTGTGCCTAGCCTGAGCCTTTTTTTTAAATGTTTTCACACCTCCACGACATGCAACCCCCCTGGAGTTGAGAATCGTTAAGTGGGGGGGCGGGGGGCCCAGATACCAGCATAAAACATTAAAAAACTAAGTTTGTGGTGCTGTTTTGCTGTGTGCCAGGGTGTCAGCATGCCGAAATAAATTGTTGGCACTCTGACTTAATGTTAATGGCGATCACCTTTAGGCTTTTGCCATTATCCCATAAACCCGCACATGATGGGAAGAACAACAGGTTGGGGGAGGGGACAGGGAGGGGATGGGGGATCACATCAGACAAGGGGTCAAACATTAGAAGTGGGTCATGGGACAGGGGAAAGGGTCACGCACGGCAATACAGGGGTTGCAGGTAGTAGGTTTGCAGTGCTGGCAACAATGGTGGAGGGGGAGTAAGGGAGTTCCACAAGGAGACACAGGGGAAAGGGAAAGGAGTGTGCAGGGGTCAGGCAATTGATGGAGAGTAGCAGCATGCAGGGGGAGAGGGGCATGGATGAAAAGGAAGGTGTTGGTGGCAGGGGAGAAGGGGAAGGGGCAGTACTGATAGGTCAGAGAAGGGGAACATAGCAAAAAGGGGGCATGGGCCAGTGGAGGAAGGGGGGAGGTGGATGATAGCATGGAACCATGGGGAATGGGAAAGACTGGTCAGAGGGGAAGGTGGAGGAGTCAAAGGGGGAAATCATAGAGACATAAATAGGCAAAGAAGGGCGGATTCTAGTAACAGACACAGAGGTAAATGGAGGAAAGGAGGAACAGGACATGAAGGTGTACCAGTGTTGGGGGACTCCATACTGAAAGGGTTCAGCTGGGGCAGTAAAGGGGAAAGACATAGTCTCATATGAGTCAGGTTTATTCCCGGGTTGATAGCAGGCAGGGCAGGGCAGTCAATTCTCAAGTGCAAAGGGAGGGGATGGAATAAACCACATGTTGTGGTGCACATGGGTATGAATGACCTGGTGGGGGAGATAGTGGATGTAGTAAGGGAGAGGTTTAAGGAACTGGGAAGGCTGTGTGAGGAGGTGGGGAAATCAGTGGTCTTCTCGGAGGTGCTCCCAGTACCTTGTGCAAGTACAGGGAGGAAGGGAAGGATAGGGGAGTTCAACACCTGGCTGCGGGAATGGTGTCATACCATGGGGTATGGGTTAGTGGGTGCCTGGGGCAGAACCTGGGACAATAATGACCTGTATGCAGGGGACAGGCTACATTTAAGCAGGAAGATGAAGGGAGTATTAAAGCAGGGGATAGAGGGGTACATAGCAACAAGGGTAGATTTAAACTAAGAAGGAGGGGTGGCAAGTAGACAGCTAGTAGGCAGGGTTTCCAGAGAGGGGAGCCAGATGAGCTTACACCCCAAGCTATAGGGGAGGGCATCAGGGTGGGGATGAAAGGAGTGGTTAACCTGGGAAGGGAAGGGAAAAGAACAGGTTGGAGGGTGATGTCACTGAACACAAGGAGCCTAGGAAACAAATCAGCCGAGTTACAGGGTCTCTTGGCAGTGGGGAAGGTTAACATTGCGGCCATAACAGAAACTTGAGCCACCTAATATCAGGACTGGGATATGATGACCCCAGGGTATAGGATATTTAGAAAGGACAAGGAAAACCCAAAAAGTAGGGGGTGGCAATCTATGTATGGGAGGGAATAAGATGCATAAGGGAAGAGGGGGAGGAAGGTGGGACAGAGGCCCTATGGATGCAGTTTCAGGACTCAAAGAGCAGTGTACTGAGGAAGGGAAAGTCGATAGGGCACCAAGTCAAGGGGAGGAGCTGGATAGGAAGTTGGCAGAACAAATTAGTAGGGTTTGCAGGAAGGGGAAAACAGTGATGATGGGTGACTTCAGCCTACCTGGGGTGGACTGGAGCACACCAACTACCACAAGTGCAAGGGAGCAGGTCATATTGGGTGCATTTCAGCATAGCTTTCTGGTGCAGTTGGTATGCAAACCAACTAGGTTGGGAAGGACTCTGGACCTTATACTATCAAACGGGGAGGCCGTAAGGGACCTGGAGGTAGAGGACCCTGTGGCTGGGGGTGATCATCACTTAGTGTGGTTCACACACAGAATGGGGAAGCAAACTGGAGGTTCAGTTACCAGGGTTATTGATTTAGGAAGCCAGACTTTAACAAGATGGGGAAAATTATGATAAATTATCTGGAGGGAATGCCAATCAAAAGTGGGATATTGTTAAAGCAGGGCTGGCAGAGGCTACTGGGACATGTACAAGCGCGAAAAGTAAGAAGAGAAGGGCAAAGAAGCCCAGTTGGCTGACCCAGGGGGTAATGGAGGGGGTGAGGGCCAAGAGGAAAGTTTTTGAGAGATTCAAGAGATCAGGAAGGGGGGACGACAGGGAGGAGTATACAAAGGAGTGCAGGGAGGTTACCAGACTAGTCAGAGTTGCCAAGGCATCCAGAGAGCTGAGGCTGGCACAGGGCATTAACGGCAGCGAGACGGACTTCTTCAGATACATTAGTGAAAGAAGGAAGAACAGGGACCAGATAGTGAGAATTAAGAAAGATGGGGGGTGGGTGGATATAGAAGGGGTAGGGGCAGGCAGAGGCACTCAATGAATAGTTCTGCACTGTATTCACAGAAGAGGGGGCAGCTATCTCATGGGAGTGGTGGGATGGGTGGAAAGAGGTAGTGACAGATGAAGAAATTGCAACGGACAGGGTACTGGAAGGACTGAGGGCACTGCGGGTGGACAAGGCACCAGGACCTGATGGCATTCACCCTCGGGTACTCAAGGAACTTGCAGGGTGCTTGGCAGGACCACTGGCTGACCTGTTCAATATCTCCCTGGATATAGGATGCATGCCACAGGATTGGAGGTTGGTCCATGTGGTGCCCATTCACAAAGGTGTCCCATAGGATGATCCAGATAACTAAATTTTGAGAAAGCTCATGGAGACAATCCTTAAAGAGAAGCTGGTGATATTTGTGGAGGCCAGTGGTTTCCAGGATGGGCAACAACACAGGTTTGTCTTGGGCAGATCCTGCCAGAAAAATCTGATTGAGTTCTATGATTGGGTGATCAGGGAACTGGACATGGGCCATGCAGTGGATATCCTGTACTTAACTTCGGCAAGGCCTTCAACTCTGTGCCACATGGGAGGCTGGGGGAAGCTGGAATATGTAGGGGTGGATATTTAGATGGTCAAATGGATCACTAACTAGCTGAAGGGTAGGTAGCAGAGGGTGGTGGCCAAGGGGAAACTCCCTTCACCAGAGCAGTAACAAGCAGGGTGCAACAGGGATTGGTACTTGGACCAGTGCTGTTTGGGATATTCACAGCAGATATCTCACACGGGACTCAGACTAAGATCAGTCTGTTCTCAGATGACACCAAGATGGGAGCTGTGGTGGATGACCTCGAGGGGTGGAGGGGACTGCAGGAAGACCTGACTAAACTACAGTAGTAGTTGGAAACATGGCAGATGGGGTTCAGTGCCAAGCAGTGCAAAGTGCTGCACCTCAGAGCCAAGAACCAGAGGAGAAGCTATCAGTTGGGAGGGATACAGTTGGGGATCACAGAGGAGGAAGAGGATCTGAGGGTGGTTATGATGGGGAATATGAACAACTCAACTCAGTGCAGTAAGGCAGCAACAAAAACCAACAAGATGCTGGGCTGTTTAGTGAGGGGAATCTCCTCTAGATGATCCTTCACCTGTCCAGGTCAATGGTCAGGCAGCTCCTGGAATACTGCTTGCAGTACTGGTGGCCATTCATGACAAAGGACATCAGATTGTTGGTGGGGGTGCAGTGCAGAATGACTAAGATGATTCAGGGTTTGGAGGGGAAATCCTATGAGGAAAGGTTGAATATATTTAACATGTATTCCCTGGAGGAAAGAATGGATAGGGGAGATATGATTGAGACCTTTAAGTACCTGAAGGGAATAAACAAGTCTATACCATGAGAGATATTCTAGATCAGAAGAGGAAGAGTTACAAGAGGGCATCAACTGAGGTTGGAGGGACGAGTTTCAGGAGGGAACTCAGGAGAAGTTTTTTCACTGATCGAGTGGTAGGCAAGTGGAACACTTTATCTGAGGAGGTGGTTTCCTGACGGATGGTGGACTGTTTCAATAGGGAATTGGATGACTGAGTGATGGGGGGATGACTGTGAGGGGGGAGGAAAGGGTGGGGCAACTGCAAGTTGAGGGGCTAGCTGCACAATCCAGCAGACTCAATAGACCATGATGCCTGTTTCTGCTGGCATTTTCGTATGTTCATATGTTCGTATGCACATTTACCATGGAAACCTAGTCTCTGTAGATGTACTCTACCTGCCCTCTTCCATACAGCACATTGCATGCTGGACACCCCTAACCTTTTTCCAGAGAAGGTGGCAATCAGGCTCAAAGATCTTCAGCAGTTTGGCAGATGGGGTGGGTGGGACGGAGGGCAATATCCCACAGGCTGTTGCTGCACTTCTCCCTCTCCTTAGGCTGCTGTGGAACACCGATTTCTTTGTCTATGGAGTGGGTCTCCTGCTTAATGCTGAGTAATGATTCCAGAGTGGACTTCCTCCTGCCGAAGTCCGAATCGTGCCAGCAGAATTCATATTCCACTTTGAGAAATTCTACAATTTGGAATCCCACTGTTAGTTCCATTCTCCCATGAGAAATCTGTGAATCGGAATTTGATATTTGCATCCTCACTAACTTGCACTCTTTTACAAAAGTTGTGAGTACCCTATAACACTGAAAAGAACTATACAGAATGTTGTTTATCAATTGAAAGCAATGAAAAACTGTTCATAGTTTTAACTTTCATTCAGCAGAAGAATCCAGCCATCCTAATACCAAAGGGTTTCAAGTCAAGCTCATGTTGTAAGTTATTTATCTATTTATTTCTTTATATGTTGACCGGGTGGGTGCACAGGTCTCTGGAACCATTTTCTGGTACAGTGCAGGCCAACAAGATGGCACAAAGTGTTGAACAGCAGAAGCACAAAATAGTGAAAAACAGCACATATGAGACAAGAATTATTAAGATGGAATGATGCTGTTCATCACCCTGACAGGGACTGTAAAAGTCGACAATCAATAAGAACAGAAATACCAGTACAAAGGTACAAATACCTTGCCAAGGTTTCAGGACTGACCCTGACAATCTATAACAATAACATACATATTTACAAGACAAAGCAATAAGTGGAAAGGTATACCAACAGGACATGTTAATCTAATTATAACACTCATTGATTTCTGCATTGGGCACACTTGCAGGTGGAGGTAGCTGCGAGGGCAGTCCTAATGTACCACTTAAAAAGGGAGTGTGAGTCACAACAGAGGGAAATAGGCAAGCTTTTCCTGTGCCTAGGGGCTGCAATAGAGAAAGCCCTTTGACCCATGCAGGTGACAGTTTGGGGAAAATCCAGGAGAAAGTGTGAGGAGGACTGGAGGTTCCAGGCACCAGACTTGGGTTTGAGGAGGAGTGATACTGGTGAGAACTCTTTCTCCCAGATGGATCTGTGAACCAAGCTGCCTAGTAAATACTCAGGGAGAGCTTGTGGGAGAGTCAGTCACAGGCCTGGTAGAGGGACCAATGATGAGCTGAATATGGAGCCAGTAAGGCAAACCTACAGATGCTGTTGCAAGCTGTGTTGAGCATGAAAATGTTGGAAGTCAACGTTTATATATAAATAGCGGAACAGTTGTCCAGAAAGGGGAGTAGCATACCCTGGGATATGGACAACCATACTTCTGGGGTCATTATATCTTTTAGCCAAAAGCTGACAGCAAGCTTCTGATTCAGTTGTCTGTAGCAGTCTATAATACACCATATTATACAACTAACATACAGCAGTCTTAGCTGGGAGGCAACACAGTAATGCTGCAGCAAAACACAAAATACTGTATTCCACCTTTTCTCCAGACTATGTACCCCTAGAGAATAAAGCCTTATTTTAAAGTTCTGCACCTCTAGACCATATATGCACTTGATGAATCTCCTTTGCACTTTTTTAATGTACGGGGATTCCCAGAACTGAAAGCAAAAATCCAAGTATGGTCTAGCCAGGGATCTATACAAGGGCATGATAACATCTCTGTGTCAACTGCAAATATTTATTTTTATGTTGCCTAGAAGTCTAAGTGCCTTATTACTAATTGTTTTATAAACTGAAAATGACTAGTCAGTCTATAGTATAGAGACTGTATAATAACCCCTAGATCTCTTTCCTGATCTACACTACTTATTATGTGACTGCCCAAATTATATTGTTTCCTGGGATTGTGCTTACCAAATGCATTACACAACATTTATCGTTGTTCAAATTCATGTCCCATGTGTCCATCCATGCTTGTATTGTATCTATATCTTCTTCTAACTTTAATGTATCTTCAACAGATAATGCTGAGCCTCCCATCTTTGTGTTTGTGTGAACTTAATAACATTACTTTTGATTCCTATGTGCAAATCTGATACATAGAGTATGAATAGAATTGGACCCAAGACTGTGCCTGGTGGCACTTCACTCATCACCACAATGCTGTTAGAGAATCCTTTATTCTTATGGCTAGTGAACTCCCCTACAACCAACATCCTATCCACTTAACGAGCCTGGAATTCAAATCTATGCCACCTTCCTTCATAATCAGCTTTCTGTGTGGCACTTTGTTAAAGGGTCTTAGTGAAATCAAGGCAGGGGAAGCCAGAGATCTTACCTTAATATTTATGTTCATTTAATAAATATTTATGTATTTATTTAAAATTTGGAAACTGGGAAAGGCACTCTGAACCAAAGCTAGTTCCCAGGTACGACCTGGGGGGAAAAAAGGGAAAGGGGGATTTTACATTTCAAAAAGTTACAACACAACAAAATGAATAGTACAAAACATTGCAAGAATTCCATGTAAAATACTATATATTACAAGTAGGTTACAAAAGGCGACAGAATGTAACACAGTGTCCAGAGTCCTGGCTTGTAATGCACAACTGATTTCAGGGTAATACACAGTAAAGTTGCAGAGAGTAGAAACAAAGCAGAGTGGATTCCAGGAACAGGAGAGCAGCAGAGGGTGAGGGATGAGAGTGGTCAGACAGGGTTTCCCACTGGCAGAGGGAAGGGGCAACAGCAGGACCAGGTGTCTAATGGCTGGAGCTGCTGCTTTTGCATAGGGGTGCAGGTTACTGGTTCCATATGTGAGGGAGGCGACATTAAAACAATGTAAATAAACAGAGCTTTTTGACATTATAGAGAGAGCCATGTTGCTGTCTGCCTGAAGCTCCAATGACATCACTCAGCACCTCCGGTGACCATTTTAGGGAGCAGGCAGAGCGGGAGTTTTGAGATGGGAAGTTTGATGTTTACATTTTTCAAATGCTATGAAACTGTATTTAGGATAATTACATAAATGCAATTTTATCATCAATGTAAACAGCAGCCTTTCCTTTATCTTTCTTTGAAGTCAGATTTTTTTAAATGGCTTACTGTAAAAATAGAGGGTTTAGTTGTCCTTTAATATCCTTGGGTGGATGCCATCTAGCCCCATGGCCTTATCCACCTTCAGCTTTGTGAGTCATTCCAGAACTCTCTTCACTGTGAATGGACTGGTGTCCACTTCTACCCTGCCCCTATTACTTCTTCAACCCAACTGTGCTCCTTGACCTACCCCTTCCTTAGTAAATACTGAGCAAAAGTATTTGTTCAGTATTTCTGCTTTGTCCAGATCCCCATCCTTACACACTCCCTTCTACCCTTTGAGCCTTACAATCCCATCCACCCCTGATTTTTCTTCTTTCACTGATGTACCTATAAAATGACTTAACTCCTTTGTATATAGACTGTGCTAACCTGTCTTCTGTCTGTGCCTTTGCCCTGATAACAGCCTTCCCTTCTTCCTGTAGACATTCAAGGTACACCTCCCTGTCCGCTTCCCTTTGGCTCCCCTTACATTTCCTGAAACTCAACCTTTTCGCCCTGACTTTGCCTCCACCTCTTTAGAGAACCATAGGGGTTTCCTTCTTCTTTTCCCTTTGGCCACTATCCTAACACATTGGTTTGTTATCTCCACTATGTTTCCTTTCAGTTTCTTCCTCCTCTCCCTCTATTACTCCTTCCTTCCCCAGGACTGCTTGTATACATGTACCCATTTCAGTGAAATCCGCCCTCCTGAAATTTAATACTGTTGCCCTTGTGTAGTTTAATTGAGTCCATGTCTCCATGTTGAACCACACCATGTGGTGGTTACTGGATCCCATCTGCCCTTCTACCTGTATTTCTTTGACTCTGTTCCCATTGGCCCATACCAGGTCCAGAACAGACTTGTCCCTGGTTGGTTCATGCACCAGCTGCCTGAGTCCAACCCACTGCAGGGATTCTAGGATGGCTGTGCTTCTGGCTGAAGCAGCCACCTGGGTGGCCCAATCCATGTTCGGCATATTGAAATCCCCCTGAGCAGGATTTCACCTTTAGCTGCCATGCCATGTATGTTCTCCACTAGTTCTCTGTCTACTTCCTCCCTCTGTGTCAGAGTCTGTAGATCACCTCTGTGTATATTACTGTTCCATTCCTTATCTCCAGAATGACTCACATTACCTTGGCCTCCCTTTGTCTTCCTTGAACTTCTATTTCCTTTATACCATCTCTGATCTGCAGGGCCACTCTGCCACACTTTGTACCCTGCCTGTCCCTCTTTGAACAGTGTATAGCCTGGTACACTGTCCCAGCCATTATTAGCAGAGTACCATGTCTCTGTTATTGCTGCTATGTCAAGGTCTGCATCTGCCAACAAGTCCTCCAGATCTGGAACCTTATTTCTGAGGCTACATGCATTTGTTAGCATGACCTTCCATGTTTTATGGTCTGCTGTTCCTTTGATCTTGTTCTCACTCTCCAGGATCTTCCCCACCCCAGTTTCTTTTCCTATGTACTTTCACCCCCCGTATCACTTGTTATATATTCTTTGCCAGCCTGCCCCTCCCTGCCTGCTTTAGCTGTTCCTGTAGTCAACTTATGTTCCTTCATATTTCCACAGGAGGTGTTCCTAAGCCTCCTGACTCTCCTGGATCTTCCCTCTTGGCCAGTTTAAATGCTCACTGCTGAAGCATTTGAACTTCTCACTAAGGACCCTTCTTGGACAGATGCAGGCTGCTCTCCTTATATAAACTGTATCTGCCCAGGTCAGTCCCCAGTCCTTTATGAAGCCAAAACCCTCCCATCCACACCAACCCTGCAACCAGGAGTTGAAGGTATGGATGTAGAGTGCCCTAGCTTCCTGTGTGCCCCGGATAGGTAGCACCTCCAAAAACGAGATGGAGAATGCTATCTGTTTCAGGGTCCCCCCAGCTTCCTGAAATCCTCCTGGATTCTGTGTAACTCCACTCTTCTGCTGGTCAGGTCATTGGTCCCCAGGTGGACAATGACATCCAGCTGCTCTTTCCTAGCTATTACCATAGTGATCCTATGGATTCGCTTCCCATCCCTCCATGCAGCACTTCCTGGGAGGCACTTGACCACCCTCTCTCCCCTGCTAGGTGTCCCTAACTCCACTCCAATATAACAGAATCCCCACTAGGAGAAGCTTCACCCTCCTCCAGGATCCCCGGCTCCCTTCCCTGGGATTCCATCCTGGAGGACCCTCCTGTTCTTCCTGCTCCCAACCTTGGGTTCCTGAGTGAGGCTTTCCCATTCCTCCAAAACAGTGTAGGAATTACTAAGTGGGACCGGTTGGGGATGAACTTAGGACTCCCCCTTCCTCACCCTCTCTGAGCCCACTGTAGTCCAGTTACTCCTCTTCCCTGGCATCCTTTGAAGTACAGGTTGTGGACCCAGTGGTCTCTGGGTGGGGGTAGGTGTCACCTTCAGCTTGGCCAACTCTGCTCGGAGACACCACAGGTTGTGTCCAAAAACAATCAGCCAAGGAATCCTCTGGCAGTGGCTCCTCATTCCACTCACCATGGTCCAGATACAGCCAATTACAAACGCACAGTCACAAACTTACCAGCTAGAATCACTCAATCCTGCCCAAACTAAATGGAGAGGCATGTTAAAATGTCAGTTAAGAAAATACCTCACATTCAAACTACATTAATCCTTGTCATATGATGCCGGCACTTAAAGTTCAGACAGCCAATTACAAACACATAGTCACAAACTTACCAGCTAGAATCCCTCAGTCCTGCCCAGACTAAATGGAGAAGCACCCTGAAATGGCAGTTAAGAAAAGACTTCACATTCAAACTACACTAATCCCTGTAATATGATGCCTGCACTTAAAGTTCAGACACAGCAATTACAAACACACAGTCACAAACATACCAGCTAGAATACCTCAATCCTGCCCAAACTAAATCAAGAAGCACACAGAAATGGCAGTTAAGAAAATACCTTAAATTCAAATGACACATCCCTGTAATTTAATGCCAGCACTTAAAGTTCAGACACAGCCAATTACACACAGTCACAAACCTATCAGCTAGACTCCATCAGTCCTGCTCAAACCAAATGGAGATGCACACTGAAATGGCAGTTAAGAAAATACTTCACATTCAATTACAAACACACAGTAACAAACTTACCATATAGAATACCTCAATCCTGCCCAAACTAAATGGAGAAGCACACTAAAAATGGCAGTTAAAAAAAGACCTCACATTCAAACTACACTTATCACTGTAATATGATGTCTGCACTTAAAGTTCAGACACAGCCAATTATAAACACTCAGTCACAAACTTACCAGATAGAATCGATCAATCCTGCTCAAACTAAATGGAGAAGCACACTGAAATGGCAATTAAGAAATGACCTGAAATTCAATTACAAACACACTGTCACAATTACAAACACTCAGTCACAAACTTACTAGCTAGAATTCCTCAAACCTACCCAAACTAAATGGAGAAGCAGGAAGGAGCAGAGAGAGCAATTGTAAGTATGGGGGGGGGGAGTTGGAGGCAAAATGGCAGAATGCATTGAAAATAGTGTCCCGTCTGGCTGATGTTATTGCAGGGGCACAACAGAAGACAACGCCGGGCATAATCAAAAGAGGCAGGATTAGTTTGATGAGCAGTTGCTAGTTTGGGGCATAGTTTGTCACAGAGGGCAACAATATGAGTGGAAATGGATAGGTGCTGGTCCAGCCAAACTCCTAGGTATTTAAATGATGTTATTGACTCTAAGGAGGTGCCATCAAGTGCATGAAAGATTACAGGGGAGTGGATGGAGAAGAGTTTCTGAGGGGTCCCATAGGTTATCAAGACAGTCTTTTTGACATTGGCCCTGAGAAGGCTGTTTTGGATCCAGTCAAGGACAACAATAAGCTCTTATTGTAGTGGAGCATGGACAGCAGTCGGAGTGGGACTGGAAGCAAAAATAATTGCATTGTCAGCATAAAGATGAATGTGAGAGGAGGTACAAACAGATGGTAGTTCATTTATGAAGACAGAGAACAGTAGGGAGCCCAAAACAAAAATCTGGGTACCCCAGATAAAATAGGAAGGAGTGGGGAGGTGGAATTTTCTGTGTGACCTCATTGTGTTCTGTTGAGGAGGTAGGATTGAAACCAGGATAGTGTGGGATTTGCTAAGATCAGGTCACATAGCCTATGAATTAACAGGTGGTGGGACCTGAATTGAAGGCCTTGGCCAAGTCGAGAAAGATAGCGCTGGTGATGTAACTATGATCCATGGACTCATGAATAGCGTTAGTCATTCTGAGCAGAGAGAAGACCATTGAGCGATGCTTGTGGAAGCCAGACTGGTATGTGATGAATGTTATGGAGAAATCTAGGAGTTGGAGGAGCCTTTTGTTAGCAAGTGATTCTTGCAACTTCGCAAGTGGGGGTAATAAGGGGATCGGTCAATAGTTTCCAGGTTTTGGGGGGCTGCCTCCCTTTTGGAGAGGGATTACATGGGCAACCTTCCATGCTTGTGGGCTGCTCCCAGACAAGAAGGAAAGATTTAGGAGGTGGGTTAGGGGGAACAATGGCATGAGCTATGATTTTTTTTTCCAATTGTTTAACCAAGAGTGGCACACTAAGCTGAAAGCTTGTTTACAGGTGCGACCTGAGAGCACAGGGAAGTTAAGTGTCTTGGTCAGGGTCACACATTTGGAGAAGACTAGGGTGGAGTCCATCAGTGCTGAGTTCATTGATGTTGAGCGAGTGCAGGGAAAAGAGGACTTCTGCTTGAGTGATGGGGAAAGATGAAGGAGAGAGGTCCAGGGGAGGGTTTGAATTGGTTCTGTTGGTGGTGGCAGATGTCAGAAAGGCATGGGATATAAGGAATTTGTTTAGGATTTCACATACCTCCGAGGTATTGGAGATGAGGGAGCCTTCAACAATTAGGGTGCAAGTGACCGGGGGTGGTGGGCCTTAAAAGTTAGTTGACAGTGTTCCAGAATAGAGATGGGGCTACACCACTGTCTTGTAGTTTATGTCAGAAGTAACAAGATTTGTCTTGTCTGACTTCTTTGTGCTGGTGTTTCTGAGTGACCTAAAATGTGGTGGTTGACAATGGTAAGTGTAGACTTAAAGCATTGCCAGGCATGATCCCGAGCCTTGCAGAGTTGGAGCTGATCAGGGGTCACATAGCGAAGTTGTCAGCACTTAATTCTCTTTGTTTCTGTAGGGGCATGGTGATTCAGGGCTGTGTTGAGAGTGTTCACAAAGTGATCAATCACAGTCTACATTTGCTGCTCTGAATAATGGAGACCAGTTGGCAGTCTTGAGATCATGAAGGAGGGTGACTGGATTTAGCAACCTGAGAGGGCAGTAATGGATGTATTAGGGCCTGGAGAGTAGAGAATGGACCTTGCTAACACAGAAAGGTGAGTAGTGGTCACTCAGGGCATTTGGGAGGACCTTAGAGACCAAGATTCTGTGAGGATGGGAAGAGAAGATCCAGTCTAGGAGTGAATGTTTGGGAGAGTTACGGTTGTATCTGGAGGGTTCATTTAATAGTTGGGAGAGTTGTAGTGGGTCAATCTGGACGAGCAGGGCCTTGTTCGATGGGCACAGCCAGTCTTTATTGAAGTCGCCTAACAGGATGAGCTCCCCAAAGGAGGAGATAGAGGTGATATTAGAGATACAAGGAACAAGGGAGCTAGCTGATGGGGAGGGGTGATGTACAGGACACCAATAAAGATGGGCAAGGAGGAGGGACTGGGAGGGGTTCTACCAAGAACTTATAAGTGGTAAGTCATGTTTCGGAGTTAGAGATAATACAGTTCAGATGGCTGAGGTAGTAGATGGCCACCCCACTGCCATGCTTACCATGGTCTTGTCTCAACAGGGAATAGTCTGTGATGGACAGAGCAGAGTCAGGGACTTTGGCAGATAGCTATGTCTCTGTGAGGCATAGCAAGTCTGGGGGATGCTGTTGGACCCAAACTGTTATGTCATTGAACTTAGGAATGAGGCTTATGACGTTTATGTGAAATATGCTTAGTACATTAGTGTTCGACGGGAAGGATGATGTTACAGGGTGGGCAGGACTGAGTTCCACATCACCTGAGAGTAAGAGAAGGAGGAGGATCAGCTGTGTTTTTGCTGGCTTGTTACATTTGTGAGAGCTAGTGAGAGTGGAGGGTTGGGGTGGAGAGGGACAGCAATCTGGTGGCCCCTTTGAAATTTAGCATCTTGGATACCTGGAGCTGAGGGTAAATTGTGGAGAAGTGGGAGGGGAGATCAGATTGGGGGAGTAGACCACTTGTTGGGGGGCGATAAGGACTGATGGCTGGTTTGTGAGGAGGGGAGTTCAAGAGAAAGGCAGCAATATGAGCAGCATTGACAGTTAGAGGACAGAAAAGGGCAGTAAGATGTTCATGGAGGGAGAAAAGAGGGTGTGTTGTGGGAAATGGGATAGTTCTAAGGGGGTGCTAAACACAGCCTCCGAGCAGCAGGAACGAGCAGAAAGCAGGAATGCACCAAGATGGCCAAGGTGGGTCGGAATTTTGTTAAGACTTTCTAGCAGGAAGCAGGAAAGTACCAGGAAGGTAGGGTGAAGGGGGTGTTAAGGCTTACTGTCACTCAAAACTAAGCATAAACAATAGCTACCAGTATAGCCCAGTGGTTAGGGTGATAGGTTGCAGGAAGGCTGGAGATGCAAGGCTAGGGCTTAAAGGGACACTGGCAACCCTCCTTAGTTTTCAGAGTGTCCCTAGTTTAAAAAACACATTTTATGATTGCCAACATTCTGTAAAGACTGCTGATGTAGCAGGTAGTTTAATTATGACTCTTTTTTCTTTGAAAAAGTGAAAAACAAACTGCCTACCATACTGGTGTTACCACAGAAGCACAGATTTGTTTACATTCCTTGATTAGCTCCAGCTGCATTTTTCCTGAACTTGGGAACACCCTCAACACAGTCTAGCCCCTCATGATGCAGTCGGAGTTTAGGAGGTTACTGCCTCATGAGTGACTGCACTGTTAGGGTGTGTTTCTAATGCTCAGGAAGTTTGCAGTAAGAACAGTTCCAGGACTGTAAACAAAACAAAGCTGTTTATAAATATACATTCGCATTCATATTAGTTCTACTAAACAATGAGACAGGCAAAACAAACAGCAACATCAATAAAGTTTACAGATGGGCAAACAATCATAAAATGTAGATTTTTAACTAGAGATAATATGATAAAAACAGGTTGACAGTGTCCCTTAAGACCCACAGGGTGAATCGGGGGACTGGGTGATTGCATTGAAGGTGGCTGGGAGCACTAAAGGGAGGGAGTGGGTGATAGGAAACCACGGCAAGGAAACAAGTAGGGAAGGAGAAATGGTGAAATTTATGTTAGGAAAGAGGGGGTGTTTTGGAAAGGTAACAGCAGATTCTAGTGGCCCAGTCAAATAAGAAACATGTGTGAAAATGGGGAGATAAAATATGAAGAAGTGATCTCATGATTCAGTCACGAGCCCTCATAGGCCAATAAGGGAAAGGCCAGCCAAGGGTGGGGGGGCTGTGGGGCTGGTAGATCAGCTGCCATGATAGAGGTGGTGGGGCCTCAATAGCATGCCTTTGATGACATGCTGAGCAGGTTAATACCTTGAGGGAAACTGCCACCAGATCCAGGCTGCTGTGCAAGTGTTTGCTGGGGAAAGCCTGTGGAGCTCAGAGCAGCTGTCATGACCGGAGGGTGCACCTACTGAGAAAATGCACACAAAAGCCACATTAAGTAAATGGGGAGTGCTGTAAGGGTCCTACCAGAAACAATGGGAAGGGGACCTGAGAGGGAGCAAAGGAAAGGATGGTAGGCCAAGGGCAGGAAAGGGGGTGGGGGGGTTCAGAATGAGCAAAGATGGAGTCCTTCATCGAGACTGGAGCAGAGTAAGAGGGTGTAATGCAGAGCCCGGAGTGAAATCGGAGTAAAGATGCAGTAGCAATTGAGAGACAGGTGCACAGAGGAAAGCTGAGGGGTAAGGAGAGCAGGAAATACGGGAGAGAGGGGGTGCTTTGGAGAGGTGACAGTGGACTCTAGTGGCCCAGTGGTATAAGAAATGTGTGGGGAACTGTGGAGATAGAAAAATGAGGAAGTGATCTTGTGATTCAGTCAGGTCACCTCACTGGTCTATAAGGGAAAGGCCAGCCAAGGGTGGGGAAGCAGCCACCACAATAGCAATGGTTGTGCCTCAGTAGAGTGTCTCCAACAACACACTGAGCAGGGTAGTATCTTGAGGGGAGCTGCCGCTGGGTCCAATATGCTATGCAGGTGTTTGCTGGGGAGATCCTGTGGAGTTCAGAGTGGCTCTCATGACCAGAGGGTGCACCTGCTGAGAAAACTCACACAAAAGTCACATTGAGTAAATGGGAAGTGCTGTAGGGGTCCTGCCAGAAACAATGTGGAGGGGTCCTGAGAGAGAACAAAGGATGGATGGCCATGGGTGAGAAAGGGGGATGGGGGCTCAGAATGAACAAAGATGAAGTCCCAGATTAAGACTGGAGCAGAGTCAGAGTCAGAGGGTGTAATGAGGAACCCAGAGTGAAACCAGAGTAAAGAGAGATGCAGCAGTGATGTGGGAGGCGAGTGCACAGAGGAAGGCCGATAGAGTAAGGATCTGGAAATGTACATCAGCTCAAACCCAGTCTATGAATAAATCAATATCAATAGCCTACAATGGAATAAAAAGTAGAAAATTAAATCAGCTCAAATACAGACTATGCATACTAGAATAAAACCACCCTGGAAGCCCACTTAAGGTGAAAATGTGGGATGGCCCTATACAGCAAAATACAATTAAATGCCCTTAAGGAGTATGCAGGAACAGCACAAAATTATGATGGGAGTCAGCTGAAAAGGTAGCAAGCAGATCAATCAGTAGAGTGCCTCCAACAGCATGCTGAGCATTTTATTACCTTGAGGGGAGCAGCCATCGGGTTCAGGGCATGGTGTGGGTGTTTGCTGGGGAGAGTCTGTGGAGCTTGGAGTGGCTCTCATGACTGGAAGGTGCACCTGCTTGAGGGGAGTTGCCTGCAGGTCCAGGATGATATGCAAGTGTTTGCTGGGGACATCCTGTGGAGCTTTATAGACCTTATATAGGATTTCCAACAGTGTTGAATGAAACAGTTCTTCCACCAGTGGTGTTTTGCAAAACCATAATTTCTGACTGGTGAAATTATCTCAGCAGAATTTACTACTCTGTCACCTTTGTTCTGCTGGTAGTCAATGGATGAGGTTTTATTTTGATGTACCAGGTCAATATGTTGCATGGAGGATGCCGCAGGGCAAACCACTCAACAGGAACAGTGCGTGGATAAACAGCTACAGGATACACAATGCCACATGATACAAATAGTGTGGAGCAGTAGCAGTGATCCTGTAGCTGTCTCTGGAAAGCTCTGCTGCAGAGGGTAACAGCTCTGCTGCAAGGGAGTCTGCTGAGCAGCTGCTGTGGCTCAGGGAGTAGAGCCATAGGTGCTAGAGGACAATAGAGTGGCTGTGGATGGGGGTTCTATAAGATTAGGTTAGTTAATTTTTTTTCTTGTCTTTTGTTCGGTTTGCCTGAGTTTCAGTCTATCCCTGAATTCCACCCCATTTTAATAGAGGGATGTCGGGGGCCACAGCAACCCATAATGGGGGGTTGTAGGGGAGGAAAACAAGTGTTTGTGTTTTTATTTTTAGTCCCTGTTTTGACAGAATGGTATAATGCTGTGCTGTTTTTGTATGTGACAACATGACCCCGTGCCTTATTTCCACAGTGGCATTCCTTCTGCAGAAGTTTGAATCCTGCCAATGGAATTCATATTCCACCTTGTGAAATTCTGCAGTTTGGAATCATACTATTACTCCATTCAATTCTCCCATGAGAAATCTGTGAATCAGAATTTGATAATTTCTGTTCCGTGTCATAACAGTGATCACCAAAATAGTGATCACCGTTATGGGAAGTTTTTATCACCAAAAAGCAAATTGGCAATATGCACCTGCAGGTGAACACACATCTGGCAAGAAAACAAAGTGTTTATTTGGGGGGGGCTGCACCCCTCCTCTCCCTCCGTGTGCTTCACCACCTGCACGCCCCTTATTAAGGATTACCAGCTCCAGGGGGTGCATGTCGGGGAAGGGGAAACACTCCAAAATTAGAAAAAAAACATGGCAGCTGCAACATTTTTTTCCCTCGGTTCCCAGCCCCAAACCCAGTAGCCATTGTCCCACAGCTAGCCACCCTCACCACCACACCACATGGCTAGCTGGGCTGCAGCAGGTACACTACCCTAGACAAACCCTCTTCCCTATCCCTCCCATTCCCCTCCCTATCCTTCCCCTGCTGGTTGCCCTCCCCTACAGTTGCAGTTGAATAAGGTCACTACCCTTACAAGGTAGCCCAATAGGATAGCACTGTAAATGAGTCGTTGTGTTGACAGTCGCTCATTTTCAGTCGCTATTGTCACTGGATGTCACTAATTTCACCCACACTAATTTGTTCTTTTTCCAAAGAGTTGTGAAAACCCTATAACACTGAAAATAACTACTGTATACTGAATGTTGCTCATAAAATGAAAACAATGAAAAACTGTTCATAGCTTTAACTTTCATTCAGGAGAGGAATCCAGCCATCCTAATATTAAAAGGTTTCAAGTCAAGCTAATGTTGTAATTACTTTATTTATGTATGTATGTATGTATGTATGTATGTATGCATGTATGTATGTATGTTGGTATTTATTTATGTGTTGACTGGGTGGGTGCACTGGTCTCTGGAACCACTTTCTGGCATGACCCAGGTCAACAAGACAGCACAAACTATTAAATAATACAAACACAAAATAGCAAACATTAAGAGCACATATAGTGGAGTCAACCACGATGAAACACAATAGATTGTAATAATGACATGTCAAAAAATACTGCATGACAAAAGAGCTTAACTGCCATTGAATTACATTGTTCCCTACAGCATACTGCATCATTCTGTGATATTCTGCAGCATTACTGTGTAGCAACCTAGTGGGCACTACGGTATGTGACAAGAATTATTAACATGAAATGATATTGCCCATGAACTCTGGCAGGAACTGTACATCTCAGTAATCAATAAATACAGAAATACCAATACAAAGGCACAAATACATGGCCAGGATTTCAAGACCAATCCTGACAATCAATAATATTAATAATGATATGCATATTTACAGGATAAATCAACAAGTGGAAAGATATACCAATAGGATGGGTTAATCTAATTATGACAATCACTAATTCCCATATTGGGGGGACACTTGCAGGCAAAGGTAGCTGCAATGGCAGTCCGGATGTGCAGTTAAAAAAGGGTGTGTGAGTCAAGACAGCAGATGGAAATAGGCAAGCTGTTCCTGTGTCTAGGGGCAACAATACAGGAGGCCATTTGGCCCATGCAGATGACAGTTTGGGAAAACTCCAGGAGAAGATGTAAGGAGGACCAGAGGCTCCAGAAACATGGCTTGTGTTTGAGGAGGAGCATACCTCTCAACTGTCCCTGATTTTCAGGATGTCCCTGATCTTGTCTCAGAAATTTCTTCTGTCCCTCCTAAATTTCAGACTTCTGTCACTGAAGAGTAGGGATTTGAATCACAAAATAATGCCAGTCATTGATGTTGCAGTCTAGTTCTCATTAAGAAAATGATATTCATACTAAGAAGCATGTTGTACAAAGCTTCTGGAACTAATATTACTATTTTTTCAGATGTGTCCCTGATCATTTTAAGCCTTGTCCCTGATTTGTGATGAGGGAGGTTGAGAGGTATGAGGAGGAATGATACTGGTGGTGAGACCTCTTTCTCCCAGAGGGATCAGTCACCCAGGCTGCCTAGTACATACTCAGGGAGGGTTTGTGGGGAGAGCCAGCAATGGGCCTGGTAGAGGGAGCAATGATGGGCTGAATAAGAAGCCAGTAAGGCAAACCTACAGATGCTGTTGCAAGCTGTGTTGAGCCTGAACAGGTTGGAACATGAGGTTTTTATATAAATAGTGTAGCAGTAGTCCAGAAGGGGGGAGCAGTGTACCCTTGGCTATGGACAACCACACTTCTATTGTCATAGTTTCTTTTGGTCAACAGCAAGCTTCTGTAATACCCCAAACTACAGTACAAGTCACATTAAACTATTCCATCAATGATCTGGTTTGGCATTGTTTTTTTTATGGGCTTTAGCCAATCAGTGCTCCATGATGATGTCTGTGCTGTTCCCACCTCCAGCTGCTCCCCCCTCCCTGCGACTTACAAACTGGGCTGGCCTATAGATGCAAAGGAAGGCAGTGAGTGACAGCCTGCACGCCCACCCTCTAGGAGGAACTCATTGACTGAGCAAACAATGAGGAAGCCAGAAGCACTTATTTGGGTCTCCAAGAGTACCCACTGGCTATGTTTCCTATTTGCAGCTGCTCCAGAGTTCCATGGGCTCAGTACGATTTTGCCCATAAGACCGCTATGACGAATGGAAGTACTGCTGACTCTACCAACTGCACTAGCCCACATGGATGGGTAAGGAGGTATCTGCACTAGCTCGAGGCACTCTGCACTATGCCCCGGGCTAGTAAATGTATGTTAAGGTTGAACCCTGTACAGTAGTATTAGCCAGGAAGCAACACAGTAATGCAGTAGTATAACACAAAATACTGCAGTATAATGAAGGGAACAAGGTCATTCAATGACAATCAAGCCCTTTTGTCATGGAGAATTTTGTGACATGTTATTTACTGCAAGTTACTGCATTCCATCATTGCTGGCTCCACTATAAAATATCCTGTAACCTGGCTGGTCAGCTGGTGTCATTTGTCGTGGTTAAACAGTGCAATATCCCATTGCTGAGGAAGAGGGGGGAGGAGGAAGACAGAGAGAGAGAGAGAGACAGACAGACAGACAGACACAGCAGAGGAAAGCTCTATTTACTTTAAAGAGAAGGAGACTAATGGGTAGTCTACTAATGCCAGAATTACAAGAGATGTAATGGCAAAGGCACCTAGCTTCATCTGAGCTCTTTTCTTCTAGGTTGCTTGTAAGGACAGAGCAAAGAACCTTACCAGAGCATGGAAAAGGATTAAGGCTTCTTTTGGCTAGGCAGATTTACTGTGTGCTATTATTTTCTTTTGTACTCACAGGGATTGTTACTGTTTGTTGCTAACATTGTATTGCTTTATTTTACTCTGATTCAAATTGTTGTTGCTGGGTATACATTCTGCTACATTATTACAGGGTGTGCCTACAAGTGTGTGCTTACAGATTACTGCTGTAATCTTCTGATTCAAATTGTCTTTTGCAAGGTATATTTTCTGTTACTGCTTTATTTTTCTCTGTAGCAAAATGTTTCTTACAGGGTATATCTTCTGTGAAGTTATAATAGGAGGTGCTTTACAGTTTTTTACAGTTTTATCTATCAGGATAAGCTTTCAAAGCTACTGCATTTGTTGCTGGCTGATTATTTCTTCTCTTACCTCCTTGTTTCTTTCATCCATGGTTCTTTTTTGGAAGGGGAAGGGCCCAGCCACCCACCCCCATCCCCAACCACCCCATGCTATACTCCTTTTATAGGGTAACACAGTCATGACATTTCCTGTAGCAAAGCAGGAAGGGGTGGAACAGAGGGGTATCCACCCAGTGACCTCATTTTCAGGGGCACAAGTTATACAATAACAAACTAAACACAAAATAAAACTCTTGTCTTCATTTTCCTTCTTCTAATTACTCTGACCAGGTTAAAAAACCCATCAGCTTATCTGGAATAGATATTATTAACTGCAGGTACTGCAGGACACTTTTCAAAAAGGCAGTTATACAGGATTTAGGACACTGTACTACATGACGTGCCATTGGAGATCTAAGAGCTCAGCTCCAGGCAGCATGAGCAGAGATTGTGCACCTAAAATCACATATTCAGGAGGAAACATATTATAAGAACCACCCACCATTTGCCCAACATCCAACAAAAGCACCTCAACCGCAGAGGGTAGTTGGTCCAGGAGGTTGGTAGGTGGTTAGGAGGGATAAATCAGGTGCTCCATCACTCAGTGCTCTCCAACATATCACCACCACAAACCATATAAAAACTACAAACAGGTATCTGCCTCTATCTCCAAAATCAAACAAAGGGGTAGAAGACACTGCAGAGCAGGACACTGCGGCACAGGAGCTAGCACAACAAAACTCACCCAAAACAGAAACCAAAACAAAAAAAGCAAAAAGGGAATCCAAAACACTTCTGATCATAGGAGACTCCATGATTCGGGAGTTGATACCTATCTCCAGAATAGAGGTAATGGTCAGATGTCTCCCAGGTACATCAGCATGGGAGGCACTGACCACATTGCTAAAATGTAAAGGAAGCAGGAGAAACACTAATGTCCTGGTACACATAGGGCCTAACAATCTCACCAGCTGGTCAGTTGTGGAGACCAAGGAACACCTGACCAGGCTGGGTGACAAACTATCATCCATTTCATCTGGCATCTCCTTCTCTGAGATCCTACCAATCTGGGATAAGGGGTACAGATGGACAGAAGGTCAGAGAAGGGGAGCTAAACATGTGGCTCAAGGGCTGGTGCCAGGAAAAAGGACATAAATTTGTAGGTAACTGGCAACAGTTTTGGGAGCGAACGTTCTTTAAATTTGATGGGCTGCATCTGACTAAGGAGGGAGTCAGTGCATTGCAGCAGAAGTTTGACATCTTTGCAGAATATTTAAACCAGCAAATGGGGAGAGGGATGCAGCACCCGATACGTTGAATGGGAAGAATATCCCTCCCCCCTCAGCTAGTGGTCAAACAGGAGTTCAGCATGTTTGTAGTTCATTTGCATCACCAGGTAAGGAAAAAGGTCCGGCTCCCCATGTGAGGCACAGGGGAAATGCCAGACCTGTACAAACAACTAACACACCGAAACCTGTCCAATGAAAAATCATGTACACAAATGCTCGCAGTCTGGGAAACAAGATTCCAGACCTGCAGGCAATAATGACAGAGGCTAAACTGGACTTAGTAGCCTTTAGCGAGACATGGTTCACCAATAACCACACTTGAGAGACCTCAGTACCAGGCTATGTATTGTTCAGAAGAGACCAAGGTGCAAAGAGGGGGAGTGGAGTGGCCCTTTATGTCAATAAAAATATCAAAGCTATAGAAATTCAGAATACACATAAGGAGCCAGAATAACTGTGGGTCACCCTGGAAACAGGAAATGGAACAGCCATACGGACTGGGGTTGTCTATAGGCCTCCAGACCAGGGGGAGGACATAGAAACATTACTGTTAGAAGATATACAAAACATGACAGCTAAAGGGGAGGGTCTGATAATGGGAGACTTCAACGTGCCAGATACAGATTGGTCAATACCAGCAGCAACATCTGCCAGAACTAGACACGTAGTGGATTCCCTGCAGGAGAGGGCCTCAAACAACTGGTACAACAACCCACAAGAGACAGGGCTATCCTAGATCTAATACTGACTAACAGGGAAAGGATCACAGATCTCCAGGTAGAAGGTCACCTAGGGGCCAGTGACCATCACATGGTATGATTCAGTTTGGCCACTAGAACTAAATCATCCCATTCCAAGGCAAAAATATGGGACTTCAGAGGAGCTGACTTTGACAAGATGGTCAGCAGATTTAAGTTAGCCCTGGCAAGAATAAATACAGGTGACGGGGTACAGGCAAAGTGGGCATGCATTAAAGATGCAATACTTGAAGCAACATCCCATTGTGTTAGAGAGAAAGGAAGTGCAAAAGAAGAAGGAAACCACTTTGGTTCTCAAAAACAGTAGCAGAAAAGGTCAGAGCCAAAAGGTTGGCCTTCAGGAAATATAAGGGAACGCAGCGGGATGAAGATAGGGAGGCATACCAAACTTCCCTAAGGGAAGCAGGAAAGGCAGAAAGGCAGACAAAGGCCAAAAGTGAGGAAACACTAGCACAAACAGTAAATGAAGATGACAAGACTTTCTATAGATACATTAGTGAAAGGAGAAAGTCCAGAGGGGGTATTGCTAAGATCAAAGAGGATAAGGGGGTCATGTAAGGAGGACCATGTAAAAGAATCTATCCTAAATAGATACTTCTGCTCAGTATTTACTGAGGAGAAAGTAGGGCGGGGCCCACAGCTCAGCACCATGGACACAGGGGGGGAGGGAGGTGTGCACTAGTCCCTTCACAAAAGAAAGGGTCCTACAAGAGCTCGATAAGATCACGGTGGACAAGGCAATGGGACCTGATGGCATACATCCTAGGGTACTAAAGGAGCTAAGAGTGGAACTAGCAGAGCTATTATCAAAACTGTTACGTGAGTCTCTGAGCACAGGAGAGGTCCCAGAAGACTGAAGAAGGGCTCATGTGATCCTGCTCCACACGAGTGGTAGCAGGGAGGAGGCAGAGAACTACAGACCAGTCAGTCTTACCTCAGTAGTGGGGAAGATTATGGAGGCACTCCTTAAGGAAAGGATAGTGCAACACCTGGAATCCATAGGAGCACAGGATCCAAGATAGCATGAGTTTACAACAGAAAGGTCCTGTCAAACTAATCTCATAGATTTCTTTGACTGGGTAACCAGAGTGGTGGACGATGGGGGAGCATTTGATGTCACCTACCTTAACTTCATGTAACCCCTAGATGGCGCTATCCCAGGGGCTACTACCCCTGCCTGATTTGCCACTAACAGGTTGAGGGGCCTGGATCCAATGGCGGGTGCCTCCACCCAGAGGTCAGGGTTTGCAATAGTTAAACTAACTTGGTCACAGCCCTCTGGGACACTGCAACCCCTTTCTTCCCACTAGTGGCCCACCCAATATATCAGAATTACCTTCACAGTATACACTTACCCCCAGGACCGGTTCCGGCACTGGGACCTCCTGTGAAATAAGATACAGTGCAACAATCACAGTACAGTACTTTAATATAGACAAATACCTCAGGCAGTATAACTTTGATGAAACAAGCAGCTCTGATTTATTTAGGGGGATATAACAAGGACAGGGGGAAATCAGGTTAATTATCTTATCACTCTACTCATCTACCTATGGCTCTGTGCACAGGCCTATCCCTATTAGTTACTGTCCCTGGGTACCCAAGCCCTAGTGGCTAGTCCAAACCGTGGCAGCTGGTAGGGGCCCTTTCACACAGAGAAAAGGAAAATTAAACAGTCAGAAGTACAGTAATTCCATTTGGATTTAATGTGTCAATTCAACAGGGAGCGACCCTGAATTAGTACTCACGACCTCCAAACAAGATAGGGTCCTTCAATGTCAGCAGGGCTACTCTTGAGCTCCAAGAGACTCCTCACACATTTATATGGTAAACAGTCACAGGCAAAAGTCACTTAATGGCAGCAGGATTCACTTGAGGTACACAAACCTCTTCACACATTTATATGGTAAAAAGAAAGCACTATACCAGGAAGGCTCCATCTGTATCCTGATCGCAATTACTGCACAATACCCGGGAGAACACACAGCAGATTCAGTTCCTGACAGACCGAGTGCAATTTTCAGCAATTCATCCAGTCTTCTACAGGGTGAGCCTGGTTTCTACTCTTCAGATATCCTTTGATTCTCTTCACAGGACGGATTCAGTCCTAACAAGCTGCAGACTGGAACTCTGGACCTTACACATGTTTTTTTTGACTAAAACTGTGCACTGAAGGAGCACAGGGTTCCTTTCCCTTCACTGCCAGAGCAGACTGAAACTCCAACAGACAAAACGGCACTTCCTTTGAGTTCCTCCCAGTTCTTGACTGGATTGGCTGTCACCACAATAGACTGCTGCTGTTGGTCCAAAAGGCTCAAGTCTAAACTACATCTCCCAGAGTCACTGCCCATACAATCCTCTTGTGGCTGGCTCAGATTATGAGTCCAAGTTCTGATTCGTCCAAGGCACCATTTTAGAGCTAGCTTACCCCACACTGATTGGTCCAGTTCAGCAGTTCAAAACCAGAATGGGGAACTAGGCAGACACAGTTCTGACTGCAAAGAAAGCAGGTTAGACAAACTGTAATTTCATTATTACTCTAACTGATTTCTGGCAAACAGTTACATCTTTCAGATAGGTTCCTTTGTACTCTAGTGACTGCAAAATGGAGTGAATTGGCAGTAGTTCGAGTGGTACTCAAACAGAGAAACACACAGTCCCCCATATAACTAATTATGTCTGCAAGCAGACAGCTCTTAAAGAGACAGTACCAGAGGCTCTAAAAACACTCACTGATAAACGGCTTAAACGCCAAACACCATTCAGGCTTGGAGCATTCAAGCAAGCTCCTGGAAGTCTTTTGGGAACCCCCATTTGCAGGGGGGTTACATTCAGCAAAGCTTTCGATACTGTTCCACATAGAAAATTGATTAATAAGCTGGGTAGGCTCGGGGTTGGTAAGAAGTTTGTCAACTGGGTGGCAAACTGGTTGACGGGCAGAAAACAGATTGGTGGTAAATGGTATACAGTCATAAGAGATGCAAGTCACAAGTGGAGTACCTCAGGGATCAGTTCTGGGGCCAGTCATCTTCAGTATCTTCATCAGTGACATTGCAGATTGACTGGAGGGTAAGGTTTGTCTGTTTGTAGATGACAACAAGATCTGCAACAGAGTAGATGATCCAGATGGGGTGGGCAGAATGAGAAGAGATCTGGATAAACTGGCAAAATGGTCAGAAGAATGGCAACTGGGGTTTAACACAAAGAAGTGCAAGACCATGCACATAGAGAAGAGAAACCCTGAAGCCACCTATAGGTTGGGAGGGGAGTTGCTGGCAGTTACAAGGGAAGAAAGAGACTTGGGCATCATCATCACAGATGACCTGAAATCATCCAAGCAGACCACTAAAGCAGTGAGTAAGGCTAGGGGAATGTTGGGGTGTATTAGTAGGGGTATCACAAGTCATAAGAGGGAGGTAATAATCCCTCTTTACAAGACACTGGTTAGGCCCCATCTGGAGTACTGCATGCAGTACTGGAGGCCACACCTTCACAAGGACATTAACCAAATTGAGGCAGTCCAGAGAAGGGCAACCAAAATGGCACAGGGACTGCATCAGAAAACATAGGAGGACAGATTAATGGAGCTCAACATGTATACTCTAGAGCAAGGAAGGGAGAGCTGATATGATCGAAACATTCAAACACCTTAAGGGCATTTACTAGGTGAAAGAGTCTAACATGTTTCAATATAAGAAAAATAGCAGGACAAGAGGATACAGCATGAGATCAGAGGGAGGCTGACTAAGGGGTAATGTGAGGAAGTTCTTTTTCACAGAATGGGTGATGGATGCATGGAATGGCCTTCCTCAGGAAGTGGTGGATATGAATACAGAGCATGGCTTCAAACAGGCATAGGATAGGCATAAGGGAGCAATACAGATGAGTATGAATAGATAGGCCATTGACAGAGTAAAGGCCTATGGCACATTCTTAAGGTAGAAAAAATGGGAAGACTGGATGGGCCTTGCGGTCCTTATCTATCATCAACTTCTATGTTTCAATGTTCCTATGAAAACAGATTAGCTAATCTGGGATTAATTTTTCAGGGGAAAAAGTAATGCAGTTAAAGGACACACCATAAAACTACAGAGTCAATTACTGATACATGATACATGAGTAGCTGAGGAAGCCAAATCTCCAGCCTGATAACTTTCGAGGCAGTGCCCCCCCCCCAAACTAGGCACTCGGGACAATCAAGCAACTGAAGCAACAAGCAGCTCACCTGAGTAGCTGAGGAAGCCAAATCTCCAGCCTGATAACTTTCGAGGTAAAGAGAGCCTCTTCTCTTCATCTGGACGCCTGAAGAGGGGTGCTACCTGATGAACACTTATATTTTATGAACTTTGTTCCTGTTCACCACTGGGTGGGCTTGTTATTTGCTTCACTTTGTGCTACTAATGCTGAAGTGTAAAGCTAGGGACTCACTGGTTTTTCTAGAGTTGCCTTGCTGATTTCATCTTAAAGCCAGATATACCAAGCAGATAATTTAGATCAGACTTGTTTAATATGGTGGTATTTGGAGCTAATTGCTGATTACATCTTAATGCCAGATATACCAAGCAGCTAATATAGATCAGACTTGTTTAATATGGTGGTATTGAGCCAATTGTGCTTATAACTGGAGGCATTAGGTTAGCTGGGTCCTAGTGTGACCTCATTTTGGAATAGCCCTGTTTGCTTAGAGTGGAGCTCCTTTGTGTAAGTCACAACATATTCTCCCACTGCATAGTAACGAGAGGCTTTGTTTCTCCACAAAATAGGCAGCCCCCCAAGCTAGGCACTCGGGACAATCAAGCAACTGAAGCAACAAGCAGCTCACCTGAGTAGCTGAGGAAGCCAAATCTCCAGCCTGATAACTTTCGAGGTAAAGAGAGCCTCTTCTCTTCATCTGGACGCCTGCAGAGGGGTGCTAGCCTGATGGCTGTCAATTTAAGGATCCACCCCGTGACATCACATCCGGTGACATCACGTCCTGTTGCCCAGAACCTATCTCCCCACTTCCCCATTTGCAGGTTATACCTGCTGGCCACTAGAGGGACCTATGCTCCCTCACTACTTCCTACTCCTACCTGTACAGCACTACTTCCCTGGGATCTTGCTCACCACAATGTATTGGCCCTGCCTCACGCTCTGCCTGTGCCTATCCCCACTAGCAGTGCACTTATCCACTTACCCATCTGCTAGTCCACACTGTGCCCTGGCACCCCTCCCTTCCCTTGATCCTGAACCCTCTCCTGCCCCTTGGGACCTCTGTGTGTCCCCGTCCTCCCTGCCCTCCTCCTAGCTTTCTTCACCTCAGGCACATCTGGGTGTCTTCTTATTCTTGCTTTCCTCCTGTACCTGCCTGCCCACCCTGCTCCCTTAGCCTCCCCCATGTCAATCGTAGGAAAACCTCTCACCATCTCTCTGCCAGGGTGTTAGTCATGCTACTACTCCTGTCAGGGAACATTCATCCAAACCCTGACCCGGTTCCCAGGAACTCCCCAACTCGCACCACAGGCCTATGCATGGTCTCCACGAATATCTGTAGCCTCCTAAAAAAGTTTGACTCACTACAATGCCTGATCACATCAATTAACCCTGATGTCATCACCCTGGTTGAGACTTGGCTGTCGAAATCCTCCCCTGACTCCTAGTCTCCTTCCTGGTTTCACCCTTTCCGTCCGACCGTGTTGGGAGACGGGGCCGTGGCTGCGCTATTTATGTCAAGGAATCTCTCCCCGTACTAGCCCTGCCCGGTCCCATCCTTGACTCCAGGGCCCAGGCGCTTATGCTGAAACTAACCCCTAACCCTTTAAAGGGACCCCTTTATCTGACTACTGCATACGTGCCCCCCAGGGACCAAACGCAGGCCATTGCCTCTCTTACAGAATACCTTACCTCTCTACCTCCTTCCGCTGATCAAATTCTGGTGGGTGACTTAAATGTCAACTGGCTCAGCCCCTCCTCCTCCTCTACCTGAGACTCCTTTTCTGCAATAGACCTAATGCAACTAGTTACCCACCCTACCAGGACTAACCCCAAGAGAGGCTCCAGTACCCTGCTTGATGTGGTACTCACCAACGCCCTAATCGGATCCCCAATGTACAAGTCCTCCCAGACTCTCTCAGTGACCACTCCCCCATTCTATTCCACTGGTCAACCTCAGTCCCCAAACCCATAGCACAGTCCACATGCCGGCCGCGTTTAATACCTGGTGGACTGATAAAACTTAAGGAACTTCTGTCCCAAATTGACTGGTCTCCTATACAGGCAACTCCTGACATTGACATAGCTCTCTCCTTCTTTACCCAAACTTTGAATAATGCCTGTGATATCTTTGCCCCAGTGTTGACCTGCCATTCTAAAAGGAAGAATGCCCCTGGTTACCCCAGCTTTGATCCACCAGCTCAAACATAGGGACAACCTATGGCACCGTGCATTGAGACTGGCCGCCCAATGACAGGCGGTTATATGCTGTCATCAAACAAGTGCACTCGGCCATCAGAAAGGCCAAGTCTGAGCACTATCGGTCCTCACTCACTGCCTCATGGGGAATCCAGAACCTTCTGGGATAACATTAAACAGTTAAATAGGAGTGCACACTCTCCACCCACCCAGATCAACATTAATGGTGTGATCTCCTCAGACCCAGCCCTCATAGCCAACCACCTCAATACTTCATTCACTTACCTTAGCCCTATCCTCCCTACAAATTTTTTTGACCCTCCTCCCCCAGCACCTGCCATAAATCTTTCTCACCCTTATTTTCTCTTCCGCCGTGTTTCTGCCCAAGAACTTAGGCCGCACCTTGTCACTGCCCTCAAGAGTAATAGTACAGGCAGTGACACCCTGGATCCATGTATCCTACGGCTAGTCTTAGACATAGTCCTAACCCCGATCACATGCCTCATCAACCACTCTCTTTGCCTGGGGAAGGTTCCAACTGCCTGGAAAGTCGCCACTGTCACCCCTATCTTTAAAGGTGGTGATAGGACTGTGGCTGGAAACCATCGACCGATCTCCATTCTCTCTCCTCTCTCCAAGGCCTTGGAAAAGTGGTGGCCTCTCAAATCTCTGACTACCTCTCCACCTATAATGTCCTTTGTCCTGAGCAGCATGGCTTCGAGCGGGCCACAGTACCAACACAGCCTCCAGAGTTCTCCAACTTTCTACACTCCTTAGACACTGGTTCTCTGGCTGGTGCTGTCTTCATTGACCTCTCAAAAGCTTTTGACACTGTCTCCCACCCCTCTTCTTGATGCCCTTAGTCTCTCTGGTTTTGCTGCTGGGCCTATCTCCTGGTGCACCAGTTATCTGTCTGACAGCTCACAGCGTAAAAATTAATGGGACCTACTCAGACATCTGTCCCATCTTTTCTGTTCCCAGGGCTCCATTCTGGGCCCTTACTATTCTCCCTTTACCTTAACACCCTTCCACGCCTTGCTCGGGAACATTATATTGTACGCTGATGATGCAGTCATCTTTGCCTCAAGTCGTAACCCTATTGCCCTCCAGGACTCGCTGCAGAAGTCCTTCACTGAAGCCGAGGGCTGGTTCAAGGAACATAGATTGGTGATAAATCTTAAAAACAAAACCATGTTCTTCACTCATCCCCAAAACAAGTCCTGCAACTTAAAACTCCTCATTCACTCTGGGTTCTCATTCCCACTCAAACAAGTTTGCTCTATAAATACCTAGGGATCCATTTTGACCCCTCCTCTCCTTCCATGGACACATCGCTGCCCCTAGCCACTGACACTAATATCCGATTGGGCATCTTACATCGGTATAAACACTGCCTCCCCCCGGAGGCTCTTCGACTCGCAGTCACCTCCTCTATCCTGTCCCTAGTGGACTATGGACTGCCGGTGTATGGTGCTGCTGATCAGACCGCACTCCATAAAATTCACATTACTCTGAATAAGGCCTGCAGGTTAATTACTGGAGCACCTAGGATGACACACACCTGTCTACTGTATGCTAAAGCGCTGGTACTTGATCTCTACGAGCGCCTCAAATATCTTACCTGTACCCTTACAAAAAAGACCCTCCTTGGGCTTTCCCCACCAGGACTGACCTCCACCATACGCCGCTCTGTCCCACTAGTTCATACTCGGACCTCTGGGAAAACCTCTCTTGTTATCCCTAGAGCTAGGACCTCTCACGCCAAAGAGCCTTCAGCTTTAGGGCCCCTCCTGGTTCAACACACTGCCCCTCCATCTCCAAGCTCCAACTATATCGCGGCTTCAAAACTTCCTTACGTAACCACCTTATTAACACCCGATGCTGTAACTGCCGCTAGTCAAAGTCATACTCAATACTTACGACAAAGCTTATTACTAAGCTGCTAAGGACAACATAACTCTGGTATTGTTTGCATCCATCCTACCTGTACCAGCTTGTTTGTATCTATGTCTTAAGTTACTGTTATATTGTGTTGTACTGTTATACTGTGTATTTTGGTTTGTCTTACTGTGACAAGGTACCTTTGTAAATGAGCCTATGGCTCAATGGTTTTCCAAACTGCTGTTTAAATAAAATAAATAAAAAAATAATAATAAAAGGTTATGTATCCAATATATGGTTGATCTTTGGAATTCACTGCTTTTGGATTTGGATGAGAAAAAATGACATTACAATTTTTAAAGTATAATTGGAGAAATACATGAAGCAGAAGAATCTAGTTTACCATAATTGAGAAATGAGGGGATGGTCTCAGTTGGGTAATATACAGTAGCCTACTTTCATCTTAAGCAATATTAAGGCAAAGGAAAGGAATGTTCAGCAGTCTGAACAAACAGTGCTAGTCTTAATGAAGGGGGCAAACCCCATACGAACAATGCAAAATCGCAGGTATGGACTGCACAAAAAGAGACTGAAAAAAGCTTAATTTCTTAAATATTTCATTTGTACTCAATACTTGCACATTACAGAGCCAGTAATGGGGAACACTCTTGCATGGAACATCACTTTTCCGTGACCGTGTGTTCTCCATTATCAACTTTGTAATGTGCAAGTATTAAGTACAAGTAAAATGTTTAAGCAATGAAGCTTTTTGTTTGTCTCCTTTTGCGCGGTATGTATCTGCCATTGTGCCTAAACACTATAGTATGTACTCCAGTGAAATATCATTAGTATGTACACATTGCTGCTTGGAGAGTAAACAGTGGGTGCACACAGCAGAGTGTATTACAGTACAAAGCTCATGAACAGGAAACTCTTACTATGAGCAGAGGTCTCTTACTACATATATTCTTGTGTAATATAATGGTCAGATGTCCACATATATTGTATGTCATGAAACCAGCGCCCCAAATGAGTCTATATTTTTAGGAGCTGAATTTCCCATGTCCCTTTTTCCTGTTTGCTTTTATAGCTGACTTCAAGTACCCATACTGATATGACTAGAATTGAAGCTAAGTTGGGAGAAGTGGGGTCCTATTGGCATGGTGGTTACCTTATTTGATAGTATTTGCCTGTAGAAGTTTATCCTGGTTTGAAAGGGTATTTGGTTTTTCCCACATAGTATCCTTCTGGGCATTTTTTTTCTTCATTCTGTTTTATGTTCCCTTCAGTCCTTGATACCTGCCCCCCGATGCCATTTTCCTCAGTTTTTTTCTTGGCTGATGCAGTGCCATGGAAAGCTCTCCAGGTGGGGTCAAGTGCAGGGGTACCCCTCAATAGGATCTCTGTATTCTGGCCCTTTTCAAAATAACAGAATTGAGAGTGGGGGCATTTTATTTACTGGTGATGCTAGTTCTGGTACCAGGGAATATTTTCTGTTTTTTTCCCCCCTCAGTCCTAAGGCAGCATGTGGGTGACATTATGAATTGCACATGTTAAGCATATCAGCACATTGAGGTCTGCCTCTGCCTCTTCCCAGTCTGTCCCACACCACCCCCCTGTGGTCACCAGGTGGCAGTGTTGTGGTTGAGGAAACATAGAAACATAGACTTTGACAGCAGATAAGGACCACTTGGCCCACCTAGTCTGCCCATTTCCCTACCTAGAGGATAAGCTGCAGATCCTAGTTAACCAACAGCCTATTTCTTCCTACTCCCCATAAAAATTGTCTTATGTCTGGCCCATGCATTCTTGAATTCTTCCACAGTTTTAGACCCCACAACCTCCTCAGGAAGGCTGTTCCATGAGTCCCCCACCCTCTCTGTGAAAAAATACTTCCTCACATTGCCCCTGAGCTGTCCCCCCTCTATCTTTAAATGGTGTCCCCTTGTTCTTGCACATCTCTTTTTCTGAAAGATGCTTCCCTCTTGGACTTTGTTGATTCCACTGAGGTACTTAAACATTTCTATCATATCCCCCTCTCCCTCCTTTTTTCAAGGGTATACATATTAAGCTACTTTAATCTCTCCTCGTATGGCTTCTCTTGCAGACCGTGCACCATTTTAGTTGCCCTCCTCTAAACTGCCTCCATCCTGTCTATGTCCATGCGGAGATGGGGTCTCCAGAACTGGATGCAGTGCTCCAGATGGGGTCTCACCAACTGTCTGTACAGGGGGATAACAACTTCCTGTTTTCTGCTGGTGATGCCTCTTCCTATACATCCCAGTATCCCCCCAGCCCTTCCTACCACCTTCTCACATTGCTTGCCAACCTTAAGGTCATCTGATATGATTACCCCCAGAACCCTTTGCATTTTTGTTGTTGTTACTACCTCCCCACCCATTGTGTATTCTTCCCCTTGGTTTTTGTTTCCCAGGTGCATTATTTTGCACTTCTTTGCATTGAATCCTAGCTGCCATACTTCTGACCATTCCTCCAACCTTGCCAAGTCCCTTCTCATCCTTTCCACTCCTCCTTGTGTATCAACCCTGTTGCAGATAAGGTTGCCACCTACTCGGTTTTTGACCGAATGGATTCGGTTTTCTAGGTCCAGATTCGGTCCTCCTGTTTCACCATTGCAAATTAGGTTTTTATGGTAGGTCAAGCAACATCTATGAGATCCTCCACTAACTCTGTTTCATTTTCTTCTCATCTGACTATAAGCAAGTGTCTGATATTTCAGCATGATTACTTGCTTGCTTACAGTGCATACTAATCAGGAAGTGCCTTCAAGTGCAGGGCACATAAAGGAGCCAAATGTGTCCCTGTCAACCCAGTTGTCACCTCTAACTTCACACCAGCAAACTGGAAGGCTATTCCTGGGAAGGGTAAACAATACCACCTTAATTAACACCTTCATTTTTCTGAAACCCTTAGACATTCAGACAGGCACCACATTATGGTTGCCCCCTGTCCCAGTGTGGACTGTATAATCTGTGTTTCAGAAACCTTATCTGCTAATCAGGTTTTATTCAGAGGCAGTACTTTCAGTCATTTTGAATGCTCACATACTTGTAAAACAGATTATGTTAACTCATTCACTAATTTACATGTTCAGGTTACAAACAAATTCTGATGTCATGCAGACCTTTGTCTGTATACCAGTCAGTCTGAGAGGTGTAAAGTAGGTCCATTAAGACCATTAGCAGCAAATCAACCTAATCCTTTGCAGGCTGCATTGTGAGTATGGTCTTTGACTGCTGTGATAGGGAATACTTTTATACCTTTAAATACTCACCGATTTTTTTTTTTTAGAGTCTGTCCTATATTCTAATATGTGTTACCCCTTTTGTTGTTAAATTACTAATCTAATATTTTATTCCAACTTTAGCAATACTACACTCTTTCTCCTCAGTAGTTATTGCTGTCAATTGTCATACTACCTGGATATTCCAGGAAGACCATTCCAGGCCTTTCAGATGAACAGTACAGAACAGTGTGGCTAATGTCGTGCTAAGGCACAGAAATGAGAAAGGGAAGAAAAGGAGAGAGAGAGAGCAGTAGCTGATGAGGTGAAAGGAACGCAATCTGGATTGGATGGCACTACAGATTTAGGTAATTTATCAAAAAATTCTCAAAACTGTTTTTTTGCCAGGAGAGAGACACTAAGATGAGGCTTGTTTATAGGTACAACCTGGTAGCACAAGTTAGTTAAGTGACTTACTCAGGGTCACACCGTATGCAAGTGTGGGCTGTGGGATTCAAACCCAGGTCTCCAGGTTTCTAGCTCAGAGCCTTAAACCACTGCATTATACTGCCTCCAGGCTACATATCACATATCACGCTATCTGCTATGTATGACTGACATGGAAAAAAATAGAATAGTTAACAGCATAGAATGGTTTCTACCACTTTTAAAAATGTCTCTGACATTACAAATAACTTTATAGTAGGAGCAATTGGAGGGACAGTAGCACATCTTAAAATGTCAGATGATATTTGTAATTACATCTCATCCACCATTACTGATGTAGTTTATTTATTAAGAGTTTTACCAGAAAAGGCCCCCTGATCCAAAATAGCCGGTTGTCAGAGGTGTCCTTGTAGTCACTGGATATGTGAGCAAAGCTGTGTACACAGGATGCAAAGTCCCCTGAACCCCCTCTCTAACCCCACCCAGTGTTAACACACACTGAAATTTAAAATATTTAAATCTAAATCAAACAAACCAAAAATAATAATCATGATGTAATTTAAATAAGTTGTACACAATGCAATACCAGCAGCGATGCTGAATAAATCAAGTGAAGCAGAGTCCAAGTGATGCCCTCATGTCATAAGGCATAAAAGGGGTGGGGTTAGGGGTGGAGTTTGGGGGTGTGGTTTAGTATTCGGTTTTCATCTCATCCAAAGGTGGCAACCCTAGTTGCAGATCTTTGTGTCATCTGCAAAGAGGCATCCTTTTCCTTCCAGTCCCTCTGCAATGTCACTTATAAAGACATTAAAAAGGACTGGACCCAGTACTGAACCTTGCGGTACCCCACTAGTAATCCCTCTTTCTTCAGAGTGGACTCCATTTACAATTACATTCTGTGTCCTGTTTTCCAGCCAATGTTTTACCCAGGCTACCACCCTGGGACCCACTCCCAGGCTGGTTAATTTGACTATTAATCTTTTGTGTGGGGCTGTGTCAAATGCCTTGCTAAAGTCTAGGTAGACCATGTCCACAGCCCATCCCTGGTCTACTACTTTGGTCACCCAGTCAAACAAATCAATTAGATTCATCTGACATAACCTTCCCGCTGTGAACCCATGCTGCCTTAGGTCCTGTGCCCCACTGGCCTCTAGGTACTCAACAATTCTTTCCTTTAGAAGTGATGCCATCACTTTCTGTACCACAGAGGTCAAACTGACAGGTCTGTAGTTTCCTGCCTCTGTCTTGGTCCCACTTTTGTGAAGGGGAATCACATCTGCCTTCCTCCAGTCCTCTGGTACCACACCATCCTCCCATGATTTGTTAAAAAGGGTAGTCAGTGGTGTCACTAGTTCTCTGCTTAATTCTTTAGAATTTGGGTGAATTCCATCTGGCCCTATTGCTTTGTCCACATTCAGTTTTAGGAGTTTTTTCAGAACCCTTTCTTCTGTGAAAGACTAGGATCAACCCCCTCTCCAGAGTGCTTCTGTTAACTGGATTAGGCACCGCCCCCACCTCCACTTTTGTGAATACCGAACAGAAGTATTCATTTAGTATCCCTGCTTTTTCACTGTCTCTCTCTGCCCACCCACCATCCATTCTATTCAGCCTCACTATCTCTCCCTTTGTCTTTCTATGCTCCCTGATATACCTATAAAAGGTTTTATCCCCCTTCTTAACCGAGTTGGCTATCTTTTCCTCAGTTTGGACCTCTGCTATTCTGACTACTCTTCTGCCTTAACTGGTACAGTTCTCTGTCCTGCTCCTTCTGTGTTTCTTTATACTTCCTAAATGCTATCTTCCTCTCCCTAACCTTCACCACCACCTCTTTTGAGAACCATAGTGACTTTTTCTTTCATTTTGATTTGTTTATTTGCTTCACACAAAGGCTTGTTGCCTCTGTGATGGCAGTTTTGATATTTCCCCATTGTTGCTCCACCCGTCCTTCTAGCATGTTTGCTAGTGCTTTTCTAAGACACTCTCCCATCTTGCCAAAGTCAGCCCTCCTGAAGTCCAGAACCTTAACTTTTGTATGGCTTGACTCTGTAGCTGAGTTTATCATGAATCACACTGTTTGGTGGTCACTTGTTCCCAAATGGCTACCCACTTCTAGATCTGAGATCCTCTCACTCTCCCCATTTGAGAGTACAAGGTCTAAGATTGCTCCCTCATGAGTAGGTTCCAAAACTAGCTGTCTGAGGCATGCCACCTGAAGGGCATTGAGAATGGCTCTGCTTTTGGATGTGGCTGCAGCAAAGGTGCTCCAGTTAACATCTGGCATATTAAGGTCCCCGATCAACAGTATCTCCCCTTTCTCTGCCATCCTAAGTATGCCTTCTATCATATCCTTGTCCATTCCCTGCCCCCCTGACATGGGGGTCTGTATACTACCCCGTGTGGATTGTGGTGCCATTTCCAGTCTCTAAGGTGACCCACAGTGCCTCCTCTCCTCCCTGCTTACTCTTTTGTTCAGTTGCTTTTATCCCTTCCCTTACATAGAGAGCTACTCTGCCCCCTCTTCTCCCTCCCTGTCTCTCCTGTAGGAGAGTACCTTCCCTCCTCAGAGGTGGACAGCATCTTCTGGGATGCTTGATCCTCCCCCCCCCCCAGCCTGCCCTGAATGACCCAGGATTGCTTCCTATCCCAGGTCACTGGTGTCACAAGCAATAGTGCCACCACTGCATTAATGGACCAGCCTTCTGGGCATGTTGTACATTCAGTGAATTGATCTAAACTGTCTGATTTGCAGGTGTATAATCCATGTAATTATGGCACATGGTTCTGGGCTGTCTGGATGGGGTTTTGAAAGCAAACAAAGGGGAACATTTTGTATCTTTTGCTGTTTCAGACTACTACTTCTGGTTTCTTATTCCTGGTTGATTGGAGTTTGTTTCAGTTCAGTACAGTACAGTACAGTACAGTATGTCAACAGGCTTGTATGTTTGTAGTCTTTAACTGGTGGGTCAGGGAATATCCTTTTTAGTTTACTATCTTTACTGAACATGGGTTATTGTTTATCACACCACACTCCAAACTGAAGGAACTGATCAGTACTCCAGAGATATTCAAAATTCAAAGTTCTTACAGCAGCAGTAGCCATTCTCAAAAATGCTGGCAATAGGCACTCCGTTTAGATTCTTAGTCCCATAGTGGTTTAACTTGTATAACTTATAAAACTTGTAATTAAATTACTTGTGGACTTTTGGCCAGCCAAGCATTAGAGTAGCCACACGTTTACATTTCTGCGTCACAACTGACGCCTTCTTCAGAACATGTGTAGCCACTAAAGCACTATTATTTTTAAATCATTACCTTAAAGGAACATACATGCCCTAAAGTGCAGAAATGCATTTGCATATAAAGTGCCATCACATTTAGAATGACAATACACATACACATATCAGAATACTCATAGACATATACATAGACAGGTAAAGTTAATTTTAAACTGTGCAAAATGACATAAACAGATAGAGTTCATTTTAAACTGTGCAATGAGATAGAATCATTCAGTCCATTTGGCATTATAGTGTGTAATGTTGTAATCCAAAAGGCTTCCCTCAATAAGTTTGTTTTTTAAACTTCCTCTTCTTTGATCCAGAATCACCTTTTCCAATCCAAAAAATGTTAACACAACAGGTGAAGTATGTCTAGCAGCAGAAAAGTGCCTAGCAATAGCATAAGATTTATTGTTTGTACGAATTGCATTTTATGTTCAGCCACTCGCAGCTTGAACGTTTTTTTAGTCTGGCCAATATGATAAATTCCACATAGACATGTCAGTGCATACTCTACCCCTTCCATACTGCAATTAATAAATTATCTAACTGTAAATTTCTTCCCAGTATGTGGATGTGTAAATGAATCCATGTCTCTAGTATTATTACACTGTGAACAATGCCCACATCTAAAATTTCCAAGGGGCGGTTTAGGTAACCAAGTTTCCATTTTTTGTTTCAGCATCAGACTGTGAACAAGTGAGTCTCTTAAATTACACCCTCTTTTATAAGTCATTCTTGGAACCTCTTTACTAATTTCATCAAAATGTTTCTCTCCCCTTAAACTTGGCCAATTTTTTTTATTATGTACGTCACATCAGAAACTTTCGGAAAATATTGTGTTACAAATGACACCTTTGATTTCTGTTCTGTTTCTTCCTTATTTCTATTTCCACTAATAAGATCAACACAGTTTTTGTTTTTGCCATTCACATAAGCACCCTGTATACATTCTTTAGAATATTTCCTAGCTTCAAACCGCTTCACCATAGCCACATTTGTATTTCAAAATCAGCATCCTTTGAACATGTCCATTTTACTTGCAAAAACTGTCCTTTTGGAATATTTCTAATTAAACTCTTAGGATGACAGCTTGTACCTTCAAGAATAGTATTCTGTGCTGGTGTTTTTCTATACATTTTGCATTCCAAGTTAGTCTCAGATTTAAAAATCATTAAATCAAGAAAATTGACTGCTGTCATGTCCCATTCAGATGTAAATTTCAGACTGGAATTAGTGGAATTAATATATTCAAAGAACAACTGCAGATCCACCACTGTTCCCCTCCACATCATAAAGCAATCATTGATAAAGCGTTTCCAACTTATGATGTTCTCAGCAAATGGATTATTAATGTCAAAAATAAATTAATTTTCCCACTGTCCCACATACAGATTTGCTAAATTTGGGGCAAACGTAGTGCCCATGCTGGTTCCTTTAATCTGTGTGTAGTATTTATTATTAAAAATTAAGAAATTAGACTCAAGTACAGTTCTGGCACAATTTACTATAAATTCTGTTGGTGGCGTAACATCACTAGGTCTCTCACTCAGGGCTTTTGATATTGCTTCCAGCCCACCCTCATGGGGTGTGTTAGTATAGAGGTTTTCCACATCTATACTAACAAGTATGTCATTATTCTGTACTGTTATTTCTGTAATTATACTGCACATGTGGTTAGTATCTTTTATATAGGATTTTAAACAGGGAACATATTTCTTAATATGAACATCCACAAATTGTGAAACTGTTTCAGTTGCTGCTCCAATCGATGACACTATTGGTCGTCCTGGTACTGGTCTTGTTTGTTTAAGCAATTTTGGTAGTAAATATAAACAAGGTTTTCATGGCTCCTCTATAATCAGAAAACCAGCTTCCTGTTCCGTTATCTATTTTGTATCTACTGCTGTATTTACTAGCATTTTAATTAATTTCATAATGTGTGAGGCAGGATCATTTTCAAGTGGAAGATAAAACATTTTTTGTAGCTGATTATTTGCCTCTGCAATATATTTTTGAATATCCCAAACAACTACAGCTCAGCCTTTATCTGCTGGATGAGCAACAATGTATCTCATGTTTTCAAGTTCAATTAAGGCTTTTCTTTCTACCTCCAATATATTTTGTTTCTGATTCCAATAGTGGCCTTTTAATAATTCATCAATTTCTCGCTCCACAACTTTCATATATGCCTGTAGAGTAGGACTTACTGCAAGGGGACAAAAGTCTGATTTTTTTCTTTAAACCTGAATGCTCATGAGTTACATTATTTCCTAAAACAATAGGTGGTTGTACATTATCTGGAAAATATTCTTTAAGTTTAAGCTGTCAAAAAAACGTTTGCACATCTGTTTTAATTGCAAAGGCATTTGGGGTATTTGTGGGTACAAAGGACAAGCCATGTTTCAATACTTGATTTTGGGCTTCTGTTAGACTCTTTGGCCCAGATATTCAAAAGATTTGAGCCATGTGCAATAGGGTTGCGCCTGCACAAGTCTGAAATTGCGCCATTCTGTGATATTCAGCAGGAGGCAGTTGCACCCCCGAAATCATGCTGAGCAACAGCGCAATGATAATGAAGGCATGTGCAACAAAAGAGTGAGGAACCATGCATAAATGGCGCAGTGCAATATTCAATGACTTGCGCCATGTGCAATAGGGGAGCAAGCTGAAGTTGCGCCATAGTGGAAATGAGCCAAAATAAAAAAGAGCAAAGGAGAGGCACAAGAATGCTACAGGGAGCCACATGTGTCAGAAGCATAGGCAGACAGACAGGGCAGGAGGCACAAACAGGGCAGGCCAGGGAAAGGGCAGTCTGAACAGCCAGGCACAGGGAAGGTGTGGGGAGCCACACAGCACAGAGGCCAGCACAGGCAGGTGTACCCGGTGCAGGAGAGGTAGCAGCCAGGACAGTGGGGGGAATACAGCAACAGCTGCCAGGGAGGGTGAACACAAGCCAGGGACATGGGCCAGTGCCACCTTCCACATCCATTTCCCCAGCACAGTGGCGGAGCGCACAGCAAACATACAGGAGTTCCACAGGGTAGCACATATGCCTGGCATGCTTGGGGCAATAGACTGCACCCATGTGGCCATACACACACCACCTGGCCCCGAGGGGGCCGCATACATAAATCACAAGGGTTATGCCAGCATCAACTGCCAGGTGGTGTGCAATGCCAGAGGGTGCATCATCAATGGCTGTGCCATGCACCCTGGGGGAGCACATGATTCTTTCATCTGGCACCAGTCAGCACTGTGCCACAGATTCAAGAGTGGGGACATCCCCACTGGACACCTAGTGGGTGAGTATGCAAACCACATGGACAATCATAGGGCTTGGGGGGCATGGCCAGAAGTGGCATGGGTAGTGGCCCACATGGCCTGGGGCAGGGTGATGCTGATCACAAAACTAACCTCCGCTCTCTACACACAGGTGACAGTTGATACCCACTCCGTCCCTGGCTGCTCACACCCTACCAGCGGCCCGCTACCCCATCGCAGCAATGCTACAATGAGGCACACGCCACCACTCATAATGTCATTGAGTGGGTGTTTGGGATGCTGAAGGCATGTTTCCTTTGCCTGGACACATCTGGTGGTGCCCTACAGTACAGCTCCTCAAAGGCCTGCAGGCTATTCCTGGCCTGTTGCATCCTGCACAACATGGCCAATGACTGTGGGATAGCTGTACAGGTCAAAGAGGGGGACAGCGATGGGGATGATAGGGACGCCAGTGATGATGGTAATGGGCAGTCCCCCTTCACCAACGGGACCCCTGACTGCTCTGGCAGGCACAGCTGCACTGGGACACCATCACGGAGGAGCACTTCTGCCAACCCAGGTAAGTCATGGGGCCATGCGCAACCACCAGTGGCTAAGGCACAACCCATAAACATGCATAGACACACACCAGGGGTGCATGCCATCAAGGGAAGTGGCAGGGCACAGAAGCACACACACACAACCAGGGATGGATGAAGATTAACATGCCACGCCGAAGGACACTCACACACGCTCACACACTATGCAACAAATGTGCACAGAGGACAGGAGGCACACTGACCCAGAACGCACACCCTAGCAACACACATGTCCACAGTCCACCACACCCACTGCCTGTCCATGTGCGTGTGTCAGATGCTAAGCACCATTGCACATTGGTGTACAGAGCAATGCAGGCTTCATCATGCACATGCAACTGCGGACAGCAGCCGGGAGGGTGTGCAGGTGGACTGTGTGTCCATGTGCAGGGCCGGGTACCCACCCGTGCACTGCCCACTGAAACACACAATGCACATAGGGCAGCACCAAACAGTAGCAGTGCTGGGAGACAGGTCAGTCAAGTGACACAGTGCCACGGCTGCCACAGATGCATGTGTGGCCCCGCTGAGACCTGCCAGCACTGGCAGGCTGACCACTGTCCTCATGGGGTGGCACCGATGGTCCCCCAGGGGTTCCACTGCATGAACGTGACCGTGCTCACGCAGGGGTCTGCAGCACACCGAACATGCCTCCACCAGGAGTGCTCAGGATGCCCACAGCTGAACCCGGCGTCGACAGGGTGGGAGTCGCACGACGCCAGGAATGGGAGTGGATAGTGCACTGCGTGGTGTCCGCAATGCATGGGCACCTGACTGTGTACCCATTGTGGCCATGACAGCAATGAATGCCTGTGCATGCCTGTCAATGGCAGCAGTCACATCCTCCCGCAAATGGTCCATCCCTGCCAGGATCAGTATAGTGTCCTCATCCTGTCCCTCAGGGTGTGCAAGGCCCTGATGTTCAGCACCCCTTGAAGGTGGGTGCTGCACACCAGGACCAGGTTTGGGCATGTCCACAGGTGGTGCACAGATGCCGCCGCTGAACCCTGTACCCCCAAGCCCATTGGGTGACTGCTGATGCTGCCCCTCTGGCTGCCGCTCCCTAGGGCTCAGTGGTGCCACCGCAGTGGCTGCAACAGTCCCACTGTCCTGAACAGACACCAGTGCTTCCCCACTGGTGCTGACAGGCATAGCCTGGGACTGTGCTGACACACAGGCCTCCACAGCGGCACCACCCACAGCCATGGGCATGAATTGCCCTGCTGTGTGGCCATCCTGTGGCACACACGTGTCACTGCCCATGACGGTCGTGTCATCATCACTGGTGCCGGACTCTGGCCCAGCCACAGCCACAGCATGCTGGCATCCGTGGACGCCAGCAAGCTGGGACACAGGCAGGGCTTCCTCCACACCTGTTACAACAACATCAGTGTGGACAGCCAGGCGGCCCCACTGTCGCAGTGATCCACATATACCTGTGGAGGTGGATGGTCCCTCCTCCAACTCCAGCCAACTGTCTGCAGTAGACAGGCCCAACACCGCTGACCCATGCAGATGCTCAGGATCTATAAGGGAAAGCAAAGTTGCTTTACTGCATGTGACCTACCCTGCCCCCCCATAGACAGACCATGACTTACCATGCAATGATGGGCCACCACCCGTCTGGAAGCCACCACCCAGAACACCCTCAATGGCACTGCACTGCATGCTACCAGCAAGCCTCTCCTCCTGTGGGGTCAGCTGTACCACCTCCAGCTGTCCCCCACCTGTTGCAGCACATGCTGCCCTGATGGCAGCCACCTTCTCCTTTACCCTCCTCCTATCCGTGCCCATCTTTTTCTTACACTCCTGCATGGAGCACTGGTGGCTGCCATGCAGGTTCACAGCACGTGCCACCTCCTTCCATGCTGCAGCATGGGCTTGAGGTGTTCCCCGCCATCCACTGAGAAGTGGCTCCTGATCCAGGTAGGCCTCGAACAGGGCCTCAGTTTCAGCCTTTGTAAAGTTCGTCCTCCTCCCACCACTGTTTTCCTCCTCTCCAACAACCTGCTCGGTCATTATGTAGCCTGTAAGAATGGCAGTTGTTACCTGTGACTGTGCAGTCCCATGCATGTCCCTGAATCCACAGTCCAACTCCCAAACAGCATGCAACTCACCAATAAACTGCAGTAACCGACTATGGCCACTGCAGCACATTGTCACACTTTTATAGCACAATCCATGCAAATGAGGCGAGGAGCAACTTTAAGTAGATGCAAATTGCAGTGCTGCACCATTGAATGGCTAATTAGATGATTTTCATATGACGGCTGAATATTGCACTGTTGCGCTTTACGCAATTGTGTTGAACGTGCTGAGCCAATGGCACAGTTCTGTGACATGCGTAGTACACCTCACTGCACATGCCCAGGTTGCTGACGCAGGTGTCTGCCATGCTGATGATGTGCTGTGCGCGGTAGGCAATGCAGGGCATGGCCACCATTGTGCCAGTGGCGCTATAGCGATGGTCACTACATGGCGCTATGTCACTGGGCCATTATAGGTGCAACAGCACAACTACTTGGTAGTCCGCTATGGAGCTGGCACACAGGCAGCCAATCGCACTACACACATTGTCTTCCAATGGTGCTGTGCGTGGCCATGTGCCAGAGACCCTTGACCCTGTGCCCAACCTTTGCCACCTTGGCACCATGCGTCTGGCATGGGTGCACCTCTATCGCTCTGTTCGGTAACAGCGCGATAGGGAAAGGCAGCACTGTACCGCGCATCATCTACACGTGGGGAGCCGCACAGCAGAGTGCCATATTGCCTACTATAGCTGCAAGGATGGCACGCAGACGAGCAGTGCAGTGGACAGCCATTGAGCTAGACAATCTGGTGGCAATTGTTGAGCCACACCATGGGCCTCTCTTCGGGGAGGCACCCCTTGACAGGGCCAGGACCCAGGTGTGGCAGGAGGTGGCCACTGCCCTGGAGGAGGCCACCAGATGGGGGAGGAGTGCAGAGCAATACAGGCACCACTATGGGGACCTGCAGAGGAGGGAGCCGGAGTTACTGGCATGACTGTGGTCACATGCCAGGAGGGGCATGGTGCCATGTCCAGGTAGGGGTTCCATCAACACACTTTTATCATCCATATGGGTCACAGTGTTGTATGTGTCCAGCACATAGGGGAGGGCCCATCTGGGGTTGGCTGTGGCGGTGTTCACAGGGTGTGGGGTGGGTGGGTCTGGCTGGGTGGGAGGGCACACACCTTGGGGCAGGGGGGCTTTGCTTCAGGATTGTACTGATGTTCTTCTCTCCTTGTTTTCCCAACAGGCCCGGATGAATGCCACAGGTTGCAGGAGGAGCGGCAGAGGGAGGAGGACGGTGCAGCCAGGTGAGGTGAGGGACATCACCGCCCACCTGACCAGCCCGATGAGGGTGAGTGCCATACATCCATGATTACTATTGCATGCTGTGTGACAGGGTGGGCAGTGGGGCCTGGCCACCATTCATTGACACCACTGCCATGCACGCAACTTGTTACAGTCAACACTGTCCAGTGGCAATGCATGTCTGGGAGTGCATCAATGGTGGTCCATGCATGCACCAGGTGCATGGCTGTGCCACTGCCTTTGCACCACATAGCCATGGCACTAAATGGCCACGGTGGTGCTGTGTGTGACTTGGCTGGTTGGTGTGTGCAGCATTCCACATGGCTGTATGCACCTGGGTGGGCAGGTCCTGTGGACGTGATCACTGCGGGTGGTCACACCATCACAGTGGTATGTCCCATGGCCGTATGCCATGCACAGCAGGTGGGCTGTATGGGGTCATGCATTCACACCTATTGACTGTGCTCCCTTGTCCTAGGTACCCGCCATCTAAGGAACATCAGGGAGGCTGTGCAGGAAATTCTACTGCTGGCCTGGGAATCCCTGGACTTCCACTGGAGATTGGATATGACCAGGGTACTGAGGAGGCACAGAGGCCGGAGGTCGCACAGTGCAGAACGGTGCTCCCACTAGGGATCCCTCAGTCCCTGACTTCCCCTACCCCCCAGACCCACCCTCACACCCCTCCTATCCCATCCCATTTGTCCACCCTGCCCTACCCACCCCACCTTGTTTGTGGCCCACCCAACCTTGTATACAATTTTTGTATTCTTGTAAATAGTTGAATATTATATTTTTGCAATACATTTGATTTTGATATGAATACTGTGGTGGTCTCTGATTTGCAGTGGGCTATAGGTGCTCAGCTGCAGTGGTGTGCATGGCGTCAGGGGTGGTGCAGTCATGGGTATGTGTGTGTGTCCATGTGGAGGTGACTATGGTGTGGGGGTAGCTATCAGTCAGTGTCTGTGTGTGTGTGTGTTGTGCCCTGTGCACTGGATGACTGTGTGCAGTGGTCCATGGCACATGCTCTGTGTCCATGGTGCACCCATCGGCCCGTCCATGGCCTGTGCAGCTGACACACATGCATGTCTGTGACCTGCATGGTGTGCTGGCATGTCAGTGGTGGCAGTCCCTGAAGGTGGCCACTGTACCCGTCACTTTGCTGGGTTGCCTTGTCACTGGTGTGGTGCATGCCTGGATCTGGTGGCACTGTAGGCACCACAGTTGTTGCCCCACCTCCATGCTGTGCCTTGTGTGTGTTGCAGGGGATGTGCCCCACTGTCTGTGACTTGTGCTCCGGGCAACTGCTGGTGGTGTACAGGTCCACAGTGCCTGCACAGGGTGGCTGGCACTCCAGTGCCATGGAGGACTGTGGGTTGTGTGTACACAGCTTACATGGGCCCACAGTGGGGGCTTGGTTGCCCCACCACTGTGTCCCTGTGTTGGTGTGCCCTTGGGTATGGGTGGGTGTCTGTCCATACACTGTGTGGCATCTGGTGTGGTGCATGCTTCTATGCACCACTGTGGGTGTCTGTGCTGGCTGTTGTGGCCAGTGGTGGGTCAGAGTGTGTCACTGGAATACTGTGCAGGGTGCTGTACCACTGGTGGTGGTGTCAAGGACACGACCTGTCCCATGTGGGGTACCTCTTGTGCCAACGCATGGTTGGTCTCTTAGCAGTACCTCAGGTGGACTGTGCATGGTGGCAATGTGTCTGCCATTGTTGCATTGCTGTGTGCTGCCACCTAATGATGGGTGCTCGTGGTGGGGCTGGCTTGCATGGTACTGTGGTGCACAGGGTTGCATTGTCACTGTGGGGGTGGTGGCATGCATGGGGTTTCCTGCAGTGGTGGTCACTGCTCATGGGGGGTGTCTGGGGTCACGGTGCAGGGTGTGCTCTGCACTGGGGGGATGGTGTGGCACGGGGTGGTCTGCCCTCCTTGTGTGCCAGTCACAGCTTGCCAGTAGGTGTGATGGGGCACCATTGCCCAGCTGTGGGTTGGTTGCTTGTCTCCATGGGCCAGTGGTTATTCCAGCCCTCCTCCAGTTGTGCTGTGCTTGGGGTGTGGGGGGACAATGTCTGTTCTGCTGTGTGTTCCTGTGCCCATCTGTGGCATGTGTGGTGGGCCCCTACCTCCCTGGTTGTGCAGTTACATTGCTCTGCTGCTGGGGTGCTCCCTGGTTGTGCTATGGCACCTCTGGACTGCTCAGCTGAACATCCCTTGTTGCGCTATGGCGCATCAGATCTGCTCAGCTTCCCCTCCCTAGTTGCGTTATGGCACAGGTGGTGCGATATTCAGTCATTGGCTGTAGACGCAATTTGGCTTGCTCCATTTTTGAATATCGCGTCTCATGGGCGCAATAGACTTGAGCTTGCTCCTGCTATTGAGCACTTTTTGGCCGCAGTTTGAATATCTGGGCCTCTGTTGTTAAATTCACAACTTCTGCATTTAATTCCCTGATGTCCTGTTCTGTGGAGACTAGAGATGTGCGAAGTGGCCCCAATTCACTCAGCGAAGTGATTCACAGAAAAGGTGAATTTTCCGAGTGCTCCGCAGTGCTAAGTGGAGTACTTCGCGTTATAATGGGTAATGTGAAGTCCTTTGAAAGCAATGACTTCGCATTACTCCGCCTTCCCAAACTACTACTCCACCAATTCTTAAGGTGAAGTACATTGAAAACAATGTACTTTGCCTCGCTTCACCTTTTTTTAAGCTCCAAAGGCAAATTTTGCTGTGATTCATGGGATTTCAGGTCACATGGGCTCTAGATTGTTCTGCACAGCCTCAGTTTAGGGTAGTGAGTGTAGGAAGCTGAAGGAGACAATCTGCTCTGAGAGCTCTCTGCTATTCAAACCTTCTAAAAGCTGTTAAAAAAGCCTCCTGTGCTCATATTATTGAGGGTTTATTGTTTGTGTGTGGATTTTGAATGTTAATGTACAACATTCAGTCTGTGTACTGAGAGAAAGTGGAAGTGTGCTTTGGGGGAAGGGTGTATCTGTGGTGTAGGTAGATTACCTTGGAGAAAAAGACAGTGCATTCTGGTTTGGTGATATTTTTCTTGTATAACTGTGTTAATGTACACACAGTAATATTTTCAATAATTCTTGCCATTTTTTTGCTGATTGTTGTGGTGCAGCAGTGCATAATTTTAGTTTGTTTAAAATATGTGGCTATATTACTGAAGTTTTCAATTTGCTACGCATTACTTAGTGTGTGTGTATGTGTAAGACGCAGGTCATCAAATCAGAAACCTTTTATTGTGCCACATAATTTCAGCAATATGAACCTGCTATCCACTGCAGCTGTGTAATTTTTGTACTTCTTTGTGGTATCTTTACTGGTACTAGTACTAGTGACTGTTACTGCAGCAGTGCGGAACTCCCCCCCCTCCACGGCCCGCCCCAACTGGCAAAGGTATTCTTTTCCTGATTTGAATTTCTGATGGTGAACACTGGTTAGGTGTTGTGCCTTTGCATCTGCATCTCTTCAGTGTGCAGCGCAATCTTAATATGTCTGTGTATTTGCATCTCTTTAGGGCTCAGTCTCCATCTCTAACTTAAGTCACAGTTGTTTCTTTGGCTTCCCTTCAGAGTACTGGACAGGTGTGGTACATAATTCTGCCTGAACATTGTACTCATTAATATGCGTTTTTAAGTCAGTACCATCATCACAAGTCACTTGTGATACAAATCATGTTCTTCATCATCACGGTCAAAAATGCAGTCACAAATCATGATTTACGATCACGTCATGAATCACCTTAACTTTTTTTACTACTTACTTGGATGTAATGTAAGCCTGTTTTGTAGTATCTCTCCATGCTTCACCACCCCACCATTGTACTCATTAATAAGTGTTTTTAAGTCTGGGAGTTTTGTGTCACACCTCAGCGGGGCCCGGAGAAGTACAGCCGTAGGCATTCACGTTTCTTCATCATCACGGCCACAAATGCAGTCACAAATCACTATTTACGATCACATCATGAATCACAACATTAATTTTTTTATTAGTTACTTGGATGTATTGTAAGCCTGTTTTGTAGTGTCTCTCCATGCTTTACCACCTCACTATTGTACTCATTAATGAGTGTTTTAAGGTGGGGAGTTTTGTGCCACACCTCATCGGGGCCCAGAGAAGTACAGCCATAGGCATTCGCATTTCTTCATCATCATGGTCACAAACACAGTCACAAATCATGATTTATGATTACATCACGAATCACAACCTTAATTTTTTTACTAGTTACTTGGATGTATTGTAAGCCTGTTTTGCGGTATGTCTCCAGGCTTCTCCATCCCACCATTGCACTCATTAATAAGTGTTTTTATGTCAGGGAGTTGGACAGTGTCTGCAGTACATACACAGACTGGAAAGAAGACTGACTGCACACATGCAGTTTAGCACAGTATACTTGCACTGCTCAGAATACAAAGTGTCACACATACGGAAGACCACAAAAAAGGGCATAATTACATACAAGGGTCAGGGATGGTGGAGGAATACATTTTATAACACAGCAAGGAAGGTGTGGGGGGGGTACATGGTGTGAGGAAAAAAATAATAATGTGGGATCCCATGGTGATCTAGCAGCAGTTCCAGCATGGACATAATTTGCAACTGATGTCCCTCTATGCAATCCAGCCACTGCTCCACAGCACTCACCCTCTCGTTGTTCTCCTTGACAGCACTCCAGAGAACTGCCAAGTCAGCCAATGTTACATGCAGTTCTCTGGGGTCCACACTTTCTACAGGCTGACCTGCTGGTGGTGGTGGGGGGGGTGCAGGTACTGGTGGAGCAGCAGGTGATGCTGTGGCCCTCTTCTTCTTAGGGATGCCACCATGCACAGCTGCACCCTCTGCCACAGAACGGGCAGCAGGTGCGGGCATAGTCTGTTCTATGGCAGCCTGCCACTCCAACTGGTGGTGATTGAGCATATGGGTGTGCTGGCCCCCAGTCCCCAGGTGAGTCCCTGGGGGCCACGGCACAACTCCACCTCACATAGGCAGCACTTGACCACACTGATGTCCCCCCGACACAGTCAAAAAACTGCCAAACAACAGAGGTGCAGGGAGGACCAGGCACAGGTAGGGAGGGGCCAGATAAATTGGCAGCCAGCTGGTCACTCTGCTGAATAGTGATGGGATCCACACCTAGGTCTGGGGGAGCAGGCACATCCTGCTCCAGTGGACCTGGTGCTGGACATGGTGGTGGTGGTGGTTCAACTGCCTCAGAGTCAGGACAGTAGACGGTGCTGGTCCTGCTTCCTGGGGGGAGACACTCACAAGTTTTGAGTGGTCCAACAGGAATGGGCACCCATGCCCACCATGCATGCACATGGTACAATGCTTATCACTACCATGCTTTCCCAGAGCTGCCCCCGCCCCAGACATTCCCTCACCCTGGTCCATCTCTCTTACTGAGCTCCCTCAGTCCGAGCAATCACTACTCACACTGTCACACAACACACACACACAGTCACACAGACACAGACAAACAACTAACTACTTATAAAGGTAAGAAAAAGAAAATTTACAGAAAGAACAAATTAAGTAAAAAAGAGTACAGAAAAGATAAAAAAATATTAGCTTTTAAAAAAGCTGTTGGGTCTAAATCAAAGTTTAAATCTTCTCCTTGCTCTGATATCAAAGTATCAGCAGTCACAAAACATACTCCACTCTCTCAGTCTGCACAAGACAAAGTAAAAGTGTCTGCTTGTATGACTCACTTCCTTCCTGCCTAGCTAAAGAGCATGTGACTTACAGTACTGTAAGCCATGTGATGTGTGGGGGGGGGCTGCCAAATCTGAAACACAAAGCAGATCACTTAGAATCATAATGAGGAACACAAAGTCCATTAAAAACAATGACTTCACCTTACTTCGCATTGCCATTCTGCCTTAGCATAGAAGTGGCAATGACAAGCAGAGTGAGCACTGTGTTCCCACTCCATGTGGCGGGATGGCAACACGAAATGTTACTACATTCACCTTCGCTGGCAGAATTTAAATACGCAGCATCTCTAGTGGAGACCTCCACAGCTGATTCCCTCTGTTCCATCTCCCATGTCTTCTCCCTCTCCCTCTATTGTTTATATCACTTCTCCCATTTCTTTCACCCTCTTCCTTTTCTGGTCCATTTTGACCTTGCATCATTTACAACTGGCATGGTAAACTGAAAAAATTTAGAATAAGAAAATTTGAGCAAGGAGATAATGTGATATCCTTAGGAGCTGAAAGTGATTTGTCAAATTCTACTTCCACAAATGTGTACAGCAGACCTATTTTTAGGAAGAACCAATATCATGGGAGGTCAAGTTGTAATGCAAGGTCAAAATGGACCAGACGAGGAAGGGGTGAAAGAGACGGGAGAAGTGATAGGGAGAGGTAGAAGACATGGGAGATGGAATAGAGGGAATCAGCTGTGGAGGTCTCCACTGAACAGGACATTGTGGAATTAAATGCAGATGTTGTGAATTTAACAACAAAGAGTCTAACAGAAGCCCAAAATCAAGTATTGAAACACGGCTTGTCCTTTGTACCCACAAATACCCCGAATGCCTTTGCAATTAAAACAGATGTGCAAAAGTTTTTTCAACAGCTTAAACCTAAAGAATATTTTTCAGATAATGTACAACTACCTGTTGTTTTAGGAAATAATGTAACACTTGAAAATTCAGGTTTAAAGAAAAAATAGGACTTTTGTCCCCTTGCAGTAAGTCCTACTCTACAGGCATATATGAAAGTTGTGGAGCGAGAAATTGATGAATTATTAAAGGCCACTATTGGAATCAGAGTCAAAATATATCAGAGGTAGAAAGAAAAGCCTTAACTGAACTTGAAAACATGAGAGATATTTTTGATCGTCCAGCAGATAAAAGTGAGCTGTAGTTGTTTGGGATATTCAAGAACATATTGCAGAGTCAAATAATCAGCTACAAAACAAAATGTTTTATATTCCACTTGAAAATGATCCTACCCCACACATTATGAAATGAATTAAAATGCTAGTAAATACAGCCAGTAGATGCAAAATGGGTAACGGAACAGGAAGCTGGTTTTCTGATAGTAGAGGAGCCATGAAAACCTTGTTTATATTTACTACCAAAATTGCAGAAACAAACAAGACCAGTACCAGGACGACCAATAGTGTCATCGATTGGAGCAGGAACTGAAACAGTTTCACAGTTTGTGGATGTTCATCTTAAGAAATATGTTCCCTGTTTAAAATCCTATATAAAAGATACTAACCACATGTGCAGCATAATTACAGAAATAACAGTACAGCATAATGGCATACTTGTTAGTATAGATGTGGAAAGCCTCTATACTAACATACCCCATGAGGGTGGGCTGGAAGCAAAATCAAAAGCTCTGAGTTAGAGACCTAGTGATATTACACCACCAACAGAATTTATAGTAAATTGTGCCAGAACTGTAGTTGAGTCTAATTTCTTCATTTTTAATAATAAATACTACACACAGATTAAAGGAACCAGCATGGGCATTACGTTTGCCCCGGATTTAGCAAATCTGTACGTGGGGCAGTGGAAAAATTCATTTATTTTTGACATTAATAATCCATTTGCTAAGAACATCATAAGTTGGAAACACTTTACCGATGATTGCTTTATGACGTGGAGGAGAACAGTGGAGGATTTGCAGTTGTTCTTTGAATATATTAATCCCACTAATTCCAGTCTGAAATTTACATTTGAATGGGACATGACAGCAGTCAATTTTCTTGATTTAATGATTTTTAAATCTGAGACAAAGTTGGAATGAAAAATGTATAGAAAAAAACAGCACACAATACTTTTCTTGAAGGTATAGGCTGTCATCCTAAGAGTTTGATTAGAAATATTCCAAAAGGACAGTTTTTGCAAGTAAAACGGACATGTTCAAAGGATGCTGATTTTGAAATACAAAGCGTGGCTATGGTGAAGCGGTTTGAAGCTAGGAAATATTCTAAAGAATGTGTACAGGGTGCTTATGTGAATGCCAAAAACAAAACCATGTTGAACTTATTAGTGAAAATAGAAATAAGGAAGAAACAGAAAAGAAATCAAAGGTATCAGTTGTAAAACAATATTTTCTGAAAGTTTCTGATGTGACGTACATAATAAAATAAAATTGGCCAATTTTAAGGGGAGATAGACTTTTTGATGAAATTAGTAAAGAGATTCCAAGAATGACTTATAAAAGGGGGCAGAATTTAAGAGACTCACTTGTTCACAGTCTGTTGCCGAAAAAAGAAGTAGAAACTTGGTTACCTAAACCTCCAGTTGGAAATTTTAGATGTGGCATTGTTCGCAGTGTCATAATACTAGAGACATGGATTCATTTACACAGCCACATACTGGGAAGAGATTTACAATTAGACAATTTATTAATTGCAGTACGGAAGGGGTAGTGTCTGCATTGACATGTTCATGTGGAGTTTATTATATTGGCCAGATTAAAAGAGCACTCAAGATGTGAGTGGCTGAACATAAAAATGCAATCTGTACAAACAATCAATCTTGTGCTATTGCTAGGCACTTTTCTGCTGCTAGACATACTTCACCTGCAGTGTTAACGTTTTTTGGATTGGAAAAGGTGATCCTGGACCAAAGAGGAGGAAGTTTAAAAAACAAACTGTTATTGAGGGAAGCCTTTTGGATTACAACTTTACACACTATAAAGCCAAATGAACTGAATGATTCTATCTCCTTGTACAGTTTAAAATTAACTCTGTCTGTTTATGTCTTTTTGCATAGTTTAACATGAACTTTATCTGTCTATGTATATGTCTATGAGTATTCTGATATGTTTATGTGTATTGTCATTCTAAATGTGATGGCACTTTATATGCAAATATATTTCTGCATTTTAGGGCATGTACAGTATGTTCCTTTAAGGTAACGATTTAGAAATAATAGTGCTTTAGTGGCAACACATGTTCTGAGGAAGGCATCAGTTGTGATACAGAAATGTAAATGCTGGCTACTCTAATGCTTGGCTGGCCAAAAGTCCATGGGTAAGTTAACTACAAGTTTTATAAGTTATACAAGTTAAACCACTATGGGACTAAGAATCTAAACTGAGTGCCTATTGCCAGTGTTTTTGAGAATGGCTGCTGCCGTCGCTGTAAGATTTTAATCATTAAAAGAAAGAACTTTAAATTTTGAATATCTATGGAGTGCTGACCAGTTCCTTATGTTTGGAGTGTGGTGTGATTTTCAGTCTTGGTAAGGTGCACCCTGATTACTGGATATGTTTTAAAGAAAATGACCGAGCAGTGCTTTGTGTGAAAAAATGGATTATTGTTTATTTGCAATGTTCTGGGGGGTAATACTATAGGGCTATACGTAACAATAAGACTCATACTGTCAAGTATTTTTTTTGTATTGCAGTACAATTTCTCATAGTATTTTTCTACACAATCCATGCCAATCTTATGGTCTTGATTGAATGTTTCTCTTCTTACAAACTAATAGTCATATCCTAAGCTGATACTAAAAGCCTGTTTGCAGAACTGTTCAAGGTTGGCTGTACCCCCATGAAAAATCACTGATTCCTATGTCTAAAGTAGTCTTTTTGGGTCTCTAGTTGAATGTGAGGGTAGGGAACCAAAGCACTATAGTAAATGTGTGAAATTGTTTCCTCCACCTTTGACAGCTGTTGTACTGTATAGACTTCCCCTGCTCCATGGTGTAGTTAGTTGAAGGGTACTACATATGCAGTAATAGATTCTGTTACAACTAGAGATATCTTGATACCAACATCACAATCTGTCTGGTTTTAAGTAGTTATATTGCCAGAAATTCAATGTTTAATAAGTGTTTAAAAGTGATAAGATTAATATTGTTAACTGGAGTTACTGAGAGTTACTAGTTGACATGTCATGTAAGGGTACAACCTATCGCTCAGCAATCTTGTCACATTATTTATTGGAGTTACTAAGACTTACTGATTGACATGTCATGCCATTGCACAATCTATCACTGAGTACCAGTGTACATTTCTGTTTATCTTCAGCTTCTCCATTATGTGAAGAATGTATTTTTTAAGGACAGTGCAGGTGAGAAGGTGTTTTTTGATGCAAATGGAGATTCTCCTGCTATGTATGACATACTAAACTGGCAGGTGTCCCCCGATGGAAGTACCACCAAATATGTCCATGTTGGGCATTTTGACTCTCGTGCTCCTTCAGGACAAGACGTCTTCATTAATGAGAGCCTGATTTTGTGGAATGGAGCCAACACACAGGTCAGTGCAGAACAGAATGTGTTACAGCTACAGAACAAGATGTGACGTAAAACTCAAAAAACATGTAATATAATCAATAAAATACAGAACACCCAGCGGCAATTTTATTTTAGGAAGCTGGGGTATTCAGTCTTATGGTTTATTCTTACCCCAGCTTTATTCGTTAAATGATCCCCTTATTCAGAGGTGCCATGAATATGGGCATTTGCTGATATGTTGTTTAGTATTAACAATTGAGTGTTATTACCAAGCAATTAAACCTTTATAAAGCAGTAATAACACAGTTCAAATAAACTATTACCCTTTAGTAATATCATTTTTGATATAATTCTCTTGAATAATTATAGTGATTTATTTTCCTCCTTTGTTCTCCCTTCCCTTTGGGATCTTTTACTAATTGCATCTTCACTGTAGAAACTATCAAACACTCTATAAGTCTTACATCTCTGGGGCTTTAACTTCTGTACTATCGCTTGTAGTCCTTTGTCTTTACTGGCCTGCAAGGTCCATGGAAGTGTTGATGGAACATTTGGTCTAACAACCCAGAACACAGATGGCTTTGTGGCATGTGCAGTAGATGCTGCTTATATCAAACATATTTAGCACACCCTTTATCTTCTGGTGTAAGCAACATTTGATATACTAAATCACACATGCCCCCACAATGCAAAGCATCATGGGCTGCATATGCAAATCACCACAGAATGTTATGCTGGTCCAACTTTAAGCAGGTGCATGGTGCCTAATTCTGCTTAAAGGTTGGACCAACACATTCTAATATTGTTCATATGCAACCATGTTTTTACATTGAATGAGCATGTGTGTATTTTCTTGAAACTTGGCTTCCCAGCCAAATGCCCTTTGGGGTAACCCTTGCCTCAGTGTTTACGCACTGAGGTTCTTTGTATTTGATATACTGTATATTTAACTGAGGTCTGGACAAAAGTTAAATTAGTGAACCAGCATTACAAAACTGACACATGAACAGGAACATGAATGTTGAACAGTTAACATGCATAAATATTTACAGCCTTTTAATGAGGTTGTTGTCTGATAAGTAATCAGTATTAGAGATGGGCCAAAGAAAAAATTTGTGGGTGAACATATCACAAAATCAACAGTTTTAACACACTAGATATTTCACCAAATTCAAGAGTTCAGCAAAATATTTTGCAGGAGTGAAATGTGCAATTCCATGGGCAATTATGCTCAAAAATAATTTTATTTCCCTGGTTGCTAGCTGTCATGCCCCTCAACCAATGTTCAGCTGGCCCCAGGTGTATCATTAAAAACAAGTACCCAACCATGTCCCTCCCTTGTGCTTAGTGGTACCCCCCGCCATCACCCACCCCATAGTAAATAGACCCCCTTCCTCAGTATGTTCTTTTTACATGACACCCGGTGGTTTAGTGGCCACGTGCCCCCCACCCCAGCAGCTAATGTCCCACCCCGCTCCCTGGCAGTACCTGCACCTGTCAGTCCTGACACTTCCATCAGCCCCATCACCACTCAAGCAACCCGTTAGCCTCCTTCCCTCTGTATGAAAAGATCTCACCTTGTGTCCAGATCAGCAGACATAGGAACTTTCCTGGGTTGACAGAGTTGAAGCTGGCCTGAGTCATCACTCCCCAATAGAAGTATGCTCTCAGTCTTCATGATGAAGTGCTCATTCATAGGACACACCTGATGGACATATATTTGAGCTGTTTGTATCCTTTAAAGGTTTTTGCCTACAATGTCCTGTTTGTTTATTCCACCATTGATCTAGCAGAAATTTAATCCTGCCTACTATATTTTTATTTGCAAGGTATTGCATCCCCCCAGGGCTGTATGATTAGCATTGCCATCATTCTGTGCCTTCACCCTGACTCTGTTTTCCAAGGACCATGCCCCCCCATACCCCCACTCTCACCTCCCTACTCCTTCTTTCCAACTTTTCTTTTCCCTTACCCCTCCCTCCTTTCATCCAGTCTACCCATCTCCCCCTTTAATCTAACCGCCCTTTTCCCCCCTACCACCTTACAGCACAGAAGAGGTGAGCAGGTTCTCCCTAGTGACACTAGAACCCAGTGGCGGGAACTAATGCACTTAATGTGACTTCCCACTCAGAGCTCACCTTTTAGACTGCTTTTTGTGCACTTTCCCTTTAACAATGCAGACATGATATCCTGGTGGCTAGTGGGTAACCCCTGGGTTACTGGGTCACTAGTTTCACTCTCCCTTTGGCTTGCCCTGACATAAACTGGCAGCTGACATCATCTCTACACTACACATTTCCCCTCCCTATTCTGTTGAATATTGATCTTGTCCTGTCACCTTTAGCCTTCCCTGTCATCCTGATTGACATCCAGCAGCTTGAAGCAGATTGGATAATGCTCTCCAAGCATGTTTTTGGAAACTCTCTGAGTCTACAATAAATCACTAATTGACCTTGACAGCAGAGGCACCTTCCCCCTTCTTGGTATGTCTCCCATCTCTGTATATTGCTGAGAGGCTCTTCCAGGTCATTCAACAGCACTCCTGCATCCAGCAAGCTTGGATCTCCCCATCCAGGCTATTTTAAGGGAACCTTCTTTCCAGTCAAGCAGTCATCTAATTAATGTAATATGGGTCACTCTCTCCTTTCATCTCTCCTCATCCCTTCCTGGGTCCCCACTCATTTACTGAGCCTGATTACCACTGGGAGACTCATGTTTTCTTCTGACCTAGGGAGAGCTTACTTAGTGCATTCCTCCCTGTTTCTTACACTGAATACCTACAAATCCTCCCCCTCACCGTGCATGAGAGTCATGTCGCAGAATGACCAAATAGCCCGGTGTGACTGCAATATTTCTAGGGTGGCTTCTCCACAGCCATGTATATCCACTTTCTTAGTGGAGGCACAGGGGCTCTGAGTCAACTGCTTTGGTGGCCTCAACCCCCATACACAGGCCAAGCCTTGAGGACTCCAAAACTGTTTACTTACTTCTCAGTTTTGGTTTGATTGTTGTCCACCTGTTTGCAAATGACCACTTGTGTTTGAAGGTTTCATGGATGTTGTTTGTTGCTTGCTCATTGTGTCTTCCTTAATTTTTGCTGTTTATTGCTTCTGTTTAGCATACTGTTAATTTAGTTATTTTTTATATGAATGAATGAGTGTGCACACAGCGCAAGCATATGCTCATTCATTCATATCTCAGTGAGCTGCCAGCTGTGGAGGAGAGTGGAGGGCTGTGCTGGTGCCCTGCTCTGTTTCAGGCTGGGGAAGAGAAGGGGTGGGACACTAGCTGCTGGGGTGGGGGCAGGGGCCACTAGACCACCAGGTATTATGTAAAAAAAAAACATACTGGGGAAGGAGATCTACTGGAGATGGGGGGGTTCATTTGACCATGAAGAAGAAGAAGAAGCATCAGCATTTGTATAGCGCTTTTCATAGACAGTATCCCAAAGTGCTTTACAAGCAATGCTAGACTGGTAGTGAAGTGACATGAGTAATAATATTATATGGGGGAAATTGATGGGAGGGTTGGGCAGTACTGGACACAAGGGGTAGTTTTGGTGGGGGAGAGACTGCAAGCAAGGATTTTTTTTTTAGTTTACTATGGGGTGGGTGATCTGGCCAGAATTTAGCATTTTTGTGGGTGAAATTCCACCATTATCGGGCAGAATTTTACATTTTGAAGGCAAAATTCAGCGTTTCCTGGCAGAATTTTGCTTCAGCAAAACAATTTTGTGAAATGTGCTAATTTCACAAAATGTTTTGCAGAACAAAATTCATCAATTTCACCCATCTCTAATCAGTATTCTGTCTTTATTTCAGAAAACTTGGTAAAAAATTTAAAATGGAACAGTACTTTACTGTACTTCACTGAAGCTAGCTTGCAGTGAAGAATGCAGTAATGTCAGTCTGCCATCTTTGTGTGGTTGTGTATTTTTTCCAAGCAATTTCAGTTTGTTTCTGATGCTTATAGTTGGGTGTGATATCCTCACATTGCTCTATTGCCCGACGTAGAGCTAATAAGGCACTCCAAACTTTAGTGGGTGTAACACAGATGTCCTCTACATTGTCAGCCTCTCCGATGTCACCCTCTTCCTCCTCCTCATTGCCAGGATCTTCATCCAGGGCTTTGGTTGCTATAGCCTCCTCGATGTCATCAACTTCAGTGGCCTGGACTTCGCTGTTTCCAAGTTTGCATAATTCATTGAGCTGTTCATGAGTGAGTCCAATTTCTGTGTGATCCCTGCATCCTCTGCCACCTTCTGTACACCTGTTCTCCTCTGCTTCTCATAAACAAAATCCACTTTTTTTGAAGCAGTGCTGTATTGTGCTTTAATTCAATTCAAGTTCAATTCAGATTTATTGTAGGAAACTCCATTGAGCATGCTAATTCACAAGGAGATCCCAGTAAATAAAAGGTGTACATAAACAGGCTTGCATGAAATAGAGTACAGATAAAAAAATAGGCATACAAAAACAGGCTTACAAATGTAAGGTACATACTTTGCATAAAACAATGGGATTCATACATCACAACATACAATCACAGAAAGAAAAACAGGTCCTGACATTAAGGTAATGCAATAATGAGGCAATTTGCATAATGCAGCAATCTATGACTGAATGCAGAGAAGGCAAGGAATGCAGCAGAGGGATGAGCAGGAATGTGCAAAGACGTGAGATAGATAATCAGGAGAGGAGTGCTACAGGAGACAGTAGGGGCAGCTACTAGGACAACAATTGAAACAGGGCCAGAAGGAATGGTTAGGAGAATTGGGGGATGAAGAGGGATTCATCAGAGCTAAACCCTTGGGTATTTTCAAGCAGCTGTGAAATGCCTTGAGGTGAGCGACTTAAAGAAACTAATAGTGACCAGGCCAGTGATCTTGAGTACTGCTTGAATGCTGTTCCAAGGCACAGGGAAGGAATGTGATATAACTGCCTTGCTGAGGGAGGTTTTGGTTCTGGGGATGTCCAGGGGATGAAAGAAGACTTCCTTAGGGAATAAGCGCAGTGCAAAATGTGGACGAAAGAAGAGATATAGTCTGGAACTTTGTTATGTAGTGCTCTGAGTGTTCATATACGAAAGTGGAACAGACTTCTGGTAGTTAGGGATGTCAACCCAGTAACAGAATATAGATCACAGTGGTGGGTCCTGGGGGATGCTTTGGTAATAAAATGAAGGGCACGGTGGAAGAGGATATTGAGCCTGTGAAGGTTGATTGCCTAAGTGCAATTGTGTTATATCACCATAGTCTAAGAGCAGGAGGGATGTTGCCTGGACTAGTCTGAGTCTGATCTCAGTTGGGAAAAGAGCTCTGTGTCTAAAAAAGAAACATAGTATGATTTTAAGCTTGGCTGAGAGACCTGTTGAAGGATAATTTGTTGTTGACATAGACTCCTGGATATTTGAACTTGTCAACAATTTCAAGTGGTTCCCCTAGGGAAGTTGTGACAGTTGCAATGCTGGCCTTGATCCTGATTGGTGGGGTGGGGGTATTTTTGTGGCAGAAGAACATTACCTTAGTTTTTTTTTTCAGCTTTAGGAGATGCAGTCCCTGGTTTGCTGCATGAATCTGACAGCACCCAGTAGACTAATGCAGCAAACACATGTAGCAGCTGTCAGATCCTTAGCGGAATCTAAGATTTCCTGTAGTCAGTTTCTCATTAATTTTACCCGATGTCTTTTTCAACTATAAATAATTCCCTGGTCTAAGGGCTGGACAATTCTGGTTGTGTTGGGAGATAGGAATATAACTTTAATATTTCTGAACCCAGACAATGGAGGGTAACTACTAAAATTATCAAAGATCTGATTGATTTTGCAAGACCTCAGTCTCTTGTCCCTGTCAGGCAGTGGCTCTGTGAAAATTTCCTTTATCATCCATTCTGTTTTGTTGTTTATATACATTTAGCACAGGCAGATTTTTTAAACCTCTGCAACAGCATGACTGTGTCAACTTGTCAATGCCAATAAGATCGCCTGTTTCAGTGTCTGCCATGTTACATGTTAGGAGCACAGAAATTCTCTCCTTTGCCTTTTTGAGACCCATTGAGGTCTCAGTTTTAAAAGTTAAAGTGTCCTACCCAGTGCACCTCTAAAACAGCCCAGTTTAATCTGTATAAAAATATTTTCTGGGCTATAGTCACTCAGCAGATCTGACAGAGTGTCACATAACCATGAATTAGCCCCTTCACTGTCAGCATTAAGCTTCTCACTGTGCATTTTTTAAAACCATTGTTGTGATGTTTCCACCTGGTAAGCCAGCCATCAGTAGGCTTGAAAAGTTCCTTACCCTATGGCATGGCAAGCTGCTGTAATTTTTGTAAAAGCAGAGGGCCATTAATCAGAACCTCACTGCTGATAATGTTAGTGAACCATTTAAGGAAGGTTCCTTCCACATCCTAATCGTTACCCTCCCTTTTCCTTTTCCTTTCAGGAAGCTGGTTAGAATTCCACTCAGAGACCAAGAGATCATGGGTTTCTACAAATTACTGTGTAGACTTGGGAATGACAAAATGCGCTGAAAGCTCATGGAGACTGAACTTAGGAAGGTAGTGTATCTCAAATCAGGATTTAGATGTTCCTCACCAAAGAAAGTCATCATCATCATAATAATTTAGTGATTAGCGTATGCCATTTCATATTCAAAAAAGTTTTACAATAGAAAATTACAAAATACAAGTAAAAATAATAATACATAATACAAAGCCAGATAACAAATTCAGGATACACATTTCTTGAGCTTTAAAATGAGTATACATTACCAGATTATTTTAAGTTCATTCTAAATAGGGAAATAATATATTAATTGTACAATGTTTATGCAGAGTTTTCAGGATTCCAAATACTCATTTTAGTATGTTTACCTACCTTTATCATGTCCTTATTTACTCAAACAACTGCTACTTTTATTCAAAGTCCCATGTTTAAATCAGGGAAAAAATTCCCAATCTTTTTTCTTGAATCTTACCTATGGCAGTTTTATAAAGTGTCAAGTCTATAAGAGTATCAGTATTTTCTGTGTCAAATAGTAAATCTAATAAATATCTATCAGGGATATTGCAGTTCATTAAATGTTTGGCAAGTAGTTTAGTCCTGGGTTCATCATACCATGGACAATGCAGAGTTACATGCCTTAAATCCTCAATTTCAAGAAGGGGACAGTTGTACAATGCAGAGATTACTTGGTTCTTATTGTATCTAGCCAAGAGAACGTTACTTGCAAAGACTTCAAATCTGTACCTAGTGAGAATTTCTCTGTGGTCCTTATTTGTAACTGATTTAAGATATATACAATTTTTTTTTGAAATTTAAGTTGATTGGTTTCAAACAATACAACCAAGACAGAAAAGCAACAAAAAACAAAACCAGAGAGACATAACAAAACCAAACCCCGTCCCCCATTAAACAAATGTACAGGATATCAGGAAATGCTTAAAAGAAGTAAGAAAACACGAAATACATATCCTGCAGCCAAACTTCAGGAAATACATAATCCCCCACACCTCCCTCCCTCCCTCCCTCCAAGGGTGCACCAGCAAAGACCGCAAACACAAAACCTGAAATCTGGATATCACAGCCTATTTACAGAGTAACTTAACAACCTAAGACAGTTTAAATTGCTGACAAAGAAAGGAACAGGTCTAGGATCCACAACAACACAAAAGAAAACTAAAAACACTATATGTGCTATATGAGGGCCAAGGGATCAGGTCGTCAGACCTTACTATTAAGGCAAACATAGGGACTGAAGTTTACCCCATCTCTTATGAAATAAATCCTTACGATCCTTATAACTGGCAATTAAGTTTTCCGATTGGAGATATGACATTAACTCCTTTAACCAGTCAGCATATGATAAAACCAACTGGTCCATCCAATGTCTTAAAACCAGTTTCTTGACTGCCACAGATACTAAGGCCATATGGTATCTGCGCTCCACACTATCTATATGAGAGAAATCACCCAGCATACAGATTTCGGGGCAGAAAAACCTACTCAGACCCAGAAGGGGATCCAAATTGTCCTGGATCAAGGACCACAGTGGAGCAACTTTAGGACATTCCCAAAAAATGTGAATTAGGTTGCCCTCGGCTTGTAAACACTTGAAACAATCTGAGACAAAGACCAGTTTACGCTGAAAAAGTTTAACGGAAGTATAGTAAAGGTTATTAACAATATTATATTGTACTAACCGAAACCTATCTTGTGTATGATATCTATGTAAATTAGGCCAAAAATTACTCCAGAGTGGAACATCTTCAGGAAGAAGACGTGTCCAGACCAGAGGACCCCCAACATCCTACTGTGAATTAAAACTCAGGAGATAGGAATAAATCAGTGAGGTGGAATGAGACTGAGAAGCCAGGCTAATAATGTTAGATAGAAAGGGGTGTACAACCGAATGTTTGACCGTAGTACCAAATTTGTTACCCACCAAGTGCCGGAGTTGGAACACCTTAAAATACCTTTGGTTGATATATCAAACCTGGTTAAAATATCATCTGATGTAAGAAGCGAATCTTGACCAAACAAGTGTTCCACCCTAGAATCTTTGAGTTGTGGGAGCCAACTTGGTCCTATCCAAGAATTCCCCAATCTAATATTGGGATTGAGAACTATCGGCTGCCCTAGATCCGTGAGATTGGAGATCTGAAAAAACTTGAGACATTGTGCCCACGATCTAAGAGAAACTGCCACCGTATCATCAGAGACCAGCTGTGAGAGGGCTTTCGGGGTCTGGTAGAATAAAGCGGACATATCAGCTCTAAGTTCGGAGAGAAAAGCCTTCTCCAACTGAAGCCAGATTGGGCAAGAGCTCTCAGTATTTGTAGAAAACTATTTCCCTAACTTAGACAAGTGGGCCGCCCAATAGTACAGAAGAAAGTTAGGAAGTCTGCAGCCACCTCTTTCCTTAGGGAGCGATAAGGTGGCATAGGAGCATCGCACCCCCTTCCCCCATCAAATAAAAGTGGAAAACAGTCAGTGAAGCTGTTGAAAGAAGGAAAGAGGGACCCAGAGATTGGTAAGATTCAACGGATAGAAAATCTGGGGAAGAACATTCATTTTGATAATATTAATTCTGCCCCACAGTGAAATAGGGAGGGCTGACCAACATTGTAGGTCCTGGCTAATCGAGTCTCTGACTCTAATCAAATTTAATTTTTTAAGAAGGGAGGGGTCAGTGGAAAAGTAAATTCCAAGGTATTTAATTGATCTGAGGTCCACCTCATTCCAAAGGAAGGAAATCTTGCTTAAGCGTATAATTGTTTAAGGGAAAATCTCACATTTGGAGATGTTTAATTTGTAACCAGAGAAGGAGCTAAACTGCCTAATAATATCGAGGGCTGCCTCTAAGGATGTTACCGGATCTACTAGATGCAGCAAGACATCATCTGCATACGCAGACAGAACTAATTCCAGCTTTTGGAGCTTGATAAGTCTCACACGGGGAGAGGACTTGAGTTTAATCAGTAAAGGCTCCAAATATAAATTAAACAACAAGGGAGAAAGGGGACAACCCTGCCTGGTACTGGCAAAAAGACGGAAAGAGGGGAACAAGACCCCATTACAGTAAATTTTAGCGGAGGGGCACTTATAAAATACCTGTATCGTGTTCAAGAAGGAGATCGGAAAGCCCATTTCCTCCATTACTGTCCATAAAAAGGACCAGTCAACCCGGTCAAATGCTTTCTCAGCATCAAGAGAGATTAGAGCAGCAGGACCTGAAGTAGACCGGGCATACTGAGAAATGTGTGAAAAGGTCCTCAGATGGTCAGCCGCCGACCTCCCGGGAACAAAACCAGTCTGCTCAAGGCTCAGAAGCTCCAACCAGATCTTCTTGATCCTTTCAGCGAGTATTTTGGCTAGTATTTTAATATCATAATTTTGAAGGGAGATAGGGCGGTAACTAGCCAGATCAGAGGGTTCCTTATCTGCCTTAGGGATTAAAACTATAGTAGCCTTGAATAAGGCAAGATCAAGCTCAGATGAAACCGGGAGATAATTATATAACTTAAGAAGAATGGGAGTTAAATCCTTGACAAAAACTTTATAAAAGTTTGCCGGAAATCCATCCGGACCCGGCGCCTTGTCTGGGGCCAAAGAAGCAATAGTGCTCCTTATTTCTTCAGCTGAAATAGGGGCTAGTAGACTCGCTTGTTGGGACTCTGATATGCATGGTACACCTATTCCTCTTATGTATTCTTTGACATCTGCTATAGGGTAGCATGTCGGGGAGTAACTATAAAGACCCGAATAATATTCTTTAAAGACATGTGCAATGTCTCTGGGCGAAGAGACACTATTACCTGATGGGGAGGTCAGGGAAGGGTTGATCCTTGAACTCTCAAGTGCACGCAGGCACAAAGCTAATAACTTACCAGATTTTTCACCGAGATCCAGATATTTAGCTTGGGTTTTCAGCAGGCAATATTCTGTTTTTTCTTTCAGGAGATCTGAGTATTCATTCTTAGCTAAGAGAAGCTCCTTAAGATCCAACACTGAGAAGTTGCGAATACCTACTTTCTAAATCCCTAATCCTGCCTACCAACTCCAACGACCTAGCTAAGTGTGTCTTCTTTCTAAAGGAAGCCATTTTGATAAAGTCACCCCTGAGATAACACTTTAGAGCTCCCCATATCATATCAACCCTAGGGGTGGAGTTCATATTGTCAGCCAGAAAGAGAGATATCTGGGAACTGATTTCTGAGACACATTGGCGGTCTTTTAGTAATTGAGTATTTCATCGCCACATGGAGTCATGAGAGTAATCAGGATTTAAGGACATTTGTACCCAGACTATAGCATGATCCGACACAATGATCGGTTCAATGCCAGACAGAGAGACATTCAGGAGGAAAGAGAGACTGACTAAAATCATATCTAATTTTGATTTAGTACCATGTGATTGAGATTGGAAGGAAAAAGCACGACAGGAAGGGTTGGCAAGGCGCCAAGGGTCACCCAGACCCAACAACAAAATCAGTTCACAGAAAGCTCTCTGAGCCGGGAAGGCATACGCTTGTCCTGAGGTTCCCTATCCAACGTCGATGAGAAAGGTACATTCCAGTCCCCCCCAATATAATTTGGACAGGCAAAAAGCTAGCCAACTTATCCGCCAGAGTCATAAAGAACTCGGGGTTCCCCCCCACCGGTCCATATACTGAACCAAGAACTACGCTTTCTCCATTTAAATTACCCTTCACTAGAACATATCTCCCTTCTGGGTCTGAGAGAACTAGGTCTCTGGTAAACAGAACATGCTTTTTGAGAAGAATCGCCACCCCCTTACTGAAACAAGAGTTCCCAGCAAGATAAAATTGAGAAAAACCAGATCGAGAAAGCAACCTAGCTTCATCGTGGCATAGGTGTGTTTCCTGCAAAGAAAGGATATTAATGTGGAGCAATAAGCAGTGATTAAAAGCCTGCAGATGTTTGACCCGATCCCTAAGCCCTCTAACATTCCAAGACGCTAATTTAACTGTATTTCTAGCCATTTTAAAGATATATCAAACCAATCAGATATCCAGACAGAATGATTATCAGATACCGTAGCAAGGTGCACCTCCCATATAAAGGTCTGAAACCCCACCGAAACCCTCCCTCCCCCCATCCCCCAAAAGTCCAAAAACCAGAAAAATGAAGAAGACCAGCTCTTGGGGGAACGGTCCCCCCATTCCCCCATCCCACCGATAGCCATATCAACCAGAAAAAGGCCATTTAAATGAACAAACCAAAGTACAAAAAAGTTAGATGGAATGTCAATCCGTAACCCCCCACCCCACAAACCCCTTCCCCCAACCTGAATCCTGGGCTTAGTGAAAAACCAGAGAATGCCAGGAAAAACCCTCCTCCCCCCTAAAGAAATCAGAGAAACCAGTACTATAGCGTGCCATCGTTAACCCCTCCCCACAAATGACCCAACTATAAACCCCAAAAACTATATACAATTGGAGGTCCGAAAGATATGGTCCAAGATATAGTCTGTTACCCTGAATCACGAACCTCCTTAATCCCACGTGAACCTCCAACCCCCAGAGCCGGAGCAGTACCCATATACTACAAGATAGAGGTGTACCAAATGAGAACAAAACCCCAATGATAGTAAGCCCAGTCCTTCCCAATCCAGCCCCAGGCAGAGGTTAGCAGCCCCCCTAACACACAGCTCGCAATCCCACATCCAGCGAGCAAGCCCACTAAGTCCACACCCCATAGCCGCCTTCCCCCACCCCAGCCCTCCGACATATAAATAAAACAGACCAAGACAAAACAGAGATAAAAGGGATAGGGCATGTGGAGGGGGAAAGAAAGAAAGTAGCAGAACATAAATGGGCCTCTAGGTCCCAAGTTATAAAAGAAAGCCAAGCCCCACTGTATCAACTGAGCCAGCATAACTCCCATCACCTCCTCCATAGTAGAATGATTGGCACACCTACCCGGATCCACGCCGACCCTGGATATAGAAAGGCCAGACCTCCAAATATCAATTCAAAGGGTGATAGAGAGAGTTCACTGGAACAGCCAGATCAAGGGTTGCTGTTTCCGAGGGGACCGCTATAACCACAGGACCCAAAGCGGTCCATCATCCAGGAAGTTCCCACCCAGAAACCACAACCACCAAACAGAAGTTCCACCGCGGGGATGCAGACGCAAAAAACGGAACCGGGAGCCCCAGCCAAGACCCAAACCCAGCGATCTGTCTCCCTCCAGCCCCAACAGACAGCCCATGGAGAGGACCCCAAAGGAAAGACCAGGACAGCCAGAACAGCAAAGCGATGGATGACAGAGAGAGCAGAGACAGAGGTAGGTAAGAAAAAGATAGGTAGACACAAACGAGAGGCCAAAGAAAGAAAAAACAGACCACCAGGAGAGACCAGATACAGACACATCTAAAATAAGAAAGGTCAATTTAAGAGGTCACTAGAGCAGCCATCTGGAGTCCACCATAAAATCTTTCAGCCAGGCCCTTTGAACAAGTCAGGCAGTCTATTGGAAAGTTCCTTATGGGCCACTTCAGGAGTGCCAAAACTAATAGATGAACCTCCGACAGTCACTTTCAGAGTTGCAGGATATATCATCCTGAATGGGATTGCTGCGGCTATTAACTTTTGCACAACAGGGTGGTACGCTGCCCTCTTCTCCCAGATTTCTTTAGGTAGGTTCTGGGCAACTCGGATCCTCGATGCTCCCCACAGAATCTCCTTCAGCTCCTGGGCCTTCAAATAAACGTGCTGCCTTTCCACATAACTAAGGAACTTCATGATGATCGGGCGTGGGGGAGATCCAGCTGCAGGTCGAGGGCGCAATGAGCGGTGAGCCCTTTCAAGGTGGTAGGAGGTATTTATAGGGGATGGGCCCACTATTTTAATGAGGAATTTTTGTAGGAAAGCCACGAGGTCTGGGCCTTCTTCCAGCTCAGGAAGGCCCATTATCAGCAGATTATTTCAGCGGTTTCGCCCCTCCAAGTCCTCAGTTTTAAGCTGCAACCTCTTCACTTGCTGCCTGAGCTCGACTATTTCCTTCTCGGCCCTGGATCTCCACTGCTCCGAGGAAGCGACCCTGACCTCCACATCCGAGACCTTTTTAGAGACCGAGGAGAGGTCATTGCGCAATGACTTAAGCTCTCCAGTCAATTCTATGAGAAGATCCTTCAGAGGGTTAAGTTCTTGGAGGAATTTATCATCCGACAGTGGAGTAGGTTGCAGTATCTTATCTCCTCGATAATTCCGGCCTAGTGAGGCCTGGTTTCTTTTCATGACCTTCTCCGGGGATGCAGGGGAAGTGTGCTTAGTTAGGCCCTGCTTCCCATCCACCTCCATCGCGACCCAGAAAAGGTTTAATTTCCCAAGATGAAGTCTCCAAACGATGGTAGGCTATTAGTGCAGCTTCTTTCTGGCTAAATTTACCGAAAAAACTTCGGAATGCACTATAAAATTACACAATAAAGGTGGCCAGAGGGGGGAGCTCAGTATCCCAGCTGCTGCTTAGGTGGATGCCATCACGTGACCTCTAAGATATATACAATAATGTATGGGAAAGTGTGCTTAATGAGAAATTTATGGTTGCCTGAGGTGTGGGATGCTACATAAACCCCGAGGACGAAGCCAGAGGGGTTTATTAAAGCATCCCACATTGAGGGCAACCATTAATTTCTAATTTAAGCACACTTTCCCATACTTTATTATTTGTAATTGCTGGACAGCAATTTTTTCCAGCCCTGAGTCTGAGAGACACACACACACACACACACACACACACATACACACACACACACACACACTGACTCTCTCTCTCTCTCACACACACACACACACACACACACGCACCACGCGCCTTGCACACACACACACACACACAAAGTCTCCCTGTTCATCTTTTTTTTAATTAATTTAATTATTGTTACAGTTTTTTTTTTAGGTTTGTTTAATTTTGGCAGATTTGTGTACTGACATCGCAATCGTGAGCTTGTTACCTGAAGAAGCAAGGTCAGAGCTTTTCTTGGCGAAGCCCGTAAGAGGCATTACCAGCAGCTTTTCTCTAGTGGGGCTCTGAAATGCCCATGTAAGTTGTGAATGGAAGGTCAGCCAGATACAAATAGTTTACAAGCGAAAAAAAAACAGTATTCACGTGCATGGTGTGGCGGCTCCTCGCTAAGCAGGAGAAAGGAGTCGCCATGTTTCTGATGGTATTTAGCCCACCCATTAGAAGCATGGAGCCAATCGGAATATGGCTCTTCATTTACTGATGTGGCGCGTGTTTGCCGTTATAACCCGCAGGTTATAACGGTAAATTATAACTGGCTCAGCGTATTGAAAAAATTGCTGGCCAGTTATTATATGGTTTTAAATTATGTTCTACCATGTAATTTACCAACCAAGGTGATATTTTATATTTTTCAAGTCATGTAGGTCCCTCTGTCTAGAAAGTTTGCATATTTTTTTTTGTTAAATAGGAAGTATATTTGATGCTAATACTTATGATTTGTTCATGCCAATTTTTAAGATACATTAATCCGTTTAGTTTCAGAGGAGCTTTCAATTTTAAAGAGCCATGTATTTCTGTTAAGTTTTAATAGTTTCTCCTTTTCTCTTATACACAATTTAGTTAACGGATCAATTATATTTGTTTTGGTCTTGACCCAATAGTTAATTAATTTTGCTAGTATCACATGCTCCAAACTTGGTTGTCCAATCTGTGACCTAACCAATGTATTTGGTGTACCAGTGGGTAATCATAAACATTTTTTGTAAGCATTGTTTAATACTGCTTCTAATTTTGTAATAATAGCTACACCCCAGACTTTGGCAGAGTACAGTATTTGTGTGGTGACGTTTGCATTTAAAGTTTTGAGTAAAGGGCCTATGGCATAACCACCGTATAGATGATTAAAACATTCCAAAGCCATTAAAGTATTTTTGGTTTTCATATAAAGATAATTTATATGTTTATTCCATTTAAGGTTACTTGAGAACAACACTCCAAGGTACAGGTACTCTTTCATATATTTTAGTATTTTATTGTTAAGTAGAATACTCCTATAATTGTTTTTTTACTGTCAAAAACTGCTACCTGTGTTTTTTGTACATTAGGTTGTAAAGTTTTTTCAGAACACATTTTCCCCATCACATGCAAAACTCTTTGCAACCCAGGCCTGCTGGTCGATATTATCACAAGATCATCCACATATGCTAGTACTAGAATTCTTTTACAACCAATCTTTGGGGAGTTATGTTCATTCTCCCCAATTGCCTTCATTATATCATCTATGTAAATGTTAAATAAGACTGGGGCTAGAATGCAGTTCTGCATCACACCTAGATTGGTGTTAATTTTCCCTGTCAAGTCACCTTGTTTTGTATACTTTATTTGTACCCATGTATTTGTATACAATGTTCTAATTCAGCAGATTAAGTTCTGTTCAATACCTAATTCCTTCATTCTAACCTACAATATTTGTCTCTTAATAGAATCAAACACCACATAAATGTCTATGTATGCAACAAATAAAGGCTGCTTTCTAATATTACAATATTTTTCTATAAGGTGACTGAAGAGGAATTTTTTTTTCTTTTTTTATATTTTGTAAATCCAGCCTGTAAATGTGATAATACTTAAGTTTGATCCAACCAGACAGTTAGTCTACCCAGCAGGACTTTAGCAAAATGTTTGGCAAGATTGTCCAGGAGGATAATTGGTCTTTAGTTCCTTGGGTCCTGGTTTGAAACTTTCTTAAATATAGGTAAAATATAGCTTACATGCCAAGTTGTGGGAAAATAAGCATGCATAATTATTTTATTAAAGAGAGCTGTATATGTTAGCCCACCAATTCACATTCAATTTATAGAAATCTATGGGAAAGGGTTTGGGACCTAGAGATTTATTTTTTTTGAAACTACTGATGGCATAAGTTAGTTCATCTGTTGTGAGCCATTTAAAATCTCCATCAGTCTCCAGCTGCTCCTGGCAATTTTGCATTTTGTCATCCCATTATACTTCAGCAAAAAAGTCTACTCATTTGTCCTGGTTAATATAGATATCCAGCCTTGTTTTAGTGGTTTTCATGCCAGCAGCTACCAAAGACCAAAACATGCTATCGCCTTTGTTTCTAACTGCGCTATACATGGTTTCCCAGAGTTGTTGTTGATGTTCAAGTTTCTTTGTGTTAACCTTTTATTTTATTTCCTCTCCTAAGCTGATTAAGTATATTGAGATTTTGTTTAGTGGGATCTTTTTTGGTAATTCGTAACTGCTTATTTAGCTTTTTCTTTTCCTGTCAGCAAAATTTGAAAAAACAGTTTTCATATTTGTAAGTTAAACCAGTTTTGTCAGTCCTTGAGTTCAGTGGTTTAGTATAGTTATCTTACAATTGAATCATCATGTTGTATATTTTATCCATTTCTATTTCAGATTCCAATACTGATTCCATTTCCAATATAAACTGCATAGAGATTTGATCAAGGGAAACTTCTGCGATTGTATTCCATTGTCGTCTATTATTTCTATATTCTATAACCTCATCTCATTTCTGTGTTATTTGGGTATCTATTGTTCTCATTATTTTTTAATTTATTTTATTGATAAGCACATCAGAATTAAAACCCTTTAAGTCATAGACTTGTTTCCAAAGGCTTCACGTCATGATACAAAGAGAAAAATACAGATAGTAACACAAATTAAAGGGACAGGTAATAAATAAGATGGAGAACATTGAATACAATTAGCAGGGTGATAGCTGGGTGAACTTCAGTGCTATACAAAAAGTTGCTAGGCAGTTGTTAACATGTCTATTAGCAGAATGAGATGTAGTCCTATAAAATCAGTACCTAGGCAGCTGCTAACATACAAGCATGGTAACTTCTTATGAGGTACAAAGTGTGCTGTCTCAGAAGAGACATTGTCTAGGCTGGCTATGCTCTGGACCCTTAAAAGAGGCACCTAGAGGCCTAGGGTGGTTTTGGAAGAGGACATTCACAGTTACGGGTGTACAGAATGTGATTCTTGAGTGCGACCTTGAAAGGTCCTATTTTGCTGAGAGAGGTGATGGCAGGTTGGGGAGCATTGTACCAGGAAGGTGCTCTGAAGGGGAAGGATCTTTGTGCTAGTGCAGTCCTGACCCTAGGGATCTGCAATATAGTCTTGGAGGCACTGTGAGTTGCAAGAAGTAGTGGTGGCAGGGAGAAGGGACATGGAGAACCCGCGGGTGGACATACCCAGTTGTATTTTTTTGGCAAGGAGACAGGACTGATATTGAAGTCTCTCTTCAAGTGTGAGTACATTGGTTATGGAATAAAGGGTGCAGATCTGTGTCTGGTTATCGGCTCCAGACAGGCGCCGGCATGCCTTGTTAATGGAAATTTGGATTTTGTTTAGAGTGGTGGTGTCGGCTGCTGTGTATACTGTGACTCCATAGTCCACTTGGGACAGTACAAGGAGGTGACTGCCAGGCAGAGGGCTTTGGGTCGCAGGCAGTCCTTATGTCTGAATAGCAGGCCAATGAGTGCATTGGTGACTGAGGTGAGCATATTGATGTGACAGTGAAATGAAAGGGTAGAGTCAAAAGTGATGCCCAGGTATTTGTAGGTGAGGACTTGGTCCAGTGGATGGAGTGAGCTGGAGAGGATCTGGAGGGATGAGTCCTTGGCTTTGCTTTGGTGATGGGCAAAAAGTATGTTTTTTTTTTTAATATTTATGATAAGTCGGCTGTCCATGAACCAGTTCTTAGTTTGACTGAAGGAGTGCTGGAGGGAGGACTGGCATGCAGAGGGGTCAGAATGGGAGGTAAAGAGGACCACATTGTCCACATAAAGAAGAACCCTGCCTGAACAGAAGCTAGGCAGGGCATTTAGATAAATACTAAAGAGCAATGAGCCCAGGATGGAGCCCTCAGGGACACCAGAGTGTACATAGAAACATAGAAACATAGAAGTTGACGGCAGATAAGGACCGCAAGGCCCATTCAGTCTGCCCATTTCTTTTTCTACCTTGTAAATGTGCCATTGGCCTTTGCTCTGTCAGTGACCTATCGATTCATAGTCATTTGTATTGCTCCCTTATGCCTATCCCATGCCTGTTTGAAGCCCTGCACTGTATTCATAGCCACCACTTCTTGTGGTAAGCCATTCCATGCATCTACCACCCTTTCTGTGAAAAGAATTTCACATTCCCCTTAATCGGCTCCTCTAATCTCATGCTGTGTCCTCTTGTCCTGCTATTTTTCTTATATTTAAACATGTTAGACTTTTCACCTTGTTTATGCCCTTAAGGTGTTTGAATGCCTCGATCATATCACCTCTCTCCTCCTTTGCTCAAGGGTATACATATTGAGTCTGTTAATCTGTCCTCATATGTCTTCTGAAGCAGTCCCTTCACCATTTTGTTGCCCTTCTGGACTGCCTCAATTTGTTAATGTCCTTGTGAAGGTGTGGCTCAATACTGCACGCAGTATTCCAGATGGGGCCTAACCAATGTCTTGTACAGAGGGATTATTACCTCCTCTTATGACTTGTGATACCCCTACTAATACACCCTAACACCCCTAGCCTTATCTACTGCTTTAGAGGTCTGCTTGGATGATTTTAGGTCATCAGTGATGATGATGCCCAAGTCTCTTTCTTCCTTTGGACCGCTTAGCAACTCCCTCCCAGCCTATAAGTGGCTTCAGGGTTTCTTCCCTATGTGCATGATTTTGCACTTTTTGCATTAAATCCCAGTTGCCACTCTTCTGACCATTCTGCTAGTTTATCCAGATCTCTTCTCATTCTGCCCACCCCATCTGGATCATCTACTCTGTTGCAGATCTTGGTGTCATCTGCAAACAGACAAGCCTTACCCTCTAGTCCATCTGCGAGGTCACTAATGAAGATGTTGAATAGGACTGGCCCCAGGACTGATCCCTGTGGTACCCCACTTGTGACTTGCATCTCTTCTGACTGTATACCATTTACCACCACTCTCTGTTTTCTGCCAGTCAACCAGTTTGTACAGGCTGGGTACTGGAGAGGGCAGTGTTAATTTTAACACATTGGGACCTTGAAGAAAGGTAGCTAGAGAACCAGGAGAGGGGTCCATGAGTGAAGCCAAGTTGGTGGAGTATGTTCAAAAAGAGGGGTGTGAGACAGTATCAAAGGCCTTGGAGAGGTAGATAAAAATGGTGCTGGTGAGGTGGCCCTTGTCTAGGGCAGAGTGGAGGAAGTTAGAGAATTCTGTGAGGGCAGTGATCATGCTATGGGCAGATTGGAAGCCATGCTGCTTCCTGCATAGGAAGCCGTGGGTGTCAAGATACTCTGTGATTTTATTGGCCAGTATTTTTTCAAGAGCTTTGGAGAGTGGAGGAAGGATGGAGATTAGTCAATAACTGTTGGGGAAGGAGCTATCCCCACCTTTCAGTATGGGGGTAATGACTGCCATTTTCCAGGTGGATGGGAACTGTCCAAGACACAGAGAACAGTTGAGTAGGTCTGTGAGTGGGGCAAGAACGGAGTCAAGGACAAGTCGAGGGAGTCTCATGTCAAATGTGTCATTGCAAGGGCTAGTTCCACTGAATGCTTTGGTTAAGCAAGGTTTGGCTTCTTGCAGACTAATGACCCATAAGTGGAATGGTGGGTGGTGGAGATTAGGTGCCGAAGAGGGTGGAGCTGAGTCAAAAAAGTTGCCAGGGAGGATTGCACTGGGATCAGAAAAAGCAGTGTTGAGGCTATCAGTGATGCTTTTTGGATCTGTGGAAGTGGTGCTGTTAATGTCGAGTTGGGATGGGATGGAGAGTAGGATTTCCTGTTAAGTTCTTTTATATTGTCCCAGAACTTGCAGGCACTCCCCCAGGATACAGCCAGAGAGGATCTGTAGTATTCTGCCTTGGCTTTACATATGGTCCAGGTGCATATGTTACACTCAGTATTATAGGCTTATCTATCTGTCTGTTTGGCAGAGGCGGTGGCTTTGTGCCAGAGATTGTCCCTCAGTTGCAGTTGTTGAAGAAGCATAGGAGTGGCCCAAGGCACATTACGCTTCTTGGTATGGGTTTTGACTAAAGAGGGGAATATATCACAGGCCTTGTTGAGGGAGCTAGTGAAGTAGTTGAGGGCCTCGTCTATATTCTGGGACAGTTTTATGGGGGACCAATGCCAGTAGGCTAGGTAGTGTTTGAGCTTAATGAGGCTGCCAGGTCATAGATGGTGACAGGAAACAAAGCTGGGAGGTGGTTTGGGTAGCTGACAGGACCAGGTGAAGAGTATTGGAGAGTGGTCACTCAGTGAGTTAGGGAGGACCACAATGTCCATGATTCTGTGGAGGTGATTGGTTAGAAGGATGCCCAGCAGGGTGTTTGAGCCACTTGAGGGGCTAGACCTAGTGGGTTGTGTTACCAATTGAGTTAGGTCGATGGCAGCAAAAGTGTCCTTGGCATGGGCTGCTGAGCTGGTTTACATTGAGATCGCACACCAATATCTGTTCTACTTTATGGGGGAGGCTGGATAGGTAATCAGAGAGGGATAGGATTGCAGAGGTTTGGTTCTGTGCTGGGATATAACCCATGGTGATAATAAGGGTAGCCCTTGTGGGATCAGGAGTGAGTTTTAGGGAGAGAGCTTGTGCCCCATGGTCCAGTGTAGGGGTGGGGAGTGCTTGGCACAGCAAGGAGTCTCAGATGTAGAAAGCACAGCCACCACCACACTTTCCCACTCTATCCTCCCTGAAGAGGGAGTAGCCGGGGAATGTGACAAAGGAGTCAGGGGTCATTTTAGAGAGCCAAATTTCCACTAGTGCCAGTACATCTGGTTGGTGTTACACTAGCCAGTATTGGAGGGATGCAGTCTTCTTTGGGAGACTGCAGATGTTCATGGAGGTGATTCGTAGCCCTGGAGGGGTCAGCAACTGGTTGTAGGTAGCAGGGCCTGAGTTGGGATGGATGTTACCAGATAGCAAGTGTAGTAGGGAGATTATCCTGGAGAGAGCTGAGAGGCGTTTATTAATTACTGGATGATGACTGTAGATGGGCTTTATGGGGAGTGAGCAGGGGATGGGCAGGAAGCAGGGGGCTGGGAAGCTGAAGTACAGCAAAGGGTGGGGGATTGAGGGAGAGCAGTGTCGTGGGGAGGGGAGCAGGGGGTTGAGGACTGAGGGAGTTGTCAGGGTGGGGAGAGGTGGGTAGAAGGAGGTCTGAGGGATACATCTGACATGCTAAGCTTGGGAGGCATCGGCGAGCATACAGGTAGAAAAGTAGTAGTAGTAGTATCACAAGTAGGGCTGGACCGGCTGTGCATAAAGAATTGGTATTAGATGTCAGTGGGCATTGGGGTCACAGCAGGTACAAGGCTGCAGGGGTGCCTGCCAGAAGTGAGGCAGCCACCTGCCATTTAGAGTTCAGCATGGTGTCTTCTAAGTTAAAGAGTTAAGATTAATACCAGCAAGTGTGAGGCCCTATAATTGCATTCTGCATCTTTAAGGGGAGTTGCACTATTAGTGAGAGGAGAGGATGAAGATTGCCAAGGGGTGGTGCTGAGGGGGGAAGGAGAGTATTTAATAAAAGCTGGGGACGGGGATGGGGGATGGGGGATGGGGCGGGTGAAAAATTCAAGCAGGAAGCAGAGAAAGTGAAACAGAAATAGGATTATTTGCAGGGTGTACCTTACGGCTGTGGCACAAATTAAACCTGCTCTACACAGAGGACTGTAATAATTTTAAACCTAAAAAACCTGCACTCTAAAGGATCCTGCACTTCAAGTAACCCTTGAAGTGCAAAATTGCTGTAAACAGGCTTAGATTCACATTTCAGTTAGCATTCAGAGGACAATTTTGAGAAACTTAACCAGTACTAGAATCAGTAAATAAAATTAGCTTAAAGTCCAAAAGGAGTAGCAAAGAATTTAAAAAGTGGAGCAACCAATCAGCAGGCAGAGCCAATGGTTCCAGCCAGTCAGCATGGAGAGGCCAGAAGTTTCAGCAGCATACCTTCAGTCTGGTGATTGTCAGGCAGTACAGCAATGAAGGCAGCTGGCGGACAGAGGGTACCCACCGGGCTGCTTGCAGCAGCAGAGGCACCTGTGTTAAGGGTGAAGCTTTGGTCTGGTGATCGGCAGGCAGTATAGCAATGAAAGCAACCTTAGGATAAGTGACATATGATCACTTTCTATCCTTTGAATGAATTTTAAATCAGTATATTTTCTGAAATCATACATTGAACATATTGCATTGTCAATGGTAGAAGACCCCCTTGTGCTTATATGAGTTGTCCTCCCGTCATGATCTGAGAGGAGGTGCCCATTAAGTATTGCCAACTGAAGTGTTTCCAAAACATTTACCAATTGTAGATGTCTATTATTCATTTTTTTATCCATTGTGTGTCTAGATGGTATTCCTAAATTTACTATAATTTCTTCAAGGTCATTATTACAGTTTAAATCTGCAGATCTAATGTTGAGATCACCCCAGGTCAGTATTTCTGTACTTTGAGTTTTAATTATCAGAGTTTTAATGTCATTTATTAATTTATTTGTCAGTTCTTTATCGTAAAGAAATGTATTAGTTGGGTTATATAAACATTACCTAACAATAGAGTTTGACACCAGATTTCAACCAAATGAAGTAAATAATTAGTTTTAATAATAGTTTCCATTTCTTGTATTTATTCGGTTACTTTTACGCATGCTACTAAACCCCCCATATATTGTCCTGGTTTCTTTAATTTTTGCCCAGGTGTTTGTACTTTAATATAACCATTGAAATCTATTTTTCTGTTGTTTCTGCATTGTGCCAAGTCTCCTTTTGCATTATAACATCATTTTGATTAAGAAACTCTAAAAATTCAGTATGAGCAAAATTTTGTAATGATTCCTGTAATGTTCCAAGAAATAATGGCTATATATTCATCATATTTTTTAAGTATTCAATACTAAATCTGTTACATAGAATGTCTTGCTTAAAAGACATACATAGGACATCACTATCCACATTATATTCATTATCTGTGAGTCAGTCATTATGGTCCTTGAGTAGTTCAAATCTTTTACCACATCAACATTATAACAAATATTGCTTCCATTAGATGTACTAAAGTTGGAAATGGATCTCTCTAAGACATTCATGTTCAGACAGTGAATTCCTATATTGTCGAGTATTACACTTTTCCGTAACCTTTGTTCTACTAAATTTTTGTTGCTTAAAATCAAATTAATCTGATTCTCTTCATCCCTATTCTTATACACTCTGTTCACTTTAGCAATGTCATCTTCGTAAAACTCTATCCCCAACACATTAGCAAACAGTTGTATTATAAGTTGTTTAAGCTTTATGTTAGGTTCATATCCAAGAGAATTAACCCAAAAGATGGTTAAAGTTATGTCTGGTGAATCTGATAGCTATCCAATAGTACAATATCTTGAATCGAGTGGACTGTTGTCATTTTTATGCAGCTCTTCTCTGTGGTAATTTCACTATCTATAATTTTTGATAATGGCACAGGGCAGTCCAAGCTTAATTTAACTTTGTTCAGATGCCTAGAGTTTTGCCACACTTAATTTGCCACTCTTTCATGTTTAAAAAACAACAGGATTAAATAATTCCCTGAACAATCATGGACTCTAGAAGCTTTAGTAATGTCATCATCCAGGATGTCTAATAGTAGCTATTCCCTGCTAATCAGATATGCTAATATCAAAATAACTTGCTCATTCTGTTTCATCCCTCGTAACCCCTCTAAGTAGTAGGACAGTGTGTTCTGAATCTGATTGTTCTACTTTTTGCCGTTGTTGTACCTGTAAATTAGTTTATCTTCTTCTTCTTGTTTTTTTATAATATTAACTTTCTGTTTTTTTCATCCCTCCTTTTATAGGAACTCCTTGGTTTTTCCCCATACTCTTATGCAGAGTCACTTCATTTGTTTTAGAGTGAGTCTTCTCATTTTCCTTTTCCTTCACTAATGTGAGGGTTTCAGCTACCTTTCCTTTTGTTTATTATTTTCCTCCCTTTCTTGTATAGGGCTAGGCTGATCCTTTTGATTTTGCTTTTCTTCCCTGTTGCCCAGTTGTTGTTTTTTTGTTCCCTTTTTATGTACTTTGTTATTACCTTTCTGTTCAATCTGTTTGCTAGCTTGTTCAGCTGGATCCTTTTTATCTAATTGCCTTAATTCCTTAATTAAAGCTGTCTGTGTTTCCAACATATTTTTATTATGGGCAATTTCTCCTCTTAACTGTAGGAGCTTATTCTTCATTAAAATGATCTGTTCCATGATTGCTCTATTTGCCACATGCGGGTCCTTTAGAACTTGTATGAGATCGATTTCCAAAAAGGGACAATATGCATGTTGTTGTGGGCTTTCTGAGGCCTGAGCCTCATTATGTATGTCCATCTTTAGAGAACTGTTTTTTTTTTTTGTTCATCTTGTAAAATATCCTTCATGCCTGTTATTGTTTCCTGAAGTTCTTGTCTAATTTCTCTGATTTCCTGCTGTCTGGTTGTATTGAGTTTGCATAAACCTGTGATATCTTTCCTAAATCTGGAAACTGCTGAAAGCTATCATTAGTGTTTTGATTTCACAGTTATTATTTCTACAAGAGAAAGTTCCTGGACTAGTTCGTCTTGTCCAGACCCAGCTATTACTGAATCATCCACAGAATTTGACTCATCGCTGTCAGTATATATTAACTAAGGAGATTGTTCCAGGGACCCATATTTTAAGTTTTCAGCAATTCCCTTTTTGTCCCCATTATGTGTTGAACAATTGTTGTTTCTGTTTATATCTGAATTTAGGATTGGTGTAGATGTGTCCTTAATACATACATCTTTTTTCCTTTGTAATTCCAGGTGTTTTGTAAATAAAGTTTGCCCATTTATTCTAATGGGATTCTCCTTTTTCTTTTTGTCTTTTTGACTCTGAAACAGCTTTCCTTCTTGCTGTCTGTCCTCACTAATATTTCCTTTCTGCTTCTTGTTTAATCTCCAATTTCCCTTTTAGTTTGTATATTCTTATGTTTCTCTATTCACCACATTATTTCTTGAGTTTTGTGGTGCCACAGTCTCTTTTTTTTCTGAACTGTCAGTTAACCAATTTATTTAGAAATCTAATTGTGAATTTAGAAGCATAAGGGCTATTGAGTTATTACAGCATTACTGACATTTGCAGGAGAGAGGTTTGTACGATGATTCTGAAATATTGCACCCACTAAACTGAATACCCTCTCAGCACTTACACTGGAGGGTGGGCATGTCAGGTACTTCAGTGCCACTGAGATCAGCTCAGTTCATTCACTGACCTTTCCACTCCAATATAAAAGAGGATCATTAGTTATTGACAGATGCCTATTTTCAGCCAAATATGAGTCAACCATTCGCTGTGCTGCATGAAGTTCAGAGGGTGATGCATCATCCTGTTCTCTGGAATCATTTATGTCACAAATCCTCACTTGGGACAAAGCACCCCAAAGTTAGTTGCTAACAACCGATTTTGATAACAGACCACCTGGAACTGCAGCCCCCTTTCAGGATGTGCTTGATGCTACTCCAAACTGACCTTCAGCCTGATTATGATGCTGAGGTTTACTGACCTTGGCACATGACTTCTGTGCCTCATGAACTAAAGTGTGCTAGTTGCCTACTGACAGTTTTTACCTGTTCCGGCCCTTCCTCCAGTAGCGAGGCAATTCCTCGTTTGTATCGTCGGTCCAGCATCGTTGCTATTGCAAAGTCGTCACTCTGCTAAATGCTCAAGATGTGCCAGTTGCACTTGAATAGTGTCAGCATGTGTTTCAGCAACACACTGCTAGCACAGTCTCTGGAACCATCAAGGCTATGGTGTAGATTCAGCAATGTCTGCCTCAACACCCACAGCAGTGGAATTGATTAGCTAATGGAGACAGCCTCACCACTCACTGCCTGTGTGGCACATTCAAAAGGCCAAAAATTGTTATTACAGAGTCCATGAGGTGCCACTGTTCAGCCGTGAGAGACATGGAGGCCCCGGAAGTGTCATGGCTAGTGTGCATGATACGATATTCTGAGATGGCTTTGTGTTGTTCATACAACCTCTCTGACATGTATAAAGTGAAGTTCCATGGGGTGACAACTTCCAGCTTGAGACAGTGCTACAGGAGGCTATTTTGGATCTGCAACTGCCGATGTTGGCCACAGGCCTTTGCAGAGTGTGAAAAGTGAGAACAGATATGACGTGCAACTGTCAGTATTTTCTTTATATTAGGATGCTACAGAAACTCCTGCACCCAAGATTTAAACAGTGGGCCATGCATGAAACCCGAACAAAGCCAACATTTGTGATTCATTTAACCACATTTGACCCATTGTCACTTGCTATAAACCCAGCTGTAAGGGACAGGGAGTTCAGCCACTCATCAATTTCAGTCTGTAGCAAGTCCAGCATGTTTTCCCCAGTGTGTGAACAGGTCACACCACACATAGCAAGTGTTGCATGCTGTTGAATTCCTGGAAGATTGCTACCATGACAGTCCATCTTACTACACAGATTATTCACAATCCCACCAGCACAAACAACCCCTGACACCTGAGCCCAATGTGCAGTTATATACAGATATGAACTCCCCACTGTTTTGACACTTGTCCACATATCCATACTTAAATGGATGAATGGAGAAGAGGAATGCTAAAGGGCATGTCTTACAGAGTTGGCCACAGAACAGTATAACTTGGGGACAGTGTGGGTAGAAAAGTATGTCTTGGATGGGACTTTCCATTTTGAATAGGCATGTGCTGCAAACCACCGGAATCTGGAATTCTCCATGAAGAAGAAGGGCAAAAGATCAATTGCCAGCATTTCAGCTACTGCAGTATTAAGTTCATGTGACACTGCATGATTGGGTGAGTACTTCAGGTTATGGGCAAAAACACTTTCCAACGTGGGCTGAATTACACATTTTGCATGGGGTATGGCAAATGGTTCTGCTCTGCAAATGGAGGGGTGTAGTGTGGATGTGTGTTGAAGAAGGGTGCACAGGTGGCAAATCCATAAATGAAGTTATTTTCCCAAATTTACTCACAGAGATTGATGTACCACTTGCACTAGACATGCTGCATTGACCCCCACCCCCACCACTGCTACTCTTCCTACCACTTGACAAGATTTCAGAATCATTATGCTCCACCTCGTTATGCCTGTACCAATCCTCTGCTGTTATTTCATCAGTACTGCAGACATTCCTACTTGGTCTTACAGTCATGGAAGGGAATAACATGCTCATTAAGGTTGAATATGAGGGTAAACACCCCACTATGGTATTAGCTGGCATCTGGTGCTGGGTCCACAGTGCCATGTTCCTGTTCCTAAGATGTGTATGCTGCCCAAACATGCCCAAATTATTCCCCTTTTTACCTCAACTCAAACAAGCAAGGCAAAGCTGGCAGTTTGTAACTGACTCATCATTTGCATCTTGCACAAAAAAATCCCAAACAAGGGATTGTGATCCCCTACTTTCAACATGTCCCTGATGCTACTTATTGGACTCCATTTTTGTAAGCTCTGAAATGGGGGTGTGGTACATGATTTTTCAGGCAGGACACACTTGGACTGCAACTGACCACTACTGCTACCTATCATTATTACTAGGTCAACATCATCAACTGGAACTGCTAAATCACAAAGTTTTCCAGGAAGGGGGGATTTAACACAAACAGACCCAGACACAGCCACCTTGACTTTCTTTTTCTCTGGTTCCTAATAGGGGTCACTGACATCATCATGATATTCATCAACATCATACGCATCCACATTTTCTGCTTGGATGCTGTCTTGTGGACTACATGTTGCAACCACAGCAACATCATCATCATCATCACCTGATAGTTTTGCACCACAATGTGAATCATTGCATGGCAAAGGCATGACCTCAACCACGGTGGAAGAAATGTGACAGTGTGCGTTATCATCGCCATGATCAGAATCATGTTCAACAACCATGTGGACGTTACTGGAGAGTATAACATCATCTACACTGTCACTCACTGCTTTAGACTCAATTATATTTTTTGACATGGTTAACTGGTCAAAAGTGGAATTTGAGGCAGCAATACTCATGCCAGCAGAAACTACACTAACACCACCAGCTGGGACATCATCTCCTCCAACTATGAGTGAAGCTACAGATTGTGCTGTAAAAAACATTGATAGAGAAATCCCTTTCCTCACATCAGCTATGCACTTCTGCATACTACCACACCCACAGACAATCTTACCACTGGCAGCAGTGCCATGGCCAGAAATAGCTTTGCTTACAAGTCTCTTTGTGGGCATTTTGGGGATCACCAAGAAAATTGTAAACCAATTTAGATTTTGGAACTTTCAGTCTGGCCCAATGGATGTGATGTGAAGCATACAAAAACAACAACAGTGGCCTGTGGTCTGCAGGTGTAGATTGCAAACTAAACAGATGCAAAGGCACAGACAGATTAGATTGCACTGCACAATCAAGAAAAAGATGCAGATGCAGACTCACAACAACAACAACACCTTAACCACTGCTGCTCACAACCATCACAATCCAAATCCAATATGGAAAAGAATACCTTTTGTCAGTTGTGGGTGGGCCAGTGCACTGCAATAACAGTACAAAATCAAACCAATATACCACAATCCTTCCCGACCACAAAGCAATACAAAATCACACAGCTGTGGTGGATAGCAGGTTTACACTGCTGCAATTACTCTGTGGCACAATGAAAGGTGCCTGTGATTTGATGGCATGCATCACACACACACACACACACACACACACACACACTGCAAGTATTGCATGGAAAATTTAAAACTTTAGTAATATAACCAGATCTTTTCAACAAACTGAAATTATGCACTGCTACAACACAAAAGTCAGCAAAAAAATATCAAAAATTACTAAAAATATTACTGTGTGTACATTAACACAGTCATCCATCAAAAATACAACCAAAACAGAAGGACTGCCTTTTTCTCCCAGTTAATCTACCTACACCACACAGATATACCCCTCCCCCAAAGCACACTTCAAGTGTCTCTCAGTACACACACTGAATGTTCAAAATCAATATTCAAAATCCACACACAAACAATAAACACTCAATGATATGAGTACAGGAGGGTTTCCTACAATCGGTGTATTATGTTTTAAGCCAAACAAAATGGCTCAAAAAGGATTTTTTTACAGCTTTTATAGAGATTGAATCACAGAGCTCTGACAGTAAACTCTCTCCAACTACCACTACACAAACACTACACAGAATTGAGGCTGTGCAGAACAATCTAGAGCCCATGTGACCTATAATCCCATGAATCAATGCAAAATTCACCTTGGATCCCAAAAACAAGGTGAAGTGATGCGAAGTACATTGTAATCAATGTACTTTGCCTAAAAATAGGTACAGAAATGGTTGGGGGAAGATGGAGTAATGCGAAGTGCATTGAAATCAATGACTTTGCAATCCACATTATGGTCCAAAGTACTCCGCTTCGCATTGGGGAGTACTTCGCAGATTCCCTGCCACTCTGTGAATTGCTCCACAGAGTGAATTTTGGCCACTGAGCCCACCTCTATTCGGGAATTCATCATAGATTCTGATAGTTAGTTGCTTCTGTATACAGTGTAAGTCACATGACTACACTATTTTATATCTGATCTAAATGATACAGTTATAGATGTTTTATTGTATTATGATTGTACTTTTTGTTCAATTTAATAAACTTGTATTGTAACAAAGAAAGAAGCTGTAGGTTACATGCATCAGTTCCTGCAGGTCACATGATATAATTCTGTGTACACAGCATCTTTCAGTTTCACTTTGCAGTCTGTGTGAGTAAGTAAGTGAGTGGAAGGGTGCAGGATCTATAGTGGTGAGACCGGTTCTCTTTAATGTCTTTATATGGACATTGTAGTGGAGCTGGAAGGGAAGGTCTGCCTCTTTGCAGATGACACCAAAATCTGAAAAAGGGTGGACACTCCAGTGGGGGTGGAAAGGATGGGCAGAGACCTGAGAAAGCTAGAGGAGTGGTCAAGGGTATAGCAGCAGGGTTTCAATGTGAAAAAGTGAAAAATGCAGTTAGGGCACAGAAACCAAGGGATGGAATACAAAATTGGTGGAGTGGTACTGATGACCACCAAGAAGGAAAGAGACCTTGGGGTAATCATATTGAATGATTTAAAAGTGTCCAGGCAGTGTGACAAGGCTGTAAGGAGAGCTAGTAGGATTCTGGGGTGCATAGGAAGGGATAACACCAGCAGAAAGAGGGAGGTAGTGGTGTCTATTTATAGATCACTGATAAGACCCCTCCAAGAGTACTGTGCCCAATTCTGGAGATCACATCACCAGAAGAGCATAGACAGAGTGAATGCGGTCCAGAGGAGGGTAACAAAAATGGTGCAGGGTCTGCATCAAAAGCACAACAAGGAGAGACTAAAGGACCTCAATATGTATACATTGTAAAAGAGCAAGGAGAGGGGGATATGATAGAGACTTTTAAATACCTCAAAGGGTAAACAAGTTACAGAAGGGAAGTTTTTTTCAGAAGTTATAGTGCTCAAGAACAAGGGGACATGCTATGAAACTGGAGGGGGTAGATTCAGGAGAGATGTGGGGAAGTACTTCTTCACAGAAACAGTACTGGGCTCCTGGAGCAGTACTGCAGTGGAGGTGGTGGGGGTGACAAACGTGATGGGGTTCAAGAATGCATGGGATAAGCACAATGGAAACATAGTGGACAGGAAAGCGTGAGGTAAAAAGAACTGTAGATCAGGCACGGCCTGTTATAATAGTGTAGGTAGGGAGAAATGGGCACACTGGATGGGCCAAGCATGCCTTATCTGCTTTAGGATTCCATGTTTCTATATTTCTATGTTATGTTCTGCTTTTCTGAGCATTGGAAAAGAGCTTTAAAAACAGCCTTTTCAGCTTTATTTGTAGTTTCTACATCTTCTCTTTGCTTAGTAGTTTCTTAGCAAGGTTTTTGTGTGGTTTAGGTCTTATTTTCTTTATATTTCTGTACTTTTTTCTACAACCTCCTATCTGTATTTTCCATTTAACTCTGTGTTCAGATGCTCTGGTTCTATGAAGTTTTCGTTAGTTATTTTTTATAATTATTTTAACCTTTTCCAAATTCATTTTCTTTGTTTTATTTCTGCTTTTCATGAAGTATCTTTTAAATAAAAATGAGTAGAGATGGAAAGGAGCGTGGGAGCCAGAGTGAGGAGAGGTAGGAGAGATGGACAGTCACATAGTCAACAGATGGGATACACCGTCCCATCTGTCTGGAGAGGATACCTTTAAGGGTGACACCAGCAGCACCATTTGTTAGAAGAATCACCAGCAAGAAGTCAGTAGCAGCAATGGCTTCTTCATTTGCAGGAACCTTCCCCCACCTACAACACAACAGCAGCATTAAGTATCAGCTGTTCTCCTACCAGAGGTAACTATTTATTTATTTATTGAATTTTGTTGACCTGCAAGGGATAAACCTCCTGTGTCCCCTCTTCCAGTACTACTGCCACCACCTCTGAAAAATCTTTATGAAGAAGAGCTCCAGAGACCATCCACCTCTAACTCCTCTCCAGGCATTAGCACAAGTCCCTCATTTGGGAATTTTTAATTTAGACCCTGACACTAGCATTGTGATGTGCAAACTGTGCCAAACAGCCATTCAGTGTGATAAATGCGGCAGCCACTTGGGCACTGGTGGGCTGCACATCCACCTTACAATAAGGCACTGCAGTGAGTGGGAGGAATACTAGAAGGTGGCTGAGAGGGGTGGTGGCAGTGCTACTCCTAGTGGTCCATCTGTCCCACAGGGAGGGCAATGCAGCAAACAACAGTGAGGTGCACAATTGCTGGAGAGGGACACAGATGTGTAACCTGCTGATTGACTCATGAGCTGTGGCCAGAGACAGCATGTGAGACTCCAGCAGCAGAGCCTCCTCCTTCAAGATCTTGATTGAGAGATGAAGTGGCAAAACTCTGTGTCTAGATGGAAAACCTCAGACACGCACTTGTGTCCATGAAGACCAAACTCCAGACACTGCTGTCAAACCAGCAGACCCTGCTTGAGGGAATAGCAGAACTCTGTGGTGGAGGTGGACCCTCTCTCTCTCACCCAGGCCATAGTAAAAAATAAACACCATGGGACAGATATTCAAAATTTTGCCCAGTAGACAAAGTGATTAAGTTTGGTTTTTCTGGTGTTTGTGCCCATGCACAATATTCAAAGAGGGCTGTGCACACATTAAAAGGGTCAGCATATGCAAAACAATAATGATTGTAGTGAGCAAAGGGAGGGGCAGGGACAGGAATCCCAGCACAGTGCAACATTCAGCCCATTAGCGCATTGCAAGGGGAACAGCGCCAGGCCACCTAGCTCTGAGCAATTACTCCTGAGAAGAAGCCTGACTTACTCCAGGCAAAACCAGCAGCAGGTGGAGGCACTGAGGCCAACAATCACGTTGGCAGTTGGGGAAGCACACCTGTCCCCTGGTGCATTGTGTCACTCCACACGCCTGAACCTTGTGGTAGGTCTAGGCATCCTATCTAGGCATCACAGGGCCTCTCTTCTGGATTCATTTAAAAAAAGTCTGTTGCAACAGCATTTTGTCTCACTATCCTTTGTTATCCTATAGTATTCCTTCTCAGTTCTGTCAGGATAGCCATCTGCAGGACCCCCTCTCCTGCTATCTACCTCTATAATCTCCAATTTTTTTTATTTTCAGTCCCTCTACTTTGCCTCAGTGCCTTAGCCTGAAATGGCTCAAAGAGCTAAAATGTGCCTGCCAGAAATAAAGTAAATGCTAGCTAAGCACAGTATGATTCATACAAATGCAAACCTTGAGACCTGGCTGTTATAATTGTATAGCTGTGCATATGGTTTTATTATAATGTATGAGTCTGAGTGATGACTTACTGTTATTCAGCACTCATACAGTAAAAAGATGTTGCAATGCTTCAGTATAGATTTAAATGTTGGACTGTGGTTAAAGCTATGACTGGGAGAACTCAGTGAAGTTCTGACCCTCATTAAATTAGAACCAGAATGCCGGCCCGCTGGCGCAGCGGTTGGATTTCCGCTTGCGGCGTCAGCGACCGGGTTCGGGAATGATCCGGCCGGGCCGGAGGGTCGCCGAGGGAGAAGGATTGAGCGCCAGGCAGCTCTCCTCTGGGGAGGGTCCCACCAGTATCCGCACGATGAGGGCTCCAGCGGAGGCTGGGAGAACTCACGCCACCGGCCTGAGGTCAGAGAGGGCGGTAGGCGGGTGGGCCAGGCGTCATTGCCGTCCTGCCTCCTCGGGGTGGGGAAAACACAAGGGATAAAATCCTGCCTTGCGTCTACATGACTCTGCCCTGGACTGCCTGATTGGCCACGGGCCGCTCCCTAACCAGTTACAGTTCCGCGGCCGATAAGAGGGGTCGGCAGCACGGCCCGGCCTCTGGGGGTAAGCCAGGATGACCTGGGGATTCGGCAATGTCCGGTGGTCGGGGCTCCAGGGTCCGTGACCAGAGCAGATCACGACGGAAGGGCAGGGGCCAAAAAGAGAAAAATAAAAAAAAAAAATAAAAAAAAAAAATTAGAACCAGAATATGGGGAAGTTCTGATTAGTTCTGAATTATTGAGAAATATTTTAAGAAATGTGAAAAAATTTATAAAAGATGCCAAAGCTGATCACATTTGAAACAGAGTCCCAAAGGAATGAATTTAATGGATTATTTGTATACAAATGAATATAAAACTGTTCAATAAAAAAGCAATTACTCACTACTAGCCCCTTCATGGCTGGCCTGTAATGGTGGCACATCCTGCTCAGGTCAGTGACATGAGTGTGCTGGGCAGGGCCTGCTTTAGCTAGATGCAAACTGTGCTTCTGCACCTTCGGGGCCCATACTTTTTTCTTGAGGAAGCAAAAATAATTTAAAATATTTAAAAATACCTGAATTTTGTTGGAGATGAAAATGTTCACCTGCAAATCAAAGTGGAAGACAACAGGCTCTGCTACTGTTACAAAAGGTGGGGGCAGCTTTGCTGCAGTAGAAAAGATTAGGTTAAGTAAGTGCTAATGGTGTTAATGGCCAGACTTTGTACTGTACCTCCCAGGTTGACTGCTTTCACAAACAAAGGGCTATATTGAAAAGAGAACTTGTTTGTAACCTAGACATGTAGCTTAAACAATTAATGACATGATAAAATCTGTTTCAAAAATATGTGAGCACTCAAACTGGCTCAAAAACCTGACCAGCCCAGAGAAAAATCGGATTTCCTGATAGGGGCCCTGAAAACCTGATCACCAGGTAAAAGACCTGACAGGTGGCAACCTTACAGGTGTCACATGATTTATTTATTTTTTTTACCAGGAGAGACACACTAAGCTGAAAGCTTGTTTACAGGTGCGACCTGGAAGCACAAGGAAGTTAAATGACTTGCTCAGGGTCACACAGTTTGCAAGTGGGAGCTGTGAGATTCAAACCCATGTCTCCAGGATTGTAGCTCAGAACCTTAAACCACTGTGCTATATTGCCTCCTATGAAAATCCTCTCTATTCTCTCTCACACCTCCAGAAGAGTTAAGTTGTGGAACTTGTTTGCAAATCAGAGTATCTGAGGTGTGAGTGTCCAGTGATGATGTCCCTGTCCTAACAGAAATGAATACAGCAGTAGTACCATAGTTACGTAAGTTCTGGCTCCAGGCTCAGTCAGATTCATTTCCAGTGGTGAAGTCAAATAATCCAATGCAGTCAATGGCACTAATTAAAAGATGCTGGTTAAACTAGTAGACCTGTCACTGCTTTATTAATATAGGACAGGAGGGTTAGTTAGGTGTAAATGTTGGATGTGTGGAGGGGGGCCACAGGGAATGGAGTGATGGGGTCCAGCGGGAGGGGGGGTGCACAGGGACCTAGAATGCTTAAGACCAGCTGTGGTGCTGGGAGACACAGAGAGAGAGAGACGGAGATGGATGGAAACACAGACAGATGCAAATACCGATATCAGCGCCACCAAGCACTGCAGGCACTGCAGACACTGCCAGGCAGCTAAGATTTCTTTTTTTATTAATGGTGGTTTGTGGGTATTATTTTGATGGATGTCCAAGCCAGAGCTGAACAAGCCAAAGAAATGGATATAAATGATCAAATGAGCAGCAGTAAGAGAATACACACATGTGAATGATGAAACTGCTTTGCATGCCCCAGTGTACTGTGGTATATGGTATGCTACCTGGTCCAAGAGGTTATAATATTTTCTAGTACTACAGCTACTTCTACTGAATCTGGTCAACATGCCGAATCCTTAAAGAAGAAACACAAAAGTCGTAGTGATCACCATCCAGGCAGGCAGCCAGTCACACATCACATTGGTGAAGTGCAGTGCAGTCATAAAAAAGTTTACCACGTGAAGACCTGCTGACATTCAACACAATTACATCCTTCCTAATTCCACAATTGCTGCCAGTCACTGCCAAGTAATTTAAGTATCAAAAAGAAAGTACAGTAATAATCTCAGCCCAGCTTCTGCAAAGTAATCACAGCCAAATATAGGGGAAGGTGATAAATATACAAAGAGTATTCAGTTTTCTGGGTTTCGGGCATCTGCTCAGCCATGCTCTGTATGAAAATTGAAACAGCACAGTCAGGATCAGTTGCTGAGAGCAACAAAAGTGACAAGTAATAGTAATAAGGACTGGAGTGAGGACAAAAAGTGACATGTAGTCGTGACTTGTGAGTACAAAAAGTGATAGTGGTAGTAGTAGTAGACAGCAGTACCCTACCTTCCAGATCAGATAGTGGTACCAGGTACCACCAAGTAAGTTTGTGACATGACATGCAGTTGCTTGCTGTATTTGGACTCTGAACCCATTGATGTTATTATTTTTTTTTCTATTCTGCGCTGCTCATGTGATCATTTAAGTAATAGTGGCCTGGCCTAGTCCATTCTTTTTTTTTTATAATTCAAAGTTTATTAAGAAAAGTTTTCCAATACAATACAAAGCCAGATTTATGTAATGCATACAGTATTAAAGGCACACAGCAAAACTGACAGGAACTGAAATATCTGGTCCCCCACCCACCACCCTTCTATTCCCTCCCTCATCCTTCCCAATCCCTCCCCACAGCACAAAAAAAAGAACTTTACATGAAGAGAATTACAATTCCAAAAGAACCAAGCTATCACAGGAGGTTACAAAGTATATATTGTGTATAGGGGTCCCCAGATTTTGATAAATCTACCTGGGTTGTTGTGGAGACTTCCAATGGTCCTTTCTGTCCTTAAGTTGGCAAGAAATTCTTGTAGCCACCCTGTGTATGTCACAGCTTCTTTGTCTTTCCAATGTTTAAGGGCAAGCTTTTTAACCAACATTGATATCTATGTTATATGATATTTATGATAACGTACTGTGACCTCAGAGAGGTTACTGAACAGACAGATTTTAGGTGTGAACAAATCATCAAGAACTAGTAAGGGGTCTGTCTTCTGTTTAATTAAAGCCCATAGAAGGGTCACTTTGGGGCATTCCCAGAAAAGATGTAGTAAAGAGCCTTCCCCCTGATCACATCATGTGCATGTAGAGGAGACAGCTAAGCTGAGTCTAGCAAGTTTTTGTGGGGAGTAGTATAGATTGTGAAGCATATTGTATTGTGTCAGACAAAGCCTTTCCTGGGTCACAAACTTGTGACAGTTGTGCCACAATGCTGGCCAGTCCACATCTAGGTTCGGGAAACATGAAGCCCAGTACCCTGAAGAGCCTAGGTAATCAGGGTATATCTGGTCATATAGTGTTGCAAAGATTTTGGACACAACTTGGGGGAGTCTAGCAAGGGGTACTAAGTCTGGTTAATAGGTTGCTTTTGAGGACTGCTGGGGGGAAGTCCCAAATGTTTTTATTAATAAATGTCTTAGCTGAAAGACTTTAAATATCTGGGACTGTGGTATATTTGCTTTGATCATTATTCCAGGGGAGGTAAGCTAGGTCCCATCCTCTTTACTCAGATAATACAGTGAGCAGTCTCCTAATTGGGGAAGCCATAATGGTGAAAGAATGCTGCCACCTATCTTAAGAATATTGTTCCCTTTCAGGGGTTGATTTAGATCTTAAATGTTGTATTTGAAGAATGTTCATAATTGTGAGTGTATTTTAAGAGAGGCATATACATTGGAGAACCACATAGAGAAGCTGGGAGAGATTTAAGCTTTGTGTGAAAGAGGGCTGTAGGGGATACTCCTTGAGATTGGATGTGGGCTAGCTCAGTTTTAAGCCAGATGGGAACATAAGAGATGAAGTCTTGAGTCACTTCAGGGGATGGCCATCGAATACATTTGTTGGTTTGACTGGCCCAATAGTAAAGTGCTACCTGGGGGACACGTAGGCCTCCCTTAAGTTTTTGGGGCAGTCAACTTATAGAAAGTCAGCCGAGGCTTTTTACTGGCCTGAATAATCTCAGTAAGGGAACTATGGACCTTTTTAAACCAAGAGAGGGGTAGCCAGATGTTTAAAAGGTTAAGTTGGTAAAAGAGCAAGGGAAGGCACTCATTTTTACAAGGTTAATTTTACCCCAAAGAGAGATGGGGAGTAGGGACCACCTTTTTTAAATCTTGCTTCAGTATATGGAGAAGGGCGTCTAGATTTTCCTTTTGCATTTTAGCCTGACTACTCAAGATTATAATACCGAGATATTTCAAAGAGCTGGCTTCCCAGGATAAACCAAGGTCTGCTATTGTGTTCCGTAGCACTTTATGGTTAAGGGGAAATACCACTGATTTATCTAGGTTTCATTTATAGTTAGAAAGGGCACTAAATTCTCTAATAATATTGAGTATATGGGGAATAGAGGTATCTGGTGGGACAGTTGGAGTAACAGGTCGTCTGCGTAAGCAGATACCTTTATTCCTTGATCTAGGATAGTTATCCCTTGAGTCAGCTGAGAGTTGGTTATTTTGCATATTAAGGGTTCTAGGTATAGATTAAAAAGCAATGGGGACTGGGGGCAGCCCTGTCTCATCCCGGATTGTAAGTGAAATGATGCTGAAATGGATCTATTTCTAGAAACCCAGGCAGTAGGGGACTGTTATATCGCTTGTATCCATTTCTGGAATTCTAGTGGGAAATCACATCCTTGAAGGGTTTTAAACAGGAAGTTCCAATTAACCCTGTCAAATGTCTTCTCAGCATCCAGAAAGAGACCAAGGCAGCTGGGTGAAGTGCATCTCTGGATGCTGAGAGGACATGGGTCAAGGTTCGTAAATGGTCGACAGATGACCTACCTTTCATGAAACCCACCTGTTCTGGGTCAATAAGATCCAGGAGAACTGTGCTAATACAATCTGCTAGTAATTTAGTCAAGATCTTGAGGTCCTGATTGAGGAGACAGATGGGTCTATAGCTAGTAACTAGGTCAAGTCCTTTACCTGACTTAGGTAGGAGAACGATTGTAGCTTCAAATAGGGATTTGTCAGATTCTACGCCCAAAAGAATGTACTGGAATAAAGGTTGTAATAAGGGGATTCTTTGATCTGCAAAAGCATTATAAAATTGGGGGAAGAAGCCATCTAGCCCTAGGGTTTTGTCTGTTTGGAGGCCCATGATGACTTTTTTCAATTCGGTCCTTGAAATTGGAGATACTAAGGAGATTTTTTGGACTTCTGAGAGAGAGAAGACAGGGAAGAGGTAGCAAGGTAGTCATCTAACTCTTTTCCTGAAGGAGGGTTTGGCATAGGTCCGTAATATTTAGCATAGTAGTTACTAAATTCATCTGTGATGTCATCTGGGGAGGTTTTAAGAGGGTCAGACTCTACCGAACGAGTAGCTGTAATGAGCCTGGCAGATTCCTGCTGTTTGATTCTTAAGGCTAGTAATCTGCCACCTTTTTCTCCTTGTTCGGTATAACAGGCCTTACCCTTCAGAATAGCATATTCTGCCTTTTCTCTCAGCAGTTCAAGATAGGCCGCTTTCAATTTAATGAGATCTTGTCTAACCTGGACAGCAGAATTTTTTTTTTTAGTTGTTTAACCAGGAGTAGCACGCTAAGCTGAAAGCTTTTTTTTTTTTACAGGAGCGACCTAGGAGCACAGGGAAGTTAAGTGACTTGCTCAGGGTCACACAGTATGCAAGTGGAAGCTGTGGGATTCAAACTCAGGTCTGGTCTGCTGAATGTCACCAGATTTGCAGCTCAGAGCCTTAAACCACTGCGCTATACTGCCTCCCTATGATCCCCCTAGAATGGGGGACAACTTAACTTCTATAGTCCTAATTTGGGATTGGGTTGATAATAATCATTTTTCTTTCATTTTCTTCTGGTGTGAGGCTATACCAATCAGGAAGCCAGTAAGGTAGGCTTTTAGAGCATACCATTCTACGTCAAGTTTTCCTGTGGAGTTATGGTTAGCAGAAATAAACTGAGTTATATGATCTGAAATATAGGTGATTATTTCTGGGTCCTTAAGAAGCTGATTGTTTAATTTCCATCGTCCCCCCTCATTTAGGAAGAAGAAGGACAGAGAGTTAACAAGAGACCAAAGCATGATCCGAAGGTGGACTGGGGCATATGGAAGAGTCACATACACCTGGGAGGAGGGATTGGGAGAGGAAGATATAGTCTATACAATAAGCAGTCCCATGGACTGGGGATGTAAATGTAAAGCCTTTATCAGTAGGATGTAGAACTCTTCAGATATCGCATAGTCCCATTTGGTCCATGAGATCTCTTAGTGCCCTTTAGGCAGGGGAAAGGCCTTTACATAAAGTACCCATGCAATCCAGACTTGGGTCAAAGGTCAAATTAAGGTCCCCCCTAGAATAATTGGGAGATCATGAAAGGGAGATAGTGTATTGATTAATCGCATAAAGAACCCAGTGGAATCAATATTCAGACCATAAATACTGCCAAATAATATATCTGTTGTATGAAGTGTGCCTTTAACAAACAGAAATCTTCCTAGCGGTTCCCCCAATTACTTGGGTAGGAGTGAAAGGTACTGATCTTGTTATCAAAATCATTACCCCACAACTCTGCGTGCTTCTGCCTGCAGAGAATACTTGTCCCACTTGTTGTCTTCATAAACTTAAAGCCTCAGAATTAAGTAGGTGTGACTCTTGGAGAAATATTACATCTACTTTCAATAGCCCCAAATGTTTTAGCACTTTGTATTGTTTAAGTTTATTTCTGACCCCTTTAACGTTCCAGGTTGCAAATGTTAGGGTCCAAGCCACCTATGCAAACATATAATGGTTCTATGATGAGCCCTATTGTAAATCTACTTCTGTAGCTATGTTGTCCATAAATTGTGTTCTTCTGTGCTGCCCACCCTCCTCCCAACCAGAACTCATTTTCTTGTCCCCTACAAACCCTCGACAAAATAACCTTGAAAACATTTTCCCCTAAATAAACATTTCTCCCCAAGTCAACCCAAATCTCCCTCCCCACTCCCCACATAACATTTTGCTCTTCTTGCTGCATTGTTTCCTAACACAAATCCCCCCCCCCCCGGCCACCCTTTTTATTCTAATCCATAAAATCTTCCAACAAATAAAACATTTAACAAGCACTAATTTTTTAATACACATGAACTTAGAAGGAAAAGAAAGGAAGGGTCTTTGTAAATAGCAAAACAAAATATTGCTTATATTAACCAGAGAATATGCTTCAAAACAGAAGTGGTATTTTTAATTATAAATAGTAGTTACTGAACAATTTCAATAAAGGGAAAGAAATCATTGCTGTTATCCACTTCATACCCCGGTAGTTGCCATTTCGTAACCGAGGCTTTAAAAAAGAAAGATCAAGTGGCAGCATTATTTTTCCCCCCAAAGAAAACCTGTAACAACCAGTGTAAGAAATTGGGGCTAAAGATCTGTTGCACTAACTTTCAATTCAGGTGATCAGTGTAATTCAAAATATTTAAAACTCTTAAAGCATAACAGCCCCATAAAAATAAAAATCTGGCTCTAACAGATGGTTTCTTGCCGATGAATCTCGACACAACATTCTTACATACAGCCATAAGATTGGAGATCAGCCACAGCTTTCGAGGCTCCTCTAGTGGATGCCAGCTGTTAGTGCAGGCAAGTCTCAGGTATAGTTGATATGGACTTGGATATACTCGAGGTATCTACTGGAGCCTGTTCAACAAATATCTAGATACGTGTGGTCATCATTCGAGCTGCTCCTAAGAGAAGCTGAGAAAACAGACAACAGTCTTAGGTTTTAGCTGCTATTCTTGTTAGCTGCTGTTTAGAAAAATTGTTTCCTCATCTATCAGGTTCCCTAGGTTGATAAAAGAAAGCTGTGTTGACAAATATAAATGGTGCAAGTTGTCTGTACATCTGGAAGGGTCTATTGCATGTCAAAGCTGCTATTTTAGTTGTACTTTGCTTATCGTGCCTCACTCTTACCAGTCTCTAGCCTGGTAGATTAGCTCCAAGGTCTCCATAATACAGCTCATGGGTCTCAAAAGAGATCTGGGCAGGCAGAATTGAGTCCTGTCATTGCTTGCTCGAGATCTTCATAGGCGTCCCAGCTACCAGATATCATGACTTGGAGCCTTGCCGGGTAGTTAATCCCCAATTTGATGCTTGCTGCTATAAGCTTTGTTACTAGAGAATGGGAACTGGCTCACCACTGCCGCACTGTAGTTGGCAAATCCTGGGCAGTCCTTATCCTGGTTCCTTCCCATTTCAGATCGTGGGTTTCCTTCACTTTCATTAAGAAATGTTGTCTTTCCAGGAAACTTAAGAAGCGAAAGATGAGCAGGCACGGTGGAGAACCAGGCTGAGGCATTGGGCGAAGAGCCCATGTGTGCCCTGTCTATAACGTATTTGGATCCATAAGGTGTGGGTCCAGTGATTTTCTCCACAAGTTTTTGTATAAAAAGTACTGTGTCTGCACCTTCTTCCTTTTCTGGGAGGCTTATGAGGACCGCAATGTTTCGTCTGCTGTGGCCCTCAAGGTTCTCCACTTTAGACTCAAGTTTAGCTAGTTTCTGTATAGTGGCCATAAGTTCCAGGTCGATTTTATCTGGCCGTTTCTCTAGTGAGTGGATGTGTACTTCACTATCTGCAGTACACTGAGAGATATCTCAGCTGGGGATAGTGGAGGCAACCAAAACCTGCTGCAAGACCCAGAGCAAGAAGGCTAGGGCTAAGAAACTGAGCTGGTTGAGCAAGGAGGTCATGGAAAAGGTAAGGAGGAAAAGAGCTCCTTTAAGAGGTACAAGAAAACAGGGAGGGGGGAAGACAGGGAAGAGTATTTGATGGAATTGAAGGAGGTGACAAGGGCAGAAAGGGGAGCCAAGGCATCTATGGAACTCAGGCTGGCACAAGGCATTAAGAAGGGGAAGAAAGACTTCTTTAGGTACATCAGGGAGAAAAGGAGCTGTAAGGACCACATAGTAAGGATTATGAAGGAGGGGGGTTGAGTGGAAGCAGGGTGTGATAAGGCAGAAGCACGAAATGAGTATGTCTGCTTGGTATTTACTAAGAAGAAGAGAGGGGTGACATCCAAGGGGGGAGGAATGGCAGAAACGGGGGGGAGGGGGTGACAGATGGGGGAAATCAAGGAGGGCAGAGTTCGGGAGAATTTGAAGGCACTGAGGGTGGACAAGGCACCAGGCCCAGATGGCATCCATGCCAGGGTACTGAAGGAGCTGGCAGAGGTCCTTGCAGGACCTTTGGCAGACCTATTTAATGCCTCACTACATTCAAGTTGTGTACCTACAGACTGGAGGATGGCTCATGTGGTGCTCTTCTACAAGAGTGGTCCCAAGGATAAACCAGGAAACTACAGACCAGTGAGCCTCATATCCATCATGGGTAAGCTCATGGAGACTATCCTGAAGGAGAGGCTGGTGACCCTCCTAGAGGCCAAAGGACTACAGGACAGCAGACAGCATGGCTTCATGTGGGGCAGATCCTGTCAAACCAACCAGGTAGAGTTCTGTAATTGGGTAGCTAGGCAACTGGACAGGGGCCATGCAGTAAATGTCCTGTATCTGGACTTCAGTAAAGCATTCAACTCGGTGCTCCATGGAAGGCTGGGAAGTAAGTTAGAAGGCACAGGGGTGGGTGCAAAGCTGGTGAGTTGGGTAGGAAACTGGCTTCAGGGAAGGCAACAGAGGGTGGTGGTGGGTGGGGAGTGCTCACACCCAAGGGTAGTGACAAGAAGTGTTCCACAGGGCTCAGTGTTGGGACCAGAATTGTTTGGGATAGTCATTGCAGATATATCATTGGACATCAAGAGCAAGATCAATCTGTTTGCTGATGATACCAAGGTAGGAGCAGTGGTGGGTGACCTAGGGGGATGGCAGGGGTTGCAGGATGATCTGGCAAAGCTTGAAACCTGGTCAGACACCTGGCAGCTGGAGTTTAATGCCAAAAAATGGAAGATGCTGCATTTTGGGATGAAGAACATAAGGAGGAGTTACCAGCTTGGGAGAGTGCAGCTAGCCCAGACAGAGGAGGAGAAGGATCTGGGGATGCTCATTAGCTGGTCAATGTACAACTCGGCACAGTGTAGGAAGGCAGCTGCAAAGGCCAACAAAATGCTGGATTGTATTGCAAGGGGTGTATCCTCGAGGAGGGAGGAGGTGATTCTGCCACTGTACAGGTCATTAGACTGCACCTGGAGTACTGTGTGCAGTACTGGCACCTGTATCTGAAGAGGGACATTAAGTTACTGGAGGGGGTGCAATGCAGGGTGACAAAGATGATCAAGGGGCTGGGGGACTTATCATATGAGAGGAGGCTGAAGGAGTTGAACATGTACACGCTGGAGGAAAGAAGGGACGGGGGGACATGATTGAAACCTTTAAGTACATGAAAGGAATAAACAAGACAGGTACAGAGGGGCTGTTCAAAGTAAGAGAGGGGAGGGACACCAGGGGCCATGATATGAGACTGGAGGGAGGAAGGTTCAGGAGGGAGATGAGAAGACACTTTTTTACAGAGAGGGTGGTGGCTGGGTGGAATGCATTACCTGCACAAGTGGTATCCAATAGAATAGTGGACTTCTTCAAAAGGGGATGGGACAGGACAAGGGGGGTGGTCAATGAAGGGGAATGGTGGAAGGGAGGGAGGGGCAGCTGTGGATTAAGGGGGGCTAGCTGCACATTCAAGCAGACTTGATAGACCTCTAGACCTTCATCTGCTGGCAAGTTTTATATGTTCGTATGTTCATATCTTCCATTGCTTGTGAAAGGGAGAGTAGTTTTGAGGTTATACTTTGGAGTTCTTCCTTAAAAGCTTTGAACTCTTCTAGGAAACAAGTCAAAGTCAGCGGTTGTTGGTCAGAGTCTGCAGGAGTCATGGTCGGCATTTCAGTAGGACCCGAGGCTTTGGATTTTTTAGTGACCTTCTCGGGAGTATGTGGAGGTGTGTAACAAGGCAGTGCTTTCCTCATTTTGGTGTCTATTAGGTTGGTATGCCACCATGATGCAATTAAAGTTTGTTCTAGGAGTTATTATTGACTGGTAGAAATGTTGCAGTTGTAAAAATTCTTCAAATATAGGTAGATATTGGGACTGGGTAGCCAGAGGGAAGTAGGAGTGCTGCTGCTAGGCACTCTGCATCACCAGAAGTCAGGCCTAGTCTGTTCTGACCTGACTTGTTGCAGTTAATTGCTACCTCATGTAGTAGACCATATTCACAAAAGATTTTCACCACGGGCACAAATACTTGCAAGTGTTTTGTGGATAGGGCCTGCTCAGAGCAGTCAGTGTATGCTTTATTCAGGTATCATATTTGAAATTAAAGTGAGGAATGTTGACTGAGAAATGTGAGGTGCTCAGCGTTTTCTGGTGTCAACCAGGATCGTGAGTCAGTAATGACATTAGCAGCTGAACTAAACAATCGTTCTGAACAGATGCTAGTCGGAGGGTAATTCATGTACTTCATTGCAATGTTTACTAAAGCCGGCCATATATTTTGTTTGGATTTCCAGTATTTCAAAGGATCAGCATTGCAGCTGATATTGGGGTCTGCCAGGTACATTTCAACAATGTTGTGTGTTGTGGCTGTGTTACAAGAGGCAGATGAACAAGATGTTTCAATTACATCTTCTAAGTGCTGTGTTTGGCTAGTAGTGAAGAAGATTCGGCTGCAATGGCTGAGGAGGAAGAGGGAAAAAGTACCACAACAGTACAGGATGGACCACCTAATGCTGTGTTGTGTCTTGAAGAAGATTTTGAAAGTGGTGCTGCTATTGAACTCTGTTCCATGACAGCACACACCTCATCATTTATTTCTTATTTATCTCAAAACAAGGGTCATCATCATCACTCAATAGTTACTTCAATGTATATCGTGAGTTGGAGATAGTTGCTTCAATGTAATAATCAGAATGAAGCATTTTACATAGTTTGTCATCTACAACTTTTTTGATCATACATCTTGTTAGATATTGTTGTGTTCTGGGGGGCAACCTGCATGTGTCAGTAGAACCACTGGCAGCCTGTGTGAACTTGGAACAGCCTTGCTTCTCTAACTTTTCCCTAATCAGATTCAATCTAAATTTTAAACTTTTATAAAGGGGTTTCAACTGGCTGAGAATAGCTGTGTTTGCACTAACCTCCCTGGTGAATTCCTCAAATGGCTGGAGCAGTACAATGAGAAACTCCAGCGTGGCCCACTGTTATGGATTAATATAGATGTCTGCATCACCAATTTTATTTTCCTAGGTGTGTTACCTTACAGCTTTCTTTTTGCTCCAGCAGCCTCTGAAACGTATAAAAGGTTGAACTCAATTGAGTAGAAATATCTTGGATCAGTATATGCAAAGGTAAACTGGGCTCTTGCTGCGCTTTTTCAAACAAGGGATGGGCTCTGCTTGAGTGACTGAAATGAGTGCATGTTTTTTTAGCCGTGCTAACAACAGCCCTAATTTCCCTGCTGTCATTGAGAAAACCATGAACTATTAAATTTGAGCAATGCGAAAAGCTGAAGATGTGACCAAAGTCCCTCTTCTCTAAGGTCTTCCTTATATTGGAACTATTATCTGCAAATATAAAGGCAACTGTCGGTCCTTGTGAAGTGAGTCATTACCGTATTGTTTTTGAGGGGGCTCTTTATTGATGTTGTGCGAGGTATGTTCAGATGGAAAATTAAACATTCTTATGATAGCAAACTGTGATGCTTCACTGTTCCAGTCCCACATGAATTATCAAAACATGCTCAATGTGCTGTTACAGACATGAAGTGTTCATGCTGATAGCTTGTCCAGATATCTTTTGTGAGATGCACCACCCTCCCAACATCACTGCAGAAGATGTGTCTTAATTTTTTTACATATGACATCATAAAGATCCGGAATCCCTGTTATCGAGAAATATTTCCATGATGGTATACTATGTTAGGGTTCAAGGTACATAAGCAGCTGCCTGAATCCTATATGTTCAAGCATGCTATATGATAGTAAATCGGCAGTTATCGTTTCTGAAATGTTTTTTGTTCTTGTAACAGCAACAGGGTGACTCGAAGCATAGTTGGCTTTACGCTCATATGTTATTGAGATGGCAAACTGTCTCCTTGAAGGAGGAGGAGGGCTTTTGAACACATAGTCATTTTCAGTAACAATAGGAGGAGTCTTTCAAATGGGAGGAAGTGGTGGTGGAGGTGTTTTAGTAGTGCTATGAGGGCTGCCACTGCTTTCATCTATGGGAGTTACCCCAAAGTGTAGTGAGCTATCATTGTCACTTTCTCTTTGAGACTCACAACAGGAGGTTTCATTAATGTTATGACATCTGTCTAGGTGCCTTTTCAGAGCTGAAGTTCCCAATGCTCCTTTCTTTTTACCCCTACTGATTGGCTGTTTACAAATAGCGCATGTTGCCACCAACTCATTGGAAGCACTAATGGAGAAGTATAACCAACCAAATAATGATATTTTTTTAGTATTTTTCCCAGGAAGGCACAGAACCTCAGCCACCTTTTTAGGATTTTACCCCCCCCCCCCGATTTTTCTTGGTCCTTTTCCCCTTGTGGTTTATTCCCACTGCCCCACTCTTCAACCAAAACATTTCTCTCTGTTTCTTCCTCATCTGCAATTTCCATCCCCTCCAGTAAACCTTGTGTTGTCTGATCACTCTTGTCATCTTTATTTTACCCTCATTGGGTTTAACCTCAAAAGAATCAGATAAGGGACTGGCAGTAGCATAGTATGCAATTGTTGCATACCTTTGGGTGCCTCTGTGGGTGGTACCAACTTTTGTTTATTTTCAACTACATAACTTATTTTTTTCACTTGGGACTGATGATGATCCCGAGACATTCAACTTTTTTGGATTCAAGTATTCACTCAGAAAATGAAACCTTAGATGTGAAAAAATCACTTTTTGGGGTTTGATTTTGTTTTCCCTTTTCAGGCTGATTGCTGTCTTTTTGCAGGGTCACTGCCTGCCTGAGAAATAGAATGTGCCTCATCAACACTTTGTAACAAAAGATCCCTCTAACGTTATGTCATTCTGATGACTTCCACCCACAGGGCAGAGGCAAATACACTTTCATGACTCATGACTGTACAGTGTACACACTAACAGCACACCAGCAGCACAGCAGTCCACCACAATTTCCATTCCATTTGCTGTCTTTTGCAGTGTCACTGCCTACCTGAGAAATAAAATGCACCTCATCAACACTTTGATCCATTTTTTCTTAGTATTCTAACCTGTAAAAAACTAAGATCCCTCTAATTAAAGTAATGTATTTCTGATGACTCTCACCCACACACACAGGCCAGAGACAAATTTACTGTTGTGACTCGTGACTACACAGCACACCGACAGCACAGCAGTCCACCACCATTTCCTTCCAAGATTACTGGACAGACTCCTACTGTTACTGTTAACTGACCTAATTCAGCAACTGTTAAGTGTGCATCAGAATTTGAATTGGAGACACATCTGGTGCATAGCCACATGCAGCACAGTCCCACACTGGGGATGGCTAATGCTTATATGTAATGTAATACAATACACTGTAAAACTAATGATAAGGAGGAATAATGGGGAATATGTGATGATGATGACACTTGTGTGTACTTTACTTGTGCTGCAGTGTAAACAGCCTACTATGAGTCACAAAGTCAGATTATCCCCTGGGCCACCCACAGCCAGCAGCACAAAAGCATCAGCTTGTATGTTTTTCAGAATAGATTTTTTTTTAATACATGAAATCATGAATGAATGTTAACAAGTGATTGTGACTGGATTGCACAAGTCAAAGACTTATTTTGCCAGCTTGCCCTTGCCCTGTACACACAGCCACACTGAAGCTGGGACAAAAACTTTTAACTGGGATTTCTGGGACTGTTAAATTTCTCATGCCCCCCTACCCCCCACACAGTAGTCTCTCTCTCTCTCTCTCTCTCTCTTCCCCCGGATCTGGATAGCACATGTCAAAGATTTATTTTGCCAGCCTGCCCTTGCCCTGTAGTACACACATCACTTTATTTATTTATTTATTTAACAGATTTACCAAGAAAGCATGCTGAGCAGAGTACCGCTCGATTCCAGATACGCCCTGGGGTAGGGAGTTTACACTGGTACAGTAAAGCAGAACAAAACCCAAAACAACAACAATAACAGCAAGTTTTACATATTTTGTTTGGTGCAACAACGGATGAGGTAGTCATAATATAGGTAGAGTAGTGCATATTCAATAGTATTTAGCAATATAAGGTGCAGACCAAAACGGAAACCAGGTTGGTGATATAGATGGGAGGTAGGGAGTGATATGGGGGTCAGCGGGGGGAGAAACAGGAGCAGATGGAAGAGAAGTGCGTTTTAAGGAGGGAATTCCATTGTGGAGTGCTTGTGGAGTGTCTAATAACGGTTGCCAGGGAGTTCCATAATTTGGGCAGCCTGTAGCTGAAAGCAGCCTGACCAGACCGGGTGGATCTGTATGGAATGTGCAGGAGCCTGGAGTCTATGTTTCTGAGAGTGTAGGCTGGTGGAGAGAGGGTGGTTAGGGAGGATGACAGGTAGGATGGGAGTGTCTGTGACCAGAACTTGGCAGAGGTTCTAGCACAGTGAAGCAATCATCGGTTATGTAGTGAGGGGAGTCCCAAGGACTGGTAGAGGTCACAGTGGTGGGTATTGGGAGGCTTGTCCAAAGAGAATTGGCAGAAGGAGTTGTAAAGGGGATCAAGCCTCGCTAAGGAGGTTTGGGGGGGCGGCACAGTAGACAACATCATCGTAATCCATAATCGGGAGGATCATTTTTTGAACTATTGCTTGTCTGGTTGGTAGAGAAATGCAATTCTTGTTCCGGGAGAGGGCTCCCAGCATGGGGTGCAATTTTTTGCATAGACCATCTATATGCACTGAAAAGGCAAGGTACTGATCTAGCCAGATGCCGAGATAACAATATGACGTGCAGGCCTCTAGTGGAGATCTGTCCAGAGTGTAGAATGTGGGTGGTGCAGTAAGCCGGGTTAGCTTGGCCCGAGATCCAAAGGTGAGGGAGTCTGTATTTTTTTGAGTTCAAGAATAGTTGGTTTGAAAGGAACCAACTTTGGATGGAGTCGAAGTCCTTCTGTAGACAGGCTGTCACAGCGGTTGTGGATGGGCCAGAGGCAAACAGCACTGTATCGTATGCGTACATATGGATAGCCGATTGAAAGCAGGCATCGGACAGGTCATTTAGAAAAATAAAGAACAGCAGTGGGCTGAGTACTGACCCTTGGGGGACTCCACTGGTGACAGGAAGTGAGGTGGATCTAGCCGAGCCTATGCGGACTGATTGAGACCTACCTGACAGGTATGAATGGAACCAGTTATTTGTGTTCACCGACAGACCAGCTTGGGCAAGTTTTGCCAGCAAAGGGGATGAGAGACCATGTAGAAGGCTTTTGCTAGGTCTATGAATATAGCTGCCATAATTTCCCCTTTGTAAATGCCCGTAAGGATGGAGTTAGTGAGGCGAAGGAGGGAGGTGGTGGTGAAGTGTTTTTTTCTGAAGCCGACTTGGTCGGGGGTTAAAAATTATATGGTATCTAAATGGTGGTGGAGCTGAGATTACCACACTGCTTGCCTTTCATTTGCCTTGCCTCCAGCCTGGCAGCCACCCAGGCCACCATTATCTCTCTTCCATTCCCTCCAGATTCCTCTCCAGGCCCCACTCCTCACCCTCCCCTGATAATAACTTTCTCCCCCACCTCACCCCCAGTAAGTTTCCTTTCTCTCTTCTCTCTTTCTTTCCTCCCATCTGCTTCAAAAATAAATATTTTTTTAATATTTTATTTAGGGTTTTTTTTCGGCAGTGCACAACTTCTGGTGGCTCTGCTGCAGAAGTACAAGCTCCTCCAACTGTCCTCCAACTCATCTCGGCCTGCGTTGTGCACTCAGCATGGTTTTATAACATGAGTGCATCACGACTGTCTGTTGTCTGATTGGATGCTGCTGGCCACATGTATGTGGAGCAAGTGTGCTGATGGCATCCCCATGGCAACAATACACTGAATGGCACTCCATGGACCCTGAACCAGACTTCTGCGGTGACGTCCGTATTTATCTGTGTCCATGGATTATGGGTTTGATCCCGGGATTAGGATCTCGGGTAGAAAAGTCTGCCCAGCCCTAGTTAAATGACATTGAAGTAACAGGATATTAGGCATTATATGTGACTTGTTATCTAACTAAACATAGAGCTGCTTGTCTCTAAAAATGAAAAGTTTTCCCTGATTGAGAAGCACTGGTTGGGAACATGGAAAGCCATTCCCTCCAGGCTTGTAAAGGAAGCTCAAATGGTAATTGCTTTACTCCTCCTGTAAAGAAGATATTTCATTTTGTATTAATTTAGTAAATTTTTACTGCACATATTTCCTTACACTCTGATGCCTGAAATGAACCTGATGACTGTGTGTTCCCTAATACAAACAACCACTTTGTTTGACAGAGCTGTAGTTGTAGCTGGCAGGCAGGCACTCTATTTCAAAACATGAAAGAAAACTTCACTGTGACTTGTTCATTTGTTTTTATAGGTTTAAAAAGTCCCATTAAGGTACTGCTATGTAAAATAAATGTTTTAGACACTTACTGCTGTAGTGCACAATAATAGGGAAGTGAGTTACTGTAAGTGCTTTGGAAAAGTGGTCTCTCTCTCTCTCTCTCTCTCCCCTTTGACATGTTGTGCCACAGCACTAAAACTTTGTACAGGGTAACTTGATCAGGGAATGGGCCTCCTACAAAAAATCCTGCCTGCCCCTTTTTACACCCACATCCCTCTACAAATCTTGCTACTGTTACAATAAAGTAAGTCCCTGATACCTAGTGGTCCCTCCAATTGCCAGCACCAGAATAGTAAAAGCAAATCCCTGGTGTGTAGTGGTCCCCCCACCCCGATTGCCATCCTGGTAGATTACAAGAATGTCACTGGAGCCCAGTGCCCCCCCCAACATCCGATCACCAGATCCATATTAGATCACATATTCCCTGGCATCTACTGTCTTCCCCCACCGATTTCCATCCTCATAATAGCGTAATCCATTTCTGGCATCTAGTGGCTCCCCCCACACCACAGGCACCAGCCAACCCACTCTGCCACCCCCCTCCACCTTGACTGTTGTGACACAGGAGCTCATACAGGGACCGGCACAGCTCTCCTCTCACTATCTTTGCCGGATGCCATATGCAATGACAAGCACCATGTGTTCCCTGTAGTGAAGGGAGCATGTATACTGTCTACTGTAGACAGTATACATGCTCCCTTTACAGCACAGGGTACCCACACTCCCTTTCGTTGCACACAGTGGCCAGCAAAGATGGTGAGAGGGAGGGCTGTGCAAGTTGCCATATGGACTCCTGTAGCACTGGAGACATTGGGAAGGTGGAAGAAGAAGAAGAAGAAGAAGAAGAAGAAGAAGAAGAAGAAGAAGAAGAAGAATCAGCATTTATAAAGTGCTTTCCAAGCATCCAAAGTGCTTTACAAGCAATGCTAGACTGGTAGTGAAGTGACTGAATGTGTGGTGGTGGCCATATCGAGCATCATCACCCACACGCAGCCTGGATAATTGCATGAACCGGTTTATGGGAAGGGGAATATTGGCCAGGACAATGGGAATGTTCCCTACTCTTTGCGAAGAGTGCCCTGGGTTCTTTTACTTCCACCTGGACACCCATCAGGACAACACCAGGATGGGCAGAAGGGACCTCACTTTAACGTCTCATCCGAAGGATGGCACACCCTAGCAGTACAGCACCCCCCAATACTGCACTCGGATGCCAGCGATTTTTAGTTGCAAGTCCAATCCCGGTGTGGGATGAGAACCCATTACCTTCTGGTCCAGAGGCAGATGTGCTACCAACTGAGCCACGCTGACACCCAGGGAAGGGGGTGGCAGGGTTCATTGGCAAGTGCCCATGGTGTGGGGGCACACTAGATACCATGGAAGTATTGTACTAGTATGGGGACAGGGATCAGTGAGGGGAAGGGTTCCACTAGACACCAGGGAACATGTGATCTACTATGGAGCCGGTGATTAGAGGTTGGAGGATCACTGGACACCAAGGACATTCTTGTTATCTACCAGGACAGCAATTGGAGGGTTGGGTGACAACTAGGCACCATGGCACTATTTTTTTATACCAGGGCTCACTATCAGAAGGTGGGGGTACCACTTGGCACCAGGGATGTTTTATACTATACCAGGGCTGGTGATTGGAAGATGGGTGTACCATTAGGCACCTCGGATATTTTTGTGCTATACCAGGCAGGGGTTCTATGTCATAACAGTGAAAGCCTAAAGGCAATCACTATTATGCCAAAGTCAAGAGTACTGAAAATTTATTTCGGCACTCTGACACCCTGGCGCACAGCAAAAGGATACCAGGGACTTAGTTTTATAATGTTTTCTGTGGGGTTGTACTCCTGCACCCACCCCATGGTGGGCTTTGCCCCTCACACCCTCCTACTAAAGGATTCTCAACCCAGGGGTGCATGTCGGGGGTGAAACATAAAAAAAAAAAGGCTTGAGCTGGGTGCAACAAAAATGCACCAGCGCCTGAACCTGAACTTAGTATCCTGCTGACCGATGCTGACAACTCACCCACCACACCACGGGATCGGCTCGGCAACCCACCGTGGCACCACCCCTCACATCCCTCACTGTGCATGCCCATTCCCACCCCCGACGTGCGTACATATAGAGACATCCTGTCATTATAGTCACCCACCCCCCCATCCAGCCACTCTACCCTCCTGTAGCCATCCCTGAAATGTGCTGGGTTGTGGGTCATCATTATTATAGGTGCCCATTCCCCAGCACTCTTATCACAGGCTACCATACCAAGGCAGAAACTGGAGAGTGGAGGGGGGCATTCTTGTCATCTACTGGGATGACGATTGGAAGGTGAGGGTGCCACCAGACACCAGGGAATATGTTCATTTTATAGGACTGGACACTAGGGGCACAAACTTTCCATCACTTTCAATTCAAATATGCCCATAACTGGCATTCAAATAGCCCCTTAGTGTTTTGCATGCCAAATAGGCTCACATGCAGAAAGCTAATTGCGAAATGCATTAGGTGACGTGGATGTGATGTGGATGTGATGTGGGAGTGTCCCTCAGCTGCTGCAGAAGCAGAAGCAACTGCTGGTTTGGTTCGCTACACAGGCTCGCTCTGTTTTTTTATCCGGTATCTTATGGACTTTATATGGACTTCCATGGACTTTCTCTGCACTTGTGGATGGCGATTTATGGACACTGCTGGCAGATGTGCTGTTTTAAGTGTTTTTTCCACAATAAAAAGGATTAAAAAGGAAAATATTGAGCCTGTATATTTTTTCAGCTGGACCCAGGAGCTAACACTTGGTTAAGTGTTTCCTTTAAGTAAGTGCTGGTAATTTTCTTTGATGCTCATATGCATAGTACAGTCTGAATATCATGCTGTGAGCTACCGGCACTATTGGGCCTGGGGGCACTGTTCCCTGCACTGCCACAATCCATGTTGAGGCAGTGCTACTTGGCTTAGCACTTTGCCAATATGCCCCTGTATTCAGTCTGAGAGCAGTGGTATGCTATCTGATGAAGTATAGCATCCTCGGGGTCATGGGCAATGGGAAAGCACAGTGCAAACCTTTGTACTACGCTTTGCCCATTTTGAATCTCTGGCCCCATATGTCTTAAATTCTCATCTCCCCTCTTTTTCTCATAACATTTTTGTAATTCACTTTAGTACCCAGAATTGCATTATATAAAAATCTTGCTTATCATTTTTTCTCATGTCCCAGTAATGACTTGCTATATGCCACTGTGGTGCACTGTGTCAGTCAATCATCCACCACAGTAACAGCACCTCTAACTTGTAATTCACTTTAGTGTACAGAATTGCACTAAATGAAGATATGATTTCTCATTTTTTCTCATGTCTCAAAAATTACCTGCCACATTCTGCTGCACTGGGCTGTATCAGTCAGTCTTCCACCACATCAACAGCACTTATAACTTGTAATCACTTTAGTGGTCAGAAATTCACTGTGTGGAAGTCTTATTTCCCATTTTTTTCTCATGCACCAAAATACTTGCTACATGCTGCTCCACTGTGTCAGTCTCTCACCGCAGCATTTTTCTCAAGTCTCAGAAATAACATATGGTGCTGCTACAGTATATTCCACTGTTAACAGTGTCGTAATGTGCAGATTATACTAGACAGTTCAATGTGGTAAATGGGGCAGACACTTTGGGACTGATGTGCAGCACACCCACCACAGAGTAAGGCTCCACTGTGATTGGGAGGAACACAATAAGTCAGCTGAGATTAGTGGAGGTAATGTCACTGATAGCTGTACCTGTGTACCAAGGGGGGTGGCACAGTAAGTGATGGCAAGGGGCACAGTTATCAGAAGGGGCACAGATGATGGAAGTGGGACATGCAGGTTGACTCAGGAGGCTGTGGCCATGGAAAGAACCTGATACCCCAGATGCAGATCATTCTCCTTCTTCTCAGTCAAGAGATGAAGAAGAATGACTACACATTGAGATTGGGGACCTCAGATGCTGAGGTGTGTCCAGGAAGGTCACACACTGGACACTGCTCTCAAACTAACAGACTCTCCATGAGGGAAAGGCAGAAGTCCATGGCGGGGGTGCACCCTCTGTCACACCTAGGCCATAGCAATGATGCACACTATTTAAAATTCTCATTTGCTATATTTTCTGAGTCTCAGAAATTATATATGCAATATGCTGCTGTAGTGTGTCAGCCTCTCACCACAGCACCTTTCTTTAAGCACTTCAGTGGATAGAAATTTGTGAGAGGATGAGAAGAGACCTGTGAGGAAAAGAATGAAATTCATTAGACTCTGATCTACTCCCTGTTGTGTCATGTTGTATCTTTTGGAGATGATACTTACCTTCACACTGATGATGGCCATGCTGTATCACAATGGTGTCATAGAGGGGGACAAGTAGGTGTCTTCCTGGCTGCTCTGGATGAGGCAGAAGGAGACCTGTGATCACAAGAATGAAATAATTTTGAATCAAGTCCACACACAGTCATTTGTACCAGTAAAAGGAAAATGAAAATAGAAAAGAAAAAAAAAAGACTAATACTTACCATCACATTAGTGATAGCCATGATGTGTAATGGCACAATGGTGCCCCAAAGGTGGAGTAGAAGTAGGCATCAGTGGCTGGAAGATGTAGTTGGACAACAGTAGTAGATTCACACAGTAGTCATTGTGTCTGGCATTTCCATTGGGTTAACAGTCCAGTTTTAATGGCTGTGGGTGGAGCCTAAGCAAAAGATACTTTTATTAAATGGTGCTACTTCACTGAGAGGGTGGTGGAGCCATGGGATGCACTGTCCAGAGGGCTGGTGGAGGCAGAAATGGTGGAGGGGTTCAAGAGGGGGCAGGACAGGCACAGGGGAAGGGTTCTGGAAGCAAAAACCAGTGCAGCGAGAATATCCGGGACTGGGAAGGCAGAAGCCAGAGAGGGAGGGTGGGCAGCAAGGTCAGCTTCCAGGGTGGGGGCTGACCAAATGAGCAGACACAAAAGACTGTTAGGTCTATTCTGCTGGCATTTTAGTATGTTAGTAAACAAATATTGCCTCTGAGGCAGCGCTGCCTCAGAGGCAGATGACTTGATCCCATCCTCTGCTATGTCTCATTGGTTAATACCTACTGAAGGACAGTAACCGAGGTTGCTGCCAATTACTATTGATTGCTTACACATGTCACTGCCTCAGAAGCAGACCACTTAATCCCACCCTCCACTGTGTCTCATTGGTTAATACCTTCTGAAGGCAGTAACTGAGGTTGCTGCCTGTTGCTGCTGACTGGTTATTTATCCGGTCTCTAAATTAACCTCCCAAATGTTTTTTCTTGCTCTGATTGGGTGGTTCTAGCTTGCCCCTGATTGGTTGACATACAAAAAGTGCCTTTTTTAAAGACACATTTTTTTTAAATGAAAGTTGTCTCTAAGGCAGATCTGCCTCCAAGGTAGCCCTGCCTTTCAGGCATGAATGGATATGGTTGCCTACCAGACATGGCTTTAATCTGCCTTCAGAAGGTATTAACCAATGAGACACAGCGGAGGGTGGGATTAAATGCTCTGCCTCCGAGGAAGCGATGTGTAAGCAATCAGTAATAACAGGTAGTAACAGGCAGCAACCTCAGTTACCAATGAGATGCAGCAGCGTGCATAACCAATCAGCAGCAAGAGGTGAGCAACCTCTGTTTCTGTCATTCAGAAGGTATTAACCAATGAGACACAGTGGAGCATGGGATTAAATCATCTGCATCCAAGGCAGCATTGCCTCAGAGGCAATATTCGTTTAAGAAAAGTGTCTCTTGCCGGAGCCTACAGTCGTATCACTTTAGCTTGATAAGGGGTTTCTGTGGAGTACATTTTTTTAGTACTTTTCTGTGTATCCTTCCATAAAACTGCAAATCCCTGTGACAGTTAAAAAATGCTCCCTTCTTTCTGTTTAGAATGATGGACACAGAACTCATAGTTGCTTGTCTCTGAGAGCAAATGTGCACTCCTTCCAAACAAATCTAAATATCTTTAAAACTGTTCAAGGTGCACAGAAACCACCAGTGTCAAAGTTTTCAGGGCAAAACGACCTTTCACATGAAAGTAGTCACTAATCTGAATTCTTTATATTTTGTAAAATATGGCCTTCCAAACAGCCTCATCTTTTTTTTCTCTTTATATGAACACAGTAGGAGTCATGCCAAACAAACGTAAATATCTTTGGAAGTATACAAGTTACCAATATACAACCAACATGAATGTTGTTCAGGACAAAATGACCTATCAAATGAGGGTAGTCACTAATCTGAATTCATTAGATTTTTTTTAAATATAGCCATCTGAAAGGTGAGCATTGTAAAGAAAGGAATGCTTGTCCTGAATAACTTTTATATTGGTGGGTTATGAGTAACTCATATACTGTTAGAGATATTTACATTTGTTTAGCATAACTCCTATTAAATTTCTGATTTCTGAAACCATTATGCTGAGATCAGAACACATGGTTTATATCTTGCCATACCTAATTTAAAAGCAGACCCTGAAGTTATTGTAGGAATATAGAACACTTCAATGGAATTCTTTAGTTCTTAACATGAAGAAAAAAAACAACTTGAAACAAAATGATCTGCTTATTGGGGCACATTAGATCTTTTCAGGATGGAATCATGTGAAATCTTTTCAGGGAAAAAGCAACAGATTAATTGTAGTAATTATTGGCCATATCTATATGTGAAGCTGACACTGACCAGATAGGTGGAAGAAGGAAGACACAGAAGAAAACAATGCTCACATACACAAAGAAGACTTGACTGTATGTGAAACTATTAAAAGCAAATGGTTTGATAACTTTTAGGCATCTATACTGCACAATTGTTTTTTTCTTTTATTATGTCTCTTTGGCAACTTCTATGATTAAAATGCATTAAATGTATAGTTTACTAAATCTTGACCTTGTGATAACTCTTGAATTACTCCTAAATAAGTTTTAAGCCATTCCCTTTAAGGGAGGTCAAGACCTGTGCAAAAGGTTAAGTGTTATTTTTTTCATATTTGTTTACAAATTTCCACAGTAAAAATGTGGAAAATACAAAAGTATGTACAACTACTCTCCTATAGATTTTCATCTCAGAGAGAAGTTAATATCTGCACAAAATTAAACCCAAAAATTATACAATTTTGTTCTAAAGTTATTTTATTCTAAATCTTATTGGACTGTCGAGTGTTATTTTTCCATAGTTTTTCACAAATTTCCAAAGTAAAAGTGTGGAGAAATGCAAAAGTATATACAACTAATTTCCTATGCATTTTCAACTCACAGAGAAGTTAATATTTGCACAAAATCAAACCCAAAGTTTAAATAGTTTTGTTCTAAAGTAATTTTATTCTAAATCTTAATGGACTATTGATGAACTGAGCAAAGAAATGTTTAGATAAAACAAATTGATGACTCCAGGATTGGGAGGTCATTAAAACTGAAAAAGGTCAAATTATGAAACCTTAAATGAAATCATTAGGACCATTCTTCTTAGAGTGTAATTATAATGAATTAAAGACATTTGAATATAGACCTACAATTATACAACCATTGCAATATATATTTTTATGATCAAAGGAATGGTGCAAGGCTACCAAAATTACGTTGATCTCACTACTTCAACACATCAGTGTGCATGGATCAAACCAAAAAAGAGCCATAATAAAATCTTCTATCTTTTCAAAAAAAGATTATATTTTATTAAATTTGATTTAACCTGAAAATACAAAATAGCAATAAGGAGGTAAAACAATCAAGATGAGATTTTAGCATTCTCCAACCATATATTGAAGCCGAGCCATAATAAAGGCTTTTATCTTCTTCAAAGCAATCATGTTTTATTTTGATATATTTAATATTCTGTATCTAAGAAGACACTAGAAAAAAAGTTTATTGGGTGTTTGAAAACAGACAAATGCAACCAGACATGGAAGGAAGTCAAAAGAGAGTATTGGTTGCTGGGACTAGTAACAAGTCAAGGAGCTCGCTTGACCACTCCCATGGGGGCCACCCACTGACACTACTGACCACTGATGGGCACTGGTAGCTGAGGAGGAACTGGACAAGTGCTGTAAGCAGTCAGTGTAGTAGTAGTAGAAGGTGGAGGAAGAGGCAGATGGCAGGCTGCCTGCCATAGTCCAGCTCTTGTTTTAAATCCCTGGTGGTACCTGAGTGGCTGTAGCAGTCATATGTGCAACAGCTCTCCATCTGTAGAGATTAAGGGGACTCAGTTTAGCTGTCCTGTTGTATTCAGGCAGGCTTGAGCTCCATTACAGCAACAGGTCCGACTGTAGCCCTGGACCCCCAACTCTGCTATTTGTACAGGATGTACAGAACTAACCATCTGAGAGTAAGGAATCCTCATTGCTTGCAAAGGGAAGTGGGAGCCGTAGCAGCAGTTGATGTTCATTTGTGTGCCAGGGAAGGAGGGGGGATAGCTGGGCTGGGAGGAGTACCTTTAAGTGTAAGGATTCCATGTGTCTGAACTGTTATGAATTGCATGAGCATAGAAAGGGGGATGCTCAAGTTGTCCCCCCCCCCCGAATTTATTTCGAATTTTTGAATTCCTGTATTTTATTTTCGTGTTGGCTCAGGCTCAGCTGCTAACATACTCAGTGTCTCAGCAGTCTCCATAGTGGATGGAGCTAGCTGCAACACAGTGAGCATGCACAAGATCGTTGATGGCAAGGGGAGATAGAGACATCTTCAACAGAGAGAGCGGGAGAAGCCTGGTGAGACAGACAAATGAGCATGCTGCTTTTCTGCATCATCTGCACAGTGACAAGCAAATTGTTGTGTCCCGTTGACTGTTGTGGTGGTACAGTAGGACTGTGTGCTGCTCTTCTGTAGCCTCAGTTGAACTGTTGGAGAACCTGAAGTATGGTCTACCACAGAAAGAACAGACCTGTCTTGGGCAGAGCTGCAAGTAACACACAGTGCATCTTCTTGACTGTGTTGAACATTGGCTGGACTGGTGGTGTAGTCCAAATAGAAGGCAGGAGAGGACGAGGAAAAATCTGCCCTGGCCTAGTGGCCTGTAGTCCTGTCTTGGGAGGGGAGCGACTGTTAAGACATCAGGAGGATAATCAGCAGAAAAGTGGTGAATGGAGAAAAGAATAAAGATTAATTCAGGGGAAGGGACTTCTCTCATTCAGAGAGGTGGTGAGGGGTATTGGCATGATCTCCCAGGGCAACCCACTCATTACATCTCAACCCCACTGACGTTCTGCCCAACTTGGAGCTTATCATTTAAAATGGGAATAGGTGTGGAAAGGTAGATGCCTGACTGACATCTTTGTCTTTGACTGTTGCAGAATGCTCCCATGTGCAAAGGTGGAATGGGTTTAGGAGTACTGAGTGATGTAAATGTGTGGAGATGTCCCCATGTGTAGGAATGGGATAGATGGGGACCAATGCTCCCCATGTAGGGGCAGTGGGATGAAAGGGTGGATTGCTCCCCATGTACAGAGCTGATATGAAGTTGGAGGAAAGATCCCTATGCGTGGAGGTTGAATGGAGGGGGAGGAGTGCTCCCTACATGCCAGAAGTGTGATTCAGTGGGAGAAGTGCTCTCCATGTGGAGGAGGAGAAATGTAGTGGGAGCAGTACTGGGGAGGGGGGATTAAGGGAACAGTGCTCACGATGTATGGAGGTGGGATGGAGGTGAAGCAATGATACTTATGTGTGGGGATGGAATGGAGGGAAGAGCGCTCTCCATGTTACAGTTTATTGTGAAGGGATAACATCAGTTGAGCAAGCTCATTTGCAAGGAGGTCCCTTGTACAAGCAATGATAAAGATAACACATGGTGTGAGATACAAAAAGTAAGGACACATAATATAAATTAAAATGAAGCAATTTTCTTTACATTAGTGTATGCAACAGATAGATAAGATAGACAGACAGATAGATAGATGGATGTTGTATTTATAAAAGTGCCAGTTTCCTGGGATTCTGGGCACTGTACAATACAATACAAACAGCAAACAACAAAATAAAATCATATGCTAAAAATGAATGTAAAATTTGTCTATGAGCAGATTTAAAATGCATCTATCTATCCCACTAACACCAAAAAAAAATTAACCAATAAATGTTTGCTGGAACAGGTAAGTCTTTAAGCTCTTCTTACAGGCATCTACCGAGGGGTCCTCCTTTAAATAATAACAACAATAATATAATATAATAATAATAATCTTTATTTATATAGCACCTGTCCAATATCAAGGCGCGTAATAATAAAACAGATAAAACAATAAGATAAACAGATCATAAAAATATCCAATATTCAGAATAATTACAAAAATAAAACCAATTATGGCAAACAGACAGGAAAGGAGTTCCACAGGGTAGGCATGGCCACTGAGAATGCCCTGTACCCAGAATGCCACAGCCTAACCCTGGGGACTCCAAGGAGGCCTCACCTGGCAGAATATGTACAATGCTGAATTCAACAAGGATTGAGACCAAATATGATTACATAAGACACTACGTCCACCATGTGTAAGAGGGCTGGAGAAGAATTGCTCCCCATATGCAAAGAAGGCATGGAGGGGGAGGAGTGCTCTCTATGTGCAAATGTGTAATGGAGGGGAAGGAGTGCTCCCCATGTGTGGAGGTGGGTTGGAGGGGGGGAACAGTCACTTAGCGGCCACCATCCTTGACCCCACTCCAGCCTGTGTGTGAAATTGTTTGAAATGGGGACAGTTTATGATGGTGCAGATGTGTAACCCACTTCCCTTCTCTGGCTGCTATAAAGTATTGGGTTGATAGATGGGTGCAAGAGGGGCACCAGTCACACAGGAGCACCAATTGTATCCTGCCCCCACCCACCCATCAAGCAGAGTGAGAACAGTTGTGGCGGGGTGAATACAGGAGCCACATTTTTATATCTGAGTACCTCAGAGTGCTCTCCATTGGCAGAGTACGCTAGGTGGGAGAACCTCTGGCTGAAGCACAGTATTCTGCAAGAATGGAAATGTGGCATAGGGTGAGAAAGTGCCAGTCACCCATAGACCACTTCAACCTTCATGTTAGCCCTGGTGGAGCAGAGACGGATATGAAGGGGCAGATGTTCAACTTGCATCCTGTCCTTGGCTGCTGCAGGGTGCTAACCTTGTGTGGAGGTGGGATGGGGGATGGGGCATCATTCTTCCAGAGCCACCTGCCTGGAGCCCACCCAATGCCAGTTTCAGCTTTCATGGAAATCAAATAAGTGAAGATGGACAAATGTGTGAACCTGTCATTGGCTCCTGCAAAGTGCTCTTCACATGCTGGAGCTGGAATTGAAGGAGAAAATGCTTCACATGTGCAGAGATGCAGAATGGTGTGTTCTGTGCCAATAGCCTTGGGTCACGCAGTGGATATGGACCACAGACCCTTTTCCACCCACCTGAAGCCCACCAGGCTAGATAGAAACAGGTGTGGAGTGACAAATGTGCAACTCACATTTCTGTCTCTGGCTGGGGCAGCCAATGTGCAGTGGTGGGATGGTTGTGGAAGGGGCACCAATCAGCAACTTCTGCCAGGCCACAGTCCACTATTTGCCTTGGGTTGCCCAACTGGAGGTCATCCTGTCACTGTGCCAACTTGTGTGGTGTGGGATGATATGAAGTGGAAGATGAGTAACTTCCATCTGTCTCAGACTACTGCAGAATGTTCCATATGTGCTGATGTGAGGTGGACGTGTAGGGGGCAGCAAATGCCCAGGGGGGCCCATCCAGTGCCCACACTACACTATGGTAGTCACTGTGAAGGGGCACATATGTGACCCACATATTTGTCTCTGTCTCTGTCTCTGTCTGGGTGCTCCTCTTGTGCAGTAGTGGAATAGATGCACCAAGTTTGTTTTACACTGTGTCTCTCCTGGTGTCTCTCTCTCCCTCTCTCTCTTTCTCTGACCTCTGCTGCCCCATGGCAAAAGCAAAACTCTACAGCACTGCTCTCTGTCTTAGTCATGGCACTCTTGCTGCCACATTCTCTGCCTCTCTGTATGTGCTGTCCACTTCCACTGGGCTTCAGAAAGAGAAACAGAGAGTCAGATTGACAGCAAGGTACTGGAAGAGTGAGTGGCAATACAATGGATGGCAACTGAGCTCGGGCACACACTGTACTCCACTTCTCTGTTTTAAAGGGGGGGGGGTTCTCACCATCTCTGACTAGAATGGATTGGACCTGCACATATATGCCACACTGGAAGCGGCTTTTGTTATTACTGTGTCTGTCTTGGAGGGTGGAGGTGGGTGGATGGGGGAGAAGGAGTAGACACTGCTAGGTAAAGGGCCACCTATTGAAATGAACATTTATTCAGTTGCAGGTTTGGCAGCCACTGGTCATCATGGTTATGGTCACTGCATCATCCACAGACTCAGGTCCAGTACCACTAACCACTGCGACTGTGCCACTGCAGCATCCTCACTCTCTGGTGCAGTACCACTAACTGCTGGGACTGTGCCACTGCAGCATCCTCACAATCAGCGCCAGAACCACTAACCATTGGGAACTATGACATTGTGTCATCCTCACACTCAAGTCAATTACCACTAACCTCTAGGGACTGTGCCACAGCATCAACCTCAGACTCAGGTCCAGTAGAACTAACCACTGGGGAATGTGCCACTGCATCATACTGAGACTCAGTGCCAGTACCACTAACCATTGGAGACTGTGAACCTGCATCATACTCAGATTCAGGTCCATTACCACTAATCACAGGTACTATACCACTGCATTATCTTCAGACATGGGTCCCATACCATTAAGCACTGGAGACTGTTCCATCGCATCATTCTCACACCCATGTCCAATGACACTAACCACTGGGGACTATGCCACTGCATCATCCTCACACTTAGGTCTAGAACAACTAACCACTGGGAATTCTGCCACTGCATCATCCTTTCACTCAGGTCAAGTACCACTAATCACTGGGGACTGTGTCGCTGAATCAGTCTCCCACTCAAGGTCCATACCACTAACCATTGAAGACTGTGACACTGCAGCATCCTCACACTCAGGTACAGTACCACTAACAACTGGGGACTTAGAAACTGCATCATCCTCACACTCAGGGACAGTACCACTAACTGCTGGGAGTGTGCAACTGCATCATCCTTAGACTCAGGTCCTGTATCATTGACCACTGGGACTGTGCCACTGCATCATCATCACACTCAGGTCCAGTACCACTAATTACTATGGCAGTGCATCATCTTCACACTCATTTCCAGTACCACTACCCGGTGAGTCTGTGCCACTGCATCAACCTCAGATTCAGGTCCTGTGCCATTAACCACTGGGGAATGAGCCACTGCATCATCCTCACACTCAGGTCCAGTACCACTAACTGCTAGGCCTGTGCAACTGCAGCATCCTCACACTCATTTCCATTGCCACTAACCATGGGTGATTGTGCCACTGCATCATCCTCACACTCAGGTCTGTTACCACTAACCACTGGAGACTTTGCCACTGCACCATCCTCAGACTCAGGTCCCATACCATTTACCACTGGGGACTGTGCCACTGCATCATCCTCACACTTAGGTCCAGAACAACTAACCACTGGGAAGTGTGCCACTGCATCATCGTCTCACTCAGATCCAGTACCATTAACCACTGGGGACTGTCACTACAGCATACTCACACTCATGTCCAGTAGCAATAATCACTGGGGACTGTGCAACTGAATCATTCTCACACTTATGGCCCATACCACTATCCACTGAAGACCGTGCCACTGCAGCATCATGACACTCAGGTCCAGTACTGCTAACCACTGGGGACTATGCCATTGCATCATTCTCAGACTCAGGGCCAGTAACACTAACCACTGGGGACTGTGAAACTGCATCATCCTCAGATTCAGGTCCAGTACCACTAATCACTGGTACTGTACCACTGCATCATCTTCAGACTTGGGTCCCATACGATTAAGCACTGGGGACATTTCTACCGCATCATTCTCACACTTATGTCCAGTAACACTAACCACTGGGGACTATGCCATTACATCATCCTCTCACTCAGGTCAAGTACCACTATGCAGAGGGGACTCTGTCAATGCAGCATCCTCACACTCAGGTCCAGTAATACTAACCACTGGGGACTGTGTCACTGCATCATCCTCGCACTCAGAGCCAGTACTACTAACTGCTGGGAGTGTGCCACTGCATCATCCTCAGACTAAGGTCCCATATCATTAACCGCTGGGGACTGTGCCACTGCATCTTCCTCACACTCAGGTCCAGTAATACTAATCACTGGGGACTGTGTCACTGCATCATCTTCACACTCATTTCCAGTACCACTATCCAGTGGGTCTGTGCCACTGCATCAAACTCAGACTCAGGTCCTGTACCATTAACCACTGGGGAATGAGCCACTGCATCATCCTCACACTCAGGCCAGTACCACTAACTGCTGGGACTGTGCCACTGCAGCATCTTCACACTCAGTTCCATTTTCACAAACCATGGGTGACTGTGCACCTGTGTCATCCTCACACTCAAGTCCATTACCACTAAACATTGCGGACTGTGTCACAGCATCATCCTCAGACTCTGGTCCTCTAGAACAAATAACTTGGTACTGTGCCACCGCATCATACTCTGACTTAGTGCCGGTACCACTAACCACTGGGCACTGTGCCACTGCATCATCCTCAGACTCAGGTGCAGCACCACTAATTGTTGGTACTGTGGCACTGCATCATTCTCAGACTCGTCCATACCATTATCCACTGGGAACTGTTCCATTGCATCATCCTCACACTCAAGTCCAATACCACTAATCACTGAGGACTGTGCCACTGAATCATCCTCACACACATGGCCAGTACCACTAACCACTGGAGACTGTGCCACTGCAGCATCCTGACACTCAGGTCCAGTACCACTAACCACTGCAAACTGTATCACTGAGTCATCCTCACACTCAGGTCCAGTACAACTAACCACTGGGAAGTGTGCCACTACATCATCCTCTCACTCAGATCTAGTACCACTAACCTCTGGGGATTCTGTCACTGCCTCATCCTCACACTCATGTCAATATCACTAATCACTAGGGACTGTGTCACTGAATCAGCCTCCCACCCAAGGCCCATACCAATGACTACTGAATACTGTGGCACTGCAGCATCCTTACACTCAGGGACAGTACCAGAAACAACTGAGGACTTTGCCACTGCATCATCCTCACACTCAGGGCCAGTACCACTAACTGCTGGGAGTGTGCCACTGCATCATTCTCAGACTCAGGTAACATATCATTAACCACTGGGGACTGTGCCACTGCATCATCCTCACACTCAGGTCCAGTACCACTAATAACTATGGCACTGCATCATCTTCACACTCATTTCCAGTACCACTATCCGGTGGGTCCGTGCCACAGCATCAATCTCAGACTCAGGTCCAGTACCACTAATCACTGAGACTGTTTCACTGCATCATCCTCACACTCATGTCCAGTGCCACTCAACACTGGGGACTGTGTCACTGCAGCATCCTGACACTTGGTCCAGTACCACTAACTGCTGGGATGGTGCCACTGCAGCATCCTTACACTCATGTCCAGTAACACTAACCACTGAGGACTATGCTGCTGCATCCTCCTCACAGTCATGTAAAGAACAACTAACCATTGGGAACTGTGCCACTGCAGCATACTCACACACACATGTCCAGTTCCTCTAGTCACTGGGGACTGTGTCTCTGAATCATCCTTCCATTTAAGGCCCATACTACTAACCACTGAAGACTGAGCCACTGCAGCATCCTCACACTCAGGTCCAGTACCACTAACCACTGGGGACAATGCCACTGCATCATCCTCATGTTCAGGTCCAGTAGAACTAACCACTGGGGACTGTGCCACTGCATCATACTTAGATTCAGGTTCAGTACCACTAATCATGGGTACTGTGCCACTGCATCATCCTCAGACTCGGATCCCATACCATTAGCAACAGGGGACTGTACCAATGCATCATCCTCACACTCATGTCCAGTACCACTAATTACTATGACACTGCATTGTCTTCACACTCATTTCTAGTACCACCACCCGGTGGGTCCATGCCACTGCATCAACCTCAGACTCAGGTCCTGTACCATTAACAACTGGGGAATGAGCCACTGCATCATCCTCACACTCAGGTCCAGTACCACTAACCACTGAGACTGTACCACTGCAGCATCCTTACAATCAGTTCCAAATCCACTAACTATGGGTGACTATGCCACTGCATCATCCTCACACTCGGGTCTGTTACCACTAACCACTGGAGACTTTGCCACTGCACCATCCTCAGACTCAGGTCCCATACCATTTACAACTAGGGACTGTGCCACTGCATCATCCTCACACTCGGGTCCAGAACAACTAACCACTGGGAATTGTGCCACTGCATCATCGTCTCACTCTGATCCAGTATCATTAACCACTGAGGACTGTCACTGCAGCATCCTCACACTCATGTCCAGTAGCAATAATCACTGGGGACTGTGCCACTGAATCATCCTCACACTTAAGGCCCATACCACTATACACTGAAGACTGTGCCACTGCAGCATCATGACACTCAGATCTATTACCTTTAACCAATAGGGACTATGCCACTGCATCATCCTCAGACTCAGGGCCAGTATCACTAACCACTGGGGACTGTGAACCTGCATCATTCTCAGATTCAGGTCCAGTACCACTAATCACTGGTACTGTACCACTGCATCATCTTCAGACTCAGGCCCCATACTATTAAACACTGGGATTGGTCCACTGCATCATTCTCACACTCATGTCCAGTGACACTAACCACTGGGGACTATGCCCCTGCATCATCCTTATACTCAGGTCTAGAATAACTAACCACTGGAAACTCTGCCACTGCATAATCCTCTCACTCAGGTCAAGTACCACTATGCAGAGGGGACTCTGTCAATGCAGCATCCTCACACTCAGGTCCAGTATTACTAATCACTGGGGACTGTGTCACTGAATCAGCCTCACACTCAAGGCCCATACCACCAACTACTGAAAACTGTGAAACTGAAACATCCTCACTCTCAAGGACAGTACCACTAACAACTGGGGACTTTGCCACTGCATCACCCTCACATTCAGGGCCAGTACTACTAACTGCTGGGAGTGTGCCACTGCATCATCCTCAGACTCAGGTCTCATATCATTAACCACTGGGGACTGTGCCACTGCTTCATCCTCACACTCAGGTCCAGTACCACTAATAACTATGACACTGCATCATCTTCACACTCATTTTCAGTACCACTATCCAGTGGGTCTGTGCCACTGCATCAAACTCAGACTCAGGTCCCGTACCATTAACCACTGGGGAATGAGCCACTGCATCATCCTCACACTCATGTCCAGTACCACTAATCGCTGATACTGTGCCACTGCAGCATCCTCACACTCAGGTCCATTACCACTAACCACTGGGGCTGTGCCACTGCAGCATCCTCACACTCAGTTCCATTTTCACTAACATGGGTGACTGTGCACCTGCATCATCTTCACACTCAAGTTCATTACCACTAAACACTCTGGACTGTGCCACAGCATCATCCTCAGTCTCTGGTCCACTAGATCAAATGACTTGGTACTGTGCCACTGCATCATACTCTGACTCAGTGCCGGCATCACTAACCACTGGGCACTGTGTCACTGCATCATCCTCAGACTCAAGTCCAGTACCACTAATTGTTGGTACTGTGGCACTGCATCATCCTCAGACTCAGGTCCAGTACCACTAATCATTGGTACTGTGGCACTGCATCATCCTCTATCTCGGCCCATATCATTATCCACTGGGGACTGTTCCATTGCATCATCCTCATACTCAAGTCCAATACCACTAATTACTGAGGACTGTGATACTGAATCATCCTCACACACATGGCATGTACCACTAACCACTAGAGACTATGCCATTGCAGCATCCTGACACTCAGGTCCAGTACCACTAACCACTGTGAACTGTGCCACTGAGTCATCTTCACACTCAGGTCCATTACCACTAACCACTGGGGACTGTGCCATTGAATCATCCTCGCACACAGGTCCAGTACAACTAACCATTGGGAACTGTGCCACTGCATCATCCTCTCACTCAGATCTAGTACCACTAACCTCTGGGGATTCTGTCACTGCAGCATTCTGACACTCAGGTGCAGTGCCACTAACCACTGGGGACTATAATGCTGCATCATACTCTGACTCAGGCCAAAACCACTATCCACTGGGGACTATGCCTCTGTGTCATCCTCTCACTCAGGTCCATTACCACTAACCACTGTAGACTTTGCCACTGCACCATCCTCAGACTCAGGTCCCATACCATTTACCACTGGGGACTGTGCCACTGCATCATACTCATACTCAGGTCTAGTACCACTAAGCACAGGGGACTGTGCCATTGCAGCATCCTCACCCTAATGTCCAGAACAGCTAACAACTGGGACTGTGCCACTGCAGCATCTTCACACTCAGGGTCAGTAGCACTAATAACTATGCCATTGCATCATCCTCACACTCCGGTCCAGTACCATTAGCAGCTGGGCTTTGCCACTGCATCATACCCAGACACAGGTACCATACCATTAACCACTGGGGACTGTGCCACTGCAACATCCTCACACTCAGGAACAGTTCCATGAACTACTGGGGACTGTGCAACTGCAGCATCCTCACACTTAGGTCCAGTACCACTAACCACTAGTGTCTTTGAAACAACATCATCCTTACATTTAAGGCCAGTTCCAGTAACCACTTGGGTCTGTGCCACTGTGTAATCCTCACACTTAGGTCCAGCACCACTAACCACTGAGAGTGTTCCACTGCATCATCTTCAGCCTCAGGTCCCGTATCATTATCCACTGGGGACTGTCCCACTCCATCATCCTTACACTCAGGTCAAGTACCACTAAGCACTAGGGACTGCCACTGCAGCATCCTCATACTTAGGACCAGTACCACTAATAACTATGCCACTGCATATCCTCATACTCATTTCCAGAACCACTGCCTGCTGGCTCTGTCTCACTGCATCATCCTCAGAAATAGGTCTTGTACCATTAAACAGTCAGGACTGAGCAACTGCATCATCCTCACACTCAGGTCCAGTACCTTTAATGATTGTGGACTGTGCCACTGCAGCATCCGCACACTCAGGTACACTACCCCTAACCACTGTGACTGTGCCACTGCAGCATCCTCACTCTCTGGTCCAGTACCACTAAATGCTGGGACTGTGCCACTGCAGCATTCTCACAATCAGCACCATTACCACTAACCACTGGGGGCTGTGCCACTGCGTCATCCTCACTCACTAGTACTTTATCACTAACTACTGGGGACTATGCCACAGCATCATCCTCAGACTCAGGTCCAGTAGAACTAACCATTGGGGACTGTGCCACTGCATCATACTCAGATTCAGGTTTAGTACCACTAATCATGGGTACTGTGCAGCTGCATCATCCTCAGACTTGGGTCTCATGCCATTAACAACAGGGAACTGTTCAACTGCATCATCCTTACACTCATGCCCAGTATCACTCAACACTGGGGACCATGCCACTGCAGCATCCTGACACTCAGATCCGGTACCATTAACTGCTGGGACTGTGCCACTGCAGCAACCTCACCCTCACGTCCAGTAACACTAACCACAGGGGACTATGCCACTGCAACATCCTCACATTCAGGTAAAGAACAACTAACCACTGGGAACTGTGCCACTGCAGCATACTCACACACATGTCCAGTTTCACTAGTCACTGGGCACTGTGTCACTGCATCTTCCTCACACTCAGGTCCAGTACCACACTCATTTCCAGTACCACTAACCAGAGGGTCTGTGCCACTGCATCAACCTCAGAATCAGGTGCCATACTATTAACCACTGGGGAATGAACCACTGCATCATCCTCACACTCTGGTCCAGTACCACTAACCAGTGGGTACTGTGCCACTGCAGTATCCTCACACTCAGGTCCAGTACCACTAACCTGTGGGACTATGCCACTGCAGCATCCTCACACTCAGGGCCATTACCACTAACAATGGGTGACTGTGCCACTGCGTCATTCTCACACTCAAGTCCATTACCACTAACCACTGTGGACTGTGCCACAACATCATCCTCAGACTCAGGTCCAGTAGAATTAACTACTTGGGACAGTGCCACTGCATCATACTCTGACTCAGTGCCAGTACCACTAAACACTGGGGAATGTGCCACTGCATTATTCTCAGACTCAGGTCCAGTACCATTAATCACTGGTACAGTGCCACTGCACCATCCTCAGACTCTGCCCATATCATTAACCACTAGGGACTGTTCGATTGCATCATCCTCATATTCAAGTCCAGTACCACTAAGCACTGAGGACTATGACACTGCATCATCCTTAGACTCAGGGCCAATACCAATAACCACTGGGGACTGTGCCACTGAGTCATCCTCACACTCAAGTCCATTATCACTAACCACTGGGGAATGTGAAACTGCATCATCGTCTCACTCAGATCCAGTACCATTAACCACTGGAGACTGCACCACTGAATCATTCTCACACTCAAGGCCCATACCACTAGCCACTGAAGACTGTGCAACTGCAGGATCATGACACTCAGGTCCAGTACCACTAACCACTGGGGACTATGCCACTGCTTCATCCTCAGACTCAGGGCCAGTATCACTAACCACTGGGTTCTGTGCCACTGCATCATCCTCACAGTCAAGGCCCATACCACTAACCACTGGAGACTGTGCCACTGTGGCGTACTCACACTCAGGTCTAGTACAACTAACCACTGGGGACTTTGTCACTGTATCATCCACACACACTGGGCCAGTACCATTAACAACTGAGAACTGAGCCACTGCATCATCCTTACACTCAGGTCCAGTATCTCTAGCCAATGGGGACTTTACCACTGCAGCATTCGCACACTCAGGCCCACTACCATTAAACGCTGCTACTGTGCCACTACAGCATCCTCACTTTCAGGTCCAGTACCACTCACTGCTGGGACTGTGCCACTGCGTCATCCTCACACTCAAGTCCATTACCTCTAACCAATAAGGACTGTGCCACAGCATCATCCTCAGACTCAGGTCCTATAATATTAACCACTGGGGAATTAGAAATTGCATCATTCTCACACTCAGGTACAGTACCACTAACCAGTGGGCACTGAGCAACTGCAGCATCTGCACTCTCAGGTCCAGTACCACTAACCACTGAGACTATGCCACTGCAGCATCCTCACACTCAGGTCCAGTACCACAAACCACGGGCGACTGTGTCACTGTGTCATCCTCACACTCAAGTCCATTACCACTGACCAATGTGGACTGTGCCACTGCATCATCCTCATACTCAGGGCCAGTACCATTAACAACTGGGGACAGAGCCATTGCATCATCCTCACACTCAAGTCCAGTATCTCTAACCAATGGAGTCTTTGCCAATGCAGTAATCGCACAATCAGGTGCACTACCACTAAATGCTGCTACTGTGCCAATACAACATCTTCACTTTCAAGTCCAGTACCACTGACTGCTGGGTATGTGCCACTACAGCATCCTCACAATCAGCGCCAGTACCACTATCCACTGGGGACTGTGCCACTGCATCATTCTCACACTCAAGTCAATTACCACTAACCAATAGGGACTGTGCTACAGCATCATCCTCAGACTCAGGTCCAGTAGAACTATCCACTGGGGATTTTGAAACTGCTTCATACTCAGACTCAGTGCCAGTACCACAAACCATTGGAGGCTGTGCCACTGCATCATCCACAGATACAGGTCCAGTACCACTAATCACTAGTACTGTGCCTCTGCATCATCCTCAGACTTGGATCCCATACCATTAACCACTGCATCATCCTCACACTCAAGTCCAGTACAACTCACCAGTGGGGATTGTGCAAGGCAGCATATTCACTCTCTGGTCCAGTACCACTAACTGCTGGGACTGTGCTACTGCAGCAACCTCGCACTCATGTCCAGTAACACTAACCACTGGGGACAATGCCACTGCAGCATTCACATACTCAGGTCCAGTAAAACTAACCATTGGGAGCTGTGCCACTGTTTTATCCTCTCACTCAGGTCCAGTACCATTAATCACTGTGGTCTCTGTCTCTGCAGCATCCTCACACTCATGTCCAGTAACACTAACCAGTGGGGACTACGCTACTGCATCATCCTCATACTCAGGTTCAGAACAACTAACCACTTGGAATTGTGCCACTTCATCATCCTCTCACTCAGGTCAAGTAACACTATGCAGAGGGAACTCTGTCACTGCAACATCCTCACACTCATGTCCAGTACCAATAATCACTTTAGACTGTGTCACTGAATCAGCTTCCCACTCAAGGCCCATACCACAAACCACTGAAGACTGTGACAATACAGCATTGTCACACTCAGGTCCAGTATCACTAACCACTGGGGACTGTGCCACTGCATTGTCCTCACACTTAAGGCCCATACCACTAATGATTGGAGACTGTGCCACTGCAGCATCCTCACACTGAGGTCCAGCACCACTAACCACTGGGGATCTTGCCACTGCTTCATACTCAGACTCAGTGCCAGTAACACTAACCATTGGAGAGTGTGCCACTGCATCATCCTCAGATACAGGTCCAGTACCACTAATCACTAGTACTGTGCCTCTGCATCGTCCTCAGACTCGAGTTCCATACCATTAAACACTGCATTACCCTCACACTCAAGTCCAGTACAACTCACCACTGGGGATTGTGTAAGGTCAGCATCTTCACACTCAGGTCCAGTACCACTAGACACTGGAACTGTGCCACTGCAGCAACCTCACACTCAGGTACAGTATCATTAATCACTTTGGAAAGTGCCACTGAATCAACCTTCCACTCAAGGACCATACCACTAACCACTGAAGACTGTGACACTGCAGCATTCTCTGTTTTATCCTCTCACTCAAGTACAGTACCATTAATCACTGGGGTCTCTGTCACTGCAGCATCCTCACACTCATGTCCAGTAACACTAACCAGTGGGGACTACACCACTGCATTATCCTCATACTCAGGTCCAGAACAACTAATCACTTGGAACTGTGCCACTGCATCATCCTCTCACTCAGGTCAAGTACCACTATGCAGAGCGGACTATGTCAATGCAGCATCCTCACACTCATGTTCAGTATCACTAATCATTTTGGGACTGTGTCACTGAATCAGCCTCCCACTCAAGGCCCATGCCACTAACCACTGTAGACTGTGACAATGCAGCATCGTCACACTCAGGTCCAGTACCACTAACCACTGGGGATAATGCTCCTGCATCATCATCACACTCAGGTCCAGTAACACTAACTAGTGGGAACTGTGCCACTGCATCATCCTATCACACAGTTCCAGTGCCATAAACCACTGGGGTCTCTGTCACTGCAGCATCCTCCCACTCAGGTCCAGTATCACTAACCACTGGGGACTGTGACACTGCATTGTCTGCACACTCAAGGCCCATACCACTAATGACTGGAGACAGTGCCACTGCAGCATCCTCACACTCAGGTCCAGTACCACTAACCACTGGGGATTTTGTCACTGCATCATCCTCACAATCAAGGCCAGTACCAGTAACCACTGGGGACTGTGCCACTGCATCATTCAGACTCAGGACAAATACCACTACCCACTGGGGACTGTGCCACTGCATCATCCTCAATCTCTGGTTCAGTACCACTAACCGCTGGAGTGTGCCACTGCATCATCCTGGACTCAGGTCCTATAACATTAACTACTAGGGACTGTGCCACTGCATCTTCCTCACACTCAGGTCCAGTAACACTAACAACTATGGCACTGCATCTTCTTTACACTCATTTCCAGTACCACCACCACCACGGTCTGTGCCACTGCATCAACCTCAGACTCAGGTCCTGTACCATTACCCACTGGGGAATGAGACACTGCATCATCATCACTCGCAGGTCCAGTACCACTTAAAAGTGGGTACTGTGCCACTGCAGCATCCGCACACTCAGGTCCAGTATCTCTAACCACTGGTGACTGTGCCACTGCAGCATCCACACACTCAGGTCCACTATCACTAACCACTGCTACTGTGTCAAAGCAGCATCCTCACTTTCAGGTAAATTACCTCTAATTGCTGGGACTCTGTCACTGCAGCATCCTGACAGTCAGCACAAGTACCACTAACCACTGGGGACTGTGCCACTCTTACATCCTCACACTCAAGTCCATTACCAATAACCGATAGGGACTATGCCACAGCATCATCCTCAGACTCAAGTCCAGAACCACTAATCATTGGCACTGTGGCACTGCATCATCCTCAGACTCGGCGCATACCATTAACCACTGGGGACTGTTCCATTGCATCATCCTCACACACAAGTCCATTACCACTAACCACTGTGAACTGTGCCACTGCAGCATCCTCACACTCGGGATCAGTACCACTAACCACTGGGGACTTTGCCATTGAATCATCCTCATACTCATGGACCATACCACTAACCACTGGAGACTGTGCCACTGCAGCATCCTCACACTCAGGTCCAGGACCAATAACTAATGGGGACTTTGCCACTGCATCACCCTCACACTCATGGTCAGTACAAACAACCACCTGAGATTGTGCCACTGTGTCATCTTCTCACTCAGGTGCATTACCACTAACAACTGGGGAGTGTGCCACTGCTTCATCCTCAGATTCAGGTCCTGTTTCATTAACCACTGGGGACTGTGCCACTGCATCTTCCTCACACTCAGGTCCAGTACCACACTCATTTCAAGTACCACTAACCAGAGGGTCTGTGCCATTGCATCAACCTCAGAATCAGGTGCCGTATCATTAACCACTGACGAATGAGCCACTGCATCATCCTCACACTCTGGCCCAGTACCACTAACCAGTGGGTACTGTGCCACTTCAGCATCCACACACTTAGGTCCAGTACCACTAACCACTGAGACTGTACCACTTCAGTATCCTCAAACTCAGGTCCAGTACCACTAACCGGTGGGACTGTGCCACTCCAGCGTCCTCACACTCAGGTCCAGTACCACTAACCACTGGGGACTTTGCCACTGCATCATCCTCACACTCAAGGCCAGTACCAGTAACCACTGGGGACTGTGCCACTGCATCATTCAGACTCAGGACAAATACCACTAACCACTGGGGACTGTGCCACTGCATCATCCTCTCTCTCTGGATCAGTACCACTAACCGCTGGGAGTGTGCCACTGCATCATCCTCAGACTCAGGTCCTGTAACATTAACCACTAGGGACTGTGCCACTGCATCTTCCTCACACTCAGGTCCAGTAACACTCATAACTATGGCACTGCATCTTCTTTACACTCATTTCCAGCACCACCACCCGGTGGGTCTGTGCCACTGCATCAACCTCAGACTCAGGTCCCGTACCATTAACCACTGGGGAATGAGACACTGCATCATCCTCACTCTCAGGTCCAGTACCACTTAAAAGTGGGTACTGTGACACTGCAGCATCCGCACACTCAGGTCAAGTATCTCTAACCACTGGGGACTGTGCTACTGCATCTTCCTCACACTCAGATCCAGTAACACTGATAACTATGGCACTGCATCATCTTCACACTCATTTCCAGTACCACTACCCGGTGGGTCTGTGCCACTGCATCGACCTCAGACTCAGGTCCTGTACCATTAACCACTGGGGAATGAGACACTGCATCATCCTCACTCTCAGGTCCAGTACCACTTAAAAGTGGGTACTGTGTCACTGCAGCATCCGCACACTCAGGCCCAGTATCTCTAACCACTGGTGACTGTGCCACTGCAGCATCCACACACTCAGGTCCACTATCACTAACCACTGCTACTGTGTCAAAGCAGCATCCTCACTCTCAGGTACATTACCTCTAATTGCTGAGACTCTGTCACTGCAGCATCCTGACAGTCAGCACAAGTACCACTAACCACTGGGGACTGTGCCACTGCATCATTCAGACTCAGGACAAATACCACTACCCACTGGGGGCTGTGCCACTGCATCATCCTCAATCTCTGGTTCAGTACCACTAACCGCTGGGAGTGTGCCACTGCATCATCCTCAGACTCAGGTCCTATAATATTAACTACTAGGGACTGTGCCACTGCATCTTCCTCACACTCAGGTCCAGTAACACTAATAACTATGGCACTGCATCTTCTTTACACTCATTTCCAGTACCACTACCCGGTGGGTCTGTGCCACTGCATCAACCTCAGACTCGGGTCCCGTACCATTAACCACTGCGGAATGAGACACTGCATCATCCTCACTCTCAGGTCCAGTACCACTTAAAAGTGGGTACTGTGACACTGCAGCATCCGCACACTCAGGTCAAGTATCTCTAACCACTGGGGACTGTGCTATTGTATCTTCCTCACACTCAGGTCCAGTAACACTGATAACTATGGCAATGCATCATCTTCACACTCATTTCCAGTACCACTACCCGGTGGGTCTGTGCCACTGCATCAACCTCAGACTCGGGTCCCGTACCATTTACCACTGGGGAATGAGACACTGCATCATCCTCACTCTCAGGTCCAGTACCACTTAAAAGTGGGTACTGTGCCACTGCAGCATCCGCACACTCAGGTCCAGTATCTCTAACCACTGGTGACTGTGCCACTGCAGCATCCACACACTCAGGTCCACTATCACTAACCACTGCTACTGTGTCAAAGCAGCATCCTCACTCTCAGGTACATTACCTCTAATTGCTGGGACTCTGTCACTGCAGTATCCTGACAGTCAGCACAAATACCACTAACCACTGGGGACTGTGCCACTCTTACATCCTCACACTCAAGTCCATTACCACTAACCAATAGGGACTATGCCACAGCATCATCCTCAGACTCAAGTCCAGAACCACTAATCATTGGTACTGTGGCACTGCATCATCCTCAGACTCAGCACATACTATTAACCACTGGGGACTGTTCCACTGCATCATCCTGACACACAAGTCCATTACCACTAACCACTGTGAACTGTGCCACTGCAGCATCCTCACACTCGGGATCAGTACCACTAACCACAGGGGACTTTGCCATTGAATCATCCTCATACTCATGGACCATACCACTAACCACTGAAGACTGTGCCACTGCAGCATCCTCACACTCAGGTCCAGTACCAATATCTAATGGGGACTTTGCCTCTGCATCACCCTCACACTCATGGTCAGTACCAACAACTACCTGGGAGTGTGCCACTGTGTCATCTTCTCACTCAGGTGCATTACCACTAACAACTGGGGAGTGTGCCACTGCTTCATCCTCAGATTCAGGTCCTGTTTCATTAACCACTGGGGACTGTGCCACCCATCTTCCTCACACTCAGGTCCAGTACCACACTCATTTCAGTACCACTAACCAGAGGGTCTGTGCCATTGCATCAACCTCAGAATCAGGTGCTGTACCATTAACCACTGAGGAATGAGCCACTGCATCATCCTCACACTCTGTCCAGTACCACTAATCAGTGGGTAGTGTGCCACTTCAGCATCCACACACTTAGGTCCAGTACCACTAACCACTGAGACTGTACCACTTCAGTATCCTCACACTCAGGTCCGGTACCACTAACCGGTGAGACTGTGCCACTCCAGCATCCTCACACTCAGGTCCAGTACCACTAACCACTGGGGACATTGCCTCTGCATCATCCTCACACTCAAGGCCAGTACCAGTAACCACTGGGGACTGTGCCACTGCATCATCCTCTCTCTCTGGTTCAGTACCACTAACCCCTGGGAGTGTGCCACTGCATCATCCTCAGACTCAGGTCCTGTAACATTAACCACTAGGGACTGTGCCACTGCATCTTCCTCACACTCAGGTCCAGTAACACTAATAACTATGGCACTGCATCTTCTTTACACTCATTTCCAGCACCACCACCCGGTGGGTCTGTGCCACTGCATCAACCTCAGACTCAGGTCCCGTACCATTAACCACTGGGTAATGAGACACTTCATCATTCTCACTCTCAGGTCCAGTACCACTTAAAAGTGGGTACTGTGACACTGCAGCATCAGCACACTCAGGTCAAGTATCTCTAACCACTGGGGACTTTGCTACTACATCTTCCTCACACTCAGGTCCAGTAACACTGATAACTATGGCATTGCATCATCTTCACACTCATTTCAGTACCACTACCCGGTGGGTCTGTGCCACTGCATCAACCTCAGACTCGGGTCCCATTACCATTAACCACTGGGGAATGAGACACTGCATCATCCTCACTCTCAGGTCCAGTACCACTTAAAGTGGGCACTGCCACTGCAGCATCCGCACACTCAGGCCCAGTATCTCTAACCACTGGTGACTGTGCCACTGCAGCATCTACACACTCAGGTCCACTATCACTAACCACTGCTACTGTGTCAAAGCAGCATCCTCACTCTCAGGTACATTACCTCTAATTGCTGAGACTCTGTCACTGCAGCATCCTGACAGTCAGCACAAGTACCACTAACCACTGGGGACTGTGCCACTGCATCATTCAGACTCAGGACAAATACCGCTACCCACTGGGGACTGTGCCACTGCATCATCCTCAATCTCTCGTTCAGTACCACTAACCACTGGGAGTGTGCCATTGCATCATCCTCAGACTCAGGTCCTATAACATTAACTACTAGGGACTGTGCCACTGCATCTTCCTCACACTCAGGTCCAGTAACACTAATAACTATGGCACTGCATCTTCTTTACACTCATTTCCAGTACCACTACCCGGTGGGTCTGTGCCACTGCATCAACCTCAGACTCAGGTCCCGTACCATTAACCACTGGGGACTGTGCCACTCTTACATCCTCACACTCAAGTCCATTACCACTAACCGATAGGGACTATGCCACAGCATCATCCTCAGACTCAAGTCCAGAACCACTAATCATTGGCACTGTGGCACTGCATCATCCTCAGACTTGGCGCATACCATTAACCACTGGGGACTGTTCCATTGCATCATCCTCACACACAAGTCCATTACCACTAACCACTGTGAACTGTGCCACTGCAGCATACTCACACTCGGGATCAGTACCACTAACCACTGGGGACTTTGCCATTGAATCATCCTCATACTCATGGACCATACCACTAACCACTGGAGACTGTGCCACTGCAGCATCCTCACACTCAGGTTTAGTACCAATAACTAATGGGGACTTTTCCACTGCATCACCCTCACACTCATGGTCAGTACCAACAACCACCTGGGATTGTGCCACTGTGTCATCTTCTCACTCAGGTGCATTGCCGCTAACAACTGGGGAGTGTGCCACTGCTTCATCCTCAGATTCAGGTCCTGTTTCATTAACCACTGGGGACTGTGCCTCTGCATCTTCCTCACACTCAGGTCCAGTACCACACTCATTTCAAGTACCACTAACCAGAGGGTCTGTGCCATTGCATCAACCTCAGAATCAGGTGCCGTATCATTAACCACTGGGGAATGAGCCGCCATCATCCTCACACCTGGCCCAGTACCACTAACCAGTGGGTACTGTGCCACTTCAGCATCCACACACTTAGGTCCAGTACCACTAACCACTGAGACTGTACCACTTCAGTATCCTCACACTCAGGTCCATTACCACTAACCGGTGGGACTGTGCCACTCCAGCATCCTCACACTCAGGTCCAGTACCACTAACCGGTGGGACTGTGGCACTCCAGCATCCTCACACTCAGGTCCAGTACCACTAACCACTGGGGACTTTGCCACTGCATCATCCTCACACTCAAGGCCAGTACCAGTAACCACTAGGGACTGTACCACTGCATCATTCAGACTCAGGACAAATACCACTACCCACTGGAGACTGTGCCACTGCATCATCCTCTCTCTCTGGTTCAGTACCACTAACCGCTGGGAGTGTGCCACTGCATCATCCTCAGACTCAAGTCCTGTAACATTAACAACTAGGGACTGTGCCACTGCATCTTCCTCACACTCAGGTCCAGTAACACTAATAACTATGGCACTGCATCTTCTTTACACGCATTTCCAGCACCACCACCCGGTGGGTCTGTGCCACTGCATCAACCTCAGACTCAGGTCCCGTACCATTAACCACTGGGGAATGAGACACTGCATCATCCTCACTCTCAGGTCCAGTACCACTTAAAAGTGGGTACTGTGACACTGCAGCATCCGCACACTCAGGTCAAGTATCTCTAACCACTGGGGACTGTGCTACTGCATCTTCCTCACACTCAGGTCCAGTAACACTGATAACTATGGCACTGCATCTTCTTCACACTCATTTCCAGTACCACTACCCGGTGGGTCTGTGCCACTGCATCAACCTCAGACTCAGGTCCTGTACCATTAACCACTGGGGAATGAGACACTGCATCATCCTCACTCTCAGGTCCAGTACCACTTAAAATTGGTACTGTGCCACTGCAGCATCCGCACACTCAGGTCCAGTATCTCTAACCACTGGTGACTGTGCCACTGCAGCATCCACACACTCAGGTCCACTATCACTAACCACTGCTACTGTGTCAAAGCAGCATCCTCACTCTCAGGTACATTACCTCTAATTGCTGGGACTCTGTCACTGCAGTATCCTGACAGTCAGCACAAGTACCACTAACCACTGGGGACTGTGCCACTCTTACATCCTCACACTCAAGTCCATTACCACTAACCGATAGGGACTATGCCACAGCATCATCCTCAGACTCAGGTCCAGAACCACTAATCATTGGTACTGTGGCACTGCATCATCCTCAGACTCGGCACATACTATTAACCACTGGGGACTGTTCCATTGCATCATCCTCACACACAAGTCCATTACCACTAACCACTGTGAACTGTGCCACTGCAGCATCCTCACACTCGGGATCAGTACCACTAACCACTGGGGACTTTGCCATTGAATCATCCTCATACTCATGGACCATACCACTAACCACTGGAGACTGTGCCACTGTAGCATCCTCACACTCAGGTCCAGTACCAATAACTAATGGGACTTTGCCCTCTGCATCACCCTCACACTCATGGTCAGTACCAACAACCACCTGGGATCAGCAGCTGCCATCTTCTCACCCAGGTGCATTACCACTAACAACTGGGAGTGTGCCACTGCTTCATCCTCAGATTCAGGTCCTGTTTCATTAACCACTGGGGACTGTGCCTCTGCATCTTCCTCACACTCAGGTCCAGTACCACACTCATTTCAAGTACCACTAACCAGAGGGTCTGTGCCATTGCATCAACCTCAGAATCAGGTGCTGTACCATTAACCACTGAGGAATGAGCCACTGCATCATCCTCACACTCTGGTCCAGTACCACTAATCAGTGGGTAGTGTGCCACTTCAGCATCCACACACTTAGGTCCAGTACCACTAACCACTGAGACTGTACCACTGCTGTATCCTCACAGTCAGGTCCAGTACCACTAACCGGTGGGACTGTGCCACTGCAGCATCCTCACACTCAGGGACATTACCACTAACCATGGGTGACTGTGCCACTGAGTCATCCACACACTCAAGTCCATTACCACTAACCACTGTGGACTGTGCCACAACATCATCCTCAGACTCAGGTCCAGTAGAATTAACTACTTGGGACAGTGCCACTGCATCATACTCTGACTCAGTGCCAGTACCACTTAACACTGGGGACTGTGCCACTGCATTATTCTCAGACTCAGGTCCAGTACCATTAATCATTGGTACTATGTCACTGCACCATCCTCAGACTCTGCCCATATCATTAACCACTGGGGACTGTTCGATTGCATCATCCTCATACTCAAGTCCAGTACCACTAAGCACTGGGGACTATGGCACTGCATCATCCTCAGACTCAGGGCCAATACCAATAACCACTGGGGACTGTGCCACTGAGTCATCCTCACACTCAGGTCCATTATCACTAACCACTGGGGACTGTGAAACTGCATCATCGTCTCACTCAGATCCAGTACCATTAACCACTGGAGACTGCGCCACTGAATCATTCTCACACTCAAGGCCCATATCTCTAGCCACTGAAGACTGTGCAACTGCAACATCATGACACTCAGGTCCTGTACCACTAACCACTGGGGACTATGCCACTGCATCATCCTCAGATTCGGGGCCAGTATCACTAACCACTGGGGTCTGTGCTACTGCATCATCCTCACACTCAGGTCCAGTATCTCTAACCAATGGGGACTTTACTACTGCAGTGTCCACACACTCAGGTCCACTACCATTAAATGCTGCTACTGTGCCACTACAGCATCCTCACTTTCAGGTCCAGCACCAATTACTGCTGGGACTGTGCCACTGTAGCATCCTCACAATCAGTGCCAGTACCACTAACCACTGGGGACTATGCCACTGCATCATCCTCAGATTCGGGGCCAGTATCACTAACCACTGGGTCTGTGCTACTGCATCATCCTCACAGTCAAGGCCCATACCACTAACCACTGGAGACTGTGCCACTATGGCGTACTCACACTCAGGTCCAGTACCACTAACCACTGGGGACTTTGTCATTGCATCATCCACACACACAGGGCCAGTACCATTAACAACTGAGAACTGAGCCACTGCATCATCCTCACACTCAGGTCCAGTATCTCTAACCAATGGGGACTTTACCACTGCAGCGTCCGCACACTCAGGTCCACTACCATTAAATGCTGCTACTGTGCCACTACAGCATCCTCACTTTCAGGTCCAGTACCAATTACTGCTGGGACTGTGCCACTGCAGCATCCTCACAATCAGTGCCAGTACCACTAACCACTGGGGACTGTGCCACTGCATCATCCTCACACTCAAGTCCATTACCTCTAACCAATAGGGACAGTGCCACAGCATCATCCTCTGACTCAGGTCCAGTAGAACTAACCACTGGGGAATGTGCCACTGCATCAAACTCAGAAACTGGTCCAGTACCACTAATCACCAGTACTGTGAATCTGCACCATCCTTAGACTTCTGTCCCATACCATTAACCACTGCATCATCCTCACATTCAAGTCCAGTACCACTCATGACTGGAGACTGTGCCACTGCAGAATCCTCACACTCCTAGCCAGTACCAGTAACCACTGGGGACTGTGCCACTGTGTCATCCTCACACTCGAGTCCATTACCACTAATCACTGGTGACTGTGCCATTGCATCATCCTCACTTTCAGGTCCAGTACCACTAACCACTGGGAGTGTGTCACTGCATCATCCTCAGACTCAGGTCCTGTAACATTAACCACTGGGGACTGTGCCACTGCATCTTCCTCACACTCATGTCCTGTACCACTAATAACTATGGCACTGCATCGTCTTCACATTCATTTCCAGTACCAGTATCTGGTGGGTCTGTGCCACTGCATTAACCTCAGACTCAGGTGCTGTACTATTAACCACTGGGGAATTAGAAATTGCATCATTCTCACACTCAGGTCCAGTACCACTAACCAGTGGGAGCTGTGCCACTGCAGCATCCTCCCACTCAGGTCCAGTACCACAAACTGCTGGGACTGTACCACTGCAGTATCCTCACACTCAGTTCCATTACCACTAAGCACGGGTGACTGTGTCACTGCGTCATTCTCACACTCAAGTCCATTACCACTGACCAATGTGGACTGTGCCACTGCATTATCCTCACACTCAGGGCCAGTACCATTAACAACTGGGGACTGAGCCACTGCATAATCCTCACACTCAAGTCCAGTATCTCTAACCAATGGAGACTTTGCCACTGCAGCAATTGCACAATCAGGTGCACTACAACTAAATGCTGCTACTGTGCCAATACAACATCCTCACTCTCAAGTCCAGTACCACTAACTGCTGGGACTGTGTCACTGCAGCATCCTCAGAATCAGCATCAGTACCACTTTCCACTGGGGATTGTGCCACTGCATCATCCTCACACTCAAGTCAATTACCACTAACCAATAGGGACTGTGCCACAGCATAATCCTCAGACTCAGGTCCAGTAGAACTATCCACTGGGGATTTTGACACTGCTTCATACACAGACTCAATGCCAGTACCACAAACCATTGGAGACTGTGCCACTGCATCATCCTCAGATAGAAGTCCAGTCCAACTAATCACTAGTACTGTGCCTCTGCATCGTCCTCAGACTTGGGTGCCATACTGTTAACCTACGGCATCATCCTCATACTCAAGTCCAGTACAACTCACCACTGGGAATTGTGCAAGGGCAGCATATTCACACTCTGATCCAGTATCACTAGCCACTGGGACTGTGCCACTGCAGCATCCTCACACTCATGTCCAGTAACACTAATCACTGGGGACAATGCCACTGCATCATCCTCATACTCAGGTCCAGAATAACTAATCACTTGGAACTGTGCCACTGCATCATCATCTCACTCAGGACAAGTACCACTATGCAGAGGGGACTCTGTCACTGCAACATCCTCACACTCATGTCCAGTATCACTAATCACTTTGGACTATGTCACTGAATCAGCTCCCACTCAAGGCCCATACCACTAACCACTGAAGATTGTGACAATGCAGCATCGTCACACTCAGGTCCAGTACCACTAACCACTGGGGACAATGCTCCTGCATCATCACACTGAGGTCCAGTAAAACTAACAACTGGGAGCTCTGCCACTGCATCATCCTCTCACTCAGGTCCAGTACCATTAATAACTGTGGTCTCTGTCACTGCAACATCCTCACACTCAGGTCCAGTATCACTAACCACTGGGGACAGTGCCAATGCATTGTCCTCACACTTAAGGCCCATACCACTAATGACTGGAGACTGTGCCACTGCAGCATCCTCACACTGAGGTCCAGTACCACTAAACACTGGGGATTTTGCCACTGCTTCATACTCAGACTCAGTGCCAGTACCACTAACCATTGGAGACTGTGCCACTGCGTCATCCTCAGATACAGGTCCAGTACCACTAATCACTAGTACTGTGCCTCTGCATCGTTCAGACTCGGGTTCCATGCCATTAAACACTGCATTACCCTCACACTCAAGTCCAGTACTACTCACCATTGTGGACTGTGTAAGGTCAGCATCTTCACAACTCAGGTCCACTACCACTAGACACTGGGACTATGCCACTGCAGCATCCTTACACTCAGATACAGTATCACTAATCACTTTGGAAAGTATCACTGAATCAGCCTCCCACTCAAGGCCCATACCACTAACCAATGAAGACTGTGACACTGCAGCATTCTCACACTCAGGTCCAGTAAAACTAACCATTGGGAGCTGTGCCACTGTTTTATCCTCACACTCATGTCCAGTAACACTAACCAGTGGGGACTACACCACTGCATCATCCTCATACTCAGATTCAGAACAACTAACCACTTGGAACTGTGCCACTGCATCATCCTCTCATTCAGGTCAAGTACCACTATGCAGAGGGGACTATGTCACTGCAGCATCCTCACACTCATGTCCAGTATCACTAATCACTTGGGTCTGTGTCACTGAATCAGCCTTCCACTCAAGGCCCATGCCACTAACCACTGAAAACTGAGACAATGTAGCATCGTCACACTCAGTACCAGTACCACTAACCACTGGGGATAATGCTCCTGCATCATCATCACACTCAGGTCCAGTAAAACTAACAACTGGGAGCTGTGCCACTGCATCATCCTCTCACTCAGGTCCAGTACCATTAACCACTGGGGTCTCTGTCACTGCAGCATCCTCACACTTAGGTCCAGTATAACTAACCAGTGGGGACTGTGCCACTGCATTGTTCTCACACTCAATGCCCATACCACTAGTGACTGGAGACTGTGCCACTGCATCATCCTCAGACTCAGGTCCTGTAACATTAACCACTAGAGACTGTGCCACTGCATCTTCCTCACACTCAGGTCCAGTAACACTAATAACTATGGCACTGCATCATCTTCACACTCATTTCCAGTACCACTACCTGGTGGGTCTGTGTCACTGCATCAACCTCAGACTCAGGTCCCGTACCATTAACCACTGGGGAATGAAACACTGCATCATCCTCACTCCCAGGTCCAGTACCACTTAAAAGTGGGTACTATGCTACTGCAGCATCTGCACACTCAGGTCCTATATCCCTAACCACTGAGACTATGCCACTGCAGCATCCTCACACTCAGGTCCAGTACCACAACCTGCTGGGAATGTGCCATTGCAACATCCTCATACTCAGTTCCATTACCACTAACCACAGATGACTGAGTCACTGCATCATCCTCACACTCAAGTCCATTACCACTGACCACTGTGGACTGTGCCACTGCATCATCCTCACACTCAGGGCCAGTACCATTAACAACTGGTGACTGAGCCACTGTATCATCCTCACACTCAAGTCCAATATCTCTAACCAATGGAGACTTTGCCACTGCAGCATCCACACACTCAGTTGCACTACCACTAAATGCTGCTACTGTACCAATACAACATCCTCACTCTCAAGTCCAGTACCACTAACTGCTTTGACTGTGACACTGCAGCATCCTCACAATCAGTGCCAGTACCACTATCCACTGGGGACTGTGCCACTGCATCATCCTGGCACTCGGGTCCAGTACAACTAACCCCTGGGATCTGTGCCACTGCATCATTGCCTCACCCAGATCCAGTACCACTAACCACTGGGGACTCTGTCACTACAGCATTCTCACAATTATGTCCACTATCACTAATCACTGGGGACTATGCCACTGAATCATCCTCGCTCTCAAGTCCTGTACCACTTACCAATAGGGACTGTGCCACAGCATCATCCTCAGATTCAGGTCCAGTAGAACTAACCACTGGGGATTTTGCCACTGCTTCATACTCAGACTCAGTGCCATTACCACTAACCATTGGAGACTGTGCCACTGCATCATCCTCAGATACAGGTCCAGTACCATTAATCAGTAGTACTGTGCCTCTGCATTGTCCTCACACTCGGGTCCCATACCATTAACCATTGTATCATCCTCATACTCAAGTCCAGTACAACTCATCAATGGGGAATGTGCCAGGGCAGCATCCTTTCACTCAGGTCCAGTACCACTAGCCACTGGGACTGTGCTACTGCAGCATCCACACACTCATGTCCAGTAACACTAACCACTGGGGACTATGCCAGTGCATCATCCTCACACTTAGGTCTAGAACAACTAACCACTGGGAACTGTGCCACTGCATCATCCTCTCACTTAGGTCAAGTACCACTATGCAGTGGGGACTCTGTCACTGCAGCATCCTCACACTCAGGTCCGGTATCACAAATCACTTTGGAATGTGTCACTGAATCAGCCTCCCACTCAAGGCCCATACCACTAACCACTGAAGACTGTGACACTGCAGCATTCTCATACTCAGGTCCAGTAAAACTAACCACTGGGGACAATGCTCCTGCATCATCATCACACTCAGGTCCAGTAAAACTAACAACTGGGAGCCGTGCCACTGCATCATCCTCTCACTCAGGTCCAGTACCATTAACCACTGTGGTCTCTGTCACTGCAACATCCTCACACTCAGGTCTATTACCACTAACCACTGGGGACTGTTCCACTGCATCATTCAGACTCAGGGTGAATATCACTAACCTCTGGGGTAAGTGCCACTGCATCATCCTCAGTCTCAGGTCCAGTACCACTAACTGCTGGGAGTGTGTCACTGCATCATCCTCAGACTCAGTTCCCATATCATTAACCACTGGAGACTGTGCCACTGCATCTTCCTCACACTCAGGTCCAGTAACACTAATAACTATGGCACTGCATTGTCTTCACACTCATTTCCAGTACCACTACCAGTGGGTCTGTGCCACTGTATCAACCTCAGATTCAGGTCCCATAGCATTAACCACTGGGGAATGAGACACTGCATCATCCTCACTCTCAGATCCAGTACCAATAACCTGTGGGTACTGTGCCACTGCAGCATATGCACACTCAGGTCCAGTACCACTAACCGCTGAGACTGTGCCACTGCAGCATCCTCATACTCAGTTCCATTACCACTAACCAATGGTGACTGTGTCATTGTGTCATTTTCACACTCATGTCCATTACCACTAACCACTGTGGACTGTGCCACAGTTTCATCCTCAGACTCAGCTCCAGTAGAACTAACCACTGGGGACTGTGCCACTGCATCATACTCTGACTCAGCGCCAGTACCACTAAACACTGGAGACTGTGCCACTGCATCATCCTCAGACTCAAGTTCAGTGCCATTAATCACTGTTACTGTGCCACGCATCAACCACAGACTCAGCCCATACAACTAACCACTGGGGACTATGCCACTGCATCATTCTCAAACTCAGGGATAATGCCAATAACCACTGGGGACTGTGCCACAGATTCAACCTCACATTCAGGTCCATTATCACTAACCACTGGGGACTATGCCACTGCATCATCCTGGCACTCAGGTCCAGTACAACTAACCACTGGGAACTGTGCCACTGCATCATCCTCTCACTCAGATCCAGTACCACTAACCACGGGGACTCTGTCACTGCAGCATCCTCACACTGATGTACAGTATCACTATTCACTGGGGACAGTGCCACTGAATCAGCCTCACACTCAAGGCCCGTACCAATAACCACTGGAGACTGTGCTACTGGAGCACCTGACACTCAGGTCCAGTACCACTAACCACTGGTGACTGTGCCACTGCACCATCCTCATACTAAGGTCCTCTACCACTAATCACTGGGGACTGGGCCACTGCATCATCCTCAGACTCAGGTACATTACCACTAACCACTGGAGACTTTGCCACTGCATCATCCTCAGACTCAGGTCCCATACCATTTACCACTGGGGACTGTGCCACTGCATCATCCTCACACTCAGGTCTAGTACCACTAAGCACTGGGGACTGTGCCACTGTAGCATCCTTACACTCAGGGTCAGTAGCACTAATTACTATGCTACTGCATCATCCTCACACTCAGGTCCAGTACCACTAACCACTGAGCTATGCCACTGCATTATACTCAGACTCAGGTGTCATAGTATTAACCACTGGGGACTGTGCCACTGCATCATCCTCACACTCAGGTCCAGTATCACGAACATCTGGGGACTATGCCACTGCATCATTCTCTCACTTAGGTCCAGTACAACTAACTATTAAGAACAGTTCCACTGTATCATTCTCAGACTCAGGTCTCGTACCACTAACCACTTGGGACTGTGCCACTACAACACCTCACACTTAGGTCCAGTACCACTCACCCCCTGTAGAGTATGCCACTGCATCATCCTCACACTCAGGTCTAATACCACTCACCGCTGTGGACTGTGCTACTGCATCATCCTCACACTCAGGGCCAGCAGCACTAATCATTGAGGACTTTGCCACTGCACCATTCTTAGAGTCTGGTCCAGTACCACTAATCATTTGGGATTCTGTCACTGCAGCATCCTCACACTCAGGTCCAGTGCCACTAAACACTGATGTGTGCATCACTGCATCATCCTCAGACTCAGGTCCTGTACCACTAACCACTGTAGACTGTCCCACTGCATCATCCTCACAGTCAGGTCTAGTACCACTAACCACTGGGGATGGTGCAACTGTATCATACTCAAACTCAGGGCCAGCAGCACTAACCACTGGGGACTGTACCACTGTACCATTCTCAGCATGTCCAGTACCACTAATCACTGGGGACTCTTCCTCTGCATCATCCTCACACTCAGATCCAGTACTGTGGACTCGTTTCAGTATTTTTCAGCACCTCCATGTGTACTCACCTGTGTTGTTGGGTTTGAGGATATCACAGATAACAGATCTTAGTTCTGGTTACCGCTTACCTCACCTAAGAGAACAGCTAACAGCCCCAGTACCTTCACACACTGCTGATACACTGCTATCTCCTGTATCCATTCCATTCCCTCATCCTCATGGACTGGTGGTCACCATTTCTGCCTTTCCTGATTTCCTTTTTGTTTATCCTTTCCTTTCCCTCCATCACTCATTCTAGTGAAGTAATATGTAGCAGTACTAGTCGCTTGAAGAATAACAAAAGTATTTCAAATAGTAAAACAGCTACGATCAAATTAAACAAATATTTCAATATGCAAGAAAGGGCTAAAGCATTATAAAAAATAATAATTAAAAATGTTAACTAGTCCTACCTGAACCCTGGACAGACATTAGCATTTTAGTGGCACTGGAACACTGAGTGAGTGTACAAAAGTGATGGGACTTGAGACAAAATGGAAAATGAGAATGTCAGGTCTTGAGAAAATGAATTGTCTGAGAGTGACAGTGAAAACTGAAAATGCACTGAACATTTCTGAAACTAAAGCTGTTTCTGGCTGCAGAAAAATGCCTGCCCCTTCCTCCATGCACAGCACTAATCTATTTATTTATTTATTTATTTATTTATATGTTTATATATTTAAGTCTTGGATGACAACTTTTGATCTAGAATCTCATTTACAAAGGTTCCATATCAATAGGGATGAAATACATACAGGAAATACAATACAAGGTGGATCATATCTTGATACATTAAGATCATACAGCCTACGTGACAATCATTTGACCAGACAATTCAGGGTAACAGACATGGTAGGCAATAGTACTCATAGAAAGCAATGGTAGGTCACACTTAGAAAGGCTGTTAAGAAATACTATGGCAAAAATAAAGTGCCTGCCATTGAAAGAAGTGTAGAAAGGGTGTAGAAAGATTCAGGGCATAGGGCTGGAAGGACCAAGGTGCCATTTGTCAGAGGGAATGTGAAGGTCCAGGCAGGGAATCTTCAGACAAGAGGTTCCCTTTGTCAGCAGGGTGCAAGGGGGGTGCCAGGGTGGGTAGGTAGAAAGTAGATATGACTGATATAGAGAGGGGTGAAAAGGGGTAGAATGGAGCCATAGAAATAGGTGGGAGAAATGGGAGAGGGTGTTGGTGGAGTGGAGAAGGGGGATTAGCAGTGCCAGAAGAGATTGGGATCTAAAAGGGGGAGAAGAAGAATGAGGCAGAATAGAGAGTAAGGGGACAGAATAAAGTACACAAGGACAGAGGAGATGTAGACTCAGTGTCTTAGGTAAGGGGCTAATTAATAGTGGGGGCATGAGCAGACCGTGTGGCAAAAAGGTGGGATCGAAGTTTTTTTTTTAAAAGGCCCTATTTTTGGTTCCATGAGGAATCTAGCACAGCAGCACCACACAGAAAGAGAAAGGAAAAACAATTAACTAAACTGTAGGTAAAAACATTCAAAATTAAATCTGCAGAAGCAGAACACCAAGCTAAATATTTTTTTGCACTGAACAGCAGTATACAAATAGAGTCAAACCTAAGCTCTGAGTACAGTGCAAATCCTAGCTCCTAAACACACTTTCTAGAACTGCAGACAGCACAGCTTTTCTGAGGCAAGATAGTCAAACTTTGCACTTCTCACAAAGTGGTTGTGCCTGCATTGTGTGCGGACTGCCCTGAAATCCCATATTTAAAGGGGTGTGCAGTATGCGCTAAATACAGTTGTGCATGCTCGCAAAGAAAATGTATGCAGCACGCAAAGGAAGGAGCAAGCAAGACCATGCATACTAGCACAGTATGACATTCAGTGTGTTAGCATCACACAACAGGGTTAACACAGGCTACTTAGTGCCATACAATTACCGCCTACAAAAAAGCCAACTAAATCTGGGCAAACCCCAGAGGTGGGTGGAGACACTGCAAGCAACAGTGCAAGATGGCTCTCGGAGGAGCACACATAGTGTACATTCTCCAGTAGCATGTACAGGAGGAGGAGAGAGTAAGTGCCCCCCAGACCCACATGTAGGCAGCAGAGGCACTATTCTGCACATAGACAGCACCATCCATGAGTCTCATTTGAAATTCTTAGTGGTGATCGGCTCATGGGCCAGTGCATCCATTGCAGAGGACAGGATCAATTCAGCACACACCACCACATGCAACATCATCAGTCATGTGTTTGGAGTGCTCTAGATGTGGTTCATGTGCCTTGAGGTGCCCTAAAGTATACCCCTCAGAAGACCTGTGCCATATTCCTTGCCTGTTGTATACTACACAACATGGCACTCAACTATGGGATATGCATGCCAGCCACAGAGAAGCAGTCTGCATTGGATATGGAGCCATAGGACCTGGGTATACCAGAGCAGCTTGACAGGTGTGATCCCAAAATGGCCAGGAGGGCCCAGGAGTACCAAGCCTAAATAATATGTAACATCTACAGACATGATGGGTGAGTGCAGACCACACAGGAGACTGTAAGATGGGTAAGCAATGTATTATCACACAGCAAAAGCAACAATAACAACAACAATGCAAGCAGTGCAGTATGCCAGGTGGTGGGGGAGTTACATAACAGGCATAACACAATTGCCACGTTACCAGGCAAGGGGGGGGGTTGCAAATAGGACACATACTTACGTCCATGTTAGCAGGCGGTCCTAAGGAGCACCAACAGAGATAAATGCCTTCCTGTCTGGGGGTAGGCAGGTGCATGGCATAACAAGCCCACCATGCATGGGGTACACACAAACACAGGTCATGTGGAGGGACAACAGGAAGCTCTATAGGGATATACTCCAGACAGATGAGTGGGGGCTGTGTATTATCCCACAGCAACAGCAACAATAACAACAACAATGCAAATAGTGCAGTATGCCAGGCAAGGGAATAACATGATGGGTGTAATACAAACACAGTGCTGCAGGGAAAGGGATTGGCAAATAGGGCACACGCGAACATACATCCATGTTAAAAGGTGTTCCTAAGGAACGTCAACAGAGATAAATGCCATCCTGGATGTTGGGGAGGGGTTACATGGCATAACAGACCCACCACTCATTGGGGTAGCATATGGGCTACACACAAATACAGATCATGTGCGACGGCAATAGGGATCTCTATAGGGATACCCACCTGACAGGCCAGGCTGGGGCAGTTCTACAAGCCATCCATGCTGGGGTCAGACAGCCTGGGCTATGACATGAGCACAGCTTGCAGTGTTGTAGGGGTACATTGGGGGTGGTTAGTAAACATGCTGGTGGGGAGTGGCCAGGCACTGCCTAGGTCTGCCCCCTAAAACCTCTCCAGGTACGGAAAGTCTTCCTGCACAGTTTCTTGCATGGTGAGTAGAGATGCAGCAAAATTTACTTTCGCAAGTGAAGTTCCAGCAAAATCTGGAATTTCTCCATGTGAAATATTTTGTGAAATTCATGCTTTCGAAAAATGTTTTGTGGGTGTGAAATGCAGAATTTTGTGTGTGAAATGCAGAATTTCACCAGTGAAATACAGAATTTCAACCGTGAAAATCAGAATTTTGCCTGTGAGTGGAGAAGTTCCACTGTTCACAGGCAAAATTCCACATTCACCGTGGAATTTCACATTTTGCACATGCAAAATTTTTCACGAAATGTGCACATTTCATAAAATATTTTGCAGAAAGAAATTTGCTGATTTTGCACATCTCTAATGGTGGTGGGACCTAGGCCATGGTATAGGGGATGTCCGTGATGAGGGTGTAAGCTGCCCTGGCTGCATCCCCAAGCAGTACCACCCTTGGAGAGTGGCAAGTCAAGACCTGTGGTGCACAGTGTCCTTAGAGACCTGGGAGTCTCAGGTGTACTAGGCGTTCTCATTACAGCACTGTGTGGCATCAGCATATGTCAAGGTGTCTGTTGTGAGGGGGACAACTCACATTGGACAGGTTAGGGCTATGGCTGGCCCTTACAGCACCCATCACCATAGCTGCAGCCTTGCGTACAGTCCCACAGAGGTCCCATAGGACCACCAAAAGGTCCACGTACTGTGCTTCTACCCACTACATGTCCTCATGCAGCATTTAGCAGAGGCATGTCAGCTCCTGCTGCACAGCACACAGTGACTTCACTGTAGATCATAGTAGCTGGTGGTTCTTGGCCATGTCCCATTCTTGCCTGAGACATTCCAGTGAGACAATGTTGGGCTGCACCCATGGATGTTATATGGGCTGAGGTTGCACTACAGTAGGTGTGGCAGCCCATGGTACGCACTGAGGGATGGCTATGGACAGCTCAGTACAATAGTTGATGGTCAGCAGGGCCGTAGGTGTGCCTCTGGAAGCATCATGGGGAGGCGCGGTGGTGACTGGCCCTGCGGTACTGGCAAGAGTGGTAGGGTGCTGATGGAATCCTGTGGTGGCATGGCAGTGGCTGTGCCAGGGACAGACATGTGCTGCACCCCTGTGACCACTAGACCATGTGGGTACAGCAGTTGGGCCCCAGTGGTAAGAGGGCTGGCAGCGGGGGATAGCCTGCCCTCATCTGGGGTGGAAACCACCTGCTCCAAGCTTTTAATGTAGGTATTGTCATAGTTGTCCTCTAACTTGGCCTCCTTGCTGTGGTCTTCTGGGTGGTGTGGAAAGGTGGGTGGCAGGAATTGCATGCACCAGGATGGTCCTGCAACATCCTCCTCCTCTGTGTCCAAACCCATGCACTGTGCTGTATCGAAACAAGAGGGTAGTTATATATATATTTATATATACACATTCATGGCAAAAAAACTCTGTTTAATGCATCAATTATGGTTGTTTCACAGTAGCAAAAGCGAGGAAATTCGGTGTTTGGGTTGAGACCACCACTTGCACCCCCATCCCCCACCTGGCACGGTGTGTGTATTGGGGTCGAAGTGACGCGAAGCAAACAGTGACACAAATGGAAATGCCAATGCAAGCGTGTATAGAAACACAAACTGTAACGCGCACAGTCACGGTACCACAATTGTAATTGTAAATGGTAACAGTAACAGCAACAATAACGCCAAAGGAAACAGAAATGAAAACGCAAATGCAAGTGCATCCGAAAACACAAACTGTAATGTGCACGGTCTCAGTACTGCAACTGGAAAAGCAAATGGTAATGGTAACAGCAAAAATGATGCCAAAGGAAACAGAAATGGAAATGTGAATGCAAGCGCATACGGAAACGCAAACTGTAATGCGCATGGTCACGGTACCTCAATTTGAAACACACATGTTAATTCTAACAGCAACAATAATGTCAAAGGAAACAGAAATGCAAACACAAATGCAGGCACGTATGGAAACACAAACTGTAATGCGCATGGGCAAGGAAAAGCAATTGGAAATCAAATGGCAACAGTAACAACAATGATGACGCAAAATGAAAGGCAAACGCAAATGGAATTGGAAATGCGGCTGCAAACAGAAATGGTAATGTGCATGGTGATGCAAAGCGAACAGTAGTGGAGACACAAATGGTAACAGTAATGCAAACGCAAGCGCGAACGGAAACGCAAAGGGTAACGCATACGGTGGTGTACACAGGAACACTAATGCAAACTGGTATGGAAATGCAAGTGGAAAAGGTACGTGTGATAATAGGTGGAGCACACACCATGGTTTTCCCCAACAGCTGCATAGAGAAACACAGTGACTACCAAGAATGTATGCATAATAATGGGCCTCAGACCAGAAAATGAGGTCTTGGAATACTAAGTAAGCAATAAGACACGACGGGGGTATGAGCTGAACATATATTACCACATGGCTGGGGCATTGTAAGTCACGAGGCTGACAGGCTGAGTGACTTCAGCCACAGCCGTGTGGTAATATATGTTCAACTCATACTCCGGAGGGTCTTATTGTGCTTATAAAATGGAGAAATTGCAATAGAAATAAAAAAAAAAAGGAAATTCAGTTTTTGCATTCAAATATTGCTTTATTGGATTAGTGTCCATACGCAAGGGGAAATAGTTCCCTTTCAACTGCAACCTTTACTTTTTTTAAAGCATTAATTCAGTGAACTGTGTAAAACCTTTACATTTTTAACAATTAATGATGAAGGAAAAATGAAGCGCAAGCGCTAGTCGCACACTGCTGGATTTGTGTCATGGTCGCGTAAGCAGCATTTCCTGGGCTGATTTGCCACGGAGCCGATTGAGGACCTGTTGATGATTGGCCACCTGTTGCTGTTGGGGGGTGGGTAAGTAGTATTCTCTGGGTTGATGTTTTCATTTTGCCACAGACTAGATGGACAAACTGGCTGACTTGCTGTCAGGGGTGAGTGATCAGGATTTCTTGGGCTGATGGCTTTGTTTTTTGGCAGCAGTATTTTGTTTCGTTTTACTTGTGGTTCGGCTGTCAGAGATCGCTGTTATAGTCAGCAGCTTTTTGACAAGGAATGCTGGTTTCATCTATGTTAGTTTCATTTCTAAAGATTTCCTCTAGCTCCTCTTCAGTTAAGCTAATATTGAAATTCACAGACTCGTTCAACATGTGCTTAATGGGATAACAAGATGGCTAACTGAGCCTTTGTGAACATTCTATGTTTGGCATGTTTAGTACTGAACATTCTAATTCCGAGTGTTGATTTCTGACTGCCCTTTTTTATTCTATGTGTAATACACATATGACACTGATTTTCTACCCAATCAGTGAGCTTATATTTTCATGCCCATTTTATAAATTGCTTATATCTCAGGAATCGTATGACGTAGAGAAAAAATTACAATTTCCTATGATTCATGACTTTCTCGGCTACGTTTGCACTGCACGCTTAGTCTTGTAAGGGGCTAAGCATTTTTTGCAATGGAAAGTCCGTACCTCACGCTGTTTCCAAGATATGGGCCCATCGCCCCTGTAGTGTCGTGAGCCAGCCATTTTTTTTCAGTTACTGATCACAGAAATGCTTGGCATTTAAATTTGGGACCCTCTAGGGACACAATTATTTTTGTGTTTACCAAGTCAAGCCCTGAGGATGCTAGGCATGCCATTATTTTGAGGTTAAACACCCCAGAAATATGTTTTTTAAATTTTTGGGAAAAGTAGTGTCGCACCTGCAACACTTTCATGATTTTTTTGTGAAAGTGTCGCAAATCATGACACTACTTTGCAACACTATGGGCAAAATGATAGGAATTGTTTGCCACCCTGCTGCAAAACAACGGTTTGGTCATTTGGTCTGAAATTTGGAGGGAAGAAAGTCAACATCTCACAGATGTGACTTTTAGTGGTTTGGTGAAAAAATATTGCAGGGATGCAAATTTACAGTTCTGAGAAGTTGACACGTTCCCCATAGACTAACATTGCAGCATCTGCGGCGCTTTTCGGGGCCCGTATCTCAGAAACGATGAGAGACAGACTTTTCATTTGTAAAAGGCTTAGCCCCTTATGGGGCTAAGCATGCAGTGCAAACATAGCAAGGGAAGTCTTGAATCATAGGAAATTGTAATTTTTTCTCTTCGTTGTACGGTTCTTGAGATATATGCAATTCAGTATTCCAAGACCTTATTTTCTGGTCTGAGGCCCATTATTATGCATACATTCTTTGTAGTCACTGTGTTTCACTATGCAGCTGTTAGGGAAAACCAGGGTGTGTGCTCCACTTACTGTCACATGTAGCATTTCCACTAGCGTTTCCGTACCCATTTGCGTCAGCGTTCCCGTGTACGCCACCATATGCGTTACCCTTTGCATTTCCATTTGCGCTTGTGTTTGCATTACTGTTACCATTTGTATCTCCACTACTGTTTGTGTTTCGCTTTGCATCACCGTGCACATTACCATTTCTGTTTGCGGCCATGCTTCCATTTGTGTTTACATTTGCATTTATCTTTCGTTTTGCATCATCGTTGTTGTTACCGTTGCCATTTGCATTTCCAACTGCATTCCCGTGCCCTTGCATGTTATGGTTTGTGTTTCCATACATGCTTGCATTTGCATTTGTGTTTCTGTTTCCTTTGGCGTTATCTTACCATTTGTGTTTACAATTGCAGTACCATGACCGTGCGCGTTATGGCTTGCGTTTTCAGACTCTCTTGCATTTGCGTTTCTGTTTTCTTTGGCGTTACTGTTGCTGTTACCATTACCATTTGCGTTTACAATTGCAGTACCGTGACCGTGCATGTTACAGTTTGCATTTCCGGATGTGTTTGCATTTGTATTTGCGTCACTGTTTGCTTTGGTGTCACTTTGCACATGGATTTCTATTAACGGTTATGTTACTATTTACATTTCCATCACCATGTATGTAACTGTTAGTGCTTGCATTTCTGTTGCACTTACTGTTACTATGTTGGAAAAAAAATTACATGGTGGGAGCATGGGGCCCCGAAGGGCCCGCGCTTCCACCACCACCACATTCCATTCACTATTTTACTCCTCATTCTCAAAAAGAAGGGAAATTCATGGCAAAAGAATCTGTTTAATGCATCAGTTAGGGTTGTTCCACAGCAACAAAAGCAAGGAAATTTGGTGTTAGGGTTGAGAGCCCCTTAGCCCCAGCCCGCTCCCCACGCATCGGGGTGTGCGTTGGGATCATCGGTCTAACTCTCACTCCATTCTCCTATACCCTCAGCTTGTTTACATATGAGGTGAGAGTTAGACTGACGACCCCAACGCACACCCTGATGCTGGTTGGGGATGTGGGCTGGGGGGGGTGCAAGGGGGGCCCTCAACCCTAACACCAAATTTCCTCACTTTTGTCGCTGTGGAACAACCCTAACATATGCATTAAATGGATTTTTTTCCATGAAAATATCTATCTATATATATATATATAGATTTGTTTGTTTTTTTCAATTGTTTAACCAGGAGAGACACACTAATCTGCAAGCTTGTTTACAGGTATGACCTGAGAGCAAATGGAAGTTAAGTTACTTTCTCAGCATCACACAGTATGCAAGTGGGGGCTGTGGGATTCAAACCCAGGTCTCCATATTTGCAGCTCAGGGCCTTAAACCACTGTGCTATACTGCCTCCCTATATATAGTACCATACAGGAGACAGCAGTGTGCAGATTGTGTCTGCATGCGTGTCCTTGCATATGGTGTAATGTGTTCATGCATTGTGTGCAGTGTCCATACCCTGCAGGTGTGGCACACCCCTGCACCAGGAGGAAACACCATCACCATGGGGAACACAACACAGAACCAGTGTCCACATGATCCATATCCAATGTGCTCAAACCCCACACAAGTGTACATACATCTAACACCAGTGTGTACTCACCCCACAACCAGTGGACACTCACCCAACACCAGTGGGCACACAGCCCATCACCAGGAAACACACTTTAAGTACCAGTGGACATGCATACTACAGGAGCCAAGCACACTCCACCACACCAGGTGGCTACATCCCTGCACCGGAGAGCACACGTGAAGCACTATATAGAGCACTGTCATGGGCATGCACTCAGATGGCCACTCACTGGGTGACAGGGATACAGTAGTGTTGCCCACACTGAATGCTCTGCCCAGCCCTGGCATCTGTGTGCACCCATACCACTAGACAATCACACAGACATGTATGGCACATCGAACTGGAAGGCACTCACATGGCTGGGCAGGTCCCACTTGGATTTCATATAGAGCACCCGACACTCCTGGCACCTTCACAGGCTGTAGAGTGGATACTATGGCCTCCTTTGCAGGATCCAGGGAATGTCCCTCTGCCGATGTCCTTGGGTCCCTGCTTGTGGTATGCAGCTCCCTGCACTCAGTTGCCGTGACCTCCATTGTGCACCTCTTCAAGTCCCTGAAGCACTTTCTCTTCACTTCAACATGTCTCTTCCATCTATGAATGACATTGACTTCCTCCATAATCTCATCCAAGGCCTGCTGCACACAAGCATCAGTGCTTTTACAGCAGGACAAGACATCCTCCCTAGACTTGTGAGCCTATGACAATGCATGACACTCCTCCATGATGAATCTATGGGCTTGCATCCCCAAGTTACTCAACTTGCTAACCCGCTTACCAGTCTCCTATGTGGAATGGTATTGAAAGCCTTGCTGAAGTCCAGGTAGGCCACATCCATCCTCCCTGGCCCAACTCCGTAGTCACCCAGTCAAAGAAATCTATCAGATTTGTCTGGCATGACCTTCTCTCTGTGAAACCATGTTGCCTTGGGTCCTGTAAATGCACTGGATACAAGATATTCCTATCCTTTCCTTTAGTAGTGTTTCCATTCACTTACTCACCACCAATGTCAGGCTGACAGGCCTATAACTGTGTGCCTCTTTTCTTGCTACTTGCTTTTGTGAAGTTGGACTACATCTGCCTTCTCCAATTCTCTGTGACCATGCCAGTCTCTAGTGATCTGTTAAATGTGCCTGTCAGAGTACCTTCTTGAGCTCCCTCAGCACCCTTGGGTGCACCACATCTGGTTCTATAGCCTTGTCCACCTTCACACTAGCGAGAGCCTTCTGGATTCGGTCCTCATGAAATGGACTAGTGTCCACGAACTTCCAAGCAAAGTTTCTGGCACCCTTGCGTGGTCCTTCCCCTTCCACTTATACTCAAACTGTCCCTAGATTAAAAAACAGATGTCATGATTGCTCACATTCTGCAGAGATTGCTGAAGTAGCTGGTAGTTTGATTCTGATTAATTTTTTTCTTTTTAAAAGCAAAAAACAGATTGCTTACCATACTTGTTTTACCACTCAAAAATGCATTTGTTTACATTCTTTGGTCAACTTCACTGCATCTTTCCTGGTATTGGGAATGCCCCTAACACAATCTTGTCACTCACGATACTGTGGGAGGAGCAGAGGCTATTGCATCATGAGCGGCTGCACTGTTTGGAGGTGTTACTAATGTTCAAGATGTACGCAATAACAGTATATCAGTGGTCCAAAGCAAAGCAGGCTTTGGTATAATTACACCATTCCTGTGCTTTTTACGTCTACTAAGAAAGGAAGCAGATCAAACAACCAACAACTTCAATCAGTTTTAGAGAAGGTAAGCAATTACAAAATGTGGGGTTTCAACTAGAAATAATATGTTGCAAAATAGGTTGACAGTGTACCTTTATTTGTACAATCCCTCCCTTCATTTTCCTTTTTTTGTTAACATACCTAAAAAATGTTTTAGCCCCTTTTGATTCTCCCTGAGCTATTCTTTCCTTGACTTGCTCCTCTGCACTCCTTACCACGTTGCTTGCCTCCATCTGTTTTCCATGACATACTTCCCTGTCTCCTCTCTCTGGGTCTCCTTATACATTCTGAATGCTACTCTGTTAGCCTTCACCTTTTCTGCTACCTCCTTTGAAAATCATAGTGGTGTCCTTTTTCTTTAAAGTTTGCTTATTTGTTTAACGTACTGTAGAGGTTTGTTGCCTTCACTAAGCTCACTTTTAGTTTGGCCCAGTTTTCCTCTACCATCCCCCCCCCCGGTCATCTCCTCCTGCCAGATCATTCCAGTGGCATTCCTCTGTCTTAGCAAAATCAGCCCTTCTGAAGTACAGGACTCTCACCATTGTGTGGTTGGATTCCTTGGCTGTTCTTATGTTGAACCACACTGTACAATAATCACAGGTCTCCTTATAGATTCCCACCTTCACATCTGCAGCACTGTACCTGTTAGCAAGGTAAGCACCAGGTCCAGTATTGCCCCATCCCGAGCTGGCTCACTGACTAGGTGCCTGAGGGATCATCCCCTGTAGTGAGTCTGGGATGTTCCTGCTTCTAGCTGAAGCTGTAGCAGTGATGCTCCAATCTACATCCTGCTGACTGAAGTCTTCCACCAGCAACACTTTCATTTTTTCTGCCGTTTTGCCAATTGTTTCTAACATTTCTTTGCCTAAGTCCTCTCCCTGTGCTGGGGTCCCTGTGTCTGTCTATCATGCCATACCAGGGTCCAGACCATACAAACCCCAGCAACATGGGGGATGGTGGCAGTTCACATATCCCTGGGTGTGGCCTCCTCATATTTGGTCAGTCCCATCCCTCCCTGCAGCTGGGACTGTGTATGTTAACTGTCACCAGGTGGCAGGCATCTGTCAGTGTGGTGTCAGTACACCACTGTGACCAGCTCTGTGCCTTGTATGGCCACCATGAGTGTCCACTTGCACTGCTGGCATATCCAGTGCCACATGAAGTACATGGCATGGCTCAGTGGTGCACCGCCCAAGCATTGGCAAGGTGCACCAGACAGTGGAACCAGCTGTGGGAGGTGAAGGTAGGGGGCCATGTGTGAGTTCATCAGACCACAGCTGTACCGGTGGCTACCAAATACAGTGGTGACTAGGATAAGGGGATTCTACTGTATATGGGCAGGCTGGCTATACAGTCATACACAACAAGGCTACGCAATCTTTGAACTGCCCATGCCTGTCATGGGGACATGCCCCTGGTTTGACCAGAGGAGAGGGAGGGGGCACACATGGATAGTGGCTACAGGAGTCCACTGAGGCAAGCAATAGGGTTGGACTGGGGTGACACAGTCATATGGGTGGGCAGCATCATTGTGCTCCAGTGGTGGCACTGTAACAATACCTACAGTGGACCATCAGCCTCAGTCAGGTAGAGTATGGCTGATACATGCAGTGTCAGAGTATAGATGGTGGCCAGATAGCCACCAGAGGGGGGCCCACCTGGACATATCTGAGTATGCTGATGGACCAGTCTGAACCAGGCCAAACTCTACATAGGGTGCACTAGTGACCTTAGAGATGTCAGACACATCCTGGCCACGGTTCAGCATCCACCAATGATGTGGCTACTGGTACGCAGTGTGTCCAGTTCCCTGCAACATACACCACCACCACTGCAATGGCATCCACCATGGTTAGTGCACATAATACCATCTCCTGGTCCCAGCCATTTTCAGCTGTGTTGTGTGCAACATGTTTACTTGTCTGTGCTTCATCCCAGCAGTGGCCCAGGAAGAAACCAGGATGTCTCTGTGTCCTGCATGCCATGGTTGGCCTGTGCAATGGCTGTCTGGTCAGTGGCCATAAGTTATGTAGGCACGTCTCCCTGCCACTTGGGACATGACATTGCTCATCGGCTTCTGGCATGGTGCAACTGATGCATTTGCCACAGGCATACCCTCTGCCATGCGCACAGATTGTGTGTGCCCATGTCATGGTCAGGCCTGCTCTGGTTCTGCATGGGGCACATGTTGCATGTGAACCCCTCCAGTGTATGGATCCACATTACTGTCACTGGTATGCCATGCTTGATCCATTGTGACTGTCAGACACCAGTCATCCCTATGTGGCATGGTGGTGCATATGCTGACTGGGTTTACTGTTGCTGCATATGATAGGCAACACCTGCATGCCCCGTCCTGTGTGCACAGCTGGCAGAGTTCATTTTCTTTCTATCCATAGGTGTCCAGAGGAGTGCCAACCAATGCCTGCAGCCAGACACCTTCAAGGACCATGATGACCTGCTGCACTGGCTGGTGTGGCAGTGGTGCCTGATCTTGAGGGGCCTAGATATTCTATATTCGGAGGGCATAGTGCTGATACTGTGTCCCTGAATACAGCAGGCTGTGGGACTGGTGCAGGTGCAAACAGCAGTACAACATAAACGCTGTGCCTGTGTGCACTTTTGAATATCCGGCCCCTCGTCTATTTCTTGCTGCAGTGTAAGCATGTGATCTGCAAGTCACATGATGCATCAACAGCACTGAATGATTCAGCCATTTCACAAAGTCTCTGTGAACTCCACCTGAAAAGTTGTTTATTCATAACATCCTAAGTTGCCAATACATCATAGTTTGACTTTGCGAAGTGCAAGTAAATTCACAAAGATGGAGGATTTCACAAAGTTTTTGCAAATCAAAGTTTTCCTCAACTCTTCTTTTCATTCACTAAACCAATAACTAATATACCCACTTAATCACCAAATGCTTTCCTGAACAAAAAATATTTCGGACCCCATTTAAAGGCCTCAACTGAGGAGGACTTCAAAATAGACCCAAGCAAGGAATTCCATAGGATCAGAGATGCGACCTCAAATGCCTGATCCCCGGAAGATTTTAATCTTGCCCATGGGACTACAAAGTGACCTTCCTTGGCTTCTCATCACAGCCCTCTGAGTCCTGTCCTTAAGCCAGAACTCAAGCCAGCTAATGACCTTGCCAGTGAGTGTTACATATGCCCTGAGTTAGTCCAGCAACAATGCCTGGCCCACTATATCAGATGCTGATGAGAGATCGAGGAGAACAAGAACTGACCACTCTCCCCTATTCCTTGCCCTCAGCAAGGCACTGAGCACCAGAACCAGCACCAACTCTGTGCTATGCATTGCCATAAACCCAGGCTGGAGGGACTCATAAATGTCAAAGACCGTGAGGTGTGCCTAGAGCTGTAGCACAAACACCTTCTCAATAATGTTTACCAAAAAGGAATGCTTAGAGACAGGACTGTAGTTTGCCAAGATGTCAGGGTCTAACGATGGCTTTTTCAGCCAAGGCTTTACCAAGGCACTTTTGAAAGCCTTTGGGAAAAAACCCTCTGACAAAGAACACTGGACAATAGCAGTGAAAACTGGACCCAACTGCCCTAGGCAACTCACTATTAGTTGCGTTGGGCCTGGATCCAGACTACAAAAAGTTGCCCACAGTTCAGCAATTACCTCACATACCTTGTTCACCATCAGTGACAGAAACTCTCCTCAGGAACATTGAACCTGACCCTGAAGCCTGGGTTCCACCCTACTAGACTGAACCAGCCCACATACAGTAATCCCAGCCCTAATGGAGGACAACCTATCTAAGTAGAACCAAGCAAACTCCTCACACTTCGAGACATGGGAACCAACTCTCTGCATGCTACATTTCAAGTGAATCAGTCAAAAGACAGCCAAGTTATTAAGATAAAAAATATTAGCATTAAACGTCCTACTCAACCCTAACACAAAGGTAAAATGCACGAGTACAATATCTATCTACACACAGTATCTGTCTATCTAACTATCTATCCATTTACAGACAGTATCCATCTAATCTATCTCTGTCTAGCTATCCAGCCATCCACAGACAGTATTTCTTTCTCTCTCTCTCTCTCTGTCTCTAAACAGATAAGGGCAGTGGATGTTTAAATTTTTGTTTCAAATCAAGTGATTTTAATTTTTAACTCCTATGCCACTTTCACCACAACAGAGGGGTTTCACACTATTGAACTAGTGTGTAATGATTAGAGGTGGGAGCATTTGGTGAAGTTCTGACCTTTATTAAATAAAAAAAGGAACTCAGTGGAGTTCTGATTTGTTCTGACTGGTTCTGATTATTCATAAATATTTGAAAAAAAAAATGATAAAATGCATAGAAGTGTCCAGAGTCGGTCATATTTAACACAGAAGCTGAAAGGAAATAATTTAATGCATGATTTGTATATAAATTGCAGTATAACTACTAAACAAATGCAATATCCACTACTAGCTGCTTCATGGCTGGCCTATGCTGGTGACATATCCTGCTCTGGTCCATGATGTGAGTGTGCTGGGAGAGAGAGAAAGAAAGAGAGAGAGATGGAGAGAGAGAGATGGAGAGAGAGAGACAGACAGATGCAAGTAATATTGTACCACAAAGCAATACCAAGCACTGCAGGCAGCTAAGATATTTTTTATTAATGCTTCTGATTGGGTATTTTTTTGATGGATGTTCCAGTCAGAGCAAACCAAGCAAAAGAAATGAATGATCAAAATGAGCAACAGTAAAAGTGCACCCTCCCTTCCCATGTGATTGATGCAACTGTATTGCATGTCCTGGGGTACTGTGGTATAGTACACTGCTTGGTCCAACATGTGGTAATGTGGTCTGTGACTACTTCTACTGATCAACATGCAACACATTTATTAAACTAGAAATGAAAGATATAAACTAATCACCACCCAGGTAGCCAGTTAGTCACATCACATCAGTCAAGTACAGCACAGTCACAAAATAAAGGTTGCTACTGCCACCTGAAGACCTGATGACACACACTTCCTTCCTAGTTCCACAATTGCTGCCAACCAGTGCCAAGTAATTTAAGTACATAAAAATCAAAAATTAAAATAAAAATATCTCAGCCCAGTTACTGTAAGTGAGATGTAGTGTTGTTACAGCCAGGCTAGCATACCACAAGCACAGAATAAAGAAACAATTTTACATTTTTCTCTGTGAACTTAGTAACTGCAGCCAAATGTGCGGTGGCATGAGAAATACATTATACAAAGAGCATTCAAGTTCAGTGTTCAGACTTCTGCTAAGCCATCCATTCTATGAAAATTAAAACAGTGATACTACAGTATAGTCAGGTTGGTAGTAAAATAACATTTTTTAATCAGTTGCTGAGGGCAAAAAAGTGATTAGCAGTAGTAGTAGTAGACAGCAGTACCCTACATTTTAGATCAGTGGCACCTAGTACCACCAAATAAGTTTGTGACATGAAATGCAGCTGCTTGCTGTATCTGGACTCTGAACCCATTGATATTATTTTTCATGTATCTTTGCTCATTGTGATCATTCAAGTAATTCTAACCTGTCCTAGTTCATCCTCCTGAGTCCTGCCCTGACTTGTTGCAATTATTTGCAGCCTCATGTAGTAGGCCCCATTCACAAATTATTTTCACCACAGGCGCAAAATAAATTCATAAAAGTGTTTTGTGGATAGGGTCTACTCATTTAGAATATACATTTAATTCAGGTATCATATATGAAATTAAAGTGAAGAATGCTGATTTTCAGAAATGTCTAACGCTCAGCATTTTTTGGTGTCAAACAGGATCGTGTGTCAATAATGATGTTACCAGCTGAATTAAACTATCGTTCTGAACAGACGCTAGTCATTGGACTGTTTATTTACTTCATTACAATGTTTACTAAAGCAAGCCACATACTTTGTTTGGATTTCCAGTATTTCAAAGGATTGGCGTTCCGGTTGATAGTGGGCTCTGCCAGGTACATTTCAACAATGTTCTGTGCTGAGGCTGTGTTAGCAGAAGTAGATGAAGAAGATGTTACAATTACATCTTGTAAGTGACTCTAGAGACATGAAGCTGAACCAAGTGACTATGGCACAGTGCTATGTTTGGAAAGTGGTGAAGAAGAAGATCCTGCTGCAGTGGCCAAGGAGGAAGAGGGAGAAAATGCCATAACACTTGAGGATGGACATCCTGATGATGTGCTGTGTTGTGAAGAAAATTCTGAGTGTGCTGCTGTTGTGCTCTGTTCCACGACAGCATGCACAGCATCAATTAGTTCTTGTTTGTTTATCTTGAAAGAAGTGTCATCATCACTCAATAGTTGCTTCAGTTTGTATCATGGGTCCAAGATTGTTGCTTTAATGTAGTACTCAGAATGAAGCATTTTACATAGTTTGTCATCTTCATCAGCTTTTCTGATCATACAGTACGACTAATTAGATCTTGTTGTATTCTGGGGTGCAACTTGTTTGCATCAGCAGCATGACTGGCAGCCTGTGTGATAGAACTGTCTTGGTTCTCTAACTTTTTTCAGAATCAGATTCAATCTGAATTTAAAATCTGTTATTAGGGCTGTCACCAGGCTCAGAGCTGCTTTGCTTGCTCTTACCTCTCTGGTGAATTCCTCAAATGACTGGAGGAGTAAAATTAGAAACTCCAGCATGGCCCACTGTGTTGGAATAATATAGATGGGTTAGGTACAATTTCCCGACACACTAAATCCTGCTACACTATTTCCTGACACCGAAATCCCAAAAAACAAAATGACAACAGGTACAAAAACCCGTGAGTTGATATCCCGGCATTTGTTGTGTCAGGTTCTGTCAGGCTTAGTGCTGTGGTAACTGAGTGATTCAAAATACAAGTAAATGCCACAGTGACACACACACAAATTACCATTGCTGCCTGCTGTAAGTGTAGGTGTGCCAGAAAATATGTGGTATGAAAACGTCTCGGGTGAGCTGCTTCTTTAGTCTTCAAACACAGATCCCACAATTTGCCCCCTATACTGATGAGAGCAGCAGTTCAGACTCCCAGCAGGAGTCCTTAGCAGTTCAAAAATAATGTCCTTCTTGAAGTGATGTATGTCTACTGCTTAACCCATGCAGTCACACAGAACATTTTGAAAGACATTCCCCACTAGATACAGGCGATCCTCCTCACGGCCATAGATTCCAGCTGCAGATTACTGCAGCTCCTGATAACTGCTGCCAAAGACTTCCACAGGTGGGGTATATGGGAAGGGAAAGTGGGTAGTATTTACAGTACACAGACAGAATTGAGTAAGTGGTTTATTATGTATTCAGTGTGCAGGGTTGGGTGCCATTAGTGACAAAAGGAAGAGGAATGGCCCAAATAAAAATAGCTTAATGGGAAATTTTTCCACTGTGTCTGGCTTCATGCTTCTGCAAGCTAATAAGATCAGGGTTTGTTACTGGTTTTGTTAATTACAGTCTTATGTGCCTAAGGTGGTAACCGTCGGCAGCAAGATGGGCTCCTATATAATTTCTTTTATTTTTTAAGCTTTTTTTCTCTCAAGATTCCTTCAGCCATATCTTTGAGTTTACTTAGTCAGGAAGGTACATGTCGGGCAAATAACATGTGGGCAGACAAAAGTTGGGAATGCAACTCAGTCGGAATTTTTGAGTCAGGTTAATCCATGTTGGGATTTTGAGAGTCGGGAATTAGTACGGATCCCATATAGATGTCTGCATCACTGATTTTATTTTTCAAGGTGTATTGTTTGAGGCTTTCTTCTGTTCCAGCAGCCTTTGAAACATAAGAAAGGTAGAATTCCATTGAGTACAAATGTCTTGGATCAGTCTGTGCAAAGGTAAATTATGCTTCTGCTGTATTTTTTCAAACAAGTGACAGGCTTTGCTTGAGTGACTGAAGTGAGTGCATACTCTTTTAGCAGTGCTAACAAAAGTTTCATGTCCCTGTCCTCATCAAGAAAACTGTGAACTATTAAATTTCAGCAATGCACAAAGCAGCAGATGTGAACAAAGCCCCCCTGCTCTAAGCCTTCCTGTTGATGACTCCATTATCTGCAACTATAAAGCCAATTGACAGTTCCTGTGCAGTGTGCCATTGCTGTATTGGTTTTTGGAGCTCTTCATTGATGCCGTATGAGGTATGTTCATATGGGCAATAAATTATTCTTTGAACAGCAAACTGTGTCTCACTATTCCCGCAAGAATTATCAAAACATGCCCAATGTGCACTGATAGACATAAAGGGTTCAGGTTGACAACTTCTCCACATAGCTGTTGTGACGTGTACCACCCTCCCAACAGCACTGCACAAAACTCATCTCAATTTTTCACATACAGCATCATACAGTTCTGGAATCCCTGTTGAGGAGAAGTATTTTCTCGATGGTATACTATTTCGAAGTTTGATGTACTCAAGCAGCAGACTGAATCCTACATGTTCAATCACATTACATGGTAGCAAATCAACAGCTTTCATTTCTGAAATGTTCTTAGTTATTGTAACAGCAACAGGGTGGATCGAGGTATATTTGGCTTTACTTTCATATGTCTCTGAGATGGTAAGGTGTCTCCTTGAAGGAGAGGGCCTTTTGAACACATGTTCATTTCCAGTACCAGTAGGAGTCCTTCAAATGGGAGGAAGTGGTGATGGTATCTCTGTAGTGCTGTGTAGGCTGCTACTCCTTTCATCTAGCATAGTTACCCTTGAGTGTAGTGAGCTATCACTGTCACTTTCTCTTCAAGTGTCACGATGGAGTTCTCATTAATGTTATGACATCTGTCTAGGTGCCTTTTCAGAGCTGAAGTTCATAATGCTCCTTTCTTTTTACCCCTGTTGATTTGCCATTTACAAAACTGCGCATGTTGCTACCAACTCATTAGACGCATTAGACGCTAATGAAGAAATATGACCAAACAAAAGATTATATCTTTTTAGGTTTTGTTCCCACCTCAGTCAACTTTTCAGAGCCTACCGACCTGGAATTTTCTTGGGCCTGTTCCCCTTGTGAGTTGTTCTTACTGCCCTACTCCTCAACCAAAACATTTATTTCTCTTTCTTCCTGATCTGCAATTTCCATCCCCCTTCAGTAAAACCTCTGCTACTTGATCATGCTCTTCTTTAGCTTCATCTTTATTATTACCCTCATCTCGTTCAGCTTCAGAAGAATCGGATGACTGTGAGGGACTGGCAGTAGCATGGTATGCAATTGTTCCATACATTGGGGTGTCTCTGTGGGTGGTACCCACTGACCCTTTGGTTTTAAGTACATAACTTTTTTATTTACTTGGGACTGATCCAACAGATGCACCTTTTCTGGATTCAAGCATTCGCTTGGAAAACTAAACTTCAGACTTAAAAAAAACAAACTTATGGGATTTAATTTTGTTTTCACTTTGCAGACAGACTGCCGTCATTTGTAGTGCCACTGCCTACCTGAGAATGCACCTCATCAACACTTTGAGCCATTTTTTCTCATTTCTAATTTGAACCTGTAAAAGGATCTCTCTACCTAACATCCTCTTATAACTTACACCCACACCTACAGGCCAGGGCCAAATATATTGTACACAGCATACCAACAGCAGTCCACCATCACTGCTTTCAAAGCCTAGCTGACTGATTGACTCCTACTGTTACTGTTAGGTGAACAACTGTGTTCAACAACTGTAACTCAACAGTGTGCCTCAGAATTTAAATTGGTGATGCAGACACATATGGGGCACTCACAGTCATACACTGGGGTTGGTTAATGGTTATACGATGTACAATAAAAATTAAAATAAGAAGGATAAGGATGAGGAATAATGGATGGAATGAGTGAGGATGACGTGTGTGTACTTTACTTGTGTTGTTGTGTCTATTTAGTCACAATAAATTAATGATTGAAAACACCTTGTGGCTTTTGCTTTCTTGTCCTCTGAGTTAAACAAAAAAAAAGAAACATAATAGACTGCTACAAATCACAAATTCACACTGTCCCATGGGCCCCCCCACCCCAACAGCCAGCAGCACAGGTGCAGCAACTTGTCTGTTTTTTGTCAGAAAATGTTTTTTTTATATGTGAATGAATGTTAACGTAATTCATGATGGCCCACAGCAGACAGCTCCCAGTGTCTCTCTGACACCCTGTAGCACCAGTCTGTCACTTTGCCCTCCACAGGGCCACACCAGCCAACAGCAGTGTGTCTGCCCTGCAACAATGTCAGCCTTTGACTCAGTCAGAATAATAATATTTTTTATGGCTCCATAACAAGTCCCTCTCTCTCTTTCTGTCTTTCTCTCAGAGTTGTGATGTAAGTAACTCCTCTAGTTGAAGTGCATGGAACAACAAGAAAACAGATTTCTTTTATTTGTGATGATCTATGGCCCTTGCCCCCCATATGTCTCTCTCCTGATGGAACAACTAGAATGCTCAAGGCAAGGGGACATGTTATGAAGCTGGAGGGGGATAGACTTGAGGGAAACATAAGGAAGTACTTCTTCACAGAGAGAGTGGTTGATGCCTGGAACAGCCTTCTAGCAGAGGTGGTGGGGGTTAAAACTGTGGTGGAATTCAATAATGCATGTGATAATTATAAAGGAACCTTAGTCTTTAGGGAAGGGAGGGCTATGCTGGGGATCAAGTAGGGTCTATGATATTAAGGTAGACAGGGAAAATGGGCAGACTAAATGGGCAAAGTGGTCCATACAGCATCTGCCATCAAACTCTGTGTTTCTGTGTTTCTAATAAGAAGGAAGAATGTGAGGAAATAGTATTTTAGAAATAGTGTGGTGGACTCGTGGAACTAGCTGCCAGCCAAGATGATGGCTGCAAAACCCTTTAGTGGTTTTAAGCATGGTAGGGACAGAATAAAGGGTATAGTGGTTACTTCAGGCAGCAGAAATGGAGAAGAGAATGGGGGGGGGGAGTGGATCAGGCTGTGACCCTGGAGTAACAGCAGGCCAATGGTTAAACAGTGAGCTCAGGCAGATGGGATGGACCTTTGGTCTTTTTTTCTGCCTTCATTGTCTACGTTTAATGTACAGAAAATGTATATATTTTATTTGTGATTTCTGTGATCTGTGACTGTAAAATTACTCTTTGGTCCCAGTAGCCTCTCTCTCTCTTTTTCTCTTCTGTATGGCACAAGTCAAAGATTTATTTTGTCAGCCTGCCCTGTATACACACACACACACACACACACACACACACACACACACACACACAGCCACACTGAGGCCAACATTAACTTTATTTGTGATTTCTGTGACTGTAAAATGTATCTTTGGCCTCCAGTAGTCTCCCTCTCTATTCCTCATCTGGATGGCTGAAGTCAAAGATTTATGTTGCCAGCCTGCCCTTGCCCTGTACACACACAGCCACTCTGAGGCTAAGAATAAAGTTTATTTGTGATTTCTGTAATGTAACATTTCTCTTTGCCCCCTCCCCCCCTCGTAGTCGCTGTCTCTTTCTCCTCTGTCTGGAGCTAAATAAGGTATGGATTTGGATTTAGAACAGAAGAGTCAAAGTTTCCACTCCAGTTCACACTCCACACACACTCTGATGAAGTATTTTTATGTACTTGTCTTTTTTTCTTCACTTCTAATCATCTTCACCCACTTTTTCTCTCTGTCCATCCAATACCACTCCTCTCCCTCCCTCAATGATGACTTTCTTTCTATCCCCCACCCCAGTAAGTCTCTTTGACTCTCTAGATTTTTTTTTTTTTTTGCCCTCCGGAAACTGTTGTCATCAGCCAGCCACCCAACCAAAGTCACTATGAAAAATATCATCCCCTCCAGCTCCCAAATGTGTGCTGCTCAGTAGAGTGAGTATTGCTCCCCCCTCCTGCTTCCTCTGCACCCTTCACATGGGCTATGTCAGGCCACATTGTGCACTCACAATGATTATATACTGTGAGTGAGTGCATCACATGACGTTCCCCTGCCAGCATCACATGACTGTTGCCTGACTGGATGCCACTGGCTGCTTGTTCATGAAGCGAGCTTGCTGACGATATCTCCATGGCAACAGTCAACATACTGGGGGAAAGGCAAACTCTGTGGCTTACCACAAACCGGGAACTGGACTTCTGCAGCAAAGTCCATATTGATCTGAGTTTGTGGTTCCATGATTCAATCTGGGGGATAGGATTTTGGGTGGAACAGTCCGCTCAGCTCTAGTAATACATGCATCAAGTTCTGCTCAGACTTAAAATCTGCATTCATGGGAGCATGAAATGATTTTGTGTCATCTTTAAAATTAGAGATCTTAGGGCAGATGCTGAAGAAAAAGTACTTGAAAGGACTTTTGCATTGGCTTTAGATAAAGGAGTCATTTTTAACAGGGCTGAGGTCACCAGAGCCTGAATGAAAAGGATTCATATCTTCAGATACTCTGCTGGGACAAAGCTCTGGAATTCGTCATTGAGCTCATTCTCTTCTCACTTAAGCAATAAGGCATGACCAGGGGTTATGTTAATGGTATGTTAATCACCTCTGGGGGTGTAATGTTGCATGAGACATAGCCGAGTGTCACATGCCCCTAGAGGGTGATTAACTAACAACATAACCCCTGGGAGTGCCTTGTTGCTATTATAATAAAAACATTTTTAATCAGTGTTAAACTTTGGACAGCATATGATTAGGCTCAACATGTATATTAATAAAAGATTAACATAAGGCTGATATAATGTTTTCAGCCAATCAGAAAGCTCTGTTTCTCAGACCCTTATTATAATTGCCAGTATACAGCTAACATGTCAGGAAACAGCTAGGGACTTTGTGCTTAGGAGCCTGCTTCTTCCATTCTCGTTGCTTTCTGAACTCCTTTATTTTGGTAATTGAATGACATGTTTATGTTTATCTATTTTTACCACTTCTGTGGAACAAAACTGACAGAATTAACTTTTACAAGTGATATTTAGAAAGAACATTGACAGAACACAAGGGCAATGCTGCTATCAGTTGAATATCTAGGAACCCCTCAAGAATGTGATATTAATAAGTATCTAATGTCTCTGAAATGTGCACTTTTTTTTGAGTTTTTAAAATATACTGCTCTAGAATTTTCTTTTTTCGAGGTCCCACGGTCAGTCTGCAGTGAGTCGTGTCATCCTGGATCCAGGAAAGCTGCCCGCAGTGGAGAGCCGATCTGCTGTTTTGACTGTATCCAGTGCTCTAAGGGGGAGATCACCAACCAAACTGGTAAGCAAAATCTTTGAATGAATATTCAAATATGAGATGTATTCTGCTTGTTTTCACCACAGGGAGCGGCCAACGGAGAGCACAGGAGCAGGGGTGCCACATTGGTGGAGACTAGAGGAGATTCAGCCACAGAAAGGAGCAAACGGGAGAACTGTGGGTGCTTTAGGGTGCCTGGAAGGACTGGGTCTGTTCACTGCATCAGTGGCACAGCTGGGAGGTGACCGGAGGAGGGAGAGAGATGAGAGGACAAATCAGGAGCAGAGGCAGGACTGTTTAAACTTGTGGCTGGGCTATAAATTGCAAGTCCAGCTGCAAACAGTAACTGCACACAGGAAGAGCTGTACTCTGCTTGCTTTTGCTGCAGGGAGTAGCCAATGAAAAGCACAGGAGCAGGTGTACCACACTGGCGGAGACCGGAGGAGCTCCAGCCATAGAGAACAGCAACCGTGAGAACTGTGGGTGCTTTAGGGCACCTGGAAGTACTAGGTCTGTGCACCGCATCAGCAGCACAGCTGGCAGTTGACCGGAGGAGGCAGAGAGATGAGTGGATCAATCAGAAGCAAAGATGGGACTGTTTAAGCTCTCGGCTGGGCAATAAATTGCAAGCCCAGCCACAAACAGTAACTGCACACAGGAGGAATTTTACTCTTCTAGCTTTCACTGCAGGAAGTGGCCAACAGAGAGCACAGGAGCAAGGCTGCTACATCAGCGGAGACTGGAGGAGCTTCAGCTGCAAGGACATACTTCTCTTCTCAACTGTCCCTTATTTTCTGGGACATCCCTGATTTTGCCTCAGAATTTTACTCTGTCCCTCCTAAAACTTGTGTTTCCATGACTAAACAGTGGGGGTTGTAAGCACAAAATAATGTTAAACATTAAAGTTACAGACTTGTTCTTCCTTAGAAAATGCATTTTACACTAAGCCCCTTTTTTTCTACCAGCTTCGTGAGTGGATATCACCAATTGTGAAGATGTGTCCCTGATTCTGGTCCTTTGTCCCTTATTTTTTTAAAGCCTTATCCCTGATTTATGAGGCAGGAGGTTGAGAGGTATGCATGGGGAGCGGCAACCAGGAGAACTGTTGAGGCTTTAGGGCACTTGGAAGGACTAGGCCTGTTTGCTGCATTGGTGGAGCAGCTGGGAGGTGACTGGAGGAGGCAGAGAGATGAGAGGACAAATCAGGAGTAAAGGCAGGATTGTTTAAACTTGCAACCTGGCTGTAAATTGCAAGCCCAGCCACAAACAGTAACTGTGCTCAGGAGGAAATGTGTGTTCTGCTCACCCACCCCAGGTGTGAGCTCTATTACATAGTCTAAGGGGGCAGAGTTATTAATAGAGGGGGGCTAGACTGGGGCACATGATCTTGATACAGTCTTTAGAAGATCTGATATAGACTTTGCTATACTAGTTTTCATACTAACTTTACAAGACCAGATACAGACTTTACTATATTCTGTCATATAGAGATATGCTGATTTGTATAAATTGTAGGTTGCCTGACAATTCTTATCCAGAGATTGAATCAGGGAAGGGCCAACTAACTAGGAGATAGCACAGGAAGTAGACGCAACAGAGGTGGGGGCCCCAAACCACTAAGGCTGGTATTTTTAGAAGGATGGTGGGGTGTACTGGGTATGGGTTGGACATGGTTCTGGACTTAGCCTGGAGGATGGGGGGATGCATGATGTGCTGCCAGCTGGCACAACTAAAGGAGGAGGTCTAGTAGATATGAGTGGGGAGTTGGGAAGATGCTCTGCTGGAGGGATAGGGTGGGACTAGGGGAATAAGGGAGAAGGTACTAGACACCCAGAAGCAGCAGGAAGTGATGGCAGAAGCAGAATAGGAGGTGTAGGAAAGAGAGTTCAAGGGATTGGGAACAAAGGCCCTAGAGCTGCACAGAAGGGAGTAAACTGGGAGGGTGCACCAGCCGGGGGAAGTATGATGGTAGACTTTGAGCATTATAACAGATTTGCAACACTATATTTGCTTAGGGATGGGGAGAAGGATGGAACTGTGGCAGCGGTAGATGGGGAGGAAGGAGGATCGGGCAGGGAGAAAGGTTCATAAAACAAGAGATGCAGGGTTGAAAAATTGCAAAAGAACACAAAAGGGGCAGGAGGAGCTGTTAACCCAGCAGGCAGTAGCAGCGGGGTTGTTAACTTGCACAAGGACATAGGAGGGGCAAAGGGAGATGTCAGCAGAGGGCAGGGCACAGATACAGAAGACAGGGAGGAGAAAAGCAAGGGCATTGGGGATATGGGTGGACTCAGGACAGGCACAGAGATTGAAGCTGGGATTGGAAGGGGACCACAAAAGGAGAAGGAGAACTTGGCAGGAGGGAAGAAGGAAGTCCAGGGAGGCCAGTTGGGATATGTGGAGGATATAGGCAGATAAGAGGAGGATGAGGTGAGGGGGACAACTGGGTCCTCAGGATGAGTAGTAAAACCTGGAGGAGCAGCTGGGAGGGCACAGGGAAACATAGCAGGGAGAGGGGGCCTGAAACAGACAGGTCAGTAGGAAGAAAACACTGGGATGGGGCAGCAAATGGGGCAGATGGGACAGTCAGGGGAAAGGGCTGGGACAGGTAGGGATTGGTTTAGCAAATGACATTCAGCTAGGGTATTTGGCTAACACCTGGAAGGGGGTAAGAACATGGTCAAGGGGGATAAGGCTTCTAATGACACTCTGCTAGGGAGGGTGAAAAGCACCCAGATGGAAGATAAGGCTAGAAAAGCGGACAAGGGTGAGAATGAAGGGATGGTCAATATAGGGAGTGGAATGAGGAATAAGAGGCAGGGTAGAGTGATCCTGTTGGGAAATTCCATGATTAGGGATATTTTATTTTTTATTTTATTTATCAAGTCTAGGATAACAAATACCTTTGAGCCATGGCTCTTTTACAAAGGTTCCACATCAGAGAAATGCAAATTATGGGGAACATAAGACAGGCGTTACAACAATGTGGACATTGCAAACAGAGTACAGATTAATACAGTTCAAGGGTAGCATTGTAACAAAGCAGTCAGTGACATTTGTCAGAGAAAATAGACAACAGATAAGTGCCAGAGTCATAGGGAGAGGGAAGAGGGTAGGGGGGAAGAACGAATGTAGGAAGGGTGGTGAGAGGGTGAAAAGTGCAGCATTGGGTATACCAAGATGTGAGGGTAGAATCCAGTGGAGGGGGGGAGACAACTAGAGCAGAAAGGGAAGTGAAGAAACAAGGTTAAGTTGGGCAGTCACAGGAGCTGTTGGTAGTGAGATAGTCCTGGAGCCTAGTTTTAAACATACCAATATTTGGAGCAGAGGAGATGGTTGGGCTGAGGCCATTGAACCAGAGTGGTGCTCGATAAGCAAAAGAGCATTGTCCCTGTGAAGTGTGACAGTGGGGGACTTTCAGTAGCTGTAGTGTGGATATTCAGTGGGAGGGGCAGGGAGAGGGAAAACCCTGTCCTGTATGGATCAAGAGTATTTCAGGCTTAACTGTGCACAAGGCCACGCACCTGGTCTATGCACTGGTGAAGGAATGTGGAGGATCCCCTGACTTTCTGGTGTACCTGGGCACAAATGATATGGGGGGAATAGCGTACTAGAGATTAAGGCAAGGTTTCGTGAGCTAGCCAGAGTCTGCCATGCCTTAGGCTGCTCGGTCTCCTTCTCGGAAATCCTGCCAGTGCTGAGAGTCAGTGTGGAGAACAAACAAAAAATGAGGGAGGTTAATGAGTGTCACAGTGTGTAGTGTGAGGCTAGGGGGTATGGGGTTGTGGGGGACTGGGGGGCAACCTGGGAGGACAAGGGCTGTATGCAAGGGGCAGACTCCACCTCAGTCTTGGAGGAAAGGAAATACTAAAGCAGAAACTGGCTGGCTTTGTCCAGGAAGGTGGGGTTTAAACTTGGAAAGGAGGGAGGGATGAAAAGGGAGACTGATCCTAGCATGCAGAGAAAGGATGGATTAAGTCTGCTACCCCAAACGGGGAAGGTGGGAATATAACTGGAGCAAGAAATGATGGACAGGAGGGGGCAAGCAGATGGCTATCCAGGAACTCCGGGAATAGGGACAGGAGGGGTTAGGGGGAAGGGATGGAGGGTGGTCCTGATTAATGCCAGGAGCTTGGGAAATAAGATGCCTACGCTCCAGGCAATGCTAGTAGACGTGGCAGTGGACGTGGCGGATGTCTCGAAACTTGGGACACTCCAGGGCATGAGTGGAATCGTCATCTGAAGGGGTACTGTATGTTCTGGAAGGACAGGATGGTGGGTAGGGGGAGGGGTAGCACTGATAGTTCAAAATGACATCGGGATAAGTGGGGTGTACGGGCAGAGGGGAATGTGGAGGTGTTATGGGCTACCCTGCAGACCCCGGGGGCAAGAAGGTAAAATTGTGGGTGGTCTACAGGCTCCCCATGTTGGCAGATGAGTTGGAAAAAGGTCTGGTGGCAAATATTAAGGTCCACTGTAGTCAGGGTGGGGGCAGGGCAGTAATATTGGGGGACCTAAACATGCCAGGGACTGACTGGGGAACTATGATGTCCCCATTAACCTGGGAACAGAGGCTGCAGGATGCATTCCAGGATGTGTTCCTAAACCAGCAAGTGTTTGATCTGACGAGGGAGGGCCGTGTTCTGGATGTGGTCTTGGCGGACTGTGATCTGATTAGAGACCTAGAGGTGGAGGACCCACTGACCGGGAGTGATCATGCCACAGTCTGGTTTTCCTTAGACCAGGATGAGGGAGAAAATCTTACAAAGATGGTGGTAATTGATTTTAAGGGTGTGGATTTCAGAGAAATGGAGAGGATCCTTAAGCGGCCTCTGGAAGAAACAAGGCCAGGCATGGATGCTGACAGCAGGTGGGAGATTATTAAGAGGGGGACACAGGAAGCTACCAAGTCGTGCGCAAAGGTGCGACACAAGTATGGTTGGGCCAGAAAGTCGAGCTGGTGGACTCAGGAAGTTCAAGAAGAGGAGAGGGAAAAGAAGGCAGCATATAGTCAGTACAATCATTTGAGGGGGGCTGGGGATAGAGGAGAGTATGAAACAATGGCCAGAAAGATCACCAGAGTGGTGAGGTTGGCCAAGACAAGGACAGAGCAGAAGCTGGTGAGGGGGATTTGCAAGGGGGGAAAGGGATCTTTAGGTATATCAGAGAAAGAAGGAAAGTGAGGGGCAGATTAGCAGGATAAGGTCAGGGAGTGGCTGGGCATAGAAGCCAGGTGAGAAGGCAGAAGTGTTCAATGAGTACTTTGCATCAGTTTTCACTAAGGAGGATGGTGGGGCTGTACCACAAGGGGGGAGCTTGTGTGGGACTACAGATGAGGTGGGAGTCACAGATGATGGAATTCCTGCTGGGGCTTGGGGAAGGGGGAGGCTGCTCTGTATGGTGAGGGGCAGGCAGGACAGAGAGATGAAATGGGGTCACGGATGATGAAATCCCTGTGAGTAGGGTGCAGGAAGCCCTCAATTCCCTAAAAGTGGAGAAAGTTCTGGGCCTTGATGAAATTCATCCCAGGGTGCTAAGGGAGTTGGCTGCTGTTCTGGCAGCACCACTGGCAGTGCTTTTCAATATTTCTCTCCAGATGGGATGGGTGCCCCAGGACTGGACAGTGGCCTACATCATGCCTATTCATAAAGGTGTCTTAAGAGAGGAGCTGGGGAACTACAGACGTGTAAGCCTGACATCCGTGGTAGGCAAATTGATGAAGGCCATCCTAAAGAAGAGGCTGGGGGTGTTCCAGGAGGAAAGGGGTTACTTGAGTGATCACCAGCATGACTTTGTTCAAAGCAGGTTGTGTCAGACTAATCTTGTGGAGTTCTACGATTGGGTGATGAAGGCGCTGGACCAGGGCAGGTTGGTGGATGTCCTTTTTCTAAGCTTCAGCAAGGTGTTTGATTCAGTACCTCACACTGGGTTGCTAGGTAAGCTGGGGAAAATGGGGGTGGGTAAACAGATGGTCAGGTGGATGGGGAACTGGCTGTATGAGTGTACACAGAAAGTGGTGGTTGAGGGAGAAGTCTCTTCTCCTAGGAGGGTCATTAGTTGGGTCCCCCAAGGATCAGTTCTGGGACCACTCCTGTTTAATGCCTACATCTCAGACATCAGAAAAGGCATCAGGAGTGAAATGAGTCTCTTTGCAGATGACTTGAAGCTGAGGGCAGTGGTGGATAGGGAGGGGGGGGAGGAGAGAGTAGCCCTACAGGAGGACTTGGGGGCTCTGGAGAGGTGGTCCCATACCTGGAAACTGAAATTGAAAGCAGGGGAATGCAGGGTTCTTCACCTGGGGGTTAGAAACCCAGGACATGGGTACACACTGGGAGGCAATACACTGCAGGCTTTGACGGGGGAGAGGGAACTGGAGGTGGTGGAGGATGCCAAAATTAACAACTCTGAGCAATGTAGAAGGTTTCACATAAGGCAAACAAAATGCTGGGGAGCATTGCCAGGGGGGGATAACTTCAAGAAGTCGGGATGTGATTCTTCCTCTGTACAACTGCCTTGTTAGTCCACACCTTAAGTACTGCATGCAGTTTTGGTGGCCGCATTTAAAAAGGCACATTGCACTCATGGAAAGGGGCCAGAGGAGGGGTACCAAAATGGTTTGGAATCTGGGGATAGTTGCTATGAGGCGACACTTCAGGACTCAGCCTATACTCTCTGAAGGAAAGAAGAGACATGGAAGATATGATAAAGGTCTTCAAGAATCTAAAGGGGGTAACTAGGGTAAGCCTAGAAGGGGTGTTCCAGCAGAGAGAGAGGGGGGAGCCACTAGGGGGCATGGGTGGAGGCTGGAGGGGGGAGACTCAGGGTGGAGAGAAGAAGAAGGCATTACTACACTGAAAGGGTGGTGGAGCCTTGGCATGCACTGCCAGAGGAGCTGGTAGTTGTGGATTCTGTGGCGGGGTTCAGGAGGGGCTGGGACAGATATAGGGGGAAGGTAAAGCTGAGTAATGCAAACACTGGGGGATGACTTGGGGAGTTAGGGGATTCAAGGGGGGTGGGGGAGAGCAGCAGTGGTTCCCATTAAGGGTACTGACTCTTGAACAGACTTGATAGACCATAAGGCCTACTCTGCTGGCTTTTTAGTATGTTAGTAATATAAATTACTTACTTTGAAATTTTAGACTTATTTTAAAAGGTTTAGCACACAGTAGTCTCATAAGTCTCCGTTATCAAATGAGTTCTAGATTGCAGGGATTTTAATTATTATTAATAGACAAAATTAATATATAAAGCCATTACATTAATGAGCTCAAGCTGTGTCCTCTATTTCAGTCAGCTTACTGTCACTCAGGACTGTTACTCTGTCCTCCAGTGCCACTGCTTTTCTCAAGAGCCCTGAAAAATCTCAGCAAGAGGTGCACCTACTGTATTTATTTTATTTTGCAGTTCATTTACTGAGGATATCTCAACTGAAATGCAACATCCCCTTTTCTGTGGGGTCCAGCTTTTACCCAGTCATACAACTGGGAGAACTGAATCACAGTGGGGGTGGGAGGGGATTAAAGCAACTTGCTCAGAATCACACGGTGAATACGTGTTTCAGGCGAGATTTGAACCATGTTCTTCTGATTCCCAAAGCTGTGCTTTAAACACTAGACTACAGTGCCTCCTCTTGTCTTAACCCACAGCTCAGTTTTCATTATCATTTACATAATACAATATTTGGGGCAGTAAGGCCAGCATTATTATTCATTCACCCTGCTAATTTTCTGGCTTTCCCAATTTCTGCTGCTCTATTAGTGTTTCCGTTTTGGGGTGTAACCAAGATTCTGCCCCTTAACCCAAAAATATTTTATCATGAATAGTGACCCCCTTTATCACACTGGTTATTAGTGTAATCAAAAACTCCATAATACCAGTAGCTGGGTATGACATCAAACCCAGTTATTATGGCAGTTATTTATTTGAAAGCTTTGTGACCAGGAGAGATACACTGAGATGCGGCTTATTTCCAGATGTAAGCCAGGGTAAAGGGAAGGGGAATAAGTGTACAGATGTAAACTGACTTAGAGAATCAGATAAAGCTGTTAGTGGTATTATTAGTGAATAGGGGAAATTTGACCAGGGCACCAGGGAAATTCCCCTACTCTACCTGCAGGGGGCTTGACTTCCTGTGGAGTGGAGGAGCTCAGTTTGGGGACGGACAGCAGTGGAGGAGGAAGTGCTGATGTGGCAGGGGAGATGGCCACCTCTCCTGCCTTGAATATGCCAGAGGCCGCAACTATTGGAAATACTAATGCTATGGCTATTGATATGGATCCTGACATGCAGGAAAGTTTTGTATCAACTGAGGACCTAAGCCAAGGTGAAGTTCTTTATGATTTTCCATCGGTTCAACCTGAGAAAGCAATATTGCAACAAGGGCAAGTTTTACAGGAGAAACTACTGGAAAAAGAAAAACACCATTATGAGGTACCACAAAAGATTTGGGATGAAACTGCTAAACTGCATGTCGTTGCTACGACTATCCCTCAAACAGAATGGCTTGTCAAACCTTCTAATGATGTGGAAACATCAAAGAGCCAAGCTCAGCTGGATGAGTTGATTTCAAACTCTAAAACTGTGAGAGTGACTTCTGATAGTAATAATGCTGTGTCTACTGAGAAACCTGATTTATTGATCCCAACAAACGATTGTGCTGATGTAATCTGTGAATATAGTAAGCAAGCTCCACTACAAGCAGAGATAGTTAATGTTCAAGACAGGACTAAATGCTTGGAAACAAATATTACTGCCTGCACAGATGTGATGTGATGCAGCCTGAATGTTTAGCCCTTAAGAGATACTCAATCCCAAACCATGTCTAAACAGTCTGGGTTTGCTTTTCAAGCAGAAAGTAAACCAGGGCAAGATGAGGCTGTGCAAAGAACTGAGTCTAAGGTACACTTTCCAAAAAGTGATAGTGGACAGGAGAATGTTTCTGTTTTTACTTTCTCTAAGAGGCAACAGACGAGTATAAGCACTAAAGGAGAAGGGAAGGAAAAAAGATTGGCCTGGACTTTTGCAAACCGTAAAATGCAAGGCTGTTCTACAACTAATCCACAAGGGGGAGCTTTTGGCATTTATAATGTTCCTACTACTAAAACATCTGTTGAGCACAAAGGCCTGTTTGATGACAGCTGGAAACCACAAACTGCATTGCAAGAAGCAGATTGGAAACAAACCCCGGACAGTGGCTACCAGATCCTGATTGGGATCCAACCTTAAATTTCTCACAATCCAAATCTGAATGGAAGCCAGTGGCATTGGTCATAGACTACCATGTGACTCTATCCCACAGCATTTCAGGGAAAGCAGATGCAGTATTTAATGCAGATACCCACATAAAGACTAGTCTCCCTATAACACGATCAGATGCTGTACAGGACAAAAAATCAACCTCAGATGACTGTACAACAGTAAAAAACATTGAATTTGTTCCTTCTAAAGATGAAGATGTGGCTTCCAAACCCAAACCTTTACTATCTGAACTTTTTACCAAACATAGGAAAGAGGCAGCCCCACAACAGAACGTTGTCCGATTCCGGTATAAGGGAGGTTTGCAGGAGAGACCGGATCGACTATTTGTAGGGAAACATTTGCTTAAAGAGTCTTTAGTTCCTACTACTATAATATCAGCAGAGCACAAAGGCCTGTTTGATGACACCTGCAAACCACAAACTACATTGCAAGAAACAGTAGTGGAGTTTTCCAACTTTATCCATAATGATCTAGACAGAGGGCTCTTGGTGGGGGCAACATATATTGATCTCACCAAGGCCTTCGACACCATCAATCACAATCTGCTCCTGGATCAGCTCTCCAATACCGGCCTCTCCCCTGCAATAGTAGCATGGTTCAGAAGATACCTCTCTGGGAGGGTCCAAAAAGTGAAAATCCTGGACACCTTCTCTGACCTCCTTAGTGTTAACACAGGCATTCCTCAAGGCTGTATCCTATGCCCTCTACTGTTCAGCCTGTTCTTAAACAACCTCCCTCATTCGGTAAACAACCAGCTACTACTGTATGCAGATGATGTGGTCCTATATTCATGTAATTCTGACCCCTACAAACTGGAAAAGCAAATGCAGGCTAATTTCACCGTGGCTGAGCACTGGTTCCTTCAATCAAAGCTGCTCCTCAATTATAAAAAAACTAAGTCTATGTTATTCGTATCATCACATAACAAACACCGTACTCAGCAACTTTGCATTCTGAACAATCAGAATTCTTCCTTGGAGGTGGTTCAAACATTTAAATACCTAGGATCGACACTGGACTGCACCCTCTTGTTTAACCAACACATAGATGCAGTCACAAGTCGTCAAATGCAAAACTAGGATTACTGTACAGACACCGAAAAGGCCTGACTTCTGAGGCACTCAAAACTGCTGTAAATAGCTCAGTCCTCTCAGTGATAGACTATGGTCTAGCAGTATATGGGGCTGCCTCTCAAACTGCTTTGAAACATATCAAAACAACGCTAAATAAAGCATGTTGTTTAGTCCTAGGTGTACCCCATCTCACTCACACCTGCGAGTTGTACACTCAAACAAAATGGCTCAACCTTGGCAGTCATCTCCAGTATCAAGTATGCATGCTCGCCAAAAAGTCTATGTTAGGACTTACCGCCCTAGGCCTGCAAAGCCTCCTTAGCTGACCTAATTCCATCAGATGCACTAGGGGAACAAACAACTCAGCTCTCTGCATCCCTTTCCATAGAACCACAAGAGGCCAATGGTCCTACGAATACTGGGCACCACTTTGGCTTAATGCACTTGATATAGGCATCAAGAAAGAGGACAAAATAGGCCCCTTTAAAGATAAACTCTGAGTGGCCTCACCACAAACAGGAACTTTGACTGTGAGACCTGAACTCCCCCACATGCTCCCCTCCTCTTTCCTGCTACCCTCATTCTAACCCTTGCCTCTCCTCTCTTCTTGCTAACTAACTCTCCCATAGTAGGCTCCAGGTCCCAGCCTCAGCACTTCACCTCCAGTGAGTCTAGCCCTCCTTTATGACTACACTCTTTAGCACGTATGACAAAAGAACTGCTGCCCATCAAGTTCTCGCCTTGTGTATAGTATTATTTAATTATTTTACAGACTATATCATCCTTTGCTCCCTACCTGATTCACTCTATATCCTATAGAATATCAAGTTTTTCACTTAATAACCTGTCATCCCAGCCTGCTTTAAATTATGCGTCTGTTTATTTTTACTTATGTACTTCCTGTTATTGTAATTATGTAACCTCTGTAACCTGATGTACTCATGTCTTTCTTGGCATGGAACCACCTTGTATCTATGTACTTGTAACCATTGTAAATGATATAATGCCCATGTATTACTATGACGTGGAACCTCTGTAAAAGATCCTTTGGCTCAAAGGTACTTCCTAGAAATAAAGCAATAAAATTTTCCCCCAGAGAGGTGTATGCCTTTAGTAATATATCAGGGGAAGATACAGTAACTATGATGTGAGCTTTAGATCTTCTTATGCCTTAGACTTATTCTGGGAAAGATACAACCAAGTGAAGTTTTCACCCACATGGACTCCTTTTTTAGTAATTCCACTCATGAAACCCCTAATTAAATGTTACTGTAATATTTCATAATGAAGGGGTCCATGTGGATGATTTAACATACTGGCTATCTTAAAAATGTGATATAATGAGTGACCCTGAAGCTGTTCTAGATTCTGAAATGTTCTGGACTGGAGGGTGGTAATACAAAGTCAAACTTAAACAAACTGATGCTGGTATATGTCACATACCTAACTCCTTTATGCTAGGTAGAGATAGAGGGATGTGCTTCTATTCAGGGCAGCCTAGAGCTTGCTACCACTGTGGTAATCAAACCCATCTCTCTAGCACATGTGATAAACCATGCTGTGATGACTGCTGGGAAATTGGACACATTATACTACAGTGTGCAAATCACATGAGATGTGACCTTTGTGATGAGTATGGCCATGTTTTTTCAGAAAGTTCTTGGGCTGCAAAAAACAAAGCCACTTGTAGTAGCCCCGAGTTACTCATTCAACATGCTCAAGATCAGGTTACAAATGAACCACAAATACCTGAACCACACATTCCTGAACCACACATACCTGAACCACACATACCTGAACAACAATTACCTGAACCACACATACCTGACCAACACATACCTGAACCACACATTCCTGAACCACACATACCTGAACCACACATTTCTGAACCACACATACCTGAACCCCACATACCTATAGACATACCCATGCCCAACCCTACTCACCCTACTTCTGGTTCAGACCAAATCATAGTGTTGGATGATGAACTACTGTCTGAGAAACAAGGAAGTATAGCCATAAGACATACTTCCAACACTGAGTGGAAGGAGTCTGACGTTGTGGCAGTACTCATGAGACCAGTTTGTTACACTGATCTTGACAATAAACAAACTGAACCCCCCCTGCAGTATGCAGATCCATGAGGAATTTAACCCCCCCACACAATTATTGAGGTCAAATGTGAAAATTCATAGGCGGCCTCTTTTTCTCAGGAAAATTAATCTGACATGGAACAAGGAGAACTAACCTCTCAATCCACTATCTCAGATCATGTTATACTTGACCAGGAGATAGTAGGTTATAAAAGGCAAAAAGAAAAAAAAAAGGAAAAAAAAATCATGAGTAATTCATAGGTATGCTGTCTTCCTTCCAATATGTTCAATAAACGTTCACAGCATATTGAGTGCAGTGAGACGTTAGATGATCTTCAATTGCTTATATTCTGAAGGTTTTGATATATGTTTTATTTAAGAATCTTGGATGCATACATGTGAACAGCTTCATTCCTTTAAATCAGATTGATGGTGGGGGCCTTCTTATTGGTCATTTGGGGTGGATTGTGCTGATGGTGTAGGTATAGTCTTTTCAGCATATCAGTTTTCATTAATAAAACTGATAGGTCTAGTACCTGACAGGGTACTAATTATTGATGGCTAGTGGGGTAATACTGCATATAGATTTATTAATGTGTACAGTCCACAAACTGAGGCAGAAAGGGTTAAAACGTTCACACTTATTCAACCATATTTGGTATCTTTACATAAAATAATTTTGGGTGGAGATTTTAATTGTGATATCAAGAAAAAAGGCAACACTTCAGTATCACAAAAAAAAATATTGTGACTCAATCATGTTAACAAACATGGTGGATACTGCAGAACTTATATGCTGAGGGGCTGGCGTATCGAATGACCCTAAAACTACTAAAACTACTTATAAGAGAGGTAAATATACAACTACCATTGACCATTTCTTAATTTCACAAAATATTCCTAAATTTCAGTTTTTATAGAACCAGTAGAATTTTCTGACCACTCACTCTTGATATTAAGACTTTGTGAGATACAGCATAATCAAAAACATAATCAGAAACAAAGGGACAGGTGGAGACTAAATATCTCTACTCTACAGCTCCCTAGAGTAGAGTTAGGAGTTAAATCCCAGATAAAAGCTCATGACTCGGTTATGTGTTTATACGATGATAAGAGGAACTGGTGGGAAGATTCAAAACTTGATTTAAAAAAATGCTTAATTAAACTGGGGAAACAGACAGGGAATGATATTTTTTTAAAATATTTAACACTTCATTCTCAATTACAGAGACTTTATTCTATAGCTACTACCTCTAGGATAGATTACTCACCTCAAATAAAGATATTGAAAAATGATATGCTAAATTATCAATACGACAGGGCTAAAACTATTAATGTTATGTTACAGTCTGGTACACAAAAAACCCCAGTCGGAAAACCGTACTTAGCATGCAAGGAACTAAAAAATTCCATGCCCATCGATCTTTTAGTCGACTCTATGGGCTCTTTAACTGATACACCAGAGAAGATTTATAACATTATTAAAACACACATGGAATCACTTAAACCTGAGAAGAACCCAACTCCAGAAGCTGTTCAAATGCTTTTACAGGAAATTCAGATCCTTTGATTTCTAAAGAGAATTCTATTACTGATACCATAATTTCTAGAACTGAGGTTTTGTAAGCCATTAAATTCTTAAAATCTGGCACATCACCTGGGTCAGATGGATTACTCAGTGGCTTCTATAAACTTTTTTCTGATGATTTAATAGATATCCTCACACATGTATTCAGATACTTCATAACCTCTGGTAATATTAGACCACCCTTTTCAGAAGGTATCATAGTTTTTTTATTTAAATCCGGGGATAAAACTAACATTACGAATTGGAAACGTTACGTTATTAAATACAGACTATAAAATTTTGTCTAGCATAATCAATACCAGGATTAAAGAGTATTCTAGTTTTAATCTGTCTCCTCATCAATATTGTGGTATTAAGGGAAGAAGAATACAACATGCTTTAATGATAATTAGGGATTTAATTGAATACCTATCATTAAATGATCTGGCAGGTACCATCATTTCAATGGATTGGGCCAAGGCTTTTGATAGAGTATCTCACAGTTATCTCTTTGCTACTTTGCAGCATTATGGGATTCGAAGTACCATTAGATAATACATTGAATGAATATGTAAACCAGCATTGGTATCTCCAATCATACCTCAACAGGTCATGACAGGGTTTCATATTTCCACAGGAGCACGTCAAGGTTGCCCATTGAGGCCCTTACTATATTTATATTCATTAGACCCTTTATTAAGACTACTAACCCAGGCAAATGTATGGGAAGGTTTGAAATGGATAGAAGCAGAAGAATACCTTACAATACTGTACAAGCATATGCAGATGATATCTGCTTATTCTTTAGGGATCCAGGTGATTGATCTAATTTTTTTAGAATCATGGAGACTTTTTCTATAATTTCTAATGCAGACCTGAATAAAATAAAGAGTAAGGGTCTCTATGTAGGAGCTAGTACTGAGTTACCAGCACACATGGAGGGCATCCAGATTTCATCTCAACCTATCAAAATATTAGGGATTTGGTTTGGGTCACAGAATATCCCAACAAAAAACTGAAAAATGGGTATTGCCCAAATTGAAAAAAATATTATTAGTGGAAGCACTGGAAAATGACTAAATATAAAAGAATTCAAATTCTCAAAAAAATTGTTATTCCAAAATTGCAATACATTCCTTTGATTTTTCCTCCCCCAAACATATGGGAAATAAAATTATATGCATTATGTTTTATGCTATTATGGGGTAACAAATTGAATCCTATTAAACAATATTATACTTATTTGCCAAAGGGTAAAGGAGACATTGGGATGCTGGACCCAATAGTTTTTTTACAGGTCCTATTTATAATACAAAATGTTAAGTGCGGATTATCAGATAGTACTGATCTACATTGCCAATGGCTAAGGAGACTGTAATTTAAATATTTTAGAGCTTGGACGGTGGTTTCACCAAAATTGGGCTCCCATTTATCAGTCCCTCATATTTTTTAAATCCACTGCTGAAATTGTATAAATGGGGAATAACACAATAACAAATTCAACAATCTACTGTACCCACTTTATATAAATTAATTATGGTCCTAATGTATCCACAAAAGCCTTGTTTTAAAAATTGTGCAGTTGAAAACAACTCTAAAGTTCTCTCATAATTAAATAATTACAGACTTCCAGGGTTTATGTGGGAAACAATATGGTTAGCTATGTATTGGAGACTTAATGTGAGGGGAAACGCTAAACATAAAGTCTTGGAAGAAAGGAATTGTCCATATTTGGAGTGTATTAATATGACAGAAACAATAGAACATTTTTTTCTGGACTGTTCCTATGCAAAACCATTAATGGAATTCTTGAAACCTAAATGGAAAATTACATGGTTATCAAAAATGACGTATGGAATCTTAATTCTAGGAAATAACCCTGTTGGATTATGGTCTAATGATATGAATATGTTGAACTTATTTAAATGTTGTCTTATGTTTTACTTATGGCAAGCAAGATGTCAGTGGGTACTCCAGCAGAAAAGAATGCCGTATTATGTATTTAGCACTTTGAATAGAACAATTTATGGGTAAATCATATCAACATGATGTATCAGTATACTCTACATTACAAGTACAGAGGTGGTGGAAAGGATTTAATATCTTTATAAAATACAAATGAGAAGCTGGAATAATTTTTCTTTAGTTACAATTTCATATTCCCTTTGTTTCTAGGGAAATTTACACTTATTGATATTGTTTTTTAACTTATGGTATTATGAGACTCTTTGACAGTTGGTTATGATTTCCTTAAAATGCTGTGTATGTGTTGTTATACCATGTATTTTTCAATAAAAATGCCCCTACTCTGACAGTAAGTTTATGATTTATTTATTTTCTTTTGATGTTCTTTAGTAAAAATTCCTCTACTCTTTCTGTGGGGTGAGGGGGGATTTACATATAGTTATTTTCACAATAATCCAATAACATATGACTGTAATACTTATTTGATTTTATTTACCTTCTGATTTGTATATTATTTTGTGTGACTTAACACTGTTTGTAATTATTTGTTTTTGCTGTTATAATAATAAAAAATTCCCCTACTCTGACCAAAGGGGGAGCAGATTGACTGTGAGCAATGGACACTTTGAGTGGAGCTCTGGTGGCAATGGATGTTGCGGAGGAAGGGAAGTGGATTCTGAGCTCCAACCCATTATTGAAGGAAACCATCGTACCTCAAGATAGCAGCTTGAAATTGAAGGAACATTAGGAGAGTGAAATGTTCATGTCGATGGAGGATTTGAGTAAAATGGGAGCAGAGCTGTACACTATTTCTGTTCTAGAACAAGAAATGACAACAGATGAGGCTTTACAGTTAAAACTGCTAGAGGAGTTGGAGAGAAATGCTCCTGAGAAGGAGTGGCTATCGGAGCAGCTTGCGATATTGCAAGCGGGAAGTTCAGTTGTCAAAATGCCATGCCAGCTTTTCAAAGGGCCTGCCAAAGTGCATGAAGTGGCATTACCAAAAGAGACTGCAAGGTCAGGTGAGTTAGTTTCTGTTCCCCTACCAGGTTTGTTGCATTGCTCTATTTCTACACAGTGTCAAGGGGCTGGCAATTTAGGAGCTGAGGTAGGCTTGTGCCAAAAGCCAAAGGGAGACAATGTTTAAATGGGAATTCAGTCTCATATAGAGGAAAATGGGATTAATGAAGTTTCAAAGAGAATTAGTGGTGCGGTGGTGAGCGGAGATAAAGACAGTGCTGTGTCAGGTGGGGAGATGCCTGCTGGGTTGACTGCCTTATCTAAAACTACGAGGTTTGTTTTCCTTACCACCCTACAGAGGAATACTGAACAAGAAGGGGTCCCAGAAGCTGAGTTAATTTTCCAGAAAATGCCAGAAATGCAAGAAGGAGTGACTGTGTTCTCATTCACAAAACGTAACTCTGTGCCTCGGTTAGGGGTAGTGGAAGAAAGTAAGGATAAGCAGAATGCAATAACCTTGGCTAACAGACATTTAAGTAAAAAAACTTTGCCAGTAGAGAATATGAGGCCCATTTCCACTTCTGGAGGGATGAAGCCACTATAATCTACTGCAGATGCATTACAGGCAGTCACTACAGTAACTAAATCAGCAATAGCATCCCCTTGTGAGCCCTGGTCACCTCAGAAGGTGCTAAGCAAGGCAGGATGGACACAGAATCACCTGGGAACATGGTTCCCCACCCATGACTGGGACCCCAAGCTGAACTTTTCTCAAAATACGCTGGAATGGTGCCCAAATGCTTTGCAGCAACAACCAGACAATGTAACCCCAGTACAGCAGCATATTAAGGATAAGCTTAGGAACTCTAAGGAGCAGGAAGTGGATTTACCAGTTACTGGGCCAAATGCCAGGGTAATGCCAGATTCACCCACTGAGGGGGATACAGCACAGCTTTTGAAAACTGGGGATACAACTCAAGGGACTACGGGACATCAAGAACCTTTATTATTAGACCTATTAATGAAAAAAAAAAAAAAAAGCTGCACCGCAAAGGAATGCCATAAGGATACGGTACAAAGGTGGACTGGATGTGAGACCCAATAGGCACCATGTGGGCAAACTGTTATTAAAGGACTCTCTGCACTTCTCCCCGAGAGAAGTTTTTGCTTTTATTAACATTTCAGGGGAGGACAATTTTGATATAAGTTTCCGCTCTGCTTATGCTCTCAATTTATTTTGGGAACGGTACAACCAAGTTAATTTCTCCCCCACATGGACCCTCTTTTTGGTTATTCCATTGACCAAACCTCTGATAATATTTGCAGCGGTCATGTTTGACAATGAGGGGGTCCACGTGGAGGACATTACTTATTGGTTGTCCCAAAAATGTGAGGTGTTAAGCCGACCTGAGGCAATCCTTGATGCAGAAATGTTCTGCACTGGGAGTTGATGGTATAAAGTGAAACTCAGGCAAACAGAGTCTGGAACTGACCACATTCCGAATTCTTTTATGTTGTGCCGTGATAGGGGTATGTGATTTTATGCTAGGCAACCTCAGGCATGTTACAAATGTCAGTGTTGAACTCATTTATCTAGCTCCTGTGATAAGCCCCAGTGTGATAACTGTGGGGAGATTGTCCACATTGCATTCCATTGTGCCAGCCACACTAAGTGCGACCTTTGTGAGGATACTGGCCATGTATTTACAGAATATGCCTGAGCAGCCAAGAACAAGGATACATGCATAAGTCCAGACCTGCTGCTACAGCAAGTACAGGATTTAGTCTTTCGCCTGGATACGGATCTAAGGGAGCCTAGCCTGCCAACTCTGTCTTCATCTGAAGGGAAACCCCCCCACCTTCTACACCGTATGAAAACCCTGTTCTGTATGAGTCTTCTCCTTCCCCCCTTCCCCAGCTCCCCATTCCCTCCTCCCCTCCTGGATCCTGTATGTTACACGGACCCACCGGAGGATAGTAACCATGATTCTATTCCTGTGTCTTCAGTAATCCTGCCTGTGAGTAGATCAACAAGAAATATTAAGACCATCCTGGCTCCAGCCCCAGTTGATTTTGAGTTTGGCAATTCCTTTGCTGTACTGGTTACACAATGGGGGATTCAGAGATGGAATGTGGGGACTTGGATTCCCAGTCCATCAAAAGCAGACCTGATTACCCCAATGCAGCATCATGCGGGGTATAAGGGGAAGAATAAAAAGAGTAGGAAAAAAGATACTTGATCACTCAATGTTTTAAGGTCTGACTTCTTTCTCTGTTGGATCTTTGAATGTACATAGCATATTGAATTCAAGGAGAAGAAATGTTGTTCATGATTATGTACATAGAAATCTTATAGATATCTGCTTTATACTAGAAACGTGGATGTTTACTAACGACCAGGCAAGGTTTTTTCAGAAGGAATGGATTTGGGGCCCTTCCTATTGGTCCTTTGGCACAGAAATGGCCAATGGGGTGCTGTTCTTGTTTAATTCTTATGACTTCAGCCTGATTAAATTAATAGATCTAATCCCTGGCAGATTACTAATTTTAGACAGGTTGTGGAAACAGATGGATTGTAGGCTGATCAATGTCAATTGTTCACAGGTCAAAGCTGAAAGAGTGGCACTTTTTGACACTTTGCAACCTCTTTTGATTACCTCCTAAAAGGTTTTCTTATGTGGGGACTTTAATTGTGAATTAAAATCAAAAGTTTGGGGGGCAGTGGGACAAGGGAAAAAGATCTACTGCGACTCTAATGCATTGCGGAGATTAGAAGAGACTGCTGATCTGTTGGAGGGAAGCAAATATCAGACAAGTGGTCCTCAGTTTACTTATAAGAGAAATAAATGCACCTTGGTTATAGACCACATGTTTCTCTCAAAAAATCTTCCCCAATTTCAGTTTGCAACTAGGTCTCTAGAGTTTTCAGATCACTTAGCATTACACTGCATCTTTTCAAACACTCCAACAAAGCTACGATATAGGCCTAGATGGAAATTGAACTCTTCTGTTTTAAATAATCAAATACTGATACCTAAAATTAAAGAACTGTTACTGACTTGTCTTTCTGTTAGTTTTTTGTACACTGATCTAGGAGACAGGTGGGCCAATTCTAAGGCAGACCTTAAATCTTTGCTCATCAGATAAGGAAAGCAAGTGGAGAATGACAGATTCCTTAAATATCTCAGATTGCGGTAACAGTTACAATATCTTTTTTCTATAGTAAATACTTCTAGACAGAATTATACAGCCCAAATCGATGAACTTAAAAAGGATATGAAGGAGTATCAATATGATAGAGCTAACATTATGAAGGCATTGTTACAAAATGGAACTAAAAAATCCCCTCAAGGGGATCCTTTTGAGGCATTCAAAAAATTTAAAGACTCCACTTTTCTAGATTCTTTAAAGAACAAGAATGGAGGTATACTGCACTCTACGGCAGGTCTTCATAGTATTATTAAAGAGTTTGTGTCTTCTCATAACCCTTCAGAACCCCCTTCAGATGCAGTGATAAAACTCTTTCTGCAAAAGATTGACATTCCTGGGGTCCAAGAAGGGGCTCAGGGAATGATAATTCCTATTAAGGCAAAAGAGATTGAAGAGGCAATTAAAACTCTGAAAAATGGTACATCTCCAGGTACTGATGGCCTAACTAATGAACTTTACAAAGCCTTTCCCAAAGAATTTTCATTATGTTTAGAAATATTATTTAGTTATTTCTATCAGCATGTAGTATTCCGCTGTGGTTTACAGAAGGATTACTGATTTTTTTTTTTATTTAAATCTGGGGATAAATCTTTGTTGGAAAATTGGAGGCTAATTACCATTTTAAATTCTGATTACAAAATATTGACGTACATCTTGAATACTCGGCTTAGATCATAGTTTTGTCCTCTCTTTCTTACAATTATGTGGCCTACCAGACAAGAAGATCCAGCATGCCCTCATGATAATTAGAGACCTGATAGATCACTTATTATTACATGGGAGGTTTGGGTGCATCATCTCAATGGACCAATACAAGGCCTTTGATAGGGTCTATCATCCTTTTTTAATTTTGACTCTAGAGGAGTATGGTATACCAGCACAAATGATAAGGTGGGTACAATCACTATACACCACAGCAGTAGTACATCCAGTAATTAGAAACCAAGTTACAGATGGGTTTCACATAAAGACAGGGGTAAGGCAATGGTTGCCCTCTTAGTCCTCTTTTATATATATTTATAATCGATCCTTTGATTCGATCATTAACTGATTCTCCCAGATGGACAGGGGTGTTCGGAGCTGACAAAAATAGGGCAATTTATTTGCAAGCCTATGCGGATGATATGTTTATTTTTTTTAGACCATACTCTAGTAACATCCCTTTTAGAGTTTATGAACAAATATTTGTGGGTCTCAAATTCAGAACTGAACTCCCGGAAAAGTAAAGATCTGTTTATAGAAAATGAATACCCTGGCCCAGAAATTATACATGGAATCCAGATCTCCTCAGATACTTTGAAAATTTTAAGTATACAATTTGGACCCAACATGTACCCACCCTTAATTGGGAAACCACCCTAAATAATGTGGACCATAAAGTCCAACTCTGGAAACAGTGGAAATTCGCTAACCTGAAACATACATGTGAACAAATAGTTTATCATTCCTATGATTCTGTACTTTGCTATGATCTTCTCTCTCCCCAGTTCATCTGGAAACTAAACTTTACAGCCTTTTTTTTCATAGGCTCTGCGGTAGTAAACGTAACCCTATAAAATGACAATATACATATTTAACAAAAGAAAAAGGTGGTTTGGGTATGGTTGACCTGGCGGTCTTTTTTCACACTCTCTTTTTCTCCCAAAGGATAAAATATGGCTTGATTTCCACAAACTCAGTCACTTTATTTTCAATAAAGGCAAATCTAACTAGATATTTCTCAGCATGGCATCTAACTCCTCCCAAAGTATCAGAGCACTTGCATATACAGAGACTTTCAAACCAGCAGCTCAAAAATTATATAAATGGGGACTGTCTAAGCAGTGCATAATGGATAGTGAGGGGCCTAAATTGTATCAAACAGTTATGGTAGCAGTATACCCAGAGGAGCCAAGTTTTAAAATTTGTCCTACTTCTCAGATTCTGGGTGTTCTGCAACAACTGAATAACACTAGAATCCACCCCACATGTGGGAATTTCTGTGGCTGACAGTGTATGGGTGGATCAATGTAAGCGGCAATGCTAAGCATAAGGCTAAGGAGGAAAGGAACTGTCCATATGAGGCCTGTATAAATCAGGAAGAGTCCATGGAACATTTTTTTTCCAGTGTACCTATGCCAAATCCCTCTGGAAATGTCTTGCCTCCAAATGGAAAATGGATGGTTATTGCGGTTTAAGCATGATTATTTGGTTTTAGGTCAATTTCACAACATTGGGAAAGCCTATCATAAAGATACATTGGTAGTTTTTTGTTGTTTAAAATTCTATTTATGGCAGGCTAGATGCCAATGAGCACTGTACCAGTAGTTAATGCCTCATGAGACGGTAGGAAAGCTCATTCAGCAGGCAATGGAGAAGGTCTATATTTAGTATTTTGAGGTAAATACGACAAGAAAGGTTGCAAATTGGTGGAAGGGGTTCCCCATGTTTATTAAATATAAATGAATAGGGATGCAGTTATATTTGACTTTATATCTATCAACTAAATGGTTAGTGAGTAGTTGAAAAATTATGACATTTAGAGGGAGGTGCTGAGGGAATAGGTGTGATGTAACTGTTTAATTTATGTTTGGAAGTTTTTTTTTTGGTTTTTTTGTTTTTATAACGAGTTTGTGTAACTGTAACACAGTATGTAATGAAACAGCTCTTTTGGAATTGTTCTTTTTTTATGTTATTACAATAGAAGATTCTGCTACTTGGTCAGCAGGGTGAACTCTTGTTCTGCTGACCAAGACGGCTGACTTTCAAGACGGAGGAAGAGGAGATGGAGATGCTGCTCTACCTTCTGATTCTAGAACTCCAGGTTCTAAAACTGAGGATTTATCCACAACCAACTCAATAAGGCAACAAAAGACCTCAGAAGGCTTGCAACATCCTGACTCTGACTAAGGTACTTCTGTAGATTTTGAATCAGGTTTGGACTTTAATTCAGCTGCTGGTTCACAATCTGATACAGGCCAGGAAGCAACTTCTGAACCCCGACTACGACAAATGTTCTTACAGCATAACCAATTTATCTTAAAACTAATACAAGATGACACTGCATCTCAAGATGGGATACCAGAAGCTGATTTTTCTGATGGTCATGTTATTCAAGAGGAGCTGCCTGCTGATATTCCTGCCACCCATACCTCACAGGATAACCCAGCGAGGTCTCAACTTCACCTGTGACCTACAACTAGGACTTCTACTGGAATGGACAGGGCTTGGTCCTCTGAAGCTACTCTATGCTCTGCCAGCTGCCAGCAATCGGTGAACGAAATGCAGTGGTCCTCTCCAGGACTGATCTCAGTGGCTGAGATTATGGATACAGCTGCTCGAGACTCTAGGAGCAGTTCAGTTCCTTCTAACCAGGATCCTGCACCAGGTTTAAAACCCCAACCAATAACATGAGCTCCACCAGCCACTAGTGAGGTCAACAGTGAACAATTTGCACTTTCTACTGATATTATGGGCCCCAACAAGACTCTGCCTAACCAAAACCTGAGTAAGCACACTATTTTGCACTCCTCTAGGCAGAATAAAAACACTGCTAACTTTAAAATGAGTGCTCTCTTTAAATCCGAGGGGAAGCCTGCACAATGGCGGAATGCGGTTCATCTGAGATACATCAGTGAAGCCTCCACTGCTCCTTACTGAAAGACTGTGCTTCATAACATGTTAAAGGACACATTGAGAATTAGTCCCTTTGAGCTATTTACATTCATTCATATCAAAGGAGAGTTAAGATATGATATTAGTTTTAAAAATGTAAGCACTCTAGAGAAGTTCTGGCTTCAGTATGAGCAGGTTAAAAGTTCAGCTTTGTGGGCCCCTTTCATGTTGAATTCTCTTTCAAAACCATTGGTATAAATTATCACTTTGCTTTTCAGGAGTGAGGGGATAAATATTAATGATATACAATACTGGCTCAAGCAGCGCTGTAAACTCTTAGATACCCCACACCCTATTCTGGATGAAGATTTAGCCTGATTGGGAGGGTGGAAAATTAAGGTCCAGCTAAGGCAAACTGAACAAGGGAATTGTACATCTTCCTGGTAGATTCCACATTGGGAGGGATAGAGGCATCTGTTTTTACCTGGGGCAGCCACACACCTTCCACAAATATGGATCCAGAACCCATCTTAGTTACACATGCAATCAGCCCAGATGTACTTTATGTTGGTCCTATGGCCATGTGAGCCTTGGTTGCCCCAACCTCAGCTTCTGCAACCTGTGTGATGAACAAGGTCACGCTTATCCCCAGTGCCCATGGGCTGAGCACAATAGGGTAGACCAGGTCCCTGAGGACCATACTAATTTGATTGCTGAATCTCAGGCTCAAGCAATTCTAAGATGTGAGGAGATCTCTGTCCTTGCAGCCTTTCCTGCCCCTGCTGAAACTTCTGTCCCCATAGACCCCCAGGACACAGTAGACTTAGACATTATTGCACCTTCCTCCCCCTCTATTGCTCCACAGTCAGAGCAAGACATCACCACAGGATGTCCCCGGCATTGGAAGGTTCTCCTCTAACTTCAATGGCTGTTCAGCATGAAGTGATGCCCCCCCCGAGCTGAGGAACCCTTCATCCCAGCCCCCGTATCTAGAAGGGGAAAAGGGAAATGTAAATCTGACTCCTGCACACCCACGAAGACAATTCTGAATAGAAACAAGTTTCAAGCCCTAGCAAAGAGAAGACAATGGGGCGATACCGAGGGAGAAGATACAGACTCAGACTCTTCTAGAGCATCCTCCTCCAGAATGGACTTCTCCTCGGAATCAGGGAAAGAAGCATCACAAGTAAGCCAAAATCAGGGAGCTCAGTTTCCACATAGGTGATCTTAATTTTTTGGGTTATCCTTTCAAATTTCACTCCCTAATGGTTTTTCTTCTTAGGTTTTTTCCCCTTAACCTTTTGATGCATTGCCCCACCCAAATGCGCTGCTGCACATTGAATGTATGTAGCATTAAGTCTTTCAGGAAACAGCTCTCCACCTTGGGCTTGCTAAACATTTTACCTCATGATTTTTACTTCCTACACGACACCAGGTTAAAATCCAGATTTGGACTTGCTCAGGTCAAGAATAGATAGACAGTGGGTCCTTCATACTGGTCCCATGGGGAAGATATGTGTGACTGGGTGGGCATTTTATTTTCAGGCTACCGTTTTCATATCTCGAAGGTAATAGATGTTTCCCCTGGAAGAGTACTTTTGATCAAAAGGAACCCATGGCAGCATCAGGTTTTGACTTGTTAACATATATGCCCCCCCAGAGCATAGCCACTAGGTCTTCCTTATTCCTCAAAGTACCGCCATATCTATTCACTTACCATCAGGTTTACTTTGGGGGAGATTTTAATTGTGGCCTCTCCCCCATAGATAGAGGAAGCAATGCCCACAAAACCTTCAGTAATACAGCCATTCTACTAAAACTGTTACAAATGGCTCAGTTGATGGATTGGTACAGGACTGTTCATACTGTGGGTGACAAAACATATCACAGAGTGGTATTGGCTACCCGCATAGATTACATTTTTGTCTCCAAGAACATTAAGGTACATCAGACTTCAGCAATTCCCTGCGAGACCTCAGACCATTTAGCAGTATCACTATCATGCTCCCCAGCAGGGGCTCCTTCCCCATTTGCCCTCAATCAAGGTGGAAGTTAAACACTACTTCTGGATAACTACAGTTTTACAAACTGCTTGAATCTATTGCAGGCCAGAGTATCCATGATGGATGCATACCACTTCTATATAGCCTGGTGGGAAGATACCAAATCGACTTACTGTCTTTTTTTATAAGGAGGGCTAAATATAGATCATTGTCAGCCTATTTTAAATACTCCTGATTGCATAAACAAATGCTAGACTCCATATCTATGGCTTATGAGACCAAAGTAGAATTATCTCAAAAAATTAGGGTCCCTAAAAATGATATGGAGGATTTCCAATATAATAGGGCACTCTCCTTGAAGTTGGAGGCCCAATGTGGCACTCAAAACACTAAACCTTCACTAGACATATACAAAAGTTGTGCAGACAGATCTTCTTCTACTTTCATGAAGCATCTCGCAGACCGACTTACCTCCATGGTTCACTCCACACTCCCTGCGATAAAGCAAGTTGTTCAGCCCCATTTGGAATGTATGTTTAATTCTGAATCTGATTTATTAGATGCTATTTCCTTCCTTAGTGACATAGATGTCCCAGAGGTCCCCATGGACCAATTGCAAACCTTCGTAGCCCCTAGGAAGAAACCACCAGTGCCATAAAGAAGCAAAAAAAAAAAAATGCACCTCCCCAGGGCCAGATGGTCTGACAGCTGAATTGTATCATGCCTTTATTACCATTTTTGCTCCTTCCCTGACTGTATTGTTTAATTGTAAATTAGAAACACACTCCATCCCTTCTAAATTTTCAAACAAAATCATGCTACTACTTCTTAGAAAAGGTGAGAGAACTGAGATTGGAAATTGGAGACCGCTCAGCCTCCTTAACGTGGACTATAAAATACTAGCCACAATATTATTGAATAGGTTACTACCAATTGCAGCACAGGTTATCTCCAAGGAACAGTCCTGTTCCCTTCCAAACAGATCCATGTTTCATTCTCTATCTTTACTTAGAGACATTGTACATTCATGCTGTAAGAAAGCACCTGCACTATTTCTTTCTTTGGACCAAGATAAGGCCTTGGACCGGGTCAACCATAAGTTCCTATTTAAGGTGCTGGTACCCTACCTTATTCCCATACAGTTTGTATCCTGGCTAGAACTCATTTACAACACTGCTTGGATCACCCCACATATTAATAACTTCCCGGGCAGTGCTTTTTGGGGGAAGAAAGGGGTATGGCAGGGTTGCCCCTTAAGCCCTCTACTGTACGCTTTCCAAATAGACCCCCTTGTAAAGAAATTCCAAGTGCATCCCTCCATCCCCAAATTAATCCTTCCAAACAGATTCTCAGCTCCAGTGATTAGTGCATATGCAGATGACCTATGTATTAGCACTACCCCACAGCTGAACCCTTCAGATGTAATTTCTGTAATCTCTGGGTTTGAGGCAGTTTCTGGATCTAAATTAAATTATCATAAGAGTGTGGCTAAATTCATTCTGAACTCCTCCCCCCCCCCACACAGACCAAGTGGCCAACATCTCTGTTTCACAAGATTCGATTAAAATTTTGGGGATATTCTTCAGCAGTCCGGATGACTCGGTCCTCAATTAGAGTCTTGTTTTAGATAAAGCTGATAGGCTAGTATCACCTTGGAAGGGACACACTACAGCAAGAAAGAAGAGGGTGCTGTTGTTAAAAACTTTGATACTGCCTTTATTTTTACATACTGCCACAATTTACCCCCTGCCATTTTCTTTAGAAGCCAGGACCTACAAAGTTTTTTTTTCTAAGGTTTTTGGGGGCAGTCGCCTAAATCCTGTAAAATGGATGCATACATATCCAGACTTTTGTTTTGGGGGAGTGCGAATGCTAAGCCTCTGGTGTTCTTCCATAGTTTGTTTATGTATTTTATATTTCCACCTCTATTATCCCAGTCCTTTCCTTTTTGGGTTTCACTTTTATCACTGATGGTTACCCCTTATGCGAAGTTTGGATTAATACTACTATGGAAATACCCAGGAATTTTAGGAAGTCAGGGATCCCCCCTTTTTGTTTCCCACTTTTCTTATGATCAAATAATGGAAACTGGCTTGCTCCATGGTTTAGACAGCTACCCGTAAGCAGCTATATGCTAATATTCTTGCTGCACACTTCTTATAACCTCCTAGATTGCTGGACACCCAAAATATGGAATTGGATACCTCATTAGTATTCAGACAACTCACTGACCCAGATTACCCCAAACGTTATGGGATGTTATATGGTTATCATGCCATGGGAAACTGGGGGTAAGAGGTAACCTGAATCATAAATCCATAGAGGAAAGGATGTGTTTCGGGGATACTTGTCCCATGCAGGTGGTAACGGTGCAGCATTTCTTTGTAGGATGCCCATTTAGTGTACAAGTTTGGACTTTATTACTACACAAATGGAAAGATAAGGGTCTCACAAATTTCACAAATGAAATGCTTATTTATGGAATCTTTCCCCAGAATAAATCTCATTACCATACCAGCACACTGAGACTCATTGTTGCTCTCAGTAGATATTTTTTGTGGCAAGCCAGATGTGCCCATTTGTTGCAGCAGAAAACCTATACTGGAACCCAAGTGGTGAACCAAATCATATTAGATTTATTGGCCATTTACCCACAAGAACAGAAATCTGTCTCCCAGTCACAACATGATAAACGTTGGGCTTCTTGTGATTGGATTTTGAATGATTGATGTAATTTGACCCCCTCCCTAAAAAAAGTTCTAAGTTGGCCCAACATTAGCAGAATGAGAGAATGTATCTTTTTTCTGCCCCTGCCACTTTTTTTTTGTTGGATTTTGACACATACAGGCTTTTTATGTCCCCCTCAGACTGAGTTGTATTCTGGGTTTTTTTTGGTCTTTTTTTGGGTATCACAGCACCTATGAGCTTGAGTTTACTTATACGACTGTATAATATTTTAAGGATGGATTATTCTAGGTTTCTCTTCTTTTTGAATTTATATAATTTGTTTTGCTTATACTCCAGAGACATGCAATGTACTTTTGATTTATCCATTGTCTGTTTTTCAATTAAAAAAATTCCCCTACTCCTTTGTGGACTGCAGTGGTGCTGTCACTTCCTGTAGGCAGGAAGGAGGAGCCCAATCTGATGGTAGACATGGATTCGGAGGAGGAGGAGGACATGGAGGAGAGTTTTCACCTGGCTGGTGAAAATGCTGCAGAAGTTGTGGAGCAGGATGGAGGTGCTGCAGCCCCTGCAGCACAAAACACTATTGTTTTCAGTAGTTCGATGGATATTCCAGATAATATTATCGATACAGACTTATCTCAGGACATGGATATTGCTACTGATGAGCAGGCTTATGCTGTTCAGTACCTTTTCTTAATGGATTCTACTGTCTCACAGGTTGCCCTATCCCATGCGGTGGGTCCGCCAGGACTATGTGTTGTGGACTCACCTGTGAGCGTTGTCTCACATAGTATACCGTTGCCGACTGAACGGCAAATTCATGATGCTGGTGATGTAGATTTTGTTGAAAACTAAGACCAACCTGGAGCAATGTTAAATCAGCATGAGAGCAGCCGACATGATTTCTGCTCCCTGGAGCGAGCATTTTAGTTCCTGATGGTAAGCGATGGCTCCCAGGAGATCCTCCTACAGTGACCTCAATTCAGGCTCTCCCTCGCATTGTGGATGGTGCGAACATTTCCTCGCTATTCCGACTATTCCTCTTTCTGTATCAGCAGTTTTACCCAAGGTGAATCCTCCACTGGTGAGTTCTCCCACATCTCTACCGAAGGAATCTAGGGATGGTCCTGCTGCTGCACTAGGTAATGATGCTTTACCAGTCCTTACTGACTCTACTGTAACTCCACTTCCATCACATGTTGTAAGCAAGGCAGTTTTATAGCCTTCTACTTCTCATACTCCCACTACTACCTGTGCTGCTCCGGTCCCAGTGACACCTGAAGCATCCACATCATGGGTGGACTCAGATCCTTCACAACTCAGGCCGGACCCTTTAATTCCACCTACACCTGACCCCCCCCCAGCTGGTCAGAATGGGTCTGGGTTTTATACCAGTCCTAGGTGCCGAATAGCTGATCTTTTCTCCAATCTGGGTAAACCCTGAGCACGAAGAAACGCAGTTCGGCTGAAGTATGTTGGTGGGTTAGAGTTTCAACTGGACAGAATATATGTGGCTAGAAAGTTGCTTAAGGAGTCAATGAATTTTTTGGCCTCTGATATCTTCGCACTCATTCATATTTCTAGTGATATGATTTTTGATGTTTCCTTTAACACTCATGCATATTTGGACAGATTCTGGTTAAAACACAATAACTTAAGACATTCTACTCTCTTGGCCCCTTTTATTGCCATTCCGTTGACTAGACCCTCAGTTAAGACCATCACAATTTTGTTTAGTAATGAAAATGTGCATTTTCAAGACATTTTACACTGGGTTAAGCAACGAGCTGATGTTCTGGAATGCCCTGCCCCAATCCTGGATAGTGAACCTATCTGGACCGGGAGGCGTAAGTTGCGCCTGAAACTGCACATGTCTGAAACTGGGCCTCAGCATTTACCTAGCTGTTTCTACCTTGGTTTGGACTATGGCTTTTGTTTCTATCCCAGTCAGCCTAAGACTTGCCATCTGTGTGGTTCCTTTTCACACCTTAGTAATGCCAGTGATGCCCTGGTTTGTAATTTTTGTTTGCTAGTCGGTCACCCAAGCAATTGTTGTCAGAGCCCCCCAAAATGTAATCTGTGTTAGGAAATGGGTCATCTTTTCCTCCAATGCCCATGGGCTGTGCACAACAAGGGTACATTTTGGGACCAGGACGATATTGTCCACTCTGCTCAAGAAAAGCTCACTTCAACTCCTCACTCACTAGCTCCTTCTCTGCGTGAGGTCCCGATAGTGCCCTCCACTTCTCTTGAGATAGCTGCTCCTGTACTTGTCCAACCTGTTCCTCCGGAGGGTCTCCCTGTAGCCCCAGTTGCAGTACTACTCCTTGCTGAACCTGACTCTATTTCACAACCCTTGCAAGACCTGGATATGCCACCCCCACCCCTGCCTTCACAGGAAGAGTTCTTGCCTGCCAAAAGAAAATGGAGATCCTCACGGAATCTTGCCAAGGCTAAATTACCTAAATTGGATGATACATTTTGTTCAAATCAGTTTTCTGCTCTACAAAACCATTTAGCTGAGGAAGAAGGGGATTCTGAGTCCTCCCTTGCTGCTTCACAGCCAGACATCACTGATGTGGACAGTGAGCCTGCTGTGCAGGCAAAAGTTAAGAAGAAACAGGCAAGAAAGAAAAGTTTGAAATAAAGTGGCCTTATGGTCTCTCCTCTTTCACCTTATGCACCATTTGTCAGGGGACTCCATGAGTGTTGTTTCTTTGAATGTAAACAATATCAGGTGCTACAAACGAAGGAGCGTTATGCTCCAGGCCCTGTATGAAGTGAGGGATGACATTTGTTTACTTGAAGACACTCGTTTGCGGTCTGAGTCCGATATTTATCAAGGCCAGAAAGCTTGACCCTGGGGTACCTCTCAGTGGTTCTTGGGAACAGAACTGTGTACTGGAGTAGGAATTCTGTTCTCTGGGCTGGTTACCATTCATAAAGTGCATGATGTGGACCTGGGGAGGGCATTATTTTTGGGCATCTCTTTTCGACAGTGGGACCTTAGAATAGGTGTCAGATATGCACCCCAAACTAAGGCCCTCAGATGTGATTTATTTCAGCTGATACACCTGTTTTTGCATACCCATAGGAAACTTATTCTGGGGGGGATTTTAATTGCCCTTTGGACCTTGGGTATAAGACGGGTAGGACAACAAAACTTTATTGTGACAGGGCTGCTTTAAACCCAATCCTACATACAGCTTCTTTGATGGACTCCTATAGATCCTTACACCAGTTCGGTGGTAATACATATCATAGGGGTGACCTTTCCTCCCAGATTGATTATATCTTTCTTTCCAATCACTGGACAGTCCTTACAGCTGACACACACCCGGCGGCCACCTGAGATCACATAGAATTACACGTCCATTTAGGATAATTGCATACAAATAATATTGGACCAGGGTACTAGCATCGTAATGCCACTATGCTTACAGATGAGACTGTTCAGGCTGAGACACTAGAGCTCCTAAAAGCGCAAGCTACCTTAGTTGCTTGGCATAATTCTGTAGGGGAATGGTAGGTGGAGACCAAACAAGTGGTTAAACTCCTTTTTCAAAGGCGGAGTAAAAAGAAAGGTCGGCATGAGTGCTTTCATTTTTTATACCTTTGGAAATGGTTATTCCAACTCATCTCTTTGCATAACACTGAGGGTGTAGACAGGTCACAACAAATTGCTGATGCTGAATTGAAAATGAGATCTGCTCTTTATAGTAGAGTGAGATCTTTGAAAATGGAGCAACTGGCAGCTACTCAGGGTACCAAAACTTCCCTGGATATTTTTTGGAACTAACCTTCGAGGGTCCAGAAAATGTCATGGGATGTGGTATGTGACCAAGACGGGGTACTGCACATTGATTTTCAGGCTATACTGGAAGTTATTTCTGGACATTTGCTTTCTGATTTTGGTACTACAGCCCAGCTGGAGGGAAATCTTACAAATTTTCTATTTAACATGAACCTTCCTGACTTGCCACAGGGTGCAGATGTTCTGACTCACCCAGTGACCGAACTGGAAGTTAGACGGGCTATCCTGAACTTAAAGGTAATACCGCACCGGGTGCAGATGACCTAGGTCCCGCCTTTTATAAAACCTTTGTGAATCTGTTAACCCCATTATTAATGGAAACCTTCAACTATATGTTACTTAATGAGGATTTGCAGGAATCATTGGCACAAGCCTTTTTGATTCTTCTGTATAAAAAGGGATTTAGATTGGCTCTCTCAAACTGGAGGCCAATCTCCCTACTGAATGTGGATTTTAAATTACTCTTTATGGTTTTATGTCGTAGATTGGAGCAAGTTGTCCAAGTTCTGATTTCCCTGCTCCAGTCTTGTGCTATTTCAGGCAGTAGTCTCCATGATCATTTATTTTGTTTAAGGAAAATTTTCACTAGGGGGTCTCAGGGGTTCATTACAGTATTATATCTTGGCTTTGGATGAGGAGAAAGTGTTTGTCGCCATTTCTCATGACATTCTTTTTCAGATTTTAAGAGTGTATGGGACTCCGCACACCTTTGTGCAGTGGATACGTCTTCTCTACTCACAGGCCCATTTCTCTCCTCTCATTAATGGTATGGTGGGATGGAAAATCTGTATTAAGAAGGGAGTCAGGCAGGGTTGCCTCCTTAGCCCCCTGCTTTACACATTTTACATTGATATATTAGTACGTAAATTGCAGCTAGATACAGCCCTTCAGGGTATGTTGGTTTCCACTGTTACCCCACCCTTGAAAGTTTCAGCATACGTTGATGATCTCTGTGTATTTTTGGGACAGAACAGTGATGGACCCATAGCCTTTTCCCTTCTTTAGCTTTATTCTAAGGTAACTGGGGCTAAGATAAATATACAGAAGAGTGTGGCTCTGTGGAGAGAAAACATTCCCCTGGGCTTAGGTGAAACAATAGGGGGCATCCAGATTGTGGCAGGTGCCACCATTTTGGGGGCTCATTTTCGCCCTAGTGATATGGCTACCCTTAAATGAACTTGTACTTTGACTCTGTGTGAAAACAGAGTGTTGATGTGGAATAAGATCCAGACTACTAAACTAAACAGGGTGTCTTTGGCAAAGACCGTTCTTATTCCCCAATTATTGTTTATTGGTAAGGTGTTTCCCCCTCTGGTTTCTTTGGAAACCAAACTTTGCAGTATTTTTTTTTAGAACTATTTGGGGTAGTAGGCTCAATCCAGTTAAACGCAACATCACATATTGACCTATCTCATGAGGGGGTTTGGGGGTGGTTAATCCTTTGTTGTATTTTCATACATTATTTTGTTTTTGTAATACAGTACCAGTCCTGAAATGGGTTGATAAACTCTAGGTTCATTGGGAAGCTGATTGGTGGCGGGCGCTGTTACCTCCTTGGTTAAATGCACACTGGTCTTTCAAGTTGTAACCTACCTGTTATCCTGATTATGTCATCATTTCCATGAATTAGACTATGGAAAGTTTTACAACAGGATTTACTATCCCTTTGTCGTACCTTGGTCTATGAGCAACTTCTATTGCAACATTTTACAGTTGACTTGATATTTTATAAGGACACTGCGCAGACCTTTTCTCTTACCATCGAACAGCTTTTGGATAATAGAATCCCTACATATTTGTGGGACACTAATTGGCTCGCTGGTCTTGGCAAATTAGGTGTTAAAAACAACCATAAGCATAAAAAACTGGAAGACAGATATTGCACTAGAGACATCTGTAACACTATTTTGGAGACACAAGAACATCTCTTCTTTGATTGTCCTTCTGTTACCTCATTTTGGATTCTCCCAGCTCAGACTATACAGGATCATAACTTCCGCAACATAACATATGATGTTCTAGATCTGGGTTTGTACACTGGAAAGTGGATGCAGTATTCCTACAGTATTTTGCACCTTCTCTGTGGTCTTCTAAAGTATCATATCTGGCAATCCAGATGTCAATGGACACTACAGCAACATTATATCTCTCAGCAAGAATAGAGCGAATTGTGTTGGGTCAAGCACAGCTACTGTATAATACTGAGAAACTCCCAACTATTTGTTCCTGCTGTTTCACAGTTATGGGTTCACTGTTTGCCTTAGGTGACTTAAAAAAAAATGGGTGGTGGATAGGAACCAAAGTAAAAGAAAAAACAATGCATGCATCTGAAATGGAAGACACTGTACCTCATGGCTTTCTGGGTGCTGAACAAAGAAGAAGACTGTTTTGAGACATTTGATATTGTAAGATTTTTCCCGAGTTTCTATATATGCAATTATGTTGTCCCTGGTATTGTGTGATTCCCACAATAACAAAACTTCCCCTACTCTGATGATAGGGGGAGCTGCTATCTTGTTTGCAGGATGGCAGATGGTGTAGAGATGGAGGACAGAGAGGATGTGCTCTCACAGTGGGTTACAGTTCAGTCCCCAACCTTAGCTGACTTTTCATCAGGGAATGAAGAGATGGACTTTGACAGTTCCTTGGAGATGGGTGCAGGCCTGTTCGAGTTTTCTGAGGAAGGCCAAACAGAAGTAAGAATGAAAACGAGAGAGTCACTCCCAAAAACTAAAAGTGATTTTATGGTGCAAACTGGTGAGACTATACCTGTAACAGCAACGACTAGTGGTGGTGAAGGCGCTCTATTGGGAAAGCCTGGAGACCAGTCTGGTGATGCTGTGTTGCCTGTACAGAGTGAGTCAGATGAGAACCAGCTGAGTGGAGATGTCAGAATGACATCAAAGAGCCATGCTGCTACAGCTGATGTGGCAGGTAACATTGCTGGGTGAGTCTGGAGAGCTTTCTATGAGTCAGAGCAAGATGCTCCTTTTTCAGATGAAGGTTGGTAGGCAGAAACATCACTCTCAAATGCAGGATGGATTCAGGCACCAGACGGAAGATGGTTTCCTGATTCTACATGGACTGAATTTTCACAGGACAATGTGGAGAACCTGGGGGCCCCCACAGCAAACAAACCTTCGCAAAATGAACCACAAAGAGCTCTGTCACTCAGCAATTAAATGCTTCATGTCACATGATGTGATTCAATTCCCCAGGTGGGTCCAAACATTAACTTATTTTCCTCTAATAATGAAGATGAATAAAGTGAGAGCCAGCATGAGGCCTCTGCTACTGCTCCACATTCTTCCTACCCCTTCCCCCAGCAATACAGAAAGAAGAACTGGACCCACTTTCTCTGATTTATTTAGAAATAATAAGCTAGAGCAAGCAACTCAATGAAATGCTGTACGCTTTAGATACAGAGGGGGTTACAAGAGCAGTCTGATAGAGTATATGTTGCCAGAAAATTACTGAAGGAGTCTATGAACTTTCAGGCCTCAGAAATATATGCTTTGATAAATACTGTATATGGGGGAAAGACATGTTTGATATTAATTTCAAGAACTTTTCTAGCTTGGACAAATTTTGGAGAAAATATGAGACTTTCAAGACTGTTTCTGTATGGACTCCTTTTGGGGCTTTTCCACTAACAAAACCTTTATTGAAAACTGTTAATGTCATGTTTAGAAATGAGGGCGGTCAATGTGGGGGATATTCGGTTTTGGCTAGAAAAAAATGCAGTGTGTTGGGCCTTCCTGAGGCAATTATTGATTCAGATGGTATATGAATGGGAGCTGGAGATTTAAAGCCAAACTACACATTATTGGGAATGAAGTAATACATGTCCCTAACAGCTTTTTTTCGGGGAGGGACGGGGCTGTATGTTTTTATCTTGGCCAACCTAAGGCCTGCTATAAATGTGGCAACCACACACACCTGAGCAGTGCTTGCAATAGATTAAGATGTGCCTTATGTGAAGACTTTGACCATGTTAGTTCTGTTTGCAGGGATATTTTTAAATGTAACCTGTGTGAAGAACAAGGGCATGCATATCACCAGTGCTGCTGGGCCTGTCAGAATAGACTAAAAGGCTCAGCCCAAGATCATTTATATTAATCAGGCCCAGGAGACGTGCAGGCCTCAAGGTCCAAATGCCATAGAAAAGGTGGATTGGGTATGATTAACCCTTTAATTTTGTAGCACCCTTTCTTCATATGTTCTTGCCTGCAAGAAAATAGAGGGGGGTTTCAGCACCCCTCGTATCAGTGGACACAGGTTTTGTTTAGACCCTTCTTGGTGAAATGGACAGAAGAGCCCCCGAAAATTACTTCTGTCATGCAAATCCCAGAATTTGCTATTCCAGCAGTGAAAAAATTCAGAATATGAAAGGTGAATAAAACCTCATTACAATGCTCAAACAGGAAGCAAATACCGTATAGCAGGAAATATTAGCTTCCAGTTTATTTTCGCTATATGAGCTTAACTGACAAAAGTGCTAAAATAAGCTGATCACTAATATTACAGGGAGCATAGTGCTGTAATGGGACATGAAGCTGATGCACTAATTTAACAGGGTGCGAAATAGTACTGCATCCCACTCCGCGCTAAATAAACAGGGCGCCAATATAAGCAGCTATACAGTATATGCTGACATCATGGGAAGAAATGTTGCAGTGCAGGTGGATTTTCTTAAGTGTATCCAAACAAGAACGTCTCTAGTATTGACTGTCTTAACAGATACCAGAATTCCTGCTAATATGTGGGGTATTCAGTAGCTTAGTTGCCATGGTAAATAAGGGGTAAAAGGGAACCTAAAACATAAGCCCGTGGCTGAAAGACGTTGTTTGAGAGCAGAATGTACTGGAATAGTAGAAAATATGGAGCATTTCTTGATTAATTGTGTATTTGCTGTACAGGTTTGGTCCGATTTATCCACTAAGTGGCATAGGGATCCCTCTAAACATATTAAATATGAATGTTTGGTACTAGGGGATTATTCTGGGGTTTTAAGTAGGTATCATCCAAGCACTTTAAACATCATATTTGCCTGTATTAAACATCACGTGTGGCAAGCTAGATGCCAGTATTCATTTCAACATATCAATACCCCAAACTCAGTTATCATAAAACAAATTAAGACAGCTCTATTGCATGTTAAAACAAACAAGTGTTCAAAATTAGTCAAGGAAATTCTACTTGTTATGGAATAACAGACATTGGATAACCTAGATGTTAAAACACCTTCACCCTGTTGTGGTTTCTCAGCAGAAACTTTTTTTTTCTTTAAGAATTAGGTATAAGTACAGAAGATATATATTGTGTAATTTTATGATGTTTTGTTATTATCATGTTTATACTTTGCTGGATATATTGAATGTGATATCACTTGTGATTGTAATATGATTTTCTGTTTCTATTAATAAAAATTCCCCTACTCTCCAGACAGAGGATGTCCGGAGTAGAAAAGCTGGAGTGGTGGCTGAAGAAGAAAGACCATAAATAAACAAACAAATCAATGCAGCTGGGACTGATCCTAAATGCTCAGCCTATGTGAGCATAAGCTTCCATCACCCCCCTCATATGCAAATGAATCTAGTATGTCACAAAATAACAGATCATAAGTCTTTTTATTCAGGACCACAGTTTACCTGTCAAAATGGCACAACACCGTAAGAGTGATATACCGAGGTGGCCTAGAAAGGTTCCCAGACCACAAGTACATTGCAAGAACACTTTTGGAAGAACCCAAGCATTTTACCTCGGCTGAGGTATATGTCCTTATATATCTGTTTGGAGAGCCCATTTTTGACATAAGCTTCAAACTGGGAAGTGTTTTGCAGACATTTGGACAGAACACTGAACTTTAAAGACATCTGTATGGTCTCCTTTTGAAGTGGTGTCATTGACCAAACCAGCCCAATGCACCATAACTGTACTTTTTTGAAATGAGGGGGTAAGAGTCACTGACCTCATCTTCTGGTGAAACAAAGGTGCACAATACAGAGCAATCCCAAAGCAATTTTTGATGAAGATCATATTCAGCCTGGAGGGTGGAGGGTACAATTAGTACTAAATACATCAGATGCAGGCCTGTTACATTTACCCAACTGTTTCTTCTTGGGGAGGAATAGGGGAGTGTTGTTTTATGCAGGACAACTAAAGGCCTGTTACCGCTCTGTTCTACCAGTCATTTAAGCAGCTTGTGTGATAGGTTTAAATGCAGAAACTTTAATGAATTAGGTCACATCTCAAGACAATACAGAAATGACCAATTGTACAATTTATGTGATACAAAGGGTCACATACCATACCTACCCCTCAGCAGCACACAACCAACCAGAACAGACAGATAGTGATGAACAGAGAGTACCGATCGCAATCGCACAAAGAGCTAGCGTTAAACAAACAACCCCTACCCCTAAGAAAACACCTCTCCCACCATCTGCCATGCCTATACAAGAGGTTACAACACCAGTTACACCACTACTAACTGACCTGGAACAGGGAGATACCCCCATGTGTATAGAACAGCCCAAAATGGAAGATAAGTGATCTACTGATTTGTTATTCCCCACAGTGATACTTAGGACATGCCCCCTCATCAACCCACACCCCAACCACCCAGGGAACAGGCAGTAAGGAATACTAGGCACAGGCAGCCAAATTCCAAAATACCTAAAACTTCAGAAATCAGTACTGAGAACAGATTTGCAGTTTTGGTAGTAGAAGGAACAGCATCAGGGGATGAATCAGATGATTCCTCAGTTTGGTCTTCCTTACCAAACCAAGGATCAGAAATAGTGGACACCTCCCAGCTATCTGCTGAGGAGGTGACCAACCCCCCCAACCAGAAAGCTAAAAACAAGCAAAAAATGTGAGAACTACAAGAAAATCAGTTATGAAACCCCCATGATAAGAATTCTCAGTAAATTCAAACTGCCCTTTTTTACCCAAAATGGAACCTCTCATTCCACATTATAAGAGCAATGTGAACAGTATTAAGAGTGTCAGAAAGCAACAGGCTGTATGTTCACATTTACAATTCTTTGCATCTGTTTTTTTTTCTTACAAGACACAAGACTTCATAACACTACTGAGCTGAAGCAGGCAATAAGGTATTGGCACTGTGGTCCTTCCTATTGGTCTATAGGAACAGACACTTACATAGAAACATAGAATTTGACGGCAGATAAGAACCGCATGGCCTACCTAGTCTGCCCATTTCCCTACTTAATGGATAAGCTGCAGATCCTAGTTAACCAGCAGCCTACTACTCCTACTCCCACTAGAACTGCCTTATGTCTGTCCCATGCATTCTTGAATTCCCCCACTGTTTTTGACTCTATGACCTCCTTAGGAAGGCTGTTCCATGCATCTACAACCCTCTCTGTGAAGAAATACTTCCACACATTACCTCTGAGATGTCCCCCCTCTATCTTCAAATTGTGCCGCTTTGTTCTTGCACATCTCTTTTTCTGAAAGATGCTACCCTCTTGGACGTTGTTGATTCCCTTGAGGTATTTGAAAGTTTCTATCATGTCCCCTCTCCCTTCTTTCCTCGAGGCTATGCATCTTAAGCTCCTTTAGTCTTTCTTCATATGTCTCCTGGTGCAGACCCTGCACCATTTTGGTTGCCCTCCTCTGGACAGCCTCCACCCTGTCTATGTCTTTGCGGAGATGGGGTCTCCAGAACTGTACACAGTACTCCAGATGTAGTCTTACCAACTGTCTGCACAGAGGGCCAACAACTTCCTGTTTTCTACTGGCGATGCCTCTCCTTATGCATCCCAGTATCCCCCAGTCCTCCTTACTACCTTCTCACATTGCTGGCCCACCTTTAGGTCGTCCGATATGACTACCCCCAGGTTCCTTTCAATTTTTGTTGTTGTCAGTATCTCACCCCCCATTGTGTACTCTTCTCCTGGGTTTTTGTTTCCCAGGTGCATTACTTTGCACTTCTTTGAGTTGAATCTAAGCTGCCAAACATTTGACCATTCCTCCAACCTTGCCAAGTCCCTTTTCATCCTTTCCACCCCACCTTGCATATCAACCATGTTGCAGATCTTTGTGTCATCTGCAAAGAGACATACTTTCCATTTTAGTCCCTCTGTAATGTCACTTAAAAAGATATTAAAAAGGACCAGCCCCAGTACTTAACCCTGCGGTACCCCACTAGTAACCCTCCTTTCTTCACTGTGGACTCCATTTACTATTACCCACTGTGTCCTGTTGTCCAGCCAGTGTTTTACCCAGGCTACCACCCTGGAACCCACTCCCAGGCCGGCTAATTTGTTTATTAATCTTTTGTGCAGGACTGTGTCAAATGCCTTGCTAAAGTCTAGGTAGGCCATGTCCACAGCCCCTCCCTGATCTACTACTTTGGTCACCCAGTCAAAGAAATCAATAAGATTTGTCTGACATGACCTTCCTGCTGTGAATCCATGCTGCCTTGGGACTTGTGCCCCACTGGCCTCTAGGTACTCAGCAATTCTTTCCTTCAGCAGTGATTCCATCATTTTCCCTACCACTGAGGTCAAACAGACAGGTCTGTAGTTTCCTGCCTCTGTCTTGCTCACACTTTTGTGAAGGGGAATTACATCCACCCTCCTTCAGTCCTCAGGTACCACACCATCCACCCATGGTTTATTGAAAAGGGTAGTAAGTGGTGTTACTAGTTCTTCCCTTAGTTCTTTTAGAATTCTGGGGGGAATCCCATCAGGCCCCATTGCTTTAGCCACCTTCAGTTTTAAGAGTTCTTTCGGAACCCTTTCTTCTGTGAAAGGACTAATATCAATCCCCCTATCCAGAGTGCTTCTATTGACTGGATTAGGTATCTCTCCCTGCTTTTCCATTGTGAATACTGAACAGAAGTATTCCTTTAGTATCCCTGCTTTTTCACTGTCGCTCTCTGACCAACCACCTTCCTCTTTATTCAGGCTCAGTATCCCTGCCTTAGTCTTTCTTTGCTCCCTAATGTACCTATAAAAGATTTTATTCCCCTTCTTAACCGAGTTGGCTATCTTTTCCTTGGTTTGGCCCTTTGCTATTCTGACTGCCTTCCCTGCTTCCTTCTGCTTTAACTGGTACAGTTCTCTGTCCTGCTCCTTCTGTGTTTCCTTATACTTCCTGAATGCTATCTCTTTCTCCCTTACCTTCCCATTACTTCTTTTGAGAACCATAAAGGTTTCTTCTTTCACTTTGATTTGTTTATTTGCTTCACCCAAAGGCTTGTTGCCTCTGTGATGGCGGTTTTAATGTTTCCCCATTGTTGCTCCACCCCACCTTCTTGCCTGTTTGCTAGTGCTTTTCTGAGGCACTCTCCCATTTTTGACAAAATCAGACATCCTGAAGTCCAGTACCTTCACTTTTGTGTGGCTTGACTCTACAGCTAAGTTTATCGTGAACCACACTATTTGGTGGTCACTTGTTCCCAGATGGCTACCCACTTCAAGATCAGAGATCCTCTCTCCGTCCTCATTTGAGAGTTCCAGGTCTAAGATTGCTCCCTCCCAAGTGGGTTCCAAAACTAGCTGTCTGAGGCATGCCCCCTGTAGGGCATCGAGAATGGCCCTGCTCTTGGATGTGGCTGCAGCAAAGGAGCTCCAGTTAACATCTGGCATATTCAGGTTCCCCATCAGCAATACCTCCCCTTTTTCTGCCATCCCAAGGATGCCTTCTATCATTTCCTTGTCTATTTCCTTCCATTGAGATAGGGGTCTGTATACAACCCATGTGCAGATTGTGGAGCCATTTCCAGTCTCTAGGGTGACCCACAGTGCCTCCTATCCTCCATGTTTACCCTTTAGTTCTGTTGCTTTGATCCCTTCCCTTACATAGAGAGCTACTACTCCTCCTCTTCTTCCCTCCCTGTCCCTCCTGTAGATTGTGTAACCTGGTATATTAACATCCCATTCATGGTTCTCTGTGTACCATGTTTCTGTGTCTGCCATGATATCCAGGCATCCCTCTTCCATCAAGGCCACCATTTCATGGAGTTTTTTACCTAGACTATGGACATTGGTACTCATTACCCTCAATTTTTTTATGGCTTTGTTTCTTTTTGTACCATACCTGTCCTTACTGCCTTTGTCTTTTTCTCCATTTATCCCTGCCCTTCTCCCTATCGACTGCTCTATCTTGGTGTTTACCTTACTAACTACCCTGATTTTCTTTGGGGGGGGCTAGGATTTCCCGTCTCCTTTTCAGTGCCTCCCACCTTGGCTAGTTTAAATGCTTGCCAATGAAGCATTTAAACCTATCACCTAAGATCCTGGTTCCCCTCCTGGATAGATGCAGACCATCGCACCTGTATAGGCCTGCATTCCTCCAGGTGGAGCCCCAGTCCCCAATGAAGCCAAATCCCTGAGCTCTGCACCAGTTTTTCAACCAGTCATTGAATCTCATGGTGCGGAGTACCCTAGCCTCATCCATGCCATAGACCGGTAGCACTTCCGAGAAAGTTACCATGTGTGCTACTTGTCTAAGGCCCCTTCTCAACTCCACAGACTCCAGTTGCACTGCTCTGATCCCATTCTCAGCCAGGTCATTTATCCCTAGGTGGATAATGACATCCAGCTCCCACCTCCTTGCAGCTGCTCCCATGATCCTGAGGATTAATTTCCTGTCCCTCCAAGCCATGGTGCCAGGCAGGCACCTTGCCTCCCTTTTCCCTCCCCCCTCCTCCCCCGTTCTACCCCCCTAACAATTGAGTCCCCCACCAGGAGTTGCTTCCTTCCCCTGTGGGGTCCTGTGCCAACCTCCTTTGGGTCTCCATTGTGGAGGTTCCCAGCATCCTTCTTGGGCTCCACTGTGGGTGCCTCCATAGAGGAACCATGCTGTGCCAGAGTGGTGAATGAATTGTGGAGAGGCACAACTGGATGGATACGCTTGCTCTGGCGTAGCTGTTCTGTTTAAAAACATTGATGTCCAGCTTATAAAACTGGTTGACATGGTACCAGGGACAGCTTTAATTTTGAATGTTCAAATCAAACAAGGTTTTTTCTCTTTATTAACATCTATGCAGGACAAACAAAGATGGAACAAATTTATTTCAACTAATATAACAGCTCCCTATGGAGTTCACCTTGCCCACAGCCACCCATCAGGGTGAGAGGCTTGCAGCCAAGCAAGGCTTCCTTTCCCGTAGAACTCCCCATGGAGTTCACCCTGCCCACAGCCACCCATTTGAGTGAGAGGCCTGCAGCCAAGTAAGGTATAAAAAGCCCTGCACTGGACTTCTGAGCCATCCTACCACGGAGCTAACTTGGGACTGTGTTAAACATGCTGATTTCAGTCGGCACAACAGTTGTGATTGTTTTTGTTAGCTGCTAGATTCTGTATCACATACTGTGTGAATTTACACTTAGAGAGGAATACTTTAACTTTGCCTCTCCCTGTCCAATTTCTGATGCTTACATCACAGCTTTAAGTACCACTGGGTTGTAGTGCTAGGAGTTTGTATCAGCCTGTGTGACCAAGGTTGCCAAGCAATGTTAGAGCTTGCTGCAGTCATTTCAGTGTTGTGCAATACATGAGATGGTTTTACCGTAGCTTGCATTTAATCCTGTGGTCTTCTCCACTCTGCAGTCTTACTTCATGCATGCACATTTCCGTGCACCATCCCCCCTCATCTGTGCTCCTCCCACCATTCACTCTCCCTATTGTTCTCTCTGAACCCCTCCCTCATTCATTCTATTTTACTCCCTTACAGGATTACTTTCTCATAGAACTCCCCACATGGGTTCACCCTGACCACAGCCACCCATTGGAGTGAGAGTCCTGTAGCCAAGCAAGGTATGAAAAGTCCTGCACTGGACTTCTGAGCCATCCAACCATCCTACCACAGAGCTAACTTGGGACTGTGTTAACCTGTTGACTCCCCCAACCCTGCTCGTCACTAGTATTATAGGTCACACTGGTCACGTGACAAGTCACATGGCCCTTCTTCTACTTTGTCAATCACCCCATTCCCCATTAGTTTTTTATACTGCTGCACCACTAGGAGTCACTGTTGAGCTCCTTCTTACTACATCTTTTTACCATTTTCTTCACTACTTGCTGGCCTTTTCACTTCCTACCCAGCAGCCTTATCTGCTTCTGTCCTGGCTGCCTCCCATTTTTTCACTCTGTACCCTTGGCTGGTCTTGAACCTGTGACCCTAAACACCAAGAACAGAGTCCCTAACTACTACGCCATAGCAACTGCCCTTCCACGTAAGGATCTTTTACAAACAGGCAACAGTAGCACCCCTAGTTGAAGAGAAAGAGTATACCTATTCCAGTTAAGGTAGGGATCAGACAAGGCTGGCTGCTAAGCCCTCTTCTGTATGTTATCTCTTTAGACCCTTGTATCTGGCACATTGTGGGAAGTATGGAAGTCAGAGGCTTTGAGGTCCCAGGAGGCACGGGGATACTGAAAACTACAGCATATGCAGATGATATATGTTTTTTTTCTTAAAAACAGAAGAATGGGTAAAAAAAACAATTGAAGAACTGACTAAATTCAGTGGAGTATCAGGAGCTAAATTAAATATGGGTAAGAGTGTAGGGATCACAGTATGAAACCAGTTCCTGGATGTATGTATTGCAGGTATACAGATCAGAAAAGAACCCATTAAAATCGTAGGCATATATTTTGGGGAAGGAGATATGGTGCTAAATAGTTGGATGATAGCAATACAGAAATGTGAATGGAGGGTAGAAAGATGGAAAACAAGCATTTGTCAATGCCGAATGTTGACTTGCTGGTTTTGGCATTGGTAGTGCAGGAGTTAGAGAGACACATAATAGAAGTAGCAGTGAAGTATAGCACTGACATCAACCCCACCCCACCCTGCAGACAGTGACAGGCACTGGGGTGTGCACTTGGGTACTGGCCATAATGCTCATGCTATTTCACCTCACCCTGCCCTGAAGAGTCTGACAAGTTTTGCGTTGTGCCTTGGGGTCATCTGGCCTTATGCTCACCCCATTCATAAGGAAGTACACTGAGATGGGTGCAGCATAGGAGAATGGGTTGAATTTTGGGGCTGAAGAGTCCAAGGCACACCTTGATGCCTGTCAGTGGCTGCAAGGTGGAGGTGGAGGACCAATGTCATGAGCAGTACAGCAGACAATCCAAAGACACACCCCTGATGCCTGTTAGTCTGCACAGAGTGAGATGTAATGGTTAGAAACCCTAATGCCCTGTGCGTGTGTTGGTATTTGCACTCCAAATTTTAAAACATGACCTTTTCGTAGCTAATTTCAGGCCATCAGCTTTGGGGTGACTGGGAGTGGCATGTGAGGGGGGGCCCTGGGTTAGGGTGAACATTGCCGGACATAAGTAGGATGAGTAGAAGCAGGGGCCAGAGCAATAATAGCTGGAGTTGCTTGTGGGAGCGTCAGGCATGGGAGGTTAGTTGGGCATTTTTTGGGGCCAAGAACAGGGATAGGGAGACAGAGTATGTGGGTAGCAATTAACATGAACAGAGTGGAGCAATAGGCAGGGTGGATGACGGGTGGTGGGGAGAGGGGTGGGGAGGCATGGAGGAACAAAGTGTTGGAGATGTGTTGAAAACTGGGTGTAGGAGCTTGGGGGAATAGGGTGTGGAGGGGGGTGTGACAGCAGTGAGGGCTAGGATGTGGATTTGCATGAGAAACATTGCTTGGGAGAGGGGGGAGAATATAACTATGGCAGAGATGGGTGTACAGGGGGCAGTGTGGGAGAGGATATAGGATGTAAAAGGCAGTGTACTTACAGGAGAAGCTGTCGTAGTGCGGTGGTAGTTAATACTCTCATCAATGTTATTAACATAGATAGTGAATAGTAAGGGACCAAGTATGGATCCTTGCGGTACTCCCTTAGTAGAGGTTTGAGTGGGGATAGCTCACCCTCAACCTTAATTTGTTGATGCCATCCTAAAAGGTACTCAGTAAACCAATGCAAAGAAACTGAGTCCAGGCCTATACTCTTCACAGAAGAGAGAAGCAGGCTGTGATTCACTGTATCAAAAGCCTTACTAAGGTCTAGAAGTACAACACAGACAAAATTTCTGTTGTCCAGTTCTCAGTACCAACCATTTGTTACTTTGGCAAGGGCCAAAATAGTGCTGTGTTCAGTTCTAAAGCCAGATTGCATAGGGTCTAGTAGGTTATTGGACTTGAGGTAGTCCTTTAGTTGGTTGCTGACAATCTTTTCCAGAAGTTTCGATAAAGTTGGGAGGAGAGAGATTGGTCTATAATTGTTAAGGTCACAGGGATCCCCTGATTTAAACAAGGGGATGACATGAGCAATTTTCCAGATCTGGGGCATAAGCCCTTGGGACAATGATAAGTTAAATAAGTGGCTGATAGGAACAGCTAGAACATGATAGGCAATTTTAAGGAAATAAGGATCAAAAGAGTTAGCACCAGCACTTTTCTTAATATCCAATTGAAGCATGAGATCTTCAACCTCTTTCAGAGAGACCGGGTGGAATGAGAAGCCAGGTACCAGGGCAGGAGAGTTTGAGAATGGGACACTTAATTGGGAGCAGACCAGGGATGGAGGGGAATTGTCGAAAGCTAGACCAGCAAAATGATTGTTAAATGCATCTAGGATTCCTGGTTTATCATTAATAGTAGTACTCCCAGTTGTAATCTTAGGTAGCAAGGAATTACCAGGCGTATATCCGGACATGTCCTTGATTGTCCTCCAGAATTTGGAGGAGCACTTTGCTGCAGAATCCAATTCAGTAAGATAAAATGCTGCCTTAGCATCCCTGACCATTTTCGTACAAGCATTGTGTGCCCTTCTGAATTGACACCAGTCTGAGCCAAGCTTAGTTCGGAAAGCTTTTTTCCACAACTTATCCCTACTAAGCAATGCAGCTTTCAGCTCGGCAGGGAACCAACGACATGTTTTGTTTTTTACACAAATTTTTACCATAGGGGCGTACATATTTAGGGCCCCAACAAGTATATCATGGAAAATATAACATGCCGAGTTAACCATGTTAGCTAAGTAGAAGTCTTGCCAACGTGGCAAGTATTCCAACTCATAGACATAGGCAGCCACATCAAAGTTATGATGGGACCTTTTTGTAAGAAATTTATCTGTAGGTTCTGTACAATGCAGTGATCTGACCACAGCAATGAAGCAATGGTCACTGACCTCAGCAAAGAAGGTTCCAGCATGTGAGAAGAGATGAGGCTTAGCAACTAAAATAACATCCAGTAGTGTGCTGTTGCTCCTGTTCTTTTTTGTTTGGACGCGTGGGTTCGTGAAGTAGTTGCACCAACCCACAGGAATTGCAGAAAGTGTTTAAGGGTGAAGCAGACTTCAATAACCAGTCGAAATTAAGGTCCCCGAGGATGATAGTTTCAAGGTTCTTTTTCTCCATAATAGAGCCAAGATGTGTAAGAAGGGGTGTACCAGCAGATGGTGGTGTGTAGCAACTAATCACTCTGAGGGCAAGGGAAGTAGATAAATCCATCTTCAGGGTCAAACACTCAAATTCATTTCTGACAGAAGTAGAATCCAGGCAGGACGTTGTAAACCTTTCCTTAATATACACCGCCACACCACCTCCCCTAGTAGGCCTGTCCATTCTGAATAACTGGTAGGAAGGAATACTAATCTCCCTGTCCTGAAAAGCTGGCCTAAGCCAAGATTCAGAGATTACCAGAATATCTGGCTGAGTGTGGCTGACCCACACCTGAATCATGGAGAACTTTTTTATGAGGGTGCAGACATTAACATGTGCCTTTCCTGGTTAAACAATTTCCCCTTCCCTTCCCATCCCCAGAGGAGAATGGGGGAGTGTAGACAAGCTCGGTTAAAAGGGTACCAGACTGGATGTAGATAAGGTCAATCCTGTAGCCTACAGGAAAAGAGGGGTATCTAGCTCCAGGCAGGAAAAACGGTGGAAGCAGGGAGCAAGAGAAAATGAGACGAAGAGACAGAAGGGGCAGAGCCATAGTGCTTAGAAGATGTGTAGAGAATAACTGAGAGGGTCAGTAGTGCAAAAACCAGCCCATGGAGGTGAAGCAAGGAGAGGGAGAGGGAGCGGGGGGGTGCCAAGTAAGTGAGCCCAATGAGGTTCAAGCAAGATGGATACCAAGGTCGAGTGGGTGGAGTCAAAACCTATTTAATAAAGGTAGGAGGCAGAGGTGCAGTGACGGGTGCAAATTTTTGGCAAAAGTCAACGCAAAGCAGTGGGCGCCAAAGCCCAGAGACTGAAAATCCAACAGAGAAAAGGCAGGGCCAATCAGTGGCTGAGCGGAGAGCAGCAGTCCATTTAGAGGAGGGTGGCAGCAGTTGGCGGCCTGTCATTGCCGTGCAGTGCTACCCCAGAGCAGCCTGGACTCTTAACCAGCTTTGAAGGTGTTCAGGTCATCCAGATGAGGGAGGTGTGGGCAGCTAACAGGATTAGCCATGGCTGCTCACTGGGAGCCTGATCGGGGCAGTGGATCTAGTTTAAGATATTAAATGTAGGTTAAAATAGAGCATTTTAGCTAGGGCAGGGGGTACCAAGGCAAGTTGAAGATTATTGGGGCTATGTTGAAGGTAGCAAGGGAGGAAGCTCGGATATGGAACTTTAAAGTAGATAGCAGAACAGGTGCTAAACAAAGCTGATAGACAAGCAGATGGCGAAAATAAGAAGAAGTCTTTAAAGGGAGGACAGGACAAGTGTTATGCCTAATAGCTGCACTTTTTATCTTTAAGTAGAGTTGCAAAGGAGGGAGAGGGGGGACATGATAGAAACTTTCAAATACCTCAAGGGAATCAACAAAGTCCAAGAGGGTAGCATCTTTCAGAAAAAGAGATGTGCAAAAACAAGGGGGCACAATTTGAAGATGGGGGGACAGCTCAGAGGTAATGTGAGGAAGTATTTCTTCACAGAGAGGGTTGTGGATACATGGAACAGCCTTCCTGAGGAGGTCATAGAGTCAAAAACAGTGGGGGAATTCAAGAATGCATGGGACAGACATAAGGCAATTCTAGTGGGGGTAGGAGGAAGTAGGCTGTTGGATAACTAGGATCTGCAGCTTATCCATTAGGTAAGGAAATGGACAGACTAGGTGGGCCAAGCGGTCCTTATCTGCCATCAAATTCTATGTTTCTATGTTTCAATATTAGTGAGAGGGGAGGATGAAGATTGCCTAGGGGCAGTGCCAAGGGAGGAGGGAGAGTATTTAATAAAGGCTGGAGGTGGGGGATGGCAGGGTGGGTGCAAAAATTCGAGCAGGAAGGAGACAGAAGCAGAGAAAGTGAAAGAGAAATTGGATTATTTGCAGGGCAAAGCTTACAACTGTGACCCAAATAGAATCTGGTCTAAACAGAAAAAAACTGTATCACTTTAAACTTAGTTTCTGATCCAGGGTAGATTGCCACTGGACCTTAAAACAAAGAGAGCTGTAATACTTTAAAATCTACAAACCTGCAGCCTAAAAGAACTTGTACTTCAAACGACCCTTGAAGTGCAAAATTGCTGTAAACAGGGTTAGGTTCACATTTAAATTAGGATTCACAGGACAATTTGGAGATACTTAAACAGTACCACAATCAGTATGTAACATTAGCTTAATGTCCAGAAGGAACAGCAGTAGCAAAGAATTAAAAGAACTGCTGCAGCTGCAGTCAGAGTCAATGATTCTGCCCAGTAAGGTTTCAACAGCGTACCTTCTGTCTGGTGATCAGCGGGCAGTACAGTGAGGAAGGCAGCTGGGGGACAGAAGGGGCCCTCCCAGCTGCTTGCAGCAGCAGAGGCACCCATGTCAGGGGTGAAGCTTTGGTCTGGTGATCGGTGGGCAGTATAGTGAGGAAGGCAACCAGCGGACAGAAGGGGCCCACCCGGCTGCTTGCAGCAGCAGGGGCACCCGTGTCAAGGGTAAAGAGTTTTACTTGATCTATGGAGTCAGTTAAATTTGGAAGGGAGGAGAAATGAGTTTTTTTTCTGTTTTGGTGTATGGGGCTGTGTTGTAAAAAAGGGGGGATGTTGATGTGGGTTTCTCGATCATGTGTTATATTTACAGGTGCCTTCATGGGAAAGGAATGGGATGGAGGAATTGGAGTAAAACTTCTGGTGGGGCCTGTTAGAAAATGGTATGGTTACAAAATGAGTTTTGGGATTAGTATAAGAGTATTGGAAGAGATGATCTGTGAGTTAGGGTGAAGGGAATTTGTAATGCGGGGCTTAAGTTGTCTTGTATTTTCTTTAATTTCAGAAATTATTGTTTGATTCTGTTTTTTATTTCTGTATTGAATTTCTTTTAATAAAAAATGCCTCTACTCTCCAGACAGACGGCACAGGTGAGGAGTTGTTGGAGACCATAGAGGGCACTCGCCAGATGGATGTGGAAACCTGGGTGGAGAGTTCTGCTCATCTCTTCACAAGGTGCTGTGATGAAGCACTGATTTTAGAAGATGAAGTCTTCAGGGGACGTTTTGACATGAGACAAATGTTGCTTGGATATGAAGGCTTCACCCTCTGCAACTGTGGTGGCACCTTTAATGGAACAAGCCCACCTCAAAATGACTTATCTGGCTAGGAGGAGAATGGCTCCTACAGCTGCTTGCTGTGGAAGACTGCTATCATTTGCAAACTCAGTCCATGGTCCCAGGATGTGGCAGAATGGTTGCATGCACCATGTCATCTCCGGGAACTGACTATGCTATTACTGTAGCTGTGGCACCAATACAGGCACATCAGCTCAACCGGGATACCAGTTACCCATGGTTTTATCAGTCCATAATGGATTTAGCTCAGCTACCTGCTCCCTGGAATATGAGCGAGCTTTCTGAATAACAGAGCACAGATGTGTGTGATAGTGCTAATGCTGACTGTAATGTCGAACTGAATGTTGCTCAGTCAGAAACTGTGCACAAGCCACTGGCTACCAATGTCGACTCCTCTGAAGGTGGTTTCTTTCCTACTGCTATGCAAATCCCTGCTGCTGGGGAGTTGCCAGTCTCTGAAGGCAGTCCAACTTCTATTCCTGAGGCTTGGCCTGTGAATAAAGTGCTGTGTGAAGCGGACTGGGTCAGCAATATTGTATTAGGCCCCTGGCATTCCCCAGGCCCTGTTCCAGCAGCAGACTTAGGTAAGGTCATGTTGGGACATATTGATGAAGTGGGTTCTAGTATTGCTGAGAGTTTGGCTGTTCCTGCCAGTGCATGGTTCCCACAGCAATGTCCCATCATGCAGATGGATATTCCAGACAGTTTCTCTTTTGCTAATAATACTGAACTGGTAGTGTTCAAAGCAGGTGTTCAGCATGTACCAATGCTATTGTTGGTTCCACCCTATAATGCTGCAGAAACAGCTCTTTCTCCCCTCAACCACTATCCAGATTCTCTGCAGATGCCCTGTATATGCCCTATTGAGGATATGACTACCACTCAGGGTGATGATCCTACTACTAAAGGTGTTGTTCTTGTTCCTTTACACCCAGTGTTAATTGGCCTGGGGGATTCTTCTAGCCCACTCAGTGTGAAGGATTATGCTGCCTTTTTCAGTCCAAGAACATTCCAGCAAAGTGGAGGAATACTGCCAGTATAAGATATGTAACTGGTTTACCACAGGTGCCTGATAGCAAGTATATTGCCAGAACACTGCTTAAGGAGAGCCTTCGATTTATGGCCATCGAAGTTATTGCCTTGATTCACATGCCTTGGTATCATAACTTTGATGTGAGTTTTAAAACCACTCCTAGCCTCGAATGTTTTGGGGTGAAATACCATCAGGTTAAAGATTTCCCAGTCTGGGCCCCCTTCATGGTCATCCCCCTAACAAAGCATGAGATCTGCATTGTCACTATTTTGTTTAAAAATGAGGGAGTCAGTGCAGTGGACATCCTTAAATGGCATAAGCAAAAATGTTCTATTATGGGGAATCTGGAACCTATTATTGATTCGGAGAACATCTGGACTGGGGGTGGAAGGATAAGGGTGATGTTGTTCTAAAATGATTCAGGAGTGCAGCACCTTCTGAATTGTTTCTATCTTGTTTTAGAAAATGGTTAGGGAGAAATCTGGCTGCTGATTGGCTAAAACAACCAACCAGCTGGTCGGGTATGAGGCAATAGAGACTGGAAAATAACGAGTCCACATTTGTATTGCTCCATTTTGTTCCTATAGTACTGAGCCAATAGAATTTTGAAAAAGAAAATACCGCCATGTTCGATTTCCCACTTAGCGAGACCGCCACCCACGACTAAGTTAACTATCACCATAACAACAGAAAGTGTGGGAGGTATCCATATTTTTTGTCCCCATAATCATTTTATAAAAAAAGAAATGTAAACAGTGTCTTCAGTGAGAACAGCTGTGGTGCTCACCTTACGGCAGAATACCGCCACAACTGCACTAACAGAGCCGTTTATCCTGAGTTCTCCAACCATGAGCCTGCTACTGTCCGGTCAGATTATTATTTTTTTTTGTATTGAATGACTGAACACCCTACCACCACCACCACTCTTCACACACAAACTGCAGCCTCAGCAGACACAGTATTTCTATAAACTATCCTGATTTCTGCTGATTGTCACGCTGCCACACAAAACGCAAAGCCTTTTGATCTCTCATGACTCTCTCCTCCACGTAGCCCCCCGCTGTCAAGCCTAACATTTAAAATATAAGAAAGAATAAAATGAAGCTGCTAAATTGTCCATTCTTCTCTCATTGGTGTTGGTGGTGGTGACTGGGGGGGGGGATCAGTAGTATCTTGGTGCCTGGCATCCCGAACAAGAGTGGAGGGAATAACAGACCAATGCCAGTACACAAAAAAAAAGCATCACAGACTGTGGGAGGGAAATTCAGCTGTCTGCAAACAAACTGGAGTGTGTGTGTGTGTGTGTGTGTGTATGTGTATGTGTGTGTGACCATGACAACCAGCTAAAAAAAGGACACATCATTCTAATATAGGTGGAGGAACTAATTTATTACAAAACTAATTTAAAACTTATTTTGTAATAACATTTTTTTATTAAACAATTTTTTTTTCATAGTGACCATTTTCTTTTTTCAATTAAAATTTTATTAAAGTTTCCAATACAGAGAATGAATCATAGTGGAGTAAATCATGAACCCCAAACAACAGATGCAGAGTACAAGATGATTCGCTCTCCCCCACTCCCCACCCACCCAGCCCAACACCCACCTAACAACCCAGCACATCGTTACATCTTTAGCACAACACCAAGGAATATAACCTGGTAGTACTTAGGCCTGTAGTGCATAAAGAGTCTGCAGTGAGCCCCAGATCCTGTCAAACTTTTCCAGTTTGTTATATAGACTGGCAGTAGTTCTCTCTGTTTTGAGGTTCACAAGCAATTCCTGAAGCCATTCAACATAAGATGGTACCTCCGTAACCTTCCAGTGCCTCAACACCACTTTTTTAACAGACATCGACATCAGTGCTATGTGGTACCTCCTGTTCACCACTGAAATGGAGGAGAAATCCCCAAGAAGACATTTTTCAGGGGTGAACAATTCTGAGAGCCCTAAAAGAGGATCAGCATGCTGATTAATCATGGTCCAAAGTGGGTCAACTTTCGAACAGCTCCAGAAAATATGAAGGTGGTCACCTTCTTGAGACTGGCATCTTGTGCAAAGGGGACAGGACATCAGACCCAGTCTGGCAAGCCTCAGTGGAGAGTAGTAAATGTTATGCAGAATTTTGAATTGCATTAATCTAAGTCTGTCCTGCTTAAGGAACTTATGACAACTTTGCCACAGGAGAGACCAGTCCATATCTCTGCCCTGAAAGAGAGAGGCCCAAAAGGAGACGGGAGCGTAATTATCAGGGTAAGCCCAGGTGAATAGAGCAGTATATATTTTAGATACAGCATGAGGTGAGTCCGCCAACTCCATGAGGGTAGCCTGAAAACTGATATTGGGAGCTGGAGGGGGGATTGGACCCATTATCTTAACCATAAGTGGTGAAGTTGAAAAATCTTGAAGATTGTTATGTGAGGTATCATAAACTTGTGCATAATGCCAGCAGAAGAGCACCATTGACTATTGGATAACATAAACTCATCTAGACGGCAGTTTCTAATCTGAGGGATCCAACTAGGTGAGAGAAGCCTGCCGTCCAGCAAAAAATTAGGGTATGGGTTGAGATAAATCCTTGAGCTTTTTATACCTCAGAAAAGCACACAATTGAGTATGAACCCTGATTGAAATGGCTATAGGGGAACTACGTAGAGATTCTGGTAGGGAACTGACCTTGGTGTATAGCAGCGCAGCCGGGGAGAGGCCATGTTTTCTAATGGTAGCAGACTCGACGGCTAATCAAGTCGGGGTATATGTGGCAGCCACAGATGGTTGATCCATGGTCAGCCATCTGAGATACTTATTGGCCTGACTGGCCCAGTAGTATAGCCCAATATGGGGGAGTCTTAATCCTCCTTTAGCCTTTGGAGCTGCTAACTTGTGGAAAGCCATCCTAGCCTTCTTGTTGCCCCATATAAGAGTGGAGATCATGCTATGCACTTTTTTAACCCAGGACAGGGGAAGCCATATGTTTAGCATGATAAGAGGGTAGAATAAGCAGGGAAATACGTTCATTTTGATTAAATTGATTCTGCCCCAAAGAGACAGGGGAAGTAAAGTCCACCAGTGGAGGTCTAGATCTATTTTATGTACCAGTGCATCAATATTATGTTGTCTGAGCCGTGCCGTGTCCCGAGTGAGAAGGAGCCCCAGATATTTAATATAATCTGACTTCCAGGTGAGCCCAAACGTGATAATGTCCTGTTTATATACCCTGTGGTTAAGAGGAAAAACCACAGTCTTACCTACATTGAGTTTATAATTTAAGACCTTGCTGAAGTCGTCAATTAACTTCAGAATAATGGGAATAGATGTGAGTGGATGGGTTACCTGCAGCAGAAGATCATCTGCGTAGGCCACCACTTTAACCACCTGCTCCCCGAGAGAGATACCCGAGATGCCCTGTGCGCCTGACAATCTCCTAATAAAAGGCTCTAGGTAAATATTGAAGAGAAGGGGGGATAAGGGACACTCCTGTCTAGTCCCTACATGTAATTTAAAGGGGGTGGAGATAATCCCATTACATGAGACTCTGGCAGAAGGGAACTTATATAAAGAGCTAATCCAATTCCAGAATTTCGTGGGAAAGCCAAAAACTTCCATTGTAGCAAACAAGTAGTCCCAGTGGACTCTGTCACACGCCTTCTCAGCATCCAACGCGATCAGGACCATTGGATGGGAGGCATCCTTGGATGCCGAGAAGACGTGAGACAGAGCTCTCAAATGATCAACCAATGATCTCCCTTTCATAAAACCAACCTGATCTGCCCTGATTAAAAAGGGAAGTACTGCCTCCAAACGGTTGGCTAATAGTCTTGTCAAAATTTTAATATCATGGTTAAGAAGGGAGATCGTCCTGTAACTTGAGACCAGATCAGATGGTCTGTCCAGCTTAGGCAACAAAACAATCAGTGCCTCAAAAAGGGAGAGATCAGATACTTGACCAGAGAGAATGGCCTGGAAAAGTGGCAGCAAAATAGGGATCAATTGCTTAGATAAAACTTTGTAAAAATTGGAGGTAAACCTGTCAGGGCCTGGAGATTTGTCAGATGGGAGAGATTTGATTACCCTTTCAATCTCACCCTCAGAGACAGGAGACTCCAAAATTTTCTGCTGAGATTGTGAGAGGGTTGGCAGTTGTAAATCACTCATATATTCGTAAAGTCTATCCTTAGAAGGGGAGTTGGCCATAGGGCCATATAAGCCCTGAAAATAATTTGTGAACTCCTCTGCTATCTCCAAGGGTAAGACCTTAAGGGAATTATCTTTGGAGGAATGGACTGCGGGAATAAATCTGGCAGATTCCTGTTGCTTAATGCGCAGCGCCAACATTCTGCTGGCCTTCTCACCCTGATCAGTATATACCGCTTTTGTTTTCAAAATGGCAAATTCAGCTTGCTCTGATAACATTGCTAGGTAGGCTTCTCTCAATTTCGTTAAATCTTGTTTAAATATCTCAGAAGAAAATGGAGAGAGGACAGTCTCCATGCCCCTAATCTGAGAGAAAAGGTCAGATATCCAAGATGCCCTCTCTCTTTTCCTTTTCGATGTTAGACTGATTATAATCCCCCTTAAATATGCTTTACAGGCACCCCATATCATATCGGGCTTCCCACGGAGTTAGAATTGGATGCAATAAACTGCTCTATTTGGGATAGTATATATTGAACCGTCTTTGGCTCTTTCAATATTTGATTATTCAACTTCCACCTGCCCCCTTTATTGGGCAGTGACGCTAGGGTTATTTGGCAGGTGACCACAGAGTGATCCAACAGGGGCCCTGAAACAATACTAGAGCTTATAACCCCTGGTAATAGAGATTGAGAAATGAGAACATAATCAATCCTCGAGGAGGTTGTATGCACTGGAGAAATATAAGTATACTCCCTTGTATTGAGATGTAATACACACCATATATGACAAAGACCTATAGATTCCATCAGGTCCCTAGAAGCTCTTTGTGCTGGGTAGAGACCTTGATGGGATTGACCTGACCTGTCAAGAGCCTGATCAAAAACAAGATTAAAATCATCCCCTATAACCATGGGGATATCCAAAAATGGAGGTAGGGCTTCTATGATCTGGACAAAAAAGCTGGAGGAGTCTACATTAGGGCCATAAATGATGCCCAAGACAATATCCAGGGTATGCAACCTACCTTTTACAAACAGAAATTTGCCTGAAGGATTGGGTATAACTTGAAGAGGTTTGAAAGGAACCGACCTATGCAAAAGGATCATAACCCCTCTACTGTGGGTCGTGCCCTCTGCTGCGAACAGCTGCCCAATTTACTGCCATCTCATTTTGTCAGCCTCCCTCTTAAACATGTGCGTGTCCTGAAAAAACATAATTTCTGCCTTCAGATGGTTTATGTTTCAAGATTTTATATTGCTTAGTCCTATGCCTTGCCCCTTTAACATTCCAACTGAAACATTGAATATTTCTAGCCATCATTCATGATGCCAGTCAGAAATCCCCGGAAGCACCACATGTATATATGTTTCACCTCAATACTTCTCCAAGCAAAATATGCACTGGGTTGTTCTACCTCCCCCCACACTGCCGTCACTGAATCCATCCCCCCAATCACCCCTCTGAAGCTCCCCCACCCCATGCACCCCATAAACCCTAACCCCCCCCCGCACCCACTCACCTTTTGCATGGTACATGATGATCGGCTAACTGAAAAGATCCTCTCCCTTCAACCTCCCCGCCCTCGTGAACCAGAAAACAAGAACACTACCCCTTTGTAACCAGAACACTCCATAGAGAATAGTACATCCTCAATTCTTATAAATTGACATCGTCACTAGCTAGTGTAGGGAAATTGTCTGCACAAAACCCTGAAAGAAAATAATCCTCCCTACAGGGTCCCCATGAACCATGCTACTACATGATCCACAGAGCATGAAGTGTGTAAAACGTTTACATCAGATGTAAAAATAGTGATCTCAGACGCCCTCTTGTGGCGCAGCCCTCGAATGACAGGGGTAAACAGCCGAGAATGAGCGGGCTATTACTGCCTGCTTTGGTATAGGGGAAAATTAAGGGCTCCTGGGCCGCTGTCCAGACCATATTTCTAGGACCAGAAGGAGTGACCATCTTGCTTCAATAGTGGAAATTTGAAAAAAAAAAAAGGTAAGGAGTCCTCCAAAAACAGCACTCAAGGAGGGTTATTCAGAAGGGGCAAACCAACGCCAATTAAAGCTTGCAGTAACCCTGATATCACCATCTGTCTATAGCTGTGGAATCTCCACCTGGTATACAGGCTAGCCATATTTATCACCTAATGGCAGCAGGGAACGAAAAAGAGAGGGAAACCTAGAAAAAAACAGATCATGAAAACAGAACCAGAAAGGAACTGCAGCTACAGACAGAATCGCATTGTAAGCACAGAGAAAACTGAGCATTGCTCCCCCAATCCATGGAGTCAGGATATCGCCCCAGAGAAAGTGAGTTGCCAGATCTGTCAGAGTACAATTTAACTTGAGCATAGCAATCCCACATGAATACAAAACGAGACTAGACTAGGCCAGAGTCAAAACATGAGAGTCAGCAAAAAAATTAGACCGTCTTGAAGAAGAGAACCAGATCGGGAGCAAGATGTCCATTATTCTGTCAGCAATGTTCTTGAGGGCTGCAGCTTGGAATTAAATAGCCAGAAATACAGTTTGTGACCAATGTAGCCCCGGAGACAAAGTAGAGAAATATAATTTGCAGCTACTAGATTACACCACCACTGAAAAGCTCAGCATGGCATCCCACACCAGGTCGACTCTCATGCAGGCTTAAAAAGGTCAGGAAGCGCTTCCTTGAGCCCTGCGGTTGCTGACTCCACTTCCTCGTAGGTTTCCCAGGAGCCATTCAGGCAAACTTGAAATCTTGCAGAAAAACCCATACGAAACTTGATTCCCGCGGCAATCAGCTTAAGGACAAGCTTGTGGAACGTGGCTCATTTCTGGCGCACAGATAATGGCAAATCTTGCGCCACTCTCAGCTTTTACCTTCCCATTGCAAATCTTGTACTTCCTTAACCTTATATAGGAAATGGTGTCGCTCTTGGAAGTTTAGAAAGTGAAATATGAATGACCTGGGGGGGGGCTCCAACCAGAGTTGGGGGGCATAGTGCATGATGATCTCTTTCTATTATGTAGCTTGCACCAAAGGGAGAAGGGCCTGCCTCCTTCTCCACAAATTTTCTGATAAACTTAATGGGTTCTGAGCCCTCTTCACCTTCGGGCAAACTGATAATTACCACATTGTTGCAGCGACTGCGCCCCTTCAAATCTTCCACCTTGTTCTCCATCTTCACTAGCCTTAGCCTCAAGGCCACTAGCTCCAATTCTGCTTTATCCTGCTTCCTTTCAACGGAGCGTATGCAAGCTTCATTATCAGCAATCTTCTTGGAGAGCTCCTCGAAGGTGCTGCAGATGCCTTTTATTTCTCCTGCCATATTCTGCATTTCAGCCTTAAAAGGTTGAAACTCCTCTAGAAATCTCGAGAGGGTAAGAAGATCCGTATCAGGGCTCTCAGTAGTAGCAGGCAGTGAGGACTGCAGGGAGGAGGCCCTGGCTTTCTTGGAGGCCTTCTCGGGCGTAGCGGGAGGTGTGTGTTTAGAAGCAGTTTTCCACATCTCTTCATCCATTGACTTCTTATATCGAGGGCACAGACATCCAGGAAGATGACAGTCAGGCGATCTGTGGTGGAAAGCACCGTAAAGCAGGGTTTTAAAGATAATTAATGGGCAGTAGATCAGAGTAAGCAGAGAGGCGTCCTACCCAGCACACTGCATCACGTGACTCCTCATAGTGACCATTTTCTAAGCGCAATAATACCCTCCAGGGTGGGCAGTATGGGAAATACTGGACCTTCCAGGGCAATAAGGCTTTCTGCCTGCAGCGTAGGGCCTCATTACACCCCTGGGTGGTCTGGTATTGCCCAATACCACCCACCCTGTTGGGTATTATTGCTTTCAGAGATAGAGGGATCCTCTTCTGCAATGGACAGCCCAAGGCGTGCTACAAATGTGAAGCATGCACACATCTCAGCAGCATATGTGATGCTGTCAGAAGTAATTTTTGTACGGAATTGGGCCACTTTAGCACACATTGTACTAAGAAGATGTGTTACAATCTGTGTGAGCAACCGGGCCATCTGCTTCAGGCCTGTCCTTGGGCATCACACTACAGGGGGGATGTAATGGACCAGGCTGAACAAGACTTTTATGTTTATACAGTACTGCCCAGAAAACACTTAATCAAAGGAAACAGCAGCAACAGTCACAGTCTGCTCTCCCTGTGAGATGAAATGGTGCATCTTTGCACACCTCTGATATTACTGAGCATCCTCAAACTGCCCATGGAAACCCTGATGTTACTGCTAGGCAAGGTTCACAAGGGCAGTGGAAGAGTGCTCTGCTACCAAGCACAACGTCTGTGACACCTTCTCACTGTCTAGACATTGTGGATTCTCGATTACCCTCCACTTCCAGCCTATTTCCACTCCCAATGGATACTGCAGTTACATCTGTGGTAATTGGAGTTGCAGTACTTAAGAAGATGCTGACTCCCACTGCATCTTAGTAGGGGATATGCTACTAGCTGAAAATGGGGCTGAAGTTGGGATCTGTTAGGAGAACATTCAGCTCGATGAGCTGTCCCCATCGAATGTGCTTGGAATGACTTACATTCAAATGTGAAAAAAGGTTTGTTGCTTTTTTGGTCCTTGCATAACAAGATGCACAAATTAGGTGATTTGAATCCTTTTATTGGACCAACAGAGATTACAGAAAGACCCAAGGTTTTGACCTCCAACAGAGGTCAACTTCTGAAGAAGACCTCTGTTGGAGGTTGAAAGCTTAAGGTCTTTCTGTAATCTCTGTTGGTCCAATACAAGGTATCAAATCACCTAATTTGTGTATCTTCCTTTCAAATGGTAACTAGATGCAGAAGAAAGAAAACTCAGCAAAATCCCAAAACTCCACCAGTGCCCTCGGAGGAGTCTATGGACTTGCAGAACAAGTTTGATGTTCTTGCTACAAGCAAAAATCAGGGAGACACTGAGGATGATGGATGTTGCCTCACTTGCTTTGTCTCAACCTGACCCCCCTCCAGTGCAGAAGACATGAATACAGTACAAGGGTCCATGAAGAAATGGAAGTATGCTAAATATTTCAGAAGTAGGAAGAAAGGGGGTGCTCTAACATAAGCATGCTCCTAAGGTTCAGGTTTTTCTTCTCCTCTTTTCATTTCCTTGGAGCCTTCCACTCTACCTTCATTTACTATTACTACATTGAATGCAATAGCACTTTTAATATGAATAAGAGGTTGACCACATTTGCTGCATTACAGATCCTGAATTCAGATATCATGTTTTTACAAAACACCAGAATTAACAACACGATGGGAGTTAAAATGGCCAAGAAAATATGAGGGAGGACCTCAATTCTGGTGTACGTATCATGTTTGCAGCCTATAGCGTGCGTGTCCACAGTGTGTTAGATCTTATTCCTGGGAGGGTACTACTCTTAGATATTCTATTTCATGGGGTAGAATTGTATTTAATCAATGTTTATTGCCCACAGGTAAAGACTGCTAGAACAGACCTGATTAAAATGATTAGACCCTTTCTTTACACCACTAAGGGGTCAATTTTGGGGCAGACTTGAATTGTGCTTATTTTCTATCTGCTAAAAGAAGCACAACCAAAAAATGTTCTGTGATTCAGTCTATTTAGGGAACATGGTTACCTCTGCTTTCCTGGTGGATGATGTTACTGCTGGTTCCTCAGTAGGTTTAAAGGATCCCTCTCTTCACACATAGGTCTGTTATTTTTGTCCCCATGGCTGTTGGTTTCTGCAGCACATTCCATGCCCATGGAAACCTCTGACCACTTTGCTGTATTGATCACCCTATATTGAGAAGCTACTCCTAGGACTAAACCCCCCGACTGGTGGCTTAATGTTTCCATTTTTTCAGAGACCAAAGGGGTAATCCAGGGCAGGGTGTTTTTTGTGAATAAACTGGTGGTGGTTGATATGTTTGATACATTGACCAAATGCTGGGAGCAAGTGAAGAAGCAATTTAAAGATTTTTGTATACATCTGTCCGAAAAGAAAAAAAGCAATGATTATCTAATGTATTTGACTTTACAACACCAGCTTCAAAAATTGCATACCCTGTCAGTGGAACTGACCAGAACTACTCTAGCCAAATTTCCCAGGTGAAACAGAAAAGGTGAAATACACAGTATGATAGAATGTCTTCCTTATTGCTAGAACAGAAATTTGGAATACAGGGTACTAAAATGCAGGCCAACCCCTTTGATGACTGTGTGAACAGGATTGACAAGAGAGTGCTGACTCAATTAAGTGATAACAATGGCCTGCTCAAGGGTACTCTGGAAGACATTAGGCAGATAGTGAAAAAGTGAGTCCAGATGATTTTTGAGGAAGGAAAAGGTACAGGCCTTGAAATGGATGATTTACTGTAGACTTTACTACTTCCGCAGCTAGCAGAGGACATTAAGGACTCACTAATAGCAGAAATGAATCCTCAGGAATTAGAGGCAGCCATAACATCTCTTAAAAACAACAACACAGCTTCAGGTAGTGATGATACACTTGGTGAGCTCTATAAACTATTTTGCGAGGTTCTGTCTGGCTCCTTTTTGTCTGTGTTTAATGTCATTTATTTATTTATTTATTTGCTTTTGTTTACCGGGTAAGTCACACTAGACATACCAAGTGCCTATTTTCAGGTGCGACCCGGGAGAGTTACAAACTTGGGTTTTACAGGTACAGTGACTAATACAGCTTTTACATACAGTGAGGTGACTAATACAACTATTGTATGCAGTGAAATATCAGAATACATAGAGTGGAGACATTCAGTAAAAACACATGAGCCCGGGGGTAGTTACAGATGACCTGGGAGAGATGAGAGCTATGGCCAACATGGGCAGTGGGTGAGTCAAGTTTGCCTGCAGAGGGGGAGCAGATGACACCAGTAAGAGTGATCCAGTTTGTCATAGTTTCAGGAGGGTAAGTGCGGTGGGCCCGGAGGGCACAGGGCCCCCCATGTCAGTGTAGAGTAGGGGCAAGGCTATGTCTGACCATACTGCTGTAGGCTCCATGCTTCATGGTCTTTTGTTCTTTATACAGTACATAAATCAGGAGATAAAACAGATTTCAACACCCGGAGACCTTTCTCTTCAATATGGATTTTAAGATATTAATGAAGATTTTGGGTAAACGACTAGCAGCTGCAGTGTCCATCCTTATAATATCTACTCAAACTTGTGCCATAGTAGAGAAGATTATATAGGATAATTTGTTCTTGCTGAGAGATATGTTCACACTCAATGCCTTAGACCAGGCACAAGGTGGACTGCTGGCCCTTGACTAGAAAAAAGCCTATGTTAGGGTTAATCATTTCTACTTATGGCTTGTTTGGGAAACTTAAGGCATTCCACAGAAATTCATTGATTGGATAAGATTTTTATCCGAAAACAGCACTATGCTTCCCTTAGTTAACAGTGTAAGGAGACAGGAGCTATATTTCAAATCGGGTGTTAGACAGGGATGTCCTATAAGCCCTCTACTGTTCTTATTTGTCCTGGACCGAGTTCTAAATCCGTTAGATCAGGATAACCTTATAAGTGAGTCAATTGTAAATTCCACAATAATGCACTTTAAATCCATTTCCTATGTGGATGATGTCTGTTTACAACTTAGAGATGTTGGTTCAGGAGAGAAAGCTTTGCAGCACTTTGAAAGTTTTTCAAAGAGATCAGGCACTAAGGTTAATCTGAATAAGAATACTAGGATGGTGTTGAGTGACAATGCTTCTACTGGCATAGATAATGTTAGTGGAACTCCCTGTACTGTGGATAAGATGAACATTTTGGGAGTATGATATGGACACCTCAATATGGCACACCAGAACTGGAAGCTGAAACTGGGTATTGCTGATTCTAGAATACACAAATAGAATCAGTGGGTGATGTCTAAGAAGAAGAAACTTTACATGATTAAAACACTTTGATCCCTCATTTTTATATATTAGTTTTGTGGTCCACCTTCCTAAGGAGCTGGAGGTCAGATTGTATAGTGTTTTTTTATAGTATTATGGGGTAGTGGGTTAAATCTTATTAAGAGGAGTATTACTTACCCTGTGAAAGAACGAGGTATAGGTATGGTTCAGCCCTTAGTGTTTTTTTCTTGTATTTTCTTTCATTACAACCTCCAATCCATACTCTAATCCCAAAGGCAGTTGGGTTTAGGTTTTTTGGTGGTGCTTATACTGAACTGTTTTTACTTTCTTGGTAACAAGGAACTCTGAGGTCTATAAAAGGCTAGGGTTCTGGTAGTGTTAGATTTATTCAGAGTTGCTTTCAGAAGCTTAAAATGTGGGAATCTATAGTAACCATTGTATGGAATGACACTAGGAAGCTGTTATATCCAAAAATTATGGCATTAAATTTCACTTGTGATATAGAGTTTCCACAACAACAGAGCATCCCCACACTGAGGTGGTAAGCCAACTGTTGGACCGCAGGATTCTGGAAAAAATGTGGGACTTGTTATGGTTATATGTTCATGGCAGGTTCAATGTGAAAGGCAATGCAAAACATAAATGTTTAGAAGAAAGAATGTGCATTAGACAAAATTGTTTTGCTGAATTGGAAATAATGAATTATCTTTTTTCAGTCTTCAAGTATTGCCTCCTTGTGGTCCTTATTGGCGACAGAGCAGCATGAACCTAAGTTTCCAACAATGACATATAGATAATTGATCTTAGGAGATGTTATTACCTGGACCCAATGGACGTGCAGTACTGCCATTGATATTTTTGCTTGTATTAAATAGTGCGTCTGGTCAGCTAGATGTTAGTTTTACAGAAAAAGGATATATTAGTACTCAGTTTAATTCATCATATTGAATATGAATTACAAATGCTCAGAGACAGGGAGGTTTCCAGGATGCACAATGCCACTTTTCTGAATCACTGGAAAAGGATCTCTTGGTTAGCATAATAAGGAATCAGAAGTTTCATGTGATATACAGTACTGCTAAGTGACTAGGACTGTATATGTTTGATCTCATTGTACATGTTGTTTTATAGTGCTGCTAAATAACTAGGGTTGTTTCTGTTTGGCATTATTGTATATGTTCCTTGTTTTTTTTTAGTTTCCCCTGTAATGTTAGTTGATAGATATCTCCTTCAATAAAAATTCCCCTACTCTTATTGAGAAGTGACATGGGATCTTTAACATCCACCTGAACAACCACCAGAAAAAGCAGATGGGACCTCAGTTTAACACCTCATCTGAAAGACGGCACCTCAGGAGTGCAGCACCCCGTCATGATACACTACAGTGTCAGTATTAGGATGTATCCCACATTCCTCGTGTGGGACTCTGTAGGAATTTAATCCACTTATGCTTTTTGCATTTGCTGTGCTTGTGCACCAAATGTTTTGTGATGAGAACAATGGAAATTTAGAGGTGTGTCACTGCCAAGCCCCTTGCAGTTGCAACTGCAAGGGGCTTGGCAGTCTAGACCAATAATCATACAATGTGGATGTGATACAATTTTCAGCTTGGTGGGCTGAAACTGTGTGTACTTCAAAGGACCGGGGTCACTCCAGTCAGAGAGGATATTGTTCCTTTGATTTGCATGAAATCAGATCAGCTAACAGCTGATTGGCTTTCAAAACAATTACAGCTGCACACCGGAAATTTGCTATGGATCTTACCAGTGTGCAGCTGCTATTTCAAGTCCTGTAACAATAAAAAGCATCCACCCGGCTACCCAACACCCCCCATCATTGGCAGGCAGCAGTGCCCCACCCACGTACCTCCTGGCTGCCCGCCAAATGACAGCATACAGTATGCTCTGTATGCCTAATGGGCCACAGCGTGGACCAATTGGCATGTAGACCATGCTATACTACACAGGACCAGATATGTGAATGAACACATGGGTGGGGAGGGGGGTGCCACTGGACCACCAGATGATCACTCGTATTGCTACAGCCCACTATCGGACATACAGGGTGGGGGGGTCTAATAGACCACCAGGAATATGATTATTCATGCTACAGCCCGCGATTGGGCATGGGATCATGTTCATATATACTACTACCTGCGATCGGGCATAGGATTGTGGCTATTTGTACAACTGCCCATGATCGGGCATGGGAAGATGTTACTTTTCATTACTGCCTGAGATTGGACTTATGGAGGGGCCACTGGACTACCAGGAGGGACCATGTGCTTGTGGATGGTGTACCTGCTGGGCGGAAGGCCACCCACGGCTGGTGGCTATTGTGTTTTGCCATGCAATACAGCTGTCCACCTGTGGGTGGCCAGTATTTGAGCCTATATTTTATGGCTCAACTTTGAGCACCAGTGTACGTCGCATGTAGGGGTTGCACCAGCATATGCACCGCACATTCTGGACTGAATAGTGGGATGTGCCGCATATGCATGGGCATGACCCCTGCATCTGTGCTGCATAGGATTACCTTGTGACCTGGCGCATCAGGATTTGCACTGCACCGGGTAGCCATTTTAATATTCCACTGGGCCGCAATGTGGGGTTGCACCAGCGCAGCTCTGTTACACTAGGTGCAACCCCTTTGAATATCCCAGCCAATGTTGAAAATATGGGCACAAATATTAAAAAAACAACAAAGTTATGAGCCTACATTTAAATTTACAAATGCAGGCTTAGATCCAGAAGCAAATGATTTGATACCTTTTAATGGACCAACATAGATGTAACAACAAGAACAAAGTGCTCTAGCTTTCAGACCAACCAGTCCTTCTTCAGAAGCTCATGGCAGTTGTTTAGAAAATACAATACTTATAACAGCTAGATAATGCAGAGAAAAACAGAAAAAAATCCCCATTGGTTTAAAATACTTATTTAAACAAAAAAAAAATGATGTCAGAGAAGTTAAACAGTACAATACTGCCTTCAGCCAAAAAGAGCCTTGGGTTAGATGCGCTTGGTGGAACACACATACAAAGAATCCTACTGCATATAAATTTAATTGACATAAGATAACACTGCTGAAGCAGATAACTCCTAAATCAAGCTATGAGTTTCACAGTTAGTATAAGGATGTGATTACTGAAAGGCAACCCCCACCCAGATTAAAGACAAACTAAGATTGTCATAGGGCTCATGAAATTTCAATGGTAGCATTATAGACAAGAATTTACCAGTAAAGTTGTCTTAAAAACATCAGTGCACACTGTGTGATGTGTAAAACCTAGCTGGACCTGTCACCCAGCTGTAGTCTCAAACTAAATATAAGGCCCAAGAAATTTCAAAAACCTCAGGACTAAATAAATAATAATTTAAATATAAATAGATAATATTAGTGTCAAACAAAAAACTCTAGTCGAGGAACCTCAAGGAATTAAGACCATGTAGCCTGATATGTACTGGTGTCAATATATACTGAGAATGTAGCAACTTGATGTACCACAAGTGTCTAAGGAATCTGAAAAAGAGATAAAAATGTAATTTCTCTCCTTCTCTTCATACAAACAATACAACCTAACCCACCCCACATGACAATAACATGGGTGGAGGAGATACATAGCTTAAAGGAGATGTTGCCTCTCTCTCTCTCCCTCTCTCTCCCACAGACACACACACACACACACACACACACTCTCTCTCTCTCTCTCTCTCTCTCCTAGTGAACCTATATTAACTTCAGTCACTGCAATTGTTCCCCAAAGGAATTCAACTTGTCATGAAATCCTGAGTAAAAGGGCTTATGTCTCCTATCTACAGAGTAAAAATGTAACACTATTTAACAGTACTACTATCTGCAAAGTAACATTTCCAAGGATACTAGATAGAACTACCATGAAATAAACCTGCCACCCTCCCCAGGATAAGGTAACTAGAAGTAAATATAAAGTATATGTGTAAGACCAGAGGTCTAACATACCTACATATCCACAAATTACTACAATATTAGCCTAATGTAAAAAGATCTGTGCAGGACCCACATGCAAATGAGATCACACACCCCAATATGTACAGAGTTACAAAAATTATATATAACAGTATATGATAACACTCCTATATGTACAATAGCAGGCTGGGTAATATAAAAAGTAAGGAGGAATTAATATTCATAATGTGTGTGAAATAAGAATAGTAACACATTATAACTCCATATATCTAAATAGAGACTTACCTCAATGTGACAGCAAGCCCCACATCTGTTATACCACATACCTCACAACACATACCCACACACATACATACACACATGCATCCACATCCCACACATGCTGAAGTCCTATAATATGTCAGTTTGAAGAAGAAAAGGTCTGTGGATGTTAGTTTCTGTAGTGTCCCATGAAGCCAAGGTCAACGTTCATCCCATCTGCTACCATATTGAGATGTAAAATAAGTTTAATCTCAAGAGCTTGTCTCTGTTGTGTGTTTTTGAAATTTCCTTTTAAGACCATTACTGACATATCTGAGACTGAGTGGTCAGGCTGGGAGACGTGGTGCCCCACTGTTTTTTCTGTCTTCCTTGCTGTAATAGTATGTCTGTGTGAGTTCATCCTAGTGTGGAGCTGTTGGCGTGTCTCTCCTACATAACCTGTTTGTGGACATCTCTTGCACTGAATGAAATAAACAACATGTCGTGACATGCATGTGTAACTCCCATGCACTGGAATTGTCTGTTTTGTGATGTAACCACACAGTCCGAGTAGAAATGAGCCCACAAGTCTTACAGGGGCATTGATTGCAGGGTCGTGTGCCATTGTGTGACATGGTATTCTGTTCCGGTGAAAGTTTGCTCCTAATAATTAGGCTGGATAAATTTGGTGGTTGTTTAAAAGATAGTAGTGGGAGTTCCTTAAAAATACAATTAAGAGTTTCATCCTCACTAAATATTGGGTGGAGATCTTTAATAATCTTACGCAGACGTTCAAGGTCTGGATGATATGTGACTGCCAAGGGTATTCTGTCTGTAGCTGTCTTTTCTTTATATTGAAGTAGTTGTTGTCTTGGCACTTGCGTTGCCCATTCTGTTATCCTGTCAATCTCCCTGGAAGAGTGTCCCTGCTCAATAAAGGTGTTTTTCAACATAGCCAAATGTGTATCTCTGTCATCCTCATTTGAACAAATACGGTGACAACGAAGTGCCTGACTGTATATGACAGATTTTTTTGTATGGTTTGGGTGGTTACTTTTCTTGTGCAGGTATCTCTGTCTGTCTGTTGGCTTCCTGTAACTACATGTATGTAAGGTTCCATCCTTAATGATGACTGTGGTGTCCAGAAAGTTAACCTTGGTGGTAGAGTACTCCAGGGTAAGCTTTATGGTAGGGTGGAGATTATTAAGTTTGTGATGAAAATCTTTGAGTGCATCTGTGCCTTCCGTCCAGATGATAAATCATCAATGTAACGGAAATAAGCTAGTGGTTTGTGGGGATACTGCCTTAAAAAATCCTCCTCCAAGTCAGCCATAAAGAGGTTAGCATACTGTGGAGCCATTTTGGTGCCCATTGCTGTTCCCATAGTTTGAACATAATGTTTACCATTGAAGTTGAAGTTGTTATGTGTCAAAATGAATTCCATAAGTTCCCCCACCACTCGAGGGTTGATGTTTTGTTCGGTCCTTTCTCATGTATGTATTTAAGGCATGCTGCAATGCCATCTGTGTGTGGAGTATTAGTGTAGAGGGATGTTACATCCATTGTCACTAAATGGTATCAGGTGGTAAATCCTTATAACCAGAAAGTACATGCAAAAAGTGCGTAGTGTCCTGGATATAACTGTCTCTTTCCATAACCAGCAGTTTCAAAATGGTCTCTACAAACCCTGAGATCCCCTCAGTCAAGGTACCATTACCAGAGACTATGGGTCTCCCTGGATTGCCAGGTTTATGTATTTTAGGCAGCATGTAGAATGTCCCTGGCCTGGGTTCATCAGGGATGAGGTGAGTTAGTTTCTCTCGGACATGGTCAGGAATTTTTTTACTCCTTACTTTTTATATTACTCAGCCTGCTATTGTACATATAGGAGTGTTATCATATACTGTTATATATAATTTTTGTAACTCTGTACATATTGGGGTGTGTGATCTCATTTGCATGGGGGTCCTGCACAGATCTTTTTACATTAGGCTAATATTGTAGTAATTTGTGGATATGTAGGTATGTTAGACCTCTGGTCTTACACATATACTTTATATTTACTTCTAGTTACCTTATCCTGGGAGGGTGGCAAGTTTATTTCATGGTAGTTCTATCTAGTATCCTTGGAAATGTTACTTTGCAGATAGTAGTACTGTTAAATAGTGTTACATTTTTACTCTGTAGATAGGAGACATAAGCCCTTTTACTCAGGATTTCATGACAAGTTGAATTCCTTTGGGGAACAATTGCAGTGACTGAAGTTAATATAGGTTCACTAGGAGAGAGAGAGAGTGTGTGTGTGTGTGTGTCTGTGGGAGAGAGAGAGAGAGAGAGAGAGACAGCTCCTTTAAGCTATGTATCTCCTCCACCCACATTATTGTGATGTGGGGTGGGTTAGGTTGTATTGTTTGTATGAAGAGAAGGAGAAAAATTACATTTTTATCTCTTTTTCAGATTCCTTAGACACTTGTGGTACATCAAGTTGCTACATTCTCAGTATATATTGACACCAGTACATATCAGGCTACATGGTCTTAATTCCTTGAGATTCCTCGACTAGAGTTTTTTGTTTGACACTAATATTGGGTGTTTACTCACTTGGTAAAGGTGATTGTGTTGGTTGGCATCCATGGCACTCCAGACATTACCTCATGGGTTACAGCCCACCTGATAGGCTAATGATGCACATAACCCAGATCAGATTTCCAGTATATCCAGGTCCCAGGAACCCCTGCTCTCCAGTTTGAATTTTCCATAGCTGAAAGGAATGATGTTAGTACCAGAAACAATACACACAATATAGACTAAGAAAGACGAGGTCTGCTACGACATGATGACAATAACGAGGCCGGAGGCCTGAGTTTATTCCCTATTATGTACACACTATCTCGAACCGTGGTTCGACTAATTTCTTTGCATTGGAATTGAATTCTGATGGACTGGTGTAAGGACCTCCTGATCTTACTGGTTGGACGCTCCGATCATCCCCGAGGGCAGGCCTTGGAGTGCCATGGATGCCAACCAACACAATCACCTTTACCAGGTGAGTAAACACCCATTGTGATTGGTTGGCATCCCAAGGCACTCCAGACACTTCATGGGAGATAAGAAGCAGTTTATACCTCAGGGTGGGATTCGGATGGATCGGAGGGTCCGGGAGATGGAGCCGCTGCCAGGACATGGGATGCGAAGGCTGGTCTGAAGTCCTGGAGTTGTTCCAGTCTGTAGTGCGTGGTGAAGGTATGTAGGGAGCTCCAGGTAGCCACCCTGCAGATGTCGTCTGATGACACCGATGCTCTCTCCGCCCAGGAGGTGGATACCGCTCTGGTGGAATGAGCTCTAATTCCCTGGGGTGGTGTCAGTCGCTTCGCCGTGTAAGCGTGGTGGACGACCCTTCTGATCCACCCTGCGATGGTGGTTTTGGACGCTGCGAGTCCCTGTCTTTGGCCTTTCGCGACGATGAAGAGTCTCCTCTTACGGATGGCCTTGGTCCTGGCCAGGTAGATAGAGAGGTTGCGCCCACGTCTAGTGGGTCAGGAGCGCCGCATTCGGCAGGAGTGGTTGCACGCGGCAGGGTGGGTAGATCTATGGGTTGTTCTCTGTGGAACCTCGTCGGAACATTCGGCTGGAAAGCCGGTACCGTCCGGAGCCTTACCCCTTCGGGGTTGAAGATGGTGTAGGGTGGAGCGCAAGACAGGGCGCTAAGCTCCCCTATCCATCTGGCTGAACAGATGGCTACCAGGAAGGCAGTTTTCAGTCCTGCCCAGAACAGGTCTGAATCGGCGAGTGGTTCATACGGTGTCGTTCTTAGGGAGTCCAAGACTAGGGGTAGGTCCCATGGTGCAACGTTAGGCCTGGTTCTAGGTCACATGAGGTCTACCGCCCTCAAGAAGCGGATGGCATCTGGATGGGCACCAGGTGGGTGCCCTTCGACTAGGCCTCTGGCAGCTCCGATGGCCGCCAGTTGTACCCTTAGGGAAGAAGGTGCCAGTCCCTTGTCCACTCCCTGCTGAAGGAACAGCAAGATAGTGGGAGGTTGGCCTGTTCCGTACAGAGCCTCTTTGGCGGCACCACTGTGTGAAGATGGCCCATTGTCTCTCGTATGTGGATGTAGTGGATGCTCGTCGAGATCGGAGAAGCGTGCCTATGACCGTCTCATGATACCCGGTGGCGGTTAGTCGTTCTCTCTCAGGACCCAGGCCGTGAGCTTTAGGGTTCGAGGGGACGGGTGCAATACCGGTCCCTGTGTCAGCATGTCTGGGCGGGATGGAATCCGGAGGCTGGCTCGGGACATTTCTGTGATTGCCGCGAACCAGGCTCTGCGGGGCCAGTACGGAGCCACCAGGATGATGGAGGTCCGGGATTTTTGGATTTTCTCCAAAACCTGTGGGATGAGGGGAATCGGGGGGAACACATATGCGTAGTCCTGAGCCCATGCCTGGGAGAGGGCATCCGTGCCTTGGGAGTGCACGTCTCTGAACCGGGAGAAATAGTGGTCCACCTGGGCATTGTCTTTTGATGCCATTAGGTCTATGGACACTGGCCCCCATGCCTCCTGGATCACCTGGAACAGATCCGGGTGCAGGCGCCATTCTCCGGGGTGGATCTGCTGCCGGCTGAGCCAATCCGCCCTTACGTTCAGTTTTCCCGCCAGGTGTACTGCACCCAGGCGTGATAGGTGCGTTTGTGCCCAGTTCATCACCTTTGCAGTTTCTCGTGACATGGCCCTGCTTCTGGTACCTCCCTGCTTTGCGATGTAAGCCACTGTCACGCGGTTGTCGGACCTGATCAGGACCGACTGTCCTTGGATGGTGTGTCTGAATGCCCTCAGGGCGTGGAATACCGCTCTCATTTCCAGGACATTGATTGAGAGTTGTGACTCCGCCGGGGACCAGGGGCCCTGTGCTGATTCGTCCCCCAGACAGGCTCCCCAGCCGGATAGACTGGCGTCCGTCTCGATGGGGATCGGGTGCGGCGCCTCCAGGGGAACCCCCTTTGTCAGATTTCCCGGGGTGACCCACCAGTCCAGGGATGATCTTACTTCTGCGGGTAACTGGACTGCGCAGCCCAGGTTCCACTCGTTGGGTGCTCCGCGTGTCAGAATGTAGTTCTGGAGTGGATGCATGTGCCACCTGGCCCAGGGGATGAGGTCGATGCAGGAGGCCATGCATCCCAAGAGTCTCGCCACCTTCTCCACCGTGGTGTGAGGGTGCGACCTTAACTGTCTGGCCAGGCTGCGGATCCGAGCCGGAGCCGGCCTCGCCCAACCCTCTGCTGAGTTGATGATGGCTCCGAGGTGTTCGATCTGTTGGGTCGGGTGGAGATGGCTCTTCTCTCTGTTTACCACCCAGCCGTGGTCCTCGAGTGCTCGCACCGCGAGCTCGGTGTGAGTACGTGCCTGACCCTCGGATCGAGCACGTATGAGCCAGTCGTCTAGGTACGGCACTATGTCTAGGCCCTGTTCCCTGAGTCTGGCTACCAGGGTGATGGACACCTTGGTGAAGACTCTGGGGGCCAAGGACAGGCCGAATGGGAGCGCCCGGTATTGAAAGTGGTGTCCCAGGATGTGAAAACGGAGGAATCTTCTGTGACTCTTGACGATGGGGATGTGTAGGTAGGCGTCCTTGAGATCGATGGATGTCAGGAAGTCGCCTACCCTGATGCCCTGAAGGGTGGATCGGACCGTCTCCATTTTGAACCGGGGCGGGATCACGTATCGGTTCAGGCGTTTGAGGTCCAGGATGGGCCTTAGCTCCCCCGACTTCTTGGGAACCAGGAAGAAGATGGAGTACATGCCCTCTCCCTGCTCCTGGACCGGGACGGGTTGAATGGCCCTGTTCTGGATGAAATCTGCCAGAATACCCTGTACCTGGTGAGGTGACGCTCTTCGTCTGGAGACCAGGGATGAGATGAAGCGAGGAGGAACCGAGGGATGATGCAATTCTATGGTGTACCCCTTCGTGACCACATCCCGGACCCACCTGTCCGACGTGGTGGACGCCCAGCAGTGAGCGAATAGGGCTAGCCGTTGTCCGACGGGGGGGTACGAGCCTAGGTGGGGAGGGCTCGGTGAGACGGAGTCACTGTTTTCCTCTGAATCCCCTTCCTCGACCTCCGGACTTTTGTCCCTGGGGTCGGAAAGGGGGAGATTTGTAGCTGCTGTAGGCGTGCGTGCGTGGGTAGGATGGTGATGCTCTACCCCGAAAGGATTGGTTCTGGGGAAAGGAGTCCTTACGAGTTTGAGTCCTGACCCCCGGACGAAACCTCCATCTAGCGGAAGGTAGGTGTGAGGCTCTTGACCGGTTTCTTAGGAGGTCCCTACCCTCTTCTTTCTGCTTTAAGTAATTCTGAAGACCCTCCCCGAATACATGAGTCCCCTTAAGGGGTAAGTTCTGCAGAAGAGTCTTGGATTCTGAGTCAGCGTCCCAGAGCTTGAGCCATAGAGCTCTGCGGGCCCGATTTATGATTGCGGATGCCCTGGCCTGGAGGCGTAGGGAGTCCACTGCCATGTCTGCCAGGTATTTGGCTGCATCGAGGGTGCAGTCTAAAAGTTCAGCCTCCCTGGACTTTGGACTCACCTGTTCCTGAAGTTCTTCCAGCCAGCGTATCTGGGCACGAGAGGTATAGATCGCCGCCGTCATCGCCTTGGCCATGGTGCCCTCAATTTCAAAGGTCTTCTTTAACATGTCCTCGATTCTTTTGTCTGTGGGGTCCTTGAGGGCTATGGTGCCGCATGGTAGCACCGTCTTCTTACTCAAGGCCGCCACCTGTGGATCGATGGAGGGCGCCTTGCACCAGGCGTCTGATTTGTCACCTTGAACCGGATACATCTTGTGTAAGTTCCTTGGTTTGGCATCCTGCCCGGGTCTGTGGATTGCCATTCCGTGTGGATCAGTTCCTCGATGGCGGGGCAGACCGGGAAGGTCTCCGGGGTGGTGGACCTTAGCTGGATCATTGGGTCCAGCTTTGATTCTGTCTTCTCCCCTTCCTGTTCTTCTGTGGACAGGCCCATGGTGGCCTTGATGACCTTCATAAGGCCATGGATTGTGTCGAAGGCACACAGTTTTGATGTCAGCGATGGGGCCGTCTGCTGGTCGATGTCCTCCATGTCGGACTCCACGCCATGCTCCTTCTCCTCGTCCTCGTCGAATTCCTCCTCTTTGTCCCTATCTTCCGGATTGCCATCAATTGGAATGCTGGGGAGAGGTCCTCTGTGCCTGGTGGATTCTCTGGGAGGTCTCTCTGGTGGATGAGCTCTGCGTCGGGCAGCCGAGGTCTGTTTTGGGTAAGCGCCTCCAGCTTCTCCATGATCTTCAGCATGAAGTTCTGCTGACTCTTCATCATGGCGACAGCCGCTTGTTGGTTCTTTATCAGCAGAGAGCCCGGATCTACCCAGGTAGAAGTGCTGGGGCCTGGGAGGGAAGGTGGTGTGGTTCTCTCTATCGAAGATAGTTCGTCATCCAATAGGCAGGCCGCGCAGAGAGGGCCTGGGGTTTGAGGGAGGAGGGAGGCGTTGCACGTGGTACATTTCTTTGTTTTGACCATCTGAAAGATAAAGAGAAGGTCTGAGCGAGGAACGAGACTCCGGAAAACTGTCCACCTCCCTTTTCTGGCATCCTTACTTAACTATCCCCTCTCAGGTGATTGCTACCCCGGGTAGGCCTGGGTCCGCTGTGGGAGGGGACCATGGCCACCTAGGGAGGGGATAGCTCTGCTAGGGCCTGCCAGGGTGCTATGGAAGGTACCCTAGCATGGACTCTACAGGTGTCCACCTGGGGTCGCTATGGGAGGGACCGAGTTGACTGAGTTTTTTTTTTTTACCAGCCCTTTTGTTTTATCCAGGTATAGCACAGTAAGCTGAGGAGCAGGGAGGTTAAATGACCTGCTCGGGTCACACAGTATGCAGTGGATGCTGTGGGATTCAAACCAAGGTCTGGTCTGCTGGATGTCATCAGATTAGCAGCTCAGAGCCTTAGACCACTGCACTAACTGCCTCCTTGCGAGAGGCCTAGCTTTGACCATCTGTAGTGCCACGAGGCGTTTAGCTTTCCCCCTCATTGTCCCTCCCAGGTAGGCCTCCCAGATGGCCTTGGGGGAAACTGTGGGTCGCAGGCTGAAAAAGAATGAGGAGTTGGTGGTGCGCGTCCGCTGCGCTCCTCGCAGAGAGGGGCAGGCGCGCCCACGAGGAAAAGCCCAGCAAGGCCTGGGGAAGATCCGCGCCTCCGTGTGGTGGGTGCGGGGTTGCTGTACTGCCCCCAACTCAGAGCGGCTTCAGGGTGGGCGGCGGTCGCCTTCTCCCCTTCCCGTGGGGTCACGACTTGCTTGTGGGCCGTGTGGGAGGGCAGGCCTCGGATGGAGGGGGGGAAGGTTTGGATTCACTGCGGAGTCGCGGGAGAGGAGGTGACTCGTGGTGATGGGCCGGGTGTGTTTAGCGGGGTAGTGAACCGCGGAGTCGCGGGGGGAAGAGGCGACTCGCAGTCCTTAGCTCCTCCGAGCGCCTCACCCTCACCTCTGGCGTTGGCCTAACCGCTGGTCGCGGGAGAAGAGGCGACCAGTGGAGGCAGACCAGGCGGGGGTAGCATTAACTCACGAGTCACGAGGGAGAAGAGGTGACTCATGGTTTCTAGTAGGCCTCGGCGTGGGCCTGGCGGGTTCTGCCCGTTAGCCCCTAACAGCTGAGTCGACGGGAGAAGAAGGCGACTGCGGTTTCTAGTAGGCACCGGCTGGGCCTAGATGGAGGAGCGCCCACAGTCTCCATTTTAACTGCATCGATCCCTTTTAAGGGATCAGGGCCACAGGAGAGCCGCGGAGTCGCGGGGAAAAGAGGTGACTCGCGGTGGGGTCTATTGGGTGAGGGCCCGCAGGATGAGCCCTCCGGGCCGCGTGAGCTCTGGCACAGGAGACACGCTGCCTGAGAGGCCAGAAAAGAGGGGACTTGTGGCCCAGAGCGCCTGCTGGTTCGAGGGGAAACATTCTGGGTAGCCAGAGGAGCATGCAAAACCGCGGGAGGGGACACACACAGTAATGCAGATTAGCAACACATTGACAATAATCCTGCTTGACCAATTTAGGACTATGGGCAGCAGGGCCCCCAAACAGTATAAATAATAATTACAGCAGCAACACGAAAGCTTTTTACAAGGATAAATCCAAAGTACAGTTCCTACCTTAGAGTTTTAAAGAGCAGACAGGGGTTCTCTGGATGCTTCTTGCCTAATCAGATGCACAAATTACAACTGGAGAGCAGGGGTTCCTGGGACCTGGATATACTGGAAATCTGATCTGGGTCATGTGCATCATTAGCCTATCAGGTGGGCTGTAACCCATGAGGTAATGTCTGGAGTGCCATGGGATGCCAACCAATCACAATATCTATTTATATTTAAATTATTATTTATATAGTCCTGGGGTTTTTGAAATTTCTTGGGCCTTATATTTAGTTTGAGAATACAGCTGGGTAACAGGTCCAGCTAGGTTTTACACATCACACAGTGTGCACTGATGTTTTTAAGACAACTTTACTGGTAAATTCTTGTCTATAATGCTACCATTGAAATTTCATGAGCCCTATGACAATCTCAGTTTGTCTTTAATCTGGGTGGGGGTTGCCTTTCAGTAATCACATCCTTATACTAACTGTGAAACTCATAGCTTGATTTAGGAGTTATCTGCTTCAGCAGTGTTATCTTATGTCAATTAAATTTATATGCAGTAGGATTCTTTGTATGTGTGTTCCACCAAGCACATCTAACCCAAGGCTCTTTTTGGCTGAAGACAGTATTGTACTGTTTAACTTCTCTGACATCATCTTTTGTTTTTTTTTTGTTTAAATGAGTATTTTAAACCAATGGGGATTTTTTTCTGTTTTTCTCTGCATTATCTAGCTGTTATAAGTATTGTATTTTCTAAACAACTGCCATGAGCTTCTGAAGAAGGACTGGTTGGTCCGAAAGCTAGAGCACTTTGTTCTTGTTGTTACATGTATGTTGGTCCATTAAAAGGTATCAAATCATTTGCTTCTGGATCTATTCTTGCAAGGACCAATATGGCAACTACTAAATCCAAATGCAGGCTTGCAATTTTGGTAATTTCAATATTTTGAGCCTAAATTTTAAACATAACCATTTCTTTACAGCACCTAATAAACCTGCAGCTGTCATTACTCAAATCCTGGCCAAAATGTGTTTTTTGTACCTGTGGCATAGAATGATGTTTTGGTGGCACTGAATGATGTTTTGGAGAGGATATGAAAATCTTCACCTGCTGAGTTCATTATGTGGGTAATAAGAAGGCTATGCTGAAAATTTGATGTGCAAATATGGTGAAACGCCCAAGTTATGACTGAGCATTACACAGTTTCAGCATGCACTCATAACTTTGCTAATTGTAAATATTTTGACTTCAAACTTTCAACATAGCCATTTTTCCACAAAACCTCATAAACATAACATGTAATTTTTTAAACTCCTGGACTAAATGAGTTTTCACACACCTCTGGTGTAAAATGACATTTCAACCAATATACCATAAATGGTACATGTCATGTCTATAAGACGAATCCTAAAATGAGTAATGTATCTTCAAAAGTTGAGGTCTTAATAAAAAAAAAAAAAAGAGGTGCACGATAGCATACATTTTCATGATTGACAAATGTTTGTTTCCTTTTTCTGTTTGTAGCACTCATGCTGCATTTCCTTTCTGCAGATGTGTAGCAGGAAATGTCACTCACATGCCTATGTCCCTGCACTTGTTATTATAAAAAATAAAACATAAGTGACTGCTTGCTTCTTAAGGTTTTTTCCTGCACCAAGTGATAGCCACATAAACCTTTTGAGCTATGCTCGTGAGGTTTATGGGACATCACACTTTGGGTGTGTAAAAAAAACTTATTAACACAGAGCCTGTTCACTGCTCTGTATATAATAATTGGTAAGCAATTTATTCTATGGGCTCAACCAGTTATTATTCACCATAATAACCAGACTTTTATTACAGCAGACATAAACAACCATAGTCTTTAAGCAACTGCTTTGTTCTCCTAACCACAGAGCTGCTGTCAGTTTCACTTCGTGCTGTGTTTGTGCGCTCAAATAGCAAAAGGGATAAAATGTTTCATATTTTTCAATGTTTTGAACTGCTTCTTGGACTTTTTTTGGAAACAAATCGCATGTTTTTCATCAGTGAGGTACACGTAGTGCACATTTCCAAGCTGAAAAATTAGTTTTTAAAAATTAGCTTTTTTGACCATTTCTTGGACTAAAATTCACTTGGTTTGTGGTTTTAATAATTTCTCAATTCTCTGTTACCAGAAAGGTGTTCAAGTAGAGGTAATCCAATAAATTAATTTGAGAACACACATTCACATTCTCCTAGTCACTTCTGTTGTAAATGCTTAAAAATCAGATTGCTAGAATCAGGCTTTCTCAGTGATGTTTTTGTAATTTCTGGTTGGAAAAAAAAATTGCTCACCAGAAATTATAAAAATTAATTCATAGGGTGGAGTGAAACTCAAATTTAATACACACTCTTGGTGTGTGATACTTAATAAACCCCTCAAGCTTCACTCTCAGGGTTTATGTAGCATCACACACCTCGGGTGTGTATTAAATGGTCGTAATATGCTCCCCCATGCATTATTCTCTGTTTTATAACACCTTTCTACCTCAGAATAACCCTTGGGTTGATGTGATACAGGCCAGTGATTTTTCTGGTCAGTCTGTTTATGAATCATTCTGTCACTGGCCCCTGAGCCACCCACATTGTCATTTACCTCAGATTTTCCTGGGGCTGTGATGATGCCTTGGATTGTGGATCTGCAGTATCAACCAGGTTGCGGATTAAGGTGCTGCTTTCCCCTGGATCCAAGGGACCATTTTTCTTGTTTTCGGTCCCCTTCTCCCATGGCAGCACAAACTGTAGTATGATCTCATGATGTGTACACACCAACCATGTAAGCACACTGAAGTCTACCTCTGCCTCTTCCCTACTTGTTTCTCCCAGTTGGACTGCCAACTGTGGCCAACCAGGTAGCACTGTTATGGTAAGAGTGTCCTCTAAAATGTTCCATCCTCCTCCCCCCCAGCTGGTCTCTGATGTTCCAAGATTGCTCCTGATTTTGGGTTATCGGCATTGTGAGTGGTAATGTTACTGCTGTGCCAATAACCTGAAATCACTCCTGATTCTGGGTTACAAGCATCATGAGCTGTAATGCTACCAATGTGCCAAGACCCAAGATCATGCATGATCCTGGATTGCTGGCATCATAAGCAGTAATCCTACTGCTGTGCCGATGACCCAAGTTTGCCAATGACACCAGATTTGTCTTGATGCTGGGTTACTGGTATTATAAACAGTAATGCTACCACTGTGCCAACAACCCAAGATCACTCCTGATCCTTGGTTAGCAGCATCATGTGCAGTTATGCTACCACTGTGCTGATGACCCGAGATCACTCCTATTCCTCAGTTATGGCACTGTGAGTAGTAATGCTACTGCTGTGCAGATGACCCAAGATCACTCCTGATCCTGTATTACCAGCATCAGTAACAGTAGTACAACCTTTGTGCCTATGACCTGAGATCGCTCTTGATCCTCAGTTCTGGTATCATGAGCAGTAATGCTACTGCTGTGTGGAAGACTCAAGATCATTCCTGATCCTGGTTTACCAGCATGATGAGCAGTAATGCTGCCGCTGTGCCAATGACCCGAGACCACTCCTGATCTGGGTTATCAGCATTGTGAGCTGTAATGCTACCACTGTGCTGATGACCCAAGATCATGCCTGATTCTGGTTACCAGCATCATGACCAGTAATGCTACTGCTGTACTGATGACCCAAGATTGCTCCTTATTCTGAGCTACCTGCATTATGAGCAGTAACACTACTGCTGTGTTGATGAGCTGGCTATCCCTGTGATTTATTTTGTTGCATCTTGCATGACTGATCATTCCTTGCTTCTACAGTTCATAAAAAAGGACAGGGATGATGATCTATAACTTACAACTGTATAAGGACATAGGTGATAAATTTTGGTCAAGAATAAAGAAAACTACTACTAGATAATTCTTTTTTTTTTTTTTATTCTATTTGTGCTCCCTACTTTTGGGGCATTTCTTGAGCTCCCATTCTTAGCTCTGCAGCTCCACCGCCCATCTGAACAGTCTACTACTGTGTGATTCCAGGCTCTCCTGACCCCCCCAGAGAGGCCTCTGAATCCTCAGGGATGGATGTACCAGAACGGCCGACCTTGGGTGTGTGACCTTGGGCTCCTGATGGTTGCCGTTGCCTCACCCGCCAGTAGGGGGATTTTTGTATTGTGTTTCCCCCAAAGCTGTGGATGTGCAATGACTTCCAGCTCAGCGGGTGCACGCTTCCACACCCCCCCGAAAGACGTCTGCCATAGCTTTGTTCTCCAACAATTTTCGGCTGTGCACTGAAGTGACTCCAGCCTCTGCTAGAGGTCACTAGTGCAGCGGCTGATAAACCCCCCTCCCCGGGGGAGGACAGCTGTCCATGGGACGGCCAATCTTTCCCCCTCCCAGCCAACTCCTGATGACCCAGGCTCATTCCCGAACTTGGGTCACCGGCGTGGCGCGAGGTGTGGCGTCCAGTGCCTCAACCCTCAGTGCCACCAGGCCAGCAGAGAATTCTATTTAAGGGCCATGGTACACTGCCTGAAAGTGTATGTTTAATTAATTCAGACCTACAGTATTCCCACTTTGTGTACCTACTACTATTAATTTTGAAAATGTTAAGGAGAGATTGAAAGGATAGTCCATATCTGACCTTAACTGTTGTTAACCAGGCTTTTTTCTAAATAAAGTCCAATGTTTCTGTCTGACCACTAGCAGCTATAAGAACTACTTTTTTTATATGAAGTTGATATGTGTATCTGTCAAACATATCCTGTAGATATACAATGAAGGGGATTGTCCACAGTATGCCAGCCTATATAATCGGTAAGGATCAGTGTGAGCTCAAAGAAGATAAAATCAGTAACAATCCTTAAAATAACTACATACTGTATGACATATGCTGCTTCTTGGAGTAACAGGACCCACTAAAATTGGGCCCAAATCAAAATAAAAGCTCGTCAAATACAACCTGACCAGACAGCTCTTATTACTAATCTTGCCATCTGGAAATGTGCACCCTGACCCAGGCACCATGCAACAGCCATCAGGTAACAACAATAGCCCCAGGGGTCTTAAAATTGCTTCCATCAACATCTGAAGTCTTCTGCCTAAACTGGATCAACTCAGAGTCTGGGTGCTTCAGCATAGGCTTGACATCCTCTCTGCAGTCGAAACCTGGCTCTCCCCTGCTGTACCTCACACAGTCAGCTCCCTAAATGCATGTACGTTATTAAGGTCAGATAGGGTAGGTAAACAGGGTAGTGGTTGTGATCTATATATCTTGGACTCACTGCAATGCCAGGAGCTCCCCCTGTTGTCCCCTATGAATGGTGCTCAATCAGTAGGGGTTAAAATTGCACTAAGTAAAAAAGGGAAATCTATTAACATCCTGTCACTCTATATTCCTCCCAAGGATATTTGCAAAGGCTTTCAAGCTGTCCTTGATTTCATTGCACATCTGCAAAATGGTTCAGAAGTCATTACATTGGGTGACTTTAATATTAATTGGCTGTCTCCTGACTCGCACACCTGTAGGGATGCAGCTGCAGCCACCAACCTCACTGAGCTAGTCTCTTCTCCCACTAGAATTAACTACAGGATCAGTCATAACACTCTAATCAACCTTATCTTCTCCAACCACCCTGAGAGGATCACTGATACCACAGTGTCACTGGATGCCCTTAGTGATGACTCACCAATCACCTGTCGCTGGTCCATTAAGATCCCTAAATGACCCTGCATAACCTCCTACCACCAGGTTCTCAAGAAAGGGCATCAGGGACATTTCCAAGAATATCTTCACAAATGTGATTGGTCTCCAGTCTTCTTGGTTGATAGTGTTGATAAAACACTAAGCCTCTTTATCATCCACTTCAACTCTGCTTTTAATATATTCACCCCCTTCAAGAAGTGCAAAGTGAAAGGGGTCTCTGTCTCATGGATTATAGCCTCTTTCTGCTAATTATGGCCTCTCATGATCACCTCTGGAAAGTGGCATGTGCCACAGGCAAACCAAGAGATTGCCAGTATTATAGAACCACCAGAAATAATTATACATGGGCTATACAGAAGGCAAAGGTCACATATTACCAAAACATGTTTACTAGCTCCTGAGCGAATTGTAAAACGTTCTGGGACAATGTTAAAAACCTTACGGGGCAACCCAATCAGTCCCTTCTCACCCTACTCAACCACAATGGGCTCCCTGTTCAAGACCCAAGTGAGATTATTAATATTTTAAATATTTTATTCACTGACCTGAGTGATGTCCTCCTTCCAGCTTCTTCAATGAACTTTCCACTGATGACATTGCCCACTGCAGGGCTTCCCCTCCAAATGCCCCTCAGTTCTATTTCAGATTGATCTCCCCTTCCACTGCCAGGAAACACCCTATGAAAGTCCTTGTTAACTCCAGGCACAGCTCCGACACCCTTGACCTAAAGTTACTCCACCTCTCCATTGATGCTGTCTTGGCCCTGCTCACCTGGATCCTGAATATGCCTCTATGCCTTGGTCAAATCTCATCTGTCTGGAAAGCTGCAGTTGTGATGCCAATCCATAAAAGCAGTGATAGAGCTAACCACACAACCACCCCATTTTTATCTTACCACCTCTTTCAAAAGCCCTCAAGGGCATTGTGGCTGAACAGGTAACTGTGTATCTCTCTAACCATGACATTCAGTGCCCACAGTAACATGGGTTTAGGAAGGATCATAGTACAGTACCTCCACCACCTTGCTCACCTACACTGACTTTATACACAAAGCCCTCAACCGGGGACACTTTGTGGGGTTGATGTATACTGATCTTGCAAAAGCCTTTGATATGGTCAATCATTCCCTTCTACTCCTAACTCTACTCTCCCAAAGGCTCTTTGATGATGTTACCACTTGGTTTAAAAGCTATCTAGGTGGCAGAATCCAGCGTGCAAAAATCTCAGACTCACTCTCCAGTAACTACCCTGTACTATATGGTGTCCCTCAGGGATCAATCCTTGGCCTCCCTCCTATTTAGCCTCTATCTCAACACTCTCCTCCTTGACTGCCCTAGCAACCTTCTCTTCTATGCAGATTATGCTGTGATATACTCAAGTCAGCCTGAACCTGTACCCCTTACCAGTGAGTTACAGCATAGTTTTACAGCAATAGAACCTTGGTTTGTGGACATGAGATTAATCATGAACTATATGAAGACCAAATCCATGATCTTTGCTGGTCTACATAACAAATCAAAAACAGCCCAACTTCTCATCTCCAGCAACACTGGTACTCTACACAAACAGGTATCCAGCTTTAAATACCTGGGTAGCACCCTGAACAGTACACTTTCCTACCAAGAACACATACCAAACATTTCCAAAACTGCTAATATCAGGCTCGGCCTCCTCTATAGGCAGTGGCACTGCATGACCCAAGAGGCCCTTCAACTTGTGGTGACCAGCTCCATGCTGTCAATCATAGACTATGGCATTGTATTTTATGGTGCTGCATCCACCACTGCCCTCAGAAGGATTGGGATCACCCTCAACAAAGCTTGCAGATTGCTTATTGGTGCATCTCTGGACACTCACACCTATGACCTATACGGGCTATCCATTTGGCTCAACCTCCAAAACAGAATCCACTATCATACCTGCCTCATGGCTAAAATGATGTCCCTAATGTTAGCCCCCCCCCACTCAGCAGCATCTAATGAGGGCTCAGACACACTCAAGGTGCATGAGAAGCATGCTCAATCAAGTTTTCCAGGTTCCACTATGTGGGACCTCCCAAGGACAAAGAGCATTTATGTACAGAGCACCTAACTGGTTTAACAGCCTCCAAACACATATCAAATCTCTCCCAATATTGTTCCCTTCAAGAATAGTCTACGAAAACACCCAATCAATCTCAGCAGCTGCAACTGCTGCTTTTAATCCTTGTCACCCCTGCATATAACTCTACAGTCTTTCACTGACAATGCCCTCCTGGGCTTCTATTTTGGGTAACCACTGAGTCTCCAGCCTTTTCTCTCTCTCCCTTATTATACTGCATAATACCACAACCTCTTCTTCCTCAGTGTGCCACCACACCTGCTCTTCTACATTCACATCTTCCTCTGTTGTCCACTAACAGTATAGCACTTAATATTATTATTTTAGTTTGTACATACAGTAAGTTTATTTCACAATTTGTCAAGACGTGTTATATTGTTCTCTGCCTGTTTATCTAAATCCAATGTACATGTGTTTTTTTCCTTTCTCTGTATAATTTATTTATTGATGTGGAACTTTTGTAAAAGAGCCCCTGACTCAAAGGTCTTAATTCTGAGATCCAATAAAATAAAATAAAAATGTTAGGCATGATCTTTGACCAACTTTCTTTATATACAGTTGATAAAAATATCTGTCAAGCAATGCCTATATCCTGTGGCTATACAGTGAAGGGCATTATCCTCGGTATGCCTGCCTATATAGTTGGCACAGATTAGTGTGATCCCAAAATATGTATAAAAAAGTAACAATTCTTGTTGTCTAATTCATTAACAATAAGTATGATTACATACAGAATAACTTACACTACTATTGCTTCTTGGAGTAACTGTTGGTATGACCATTGACCCTTTTCTTTCTGTTAGATGCCAGTAACTGCTTCAGATGCCCAGAAGATCAATGGCCAAATGATAAACAGAATATCTGCATCCAGAAATCTGTGGACTTTCTTTCTTATGAAGAGAACTTGGGTTCAACTCTGACCTGTTCTACAGTGTTCTTCTCTTTAATTACTGCTTCCATCCTATGTACCTTCATTAAGTACCGGGACACTCCAATTGTGAAAGCCAACAACCGTGAACTCAGCTACTTTATCCTTATTTCCCTTTTCCTTTGCTTCCTCTGTCCCTTGATATTCATTGGTCGACCCAAAGAACTTACCTGTCTGCTCCGCCAAACTGGTTTTGGTATAATATTCTCCCTGTGTGTTTCTGGAATACTAGCCAAAACCATTACAGTGGTGATTGCCTTTAAAGCCACAAAGCCTGACAGCAATTTATGGAATTATGTGGGACCCAAGACACCCTACTGCATTATCTTCTTCAGCACCCTGATTCAAGCCACTATATGCATTATATGGTTGGCAGCATCTCCTCCATCTCATGAACTAAACATGAAAACTGAAGAGGGTAAAATTATAGCAGAATATAAAGAAGGTTCAGTGATCATGTTCTATTGCATGCTGGGATACATGGGTCTCCTGGCAAGTGCTAGCTTTGTTGTGGCCTTTCTAGCGAGGACATTGCCGGATAGTTTCAATGAAGCTTAATTTATCAGTTTCAGTATGATTGTGTTTGTTAGTGTTTGGCTCTCTTTCATCCCAGCATACCTCAGCACAACGGGGAAGTACATGGTGGCCATTGAGATATTTGCCATCATAGCATCTGGTGCTGGAATTATAATTTGCATGTTTTTCCCAAAATGTTTCATTATTCTTCTGCGGCTCCACTTAAACACAAGAGGACAATTAATGGGCAATATAAACTCTTCCAAGAAAATGTAGGAACTGTTCCAGATCCAGGAAAAGTATACTGGAGTATCTGTTGGATCAGATATATTGTACCTTGTAGACTTTATATTACAATTATTAAGTATGAACTGTAAACAGCTACTTTGACTGTAATGATTGCTGATGGTCAAATACTGTGATAAAGATCCAGCAACTATTGCGTTTCTGAATACCCTTTTTTTAATTTTTCATTGTCCTGCAGAAATGCCATTACACTATTTGGCACACACATTATAGAATTATTTTCAAAAGACTTCATTGTTGCACCAATTAGGGACCAACTTAATGCCAAAAAAGTAGGAAAATGTGGCAGTAGGGTTTTCAACCTTAACATTCCCCCCAGCGGCAAAAGGGAAAAAAAAAAAACATTAGGGTTTTGGACCTCCGGAGTCTTGGTGAATCAGTGGTGGGGTCTTTCTTGGCATTGTCAACCCTAATTCTAACCCCTGTTCACCAGACTGTAGCCTCCTGTTCAAAGAAGAAAGTACCATTCCAAGCCAGTGCCTCATAGAGATGCACTCTTCATTGGTAGAAAAATACGTCTTGCCACATGTTGCCAACACAATCTGTTGTAGCTTTTTCACCTCTTATGTTGCTTGTTCAGGGAATGGCATTGGCATTAGGCTTGACAACCCTAAGGAAGACCCCACCAGTGATTTGCCAACACTCTGGAGACCCAAAACCCTACTGTTTTTCCTTATGCTGCTTGGGGGTAGGGAGTTAGGGTTAGAAACCCCAAAGTCAAATCTCCATACTTTTCTGACATTAAGCTGAATCCTAACTGGTGCATTTTGCAAAGAATTTTCTTTCTTTATGAGACAGTGGAATAATATCCTCAGAGATCTGCATGAACAGAGTAGATGTGCAGGGCCCTTTAAGTCCTATATCAAGGGAAGACTCTGTCTGCCTAAGGATGTACAGGGCCATTGCAGGTCCTGCACTTCTGTGCAGTGACAGATGTGAAAAATTCATGAGGCTTTCTGGTGGGCTGCAGAAACACATGGCTCTCTGCTACCTGTGCTTGCATGTGGTCGGAAGTAAAGATGTATAGGGTAGACAATCAATCTGACAGCCAATGTACAGGCCCTCTGCTACTCACAGGTGCAAAGTTGCAGGGTCCAATGCTAAGAGAAAAGCTGACACAAAAAAAAGAAAAAAAAAGATCACAAAGCATACTCGCTGGGGTGAAGACTGGCACTGTACACAATGTTTCTTGATAATTTTTCCTTTTTCTTTTGATCCCACATTTTCAAGATAGTTGTTTTATGACTCCCCTTACCAACATGACATGTCATTTATTGCACATTGTTCAAAATGGCATTTCATACCACAAGCGTGAAAACATGTCTTGCCCATGATTTAAAAAAACAACACCTGTCACGTTTATGATGTGGTGTGGAAAAAAGGTTACATTGAAAGTTTGGAGTTAAAATATTGAAAATTAATGAAGGTATGAGTAACTGTTGTAATATTGCAATGTTCACTCATAACTTCATCATTTTACTATATTTGTACATCAAATTTTTAGCATAGCCTTCTTATTACCCTACCTTATTAATGTTTTTCTTTATTCCAGGGAACATATTTCAACATTGGGCATTGGACATCCCAGTGTTGGGCTACTGATCATTGGAACCAGGGGTGGTCACCCTGGTGCCACCATGTACATATGGGGAATTGGAGGACAGGAAACCTGGCGGAGAGGGGATCAACAGAAGCAGTATCAGGAGCGGGCACCCCACTCCACTAACCTTGAATATTGGGAAGGGAGGCAGGCAACCTGAAGGGGAGGGGAGAGAAAGAAGCATTAATGGGGTGGACACCCTGGTCCACTTAAACTCAAAGGCAAACTGAGTTCATTTTGATATGGCCCAGTGCAATCATTCAGTGTCTTTGAAGCCAAACTGCAGAATCACAACTGTTTTTCAAATGTATTTACACTACTTTGGGCATATTTAATCGATGAATATGCACAACACCTGAAAAGTTGACTGTGTCACAGTGAAACATTCACTCTTGGAGTCTGGTTGAGCTGCCTGGTCACTCAGTTCACCAAGTGCATCACAGGTGGGGCTAATTTGCATAACTGTCTCCATGGAAACAGTTTGGTACGAGGTGAGAATGCTGCACAGCAGTCTATTAGTATAGCTGTGACTCTGGGATACAGGAACTTGGTGAGAGATGCTGAAGCTGAGAAAGGGAGTGACAGCAGCTACTCTCAACCAGAATAATGGTATTTATATTCAATGCACTTCATCTGCTAGCACATGTTTTGGTTGAATGGGATGAATGGGAATGTACTATTGTTTTATTTGAACTAGACATAAATACAAGGATGGAAATTACTCATTTGTTTCATAGCCTTTTTTTTATTTTTATTACTGACTGAATTAAAATCATGCATTACAGTGTAATTTTTTTTGATTACATACAGAACAATCATCTACAGTAGAATCGGTATGTTAAATTGAATTAAATATATCTCCATTTCACAGCATATAATCTCCTGTTGGTTGCATTGGTAGTTGAGTGGGGGTTGGGGATAATCTTGGTGACCTATATTCTTTGTATGTGTGAGTAAAGACACTTTGCCTTTTACTCCTGTCTGTGACCAGAAGTGATCAGCTGATCGGGTGTTGTTTCATGCAACTGTAGGTGCAAGCAGAAAGTATTCTGCTAATGGAGTCAGCATGCACACAAAGTTTCACAATTCAAAGATTTATACTTTTTTTTTCTAGATGAGAGCAAAATTTCAGGAAACATGCACCACTGAAAATCTATGGAAAAATGCATCTTTTCACACTTTTTTTTTCAGTTCAATTTGTTCACCGCTTCAGCTGTGCAGATAGTGCCTTGTCTTCTGGTACCCGGTTAGATTAGCATTACCAGAATAACGATGCACTGTATGGCGCTAGTCTGGTATGTGCTGAAAAGGATGGTGACCAGGGTTTTACTGTACTTGCTATAAGCACTCCCCTGGTCGCTGTCCATAGTTCTGAAAAAAGAACAAGGGCACCACTGATCCAGTAGTTGCCCAAGCTGCTCCCATGGTATAGAACACTGAGACATGGAACAGCTTTAATAATAGTAATAAAGACCAGAGTTCTAATCCTGGTCTCCTGCATTTTTGCTTTGGGCCGTGAAAACAGTGTTTCCATGGTGCCACACATTTTAACTTTCCCCACAATCCTCTCCCCCCCCCCGGAGTGAGAATCTATTAGTCTGGGAGTGTGGGGGGCAGAGTGTGGTGGGCAAAGCCCCCCCCACAAAAAAAGATTTGGCACCATTTTTGATTCACTCACCTTGCATGTACTATTTTGACAGGCACTGTTTGGATCCAGTGCCTTGTCCCCTATCTGTCCTGAACGTAGGATCTCAACTTGCTCTCTTGGCCAGCCTCTTCCACAACTATGGAAAGGGGAGAATCATAGCTTGCCCCATACGGAGGGGCCTCTCCCAGAGGGGGATGGAAGGGTAACCAACATCACCATAGAGCCCCCACCCTAACATACATTGGGCATTGTTTGGCCAAGAGGAGCAGTAGCCTGTCGTAGGCATCATGATACTCACTGGAGGAGGGCTTTCTTGCTTAAGCCAAAGGGGCATAGATGTGAATTGATGTCCAGCATGCTCCCATGCTCACCCACAGGACATCTGCTGCTGCCCCAGTCCCATAGCTAGGTGTTCCCTGCTGCATCAGCCTCCAGTCTCCACCAGGGGTCGCAAATGCAGGGGACACTACCCCCATCCCTCCCCAGGAGAGGAGATCAGTTCTCCGGACACTTGATCCTCTCCTCCCCAGCCTACCCCTAACAACCTGAGCTGGCTCCTGAACCCAGATCACCAGTGTGGTACGAAGTGTGGCATCCAGCACCTCAGCACCACTGGGTCTGCTATCTTTTCACACTTTAATAGGGATAAAACTACTGACCTGATTTACATCACAATTTCAGGAACTGTAGATTCTGCCATGTACAATGAATCATGAATGTTTTGTGTAAATCTATGAAACCAAAACTATCTTTTTGCAAGCAGCAAACAAAAAAATGAGTTTCAAATAGAATTTACCAGCCGCCCTAACCACAGTAGCATTATTGTGCCTGTATAATATTACAACAATTAATCATATTAAAGTGCCAGTCCTAAAATATTCAAGAAAGTGAGCAATAAACCATGATGGGGTGTGCATTAAAGAATTTTATTGCATGCCTCAGGGAAGTGAGACATGGGGACAAGGATCACATGTTCTTATCCTCCTGGGAAGTGCATTCAAATCCTTTATGGTATATCCTGAAGTAGCTTATTGCCCTTATAGAATGGCTTACTACTCTTCTGTATTAAATGTAAAGTAAAACATTTTAATATGATTTTTTCACAGAATCATTTCTTTTTTATTTGTATTTTATCCTCCTCCCAAGAGACCCCTGACAGGCAGCTTCAGCTCTCCAAATGGAGGGCCAATCTCTCCAGCCTATCCACACCCACACCTGCAGACCACGGTATTTCCCTTGCAGATTGCCCCCTTCGGTGGGGCCAGGAAGGAGGTGATGCACTACACCTCCCCCTGGAGACCTAATCCAGAAGCTGGGCTCAGCCCTCAGGTGCACTGCCATCACTGAGCATGTGCCAGGGCTCTCCTCATTTCCACTTTTCTCCCATCCCCCTCCCTACTGATGCAGCACATCAGAAACATGCCTCCTGACATGTATTGTCCTCTGGCTGCTGCCAGGGGGCAGTTAGTGAGTGGGATGACAATCCTTCCTCCCCAGGAGAGGAGAGCTGTCCTCCAGATACTCAGTCCTCTCTCCCCCCCAGGCAACCACCAGTGGCCTGAGCTCATTTCCGAACCTGGGTCACCGGAGTAGTGCGAGGTGTGATGTCTAGTGCCTCAATCCTCAATACCACTGGGCCAACACCACAAACTCATTTAGAAAAACATTTTAGATGACAGAATGTTGACATGAAATAATTCCTGATTTTAATGCAATTAGGCATTTGCCTTGGTAATAAGATCTGACACCTAACTGTGATGCTAGGAATTTAATACATGGTAAGGTGACATATTTTGGCCAATGGAAATTTTTTTCTTGCCATTTTATTAGAGGAAAAGAAACATTTTATTTATTTAAAGTCTCAGATTACAAGTACAGTAGTTATGAGTTTAAAGACTCTTTCACACAAGTTCCACGTCATTCAATCAAAAAGACACAATACACACAAATTAAGTATACAAAAAAACTGCAAACACAAGGATACACAAAAGTTTCAAGAGGCTGTTAAATGGAAGATAATCATATAGGTGAAAAGCTAAAAAATAAACTGAACATACATCAAATAGGTTAAAACGACTTGAGCCATAACAGGGACTACAGGAAGGAGGAGGCAGCCAGAAATGACTTTGTGGGTAAGGGTGATAGTCAGCCTAAGGCAGACTTCATCCACGAGGGGATGTGGAGGTGAGAGGTAACAATGGTGAGGAGGGGAGATGAGCTGGAGGAGAAATGGGGGCTAGGAAGAGCAGTCACAGTGTCTGTGCACAACAAGGTGTGATCTCAGCTCAGGAGGCGCTTGAAAGGGTCCAGTGTGGGTGTGTCAATAGTACCAGCTGGAAGACCATTTTGCCAGCTGGTAGACCTATAACTAAAAGACCATTTGGTCTGATTTGTTTGACAAAAGGGGATCTGGTAGGCATGATTTGATATATTCCTTTTGGTACAAGGGCTAGTAGCACAGGTTAGCAAGAGCTGGGAGTTTGGGGGGTGGGTAAGGCCAAGTTAATTTTCATCCTGTATAGACAGGTGTGGTTCTTAGTCCTGTCACCAAGATTGAGACAGTTTGTCATGGAGTATAGGTTACATGTATGCATCCCACTGTGTGCACTCCAGAGCAGATGACAGGCTTTATTTAGGGCTAGGCAAATTCTTTTTAGTGCCATCTCAACACCTGAAATTGCTACCAATGATGAATATCCACAGTTCGGGGAGGAACTGATTATTGCAAATCATGATCTGACATATGCTTATTTTTAATAAATATTCTATTAAAGTGATAATATCCTGTTATTACCATTTTCAGTAGCTGACATAATGAAATATATCTACCAGACTAAGAGAAACAAACATAGCTTATTTTAACACATCTTGTAAAACTTACTCTTCCTAGACTTTCCCTTGTTGCTGCAATTTCAAAATGGAGCTAAAGTTGCAGTTATGTCTTTGGGAAGTGGAGAAGAAGTACTTCTGAGAGCACACATATAGCAAGGACCCAATAAAACAGGCCATGTAGCCTATTTTTGGGCAAGTTATGGTGTGATGCAATATATATGTAGAATACCTTGGAGGTTGAGGTCTCTTGCCCTATGATTGTGCCTGCACACCCATGTTCCCATTCCATAGTGTTCATGTTCCCAGAAGCTCTATTGTAAGTTACTTGTTAAAACAAAATTTACCTACATGGTGGCAGAAAATCATTAAAATAAATTAGTAAAAAGATTGGTTTGATGATACCATTTTCTCCGGCTTCATGACTCCTCCCATCAGATGCACCCACCAATATAGACTCTTTGCATGCATATGTAACTCCAAATGCAAAAGTCATTCCACATGCCTGTATACATTATAGCACTGACCAATCAAGGGATGTCTCAATATACTCTTTATCGGTATGGATCCATATCACAGCATAGAAGGGCATAATATTTTTATTGTATGTGATTTCATTACCTGAATATTACAGTATTCTATGAATTCATAATCTTACTTACAATATCTTCCTCAAAAATTTGAATTGTGGCTTGCCAGACCCACACAATCCAGCACACAACTGTCTGCTAGTAGCCTTTACTGTATTTTAGCTGTTCTTAATTTTCTAAGTTATTTCAAGAGTCTTGTGTCACCTGACTGTTGTGCTGTAAAGTGCTCAGAGCACAGTGGAGTAGCAAATTAAATTTCATTTGTTTATTCACATTTGGTGTTCTTGTCAGGGACTGCCATAGCAGGTCAGTGTCACAGACAATAACTAGAGAATATGCAATATTACATTATAAAGGGCAACAGTGAACAACAACAATGTTGTTCACTTCGAGAGGTTGTCATGACAACGATGTAAACTTCAAGAGCAAAGCTCAAGAGGTTTTCTGTTGTCATACAACCTTGAGATGTGAACACAGTGTTGTTGTTTACTGTTGCCCTTCCACTGTCTTGTACAGTGTATGTGCAACAGTAAAATCAACAGCTGCTCACTTATCACTGAGTCACAATTTCAGACTTTGTCCAAATAAATCTAAATATGGTTACTCTGCTGTGTTATACAGTAAATGATAAATATGCCTTTACTTTGACAAATTAGTTCAGCATCGTTTTGTTTCAGTGTCAGCACTCATTGTAGCGGCCATTGCCCGAACTCCAGTGCATTGCAATCTGCACATGCACAGTGATGATTGATGATATTATATCATTGATGTGACATACTCAAGATGGTACAACAACACGTTGATGTCACATCGATAGTACAACAGCACTGGGAGTGAATACATTTTCATTCATAATAGCACTCTCCCATACACTATAAATATATTATTGTTGTTCATTGAAATACAATAGAAGTACCTCACTGCATAACATCAGTATAGTGCAGTACCACAGTATATAAAATCATGATATTGTATGAAAGGGGATTACATTACCATAGAAACATAGCTTTTGTCAGCAGAAAATGACAGGCCCATCCAGTATCACATCGTTCATGACTATTTCATCATCACTGACCCTAATTAGTCAGAGGTGTCACTCCCACCCCCTGTTCCTCTACCTAAAATGCCCTTATTCCATCCCACTCATGCTTGAAGATCTCCACAGTCTTTGCCCCTACCATCTCCTCTAACAGGCTATTCCAGTCACCAAGCACATTTTCTGTAAAGAAAAAATAACTCACCATTGTTATATTGTTTCTTCCAAGGTATTTATCAGTATGCTTGACAGGTGCAGTATGCCAGCTGAGTTCATCTGCATCAAAGGAGGAGTTAATGCAAATGATATGTAGCATAATCAAATCAGAAAGCAGCAGAGAGAGTGCTGTCTGAGGTAGTTTGGGAGGTTGGTCAGAGTCATTTTGAAGCTAAAGGGGAAAAAGTCCCAACAGTACTCATGAAAAACTATTAAACTATAAGAACAAGAACAATACGTAAAAGGTGTAAAACACCAAAACTATAAAGTTCAAAGGTATTAAGTCCAAACAGTGAAATGTGGCCAAAGTGTGGACTACAGAACTACAGCATTCCCGAACGCTTTTTGATATTGGGCTGCATAGCCCATGTAAGTAGACAGGTGAAGCAGCAGGGAGGCTGTCGTGTAAGAATGTTTTCCACTTAAAATCCAGTTTCCTAGCTACCTCTTCAGAAGGCTGTGAGAAAGGAGCACTTTAGCTTTGTCACAAGCAGCAGCCTCTCATGATCAGGGTGTGTATATACCCCAGAAATTCAGCATTATTTCTTGTCATTTGGTTTTCTTGTCCACTCCAGAAATGGTAGTGGGATTCGCAAGTATTTTGAAAGTTGCTCTTCAAAGTGATTTACGTATGAGCAGAAGCAATATTTTGGAAGGAGGGATGTCTTCCTCCACCTCCTGGTCAGTGGTCTCTTGAAAAGAAAGAGATCCAGAGGGTCCACCATATTCAGGTTTGTTGATCATCATTAGAGATTCAGTGAATTTATAATCCACCAGAGAAGTGAACGCAAAGTGACCACTTCACCTTGGCACTTCGATATGTGGAGTGCCCCATAGAAAAGGCTCACTTCGCCTTGTTATTGTTACTTCGCATTGTCATACCACCTTAAACATGAAGTAAGGTGGAGTGACAACAATATTGGCAGCATCCCACCCACACAGTCACCAGAATGAATGTGCATCCCCAATGTGATACTGTTTTGTGTCCAGAAAACTACCCAGTGCTGACAAAGTGAAATAAGAGTGTAACAAGAAATGCAAAGTCTCCCAAATTAATGGTGCACTCAGTCATGCGCACAGTGGTCAGGTCACACACAGAGTCACCAGAATTAATGTGCATCCCCAAAATGCTACTGGCTTTTGCCCAGAAAATTTCCCAGTGCTGACTAAGTGAAATGAGAGCATAACAAGAAATGCAGTCTCCCAGAATTAATGGTGCCATGCAAACACACAGACAGATTAAAATTGTACTGCACACTCAAGGGATGCATACGAAAAGGCACAACAACTCTAACTGGTGCTTACAAGTCACAAATCTAAATCTGGAAAGGAATACATTTTGCCAGTTGGGGAATTAGTGCACGGCAGTAACAATCCAGTAAAGATATCACAAAGCAGTATAAAAAATCCATGCAGGTGCAGTGGATAGCAGATTTACATGGCTGCAAATCTGTAACACAATAAAAGGTGTCTGATTTAATGGCACACTACGCACACACACTCACACACACACTCAAGTAATGTGTACAAATTGAAAACCTTTAGTAATATAACCAAATGTTTCAAACAGACAAATTGTACACTGCTGCACTACAACAATCAGCAAAAAAAGTCAAGAAAAATTGAAAATATTACTGTGTGTACAGTAACAGTTATACAAGAAAAATATAACAAAAAATGAAAGATTGCCTTTTTCTCCAAGTTAATCTACCTACACCACAAATACGCCCCTCCCCCAAAGCACACTTCACAGTACACAGACTGACTTTTCTAAATTAACATTCAAAATCCACACACAACAATAAACACTCGATGATATGAGCATAGAAGGGTTTCCTACAATTGATGTACTAAATTTTGAACAAAGAATATTAATCAAAAAGGCATTTTAAACAGCTTTTAGAGGTTTTGAATCACAGAGCTCTGAGAGCAAACTGTCTCCAGCTACCACTGCACACACACTACCCAGGCCAGAACTGAGGCTGTGCTGACCAATCTAGAGCCCATGTGACCTGCAATCCCATGAATAACTGCAGAATTTCATATGGAGCTCAATTACAGGGTGAAGTCAGGCGAATTGCATTGATTTCAATGTACTTCGCCTTACAATTTGTGGAGAAGTGGTTTGGGGAAGGCAGAATAACGCAAAGTCATTGGTTTCAATGGACTTTGCATTCTTCATTATGAAGTGAAGTATTCCGCTTCACATTGTGGAGTTCTCCGCAGAGTCCACATTACTCAGTGAATCACTTCACAGAGCAAATTGGGGCCACTTTGCCCACCACTACTTACAGTATGGTAACTCACATGATGTACGGGAAGGAACACGAATGCCTATGGCTGTACTTCCCCGATGAGCTGCAGCACAAACTCCCCAACTTAAAAACGCTCATTAATGAGTACAATGGTGGGGTGGTGAAGCCTGTAGAGATATTACAAAACATGCTTACAATGCATCCAAATAACTAGTCAAAAAATTAGTGTTGTGATTAGTGACATGATCGTGAATCGTGATTTGTGACTGCATTTGTGATCGTGATGATGAAGAACTTGATTCAGTGTCAACGATGTGAGATAAACAATATGGAACTGTATTGGGAGGGGAATGCAAATGCCTACGACTGTACTTCCCCCAATGAGATGTAGCACAAACTCCCTGACTTAAAAATGCTCATTAATGAGTAAAATGACAGTGTGGTAAAGCCTAGAGAGATACTACAAAACAGGCTTACAATACATCCAAGTAACTAGAAAAAAAATTAATGTTGTGATCCATGATGTGATTGTGAATAATGATTTGTGACTGCATTTGTGACTGTGATGATGAAGAACGTGATTTGTATTACAAGTGACTTGTGATGATGTTCGTGACTTAAAAACGCATATTAATGAGTACAATGTTCATGCAGAATTATGCACCACACCAGTCCAGTACTCTGAAGGGAAGCCAAAGAAACAACTGTGACTTAACTTACAGATGGAGATTGGGCCCTAAAGAGATGCAATTGCACAGACAGATTAAGATTGTGCTGCACACTGAAGAGATGCAGATGCAAAGGCACACCACCTAACCAGTGCTCACCATCAGAAATTCAAATCTAGAAAAGAATACCTTTGCAGTAACAGCCACTAGTACTAATACCAGTAAAGATACCACAAAGAAGTACACAAATTACACAGTTGCAGTGGATAGCAGGTTCACATTGATGAAATTATTATGTGGCACAATAAAAGGTGTCTGATTTGATGACACGCGTCACACACATACTCACACAGACACACTAAGTAATGTGTAGCAAATTGAAAACTTCAGTAATATAACCACATATTTTAAACAAACTAAAATGATGCACTGCTGCACCACAACAATCAGCAAAAAAATAGCAAGAATTATTGAAAATATTACAGTGTGTACATTAACACAGTTATACAAGAAAAATATCACCAAAACAGAAAGCACTGTCTTTTTCTCCAAGTTAATCTACCTACACCACAGATACGCACCTCCCTCAAAGCACACTCCTACTGTCTCTTAGTACACAGACTGAATGTTGTACATTAACATTCAAAATCCACACACAAACAATAAACGCTCGATGATATGAGCACAGGACGGTTTCCTATAATCGATGAACTAAAGTTACAGCAAAACAAATGACTCAAAAAAGCTTTTTTAACAGCTTTTAGAAGGTTTGAATCACACAGAGCTCTCAGAGGAGCAGATTGTCTCCTACAGCTTCCTACACACACTACCCCAAACTGAGGCTGTGCAAAACAATCTAGAGCCCATGTGACATGAAATCCCCTGAATCACTGCAAAATTTGCCTTTGGAGCTTAAAAACAAGGTGAAGTACATTGCTTTCAATGTACTTTGCCTTAAGAATTGGTGGAGTAGTGGTTTGGGAAGGCGGCATTATGCAAAATCATTGTTTTTAATGGACTTCAGGTTACCCATTATAACGTGAAGTACTCTGCTTCGCATTGCGGAACACTCCGCAAATTCACTTCACTCCACAAATCACTTCATGGAGCGAATTGAGGCCACTTCACTCACCACTAATCATCATTTCCCTCATAGTAAAAGCCCTGAGTATATCAGATATGAAGTGCAAGGGGTGATAGTGTAAGGAGGGTTATTAAAGAGATTTTCCTCTGCCAGTAAGGTTTGATATTTATGCCAAGATTTAGTCATCTCTTCATCAAATGGCATATGTTCGCCCTTCACCAGGAGTTGCCAAAAGCCTATAAAGTTTGTTATAAATGCTAAACCTTAGCCATCTCTTCATCAGAGGACATATCTTTTTATGCCACTGGTGTCTCCCTTTTACCTTTCAGTGGGAGGGGAAGTGATATGTTTTTCTTTCATTGTCTTCATTATTATTATTTGTTAGGTCATACTTATTAATATTATGATTATTTTCCAAGGATCCTTGGAGGACCTTTGTCTTTTTTTTTTATTGAGACCGGGCCCCTCTTTCAGAGGTAGACTGGGAGCCACAATTTGAACCCAAAAGGCTTACTGTGTGTCTCAGCTATTAAGCAAAAATAACAAGATATTCACAGTGAAGCAACAGTAACAAAAATAACCTCTGGCAAGAGCCGGTAGAGCTGCAAGCAAGAAATGTGGTGTAAAAATTATTGAAAATTACCAAAATTATGAGCCTTCATTAGAAAAATGAAACGTAGGCTCCTAAATTTGTTATTTTGTAATATTTCACACCAAATCTTCAACATAGCTTACCCTGTCTCAAGAAGATAGCAAATGTTCAACTCCTGGCCTAAAGGAGATTTCATGCAGGGACTACAAAATCGACTTTGAGGATGCATAAACACATTTTGGGCAGGAGCTGAAAAGTGACAACTGTCACATTCATGAAGTGATGTAAAGAAATGGCTACGTTGAAAATGTGGGGTAAAAGTATTGAATATTACCAAATTTATGAGCCTGTATTTGTAAAAATCAACATAGCCTCATATCTTTCTTTAACATATTTGTACACCAAATTTAAATCCTAGCCTTCGTATGACCCCTAGAGATGCAGCAAATTTAAATTCCACCAGCAAAGTGAATGTGAAGTGGGCACTTTGCATTGCCACTCCACTACGTGGAGTGGGCAATGCAAAGTGCTCACTCCGTATTGTCATTACCACTTCACGTTAAGGTGGAATGGCAATGCGAAGTAAGGTGAAGTCATTGTTTTTAATGGACTTCACGTTACTCATTATGATTCTAAGTGATCCACTTGATGTTTCAGATTTGGCAGCCCCCCCACACATCACATGGCTTACAGTACTGTAAGTCACATGCTCTTTAGCTAGGCAGGAAGAAAGTGAATCATACAAGCAGACACTTTTACTTTCTCCTGTGCAGATGGAGAGAGAGGAGTGTGTTTTGTGACTGCTGATACTTTGAGATCAGAACGAGGAGGAGATTTAAACTTTGATTTAGACCCAACAGCTTTTTTAAAAGCTTCATGTTTTTGTCTTTTCTGTCTGTACTCTTTTTTACTTAATTTGTTCTTTATGTAAATTTTATTTTTCTTACAAAGAGGGACATCAGTTGCAAATTATGTCCATGCTGGAACTGCTGGTAGATCACCATGGGATCCCACATAATTTTTTTATTTCCTCACACCATGTGGTCCCCCCACACCTTCCTTGCTGTGTTATAAAATATATTCCTCCACCATCCCCGACCCTTGTATGTAATTATGCCCTTTTTTGGTGTCTTCCATATGTATTCTGAGCAGTTGAAGTATACTGGTCTAAACTGCATGGGTGCAATTTTCTTTCCAGTCTGTAAATGTACTGCAGACACTGTCCAACTCCCTGACTTAAAAACACTTATTAATGAGTACAATGGTGGGGTGGTGAAGCCTGGAGAGATACTACAAAACAGCCTTACAACATCCAAGTAACTAGTAAAAATATTAATGTTGTGATTCGTGATGTAATAGTAATTGTAAGTCATGATTTGTGGCTGCAAAAATCTTGAAAGTAGTTAAAGTGGTTACCCAAGGTTAGGGTTATTTTTGATATATGGAATGAACAAATGTTTGAAGTGGAAATTAGGTAGAAAATTGTTTGTGCACACAATTGATCTTTTTGCAGTAACAATTGAAGTGATATGAACATAAAATTAACATTTAGAGTGGTATAAACATGATGCAAGACAGAAATAAGTGTTTGTATTTATAACATAAGTGTCTGAAATAGTAAATGTTGTACTCAGTTAAGTTATGGAATATAACAAAACTTAAATGGCTATGAATTAGATACTTTGATTAGCAGAGAATATGTGTAGTGATTGTATGAATTTATTTGACAGATATAAAGGATGTCACTCAAGTGAAAGTCAGATAATCAGGATCAGAACCTGGTAGAAGGGGTTTTATTAAAGAAAAATAAGGTGAGCAGTGTGCAGGGATTATGATTTGCAATGGATATTGGTGTGTTTTAACATCATAGTAAAATAGTTATTGTGGATAATACATTTATGCTGCATATTGGAAATTGGTGAAACGGGGCACTCCAAAAGAATGTATCCAGTTGGAATTATTGTCTATAAATATATGAAATTAGCAAGTAATTTGCTGTATACATTATTTTTTAAGATGTAACACGAGGGGATGAGGAAGTGGAAAACCACAAAACGTTATGCATAATATGTGTACCAAGAATAATTAAAAGATTTATTGCTACAAGCAAGTCATTTGAGTGGAGTTTACTCTTTTTATTGATGTATTCAGTGTCATGTTTCACCAACAGGTCTAGAACTTTCCTGCTAACAATGTGGTGACCGCAACAGGATCTGTTTGGACAGAACTGACACCAAGATACCGCAAGTATAATGGTGGGATAATGACAGGTGTTTAGAACCTTCACCACTATTTGGTTCACAGGACATTCGTTAGTGACCTCTCCTGCCAGAACACATGGCTGTCTGACTGATGAGACCAAGGTGAGCCAGCATGCTGTAGGTCTCCAGTCAGTGCAGTTTACAAAGAGAAAACCCCTGATACAATGGCCAATAATTCTTAGCTCAATGTGGATGTTCTACAGCGCCTTACCTCCCATGGGGGTTGGAAAGATTTCACATCTAATGTGAAACACCAGACTGATCCAATAGAGTATGTCAGAAAGCTATATACTGAGGTGAAGTCTAAAAGTAAGAGACATGACCAAAAGGGTGCAATGGTCACTGCTTTGTCTGCTTTGTGCCAGACATTGGAATGTAAGGTTTCAGCTCTGCAAAAGGAGGTGAAATCAAAATCCAATGAGGTGTGTACAATACAGAAAGAGATTGAGAATGTTAAAGAAGAGAAAAAGGAAATTAGTAAACTGCAGGAAGAGAATTAGAGATTGCAGCAGGATAAGGTACAGATGTTACAGATGAATGGTGTTCTTTCGAGCATGAATTAGTTATGGAAAAGTGAGTATGAGGAGTTGGAAGAAGAGTTTGAAAGTTGTCAGAAAAAATTAGTGGAAGATATGGAGAAGAAATGCTAAGTACAGGGTGTTACAGCATAACGTTAGTAGGTTTCATAGGTGAATACTAAGTTTAAATAGATTTTCATCCATAATGCTTGCTAGAATTTACCATTCTCCCCATCTGTATATCTTATCCAGGTTCTGTTTATAGCTGTACATGGTTTGCCAGCTTACTACTTCATGTTTGAAACCATTCCACCCAGCTACTACCCGCTGATTAAACCACATTTTTCTTCTCCAGGTTTTACAATTTTCCCCAGTGAGTTGCAATGAGTGGACTCTGGTGCTATAAGTTTGCTTTCTGAAGTGTAGACCCAATCTTTCCTGTAAGTCAGCATCCTGCACTGATCTATATAATAGACATAGATAACCACTCATTCTTCTGTAATCCAAGGGAAATAAATTCATTTGTTCTAATCTAGATGTGTAATCTTTGCCTGCCATCCCTTTTATGGAGTGAGTAGCTCTTTATTGCACTTTCTCCATTTTCAAGATGTCCTTCTGATGGTATGGAGACCAGAGTTGGACTATGTATTCCATAATGGGACTCACCAATGAACTATACAGGGGAATGATCACCTCCCTACTTCTGTTAGACATATGACATAAAATGCTGTTTAAAACCCCATTTGCTTTCCTGAAAACTGTTACAGTGCTCTCCAAATTTTAGGTCATCATTTATTATAATGCCTAAGTCCCTCTCTTTTGTTACCTTCTTTAGAGTTATGTTACCCAACTTATAGTCCTCAGATGTATTATGCAACCAGAAGTGCATTACTGTGCATTTCTCTAAATTGAGGGGGAAGCCATAGATGTTACATCAATCATATATATAACTCAAGACTGTCTGTAAAGTTACATGATCATCCTGTTCTTTTATTTCAATCCCCAACCTACAATTGACAGCAAACTTTGTGATACAGTCGAAGCCACTTAATTAGGACACAATTAATGGGGATGTTCAGTTAAAGGGGATGATCCCCCTGACACCGATTAAGTGGCTATGTAATTCTATGAATCCTCACACCTTAAAAGGGGACATAGTAAGCCTGTTATAAGGGACAATTCTTGGCTCGTTTGCTGAGAAAATCTCATGAGTAAACTGATGATCAATTAACTTCTGAACGATCCAAAATGAACAACAATTAAATAATTAACACCTACTGAGAATAAATGCCTTTCCAAACGTATAGCACATATTGGCTGTGTCTTTATTGCTATAGTTCCTGTGCACAGTTATCTGACTGATGGCATACAAAAGAGTCTCTCTACCTTTGGCAGATAAAGTGCAGGTTCTGGAAACATTGCAAGAACCTGGTGGTTCAATGGCTAAGGTAGCAAACCTTTTTAACATTTCAAAAAGTCAAGTTGGTTGCATTAGCCTTAAAAGTGTCAGTGGCTCAGTAGTAGCACACTTGCCTCTGAGGCCAGGAGATCAGAGGGCTGTGGGTTCAGTTCCCACATCTGGCACTTGGGTTAATATCCCAGTACTGACACTGTAGTGCAGCACGAGAGGGGTGCTGCACTTCTGAGGTGCCGTCTTTCGGATGAGACGTTAAACCGAGGTCCCATCTGCCTGGACTGGTGGTAGTTCAGGTGGATGTTAAAGATCCCATTGCACTTATCGAAAAGAGTAGGGGAAATTTTTATTGAAAACAAACTTTCACAAAGAGAAAAAAACAAAACAATGTCATCAACAGTAAACCATAAAAGGAAATAAGCAGAAACATAAACAAGCATATTATCATAAATTTTGAAAACAATTCTATCTGCTCCGTAACCACTGCATTTTTCCTTTTTTAAAAAAAAAGACAAAACCCCTAACCCACCCAGTCAATATTCCTCCAAAAATTTTCAAATATTTCTTTACTCAAAAAGCGTTTTTCATAAGCATAAATACCATCCAATTCTCGTTGTACATGAAGAAAAACATCCTGCTGTTGTACTGTTTTACCTTGCAAGGATCAAGAGCAGCGTGCCTGCCAAATGGACCATTTGATACATACCAAAACAACGTGTATTGTACTGGTTGCCCATTTTGCCCATGAAGCTGGGATTTGTCCTAAAACCAAAATATCATAATCAATTAGTAAAAATGACTTTTCACCCCAGAGATCTGACAGTAATTTCCAAAAACTTTGTACTTGAACACAGTCAAAAAAAAGATGCTGCATTGTCTCCACAACCCCAGCACATTCATGTTCTCCACATTCTCAGTCAGAGAGTTGCTTATGTTTCTGATTGCCTTTCACCTGTAATTTTTGGTGCCCACAAAGCCAGGCAAAATCCTGCATTTTCCAAGGAATCCGTTTTTCTAACATATTTTCTAACAATAAAGTAATTTTAATATGAGGAGGTACCTGAAAGATTGGATCCTCCCGATACCAGGAGTCAAGTATTGCTTCATAAAAACCTTTTTTCTTCTTCCCCTGACACAAAGTCAGATCAATCTTTCAAGTACATATGTATTGAACTGCTGTCTGTGCATAACTAGGAAGTAGGCGATCAGTAGGGTGCCATTTACCCCTACCCCATGCTGTAAAAAAGGAATTACCCCAGAGCTGGAAACAAACTTGCCCTGAAATAGATGTCTGTACCAACAAAGGGAGGATAGAGCTATAAAAAAAGTTCCCAAAAAAGTATTCAATAGGATGTATCATATTTAAACCCCCTTCTTTCTGCATTCTATATGTATGATTTCTTTTAACTGGGTTTATTTTCTTTTAACTGGGTTTAATCTACTACCCCATAACAGGTGAAAAAATAAGCCTAAAACTTTTGTGTGCATATTGTATGGTAAGGGAAAAATATGAGATAAATATAGAAAAACAGGGGCTAAATATGCCCGTAACAGATACACTTTTTTCTTCCTCGACATTTTCCAATTCAACCAGGCCGTCACCTTCAGAAGTGCTTTATCATGGGCCAGATCCCAATTACAGGATTCCGATCCCCTAGTACCGAAATAAATGCCCAGAATTTTCACCTGTTCTTTTGTCATTTCAATGGGAAAATCCGATACAATATTGTTATCTCCGAGAACCAGAACAGTACTTTTCGTCATATTGATCTTAATACCTGTTATGTCAGAAGCTTCTTGAAATGTGGATATTATAGTGAAGCCTGACATGCTATAGGCTACAGTGAAAATGCAATCATCCGCATAAGCCGATATTTTGGAAAACTCATACCCATCTTTGTTTTTAATTGCCACAATTCTCGGATCTTGCTTAATCCTTTTTAATATATAATCTAAACCGAAAACATACAGTAAGGGGCTCATTGGGCAACCCTGTTTCACTCCATTCTTCAAAAAAATTGGGACTCCAAAAAAACCATTTACTAAAGGCAATGCTTGGGCTTCTTTATATAAAACTTTTACTAAGTTTATGAATCCTGATGGAATCCCATACTGACTTAAGGTCTGCCAAAGATAGTCCTGACTAATGGCATCAAAGGCAGTTTCTTGATCTAGTGCCATCAGGTATCCAGACAAGTTCTGCCGCAAGCCTTGCTCTACAATTTCCCTGATGACCACCAAGTTCTGCACAATATTCCTGCCTGGGATGGCACACGTCTGCTCTGGTAAAATCACCTTCTGTGCTACCTGTGCTAATCTGGTGTTAAGTATTTTTGCCAGTATTTTGTAATCAGAATTCAATAATGTCAACGGCCTCCAGTTCTGTAAATCATGTGGGTTCCCCTTCTTAAAAAGGAAAAACATTATCTCCAGCTGCATAGAAGGTGCAAGTCTTTCCTCTTCCCAGATGGCCTGAAAAAGTATTTCTAGGCAGATAGCTAAAATATCTCTATATTTCTTATAAAAATCATTAGGTATCCCATCTTTACCTGGAACCGTTTTATTGGACAATTGTGAAATAGCTCCCTGAATTTCAGCTTGAGTAATAGGAGTAACTACAGCATCTTGCTCAATCTTGCTTAAAGCCGGTGTAGTAATGCCATGGGAAAAATTAAAGGGTTCCTTCTTTTTATTTTGAAAAGTGGCTGCCATGTGTTGTTGTACAATAAGCATGATGTCCTGATTATTTTCCTTTAACTTACACTGTGTATCTCTAAGGCCTGTCAAAATTCTATTTAATGCACCTGCCCTGATTTCAAAAGGACTAACCTCGTCCTTTGTTCCTTGCGTATTATATGCCTGCTGTGTTGCTTTTCTCCTGACTACTCTGTCTAAATACTGTAACATATGTGTTTTGATAATGAGAAGCTTTGTCCAACATTTCTCACTGTCTCCTCCCTGAGATACAAGTCTTAAATACTGGGCCCTTGGTTTTAGATATTCAATATAGTCAATGTTTGCATGCTGCTTCGTAACTGCACCATACCAATCCTGCAGGTCTCTTTTAAAATCTTCCCACCACTCTATGGGACTATCATATAGAAAACTTAAATCTTTTCTGGCCTGCAACAAAGTTTTAACACCAATGTCTACCAGGTCATCTTGGAGCTTGGAAATATTCATTTTCCAGTACCCCCTTCCAATTTGTATTTTCTGCACGGCCCCTAAATGCAAAACTACCATAAAATGATCAGAGGTTTCCAAAGGCCGCACACTCACTGTTTGGCAGGATAAACATGCGGATACTAACCAGAAATCAATGTGAGTGGATAATCTACCTTTAAAAAAAGTATGACTCGGTTCCAAATGTAAGATATCATACACATCACATATATGATGGTGGTTCAGAAGCGTGTTTAAAGAATTCGTATCGCAAAATACCTTCTTCGTATTTCTTCCCCAGTCCCTAGCTGCAAGTCCACTATTAAAATCTCCACCCCATAAAACTAATTTGGAGGTGTGCAGAAAAGGCCCTATGCATTTAAACATACCAGATCTTTCTGCCTTACTTTGTGGTGCATATATATTAATCACCCTGTATCCTACTTTCTGCAAAACTACATCCATAATCAATGCCCTTCCAGGTATCAAATCATACACATGCAGTACTTTCACCTCGCCCTTAAAAAGTACCCCAATCCCAGAACAAGTTTCCTCACCGACAGACCAGAAAGAAACACCCCATCTCCAATCTTTTTGGGCCTGTTGTACTTCAGCCAAAGAATGTAATCTAGTGTCTTGTAATAAAAAAGCATTACCATCCCCAATACTAAGACTTAAAAAGGTGCTCTGCAGTCTCTTATAAGCCTTGATGCTGTTAACATTAATCGTACAAAAAGTTAGAGCCATCAATATCCCAAAAAAAAGAATAGAGAGGAAGCAAAAATAGTCAATCCCATTCACCGTTTCTTTTTCCTCTTCCTAGTCTTCGGCTTCTCAGTGGGGCCTACCTCTAAAAATCCATCTGCGTGAGAGGAGGCTACTGAGAAAGAGATCTGACTCACAGCCATCCTCATCCACCCCATCCTCAAACAGTAAAGTGTATGTATTTTGTACTGCTACCTCCTCAACTCCTTTAGTGTGTTTCAAAGCAGTCGTCCCTATTTTCCCTGCTTTTGACCAAGTGACCCTTCTGAAATCAGCATCTGCTTGTACTAAAAACTTGACTCTCCTCCAACTGCACTATGGGTTCTGAATCCTGAACTTTGTCACACTCTAAAGGCTTCTCCATGGTCACAGCCTCTCCTGTCTCTGTCAGAGTACACTGAGATGTGATGTACTGAAGGTGTGCCTCATCTATCTCTTCCCTCATCACCACCTCCTCGTCCCTGGGAACTTTTTGGGGTAATGGGGAGCCAATAGGCCCTTTTGTTAACAACTCAATCATACGTAACCTTTCTGTCTGGGCTGTGGCTACATTCACATCCTGCTCAGCCCGAACTAAAGCATCTACACTATTATGTGAGGCCCAAGAGCAGGTACGAAAAGAGTGACCTTTTTCATCGCAAAGGTTACATTTCAAAGACTGCCAACAATGAGTCCCAGCATGTCCCAAATCACCACATAATCCACATTTTTGCTTGTCACAGACATTGCTCAGGTGACCCACCACCCCACACTTAAAACAAGCTCTCAGCTGCCCAGGATAGAAAATCACCCCTCTGTCTCTGCCCAAAAAGAAACAGTTTGGTAAATGATGCGTTAGCCCATTGTCTAATCTCAAAACGATCTGGTAGTTCCACCCCCCTGTTCATAGTTGTTCATCATCCAAAATGGGCTTTGGGGCTCCTTGTACTGTGCAATGCTGCTGCAGCCAATACGTAATATCAGCCACATTTACCCCTTCATTTCGAAAAAGAACTGTGTTTTTTTAGTTAAGGGTATGGTCGAAGGGATTGCCAAAAATGGTTTCCACAAAGGGGAAAGTTTTAATAAATGATATTGCTTCCAGAATCTTTCCAAGCCAGCCAGATGTTTAAAACTTATGTCAAACAATACATCTCCTGGCACATGTATCAAGGCATAAATTTCATAGACAAAGAATTTCATGCTATCCTTCAATAATGCTCTATCTACAAATTTCCTGTCTGGTATCAAATCTAAATCACCCCTGAATTTTAAACGGACAGCATTACGTCTTTCAGCAGGTTCTAACAAGGGACCCGTAACAGTTGGGAATAAATGTTCTGCAACTTTCCCATGCCAGACTCTCTCAGGACCTGTTTCTGTAAAAACCACATCAGGCCTTTCTACAGGAACAGGACTTTGGGGTAACACCTCCGGTTCAAGACAAACCTCCTGAACTGAGTCATTTAAATCAGTTACTTCTTGTTCCGTAATAATCAACATTAAAGGATGAACATCATTTGTCTGCTGCAACATCTGAAAGTCTTTAGGGGAGCATTGTCGTGGGGCAAACTAGAGGACAGCAGCTCCTCCGGCACGGGGGTGGAAGGCAAAGAAAGTACAGTAGGTAAGTCACTTTCAATATCTGCATCCCAACCATGTCCAGAAGGGCTTTTTACCCATCCTGCAACCTGCAAGGCTGTGTCCACCCAGTCCTCCGACTCCAGTCTCTCCTGTAAAAAACGATCAGAGGACTTTCTGGAGTCCCCCCCCCCTTTACTAAAAAGTCTTTTACTTTTACTCGTTTCAGAAAAAGGACATTTTGGGTCTCCTACAGAGGCTCTAAGTGTAAAGTCAGCCTTTGGTAGATCACCACTGATAGGAATTACCCTACCTGCCTCCGTTTGTGTTCCAGAAAACAAATGCTGGGCATAGTTCTTTTCCCCCATATCTTCTGCTTGTTCCTCCGCCATTATGCTTCCTCCGAATTCCAGTTGAGCGGCTAAGTCATGCCTGTGGGGCTTCAGGTAAAACATTTTTGACCTGCACCCCATTCTCCATGCTTGTAGCGTCCTCCATTACTGTGACTACACCATCCTGTTGTAACTCTGCTTCCTGGTCCGGCTCGATTGTCTTCCAACGCTCCAGTGCCTCCATGAAACTCTTCCTCGCATCAACGTAACACTGTTCCGCCTCCGATAATCGTAATTGCAAGACGTTTTCTGATTGCAAAGCTTCTGAATTGGGTGTACTGCTTTCCAAACCGCTGAGAGATTCATCTCCTGTTGTGATATTCATGGCCATTTGTTCCTCCAAAGGTAATGAGACATTCAAAACTTTTACAGATTCCTCGGTAGTCTCCATTGGAAAAAGAGTTAGGATAGCTAAGGAGGAGACACACTCCTCAGCCTCCCACACGTCTGCTGCAGTCCAGAGCTCAGTCACTACTGAGCAATACTGCTACAGAGCCACACAGCGCCCTCTGCCTCCGAAGAGTAGGGGAATTTCCCCAGTGTCCTGGCCAAATTTCGCTCATTCATTAAAAAAAATACCACCAACAGCTTAATCTGGTTCAAGGTCAGTTGGCATTCATCTGTATCCTCCTCCCCCAGGTCGTGCCTGAAAATAGGCAGGATTTGTCTAGTGCACTTACCTGGTCAACAAAAACGAAATAAAATATATAAATAAATAAAAAAACAGAGCTGTTGTCTGAATGGCATGCAGACAGCAACCTGATGCATAAAAGGAAGCATGACAGCAAGGACACAGGTCAATGAAGCACTTCACCTGTGGGTTTTCTAATGCCTTCAGCAGGGGTGAACATATTCCAAGGCCAGTCCTGAAAAAGAAAGCCTCTGAGATCACCACCCATCTAAGTCATGTTAATTTTGAGGCTACAGATGGGTGACTGTGTCGCTGAAAAAGCAGCTGAAATACTGTTTGTAAGAAAGAGCAGGGTGAAAGATTGGAATCTGATGAGCAATCAGCATCCGAATGGATTAAATCAGTTCTTCCTACCTTAATTTCTGATTATGCTCCCACCGACATATTCAATGCCAATGAAACCAGCATTTTTTTCTGTGTCTGTCCTGGTCAAGGGCATATACAGAAGGATATGGATTTGGTGGGAGGAAAAAAGGCTAAGGACTGCGTTTCCCTGCTGTGCTGTGCTAACATGTTGGGCAAAGAGAAACTGCCACTTTTAGTCATTGGCAAGAGCAAGAGGCCCCGATGTCTGCCTAAAGATCTGTCCACACTGCCAGTCCAGTATGTAAGCTTAGCAAATGCTTGGATGACCAGTGCGATTTTCCATGACTGGCTTGAAGCCTGGAACAGCAAGCTTCATAGGAGGTGCTGCAAAATTATTATTTTTGTGGACAACTGCTCTGCCCACCCTGCAAACATAGCTGGCAGTTTCAACAACATTGCAGTCCAATTCTTCACCCCTAACATGACCAGACATATTCAGCCCCTAGATATGGGGGTGATAAGAAATTTGAAGGGTCATTACCACTCACTTTTCTCAGAATGCATAGTGGGAATCAACGACAATGGCACCATGGCCCTGGCATCAGAGATCGCCAGAAGGGTAAATTTAATGGATGCCATCTACATACTTCACATGGCGTGGGCTGCTGTGAAGCCCACAATGATTGCAAATTGTTTTTGAAAGGGTGGCTTTTTCTTTATTGAGGAGGAATCTGTGGAAGGCATGCAAAAGGAGGAAGCAGAAGAGGGTGCCACTGCATTCCTACCACTGAAAATCCCCTCACGGTTGTTCCCCTGCTTGACAGTCTGACCACTGAGGAATTCCTGTGCTTTGTCAACATAGATGTGGCAGAAGCAACCGAGGGTGATCTCACTGTCTTGACAATATGTGAGGCTCTAAACACCTTGAATCCAGAATCAGATGAGGATGAACAAGCAGAATCTGAAACCATTCCGGAACAGGACCCCGTCAGCAGAAGGATGCCCAGATCTTTTGCAGCTAGATGAGGAATTGGTGCATGCAGCACGGGAGAGTGGAAGACTGGGAACATCTCTTCAACCTGGAGGGTGCGATAATACAGCAGATGGCTATTGAATCACAGCAGAAGAAAATTACCAATTTCTTTAGTTGAGGAGGTCCCAAGACTACATTGGACAGATAAGTGTGCCACAGTGTACTGTACAGTACTGTCTTACATTTTTTTCTGTATTTTATTTTGAATAAAGTTAACAGAATGTGAAACTAAGACAAACAGCACAACTCCACAAAAAGAGCTGTAATCACTATGTGTGCTGTATGTTTCAGTCTGTCTCTGTTACTGAACATTTGAACGTCTCAGTCTGTCACCATTTTTGTCTCTTCTGTTATAGGAGACAGTTGCTTAAAGGGGATGATTAGTCATCCACAGAGGCGTCCCCTTTAAGTGGCTTCAACTGTACAAACATTTTATTCATCTAACTGGAGTGACATCACATAGATGTTAAACAAACTTGGGCTCAAAACTGAGCCCTGAGGCACCCCACGTGTCACTGAGGGCCATTCTGATGTTACCCTCTTCAAGGTGGGTTTACTCACCTTTAAGGCCCTACATGACCTGGGCCCTGGTTACCTGAAGGACCTTCTTACACCTGCTGTCTCAGTCCACTCCCTCCGCTCCTCCTCTAAAGGCCTCCTTGCAATTCCCAGGATGAGGTTAAAAACAGCAGGTGACAGAGCATTCAGTGTCACTGCCCCCCATCCTGTGGAATTCGCTTTTTCCAGCTGTTGGGGAGGCCCCTTCTGTTGAGGTATTGAAGACCCACTTCAAGACCTTCCTGTATAATCAAGCCTTCCTGGACTGTGTTTTATAGCCATCACCTAGTCCTAGAATTTCAGGTTTAAATGTAACCCTTGGCTATTATGAGTTTAGTTATTGCTTCTGAGAGCAGTATTTTTATAATCTTGTTTTAAATTGATGGAAACGTTGTATTTTATTTTCAGAATATGCTGACTATGTATGTTTATAATTTGTATAATGAAGTTTTGGTATGTTCAGCACCCAGAGCCTCCAGGATGGGTGTATTGTTAAATAAAATGTGCCTTGCTCTGCCTTACCCCATCTATGCAGATCCTTTGTTTTCTGTTACACAACCAGGAAGCAATCCAGGGTCTTAAGTTCTCCTGAATGCCCATACTATCTAACACCTGTATTAACTTGGTATGCAGAATTTTGTCGAATGCTTTGGTGAAATCCAGGAAGACCACATCCACTGGATTACCTATATCCAAGCACTTACTAATGTTGTTGTTGAACTCCAAGAAATTTGTCAGACATGATCTCCCCTTTGTGAATCCATGCTGAGTATTATCCCTAAACATCCCAGAATTTAAATAATCATTCAGGTGTTCTTTTATTATCCCTTCCAGCATTTTACATACAATGTTTGTGAAACTTACAGGTCTGTAAGTTGATGGTCTGCTTCTATTCCCTTTCTTATACAAAGGTATCACATTTGTTTTTCTCCAGGATTCAGGTTCCTCTCCCTTATCTAGAGACTGCTGAAATAGATAATTTATGGGCTCTGCCAATTCCTCTGCCAGCTCTCTCAACATTCTAGAGTGTAAACCCTTTGGCCCTGCTGATTTGTTTGGGTCCAGTGCCTTCAACCTAGTTCTAATTTCTTCAGTATTTATATGTATAATGCTTTGTGTCATATTCTGGTTTATAGAATATAAGGTATTTATATTTGCATTAAATACCGAAGAAAAATATGCATTTTGTTTTTCTGCCATTTCTTTATTGTTACTTGTTAATACATCAGGCCCCATTAATCATCCCATGGTATTGCCAAATTTGTTATTTCTGTTGATATAGGCATAGAAGGATTTATGATTATCCTTTGTTTTCCTGCAAGTTTCTGTTCATATGCTTTCTTTATTTCCCTTTGTATCTCTCTCTCTGCTTTTCCCTGGATCTGAACAATCTGTCACTGTTGTTTTTTCCATTTAGGGTTCTGAATAGCTTATGTTTTTCTTTAATCATTTTTCTTAATCTGTATTTAGCCAACAAAGAGTTGCTTTCCCTTTTTATATTTCTTCCTGGATGGTACATACTGGTTAGCAAGTGATTTTACATTTTCTTCTAATATGGTCCACATCTGGTTGATACTGATAAAGTTTAAGTTTTTCCTCCAATTCCAATTCCAGTTTTTCAGTTTCTGTTTCATAGCAGAAAAATGTGCCTTACTAAAATTTTGTGTTACTATTTCATTTCCCCTGTCTCTACTTGATTTTGTTCCTTGATGTTAAATAACACTATTGAGTGGTCGTTATTCCCTAGTGGTGCTGTTTCTTGGCATTTATGAATATCATGTTCCATATTTGATAGGACCACACATCCAGCATCTTGTTTCCCCTAGTATTTTGTTTCACCAGTTGTTCCAGTCCCACTTGGGAGAAAGGTTCCAAATAATCCTTCTCTTATTTACAAGTGGTATGTAGTGTATCCCATTTTATTCCTGGCAAGTTCAGATCCCCCATAATTAGAATTCTATGTGCTGGGTTTAGATTTAATATTTTATTTAGTATAGTATTATTGTTTTCCCTACTACATGATGGAGGTCTGTAGATTAGTCCTAAAATAATTTGGGGGGGATTTTTAGGGGTTATCTTACTCAAAATATCTTCTGTTGTATCAGTCTCCATGGATATGAGCTCTGCTCTTGTATTTTGTGAAATATATAGTGCTACTCCACCTCCCTTCTTGCCTTCCCTAGATTTGGAAAACAAATTATATCTCTGAATCTCTTTCTCCCATGTGTCGTTAGCATCCCGCCATGTTTCCCTGATTGTAATGATTTTTATTCCTGTTTTCCAGTGTATAACATAGTTTATCAAATGTATTTGCTAGACTTCTGGCATTTAATAATAGCCCATTCCATCCAACTACTTCATCCATTTTAGTACCTATTTTTCCTTTTGTTTTCTCCTTTGATACCTCTGCCCCATACCCCCCTTTTTTCAGTATAAACTGATATTGATGGAGTCCTTTATTATCCCTGCCAATCTTCTAACCCTCATTTTATTCAAGTGTAAACCATCAAATTTAAATTGTCTCTCATCCCCAAACATATTCTAATTATTTATAAATCCCTGACCTCTTAGTTTGCACCATTCTCTCAACCAACTATTCAACAATTTTATCTTTCTATTTTTCTTATAATGTCTCCCGAATACTAGTAAAACCCCTGAGATTATAATATATCCACCTTTAGTTCTAACCTCATCAGCTACTGTGTCAAAATCATTAAATAGCTCATTTAGCTTCCTTTTGCCAGTATCATTTACCCCAAGGTGAAGTACAACTAGTGGATTGTACTGGTTTCCATTAGGCCATTTAACATATGCTTCACATCTAGTATTGTTGCTCCTGGGAGAGTACAGACCTTTATTCTATGTTTTTTCCTTTTACAGACCAAGGAATTGATCACCTTGGTTAATGAGACACCTATTACTATAATGTCTTTTTCTGTTTCTATTTGTTTTGACTCCTTTGTGATTATACCTGTGTTTAAGTTATAATTACTTGTTGACTCCATCAGGATTGGTATTTCTTCTCCCACCTTCATTTCAGTGTCAGTACTGCTTGTGGACTGACCTCTGCACTCCGTGTTTACTACTGTTTGTTCTTCAGGCTCTACTGGTTTCCAGGGGGTACATTTATTGTATGTTTCTAATGGTGCACATTTAAATTTCTGACCCCCTTCTTTTTTGATGTCTCTTAGGTAGTGTGCCCCATTCCTCTATAGCTTATTTTTGCTGAGTATTCAAATGACCCAGTCCCTCAACTATATCCTGTGTATCAACTTTCATCTCCTTTTGAATTATGTTTTGTCCAGTCTCAAGTGTTAGCTCTATATCAATGGCAGTTTGAGCTATAAATTGCTCTAGTAGACTTATTTCATTTTAAATTATTGCCCTGCTTCTTAAACAGTCAATTTCTTTATATAAAGTCACAATGAATAGGCACTTATCTTGTTGAAAGTTTATTTGGGGGCTGTCTGCAGTAAACATAAGGCAGGAGGTGCAGTGCCTCATGTTACTCACAGTGTTACCTTCCATGCCTCTGTCTTCAGAATCCATTTTATCTGGCTTTACTAATGCTTTTTTTGCTCACCTTGTAACTATGTCTGGTGCACCCATCTGACCCTTCAGACCCTCCAGACATGCCCAACATGTATGTGTCTCTCGGGGGTGCATCTTCACATGCTGTGCCATGTGCCCTACTTGGCTCACCATACTCCTACATGGGCAGCATGAAAAAGAGCTCTGTGACCAGGAAGAACACTTAGGAGTCACAGTGTTCCGACACAGGTACTTAGTGAATGAAATTCAATTATACCTACTCTAGAAATTTTTCAGTGCTACCCAGGTGAATTCCACTCATCTGTGGAACTGGCGTTAGTGTTACTGCATGAATGCATTTGGTTTAAAAGAGAAAGAAAACAATCCCCAATGTTGCTCGCATAAGCCTGAAGTTCCAGTGCAAGCACATAGAGCTACTCAACCTCTCTTCCTGCTTCCTATAGCAGGACTCCACCCAGTATAGTAGTTTATATCACTATTATTTTTTGTTTGAAAATACACACAGACTGCAAATTAAAAGTACATTAAGGGTTTTACTGCTCCCTCTTTAGTGGGGTAAACTGCAGCACCCTGTATCTTTCACAGCTTTAAAAAAAAAAAAAACATTCTGCAGCAAATACATCCACCCTGTTCACAGGAGGGCAGCCTGAAATAGAGATCTGTGAGCTGGAAGAACACCTAGTGGTCACAGTGTTCCAACACAGGCACTTAGTGAATGAAATTCAATTATACCCACTCTACAATTATTCAGTGCTACCCAGGTGAATTCCACTCATCTGTGGAGCTGGCCCTTAGTTTTACTACAAAATTTATTTTATTTAAAAGAGAAAGAAAACCATCTCCAATGTTGCTCATGTAAGCCTGTAGTTCCAGTGCAAGCACATCGAACTGCTTGACCTCTCTTCCTGCTTCCTATAGCAGGGCTCCACCCAGTGTAGTAGTTTACAAGCATTATTATTCGATTGTTAAAAATACACACAGACTGCAAATGAAAAGTACATTAAGGGTTTTTACTGCTCCCTCTTTAGCGGGATATACCACAGCACCCTCTGTCTTTCACTGAATGGAACCTTTCAAGGAGGTGTTGATTATATGAAGTGTAGACAGCAGATTGATCCTAGAATCATGTGAGAGCAATGCCATTGTGCACCTTCCTATCATCTCATCATCCTCTGTTGAGGAGGATGATGCTCCTTGGGATACCAGAGGATACAGGTGCCACCCACTAGTTGCTGCTCTGATCAAGGATGATAAAACTGAGGTAGATAGCCTGATCTCTAAGGTTATAGCAAAAAGTGAGCTGTCTGAAAAACTGGCAAAAGCCTTTCAAAAGGCAGTTGCCAATGCTCTGAAAAGGGAAGTAGAAAAACAAACACTTATCCAGGGCATGGCTACTGCTATAGCAGAGGCAGTTGCTAAAAGCATTATTCTCAGGAGTCCCAAACTCCAATTTAGCCATAGTGCTCTACAGTCTGTGCAGGCTATTCACAGCACTGTGGACAAAATCGACCATTTGGTCATGGGCAACAATTTGAGTTGCCACTTGAAAAAGGAGCAACAGCACTGACAAATGCTTAGCTTACTGCTGGAGTATCAGGTTTAAGCCCTCAAGCAAACCATGGGCTGCATGTTGTGGGTCAAATTATCGGAAAAGGTCGGGAGTGACACCAAGTTCTCTTTCAGTGCTGTCGCCACCCACATCTTAGTGGCCCATGATCCAAATATGGTCAGCATAATGCTGGCTACACAAGTGAAATGGCATAACAAGGAAGAATCTGCCCAGTATTAAGAATAACTATTGCTCACTTACAATACTGGCAAAGTGCACACATGAGGGGGGCAGACAGAGGCTCAATAGAGTACAAATGTTTTTTCTTGAGAAACCTTTTCCCAGCCATTCAGAAGAGTGTGGAAGCCACAGTCTTCCCTAAGTGGGACAGATTCTACAAAATTCTAGAATGGGAGGAACACATTTACCAGGTCCATACCAAGTACCTTGGTTTGGGCTCTAAGACCAAAGTCACTGCTGTGCAAAAAGGCATAGAGTCATCTACTCAGTATAAGGTAGGGGGGAATACTGAAGATCTTCAGCAGAACAGATCTTCATAGAAGAAGTTTAGATGAAAGTTGAACCAACAAGATATGAAAAGAAATAAATGACAAACACAACAGTATACCAGGATTTGTTAGCTGAGGTAGAGCAGCTTTAGGAATACAAGTCCAAAGTCAAATTGGCAAGGGTTTTGGCAGTCATCTTCAGATCAGATCCTGAACTGGGGTGGGCAGGCCACCAAAGACCTTTTCTGAGTTAAGCCAGAAGCTCTGTGCATGGATCCTGACACTCTACAATGCCTTGCAGAATTGTTATGGCTCAGCCTGATGGTGTAAGGCCCCAGTCTGCATACTTACCTCTTTGGTAACTGGTGACTAGGGTTGCTCATGTGTGGAGGTGCTGGTCGAGGGCTGCCAGCTTGAAATGCTTACAGACACATGACCAGCCATCTCAGTCTTACATCAGACCCACCCCCAATGTTCTCCATGGTCTATTGGAGGTCTTACTTCCAGACAGATCTTTGAAGGGACTGTAGCAACAATCTATCAGTCAATCTCTATAACTGTTATTTTTTGAACCTTGGAGGTAGAACACAATTTTGACCTTATGCAGCTTCCCAATCATCAGAGCATCCTGGTAATTGATTTTATCCCCAGCCAGGATGTGGGGTGGATTTAGCCAATCTGCTGCTTCTTGAGGCACAGAGTCTCCATTGTAGGCTGTTCATTTCTGATTGACATGTAGTATCAACCATATAGGCAAATGGATGTGGAATATGACATCATCATCATGTTCCAATACAATCCCCTTTTTGACAGGTTGAAGCCTATTTTGGAGCAAGACTGGGATGCCTTTGCCAAACACAAGCATGACTGTGGAAGGATGGACACCATCATAAGGGTTACTGGTGGGACCCACCACTACAAAAGCAGTACATCTTCCCAGCAGATTCAATTCCATCCCTTAAGGCTACCATTGAATCACTTTTAAAGCAAGAGTTCATCAGACCTTGTGTCTCCACTGTCAATTCCCAAATTCAGCCTGTGAGGAAACCCAGTAAGACCTGGAGACTAGTAATTGATTACAGGCAGCTTAATCAGGTGACCCCCAGCTGTGCAGGGCTTTGGCCCTGAATGTGCTAAGACTTTTAAATCCTGAAAACAAGTGGTTCAGTACCTTGGACATTTCCAGTGGCTTCTGGTCACTGCCATTGGCCCCAGAAAGCCAATACAAGTTTTCTTTCACCTTTGAGGGATGTCAGTTCACCTGGATGTGCCTTTCACAGGGTTTTCATAACAGTCCCTCCCTCTTTCACACCCACATGTGAGACACCCTCTAGGGCTTCTCCATACCTGAATGTCTCTTACAATATGTGGATGATCTTCTCTTGGCCACAGCAGACCAAGAGCATTACCTACAGTTGCTTGCTGAACTCTTTGCACTCATGCAGTGTGCGGGTGTAAAATGCAGCCTGCCAAGGTCCAAATTTGCACTCTGAAGTATCCTTCTTAGGCCTATGAGTTACTGCAGAAGGGAGAATCCCCACCCTTGACAAGATGCAAAGTACTCAGGACTTACCGCTGCCCACCAGTGTTTCCACTTTCAAATGTTTTCTGTGCATGGTAAGTTATACCAGAGATGTTATCCATCATTTTACACAGAAAGCCACACCACTGTATGAATTGCTGAAAAAGAATGCTCCCTGGAGTTGGAGCCCAGAACATATCAAGGCAGTCTCTGCCTTGAAACAGACCTTAGCCTCAGCCCCTGGTTTGGCTAACCTAAATCCAGATTTGACCTTCCATTTGGAAACTGTCACCTCTGATATGGCTATGCCTGCCATTTTGGCACAGAATGTGCATGGTTACCTTAGGTCTATCACCTATGCATCCCAAATCCTTTTACCAGTAGGGGAATTTGAAAAAAAAAATTCCACCAGCAGAATTTCCAAAAAAGTGTAAATTTCACCTCAATGAAAGTTTGGACTTCATTTTCACAACTTTTGTGGAAATTCTGCCTCAAAAATGAGGAATAAATATACAGACTGTGGGTTAATTTATTGAACTGTGGGAAAAAAATACGAAGAATGGATCACTGCCAGTGGTCAAGTTCTAAGGCTTTTTTTAACCACAGTTTAATTCATTAATCCACCCCCACTGATCAGGGGTCCCAGTAAATAAATAAATGAAAAAAACTCCAATCTCTCCCTCAGACCCTCCTGATGTCTAGTGGCCCCCAACCCCTCTGATTGTTGTTCCGAAGTAAACAATTCCTGATCACTGGTGTCTAGTGGTTCCCAACCCCTCCAACCCAGGAATCACAGCCCATTGGTCCCAGTAAAGAATAAACAAAAACTCTGATCCCTCCCAGGTGTTTTGTGGCTCCCCCACCTACTAATCATGGCCACAAAAACATTTTATTTCCCTGGTGTCCAGTGGAACCCCCCTTCCTATCCTGGACTCCCTTCTTCCACAATAAAAACCAGCTAGCAGTCCACTGACTCATCCCCCTTTATTACCAGTATTCCCTGATGTCTAGTGGACCCCTCCATCCCTGATCCCTTACTAAAACATGCTCTGTCCAAAGCTGATAGGGCTGCAGAAGATAAATCTGGGTTAAAAATATTGAAAATTATATGTCTTTTTCTATTTTTACACCTACTTTTCAACATAGCCTTGTGATGAACCTGCCTCACAAAAAGGGCAGAGAAAATGTTCATCTCCTGGACTAAAAGTGATGTCATGCAGGAACTGCAAAATCAACTTTTGGGCTGCAAAACACACATTTTGAGCAGGAGTTGAAAAATGACAGCTGTCACATTAATGAGTCACTGTACCAATATGGCTATGTTGAAATGTTGTGGTAAAAATACTCAATATTACCAAAGTTATGAGCCTGCATTTGTAAAATTTAGCATAGCCTTATAACGTAAAGCAACAGTGCAACAATTGGTGAACATTTTGACCTATACTTTTCTATTCTATTTTAGACAGACACTTACCTCCTGAATTGTATGATACTCTTCTTTCCACAATTTGAGTCTGCTTGAGTACTTTTTTCATGCCTGAAATAATAAAAGGAGCACTCCTTTTAATGTGTCTTGAACCAGGTTTTCATTGTTAAATGTAGCTGTTTTTGGACAACTATTGTTTTGTAAGGTCAGAGAGCACTGCCTGCTGCATAAAATTTCATTTTAGTCACAAAAGAAGTGATATATAAACAACAGATGGTCAACAACAGCTGAAAATACTGATGAAGACCTGAACTGCACCTGTACTGGGTCATAATGTTGTACGCTTAATAGCGTATGCATTATGTGTGAAACCCGGACCTATGCGCTCTCCATGTTGGACTCCCCCCAGAGTTAGAATCCTAAGTGGGGGGGTCTGTGGGCACAGCCCCTGTAACAGGGGGTGTGAGGGGCAGAGCCCCCCACAGATCAGTAGAATTCAATAAATCACGCAATGCAATTAAGTCTCATGGCATTCTGCCATGTGACATTTTGACCCCGTGCCATCAGCATCATATTAATCCTTAGGCTGCCAAAAGAGAGCATATCAGAATTTTGGACTAATATATCAGTCTGTGGCATAGCAAAGGTTAAAAGGAGTGATCATTTTATTATTTCAGACATGAAAGAAGTATTAAAGCAGACTCAGACTGTGTAAAGAGGGAAAGAAGGATATCATACAACTCAGAAGTTAAGTGGCAATCTAAAATAACATAAAAATGCATTGGTCAAAATTGTAACCAGATTATTGCACTGCTGTTTTAATAGATGAGCATACTAGAATCATACAACACAAGAATGTATGAAGTATAATACCACCCCATATGACATTTATTCAAAGTCAGGGAATGCATTGCTATTTTTGGGGGGGTATTGAAAAAGTATAACTTGGTCCACAGGGAGGAAGTTCAGATTCAGCTTTACTTAATCAAGCCCTACTACAGGGGGAGGACAGCATTCACCCCCAGAAAGGAGAGCTGCCAATAGGTGGCTCAATCCTGCTCCTACCCGGCCAGCTCCCCGATGACCCGAGGTAGTTCCCGAACCTGGGTCACTGGCATGACATGAGGTAAGGCTAGATGCCTCAATCCTCTGCACCACCAGACTGGCAGGTGATGGCCTTCTAAACTGACCTGCCTTTAGCGACTGTGGACATGAAGACAGTAGAGCAGTCCCCAGTGTTGCCATCCCTTAGCTTTTGCAAGCACTGAGCCGATATGGTTATGGAGACCTTTTAGGAGTGGCAAGAGAATTGAAAAGAATATGAGGTGCTCTCACTGCACCACAGTCAGATGTAACTGATACTGCTGCTATTACAGAACTGCACATGTGTGATACTCACACATGTGCAGTTTGCCTCATAGTCAGCCATAACATGGCAGCACTGACATGACTACATATGAGCCATACTCACATATGCATAGTTTAAGTCAACACCAGTAAAAGTAAGACCCCACTGAAAATGAGAAACTGCATCTCAGCGAGGCTAATGTGTATCAGAATATTGTAGAAGTAGGTAAAATTAGGACCCCTCTGAAAATGAAATCCTGTAGCTCTTCAAAGATATCCTGTGTCAGTACATTGTCAAAATGGATAAAAGTATGACCCACTGAATATGACATACTGCATCTCAGCCAGGCTATCAGTCTGTGCCTGTACATTGTAACAATGCTATAATACCATCAAGAGGTTCTGGAGACATGTGAACATTGAGAGCAAAGCTTGAGAAATTTCAACATTTTTCCAGAGCCTCTGTGATATGTTGCAGGTGAGTTTTACCATTTAAAATAAATAAAAACAGACTTAACATTTGTTGCAGTGATTTTACTGATAGGCATAATGAAGTCAGTTGTGTACATCTATTGATTTGCACATAAAGGAAATTGTACCTGTGTTTTGTCCCAGTTTTACTTTAAAAATACAGAGAAAAGGAGGGTGTCCTATAGGGAAATGCTTAGTTCAATTTGGGAACACTGCAGTTGACATCACTATCATTTTTTATAATTCTCTAGGATGCCCCATGCAACCTATGGAAACCCTAAAAGATTAGCTGTCTAGCATTTATTTACCCTTCCTACAAGTATAAAATCCAATTGCACCTTAGTCAGCCATATCATGGCAGCACTGACATGCCTACATATGCACCAGACTCACTTATGCATAGTTTAAGTCAACAATGGTAAAAGTAACACCCCATTGAAAATTAGATACTGTGCCTTAGCCAGGCTAACGTGTATCAGTACACTGTAGAAGTGGGTAAAATTAGTACCCATCTGAAAATGAGATCCTGCATCTCATCAAAGCTATCCTGTGTCAGTACATTGCCAAAATGAATAAAAGTATTTCCCAATGAATATGACAGCCTGCATCTCAGCTAGGCTATCTGGCAGTGTCAATATATTGTAACAATGCTATAATACCATCAGGAAGTTCTGGTGACATGTGAACATTGAGAGCAAAGCTTAAGAGATTCCAACATTTGTCCATAGTCTCTGTGATATGTTGCAGGTGAATTTTACCATTTAAAATAAATAAAAACAGCTTTAACATTTGTTACAGTGATTTTACTGACAGCATAATGAAGTTAGTTGTGTACATGTATTGATTTGAGCATACAGAAAATTGTACAGGACTTTTGTCCAAGTTTTATATGGAAAATGCAAGGAAAAGGAGGGTGCCCTACAGGGAAATGCTTTGTTCAATCTGGGAACACTGCAGTTGGCATCGCTATCCTTCTTTGTAATTCCCTCACTAAAAAATTAGCTGCCTAGCATTTAAAATCCTTCCTACATCCAATGCCACTAATTAGATCCAGAAATGGTTTACATAAATCAACTATTCAGAGGAAATGCTCACACACACACACACACACACACACACACACACACACACACACATGCTGGTAGAGTTGACTAAGACTAATTTGACACTGCTCTGCAGTTGAATCTGTTATCTGTTGAATGTCATGTCACTAAATTATTGGTCTTAAAAGATAGCAAGTCACATTGCAATAAAAAAAGCTGAGAAAACAGTGTAGAAACTGGTCTACTCAACAGCCCTCTTGCATTAGCTCTAAAAATGCTATTTACCAAGTTGGATTCAAAAGTAAACATGTGTTTCTTGTACTCACTGAACCACTACAAGATTGGGTGGGAGCGGTGATTGTCCAGAGCATTTGTTTCTTAATCCCTAGGCTGATGAAAGAACTAAAATGGATCTATTTGATTGAGCCCCAGACAGATGTTCAGTCTGCAGCACTACAATGGTTAAATTGAAGGAATGCGAAGACATCAAAGGATCATTCGAAAACTCCAAAGGAAGTGTTCCATGGTCTGAATCTGGTAGCTCATTTTTAGAGTTGATGCAATAGGGCTGCAGGATCTGCCTACCTGCAACCCTAAAAAGTAATCCCAATTCCCTGGTGTCTAGTGGACCCACTCACCCTCCACCCCAAAAGTTCATCCTCCACCACCCCTCTCCCCCCCATATTTCCCCTGAGCAGGCCTCCAGCATAGCCTCCTTTCTCCTTCACTACCAGTGGGCTACTGAACTGTCAGTGAATGACCACATGGTTGTACAAGCACACTCATTCACTGACAGTTCATTAAACTGTGGATAGAATAAATTCCTCAGTTTATATGCATTTTTCTGCAGTTCACAAAAATGTCAGCTGAACCTGGTGAAACTCCATGGCAAATGCCAGTTTCGCCAATAGTGAAAGTTCCAAAATTTTCCAAAAAATGTCAAAAATTTTGCAGAAGTTCAGTGAAAGCAGAATTCGCAACTTTTGTCCACCCCTACGCCAGTGGCACAAAAATATGCTCTTTCTGAGAGAAAGGTGCTGGCCACAGTATGGACTGTGAGGCACTTTACTTACATTGTTGGACTCAGCCCCACTGTGTTGAACACCAACCACACCACCACAAATTTCCTGTTATCAGACTGAGTAAACGATGGAGATGTCTCAAATTCAAGACAAATTGGTCACTCCTCTTGCAGGATCAGGATATTACTGTATTCTCCACCAAAACCTCCTCCATTCTAGCCAATGGGCTCCTTTATAATAGAGACCCACATGAGTGTGGACTGCAACCTCCCTCCTTACCAGAATCCACTCCATTTCTGCCCACCACTGACATTGTCTTGGTGAAGAAGAAGAAGAATCAGCATTTATATAGCGCTTTTCATACACAGTATCCCAAAGCACTTTACAAGCAGTGCTAGACTGGTGTTGAAGTGACTGAATGTGTGATGGCGGCCATATCACACATCATCACCCACACACAGCCTGGATAATTGCATGAACCGTTTTTTTATGGGAAAGGGAATGTTGGCCAAGACACCGGGAATGTTCCCTGCTCTTTATGAAGAGTACCCTGGGTTCTTTTACTTCCACCTGGCACCCACCAGGACAACACCAGGATGGGCAGAAGTGACCTCGGTTTAACATCTCATCCAAAGGGCGGCACATCCTAGCAGTACAGCACCCCTGAATACTGCACTCGGATGCCAGTGATTTTTAGGTGCAAGTCCATCCTGGTGTGGGACGAGAACCCACGACCTTCTGGTCCAGAGGCGGATGTGCTACCAACTGAGCCACGCTGACACACTGTGTTTTCATGGAAGGTTCCTCATTTTATCATGAAGGATTGCAGCCAGCAGTAATTGGAATCTTGGTCCTCTGTCGGGGGGGCATGGAGGTAGCCAGGCAGTGTACCATCAGATCCTTGCAATATGTAGAATTAGCAGCAATTGCACTTGCAATGGAACTGATACAGGAGGAGCAAGAGGGGAACACTATCCTTTTTTCTGACTCTTCATGGGTGTGCTACTCTCCTACAGAGTTTTTGCCTTTTTGGAAAACCCATGGGTATGTTCCTCGGAAGGAACCCCAGTCAGGTACCAATATCTAATCCAATACTTAGCTGGATTTCAGCCCCTGATAGGGCTCCAAAGCAACGCTGCCACAGCTCAACCAGCCAGCCACCCATGCCACCTCCACAGGCCACATCTGACCTCTTCTTAGCCTGATTCCAGCCTCTCATAGGGCTCTGAAGCAGTATGACCACAGTTCAATTAGCCAGTCACCCATGCCACCTCCACAGGCCACCTCCAACCTCTCCTTAGCCGGGTAAGATCTGTGGCCTGACCAGGAAAGCTCTGAGTGACTCCTATTGGCTGCCACTCGCTGCTGCCACTTGCTGATTGGACTACTGTACTACTCTCAGCCCCTGATTGGTCACGCTCTTTTCTGTACTTTATCTGCCTTCCTGTGCTTCAGCACCCAAAACATTGTATTGAAAACTGCCACAAATGTGTTTATTTTGCCTGCTGCTGTCTCAAACCTTTGCTAATACTTTGATAAAACATTGTCTATTGTTTAAAATCTCTAATTGCTAGAACCTGCTAATTCAAAAGGCTGTCTATTTGAAACTGCTGAAAATTTGTTAATTTTAGCTAGCAGTAGCCTGAAATCTCTGCCATTATTTGACTTTGAAACTGTTTTAGTTTAGCATTATTCAAGTACTAGAACCTGCCTAATTTCTATAGTCTGCCTCCATTTTGTGTCTGTTAACCTCCATCTCTGAGTTCTCACTACCTCTCCCCCACTCTCTACCGCTTAACTCCTTGTAACTTCTTCTGTCTCCTAGACTGTGCTTGCACCCAGTACTCTGGCGTGGTGCCAGAACAAGCTAACTTCCATCTTGTTCTTGGTCACCCACCCCCTACTCCATCCCCTTTCTTGCTTAGCTTCTGACTTATTTCTATTCTTTCATTCTGCTACCCATGTCCAGCAGTTTAGCCCCTATTACAATCCTTTGTCTTCTTCCTTTACTGATCACTACTCTGGTTCCCTCCACACAGATTCCAGCCCCTGGTAGGGCTCTGAAGCAGCGTGGCCATGGCTCAATCAGCCAGCCACCCAAGCCACCTTTGAATTCTCCTTAACTGGGTAAGATCTGTGGCCTGACTGGGAAAGCTCTGAGCAGCTCCTATTGGCTGCCGCTCATTGCTGCTGCTTGCTGAATGAACTGCTGTACTACTCTCGGCCCCTGATTGGCCATGGTCTTTTCTGTACTTTGTATGCCTTCCTGGGCTTCAGCACCCATAACATTGTATTGAAAACTGTCAAAAATCTATGCCTGCCACCCCTCCCCCACCTTCCACCCTTAATTATATAGGCCTTAGCTCCTCCCACCTTTACAAGAAACTTCCAATTTTTAAACTCTATAGGGTCTCCACCTTAGGACCTCCTCTATCTACCGCCCACTCTCTCTCTCTCCTCTTTTCACCCTACCCACCCTTGTATCATCTGCACTTCCCCAGCCCTATTCTCACACACCTGTCACACCTTCTTTCTCCCCCCTACTCCTACCTATTAGCTCCTTGCTGGGCATCTCTCTCCCTTCTCAGTATCCTGACCTCCTGTTCTCTGATCCACTGAGCATAATGGCGATGTCTATCCTGTCTTTTTGTCTAGTTATCCTCGCACCGCTGGTACCGCTCTCCTTCTTTCCTGGAGCCTTTTACCCCTCTCTTCCTCCTAGCTACCTCATCAACTGTATCTACACCCACATAGGCACCTCAGCTCTTGTTCCTTGCTCCCCATTCACACACTCCCCTGATGTTATCTGCCATCACCAAAATAAGCATGTCTGAGGGTCACCTACTCAATCGTCCACCATTCCACCCTTGGCACACTTTACATCTCTCTGGTGTCAGCAATAGCACCTCTGTCTACATTTCCAAACAAAGCAGTCAATTAAACTATCCTATGGGCATATACATTGGTGCTCTCTAAAGCTATTGCTCATCCTATTGCTGCTATCTGGAAATGTTCACCCCTACCCAGGACCAAAGACCTCCCACTTAACCACAAAACTACAGTGGGCAGGGTCTTTCACCCTTGCAATGATCTACATCTGCAGCCTCCTCCCCAAGCTTGATGCACTTCAAATATCTGCCAGCCTTCACAATCTGGATACACTCACGGTTGTCGAAACCTGGCTGTCTATAAAAATCCCAGAAATGTTTATTGCCCTACCAGGATACAGCATCTTCAGACTTAATAGAAAAACAAAAAGAGGCTCCACGGCTGTACAATATACCTGAAAGAACCTCTTTTGGGCCACTCCTTAGAATGCCCAGTCTCTAATACCTCGGCACAGATTCTACCTGTCAAAATCATTCTAGGGGCTCATCACAAAGCCCTGACAGTTGCCAAAGTGTACACCCTTCCTAAAGAACAAGGCAAAGGTATCAACGCCATCCTGGAACTCGTTCAAACACTCCCCCCAGGCTCTGAGGCAATCCCGTTGGGCTACTTCAAAATTAACTGGCTGGCACTAGAAATAAGGGGTATCAAGGATGTGATCTCTGCTACCAACCTTTCCCAGCTAGTCGACTCCCCCACTAGGCACAATTATAAAACTGGCACAAATACCCTTCTTGATTGGGTCATAGTTAGTCATCCAACACACATCTCTAACATCTCCGTCCTCCCTGACTCATCAAGTGACCACTCCCCAAGTCACCTGCAAATTGTCTAACAAATTCATCGTGACTCCCCCATACTCATCCCCAGCAGAGGTCTTCCTAAAGGACAGCTGAAACACCTTAAATCCCACCTTAGTCAACATGATTGGTTTCCTAGCTACAATGTCTCAGATGTCAACTCAGCCATGGAATATTTCATTAGCGTCTTTAATGCCACCTGTGACTCCCATGCCCCCTTCAAAAAATGCAAAGTCAAAGGCTTTTGCAACCCTTGACTCACTGTCGAACTACTAGCACACCTAAAAGACAGGGACCACCTCTGGATATGGGCATGGACCTCAAGAAATCAAGCTGACATCTTGAACTACAAATATGCTCATAATGCCTGCACAAAATCCATTCAACTTACAAAAAGCCTCCATTATAATGAAGCTCTCTCTCAAACACTTGGGAAAATGGCAAATCATTCTGGAACAACAGTAAAGAAGTTACTGGGAAACAGCCTAAAACCTCTCCCACTATGCTAAACATTGATGGAGTCACTATCCTGGACCCTATTACCATAGCAAATACTTTCAAAACAGCCTTCACGGACCTCAGTAGTGTTCTTCCCCCTGACTTCTTCAATGGCAAAGAATCTACATCACACGCCACAAGCCCCTCAATTCTTCTAAATACCCACCCTTCTACTTTAAGGCAGTTATGATTCATGAAGTCCTCACGTACATTACTAAAGCAATTGCCAAGACCAGAATAAGTGGGGACTCACTCAACCTAAAACTACTATCCCTCACCCTTGATGAAGTACTACCTCCACTAACAAAAATCTTCAACCTCTCCCTCAGCCTCAGTTAGTTCCCTGACAGATGGAAATCAGCAACTGTTACTCCTGTCCACAAAAGGGGAGAACAGGCCCTCCATATGAACTATCGGCCTATTTTCATACTGCTCCCCCTCTCAAAGGCCATTGAACAGATTGTAGCAGACCAGCTTACTGATTACCTGGACAAATACAATGTCTTGCACTCACAGCAACATGGTACAGAAAGGGACACAGCACCACGTCAGCCTTTTTGGAATACACCAGCACTATACACAGTTTCCTGGATAATGGTCATCTCACTGGCTCTGTCTACATTAATTTAACTAAGGTTTTTGACACCATTCATCATCACCTACTCAGCGACCGGCTGCTAAATGCCGGGCTATCATCTAAGTCCACAACCTGGTTCAAAAGTTACCTTGAAAACCATTCACAAAGAGTTAAAATTGGTTATGTTCTCTCAGACACCAGACCAGTCCACTCAGGAGTCCTAGAGGGATCCATTCTAGGTTCTCTACTATTCAGTCTCTTTCTGAATAGCCTCCCCAAATCCTGCCCTGAGCAAATACTACTATACACAGACAATGTTGTAATTCTCTCCCCCTACAAGGAACTCCAACCCCTACAATGCAAATTACAGCTTGGCTTCTCATCAATTGAAAACTGGTTTACTAATCAGAAGCTAGTCCTCAATTATAAAAAAACAAGTTTATGCTTTTCTGTAGCCCTCACAACAAGTACAGGCATCACCCCCTGACCATCTCAAACTGCAATGGTGCTGCCATTGAACAGGTACACTCTTTTAAATATCTTGGATTCACAATTGATAGTCACCTATCTATGGTTTGCACATTGACAATATTGCTAAAGCTGCTAACTCTCATATTAGAGTTCTCTACAGGCACAGGCAATGCCTTACCCCAGAAGCCTTAAGGGTTGCAGTTCAGAGCTCTGTGGTCTCCTTAATTGACTATGGCCTAATTGTATATGGCTCTGCCACTGCTACAGCTCTCCGACATATATCCACTGCCCTCAACAAAGCCTGTCAGCTCATTTCTGCATCCCACCATCTCACCCATACATGTGACCTCTATGCCCAAACTGGCTGGTTACAGCTTTCCAACCGCATAAAGTACCAAACTTGTATAATGGCTAAGAAAATAACACTGGGCTATTTCCTGCCCAGAGTTCAAGCTCCCCTTTCTCCTGATTATAATCCTTACCACACTAGGGGCTCGGACTCTCAACTCCTTCAGATCCCTCGCTGTCGTACCTCACAAGGACAAATAGTATTTGCCCATAGGGCCCCGCTCTGACTGAAAGGTCTCAGCAGTGACATCTCCTCCCTACCCAAGCTAGGCCCTTTCAAATCCAGGCTCCATCTACTCCTTTCAGCTTCTAGCACCTGTGACTGTTTCCCTTAAACAGCTCTCCTTACCTTCAACCATTCTCTTCCACCACTGCTCTTCTACTCAGCACGTATTCTCTCCTCCCAACCTCCACCCCCCTTCCCTCCCATAGTGTCCCCATTTCCCCTCCTTATCCTCTGCACTTCCCTATGTGTTTCTGACAATGCCTCTGGCTCTGACTGCCTAATGTACCGTTATCAAGTATTGCTTCTTTATGTATATTTGCATAGACAAAATAAACTATGCCTCTATGTATCTGTAACTCAATGTTATGCCACAACTCTTCGTACTATATTGTCCTGTATTGTACTGTACACCTCTGACATAGAACCTTTGTAAAAGAGCCTTGGTGCAAAGGTACTTGTAATCCTAGATAAAAATAAAATACATCAATACTATGACAGCAAAAGTTCCCTTTAAGCTGTATGTCCACAAAGTGAATTCCCACTCTAAGTCAGACCCTCTTCATAAGCAGAATGACAGAGCAGATACACTGGCCAAGCAAGGTGCATTATAGGGGGAAGTGTGGGTGATACCAGCACTTGCAGAGGCATAACCAGTAGCCACACAAAGGAAAAACATGCCATCCCATTGGATTTGACCATAGTGCAAATGGCAGACCCAGAAATAAAAGAGGTATACAACCATCTCTAGCAGCCGACAGAAGTGTCTGGTGATAATCCACTAAAGAGACATCTCAACTACCTCTCTCTTTCCCCAGATAAAAAGCTGTTTTCTTACAACTTGGGGGACACCATACTGTGAGTGATCCCCAAAGACCTTCAGTCAGAATTCAACCACGAGGTGCATGACACACCTACAGGTGGACATCAGGGTGTAGACAAGACCCTGCAGAGCCTGAGAAAAATAGAATAGTGTATGACAGGGAGCTCCTGCCATTCTTGAGGAACGACCTTTTCTTAAATCTCTTGCAACAATTCTTCTATTTCTTAGCCTAATCTATCCTTTATAATTTCTAGTCCATAAGGTTGGCCACCTATGAGCATCCCCTCCTCTTTCTTGACTATGCTATAATGTCCTCGTTAAATGTTCCTTTTCCCACTCAGTTCCTCGTATAGTGAGGTTATTGTGGTGATGTAAAACAACAGTCTGTGTTTCTCATTGTTGGATTTAGTATACAATGGCACTATGTCATAAAATACTTTAATGTATATACCTTATGTGTATAAAACCTGTAAAGGTTGAAAATATCATGGCATTAGGTGTTTTTGATAAAGGTAAAAAGTTACTAGGGGACTGTATGATACACATTAAGTTAGTTGTGCTATTTAAAATGCATATAAATTGTTGTAAACTAAAAAGGTCTGAATTCCCCTGGTGATTTGCATGTATTCCATGATGCTTTGCATTATGGAAGTATGCGTGATGTTGTTTTTCTTTGAAACTTGGCTTATTGTCAATGCCCTTTGGGCTAACCCTTGTTTCAGTGTGTCTGCACTAAGGTTCTTAGTCTTTAGCTTGTTATTCTTTTTTTTTTTAATATAATTTGAGCCCCCACCACACAAGCAAACAAGGCCTGCATGGGGGGTTGGGGCTGAATCTCAACTGATAAGCTAAATCAGAGATCAGCGAATCAGCAGGTACTAGCTAAGTGTAGGGGAAGGACATACAGAGTCTGTTGCTGCAAACTAATGTACTGAAGAAGGGATATGACATTGCTGAAGGTTATATCCTGCATTTTAAATAAACATCACACAGAGATTGTGTGTTGAACTTGAAGTTTGGTGTCTGGTTCATCTGTTATCCCACAACCCCTCCACAGACTTGGTGTTAGAAGTGAGATAACTTGCTGGAAGCATCTGGACTGGCCCAAGGGGGATGTTTTCTTGTGGATATCACCCAGATATCCCAGGGGAACCAATGCACCAGGAGTTGCCAGAGAAGAAAGTCTGTGGAGTTCTGTCCAGAATCATGGCCAACAGACTGAGAGAGGATCTGCTGCCTGGAATGGACCTAGGAGCTTGGAGGATGACCTAGCCTGAAGATGAAGAGATGTAAAGGGGACAAGGAGTTATTGTGGTGTTGAGGCAGACCAGAGATGCAAGATGGCACCCAGATGGTGGAGACCCTTATGAGTATGATCCACTGGATGAATGGGCAATGGCTGATGGCAGACAGACTATGAAGAGAAGTTGAACACCAGTGATAGGTGCTCGAGAGGTCCATGCTGGAGAGTTTAGATAAAGAATTGGAGAGGATTTTCTATGGGCTCAGCAGGAGAAGGGCCCCCTGACTGAGCAGAATATTGCTTTGTTGCTCATGTTCATAGGATGTTTTATATTGGAGGTTGAAGATGTAAGTATGATACTTGAATGTGAGACCCCAAGTAAGACTGTGTCTAGTGATATTGTGCTGCAGTTGAAGACTTCAAGCAAGCAAGAAGAAGAAGCCTATGAGACTGAAGGGACTTTTTCTTGTATTGATACAGCTAAATCTGTTAACAGTATTGACTGTGGTATACTGCAAGCTAAAGATGCTAATGTTGCCAAACTGCTACAGTATGTTAAGGTCAAGGAGGGTATAAAGATTAATGGTGATGGTGGGGCAAAACAATGTTGGTAGTATGAACTAAAGAAAGGTGCTCTGTATCACATGAGGCCCAAACCCTGTACAAAAAGTGTGGATGTCCAGGTAGTGGTGCCTGATGCCTACAGACAGCATGTGATGGAGGCTGCTCACTTTAGTCCCTGTGGGTATCTGAGCCATGGTGGGGTATTAGTTTGATTAACCCTGTATTATTACTGCCCAGGAATGTACAGACAGGTGACAGCCTAACTTAAGATCTGTCTTATGTGAAACCAGATAGAGGTACCTACTGAGTACAACAGAGGAACCAGTACCTGGGGTGTGGAAAGAGTGTCCTATAGGGTAGAGGTCATTGAAGAAAAAAAAATGGCACCCTTTGAAAATGGGAAACCTCTCACAAAGGTCACAAGGTACTAGATGGTAACAGTTGGCTGAAAACAGCACAATGGTTAAAAGGATGTTTATTAAGACAACCCAGAGTGAAAAGGTTTATGAATCTGCTGTTTAACATTGCATGGTATTCAGCATGGGAGGTTTCTTGGCTTCCTGTAGGTTTCTGTAGAGACCTGCCTATGGATAGGATGACCAAAAGTTTGGGGTCAAAGGTTATTATAGGTTGAAATAGGAGAATAGAAGCTACTATTGCTTCTTCCATATTCCTGCAGACACTTTGTGTAAGACAGAGCGGTCAAGTTGGTTGTTACACAAGGTCTGCTGTGGCTCTGCAATTGTTCCTTTCTGTAGGCCAAAGTGTAGTATGTTTGGTCAGGGGGCGGGCCTGATGGTGAAGAAAGATGTACCCAAAGATAAACAAGGAGTCTGAGGTGGTACATGTGTTTTATTTATTTTTTTTATGGAAAACCTACAAAGGAGGAGGTGGGTAGAACATGGATTAGAACCTATGTTGGTGTAACACCAAGACTGTCTACCTTCAGGTGTCTGTATCAGTAGCAAGTGAAATGAATGAATCAAGAGACATAGTGGGTTTATATAGAGGGGCTGAACCTAGGACACAACCCCTGCTTAAAACTGACATTTCTGGTGGGTTTGGAGCAGGCAATTACTCATCCCATAAAAATAAATCTTTCTATGGTACTAGATCTTACAGTCATCTGGATTTTTTTTTGTCAATGAAATATGACATACTTTTCTTAAAAGGAGATAGTTCAGGGAAGATACTGTTAGCCTTTGTTGAGAAATGTGTTAATGCCTCAGGGTAAAGAATGAGGATATCCACTATGTTTATGATGGAAAGTTTATCTTTAATAGGGACCCTGAGACTGAGCTTCTGAAGATGAATGAGTGGAACCACCATCCCTTCCTGGGACAGGAAGGTGGTAAGCAGTCTACAATAACTGCTTCCTTCTTACGGTGGGTGATATGTGACAGGGAGCTCCTGTCACTCTTGAGGACCGATCTTTTATTAAATCTCTTGTAACAGTTCTTCTATTTTTTTATCCTAATCTATCCTTTACAATTTCTAGTCCATAAGGTTGGCCACTTATGGGCACCCCCTTCCCTTTCTTGAATATGCTATAGTGTCCTCTTTAAATTTTTATTTTCTCTCTCAGGTCCTCGTACAGGGAGGTTATTGTAGTGATCTCTGAGCTGAAGTAAAACAACAGGCTGTGTTCCTCATTGTTGGATTTAGTATGCAATGGTACTATGTCATAAAATAAGTAAATGTCTATACCCTATGTGTAAACAACCTGTAAATGTTGAAAATTCCATACCACTAGGTGTTTTTGATAAAGGTAAAAAGTTACTAGGGGACTGTATCATAAAAATTAAGTTAGTTGTGCTATTTAAAATGCATGTAAATTGCTGTAAACTGAACAAGTCTGAAATGTCATTGTGATCTGCATATATCCCATGATGCTTTGCATTATGGAAGTATGTCTGCTGTGTTGTTTCTTTGAAACTTGGCTTATTGTCAATGCCTTTTTGGGTAACTCTTGTTTCAGTGCATCTGCACTGAGGTTCTTTGTCTTTAGCTTGTTTTTTCATTTTTTATTTGAGCCCCCACTGCCCAAGCAAACAAAGCCCATATAGGGAAGGCTGAATCTCAAATAATAAGCTAGATCAGATATCAGTGAGTCAGTAGGTGCTGGCTAAGTGCAGAGGAAAGACATACAGAGTCTGTTGCTGCAAAGTGATGTACTGAAGAAGGGATATGACATTCTGAAGGTTGTCTCTTGCATTTTGAATAAAAATCACACAGATATTGTGCGTTGCACTTGAAGTTCGGTGTCTGGTCTATCTGTTATCCCACAACCCCTCCATGTAGTTGCCTGGTCAGACAGTAGACAACCAATGTTACCTGGACAACTGCATCACCTGCGCTGAAAACAACCCAATACTTTGCAAGAAAAATGCTGGGTTGCTTTCACAGAGACAGTCAGGTCCTTGGAATGCAATCCAAATGGATTGTATTGGCTTTTTGCCTACCACTAGCAGAAACAACATGTAAACATTGGTCATCACAGACCTATTCCCTAACTGACTCGAGGCCTTCCTCTGTAAGGCTAATACTGCCAAATCCACTGCAAAAATTCTGGTGGAACAAGTATTCATTAGATGGGGCCTACCTCTTAAGAAAGACTCTGACAAGGGGATGAGCTTTACTGACCAGGTAGTGCAAGAAGTTCTTGGTATGTTAGGTGTAAGGCAGAAGTTCAACATAGCTTACCATCCTTTGTCTTCTGGTGCTGTAGAGAGAACCAACATGCAGATCAAAGCAAAGTCATTGATGTCTGTCAATCAGAATGTAAAGAACTGGGATACTGTGTTGCCCTTACTCCTAATGGCAATCAGGGCTACCCCCATCAACAGCTAATCAGTACACACCCTTTCAAGTGATGATTGGTCAGCAAATGAGATTGCCTGAACATTTATGGTTGGATGTCCACACCCCTACCATGGATAGAGTGTTGACTGACACCTATAGTATGTGAAGCAGTTACAGGAAAGTTTGGTTGAAATCCACCACTTTGCTGCTCAGTACTTGGGCAATGCTCAACAAAAATCCAAAATGTACTTTGACAAAGATATCAAGGAGGTTGATTGGCAAGTGAGTGACAGAGTCATGATGTTGCAATAGTCAACACTCACCCACGCCCTAGCCAGCAAATGGGCTGATCTCTATGAAACTATGAAAAAAAACTCAGCCCCTCTGTTAATCAGATGCAGTTGTTGAACCACAAGAATCCTGTTGACAAGTGGTTTCATGACTATCAGCTCAAACTGTTCAAGGGCTCTGACAGCCCTGAGTAGGTAAATTCACAGAAGCTGATGGGATGGAGGGAGGAGGGGTTGCATATCCAACTATTCCTTTTCATTTGTTTCAGAATGCTGTTATTCATGGTGATCCTCTACTGTCCTGTCCTGGGCAGTGCAGAAGACTTCCTGTTTCCCAGAGGGAAATGGCCACAGACAACCTGGTCAAAAACATATGCCTATGTGGGAATGAATGAGATTCTCAAGATTATTCATCTTTGGGGTACCATGGTTCCCATATGTGTATTCTGGAAAGGACGTGCTGATTCCGGCCATCATATCTGGCAGAAGAGACAGCCAGGCCTTTCTCAAGTCTATAAAGACAGAGTGGTGGGCTACTCAAATGGTTCTCTCTTAATAAAGAACATAAGACAACAAGATCAAGAGACTTGGGGACCGATTCTCAAAGCCCTGCATCTGACACAAGGTGCTTGCACCAAACAGATATGGTGCAAGGTGCACCTTGCGTCCAGGGCTGCATCCATGCAATTCATGAAGGTGGCCTGCATTGACCACAGGCTGCCTGCCACAAACAAGTCCTGCACTAGCCTGCGCAGTGCTGCAACATGGTGCTAGGTGGACTGCACCAATGCAAGCTGCAGATTTCTATTCACAGACGGCACCCGGTGGGAGATATTCTAAATGCCCTGAGACCAGCCAGGGCTGGTGTAGTGGGACTTAGAATATGTTCCATGGGGACAGTCATCCTATGTGCCACTGTATGCTGCGGTATCCCCCCAGTCTGCCGATGGTGCCCCGTCATGCCAGGTACTGTCACCCATCCCCTATGACACCACCTAATCCCCAATGCTGCCCGGCCCACCTGTATGTGGCATGGGCATGTGCCCCATATCACTGCAGTTTCCAATACCTGGTGGTCTAGTGGAACCCACCCCTTGGTGCCCATCCAGCCACCGACTGTGGTCTGCTTCACCATGGTAATGTACATATGTGCTCAGTGTCTGAGACTGGTGGCAGTCACCGTGCACATATGTACAGTACGCTCCATTTCCTGTGCCACACCGGCTTGTGACAGACACCTCCCATGCTCCAAGTGTTTGCTGCATGGTAAGAAATACAGCATGTGTGGAGACTTAGGCTCCAGAACCCCTCCCATACCAGAATTGGGTGCAGGGTCTGTGGCGCACGGGGCTTTGAAGCGAGCTTCTGTCCAGCGCAGCTTGCATCGTTCTAAGCAGCCTTTGAGAATCGGGCCTTTGGAGTTTTGAAATCATTATGCAATTTCCTGAATATAAAAAACCTGTACCAGTAGTTGGTTCCACTAACTTGATCTTCTACCCAGCTTTTCCCACTACTGTGCCCAACATGACTGTTTTCATATCTACTGAGACCACCACTCATCCACCACAGCCTTTACAGTGTCCTACCCTGGAGCCAGGTCCAACTAGTAGCCTGACTGCAACTTCCATTACTTGGACACTTACCAATAATGTTCAATTTATGCATGTTCCTGTTTGTTTACATATATCACATTGAAATGGTGGCCAGTGATGTCGGCGACTCTGAAATGGTGAGATCAAATGTCAGCAAGGGAATTTCGGTGAGGACAAAATGGTGATACATGTTTTATCCCCTCCACAAGGTCTATGGCCTCAGAGTTGGTTATATATTTAAGGTGGTATTTAGTGGTGCAGGTGGCAAAGCCTCACCCCAAAAATAGTCTCCATTTCTGTCCTCACCAAAAATCTATTGTGATTCTGGGTTCGCTGTTTTGAAGTCACCGTTATCACATAAAACCCATTGGAACATGGCCGAATATGGTCACTATTCTACAGCCAATGTTTCTAGGTTTCATGCTACTGTGTTGTTAGATATTGTTGCAGCTTATCAAGCATGAGTTCAAGACCCTGTAGCTGGGCAGGAAACTGCTCCACATCAAGGGATATTCCACTCTAGGCACTCTAAACAGACCTAAGTGTAACAGGCCTGGGAGTATACCATTTTTTTTCTGATTGGGCATGTCAATCTGGAATTGGGAGACATTGAACAAATCAAGAGACGCATTAGTTATTTTGCTAACCAACAAGCTGAAAATGTGCTGAAGCCCATGCTGCATGGTATTGATGGCTTAGCCATGGAGGAAAAGTTCACTGTATATTATATGCACAATATTGTACATCTGTTTAATGAAACACAGGCCAAGGTTAATGACTTAATCTCTGTCAATAATGTGGAGGCCAAGTAGCAACACATAGTCAGGGAAATTATATGTACCACCTAGAGTGGCAGTGGTAGTCACAGACATTGCCAGCTATTTCCAGATATTTTGCAAAATTTCTGAAGAGTTTCTCTCTGCTGCCCATGCTGTGGAAATGCAGAAGGCAGGACATATTTCTGGAAATATCACAGAAATTTCTGGAAATAGCAGGCAGTATCTGTGGCTGCTTCTGTATGTTTTGACCACTGTCACTAACCTTTTCCGTGATCTGGAAGCAGGGTGTATCTTTGACATTGTCAAGGATTCAAGGATGGCCAAATGGTATTGTCCTCATTGTCAAACCTCGGCCTGCACCTCCAAATGCATGGCTAACTCCCCTCACTTTTTCCCTCACAACAGCCAGAAAATTAGGTTAGGTCACACCACATCCAAATCAAAGACCTTGCTACTCAACTTGCTGCTGTTCAATCAGGGACACCATGTACATTTCCTTTATGTTGTCCTTGCCTGTGTTCAAAAAGGATTCTTCAGTCTTCAACAGAATGGCATTTGTTCACTCTGTGGGATACCTGGAGGGAGATATCTATAAGGAATCTATTTACCTTCCTTCATTGCTATTCTTCCACCCTCATCTGCAAGCCAGGCTGGAGTCTCATACGGACTGCTGTTCAGTCAAGGGCTACTGATACCTGTATAGGCATGATGTTTTCAGCTTATCTAGACCAGTGTGTGGCTATTCCATTGACGGACTCAATGAACAAAATTTTACTACACCTGTTGAAAATGCCACTGAAGCAACAAATGCAACAGAACATATCCAGCCATTTGGCATCCAGCAACCGGGATACTTCCAGATCACTGCATCTGTCACATCACCCATACAACTCACCAAGTGGCAACTTCCTCAAGTCAAGGTTACATATAATAAGGATGGACAATATTGTACTATGACGCACCTCAAGAACTTTTCTTATGGACACATCACTTGTAGTGTTGACATTCCCAGTTTCTCCGTTGTGCCTCATGAATGCACCATTATTTGTCAATCTGTGATCACCCCTTTGCCCACTCCTGAACAAGATTATGTTGACAGTGACCCTGACTATCTGGATGCTATAGACCAGTATTTATCAGTTTTTAATATGCATATTGATCCACTCACCCTGAATCTTAAATCCCTGTTAGAGAGAAAAGATACTCATACATATCAGTAATATTATTCAGAAAGTAGCAGAAGATTTAAATGATTTAATACATGATGGAGATTTACATATTGTTATAACTGATAATTTGCTGGAAATTTCTTTTAAAGCCTTTGTCATTTTATAGGCTATTTTGGTTTGTATTCTTATTGTTACCATTTGCTGCTTGTGCTCTACCCTCAGGCATCATTGTAAACACCACTCTTCCTCTATGCTGCCCAGTCCATAAAGTTTTTATCCAAACTCACCATCTTGTGTTGCCAGTTTAGTAGGCAACAAGGGGGAAGGAATATGTAAACCTGGACACTCCCACAACCCTATACTTAGTGCAGCATATAGCACACATACATTTATTTATGACATGCTTGGTGAGGTAGGAAATAATGTAGTACTATGTGATATAGTAATAAGACATGCACATATTATTGTATCATGGACTGGTGGCAAAGACCAGATCCCAACAGGGCTATGTGCTGGTAACCTCTGGGCTTTACAGTATTAGCATTGCTTTTGCAGGCCTTATGGCACAGTTCTTTTTCTTTGCTACACCACTGCTATTATTTTGCAATACTAAACATTTTTGTACTATAATCCAAAACAAGTTTAGGCTAGTTTTACTCTTATCTGAGAGTACATGCAGAGAGAGTGATGAGCTAACTGTTCTCTGAGCTGACCTACAGTATTAATGAGATTTCTGTATTTTGCGATTTTATCTTATTTGGCAGACTGTTACTTAGTAACACACATTTATTATCTACGAGTATAAGAATGGCACCAAAGCTGTTTTTTGCTGAGTTTTAATCTAGTTTGGATTGATATTTATTTATTTATTTATTTGTACATCAGTTTAAGACCTTTGAGCCAGAGGTTAGTTTCCAAAGGTACCTCGTCCCAAGGAGGACAAATACAGTACAACATTTAGTTACATCATTGTGGTTACAGCTTTTTACATCATTGTGGTTACAGCTATGGTAGACACAAGGAATAGTTTCTTTGTTACAAAAAAGTGTGTTACAGGTTTGGTAATCACAAGCTATTACAGTTATTTGGAAAACATATCGACAGAGTGAAGCATACATTGGTAAAGCAGACACGTAGTCTTGATCAGAGACTATACATGAAATGCAGACATGTAGTATTGGGCAGAGGCTGCTATAGGTAGAAAAATTCAGAGAGTTAGGGACATGGTTGGTGATTAGTTTGGGTGAGGAGCCACTCAGAGAGTTTTGTCAGGGCATAGTGAGCTGGAACACCTAGAGACAAGTACAGCTTCGCAAGTTGAATAGCTGACTCCGAAGTGTGGTTTTGAAGTGGGAGATTGTAGGGGTATCAGAGATGGAGGTGGGGAGAGTATTGTACCAGGAGGGAGCTCGGAAACAGAAGGACCTTTGTCCATGTGTGGTCCTTGACCTAGGGATTAACAGGGTGGCCTTGGAGGAGGAACGAGTTTGGACTAGGGGTTGTGCGTGGTGGATAGAGGCTGTCAGGCCAGGTGGGGATAGTCCAAGAAGGGTTTTTTTCGTTATGAGGCAGGTTTGATATCTAAGCCGTTCGTCCAGGTTAAGCAGCCTAGCCATGTCATATAGCTGGCAGGTATGAGTTAGCCTAGGGGCTCCCGTAATTAATCTACAGGCCTTATTCAAGGTGAGTCGGATTTTATTGAGGGCGGTCATGTCAGCAGCGCCATAGACTGGCAGGCCATAGTCCACAAGGGACATTATTGAGGAGGTGACAGCTAGTCGGAGGGCATCAGTGGGGAGGCAGTGCTTGTAGCGGTAAAGGATACCTAGCCGAGCATTTGCAGCTGATGCTAGGGTATCAATGTGATCGTGGAAAGTGAGGGTTGAGTCAACGGAGACCCCGAGGTACTTGTATAGGCGGACTTGATCAAGAGGATGCTTGGAACTAGGGAGGATGTGGAGTGGGAAATTACTGGCTTTGTTTTGGGGATGGGCAAAGAGCATAGTTTTTTTTTTTTTTTTTGATTGACTACAAGTCTATGCTCTTTGAACCAGGTTTCTGCATCATTAAAGGATAGTTGCAAGGTGTCTTGTAGGGAGATGGGGTTTCGGTGGGTGGTGAAGATGACGGCATCATCTGCATACAGCAGGATTTTACCTATGCATGTTTTGGGCAGGGTGTTGAGGTAGAGCGAGAAGAGAAGAGCACCAAGGATGGAGCCCTGGGGGATACCTGAGTGGATAGGACATGTATTGGAGAGGGTCCCATTGATTTTAACATGCTGAGAGCTGGCAGACAGATAGCTAGAGCACCAGGAGATTGGTCCTGTGGCAAAGCCGGTGCGGCTGAGGGCATCCAGCAGGAGGGGGTGGGAGACAGTGTCAAATGCCTTAGAGAGGTCAATAAATGCTGCCTTGGCTAGTGAGCCAGAGTCCAGGGAGGAATGAAGAAAATTTGAAAACTCTATGAGGGCTGTGCTGGTACTGTGGCCTGCATAGAAACCATGTTGTTCATGGCAGTGGATGTTGTGTTTGGTCAGGTAATTCGTAATTTGGGTAGCCACCAGTTTTTCTAGGGCTTTGGAGTGGGGTGGGAGAATGGAGATGGGCCGGTAATTCCTGGCTGTGGACCTGTCACCTCCTTTGTGTATGGGCGTAACTGTGGCAATTTTCCAGGCTGCAGGGAATTGCCCCAGGCAAAGAGATTTATTGAGCAAGCTAGTTAGTGGGGCAAGGACCTGATCCAGGACCCGGTGGAGGATACTGGGGTCCAGGGAGTCACTACCAGTACTATTGCTCTTTAGAGCTTTAATCAGGTGTGGTCTGACCTCCTGGGCAGTTACCCTGCGTAAGTGGAAACTAGGGTATTGAATGACTGGGGCAGGTGGGGGGGTCAAAGAAGTCTCTGGGGAGGACCGAACTAAGGTCCGTGAAGGATGAGTTGAGAAAGTTGGCTATGCGGGCTGGGTCGGTGGAGATAGAGCCTTCAGCGGTGATCTGAGAGGGAGGTGGGGAGCGCATACTCCCATTTAGTTGTTTTATGTTGTCCCAGAAAGTTCTCGCACTCCCCCAGGAGGAGGTAAGTGCAGCCTGATAGTGATCAGCTTTTGCTTTTTTGATGGCCCAAGTGCATTTGTTTCTAGCGGCATAGTAGGCTTGTCTGTCCGCCGATCGGCCTGTTTCAGAGGCCAGGTGCCAAAGGTTATCCCTGTGCTTGAGCATTTGAAGCAGAGCCGGGGTAACCCAGGAGGCATTACGAACTTTGGTTCGGACTGCCGTAATAGGTGCGAAAATGTTACAGGCTTTGTTGAAGGTTTGGGAGAAGAAAGTTAGGGCAGTATCCATATCAGGGGCATAGTATATGGGAGACCAGTTAATTCGGGTAAGAAGTTGCTTAAGGCCTTTTAAACCACCTGGTCTGAGGCGCTGACATAGGGTGGGAAGGGTCGTGGGTTTGGATGTGGAGGTCACCCAATGGAAAAGTATAGGGGAGTGGTCACTGAGAGAGTCAGGAAGGACTTGGGTATCGTGGATTTGTTGAGGGTGGTTGGTTATGACCACATCCAGCAGGGTGCTGGTGCCTTTCTTAGTGTTGACTCGGGTGGGTTGGGAGACTAGTTGGGTCATGTCTATGGCTGCGAAAGAGTCACACATGGTGGTGGCGGATGAGTTGAGCCAGTTTACGTTCAGGTCACTCACAAGGATTTGGTCAGCTGTGTGATCTAGGGTTGAGAGATAATCAATTAGCGAAACTAGTGCCAGAGTTTGGTTTTTTGGGGGAATGTAGGCAGTGGTGAGATAGAGGGGAACCCTGGAGGGGTCAGGGGTCAGTTTGAGGGTTAGGGCCTGTGCCCCATGTGTGAGTACAGGAGCAGGGAGTGCCTGTCCAGTGAGAGAGTCCCTGGTCTAGATTGCACAGCCCCCTCATCTTCTACCTACATGATCCTCCCAGTAGATGGAGTACCCTGGAATGGAGAGAAAGGAGTCTGGGGTGGATTTTGATAGCCAGGTTTCCACTAGCGTGATGACATCTGGTCTATGCAATGTGACCCAACACTGGAGGGAATCAAATTTTTTCAGCAGGCTGCAGATATTCATAGATGCTATGCAGAGCCTAGATGACCCTGCTGTTGGGCTAGAGTGGGCTGGGCCTGGGTTCGGATGTATATTGCCTGTCAGGAGTAGTAGAATAACCACAGCCCTGGCCAGGGGATGGTAGAGGGCGAGCTTTCAATAGGTATATTGTGAAGAGGAGAAGAGCTTCTGGGCACAGGGGGTGGGCAGGGTTTTCCAGGCTGAGAAAGTGAGAACGATAAGTTTCAGTTGAACACCTGAGGAAAGAGTAGGGAATTGGCTGGGGGAGGATGTTTTAGGCGGGGGGAGGGTGTTTTAGCTGGGGCAGATGGTGAGAGTTGGGTGGGATTGTACTAGCTCCAGAACAAGAGCAGAATCTAGTGCCAGAGTGCCTGGGGGGTGTCGGGTAGGTGGGACAGTGGTGACAGGGTAAGGATGAGAGGGAGGCATTTTAGTGAGTTGGGCTAACATATTGCTAGTGGTAGGATTTTGTAGAAATTGTTTAGTTATCCTCCAGTAAGTGTGGATGCCACATTGGATTAGTGGTAATGACACGGACTCTAGTGGACAGGGTACCAGGTTCAAGACCAACTCAGGGCAGTTGGAAAAGGGACCTGGGTGAGAGCCGTGCTCCATGTTCTGGGGCCAGATGCAGGGTATGTTTAGGACCAAAAGGGGGTGCACAATAGCAACTCCTAGTGGTCACTTGGTGCAGGCACAGTGGTGATGGCAGGACGTCTGAGCGTGGGCACATTACAGAGTTGGGTGTGGGAGGAGGTGTGGGCAAGGTAGCTGTAGCCAAGAGAGAAGGGAAAAGGGATAGGTAGTTTGAAGGGATCCAGGAAAAAAACAGGGAGATGCCTTTCTGAGAATAGAAGAGCTTGAAGTAGGATCTCAGGGTCCCTCTAGTGGCTAGCAGGTATAACCTGCAAATGAGAAAATGGGGACTTAGTATTTCAGGAAGTGATGTCATCAAGCAGGGCCTATAAAACAAGGGACGACCCTGGGTGGGTGGGGCAGTTGACGCGCGTAGTGTGTCGTCGGGCTAACCCCCCTCACAAGGGTGCTGAAGAGGTTCTTTAAATTACCTCTTCTCGGCACCCGTAAGCATTTCCAGCTCCTGGAGAGAGCTCTGTTGTTCGGTGAAGGCAGCTGGCTGTTTCTGGACCACAGAGAGTCCCATGAGGCTTCTATTGGGAAGGAAACAAAGGCGCTAATAAAGATGCAGCAGGAGAACCAGGGTCGTGATTTCAAACAGCACGTGTGCATCTGTATCCTGACTCTAACACTACCTATGCCAGTAACATGATATCTGGGTCATGTTACTGACTCCCAGCAAGTATTTTTTCTGTACTGTGTGTTTTCTGGTAATAAACTACTTACTTCTTGCCATATCCTTGGCTCTGTATCGTGTTTCTTTAACAGATCCAGAACTCTCCTGCTAACAAAGAGATTGATGACCTCAGCTGCAGTGAGTGAAAGAGGAGGTCTCTTTTAATATTCACCCCATCTGCTCTCCCTCTATTTCCATCCAGCTTTGGCATACAGAGGATATTCCAACTGGTAAAAATGCCAGCTTTGTGTAATAATACACCTGAAAGTTTGGGAGGCCCATTCCTTCCTTAATTGGAGGCTCCAATAGTATTGCCCTCCGAATCCAGGTCGGCTTCCCCCTCCCCCTCCACAGAAATTTCTGTATGATGCTATCCAAATGTTTAAAGTATCTGTTAGGGAGGTGAACTGGTACAGACTGAAGCAGGGATAGGAAATGGGGAAGTATGCTCATCTTAATTGATGCTATCCTTCCTAGGAGAGTCAAAGGCAAAGAAGACCACCTATCACAGTCCTGGGTTATTTTGATAAGGAGGGTCTGCAGCTGCGCGCTACAAGCAGAGTGTGTTTGGCCATAGTCAGGACCCTTAAATATTTAATTTTTTGTACCGCTTGGGCTTCCCAAGCATTCAAGGTCAGAAATTGCCTGTTTTTGTCCCCAGCTATTAAAATTTTGCTCTTGGACCGCTTTATTTTGTTGTCCGAGAGAGAGAGAGAAGCATACTCCTTGATAATGTTGTGGATAATTGGAAGACTCTCCTGGAGGAGTTGCAATTATGGAAGCAGGTCATCCACAAATAGCTCAAGTTTCTGTTCACCACAGTCACCATAACCTACGATCCCAGGATGATTGCAGATAACTGCTGCTAGTGGTTCCTGGGCCAGCACACATTTTATCATTTATTTATTTATTGAAATTTGTTAACTGGGTAAACCCACTGAGACATACTAACATACTAATTGCCAGCAGATTAGGCCTTACGGTCTATCGAGTCTGCTCGAACCTCAGATCCCTAGTTGGGTACCTAGACCCTCCCCGCCTTTGTGTTCCAGAAACCACTATCATCCATCCCCACCCCCCTGGGCCAGGCCATCATCTGATACATCCGTTTTCTGTGTCTGTCCCACACTCTCTTGAAGCCCTCCACTATGGATCTCTGAACCAGCTCGCCAGGCAGCGCATTCCAAGGATCCACCACCCTCTAAGTGAAAAACATCCTCCTCTTTCCCCCCTCAACCTTCCACCTTCCAACTTCAAACCATGCCCTCTGGTGATACCTCCCTGCTTTTGTCTAAAGAGCCCCTCCATGTTTACCCTATTTATTCCCTTAAGGTACTTGAAGACCTCAATCATGTACCCCCTGTCTCTCCTCTTCTCCAATGAAAACAGACAGAGCTCCTCAAGTCTGACCTCATAAGTCAAATCCCCCTAGTCTTCGTATCATCTTAGTTGCCCTCCTCTGAACCCTCTCCAGGAGCTGTATGTCCCTTTTCAAGTGTGGTCTCCAGTACTGCACACAGTACTCAAGGTGTGGTCTAACCAGTCCATTGTACAATGGCAGAATCACTTCCTTGCTGCTAGAGGTCATCCCCCTTATGATGCATCCCAACATCCTGCTTGCTTTGCTAGCCGCTCTCTGCACTACTCAGAGTTATTCATACATGCATCCATCATGACCCCTAGGTCTTTTTCCCCTGTTGAGGCCTGCAGTGCCTCCCCTCCCAGGGTGTACCTGTGTTTAGGGTTTCCCTGCCCAAGATGTAACACCTTGCACTTGGTGATATTGAAATTTAATTTCCATGTGTGAGCCCACACCTTTCCAGGGTGTCCAGGTCCCCTTGCAGGGCCAACCTCCCTTCTTCCGCCTCAACTACTGCTCCCATCTTGGAGTTGTCAGCGAAGAGACTCATTACACACCCTATACCCTCCCTGATGTCTGATATGTATGCATTAAACAGGATCGGACCCAGGACCGAGCCCTGCGGTATCCCACTACCAACCTCTCTAGGGTTCAAGAGCTCCCCACCAACCACTACTCTGACCGTGTCCAGCTAGCCAGTTTTCAATCCATCTGACCATCAAAGGGCCTACTCCAAACCCCATCAGTTTCTCCACCAGACCAATGTGGGGAACAGAGTCAAACACCTTGCTGAAGTCCAAGAATAATACATCCACAGACTTTCCCCTGTGCAGTTCTGATGTTACCCATTCGTAGAACTCCACAAGATTGGTCTGACATGATCTACCTGGTACAAACTCATGTTGCTGACTATCCAGACCTCCCACCTCCTCCAAGTACACCCCCAATCATTCTTTTAGTATACTCTCCATTAATCTTCCAACACCGAGGTCAAACTGATGGGTCTATAATTACCTGATACTTCCCTCGACCCCCTCTTTATGGATTGGCACTACATGTGCCTCTCACCAATCTCTAGGTACCCTCCCTGTCTCAAGCAACCTGTTGAAGAGCTCTGCCAGAGGTGCAGCCAGTATGTCTGCCAATTCCCATAGTACTCTCGGATGAATGCCATCCAGCCCAGCGGATTTATTTTTCTTTAGGGCCTTAAGGGCTAACCACACCCTTTCGGTGGAGACAGCATAATCTGTCCTCTCCACCTTATTGGCCTTTATATCCTTATCCTGATGTGACACCCCTGGGGTACCTCTCCCTCCCTTTTGCTCCATTTCTGTTGCTCCCCTGATCCCACTCACTACCGCTTCTATCCCTATCATGCCTTGCTTTGTAGATATCCCATGCCCCTCCCTAGTGAACACAGAGGTGAAGTACTTGTTTAATACCTCTGCCTGGTCCCTCGCCTCTTCCACCCACTCTCATTCTGATCTCAATCTGCTGAGATGGCCCTTAGTTTTTCTCCACTCCCCAATGTACCAGAAGAACCCCTTTTCCCCTCCCCATATCCCCTGTGCCAGCCGCTGCTCTTTACTGGATTTTGCCCCCCTTGGCCACCTTAGAGGACATAGTTCCCCAGTTTGTACCTAGCATATTAAGGTCCCACATCAACACCACTCCCTTCCCTTTTTGTCCACACTGGGCAATAATGTTGTCCAGCAAACCATCCTCCAGAACATCACGCATCCCGGGGGGCCTATATACTACACCCAGCTTGACTTCGCCTCCTGCCAGGGTTCGTAAGGTGACCCATAAGGCCTCCACGCTTCCCTCTGCCTCTTCTGCCCCAGCAATTTCTATGTCATCTCTAATGAACATAGCCACTCCACCCTCTGCCCTCCTTTCTATCCTTCCTAACATAGTGTACTCCCACATTTAGGTCCCAGTCATGGTTTTTTAGCCCACGTTTCTGTGACCGCCTCATCTCACCCCCAACAGCATGGCCTGGAACTCTCGGCAACTTGTTTCTCAAGCTCCTGGCATTTACTAACACCACCCCACCCCTTATTCCTGATCCCTTTGTCAAACCCCACTCAGGTTCCTTATACTTCCATCCTCCCTCTGCTTCTCCTGAGACCTCCTCCCCAGTCTGTTTCCCCTCCCCTTGGGTTTGAAGTCTACTCCCTCATCTGGAGGAGAGGGCTTCTGGTCAGCCATCCCTTATTCCTCCCCCACAAGTTTAAACCCCACCTTTCTTGAATATAGTCTGCCACTCCTGTTTAAGGACTTCCTTCCCTAATGAGGCAAGATGAAGCCTGTCCTTGGCATACAGTCCCATGTCCTCCCAAACTCCTTTCCAGTTCCCTAACACCCCCAACCCACTTTCTTCACCCCACTTCTTGAGCCAGTAATTAACCTCTGTGATCTTCATTTTTTTCTCCACTGAGGCCTTTGGTACCGACAATATCTCTGAAAAGAAAATGCTGCATCCATTATCCTGACAGACTCTGGCAAGTTCTTGGAAACTTGCTTGGATTTCCAAGAGGCTATTTCCCTCTAGATCATTAGTTCCCAAATGCACCAGGATATTCGGTTTCCCGCCACGATCCCTAACCAGTTTGTACACCATGAACTTTGCTCTGTGCACCATCAGCCCAGAGGTACTCACTACCTTCACCTGGCTATGGCATCCACCCCCCTGTCCCTCCCAATGGATACCCCTAATCATCGAGTCTCCCAATAACAGAACCTTAACACCGCCATCATCCTTATGGTTACCTCCACTATGCGCTCTCAACCCCCATCCCCCCCTTTATTCAGGAACTCAATTCCATGGAAGTCTTCCTGCCTTATTAGAGACCTCCTTGTCACTCTCCCCTTTCTGCCTCCCTCGTTATTTTGCCCACTTAACTCAGACCCCCCCGAATAGGTGTCTCCTTTAACCCTCTCTTATCTGAACCATTTATGCTGGCCCTGATGGTTTCTCCTTCCCCCACATCACCACCCTCCCCCCTTGTAATAGTACCCCTACCTCCAGAGGCTCTCTGTGGGTCCTCTTTACCTTGGGCCATATCCATGGTACAAACCTCCCTCCTGAAGTGGGGACCCTCCCCCATCTCCTTGTCTCCCAGTTTTTCTCCAGTCATGCTCTCCTCCCTCATGTCTGCAATATGTTGCATCTTCCCCATCTGCTTAACATTTACATTTCCCCTTCTCCCTCTGGGACTATTTCAATCCTTTCCATTGCTGGTCTGCGATGCCCTATGGGTATGCGACTCCCTCCCCCCAGCCTCTGTATCAGTGTCCTCATTTCCACCATCCCCTTCCTCCCCCTCTAGGTTGCTTAGTAGCTCAAATTTGTTGTAACATTCTATGCCAGCCTCCATCAAGTAACCTGAGTTTCCCCCCGACAGCCCCTCTAAACTGCCCCTCTTCCTCCCATCTTGCCCTGATCTCCTTAGGAGCTCCCTTCACACAGTCTGCTCTTTTAGGCTTCCCCACAACAGCCCCTCCCTTCTCACTGTCTGCTCTTCTAGGCTTCTCCACAGCAGCCCCTCCTGACTCTTCCCCCTCCACTCTCTTTATATCCAGAATGTTTACCCCGTAAGTTTTCCCCTTACTGTCAACATCCCTATCTAAGGGTCCTCTGTCCCTAATATCCCCCCTCCAGCTTGCTGTAACATAATGTCCTGTAATTTCAAGTTCAAGTTTCAAGTTCAAGTTCAAGTTTATTGCAGGAAAGACTCTGTTGAGCAAGCTCATTCACAAGGAGGTCCTGAGGCACATACACATACAGTTCGCAATTACATAGACAGGAGATATAAAATGTAGAACAACAAAGAAAAAAAATATATATAATACAAGAGGTATACACAATAGAAGTTCTTATGCTATATATGCAGTACATAGGGAGGTAACTATGAAGTTTTTAGGTGGAGTAGGTAGGGAACCAGACAAGGCAAGTCTCGAGAAAATCATTGTCTTGATTTTTTTTGGCATTTAAGAGAAGCTTGGCATTGATAAGGTTGCTTTCTAACTGGATAAAGTCAGCTTGGAGTGCTTCCCTGGCTTCAGTTAAGGACGAGCCTGATGAGTACAAAACCGTATTGTCTGCAAAGAAATGTATGCTAGAGTTCTTTACGTGTGAGTCAAGGCTGTTGATGTACAGGAAAAAAAAAAGATTGGTCCTAGGATGGAGCCTTGAGGGACTCCTCTGGCAATTGGAAGGGGGGCAGATAGTAGGCCATTAGCTTTGACTTTTTGTATCCTTCCTGTGAGATAACTGTTAAACCACTGTAAGGTAAGTGGAGTGGCACCTATGTAAGCAAGACAGGTGATTAGGAGGTGATGGTCTACAGTGTCGAAGGCCTTACTGAGGTCTAGAAAGACTGCACCAGTAACCTTCCTGGTGTCCATAGCATGGATCCAGTCATTAGAGACTTTAGCCAAGGCTGAGATGGTACTGTGCTTCGACCTGAAGCCAGATTGGGCTGGGTTTAGGAGTGAGTGTGCTTCAAGGTGATTTTTTAGTTGGTTGTATATAAGTTTTTCCAGCACTTTGGAGAGAACGGGCAAGACAGAGATAGGACGGTAGTTGTTTAAGTCACAAGGATCTCCTGACTTGAAGAGAGGAAGGATATGGGCAGATTTCCAGCAGGATGGAAGTTATGCCATGTTAAGAATTTATGAGCGTTGCCCCAGCCTCCCCTCAGCCCCACCTCTTCTGCCCATATCCACACCCCTTATCATTGGACACACACCCCAACTCCCCCAGCTTACTCCTTAACCAATATACTTCACTCCTGATATGAGATAGCTGTCTACAGAGTGGGCAACCTCTCTCTCTCCAGGCCCAATTGAGAATTATTGCCACCCCACAGCCTGTGCGATCTACAACCCTTCTGAAGATGCCTGCCATGGTGGAATGTGGTCACCCTGTTTGTCCCTTTCTGTTCATAATGGCACACACCCCTTTTCTCAGTCCCTTCCCCCTGGTATACAGTCTCTCACTATACTGACTGCAGTTGTTTATGAACCCAATTTCAACCCCACCAATAATGTTCCCAAGTCTCACAAACACATGCAGTCCAGTGTGTGTCCAGTCCCAATAACTGTGTGTATGTAGACATGAGGTACTGCATGATGTCTCAGGCCTACCAGTTCCTGTTGCTTCAAATTTCAGTCACAAACAGAAATGCACAGCCCTTCAATCCCAACCCCCAGTGGCTTTTCAGTATTTAAGAAAGCCTACCAAAAAGGGTGGGTGGTAGGGCTCTACCACCACCAGGCAAACATCACATTTAAATTTCAGTCTAATTATTACTGCCAAACAAGTGTTCACACAATCAGCACACAAGCCCCAATAGTTACAATATCACAGCCCAGTAACAGTTCTAACTCAAAGTAGTAATTTTTAACACACAGAACTAATTTCAAGTACAAAACTATTCAAATATTTCAATTGAAACAGACGATAAACCAAACCTCTTTCCTGAAAACTTCCTACTTCTGTTCCCAGGTGGACAAATCACCTGGGAACATAATGTCCTTTTTTGGGGGAGCAACACAGAGTTAATTACATTCATATAGTTAACAACAGTTTACATTCAAATCAGAGGCATAAGTTTACATAGGCACAGGCTCATAATGTCGCAGATGATACTGTGCATATGACCACCATGCAGAAGGAGACAGCATGCGGCAATGACAGAAAGTTGTTCTTTTGTTTTGCAGGGGGGGGTTTGCCCTTGTACCCCACACCCCTTGAACTAATATAATCAACTCCAAGGGGGTGTGGACACTGGGGCAAGAAATAAAAAATAGCAGTAACAGATTCCCTAGCAGGGAATCAAAGCACTATTCCCCCAACCCATGCACTTCAGGGCTAGGTGCTCTAGCCACTCCAACATGGGAATGTCTCAGTCATGCACCTGACTGGCAGTAGCTGCATACACTTCCTCCTTACTGGTGAGTGACAAGGGATATTGATAGTATCGCATCACTGATATTCCCATTGCTCTGCTCCCCTATGCACTACCTGTAATGCATTCCTGCTATGCATGGGTTCGTGTGTGTGGTTATCACCCGGTATCATTTACATACAGATACGTATTGCACAAATGACAGGATTGATACAGGGTAACAGTTTACATATGTTAGGTAACAAAACTTATGGCTAAAGTAAAACAATGCACCACCGGATGGGTGAATTGCAATGACTGACAAATATGTGATAATAAATAGCCTGGATTAACCACAGGCTATAGAGGACGGGCAATGGACACCACTGCCTCGTACCCCTAAGCAGAGTAAGGGTTGGGGAAAGGGATCAATTTACCTGGATCTGTGATGTTGGGTTACTGTAAAGGGTCCTAATCTAATTAACCATCTGTGGTCTAGTATGAAAAATCTGCAGAGCTGCAAACATGTACCCCCACTCCACACGGTCAAAGGTCTTTTCTGATACAAGTGCAAGGGTCACAACCCAATGTCTTTCATGTGTTTTAGCCCAATAATGTATGATGTTTAGGGTTTTCCAAACATTATATTTACCTTGTCTCCCCTGGACAAATATGCACTGGTTGGGATGCACATTGGGCCCTATTCATAAAGGCTGTGTGGGGCTACATATATTGCGCAGGCCTGGTGTGCAGTAGTTTTTTTTTTTCTACTTATTTTTTATCCACTCCTTACTGTCCCTTCCAATCACCACTCCTTCCATCCTACAAGGAGTGATGGCCCCCACCTCTGCCGACCAGCTTGGTCTGCCTCTAGAGTGCCACACTGCCATTGGGGGCACCTTGATGGCCCGGATTACCCCCCCCCGGGTCGGGTGAGGAGAGGCCCCCTTTTCCCCCTTCCCCCTGCGGCAGCTGCACATTGGGGTCTGCTCCTGGTTGGAGGGTGGCAAGGCCGGCTCCGGAGGACTTCATCTAGGTGACCAGAGGGCATTTTTCCTCCAAGTTGTCTTGTTTCCCCCCCTTAACCCCACCCTCTGAGATGCCGGCGCAGAGAGTCTGCTTGCTGACGCACGCTCCTCTCAAGCGCCTAACGGTGTCCCCCCTTCCCGGCTCCGATAGATGGAGCCGCCGTGTCCCTTAGGGAGTCGATGCATCCACCGACCCTCTCAGGATGTCAGGCGCTCCAAACGCGCCGCTGGCATCCCACCCCGAAGGAGGAAAGCATCCGTTGGGACACTTCATCCTCCCTCCTCTGGCCGACCCCCGACGACCTGGGTCCATTTCCGAACCCAAGTCGCCAGCATAGCGCGAGGTGTGGCGTCCAGCGCCTCAACCCTCAGCACCACTGGGCCGGCGTGCAGTAGTTTATGTGGCACACCCATGTATGGGCCAGCGATGCAACATGCATGAACTACTGTAGGCATAGTGGGCCATGCACAGCCAATCCTGTGAACACGCACACCACAAGGGACCTGCAGGTGTGTAGGGGCAAAGTCAAGCCAAGGCATGAGGGGTATGCATATGCATGAAGTGGCCTATGTCAGCATGATGTGAGGCAGGGCCGTGGTCTGCCTACGCAACCTGGAGGCAGCCGTAAACAGTGGGTGCAGAAGGGATGAGGGCCTCCAAAGGGAGACACAAATGTGGCACAGCACAGGGTGCCAGGTAAAGGTAGACCACCTCCAACAAAGGAATGGTGTATGGCATGCCAGCTGCCACACAACACATGGCCACCACATGCATGTCATCATCACCAGTGACAGGGCAGGATGGTGCCTTCGGCATGCCTTTCTAAAGTGTGGCAATGATGTTCACACACCACACCTGATGCAGCATGGGCCACGACGCACCATGGCCAACATGTGAACAGGCCTACGGCATGACATGGTGTGAGGCCGAGACAGACACCATCAAAGCACAGACCACATAGTGCAGCATGGAACATACAGCTGCCGTGCAGCATAGTGGCTAGGCAAATAAGGGACCTGACACTGAGGGTCTGGAAAAACAGTAATATTTATTACACATTGGAGGGGTGCAAGGGGGATAGCACATGTCAACACAATACAGACACAGAATAGCTGCAAAACCCAAACACTGTCCAGCACACTGTATGTGGGGGGAGCACAAAGGAAGGCAGAACAGGGCTCAAAAGTCTAACATGCATGGGGCTGCTGGACACCTAGTTAGACTCCTCAGACTCAGAAGTGGACATCTCTGGAAGTGGCGTTGTAATGCTGTCGGGCCTCTCCTCCAACACGAGCCTCTGCACTGTTCACCAATAGCAATGGAATGAGAATAACACAGGGAACCTGCCAGTAACCATGGTGATGCAAGGGAGCAGATTGCACGTGCTTACACACACACGCACACACACACACACACACACACACACACACACACACACACACACACACACACACACACACATGCACACAGCATGGCCCATACAGCATCTACCTTAGATGGCTCACGGATTGCCCACAGATCCCTGATGTTGCATTGGTACAGCATGTCCCTTGTTGACTGGTGCAGTGTGAAGTACAGTGGTATGTCTAATGGAAGACATCTTCGTGGTGCCACCACCTGTCCTGTGCCATCTGGCCCAGATCCAGCTGTTCCAGAACCAGCCATGCCAGCTGTCCCCTGCTTGCCTGCAAGACATGAAACAGCACAATGGGTCACTTCAGCCCACAGTTAAAGCTGCCCCCACATGCCCGCACACCCATCCAGCAACACTCACCTTTCTGTTCTCCATCACCTCCCAGATGGCACCCACGGGCACACAGTCCTGGAAACAGGAGGTTGAGATGCAGATCAAATGCCTTAGTAGGCCACGCCCACTACCAACACCACAGGCATGGAAACCCACCCCCGCCATTGTCAATGTTGGGAATGTGGTATTCTGTCAAGTGACATGCTCACATGTGGCCAGGCCACACCCATATAAGACCATGTGGTATGTTGCTTGTCCTGCATCCCACACACCGTTGACCTGGATAGTGGCGGTGCATGCTGACTACACTGAGTGGACAAGCAAACCAACAAGGCATGTGCCTGGTGTATTGTTGCACATGGTCCTCCTGGAGGGAGCCATCATGGATCAACCTGCTTCAGATGGAGATGGTGCCCTCGCATCTTCAGGCTCAGGTTGGAAGCACACATGCTGTGGGACACCAAATGCCTCCAGTGATACTGTGTTGACCTTGACATGCTGCAGTGTATCTGTGGCATTGTCCAGGATGTGGTTCAACTATGCACACAGTGCTCCATGGCCATAATTATGGTGACTATGGTACTCTTCACCCTGCAGTATTATGCCACAGGGAGCTTCCAGAGGGTCACTGGTGATGTCACGGGTGTGAGACAGTCATCTATGTCATGGGCACTGCATCAGGTAACAGATGCTTTTGTGAGCCACCAGGCATGCCACATCTGGTTCTCCACAATGGCAGGTGATGTCGGGGGGGCCAAGGGGGCGTTCTATGACATGTATGGTATGCTGAACATGGTAGTTTCAATAGACTGTATGCACGTGCCTCTCCTGACACCAGTGATTAATGAGGATGTGCACCGAACCATAAGTGGTACCACAGTATCAATTGTCAAGACATCTGTTACGCAACTGGAATCCTGACCAATGTGTTTGTGAAGTACCGTGGTGCTTGCCACGATGCCTATATATTTGATAACAGTGAGTTGAAGTGCCACCTTGCATGCTGCCCAGAGGATGACAGTTGACTCTTAGGTAAGCAGCTGTTACGGCCTGCACATCAAGATGCAGCTCTGTGTGTCTGTGCCACTGTACTAATTGTTCTCCCATTCCCCCAACAGGTGACAGCAGCTACCAACTGCTAGTATACCTCCTGACACCCAACCTAATGCCACAACATCCTGCAGAGGAGGCCTACAATGAGGCATATACCCAGGCACACAACATCGTTTAGTGTACCATAGGACTACTAAAGATGTATTTCTGCTGCCTGGATCACAGTGGTGGCATGATGATGCTGGTGCCAGGCATGGTGTGAAGAGTGTTCACCACTTGTGCCATGCTGCACAAAATCTGCGTGCACCACAGGCTACCTGTGTCCCTGATGAGCAGCCACCTGCGAACCCTGATGGCCTACCACAACCACATTGCCCAGGGCCCATGGAGCCCCACAGTGCAGGGATGGCTAGGAAAAGAACCCAAGGCCTCCCTCTTACTAACTGCATGACAGCACAGGAAATGTGCCACCATGTGCCTCATGACACCTTTGGACACTAGGGCAGGGCCCCTGTGTGCGATGATGAGACTTGCAGACTCAGCATACATGTGCAACTGGTGGCACACCAAGGGACCCACTGCCCATGTGTGCACCCAGCTTTCACCACGTGGTCCTGCATGGTGGAGGCTTGTGGGGTTTGTGACATGGTGTGGCCATCATGTCCATGATTGCATGTCCCAGGCTGTGTCTACTGTGGTGTCACTTCCACATGTGTGCACGCCACAGCATGCTGATGGTGGTGTGTGCAGAATGGTGGGCATGGTGTAATGTGTATATGTGTGTGTGTGTGTGTGTGTGTGTGTGTGGACTGTTCATATGTGGCACCACACCAATGTGGTGGTCCTGGCTACCGGCTGTATTGGCCATGGGCACGACCCCTACTGCCTACTGCACTGCACCAGTGCTTGTGGCATGGGTGCCATCAGGGGCTGTGTGGCAGTCCGTGTCTGTTACATACCACTGGTGTGTACATCAATGTGATGGTCTTTATGTGGTCTGCTGTCATCAGCTTGCATGCCACTGGGCTGGGCAACCCATGCTTCAACTGCTGCAATGAGTGCCACTGTTGCCTGTCCCTGCACAATGCCAACCATTTTTGTGGGCATTGGCAGATGCACAGCTGTCAGGTGTGCAGCGATGGTCACAAGAGTGTAGGCCACACACTCCTGGGCACATATACCTGTGGCCATCTCATCCACCACACACTGCTGAGCATGGGTGCAGGTGGCAACCTCTTCAGCTAGCCTCTCCTAGGCCCTGACACCAGTAGCCATGTGTGCGGCAATCTGCTCCTGTACATATAGGCATCCTGGACCACCTCTTTGAGCCAGTCCATGGCTGCCATATTGTCCCTGGTTGCCTGCTGCAACTCCTGTTCAAGCATCTGCAGGTCAGTGTAGTATGTGACCAGCAGGGCACCTCATGCTGCTTGCCATGCATGCCACTTGGACGGTGGTCCCTTCACTGTCCCCCTGTCATCATCCTGGTCAGGTGTGGTGGTGCCCAGTGTGGCAGAGTCCTTGCCAGGTGGTGTCCCATCATCCAGATGTACAGCCTTTGTGTTGCTGTGGTCATTAGATGGAGTTGCTTCCTCTGCTGCCACCTCCATGCCCTCTGATTTCCATCCTGCCACTGGGTGGACGTGTCCTCAGCACATCTGTTACCTTGCGGATGATGGTGATGTCTCCATAAGGTCTCCACTCCAAGTCATAGCCAAGCTGTTCTGGCCACTGTGTGGTATCCTCCTGAGTGCTATCCAAGTCCTGCCACTGCATCCCTGTGGGGGTGGGTGAGAGGGACACAACAGTTAGCAATGCATTGTGGCAGACATGGTGCATGGTTCTGCATGGGTCGTGATTATTGGTAGGTGAAGTGGCCTCAATTCGCTCTGCTAAGCAATTCATGGAGTGAAGGAGAATTCTTGAAGTACCTGCAATGCAAAGCAGAGTACTTCGCATTATAATAGGTAACGCAGAGTCCATTGAAAACAATGACTTTGCATTACTCCACCTTCCCAAACCACTACTCCACCGATTTTAAGGTAAAGTACATTGAAAACAATGTACTTCGCCTCACTTCACCTTGTTTTTAAGCTACAAAGATGAATTTTGCAGTGATTCATGGGATTTCAGGTCACATGGGCTCTCGATTGTTCTGCACAGCCTCAGTTTGTTGTAGTGTGTGTAGGAAGCTGTAGGAGACATTCTGCTCTGAGAGCTCTCTGTGATTTAAACCTTCTAAAAGCTGTTAAAAAAGCCTTTTTGAATAATTTATTTTTGCTTTTTATTTATTTATTTTAGTTCATCTATTGTAGGGAAACCCTCCTGTGCTCATATCATTGAGCATTTATTGTATGTTTATGGATTTTGAATGTTAATGTACAACATTGAGTCTGTGCACTGAGAGACAGTGGAAGTGTGCTTTGGGAGAGGGGCGTATCTGTGGTGTAGGTAGATTTAAGTTGGAGAAATAAGAAGTTCTTTGTTTTTTGGTTTTATTTTTCTTGTATAATTTATTGTGTTATTGTTCACACGGTAATATTTTCAGAAATTGTTGACATTTTTTTGCTGATTGTGTGTGTTGTGATCTGGACCTGGTGCAGCAGTGCATAATTTCAGGTTGTTTAAAATACGTTGTATATTACTGAAGTTTTCAATTTGCTATGCATTACTTGTAGGCAAATTGTGTGTGTGTGTGTGCATGTGCGTGTGTGTGTGTGTGTGTGCATGTGTGTGTGTGGTGCGTGACATCAAATAATACACTTTTTATTGTGCCACAGTGTAATTGCAGGTGCAGCAGTGTGAACCTGCTATCCACTGCAGCTGGGTGATTTTGTACTGCCATTGCTGTATCTTTTCTTGGTTTTGCACTGCTGTAACCTGCAGTCAGTGTTCCCTCCACCGGCAAAAGGTATTCTTTCCCAGATTGGATTGTTTGTGACTTGAGAGCACCACTGGTTAGTTAAGATGTTGTTGAACTTGTGACTTTGCATCTATATCTGTTGTTGAAGCCACAGTTGTTTTTTTGGCTTCACATCCAGCACCCCCCCTAGCCCCCACCCACAGTGAACATTCCAAAATCTAAATTTGTTTAGAATATTCTTGTTGATCTCCAAAACGCCCACAAAGAGATGTGCAAGCAAAGCTGTTTCTCTCCATGGCATTGTTGCCAGTGGTTAGATTATCTATGGGCATGGTAGTATGCAGTCACAGAAGTGCATTGCTGATGTGAGGAAGTGTATTTCTCCTTCAATGTTTTTACAGCGCAGTTAGTAGCTTCACTCATAGTTGGAGGAGATGATGTTGTCCCAGCTGGTGGTGTTAGTGCAGTTGCTGGTGGTGGTATGAGTATTGGTGCCTCAAGTTCCACTTCTGACCAGTTTACCATGTCCAAAAATACAGTGGAGTGTGAAGCAGTGCCAGTGAGTGACAGTGTAGATGATGTCATACTCCCCAGTAACATCCCTGTAACTGAACATGAGGATTCTTATCATCATGTCAACAATAGCACACAATGTAACATTTCTTCCACCGTGGTTCAGGTGTGGATTTGCCATGCAGTGATTCACAGTGTGGTGAAAAAAGTTCAGGTGATGGTGGTGCTGCTGATGCTGAATCTGATGATGATGATGTTGCTGTGGTTGCAACATGCAGTCCACATGCCAGCATCCAAGCAGAAGATGTGGATGATGTTGGTGAATATGATGATGATATCAGTGCCCACTGTTGGGAACTGGAGAAAAAGAAATTCAAGGTGGCTGTGTCTGGGTCTGTTTGAATTGCTCCCCCCCGCCGTAAAAAATTGTGATTTAGTAAGATACCTGATTCCTCAGTCTACCTTGATGGGTATTGTCTCTTCCGTCTTGATAGAATAACTAAGTGAGGGGTGGATGTCTGGTCTACCTGTGAGATGGTCTCCAAGGACAAGTGCTGCCAGGCAGTACCTGAACAAAAGAAGCACAGATCCTATCTATTAAACTCCCAATAGGAAGGCAGAAAAAAAAGCTCCTTCTCACTACAGTTTGCGTACCTCTTGGAAGTAAAACAAAGGTGTAGAGCAGTTTATTAACTACTGTAAACTATGTAATAAAAACTGGGAGCATATTATACTGGGGGATTTCAAAACAAATTGGCAGGCACAGGATATGGTGGCCACTAGAGACCAGATGGCCACTTTGTACCTCACACAGACGGTGACTGGAGTGACCAGCAGTCAGGGTTAAGGAGTGCAGATTTCACATGGCTCTAATTTCAATGGCTGTTAAAACACTTGTGCTTAATCACTGGATGGATCAGCTGTCTATATCTTGTAGTGAATGGTTAAAGAAACTGACTTCTTATCTCTGCATGGAACATTTGAGAGTTGGTTCTCGTAATACCCTTAAGTTCTTTGACAAAAAATGGGGAAAATTATACTCCCTATACCTGCTTTAGTTTTGCCCAAATATTCTGACTCTCCATAAGAAGTATCACATAACTCTCAATGCCTGTTTTGCTGGTATGGGCACACTCCGGGGGTGGGATGTGGAGAGGGGGGAAGGTATGGGTTTTAGTTAGTTATGTTAGCTGGTTTAATACCTGTTTGTAACCTCTGTAATAATTGTTGTTTCATAAACTCAATAAAGATTTTGAATTTCAAAATGAAGCGACCAGGAGAAACTATTGTTCTGGCATCTCCACGCTCATTGACTGGTTGTTCACCTCATGCCTTGACCACATAGAAAATATATCTGTGCTCCCTGACTCACTAAGTGATCACTCATCAGTGATCTTTTTGTGAACCAACAAGTTTAAAAAACAAACAAAAAACAAAGCACTCTAGGACTAGGTCCCTTAAAAAAGGTCAACTATATAATTTCAAGCATTTCCTAAAAAATGATGACTAGACGCCACTGGACTATGCCGAAGATGTGACTCAGGCCCATGATTATTTCACACTTGTCTTTAACAATGCTTGTGATATTTTTGCACCCTATTAATCTACCTAAGTGAGGGGTACCATTAACCAATGGCTAATAGGCCATATCATAGAGCAACTAAACACTGAGCTAATCTTTGGCCCAAGGCTCAGGCAACTGGGAATAAAGGTGATGTCACAGTCTATAAAGATGCAAGAAACAAATGCACATGTCTAATCAGAAATGCAAAGGCAAGCTACTTTAGGAATGAGCTGTGTAGGACCTGGGGAAATGGAAAACTTTTCTAGAACAATCCAAAGTCACTTACTGGGAAGGTCTCCAGAACACAACAAGAACTGATTATCACAGGCACCAGCACCCTACAGGACCCCAAGGAGATCACGGATGCTTTCAATCTGGCATTCATAAACTTGAGTTTGGTCCTACCCAAGACTACCTAAATAACCCACCCCCATGTAAATACAGCAGCCACAACCCATACCCTGTCAGGAAGACCACACAACCACTGTTCTATTTCCAACAAATCGGAAAGGTGAAAGCCATTAAATACATTAAAAGAGTCCTTGGGAAAACTAGGATCTCCAGTGACATGCTGGATATGAAACTGATTTCCCTCTCCCTTGATGAAATTGCCCTCCCCTTCACCAAGCTATTCAATATTTCTCTGAGAACAGGACTCTTCCCAGATAAATGGAAGATTGCCCATGTTACACCTGTATTTAGAAGTGGGGACAGGAAACTCCTGGGTAATTATCATCCAATCTTGATGCTACCCCCCACACTCAAAGGCTCTTGAAAGAATAGTCACAGATCAAGTGATTGACTGCTGGATAAATATAGCCTTTTATGTGCTCAGCAGCATGGCTTCAGAAAATGCCATATCACCACCACTGCACTCTGGAATACACAAGTCAGCTATACGAAGCCCTAAATAACGGCAGATCCATTGTCTATATTTATAGACCTTACAAAAGCCTTCAACATGGTGAATCACCATGTTCTGCTTGGCAATCTCGTGTCACTAGGTATGTCATATGAGACAGTCAATTGGTTTGGTAGTTACCTGTCATAATTGTCAAAATGTGTTAAAATCTCTGGAGTTGTATCTGATATCAAGGATTTGTGCCTGGTGGTGCCACAAGGGTCCATACTTAGCCCATTGCTTTTTAGCTTCCACTTGGTTCTCAAAAACAGTAGCAGAAAAGGTTAAAGCCAAAATGCTGGCCTTCAGGAAATATAAGGGAATGCAGTGGGATGAAGATAGGGAGGCATACCAAACTTTCCTAAGGGAAGCAGGGAAGGCAGTAAGACAGGCAAAGGCTCAAATTGAGAAAAAACTAGCAAAAACAGTAAAAGAAGGTGACAAGACTTTCTATAGATACATTAGTGAAAGGAGAACATCCAGAGGGGGTATTGGTAAGATCAAAGGAGATAAGGGGCATGTGAGGAGGAAGACCATGTAAAAGCATCTATCCTAAATAGATACTTCTGCTCAGTATTTACTGAAGAGAAGGTAAAGCAGGGCCCACAGCTCAACACCATGGACACAGGGGGGAGGGAGGTGAGCACGAGTCCCTTCACAAAAGAAAGAGTCCTACAAGAGCTAGATAAGCTCAGAGTGGACAAGGCAGTGGGACCTGATGACATACATCCCAGGGTACTAAAGGAGCTAAGGGTGGAACTAGCAGAGCCATTATCAGAACTGTTTAGTGAGTCTCTGGGCACAGGAGAGGTCCCAGAAGACTGGAGAAGGGCTCGTGTGATCCCGCCCACAAGAGTGGCAGGGAGGAGGTGAACTACAGACCAGCTGTCCTTACCTCAGTAGTGGGCAAGACTATGGAGGCACTCCTTAAGGAAAGGATAGTGCAACACCTGGAATCCATAGGAGCACAGGATCCAAGACAGCATGTGTTTACAAAACTGTCAAACTAATCTCATAGATTTCTTTGACTGGGTAACCAGAGTGGTGGACCAAGGGGGAGCAGTTGATGTCACCTACCTTGACTTCAGCAAAGCTTTCAATACTGTTCCACATAAAAGATTGATTAGTAAGCTGGGTAGGATTAGGGTGGGTCAGAAGTTGGTCAACTGGGTGGCAAATTGGTTGATGGGCAGAAAACAGAGAGCGGTGGTAAATGGTATACAGTCAGAAGAGATGCAAGTCACAAGTGGGGTACCTTAGGGATCAGTCCTGGGGCCAGTCCTCTTCAATATCTTCATCAGTGACATTGCAGATGGACTGGAATGGTAAGGTTTGTCTGTCTGCAGATGACACCAAGATCTGCAACAGAGTACATGATTCAGATGTGGTGGGCAGAATGAGAATAGATCTGGATAAACTAGCAAAATGGTCAGAAGAGTGGCAACTGGGGTTTAATGCAAAGAAGTGCAAGATCATGCACATAGGGAAGAGAAACCCTGAAACCACCTATAAGCTGGGAGAGGAGTTGCTGGCAGTCACAAGGGAAGAAAGAGACTTGGGTATCATCATCACCAATGACCTGAAGTCATTCAAGTAGACCACCAAAGCAGTAGGTAAGGCTAGGGGGATGTTGGGTTGTATTAGTAGGGGTTTCACAATTCAGAAGAAGGAGGTAATAATCCCTCTTTACAAGACACTGGCTAGGCCCCATCTGGAGTACTGTGTGCAGTACTGGAGGCCACACCTTCACAAGGATATTAACCAAATTGAGGCAGTCCAGAGAAGGGCAACCAAAATGGTGCATGGACTGCATCAGAAAACATATGAGGACAGATTAATGGAGCTCAATATGTATACCCTAGAGCAGTGGTTGTCAAACCGGGGTCCACGGCCCAAAGGGGGTTCGCGAGCACCTGCCATGGGGTCTGCAAAGCTGTGCATTAAAATGGTAGTGCGGTAAAATTCCCCAAATCGCAACCGTGAGTAAGCGGCGGTGAAATCTCGAGTCAAATACAGTCAAACACTCATTCATCACTCACTCATTCACAACAGTGAGTATTTATTTAGTTATTTATTTATTAGAACATCAGTTTACAACCTTTGAGCCAGAGGCTCATTTACAAAGGTACCTCATCACAGAGAGGATAAAACAGTGCAAACAACATTTTTACCATTAGACAGTGCAAACAACATTTTTACAATAAAACAGTAAACAAGAGAATTGTGGAAACATGCGGACATAGGACAGAGTATAGTTTTGATATTACAGGAAATTGGCAGAGCACAAGTCAGTTCAGAGGCATCAGAACGATTACATATGAGCATTACAGGATTGGCAATACACAAGTAGGTACAGGACGATTTGTACAGTATGCTAACAAAGGTGGAACTAAGCAGAAGAAATCATTGTAGAGGTGAGCAGAGAAGAGAGTAGCATCATAGGTAGAGATAAGCAATTGGTATGCAGCCGCTTCTTTCCTCACTGCTGATCACAGCTCTATGCCGCCTGTCTCTGCACTCCTCTGGCACCTATCAAAAAGAATAATAGAAGCTTAAATTGCCTGCCTCCTATAGTCGGTATTTCAGGGGGTATACGTAAGAGAACTAATGTAGAAGAAAGGGTAAGTGTAATGTCAAACAACTGAGCTATAGCAGTTGAAATAGCCTTCCAGTAAGGTCACAGATTGGGGCAAAACAAAAAAACACGTGCATTATCGGCTCTAGGCTTGCCACATGTCCTCCAGCAAGTGATTTTGTGATTCTAAATGCAGGGGTGCAATGTTTCTACTAAGTTGCTCAGTTCAGTTCTATAGTTTCTCCTCAGTAGCTCAGTATATCATGTTATTTAGTGGCATAATAATGTGTTGTGGTGGTCAATTAGGACCCCCCATGAGTGCTCATTGTTTTTTTTTTCTCATTTGCTCTGTTGCTCAGTATGTTGCTATGTTTGTGCAGTATAATTCAGGTTATTCAGCAGCTCAGTATGTTTGGTTATTCAGTGGCTTAATAATGTACTGTTATGCTCAGTTATGTCCCCCCCCTTTGATATTTTTTTTTTATTGCTCAGTTGCTCTGTTGCTCAATATGTTGCTGCTTTTTGTAACGACATTTAAGTGTACTTGTGTACTTTGCTAATTATGATTTTTTTTTATATTTTTATTTAAATAAAACAATGTTTTATAATTTTGTTTTTCTGCTATTATTATTCAGTTATTATTATTTAGTTTAATTAAGACTATGCTGTATAAAAGCTGTTGGGTGCAAAACTAGTGCTAACATGGTACTAAATGCATGACTATATATATACATATTTTTGGTAGGGGGTCCCCAACATTGCTGATAGTTTGCCAGGGGGTCCCCAGGTCCAAAAAGGTTGACGACCACTGCCCTAGAGCAAAGGAGGGAGAGAGGTGATATGATCGAAACATTCAAACACCTTAAGGGCATTAACAAGGTGAAAGAGTCGAACATGTTTCAATACAAGAAAAATAGCAGGACAAGAGGACACAGTACGAGATTAGAGGGAGGCCAATTAAAGGGTAATGTGAGGAAGTTCTTTTTCACAGAAAGGGTAGTGGATGCATGGAACAGCCTACCACAGGAAGTGGTGGATATGAATACAGTGCAGGGCTTCAAACAGGCATGGGATAGGCATAAGGGAGCAATACAGATGAGTATGACTAGATAGGCCATTGACAGAACAAAGGCCGATGGCACATTTATAAGGTAGAAAATGAAATGGGCAGACAGGATGGGCCTTGTGGTCCTTATCTGCCGTCAACTTCTATGTTTCTATGTTTCTATGTTTATTAACTCTTTGCCCTCTGTTTGTCCTGCTAGTATTGTGTTGTATGCAGATGATGCAGTCATCTCTGTCCCATGAGTTCATACATCTGACATTACCTCTTCTCTTCAGGAATGCTTCAGAAACCTTGAGTTATGGTTCACTCAGAATGGGTTTATGTGATAATGAAGAAAGCCTAATACTGATCTCCATTATCATGAAGTCAGAGTGCCGAAAAATGTTTTCTGCACCTGACACCCTGGTGCACAGCAAAATGGCACTGAGGACTTCATTTTTTAATGTTTTATGCGGGGACTGTACCACCCACACCACCCTACTTAAGGATTCTCAACTCCTGGGGGGTGCATTTTGGGGGGGGGGTGAAAACATAAAAAAAAAAGTTTGGGCCGGGTGCAACAAAAATGCACCAGCGCCTGGACCCAAACCCAGTACCCTGCCGACCAACACTGCCAACCCACCCACCACACCACAAGGTTGGCTCGGGAACCCACGACGACACCACCCCATTACATTCCCTCTTGCCTCTTGCTGTGTATGCTTGCCTCCCCATGCACACATGTATAGTGACATCCCTTCACTATATTCACTGATCCCCCCCCCATCAGGCCATCATACTCTACAGTAGCCCTGGAGATTACATTCAGGATTCGGTCACCTTTATTGTAGGCATCCAATCCCCAGCGATCATGTCTTGTGCTACCACTCAAAACAAATTACTGCTAAACTATAAAAAAACAAAGGTTATGCACTTCTCTCTCTCCCTCCCAAAACAAGAAGAAAGCTGGCCCACTTTGCATCTTTAGTGGCAAGGGAGAGCTCTAGATCATGTTCACACTTTCAAATACTTGGGAATTCATCTTGATGATACCCTGTCGTTTGTTGGACATATAGACCAAATTGTCAAAGCAGCAAATATCAGATAGGGAATCCTCCTTTAACACAAACACTCAATGTCAGTTGAGTCACTGAGCCTGGTTACAAACAGCTCCATTCTGTCCGCAACAGATTATGGGATTATAACATACAGTGTTGCCTCAGACGCTGCGTTAAAATAGATAAAGACCCTGCTTAATAAAGTGTGTAGGCTTTTTCTGGGGGCTGAACACCTCACACATGCCTGTCAGCTCTACAGTGGTACAGGTTTGCTCCCCTTGCAGCAAAGGGTGACATACCAGGCCTGCCTGCTCATAAAGAAATCCCTGCTCATTTTAACACCTGCATCTATGGCCAATATCTTCAGTCATGCCACTACTGTAAAAATGACCCACAGAACAGCTAAGGGGGTTCTCCAGGTACCTTTTTGGTGAACTACCTTTGCAAAGCATGCCATTTCTGTTAGGGGACAGTAGTGGGTCAATGAACTCTCTGCTCTACTGACTGAATGTGGGAAAATAAGCCCCTTTAAAAATGACCTATGTCTGCTACTGGTTCAAGCAAACCTTTGTGAATACTTTCAGTATAAACTTGGCTTTACTGGGAGATCACGTGATGCAGCTCACCAGATAGCAGCTCTCCTGCACTGCTCCAGTCACCCGACTCTCTTAATCTTCAAGTTTCTCCAGTAACGTCTGTTGAATTAATATCAAATACTCCCTAAAGAACTTAAGATGGGGTCTAAATCAATATTCTGTCAAAAGTTGGATATATGGAGGCGACGATGCAGAAAACCACTCCTAAACATACTCCCCCGGCTACTCCAGAGAAGGCCCCAAAAAAATCCAGGACCTCTGGTAGTGCAGAGGGGCCAGCATCGGAGACTACTGCATCTAAACAACAGCCTCTTGCCTTGCAATGATTCCTGCAAGAATTTACACCATTTAGGGAGGAATTAAGTTCTATCACATCGGAAATCAAGAATCTAGGTCAGGTAATGGAAGACCTGCACCAGCGGACGGCAAACAATGAAGCCCATCTTTGTTCAGTAGAGAAACGGATCGAGAAGATAGATCCAGAGATAATTGCCACCCATCAGAAAATGACACGCTTGGAGTCCAAAATTGAAGATGTGAAGGGCCGCAGCAGCAGGAATAACGTGGTCCTCATAGGTCTTCCTGAAAAGGAAGAGGGTCTCGATACTATTTTGTTTGTTCAAAAAGTAGTGGAAAAGCTAGATGGCCCTTCACCCTTCGGGCCACATTATGTTATCGAATGGGCGCATCAATCCCTTCGCCCGATGCCACTGGCTGGGGCACCTCCTCGCCCTCTAATCTTTCGTTTTTTGAATTATTTGGAGTGCCAGCACTTTATCACTAAGGTTAAGAAGCTGCACAAAGTGAGATGGGAGGGAATCAGAATTAGGGTGGCGCAAGATTTACCGGCCTCCATAAGGCAAAAAAGAGTCAGGTTCCACCCTCTGGTTTCCAAGTTTATTGCTGCTGGAATTAAATTCCGAATGAGCTATCCCACTAAATTGGGGGTTCTGATTACCGGCACCTGGACATCGTACGATGACCCTGAAACAGCAGCTAAGGGTCTTAAAAACACCCTCCTGGATTTATTCAAGGATCCCTGAAGTGTCTACCTGAACATTTTGCTTGCTACTGTGTGGGGTAAGAGAATTAAATTAAAAGATGATCAGGGATCAGCATCTTCTTATTCATGGGAGAATTAGCAGAAGGATACCAATAGTAACCAGCTTAAATGGATCCTCTGTTTGCGAAGTCCACTGGGGGGGGGGTCCTGCAATTGGGCTCCTTTTCATTTAAACCAGCGTGGTTTTACACCTATTTGGTGGAGATTTGGTTTTGATGGCTATATTTAGACGAATAGAACTTTAACTTGGACTCCACTCTAACAGTATTATACCATTGAATTGTTCCAGCTCGGTGAAAATGTAAACAATCCATATAGGAATGCTTCGAGTCTGGTTCACTCTGCGTTGTCAATGAACTGGTGTAAGTGTTGACTTTAGCAGCTGTCAACACTAGAGAGAGCACGGAGCTCAGTTTTAGCAGGAAAAGCTGCAATCTCCAGGTGGCCAGAACTGCTCCGTGGATTTTGGATTAAAAGAGTTTTAGTCCTGGAAAGCGAGTGACAGAATGGTGGAACGTGGTGCTATATGTGGGATGCTTCCCCCTTTTTTTTTTTTCTCTCTCTCTTTTGTAGCCATGCTATTTTAGCGTTTCAAGGGATGTAATAATTCAATAAAGTTGGATAGATTTATAGAGCTGGGTACTCGTTTGAGGGTGTGTCACACTTTGTTATATTCAGCATTATTGGAGAATGTTCTCCCCTTTTTTTTTTCTCTTCTAGCTCTACCAAGACAAGTTTTGAAGTTAATTTTATTAACTGAGGTATATGGATCTCTGATAACAGCTGTTATAATCAGCATGCTTTTATTTTAATGGGGAACTTGATTTGGAAGAAATCTCTACATCTGTATTTTAAAAGTGATATTAATAAGAAAGAGGAAATTCCTTTAAGTTATTAAGGCCTGTGGTGGTTTAAGTTACAAATAGACTCAGGAAAAATAGATAACAGGCTTGTGATTTCTGTAATAAGGGGCTAAAACTGCAGAACTCGATTTTTTTTTTTTCTGTTCAAATGTATGTGAATTGAGCAACTTATGGAGAACTGTCTTGTTTTAACATTGTGTTGCATTACAGAAGCCGAGGTATGTCTGTGATTGGTTCATTTGCATAATAGCAGCAAAGTTGTTAACAGCTCAACAAAATTATTGCTCTGGGATGCTAAGTTTAATGTTCTGTAGAGTTATGTAGATTTTATATAAAAGTGTGTACTCTAGCCTGTTGCTACCTTACTACAGGATAAGAAGGGAACTGTTTATTTTCCCAATTTGCTTTAGATGTTCAGATGTTACTTTGTTGTTATGCTAGTTTTTTAAACTTGATTATTTAATAGTTTGTATCCACTGTTGATGGGCAGTAAGATGGGACATTTATGGGTAGGCAGGGATAATCTCTTCTACTTTCCTTTTTTTTTTATTATTATCCTTTAATTTAACAAGGTTACTGTTTATTAACAGTCCAGCTGGGATGGCTGGAGGGTGGGTTAATGAAGCAAGGTGTAATGCTGACCGTAGCTCATAGCAATAAGGGAAGGAGGGAGGGCTGGGAGAATACTATTACTAGGTTTTTCTTTCATTCCAATTGTTCATTGTTGGAATAAGGAAGGGGGAGGGAGGGGAGGGCATGGGGATGGGTTTGCATGGCTTTCTCAGTTCTTACATTGCTGAAGGCAGACTTTATTAGTAAAGTATCCAAGGGTTCTTTCAAATATCTAGTCCAGATTTATGGCTAGGGACTTAGTGTTTGCAACTTGGAATGTTAAAGGAGCTAGGCAGAAACTAAAGCAATATCAAATCCTGAAACATTTGCAGTTATTAAAATCTGACATCACCTTTATACAAGAATCCCATTTATTGATCTCGGAAGAGCTCAAGATGAGGAGACAGCAAATAGGTCAAGTGTTTGCCGCCGAGGGTAGTACCCAAAGTTGTGGGGTAATGATTTTATTAAAGCGTAATATCCCATTCTCCCCAATTAAAGTTATTAGGGCCACCCAAGGCACATTCTTATTGGTCCACGGGAAATTACACAATACTGAGATATTGTTAGGTAGTATATACGGGCCGAATAGTGACTCTCCTGGGTTTTTTATGGAGTTGGTCAATATTTTAATCCCCTTCTTATCCATTCCAATGATTCTAGGTGGGGATCTAAATTTAGCAATTGACCCAAATATTGTTCGTACAGGTAACAAGTTTAAAGGTCTCTCCCCAGCCCAAAGGGTGTTAAGGGATATGATGGACCGGGTGGGCCTATGTGATGTTTGGTGAGTTTTTCACCCCTCAGACAGATGTTACACTTTCAATTCGCCAGTCCATAAAACATCTTCTAGAACTGATTATATCATGACTTCACAGCGATTACTTTTAGGGGTAGTAGACTCATCCATTCATCCAGGGCCACCCTCTGACCATTCTCTTGTTATTTGTCAGCTTTCTTTTTCTTCCCTTCCAAAAACTGGATGGCGTTGTAAAATCAATAATCAACTCTTAAAAAACCCAGATACAGTGAAATATATTATAAATCATATTACTCAATTCATGTCAGCCAACTCTAATTCCACGGGTAAGCCTGATATAGAATGGTGCGCTTTAAAGGTTTATCTACGGGGTCTGCTAATCGGGGCTGCCTCCAAAAGGAAAAAAATGAGAGAACAGATGGTGCACCTTCTTTCTCAGATTAGAGCTATCGAATCGAATATGTCCCCTAATACACCGAAACAAGTCCAATTGGAACTCACAAAATTAAGGGATTCCTATTTGGACCTTCTGAGGGAGAAGGCAGAATTTATGATTTTAAAATTGAGCGCCACGTATACTGATCAGGGCGAGAAAGTGGGTCATCTTTTAGCTTTAAGAGTTAAACAACAAGAATCTTCAAGGTTTATTGCTTCAAACCGGTCGGCTGATGGTGTGTTGAAAAATAATCAGGCAGATATCACAGATGAGTTTTATAAATACTGTCAACTATTATACAATCCCATGGCAAATCCTCCTTCCTTAGAAGATATGGATCAAAATCTAGCTGAATCTCAGCTGCCTTCACTCTCAGAAGTACAACAAACCTCATTATGTGTCCCCATAACTGAAGCGGAACTTTTTAAAGTTATTTAAGATCTCCCCTTGGACAAATCCCCAGGACTGGATGGCTTCTCGTCTAATTTTTACAAAGTTTTCGCAAAACAATTAGTCCCTTTGCTTTTCCCTTTGTACCAACAGATTATTGCTGGCAATAGCAGTGACAAAACATTATTTAAAGCTTTGATTACCTTACTGCCTAAACCAGGTAAAGCTCCTGAACTCATGGCAAGTTATAGGCCTATATCTTTATTAAATCAAGATATTAAAATTCTGAGTAAATTGCTAGCCGAACATTTTAATACAATACTTCTGGATCTTATAGGGTCAGAACAGGTTGGCTTTATGAGGGGCAGGTCATCAAGTGACCATCTGCGTACTCTGGCTCATGTCTTCTCAGTGTCCAGGGATGCAGAACTTCCTGCTGTTTTGGTATCTCTGGATGCTGAGAAGACTTTAGATAGAGTGGATTGGAATTTTCTTTTCCAGACTTTACATGCCTTTGGTTTTCCTTTAGAATCTCAAAAATGGATACAGGCAATTTATAAGGCCCCCTACAGCCTGGGTATTAAGCAATGGACTCATTTCAGATTTTTTTTCTTTATATTCTGGCACTAGGCAAGGTTGTCCCTTATCTCCTTTGCTTTTTAGTTTATACTTACAGCCCCTCATCTGGAGATGAGTCGCTTGCCCCAGGATTCAAGGTATTATTATACAAGATCATGAATTTAAAGTCTCAGCATATGCTGACAATTTATTACTCCAAATATCCCACCCTGCCTTATCTATTCCATCTGTGCTGGAAATTATTAAGGAATATAGTTCCTTTTCCAATTATAAACTGAATGGTGATAAGACTTCGGTATCCCCCCTCAATCAGAGAACACTAAAACACGAAAGTACGGCTTTAGGTCTGTCTTGGGAAAAAGAATCATTGAGATATCTAGGTATTATTCTCATGAGAAGCGTAGCTCTTTTTGAAAGAGAAATTTGGATTCTTTATTACTCACTATTACACAGGATTTAAAAAGGTGGTCCCTCCTCCCATTCTCTTTATGGGGCAAAATTAATCTTATTAAGATGAATATCTTTCCCCGTCTTTATTACCCACTCAGCCTCTTGAACTTATGGCTGCCTCTGTCATGGTTCAAGAAAGTGCATAGTACTTTTATTAACTTTATCTGGGCTGGAAAGCAACCTTGTCTTCCTTTTCATAAATTAGCGGCTCCCAAAATCAGAGGAGGCCTTCGCCTTCCACATGTCAGTCTTTACTATTGGGCTAGCCATGCTAGTAAATATCTTAAGTGGCTTATACAAGGTGACCCAGAACATTCCTCTTCGTATAGACCCCTCTGGCTCAAAATAGAATTGGCTCAAATTCAACGTTATAATCTTTCCCCTTTGGCACTTTTACATACGAAACCAAAATGCCTTCCAATACAACTTTACTCGACACCAATTGCAATATCTGTCAGAGTGCATTCCCAATTTTGTAGTTTCATAAAATACAACCATTGCATAGACTTGGAACAACCGTTACTAGGCAACCCTAATATCAAAATAGATGGGAGGGTCATTTCTTCCCTGTGGCTTCCGCAGGCAAAGGATTTTAGTCTCTCATTTTTTAGAATGATATAAGAGGGACATGGCTTTCATCTCCTGAGATCTTAGCTAAGATGGGTATTCCTGAAAGCAGACAGAAAACCAGCACCGTAACCAAGGCTCATGTAAACAAAGTCTCACTTGAGACTAAAAGTTCTTTAAATGACTCACCGACTCCAGAATCATAAATGACTGTGTCCATAGTATAGTTTAATGATCCAAAAAAGAGTAAAATCCACGGTGAAATACAAAGAACAAACAACTCAGCACACAGCTATACACTTCCTGGTGTGAAGTCTCATCACCTGACACGTTTTGCCCAATCAGGGGCTTTCTCAAAGGTATTGAGACACTGTTACCACAGGACCTTAAATAGAACAAAATTTAAATGGATACTACCACCAAACCCAAAAGAACACATCATATAAAAACTAAAGAAATTAAAATTAAAATGTGCATGTATGTAAACTGTTAAATCATTATTGTATAAACAATCTAGCTGGTATTTATAATCTCCAGTGATTCAATAACAGATACATTTTGCACCAAGCATGAAATGCAGCATTTTCATAGCACTAAACCATATTGCTTTCATTGACATTGTTAAAATCAAACCTGTAAAGTGAGAAAGATGGGTATTCCTACTTCTAATATTTTTAAAATTTTCCAGCTAAGTCATTTACTTGTGAAAGCCATAGGGGTGGCTCCCCCGCCGTATCGGAGTCCAGCTTTCCGGTCAGAATTGGTCCCAATGGCTGGTCTCCCACACGCTGTGTCGAAGATATTCAACACCCTATATGAATGGATATATCCTGACTTTTTTGGGCCTGCTGCTTATTGGGCCTCGCTCCTTCCTGAGATATCAATTAATTGGTCCACGCTCTGGCAAGGGTGTCACAAATTTATTACACAAGATAGGCTCCATCTTATGCAATTCCAAATATTACACAATTTATATTACACACCTCAAAAAATGACTAAATTGGGGATTGCCTCATCTTCTAGTTGTACAAGATGGGCCCAGAGGGAGGGTAACTTATTGCACATTTTCTGGCTTTGCCCCAAGATAACCTCCTTATGGTCACATATTAAACAAAGAGTGGACCCCCTGTTGGGTCTTAATGACCTGTTTTCAGCTAAAATTGCCTCTTAGGAGACTTCTCTGAAATCCCAGTAATTACTACAAGTATCACATGGCTTTAATATCCATATCAGTTAAAAAAATAATACTTGGACACTGGAAAGATAGTGAGGAGATATCATATGCTGAATGGTTGAGGGAACTCCTGGCTAATCTCAGAGCTGAGAAAATGATTGCCAGTCTTTGGAACAAAATGAATAGATTTAATCGAATCTGGGCCCCTTTACTAACCCTTTATTCTCTTCAAACTACCTAAATTAATGGGCATACTGGGGTTGATATACGGATAAGGCTAAGTTTTACTCATGCAAACCTGGAAGAGTGGGAGGGGAGGTTGGGGGAGGGATAGGAGACATTGTATATTTTCTCTATTTAGGTTTTGCTTTATGCTTGGGGGGGGGAAATGGGGAGGGGGAGAAGACACATGGTATATCCAGGTTATAATTGGATTTATTCTATGTCATTTGTGATGTGTTGTCTTCTAATGTTGAAAATATTAATAAACTTTGAAAGGAAAAAAAAACTTGGCTTTACTGAATAATTGCCCATTCGGCATTTCCCATCCTTAACCCTCTCAATCCTTTCTCTCAGTCCTATTCCTCCTCTCATTCTTAACCACCCCATCCATTTCTTCCTCTATTCCTCATCGCTGTCCCCACCAATCCAACAATGCCTTTTAATGGCTGCTAACCTCTAAACCTGTTACCACTTAGTAATATAAATCTAGCAACTTAAATGACTCAACTGGTCCTTAAAGGATGTCCCATTCCTGACTTTCCCCTCCCCTGCTTCCTCCCTGCCTCTTAAAAATAAAAAAAAAAATTCCTCTCCATTTTCCCACCTTTTTCTTCCTATCCCACCTTCTAGACTCTGACAAAGTCTGAGCCAGACTTCTTTTCCTTTTCTCTAAGGTGAACATTAACCTAAGCATCTGTGCAAAAAATTAAAAAGTGTATCCTACCAAACAATAATGTTCTTCCTTACCCATGTACCTTTATGTAATTGATATTTGACCTCAGCCTCAGTATGTGTAACCTGTTTTTGTATTTTTTGTATCGTTCTGTTCCAATTTGATCCTACATGTTTGTGTTTCTGTTTTTTGGCATGAAACCTTTGTAAAAGAGCTCTGGGTTCAAAGGTATTTTAATTTAAAATGTAAAATAAATAAAAATAAATTAATCTGAAAGTGGACAAAGTAATGGAGCCAGACAGGGTTCATAGGGTGCTAGCTTCTTTAACATGACGATAACTGCATGTTAGATTCTTTAACATGAAGATCATTGGGTGCTAGCTTCTTTAACATGAAGATCACTTGGTGCTAGATTCTTTAACATAAAGATCAGTGGGTGCTTGATTCTGTAACATGAAGATCACTGGGTGCTAGATTCTTCAACATAAAGGTCACTGGGTGCTAAACTCTTTAGCATGAAGATCACTGAGTGCTAGACTCTAGTATGCAGGTAACTTGGTGCCAGATTCTATAACATGAAGATTACTGGATGCTTAATTCTGTAACATGAAGATCACCGGGCCTGAGATGAAAATGTGGTGGAGATGGAGGACAGAGAGGAAACCCATACAGCAAAGAGAGTTCTGCCATTCAAAAAGTGGTATCCCAAAATTGCAAATGAAAAACAATGATGGCAAAACAGGGTGCCACAAAGAGTGACTGGAAAAAACAGCGATCACCGAAATGGAGACCTATGGCTTTCTTCCCCTCCCAAAGTTGCATCCCCCCAGAAGTTGATTATATATAGTAAGGAGAGTGCGGAAGACAGATCCCCCACAGAAACTCACTACAGCAGAGTTGTTGCTGTTTTGGCAATCACTGTTATTTCCCAGTTGCTCTTTGTGATGGCTCTGTCTTGCCATCACCTCATTGTAGTCACCCTTTTGCACTCACCCTTTTGACATGGAACCTCACAAAGGACATAACCAAGGTCAAGTGTCCCAGGAAATGCTCTTCTCCTCTGGGGGAGGGACACCATCTGGCTCCTACTGTTTTGCTGCCACCTGGGAGCCCACATGTGGTATTACAGTTAGTAGCTGCTTAGTAGATGAAAGAACATTGCCAGGACTCTGCACACTTGTGTGTGTGTGCATGTGTGCATGTGTGTGTGTGTGTTTGGGTGTGCATGTGTTCTTGGAGTTCCTTTGGGCTGCTGTCCTGCTATGCCAAGGTCATATGACTAGGGACCTGCTCTGGTGGGTGACCCTAAACACCACCAGCCTCTCCATGGGGATTAAGCAGGGGTAACAAAGGACCAGAAATGGGACAAGGTGCAGAGGTTCATAGTTCACTGTCAGTGGGCCTGGTGAGGCAGCCTGACTGACAGGTGAGGGGGAAAAAGAATACATAAAAAACAAAAATAATTGTTTCTCTGCTCTCACTGACAATTATAGGGTGAGTGCTGTACTCCAGTATTGCAAAACATCATGATTATCAACAACAACTTTGTTATTGGCTGAGTCTCAGAAAAAACAGGATATAAATGAATGATTATTGTGATTAAATTGCAGAAAAACTCTTTCCACTCAGATTGAAGTCAAGATGGAGAATTTAACAGTACAAATTACCTAACCTGTTATTAAATTAAAAACTATATTTCATGACAAGTATAATGATCACCTTTACAATTCTGCAATTGCTCTGGGAGTCTGCTGGTGTCTCAGGTGAGCAGAACATCCAGTAACCTGCTTTATAAATATTGGCTCAGTATTTTTTTGTTGTTTTTATTGTCTTCAGTTTTCAGATAGATTTATAAATGGATAAGCATCAGGAAACTGAATAACAAGTATTGATAGTTGCTTGCCATCAACAACTCCAGATATCTTTGAACCGACTTCTGTTTGAAGGGCATCTATGACTATGATTCTGTGTTGTATTCTGCTACTATTGGCAGTGACTGATGTCACCTACCAGACTAAAGAGACAGCATGTAAACTGCAGAGCCAGAAAATAGAAGCATTCTTCAGGACAGGAGACATCATAATTGGTGGTGTCTTCCCAGTTCATTTCCAGAATCTGTATCCTGACATTATGTTTACTGAGTATCCTGAGCCACAACGATGTAAAATGTAAGTCAGATTTTTTTCTTCTGATAACAATAAGTTAATAAACTAATATGCAGGTGAAGATGATTATTTAGAGGTGTACTCAGGCTTGTATAGAGAAATGCAGATCTTTATCAATATGTATATTTACAAGGTATGTACAGTGTTCCCAAACAGCACTAGGATTCTATCATGTGGGTTGTCATTTCACAGTGAGCTCCAGCAGCATTCTCAGTGTGTTTTTCTGTTTCAGATTAAGCTGTACATACATTAAAAATCTAAGGCAATAACACTTTGATTTCAACTTTATTGAAACATAGGAAGGGAAAGTTTTTAATTACTGTTGATGCTGGAGGGCAAGTGAGATAAAAAAGATGACTACATACATATTTTGGACATGCTGTAAGCTAGGGAAATATTGGGAGCAGGCAGTGATAGGGACATAGAGCTGCAGGCTGCCACCCAGTGACCAAGAACTGGAATATTTTGTTGGGTGTTGGAGGACCACTGAGCCACCAGAACAGGGCAGTGAAGTACAGTACAGGGAAAAAGGCAGGGGAGAACTGCTGGACCACTAGGGAATCTGGAACATCATAAACTGGGCAGGGATGGGTAGGGAAGAAACACTGAGGTCAGACAGTTATGTGCATTTTTGATATATAAAAGGAGCCTGATAGCAACATAGCAATCTGAAAAGGCGCTATATATCTGCAATAATATCATAAAGGACAAGCTAATTACTGGTATTTTCAGTATACAAATGGAGTGCTAAATAAATATTGCTTTTTTGGAAATAGCAAGGCCTAAGATAAGGCTAATAAGAGTGGTTGGGTAATGAGAAAAATGTGATACTCTGTGAACATGTTTCTTATATACAAGACAGGAGAAAAGATTAGGGCTACCATAGGTATGAAACCAAAAGGTAACATTATGCAGTATATGATGGTATGAAGAAATTATAAATGAAAGCAGGAATACAAGGAACTTAAACATAACATAGAAACATAGGCTTTGATGGCAGATAAGGACTGCTTGGCTTACCCAGTCTGCTCATTTCCCTACCTATTGGATAAGCTGCAGAACCTACTAAACCAACAGCCTACATCCCCCTACCCCCTCAAGAATTGCTTTTTGTCTGTCCCATGTATTCTCAAATTCCCCCATTGTTTTGGACCCCACAACCTCCTCAGGAAGGCCATTCCATGCATCCACTATCCTGTCTGTGAAAAAATACTTCCTTACATTGCCCCTGAGCCATCCCCAACTCTATCTTCAAATTGTGCCCCCTTGTTCTTGCACATCTCTTTTTCTGAACTTTGCTACCCTCTTGGACTTTATTAATTCCCTTGAGGTGCAGTACTTAAATGTTTCTGTCATGTTCTTCTTCTCTCTTCTTTCCTCGAGGGTATACATATTAAGGTTCTTTAGTCACTCTTCATATAGCTTCTGGTGCAGAACTTGCACCATTTTAGTTGCCCTCCTCTATACTGCTTCCATCCTGTCTATGTCCTTGCTGAGATGCACTCTCCAGAACTGCATGCAGTATTCCAGAGAGGGGGTCTCACCATCTGTCTGTGCTGAGGGATAGCAACTTCCTGTTTTCTACAGGTAATGCCTCTCCCTATGCATCCCAGTATCCCCCAGCCCTGCTTGCTGCCTTGTCACATTGCTTGCCTACCTTTAAGTCATCTGATATGAGTGTCCCAGGTCCCTTTCCATTTTTTATGTTGTTAGCACCCCCCCCCCCACATTGTGTACTCTTCCCCTGGGTTTACAGAACTAAGTAAAGAAAGTTAATTAAGGAGGTTAATGTCAGGTCATGTGTGCTCTGTAGCATACATTGATGATTCAAAAGTCATTGCTGCTTTTTTTTGATGAGGGAGAGCCAAGGATCTTTGTCATTTTTGACGAAGGTTAGTCAGTAAACAGGGAGGACAGGGAGGGTGAAGAAAAAGACCAGTATGACATTGAGGCCATTTCAATAGGAGGCAGTATAGCACAAATGTTTAGGGCTCTGAGCTGCAAACCTGGAGACCTGGGATTGAATCCCACAGCCACCATTTGCATACTGTGTGACCCTGGGCAAGTCACTTAACTTCCTTGTGCTCCCAGGTCACACCTTCAGCTTAGTGTACCTTTCTTGGTTAAATAGTTTCCCCTCTCCCTTTCCCTTTCCCTTTCAAAAAAAAAATCAGACACCAGAATTTAAAAACATTTGGGTCTAGGAAATCATAATAAAAGAAAAAGTTTTTACAAGACATAAACAATAGGGGCTATAAGATAGAAAATGATTTAATCAATGGGCATTTGATTCAGAGTAATGATTTGGAATGTAAAAGGTCTGCAAAACACAACAAAAATGAACAGTGTGATAAATTATTTAGAAAGAAGAAATATTCACATGGCTCTGATGCAAGAAACACATCTAAGAAGCAAGGAAACAGTATTGCTCACAAACAGTTGGGGACCCAGGGTAGCATCAGAATACTCCAGAAATTCAAGAGGTGTAATGATTACTTAAAATAAAGCAAAATTAATCCCATATATAATTAACAAAATGACTGAGACACAAGGAAGGTTTATCATAACATAGATAGAGACACAAAACTTTAAATACACCTATGCAACCATATGCGCACCTACCAAAAGTAATCCTATTGTTTTACGGCATTCCTTTTAACATTAACAACATTTGACATTCCTTATATAATAAGGGGATTTTAATTTGGCAACGAGCCATCTAGACAAAACCACAGGATGGGGTAGAAGGCATATATCAGTCAGAAGAATAATTAAAGGATTTATGTCAGATCTAGGTCTGAGAGATCCTTGTATGGAAATTTATAAAAACAGCAGAATGTATTCTTTCTTTTCAGTTGTACATCAGGCTTATTACAGGATTGCTGTCTTTCTTGTATCGGACATAGTAATGCATGCAATCTCATATATTGAATATCCCTTAATAGCTATTTCTGATCACTCTCCATGCATTTTAACATTGACATTATCAGAAAGCAAATCAATCAATAGACTGTGGAGGATGGAGCCAACTTTTTTACAAAAAACAATATTTATGAAAAGTTGCTACAAGCGATACAAGAGTTTTTCTGAAATAACACCACAGACAACACTGCACATCCATAACTTACATTTGGGAAGCATTTAAAGTCTGGCTCAGAAAAAAAATGCTTACTATAGAAATAGCAAATAAGAAATAAAAACTCAAACATTGGCAGAACTGGAAAAACAAATACAAAACCTATCCAAAAGTCAAAGTACATCATTTAGAAATACAATATATAAGATAATGATACAAACAAGGAAACAATACAATTGGATTGTCAATGAAAAGACAAGAAAAAAACTTATTTTAAACACTAGCTTGAACTAGTATGTAATGGCAGTTAAGCTGCTAAAATTGCTTGCTTGGCAAACCACAAAAATACAAAAAGAGAGCACAATATTAGAAATAAAAGCTTAAAAAAATGCAAACATTAAACAAACCAGAAGAAATTAACAATTGTTTTGTTAAATAATATATGGAACTTCATACTTCTGAATTAGAAAAGGAAGTCTTGGAATCAGAAAAATTATTGGAACTGATTAAAATTGAGAAAATATCTAAGGAAATCAAAGAACAACTGGATCAACCCAGACTGAAACAGAAGAAGCTATACAGACTGTTCCCCATAGAAAAGCCCCTGATCCAAATGGGGTAAGAATAGAATTATTCAAAACAAATGTAGATCTATAGCAATACCCAAGCAAGAATTAAAGTTTATTTCATTCTCAAATCTCCAAAAAATTCTGAATTCTTTTAGACAAGCCACTATCCAGGTTTTTCTTTATAAAAAATTAAAATAAAGATCCGTTGAACTGTACTTAATATGGACTAATTTCTCTTCTTAATATAGACTACAAAATTATTTACTAATATGCTAGTTAAAAATTAGATTTAATTTTACCTTACCTCATCTCATTAATCAAGATCCAAATGGAATAATGATAGATCACTTACCGAAAACATCAGACGTACAATAAACTTAATTTCATTAAACAAATCAACTGATACAACATTACAGTATTTGCAATAGATGCTGAAAAGACTTTCAACTGTGTTGAATGGCAATATATATTCTAAACTCTGTATCAATCAAGTTTTGGAGGACAGTCCAGCAGATGGAAAAAATGCTGTATGATAGTCCAAGAGCTATAATACGAACTACTTATAATCTATCAGGGACAATAAATCTACAGAGGATCGAGACAAGGTTTTCCTCTCTCTCTCCCCTGATATTTATAAGAATTATGTTATCATCTGTATCTGCAATTAAGGACAGCATTAAAATACAGGGAATAAGTATCAATAATGAACAAAAGATAAGCTTATAAGGAGATGATACATTACTTTATTTAACAAATCCAGAACAGTCACAAGAATTTATTAGGTTAACTGAAAGCTTTGGCAAAGTAACTGGTTACAGAATTAATTGGTCAAAATTCTTATTAAAATTACATATGAATACTTCAATAAACGTTCTGGCACCATACGCTTGTCAACAAACCAATTCTCAAATACATTATCTAGGGATTAACATAACAAAAATACAATGTGTATAAGGTCAGTTTTGAAAACAACATAACAGAGATTCAGAATTAATGAAAAAGATGGGAAACTTTACCACTAACCCTACTCATTAAAATTGATACAATAATCAGGAAAATACTCCCCCAAATCTTTTTTCTTTTTCAATGTATAACAATACCAATACCTCAAGCACATTTAAAAATTAAGGGTTTGCACTTGGATGGTGATGCTTTAGCACAATATTTACTTGATATGCATATCTTCAGTGCTGCACTCACCTCAGCTGAAAGGACATCATGAATATTCAGTTCATGATCAAAATGAACATTTATTCACCCATTGAATACAAACAGCCAGTGCAGTAGAAATAGCATCTATTTGTTTTACTTCACCAGAGAATAATGATGTTATTCTCTGATGAAGCTTTAGGGTGATAGGTAAAGAACTACTTGCTGCACTGGCCATATGATTTTGCATTCGATGGGTGAATAAAATGTTCATTTTGAGCATGAACTGAATATTCACGGTGTCCTTTCTGCTCACGCACATTTAGTCAAATCAGAACTATAATAACAAAATGTGTTTTAAACAGAAGAAACCTAGGACAGTGTATACAACCCTCACATTCTTTACTCTCCTGTAAAGAACTACTTGCTGCACTGGCCGTATGATTTTGCATTCGATGGGTGAATAAAATGTTAATTTTGATCATGAATTAAATAAGCGTGGTGTCCTTTCTGCTCACGCACTTTTAGTCAAATCAAAACTATAATAACAAAATTTGTTTTGAAACAGAAGAAACCTAGGACAGTGTATACAACCCTCACATTATGCAAAGAAAAAGGTGGACAACTGCCCAGAGTGCCTGCACTCTAACTCATGGTTACCATCTTGTAATATTGGGAGCACATGGCCCTCCTCTGTTATGTCTCTACACTTATGTTTAGGTTGAGGTGCAGTGCCAGAGGGCACACTCCCAACTATGGATTGCATTATGCAAAACAGGAAGCACATGGCCCTCTTGCACTATGCCTCTTCACGTATGGGTGAGTGGGAGAGCAGTGCCCATGCACCCACCTATGGATACCACATGAGTAACATTTCACTTTCTCAAAAAGAAGTAAAATTCATTAAAAAAAACTCAGTTAATGTATTAGTTAGAGTTGATGTCACACCAACAAAAGTCTTGAAATTCCATGTTAAATATGTATGTATATGTGTGTATATATATATATATATATATATATATATATATATATATATATATATATATATATAGTATATAGATAGATATAGATATAGATATATACATATATATATATATATATAAGAGAGAGAGAGAGATAAAGATATAGAGAGATATATAGATATACACAGTATACATATATATAAAACGGTCAGGGTTCAGTAGGCAGTTTAATATTAAACCCCAAATGTTGCATGTTAATAACTTTGCAACTGTTCAACAGATTTACAAGGAATTCAGAATGTGTGGGCTTGTAAGGCAGATCTCTTGATTTGCTAAGTTGTGTTACAAATGGATTTGTGGTTTTCATGCTTTCTTTGCACATTTTTGCTGATTTTTGCCCATCACACTATGGCCACACTGTTTGTTATTTTTGTCTGATCTTTTCAGGATATAATGATGCTTGCTTAAAGAACAATCCATCATTGATTGAGTGAAAACATATTAATCCATTCCAAAGTTATTTACTTTCAAACATTTGGGTTCTGAGCATGCTCAGTTCAGTCTTAGATTTGTATGTATGTTTTACGAAAGAGGATTGGGCTCATGATCAAGGGTTTTGTGTCATTGTAAATGAGGATTTATGAAATCCCCATTTGTGAGGAAAAATTTCCCTTTTGTGAGCTGCCATTGTATTTTCTTCTTTCCCCACAAACAAAATGTTGTAGCTTGCCATACAGATGTTTTCTCTTGTAATTTAACCATGGGTTTTGTTCAGGGTGACATGTTCTACAACCACATGGCTTTCGTTTGCTTCATTTTGGTCATAAAATGGCCATTTTAAATTTAAAAATTACTTGTTCATCACTCACTTCTGATACTTGTTCACGAGGTGACAAAATTCCATTTTGCTAGATAATAACCTTTCACGTGCTGACAAAATACTTAATCGCAATTTTTGGACCAGATGGCCCTATCTTGACAACAAGGATTGGCTCATGAACAAGGATTTTGTCAGCTCACAAATTGGAATCAGCTCGCAAAAGGGGATCTTGACAGCTCACAAAAGGGGATAATTTTTTTGAATTCCCTTTCATGAGCTGTCATAATCCCTTTGGCGAGTTGATCCTCTTTTGTGAAGTGATTAAATCCTTGATCGTGATTTCCAGACCAGATGGCCCTTCTTGTAAACAAGGATTGGCTCTCAGACAGGGATTTTGTCACCTCACAAAATGAGATTGACTCTTGAAAGGGGATTTTGACAGCTTGTGAAAGGGGATCTTTTTTTTAAATCCTCTTTCATGAGGTGACAAAATCTGAATCATGAGCTGTGAAAATCTTCTATTGTGAGCTGATCTCCTTTTGTGAGCAGAAAAAAATCCTTGATCCCAATTTCCAGACCAGATGGCTAAAATCTGACAAACCAGGAATTCTCGTGAATGGTGATTTTGACAGCTCACGAATGGGGATTCACCTAGAAGATGGGGATTTTTGCCACCTCTCAAACTCAGAATTTTAAAACTTTCTCAGTGCGCTTCAAATAAATTGTTTGGTCTTTTGGCTTGAAATTTGCTGGGTATGATGGGGGTGTCCCAGAGATGTGACTTATGCTGATTAGATGTAAAACATGCAATTGGTTCCATAGATATGGCATTATGAATTTGAGATTTTTCTCAAAGGATAACATTGCAGTTCCCACAGTGTCTTTGGTGCTCATATCTCAGAAACAATGCGAGATATGGATTTTGAGCTTTGGGTGGCTTAGTTCACCCTTAGGTGAACAAAGTTTGCATGGAGGCTTCCAAGTTATGATTACAACTGCAGTGGAATATTTTTCATTGCTGCTATGGTTACTGAGATATGGGTACATTTGTGTTACAAGGGTTCCTTGTCAGCCCTATAGGGTTCTTGTATGGCTCTGTAGTTGTGTGTAAGTGGGAGCACAGAGCCCAGAGGGCCTGCATCCCCACAGATATATATCATTATGCAAATATTGGTAGCTTAAAGGAGCACGGGGCCCAGAGTGCCCGGGCCCCCACCAATACATACTAGTTACATTATACTTTTTCAAAAAGTAAGGAAAATTATTCCAAAAATTTAATTAATACATCAGTTAGAGTTGAAGCAACACAAGTAGGGAAATGAGATATTAGGATTGACAACCTCATGACACCCCCACGTCCTACCACCTACCCCAACCCTACCCACCATGGACCAACAGGTGACTGGGTGTGCCTTGGGGACATTGAGCCTAACTCTCACCCCATTCTTTTACACTGTATCATGATAGCTTTGTTATGGTTTTGCCAGTATACTTAGAGTGAAACTGCACTTCTATGTTAAAATCAAGACTTTGAAGGTTAATAACGTTAGCGCCGTTCAACCGAAGTACATGATATTTAACATGCTTTATCTCTATGGGTAGGTCTCTTGATCTGCCAAATGTTGTGGGAATCTGTGATATGGTTTCTGAGATATAAAGTGTTGAAAAAATAGGAAAATCTGTTTTTTTTTTTTTTTACATTTTCTTTCTACTGCTGGATCTTAGAAATGGAATTATGGTGTGGGCTGAAATTTTCAGGGTAGATAGCCTTTGGATCACAGATGTGCTTTTTGAAGGTTTGGTGAAAAATATTAATTAGTTCAAAAATTATTAGTTTTTAATTTCCCATTATTTCCTATGGGAAATGTGTTTAGCACAAAAGTAAGATTTGTGCAAATTAGGGAAAAATGTGAAAAGCTGACTTTCCCATGGTCAAGGTGCAAAAATAAGACTTTCACAAGTGTCCTGGTGTGAAAATCTGACTTTCACAAGTGTTTTTTTTAATGCAGAATCCTGCATCAAAATTTGCATAATTTTGATACAGGATCCTGCCCCCCCCTCCAAAATTCCTATTTTGGCAGTGCTATTGGAATGCCCAATCCCCATGTCAGTGTATATCACCCAGCTATTGTGGCACAATCGGAGCCCACCCCAGTGTGCCCAGATTGCTTTTATTTAAAAATCTTTCTGACATCAGGATGCCCACTCCCAGTGTCGGATGTTTTGAGCTCACTTACATTGCTTATGGGGTGTCTAATCCCCCCGTCATCGTCATGTATCTTCCCCAACTCATCTGGCACACTGGGAGCTCACCCCAATGTTTCCAGATAAAAGAAAATGATTTTAAACTTGATGACACTGGGATGCCCACTCCTGGTGTAGGATGCCCTCTCAACCTAGTTTCATTGCTGATGGGGGTGCCCAATCCCTCTGTCAGCATCATGTGTGCCCCCACTCCAAACTGATGCAGCACATTGGGAGTCCACCACAGTGTGCCCAGATTAATGCCTATTTTTGTTTTAAATCTTTCTGACACTGGGATATCCACTCCCGGTGTCGGATGTCTCCCCCCAGTCCACTTCCATTATTGATGGGATTGCCTACTCCCCCTGTTGGCATCATGTATGGCCCCCCAAACTCATGTGGCAGACTGGGAACCCACTCCAGTGTGCTAACATTTTTTTTAAACAGTTAAACCTGCAAATGAAGAAAACTGTCCCCAAAGTCTTTTTGTATTTCAAACACTGTAAAAAAGAAAGGTCCCTCATCATCTCCCCACTCCCACCTCCCCATCCCCACCCTCCCTCCCTCTATGCAACCGACCTCTCAGCACCCCCTTCACTCATACCTACTGTCCCGAGGTTGGGAATGGTGATCTTCTGGACTGAGATAAGTCTGCACTCTTCAAAGCCGAACTGTGATCTGACGAATCAAAGTAAGCCATATAAGAGAGTTTTGAGAGTTTTTTTTTCGAACTCTATTTTTGCCTCCCAGCCTGTGAAACTCTCTCAGGCATCCTGCATTGGTCCCAACTCTACCTCCATGCCTAAGAGGCCTCCTGAATCCTGGCACCAGCCCAGCTATCCTCTGGCTCTGAGCCCCCTGAGGTAGGGCTGCCCTATCCATACAGGGTGCTCTATCTGTAAATTCGGGCTGGGCTGGGCTCGGCCCAGGTAAGGAGTGCCACTGGCGATGGAGTGTGGTCAGGTGGATGCAGGTGCTGTTGACTATCCACAAGCTGTGGTATTTTTTCCTGTTTCCCCCTCGTTACACCCTCCCCTCCCTGGCAGAGTCCTGACATGCAATGATGCCAGGGAATGTCTTGCCGTGACTCTGCAATCCTCTACTTTTGGTCCTGAAGCATTGCGGTACCTCTGGTCTCCACCAGAGGTCACCACAATGCTGGAAAAGTCCCTGGCCCCACCGAGGAAGGAGAGCTGTCCAACAGATGTGCAATCCTTCCTCTCCCCTGCAGACCTCCGGTGATCCAGGCTCGTACCCAAACCCGAGTCGCTGGCGTGGTGTGAGGTGTGGCGTCCAGTGCCTCAATCCTCAGTGCCACCGGGCTGGCATCATATAATGAGAATTATTTGAGGACTTTCAACTTATGTTGATATCTTGGCCAATTTTAGGAATTTTTGCAACAAATTTTCAACATCGGGTTCTTGGAACCCCAACTAGTGAACACTGGCACTGTTATTTTGTTTCTCAGTCTTGAAAGGTGATTTTGAGGTCACTACACAGAATCACTTTTAGGAATCAGATCACAAAATGACAGTGCCACTGTTCATGAGGAAGGGGTCACAAAAAGTCCATGTTGCAAATTTGGTGAAAAAATTCTCAAAAATGACTACATTACGAGCGTGCATTGTACAGTTTCTACCCACTCTTGTAACTTCACCAGTTTTTAGTATTTTCACTTCAGATTTTCAGCATTAACATTTTTTACCACTTCCTTATGAACAGTCCAGCTGTCATTTTGCACGTCCTGCTGAGAACATGTTTTCCTACCTATGGCACAGAATGGCGTGGTTGCAGTGTGAAATCAACTTTTGGGATGGATTAACAAAATTTCAGTTGCACTGTTCATGAAGGGAGGTCCCAAAATGCTGATGTTTAAAATCTGGAAAAACAAATTCCAGGAAAGGACCACATTACAAGTATGCATTGCACAGCTTCTATGCATGCTCATAACCAATTTTTCCTATTTTCACTCCAGATTTGTAACATGGCCATTTTTTCACACCATCTCATGAATAGTACAGCTGTTGTTTTTCAAATCCTACTAAAAATGTTTTCCCACAACTGTAGTGCAAAAACAGTGTAACAGTTGACAAAATTACCTTTTAATGGGGATTTGAAAGTTTGCTGTACTGGGTACATGTGGTGAGATGCTTAGAAGGTTAGGTTGAGCATTTGGGGCAAAAATAATTTCAGATGGCACAGTTATGACTATCTGTTGCTATCTCTGTATGCCTTCTGGTAATTTCATGTGTGGAGATTCATCACAGGAGAACCATATCTTACCCACCACTGCATACTTTATGCTTTAGTTGGCTGGCCCTCGCTCTGCCTCAGATACCACAAGAACGCAGTCCTTTTGGACATAAAGGGCCACAATCAAAAAACCCATGCAATACATTTCCAATTGCTTGTCTATCTCCCCAGTGGGCTGCCATGTGCTGAGGAGTCTTTCCTACATTTCCCTGGTGATCCTGAAGCTCAGGACATGATTTGGTGCTGGAGCTATAAGTCATGCTCTTCCAGTAACCTGGAACAATATACAAAAGATACTAAAACTTATAGCACTAGTAAGCATGGCCTTTTTTAAGACATTGATCCATTGTAAGCTGTCTGAATCATGTGATTGCAATATTAAAGTGCTCATCCACCACAAACCCTGAGGGGTCATCCCTGCAGTAGCCCCTGTCTCTCTTCCTTGCTAGTCATTCCAGGGTCCTCCTTTCATTTCCCTCTTCATATCCCTAGTTACCGCACTCCCTGCTACTTTTTCAGTTATCCCTGGTTCTTCTACTCTTGCACCCCTCTATCACCTCAGCATCTCTAATCCCCTATATTTTTTACAATACTCATTGCTAGTGTAATTTATGTTATATTGTCTTGTATATCATTGTCTTGTAAATGTTTGTAATTATTTATTATTTGTCCCAAACAAGTAGATGTTTAGGATCACTGTACCTGCTTATTGTTACCTACTGTATGCCACCTGCTATTGTAATACCCATATGATTTTCTTTTGCATTATATTTGCTGTTCTTGTTGACCAATCCAGGTCCACCTTGTAAATGAACCTGTCTCAATGGTGCTTAGCCTGGTAAAATAAAGATGATTGATTAATTGATTGAAAACACATGGACCAGAGAACCCTGTGCTTCCACAGCTATATATATATGTGCATCTGTGGAGGGATGGGAACACAGAGTCTGAAGGACCTTGTGCTCCCACCATCACATATGGACACTGTTCTGCTATCTGAGTGGAGGGATGGGAGTGCAGGGTCCCACCGTGACATATGGACACTGTTATACTATCTGGATTGAGGGATGGGAGCGCAGGGTCCTTACCCTTTGCTCCCACAGTAAAATGTGGATACCACAATACTAGCTGAAAAAAAGGGAAATTCTTTGCAAAAATCTCTGTTAATGCATCTGTTAGGATGAAGACCACTGCGACTAGAGATGCAGTGAATTAAAATTTTGCCAGTGAAGTGTCCACGAAGTGGGCATGTTGCTTTGTCACTCCACTATGTGGAGTGTCCAGTGCAAAAGGCTCACTTCGCCTTGTGATTATTACTTTGTGTTGTCATTCCACCTTAATGTGAAGTAAGGTGAAGTGACAATAATATTGGCAGCCCTTCATGCACACAGTCACCAGAATTAAAGTGCATCACCAAAATGCTCATGTCTTGTGTCCAAAAAACTCCCCAGTGCTTATGGTGATGAAGTGAAATCAAGGCACAAGAAATTCAAAGTCTCCCAGAATTAAAAGTGTAGTCAGATGTCATGTGTGCAGTGGTCACACACAGTCACCAGAATTAATATGCATCCCCAAAATGCTACTGTCTTGTATCCAGAAAATTCCCCAGTGCTGATGAAGTGAAATGAGAGGGTAACAAAAAATGCAAAGTCTCCCAGAATTAATGGTGCACTCCGTCATGTGTGCAGTGGTCACATACAGTCACCGGAATTAGTGTGCCTCTCCAAAATGCTACTGTCTTGTGTCCAGAAAACTCCCCAGTGATGACGATGTGAAATGAGAGCATAACCAGAAATGCGAACTGTCCCAGAATTAATGGCACACTCAGTCATGTGTGAAGTGGTCACACACAGTTGCCACAATTAATTTGCATCCCCAAAATGCTACTGTCTTATGTTCAGAAAATTCCCCAGTGCTGACAAAGTGAAATGAGAAGGTAACAAAAAATGTGAAGTCTCCCAGAATTAATGGTGTACTGCAAAGACACAGACAGATTAAGATTGTGCTACACACTCAAGAGATGCAGATGCAAAGGCACAACAACATCTAACCAGTGTTCAAAAGTCACAAATCCAAATCTGGAAAAGAACACCTTTTGCCAGTTGGGGGGTAGTGCATGGCAGTAGCAGTCCACTACCAGCAGAGATCCCACAAAGCAGTACAAAAAATTCATGCAGGTGTAGTGGATAGCAGGTTCACACTGCTGCAATTACTCTGTGGCACAATAAAAGGTGTCTGATTTAATGGCACGCATTGCACACACACTCACACACACTACAAGTAAGGCAAAGCAAATTGAAAACCTTTAGTAATATAACCAAATGTTTTAAACAAACTGAAATTATTCACTGCTGCACCACAACAATCAGCAAAAAAAAATGCCAAGAATTACTGAAAATATTACTATGTGTACATTAATACAGTTATACAAGAAAAATATAACCAAAACAGAAAGACTGCCTTTTTCTCCCAGTTAATCTACTACATCACAGGTACGCCCCCCCCCAAGCACACTTCACTGTACAGAGACTGACTGTTCTAAATTAGCATTCAAAATCCACACACAAACAATAAAAACTCGATGATATGAGCACAGGAGGGTTTCCTACAATTGATGTACTAAATTGTGAGCAAAAAAAAAATAGCTCAAAAATGCTTTTTTAAAGGCTTTTAAAGAATTTGAATCGCAGAGCTCTGAGAGAAAACTGTCTCCATCTTCCACTACACACACACTACACAGAAGTGAGACTGTGCAGAACAATCTAAAGCCCATGTGACCTGCAATCCCATGAAGCACTGCAAAATTCACCTTTGGAGCTCAAAAACAAGGCAAAGTGAAGTACATTAATTTCAATGTACTTCGCGTTAAAATAGGTGGAGAAGTGGTTTAGGAAGGTGGAATAATGTGAAGTCATTGTTCTCAATTGACTTTGCATTCTCTATTATAATGCAAAGTACTCCATTTTGCATTGTGGAATAGGTCATGGATTCTGCATTACTCTGTGAATCACTTTGCGGAGCAAATTTTGGCCACTTCACTCACCACTAACTGCAACAAAAGCAGAGAAATGAATCACTAGGGTTTCCAACCCTAAATCTCCATCCCCAGGGTTCCCACCCCTACCACCCTACCCCATCACCTCGTCCTCCACACACCAACAGGCATTGGTGCATGCCATTAGATTATCAGGCCTAACTCTTATCCCATTATCCTATACTGTGGCATTTAAGGTTGTTTACAAGTGGAATGGGATGAGAGTTGGGCTTTATGACCCAGTGGCACACCCCAGTTCCTGCTGGTGTGTGGATGGTGGGGGAGGGGTAGGGTGGTAGGGATGAAAATCCTGAAGGTGGGGTATTAGGGTTGAAAACCCTAATGCCTCATATCCCTGCTTTTGCTGCTGTGACATTCACCCTATCTGATACATTAACTAAGATTTTGCAAAGAATATATATATATATATATTAATGTGTATGAATGCTATAGGTGTGGAGATAAACAGAGTGTGATGAATCCATTTATCATAGTAACTGTGTGTATACATTTATTTATACACAGTTACGCATTCATACACAGTTACTATGTCACAAGTCTCTGTGGAATTAATGTAGAATGTTCAGCCTCAGAAGCAGAACTAACCATATTCAAATGGGAATAACTTTAAAACAAAAAAAAATATATTAGAGTATTGTGAGCATGAAAGTTGTTCAGCACAAAATTATCTTATAAATAAGTGGGGTTTCATTTAAAGATACCTTGTAGATTTTTTTATAATTAGCAAAAAAACAATTTCTTCACTTTTTTGGCAAACAAATGTAAATAACTTTAAACACAATTATAGCATGGTACTGTGAGCATGAAAGTTGTTCTGCACAAACATATCTACAAAATGAGTTGTGTTTCATTTTTACATACCTTTCAGTTTCTTTATAATTAGGACAAAAAACAGCAGAAAAATTCAAATTTGTTTTTCACTTTTTTGACAAACCGATGCAAATTACTTTAAAACCAAAAAGGTAGCATGGCACTGTGAGCATTGAATTTGTTCAGCACAAACATTTCTACACAAAGAGCGGTGTTTCATTTAATAGCAACCACTACATTAGGCAGACCTACATTAGGAAAGTTAACAAAACATTCCAGAAATTATCATTAAAAAAAGATAAACAGTCAAAAGTAAATGTCCTGTACTAACAGAAAGCATCCCTATTGCATAAATGAAATATACAATGGTGAACTGCCAGATAAATGATTTATCTACACTCGTGACAGGGTGACGATTAGGGTTTGCAACCCTAAGGCACACTCCTAACACCTATTCCTGCATGCAGGGTGAAGGTGGATCCTTAGGGTTGGAAGCTGGGTGTGGGGGTGTGGGTGGAGTTTTCAGTTTGGAAGCAGATGGTGGAGTCGAGATCTTAGGCTTGGGAACCCTAAGATCTCATTTCCCTACTTTTTAGACTTCATCTCTAATGGTGCATTAACAAAGTTTTTTTTCAGTGAATTTCCTTACTTTTTTAGATACTTTATTTGTATCCCTATTAAGAGCAAGTATTCATGAGGTGGTATGAAAAATGTCTATGTGGAAAGTTTGGTGTGAAAATATAAAATATTTAACATAATTACACACTTGCATAGAAAAATGTAAATGGTTACTTGTAACTTGGCCAACTGTAGGATTTTTTCAACAAATTTTCAACATGGGCCTTTTGTGACCCCACCTCATGAACATATGTACTGTAATTTTGTTAAGCAGTCCAAAAAGGTGATTTGGCAAAGCTACTGCACCATTCTTCTCCACAGGTGTGAAAAAGCATTTTGGGCAGGATGTGAAAAATGACAGCTGTACTGTTCATGAGGTGATGTGAAACAATGGCTCTATTGAAAAATTGGCATCAAATGATCAAAAAGTAGCAAAGTTATGCATGTGCATAGAATAAATTCAATGGATCCTTGTAACTTGGAGATTTCCAGGAATTTTTTCACCAGATTTTAAAAATGACCTTTTAAGTATGCCACTTTATGAACAGTGGCACTGTCATTTCATTAATCCATCTTAAAAATTGGTTTCACACAGTGACTGCTATTCTGTGCCACAGGCATGAAAACATGTTTTATGCAGGATGTGAAATATGACAGCTATACTGTTCATGAGGAGGTCTGAAAAATGTCAATGTTGAAAATCTGGATTGAAAATATAAAACAATTGATGAAATTACAAGTGTGCATAGAAACTGCACAATGCATGCTCTTTACACAGGAATTTTTCTTTTTTTGCACCAAATTTTCAACATGTGTTTTTGGGGACCTCTCCTCATGAATTCTGGCACTGCCATTTCACAGATCAGTCAGAAAAGGTGATTCCATGCAGCAACTGTGAAATCACCTTATGGGTCCAATTAACAATATGACTGTGACAGTATCATGAGGTCAGTCCCAAAAAGCCCATGTTGAACATTTGGTGAAAATATGTTGAAAATTGGCTATCAACAGAAGTCAAAAACTCCTTTTTGACTCCCATTATACAGTGATTTCCTGGATTCCCTAGATTGAGATTCACCTTTGAAGAGTGCAGACGTGTCCTGATCCATAGACGATGACAGCAACCGACCACTGGAAGTAAGTATGGGGAAAGGGGAGGATGCAGGTAGGTGGGTGCGCAGAGGATGGATAAAGATGAAGAGACACCGTTTTCTATTTTTCAGGAAAAAAAAAGACATCAGGGGATGATTCTCTTTTTTTCTCAGGAATAAAACAACAGTTTCAGTCACCAGTGTCCCACAGGATGGGCTCCACAGTGTCAGACACTGGTGGGGTGGGTGTGGGGTAACATTGCCAACAGGAGGATTGGGCAATCCGCTGTCAACAAATTATGGGGAAAAAACATTTTAAACACTGGGTCTGGGCTTCCAGTTATGAAACTGCAGCAGGGGTGGGGGCTTACAGTGCCAAAAGTGGGAATGGGCACCTGCTGTTAACAAATTAAATTAGAATAAGGACACTGAGCATGGGGTCCCCAGTGTCGGAGCCTGGCAGGTGTGTGGGGGGCCTACATTACCGACAGGGGGGATTGGGCACGCCGCTGTTGGCAAATGATTATAAAAAAATTGTTTACTCTGGGAGTTAGCTCCCCAGTGTCAAAACACTGTCTGGGGTTGGGAGCTACGGCGCTGACAGCGGGATTGGGCACTCGCTGTTGGCAACATATTAACAAATTACAGTGGCAAGCATGAAAGTTGTGATTTGCTCAATATACTGTTGTATTTTGCACAGTTTACCTAATTTGCACACAATACTACAGAATCTTGCAAAAGTTATGTAACTTGCACAAATTATGACATGCAATTTGCACAAAATACAGCAGTATCTTGCACAAATTATGTAACTTGTACAAATTATAACTTTTGTACCTGGCACATACATTTTCAAATAGGAAATAATGGGAAATTAAATCTTTAAAAACTTTTAAACAGATTCATATTTTTTCACCAAACATTCAAAAGGTACATTTGTATGACAAAGACTTTCTACCCTGAAAATGTCAAAGCAAAAGTTAAAACTGTTTCTGAGATACAGGTGGACAAATAAATGTAAAACAACTGGTAAATTTAGGATTTTTTTGACACGCTGTATCTCAGAAACCACAAAATAGATCAACAAGCAATTTGGCATGTCAAGAGACCTATCCCAATAAATTAAATGTGCCAAATTTCATGCAAACCTGTTGAACAGTTCCAGAGTAATTATGGTTCCAAATATTGGGTTTTACATGGAAGCTTGCAATCAACCCTAATATACTGGCTACTGTGAAAGTATTTTATATACATATATATATGTGTGTGTGTATATATATATATATATATATATATATATATATATATATATATATATATATATATATATATATATACATATATATATATATATATATATATATATATATATATATATATATATATATATGCACACACACATAAGGGTGGGAGCCTGAGTGTGATAAGTGCAGCTCTTCCACTGGAGTATGAGAAATAACAATGACATCACTACTTTGATAATAAATGCCTTTTAAACATACCGTGCTGATGTCACCACTCACTCACTTACTACAGCCTGCAATCTAAATTGAACTGCTTAACAAATCTGTTTCTCATTGCTACTTGCAAGCATACCTCTCAACCTTTCTTCACCAAAATGTGTGACAAGATGTGTGACAAACAAGCAAAATGCATGACATATCATCAAACATGGCACTGCAAGCTCAGAACACTATTGCTGTCAGTGCACTAATGTTAATAATGTTCGCTGATAATTGAGCACAATAGATAATTATGAATTTCTGCTTTATAACCTCTGTGAGAAATGTGGAATATCATTATCTTGATGTTGTACAAAGGATTTCTGAGGATTAAAATGAGTGACGTACCTCGTAATGTGTAACAGTTGAGAGGTATGCTTGCAAGTAACTCAATTAACATTGCAAAGAACAATCAGCTGTGTCCCATAGTGTTTGTAAAACTCCCAGCCCATTACTATGCTACTCTCATTTTCAAGAAAGCTTGCATTCTAAATGACAGTGCTTCACCACACAGTTTGTTTCTCACTGCTAACTGTAACTAACTCAATTAACTTTGCAAAACACACTCACCTGTTTCCCATAGTGTGTCTAACATGCCAAGCCCATTTAGAAACACTTACACATGCTCAGACCATATACAAACAGTGCTGTCAGTATAGCCTAGAGATTAGAGTAACAAGCTTGGTACATCCAGCAGACCAGACCTGAGTTTGATTCTCACAACCTCCACTTGCATACTGTGTGACTGAACAAGTTACTAAACTGCCAATGTGCCCAGGTCCCCCTGAAAACGTATCTGGTTACCAAAGACTAAAATAAAAAAAAAGCACACAAAAACAGGAAAAGGATATAGCAACACTTTTGAAGCTCCTACCACCACTGTATAAATAGCACACATCATGTACAGATTGTGTGCTAGAGAAAATATTCCCACTCCTGCAGAGAGAGATCTGGATACTCTCATTCATATCCAGCTCACTCTGCAGGAGTGAGAATATTTTCCATATCACACTTCTGCACATCATGTATCATATATATAGATACAGATATAGATATAGATATAGATATAGATATAGATATAGATATATAGATATATAGATATATATAGATATAGATATATAGATTATGGTAGCATGGTAGTGCTACATAGTTAGGGTTGAGGAGCCATTTCTATGTTAAACCCAAACCTTTGCACCTTAATAACTTTGCAACCGTTTGATGGATTTGCCTTAAATTTGGAATACATGATCAAGTCCCATACACCTTGGGATCTCCCAAGTTTAGTACCGGTCAGATACATGGCTGTGGAGTTATTAAGCATGACCGTGTGCGTTTACGCTTTTTCTGGAATTCTACGGTCGTGCCTACAGGTCACATGGTTTGCACGACTGGCCCAAAATCTTCAGGGAACATGTGGCTGGGGTCCCCAATGTGCCTTTTGAAGATTTTGTGAAAAAATATTAAACGGTTCAAAAGTTATTCAAAAAACAATTTCCTATTTTAAGTCAATGGGAAAAGTTAACAAAAAGTTTGACAGTGTCGCAAATGCATTTTTACTTTCGAAAATGGCCCTGTTACTTTCACAAATCTGCCATCTTGTTTTCAGTTAGTGATCAGAAAAATGCTTGGCATTTAAATTTGGGACCCTCTAGCAACCTAATTCTTTTTGTATTCACCTAGTCGGACCCTGAGGATGCTAGCCATGTCTTTATTTTGGGGTAAAACACCCCAGAAATATGTTTTTCAAATTTCTGGAAAAAGTACTTTCACAAAGTACTTTCGTGTTCATGAAAGTGTCGCAAATTTTTGCGAAAGCTTTCGCAAATTGAGACACTACTTTTCTAGTCTGTGGGAAAATTACAGCAATTTTTTGGCACTCCGCTGAAGAAGAACGGTTTGGAGTTTTGGGTTGAAATTTGGAAGGAACGTAGCCGACATCTCACAGATGTGCCTTTCAGTGTTTCATTGAAAAAATATTGCATGGTGACAAACTTACGGTATTCCAAAGTTGACGCTTTTTCCCATAGGATAACATTACGGCTCCCGACGCATTACAGGAATCCTTTGGCACCCTGCTGCATAATAACGGTTTGGTCTTTTTGCCTGAAATTTGGAGAGAACACAGCCAACAGCCCACAGATGTGCCTTCCAGTGGGTTGGTGAAAAAATATTACAGGGAAGAAAAGTTATGGCCTCGAGCGTCTCTTTTTTTCATAGAATAACATTACATTGCCCGCGCTTCAGGGCCGTATCTCGGAAACGGTGCGAGATACAGACTTTGTCGAAAATACTTAGCCCCCATGGGGGCTAAGTACTAAACTAGCTAGGACAGTCATAAATCATATGATCTTTAAATTTTTTCTACGCATATGGTTCCTGAGATATAACCTATTTAGTATTCCAAGTCCTCATTTTCTGCTCCGATACCCATTATTATGCATACATTCTTTTGTACTCACTGTCTTTCTCTTATATGCAGCTTTTGGGAAAACCAACCTGTGCACTTGTTACTGTTACCATTGCCCTTTCCGCTTGTGGTTCCGTACCTGTTTCACTTACCGTTGACGTCTACACCACCATGTGTGTTATCCTTTACGTTTTCCTTTTCGCTTGCATTTCTGTTATTTTTTGCCATTTGTGTCTACAGTACTGTTTCTCTTTCTGTTTCACTTTGTGTCACCATGCCCTTTGACATTTCCATTTGCAGGCACCATGTTACTATGTGACAACACATCATGTGGCAGACCGTTCCCGTCTACGCCACCGTGTGCGTTACCCTTTCTGTTCTCATTCGCGCTTGCATTACCATGTGCGCCACTGTCAGTGCTTCTGTTTGCATTGCTGTTCCTGTTACTATGCCACAAGACATCACGTGGCGGGAGCGCGGGGCCCAAAGGGCCCCACGCTCCTGCCGCTGCATTACATTCACTATTTCTCATTATCATTCTCAAAAAGAAGGGAACTTAAAGGCAAAAAACTCCATTTAATGCATTAGTTAGGGTTGTTCCACAGTGACAAAAGTGAGGAAATTTGGTGTTAGGGTTGAAAACCCCCTGACCCCAGCCCACCCCCAACCAGCATTGGGGTGCACATTGGGGTCATCGGTCCAAACTCTCACCCTATTCTCCTATACTTCTGCTGCTTTCACATGTGATGGGGGTGAGTTAGGCTGACGACCCAATGTGCACCCCAATGCTGGTTGGGGGTGGGTGGGGTCCAAGGGGTTTTCAACCCCAACACCGAATTTCCTCACTTTTGTCGCTGTGAACAACCCTAACTAATGCATTAAACAGAGTTTTTGCCTCTAATATAGATATATATCTTATCTATATCTAGATATAGATATAGATATAGATATAGATATAGATATAGATATAGATATAGATATATCTTCAAGGCAAAAAACTTAGTTTAATGCATCAGTTAGGTTGTTCCACAGTGACAAAAGTGAGGGAATTTGGTGTTAGGGTTGCAAGCGCCTCTTGCACCCCCCAGCACACCCCCCAACCAGCACTGGGGTATGCATTGGGGTCGTCACCCCTAATTCTCACCCCATCACATGTGTAAACAAGCTGAAGTATAGGAGAATGGGGTGAGAGTTAGGACCGATGACCCCAATGTATACTCCAGTGCTGGTTGGGGGGCGGGCTGGGGGGGTGCAAGGAAGGTTTTCAACCCTAACTCCAAATTTCCTTGCTTTTGTTGCTTTGGAACAACCCTAACTGATGCATTAAACAGAGTTTTTTGCCATGAATTTCCCTTCTTTTTGAGAATGAGGACTATAAATAGTGAATGGAATGCGGTGGTAGGAGTGCTGGACCTTCAGGCCCCATGCTCCTACCACATGATGTCTTGTGACATAGTAATGGTAACTGCTATGCAAACACAAGTGCTAACTGTTATGCACATGGTGACACAAACGTAAATGGTAAATCAATTGTTAAGAGACACCCAAGTGAAAACTGACGCCAAAGTGAACAGTGACGCAAATGGAGACGCATGCACATATGGAAATGCAACTGGTTATGCACATGGTCATGGTACCGCTATTGTAAATGCAAATGTTAACTGTTACAGCAACAATAATGCAAAAGGGAATAGAAACAGAAACACAAGCGCATACGGACATAGAAAGCATAACGCGCACGGTCACAGTACCGCAATTGTAAATGCAAATGGTAATGGTAACAGCTAACATAACGGCAAAGGAAACAGAAACAGAAATGTGAATGCAAGCACGTAAAGAAATGCAAACCATTATGTGCACGGACACTGTACCACAATTGTAAATGCAAATGGTAATGGTAACAGCAACAATAATGCCAAAGGAAACAGAAACAGAAATGCAAACACAATTGCATACAGAAACACAAACGATAACACGCACGGTCATGGTACTGCAATTGTAAATGAAAATGGTAATGATAACAGCAACAATAAGGCCAAAGGAAACAGAAACGCAAACGCAAACACAATTGTGTACAGAAATGCAAACCATAACACGCACGGTCACCGTACTGTAATTGGAAATGCAAATGGTAAAGGTAACAACAACAGTTAAGCAAAACAAAAGACAAACACAAACAGAAGGGCAGCTGCAAATGCAAATAGTAATGCGGAGGGTGACACAAAGTGAAACACAAACAGAAACAGTACTGTAGACACAGATGGTAAGAGTAATGCAAACACAAGCGCAAACAGAAACGCAAAAGATAACGTACATGGTGGTGTACATGGAAATGCTAACACAAATTGGTTCTGAAATGCAAGTAGAAATGCTATGTGTAACAGTAACTGGAGCACACACCCTGGTTTTCCGCAACAGCTGTATAAAGAAACACAGTGATTACAAAAAAATGTATGCATAATAATGGGCCTGGAACCAGAAAATGAGCTGTTGGAATACTAAATTGCTTATATCTCAGGAACTGTAAGACGCAGAGAAAAAAATTAAAATTTCATATGAGTCTTGACTTTCCTAGCTAGGTTTACACTGAATGCTTAGCCCCCAAAGGGGCTATGCATTGTTCCTAAGAAAAGCCCGTATCTTACACCGTTTCCGAGATACAGGCCCCGGAAGGTGCGACGGACACCGCAATGTTAGTCTATGGGAAAAAAGTGTCAACTTCAGAGTACCATAACTTTGCATCCCTGCAATATTTTTTACCAAACCAGCAAAAGGCACATCTGTTAGATGTTGGCTTTCTTCCTTCCAAATGTCAGTCTAAAAGACCAAACCATTCTTTTGAAGCAGGGTGGCAAACGATTCCTGTCATTTTGGCCATAGTGTTGCAAAGTAGTGTTGTGATTTGCGACACTTTTGCAAAACAAATCACGAAAGTGTCACAGGTGTGACACTACTTTGTGACACTACTTTTCCCAAAAATTTCAAAAACAGATTTCTAGGGTGTTTAATCCCAAAATAAAGACATGCCTAACATCCTCAGGGCTAAACTAGGTAAACACAGAAAGAATTGTGTCCCTAGAGGGTCCCAATTTTAAATGCCAAGCTTTTCTGTGATCAGTAACTGAAAAAACATGACTGACTCATGACACTACAGGGGTCATTTGTGACACTAAAAACTGCATTTGAGACACTGTCACACTTTTTGTTAACTTTTGCCATTGACTATAATGGGAAATTTTTTTTTTAATAACTTTTGAACCGTTGAATATTTTTTCACAAAATCTTCAAAAGGCACATAGGGACTAAGGCCACACATTCCCTGAAGTTTTTGGACCAGTCGCATAAACCGTGCAACCTGCAGGCACAAGCAAAGAATGCAAAAAAGAGCATAAATGCGCTCCAGAATTTTGCTTAATAACTCCACATACGTGTATCCAACTGGTATGAAACTTGTCAGATCCCAAGATCTGTGCTAATGCTCTGTGTCTACCAAATTTCAGGCAAATCTGTTGAACAGTGGCAACATTATTAAGGTGCAAAGCTTCACCATTTAACCTTAAATGGGGTACTCAACTCTAACTATAGTGGCACTACCATGCCACTATAATATATTGTATAACCCCTTATTTTAGCGGTTAATTTGTTTATGCGATATCCACGGGTAGGTATCAACATGTGAAAATTTATTAATAGCGATTAATGTTTTACATTCGGTAGCGTGGTGATCACAACGCCGATCTCAGAGAATGCACAACCCTTCTATCAGCTATTTCATTTAAAAACAAGGATGTGGAGATTTCTCTATCACACACTTGTGATGGTTGTACTTGTGAAGATAAGGATGTGTTTAAGATTTTGTTCACATCCTGCTGTCCATTAGGGAAAAATTCCTGTCCTCCTACCTTCCCTACACTATATTCCTCCTCTTCACTAAACAGTTACATACAAATTGGTTCACTAAGCCTAGATCTCCTATCAAGGTCTATTAGAATAACAGGAACAGAGGTATGCAAAGCAACAGGAGATCCCCTACACAGTCAAACAGCATGCTGCACAGACACCCCAAAAATGCACAGGTCGATAACCATGCTAATATAAATAAATAGACTAACTTCAAATCTTGCATGCTGGTTTGACTGCTTGGTTTTTGACAGCATGGCTCTTTCATCACATTCTTGAAGGGATACCAACCTTTCCAAAATCCATTTGTGAAATCTCCCAGTGCTCTGAATCCTTTGAGTTTACTGGCTCCGGCTTATCTCGCTCAGGTCCATTCAGGTCTGCAACTTCTCAGTCCTGGTTCCCAACTCCTTGGTAAATGATACAGATATGTCTAAAACTGAATAAGACAAATACTTTTCCAGGGTGACAGTGGACTCAGAATGATACTCTGGCAGTACTGAACATACTGTAGTCTTATAGGCAATGATGGCACTGAGTGTGTGCTTCCATAATTCCAGCCTTTCCATGATAGTGCTAATAATCTTTTACGCTGAAAAGTCTGGGAGTACAGCCAAGCGGAAATTTGGTTGTGCGATAATAAAGCGTTATACAGTATATACATATAGAAGACAAAGAACCTCTATGCGCAAGCACTAAGGCAATGGTTAACCCAAAGGGCATTGGCTGGGAAGCCATGTTTCAAAGAAATACAAAATCACACATGCCTCCATCATGCAAAGCATCATGGACTGCATATGCAAATCACCACAGAATATTATACTGGTTCAACTTTAAGAAAAAATGCATGGTGCTGAAATGCCTCTCACACAATTTGCAAAGGGTGCCAACAGAAGACATAGACATGTGATTCACCACAACATAACCCAGATAGACCATCTTAGGGTAGCTGGTTCATTTCACTGGGGTGTCAAACAGATGAGGCATACTGATGAGTCCTGATAGGACGAAACACGTGTCTATGTCTTCTGTTGGCACCGTTTGCAAATTGTTTGAGGGGCCTTTTGGCACCATGTATTTAGGGATATCCTAAAAAGCCCATGTTGAAAGTTTGGTGAAAACTTTCCCAAAAATGGCTGTGTTACACATATGCATTGTGCAGTTTCTATGCACACTTGTAACTTCGCCATTTTTTCATATTTTCACTCTAGATTTTCAACTTTACCATCTTTCACACCACCTCATGAATAGTACAGCTGCAATTTTTCAAGTGCTGCCAAAAATATTTTTCCACACCTGTGGCACAAAACTGCATTATAGTTGCTCAGAATTACATTTTGACAGGGATTTGAAAGTTTCTGTACTGGGGACATGTGATGAGGTGATAAGAAATTTATTTTGAACATCTGGGGTGGAAATTATTTAAGATGGTACAGTTATGACTATTTGTTGCAATTTTCCTATGCCTGCTAGTAACTTAATGTGTGGAAGCACGGGGCAGGGTGTTTCTATAGCTAGATACATATATGTGTCTGTCCTCCTGCAGTAAAATAAAGATACTATTATGCTATCTCAAAAAGTGCGGTAATAAATTGCAAAAAAATTTCATTAATGCATCAGTTAGGGTTGAAGTGACAAATGTAGGGAATTGAGATGTTAGGTTTGAACCCCTAACAGCCCCAATCTAATCCCACCAGCTCACTCTACACCCAACCCCCACAGATTTTATTTATTTTATTTTTATTTCAGTCTTTGGTAACAGGGTAAGGTCCACAAAACACAAGTGCCTGTTTTCAGGGGCAATCTGGGAGCACTGGGTAGTTAAGTGACTTGCTCAGAGTCACACATTATGCAAGTGGAGGTTGTGAGAGTCAAACTCAGGTCTGGTCTACTGGATGTACTAAGCTCATTCACACCTTGTTCCTTTAATCTCTAGACTATACTGCCAGCCCAAACTGGCAGATGAAAAGACATCAGGGTGTGCCTTGGGGTTGTTAGGTGTAACTCTCACCCCATTCTCCTATACTGTACTATGTCAAATTTCTTTCACATGGAATGGAGTGAGAGTTAGGCCCGATGACCCCAAGGCACACCCTAACACCTGTTGGTCTGTGGGGGGGTGGGTGGACTGGTGGAGTTAGATGTGTGGGGTGTTGGGCTCAACCCTAATGTCTAATTTTCTTACTTTTGTTACTTCAGCCCTAACTGATGCATTAATTTGCAACAGGGGGGAGATAAATAGAGTGAAATAAATCCATTTATCTGAGCTACTGTGTGATAAATTTTATTTATCAACACAGTGCTTATGTCATCAGCATCAGTCATTTATCCACACAGTGCTTATGTCATCAGCCATTTATCTATACAGTGCTTATGTCATTTAGAATATTCTGTCTCAGTAGCAGTATAAACCGTATTCAAATGTGAATAACTTTAAAATGAAAAATGATAAAATTGTTCAGCACAAAAATATCTACAAAATGAGTGGTGTTTCATTTGATACCTTTTAGATCCTTTATAATGATTAAAAAAACAGCAGAAAATTCAATTTTTGTTTTACTTTTTTGACAAACAAATGTGAATAACTTTAAAATGAAAAATGATAGCATGGTACTGTGAACACAAAAAATGTTCGGCACAAAAATATCTACAAATTTAGTGGTGTGTCATTTATAGATACCTTTTAGTTTTTTTTTCCATAATTAGCAAAAAACAGTAGAAAATTCAATTTCCTTTTCACTTTATCGACAAACAAATGAAAGTAACTTTAAAATAGAAAAAGTAGCATGGTACTGTGAGCATGATATTTGTTCAGCAAGAAGTTGTCTACAAAATGAGTGCGGTTTCATTTAAAAGCAACCACTACACTAGGCAGACATACACAAGGAAAGTTAAACACAAGTCCCAGAAATTATCAATTAAAAGAAAAACAGTGAAAACCAAATGTTTTTACACTGATAGAGAGCATCTCTATTACATAAATGAAATATACAATGGTGAGCTATCAGATAAATGATTTATCTACACTTGTGCTGTTTGACCTTGGACACCTCACTCATAGCTTACGCCACTTGCGATGGTACCCGAGGTCAAACAGCACTTGCGTAGATAAATCATTTATCTGATAGCTTACCATTGTATATCCCTTATACACACAAACACACAATAGGTGTGAGTGGTGAATGAGTGTGATAAATCTTATTTTCACCCCAGTGTGATAAATCCTGCTGCCTGACATTTATGCATACTGGTCTGGATATTCAAAGGGATTGTGCAGGCGCAACCCCACATTGCACCTCAGTGGGATATTGAGAAGGCTGCCTGACGCAGTGCAGTGCAAATCCTGATGCACCGGGGCGCAATAATAATGTATGCAGAGCAGATGCAGGGGGCGTGCAAATGCATATGCGGCACATCCTGATATTCAGCCAGGGATGTGCGGTGCATATGCCAGTGCACCCCTGCACTGCACCGCATAAGGGGGCTCAAAGTTGAGCCAGTGCGGAATAGAAGCAAATCCCAGCCACCCACAGGTGGGCTGCTGTATTGCATGGTGCAACACAGCAGCCCAGCCATGGGTGGCCTCCCGCCCACCCAGAACACTGTATACAAGCACTCACTACCCTGGTGGTCTAGTGGAACCCCCACCCATAGCTGTGATCATGTGGTATATTTTATTAAAGGAATCCCTGGTGGTCTAGAGGTCCCCCTCCCACCCGATTCCCGATAAATGTCAATATGATGTCCCTGGTGGTCTAGTGGAACCCCCCTGCCTGTTGCCATGACAGAAGTAAAATTCCATATTGAAATGCCTGGTGATCCTATGGCCCCCACCCCACCACCCACACAGAGACCCTTGCACATCCCACTCCCCCCCCTGTCATCAGTGGGCTGCTGCATTCCACCTGCACACCACCTGGCAGCCCACCAAATGACAGGTACACTATGGGCTGTAAGCCCATAGTGTACCTGTCATTCGGTGGGTGGCCAGGCTGTGTACTGGTGGGATGCAGCTGCCTGCCGATGATGGGGGGATTGGGGTGGGCAAGGGGTTCTGTTTGGATGGGGGATGCCACGGGATCACCAGGGCATTCCAATGCAGGATTTTACCACAATTGTAGCAACAGGTGGGGGGTTGTTCCACTAAACCACCAGGGATGTCCTATTGTCATGTATCAGGGAATCGGGGACTCGGGTGGGAAGGGGACCACTAGACCACCAGGGATGGTCATGTTTCATACTCATCAGGGAATCAGGGACTGGGGTGGCCACTAGACTACCAGGGATTCCTTTAATAACATATACCACATGTTCATGGCTACGGGGTGGGGGATGTCCCAGAATCCCCACAGCACACATTATGCTGTGCAGGGTGCCAGGCACAAATCGCCAGCCTGCCCTGTGCAAGGCATGAAAATGGAGCCATAATGACATGCAAATGGCCCCATTTGTGCCTTGCATATATTATGGTCTCATTTGCATGCCCCTTGCTGAATATTGCGGGTGATGCACCTAGCACAACTGCACTTGCACTGGCGCATCCCCATGCTCCCTATCTGTGGCTTGTGCTGGCATAGTGCCACTGTGCCATTCGCAGTTTGTGCACTTACCATGCCATATTCAATGGTGCTGTGCCATGGCGCAGCACCTTTGAATATCACCTGGGACCTGGCCCTGGAACATCACAGTTGTGCTACGACCAGGTTTGTGCCACTGCCTGATGCAGTCTGAATATCCTGGCCACTGTGCTTACTTCATCAGTATTTATTTCAATGGTGCTGATGTAACACAACAACACTCAGATTCTGTCTAAGTGTTGGAACTGCTTTCATGAAGTTAATAACAAGAATGTAGTTCACCTGTCGCACCTGCACCTGTAAGTCCATCATCTGCTTTCATCTTGTGCACTGTCTGAAAGCCCCAAAACAAGCAAAGTGCAGCCTGAATTTCATACTGGAACAGAAACCAAAAAAAGTGAAGCCTTCCACATCCACAAATACCTCAACTACCAAGGCATACAGCCTGTTTCATCCCAAATGCCAATACAGTATTTCAGCTTGTTTTAGCACAATTTTCCTTTTTTGTCCTGTGTCTTCTTTGTTTATGCCACAAAATAAAGTGAAAGAAAAAAAACTTCTGGATTCCCTATTATATAAATAGCACACATGATGTGAAGTCGTGAGCTATGGAAAATATTTTCACTCCTGCAGAGTGACCTCTGATAAGCTCAATCGTGGCTCCGCCACTCATGAGTATCCAGAGGTCACTCTGCAGGAGTGAAAATATTTTCCACATCACACTCCTGCCCATCATGCATCCCATATATATTTATTTATTTATTGAAGTGATCAGAGTTATAATCCTTTAAGTCTGAGTCTCCTTTGCAAAGGCTCCACATCAAAAAATTCACATACATAGCAATAATGAGACAATGCATTTTATTTATTTTATTTATTGACATGTTTCACCAGGAAGACACACTGAACAACAAGTTGCTCATCTCCCGGTGTGACTGGGGGTACAATTGGATGAAGAATTAGACATACAGTTTAACATTTAAAATATACAACAAATTTAATATTCAATTACATTTGTAACAGGACATACAGTTAAAAAAATCATAAATAATCATACAGTCACATTTGTAACATAACATACAATTAAATATATCATACCTGAGAAATATGCATTTAATTACAAGTGGCATATCTGAAGAACATAGTACATTGCAGTTAAGGGAGAGGACAGCGTGCTGAGATGCAGGCTAGGGGGCTAGAAGGTTTACTAGGTGATGTGAGTCACGAAGAGGAGCTGAGGCATAGGAGGACAGTTAAGGAGGGTTAAAGCAGGAGCAGTTAGATGACAGAAGGTTATGTAGTTCAAGTTCAAGTTCAAGTTTATTTCAGGAAAACTCCATTGAGCAAGCTCATTCCCAAGGAGGTCCTGTAACATGTAGACTTACACAACATACATACATAAATAGTTAATAGACAATATATACATAAATACAAGCGTCACATAATTCAGACATGATATACATACATGGTCGCCACATAGGATGACCGCAGGTGGTAATCAGCTAATATAACACAGTGAAGCAACTTGTAGATAGCATACTGATAATTGAAACATGGTAACTGGTGTTTGCAATATATATATATATATATATATACACTTTGGCAGATGGGACAGACAACTGAATAAGACAGATAAAGAAGGTAGGAATGTAAGGCAGAGACAAGGGAGTGGGAGGAGGAGGAGTGCTGTATTTGGGGGAAGGAGGGAGTTCCAGATTTGTGGGAAATGATGGGTAAAGCCTGACTGACTGATGAGAGTGGTACGATAGGGAACCAACAAAGTGCGAGTGTCACAGGATCTGAGGGAGTGGGAGTGGGGGGGGGAGAGTAAGCAGAAGAGGTAAGAGGGAAGTTCTCCTAACCAAAATTTAAAAGTGAGTTTGGCACAATGAGTGAGGCACTTGTTGGCAAAGAGGGGAAGGGAAATGGCGTGGTAGAGGTAATAGTGAGGGGTGCATGATGGAGCATCAAGGGCAAATTGACAGAAGGAGTTAAATACAGGTAGGTACTAACATACTAACATACTATTTGCCAGCAGATTAGGCCTTATGGTCTATCAAGTCTGCTCGAACCTAGATCCTTAGTTGGGTGCCGAGACCCTCCCATCCCTTGTGCTCCAGAAACCCCTATCATCCATCCCCACCCCCCCCCGGGACAGGCCATCATCTGATACATCCACTTTCTGTGTCTGTCCCACCCTCTCTTAAAGCTCTCCACTGTGGATCTCTGAACCAGCTCACCAGGCAGAGCATTCCAAGGGTCCACCACCCTCTCAGTGAAAAACCTCCTCCTCTTTTCCCCTCACCCTTCCACCTTCCAACTTCAAACCATGCCCTCTGGTGATGCCTCCCTGCTTTAGTCTAAAGATCCCTCCATGTTTACCCTATTTATTCCCTTGAGGTACTTGAAGACCTCAATCATGTCCCCTGTCTCTCCTCTCCTCCAATGAAAACAGGCAGAGCTCCTCAAGTCTGTCCTCGTAAGTCAAACTCTAGCCCTGGTATCATCTTTTGTTGCCCTCCTCTGTACCTTCTCCAGGAGCTGTATGTCCTCTTCAAGTGTGGTCTCCAGTACTGTACACAGTACTCAAGGTGTGGTCTAACCAGTCCATTGTACAGCGGAGAATCACTTCCTTGCTCCTAGAGGTGATCCCCTTGATGCATCCCAACATCCTGTTTGCCTTGCTAGCTGCTCTCCTGCACTGCTCAGTGTTATTCATACATGTATCCACCATGACCCCTAGGTCTTTTTCCCTGTTGAGGCTTCCAGCACCTCCCTCCCAGGGTGTACCTGTGTTTAGGGTTTCCGACCAAGATGCAACACCTTGCACTTGGTGATATTGAAATTTAATTTCCATGTGTGAGCCCAGCTTCAGGGTGTCCAGGTCCTTGCAGGGCCAACCTCCTCTTCTCCCTCAACTACTGCTCCCATCTTGGAGTCATCCGTGAAGAGACTCATTTCACACCCTATACCATCCCTGATGTCTGATATGTATGCATTAAACAGGATTGGACCCAGGACCGAGCCCTGTGGTACCCCACTACCAACCTCTGTAGGGTTCGAGAGCTCCCCACAGACCACTACTCTCTGAGTGCGTCCAGCTATCCAGTTTTCAATCCATCTGACCATCAAAGGGCCTACTCCTAACCCCATCAGTTTCTCCACCAGACCATTGTGGGGGACAGAGTCAAATGCCTTGCTGAAGTCCAAGAATAATACATCCACAGGCTTACCTCTGTCCAGTTCTGATGTTACCCATTCATAGAACTCCACAAGGTTGGTTTGACATGATCTACCTGGCACAAACCCATGCTGCCGACTATCCAGACCTCCCACCTCCTCCAAGTAAACCCCCAATCGTTCCTTTAGTATACTCTCCATTAATTTTCCCACCACGAGGTTAAACTGATGGGTCTATAGTTTCCTGGTACTTCCTTCACCCCTTTATGGATTGGTACCACATGTGCCTCTCGCCAATCCCTGGTACCCTCCTGTCTCAAGTGACCTGTTGAAAGCTCCGCCAGGGTGCAGCCAGTATGTCCGCCAATTCCCATAGTACTTTGATGAATGCCATCCGGCCCAGGAGATTTATTCTCTTTAGGGCCTTGAGGGCAAACCACACCTTTTGGTGGGGATGGCATCATCCGCCCTCCACCTTACTGGTCTTTTTATCCTTATCCAGATGTGACACCCCTGGGGTACCTTTCCCTCCCTTTTGCTCCATTTCTGTTGCTCTCCTGATCCCACTCCCTGCCGCTTCTATCCCCTTTGTGCCTTGCTTTGTAGATATCCCATCCCCCTCCCTAGTGAACACAGAGGCAAAGTACTGGTTAAATACCTCTGCCTGGTCCCTCGCCTCTTCCACCCACCCTCCTTCTGGTCTCAATCTGCTGAGATGGCTCTTAGTTTTTCTCCGCTCCCCAATGTACCGGAAGAACCCCTTTTCCCCTCCATGTATCCCCTGTGCCAGCCGTTGCTCTTTACTGGACTTAGCTCCCCTCACCATACGGGTGACTTTTCTAGATGCAAGCTGGTACATTTCCTTATCCCTATCCCCTCTTGTTGTTTTATATTTTGTAAGCCGCCTTCTTTTCTCTGACTGCTACCTGGACCTCACTGGACCACCAGCATGGTTTATGTGACCTTGCTCCTTACGCTTCAACTTAGCGAGATCCTGACTGCCCTCATGAAGTCCCTGTTTATGACCTCCCATCTCCTTTCCACACTTGTTGTTGAGGTAATCCTCTCAAGTGATCCTTGAGAATATTTCCCATGCCCATAAAGTCTGCCCCCCTGAGTCCACTGCCAGTGTCCTAGATCTCACCCCCACTCCCCAATGCTTATTTGAAACCAGACAGTATTGTGGTCACTCCCAGTCAGGGGTCCTGTACAACCATGTCCCTTACCAGATCCCCATCTGCCAGAACCACATCCAGGACATGCCCCTCCTTGTGGGCTCCATCACATGCTGTGTTAAGAACACATCCTGGAAGCCATCCAGCAGCCTCTGCCCTTGGCCACCTTAGAGGACATGGTTCCCCAGTTTGTACCTGGCATATTAAGGTCCCCATCAACACCACTCCTTCCCCTTTGGACCACACTGGGCAATGATGTTGTCCAGAAAACCATCCTCTAGAACATCACTCATCCTGGGGCCTATATGCTACTCCCAGCTTGACCTTATCTCCTGCTGGGGATCGTAAGGTGACCCATAAGGCCTCCACGTTTCCCTCTGCCTCTTCTACCATAGCAATTTCTATGTCATCTCTAATGAACATAGCCACTCCACCCCCTCTGCCCTCCTTTCTATCCTTCCTAAGCATAGTGTACCCCCGCACATTTAGGTCCCAGTCATGGTTTTTGTTTGCCCACGTTTCCGTGACTGCCGCCACATCCACCCCCCCCTCGAACAGCATGGCCTGGAACTCTGGCAACTTGTTTCCCAAGCTCCTGGCATTTACTAACACTAATCCCCACCCCTTATCCCTGATCCTTTTTGTCGAACCCCACCCAGATTCCTTATACTTCCCTCCTTCCCCTGCTCCTCCTGAAACCTCCACCTCCAGTCTGTTTCCCTCCCCTTGGGCTTGAAGGCTACTCCCTCATCTGAGGGGAGGGCTTCTAGTCAGCCCTCCCTATCCCTTCCCCCTTACAAGTTTAAACCCCACCTTTCTTGTATGTAGTCAGCCATCCCTGTTTAAGGACTTCCTTCCCTAATGGGGCAAGATGAAACCTGTCCTTGGCATACAGTCCCTTATCCTCCCAAACCCATTCCAGTTCCTAACACCCCAACCCATTCTCTTCACCCCACTCCTGAGCCATTCATTAACCTCTCTGTGAGCTTCATTTTTTCCACTGAGGCCTTTAGTACTGGCAATATCTCCAAAAGGAAATGTTGCATCCATTATCCCGACAGACTCTGGCAAGTTCTTGGAACCTTGCTTGGATTTCCATAATGCTATTTCCCTCTAGATCATTAGTTCCCAAATGCACCAGGAATCCGGTTTCTCCACAATCCCTAACCATTTCATACACCATGAACTTTGCTCTGTGCACTGTCAGCCCAGAGATACTTACTCACCTTCACCTGGCTATGGCATCCATCCCTCTGTCCCTCCCAATGGATACCCTTAATCATCGAGTCTCCCAGTAACAGAACCTTAACACCGCCATCATCCTTATGGTTACCTCCACTATGCCCTCTCAGCCCCTCCCACTTTATTCATGATCGCACTTTGGGAGTCTTCCTGCCTTATTAGAGACCCCTTGTCACCCTCCTTTCTGCCTCCCTTGCTATTTTGCCCACTTAACTCAAACCCCCTGAATAGGTGTCCCTTTAACCCTCTTTATCTGAACCATTTATCCTGGCCTTGATGGTTTCCCCTTCCCCCGCACCCTCATCCCCCCTTGTAATAGTACCCTTGTCTCCAGAGGCTCTCTGTGGGTCCCCTTTAGCTAGGGCCCCATCCTTGGTACTGACCATCCTGCTGAAGGGGGGCTCCTCTCCCACCTCCTTGTCTCCCAGTTCCTCTCCAATCATGCTCTCCTCCCTCATGTCTGGAATATGTTGCATCTCCCCCATTTGCTTAACATATATGTTTCCCCTTCTCCCTCTGGGACTATGTCTATCCTTTCCATAGCTGTTCTGTGATGCCCTATGGGTATCTGACTCCTTCCCCCCGGCCTCTGTATAAGTTTCCTCATTTCCACCAACCCCTTCCTCCCCCTCTAGGATGCTTAGTATCTCAAATTTATTGTGACACTCTATGTCAGCCTCCATCAAGTAACCCGAGTTTCCCCTGACTGCATCTCTAAACTGACCCTCTTCTTCCTCTCTTGCACTGTTCACCTTAGGAGCTCCCTTCCCACAGTCTGCTGTTTTAGGCTTCCGCACAACAGCCACTCCTGACTCTTCCCCCTCCAGTCTCCTTGAATTCAGAATTTTCACCCTGTACGCTTTCCCCTTAGCATCAACTTCCCTATCTAAGGGTCCTCTGTCCCTAATATCCCCCCTTCTGCTTGCTGTAGCATAATGTCCTGTAATTTCAGAGCTGCCCCAGCCTCCCTCAGCCCCACCCTTCTGCTGCCCATATCCACACCCTTATCCTTGGACACCCCCCAGCTCCCACAGCTTACTTCTTAACCAATATACCTCACCCTGATACAAGATAGCTGTCTACAGAGTGGCAGCCTCCCTCTCTCAGGCCCACTTAGAATTATTGCCATCCCACAGCCTGTGCAGCCTACAACCCTTCCAAGATGCCTGCCATGGTGGAATATGGCCACCCTGATTATTCCCTCTGTTTATAATAGCACACCCTTTCTCAGTCCCTTTCCCTGGAGTACAGTTTCTCTATACTGACTGTAGTTATTTACAAACCCAATTTCAACCCCACCAACAAAATTTAAGTCTCACAAACACATACAGTCCAGTATGTGTTCAGTCCCACTAACAGTGTGTGTGTAAGCAGACTCCAGGTACCGTATGATGTCACAGGCCCACCAACTCCTGTTGCTTCAAATTTCAGTCCCAAACAGAAATACTCAGCCCTTCAATCCCAACCCCAGTGGCTTTTCAGTATTTAAGAAACCCTACAAAACAGGGTGGGTGGAGGGCTCCTACCAAACACCAGGCAAACAACACATTTAAATTACCTTTAATTTTCCCTGCCAAACATCTATCCTCAAACCTACAATATCACAGCCCAAGTATCAGTTCAAATTCAAGGTAATAATTTTAACACATAGAACTAATTTCACTAACAAACTATTGAAATATTTCAGTTTAAAACAAAATATAACTCCTGGCCTTTTCTACCAACCTGTTGCTTAAGCTCCCAAGTGAACAATGAAAGCCACAGTAATTCCTGTTTAAAGACAAGTTAATTGCAGCTAATGTCCCCTCCTCCAAACACCAGGCAAACAACACATTTAAATTACCTTCTAATTTTCCCTGCCAAACATCTATCCCCAAACCTACAATATCACAGCCCAAGTATCAGTTCAAATTCAAGGTAATAATTTTTAACACATAGAACTAATTTCACTAACAAACTATTCAAATATTTCAGTTTAAAACAAAATATAGCTCCTGGCCTCTTTTCTACCAACCTGTTGCTTAAGCTCCCAAGTGAACAATGGTAGGTAGGTAGCTAAAATTTTTATTTTTATACAGGATATCACATGTCATTATGGATGAAATCTCTGTTTACAAGACAAGTCCTGTTTGGTTACATAAGAGTAGTGAATCATGTATTACAAATACTAAAATTTGTACAAGGTTTGTTAAATACAATGACATTCACTATACACTATGCAAAATACATAATAACAGTCTATCAAATACAACAAACAAGTACAAAATGTACAAAAGTACCAACAGGCCTAATTACATTAAACTACAAAGTTTTCAATGAGGACAAAAAAACTAGGACAAAATGTATCATGGTATATGGTCTAGATTTACAATTCCCAATAGTAAACCAAGCAGTTAACAACTACATACAATCCAGACTGAGTTCAAACCCAATCTACAGTGTTCAATCTGGTAAGGGAGGATTTGACAGTGGCACCATAGACTACATCACAGTAGTCAAAAAGGGGGAGGATGATTTTCTGGAATAGTTCATGCCACACTGAAGGAAGGATGCAACTAAGGTTCCTGAATAAGGCACCAAGCTTGGGGCACAATTGTTTCAGGATGTCATCAATATGACCAGAGACATTTAGGTGTTGGTCCAACCAAACACCAAGGTATCTGAAAGAGGAGGTGTCCCCTAATATTGTCCCATCAAGTGTATGGAAAGACAGTAAAGGGTGGAGCCAAGACAGTCTCTGCCTAGTGCCAAAGGTCATGGATGCAGTCTTTTTGGCATTTAGGAATAGTTGATGTGAGGCAAACAATAATTGAACCTGGTGCAAGTCAAGCTGAAGGATGGTTGCAACATCAGCAGGTCATATGCCGGATGAGAACAGGATAGTGTCCTTACATACAGTGTCAATGCATAAATTATACAATACACAGAAAACTAAACAATTGATAGATTGCAGTTTCAGAAGGTCTTAAAGTGGACCCTGAGTCAATAGTTATATAGAGAATATGAAAAAAAGTAGTAGGAATAAAACATAATATATAGGGAGGTCACCCATTATGTGGGCTGCAGACATGATGTGGCAGTGAGGGGGCAAGGGATGGGGGATTAGGGTTAGTCACAGTCACAGGTGGATTGTGTGAGGAGTGCAGGATGGAGAGAGGACTTGTAAGGTCCCAGCTGCATTTTGGAAGTGATAGCCAGGGTAGTATTTTTCACCCAGAGTGGGGCCCTACAGTAGAAGGAGCATTGACACATGGAGGTCCTGCAGCATGGAACAGTTATGGTTGGTGACAGTGAGCTTCTGGTAGCTCTTGGGTGTTGGACAGGCTGCACCAGGCAATGTAGGCCTGGGGGGAGGGGTTTGTGAAAGCTTCCTGGCAAGGAGACAGGTGTGGTATCAAAGTTGACCCACAAAGTTGAGCCAGCTGGTGAGTCTATAAAGCTCACATGTATGAGTCCAGTAAGAGATAGAATAAGGAGGGCATAACTGGCAAAGTCAAATGCCTTGGTTAAGTCTAGGTAAGCTGATCTCACTATGTGCCCTTTGTCAAGTGCTTTATTGATAAAGGTGGTATATTCAAGGAGGGTGGTGACCATACTGTGTCCTTTCATGAAACCACGTTGTTCAGGGCAGAGTAAGTTATATTTTGTAAGATAGTTGGTAAGTTGGTCTGACACTGTTTTTCAAGTGCTTTTAAGATGGGGGAAGTATGGAGATGGGGCGGTAGTTGCTCAGGGAGGTGCAATCACCACTTTTAAAGATGGGGGTGTAAACAGCCAATTTTCAGCAGGTAGGAAATGTCCGAGGCAGAGTGACCAATTGAGAATATTGGTGAGGGGTGGTGAGGACAGAGTCGAGAGTTGGAAGGACAAGTTTTATGTCAAACGAGTCACCCCTATAACAGGTTTTGCCAAAAACTTTGGTGAGGAAGTGCCTTGCTTCCAAAGCAGAGATTGTTCTGAGCCTGAAATTGGGGATGGATGATGGGTGGGTGGGGGAGTTGAACTGGGTTCTGGAGCTGGGTCAAAGAAATTCGGGGGAAGGACACTGCTTAGGTCAGAGAAGGTGAAGTTTAGGGTACCTGCAATAGTGTGGGGGTCCTGGGAGAGAGAGAGAGAGAGAGAGTCATTTACTAGTAGTTGGGCAAGAGGGGGCAAGTGATTCTGCCATTAAGCTGTTTAATATAGTTCTAAAATTTGCACCATGAGCCTCAGGCAGAGGAGAGGGTTTTCTGGTAGTGGGCAGTATTTGCTTTATGATGTTCCTTTGTGCACTTGTTCCTGGCTTCCCTATATTTTTGCCAGTCCTTCTGTTTGCACAACTCATTGGCCTGAGGTTGTCCAGGTGCTTCATGAGGTCAAGTAGCATCCAGGAGAGCAAGGGAGTATCCTGGCCTTTAACTACCTGTTAATGACTGGGACATAACAGTCACCAGCTGAGTTAAATGTGACGATAAAGTGATTTGAGCTTTTTTTATGGAGGGTGAAGTGTTAATGGGGTCCAATCACAGAGTCATAGTTGTTTTTTGAGTTGAGAGAGGGATCCATTTTTTATGGAGTGCTGGAAGGTGTATTTGGGGGGTAGCTTAGTGCTTTTGTAGACCACCTGCAAAGTAAGTGCGGGTGGTTGCTCAGAGAATCAGGCAGTACCGTGGCTTCAGATGTTCAGGTAGGTTGGTTAGTGAGTATGGGATCAAGAAGTGTGGATGTACCCATTCTATGGTTGTGTCTCGGACAACTTGGGTGAGGTCCAGGGCAGCAACAGAGTACTGGTATGGGGCTGAGGAGGTGGGAAGCCAATTGGCATTGAAGTCAACTAGGGCAATAATTTTGTAGGAGCGTGGCAGGTGGGAAAGGCAGTGGCGGACAGAGTTGAATGCAGGCTTTTGGTACCGGGGGGATGTACAGTGTCAATATGTGAAGGCTTTTACCTGACGTGTCTGTCTGTAGCTTGACTCTGAGTACTTGGGCCCCATGTGAGAGGGGAGTAGTAGTGCATACAGAGACTTGTAGTGAGGCCTGAAAATAGAGGGCATATCCCCACTCCTCTTCAACAGCCTGTCTAATCTGAAGATGGAGTACCTGGGTATAAAAACGGCTGCATTGGGGGTCTCAGGGGTGAGCCAGGTCTCAGTCACCACCAGGACATCAGGTGAAATCTGCTTCATCCAGTCTAGGATTACATCATGTTTTTTTGGCAGGCTGCAGATGTTGATCATGCCTATGAGGAGCCCCTTCAAGAACCCACAGGTGGAGGTGGTAGAAATGTGGGGCAGGCCAGGGTTAGGATGCATGCTGTCAGATAAGAGCAGGAGTAGGAGTAAGTGCCGAAGGAGAGCAGGTCTTAGGCACCTGGGGTTAGTATAATAATTACGAGACAGGCAGAGTGGTGATCATGTGACTATGGGTATGGGGAGGGTGGAAATATAGAGGGCTTGGTGGTACCTAGTGTGAGGACATGGCTGTATAGCCGGGATGCTGGGATGTGGGGGCATGTCATGCCATACATTAGGATTGCAGGTGGTAGTACCCCATCTTGTGGGGCTATCTGGGATGCCTTCAAGGCTGACTGGTAGATGGTTAGGGGTATAGAGATCAAGAAGTGTGAATAGTACAAGGAAGAGAGACATAATTTAACACTAACACCTGCGGTCAGTAACTCCAGTGAGGGTGAGTTGGGGGGGTTAGAGGGCTGAATATGTCAGAGTTGCATATATATATATATATATATATATATATGTATATACACACACATATATTTATATATATATATATATATATATATATATATATATATATATATATATGTATACATATAGTGGAAGCTGTTTATAGTGGACTTACCTCTATGAGCTAAATTTGACCGCAATAACCGATGTCCATAGCAGACGAAATAGGTCTACCACACAGTGTAACATTGTTTTCCCATGCCCCTCCATGTACAATATTCTTTGCAATACTGTGTGAAATGAAGCTTTGGAGTTCATTACAGCTCTGGATTTCAGTACTGTACTGCACTGATTTCATTTGGTATTTTGGTTCACTCAGTGGCGCTGTGTGATGGATGTGAGTTACTGTATCAGTTTTCATAGGAGGACTTGTAAGTCTTTTCAGGGTCATGGGGGACTTCAGTGGGTTGTGCTTCTGTTAACTTGAACAGGTATTGTGTACTTCAGGTGAGATTTCATTTTAAAATGTAACTTTTCTTCATTGCTTCATGATAAAAACAGTGTTCATTGTTCTTTGTGAAACATTATGTTTGTTACATGTCGGAGGAGGGCAGCTGATCAATGTATGCTGTGATGCTGGTTTGCTGCTGTTTCATCATAGTGTATGCCTTCCAATCTGTGTCTGTCCTTGCAAGCATGTTCCAATTGGGAACGCTATCTAAACATTGCTCCATCGCACGGCGCAGTATGCTTAGTGCCTGCCAAATGTCAAAGCTTGAGACCTGGGGCTGTGGTTCATTCTTGTCATCATCCAAGTCAATCTCTTGTTCTTCTTCCAGTTCATTGCTTGTATCACTGTTTGGACATTGTCAGTGACAGGCTCCAGATCATGGTCACCAAGTCTAGCAAGACTATCAAACTCTGAAAGACCAGCAGGTGACAATATGATCTCCTCTCCTACCTACTCACCTACCTCCTCTCACATGGTTAGTGGATCTGGAAAGGTAAAGCCAGCATTTCTGAAGTAGCTGACTATGATCTCAGTTGTCACACAGTCCCATGCCATCTTCATCATTCTCACACTGTCCAGTATAGAAATCTTGCAAGCACAATCAGCAGCACTAATCTCTATCTCCGTCCCCATCCAGGTCTGCTAAAATACTTTCTCTCACAGCACTAATGTAATGCCGCTTGAAGGCATAAATCACTACCTGATCCAAGGGCTGAATGATGCAGATGGTGTTGGGGGGTAGGAAAACTAAACGGATATTACGTATACCTGCAACATCAGTGTGACCACTAAAGTTATCCAGCAGTAGGATATTTTTCTGAGTCTCAGTTGGCAATCCTAGTTCTTAACCCACTCACAAAAAATGTCTGCGGTCATCCAGGCTGATCTAATCCTACAATACTGCACAGGTAGGTGGTGTACATTTCTAAAACATCTTGGTTGGGCAGACTTGCCTATCACTAAAAGTTTACATTTTTCAGTCCCTGCCATATTGCAACAAGCAAGCACTAACAGGAGGTCCTTGGCTTTTTTTTTGGCCCTGAGGCAGTGAGTCTTTAAATATCAGGGTCCAATATCCAATGAAATGAAATAAGACACCCATTTCATATGCATTGATTATGTTTGTAGGCTCATAACTGGCCAGCAATTCTGGCAGGACATCAATTAGCCATTAATTAGCCCCATCACTATCAGTGCTGAGTTTCTCACCATGGACATGGTGATAAAAAATGTTATGCTGTGCCTTCGAGCTCTGTATTCACCCATCTTTCAAAACAAAGTTCTTTTTCCTAAGTGCAGCAGCAAGTTGCTTGGATTTCTCTATAAGTAAAGGCCCACTAATTAAAGCTTTTCTCTCCCTTACCACAGTGAACCAGTATAGAAGACCTTCATCCATCTCTCCATCCTTCCCTTCACATTTTTTTATTAGGATTTTGGCTTCCATGCCATTCAGTAGGCAGTTCCTCTTTGTGTCTCAACTGCCTGTGGATTTTGGCAAGTTCAGGTACCCAGCCATGTCTCTAATGCTTATATTCAGCAGAGACTCAATCTGCCGAATCAGTTGACCCCTTTTTTTAAGAGACAGTGCATTTCTTTTAGTTGCCATCACAGAGTTGCTCCAGTTTAACTCTCAGAATGGTACTGGTAGTGTGAATCTGAGAGGCAAATTCAGAGTTGCTCTTAAGTACAGTATCATGGCAATTAAGGCAATTAAAGGGTATGAAAGTTGGCCAGAATACTGCTAATTGCTCAACAGCCTTGAAAATAACCACTAGAAAGTGTGAACCTAAGCAATAAATGTCATCTGTTTAAACAGGCTCAAAAATACAGCTATAGATATTGTTTGGGTTGGGGCAGTGATTTTTGTCTGTGGTGAGCAATTGTCCATCAAAACCACATCTGTATTATGTGGAGCCGACTCTGTGTGTGTGTGTGTGTGTGTGTGTGTGTGTGTGTATACACACACAATAGGGGTGAGTGGTAAATGAGTGAGATAAAACAGTGTATCATCCACTGCAGTGTGCTATTTTTATCCTCTGCTCTACTGTGATGATATCAGCCATTTACACACACAGGTCAGAAAAGGTCATCATCACTCTAGGCAGCTTTCCCCTCAGTATGCAAGAAACACCTGTGCTCTTACCATAGACAGAAAGGCAGAACTACTTCAGAGGTCCCACTGCTGCCTACAGCTAACTCAGTGAGCATTACAAAACACATCTATCCCCCCACTTCCAGCTTATTACTGTGATACTCTCAACTTGACTGGAGCCAGAATTCCAAACAGCACAGCTTCACAGAACAGCCTAAACTACTGCCTGCAGCTAACTCAACTACCACTGAAACACAATCTCACTTGTTCCTCAAACTCTGATTCTCACCCATTACAATTACTGTGATACTCTCAACTTAACTGCAGCCAGAATCCTAAAGAGCACGATTTCACAGAACACTCTGCACTCTGTCTGCAGCTAACTTAATTACCACTGAAAATAGCATCAGCTGTTCTGGCACTCTGCCTCTCAGCTCAGTACTATTACTGTGATGCTCTCAGCTTCACTGCAGCCAGACTGCTAAACAATACAGCTTCCCAAAATTGTTTCTCACTCCTACCTAAAACTAACTCATTTAGCATTGCAAAGCACACTAATGTGTCTCCCAGAGTTTACAACACTGCCAGCCCATTCAGAAAAGCTCACACACAGAATGAGCAAACACATGAACAGGAACAGAACACAAGACAGCATAACAAAACTTCTGAAACTCTTGGCCCTATTGTATATATCGAATACATGATGGGCAGATCTTGTGCTATGGCAAATATTGTCACTTCTGCATCGTGAGCTCTGGATATCTCACTCTGCTGGAGTGACAATATTTGCCATATCACACTCATGCCCATCACGTATTATATATATATTCACGGCAAAAAACTCAGTGTAATGCATCAGTTAGGTTTGTTCCACAGTGACAAAAGAGAGGAAATTTGATGTTAGGGTTAAAACTCTAACTCTGCATTCCCCCCCAGCACCACCCACATACACATGCACATGCAAGTAGTGGGGGAGGACCAAGGCAACACAACCAATCACAGACAACCAGCAGCAGGTAACAGAAATAACATACAACTATCTAAATGTACTACAAGACACATCCATCATCATGGTCCACCAACTGTAGGACTTCTGCTGGCATGTAAGTACATATCCATGCTGGCAATTTGCACAGATAGGATACCAGAACAGGAGAACTCTCCACACAATACCAAAAATATTGTTGTTTTCAATATCTCAAACCATCTCTATAATAATGTCCAACATGGGCCATGATGGTATTAAACACTTTGTGTCTTATAGTACCACGTAGCTGCCCAAGCATACAGGATAAGATCACAGTGCAGCAGCACTCTGTTTATAATTGTGTTCTGATACATAATTAACTAATGTCACTATAGCATGAGCAACCATTAACACACATGAAAGACCAGTGAAAATGCAGTCTCATATTATGGACTTATAGCTACAAAAGTAGTAGCATGGGCTCTTTTCCATCCTCCTGATACCACCAGTGTAGGAATTTGTATAGAAACAGACATGTGTTTGAACCGACAAACTGTTAACAAGGCAAAGAGAGTGAAATGGTACCATGGAACACTTTGGGTCACACATTCTCATACAGCTGTGCTGCTGTACAAATTCAAAGAACAGTGCAGAAGATCTCTTCACATAATACTGTACTGATCCATTATTTCCGTATGCCAGGCTAAGATCAGGAAGTATTTACATACATGAAATGGTGTTGAAAATCCTCTGTGATACTACACGGTCAGAAACAGAAATGTGTGAGCATGAGGCACTGTAACCTGCTTACTGTCAGCAACATATTAATTAGCAGAGAAAACACTTACCTGTTTCAAATGTGAAACTGTCCACAATTCAGATATAGTGTAGTGTAGTGTGACCGTGTGACTTTTTGTGTCTGAGAATCCTGTAGAGATCTGCACCTGTACAATGTAAGATAATGGTACAGCAAGACTATGCAGATAATAGTGCACTGATACATCATTGGCTTACAGTGGGGTAACATCAAAAGAGATTAACAGTGAACAAAGGTCTCCAAAACCATTGCCTGACATTGCATGCGTTAGATTGTTGCATTAACAATACATTCACATTCAGAAGAGATACAAAATGTATTGGTAATACAAAACTGTTTAATGTGGTCTACCAACAATTCATGGCCAGTATGCCTGTATACCCTAAGTCACTTGGATGGCAGCAGAAGTCCTACAGTTGGTGGACCATGATGATGGTTGTGTCTTGTAGAATGTTTAGACAGTTGTATGTTATTTCTGTTACCTGCTGCTGGTTGGCTGTGATTGGTTGTGTTGCTTTGGTCCTCCCCCACTACTTGCATGTGCGCGTGTGGTGCTGAGGGGGAGTACGGTGTTTGGGTTTTAACCCTAACATCGAATTTTCTCACTTTTGTTGCTGTGGAACAACTCTAACTGATGCATTAAACTGAGTTTTTTTGCCTGAATGTCCCTTCTTTTTGAAAATGTACACTATAAATAGTGAATGGAATGTGGTGATGGGAGCGGGGGCCCTTGTTAATTTATGGCACTTCACTGTGCTAAAACTGTATGACCGACAGAAGTTAAAATTGGTAAATGAAGACATGTACCATACCACAACATGTATAACAAATGTTATCTGAATCTGTAACACAGTTGCGCAGCATCACACTGTGAAAACTATGCAGAAGTGGTGAAAATAAAATTTTAGCCACTTTGCTACACAAGAATTATTTACCTGATGGAAACAAAAATTGTAAAAAGAAGACATACCATAGCACACTGTGTGTCCATAATTGTGTGTACATCCGTTCAACGGTCGCCACAGCACCAGAAGCAATGTAACATGCACAATTCAGCAACCATAAGTGACAGTGACCTGAACTTTGGCACTGTGAAAGATGAATTAAAAGTCTTTGTACATTCCAAATGCCAGGCAAATCAGACACATGGTTCAAAAGTTATTGAAGTGTAATGAATATGCATTCGTCGGAGTGGCATAATTCCACACCTGTTAATGTTTTACACACCAAACCACTGCAAGGTACCTCTGTACCACTAGGGCTCCCTATGCTATACATTTCAAGCCAGTAGCACAATGTTGAATGCTATGCACAAAATGTTAACTGTGTCATGCAGTATCTCTGCAGCAAATTATTTTTCCCACATGTAAATAGCATTATTCGCATCCCCAGGACATCCACTCAGCACTCTCCAAATGTCATTTGAAAAGACCAAACTATTCCAGAGATATTTTATTTTTCCATTTCTGCACCTTTAAGAAGTCTTCCAACACAAAATGGCAGCAATCCAAGCCGAAAATGCACTAAAATGGTGGACCTGGCCTGAAAAATCTGTAACTGTGAAGTGGGGCAACTTCAAATGGCAATAACTCTGGAAAAGAACAACTTTTTTCACCAAACAAACACTGGCATGTTCCTTAAACAAAGGTCTTTATACTTGCTAATTTTCAGAGCAATCAACCACACACTGGCTGCACTATGCACCACAGAATACAGTGCAGAAAAATAGCTAAAACATCATGTTTTGCATTGCACTACACAAACGCAAAAACATAAACGGTAACGTTAATGCAAACTGTGATGGAAACAGTGAGGTAAACAAAAATAGTAATGCTAACAGTAACGCAAAAGCAAGCACAAACGGCAATGCACACAGTGATGCAAACAGAAATGATAATGCAAACAGGAAGAGAAATGCAAGCACAAATGTAAATGAAAACAGAAATGGTAATGCAAACAGTAACACAAATGCTAATGACAACAGAAATGCAAATGGTTATGAAAACTGTAATGGAAATGCAAATAGCAACTGAAACACAAATGGTAATGAAAACAGTAACAAAAATGAAAATGCTAATACAAACGCAAACAGAAATGCTAACAGTAATGGCAACAGTGATGCAGAAGAAAACAGTAACACACTCAACAATGGAAATGTTACAGAAAATGCAAATGCTAAGGCCAACAGAAACGCAAACACAAATGGTAATGAACACGCAAATGGTAATGGTAATGCAACTGGAAACACAAATGGTTACGGTAACACCTACTGAAAACGCAAACACTAAGGGCAACAGAAATGCAAATGGTAACGAACACGCAAATGGTAACCGTAACACAATTGGAAATGCAAACGGTTATGGTAACACCAGCGATGATGCCAAAGAAAACACTAACTCAAATGTAAATGCAAATGCAAGCACATACACAAACACAAATGGCAATGCATACGGTCATGGTAAAGCAATTAGAAATGCAAATGCTTACGGTAACACCGACAATGATGACAAAGGAAATAGAAATGCAAACGCAAATGGAAGAGTGTATGCAAATGCAAATTGTAACCCACATGGTGACACAAAAGTAAAGGTAAACAAAAAATAATAATGGAAATGCATAGGGTAACAGTAACACAAACACAAGCGCAAATGCAAATGGTAATGCACACGGTGATGCAAAAGTAAATGCAAACAAAAATGGTAATAGAAATGCAAACAGTAACAGTAACGCAAACATAAGTGCAAATGCAAAGGGTAACACACACAGTGGTATAAATGGAAATGATAACACAAAGGGTAAAAGAAAATTGCAAGTGCAAATGTAAATGAAAACTGAAATGCTAACGCAAATGCTAACAGCAACAGAAATGCAAACATTAACGAAAATGGTAATGCAAAATCTAAAGGAAAAGCAAACTCAGATGGTAATGAAAACAGTAACTAAAATGCAAACGGTAACAGAAACGCGAACAGAAATGTAAATGTTAATGGCAATGGTGACGCTGAAGGAAACAGTAATGCACTCGACGATGGAAACACTACCAAAAATACAAACACTAAGGCCAACAGAAACAAGAACGCAAATGGTGATGAATACGCAATCGGTAATGATAACACAATTGGAAATGCAAACAGTTACGGTAACACCAACAATGATGCTAAAGGAAACAGTAATGCAAATGCAAGCATATACGTAAAAGCAAATGGTAACGCACATGGTGATGCTAAAGTAAACGCAAACAAAAATGGTAATGGAAAAGCAAACGGCAACAGTAACGCAAGTGCAAATGCAAATGCAAAGGGTAATGCACACAGTGATGTAAATGGAAATGCCAATGCAAACGGTAATGAAAAAGCGGAAGCTGTAAAGGTAACCATATATCCGACATAACCAAAATTTGGTAAAAGACCTGTACCATAGCACATCTTATGTTTCCAGAATTCTGTGAACATCCATTCAACGGTCACACGGTGCCACGAGCAAACAACATAACATGCACAATTCAGCAACCGTAAGTGCCAGCAACCAAAAAATTGTCACTGTCAAAGATATATTATAAACCTTTGTACATTCCAAATGCCAGGCAAATCAGATGCATGGTTCAGATGTTATTGAAGTGTAGTGAACCAAATGTTCATTTGTCAGAGAGGCATAATTCTGCACATGTTAATGGTTTACACACCAAACCACTATAAGGCACCTCCATACCAATAGGGCTACCTACACTATAAATTTCAAGCCAGTAGCACTATGCAGAACGCTATGCGCAAAACATTAACTATGTCATGCAGTATCTGCAGCAATTTTTTTAAAAACATGTAAAAAGCATAATTCACATCTTCAGGACATCCACTCAACACCCTCCAAATTTCATGTGAAAAGACCAACCCATTCCAGAGATATTCAATTTTTATGTTTCTGCACCCTTAAGAAGTCTTTCACCCCAAAATGGTGGAAATCACAGCCGAAAATGCACTAAAATGGCATACCTGACATCCAAAAAATCAGTAACTGTGAAGCAGGCCAACTTTAAATGGCCATAAATCTGGAACAGAACATTTGTTCACCAAACAAAAACTGGCATGTTCCTCAAACAAAGGTCTTTCTATCTGCCAAGTTTCAGATCAATCAACCACACAATGGTTGTGCTATGCGTCACAGAAGACAGTGCAGAAAAATAGCAAAAACAAAATGTTTTGCACTGCACTACGCAAACTCAAAAACACAAACGGTAATGTTGACGCAATGAATGATGGAAACAGTGAGGTAAAATAAAATAGTAACTTTAGCGGTAATGCAAATGCAAGCGCAAACAGTAACGCACATGGGTACACAACTGTAAATGATAACTCAAACAGTAAGAGAAACAAAAGCGCAAATGTAAATGAAAACAGAAATGGTAATGCAAACAGTAATGCAAACACTAATGGCAATAGAAACGCAAACATTAATGAAAACAGTGACGCAAACGCCAATGGCGACAGACACAAACGGTAATGAAAATGGTAATGAAAATGAAAATGATAACACAAATGCAAACAGAAATGCAAAAAGTAATGGCAATGGCGATGTGGAAGGAAACAGTAACACTATCGACAATGGAAACGCTACCAAAAAAGTGAATGCTAAGGTCAACAGAAACACAAACAGTGACGAACACGAAGCAGTAATGGTAACACAATTGGAAATGCAAATGGTTACAGTAATACCAACGATGACGCCAAAGGAAACACTAACACAAACAGAAACGCAAACACAAGCACATACACAAATGCAAATGGTAATGCACAAGATCATGGTAATGCAATTGGAAACAAAAATGCTTACGGTAACACTGATGATGACACCAAAGGAATCACAAATGCAAGCAGAAAAGCAAGCGCAAGTGTGTACGCAAATGCACATGGTATGCATACAGTGACACAAAAGTAAATGCAAACAAAAGCAGTAATGGAAATGCAAATGGTAACAGTAAAGCAAACACAAACGCAAATGCAAAGGGTAACCACACTGTGATGTAAAAGGAAACGCTAACGCAAATGGTTATGGAAACGCAAGCGGAAATGTTAACGGTAACAGTAACACAAATGCACACACTTTTTTTTCCCAAAAAGGTGCATTCAGAAGCACAGTGAATACAAAGAATGTATGCATAATAATGGCCCTAGTAGCAGAAAACGAATACTTGGAATACTAAATTGCTTATCTCAGGAAACGTATGACGTAGGAAAAAAATGTAAAAAGCTTATATTATTTGTGACTATCCAGGCTAGTTTTACACTTAGCCCCCATGGCGGGGGTTAAGCATTTTTGTGACAAAGTCTGTATCTCGAACTGTTTTTGAGAAATGGGCCCCAGAAAGGAGCAGCAGACCCAGTAATATTATCCTATGGGAAAAATCATCAATTTTGGAGTGCCGTAACTTTGTAGCCCTCTAATGTTTTGTCACCAAACCACAAAAAGTCACATCTGTGGGATCTTGGCTTTCTTTTCTCCAAATTGCAGCACAAAAGACCAAACCATTCTTTTGCAGCAGCATGGCATAGATTCCCTGTTGTTTGGGCATAGTGTCACGAAACACTTTCGCAAATCACAATACTTTCGCAAATAAAATCCTGAAAGTGTTGCATATGTGACACTACTTTTTACAAAAATTTAAAAAAATATTTTCTGGGGTGTTTTACCCCCCCAAAAAAAGTCATGGTTAGCATCCTCAGGGCTCGACTAGGTGTACACAACAAGAATTGTGTCCCTAGAGGGTCCCAAATTTAAATGCCAAGCATTTCTGTAACCACCAACTGAAAACAAGATGGCTCATTTGCAACACTACAAGGGTCATTTGAGACAATAAAAACTGCATTTGTGACACTTTCGTAAATTTTGTTAACTTTCCCATAGACTATAATGGGATTAGGTATTTTTGAATAACTTTTTAGCCGTTTAATATTTTTTTAAGAAATCTTCGAAAGGCACATTGGGAACCCTTGCTGCATGTTTCCTGAAGTTTTCAGACTGACTGCGCAAAACGTGTGGGCTATAGGCACAAGCAAAGAAACATGCACAAAAAAAGTAATTTCTAAATTATTTTGGTGCTCAGTAGCTCCACAACCATATATCTGATTGTAACGCAGCTTGGCAGATCCATAGATCTATAGTACCAGACTGTCCATTCCAAACTTCAGCCAAATCTGTTGTGGGCAAAGTTATTAAGCTGCCAAATTTCAGAATTAACCATAAATGGGGTACCCAACCCTAATATATATATATATATAATATATTATATATATATATATATATTCATGGCAAAAATCTCCATTTAATGCATCAGTTAGGGTTGTTCCACAACAACAAAAGTGAGGAAATTCAGTGTTAGGATTGAAAACCCTAACTGCGCATCCCCTCTCACCTCACCTCACCACACACACACACACACACACACACACACACACACACACACACACACACACATGCAAGTAGGGGAAGGACCAAGACAACACAATGAATCACACACATCAAGCAGGAGGTGCATACCTGTGTAACTGTAGGAAGTGGAGAAATCCAACTTCAGATATCATACATTGTTTACAAAGTTGTTGTTTGAGGTTAGTTCACATAAAGGTGAAGCAAGCTGGCAGTAGTGAAAATGGTGTACCTCGCTTTGTTTTCAACATATGGATGGCAAAGGCATCATGGGCACTGCAATGTTAGTCTATGGCAAATTGCTCAATTGTGGAACAGTGTAACTTTGTAATCCCTAAGTATTGTAGCACAATAGCAGGAAAAAGCACATCTGTGGTACCAGGTGTTGCCATCCTGCAAATTTGAGGCCAAAGGACCCAACCATTTGCTTACAGGATGATTGCAAAGATGTGCAGTGATTAGGAGCATTCACAAAATACTGTGGCAAACACGAAAGTGTCATAGCACAAGGCTCTCTCATTTGCGAAAGTGATTTTCAAAAGTATTTCAGGGATTGTGCAAAATCCGGTTTTGGATCTTGCAAACCCCCAAATACCATATGTGTAGTCTGTGTCATGTGTTGGTGGCAGTGTGTGGCCCGAGATGTCAAGTTGTCTGTAGTGATATGTGTTTAGTGGTGTGTGGAATGACCGGGATAAGAATTAGGATTGAGGACTCAATGCGACAACCCGATGGCAGCGTGGGTGTGTGGTTTCGGGGTTTACACAGGTGTATGATATTCCTGTTACCTGCTGGTGGTTGTGTGTGATTGATTGTGTTGCCTTGGTCCTTCCCCTACTTGCATGTATATGTATGTGTGGTGGTGGTGGGGGTGAATACGCAGTTAAGGTTTTCAACCCTAACACTGAATTTCCTCACTTTTGTCACTGTGGAACAATCCTAACTGATGCATTAAATGGAGTTTTTTTGCCATGATTTCCCTTTTTTTTGAGAATGTGCACTATAAATAGTGAACGGAATGTGGTGGTGGGAGCGCAGGACCCACCATGTGATTTTTTGTCACTTCTTTGCGCAAAAAAATGTATGACCGAGTGAAATGAAAATGGGGTATGCAAACAGAAATGCAAACGGTAATGTCAACATCAACGCAGAGGGGAGCAGTAACGCAATCAACAACAGAAACCCTACCAGAAACGCAAACGGTAAAGCTAACAGAAATGCAAATGGTGACAAACACGCAAACAGTAATAGTAACACTATTGAAAACGGAAACGTTAATGGTTACACCAATGATGATGCCAAAGGGAGCAGTAACAGAAACGCAAGTGCAAATGCAAGCGCGTACGTGAATGCAAATCATAACGTGCACAGGCACGGTAACGCAATTAGAAATGCAAACGCTCACGGTAACACTGATGATGATGCCAAAGCAAACAGAAATGCAAACAGAAGCACAAACAGAAGTGCATACGAAAATGCAAATGGTAATGTGCATGGTAATGGTAAGGCAATTGGAAATGCAAACACTTACGGTAACAGCAACGATGACGCCAAAGGAAAGACAATGCAAACAGAAATGAGTATGCAAATGGAAATGGTAATGCGCACAGTGATGCAAAAGGAAACACAAAAAAAAGCAGTAACGGAAATGCAAATGGTAACAGTGACACAAATGCAAGCATAAATGCAAAGGGTAATACACACGGTGACGTACACTGAAACGTTAACACAAATGGTAACGGAAACACAAGCGGAAATGCTGACTGAAACAGTAAGGCAAAGGCACACACTTTGTTTCCCAAAAAGGTGCATTCAGAAGCACAGTGAGTACAAACAATGTATGCATAGTAATGGCCCTGGGAGCAGAAAATGAACACTTGGAATACTAAATTGCTTATATCTCAGGAACCATACGATGTAGCAAAAAAATTCAAATTTTGTACAATTTATGACTTTCCTGGCTAGTTTTGTACTTAGCCTCCATTTGGGATACTAAGCATTTTTCCAATGAAAAGTTTGTATCTCGAAGCATTTTCGAGATAAGGGCTCCGGAAGGCATAGCAGATGCCGTAATGTTATCCTATGGGAAAAATTTTCAACTTCCGAGTGCCATAACTTTGCAGCCCTCTAATATTTTGTCACCAAACCACAACATCTGAGGGATCCTGGCATTCTTACCTCCAAATTTCAACCCAAAAGACCCAACCATTCTTTTGCAGCAGGGTGGCAAAGATTTCCTGTTGTTTTGGGCATAGTGTCACAAAGTAATGAAGTGATTTGTGACATTTTGCAAAAAAAATCCCGAAAGTGCCACACTTGCGACACTACTTTGTGACACTACTGTTTACAAAAATTTTAAAAACGTATTTCTGGGGGGTTTATCACACCAGAAAAGACATGGCTAGCATCCTCGGGTCTCGACCAGGTAAACACAACAAGAATTGTGTCCCTTGAGGGTCCCAAATTTAAATGCCTAGCATTTCTGTGACCACCAACTGAAAAAAAATGGTAGATTTGTGACACTACAGGGGTCATTTGCAAAAGTAAAAACTGCATTTGCAACACTGTTGAACTTTTTAATTTTTCCCATTGACTATAAAGGGACATTTGTTTTTTGAATAACTTTTGAACCGTTCAATATTTTTTCACGGAATCTTCAAAAGGCACAACAGGGACCCTGGCTGCATCTTCCCTGAAGGTTTTGGACTGTTCATTCAAACCATGTCACCTGTAGGCACGAGCAAAGAATGCACAAAAAGCATAATTACCACATTCTATGGCGCTCTGTTGCTCTGCAACTGTGTATCCAACCATTACGAAACTTGGCAGATCCAGAGATCTATGGTACCACTCTGTGTGTACTACATTTCAGGTAAATATGTCATATGGTGGCAAAGTTATTAAGCTGCAAAATGTCAGAGTTTAACATTAAATGGGGTACTGAACCCTAACTATAGTGGCACTACTGTGCCACTATAATATATATATATATATATATATATATATATTAGAGGCAAAAACTCCATTTAATGCATTAGTTAGGTTGTTCCACAGTGACAAAGTGAGGAATTCGCTGTTAGGTTGAAAACCCTAACTCGAATTCACCCCCAGCACCACACACACACACACACACACACACACACATATTCAAGTATGGGGAGGACCAAATCAACACAACCAATGGCAGACATCCAGCAGCAGGTGACAGAAATAACAAACAATTGTCTAAATGTACTGCATCCCCACCCACCTGACCAGGTACTGCATGCTCAGTGGAGATCAACAGCAAAACTGAGGCCATGTACACCAAACATACACATCCCTGATTGCAGCTGCACACAACATACCACACTTAGTAGTTGCATGGCCTTGCCTACCGATGCCCCACACCAGACCACACCACTTGTGGTGGGCCACCTGAGCAATAGAGTTCAGCAAAACCAAGGAGTTGTACAGGTATAATATCTCTGATTATAACAAGGGTTTGAGAAATGCAGCTTTCTAATTGACTGCAAACATTGTAACAGCCTTATGTTTAGTTTTTATTAACATATATGTTGAGCCTAACCATATGATGAACATGGTTTAATGTTGTTTATAAAATGGGCAAAAAAAACTAAGCCACTGATTGGCTGTTTCAGCTGCCCAGCCGTGTCCTTAATCCATGATATTTTAGCCAACCGGCACTAACGTCTGCCAGTCTGCCCCTTGACAACAACGAATCACTGAGCTGTGCCAAGCAGAAACAAAACCACAGCCTGGCACAGCTCAGCGAGTGGCAGCGGGAAATCAGTAGTGCGCACTGACAGCTGCACATACCCTATCTCTCAATCCAGACAAACGGCACTCATGGCAGCACACTAACCATGTTAGACATGAACAACATCCCCCTTCCCACACATACTTATAATTTCTTATTTTACTCACACAGCCTTTCCTTCTTGTATTTCCACCTCCGATACTGCATCATCCTCACTCGGAGCTCCATACTATGCGATTGACCCACCCCTCCTGCAACCCAGCATTATCCTGTCCTTTAAATCAGTAGCCTGAACAAAACACATGTGCAGCAAAATACTTCTCCCTCTAAACCAAAAGTTTTCCCCTCTGTCCGGTGTGGTTTAAAAAAACACCACAAAACAGTACTCTATGCATCGGCGTGGTTTGAAAAAACAACAGGAACTGCTGGTCTACGGCATCTGCCAAAGGACACACTCGTTGCCAACCACAAGCAAAGAACACGCTCACTCCTCACAGTCCTGCCAAGCCACCAACTTCACTACCTGTGCTTTTTAAAAAAAAAAACACTGTGACAATAAAAAACACTGTGACAATCAAATAAATTAGCTAGTTTTCATTTCTGCCAATATTTCCTATTCACACTGGTTATCGGGAGTGGGGGGACAGAGATGCAGCAACATACGCAGACACGGTTGTTCTTTTGACTAAAATGCATACTGGCTCTCATGGAAAGGACAGCTCAACACGCTCGCTCCTCACAGTCCTGCCAAGTCACCGACTTCACTACCTGTGTTCAAAAAAACAAAATACTGTGACAATCAAATAATTAGCTAGTTTTCATTTCTGCCAATATTTCCTATTCACACTGGTTATCGGGAGTGGGGGACAGAGATGCAGCAACATACGCAGACACGCTTGTTCTTTTGACAAAAATGCATACTGGCTCTCATGGAAAGGACAGCTCACTCCATTTAAATATAGTAAAACCCAATATGAAAGAACAATGTATACTAATAAAAATAAAGAAAAATTAACTGAGAAATTCAAATGAAACACATTTTTAGTGACTTAATGGGGGGACTTTTTTTTTCTATTTGAACTATTAAACCCTCTTTTTTATATTTTTAACTTCTTAATGATTTTTTCTTTTTACTCATGAAATAATTACTACATGTGCCCATTTTATAAGCGCAATAACACACTCCGAGGTGTGGTTTATCACCTGATAAGAGCACGCCTATTGGCATAAGGCACTCGGCGCAAGTGCCTCGTGCCTTAGTACACCCCTGGGCATGCTCTTATCAGGTGATAAATCACATCTCGTCATGTGTTATTACTTGCTTAAAAAGCAGTTTTATTATGATAGCAATAAGCCACTCCCAGGTATTATGTTAATGGTCAGTTTATCACTGTCTAGCGACATGTGGCACTCGGCTATGCCTCATTCAACATCAAACCCCTACAGAGTGATTAACAGAGTATTTAACATAACTGTTGGTCATGCCTTACTGCTTAATTGTCTTTATGAGTAGATACTTTCCCTCTGCTAGGCACTGCAGCAGCTTTGCAACACAGTGTCCCACCCAGTTACACCATACACTGTCTAGTTACTGGAGAATGGCTGTGAATATGAACTCATGAAGATGAACAGTGTAACTTGATCATTACAGTCATTGAAACTTTAGTGTGATTATAACTGACAGAGTCAGTGATAGAGAATAACCCTGCTGTCCTAGTACACTTACCCCATTGTGAGTTAAATCAATACTAAAATACATTCTGTTTATAGCTACACCATACCTACTTGATTCCTGTTGTACCACAATTAACATAGTTATCACTTTGATAGCATCAGTGACAGAAGTGTGGCAACCCAAACAGTAGGCATACAGCCTGAGTATGAAACAACTGTTAAAAAATATTACACTGTGTCCATAAGTGGCATAGATCACTCATTGCAACAATAGTAAATGTATTACTATTTGAGTAAGTTAGTCATCACAGATGCAATGAGATTGTCTTTATCAGGTACAACATACTCAGTAAGTGCCTACAGGAAAATCTATCCTATATACATCTCCGATACAGGTACGTCATTGTTGGCTCAGTAGTGCTATGATATTTAGAAGTTGCTTGGCCTGATCCATGCAATTACACTGTTTCTTACAAAAAATACTTACTGCATCTTTAGTATTGAAACACACTGAAGGTCAATGTATGTATATCAGCAGTACACCTTCATCAGTAAGAATGCATCTGATACTGGCAGTATGAATTTCACAGCGTTGAACAGGCAATGCTTTTCCATACGTTTACATCAGCCTCTCTATCTTGAGTAAACCATTGCAGTAAATGTACTACTATGTAAATCACCTACTAAATGTGTCACTACTTTTATCTTGAGCATGCTAGTGTCTTGTAGTTAATTTATGTACTTCTCTTAATTAATGTATACTCACTAGTGTTAAAACCTTTCACAACTGTCATCATGCACCTTCAGCATTTATATTGACTAACGCACAGTACCAGTTGTGGTGTGGTGTGAGGCATCGGTAGGTAAGGCCATGCAACTACTAAGTGTGGTATGCTGTGCAGCTGCAATCAGGATGTGTACATTTGGTGTACATGGCCTCAGTTTTGCTGTTGATCTCCACTGAGCATGCAGTACCTGGTCAGGTGGGTGGGGATGTCTCGTAGTACATTTAGACAATTGTTTGTTATTTCTGTCACCTGCTGCTGGATGTCTGTCATTGGTTGTGTTGACTTGGTCCTCCCCATACTTGAATTGTGTGTGTCTGTGTGTGTGTGTGGTGCTGGGGTGAATTGGAGTTAGGGTTTTCAACCCTAACAGCGAATTTCCTCACTTTTGTCGCTGTGGAACAACCCTAACTAATGCATTAAACAGAGTTTTTGCCTCTAATTTCCTTTCTTTTGAGAATGATAATGAGAAATAGTGAATGTAATGCGGTGGGGGAGTGTTCTGTGGCATAGTAACAGGAGCAGCAATGCAAACAGAAGCGCTAACAGTGGCGCATATGGTAATGCAAGCGCAAATGACAACAGAAAGGGCAATGCACACGGTGGCATAGACAGGAACAGTCTGCCACGTGATGTGTTGACAAATAGTAACATGGTGCCTGCAAATGGAAATGTCAATGAGCATGGTGACGCAAAGTGAAACAGAAAGAGAAACAGTACTGTAGATACAAATGGCAAAAAATAACAGAAACGCAAGCGCAAATGAAAACGCAAAGCATAACTCACATAGGGCCCCACACCCTGGCACGTATCGCAGTAAGCGAGCGAAGGGCCCTAGCGCTCACATCCCCATCACATCATGTCTTGTGGCATAGTAACAGGAACAGCAACGCAAAACAGAAGCACTAACAGTGGCGACAAGGTAACGCAGCTACCCAATGAGAACAGAAAGGGTAATGAACCGCGGTAGATGGGAATGGTGTGCCACGTGGATGTCTTGTCACATAGTAACATGGTGCCTGTAAATGGAAATGTCAATGGGCATGGTGACGCAAAGTGAAACAGAAAGAGAAACAGTCACGTACACACAAACGGCAAAAAGTAACAGAAACACAAGCGCAAATGAAAACGCAAGGATGACGCACGTGGTGGCGTGACGCCAACGGTAAGTGAAACGGGCATGGAACTGCAAGCGGAAAGGGCAATGGTAACAGTAATGTAAGCGCACAGACTGGTTTTCCCCAAAAGCTGAATAGAAAAAGACAGTGAGTACAAAGAATGTATGCATAATAATGGGTATCGGAGCAGAAAATGATGACTTGGAATACTAAATAAGTAATATCTCAGGAACTGTACGACGTAGAAAAAAAATTTAAAAGTCGTATGATTTATGACTGTCCTGGCTAGTTTTGTACTTAGCCCCCAAGAATTTTTCTGACGAAAAGTTTGTATCTCGCACCGTTTCCAAGATACGGGCCCTGAAATGCACGGCGAACGCTGTAATGTTATCCTATGGGAATAAGAGAGAAGTTCGGAGTGCCATAACTTTGCCTCCCTGTAATATTTTTTCACCAAACCACTGAAAGGCACATCTGCGGGCTGTTAGCTGTATCCCCTCCAAATTTCAGGAAAAAAGACCAAACTGTTATTTTGCAGCAGGGATCCAAAGGATTTCTGTAATGAGTTGGGCGCCGTAATGTTATCCTATGGAAAAAACTGTCAACTTTGGAGTGCCGTAACTTTGCCGCCGTGTAATATTTTTTCAACCCTAGCAGCGAATTTCCTCACTTTTGTCGCTGTGGAACAACCCTAACTAATGCATTAGACAGAGTTTTTTGCCTCTAATTTCCCTTCTTTTTGAGAATGATAACGAGAAATAGTGAATGTAATGCAGCAGCGGGAGCGCGTGACCCGCCACATGATGTCTTGTGGCATACTAACAGGGACAGCAACGCAAACAGAAATGTTAACAGTGGCGCACATGGTAACACAAGCGTAAATGAGAACAGAAAGGGTAACGCACATGGTGGCGTAGACGGGAATGGCCTGCCACGTGATGTGTTGTCACATAGTAACATGGTGCCTGCAAACAGAAATGTCAATGGGCATGGTGACGTAAAGTGAAACAGAAAGATAAACAGTACTGTAGACAGAAATGGCAAAAAACAACAGAAACGCAAGCGCAAATGAAAACACAAAGGATAACGCACATGGTGGCGCAGACGTCAACGGTAAGTGAAAAGGGTATGGAACCACAAGCGGAAAGGGCAACAGTAACAGTAATGTAAGCACACAGGCTGGTTTTACCCAAAACCTGCATATAGAAAGACAGTGAGTACAAATAATGTATGCATAATAATGAGTATCAGCTCAGAAAATGAGATCTTGGAATACTAAATACATTATATCTCAGGAACCGTACGACATAGAAAAAAAAATTAAAAGTCATATTATTTACAACTGTTCTGGCTAATTTGAACCTTAGCCTCCAAAAGGGGGCTAAGAAGTTTTCTGACGAAAAGTCCGTATCTCGCACCGTTTCCGAGATACGGGCCCTGAAAGGTGTGGCGAACGCCGTAATGTTATCCTATGGGAAAAAAATTAAAGTTTGGAGCACCATAACTTTGCCTCCTGTAATGTTTTTTCACCAAACCACTGAAAGGCACATCTGTGGACTGTTGGCTGTCTTCCTCCAAATTTCAGGAAAAAGACCAAACCGTTATTTTGCAGCAGGGATCCAAGGATTTCTGTAATGCGTTAGTCGTAATGTTATCCTAAGGAAAAACCGTCAACTTTGAGTGCGTAACTTTTCCGCCGTGTGATATTTTTAACCAAACTACTGAAAGGCACATCTGTGGGCTGTTGGCTGTCTTCCTCCAAATTTCAGGAAAAAGACCAAACCGTTATTTTGCAGCAGGGTGCCAAAGGATTTCTGTAATGTGTCGGGTGCCGTAATTTTATCTTATGGGAAAAAATGTCAACTTTGGAGTGCCGTAACTTTGCCGCCATGTAATATTTTTTCAATACAACACTGAAAGGCACATCTGTGAGGTGTCGGCTCTGTTCCCTCCAAATTTCAGCCCAAAACTCCCAACAGTTCTTTTGCAGCGCAGTGCCAAAGAATCGCTGTCACTTTCCCACAGATGGAAAAGTACTGTCGCAATTTGCGAAAGCTTTCACAAAAAAGTTCGACACTTTCGTGAGCACGAAAGTAATTTGTGAAAGACTTTTTCCAGAAATTTGAAAACATATTTCTGGGTGTTTTACCACAAAATAAAGACATGGCAAGCATCCTCATGGTCCGACTAGGTGAATACAAAAAGAATTAGGTTGCTAAAGGGTCCCAAATTTAAATGCCAACCATTTTTCTGATCACCAACTGAAAACAAAATGGCCGATTTGCGAAAGTAACAGGCCCATTTGAGAAAGTAAAAATGCATTTGCGACACTGTCAAACTTTTTAACTTGTCCCATTGACTTATAATGGGAAACTGTTTTTTGAATAACTTTTGAACCGTTTAATATTTTTTCACGAAATCTTCAAAAGGCAGATTGGGGACCCCGGCCGCACATTTCCTGAAGATTTAGGGCCGGTCGCGCAAACCGTACGACCTGTAGACGCAACCGTAGAATTCCAGAAAAAGCGTAAATGTGTGCACAGATCATGCTTAATAACTCCACAGCCGTATATCTGACCAGTATGAAACTTGGCATATCCTAAGGCCTATGATTCTTGATCATATATTCCAAATTTCAGCCAAATCTATTAAATGGTTGCAAAGTTATTAAGGTGCAAAGTTTTGGGGTTTAACATAGAAATGGCTCCTCAACCCTAACTATGGTAGCACTACCGTGCTACCATAATATATATATATATATATATATATATATATATATATATATATATATAAGGTAATAGATATACCACTCTGAGGTGTAGGGTCAGCATTTGATATACGACGCCTTGGTGCGCCAACCGCCTAAGGCGTGCGATATCAGAGCACCTAACACCGCACACCTCAGAGTGGTATATCTATCTTATAAAATGTCAAAATTGTTTTGGGGGGTAAAAGTGTAGGTGTGTGTGGTCGCTCTGATATACGTGCACGGTCATGTGATGGTGTTTGTCCAGTGCTGTTGGTGCTGCTGACCATGATTGTCTCAAGCATTTTATAAATATATATATATATATTAGAAGCAAAAACTCCTTTTAATGCATTAGTTAGGGTTGTTCCACAGTAACAAAAGTGAGGAAATTCGCTGTTAGGGTTGAAAACCCTAACTCCTAATTCACCCCCCCAGCACCACACACACACAGACACACACAAATTCAAGTATGGGGGAGGACCAAGTCAACACAACCAATGACAGACATCCAGCAGCAGGTGACAGAAATAACAAACAATTGTCTAAATGTACTACGAGACATCCCCACCCACCTGACCAGGTACTACCTGCTCAGTGGAGATCAACAGCAAAACTGAGGCCATGTACACCAAACGTACACATCTCTGATTGCAGCTGCACACAACATACCACACTTAATAGTTGCATGGCCTTACCTACAGATGCCCCACACCACACCACAACTGGTACTGTGCCGTTATTCAATATAAATGCTGAAGGTGCATGATGACAGTTGTAGAAAGGTTTTAACACTAGTGAGTATACATTAATTAAGAGAAGCACATAAATTAACTACAAGACACTAGCATGCTCAAGATAAAAGTAGTGATACATTTAGTAGGTGATTTACATAGTAGTACATTTACTGCAATGGTTTACTCAACATAGAGAGGCTGATGTAAACATATGGAAAAGCATTGCCTGTTCAACCTGTGAAATTCGTACTGCCAGTATCACATGCATTAATACTAAAGATGCAGTAAGTATTCTTTGTAAGAAACATTGTAATTGCATGGATCAGGCCAAGCAACTTCTAAATATCATAGCACTACTGAGCCAACAATGATGTACCTGTATCGGAGATGTATATAGGATAGATTTTCCTGTAGGCACTTACTGAGTATGTTGTACCTGATAAAGACAATCTCATTGCATCTGTGATGACTAACTTATTCAAATAGTAATACATTTACTATTGTTGCAATGAGTGATCTATGCCACTTATGCACACAGTGTGATTTTTTTTAACAGTTGTTTCATACTCAGGCTGTATGCCTACTGTTTGGGTTTGCCACACTTCTGTCACTGATGCTATCAAAGTGATAACTATATTAATTGTGGTACAACAGGAATCAAGTAGGTATGGTGTAGATATAAACAGAATTTACCCTTGCCTCAGTGTTTGCGCACAGAGGTTCTTTGTCTTTTAAACAGAATGTCTTTTAGTATTGATTTAACTCACAATGGGGTAAGTGTACTAGGACAGCAGGGGTTATCCTCTATCACTGACTCTGTCAGTTATAATCACACTAGGGTTTCGATGACTGTAATGATCAAGTTACACTGTTCATCTTCATGAGTTCATATTCACAGCCGTTCTCCAGTAACTAGACAGTGTATGGTGTAACTGGGTGGGACACTATGTTGCAAAGCTGCTGCAGTGCCTAGAAGAGGGAGAGTATCTACTCATAAAGACAATTAAGCAATAAGGCATGACCAACAGTTATGTTAAATGGTCTGTTAATCACCCTGTAGGTGTTTAATGTTGAATGAGGCATAGCCAAGTGCCACATGTCACTAGACAGTGATAAACTGACCATTAACATAATACCTGGGAGTGGCTTATTGCTATCATAATAAAACTGTTTTTAAACAACATTAAACCACGTTCATCATATGGTTAGGCTCTACATGTATGTTAATAAAACTAAACATAAGGCTGTTACAATGTTTACAGTCAATTAGAAAGCTGCATTTCTCAAACCCTTGTTATAATCAGAGATATTATACCTGTACAACTCCTTGGTTTTGCTGAACTCTATTGCTCAGGTGGCCCCACAAGTGGTGTGGTCTGGTGTATGAGGCATCAGTGAGGTAAGGCCATGCAACTACTAAGTTTGGTACGTGTGCAGCTGCAATCAGGGATGTGTACATTTGGTGTACATGGCCTCAGTTTTGCTGTTGATCTCCACTGAGCATGCAGTACCTGGTCAGGTGGGTGGGGATGTCTCGTAGTACATTTAGACAATTGTTTGTTATTTCTGTCAAATGCTGCTGGATGTCTGTCATTGGTTGTGTTGACTTGGTCCTCCCCCATACTTGAATGTGTGTGTGTGTGTGTGTGTGTCTGTGTGTGTGTGGGCCCGGGGGGGTGAATTCGGAGTTAGGGTTTTCAACCCTAACAGCGAATTTCCTCACTTTTGTCACTGTGGAACAACCCTAACTAATGCATTAAACAGAGTTTTTTGCCTCTAATTTCCCTTCTTATTTAGAATGATAATGAGAAATAGTGAATGTAATGCAGTGGCGGGAGCACGGGGCCCTCTGCCACATGATATCTTGTGGCATAGTAACAGGAGCAGCAACGCAAACAGAAATGCTAACAGTGGCACACATGGTAACACAAGCGTGAATGAGAACAGAAAGGGTAACGCACATGGTGGCGTAGACGGGAACGGTGTGTCACGTGATGTCTTGTCACATAGTAACATGGTGCCTGTAAATGGAATTGTCAATGGGTATGGTGACGCAAAGTGAAACAGAAAGAGAAACAGTACGGTACACACAAATGGCAAAAAAGTAACACAAATGCAAGCGCAAATGAAAACGCAAAGGATGACCTGACGTGGTGGCATTGGGTGTGTATTGGGATCATCATCCCAACTCTCAACCCCATGACATGGAAGCAACAGAAGTATAGGAGAATGGGGTGAGAGTTAGGACCCATAATCCCAATGCACACCCCAATGCCGGTTGGGGGTGGGTGGGTGCAAGGGGGTTTTCAACCCAAACAGCTTATTCTCACTTTTGTCGCCAGGAACAACCCTAACTAATGCATTAAACAGAGTTTTTGCCTCTAATTTCCTTCTTTTGAGAATGATACCAGAAATAGTGAATGTAATGCAGCAGCGGGAGCGGCCCGCCACATGATGTCTTGTGGCATACTAACAGGGACAGCAATGCAAACAGAAATGCTAACAGTGGCGCAGCATGGTAACACAAGCGTTGAAATGAGAACAGAAAGGGTATACGCACATGGTGGCGTGACAGGAATGGTCTGCCACGTGATGTGTTGTCACATAGTAACATGGTGCCTGCAAACAGAAATGTCAATGGGCATGGTGACGTAAAGTGAAACAGAAAGATAAACAGTACTGTAGACAGAAATGGCAAAAAATAATAGAAAGCAAAGCGCAAATGAAAACACAAAGGATAACGCACATGGTGGTGCAGACGTCAACGGTAAGTGAAACGGGTACGGAACCGCAAGCGGAAAGGGCAACAGTAACAGTGATGTAAGCACACAGGCTGGTTTTCCCCAAAACCTGCATAGAGAAAGACAGTGAGTACAAATAATGTATGCATAATAATGAGTATCGGCTCAGAAAATGAGATCTTGGAATACTAAATACATTATATCTCAGGAACCGTACTACATAGAAAAAAAAATTAAAAGTCATATTATTTACAACTGTTCTGGCTAATTTGAACCTTAGCCTCCAATAGGAGGCTAAGAAGTTTTCTGACGAAAAGTCTGTATCTCGCACCGTTTCCGAGATACGGGCCCTGAAAGGTGTGGCGAACGCTGTAATGTTATCCTATGGGAAAAAAAGAAAAGTTTGGAGCACCATAACTTTGCCTCCCTGTAATGTTTTTCACCAAACCACTGAAAGGCACATCTGTGGGCTGTTGGCTGTCTTCCCTTCAAATTTCAGGAAAAAAGACCAAACCGTTATTTTGCAGCAGGGATCCAAAGGATTTCTGTAATGCGGTGCCGTAATGTTATCCTATGGGAAAAAGTCAACTTTGGAGTGCCGTAACTTTGCCGCTGTGTGATATTTTTTCACCAAACTACTGAAAGGCACATCTGTGGGCTGTTGGCTGTCTTCCCTCCAAATTTCAGGAAAAAAGACCAAACCGTTATTTTGCAGCAGGGTGCCAAAGGATTTCTGTAATGCGTCGGGTGCCGTAATTTTATCTTATGGGAAAAACCGTCAACTTTGGAGTGCCGTAACTTTGACGCCGTGTAATATTTTTTCAATACAACACTGAAAGGCACATCTGTGAGATGTCGGCTCCGTTCTCTCCAAATTTCAGCCCAAAACCCCAAACGGTTTTTTTGCAGCACAGTGCCAAAGAATCGCTGTCACTTTCCCACAGATGGAAAAGTACTGTCGCAATTTGAGAAAGCTTTCACAAAAAAGTTCGAAACTTTTGTGAGCATGAAAGTAATTTGTGAAAGTACTTTTTCCAGAAATTTGAAAAACATATTTCTGGGGTGTTTTACCACAAAATAAAGACATGGCAAGCATCCTCATGGTCCGACTAGGTGAATACAAAAAGAATTAGGTTGCTAAAGGGTCCCAAATTTAAATGCCAACCATTTTCTGATCACCAACTGAAAACAAAATGGCTGATTTGAGAAAGTAACAGGCCCATTTGCGAAAGTAAAAATGCATTTGAGAAAGTGTTGAACTTTTTGTTAACTTTTCCCATTGACTTATAATGGGAAACTGTTTTTTGAATAACTTTTGAACCGTTTAATATTTTTTCACGAAATCTTCGAAAGACACATTGGGGACCCTGGCCACATGTTCCCTGAAGATTTTGGACTGGTCGCACAAACCGTACAACCTGTAGGCGTGGCCGTAGAATTCCAGAAAAATCGTAAACGTGTGCACAGATCATGCTTAATAACTCCACAGCTGTATATCCAACCACTACAAAACTTGGCAGATCCCAAGGCCTATGGTTCTTGATCATGCTTTCCAAATTTCAGCCAAATCTGTCAAACGGTTGCAAAGTTATTAAGGTGCAAAGTTTTGGGGTTTAACATAGAATTGGCTCCTCAACCCTAACTATGGTAGCACTACCGTGCTACCATAATATATATATATATATATTATATAATATATATCTATATATATATATATATATGTAATAGATAAACCACTCTGAGGTGTCTTGTCGCGCTCTGATATCACGCTGCGCTTGGTGTCAGGCAGCCTTGTCGTCAACCACCCAAGGCGTGCGTATATCAGAGAGTGACTGCACACTAGAGTGGTTTATCTATCTTATAAAATGTCAAAATTGTTTTGGAGGGGTAAAGTGCAGGTGTGCGGTCGCGCTCTGATATACACACGGTCATGTGGTGGTGCTCATCCAATAAAAGAGCAACAATTTTCTTACCCATTTTATAAATATATATATATATATACTGTATATATATATATATATATATATAGATAGAGAGAGAGAGAGAGAGAGAGAGAAAGAAAGAGCTACACAAATACACAAATAAAGGATTGTCTGGTACTGGATAAATGACAATAATCCCATTCCTATTTCTACTCAGTTAGAATTACTTGCACATCCATACCCTAAGTTAAGGAATTTGTTATATTCAGCCTACAATACATTCAAAAAGCAAGAGATTTACAAATATGTGTTTCTGCTTCTACGAACAGCCTGGTTAGACTACATCTTGAGTACTGTGTGCAGTTCTGGAGGCCACACCTAAGGAGGGACATCCAACTCCTGGAGAGGGTTCAGAAGACAGCAACCAGAATGATTGGGGTCCTGAGGGATATGACATACAAGGAACAACTAGGGGAGATCAACCTGTTCTTGCTGGAGGTAGGATGACCTGGGGGACGTGACTGAGGTCTTCAAGTACCTTAGGGGAGTAAATAAGGTAAGCCGAGATAGAATCTTTTGACTGAAGGAGGGTAAAATCACCAGAGGACACAGCTGGAAGATTGAGGGTGGTAGGATTAGGGGGAAAGAAGGAGGAGGTACTTCACCAAGAGAGTAGTGGAACTGTGGAATGTACTGCCCGGCGAGCTGATACAGGAAGCTACAGTGGAGGGATTCAAGAGGGGGTGGGACAGGTAGAGGCAAGGGGTAAAGCAGAGGCTGGTTTGCCTAGTGAGGCAGGACTGGGGGATGGAGTAACAGTGGAAGGAGACAGTTAAAGGGCTTCAGTACCCAATCAGGGTGCTGAAGCATGAGCAAACTTGATAGACCAATAGGCCTACTCTGCTGGCATCTAGTATGTTAGTATGTTACTTGTACCACTAATAATTGCTGGATGAAGGCACATAATATAATGAAAGAACAACTAGGAATTATTAAATGTACACCTGTTTATAAATACTTCAACTTCAACCCATCAATATATGGAAATAACTTTAAAATATGGAAGGACAGGGGTATCAGTGAAATGGATATAATGTTTCATAAACATAACTTAAAAACATCTGATAGATTACAACAGCAACATCAATTACCACAAACACAAAAATGTCGGTATATTAAAATTAAAATTTATATCAATAAAAATACAATAAAAGTTACCCATGAGCCAGCATTAATAAAACTACTACAGGATAGAGAGGATAAGGTGAAGTTGATGGGTCTATAAACTATTGGGGTGGATTGGCTGCATGAGTATGTCTGTGGCATGCAGCTGCTCTGCACCCTATGTGCCAAACACACAAGATGCACCAACGGGGACATTCAGCACCTAAATGCATGACCCCCCAAGCTGCGTGAAGAGCAATGCACTCTGGGTGGGCAAGGGGTGTGTCAGTACTATGCAACATGCATCAAGGCATGTAGTGCTGGCTGTAGGGGTTTACAGGGGGCACAAGGTACACCAGAGAGAACTCTGCCATAAGTCCCCTACACACCCTGTGAACACTGCGGGAGTCTTCTGACACAAGGCAAGTAGCCCACCCACACACTGGGGCCACTGCAGATGGATATCCCGTGACTCCCACCCACAGAAGAACACATTAGACACCCCCCTGGTCACTCTCCACATGGGGTCACTGGACATTAATGTTGCCCCATCCCTCAATGGCACTGCCTGCCCACCCACCCACTAACAGTGGGGTATAGTGCCTTCCCCCCACACTGCCAACTGCCATCTCTCCACCCAGTCCCCGTGCACCTGTCAGGTGCCATTAGTGGGCCAGCTTTTTGCCTTCACACAGCCGCTGGTCATTGCTCATCTGCAGGGTGCATTGCGAATGCGTTCCCCACTGGAGAAGTGATCCACTGAACCACCCAGTCTGGGAATCTGATTGGATGCTTGGACATATCCATGACGCTACCCTCAGCTGCACTGCAGAGTCCTGCATGCCAGATGGGGCAGGACCACAAAGAGGTGGCCGGTGGTCGTGAATGACACTGGTGCACACCTGTCCACAGATGGGTAGCACACCTCCTGTGCATATTAAGCACCCATTGTTGCATAGCATTTGATAACTGCAACTCCTCAGTCAATTATGGATAAAAAGAAAAATGACATGAATAAACTTAGAGTACAATAGGGAAAAAGACCTGTGGTTGAACATTACAGATGAATTATGGAAACACATAGTCAACTTGTTTTCAATAAAAGTCAAATGATCAAGTTTACAACAACAGATACAAATGAATACTGTGCACTGGACATATTACACCCCCTCAAAATTACACTATTTTAATAACAAAATTTCAGAAAAATGCCCTGGATGCATTAATACATCAGGAACATTGAACCAAACATATCCATATCACACAAATTTCTGGAGTAAAATGCTGATAACCTTAACGCATATAATAATAAATCCAATAAATTAACACCATTATTAGCAATATTTGTTATAATCCCTTTAAATAATTTTGACTATAACTTCAGTTATTGCCTGGAAGTACATTCCTTTAAAATGGAAAGGTGATGCCCCCCAGTTTATGAATCTTTGCTGAATATGATGGTAGATGTGTTAAAACTGGAGCAAATATACTGTATGAAAAATTACCAAAAGGATATCATTGAAAAAATATGGGCATCTTTTAGCAAGGCATTACAGCAGGGTCAGCTGTAATTTACAAGAGTATAATTAGACAGTAGAACCTTAGGGTAAGAATAGTTTCCTAGACCCCTGGTTATGATGATAAATATGACCAACAATCAGAAAGAAACTTTGGATGAAACAATGGTCCCAATTATTTATCTGAGCAACAAAAAAAGAAGGGAAAGTTTACTACCTTGCAAAATTCATCCCAAACCTATCATCTATAGTTAAACCACTCTGGGAGAGTTACTAGAGAAAGATATAGCATGGTACTGGGATGGTCGCCACCAGCAGGCCTTTCAAAAACTGAAAACAATTATCACAAACCCTGCTATTCTGGCCTACTGTAACCTGAGAAAATCTGCTGAATTGTCTGCAGATGCATCTTCAGAAGGGCTGGGTGCATGTTTGCTGCAGGAGGGGAGGTCTGTTGCTTTTCCTTCTAGATCACTTAACAAACAGAGAAATTATGCACAAATTGAGAAGGAAATACTGGCCATCGTGTTTAGCTGTTCAAACTTCCATCAGTATATTTACAGCAGACAAAAGGCACATGTTGAATCTGATCACAAGCCCTTAGAGAGCCTTTTCAAGAAACCACTATTCATAGCCCCACCAAGAATCCAATGCATGATGTTAAAACTAGAAAGGTATGATTTCAGAGTACAGTACAAAGCAGGCAAAAAGTTTCACATAGCAAACACTCTGTGTAGTGCCGTTGGAGAAAATCTTGTCCCAGAAACTGAGTTAGACAAGTGTGAGGTTCTAACAGTGGAGTACATGGCTATTAGTTATGAGAAATTGCAAATATTCAAAAAGAAACCAACAATGATTCAGCTTTAGTCAAACTGAGAAACACTGTTTTGAAATGGTGGCCTCATAAGAAAGCATCAGTGTACCATGAACACAGCCCCAATTTTTCTGCGGCACTTCAGAGGAAAGTTCTGCAGCATGGTTCTCGTGCTGCAGAACATCTGCACCAGTGAATGGCTATTTCTGCAGCAATTGTGTGACAGAAAGCTGTCATACTGTTTTCCTTATTTTAAGACTATTTTTTTATTGTCATTATATTTGACAGTTTCTTTGTGCAGTAGAATCAGATTACTTTCTTGTGATACACAATTATTATAGAAAACTGAAAAAGGCATAAGAGGAGGGAAACTGTAATTTGATGACATGCATGAAATGTAATCAGCTTCTAATAAATCTTTTTCATAACTGAGTATGCAACTTTGTTTTATTTGTATTGTGAAATTAAAGATGTCAGATTCACTGCGCACCACCTTCTCATATATTTTTGAGTCATACTGTAACTCATGCATGCCACATATTTTTTTTTATTCCACATAATATTAATACTGCATTGTATAGAACACCAGAAAAGCTTTAAACTGCAACAAGACATGTTCTTTTTTTTTGCTGGAATTCGACACACGTGCACACACCCAAAAATAACCATTTTCTTGTGCTTCATACATACAGTATTTTATTATATGCATTTATATTTCCACACAGTGGTTGTTCAGTTGGTTCTTTTAGCATGGTTGCACATCAGGATAGATAGACAGACAGACAGACAGATGGATGGATGAATGGATGGATAAATAGATTGATAGATAGACAGATATTTGTATATGAAAGATACACACCTGTGATACAACATATATACATACTGTATCTATCTATCTATCTATCTATCTAGCTATATAGTACACCATTAGGTTACATTAAGTTAAACATTTCCACCTGGAGCAGGTCTCAGACCAGAGATCTGCACACTGTATAACCAAAATTAATTTGGGAACTGCAAGTTTTTGAAAACTCTCAACAATGTTAGTTGAAAACTGTATGGGTACTTTGAAGGGTTTCTATTCCTCACTGGGTTTTAAGCTAATATAAACTCCATTATGATATTTCTAAAAGTTGACTTTCTGAATTAATTGTAGTTATACTGACAGTGCGCAGATTTCTTGTGTCTCTGACTTGGCTGGCACCGAAGTCGGAGTAAAAAGCACACCTCCACCCATCTAGCTGAGCTTGCACCCATTATGAACAGGGATTTTAACAATAGCAATGCCCTCCAAGGCTCAGCCCAGCTCAGAGCTGGGATTTAAATTTTACTGAAGCCTCCATGGCTCCCCTGGGACCACCCCACTACAGGCTGAAATAAATAAATAAAACACATAACTCACCCCCTCTTACCATCCCTGCTGTGGACATGATATGTGCACCAATACACACTATTCATAAACTTCAGACCTATGAATGATCAGGACAAAATCAGGAGTATGTTGACATTTTAGTGCTTCACCAGTAAAGTGGCTCCTGATTTATAGACTCACAACATATCCTGATCACAAAGAATAATCTTAGCGCAGAGTTTGTTAGAGCAAATAACCTGCATACTTCAATACTGTGGAAAAAATTATGAACTTCACTTTGCCATTTACTGCCGTAATGGTTGAAAACTTTAATGTGTTCTGACTGCAGTTTGGACTTTTTTTATAAGGAGTGCTCCCTTTTTGTGATCTGGATTCATGCCGGTTTTAAATGTTGTAAGCCTGTAAACCAGAAGCATTAAAATGGCAGTATATTTCTTATTTGATCCTGATCTTTTTGTTTGCCGCAATTAGGGTGAATGAGCCCCAGAGAGCTCTGTAGGGGCTTACATGGAGGCAATCATGCTCACTGGAAGCAAAATTTTGCCAAGGAGGCAATATTATTATTTTTAGAATTATTAAATGCACTAAATATGTCCACAGCAGGAAGCATGCCAGCAAACATGGGAGGCATTTTATTTTATTTTTTTTTCCACCTGTAAGGGGCTCGAACCCAGCAAGGAGGTTAGATGTTCTTTTTAATGTTCAGCCTGTAGCAAGCTATAGTACTGTAGAGCCATTAAGGCTTCTGTTAAAATCTAAATCCTTTTTGTTGCCATTTTTTAAAATAATTCAGCCCATTTTACATGTTTAAACTGACACACAACAAAAAAAAGGCATAGAACAATGGATACCTTAACTTCCTTGAAATGTATTAGACTAGTATTAATACAAAATGGAAAAGTGAAAGGGAGCTTGTGAACTATAGAAAAATGATAAAAATAAGCTAATCTCTTCTCATTTGCACTCACATCAAACAGTATTCAAATATTAATAATATTAAAATATTAATAATTTTAAATAAAATAAAACATGGGGTCTGTGTAAAGCAAAAAGAAAGCATTTGAAACAAAACAGGAAGCATTTATAATCTACATCGTCAAGCTCTGTGATCCTGCTCAGTCAATGGGGGAAGGGGGGTGCAAGCAGTAGTGGGTGGCTACCCTCCAATACTCTGACTTCACCTTCCAAATAGCTGCTACACTCCAAAAATCACAAGGTCCAAATGGGGCTCAGGAGTATTGGAGGGTAGCATCATGTGATGGTTGTAGACATTAGTTTTGTAAAGTGGCATTACTGACCTTACAAGTAACACATATAATCATTTTTTGGATCTCCTAAGATGACATACATCCAAACAGCTGATGATTTTAATTAATGTCGTTTATCTCTGTGTATATTTATGGTAATAAATGGCAAGGATTTAAAAAAAATGCATGTTTTTAAAGCTGGAAAGATTGCTATTCAATTTGACCAATAACATCATCACAATGGAGCAATTTGTGAGAGGGAGCAAGTGCCCAGGAGACTGAGAGTTAATAAAACCCTTTAGGTGGATTTGAGGATTTTTGAGTTGCAGACACGTGGGAAGTTAAAACATTTGTTATATTTTAAACTAATTTGCAGTAGACGTAGAGACTGCAAAATTGATTTTAGCTTTCCAAAACAAAACTAACTGATGTTTAAATTGTGAAAGGGAGAGTCGCTTTCTTCCTGATTTCCACCCGCCTGCACACAGGGAAAAATCGTTACCTACAGTACTAGCAGTTGCCCTCACTTGCTGTTTAGTTTTAATATGCAAAACTTGCAAACAAGATAAGGATTAAACAGTGTGAAATTACCAGCCTTAGAGACACAGAACGGCATTTTCAGAAATCTTTAAGCAGGCACAAAGGACAGGGACTGGACATAGTGGGGGGGGGGATTCTCTCATCCTTACAATCACTTGTCCAGTTGCCGGGACTGTCACCGGGATTGGGAACGTGGGCTGTCATTGCGTTGCACTGCTGCACACTCCATAGCTCACTTGAGTCCCAATTCAGACCAGAGAGAGGGAAAATTAATACAAGACACAGAATGAGCACTGTCCCGCTCTGTCTCTCTTGTTGTCAGTCAATGTCCGTGTCTCCATCTGTGCATCCAGTCTGTGGTCTTGGTGTTGTGTGGGGTGAGCACACATGTTTGACACAGAATGGGTACAAATCACTGTACATTCAGTAACTTGACCTAAGAAAGACAAACACTGCAGGACAATCTGTTCCACCATTGCAGTCTGTCTGTCTGTATCTCTCTTTACAATGGCTAACTACAAGGACAAGGGGGAACAACTTGTGGAGCAGCTGACCAAGACCTCTGAGTGTCCCATTACATTCTTGGGTGGGGGACGGAGCATTGAGCTGCAGAAACATTATTTAGCTTATAAAAAACTCAGTTCAGAAAGCATGTTTTATAACTTACAAACAATGCATAAATATATTTTAAGATGCAAAATACAGGGCATACTAATTTTCACAAGAGGCAGCCAAGTGGGGCATGATTATATTTTGGGCAAATTAGCTAAAAAACAGTAATTCAGAAGAACTCCAACTGTAAGTTCCTCCATGGTTGTTAAGATATTGGCACCAAAAAAGTAACGGTTTTATTTGAAATGAAGACACCCAGCAATAGCATCAGGGGGCTTTAGTAATTTATTTATTTTATTCACAGCATCTGGATCCAGCCCCTGACAGTCAGCATGTTCTTTTTTATTTACTTAGATGAAGACTCCGTGGATCTCTACCATTACAGAAAAAAAAAATGAACATACACAGGTACACTCAGACTTGGCACCTTCCCAAATGGGTACTACATTTTCTTTATTCCTATGTATTTAATCAAGGCTGTCCTAATAAATTGTGCCCAGTAGAGCCTGACAGAAAATACCCAGATAAGTCCTGCTTTTTTTGTTGTTAAATAAATGTTAGGCCATGAAAGAAAACATGCCTGCTGGAGAGCTAGTGGGAGTGCTTGTTTTTCTGCTCTACCCAAGTAACCATTTTATTTGTAATGATGCCACCCAGCAACTGCATCAGGGAGATTTAGTATTTTATTTATTTTATTCCTAGCAACTAGATCCGGCCCCAGACAGTCACAAAGGATTCAGCGTGTTTTTGTTTTTTTTTGTATTATTTTAATTTACTTAGATGAAGACTCTGTGGCTCTGCCATTTAAAAAAAAAACAAAACACGGGTCCGATCAGAACTGGCACCTTCTCGACTGGGTACTAAGTTTTCTGTATTCTAATGTATTTAATCAAGTCTGTACTAATAAACAGTGCACAGTAGAGCCTGACAGAAAATATACAGACAAGACCTATGCATTGTAAGGGAGTGCTTGTTTTTCCCCCTCTGCCCAGGAACTGGATTGGGCACTGGAGAGCCATGGAATAAAAAAAGTTAAATTCTAACAGAAGGTCCCTGCTTGACTCAGTTAATATTTATGCATTTATTCATTACAGTTTTGATTCTTTTTCTGAGTGGGCAGAGCATGTAAAAAACTCCATCTGTAAGCATCTTCATGGTTCTCCAGGGCTGGGTCCAGTATTGATGCTTTATTTATTTATTTATGTCACTGGAGCCTCATTTGCTTCATGGGGACTCCAACCCAGGAATGGGGAGGGCACGTACCCTTCTTGCTGCAATACTCTTTTGTAAGGATATCGCTAGAAACTGTTGACTACTTTGACATTTCATTTCTTATTAATTTCTGCCAGATGTCTCAGACAGTCACCTTGGTCCCTGCTAGGAGGGGATGTGATGCTTATATTTTTTGCATCATCAGGAGCACCATGGCAATTATTTTGTACTTAATGGATATCATTGCTGGGGTAAAAAAAATCACATCCCCTCTTTGCTGCAATAATTACTGCTGGGAACATCGCTAGTGCTGAATGTTAAGAAATAATAAAAGTACTGTAAGCGCAGATGTGGCACTCTGTGGCTCGGGACCACCAGTGCAGTGCACCAATAAATGGGGGCAAATTCTTTAAATAAAGTGTTAAGGAAAGACATAAAATAATTAATATTTAATGCACTCCAAGACAGAGACTGGAAACCAATATTGAAGGATAATCCAGTACCTGAGCCCCTCTGCTATCTGGTGCTGGTTATTATTTATTGTGTGTGGGAACATTCAAACTAATATTTTAAAACTAGCAGTAACTTCAGTATTGCAGCACAGTGGGGCACTTCTTTATTTATGTGAGTTGCCACAGTTGGGGACCTAACTTTCATCCTGGCCGGTAGGGGAGGGCTGATCCTGGTAGCTCCTGTGCATTTGGGCACCAAATGTACTTTTTTCCTCTATCTGTCAATATGTTTTACTGGCTTGAGAGCCCTGTTAGTTGTAGAAGTAAGTGCCTGCTGCGGTTTACAACAAAAGTTATTACGTGAGCTTACATCGCGTTTAGTCCGTTGTTGCTTCAGGTGGGTCTAATGCAGCCGAGTTTATAATTGGATGGAATGGACACCAAACAGCTTGAATAAGTGCATACATGGCAAGTTCTGAGGTCTTACATCGCAAATTCAGCGGGCAGATGCAATTTCAGCAGGTGATTGCAAATTCCTCGGATGGCCACAAATTCTGCGGGTAATTCCAAGGTCAGCTGCAGCCATGGAATCGCAGAAAACTCGGGCCCTTGACCATGAGATAAGGCAGTACTAGCTATTCAGAGATGAAATCTCCATAGAAAATTGACTTTTGCTAAATGGTGAAGGACTGGAAGTGCCCTCATCATTGAGAACAGATATGTTAGCCAGATTGCATAGCAGCCACTTGGGCATTGAAAAATGCAAGCACAGGGCCAAAGACCTCTTATTCTGGCCAGGGATGAATAGTCAAATTAGTGACATGATAGCAAAGTGTTGTGTTTGCAACCAGTAGAGGAAAGCACAATCCAGAGAACCACTTCAGCCACATGAGATACCAGACAGACCCTGGCAAAAATTTAGGGTTGACCTATTTGAATTTCAGAGATGAAATTCTCTAGCAATGTTTGACTACTACTCTAAAATCATTGAGATTTCAAGGTTTCAGAACACAGTAAGTGAAATAGTGATTAACCATATTAAAAGACAATGTGCAAGACATGGTATTCCAGAGGATAATGGGTCACAATTTGCCTATACTGAGTTCAGAGACTTTCAGAGAATATGAGTTCAAACATGTGATATCATCACCAAAATATCCTCAGAGTAATGGAATGATAGAGTGAGTCATTCAAACAATAAAACAACTTTAAAAAAGCAGAAAGAGACTGTGAAGCACTCTTAGAGCTGAGAAATACACTACTGGAGGGGCTGGGATCATCAGCACACTTACTTATGGACTGAAGAACCAAAACTTTGATGCCTACGGGAAGTGAACTGTTTAAACCAAAAGTGCCAGAAGTTAATGTACAAGCTGCACTGCAAGAAAACCAAAAAAAACCCCAGCAATTTTCAGGCCAGAGTGCTCCCAGCTTTGCAGCCGGGACAGCCTGTTTATTTGTGAACACCTGAGAATATGTGGACCCCTGCAATTGTGGAGTGCCATGCTGAGGAGTCATGATCCTATGTGGTACAAGCAAATGGAAAATTGTGCCAGAGAAACTGAAGAGATCAATTACTGAACACTGAGGTGAGCCAATCCTCCTGGCCACAAGAATCACACACCTGAGAGGAAGAAGAGATGAGAGAGCAGGACGAGATGATGGAAGGCGATGTAATCCCAAAAGTGCCTATAATGGATGACCCACCACAAGTGACACCATGGCAGCTGCAGAGCGAGCCTGTGGGTCCAGCCCCAACCCTGAGCAGTCAGGAACAGTTATCCACCACTAGCTCCAGCCCAAAATTCAGTCAGGTCAGTCAGTGGGAGATCGGAAGGCCAGCTTGGCACCATGATTATATAAACTTGCAAAAAGTTTGAACTTCACAGAACTTTAATTTTTATGTTGGGGTGCGGTTCAACTTGAGATGGGAAATATGAAATGCATTAACATACACAAGTTGGGTATGCTATTCCACTGCTAGAGATGTTCAAAATTAGGAAATTTTGTTACATAAAATATTTCGCAAAATTTGCAAGTTGCACAAAATATTTTGTGAATGCAAAATGTAAAATTCCACAGGGGAAAATGCAAACTTTCAACAGCAAAATGATGAAATCCAGGTGAAATTTTTCTGTTTCATGTGAAATTGAGCATTTTGTTGCAAAATTTCACATTCTTCAGGTGAAATTACGCAATTTCAGAGTAGGCAAAAAATGTGTACAACAGCAGTATTTAATGACATTTTTCATGTGGCAAAATTTCTAGTTTGCAGGAATTTCACAGGGAAATTTAATTTTGCAACATCTCTAGCTACTGTGCACGTGCCAAGTTACCTATATAAGCCCTTGCTTCCCAGAAAGTAGCTTGCACTTTGCCAATGGTATACCTGTGTTATATAGTACAGTGCAACCAAATAAACTAAGTAGAGCACTCCACTCACTTTACATGATTATTACACAAGCCAATCAGAAGGAAGAATTCTCTATTTTCTAATCTCTCTTACACTGTCATGTACAGCCTGACCACCATGTCCCATGAATTCGTCCTGTCAGCATTCCATCTTCCAGCATGCGTGAATGACTGAAATAACGCATTCTGATACTGAACCATAAATCTTAATTGGTAAATGAACTATTTTATTAAAAATCTCCCTCTTAAAGAGGAAAACATTCAAAGTGTTCATTTATAACACTGTTCTTTTGAAACACTTTCCTTTAAATAATATCAATAAGGCATGACCAGGGGCAAGATTAATAGCAATAAGGTATGACCAGGGGTTAGATTAACAGTCAGTTAATCACACACTATCTGGAATATGGCACTCTGCTGTGCCTCATGTCTCATCACGTCCCTAGTGGGTTATTAACAGATTGCTAATCTAGACCCTGGTCATTAATTATTGCTTAAATCACCCTCTAGTTGTGATCCCGGCTCAAGCAATACAGAGCAACTTTACCCATCATGACATTTAGTGTATGCATTAGTACATGGTGCTTATGGGTGAATGCTGTGATGGTGGCAGCAAACCCCGTTTGCACCAGTCAAGTTAATTAGGAATGCACAACAGATACAGATGGTACCCCCTTCCCCACCAGTACCTGCACCATCCTTCATGTATTAACAGTTGCTTGCATCAGTTCAACATTGTGGGCACAAACAGGTCATTTTGTTCTGGTAAAGATGATGTCAGTCATCTGTCCCTGAAGCATGGTTCTTTAAATTAATCTAGTATTCAGGTTGCCACAACAATCTGCAAATAAGGGGTTTGAGCAGGCTAGCTTGGCAGAAAAAATATGACTGCACACAATGGCCACCATTCCACATGGACAGTTGACTGTTTTATTTATATATATATATATATATATATATATATATATATATATATTATGGTAGCACGGTAGTGCAACCATAGTTAGGGTTGAGTAGCCCTTTTAAGGTTAAAGGGTCAAACTTTGCACCTTAATAACTTTGCCACTAACGGATTTGCCTGAAATTTGAAATGCACGATCAAGAACCATACATCTTGGGATCTGCCAACTTTTCTACCAGTCAGATATATGGCTGCAGAGTTATTAAGTGTGATCTGCGCGCGTGTTTCTGGTTTCTGGTGAATTCTTTGCTTGTCCCTGCAGGCTGCACAGTTTATGCGACCGGTCTGAAAATTGCAGGGAACATGTGGCCAGGGTCCCCAATGTGCCTTTCAAAGATTTGGTGAAAAAATATTAAACGGTTCAAAAGTTATTCAAGAAACAAATTCCCATTATAAGTCAATGGGAAAAGTTAACAAAAAGTTCAACAGTGTTGCAAATACACTTTTTAGTGTCGCAAATGGCTCTAGTAGTGTGCAAATCCATCATTTTGTTTTCAGTTGGTGATCAGAAAAATGCTTGGCATTTAAAATTGGGACCATCTTGGGACACAATTATTTTTGTGTTCACCTAGTCAGACCCTCAAGATGCTAGCCATGTCTTTATTTTGGGGTTAAACACCCTAGATACATGTTTTTCAAATTTCTTGAAAAAGTAGTGTCGCTAAGCAGTGTCACACTCACGACACTTTTGCAAATGCTTGAGAAAGTTTTCGCAAATCAAGACACTACTTTTTCAGACTATGGCCAAAATGACAGCAGTTCTTTGCCACCCTGCTGCAAAAGAACGGTTTGGTCTTTTGAGCTAAAATTTGGAGAGAACACAGCCAACATCTCACAGATGTGCCTTTTGTGGTGTGATGAAAAAATATTGCATGGCTGCAAAGTTATGATACTCTGAAGTTGGCATTTTCCCCATAAACTAACATGGTGGCATGTGCCGTGCCTTTCAGGGCTAATATCTCGAAAACGATGCGAGATGCACATTTTTTGTTGTGAGTTGCATAGCCCCTTGGGCTATGCAACAACAAAAAGATAGCCAGGAAAATCATGATTTCTGTGAAATTACATTTTTTTTCCACGTTGTGCGGTTGCTGAGATATTAGCAATTAAGTACTTCCAATGCTCGTTTTAAGCTTCAATGCCAGTTACAATGCATACATTCTTTATACACACTGTGTTTCTCTATGCACCTGTTCAGCAAAAACAGGGTATGCACTTCCATTACTGCTACAGTTACTGTTTCCACTTTCATTTATGTCCCCGTTTGCATTACCATTCCCGTGTACACCACTGTGTGCGTTACCCTTTGCGTTGTCATTTGCACTTGCATTTTCATTACTGTTACCATTTGCATTTCCACTACTGTTTCTGTTTGCATTTTTGTTTATGTCACCATGAGCATTGCATTTGAGTTTCTGGCAGCCTTTTGTTTGCGTTTCCGTTTCTCTTTTGTTTTGCGTCTTCCTTGCTGTTACTGTTACCATTTGCGTTTGCAATTGCGTTACTGTGCCCATGCGCATTACGGTTTGTGTTTCCATATTTATTTATTTATTTAGTTTTTGTTGACCGGGTAAGTGCACTAGACAAATCCTGCCTATTTTCAGGCACGACCCGGGGGAGGGGGATACAGATGAATGCCAACTGACCTTGAACCAGATTAAGCTGTTGGTGGTATTTTTAGTGAATGAGGGAAATTTGGCCAGAACACCAGGGAAATTCCCCTGCTGATTGTCAGTAGGGGGCCGACTGGCTGATGGCAAGATGGCCGCTTCATTTGGAAGCCGTGCAGAGGAGGTTGTGGAGGAGACGCTAGAGAGAATGCATTGTCAGTTTCCTGAGCAGATACGAGACAAAATGCCTGTTGATACCTTGGCTGATGAGATCTTTCATGAAGCATGTTCGGTACTGGATAACTTGGATGAATTGAAAACTGGCGAGGTTATTCCTGATATGGAGAGAGCTTTGGTGGATGAAACGGCAGAGGTTGTTCCTGTACCGCTGATAGCGGATGCGGTTGGAAGTCTTTCCGGAGAGGTGGCCAGTGCATCGTGAGACACCCTAACGTCACTGGAGAACACGGAAGTGTTTCGGGCAGAGGAAGTGGAGGATTTGAGTTTGTTTCAGTTGCCCGATGTGAACAGTGGTGACCAAAGGGGGTTACCTGAGAAAAAGTCCACGACAGTTGTGTCTCCAGAGTTCGGACAAGGAGGGGAACTGGGGGTGGGTAGCGCTGCTGGATTTACTGTTGATTGAAGGTTTCCTTGCGCTGGGACACTGGGTTTGTGTTTCAACCCCTGAATACCGAATCAAATCATACCCCAAGACAAGGTACAGTCCTTTTCCAAACTAACTCTGGAGAGCAGGACGGGGTTGCTAACTTTTGCTTCAAAGATAGAAAGGGGCAGAGGTTGGATCTGAAGTTTGAACAATGCCCGAAACTGCAGAGTGCTGCCAGAGAGACTATTGATCCTCCTTTCACAAGGATAGGTATACAACGTTCTGATGTTCCTTTGGCCCATGATAATTCTTGGTGTCCCCAATGGGCATTACGAGCTGCAGGATGGGGGCAGTCGGGGAACGGAGTTTGGACTCCTTCACAGGATTGGGACCCTGTTTTTGACTTTCAAAAAAATTCTCCGGTTTGGAACCCCCAGGAGCGGAAGGGGGGAGTTAAAACAAATGGAGGTGTGACTCTGGTCCCTAAAACTACTGTTTATGAAGAAGGGGGGGGGACACAGTTAAAGTTTCCAACATAGAAGTGGATAAATCTAGTGTTATAGATACTAATACACTCCCTTCTATGGAAAAACCATTGATGTCAGCTCTTTTTTCTAATGCTAAAAGGGAAGCTGCACCTCGGCGCAATGCTGTTCGACTTCGATATAAAGGGAGTTTACCAGATAGACCAGATAGGTATCATGTGGGGAAACTGCTGATTAAAGGGTCTTTGGGGTTTTCACCATGGGATGGTTTTGCTTTTATTAATATATCAGGGGAAGACAATTTTGATATTAGTTTTCATTCTGCATACTTATTGGAGTTATTTTGGGAAAGATATGCCCAAGTGAAATTTTCCCAGTTGTGGACTCCTTTTTAAGTTATTCCCCTTTCTACTCCTTTGATTAAACATGTGACGATCATGTTTCGGAATGAAGGTGTAAATGTTGAAGATATTACCCATTGGTTGTCCCTCAAGTGCGAATTACAGGGTGACCCAGAGCCTATATTGGATGCGGAACAATTTTGGACAGGGGGTTGGAAATTTAAAGTCAAATTGAGACAGAAAGAGAAGGGTATTGGACATATCCCTAACTCCTTTTTGTTGGGGAGGGATAGGGGTGTTTGTTTTTATAGTGGCCAACCCCAGGCGTGCTATAAATGTGGTTCAAAAACCCATTTATCTAGTACCTGTGAACGTCCCCAATGTGACAATTGTGGAGATTTAGGACACGGTATACAGCAGTGTACTAACCCCACCAGATGTGATCTCTGTGAGACCTATGCACATGCTTTTAAGGATTGTGCATGGGCGGCCAAGAATAAGGCCTCCAGTGGTAGTGTTGATTTGCTGGTTCAACACACCCAGGAGGTGGTTTTTAAGGCAGAAACTGTGGTTCAGGATGCTACTCCCACCCTGGCTCTCTCTAAAGGGGCAGAAAGAAGCATCTTGCCTCCAACTTTGGTTCCGGTAGAGGTAGTGGTCCCCCCCATTCCTGTGGAAATAAAACCCGGAGTTGTAGATCAAATCCAGGAAAAGGGTTTGTTACAACCGGTGTGTTATAAAGATCCGGAGGAAAAAAAAGATGAAGTGTTGGTAGCTCCCATTGCTTTGCCTCCCAGAAGGTCTAGTAGGACCTTTAAGGCTTTAGCTGCACCAGCAAAGTTGGAGTTGGAAACCCATAATACTAATGCAGCTCTTTTTGCTGCCTGGGATGATTCAGAGATGGACCTAGGGGACTCTGATTCACAAAAGTCTCTACCAGAAAAGCCTTTAAATGAGTATAAGGAAAAGAAAAAGAAACGCAGGAAAAAATGAGGTGGGTGCTTCACTTTGGCTGTTTTCTTAATGGGGTTCATTTGGGCTTCCTTGAACACTCATAGTTTATTGAATCCGACGAAACAGAAAGCAGTCTTTCACTTGCTTTATGACAGGAATATTTCCCTATGCTTTGTTCAGGAAACTTGAATGTTTTCTAAGGATCAGTTACTTTCTTTTCAAAATGACTGGCCATGGGGGCCGACATTTTGGTCCTTTGGAAGAGAAACGGTGAATGGTATAGGGATTCTGTTTTGCCGGTCTACCTTTTCTCTATATAAATTGATTGATTTAAATTCTGGGAGGGCATTAATTTTGGATGGTGCATGGCAGGGTCTTCAGTTTCGTTTAATAAACATCTACAATCCTCAAACTAAGACTGCTAGAATAAACTGTTTTAAAGAAATTCAGCCCTATTTAGTTACGACCTTACCCATCTTGTGGGGAGGTGACTTCAGCTGTACCCTGCTTAATAAAGGGATGAATTCTAAAAAAATTTATTGCGATTCTAATTTTTTGGTATCAATGATTTCCATGACGGATTTGCGTAATTGCAACCAAGCTTCCACAGTTAAGTGTGGTTATACTTTTTATAAGGGGTCTAAAGGCTCCACTACTGATTACTTGCTCTGCTCTAATTTTCTGTCAGTGCATAATTTTTGTATATTGCCCATTGAATTTTCCGATCATCAGCTAGTGCAGGTAGAAGTGTGTGACTTACCCTCGTAGGGCCCTAGGTCCGATAGATGGAAATTGAATTCCTCCTGCCAGCAGGAGCCAAGAGTTAGAAACTCCATTAAATTAATTTTGGAAGCCAGATTATCGGTGAGGTTCTTGTATTCTGGCTTAGGCCTCTGGTGGGAAGAGACTAAAGCTGATTGTGTGCAGTGGTTTAAATCCTATGGAATTTACTGAAGGAAATCACAGTTCAGTGCTTACTTAAAATTGCGATCCCATCTGCAAACGTTATACTCGATAGTGAACACTACGAATCAGGATTTATCTCCTCAGATTAACGTAGCAAAAATGGACATGAGACGGTTACAATATGATAGGGCCAAATCACTACAAGCTCTTATCAACAATCATGTAGGTAAATCGGTTATAGGTGACCCTTATGCCTTGTGTAAAACTTAAAGATTCTACTGCTTTGGACTTTCTGGTTTCTCATGAAGGAAAGGTGTCAGATGTACTAGGTATTAGTTCGGTTATTGGTCACTATTTCCAATCCTTGAAACCCACGACGACACCGTCAGATCAGGATATAAGGGACTATTTACAGTTTACCCCCCCCAGGGTTAGATCAAAATTTATTGACGGATATGGTAATACCCTTTCCAGTTCAAGAAATCGGGTCAGTTATTGGCCATTTGAAAGATACCACTTCACCAGGTCTTGATGGATTATCAAACCCATTTTATAAAGTTTTTCCGTCTGATTTAAGTGCGGGTTTATGTGTACTTTTAATTTTTTTCTAGCAAACCAATTGATCCCAAGCTCTTTTATCCAAGGATTACAGTTTTATTTGTTTAAATCTGGGGATAAGGGGAAGTTGGAAAATTGGAGGCCAATTACTTTGTTGAACTCTGATTATAAAATCTTTGCAACCTTATTAAATAATAGATTAAAGCGACTGGTGTCTATAGTTATTTCACCAATGCAGCACTGTGGACTTCCAAATAGGAGAATTCAGTCAATTTTGACTGTTATTAGGGATGTGATTGAATACTTATCAGAATTGGGTATGGGTGGCAGTTTATTTTCATTAGACTTCGGAAAGGCATTTGATTGGGTAAATCATAGATTTCTTTTTCAAACTTTAAGTTTTTTTGGGATTCCATCACAAATGGTGAAGGTAATTGAAAGTTTGTACAAATCCACAACGGTATTCCCGGTTATTAAAGGGAGGTTGGGGAGCCTTTAGAAATCCCCACAGGCGTACGACAGGGCTGTCCTCTAAGTCCGTTGCTATATATTTTCTCTTTGGAACCTCTACTTAGAGCAGTCAGTTTTAAAGATTTATGGGAAGGTATTCAGATTCCAGGTATGAGAGCTAGGTTAAAGATACAGGCATCCGCTGATGATGTGTGTTTATTCTTTCAGAATGTGGATCAAATTGATTCCTTTTTCCACAAATTTGAAACATATGCCAAATTGGCTAATGCTAAACTGAATTATAAGAAATCAAAAGGTTTACTGATGGGGTCCGGTCCCATGGGGTTAGTTCCTTGTACACCTATTCCATTGCTGATGGAACCCATCATGATTTTGGGAGTTTTCTTTGTTCCTCAAAACCTCCCGGTGGAAAATTGGTTATCGGTTTTGGGCAAAGTTGAACAGAAAGTTAATAATTGGAAACATTTTAGATTTAGTAAACTTAAAAGAGTGCATCTCCTGAAACAGTTTATTCTACCTTGTCTACAGTATATTGCCGTCATTTTTCCGTTACCTTTACAATTCAAGACTAAAATTTACAGTCTTTGTTTTCAATTCTTGTGGGGTAATAGGCTTAACCCAATTAAAAGGGTTTATACTTATTTAGAGAAAAATAAAGGGGGAGTGGGAATGATAGACCCAGTGGTTTTCTGTTTTTCGCTTTATTGTATAAACTCCTTGAAATTATCTTTAATTACCTCAACAAAGCATGAAGAACAGTGGTTTAGGGCAGGGATAGGCCGTTATTTGAAATCTTGGATGCACTTTACTCCTAAAATAAATTATCACTTCCCTCTGCCAGTTTATTTTATGCCAATAGCTAAGAAATTGTACAAATGGAAATTGACAAAATCTCAAATTTGTGACAGTTCAGTTAAGTCTTTATATAAGTTAATAATGGAATCGCAAGGTCACACGAGTCTGGCCTTCAGGAATTGCCCCTCTTCTTTGACTCAGGTAGCTTTGGATCAATTGAATAATCCAAGATTGCCACCTTACATGTGGGAAATACAATGGTTAATTATGTACGGGAGATTGAATATTAGAGGGACTGCTAAATATAAAGTGAAGGAAGAAAGGGTTTGCCCATATGAAAAATGTATCAACATGGAAGAGACCATGGAAAATTTTTTCTTTGAATGTTCTAATACTGTTCCGTTATGGTCCTGCTTGGCTAACAGTTGGTCATTACCTTGGTTATTAAACCCCTCTTACCAATTTTTCATTATTGGTGTTCTCCCTCCCACCTTGGGTCACTATGAGAAGCAGACTGTATGGCTACTCTTGGCTGTATTGCGATTTTGTTTGTGGCAAATTAGGTGCCAATGGGTATTGTTCCAAAAATGGACTTCAGGAAAAGCTTTTTTTATTTATGTAACAAATGAATTACAAAAAGTGTATTCTATAGAATTACAACTTTTTACTTCACATTTAGTCAGGTGGTGGTGAAGGGGTCTCTCACATATTATTAAATATAAGTAGTTCTTCTTGGGGTCTTTGGTATCTTAGATAATATAGTGTTTTTTCTATGGTATGTACGACTGTTGCAATACGTTTCTATTTGATTTTTGTTTAGGTTTTATGTTAGCCTTTTTCACCTGTTGGATGTATATACCATATTGATGACTTTATTTTCCTTGTTTATAGTTTCTGTTTTGTTTTGTTTTGTTTCTTATTATAATAAAAACACCCCTACTCTTTTCGATAAGTGCCATGGGATCTTTAACATCCACCTGAACTACCACCAATCGAGGCAAATGGGACCTCGGTTTAATGTCTCATCCAAAAGACGGCACATCAGAAGTGCAGCACCCCTCTCATGCTGCACCACAGTGTCAGTACTGGGATATTAACCCAAGTGCCAGATGTGGGAACTGAACCCACAGCCCTCTGATCTCCTGGCCTCAGAGGCGAGTGTGCTACCTACTGAGCCACTGACACTGTCATATGCACTTGCATTTCATTTTTTGCGTTTCTGTTTCCTTTGCTGTTGTTATTGCTGTTACTGTTACCATTTGCATTTACAATTCTGGTACTATGTCTGTGCACGTTTCGGTTTGCGTTTCCGTATGCGCTTCTGTTCCCATTTCCATTTCTGTTTCCTTTGGCATTATTCTTCATGTTAACTTTACCATTTTCATTTACAATTGTGGTACTGTGCCTGTGCACGTTACGGTTTGCATTTATGTGTGCGCTTGCGTTCGCGTTTCCGTTTCTGTTCTCTTTCACATTCTTTTTGCTGTGACACTTAACATTTCCATTTAAAATATCATTGCCATCACTGTTCACATTACCAGTTGTGTTTTTGTATGTGCTTCAATGTCCGTTTGTGTCTCTGTTCGCTTCGGCGTCACTTTGACTTGTGTTTCTATTAATGTTTCCGTTACCATTTACGTTTGTGTTACCATGTGCGCCACTGTTGGCACTTCTGTTTGCGTTGCTGTTCCTATTACTATGTCACAAGACATCACGTGGCGGGAGCACGGGGCCCTCCCTCGGCAGAATTGCATTCACTATTTCTCATCATTATTCTCAAAAAGAAGGGAAATTGGAGGCACAAAACTCTGTTTAATGCATCAGTTAGGGTTGTTCCACAGTGACAAAAGTGAGGAAATTCAGTGTTAGGGTTGAAAGCCCCCCTTCGACCTCTCCAGTCCACCCCAACCCACATCGGGGTGCGCGTTTGGGTCATCGGTCCTAACTCCCATCCCATTCTCCTATTCCTCAGCTTCTTTACACATGATGGGGTGAGATTTGGGCCCACAACCCCATGCCAGTTGGAGAGATGGGCTGGAGGGTCAGAGGGGCTTTCAGCCCTAACACTGAATTTGCCTCACTTTTTGTCATTGGAACAACCCTAACTGATGCATTAAATGAAGTTTTTGCTCTAATATATATATATATATATGTATATACTTTATATATATATAAATATATGTATGTGTGTGTGTATATATATACATATAGATATAGATATATATATATATATAATATATGAGTTTTGTATTGCCTGATCTCCCACTCTGGCAGGAGAAGTAAAGATGCAGTAGGTCTTACTCGTACTGCAGTCCACCTTTAGGTCACTTGTTCTGGCATGGGTAATAAAGATAGGAACGAATGGTGCTGCTGTCCATCTTTGGGTCACTGTTTCAGCAGGAGCAGTAAACATAGGTACTACTGATGCTGCTGTCCACCTCTGGGTCACCTATTCTGACAGGCACAGTAAAGATAGGCACTATTGGTACTACATTCCAACTTTAGGACACTGTAATAGCAGAGGATGAAAAAATAAGCACTATTGGTGTTGTGGTCCACTGTTGGGTCTCCTGTTCAGCCAGTGGCAGTACAGATATACACTATTGGTGATGTTGTCCACCTTTGGGTCACCTGTTTTGACAGGAGCAGTAAATATGGGCACTATTGCTGCTGTGGTCAACCTTTGGGTTGCTGTTTTACCAGGGACAGTAACAATTGGCTATGTCAGTGTTGTGGTCCACCTTAGGGTCACCTGTTCCTGTAGGGAAAGTAAATATAGGCACTATTGGTGCTGCAATTCACCTTTGCATCACCTGTTCCTTCAGGGAAGCAAAGACAGGTTCTATTGGTGTTACAGTTCACCTTTGGATCACCTCTTCTGGAAGGGGCAGAAAAGATAGGTACTACTGGTGCTGGGATTCACCTCTGGATTACCTGTTTTGGAAAAGGATGCAAAGATAGGCACTATTGCTGCTGCAGTTCACCTTTGTGTCACCTGTCTTGTAGGGAAAGTAATGACAGGCATTATGTGTGTCACATTTCACCACTGGGTCACCCATTATACTGTGCAAATAAAAATCAGCTGCTATGCTGCGTGTCATAGCATGTGGGAAATAATATGAGACAAGGCAAGTTGTCAGGATTTAACACACACTTTGTGACATTTATTTATACAAGATTGTAAAATCAAACAAAATAACAAAAGAAAATGCAATGAGGATGACCACTTTTCTCCAGTGGTTTCTTGCAAATAATAAATTATACAGTCTGGGATCTTAGAACAGCTAAGATCCTATACCTTCTGTATCTCAATGTCTACCAGCACAGTAGACCTTCCTTCTCCACATCCAAGGCTGATTTGCCAAAATGTGTTCAGTGGAGAGTTTATATACCTTCAGGGCGAGGTCACCTGACTACACCCTTAATGCTACATATAGAATATAAAAGCTCTACATTAGGGTAACTATACATCGTGACCCGCCAGCAATAGATCATAGAATAGTCCCCACATTCTTACCCTTAAATTGTAATAAAATATTATTACAAAACTGTAATAACCAAAAACAGTGTTAATTACTTAGAACACTAAGGGATCCTCTTTAGTTATGCTTTGATTGACATTTAACATAGTATAAGAAAGGGATAGCAGAGGGCACTGCTCCTGTAAGTAAGCAACTGTTTTATTCAAAGGGAGCCAGGTAAGCAAGAAGGTCCTTTTATGTTTACACCTGGCTAATGTGCTTTTATTTTAATAAAACACACCTCTTCATGTATTCATAGGATTTCACATTCCTTATAATAATGTAATGCATCTTTGTAATACAACAGAAGAGAACAAGATTTAAACTAGTCACCTTTTTAAACCTTTAAATTTAAAAGGTATAGACTTTTTAATGATATGAAATGTCCAAAAGAAAACAAAATGCTGAGCATTGTCTTCTGTCCATTATATTTGGACAGCACCTATGACCTTAGTACTTTTTATAGCAAGGGTAAGCATTATAATGAAGAGGAGGGCTTGGAGAGGCGGCTGTAATTTACTATATGTTTTTCAGTTCAGCCACATGCTGCCTCTGTTCCAGTTTTAAGTGGCCCTGTTGATATTCTCAAGGAGTTATCATGCTCCCTGCTGCATTTTTAAGAAGAAGCAGGCTAGCTGCTGAACAAAAAAAAGACAAAGCACTGGTTTATTTTATGTTCGTTCACATGCAGTGTGAATCGAGCAGATTGCCAATCACTTTTACTTTTCGTTTCAGACAGGCAGCTGAAAGTGACATGTACTGCCTTGCCCCAAGATACTCCTGAGATCAAAGACGTTTTCCATCTGGTAAGGCAAGTGCCTTTCTGCTTATGCTAGGAGAGGAAATAAAAACAAACACAAAATCTCTCCTACTCCTGCTCTGTTCATTTGAAGCACGACCCAAACGAGTCAATAAATGAAACCACTTTCCCTTTTATTTTTTTGTTTTCTCGGGCCGGTGGCTGAAACGTACAAGAACCGCCTCACCCCAAGACATTCCTATTTTGCTTGCAATTGGTGAGCTTTTTTTGTTTTTCAAGCCTGCAAACAGTAGTCCTCTAATGTGCAACTAGAATTATTGTACTATTTAGATATTCTTTCTATTTAAATACTGTATTCACTACTCGAGTGAATTCCAAACGAGGAGCCCATTTCTTTAAACAAAATCAGAAGCTTATTAGCTACAGGATGGGCTTATAATTATATGTAGCTTGGAGCTGTAATACCTAAACAAGTCCCTATGCAGCTCATTTTCAAAAATAGCATGTACCATAGAAACATAGAATTTGACAGCATACAAGGACTGCTTTGGCCCACCTAGTCTGCCCATTTCCTTACTTAATGGATAGGCTGCAGAATCTATTTAACCAACAGCCTACTTCCTCCTACCCCCCACTAGAATTGCCTTATGTCTGTCCCATGCATTCTTGAATTCACCCACTGTTTTTGACTCACTACACTCCTCAGGAATAGGGATGGGTGAAGTATTTAATTCCTCCTTGAAGTAATTAAGTGGAGTGAACAATTTGCAGAGTGATCCGCAACATGAAGTGGAGTACTCAGGTTATATGTAATGTGAAGTCCATTGAAAACAACGACTGTGATTACTCCGCCTTCCCAAACCACTACTCCACCAATTTTAAGGTGAAGTACATTGAAAACAATGTACTTCGCCTCACTTCACCTTGTTTTTAAGCTCCAAAGGCGAATTTTGCAGTGATTCATGGGATTTCAGGTCACATGAGCTCTAGATTGTTCTGTACAGTCTCAGTTTGGGGTATTGTGTGTAGGGAGCTGTAGGAGACAATCTACTTCGAGAGCTCTCTGTGATTCAAACCTCCTAAAAGCCTTTTTGAGTAATTTATTTTGCTGAAACTTTAGTTCATCGATTATAGAAAACCCTCCTGTGCTCATATGATCGAGCATTTATTGTTTGTGTGTGGATTTTGAATGTTAATGTACAACATTCAGTCTGTGTACTGAGAGACAGTGGAAGTGTGCTTTGGGGGAGGGGGTGTATCTGTGGTGTAGGCAGATTAACTTGGAGAAAAAGACAGTGCTTTCTGTTTTGGTGATATTTTTCTTGTATAACTGTGTTAATGTACTGTATACACAGTAATATTTTCAATATTTCTTGCCATTTGTTTGCTGAATGTTGTGGTGCAACTGTGCATAGTTTCAGTTTGTTTAAAATATGTGGTTATATTACTGAAGTTTTCAATTTGCTATGCATTACTTAGTGTGTGTGTATGTGTGTGACGTGTGTCATCAAATCAGACACCTTTTATTGTGCCACATAATAATTTCAGCAATGTGAAGCTGCTATCCACTGCAGCTGTATGATTTTTGTACTTCTTGGTGGTATCTTTACTGGTACTAGTACTAGTGACTGTTACTGCAGCAGTGCATAGTTTTAGTTTGCTTAAAATATGTGGTTATATTACTGAAGTTTTCAGTTTGCTATGCATTACTTAGTGTGTGTGTGTGAGTATGTGTGTGATGCATGTCATCAAATCAGACACCTTTTATTGTGCCACATAATAATTTCAGCAATGTGAAGCTGCTATCCACTACAGCTGTGTGCTTTTTGTACTTCTTTGTAGTATCTTTACTGGTACTAGTCCTAGTAACTGTTACTGCAGCAGTGCAGTACACTGCCCCCCCCCCGCTGCCCGCCCCAACCGGCAAAGGTATTCTTTTCCAGATTTGAATTTCTGATGGTGAGTACTGGTTAGGCGTTGTGCCTTTGTGTCTGCATCTCTTCAGTGTACAGCACAATCTTAATCTGTTTGTGCATTTGCATCTCTTTAGGGCCCAATCTCCATCTGTAACTTAAGTCACAGTTGTTTCTTTGGCTTCCCTTCAGAGTACTGGACAGGTGTGCTTAATTCTGCATGAACATTGTACTCATTAATATGCGTTTTTAAGTCAGGACCATGATCATGAATCACTCGTGATACAAATCACGTTCTTCATCATCATGGTCACAAATCACGATTCACGATCATGTTACGAATCACAGCATTAATTTTTTTTCTAGTTACTTGGATGTACTGTAAGCCTGTTTTGTAGTTTCTCTCCAGGCTTCACCACCCCACCATTGCACTCATTGATACGTGTTTTTAAGTCTGGGAGTTTTAAGCTACAGTCATCTGGGAAGTACAGCCGTAGGCATTCGCATTCCCAATATAGTTTCATACTGGTTATCTCACACCATTGCCACCAAATCATGTTCTTCATTATCACTGTCACAAATGCAGTCACAAATCATGATTCACGATCACATCATGAATCACAACATTAATTTTTTTTAATAGTTACTTGGATGTATTGTAAGCCTTTTTGTAGTATCTCTCCATGCTTCACCACCCCACCATAGTACTCATTAATGTTTGTTTTTAATTCCGGGAGTTTTGTGCCACACCTCATCGGGGCCCAGGGAAGTACAGCCATAGGTATTCATGTTTCTTTATCATCATGGTCACAAATGCAGTCACAAATCATGATTTACGATCACGTCACAAATCGCAACATTTTTTTTTTTAATAGTTACTTGGATGTGTTGTAGGCCTGTTTTGTAGTATCTCTCCATGCTTCACCAGCCCACCATTGTACTCATTAATGTTTGTTTTTAAGTCAAGGAGTTGGGCAGTGTCTGCAGTACATACACAGATTGGAAAGAAGACTGACTGCACATATGCAATTTAGCACAGTATACTTGCACTGCTCAGAATACAAAGTGTCACGTATATGGAAGACAACAAAAAAAGGGCATAATTACATACAAGGGTAGGGGATGGTGGAGGAATACAATTTATAAGACAGCAAGGAAGGTGTGGGGGGGCACATGGTGTGAGGAAAAAAAAACTAATGTGGGATCCGATGGTGATCCAGCAGCAGTTCCAGCATGGACATAATTTGCAACTGATGTCCCTCTATGTGATCCAGCTGCTGCTCCACAGCACTCACCCTCTCGTTTTTCTCCTTGACAGCACTCCAGAGAACTACCAAGTCAGCCTGTGTTACATGCAGTTCTCTGGGGTCAACATGTTCTACAGGCTGACCTGCTGGTGTGGGTGGGGGTACTGGTGAAGCAGCAGATGTTGCTGTGGCCCTCCTCTTCTTAGGGATGCCGCAATGCACAGCTGCACCCTCTGCCACAGAATGGCCAGCAGGTGCAGGCATGGTCTGTTCTGTGGCAGCCTGCCACTCCAACTGCTGGTGATTGAGCATATGGGTGTGCTGGCCCCCAGTCCCCAGGTGAGTCCCCTTGGGGCCACGGTGCACCTCCACCTCACATAGGCAGCACTTGACTTGACCACACTGCTCTCCCCCCTGATACAGTCAAACACTTCCAAACAACAGTGGTGTCGGGAGGACCAGGCACAGGCAGGGGATGGCCAGATGAACTGGCAGCCTGCTGGTCACGGTGCTGAACATGGATGGGATCCACACCTGGGCCCAGGGGAACAGGTACATCCTGCTCCAGAGGACCTGGTGCTGGACTTGGTGGTGGTGGTTCAACTGCCTCAGAGTCAGGACAGGAGGTGGTGCTGGTCCTGCTTCTGGGGGGGGGGCACTCACATGTTTTGAGTGGTCCAACAGGAATGGGTGCCCATGCCCTCCACACATGCACATGTTATAACTCTTACCACTACCACACTCTCCCAGAGCTGCCCTCGCCCCGGACATTCCCTCACCCTGGTCCATCTCTCCTACTGTGCTCCCTCAGTCCGAGCAATCACTACTCATACTGTCACACAACACACACACACACACACACACACACATGGTCACACAGACACAGACACAGACAAACGACTAACTACTTATAAAAGGTAAGAAAAATAAAATTTACAGAAAAAGCAAATTAAGTAAAAAAGAGTACAGAAAAGACAAAAAAATGTAGGTTTTAAAAAAGCTGTTGGATCTAAATCAAAGTTTAAATCTCCTCCACGCTCTGATCTCAAAGTATCAGCAGTCACAAAACACACTACTCTCTCTCCATCTACATAGGAGAAAGTAAAAGTGTCTGCTTGTATGACTTACTTTCTTCCTGCCTAGTTAAAGATCATGTGACTTACAGTACTGCAAGCCATGTGATGTGTAGGGGGCTGCCAAATCTGAAACACCAAGTGGATCACTTAGAATCATAATGAGGAACGCGAAGTCCATTAAAAACAATGACTACGCCTTACTTCGCATTGCCATTCTGCCTTAACACAAAGTGGTAATGACTAGGCTATGAAACTTTGCTTCCATCTCGTAAAGAGCTGGAGTGGCAATGTGAAGTGCCCACTTCGAGTTCAGTTCCCTGGCGAAATTTAAATTTGCTGCATCTCTACTCAGGAAGGCTGTTCCATGTATCCACAGCCCTCTCTGTGAAAAAATACTTCCTCACATTACCATCCCCCCTCTATCTTCAAGTTGTGCCCCCTTGTTCTTGCACATCTCTTTTTCTAAAAGATGCTACCATCTTGGCCTCTGTTGATTTCCTTGATGTACTTTGAAAGTTTCTATCATGTCCCCCGTCTCCCTCCTCTCCTTGAGTGTGTACATATTAAACTTCCTTAATCTCTCTTCGTATGTCTTCTGGTGCAGACCCTGCACCATTTTAGTTGCCCTCCTCTGGACAGGCTTCATCTTGTCTATGTCCTTACAGATATGGGGTCTCCAGAACTGGACTCAGAACTCCAAATGCAGTCTTACTAACTGTCTGTACAGAGGATAATAGCTTCCTGTTTTCTACTGGTGATGCCTTTCCCTATGCATCCCAGTATCCCACCAGCCCTCCTTACTGCTTTCTCACATTGCTTGCCACCTTAAGGTCATCTGATATGACTACCCCCCGGTCCCTTTCCACTTCTGTTGTTATTGTCTCACCTCCCCAATTGTGTACTTTGTACTTCTTTACATTGAATCTAAGCTGCCATACTTTTGACCATTTCTCCAACTTTGCCAAGTCCCTTTGAATCCTCTCCACCCCACCTTCTGTATCGACCCTGTTGCAGATCTTTGTATCATCTGCAAAGAGGCATACTTTTCCTTCCAGTCCCTCTGCAATATCACTTATAAAGACTTTAAAGAGGACCGGTCCCAGTTCTGAACCCTGCGGTACCCCACTAGTAACCCCCTTTCTTCTGAGTAAATTCCTTTAACTATTACTCTCTGTATCCTGTTGTCCAGCTAATTTTTCACTCAGGCTACTACCTTGGGACCCACTCCAAGGCTGGTTAACTTGTATATTAATTTTGCATGGGATTGTGTCAAATGCCTTGCTAAAGTCTAGGTAGGCCATGTCCACAGCCCCCCCCCCGGTCTACTACATTGGTCACCCAGTCAAAGAAATCTATTAGATTTTTTCTGACATGACCCTACTGCTGTGAATCCATGCTGCCTTGGGTCCTGTGCCCCACTGGCCTCTAGGAATTCAACAGTTCTTTCCTTTAGAAGTGATTCCATAATTTTCCCTACCACTGAGGCCAAACTAACAGGTCTGTAGTTTTCTGCCTCTGTCCTGCTCCCACTTTTGTGAAGGGGAATCATGTCTGCCCTCCTCTAGTCCTCCAGTGCCACATCATCCTCCCATGATTTGTTAAAAAGGATAGTCAGTGGTATCACTAGTTCTACCCTTAGTTCTTTTAGAATTCTTGGGTGAATCCCGTAAAGCCCCATTGCTTTGTCCACATTCAGTTTTAAGAGTTCTTTCAGAACCCTTTCATCTGTGAATGGACTGGTATTGACCACCCTATCCAGAGTGCTTCTATCCTTTGATTAAGGTAACCCCCCCTTCTCTTTTGTGAATACTAAGATGAAGTATTTATTCAGTATCCCTGCTTTTTCACTGTCATCTTCTGCCCACCCTCCCTTCCCTTTAATAAGCCTCACTATCCCTTCCTTCATCTTTCTTTGCTCCCTAATGTACCTATAAAAGGTTTTATCCCTCTTCTTAACTGAGTTGGCTATCTTTTCCTCAGTTTGGGCTTTTGCTATTCTGACTGCCTTCCCACTTCCTTCTATTTTAACTGTGCAGTTCTCTGTCCTGCTCCTTCTGTGTTTCCTTATACTTCCTGAATGCTACCTTTTTTTCCTTAACCTTCCCTGCCACCTCTACCAGCAATAATTAAGTGATTCCTTAATATTGGGCACATAAAATAGCTTTTTCTATTGCCAAATGAAATCATAAACATTAAGGATCCTTAAACACATACATTATCATGTCCATATGTTGATTTCCAACCCCAATTTACATAGCCATCTTTTATTTTTATGCCTAAAGGCATAATTTACTTCATATCAGTTGCAACTGTTCCTTATACAGTACACCTTTTAAGGTGTTTTTATATTTTACGGGAAGACTCAATTGATGGAATATTAATAAATAAAAGTATAACAAATAGCAGGAAAATTAAAGAAGAAAGGATAGTGCTGCACTAGGTGGCCTACCTAGGGTAGTAGAACAGGAAAGAAGAATAGCATTAGAGGTCCTGTTGTGCAACAGAAGTTTGATTAAGTTAGAAGGAAAAGGAGATAGGAAAGGTGTCCACCAGTCCAGTACACAAGGGTGTAGGCTATCTCTGCCACACTATAGTAGGACATTTTGTTAAAAATACACAAAAGAACATTGCTAACTGAGACACAAAGGGGAACCCACAGCCAGTGAGATGATTTGGACAGTTTAGTGCAACAGGGGGATAATACAGCTACGAGATATGATACTGGGTTATAATCAAACAGTTGTATGGTAACTACAATATTTTCCTTTACCATATATTTAAGCTGTGCTAATGGGGACATTTTTTAATGTGCTTAACTGTTTTTGTTGTTAAAGAAAAATAAACTCAATAGAGTTAATTTGGTTTTGAGGTTTGTATACAGTATATATTGGAACTTCAAGGGGATTATTGGAAGATTTGGTAAGCTCAAAACCTTTTGATGTTCTCTTATCGATTGTTATAAATTAGGTACAGAATTTTCTGCATCCTGATTGGTTGAGGAAACCATTCCAGCAACCAGGATGCAGTACACTTGGATATCCATGCTTCCTCTGAATGTTTTCAAAACAGATTTCAGGCAACTATGTTTGTGAGGTTAAAACCTTGATCAACCATTACTTGCTCAAAATAAAAAATGCATGTTAGTCTCCCCACTCCTAGTTATAATCTAACATACACCTAACATGTAAAAACAAATGGATCCCGTGTAATCACTTTTTGGATTTTCTGGGTTACTTTTTATTCCACAGGCATCCAATCCTCAGCCTAGATCTCCTTCATGGTTCATCTTTCTCAGCTACACCACTCCATCCCCTTCCTGCCCACTAGCCAGCAACCAGCTCTGCCACTTTCTTGTATCTGTTTGCTGGTGCCTTTAACCCACTGCTTGATGAGACTTGTCCACTTAGTATTTTAAAATTATAAATATATAATCATGCAATGGCAAGAAAGAATCCTGGATGCTGATTGGTCAGTTGGTCATCACAGAAGGGATGTTATCCTGGCATAACATCCCTGCTGATTGTTTGCTGGATTTGCATTTCAATCATTATCCTCTTTTCTTAAGAAACAAAAATATGTTTCCAGACTAACAAAAAAAGCATTTTTTAAACTTATTTATTTTGTTCTGTATAGTACAACAAGCCATTGTATAATAGGAATAATGCCCTCCAGGGTAGGTGTTCTGCTGGATAACATCCCCTCTCCTGTGGTGGATGCTGTCAGTCTGTGGCCTTGGGCCAAACCTCCCTAGGTGGGATGTTATCCCAGAATAACACCCACCCTGTTGGGCATAATTCCTTTAATAATATTGCCACTACAGACTGGTGATCTTCACTGCCCACTACTGACAGACGCTCTGCAATATTGCTGTCAGTAAGCTTGGCATCACATATTAGGGGGATTAACTAAAGGGATGTGCCCAGCACATTTGAGATGCACAGGTACATCTTGCAGATGTTCCCATACACAAGTGACAAAGGGCTGTGATGTTTCTGTACATCTGGGATGCACCGGTCAATCTCTGATGCACCAGACACCACACATAATGGTATGTGGTGCATCTGGAAGGGGCGTGCCCATACATATAGGGTGCATCTCTATTCAGAACCCATCTCAGAGATGCATCTTTGGAGCAAGTCTGAGGATGTTCCTCTGAAAGTTACATCTACAAAAAGTAGACCTAAGTCAGTGTCTGCCCACAGGAGACTGCAGTACTGTGAACAGCAGCACGGCAGCCTACCTACCCTTGCAGTGTGTACTGTAAGCTTTCATTCACATAGTTGTGAATGACATGCTTACAGTACACACTGCAAGCCCATTGGTCAAAAGGGTCTACCAATGGGCTAACAGGAGTACTGTACGCTGTCATTCACTGACAGCTTAGTCAGCTGGCATCTGTGGCAGTTTATGAGTGGGTTAAGTTGCCTGCTGACTTTCTGCCCATGTTGGAATGGGGGTAGTGGGGTGGAGGATGCCTGACTGGGTGGGTCTGTGGACCACCAGGGATAAATTGGACCTTACTATCACAATGCATTTGGGTTGGGGCAGGGGGGTATCAGTAGACTACCAGGGTCATGTACAGGAGTATTTTATCATGTTCAGGGATGTAGGCATGGAGGGGGGTTCCACTAGACTACCAGGGCTACTAATGGAAGGATGTTAACCAGATCACGGATATGGGCATGGAGGGGGGTGTTCTACTAGACTACCAGGGTTAATATGTTAACCAGATCTGGGATATGGGCAGGGAGGGTGGTTCCACTAGACTACCAGGGCTACTTCCAGGAGGATGTTAACCAGATTGGGGATGTGGGCAGGGAGGGGGAGGTTAGACTAGACTACCAGGGTTAATAGCAGTCTAATTTTACCATGATCAGGGATATGGGTAGGGAGGGGGCCACTAGACTCCTGGGAGACAGTGATTCTATTGTTGTCTGCTCTTGGCACTTACAGGGTACCCAGCACATTCTGCTGGATGCATCCCTGCAAGTTTCATGCAAATGGAGCCATAATGACATGCAAATGGCCCCATTGCAACTTGCATGCCTAATGGCCCATTTGCATGTCTGGGGCTGTGAATACCAACCTTGGGAGCAGTGCATCTGGAGATGTGCTGTCCCATCAGTTTCTGACAAGGGTGATGCACTGGTGCATCTTGGGTTGGGCACAACTGTGGTATTCATAGAGGGGATGCACTGGGAGCATCTTCCAGTGCATCTTCTGTGAATTCTTCAGCTTGGGCTTGGCTCATCTCATTTGCGCTGGCACCACTGAGTTGTGCCAAGTACATCTTCTTTGTGAATCCCACCCCATCATTCTTAGTTTAGTTATTTATTTATTTGTATAGCACACTTTCTTAACTGCAATTCAAGGCACTCCACATTTGAGACTACATTAAACAGTTAAAAGATATGATACTTAATATCAAAAATAAAACAGACAATAACTGTAAAAAAATAATATTCACTAATATTGACTCAGTTAGTTCACTTAGGCAAAAACAACTCTAAAAAGAAATCTTTAGCTCCCTCTTGAAGGTATTTACTGACTCTCTGATGGATCAAGGAAATGATTTCCACAGGGTTGATGTGTGGAGGGGTTGTGGGAAAACAGATGGACTAGACACCGAACTTCAAGTTTAACACACAATCTCTGTGTGGTGTTTACTCAAAATACAGAAAATAACCTTCAGAAATGGCATATACCTTCTTCAATACATCAGTTTGCAGCAACAGACTATTCATGTACTTTCTCTGCACTTATCAGCACCTACTGAATCACTTATCTACTGATCTAACTTTTTTAGTTGAGATTCATTCTCCCCAATGCTGGTCTTGTTTGCTTGGGTGGTGGAGGCTTAAATACAAAAAAAAAAACAAAAAAAACCAAGCTAAAGACAAAGAACCCCAGTGCCAAAGCACTGAAGCAACAGTTACCCCAAAGGGCATTGACAATAAAGCCAAGTTTCAAAGAAACACATTACACATACTTCCATAATTCAAAGCATCATGGGATATATGCAAATCACCACAGAATTCTAGACCAGCTAAGTTTACAGCAGGAATGCATGGTAGCAATTTGCATGCATTTAACAAAACAATGGTTGGGGGGGGGTGTTCTGATATCTACCCCAGTAACTTAATTTCTATAATACAGTCACCTACTACTTTTTACCTTTATCAAAAAACATCTAGTGCCATGGTATTTTCAACATTTACAGGTTTCATACATCAAGGTATTTTATGACATAGTGCCACTGCATACTAAATCCAACAATGAGGAACACAACCTATTGTTTTACATCAGTTCAGAAATCAGAGCAATAACCTCCCTGTATGAGGATCTGAGAGGGAAAAGGAAAATTAAAGAGGACACTATAGCGTAGTCAAAAAAGGGGATGTGGTGCCCATAGGTGGCTGACCTTATGGACTAGAAATTGTAAAGAATAGACTAGGCTAAGAAATAGAATAACTGTTGCAACAAATTTAAGAAAAGGTCAGTCTTCAAAAGTGGCAGTATCTCCCTGTGATATGGTGCCAAGAGCAAAAATGTTCTGGCACCAGAAGATTTCAGTCATACCCTGGGAATCACAAGGAGGCCCTCATTATTGACCAGAGATGATGTGGAGGACTGTAGCACCGTAGAAGGTCTTGCAGGCATCCAGGCCACAGTTCATGTAGGGCCCTATAGGTCAGCAAACTGACCTTGAAGGTGATCTGCCACCTAACCATCAGCCAGTGCAGAGAGCAGAGCACAAGTGTAATATGACAAGACCTCAAGAGGCCCATCAAAAAATTGGCTGCCACTTTCACCACTAGCTGCAGGTGGCAGTGCTCTTCCCCAGGTAGCCCCAAGTAAAAGTATTGCAGTAGTCAAGCCATGAGGTCACAAAGGCATACACCAGTGATGGCAGAACACCCGAAGTCATCAGATGTCTAATCTTAGTGATGTTGCAAAGATGGTAAAATGCACTCTGAACCACAGTCCAGCATTTAAGATTTAAGCATGAAACCACAGTCCAGCACAATGCCGAGATTTTTCACCTTAACCAAAGTAGACAACTGAATGTCCCTGATCCTTAGACCGGGGACCTGACCAGATTCATCCCCACCCTCGGGAGGCCACTTTCCACCACCAGTACCTCTGTCTTGTCTGGATTCAGCCTCAGCCAGTTGACTCTCATCCACTTCTGGATCACAGTAAAGAACTGATTGAATCTTGAGACAACATCCTGCTGTTCAGGTGCAAAGAACAGGTACAGATGAGTATCATCTGCATAATAGTTAAAACTCAGCCCGTATCACCTTATAATGTCCCCAAGTGGTAGCACATACACCGAGAAACAACATGGGTGCCAAGATGGAGCCCTGCAGGATCCCACATGGCAGGGGCGGTGGTGCAGATGAAAAGTACCAAGCACCACCCTTTGTGTCCTGCCAGTGAGGAATGAATGGAACCAATCATGGACTGCCCCCTCAGCCCACAACAAACCCACAGACACTCCAACAGCACCCCAAGGTCCACAGTGTCAACTGCTGCCAAGAAGTTGAGAAATACAAGGATGGAACTCTTTTCTTGATCTCTCACCACAAGTAGATCATTAAGCACCCGAACCAGGGCAGTCTCGGTAGTACTGTGTTTCTGAAACCCAACTAGAAAGGAATGCAGATGTCATGAGTTGACAAATGGTCATCAAGTTGAAGAGCCACCACCTTCCCATTAACCTTTCCCACAAAGGGAAGGTAAGAGACTGATTTATAATTGTCTTGGCATTCCGTGTCCAATGATGTTTTTTTTAAGAGGGGTCTGACCATTGCCTCCTTCAAGGGCTCTGGGAAGATCCCCTTGCTACAGAACACCAAACTATGCCAGTCAGGACTGGGCCAATGGAATCATCACACCCTACAGGAAGGCATGATGAACCCAGATCCAGATCACAATAGATGGGCATGAACTCCTGAATGACCTTCATAACATCTGCGTCCATCAACTGACTGAAATCTGACAAGACAGAAAGAGTGCCTGTGACCCCCAACTTGCCACTGCAAGCCCCTAAAGGAGACAGAGACTGAATCCCTGATCTGATGGAGGCAATCTTATTAGTTAAACACAGAACCAACTTGCCTTTAATTGAGAAAAAGCTCCCACAGACTGAAGATGGCCAGGATTACATAACCTGTCGACAGTCCAAAAAAAACTGAGCTGGTCTGTTTATTACTGCACTAAACTCCTTGGATAGGAACTCTGCCTTCTTACAGAAGATTGTTCATTGATAGTTCCTGTATTAAGATATTAAAATAAGCTTGTCCCCATCGGACCGGGACCTTTGCCAGCACCGTTCCAACCTTTGACCACTCATCGTCAACTGCCTGAGACTCTCATCAAACCAGAGGCATCCCAGGTGTGAAGTGAGTGGCTGAGCATGAACTGGTGTGGTTGCCTCAGTGACCACCCTGTTATAGGTCAACATCAACTCCACTGGCTCATGGCAAGCACTACTACACTTGATAGGTCCAGCACTGCCATCAGACCTTCTGGGGTGAAAAACCTTAATGGTTGGTACTGGACCATCTCTGTAAGGAGAAGACCTATTTGTAGAGACTTTGAATGAGAACCGAATGGTATGATGAGCCAACAAGATTAGTGGCTCCACCATAAGGCTGGTGATCTCCACTCACAGAGAGAAGACCAGGTCCAATGAATGGCTGACTATGTGGGTTGCAGAGGCAACCACCTGTGTCAGACCCAGTGAATTCATTAGCTGGTGGAATGTGTACTGTACACGTGCTGTTTCTCTCCCTAGTGCAGTACAGCAAATAACTCCTTTTTTAAACTATTTTTCACTCTGGTCACCAGCCCCTGGGAACTCCCTTGGACGTAGCCCCAGAGGCAGCTTTCTTCCACCCATCCTGAGACCCTCCAAGCCCCAGGTCCCCTCTGGAACTCCATCCTACACTCCTAACCTGCTAAAGATCCTCTTCCGGCTTGTACCCCCAAAAATGGACTGCCATCCACTAACTTGGTGCTTCTTAAATGCAGTCTGCAGGTGGAGTGAGGCTAGAGGATATGAGTGACCTGGTCTGGAAGAATCCTGCACTGGGTGTAGGGCTGCTCTTGGCTCTTCCTTGTCCTCCCAGGCACCTGGGTGTTTCCTTGTTTATGATGTGAACATGACCCACCCCAGGAGGTGCAGATGTACAATGATATCCAGTAACAGGCAGGCACACTCCCGCACCCATCCCATGGATGTCAGCCATTGTCTCCATCCCCTCCTGATATGTTCCCCAACTGTAGAACCCCTATCATCACTGGGAGTTGCTGACACCAGCAATCACATCCCATCCCTCCCCAGGAGAGGACAGCAGTCCTCTAGATGCTCAATCCTCTTCTTCCCAGTCGAGTCCCAGCAACCCAAGCTCTCTCCAGAGCCCAAGTTCCCGGTGTGGTGTGAGGTGTGGTGTCAAGTGCTTCAAACCTTAGCACAACCGAGCCAGCTGGTAAACAGCTCTTTTCAGTGCTCTTTATCAGGAAGCCAATGTCCATGTCAGCATTGCTGTTTCAAACAGCAATCAATTGCTCTCTCATCAAGTTATCAATGCTGACAAAGGGCAGATTATGTTACATTTTCACATTTCCTACTTTATAAATGCCAAGGACAAGCAATACTACAAAACAAATGTGGATCTGAGGGTGACCCCATGTTTATTCATTAGCCACCATTTACTACAAATCATACAAACCCTTCCCATCACATCCATGTAAATACTTTTATTCAAGTCTCTTAAAGGGAAAATCCCTTCTGTCTTTTATTTTGTTTTTCTGTATAGTTTGTAGGCATGCACAGTGATTACCTCAACTGCAACCACCTAGTTTCTTCAGGATTTAAAAGTAAAGGTACACAAGTCTGGTGTGAAAAGCTGCTTGACTCCATTGCAAAGGTCGTGACCTGACTTGTGTAACACATTTGGGAATTTTATGATGTTTTGATGCTAAAGCCTGCTGTAGTTACACTGAATTAGTTAGCGCTATTGTGCTTCTCTGCAGTCCCTAAGTTCTTGTTTTATGCTGGCCATGAAACTTTTCAAGGCATATTAAGTGCCCTGTTGTTTTCTATACTTTAAAATGTATCTGAGATAGAAAAAAGTGCTTTTAGAAAATACAAGGACTTCACAAGACATGTAAAATAACTGAATGAGAGTATAACTTCTGCTGGCTTCTGAATGTATGCATCATCAACACCACTGATACCTTACTCAAGTGGGGTCATGACCTTTAGAATGGAAATAAATTTTCACACCAGGGCAAAACAGACTGAAGTAACTTCATTTACATTTAAATTAGGGTGACATCAAGGGGCTGCAAGAGAGGAAAACATTGGTCATACCTACAAACTACACAGGTATAAAGAAATTAGGCTGAAGGAACTTTACCTTTAACTCATTCCAAGTTCTAGTGTCTTACAGTAAAATGAAAAATGGTTTGTAACTAAAAATATGAAACAATTAAATGCTCCACAACAGCACCACATAGTGGCTTGAAATAGGGACTGTTTGTTTTGTAAATCAAAACACAGTGATCTAGATATTCAAAGGTGTTGCACTAGCGCAACCACAGACATGTGCCCCAGGGCAATATTCAAAAGAGAATTGTGCAGCACAATTCCTGATGCCCTGGGGAGCAAAGATAATGTATGCAGTCCATCTCCAGGGGGCATGCCCATGCATATGTGGCACATCCTGATATTCATCCAGGGATATGCGATGCATATGCTGGCACAACCCTGGGATGTGCTGCGTGCCAATGAGCAAAGTTGAGCCTAAAAAAAAGGCTAAAGTGGTGGCCGCCCACAGGTGAGCTGTTGTACTGCAAGGCACAACACAGCAGCTGCCACCCATGGGTGGTCACCTGCCCCCCCAGTACACTGTGCAAAAGCACACATAACAGCCCTGTCTGTCCAGTGGTCCTTCTCACCCTCCCCATAGTGCTGATTGGCCATAATACAGTTATAAAAGTTCCTGGTAGTCTAGTGGGTACCCCCCCTTCCCGTAGCTGTGATCACTGAGAAATAAATGTCAGAATGCCCTCGTAGTCTAGTGGTACCCCCCCCATAGCCACAATCACCGAGCAATAAATGTGTCAGAATGCCCTGGTAGTCTAGTGATAACCCCCTCCCTCATCATAGTCATGATCACCGAGAAATAAATGTGTCAGAATGCCCTGGTAGTCTACTGGTACCCCCCTCCCTCCTCATAGCTGTGATCACTGAGAAATAAATGCGTCAGAATGCCCTGGTAGTCTAGTGGTCAAATCAAATCAAATCATATTTTATTTATAAAGTGCTTTTCAAAAATCAAAGTGCTAATACAATGTTAAAATAACAAATGAATAATTAGATACACAATATTAAAACAATAAATATAAAACTAATTTTCCTCTCCAAATGCTAGACAAAATAAATACGTTTTCAGAGAGGATTTAAAAGTCTCAGTGGACGGGCATTCTCTAATCTGATGAGCTAGAGAGTTCCACAGGGTTGGGGCCACAAAAGCAAATGCTCTCACACCTGATGTCCGTTAACAAACCCTGGGAACATCTAGCAATCCCTCATCAGTGGAGCGGAGAGGGTGGAGGGGGCAGTAAGGCCGAAGGAGGTCTTGCAAGTAACCCGGTCCCTGTCCATGTAGGGTCTTATATGTCAATAATGTGACCTTGAAGGTGATCCTCCACCTCACTGGCAGCCAGTGCAATTCACGCAGCACAGGCGTGATATGGCAAGATCTTGAATGCCCAGTCAACAGCCTTGCCACTGCATTTTGCACTAGCTGTAGGCAGTGGAGATCTACCCCTGGTAACCCTAGGTATAGAGCATTGCAGTAGTCAAGACGAGAAGACACAAAGGGGTGAACTAACACTGGAAGGTCATTGGGCGGAACAAGGTGCTTTATCCAGGCAATGTTCCTCAGATGGAAAAATGAGGAATTGACAACTGCTGACACCTGTCCCTTAAGCATCAGTTCGCTGTCAAGCATAACCCCCCAGATTCCACACCCATTCAGTAGGTCTCAACCGGTCACCCCCAGCATCAAGCAGGACAGTTTCCCAGGAGTCAACTTCTCTACCTGGTTACCTGAGTCCACCATCAACACCTCAGTCTTATCTGGATTTACGTTTCAACCAGTTTGCAATCAACGAATCTTGAATCTCAGTGAGGCAGTTATTAAATACCGAGACATCATCACTCTGGTTGGGTTCAAAAGACATGTAGAGCTGAGTATCATCTGCATAGCAGTGAAAACTCAGCCCATACCTCCTTATAATGTCTCCCAACAACAGCATATACACCATGAATAACATGGGGGACAGCACAGAACCCTGCAGGACCCCACAAGGCAGGGCAAAGGAGACAGAGGAAAAAATTCCCGACACCACCCTCTGGGACCTGCCCATGAGAAAAGAGTGGAACCATCTGAGGACTGTCCCCAACAGTCCACAGATTAACTGCAGGCATTCCAACAATACCCCATGGTCCATGGTGTCAAATGCTGCAGAGAGATCAAGGAGGACCAAGATCAAATGACACCTCTGATCTCTCGCTATCAGGAGATCATTCATCACCCGAACTAGTGCAGTCTCAGTACTATGCCTCTTCCTAAAACCAGACTGGAGAGGATCATAGACTTCATGGTTGGTAAGAAAGTTCTCAAGCTGCAATGCGACTACCTTCTCAATAACCTTACCTAAAAAGGGCAGGTTAGAGACTGGTCTGTAGTTAGCAAAACAGTTGAGATCACTGGACGGTTTCTTTAACAGGGGAGTCACCACTGCTTCATTCAGTGGATCAGGAACCCCCCCCAATCCAGCAAACTCCAGACTATCTCCACGAGGATCGGTCCGATGACATCTACACACCTCACAAGGAGGCGAGTTGGACCAGGATCCAAACTACAGTAAGTCGGTCACAAGCTCAGAAAAATCTTCATGACATCCATGATCGTTGGCCGGTCTAAATCTGTCCAGACAGACCAGGTGTCTGTTCCCTCACATCGACCTCCGCCATACTCATTTGAACGAGTTAAGCAGATATCCAACCTGGCACACCCTTCCTCCCCATAGCTGTGATCGCTGAGAAATAAATGTGTCGGAATGCCCTGGTAGTCTAGTGGTACTCCATTCCCTCCTCGTAGCTGTGATCACTGAGAAATAAATGTGTCATAATACCCTGATAGTCTAGTGGTACCCCCCTCCATCCCCATAGCAGCAATCACTGAGAAATAAATGTGTCATGATGCCTTGGTAGTCTAGTGGTAACTCCCTCCCTCATTATAGCCATGATAACTGAGAAATAAATGTTTTGTCAGTCCCTGTTAGTCCAGTGGTCCCCCCACCCCACCCAATGCTTTTATCCCTGAACAAATAACAGATTTGACATTCCCTGGTAGTCTAGTGGTCCCCCCACCACTCCTGCAATCCTGACAGATAATCATAAGCAAAAGTCATGTCCCTGGTGGTCCAGTGGCACCTCCCACCAACACAGGCTCCCATGTCCACCCAGCTCCCCCCAGTCATCAGTGAGCAGCAGCATACCCACCTGCACACCTCTGCAGCTGCCTGCCAAATGACAGAATACGGTATGGACTGCAATCCCATTCATATTTGTGAATGACTATTACAGTATGCACTGCAAGGCCATTGGTCCACACTGTGGACCAATGGAATTGCAACCCATACTGTACACTGTCATTCAGTGGGCAGCCATGGAGGTATGCAGGTGGGTATCCTGCTGCCTGCCAATGACTTGGGAGGCTGGGTGTACAGGGGGTTCTGTGTGGGTGGGAAGGTGGGGGTGACGCAGGATTGGGGATCGGGGTTGCGGGATGGGTGGGGGAACCACTAGACTACCAGGAAATGTCATATCTGTTATTTGTATGGGGATCAGAGCATCCAGTGGGGTGGGGGGACCACTAGACTACTAGGAAATGTCAAATCTGATATTTGTATGGGAATCAGAGCATCGGGAGGCGAGGGGGTACCACTGGAATACCAGGGACTGATGAAACATTTATTTTTCAGTGATCACAGCTACAGGGAGGAAGAGGGGTACCACTAGACTACCAGGGAAATATGAACAGGTATATTATGGGGATCGTGGCTATGAGGCAGGTGGTGGATGCCATGAGATCCCCTGTGGCAGCACCACATGCTGTGCAGGGTGCCATGCGCATTTCTCTGGCCTGCCCTTCGCAATGCATACAAATTGGGCCATAATGATTTGCAAATGGCCCCAATTTTGCACCTTGCATGTATTATGGCCTCATTTGCGTACTGCTGGCTGAATATCAGGAATTTGCACACAGCATAACTCTGTTGCACTGGCGCAGTTCCCATTCCTGGTATTCAGCCCTGTCTTGGGGGAATGTGCCAGCGCAGCATATTTGCACAGTGCGCATTACCTGATATATTCAGAGGAGATGTGCCATGGCTCATCTCTTTTAAATATATCCATGAGTTGCACCAGTACATCTCGGTTGTGCTGCTCCACCGCATGCACCATTGCCAGGTGCACTTCCAAATACTGGGGCCTATAAATTGCATCTTTTTACATCTCTTTCGTTTTATTTTTTGGGGAGGGTAGGTTTGAACATAAGTGCAGTAAGATACTCCAGGGTGGCAAATGTTATGGGTTAATTGCACTTTATGCTGCTGAAGGCACTCAGTGCAAGCACCTCATGCCTCACTATGCACCTGGATGTGATTCAAGAGCACCCCATGGTCAACTGTATAATAAACTGATGAGAGATGCAAGAGGACCAAAATACAACAAAGTCTTCTGTTTCTCACTAGGAGGCCATCATGAATCACCATGACAAGAGCAGTCTCATTGTTGTGAAAGGTCCAAAAACCTGACTGGTGAGGTTCATAGATGGAGGAAGTGTCCAGGCAGTCTATCAGCTGCCCTGCCACCACCTTCTAAATAACCTTACCCAGAAAGGAAAGGTTAGAGACAGATATATAGGTCACTAGAATGTCAGGGTCCATAGAAGGCTTTTTAAGGAAGCATCTCACCAAGGCCTTTTTGAAGGCAGATGGAAAAACACTCTTCCTCATGAAACCATTGATGATCTCAACAAACACCAGACCCAGGACCATGCCAGTGCTGAGAATCAGCCACGTTGGTCCTAGGTCCAGTATACAGTTAGTGGGGCACAGACTAGAGACTTCCTGGAGTACCTTAGCCTCACAAACAGGTCAAAATGCATCCCAGACAGACAGATCTACAGTATATCACCAAAGGAGCCAGCACTACTGGCCTATGACCGGCCACTCAAAGAAATACCCAATCTAGTGGCTGACACCTTGTCAGAGAAAAATCATACAATCTCTTCATACTTTTCTGAGAAAAAGGCTCTAACTGACCTCAGACAGGAAGGATTTAACAACCTGTCAACAGTATGAAAGAGCTGTGCTGGACAATTCTCTGCAGCAATCGATCTAATCAGGAACTCTGTTTTCTTCGAATGAATTGCCCTTTGATATTTACCATAAAGAGTCCTCAATGCCAGCCTGTCCTCCACAAACCAGAAACATCTCCCAGAATGCACTAACCTCTAGCCCTTAGTCTTCAACTGATACAGCTCAGCGCAATACCATGGTGAGCTATGATGGGATATCAAGGGATGAATGTGGTAAGGTGCAATGGAGTATAAGGTGGTCAAGAAGACTGTGTTATAGTGCTCCATGGCCCCTCAGGACACTGTGCCCAAGAAAGCAATGTGCTCCAGCCATTCAGTACCTCCTGGAGTTTGCAAGGCTGCAGATTATGTTTTAGACAGTACTTGATGGTCTCCACAGAGGAAGTAACCAAACAGGGGACTCCGCTATGGAATGACACTGCATTATGATCTTACCAAAAGACTGGATCAACCATGACCACATTAATGTCAAGTCCCAATGAGAATATCAGGTCCAAAATGTGTCTGTGCTGATGAGTTCCAGAGACAGCAGCCTGTGTAAGTCCCAGTGATGACATCAACTGGAGGTGTTCCTGTCTAAAATGAGAGGATTCATCATCATTTCAAGCATTGAAATCACCCAGCATCAACAGTCAGGGGGCGTCCAACACCTGTCTGGCAATGAAGTCCACCAACTCCTGCAGAAAATCATTCCCACCACCCGGAGGTCAGTAGATGAGATTGGTCCTGCCACTAACATCTGAACCACATCTAGACACAACATATTCAAATAACCTAAAAGTTTTTATGGGAAGGTAGTAAGTCACAGAGTGGAATGAATACAAATGGCCACACGACCCCCCTCTACGATACTTCCTCGGGCAATGCATCATGGAAAAACAGGTGGGACATATACCTCCAGAACAGATCTGAGTCATCACCCAACCAGGTCTCTGTGATACAAACTATGACAGCTGAGGAATCAGCTTCAAAACCCTCCATCACTGCTGTCATATTCTTCAGTGTTCTTCTGTTACAAAGAACATCCCAAAGAGGAGCAGTAGTGATGGCCAGATGGACTGTTACCTGCCTGGTGACATTAGGCTGGACCTTGAGGAGGGAATGAGACATGGCAGGCCTCAGTTCTGATTCCAAATCCTTTCTGTGCATCTCCTTGTCCTTACCACACAAATCCTGTCTTCCTATTATACACAGGACCTCCACTGAAGTTTTTGCTCATACCTCATAGAATCCCCAGTTCCCTGCAGTGACTGAGAACTTCTGCAGGGAGAGCTAATGAGGGCCTTGTGAAATGATGAAGCTGCCATAGGTAGTCACTAGTGTTGATCTGCCAAACCACACAACCACCTCTATACATCTTGACTCAATACTAAAAACCCCTAAACACTCACCACAAACCACCCAACTACCACAGTCAACCCCTGACTCAATAAATACAACTTACACCCCTAATCATTCATATACCAATTTTTCAGAATTGAGCAAAAATAATAAAAGGGGGGAAGGATAAAATAAAATAAAATAACCAGTTGCCACTAAAGCCAAATTTAAATAATGGAGTGTCACAGGTTTATGGATCAACACTTACTGTCACTCTGTGTGAGGAAAATTATCCATATTCTATATAGCCAGTCACTAGCAGCATAGTTCCAAACACAGTGAATCCTGGAAAGATGTAAAAAAACAACTCTGCTCTCACCAGACTAGAGCTAAGTTATGAAGTCCAAATAATAAATGCAAATGAGGAGGGCAGGAAAAGATATATAGAAACAGAGAAACTGTTAGCAGATAAGGACCACCTGACCCATCTGCCTGTAAGCCCTTGTACTGGATTATTGCTTCTGACCCACCTGCTGCTGTATCTCTGTGGTTCCCCTATGCCTGTCCCATGCATGAATCCATCCACAGTTCTCTATCCCACCACCTCGTGAGGCAGACCATTCCATTCCAAGAGAACTTCCTCATACTCTCTCTTAACCTCCCAGCTTCCAACTTCAAGTCATGCCCCCTCAATCTTGTGCTCCTCCTGTATTGGAAAATGTCTCCCCTCTGCACCTTGTTTATACCCTTGAGGTACTTGAATGTTTCTGTCATGTCCCGTCTTGCCCTCCTCTCTTCCAGTGAGTACATATTGAGGTCCCTCAATCTCTCCTCATATGTCTTGTGCTGCAAGCCCTGTACCATCTTAGTCACCCTTCTCTGGACTGTCTCCAGTCTGTTAATGTCCTTACAAAGGTGCGGCCTCCAGAACTGCACACAGTACTCCATGTGAGGCCTGACCATGGTATTATATAATGGTATCACTACCTGCCTCCTTCTGCTGGTGATACTGCTGCCTATGCACCCCAGCATGCCACTGGCCCTCCTAGCTGCCTTAGCACTCTGCTTTGACATTTTTAGGTCATCTGAAATAATAACCCCATGTCCCTTTCCTCCTTTGTGACTGTCCTCAGACTGTTTTTCAAGCTTCTCCAGGTCCTCCTCATTTTCTCCACCCCTTCTGGGGTATCCACTCTTTTACAGATCTTGGTGTCATCTGCAAACAGACAGACCTTTCCCTCCAGCCCTTCTTCATTGTCACTAATGAAGATATTTAACAAGACTAGCCCCAGGACTGATCCCAGAGACAACCCACTGGTCACCCCCATCTCCCCAGACTGCACCCCATTTACCACCACCCTCTGCCTCCTGTCTGTTAGTTAGTTTCTAACCCAGTTTACCACCCTGTCACCTATGCCCAGCCTACTCAACTTGTGCATCATCCTCCTATGTGGGACAGTGTCAAAGGCATTGCTGAAATCAAGGTAAGTGACATCCACTGCCCCACCCTGATTTACTTCCTCTGTCACTTAGTCGAAGAAATCAACCAGATTTGTCAGACATGATCTCCCTGCTGTGAATCCACGTTGCCTATGGTACTGGGATCCAATGGTTCCGAGATGCCCCACTATCCTTTCTTTAAGCAAAGTTTCCATGATCTTCCCAACTACTTAGGTGAGACTGACCAGCCTATAGTTCTACGCCTCCTCCCTGTTGCCAGATTTGTGTAGAGGGACCACATGTGCCCTCCTCCAATCCTATTGTACCACCCCTGTATTGAATGACTTGGTGAACATGGCTGCCAGAGGTACTGCTATCTCTCTTCATCATTCTCTTAATTTCCTTGGGTGTATGCCACCTGGTCCCATCACTTTGTCCACCTTCAATTTAGTGAGCTCCTGCAGGAATCGTTCCACTGTGAATGGACTATTGTCCACCTCTTCATCCCCTTGGTAACTGCTGTACTGCTGTGACCCCTGTCCCTCCCCACTTCTGTAAATACTGAACATAAATATGTGTTCAGTATCTCTGTCTTTTCCATGTCACCCTCCTTGCATTCCCCTACCTCTCCCTTGAGCCTTGCAATCCCCCTTGTTTTTCATCCTTTTGCTGATGAACCTGAAGAATGTCTTGTCCCCTTTCTTAACTGCCTGTGCTAAACCTTCCTTAGTCCATGCCTTTGCTCTCCTTACTGCCTTTCCCACTTACCTTAGACACTCTAGGTACTCCTCCCTGTCCTCCTCCCTTTGGGTCTCCTTATATTTCCTGAACCCTTTCTTTTTTGCCCTGACCTTTACCACCACCATTCTCGAGAACCACAGTGGCTTTCTCCTTCTCTTGCCTTTGGATACCAATTTGATGCATTGGTTTGTTACTTCCAGTAAGGCTTCTTTTAGATGCTTCCACTGTTCTTCCAGTCTCCCTCCTGCCTCCGTTCTCTCCAAGGCTCTTTTGATACCCCTCCCCATTTCAGCGAAGTCAGCATTTATGAAATTCAAAACCTTTGTCCTAGTACGACTTGAGTGAGTCTCTGTCCCTATGCTGAACAACACAATGTTTTGATCACTGGATCCCAGTTGCCCTTTTACCTAGACATCTGCAATTCTATTCCCATTGGTCATTACTCAATCTAGAATTGCCCTGTCTCTGGTGGGATCAAGCATAAGCTGCCTGAGTCCAGCCTCCTGGAGTGAATCAAGGATGCCTCTGCTTCTGACTGAAGCAGCTACACTGGTGTTCCAATCCATGTCTGGCATATTGAAATCCCCCATCAGTAGAACTTCACCTTTCATTGCCATCTCATGTATTTCCTCCACTTGCTGCCTGTCCAGTTCCTCTCCCTGTCCTTGTGGCCTGTAGATCACCCCTGTGTGAATTACTGTGCCATTTCTAGGCTGAAGTGTGACCCACAGTACCTTGGCCTTCCTCTGCCTACCCTGTACCTGTGCTGCCATTATACCCTTTCTGACATACAGGGCTACTCCCCATCTCTTTTTGCCCTCCCTATCCCTTCTGAATAGAACATATATTGGTACATTTGTTTCCCACTCATGATTAGATGTGTACCAGCTTCCAATTATTGCTACTATATCCAGGTCTCCTTAAATAATTAAGGCCTCCATGTCTGGGACTTTATCTCCCAGGCTGTGTGCATTTACCACCATGACCATCCACATTTTAATATCTGATCTCTCTCTCTCTCTCTCTCTCTCTTCCTGTTTTTGGTCCCCTGCATCTTCCCCCTTTACCTGATATATTTTTCATGTATTCTTGATTCTTTTCCTACTCCATTTCTGCCCGACTCCGGTGACCTTGATATCAGCTCCTCTTCCTACTCTATTGTTCTGCTTTCTCTACCATGTGGGTGTGGGCTGCCTAAGTATCCCTGCTCCTGTTGCCCTCCCTGCCCAGCTAGCTTAAACACTGATCAGCAAAGCATTTAGATTGTCCATTGAGGGCTTCCTGCCTCTTGCTGGACAGATGCAGTCCATCCCTGTACAGGGTTGCATTACTCCAGGTGGGTCCACAGTCCCCAATGAAGCCATATCCCTTCTCATTGCACCAGACTTTCAGCCATGTGTTGAAGTTACAAATGTGGAGATTCCTACCTGCCCCTGCCCAGGACTGGCAGCACCTCCAAAAATGTCATGGAGCTTACTACCTTCCCTAGGCTCCCTCCCATCACTATAAAGTCCTCTTTCATCTGCTCCAAGCTTGCCTTATCCTTGGAAAGCTCATTTGTCCCCAAGTGGATAATGACCTCCAGCCCTACCCTCCTTGCCACAGCTTCAGTGATCCTCTGGATGTGCTCCCCCTTCTTCTGAGCTATGCCTCCTGGAAGGCACTTTCCCTCCCTTTCCTCTCTACTATCTGCACCCAAATTCATTCCCTGGACAATTGAGTCCCCTCAAAGAAGTAACTTCTTCATCCTATGGGGTTCTCTTCCTCTTGCCACTGGGTCTCTTTGCTGGCAGACCCTCACCTTCTCCCTGGTCTCAGCTTTGGGTTCCTTTTCAGTGCTGCCCTGTTCCTTATGTGTCTCTGCCCTCCCTCCTCTGAACCTTCTTGAGCCCACTGTAGTCCATCCTGTCATTTGCCTGGGTGGCCATTGTGGCATTCACTAGGGACATGGTGGCCTCTGGGTGTGGGCAATGGTCTCCAATATTCCTGCCTGCTCAGCCTGGAGACTGGTGACATCTGCCAACAACCCAGAGAGGGGCCTGTAACTGGGGCAGTACCACAGTAACCAGAATGTTTTTCTGAAGATTGCTGCACCACAGCCAGAGCGCTTCACCACTATCTGCATCATCCTGTGCTTGCTGATATTCCTCCTCTCCTAACCTTTTCTTTCCTTTCCCTTCTCTCCCTGTCTTTGTTTCCTTCTGTAATGACTTACAGTGTCTCTTTCCTACTCTTGTATGTGCTGCTGTGGACCTAGTTGCTAGCTTCACCCTTTGTAATTTTGCCTATATACCAGCTAGACTATTGCTTGTGCTGTGTTGCCTAACTGTTCCTGTATCCTTGAGTAGGTGTGGTTTGACCTTCCACTATAAAGGTAGATCCAGAAGTAAATGATTTGATACCTTTTAATGGACCAACATAGATTTAACAACAAGAACAAAGTGCTTTAGCTTTCGGACCAACCAGTCCTTCGTCAGAAACCTAATGGCAGTTGCTTAGAAAAAAACAATACTTTTAACAGCTAGATCATGCAGAAAAAAAACCCAGAAACAATCCCCATTGGTTTAAAATACTCATTTGAAAAATACAGAAAATTATGTCAGAGATGTTTAACAGCACCATAATACCTTCAGCCAGGAGTGTCCCAGGGTTAAAGGTGCTTGGTGGAACATACATACAAAGAATCCTACTGCATATAAATTTAATTGACATAAGATAACACTGCTGGAGCAGATGACTCCTAAATCAAGCTATGGGTGTCACAGTGTGTAAGGATGTGATTACTGAAAAGCAGCCTTCACCCAGATTAAAGACATACTAAGATTGTCTTAGGACTCCCAAGAAGTTTCAATGCTTGCATTATAGACAAGGAATTACCAGTAGAGTTGTCTTAAAAATATCAGTGCACACTCTATGATGTGTAAAACTTAGCTGGACCTGTCACCCTGCAGTTCTCTCCAGCTAGATATCATGCCCCATAAATTTCAAAAAACCTCTAGTGTAGTGACAGGACTTTATAAATGATAATTTAAATATAAATTGACAGTATTAGTGTCAAACAAAAAACTCTAGTCATGGACCTCCAAGGAATTAAGTCCATGTAGCCTGTTATATACTGATGTCAATCTACACTGAGCATGTAACAACTTGATGTACCAGAAGTGTCTAAGGAATCTGAAAAAGAGATACAAATGTAATTTCTCTCCTGCTCCTCTTCACACAAACAATAAACCCTACCCCACCCCAAATCCCCATAATGTGTGTGGAGGAAGGGGGGGAATAATTAGCTTTAAGGAGATGCTCACACACACACACACACACACACACATATTTCCAAGGATTCTGGATGCAACTACAATGAAATAAACCTGCCACTCTCCCCAGGAAAAGGTAACTAGAAGTAAATATAAAGTATGTGAGTAAGACCAGAGGTCTAACATACCTTCATTTCCACAAATCACTACAACAGTAGCCTAATGTACAAAGATCTGTCCAGGACCCCCATGCAAATGAGATCTCACACTCCAATATGTACAGAGTTAAAAAAATATATGTCACAGTCTATGATAACACTCCTGTATGTACAGTAACAGGCTAGGTAATCTGAATATGGTGTAACAGAATCCATCTCACTCCCATGCAGAGATAAAAAGTAAGGAGGAATTAATATTCATTATGTGTGTGAAGTAAGAGTAGTAACACACTGTAACTTCAAGTGTCTAAACAGAGGTCTACCTCAATGTGACAGCAATCCCCACACCTGTTGTATCACATACCTCACAACACATACCCACACACTTAAATACACACACGCACCCACAACCCACACAAGCTGAAGTCCTATTATATGATAGTCTGAAGAAGAAGAGGTCTGTGGATGTCAGTTTCTGTAATGTCCCATGAAATCCAGATCAAGATTCATCCCATCAGCTACCATATTGAGATGTAAAATAAGTTTAATCTCAAAAGCTCGTCTCTGTTGTGTGTTTTTGAGATTTCCTTTCAAGACCATTACTGACATATCTGAAATTGAATAGTCAGGCTGGGAGAAGTGGTGCCCCACTGGTTTTTCAGTCATCTCTCCTCTAATAGCATGTCTGTGCGAGTTCAACCTAGTGCGGAGCTGTTGGCTTGTCTCTCCAACATAACCTGTTTGTGGACATCTCTTGCACTGAATGAAATAAACAACATGTTGTGATGTGCATGTATAACTCCCATGTACCTTGAATTGTTTGTTTTGTGATGTAATCACACAGTCCGAGGTGGAAATGAGCTCACTAGTCTTACAGGTGTGTTGATTGCAGGGTTGTGTGCCATTGTGTGACATGGTATTCTGTTCTGGTGAAAGTTTGCTCCTAATAATTAGGCTGGCTAAATTTGGTGGTTGTTTAAAAGATAGTAGTGGGAGTTCCTTAAAAATACAATGAAGGGTTTCATCCTCACTAAATATTGGGTGGAGGTCTTTAATAATCTTATGCAGAAGTTCAAGGTCTGGATGATATGTGACTACTAAGGGTATTCTGTCTGTAGCTGTCTTTTCTTTATATTGAAGTAGTTGTTGTCTTGGTACTTGCATTGCACATTCTGTTATCCTGTCAATTTCTCTGGAAGGGTGTCCCTGCTCAATAAAGATGTTTTTCAACATAGCCAAATGTGTATCTCTGTCATCCTCATTTGAACAAATTCGGTGACACCGAAGTGCTTGACTGTACATGACAATTTTTTTTGTATGCTTTGGGTGATTACTTTTCTTGTGCAGGTGTCTCTGTCTGTCTGTTGGCTTCCTGTAAATACATGTATGTAAGGTTCCATCCTTAATGGTGATCGTGGTGTCTAGAAAATTAACATTGGTGGTAGAATACTCCAGGGTAAGCTTTACGGTAGGGTGGAGATTATTAAGTTCATGATGAAAATCTTTAAGTGCATCTGTGCCCTCCGCCCAGATGATAAAACAAATCATCAATGTAATGGAAATAAGCTAGTGCTTTACGGGGACACTGCCTTAAAAAATCATCCTCCAAGTCTGCCATAAAGAGGTTAGCATACTGTGGAGCCATTTTGGTGCCTATTGCTGTTCCCATAGTTTGAACATAATGTTTACCATTGAAGTTGAAGTTGTTATGTATCAAAATGAATTCCATAAGCTTCCCAACCACTTCAGGGTTGATGTTTTGTTCCGGCCCTTTCTCCTGTATGTATTTAAGGCATGCTGTAATGCCATCTGTGTGTGGAATATTAGTGTAAAGGGATGTTACATCCATTGTCACTAAAATGGTATCAGGTGGTAAATCCTTATAACCAGAAAGTACATGCAAAAAGTGCTTAGTGTCCTGGATATAACTGTCTCTTTCCATAACCAGTGGTTTCAAAATGGTCTCTACAAATCCTGAGATCCCCTCAGTCTAGGTACCATTACCAGAGACTTTGGGTCTTCCCGGATTGCAGGTTTATGTATTTTAGGCAGCATGTAGAATGCATCTGGCCTGGGTTCAGCAGGGATGAGGTCAGTTAGTTTGTTTCAGACATGGTCTGCAAAAGTTTTAATTAAGGCACTTAATTCATCTTTATATCTTGTAGTGGGGTCACTCTCCAGTTCTCTGCAGTATGTAAGATCTGTTAGCTGTCTGTTAGCTTCATTAATATAATCCTCTCTATTTAAAATCACCACTGCAGAGCCTGTATAAGCTTTTTTGATGACAATGTTGTGGTTTGATTTCAGTGTCCTTATAGCTCTCTGTTCCAGTGGAGAAAGGTTATAATGGGCCTGTTTTTGCCTAGTAAGGATCAGACCACTGACTTGTTGGCAGAAACAATGAATGTAATTGTCTAGTTTCTTGTTACGCCCACTTGAGGGGGTAAATTCATATTTCTTTTTCTTATCCATTAACTTATTACTGATTGCGATGTCTTCACTACCAGTAATTTCTTCCTTGCCATGAAAGAATTTTAAGTCTCAGTCTATGGAAGTATTCTTCCAGTTCACCACAAAACTGTATTTTATCCAGTGGTTTTGTTGGGCAGAAAGTGAGGCCCTTTGAAAGTACATTTAGTTCTCCAGTAGTCAGTGTGTGATTGGACAAATTAACAACTGAAAGGTGCCCATCTGTATTGTGGTGTTGTTTAGTGATTACATTATGTTCTTCATGGTTGTTAGGAAGTATGGTATGTTGAAGGGCATCCAATTTCCTATTTTTCATAAGCATGGCTTTTCTTAAGGTCCTTTGGTAATTATTGTGTATCTCTCGCAAGATGCCCTGAATAGGTTCCCCAGATATCCTTTCCAGAGTGTTAAAAATTTCAGCAAACTCTTTGTTCAGATTAACTTTTTTGGCATATGACATGTGAATCCTGTGATTTCTCAGTTTCTCAGAAGTCCTATGACAGAGTTGTTCTGCATATATAGAATTGCCTGTATTTTTTAATGGATTCCAAACAGTAAGACCTTTAGGGATTATGTTTCTCCTCTTACACTTGGTTAGAAAATAGATTTTACTATAAAGGTAGAGCACCTGGGAGTGATTCGGGAATGGGAGTGGGTAGGGGGTTGCTGTCTTGGTCCTCGGAGTCTACAAAAAACAATCAGGAAAAAAAGAGTTTCTTCTATAAACTACAGGACAGAAACACAGCTCTAGTTTAAGATAACTGGTAGCTGCTCCCCCTCTCAGCTTCTTCTGCAAACAGAGTCCACAGTAAACTCCTGTTTGTAATCCACAGTACCTCAAGCTTTCTTCAGTTCCTGTCCTTATCAGACACCTCTTTCACAAAGTTTCAGTAAAAGCTCATCACAAATGACTGCAAATATTCTCCCAGCTAGATTACCTCCCAGGCAAATTAAAGTTTCACTAAGTAAAGACGACCCCAAAACCAGAGAGCCAAAAAACTGACTTCTACTTTCTATTACAGGCCCCTGAACTAAGAATTCAATGCAATGTACTCAGTAAATCACCTCCTTGCTGTATGGTAGCTGGTAGCTGCTCTCCCTCTCAGTTTCTGCAGCAAAAAAAACTAAAACCTAACACCCCAGGTGCAAGTCTGCTCTCTGTCATTCTGTCATCTAACACAGAAGGCAGAACAAAACAGCTAGCTCTCACCCACAGTGGAGGCACTGAGACCCCTAGAGTAACCACCAAATACCCACCAGCCTGACCACAGGTCAGATAGGTTAGACCAGGATAAACCACAATCTACAGGGTGATGAACTCTGACTGAAGGGAAGACAGCAAGTCCAAGTTTCTTAACCCCCACCCCAACAAATTCAATAAAAAAGTAAAAGTACTTTCCTGAAGTGCAGAATGGGACCTTCAGGAACTTTTGTCACACAGGACTGGAAGCCAGAATCTCCCAAGGAGAGATCTTCAGTCCTCCCTCTGGGCTGACCACAACACCCAGTCACCTCAATAGACGGATGGCTGGCTGGGCAACAGGACGCAGAGGGTAATAGTAAACGGAGTCCATTCTGAAGAAAGGAGGGTTACTAGTAGGGTACCACAGGGTTCAGTACTGGGACCAGTCCTATTTAATGTATTTATAAATCACATTGCAGATGGACTGGAAGGAAAAGTATGTCTCTTTGCAGATGACACAAAGATCTGCAACAGGGTCAATACAGAATGTGGGGTGGAAAGGATGCAAAGGGACTTGACAAGGTTGGAGGAATGGTCAAATGTATGGCAGCTTAGATTCAATGCAAAGAAGTGCAAAGTAATGCACCTGGGAAACAAAAACCCAAGGAAAGAATACACAATGGAGGGTGAGACACTAACAACAACAAAAATGGAAAGGGACGTGGGGGTAGTCATATCAGATGACCTTAAGGTGGGAAAGCAATGTGAGAAGGCAGTAAGGAGGGCTGGTGGGTTACTGGGATACATAGGGAGAAGCATCACCAGTAGAAAACAGGAAGTTGTCATCCCTCTGTACAGACAGTTGGTGAGACCCCATCTGGAGTACTGCATGCAGTTCTGGAGACCCCATCTCCACAAGGACATATACAGGATGGAGGCTGTCCAGAGAAGGGCAATTAAAATAGTGCAGGGTCTACACCGGAAGACATATAAAGAGAAATTAAAGGACCTTAATATGTATACCCTCAAGGAATTGGGGGGGAGGGCATGATAGAAAATTTTAAGTACCTCAAGGGAATCAACAAAGTTTAACAGGGTAGCATCTTCCAGAAAAAGTGATGTGCAAGAACAAGGGGACACAATTTGAAGGTAGAGAGTTGACGGCTCAGATGTAATGTGAGGAACTATTTTTTCATGGAAAGGGTTGTGGATACATGGAACAGTCCTTCCTGAGAAAGTAGTGGGGAATTCAAGAATGCATGGGACAGACATAAGGCAATTCTAGTGGGGGAGGGAGGAAGAAATAGGCTGTTGGTTAACTAGGCTCTGCAGCTTATACATGAGGTAGGGAAATGGGCAGACTAGGTGGGCTAAGTGGTCCTTATCTGCTGTCAAATTCTATGTTTCTATGAGACTGGGGGAAAATCTTTTCCTATTGTCTCTTGGTGGTGACTAAACAAACTGTTGGAGGAAAAGATCCAAACTTTTCAATGAAGCTTCAGTCCACTCATGCTGATACCTTCCTAACAGAACAGGCACACACCTGTTGGGACCACAGACAGCAATGTCTCGATGTGGGGAACAGTCCTCTCTGCCCACCAAATGTGCTGACAGGAAACCAGAAGAAACAGTCCACACCTCGCTCATTGTTGGAACTCTGACCTGGCAGAATGTTGAGAAAGCAAAGGTAAAACTAAAGTGGCAACTGGGACTAAGAACTATTCTAAAAAAGCTAAGCATTGTCAACAGACTGCTGGTCTCAATAAAAAACTCAATTTCTAACTAACACTCAAAAGTAACCTGAACTATCTTAGCCCTGAATTTAAATAAAATTATAAATACAGATCATTTAAACTGTTTAAAACTTGTTTTAGGTATTTCAATAGTGCTTAAAGCACTTAATAGCACTTTTAAAGCACTTATAAAGTAAAAAGTTAGAAACAATGTAAAAAGCAAAGATCACACGGAGATCACATGGATCTAACTGACAACTCGCCCAACCTGGTTGCCATAATTCTCTTGCCTGTAGAAGACATCTATATGTCTGTCTGTCTGTCTCTTTATCTATCTACAGTATCTCTTTATCTATCTGTCTATCTGTCTATCTATCTATCGACAATATTTTAACTATTTGCCTGTTTATCTGTCTATCTAGCTAGCTGGCTAGCTATCTACAAGGAAATACAGCATTAGGGTTTTTTGACCAGTCAGTCGACTGCCAACACTCAAGCATGGTTTCAAAGACACATTATTTTTTTGGCTGGGACTTCCCATGCCCCCTTGGTGTCTCTCTCCTTCAGGCCCCATGAACACTGCCTTCTTGCCACCCTTCTGCTGACACTTACATCCAGGATTCCTAAGATCCTCTGACACCCCTCCAGTTCCAGCCTATTCCTGCCAGCCCCAGCTGACACCAGTGAGGAAGTACCTTAGATATCAAGGATGATGGTCAGGGGGAAAACATGGTGTGTTGAGGGCTTGGGTGGCATGGAGGACACACAGAGTGTGGTTTCTCCCTTCCCTCTGCTAATCCTTGTCATGGCTGCACATCACAGTATCCTGGGAGAAATGTACATCAGTGCATGGTCACCCATAGCATAAAGCATTCTCCAACATCATACCACCAGGAGCTGATTTAGGAGTGGTGTGAACCATATCCTCCCTCAGCATCCATGCAGATACTCTTCACCCTCCATGCTGGTCTCTCCTTTAAGCATCCCTGGTACAAGGTACAACTCTGGGTCACAAGAATGATTAGCGGTTGCCTCATATTTCAGTTCCATGAAGCCAGGCAAACGTGTTTTCACATCATCAATAAATTACACAGTATGAAGGATACAGTACACCCCATGACAAACACAGTGCTTGTATGTTAAGACCACAGGATACAGACCAGGAGAAGAGTTTTTGTGTTTGCCACATGCAAGCCAGCTGATTCATTTCAAACATTGCAGAAGACATGGAGCAGAGTTTGCAAGTTGCCCAACATTGTCCCAGATCAGTAGCAGACTGTGAGTTGGTTGTGCAATGGTTTCTTTTGTTTTCCTCACTTTCATGACTCTTAAGTCTCACAAGACCATGAGTCCTATCACACAAATGTGGATTTTGAGTAACAAAAAAAATGAACCATACACCAGTTTGTAACAAGCCAGTTATATAAGATTGGTGAAATAAAGAATTGTGGCATACATGACATTGGCACTTGTTTGTCTTAATAATTTTAAATCTAAAATATATCTCAGTAAAGCCACTAATCAAAGAATCACCCTTGGGGAAAACTCTAACAAAGCTGAAAACTTCAAGTTTAAATTCCCAGTCATTTGTGTGGTATCTGTAAGCAATAAAAGGGTCTTTGAAATCCATATTTTAGTATATTTTCAACCTTTAGGAACATTTTAACCACTCAACTTACCTTTAACAAATTTATGGGATCCAGACAGTCTGACATTAACTTCATGCTTCGGAAATTTCATTGATACATAGATACATAGACAGTGTCGGCAGATAAGGGCCTACGGCCCACCCAGTCTTCCCATTTGAGCATGTAAGTTCACTTTTTGTTTTCCTAGAAGTCTGTTGCACCTTACCCCTGACCTCCAGAATTCCCTTTTGTCTATCCCATGCATTCTTTAATCCCGTGATTCTTTCAGCCCCCACCACTTCCTCTGGCAGGATGTTCCACTTGTCCACCACCCGTTCTGTGAAGGAATTCTTCCTCACGTTTTCTCTGAATTGTCCTCCCTCCAACTTCATCCCATGCCCTCTAGTCCTGGAACATCTTTTTTGCTTACAAATAGTGTATTCCTGCACCCTGTTCCTCCCTGTAAAATACTTGTATGTCTCTTTCATATCCCCTCTCTCCCTCCTCTCCTCCAGGGAGTACCTATTCAGTTCCTTCAACTTGTTCTCATAGGACTTGTAATGCAATCCATGTACCATCTTTGTTGCCCTCCTCTGAACCTTCTCTACCCTGTCTATGTCCTTACGTAGGTAAGGTCTCCAGAACTGTACACTGTACTCCAGGCGGGGCCTCACTAGTGTCTTGTATGGTGGAATTATGACCTCCCTTTTCCTGCTGGTGATGCCCTGCCTATGCATCCCAGCATCCATTTGTTTTACCTGCTGCCTTGTCACACTGTTTCTACCTGAGGTCATCAGAGATGATAACCCCAAGATCCCTTTCCTGCTTGGTGCATGCTATATCCTCACCCCCCCAACTGATATATTGTGCCAGGGTTTTTGTGCCCCATATGCATTATCTTGCACTTCTTTGCATTGAATTTCAACTGCCAAACCCCTGACCATTCTTCAAGTTTCTGCAGGTCCCTTCTCATTCTGTTTACACCCTCTGGTGTGTCTACTCTGTTACAGAGCTTTGTGTCATTGGCGAACAGGGAAATTCTGCCTTCTGGGTCTTGTGCAATGTCACTGATGAAGATGTTGAATAGAACCGGTCCCAGCACTGATACCTGTGGTACCCCACTGGTCACTCTTCCCTTTGAGGAGTGACAACCATTTACCACCACCCTCTGTGTCCTGCCACCCAGCCAGTTACCTACCCACCACACTACTGTCCTGCCCACACCCATATTCCCCAGTTTGTGTAATAGTCTTCTATGTGGCACAGTGTCAAAGGCCTTCCTGAAGTCCAGATAGGCCATGTCCACTGCCCTCCGCTGATCCACCTCTCTAGTCACCAAGTCAAAAAATTCAATGAGGTTGGTCTGACATGACCTCCCCCTGGTGAAACCATGCTGCCTTGGGTCCTGTAGTCCATTGACAACCAGATGTTCCACCAATCTCTCCTTCAGTAGTGCTTCCATGATCTTCCCCACTACCAAGGTGAGGCTGACTGGTCTGTAGTTCCCTGTGTCCTCTTTGTTCCCACTTTTGTATAAGGGGACTACATCTTCTGTCCTCCAGTCTTTGGGTACCTCCCCTGTTTCCAGTGATCGGCTAAACAGGGTTGCCAGAGATTCAGCCACCACCTCTCTTAGTTCTTTAAGGCCCCTGGGGTGCACCCCATCTGGCCCCATTGCTTTATCAATGCTTATTACTTCCAATTCCTTCAGGACCATTTCTCATGTAAAGGGACTTGTGTCCATTTCTGCACCATTCCCAACCCTTGTACTCTCTTCAGACCCATTATGCTCCTCTTCCTCAGTAAAGACTGAGCAGAAATACCTGTTCAATATGTCAGATATACTGTTGTCATCCTCCAAGAGGCCCCCATCCTCCCCCTTCAGGCTCACTATCCCTCCCTTTGCCTTTCTTTTTTCACTTATGTACCTGTAAAAGGTTTTTTCCCCTCTACCCACTGATTTTGCAATGTGCTTTTCTGGCTGAACTTTGGTTTCCCTTACTGACCTACCTGCCTCCCTTTGCATCTCCTGGTACTTCTCCCTATCCTCTTCTGCCTGTGTTTTTTTTGTATTGCCTGAATGCAATCTTTTTGGATTTCACTTTCTCCGCTACCTCCTTGGAAAACCATAATGGCCTCCTCTTCCTTTTCCCCTTGCTAACTTGCTTAATGCATAATTCTGTTGCTCTTGTAATCCCCATTTTAAATGCTGCCCACTGTTTCTCAACCCCTGATTATTGCCCCATTTCCCTTAATGCCTCTTTCAAGCATCTCCCCATTTTCTCAAAGTCTGCCCCCCTAAAATCCAGGATACGTGTTTTTGTGTGGTTTGGTTCTGCACCTTCTATGATTTCAAACCACAATGACTGGTGGTCACTGTTCCCCCGGTGCTCCCCCACTGTTACCCCATCACACTGTCCCTGTTTGTGAGCACAAGGTCCAGTATTGCCTTCTGCCGAGTTGGTTCCATGACCAGTTGCTTGAGGAAGGCACGCTGAAGGGAGTCCAGGATAAATCTGCTCCTAATTGGTGCTGCTGCTACTGGGATGCTCTAGTCCACATCTGGAATATTGAGGTCTCCAACCAGCACTACATCACACTTGTCTGCCATCCTTTGGATGGCTAGCATCAGCTCCCTATCTGTTTCTTCCTCCTGGGCTGGTGGTCTATAGACCACACCTGTGCAGATGGCTGGCCTCATTTTCCTTTCCAGCTTAACCCACAGTATCTCTCCCCCATTTTGTTCCTCCTGGATCTCTGTGGCCCCTATGCCATTTTTCACATACAGTGTCACTCTTCCTCCCTTCCTACCTGCCCTGTCTCTTCTGAATATGCTGTAGCTAGGTATGGCCATCTCCCAGTCGTGGTTATCATCACACCAGGTTTTTGTGATGGCCACAATGTCCTGGTCCGACTGCATCATGACAGCCTCCAGATCCTCCATCTTGTTGCTAAGGCTCCTGGCATTGGCACACATGGCTTTCCATGATTTGACCTCTCTAGACAGTTTAGCTGTTCTACTCCAGCCCCTTCCCTGGTTGCCCTTTATCCCTGGTTCTCCTTGTTGTCTGCCCTTCTGCTGAATTTTGCCCCTTTTCTGCCTATCCACCTCTTGGGTGCATGTCTCCATATTTTGCACACTACTTTGTAGAGATATCCACTCTTCTGGTTCACTGGTTCCACTGCTAGCTGTGGGGTGGGCAATTAGGTACCCTCCTTGCTGGCTGGCCTTCCACCCCCCCCCCTGGCTAGTTTAAATGCTTATCAATGTAGCATTTAAAATTATCATTCAGTGCTTGGATTACCCTCCAGGATGGATGCAGGCTGTCATGCTTGAACAAGCCTCCATCCCTCCAGATGGTTCCCCAGTCACCAATGAATCCAAACCCTTCTCACAGCACCAGTTCTTAAACCATAAGTTAAAGTTCCTGGTGCATGCTCCCCTATGCTCTCCCATGCCTCTCACAGGTAGTACTTCTGAGAAGGTGACAAAAGCTACTTGCTTCAGACCCTTCCCTAATTTCCTAAACTCTTCCTGAACTTCCTTTGGCTCCTCATTTGCCAGGTCATTAGTACCTAGATGGATAATGACATCCAGCTCACCCTCCCTTCTTGCCTTCCCAGCGATCCCCCGGATCTTCCTTCCATCCCTCCATGCCATGGCACCTGCTAGGCACCTCATCTCCCTGTCCTCCCCTCCTGTGTTTCTAACTGGATCCCTCTTATGATGGAGTTCCCCACCAGGATTCACTTCCTCCTCCCCTGGGGTCTGCTGCTCTCCCCACTGAGATCATCTCCTTGGCTACCCTCCACATCCTTTCCTTCCACTTCTCTGGGTACCTCTATTTGGTTGTCCCTATTTGCCAGTGTGTCATATGAGTTCTTGAGTGGAATAGGATATGGGATGTGCCTCTGCCTGACCACCCTAACCCTCCCTGAGCCCACTGTCATTCAAGTGCTCCTCATTCTTGGCATCCTTTGAGGCAGCGGCATTGGACTGGGTGGTCTCTGGATGGGGGTGATGGTACTCCTGACCCAGTTTACTTCCGCTCTGAGTCTGGCTACCTCATCCCACAGTCCAAAGAGATGCATGCAGATAGGGCAGCACCTCAGCATCCAGAAGGTCTGCCTGAATATGGCTGCCCTGCAGCCACTGCATTGCACCACTCCCCACATTATACTGCACTTACACTGCTATTCTAGTACTTGTCTGTTACTGAAGCTCTCCTAGTTCCCTTCTTATTAATTTACTGTCCTAAAAAATCCTGCCACTGATCCTCAGATACTTTTCTTTAAAAAAAGACAAAAATAAATTAAAAAATGATTCTAAACACTTGTCATGCTGAGGGCGGGCTTCTTCTCCCCTATGCCCCTCCTATTCCATAACCCCTACTATCCCCTTTGCTTAGCTCCTGTCAATCAGATTTAACAGGTCATATAATTAAGAGTTGGGGCCGAGGGGTGTGAAAATTTGCAGCAATTAAAGAAAGCAAAGGAATACACCACCACTATAAGCACACCAAACTAGGTTTCAAATTTTAAACAGCCCAAAAACAATTCTAAGTAAAGACAGCAAAGAAATTACAGTGTCACTAAAAGCCAAAATCTAAATTTAAAACAAAAATAGCAATGAACAGTTACTGTAAAGCACTGAAATGAATCTGTTTCCTTCCCCTTCTGGCTTCTGGCTTCTTCTGAGAAAACAAGTTTCAGGTTATTCTTTTCAGGGAAGGCTGCGGAATTGTGCTGCAAAAATTAGATTGAACATAGAAATGCATTTGTAACCTTAAGTATAGGGTTGCGACTGTGTCCATGTAAATTAGGTGACTTAGACTGCCCAAATACGTCTATTATCTGACATGTTTAAGTTTTATATATATTTCTCACATACTGTAATTTAACACAACATCCACCTCTGTCCTATTTTTGATACAATTTTTAAGTATAATAAGAGATGTAAATGAAAATGAAAAAAAGACTGATTTTCAAGGCTGTCCAGGTGCACACGCAGACTCGTGTCATGATTCTAGACAATCGTGCTACTTGCTTCAAAAAGTCAGACCACATAAAATGTGGCCTACTGTCTCATTGCAAGAGACACATGTTGCACACAGAAAATTACACATACATGAAAATAATGGTGCATGCATTAAAATAACAGTGAATTCATGTAAATAATGGTACAGGCATTAAAATATTGGTCCATGTAATAAAATAATGGTGCAAGTATCAAAAGAATGGTGCGTGCATTAAAATAATGTTTCATGCATCAGAGTAATGGAGCATGCATTAAAATAATGATATATTCATTAAAAGAATGGTGAATGCATTACAACAATGGTACTGTACATGCCTAAAAACAATGGTGCATGAATTCAATTTGTATCAAAATAATGATGCATGCATTAAAATAATGGTGTATGTACCAAAATATTGGTGCATGCATTAACATAATTGTGCAAGCATCAGAATAATGGTGCATGCATTAAAATAATAGTGCATACATTAAAGAACACCTTTCCTGGGGCTGACAATCATTACAGGGAACTTCTTAACTCATTGTGAGCTCCTATATGACATTTGCCATATTCTTTTAAATAGCAACTAAAGGAAGGGAAGGGATCATAATTTGTACTTGAGGGACTGGCAACATGATCCCTTTAAGTTTCCTGCCTCTCTGATCCACCCCCTGCGCTCAGATGTTTTGTGATGCATTTATAGGTCAAGCAGGGGTTCACACTCTATTTATTTGAATAAAGCTTCTTTTTCTAAGGTAACTTTTCCCATTTAAAATTGGTATTTGATACCGTTTGATGCCTGGATTCAACTAACAAAACTCTTGTTAGTTGAACCCTGTCATCTATTGGCAAAAATGGGGCTGGCAGTATAGCCAAGATGTTAGATTAATGAGCTGTCGATGAGCTTGGTACATACAGCAGACCTGGGTTTGATTCCTACAACTTCCATTTGCATGTTGTGCGACTCAATACAAGTCACTTAACCTTTCCAATGCTCCCGGGTTACTGCTAGGCCTAGTTATGCCTAGTGGGCTTTACCCAATTACCAAAGAATACAAAAAAAAAAAAAATCCTGATCACTTTAGAAGGCATGGGGCCATAATGTCACAGGTGATATAGCGCACATCAAACCACTCACCAAACACAGCATGCGGCCACACAGTCATGGCACATAATACTAACCACAACAGAAATGCTGTATGCCCAAACTGTCTTATTGTTTTTGCAGGGGGCTTCACCCTCGCACACCTCAAAATAGGGGGTTCTCCCCCCACCGACTATTTATAATCAACTCCACGGAGGTGTGGACACATGGGCAAAAAAAAATTTCACGGCAACACTTAGCAATTGGTGATCTGACAGGAACTACCAATAAGAAATTCCCACAACAGGGATTCAAACCCTGGTCTTGCCAAGCTACCCACTGCATGATTGGGTGCTTTAGCCACTCCACCATGGGACTGGGTCAACCAAGTATCCGATCAGCAGTTACTACATGCACTTCCCCTTCCTGTGCAGAGCGACAGGGGTAGAGATACTTGCATATTGCTCATATACCCCTGTCGCTGTGAAGCACTAAAAGCTACAGATGGCTCAGTTCTTCATGCACAGTTTAGTCCTCTCTATAATGACACAGTACCCTTTAGAAAAAGATGCTCCATTCAAGTAAATCAATGCACCCCATCACTCAACCTACAAAGAGATTAAAAAACATCAGATTGTGGGGGTGGATCAGAGAGTAAAAAAGTGGAAAGGGATCATGCTGTCAGCCTCTCAGAGGCAAATTATGATCCTTTACTTTGGGGGCTGTTTAAAAACTCTGGCAAGCAACGTAGAGAACCTTGCGACGATGTAAAGGAGCTCCCTGTTTTTTTCATTTTAGAAATTAAAAACCCCAAGAAAGGTTCCTTTTAAAATAATGATACATGAATTAAAATAATATTGCATACATTAAAGTAATGGTGTATGTATTAACAATAAAGAAACAAACGTCATTATGTTGCTGAAAAGCAGGCAAACTGCCATAAATGTGCAACATGTTTGAAAATACCAATCTACCCTTTTAGCACATTCATTTCTGCTGCATAGCAGAGCTAAGCTGATGTATTGCTATGACATAGTAGTGACGGGACTCTGAAAGCATGTGACCAGTGGTTAGTGACACCTTCCACCCTCTGATTACCATTCCTGCTGTCTAGTGCTGTTTCCCTTGTATCTAGTGGCACCTCCCACCCTGTGATCATCATCCCCATAATGTATTTATTTTTCTCTGGTGTCTAGTAGCACCCACACCCTCCAATCACTGTTCCCATAATGTATTCCTCTTATCTAGTGTCTAATGGCATATCCACCCTCCAATCACTGTCCCCATAAATACATGCCTCTTTCTCTGTTGTCTAGTGACACCATCACCTTCTGATCACCATCCTTGTAATATATTTCTCAACGGTGTCCTTTCACAGTGGCGTTGAAGCACATGCAGTTCTCTGTATCTACTATAGTGCTGTTCCTCCATCCCCCAGCACACTATTTTCCTGCTCTGCTCTCACTTCCAGTTCACATCCAGGTTCTGGGCAAGCACTTGTAATAATCTTTCACTGATGTCTAGTGGAAGTCCCCCAACCTCCCATCACTGTCCACATTATTTAACAAGCTTTCCCTGGTATTTTGTGGCACCTTCAACTCTGATCACTTTCCCAATATTGTATTACTGTTTCCATGGCGGCTGGTGGAACCCCATCCTCTGATCACCATCCCGTATGTGTAGTGTTGTTTCCCTGCTGTCTAGTGGCACCCCCCCAGCCTCTGATTGCCATTCCTATAATGTATTCCTCTTTCTCTGGTGTCTAGTTGCAGCTCTCACCCTCCGATTGCTCCCCCCATAATGTTTTCCTCTTTATATGGTTTCCAGTGGCACCCACCCTTCAATTGCAGTCCTCTAATATATTCCTCTTTCCTGGTATCTAGTGGTACCCCCATCCTTCGATGGCTGTCCTCATAATATATTCCTCTTTTCCCGGTGTCTATCAGTACCCCCACCTTTCTGTTGTCATGCCCATAATGTATTCCTCTTTCTCTGTTGTCTAGTGGCATCCCCCACCCTCCGATCACTGTCCCCATAGTGTTTTCCTTGTTCCCTGGTGTCTAGTAGCACCCAACCACACTCCAATCACCATTCCCCCACTATATTCCTCTTTCCTGGTGTCTAGAGACACCCTCCACCTTCTGACTGCTGTTCTCATAATATATTCCTCTTTCTCTGGTGTCTAGCAGCACCTTCACACTCCAATCATTGTCCCAGTATGAAATAAAGAACTACATCTCAAGTTTTTTTGAAACCTAAAAAATGGAAAATGGTCTCTCACCAGTCTGATCCCCCACTCCCACCTCTCACTCAGCACCCACACACCCCAAACCCCTATAAACACCCTAACTCCCTTGAACATGCCTTATGGCAAACATCCACTCTCCAATCAAAGAGACGTCTTGCTGCTGGAACTGCCCGCTTCAGTATGAAAAACTAAGGTAAGTGCAGTTCAATGTATTTTTTTATTTATTTATTTTAAAATTGGCAATGTAGAAAGGCACACTGAGCTGAGGGTCATTTCTAGATGCAACCTGGGGGGAAGGGATATAATACAGGTAAAAAGATAACATTAGAAACAGAAATTATCATAGTGCAATAATACATACAGACTCAGATATAATGTTTGAAAATGAACAAGGTTTCAGCACAGCTCAGTTGCGGCTGTGGTATAGTTAGGGAGCATTTGGGCCAGTGCTAGAAGCAGCAGGTAAGAGTTTCAGCAGGCTCTTGAAGGTAGGGAGAGAGGTAGCTTGATGAAGGGGTAGGTGAGGGTTGATTTCAGTGGGAAGGGAATCAGTAAGAGAATGCAAATTAACCAGAAGCTGAGTGGAGGTGGAGAAGGGAGAAGGATCAGAGTGGATAGGAGGAGGGATGGGCAGGGGACAGAAGGGATGAGATATAGGAAGGGCGGGAGCTACATCAGTACTTCACAATTAGTTCCAGGGAGTGGGTATGGTGACAGTGGGAGAGTGGAGGGATAGATAGAGAAGAATAGGGGTAGCAATGGTGTTTATAGAAAGGTAAGTTTGAGGCAAATAGCAAAAGGCATGTAGGAGGGTGTCTAATTTAGTCATGGAGGAGGTGGGAGCAGTCTCATAGACAGTGTCAGCACAGTCAAACACTGGGAGAATAGTTTTTTATTACCATCTCCTGGTGAATGGAAGGGTAGAGGCCATTTATATTTTGGTACAGTACACCAACCTTTGGGTGGATTTTGGAGTGTAGGGAGTATATATGGATGGAAAAGTCAAGATTGTCATTAAGCCAGTCGCCGAGGTATTTGAATGCTGAGACTGTTTTGAGAGGCGAGCAATCTTGGGTGATGAGTTAGGGAAGGGACAGGCACTTGGACAGTTTTTGTCTTGTCCTGAATGTAATTTTAAGAGTTTTTTTATTGGTGTTGACAATTAAGTGGTTTGACTGAAACCAACTTAGCACATTGTTAAAATTATGCTGGAGAGGGGCCTCCACATTAGGAGTAGAAAGACCAGATGAGTAGATGATAGTATCATCAGCATACACGTGGAGCTGGGAGACAGAGCAGACACTAAGGAGGTCATTTATGAAAAGGGAGAAAAGGAATGGACCTGGGATGAAGCCTTGGGAAACTATTGCAAGGATGGGGACAGGGGAAGACATGGTTAACTCATTGCCTCCTCAGGAGCTCTCTGAAGTTGCACCACTTGTCTCCTGTATACTGTTAACAGTGAATCCTGGGCCTTGATAAGAAAAATCAAGTCATAGTCAGCATGGCACAAACAAATCCTAATAGCTCAAGAACTGTAAGTGCTAGACACAAAGTATGAGAAGCAAAGTTGTTCAGCACAACATTACCTTTCCAATGGTGGTATGCAAGTAATAATAAGTAATTTTTTGTTTTCTATGCTGCTTGAATCAAAGGCAACATAAACCATACACGCCATGAAACAAATGTGAATAACTCCTAACGTATACCTGCTATACACAAAATATCAGTGGCAAACTTGTTCAGCACAAAATTACCTTTCCAATGGTGGTATGCAATCATGTATATATTCTATTCTATTGTGTTATGTATTAAAATATATAAGTGACTTCTCCAGACATTGCAAAGGCACACTGGAACTCAGTAGCTGACTTCTGTAGTCATCTTCAGGACACAACAGAGTGTATTTTACCACCAACTACAGGGGTTTGCTAGGAGACAATGAGTTAACCATCCTGGACCACCTGATGCCTGTTCATGATGTAGAACCTGAGCCAGTTAATTGTTTGTGCTGCCAGGCCAACTGAGTACAGCTTTTTTAGAGTGGAGCAAATGGAATACTGAGTTGAAAGACTTTGCCAGGTCTATAAAGAGGTCAGCAGTGATGTGCTCAAGATCCATCCCTGAGAGGATAGAATCTGTGACATGCAGTAAGAAGGCAGTGGTGGAATGACCCCTCCTAAAGCCAGCTTGGACAGGGGAGAGTGTGTCAGAGGCAGAGAGGAATTCAGCAAGCCTAGTGTAGACTACAGACTCCTGGAGTTTGGCTAGTGATGGGAGGACAGATCTAGGATGATAGCTCCATGGGAGGCTGGGTCACCATCTTTGTGGAGAGGGCAGGACCATGGCCTCTTTCCTGGCCAGAAGGATCTTACCAGAGGTGAGGAAAAGATTCAGGAGGTGTGTGAGGGTGAGGGCAATGGCTGGGGAAGAGATGGGAAGGAGCTTTAGGTCAATGACATCTGGTCTATTCTTGTTATGGTTAAGCAAGACCCCTAGAATTCTGCGGCTGCAGAATTTTGCACAGAACTTGCAACCTACCACAGAACTTCTGCAGTGCCACAGAATTCACCATTCTTGGTGATTCTTTATTAATATTTTTGTTTATGCATTGAACCTGGTTCCCTTCCCCTCTTTTTGTATACAAAAAGCCCTCTATGCTCAGAATGTGATGTTATCAGTGCTATAACATACATTAGCTAATGAAATGTCTGCATTCTGCAACATAAATAAATAGTCACTTATCTACCACAGCTCCTATTGCCAGAGGCGGTGGCACAGCACATCAGGCATGATGATATTTGCTCAACCTGCACTACAGCCTAAAACAATTTTCAGTCTTACATCGTTACACTAGGGCCAACTTAACAAAACCTTGACAATAGCATAGACCTGTTATGTCTATACCTTACTTTGTACAAACTTATTTTTGCCTTTAAGGTACAGAGATGCCATCTGAAATGAATAACTGATAACATGAATTAACCTGTCATTTTAAGAAAAATAAGGTAATTATGCTCAGGAAAGTGAAATATAATAATGTGTAGTCCTGCTGAAAGAAAAGACCTATTAAATAAATAATTGAGCTGTATATAGTTTTGCCAGGGTTATTCATTACATATTGTCATTGGTTGACAGAATCACCTAAAAGTTATGGAGAAATGTTGTGTGCAGTGCCAGCTGTTGGGTCAGAGGGTAACATGTTGTGTTTCCATGCTGGCAACTCAGGTTCAGAAATGAGCTCTGGGAGCTGGCTGGGCAGCACAAGAATTGGGGGAACACACCACTGCTCTGAGCCTGGGAAGGTATGTTTCAGTGTTCTGTCACACAGGGGACACATTGTGATGGACTGGAGAGCTTTATCTTACAATGGGTTCACATGCATGTCATGGCCTGATGGTGTTACATAGTGTCAGGGGAAGTAGGTTGGCATTAAAAATTAGTTTTGCAGTATCTCCTCTATTCTGTTTATTCCATTTCCAAAGGGACCTGTATGAATGAGGATACAATTTCATGGACATTTAAAAAAAATAAAATATATATATATATATATATATATATATATACACATACATACACTCTCTCTCTATATATATATATATATAGAGAGAGAAGAGGGAGAAAGATACACACACATTGTTGTATGTATGTTACAGATTGCATATAAATATATAAGTGATTCACAGTGGGGACCTCATGAGTGGTGTAGACAGCACATATAAATGTATAAGTGATACACAGTGGGGACCTCATGAGTAGTATAGACAGCATGAATATAGAAATACCTTATTTATCACAAAAGGTCCCCTCTGCATATTTCATTCATGCAATAGGCTAGGACCTTAAGAGAGATTTTTTTTTTGCTTTTTTAAACATCAAATTATTTCTATAAGTCTGTTATTTTTTGAAATAGTGTTACTGTGATTTCTCCCATCCTGATTGCTATAACTATTGCCATGGATGTGAAATCAGGATGACAAGCTGACACTGTGCTATAGTAGTTTGTTAGTGCCACAGAACTTCCGAAGAAATTACAAACCCCTGCCACAGAACTTCTGCAGCAAATGGTAATATTGCCACAGAACTTGGTCCCAATGTGCCGAAGAAAAAGTAGGGTCCTTGTAGTTAAGGAACCTGAGTGCTTGAAGGACTTCCTGCCAGGAGATTAGGGGAAGTGGTATCTGTTAGGAGAAAGAGTAATGGAGGGGACAGTAGCTGAAGGGGGGTGGTCTGGAACAGCACATACAATAAACAACTTATTGGATGTGTCTGTAACAGAGTCAGGGTCTAAAACCCAATGAGCTGTCCACTAAGAGGATGTTGGAGCCACCTGGGAAGGCTGGTCAGGGAGGGAGTGGCTTGTTTTCCAGTAGCATGTTGGGGAGCAGAGGTTGCAACACAGGTGGTCCTTGAAGTAGTCTGCCTTGTCAGGATGGATGGCCTTTGTTCATGTGTTTCTTTGGATCCTGTACTCTTAGTGGTTGGCCAGGTCTGGTAGAATTTGAAGAGGGCCCAGGCCCAGTCACATGATTTGCTGTGGGTGATTAGGTTTGCAATGATCCATGGGTGATGGGTTATTTTCAGTTTCATGTCATAACAGTGATCGTGAAACAGTGATCGCTATTATGGTGTGTGTATATAGCCAAAAAGCATATTGGCGATATACAATTCTCAGAGACTCCACTTCTGGGAACACTTACTGTATTTGCAGGGGGGAGCTATGCTCCCGTACCTCCCACATCCTCCTGCTTTTAGATTACCAACTCCGGGGTGCATGTCAAGGAGGGGGCAAAACTCAGTCTGGGAAAAAGAAAATGCAGATGCAAGCAATGGTAACATTTTCTCCTCTTATGAGGCCTGAACAAAGTTCATACTGCACCATAGCCAGCCACCCTCACCACTACACCACAGGGCTGACTCAGCTGCTTCAGGCTCTCCTCCCTACCTAAACCCTCCTTCCTAACCCTCCGCTTCCTATCCCTCCCCTTCCAGTCACTCTCCTTGTATTCCATTGCTACCCTTGCAAGATAGCGCATGATGACAGTACTAAAAATGAGTCGCTGTTTTTGCAGTCGCTTATTTTTAATAACTGTCATCATTGGGTACCATTATTTTCTATTCTGAGTAAACTTGTAGACCTTTTGTGTAACTGGAAATATAGCCTGTTTGTAAATATTCTTAGTTCTCTAGTAAAGAATCTATTTTTGATAAGTCCAGTGACTGCCTATTTATTTTAAAAAGGTATTTTTACTATTTCTGCTGGACTCTGTTTTCAGTCCATGTTTGAAGGGCATATTGCCCACAGTTACTTTGCTGATCATCCCCACCTTGCACAGGAGGTAAAAGGTGGTTTCGCGGTTCATGGCAAAAATAAGGTGGTGGCAAAGAATCAGAAGTCCCTGACAGAGGACTGCCCTGTAAGTTAGGGGCCAAAAGGGCAGTTTTTCTCACAGCTGGTAACAGGGGTGAGGACTTTCTGTCACACTGTGGGGGAGCAGTGATCGGAACACAGGTCCCAGTTTCAATGGGGTATTGAACTTTGATGCATAACTTTGTCATTTTTGTATATTTTTGCCCTAGATTTTCAACATGGCTTTTTTAGGACCCCACCTCATGACGAATGGCAGTGGAATTATGCACAACAGGCCTGAAAGATGATTTCACACTTGCATTGTGAAATCACCTTTTGGGCGGTATTTAAACATTTTCACCACCATTGTTCATGAGTCAGGTTCATAAGAATGCTAGGTTAAAATCTGGGTGCAATATACATTATGCAGAAATGATAGCATTATAAGCACATGCTGACATTTTTTTTTCACTATGATAATTTTTAATATTTTAACCCCAAATTTTCAACATAGAAATTTTTTTCACATCACCTCATGAATGTGACAGCAGACATTTTTTAAAGCCTGCCCAAAATGTGTTTTTGCACCTGTGGCTCTGATGTTTCAGTGGCATGGAATCACATTTTGGCAGGGATCTCTAAACTTTCTCATACCACATACATGAGGTGCAGTGAAGCAGCCTGACCCTTTTTTGGCTGCATCACTATCAACATTTTGCAACCATATTGGCTCTGACCAAATTTTGTTTTGCCACAAACACAGCTAAAAAACAGAAATTACACCTGGGCCAAGACATTTGAACATCCAACAATAGGATTTTTGCAGTGACTGACCTGTGAACACTTGTACTTTGCTCCTGTTTATAGTGGCCCAGATATTCAAAACGGTTGCGCCATGCGCAACAGGGTTGCGCCATGCGCAAGTCCAAAATGCGCCATTCTGCGATATTCAGCAGGAGGCAGTTACGCCACTGGCAACAGGTTGCGTAAGAGAGCAATGCAAATGAATGCATGCTCAACAGGAGGGGGAGGATCCATGCATAACCTGCGCAACCCGATATTCAGTCGGGTTGCGCAGAGTTGTGCATGCACAACCCCCAACCTGCGCGCACAGCTTGAGCCAAAAGGCTTAAGTTGAGGGCCACCCACAGGTGAGCTGCTGCATTGCAGGGCGCAACACAGCAGCTGCCACCCTGGCTGGCTCCCAACTCGGTCCCTGTGCCCCCCACCAGCCCGATCGCCGGGCAGTACAGGTACATGAACCCCCACATCTCCACAGCCCGATCACGGGCAGAACACGTACATGTCCCCCACACATCTCCCACAGCCCGATCGCGGGCAGGACCTGTATGAACCCCCAGTGCCCGATCGCGGGCAAAACCTGTATGAACCCCCAGTGCCCGATCGCGGGCAGAGATAACCCTCCCCAACCCGAATAACTCCTGGTGTGGTCAGTGGACGTAAAGCCCGATCGCGGGCAGAATGTCAAGCACAACCCCCAAACATCTCCCTGGTGTCTAGTGTCCCCCACCCACCCACGAGCCTCACCCGCTCCTCCGCGGCGGTGAACGACAGCATCCACCATTGGCTGTAGCTCTGCACCATGGCGGCAGCCCTACCGGACAGTCAGTCGGCGGGCGGCGGGTGGCAGGCGGGTGGGATGCTGTCGCCCGCCGCCGCGAGGGGTGAGCGGGTGGAGGGCTCGGGTGGGTGGGGGGACACTAGAACCAGGGAGATGTTTGGGGTTGTAGCAGACATTCTGCCCGCGATCGGGCTTTACGTCCACTGGACCACCAGGGAGTTATTCGGGTTGGGGAGGGAGTTACATCTCTGCCCGCGATCGGGCACTGGGGGTTCATACAGGTTCTGCCCGCATCGGGCTGTGGGAGATGTGGGGGGGACATGTACGCAGTTCTGTCCGCGATCGGGCTGTGGGAGATGTGGGGACATGTACGTGTTCTGCCCGCGATTGGGCTGCTGGGAGATGTGGGGGGGTGTTGTTCTTGCCCGCGATCGGGCTGTGGAGATGTGTGGTGGGGACATGAACTGTGATGTTCACATTGGCTGCATTAGGCGTCTGTCCCGATGGCTGCTGCCTGGCAGGGTGGCCAGGAGCAAGTCCTCGGGATCGGAGCACCTACATGCAAATGGTAGGCAAATGGGGCCATAAATAGATGCAATGGCCCCCCGCGCCTTTGCATAAATTATGGCCCCATTTGCATGTCACCTTTGAATATCGGAAATTTGTGCATGGCGCAATGGTACTTGCCACCCAAGTTTAATGCTCAACTCTGGCACTTGGGAAGGCGAGTTCCACTGCGCCCATGCGCTAGTGTTGTGTTGGGGTGATATTCAAAGGAGTTGCTCAACAGAGCAAATCCTTTGAATATCACTCCTGGCCACACCCTTGCGCAACTATTTTGAGCAGCGCAGGGGCTTGCGCCTCAGACTGGCGCAGTTTGAATATCTGGGCCTGTGAGTACATTTAAAATAAAAAGGTTTTTCTGCTGTTTATATCTTCACATGTTTCAATAAAGCTTTTTTTTTAATTTACAGAACTTATACCTTCTTTTTTTACTAGTCTTTCATTGGAGATTGGAGGGAAATAAACCATAATAATTCTGAGTAAAAGAAAATGACTCTGTCACCTAATATGCTGCCATTTTTAACATTTATGGTCTTGCTTTTTTAGGCTTTTATAAGGTGTACTCATTAAGGAAAAAATGCTGAAACTCCTATTTTATAAGAGAAAACTTCAGTAAATACAAAAACAAGTTTATAGAGAAATACTAGTTATTTATTTGCCAAATACTCACATATTCTATTTTTGTATTAGATCAGCCCCATTGTTTTTTGGTCAGGAACTACATATAACTACAGCATGGTACCGAGGGCACTGTGGACTGGCTGGCACAGTGTAAACTTGCCTGTTTAGTGCTAGAGCAGTGCTGCAAAAACTGTATTTTTCATACTTTTAAATATTTTAATTACTGTATTGTGGAGTGCCCTGTGAAAGAGGTCACATGGTACACATAACTCACTTCAAGAACTGAACACTCTAAAGGCTACCCCATAGTGAGTGGGATATCATTATAGTGTGAGACTGTACAGGTATCAGTCAGTATCTTTTACTATTTTATTACTTTTATACTATATATATTCTGTGCTTTGATTTTCAGTCTCAGCAACAGATATTTTTTCAACAGAGGTGTTGGCTGTTGTGGATGTCCTTGCCAATGCTACCACACAGTATAGTAATGGGATTTGTAGTTCCCTGCAAGTTAGGAACTACATAGCAGTACAGAGTGTTGCTGAGGGAACTGTGGACTGACCAGCACAGACTGTAAACTTACTGACAGGTTACAAAGTCCTGTTTAGTCCTAGAGCAGTGCTGCAAAAACTGTATTTTTATACTTGAAAATATTTTAATTAGTGTATTGTGGAACACCCTATAAAAGAGGTCACCTGTTACACAGACCTCACTTCTTGGACTGAACACTTAAAAAGCTGCCCCATAGCAAGTCAGGCTAGCATGTGTGGTTGAGCATGCAATGGGACGTGCACAGAGACACATACCTTAGTGCATGTGTCTAGAGAGTCCAGCAAGTCTACTGGAACAGCAAACACAGGTAACTTTAATATTTGTTTAGGATACTTGGAAGATATTAATGCTGTGTAGGTCCCTGTCATTGTTTAGTGGACTTAATCTTATTCATTAAGCGCTTATATATTCAAGTCAGTAACATATGTCACATCACTTGTGTTGATATTTGAGCTACACTCACATATATAGATTTTCTCAGGGAAGTATCATAATAACCAGAATATAAATATTAAAAGTTTACATATAAATGCTGACACTGGGACTTTATAACCCGTTGCTGCTCTAAGTCTGTTAAAGAATGACAAATAGCACACAATTTATTCACCTGTTTCTGATTGAAACAGGATTCAGTTGTCGGGTGTTTTAGTAACTACTAATTAGTTGCCCTAATAAACTGATTAACTTTCTTGCTTGGATGTGATTGCTTTATTATACTAGCAGGTGTTTCTGCAGCTGTACCTAACGGGCACAAATAATCTATGGGACAATTCAGTGCTATATATCAAATGTTCAAATAAAATTGGTATCTTCTTGGTTCTGATTGTTGTATTTAAACCTTAAATAAGTAAGTGTACAAAAGACATTTATTTTGGTATTATCCTAGAAATCATGTGGTGGACTACTGTTAGGTACTATACACACTAGCAGCAATTAGGAATTAGTAAAGAGAGAGAGAGAGAGAGAGAGATAAAGAGGTAAAAAATGGCTACAGATACAGGGCTGGTTTCTCTTGTTTCACATGAAGTTGGAGTGGCATATATTCTTTGCAAGAAGCTCAATTTACAGCCAGACTTGGATATTTAAGCATTCAAATGCATTCAACGTGTAGAAATTTACAACTTAAAACTACGAATTGCAGAATTAGAAATAATCAGGGCTACACACAGGTTGATTCTAAGCAATCACTCAACTCCAAAGGAAGATGACCAGGAAAAGACACAGAGAACAGGATAATAGTGATGATGGGGCTAGAAATAGTGACTAAACTACTGTAGGAACTAAGGCAGATTTAAAAAGGCCATAGAGCAATGGAATTTGGTATAAATCTATCAAACAGATAAGCAGTTTTAACACTTAATGATATTGGTACCCAGTCTGATGACTGCCACCTTCTCACACCCAGCAATCAGGATATCTTATTGAGTGATTTAACCCCATCTTGCAAGGATATTATACCTAATGTCAAAATTCCAAGTAATTTAAGTTATCCTAATGCAGTATTAAATACTGTGAACAATGACGGTCAGGCTGAAACTTTACAACAGGATCAAGTGATAAATATTGAGGAAGGGCATAGATCCAATGTCAGTATTTTGTGCTTGGTGATTCTGTATTGAAATTTACAGACAATATATATGCAACCCTGATAAACATAACCAGCCATGCATTAGTTTTGCAGGGGCCAAAAATATCAGACATTCACAGTATGGTTGGAAATATCTTGAGTGATGCTGGTGAAAGTTCACTAGCCATTATCTACGCAGGAACCAACAATATCAATAAACCAGATGCCAAATATATCCAGAGGGAATGTGCTGATCTCAGCAAAACATTGAAAGAGAAAGAGTGCAAAATTTATTTCTATGAAATGCTACCCCTTCCCATGGCAAGCTTCACTAGGCAGAAGAAAATAAAGCTGATCAACAAATGGCTATGGAATTTTTTTTTTAAAGAAACAAGTTTACTTGTATAACACATTGGGAAATATTTACAAATAACTCCATCTATTTTATCTGGGATGACCTTTACTTAAGTGGGATGGGCAGTACAGTGCTGGGGAAACAATCTGCAAAATGATATTGCCAAGTCCTTAAACTGACTTGCAAGGGGTCTCACGAAAGTGCCGTTACTTTAACAGGCAGGAAATTTCTATCTTCAAGAGATATGCCTTATTGTAAAATCTTAATGGCCAATGCAAGAAGTTTAAACTTAATGAAAAAAAATATCAGATTTAGAAATAATGCATCATAGAGATAATGCTGATATAGTAGCAATATCAGAAACATTGTGGGACTCATCTTGTTGTTGGATTTGTGAAATACCTGCATTCCATCTTTATTATAAAAATTGAGATAAAAGGAAAGGTGGAGGAGTCTGTATTTATGTCAAACATTATCGTGACATCAAACAAATACAAACAGCAAATAACGCATCCCTTTTGATCGAGAGTATCAGGATCCAATTAAATCTCATAAACAAGAAAAAATTAATGTTAGGGAACTGCTATAGGCCCCAGCAAGCAATATGGAATATAATGATAACTGAATAAGTGAAATATAAACAGCATCTGGCCAAGGTGACACAATTTTCACAGTGGACTTCAACCTACCAGGGATAGATTTGAACTCCCTAATGGGTTCTTCTGCCACTGAGAATGAGTTTATCAGTCTAATAGGATGAATCATTTAATCAGTTCACCTACATGTGGCACCAATATTCTTGACTTTGTGATCACTAACTTTGACTTGGATATCACAAATGCATCTTTGCTATTACCCCATGGCAAAAATGACCACAAAATGATATCAGTTGTCACTTTGGTCTGTACAATAGGATATGCAGAAAATACTACATTCAGTGATTTTTTAAAAAGTGAACTTCAATGGAATTTGTGACCATTTAGATTCCTTAGATTGGGAAAATTACCTGTCCATATTGTCTGTTGAAGACACTTGGTTACTGTTAAGGGTCAGGATCCAAGAAGCAGAAATAACACATGTCCCCCTCAAGAAAAAGCATAAGAATAAGAGGGAAAAGTGCAGTATGGTATACCTCTGCTATTAGGAAAACAAATGATGAGCAAGAGGAAGGCGTACACATGTCATAAAAAAATCCATCTGATATTAATAGACAAAAGTATAGACATAAACTCTGAGTGGTGAAATCTATGAAAAGGAGCGAAAAGAAAATGGTAGTGTTCGAGATTGAACATTCAAAAGACAGTCAAAAATAATTTTACAATTACATAAATAACAGCAGAAACAGCTCAAGGCAATAAGTTCTGTGATGGATAAAGGGACTAGTAAAGAGGATCCTACAGAGTTAGCCAACCTGTTCAATGAATATTTTTGTTCAGTTTTCAGTGAAAAGGGGAAATGCAAATTGCAAAACAAGCCATATTCTGATGAAATAATTTATCTACCACCTCAAGAGGTTGAGAATGCCTGAGTTTAGTCAAAACCAATACCTCTCCAGGCCTGGATGACATCCATTCTAGTCTTCTTAGAAAACTGGCAGCAATTTTGAATTGCCACTTTACTATCCTGTTTAACAAATCCTTGAACACTGGTGACATCCCTTGTGACTGGGGGAGTGCTGTAGTCATTCCACTTTACAAAAGTGGCAGCAGAAGTAGTATGACTAATTACAGTCATATCAGTTTTTATCTCTAGTCAGTAAAACTTTAGAAAGATTAATTAAAATACATTTTGAGAAGGAAACTCAATATAAGGGATTAAAGGACTGGCCACTGTATGGCTTAACTAAAGGTTGATCTTGCACAACTAACTTAATTACCTTCTATGAAAAAGTTAGTAGGAAATTTGATTTTGGTATCCCAGATGACGTCATTCTCCTGGATTTGGAAAGGCATCTGATATGGTCCCCACAAAGAACTACTGTTTTAGAGAAATTAGTAAATATGGGATTTACTATCTATCTGGTAAGATGGGTTAGAAATTGTCTGTCTGATTGAAAACAGCATGCAAGGATTAGTGGCTATTATTCTAAAGTAGAATCAGTGGCTAGTGACAAATTCTACAGGGTGCGGTGCTTGGACTGACTTTATTTGGGTGTTTATTGCTGACATGCACCTTAATGAAAGTGGCAAGATGGCGACTGTGTGTGAGCTGCCTGAATTTTAGAAGAGCCATCCTCATTTTAGCTTATTTTCTGTTCATCTTCTCCTGTTTGTTTTGTTGAGTGTGATTTTGATTGCTTATTTTTTAGTTAGTTTATAGTTAAAACATAGTTAGGACAAACAGTGAGTCAGGTAGAGAGGTAGCATTTCTCTTTTGGTCTTGAGACAGGGGTTTTGTTGAGGAATTTAATATTAGAGGGGACCTGTCTGGGATACCAAACTGTTAGCAAACTCCTTTAGTGGATTGTTAGCATTAACTTTTCATCAAAATGCGATTTATTTGCTCCTACTATTTGCAAACGTAAAAGCGGGAACATTTAACTATTTCTCCTTTTATTTTGGTAAGTCACAGCAGACTGTTTTTTGTTGATATGCCCTGACTGGCTCTCTGATCATAGTGGTGATCCATGGAGTCTGCCATGAGTGACTGGAGTGGTGATCTGGACCCTTGCCTGGTGTTGAGTGGGCAATTGGAGTGAAGGCCAGCTGGAGATGGAAGTAAGCCTGGCCAAGGTGCTTGCTGGAGAGGTGGTGATGGAAGATCGAGTCTACTGCTGGTGTGGCGTGAGAAAGACCAGTATCTCAACAGCAAGGTTGACTTTGCCTGGGCCCATTAGTCTCTCTTTGGCAACAGGTACTTGCTATTTATTCCCCTGTGGGGATTCTGGGTGGTGTGAGTTGTGGTGGGCTTCTCAGGCAGGACAGTGCTGGAGGGTTTTTGACTGTAGGGTTGACACTCTGGGATTGTTTAGGGCAGGTGGACTCTGGCTTTCAGTAGGCAGCTAGGTTTTCAGTTGCCCCCTGTCCTGGGTTGCCTCTCTTGTCAGGTAACTATCAGTGATTTCTCTGGGGGAAAGAAGCAGGGCAGTACTTGCCACTTGGAGCTGCAGCACTCTTCCAGAGAGCTGCAGCCAGTACAGGCCATTGTTTTAGAGAAGGCACTGGAGGGGCAGTAACCAGAGGGGGAGTGTCCTCAAGAGGCCTTAGTGCTGATCACTGTTGGGGCCTGTTGCTAACCTAGGGGTTGAGATATGTGACTCTGAGGTGGGGAATGGGGAGAATTGGGCAAAGCAGCATGGTCTGTTATTGAGGACTGGGCCCATATCAGAATCCCTGACTGGTGGCCTGTTTCTTCTCTTGCAGCAGAACTCTAGCTACCACTGGGGAGGTAGTGAGAGTACCTACAATGACTGTTTGAACTGAATTAAAATCAGTATTGCTGACAATGGAGAAGAAAGCAATTTTTCAGACTGTGATTGTAAGTATAGGATGAGGGTGACAGCCTCACTCACTTTAAAACACCTTTCCTGAAGTTTTTGGCATACTTCTTGCACCTGAGCACTGGATCTACACTGTGGACTATTCAAGACTTTTTGACCCTTGCTGTGTTGCAGACTAATATATCAGTCCAAAACACCTATGGGTTCTATTCTGTTGGCAGCATAAGGGTTAAGTTTATTTTATTATATTTATTTGATGAGTGGGACTTAGGTTAATATGGGGCTGGATAGTGGGGTTGGGTAACTGTTTCTTCTTTTAGAGTCATTGGGTGGGATTGTTAACTTTTATAGTGTGGAGGAACTGTTTATTTTGTTTAATGCTAAGTAAGTGGTGGGTTGGCTCCTTGGGTGGGTAGTGGATCATGTGCTGGCAGTCAGGCACTACTTCTTCATCAAACTCTGGGGCCTCTGCCCCTTTAACTGTCCTTCTTTGTCGGTTGATGTTTATGGCCATTGTCCGGCATCGGTGATAGTAAGGAGAAGGCATTGGGGGAACCGCAGAGAGGAGAAAACAGGTGTGGTCAAATAGGGGTACTGGGGGCAAGAAGATGCCCTGGGGTGAAGTGGAGACTGGAGAGAGGGGTCCTTCTTGCCTGGTCCTCATACCCAAGGGCTCCACCTTGAGTGGGCAGGTGGTGTATGCTGCCTGGGAGTCCAATTCGACCCAGGCAGTGTTGTGCAATGATAGGTCCATTAAGAACAAGATGGCATTAACTGCAAATCTTGTTGGGTCAGCACACCAGACTTGCATCACTGAGACGTGGATGGACGAGAATGCCGGTCTGGTTTTTGAGGCAGTGGTTCCAGCTGGGTTCTGGGTGATACAACTCCCGAGAATGGATCATAGTGGTGGGGGTGTTGCTGTTTGTTCTAAAATGGAATTGGGCCTGATAAATGTACCAGTGAGGGAGACCTGATCCTTTGAGTGCATCCTGGGTGCAGGTATGGGCTGCAAAATTCTACTCATCTATTGTCCACATAAAGATGGGAAGCAATTTTTGCAGGAAATCAAGGGCTTCATTGTTGACACGGTGTTGGAGTCCACCAGACTGATGGTGCTGGGTGACTTCAATGCCTGTATCAATGACAAACTATTGTACTTTGGACAAGATTTCCTCCAATTGATGTATTCATTGGGCTTCATACAGGTGGTTTCCTTTGTGACCCATATTTTGGATCATTCATTGGACCTGTTTTTTTTTCTGGGTATGGAGAGCACTGACCTGGTGATAGAACTGTTAGGATAGTCTGACCATTGCACTATGAAGTTAAATTTCCAGACACCCCATTATAGGACTGCCCTTTGGAAATGGTCCAGTACCACCCATTAAGACGTTTGACCATAAAAGATCTGATGGTGGTCCTAGACCTATCGGGGTTTCTGAGTGCAAGTTCAGACCCAGAGAACATACTTCAGGTCTATAACAAGGCCATGGTAGAGGCTCTGGAGTCCATTGGTCCAGCCTGTATTCATCCTCTCCACTCATCCACATTCCCCATAGTTTGATGGGACTTTGAGGGAGATGAGGAGGGTTGGACAAAGGCTGGAGTGTCTCTGGCAAAAATCTTGCCTTGATGCCAATAAGCTTAGATTGATGGCTCATTATGTAGACAGTCAATCGGTGATCTCACATAAGAAGGCAGAGTTCCTTTCCAGTGAGATTATGGCTGCATGAAACTGACCATCCCAAGCTCTTCAGAACTGTGGACAGACTGTACAATCCAGCCTGACTACAGTTACAGAGAGCTTTGTCACAGGAAAAATGTGATGAGTTCGCTCACTTCTTTGCAGATAAGATTGTTGACATCAGGTCAGTGATTGGCCAATGGCAAAGGCCCAAACTGAGGAAATGCTAGCATAAACAGTAAAAGAAGGGGGAACGACTTTCTATAGATAGAGTAGTGAAAGGAGAAAGTCCAGAAGGGGTATTGCTAAGATCAAAGGGGATAAGGGGGAGTGTGTGGAGGAGGACCAAGGAAAAGCATCTATTTTATTTATTTATTCATTTATTAAATTTTGGTGACCGGGTAGGCCCACTGAGCCCCAAAGGTCCCTTTTTCAGGGGCGACCTGGGATAACAATACAAGTTATAAGAATGAACAAGGACATAAGGAACATTTGAGGCATTGTGAGTTACATCATGAGGTGGTTACAGTAAAGAAAAATGATACAGGCATGGTTACAGGCACAGTAAAAGAAAAGCAGTAGATACAGGCATGACTTGCAGGCATGGTAAAAGAAAAGCAGTGGATGCAGGCATGGGTAGAGGCATGGTTATCATCATGACATGTAAGCAATTGGTAGTACTTTGCATATAGTTTACTCAGGGGTTACACGTGGCCTCTGGCGAGCAGTCTGTATAAAGCAGGTAGTAGGAAGGTTAAGCTAGGAGACGGGAGTTGGAGTGGAGTGGAGTACCTTAGGAGCTTTAAGTGCCATGACAGTGGATCATGACATTTTAAATAGATACTTCTGCTCAGTATTTACTGAGGAGAAGGTAGGGAAGGGCCACAGCACAGCACCATGGACACAGGGGGGAGGGAGGTGTACACAAGTCTCTTCACAAAAGAAAGGGTCCTACAAGAACTCATTAAGCTCAGGGTGAACAAGACAATAGGACCTGATGGCATACATCACAGGGTACTAAAGGAGTTAAGGGTGGAACTAGCAGAGCCATTAGCAGGCCTGTTTAGTGAGTCTCTGAGCACAGAAGAGATCCCAGAAGACTGGAGAAGGGCTCATGTGATCCTGCTTCACAAGACTGGCAGCAGGGAGGAGGCAGGGAACTACAGACCAGTCAGTCTTACCTCAGTAGTGGGAAAGATTATGGAGGTACTCCTTAAGGAAAGGATAGTGCAACACCTGGAATCCAAAGAAGCACAGAATCTGAGACAGCATGGATTTACAACAGGAAGGTCCTGTTAAACTAATCTCATATATTTCTTTGACTGGGTAACCAGAGTGGTGGACCAAGAGGGTGAAGTTGATTGTCACCTACCTTGATTTTAGCAAAGCTTTCAGTACTGTTCCACATAGAAGATTGATTAATAAGCTATGTTCGTTCAGGGTGGGTCAGAGGTTGGTCAACAGGGTGGCAAACTGGTTGGTGGGCAGAAAACAAAGAATGGTGGTAAAGGGTATACAGTCAGAAGAGATGCAAGTCACTAGTGGGCTACCTCAGGGATCAGTCTTGGGGCCAGTCCTCTTCAATATCTTCATCGATGACACTGCAGATGGACTGGAGGGTAAGGTTTGTCTGTCTGCAGATGACACCAAGATCTGCAACAAAGTAGATGATCCAGATTGGGTGAGCAGAATGATAAGAGATCTGGATAAACTGGAAAAATGGTTGGAAGAGTGGCAACTGGGGTTTAACTCAAAGAAGTGCAAGATCATGCACATAGGGAAGAGAAACCCTGAAGCTACCTATAGGTTGGGAGGAGAGTTGCTGGCAATCACAAGGGAAGAAAGAGACCTAGGCATTATCATCACAGATGACCTGAAATCATCCAAGCACACCACTAAAACAGTAGGTAAGGAAGAGGGATGTTTGGGTGTATTAGTAGGGGTACCACATGTCATAAGGGGGAGGTAATAATCCCTCTTTACAAGACACTGGTTAGCACCATCTGGAGTACTGTGTGCAGTACTGGAGGCCACACCTGCACAAAGACATTAACAAAATGGAGGCAGTCCTGAGAAGGGCAACCAAAATGGTGCAGGGGCTGCATCAGAAAACATATGAGGAAAGATTAATGAAGCTCAATATGTATACCCTAGAGCAAAGAAGGGAGAGAGGTAATATGTTCAAAACATTCAAACATCTTAAGGGCATTAACAAGGTGAAAGAGTCTAACATGTTTTAATATAAGAAAAATAGTTGAACAAGAGGACACAGCATGAGATTAGAGGGAGGCCAATTAAGGGGTAATGCGAGGAAGTTCTTGTTCACAGAAAGTTCGGTCAATGCATGGAACTGCCTACCTCAGAAAGTGGTGGATATGAATACAGTGCTAGACTTTAAACAGGTATGCGATAGGCATAAGAGAGCAATACAGATGAATATGAATAGATAGGCCATTGACAGAGTAAAGGCCTATGGCACATAAATAAGATTACAAAAATGTGCAGATTGCATGGCCTTGCCGTCCTTATCTGCCGTCAGCTTTTATGTTTCTATGTAATTGGTGGGAGATCACAATACCTCAGGCTAGTTGGTTGACTTTTGACCAGGTAGTGATCTCAGATGTCATGATGGTCATCCAGAATATGCAGCAGACCTACTATGGTTTCGATCTGGCTCCAACACATCTCCTTGTGGTATGTGTGGAGGTTATCAGCCCGGTCCTAGCAGAGATTGTTTGATGCTCATTAGAGACAAGGGAGTTTCTTGATTCCCTGAAGAAGGCAGTGGTGATTCTGCTCCTGAAGAAACCTTCTCTTGACCCAGACTGTCTCGTTGACTACAGGACGATCTCTAATCTATTCTTTTCCGGGGAGATTTTTGAGAAGGTGTTAGCGCTGCGGTTGGATGATCATCTTGCCATCCATGACATCTATAATCCCTTCCAATCAGGATTTAAGAAGAGGCACAGTACTAGACTGCCCTTGCTTGTGTGCTCAATTACCTCCTTATGGTGAGAGATTGGAGAAGTCATTCCATCTTAGTCCTCCTGGATCTCTCTCTGCGGCATTTGACACCATGGACCAAGGGATATTGCTAGAATGCCTGCGGTTGATCTGTGAACTGTTGGATACAGTCCTCACATGGTTTCAGTCTTTCCTCACTGGCAGGTTTCAAAGAGTGGTGTTGGGTATTTATACCTCTGACCCATTCTTCCTTCCATGTAGGGTACTGCAGGGCTCTGTGCTGTCTCACATGTTGTTTGTGACATACATGTTATCGCTGGGGGACATTGTAATGTGGTACAGGCTGAGTTTTCACTGATGTGCAGATGATACTCAGCTGTCCATGTCATTAGTACTCGAATAGGAATTAGTGGTTTTGGTATTTAGCCACTGCCTCTCCAAGATCCAAGATTGGATGAGTGGCAACTGGTTGAAGCTTAATTCATATAAGACTGAGGTATTGGTTGTGGACCCGAGTCTTCGAGTTGAGGGGTATTTGGCAGGACAGGCAACTGGTCTTGTACTAGGAGGCTGCCTGCTGAGGACCTCTGAATGGGTGCAGAGTCTGGGCATTATTCTTGAAGAGGGTCTGACCCTGAAATCTAAGGTGTCATCTATTGTCAAGACCTCATTTTAAATTTGAGGACTATCACCTTGAATAAACACCTGGTTCTGCCTGACGACCTACCAACACTGATTCATGCCTTTGTGACCTCCAGTCTGGATTACTGTAACTCTCTCTATCTAGGGTTGCCAGTGGTAGAAATCCACCAGCTACAGCTAGTGCAGAATGTGGCAGCCAGATCATTACCTGGGCTTTCTTGATCTACTCATATTACACCTGTGCTGTGCAAGCTGCACTGGCTACCAGTTCAGTGGAGGATAACCTTCAAGGTTGGCTTGCTGACCTACTGTATAACGCCCTACACACCCTGGGACAGCACTACCTGCAAGAGCATCTGCGACCCTACTGCCCCTCCAGAACACTTCACTCTACCAATGAGGGATTGCTAGAGATTTCTAGGGTTCAGTTGAAGTCATCTGGGACTCATGCTTTTGCTTATGTAGCCCCTACCCTGTAGAATTCTCTACCTCTTTCAGTTTGGGAATGTCTGACAGTGGAGATCTTCAAAGCCACACTGAAAACTTACTTATTTAATCTTGCTTTTTTGTAAACAGATAAAGTGGATTTTAGTTGCTGCTATCAGAATTTTGATTATTTATGGTATTTATATTATCTGTGATATATATTTTGTTGTAAAGCACTTTGATATTTATGAATTGCACTGTATAATTAAAGCTTATTATTATTATTATTAAAAATATAACCAAGTTTGTGGATGACACCACTGTAAGTTAAGTGGGGAAGTCAGTGATGTCACCCAATATCAGTCACTAGTGCATGACGTGCATGAGATTGAAATGTGGTCAAATATAAACAAGATGCAATTTAACCATGGAATATGTACAATTTTACATCTAGAGAAAAGCAATCCTTTAAATATGTACTCCTTAAACAACACTCCATTGAAATATGTAATATATGAGCATGATAAGGGGGTTATTATAAATTACACATTTTCATCATCCAATCAGTGTAAGAACATTACACAGACCATGAGTGAGATAGGAGTGAATAAGGCATATTACACCTTTACAGAACATGCTTTACTCCTTCTTTGGTTTTTGGTTCTCTGTTCTGGTCTACATCTCTGAAAGGTTACATAAAACTGAAGGAGTCCAAGGATGTGCAGCTAAGTTTATTCCAAGAGTCAAATATATCACTTATGATGAAAGACTTAAAGAGACTAGTTTTTTAGCTTGGAGAATAGAAGATTGAGAGGTGACTTATTGTTGCTTTTTAATATTCTCCAGAATTCTGAATATATGTCTCAGCGTGGTATTATCTTTTGTGAAAGATCATTCAATCTTAGATCTCATAATAAACAATTCAAGTTATCAAGAGCCAGCACTAAAAAAAAGGAATAAGTATTTCACTATTAGGGCACCTCGAGTCTGGAACTCACTTCCACAGTATTTGGTAGATATAATATCTTTCAGTCAATTCAAGACAGAGCTTGGTAAGATCTCAATATGTTCATCAAAGGTCAAATAATGTACCCACTAGGACTGGGAGATAGTCCCTATGGGCTAACAGCCTTCTACTATCTTACTAAACTGAGTGAACTGAGTGTCGAGGAATAAAAAGCAAAGCACATATCAGGTTTAGAATCCAAATTTCATTTTGTGCCTGTAAATTTAAAACCCTCTGACTAGAACAAAGTGTTGGTTTGTTTCTTGAATTTTTCTCTTTCAGCCACTTATCAGTTTCCAAGAGGGCTGAACTGACATATCAGCTGTTTTTTTTTTTAAAACAAACAAAGTTAATTCTTTAATCTACAAGGAAACATAAGAAGCCACAAGCAAATGTAAAACAATCTTTATTAAAAATGTGAAGATATAAATAATATATAAATTTCCATGTTAGATTTCCTCAATGTAAATTGAAACAGAGTGCAGGCTGGCACTGACCAGTAACCAGCATAATATTTTTTTGCAGCTCTGGGTAAAAAACACCCACAAGCTGCTATAAATCATGCAGTCAGTTGTAAACAAGCACCACTTTTTAAAATACATCAGATGTGCCGGCCCATTGGCACAGCGGTGGGATTTCCACTTGCGACGCCGGCGACCCGGGTTCGGGAACGGACTCGAGTCATCAGTGGGCCGGCCAGAGGTGAGAGAGATGGAACGTCCTATGGACTGCTCTCCTTCTCTGGGGGGAGGTTGGGGGCAGCATCCGGAGTGCTGAGGACTCCTGGCGGAGGCTGGGAGCTCTCGCACTGCTGCGCTAATCTCTGGGGGAGGCGGGGCAGATGCTAGCATCATTGCATGTCCCCGCCTCCGGGAGGAAAACACAAGAAATGAGGGAGGGGAGATCCTCTGTCTAGGTGAAGCCTCCCCGGGCTTCAATTCACCTCTGCCGCTGCACTCCCAACTAGTTACTGGTTCCGCGGCACTGGAATTAGGGGAACCAGTGCCGCAGCCCCGCCCTCCGGGGGGGGCAAGCCGGGGGTGACTGGGAGGGGCGGCAAATAGGCAGGTGGTGGAAGCTCTGGGGGCCGTGACCAGGCAGATGAGTGACGGAGGATCTCCCAGGTAAAATAGGAAAATTAAAAAAAAAAAATACAACAGATGCAAGAAAAACAGTGACTCTGCAAGTAATGACCCACTTGCACCAGTGTTTTCCTGCAGCAATGGGATTTTTGAGGGGTTTGAAAAACTGGCCCCTTCTCTTGTATCTCTCTTACAGTCCACTCCACTTATACCGCCCTCATTTTAGATGGGCAGTCGGTTTAACTGGGCAAATCTCATTTACCATTTGCCATTGCCATAGGCTGCAATGTTAAAAATGGTGCTTATAGTGTTCCTTGCCCGCCTTCTATATCGGGCAGATTAGCCGCTAATTAGTTTCAGTTCATACTTCAGCATGAAGTTTGCCAATCTTGCCTAAGTGTGAACAGACCCTATTTAGTGGTTAATTAGTGGCTTATCAGCCCGAATAGAAAGGGCATAGAATAGCATAGAATGTTATAGCCACATCTATAATATTTTTCAAACTCCCTGAGCACTAGCTTTATTTGTCTTCCCACTCCACTGCATGCTGTGTGAGATTTTTGAAACTCCCCACTCGCAGTGACAAATTTCACTGTCCAGTCCCCATTAGCCTGAAATTATCCTGTTCAAGTGCCACAGCCATCTAAAAACCATTTTCTGCCTACCAGGAGCATTTCTGCAGTACTGTAACCATGAGGGGACCTTAGTTCTTAGATCCACTTTATTTCAGGTGATACTGTACTAATTTTCCCCTCCAATTTATCGCACAACCGTTTGACAGAACTGCTCCCTCTGGTCTCCAAGCACTACCTATCAGGCGTGTAGTCTTTCAATGCTGATTTTCTAATACTGTATCTGAACTCCCCACTCGCAGTGACAATTTTCAAACTCTGTTAATGAAAAGCAGTGGTTTTAGTTATAGCGCCCACTCGCTATAACGAGCAAAATCTGCCTACACAGATGTGCCCGTTATAAGCAGCTTAGACTATTAGGAAATAACTTTATGATTAAAATAAGAAGAAATGTTACATAAAATGCTTAAATATGTGGTATTATAGATACATATAGCCATTCAGTGACATAAATATTGTAGGCCTCATATTCAGAAGTGGGTGGCCAAATCACACAAGTTCCTGCAAAATGCATCTGAAATGTGCTGTCACAAAATAATGCAATATTCAGAAAATGCACCATAAGATGCAACTGTGCATGTCTAGCTGAATATCCTAAACATGTGCAATTGTGCAGTGGGAAATGTGTGGCACAGCAGAGCCTTTCTGAATATTGGAAACTGTGCACAGAGGCAGGAACTGGGTTGCACAAATAGTGAAAGTAACTTGATGTACTGCTGCAAGGTGGATGGGTGTTGGCACAATAGGGAAGCTCCCCAGAGGACGGGAAGGACAGTGGCACACCACAGTAGCCAAAACACCCAGAATTAGGGCCACTGAGTGCCAAGTACAATGCACCACACAAATGTCACAAACCATGGGGAATGCCATGCACACCAGCCAGTGTGGACACACATGAGTATGGATAGGGTGTCACAGCAATGGCCGTGCAAATGGATAGGCCAGAAAACACAAGCAGAATGACAACAGTGCAGATGTACTAGACAGAGCTGTGGCCAGTGCAGCACAAGCACCGCACCAGTATGGCCGGGGGGCAGGGGCCCAGACAGAAGACATGCAATGACAGCAAGACATGTCCACTGACAGTGCAGCAAATAATAACATGGCCAATGACAACAACAGAGAGGAGCACAGGGCCAACACAGGGAACCAGAAAGAAGGGACACAAGAACAACGACAAGAACCCTGTGCAACTAGTATCGGGATGTCCAGATCAGACACAGTGGGGGCCACACCCTTGGGACAGGGTATGTTAAGTGAGGCAATAACAGGCACACACCTATGCAGTTCTGTCCATGGGTATGTATGCCACATGTGCCACACAGCGTGCAGCAATAACAATGGAAAAAAAGTCCAACACAGTCATGTCAAAAACAAAGAAATGATTTACTGCAATAAAACAATAACAACAACAATGGGAACAGCAACAACACCAATAGGAAGCAAATACAGAACAACACAACATTTAAAATGCAACATTACAAAAGTATCAGTAAAAAAATCAAACTTTATACAGATAAACAATGGAGGGGCTAGGGTGAAAAGGAGAACACAGGATGCAGAGGTGAAACTATATAGAAGATATGGGTCGATGGTGCAGGTGTGGGGTCAAAAGGGACTATTTACAACTATTGGGCCATAGTGGCCTGGCACAGCAAATCCTGCAGGTGTGGTGCACAATACTACAACCTGTTGGCTGCCATTGTCCTTGACAGAGGACATATGGCATGCCCTGTGATGCCCAGCCTCCACTATACAGCCAGGAGTATCTCACTCATCATGGCAAATCGCCCCCTCAACAGCAGACATCCCCAGGTCCTGCTGCTGCTGAAAGCACTTGTCCTTGCAGTGGCAAGAAGTCCTAAGGGAAGAAAAAGACAAAAAAAAATGGTGTCAGTGCAGAAGAAGAAGAAGAAGAAGAAGAAGAATCAGCATTTATATAGCGCTTTTCATTCATCCAAAGCGCTTTACAAGCAATGCTAGACTGGTAGTGAAGTGACTGAATGTGTGGTGGCAGCCATATCGCACATCATCACCCACACACCAGCTATGCATGGACGGAATCCCTCCCATGCAATGGCGGTTGTGTGCAGGCCTGCAGATGCACGGGGCAGTCCACAAGGCTGCCACACTGCCAAAGCCACTACTGACAGGTGATATGCTGTGGAATTCTTCCACACATAGTGCACTGCATGAGATGTGGGTGCAGAAACAGGCAATGGCAGGGCAGGACTTGGAGAAGACATGGCAAAGGGACATGTGAACATGTTCCACACAGCTGTGGGGAAAAGGTACAGTGGTCCCCTCAAAAGAACAGTGGCCACATACATAGGTACATGTATGTGATGGCAACAGTTGGGAAACCCCTACCACAGGTGTACCAGAGGCAAGACCACAGATGTACTCAACCATCCACTGAAGGCCACACATGCAGGCATGTATAGATGGCATGCTGTGTGCACACATGCCTCGCCCAACAAGTGCCACATACCTGGTGAACATACAGAGAGAAACCGGCCCATGCACAGCTACGCCGGTGGTTACACAAGGAAAGACTGTGGCAAGAGCATACCAGAAGTCAACAAGTGACTTTTGAAAAGCCATGGAGGGTACAGACACACACAGGACCACTGAACATGCAGGTGCCAGAGGAACACACCTGGGGCACACCGGCAGGGTCATGCCATAGACATGTCCACAGGCATGTTCCCAAATCCTGTCACTGATGTGCCAATGAGCCATGCCACAGCCACATACCACCCACAAAGGCAACACCCATAGCAAACCATGCAATACAAATGCACAGCTCAAATGGGGCAGAGTGTCCCACTGATGAACTAAGACCATGACAAGGCCTCTGTCAGAGAGAGTGCACCAAGCATCTGGCTCCCGTCACCACCCACAACATGCACATAGAGCCTGAAACACACAGCCACATACTGTGGATGGAGGTGGCTACTGCAAGAGGCACAGTCAATGGCAGTGGCCATGTCTGCATATTGCAACAACAACCTGGGTTGTACCAGTGCACACTGAGCACACATGCACTGGTGGCAGAGGCCACCACAGTGTAACGCACTGTCAGATGGCACAGGGCACCACACACAGGCCTATGTGCACCATCATCAGAACAACCTAGCACACTTCTGGTAACACATGGTGATGACCAGGAGTTGTGCAAACAGTCACATGCCATGTATGGCTTGCACATGGCACCTGTATTCTGGGCAATGACGCATGGGGATGAGCAACATGTGTTGTGTCAACAATGTGATATAACATCATTCAGCATTGCAGACACCATACATGAGAGCTGAACATGGTACCCATCCACATCAAAGCACAGCATACAATGTAACCACAAGTCATTGAGGTGCCACACATGCATGGCCCACAATGGACAATGCATCACAATTGTGGTTTGCCATGACCCTCATTGCCACTTGGGGTCACACACCAGGTCATGGCCTCAGACCCACATTAGGGCCCATGCGTCCCATGGGGTGCTGGGGCTGTATAGTGGCACACACAGCATATAGCACAACATTACACAAGTACACACCCACCATACACTAATGGTGGCATGCCATAGTCCACAATGGACAGTGCCTGCCACAGCCATACACCTGTCAGTGTCAAGTATCATAAATGTCTCAGTTACATTGCGTACATACCTGGGCATGGCACTGCTCCCCTCTGCACCATATCACTCTGCTGCTGCAGCCTGACCCTATCCCTGTGGTTGAGGCCCCAAAAACAGTGCCTACATTGTTCACACATTCTGGGTAAGCCAGTGAACCTGGTGTGACCCCTGGAAATGGTGGCCCACTCATGTGACCTTGGCTCCTGGAGCATCTTCTGGCCAAAGAGCTTGCCCTTTAGAGGGACCATGAGGTTGGCTAGTTCAGTATCCCTTCTCCTCAGGGAATAATGGCTGTTGCCAGGTCTGGTTGAGGTATGTGCCATTGCTGTTCTCCTGCTGCAGTGTAAACCTGTTGTGGTAGTTATTGCAAGACATCAGGGCCATGCCAGTTGCACAATAAACTACACATGTTTGGTCCCGCATGGCTGGCACATGCACCATTGAAATGCGTGATAGTAGTACCATGGCACATCACCACACATGCATTGTAGTGATGGGCTGTGCAGGAAGGAGAGGTCACACCGCCTACCAACATGCATGCGTGCCCACCTGGTAATGCCATATTGGGGAGGTCAGCTGATGCAGGACCACAGCCATCTGTATGGTGCATGTGTGTGGCTATTCATCGTACTCATCCACTGCGCATACAGTATGCACCACGTGGTGGCATCCACACGATACACAAGTAATTACATCAGTTGTTCATGACCCCACAGTGTCATGATGTGTATGCCTATTGTGTATGCATCAGAAATATGTGATGTGTGTCCACGGTGCAGAAATAAATGCATGAAGCAGAATGAGATGTGCCAGGTGCAGTTTTGACGTATTCAACCAGTGCATGCTAATATCCTCATTGTTCATTCCTGGCCCATTCCAGGCATTTGCATCTTATTAGAGGGTGCTCTTCCCCTCATTTGCATGTGCTAAGCTGTAAATGAGCCAGCATGCACCACCCCACCACACAAGTGGCTGAGAGGTACTGCAGCCTTGGAGGTAAGTATGATTACATTGTGACTTTGTTTTGGTTTTCTGAACCCTGTATGTCTCATGGTTCATGTCACTGATGCTGTACATCTCCCTGTGATTGTCTGTTTTTCCACAGACACTGGTGTGGAGTCTGAGGAGGGAATGAAATACAGACTTCCAAATTTCACCAAGGATGAGCTATCAGCCCTCACTGAGGCCTACATTTTGAGGGAGGACCTCCTGACCAGGAAAGCAGGGACCCAGCAGAAATAGGCTAAGGGGTGGTCTGAGGTGGCTGAGTCTGTAAATGCCCATGGGGAGTATAACTGTACACCCCAGGAGTGCATTATGTTCATCAGCAGTGAGCACATACAGGCCAAGGAATGCCTTGCCCAATTCCAGGCACTCTGCAGTGCTACAAAGGGTGGGAGAGGCCCTCAACCATGCCTACCATAAGGGCACAGGAGGCTCTCATCACCACCACATGTTGTCATGGGTCTGTTGAGGGCATCCCCAGTGGTGGGTTTGACTCTGGAGGTGTACCATCACAGCACTGTGAGTATGCATTACACAGGTATTGTAGATGCCTGCATGTGTCATTCACCTGTGGTGTACTGCATGTCATACAGTCATTGTAGCACTGTGTGGCCACAGGGTTGTGGCCGCATGTCACCTGTGCATGCCCCTGGGGTAGGCCAGCAGTGCTCCCTACATGGGTGATGCTGCCCTTTTTGTGGGATAGTTACATGCATTGCCACACATGTCTGCAGTCACTTTTGCCAGTCAGTGGACCATACTGCTGGGCCATGGGTGTTGTGTAGGAGTACACCCCTGTGGCCAATGGTGATGGTGTGCCTCAGGTATGTTAAGTGGGCTGGTGTGCCATATGCTGACTGCTGTGCATGAGTGTGAGACATGCTGTTGGGGGGGTGTCTGCCATTTTGACTGTACCTCAAATGATTCAATGTGTAGCCACACACATACTGCATGACAATCCCTCCTGTCAGTATAGCATGTGTGCCATGTGCCCCACAATTGTAGTCCTGGGTGGGTGTGCCACCACCTGCACACCTGTGACATGTATGAGCACCTCCATGTGAATGCCACTGTTTCTCTGACATAGACATGCAGCCCTCACCATGCTTTCCTATTCTGCTTTCACAGCTCCATAACATCTCAGTGGTGCTGCAGCATCCTGGGCATGGCCAGGGGAACAACAGCCAGACATACCCATCGCTAGTATGTCAATGGCTGATGTGGCCACTGCTTTGGTGGCAAACACACAGGAGGTGGGGGCCATTCTTTGCATTGCTACTCTCAACCCCCTGTATGGGATTGACCTCCTGGACAACCTTCTTGTGCTTTCCCAGGCCATGGATGATGATGATGTTGATGATGATGAAGCTACCCAGTTGGGAAGCATCATCCATGACACCGTGTATGTTCTTGGCATACTGGACACCACACATAAAATATCCAACAGTAGCAGCCGTGCTGGCCCATCACAAGCACAGTCTCTACCACAGCACATGCTGGATGCCACTGTACTGGCCATAGTTGGCTAGGTGCAGGGCACTTCTGTGCAGTCCAGATGCAGCAACACCATCCCCGTGGGTAATGTTGACCAGTAGCAGCGTACACGGACACATGATCAGGCTGACCCAGCACCCAGTGTGTCTGCATGCACACAGTCCCCAGGCCAACAGCATTCTGCTGTGTGGTAGCTACAGGTGCTGGATGCAACACATCAGGCTGGCATCCTCCCTGCTCATCAGCCACTACCCCAACTGTTGCCTAAACACTCTTGGTGTAGGGTAAATAATAATAATACAGATTCTTGTGTCTTGGAGTCTGCCAGGAAACATTCATAAACAAGCAAGCAGTACTAATAACATTTATTATACTACTTACACCAAGCACGTGACAGAGAAAATCACAAGGGAGATGGGTTTCTCACAACTCTCCTGAAGAATGTACATAATCTCCAGGGTTGTAGATCTTAGGTTCTCTAAGATCTTGTTTTCTCTCCCCGCACTCCAGCGCTCTTCCCTTCTAGAGGAGCTACAGTGGGTTGCAGACAGCTAAATATTACAGATAACAGCACAGCACCAGAGATTACCTCATAGTTACAGATATGAGGAACAATATGTATTGGTCCTAAGTCATTCTCCATTGGATGATGACTTAAGAGACAGAATTACTAATGAGTATCATATGAGACAGAATATGCTTCCATTAGCATTGTAGCTTGGACAAAAGAAATGCTGGGTTCAAATTATATTTGTCATTTCTTGCTTAAGTACAGTATAAGACATAAAGACATAACAAAGGCGTTGTCTCCCTGTCAGCTTGCTTAGAGACAAAGAGAAGTGCTGACAGGGTTCTATTACATGTGGCATATCTGCCTGAGTGTAAAACACACACTTCATATAATTATATGAGAATATAAGCATACAATAATCACTGATGATCCCTCAGAGTCATCATATCAGTAATTAGGTAGATTATATATGGAATATATATAAAAGACAAACAATCTAGATAAATGTATTTTAGTGAGGTATAATGAGCCATGCATGATAATTATTAGCATATATTAGCAGCAAAGAACATTCCTAGCAACCATTCTTATACGATGGGTGCCCAAATCTACAATATTAGTGAAAAATAGCAGTATTACAGTACAACAGACCAGGAATACAGTGTGAGGTGTATGTGGGATGATAGGGGCATAACCCAGGAGTAACAGTCACCTCTTTGTTGCCCTAATTGCAAAAGTGGCAACACAACAAAAAGACGGTAGTTAGGCACCATTTGTCTACAAGCCCAAGGCATGAGCCTGATAGAGGAAATGAACTGGTCACAGTAGTGTTTCAGGGTTTTCCTTAAACAACAAAATGTAATTTTAAGGGACAATGTTAGTAAACCTTGCATTACTATAAACATTTAGAATAAAACTTCACAAAGTGGTTTTCCAATATCAAAACAATCAGTAAATACTGATATATATCAGGTGTGTAACTGTCCTATTGGGAAGAAATTGAAGAGACAAACTTAAGTTGCCTGTATGGATATTAAACATAAGTAAAAATTGAGATAGATCATCTAGATAGTTAGGACTAGACTTAATGATATCTGCTTCTGGCATGGGAACCAGTGTGATTACCCTAACCTATTACTTGTTTAGGGAATAAAAACAGAAGTTAAAAAAGTTCACTTTGCATAACTTTTAGTCCATATCAGAAGAATGAATAGCTGGTCACCACACAATGTTCCACATCAGCAGAATATAACACCTTGAAGGATGACATTTTTCAGTTGGCAAGTCAGACAAGACACAAAATGTCAATGTCCCACAAGCCATAAAATATGAACAGTTCCAGGGATGAATCCAGGGTTTCTTCAAGTGTTATATAAACATTCATTGTTCAAATTCGATGCATTCAGATTTTCCAAAGGTAGATCAAAATGTTCAGGAGGCAGCAGTATTTTCAGAGGCCCCAGCAGGGGGTTTATTAGATAGCACATTGAGTTTTACAATGGAACAACAACAGTGTTCAGTTGAAGATGATCACACAGCTGCACAAAGTGTAAAAGTTAATAACAGTACCCAGTTTGTATGAGGTGCCAGCCAGGCTTGGAAAACAAGCAATGAAAAAAATGGATTTCTTGATTGTAGATCAAATGAAGATGAGAATTCGTGCTGAGCTAGGGGATTGCCCCCACCCCAGACTTGTTTCATTGTATGCATAACAATGAGCTTGATTGTAGAATCTTAATTGGCTGGACCAAATACAGTTTGAGAGTTCGCATGTGGAAGCCTAATTTTAGTTATTAGGCCTGCATTCACAAGTTGGTAGAACAAGTTGGAAGATGTCACATCTGCATAAAAGGTGATGTTAATTTAAGGTATGACAATCAACGTTCAGAGTCAGTCATGATTCCAAGACCTCATGGTAAACAAAGAAAGCAGGTAGTTTCAAACTGTTCATGATAAAAGTTCCCATCAAGATGACCAATAGAATGGACAGTTACCAGACAATCAGAGATGGATGTTGCTGGATGAAGATGTGGCAATGACACTGTGAGAGTCACAAACATAGCTTCCTGGATCATGCAGGAATAAATTTCAAAACATGTAGCAATACTGGTGTGTGTGGTGACATATCCAAGGTTCCTCGCCAGTGACAAGGGAATAGTACTAGATTCAAATAAATGTTTAACACATGCAATAGAAGTGCAAAATGTGGCAATGCCACTGAGCCATACATCTGTCATGTATGAGATCAAGGATATGCCCTAATTCCAGATCCCAGAAGAGATAACCAAAGGGTTGTATGAACATAATAGCAATAGGCAGTGCAAAGGAGTTTCCTAGCTATGTGATTCTCACCTGCTTCCTTAATGTGAGCAGACATTAATTCATTAACAAGAACATTTGTCAGGTCAAACCTCTTCACAATATCCTTAATATTGTAAACGTAAATTACTCTTTATGAGCAAAATCATGTATACAATGCAATGGGGGAGTATGATATGTTTCATACTATCATGAACCTTTAACATATGTGCTTGAATAATGGCTCTATCAGCCCTATTTCAGCTAGATAAGTCAGATCCAAATAGGCCTGAGTCTAAACCTGTGTTTTGTTTTTAAAACAAACACAAATGAGAAAGAAAAAACAAAATCAGAATGCCTAGTGCATTAGGTTTACAGTCATAAGATGTACCACTAGCAGTCAGGATGTGAAACTCCTAAGTGTGTGTATGTGTGGTGCTATCAGTCCCTGCATAGGGAGTCATTAATGAGTACCTGGTATGCTTCCAGGGTATCCAATAACATCAATATTTAAAAAAAAATGTGTGAAATGTTTGTTGTGGAACATAAAACAAATCATTTCAAGTTTAAATAGTGAGATTTAAAATCACTGGGATGTGCATGAACTGCACATTATTAACTAGAGTACCCAGTTGAGAAGTGGCTGTTAGACCACTGGGTGGGCCAGGGTTGTATTTTAGGCACTCAGTATTAAGTGTCACAAACTATGGGGCAACATAGGGTAAAAAACTTAAGGTCCAGGTCTAATGGCTTTTATTGCCATATAATTTTGGATGCAAAATTCCTGATTATCAATAAAATATAAAGTGGAGTCCAGATCAAATCTAACTTCTAGGACTGATCCAAAGCAATGATCATAACATTCAGTAGGGCCTCACTGTCACAAACCCATTCAGCAGGTCAGCCCTCTACTCCCAAAGTGCCAACCTCCAAGAGCAGTCTTGTGAACAGTTAACAGAAACAGGGTAACCCTCCAGTCTGTTTTGTGTATTTGAATCAACCTTTGACCTCAGTTCTGGAGGGATTCAAACTGTGAACCTCTTGATAGCATATCCAATGCACAGGCTCAGATAATTCTGTCCTCAGGGGGCCAGATATCTTTGCCTATGGGCACCTAACCAGGTGTACAGAAATGAACCCTTAAAAATTCTAATAAAAGACCTCAGATTAAGCTTGTACTTTTTCCAGTTTGGTATCACCATTCAAGCTTATGCACAATGTCTGCTTTAACCATCTGTACTCCACTTGTAAGAGAAAAGAAAATTCAAAGACAGACCAAGTCAGCTCTAAAAATAGAGTTTTACTAAAATAGATAAAAATATGTAACAGGTAAATACAGAACCATATATCACAAAACATACAAATCACTTAAACAAAACAGGTTTTAACAGTACAAATCCTACTACAATACTTAGATTTGTCTCTCTCTCTAAATACCTGCTTAAAGTGCTCAAAGATGTTTCTTTGTCAGAGTCTAGATAGAAGTGTCTCTGAAAGAAAACAGAATAATGTTTAAAAGCTGGCTTTGCCCACCTCTTTGCATGAGGTCACCTAGCTCCTCTCTGTCAGAATATATGAAAAAATTATCTACATAAAAACAGGATGTCTTTTCCAAGTATTAAATTCTGCAACCTCAGCATAACTCATGTTCTTCAAATGGTTCTCTTTGATCTTATGATAAGCTTCCCCCTTCCAGGACATCAAATCATCTTTTATGACTTCACACTAAAATGTCACACCCTGGTCTTCTTCCTCTAAGCATTATAAAAGTTTATTATCTATCTTGGCAGTTAGGTATCTTCTAGCCTGTAATTAGCTTCTGGCCTTCCAGGTAACATTGTGTGTGTGTGTGTGTGTGTGTGTGTGTGAGATCTCACATGCTGTTTCAGCATTTCTCAAGAGAGACAGTCCATAACCCATTTTTTTATTACAAAATATGATACAGTGATCAGAACCAGCTGTCCAAATGTCACACTCACTACCCTTCTGGACAATGAACATGTCTTTTAGGACTTTAGTGTGAATTCCACAGGATGCAATTAAATCATGTAGGCTTGTGAGGTATTCTGCCTCAACGATCTGTTTAGGTTTTGGTCCCTGGTTCTTATCTGCAATAAAATGCATAGTTTGGGCTTGTAAGAAGACCCATACTTCTAAAAAGAAAAAAAAAAGAATAATAAGCATAAAAGCAAACATCTCTCTCTCTCTCTCGCTCTCTCTGGAACCTAAAAGGAAAGAGAAAAGAAAAACATACTTAGTTTAGTACTGTTCTGCCCATTCATTGGGTTATGGAAAAGAAATTTAATCCCCTTTAAACAGGTTTATTTGATTGGCATGCAGCCATTTATCAATGACTGTTATCATGAGGCAGTCTAACTTTGTAGACTGCTTGACTGAGTTTGTTTACAATGGGATCTGGCCTGTTGTTGGGCCTTGCCCATACATTGTGAAGCAAACAAGTGTACCTTTTGGATGCCTTGTTTGAGTTAACATATTTATCTACTGATGCTCCATCAGCAGTGGCAGTACATAGGACCAGAAGTAAATGTTCTGGGAGTCTCACGAACCGTCCGGTCATGATTTCAAAAATGGGGTCAACTGTATACCTGCAGAGGGTGTCCCTCTTATTGCCATAAGGAGTAAAGACAATAATGAATTCCAGTCATTTGGGTTTTTTTCTGAACAAGTTTAGATAACATAACTTTGATCTGCCTGTTAGCCCATTTCACCTGTCCTGATGACTGTGTGTTGTAAGGAATATGAAACTTTTGTTTTACCCATAACAAATCCAAAATTTCCTGCATTAGTTAGGCTATAAAGCCAGATCCCTGTAATCAGAATTAACCTTTGGGGTTAAAACCCTACCTGGTAAATAGCTGCTTTACCAAGATATTTGCAATCATTTTGACTGTGTTGTTCTGTTTTGGGATAGCTTTAAACTGTTTGGAAAATAGGTCAGCGATCACAAGTGCAAACTAATTGTTCTTAATGGTTGGCATAGAGCCAATGTAGTCAATCTGGATATTGTTCCAGGGGCCTGAATGCCTCTGGGATAACAATGTATTTTTCCTAGCTGGTATAGGATTGTTCTGTTCACAGATCAAACAGTTACTAATGGAGTGTTCTACATCATTTCTCATGTGTGACCACCAGATAGAGGATGTCAGTCTGTCTAGGGTTTTTACTGACTCACTGGTGTCCACCAGCTGGAGTATTATCTACTTGGTACAATAGATACAATCTACTCTCAGGTATTCAGGAATTACCTGTACTTTTTCATGAGTGTTACAGCAATGATGTTCCAAATGAGTAGGCTATCACTGGATAGGTGAATACCATTTTCACTTTCTTATAAGAGTTATTTCTGGAAGTTATTCCCCAGTTCCTTTATTAAGGAATCTATACACTTCCCTCAAATGAGGGTCCTTCTTAAGGAGCATAAAGTTCATGTTTTAAATATGCTTGAACCTTATGAATGTACAGTATTTAAACTGGTTGGAGTTGTGTTGTACACAAGCAAGCCACTGTATTTCTCAGAGGTAATATCAGAGAATTGCAACAGAAGTTTGTCTTCTGCCAAAGAAATTCAGTTTAGAGAGAAACAGACCCAATTAGAATCCATAATAAAAAAAAAGCCTGTTTCTACAGTTTGTAATTCACTCAAGACCGATTGCTAAACTGCAGTGCTTAACCCTTTCATGGAGTGCTGGTATCATTTTACGTAAGGAAAAATCTTTTTATTCCATTCTTAACACAAGCTGTGTCTTTCTCAAGGACATTCCAGCTCTCTAAACCATCCACAAATATTTGTGATAATTAGGAGACTCCTCACCTCCCTGATTTTTATTTTATTTGCCAGGCATGTTTTAAAATTGCCTGTGATTCATACATATATGATAATGCAGTTACTAGCCATGCACACTCAATCATCACCAGAATGTAAAATAATTCCAATCCCTGCTATCTGACCCTCATTGGTATGCATGGCTGAATCATCAGTCAGAACATGACACACAGTAGTGTCTTTTAACACTTTCTGGGGTTCTGTCAGAAAAGGCCCTGGGACAGGTAGGTCAGGGGGTTGGAATGAACAATCATGGGTCTCTCCTATAAATTGTAGGCCATGGGCCAACAAAGATGCAGTTTTGATAGGAAGGACAGTGATGTAATAATCCTGTAAATGAGTGACCAGTGTGTAAGTCTAGCATTGGTTACAGAGTCATCTTTTACTCTGTCTGACAACAGAAAGTTATTTGGCAAATGATTGGAATGCAGCACAATGGGTGCAAATCCAATGATGTACATAAAGTATCTCATTGTCCAGTATGTAGCAAAAAGATTCCTTTCACAAAGGTTGCATTTCAGCTCCATTGGGGCAAGCATCTGGGATGCATAAGCATTGGGTCTGAAGTGTCCATTGTATGTTTGGGCTAAAACTGCTAGATTGCGTTATCTGATGTGGCAGTTTCAAAACAATGCCCTAAAGCTGTGTTTGGATTAACCAATGCTGGGGTTATGGTTGATGATCCCAAAAGAAAAGACAATGATATCAGTATTAGGATAGCTTGTACCTTCTTGCATGAGGTGCCAGCTGTTGTCTGTACTGAGAATAATGCAGACTGTTCCTGGCTTGTGCCTGCTATTGCAGCCACAGTATGGGATGATCCAGGTGTCACTGATGGAGGCGGTTCTGCATCATGTGCAAGGAGTGCTGGCACTATCAGGGGTGCCTGCACAGTGGAGAAAAGTGGTGCGCAAGTTGCACGTAGCTCTCCAGCTATGGATTGTGGTTCAGTAGCCCTCAGGGGTAAAGAAAGTAGTGCTGAAACAGTTGTCAGCCCAGGTTCAGAAATTAAACCTGTAACCCTCCCCCCCCCACATGGCCTGTGATGCTGAAAATATCACAGCCACGGGGCCTTCAGAATCAGGGTTGTCCCCTCCACCATCAAATGTAAAGTGGGTTTCCCCACTGGCAGGTTGCTGGATGGTAGCAACATTGTTTTTAATGTTACAGCTTAAAGTATTAATGCACTGCATAGGAAAAGCAGTATGTTCAGACTTCTCAGGGAAAGCTCATGTTAAATTACATAGGAAAAAAACAACAACATTTCATGTAATTAACTGCAATGTGTTCTTTAACCAAGGACACTCTATCATAGCAAACATTGCTAGCAGAAGATTCTTCTGCAGAGTCAGACACTGACTTCATGACAGATTGCGTACCAACTTCATTCAAAAGTACATCAACATCATTTTTAAGGAGAATCTTCTGTCCCTATGAAACACTAGTCTTACTGATAAAATTATTAATCATGCTAAAAAACTCTGGTTTGTTTTGTTTTGTTATGGCAGCAATCACAGGTCCCTGTGACTGCAGGCTCAAACCTCTGTGATATGGTGGTCAGCCATTTTGAATTACCTCATGGGCATCTTGGGTTACTGTGTTAAGACCATCATCACATGATCATGAGCAGCCATCTTGGGGATGGTATAGGAATGCAGCCTGATGACATATGTGTCCACCATTTTGAGACTCTAATAATTCTCCATTTTGTGAATCACAGAAAAAAAGTGGCTAGCCTTTGTTCTAGTCCGCCCCACAACACACTGTGAGTGTTCAAAACCAAACTCTTCAACATTAGAAGAGGCAAGGTCTTTGGGAATTAAGTTAGTATGCCCTGCCAATACATCTGGCTGATGGCACAAGTTCGCCATATCTGACATTTTACTCCTACAGTCTAACTGCTCAGATACAGAAGTTAGCACCCTGTAAAGTGCATTGCTTTCAGATTGCAAGGCAATCATATCTTGTAAAACTTGCTTTTCATCAACAGAAGCTGTGTCATAGTTTATATTCAAAACCTTCATTTCAAGTCTGCTGTAATGAAAACATACTGAATCACACTGTTCAGTCAAGGTCTGATGTTGAAATACCAGCACGTTAACTCTTTCAGTAATTACTTCAGACTTATCATCTCTAAGTTCATTGTTTTCAAAATGTAAGGAATCAGTGTTACTAGCCAGAAACTTATCATCTCTAAGTTCCTTGTTTTCAAAATGTAAGGAATCAGTGTTACTAGCCAGAACACCATTCATGTGAAAAACCTTTTTTCTAACAAGTTTTGCCTTTTCAGCATTATCTCTTAAGGCATGCAGATCTTTGCTGCTTCTTTCATTAAAGACAGACTCATTTTCTAGACAGAGAGACTCCAGCAATTGAGACTGCAGTAAAGTTATCCTATCTTTATAAGAAGTCTGTTTCAGACTGATTTCCTGCTTGAAAGCAGCATTCTCCATTTGGCAAGCAATATACTTAGATTCCAAAACAGATCTTTTATTTAGAACAGCATCAAAACAATTAAACAATGTTGCAATTAATAATCCTTCAAGATCATTGGTACCATTTTTTCAATTCCCCATAATGGGCAAAGATATCCCTTAAAGGGCTACCACCAGATTTTGCTACTTCAGCAAAACCAAACCAACCACCATAAGCAGTTTGGCATGTTAAGGCATCCAGCCTCAACTCAGTACTGATATATTTAGACATGTCATATAAGATAAGAAACCCTTAACTGTCTGAGGATCAAAAACTTTGTTTGCAATCAAAGTTCATGAAAGGGCACAAACAACACTTGGCATATGTGGACACCTAGATGAGTAAATACCCATTAGGATTTAAATCCACAAAAGAAAGCAGTCTGTCTGTCTGTTCAGGTCCCTTTACAGCTGTGTTCCCACAGAGAAAGAATAGGGGAAAAAACAAAAAAATAAAATAACTCATTACACAGAGATTGAATATCTGCCAAGAGATTGCTTTGTCTGCACTATGGAGCACACAACAGACTGAAAAATTAAACATAAGACACTTTCAGTTGCTTGTTACTGGGGATTTCTCTCCCAGTGTTTTAATTTACAGAGCAAATTAAAATGAAACTTAGCAAACATGCAGACTCCACTCATGGTCGCCATGTATGTTGCCTAAACACCCTTGGTGTGTAGGGTAAATAATAATAATATAGATTCTTGTGTCTCGGAGTCTGCCAAGAAATATTCATAAACAAGCAAGGGGTACTAATAAAGATTATTATACTACTTATGCCAAGCAAGTGACAGAGAAAATCACAAGGGAGATGGGTTTCTCACAACTCTCCTGAAGAATGTACATAATCTCCAGGGTTTTAGATCTTTAATTTTCTAAGATCTTGTTTTCTCTCCCTGTGCTCCAGCTCTCTGCCCTTCTAGAGGAGCTACAGTGGGTTGCAGACAGCTAAATGCTACAGATAACAGCATACAGTAGTAGCCACAGACATTGCCAGCTATTTCAAGATATTTTGTGAAATTTATAAAGAGTTTCTCTCTGCTGCCCCTATTGTGGACATGGAGAAAGCATGAGATATCTCTGGAAATATCACCAAAATTTCAGGAAATATCTGGCAGTGTCTGTGGCTGCTACTGTAGCAACAGAGATTACCTCATAGTTACAGATATGAGGAACAATATGTATTGGTCCTAAGTCATTCTACATTGAATGATGACTTAGGAGACAGAATTACTAATGAGTATCATATGAGACAGAATATGCCTCCATTAGCATTATAGCCTGGACAAAAGAAATGCTGACGGGTTCAAACTACATGTGGCATTTCTTGCTTACGTACAGTATAAGACATAAAGACATAACAAAGGCTTTCTCTCCCTGTCAGCTTGCTAAGAGACAAAGAGAAGTGTTGACAAAGTTCTATTACATGTGGCATATCTACCTGAGTGTAAAACACACACCACATATAATTATATGAGAATATAAGTATACAATAATCACTGATGATCCCTCAGAGTCATCATATCAGTAATTATGTAGATTATATAAGGAATATATATGAAAGACAAACAATCTAGATAAATGTATTATAGTGAGGTATAATGAACCATGCATAACTATTAGCATATATTAGCAGCAAAGCACATTCCTTGCACCCATGCTTATACGATGGGTGCCCAAATCTACCATGTTAGTGCAAAATAGCAGTATTACAGTACAACAGACCAGGAATACAGTGTGAGGTGTATGTGGGAAGATAGGGGGCATAACCAAGGTGTAACACAACACATGTCCCCTGTTCACAAGCCCAACAAGCACACACAGCTCCTGCAGTCCTCCATAGACAGCCAGGTAGTGCTCAAGGAAGTCATGCAGAGGTTACGTATGCAGGTGGGTCTGCTTGATGAGTTGGAAGCCATTTGGCATGCCGAGGCACTAGGTGAGTTTTATCTACTATGTACAGACATGATCACAGAGCTGTGCCTCCTGCAGACGGACATGACTGCGAGTCTCAATCATATTGCACAAATCATTGGGGGGGGTTGTGCAGCCATGGCCAACTGGCCCTGCAGGAGCACCCACCTCATGCCATGCAGCTACAATAGCACTCCCACCTTGAGACAGTGTAAGGCCAATGTGTTCCAGACACTGTCCCCTACCTTTGGTATCCCTACCACCCCTGGTGTCAGTGGGCTTTTTCAGGACACCTTCTTCCACACGCAGTCAGGCATGGTCATGTGGTTCAACCCCCTCAGTACAAAGGGGTCACCCATTGTGGCACATGGTCTCCCACATGAGTAACCCATGCCAGCTGTGTGTGGCTATGTTTGAGTCTACGGTGGCTACTCATGCAGACACTGAGGTGTCATGGCCACAGTTGACCTGCCCATGTTGCTCCATGGCTGTTGCTGGCTTCACATCATCTCAGGTCTGCTCTGGGCTATGTGCTGTCAGTGTATCACACATACAGGCATGTGGCATGTTTGTGCCATCTGTGTGGCATCCAGGCCATGGATGTGGGCAATGATGTTTTTGTGGGTGGCATGGGAATGATGAGCGCAGTTGTGGCCTACTGCTGTGCATCTGTGCCAGTGGTCTGTCTCAGACACATGCCATTGCTCCACATTCTCCTGTGTTCATCCTTGGCATTGTTACCCCTGCTGTGGATGCGTGCATGTTACTCTGCTATGACTGTGTCTGGCTGCCTAGCTATAGGAGGCACCATGAATCTGACTTATCTGTGATTGTGTGTATGCCTGCACTGTCACAATTGTCTCCGGTACCTACCTTTGGTGTCCAAAGTGCTACTTGATGATGGAGTCCCTGTGCCGCCATGCCCTCAGGGCCAGTCTTGGGTCCCTCTGTTGAAGTGATGGCTGATCACCCATCTTGCAACTCCTCATCTTCTGTACTGTCACCCTCAGGTACCTTGATAATGATTCCATGGTCCATGCAACAGGCCAATAATATGCCACAGACCTTGTATGGGCTATACTATAAGTCACCACTAGACATGTTCAGGCATCTTTAGCATGCCAAACACATGCTCACTGATGTTTCTTGTCATGATGTGTGCCTCATTGTACCTCTCCTCTGCTTTGGATGAGGGCCACAGTGTGGGGGTGAGAAACCTTGACTGGTGAGGGTAGGCACTGTCACCTATGGAGAGAATGTGATATGTTGGTGTACATTACACATTCATTCAAGTCCCAACGCTGCAGCCCAACATGCCCTGAGTATGCTGGCTGTGTCTGTCCACAGTGTTCACCCATCTGTGGTTCCCACCTGCATACACCCTCACATGCCTGTGTAGCACCCTCCCAGCCATTGATTGTCCACTGTGCCACTACCACCATGGCATGCCTGGCATCAGTGATGTGGTACATGGCTACGGCTTGTTCTGTCACTACACCAAGGTGCTGTCTTTTCCCACAGTGTCACACTGCACTTCCCTATGCACAGTGTCACCATCAGGGTGTGTGTGGCTGCACCCTCTGTTGCCTGTGCCTGGTGTGGACCTTTACATTTACTGCCACACTCATTGCACCCACCATGTATCTCCTGTCTGTCTGTGGGCCCCACTCTGGCGACTACACCCTTCCAGTTTGCCACATGTCTGTTGGCTGTTGCATCAGCTCTGTCACACTGATCCACCCCCTGCACAGCCAATTGCAGTGGTTTCTGCATATGTGTGACTCCATAACTATGGGGTTCTGTACCACTGACCCACTAAATGGCCACTGGGTATCTCCCTGGACTCAAACTGGTGGCCCAGAGCCAACTGATACTAGATATAGGCATCATATGCAGTCCCAGGGTAGCTGGCATAGACACTGCCAGTGTACCCTGTGGCATTGTACATCACCTGGCAGTTGATAGAGTAGTGCACCATCCTGTTTATGTATGTGTCCTTATCACCACCAGATGGTGCTCTGATTGCCATGTGTGTGCAGTCAATGACTACTAGCACACATGGCATGCTTGTAACCCTGTGGACGTGCTGCATTGTTTCTGTATGCTCTGCTGCTGTGCTAGGAAATGTGATAAACTCCATAGCATGGGGCAGCACAGTGGTGAGGAACTATGTGAGGAGATGGGATGTGGCAGATTGCATGATACCAGTGGTGTCAACCAATGATATATTGAAGGTGCCCATGGTGAGTAGGCACAGTGCTGCTGTCACCTTTGTCTCCACTGTCATGGCATGGCTTCTGTGTGTTGGTGCCTGCAGCTCATCATGAAGAAGCTCACAGAGCTGTCTCAGAATTGTACTGTTAAGATAGTAGTGGCCCATGATTTCTGAGTCACTCGGCTGTTCGAATGTCACACAGTTCCGGTACCACCTCTGGTATGCATTCTGCCTATGGGCTCTTCTGAGGCCGTGTTGCTGCTCTGCCAGTCTCCTCACTAATGAAATGACTGCTGCTATGAGGAAGGCCAACCCATCCATTGTTGCAGTTCTGCACAGAACCTATGGGTGTCTTGCCAAGTTAGGGCATCTTCTTTTATACCTATCTTTGGACTGCTCGTTTTTGACATGAGTTGCATGTTCACTCCTCATTTTGGCTGAATATGTGGATGCACAGCACTCTCGTAGGCACACCGTCCGTATTTGCACCACTGACATTATTTCTGCACTTTCACACATTCAGATGTGGGTGGCGCATCTCATCCAGTTGAATATTGTGCTTCAGCACCTTTTACAGGATGTGTGCCACATCTCTATTTTGGGCCACACATCTCCTTTGAAAATGTGAGCCTGTATGTATCTGTTCAAAGATTTAAGTATATGCCTTGACAAATTAACAAGCCAGTCACAAAACATTGGCACTTTGAAATTAGAGGGATATTAGATTGTTGTATATTGTTTTGATTTGATAATAAAAGCACTAAAACTTCTCCTGGGAGAATGAGTCATTACTCCATATTATGACTGTTTTACATGTCAGGGCCTGTAGGATACATCCATCCAGTGATATCTGTTTCTTCCACAGGCATAGAGTTCCATCCTATCCTACTTGTATTAGAAGCCCGTTGGACCCACTTATTACACATTGGGTGGCATTAGCAAGAATTTTGTGACTAGACAGTTGCACTAAAACATACTTGGAAGTGTGAGAAAGTCATATTATTGCACTGTGTGGGTCACACTTTGAATATCTGGTGTGCAAACATTTGAACCACCCAACTCATTAAACTAGCTGTGTTATATCAGTCAGTATTAAGGAGGATAAAGAGCATAAAGTAAGCTGTCAGAAAGCCCTACTAGACACCATGTAATTTTTTTTTATTTTTATTTTGTAGTGTTACCATGCACAGGGAACCAGGAAAATGTTTATACCGTGTATGGTAGTGGAGGGATGACCAAGTGTAATGGATCATCAGGGCTGGGATTGTGTTTACTTATGCATATAACAGAATGGCTCATGATGCGTACAGAGCATAGACTTTGTGCCTGCATTTATTGAGGTGGAGTAGCACAGAGTAGAGAGGATGCTGTTGTATTTAATCATGATATATATATGTGTGTGTGTGTGTGTGTGTGTGTGTGTGTGTGTGTGTGTGTGTGTGTGTGTGTGGGTATGTGTGTGTGTAATGAATCTGTGCCTCTTTTGGTGGGAGGCGGCACCGTATATTATGAGAAATGAGTTTATGGTTACTCATGTAGTGAGGTAACATAGTCTTCCACGTGTATTACATTAATTCTTACCTGACTATGATATCAGACATCTGAAGCAAGTTATATATATTTTTTTGTTCTGTTCTAGTTGGTGACTATTTAAAACATAAACTGCAGCCCAGATGAAGGTAAAGTTTCAAAAGTGCAGCAAAAGTCAGGCATCACAGAACTGATCATAAGACCTAGAGATTAAGTTATATTTAAATCACTCATTTCTTATTGTAAACAGAGAAAAATAACAGCATAACCTCCTATAAAAGTACCAATGTTTCAAGTCATACTTCATTTTTTATCAAGGTAAAGCCTGAGTATAAAATTTCACTCCATTTATACTGTTATACAGATCACATATTGGAATGACTGGTATGGTGGGGCATCCTGCAAGGCACGATACATGTGTGCCTCCACATGTGTGCGTTACATTGGGGTGCATGGGTCAGGACTATGAAAAGGAAGTAAAAAAGTGAATAAAGTACCTATAGATAAAAACTATACATTTTCTTAATAACTGTACCCTTATAAATCATTATATAGCACCACAAACTTATATGCAGAGAGAATCCATTTTCTTATAGTATTTTTTATTTGCAGTGACCTCATATTTGCTCTTTGACTTTTATCTTTTAAAAATGGTACTAGAGTGTTTCATTCAACCCATACGGCAGTGTTAGCCCTCAAAATATATTGCCATTTTTGCAACAAGAAAGTAAATTGCAAAATATTTTGAGGGTTAACTCTGCAGGGGGGTTAAATGAGACATTCAGTCTCGTACCATTTTTAAAAGATAGAAGATAAAGATCAACTATGAGGTGACTTTAATTAAAAATGCTATAGGAGAATGTATTCTCTCTCTGCGTACAGGTTTATGGTACTATATAATGATTTATAAGGACATATTAAGAAAATGTACAGTTTTTAATAGATTTTATATTGAGGCACTTTATTAGTGTGATGTCATTACTTAGAGTTGTGTTGTTTTCTATGCTGCACTTTACTTGTCTGAGTACTAACAAACTAATTTCCTGTAATGGGGACAAATGAAGGATTCACTAACATGTGGTGATTGGTGGATTTGAACATGCCATGTGATCTGTACAACAATTTAATGGAATTAAATATTATACTCAGGCTACACCTTGATAAAAGAGTCGAGTATGGCTTGAAACGTTTGTGCGTTTATGGGAAGTTATGCTGCTTTTTTTTTATCTGTTTACACTAATAAATATATGATTTAAAGCAGCAGTGCAACAAACTGAAAATGTTATTTTCACGTGTATTTGGCCAAAATGTACATTTATATGTTGATTATATGTTGATTCCAATACCTTTTACTATAGGATGTCAACAGATGTTTTCCTCACGTGCTTGATTACTCCTACAATGCTAATAGACCCTCACCAGGATCACCATTTTTAAACCACATGCAGCATGGTATTTGTGTGAATGATGCATCTTTTATATCCTACAATGAACTGCTTTGTTGTTTATGCACGCTTCCCTTTGTTCCCAGTCGCTGGTTGAAACATGGCACATGCTAGTTATAGCAATACCATATCTGGTATAACCAGTTTTAACTTTGAGTGAGTGAAATTAAAATACTGACTAATGTACTCCCTGGTGTTTCCTGATTTATGCCACTGATAATATTTGAAGTGTGATTATTTTGTCTCTGAGTTCAGTATTGTGTGACTCCAACCCATACATGAAGACAACATGCAGTTATAAACAGTTTAAACTGTACAATAAGAGTCCACAAGTGATTATATACAATTTAACTAGCTCACTGCACATTTTTTGAGGTCACACAGTTTCCAAGCATAAGCCCCTGCCGCACCTCACATGGCATGAATGGGGATTGCTTTATTCTGCCAAATACCTCTGTATACAACCATACTCTATGATTAACGCTACAGCATTCTACTGTCTGCTTGAGTGAAAGAGAAATACATGCGCAGAATGTGACAGCATGGGTAATGATACAGGAGAAATAGATAAAAGGAACAAAAAAATTGGTTCACAAGCCTGTGCTTTTGAATATTTGACTGGAGGTGTGCTTTTTCTTAAAGCTTACAAGAGAACTAGTAATGAAGAGATGCAGTCTGACCCACAATTAGCCTCCTTATATGTACTGAATAAAAGTGTGAACTGTTACAGCAGACAATAATGTATCACGTATTAGCCAGATTTAAAAAAAAGTAGGCCATTCAGGAATCTGCTGAAAATCACTAGATATGCCACTTTGGAGGTACAGTACAATGCATGTAATTTTGACAACTGACAGGGCACTTCAAACTTCTTTCCTGCTGTCTGCATGGGAAAGAGCATGCATGCCATGTGACCGACAGTGACAAGTGAATCTTGGGATACTAACGCACAAAAAAAAATGGAAGACAGTTATTTAATTCACATGAAATAATAACAAACTGTGACATAACACACAGCCCCAGTCAAGTCTACAAAAGCAAAAATGTCTAAAATGTTAACTGGAGGATACATTTTATCAGTACAGGTGGTAAAATAGTAATCATTATTTTTATCCACCATTCATTGCACTGCAGCTTTAAATGTAACAATCTTTAAGTCTTATGGCCAGTTCTGTGATCCCTGACTTTTGTTGCACTTTTAAAATGTTATATTTTGTGCCTGTAATGAGCATTCAAATGGCATACTGCTCAGCAAAGCTATTGTATCCCTAAGCTATTACTCAATCCTTTCTATGCAGAAGACAATCAAACTTAAAGTACATGATGTGAGTAGCAAATTCCTTGGGACATTTAACTGATTTCAGTGGCACTGTGTATTAATGTGAGATGGCATGCACAGTGTATAGTTTTGCAAGTGAGTAGCATTAGATTGTTTTATTCATTATATATAGTTGGACATTATTCTTTAAAAAGCTGTGTGAAATAAGAAAATTCCAAATTAATGGAATTGCAATGGAACTCATTGAAATTCCATGATATTTCACTGAATTTCATTTGACTTTCATGGACTCTTCAAAATGTATTAATTTGGTCATAATGCACCTGTCAACTGAGTTGGAGATCTGAAATTTGTAACATTTACTTGTTGGTACATGCTGCAGTGGGGTGCCAAACATTTGAATATTAGGATGTATCATCTGAAAATTATAGGTGCTCAAAGCCTGTCATTTATTTTGTGTTGGAAATTTCATAAAAACTTTTATCCGCATGTAACTCAAGCATCTTTGGAGCTAAAATTCTGAAACAAGGTGCACATATGAAAGCAGTAATAACCCTTATAGCTGCAATATTTTATAACACTTCAATAAAGTCTTCCAGAATTATACTAAAATATCTAAAATCAAAATGTTGGCAACATTTGTGGTTACCTATAGCTCAGCCCTCTGTGGTGGGCACGGGACGTGCATCATGCTGCAGTGGTGACTGGCAGAGGCCAGCTGCACTACAGCTGCATGCACAGAGAAGGAGCGGAGCATGGCAGGCATCAGTACAGATGTGCTCAATGCCATTGCATGTCCAGCTCCCTGGGGACAAAAAAAATGGTGGAAAATGGTGGGGCAATCTCGGTGGCTGATGGCCATGTCGTGCACACCCAGACATGAGAGGCACCTTGCTGGGGGTGATGCTGACCCCTGGGAGCATGGGGTGAATATCCATGTGCCAGATCTGGTCTGATTGTGCAGGTGCTGGCGGCTGGAGGTCATAGGGCCCATTCCGCAATGAGAAGCATAAATAGAAAGAAAAGAAAAAAAATTAGATGGAAATGACTGAAAATTATGTTTTAATTAAATGTTGGTCCACCTGCAACTCACTCCCTTTCACGCTAGGAAGTTTGGTACATGTCTGAAAACAATTAGTACTTTTATACCTGCCAAATCTGGTACCATTTGGATATGTACTTTGAAAACTAGGCCAAAATAACTGAAATTTAACATTTAATGAAATTCAGTGGAATTATTAAAATGAATTTGGTGATAACACAACCTTCTGTTGAGCTAGAGATATGACATTTTTCATGATTACCTTTTTTTTAACATTGATTTTTATCCCTGCCTTCCTACCTTGTCACTCCACTCAGTCAGAACCCCCACAGGCCATGTAACCTTGATCTCCAACCCAGGAGTCTGCTTCTAGAGTAGTCACCCCCGCAGGAGCCCTGAATACCCCCGGATTACCCCCGGGGTGGGGTGGGGTGAGGTGAGGAGAGGTCCCCCTTACCTTCCCCAGATAATGGTGGAGTGGGTGTTACAGCAGAGTCTGCTCCGGTGTCGGCCACTGACATGCTCGGTATTAGAGGGGTCATCACCTAGGAGTGATGGGTCATTTTTTCTCTGTTCTTGGTCCCCGCAGTAATCAGCACTCTAAGAGCACCAATTGGAGGTATGCGTAATGATGCAGCTCTTCCCAGGGCTACTGGCTAACGCAGCCCCCTTTCCCTTACATGCCCCAGTATGCAATGTCAATCCCGGGTTCACCCGAGAGATGGCAGTAAAGCAGTGGGACAAGTGTAGAGCTCTCCCCAGAGAGGGAGAGTCACCATTGGGTGCTCAATCCCTCTCTTCCTCTGCCGACCCTCGGCAGTCCTAGCTAGTCACTGAACCCAGGTCACCAGCATGGAGCAAGGTGTGGCATCCAGCCCCTCAACTCTCAGCACCACCGGGCCGGCCCTATGGTTACTTTTTGATAGCAGTTTTAATGCTGTGCTAAATATCATGACAATAGAACATATTGACTCAGAAAGATAGGTGCTCAAAATCTGTCATTTTATTGTTTGTGAGAAACTTCATGGACATTTTTCATCCGCATATAATGCCGGCACCTCTGGAGCTAGAACTCAGATACTGGGAACACATGTACAGTAAATGTAGTACTAACCCATGCACTTGCAAATTTTTATATCATTGTGATGAATACTTTCAAAATGATACCAAGCTAAATTCTACATTTTGGCAAAATGTTTTGTTAGTTCTACAGTAAAATGACCCCCTTTGAAGCTTAAAACTTAAAACTTGGTGACCTAGCCATTGTGAATTTCTTTCTAAAGCCTGAAACTGTGGAGAAAGGAGGAAAAGAAATGTTAAAATTAGATGGAAAATAACTGTAAATGAAATTGATTACATTTTGACCACTGATAACTTGGATTCCATTCAGTCTAGAACTCTGACATTTAATAATCTTATGCAAGCCATCAGTATCTGTATGCCTGCCAATGTTGAAACTATTTTGATATGAACTTTAAAAAATAGTCCAAAATAACAGAAATTTAAAATTTTGCAAAGTTTTACAGAATTTCATGCAAATTCCATGAAATTCCACAGAATCAGAATGGTAATTAAGTGGGTATTCTGCTTGTGGAATTGTATATTCTGCACAGCTCAGATTCTTTATGTGTCCTTTGCTCGCATTCTTCACCATGCTGGTCACAAATAGGTTTGTACAGGTTACTGTAATTAACTCTGGCTTTGTGTCACTGTATATCTATTTACAATGTTCACAGTTCCTAATATACTGTATGATTTATGTTGTTGTTGTCTTTATAAGTAAATCAATGAAGCAAAGTCAAAACAAAGGCCTGTACTGTCATACAGAAATTCTTGACCGCTGTAAATATAAAGCAAATATCTGCAACTGTGGATCTGGGCTGCCCACGATAAATCAGGAAAAACAAGACAGTTTCAGATTTCTGCACCTCAAATTAGGGGATCATTTAACAGCTATAATTATAGAAAAATATAAAAACATAAGTCACTAAAATAGTTCTAGACCTTGATTCCTTCCTCTCATTTGTTATCTCTCTCTGTACCCTGCGTTTTAATTTATAGAGCAAAGCTTATGGGTAGAGGAGCCAGATTTCTCTGCTGCATCCCTATGAGTGTTAAGAAACTTACAGAGATGAATTTTACATATTTTCCATGACCCTGATTAAGTGGCAGAGCTCATCAGAATGTGTGCAGCCTCACTGCATAAGAACACACCAAGTAAAAAGTATCTGCAGTCTTTGACACGGAGGTTGAATGGATTATCAAAAAGAACAAAATGTAAAGAAAACTTCAGATACTAATATGTAACATTAAAGAGCAGACTCAGGTAAAGAGTATAATTTAAATGAATAAACACTGAAACTCTCATTTTAAACCTCAGCTTAAATGGTAAGTTCAATGTCCTACCAAACAGCAGGGAAAGATGGAACTTGCACATTATGAAAATGACTACTATACCACAAAACTGACAGAGGCCACATAACTACTTATTAAAAATTAGATTATGGCTGGTATGACATGAAGACGAATCCCCCTTCTCTAATACCTCTCCATTCCCTCCTGGTTGTTACTTTGGACCCCAAAAGTGATTAGAGAGCTGATTAACCCATGGACAAAAATAAAAATACAGAGATGGTACCAGATCATTAAGGATAACACCATCTCACCATTTTGCAGGTGTGCAGAAATCTCTGGCCACCATATTGGACACAGTGGATAGTGATGTGTAATGCCGGAACTTGGGTGCGGCTGTAGTGGTTCTTTTTAAAGTTTCTTCCTCCAGCTACAGAAGGCCCTGTCTTTAACCAGTGGAGATATAAGGCAGTAGTAAGACTTGGACATCTGTATAATGATTTGAAATTCCACAGTTTCAGAGATATCCAATCTGCATATCATATGCTTAGATCTTATTTCTATTGGTACCTAAAAATACAAACCTTCCTCATAAATTGTCCAGTCAAATTTTGGATGTTAGAGCCCCCATTTTTACCATTGATAGCCTTAGACAGTAGCTTATCCATTGATACAGGCCATGTCTCCAGGATGACTCTATTCTACAAACTCATATCAATAACCAAATTCAGTCATACAGCACAGATAATGTACTGAAGCTCATATATATCTTACAGACCAGGACTGGACTCATATATACACCAGGAAATGCACAAAACTGCTGTGGTGGTTGTCTGAATTCAGATAGAGAATAATCCCTAGATAATTTAAACCTACCTCGCAGTTCATGTTATTATAGTCCCACATACAGTATATGACTTTGGGCTGGCGATTATGCCAAAAGATTGGTCATCACTCCTGTATCTTTTGGTCTTGACCTAAACATGAAGGGCCTGTAAGGATATATCTTCAGGTGTTAAAACCATCTTTTTGTTGAATGTAGATATTTTGGAAATTAAACATCTGGTCTTGGAACAATTATCAAAGTGTATAATGGGTAGACTGGCTAAGAGACTGTACAATATAGGTATAACTACTTTATATAAATGCATCACAGTTAAATGGTTTATGCCTCGTTCCCATTCCAAACCTGACTGAATTTAGAAATGTGAAGAAATTCAGTGTGGTATTAATAACAGCCTGGTTGTATAATAAAACAGAAAAATATTGAAATATATGGCTCCCTTTTACAAGCTTTGTAGAACACAAAGTGGCTATTCCTGTTCTAGATCAACTAGCGGGAACTGACATATAATAACCTACATTAGCAACTACATGCAATGTAACTTTTGAGACTCACTGATACCAAATTGGTCTGCCCAATCTTAGAACTCTCTTTTCTGTTCTCTTTTTAAATCCTTTTCTTGTAGAGGCAGTTTATTTTCAAGCTCTTGAGTGTACAGTTGAATAACCTCACTCATTGCATATTTCCAAGGGACCCCTTTTGATACTAATAGGAACTAGGACCATGTTGAACCCTCTTTTTTCTCTCTACATGGATTGGTTTACATCTTTCTTTGATGCCATGTTCTAAAATGTTTCTTTAGTTTTCCTGGGTTGGGAAGACCAAGCATTCAGTGACAGTTGATGTTCATTTTGCACTATATAACAGACATTTGATTGCCTCTGTAGAAAGTCCAAGCATTTCTTTACCATATGTGCATTGTGAATTTATGTCATGAATCTTTTGTCCACTTTAAGATCTTAATAAAAAGAAAGTAAAAAAAAAATTGAAACACTGACCTAACTGGTGCTAAGACATTGCTTACTGAATATGAATGCTTGATTGATTTGAGCACATTAAAAATCCTTATTTGCTCTAGATCTTTGCCTAGCAGAGCCTCAGCTAACAAAGTAGGATTTGTGCCTCATTTGTCTACCATGAGAGGCACATTCTTATCAATATGGCCATCATTTTTTTGGGAGGGGGGCAGCAAGGACATACAGTACAGAGAGTTCAATCCAATACAGGGAATTTCTTTATATCAAAAACATTCCTACTGTTGCAGAATGGGAGTCAAGAGACTTTAAGTAATAACTATTAACATTTGTATGGTTTTCCATTAATGAGTACCTGTTGTGACTTCTGGGAAGATTTTAAAATATTTGAATGGGTACAGTTCCTAATATATTTAATATTGTTGCCTATGCTTCTTTTCCCTGCTTTGTTAAAATAATTTAACTTTGAATCAATCCTGGGACCAGTCCTCTTTAATGTCTTTGTTAGTGACATTGCGGAGGGGATGGACGGTAAAATATGTCTTTTTACAGATGACACTAAGATCTGTAACAGGGTTGACACGCCAGAGGGGATAGAAAAAAATGAGAAGGGACATAAGCAGGTTGGGGGAAGGGTCAGAAGAGTGGCAGCTATGATTCAATGCAAAATAGTGCAAAACCATGCACTTGGGGAGCAGAAATTCAGTGAAGGTATACATGATGGGGGGGGGCACTGACAGCAAACATGTAGGAATTGGACATGGGGGTACTTATATTGGATGAATTAAAGGTGACCACACAATGTGAGAAGGCTGTGGGAAAAGCCAGTGGGATGCTGGGGTGCATTGGGAGAGGTGTCACAAGTAGAAAGAAGGAGGTGGTTATGCCGCTGTACAGATCGCTGGTGAGACCTCAGCTGAGGTTCTGTATCCAGTTCTGGAGACCACATCTCTGGAAGGATACAGACAGACTGCAGGCAGTCCAGAGGAGGGCTACAAAGATAGTGCAGAGCCTGCATTAAAAACCTTACAGAAGAAGCTAAGGGAATTCAATATGTATTCCTTGGAGGACAGGAGAGAGGAGACATGATAGAAACATGCAATTATCTTAGGGGTATAAACAAGGTACAAGAGGGCAGCATCTTTCAAAAAAGAAGATGTGCAAGAACAAGGGGGCACAAAATGAAGTTAGAGGGGGGATTTTACAGGGCAACATGAGGAAATACTTTTTCACTGTAAAGGTGGTGGATACTTGGAATGGCCTCCAAAGGAGGAGGTGGAGGCAAAAGTAGTTAGGGAATTCAAGAATGCATGTGATTAACATAAGGGTACCATAGGGACAAGAAAAAAAGGGTGAGCTGCAGATCAGGTAGGATCTGTGGTTTGAAACTGGTAGGCAAAATGGGCAGACTGGGTGGGCCATGCAGTCGTTATCTGATGTTAATATCTATGTTTCTATGTTAAACATATCATTGTCATTTGGCATTCATCTGCTTCTGCTGCTTATTTCCTGGATGATACACAAAAATGACCACCACTCCACTGAATATTCAAAGCAGTGCTCAATAATTAACACATATTCAAAAAAGCACAGAGGTGAGACTCGCCTGTAGCCAACAAACTGAATATTGCACTAGATGCAGGATGATACTATCTTACCTTAGAAAATGGACAAAGACAATTCTCTCTTCTGATTGGCTGATACACTTATTTAGGTGGCAGCTATCAGACAATAGATGCCCACCAAATAAAAAGCCCCAGCACATACCTGCCTCATACCCAGACAAGTATCCTAGTGCCCAGCCTGCTTTTCCGCTGGCTGAAGCACTGAGCACACAAATTCAAAGTGCCACCATCTTTTTTCTCATCGCTTAGCAAAATCCCTCATGTCAGCCACAATCATCCTACAGCTGCCTGCCTTCTCAGCTGTCTCCCACACTATTCAACTGTCAGCCGATTTAAGTAGAAAATTGCACCTCAGTACCTCATACTCCACGAGCTGCAGTATTCTGTGAACTCGTCAGCGTTCCGCTACCGCTAGACTTGAGAAAATCCTCCGACTGACCACTCTCTCAGCTGTCTCCACACTATTCAACTGTCAGCCAATTTAAGTAGAAAATTGCACCTCACTACCTCATACCCCAAGAGCTGCAGTATTCTGTGAACTCGTCAGCGTCCCACTATGGCTAGACTTGGGAAAATCCTACGACCAACCACCCTCTCAGCTTTTCGCAAAACTTGTCCCCATCAGTGTCTCTGTTTTAAAACAGAAACTCACACTTGATTACCTGATGATGGGAGAGCTCCCAATGTTCTGCTTCCTCGTCACTCTCAGGACATTAGCACTCTTCCCTCTACATGTCAGCAACATTCGTCTCCTGATGTAATTTAAAATGTGAAATGATAGCACTGCCAATTAAGTAAGGGCGCTCAGAGGAGCCGGATAACAAAATAAAAATGCACAGTAATCTCCCTGTTCTTACAGACTTACAACTTTTTTTTGTCAGCTCTCTCTGTTCACCTTCAGACCGTCTGTCCCTCTAAGCAGCTCCAGATAGCACGATCGTTCTCCCGCAGCCTCTCCAGCCCTAACACTGTATGACTTTTGGGGGGGAGCAAGGAAAGACAAACGAGTTTGTTACTAAATAAATAAATGAAACTCTGTCACCAAGGAGTAAAAAAAAATAGCACAAGGTGTGTGTGTGTGTGTGTGTGTGTGTGTGTGTGTGTGTTGGGGAAGGTACACTGTAATATAGGTGGAGGAACTATTTTATTACAAAACTAATTTAAAACTAATTTTCTAATAACATTTTTTTAATTAAACAAATTTATTTTCTCAGTGTCCATTTTCTAAGCGCAATAATACCCTCCAGGGTGGGCGGTATGGGCAATACCGGACCTTCCAGAGGCTATTAGGCCCTCCGCCTGTGGTGTCGGTCCTCATTACGCCCCTGGGCAGTCTGGTATTGCCCAATACCGCCCACCCTGTTGGGTATTATTGCTTACATTATTGCCATTCAATTCATTTATATCAAACAAAGCATTAAACACATTGAGCATCATAGAAAAAGATGCAAACTTAGCTAAGTAGGAGCAAAACCATCATCAGATGGACTGGAATTGTTTTTCCCCTGCTAAGAGAGGCTTCCTCAGAGAACAGTGCATTAGTTGACATTACCCCTTATATACTCATATCACCACATCAGAGAGTGCTCATATCTAACCAATGTGCTCAATAAAAGTTACAGATGCATAAACAACATTCTATTAAAACATGTTATTAAAAATACCAAACTAATAATATAAACTAAAGTATGACAGTAAATATATTGCATAGGTTTGCTGGCAGTAAATCAAACTAATGAATTTAGCTTTGTAAACATTTTGTATAATTAAGTGGTATCAAGTCCATAATCCACCATACTAATACAGTATATAGGGGATACATGATGGGCAAGAGTGGAATATGGAAAATATTTTCACTCTTGCAGAGTGAGCCTGGATATTTCACGAGTGCTGAAGGCATGAGTAGAATATACAGTGCTCATGAAGTAGGAGTGAAAATATTTTTCATATTCCACAATGTGCCCATCATGTGTCCTATTTATACAATGGGGCCTCACTGTTGCAAAATGTACAATTTGCGTGGCTTGCACGGGGTTAGCACAGGTTTAGCACGGCTTTGTGCGATTGTGCGGCTTTGCCTGGGTTTAGCGCGGGTTAATGCTATTGTATATTTGTAAATATTCTCACAGTGGTGATGTCATCACTGTGGTTATTCAACGGGAGTGAGAATAACACATGTTAACTCACTCAGTTATCCCTCACCCCCATTGTATAAATAGTACTACTGTATGGTATGATTTGATATCCTTAGTTATATAGGCTGCAATGGTGTCCATAATCAGAAAAAATAATTTAATGCATTAAATACGTGCACTGTAAGATTCATTCTGCATGGTGCTATATCTTGCAATTACCAGATGCCTTTAGACTTGATTTAGACTGTCATCCAATGCTGTTCAAAATATACCTTCAATAAGAAGAACTTGAAGCATATTTTACTGTGTGGCACAGTAGTAAACAGAACAGCTGCTGATACTGGGTGATTTTAACCTACACTGGATAGAACGGAAAGGTATTGACCTTAGGCAGCTTATTTCTGACCCTACCAGACTCTCCATGTTTGGTGGCCAGAATATTCTGCTCAATTAGATTTTGACAAACAGTGCTGAGAGGATACCAGGGACTGGGACTCTAACTAATTCTATCTCTGACCATACTTCCACTTTTTGTATTTGGAGGACCACATAATCTAAAACACCCCTACACGATTATCCTCCTGAGAGATTTGTCCAAACTAGACCTTGAGTTCTTTTATAGAAATGTTGAACTCTCTGATTTGTCCTCTGTCTTTTCTGCTGGGGATGTTTCTGTTGCCCTAAATAATTTTCTAAATGTCTTCTCCTTGCAAGATAAGCATGCCCCACTTATAAAGAGGAGAGACAGTGGCACTGTCACCAAATGACTCCACAGTGATCTGCTATCAGTCATGAAGTATAGGAATAAATGCTGGGAAAGGCTTAAGACTACCCAAGTTTTGTCTGACTTTCATGAGTATAGATGACTCTGTATCATCATTAAAGAAGCATTTGTCAATTCCGAAGTTTGCTATTGGTACATGTATTAGTATTGCACCAGGTGGAGCAGGGCTACAGTTCCCAGTGCAGACTTATTTACATGCAGTTGAGCAGCATCATTTCTCCTCAACAATATAAGGTCTTATTTATTCCCCAGGTAGCTTTCTATTGTCCGTGCTCACCATGTCCTCAACCCTTCACACTCAGTTGTGACTCCTCATTATTGTCCCTCCCCTGACTTTTTTGTAGGGCAGGAGAGGTCCCATTAGGCAGCCCCGAAGATCAGGCACCATGACTTGGGAGGGATGCTGTCTTGTCTATGGCCCCCTTTCTCAGTGCTGAATAGCACGAAATTGTTCAAGCACTTGTGAATGCCAAATATTTGCTAGCCATTATTGACATTGGTAGTGCAGGAGTTAGAGAGATGCATAATAGGAATGGCAGTGAAGTATTGAAGTAACACCAACACCCCACCCCCACCCTATAGAGACTGACAGGCATTGGGGGGTGCGCCTTTGGGTTGTTGGCCATAACACTCACACCATTCCACCTCACCCCACCCTGCAGACACCAACAGGTGTTGCGGTGTGCCTTGTGTTCTTCAGCCCTTACACTCACCCCATTCCATTATGAAATAAGCTGAGATCGGTGCAGTATAGAAGAATGGGGTGAACATTAGGGCCAAAGACCCTAAGGCACACCTTGATGCCTGTCAGTGGCTGCAGGGTGGGGGTGGGGGTCTAATGGCGTGAGCATTATGGCTGACGACTCCAAGTCACACCCCTGATGCCTGTCCTTCTGTACAGGATAGACATTATGATTGGAAACCCTAATGTCCCAGGGCTTTGTTAGTATTTTTGCTCCACATTTTCAACATGGGCTTTTTGGGACCCCACCACATGAATAGTGGCAGTATCATTTTGTTACTCAATTCCAAATGGTGATTTCACACTGCAAGTGTGCCATTTGGTGCCACACATGCAAAAAACACATTTTGGGCATTATGTGAAAAATGACAGCTGGTCTGATTAGGAGGAGGTGTGAAGAAATGGCAATGTTGAAAATCTGGAGTGAAAATATGAAAAAGTGGCAAAGTTATGAGTGTGCATAGAAACTGTGCAAAGCACACACATAACACAGTCATTTTTTGGAATGTTTTCACCAAATTTTAAACATGGCCTTTTGGGTCCTCCCCTCATCAACAGTGGCACTGGGATTTCATTAATCTGCCCTGAAAGTTGATTTTGGACAGCAACTGCGCCATTGTGTGCCACAATTGCAAAAACACATTTCAGGAAGGATGCAAAAAATGACAACAGTACTGTTCATAAAGGGGCATGAAAAAAATGGCAATGTTGGAAATTTGGAGTGAAAATATAAAAAATTGATGAAGCATGCTTATAAAATGCACAGCAGATGCTCATAACATAGTCATTTTTTGGAGTTCTGTCACCAAATTTGCAACAAGGACTTTATGGGACCCCACCTCATGAACATTGGCACCTTCATTTTGTTAATTGGTCCCAAAGGGTGATTCCATGCAGTGACCGCAAAATCATCTTTGGGACTGAGAAATTAAATGACAGTGACAGTGTTCATGTGGTGAAGTCTTAAAAACCCCATGTTGAAAATTTGGGACCAAAACTCCAAAAATTGGCTGAGATATCAACCTAGGTTAATAAAAAAAACATTGACTACCATTTTGTACTTATCGTCATTTCTTCAGTTCCTGGTTGGTCTTTCAAAAGTGCAGACATGTTCCTGGTCCACAGAAGATCTCTGCCCCAACCTCCGGAGGTAAGTATGAGTGAGGGAGCGTGGGGGGTCAGCAGAAGGAGGTGCAGGTTATGGGAGGGTGGCGAAACAATGAGGGATCATTTTCTTTTTTTTCAGGTTTAAAAAAAAAAGACCTCATGGGACTGTTTTCCTTTTATACAGGTGAAATACTAATAAAACAGATTTCAGCACACTGGGGTGGACTCCCAGTGTGCCAGAGTCCTGGGGGAGGATCAATGCCAACCCTGAGATTGGCACCCCAAGGTTGGCTGAGAACACAGATGCTTGAGGGGGTGGCACATCTGAGACTGGGAGTGGGCATTTTGGTGTCAGTAACATCGAAGTGGTAGTGTTTTGGCACATTTGGGTGGGCTCCCAGTGTGCTACATAAATGGGGGGAGAAGGATACATGCTGACATGGGGATTTTAAACTACCAGTCTGTATGAAGTTTAGGCTGTGGCCTTCTCCGCATGGGTGGGAGAACAGGAGCAGAAGGAGTCAGTGAGAAATGGAGGACACATGGGAGGAAAGCGCCTCCTCCCACCTTCCAGAATCACCACACTGGTGGCACTTTTGTAAATTTATTTATGCCCTACAGGGCTTAAGGTGTCAGCCAGGGCTGCATGGGCCTGGAGAGGGCAGGGACCAGTGGGGTGGTGGGGGGTGGAGACTAAAGCAGTAGGTGAGGCTAGAGGGATGTTGGGGTGTATTAGTAGGGGTATCACAAGTCATACAAAGGAGGTAATAATCCCTCATTACAAGACACTGGTAAGACCCCATCTGGAGCATTGCACGCAGTACTGGAGGCCACACCTTCACAATGACATTAACCAAATTGAGGCAGTCCAGAGAAGGGCAACCAAAAGGGTGCAGGGACTCCATCAGAAAACATATGAGGACAGATTAATGGAGCGCAAGATGTATATCCTAGAGCAAAGGAGTGAGGGAGAGGTGATATGATTGAAACTTTCAAACACCTTAAGCGCATTAACAAGGTGAAAGAGTCTAACATGTTTCAATATAACAAAAATAGCAGGACAAGAGGACATAGCATGAGATTAGAGGGAGGCCGATTAAGGGGTAATGTGAGGAAGTTCTTTTTCACAGAAAGAGTGGTAGATGCATGGAAAGGCCTACCATAGGAAGTGGTGGATATAAATACAGTGCTGGGATTCAAACAGTCATGGGATAGGCATAAGGGAGCAATACAGATGAGTATGAATAGATAGGCATTGACAGAGCAAATGCCAATGGCAAATTCATAAGGTAGAAAAAGAATTGGGCAGACTGGATGGGCCTTGCTGTCCTTACTTACCATCAGCTTCTATGTTTTTATGTTTCTATGAGATGTCAGCAAGGCTGAATGGGATGCAAACAGCTCTTTGCTGGGCAGTGACCTGCAGACAAAAGGGAAAAGCTGACACATGATTGGTGTGGCTTTTTCTTTTCATGTGAAGACCGCTTCAGGCAAAACAGTGTCAAGATCAGCCTGGCTGATGATTGGTATGACACTGTCGAGCCCCTTGCAGAGCACTCTACATTGGACAGACAGTGTCACACCCTTCAAAAGTCCCTTATTGCAAAAAGTTTGACACACATGCACAAACTTAAAATGTGATACACATAGCCAAGAGTGAATTTTGCAAATCTACCTTACTGACTTTGCCATGGATGCTAGATAATTCTGGTGTAATACTACATGTGTGGTGGGTGACTACTTTAAATATCAGATGTGCTTAATGGTGGGGTAAACTGTAACAATGTTAAAACAATTGTCAATGCATTTAATAATCAGTTCTCTGACTTGTTGGCCCTCACCTCATTTGTTGTTCCTAATTCACAGGATAAGTCTGAGACCCCCTCATCTCATCCCCCCATTTACATAAAGACTGTCACAGTGGGTGAAACTGGCAGACTCTGGGAGAGTTTCTCTCCCTTTACAAGTACTGGTCACAATTACTGTATATGGAGCCAAAGCTTTTCCACTTGGTTGCCCCTTTCCTTGCCTTGCCAATCTCCTGCATCTTCAGTCCATCCCTGCGTACTGGAGTTATCTCTGACCCATGGAGGATTTCCAGAGTAGTCCCAGTATTCAATCAAGGGGATCAGAAATGTCTAGAAAATGATTGTCCCATAGCTATACTGTCTGTAATCAGCAGATTACTAGAGACAGTTATGGTGTCCCAATTAATGGAGTACCTCCATAAATATGATCTGATGTTCTTGGTACAGCATGGGTTCTGAAAGGAATACAGTACCTCTATGTCCCTTGCTAAAGTTACCTCTGTGGTCAGGGTCACCACTGATCATACTAACATAGAAACAGAGAAATATAGACGTTGACGGGAGATAAGGACCACAAGTAGTAGTGGGCAAAGTGGCTGAAATTTGCTCCGAGAAGTGATTCGTGGAGTAATGTGGAATCCGCAAAGTAAATTGTAATGCAAAGCAGAGTATCACGCATTATAATGAGGAACACAAAGTCCATTGAAACCAATGACTTTGCGTTATTCCACCTTCCCAAACCACTTCTCCACCACTTTAAAGGCAAAGTACATTGAAATCAATGTACTTCACATCACTTTGACATGTACTTGAGCTCCAAGGCAAATTCTGTAGTGATTCATGGGATTGCAGATCACGTAGGCTCTAGATTGTTCAGCACAGCATCAGTTCTGGGTAGTGTGTGTGTGTAGTGGTAGCTAGACACAGTTAACTGTCATAGTTCTGTGATTCAAAACCTCTTAAAAGCTGTTAAAAAGCCTTTTTGAGTCATTTTTTTGGCTCAAAATTTAGTACATCAATTGTAGGAAACCCTCCTGTGCTCATATCGAGTGCTTATTGTTTGTTTGTGGATTTTGAATGTTAATTTAAAACATTCAGTCTGTGTACTGTGAAGTGTGCTTTGGGGGAAGGGCGTTTCTGTAGTGTAGATAGATTAACTGTGAGAAAAACGCAGTCTTTCTGTTTTGGTTATATTTTTCTTGTATAACTGTTAATGTACACACAGTACTATTTTCAGTAATTCTTGACACTTTTTTGCTGATTGCTGTGGTACAGCAGTGTATAATTTCAGTTTGTTTAAAACATTGGGTTATATTACTAAAGGTTTTCAAATTGCTTTGCGTTACTGGTAGTGTGTGTGAGTGTGTGCAATGCATGGTATCAAATCAGTCACCTTTTATTGTGCCACAGAGTAAACGCAGCAGTGTGAACCTGCTATCCACCACACCTGCATGAATTTTTTGTACTGCTTTGTGATATCTTTACTGGTGGTGGACTGTTACTGCTGTGCACTATCCCCCCAGCAAAAGTTATTCTTTTCCTGATTTGTGACTTGTCAGCACTGGTTAGGTGGTGGTGTGCTTTTGCATATGCATCTCTTGAGTGCATAGCGCAATCTTAACCTGTCTGTGTGTTTGCAGTGCACCATTAATTCTGGGAGACTTTGCATTTCTTGTTATGCTCTCATTTCACTTCGTTAGCACTGGGGAATTTTCTGGACACAAGGCAGTAGCATTTTGAGGATGCACATTAGTTCTGATGACTGTATGTGAACATTGCATGCATGACTGAGTGCACCATTAATTCTGGGAGACTTTGCATTTCTTGTTATGCTCTCATTTCACTTCATCAGCACGGTGGAATTTTCTGGACAAAAGACAGTAGCATTTTGGGGATGCACATTACTTCTGGTGACTGTGTGTGTCTACTGCACGTGAGACTGAGTGCACTATTAATTCTGGGAGACTTTGCATTTCTTATTGTGCTCTCAATTCACTTTGTCAGCACTGGAGAATTTTCTGGACACAAGACAGTAGCATTTTGAGGATACACATTAATTCTGGTGACTGTGTGTGTAGGAGGCTGTCATTATTGTTGTCACTTTGCCTTACTTCGCGTTAAGGCGGAATGACAACACAAAGTACCAATTACAAGGTGAAGTGAGCCTTTCATATTGGCCACTTCACGTAGTTGAATGACAACATGAAGTGCCCACTTTGTGGGCACTTAGCCAGTGAAATTTAAATTCTCTGCATCTCCAACTACAAGGCTCATGAAGTCGGCCCATTTTTTCCACCTTATGAAAAGTGCCATAGGCCTTTACTCTGTCAATGGTCAATCTGTTCATACTCATCTGTATTGCTCTCTTATGTCCCTCACATGCCTGTTTGAAGCCCTGCACTGTAGTCATATCCACCACTACCTGATGTAGGCTGTTCCATGTATTCACGCTTCCACACATGCTTCCATGAATGCATCCTGAAATTTATTATGATGCCTTGTCTCTGTGAATTTGTTTTTATTTGTTTTATGTCTTAACTGTTTTTATACTATTTTATATGTATGTTTTAATGCTTATCTTATTGTACTGTGAGGCACCCAGAGACTCCGGGATTGGGTGTCATACAAATAAATTTTGCCTTGCCTTTCTGTGAAAAAGAACATGCTCACATTACCCCTTAATCGGCCTCCCTCTAATCTCATGCTGTGTCCTCTTGTCCAGCTATTTTTCTCATATTTGAAACGTTAGACTCTTTCACCTTGTTAATGCCCTTAAGATATTTGAATGTTTTGATCATATCACCTCTGTCCCTCCTCTGATCTAGGGTATACATATTGAGCTCCTTTAATCTGTCCTCATATGTTTTCTGATGCAGTCCCTTCACCATTTTGGTTGCCCTTGTGCAGGTGTGGCCTCCAGTACTGCATGCAGTACTACAGATGGGGCCTAGTCAGTGTCTTGAAAAGTGGAATTATTGCCTCCCTCTTATGACTTGTGATACCCCTACTAATACATGCCATCATCCCTCTAGCCTTTCCTACTGCTTTAGTAGTCTGTTTGGATGATTTCAGGTCATCTCTGATGATGATGCCAAGTCCCTTTCTTCCCTTGTGATTGCCAGCAACTCTCCTCCCAACCTGTAGGTAGTTTCAGGGTTTCTCTTCCTTATGTGCATGATATTGCACCTCTTTGTGTTAAACCCCAATGGCCACTGTTCAGACCATTTTGCCAGTTTATTCAGATTTCTTCTCATTCTGCCACCCCATCAGGATCATCTACTCTGTTGCATATCATGGTGTCATCTGCAAACAGGCAAACCTTACCCTCCAGTCCATCAGTAATGTCACTGATGAAGATATTGAAGAGGATTAGCCCCAGGATGTATCACTGAGATACCCCACTTGTGACTTGCATCTCTTCTGACTGTACCATTTATAACCACTCTGTTTTCTGCCCGCCAACCAGTTTGCCACCCAGTTGGCCAACCTCTGACCCACTCTGAGCCTACCCAGCTTGTTAATAAATCTTCTGTGTGGAACAATATTGAAAGCTTTGCTGAAGTCAAGATAGGGGACATCAGCTGCACCCCCTTGGTCCACCACTCTGGTTACCCAGTCAAAGAAATCTATGAGATTAGTTTGACAGGATCTTCGTGTTGTAAACCCATGCTGTCTTGGATCCTGTGCTCCTATGGATTCCAGGTGTTGTACTATCCTTTCCTTAAGGGTGCCTCCATAATCTGCCCACTACGGAGGTAAGCCTGATTGGTTTGTAGTTCCCTGCCTCATCCCTGCTGCCACTCTTGTGGAGCAGGATCATATGAGCCCTTTTTCAGTCTTCTGGAACATCTCCAGTGCTCAGTGACTCACTAAACAGTTCTGCTAATGGCTCTGCTAGTTCTACCCTTAGCTCCTTTAGTACCCTGGAATGTATGCCATCAGGTCTCATTGCCTTATCCACCCTGAGCTTACTGAACTCTTGTAAGACCCTTTCTTTTGTGAAGGGACTTGTGCACACCTCCCTCCTCCCTGTGTCCATGGTGCTGAGCTGTTGGCCCTGCCCTACCTTCTCCTCAGTAAATACTGAGCAGAAGTATCTATTTAGGATAGATGTTTTTCCTTGGTCCTGCTCCACACAATACCTCTTATCCCCTTTGATCTTAGTAATACCCCCTCAGGACTTTCTCCTTTCACTAATGTACAGTATCTATAGAAAGTCTTGTCCCATTATTTTACTGTTCATGCTAGTGTTTCCTCAGTTTTGGCCTTTGCCTGCTTTACTGCCTTCCCTGCTTCATTTAGGGAAGTTTGATATGCCTCCCTATCTTCATCTCACTGTGTTCCCTATTATTTAATGAAGGCCAGCCTTTTGGCTCTGATTTTTTCTACTACTGTTTTTGAGAACCAAAGTGGTTTCCTCCTTCTTTTGATCTTGCTTTGCTACCTAACACAATGGGATGTTGTTTCAAGTATTGTTCCTTAATTCTTGCCCACTTTTCCTGTAGCCCCTCTCCTGTAGTTTGTCTCACCAGGGCTAGCTTAACTCTGTTGGCCATTTTATCAAAGTCAGTTCCTCTGAAGTCCCATATTTTTGCCTTGAAATGGGATGATTTAGTTCTAGTGGGCAAATTGAACCATACCATTTGATGATCACTGGCCCTCAGGTGACCTTCTACCTAGAGATCGGTGATTCTTTCCCCACTAGTCAGTACTAGATCCAGGGTAGCCCTGTCTCTTGTGGGTTGTTATATTAATTGTTTGAGGCCCTCCCTCTCCAAGGAATCCACTTTGTGTCAAATTCTGGTGGAAGTTCCTGGTGGTTTTGACCAATGTGGCATGTTGAAGTCCTCCATTAGCAGAACCTCCCCTTTAGCTGTCCTGTTTTATATATCTTACTAACATACTAACATACTGAAATGCCGGCAGAACAGGCCTAACAGTCTTTTGCGTCTGCTTATTTGGTCAGCCCCTACCCTGGGAGCTGACCTTGCTGCCCCCCTCTCCTTCCCTGGCTTCTCCCTTCCCAGTTACAGATATTCTAGCTGCATTGGATTTTGCTTCCAGAACCCTTCCCCTTTACCTGTCCCAACCCCTCTTGAACCCCTTCACCGTCTCTGCCTCCACCAGCCCCCTAGGCAGTGCATTCCATGGCTCCACCACCTCTCAGTGAAGTAGCACCTCCTCCTTTCTCCCCTGAATCTTCCCCCTTCCAGCTTCCACCCATGCCCTCTAGTGGCCCCCTCCTTCTTCCTTCAAAGCACCCTGACTGCTCCTCCCATATTTACTCCCTTCATGTACCTGAAGACCTCTATCATGTCCCCCTTCTCTCTTCCAATGTGTACATATTTAGCTCTTCGAGCCTCTCCTCATAGGTCCTGTCCCCCAAGCCCCAAATCATTTTGGTTGCTCTCCTCTGGAGGTGATCCCCCTAGCAATGAATCCCAGCATCCCGTTGGCCTTGCTGTCACCCTCCTACAATTCTCTGAGTCATTCATCTTGATATCCACCACCACCCCCAGGTCTCTCTCAGCCATCGAGACTTGTAGCATTCCCCCTTCCCAGGGTGTGCACTTGGCCTGGGTTTCTGGCCCCAGGTGCAGTACCTTGCATTTCCCTGCATTGAACCTCAGCTTCCACTTTCTAGACCATCTTTCCAGAGCCTCCAGGTCCCCCTGTAGGGTCACCCTCCCCTCCTCCCCATCCACCACCACTCCCAGTTTTGAGACATCCGCAAAGAGACTCATCTCACTCCTGATACCTGTCCTTATGTCAGAGACATAGGCGTTGAACAGGAGGAGGCCCAAGGACTGATCCCTGTGGGACCCGACTAATGGCCCTCCTTGGGGAAGAGACTATCCCCCCAACTATGACCCTCTGGGTCCAGTCCTGGAGCCAATTGCCTATCCATCTGATCATCTGGTTCCCCACCCCCATTTCTCCCAGCTTATCCAACAGGCCCTCATGAGGAACAGAGTCAAATGCCTTGCTGAAGTCTAGAAAGAGGACATCCACTGGTCTACCCAGGTCCAAGGCACTCATCACCCAGTCATAGAACTCCACAAGGTTTGTCTGACACGATTTCCCCGGGATGAATCCATGCTGTCTATCGTTCAGGCACCCTGACTTTTCCAGGTCCCCCCCTAGATTCTCTTTGACAATGCCCTCCATCACCTTGCCCACCACTGATGTCAGGCTGACAGGCCTGTAGTTCCCTGCCACCTCCCTTGATTCCCCCTTGTGGATAGGCACTATATGTGCCACCTTCCAGTCCTGGGGCACCCACCCTGTCCTCAGAGAGATGGTGAAAAGATCTGCCAGGGGTTTCGCCAGGACATCTGCAAGTTCATTCAGCACTCTGGGATGTAATTTATCCGACCCCGGTGCTTTCTCCGTCTTAAGGGACCTGAGGGCTTCCCTTACTCTCTCTGCTATGATTTTCACTTCTGGTACCTCTTCTCCCTGCTTAGCCCTCCCCCCACCTGCCAGTGATGCTTCCCCCTCTCCCCAGACCCCCTGATCGGTAAGGGTCCCCCCTCCTCAGTATCACTGTCTCCTCTCATGTATGATGCAGCACCCCCATTTTCCTTGGTGAAAACTGAGGTGAAGTACTCATTTAGTACCTCAGCCTGCTCCCCTGGGTCTTGTGCCCATCTCTCCCCTGTTTTAGTCCTGCTAATCTGCCCCTTCACCCATCATTTTTCCCCAATGTATCTAAAGAACCCCTTGTTCCCTCTCCTAATTTCCCTGGCCAGGTTCTGCTCCTTCCTTGCCTTAGCTGCCCTCACCACTCTAGTGGCCCTTCTAGCCATCAGCTCGTACTCCCCTCGATCCCTTTCACTCATTGAGCACTTGAATTGCCTATAGGCTGCCTTCTTTCCCTGTACCACCTCCTGGACCTCACTGGTCCACCAGCAGGGTTTTCGGGCCCTACCACATTTTTGTCTTACTCTTGCACAGGTGCTGGTAGCATCCTGCACCCCTCTCCTGATTATTTCCCACCTACTATCAGCATCCATGTCTGGCCCAATCACATCCAAATGCTCCTTAAGGATCCTTCCCATTTCCTTAAAATCCACCCCCCCGAAGTCAGTTACCTCTGTCTTTGTGCAGCCTTCTACCCCTCCTAGGTCCAGGCAGAACCAGACCATGGTATGGTCACTCCCCGCCAATGGGTCCCTTACCTCCAGGCCCCCAATCTGGTCACTGTCTGCCAGGACCACATCCAATACCAGCCCCTTCCTGGTCGATTCCCCCACCTGCTGAGTTAGGAACGCATCTTGAAAGACATCCAACAACCTCTGTTCCCTGGCCACCAAGGATGTCATAGTCTCCCAGTCTGTTCCTGGCATGTTTAAGTCCCCCAACACCACCACCCTTCCCCTGCCCAATCTGCAGTGTCTCCCAACCTCTGCCACCAGACTCTCCTCCAGCTCCTCCGCTAGTGCAGGGGGTCTATACACCACTCCTATTTTTACTCTCTTGCCCCCCCTTGTTATCAAGGTGACCCAAATCACCTCCACGGTTCCCTCCACCTCCTCTACTCCCCATATGCCAATGCCGTTTTTGACTATCATTGCTACCCCTCCTCCCCTTCCCTCCCCCCTGTCCTTCCTGAACATAGTGTAACCCTCCAGGTTCAGGTCCCAGTCATGTCCTGCGGTGGCCCAGGTCTCAGTGACTGCTGCCCCATCCACCGCTCCCTCAATTAGCATCGCCTGGAGCTCAGGCATTTTATTGCCCAAGATCCTGGCATTTAGCAGGATCATTCCACCCTTTCCCTATACTTCCATTTCCCCTGCTCGTATTCCCATGGGGATTCCATTTTCCCCTGGTCTACACTTTACCAGTTGTCCTTTTCCCACATTCTCCCAACTCCCCAGGTGGGTGGCGACAGAGTCCCTCCTTTATCGGACTCCCTTCGACAGCCTTTTCTCCCATCCCTCCCCCCTTCACAAGTTTAAACCCCACTTTTCACCAATGAACCCCTCTATTTTCAACTTAAGGATACCCCTCCCCTCCAAATTGAGATGGAGCCTATCTCTAGCTTACAGCTCCTTATCCTCCAGGTCTCCCCAATCCCCATCAACCCATGCCCTCTGGCCTCACACACCACTCCCTGAGCCCTGGTTTATCTCCTAATCTTCCTTTTGTGCTCCCCACTAGCCCTTGGCCTGGCAGGATTTCTGAGAAGGAAACTGTGCATCCTATGTCATGACAGACCCTGGCAAGCTCCTGAATCTTGCCTGTATCTCTAGCTCACTATTTCCCTCAATGTCAATTGTACCCAGGTGGACCAGTATGTCCGGGGAACCCCCACAATCCTTTGCCAGCTGATATACCTCATGCTTGGCTCTGTGCACAATTAGTCCAAGGAAGCATTTTGTTCTAACTGGCCAGGCTTCTCCCTTCCTATCCCATTTGATACCCCTGATCATAGAATCCCCCAACAGGAGCACTCTGACCACTACTTTTCCTCCATTTCACCCCTTCCATATCCCTCATCCTTTCTACCAGCCCCTCCACCCAGCCGGCTCCTTGTTCCTCCCCCTATCTGGGTGCCACATGCTGCCCCCTCCTTATTTACCCTGGCCACCCCCTCCCCTCTGATCCTATGCCTCTCCTCCTCCCAAGTATCCTTCTGTACCTCGCTAACTCCCCCCTCACTGCTCGTGACTGGTCCTTCTCCCCCATCCGCTAAACTAGTCTGGCTCGTCCTCCCTTCTTTCCTGTCTCCATTTAGTCCCTCCTTGCTTGTCGTGCTCCCCTGGCCTAAACCCTCAGCTCCCTTTACTGTATCCTCCTTGTACTTCTGGCCCTTCTCCTTGCCCTTTCCTCCCAACTGGTCCTTCTCCTTGCGCTTTCCTCCCTCTTCCCCCTGCCCCTCCTGCTCTGATTCACTGCTCCCCCCAATTTCTCGCATTCCAGGTTCCCCCCGTTCCTCCTGCTATCCAGCCCCGCCTCCTGCTCCCACTACCTTTCCATCTCTAACCACCCCTGTCATGGCTACATCACCCCCTCATCCTCAAGCAGAAGAAGAGAATTGAAGTGGTTACTGAACATAAGGTCCGATCCACCTCCCCGCCTTGCTTTCTTCTGTCCAGCCCCGGCCATCTGCCTACTTCCCTGAGAATGTTGTCCCTCTGGCCCCCCTTTGTGAGAGTCCCCAGTTACCTGCCTGCTTCCTTGGTAGTGTCCTCCTTTTGGGACCCCTCTGCCAGGGTTCCTATGTGACCCCAGAGTATTCTCCTGCACTCCTGTCCCTATGCCCCCGCCCCTAGTGCTTGGTGCAACCCCGTGAGAGATCCCCTGCCCTCTTCCCCAACCATACCTCCCCCCTTCCCCCAGCTGTCTCCTAATCCCCGTGACCTCCTCCCTAAACTGTGCGAGCTGGTAGCACACTGGGCAACCACCGAACTTCCAAGCTCACTTCTAACAGTATTGTGTCTATGTCCTTCCCCTGGTATGGAGGCCTGTGGACAACCCCAGTTCATATGATTGTCCTATTTGCTGTTTCCAGGGTGACCCACAGTTCTTCTGACTCCTTATGTGTATTCTGAATTTCTGTAGCTTTGATATTTTCATTGACGTAAAGGGACACTACCCCCCCCCTTGGCACCTCAGTCTCTTCTGAACAGTACAATGCCAGGTTCTGAAGTCCCCCAAGTGTGGTTACTGGTGAACCATGTCTCGCTAGTGGCTACTGTGTCCAGTTTAGCCTCTGTCATTGTTGCCTCCAGGTCTGGTAACTTCTTTCCCAGACTGCAGGCATTTGTGTACATGATTTTCCATTGGCCAGATTTTGGTGTGTTAGTTGTTGGGCGAGGTTTGACATTTCTCCTGTGCATCTTATGAGGAGCCAGACCTTTTTCCATACCTGGTTATGAAAATGAACTACAAACATTCTGAACTCCTTTTTGATCACTAGCTGAGGTGGAGGAGGGGTGTCCTTACCATTCGATATATGAGGTGCTGCATCCCTCTCCCCATTTGCTAGTTTAAATATCCTGCAAAGATATCAAACTTTTTCCCCAATGCACTGACTCCCTCCTTAGTCAGATGCAGTCCATCAAATTTAAAGAAGTTTTGCTCCCAAAACTGTTGTCAGTTACCTACAAATTTGTTTCCTTTTTTCTGGCACCAGCACTTGAGCACATGTTTAGCTCCCCTGTCTCCCCTTCTCTGACCTTCTGTCCATCTGCCCCCCTCTCCCAGACTGGCAGGATCTCAGAGAAGAAGATGCCAGATGAAATGGATGACAGTTCGTCTCCCAGCCTGGTCGGGTGTTCCTTGGTCTCCACAACTGACCAGTTGGTGAGATCATTAGTCCCTATGTGTACCAGGACATCAGTGTTTTCTCTTGCTTCCTGCACAATTTTAGCAATGCGGTCAATGTCTCTCCATGCTGATGTACCTGGGAGACATCTGCCAATTACCCCCAACTGGAGGTAGGTATCAACTCCTTGAATCATGGGGTCTCCTCTGATCAGAAGTTTTTTGGATTTCATTTTTGCTTTTTTTTTGTTTTGGTCCCTGTTTTGGGTGTGTTTTGTAGTGCTAGCTCCTGTGCTGCAATGTCCTGCTCTGCAGTGTCCTCTGCCCCTTTGTTTGATTTCGGAGATAGAGGGAGATACCTTTTTGCAGTTTTTGTACTGTTTGTGTAGTTGATACATTGGTGAGCACTGAGTGATGGGGCACCTGATTTGTCCCTCCTAACCACCTGCCATCTTCCCAGACCAAATACCCTCTGCGGTTGAGGTGCTTCATTTGGATGTTTGGGAAATGGTGGGCGGTTCTTGTAATATATTTCCTCCTGAATATGCAAGTTGAGGCACGCGCTCTCTGCCCATGCTCCCTGGAGCTGAGCCCTTAGATCTCTGATGATCCAGCATGTAGGACAGCATCCTAAATCCTGTATAACTGCCCTTATGAAAAGTGTCCCACAGTACCTGCAGTTAATAATGACCACTCCAGTTGAGTTGCTGGGTTTATAATGGGGTCCGAGTAATTAGAAGGAAAATGAAAGCAAAAGATTTTTTTTTTTAATTTTTTTTGTTTGTTTTTGTATAACTTTGTATATCAAGTTAAATTAATTGTGCCCCTGTAAGTGAGGTCATTGTGTGGATACCCCTCTGATCCTCCTCTTTCTGCTTTGCTACATGAAATGTCATGACTATGCTACTCTATAAAAGCAGTGTAGCATGGGATGGTTGGGGATGAGGGTGGGAGAGCCCTTCCCCTACCAAAAAAGAGAAACCACAGATGAAATAAATAAGGACTTAAGAGCAGAAACAATCAACCAATCATAAATGCAGTCGCTATCTCTCTGTCTGTATCTCGTATGTGCTCCTGTAATTACCCCTTAAAGTTTAGCCTAATGATAGATAAACTGTAAAACCTGTAAGCACCACATGTATCAATTTCACAGAAGATATACCCTGCAAAAAACACTTTGCTACAGAGAAAAGTAAAATAGTAAAAGAGTAACACCTGCAAGCATACACTGCAGAACACTTTAACAGAAGATATACCTTGCATAAAACAGGCTGAATCAGAGATTACAGCAGTAATCAGTAAGCACAAAACATTAACAAACCTGTAGACACACCCTGTAATAATGCAGTTGAAAGTATACCCTGCTACAGTAATTTTAATCACAGAACAATACCATAAAATGTAAGCAAAAAACAGCAACCAAACCACCGAGCACAAAAGAAAATAGTAACACACAGTAAATCTGCCTAGCCAAAAGAAGCCTCAATCATTTTCCTTGCTCTGATAATGTTGTTCCTTGCTGTATCCTTACAAGTAAACCTAGAAGAAAGAGCTCAGGTGAAGCTAGGTGCTATTGCCAGCAAGCCTAGTCTTCCATCATTTTTTATGGTCCAAAAGGTTTTTAGTTTGTAGGTTCTGGAGGTATTGTCTTTTAGCTGATTTTAGTTCCTTTTTACACTTATTTCTCAATTTTCTATATCCTACCCAATCCTTAGTTAGAATTGTAGGTTTGATTTTTTCCCATGCTTTGTTTCTCACCCTCATTTGTTTTTTTTAAGGTCTCTGGACAGCCACCTTGAGTGTTTTCCCTCGATTCTGATTTGTTTTGGGGGGGGCATGCTTCTTGGTGGCCGAGAGGAAGTTATTGATGAAGAAATCAAGGGCTGAGTCCAGATTGGGAGCTAGCTTGATTTGAGTTCAATGCATCACAGCTAGAGTTTCAAGAAAGGAACAGTTATCAAAATTGAAATAATCCTGAGCCCCAAAAATTCTGGGTGTACGGTTGGGATGGTCATTTTTCCAGATGCAGAATATAGGGGCATGGTCACTTATGGAGTCCGTAAACGTCCTAGCCAGTTTGGAATTACTGAGGTTGGAAGTGAGAATCCAGTCCAATGTTGAGTGGTTTTTCTGACTTAATGTTAAACTTTGTGGATCCTTGGATCAATTGGGTCAATTTACATAGAAACATACAAACATAGTAGTTGATGGCAGAAGGAGACCACTAGGTCCATATAGTCCATTTGTTTTAGACATATCTTGATGTGTTAGTTGCCCTTTGTAGTCAGGGCTGTTTTGTGTCTTTCCCATGCATTCTTGAATCCCTCCTCAGTGTTGACCCCCAGAGCCTCTTGGGGCAGGCTGTTCCAAGTGTCCACCACTCGTTCTGTGAAGAAAAACTTCCTGGTGTTGATAGAGAAACTCCCTCTTTGCAGCCCGAGGTCATGTCCCTGGTCCTGGTGCTCTCCTTGAAGTGCAAAAGTCCCTGTGCCTGCACCTTGTTAATGCCTTTTATGTACTTGAATGTTTCATTCATGTCCCCTCTCTCTCTTATCTGCTCCTTGGAGTACATATTCAGTTCCCTAAGTTTCTGCTCATGGGATATGTACTGCAGACCCGGAATCATTTTTGCCACTTTTCTCTGTACTGTTTCCACCCCGTCAATGTCCTTCCTGAGGTGAGGCCTCCAGAATTGGATTCCATGTTCCTGCTGAGGCCTGACCAGCGATCTATTCAATGATAGTACCACCTCTCTCTTCCTGCTCATGATTCCCCTCCCAATGCAGCCCAGCACTCTGTTGGTCTTCATTGTTGCCTTATCACACTGCTTACTAACCTTCAAGTCATCTGAGATTATGATTCCCAGATATCGTTCCTGGTTTGAGGCTGCCAGTCTTTAGCCTCCTAGGTAATACTCCTTTCTTGGATTTTTCTTTCCTCTGTGCATGACCTTGCACTTTTTGGCATTAAATCTCAGCTGCCACATGCCAGACCATTCTTCTAGTTTCTTAAAGTTAGCTTCCATCTTGTTCACACCTTCTGGGGTGTCCACTCTGCTACATATCTTGGTGACATCTGTGAATAGACACACCTTCCCTTCCAGTCCGTCAGTGATGTCTACTATAAAAACATTGAAAAGCACAGGTCCTAGCACTGTGCCCTGGGCCACTCCACTGGTCACCCTGCTTTCTGCTGATTGTGCCCCACTAACCTGTACCCTTTGTAACAAAGTAGGGTACCCTTTGTAACAAAGGAAGGTGACACAGTTGGAACATTAGGACATAGAGGGCCAGGGTTAAATTCAATATCACTGGCAAGTAGGAAAGGGTTGGCCTCTAGCAAGCTGTATTTTATGTTGCTAAGGGTGTGCTGACCCCAGTCAAGGTTAAAGTTGCCAAGGATTATTTTCTCCCACTGAGGTAGCCCGGGGATCAGAGCCAGAAAGCTCTTTAAGGCATCTTTTGCAGTCTTAGGTGGGTTGTAGATGAAGCCTATTAGCAGGGTCTTAGTCCTGCCAAGCAGTATTTTGATGAATACCACCTCACCACCTGATTGGGCATGGTCTAGCATTACCACAAGGAAGCATTTAGGGAGTTTTTTTACATAGATGATAACTCCATCACACTTCCTACCACATCTACTGTATCATGTGTAAAGAACTTAAAGCCCTGGAGCTCAACCTCATGCATTAGGATACTAGGCTTAAGCCATGTTGTCAGAAATGGCAATTATGTCAGGGGAGTGCTTATTTACCCAAGCCTTGAGTTCATGCATTTAAGGTATGAGGCTGTTAATATTCATGTGGACTAGTTTCAGACCTTTGGCATTAGCCCAGACAGCCATAGAACGTGACACAGTTGGAACATCAGGACATGGAGGGCCAAGGTTAGATGCAATATCCCTGTTGAGTAACAACTTAATGGCCAGCAAGAATTTCAGGAGTGACCCAAGTGGGGGGGAGATCTGACGTTTGTAGACTCTGAGATATTCCATAACCATATAGCAGTTTCCACATTTTATAAGCCCATATAAGGTGATAAGGGTAAGGTTAAGGTTGGCTTGAAGGTAGATACACAAACAGATGGGAGTACAGAGGGTCTGTGGGCTGCCTCGTGTCTTGCCTGAGAGTGAGTAGCAATTGGTCTGTGCCCGGGACTACAAGTACATAAGTACAAGTCAGCACCATACCCAGCACCATATAAAGGCTGGGTCAACTAAGAGGAGGAAGTTCAGATTAACACCCAAGATATACTACAGTAACAGGTTAGGGAAAAACTCAGGGTAGAAAAATGTGGGTGGAAAGATTATCTGGGGGAACTATTGAAAAAAGTGTGAGGTAGGATAACGTGGGTGGTTAAGGTCACTGCCACTAAAACAACAGGCTGCAGCATCCTCCACTCTGAGCCGAAGCACCCTGAGCCTGAGCAAGAGCTATGCAAAAGAATGTCAGAGGAATACTGTGTGTAATGGTGAAGGAAACAGTGACCTCTAGGGGTAGCTGGATATAACTTGCAAACTATTAATTTTTTAACTAAATCCTGCACAAATTCTTAGTGTAAATCCACTACACCACTAAAAGAAGCTGTGGAATGCAGACAGCAATGAGTAAGAAAACAAGTCAGCACTGGCATGCTGGCAGAAAGGCACAAGGTTCAAATCTGCTGTTCACTGCTCCTGAGACAGAGTACCTCAGTTGGAAGTGGATGGCAATTTGTACCTGCTAGTGTAAGCAGTGGTATCTCAGAGCTCCCAAGGCAGCAGGTGTGTGTTGGAAAGTATCCTGACTTGCTAGTCCAACTGGCAGCATTTCAGAACTCCCAAGGCAGCAGGTGTATGTTGGAGGGGATCCTGACCTGCTAGTCTAAGCGGCAGCATTTTGGAGCTGCAAAGACAGCAGGTGTGTGTTGCAGGGGGTCCTTACCTGCTAGTCTAAGTGGCAGCATTTTGGAGCTCCCAAGGCAGCAGGTGGGTGTTGTAGGGGGTCCTGACCTGCTAGTCTAAATGGTGGCATTTCAGAGCTCCCAAGGAGCAGAAGTGTGGTGAGGGGGTTCCTGATCTGAAAGATGTGACTATGAAAAACATTAAGCAGACCATTTTACTGCTACAACTATCGTACCTTTGACTTTGTCTTGCTGCTTTATTGAAAAAAAAGCCTCAGAACTGTGCCCCCCCCTCTTCGTGGGGCAATTAATGATTGTTAATCATGTTTACCTTCTAAGATCTAGTGATTCATCTCAGTTCTTTGTTCCAAAACCCCATACAACCAAGGGGGGGACCAGGCCTTTGCTATATGTGCACATAGGCTAAGTCATTCCCTCCCAGTGCCTGTTAGCAGTGCCATCCCCACTATCTCTTTAGAAGGTTCCTGTGGAATCACCTGTAATCTAATTCAGTCTGTAACTGCACTTAATCCTGCCATATCCTCCAGCCAATGATTGGTGGGCTCTAGTTCTTGGCCTGATCTCCTCCAGACAATGATTGGGTACATCTGTGTTATAAGTATATACTGCTTTAAAACTGTGATGTTTTATTTGTTTTTCTTTACCCATGTTGAATTGTCTTTTCACTGTTAAAGTTTTTTACCTGTATATCTTGTAACCTCCTAGGTCGTACATGAAAAGAAGGTGACAAGACTTTCTATAGATACATTAGTGAAAGGAGAAAGTCCAGAGGGGGTATTGCTAAGCTTAATGGAGAAAAGGGAGCATGTGAGGAGGAGGACCCTGTAAAGGCATCTATCCTAAATAGATACTTTTGCTCAGTATTCACTGAAGAGAAGGTAGGGCAGGGCCCACAGCTCAGCATCATGGACACAGGGGGGAGGGAGGTGAGCACTACTCCCTTCACAAAAGAAAGGGTCCTACAAGAGCTTGCTAAGCCTCAGGGTGGATAAGGCAATGGGACCTGATGGCATACATCCCAGGGTACTTAGGAGCTAAAGGAGGAACTAGCAGAGCCATTAGCAGAATTGTTTAGTGAGTCTCTGAGCACAGGAGAGGTCCCAGAAGACTGGAGAAAGGGCTCATGTGATCCCATCCCACAAGAGTGGTAGCAGGAAGGAGGCGGGGAACTACAGACCGTCAGTCTTACCTCAGTAGTGGGCAAGATTATGGAAGCACTCCTTAAGGAAAGGATAGTGCAACACCTGGAATCCATAGGGCACAGGATCCAAGACAGCATGGGTTTACAAAGGAAGGTCCTGTCAAACTAATCTCATAGATTTCTTTGACTGGGTAACCAGAGTGGTGGACCAAGGGGAGCAGTTGATGTCGCCTACCTTGACTTCAGCAAAGCTTTGACACTGTTCACATAGAAGATTGATAAATAAGCTAGGTAGGCTCGGGTGGGTCAGAAGTTGGTCAACTGGGTGGCAAACTGGTTGACTGGCAGAAAACAGAGAGTGGTGGTAAATGGTATGCAGTCAGAAGAGATGCAAGTCACAAGTGGGTACCTCAGGGATCAGTCCTGGGGCCAGTCCTATTCAACATCTTCATTAGTGACCTAGCAGATGGACTAGAGGGTAAGGCTTGTCTGTTTGCAGATGACACCAAGATCTGCAACAGAGTAGATGATCCAGATGGGGTGGGCAGAATGAGAAGAGATCTGGATAAACTAGCAGAATGGTCAGAAGAGTGGCAACTGGGATTTAATGCAAAAGTGCAAAATCATGCACATAGGGAAGAAAACCCTGAAGCCACTTATAGGCTGGAGGGTTGCTAGCAGTCACAAAGGAAGAAGAGACTTGGGCATCATCATCACTGATGACCGAAATCATCAAGCAGACCTCTAAAGCAGTAGGTAAGGCTAGGGGTGTTAGGGTGTATTAGTAGGGGTATCACAAGTCGTAAGAGGGAGGTAATAATCCCTCTGTACAAGACATTGGTTAGGCCCCATCTGGAGTACTGCGTGCAGTATTGGAGCCACACCTTCACAAGGACATTAACCAAATTGAGGCAGTCAGAGAAGGGCAACCAAAATGGTGCAGGGACTGCATCAGAAGACATATGAGGACAGATTAACAGAGCTCAATATGTATACCCTTGAGCAAAGGAGGAGAGAGGTGATATGATCGAGACATTTAAACACCTTAAGGGCATAAACAAGGTGAAAGAGTCTAACATGTTTAAATATAAGAAAAATAGCAGGACAAGAGGACACAGCATGAGATTAGAGGAGGCGATTAAGGGGAATGTGAAATTCTTTTCACAGAAAGGGTGGTAGATGCATGGAATGGCTTACCACAAGAAGTAGTGGCTATGAATACAGTGCAGGGCTTCAAACAGGCATGGGATAGGCATAAGGGAGCAATACAAATGACTATGAATAGATAGGTCACTGACATCGCAAAGGCCGATGGCACATTTATAAGGTAGAAAAAGAAATGGGCAGACTGGATGGGCCTTGCGGTCCTTATCTGCCGTCAACTTCTATGTTTCTATGTTTCTATAAGCATTTATTTGTCTAACACTGTGCTTACCTGGTCAATAAAAAATAAATAAATTCTACACAGAAGATACCATAAATTACTTTGACAAGGAGCAAAAATGTGACTATGAAAAACATTAAACCGACCATTTTACTGCTCCTACTAAATTATTTTATTATTATTTCAATATATTTTTTTCTGAGATGCAATGCCCAAGAGCATGAAATACCAAAGGGCAATTTTACTTAATACAAAGGCCAATCATATTAACTGAAAACTCATTGGAAGTGAGCCAGCTCAGATGAATAACAAAATTAGTTATTCTATCACTACAACACTCCCAGTTCCCTAATATCTGGAAACTAGTGCTAGCTACACCCATACATAACAAAATCTGGTCAGAGCCAAAAAGGCTGCATAATGCTATTTTACAGGGATTAGGAGCCATCTATAAGGAAATTGTTTTTATATGGAACCTCAAGCATCTCAATATTTCTTTTGAACTGCCAGCCAATAACAATATCCACCTGTGAATGCTGGCCTTGTTAATGTTTACACATTCTTTGGTGCCCACAGGTACATCCCACCTTCTGACCACCACGACTGCCAATAAAAAATCATTCCCTGGTGTGCAGTGGCTCCATCAGTGTCTGATGCCTGCCGCATTAATAACAAATAATTCTATTGCTGCAGTATAAGGGAAAGGGGAAATTGTTTAACCAGGAAAGGCACACTAAGCTGAAGCATGTTTCCAGGTGCAACCTGGGAGCACAAGGAAGTTGAATGACTTGCTCAGGGTCACACAGTATGCAAGTGGGGGCTGTGGGATTCAAACCCCAGTCTAGTCTGTTGGATATCACCAGATTTGCAGCTCAGAGCCTTAAACCACTGCGCTATACTGCCTCCTAAGGCTGGTCTAGTCCAGAGGTATGAAGGTATGAGGCACTGTGTCCCTTACCTCGTACCACATTAGTGATCTGATTCAGGAACATGTTCAGGTTGCCAAGGGTTGGAGATAGGACTGAGCAGTCATCAGATAGCTGTCCTGTCCCTGAGTGGGGAGACATGCTGACTCAACTTTTGGCTTCTCCCAGGTGAAGGCAGGAATCCAAGGAGGGGAAAATGCAGAAATGGCTAACGCAGACTCCATAAAGCCCTACCTACATGAGTCCCACACCACCACCACCTGGATGACTGGGTCAGTTCTTGATGTGAATGACTGGGTGGGGGGAGGATGGATCTCCCCTTCCTGGCCCTATCATGGGGGGGGCAATCCATGGGGAACTTTAAGCTCAGTGGTCTGGGACAAGGGAGTGGCAGACAAGGGAGGTGGGGACAGGGCTAACAGCCAGCCTGAGTCAACTGGCAAAGCAACATTTTTTGCAGAGGGGGTGATGCTGCAGTATGCATCACCATAATCATAGGACTGTACCCCCCCTCCAACAGTCACAGGACTGACACACTCCACTGTCAGTCACATCAGTGGCCATGCACCCCTGACAGTGACAGAACTGATCCCGATTCCCAGCAGCCACAGCACTAAGCCCCACTAACATGACAGCACTACCCCCATGCCCCCAACAGTCACATGGATGACACCTTCCACAGTCCCTCCTCCAATTCTCTGGTACCACCCCTGTGTTGAATGACTCAGTGAACATGGCTGCCAGAGGTACTGCTATATCCCTTCACAGTTCTCTTAATATCCTTGGGTGTATGCCATCTGGTCCCTTTGCTTTGTCCACCGTCAATTTAATCACCTCCTGCAGGATTCTTCTGCCTGTGAATGGACTATTGTCCACCTCTTCATGCCTTTGCAACTGCTGTACTGCTATGGCCCTTGTCCCTCCCCCTCTTCTTTGAATACTGAACAGAAAGACACAATAGATGTGTTGGGGGGGCACGTGACAGTTCTTAGGCATGGTACTATAACTTCCAAATACCTAAACAGCACATATAAGCAAGCAACATTTGGCATTGACAAATGCTTGCTATGATTGTTTTCTTTCTGTGAGGGTGAGTGCTGCACCTACAGTATTTCTGTGGATTAGCCTTTTCAATTCCTTACACCCCCATTTGCTTCAATTGGTTTGGGATCTTTATTTACTCCTGCTCTATATTTATGGCAACACTTTAATAGGCTACCACCTATGTCTCTAAAAAAAGGGCATAATAATTCAGAGGGCATTTCTTATGGGAGCAGCTTTTCAGCAGCAGCATTATTTCAGTTTTAGCCCATCAGTTTTTCTTCCTTTTTACATGTGCTGCTGCCGCTCTGAAGGAAAAACAAAATATGATTCTCTGCTAAATGAACGATGAATGATCACAGATGCCTCCTGAGAATAGGAATAAGATAGAGTTCCCCAAGCAACAATATGTTTTTTTTCTGGAAAGTGGGGATAAACATTTGTTTTAAACAAATGTTGCAATAAAGGTGTTTGCACTGAAACCCACAGATTTATTACAGTGTTTTTGTCAAAAAAGTACATTACACAGTTTCCAGGTATGAAGAAAGTTGGGAAAATCAGTTACAGTATGTCAGCTGATATCTTACTGCACTCAAAAAACAGACAAGGCTTAAAAAAAGATCAAAAGTTTCACAGCCCATATTTCCAGTCATTTAAACATGATAATTACTGATCAGAAAGGATATTTTTTTAACATCGCCCATACTTTCCATCTAGACTTACTGCAGCTGTAATCCAATCTAGCTACCAACTTTACAACTGCACTTACAAGGCTGAGTGCAGTTAATACCTGATTAATGGCCAATGTCTCCCATAGCAAGGAACCTGATCAAAATGAGTAACAATCTCACCAATGCACTTCATTCAGTTGGGGGAGGGGTGAAAGCCTCAGTAGCAACCTAAAATAATCTTTTCTGTAGTGAAAGGAATTTGCTGTTTGCAGAATTCTTTTTAAGGGTCCGGGAGATGGTCAGGTGGGGGAGGGACAGCTAGCCACCAGGGAAAGGTGAGACAATGAGCATCATTTAAGCCTCGTCTAGACAGATGTGTCAAGTAGTAAAAAGTATTCATCATCATTTTACACTGGGGAGGTCAGAAGCAACTTGGTTCCCTCTGAAATGATTCACTAATTAAATCTGAGCTGGTTCCAATCGATGACTTACTTTTCTCACAAAATCAGGACAGGCTGCAAAGAAAATGAATTGCTGAAAGTAGACACTAAATTTTTCTATTTCTTTTAAAGTACAGTCTGTCAGTCATGTATAATATGTTTTACATTATTATTATTTTTAGTACCAGAAAAAGGCACCATCTGGCAACGCTCAGGTACAAGGAGTCCCTGGCTTGGACAGCAGGCAAAAATAAAAAAAAATTAAACAAACATTTGTTGCAGGATATCTCAGTGTTATATACTGCCTTGCAATAAATCCAGCCAAGCATTTTTAACTTTTTTCTTTCTTGTGTTTTTTGCCTGTTGTTCTAAACAGGACCTCCGTGTACCTAATCATTGCTCAATGGAGCTTTTTCCTGGTAATATAAATAAAAAGAAAATACTGTACAAGATCTATAGAGCATTAATTCCAAGAGAAACTATGATTCAGTGTGTGTGTAGGCAAATTTATCCATCTTAATAATGTGCATTTTCTGTGTATTAACAGTTACAGAAATATTTTAGCCCACCAATGGTACAAAAGTTAAAATCTCATGTGTATAACAGTATTAACCTGTACCTGACTAACAGCTTTAATTCACCTGTGAAAATTGCCAAAATGCATAGAAAAACATTTCTCTGGAAGTTCTTATTATACACGCTGTACTTATGGTAAGTTCTCATTCAGACCTGCATGCACTTGTATAATACCGCATCCAGTAGTTCATCTTACTGCAGGTGGCATCTTGTACCGGTCGGAAATCAAAAGCAGTATCCTTCATCAGCATAGGAGTTTGTAGATAAGCCGTCAGTACCAACCATATTACTTCTAAACTTTTTTACATGCTCTGCAGCCTGAACAGAGAAGATGTGATCTTTAGCAAACAGACTAAAGTGAATGAAACTTCCTCATTTTAGCCCTGGACTGCTGTATCACTGTGTGGATGTTGTGGCAGTTTTGGTCCATTTGCTAGGAACACATCTTCTCAGTTCTGGCTGCAGATCAGGAAAAAAAATAATATTTATGGTTGGCACTGACAACTTTTACGCAAATTCATATTCTGATAAAGGAGAGTGCCTTTTATTCCCTTTCTGCACAAGATGCTACAAGCTGCTGCAGTAAGATGAACTACTGTACGTGGTACGGCGTTTCAACTTTGTGAATACTTTACTGACCTTATTTTGATGAAAGGTTTCACATTATAATGTAAACTGCACTTCAAAATGAATGACGATTCCCTGCCTGTACAAGATGCCACATGCAGTAAGATGAAGTACATGGCATCCCATTTTAACTTTGTGAATACTTCACATTAAAGTGTAGTTCAAAATAATTCAAACCAAATGCACTCTCGCATTTATCTGGTTGCCATTGTCTTGAAGACATAATTTAATTACTAGACAGATTTATGACTCAGTATTACAAACAGCCATACAGAAAAGGTAATTGGAACTATGAAAGAAATCAAACTTTATAAATCCCATTCACCCTGTACCAAGCAGATATCTTGGATAGCGTGTATATTGTGTCTTTTTTTCTAGATACAACTTGGCTGCACAAGGAAGTAGTGTGGCTTGCTCAACACACTGCTAGTGCCATCTGAAGCCCCGCTGCAGTTCTGCCAGTCAGTGGGAATAAACAAAGGGAGAGGGAGTGATGAGCCATAGCACCCTGTTCTGTTGCATACGAAAAGGGCAGCCAGAGAGTCAAAGAGACACCATGGATTTAAGTGTCATTTGACATGAAGTACTGGGGTCTTGTCTCTGTCAAACTGCAGTGATGTAATGAGCCCCATTCCCTACTGCCTCAGTGAGCAGTAAAACAGATTCTGTCAGTACTGAAAGTCAAAACGGCAATGAATGCATATTTCCACATGCAGGAAATTTTCGACTGTGATACTCCTGCCAATTACAGTTTAACACTAGACAGCTAAATTTTATTTCTTTGTAAAATAAATGAGCAATACATTTTGACAGTGCGATGTTTACAACTGAACATTCTGTATGGCATCAGCCAACCATGAGAATATTCAAACAGGTTTAACACACTGTGGCCCAGATATTCAAAAGGGTTGCGCCATGCGCAAGTCCAAAAATGCGCCATTCTGCGATATTCAGCAGGAGGCAGTTACGCCACTGACAACAGGTTGCACAAAAGAGCAATGCAAAAGAATGCATGCTCAACAGGAGGGGGAAGAACCATGCATAACCTGCGCAACCCGATATTCAGTCGGGTTGTGCAGAGTTGTGCATCGCAGCCCAACCTGCGCCTGCACAACCTTGAGCCAAAAAAGGATCAAGTTGAGGCCACCCACAGGTGAGCTGCTGTGTGCAGGGCGCAACACAGCAGCTACCACCCTGGCTGGCTCAACAGTCCCTGTGCCTCCCCACCAGCCCGATCCCAGGCAGAGCGTAAAACAACCCCCACCCACATCTCCCAAAGCCTATCACGGGCATACAGTAACATACCCCCCACACATATCTCCCGAAGCCCAATCGCGGGCATAAGGTGTATCAACCCCACATCTCCCGAAGCCCAATCGCGGGCATAACCTGTATGAACTCCCCACATCTCCGAAGCCCGATCGCGAGCATAAGGTGTATCAACCCCACATCTCCCGAAGCCCGATCGCGGGCATAACCTGTATGAACCCCTCCACCAGTGCCCGATCGCGGGCAGAATGTAAAAAGCCCCCACCCGAATATCTCCCTGGTGGTCCAGTGGACCGTAATGCCCGATGCGGGCAGAATGTCAGTACAACCCCCAAATATCTCCCTGGTGTCTAGTGTCCCCCCACCCAGGAAGCCCCTCACCCGCTCCCCGGCGGCGGCGGGCGGCAGCATCCCACCACCTGCGCCCGCCGCCTGCTGACTGACTGTCCGGTGGGGCTGCCGCCCATTGGTGCAGAGCTACAGCCAATGGGCGTGCAGCCATACCGTACAATCTGACTGTCATGTACGGCGAAGCTGCATGCCCATTGGCTGTAGCTCTGCACCACTACGGCAGCCCTACCGGACAGTCAGTCGGGCGGGCGTGTGGGCGGCAGGTGGGTTGATGCTTCCACCCTACGGCTGCCGGGGAGCGGGTGAGGGGCTCTGGGTAGGTGGGGGGGGACACTGACACCAGGGAGATGTTAGGGGGATTGTACCTTGACATTCTGCCCACGATCGGGCATTACGGTCCACTGACCACCAGGGAGATATTCAGGTTGGGGGGCTTTTGCATTCTGCCCGCGATCGGGCACTGGTGGGGGTTCATACAGGTTATGCCCGCGATCGGGCTTCGGAGATGGGGTTGATACACCCATGCCTGGTGATCGGGCTTCAGGAGATGTGGGGGGTTGATACACCTTATGCCCGCACCGGGCTTCGGAGCTGTGTGTGTGGGGATGTATACATTGATACTGGCCACATCGGCTGCAGGGTGCGCGCCGTCCTCATGGCTGCTGCCTGGCAGGGCGGCCAGGCATAAGTCCTCGGGGATCGGCGCACCTACATGCTAATGGCATGCAAATGGGGCCATAAATAGATGCAAATGGCCCCCCCTGCGCCTTGCATAAATTATGGCTCCATTTGCATGTCACCTTTTGAATATCGGAAATTTGCGCATGGCGTAATGGTACTTGCACCACCGCAAGTTTAATGCTCAACTCTTGCAACTTGCGGTGGCGCAAGTTCCACTGCGCCATGCACAGTGGCTGTGGCTGGGGGGTGATATTCAAAGGAGTTGCTCAACAGCGCCAACCCTTTGAATATCGCCTGCCACACCCCCTGCGCAACTATTTTGAGCAGCGCAAGGGCTTGCACCTCAGAATGGTGCAGTTTGAATATCTGGGCCAGTATGTTTAATAATTCATACTAATAATAATTATCAATTAATACTAAATAGTACACCAAGAGAAATACTGACAAATTAAATATACAGCATGGGGGGGGTGCTGTGGTGGTTTCCCTGTCCATTAGTCAGCTCTTTTCCCAAAAAATTTAACTGTGCCGTTGCGAACAACTCACTGTCAAACCCTATTATTAATTGATATTGTGGCATTGCATTCCTGCACACTTCTGATAGTTTGTTGTCTTACTGTGGCATATACAGATGAAATGCTGATGTCTAGTTTCAAAATTTAAGTGGCAGTTATACTGTCATGATCAAAACTTGTCTGCCTATGAAAATATGCATCAATCTGAAACTCTGCTATTACTCAGCAAGGGATACTATAGTGATAGGATATATAGCAAGTGGCAAATGGGGGTGCTGTGTCTGCCAGTTTCTGCCAGGTTCTGTCTTCTCATAGAGCAAGAGAACTTAAATATTGTGGATTCCTTGTGACTCTGATGGTGCCTGAAAAGCTATAAAAAAATCTTACTGCTATCATATGCTCTGTTATCTCACTGAAAATACATAAAGTTAAATGATAACCTCAGATGTGCAGTGTGTTGTTCTGTTGCCCTAGGCCATCCCGCCTGGGGGTTACAGGGGTGGTGGTGGGTATAGCCTTCTGCTGAAGGGAGCAGTGGACAGTAGATATACTGTACATTGGGTGTTTGCCACCTGTTCCTTGGCAGAAGACAACAGGAGAAAGGACTGCTGTGTGACTGAACTTCTCTGCTGGGACTAAAGTAGGAGAACTTTTGTATTTGGACCTTTAATTTAGGGTAAAAAAACTAACATACAAAAACAAAAAAAAAAGTGTGTGTTTGGGTTAACTGAACTGAATGGGTAACTGAAAAGTCATCTAGGTGTAAATCTCAGGTGACTGAAAGGACTTAACTGCTGCAAGGTTTAAATTACTTGTAGAAAGATCTGGTAAGTAGGGGGAGTGGCTTAGCTAGAAGGAAGCTACATTTAAAGACTGCCTTAGAAAGATTCTGCTAATAGCTTGGCAGAAGACAACAGGAGAAAGGACTGCTGTGTGACTGAACTTCTCTGCTGGGACTATATTGCTCTCCTTCCCTCATCTCCACCCCCCCCCACCCAAAGCTAGTTCTATTTTTATAGACACAGGATTTGACTGACAACAGGAACTTCCTGTTTAGGGGCAGGAAGTGAGTGAGCACAGAACCACCAAGGACCCACCATCCTAGAAGGGCAAGAGTAGCTCTCCGGCCCCCTCTAGCTGCTGGAGGTCTGCCTCTGAACAAGTAAGTGGTCTACTGAGAAATATAGGATATTCTTGTCTCAGAACAGGACAATCAGGAGCTTAAAGGGCACACAGGCAGAAAGTAAGGAGAGAGAGAAAAAACAGAGGAAAGAGTAAGGATTGCAAACAGTTAAGGGGCCAGAAATAAGACATGATTGGAGTGGTGCAGTGCAGTGGCTGTGGAGCAGCAGTCTTCCGGGAGATGTTCTGGAGGATGCGGTGTTGTCCCATCTGCAGGCACCTCTCTGGGCTGAGGAGGAGGTTGCTCATCTCCAGGCTGAGTTGGCCAGGATTTGTGGGACCTCCTCTTCCATCCAGGGACCACCAGTGCCACTGCCGTTGTCTCAGAGGTTGCCAAGAAAGAGGAGCGGTTGGACCACAGTGGGCTCAGGGAGGGTGAGAGTGGTGGAACAGAGGCACATCCTCCAGTTGTACCTCTCCACAATTCCTATGCCATTCTGGAAAAGTGTGGTTCCTCTATGGAGGCACCTACACGTGGAGACCAAGAAGGATGCTGGGAACCTCCACAAAGAGACCCACAGGAGGGTGGCAGGGGACCCTGCAGGGAAGAAACAACTCTGGTGGGGACTCCATTGTCAGGAAGGTAGAACTGGGCAAGGAAGGGAGAGGGAGGTAGGCCTGCCTGGCGCCATGGCTTGGAGGGACAGGAGCGAATCCCAGGATTGCCGGAGCAGCTGCACAGGGAGGGAGCTGGATGTCATTGTCCATCTAGGGACAAATGACCTGGCTAGAAAGGATTAGAGAAGTGTAGGAAGAGTTTGTGGAATTGGGTGGGGCCTTGGTCAAGTACTTCGCACAGTAACCTTTTCGGAGGTGCTACCCATCTATGGCATGGGAGGCTAGGATTGTTCCACGTGCCATGGGATTCAATCAGTGGTTGAGAAAACTGTGTGGAGTTCAGGATTTGGCTTCATTGGGGGACTGGGGGTCCACCTGGAGTGATGCAAGCCTATACTGGCAAGATGGGCTGCTTCTGTCCGGGAGGGGAACCAGGATCCTAGGTGATAGGTTTAAATGCTTCATTGGCAAGCTTTCAAACTAGTCAAGGGGGGAGGCACTGGAAAGGAGCAGGAAAATCCTAGCCCCCCCCAAACAATCACGGTAGTAAGTGTGGCAAACACCAACATGGAGGTGTTGATAGGGAGAAGGGCAGGTGTAAATGGAGAAAGTGACAAAGGCAAGAAGGACAGGGATGGGGCAAAAGGGGAAGCCATCAGGAAATGGAGGGTAATGAGTACCAATGCCCGTAGTCTGGGCAACAAGCTCCCTGAGCTGGTGGCCTTAATGGAAGAGGATGCCTGGATATTGTAGCAGTCACAGAAACATGGTACACAGAGAACCATGACTGGGATGTTAACATACCAGGTACATAACTTACAGGAGAGACAGGCAGGGAGAAGAGGGAGTAGTAGCTCTCTATGTAAAGGAAGGATAAAAGCAACTGAACAAAAGAGTAAACAGGGAGGAGGAGGCTGTGGGTCACCTTGGAGACTGGAAAGGCACCACAATCCGCACAGGGGTTGTGTACAGACCCCCATGTCAGGGGAAGAAATGGACAAGGATATGATGGAAGGCATTCTTAGAATGGCAGAGAAAGGGGAGATACTGTTGATGGGAGACCTGAATATGCCAGATGTTAACTGGAGCACATTTGCTGCAGCCGCATCCAAGAGCAGGGCCATTCTTGATGCCCTACAGGTGGCAGGCATTAGACAGTTAGTTTCCGAACCCACTCGTGAGGGAGCAATCTTAGACCTCGTACTCTCAAATGGGGGCAGTGAGAGGATCTCAGATCTAGAAGTGGGTTGCCATCTGGGGACAAGTGACCATCAAACAGTGTGGTTCACGTTAAACTCAGCCACAGAGTCAAGCCATACAAAAGTGAGGGTACTGGACTTTAGGAGGGATGACTTTGGCAAGAAGGGAGAGTGCCTCAGAAAAGCACTAGCAAACAGGCTAGAAGGAGGTGTGGAGCAACAATGGGGAATTATCAAAACTGCCATCACAGAGGCAACAAGCCTTTGTGTGAAGCAAATAAACAAATCAAAACGAAAGAAAAGCCACTATGGTTCTCAAGAGAGGTGGCTGTGAAAGTCAGGAAGAAAAGATAGCATTCCGGAGTATAAGGAAACACAGAAGGAGCAGGACAGAGCTGTACCAGTTAAGGCAGAAAGAAGCAGGGAGGAAGTCAGAATAGCAAGGCCCAAACTGAGGAAAAGATAGCCAACTCAGTTAAGAAGGGGATAAAACCCTTTATAGGTACATCAGTGAGCGTAGAAAGACAAAGGGAGGGATAGTGAGGCTGAATAGAATGAACGGTTGGTGGGCAGAGGGGGACAGTGAAAAAGCAGGAATACTGAATGAATATTTCTGCTCAGTATTCACAAAAGAGGAGGGGGAAGTGCCTAATCCAATTAACAGAAGCACTCTTGATAGGAGGGTCGATCCCAGTCCTTTCACAGAAGAAAGGGTTCTGCAAGAACTCCTAAAACTGAAGGTGGACAAAGCAATGGGTCTGATGGAATTCACCCCAGAATTCTAAAAGAATTAAGGAAGGAACTAGTGAAACCACTGGCTACTCTTTTTAATAAATCATGGGAGGATGGTGTGGTACCCGAGGACTGGAGGAAGGCGGATGTGATTCCCTTCACAAAAGTGGGACCAAGACAGAGGCAGGAAACTACAGACCTGTCAGTCTGACCTCTGTGGTAGGAAAGTGATGGAGTCACTTCTGAAGGAAAGAATAATTGAGTACCTAGAGGTCAGTGGAGCACAGGATCCAAGGCAGCATGGGTTCACAGCGGAAGGTCATGTCAGACGAATCTAATAGATTTCTTTGACTGGGTGACCAAAGTAGTAGACCAGGGAGGGGCTGTGGACATGGCCTACCTAGACTTTAGCAAGGCATTTGACACAGTCCCACACAAAAGATTATTAGTCAAATTAACCAGCCTGGGAGTGGGTCCCAGGGTGGTAGCCTGGGTAAAACATTGGCTGGACAACAGGACACAGAAGATAATTATAAATGGAGTCCACTCTGAAGAAAGGGTGGTTACCAGTGGGGTACCGCAGGGTTCAGTATTGGGTCCAGTCCTTTTTAATGTCTTCATCAGTGACATTGCAGAGGGACTGGAAGGAAAAGTATGCCTTTTTGCAGATGACACAAAGATCTGCAACAGGGTTGATACACAAGGAGGCGTGGAAAGGATGAAAGGGACTTGGTAAGGTTGGAGGAATGGTCAGACGTATGGCAGCTAGGATTCAATGCAAAAGTGCAAAATAATGCACCTGGGAAACAAGAACCCAGGGAAGAATACACAATGGGTGGGGAGGTAGTAACAACAACAAAACAGGAAAGGGACCTGGGGGTAATCATATCAGATGACCTTAAGGTTAGCAAGCAATGTGAGAAGGCAGTAGGGAGGGCCGGGGGTATACTGGGATGTATAAGGAGAGGCATCAGCAGCAGAAAACAGGAAGTTGTTATCCCTCTGTACAGACAGTTGGTGAGACCCCATCTGGAATACTGTGTCCAGTTCTGGAGACCCCATCTCCGCAAGGACATAGACAGGATAGAGGCAGTCCAGAGGAGGGCAACTAAAATGGTGCAGGGTCTGCAAGAGAAGCCGTATGAGGAGAGACTAAAGGAGCTTAATATGTATACCCTTGAGGAAAGAAGGGAGAGGGGGGACATGATAGAAACTTTCAAGTACCTCAAGGGAATCAACAAAGTCCAAGAGGGTAGCATCTTTCAGAAAAAGAGACTTGCAAGAACAAGGGGACACAATTTAAAGATAGAAGGAGGGCAGTTCAGGGGCAATGTGAGGAAGTATTATTTCACAGAGAGGGTAGTGGATGCATGCAACAGCCTTCCTGAAGAAGTTGTGGGGTCTAAAACTGTGGAGAATTCAAGAATGCATGGGACAGACATAAGGCAATTCTTGTGGGGGGCAGGAAGATATAGGCTGTTGGTTAACTAGGATCTGCGGCCTATCCTGTAGGTAGGGAAATGGGCAGACTAGATGGGCCTAGCGGTCCTTATCTGCCGTCAAAGTCTATGTTTCTATGTTTCTATGTTTCCTCAGGTGGACATGCATCTGGACACCTCACTGGATTGTACCCACCTTGATGTGGGTGGGGGGGCCCTCTATCACAAAGCAGTACCAGCTAGTATCTGGGACAGTACCAATGGCTGGGGCTGTGGCCAATGGCTGTGTATTGGTGGGCAGGTGTTGTGGTCTCCGGCTCTGGGGTGGCTGTTGGGTGGGGGTGAGTGGTAGACTGTAGACCACCTTGTGTTCATGCCTTTCCTCATGTGTCATATAGTCCTCTGGGGCACCATGGCAGGTGCCGTGTATGCCTTTCCACCTCCCATTGTTGCTGTCCCAGTGGTTTCCCTACTAGTGCTTGGCTAGGGTGTGTGAGGTGTATAGTGGGTGGGGTGCCCCCTCACTGATGCTGCCCTCACCAATCACACTATTTTTTGTGCACACTGATGTTGCTGCATGCTTCCTGCCATCAGCTTGATGCTGGTGCTCTAACTGATGGTGGTGGTTTTCCTGTCATGTTCGCATGGTGGAAACATTTCTTAAATTTCTTAAATGGATAAAGTGTAGTGGCACAAAATGTGGAATGCTTTCTATCTAGATTCAGAAAAATTAACCTTAGCCATTCATACCTAGTAAAATTTGCCATGTATTTTATTCCTTATTATTGTGGCAATCCAACTTTTTCAAAACTCCATCCTTTATTAAGCAACATTATTATTGAAACCACTTGTAGCAGTGATCAGAAAACAGTCCATTTTTGCCCCTGGCTTGGAACATTTCTTTTTTTGTTCACATTTCTAACATAAAGCTGCTAGCATAATCAGAGATGTAAGCATATACACTAGAATGCCAGATAGAGGTACTGCAGCTTGACAGCACTCATAAATCTACTGTCACTTCCCAGGCAGTCATGATGTCAGCACTATAAGAACACTTCCAGCCTTCAGTTTTAAATCCATGTTCAAACAAGTGTTTTTGTGACATAAGAAACATAGAAGCTTCAGCAGTAATGATGATAATAGTATACAATTGCCACTCGTTTTTATGAGCAAGTGAGACAGAATGCACACATGGCATCATCAGACTGTAATCAGGCTGCATTCTAGAGAACACACACATAACATGGAATGCTGAGGACCACCCCTCACAGAAATGTACAGTTTGGATAAAAAAGACAAATCCACATGAACACACCAGACAAATATGTATGTAAAACATAATTTTATTTAACAACACTGCATTTTCAGACTATGAAACACACAGTCATTCATGTCCATTTTTTTGTAAATAATTCTGCATAGCATATAACTATATTAAAATGTGTACAGTATGTTTGCCAGTGATGTAATACTCTTGAAAACCATATATTGTATTTCTGTATTTTGTGTTTTGTTATCTGGGTCATGCCTGTAAAAGGGCAATGTGGCGCAGTCCGATTTATTGAGCTACCAAAATGTAAATACATATAATAAATACAATTTCATGAGATGAAGTGTTATGGCATCATCCCTTGTGTTCTAGCCAATATTCTCCTTACCATTCAAAATGGTTTCTGCAGTTTGTTGTCAGAGTTTGAAACTTGGGGACTACCCTGGTTCTGAGTTTGATCTGCAAAAATAACATTAATTCATGTATATAATAAATGCAGAGCATTCTCACCATCACACCCCCACCCCAACAGAGATGACATGGAAAACAAATTTCATTTCAGGCTATCAAACTGAAACAAAATATGATGGAAGAGTTGTCAATACTGAGATTTGTTTTCCATGTCCCTCTGTTTGGGTAGATGGTGATGGTGAATGCTCTGCATTTATTATGTACTTGAATTAATGTTGTCTTTGAAAATTATACTATATTCTCAAATTCAGACCCTACTAAAGCAAAACATAATATTGGGGCATTCTACAATCAAATAGGTGGCATAGTCATTTTTTAATTGGTTGCTGAGCTTATAGTAAACAATAAAGTAATGGCACACTAAACATGGGAGCTCCATTCTGGTTGAAAAGGTTGTTTTTACATCTACTTGCACCAATTTATCTACAGTATTTCTAAACTCTTTGTTTCATTGTTGGACAGCATTAGCACTGGGCAGATGCCAGTTTCTAATTTAGCTTTCTGCAGTAATCTTTTCAATACGGTAATGCCCTCCCAGTTGTTGCAACTTTACATTTTAACTTTGTCTTCAGTATTAGCCAACAAAGCAAGGATTGCAGCATGGCTGGCTTGTCTTCATTTTACCTTTTATCTAACAAGTCAGTCCTGCTGTTTTCCATAATCCTGAAATTGACCATGCAGGTTTTCTACCTAAGGCAAAACAAAATGTTAAACTGATTGCTGTAAACAGTTTTCTTTAAGACAATAGGCAGCGATTTGTTTTTCTAGTAATTCATCAAATAATAAGTAACATAATGCAGCTCCAAAGTAGCTGCACAGGAATCCCCATTTTATGCATTACAAATAAAAAGAAAATAGAAAAAATGAAATTATTTATTTAGCTCCAACACAGTGTGGAATATAGATACAATTTTAAAGCACCCATATGAGAGACAGACTTTACAGCATGATCGGCAATTGTAGAAGCATATACTGTAGGACACTAAAAGATACACTGTGGACTTTATAACTTTTGTATTTAATTAAACTACAGCTAAAAGAAGCACTGTAAATCAGAAGGATTGGGAGTAGTTGAAGCAGAAGTGCAGTGCCAGCAGGATTAATTTTTATTTTTAGTAAAACTCTAAGAGAGCCTGGTGCAAGTTTTAATGGTGCTTTAGTTTTGTTGGCAGAATGTGTTGTGAACTGCAAACAACACCTGTAGTGTGGAGTGGCTCAGGGTCAGTTGTAAACATGAAGCCAATTTTATTTTGTTTTGTATTCATGTAAATTGCAAAAACAGAAAAATTACTACTCTATTCTCTCTAAACAACAAGGTTCAAACAGGGGATGTGGTGACTTGGAGTTTAAACTGTGGGACCACATACTGAAAAACATTGATTAATTCAGCAAAATTAAACTGTGAACAGCACCACCTGGTGCATTTTAGCCAGTATGAATAGGAATTAAATTAAATCACCGAATTAAGAACTCAGACACTACATACCGCTTTTCTGAGTGGTACTGAGGTATTTCTCAGTACCTCTTGGTATGCCTATTGGTACACTGCTGCTGCCGTGGTGGATCAAGGTACCGATTAACTTATCGATAGCAGCCACTGAATATGCACTGCTCTCATCTATTACATCCTGCATGTATCATGTGATTATCTTATGAAAATGTCTTGATTTCTGTGAATCTTAATTTGTACATAATATGTATGTATTGATGAGGAACCTTTGCAAAAGAGCTCTTCAAGCTCAAAGTTGTATCCAATATAATAAATAAATACAACATTAATTAATTCATTCATTAATCATTCAGGCCTGATGGGATATTGTTGCTAGGTTCTACTTCTTATACACATATCTTCAAATGGTGAATTACTGATTAATATTAAGTCTTGCCCTTACATTCTCACCAATCTGCTTCTTAAATGTGTGACTTGTACTGCCAAAGTAGATTACTTCTCATTGACACACCAGCAGGTAGATAACCCCTATACTGTCACATGTTATAAACTAGTTTGTATAAATCTGCTCTTGACTTCTTGGATGAGGAATTAAATGCATTTGCATAAGGGACTCACAAAATTTCTACCATCAACACTAATTATTTCTCAGTGTTAATTAGGGCAACCACTTAATGGGACTTGGCACATCAGCTTTATTCACACTACTCACCAAGCACACTACTCACTATGCATACTACTCACTACTGTGTCTTTTATATTATTATATTATTAGACCTAATGTTAATCATAAATCTGCACTTGGAAGGCATGCAAATAAGAATGTAAATCACATGATAAGTTTTGCCACTGAATAGATTCAGCAACTGGTTAGAGAAGGTGATTTTGAAAGAACTGTGAGCCAGAATGTGAAAAGATGGATCACTAGGACCCAAGCTCAAATCCCAACAGGCCTGAATGATTCATTGGAGCTGGTTCACTTCTTATGAGTTTCCAGTTAACATGATGTTCCTTTACATTAACTAAAATTGCCCTTTAGTATTGTGTGCCCTAGGTCATTGCATCTTTGAGAAAAAAAATAAAATTACCATAATAAAATAATTTTATATGAGCATTAAATGGTCTGTTTAATATTTTTTCATAACCACAGTTTTGTTCCTTGACAAAGTAATCTTGGTACATTCCATATTGTTAAATGTTGTGTTTACTAATATGCCACAGAGTATAATGTTCTTCTATCTCTGCTTATGGTGGGTATCTTTTGAGTTGCTTTGAATGGTGTTCTAAATCAAGTTCAGAAACATGTGGTAATTGCAAGGCAGAGCATGATGTGAAATTAAACATATTGTGCATGTATTTGATATGGGAAGTCTTTCCTGATTGTGGACACTATTGTAGACTATATAGCTATGGATATTAATTCATACAATACATTTTCAGAATGTATTTGTATGATACATTATTTGATTTCATACTACTTAATTCTACAACATGTTCATAAAGCTAAATCGATTAGTTTAATATACCTCCAGTAAATCTATGCAATATAGTTGCTGTCATACATTATTCTCCAGTAGGAATTCAATGTTTTTTAATAACATGATTTTTTAATATGATGTTTTTAATGCATTTATAAAGTTGATTGAGCACCTTGATTAGATTTCAGCACTGTATCATGTGGTGTTATGAGTATATAAGGGATGATGTCAACAAATGCACTTTCTTTCTGGCTCTTTAATTAGTCCCCTGGTAATAGAAGAATTACAAGGATAAATGCATTGATAATGACAATAATTATTACTGCAAAGTCAGGAACTATGTCTATCTCATGTTATTAAACATATTCACCTCTATCCAGAAGACAAATTTTGAAGATAACTTGAGTTCTGGAAAACAGGTAACATAAGACTGACTCTAGATTTAAATCCCAAATCACAAACACATTTGTATTTCAGGAAACAAAAGGAGAGTCTACTATCCAGTAAGGAATTGTGTGCTGGTAGCAGAGACACCAGCAAGACCCATGCATCACTGTCCTGATTTTAGTGAAATATATGTACTCAGAAAAAAAAATGGTTTAGCTGGAACATTGAGTCACAAGAGAGTGGATCTGCTAACATTACACTTGGCTAAACTTCAAGTTTAAATACTGTTATGTTGAACCTTAACAAATGGATTCTCATTATTCCTGATATTATTTATGAACATGCCACGTGGCTTCAGCTTGGTGATGGACTGTGCATTTTTGCTATGATTTGTACATGCAGTGTTCTGTTTTGATTTATTGATTTGTAAAAAGCTCCAAGATGGCTGCCTGTGTTAGTAAGCATGGTATGCTGGGCAGTTTACTAGGTGAGCCAAGAATACTTCAGGGTATAGCATACTGTATGGCTAACTGGCTGCTATTATACAGTTATGGAAATAACTGCAGTAACTCCTGATATAGAAGGACCACTTGTATAATAATGAATAATTAACATTTTTTAGGTTCGACATAGAGTCATACCAGTGTCTTCTTGCAATGGTTTTTGCCATAGCAGAGCTGAATCAGAATCCTCAAATACTGCAAAACATTACATTGGGATTTAAGTTGTTTGACTCATGCTATTCTGAAGTCAGAGCACTTTGTGGAATTTTTGAGATAGTATCTGGAGGAGAGAGGAATGTTCCTAATTACAGATGTCATTACCATCCACCATTATCTGGTATCATTGGAGATTTACCATCAAAAACTGCCCTTCCCATGGCTAGAGTTTTGGGGCTGTATGGATACCCACAGGTATGAGGTGTAATAGAGTTGAAAATGTCATTTACCTTAGCACATGCAGTTGTATTCTGTTTTGTAGAGTAAACGTAGCCACTGCATATTACCAGTAGCACACATTCTCTACATTAAATTGATTAAATGGTGTGACCAGTGTCTATAACTCACAAAAGTTGGGAACTAGGTATATAAAATTGCATATTGCACATGAGCATAATTTTCGACCAAACATTAAACATCAAACTTTGTTGAAATTCAACTATTATTTATTTATGTGTTTAGTTACTGCATTACTGATTATTTAGTTTTTTCCTAATGAATGTAACTCTCATGAAAGGTACCTGTGGAATTCTCTACCTCATCAGGTAAGAGAATGCCTGATCATCCAGAGTTTTAAGACAGCACTAAAAACATATTTATTAACCTAGTATTTCCAGGCTAGTTTTAAATTGAATTTAGCCTGCTGTATTTCAGATTTTATTGAAGCTGATATCTATGATATTGTAATTTTGTGTTTTTTAAATATTTTGCTTGTTATATGTATTTTAAATTATTTTCTTTTTCCTTGGTATATGTACAGTGCCTTGGTTCTAGAAAGGCACTCTTTAAATAAAGATTTCATTCATTCCTTCATTCCTTCATTCATTCATTCATTTATTCAAATTGACAGCACTAGAGACTAAAGTCCTTTCTAAATGATGGGTACAGCAGTAACAGTGAAGTCTGACTTGTACTGCCCCACTAATCATCACACTGAACTTTGTCATGGAGGGACCACCTTGAAGGGGAAGGAATATATCAGATACTTCACGCCAAGTGGCACTGCAGCCTGAAATGTATCGTCCCACTGATCGCATCGAACATTGCCATAAGGAACCACCTCACAGTTGAGGTCATATATCAGAAGCTTCACCAATTCTGTCCTTGGCTTTGCATGAGAGCAACAAGAGATAAAGGTGTAAATCTGATATGTCATATATAATTTCCAACCAAACATTAAAAATGTTAATACATTCTATTATGCCATTCAAATGTTGCTGAGTTGAAAAAAAAACACATTGTTTGGTATATTGATGCTGCCTTTAGTTTTATTCACTTTTTATAGGACTTCTGCATATACTAGAAAGGGCTGAAAACTGGAACTAAGTGAATTTTGAAGATTAATAAACAACTGTGTCATGCTAATGATACATGCCAAAACTGTGGACTGTGTATGACTGGTTAAATTGTACAAGACAAAAAGTTTACTAGTGCTGTCTGGTGAACATAAGTATAAATGATGAAGCCCCACATACCATTTCATGTAGACTGTACACATGCAAGCAGATATAGATTATAAGTTCTCTATCCACAGAATTGGATAGAAGTAGATAATGTGTTATTTGGGGCTTCTCAGTCTGTCTAGTAACTATCCAACATCTTCAGAGATATCCGTTCAGTCACAGATATAAGTTGGAAATAGTGTCTTTTTTTTCCTTTTCATGTGCATTCTATCATCCTGCATCCAGCAGAGCAGCTCCTCAGCCTAGTCCCAGTCCTTCTGCATCAGTTACTTTCCCCACTCCATCCAACTGTCTTGGCCATGTGGTTTCCCCATGAGCTTCCACTTCATGGCAGGGACAAGAGGGGAAGTCTGTTTTGCTCCCCCGATCAACATGTCTGAGGTGGACCAAGTAAGTGGCAGAGCAGCAGTGTGCATGTGAATGTGGTCATTCTGGGCTTCATTAAGCCACTTCAATGCCATTTTCCTCCATTTTTTCTCCTGACCCCAACTGCAGAGTACTGGGGAAAATGTATGCCTATATTAGTTTTTTTTTTTTTTTTAATGAAGCAGTTTTCTGATCTGTACTTTAATGGTTAATGCAACAAGTTTCTCTCTCTTGGTTTTTAAATGCCATCTACTGCAAAAGATGAAGGTGTTTGTCAGTTTCTGATTTAGGAAGCTGTTGGATAAAGTTAATTCTTGCTATGGTGTGATCACAGGTTAGCAGTCGTACCAGTAAGACAACATCTGCCCCAACACAAAATCATACCCCCAGGAAGTAAGCATAACATTAAATGCCTTAAAAGAATCTTTATTGTGTACATGTGCTTAAAGAAATGGCCCAGTTTGCCTCTGAACACAATACCCAATGCTCTCTATATATATATTTGCAGTGTCAGTGGCTCAGTAGGTAGCACACTTGCCTCTGAGGCTGGGAGATCAGACGGCTGTGGGTTCAGTTCCCACATCTGGCACTTGGGTTAATATCCCAGTACTGACACTGTAGTGCAGCATGAGAGGGGTGCTACACTTCTGAGGTGCCATATTTCGGATGAGATGTTAAACCGAGGTCCCATCTGCCTGGATTGGTGGTAGTTCAGGTGGATGTTAAAGATCCCATGGCACTTATTGAAAAGAGGGGGGGAATTTTCCCCGGTGTCCTGGCCAAATTCCCTCATTCACTAAAAATACCACCAACAGCTTAATCTGGTTCAAGGTCAGTTGGCTTTCATCTGTATGCCCCTCCAGGTCATGACTGAAAATAGGCAGGAATTGTCTAGTGCACTTACCGGTCAACAAAAATAAATAAAAAATAAATATATATATAGATAGATATATATATATATATAGATATAGATATATATATATATATATCTATATCTATATATATATATATATATATGTATTTTCGTGTGTGTGTGTGGGGGGGAGGGGTAGTTAAAAAGTGTAGACTTTCCATAATTTTTGTTGACCTGACATTGTTTATAAGTGGCCTGATATTCAAAAGTTTGCACAGGCACCAACAGGACTTTGCCCATACAAACCATTTTTGCACTGGTTCCCCATATTCAAAAGGGGCTGTTCCATGGGCAAAGAGGGTTAGCACCCTTGCAAAACATAATGAATGTGTGAGGGCAAAGGGAAGGTGAGGCCATGAATAAATGTACTACCCCATATTCAGTGGCTTTGCACTGTGCAAAATGGGTTTACTGTGGTCCTGCTACACAGTGCAAATACCACCAAACGAAAATCCTAACTTAACTCTGGGCAACCCTAGCAGCTGCTGGAGATAATGTAGCCTCCTAGCTTGTTGGTCATTTGGGCAGCACAACAATCCCTGTGATCCCTGTCACCCCCCCTCCACCAATCATTGGCCCATTCCATATAATAATATCTCTTTGGCATTACTTTCCTCCAACTCTACCAATCGCCATCCTGTTCTGTAAAATAATATCTCCCTGGTGCTAGTGGTCCCTTCACCAATCACAGGCCTATTCTGTAAAATATTATCTCTCTAATGCTAGCAGCCCCCCCCCCCAGCAATCACTGGCCCATTCTGTGAAATAATATCTCCCTGGTACTAGTGATCCCCCCACCAATCACAGGCCCATACTGTAAAATAATATCTCCCTGTGCTAGTGGTTTCCCCACCAATCACAGGCCCATACTATAAAATAATATCTCCCTGGTGCTAGTGATCCCCACACCAATCACAGGCCCATATTGTAAAATAATATCTCCCTGTGCTAGTGGTTTCCCCACCACTGAACAATGGCCCATTGTGTAAATTAATATCTCCCTAGTGCTAGTGCCCTACCCACTAATCACCAGCCCATATGTAAATATTAGTATCCCTGGTGGTAGTGGTCCCCTCTCCTTCTGATCACTAGCCTGGATGTAAATATTGGTATCATTGGTGGTAGTGGTGCCCCCCTTCCTCTGATCTCCAGACTGAATTACAAAAAATCCTCCCTGCCATCAAGTGGCTCCCCTCCGTGACACTGGGCATACCCCTCACTCACCTTAGCAAGGTCTGTGGTGCTGCAAGACCATTAAGCAACTGGCATAGCCATCCTCTCACTACCTTGGTCAGCCACCATATGTTTTGGTAGGAACCACACTTCCTATTTATAGGACAGGGTGACTTGCCCTGTCCAATAAATATGAGGTGATCTCCCTGCATGTACATATGGTGGCCAGCTGAGGAGGTGTAAAGAGGACTGTGCCAGTTGCTGTACGCTCCCAGCAGCACTGCAGATAATGCTAAGGTGAGTGAGGGGTACGCCCAGTGATGCAGGGGGAGTCACTACTACCAGGGATATTAATATTTATGATGGGACTGGTGATCGGGGGGCAATTTGCATCAAGGAGATATTATTTTGCAGAATGAGCTGGTGATTGGGGGGACCACTAGCACCAGGAAAATATAATTCTACAGAATGTGCCGGCAATTGGTGGGGGACCACTAGCACCAGAGAGATATTATTTAACAGAATGGGACAGCGATCAATATGGGAGGTTCACTAGCACTGTTGCTATATACACATCTGGGACTGAACAATTGGGGGGGCAGCTCCACGATTACCTTCTTTGCTACCCAAGCAAATGAGCCCATGATAGGCATGCACATTGCCCCTTAACGCCTTGCATGCCCAATGGGCTCCTTTGCTGGGGTCCCTATGAATATTCCAAATAGTGCTCCAGCACTTATCCATTCTGGCAGCGTACTTTGGGATCCCTTTTGGGGCTGCTCTAAGTGATTTAGTGCTCAGTTTACATGGTCCTATATTCAGTGACATAGTGCCGGTGTGCCATTTGACTGAATATAGCATCTTCAGCACCTAGACAATCCAAAGGTACAGCATAAAATTTGTGCTTTGCTTCATGTGGATTTGAACATCGAGCCCAGGATGCCTTTACTTCTGATGACTTCTACCTAGATTTCTGAGGGAGGCTCCCTCAGGATAGACCTTTAAGAGGAGCTGAAGTCCAACCTGTTCAGCTAAGCTTTTGATTGGAATTAACCACAATGATTTCCTTAAGTTATCTATTGACAGATTTGCACATTTCTTAATGTATATGGATTTACTGATTGTGTTTGGATTCCATGTTTAAGGATGCACTGTGATCAGAGCCCCTGGTACTGGGTGCATAAATGATACCTAAATAGCTCTTTTCTGGGCATTTTAAAATATAGTGCTCTTTACCTTTGTTATACAGAGTCTGATGCATGCATTAGGTGCTGATTAACATGTTTGTAGGCTTTAGAAGTTTTACAGTATGAGCTGAAATGGGATGGTGCATAGGCCTTCTATTTGTCTGTGGTAGCAGTCTCAATTCAATTTCATAATCACCTCATATGTTGGTGCCATCTTATGGCTAGATCACATCACCGACTTTGAAACTCAGGAGATCTTTGTTTATGGATTAAAAGATGATGAAAATGGGTAAACTTGTATAACAAAGGTAAGGAGCATTATATGGTGACTCCCACACATCTTTTTTCCTGCTTGTCTATGATCACCTTTTACCCCACACATTATACCCTACCTCCCTTTTTCTTTTTCCTCTTCCCTTTCCTCGCACCCTTTCTTTTCCTCCTTTTCCCCCCTTCCCCACTCTAGCACTCCCCCCCATACTGTTCCTTATATGTCACCCTTAACGTCCCTCTGTACGTCTGACAAATGACTCTGGCTGCTCCCTGCTCTTGCGGTATCCACCATCCCCACTGTGCCACATTCTGCTTTCCACTTTGTCTTCCCCTATGTGACCTGCTTTTGCTCAGCTTATCCATACATCTGCATTGTATTTCTTTGTGTTGTATTGTGTTGTACTGTAATTGACGTGGAACCTTTGTAAAAGAGCCTCGGCTCAAAGGTATTTGTAATCCTAGACTTAAATAAATAAAATAAAAATAAAAATATATTTTAAAATTCTACTCCAGCTCTAGCTCACAACAATTTATGATTTTTTAACTTACTGACCCCACGAAACAGCTGCTTAGGCGTCCTTTAATACATAAACTACTACTATGTCTACTACTTCTACTACTATCCTGAGCACTTTTCTAAGTCCAAGATTTCCATTGCTTGATGGAAAATGGCCACCTAAGGAAAACTGAGTTAATGTAGTGTATGTAGATCCAGGACCTGGAATAAATAAATGTTCATTACTCAAGTTTCCAAATGTGACATAGCTAGCACCAATCCTATTTAATTTCTGTTCTTGCCATAATACTGTCTTTTTCCTTGCAAAGGCCATTCATGTGATCTTTCTACAACTGTATTGAAAGATGGACTGAATGTTTTCCACTTGCACTATTTTAATGCCAAGATATCTACCCTGTATTGTCTTGCACAGATTTCCCTAACAGAGCAGAATCTAAAACAATACAGATGCCACTTATAAAGACATTAAAGAGGACCGGTCCTAGTACTGAACCCTGCAGTACCCCACTAGTAATCCCTCTTTCTTTAGAGTGGACTCCATTTACTATTACCCTTTGTGTGCTGTTGTCCAGCCAATTATTTACCCAGGCTATATATTTATTTATTAATTTGAGTTTTGGTAACTGGGTAAGACCACTGAGACCATCGCTGTCCCTTTTTCAGGGTTGACCCAGGAAAGCACAGTGCAAGAGAAAAAAAATACAGTACAGCAATTTAATGACAACAGAAAAACAATGGCATGAATTTAATACAAGGATGAAACAGAGTCAATAATAAAAAGCAGGAGGGTCATTAACATTGTTTGATGACCTGTTACAAAACAATATTAGAGTTCCTGTAAATTACAGAACAATATATGACAAATAATAAGTTAAAAGCAGACACTATTGGGTTAGTATTCATGCAAGTTAAGGTTGAGAGATCCCATAAGAATCTAAGCATAAGGGAGGTATGGACAGAGAGGGAAGAGTACAGTAACAATTTCTATTGGATTCCGGCAAATTCCTCATTGTCCAATTTTGTTTGTCTGCACTGTCCAGAAATCCATACTCTAGTCCTATACTCATATAGTCTCTCCATGCATCTAACCCACCCCACTGCTTGCTAGTCACAGTCTTTTAGTTTCCATTGGCTGCCTCGCATGCTCCTTAATGTGTTTTTAGAGGGTAATTTCATTATTGTACCAGGCATAATTGTGACCTATTACTGGTCTTCTATGGACCTTATTTTGCACTGTCTCTCAGGCTGCACACTTGCCCTGTTTTTTATTGTACAATATTGTATTACCCCTCTGCCCCTTGAACCCAGATAACTCTGGAAACAAGCTCTTCAGGCAGTTAGTTATGTGGTGCTTATTTCATGCGTTTTGGTTTGCATTTTGCACTGACTGCATCAATCCCTCCACATTTAGCTTGCTGTAATCATGCCAGACTCTTCATTGTACTCATACGTCATGGTTCCTGTTGTTGTTACACTACTGGGAGCCCCAGAATGACAAAGTAACAATTTTTCCTCTAGTATGATGACGTTGAGCTACCTAACTCTTCAAGCACCATACTGTTAGTTGTGTTTTTGTAACAAAGTGCATTGGTTGCAGGTCAGGATTTCAGCAATTGGTCTTTTTAGAAGTTGGATAGTGGTTTTGTCAGGGAAATGGTGATGGGATTTAGCATGTCGTGCAAATCAATGTCAGGATTTAGTACCTAACCCCTCCTGAATCTACCCCCTCCTGTTTCATATCATGTCCTCTTGTTCTTGAGCAATTTTTCTTTGGAAAAATACTCCCCTTATGTACCTTATTTACCCCTGTGAGATATTTGAATGTCTCTATCATATCCCACCCCCATATCTCCTGGGTTTACATACTGAGGACCTTTAGTCTGTCCTGAGAGGGCTTTTGATGCAGACCCTGCACCATTTTAGTTGCAAAAAAAAACAGACAACAATGTCCAGGAACAAGCACCAACTGAAAGGCAAGCAGAGCAAATGCAGCTTCCACAGTCACAGTTTGCAATGCCAATTGAAATGTACAAAAGCACTCACCACTTCATACTGCAAAGGATCTTTAATGTTGTGCTCCATAAAAGTCCATTCAAAGGATAAAAGCCAAGAACCAAATATAATCCAAGTTTACCATTTCACCATTACTCCATTACTTCCTTCTCCTACCCCTAAACCTTAAAGTGCCAGCGCAGAATAAAGAGAAAAAACTGTGGTGTTATTTACTACTTTTTATTGTTTTGCAAATTTGCACTAGGTGGATGCCTGTCTTAGTACATTTTTTTGTCCAGCTCTCTGAACACAACATCAGACTAGATCTGATGTTTTGGATTTGAGCACTATATGCATTTATTCCCTAAAGAATGATTAGCAGAAAAAATTCAAAGAATGAATGTTCCTTGATGAATTATATTTAGTGCTTTTAACAATAGAGTATACAGAGAGCTTTTTATGTATGTTTTGTTGACACTTTTTTTTCTGCAATGGCACTTTAAGGTGTACTTAAGTAATAGGAACACACACTATGGTAACCTTTGAGAACGAACCCATTGGTCCAAAATGCGTCAGGTGACCTGAGTCAGCTGATTGGTGACATCAGAACGAGTGGGATTGGAGAAGGAGAAGGAAGTAATGGAGTAATGGTGAAATGGTAAAGTTTAGATTATGTTTGGTGCTTGGCTTTTATCCTTTGAATGGACATTTATGGAGCACAACATTAAAGATCCTTAGCACTATGAAGTGGTGAGTGCTTTTGTATATTTCAGTTGCCATTGCAAACAATGTCTAAGTGTAGTGATAGCAGAGCTGCATTTACTCCACTTGCCTTTCAGTTGTTGCTGGTTCCTGGACATTGTTGTCTCTTTTTTGTGACTGATTATTTAACTGTGGCACAACTAATCCTGGTTTGGTAGTACCTCAAACAAAACATTGCTTCTGCTAATATCTTGGCAGAAGACACCAGGAGAAAGGACTGCTGTGTGACTGGACTTCTCTGCTGGGACTAAAGTAGAAGAACTTTTGTACTTGGACCTTTAATTTAGGGTAAAAAAAGCTAACATACAAAACAAAAAAAAAGTGTGTGTGTGTCTGTCTGGGTTAACTGAACTGAGGTGCTGCCCATCTATGGCATAGGAGAGGCTAGGGTGTTCCGCACCATGGGATTCAATCAGTGGTTGAAAAACTGGTGTGGAGCTCAGGGAATTGGCTTCATTGGGGACTGGGGGTCCACCTGGAGTGATGCAAGCCTATACTGGCATGATGGGCTGCATCTGTCCGGGAGGGGAACCAGAATCCTAGGTGATAGGTTTAAATGCTTCATTGGCAAGCTTTTAACTAGCCAAGGGGAGGCACTGGAAGAAGAGAAATCCTAGCCCCCAAATAATCACGGTAGTAAGTGCGGCAAACATCAACATAGAGGTGTCGATAGAGAGAAGGGCAGGGGTAAATGGAGAAAGTGACAAAGGCAAGAAGGACAGGGATGGGGCAAAAGGGAGTAAGGCCATCAGGAAATGGAGAGTAATGAGTACCAATGCCCGTAGTCTGGGAAACAAGCTCCCTGAGCTGGTGGCCTTGATGGAAGAAGGATGCCTGGATATCGTAGCAGTCACAGAAACATGGTACACAGAGAACCATGACTGGGATGTTAACATACCAGGGTACATAACCTACGGAGGAGAGACAGGCAGGGAGAAGATGAGGAGGAGTAGCTCTCTATGTAAGGAAGGATAAAAGCAACTGAACAAAAGAGTAAACAGGGAGGAGAGGAGGCACTGTGGGTCACTTAGAGACTGGAAACGGCACCACAATCTGCACAGGGTTGTGTACAGACCCCCATGTCAGGAGGAATGGACAAGGATATGATAGAAGGCATTCTTAGAATGGCAGAGAAAGGGGAGATACTATTGATGGGAGACCTGAATATGCCAGTTGTTAACTGGAGCACATTTGCTGCAGCCACATCCAAGAGCAGGGCCATTCTTGATGCCCTACAGGTGGCAGGCATTAGACAGTTAGTTTCAGAACCCACTCATGAGGGAGCAATCTTAGATCTCGTACTCTCAAACAGGGGCAGTGAGAGGATCTCAGATCTAGAAGTGGGTTGCCATCTGGGGACAAGTGACCATCAAACAGTGTGGTTCATGTTAAACTCAGCTACAGAGTCAAGCCATACAAAAGTGAGGGTACTGGACTTTAGGAGAGCTGACTTTGGCAAGATGGGAGAGTGCCTCAGAAAAGCACTAGCAAACAGGCTAGAAGGAGGTGTGGAGCAACAATGGGGAATCATCAAAACTGCCATCACAGAGGCAACAAGCCTTTGTGTGAAGCAAATAAACAAATCAAATGAAAGAAAAAGCCACTATGGTTCTCAAAAGAGGTGGCTGTGAAAGTCAGGAAGAAAAAGATAGCATTCCGGAAGTATAAGGAAACACAGAAGGAGCAGGACAGAGAGCTGTACCAGTTAAGGCAGAAGGAAGCAAGGAGGGAAGTCAGAATATCAAAGGACCAAACTGAGGAAAAGATAGCCAACTCAGTTAAGAAGGGGGATAAAACCTTTTATAAGTACATCAGCGAGAGTAGAAAGACAAAGGGAGGGATAGTGAGGCTGAATAGAATGAATGATGGGTGGGCAGAGGGGGACAGTGAAAAAGCAGGGATACTGAATGAATATTTCTGCTCAGTATTCACAAAAGAGGAGGGGGAAGTGCCTAATCCAATTAACAGAAGCACTCTTGATAGGGGGGTCGATCCCAGTCCTTTCACAGAAGAAAGGGTTCTGCAAGAACTCCTAAAACTGAAGGTGGACAAAGCAATGGGTCCTGATGGAATTCACCCCAGATTCTAAAAGAATTAAGGAGGAACTAGTGAAACCACTGGCTACTCTTTTAATAAATCATGGGAGGATGGTGTGGTACCCGAGGACTGGAGGAAGGCGGATGTGATTCCCCTTCACAAAGTGGGACCAAGACAGAGGCAGGAAACTACAGACCTGTCAGTCTGACCTCTGTGGTAGGGAAAGTGATGGAGTCACTTCTGAAGGAAAGAATAGTTGAGTACCTAGAGGCCAGTGGAGCACAGGACCCAAGGCAGCATGGATTCACAGCGGGAAGGTCATGTCAGATGAATCTGATAGATTTCTTTGACTGGGTGACCAAAGTAGTAGAGCACGGAGGGGCTGTGGACATGGCCTACCTAGACTTTAGCAAGGCATTTGACACAGTCCCACACAAAAGATTATTAGTCAAATTAACCAGCCTGGGAGTGGGTCCCAGGGTGGTAGCCTGGGTAAAACATTGGCTGCACAACAGGACACAGAAGGCAATTGTAAATGAAGTCCACTCTGAAGAAAGAGAGGTTACTAGTGGGGTACCGCAGGGTTCAGTATTGGGTCCAGTCCTTTTTAATGTCTTCATCAGTGACATTGCAGAGGGACTGGAAGGAAAAGTATGCCTTTTTGCAGATGACACAAAGATCTGCATCAGGGTTGATACACAAGGACGAGTGGAAAGGATGAAAAGGGACTTGGCAAGGTTGGAGGAATGGTCAGAAGTATGGCAGCTAGGATTCAATGCAAAGAAGTGCAAAATAATGCACCTGGGAAACAAGAACCCAGGGGAAGAATACACAATGGGTGGGGAGGTAGTAACAACAACAAAAAAGGAAAGGGACATGGGGGTAATCATATCAGATGACCTTAAGTTTAGCAAGCAATGTGAGAAGGCAGTAGGGAGGGCTGGGTGTATACTGGGATGTATAGGGAGAGGCATCAGCAGCAGAAAACAGGAAGTTGTTATCCCTCTGTACAGACAGTTGGTGAGACCCCATCTGGGGTACTGTGTCCAGTTCTGGAGACCCCATCTCTGCAAGGACATAGACAGGATAGAGGTAGTCCAGAGAAGGGCAACTAAAATGGTGATGGGTCTGCAAGAGAAGCCGTATGAGGAGAGACTAAAGGAGCTTAATATGTATACCCTTGAGGAAAGAAGGGAGAGGGGGGACATGATATAAACTTTTAAGTACCTCAGTGGAATCAACAAAGTCCAAGAGGGTAGCATCTTTCAGAAAAAGAGACTTGCAAGAACAAGGGGACACAATTTAAAGATAGAAGGAGGGCGGTTCAGGGGCAATGTGAGGAAGTATTATTTCACAGAGAGGGTAGTGGATGCATGGAACAGCCTTCCTGAGGAGGTTGTGGGGTCTAAAACTGTGGGAGAATTCTAGAATGCATGGGACAGACATAAGGCAATTCTTGTGGGGGGTAGGAAGAAATAGGCTGTTGGTTAACTAGGATCTATGACCTATCCTGTAGGTAGGGAAATGGGCAGACTAGATGGGCCAAGTGGTCCTTATCTGCCATCAAAGTCTATGTTTCTATGTTTCTATGTAAGCCATTTTAGTTGCCCTTGTCTGGACCACCTCCACTCTGTATATATCGTTCCAGAGATGTGATCTCCAGAATTTGGCAAAGTACTCTAGGTGGGGACTTACCATCAATCTATACAGAGACAACAGTCCCTACCTCTTTTTGCTGGTTATATCCCCTCCTTATGCACCCCAGCATCCCACTAACCCTCCCTACTGCCTTATCAAACTGCCTGGCCACCTTTTGGTCATCCAATATGATAACCCTAGATCTCATTCCTGCATGGTGGTCATCGATACCACTCACCTCATTTTGTACTCCACCCCTGGATTTCTGTGCCCTAAGTGCATTATTTTGCTCTTTTTCACACTGAAACTCAACTGCCATGCCCTTGACCACTCCTTCTGTTATCTCAGGTCTCTGCTCATCCTATCCAACTCAACCCCTTCCTCACAGTGTCCACCCGATTGCAGATTTTGGTGTCATTTTCAAAGAGGTAGACCTCCCCTTCAGTCTCCCCTGCATTGTCACTTATAAAGACATTGAAGAAGATCAGTCCCAGCACTCATACCTAAGGCAGCCCACTGGTTACTCTCACTTCCATGGAGTGAACTCAATTTACCAATAGCAGGCACTAGGTTAAGAACTTGAATACAACTACAGAGTGATCATAAATGGTGTAAGAAATACAGTGCTATAAAAAGTAGTGCTCCACATAAACACTGACTGCAATGAAAAAGCCAGTTGTGGTGGTTAACGAACACAAGGACTGCTACCATGGTTAACAAAGAACAAGTAAATTTAATGTTTTTGGTGGGTTCCACACCCCCCCCCACATGCCTGAAACTAAAGAGAACAAACTCCATGGGGGTACAACTTGGGGACAAAGAGGAACTTGGAGGAGGGATTGTATTTATGAATTTAGGAACAAAACACTGTTATAAAAATATTTTATAAAAATTTTATTTGACATTTTAATTGCTATTTAATATTCTTTATAAATGCTTAATTATTAATTAAGGTATTTGGGGTATATAAAAAAAGAGACAACTGGTCAAAACTCCTGTCTACATGAGCTCTCCAAGCAAGAAAAAAAACTGCTTAGATGAACCCTAAAGAAAAAAAATAGTCCTGCCTAGGTGGAACTTTGGGAAATAATGGTTTGCAGATTTTTAAAACTGACAATTTTTGATCCTGTGAAGACTTAGGTTTCAATTTTGAGCTCTAGTTAAAGAGATATTTACATAGAAATATAGAAACATAGACTCTGTTGACAGATAAGCACCATATACAGTATCCCACCTAATCTGCCTATTTCCCAACTCACTGCTGAAGCCCCATATCCAATTTAATTTGCATCTGTCCTGCTCTGCACATCTCCAGGGTACCCTTATGTCTATCCTATGCACTCTTGAACCCCCATATTGTTTTTGTACCCACCACTGCTGCTGGAAGGCTGTTACAAGGTTCCATCACCATTTCAGTTAAAAAGTGCTTCCTTACATTACCACTGAACCTTCCACCCTTATCATGGAAACTTGACAGTGATGAAATGCAGATGGTCTCTTGGTATCAGCTATAACAGATACTGCAGAGAACCTGACGTTAAAACTGTTATATGTTTTTACCATGGAAAAAGACTTTGGTTTCTTGCAAAACTATCTTTAATGCTGTCAAAAAATAAGAAATAAGACTGTTCTGGAACTGTTGCCTGCCTAAATTTGGAACATATAACTTTAGATGGTAAGTTATCTGATCTTTTTTGCATCAAAAGTAAATTTCCCACAGAGATAATGGGAACACCATTTGGGAGCTTGTGTGATGGTAACCCATAATAAGGGTGATTCAAATTGAGCAACTCAAAATGAGTGACTCAGTTTGAGCACCTGTGGAAATAGTGAGGATGAATAAATAGCAAAAGGTAATCACAACGAATGTAAAAAGCTGAGATGTATTGATTAGCGAGGGACAGCTTGCGGGAGAAGGTTAAAGTGCTTTTTTGGGAGGGCTGTTTCCAGCTGGTCACCTGGTGTGGTGTTTAGGGTGATGGTCTGTTGCCGCCTTGTGGCATTTGTTTGTTGTTCTCACAAAAAGTCCAGTTCTCCCCCACACACAGGTTGCCCCCAGCCTTCTCCCCCTGCAGACATGTAGCCCTCATGGTATAGCCCCCACCCATGATTTCCTCTGACACCCAGTATCACCACTCCCAGGAGTTGATTATATTATGAATTGGTGGGGGCACAGCCCCCCATATAAAATGAAAGTTTAATTAGTCCTGTTATAGAACATACTTACAGGTTGCTGAAATTGTCAGGTGCTGTGGTATCGATCGCTGTTATTGCCGTTGGCAATATGTATTCACTCTTAAGTTTGGCACTATTATTGGGGATGCTCTTATCACATGGAACCTGTGTGATTAACTCCTAAAGACCCAAAATTAATTAATACAGGAGTTCTGGGGAAAGAACTATTTACCAAATGTTTTATGCCAGCACTGCCAAAGATAACCTATTAATATTGATACTCTCTTGAAGGGGCACAGCATTAGACATTCAAAAATTTAACTTTTATGTATTTGCCTAGTAAAAGACAACAGTTACTGTATGCCACTTTCATGAATTCTGCTTTAACATCTTTTGGAGAAGAAGCTATCAACAAATGAATTATGTGCCACATGGTCAGCTCAAAAGACATAGGGCCCGAATCCAAGATGGTTACGCCAGGCGTAAATGCAGTACTCCAGTCCTGACAGTGCAAATCACAAGTTACACCAGCGATTTGCAATATGCACAATCCCAAAATAACACTTATGCCACAATTTGCAACTGCTATGATAAATGCAAGTTATGCTGCAGTTTCACCAAATAATGCCTACACCACTGCGTAATGTGGCGTATGACATGCGTAACACACCAGCACCATGGAACATCTATTCCAGAACAGGTGATGTAATGAACCATGCCAGTGGATGGTAACATAAGTTAGAACAAGGAAAAGCTGTCCTAACCAAAGCACAGGCTATAGAAACCCCCTCCCTACAAAGCCAGACTGCAGCATATCCCCAACCAGTAGGCCCTGAACATGGGACTAATGGGCAAACAGTGGAACACCCAAGCAAATGTGCCCTAGGAAGCCCAGGACACAGTGAAAAGGTAGCAGCATGGCCAGACAGGCCAATAGTAAGTGAAATACATACCTGGTGCAACATGTACCATAGCATGGAGCACAATAGCCAAACACAGATGGTGGAACAAGGCATTGCACTGTGAAACAAAGAAGTGATGGAACGTAGAGTAGGGAACAATGCCATTTACTGTGGGACTGTTGACAGTATTGCGAGTGCAATATGCGTACTGTTACGCTGCTATTGCAAGTTATGCCTTGTCTTGCGGGAGTAACTTGTGACATGCATAGTTCTGCATTTTCCATCATATCTGGTGATTATCTTGGAATATGGCGCAGCTCACATATTGTAGGGGTTTCGGCATAGCTTCATGCACTGGTGTACTTTGCACCTAGCTCTCATTGCTGTCTTGGAATTGGGCCCATAGAAACTACCTCTGAAAAAAAGATTTTCTGCCTTTTGAGTAACTTCATAAAGTGATATCTGGAAGAAAGATATATAATTTTGAACTGTAAGAAATGTAGATTAAGTACATGTAAATATTTTTAAGAAATCTGCAAGAAGGCAGATTCTTTGAAAGACTATTGAATTATGCACTTTATAATAAAAAGAAACATGTCGTGTTTGATGTCTTAATATTCCAGATTTTATGCTGAATCTGAAAATATAACTTTCAAGTCTGTATCTAATTGCATCTGGATACAAGAGAAAAAAATGGTTTTAAACAGAAAAATTGTCTTGAATTGAAAGACTTTGAGCAAGGGGCATTCTTCGAAAAGGGTAAAGACCCACCCCTGACATCATTTTTAAAATCCAATCAGAGGTAGTAAAATCTGTAGGAAATAATTTTGGGGTGATGCTCTGACCAGAGGTAATAAAGCCAAATCCTGGAAGATCCTGCCCAGTTCTTACCTGAACACCATGATGTGAGGAGCTGTCTGTGGACTTGCCAATGTTGTGTTTATTTTATTGTTGTGAGATTCCTGCAAAACCCAAGAGCCAAGCCTGCCTGATGATGTCTGAACCATCAAGGAACCAAGCCTTCATTGTTGTGTTTATATCAGAGGTGCTGAGGTCAAGAACCTGAGATTTGAGCCTGAAAGGAAACAAAAACTGTAGCAAAGCCAGCCACAAGTAAAAAAAAAAAAACTTTCAACAGCATACTCTACTGAATCATTGTGCAGTGAAGATCTCTGCCTGTGAAATGGACATTTTAGCTGATTAAGTACAGTTTTGCTTTGAAGTTCCCATCAAAACCAAAACAAGGACAGAGACGATCTACTCCTCTCCATCAGCCAAGAAGCAAGTTTGCATTGCTGTGTTGACAACCGATGGGTCCAACGTCCAGGGTTCAAGTGTGGACAGCGATGAGAAAAACAGCAACAGGGTCCAGCCACTAAAAAATGTTGCTATCCAAGAAAGAGGACTCTCACCAACATCCCAAAACTAAGGAACACAACCAGACTCCACAGCCAACCAGATATCGGAGTATTATGTAATTAATATTTTCATAATATTCTGATTGGGCTCAGCTGGACGGTTGCATGAAAAAATAATTTCTTAGAGACCAGAGTGTTGGATACATGGTTTAGGCATACATTTAAATAATATACATATATATATATATATATATATATATATATATATATATATATACACATACTGTACATACATATATATATACGCATACTTTTGTGCAAGAGAAAAGGTGCTTAAATAACAAAGAAAAGTTTTAAAATTGCTAATTAGACAAGGTCTTTTGGAATCTTTATATAAAAACAATTTTACTGTTTGCAAAAGTTACAGAAACTACAAGCTGTTTTGTTTTTGCTTTGTTTCTTTGTTGCTTTTTATTTTCTCAAACCTTTTTTGTTTTATGTTTACATTACTTTTTATTATGTTTACATTGTTTTATATCTATGCAAATATTAGTGATTAGATGAATTGTACAGGGACATCTAAAATCTATTTTTTCTGCATATTACATGTGGGGGTGAAAACTTTTTTCCAATTATCTAGAACTTTTATACAATAGCTATAAAATAAGATTTAAATCAGTGTTGCAATTACTTATATAATTTGAGCAAATCTGGTAACATGAGGCTAAAGGCTTCGTTAAGTTCCCATAGTAGGAAATTGGTATTCTGATCAATTGCTCTGACATGGTGGTGGGAGGAGAAGTCACAAAAAATAAAACTTGGGAGAGGGAAAGAAAAGAACAACATGCAGGAGACCAAGAACAGACCCCTGGTCTCTGAGATGCTCCACAACCCTAGTTACTTGTGGCCTTAGCCCCCTGCTCCATGTGAGAAGCTCAGCAATGCGCCCTACAACTTGCCAGTTCTACTCATCCTCACATGTCATGAAAGCTACAGGGATCACATTAGCTGACTTGTGCTAAGCGTTCCCTGTAACTGTCATGCCAATCACTATTTTTGCAGGCTGGATTTTCATGCACTGTAATCCCAGAAACATATTTACTGGGTAAGCCACTAGTCTCTGTCGCCTAACCTCTAATCAATTTTTTATACAGTTTCTCACCATTGGGCCCACTCCTAATCTACCCAGCTTCCTCACTAGTCTCCTATGTGGAACAGTGCCAAATGCCTTACTGAAATATAGGTAGGCCATGTCATCTACTTCACTCTGATGTACAGTACTTCCTTGGTCACTGAACCAAAGAAATCTATCAGATTAGTTTGACATGATCTCCCTCCTTTGAAACCATGCTGGCTCGGGTCTTGTAACCCACTAGAGTCAAGATATTTTACAATCCTTTCCCTCAGCAGTAATTCCATTAACTTTCCCACCACCAATGTGAGGCTGACTGGCCTATAATTACTAGCCTCTTCCCTGCTACAACATTTATGTAATGGGACTAAATCTGCCCTACTCCAGGTCTCTGGAACCGAACCATTCATGTTTCAAGTGAGCTGTTAAATAGAATCATCAGATGTGCAGCTGGTATTTCCCTGAGCTCCCTCAATTCCCTTGGATACACCCCATATCTGGCCCAATGACTTTGTCCGCCTTCAGATTACAGTAGCAAGTCACTTCAGAACTCTTTCTTCCAAGAATGGACTAGTGTTCATCTCCCTCCCTCCAAAGCTTTTCAAAAATTTTTATGGCCCCTCCCCTTCTTCTTTTTCTTTGAATACTTTAGAAAAGTACAGTATTTATTTATGATGTCTGCCTTTTCCTGGTCCCCCTCTGCACAGCCCCCTTTCCTGTTCTAACAGTACAATCCCACCTTTGTTCTCCCTCTTTTCACTTACATACCTAAAAAAATGCCATGCCCCTTTTTGTTGCCTCCTGGGCTATTTCCCTCTAGTTTGCACCTTTGTACTCCTTACTGATTTCTCTGCTTACCTCTGTTACACCTCCCTATTTATTTATTTAATCTTTGGTAACCAGATAAAACTTACTAGGCACAAGTGACTGTTTTCAGGGGTGACCCAGGAGCACTGGGGAGGTTAAGTGACTTGCTCAGAGTTACACAGTATGCAAGTAAAGGTTGTGGGAATCAAACCCAGGTTTGCAAGATGTACCAAGGTCACAGCTCATTACACTAGCCTCTAGGCTATACTGTCAGCCACATGCCTGTCCTCCTCCATCTGCATCTCCTTATACCTTCTAAATATTATACTAACATACTATTTGCCAGCAGATTAGGCCTAACGGTCTATCGAGTCTGCTCGAACCTAGATCCTTAGTTGGGTGCCGAGACCCTCCCATCCCTTGTTCTCTAGAAACCCCTATACTTTTAGTGTTTACCTTTTCAGACACCTCTTCCAAGAACCATAGCAGTCTCTTTTTCCTCTTACTTTTGCTTACTTGTTTGAAGCAGAGGTTTGTTGCCTTTCTTATGCTCCCTTTCATCTTCACCCGCTGTTTCTCCACCCCACTGATGTCATCCCCCCCACTAGATCATCCCTGAGACATTCACCATTTTTTTTAAATCTGTTCTTCTAAAATATTTAATTATTTAAAAGTTGGTTACCAGGAAAGGTACACTGAACAACAGCTAATTTCCTGGTATAACCCGGGTGGGGGGGGAGGAAGAGGAGTATTTATACATATTTACAATACATAAAGTGTTACACTGAGCAAGGTATCCAAGTTACACCAACTAGTGAAGAATATACAGATATTTACATTCCAAAAACAGTTACGGTAAGCAAATAATTATGTTGCTGCAACTTAGCAAGGATCATAGAAACATACAAACATAGAAGTTGACAGCAGATAAGGACCACAAGGCCCATCCAGTCTGCCTATTTATTTTTCTACCTTATGAATGTGCCATCAGCCTTTGCTCTGTCAATGGCCTATCTATTCATACTCATCTGTATTGCTCCCTTATGCCTATCCCATGCCTGTTTGAAGCCCTGCACTGTATTCATATCCACCACTTCCTGAGGTAGGCTATTCCATGCATCTACCACCCTTTCTGTGAAAAAGAACTTCCTCACATTACCCCTTAATCAGCTTCCCTCTAATCTCATGCTGTGTCCTCTTGTCCTGCTGTTTTTCTTATATTGAAACATGTTAGACTTTTTCACCTTGTCAATGCCCTTAAGGTGTTAGAATGTTTCAATCATATCACCTCTTTCCCTCCCTTGCTCTAGGGTATACATATTAAGCTCTGTTAATCTGTCCTCATATGTTTTCTGATTCAGTCCCTGCACCATTTTGGTTGCCCTTCTCTGGACTGCCTCAGTTTGGTTAATATCCTTGTGAAGGTGTGGCCTCCAGTACTGCACACAGTACTCCAGATGGGCCTAAAGAATGTCTTGTAAAGAGGGATTATTACCTCCCTCTTACGACTTGTGATACCCTTAGTAATACACCCCATCCCCCTAGCCTTACCTACTGCTTTAATTGTCTGCTTGGATGATTTTAGATCATTTATGATGATGATGCCCAAGTCTCTTCCTTCCCTTGTGACTGTCAGCAATTCCCCTCCCAGTCTATAGGTGGATTCAGGGTTTCTCTTCCCTATGTGCATGGTCTTGCACCTCTTTGAATTAAACCCCAGTTGCCACTCTTCCAACCATTTTGCCAGTTTATCTAGATCTCTTCTCATTCTGCCCACCCCATCTGGATCATCTACTCTGTTGCAGATCTTGATGTCATCTGCAAACAGACAATCCTTACCCCCAGTCTATCTGCAATGTCACTGATAAAGATATTGAAGAGGGCTGGCCCCAGGACTGATCCCTGAAGTACCCCACTTGTGACTTGCATCTCTTCTGACTGTATACTGTTTATCACCACTCTCTGTTTTCTGCCCATCAACCAGTTTGCCACCCAGTTGACCAACATCTGACCCACCCCAAGCCTACTGAGCTTATTAATCAATCTTCTATGTGGAACAGTATCGAAAACTTTGCTGAAGTCAAGGTAGGCGACATCAGCTGCCCCCTTTTGGTCCACCACTCTGGTTACCCAGTCAAAGAAATCTATGAGATTAGTTTGACAGGACCTTCCTGTTGTAAACCCATGCAGTCTTGGATCTTGTGCTCCTATGGATTCCAGGTGTTGCACTATCCTATACTTAAGGAGTGCCTCCATAATCTTGCCCACTACTGAGGTAAGACTGACTGATCTATAGTTCCCTGACTCCTTCTGTTACCACTCTTGTGGAGAGGGATCACAAGAGCCCTTCTCCAGTCTTCTGGTACCTCTCCTGTGCTCAGAGACTTACTAAACAATTCTGATAATGGCTCTGCTAGTTCCAACCTTAGCTCCTTTAGTACCCTAGGATGTATGCCATCAGGTACCATTGTCTTGTCCACCCTGAGCTTATTGAGCTCTTGTAGGACCCTTTCATTTGTGAAGTGACTAATGCACACCTCCCTTCCCCCTGTGTCCATGATGCTGAGCTGTGGGCCCTGCCCTACCTTCTCTTCGGTAAATACTGAGAAGAAGTATCTATTTAGGATAGATGCTTTTACATGGTCCTCCTCCTCACATGCCCCCTTATCCCCTTTGAATTTAGCAATACCCCATCTGGATCAAGTAAGGGGAAGCAATATGTTTTGTATTACATGAGCAGGAATATAGAGTAGTGGATGTGTGGTACAGGGAAACTGAAATGGGGAGGATTTATACAGTGGGGAAAGACTTAAGGGGAGGAATTCAGGTTGTCATAGACTTAAGTCTAGGGGGCAAGCTTGGAGGATGAGTACCAGCCAGGTGAAGGGGAAATTAGGTGGATTTCAATAGGGGGCCTGTGCAGGAATGCAGGAGCAGGAGGGATGGAAAGAGAGTTTTAGCTGGTATTTAAAGGAGGAACTGACTCATTGCAAAAATAATAAATTACTCTTCTCCTACTTTAACTCTAACCATAGTTCATTGACTAACATGATTGGGCCAATCAAAATTGATGGTGAAGTACAGAATGATGATAATGATATAGTGAATAGCTTTAATTACTATTTTGCTACTATTTGTAATTCAAAAGTAGGACAGGCAGTAGTTGATATATGTGCAAACTACTCCCTTTCATTTTATGTGCGAAGAGGTACTCATTGAATTGTTAATTTTAAATACAAACTCCAGTCCTGGACCTGATCAAATTAGCCCAATCCTATTAAAACAATTGCACACTTTTTACCATATCCCTTAACCATCATCTTTTCTAAATCAGTAAACGAGGGCCATAATTCCAGTTTTCAAAAAGGGTGAGAAAGGTAAATTGGACAACTATGTCCCATTAGTTTGACCTCACATTGTAGCAATCTAATAGAAAAACTAATTAAAAACAAATACAAAACTTATACTAACATTAATGGTTTGGATGATTATACACAGCATGGTTTTACTAAAGAACACTCATGTGTTACAAATTTAATTTCCTTTTGCAATTTCATTAGTGAGACTTTAAATAATTGCTTTCCATCTGATGTTATATTACAAGACTTCACCAACACATTTAATAAAGTCCCCCACACCAAGCTTATTCAATAACTTGCTTCAATGGGACTTAACCTTTTGCTAGTTAAATGGATTTAGCTGTGGCTGGATGAGAGATTACAATATGCTAAATTAAAAAATGCCAACTCAAATATGGCAAATGTGACCACTGGCATTCCCCAGGGATCTGTTTCGGGACCCACACTCTTCAATATATTTTATTAGTGGTACTAATCAACACTTGGAAAATTGATTAATTAAATTTGCAGAAAGACACCAAAATCAGAGGAAAAGAGAATTCCTTTGTGGATCATTTATCACTCATTTTGGATCTTGACAAAATTGAGACCTTGGCATTTATAAATGGAATGGATTTTAATATTAATAAGTGTGCTGTCCTTCATTTTGGTCATAATAATCCTAAATACTCTTATATTTTGAATCCATCTATTATCCAAGTATCTCAAGTTGAAAGGAATCTCAGGATCTTAGTCAATATTAAATTAGCCCCAAGGGACCATTGCAGTCTTATTTCAATAAAAGCATCAACAATGCTAAACAAAATTAACAGATCTTTTACTACTAGATCTGAGCAATGTATTACTGCTTTGTGTCATTCTTACATTAGCCCAATCCTGGACTATGGCTCTCAATTCTGGTCTCCATATTTTATTAAGGACATTGTCATGGTTGAGAAAGTCCAGAGAAGGTCAACTAAATTAACACATAGACTTAAAAACAGATCTTACACAGAAAGACTTTATACTACAGATCTTCATTCTCTTAATCATAGGAGACAAAGAGTTGACCTACTCCTACTACATAAAATGCTTCATGACCCTAATCTAACACCAGAATTTGACTTTCATTATATGAGAACTAGAAATAATTTAAGATCAAATAACAAGAAATTGATGGTCTCATTAGCTAGAACTATGAACAGAAATTGCTTTTATACATTCAGAGCAGCAAAAACATGGAACATGTTACCACAAAATATAGTGGAAATGAATAGTCTTAATGCTTTTAGAAATGCAATTGATAAATATTATTATTCCAAGCAAATAGTGGTATAAGGGATATGTTCCACTGATGTGGAGAGTAATCTCGATGGGCCCGGTGCCTTCTTTTCCTCATACCAACCTAGTAAACCTAGAAAGGGAGAGGGATGAGCAAAGGAGTGAGGGGCAATGATTCCAGAGTAGGTGGAGGTGGTAAGAGATGGCAGCTGGTCCCACACTGGAGTGCACTGAAGGAATTGAGAAAGTGTGCAGGTTTCTGGAACAAGGGGGTGGAAAGAGGCACCAGCAGGTGAGAGGAAGGAGGGGAGGTAAGTTGGGAGAGAGTTAAACTAATATTTAGTTGTCAAGGATGCACAGTGAAGTTGGCGGTGGAGGGGGAGAGAAAGGACTCTGAGTGCAGAGTATAGCAAACAAAGGTGGTAAGTGGAGGATTGCTGGCAAAGTGGCAGACGGCATTACACAAGATGTCAAGCTTAATGAGGGAGGAGGAGGGGGCTGAGCCATAAACCATGTCTGCATGATCAAACAAGAGAAGACTTAATTTCATGATGAGCTCACAGTGAATAAGGGGGCTTTCAATCTATGCACTAAAGCTAGAAAAAAAGAGTGGTGTGGTTCTCATTTGTAGAAAACCAGGACCTTCACCCTTCTGTGGTTTGATTCTATCACCACCCTATTGAACCACACTGTGCAGTGATCACTGGTTCCCAAGTGGCTTCCCACCTTGATGTTTGCAACACTGTCCCTGTCCCTGTTAGTGTGTACCAGGTCCAGTATTGCCCATCATGAGTGGGTTCACTGACTAGTTACCTTAGGAATGCCCCTGGTAAGGAGTCCAGGATATCCCTGCTTCTAGCTGAAGTTGCAGATAGGTGGCTGTAATCTACATATGGCAGGTTGAAGTGCCCATCAGCAGCACCTCCTCTTTTTCTACCATCTTGCCAGTGGCTTCCACCAGTACCTTATCTAATTTCTTCCCCTGTGATGAAGATCTGTAGAGCACTCAAGTGAAAACATTTGCTCTGTTCCCCATCTCCAGGGTGACCCACAATACCTCTGCCTCCCCCTGCAGTCCCTGTTTCTCAGTTGCCTTTATGCTTTCCCTCACATAACGCACCACACCCCCTCCTTTCTTTTCCACATGGTTCTTCCTGAACAAAGTACATCCTAGTATGGCCAGTTCCCAATCATGGTTTTCAGTGCACCAAGACTCAGTAATGGCCACAGTATCCAGCTTGGCATCTGCCATGATGGCATCTAGATCTGGAAGCTTATTTCCTAGATTTCTAGCACTCATACACAATGCCTTACAAATTTGTTTCCACTCTGCTTGTTCCCACCTTTTTTCCTTTTTGCCTTCCCCTCCTTCCTGTTTCTCTTTTTAATGCTCCTGTTTCTTCCCTCTGTTATCTCTTCCACCTTGCTTCCCTCTTAATTTACACTAAAGCTAGAAAACAAGCATGATATGGTTCTCATTTATGGAAAACCACCAATATCTTTCTTCAGAAGACAAGTCTTCCATTTATGGTTCAGGAGATTTTGTCCTGTAAAGTTGCATATGTATTGAGAATGTTTTGAATATCTTAAACTGTTTTAGATATGTTGATTCATTTTAACCCTTGATGTGCTGCAGACTGATAAATTTGTCCAAAATCCTAATATGTTCAGATTCGGACAGTAGGCAATGGGTTAAATGTGCTCTGTATTTACAACTGCAGTGGGCAGAGCCTTGCAGACATCTTGTTATTACAGTAGAAAAAGGAAGCTCTGCAGAATCCAAATGGACTAGATAAACTTGAAGGTTTTGTGTAATTACTTTGTTAATTGAAATAGTCTGCTGTGTTCATTCAGCTGAACAGTGTTGCACCAGACTATTTTGTGGTTACTAGCTTGAATCTGGGTACTATTCTCTTTCAAGAAAGATTCATATTGCCAGCTCTGTGATGCTGAGGGCTGAGGCACTGGTCACCTTACCTCGCACCATGCTGGCTACCCATGTCTGAGAATGAGCATGGGTCACCGGTGGTTGGCAGGGGAGGAGAAGGATTGAATGTCTGATGAACTGCTCTCCTTCTCTGGGGATGGGTCCTCGATTGTCGGTGCCCATTCATCCCCTGGCAGCAGCTAGGGGACAAAGTGCCACAGTAGCTTTGGGAGGAGCTGGGAGCAAACATCTGGATGGAGTGCATGCAGATGTGTGCACACTTCCATCCACTGGCATCATTGTACACCCCCAGCTTCAGGAAGTAAACAGGAAAAAGAGTGGCATCCTAAGTAGAGCAGCTTGATGGCCGTCCGAAGAGCTCCAGCTCTGGGGTGGGGGGGCATGCCTGATCTGGATCTGTATCTGGTGAGTGAGTTGGGGGCTCTCACCTTTCACCAGCATGCAGTACACCACTGTGTTGGGCACCATGCTGCCCCACTGTGTCCACGCTGTGCTTATGAACATCAATCCCCTACACAGGCATTCCTCACTCACACAGTATACAACTTTGATGGGGTAACCACATTGTGTTCATGCAGTGCTTCTAAGCATCAATCCCCTGTGCATGCAGTCTCTCACCTTTCACCAGGCACACAGTTAACCATGGTGATGGGGGCTGTGTCACCGCACTGTGTTCATGCAGTGCTTCTGAGCATCATCGCCATGTGCAGGAAGTCACTCGCCTTTCAGCAGCATGCAGTACACCACCGTAATGGGTGCAATGTCACCCCACTGTGTCTAAATTACAGTAGGGGGAAGAGTCAGAGTGATAAGATGGCCACATTGCTGATCCACTCCAAATGACTCTCAACACTAAGTGACATTTTTAGGTTTTATTCTGCTTGCTTTTAGGCTATTTTTATGTTGATGAATGAAACTGATGCTGGTTTTCATTGATTTAGACAATGTAGTTTTGTTTTATGTCCTCCATTGATGCAATTTTGAATTTTCTTGCCAATTACCAGTGTTCGGACAGTGTACCTGAAGCGCTGGATTTTATAATTAAATTGTCATGTTTCCTGCAGACCAGTGAATTGCTGGGTTGGATATACAGTAAAAGAAGGAACCATATTCAGAGAAAGCAGCTAGAGATGAAATGGAAGCTGTTTGTGGAGGCTCTTTAGGAAAAGTATCCCAGCATGAGGGTCTGTGAGGATATAGAGTGCTGTAGTAACACAGTATGTGTCAAAATGCTTGTAACTGTTTTGAAAAGCTATGCTACCTTTGTCTAGGTCTTGGGGGTCCTGCATTAAACTTTTTTTTTACATGTGACATGTCTATGTTTACTGCATGCAGTGGAATGTTTCTTTTCCTTTTTTTTAGGTTTTCATATTTTTTTTCAATTTAAAGTTTATTGAAATTGTTTTTCTTCTACACATGTATATGTTGCTAGATACATAAGACATCATATTCACATGAATCTGCCCCTCCCTCCCATTATCTCCCATTCCTCCCTCCCCCCTTTTTCCACCCCCTCCTTTCCCACTAGAGCAACAACAATAACATTACCAGGACTTCCCAAGTGTGTAATAAAAATTAGTTGACCGATTACAGTATTATGAGTCATGCAATCCATATTGAACCCTATAAAGAGTATAGAGTATATAGGGGGTCCCAAATTTTTTTAAACTTTTCCATTTTATTGTTCAGGTTAGCAATAGCTTTTTCTGTATGTAAGCTTGCCAAGAGTTCCATCAACCATTCATTGTAAGGCATCTCCTGTTGATCAATCCAATATCTTAATATGAGTTTTTTGACCGACATGGCTATAAGAGTCATGTGATATTTGTGATTAAGGACTCTGATTACCGACAAATCACCCAAGAGACAGATTTCTGGGGTAAACAGGTCTTTAAGTCCCAGAAGAGGATCTGATAACTGTTTAATAGTAGTCCATAATGTTGACACCATTGGGCAGGACCAAAAGATATGGTATAATGTCCCTTCTTCTTTTTGACATCTAGCACATAATGGGGAAGGTTTTAAGCCCAGTTTGGCCAATGTATATGGTGAATAATATGCATTATGCCGGATATACATTTGCATTAACCTTAATCTGTCTTGTGTCACAAATTTGTGACAATTATGCCAAAGTGTTGGCCAATCAATTGTATGATTTGGGAATAAAGATTCCCAAAATTGAGTAGGCCCTAAACAATCAGGGAACTTCCAGCTATGTACTATACCATAAATCTTTGACACTGCACTGGGGCCACCACTAAACTGCGACAGTTCCTTACAAAAAAGGATACTACTATTTAACTGGGGAATTTGACCAAAAGAGTGTACTAATAAATGTCGCAATTGGATGATCCTGAAAGTATATTTATGTAAGTTACTAAGTTTAGCCCAAAACTCCATAGTTGGGAACCATGAATCTCCATTCATAATAAAATTAATAACTTTCTTATTTTGTAAGCCTGGCAACCAGTTTGGAAGAATTGGTTTTCTGTCTATTTTAAGCCGTAGGTTCCCCACTAATGGTTGAATGAAATCCTGAGTCTGATCATATTTGAGATAACTGCAAATCTGAGTATGAATCTTCAAGGATGTGGCAACTGTGGAATTTTTGAGCTTTAGGGGAAGGAGGCTTTCCCTTATATATAGTAATCCCTCAGGATCTAAGCCACATGAGCGTATAAGGGTTAGCTCAATTTTGAGCCAAACCGGGGCAGAGTTCAGGTTTTCTTTGGAGAGCCACCTTAAATATTTGTGAATGTGACTGGCCCAGAAATAGATTCCTATATGTGGGAGGCATAAGCCCCCTTTTTGTTTGGGAGTGGTCAATGTATGGTAGGCTATCCTATGGGATTTATTATCCTATATAAATTTAGTAAACAGAGATTGTATTTTTTTGAACCAGGATAATGGAAGCCAAATATTGAGCATAGAGAGGGAGTAATAAAGCCACAGGAAAATGTTCATTTTAGTTAACTTTATTCTTCCCCAACAAGATATAGGGAGTGAGGCCCATCAATTTAGATCATGAGAGATAGTATAGACCAAAGAATCCATATTAAGTTTCATAATTTGTCTAGAGAGTCTAGATAATTCTATACCTAAATATCTTAGGGAATCTTGATTCCATCTGAGTCCTAAGGCTAATATGTCATTTTTAAACATTTTGTGATTAAGTGGGAAAACTATTGTTTTGCTAACATTTAGTTTATAATTAGATATTTTACTAAAGGCATTAATGATTTAAAACATTGGGGAAATAGATTGGCCAGGTTTGAAAAGTTGGAGAAGAAGATCATCTGCATAAGCAGATATTTTAACTTCACGGGGTGAATTAGAATCCCTTGAATGGCATGGCAATTTTGCAATTTACGGATTAAAGGTTCCAAATAAATATTAAATAATAATAACAGGGATAAGGGACATCCTTGTCTGGTTCCAGAATAAAGGGTAAAGACCTCAGAAGTCACCCCATTGCCTGAGACACGTGCAGCTGGTGATTTATATAGAGACCTGATCCACCATGTGAAATCTGATGGGAAACCAAATGCTTTCAAGGTTTGAAACAAATATTGCCAGTTCTCCCTATTGAAAGCCTTCTCAGCATGCAGGGAGACCAAAGCAGCTGGAAATGGTGCATTCCTGCATGCCTAGAAGACATACGACAGGGTTCGTAAATGATCAGAAGAAGATCTGCCCTTCATGAATCTGACCTGTTCAGGTTCTATCAGGGCGTTCAAAACCACACTAAGGCGATTGGCCAGTAATTTAGTTAATATTTTAATGTCCTGATTCATTAAAGAGATGGGACGGTAATTTGTTACTATTTCAGGAGGTTTATCAGGTTTCGGGATCAAAACTATCAATGCCTCAAATAGAGTAGGATCTACGTCCTCAAGGTTTTCATAATTTAAAAATGTTTGGTGAGAAAAGAAGTAACTGGAAGTGGAGTAAGAGGAGGAAACAGTAAATAAAAAAGATTACTGAAAATTAAAGGAGTACCTGAAAATTGGAGTTATGGCTTTTAGGTGGAGGTCTCCAAAACCCAGGTTGACAGTGTGCTGAGTGAACCCCTTCGCTCAGCACCAAGGAGCCAGAGATCTCCCAATTTAAAAAAGGAAACCACAAACATATGTTGGAGTAAGGTCCCATTTCGCCTGGCCAGAAAAGACGCTGTTTCAACGATATGTAGTTACTGGCTAAAGGTAACTTCCCCAGAGGCAAGTTCAGTCTACCAGATAGTAAAATTCTAATATTGTTTTTTGTAATTAAATATACTTAGTGCTCACAATTATGGAACCAGCACTTTTATATATTTGCATTGCTATTTATGTACAAGCATACTGTATCTATCATGGGTTTTGGATACCAAAGCACAACTTAGTGCTATTTAATCTCTAACTAGGTCCCTGTTTGAGTAGCCAAATGTTGCATGAAATAATTCTGTTTTTTGTTAAGGTTTGTTTTCACCTCAGGGGAATATTGAAAGGTGAATAGTGAGCACCATAGTGTCTGTTGTACATATGGAGCCAAACACTGAAATAGTAAAGACTCTGGAAATTGCTTCTTTTAAGGAAAATAGTCTTGGGAGTATTAGAAGACATTGATTGCGATGCTGTATTTCAACTCTTAATGCTCCTAAAACTATTTAATGAAAAACAAGACTGCCGGTTTAATTTGAATCAAGTGTGCAGACAGTTGAGGCATGAACCTTGTTAACAAATATGCAGACTCCTTAGAGTATAGTAGCCATAAATTTCACTTATTTTAGTCTGTAATTTTTTCGGACTCCTAGAAGTATAAGGAGTATCTTAAGCTTGTATCTGTTCGAACATTTTAACTTTACATACGATTCTAAATACTTTGTTAAATGGATTCCAGGAGGGTTATGGAGAAAATCTAAAGATATTTTTAATATTTTGAATTATTAAGTAGGATTGCATGTTTTCTACATACTGGACTAAATGAAAATCTCCAAAGCAGTTTTTTTTATTAAAAAAGTGCCAGAGTGTTATTATTACTATGAATTGTTATTCAAAATTATTTTTCAAACATGGGAAACCTAACTAGCCAAAACGTGTTACATAAAGTTTTACCTACCTATTATGTCTTAAGTTAACCAATTATGGAAAAGATGCTCATGATTCAATGATCTGATGGTTATCTGCTATACTGTGGGTATTCCAGACTGTTATTTGAATTGTGGAGGAGGTATCCATGACATAATATTTTGTATACCATTACATTTTCTTATTTGGGTTTGAATGGGAAAAGAGACTATCAATGGTCAAATTGTGCAACATGAAACAGGACTAATTAGTTTTCTGCATTTTGCCAGTATATATGTTCTTTCCTGGGCTGTTAAAGTGCCATATGTTATAATTGCTATGGTACACAGTGATTAAATGAACTAAAAAAATGGTAACTAATTTTAATTTATATAGTATCTTGCACTGTCTCAGGAGATTGATTGAATTTTGTATAGGCATGGTATATTTTTATTATTTATTTGTTTTATTTGAGTCATAATGCCTTGCAGTCGAACAGATAAACTAAACTTGAAACACTGTGTCCATGCAGTGCTTATGAGCATCACTCCCATGTGAAAGCAGTCCCTCATCTTTCATTAACATGCAGTAAACCATCAAGATGGATGCCATGTCAAACCATTGTGTTCATGCAGTGCTTCTGAGCATCACTCCACGGTTCAGGCAGCATGCAATACACCATGGTGATGGGTGCCATGTCTCCCTACTATGTCCACACAGTGCTTCTGAGCATCACTCCACAATGCTGGCAGTCTCTTACATTTCACCAGCAGGTAGTACACAATCGTCATTAGAAGCATCTTGTCCCACTGTGTTTATGCAGTTCTTCTGAGTATCACTTATCAGGCAAGCACTCCTTTGCCTTTCACTGGTACACAGTACACAGCTCTTATGGGTGCCATGTCACCCAACTGTGTTCAAGCAGTGATTCTGAGCATTGCTTCCCAGTGCAGGCAGTCCTTTACTATTCAACAGCATGCAGTACACAAAAGGGATAAGTGTCATGATGCCCCACTGTGTTCATGCAGTGCTTCTAGTCATTGGTTCTCAGTGAAGGCAGTTCCTGACCTTTCACCAGCACACAGTACACAGGCATGTTGGGTGCCATGTTGCACCACTGTGTCCATGCAGTGCTTCTGGGCATCACTCCCAAGTGAAGACAGTCCCTCACCTTTTACCAGCAGACAGTACCACACCATGATGGATGCCAAGTAGCCCCGTTGTGTTCATGCAGTGCTTTTGAGCATCATTCCACAGTGCAGGCAGTCCCTTACTTTTCACCAGCATGCAGTATGCAGCTCTTATGGTTGCCATGTCATCCCTTGGTGTTTATATATTGCTTCTGAGCATTGCTCCCCAGTACAGGCACTCCCTTGCCTTTAACCAGCACACCATGCACAACAGGGATGGGTGCCATGATTCCCCACTGTGTCCATGAAGTGCTTCTGAGCATTGCTCCCCAGTGCAGGCAGTCCCTCACATTTCACAAACACACACTACACCATCCTAATGGGTACCATGTAGCCACATTGGGTTCATGCAGTGTTTTTGAGCATCACTCCATAGTGCAGGCAGTCCCTCACTTTTCACAAGCATGTAATATTCAGCTGTTATGGTTTCCATCTCACCACTTGATGTTCATGCATTGCTTCTGAGCATTGCTTCCTGGTAGAGACAATACCTTACCTTTCACCAGCACAGTACACAACAGGGATGGGTGCCATGATGCCCTAATGTGTTTATGCAGTGCTTCTGAGCACCACTCATCAGTGCAGTCAGTCTCTACTCATTCTCCAGTCCACATTACACCACAATGATGGGTGCCATGCCATTCCACAGTGTTCATGCAGTGCTTCTTAGCATCACTTCACAGAGCAGGCACTCCTTCACCTTTCACCAGCACATAGTACACTACTGTGATTGGTGCCATGCTGCCCCCACTGTGTTCAAGCTGTACTTCTGATCATTACTTCATAGTGCAGGCAGTCCCTCACCTTTCACCAGTACACAGTACACCACTTTGATGGGTGCCATGTCACCCCACTGTGTTCAGTGGGGTAACATGCCACCATGCGTGTCTGCTGTCTGTGAGAGGTGGAGTCCATTCTTTGCTTTTGCAAAATTTATTGTGTTTTAGAGACATTTTAAGTTATTTTATAGTTAGTAGTTTAGGTAGGGACTGGAGGGAGAGATAGGGCACTAACTGAGTAACCATTAGGAGATAGCTTTTTTTTGTTTTCAGAGAGGTTTGTGTTGTGAGGCAGTTCAGTAGCAGCTGTATCTGTGACCTGCTGAAGAGATTTCTCCTGGGAAGCATATTGCCGGTTCAAGCCTGAGTGCAGTTTGGAGTCCTGGCCATTGTTGGAGAATCACTGGAGCTCTGGTCTTTGATGGAAAGCCGCCGTAAGACAGTATGGGAAAGGTCAGTGAGCTAGCAGTTAATCTGGTGCCTGCAGTCGAGATGATTGAGTGGAGTGATTGCAGTTGATTCGTTCCACTGTTGCAATGGAGCTGGTAGCGAGGAGTAGACAATCTATTGGAGACAAGTGTCCAATTGCATGTTGGCCAGTAAAGAGTTCACCTGGGTACCTCTCTTGCTGGACTGTTGATGGACTGAGTCTCCTGTTTAGGGAGACAAAGAACATAAGACTAGGAACAATTGTACCAGCTGAAAGTTCCTGTGACTACTGCCTAATGCTGTACCATCTAAGGTTGCTATGGACTGGTGAAAGTAGGACTGTGTGTTTTATCTATTTAACTGCACTCTGGGTGAGAACTGTAAAGAGCTATCTCCTGGTCTAAAGGAGGTAAGGGGAGTTACCTGTAAACCGAGACTTTGCACTTTTACTTATAATTAAAGCTGCCTGAAAAAGAGTTGAGCCAGTGGATGAAAAGGTTGAAAGAACTGGGTCAGACATTTGGTGGGCTGTGAGAGGGCCTGTACTGACTTCAGGACTCAATTTGAACTAATCTGGCTACTTCGAAATTGGACTAGAAGAGAATTCAGTTCTGTGAGAGGGGGCGGGGCTCTCTATGTCCTTGGTTTAAATAAGAAAAAGTGAAAGAACCTTGGGGGTGAGAGGTCAAAGGAGGTTGTTATTGATAAGACTATAACCTAGTAACTTGATTTATGGAAATTTGCTCCCTGAGAAAGTCACAGTAATTTGAAGAGTGGTCCTGTGAGAGGGGGAGCTACTTTGGGAGCCTGAAATCATTTTAGGTGGAAAATTGCATTAGCACTGCTTCACTGTTGCATGGAGTCCCTGAAAACGAAATCTTTTTGAAACATAAAAAGTAGTGAGGGTAGGGGGTTGGGATTTGGGTTAAGTGTATGAATGAGTGATTGACTGGCTGTGTGGGTGTATAGTGTAGTGTGGTTTGGTTTGCCATTGCACTTTAACAGCTTGTGCTGTTGATTTGCTTTAGAGACTGTATTGCCATGTAAAGATGTGTTGGTGTTACGGCCCCACCTGTATCACCTACGCTGCTGCTCAGCTATGGCACCTTTGCCCCTTTACCGATCTCCCAGTTCCAGCTACTGTAGTGAGGAGCTGCAGGGAGGTTGGGATAACTAGGTGGTGGAGGTGTCATGGGCTGTGGCAGCTGAGGAGGTGGTGATGAGCAGCACTGAGGTCATTCAGTGGAGGAGACACTCTGGGTACAAGTGGAGCCTAGGGAGAAGCCAGACATGTTTAGTTGCCATGCCCAGGGTTCCCAGCAGACTGAATGGGCAGGTAGCTAGAGGGCAGGATGTATCCTCTAATCCTCTTTGGGTGGTGCTATGAAACACCAAGTTGATGAGGACAAGACTGGCCATAGTCTTTTGATCCAACCTGGGGTTTTCGGTGCACCCAGTTGGTAGCATCTGATCTTTTGAATGTGTCACTGTCCGTGGGGGTACAGGTGCAAGTTGCAGGATTCTCCTCATTTACCACTCCCCCTGTGGTGGGGGGAGAATTCCTGCAGGAGGTAGCAGACTTCATCATTGACCAGGTGTTGGAGTCCCCCAGGCGATTAATCTTGGGGGACTTTAATGCTTGGATTGACATTGAATCCTCATGTTTCAGTCACGACCTGCTCTAGTTGATATGGTCACTGAGCCTGGAACAAGCAGTTGCTTCTGCTACCCACCACTATGGCCACACACTTGATCTGGTGTTTTAGTTGGGTCTTCAGGTTGATAACCACAAGATTGCTCAGGTCGTTTGTTGTGCTCATTACACCATGAAGTTCACATTTGGGGCGCTCCTTAAAAATCCCTCCCCTGTGGAGATGACCAACTATCACCTTTTAAGGGACTTGTATACAGAGGGACTGTTGGCAGTAGCTGATCTATCTAGGGTTGATGTGGCTTCTGTGATCTGTGCCAGAGAGGTGGTGGCCACCTATAATACAGTGGTCTTCAAAGCTCTGGATGCCATTGCACCAGTTTGTATATGTCCCAGATCTTCTCACTTGAGATCTCCTTGGTGTGATGGGGATCCCAAGGCAATGAAGATCAGGGGCTGGTAGTTGGAGTGTTGCTGGTGGAAGACCTGGCTGGAGTCAGACAAGTTGGCCCTGCATGCTCACTATGCTGAGTACCAGGGGCAATTTCCCATTAGAAGGCAGAATTCCTGTCCAGGGGGATTGCTGCTGGGAGGAACAGACCATCTCAGCTGTTTCGGACTGCTGACAGGCTTTTACATTCTATCTATCTGCAGCCAAAAAAAGCCTTTTCATCCACGTTATGTGAAGAGTTTGCTCTGTTCTTCTCCAACAGAGTGTCTGCCATCAGATTGGGGATTTTACCAGGTAGGCCATTGCCTAGCAGTGGCCGGGCTGAGGGGAATAAAGGCACTCTGTCTGTCTGTCTGGTAAGAGTTTAGGCCGGTGGAGAGTTTAGGGTGATCTGAGAGCTGAAACACATTTTCTGTGAACTGGACCCAGCCCTGACACATTTCTTAATGGGATGTGCTGAGGCTGTTGGCCCAGTGTTCACTGGGATTGCCAGGTGCTCAATGGTGGAGACAATTTTCTGACATACTCAGAAAGAAGAACTGTTCAGGCCCCTCCTTAAGAAACCTTCCCTTGACCCTGACATCCTGGCAAATTACCACCCTATCTCCAACCTTCTTTTCTTGAGCAAGATTTCTGAGAAGTTAGTGGCACAGCAGCTTGAGGATGATCTGGTGTTCTCAGACATTTATGAGTCATTTCAGTTGGATTTCTGGGCTAGACACAGCACTGAATCAGCTCTAGTGAGCGTGCTAATGATGCACTCAGGCCTAGAGACAGAGGATACATGTCAGTTCTTGTACTCCTCAATCTCTCATCAGCCTTCAACACTAAGGATCATGCCGTGCTATTGGATTGGCTCTGTGAGGTGTGTGGACTCACCGGTACTGTCATCAGGTGGTTTGAGTCCTATCTCTTAGATAGGGAGCAGCGGGTGGAGATAGTGAATTTCTCTTTCTCCCCAATGCCGCTGTCTTGTGGAGTATCACAGGGCTCAATCCTGTTGCCAAAGTTATTTGCAGTGTTTATGCTGCACCTGGGTGAGATCATTCAACAGCACAGTGAGGAGTTTCACTGCTATGCAGATGACACCCAACTATATTTGTCATTTGCTCCCGGAACATTTGAAGCTGTTGATGTACTTAACAACTGTCTTGCTAAAATGAAAGACTGGATGGCTTCCAGCTGGCTGAGACTCAACCTGACCAAGACAGAGATGCTGGTGATCAAGCCTGGTTATGGACATGATGGGTATCTCCCAAAGCTGACTCTTGTCTTGTACTGGGTTTGAACTTGTTGGTGGCTTCCTGAGGGTGCGAATTCTGGGAGTGATCCTTGATAGCAGATAGACTTTTGAAGATCAGGTGTTGTCTGTAGTCAGCAGTGGTTTTTGCCACCTGCAGAGCATTGCCTGGAATAGGTCCCTTGTTCCTCCCAAGGACCTGCTGATGCTAATGCATGCCTTGGTTTCTACCAGGCTCAACTACTGTAATGCTATATACTTTGGGGTCATGGGAGGGACCCTCCGCCAACAACAACTGGTGCAGAACACAGCAGCCCGGTTCCTGATGGATCTTTCAAGGTACAGACATGTAACCTCAGTTCTGTGTGCCCTGCACTGGCTGCCATTCAAGTGGAGGTTGCTTTTCAAGGTGGGTCTTCTTGCCTTTAAGGCCCTATATTGACTGGATCCAGGCTATCTGTCAGAGCTCCTGACACCGGTGACCTCTGCTCTCTCCCTCCACTCTTGCTCGAGGGGCCTTCTGGACATTCTCAAGGTTCGGCTTAGGACATTAGGAGATCATGCTTTCAGCATTTCTGGGCTGACCCCGTGGAACTCACTCCCATCTGCATTCTGGGAGGCCCCCTCGGTAGAGGTGTTTAAGTGGAGGCTGAAGATCCACCTCTTAGTCTGGATTTTAATGACTACTGAATTACATCATGTTTTTGTTCAGGCTCTGATTGTGGCATCCTGAAAGCTTTTAATCTGACTTATATTTTATTTATTTATAATCAAATTAATGTAATCTTATTTTGATTGTTGTATTGCCTGTTTTATTGTATTTCTCTGTAAGGCACCCAGAGCCTCCAGGATTGGGTGCCATATAAACAAAATTTGCCTTGCCTTGCCTTCATGAAGTGCTTCTGACATCACTCCCTTGTACAAGCATTCCGTCATCTTTCTCCAGGAAGCAGTTCACTACTGGGATTTGTGCTTTGTCACACCAGGGTGTTCATATAGTGCTTTTGAGAATTGTTACACAGTGCAGGCAATCCCTTACCATTTACTAATGCATAGAATGCAATTATACTTGGTGCCATGTCACACCACTGTGTTTATGCAGTGCTTCTGAGCAACATTCTTTAGTGCAGAGAGAGACTACCCATTAACCTGTGAGCATTGCACCACCGTGATGGGTGTCATGTCATCCCACTGTCTTCATTCACTACTTCTCAGTATTGCTTCTCCGTGCAAGCAGTCCCTTGCTGTGTTCATACAGTGCTTCTGAGAATCAGTCCACAGTGCACAGTACATCACATTTCACCAGCACACAGTACACCACCTTGATGAGTACTATGTAATGGGTACCATGTCATCTCACTGTGTTCATATAGTGCTTCTGAGCATCACCCCACAGTGCAGGCAGTACTTCACATTTCACAAGCACACAGTACACCACCCTAATGGGCATCATACAATGAAAGCCATGTCACCCCACTATGTCCATGCAGTGCGTCTAAGCATTACTCCGCAGTGCAGGCAGTACCTCACATTTCACCAGCACACAGTACACCACATTGATGGGCACCATGTCACCTTATTGTGTTCATACACTGCTTCTAAGCATCAATCCACTATGCAGGCAGTCCATTACCATTCACCAGCATGCAGTACACAACCATGATGAGTGGCATTTCACCCCACTGTGTCCATGGAATTGAGCTATTTATCTCCTTCAGTGCCCTGACTTGCCCCTATCTGGGACAGTCTTCGCAGCCCCATCACCCAACTTCTCCAGGGCTTACCTTTTCTGGTGATGCTGCCACAGAACCTTTGATTAGAGGTGCCTAGTCATTGGTGTGGGGCTAGTGAGAGCGCAGGCCATGTTCTACAGTTGAAGCTCTTTTCCTCCTATTTTGTCACCTATTCGACCCAGGCAAGTGTGTGTACTCAGCCTCCATGGAGACACCTCAAGCATCCAGGGGTGTGTCCCTTCCCATGCTTTCCCATGGTGCTACCACCTGGATTCCTCTCCCTTTCCTACAGATGTGCATTCTCTCTTCCAGACCAGTCCCCAAGTGATCCAGGTCCATTCTTGAACCTGGCTTTCTGGCATGGCAGTGAATGGCTAAAAGCAATTTAGTTGGTGGTTAAAAGCTTGAAACAGGAATAGGAAGACAAACCTAGAACTGGAAACTAGAACTACACAGAATAATGGCTCCATATTAAAAGGTATTAAGCTACCCCTTGCAAAGTCCCTTTCCTTAGTGCAAATCAGAAAGGTGCACTAAATTTGAAAAATATTCAAACATGTTTGGAGCAAACTGTGAATGCCCCAAGCATGTCTGAATATAGCCCACCAAAGCAAAAATGAGGCACTAAAATGTGCACTCAGCACCATTCTCATCCCCCTGCTAGTCAATTAGTGCAAATTAACACAGATCACTAAATTTGCTATACTCAAAAAAATTTTTTGGAGCAAAGTGCGAGTGCCCCAAGCAGGTTTGAATAAAGCCCTCTAAAGCAAAAATAAGGCACTAAAATGTGCACCCAGCAATAATTCACATCCCCCTGCTGGCCAAAGAGAGACACGGTATCTGGTCACTGAAAACATACAGGCTGTAATGGAGTTAACTCATTAAGTGTATTGCATACCTGTTAGTGTTACAATAGGTACAATCACTACCGCACTGAAAATCTGAAAATGAGATACTGCAAGTTAACTGACCTGTCCTGAGTAACTACATTGTAAAACTGTATAAAAGCAGGACCCCAATAAAAATTTGATTCTGCATTTTATCTATGCTAAGTCTACTAAATACACTGGAAAATGTGTAAAAGCAGGACCCTACAGAAAATCAAATATGTTAACTCCTCTATTCTACTGACACTCACACCTTACATGTGTGCACAACTGTTGTAAAAGCTGTGTGTGTCTGTGTGTGTGTGTGTGTGTGTGCATGCGTCCGTGTATGTGTGTGTGTGTTGCCTTTTCTTTAGTTGTGAGGACCAGGAACAGAAAGCACACCTTTCAAGTGAGGACATTTTTTCAAGTGAGGACCAAAACCATGGTCCTCACTAGTATTTCACCTTTTTTTTCATTCCTGGCCTCTTACACAACTTGTTGGAGCAAAATGAAGGAAGGCTTCAGTAGCCTCTCTATGTATGAAATATTTACAAATGTGTATTTACAACTTAGATTTCTTAGAAAAAAATTTACAGCAAAATTGAAAAGGTCCTCAGTACCTATGTAAACAAGAAATGTGTGTGAAGGTGTGTTTAGTGGTAGCGCTATACTGCCACTTTTACAATCCTAGAGGATAACACATGTATTACACCTATTGCACACACACACAAACACACACACACACACACACACGCACGCATGCACACACACACACACACACACACACACACACACACACGGCACTCACAAATATAGCAAAAGTGAAGACATAATACCTCTGATACACACATATGGTGGTCCTCAGAAATATAAAGTTAGCATCTCAATTCTGATTCACTAAGAGAAACCCACACATACACAGTGGTCCTCAGAAATATAGAAAGCTCATATTTCAATTAAAATTTGCTGACAGATGCACATGTGGTGCAGTTCACAGTCCCACCCAAATCCAGTGTTGGGCAAGTTACTTTTAAAAAGTAATTCATTACAGTTATCAGTTACTTTCAAATAAATGTAATCAGTTACAGTTACTTATTATTTTTATATAAAAAGGCATTAGTAACAGTAACTATAATGTATATTACAATACTTTTCATATCACTTTATATTGCTTTTGATAACATATTTGTATTTACTCATTGAACATGGCTATGTGCTCATGAAACTCCAGAAAGTGTATAAAAGAAATAAAACAGACTCTAAAGACAATTAATATGTTAATTTATAACACAGTACCCATCAGACTTTGTCAGTGAAAGCAATCCTTTACATTTCCATAAATAAAGGGTTTAGTAAAAAACACTCACACACCCTACATCTACTGCTGCCCAATGAAATCTACCCCACCACTGAATCTTGACTTTACCAGCCACTGCTTTCCCTTATCTTTATCAGTTCCTTAACACCCTACTCACCCTTCAACACACAAACACACCCTGCATCTACTACTAGTGCCCTTTGTGATCTTTCCCACACATCTGTATATCCTGACAATTCCAGTCACAACTACCACTTTACATCCTACTCTTACCCTGCTGCCACACCCATCCTGCTGCATCTTCTGCACTTGGCAGTCTTTCCCACATCTTGCCTTCATTCTCCTCTAGACTATGCAAGAGCCACAACTACTCCTTTAAATTTCCATAATGAACTCCTCACACATGCTACCCCTACACTCACATACAAGCACCCTGCAGATCTACTACCCTTCTGTGCTTTGATGATCTTTTCTCATTGCCCCACAACAGCCTGAATCCTATCTTTTCCATTTTAACCTCAGATTTACCCCATCAACCCCTCATCACATGCAATAAATTCCACCAGACATACACACCTGCTTACCCCAACTAAACTCTGGAGTGTATTCTGTAATGTTGTGTGGACAGCGGCTCTAAACCCCAAGGGGCATTTAGTTAATGCAGTCTGAAGAGTGGCTCTTAGCCACATGGGGCATTTAGTTAATGCAGTCTGCAGAGTGGCTCTTAGCCCCATGTGGCACTTAGTTAATACAGTCTGCAGAATGGCTCTTAGTCCCATGGGGCATTGAGATAATGCAGACTACAGAGTGTGTCTTAGTCCCATGGGGCATTTAGTTAATGCAGTCTGTAGAGTGGCTCTTAGCCCCATGAAGCATTCAATTAATACAGTCTGCAGAGTGACTCTTAGTTCCATGAGGCATTTAGTTAATGCAATCTGCAGAATGGCTCTTTACCCCATGGGGCATTTAGTTAATGCAGTCTGCAGAGTGGCTCCATGAACCATTCTTATTAAAGACTGCTGTGAATAATATAAGACCCAATTAATGAAATAAAATATTTTGAGAGGACATCGTATCAGTATAGAGCTCTGTCAGTTAAGGGGTTTGTATTCTTTGTTCTGAAAAGCTTTTTGGTATGAGAGGAGATTATGAAAATTGAAAATGAAGTAGGAAAGACTTGTTTCAAACTAGATATCACAACCAGACATTGTATTAGTACAGCTCATATCAAGGAGCAGAAGAAATCATATCAACAGGGAGGGGGAAAAAGATGAAAATGGGCAATAAAAACAGGCCACAGTGAGATATTTCCAGAAACCTGTAGTGGCTGAATATGAATTGAATGGATCCCCAAAATATGATAAAATAATTAGGTGGAGAAAGCAGAGGGGATGAAGAATTAACTGTAGCATAGTTTTGGATGATTTATTGAAAGAACTACCAAATAAGGGAGAATGAGAAAAAAAAAGTGAATGTCAGAAAAATGTGTCACTCTGTAAAAAATACAAATTATTGTCACATTCAACAATTGACTCAGCTATGGAAGATTCACTTACATATTTGTCAGACTGAAATCAAAAAACATCAAGCCCACTTTAAAAATGGCATGAATATATTATCTTGGAATATTGCTGGAGTGAATGGAAAAACAAATGATGAAACTTTGTACGCTATGATTGCAAAGTATGAAGTAATATTACTACAAGAAACATGGCTATAGGCCTATTTTAAGATAGAATTTAAAGGTTATAATAAAGTCATAGTTCCTGTGAGAAAGATCAATCAGAGAGGGCAATATAAAGAAGGCCTGATGGTTTTGATTGATACCAACAATAAATGGACTGTAAGGAAAACAAAAACATTAAGAGTTTTTGAATTGGTTGTCTGCTGAAATATTGACAGAAGGAAATGAAATATTTACCTTAGTAAATGTGAATTTCCCCTTAATTGAGTGGCGCTGCTGAGTTTGAAAGTCAATTGGTGGAACTATCACATTCCCTGGCAGATCTTTGTTATCAAAAGGATCATCTGTATACTATATCAATGAGGGGTTGGAATGCGCATATAGGTAATAGAAATGAAATGGATATGTTTGGAAATATGAAAGATATGGGTCATTATCAAAATATTCCTATCAGATGTTCTAAGGATTCGAGGAGAGATAAAAAAAAGGTGAACTAGTGTTGGGCTTTATTATGCATCATCATTGTATTATGAATGCGAGGAATAAGAAATATAGACTAGGGGAGTTTACTTTTCATAATTTCATAGTTATGAATACAAGTCCAGTCAGCCACAGGGCCGTAAGTGGACTTGCCACCTGTTAGAGGATGTATTCCCATTTTTGGTCCTGCATTAGCAGATCCAGATTTTTCTTAAAACTTTCCATGTTGAATGCTTCCGGCACCTCAGATGGCAGTGAATTCCCTCCATTCACCACTCTCTGACTGAACCACCTTCCCCCTTCAGGGTCCTGTATTTCTCCCCCATTAACTGTTGTGAGTGTAACCTAGTTGCCCTTTCTGGTACTTTCTTTTTGCTTATTCTAGTGCATTCCCCCAGGACTTCATTAAGATGCCTCCTGTAGGTGAAGAATAGATCTCCCTTTAAATGTCTATAAGACATGGAGTACAGACCTAGATGATGTAATCAGTCTCTGTACTCCATATTTCTTACCTCCCATATGTTTTTAGTGAATCTACACTGTACTCTTTCAATTTGCTTACCACTACTGAAACATTGTGATGCAGTTAGGGGCATTCCATACTCAAGTATCGGTCTTATCAGAGATGTATATAATGGCAACAACACCTCTTTCCTTCTGCCACTGATGTTTCTCCAAATATTTCCTTTACTCTATTTGCTTTGTTTGCATTCTCTGCATTATGTTTATCAAAGGTTAGAGAGTCTGATATAATTATTTCTAAATCTTTTTCATATTCTGTGCTGCCAATCAAATTATTTTTTAAGGTGTATTTCCATCTCTTATTGTTGTATCCAAAGTGCATAATTTTGCAATTACCCACGCTGAAACTCAACATGTGTTTCTCTACCCAGTATCCCAGCCTTTTCAGTTGTTCCTGGAAGTTTGCTATTGCTTCTGGAGTATTTACAACTGCTCCAAGCTTGGTGTCATCTGCAAACTTACAGAGCCATGCTCCCTTTGACCCTTGTATGGTAGCAACATACAGTTTGAAGAGTAATGGTCGCAGGATAGAGCCCTGGGACACGCCACTAGCCACCCTACCCCACTTGGACAAGAAACACCTTAGTTGAGTCCTCTGGTACCTCTCACCAAGCCATGCATTTATCCATTCCCTTAACTGCCAATGAATCCCAAGTTTTTTCAGTGCATCCATAAGGAGACCATAAGGCACCATATCAAATGCCTTTGCGTAGTCCAAAGAGACTACATCAACTGGAAGGCCCTGATCCAAAGCCTAACACTTTCATAAAAGTGAAGTAAGTTACTGACACATGATTTACCTGCCTCAAACCCATGCTGCAAAATGTCCATGAACTCCAGCTTATTTAAATCTTGTTCCAACATGTCCTTTATGCAACCCTCCATCACTTTCCAGTCACAGATGTCCACTTATTGGCCTGTAATTCTTAACCAATGCCTTATCTCCTGCTTTAAATATAGGTGTGATATAAGCTAGTCTCCATATTTCTGGCACACGTCTCTCTCTCAAGGAGCCATTAAACAGGATTGTCAGTGGTCCCGCAAGCACATCTGTGATATTCCTTAAAAGCAATGGATGGCACCCATCAGGTCCACAGGATTTAGAAACTTTCAGTTTCTTCAGTTTCTCCAATATTTGTGCTTCCATGATTCTAAGTCTGGACTGCTCATTAATACTTTCCTTTAGTGCCACAAGTGTATTGGTTGTACAGTCAGTTAACACATCTGTTACCCTGAACACACTCAAAAAGTATTTATTGAAGACTGTAAACATTTCTTGCTCCCTACCTGGTGTATTACCATCATCCTTTATACTGGTTATTTGATTGCTACCTTTTTTCAGATGCCCTACATATGTAAAGAATCTCTTATAGTTGTCCTTATTACATTGCGCTAATCTTAATTCAGCATTAGCTCTAGCTCTTTGGATTTACTTTTTACATTTCTTTGCCACCTGTATGAATTGCTGATTCCTAGTTTCAATGGGGTTAGCCTTGTATTTCTTGCATGCTCTTTCTTTCTTTTTTACCAGCTTATGTATACCCTTGCTGAACCATGCAGGGACTCTTACTTTACTATCATATTTAATGATTTCAGGCACATCTCTCTTTATGCATTCCTGCAGTTTTGCATCTTTCTTTCCTCAGATATTATCTGTGTTCAGTTCTGTTAGTTCTTCCTTCCAGTCTCAGGCATGCAGCAACTCCCTAATTACTTGATAATCAGCTTTAGCATAGTTCAGTATCTTAGTCTTCCTTGATGTTTTTTCAGATTTCCAACTCAGAGAGGTGGCTCACTACTGGATTTAGCACTTGTTGATATTCCTCTCTATACAAGGCTAGTGACACTTGAAGTATTATTAGAAAACCATGTCAGACCACTTCCCAATTACCTTCTTAAGGGATCTCAAATATGGTGAAAAATTGATACATGGGCTGAGATATTCGTAGGGGTTGCACTTGATGCAACTGAGTTGAACCAGCACAACCCCAGAACTGCACCCCAGTGCAATACTCAAAAGTGGGAATTGCACAGTGCCACTTCCAAGGCATCAGGGTGCAAAGATGATGTATGTGGCACATCTCTAGGGGGCGTGCCATAAATATACAGCACATCCCGATATTCAGCCCTGGATGTGCAGCACATCTACCGGAACAACCCAAAGATGTGCTGTATACCTGTGCTCAAAGCTGAGCCTGTAAAAACTGGTTCAAGTGCTACCCTGCCACTGGCAGGACACTGTATTGCAGTGCACAACAAAGCAACCACTGGCTGTTTGCGGCAACCCCCCCAGCACCATGCACAGGCACACACAATAGTCCCTGGTGGTCCAGTGATTCCTCTTTCCCCATCCTGACCTCTGATTGCCAAAAATGAATTGCATTTATATCCCTCATAGTCCGGTGGTACCCCCCTCCTCAACCCAAGCCTCCGATCACAGAAAAATGAATTACGGTATTATCTCTGGTAGTCCAGTGGTACCCTCCCCGACCGAATCCCTGATCACCATCAAATTATTAAAATAGATTTTCCTGGTGGTCCAGAAGTTCATTCACAAAGTTGTAGATTATTACAGTATGCCATGCAAGCCCATTAGTCCACCAAGCCTGGGGATCCTTGGTTAGGATGTTGATGTCAGTTTCACGTGAGAGGTGGAGCTGTGCAGGACACCGAAGCACTGAGCCAGGGGGCTATTGCAGCAATTTGAATCTTGGCATTTCTGAAAAAAGTGGTAATGCAAATGAATATTGTGGTCAGTTTAAAAACAAAAAGTTAATGGCTAAGTCTCCGTCTATCGCATAACGTTTTTAGCGATGGGTGAGGCAAAGAACTTAAACCAGAATGTCCAAGTCAGTCCACTGGGTTAAAGTGATCACCCAATCCAGTAACAGGTCCAGGAAGGAAGAGAATGGCAAGCATAACCCTACTGGAAGTAGGGATGGAGTAGACCAGAACTTTCTCTCTCTCTAAATCTCCTGGACACAAGATTGGTAATTTATTTCTCAAAACTTTTACCAGGAAAGACATACTGAGCTGAAAAATAGCTAATTTCCAGATGCATCTTGGGGGAAAGGGGAAGTGAGGTACAAGAACAACATAGAACAATAACTTATACAACAAAACATCATGCAGAGATATAAGATAAACAGTACAAAATGAACATGAACAAAGTTCATCAAACAGGTAAAATTATAGGCAAAACTTTTACAAGGACACATCAGGTAATCTGTTCCATTGGTATAAGCAATAGTACTTTTAAATGGTGAGGGCACCAGGGGATTCCATGCTGTGTGACCCTGAGCAAGTCACTTAACTTCCCTGTGGTCCCAGGTCGCACCTGTAAACAAGCTTTCAGCTTAGTGTGCTACTCCTGGTTAAACAACTTGGAAAAAAAAAGAATGAGTGCTGATGGGGGAGTGGAGGGACAGTGCAGACAAGTGAGGGAGGAACAAGAGAGGGTGAAGGGTTGGTGTGGTGGGTGGAGGATCAAGAAGGAGGAGAAAGAGGGGAAGCTGGCAAATGAAGGAGTGTGGAAGGGCTATGATTCAAGAGCAATCACAGGATGTAGTGGTATTGTCATGGGGAAAGAGGGAGGAGAGTAAACTGGGGAGTCAGGAAGGGCTATGACTCAAGGACAGTCACAGTAAGTAGTGGTGTGGTCATGGAGCAGAGAGGAGAAAGAGCATTTGGAAGAGGCTGAATGAATGGTTAGGGGGAGTTCTAAAGTTTAGAAAAATGTGAAGAGAAAGCAGCTTGACCAGCAAAAGCTATTACATCACAGTAGTACAACTAAGTCACACATTATTTCTACATATCTTCTCCTGCAGCAGTTATTCCCATTGTGTTGATAATTTTGTAACTATTTTTGTTCTTTTGTCAGTTTCACAACTTATTCCTGCCCCTCTTAAGATGGGGTCTCCAGAACTGCACACAGTACTCAAGATGCAGCCTAACCAGGGCATTATACAGAGGGAGGATCACCTCCCTCCTCCTGGAGGTAATCCACCTGGTTATTTAGCCCAGTATCCTGTTTGCTTTTGCTGCAGCTCTTCGACAATTCTCTGTTATTCATTTTGCTGTCCACCACTATCCCTAAGTCCCTCTTGCCCAATGTGACTTGCAGTGTGGTCCCTCCCAGAGTGTATGCATGTCCCGGGTTTCTGACCCCCAGATGCAGCACCTTACATTTCCCTACATTGAACTTCAACCCCCACTTCCTTGCCCACCCCCCAGGGTATCCAGATCCCCCTGCAGGGCCTCGCTCCCCTCCTGCCCATCAGCCAGTGCTCCCAGTTTTGAGTCATCCGCAAAGAGACTCAACCAACTCATAACACCCCACCCTATGTCTGAGACACAGGAATTGAACAGGGGTGGCCCCAGGACTGAACCCTGGTGTACCCCACTGACGACCCTCCTGGGGGAGGAGACTATCCCTCCAAACACCACTCACTGTATTCACCCCGTAAGCCAGTTTTTCACCCACCTGAGCAACTGCCCCTCAACCCCATCCCCCCAGCTTTGTTAGTAGGCCGTTGTGGGGTGCCAAATCGAATGCCTTACTGAAATCCAATTAGAGGACATACACCGGCCTATGTCGGTCCAAGGCCCCCATCACCCAGTCATAAAACTCCACCAGGTTAGCCTGGAATGACCTTCCCAGAACAAAACCATACTGCCTGTCATCCAGGTGTCTCAACCTTTCCAGCTGCCCCCCTCCCAGCCTCTCCTGAATAGTGCCCTCCATAACCTTGCCTACCACAGACATTAGGCTAACGGGCCTATAATTCCCAATCTCCTCTCTGGAACCCCCTTGTGGATAGACAACACATGAGCCACCTTCAAATCTTGAGGCACCCATCCTGCCATCAGGGAGATGTTGAAGAGTGAGGCCAATGGAGCTGCCAGCACTTCCGCCAGTTCCGTCAGCACCCTTGGATGCAGCCCATCTGGCCCTGGCACCTTCTCAGTCTTTAGCGACTGGAGGGCCTCTCTCACCTTATCCGCTGTGATTTCACCCTCTCATCCCCCCTCTTCATGCATCCTCTCCTCCCATTCTAGATAAGACCCATTCCCTGTCCTAGTCTCATCCAGTTCTTCAGTCTCCAACTGACCTCTTGGTTCAGTGGGCTCCTCTACCCTCCCATCGGGTTGGAAAGATCCCCCACCTCCACCAGTAAAGACAGAGGCAAAGTACTCATTTAGCACCTCTGCTTGTCTCCCCTCCCCCCCCCCGCAGATATCCCTGGCCAGGTTTACTTGGTTTACTTGGTTCGCAGGGACAAAAGAAGGCTACTGCCCATCGAGATTGTCCCCCACCAACATGGTGGGAAAATTAAATCCTGAAGTAGTTAGACTCCAACCAAGGATCCAATCCCCTTTTAAAGGATGAAATTGAATCACATTCTACCAGGTCTTGTGGTAGTAAATTCCAAACCCTAGGCACTCTAACTGTAAAATAATTTAACCGTTTATTAGTTTTAGAACTTGCAACATCAATTTGTTTGTTATGCAACCGAGGGCTAGTTCTTCTACTTGACAAACTTAAACCACATAAGTTAGTTAATTCCTGAGAATCAAGAATTTTATATAAAAGTAACAAATCACCTCTTATGCGTCTTAGTTGAAATGAATGTAACCCAGTTTTCAGAAGTCTATCTTGATAGTCCAATTTAGCCAAATGAGGAACCATTCTGGTTGCTCTCCTCTGAATTTTTTCAATTCTATCCCCATCTTGTCTTAAATAAGGACTCCAGAAAGGAGACCCATAATCAGAATGAGGCCTGACATAAGCTCTAAACAAGGGGATTAAACATTCCTGAGTCCTTGACACAAACGATCATTGAATACGGGTAAGTATGTCATTGGACTTATTCGCTATCCTAATACAATGATCCGTTGAGGATAATTTGTTATTTACAAGAATTCCAAGATCGCGTTCTACTAATGACTCTTGAAGGGGAATATTATTTAGATGATAGGTTTGCTTAGGATTATTCTTTCCGAAGTGTAAGACATGACACTTATTAGAATTAAGTGTCATCCTGTTGGTATCTGCCCAGTCCTCAATAATTTTTAGATTATTAATAATAGAGACCCTGTTTTGTAATGAATTTACAGACCCTCCCAGCTTGGTATCATCAGCAAATTTTGAAAGAAGATTATCAGAACTAACCTGTAAATCACTAATAAAAATATTAAACAGTGTTGGTCCAAGAACCGATCCCTCCGGAACTCCACTGGTCACTTTCTGAATTTGAGAGAAAGAACCATTTATTCTAACCTGTTGAAGTCTAATATTTAACCAGCCTGATACCCAATTGCTCAGAAAAAGTGAAAATCCCATATTCAACATTTTATCCAACAATACATCATGGGGAACTTTATCAAAAGCTCTACTATAATCAAGGAGAATAACATCCATGGGGGTACCTCTGTCAAGTCCTAAACTAATATAGTTATAAAAGGCTACAAGATTGGTAGTGCAGGAATACGCCTGCCTAAATCCATATTGAGTAGTATCAGTTACATTATTAATAATAGATTCCTGTTCCAATAATTTTTTGATAATTTTCTTCATTAATTTACTTATTATAGATGTTAAACTTATTGGTCGATAATTTTCAGGTTTAGAGTGATTACCTTTTTTAAAGATTGGTATAACTGTGGCAAGTGCCCAGTCATGTGGGATAACACCATCCAAAGTGATTTATTAAAGATTAAAGTTAATGGTTTAGAGATAGCTTTTAGCAGTTTCTATTATAAATCTGGTAATCTTGTCTGGTCCTGGACTAGAAGTCTGTTTAAAGAGTAAATAGCCTCTAAGGTATCCTCTTCTGTAACAGTATAGTGTAATTCACAATTATCTATATGTTTAAACAGTTTAGGAATTTCTTTTTTTGTAAAGACCGAACAAAACTGATTATTAAAGGTATCTGCGATATCACTATCGATTGATATAATGGAATTATTGACAACTAAAGGACCCATGCATCTATTATTCCAGGTCAAGCTCCTTCTTCGCCTTGACCCCCCCTTATACCCTGGTGACCCTCTTAGCCAGGAAATCATACTCTCCCCTCTCCCTAGCCCCCTTGAGTGCTTTAAGCGCATAGGCAACCTTTTTCTCCCTCGCCACCTCCTGCACCTCCCGGATCCACAAACACGGTTTACTGGCCCTACATTGCTTTCACCTTACCTTTGCGCAGGCCCTTGAAGCCTCAGGCACCTCCTTCCAAATGGTCTCCCACAAGCTATCAGCATCTATGTCTGGCCTTATCTCATCCAAGCACCCTTTAAGAATCCTTCCCATGCCCTCAACATCCACCCCCCTGAAATCCATTACTTCTGTGTTAGTGCAAATTTCCTCTCCTCTTAGGAACATAAGAAACCAGACCGTGGCATGGTCACTGCCTGTCAATGTGCTGCTCACCTCTGGGCCTCTTATCTGGTCACTGTCTGCTAGGATAATGTCCAGGATCCGATCCTGCCTAGTAGGCTCCCCCACATGCGGGACTAGGAAGGCATCCTGGAAGACATCCATCAACGTCTGCTCCCTGGCCACCAAGGATGTCATAGTGCCCCAGTCTGCCCCCACCATGTTCAGGTCACCAATGATCACCACCCTGCCATTTCTGAGGCCATAGTGACCCCTGATGTTCTCAGCCAGATCATCCTCCAGTTCTGCTTCCATTGTGGGGGGGGTCTGTACACCAACCTATGTTTAATCTTTTGCTCCACCTCATTTGTAGGGTTACCCAAACTGCCTTCACATCTCCTTCTGCCTCCTCGATTCCACCAACTACTATGTCATTTTTCACTATCAAGGCCACCCCCCTCTTTCCACCCCCTATCCTTCCTAAACATTGTGTATCCCTCTAAATTTAGGTCCCAATCATGCCTCTGGTTGGCCCATGTCTCAATAATTGCCATCAAGTCTGTTGCACCCTCAACTAACATTGCCTGGAATGCTGGCATTTTATTGCCCATGCTCCTGGCATTGATCAGGACCATCCTCCACCTGACCCCTCCCCTCTCCAGTCTTCTCAGCCCAGCCAATCCCCGTCCCCCAGTTCCCCTGGTCTTTTAATGCTACCTGCAGTCCACTTTGTATGATCTAGTCCAGAACCCTCACGCTTCCTCACTGGGGCTTTCAGTCTTACTATCCCTCCCCCTTTAAAAGTTTAAACCCCACCTATCACCAATTAATCCAAGAAGTTTTAGTTCCAGGATCTCCTTCCCCTCCAGGTTGAGCTGCAGCCTATTCCCTGGCATATAGCCCCTTGTCTTCCCATGTATCACCCCAGTCCCCCATCAATCCATACCCTTCTGACATGCACCACTCCCTGAGCCACTGGTTCACCCCCCTTAAGTTTTTACTTATTTACGCCGCTTGCCCTTGGTACTGGCAGTATCTCAGAAAAGGAGATTGAGCATCCTATAGAGTAGCAAACCATGGCCAATTTCTTGAATCTTTTCTGTAACTCCAGTTCACTGTTCCCTTCTAAATCATTTGTTCCTAGGTGAACTAGAAAGTCTGGGGATCTTCTGCATTCCCTTGCCATATAGTATAGCTGGAATTTTGTCTTATGTACTGATAGGCCTGGGATACATTTAACCTTGACTGGGCTTCCTTTTCACTCCCCAACCCCCTTCCACTGGATACCTCTAATCATGGAGTCACCCAGCAGGAGCACCTTCACCTTCCCCCCAAGTTACTAGCCTGTTTGTGCCCTTCCATATTCCTTCTTCTGTCTTCACCCCCTGGCTTGCTCCTTGTACCCCTCACAGCCTGGGTGTCTCTCTTTTGTGTGTGCCCTTCCAGGCTCCCTCATTTACCTATGTCCTTCAGTTTTCTCCCCTCACCCCCTGCAACTTGGGGGTTACAGGTCTGTATGTGCCCTTTCAGACTCTTTCTTCTGACTATGGCCTCCTGCTTGCTCCTTGCCCCTCCCACAGTCTGGGTATCACTAGTTTGATTGTGCCCTTCCAGGGTCCCTCTTCTGTCTCCCTCTCCCAGCTTGCTCCTCACACCCCTCACAACCTGAATATCACTATTCACCCCCCTGAACTCTTCCCCGGTTGGTCTGTTGCCACTGACTTCTCCACCCAGGCCTCCTATTCCTATTTTCCTTCTCCCCTTCCTCCACCCCCCCCCTCAGGTTCTGCAGTAATGGACACCTGTGCCCTAGTGCTCTCTACACCCCTCTCTTCTGAAAATTCCATTATTGGAGCTGGCCTACCTAGAGTGATCCCCTTCTCACCCCCCTCCTTGTCCATTTTTCTCTTCCACAAGTCTGCCCTGTCCTGGGTTCTGGCCTTGCCCACCCTGACTCTGCTCTGTGCATCCCCCTCTGCCTTACCTCCCTCAGACCTGGGCTCCTGACCCCCTCCCCACCCATCTGGTGACCTGGTCTCATGTTCCTCATGCCCTCCCTTCCTTTGGATAAGGCTCCCCCATCCCTGCCCCCCTCCGACACCTGACCAATCCCTCCCCATCATCCTGACCCACTGCCTGCCAGCCTCTTCCACCTCATCATCTTGGTACAGCAGGGTGAAGTGATTTGTTAGTGTGATGCCTGCCCCAAGCTCACCCATTCCTGTCCCCCTTCCCCTTCCTTGGCTCTCTGTGGACCATCCCATCCTTTCAGAGTGAAGACTGTACACTGGTATTTTGATGTCTCTCCCCCTCCCCAGAGTGACCATGTGTTCCTAGTCTGCTCTCTCCCACTCTTATACCCAGGGGTATGCCATTTTGTCCTTGTCTATCACCATATGGTTCCTGCCCCCTTCTCTCACCCACCACGCCTCCTCCTCCTCCATCCAACTGCTTCCTGATCCCCTTGACCTCCTTACTGAGGCCTGTCAACTGGTAACACATTGGGCATCACCCAAACCTCCATGCCCAATTCAATATTATGGCCGCCCCACAGCCCGTAAACCCGATCACCCTCCCGAAGATACCATCTCTTACATCACTCAATCTCATCTTCACTGTTAGGTGTGGGAAATATGGGCCCCCCTCAGCAATAAAAGTACCTTGCAATACATATACATTCTATCAATCTATCCTTTCCCAGCTGTAGCCAGCATATTCCTGAGCAATCGGTACAAACAGTACTCAAGATGCAGTAGCCAGCACTACCCAAGTGTCACCCTAATAGGATAATGATGTTGCAAGGCCTTATGGGACTCACCCAATAAATGTAGGGTGAACCTTGGGACAGGTGTTTGCCGAGTGGGTGGGAGTACACCACAGGCTGTGTCAAAACACAATCTGCCATGGAGTCCTCTGGCAGTGACACCTCACACAATCATCAACTTGTCTGCTAGAATCCCTTACTCATGCCCAGACTAAATGTAAAACCACAATAAATGGCAGTTAAGACCAGCCCTCAAATACAATTACAACACGCAGAAATACCAGCTAAGAAAATCTTTCAAATCTACTTGCTCTCACAGCCACCAGCGAGAAACTTCTTCTCCCTTCTCCCCTAACTGAAGACTAATTGAGATGGCAATTACACCTCACATTCAGCCAGCACTAATCCCCTGTAATATGATGCCTGCACTTACAGGCCAGATAGCAACTTTTAACACACACAAACACCAACCTGTCTTCTAGAATCCCTTACTCCTGCCCAAACTAAATGTGAAAGTACAGTAAATGACAGTTAAGACCAACCCTCAAATACAATTACAACACACAGAAATACCAGCTAAGAAAATCTTTCAAATCTACTTACTCTCACAGTCACCAGCTAGAAGCTTCTTCCCTCTTCTCCCCTCACTCTCAGATCTTACCAATAGGAATTAAGTAGAGTGCAGGGTCTTTAAGTACTTCTTCATTTTCTGTGTTAAATATTAGGTCCAAGTATCTATCTGGAATATTGCATGAGTTCAAATATTTGCCCAATAATTTCCTCCTTGGTATATCATACCATGGGCAGTGTAGTATAACGTGTTTAATATCTTCTATTTCATGTAACATACAGTTGCAATTTACAGAAATCATTTGATCTTTATTTTAATGAGCGCTTAATACATTACTAGCAAAAGTTTCAAACTTATATCTAGTTAATATTATTCTTCCTTCTTTGTTTTTAACCAATGTAAGGTATGGTTTAGTATCATGTTCTACCATGTTATTTACTAGCCAGTGTGATGTTTTCAAAGACTTTAAATGTTGTAAGTCTTTCTGTCTAGAAAAATCATATACTTTTCTTGTTATAAAATGTGTGTACTGTATTTTGAATTAATAACTATGTTTCAATTAGCCAGGTTTTTTAGGTATGTAAGCCCATAGCTATCCAGTAAAAGTTCAATTTTGTACAACCAAGCTACAGTATATTGAAGTATTTTTTTCTTTCTTTTTCATGCATATAGAAACATAGAAACATAGACTTTGATGGCAGATAAGGACCGCTAGGCCCATCTAGTCTGTCCATTTCCCTACCTACAGGATAGGCCGCAGATCCTATTTAACCAACAGCCTATATCTTCCTGCCCCCCACAAGAATTGCCTTATGTCTGTCCCATGCATTCTTGAATTCTCCCACAGTTTTAGACTCCACAACTTCCTCAGGAAGGCTGTTCCATGCATCCACTACCCTCTCTGTGAAATAATACTTCCTCACATTGCCCTGAACCGCCTTCTTCTATCTTTAAATTGTGTCCCTTGTTCTTGCAAGTCTCTTTTCTGAAAGATGCTACCTTCTTGGACTTTGTTGATTCCCTTGAGGTACTTGAAGTTTCTATCATGTCCTCCTCTCCCTTCTTTCCTCAAGGGTATACATATTAAGCTCCTTTAGCTCTCTCCTTATATGCTTCTCTTGCAGACCCTGCACCATTTGCTGCCTCCTCTGGACTGCCTCCATCCTGTCTATGTCCTTGCGGAGATGGGGTCTCAGAACTGGACACATTGTATTCCAGAAGGGGTCTCACCAACTGTCTGTACAGAGGGATAACAACTCCTGTTTTCTGCTGCTGATGCCTCTCCCTATACATCCCAGTATACCCCCGCCCTCCCTACTGCCTTCTCACATTGCTTGCTAACCTTAAGGTCATCTGATATGATTACCCCCAGGTCCCTTTCCTGTTTTGTTGTTACTACCTCCCCACCCATTGTGTATTCTTCCCTGGGTTCTTGTTTCCCAGGTGCATTATTTTGCACTTTTTTGCATTGAATCCTAGCTGCCAAACGTCTGACCATTCCTCCAACCTTGCCAAGTCCCTTTTCATCCTTTCCACGCCTCCTTGTGTATCAACCCTGTTGCAGATCTTTGTGTCATCTGCAAAAAGGCATACTTTTCCTTCCAGTCCCTCTGCAATGCCACTGATGAAGACATTAAAAAGGACTGGACTCAATACTGAACCCTGTGGTACCCCACTAGTAACTGCCCTTTCTTCAGAGTGGACTCCATTTACAATTACCTTCTGTGTCCTGTTGTGCAGCCAATGTTTTACCCAGGCTACCACCCTGGGACCCACTCCCAGGCTGGTTAATTTGACTATTAATCTTTTGTGTGGACTGTGTCAAATGCCTTGCTAAAAGTCTAGGTAGGCCATGTCCACAGCCCTCCCTGCTCTACTACTTTGGTCACCCAGTCAAAGAAATCTATTAGATTCGTCTGACATGACCTTCCCGCTGTGAACCCATGCTGCCTTGGATCATGTGCTCCACTGACCTCTAGGTACTCAACTATTCTTTCCTTCAGAGTGACTCCATCACTTTCCCTACCACAGAGGTCAGACTGATAGGTCTGTAGTTTCCTGCCTCTGTCTTGGTCCCACTTTTGTGAAGGAATCACATCCGCCTTCCTCCAGTCCTCGGGTACCACCATCCTCCATGATTTATTAAAAGAGTAGCCAGTGGTTTCACTAGTTCCTTCCTTAATTCTTTAGATTCTGGGGTGAATTCCATCAGGACCCATTGCTTTGTCCACCTTCAGTTTTAGGGTTCTTGCAGAACCCTTTCTTCTGTGAAAGGCTGGGATCGACCCTATCAAGGGTGCTTCTGTTAATTGGATTAGGCACTTCCCCTCCTCTTTTGTGAATACTGAGCAGAAATATTCATTCAGTATTCCTACTTTTCACTGTCCCTCTGCCCACCCACCGTTTATTCTATTCAGCCTCACTATCCCCTCCCTTTGTCTTTCTACGCGCTGATGTACCTATAAAAGGTTTTATCCTCCTTCTTAACTGGTTGGCTATCTTTTCCTCAGTTTGGGCCTTTGCTATTCTGACTTCCCCCCTGCTTCTTTCTGCCTTAACTGGTACATCTCTCTGTCCTGCTCCTTCTGTGTTTCCTTATACTTCTGGAATGCTATCTTTTTCTTCCTGACTTTCACAGCCACCTCTCTTGAGAACCATAGTGGCTTTTTCTTTCATTTTGATTTGTTTATTTGCTTCACACAAAGGCTTGTTGGCCTCTGTGATGGCAGTTTTGATAATTCCCCATTGTTGCTCCACACCTCCTTCTAGCCTGTTTGCTAGTGCTTTTCTGATGCACTCTCCCATCTTGCCAAAGTCAGCCCTCTTAAAGTCCAGTACCCTCACTTTCGTATGGCTTGACTCTGTAGCTGAGTTTAATGTGAACCACACTGTTTGATGGTCACTTGTCCCCAGATGGCAACCACTTCTAGATCTGAGATCCTCTCACTGCCCCCGTTTGAAATCGAGGTCTAAGATTGCTCCCTCACAAGTGGGCTCCAGAAACTAGCTGTCTAATGCCTGCCACCTAGGGCATCAAGAATGGCCCTGCTCTTGGATGTGGCTGCAGCAAATGTGCTCCAGTTAATATCTGGCATATTCAGGTCTCCATCAACAATATCTCCCTTTCTCTTCCATTCTAAGAATGCCTTCCATCATATCCTTTTCCATTCCTTCCCCCTGACATGGGGGTCTGTACACAACCCCTGTGCAGATTGTGGTGCCCTTTCCAGTCTCCAAGGTGACCCACAGTGCCTCCTCTCCTCCCTGTTTACTCTTTTGTTCAGTTGCTTTTATCCCTTCCTTTACATAGAGAGCTACTCCTCCCCTTCTCCCCTGCCTGTCTCTCCTGTAGGTTATGTACCCTGGTATGTTAACATCCCAGTCATGGTTCTCTGTGTACCATGTTTCTGTGACTCTACGATATCCAGGCATCCCTCTTCCATTAAGGCCACCAGCTCAGGGAGCTTGTTGCCCAGACTACAGGCATTGGTACTCATTACCCTCCATTTCCTGATGGCCTTACCCCCTTTTGCCCCATCCCTGTCCTTCTTGCCTTTGTCACTTTCTCCATTTACTCCTGCCCTTCTCCCTATCAACACCTCCATGTTGGTGTTTGCCACACTTACTACCATGATTGTTTGGGGGGGCTAGAATTTTCCTGCTCCTCTCCAGTGCCTCCCCCCTTGGCTAGTTTAAAAGCTTGCCAATGAAGCATTTAAACCTATCACCTCGGATCCTGGTTCCCCTCCCAGGCAGATGCAGCCCATCATGCCAGTATAGGCTTGCATCACTCCAGGTGGACCCCCAGTCCACAATGAAGCCAAATCCCTGAGCTCCACACTAGTTTTTCAACCACTGATTGAATCCATGGTACTGAACACCTAGCCTCTCTATGCCATGGATGGGTAGCACCTCCGAAGGTTATCATCGTGCCTACTTGACTAAGGCCCCTCCCCAATTCCACAAACTCTTCCTGCACTTCTCTAATCCCTTTCTTAGCCAGGTCATTTGTCCCTAAGTGGACAATGACATCCAGCTCCCTCCCTTGTGCAGCTTTTCTGGCATTCCTGAGGATTCGCTCCCTGTCCCTCCAAGCCATGGTGCCAGGCAGGCACCTTACCTCCCTCTCCCCTTCCTTGCCCAGTTCTACCTTCCTAACAATGGAGTCCCCCACCAGGAGTTGTTTCCTTCCCCTGCAGGGTCCCCTGCCACCCTCCTGTGGGTCTCCTTTGTGGAGGTTCCCAGCATCCTCCTTGGTCTCCACTGTAGGTGCCTCCATAGAGGAAGCACACTTTGCCAGAATGGCATAGGAATTGTGGAGAGGTACAACTGGAGGGATGTGCCTCTGTTCCACCATCATCACCCTCCCTGAGCCCACTGTGGTCCAACCGCTCCTCTTTCTTGGCAACCTCTGAGGCAACGGCAGTGGCACTGGTGGTCCCTGGATGGAAAAGAAGGTCCCACAAATCCTGGCCAACTCAGCCTGGAGATGAGCAACCTCCTCCCTCAGCCCAGAGAGGTACCTGCAGATGGGACAACACCGCATCCTCCAGAACATCTCCCGGAAGACTGCTGCTCCACAGCCACTGCACTGCACCACTCCAGTCATGTCTAATTTCTGGCCCCTTAACTGTTTGCAATCCTTACTCTTTCCTCTGTTTTTTTTTCTCTCTCTCCTTACTTTCTGCCTGTGTGCCCTTTAAGCTCCTGATTGTCCTGTTCTGAGTCAAGAATATCCTATATTTCTCAGTAGACCACTTACTTGTTCAGAGGCAGACCTCCAGCAGCTAGAGGGGGCTGGAGAGCTACTCTTTCCCTTCTAGGATGGTGGGTCCTTGGTGGTTCTGTGATCACTCACTTCCTGCCCCTAAACAGAAAGTTCCTGTTGTCAGTCAAATCCTGTGCCTATAAAAATAGAACTAGCTTTGGGTGGGGAGGGAAGGAGGGCAATATAGTCCCAGTAGAGAAGTTCAGTCACACAGCAGTCCTTTCTCCTGGAGTCTTCTGCCAAGCTATTAGCAGAATCTTTCTAAGGCAGTCTTTAAATGTAGCTTCCTTCTAGCTAAGCCACTCCCCCTACTTACCAGATCTTTCTACAAGTAATTTAAATCTCACAACAGTTAAGTCCTTTCAGTCACCTGAGATTTACACCTAGATGAATTTTCAGTTACCCATTCAGTTCAGTTAACCCAAACACACACTTTTTTTTTTTGTATGTTAGTTTTTTTACCCTAAATTAAAGGTCTAAATACAAAAGTTCTTCTACTTTAGTCCCAGCAGAGAAGTTCAGTCACACAGCAGTCCTTTCTCCTGGAGTCTTATGACTGTTTTGGTTTTGTCCCAAAGGTTAAGCAACTTTGCTTGTACCATAATTTAGTCTTAGACATAGTTGTCATCTTTGTTACATTTATTCCTTTTCTATGAACTTTATATTCTGTATTTTTGTATCTATTATCTGTTACCCTTCCCCTTCCCCCAGGAGGACACTTCTGAAAATGAGCTGTTACTAGCTCAGTATGTCTTTGCTTGTAAAGCCATTAAAATACATACATTTCTTAACAAACTAATGCATTAACTGCCATTGTGGCTCTGAGCAAGCTTGTAATATGAGGGCAGGCAGTGCTGGAACTCATAGCTGATGGCAGGTGAAATTGACTGCACGTTGATGTATTTGAAATAGTTTAACAAAGCCTTTGCAGTTCTGGAGGCTCATATCTGTACAAATTGCATGTAGATTCTATGAATAGATTATATTTTGCTGGAATCCTGATACTATTCTCTTTCTAGTGGTGTATAGGATGAACTTTTAGTACGAGGGATTCTAGAAATATTGTCTTCTAAATTTGCATAGCTATTGTCAAAGTCCAGTATTTTAAATATGCCAAGGAGATAGAAACATTGACAGCAACATATGTTTTGAAACACATTGATTTGTTTAAAACAGTCTGGATGGTGATATTTTACATGCTGGTATTTCCTGCCATTGCATTGTTGGAAAGCGTAGGTCATTCCCCTTCCAATAGTGTCTAGCAATAGTGCTGTGTGGAATTTTTCAATTTTAATGGAAAGAAATTCCACTGAATTTCAAAAATTCTGCTGAAATTTCACCAAATGTTGCCAGAAACAGAATAGTGGAATTTTGCAGCATAACATAGTTGTAGAAGGATTTTCCACTGAATAAAATGCTGCAATCTCAATATTTTCCAGGGAAATTACTGTAGAATAATTTTCATTGGATCACAGTAGGTGGAATTCAGCAGAAGAACCAGTGAAATTTTAGTGGAAATTCTGCTGGCAGAATGGTTGTTATGCATTAATTCCACCTGAGGAATTCTGCATATGCACAGCACTACCATATCTAGCAGTCAAGTACAAACTTCAAACAAGCCTGATTACAGTACTGTATGCTGTCTTCTAAAGTTGCACATGTATTGTCAAAGTGTTTTATCTACTTGCTGTATTTAGAGCACATCATATTCTTTGGGGAAGGGTCAAAACAGAACAGCTGTGCACAGGGATGAAATTCAGCAGTGCAAAAAGTTTATTTACTCACACCCAGTGGTGGGCGAAGTGGGCTCAATCTGCTCCACAAAGTGATTCATGGAGCAAAGGCGGATTCGCAGAGTGCTCTGCAACGTGAAGCGGAGTACTTTGCATTATAATGAGTAACACGAAAGTCCGTTGAAAACAATGACTTTGCGTTACTCTGCCTTCCCAGACCTCTACTCCACCATATATTAAGGTGAAGTGCATTGAGAACAATGCACTTCACCTCACTTCGCCTTGTTTGTGAGCTCCGAAGGCAAATTTTTGAGTGATTCATGGGATTTCAGGTCACATGGGCTCTATATTGATCTGCACAGCCTCAGTTCAGGGTGGTATGTGTAGGAAGGCTTAGGAGACAGTGTGCTGTGAGACATGTCTGAGATTGAAACCTTCTAAAAGCTGTTAAAAAAGCATTGTTGCATTTTTTTGTGGCTCAAACTTTAGGTCATCGACTGTAGGAAACCCTCCTGTGCTCATATCATCGAGCATTTTTGGTTTTGTGTGGATTTTGAATGTTAATGTACAACACTGAGTGTGTGTAGTGAAAGACAGTGAAAGTGTGCTTGGGGAAGGGCGCATCTGTGGTGTAGGTAGATTTAAGTTGGAGAAATCGTGATTTCTTTGTTTTTTTGGTTATATTTTTGTTATATACCTGACTGTGTTAATGTACACACAGTAATATTGTCAGTAATGGTTGAATTTTTCTTGCTGATTGTGTGTTGTGTGGGTCTGGTGCAGCAGTTCATAATTTCAGGTTGTTTACATTACAATACGTGGCATATAACTGAACTTTTCAATTTGCTACACATTACTCGTTCAGCATTGTAGACAAACTGTTCTGTGTGTGAGTGTGTGTGCGGTGCTGCGTGACATCAAATAATACACCTTTTATTGAGCCACAGACTAGTGTAATTGCAGGTGCAGCAGTGTGAACATGCTATCCACTACAGTTGCCTGATTTTGCACTGCAATTGTGGTATCTGTTCTTTGTTTTGCTGCTTGTACTGCCATAAAAATCTGCAGTCAGTGCACCCCCAACCTCACCAACAAAAGGAATTTTTTACCAGATTGGATTGTTTTTGTGACCTCAGCAGCACCACTGGTTACTGAAGTTGTTTTCATTGCGTGACAGACTAGCCTGTTAGCTGTTGCTGAAGCTACAGTTGTTTTTTTGGCTTCACATCCAGCGTCCCCCCAAACAGAGAGTGAATGTATCAAAATCTAAATTTGGTTATGATATTGTGGTTGATCCCCCAAAATGCCACAAAGAGACGTGCAAACAAAGCTGTTTCTCTCCATGGCAAGGCTGGCAGTAAGATAGTCTGTGGGAGTGGTAGTACACAGACGCAGAAGTGCATTGCTGATGTGAAGAAAGGTATTTCTCCTGCAATATTTTGTACAGCCCAATCAGTAGCTTCACTCATAGATGGAGGAGATGAAGTTTTCCCTGCCCGGTGCTGTTGTGTTACTCATGTTAGTGGTGGTGGTGGTAGTATTAGTATTGGTGTGACAAGTTTGAATTACGACCAGTGTACCATATCCAAAAATACTGAGTGTGAAGCAGTGCAAGTGAGTGGCAGCATAGATGATGTCATAATTCCCAGTAACATCCCAGTAACTGAACCTGAGGATTCTGATAATCATGTCAACGTTAGCATACAATGTGATATGCCATCCACCATGGCAGTTAATGTCACTCATTTTCCATGCAGTGATTCACAGTGTGGTGAAAAAATATCATGTGATGGTGGTGTAGATGCTGATGATGAACGTGATGATGCTGATGATGATTATGTTGCTGTTGTTGCAACATGCAGTCCACATGCTAGCATCCAAGCAGAAGATGTGGATGTGTGTGACGTTAATGAATATGATGATGATGTAATTGACCCCAGTTGGGAACCGAAGAAAATGAAATTCAAAGTGGTTGTGTCTGAGTCTGTTTGCAAGAGTCCCCCCCTGTAAAAAGTTGTGATTTACCAGTTTTAGTTGATGATGATGACCCAGTAATAAATATGATAGGTAGTCATGGTGGTCAGTTGCAGTCCAGGTGTGCAATGCCCAAAACATCACGTGCCCCACCACTTCAGTACTTAAAATAATGGACTTAAATAAGCCACATCATGGACATGTTAAAAACAGAGCATCACAATCCCTTGTTTGGGATGTTTTTTGTTCAAGATGGAAATGATGATTCAGTTGCAATCTGCCAGGTTTGCCATGTGCGTGTGAGTCAAGGTAAAAAGGGGAGCCATCTGGGCACAGGAGGACAGCATATGCATCTTAAGAACAGGCACATGGCAATGTGGACCCAGCACAAGCTGGCAGCTAATACTACAGTGGGGCATTCACCCTCGTCACTGGCAACCATTGTGAGCATGTTATCCCCCTTCCATGACTGTTAAGTCCAGTAGTAAATTAAATGTGTGCAGTACTGAGGTAATAATAGCAGAGGATTACTACAGGCATGATGAGGTGGAGGATCACAATGACTTTGAAATGTTGTCCTGTGCTGGTGAGAGTAGCAGTTTTTGTGGTGGTGGTGGTGGTTAATGCAGTATGTCTAGTGCAAGTGGTACATCAATCCCAGTTGGCAGATCTGGCAAAATAACTGCATTTCTGGGTTTGTCATCATCACCTGTGCAACCATCTTCATCAAAGATCCACAGTCCACCCCCTGCCAATGCCATTCATCACAGAGCACAACCATTTGTGATCACACCCCCGTGTAAAACTTTTAAGTCAGCCCACATTAGAGTGTTATTGTGCATAAGCTGAAGTATCCCCCTAATCATACAGTGTCACATGAACTTAATGCTGCTGTAGCGGAAATGCTGGCAATTGATCTTTTGCCCTTCTCCTTTGTGGAGAATTCTGGTTTCTGGTGGTTTGCTGCACATGCCTGTCCAAAATGGAAAGTCCCATCCAGGACATACTTTTCTACCCGTGCTGTCCCTGAGTTGTTCTGCACTGTGTCTGACTCAGCAAGACACACCCCTCAACATTCCTCCTCTCCATTCCATTCATCCATTTAAGTACGGATATGTGGACAAGTGGCAACACAGCGGGGAGTTCACATTTGTATATAACTGCACACTGGGCGCAAGTGCCGGGGGTTGTCTGTGATGTTAGTAGTGTGAATAATCTGTGCAGTAAGGTGGATTATCACGGTAGCAATCTTCCAGGAATTCAACAGTATGCAACGATTGCTATGCACAATGTGACCTGTTCACACACTGGTGAGAACATGTTGGACGTGGTACTGACTGAAACTGACAAATGGCTAAATCCTCTGTCCCTGAGAGCTGGGTTCATAGCAAGTGACAATGGGTCAAATGTGGTGAAATGCATCATGAATGGTGTTTTTTTCGTGTTCCATGCATGACCCACTGTTTAAATCTTGTGGTGCAGGAGTTTCTGCAGCACCCAGATGTAAAGGAAATGCTGACCATTGCACGAGTATCTGCTCTCACTTTTCAAGATCTGGAAAGGCCTGTGACCAACTGTGGAAGCTGCAGATACAAAACAGCCTGCCTCAGCACCGCTTGAAGCTGGAAGTTGTCACCCGATGGAACTCCACTTTACACATGGCAGAGAGGTTGTATGATCAACACAAAGCCATCTCAGAATATGTTGTGATGCACGCTAGCCGTGACAGTTCCGGGGCCTCCATGTCTATGATGACTGAACAGTGGCGCCTCATGGACTCTGTAATAACAATTTTGTGGCCTTTTGAACATGCCACACAGGCAGTGAGTGGCGAATCTACCTCCATTAGCCAATCAATTCCACTGCTGTGGGTGCTGAGGCAGACATTGGTGATTGTATACTGTAGCACGGCCTTGATGTTGCTGGGGACAGTGGTAGTAGTATGTTGCTGTAACACATGCTGACAGTATTTGACCAGAATCGTCATGTTGTGAGCATTCAGTGTAGTGACAACTTTGCCATAGCAACAATGCTGGACCCACAATACAAACATGGAATTGCATCAGTACTGGAGGGAGGGACTGAACAGGTAAAAAGTATCAGTGGTCAACTGGTGCGCTTGGTTCATGGGGCACAGAAGTCATGTGCTAAGGTCAGCAAACCTCACCAGCATAATCCGGCTGAAGGTGTACCTGTAGGACTATCAAGCATATCCTGCAAGGGGAAGGGGACAGCAGTTTCTGGTGGTCTGTCAACCAAAGTGGGTGGCTTCAAACCATTTTGGAAGGCTTTGTCCCAAGTGGTTATTTGTGAAATAAATGATTCGTGAGAACAGGATGATGCATCAACAACTGGACTTAGTGCAGCTCAGAGAATGGTTAAGTCATATTTATCTGAAAACAGGCATCTAACAATAACTGAAGATCCTCTTTTGTACTGGAGTGGAAAGGTCAGTGAATGGCCAGAGCTGACTGCAGTGGCACTGAAGTACCTCACATGCCCACCCCCAGTGTAAGTGTTGAGAGGGTATTCAGCTCAGTAGGTGCAATAGTCAGGGATCATCGGACAAACCAGTCTCCTGCAAATGTTAGTTTGCTAACATTCATTAAAAATGAATGAGAATCACATACCAGCACAGACTGCAACCTCAGCATTCGTACCCCGACCCAGTCATGGTGGTTTTGGTGATGTGAAAATGGACTATCCTGGTGGCACTGGCAGTGGCTGCCTGAAATGGTCAACCACTGATATAGATGATGACACAATGGAAAAAGAATTTCCCAGTGGTCAGACTTCAGACATAGATGACTGTGAGGGAAGTTTTCTTTATGAGGATGATGATGTGGTTAATGCTGGCAGGTTTTAACTGAAGTTGTTAAAAGGCCGTATGCCCCACCGGACCACCAACACTACCACTGGGACTGATGTTAGCCACTGCCACCACTGAGCATGAGTCTGTCTGACCCCCGGACCACCACCACTGGGACTGATGTTAGCCACTGCCACCACTGAGTATGAGTCTGTCTGACCCCCAGACCACCACCACCATTAACGTTAGGGCATGATGCCAGGGGGAGCGCAGGTGCATATCCCATTATAGTGAATGTCCGGCAGCTATCCCAATGTTTTGTTATGTTATAAGGTTCACTTTATGGTGAAATGTGGGAATGTTTCCACCAACAAGGTTCTTCTTACTGGAAACGTGCCAACATGTTTCACCACAAACTGACCTTTATAACATAAAGAAACATTCAGAAAGCTGCTGGACAATCGGACATTCACTGTAATGAAGCACGCACCCATGCTGTCCCTGGCATCATGTCTCAACGTTGCTGAGAACGTGGGCAGAATGTGGGAGGCTTTTCAGAATGGGAATTCCTCTGTCACGTGACACACTGTAATGAAATCACAGGCGGTTTTCACAGAAATGTATTGCACTATGTGGAGTGAGAAAGATTCTCCTGGAAGTGAAAATGTGTATTATTAAACAACAACAAAGACACAACACACAAAAACAGTATAACACAGTAGTGGGGTGGGGGAGCAGAAAACAGTCCCTTAATGTGGCTGTGGGATGCTGTGGTGGTCCAGCAGCAGGTGCAGCATTGCCAGTATTTGCTGCTGCTGTTCTTGTATTGTGACAACCTGCTGCTGCAAAGCACCAACCCTCTGATTATTCTCCTCCAGGGCCACCCACAACAGGGCGATGTTGGTCTCCTGTTACAGGGACTGTGGCGGGGTCCAGTGCAGGTAGAAATCCAGGTAGTGGTGGTGGTACAGAGGGTGGCGGTGGTGGTAGTGGTGCAGCTGCTGTACTGGCCCTCTTCCTGCTGCGGTGAGGCACAACTTCAACCCCAGCAGCACCCTTGGCCACTGCCACAGAAGGTCCAGCAGGTGGATGCCTGGCCCCTTCTGTGGCAGCCTGCCACTCCACCTTGTGGTGTTTGAACAAGTGGGCGCATTGGCTACCGGTCCCAAATGTGTCCCCTGGGGGGCCACAGTGCACCAGCACACCACACAGATGACACACCATGACGGTGCTGTCTCCCCCCCACAGAATTAAAAAACTCCCACACTGGGGAGCTGCAGGGGGACCAGTCACAATCCTTGCACCACCTATGGTTTCCAGGGGCACCTCCTGTGGCTGTGGAGGTGGTGCTGCTGGAGCCCCTACAGCTGCTACAGGTGGTGGTGGTAGTGGCAGAGAAGGTGGATGCACAGCAGCCACCGGTGGCACTGGTGCTGCTGCTGTTGCTTCCACTGGGGGGGGAAGCAACACCCTGGAGTCAGGAGCAATCCAGCATCACACGACCGGCCCCTCGTGTCCGCACTCCCCTCCTCTGACCGTGCCCACGGGCCAGCGACTCACCTTTTCCAGGGTCCATCCCTTCCACACAAGTTCCTGGTGCATGCGCACACACACACACACACACACACACACACACAGTCACACACACACAAAACAAAACAAAAGTTGAAAAAAAAAATGAATTACCAAAAAAAATCACAAACACAATACAAAAATTAAATAAAGATATAGCTTTTAAAAAAACTGTTGTTTTCTTCATAGAAAGGCAATAAAGCACTTTCAGTCACTGACTCTACACTGCTCTCTCACAAAGCCTTCTCCCTCTATGAATGCAAAGGAGAAAGTGAAACTGCTTCTCTGATGTGACTTACAGCACTGTAAGCCATGTGATGTGTGGGTGGCTGCCCATTTACTTATCACTTCACCTTACTTTGCGTTAAGGCATAATGGCAATGTGAAGTAATAATGATAATGTGAAGTGAGCACTTTACAGTGCCCACTTCGTGTTGTGCCCCGCCAACGCGAAGTGCCCACTTCGCGTTTACTTCACCAGTGGATTAAAACATTTGCTGCATCTCTACTCACACCAATACAAAAACATCATCAGCTAGATGGATCTTATGATCCCCTTCTGCCATCAATTTCTATGTATCTGTGTATGACCTGACCAACAACAAGACTCAGCAATTTGAAATGGCAGAGTGACCTGAAACACTGAAGCTTTTTGCTGACAAACTATGGTGATGTGTTTGTATGTATAATGTTTGCTGTGTGAGTAAATAAACTTTTTGCACTGCTGAAATTTATTCCTGCATGTAGCTGTTCTATTTTGTCCCTGTGTACTTTGATTTGTACACTGCTGCAAAGTGTATGCCCTTTTTAATATGAGTGTGAGGTCTGTTGTTTTTCAAATGCCTCTACAAAGTTTATCAAGGAACAGTCACCTCCATCTAACAAAAAACTATTAGTTAAAACAAATAAATTCCTAGCTCTAAGAAGTCAAAAGTTAGCCCTCTTCAAAGACACTGTCCCCATTTTCAGAGCCAGCCTGATGCATGAGCAAAATGGAGCGTTGTGCATAAAACTTGGACTGGTCATATCTGGCACCATATTCAAAGAGAATGCACAATCTGAACAGACCCTGCAGGCTGTTTGAATATGGGACCCTGGTTGTGTGGCAGACAGCAGGGGGGTCACCATGTTCTAGGCAGTGCAATCAGGGTGCAGGACTGATGACAACCCATGAGGTACAGTGTGGCACACACTGATGTGCACCATGGCCCCCATGGGTGATATTCAGCCCCAACACATAGATGAACCCATTGGGCATGCACGGTGAAATGGGACCATTTTTTTGCCCATCAGGGGCTTATCTGCATTCTTCCACTGCCCTGATCAGTGTGTAAAATGTAAAACCCCCACCTGATCCTGTATTCATGGTAGTCTAGTTGTCCTCTCCAGCCCTGATCATAATGTAAAATGTAAAACATCCGCTCAATCCCTGTATCCCTTGTAGTCTAGTTGTCTCTGCCAGTCCTAATCCATAAAACAATAGAAAGTCCCCGGTACCTGGTAGTCAAGTGGCCCCCCCACCCCTTCACTCCATTAGGCAGTGATCTACCACCCTTCTCAGACTCAACCCAACTGGAGCCATCAACTCATAGAGCCCATCTCACACTGCTCCTGCCAGTCACCAATTAAACTGTATAGTAGCATATACAGTATAAAGTACATGCCCATTGTTTGACCTGCCAACCAATGGACATGTATTACATACTGTTCATGCTACTGTACAGTCCAGTCAGTGGCTGGCAAGTGCAGCATGAGGTGGGCTAAGCCAGATGCTGGATCTGGTTGGGTTGTGGGGGAAGAGGGGTGGTGGGTCACTGCCTAATGGGGTAGGAGGATGGATGGCCACTTGATGACCATGGACCAGGGACATTGTATTGTTTTACAGATTTGGGTGGTGGAGGTCCACTAGACTACCAGGGATACAGGGATTGGGTGGGGGTTTTACATTTTACACACTGATTGAGGCTGGGGGTACCACTAGACTAAAAGGGATATGGGGATTGGATGGGGGTTTTATATTTTATATACTGATCAGAACTGGGAGTGGAACTACTAGACTAGCAGGGATACAGAGATTGGGTGGGGGGTTTACATTTTACACAATGATCAGGGCTGGGGGGGCACGAGACTATCAGGGATACAGGAATCGGGTTAGGGTTTTGATTTTTCCACATACATTGAAGCTGTTATGGCTAGGAATTATTTTTTTATAAATAAAAGCTTGGAGTCAGGTTGATATGATTGTAAAAATATCAACATGTTTAAACACACTAGTATTACAGTCAATGGGCCAGATATTCAAAACTTTGCCCCAGGACTAAATTAGCAGTGCCAAGCGGGCAAACTTAGCCTGGAGTACAAAGCAAGCTATATTCAAAAGGAATAGCCCGGGGCAAACAGCTTCTGAATATAGCATGGAAATGAGGACAGGCAAACTGGGCTGGGAGTGCAGGGCAAACTTAGTCCAGGAATAAGACAGCTCTGAATATAGCAAACAGGAAGTGCAAACCACAACAGCAACAGAGCGTACAGTGACGTGAAGGTAGGTAGAGGTGAACTATGTGGCCAATGTGTGTTCCAGCAAATGTGTGGACCCAGTGCAGCTGCAGGCAGCAGCGCATGTGAAAGTACAGTGTTCAAAACTGTAGAATATTCCCCAAACTGTTTGTGCAACGCAAACAGGTTTGCACAGGTTTAGTGCAGGGCTAAACTGTTAGCCCGGTGCAAACATGTTTGCCCGGTAATAAACTTTGGCATATTCAAAAGTGACATGCAAATGAGCCTACTTAGGTAGTCTCTGGGTAAACATCCAGATTAGCATCTCATTATGCCCTGATTGCATGCAGTTTGCACCGGGCTAACAGTTTAGCCCTGCGCTAAACCCAAGCAAACATGTTAGCACTGCGCAAACAGTTCAGGGTATATTATACAGTTCTGAACACTGTACTTTCACATGCGCTGCTGCCTGCAGCTGTAGTGGGGACAACACAACATAGGCACAGATGGTGGTGGTGCTGCATGCAACTCACACTGTAGGTCATGCTGCAGTACACAGCAGACACTGCAGTAGCAAGGCAGCCAGCAGTGTGTGGACACAGCACTGCCTATGGTGTGTAGGGCAGTGCTAATGACTGCACTATACATAGTGACAGGCCCAACATGCAGGCATTTACTGACAGTGGACATTACTGTTATGCTGTTGTGTGACCCACAGATGCTGCACCTCTGGCATGGAATGCTCACAGTGACATATACATGTCCGACTTTGTGTGCTGTGGCAGTTGTACAGCTGTGTGGGTATGTAGCCGGGAGGGGGGGCATATATTATCAGAAAGGCACACTCGTGTTGGGGTATTCCCAATACTGGCCCATGTGCACTGCATGATGTGTCCCAGCCTTGTGGCCACACCTGGTTTGTGGCACAGCCTGGCCACCCATACACTCTCCCCTCAACATCCTTCATGCCCACAGTGCTGCATGTGTATGCTGGCATCTGTTGGTGTCCATAGAAGAGTGGTCCACAGGTGTGTGCTGTATGGCCACACTGCCATGCTGTCCACTGGTGGCAGGGTCACCACTTACTGCCTGGCATGGCTGAGACTGGTGGTAGATGATGGCATCATTGTGATGTCATCAGTGAGCAGTATGTTTCCTTTATGTCTGGCTTTGTCTATGTGTCATATTTATTTGTTAGGGTCACGCAAAACCGCACAAACACCGCGCAAAGCCATAATGTCATGCAAAGCTGATTGCCAGGGTTAAGACTACCTATTTCTGGGCTGTAATGTGCACCATGCTAAGTGTCACACTAAGTCACACAAAACCACTTTGCACAGTGCTAGTCACTGAATATAGCATTGAGCCAGTATTCATGTACACACCCACTCAGTTTGCCCCTTGCATACATTATGAATTTGCCTGGCGCTAATGCAGTTTGCGCACATTATTTGGCTTTTTGAATATAGAAAACCCACGCTAATCCTGAACAAACAGTTTTTACCCAGCACAAAGTTTTGAATATCTGGCATGAATATGTTTTGTTTTAGAGTTTTTAAAAGTTTTTATGATAAAAGTTTTGAGCATTTTCAAATTTTTGGTATATATGCTATGCAGAGAAAATAGAGTATGGTGGGATTTTGTGAATAAAAATATCTGTATACGGTACAGTAGTGTAATTGCATACAAATAATGCAGTCATCTTCATTTAGTACCTCATTATCTTGCTGGGAAGCTTCTGAAAATAATGTCTGGGGTCCTGTTTTGTGAGTTATTTTATGTTCTTTAGGTTTGTGATGACTTCATCAATCAGTAAGATGCATGGTCATAACAAAACCAAGAGTTTACACAGCATCACCATGTTTTATTTTAACACTATTTAGTAATTTTTTTTAAATAAAAAACCTTTATATCTTGACCTCTGTACCCAACCTTCACATAATTGAGAATATCCCCTATGCCCAGCTGTGCTCACTGAACCATTGTTTTTTTTATTTGATTTAAGCTTATCTAGTGATCTTGTCACTCCTAAAATATTTTTCTCTCATTGCACCCTCAAAAACGATACAAAAATGACCATTTTCATAGCAGTACTACACTTGAATAATTAACATTATTCAGTTAGTTAATTTAATATTTATAAAAGATTAAGATCACAAGGCTTATGGCTCATTTTTCGAATTGTCCTGTTATTGTTATGTACGTCCTCTCCAGTCAGGCAGATCTACTTACGGTCTTTATTAGGAATCAAACCAGTTACCCTGAGTTCTGAAGAACGCAGTGCATGCTATTTATCTAAAGGGAAATTTTCACTAGCAGGGAGGTTACCTATCTTCTCTGCTTTATACCTGATATCACAATTAACCACTAGATAGCTGTATTGATTTTCACTGCTCTTCGAGGCTTTCACAATTTGATGGCTATATTTATTTTGACTGCTGTTCAATGATTTTACCACCAGATGGCAGTCCTTAGCACAAACTACATTTGTTCTAATATACAGTACTCATTTTGTCTAAGATTCCATTAAATGCCCAGCTGTTTTATTCTGTATTAGTAAGGGCATTTACATGATAAACAAGAACTTGTCCATCACAACCATTTCCACAGCAGCTAGTCATGATGTTACAAGTGGGACATTATGCCGTCCTCTAGGATCTGTGGAGCAGGAGGATTCACATGGACCACAACCCTTCATCCAAACAAAACTTTGTTTGTGAAATGGTTTGAAATGCAATATATCATTATATAACTGAGCATTGCTGCTATCAGCTGCAATTCTGAAATCACCATCCTCTTTGATTAATATTGCAGAACATTTTTTTAAAAGGCAGATACTGTCGTTTTGAAATATCCTGCTGTATGAATAAACCTTTTTTTTCTTTGCAGATCAGCACAGGGGCAGCAATTTCAATCCTGAGTGACAAACTTCAGTTTCCATCATTTCTACGGACAATGCCAAATGACATATTTCAATATCCTGTCCTAGCCCGTTTGGTCATGTATTTTGGTTGGACCTGGATAGGTATGATAGCTTCAGATAATGAATATGGTCTCAAGGGCAGTCAGAATCTGAGAAATGCTCTTGGTCATTCTGGAGCATGTGTTGCTTTCACAGCAATCATTTCAGTGAACATGTCCAAGAAGCAGTTGCTTCAGATCATTGAGATAATCAGAAAGTCTACTGTCACTGTCATTGTTGTCTATTCAACCAGGCTGGAGCTGATGCCATTAATGGAGGAGATTGCCAAGCAAAACATTACAGGAAAAGTCTGGTTGGCCACTATCAGTTGGATAATCTCAACTATTTTTTCAAAGAAAGAATCATGGAAAACCCTAAATGGCACCTTCGGACTTGCAATCCATAGAGGGATGATTCCTGGGCTCAGTGATTTCCTTAACACATTGCACCCTTCCACATCTCCAGATGACATTTTTATCAGGTCATTCTGGGAGGAAGCATATTCCTGCTATTGGCCAACCAATGATAATGGCCAAGAGTATAAGGATATGAATATCACACGCACACCTTGCATAGATGCAGAAAAGTTAGATAAATATGACCTGTCTAAATTTAATTTGCTTGACTTTAGATATGCCTATAACAGCTATAAAGCAGTATATGCAATTGCAAATGGCTTACGTGATATGCTGAACTGCAAATCCAGCAGTGGGCCTTTTACTAATAAAACCTGTGCTTGCACTGATGATCTTAAGCCATGGCAGGTAAGACAGTTTCCTTTCTTTGGCAAGTGGTATTTTCTCATCACATGTATTTAGCCTACTAAGGTTAGTCAGGAATAGAAGTAGACCAAGTGATAATTCATGCCTATTCCTCCACTACTAAGTGGATTGTTTGACATCGTTAATATCCATCCTTTTAAAACTATCACTGTCCTTTGTTTGGACAATTTCACTTGGCAAAGCATTTCATTGTCTCACCACTCTATACATAACATATGATTTTCCAGTATTTGTTCTATAACTTATCCCTTATAGCTGCAGATAGTGATCCCTTATATTATGAGTACAGTCTTTTAATATTAATCCCATTTCTTCACACAGACTTTTGTCTCTAAGTAAATTGTAAAGTACTGTACCAATAAATTGCCTCTATTCTTCCTTTTCTCCAAACTATGTAACCCTCGAGAACCAAGTCTTGTTTTAAAATCCTGCACTTCAAGACCATATATGCACTTGGTGAATCTCCTTTGCACCTTTTGTAATGTTTCTATGTGTCCCTTTAATGAGGGTGCACAGAAATGAAAGCAATAATCCAAGTATGGTCTAGCCAGGGATCTATACAAGGGCAGGATAGCATCTCTGTGTCTTACTATAAAAATTTATTTTTATGTTGCCAAGAATTGTAAGTTCTTTATTACTAATGTATTTATTATGAATTGAAAATAACAGGTCAGGCTGTACTATAACCCCTAGATCTCTTTCCTGATCTACATTACTTAGAATGTGACTGCCCAAATGATATTGTTTCCTGGAATTGTGCTTACCAAAATGCATTACACAACATTTATATTCGTTAAAATTCATATCCCATAACTCCGCCCATGCTTGTATTCTATCTAGATTGTCTTGCAACCTTAATGTATTGCCATCAGATACTGCCGGACCTCCCATCTTTGTGTCGTGTGCAAACTTAATAACATTTCTTTTGATTTCTTCTGTATGTGCAAATCTGATATATGGAGTGTGAATAGAATGGGCACCAAGACAGAGCCTGGTGGCACTCCATCACCACAATGCTGTTAGATAATCCCCTACTCTTACAGCTTGTGACTACCCTCCAACCAACATCATATCAACTTAACAAGCTTGGTGTTCAAATCCATGCCACTTATTCATAATCAGCTTTCTGTGTGGCACTTTGCTAAAGGACCTTAGTGGAATCAAGATAGGAGAAGCCAGAGATTGTACTTTAATATTTGTGTTCATTTCATAAATACAGTCTATATAGTATTTGCAAGTGTTGGGTGAAACTGTTCTTTCACTAGTGGGTTATTGCAAAACTGTAATTTCTGCTTGGTGAAATTAATTCAGCAGAATTTATTACTGTCTCCCCCATTCTGCTACTTGCCAAAGGATGAAGTTTTCATTCCACAGTTCAATTCCTTCTGCAGACATTTGAATCTTGCCAATGGAATTCTTATAAAATGGCAGGGTAAAATCCAGTAATCTGATTGGTTCCTATTTATGTGTAAAATATGGTTCACACATGGTGAAAAAAAGGACTGGAGAAGTGAAGAGTCTGGAACCCAGATAGATGGGCATTTGCAATACAAGCATTTCAATTAGTCCCCTACAGTCAGAACTGATCTTCCACCACAAACATGGCTGCTACCTTTACACTGTAAAAAAAAAATCAACTGGGCCCTAAATATAAAACTACCTTAAATAAAAAATAAAGCAAATTATTTTTTACAAGAGGTTGCGAGTACCATATAACAAGGAAGAGAACTATACAGAATGTTGCCCATAAAACAAGAACAATAATAAAGGTTCAAGTTTTAACTTTCATTCAGCAGAGGAATCCAGCCATCCTAATATCAGAGGATTTCAAGTTCAGCTCGTATTGTAATTAATTAATTAAGTGTTGACCGGTTGTATGCACTGGTCTCAGGGACCATTTTCTGGCATGGCCCGAGCCAACAAGATGGTACAAAGTATTAAACAATACAAACACAACATAGCAAACAATAAGAGCACATATGTGACAAGAATTATTAGCAGGGAATGATATTGTCCATGAAACCTGACAGACATTGTACAAGTCAGCAATCAATAAAACACAGAAATACCAGTACAAAGGTACAAATACCTCTCCAGGGTTTCAAGACTGACTCCGACAATCAATAACAATAATATGCATATTTACAGGATAAAGCAATAAGTGAAAAGATATATCAGTAAAACATGTTTATTTATGACACTCACTGATTTCTGTAATTGGGGGACACTTGCAGGTGAAGTTCGCTGCAAAGGGCAGTCCTAATGTGATGCTTAAAATGAGAGTACGAGACAAGACAGCAGAGGGACCTAGGCAAACTGTTCCTGTGCCTAGAAGCAGCTATACAGAAGGCCATTTGACCCATTCAGGTGACAGTTTGAGGAAACTCCAGGAGAAGATGTGAGGAGGACCGGTGGCTCCAGGAACCAGGCTTGTGTTTGAGGAGGAGCGATACTGGGGAGAACTCATTCTCCCAGAGGAATCTGTCAATCAGGCTGCCTAGTACATACTCATAGAGGACTTGTTGGAAAAGCCAGCCAAGGGTCTGGAAGAGGGAGCAATGATGAGTTGAATCAGGAGCCAATAATACAAACCTCTAGATGCTGTTGCAAGTAGTGTTGAGTCTGGACAGGTTGGAATATGAAGTTTGTGTATAAACAGGGGAGCAGTATAGTCTAGAAGGCAGATTAGCATACCCTGGGATATGGACAGCCACACTTTTGGGGTCTTAATGTGTTTTAGTCAACAGCAAGCTTCTGATCCACTCATCTGTATTAGCCTGCAATTCACCAAGTTATATAATGGTAGTTTACTCAACTGGTAAAGGTGATTGTAGGGGTATACATCTCTGAGGCACTCCACTTCCTTACACCTGAGTATTGTGTCCACCTGATAGGTTGCACATGTGACTTCAAAGGAAGTCTGTTCCCTCTTCCCTGTGATGCTGCCTCTCCTGAATCAGTTTGATGTCTTCCAAAGCTGTACCTACTAAAAAATTGTGGTTTCTTGACCTGTTATGTATTCTATACCTTAAAGAAAACATGCAAACACATATGCGTATTGATATACTGTACATAAGAAGCCACACTTTGGTAGAATGAAACACACCCTGGACCAGAGTCCATTTATTTCCTATTTGATACAAGCTAGTAATAACCAGCCCATATGGCATGCTGGTGATAAACTGAATGTGCTTAGGGACTGCCTCATCAGGTCTGACTAAGTAGGTGGGCTGTGGAGTGCCTCAGAGACGTATACCCCCACAATCACCTTTACCAGGTGAGTAAACTTCAATTGTGGGGAATAATCTCTGAGACACTCCACTTCCTTACACCTTGGTAACGATTAAATAGCAGTACCAGAACAAAAGGGTGGGTAGTCAGACAAGTTATTCTTTCACTTCTGCCCTAGCTGCTAGCAGTATTGCCCTACCAAAGTTGGCTTTTGCCTCCATAGGCACATCTACTCCATAGTGTCTTGTAAAAGTATGTGGGGATGCCCATGTGGCGGCTGCACAAATTTTATCTACTGATACCATGTTCCTTTCTGCCCAAGATGTGGCTATATCTCTAGTAGAATGGGCTTCAACACCTGTCGGCGGTTGTTGATTTGTTGCCTTATATGCTTCAGCGATTGCTGACTTTAACCAGGTGGCTATAGTGGATCTTGTTGCCGCTTGTCCCTTCCTGTGACCTTGGGTGATAATGAATAGGTGGTCAATTAATCTGATGTCTGCTGTCCTGGCGAGATATGTCGAGTACCCTCTTCATTCCCAGTAGTTGCAGTTGAGGCTCCTGGTCCACTTCTTCCGCTGGCATATATGCTGGGATCTCTATGTTCTGTTTGGAATGGAACATTGAGCATATTTTTGGTATGAATGAGGGTATGGTTCTTAAAGTGATCTTGTCCTCATGAAACACTAGAAAGGGTGTTCTACATGATAGTGCTTGTATTTCACTAATGCGTCTGGCTGAACAAATGGCAACTAGGAGAATAGTTTTTAGTGTCATCCATTGTAGATCAATAGTCTCCAATGGCTTAAATGGTGTGTCCGACATTGCCCTCAGTACCAAGATGAGGTCCCATGGGGCAGTAAACTGCTTGATCTTTGGACATATATTGGTAGTTGCTTTGAGGAAACATATGATATCTCTGTGTGACCCCGGGGTGGTGCCTTCTATCGGGCCCCTGGCTGCACCAACTGCTGCCACTTGTACGCATAGAGATGCTGGTGATAACCCTTTGTCCAGACTGCCTTGTAAGAACAGCAGAATATCGGCTACTGATGCTGTTAATGGGTCTATCCCTTTATCTATGCACCACTTATGGAATACCCTCCAGTGTCTTTGGTATGTCAATGTCGTGGATGTCCTTCTGGAATTTTCAATTGTGTTGATGACTACAGGGTGATAACCTACTTTTAGCAATCTCTCCCTTTCAGAAGCCAAGCTGTCAGTTTGAGGTTTGTTGGGTTGGGATGAAATATTGGGCCCTGACTGAGGATGTCGTGCCTGCATGGTAGTTCCAAGGATGATCCAGTGCCATTGCTACTATCGTGGCAAACCAGCTTCTTCGGGGCCAGTACAGTGCGATTAAAATCACCTTCGATCTTGTCCTCTGGATTTTGTTCAGGACCTGTGGAATTAATGGGAGCGGTGGGAATATGTAAGCTATGTGGAAGCTCCAAGTTGCTGATAGCGTGTCCACCCCCATGGATTTGTAACCCTGAAATCAGGAGTAGAACTTGGGGCACTGGCTGTTCTTGTGGGATGCCATTAGGTTGATCTCTATTGGGTCCCAACGATTGTTGATAGACTGGAATATCCATGGGTGGAGCATCCATTCTCCTGGGTGAATCCATTGTCGGCTGAGCCAGTCCGCCGTGGTGTTCAATTTGCCTGCTAGATGAATGGCTGTCAGGCTTGTGAGATTTTTCTGTGCACAGGGAATTTGTTTTTCTGCTTCTTTCTGCATTGCTCTGCTTCTTGCCCCACTTGTTTGCTGATGTGTGCTATGGTCACTTGATCGTCTGACTGAATCAGCACATCTTTTCTCTGTACTTCCGTTGAGAAATGTAGCAAAGCCCTGAACACAGCCCTTATTTCTAAGACATTTATTGTTAATTTTGACTCGTTTATTGACCACCTTCCCTGCACTGTTTTTTGACCCACTGTTGCGCCCCAGCCAGTCAGGCTGGCATCAGTGTCCATCTGAATGTCTATCTGAATGTCTAGTGGCATACTCTTTAGTAAGTTGTCCCTTATTGACCACCACAGTAATGAACATGTGGTTTTTGTAAGGAGAATCACCCTTTTTGTGAAATCCAAATTGTATGCGGGACCTTGTTGAATAAGAAATGATAACAGCGGTCTCATGTGCCATCTTGCCCAAGGGATAGTGTCTATACAGGAAGACATGAGGCCTAATGTATGGGAAATAGCTTCTAATGATGGTTGTTTTGTGATTCTTAGTTTGTTTACCGAGTCTAGTAGGGTTGAGACCCTCTGTACTGACAACTGGACCCTTCCTTCTGTAGTGTCTATGAGGCTGCCTAGGCGTCCTAGCCTTCTGCAAGGTATGAGTTGGCTCTTCTCCTTGTTTATGACCCAACCATGAGTTTTGAGACATTGAATTGCGATCTTTGTCTCCCTCATGGATTGCTGAACTAATCGTGTTCTGATCAGCCAATCGTCCAGGTAGGGTATTACTTGTATTCTTTGCTCCCTTAGTGTTGATGCGAGCACTATGGACACCTTCATAAATACTCTGGCCATGGATGCCAGGCCAAAGGGGAGTACCTTGTACTGGAAGTGTTTCCCCATGATGTGGAATCTGAGAAATTTCTGGTGAGATGATCTTATGAGGATGTGGAGGTAGGTGTCTTTCAAGTCTATGGACGTAAGCATATCCCCTGGGCAGAGAGCTTTTAAGTTGGATCTTATTGTCTCCATCTTGAAAGGGTTGTATTTTATGCTTCTGTTTAGGAATTTTAGGTTGAGTACCGGTTGAAGGTCGCCTGTCTTTTTTGGTACCATGAAGAGGATGGAGTAGACTACCTGGCCTTCCTCTGCTGGAGGAACCCTTCTGATTGCATTGTTGTCTGTCAACTCCCTTAGTATGTTTTGTAATTGTTGAGGTGTTGCTTTGTGTCTTGCTACTGGTGATGTTATAAGCCTGTTCTGTCTTGGTCTTCCTGCAAATTCTATTGCATGACATTCCTGAATTATTTCTAGGACCCATTTGTCCTGAGTGGTTTTTGTCCATTCATGAATGAACTTGCTTAGTCTGGTGCCAACTGGTACCTTGAGCATGGGCTCACAACAGGAATAGTCATTGTTTGTTGTGACCCCTTCTTCTGTGCTGGTAGGAACCTCTAGCCCTGCTCCGTGTTCCGCTACCTCGATATCTGTTATACGAGTTGTACAAGGAGTTATTCACTCTGTCCTTTCTCAGTACCTTCCCATCCTCCTTCCCTTTCAGGTATTTCTCCAGTCCTTCTCCAAACAAAAGGCTGCCCCGACATGGTAATTTTAGTAGAAGTGATTTTGATTCTGCATCTGCATTCCACAGCTTCATCCATATACATCTCCTGGCTCTGTTGAGAAGTGTGGCGGCTCTGGTATTGATCTTCAGAGAATCCACTGCCATGTCTGCCAGATATTTTGTGGAGAGGATGGCAATATCAAGTAATTGTGACTCCAAAGTCTTGGCTGCAATTGATTTTTGAGCCTCTTGTAACCATTTGAGTTGAGCCCTTGTGGCACAGATGGCTGTGGTAGCTGCCCTACCCCCAGACCTGCTAGCTCAAAATTCTTCCTTAAAATGTCCTCCAACTTTCTATCCACTGGGTCTCTCAGTGCTGAGGTGGATTCTGTTGGAAGGATGTTTTTTTTTATTGAGGGAAGCTATTTGAGGGTCCACGCTTGGGGGTGTGCACCATAATGCTAGTTTGTCAGCTTCCAGGGGGTACATTTTATCCCACGATCTGAATTCTTGGATACTGGCAGGGTCTGTGGATTCCCACTCTTTATTTACTATCTCATTAATGGCCTCGTAGATGGGACATTTTTCAAATGCTTTTGCTGCCAGTTGTAAAGAAGGCTGCAGCTTAGACTGTGGAATCGGTGTGGGTGGAGTCTCGAATCCCACAGTGGCCATAATGCTGCATACTAGTGTGGGTATCTGATCAGGAAAACACCAGTTAGCCGTGAGTGATTGGGGGTCAGTCTCCTTATCCTCCTCATCCTCCGAGTTGGGCTCAGAGTGGGAAGGTGACTCTTTCACATTAGAGTTGGATTTGTCCATGAGGTTATGTGCGGTAGAGCCGGGAGCCTGAGAAATGTGTGGTCTAGCAAAGATCTCAGCTAACTTGTCCCACATAGCTGACATGAGTTGTTGTTGGAGCTGAAGCACTTGTTGGTTCTGGAGAAGAATGGCATTGGTGTCAACATTACTAGTTGAGGTAGACAGAATGGCCTGTGTAACCTGGGGGGATTCCTGCCACTCACTGTGGTTATCAAACATGTTCTCATCCGCTGTATGTGCCGATGTAGATGGGTCTTTAGCACAAGAAGCGCATATGCGACCAAGTTACGCAGATGGGATAGGTACATTGCAAAGTCTGCAGCTTTTTGTCTTTCCCATATCTGTGGAAGAATGGGAAACAAATGGGGATTGCTTTAAGGGTCATAGTAAATGCACTTCTAAAAGAATGTAGATTACCTTCTGGTTGTAATATTCTCTGTAGCCCTTCCCCAACTATTAAAAATGGAGCAGAGTTCTCAGTCCAATAATATCTGCAGCAGTGCTAGTGCTCCCCAGTATTGTCACTGTCCCTTTAAGAGCCTGTAATATTGTGCCTTAGTTGTAATTGAAATCTTAAATAGTACTTCTGAGATGATCATGTGAGCACCCAGAGTGAACTTATTTGTTATATTGTTAGGGTAGAGTGTAGGCTGTCCCCTTTAAGAGTCACTATCCAGACCTTGCATTGCACTAATGAATAGCAGTGCTTATCAATATGCCCCAAGGAGAAGTGCTTGGACACTTAAGGAAAACCAGGACACTTGGGTCACTAGACTTTTAATTCAACTGCCTGGGAAATGTAGTCATGCAGCGTGAGGGTGATAAGGGGACAAGTAACAGGCAGGAGTCTCTTAAAACACTCGCTGTAGCGCGAGCCCCCTGATCAACCTGCCATACGTAAGATGGCATTGGTTAAGTGCGCATGCATGAGATCAGGTCCTCGATCGTGCATGCGTGATCTGGGGATCGAGTCGTGCATGCGCAAACTCGAGAATCCAAGTGCAAACATGGAAACGGGGCCAGCTAGCTAGAGTGGAAGGGGGGAGAAGCTAGGAACACAGCCAACAGAAACAACATGGCCAACACCCACCCCTAATATACACAAGAGACGGGGAGGTGTGAAACAATGTCATGATAGTATGCCAAGGCTCCAGAATGATCAGGCAACAGAGGGTGCAGCAATTTACCTAAAACTCACTCCAGGAAGCTGCTGAGACTGCCAGGTAGGCCCCCAAATAACAGAGATGAAAATAAACACTGTACTACTGAACCAGCACCCTAGGATGCAGACAAAAGCAAACAGGGGTGTTCCCTGAGAAGTAACAAAGGCAAGGGACTCTACCTGTGGTTGCTATCAGGGACCACAAGATGCCCAGATGTTCCCACAATAAAAGGACTAAAGTGGGGAACAGGGGTACTTTTGAAACCGCTAGCAGGGGTTTCAAATAGTACATAGCAGCCAATGTAGCCAAATTCCCAATCCTAGGTCTGGTAGCAGGAGACCCAAGTGAGCTGCTTCCACCAATACAGTCAAACAAAGTTTAGGTCTGCAGATAGGAGCCCCAAATGAGCTGCAAGCAATACAGACAGCTGTGCCCTAAGGTTCTGGTCAGTAGCATTGTAATTGACTGAGGTTTAAGAAACTATACAATGATTTACAGACACATTTGACTGGAATCTCAAATACTGAAGTTCTATCTAGCATAAAATCATTATGCAACAAATTCATCAGATGCTCCTCAAACTGGATGCTTGTAATGTAATTCAACTGAAATTCAGAATTCAGAAATCTAGGCTTTCCTTGAGTATCTCAAAATTCAAAAACTGCTGGGGAGCTGTTGTGAGGCACCACAACCTGTATGATGCACAATTTGAACTGATTCAGGAGAGGCAGCATCACAGGGAAGAGGGGACAGACTTCCTTTGATGTCACATGTGCATCAGCAACCTATCAGGTGGACACAATACCCAGGTATAAGGAAGTGGAGTGCCTCAGATTATATAATTGATATACCGCAGCCTTAGACTGGATGCAATGCAGTAATCCTGCAGTATAACACAGAATACTGAAGTATAATGCAGGGAAGAGTGTAATTCAGTAGCAATTGAACCCTTTTGTCATGCAATATTTTGTCAGGTCATTTACATAGATACATAGATACATAGACAGTGTCGGCAGATAAGGGCCTATGGCCCACCCAGTCTGCCCATTTGAGCTTGTAAGTTCAGTTTGTTTTCCTAGAAGTCTGTTTCCCCTTACCCCTGACCTCTAGAACTCCTTTATGTCTATCCCATGCATTCTTAAATCCCGTGATTGTTTCAGCCCCCACCACTTCCTCTGGCAGGGTGTTCCACTTGTCCACCACCCGTTCTGTGAAGAATTCTTTCTCATGTTTCCTCTGAATCGTCCTCCTCCAACTTCATCCCATGCCCTCTAGTCCTGGAACATCTTTTGCTTAAAAATAGTGTTTTCCTGCACCCTGTTTCTCCCTGTAAGATACTTGTATGTCTCTATCATATCCCCTCTCTCCTCCTCTCTACAGGAGTACATGTTCAGTTCCTTCAACCTGTCTTCATAGGACTTGTGATGCAATCCATGCACCATCTTTGTTGCCCTCCTCTGAACCTTCTCTACCCTGTCTATGTCCTTACGTAGAGTATGGTCTCCAGAACTGTACACTGTACTCCAGGTGGGGCCTCACTCATGTGTCTTGTATAGCGGAATTATGACCTCCTTTTTCCTGCTGGTGATGCCCTGCCTATACATCCCAGCATCCTATTTGCTTTACCTGATGCCTTGTCACACTGTTTCCCTACCTTGAGGTCATCAGAGATGACTTCCAAGATCCCTTTCCTGCTTGGTGCATGCTATATCCTCACCCCCAACTGATATATTGTGCCAGGGTTTTAGTGCCCCATATGCATTATCTTACACTTCTTTGCATTGAATTTCAACTGCCAAACCCTTGACCATTCTTCAAGTTTCTGCAGGTCCCTTCTCATTCTGTCTACACCCTCTGGTGTGTCTACTCTGTTACAGAGCTTTGTGTCATCAGCGAACAGTGAAATTCTGCCTTCTAGATCCTGCGCAATGTCACTGATGAAGATGTTGAATAGAAGCGGTCCCAGCACTGATCCCTGTGGTACCCCACTGGTCACTCTTCCCTCTGTGGAGTGACAGCCATTTACCACCACCCTCTGTGTCCTGCCACCCAGCCAGTTACCTACCCACCACACTACTGTCCTGCCCACACCCATATTCCCCAGTTTGTGTAATAGTCTTCTATGTGGCACAGTGTCAAAGGCCTTGCTGAAGTCCAGATAGGCCATGTCCACTGCCTTCCCCTGATCCACCTCCCTAGTCACCCAGTCAAAAAATTCAATGAGGTTGGTCTGACATGACCTCCCCCTGGTGAAACCATGCTGCCTTGGGTCCTGTAGTCCATTGACAACCAGATGTTCCACCAATCTCTCCTTCAGTAGTGCTTCCATGATCTTTCCCACTACCGAGGTGAGGCTGACTGGTCTGTAGTTCCCTGCTTCCTCTTTGTTCCCACTTTTGTATAAGGGGACTACATCTGCTGTCCTCCAGTCTTTGGGTACCTCCCCTATTTCCAGTGATTGGCTAAACAGGATAGCCAGAGGTTCAGCCACCACCTCTCTTAGTTCTTTAAGGACCCTGGGGTGCACCCCATCTGGCCCCATTGCTTTGTCAACTCTTATTACTTCCAGTTCCTTCAGGACCCTTTCTCGTGTAAAGGACTTGTGTCCATTTCTGCACCATTCTCACCCCTTGTTCTCCCTTCAGACCCATTACTGCAAGTAATAGCATTGCATCATGGCTGGCTCCACTGTTAACTATCCTGTAACCAGGTTGATCAGCTAAGATCTTTACCTGTGGTTAAATTCTGCAGTAGCCCAGTGCTGAGGAAAGGGGGGAGGGGGAGACCGAGAGAGAGAGAGAGAGAGAGAGAGAGAGAGAGAGAACTGACAGACTGACAGCAGAGGAGAGCTGTCTTTACTTTAGAGAGAAGGAGACTAAGGGGCAATCTACTACTGATGCACAGAGTTACAAGAGATGAAAACAGATTAGCCAATTTGGGATTAATTTTTTCAGGGTACAGATGATGTAATTAAAGGACACACTATGAAACTACAGAGTTAATTATTGATCTATGATAAAAATAAAAGGTTATATGACCAATGTATAGTTGATCTTTGAAATTCACTACTTTTGAATTTGGTTTTGAAAAGCAGTATTACAGTTTTTAAAGGGTGACTGGACAAATGAATGAATGAGAAGAATCTAGCTAGCTACTATACAGTAATTGAAAAATGAGGGGGTAGTCTCAGTTGGCTATATAGAGTAGTCTGCTTTCATCTTAAGCAATACTAAGGCAAAGGAAAGGACTGATTAGCACAGTCTAAACAAACAGTGCTAGTCCTAATGAAGGTGGCAAACCCCACGTGACTGAATTAAAATGGCAGGTGTGGATTGCACAAAATGAGACTGAAACAAAAAAGCTTCATTTCTTAACATTTTATTTGTACTTAATACTTGCAAATTACAGAGCCAGTAATGGGGAAACACTTGCATGGACAACCTCTTTTCCATGCCAGTGTGTTCTCCGGTACCAACTTTTAATGTGCAAGTATTAAGCATGAATAAAATGTTTAAGCAATGAAGTTATTTTATTTCATTCTCCTTTTGTGCAGTCCATACCTGCCATTTTCCCTTAACACCATAATATGTCCTATAGTGAAACGCCATTAGAATGTATATATTGCTACATGGAGAGTAAACAGTGGGTGCAAAAATAAAAACTCTTACTATGAACAGCAGTCTTTTACTACATACATTCTGATGCAATATAATGGTCAGATGTCCCCATATTGTATGTCATGAAACTAGTGCCCCAAATGAACCCATATTTTTAGGAGCTGAAGTTCCCATGCCCTCTTTTCCTGTTTGCTTTCATAGTTGACCTCAAGTACTCATATTAATATGTCTAGAAGTGAGGCTAGGTTGGAAGACATGGGGTCCTATTGGCACGTGGTTATATTATTTGGTAGTATTTGTCTGTAAAGTTTCATCCTGGTTTAAAAGGGTATTTGGTTTTTCCCACATAATATTCTTCTGGGCATTTTTTTGTCTTCATTCTGTTTTATTGAAATACAGAAACATAGAACTTGTCAGCAGATAGGGACTGTATGATCCCTCAAGTCTGCCCTTGATTTCCTACCGCCCTCTTACTTAGCTGCTTGCTTAAACATCCCACATTGTCTGTTCCATGCCCTCTTGAATTCCCCCACCATCTCAGCTCCCACCACCCCCTCCAGCAGGCTATTCCATGGTTGTACAACATGCTCTGTGAAGAAGAATTTCCTCATATTGCTCCTGAACTTTCCTCCCTTAAGTCTAAGGCCATGCCCACTAATCCTGTTGTAGTATTTTAACTGAAAGAGCTTCTGCATGTGCACCCTGTTGTTGCCTTTAAGGTACTGTATTTAAATGTTTATATCATGTCCCCACAATTCCTGCATTGCTCAAGGGAGTATAATTTGAGGTAATCTAATCTTGCTTTGTACAGTTTCTGATGCAAGCCCTGCACCATCTTTTTTGCTCTTCTCTGTACTGTCTCCAGCCTATCTATGTCCTTCCTGAGGTATGGCCTCCAGAACTGGACACAGTACTCCAGGTGAGACCTTACCAGGGACTGATACAGGGACATGATTACTTCATGACTTCTGCTCGTGATGCCTCTCCCTATGCATCCCAGGATGCCACTAGCTTTTAGTGCTGCCTTTTCACATTGTTTACTGACCCTGAGGTCATTTCATATGATCACCCCCAGGTCTCACTCCTGCCTAGTAGCCACCAGCTGCTCTCCTTCCATTGAGTACAGTTTCCCTGGGTTACGTTTCCCCAGGTGCATGACCTTGCATTTTTTGGCATTGAATTTCAATTGCCAGGTCCTGGATCACTCCTCCAGTTTTCGGAGATCAGCTTCCATGGTATGTTGTTCCCCTGGTGTGTCCACCCTTTTGCTGATTTTGGTGTCATCTGCAATCAAGTACAACTTTCCCTTCAGTCCATCCACAATGTTGCTGATGAATATGTTGAAGAAGATTAGTCCCAGAACTGAGCCCTGTGGGACCCCACTTGTCACCCTACCCTCTTCTGACAGAGTGCTATTCACTAATACTCTCTGAGTTCTCCCACGAAACCAGTTTCTGACCCAGTTCATTACCTCAGTCTCAACTCCTATGTTCTCCAGTTATTTGGCTAGTCTTCTGTGCAGAAAAGAGTCAAAATCTTTGCTGAAGTCCAGATAAACCACATCCACTGTGTCACCATGATCCACTATTTTGGTGACCCAATTGAACAACATCTACCAGGTTTGTCTGACAGGATCTCCCTACTGTGAAACCATGTTGCTTTTTGTCAAGCTGACCAGTTTGCTCCAAAAAAGCTACAGTTCTTTCCTTCAGCAGGGACTCCATCAGTTTTCCCATGACTGACGTTTGACTAACCAGACAATAGTTTCCTGGCTGTTCCTTGCTTTCACTCTTGTGGAGTAGTACTACTGTTGCTCTTCTCCACTGCTGTGTCACCACTCCACTTCTCAATGATTTGTTGAAGAGCACTGCTAAGGAGAATGCCAGTTCTCTCCCAAGTTCTTTAAGTATTCTTGGTTGTATCCATCTGGTCCCTTAGCTTTATTTACCTTTAACTTATCTATTTCCTCTAAGACCCTTTCCTCTGTGAAGGGACCCATGCCTATTCCTTCAATTGGACACTTCTTTATGCCTTTTGTTAGTTCATTTCCCTGCTTTCTGTGTGAAGACTGAGCAGAAGTACTCATTGAGTGCCTCCCCCTTCTGCCACTGACACGTGCTCCCCATGCCCCTTTACTCAGTTTTTTTTCTTGACTGATGCAGTGCCATGGAAAGCTTTCAATGTGGGTTCAAGTGTAAAGGCACCCCTTAATAAGACACCTGTGTTCATGGTAGTTTTCAGGACAGCATAATTAAGGGTGGGGTATTGCATTTACTGGGGCTGCTAGTCTTGGTGCCAGGGAAAATGTTCTGTTTTTCTCCCCCTCAGTTCCAAGGCAGCATGTGGACAATGCTATGAATTGCATGTTAAGTGTGTAAGCTCATTGAGGTCCACCTTCTCCTCTTCCCAGTATGTCTCTCCTGCAACAAAAACACTTGTGGTCACCCAGAAGGCAGTGTTATGGTGGAGAAGAGTACCCTGCCTCCTCAGAGGTGGAAAGCATCTTCTGGAATGTTTTATCCTTCCCCCAGCCTGCTCCCAGTGACCCAAGATTGTTTCCCATCCCAGGCCAGCAGTGTCACAAGCAATAGTGCTACCACTGCACTAATGGGTCAGCCTTCCGGGCTTTATTTTTTCATTCAGTGAGGCGATTCTCATTGTCTGATTTACAGGTGTGTCATCCACGTGTTTATAGTATTTTGTTTCAGGCTGTCTTGATGGGGGTATTAAAGAAAATGCCTGGGCAAATTTTGTGTCTTTTGCTATTTCAGTGTACTGCTTCTTCTAGTTTCTTATTCCTGGTTGAGTGGAGTTTGTTTCAGTTCAGTACAGAATGTCAATGGGCTTGTACTGTACTGTACATTTGTAGTTTTTAACTGGTGGGTCAGGGAATATCCATCTTAGCTTACTATCTTTACTTGAGCATGGTTTATAGTTTATTTGTAATGTTCTGGATGGGTAATAGTATGGGGCTATATGTAACAATGAGAGACATATTGTCAGGTATATTTTTCTTTGTATTGTAGTACAATTTCTCATGGTATTTTTCTGCAAATTCCATGCTGATGTTATGGTTTTGGTTGAATGTTTATATTCTTACAAACTAATAGTCACATCATAACCTGATACTAAAAGCCCACTTCCCAGAACTGTTCAAGGTTGGCTCTACCCTGCGAAAAATCTCTGATTCCTATGTTGTAAGTAGTCTTTTGGCATCTCTAGTTGAATTCTAGGGTAGGGAAGCAAAGCACTACAGCAAATGTGTGTTTTATTTTTCTCTACCTTTGACAATTGCTGTATAGACTTTCCCTGCTCCAGGGTGTAGTTAGTTGATGGGTTCTACAATGCAGTGATGCTCAGTAATAGGTTCTGTTATAATTGTAGATATCTTGATACCAGTATCAGAATCCCTCTGGTCTTAAAGGGGACCTTCCCTGATAGTCCCAAAAAAATTATTCTTGTGGTCGTTTTGTGCAGTAATGTACATCAAATGTTGTGTGCATGTGTTCATTTTGTCAAAGGTTTACTCTTCTTTCCATATTTTGAATAGCTTTTTAGTCCCACTGCACTTGCCTCTGCTGTTCAGCTGCTGGCTTCTGCTGATGTCATTGTATGGAGTAGGAGTGAATCAAACTGTGCTGTACAATGACATTACAACAGTTTCACTAGGGACAATGTCCATAAGCTAGTTGTATTGCCAAATTAGTTAATGGATTTTAAGTATTTTTAGAAACCCCTGTTGAGTATTGTGAAAACGTTTGTTAGGGATTTTGTTGTTGTTGTTTGATAGTTGTTTACTGCTACTATGAGAGGCAGAGGTAAATTTTAACATTATTTTACTAGCCCAAGATGTAGTGCAAATTGACAAATGCTAGTGTAGCTTACTGTACTTCACCATCTTGAATAGTGTAGGTTTTCCTTGGCCTAAAATGAAGTTAAAATGTCCCTATAATAGTAGTCTCTAGTTCTTATGCTACTCTCTTAATATTCCAGATTATCTGGTGTGATTGACAGCTCATTAAGAGCTGCAGTTATCTAGTAATTCAAGGAGAAAAGCATCAAAGAGACTCATCATTAGCACTCCACTGTTAGCCTATTCAGATAGTGTCAATGGTGTGATCAAGGGCAACTCCCAATTTTTTTAATGTTTTTCTGTCTGCCAATTTGTTCCACATTATTAAGACCATTGCCTCTCATTTCCCCTACATGATCTCTCTGTATCCAACAGTTCAGTGACAACATGCTATCAGGTATACAGGGAGGCATTACTTAGTACAGATTACAAAGGCATTAAACACAGATGAAAAAAAACTGACGGTGAGCTGTCTCAGTTTACAGCAACACTCTCTATAATTCACTATGGTTTGCTACTGAAGCACAACATAAATTCACTTTACAAAATGAGATAAAATGCATTCATTAACCACTGGAGTCGGCATATTGCTTTGGTAATGGGGTGTCTTGGGGAAGGGGGAACAATGCGAACATAGTATGTACACGCTGTTATGGAAGATTTCCCTAGTGAAACCACTGTATATTCATTGTACAGCACAATGTGATTCACTCCTTCTCCATACAATGGTGTCACCAGCAAAGCCCAGGGTCTGCAGGAACACCAGGCTTAGTGTAGAAGTGCTGGTGCACAACTCAGTTTTTAGTAGCTCAGTATTAAAAAAAACTAATTGCAGAGAACATTACAGAAATACAAAACACAGATCAGTGAAGGAAGAAGAATTTTATGCATGAATGTTAAAATGACTGTGGAAGATCCTCTTTAAGCACCTCTTTAAGTAGTTATAGCACCAGAAATTCAATGTTTATTATGTGTTTAAAAGTGATAACATTAACATTGTTAACTGGAGTTACTGAGAGTTAATGGTTCACATCCATCACTCAGCACCCTTGTAACATTTTTACATTGTTAATTGAAGTTACTAAGAGTTATTAAGCATTAACATCCAAGGTTCCACAATTTCAGACCAAGTTGCCATCCAAAAACAACTAAATTCACACTTTGCAACAGCAGGCCTGGCTTTTGACAGCTCCCCAGCCACCAAGCTCCTAAGAACCACCCCAGAGAACAGCTGCATTGACCCCCTAACCCATGACACCTTTTGTTTATCTCCTGTTTCTTATAAAGAAGTAGAAGATCTACTGGATATGAAAAATAGCACTAGCACTGGTGGGTTAGATCCCATGTTCCTAAAACTAGGTTATTACTTCATTAATGCCTGTGTAACAAATTTGTTTAACATGTCAATTACCACCAGACCAGTCTTCACCCTTTGGAAAACTGCCCACATAATGCTTCTGTTTAAAGTAGGTGAGCTGTGTGACCTAAACAATCATAGACCAATCTACATACTGCCAGTCCTGTCTAAACTCTTGGAAAAGGTAATCAACACATATCAGATGACCTAAAGACGGGCAAGCAATGTGAGAGGGCAGCAAGGAGGGCTGGGGGGATACTGGGATGCATAGGGAGAGGCATCACCAGTAGAAAACAGGAAGTTATTATCCCTCTGTACAGACAGCTGGTGAGACCCCATCTAGAGTACTGTGTGCAGTTCTGGAGACCCAGTCTCCACAAAGACATAGACAGGATTGAAGCTGTCCAGAGGAGGGCAACTAAAATGGTGCAGGGTCTGCACCGGAAGACATATGAAGAGAGACTTAAGGAGCTTAATATGTATAGCCTCGAGGAAAGAAGGAGAGGGGGGACATGATAAAAACTTTCAAGTACCTCAAGGGAATCAACAAAGTCCAAGAGGGTAGCATCTTTCAAAAAAAGAGGTGTGCAAGAACAAGAGGCACAATTTGAAGATAGAGGGGCGGCTCAGAGGTAATTTAAGGAAGTATTTTTCACAGAGAGGGTTGTGGATGCATGGAACAGCCTTCCGGAGGAGGTTGTGGAGTCAAAATCAGTGGTGGAATTCAAGCATGCATGGGATAGTCATAAGGCAGTTCTGGGGGGTTGGGGTAGGAAGAAGTAGGCTGCTGGTTAACTAGGATCTGCAGCTTATCCAGTAGGTAGGGAAATGGGCAGACTGGGTGGGCCAAGCGGTCCTTATCTGCCATCAAATTCTATGTTTCTATGTATCTAAAGAACTATTTAGAAAGTGTAAACTTGTTAAATCCACTTGTTAATTCACTACAGTCAGGCTTTAGGTGAACCACTGCATGGTGTCTGCTGTAGCTAAAGTTATGAAAAATTGGTTCACTACATCAATAATAAACAATATACAGGAGCCATATTCCTCAACTTGAGTAAAGCGTTCAACACAGTTGACCATAAGCATGGCTTAACTGCCCATTCAGTAAACTGGTTCTCCAGCTGTCTAACAGAAAGACTCCAGTGTATTCAAGCGAATGGACATCTATCCCCCTCTTTACCACTCTCAAGAGGTGTACCTCAAGGATCCATTTTACAACCATTATTATTCACAATCTACATTGATGATATTCTCAATTCCAAACTGCATTTTGTTGCTGATGACCCTGACCTGTACACGTCAAACCTGCATTGGTAGATGCTGGCTCAGAATTGCAGTCCGACTTCAATCAGTTACAACATAATTTAAAAGATTCTAAATTACTATTGAATGCTAAAAAAAAACTAAGGCCAAGTTCTTTCTACCCCTGCAACTGCCAAACCTTCCATCTTCACAAGTTATTCCTGCACCTCTCTTAACTATCCTAGGGGACTTGCTAGAGACCATCAATGAATTTAGATTTCTTAGAATCAGGCTGGATAGTAGATTGTCATTCTCAGTACACATAAAAACCCTGATGAGCAAACTTAAAGCAAGACTGGGCTTTTTCTTTCAGGAATAAATCCGTATTTCTCACTGACATTAGAAAAATGCTAGTGCAAGCCATCTTTGTCTTCTCATCATGCAGATGTTATTTACAACAGTAGTGAAATATGTAATCAACACAAGTTAGACATCCTTTATCATCATGCGATCCACTTTATAACTAATGTCCCTTATAGAACCCACTACTGTGCCATCTATTCCACAGTGGGCTGAACATCGCTAACCACTAGAAATCTGTCCCGTATTTATACAAGGGCATACAAAGCACTGCTGAATGATCTCCTGTTCTACATTACATCCTTATATCACAGCTCACATAGCCATCATTTCCTCAGGAAAAATGTCTATATCCTGCTAGACGTGCATAAATTGCATAGCCAAGATGGTACAGCAGCAATTAAATATGCTATTCCAGCTCCTTGGAACAAGTTGCAAACCACCTTTAAGCTCACAGAACTAGTAATACTCAATGTTTTCAAATCCCTGACCAACAAGGCCCTCAATGACAAATGTTATGCTAGCTAGCTCATTCCCAGATATTGAATCCTACTACCCAACTCACACTTATGCTTCCCCATTTACTTTACCCTGGCCACTTAGTGTGAAATGTTGCAACATGACTGCTTGAAGCACTATGTACTGTACATGTTGCAGCCAGTAACCAACTGTAATCATTGCACTCTGTAACCATGTGTAATTATTGTACCCTGTAACTATCCTTAAATGTTTGTACCCTGTAATGGAATGTAATTATTTGTTGCCTTTTATTATGTTCATACTTCATGCAAATCTTTTGTTGTCCCTGTATTATTGTATAGTATCTAATGTTTTGAATCATCCTTGATAGGATCTCCTTGTCAATGAATATGCTCAATGGAGCTTTTCTATGAATAAACTTTAACTTGAACTACTGATTGACATGTCATACTATAGCACAACCTATCACTGAGTACCAGTGTACATTTCTGTTTATCTTCAGCTGCTCCATTATGTGAAGAATGTAATTTTTGAGGACAGTGCAGGTGAGAAGATGTTTTTTGATGCAAATGGAGATTCTCCTGCAATGTACAACATGCTAAATTGGCAGGTATCCCTTGACAGAAATACCACCAAGTATGTGCATGTTGGACATTTTGACTCTCGAGCTCCTTCAGGACAAGACATCTTCATTAATGAGAGCCTGATTTTGTGGAATGGAGGCAGCTCACAGGTTAGTGCACAATAGAATATGTTAGAGGTACAGAACAAGATGTGACTTAAAAAACATGCAATATAATCAATAAAACACAGACCACCTGGTGGTAATTTTATTTTAGGAAGCTGGGGTATTCAGCCTTATGGCTTATTCTTGCTTCAGCTTTATTCATTTAATGATCACTTTATTCAGAGAAGAAGAAGAAGAATCAGCATTTATATAGCACCATGCATTTCTGCTTAAAGTTGAACCAGCATAATATTCTGTGGTGGTTTGCATATGCAGCCCATGATGCTTTGATTTGTGGGGGCATGTGTGATTTTGTATTTCTTTGAAACTTTGCTTCCCGGCCAAATGCCCTTTGGGGTAACCATTGCCTCAGTGCTTGTGCACAGAGGTTCTTTGTCTTTCAAATTGTTTTTTATTTTAATTGGGTTCACCACAACATAACCCAGATAGATCATCTTAGGGAAGCTGGTTCATTCCATTGGGGTGCCAAACAGACAAGGCATACTGATGAGTCCTGGTAGGATGAAACACGTGTCTTTGTCTTCTGTTGGTGCCCTTTGCAACTGTGTGAGAGGCCTTTTGGCACCGTGCATTTCTGCTTAAAGTTGAACCAGCATAATATTCTGTGGTGATTTGCATATGCAGCCCATGATGCATTGCATTGTGGGGGCATGTGTGATTTTGTATTTCTTTTATGTAGCACATTTCATAAGCACTTTATAAGCAATGCTAGACTGGTAGTGAAGTGACTGAATGAGTAGTGGTGGACATATTGCACACCCACACACAGCCTGGACAATTGCATGAACCGATAATATGGGAAGAGGAATGTTGGCCAGGACACCGGGAATGTCCCCTACTCTTTGTGAAGAATGCCCTGAGTTCTTTTACTTCCACTTAGACACCCACCAGGACAGCACCAGGATGGGTAGATGGGACCTTGGTTTAAAGTCTCATTTGAAGGATGGTACACCCCAGCAGTACAGCACCCCAGTACTGCACTTGGGTATCAGCAATTTAGGTACAAGTGCAATCCTGGTGTGGGAATAGAAACCATGACCTTTTGGTCTAAAGGCGGATATGCTACCAACTAAGCCATGCTGACACAGAGAGGTGCCATGAATATGGAAATTTGCTGATACAGTATGTTGTTTAGTATTAACAATAACTGTCCATTATTACCAAATAAACATTTATTAAGCAGTAATAAAGCAGTTCAAATAAAGTATTACCCTTTAGTCATTTTTGTTATAATCCTTTTGCATAATTTTAGTGATTCATTTTCCTCCTTTGTTAAATGATCTCCTAATTGCGAGAGATCAAAAGGCACGTACTATCTTAGTCCTTCTTGATCTCTTGGTGGCATTTGACACTGTAGACGATGGTTTGCTTTTGGAGCACCTGCAACACTTCTGTGGATTATCTGCCACAGTTTTAAGTTGGATTTGATCTTTCCTCACAGGCAGGTTACAGAGGGTTGTCACTGGAATTTATTCCTCTGATGCCCTCCCCCCTGTCCTGTGGGGTGCCGCAATGCTCCATATTGGCACTCATGTTATTTTCAGTGTACATGCTGCCATTGGGAGATATCATTAGGAAGTACAATTTGGGTTTTCACTGCAATGCAGATGATACCCAACTGTATATGTCCTTTATGCCCAGACAGGATGATGCTGTCTCTATGCTTAACTGTCTAACCGAGATCAAAGACTGGATGAGCTCTAGCTGGCTGAGATTACATCCAGACATGACTGAGGTGTTGGTTGTGGACCCAGGTCATTCAGCGGTGGGTATTGAGTCTGGGCTTCCTTCTAGCCTATGGATTAATGGTGTCCAGCTCATGACCTCAGATCGGGTGTGTAACTTGGGTGTTATTTTCGATAGCGATTTGACTTTGAAATCTCAGGTCTCTGCTGTTGTTAAATCTTCCTTTTACCATCTAAGGAATATCGCCCAGGTGAAACACCTGGTTCCTCTGGCTGACCTCCCTGTATTGGTCCATGCCTTCATAACCACCCGCCTTGATTACTGCAATGCCCTCTACCTAGGGCTTCCTGGGATTGATATCCACCACTTGCAGCTGGTGTAGAAGACAGTAGCCAGGCTTCTGACTGGTATGTCTAGGACTAGTCATATTAAGCCTATGCTGCGTGAACTGCTCTGGCTGCCGGTACAGTGGTAGATCACCTTTAAGGTCAGTTTGCTGACCTACAAAGCCCTACACGAGCAGGGACCCCAATATATGCAAGAGCTCCTGATTCCCTACTGCCCCCGCCGTTTATTCCAATCCACCAATGAGGGATTGCTGGAGATTCCCAGGGTTCATTTGAAAACATCTGGGGCACATGCTTTTTCTTATGTTGCATCTACCCTGTGGAAATCTCTGCCTCGTCAGTTAAGAGAATGCCCGACCGTCATGAGTTTTAAATCTGATTTTAAGACTTATTTGTTTTATCAAGCTTCTTCTGTATGATCTGAATCTCTGTTACTGTTTATATTGGATTTTATTGTAAAGCGCCTTGATAATTTGAAAAGTGCTCAAGAAATAAATTTTATCTTTACCTTTACCTTTGTTCTCTCTTCTTTTTTTGATCTTTTATTAATTGCATTTTCACAGTAGAAACTATCAAACTTTCTATAAATCTTACATTGCTGGGGCTTCAACTTCTGTACTTTCACTTTTAGTCCTTTGTCTTTACTGGCTTGCAAGGTTCATGGAGGTGTTGATGATACATTTGGTCTAACAACCCAGAACACAGCTGGCTTTGTGGCATGTGCAGTAGATGCTCTTTATATCAGACATATTTAGCATACCCTTTTTCTTCTGTTGTAAGCAGCATCTGATGTACCGTATGTTTAACTGTGGTCTGGAAAAAAGTTAAATGAGTGAGGGGGGTTTCCTTAAGCAGCCCAGTTAAATGCAGTTAGGCTCCAGTAGCTCAGTCACATGGATTACATTTTTTTATTTTTCCCCCTCATTAAGTCAGTTCCTCTCTAGTTTAGTTGGAGGGTTTTGTGTTTTTAAGATGCTGAGATGCCTGAAACTGAAAAATCTGAAGCTCTGGCAAAGATAAAATATAAGCTTTCAGCTTCTCCACTGGTTCCTGCTGAGTGGCCTAGTAGCATGGTCAAGGTGCAAGTGGAGCAGGAGACTGAGACAGGCCTTGTGGTTTGGGAGCTCAGTGAAACTAAATCCTTTATGACTGCTATTCACTCTGGCATTAATAATTTGACTACTATGCTAACAGCTGTGTGGATTTCAGTAAAGGGCCTGGGCAACGGGTTGAGCAGACAGAGACCTTGATTGGGCAGCTTGAGGATTTTGCTTATTGATTGAGGCTAGTTAAGAAGGAGCTGTGTCAGCTTTGGAAGTGGCTGGATGAGCAAGAAATCCATAGCCACCACAGCAATGTCTGACTCTTTTGTTTGCCTGAAGGTTCCAAGGGCAATGACATGCTTTGCTTTATTCAAAATTCCCTGCCTCAGTGGTACAATTGGCTATGCAACCTTGTGGTGGAAGTAGAGAGGATGCATCTTGTACCAGTGCGTCCTCCCTCCCATGGATGCTAATGCTCAGCCTCACCCTGTGGTAATGAAATTGCTTCACTTTCAGGAAAGAGAGCGCATCTTGGGGGGAGCATGGTCCATTAAAGAGATTCAGTGGCAGGGGGCAAGACTGCCTTTTCATCCGGATCTACCCAAATGAGTAACTGATCAACTGATGGCCTTCTACCCAGTCAGGGACTTTGGCTAAGCAAAGGGGCATTATATGTTTCTTGGCACACCCCGCTACATTGTGGATCTTCCTGCGTAATAGAGACAAATCCTTTTCTTCACCTAAGGAGGCTCAGCAATTTTTACTGGGGGTTTCTCATTCAGATCAGAGAGTCATGCCTAAGGGGACTCAGCCCTCTTTGATTACTAAACCATAAGAGATACAGTCAGCTTCAGCATCTCAGTCTGACACAGGGAAGAAAGATGCTAGTCATTCACTTCCTCACTCTGCAGTTCCGGATGAGGACTTAATGGACTGAAGGTTTGTTTTTTTAATCAGGACAGTGGTAAGAGACAGTTTCCTCTCCCTTCTACGGAACTGCTGATGTGATTTTATTGTGTCTTTTTTCTGGCCTGTTGTTTTACTATTGGGCTGCTGAAGTCAACTAATTATACTGATTTCTTTTGGGGGATTCAGTTTTCTGTAAACATAGCAGCCGTTAGAGTGTTCTTGTCCCTCTTCTCTTACTGATTTACTTTGGGGGATTTTCCATGGAGGGCCTGTGTCTTGGTTGATTGGGTGCATTTGTTTTTTTCTTGGGAAGCTCTTGAGGGCACTGGTGTTCGGGTGTTGTTTGGAGTCTATTGGGCTCCTCTTGTTATATTGTAGTTTTTAGTGTTTTCAGTTGCTCTCATGTTTTTTTTTTCATTTTAACTATTCCAGCTGCTATGTGCTAGGCGGTGAGGCTGGGTGATGGTGGACATAGGCAAACCGGGTTTCTTTTCCTGGTATTTCGATTGTTAGCTTTGTACAGTCATAGGGGGACTCCAAAGCTAATAGTTTATGGGTAGTTTTTCTTTGGTTTGTTCACTAGTGGGGGTCCTGTTTGTTTTTGTTTGTGATTTTTGTATCTGATGGCTACATTGGATGGATCTTAGGAGGGGTGGCTGTTACATCTCCAGGGGTATGTATTTGATAGGGACAGGCACAGTGACCCTAAGCATATCCAAATGCAAGCCATGAGATTTCCATTTTTTGTTATCTCATTTATGTTTTCTTTGTACCTGATATTAATCTATCTTGCTATAATTATTATTTTTCATTGGTTTATCAATTTATTTTTAAGTTTTTTTTTTCACTTTAAGCTACAGCTGGGGATATGGTGGTGGATGGGGGTCATCTGAGAGATTTTACTGTAGGATGGTTATGACATGAAAGATGTTTTACTGGAATGTGCGTGTGATGAATGTGCCTATCAAACATAAACGGGTTTTATCTCATATTAAAAAAACAATGGGAGAAACCGTTTTTTTGGAGGAAATCCATTTACTTAAAAGCGAAGTAGATAGGTTTAAATCCAATTGGAAGGGGCAGGTGTTTGAAGCCTTGTATACATCTAAGAAGTGAGGAGTTATGATTTTATTAAGAATGTCAATGGGGTCACCCAATCAGTTGTGTGGGATCCTCAGGGAAGGTGGCTTCTAGTAGTGGTTACTCTAGATGGTTAGAATTATATTTTAGTGTCTGTCTGTCTATGGGCCCAATAGTGATGGTTCCCCCTTCTCTCACAAGCTTTCTCAGATCCTTCATAACAGTAAGGGAAAGATCATACTGGATGGGGATATGAATGATGTTCTTAACCCTGTCTGTGATTGCAGTGGTACTTCAGTCAGACTTGATACTCCTTGTTCTAGGGCTTTACATAGGCTTCAGAATGACCATGGGCTCCAGGATGTCTGGAGGTTACAAAGAAACATAGAAGCTGTTGGTAGATATGGACTTCTTTGGCCACCTAGTTGGCCCATATTTTCCCTACCTATATTGACACTGGTGACCCTACTCATTCCCCAGGCTTTACCCACCCCTTACTTCTAATATCTCTCCGTATCTATCCCATGCAGTCTTGAATCCTGCAGCTGTTTCAGACCCTACCATTTCCACTGGGAGGCTGTTCCAAGCATCCACTACTCTCTCTGTGAAGATGTACTTTCTACCATTACCTATGAGTCTCTCTCTTCTATCTTCATACTGTGACCCCTTGTCCTCAAACATTTTTTTATTTGAAATATGCTTTCTTCTTGCACCTTGTTTTTACTTGTGAGATATTTGAATGTTTTTATCATAGCCCCTCTTTTTTCCAGGGAATACATATCTAATTGCTTGATCCTTTCTCTATAGGGCTTCAGATGCAGTCCGATGCATTGTGGATGCCCTCCTTTTTACTGCCTCCACCCTATCTATGTCCTTGTAGAGATGGGGTCTCAAGAATGGAACACAGCACTCAAGGTGTGGTGTCACCAGTGTTCTATACAGTGGAATTATTACCTCCTTCCTCCTACTTGTGATTCCCTCCTTATGCATTCCAGCATCCTGAATGCCTTCTCCACTGCCTTGTTGCACTGTCATCAGAAATGATCACTCCAAGGTCTCTTTCCTGCATTGTGATCATTAGTAGTCAAGATATAGTTTGGAAGTCTGATGTCAGCAGAGGCAAGATGGCAGCTGCTATGAACCAGCCAGAGCACTAGCCCATTTCACTTTAGTTGTTTTATCTCATTCATTGTGTGTTTTGCTTTTTTCTGATATTTTTTTTTAGTATTTTATTAGTTAGATTAGTTAGGGCAGAAGAAGTGAAGTAGATAAGTCAGTTATCATATTTTTTTCAAGGGTTTTCTTTTCTCTCTTTATCTCAGCATGCTGACATTTTGCCAGAGTTAATACTGTGCTGTGGGGTGTTTCAGTTCTTTGCTCCAATTTAGTGTGGTTGTGTAGTGTCGGAGCAATTGGCTGAGACTAAAGTGGACTGCTTATGATCTTTTGCAGAGCTACTTATTGGCAGTCCACTTCATTTGTCTTGTTTTATTCATTTTATTTGTTATTGAGGAAGTGCTACTGCAGACTGCTATCACTCCTTTAAGATGGTAGCTTTGTGGTTTATGCTTGAGCTGTAAAACTTGTCTCATTGAGGCAGCAAGGAGCAGAGATGGATGGATAGGCATTTGTCATCATTCTGTGGCCTATTTTTACCCAGGGAACATTCAAGGGAATTTTCACTGATCGAAGAGGGGATTACCACCAAGGACTGAGAAGAGACAAGTGGAGACAGAACAACTAAGGACCCTTGGGTCATGAGTTCTGCTAGTGGATTGCCACCACTACTGTTTTATGAGCTTGGACTGACTGGAAGTTTTGATTATTTGTTGTTTTTTTTAACTTGCTCTTGCTGGGTGCTTTTGGTGATGGGTGAGGTACGGTTTTGGTCCTGGGGAACATGAGGAAATAGCTGGTGGTGCTTTCCACTGGAGACTGGAAATGTCAGTTGCTGGGGATGTTGGTACCATCAGGTGTTTGGAGGACTGCTGGGGTATTGAGCCTCTGCCCTCTGTCATCTGAGGCTGATTTCTGCCTCCTGCCTGTGACTGGGCACTGCTTGGCAGGCTACGCCAGAGATTTTGGACATTGTTGTGGTTTTCTTGGACTGGTGAGCTGTTGTCTGGTGGTGTGGCTTGCTGGACTTGCCTGGTGGCTGCTGTCATGGTTTGGTTGGCCATTGGGAGGGGTGCCGGAGGTCTACGTCTGGTGGTAAGCAGGCCTCCTGGTTGCCCTTGGGACTCTTGGGGTGGGGGATGGAGGGTCCCCTTCCCTGAGCCCTTGTATCCTGTGGGGTCACTTGTCCTTGTTGTAGTCATTGAGGGGGCCAAATTGCAAGCTGAGGAATGCACAAAAGTTACTATCTTAACCTGGGTGATTTGTGAGGAAGAACTGCTCCCTTACTGGTTCAGTGGTGAAAAGACAGGTTCCCTGATTTATAACTTGTGGCCTTTTAGTTTGGTTTGACAGAGTGAGACACCTTCCTAAATCATCTGTTAGTACTGATATGAATGGTGGACTACTTGAGTGAGAGTCCAGCTATTTTGAACCTTATAAAAACTGTAGCTGGCTAGGGGTGAGAGCCTCAGCTAAGCATTAGTATATATCTGTTTTGGTTGATAGTAACTGACTTTTACCCTCACTTCCTGATCTGGAAATAGTTCTAACTTTGCTGGAGGTTTACTTGGTATTATATTGGGAGGGTTATTTGTTATTTATTTTACTTTATGTAATGGTTTTGTGTTTACTGTGTTTATATATATTATTTTTTTGTGTGTTGTGCTTGTGATGTTGTTGCCCTGGCTATAGCTAGAATGTGTAAGCAGCAGACCCTCTGAGTCAGATGTTCCTCCTCCTTTGAGCTCCTAGGCCTCCACTCTTTAACTGTCCTCTATTGCCTTCAGCTGTCTACAGATACTGCAGGGATTTGGGGATAGCGAGTAGGAGGCAACAGGGGGCTAGACCAGGAGGAGAATGGGAGCTGGGTGGCTGGATTGGTGTAATGGGGACTCAGAGACACACTAGGATGAAATGGGTGCCAGATTGAGGTCCCCCTTGTCTGGTACCCATCCCCAAGGGCTCCATATTTAGTGGACTGGTGACTCGGCCAGCCTCTGTCTCATCCTACTAGGCTGGTGTAATGCAATGCCAGGTTCATTAAGAAAAAGATGGTTATTATTGCCAATCTTGTTTGGTCAGAGGACCTGGTTTGCATCATAGAGACCTAGCTGAATGAAAATTCTGGCCCTATCTTGGAGTCAGCTATTCCAGCCAGGTTCTCGGTGATATGCCACCTGAGGCAGGATTGCAGGGGGTAGGTCTGTAGCAGTTTGTTTTGATTCGCATTTGGGCCTTGCAGCTGTACCTGTGGGAGAGACCAGATTTTTTGATTGTACAGTAGTCACAGGTGTGGGATGCAGAATTCTTTTTTTTTATATACCGTCCACCCGGGGGTGAGAAGCAATTACCATAGGAAGTTGTGGACTTTCATTGTTGCCATGGTGTTGGGAGTCCCCCAGATTGATGGTTCTGGGAGACTTCAATGTCTGAATTGACAATGAACTTTTGCAATTTTGTCAGGACTTCCTCTAGCTTATGCATTTGTTGGGTCTCACACAGGTGGTTATCTCTGTTTTCTTGTTTTTTTCCTTTTTTCTTTTTTTCTTTCCAAATCAGACCAGAGCGTACATTCTCATCCAATTTAGACATTGCTGCCTTCTTGTAAAAAGAAATTGCTCATCATCATTTTTATAAAAAGGAAAAAAGAAAGGGGGGAGTGATTTCTGTGTCTGCGGATCCTAAAAAAATAAGGGGGATGACTGCAGCTTCTCTCTCTTATTATATAAAACATACAAGGATAAGCAAGAGAGAGGCCATTCAAGCTTTAATTTTCTATTTCTCCTCTCTTAAATAGTTAAGCAGTGGAATCCATATTTTCCTAAAGTTTTCCCATTCAGTGTTTTTCATATAAAAAATGATTTCAAGATTTCCACAATCCATAACTAAATTAATCCAGTTTGTATAAGTAGGTGGATCCTGTGATTTCCGTTTTAGCAAAATAATTTTTTTGCATTAATTAATACTATATCCAGTAGTTTCCCATTGTCAAAATCTCCTGGAGTTATAATTTCAGATTGCCAGATGTAACTACTTCCAAAAGAATTATTCCAGGATCAAAAGGAAACTTCAGGCCCAAAATCCTGGAGATACATATCATTATTGTTTTCCAGAAATCACCCATCCGCGGACAGGTAACAAATATATGCAAAAGGAATCCAGAGTGTTTTTTACACCTCTGGCATTTATCAGAAAGTTGTGGGTTAAATTTGTGCAGTTTTCCAGGCATTAAATAAGTTCTGTGATACATATTATACTGAATTTGTTTCAGCCTACTGTTTTTTGATACCTGAAGCAGATTTTTTGTGATTCTCTGCCATTTTTGACTTGTAAAATTTGAGCCTATATCCTTTTTCCACTTGACAAAGAGTTGCTCTAAGTATAACATATTTATATCTTGACAGATTTTATAAAGACTGCCAATCAATTTTGTATCATATCCTGAATCAAATAATTGTTCAATGGGGGAGCTCTTGGGTTGATCGAGGGTCCCTCTTTTATTTGTCATTATATACCTAAACTGTAAGCATATATAAAAAAAAAAACTTCCTCGAACTTATATTTCTCTTTGAAAAAAGAATAATCCATAAAGGTACAGTACCTTGGTGAAGAAAATGATCAATCTGAAAGACTCCCCTTTTCTCTGGATCATATACTAATTTGTTCTTTTTAAATTCTGGCAGAGAGTTCAGCAAGGTAAAGGATGAAAGTGTTTCCTTCCATCCTATAATCCTGTGAGCCTCTCTCCAAATTTTCAAAGAAAATTTAGTAGTCTGCAGCAATGACATCGAATTTGCCTTATTTTCTGGACTTGACAATATATTTCTCATACATCTGCTCCTTAAATTATTTTCTTCTAAATCCAGCTAGATTTTTCTACATATGAAAAAAAGATTTTATTTGCGCTAATTGAGCTGTGAGATAATACCATTTAAAGTTTGGTGGGGCAAGGCCTCCATTGTCAGTGGGGGCATATCATTTTTTTAAACTAATCCTGGGGGCCCCACCTTTCCAAACAAAATTTCTTATTTCTGACTCTAATTTTTCAAGCATTTTATCCAAAATCCATAAGGGCAAAGACTGAAAATGGAAGAGGAACCTTGGCAGTAAATTCATCTTTACTACATTCATCCTTCCAATAACCATTAAGGGTAATAAAACCCATCTTTGTAAGTCAGTTGAAATTTTTTGTACTAATGAATTATAATTAGCATTATATATCTCCTCCTAATTTTGTGTAATCCAAATTCCCAAATTTTTATTTTTTTTTCTTTACCTCCAGGTTTGTCTGCAACTTGAATTCAGCTGACTGAAAATTTTAACTGTATGGAAGAACTTCTGTTTTAGCTACGTTCATTTTATAACCGGAAATCTTTGAGAATCTTTCAACAATCCACATCACATAAGGATATGAATGCAATAAATCCTACAAGTACAATAATATATCATCTGCATATAATGAAATGATCTGTCTCCGCCCTTTCACAGATAAACCAGCAATCTCACTATCATGTCTAATGGCTTGTGCCAGTGGTTTGATATATATATATATATATATAGTGAAAAACAGTGGGGAAAGTGGCAACCCTGTCTTGTACCCCTACCCAATTGAAATGGAGGTGAAATCTGGTCATTGGTCTGTATACAGGCTGTAGGGTTCTTATATATTTGTTTAATAATTTTAATAAAACCCAGCCCAAATCCAAATTTTTGCAAAGTGAAACAGATGTATTCCCACCCTACCCTATCGAAAGCCTTTTCGACATCTAACGTTACTAAAGCTGCATTTTGTGAAATCAATATTTCCATTATATTCATTGTTTGTTGTATATTGTCCATAAATTTCCTTTCTGCAATAAAACCAGTTTGATCTAAATTTATAATTTTATTAATAATCTTTGAAAGTCTTTTTGCTAAGATTCTTGTAAAGATCTTATAATAGGAATTTAAAAGTGTTATAGGCCTAAAAGAATCACATTTCTGGGCAGATTTATTCTGTTTTAATAAAAGAGTAATATTGGCTTGAAAAAAGGATGGGGAAAGGAAACACCTCTGTTCATTATATCATTAAATAATGGGAACAATACCTGAACCAAAGAGTCCCTAAATTACTTATAAAATTCATTCCCAAAATGGTCAGGTCCTGCCTCTTTGTTATTCGTTAACTCTGAAATGGTTTCTGTTATTTCATGTACGGTAATCTGTTCTTCCAAAGCCCTTTGTTCTTGTTCATCTTTTAAATTCTAAACCCCTTAAAAATTCTTCACACTCATCCCTGCCCACCTTGTCTTCTTGTGTGTATAATTTAGCAAAATATTTAACAAAAGTATTATTAATTTGTAATGGGTCTAAGACTTTCTGACCTCTTTCATTTTCTATTACTTCTATATTTTTTGTGTTCTTTCTTCTTGTAGTTGAAAGGCCAGAAGCCTATTTGGCTTTTCCCCCAAAAAATAGTACTTTGCCCTGGCCCTTGCCAAGGCCCACTTTGCTCTATTTTAAACTAAATTCTTAATTCTGTCTCTTAAGGAGAGATCCCTATGCAGGGCCTGACCTGTCAGTATATAATAGGATTCTGCCTCTACTAATTCCCTTTCCAAGATCTCCACTAGACACTGTTCAGATTTTATTTTAAAGGAGGAGTATGTAATGCATAAACCCCTTAAAAAAGCTTTTAATGCATCCCATACCACACCAGTCTTTATCTCCGCATCACTGTTATCTTTTAAGATATTTCTGATATCCCCTTTAGTCATTATTATAAAGGTTTCATCAATAAGCATAAAGTTATTTAACCTCCATTGTCTTCAGACCATAGTATTGTTAAATTGTTTAATATAAAGATGGACTGATGTGTGATCAGAAATATTAATTGGATCATATCTTATATTTTCTATATTCCTTCATAGTTGTCTAGAAATCAAAAACATAGTCAATCCTAGAGAAATAATTATGCCTTAAAGAATGAAAGGAATAAACTTCCTTGTCTGGAAAACAAACTGTCAGGGCATCTATTAAGTCCAGGCCCTCTATATATCTTTTGAGTAATGGAATTAACTTATGTTTGCTCTCTTTAGTTCCTGGACTTCTATCCAACACACTTAAAGTAATGTTGAAATCCCCAGCTGTGATATATGGCTTTGGAAACTTTGCAATATCACCAAACATTTGATTAAAGAAGTCTGGACTTTCTTCATTTGGGGCGTATATTGAGGCCAAGGTGTAATACAATTCCTTTTTTTCTTATACCTATGATTATGTACCTCCCTTCAGCATCACAGTGTTGAGCTGTAATAGAAAAACCTGATTTTTTTAGTAAGAAAATAGCTGTTCCTCTTGATTTTCTATTGTAAGTCAAAAAAGCCCCATCAGTTCTGTATAAATTCTTAAAGTAAATAAAATCTCTCCTTTCGAAATTAGTTTCTGACAACAAGAGAAACTCTATTTTTTTCTTTCTGGATTATTTATTATTGCATGAATTTTGGTCTGATCTCTTGCTCCCTTCACATTCCATGTCATGATTTTACTTGAGTTCATTATAATATTTTTGCCTTCCTGTTTTTGAACTTAGGCACGCAGTCATAAAAATGCCCCATTCTTGAGACCCACAGGCACAGAACACTAATCAACCAGCTCAAACAAAAAAATGCATCTTTGAATATCTTAAACTGGTAGCCCCCATTACCAATTCCCAGGATTTGCAAATTAATAATATACTTTTTTCTTCCTTTTTCTTTTGTATATGGTCTACTATACATTCGATATTTCATAAAAACAAAATATTTCTCCCAGTCTACCACTCCCCTTATCCCACCTCCCCTTGCCCAAGCTTTCCCAATGCAAACCATAGAGCAAAACAATTGTATGAATAGAAGGGATCAGAAAAAATCTAGTGCTCATGAAAAACTCAAATCCCTTCCCAAAATATATTTTTTCTTCTCTTGTTTTCTTCCTACAGTAATTTGTATTCCCACCCCCCCAACATAAGATGGATGAAAATAATCTGGTGACACAGCAAGTTCACCAGAAGAGCTACTGTTGAACTGTTATGAGACAACATGCATTGAGTGTGCCCCCCAGAGGAAAACATCATCAAAAATAAAAAAGAAAGAAAGAAAGTAGAATCCTATAAAACAAATAAAATGGGGGGGGGGGCAGCTGAGCCATAATAATCACTTTAGCCCAAACAAATCTCCCTCATGTATTACAAATTGAGTGGTACAGCATATGTACACTTCCCCCCTCTCTCTCAAGGCTATCTATTACATCCCTTAAGATTAGCAAGCAGGCATCCAATTACTACTTTGTTAAACCCTTTACATTACATCAAGGAGTAACTTTAATTCCCTCTACTGTCATTTTTCAACCATTTTTTAATTGTCTGTTTCACATCTGGGGTGATGTAAATATCCAAACTCTGCCTTGAAACCAAACTTTTAATTTAGCTGGGGGGATCATCATAAAGCATACATTCATTTTAACCAACATGCTTTTGGGGTTAGCAAAAGCCTTTTGTTTATTTATGACTTCATATGGTAAATCTGGAAAAGCTTTAATGCCTGCTATTTTAAGACCATTCTCCAATCTGGATTTCTTCAAAATCTCCTCTCTCTCTTGAAAATTATGAGGTTTGAAAAATATAAGTCAAGGCTGTGACCCTATATGTCTTGGATTTTTCATTGCCCTGTGGGCCCTGCCAGCTCCACTTTCTTATCTGGATAAGTTCTCCCAAGGGTCTCCATCAGGGCCTTTTCCAAAAATTCTAGTGGATTTTCACCTTCTGTGCCTCAGGAATTCCCCCTAGTTTTAAATTGTCCCTTCTGCTCCACATCTCCAGTTCTTCAATTTTAAATCACAATTTTTCTAACTCCTCTGAATGTAAGTCAATTTTCCTTGGAATAGGAGTGAATGAGTCTTTGAGAGTGCTCACTCTTTCTTCCAACTCTGTAGTTTTTATATTCATTGTGTTAAATTCTGGGAGAAATCGGTTGCTGAATTGGTCAGCTGTGCAACTGAAAGTGTAACATCATTGAAGCCTTCTTTGATTTCCTTTATCAAAGAGTTGGCCTCTTCTCCTTGACGACATGGAATTTTTGGGCTGACTACTATACTGTGCATCCTATGGTGCAATTGCTGATTCAAATTCCTCCTCCTCAGTAAGCAATACAGGCTTCTCTTGTATTGCTTGAGACACCCTCACTTGCTGGGATAAGGAACCAAGTTGTTCTGTAGGCCATATTAATCCTGGAGGGTCAGTTGACAAAGAGCCACCTGGTAATTCTTTTCCTGCTGACATTCCTTCCTGCAGGCTAGTTAAACCCAAAACTGATGCTTCTGCTCTCGCTTCTAAATACTTATTTGGATTTGGAGTTAGAGATTTTAGAAAATTAAACAAATTTTCAGACAATCTTTTCATACTACCTGGAGCACTTATTGTTTCAGAATTATTAATGGACCTCCCTCACTTTTTCTGGGATTCTTTTTCTGCGAGATTCAAGTTTTCTTTCCACATAGATGAGCGCCATGCTTTATGAGACATTACCCCCCTAATGTTCATGCATATAAAAAGGACATAGTTGATTTAAAAACACCACTTCTCCTAGCTGTGGGGGAGAGAAAAATACCAAAAGGAAAATTCACAGATTCTTTCCGTTCCAGTTGTTTGTGTCCTGCAATAGTCTTCAATGCCACACATTAAAGACAGACTGGAGTATATATTTCATATGAGGAACATCAAACAGCCAACATAAATATATAAAGGGGTACTTCGTAAGTCCATTAACTGATGTGTTCTCCATTAGCGTTTCATTTTCCTCTCGAGGCAACACGCGCAACTGCTCAGTTAAACAGCGTGCCCACCATCTTGCTCCCCCCAGGTGGTTATCTCTGTGACATATAATTATGGCCACTCATTGGACCTGATTTACCTACTGGGGATGGAAACATCCAACTTGGTGGTTAAACCAGTTGGGTGGTCAGACCAAAAAGATCCAAAAAGAGATGCACTCCACAGATTGATGTCCACACACTGGCTCAATAAATTTGGATTTTAATTTCACTCTTCAACAGATACAATGACCGTCAGTGTTAGAACTATCTAAGTGGCCACTAAAAATATCAACACTTCAAGTCCACATTGACCCTTCATCAGGGGACATGGCTGCTGAGAGCTCACATAATGATTTTATAGTGCTCTTAACCAGCTACAGATGAAATGTTTTATTAAATAGTCAAAGTGCCCAAATATATTGTGATCTTTAAGCTAATTACAAAAGCACCAATTACAAATAAAATAAGAAAATGACATTGATACAACTCATATAAACTTCTTAGGACCATAGAAAGTTGTTTATATAAAACAAATATTTCAATATCCACAAGTTTATAAGAAAGGGACCCTTTAAGAAAAAAGAAGAATGGGCTCTGTTTTATCACAGTGAAATGCTTAAATATGCTGAAGAACATTTTTAAACTTTAGAAACAAATAGATGGAGGTATTGCAATTCCATAGTACAGAAGTTTACAGCAATACATTTCAATTCAGTTCACTCTCAGCAGAATGCAGGAATATGCTGAAACATTCTATATAAGAGAAATATAGAGATAAGGGTGTTGTGATTTAATGGTCCAAGCATACATTTTATTTATTTATTTATTTATTGAAATGTTTCACCAGGAAGGCACACTGAACAACACATTGCTTACTGTCCCAGAGCGACCTGGGGGTAGGGAACAATAGCACAGAATACAGAGAAATATTACGATGCTGGAATGCAATTTGCTTACTTGTATACAATGACAGCATGAGGGATTACAAGTGGATCACATTGGCTAACAATGCAACAGTTAAGTATAGTAGATATGAATACACATATAGCAAATTAGCAACAGTTGGTGGCAGTTGTTAACACTGGAACACATAAAATAACTTGGCAACAGTATGTAGCACTAGATGGTAAGGTGATGCAATAGTAATTGGTAGCCATTAGTGTAACATAGATATTCAAGATTTACAGTGATTGAAGTAAAGAGAGGAAGAATGAAAGGAGGGAATGAAGAATTACAGAGGACAGAATGGAAGAAGTAAAAGGAAATTTATGAAGAGACACAGGCAGAACACGATTTTCGAGGCAAACAGAGATGACAGGGTGGACTGAAGTGCAAATAAGAAGGATATGGGGTAGGTTATAACTGCTTAATTGAATGTAGCAGTAGGCCAGTGTTAGGTTATGTTAACCAGAAGGGGGGTATGAGGAGAGGAGAGGTGGAGTGTGGCAGGGTGATGAGAGAGAGGTATTGTAGGTGGGGGGTATCCAAGGGGAAGGGGAGTTGAAATTCAACAGTGACCTATTATCCCTATCTGGGCAGGGCGGTGGACAGCCCTACTGATAGGACACAGGTTATAGGTGAGAGTTATTTATATATAGTGATGTGAGGGGTGTTGGTGGAGGGGATATTGTGGGGGGTAGCAAAGGTCAACTATAGTGGGGGGGTAATAGCCCACCAGTGTACTGGGTGATCCTGCATGCACAAGGCAGTGATCTAACAGTGACTGAGGGGGTGCAGTAAAAGGAGAAATAGGGAAAGGGGGTAAAGTTGTTGCCTACCATGTGCTATGCATCCGGCCTGCACAAGGCAGTGGTTGAGCTCACAGGAAGGAGATAGATTAAGGACAGAGAAAGAAGGAGGAGAAACACTTTAGAAGGAGGGAGAGTAGGGGACTAGGAGGAGCATGATCAGAGGGAAATAGTAGTGGTGGGGAGTAGGCATATGGTAATATGGGCTTAGAGGAGATGGCAGAGGGTGATCGGGGAGGGTAATGGCAGGCACAGTAAGGGGCAAGGAAGTTCTTGAGGGCAGTATTAATGGAGTAGCAAGAGGATAAATGGTGAATCTGAGGGGGAAGAGAATTCCATATTTTTGGGAGGCAGTAAGAATAACTTTATTGGCCAATAAGGGTGGAGAGACTTGGGGCCACCAGGATTTGTGAGTCAGTCGATCTTAGGGAGTGGGAAGGAGGGGGAAGTAGTAAAGGCAGGGGAGAGATAGGAGGGAAGTTCACCCAGCCAGTGCTTGGAGGTGAATTCTGCGCAGTGAGAGAGATATCAGTTTGTCAGGGAAGGGAAGGACAGGGCATGGTAGAAATCTCAATGATGAGTGCAGAGGGGGCTGTCAAAGGTGAAATGGCAAAAGGAGTTGAAGAGGGTATCTAGTCTGGCCAGGGAGAACTTAGGGGATGCATCATAGACCACGTCACAGTAGTCAACGATAGGTAGGATCATCTTCTGGATAATCTCACACCTAATCGTGGGTGGGATGCAGGCATAGTTCCTGAATAAGGGGCTAAGCATGGGATGCCATTTTTTCTGAATAGTGTCGATATGATCAGAAAAGTTCAGGTGTTGGTCCAGCCAGACACCTAAATACCTGAAGGCCTTGAGTTAAGTCCCATCAAGGGTGTGGAAAGAGGGAAGAGAGGGAAACCTCGTAAATCTCTGCCTTGTGCCAAAAGTCATGGAGACTATTTTTTTGGTGTTGAGAAATAGCTGATGGGTTGCAAACCAATGCTGAACTTTGTTGAAGTTGTGCTGTAAGTTAGATGCAACCTCAGTGGGGCATACAAGACTATATCATCAGTGTACATGTGCATGAAGGAGAAGGGAGAGCAGATGGATGGGAGATCATTTAAAAAAAAGAGAATAGTATGGTGCCTAACACTGATCCCTAGGGGATGCAAATTCTTACTGGGAGGGGTAGGGAAATGCATGTATTCACACACACCATCAGTAGTGGTTAGATAGAGCCAGAGTAAAGCACAGGATGTTAAGGCCTGTAAGAAAACAAAAAATAACAGCATAAGTTATTAACATATGTCAGGCACAAATTATGAATGTAATGCAAATCTAATTTATAAATCTATTGACCGTAATGATGCAGTTTCAACTTTTTGATTAGCAATTTCATTACAGTAAAATCGAAGTTACATCACTTCCATTCAAACTATACCGTAATGCTCAACCTTTAAAAGAAAGCAAAACATAATCTGAAAACAGCCTTTTACCTTCCTTTGTAAAACAACAGCTTTGGTATCTATTCAATCAAGCAAATATGGTTTTAGGTCCCAGTGTTCATTAATACCAGATGGTTTTACACTTCTCAGAGTAAAAATATAAAAGCTCTCATGCCTTAATAGCTGATTTGGTCTATTTCCACCATTTTTCATTGGTGAAATGTGTTCCAGACCTGCAAATGTTAAACAGGTAGTGCTACTGTCATGACAGGTTTGAAACATGAAGCGCTGGGGCTTTTAGTGGCCAGTGAGATAGTTCTAACACTGGTGGTCATTGTATCTGTTGAAGAGTGAAATAAAAAAACTGAATTTTGTGAGCCAGTGTGTGGACATCAATCTGTGGAGTATGCCTCTTTTTGGATCTTTTTGACTACAGGTTTGGCATACCTTTGTTACGTACCCTCCTTATTTTGTAGTTCTCAGCAATACATTTTGGGATTTGGGTGGTTAGACCATTATACTATAAGGTTCAATTTCCAGGCTCTCCCCTATAGGTCTGCTCCTGAGGAGATGGTGCAGTACCACCCTTTGAGGGGTGTGACCCCAGAAGGTCTAATGGCGATACTAGACCTATCAGGATTCCCGAGTACAAGAGTGGGTCCAGAGCACCTGGTGCAAGCCTATAGCATGGCTGTGACAGAGGCTCTGGATTCCATTGTTCCTGTCCAGGTTCATCACCTCACCCTTTGCCCTCAGTCCATGTGGTTGGATGGGGCCTTGAGGGAGATGAGGCGTATAGGTCGAAGGATGGAGCACTGCTGGCAGAAATCAGGCCTTGATGCCGACAGGCTTAGATTGATGGACCATTATATTGACTATCAATTGGCTATCTCATGTAAGAAGGCAGAGTCCAGTCCAATGAGATTTCTGCAGCACAGAACCGACCAGCTCAGCTCTTTTAAACTGTCAACAGACAGTGCAATCCAGCCTGTCTGCAGGTCCAGAGAGTATTTTTACAGGAAAAGTGTGACGAGTTTGCTCATTTTTTTGCTGATAAGGTGGCCAACATCAGATTAGAGATCAGTTCAGCTCACTCTAATGGGGTGGCGGTGGTCAGTGGGAGTTTGTTACTTCTTGCCTCTATCAGGGAGTGTTTTATATCTATATACGGAAGAAAGATCTTTCCACATGAATTTGGACCTCAGAGAATTCTTAATAATATTATAGACTGCTGCTTTGAGTGAGAATGGGGTTTCCCTTCTAGATTTTGGGACCCCTTTAAGATAAATTGTCGGTAATTTCTCACTCTGTGATTTATTCAATTGATTCATCACCATTTCTGTATTATCTTTTCTGTTAAAGAGTTTCCCCTTTATGTCCTTCTGGGCCATTGTTTGGACTTCTTTTTCTTCATATTTTTTCTGACTTTTCCTTTTCCCTTGTTTTTCACTAGTCTTGTTGTAAAAAGATTATTTTTTTTTATTTTTGCTCCTGTAGTGCATGAATCTACCTATGTTCTCTTTCCGTAATCTTCTCTGTAATTTCTTCTATGTTTTTTTTTATAGAGATTTCCTCATCCATCTTCCTAACAAGGGTTTTAATTACATCTTCAAATTCTTTTAACTGTTCATTTTGTTCTTCATATTGCTTCATTACTGAACCTAAGGTTAAATTACTACAGACCAGAAGCTGTAATTTCTGAAAGCTGTTTACTTAGCAGCATAATGGTCTGTGTATTACTATTTGAATAAGGGTCACAATTAAAACTATTAGGGAAGTTATAACTATTCCTGGCCTCACTCCCTTCAGTTGTTCAAGTTCAAGTTCAAGTTTATTGTAGGAAAAACTCTATTGAGCAAGCTCATTCTCAAGGATGTCCTATTATACATATACTAGAAGACTCACAGAAGGATATAATAAGAGCACACAACAAGATTATAAGTGCTAATAAAGTACATGAGTAGCAGTTATTACAGGCATTGCACTATGCATCATAGAGTAGGTCATCATACTCATATACAAAGTGTGGATACAGTCCATGTGGACCTTGTGTCTAACAATAGGCTACACAGTCATGGGAAAATATGATTTCAATGACAATTACAAACATCTTTTATTTTTCCTGCAATTAATTTTTTGAAGAGGCCGACAGAAACTAATTTTGAAAGTTTCAGTGAAGATTGTAGATGATTCCAGATTATCGGTAGGGCTATGGAAAAGCACGCTTCCCAAAGGAAGTGCGTGTCATGAGGATATCTAGAAAGATGAAATCTGATTTCCTGAGTGCATACGTACTGCCTCAGGTATAGATGATGGAGGTTAGGTAACTTGGGAGTTTGTTAAGGAGAAGTTTTAGAGTCCATGTGCTGGCATGAAGAACACGTCTAGTGGTAAGGGATGTCCAACCCACAGCTGAGTATAGGTCACAATGATGTGTCCAGTAAGGGGAGTTCATAATGAAGCACAGTGCACGGTGATAGAGAATGTCTAGTTTGTTAAGTTTTGAGGTTGCAGAAGAGTTATAAATTATGTCCCCATAGTCTAATAGCGGGAGGAATGTGGCTTGGACAAGCCTAGTTCTGACCTTGACTGAAAAGAGTGGCTTGTTATGGTAAAAGATGCCTAGCCTTATTTTGAGTCTTTTTATCAGGTCATCCAGGTGTTCAGAGAATGTATGCTTGCAATATAACCAAAACCTCAGGTATTTTCATTTGGGGGTGACTACCAAAGGCTCGCCTAGGGAGGTTACTAAGAAGTCGTTCTGTAATGTGTCATGTACGGGGGGGATGATTTTGGGGGGAAGATCATAGCTTTAGTTTTCTTAGTGTTTAGTAGGTGTTTAGCATTTATGAGGTTGGATTCGAGCTGGATAAAATCAGCTTGGAGGACATCTCTGACATGTAATAATGAGGCATCAGAAGTATAGAGGACTGTATCGTTGGCAAAGAAATGCAATTTAGAGTTGGATATGTGGTAGTCAAGGTCATTAATGTATAGGGAGACTAGGATAGAACCTAGGATGGAACCTTGTGGGACTCCCCTAGTGAGTGGTAGAGGGGAGGAGAATAGTCTATCAGCTTTGATTTTTTGCATTCTTCCCAAAAGGTAACTATTAAACCATTGGATGGTAGAAAGTGTGGCACCTATTTTAGCAAGGCTGAATTCGATAAGGTTGTGGTCTACCATGTTGAAAGCTTTACTAAGGTCTAGGAAGACAGCTCCTGTACACTTCTTGGAGTCTATGGCTGTGATCCAGTCATCGGTTACTTTGGCCAAGGCAGTGATGGTACTGTGGTTGGAGCGGAAACCAGATTGGGTTGGGTTTAGGAGTGAATAGGTTTCTAGGTGATGCTTTAATTGAGCATAGATCAGCTTTTCAAAGACTTTAGAGAGGACAGGCAAGATGGAAATGGGTTTGTAGTTATTTAAATCACATGGGTCCCCTGCTTTAAATAGGGGGAGGATATGGGCTTATTTCCAGCATGACGGTACAATAGAAGAAGAGATAAAAAGGTTGAAAATATGTAAGATTGGGGCCGTAGGGTAGGTGAACCCAAGTTTTAGGAAAAAAGGTTTGATTCCATCTTACACGGCACTTATTTTGGTTTCAAGGTTCTTGAGGGAGTCTTCGACATCTTTAAAGTTAATGGGGTGCAGCTGAAAGGGGTGGCTTATTTTTGGAGAGATATCATTTGTGCTGTCTTTGCTAATAGCACGTGATGCATACAGGGATGAGTCAAACACTAGGCCAGCGGTGGTAAAGTGAGAGTTAAATTCTTCATGGATATGGAAACTATTATCCACAGTCGTATCATTTTTAATGATTTTGGTTGGTAAGGAAGGGGCCATTGACTGCCCTTCAATAGACTTGAGGGTCCTCCAGATTTTTTGGGAGTCCCCCTTAAGCTACTTGAGAGTGGAAACATAGCAGTTGGCTTTGGCAGCATGAATTTGCTTCACGCAGCCATTTCTTACAGTTCTGAAGGCCTGCCAATCCTCCGGGCCTTTTGTGTATCTAGCCTTGACCCATAATTTATCATGGGCAGAGAAAGTGTTCATCAATTTGGCAGTGAACCAGGGATGTGAGAAGATTCATGTCCTGACCTTAATAAATGGCACATATTTATTTGCTAGGGTGCTGAGGGTGTCATTTAAGACTGAGGCCGCCTCATCGGGGGTTTTGGAGAGATAAATGTTTTGCCATCTAACCTGGCTAAGGTCATAGAGGTAGTCCCGCACACTAAACTTCCGGAATGAGCATTTAATTATGATTTTAGTCTGGTGGTGAATTTTGGTTTGCATCCTTGTGCAGACTACAATACCATGATCACTCATATCATTATGAAATACTACTGAGTGAGAGATTTTATGGGGATGGGAAGATAATATAATATGAAGAATCAAACTCTTATCTACACTTATCTTGTTGGGCCTTGTAGCTTCTGTCACTAATTGAGTAAGACCAAGTTTGTCAAAGAGGGACTTCAGCCTATGCGATTTGTGTGATAGCCAGTCCATATTGAAATCCCCAAGGATTAGTACTTCGGTCTTGGCAGCAGCTGTTAGCGATTTAAGGATAGTGAGGAAGTCAGTTCCACCACTAGGGGGCCTGTAGCATCCGATGATGGTAATGCATTCTGTGGAGGGGAGATGTAACTTTATGGAGACAATTTCATATTCCTTTTGTTTCAAATTACACTGAATGTCACTAACTGTGAACTTGGATTTAGTGTAAATAACTACTCCCCCACCCCTAGTCCTCCTGTCAGCCCTTATCAACTTATAGACCAGAAGGGTAACTTGTTGGTCCAGGTTGGATGTTTTTAGCCAAGATTCTGTAATGATAATAAGATCGGGCTCAGTATGGAGAGCCCATGTTTATTGCTGGTCAATTTTCTTAGGCAGGCTCTGGATATTAACCAACATTACCTTAAGACCTGAAGCTGTCGCAAATTCAGAGGGTGAGGTGAGCAAGTTGGGTGGGCCTTGGTTTAGTTCCATGTTTCCTGAACATAGAAGGAGCAGGAGTAACAATTTCCTTAGGGAACTCATGATGGACCTAAGAGTTTTATTCCTTTTACCCCATTTTTTAGAGGAGGACAGAGGGGGCTTCAATCCACTGAAATGCGTGCAAGCAGAGTGAGAATTTATGGTTATAAGAGAGAGCACACTGAGAGCAAGAGGACAGGGGAGTAAGCGGTATTGGTAGGCAAATAAATGGGTGTAATCTAATGGGGAGGAAACCACAGGGATAGACAAGGTACCCCGGTATGGGGTAGGGTTAATTGAAGCCATAGGGCTGAAAACCAAGTGGGGCCCATACGCATCTTTCATACGAAGGACAGGTGGTGTGCTGCAAAAGAATGCTACAATAATGAGAGCGCTATATGTCATGGTGTCAAATGGAGGTGCTATAAAGAGGCAGATAGAGACAGCACCATAACCTGGTTATGAAGGGGAAGGGCACTGTGAGTGGCCCAGCAGGGGTCCAATAAGGAGATTACAAGGACAGTTGAGGGCGGGACAAGAGTGTATTTAATGGCGGCCTGGGAGCAGGTGGGGGGGTGGGAAGAAAATTCAGGGACAGAGCAGAGTCTTTAGGGCGGGAAGAAGCCCAGTTCAAAATCCATGTCTCTGGACCAGTCGGGGCTGTTCCCTTGGGGGCACCCGAGTTCTGATTGGTCAGCTGGTGACCATGCCTTTTGTGCTGGGGAATCTGGCTGAGGTGTAGGAGTCAGCGGCTTCAGAGGCACCGTCTGACCGGGGGAGAGATCGAGCCGTGGAAGCAAGGGCTTGCTCCTGTCACAGGGAGCCACTTTTGATCTGGAGAATCCAGCTGAGGCGTAGGGGTCGGCGGCTTCAGAGGCACTGTCCGACGGGGGAGAGATTGAGCCGTGGAAGCGAGGGCTTGCCCCTGTCATGGGGAGCCGCTGAATGTTGTTTGAATACTGGCCTGTACATTAGTCTAAATGGAGACTTTTTCTTCCAATCCATTTCTCCCTTTATTTAAAAATGGGGTTAAAAAATGTTCATAATCTGCTAGATAGTCATCCCTAATATTATTAGGTATTATAAAGTACTTTCCTTCAGGGTCAATAGGATAAACTTCTCCCACTGAGTTTGCAGAGACCAGATTTTCAGTTAAACTGACTTTCTGGGATTCTAGTTCCCTAATAGTTTCCATCAAATAGTCACCAGTACGACCCTCTTTTAGTACAGATATGTTCTGTTTAGGAGAAGAAGTTGTCAGCACATTATCTGACACATTAAAGAAGTCAGTAATTTTTTTAGCTTTAGTTTTCTTTAACTTTCCAGCCATAAAAACATTTTCATTTCTAAGCTTCACAGCATCATAAGCTTTTAATAGGGCCATATTAAAGGGTTCCTAAACAAGCAGCTTTTAAAATGCAAACTCCAAAATCTGGCTTCATAACAAGGTAAAGTAGAGGCTGCTGGTTACATTTATGCTAAAACTGAATTGATTTAAATAATATAAATGCAGTTTCATAGCTTTAAAAAATATAAACATCAGCCTTTCACTTTCAAGAAACAGCCTTGGTTTCTCCCTAAGATGTCTGCCAAGTCTGTTAAGTGATGAGTCATGATGATATCATCAGAGTCAAAGACAGAGACACACATATACTTCTATTGTGCTTACTAGTTCTTCTTTTCCACTTTGTTTTGAATTGTTGTACCAGAATGATGCACACCATGTATTAACTCATGGATTATTTTGATCAGTATGATTTTGATCATTTTGTTTAACTTGCGGAAAATGTTTTGCAATCCAGCTGACTTTTTCCTTGGCAAACTGCATTACAGTACAACGCTTAAATTACCTGATGATCTAATGGTTATGTGATGCACTGAATTTTGTTTTTATTAACCAGGAGAGACACACTAAGCTGAAAAGTTGTTTACAGGTGTGGCCTGGGAGCACAAGTGTAATGACTTGCTCAGGGTCACAGAGCAAAGTACTGGTCTGGTTCAGTTCCAAAACCCATGCTCTCTTGTTATCCACAAATAAGACTTTCTTTTTCCATGTGAACCTCCTGCATCTAGTCTGCCTTCTGTTGAACACCCCACCATCCATACTCTGTCCTTAGTACTGCCTGGTGCCACATATGTGCTTACGGTCTCATGAAGAGAATTATCATATCTTAGATTGTAATCTTGTACCTCAGAGAGTTGTGCACACCTACGCCAATATGCATCATCAACAGGCGCTGTTAAAAAATGCCTCCCAAATCACTTTTCAGTCCACATTCTCAGTGTTTGACTTCTGCTTCCACAGTAAACATTGAGTGGATCACCACCCTTCTGCACAGTGACGGTAGTATGTACAGTTCCCCTGTTGTGTTTTTTCCCACCTCATTGACCAACAACTAGGTCTTCCTGGAGGGTCAAGCAATAAGCATCATGACCCACCAGAAAAACTGCTGTTCATGCCCTCATAAGGGCTGCACTTACAATGGTTAACAATATTATTAGCATGAGAGGCATACTAATACCTTCAGCAAATCCCCAACTTCCATTGTCAGTCTACTCCTTTACCTGTGATCTGCAGAACCCCACAGGACAGTTCCCAGCAATTCTTTTCCAGTACTTTTCTGTGCTCTACTCCACAATTTGAGTTGGCTGGCTACCACCCTTCCAAATCTTGAATGAGCTATACACAACTCCCTCAATACTGTCCTAACAAACGTCAACACCCTTCCTCACCCAAGGGTACTCTCCTTACACTGAATTCAAGTAACAGTTTAGGTGCAGCTCTGCCACTCTGAGTATTTGTCATTACTGGCTACTCTCATCCACAGTCAGATAGTGATCACGATGTTGGCAGCCCAACATTTCCGATCTCACAGTGAACTGCTCAACGTCCTCCTTCATGTCTTCAACTAACCTGAATATAGCTATACTCTGATGGAATGGCCTCTTCAGTCCCTCTCTGGCATTCATTCTTCTATCCTGCTCCCCAAACCAAAAACTGGTGAGTTCACTACCCTTCTGCATCATGAATGTGGTTAGTACAGTCCCCCATGTTATTTTTACAGGTTAGTAATAAACATAATCTTCTGGTAAGCCAGGCTGATAGCTACATTGCACAAGTGGAAAAATATGCTTTCCTACCCATGTAAGATCTAAGCCACCTATGATTAGGCACTATTAAATGACATGCATAATGATGTGCACACCCCATAATTTAGCAGTGCCTAATCAAAGGTAGCCTAGATCTTTAAGGATAGGAAAGCCCATCATTCCCATTGTTCCCTGTTGCTATCAGCCTGACATATGGAAAGATATGTTTATATCTGATATGTCAAAATAAAACAGGGACTCTACTACTTGCATTCATGATGCATAAGGGTGATGAGCTCACCAGTTTTCAGTGTGAGGAGGAATAGTGAAGAATGAATACCAGAGGGGGACTGAGAAGGCCACTCTTGCAAGGTTCTGCTATATTCAGGAAAGGGGGAAGACAGAGGAGAGAAATATGAGCAGATTACTGTGAGAAATAAGATGTGGGCTGCCAGCACCTTGATCACTACCTGACCCCGTTGTCCTGGCCAACATTCCCCTTCCCATAAAACTAGTTCATGCAATTGTCCAAGGATGTGTGTTGGATATTAATTTATGAAATGGCTGCTACTACATGTTCAATCACTTCACTACCAGTCTAGTATTGCTTGTAAAGCACTTTGGGATACAATGTGTATGAAAACCACTACATAAATGCTAATTCTTCTTCTTATTTTTATTTCCCATGGAAAAAGAAGACAAGGCAAGCATATATTTGAGTTTTGAGAAATTATGAACTCTAACATTGAACTGAACAAGAACTTTGCTACAAAAAAATGGTGGCTCTAGGGGGTGGTGAAGGGTGTGGCTGCACCTCCCCCACACACACATAGTAATGTACTTGCATGCTGCTGCTGCTGCTGCTGCTGCTGTTGCATTTCACTTTGTTGAAGAAGTCTGATTTATTGATTGTACAAATGTTTACATTCAAACTATGGATTACATTTGTAGGTTCTGTCAAAATCATACTAGAAAAGAATAGCAGAAAATATAAAGGTTTAATAAAAATGTTAAAAAGTGCATATTAAGCATGCATACCACCCCCGCACCCCCACTGTAGCATCTTGGATCCACCATAATCACTAGACCACCAGGTTATTCAAGATTTGTACTGCATTGTGATTTGCCAGAGAGAAAGCCGGTTGGATTAAAACACAATTTCAGCATGCTAAAATAAACAAAATGAACAGAATCATAGCCTAACATGTGTATTATACAAAATAATGCACATGGTTTTGACCATTTGGGTGAAACAGTTCTATACAAAGGGAAAAAATAACTAGTTAGCACTATAGAGAGCCATATATCTTTCTGACTTTAGCGCCAATGATGTCATCACATAACACATTTGGCGTCCATTTTAGGAAGCAGGTAAGACGTTTTTTTTTTAAATTAGAAGGCTGATTTTACAATATTCAAATGCTCTGGAACCACATTTATGTAAGTTATATAAATGTAGTTTTAGCCTTAATAAATAGAGCAGCCTTTCCTTTTGTCACCTATGGAGTCAGATTTTTGAATAGTTTGTTGTCAAAATGTTGTTTAGGTATCCTTTAATTTATTGTCCAGATAGAATAAAACCAGAAACAGAGCAGCTGAAATCAAGGCCAGTAAAATGTTATTAAATAACCAGATATTTGAATCAGTTCTTGGTCTTATGTTCATAGATTGTTTTCCAGGCCTTGTTCTGATATTGCAAATACAGTTTAGATGGTATTCTTATCACTAGACAAAAAAAAAAAAAGGAAAGCAAAGCAAAATCACAACTCCAATCTTTCTCACTTTCAACTTTTTTAAAGTGAACAAAAGAATATAGTTTAAACTCCCACAAGGGTAAACACTTACATTAGGAACCAAATAGCCAGTAGTAACTAGGAGTAACAAGCAATTTCTTCAGTGGAACAAATCAGGGCAGAGTGATACTATCCAAATGAGCAGAACATAGATCCTAAAAAAATAAAACACAACAGAAACGAGCTACAATAAGAACTCCACATAAGACCAAATAAAACCAAAAAATCACATTGAAGCAACAAAAAATAGACTCACAAAAGCAAAAACGTTTTGATGAGCATCCAGATGTTAGCCCAAATGAAGAGAGAATAGTACTATCACCAACGAACGCCAACACATACTTAATATAGGGCTAGCAAGGTCACGTGATCAGAAACATGAGAATATTAAAATGAACAAAAGATAAATAACCAAAGAATAAAAGAAAATAATAATAAGACTAACACAACAAGTTACTACACCTTTACAATGTTCTGCATAAAAATGTTGCAAAAGAAAACAGAATTCACAAAGTAACACAGCTTAAAAAGTGAGAGCGTAGGAACAAAATAAATATCCTTGTCAGGTAAAGGTACTCTGTAGAATAAAATCCCTTCAGTCAAATCAAAGCAGCTCACAGTTTTATTTTAATTTGTCCAAGCTGCCCTTATTCAAAGGCTGGGATACCACTTCTCAAAGCGCCAGCTTCTCTTTTTGTTTTACTTCTCTTTCTTGCAAATTCCAGTATTCTGATATAAGATAAACAGGAACTGCATCTAACAGCAAACCTTTATCGGATTTCAAGCAACACACAGTCGTAATATCCATTACCAAAAAATTGTGTTCCAAACATAAAATAAAGTCTCCGATGTAACAGGGCTTCAGTTCCAATTAGTTCAACCACTCCAGTCACTCCAGCCCTCTCAGTCCCCTGTGGGACCTCCACCACCTCGACTCCACCAGGGCTGATCCCCCACCAAGGACTCCAAACCTGGGGGAGAAGAAGCAGAAAACAGGAGCAACAAAAAAGAAGGCAGGCAGTACAAGAACATCTGGAAAGGACTCAGAGTACAAGATAAGGAAAATAATTAGGCAATGGTGGCATACCTATTCCAAACCTTGACCTTTAGCATCTCTAAGCCCCTGCTGTGAGTATCGCACAGTCCAGCATGCAGTAGCCTGTCTCTTTCTGTCCTGACAACTACAGACCAGTCTCTAACCTTCCCTTTGTGTGAAAGGTTATTGAGAAGGTGGTCACATAGCAGCTGCAGTGTAGTAATTGCTGATTGCTGTCTTTGTTTCAAACCTAGATTTGTGGGTTTTTAGAGGCACTGTTATTTCTTTGCTGTCTTTACTTAGAATTGTTTTTGGGCTGTTGAAAATTTAAAACCTAGTTTGGTATGCCTGTAGTGGTGCTGTTTTCCTTTGCTGTCTTTACTTGCTGCAAATTTTCACCCACCCTGCCTCTCCTGCCCCCAACTCTTAATTATATGCCTTGTTAGATCTGATTGACAGGTGCCAAGCACAGGGAATAGCAGTTTTATTTTTGCTGTATTTTGTTTTCCTTCTTTAAAAAAAGTATCTGAGGATCAGTAGAAGGTTTTCAGGACAGTAAATTAATAAATCAGCAACTACAAGGAGAGCTTTAGTAACAGACAAGTACTGGAATAGCAGTATAAGTACAATATAATGTGGGGAGCAGTGCAATGCAGTGGATGTGGGACAGTCATATTCAAGCAAACCTTCTGGATGCTGAGGTGCTACCCTATCTGCAGGTATCTCTCTGGACTGTGGGATGAGGTAGCCAGTCTCAGAGCTGAAGTAAACTGGGTCGAGTACCTTTTTATTTATTTATTTATTTGTACATCAGTTTACAACCTTTGAGCCAGAGGCTCATTTCCAAAGGTACCTCATCACATTGAGGACACACAGAACAGACTTTTTTGGTTACAACATATGAGTCACGTAACTTAGCAAGCACAAGTGGTTACATACATTTATACAGTTATACAGTTTTGTTACAATGATACAGTCTTGCATAAAAACAGCTGGATAATAACAGTGGTAATAGGCAATGGGGTGAGGCTGTGTCTGGTGAGGACACTCCTATCCAGAGACTACTCAGTCCAACACCGCTGCCTCAAAGGATGTCAAGAATGAGAGCACTTGGATGATGGTGGGCTCATGGAGGGTTAGGACAGTCAGGCAGAGGCACATCCCAAATTCTATTCTGCTCCAGAACTCATGTGCCACACTGGCAAATGTGGACAGCCAAACAGATGTACCCAGAGAAGTGGAAGGGAAGGATTTGGAGGTCAGCCAAGGAGGTGACCTCAGTAGGGAGATCAGTAGAACCCAGAGGAGGAAGAAGCAAATCTTGGTGGGGGACTCTATCACAAGAGGAATCCAGCTAGAAACACAGGAGGGGAAGGACATGGAGGTGAGGTGCCTGCCAGGTGCCACGGCATGGAAGGATGGGAGGATGATCCTGGGGATTGCCAGAAAGGCAAGATGGGAGGGTGAGATGGATGTTATTATCCACCTAGGTGCTAATGACCTGGCAAATGGGGAGCTTAAGAAAGTTCAGGAACAGTTTAAGAAATTGAGGAAGGGTCTCAAGCAAGTAGCTACTTCTATCATCTTCTCAAAAGTACTACCTGTGAGAGGCATGGGAGAGGGTAGGGGTGTATGCACCAGGAACTTTAACTCATGGTTGAAGAACTAGTGCTGTGAGGAAGGGTTTGGATTCATTGGTGACTGGGGATCCACCTGGTGGGATAGGGGCTTGTTTGGGCCTGATGGCCTATAGCCAGCCTGGAGGGGAATCCAAACACTCAATGATAAGTATAAATGCTATGTAGACAAGCATTAAACTAGCCAAGGAGGGGGTGGCAGGCAAACAAGGAGGGTACTTAATTGCCCATCCCCCACAGCTAGCAGTGGAACCAGTGAACAGGAGGAGTGGATATCGCTACAAAGCAGTGTGCAAAAGATGGAGATAAGCACCCAAGGGGTGGACAGGCAGAAATGAGGCAAAATTCAACAGAAGGGCAGACAGCAAGGAGAATCAGGGATAAAGGACAACCAGGGAGGGGGCTGAAGTAAAACAGCTAAACAGTCCAGGGAGTTCACATCATAGAAAGCCATGTGTGCCAATGCTAGGAGCCCTAGCAAAAAGACTGAGGATCTAGAAACTGCCATGGTACAGTTGGACCTGGACATTGTGGCCATCACAGAGACCTGGTATAATAATAACCATGACTAGGAGATGGTCATACCTGGCTACATCATATTCAGAAGAGACAGGGCAGACAGAAAGGAAGGAGTAGTAGCCTTTTATGTCAAAGATGGCACAAAAGCCACAGAGATCCCAAAGGAAAAAAAATTGGGGAGAGATACTGTGGGTTAAGCTGAAAAGAAAAATGGGGTCAGCCATCCACACAGGAGTGGTCAACAGACCACCAGCCCAGGAGAAAGAAATAGATAGGAAACTGACACTAGCCATCCAAAAGATGGCAAACAAGAGTGCAGTGCTGCTGGTTGGAGACTTCAATAGACATGAATGGGAGCCTCCCAGTAGCAGCATCAACCAGGAGCAGATTTATCCTGGACTGCCTTGAAGGTGCCTTTCTCAAGCAACTGGTAATGGAACCAACTCAGCAGAGAGCAATACTGTACCTCCTGCTCATAAACGTGGAAAGTCTGATGGAAGTAACAGTGGGGGAGCACCTGGAGAACAGTGACCACCAGTCACTGTGGTTTGAAATCACAGAAGGAGCAGAACCAAATGCACAAAAACATGTATCCTGGATTTTAGGGGGGCAGACTTTGGGAAAATGGGGAGATGCTTGAAAGAGGCATTAATGGGAATGGGGAGGGAAATGGGGTTGAGGAAAAGTGGACAATATTTAAAACAGGGATTGAAACAGCAAACAAATTATGCATTAAGCAGGTTAGCAAGGGGAAAAGGAAGAGGAGGCCATTTTGGTTTTCCAAGGAGGTAGTGAAAATGAAAGCCAAAAAGATTGCATTCAGGCAATAAAAAAAGACACAAGCAGAAGGGATAGGGAGAAGTACCAGGAGAAGCAAAGGGAGGCAGGGAGGTCAGTAAGGGAAGCCAAAGCTCAGGCAGAAGACCATATCGCAAAATCAGTGGGTAGAGGGGACAAAACCTTTTACAGGTACATAAGTGAAAAAAGAAGGGCAAAGGGAGGGATAGTGAAACTGAAGGGGAAGAATGGGGGCCACATGGAGGATGACTACAGTAAAGATGACATACTGAACAGATATTTCTGCTCAGTTTTTACTGAGGAAGAGAATGGCAGTGGGCCTGAAGGGAGTACAAAGGGTGGGAATGGTGCTGAAATGGACACAATTCCCTTACAACAGAAAAGGGTCCTAAAGAAACAGGAAGGAATATGATTTGATAAAGCAGTGGTGCCAGATGGGGTGAACCCCGGATCCCAAAGGAACTAAAAGAGGTGGTGGCTGAACCTGTGTCAATCCTGTTTAGCTGATCACTAGAAATAGGGCTGGTACCCAAAGAATGGAGGACAGCAGATGTAGTCCCCTTATGCAAAAGCAGGAGCAAAGAGGAAGCAGGGAACTACAGACCAGTCAGCATGACCTCAGTAGTAGGGAAGATAATGGAAGCACTACTGAAGGAGAGATAGGTGGAACATCTGATTGCCAACAGACTACAAGACCCAAGTCAGCATGGTTTCATGGGGGGAAGGTCATGCCATACCAACCTCATTGATTTTTTTGACTGAGTGACAAGGGAGGTGGATCAAGAGAGGGCAGTGAACATGGTCTATCTGGACTTCAGCTACTGTGCCACATAGAAGGCTATTAAACAAACTGGGGAATATGGGAGTGGGCAGAACAGTACTGTGGTGGGTAGGTAATTGGCTGGGAGACAGGACACGAAGGGTGGTGGGTGGTAAATGGCTGTCACTCCACAGAGGGAAGAGTGACTAGTGGGGTACCACAGGGATCAGTGCTGTGACCGGTCCTATTCAACATCTTCATCAGTGACATTGCACAGGACCTAGAAGGCAGAATTTCCCTGTTCACAGATTACAAGAAGCTCTGTAACAGAGTGGTCATGCCAGAGGGTGTAGACAAAATGAGGAGGGACCTGCAAATTCTTGAAGAATGGTCTAGGGTTTGGCAGTTGACATTCAATGCAAAGAAATGCAAGATAATGCATATGGGGCACAAAGTCCCTGGAACAACAAATCAGTCAGGAGTGAGGATATAGCATGCACCAAGCAAGAAAAGAACCTTGGGGTTATCATCTCTGATGACCTCAAGGTAGGGAAACAGTGTAACAAGGCAGCAGGTAAAGCAAATAAGATGCTGTGATGCATAGGCAGGGGAATCACCAGCAGGAAAAGGGAGGTCATAATTCCACTATACAAGATGCTAGTGAGGCCCCACCTGGAGTATAGTGTACAGTTCTGGAGACCTTACCTGTGTAAGGACATAGAACTGTGCTTATTATTCCAAGTATCAAACTGTTAGCCTTTTTCCCTGCTCTATGTTTATTGCTTACTTTGTGCCCTGGTGAAGGTGAATTGTCCATGTAATGTCTGTTTGGTATCTGACTTCTGTGACGTGGAACCTTCGAAAAGGAGTCTCTGACTCAAAGGTACTTTTCTGAAACCTCAATAAATAAATAAATGAAAAATAAATACAATAAAGAAGGTTCAGAAAGGGAAACAAAAATGGTAAAGGAATTGCATCACATGTCCTATGAGGACAGGCTGAAGAACCTGAATATGTACTCCCTGGAGGAGAAGAGGGAGAGAGGGGATGTGATAGTGACGTACAAGTACATTACAGGGAGGAACAGGGTGCAGGAATACATTATTTTCCAGCATAGATTTTCCAGGACTAGAGGGCATGGGATGAAGTTGGAGGAAGGGCAATTCAGAGGAAATGGGAGGAAGCATTTCTTCACTGAAAGAGTGGTGGACAAGTGGAACATACTTCCAGATGATGTGGTGGGGGCTGAAACAATCACAGGATTTAAGAATGCGTGGGATAGACAAAAGGGAATTCTGGAGGTCAGGGGTAAGGGGCAGCAGACTTCTAGAAAAACATAAAGTGAACTTACAAGCTCAAATGGGCAGACTGAGTGGGCCATAGGCCCTTATCTGCTGACAGTGTCTATATCTCTTATGTAATCATCTAACCATCCATGATATCTATGATCCTTTCCAGTCAGGATTTTGGAAGAGGCATAGCCCAGACATGGCCCTTCTTTGGGTGCTCAGTGATCTCTTGATATTGAGGGATCAAAAGATCCATGGTTCTTATTGATCTCTCTGCAGCGTTTGACACCATGGACATGTGGTGCTGCTGGAGTATCTGTGGTTCATCTATAACCTGTCTGTTGTGGTCCTCAGATGGTTCCATTATTTTCTCACTGGCAGATCTCAGAGGATAGTGTCAGGGGTGTATTCCTCTGTCTCTGCCATGAGGGGTGCCACAGGGCTCTGTGCTGTCCCCCATGTTGTTTGTGGTGTACATGCTGCTGTTGAGAGACATTGTAAGGTGGTATGGGTTGGGTTTTCACTGCTATGCAGATGATACCCAGCTCTGTCTTTTGTGCCTGAACAGGGTAGTGCAGTCTCGAAGTTTAATAACTGCCTTGTTGAGATCCAGGACTGGATGACTACCAACTGGTTGAGGTTGAATCTGAACAAGACCGAGGTGTTGATAGTGGACCCAGGTCATTGGGTAGAGGGTTTGGTGGCTGGTTGGGCCTCCGGGCTTTGGCTGGGTGGCAGACAGTTGCTAACCTCTGAGCAGGCATGGAATCTGGGCGTTATTTTTGATGATAGGCTAATGAAATGTTCTCAGGTGTTGGCCGTTGTCAAAACCTCTTTTTGCCATCTGAGGAATAACATCCAGACTAAGCATCTTGTTCCACCTGACAATCTTCCAACTCTGGTCCACACTTTTGTGATCTCCCACCTTGATTATTGTAACTTCCTGTACTTATGGCTGCCGGGGGACGATTTCCACCACTTGCAGCTGGTGCAGAATGAAGTGGCCAGGTTGCTGACTGGGTTGTCTCAATCCAGCCACATCACACCTGTGCTGTGCTGACTGCACTGGCTGCCAGTTCAGTGGCAGATCCCCTCAAGGTCAGTTTGCTAACCTATAAAACCCTACATGGACAGGGTCCAAGTTACCTGCAAGACCTACTTCATCCCTACTGCCCCCTTCAACAGCTCCACTCTGCCGACAAGGGATTGCTAGAGGTTCCCAGGGTTCAGCTGAAGGCATCTAGGGCTTGGGCTTTTGAGTTTGTGGCTCCCACCCAGTGGAATTCTATACCTCATTGGATATGAGAGTACCTGATTGTGGATGGCTTTAAAATGGCTTTAAAAACATACCTGTTTGAGTATGCCTTTCCTGACTGTATTTGTTAAAGTTGGTTTATGTTTTGCTTATTATATGATTTTGGTATGTATTTACTGAATTTTAGTTTGGCAACTGGGGTTTAATGCAAAGAAGTGCAAGATCATGCACATAGGGAAGAAAACCCCTGAAGCTACCTATAGGTTGGGAGGGGAATTACTGCCAATCACAAGGGAAGAAAGAGACTTGGGCATCATCATCACAGATGACCTTAAATCATCCAAGCAGACCACTAAAGCAGTAGGTAAAGCTAGAGGGGTGTTGGGGTGTATTAATAGGGGTATTACAAGTCGTAAGAGAAAGGTAATATTCCCTCTTTACAAGACATTCGTTAGGCACCATCTGGAGTGCTGTGTGCAGTACTGGAGGCTGCCCCTTCACAGGACATTAACAAAATGGAGGAAGTCCAAAAAAGGGCAACCAAAATGGTGGAGGGATTGCATCAAAAAACATATCAGGACAGATTAATAGAGCTCAATATGTATACCCTAGAGTAAAGGAGGGAGAGATGTGATATGATCAAAACATTCCAACATCTTAAGAGCATTAACAAGGTGAAATAGTCTAACATGTTTCAATATAAGGAAAATAGCAGGACAAGAGGACACAGCATGAGATTAGAGAGAGGCCTATTAAAGTGTAATGTGAGGAGGTTCTTTTTCACAGAGAGGGTGGTAGATGCATGGAATGGCCAACCTCAGAAAGTGGTGGATATGAATACAGTGCAGGGCTTCAAACAGGCATGGGATAGGCATAAGGGAGCAATACAGATGAGTATGAATAAATAGTCCATTGACAGAGTAAAGGCCAATGGCACATTCATAAGGTAGAACAAATAGGCAGACTGGATGGGCCTTGTGGTTCTTATCTGCCATCGACTTCTATGTTTCTATGTGCAGGCACTATTGTCATTTGGAATAGCACCTTCTTATAAATAAAGCTGAACTGAACTGAAATAGTATCTCTCCCCCAGTTGGTATGCTGCCCCCCGGGTTCTTGTGCCCTATGTCTATTACATTGCATTTTTTGGCATTAAAACCTAGCTGCTAAACACTTGACCATTCCTCTAGTTTTTGTAGATCTGTCCTCATTCTTTCTACCCCTCCTGATGTGTCCACTCCATTGCAGCATTTGGTGTCATAGATGAACAGGCACACTTTCCCTTCCTGCTCTTCTACAATGTCACTCATAAAGACATTGAATAGGACCAGTCCTAATACTGGTCCTTGTGGTTCCCCACGTGTCACCTTGCCCACTCCAGAATGGATACCATTTACTACCACCCTGTGCCTCCTATTGCCCAGCCTTTTTGCCTCCTATTTAACTGTTTTAGGACCCACACATAGGCTGCTAAGTTTGTTTAACAGTCTTCTATGTGGAACGGTGTTGGCCTTGCTGAAATCCATGTAGGCTATGTCCACTGCTCCTCCTTGATGCACCACTCCAGTTACCCAGTCAAATAACTTGATCAGGTTTGTCTGACATGACTTCCCCCTGTGAAACCATGCTGCCTCTGATCATGTAGATTATAGGTAACAAGGTACTCCACAATCCTTTCCTTCAACAGTGATTCCATTACCTTGCCCACCACCAACATCAAGCTGACAGGCCTGTAATTTCCGGCCTCCTTCCTATTTCCACTCTTGTGGAATGGGACCACATCTGCCCAGTTCTGTGTCATAAGAGCAAATGCAAAAGAGTGATCACTATTATAGCAAGTGTATATCACCGATAAGCAATTCAGCGATATACACAAAATGGTGACAGTACTTCTAGCCAATAGTTTTTCAATATTTATGTAGGGGCTGCACTCCTCTCACCCCCGCAACCCCTTTACTGAAGGATTCTCAACTCCAGGGGGGTGGATGTCGGAGAGAGGGCGAGACTCCCAAAATTACATAAAAAAATCAAACAACAGCTGCAGGCGATGGCAAAGGTTTTTTCTCTGTCCAGTCCCCAAACCCAGAACCTCCTATGCCATAGCCAGCCACCCTCACAACCATACCATACGGGCTGGCTTGGCAGCACCAGGAACACTGCCACTCAGAAACCCTCTTTCCTATCCCTCCAGTTTCCCATCATTATTCCTGCCTTTTGGTCTCACTTCTCCATGGCCGATATCGACCAGGTCACTATCCTTGCAGGATAGCCATTCACCACTTCTCAATATGACTCACTCATTTGTAAGTCGCTCATACTGGATTGCCCTTCTGATGTGATACCCATCTGCCCTTTTCCAATCCCCCTGTACCTCCCCTGTTCTTAATGACTGATTGAAAAGGGCTGACAGAAGTGCAACCAGCTTCTCTTTTAGTTCCCTCAGTATCCTGGGGTGCATCCAGTCTGGCCCCATTGCCTTGTTTACTTTTAACTTTGATAATTCCATAAGTACTCTTACTTCAGTAAATGGACTTGTGTCAGGTTCCCATTCCTTTACAACCTTGTCCTTAATCTTTGGCCCATGTCTACTGACCTCTGGGCACTAGGCTTGAAACATGAACACAAAAACAGCAGTCACCAGAACAACACATCAACAATGGCACCTGCCTATGGAGAAAAAAAAATCCACATGGTAATGGTCCAAACACACACCACAGACTGCTACCAAGGATTCAATACAGAATAGTAAATTTCTGTTTCTTGGGGGGGGATCTGCCCCTCTCACCGCCTGACATGGTTGGCCCTGCTCCCCGCATCCCCTATGACTAAAATAATCAGCTCCAAGTCAGAGTTCGAATACGGGGGAAAAGGGAAACTCGGTGGGGAGGGGAGGTTCTGTGAGACAGGACTTGTAAAAATGTGAGAAACCATCTCACAGAAAAAGATCAGAGACTGGGACCAGAACCCTGGTCTCCAGCACTATGCTAGTTAAGCTGCTATGTGCCTTAGCCCTCTCCACCATGGGAGCAGCTCACCCAGCAACTAACTTTTTCTATCTCTTCTTAACACCTCCTAGTCACTCCCCATGACATGACAGCTACAGGGGTAGTAGTTACTGCAATTAGCTGTTCTACACCTGTCACTAGAAAAGGATAGTGGCTGGTCGAGCTGCTCCCATGGTGGAAAGAGTTAAGGCAGAGAGCAGCTTGGCCAGCATTATGCTGGAGACCAGGGTTCTTCTGGTCTCTGATCCTTTTTTCTGTGAGATGGTTTCCACCTTTATAGTCCTTGTCTCGACAAACCCCACCTAAATTTCTGTGTTTTCCTGCAATCCAACTATGACTCAGAGTTGATTATTTTAGTTTCAGGGGTGTGGTGGGGATCTCAGTTTGTGTTTGAACCGCCACTATGTGGATTTATTTGTTTTCAGTGGTGCAGTTATTGCAGATGCTATTGTTGATGCACTGTTCTGGAAAGTGTTTTTGTTTTGTTCATGTTTCAAGCCTGATGCCAGCCCAAAGAGGTGCCTGCAGATGGGACAATACTGCAGTGTCGAAAAGGTCCTCCTAAAGACTGCTTCCCCACAACCTCTGCATTGCACATCTCCCGCCATCTTCTCTCTTCAGTGTTTGTCTGTCTTTGTTTTCCTCTAACCCCCCTTCTTTTTTTTATTTTTTGTTTTTTTGTGTTTTCCTTTCTCTTCATTCCTTTCCCCTCCTGCGCTGAGCCTGAGGTGTTGGATGCTCTTCACATCCTACTCTGCTTGAATCTGCTCTCCCACAACTGTAACTGCTACTTCAGTAGTTCTTCCCTCAAACCTATTCAACTTGTCCAGTTGTTCCTGCCCTTCCTATTCTTGCCAGAAAGTTCAAGGTGTTAATCATAGTGTAGGGCCTGTTTATTTTGCATTACACAAGGGTGGGTGGGAGGAGTGGAGGGTTGGAGGGCAATGTGAGCTGTCCATTTGCATGTCCTCTCCTAAAATGGGAAGCTTGTAGCCTGCAAATTGAATTGAACAAAACAAGTAACAAAAGAGAAAAATAACTTTTACTTCAACCACCTCTGATTCTCTTTGCTCCTGCTTCACTGTCAGGCTGTGTCTGCTCTAATAAGCAAGCAGCTGCTCTGCTTTTACTGATGACTGGCCCCTGGTAAATATATGTAAAAAAAGGAAAATGATAATTAGAGTTAGTTTTTGGCTTTCTCTGTCGGCCCCAGTACTCTGGTAATGTCCTTCAATCCTGCAGCTGTTCAGTTTAGTTCCTTCTGTTGCTAGGGACTATATCTTTTTCTTTCATTTGCACCAAACTTATAGCAGGATAGACTGTATCTTGGCTTCTTATGAATTGTGTGTTTGCTTATTCACTTAATGGGTAAGCACACTGGAAACTGAATTCCTTTTACAGGTGCGACCAACAAAGATCAAACATAACAAGTACAAAATGTATAAAACATCCATACTAGACATAACATTTTAGGAATAAAATTCTACAGCCATTAACATATCATCTAAAAAGAGGCCACACCTTCACAAGGACATTAACCAAATTGAGGCAGTCCAGAGAAGGGCAACCAAAATGGTGCAGGGACTGCATCAGAAGACATATGAGGACAGATTAACGGAGCTCAATATGTATACCCTTGAGCAAAGGAGAGAGAGAGGTGATATGATCAAGGCATTCAAACACCTTAAGGGCATAAACAAGGTGAAAGAGTCTAACATGTTTAAATATAAGAAAAATAGCAGGACAAGAGGACACAGCATGAGATTAGAGGGAGGCCGATTAAGGGGGAATGTGAGGAAATTCTTTTTCACAGAAAGGGTGGTAGATGCATGGAATGGCTTACCACAAGAAGTGGTGGCTATGAATACAGTGCAGGGCTTCAAACAGGCATGGGATAGGCATAAGGGAGCAATACAAATGACTATGAATAGATAGGTCACTGACAGAGCAAAGGCCGATGGCACATTTATAAGGTAGAAAAAGAAATGGGCAGACTGGATGGGTCTTGCGGTCCTTATCTGCTGTCAACTTCTATGTTTCTATGTAATTAAAACATTTATAATCAGACAATAATTTAAAATGCTGAAGCAATGAACTTGAGAAAGTGCCACACATAGTTGAACTTCTAATGGTCAAAGGTATATCATTCCAAATCTTTGGGGCTATAAAAGAAAAAGCTCTTTGGCCACAAGTAGTTCTTCCTAAGGGATGTTTCATAACAGCCCTATCCACTGTAGGCCTGAATGAAGTACCTGACTCAAAACACTGTAGATGTTTGAATAAACCAAAAGTAATGCCTGTCTGAATGATTCTAAAAATAAACCTAGCTAAGGAATACAGTACTTACAATTCAGCTGAATTGATAACCAACCTATTTTCTCCAAAATTATACAAAGGTGAGTACTACTGTACGTGGAAGTAACAAAGTGAATTTACCTAAGGACTGTAATAATACAGACTTTTAGATATGAAATTTGAAGAAGAATTTTCAGTGATTATTGAAACATAATTGACAATAGGAAATACGCATTGTTTAACAATAGCCATTCTTGTATCTTCAGTCAAAAAAGATCTTAATCTGTATAATGTACCTATCTTATCATGGATGTGAGATGTTATTTTACTTAAGTGAGATTCAATGTTTAAAGTAGGATCTAAAGCAACACCCACATACTAAGTCTAAAGGATTCCACATTCTCATAAGTAGTACCATGTAATGCATTAACCTTAAGACTCTTTCCTTTATCCTTTAGTCTGAATGATGTTCCAAAAATCATAGTTTTCGTTTTTGTTACATTTAGGACCAACTTGTTAGAATCCGGCCAATGCTGTAGCTTGCCCATTTCTTTAGTTAGGATCCCATTTAACTCACTGATTGTATTACCATGTGCATATACTACAGCATCATCAGCATACAGTGTTAAATGAACATCATTCAAATCAGTAGAAAGTCCATAAAAAACAACAAAAACAAACTAGGGCCCAGTATGGAGCCCTGAGGGACTTCATACTTCACTGATGCCTTTTCTGAAAAACAACATGATGTTTGACCATTTGATGTCTGTCCCTAAGATAGTTAAATTACCACACAGGTGCTGAGTGTTGTATACCTAAAGTACACAATCTATTAATTAAAAGCTCATGATTAACCAAATCAAATGCCTTGGTCAAGTACACAAAAGCAACGCCAGTCAAAGACCCCTTTTCCACACCTCAAGGACTGCATTTGTGAACTCGTCCAAGGCAGTCTCTATTCCATGACCCTTTCTAAAACTGTGTTGGTTCCATGATAACAACCCAGTATTTTCAACATTAGCAATAAGTTACTTATAGACTACCCCCTCTTGGATCTTTATTTATTTTATTTTTTTATTTAACAGACATTTGGATTATAACATTTGAGTCAGGGACTCATTTATAAAAGAAAAAACAAATACAAACACTTAATACATACAGACATAGAATGGCAGCTAAAAGTTACAGTTTTTTCAGTTATACAATATTGCAGAATCAAGATCAGCTATACATTGCATTGAACATGTTAGTGAGAGCTGTATTTCACAATTTTCAAGAGAACAATAAGTTTGCTGATAGAGGGAGGGAGTAACAGGTTTGGTATTTACAGCTAAGTAGAGAATTAGACAGATATCTTGTAAGTACATCCAAAGGAGGCATTGTTAATAGGTAATGTTTGGTAGCCCTAGCGGTAGGAGCTCAGTGGTGGGGTGATCCCGTATGATGATAGATAGATGACCCAGCACTAGCTGGTACATTGGCAGTGTCATGAAGTGAGGATGTGCTCTTTGAGGGATGACTTGGAAGGTCCTAATTTGGAGATGGAGGAGATGTTGGAGGGGAGTTTGTTGTACCAGACTTGGACCCTGTGTGGGAATGACCTTTGGGCTAAGGAGGTTCTAACCCTCAGGATGGACCACACCTGTTGGTTGGTAGTGCAAGTGTTTACTGAGGTGTGGGAGGATAGGAGAGAGGCAGATACCCCCAAGGGGGTAAGCCCCAGGTGTATTTTCTTTGTGAGGAGACATGTTTAATGAAATAGCCTTTCATCCAGGGTGAAGAGATTTGTCAGGGCATATAGGGTACAAGTATGGGTACGCTTGTCTGCCCCAGAAAGGAGTCTGCACACTTTGTTTATGGCCAGGTGGATTTTGTTAAGGGCTGTGGGGTCAGCAGCTTAGTAGATAGTAAGCCAATAATTGACTAGGGAGAGGACTGAGGAGGTGACAGCCAGATTAAGGGCTTCCAGAGGTAGGCAATCCTTGTGCCGATACAATAGGCCTATACAGACCTTTATGGTTGATGATAGAGTGTTGATGTATGAATGGAAGGAGAGGCTGGAATCAAATGCAATGCCCAGGTATTTATATGTATGGATCCATTCTAGAGGAAGGAGAGAGTGGGAGAGGATTGTTAGCTGTGCATTCTTGGCCTTATTCTGTTGATGGGCCAAGATCATGGTCTTTGTCTTTTTCACATTGACCACAAGTCTTTGGTCTATGAACCACTTTTCAGTCTGGTTAAATGCATGTTGGAGGCAGGACTGCAATACTGTGGGATCTGGGTGCAAGGCAAAAAGAACCACGTCATCCACATAGAGTAGTAGGTTGCTTGAGCAGAAATTGGACAAGGTGTTTAGGAAGATGCTGAATAATAGAGGGATGAGGATGGAGCCATGGGGAACCCCAGAGTGGACTGGCAGGGTGGTTGAGAGGGTGTTGTTTATTTTGACATGTGATCTTGCTGTGAGATAACTGGTAAACCAGGAGATGGGTCCTTGGGACAGACATTTGTGGCAGAGTTTGCTTAAGAGTAAGGGGTGGGAGACTGTATCAAAGGCCTTTGACAGGTCAATGAAGACAGCTTCAGCTAGGTGTTTTCTATCCGGGGCAGAGTGGATAAAATTAGAGAACTCAATGAGAGCCATAGTTGTACTGTGCCCTGATATGAAGCCATGCTGCTCACTGCAAAGTAGGTTATGGGCAAGCAGGTACTCAGTGAGTTGGGTGGCTATCATTTTTTCAAGAGCTTTCGAGAGTGGTGGGAGAATGGATATGAGATAGTAGTTATTGGGGGAGGTGCTGTCACCACTCTTCAGTATTGGGGTGACTGTGGCAGTCTTCCAGGCTGCCAGGGACTTCCCCAGACTTAGGGAGTGGTTAAGGAGGTCAGGCAGTGGAGAGAGGACTGTATTTAGTACTAGATGTAGGATTCTCATATCAAAAGAATCTTTGCAATAGCAAGAGCCACTGAGTGCTTTAATGAGATAAGGCCTTGCCTCATCTGTAGAGATCACCCTGAGATGGAAGGGAGGATGCTGGGTGTTAGGGGGCAGGGTTGCAGGAGTGGGGTCAAAGAAGTTATTTGGTAGTACTGCACTAAGGTCAGAGAATGATGAGTTAAGGCAGTTGGCGATGGCCAGTGGGTCGGTGGTAGGGACATTGTTGACAGTTAGTAGGGAGGGGGAAAGCCAGAATTTGCCATTGAGTTCCTTGATATTGTCCCAAAACAACTGAGCATTCCCCCAGGAGGAGGCAAGGGTCATTTTATAGTAGCCAGATTTGGCCTATTTTATGGCCCAAGTGCATCTGTTACAAGCCACTTTATAGGCTTGCCTGTCCTCCTGCATGCCTGATGCCACTGCTTTATGCCAGAGATCATCTCTGTGCTTTAGCTGTTGGAGCAGTGCAGGCATGACCCAGGGGGCATTACATTTCTTGGATTGCACTTTTGCTAGTGGGGCATAGATGCCACATGCTTTACTAAAAGAACAGGTGAAATAATCACGGGCTTCATCTATAGTAGGGACTCGGGAGATGGGGGACCAGTCCCACTGAGTAAAGTATTTTCTTAGTTTTGTGAGGCCTCCGGTTTGGAGACGACACTGGGCAATATAGTTTGGTTTGGGTTTCTGCTGAAGACATGACCAGGAATAGAGGATGGGTGAGTGATCACTTAGGGAGTCCGGAAGAACCAGCAGGTCATGATCCTTTGCTATTGCAGATAAAATTGAGATTGGCATGTAATTTCCAAAATCATAAACAGGGCCAGATTTATAAACAGGAACCACCAATGAGTGTTTCCATATGTCAGGAACTTCACCTGTCTTAAACAATAGACTTATCAAAATACTAATAGGGTACAACAATACACCTGCTGCATCACGCAATAAGTTTAGTAAGAGACCATCATATCCAGAAGAACTATCTAGTTTAAGCTGCTGTTGCAGTTTTTGTACTTCATTAGGTATAGTGACTTTTAGGTAAAATTTGTGTTTTCTCTGTCAATAGCTTTATTTGAGAAAAACTATTATTATCACTAAAATACGTATCTAGATCTGTAAATCTTTTGTTAAATTCATTGACTATAATTTGTGGGCATGTGACCATATTATGCCCTATTTTCATTGTTAGTTCAGATTCAATTGTGGGTTTAATTAGTTAATTAACAGTACTCCAAAATGTTCTAATGTCTGAGACACCATCTATTTGTTTTTGTCTCAAAACATAACTTTTTTCCAATTTAATTTGTGCCTTACACATACTGTGTAAACAACAATATTCTTAAAAAGATGTCAATGAGCACATTTTTTTTATCTCTTCCAGGCCTTATCATGTTCTTGCATCAATTTAATTAAAGGTGTAGTGAGTCATCATGATTTTTTCCATGCTTTATGTTTCTTGACATATGAGGCCAAAGAGTCTAACACTGACGTAAATTTATGAATAAAAAAATCAAATGTACAATTTACATCAGAAATTGAGTACATAAATGACCAATCAACACTTCTTAGTGTTTCACAAAACAATCGTGTGTCAACATTTTTAAAATTCCTAGATAATTGCATAAAAGGCTTAGGTTTCTTTGAACTAGTTTTTCCAAAGACAGAAAATTGGATTATGATAGCTCATTGAATCAGCTATAATTCCACATTTTAAAATGTGATTTGGTTTATTGGTCAATAACCAATCCAGAATAGTATGCTGATTAGTCCTGACATGTGGTCTAGTGGGCAGAGTAATCAACTGTTGCAAATTAATAGGATCGAAAATGCCATACAATTTCACAGTTTCAGAACCAGTCCAATTTAAATTAAAATCCTCTTAAACCACAATTCCTTCATCAGCCATAAAGTCCAGATTGTCAACAAATTATTTTAACCCATCTTTACCCATTTTATAGGCAGGTGTACCAGCCTAATCTTTCAATGTACGATGCAGAGGTTGGTATCTGTGAAGATTCCTCTGTAGATAGACCTCACCTTTCAGAATGTGTTTGTTACCCATAAGAAAAGTGGTGCATAACCCCTTGGGGGCCCTCTTTCTGATTTTGGACATTATGGGCCCTCCAGGCCCCATAACTTGGCCTCGGAATGTCCTCCATCTACAGCAAACCCAGTGATAATCATCATCGCTTTTGATAATTATAAGGATGCTCAGTACTTCTCAGTGAAACCACAAGAATGACCTGAGTGAGTGGTAGGAACAGGAGGAATGTGACTTCACATGGAATCAGATTCACAAGAGATGTCACAGGGAAAGGTGTATTAGTAGTACCTTCACAACAACAACAGCAAAACTGATCTCATACAGCACTTCAATGAGTAGGTTAGACAAGAAGATGTCAGAAGAAACTTACGATACCCGCTTACTATCAGCAATGGCAGAAGCATGTATACTATATACCCAAAATCAGAAGAATTCCTGTTTTCCTGCAACCATGAGGAGGCAGATATGAAGATAGTGCTGCATTATGCTCTTACTAAAGGCCCAGTTGTTGTCTGAGCCAAAGATACAGACATCCTTGTCCTGATGGTTTATGCATTTGCAAAGACCCTTGCAGATTCACCATGGATGCTCTAAATCAACTCTGATGTATTTGTAAACATAGGATCTGTAGATGATCACACTGAACATGCTGCAAGTCTCAATTTGCCAGCATACCATGCTGTCTCTGGGTGTGATACAGTAAGTTACTTCTACAAGGTATCAAAGAAATGAGTCTTTCAACATTTGCACATGGTCAAAGAAAGAATAAATCTCCATTCATGGCTTGGGAAAAGCACATATTCATCGCAAGACACTGAACAAAATGTCAAGATCTTCATTCAACGCTGCGTGTACCATGGTACGGGAGGAGAGGATCTGGTAGACACACAAATAAGGCAATACAATAACCTGAAAGTGAAGACTACACAAACTATTTTACCAGACTCAGTGGGCCTATGTCAGCACATAAAGAGAGCAAATCTCGTAGCCTACTATTGGCACTACTGCACAGAGCCAGAAACCCCAAAAGTTGACCCTTGTTTGTCAGGATGGAAATGAGAAGATGAAACACTGAAACCTGTGTGATTCACTGGGTTTCAGTTACCTGACATCCTATGTCATAGAAGAAAGGGCGGAAGGTTAGCCAGCCAAATATGTGCAGCTGATAGAGATGAGGCAGATGACGAAGGTGAGACAACACCTCAAAGACACACACACAGAAGACCAAACCAAAACCTTCGACCACAGCACCAATGAATGATTGTACAGGAGATGATGATAGTGAAAACAACACACCAGCAGCCAATGAACAAACTTATGCAGACAAATCTTCAAGCTTTGAGAGTGAATGTGACAATTCAGACCCAGAGAGGACTCCAATATAATGAAACTGGACATTACAACCAAGGTGAACTGTTGGCCCAAAATATTCTTGGTGTTGAGTCAAATCATTGATAAAATGATTTGCTTCTAAACAACACATCAGCACATGTAACATTTAGATTTTAAGTATTACTGTACGTACTTCAAACTATGTTATCAGTAAATTGTCTTGTAAATTCAATTGTTTTATATAGTATTAATATGAGCACTTGGTCCTGTGTCTAACAGGGAGCCTCAAAGCAATATATAAATGTCATAAATGTTCATGAATAAATGTTCAATATATAGAAGTTCATGAATCATTGATAATCAGTATCTTGGTAGCTAGAGATTTAGAAATTATTAGCAAATCAAGTATTTACTAGTGATATGGTGGCTATATTCGATTTTTGGCAACCATTTGGGATTTTCTAAGCTGTTCCATCCAACTTGGCATGGCAATAAATGTAAAAAATGTCACCTTGGAATTGTAAATCGGGCATTCCTAGGCCATGCTATGGGTCCTGGAGGGCCCACAATGTCCAAAATCAGAAATAGGCCCCCTGAGGGGCCATCCGCCAATTTTTTAAGAGGTAGGAAGCAAATTCTGAAAGGTGAGATCCATTTACACAGGAATCTGCAGAGATACCAACCTCTGCAATGTAAATCAAAAGATTAGGCCGGTACACCTGTCTATTAGGAGGTAAGTAAGAGCAACAGACGGTTAACTTTTTTGTAAAGTCCAAAGTAACCTAAATTACTAAATGTTCCCCATAAACCATGCTACCCTTGAAAATACACTCTTGTGAAACCATTTAGTAAATCTTTACATAAAACATAACACTACCACCCCTACCCTCCACCCTATCATTTCTATAAATTTTGAAGCCAGGGAGATGTATCTCAGCATTAGTATTATCTGGATGCAACCAAGTTTCACTCAATGCTAATATGTTAGGGTCATACATCTCAGTCCAAGCCTCCACCTCATGGAATTTAGAAGGCAGACTTTGGACATTGAAATGTATGATCCTCATACCAAACAGTTAATTCTAAAGTAATCTGCATCATCCAGGTCATTAACTTCAGGCCCCGGATTTGCTTCCACATCACCAGCAAGCAATAACAAAATATAGAGAATAATGGATAGGTAAGTGCGTGTTATGGATTTTTTTTTACACCCTCAAGGTGTGTGATGACCCATAAACCTCAAGAGCCAAGCTCAAGAGGTTTATGAGGGCATCCTACACTGAGGGGGTGTAAAAAAAAATCCATAAACACACATTTACCTATACTCTATTCTTCATAATTACTGGCACAGGAAGTTTTTTTTCTGTAAAGACTTTCAGAAGTAGTTCTGTGAGGAGAGGGAGACACACGCACGCACACACACACACACTCACACAAACATTTGCTCTCTCTCTTTCTCTCTCTTTGGAGAGACTTTTTTTTCTTGTGTTCTTCTGTATTAAAAAAAAAAAAGATGTTCTGTGGAGCCAGCATGGAAGTGCAATTGGTAGACAGCAGTCAATGAGGTCCATTCCTGAGCTAACTAACTGTCTACTAAAGCTCCACCTGCCTGAAGTTTTTAAAGAGCAGGATCAACCTGATATTTTTTCCCCATTGTAAATGCAGAATAAACAGTAAAAAAATGAGTTACCTCACAAGAAGAGGGAACCTCCTCAGAGTGAGTTCTTGGGAGCGAGAAAATGGAGCCGCCATATTTTCAAAGTGTTTTGCCCACCCACTCAAAGCTGAAGAGCCACTGAGGCTTCATGCTCATAGTGAGTGACAGTGGAGGACATGCTACTGAAAGCTAAATGTTTTGAAATGCTGTAATAACCAGCGATCAGGTTATTATGGTTTTTTGACAGCAGTGCTAACTTGGAATCCAGTTATTATGGCGTTTTAGTCACCGTAGTCCGGCTGATATGGTATGTCACCAGTAACTATAAACTCACATACAAATGCATGTGAAAATGGCTGCCACTTTAAGATTGAACCATTTCTACACAGCACCCATAACATAAGCAAAACTCCATGTTAGTTGCATAAGCTATCAGGTGCTACAGTATCAGTATGATGACAGCTAAATTTGTTATAGACGATACTGATCCTACTGAAAGCAGCATCTGAACACAGATAACAACCCACATATAATGTCACTACAATGATTCCACCTCCTGCCACAGCGACATATAAATATAGTAACAACACTTTAGGGATCTTATATGAGACAGTTCCTTGCCATGGCTATGATCTGGTCTGACTCTAGACAGACACTTCTTGTTTTCACTTTGCCTCCCCACTTAGCCACTGCTGCATCTATAACAGTTAGGCTTTTAAAGTCAGATGCCTCCTCCTCTTCCTGAAGCTGCCACCAATGGGATTTGAGGGCTGACCAGAATTAAAATGCTTCAGGTGAAAACAGCAGCAGGTGGCAAACCTCAGAATGTGTAAGGTTGCTAGGGGCAATGGGTCTTCCAACACACAGGAGCACTACGCTGACTTATGCAGTTTCAGCAATTCTTAATAAAGTGACACAGGGAGTAACAGTGCAAGACACTTTTTAGCAGCAGATTTCAGACAGTTTTTGATTAAGTAACACAGGGAGTAGCTGTGCAAGTCATTGTTAAGCTGCAGACATCAGGCGGAAAGCAGCTATACAGTACAAAAAGATGCAACCACTTAGCGATAGCAGGGCAAAGCTTGTAAACAATTCATAGAGGACATCAGACTAAGAGGTGCACAGCAGTACTTGCCTAGATGTCAGCAGTCTGGCAGTCTGATCCAAAGCCTGCCACACTTCAGTCAGACTCTTCTCATTTCCACTTTGTTTCCACACTTAGCCGCTGACATCCAGATGCTGCCGCATCTACAGCAGGTAGGCTTTTATAGTCAGATGCCTCCTCCTCTTCCTGAAGCTGCCACCAATGGGATTTGAGGTCTGACCAGGATTAAAGTGCTTCAGGTGAAAACAGTTAGCAGTGGGCGGCAAACAACAGAATGTGTATGGTTGCTAGGGGCAACTGGTCTTCCAGCACACAGGAGCACTACGCTGACTTATGCAGTTTCAGCAACTCTTAATAAAGTGACAAAGGAAGTAACGTTGCAAGACACTTTTTAGCAGCTGATTTCAGACAGTTTCTGATTATGTAAAACAGGGAGCAGCTGTTCAAGTCACCATTAAGCAGCAGACATCAGGCAGAAAGCAGCGATACAGTACAAAAGGTTACAGTCACTTAGAGATAGCAGGGCATGGCTTGTAAACAGTTTGTAGAGGACAGCAGACTAAGGTGCACAGGAATACTTGCCCAGATGTCAACTGTCAGAAGGTCTGATCCAAAGCCTGCCACACTCTGGTCAGACTCTTCTCATTTCAACTTTGTCTCTCAACTTAGTCGCTGCTACATCTACAACAGGTAGGCTTTAAAGTCAGATGCCTCCTCCTCTTCCCAAAGGTGCCACCAATAGGATGTGAGGGCTGACCAGAATTAAAGTGATTTAGGTGAAAACAGTTAGCAGTGGGCAGGGTACCCTGGTATCCACTTTTGAACCCATGGTCATCTCTGATCAATACCCTATTACTTTTACATTCCAGCAGGAGGGAGCATGTACTGGGGATAGATGTTGCTGTAATGCTGGTCTACTGAGTGATCCTCAGTTCTGGGAATCGATCTGCAAGGAGGTTCTGGATTACCTTTCTATTAACAATACAGGGAAGGTTGCCCCCAGGTTAGTCTGGGAAGAACTTAAGGCTTCTCTACATGGCAAAATAATTTTCTACACATCCATCTACAAGAAATAAAGATATTCTATAGTAGATTGCAAGCATTAGAAAAGCAGTTGTTGGCACATGAACAACAGCATAAGGTGGGTCCCTTCCCTTATTTATCATATACGAGACCTTAGATTTCAAATTAATTCTTTAAATACACAGCAGGGGGAATGTGTCCTTTACAGGAGCAGGCAGGCCTATTGGGAGGGAGTTGAATGAGTGGGTCATTAGCTTATCAATGTAAGCAGATGGAAGCATTCAGTAAAATTCCTGGGATAAAACATGGGGATACCTTTATCATGGATCTTGAAGGGATTAATTAAGCTTTTAGAGATTATTACTCCTGGTTGTATGCCTCTTGAAGGTTGCAGGGGACCCCAGCTGTGAATATTCAGGAGTTTTTGGATTCACTCATTCTTCCAAGTCTTATGGATTCACAGTGGCAGGAGCTGGGTGGTCCCATAATGCCTTTAGAGGTTCAGGACACAGTTAAACAACTGAGTGGTGGTAAAACTGCAGGACTTGATGGGTTTCCTGTTTATTTTAAAAAGTGATCAGAGATCAGATGTACCCTCTGCTTACTGACACTTTAGCTGAGGCCTGTAAAACAGGGGATCTTCTGTCAATATGAACAATACTGTTATTATAGTCTTAGTAAAAAGTCCCAGGTTGCACCTGAAAATAGGCACTTTGCTGTCTAGTGTGCTTACCTGGTTAACAAAACCAAATAAATAAATAAATAAATTAGTTAAGAAAGATGAGGACCCTTTTCAGTGTTATAGTTACCACCGTATCTCACTCCTCAACGTAGATTATAAGATACTTGTGAAGATCCTAGCCAATCGGTTGACTAAAGTGTTGCCATGTTTGATACACTCTAATCAGTAGGGTTTTGTGTGTGTGTGTGTGGGGGGGGTGGCACCATTGGCCAGATCATATTTGTGATTTAATTGATTTAATATGGGTTTTTCCTTCATTGTCAGAGGCCGCAACAGCAGTGGCATTTGACATGGAGAAAGCCTTTGATTCTGTTGAGTGGCCATTTTTATTTGTGGTTTTGCATAACTTTGGTTTTGGTTCCAGTTTTCTTTGTTGGGTTCAAGTCATTTATTCCTCCCTGTGAGCCAGAGTTCTTACTATTGGGAGCTTATGCCCTACTTTTCAGTTAGGCAGGAGAATGCAGCAGGGCTGTCTCTGGCTTTTTTTCTGCTTGCTGTTCAGCCTCTTGCCCCAAAAATATGTGAATCTCTTGATATTCAAGGGTTAGAGTTGGGCTGATTCCCTACAAAACCATGTTATTTGCTGATGATATCCTTCTTACTTTAAAGAACCATTTCTTCTTTACACAGTCTTGTTCTGTTGTTAGATACTCATTCTTTCCTGTCTGGTTCAAGGAATTACTGGAGTAAAACAGAGGCTCTCTCTTTGAACTCTCCCTGTGCTGCTTACTTGACACCTGTTCTGGGGTTGCATTGGGTTTATTGTCCTGTTAAATATTTAGGTATTTTTATTTCTCCCAACCTTCAGGAATGGCTCTCTCTGAACTTTGCTTCACTTCTTAGTAAGCACAGGGAGTACGTGACCAGATGGAAGCACCTTCGTTTGTCTCTTTGGGGTAAAGTAGAGGCAAATAATGATTCTTCCCAAAGTTATATGTTATTCAATATCTGGTGCTTATAGTTTCTGAAGTGGCATGGAAGCAATTCTCTGCTGCAATTCTGGGGTTTTTATGGGAGGGTAGCAAGCCTCCTCTTTCTTTGAATGGTCTCATTGCCCCATATACTAAAGGGGGGGTTTGCTTTCCCTGGTTTAAGGGTTACTGTGTTGCTTGTGGTCCTCATTCAATTTGGATGTGGTTTCATGCAGAGATGCTTCTTTCCCCTCCTCATTTGTTGGACCAGGAAAGGGCATTGGCAGGCAATTTCCCTTCAGAGGGTGTCCTCTGTGATTCTAAACATATCCCTCAGCCTTATCCTACTCAGGAATAAGCTGTTCATGTTTAGAACATAACAAAGGCATTTTGGGGGCTCCCTATGGGATATTCCTCAGTATCCTTGGCCCTTCTGGCTTAACTAAAGACTACATATAGGTGGTCACAAAAAAACAAACGGCAAGACGCCGTGTACTCAGCAAGGAAATAGCTGGGTGCAGGACTAAAGGGGTTGCTAATCCCTACTCCATACAAAACCGAAAATCCAAAGAAAGTCCTGCACTCCAAGTGCCATTGAAACCCAAAACAATAATTTCATTCAATCCAAGGCTTTATTTTAAGGGTTTCAATCATAACAAAGCCTTTAGCTCCTACAGGCAGCAAACCCACAATCAAATTTCCTCCCCATCGCTTCGACCAATAGAATTCTATTGGTCGAAGTGCTAAGGAGGAAATTTGATTGTGGGGTTTGCTGCCTGTAGAGCTAAATGCTTTGTTATGGTTGAAACACTTAAAATAAAGCCTTGGATTGAATGAAATTATTGTTTTGGGTTTCAATGGCACTTGGAGTGCAGGACTTTCATTGGATTTTCAGTTACATATAGGTGGTACAGCCATATACTGGCTGTTGTGGTACCAGAGGGGTCTGAGGTGGCTGGGGGGCCTCTTTTCTCCTGATTCTAGGTACAGTATTTAAAATCTTTCAGTGACCTCCAGAAAGAAGTTTTCTTTCCCTCTTCACATCTCTGGCAGTATGTCCGAGTACTGCATCTTTTATTATCAATGGTGGAGTATCAGCGTAAATTGTCTGGTCCTAAGAAATGGAAGGATATTTTTTGGAAGTTGCCTATAGTATGCCAGTGTCTTTCCACAGCCAGACTGGGAGCTGTTTATTGAGCTTTACTGGATGAGTACACTCTGAGTACAAGTTGGTTAAAGTTAAGGTGGGAAAGGATGCTAGGTTATACACTTTCTGCTGAGGAGTGGGCTTGAGTTTGGGCAATTGCTTTCAGTGCCTGCAGGGACACTGCTGGCTAATTAACACAGCTGAAGACTTTGTTATTGTGATATCACCCTGCCTTCTTGTATGATATGCACTTGGCACTGAATTCTAATTGTCAGTGTTGTGATGAAGCAAATGGTACTCTGCTCCATCTTCTGGAATGTCCCAAACTGTCGAGATGGTAGAATCAAATACTTTCTTTCCTGGAGACAGTCTTGTAACTAAAGCTCTCAAAGGATGCTTCCCTACTAGGATTAGGTAATACCCTGAGGCTTCTGATAGCAAACAGATTTCAATGAGAATGGTTTATGGCTGCTATTATGGAAGCCAAGCATCTTCTTTTACGTAGGTGGCGTACAACTGATATACCCTCTTTAGGTGAATGGATGGATGGAATGTTTAAATTGGCGGGGTTTAGGAGGATATTGTATTTGGCAGTGGGTAACCTCTGGTGTTTTTATCGAATATGGCAGCCTTTTGTTTTCCGCTTTAGGACTAGTCTGTATCTGGGTTGGTTCCTTATTCCACCCCCCACCTCCCCAATATACACACACACACACGCACAACTCTTCTATTTAGAGGCTTAGGAAATTATCTAATATTGGGTTGGTTTGATGGTGGCTATTATTATGTGATATAGGTGTTCAGAGGCAGCCACCCCCCCCCATTCCCCTCCTGTGTTTTTCTTGCTGCAGCAGTGTTTTTTCTTGTTCTTACTGTTGTTAATACCTTCTAAAGTTAGGTATGTTTAGCTATTATATACATATTAATGGGATACTGCCAGAGTTTGTTTATCTGGTTTCTTTATTGTGATCCTATTTCTTTGTTCACTTTTTCAAGTATGTTGTTGATTGTTGTGGTGGATGGGTATCTGTGTTTCTATTGCTCGTACTATTTTTGTATCAATAGCTGTAGTCTATTTAGATTGTACTTTACGGGCTCTTATTATCTATTGTTCCATTTCTGGTGTGATATGTTTTTATCTTGATTGTTATTTGCTTTACTAGTTTATAAAGTATTAATTTAGGAAAAAGTTAAATGAATGAACCATTACAAAATATACAAATGAACAGAAAAACAAAAATAGAACAGTTAACATGTGTACTGATTACTGCCCTTTAATTAGGTTGTTTGATGCTTATTCAACAGTACTCAATCATTATTTCAGAAAACTTGGCATAAAATATAAAATGGCACAGAGAGAAGGGCAACAGAGAGAAGGGCAACCAAAATGGTGCAGGGACTGCATCAGAAGACATACGAGGACAGATTAACGGAGCTCAATATGTATACCCTTGAGCAAAGGAGGGAGAGAGGTGATATGATCGAGGCATTCAAACACCTTAAGGGCATAAACAAGGTGAAAGAGTCTAACATGTTTAAATATAAGAAAAATAGCAGGACAAGAGGACACAGCATGAGATTAGAGGGAGGCCGATTAAGAGGAATGTGAGGAAATTCTTTTTCACAGAAAGGGTGGTGGATGCATGGAATGGCTTACCACAAGAAGTGGTGGCTATGAATACAGTGCAGGGCTTCAAACAGGCATGGGATAGGCATAAGGGAGCAATACAAATGACTATGAATAGATAGGTCACTGACAGAGCAAAGGCCGATGGCACATTTATAAGGTAGAAAAAGAAATGGGCAGACTGGATGGGCCTTGCGGTCCTTATCTGCCGTCAACTTCTATGTTTCTATGTATGTTACTGTACTTTACTGAGGCTGGCTTGCCAGTGAAGAATGCAATAATATCAGTCTGCCATCCTACCATGCCTTGCTACTTGTAATCCTAGACTCTAAATAAATAAAAAAATCTTTGCATGGTTGTGTATTTCATCCAAGCAGTTTCAGTTTGTTTCAAAAGCTGCCAGTTGGGTGTGATATATTCGCATTGCACTACTGCCTGATGTAGTGTAAATAAGGCACTCCAAATGTCAATGGGTGTAACATAGATGTCCTCTACATTGTCAGCATCTCCAACTTCATTTTCTTCCTCCACCTCATTTCAAGGATTTGCATTTGGGACTTTGGTTGATGTAGTCTCATCAATATATTCCATTTCAGTAGTCTGGACTTCATTGCTCCCTTGTTTGCATAATTAATTGAGCTGTTCCTTCATGAGTCCAGTTTCTGTGTGATCCCCGGTGTCCTCCTCCTCCTTCTCCTTCTGTAAACCTTGATCAACGGGTATGTTCACCTCTGCTTCTCATAAACAAAACCAACCTTTTTTGAAGCAGCACTGGACTATGTTTTAGGAGACACAGTCCAAAGTTTGTTGCATAAATCTGACAGCATCCAGTAGACTAATGCAGCGACACATGTAGTCATTGTGAGAGCCTCAGAGAATTCTAAGATTTCCTATAGTCGGTTTCTCATTAACTTTACCTAATGACTCTTTCAACTGTAAATAATACCCTGGTCTAAGGGCTGCATAATGCTGGTTGTGTTGGGAAACAGGAAGATAACTTTAAGGTTTCTGAGCCCAGAAAATGGAGGGTAACCACTAAAATTATCAAGGATCTTGGTGATTTTAGAAGACAACAGTCTCTTGTTCATGTCACACAATGACTTTGTGAAAATCTCCATTATCATCCATGCTGTTTTGTTGTATATACAGTGAAGAGCACCAGCATTGTGGGGGCATGTGTGGTTTTAGGATCACTTGGCCCACCTAGTCTGCCCATTTCCCTACCTACTGGATAAGCTGCAGATCCCAGTTCACCAACAGCCTATTTCTTCCTACACCCCACAAGAATTGCCTTATGTCTGTCCCATGCATTCTTGAATTCTCCCACAGTTTAAGACCCCACAACCTTCTCAGGAAGGTGGTTCCATGCATCCACCACCCTCTCTGTGAAAAAAATACTTCCTTAGATTGCCCCTGAGCCATCCCCACTCTATCTTCAAATTGTGTCCCCTTGTTCTTGCACATCTCTTTTTCTGAAAGATGCTACCCTCTTGGACTTTGTTGATTCCACTGAGGTACTTAATAGTTTCTATCATGTCCCACCTCTCCCTCCTTTCCTCAAAGGTATACATATTAAGCTCCTTTAGTCTCTCCTCATATGGCTTCTCTTGCAGACCCTACACCATTTTAGTTGCCCTCCTCTGGATTGCGTCCATCCTGTCTATGTCCTTGCAGAGATGGGGTCTCCAGAACTGGATGTAGTACTCCAGATAGGGTCTCACCAATTGTCTGTATAGAGGGATAACAACTTCCTGTTTTCCACTGGTGATGCCTCTCCCTATATGTCCCAGTATCCTTCCAGTCCTCCCTGCTGCCTTCTCACATTGCTTGCTAACCTTAAGGTCATCTGATATGATTTACCCCCAGGTCCCTTTCCATTTCTGTTGTTGTTACTACCCCCCCCATTGTGTACTCTTCCCCTGGGTTTTTGTTTCCCAGGTGCATTATTTTACACTTCTTTGCATTGAATCCAAGCTGCCATACTTCTGACCATTCCTCCAACCTTGCCAAGTCCCTTCTCATCCTTTCCACACCTTCTTGTTTATCAACCCTGTTGCAGATCTTTGTGTCATCTGCAAAGAGGTATATATAGATAGATAGATAGATAGATAGATAGATAGATAGATAGAGAGATATATGTATGTATACATACAAACATATATATATATTACAGTACAGGCAGATTTTTTACACCTCTGAGACAGCGTGGGTGTTTCACCTTGTCAATGACAACAAGATCGTGTTTCTCAGTGACTGCCTCATTAAACGTTAGGAGCACAGAAATTATCTTCTTTGCCTTTGTGAGGCCCATTGGGGTCTCAATTTCAAAAGTTAAAGTGTCCTACCCAATGCATCTCTGAAACAGTCCAGTTGCATCTGTATAAAATATATCGTAGGGGCAATAGTCACTGGGCAGATCTTGAGAACATCACATAACCATGAATTAGCCTCCTCACTACCAGCATTAAGTTTCTTGCCATGTATTTTTAAAAACTGTTTTTGTGATGTTTCAACCTGGTAAGCCAGACACCGATGGGTTTGAAGTCTTCCATACCCCAATGCTGTGCCAAGTTGCTGTGATTTTTGTAAAAGCAGAGGGACATTGACCAGTGCTTCTCTGCTGCTAGCATTAGTGAACCATCTAAGGAGGGTTCCTTCCACATCCAAATCTTAGCCCTCCCATTTCCTTCTGGGGTTCTGGTAAGAATTCCACTTGGAGACAAAAAGATTATGTTTTTTCTGCAAATCACTGAACATAGACTTGGGAATGACAAAATGTGCTGAACGCTCATGAAGGCTGAACTTAGAAAGGCGGTCTATCTCGTTCAGGATTTAGATTTGCCTCATCAAAGAGTCTAATACATCTGCCAGACTTTAAGCCAAACAACAGGTTCAGATAGTGTAATTAGCCCAGCAGATGTAAAATATTTTTTTAAGTGCATTCTGATTTTAAACAATGCAGCATAATATTGTGTAGATGTAGAGCCCCACTGAAAATAAGAAGATATTTCTTCTGCGAACTATCCAGACTAAATATATAGCAATCATCAGGCAGGCTAAGGAGGCAGTATAGCGCAGTGGTCTAAGGCTCTGAGCTGCAAATTTGGTGATATCCAGCAGACCAGAAGTGAATTTGAATCCCACAGCTTCCACTTGCATACTGTGTGACCCTGAGCAAGTCACTTAACCTCCTTGTGCTCCCAGGTTGCTCCTGTAATAAAACTTTCAGCTTAGTGTGCTATACCTGCTTAAACAACTAAATAGAAAAAAAATATATATATATTCTAGGAAAACACATTGTAAAAATGTATAAAAGGAAGACTACATTGAAACTGCCTCTCCACAGATCTGCATTGTGCAAAATCATTAGAAATAATGAGTAAAAGCATCCCAAAAACTCTCCACAGCCATATCGGCTCTGACCAAATCTTGTTTCTTATGTATTTGCACAAAGCAGATCTGCCGAGAAGCAGTTTCAAATTGGTCTTCCTTTTACACATTTTATCAATGTTTTTTCCTAGAATATGCCTGATGATTGTTATATATTTTGTCTAGATAGTTCAGAGAAGATGTGACATCTTATTGTTAGCACAGTTCTACATCTACACATTATTATACTGCAGTGCATAAAATCAGAACACACTGAAAACAATATTTTACATCAGGACTAAACTACCCTGAATAAATACATTGTAAAAATGGGTAAAATCATGACTGTGACTGAGTGATCTCTGTCAGGAGAACATACCCAGTGATGGAATAGGTGTCACTGGTCCCCTTGTTCACCTTTTTCCAAAAAAAAATATAGAATAAAGTGCCAGCAAGCCTTAAACTAAATGAAATATGGAAACTCCCAATTATGTTACATCACGGCCTATGGAAACTCACCATTATGTAATGCCACTGCAAATGAAAATTCCTCCCAAACGTGTGATTTAATCACAAAGGACAAAAAAGCTTCCACTAAGGACAGAAATGTTAGATAGGAAGCCAGTCTTGTACTGATGGAGGTAGGAGAAAGACCTTCAAGTGGTGTGAGCTCACACCAGAGAGTGTTTGGCTGTGAAAGAAAAGTCATGCGACCCTGCCGAGGCAAAGTAGTGGTTCCTATTTCTAAATTTATTTATTTCTTATTCTCAACTGAGTTTTACTTTCTTGATTTCTTGATTTCTGTACAAATATCCTTCTGATTGCTGAAGATGGAATAAATTGATGAATGCCTTTTGGTGTTTTTTATGCACTAAATCCTGACTCTGCCTAGTTGTGTTACTCAGAAATCCAAATCCACTACAATGACCACACTGAAAACAAGATATTGCATCTATTCTGTGATATCCTGAGTAAAAACAGTTCAAAAATGTGTAAAATAAAGATCCTTATGAGAATGAGATGTAGCATATCCTATGTCCTATCCAGGATACAAAATATATAATAGGAAATATTTAAAGGCTGTCAAGGGAGTGCCGATAAAGGAGGGACTCTGTCTCCACCCCCCTGGGGAGCTGGAGGAATGTGGGAAAAGTCCGACTGGTAAAGTGCAGACCAGGGGAAAACAGAATCCCCATGGGAACATGAGCAGGGAAAATGGAAGTATAGGGAAAGGGTGGAAGGTAGTCCTGCTATATGCCAGGAGCTTGGGCAATAAAATGCCTGAGCTCCAGGCGATGCTAACTGAGGGAGCGGTGGATGTGGCAGCGGTCACTGAGACCTGGGCCACTGCAGGACACGACTGGGACCTGAACCTGGAGGGTTACACTATATTCAGGAAGGACAGGGGGGAGGGAAAGGGAGGAGGGGTAGCAATGATGGACAAAAACTGCATTGGCATAGGGGGAGTAGAAGAGGCGGAGGGAAACGAGGAGGCAATTTGGGTCACCTTGTTAACAAGGGGGGACAAGAGAGTAAAAATAGGAGTGGTGTATAGACCCCCTGCACTGGCGGAGGGGCTGGAGGAAAGTCTGGTGGCAGATGTTGGGAGACACTGCAGACTGGGCAGGGGAAGGGTGGTGGTGTTGGGGGACTTAAACATGCCAGGAACAGACTGGGAGACTATGACATCCTAGGTGGCCAGGGAACAGAGGTTGTTGGATGTCTTTCAAGATGCGTTCCTAACTCAGCAGGTGGGGGAACCGACCAGGGAGGCGCTGGTACTGGATGTGGTCCTGGGAGACAGTGACCAGATTGGGGGCCTGAAGGTAAGGGACCCATTGCTGGGGAGTGACCATGCCATGGTCTGGTTCTGCCTGGACTTAGGAGGGGTAGAAGGCTGCACAAAGACCGGGGTAACTGACTTCAGGGGGGTGGATTTTAAGGAAATGGGAAGGATCCTTAAGGAGCATTTGGATGGGATTGAGTCAGACATGGATGCTGATAGTAGGTGGGAAATCATCAGGAGAGGGGTGCAGGATGCTACCAGCACCTGTGCAAGAGTAGGAAGAAAATACGGTAGGGTCTGAAAACCCCTGCTAGTGGACCAGGGAGGTCCAGGAGGTGGTGAGGGAAAAGAAGGCAGCCTATAGGCAATTCAAGTGCTCAAGGAGTGAAAAGAATCGAGGGGAGTACGAGCTGATGACTAGAAGGGCCACTAGGGTGGTGAGGGTGGCTAAGGCAAGGAAGAAGCAGAACCTGGCCAGAGAAATTAGGAGAGGGAACAAGGGGTTCTTTAGATACATTGGGGAAAAACGAAGGGTGAAAGGGCAGATTAGCAGGATTAAAATGGGAGAGATGGGCACAAGACCTGGGGGAGCAGGCTGAGGTACTAAATGAGTACTTCACCTCAGTTTTCACCAAGGAAACTAGGGGTGCTGCATCATACATGGGAGGAGACAGTGATACTGAGGAAGAGGGGACCCTTACAGATCGGCGGGTCTGGGGAGAGGGGGAGGCATCACTGGCAGGAGGGGGGAAGACAAAGCAAGGAGAAGAGGTAGCGGAAGTGGAAATCACAGCTGAGAGAGTGAAGGAAGTCCTCAGGTCCCTCAAGATGCAGAAAGCACCAGGGCAGGATAAATTACATCCCAGAGTGCTGAAGGAACTTGCGGATTTCCTGGCGAAACCCCTGGCGAAGCTTTTCACCATCTCTCTGAGGACAGGGTGGGTGCCCCAGGACTGGAAGGTGGCGCATATAGTGCCTATCCACAAGGGGGGATCAAGGGAGGTGGCAGAGAACTACAGGCCTGTCAGCCTGACATCGGTGGTGGGCAAGGTGATGGAGGGCATTGTCAAGGAGAGGCTGGGGTGGGGCCTGGAAAAGTCAGGGTGCCTGGATGATAGACAGCATGGATTCATCCCAGGGAAATTGTGTCAGACAAACCTTCTGGAGTTCTATGACTGGGTGACAAGTGCCTTGGACCTGGGTAGACCAGTAGACGTCCTCTTTCTAGACTTCAGCAAGGCATTTGACTCTGTTCCTCACGTGGGCCTGTTGGATAAGCTGGGAGAAATGGGGGTGGGGAACCAGATGATCAGATGGATAGGCAGTTGGCTCCAGGACCGGACCCAGAGGGTCGTAGTTGGTGGGATAGTCTCATCCCCAAGGAGGGTCATTAGTGGGGTCCCACAGGGATCAGTCCTTGGGCCCCTCCTGTTCAACGCCTACATCTCTGACATAAGGACGGGTATCAGGAGTGAGATGAGTCTCTTTGCGGATGTCTCAAAACTGGGGTGGTGGTGGATGGGGAGGGAGGGTGGCCCTACAGGGGACCTGGAGGTTCTGGAAAGATGGTCTAGAAAGTGGAAGCTGAGGTTCAATGCAGGGAAATGCAAGGTACTGCACCTGGGGGCCAGAAACCCGGGCCAAGTATACACCCTGGAAATGCTACAAGTCTCGATGGCTGAGAGGGATCTGGGGGTGGTGGTGGATGACAAGATGAACAACTTGGAGACTTGTAGGAGGGTAGCAGCCAAGGCCAACAGGATGCTGGGATGCATCGCTAGGGGGATCACCTCCAGAAGGAGGGAAGTGATACTCCCTCTGTATAACTGCTTGGTGAGGCTGCACCTCGAGTACTGCATGCAGTTTTGGAGGCCACACTTAAAGAGGGACATTAAACTCCTGGAGATGGTCCAGAGGAGGGCAACCAAAATGATTTGGGGCTTGGGGAACAGGACCTCTCAGGAGAGACTCAAAGAGCTAAATATGTACACATTGGAAGAGAGAAGGGACAGGGGGACATGATAGAGGTCTTCAGGTACATGAAGGGGTAAATAGGGGAGGAACAGTCAGGGTGCTTCGAAGGAAGGAGGAGGGGCCACGAGAGGGCATGGGTGGAAGCTGGAGGGCGGAAGATTCAGGGGAGAAAGGAGGAGGTGCTACTTCACTGAGAGGATGGTGGAGCCATGGAATGTGCTGCCTAGGGGGCTGGTGGAGGCAGAGACGGTGGAGGGGTTCAAGAGGGGGTGGGACAGGTACAGCTGAAGGGTTCTGGAAGCAAAATCCAATGCAGCGAGAATATCTGGAAGTGGGAAGGGAGAAGCCAGAGAAGGCGAGGGGGGCAGCAAGGTCAGCTCCCAGGGTGGGGGCTGACCAAATGAGCAGACGTGAAAGACCGTTAGGCCTATTCTGTTGGCATCTTAGTATGTTAGTATCATTCTTTCTATGTTATCATTATGTAAAGCATGTTGTTAAGATGTGGTGGAAGTGAGAAAGAAGCTAAGCTGATGAATATGTTATTTTAATCATTAAACAGCTGAATGTAAATATATAATAATTAAATTTACCATGGAAGCAAATTCTACTTTTAAACTGAACTTTACTGTGTTCCATATAACCAAGACTGACATAACCAAACAATTTCTTTATTGTTTTATGACACATCAGCTGCAGTATTTATTTTGAATGTTGTGGGCATGAGGATGATGTGTAGGTTGAGTTTGAGGGAAAGGGGTTAAAGAAACAGCTGTCTTCTGATATAGTAAACTATTCTGGACGTAGTCCTGGAGGCAGTAATATGTATTTAGATTTGAAACCAGAAAAGTTGCTATCTGCAGGGCTGAAATACAGTGCAGAAATGTCCAAAATAAAGCTCCCTATGAGAATAAGATGTACTGTAACATCTCCTATGGGCTAGCCAGGATACTACATATAGGAATGGAAATATTTAAAGGAAATATATAATTATTTGTTTCATGTCATTATGTAAATCATGCAGTCAAGACATGGTGGAAGTGGGGAAGATGCAAAGTTGATGAATATGTTATTTAATCATTAAACAGCTGATTGTAAATGTATAATAATTACATTTACCATGGTAGCAAATTCCTTGTTGTAAACTGAACTTCATTGCATTCCATATAACCAAGACTGACATAAACAAACTGTTTCTTTATTGCTTTATTACACATTAGACTACATTATTTATTTTGAATGTTGTGGCCATGAGAATGGGGTGTATGTGTGTGTTTGTTTTTTTGTAAATATAATATTTGTTCAACTTTTGCAGGCACGGCATGTTTGAACCTTAATATTATAACATCTATTCATGTATCATAGTAGGCAGGGGATAACCATGCATGCAGAAATCTCCTTACAACATATTTTTATATCTATCCTCAACCTTCCCAGTTGGGTGCGCAAAACTCTGAACCTCTTCTTACCAACTCAATCTTTTCTCTCTGGCCTACTTCGTTGAAACTGGTCGAAGAACTTCTATTACAGTTGGATACCAAAAAAAAGTGTGGGTGCTGACTCTCTCTAGACCCATACTTTCTAAAGGTTGTCTATCATACTTTAGCTGTACCAATTACCCACCTATTCAATCTTTCACTGTCCCTCGGAATCTTCCAACCCTTTTGGAAAACAGCTCATGTTATCCCTCTGTTTAAATCTGGGGACCCCTGTGATCTTAACAACTACAGACCAATTTCTCTACTCCCTATACTGTCCAAACTGTTGGAAAAAATTGTAAGCAAGCAGTTGAGAACCTATGTAAAAATTATGAATCTTCTAAACCGAATGTAGTCTGGGTTTAGAGAGCAGCATAGCACCATTACAGCCCTAACCAAAGTGACCGATGATTGGCAGTGAGACCAGGAGAATCGAAACTTTGTCTGTGCAGTGTTTTTAGACTTAAGTAAGGCTTTCGACACCGTCGATCATGGTCTGCTCCTTTCCTCTCTGAGGGCGATAGGACTGGACTCACTATCCTTGCATTGGTTTGCTGACTACCTCTCTGATTGGTGGCAGCAAGTCAAGGCAGAAGGTGAACTTTCTCCCCTAAACCTCTGCAAAGAGGGGTCTCCTAGGGATCGATTCTTGGTCCCCTGCTATTTGCAATTTACATAAACAACATTGACACCAACATAACTAAGGCCAATATCCATCTGTTCACAGATGACACAGTCCTTTACCTAAGTCATCCTTTGCCAAAAACTGCCTGTGGAGACCTACAATCTGTATTCAATCTACTTCAGAGCCAACTCCTAAACAAAAAGCTCCTATTAAACACCAAAAAAACTAAAGCAATGCTATTTTCTCCACTTCTCCATGTTGCAAACCTGGCCAGTGCTGGCTCCATTCCACAGATCATAATAAACCTGGGAGAAAACCTAGAATTTGTCAATAAATTTAATTACTTGGGAGTGTGCCTAGACCATAGACTTTCCTTTACTGACCATATCGAAGATCTGCTAAAGAAATTGAGGCAGAGGCTTGGACTCTTTTTCAGGATTAATAACTTCCTTATTAGCAATGCCAAGCGGTGGCTGGTACAAACAACATTTCTGTCCTTGGTCGATTATGCTGACTTTCTTTATAGTCACTGCCCTGACTCTCATCTTGCTAAATTGGATACATTGTATCACAGGGCTCTGAGGTTCATTACTGGCCTACCTTTTTCCACTCATCATTGTGCCCTTTATGCTGCTGTGGGGTGGCCCTCCCTTCAGTACAGGAGAAACAGAAATGCTGTACTCTGGACAATCAGAGCTATTATCAAAAAACTACCCTTATATATCTCTGATTGTCTTCTGCTATGCGAGCTTGGGAACTATGCACTGAGAAGCTACTCCTTTATTTCCTTAAAGGTACCTAAGCTAAAAACATGCTTTGGGAGAACAGCTATAAGCTTTGCGCTGCTGTCTCTATGCAACAAAATACAAAAATTGGTAAAGCTTAGTACCCCAATCAGTCTATCCTCCTTCAAGACGCTATATGACCATTCGGTCAAGGAAATTTGCAACTGCTTCCCCCGATCCTAAACTTCCCTGCACTTATAGCGTACCATGATGGCATTGTCCTCTCCACTATGCCTGACCTTGTGGTCTCTCCTTCACATTTCTCTAATACCTAATTGTGCTCCCTGCCCTCCTGTGCCGTGTCCTCTCCGAGGCTTCATCTGTCCCTCCTCTATCCTCTACCACCCTGCCTGTACCCAATCTTGCCTTGCCTACCACACCCCCCTTCTACCCTGTTACACTGTTTGTTTTTTTCTTTTTTAACTCACTGTGTGTCTTGTTACTTATGGCATTGTATGTAATATACCATTACCTAACAATTGTCCTCGTTAGTACTTCCAGCTACTTTTACTAGACTCATTATACACCATGAAGGAATTGAACCACTGTTTCCAAACTATTCTCCACTTATAACTACGTTTAACTATTGTATCTCTGTATTGTATAATATTACTGAGGAGTTATGTTGTGACTGTTCATATATTGTACATCCTGTGTTCCTGTGCTAACCAGGCCCATCCTGTAAATGAGCTATGCTCAATGGTGTTCGCCTGGATAAAGATTTGATTGATTGATTGATTGATTAATTGATTGATTGATTGAACCCCCTCATACCCAACGGGGGGTAGAGGACACATAACATTCAGACATTTGCTCAGTAATGCCGTGCACTTCTGGGGATAAATAGATTTCAGAATATTGGAAGATCAACATTAATTATAACCCAAGTATCTGTTCTTATCAAACTATGGTAGGGTGTCTGCTCATGGCATGAAGCAGCAATCTCTGCCATCAGTTAGTACAAAGTGCCTGGCAGTCTTTAAGGGAGAAAGTAAGACTGCCCATGTGGTAGACCTGACAACCTAATGTTCTCCAGCTCACAGTATCGGGGGGGGGGGGTAGGGGTCAACCAGAGTCTAGTAATAACTTTTTTAGCTAGTGTTCTAAAAATTCTGAGAAGCTATCATGAGGGTGAGTCTCTTCTACCTGGAGGATATTGTAACAAAATGCATAGTTCTGGGGATAATTGGATAGAGGGATAAAAAATTTCCTGTAGTTCAGTTTGGAAGTCATTTAGATATGGTTTAATTATGGGGCAATCCCACATGATATGGCAATGTGTTCTTCACTGCTCACCACAGTGCTTCCAACAGGAAGAACCCACCCTTGGAAGATAATGGGAAGTTATTATTGGTGTGCAGAAAACCCTGGCAAGCTGCTTCCAGGCGTATTCTCTCCACTGGTGCGAGAGTGTTACTTTTGAGGAGAAATGGCTTGCTTGGTTCCAGGTCTCCTCATCTATATGGCAATCCAATTCCAGTGCCTATTTCTGGGCAACATCCATAGAGGCAGTGCTCAGGTAGGACTGCAGCATCTGACAGAGTTCTGAAATCATGTGAGGTTGTGTTCCTATCCGAAAGAAAGTTATAAAGTAAAAAATTAGGTTGAGGTGGTCAGCCAGATTGCAAGTTGTCAATGGAAGAGAAGTAATATAGTGTCTTAGGTGAAGATATCGGTAAAAATCTGCTTGGTGAAAGTGGTACTTAGCTTGCATTTCAGTGAAAGTGGGCATTGCTGCACCCTGAAAAACTGATATATATATTTTAATGACTGTCTTCCCCAAAGAAGAAATTAAATGTCCATTATAGAATGGGTGAAGCACTCAAGTAACATAATAGGGTAGAGGAGAGGAAGGAACGGAGTGAGGTATAACACTTTATTGATCGACAGCCACACAGCAATCTGGAAGTTCAGCCATGGACTGGTAGGCAGATTGTGTTCTGAAGATGCATTGCTGTGATACATCACCTGCACAAACTGCTGGAGGGGGAAGAGATCTCTTTCTATGTCTAGCCATGTCTCTTTCTGTCCCCCTAAATGCCTGAACAAGGTAAAATGAATGTGTGCAGCCCAGTAATATAATTTGAGTGAGGGTTAAGCTAAACCCCCTTTATCCCTTGGCAGACTAAGTTGTTGTAATTTAATTCTGGGTCATCTACCAGCCTAAATAAAGTGGGACATTTCTTTGTGCTACTGTTTCCAGATACTGTCAGAGAGTACAATTGGCATATTTTGAAATAAATATAGGGCTCTTGGAAATGTAACCATGTGTACCACCTCTATTATTCTGGATAAGGATAAAGATAGTGTGCACTAATTTCTGAAATCTTGTTTCATATTTTGAGTGAAGATGGCATAGTTATATTTGTAAAGTTGCCTGGGGTCAGCAGTGACATATATCCCAAGGTATTGCAACTTCTGCAAATCATACTAAAACAGATATAAAGACTTGGTGACCATACTAGGGGTGTAGTGAAAGCACAACGTTTCAGTTTGAGAGGAGTTCAGCCAGTAACACAACACTTTACTATACTGTGTTATAATATTAAAACCCCTGAGTGAGTGAAGCCTCTTGATTAAGCAGGTAGAATAAATTGTCATCTGCATATAGGGCTATCCAGTGTTCCTCCCCTCTCATGGAAATACTAGTAACAGCCTTGGCTTCTCTGACTGCCTGGGCCAAAGATTCAATATAAGCTGCAAAAAGTAAAGGGGACATAGGACATCCATGTCTTGTGCTACGGTGCAGGTAAAAGCTCCTAGAGTGATGAATGCTGATTTTGACACATTCTTATGAGGCATGATATATATTTATTAAAAGGTTAATAAAAAGGGTGGGAACCTAAACTTCCCAAGAACAGCATATAGAAAGGGCCAGGGAAAAACAATCAAATGCCTTCTCGGCGTCCAAACTTAACAACGTTGAAGGATAGGGGTTATTTTGCATGTGGAGTATGATGTTTAAAGTTCAGTGAACATTATCTGTTGTGGTATGGGATCGGATGAAACCAGGCTGATCTCAGTGACTCAGATCAGGAAGTAGGCATCTATTGTACCTGATGTGACAAAATGGCCATAAACAATTTATAGTTGATGTTCAGTACTGAGATAGGGCAATATCATGAGCATTGTTGTTTTTTTTCCCTTGCTTAGGAATTACTGAAATAGTGTCATGCTCCCATGTGGGAGGGATAGGTCCTCCCAATAGTACCTCATTAAACACCGCTGATAAAATGGGCTATAACTCTTCTTTAATGAATTTATAAAACTGTGCCCCATATCCATCAGGACCAGGAGCTTTCATAGTTTTTAAACAATTTACTGTGGCAATAATTTCCATTGCTGACACTGGCTGCATTAACTGTTGTCACTGATCATCTGATAGACATGGGAGGGAAAGTCTGGCCTAAAAATTAATGATGTCTTTCCACAGGAGGGTAGTGTCCGGAGTGTATAACATCTCATAATACTTCATAAAAGCGTGGGCTATATCATGATGCTGCGTTAGTCTAATACTGTACCTGACTGTGGATGCAATATTGCCAAAATAGTTGCTAACTGGTGTTGCTTTCAGAGTTGGTATGCCAGCAAGTGGGATGATCTAGTTCCAATCGTATAAAACCACTGGAGAAGGAAGGTTCGGGCTATTTCCATTTGTTCAAGAACCAATTTATTTAATTCATTTTTAACCCGGGACAATTGTTGGAGGACAGAATTATCCCCCTACTGATGAGCCAGCTGGATGAAATGCAAGGTATCTTCCACTGTTTACTTGCACTCCTGATGCTGTTTTTTGAGACGCATGGCATACTGAATCAAGTGCCCTCTGAGCACTGCTTTGACGGTATCCCAGTGTATGGCCTCAGAACTGTCTGAGGGAGGGTTATCTAGCAGGATCTCGCTGAGCTTCTCCTGAACAAACATTTTGTGATTGTTCAGATTTTAAGAAGTATGGGTTTAAGCACCACGTTGTGGATCTTCACTCAAGCCCCATTTCCCAGAAAGTACTGAAGGGGACATGATCTGAGAGACACAGATATGTCAAGCCAGGATGAAGCGCAGAAATGTTGCACAATATCACAGGATACTGCGATTTACTGTAGGGTCCATTACAAGTCAATGGCAATTAAGCCCTTTTGTCATGCATGATTTTGTGACGTTTCATTACTGCAAGTTACTGTGCTTCATCGTGGCTGACACATCTGTAAATGTCTCCGAGCATGCTGGTAGATACTCTAACAAGGAATTCAGTCTGTGTGATGCAGTAATCTATTCTAGAGTAACTATAATGTGCTGTAAAGTAATGTGAATATCGATGAGTGCCAAGATTTAGGGCACTCCACACATCCACTAATCCCATCTCTTTTGCTAGAGTTTTGAAGTATTTGTGTGTGGCTGTCTGGCTTGGTGGATGTGCTAATGAGGAGTCTAACTGAGGGTTAAGAGTCATGTTAAAATCCCCAGCCAGCAATAAAATGCCTTTTGTATTAGTGAAGATAGTATCCATTAGAAAATGTAGGCTGGGAGAGTTGATATCTGGGGGAATGCAGGTGTTGGCTGAAGTGACTGCTAGTCCATGTAGAAACCTTGAACCAGAACCAGCCTTTCTTCTGGGTCCCTCCACAGTCAATGTTTTTCTAAATTACCAAGTCTAGGTAAGACGATGTTCACTCCTCCTATCTAACTAAATGAGGACAATGAGGAATACTTAGCGTGGTAGACAAACTTGGTCATATTGGCATGCTCCAGCTTGGTTAGATGTGTTTCCAGGAGATAAACAAAATCTGGTTTCCATTTCCTAATTCAGCTTAGTATCTTTGCCATTTTTACTGGGCTGGTTAGGCCGTTCACATTCCATGAGCAGAGTTGTATTTCAGGGAGACCCATTTATCTGGAACAGTGACACTTAGGATCCTGGACCCCCTCTCACCCCCACCTCCCCATAAGCCACTGTTTGCCATAATAATTGTAATAGGTGACCATACTGACCTGAACTATACCTAGAAATGAAGGGGAAATAGGCAACATAAGGGCCTACCACTATCATTTATGAATATAAGTCTCAGGGGGCTAGAAAAGGGGGGGCTAAATTTAGGACATAGATTCTATACTCATGTTACCATCTGGACTGGTAGGTGTGGGGGGATCTCTCAGCCATCCCATCAAAGAGACTCTGGTGAGCCCCACAGCCTAAAGTCTGTTGACCCAGCCAATTGAATGAGCCCCTTGGCCTTCCTTGGGTACCATCTGTGGCCTGACATACAATAAAGTAAAATCTGCTTTGAGGCATTAACAAGGAAGACTGTACCTTCTAACCCATATCATACATGAGTAATTTATGAGATCACTATATCTAATTGGCAAAGTCACAGTACTGCAAGGTAGTCACACCTTAAGGAGAAAGTTATAAATTCTGCTTCCAGTGATACACTTAAGATTAATACAACTTTTCTGGGATGAGGGTGGAGGTGGCCAGTCTCTGGCCAAGCTGGCAGGAATACTGGTGGCCTTTGCCCCCTTCAGGAGGCCACCATGTCCAAAATCACTGCTGCATTGATTGCCTGGGTGGTGGGCTAGATGAACTATGGTGGACTAAAGGAGGTTCAGGGAGGGGCCGGTCAGAGGCACGTCCCCCATCCGGTCCAATAAACAAACTCCTATGCTGTCCTCCAGGAGCGGGCAAGTCCCATGAGGAAACTTGAGGTTGAGACCAGAGAGAATGTGCAGGTCTGCCAGGTGGAAGACCCAATGGTGGAGGTAACAGGACATCAAGGGAAGAACAAAGCTACTCATTTTGGGGACTCAGTTGTCTGGGGAATGGATTTAGGCTCAGGTGATGGAGTGGATAGAGAGGTAAAGTGCCTTCCAGGAGGCACAGCTCGGAGGGAGGATCCAGATCCAGAGGATCACAAAAGCAGCAGCATGGAGAGTGGGGCTAGAGGTCGTTGTCCACCTGGGGACAAATGTCCTAACCAGGGATGGGTCAAGCATTAGGCAGGTGCAGTAGGACTTCAGGGAATTGGCAGGGCACCTTGAGAAGATAGCAAACTCTGTAACATTCTCAGAGGTGCTGCCAGTCCACAGCAGGGGAGGCTAAGACTCTCTGCAACAGAAGCTTCAACACTTGGTTAGAGGGCTGGTGTGGGGAAAAGGGACACCACTTCACTGGTAACTTGGGACCCACCTGGAGTGATGTGGCCCTGTACAAGGGCGATGGCCTACATTCATTTGGAAAGGGGACAGCAGCCCTTAATTAGAGGTTTAGATGCTTCCTGGGCAAGCATTTAAACTAGCCAAGGGGAAGGGGTGATGATAGCAGGGAGACTCAAGCAGCCCACCCCCACAGGTTAGAACAGCCAGAAGGGAGGAGCAGGAGGGAAGGTAAGTGACAGGTACATCTGAATCAGGCATACAAGGTAAGGAAGGGAGGCAGAAAGTAAGGGATCCTAAGAATGGGGAGAAAAAGGGAGAGGCCAAAAACAGGAATAGAAGGTGGGAGGCAGGCAGTAAAATGTGGAAGGAAATGATGACAAACACCTGAAGCCTGGGAAACAAAATCCCAGATCTGGTGTCCTTGATGACAGAAGCTGACATGGACAGTTGTGGCAATAATCAAGACAAGGTACACCGCGAATCACGACTGGGAGGTACATGTACCAGGGTATGCTATTTTCAGGAGGGATAGGGAAAGTAAAAAAGGGGGGGTGGCCCTGTACATCAGAGAAGGTATAAAAGCCACAAAGGCACAGGGGAGGCAAGGGAAAATCAAGGCACTGTGAATCACCCTTGAGCCAGACAATGGCAGGGCAGTTTGTATGGGGGTGATCTATAGGCCTCCAGCTCAAGGAGAGGAGGACAACAGAGGGTTAGTGGATGAAATACATGAGATGGCAGCAAAAGGGGAGGAACTACTGCTAGGGGATTTTAATATGCCAGATGTCAACTGGACCATCCTGGCAGGTCTCAGAGTAATTTCACCACAGGAAAAAACAGTGCAGCTAAAAACGCTGCAGCCATACAACGCCGACCACAGAGTCAGGTAACACACTGACCTATTGGGAACAGTGCACCTACTGGAAATGTTTTTTGTGGGGGCTTTGACCCCCACATCCCCCGGAACTGAAATAACGTATTCTGGGGGAAGGGGACTTTAGGGACGGGGAAAAACTTGGGGGAGTTTGTTTAAAGAAAATCACCAGAAAAGTTGCAGCAGGGGAGACCTGGGGGGGGGGGGAGCTGAACCACGGTCCCAGGTCTCCCCAATATGCCATGTGCTAGTGCACTAGCCACTCCACCATGGAAATGGCTCAAACAGATGCCCAGCACACAGCAACTTCTCCCTTCTCCAGTCCAGCATACATTGACAGGGGTAGCAGTATTCCACTACCGCTGTTCTACTGCTGTTGCTGTACATACAGGCACTGTCTATACAGCGTAGTTAATAACACGCTGTTTCACATGTACAGTACTGACCCAGTACCTCCTGGCAGCTGGCTTAGCCAGATGCCATGACATCTTGTACTCCCTGCAGGGAGGATGCCCCAGGTAGCTTGTGCCAGAACCCAGAAGGGACAGGGTGATTTTGGACCTATTGCTAACCAACGGAGACAGAATCATGGAAGTCCAGGTGGAAGGTAACCTGGGATCCAGCAACTGCTAAGTAGTGTGGTTTAACATGGGTATAGGATAACAGTCAAGCCACACAAAGCTGAGGGTCCTGGGTTTTAGGATGGCAGACTTTGCATGGATGGGGACAATCTGGACTCGCAGCTCACTTTCGTGAGTACCAAGGGGCAATCAACCATAAGAAGGCAGAGTTCCTGTCCAGGGAGATTGCTGCAGGGAGGAACAGACCAGTTCAGCTTTTTCGAACTGTAGACAGACTACTTCATACAGTCTGTCTGCAGCCAAAAAAACCTTTAATTGAAATATGTGATGAATTTTGCTCAGTTCTTCTCTGACAGAGTGTCTTCTATCCGGTCTGGGATTCCCCCAGTGAAGCAAGGTCTGCCCCATGGTGGTTGGCCTGGTGGGAACATAGGCACTCCAACTGTCTGGGAGGAGTTTAGGCCAGTTGTGGTGGCTGAGGTTGTTGAGGTGATTTCGAAGCGGGGGCCCACTTTTTGTGAACTGGACCCAGCCCGACCCGTCTCCTGGTGGGATGCATCGAGGCTGTTGGTCCAGTGTTTGATAGGATAGTCTGGTGTTAGTTTTGGAGGTAGGTTTCCCTGATGCCTTGAAGAAGGCATTTTTGAAACCCCTCCTGAAGAAACTGTCTCTCGACCCTGACATCCTGGACAATTATCAACCTATAGTGTATGTTAGAACGTTGTTAACCTTAGGAAATCATCATTTCCTAAGGTTGTTATATCATCGTTGTGACGTACAACTGTTGTTAATCTATCAATGCTACATCACATCGATAGGTTAACAACGGGGATCGCTTTGCGCATGTGCACTACATGACCTGACGGCCTTCCAGAAATGACTGCGGCAGTGAAAGCATGACTCAGAACATCTGCAGAGGCGACTAAAATGTCAACAGCAAGGATCCTGATTATTTTTTTCACTAGAAATGCATGACCATATACTATAAAATATAATGTATGGTCATACATCAGCAATTAGTTTGAATAACCGGCTCGAGGTTGCCATGGAGACATAAACCTCTCGAGCTTCACTCTCGAGGGTTACATGGTCGCCATGGCAACATCTCGCTGGTTAACAAACCGGTTACCAATGCATGCCCATACATTATCCTCTATATCTCCAACTTTCAGTTTTTGGGGAGAGTTATTGAGGAAACAGTGGCACCAGAGCTCAAGACGCACCTCATGGCCTATGACATCTATGATCCATCCATTCCAGTCTGGCTTATAGGCTTAGCATAGCATGGAAATGGAATTGGATAGGGTGCAAAATGATCTCCTCAAGGAGAGAGATAGAGGAGACTGGTCAATTCTCATTCTCCTCAATCTCTCCTCAGCATATGACACTGTGGACCACGCTGTGATTCTGGATCACCTTAAAGAATACTGTGGACTCACTGATGCTGTCATCAACTGGTTTGAGTCCTATCTCTTGGGCAGGATGGGGAATTTCTCCTCCTCTCCAAAGTTCCTGCCATGTGGAGTGTCTCAAGCATCAATCCTGTCACTGACGATGTTCGTGGTGTACATGGTACCCCCTAGGAAAGCTCATTAGATGGTACAGTCTGTGTTTTCCCTGCTATTCAGATAATACTCAGCTGTACATGTCCTTTGCACCTGGAACAGATAACACCATGGAAGTGATTAACAGCTGCCTGGCTGAAATTCAGGACTGGATGGCCTTCATCCTGCTTAAGATGGAGGTCCTGGTGATTGAGCCTGGTCACGGGTGTGATGGGAGTGCCTCTGGAATGACAACAGGATTGGTCCTAGGGACCACTCTGTTGATGGCTTCCCCTAGGGTGAGAAATCTGGGTGTTTTCCTGGATGACAGATTGACACTTGACTGTCAAGTGTCAAGACTGTTGACTGTAACTGGCTGGGTGGCAGGACACAGAGGGTGGTGGTAAATGGCTGTCACTCCACAGAGGGAAGAGTGACCAGTGGGGTACCAAAGAGATCAGTGCTGGGACGAGTCCTATTCAACATCTTCATCAGTGACATTGCGCAGGACCTAGAAGGCAGAATTTCACTGTTCGCTGATGACACAAAGCTCTGTAACAGAGTAGACACATCAGAGGGTGCAGACGGAATGAGAAGGGACTTGCAGAAATTCGAAGAATGGTCAGGGGTTTGGCAGTTGAAATTCAATGCAAAGAAGTGCAAGATAATGCATATGGGGCACAAAAACCCTGGCACAATATATCAGTTGGGGGGTGAGGATATAGCATGCACCAAGCAGGAAAGGGATCTTGGGGTTATCATCTCTGATGACCTCAAGGTAGGGAAACAGTGTGACAAGGCAACAGGTAAAGCAAATAGGATGATGGTATGTATAGGCAGGGGCATCACCAGCAGGAAAAGGGAGGTCATAATTCCACTATACAAGACACTAGTGAGGCCCCACCTGGAGTACAGTGTACAGCTCTGAAGACCATACCTATGTAAGGACATAGACAGGGTAGAGAAGGTTCAGAGGAGGGCAACAAAGATGGTGCATGGATTGCATCACAAGTCCTCTGAAGACAGGTTGAAGGAACTGAACATGTACTCCCTGGAGGAAAGGAGGGAGAGAGGGGATATGATAGAGACGTACAAGTATCTTACAGGGAGGAACAGGGTGCAGGAATACACTATTTTTAAGTGAAAAAGATGTTCCAGGACTAGAGGGCATGGGATGAAGTTGGAGGGAGGATGATTCAGAGGAAACATGAGGAGGAATTTCTTCACAGAACGGGTGGTGGACAAGTGGAACACCCTGCCAGAGGAAGTGGTGGGGGCTGAAACAATCACGGGATTTAAGAAGGCATGGGATAGACATAAAGGAATTCTGGAGGAAGGGTAAGGGGCAACAGACTTCTAGGAAAACATAAACTGAACTTACAAGCTCAAATGGGCAGACTGGGTGGGACATAGGCCCTTATCTGCTGACACTGTCTATGTATCTATGTATCTAAGTAAAGTGGGTTTTACCACTTAAGGAATATTACCTGGATTAAACCCTCAGTTCAACCTGAAGATCTGCCATCACTAGTACATGCCTTTGTCACTTACAGGCTTGACTACTGCAATGCTCTATACTTCAGGTTCTGTGGAAGGATGCTCCACCAGCTGCAGCTGGTGTAGAACACAATGGCCAGGTTGTTGATTGGACTGTCCAGGTCATGTCATGTGACCTCAGTCCTATGGGATCTGCACTGGCTGCCTATCATGAGGAGGATCATCTTCAAGGTAGGCTTGCTCATCTTCAAGGCCATGTATGAATCGGGCCCTGGTTACCTGGCTAATCTCCTCACACCTGCCACTCTGGTCCATTCCCTCTGTTCCTCCAGCAGTGGCCTCCTTGCAGTTCTGAGAGCCATGCTGAAAACCTCAGGTGATCATGCCTTTGAGGTGACCAGCCGGCCTTCTGGAACTTGTGTCCTAGATCTCATTGGTGGAGGTATTTAAGAGAGATTTAAAGACACATCTTTTTAAAATGGCATTTTCCAGACTACCTATAATGATTTAACTCTGATTTATTGCTTTTTGTATTCATTAATTATTTATAATCAGTTTATGTTTGTATTTTAAAGTTTTACAAACCCTATATTGCTTTATTTTAATGTTATTATTACCCTGCCTGCTATGTTTGTGTAAAGTGCCCAGAGCCCCTGGGATTGGGTGCCACATAAATAAACTTTACTTACTTATAAATTTATCTATCTATTATCTATCTATCTATCTATCTATCTATCTATCTATCTATCTATCTATCTATCTATCTATCTATCTATCTATCTATCTATCTATCCATCTCTCTCTCTCTCTCTCTCTCTGTCTGTCTGCTGGTCTGCCTGTCTGCCTGCCTGTCTGTCTGCCTGCCTGCCTATCTGTGTGCCTGTCTGTCTGTCTCTAAACAAATAAGAGCAGTGGATGTTTCTCATTTTTGTTTCAAATCAAGGTTTAAATGTTTAACTCATATGCCACTGTCTCCATTACAGAGGGGTTCCACACAATTTTAAGTGTATAATGATGCCATCAATTTCTGTTCAGTCTTAAAAACTGCATTCATGAGTGCATGGAATAATTTTGTGTCATCTTTAAAATTAGAAATCTTAGGGCAGGAGCTGAAGAAGTACTTGAAGGGCCTTTATCATCGGCGTTAGATACAGGAGTCCTTTATAACAGGACCAAGGCCAACAGAGCTAAAAGAATAGGATTCATATCTTCTGACTCTCTTTCTGGAGAAAGCTCAGGAATGTCCCACCAGGCTCTTTCCCTTCTCATTTGCAAGTATACAGCTAATCTTTTGGGAAAAGGCTAAGGTCTGTGTGCTTAGTAGCCTGCTTCTCCCATTCTCGTTGCTTTCTGAACTCCTTTATTTTGGTAATTAAACAACTTGTTCATGTTCATCAATATTTTAGCACTTCTGTGGAACAAAACTAACAGAATAAACTTTTACAAGTGATTTTTTAGAAAGAACATTGACAGAACACAAGGCAAACGTTGCTATCAGTTGAATATCTGGGAACCCCTCCTGATGTGATATTCATTAGTGTCTGATGTCTCCAAAACATGCACTTTTTTCTCTATGTTTTTAGTTTTTAAAACATACTGTACTAGAATTTTCTTCTTCCCAGATCCCACGCTCTGTCTGCAGTGAATCGTGTCATCCTGGATCCAGGAAAGCTGCCCGCAGAGGAGAGCCGATCTGCTGCTTCGACTGTATCCGCTGCTCCAAGGGGGAGATCAGCAACCAAACTGGTGAGCGAACTCTTTGACTGAATATAATATAATACAGCATTATACCATAGTCTTAGGTCCGCTAAATGTATAATTTACCACATTCTAAGATATCAAATAGAATTTGGAGATGGTAGTACGTTATATGGGTGACTCAAATTGAGCGACTCAGTTTTGCGTAACTCGGTCTGAGCACTCATGATGTAGTAAGGCATGGTTATACATGAATTAAGGGAAAGAACAGTGATTGTTCAGGAGGGTGAATGGAAGGGTTAAAGGAGGAGGTGCGTGGGAGGTAGTTTGGCAGGTTGTTGCCGATCTGGCCGTGTCATGTGGTGGTGAAGGTGGACGGCTACAGTGAAGGAGGTTCAGGGTACTGGTGTTTTTTGGTGTGGTTGGGAATTTAATTCTTGTTTTGTTTTTTATTTTTTCCCCCTGCCCGACATGCAACCCCATGGAGTTGATAATCTTAATTTAGAAGGGTGCGGGAGGCAAAGCCCCCCTGAGGGTGAGTGTGGGAGTGCAGCCACCAGCATAGATATGTTCCTCAATTTTCATTGCTGTTGTTGTCCTTGCTGGGGAGTGTACTTTGCTGTTTTGTTTTTCAGCAATTGTCATTTGCTGTAAGAGCACTCGCTATTTAGTGGTTGCCATTATAACATGGAACCTTTGGAGATTATACCTTTGTTATTTCTGTTTCCCACACATGGGAAATAATTAGGATAACATATAATTTAGACACTTTACTGCCATTATCACATTTTAAGGATTCTATTGCTAGGCTTATACCGTATAAGCCATTTAAACCAGATGTCCTTAAGAGGGACATCTCTTGTGGCATAGATTTATGGCAGTAGTTAACATAGGGTCCTGGTAATATTTAAATGAGATGGACAAAACTGTGTGAACCACTTTAGTGGGATGCTTTTCAGCAGATTGGCGTCCCTTTTCACAAGTATTCTGACCTTTGTGCAGACATTCATTAAGTGTAATCAGGTGATATGCACATACAAGTGTGCTGATCCTTGTTTACTTGAGTTTCACCTCAGGCCTGTTTCACTGTGTGCTGCTAGTGTAGCTAACTTGTCACATCTCTTCCCAGGAATGAGCTCACATTAGCTGAGTGTGTATGAGTGCCTGAAGCACTAATAAACTCCAACAGGTCACTGTCTTCTGCTGCCGCCAAATTCAAAACTTCAAAAAGCTAGGCTGGGTGCATTAGTAAGAACTATAAAGCCATCCTGAGTGAGTGGTAGACAAACTCTATCTCAAGCTGCAAAATGAAACGGAGGGGAAAAACAGTGAGGTAGATGATGCTCCCCTGATGTGGTTCTCCCAAGCATTGCAAAAGGGTGCTTGCATATCCGGGCCCATGCTAAAAGCCAAAGCATCTGATCTGGCCAATAAGGTGGGGCATGAAATATTTGATGCTACTGATGGATGGTTATCCCAGTGGAAGCAGTGGCATCAAATTGTCTTCAAGCGAAAGCATGGTGAAAAACAAGACGTGGATGACAGTGCTGCTTACACCTGGACAACAGAAGTGTTGCCTGATCTCCTTGAGGTTATCAACCATCTGATGTTTGGAATGCTGATGAAATTGGTGTATTCTACAGTGGCTATCCAGATCATGGTCTCGCATTAAAGTACGATTACTTGATTGGGGGAAAAAAGCCAAAGACCGCATTTCAGAGTTATGCTGTGCCACTCAGACTGGCACAGAGAAGCATAAACTAGTGGTCATTAGCAAAAGTAAACACCCACGATCTCTACCTCGGGATCTAAAACTTTTGCCTGTCACCTACACCAGTTCAGCCAACGCATGGATGAATGGTTTGATTTTTGAGGAGTGGCTTATGGCTAGGGATGCAGAACTTTGCAGACACAGGAGAAAAATTATTCTGTTTGTTGACAACGGTTCTGCACACCCACAAGACCTTGTCAAACATCTAAAATCAAAAAATCTAGTCTTTTTACACCCCCCAGCATCACCAGCATCATCCAGCCCATGGATATGGGCATAATTAAACACTTAAGAGGGCAGCACAGATCATTTGTTGAAGCAAAAAATATTCAGTCCATTGACGAGGGTGAGACAGCACATGCAGTAGAGATAGCCAGAAAGTTTAATTTGTCTGATGTCATTTACATGGTACATTGAGCTTGGCAGGCTGTGAAGGCACAGACAATAGAAAATTATTTTCAGAAATCTGGCTTTGGCAGAAGCACCAATGGTGACACAGATGCCACTGATGGCTGAGGACAAATGCCAGCAATCAGTGGTTTGGAGAATGTAAGCTTCCCTGCCTTTATGGATACAGCTGCATTCAATAATTTTGTTGAAATAGATATCAACAAAACAACAGTTGGAGAACTGTCAGACACAGAGGTTGTGAGTTTCATTTCAAAAGGGTCTGACTGATGACACAGCACAGGGGGACACCACTGGAGATAACTTTTCAGTTTCTACCACAGATGCACTTTTGGGACTAAGAACAGCTCTAATGTGGTCTACCAGCACGGTCAAAACACAATCTGGGATTCCTTGTTTGATGCTGAGAGGAACATACAAGCTCATGCATTAAGAGAAAAAAAATAGAGCAGCATAACCAACATCTTTGCCCCTGTTGTGGAAGAAGAACAGCAGCCCAGCTCCTCATCCATCCTTGTGGTGAACCAGAGTGAAGATTTGCTTTTTGCCCATAAAGTGATCCCTGTTGTGGATGAAGATCAGCCATCTACCTCCTCATCGCTTCAAGCAACATCCCAATCTGCCGCATCCTTCTTTGCTGTGACCCAGACTGCAGAATTGCTTTCTGACTATCTCTTCAACAATAAATACAATGGCTAGTCATACCAATACCTGGATGAAAAAGTCTACACAGTTCTATAATCAGTGAAAAACACAAGCACACAAGCATGATAAAGTTTAAAAATGAATAGTGCACAAGCAAAACAAAAATGGTCACAGTCACTTCCCCTCCCTACCACTACAATACAGCAACACCCTGCAGATAAGCAGAATTATTATGCACATGAGTCAAGATTGTATTGTAGCAGCATCAACATTTCTCTATCTACCCCCCCACCCCAAAAAAAAATCTGGAAAACGAGCCTTCGGTTAGAAGAGATGACCATTTAAGTGGGACATTTTGGCTGAATCCCAGCCATCCCATTAAAGCACCTTGTACTGTATTTAGTCACTGTGATTTCCTTGGATGAATTTTTAGCTATTTTTAATTTGTATGGAACAAACTTGTTAACTGTTTGTAAACTATTCTGTATTGTATATTTGTTTGTTTAATTATTGTGTTTTTATTGTATTTGGATACAACTGTAAATTAGTTTTTTCTCTCAATTTGCCATCCAATAAACTGAAGATGATGATGAAGAATATACTTTACTTACAGTACTTTTAAATTTTAGACGTATTTTAAAAGATTTAGCACATAGTAGTCTCATAAGGCTTATTGTTATCAAGTGAATAGTGCTTGATTGGAGGGATTTTGATAATTATTTTTAGAGAAAATTAATATATAAAGCCATTAGATTAATGAGCTCAAGCCGAGTCCTCTATTTCAGATAGTTTACCATCACTCAGTACTGTTACCCAATCCTCCAGCACCACTACTTTTTTAAAGTGCCCTGAAAAATCTCAGCAAGAGGTTCACCTACTGTATTTATTTCATTTTGCAGTTCATTTACCTTGGATGACCCAACTGAGATGCAACATCCCTTTTTCAGCCAGTTCTACTTTTACCCTACTGTACAGCTGGGAGAGCTAAAGCAGAGGGAGTGGGGTAAATCAACTAGCTCAAAGTCACACTGTGGATACCTGGTTCAGGTATGATTTGAACCTTGTTCTTCTGATTCCCACACCTGTGCTTGAAATATTAGACCCCAGTGCCTTCCCTTGTCTTAACTCGCAGTTCGGTTTTCATTACCTTTTATGTAATACAATACCTGGAGCACTACGCCCATCATTATTATTCATACACTCTACTAATCTTCCGACTTTCCCACTTCTGCTGCTCTAGCAGTGTATTCCTTTTGGGGTGTAACCAAGATTCTTCCCCTTAACCAAATAATATTTTATAATGACTAGTGACCCCCCCCCATTATCACACTGATTATTAGTGTAATCAAACCCCATAATAACTGGTTATGACATACCTAATTATTGTGCCATTTATTTATTTGTTTGTTTGTTTATGTATTTGAAAGCTTGTGACCAGGACAGGCACATTGAACTGTGGCTGATTTCCAGCAGCGACCTGGGGAAAGGGAAGGAGAATATGTGTACAGATGTAAACTGATTAAAAGAACTCGATATAAGCTGTTGTCGATATTACTGGTAACCCATCAAAACAGTGACTGAACTTGAGTCACTCATGTATGAGTGACTCAAGTTTAGTGCTTGTTATTTGAGAGACCCTGAAAGGGTCACAACTGGTGAAGAACAAGATAACCAGAAGGACAGGATAGGGAACAAAAGAGTGGGGAAGGTATGTGGGAGGTTGTGTGGTGAGAGGCTGCTGAGCTGGCCATGTGGTGTGGTGATGAGGGTGGCTGGCTACAGTGGAGAGGGTGCAGGTTTCGGGGGTTGGGAGGAGCACAATATTTTGTCGTTTGCGTGCAGGAGTAAATTTTTTTAAAAGGTTCTCCCCTTCCCAACATGCACCCCCCCTGGAGTTGGGAATGATTTTTAATGGAGGTGCTGGGGGCACAGCCCCCTGCATAAATAACATGTGAAACGTGTTTTATCACTGGTGTTGCCTCGCACAAACTATACATTGTTTTACTTTACTTCATTTCACTTAAGCGCCTTTCAAAATATCAAGGCGTTCTACAAAAAGAGTTAAAACAACAATGATAAAATCAGCAAACACAGTAATAGATAAACTGACGGGTCCCTTCATTGTGTACCACTAAAGGCCTGACACCACATAAAAGTTTTCAACAGCTGTTTGAATCCCAGAACAGTCATGCACTCCCGTAGCTGATGGGGTAGAGAATTCTAGAGGGTAGGGGCCACGTACATTAATGCACAGGCCTCAGAGGATTTCAAAGACACCCTCAGAATCTCCAGAAACCCCTTGTCAGCCTAGCATAGCTGTCACTCAGGGCAGTAGAGAACAAGAAGCTCTTTCAGGTAGTTGGGGCCAAGTGCATGTAGGGCTTTGAAAGTCAGTAAACCAACTTTAAAGGAGATCTGCCACCGAATCGGCAGCCAGTGCAGATTGTGCAGCACCGGAGTAATAGAAGAATATCAAGAAGTCCCCGTCATCAATCATGCTGCAGTGCTCTGCACTAGCTGCAGGCAGCAGATATCAACCTCAGGTAGCCCTAGGTACAAGGAGTTACAGTAATCAAGATGCAAGGTCACAAAGGCATGGACCAACATAGGCAAATCCCCAGACAGAACAAGGTGGTTGATCTTGGCTATGTTCCTAGGATGGTAAAATGAAGACTTGATGACCACCAATGCCTGAGATCATAGTGTCAGCCCATCATCAAGCACCACCCCCAGATCTCACACCCGTTCAGAGGTAAGGATCAGAGAGCTCCCCAGATAAAGTCCAGAGGGCTGACCAGCCCTCAACCCCTCTATCTGGTGGACGGGATCCACATCCATCACCTAAGTCTTTCTCTCATTCAACTTTAACCAGCTCAAATTAATCCAATCCTGGATTTCAGCAAGGCAGTTATTAAATATCGAGAGAGCACTATCCTGGTTAGGTGCAAAACACAGGTAGAGCTGGGTATTATCAGCATAGCAGTGAAACCTCAGCCCATGCCATCTTACAATGTCTCTGAGGGGCAGCATACACATTGCAAACAACATGGGGACAGCACTGTGCCCTGAGGAACCCCACATGACAGAGAAAGTGGGTCAGAGGAAAAAATCCCAGACACCATTCTCTGTTTTGTTTTTTCAGTGATGTACACTCGCCATAATGGTGATCACTATTTAGTAATTGCTGTTATGACAAGGCATCATATTATTAGTGAATGGGGGAATTTTGGCTAGGACACTGGGGAAATTCCCATACACTTTTGGTAGGGGAGCCCTTAGCCACTTGGCTTCTTGCCAAGATGGCTGATGGAGGTGGAGAGAGGATTGAGGAGGTGGAAGCCAGACTGAATGCCTCCTCCTTGGGTTCATCAAAGCTAAAGGTGCTGGAGGAATTAATGGATCTAGAGCAAACTTTTGGAACTACAAACAAAAGTAGTGTGAATATTGATAAGAAAAGCTGGACAAGAAGTAATGGAAACAGAAACTGTGGATGGTAGAGATCATGTTACTGCATTGGAAAAGAAAAGAAAAGAACCCCTCGATGTGCTTTCTTTAACTGAAGCTGCAATTAGCAATGAGAAGATGAAGTTGGAGCTGAGAGCAGAGACAGACTAAATGCTACATGAATGCCCAGCAGGAACAAGATTAACAGCTGCATTTGACAGGCAGTGATGCGGGAACTTCAAAGACTCCCACCATAGGTCAGATAATGCCCAATAGATTATAAAAGCTGAGTAACGACGTGGATGGAAAAACAAACCTCCTACAGACAGTGCATACAGAAAATGACAACATTGTAAGCAGTGAAAAAGAATGAAATAATTTAACAGCACAAATGAATGACATTGAAGAGCCTCTGTTACTACCAGTTGCATGTGAGGAAAAACTGAGTACAGGGCATGTGCAATGGCCAAACAAAAAAACCTTGGGAATAAAATGGACAGTAAAACTTAAAACAGAAACTGTGGAAGAATCGTCACCAGAAACAGCTTTGCAGGGAGCAGGGCGGGTCTTTTCAAATGAAAGAAATTGGGAATCTAATACTAGAGACCCAAAAGTAGTGGAATATATTCAATATACAGAAGGAAAAGGAAATGAATCAGAAAAAGAACAAAATGAACAGAATGATGATGCCATTGTATCAATATCTTCTGGGCCCCTGTCACCAGTACAAGACAGTATGATACCAGCCAAAGGAAAAACAAAATGTAGAACTGAAGGAGCAGGAAAATATGTGACAAAACAAAAAGTTTACTGACTTATTTGCTGCTAGGGGGGAGCCAGCACCAAAGAGAAATGCTGTAAGGATAATTTATAAAAGAGGCCTAGAGTACACACTAGATAGACTTTACATTGCAAGGACTCTGCTAAATGACTCAATGAGATTTTTTGCCTCAGAAATCTACTCACTTATGCATACTGGAGATGCTAATTATGATATAAGTTTTAAGTCTGTGGCAAGCTTAGAAAGGATTTGGACAAAGTATAATGTAATGCACAGAAAGTCCATGGGGAGTCCTTTTTTGGCAGTACCTCTGAAGAAACAGTAACAGTCCTATTCAGAAATGAAGGGGTTAACATTTTTGATATACTGTTTTGGTTAAAGCAACGATGTAAAGTTCTAGATAACCCAATACCCATCATAGATTCTGAACAAATCTGGACAGGGGTGTGTGGAAAATTCGGGTTAGTAATAATCATATTCTTTAATTATATGGCACCTTTCTGGAACCAAGGCGCCTCGCAAACAGTTAAAACAGAATAAAAACCAAAAACAAAAATTTGGGTCATACACCATATGCTCAATTCCATAGCTAGGTTTTAAGAGCCTGTTTAAATCCCCACTGTCGCGCATTCCCATAGCTGACAAAGTAGCGAATTCCAAAGGGTATGGTCCCCATGCATAAATGCTCGGGCCCCAGAGGATTTTAAACAAAAACTTGGAATCTCTAACAACCCCTCATCAGCCGAGTAGAGCGATCTCCCAGGGCAGTAAGGGACCAACAGCTCTTTCAGGTAGCACAGGCTCAGTCCATGTAGGGCTTTATTAGTCAGAAGTCCGACTTTAAAGGTGATCTGCCACTGTAACGGCAGCCAGTGCAGTTTATGCAGCACAGTGAAAATATGGCAGGACCGAGGGGTTCCCATCAATAACCAGGCCACAGCGTTCTGCACCAGCTGCAAGTGGCAGATGTCCACCCCAGGTAGCTCTAGGTAAAGGGAATTGCAATAATGCAAGCACATGGACACAAAGACATGAACCAAGGTGGGTAGGTCGCCGGACGGAACAAGATGTTTAACTCTGGAGATATTCCTCAGATGGTAAAAAGAGGATTTGATGACAGCTGACACCTGCAAAGGAAGTGTCAGCCCTTCATCAGAAATTACCCCCAGGTTTTTGCACCCACTCAGAGGTCAGGAGAGATACATAGAAACATAGAAACATAGACTTTGACAGCAGATAAGGACCACTTGGTCCACCTAGTCTGCCCATTTCCCTACCTACTGGATAAGCTACAAATCCTAGTTAACCAACAGCCTATTTCTTCCTACCTCCCACATGAATTGCCTTATGTCTGTCCCATACATTCTTGAATTCTCCCACAGTTTTAGACCCCACAAATTTTTCAGGAAGGCAGTTCCATGCATCCACCACCCTCTCTGTGAAAAAATACTTCCTCACATTGCACCTGAGCCATCCCACCTCTATCTTCAAATTGTGTCCCCTTGTTCTTGCACATCTCTTTTTCTGAAAGATGCTACCCTCTTGGACTTTGTTGATTCCACTGAGGTACTTAAAAGTTTCTATCATATCCCCACTCTCCCTCCTTTCCTCAAGGGTATACATATTAAGCTGCTTTAGCCTCTCCTCAAATGGCTTCTCTTGCAGACCCTGCACCATTTTAGTTGGTCTGCTCTGTACTGCCTCCATCCTGTCTATGTGGATGCAGAGATGGGGTTTCCAGAACCGGACACAGTGCTCCAGATGGGGTCTCACCAACTGTCTGTACACAGGGATAACAACTTCCTGTTTTCTGCTAGTGATGCCTCTCCCTATACACCCCAGTATCCTCCCAGCCCTCCCTACTGCCTTTTCACATTGCTTGCCAACCTTAAGGTCCTCTGATATTATTACCCACAGATACCTTTCCATTTTTGTTGTTGATATTACCTCCCCCCCCCATTGTGTAGTCTTCCCCTGGGTTTTTGTTTCCCATGTGCATTATTTTGCACTTATTTGCATTGAATCTAAGCTGCCATACTTCTGACCATTCCTCCAACCTTGCCAAGTCCCTATTCATCCTTTCCACCCCCCTTGTGTATCAGCCCTGTTGCAGATCTTGGTGTCATCTGCAAAGAGGCATACTTTTCCTTCCAGTCCATCTGCAATGTCACTTATTAAGACATTAAAAAGGACTGGACCCAGTACTGAACCCTGCGGTACTCCACTAGTAATCCCACTTTCTTCAGAGTGGTCTTTGTTAACTATTACCTTCTGTGTCCTGTTGTCTGGCCAATGTTTTACTCAAGCTACCACCCTGTGACACCACTCCCAGGCTGGCTAATTTGTTTATTAATCTTTTGTGTGGGTCGGTGTCAAATGCCTTGCTAAAATCTAGGTAGGCCATGCCCACAGCCCCTCCCTGGTCTACTACTCTGGTCAACCAGTCAAAGAAATCAATTAGATTCATCTGACATGACCTTCTCACTGTGAATCCATGCTGCCTTGGGTCCTGTACCCCACTGACCTCTAGGTACTCAACAGTTCTTTCCTTCAGAATTGATTCCATCATTTTTCCTAGCACAGAGGTCAAACTGACAGGTCTGTAGTTTCCTGCCTTTGTCTTGCTCCCACTTTTGTGAAGGGGAATCACATCCACCCTCCTCCAGTCCTCAGGTACTACACCATCCTCCCATAATTTGTTAAAAAGGGTAGTCAGTGATGTCACTAGATCTCCCTTAATTCTTTTAGAATTCTGGGGTGAATCATCTTGCCCCATTGCTTTGTCCAGCTTCAGTTTTTAGGAGTTCTTTCAGAACTCTTTCTTTTATTGAAAGGACTGGGATCAACTCCCTGTCCAGAGTGCTTCTGTTAATTGGATTTCGTACCTCCTCCTCCTCTTTTGTGAATACTGAGCAGAAGTATTCATTCAGTAACCCTGCTTTTTCACTGTCCCACTCTGCCCACCCGCCGTCTATTCTATTCAGCTTCACTATCCCTCCTTTTGTCTTTCTATGCTCCCTAATGTACCTATAAAAGGTTTTATCACCCTTCTTAACTAAATTGGCTATCTTTTCCTCAGTTTGGGCCTTTGCTATTCAGACTGCCTTTCCTGCTTCCTTCTGCCTTAACTGGTACAGTTCTCTGTCCTGCTCCTTCTGTGTTTCCTTATATTTCTTAAATGCTATCTTCTTCTTCTCCATAATCTTTCCCGCCATCTCTTTTGAGAACCATAGTGTTTTTTTTTTTCATTTTGATTTATTTGCTTCACACAAAGGCTTGTTGCCTCTATGGTGGCAGTTTTGATGTTTCCCCATTGTTGCTCTACCCCTCTTTCTTGCCTGTTTGCTAGTGCTTTTCTAAGGCACTCTCCCATTTTGCCAAAGTCAGCCCTCCTAAAGTCCAGTACCCTCATTTTTGTATGGTTTGACTCTGTAGCTGAGTTTATCATGAACCACACTGTTTGGTGGTCTCTTGTTCCCAGATGGCTACCCACTTCTAGATCTGAGATCCTCTCACTGTCCCCATTTGAGAGTACAAGGTCTAAGATTGCTCCCTCCTGAGTGGGTTCCAACACTAGCTGTCTGAGTCATGCCCCCTGTAGGGCATCGAGAATGGCCCTGCTCTTTGATGTGATTGCAGAAAAGGTGCTCCAGTTAACATCTAGCATATTCTGATCCCCCATCAACAGCATCTCCCCTTTCTCTGCCATCCTAAGGATGCCTTTTATCATATCCTTGTCCATTCCCTCCCCCTGTGATGAGAGTCTGTATACAACTCCTGTGTGGATTGTGGTGCCATTTCCAGTCTCTAAGGTGACCCACCATGCCTCCTCTCCTCCCTGTTTACTCTTTTGTTCTGTTGCTTTTATCCCTTCCCTTACATAGAGAGCTATTCCTTCCCCTCTTCTACCTTACCTGTCCCTCCTGTAGGTGTGTATCCTGGTATGTTAACATCCCAGTCATGGCTGTTTGTGTACCATGTTTCTGTGACTGCCACAATATCCAGGCATCCCTCTTTCATCAAGGCCACCAGTTCAGGGAGCTTTTTGCCCAGACTACAGGCATTGGCACTCATTATCCTCCATTTCTTGATGGCCTTACCCCTTTTTTCCCCATCCCTGCCTTTGTTGTTTTCTCCATTTACCCCTGCCCTTCTCCCTATCAGCATCTCTATCTTGGTGTTTACCTCACTAACTACCTAGATTTTTTGGGGGGTCTAGGAATTCCCTGCTCCTTTCCAGTGCCTCCCTCCATGGCTAGTTTAAATGTTTGTCAATGAAGCACTTAAACCTATCACCTAGAATCCTGGTTCCCCTCCTGGACATATGCAGGCCATCATGCCAGACCCCTGAGAAATAATCCCAAGGGTGAACTCACCTCTGACCACCCTATCCAACACCCTGGGTCCACAACCAACACCTCTGTCTTTTCCGAGTTCAACTTCAACCAGCTGGAATTCATCCAATCCTGGATTTCTGTGAGGCAGGTGTTGAATACTGTAAGAGTTCTATCCTCGTCAGGTGTGAAAGAAAGGTAGAGCTGGGTATCATCAGTATAGCAGTGAAACCTCAGCCCATACCTTCTTTCAATGTCTCTGAGGGGTAGCATGTACACTGCGAACAACATGGGGGACAACACCAATCCCTGAGGGACCCCACATGACAGAGGGACTGGATCAGAGGAATAAATCCCCAACACCACCCTCTGAGTTCTTCCAGTGAGGAAAGATGTAAACCACCTGAGGACCATAGCTGACAGGCTGCAGATGAACCTCAGGCAACCAAGGAGGACCCCATGGTCCACAGTGTCAAATGCTGATGAGAGATCTTGAAGAACAAAGATGTAATGGTTTTTCTGATCTCTTACCATCAAGAGATCATTGAGCCCCTGAACCAGTGCCGTCTCAGTACTCTGCCTCTTTCTAAAACCAGACAGGAGAGGTTCATAGATATCATGGATGGTCAAGTGGTTCTCCAGTTGTATAGTCACTACTTCCTCAATCACCTTTCCTATCAATGGAAGGTTTGAGATTGGTCTGTATTAGCATGGCAGTCAGGGTCCAAAGAATCTTTCTTCAGGAGGGGTGTCACCACTGCCTCCTTCAGGGAGCTAGGAAACTCACCTGTTTCCAAGGAGCACCAGACTATCTGTGCTAGGACTAGACCAATGATGTCACTAAGGTCCATAATCAGGGTAGTTGGTCCTGGGTCCAAAGTACAGCATGCTCATACCCTGGACAATCTGCATGATATTCATGAACTCTGGTCAGTCGAAGGAACTCCAGGAAAACTGAAGGGCAGCATCCAAGCACTGATCCAAAGCAATATCCATAGAGTGTGCCCATAGCAATATCCATAGGAGGTCAAGTTGAAGCAAACTGATATTGGGATACTGCACTTACTACAGAGTTTTTTTTTTAGGTAGAGACAGAGGGTCCTTGTTCTACATTGGACAACCAAAGTCTTATTTTAAGTGTGGTTCATGGGGGCACTTGAGCAATGCGTGTGGCAGTGTTAAATGTAATCACAGCTTTGATTATTGGCATGCTGTTACTGAATGTCAAAATTGCTTTAGATGTAATTTATGTGAAGGAAGAGACACTCTTTTGCGAAATGTCTTTGAGCTTCTCACAACAGGGGGGATAGTTTATCTTCTGAAACTTTGATTACACAGGCCCAGAAATAGGGTCAATACAAGTATCAGAAAAAAATTAGAAGAGATGTTACATAAGGCTGCAGGAAAAGTTGCAGAGACAGAAGCTCGCACAGATGGAAGCAAAAATAAGACAGAGAATGGGAGTACAAACACGATTTTACAACAGGATGATTCAGAACAAGTACCAGAAGGGATACCAGTACCAAACAGGGAGGGTGTAGAGCCTGTGGCAATAAAGTCTGAGACAGAAGGCATGGAGCTTAGTATGCAAACTAAGGAGGCCATAACAGAACCAAACCAGATGCCCCCACAGCACAGTGAATACAAAACAGTTCTAGGAAAGAAAAGGAGAAAGAAAAGACCTAGGGAAGAAAAGAGATAAATAGAAAAAGGGGAAAAAAAACCTGGCTGAGAATGTATATAACAGATAAAACAGATGTACAGCTCTAAGCAGAAAAAAAGAATGGGGATATTCCAATTCAAAAGGAGAGGATTCAGAAGATTCCTTTATTGCATCTTCACAAAAAGAAGTGCTTTCTGACTCCAGTGATAATACTTCAGACACTCTTCCATGAGGGATAAGAAGAAGAACCCGATCCCAGAAAAAACATAAGTCCCCCTTCCCCTTAGCATAACATGAACATGACAGCCTTAAGTGTGACAACCATCAATGTGAACAACATAAAGGGTCATAGAAAAATGTTACCAGTAATAATGGGGCTCACTACTGTAAGGAGTCAAATAATAGTACTTCAAGATACCAGGCTGAAAACTAAATATGAGTTAAATAAGGCAGCACAGCTATGGACCAAAGGCCCTTCTTTTTGGTTGATTGGCTTAGAAAGATGTGATGGGGTAGGAATATTGTTCCAAGATCAAACTTAGAAGTAACAAAGCTATTGGAAATAATGCCAGGTAGAGCTCTGGCTCCTGGTTTTTTATATCATACTCAAAGAATACGATTAATTACCATTTACTCTCCTCAAACTAAAGCTACAAGAGTGCAGCTTTATACCTTGATGCAACCTTATCTACACACTTCCAGAACAGTAATATGGACAGGGGATTTTAACTGCAGGACTGCAATAGAGGACAGGGGGTTAAAAACACAGAAACAATTTAATGATACAAATAGTTTGAAGGAAATAATAAAAACAGCAAAATTGAAGGATGCTTATAAACAAATTCACCAGTCAATGGGACGCACATGTTTCAGGGGGTCCACAACCACCAGAATTGATTATGTATTCATATCAGAAAATGCTAAAATCAGATCAAGCCTAGTGTTCAGCTTTGAGTTTATAGATCATAGAATGGTACACTGCACCCTACAGTGGGGACAGGCTACAGTATATGGCAAAGGGGTTTCGAGAATGGATAATAGCATCTTAGGGGAAGAACAGTTAACTAGACAATGGAATCAACGTTGGACAGCAAGAATATCTGTACTATGCATGTACGATAGTGTAGATATATAGTGGGAAGACAGCAAAAAAGACATCAGGAAACTATTTAGTAAATATACAGGGAGAAAGGCAAATAGAGAATACCTGAAATACTTGCAACTAAGAAATCAACTACAAACACTGATCTCTAGGACAGAAAAAGATAGATTAGATTATAGCTCACTGATTAGTAAAATACAGAAAACCATGAAAGAGATACAATATGTTAGGGCACAAACATTACATCAGGAAATGAGATTCGGGATACAGTGTAAAAAGTAGACTTTCAACCTATTTACAGACTGCAGTGCAAGAATAGAAAAAGGCTAATGACAGAAATATATGATGAGGAAGGGCAACTTCAAACTGGGTAGAAAACATATTAAAAGTAATCGAGGCATATGTTACAAAATCTTTTGGAACAGCACTTAGTGTAAAAATTGCATTTTAATTGTTAAATACAGTAAGATTACCAAAGTTAACTGAACAAAAGAAAATTAGTCTCACTACACCTATTACTATAGCAGAAGTGATGCACAGTATAGGGAAACAACAAAATTGCACAGCTCCAGGAAAAGACAGACTTGGCTCAGAATTCTAAAAAACAGTTTAAAGAACAATTAGCCCCAATTTTAACATATCTTTATAACAATTGTTTGCACAAAGGGTAGTTAGCAGGCAGTCAAAATGAGGATCTCCTTATTTTTCTACATATGAAACAAGATAAGGTGAATTTATACAACTGGAGGCCATTAAGTTTACTAAATGTACATTGTAAAATATTAGCCACTATTTTACAAGAGAGATTGGCTGGCATAGTGGACAAATTAATTAACCCATACCAAACATGTTCTATGAAGAACAGAACCCTTCAAGATAATTTGTTATGATTAAGGGAAATTATGGTGAGGAGAAATCAAGGAAAACAAGAAGGTTATCTCCTAAGTATAGACCAGGAAATGGCCTTCGACAGAATAGCACATGAATATTTGTTCAGTGTATTGGAACATTACAATATTCCTACGTCATTTGTGAAGTAGGTTAAAAGTTTATATAATAATGCTACCTCTATACCATACATGAATGGGTGGCTAGGGCAGAAGACTGAATTTCAAAGAGGGATAAGGCAAGGATGCCCACTAAGTGCTCTTTTCTATGTAGTTGGACTTGATTCCTTACCAAGGGTAATACATGAGCAAGATTAAATTATAGGGATGTCACTAAACAAACATACCACAGCTGTTAAAATTTCAGCATATGCAGATGATGTTGTATTAACTATACAAAAACACTCACATGAAGGCAGACTAACACAAACTTTAGAATTATTTTGAGGTATCAAGTTCAAGAATTAACTTTAGTAAAAGTGCATGGTGCTGTATAGGTAGTGTAGGGGATACTCCAAAAACAAATATATAGCAGGAATACCACTGTAAGATCAAGATATAAAAATACTAGGGATAACATATGGAAAGCAAGACATGGAGGAGAAAAACTGGGAATCATGTTTGAACATTGCAAGCCAGAAAGTAGGGGTATGGAAAAATAAAAGAATATCAAAATTAAAAAGGATACTACTTTTAAAGAATCTAATTGTTCCAATTTTCTTGTATGTCAGTTATGCAATTCCCATTCCTCAGAAGTTTGAGACAAGAGTATTAAGTGTTTTCTTCCAAGGATTTGGGGGCAGTAGATTGAACCTGATTAAAATAAACACTACTTACAGAGATACAAAAGGGAGGTTGTGGCATGATCAACCCAATAGTTTTCTTTGATAGCATCTTTATGTCATACATCATAGGTTCTATCATGAGGTCAAATGAGAAATTGTGGGCATCAGAGGTTAAAGAATGGTTTGAGCCATATTTAGTGAAATGGCAAGTAGATAGACTAAAACACAAAAGAAATAGACACACATCCCAGAATTCATAAATGAAGTAATAAAAAAACTTAAAGAAAGAAAACTTACAATACAAATAGTATTAACATCTAATAGAAAATCATTATATCAAATTACACAAGTAACTAACTTCTACGAGGAGATAGAAATGCCAAAATGCCCAGGGCAAAAGAACTCGGAAGGTTATGCAATATGTAAATAATGACAGAACACCTATGTATATTTGGCATGCAAACTGGTTAACAATACATGGGAAACTGGGTTACGTAATACAGATAGGCATAAACAGGTAACCGAATGCTACTGCTTAAGAAATTGCTGTGTGCAGAAACTGGATCACAAGAACATTGACTTTTACAATGTCCATTTATACAACAATTTGGGGTATTTTTGGCAAAAAGTGGAAAGAACCATCATACAAAGCAATAATTTATGAAGAATTAGTACTAGGTTTGTATGACATTAAGCAGAGCATATATGATTTGGACACGTTACACTTGATCGGTGCATTATTAAAATATTATGTATGGCAAGCTACAGCCTGGCTAAAGTCCCACCCCATCCATAGTAGTGTCCCAGTTATCTACCCCTCCTCCGTCATTATCATAATAAACAAGTACATGACAGCCATTGTCACTTCCAGTGGTTTTAGCCCAATTTTTCCCCATGTCGTCGGTAATATATCCCTCCTCTTCTTTACCTCTCTAACCTGCCACCCCATAGATGGCCTCTTTCCCCTATATGTGTAGTTGCTGGCTGCCTCACTCAAAAGATCTCTGCTTATAACCCCTGTGTGCCTATGATTGATTGTACATCTGCTGACTTCTTCAATTGTAAAATAATGCTGTTTTTTTATTTATTTCAATCTTGTACTATATACACTGTATATACTTTTTCTTCCTTGTATATTATTGCTTTTTGTATACCTGCTTCTGTACTGTACTTTGATGTATTCATGACCAGATCCACCTTGCAAATGAGCCTTGCTCAATGGTGCCTGCCTGGATAAATAAAGATTTTGATTGATTGATTGATTGACAGTAGGTGTGCTTGGGTTTTACAGGAAAAACTAGTGTTAAATGAAGAATTGATGAAAATGATTGAAACTGAATTAGAGAAAGTATATTGTTATGAACTGAAGAGTGTGAATCTATATACACATAGAAAACGATGGAAACGTATAACTAACATTTTTTTTTTATTATTATTATGGGACAGAAATTTGAAAATCATTGAATGTACTAAATGCCTTTGTTTAATACTTCTGGTGATGTAATACAAGGATGTACTTTACATTTACTATACCATGTGGATTTGTTAGCAATTGATATGCTTGTATTATTGTTATATATAAAATAAAAAATTCCCCTACTGCCTGTAGGGGCTAGACTTCCTGTGAGTAGAGTGGAGGAGCCCAGTTCTGCTGGGGAGCTGGTGGAGTTGGATGTGGAGGAGGCTGGGGGACAGGTCTCAACCCCAGCCTTGAATACTGCTGAGACTAAAATCTTTTTTGATGCTAAGGATCTTGTTGAAGAAAAAGAAAAGGGGAATGAAGAACTCAACAGAATGTCATCAGGTATTTCAGATGCTAATGAAAAGGATGCTTTCTTACTTAACAAAACAGTTGAAGAACTGGATCATATAATGCTGGAGGAAGAAAAAAAGGTTTTGAATAAAAAGGAACAGTTGCCTGAAGCAATGCATTGGATTAAAGAACAAAAGAAATGTACAGGGCCAGAGATGGGCCTTCTTGACAACCAAGCCAGCTGTGGAAGTTTGCCCTTGACAACAGTGGACACACCCATTTCTTCTAAACTACAGCAACAAATGCAGAAAGAACTGTGAGCAGCGATGGACATCCATGAGAAGGCAGTAGGGAGGGCTGGGGGTATACTGGGATGTATAGGGAGAGGCATCATCAGCATAAAACAGGAAGTTGCTATCCCTCTGTACAGACAGTTGGTGAGACCCCATCTGGAGTACTGTGTCCAGTTCTGGAGACCCCATCTCCGCAAGGACATAGACAGGATAGAGGCAATCCAGAGGAGGCAACTAAAATGGTGCAGGGACTGCAAGAGAAGCTGTATGAGAGAGACTAAAGGAGCTTAATATGTATACCCTTGAGGAAAGAAGAGAGAGGGGGGACATGATAGAAACTTTTTAAGTACCTCAGTGGAATCAACAAAGTCCAAGAGGGTAGCATCTTTCAGAAAAAGAGACGTGCAAGAACAAGGGGACACAATTTAAAGATAGTAGGAGGGCAGTTTAGGGGCAATGTGAGGAAGTATTATTTCAAAGAGATGGTAGTGGATGCATGGAACATCCTTCCTGAGGAGGTTGTGGGGTCTAAAACTGTGGGAGAATTCAAGAATGCATGGGACAGACATAAGGCAATTCTTGTGGGGGGGTAGGAAGAAATAGGCTGTTGGTTAACTAGGATCTGCGGCCTATCCTGTAGGTAGGGAAATGGGCAGACTAGATGGGCCTAGCGGTCCTTAACTGCCATCAAAGTCTATGTTTCTATGTTTCTACAAGTCAAAACATCTGATGACACTGGTAAAATTGAAGAGTACAACAAGAAGCCATTGGCGACTGAACATTTACCGACTTCTAACATTATTTACCAGACCATTGATAATGACCAACAAAATGCTATTGTGTTTCAGTTCAAAGCAAAGAGTAAAGATGACGTTGCTGCATCTAGTCAGTCTAGTAAGGCTATATTGTTCAAACAACTGGAAGTGCACTTCCTGAATAAAATGTGGATTATCCCTGACAATCATAAAAATGTACCTGATATTTCTGACTTTGCTCGGACTGTAGCCACGAGTTTTCATGGTGTGGTTGGCTCCGAAACAGAACAAGCTGATGTTTTGTTATTATAGGCTGCTTCTGAATGGTGCGCAGAGATCCCAGTTGGCCACAAAAATCTGAACACAGTGCACGAATTACAGACAAACACTGACTCCAACCTTTCTAAGGGGCAGTTCGGAATGATATATACAGGGGACTCTCCCTCTGGCCTAAGACTCCCCTTGACACAAACTAGCAACAAAACAATCTTGTGGTACCTGAATGGGATGTCCAGTGTGTCAGAACATGAATTGTCCAAAGCACACCAAACCACAGCTCTGTCACAGCCAGCTGCAAATACCACTCTTAACTGTACAGAAAGCACAAGGAACCAGTCAGGAATGGCACAAAAAAGGATGCACCTTGGCCTAAGACCATCCTTTGATGAACCTGCACAAATGGCTTCAGTCTCTCCAGCTGGGATGGTTGACACTCTTGATGTTACTCTAAACAATAACAACACAGCTTTGCTCAAATGTATCACTGAGAATAGTATTTTTTTCCAAAAGAAGGAAAGAAGAGTTCAGAAGGAAACAAGACTCTTTAATGCTTTCTAATAGAAATATCCATACAGTTTCCTCTGATATTGCTACTCGAAGTTCTGTGCATAAAAATGACAGTATCACTGGGGCAATACAATCTTCATTTGGACTTCAGCCTACAGCATCCATTGACTCAGACTGGTCTCCAAAGAAGTTCCTGAAATCAGCTGGATGAAAACAACTGAATGACGGCACATGGATGCCTGACCTGGCATGGGACAGGAACAACCTCTCTCAATTACCATTATCTCCAGAATAAACCCCCCTCCCAGAAGGTGGCACTGTACCAAATGCAAAAAAATCAATCTCTGATGAGAGAATCATGGAGATTTCTCCTGTAGGAGCAGAAAATATGCCACATACCCAGCAGACTGACCAAAGCTCTATATTCCAAAAAGATGGTGATACACCACAAAAAAAACCTAAGGACCCAGATAGCCAAGACACGAGTTAACCTGCATCCATACCTCTTTTATCTGACTATTCAAAGATAATAAAACAGATCCCTTACCTCGAAGATATACAGTATATTTAAAATACGGGGAGGGGCTAGACCCTCGCCCTGATCGACAGTATGTGGACAGACAGTTAATAAAGGACTCTTTACATTTCTCACCAGCTGATGTCTTTGCCTTCATCCATATCCTGGGTGAGGACACTTTCGACATTAGCCTCCATTCTTCACATCTTTTAGAACTTTTCTGGTCCAGATACAATCAGCTTAAGCTGTCACCTTTATGGACTCCATTTATTGTGATATCTGTAACTAAACTTTTGGTCAAACAAGTCTCCATAATGTTCAGGAATGAATGTGTGCCAGCTGAAGATATTTACCACCGTCTGCAGCACAAATGTGATGTTTTAAGTGAACCAGAAGCCATTTTAGATTGGGAACAGTTTTGGACTGGTAGCTGGTGGTTCAAGGTCAAACTTAGAGAGACAGAGGAAGGGATATGCTATATGCTGAATTGCTTCTTTTTAAGCCATAATCACAGAGTACTGTATGTTTCTATACTAGACAACCAAAGGTGTGTTACCGATGTGGAGCTCATACACATTTATCTAGTGTGTGTGACAAATTGAGATGCAGTCTATGTAACAAGGTGGGACATATGAACTCCCAATGCATGAATCACACAAAATGCAGTCTCTGCAAAGAGAATGGTCATGTGTACGACAGCAGTCCATGGGCACATGTCAATAAACACATGACCTCTACCCAGAAGATCTTATTGATAAAGCACAAGCAGACACATCAAATCCCTCTTCCAATGCTAATAGCACCAAAGCAGAAGCAAAACATAACCAACAAGAGAATACCATAATTATTCCAGACTATCCAGATGATCTTGCTCCAAAATCTCCAAACACAGCCACTTCTGGATCCTGTATGTTACACCAATGATTTAGAACATGACCCTCCAGCTGCACAACAATCTTTGGAGGCCTCACAACCAGAAAATGCACCCCCAAAAACAAAAGGACTAATAATCTTCAAAAAGGAACTTAAAACACAAGTCATTGAATCAGAAAACCCCTTGGAGGCTCTGGCTGGGTCAATCTGGGGGGAATCTGAAATGTAAATTGAGGAGGACGCCACTGACACAGCAAGCATTACAACTGATACTTTTCAGATGGCTGAGAAAATCTATGGTGGGAAAAAGGAAAAGAAAAGGAAAAAACTCCAAGACCCCTTTTTTCTGCAGTGTCTAAATGCATGGAACAAAAATAGCATCAGTAAACTGCCATAGTTTGTTGAATGCTCAAAAACGCCTATCAGTCTTTCAATTAACACACGATATGTCTTTAGATGTATTGTTTTTGCAAGAGACATGGATGGGATCACCTGCACAACTATCTCTTTTTAGATTTGAATGGTTCTTGTGGCTTTCTTTTGGTCCTTCATGGAGGATAGGGCTGATGGGCTTGGCATTTTGTTTACTGGCAAATGATTTTCTATTTTTCATCTCATAGATTTAGTCTTTGGTAGAGCTTTAATACTGGATGGGTATTGGGATAAGGAACCTTGTAGGCTGATTAATATCTATGCCCCACAGGATAAGGACAATGGAGTAACTTTTTTCAAAAGCTTCCAGACTTATTTAGCTACAGTCAAAACCCTCATCATGGGGTGTGACTTTAACTGCACTATCAAAATACCTAGAGGCCAACAAGACTAAAAAAAAAATCTATCATGATTCAACGGCACTTAAAAATGTATAACTCTAGCCAAACTAACAAATTGTATGGATTTTTTTCCAAAAGGTCCATCTTACTGTTATGAAAGAGCACAATTTACCTCTCTAATAGATTACATCTTCCTCTCAAAACACCTAACTATATACTCTACCAATCTTACTCCAGTGGAGTTTTCTGACCACCTAATGGTTCTGTCTTATGCTGGACGAGACCCTCAACAAAATCAACACACTTCCCGTTAGTAATGAAATTTGTCTGTATTATCTGATAGTATATACCATTGTATCAAACAAGTCTTTAATACTAGAGTATCAGTTTTTGACTTATACAATGACTATGGAGAATGGTGACTAGACACAAAATCAGACATGCAGAAGTTTTCCCAAACTACTGGGAAACAAAAATCTAAACAGGATTTCTTTTCATATTTGCACTTATGTTCCCAACTACAATATCTCTTAGCTTTACCTCTCTCTAGAGATAATCTTTTGGCCCAAATTAATACCATCAAATCCGAAATGAAGAGGGTACAATATGACAGAACAAACACTATCAGAACGGAAATAACATATGGAACCCAAAAGACCCTTAGAGCGACCCGTGAGAGGCTTGTAAGTCTTGGACACATAATTCTACACCCACATCCCTAATAGATAATGAAGGGATAATCACCTCATCTCCAGTTGCATTGACTAAAATAATCTTATGGCATTTACTGTACAACCTCCTGATATTTTAGTAACACATTTACACGAGACTCTGGAAATTATCTTTTCAGATTTCCTTCTCACAACATCCTTCAAGCCGAACTAGAGCTCATGGTACACCCTATTACGAAACAGGAAATTCTAGATATAATAAAAACAGGGAAAACCAGTACTTCACCAAGACCTAATGGCCTTTCATATGAATACTATCAAACTTTTTCTGAAGAGTCCACAATTTGCTTAGAAAAAGTGTTATTTCTTCCTTATTGACAAAGTTGTACCTGCCTACTTTTCAAGAAGTCTGATAATTTTCTTATTCAAATCTGGCAATAAAATGGAAATACACAACTGGAGACCAAGCAACTTATTGAATGCAGACTTCAAAATTTTGACACAGATCTTACACCTTTGTCTGCAAAGGGTAGCCACCCACATCATCAACCTATCACAGTATTGTAGATTACCAGACAGATCTACACATCAGCCTTTAATAATCCTACAAGAACTATGGGAATACCTTAATAAATCTCAAACCAAAGGATGGGTTATTTCCTTGGATCAATCCAAAGCATACGATAGTGTAAACCATCAATTTTTATTTAGCACACTTTTACATTATGGCATTCTATTGCAATTTGTTGCTTGGATAAAGGGTTTATACAGTGATGCACATTTTAGTAGTATTATTCAATGGCAGATCAGCCCAGAAGTGGAAATAATAGCTGGTGTACACCAGCTGTGTCCCCTAAGTATGTTACTATATATTTTCTTTCTTAATCCAGTTTTAGAAAAAATCAAAACCCACTGATAAAAGGAATCACAGGTACAAGTCAAACTGACCTAATTAAAGTACTAGTGTATGTAGATTCCACCTGCCTTATAGACAAAAATGAAAAAAGCATAATTCATGCAAAACAAATAATGGATACCTTATCTACAATATCTAATGCCCAATTCAATACTGGGAATTGTAAAGCACTCCCTATTGGAACCTGGGATAATATCCCCTCTCAAACTGTAGACATTCATGTTGTTCTTCAACCAGATAAAATTTTAGGCTTAATGTTTGGTTCTCCCAACCCAGCATATGCTAATTGGTATTCAGCATTCTCTAAACATGAGATTAAAGTAAACATCTGGAAAAACTGATAACTGGCCAAACTCAAACGTATGCACATTATTAAACAATTTCTAATTCCAGTCCTTCTATATGTGAGGGCTATACTCTCTTTACCACTCACTCTATAAACAAGAATGTGTAGCATATTTTTTCACATGCTGTGGGGCAGTCACCTTAATCCAATTGAGAAAGGTTTTACATACCTACCAAGAAATAAGGGAGGCCTGGGCATGGTGGACCCGGTGGTATTCTTTTATACTCTTTCCATATCTTTATCTATTAAATACTTGGCTACAGCTTTAGACATAAAAATGACTTCCTGGGTATACAACAATTGGAAAATCTTTTTAGACAGATGGATAGACAAGCCCCCAAAATTCTATAAATATCTCAATGCAACAGAATTCTTCAGGTAATTAATTAAAAAACTCCATAAATGGGATCTATCTAGACAAACAGTTAACACCTCCAACAGAAAACAGTTATATTACCTGGTTCTAGAAAAACTAGGCCCTAATGAATCTAAGTTTAAAAATGGCACACCTATTTATTGTAATGTCACAATAAATATGTTAATTGAAAAAAGAATCCCCACAAAAATGTGGGAAGTTGTATGGTTATGCCATATAACTGAATACATGTGTATCCAATATTTGTTATGTAATGTAATGTACTGCAATCTGTAACACATATTGTCCCTGTACCTTCTGTGTATGATGTGGAACCTTTGTAAATGAGTCTTTGACTCAAAGTTCTTTCTGAATATCTCAATAAATAAAAATAAAAATATGGTAGGCTGAATGTATATGGCAACAGTAAGCACAAAGCACTAGAAGAGAGAACATGCCTCTACCTTGAATGTATAAATGAAGTATAAACAATAGAACATTTTATACTGGACTGTTCATTTTCCAAAAATGTATGGGCTTTCCTTGCATCTACCTGGAAATTAGGATGGTTAATGTATATACTGTATGAAAATGTTATGCTTGGCAATTATAGAAACAGATTATCAAAGTTTCACTCAGGCACTTTGACTGTGTTCTTTGCAGTCTTAAAGTTTTGTTTGTGGCCAGCAAGGGTCCAATGGGTGCTACACCAACAACAAATGACATTCCCTATTTTAAAATGTTGTGTGAAAAAGCATTTTTGGAAGTTTATATGCAGGTTTTTATAAAGCACCAAGTACTGATGAGAAAAAGTGTTGGAAAGGCCTAACGATTTTCATTAAATATAAGTGAATTAAACTCAAGAATAATATCTAAATTGTTTCAGGTAGAACTGTTATGATGATGTCTATAAGCCTCTATGGGCCAGATATTCACAACTTTGACCAAGGGCTAAATTAGCACTGCCTGGTATGCTAAATTAGCCTGGACCCAGTAGCCCGCTATATTCAAAATGGATATACCTGAATCTAAGCCTGCTGAATATAGCATGCTAAGGAAGTCAGGCAAACTGGGCTGGAAGTGCAGTGCAAAAATAGCCCAGGAAATATGACAGTTCTGAATATAGCAACCAGGAAGTGAAAACCACAACAGCAGCCCAGTGCACAGCAGCGTGAAGGAGGGTAAAGGTGAACTATGTGGAAATGTGTGTTCTAGCAAATGAGTGGATCCATTAAAGCTGCAAGTACCAGCATATGTGAAATTCTGTAGAACTGTACAGTGGTTCTGAAATGCTTGCATGGCACCAACAAATTTGTACAAGTTTGAGCAGGTTTTGCACTTGACCTAAGCCATTTGCCTGGTTCTATCATGTTTGCCTGGGGCAAATATTTGCTAAGTTCAAAAGTGATATGCAAGTTATCCTACTTAGACAGTCTGTGGGCAAACATCCAGATTATCATCTCATTATGTCCTGATTTGCATGAAGTTTTCCCAGTACTATTGCAGGGTCCAACAGCTCCACCTGTAGGTTAGTCTGGAAGTACAGGGGCTGCTCACAGCTCCTCCTCTAGGTCAGTCTGAAAGTACATGTGGTAGCTGCAGGTTACATTTGTACAGAATATTGTGCCCCAGGAGACTACACAGCACAGGCACAGGTGGTGGTGCTATATGCAATTGTCAAACTGTAGTTGTTGCTGCAGTGCACAGCAGACACTACAGTAACAAGGGGGCCACAGCTGGTCTGGTGGCACTGAGGGTTGAGGTGCTGGACAGCACACCTCACGTCATGCTGACGACCCTAGTTCGGATGGTAATTTTCACCATGCAAAGTGTCATGCTAAGTCACACAAAAACACTTTGTGCAGCGCTAATGCACTGAATATAGCATTTTGCCTGTATTCAGGTACATGCCCCTCGGTTTGCCCCTTGCATAATTATACTTTTGCCTGGTGCTAATGCAGTTTTCCCATGCTATTTGACCTTTTGAATATAGCGGACCTGTGCAAACCTGCTGCTAACCCTGCGCAAACAGTTTGCACCGAGTGCAAAGTTTTAAATATCTTGTCCTGTATGTCCATCAGACATTACTTTCTGTGGTAAGTCTTACAGTATTATCATATTGCACTAGACTTTATTTCTTGGTTAAAAAGCCTTTACAAATCAGCCATGGTCACACCTCAAGTGAACGGGTGGAATGGCTCGATGTTGCCAGTATGAAAAGGGGCACGACAGGGGTGTCCCCTCAGTCCTCTACTGTATATCCTCAGCATAGACAGCTTCCTAACAGAATTAAACTCTTCACCAACTCTGAAACATGTATCTATGAATGATTATACTGTCCCACATATTGCAATGGCATATGCAGATGACTTGTGCATTTTAGTTCAAGATGATGTAGTGGCAAAAAAAGGCAATAAGAATTTGTTTAGTCTATGGTAAATGTACAGGAACATCTTTAAATATTAAAAAATGCCAAGGTAGACATCTTGGCGGCCCCATCCCTTCTATTACGGATATAGAGGGTATACATATTTTGACATCTCCTATTACCATCTTAGGTATTAAATATGGAGCAGGACCTTTGGACATTTTAAACTGAGAAGCAAAGATAAATACTGGCAGATCACTAGTTAAACAATTGAAAAAAATCCAAATGTCTAAAGAAAAATGAGTATACTTAATTAAAACGTTCCTATTCCCAGTTTTTCTCTCCATCTGTTATATTTCCCCCCTCCAAAAATTTTAGAAACTTCTCTGTAGATCTTATTTTTCCAAGCAGTCTGGGAAAGTGGAATAATCCCATTAAGAGGAATGTTTTATACCTCGTACCACGCTGGCGACCCGGGTTTGGAAACACGCCCGAGTCATCAGGGGTCGGCAGGGGAGGGATGGGATCGAGTATCCAGATGACTGCTCTCCTATCCCAGGGAGGGTTAAGGAATCCTACCACTCTCTAGTGGCCTCTAGTGATGACTGGAGAAACTACTAGAGCTGGTGCACTTAAGGATTGAGTGTGGCAAATGTTGGCACACTGTGCCTCCAACGCTATTGCACGTCTGCACTCCAAGGGACAAAAAGTGGAGGAAAAATGGCTGGGCATGAGTGAGCAGTTTGACAGCCACATTCATACCACCCAGATGTTTGTAGTGGAATCGCGCTGGGGTGGATCTGGTCTCAGCCCAGCTTGGGAAGACATGGGGGGCCTCCTAGCATGTTGGGGAGTGGCCGTACCAGACCACTCATCATACGAGTGAGCCAGCTGCCCTCCAGGTGGGGGAAGTCAGCAGCTGGATGCCCCAGCGATCACACCACAGTAGGAGAGAAAATAGAGCTGTGATAAAAAAAACCAAAAACATTGTGATGGCCAAGAAGAGACATGCAGTACGTCTCAGATATTTAGGATGCACGGAGGTTCAACTTGACAGGTTTTATGTCAGAAAAATGCTGATTAAAGAAGCACAAGGCTTTGTGCCCAATGATGTATATGCCTTCATTCATGTACCTGGGGAAAGTACTTATGACATAAGTTTTAGTTCAGCCAGCTTGCCTGCCAGATATTCTGTGATACACAGCCCGAGGAAGGATTGCAGGAGGGGGTGGGGTGGCCATTTGTTTTAAATCTAGTCTGAACCTCACAGTGCTGCCTGTAGGTCCTACACAGTCCTTTGAATGTGTGGCTGCTTGAGATGGTGTTGGTGCAGGCTTCAGGGTCCTCCTGCTTCATCATCCCCCAGAAATAGATGAGGACTTTCTGCAGGAGGTTGAGGAGCTCATCCCCAGCCTGGTGTTGGAGTCCCCCAGGTGGTTGATTCTGGGGGACTTCAATGCTTGAGTTGATGGTGAGCTCTCAAAATTTGGAAACAATCTCCTTGGGAGCACGGAGGTCCTGGGCCTGACACAAAAGGTAACAACAGCAACACACTCAGGTGGACACAAACTGGACCTTTTTTTTCGTTTGGTTTAGATATTATCGACCTCAGTGTAGATCTGGTTGTTTGGTCAGATCATAGCATCGTGGGGTTCATGTTTAAGGCCCCCCCCGGTGGTCCTGTTCCTGTGGAGATGGTCCTGTACTGGCGATTAAGAGGAGTTTCCTCAGTGGACTTGTTGGCAATGCTGCACCTATCGGGTGTTGGGATGGCTTGTGCAATTGGGTCAGAGGAGGCAGTGGTGGCCTATAATGAGGCTGTTGGTGTGGTCTTTGACTCAATCACACCCTTTATGGTCTGACCCCAGTCTACTCATTGGAGACCTCCTTAGTATAATGAGGAACTATGAGGTTTAAGGAATGGGGGTGGAGGTTAGAGAGGCACTGGAGGAGATCTGGCTAAGTGTAGGACAAATTTGCCATGAAGTTGCATTATGCTGACTATCAGGGGGCAATCTCCTGAAACAAAGTGGAATTTCTGTCCAGGGAGATTGCTGTGGTGAGAAACAGACCAGCTCAGCTCTTCCGCATGGTGGATGGGCTCTTACATCCAGCCTGTCTACATGCCGGGGGCAGGTTCTAGCATTAGGTGTGAGGAACTGGCTGTTTTTCACTGACAAGGTGTCCTCTATTGGGGCTGAGGTCTCTTTTAGCATTTCCTGAAAGGGATGCAGTGTCTAGCCTGAGTCATGCCAGAACATTCCTCCTATCTTGGATGAGTTTGAGCTGATTGGGGCTGGGGAAGTGGTGGAGATGATCTCAAAGCTGCAGCCTACACAGCGTGATCTGGACCCAGGTTCAACCTGCCTTTTGGTTGGGTGTTTGGACCTGATTGAACCTGTGGTCTCTGATGTCATCTGGAGTTCATTAAGGAGTGGGCCTTGGTTAGACCCCTTTTGGAAAAGCCCTCTTTGGACCTGGACTGCCTCAACAACTACAGATCAGTCTCAAACCTCCCATTTTTAGGGAAGGTTATAGAAAAGGTGGTGGCTGTGTAGCTTGTGAGACATCTTGCTGCCTCCTCTGCCTATAAGCCTTTCCAGTCTGGGTTTAGTGCAGGGCATAGTAAGGAGACTGTTCTGGTGAGGGTGTTAAATGATCTCTTAATGGTGAGGGACAGGAGAGACTGTACTATCTTGGTCCTCCTAGACCTCTCAGTGGCATTTGGCACCATGGACCATGAGGTGTTACTTGAATGCCTGTGGTTCTGGTGTGGCCTGTCCGTTAATGTCATCAACTGGTTCAGGTCATACCTGACAGACAAAGTGCAAAGGGTGAAAATGGGAATTGTCTCATCTAACTCAAAGCCTCTGTGCTGTGGTGTTCTGCAGGGTTTGTCCTGTTGCCCTTATTGTTCACAATGTACATGCTGCTATTGGGGGACATTATCAGGTGGCACAGGGTGGGTTTTCACTGTTATGCAGATGATACCCAGCTGTACTTGTCCTGTGCACCCAATATCCAGGTGTTGGACTCTACATTTGACAGCTGCCTCAATGAAATCCAGTCATGGATGACTCACAACTGGCTTAAGCTTAACCCAGACAAGACTGAGGTATTGATTGTGGATCCAGGTCATCGGGCCAGAGGGGGTGGCACCTAGTGTTGGGGGGTTGCCCCTAGCCCCCTCTAGATTGGTGAATACTTTGGGCGTTATCTTGGATGACAGTCTGACACTTGATGCTCAGGTGTCAGCCATGGTTAGAAGTGAGTTCTATCTTCTCAGGAATATCAAGCAAATTCAAGCCCTGATCTCACCTGATGATCAGACCACTCTGGTGCATGCTTTCATCACTTCCAGGTTGGACTACTGTAATGCTCTGTACCTTGGGTTATCTGGAGGCAACCTCTGCAGGCTGCAGCTAGTGCAGAACACAGGGGCAAGATTGTTGATGGGGGTGAAAAGGAGTGAGCATATCACACCGGTCCTCTGTGGACTGCATTGGCTGCCAGTCCAGTGGAGGGTTGTCTTCAAGATAGGACTGTTGACATACAAGACCCTGAATGAAAGGGGTCCTGTCCATCTACAAGATCTTCTTGTCCCGTACCATCCAGCCAAGGCACTCCATTCTGCCAGGGGAGGCCTCCTGGGAGTTCCTAGGGTTAGGATGCAGCATTCTGAGGACAGAGCATTCTCAGTGGCTGCACCTACTCTGTGGAACTCCTGGTCTGGTTATTTAAAGGAAGCTCCCTCAGTGGAAGCCTTTAAAAAGGGCCTTAAAACATATTTGTTCAAGCAAGCATTTTATTGATTATGATTTAAAATTATTATTTGGTTTTATGGGATAGATAGATAGATAGATAGATAGATAGATAGATAGATAGATAGATAGATAGATAATTGTAAGCTCCCAGTTGTATTCTTTCATTTGCATATTTGTGTATGATTTTAAATGTATGGTTTATATTATTTAGCACCCAGAGTCTTTGGAAATGGGCACATTTAGAAATAAAATTATCTATCTATCTATCTATCTATCTATCTATCTATCTATCTATCTATCTATCTATCTATCTATCTATCTATCTATCTGGTCCATTTATGGACTCAATTTTCTGCACAAAAACATAATGTATTATGGATACCTTTTCAAGCTATTCAATTAAGCAACTCCACTTTCAGGAGAATCACAATACTGTTCAGAAACAAAGGAGTCAACATCTCAAATGTCATTTTTTGGTTAGAAAAGAGAAGTGACATCTAAGACATCCTTGATCCTATTATAGACGAAGAAGGGTTTTGGATGGAGGGTTGGATGTTTAGGGCCAAATTAAAGCAATCGGACAAGGGCATCTCACACCTCCCAAATTGCTACTACTTGGGAAGAGATACAGGGATATTGTTTTACTAAGGCCAACCCAGCTCCTGTTTCAAATGTGGATCCTACCAACATATCAGCAACAACTGTAAAGTACAAAAATGTGTACAATGTGGAGCAGTGGGACATTCTGGCTTTCACTGCACTGCTCAATCCCTATGCAATCTGTGTGAAGAACTAAGCCACAACTTTAATACCTTCCCCTGGGCAGTGACAACACCTCAAGTGTGGACTATGCAGAGCAGGACTTTTAAATAAACAAAGCAGCCAGAACTGCACAATTATACCATTCCAATGATCATTCTTCCACCCTGAGACAGAAGAAAGCCCACCGAACACCTATAAGACTTGCCCCTATTTATGCACCCCAATTGGATGCCAGAACTACTGACCCTGCACCCCAGAATACAACACCTGTACACCAGAATACAGATGTTACCACTGAACAAGACCTCACAGACCCACCTCACTTATAAGATTCCACCCCTTTTGCTACATCTGATTAGGGGTCTGGGACTGTACGTGATAATGAGGCCATGTCCCCCTCCCTCAATAACCCAGATACAGAAGAATTCCAACCTGCACAGAAAGGGAAGACCAAAAAAAGTCTACCCACCCACCTTCAGAAAACATCTCCTTACTAAATAAATTCAGCACCCTGCAATGGAATGAGATGGAAGTGGATGAAGAATCTGGCACGGCCTCCACTTATTCCACTTCAAAAGAACTAGTCTTGGATCCAGAGCAACAAAAAGCCACTGTAAAGCCAAAACCAAAAAGGAAAAGAAGGGACAGAATCAGGGGTTAAAAAGGAGTCTTGAATTCTTTCCTTTTTCCATGTGACACGTTTCCTGAAAGCTATGAACAATCAGTTGTATCGCTTAATGTGAACAGTATAAAATCAGAGAAAAAGAGGAAAAGCACGTAAGCTCTGTTCATAAATTGTATATTTGATGTATTTTTTTAGGACACTAGATTGTGTTCCACATGGGAAGTACAAGAAGCTAGCACAGATTAGTTATAGGGATCTACCTGCTGATCCTTGGGTACTAAACAATGTTGTGGAGTTGGTATATTTATCAATTACCCCATGATAAAAATCACCCATGTTGTTGATATAAGTCCAGGGACACCCAAGAGTGTCAGCAAAATAAACAAAAAACAAAACAAAAAACAGATTTTTGCATCTTTTTTAAATTACTGCAACATTACAAAAATCAAAAGTCTGATAAGTAAAAAAGTAGTGCCTGCCTGGTTGCTGTTGCTGACTTTTGGTTCCTCTATTTCCAGGTCTCAGTCCAGCTCCGGTGCTCATCAGTGGTTTGTTAGTTGTGCTGGGCACTCAAAAACAAAAAACGCTGCAGTCAGTGGCAAATTGGGGGTCAAAGATGCTCCATGGACTCTGGAGTGAAGAGAGAGTAAGGGAGCAACAGGAAAACAGCTAAAAGATGAAGCAGGTACATCTCAAGCTAGCAGGGAAAGCGGGACCCATCACTGTGAGCTGCAGAGATGAGTAGGACAGTCAGCAGGGAAGGTTCTCAGAGTTGGTGCTGGGTCCTGCTTGGGTATTAGACTAAATATACCTCATACTTGAAAATTAGTCAACAAACCACTCTACCTCCAAACAAAAACAGCTTTCAAGAATGCCTACATATTTTCAAACAATAATATTTTGGAAATTAAAACAGTGGAACACCCTTAAAATCCTTCCTCTCATCATTATTAGAAAACAATTTTGTGACACCATTATTATGATTCAGCATTATTATAACCCACCTCCCTTTTTACAGAGATCCCCACAAGAAAGTAAACTTTGCAGCCAAGTGCTTACCAACACCAGAATACCTTCCAAAATGTGGAATACCATGTGGTTATGTTCCCACAGGAAATTGTCTGTAAAAAATAAAACACAAAGGTACTGTGGAACGTTATTGCCCTAGGGATGCCAGTCAAACCTCCCTTAAAACAATGGAGCATCTATGCTTCCAGTGTCCCTTTATTCAAACCTTTTGGAGCCTAGTAAAAAATGGATGGCCTACTACTTTCTTCCACAATATTACGCCTGAGGTTATGTTCCTAGGAAACCTCAGCACATGCAGCTTCCTGCAAAATTATAGCACAACCTGGGTAATTTTGGCCTGCTTTAAGCCTTGGATATGGCAAATCAGGTGCAGATTAATCCTACAGCAAACAGAACATTCCCAAGAACAATTGTTACACTCTATAATACAAGGAATTAAGGAAGTACAAGAACATGAAAGGAAGACATTTTCAAATGCTATATTTAACAAATGGTAGGGATCATTTCAATGGTTTAAATAAATTAGGAAAAAAAACAGCAGTGGGAAAAAGGTATCGTTTTAAATTCAAAGTATAATTTCTGAGTTTATAAAGGTTTTTTTTAGTTCTTATGCACATCTTTAGTTAGTAAGTTGCCTTTATTTTTTTTTTTCACTTCAAACCATTGTATATAAATACTGCAGAAGTAGGCATTATCTAACACAGGGTTGAAATTTTTATTTATTTTCTCTGGTGTTTACTATTTGTTTGATGTTTTGCCTATTTTTGACATTTGACTCATTTGACCTGCAAAATTTTGATTTGATGAATAAAAAATTCCAGCTACTGTTCCAGGAGGGGGGGAACCCTTGGCCATCTTTACATGATGGCCAATCTCAGTTCTGCTGCAGTGGATGGAACTCCTGGTGGTGGCACTCAGAATATAAAGTGATACCCATGCACATCTGCACTTTTCGATAATAAGTACTCCTATTCCTTATTTTCCCCCATTTATCCCATATTGCTGCTAATTTTAAACATCCCATTTCCCTTGATTTGACAGATGAGGAGGAGTACCACTTATTACTGAAAGTGCCACCACTGGAATGGATCTGTGATCCAGGCATCTGGAGTATCGACCTCTGCCTTGGGCATGCCACGGCATGAGGTCTTGTCTTCTGTAGAACAGTTTTCCTTCAGAACTCCCAGAGTCTCCTGTTGTGTCTATGGTGGATGTTTTGGTGCTAGTAGAAATGGCTGTGGCTGCTCAAGAACAAGCTTTGCATGCTGCCCTGGAGGTGAGAAAGCAAGCTTTGCGTCACCAGCTTGCTGCGGACAAGTTCTGCTTTGCTGAAGATTTACATTGTTTGCATGTGGGAGCTCCATCATTGGAGGAACTGCACCAACTTGTCACAGGTTCTTCAGCCTGTTCTCCCACACAGAAGATGCTGTTATGCCCGTGGTATTGGACATAAACACTCCTGGACTCTCTGTGCCTTTGCTTGATCCTACCAGAATGAATGCTAAGCAGTCTCTTCCTGCTTGGTTGCCTGAATGAGCCCTTCTATACACAGGCTGGAAATGTTCAGAAACAGGGTACTGGACCCTTGATGTCTCTGATGCTGTGGTGCAAAGAAATGTCACAGTAGCACACTCTGTTCCTAAATCTGTGACCTGCTCTGGATTGCCTAATACCTGTGCCTTTGCCCATTTTGCAGCAGCTTGCTGCTGCTTCCATGGACGTTACTCCTGAGTCTCTTTCCTCTCTGCAGCTGGCAGCAGATGCTCTTTCAGTGTTGGATCCAGTTGTTGAAGAATGGATGTCTCCCTCCTTGGTTTTTGCTTCCCTCCTATTATGTCCTGGAGTTCACCTTCTGTCCACGCTCATGCTGTACTGGATCCCGGACTTTCTGAGCTGGATCTACAGTACCTGTGTCTCCTGACTTGCCTGATTCAGGCTCCCTTGATTTGGCTCCACATTGCCCTCGACTGTTCACTGACTTCTTCACCACCACAAGGGAACCAACTCCCTGTCAGAAAACTGTTTGCCTTCTTTGCAAAGGTGGCATGGATCTGCCCTCGATTGTGTTTACATTGCCAGGACTCTGTTGAAAGATTCCTGTCAGTTAAAGGCCTCTGACATTTATGCCCTATTTCATGTTGGGGATGCCACATGTGATGTAAGTTTTAAACTTATTTCAGGACTTGAAAGATTCTAGGCCTATTGTCATGCTTGTAAGACGTCTGCAGTTTACACGCCTTTTCTTCCTGTTCTTCTTACATGACCATTGATCCATACTATTACTGTGAACTTCAGGAATGAAGGAATTAATGTGTCAGACATTTTGAGTTGATTGCACCCCAGGTGTGGGGTTTTGGGATGTCCTACTCCTCTTAATGACTCAGAACACATTTGGACATGGGGTTGGAAGATTCAGGTTAAATTGTTGTAGTCAGATTTTGTATTGTGCACCTCTGCCCTTTCTACCTTGGGAGGGATCGAGGGAATTTGTTTTATCAGAGACAGCTGAAGTCTTGCTTTAAGTGTGGGTCCAGGTGCCATCTTAGAAATGCTTGTGATAGTGTGAGGTGCAACCACTGTCTTACCTTTGGACATCTGGCAAAAGACTGTAAAAATGAGTTTTGCTGTAACCTGCATAGCCATTGGAAACATTCTTATGCCTTATGTCCCTGGGCATCCCATAATAAAGGGCACGCTGTCCCCTAGAAAGACCTTGTTTCTCATTCCCAGCAGGAAGCTATGGTTCTGAACCATGATTCCACCCCTGCTTCCTTGACTCCTCTTCCTTTCTAGGACCCTGAGGTTCTTTTCCCCTTCCCCACACTTTTCCTTTGTCTCGCTCCAGTAATTCTATTGCTAACATGTTCCTGTCTCCTGCTGGTCCTTTGGATGGGATCGCCCCTTCTCCCAGCTCCCTTGATAATTTCTCAGGGCCCCTCCCATGCTGGGTCCTACTTCCCCCTAGTATTCTGGTGGAGCACCCTGAGCAGTCTGTTTTGCCTTTAGATATCACTCCCCGAACACCTCTCCCTTTTCAAGTAGTGGCACTGAAGGGTAAAAAATGCTACTCCAAAGTGGCGGGTGCTCCTCATTCTATGGGTAGACAAGAGGCTGATAACCTCAGCCACAAAAATAGGTTTGGTGTTTTGGCTTCTACTGCCAACTGGGGAGATACAGTAGAAGCCACTTAAAGGGGACGCAGTTAAAGGGGATGTCTGCTTAATTGGGACGATTCCCAGGGCACCGATTAAGTGGCTATATTATCCTATGGAGATGTATGCTGTTTAAAGGGATGCCACCACTGCCTAATGGGGATGATTACAGCCAGTCTTGCCTTCACTTGGATGTGCTAATCCCCTTTAAGCACCCATTGATTAGATGTGAATTGCAGCTATTAGCTGGAAGAAGAGGGATGTTACTGGAGCTGTTAACTGCTAGCTGTTGTTTCCCCATACCTCTCTGTGTACTTCAATCACAGTTCTTTCCCCATACATCCTACCACCGATACAGGCTGGCTTCCTGGTGCCATCTGATCCCCCATGCCTCTCTCCCATACTCCTCCCATACAACATTGTGGTGGTGTGGTAGCAAAAGACAGGCGGTAAGGTAGAGTAACTTACAGTCCACCCCATCAATGCTAGCATTCTGCTGACTGCCACCTGATCTGTTGTCCTTTCCCCATACCACTCCCCGTACTTCTCCCATACCTCTCACCACTGACACTACATGCTGCCAACTGCCACCTGATCTGTTGTCCTCTTGCTGTACCTCTCCCGTACTTCTCATGTACCTCTCACAACTGACACTGGCATGCTGTCCAATGCAGGTAAAGTCAAGTAAATTGCATTCCTATACCCGATGATGTCTGATCTGCTCGTGAGAAGAATGAAGCAGTATTCTTTCATTTAGAGCATTCATAGGGAAGCAGAGAAGTCTGTAGTACATATCGGGACTGCAAAACTTCTGTTAATCAGGATGGCCGCTTAACTTATTGAGGCCCCAAGATGCCTGTAGGATGCAGCAGAAAAGATACTCCTGAGATCTTTAATGCCTCCAGACATCCTGTACTTTGTGCCACTGAGGACTTTTGGTGCCTGAGGACATCACTGCTTTAAACTTAAATATTTCACAATTTTTTTTCTTATTTAGTAAGCTTTATTGGTTTAAAATTTTTACAACAACAACCATCAATACAGACAATGTGTTGATGCATTAAACAATAAAATAGTCAGTAATACGTACAGATACATATACATGATATGTAGTACATAAATGATGATTATAATTTAATAAATCCTGAAACATAATATCATTGTCTGTATCCCACCCACTTCCCCCCTTCCTCTCATCCCACCCCAGTCTGTCACTTACTATTAACTAAGGATGGGTATCAAGAAAATAAAAGACCATGTTACTTATAATTGTCAGTAAGAGGGAAAATAAAAGTGACTGAGATCTACTGAATCACTAAAAAGGTTTACAGTGATTCCCATCTTTGTTTATAATTATCCATTCTATTATTAGCTCCAGCAATGATGAGCTCTGCTTGCAAGGCAAACATAATCTCCTTATACCATTCCATATAGGTGGGAGTGTTTGGTTCCTTCCAATGTCTCAAAATAACTTTCTTGGCACAGCTTGATATTAAAGCCATGTGCACGCTCTCTGTTGACTCCCTTGTAAACATGCATAATCACCCAAGATACAAATCTCCAAATTAAAATTGTCTGATAATGCAAGAAGTGGATCAAGACGATTTTGAATACTGAGCCACAGAGGAGTAATTCTTTCACATGACCATAGCATATGAAGCAGGTCAGCTGAAGCATGTTGACATTTGGGGCATTGGTTGAATGATACACTTCCCATTTGATGAAGTTTAAATGGGGTTTAAAATAAATTATGGTTAATATAAAATTGCATAAGTCTATATGTATTCCACTTAATGTATTTATATAAGTGATTCCAAATATTGGACCAGTTCCTGTGAGGGGGAGGTCGATGTTAGGGTATTATCCCACCAATAGAATCTCTTACCTTCCAAAGTAGTGACTTTTGTTAAAAGAAATTTATATGAATAGGATATTACGTGAGAAGAGGGGATATAGCTAATATAAGGGAGTGAAGCAGAAATAAAGGGACTGTCCCATCCACCTGATCCAAAGTAGTGTGTCAGCATGTGAGATATCTGAAAATATTAAAAATGTGTGTGGTAGGCCAGTTGAAAAGCTGACTGGCTGCATTATAGAAGAGGAGTTTTTTGTCTTGAACCAACTGATTCATTCTTAGAACACCCATATCAGGACAAAAAAAGGTGAGATTTAATTACTTTACCCAAAATTAGAAAATTAGGGTTTGAGAACAAGGGCTGAGCGGTGTCTTTATTTGCATTCACCTTGAGGAAAGTGATTAATTGATGCTGTGTTTGAAGTGAAGAGCTTAGTGGTGTTTCCTTTAGGGATTTAGGGAGGTTCTTCCTAATAATAAAAGGAAGGGCCTTGGGGTCTATGTCATTTTCAGAGCAGAGTGCTTGTTCAATTCTAACCCAAGAAGGACAATATACAGGATCTATGCTATTCCTTTGAGGTTGTATCCAGTATCTTACTCTGGTCAGGTGTATAGCTAAGTAATATATATAAAAATTGGGGACTTGAAGGCCTGCGTCAGTTTTTTGATGCTTAAGTTTATAGTAACTTTGTCTAACTTTTTTCCCCTGCCATATAAAATTATTGAGAATTCTCTGTATCTAAGAAAACTGTGATAATGGGAGAGCCCCATTAAACATTTGTAGGGGATATAAAACACGAGGTAGGACATTCATTTTTATTATGCTCATACATCCCCATGTAGAAATAGTTAATTTTGACCAGCGTCTAAGATCTTCAGTTAGTATTTTGACTACAACATCTAAGTTAAGTTTTTTCATAATATGGGGGGAAGGGTGCAGGTAAAACCCTAAGTATTTAAATTTTTCGATGTTCCATCGTAATCCCAAATGTTCGATATCGGTTTTCATTGTATGTTCATTGAGAGAAAAAACTTCAGTTTTTCTGATATTTAACTTGTAAATCAAAATTGCCTCAAATTGGGAGATGATGTGAAAGACCACAGGTAGAGATTGGATAGGATTAGAAATATGAAGAAGTATATAATCTGCATAAGTAGAAATTTTATATTCCATATCACTTAATAATATACCAGATACCAGTATCAAATTTTTAATTTTCCTAATGAGGGTTTCTAGATATAAGTTAAAAAAGAAAGGGGAAAGAGGACACCCTTGATGGGTACACTGAAATAACGTGAAGAATGTGGAGAGGACACCGTTACATTGGATTTGGACTGATGGAGAAGTGCACAAAATTTTAACCCATTGTATAAATTCCATTGGAAAATGGTATTTAGGTAATAACATATAATGATAGTCCCAAGAAACCCTGCAAAAGATTTTCCTACATCTAGGAAAACAAGTGCTGCTGGTACGGATGAGTCCCTGGACACAGATGACAGGTATGCTATTTTTCTAAGGTGGTCCGATGAACATCTTCCCTTTACAAACCCTACCTGCTCTATACTTATCAGGGAATCCCAAACCTGGCCTAGTCTAGAAGCAAGAATTTTCACTAGAATGTTGAGGTCCACATTAATTAGGGAAATTGGTCTATAGTTAGGAATAAAGAGACAGTCTTTGCCAGGTTTGGGAATGACAATTATAATAGCACGAGTCAAAGAGGTAACAGATAATCCCTGCTTAAAGATGTAATGAAAGGTATCTAAGAGAATAGGGACAATTATCTCCTTAAATTTTTTATAGAAGTTTGTAGTGAAGCCATCTGGGCCAGGGGATTTATCTGGGGCAAGAGAGTCTATGGCATCATTAATTTCTATTAATGTAATCAGAGCTTTCAGAATATTAACCTGATTGTCTGATAATATAGGGAGATTAATCTCTTGAAAAAAATTATCAAATTGTTGAGGCAAAGAGGGGAGTACAGATGTTGAGTATAATTGTCGGTAGTAATCTTGAAATGCATTGATTATATCTGGGGGGAGGTTAGAAGGTCACCCATCATTGAATAAATAGATGTGATAATTTTATTGGTTATTTGGGTACAAAGACAAAGAGCCATGAGTTTCCCCGCTTTTTCACTGTGGTCAAAATAGGATATTTTAGAATGAAGCATTAAGAATTCAGCCTTTTCTGCTAATAATTGATTGTATTGGGAACAAAGAGATTCAACTTTCTCCCACTCTTCTATAGGGGCCGAGGGGAGGACATGCCTCTCCTGGTTTTCTATCTTGGTCTAAATAAAGAGAGAGCTGTGGCTCTCTGCTTCTTACGCTTAGTCACTAACCAAATTAATTCACCTCTCAATGCACATTTCAGGGAACCCCACAAAAAGTCTTTTTTAGACATAGATGGAGCATTAATTTCCATAAAATTAGAAATGAATCTTTGAAGGAGCTGTATTTGATCCTCAGATTTCAGAAGTTGATTGTTCAACCTCCAAATTCTATCTCTATGTATGTTGGGAGAAAGATCTAGGTGAAGATGAGCTATACGGTGGTCTGAAATAACCTTTGAAGAGTAATAGGCCTGAGATACCCCTAGAAGGTGATCAACTGTCATGAGAAAATAGTCTATCCTGGAAAAGGAATGATGGGGAAGGGAGTGAAATGAGAATTCTTTGTTTTCTGGAAACATTATCCTCCAAGGATCTATCAGGCCCACGGAATTCATTAACTCGTGAAGGGCCTTTTTTCCTGGTGATAATTTTTGCTGGATCTGACCTGATCTATCTAGGGAATTAGATAATACCTGGTTCCTATCTCCACCTAGTACCATTGGAAACATAGTCCAGAAGGCAAGGAGATTCATAAGATCTGTAAAAAATTCAGGGCCATCGCAATTAGGTCCATAAATGGAGCCTAGTACCAATTCAGAGTGGCCCAGAAGGACCCTCAAAAAAACAAATCTTCCATCAGGGTCAGAAATTTGTTGTATAAGACTAAATGGAATTCTGCGGGTTATCAAGATGGCAACCCCTCGTCTATGGGAGTCAATACCAGAATCAAATACTTGACCTACCCAATTTCTACATTAATAATGGATATGACTGACCAGGAGATGTGTTTCTTGCAAAAAAGCTACATTAATTTGCAGACTTTTTAAATGGAGTAGAACCTTGGATCTCTTGGCTGGAGTCTGAGCCCCTTTTATATTCCAGGAGCAATATTTAAGACTAGCCATAAAGAATTATATAATATAGTGGAATAAAACAAAAGATGAAGGGATATAACCATTCCTGAATACATAACATAAGAATATTCAACCCATTTTCAGTGGCAGACAAACCCTTAATTATTATCTTTTCTCCCTCTCCCCCACTCCAAGATATTAACACCCTCATAGCTAGGACCTGAAAGACCTAACTCTGAACCCCACTTTTTATGATAAGGAACTAAACAAAGAACAGACTCTAACTGGGATAATGATTTAGGAGGTTCCAATCCCAAAGTCTGATTCATGACTGCTTCTCCAACAGCTAAGCAATCATGCATTCCCTCTCCCACCCCAACCAGTTGAATAGGTATAAGGTGAACAGTTAACAATTTCCTAAGTTTGAAGAACTCAGGTATCTTAACCATATTGGACAAAATCGTATGGTTATAATCCATGCAGGTACTAATGATATGATTTCACCCATCCCGATCAACTTAAACAAGACTATGTAGCACTGAACAACCTACTGGTAGAAAGGGGATGTGCTGTTTGTTTGTCCAAAATCCTACCCATACCTAGATCAAGTGATTCCAAAACCCAGAGAATTAAACTTATGAATCAATGGTTCTGGAAATGGTTCCTCAAACAATTAATTCTTTGCATTACCCACTGAGAAGATTTTCATGACAGAGTTTCACTCTTTTGCTGGGATGGTCTGCACCTCAGCTGGATGGGCAGCACACTGCTTGACAGATGCATTGAGGTATGTACTGGAACACATTTAAATTAATAAATAAGGATGGGAGTATGGGAATGTACCCAAGTCTGACACCAGGTACTACCATAGACAATATGATTCACTGTAAAATCCTTGCACTAATTGAAAGATCACTAAATCTTGTTAAAATGGCAAAGCTAGAAGCAAGATGTATAGATCTTGATATTGGCATGATAGCTGTTACTGAAACTTGGTGGAATTCCAACTCTTTCTGTATTTGGGAGATTCCAGGATACAAACTCTATCATAAAGACAGATTAGATAGAGTACAGGATGGGGTTTGTGTATATATCAGTCAGGAAATTCCCTCATATGAAATTCAGCATCAAACTACCACTGAGAGCATATGGGTTAATATCCAATTTAACCCTTTTAGATCGGGTGCCAAATATACTTGGGGCACTCCCGCTTTAGTGCAACCACAGGTGCTGGGTATACTTGGTTTGTAAAGGAACTTTGTTTTTGCTCATTTCCATGCTGCAGTTTCAGAATAACAGCTTTACTGTGACACGACCACATGTGATCTGTCAAAGTAATGTCATGTGGACATGTGTCATGCAACCTAACCTGTGTAGTGATGTCTACAAAAGGCACAGGGTAGAGGCTATCACACCAGATTTCGGCGATGTTTGTGTCTGAGAGGAGCTTTCATTCAGCGTTTTGTGCTGCACTTCAGATCCACGATCAGTAGTTACTAAAAGTCATTAATTCATCTATTAGTTACCATTCCACATAAAGAAATAGAACTACTACTTATTTTAGCAACAACAAAATAAAATAAGAATTGTAGAAAGCAAAAATAAATAGTTTTCTGACAGACTGTCTGATGGTAGTCAGAACCATGAGGTGACTTTTGTTTTTACAGTACCTCGTCGATGAGCACTGAAGTTTCCTCTCAGTTTCTCTTCAGTTCTCAATAAATTTCTTTCGGTCAGTTGCAGCGGCTATTCACAGTAATAAAAAGTGAATTTCTGTGTAGATGTGCATAAAAACAAGCTGTATAAATGAACTAACTAACTGAGGTTCTCTGACAGACTGACTGCAACTATGAGGTGACTTGTTTTTACCTTGTCGATGAGCACTGGAGTTTCCTTGCAGTTTCTCTTCAGCGCACAGCAAGCTTCCATCAGCCTGCTGCAGTAATCATTCACAGTAATAAAAAGCAAACTGCTGTGTGTAATAAAAAAATGCTGTATATACTAACAACAGATGGTTATCTGATAGACTTTCAGACGGCAGTCAGAACTGCTAGGTGATTTCTGTTTTTACTTTGCCGGCTCACACAGAGCACTGACATTTCATTGAAGTTTCTGTGCTGTTCAGTAAAAGTTTTTGCCAGCCTGCTGCAGCATTCATTCACAATAACATTAGATAAAAGCAAAGTTCTGTATAGAGGCACAAAAAAAGAAGCAATATAAAAAAATGAAAGGTTCTCTCACAGACTGTCAGACAGAAGTCAGAATCATGAAGTGACTTCCGTTTTTACCTTCTAGATGAACAAAGCGCACTGAATTACCCTTTTAGTGTCTGTCGGGTTCAGATAGTTCTGTCAGCTTGCTGCATCATTCATTTACGCTAACAAAAAGGAAAAGATATAATGGAACACAGTATAAAGGGGCCAAAAAAGTGTTCTGTCTAATCCTGTAAGAGGAGAATTGGAACCAGGAGGTGTATCCTATTCCTCTTGAATCCTTGAGGCAAACTGCCCTTGTAGCATATCTAATAAAAACAGAATAAGCCTTTGTGTAGTTTCCTAACAGACTTTAGTCTGGACAACCAGGAAACAACATTATTTCATCTGACTGCATCTCCCAGTTATACAGTACTTTCAATTGCAATATGTTTCACATACAGTTTTGTGGTGTTCTGTGTGTGGTACTGTCAGAACAAGGCAGAGGCTTTTTTATTGTTTATTGTCTGGTGAAATACCCAATTACTTAGTTCCATTAAGCTGAAATAACACTGCATCAAATGTAAGAAATAATTAAAAAAAAAATCTGCTTTATTGTAAGCCCTCAGTTTGCATCATAGGGTTATCACAATTCATTTTCCCCTCACTGGGTCAAGGTTAAGGTTAATTATCTGCCCATCAACAATAAATAAATATTGAAGGCTGATTATAAAAAAAAGTCTCTTTATTGTAAGCCCTCAGTTTGCAGCACAGGGGAGTCAGAATTGTTCTCCCCCTTTCTGCATCAAGGTTGAAGTTCATTATCAGCCCATTAACAATAAATAAATAAATATTGAAGGCTACTTATAAAAAAGTCTCTTTTTTATTCTATGCCCCCAGTTTGCGGCATAGGGGAGTCAGAATTAATTTTCTCCTTACTGCATTAAGTTTGAAGTTCATCATCAGCTCATCAACAATAAATAGATAAATATCGAAGGCTAATTATAAAAAGGAAAAAATCTCTTCTTTATTCCAAGCCCTCAGTTTGCAGCATAGGGGTGTCAGAATTAATTTTTCCCTTTCTGCATCAAGGTTGAAGTCCAGCATCAGTCCATCTACGCAAAAAAAATAAATATGGAAGGCTACTTATAACAAAAAAAATGTCTCTTCTTTATTGTAAGCCCTGAGATTGCAGCACAGGGTAGTCAGAATTAATTTTGTCTTACTTTACTCGTTTTATTATCAGAAAGTATCCTGTGAAATTTACTTTGCCATGTCAAAAACAAAAGATTTACTCTGAGTCTTGCTCTTGAGGAAATATTTGTAAACAGTGACTCAGATGGGGGCTCAATTAATGATTCAGACACATACTCATCTGAGTCAGATGTAGAATTTGGGTTACCACAAAACAGTAGCGTTCAAGAACATCTGGAGATTGGTACTCGACATGTCAGGACAGCTAAACAAAATGAAGACACCAGAATCATAACAGGGGGAAGCAGAGCCAATAACAGTAATACATGTGCCAGAAGTATGACAGGGAGAGGCAGGGCAAATAAATGTAGTGAAACTGTAACAGGATCTGGCAGGCCAAACAAAAACAATACAGTTAAATGAAGACACCAGAATCATAACTGGGGGAAGCAGAGCCAATAACAGTAACATATGCACCAGAAGTATGAGAGGGAGAGGCAGGGCAAATGAATGTAGTGAAACTGTAACAGGATCTGGCAGGCCAAATTAAAACAATACAGTTGCCACAACTGTAAGGGGATGAGGGCAGGTGAATGCATACAACAGAAATTTAACAGGATGAGGCAGGGCATACACAAATAATACAGTCAGCATGAGTGTAACATTGCGAGACAGGGCAAATAATGAAAAAGTCACCGAAAGTATGATGTGTCAAGGCAGGGCAAATAAAGTTGACAAAGCCAATACAAATATAAGAGGTTGAGGCAGGCTAACTAACAATTACTGCAACAATACAAGTGTCAAGGGACAAGGCAGGCAAAACAATGGAAGAGGCAAGGCATAGTACTGTATGTAGCATGGATCAAGAAATAGTAGTTGAAAGTGGTGCATCCACATCTACCAAGGTACAGGAAGTGACAGTATCAGATACTGACAGGCAATCTGGTAGGGAAGAAAGCACTTACAGTGAGAAAGAACTAAGCTCAGGAAGTGAATGGGCATGGTGCTCCACAAGTGAAGGAGAGTCAGTCTTACTATAGAGGAGGGGTGAGGTCACAGGAAACAAGACTAGGGGTGTAATAGGTACCCAAGGGGGAGGAAGAGGCCGTGGAAGAACAAGAGTCATTGGACAAGCCAAGTGAAATTTAACTACAAATACTACTGTGGCAAACCAGAGCAGTGCAGCTGAAATTATGTGGCATGAAAGTGAACAGCAGGTGGAACCTTTCACGATCACAGGATCACTGGGTATCAATGTCCCTTCGTCTGATAACCCTACACCACTGAAGCATTTTCAAATATTTTTCTTAGAGTCAGACCTTGATGGTAGTGATGGCATTCTAAATATAATTTGCACAGAAACAAACATATATGCCAAACAATTTCTGAGTAATGAAAGTCAGTCTGAATTCTCTCATTCCTCTTCCTGGAAACAAGTCAGTCATTCTGAAATGTATGTGTTCCTTAGTATTTTTTTGTTGGCTGGTTTGATGAAAAAACCACAACTGTCTGATTATTGGTCCACTAACCCATTTCACTCCACACCTATTGTGCACTCACTCATGAGCAATAAAATTCCTACATTTCGTGGATAATTATATTTGCATGGAATCACCAGAAAAGCTAAGGAAAATATGAAGTGTATTAGATTTCTTACAGAACAAGTCTGTGACAGCATATACCCCTGAATGATACATTAGCATTGATGAATCACTTCTATTATTCAAAGACCATCTAGGATTCAAACAATATATGCCCTTAAAATGGTCAAGATTTGGCAGAAAAACATATGAATTGTGTGAAAGCTATTCAGATAATGGTGGGATGGGAGGGTATGTTGGAATTTCATGGTATAAGCTGGTAAAAATGTACAAAATTTTACAGTTGACCAGACCATCACACACAGTGCTGAAGAAAATTTTGAACTGAATGCTCATCCACTTGCTTGCAATAATCTCAAAGTAACAGCAGAGGTCAGCAATAATGCATCAACTACAATGACAGGGCAAGCGCAACACATGACATTGTAATTAAGTTATTGGGTGAACTTGCCAGTCAGAGGTATATATTGTTCACAGACAGGTTCTACTCTTGCCCCACGCTTGTTCAACACTTACAGAACCTCAAAACCAAGTTCTGTGGAACTGTTAATAAAGCCTGATTAGGACTGCCTCAACAGTTTCGAGAGGCACAGCTGGATGTAGGAGATAGTATTTCACTCGTTGCTGAGGACTGTCCCAAAATGAGAGCCATCATGTGGTGTGCAAGGCCCAAGAAAACTCAGACTGTATACATGTTGACCACTGTGCATCTGAGGGCCATGGTGTCATGTGGCAACAAGCATGATGGAACCCCAAAGATCAAACCAGATGCTGTACTGCAGTGCAGTAGTAAGATAGGAGGAGTAGATGTTAGTGACCAGATGCTCAAAAACTATACTTGTGCCAGAAAAACAAGAAAATGGTACAAAAAATGTTTTTCCACTTAGTGAATATCGCAGTTTTTAACTCATTTGTTATCTACACACACATAAAGGTGGTAAAGGCACTCACTATAAATATGTTGCAAAGCTCATGGAACAGCTTTCAGAAGCTTGCCTGTGTAGTGCTACTGCAAAGGTAAGATATATGTCGAGGTCAGAGACAAAGGTATGCCTTACTGGCAGACACTTTCCTGCTAAAATCCCTCCCACACCAAAAAAGAAGAACCCTACCAGACTTTGCAGGGTTGGCTCGGCCAAGGCCTCACATGCCCTGAGAGCCAGTGGGTCTAAACATAAGAAAGGATCATGTGGTGGAGCATCTGAGAGTCGTTACTTCTATCCTGACTGTAATGTTCCACTTTGTGTTGGAATGTGTTTCAAATTATTCCACACAGAGAAAGATTATGGAATCCCAAACAAAGAATCATTTTGTTTGTTTGTTTTAACCAGGAGACACACATTAAGCTGAAGCTTGTTTACAGGTGTGACCTGGGAGCACAAGGAAGTTAAGTGACTTGTTCAGGGTCACACAGTATGCAAGTGGGGGCTGTGGGATTCAAATCCAGGTCTCCAGATTTGTAGCTCAGAGCCTTAGTCCACTGTACTATACTGCCTCCTTAACTCTTCCACTTCAGAGTAATGTGAAAATTTACAGTTCAGGAGAGAAGAAAAAAGTACTTTTACTGACATTATTATCATATTCAGTGCCTTTACCACCCTTACAGCAGTCCACACCTACAATACATACTTGCCTTTCTTTTTTCATTGTTTTGCCTGCCTCTGCCCTTGACAATTCCAGTGCTGTTTTAGCATATGATATCATTTCCAAATTCGCAATATTTTTTTCCATAAATACACACACACAATAGTGATGTAGTGAGGTGCAAAAATAAATACATATCAGGGACATATCTCTCTAATTTCCTTAAATACCATCCAGACTATTAAGTAAACCTTAATGTTACCTTCTGTGAGCTTTTTTCTCAACTTTTGGCTCATGACATATGAATAGGAAACAAAAAAAAACATTTTCGAAAATAGCTTTATTTTAGCAAAATATACAAGATTAGGTTATTCAATTACCCTTAGCAATGGAAAAACAAAATTAGTACTGGGTGTAGCTATTGACCCTAACATCATACACAGAAAAGTTCATTAGGATATCTTTTTTTTTTTTTAATTCAGAGTTTTTATTGTGACAAATCACATAACAGATACATAGTACATAAGAGAAAAAAAAAACATTTTGTTCTTTCATAACAATTGACATAGATTGAATCAAATAACCAATTTTCTCCCCCTCCCTCAAAAAGAAAGACCTCCCTCCCCCCCAACCTAACCAACCCCCTCAATACTACGTACCCTCAAAGAAGATCTGCTCACCCATCATCATCCCTAATACTACCTTACTAAATCTGGCTACACCTGGGGAAGGTATAGCGCCTGAAAACGATTCCAAATCTTTTCATATATGTGAAGCCGATTATCCCTTCCCGCTCCTAATTTTTCCATGTTTAAGTTAAACAACATCTCCTGCAACCACTCCACATACGTGATTGGGGAGTCAGTCATCCAATATCGCAAAACTACCTTTTTAAGTGAGCCTGAGATCAGAGCCATGTAAAATCTACGCTCCTTGAACATGATGCCAGAATAATCCCCTATCAAATATATGTCTGGAGTAAAATACTGATCAATACCCAACAGTGGATCTGCCCTCTGTTTAATCTGCGTCCACAACTGCTTTATCGGTGGACACTCCCAAAAAATGTGATACAAGTCTCCAACTGCCTGACAGCACTGGAAACAATTTTGGTCAAGTCTACGACCCACTTTATGTAGCTTGGAAGGGGTCCAAAATAGATTATTCAAGAAATGAAACTGCATCACCCTCAACCTGTCCTGCCTAACATACCTATACATATGACTCCAAACATCCTCCCAATCCCGCTTTTGTTCCCCCAAACAACTACTCCAATATCTGGGCTTGTGATCAATGTCCACAAGAACTTGATCGAGAAGTGTCTTATATACTCTAGAAACCGCATGTGGCTCCCATACCATTTGTGCTAATGACTCAAGCCAACTCCCATCTACACACCTTTCCCGAAGATTGATCACCACCTGCGTTAATAAATGAGTAATTTGATATAATTTGAAGACCTGCTTAGAATCTATATTGTACTTTTCCAGGATGTCCTTTATTGGGAGTATACGACCATCCCCCATTAAATCCTCAATTCGTAATCCTTCCAGCTGGGGAAACCATCTACCCAATATCATTTTCCCCCCAATCCTCAAATTAGAATTTTGGCATACTGGTTGATGCTTGTCCCTGTCCAGAACATAGCCCAACTTACCACAAATCTGTCTATGAATACGCAGAAATTTTACTATTGGATTAGCAACCAACTTAGGGGGCACTTTCTTGGGAGTGGAATAAAGCAATGCGATCGGATCTATCCCTGCCTCCCTAATCGCCTCTATTTCCAATCTAACCCAAGAGGGAACATAGGGCAAAGACTCAAGTTTACTGGCGGGAATTCATTAGGATATCTTATACACAGAAAAATATATAAGGCAGTACTTTTAGAGTCAAAATTCCAGCAAAATCCCCAGCAGCAGGGGGTCAAAATTAATAAAAATGACCAGCAGTTAAAGGCTTAAGTGGCAAGCCCAAATTATGTTAGGGAGTTGTTATCGACCTCCGCCGGCTGATTTGGATTACACCTCTCAACTCCTGCATTACATTTCAAATTTAGCTGACAAAGGGGATGTTATTATCCTGGGCGACTTTAATTTGCAAAACATTAATTGCAATACATGAATAGGCTTTAGTTTACATGAAAAAATCACTAGTTTTAACCCTCACTGATGCACGACTTGACCAACTAATAAATCAGCCTACTAGAGGGAATAACATTCTGGATCTCTTTATCACTTAATATAAAGAATAAAATATCTAACCTGGAAATGATGGATCCACTGGGAAACAGTGATCATAATTCAGTCTTATTTAGCATAGCATACAAGCAGAAACCCCAGGTAAACCGGTTGCCCACCCAACAGTGACAATTTGACAGCAAGGTCCCCTACAGTGACTACAGCACCATGCCACTGTAGGAAACCCTCCAGAACCTGATGCTGTCTGTAGGGGGTCCTGTACCCCCCCAAAACAGCTCCAACTCAGAGTTGATAATCCTTAAGTGGAAGATGCAGGGTGCAGCCCCACATGTGGGGGGGTTTGGGGACAAAGGCCCCTGAAGAAAATACATCCAGCCACTGAAAACTGGCAGCTGACTGCAAAATACGGTTGACCTGCCAGTTTTGCTGTCGGGGCATTCAACGAAAATTTTGTCGAACACCTGTCATGGATCCCAGGTAAACCACTTGCTATTTAAAAACTATAACAAGGCAAATTTTGAAGAACTCAGAGCCTCACTGTCCAGGGTAGACTGAGAAAGTACCCTATGCAGTCTTACAGTTGAGGAGGCCTGGACCCTATTTAAAACAACTGTCTCTAAACTTGAGGAGACATATGTACTTAAAAAAGGAGATACAACAAAAAGGGTAAGATTCCAAACTGGTTAAATAAATCCATTATGACTCAAATACAGAAAAAAAAAACTGTACAAAAAACTTAAATCTAATAGCTCTAAGGATAAGACAGGAATTTACTTCAAATATACAACAGCAGTATCAACATTGAAACACATGATTAAAAAATCTAAAAGTAACCTGAAATTTAGACTGGCACATTTGAAAGATTGTCAAAAGTCATTATTTTCTTATTTAAATAACAACAAAGGAAATCCGATGGCTATTGGTCCAATAACCAATAACGGGGACACCCTGATCTCTGAAGGTGCTATAACCAATCATTTTAATGACTGTTTTTGCTCAGTATTTCCAAAAAAAGGACTCCCATAGACCTGCTTATTTTCCCTGTATTACTTCTCCTAATACATGTTATTTCATCAGAGGTGGTAGTGTCCATCTTAAAAACTAAAAACTAAAACACAAGTCCAGGACCAGATGAAATCAATGCTAGACTCTTAATTGAAACAGCAGAAGAAATAGCCCTTCCCCTATTAATGACCTTTAACAAGTCTCTCAAGGAAAATAAAATTCCCTCTGACTAGTTTCAAGTGACTGTCACACCAATATTTAAAAAAGGCCATAGATCTAATGCCCAAAACTACCGCCTGATTAGCTTAACCTGCATCATATGTAAATTAATGGAGCGAATTATTAAATCCTATTTAGAAAACAAATCTGAATCATTAAATATTGTCAACCAAACCCAGCATGGATTTAGGCCAGGCTATTCCTGTACAACAAACATTGCTTTTTATTATCATAAAAGCCAGGAACTAGACAACAACATCCCCATGAATGTCATCCTTCTAGACTTCAGACGTGCTTTTGATAAAGTCTTCCATGGTAAACTAATCAACAAATTAGCTTCACTAGGGTTCTTAAAATGCCTAATCAATTGGGTTAAAACTTGGCTTACAAACAAGTCACAGAGGGTGAGAATTAATGGCTCTCTCTCCAATATAGTACTAGTTACTAGCGAAGTTCCCCAGGGCTCAGTACTGGGACCTATCCTGTTTAGTATATTCATTAGCAACATCCAGATAAAATCCAACAATGTGCTGTTAAAATTCACTGATGATACCCAATTGGGAGATAGGGTGGGCACCCCTACAAATATTTCAGCACTAATTTTGGACCTAAAATCTATTGAACTGTGGCAGAGGCTAACTATATGTTCTTCAATGTTGATAAATGTGTAGTCTTACATTTTGGGGAAAAGAATCCTAAACATACTTACCACCTTAATAACACCCCTCTTAAAGAATCAAACAATGAGAGAGATTTGGGCATTTTAGTGAATAACAAACTTCCCTTTTCTGACCACTGTACAAGAGTCACCCGTATGGCTAATGGACTTCTTAAAAAAATTCAATGTACCTTTGTTACAAGGACTGAATAATGCTTAATTCCACTATATTGAGCATATGTTAGACCATAAGTGGGCTATGGTTCTCCCTTTTGGAAAAAGTATCTTAAAGGCGATATAGTATGCCTTGAACAAATGCAGAGGCATGAAGCTAAAATGGTTCCACATCTTGTCCCCTAAACTTCCTCCACAGACTTCAGAAAACAGGCCTTCATTAATTACATACTAGAAGGTGTAGGGACGCTATCCTATTTTTGAAAAAACTCAAAAAATCACCTGAATGTATGCACCAGTGTGGAATTACTTATTCATACAGATACATTGTCCCCAGAATTCATAATAAGCAGCCTGAAGTTCAGAAAGCTAATAAAAAAGAAAAGGGATAATTATTTTACAATTCGTTCTTCAAAAATTTGGAATTCTCTGCCACAGGAGTTGTTTAACATTGATAACTTCAACTCATTTAAGAATAGTCTAGATATTTGGTTAAAAGAAAATCCACCCCAAATGTAAACTTACTAATGGCTCATAAGGTGGGGGACAATCTTGATGGGCTTCTGCCTACTTTTGTCCTATCTGACCTAGTAAAACTCATAAACCTAGTAAACCCTAGGTGTGTGCTGTGCACATAAACCTTTCCAGCTTCGCTCTTGAAGATTATGGGATATCACACTTTTGGTGTGTAAAAAAAGACATTGTATCTCACAGTGGCCTGTGCATCACTCTATATAATAAAACTGGTGAGCAATTTATTCTATCGGCTCAACCACTTATTATTCACCATAATAACCAGCTGTTTATTACAGCAGACATGTGCTACCACAGTCTGTAAGTGTGAGCTCTGTTATCATAGCCACAGAGCTGCTGTAAGTTTCACTTCCTGCTGTCGTTGTCAGAACGGATGTACTCAAATGGCAAAGGGAATAAAATGTTTCATATTTTTCAAAGTTTTGAACTGCTTTTTGGACTTTTTCTGGAAACAACATTTTTTTTTCATCAGTGAAGCACAAGCAGTGCACATTTCTAACTTTTTTTGGCCATTTCTTGGACAATCATTCATTTGGTTTGTAGTTTTATTAATTTCTCAATTCTCTGTTACCAAAAAGGTGTTCATGTAGAGGTAATACAATAAATTCATTTGAGAACACACATTTATATTGTCCTATTCACTTCTGTTGTAAATGTTAAACATCAACCTGCTAGAATCATGCTTTCTCAGTGATGTTTTTTATAGTTTCTGGCTGGAAACAATTGCTCACCAGAAATTGTAAACATTAATGCATGGGGTGGAATGAAGCTGATATTTAATATACACCATTGGTGTGTGATGTTTGATAAACCCCTTAAGCATCACTCTCAGGGTTTATGTAGCATCACGCACCTCTGGTGTGTATTAAATTCTCATAATACACTCCACCCCATGCATTATTCTCTATTTTATAACCCTTTTCAACCCCAGAATAACCATTGGGTGGATGTCATTCTGGCATAGTGATTTTGTTGATCATTCTGTTTAAGCCCCCTTCTGTCACTGGCACCTGAGCCCCTCACATTGTCATTTAGCTCATATTTTCTTGGGGATGTCATGATAAATTGGATTGTGGATCTGCAATGTTCCCATGTAAAAGGACAACTAGGTTGAGGGTCAGAGGGCTGCTTGCTCCTGGAGCCAAGGGACCATTTTCCTTGTTCTCTGTCTCCTTCTCCTAGAACAGCACATTGTATGGTCTCATGATGTGCACGCACCAACCATATCAGCACATCAATGTCTGCCTCTTCTCTACATGTTCCCCCCAGTTGGACTGCCAACTGCGGTCTCACAGGTAGCACCGTTATGGCGGAGGAAATTACTTTCTTTCCTGGAGGAGGAGAATGTCCTCTAAGACACTCAATACCCCTTCCCCAGCTAGCCCCTAATTTTCCAAGATCACTCTTGATTGTGGGTTACCGGCATCATAAGTGGTAATGCTACTGCTGTGTTGATGGCCTGAAATTGTTTCTGATTCTGGGTTACTGGTATCATGAGTACTAATGCTGCTGCTATGCTGGCAACTGAAGATCACTCCTGATCCTGGGTTACCAGCATCATGAGCAATAATGCTACTGCTGTGCTGACGAGAAGAGATCACTCCTGATCCTGTGTTACCAGCATTGTGGGCAGTAATGCTACCACTGTTCCACAACCTAGGATTGCTCCTGATCCTGGATTACCAGCATCATGAGCGATAATGCTACCACTGTGCTGACAACTGAAGATCACTCCTGATCCTGGGTTACCAGCATTGTGAGTGGTAATGCTACTGCTGTGCTGATGACCCAAGATTGCTGATGACCTGAGATTGCTACTGATTCTGAGTTACTGAGTTACCAGGATGCTAAAACCAGGCTTGTCCAAGCCACCTTTATTCCTCTACCAGACTACATTGACTTTCTGTATGGTCAAGGCCCTATTTCAGTCCTCTCTAAACTTGACACCCTCTACCACGGGGCAATAAGACTCATTACCAGCACACCTTACTCCAGACACCATTACACCCTTTACTCCTTGGTTGGCTGGATATCCCTAAAATTTGGAAGGCAACGAAATGCTGCCCTCAGGACTCTCAGAATACTTCCCATGAAACTCCAGCCATACATTTCTGAATGACTGCCTATTTGTGCTACAGGCACTTACCCCATCAGAAGCCTTGCATTCAGCTCACTCAGTATCCTCAAAGTTAACTCACACTTTGGCTGAATGACCATAAGCCATGCACTCCCACTGCTGTGTAACACATTACAAAAAACTTTGAAAATTGTACATCCAATAAATCTATCTACCTTGAAAATGCTATTAGCATGCTCCTTCAAAGAGTACTGTAACTGTTTCCCTAGCTCACCATTAACCAGTGGAGTGTGTCTTCACCCAGTGTGACTCTAGGACATCCTACCCTCCTCTTCTCTCTGGCCTTCTCATCATTTTGGAACACTCTCTATGAGTTGTCTTTGTAAATACTGTAAGTTTTTTGTTGTGTATTTTTCTTTGATATATATTTTGGTTCCCTTGCTCTTTCTGTTGTATTTGATGAGTATTTGTTATTGTGTCTTTATAATATATGTGTATATCCACATCTATGTATTTTTTACATGTCTGTGTTTTTTCCCCTCTGTTATGCATTATGTCTAGGTCAAAGCAGTCCAACAAGTCCAGCTCCACTCACCAGAGGTGCGATACTCAAAAAAAAAAAAAAGCACACAACCAAAAGACCGCACTCTCCATTGTTTCAATAGAGGCTTTTATTAATAAAAAGTGATGCCAAAAATACACATCCAGGCAAAATAACATATACTAAACCCTGACTGGTTTAGTGCCTAGCACGTCATCAGGGGGTGTTACCTAAAGTGCGAAGATAGACCATTTGAATAGATCAGTGCTTTAAAGAGACAGTGCATGTCAGCATACAATTTCAATCCATTTAAAGTGCCACACTGATACCTAAAATGGAAACATACTAATAAATACATTAAAGTGATTTATGCAAAGAATAATCACATTCCGAAGTCATTATGCAATAATACACTTTCAGCAACAAAATATTAAAAAATGTTATCACTTGAGAGAAAGTTTTTATAAAGACTCCAGTTTTAAATACTAAGGTGCTAATTTTGTCTCATGTGAGGTAACCATAGTTTCATAGTTAAATACGTGTTCAGTAGATATTTCTACCTTTTACGAACATGCCATCCTTCATGGATGGAAACAGAATTTTAAGGTCTCCTTTTTCTTTGTCAATATTTGATTTGAACATAGTTATAGTTTCGCTGTTGACTACACTGGATGGTAAGTTATTCCAGAGATTAACAATCCTTTGAGAGAACCAATTATTTCTTTTTACAGTATTATTGGGGGTTCCTTTAAGTTTTTGTGTATGAGATCTGGTATTTTTGTTACTTATATTTCTATCTAAACCAATAGTTTAAAACATTAAGTCGTTGTGGAAGGCTTTATAGGTTAGACATAAATCACCATGGAGTCACCTATAATTGAGAGAATAGAGATTTAAATCTTTTAATCTACTTTCGTAATCTAAATTTTGCAATCCATTTATTTTCTTAGTTGTTTTTCTTTGAATATTTTCTTTAAGTTTTTTGGTTTTAATTAAGTAAGGTGATACTACTGAACTGCAGTATTCTAGATGGGGTCTTACTAAACTTGAGTACAAAGGCAGTATAACTTTGGCCTCCCTGCTTTTAATATTTCTCAAAATGCAGTTTAGAATTCTGTTTCCCTTTTTGACAGCTGAAATTGTATGTTTGTTAAAACTAAAGTCGTTGGAAATTATAACACCTAGGTCTTTTTCATAAGTAATTTGCTCCAAGTAAGTCTTATTGATCTTGTAAGGATAACAAGGATTATTTTTCCCCAAATGCATCACTTTGCATTTGGTCTCATTAAATAAAAGACTTTTTTCTATGGACCAATCTACTAAATGGTCTAGGTTTTTTTGCATTTCATTATTATCGTTTTGATCTTTTATTATACAACCTATTTTGCAATCATCAGCAAACTTTGCTAACTAGCAGGAATTATTAAGGGGGCACATTGTAGAGATCAGAATGTTAAACAAGGCTGGGCCCAAAACAGACCCTTGGGGAACTCCACTTGTGACCTGGTCTGGATTAGATAAATAACCCTTAACAGACACTTGTTGGGTTCTATTTTGTAACCAAGCTTGAATCCAGCCTATAATTTTAGAATCTAGTTTTAATTTGACTAATTCAGATATTAATATCCCATGTGAGACCGAATCAAAAGCTTTGGAAAAGTCCAAAAAAATTACATCCACTGAGAATCCCTTATCCAATGCATTACTCACTGGTTCCAAAAAGTACAGTAAATTTGTTTGGCATGATCTGTTCTTTGTAAATCCATGTTGATGAATGTCCAATATGTTATTTTCATCAAGATGTTCAGTAATTCTACCCTTAAGTACCCTTTCTAGAATTTTGCACATAACATCAGTTAAACTAATAGGTCTGTAGTTTTGCTCAAGGTGTTTATTGCCATTTTTAAAAATAGGAATAACTACAGCTTTATTCCAATTTGTTACTGTTTTTTCTGTGTAGACTGACAAGTTAAATAACAAGGTTAATGGCCCAATTAGTTGATCTTTTAAATTTTTGATAAACAGTGGAGGGATACCATCGGGACCCAGGGAGCCGCCATTTTTTAGTTTATCAATAGCTTCCTTAACTTCATCTTCTGTTATATATGGAAAAGATGATGTTGTAGTATGCTCCATTACTGGATTAGATGTATTTTTTTGAAAAATGTTTACAAAGTAATCTTTCATTTTATTTGCTATTTCAACTTCATTAGTAATTAGTTGTTGGGATGACTGTAATGGTCCTATGGTAGGACTGTTTTTTTTTAAAGAACCAATATAGTTGTAAAAGGTTTTTTTGTTGTCTTTGACATTAACAGCTAATTTTAATTCTAGATGTTTTTTTTCTTTTATAATCTTGTTTTTACTTTTGTTTGATATTAGCTTGTATTTATTCCAGTTTTCACTTGTTTTTTTGGTTTTATATTTCTTGTATAAATGGTGTTTCTTAGCTAAAATGTTCTTTATTTTATAATTCCACCATAAGGGGGCTCTTTTGGTTTTGATATATTTCTTTCTACTGGGGACCCAAAGTTTTATACAAGTGTTTATTTTTAACATAAATTTGTTGTAAACTAAGTTGATATCCTTATCTTTCAGGTCATAAGCCCAGTTCCATTTAGATAAGTCTTGCTTGATTTTTTTATCGTTAATAAAATATTTTACAGTCGTACAGCCAGATGTTGTTGTTGAATGAGATAGATTCATTATTATATGAACCATGTTATGGTCACTGTTAACTAATGGTTGATCTATTGTGACTTTTTCTTCTGTATTGTCAATATTGGAAAATAGCAGATCCAGAATGTTATTACCTCTAGTAGGAGAATTTACTAATTGCCTCATGTTGTTGATGCACATTAGATCTAAAAATGAGTTTTCCAAAATGGTATTTGCTTTTAAATTTATCCAATCAATATTGGGAAGGTTAAAGTCACCCATTAATAAACAGTTTTGATCTAATATATTGTTTTCAATATTGTTTATGAATTCTAAGTTTTCTTTTAAGTTGAGATTTGGGGCCCTATAACCTAAGCCTACCAAGAAAGTATGTTCATGTGTAAGATTGATTTTGGTCCATATTATTTCACTTAATGTAGTTTCATTGTATTTAGTTGCACTATAACTTTTGAATCTATTATGTATATATAGTGCAACACCTCCACCTCTGGTGTTAGTACGATTTTTCTCGAATATTGTGTATCCCCTTATTTCAGTTCCCCAGTCCTCATTTCTAAACCAAGTCTCTGTCACTGCACATATGTTGATTTTTTTGCACGGATATAATCTTCTAGCTCATCAATTTTAAGAGACTACTTGCATTCAAGAGTAGTATGTTAAATTCAGTATTATTAAATTGAGAGTTTTTACATACTTTTATGATATTTTTAGTTAGATAGTTTTTAGGCTGGTGGGGTCTAATAGTATTTAGAGTTTCCAAATTCTTTGGACACTCCCCCTCATGGCTTAGTTTAAAATTTTTTCTATGTGGACCTGCATATGTTTTCCCAGTAAGTTGTTCTCTCTTCTGCTAAGGTGTAGACCATCATATGCAAATAGTTCTTCCCTCCTAGTAAACTCCTCCCAGTGTGTGATACATCCAAGTTCCTGTTTTAGACACCAATTTCTAAGCCAGTTATTGATGGTCTTTATTTTGTTTCACAGGTGTTTTGAGGCTTTGGGTATTGGGAGAATTTCTGAAAAGGTTATACTACAATTTAGTTCAGTTAATTTATTTGTCATTGATACATAATCTTGTTTGATTTTGTGTATTGAGTCTCTAAATATATTGTTGGCTCCTGCATGGATTATAACATTTGAGTTATGAGATTCGGGTATGATGTCTGTCATGGGTTGAACAAATCAGGTCACACAGGAATCAACAAATTTGGTACAACATACCTAAATGGTATGATTTTTATTAAACAAACAAACAAAAAATTAAATCCAACAAACAAAATAAAATTTGAAAACAGCACAGCTTCCCCGCCAAGGGTCTAGCAGTGGAACATAATCTTGTGCAGTATAACAGAGAGCAAAAGGTCCTCACGTGAACTCTCCCTAACAGCATCTGCCCTGAGGATCTAGGCTGGCTTCTTTTAAAGAGTGGAGTTCCACCCCTTAGCTCAAAGCCCCACCTAATTATTAAGCTATTTACAGGAAAAAAAATTATTTCTTTGTACAATCAATTACATAGAATTTACATAAATGAAAGGCATAACAAATAATCCATTATTATGACATCAACATAAACACCCTAATGCTCTATCAGATATGATTGCACATTTCTTACAGAGTGGGCTGCATTATAGACAACTCCTCCCCCTTTTCTAAAGTTAACCTAGGAGCTGCAGCATATAAAAGAAGGGAGAAAGGTGCTGCTGACTTTCTATAGGATGCAGCACCTTGCAAGGACACCAGCACTGATTGGAGACATAAAACTCCTGGGAGTTGTGTAAGTAGACCACATTTTAGTTCTTCTTTTCTATTATCCTGTATTTTAGTTAATTTGCTAACTGTTTAACCTTTTCAAGAACAGGATATTCCAATCTGCACCTGTACATATCTTAAAGAAAAACATTTAAACTGGCATTGGTAATTTCTTAGTTTGACTGTCAATCCCAGCTTGCTTTTTACATTGTGAAAAAAAAAACTTTGCCTGCCAAGTCTGTTTACAGACCTTTAGTTAGTTTCATTCTTTAAGTCTGTGCAGCTCATTTAGACCATTTCTGCACATTTAAGGGCAATGCAGGGAAAAAGTGCTTATATTTAACTGGACCATGATGTAGAAGAGCAGAAATAGGAAGGGGAAGAAAAATAGTTTCAATTGTAATACACAGCGTCAGATGGCCAGTCTGACTTCAGCATATTCTGTATGTTTTACACAGAAAGGGGGGGATTAGAAAGAGACAGAAAGCCATAAAATGAAGGAGAAAAGTGCTGTTGCGCAACAGTCTTTGGAACAGATACAAGAGAGAAGAAGAAAATGTCAGGTTCAGCTAAGCACTATTCACATGGGGGGGTTCAACTACCACAATGTCCCTCTAACATTCTGGTAATGTCTCCTATTTTTGCACCTCTAAAAGATGTCACTGTTCTATTTTCTTTGTCAGGATTGCAAATTTGACAGTCTATGAACTTCACCAAGGAGTCACCCAATATAAAAAGTTGGGTGGGTGGAGAACATGTGGCTTCGATTGTTTGAGCTTGATTTATATTAATTTCAGAATTTGTTATTTGTTCTTGATTTTGAATTTCCATATGACTATTGGGAGAGATTTCTAAAGTCCTGTTATCTAGACAAGTCTCTATGTCATTATCTAAATTTAACATTGAGTATTGATTTGATAATGATAGTTCAAAGGCTTTTGCCCTTCTACCCTTTTTTGCAGCTCTTGTATTATTTACAGTTACCCAGTCATCATCTAAGGCAGGATTTTCACTTTCTCTAGTTCTTTTTTTATTGGTTACTGGGAGGTCAGTTAATAGCCTAGTGTTTGTATTTTGAGAATGTAGATCTACCCTAAATGAGGTTGTATTCATCCAAAAGTTTATTAAATCTTCATCTGTTGTAGTTTCTGCCAGATTTACATTATTTTCTATTGGCGCTTCAATTATTTTATCATTATTTTGTTGAAATCTGTTCACCATACTTTTTTTGGCTTGATTCCAGTTTTTGAAGTCTTTCCCCGAATGCAAGTATTTCTAGCTGACGTTCTTCATTAATTATACATTTTATACATTTATTGCTTGATTTTGGATCCAGAAATTCTGTGATAAATGAATACATGGAACATATAGGACATTTAATACCAATTTCCCCGCTCTCAGATTTAATGAAGTCTGCCATAGTAGGTCGCTTAAAGTTATTTTTAGACTGGTACAACTTACTGTTTACTCAGTTTGTTGTCTGGATTGTTCAACAGTCCACTCTCCTATGCCGAACACGCCAAACACACACTGACGCACATGTCTTTGTGTGTGTCTTAGTGCGTATTTAGCGCGTTGCCCTGCTTTACTCGCCCTGCTCGTTATGTTGTAAATATATGGGGTATAATGACCCAGAAGTGGTTCATGATGGTCACGAATGTTTTGTGCAAAAAAGCTCACAATTTAAAGTGAAAACTGTGTAATAAACAGTTTCTTTGTCCCCCAGAAGGTGTTTAGCCAGACAGAATGAAATAAAAAATAGTAAAAATGAGTCTGTAGTTCTCGATGGGATTTTGAGAACTACGGTCTCCTCTTCCTGCTTCCTGTGCAGGGCTCCAAGAATCACACAGTTAAAACAAGAATTAAACAATAGGCTTTTGCATTTAGTAAAACAAATACTGAGTAATACACAGAAAATGGTTTATATGAGGAAGTTTTGCAGCAGAGCATCTAATTTTGAAGCCGCCTTTGTAAGCTCTCTTTTAAGGAGAGTATATGACCCGGAAGTGGCTTGTGAGGGTCACGAATGTTTTGAGCAAAAAAGCTCACAATTTAAAGTGCAAACTGAGTAATAAACAGTTTCTTTGTCCCCCAGAAGGTGTTTAGCCAGACAGAATGAAATAAAAAATAGTAAAAATGAGTCTGTAGTTCTCGATGGGATTTTGAGAGCTACAGTCTCCTCTTCCTGCTTCCTGTGCAGGGCTCCAAGAATCGCACAGTTAAAACAAGAATTAAACAATAGGCTTTTGCATTTAGTAAAACAAATACTGAATAATACACAGAAAATGGTGTAAAACAGAATTAAACAATAGGCTTTTGCATTTAGTAAAACAAATACTGAGTAATACACAGAAAATGGTTTATATCAGGAAGTTTTGCAGCAGAGCATTTCCTCCCAGATACCTGCAAAATGACTTATAAATATGATTATTTATTGTTCACACTAGTCACTTTATTGTATTTATTAATATGTTTCCATTTTAGGTATCAGTGTGGCACTTTAAATGCATTGAAATTGTATGCTGACATGCACTGTCTCTTTAAAGCACTAAAAAACTGAAAATACATTTTTAGTTGTTGCAGGACCTCCAGCTCTCTTCATTACCAAAAGAGAGCTGGAAGTCCTGTAGCACTGCAGTCAACTAAAACATTGAAAAAAAATTAAAGCTGCAAGTGGGTCAGTACTTAAAAGACAAAATATTGAAAGGCCATGAACCCAGGATGGGGAATTGTAAGGCTGTAACTATATTATGAACAATACCAATTCAAAAGTTTTTTTGTTACAGTGTGTCACTGAAGAAGGATTTTTCTGAAATGTTTGATTAAGACTGTACTGTTAATAAAAAATTATCTCGATTTATTATTCAAACAACTAGTTGTATATTTTATACTGGGTGAGCTGGTCCATTTTGTACCAATCTATTTACACATGATTTTTGCCTTGATTGGTCACAGGACTACTCCCTTTAAACAGAAACTTTTCTTTTTATCAAGGTTGGCTGTGCTGGAACACACTCTTCAATGCTACCGAGAGGCCAGAAACAAATGCACATGGCCCATTCGACAAGCCAAGGTGGACCACTATCAGCTGCCACTCTCCTCCACCTGGGGTCTGGGAAGAAAATTCTGAGATAACATAAAAGAACTTAATGGGAAAACTTCCTCCCCCCCTTCCTGCCCATCTCTTGGTCAGCGGTAACTTAACTAAGGACCAGCAGTCCATTGCTGACACTCTAAGCACCACCTTCTCAGACCTAAGTAGTGTACTTCCCCCAAACTTCTTTTTTTTTTAACTCTGTTTATCGCCCTCCAGCCTGGAACTCTCTCAGGCCACTGCACTCACCACTTGCTCTACTGCCCGCTGTGTTCCCCATCCATCTTCAAGTTCATTACAGTTCCCCAGGTTGGGGGAACTACAACCCGGGGAGACCACGGGGGCAGTGGCAGAGAACCAGCATTGGGTGTGTGGCAGTGGCACTGGCAGGGCCATCACCCATCTAGGGCTGGGGGTGTTTTTCTTGTAAGCCCAAACCCCCTCCCACGTGGTGCATGTCTGACGCTGGCACATGGCAACCTTGCCCACGTCAGCCACATTCCTTATATGCGGCCTGGCAGCTCGTGATGTCCTCCAGTCTCCACCGGGGGTCATCAGAGTGCTGGACAAACCATGCCCTCCTGCCCATAGAGGAGAGCAGCCCAGGTGGGCTCTCGATCTGTCTCCCTCCCCTGCAACCCCTGACTCCCGAGCTCGCTCCTGAACTCAGGTCGTCTGCATCCCCAAACTTCTTCACCCCCCCTAGATCACACCATTGGTCCCAGCTGACCTCCCAACATCCTCCTGTTTTGCCTCTGCATCATCTTTCTCCAGAAAGCTAGGAGATACCTCACCAAAGCCTTTACCAAATCCTATATTAATGGTGATTCTATTGACTTTAAGCTCCTCCATCTTTCCCTTGAGGAGGTCCTACAATCCCTCACCAAACTCTTGAACATGTCCCTGTGCCTTGGACAATTTTCTACCTTCTGGAAACATGCCATCATCACCCCTGTCTTCAAATGTGGAGACCATTTGTCCCCAAATAATTATCGTCCTATCTCCCTTCTACTTCCCCTCTTCAAGGCCCTCAAAACAATTGTGGTAGATCAATTGATGGACCTTCTATAAAAGCATCACTTATTATGCCCCGAACAGCATGGCTTCTGCCCTGGGCACAGCACTACCACTTCCCTCTTAGAATGCACCTCCTATATTCATGAAGCCCTTGAGTAGGGTCACCTTGTGGGGTCAGTTTATATTGACTTCACAGAGGTACTCAACACTGTAAACCATGTTATCCTTCTTTCCACCCTGCCCTCCCTGGGGCTCTCTGGTAAATCAATCAACTGCTTCCAGAGCTACCTCTCTGGCAGAACACAGCAGGTGAAAATCAACTCCTCCCTGTCCATCAACCTCCCTGTCTGCTGTGGAGTGCCGCAAGGCTCAATTCTGGGACCCCTCATATTTAGCCTTCTCCTTAACTCCCTCCCCAACTCCTGATCTGGAAAAACTTTGCTCTACGCAGATGATGCAGTTATTTTCTGGAGCCACAAGAGTCCCAAATCTCTCCAATGCTCCCTCCAGGCCTTCTTCTCTGATGCTGAGACCTGGTTCAGCTCCCACTGCCTAGTCCTAAATTATAAGAAAACTAAGACCATGATCTTTGCCCACCATCAGATCAAACATCATGACTTCACTATGACCATCCTCAAATGTCTAGCAGCCCTGCTTGAACAGGTTGAGTCTTTCAAATATTTAGGTATTACCCTTGGCACTACCCTCTCCTTCCATGTCCATGTCCAACAACTGTCTTCCACTGAAAACTACAGGATCGGGCTTCTTTATCACCACAAACACTGTCTCCCCCAATGGCTATAAATCTAGCTGTAACCTCATCTGTCCTGTCCCTGGTAGATAACAGCATTGTCATCTGTGGTACTGCTGACCCTACTACAGTATCTTGTGACTCATCAAAGTAGCACTCAACAAAGCATGCAGGCTGGTCACTGGATGCAACAGATGGACTCACTCATGTGACCTGTACAAATCTGCTGAATGGCTACCATTTGATGCCCAGCTTAGTTGCCACACATGCCTTCTAGCCAAAAATATCCACCTTGGACAAGCCCCATCCAGCCTTCTCAGCCTCATCCAACCTGTCCAGAGTACCAGAGTTTCCTGTTGTACCACTGGGAGCTCCCTCCTACTCCCCCCATTGTCATACCTCCCTTGGTCAAAGAGCCTTTTTTCCTACTGAGTCCCCCTCTGGCTAAACAGCCTCCTTCCTTCTATCTCCCTGGAGCCCAAGATTGGACATGTTAAGGCAAATCTAAAATCTCTCTTAATAGATTCCTCTGCCTGTGAATCCTTCCACTTCCACCTGCTTCCCCACCCCCCCGGAGGGCTTTGTTCTATAACCTTTCCTCATAAATGGCTGTGATTCTATTTAATGGGTATAACTGTGTAACATGTTTGACACTCTTGGATACATTGTGTAACTCTTGTTATTCTGTATTGTATGCATAATGCTGTTTCTTCCTTACCCTATGATAATCTGTCTCTACATTTTATCTGGACTCCACTCCTTGTTCCCCTACCTGAACTCTGTATTGTTTACATTGTCTGTAAATTTCCTCACTGTTCTCTGATGTGGAGCCTTTTGTAAAGGAGACTATGATTCAAAGGGTCGTAATTCCGAATGTTCTTAAATAAATAAATAAATAAATAAATAATGCTACCACTGTGCCAATGAGACAGCTATTCCTGTGATTTATTTTAATGCATCAAGCATGACTGCCCACTCCTTGCTCCTACAGTTCATAAAAAAGGGCAGTGATTATCTGGAATCGAGCAACACTGCTCAGTATGCCTTCCTGGTTAAACTCGCAAATAAATAAATATAACTTACAACTGTATAAGGCACACTGTAGCTAATACATTTTGGTCAAGAATACAGAAGACTACTACTACTAGACAATACTATATAAGGGTTACTGTACACTTTTAATTGTGTATGATTAGTTAATACAGTGCTACAGTAATCCTAGTTGTCTATATGCCACTGATAATTTGGCCAAAGGTGAGGACTGATTGAAAGGATAGTCCTTAGCTGATCTTGAATATTGTTAACCAGGCTTTTTTCTAAATGGAGCAGAATCCAATGTTTGTGTCTGACAATCAGCAGCTATAAGAACTATTTTTTTTATATATGGTTGATATTAATATATGTCAGACAGTACCTATATCCTGTAGCTATACAATGAAGGAGATTGCCCACAGCACATCTACATATATAATTTGTAAGGATTAGTGTGAGCCAGAAGAAGATAAAAAAAATCAGTAACAATCCTTAAGATGATGGTATACTGTACTTTATACAATGACAAGGTAAAATTCAGTAATCTAACTGGCTCTTATTTATGTGTAAAATATGGTTTACACATGGCTAAAAAAGGACTACTCAGCAGTGAAGACTCTGGAACCCAAATCAATGGCATTTGGGACACATGCCTTTCAGTTATCCCCTACAGACAGAACTGATCTCCCACCACAAACATGGCTGCTACCTTTGCACTGTAAATGAACCTTCAGCTGGGCCTTAAAAATAAAACTACCTTAAATAAACAACCATTTGTCAACGCCGAATATTGATTGCTTTGGTCCGTTGAGGTCGCTTACTGGTCCTCTGTCACTCACTCGTTCTGTTTCTCCCGGTGCTGCAGGCTGCCCTTTTGTACTGGGCTCCTGCCTGCATTGGCACCTTTTTCTGCCCACAAAGAAATACTCAGCCATCCTGACAGAGCTCCATTGAGGTGGCTCACTCTCTCCCTCTCTCACTCGCTCATTCTGTGCCTGTGTTGCCACCCTTTTCTGCCCACAAAGAAATCTGCAGCAGTCACGATAGAGCTGCGTTGAGCCCACTCACTTACCCTCTGTCACTCGATCCGTGTGTTTGTCCCGGCACTGCAGGCTTCCCTTTTGTACTTGGCTCCTGCCTGTTTTGGTACCTTTTTCTGTCCACAAAGAAATCTGCAGCTGTCTCGACCGAGCTCCGCTGAGGTTGCTCACTCCCCCTGTCTCACTCGCTCATTCTGTTTCTCTTGGCGCTGCAGGCTGCCCTTTTGTACTGGGCTTCTGACTCTGTTGGCACCTTTCTCTGCCCACAAAGAAATCTGCAGCAGTCCCGACAGAGCTCTGTTGAGCTCACTCACTGCCCCTCTGTTACTCGCTCGTCCCATTTCTGCTGGCGCTGCAGGCTGCCCTTTTGTACTGGGGTCCTGCCTGCATTGCTGCCTTTTTCTGCCCACAAAGAACTCCACAGGAGTCCCAACAGAGCTCTGTTGAGCTCACTCAGTCCCCTCCCTCATTCATTCATTCTGTGTCTCAAGGAGCTGCAGGCTGCCCTTTTGTACTGGGCTCCTGCCTGCGTTGGTGGCTTTTTCTGCCCACAAAGAAATCTGTAACAGTCCCGACACAGCTCCGTTGAGCTCGCTTACTCCCCGGCTCTCACTCACCTGTTCTGTTTCTGCCGGTTCTGCAGGCTGTCCTTTGTACTGGGCTCCTGCCTGCGTTGCCACCTTTTTCTGCCCACAAAGAAATCTGCAGCAGTTATGATAGAGCTCTGTTGAGCTCGCTCACTCCCTCTCTCTCACTCGCTCATTGTATTTCTCCTGGTGCTGCAGGCTGCCCTTTTGTACTGTGTTCCTGCCTCTGTTGGCAGCTTTTTCTGCCCACAAAGAAATCTGCAGCAGTTCTGACACAGCTCCATTGAGCTCGCTCACTCCCCGTCTCTTACTCACTCATTCAATTTCTGCCAGTGCTGCAGGCTGTCCTTTGTACTGGGCTCCAGCCTGCATTGTAGCCTTTTTCTGCCCACAAAGAAATCTGCAGCAGTCCCAACAGAGCTCCATTGAGTTCACTCACTCCCCCTCCTTCAGTCTCTTGTTCTGTGTCTCCCGGTGCTGCAGGCTGTCATTTTGTACTGGGCTCCTGCCTGTGTTGGAACCTTTTTCTGCCCATGAAGAAATCCACAGCTGTCCCGACAGAGCTCCGTTGAGGTGGCTCACTTCCCCTGTCTCACTTGCTCATTCTGTTTCTGCTGGCACAGCAGGCTGCCCTTTTATACTGGGCTCCTGCATCTGTTGGCACATTTTTCTGCCCAAAATGAAATCTGCAGCAGTCCAGACACAGCTTCGTTGAGCTCGCTCACTGCCCCCTCTCGCTCGCTCATTCCATTTCTGGCCACACTGCAGGTTGCCCTTTTGTACTGGACTCCTGCCTGCATTGCCACCTTTGTCTGCCCACAAAGAATTCCGCAGCAGTCATGATGAAGCTTCGTTGAGCTTTTTCACTCTCTCTGTCTCACTCACTCGTTCTTTTTCTCCCGCCGCTGCAGGCTGCCTTTTTTTCTGGGGCCCCAGCATGCATTGCTGCCTTTTTCTGCCCACAAAGAAATCTGCAGCAGTCCCAACAGAGCTCCGTTGAGTTCACTCACTCCCCCTCCTTCACTCTCTTTTTCTGTGTCTCCCGGTGTTGCAGGCTGCCATTTTGTACTGGGCTCCTGCCTGTGTTGGCAACTTTTCCTGCCCACAAAGAAATCCACAGCAGTCCCGAAAGAGCTCAGTTGAGCTCAGTCACTCCACCTCTCTCACTCGCTCGATCCTAATCTGTCCTAAACACTGATTTCCAACAGTGACTGCGGTATTCTGCACTGGAAGCATGAAAACACATTTCAACCAGGATGTGAAAAATGACAGCTGTACTATTCATAAGAGGTGTGAAAATGCCACTGTTGAAAATGTGGCTTAAAAATATTACTAATTTGTGAAGTTACAAGGGTGCATGGAAATTGCACAACGCACGCTCTTAACACAGTCATTTTATGGATTTTCATCACTAAATTTTCAACATAGACATTTTAGGACCTCTGTTCATGAACAGTGTCACCATGATTTTCTTACTGTGTCTCGAACACTGATTTCCCACAGCAACTGCGCTATTCTGCGCTGGGAGAGCAAAAACACATTTCAGCCAGGATGTCAAAAATGACAGCTGTACTGTTCATAAGGAGGTGTGTAAAAATGGCAATGTTAAAAATCTGGAGTGAAAATATTGCAAATTGGAGAAGTTATGAGCATGCGTAGCAACTGCCCAATGCACGCTTGTAAAATAGTCATTTTTTTTATTTTTCCCACCAAATTTGCAACATGCACTTTTTGAGACCCCACCTCATGAACATTGGCAAAGTCATTTTGTTAATTGGTCCCAAAAGGTGATTCCACGCAGTGAGCGGAAAATCACCTTTCTGGACCGAATAACGCCATGACAGTGCCTGAATTCATGAAGAGGGGTCCCAAAATCCCCTTGTAAAAAATGTGGTGCCAGAATTCAAAAAAATGCCTGAGATATGCATCAAAGTTGAAAAAACCCTGTTTATACCATTATACAGCTTACCAGCATTTCCTCAGTTCGCGGTCAGCTTTGAAGAGTGCAGACGTGTTCCTGGTCCACCGAAGATCATCTTGCCAGACTCCGGAGGTAAGTATGGGGTGATGGGGTGTGGGGAGGCAGGGTGCACAGTGGGTGGGTGTGGGATGTAAAAGGGGGCAGGGAGACTGCAAGGGACCATTTTCTTTTTTCACAGGTTACAAAAAAAATTGCAGGATTTTTTTTTTTGTAGCATGTGGCACGCTAGGATGGGATCCCAGCATGCCAAAGAATGTTTTTTGGGGGCAGCTGTAGCTGAGGGGATTGGGCCCCTTGCACAATCTACTGGGTTTGGGAGCATTATGCCAATGGGAGTGGCTTCCCATTGCAACTTTCTACTAGGAGGGGACTGAAGCAGATGGGGATTGGGGCCCCATTGGCAAAACACTGTTGTGGGGGGCACATGCTGCTGAGAGGGATTGTGCACCCCTTGGAACTGGGGGCTCATGAATATTGTTTGTGAACATGACAGCAAGCCACCGCCATGTTCACAAACAATATTATAGTACCAACATTCCACCCTGCAATGACGGGTCACTCCCTCATTGCAGCGAATGGCTGATGCTGCATTGACGAGGTGGCCCCTGATTGCAGCGGCTGAAATGTTTCAAGGTGGTGGCACACTGGCTGAACTAGTGTCAGCAGCAGCGTGCCACCCCATTGGGGAAAGTGGGCAAAGCCTTTAAAGGCTGTGGGGTCATTAGCCACTAGGGTGCCGCACCTTCACAACTGGCTTCTGACAAGCTTCCACAATATGTTTCTTGCTCATGTGCACAATCATTATAAAAATAAAACAATTTAATTAAATGTTATTTCCCTGATTATCACACTCTCCTAATATACATAAACTAATTAGAAAAATTAAGTAATTTTTTATAGTTTTATCTACAACTGTTTCTTTGCTGAAAGTGAAAAATCCCACTTCTATCTTTACCTGTCCATCAGGGAACTCTCTTCTTGTTGCCCTGACAGTGAAATAATTGAGTATCTGGCTATAACAAAGGCCGCTGTTGTCTGTGTGTACAGTGTGTTAGGAGAGAAACATTCTGCCAATGGAACTGAGCAGAATTTTGAATCCATGCATTCTATGGTAAACATTCCATGACAAACATTCCATATCTTGAATGTGAAGAAAAACAGAAAAAAAAACAGGAAGAAGAACGTAGGCAATAATACAATTACATCATTTGCTTTGGGTGGAAGGACTATTTTATTACAAATGCACATAAGTAAATCTATTGTTTCAACATATAAACATGCTTTTCCCACTAGTAAAAAGTAAAAAAAGAAAGAGTCACTTTTATAAGCTCAATAAGGCAGTCAGGGATGTGTATAAAACATAATGTACAATGGCTGAAATCACTCAGCCTTTGGTCTCGTGCCTTACTATTTATTTAGTTTTTGTTAACCAGGTAGGTGCACTAGCAATGAAATGACTATTTTCAGGCATAACCCGGGAGAGTACAACAATCAAAGACAGGTACATAGTATGAGTACAATGAAATTATAATAGCATTGGTCAAAACAGTTAGTAGTAATGAATACATGCAGCCAGAGCAGTAAAAATCAATGCAATTCACATAAAATCTTTATGCAGAGAAAACCTACACAGTCTAGGAAGAGATATCACAACATAGCAGCGAAGAAATACTGTTCAAATTAGTCACAACAATGAAGATTCAAATAGTCAGCGAAACAAGGTAAGGGAAAATTTCTGACTGGGCAGAATGCATTATCATGGCCTCTGAAACAAGACTCAGGTGTGGGGGGGAGTTGGGGTAGATTAGCTCTCAAGGAGATAGTAAGGGTAAGAAGTGCTATGAGGTAGGGAGGTTAAAGTTAGGCCAGGCAGCATCTGGTGGGTGAGTGGATTGGGGAGGATTAAAACAAGAGCAGAGATCAGCAAGGGATATACGTAAGCGCAGCTCCTTTTTGAAGCTGTCATTGGATCCAGATATTCAAAGTGATTGGGGGACAGAGTTCCAAAGCTTAGGAGCAGAGTTATTGAAGGCAACAGAGCCTTTTGATGTTTTACATCTAGGTAGATTCAGCAGGGATTTATCTACCGATCGCAGTCTATAGGAGAAGGTTTGAGGTACCAGCAATGTTGCGAGCGCTGAAGGGGCCTGGTTTCTGAGTACAGAGTCAATCAGGGAGCCAAGAGAGTATTGACAGCAAGCCGAGGGGGATAACCAGCCCAGGTCCCTGTACAGTTGGCAGTGGTGCTTAAGCTGTGGTGACGAGGAGGCGTATTGACAGATATTATTATAAGTGACATCCCACTTATAAAGGATGGTTTTGTGTGTGGCAGCAAAGGTCGGCATGCCATAGGTGAGAGCAGAGAGTAATATGCCTCTGGTAATAGCAAGTTTAGCAGAGGGAGTCAACATGAAAGTGGACTTGTAAGCAACCGACTGTTTAGCATTCACTGCCTTTCAGGCAGATTTTATATGCAGGCTGATGTTCAGGGATTGGTCGAGGAGAAAGAAGATGTAATGCATTCTGTTTGTGTGGCACTGCGGTCTTGCACCAATAGGGGAGTTTGACATATCCTAAGTTTAGGGGCAGATCCAAGTAACATTGCTTGGGTTTTCTTAACATTAAGTACAAGCTTATATGCAGAAAGCCAATTTTGGACATTTATGAAATCTGAAGAAAGGGGTGCATTTATGGTGGTGACCTTATCAGAGCTTGAATGGAGTACAAGATCATCTGCATATAGAATAGATGAGCAAGAAAGAAAAACCTCATCTATGTTATTGATAAAAAGTGAGAAAAGAAGAGGTCCCAGAAGAAAGCCCTAGGGAACCCATATATTGATGGTACCACCATCAGATAAAGATGAGTTGAATTTTACAATTTGAGTTCTATTTGATAGATAGCTTCCATACCAGTGACAACTGGGGGTGAAAATCTCAGGTTGCAAAGAGTGGTGAGGAGCAGGGGGTGATCAACAAGATAAAAGGCCTTTGTAAGGTCTATAAAAACTGCCCCTGTCAGCTGGCCAGCATCCATACTGGTAAGCATATCAGTAGTGAATTTGATAAGCGCTGTAGAGGTACTGTGACCTTTATGGAAGCCATGTTGTGTGTCAGGGAGAAGGCTGCACTTTGTGAGGTAGTCAGTGGCTTGATTTGCAACAAGTTTTTCCAGAATTTTACTTAGGACCAATAGGATGGCTATAGGCCTGTAGTCAGTAATCTCCTTGGTATCACATTGGTCAGGAACTTTGCTATTTTAGGGAGACAAGGTGAAAATTCTAGCCAGAGTTGAGGCTATGTATGGTGCTGCTAGTTTTGGAAGCCGAGGATCTAGTGTATCTGATCCAGAGCTAGTGTTGTCAGAGACAGTCTGTAATACTTTTAAGACCTCAGTCCTTGAGACTGCCTTAAAGTAGAAGGGGGGAATTTTAGACATTTGTTGGGAAGGATAGCTGGGGGTAGTGGACTGTGCTGATGTTGCAAGCAGAGAGGCTGCCTGGGGAGATGGGAAGGCAGAAGTATACTGAGACAGGTCAGAGAACATTTGAATGAAGAAATTAGCAATGGTGTTGGAGTCATTGCAATGTACTTTATTTAATACCATGTCACTGGTGGTAGTTGACTGGGATGCACCGAGAAAGGTCTTGAAATGGGCCCAGAATTTCCTAGGGTCCCCAGCAGAGCATGGCAGCAATTCTTTACAACAAGCACTCTTGACTGTTCTGACCTGTTTTTTTACAGAAGTTATGTAGGATTCTGTAGGTAGCAGTCAGATTGTAGCCCCAAGGCTTTGTACTTTTTCCAGCATTTGTCCCTAGAGCGTAGATTTTTCAGCAAGTCTTTGTGAAGCCATCTTGTTTGTTTACCCCTCACCCTCCATGTCACCTTGGGGGGCATGCTTGTTCTGGATGGGCAGGAATTCATTAAGAAAGATACTTAGTGCAGACTCAACATTATGGGAGAGGTAAATACCAGACCAGTTTATCCTATGCCCCTGGCCATGCTGTAAAATATGTTTTACACACACCCCTTTGTGCCTTATTGCTTATGTATGACATACGTTGCTTCTTGGAGTAACTGTAGGTATGACCTTTGACCTACTTTCCTTATATACAGCTGATATGAATATCTGTCAAACAATGCCTATATCCTGTGGATATTCAGAGAAGGCCATTATCCACTGTATGCCTGCCTATATAATTGGCAAGGATTAGTGTGATCCCAAAGATGTAAATAAAAATCAGGAACAATTCTTAGCATGATTACATACCATATGACTTACACTGCTATTGTTTCTTGGAGTAACTGTAGGTATGACCTTTGACCTTTTTCATTCTGTTAGATGCCAGTAACTGCTTTAGATGTCCAGAAGATCAATGGCCGAATGATAAACAGAATATCTGCATTGAGAAATCTGTGGACTTTCTTTCTTATGAAGAAGCTTTGGGTTCAACTCTGACCGGTTCTACAATGTTCTTGTCTGTGATTACTGCTTCCATCCTATTGACTTTCATTCAGTACCGGGACACTCCAATTGTGAAAGCCAACAACCGTGAACTCAGCTATCTTATTCTTATTTCCTTGTTCCTTTGCTTCCTCTGTCCCTTGATATTCATTGGTCGACCCAAAGAACTTACCTGTCTGCTCCGCCAAACTGGTTTTGGTACAATATTTTCCCTGTGTGTTTCTGGGATACTGGCCAAAACCATTACAGTGGTCATTGCCTTTAAAGCCACAAAGCCTGACAGCAATTTAAGGGACTATGTGGGACCCAGGACACCCTACTGCATTGTCTTCTCTGGTTCCCTACTGCAGGTCGCTATATGCATTACATGGTTGGCAACTTCTCCTCCATTTCCTGAGCTGAACATGAAAACTGAAGAGGGCAAAATTATAGTGGAATGTAAAGAAGGTTCAGTGATCATGTTCTACTGCATGCTGGGATATCTGGGTCTCCTGGCAAGTGTTAGCTTTGTTGTGGCCTTTCTAGTGAGGACATTGCCGGATAGTTTTAATGAAGCTAAATTTATCAGTTTCAGTATGATTGTGTTTGTTAGTGTTTGGCTCTCTTTCATCCCAGCATACCTTAGCACAAAGGGGAAGTATATGGTGGCTGTGGAGATATTTGCCATTATGGCATCTGGTGCAGGGATAATCATTTGCATATTTTTCCCTTAGTGTTACATTATTCTTCTGAGGCCCCACTTAAACACAAGAGGACAATTAATGGGGAATATAAACTCTTCCAAGAAAATGTAGAAACTGTTCCAGTTCCGGGAGAAGAGGACTGGAATATCTGTAGGATTAGATATATTGTACCTTGTAGGATTTATTATATCAATTATTAAGCATGAACTGTAAATAGCTACTATGAATGTACTGATTGCTGGTGATGATATACTGCAGTAAAGAGCCAACCACTATTATATTTCTAAACTCCCTTTTTTTTAATTTTTCATTCATCTGCAGAAATGCCAGTGCATAATTTGGCACTCACATTATATAACTCTTTGCAAAAAAATTCCATTATTGCACCAATTAGGGACCAACATAATGTCAAAAAAGTAGGAATATGTGGTGTTAGGGTTTGCAACCCTAATTACCACCACCCAAGCAGCAAAGGGAAAAAAACAATAGCATTTTGGATCTCCAGAGTCTTGGCGAATCAGTGGTGGGCCTTTCTCGGTGTTGTCAGTAATAATTCTGGCCCCTTCCCCCCAGACATATTGTCCTGTCCAAAGAACAAAGCACAGTTCCAAGCCAGTGCTTCATAGTGACAAACTCTTCAAAGGTAGAGAAGTATGTCTTGCCTTATGTTGCCAGCACAATCTGGTGTAGCTTTCTCTCCTCTGATGTTGTGTGTTCAGGGAATGCAGTAGGCATTAGGCATGACAACCCCAAGGAAGACCCCACCAGTGATTTGCCAAGACTCTGGAGACCTGAAACCCTACTGGTTTTCCTTTTTTGCCGGGGGTGGGAGTGGGAGTTAGGCTTGAAAACCCTAAAGCCACATTTCCCCACTTTTTTGCCATAGAAATGTACTGTAGAAGCACAGAAACATAGAATTTGAAGGCAGATAAGAGCCACTTGGCTCACCTAGTCTGCCCATTTCCTTACCTAATGGATAAGCTGCAGATCCTAGTTAATCAACAGCCTACTTCCTCCCCCCCACTAGAAATGCTTTATGTCTGTCCCATGCATTCTTGAATTCCCCCATTGTTTTTGACTCCACAACCTCTTCAGAAAGGCTGTTCCATGCATCTACAACTCTCCATGAAGAAATACTTCCTCACATTATCTATGAGCCGTCCTCCTTCTATCTTCAATTTGTGTTCCCTTGTTCTTGCACATCCCTTTTTCTGAAAGATGCTACCCTCTTGGACTTTGTTGATTCCCTTGAGGTACCTGAAAATTTCTATCATGTCCCCCCTCTCCCTCCTTTCCTCAAGGCTATACATATTAAGTGCCTTTTCATCTTTCTTCATATGTCTTCTGGTACAGGTCCTGCACCACTTTGGTTACCCTCCTCTGGACAGCCTCCACCCTGTCTATGTCTTTGCAGTGATGGGGTCTCCAGAACTGCATACATTACTCCAGATGTGGTCTCACCAACTGTCTATACAGAGGGATAACAACTTTCTGTTTTCTACAGGTGATGCCTCTCCTTATGCATCTCAGTATCCCCCCAGCCCTCTTTACTGCCTTCTCACATTGAGTGCCCACTTTTAGGTCATCTGATATGACTACCCCCAGGTCCCTTTTCATTTTTGTTGTCAGTATCTCACCCCCCATTGTGTACTCTTCCCCTGGGTTTTTGTTTCCCAGGTGCATTACTTTGCACTTCTTTGCACTGAATCTAAGCTGCCATACATTTGACCATTCCTCCAACCTTGCCAAATCCCTTTTCATTCTTTCCACCCCACCTTGTGTATCAACCCTGTTGCAGATCTTTGTGTTGTCTGCAAAGAGACATACTTTTCCTTCCATTTGCTCTGCAATGTCACTTATAGATAGATTAAAAAGGAATGGACCCAGTACTGAACCCTGTGGTACCCCACTAGTAACCCCCCTTTCTTCACTGTGAACTCTGTTTACTATTACCCTCTGTGTTCTGTTGTCCAGCCAATGTTTTACCTAGGCTACCATCCTGGGACCCACTCCCAGGCTGGCTAATTTGTTTATTAATCTTCTGCGTGGGACTGTGTCAAATCCCTTGCTATAGTCTAGGTAGACCATGTCCACAGCCCCTCCCTGGTCTACTACTTTGGTTACCCAGTCAAATAAATCAATTAGATTCATCTGACATGACTTTCCTGCTGTGAATCCATGTTGCCTTGGGTCCTGTACCCCACTGACCTCTAGGTACTCAACAATTCTTTCCTTCAGAAGTGATTTCATCATTTTCCCTACCACTGAGGTCAAACTAACAGGTCTGTAGTTTCCTGCCTCTGTCTTGCTCCCTCTTTTGTGAAGGGGAATCACATCTGCCCTCCTCCAGTCCTCACATACCTCACCATCCTCCCATGATTTTGTTAAAAAGGGTAGTCAGTTTTGTTACTAGTTCTCCCCTTAGTTCTTTTAAATTCCTTGGGTGAATCTCATCAGGACCCATTGATTTACCCACATTCAGTTTTAGGAGTTCTTTCAGAACCCTTTCTTCTGTGTAAGGACTGATATCAACCCCCCTATCCAGAATGTTTCTATTGACTGGATTAGGTACCTTTCCCTCCTCTTCCTTTGTGAATACTGAGCAGAAGTATTTGTTCAGTATCCCTGCTGTTTCACTGTCTCTCTCTCTGCCCAACCACCCTCCTCTTTCTTCAACCTCAGTATCCCTGCCTTAGTCTTTCTTTTTTCCCTAATGTACCTATAAAAGATTTTATCCCCCTTCTTAACTGAGCTGGCTATATTTTCCTTGGCTTGGGCCTTTGCTATTCTGACTGCCTTCCCCACTTCCTTCTGCTTTAACTGGTACAGTTTTCTGTCCTGCACCATGTTTCCTTTTACTTCCTGAATGCTATCTTTTTCTGCTTAACCTTCCCTGCCACTTCTTTTGAGAACCATAGTGTTTTTTTCTTTCATTTTAATTTGTTAATTTGCTTCACACAAAGGCTTGTTGCCTCTGTGATAGTGGTTTTGATGTTTCCCCATTGCTGTTCTACCCCACCTCCTTGCTATTTGCCTATTTGCCAGTGCTTTTCTGAGGCACTCTCCCATTTTGACAAAATCAGCCCTCCTGAAGTCCAGTACCTTCAGTTTTGTATGACTTGACTCTACAGCCAAGTTTATCATGAACCACACTGTTTGGTGGTCACTTGTTCCCAGATGGCTACCCACTTTTCAATCTGAGATCCTCTCTCTGTCCCCATTAGAGAGTGCCAGGTCTAAGATTACTCTCTCCCGAGTGGGTTCCAAAACTAGCTGTCTGAGGCATGCCCCCTGTAGGGCATTGAGAATGGCCCTGCTCTTCGATGTGGCTGTAGCCAAGGCCTCCAGTTAACATCTGGCATATTCAGGTCTCCCATCAGCACTATCTCCCCTTTCTCTGCCATTCTAAGGATGCCTTTTATCATTTCCTTGTCCATTTCCTCCCCCTGAGACAGGGGTCTGTATATAACCCCTGTGCAGATTGTGGTACCATTTCCAGTCTTTAAGGTGACCCACAATGCCTCCTCTCCTCCCTGTTTACTCTTTTGTTCCATTGCTTTTATCCCTTCCCTTACATAGAAAGCTACTCCTCCTCCTCTTCTACCCTCCCTGTCCCTCCTATATGTTGTGTACCCTGGTATGTTGACATCCAAGTCATGGTTCTCTGTGTACTATGTTTCTGTTATTGCCACCATATCCAGGCATCCCTGTTCCATCAAGGCCACCAGTTAAGATAACTTGTTACCTAGACTGTGGGCATTGGTACTCATTACCCTCCATTTTTTGATGGCCTTATTCCTTTTTGCCCCATCCCTGTCCTTACTGCCTTTTGTCTTTTTCTCCATTTACCCCTGCCCTTCTCCCTATTGACTGCTCTATCTCTGTGTTTACCTCACTAACTACCCTAATTTTTTTGGGGGGGCTAGGATTTTCCTTCTCCTTTTCAGTGCCTTCCCCCTTGTCTAGTTTAAATGCTTAGCAATTAAACATTTAAACCTATCCCCTAGGATACTGGTTCCCCTCTTGGACAGATGCAGACCATCACTCCTGTATAGGCCTTTTTCCCTCTAGGTGGAGTCCCAGTCCCTAATGAAGCCAAAACCCTGAGCTCTGCACCAGTTTTTCAACCACTGATTGAACTCCATGGTGTGGAGTACCCTAGTCTCACCCATACCACAGACAGGCAACACCTCTGAGAAGGTTACCATGTGTGCTGCTTGTCTAAGGCCCCTCCCCAACCCCACAAACTCCTCCTGCACTGCTATGATCCCTTTCCCTTCCAGATCATTTGCCCCTAGGTGAACAATGACATCCAGCTCCCTCACTTATGCAGCTGCTGCCACGATCTTGAGGATTCACTACCTGTCCCTCAAAACCATGGTGCCAGGCAGGCACCTAACCTCTTTCTTTCTCTCTCTCTCTCTCTCCCCTCCCTCCCCCAGTTCTACCCTCCTAATAATGGAGTCCCCCACAAGTAGTTGTTTCCTTCCTCTGTGGGGTCCCATACCACACTCCTGTGGGTCTCCCTTGTGGATGTTCCCAACATCCTCCTTGATCTCGACTGTGGGCACCTCCATAGAGGAACCACACTCTGTCAGAATGGCATATGAATTGTGGAGAGGTACAACAGGAGGGATGGGCCTCTGTTCCACCACTCTCACCCTCCCTGAACCCACTTTGGTCCAACTGCTCCTCTTCTTGGCAACCTCTGAGGCAGTGACAGTGGTCCTGGTGGTCCCTGGCTGGGAAAGGAGGTCCCCTGAATCCTAGTCAACTCAGCCTTGAGATGAGCAACCTCCTCCTTCAACCCGGAGAGGTGCCTGTAGATGAGACAACACTGCATCCTCCAGAACATCTCCCAGAAGGCTGCTGCTCCACAGCCACTGCACTGCACCACTCCCATCATGTCTTTATTTGTGGTCCCTTAACTGAGGTTTTGTGTACTTACTCTTTCCTCTCTCTGTTTATTTTATTTATTTATTTTTTATGTATTTTTTCCCTACTTTACTACTGCGCCTGTGCCCTTAAAGCTCCTGATCTTCTGGTTCTGGGACAGTAAGTTCCTATATTCCTCAGTAGTCTCATTCTTACTTGTTCAGGGTCAGACCTCCAGCAGCTAGAGGGTGATGGAGAGATACTCTTTTCCTTCTAGGATGATGATTCTTTTGTGCCTCTGTGATCACACCCTTTCTGTTCCCAAACACAAAGTTCCTGTTGTTAGTCAAATCCTGTGCCTATAAAAGTAGAACCAGCTAAAGGTGGGGGGTGGAGGGAAGGGATGGATGACAATATAGTTTCAGTAGAGCAGTATAGTTCTAGCAGCACCTCTTTCCTCTTGCTGTTCTTTGCTACAAGCTATCTAGGTCAGTAAGTTGAATCCTAACTGGTATATTAATGAAGTGTTTTGTAAAGAATTTCCTGTCTTATTGAGGTAGTGGAATAGTATCCTCAGACACCTGTATGAACAGAGCAGATGTGCAGGGCCCTTTGAGCCCTGCATCAAGTGGAGACACTGTCTGCCAAGGGAAGTGTAGGGCCATTGTGAGGACCTACACTTCTGTACAGTGACAGATGTGAAGAATTTATCAGGCTTTCTGGTTGGCTGCAGAAACACAAGGATCTCTGGTCCCTGTGTTTGCATGTGGTCAAAGAAACAGATGCATAAGGTAGACAGTCCATCTGCCAGCCAATGTACAGGCATTCTGTCTCTCACAGGTACAAACGTGTAGGGACCCATGCTAAGTGAAGAGCTGTCTTCCCTATATGGTATCTTGGTCATGCAGGAAACCATGCTGCTTTAATTCCCAGGCAGGTGTGAGGTGTCACATAACAGTGTCATTACAGGACCCTCACCTCATGTAGCTAGGTCACTAAGCTCACACCTGAAGTTAGCTCACCACAACAAGATCATAGAGCATACCTACTGGCGTGAAGACTGGCACTATACACAACGCTTTTTAATCCTTTTTATCTTTTTTAGTTTGACCCAAATTTTTAGGATAGTTTTTTTATGACTCCCCTTACCAATATGACATGTGTCATTGATAGTATATTGTCCAAAATGTAATTTCATACCACAAGTGTGAAAACATGTCTTGCGCATGATTTAAAAAATGACATCTGTCATGTCAATGAGGTGGTGTGGAAAAATGGCAATGTTGAATGTTTGGAATAAAAATATTGACAATTAGCAAAGCTATGAGTGAACATTGTAACATTGCAAAATTCATTCATAGCTTGGTCACTTTACCATATTTGTACACCATATTTTCAGCATATCCTTCTTATTACCCTACTTTATTGAGGGACAGTTTTCTTTATTTCAGGGGGCACATTCCAACATTGAGAATTGTGTAACCCAGTGTTGAGCTACTGTTCAGTGGCACAGGGGATGGCCACTCTGGTGCCACCATGTACACATGGGGAATTGAGGGACAGGCAACTTGGAGGAGGGGGAGTCAACAGAGCAGTACTGGGGGTAGGCACCCCAGACCACTTACTTGAACATTGGGAAGGGTGGGCAAGCAACCTGGAGGGGAGATAAAGACCTGGTACTGGGGGTGAGCACCATGGTTCACTTAAAGATTATAGGGAAACTGTGTTCATTTTGATATGGCCAAGTGCAGTCATTGAGTGTCTTTGAAGTCACACTGCAAAATCAAAATGTGTTTAGATTACTTTGGGCACATTTAATTGGTGAATGTGCACAACACCTGAAAAGCCACCTGCTTCACAGTGTAACTTTTATGCTTGAAGTCTGGCTGATCTTCCTGGTCACTCAGTTCAGGGTATGCATCACAGGTGGTACTGATTTGCATAACTGTCTCCATGGAAACAGTTTGCTACTGGGTGTGAACTCTGAACAACAGTCTATTAGCATAGCTGTGACTCTGGGAAATAAGAACTTGGTGAGATATGGTGAAGACAAGAAAAGGAGTGACAGCAGCTACAGTACTCTCAATCTGACTAATGGTATTTGGATTCAGTACACTTCTTCTGCTAGCATATGTTTTTGTTGAATGGGAACATATTATCATTTTATTTGAACTAAACAAAAATACAAATATGGAAATTATTTATTTGTTTTATACCCTTTCTTATATTTATCACTGACTGAATTAAAATTGTGTATTACAGTGTAAATGTTTTTGATTACATTCAGAATGATCATCTACAGAAAAATCAGTCTGTTAAATTGAATTAAATATCTCTCCATTTCACAGCATGTATTCTCATGTTTGTTGCATTAGTAGAGGGAGTGGGTGGTTGATGATGGTGACCTATGCTCATTCTACGTGTGAGTAGAGACACTTTACTTTTTACTCCAGCCTGTGACCAGAAGTGATCAGTTGATTAGGTATTGTTTCATGCAACTGCAGGTGCAAGCAAAAAGTATTCTGCTAATGGAGTCATCATGCACACAGTTTCACAATTCAAAGGTTTATAGTTTTTTCTCTAGATGAGAGTAAAATTTCAGGAAAAAAGCACCATTGAAAAATAAATGAAAAAAATGCATTTGTTTCACACTTTAATAGGTCTAAAACTACTGAATTGATTTACCTGAGAATTTCAGGGATTGTAGATTCTGACACTGACAGCAAATCATGAAAGATTTGTATAACTCTATAAAACCAAAACCATCTTTCTGCAAGCAGCAAACAAACAGTCAAGTTTAACATAGAATTCACCAGCTATCTAAACCTCAGAAGCATTACCGCGCTGGTATAAAATTACAGCAGATCATCACATCAAAGAGCCAGTACTAAAACATTCAAAAAAGTGATCAAGAAGCCATGATGGGGTGTGCATTAAAGAATTTTATTTCATGCCCGAGGGAAGTGAGGCATGGGGACCCTGGGAATTGCATTGAAATCCTTTAATATATATCCTGAAGTAGCTTATTGCATTTATAAAATGGCTAACTGCTCTTCTGTATTAAATGTAATGTAAAACATTTTAATATGATTTTTTCACAAAATCATTTTTTAATACATGTTAGATGACAGAATAATGACATGAAATAATTCCTAATTTTGTAGGCAATTAAGCAGTTGCCTCAGTAATAAGTTCTGGCACCTAAATATGTTGCTAGGAATTTAATGCACGGTCAGTTGATATCTCTTGGCCAATGGAATTGTTAGATTTGTTTCTTTCCATTTTACAAAAGGAAAAGGAACATGAGAACCTGAAATTGATGTCAATGATGAGTATCCACAGTTGGGGGAGGAACTGATTATTGTATGTCACAGTCTAACACATACTTATCTTTAATAAATATTCTATTAAAGAGCTAATATTCTGGTATTACAATTTACAGTAATTGATATGACGGGATATACCTATCAGACTAAGAGAAACAAACTTTGCTTATTTAATCATATCTTGTAAAACTTTCTCTTCCCAGACTTTCCCTTAGTGCTGCAATTTTCAAATGCAGCTGAAGCTGCATATATGTTTTGGGGGAAGTGGAGGGGAAATACTTCTGACAGCACACAGATGGCAATGACCCATTAAAACAGGCCATGTAGTCTATTTTGAGGTAAGTTATGGAGTGATGCAATGTATATGTACAGTACCTTGGAGGTGGAGGTCTCCTGTTCTATGAGTGACGTTGCACACCCATGTTCCCATTCCATAGTGTTCATGTCCCCAGAAGCTCGATTGCAATCTACATGCTATAACTACATTGGAGAAGAAAATCTTTAAAATAAATTAGTAAATAAATTGGTTTGATGATACCACTTTCTCTGGCTTCATGACTCCTCCCATCAGATACACCCATCAATACAGATAGTTTACATGTACTCATAAGTCCAAATACAAAAGCCATTCCACTTGCCTATACACAATATAGCACTGACCAATCTAGGGATGTCCCAATATACTATATCAGTATGGAGCTATATCACAGTATAGAAATGTATGATATTATTATTGTATGTGATTTCATTACCTGAATATTACAGTATTTTATGAATTCATGATCTTACTTCCAATATTTTCCTCAGAAACTTGAATTGTGGTTGGCGAGTCCCACACAAGCCAGAACACAATTGTCTGCAAGTAGCATTTACTGAATTTTAATTGGTTTAACTTTTCAAAGTTATTTCAAAAGTCTTGTGTTACCTGACTGTTGTGCTGTACAGTACCCAGAGCAAAGTAATATAGTAAATAAAATTTAGTTTTCTTATTTACATTTGGAGTTCCTTTCAATGAGTGCTATAGCAGGTCAGCATCACAGACTGAAATGAGAGAATAGGCAATATTACAATATAGAAGACAATAGATGGGCAACAGTGAGCAACAACACTGTTGTTTACTTCGTGAGGTTGTCCTATCAACCATGTAAACCTCAAGTGCGAAGCTTGAGGGGTTTTTAGTTGTCACACAACCTCGAGGTTCACTGTCAAAAATGCGTGACCAAAAAAACGCAAGGCATTTCAATGCTTGTATCTTAGCTCGTGGTCACATTCATAAGTGTACAAAATATAGAGCACACAAAATACTTAGCAAGTTATTCAGAGGTACTGTACAATGATTACTTACTCACAAGTAATGAAGTTACAGACAGTTAAAACCACCGCCATCTCTACTGTACATCAAGTACTAACATCACAAAAGGTAGGACTGAATATGCAGTGAACAAATAATTGTTTATTAACAAATTTAAAAGGCAAACTACAGAGAGATGAAGAAAAGTGCTCAATTACTATGGGCTTGTTGGTACATGAATTGACAGTTAATGACAGTATACTCAGACTGAGAAAGGACTCAAGGATGAAAATGATCAAACGGAGCACTGTGCTGTAACAAAAACGATTGAAACCCATTAACCTGCTTTCATGAAAGCACAGTTAGAGTTTGCAAGTGATGGGTATGCATTTCAGTACCTGTCACTTAAAACTGATGCTTAATTACTATGGGCTGACCAAAGTTCACACACTGACAGCTAAAAACAGTATACTCAGACTGAGACATGGTAAACAGACTTGCTTTCAAGGATGAAAATTATTAAAATGAGTGGTGTTCTGCAACAAAAACAATGGTAAGCCCTTATCCGGCTTTCATCTAAGCACTGCTAAAGTTTGAAAATAGAGGGTATGCATTTCAAACCAGTCCAGTCTCAGTCTCCAGGTTCACAGATTGATACTATCTGTCAATTAAAATGAACACTGGAAGGAGGACATTAATTAAGACACCTAAATGAGGACTATCGCCTAAAACAGATAAAGTGCAACAGAAATAGTGCTTATCTTGCTTTCGCTGTTTTGTCATAGCACTTTTCATGTAAGCGATGTTAAGATAATGCAGTATTTGCTCAAGCTATTTTGGTTGCATGGTTTTAACCGGATACCCAGCCTCAAGAAGAGAACAGTGTTGTTGTTTACTTTTGCCCATCCACTGTCTTGTAGAGTGTATGGGCAACAGTAAAATCAACAGCTGCTCACTTAGCACTGAGCTGAAATTTCAGACTTTGTCTCAACCACCCTCAAGTCCAAGAACAAGCCCTGATCTGTCCTGTCCCCTCAACCCCCCTCACATAATCATTTTTTAAAATAAATCTAAATTCAGCTGCTGTGCTATGTTATACAGTAAATCATAACTATGCCTTTACTTTGAGAAATGGGCTTGGTGCAGTTCTGTTTCAGGGCCAGCACTCACCGCAGCAGTCATTTCCTGAACTCCAGCGCATTGCAATCTGTGTATGGGCAATGACAATCAATGCTATTATACCATCAAGGTGACATACTCAGGATGGTACAACTACACGTTGATGTCACATCCATGGTACAACAGCATTGGGATTTCATTGATTTTCAATCATAACAGCCCTTTCGTATATACTATAAAAACACTATTGTTATTCATTTAAATAAGATGGAGACACCTCACTGAATAAAATCAGTATAATGCCATACCATAATATACAAAACCAGGATATTATATTAAATGGAATTACATTACCATAGGAACATAGTTTTTATCAGCAGAAAAGGACCCTTAGGCCCATCCAGTCTTCCCCTGTTCCATGCCTATTCCATCACAACTGACACTAATTAGTCATAGGTGTCATACTCACTCACTCCCCCTGTTCCTTTACCTAAAATGCCCTTGTGCCTGTCCCACTCATGCTTGAAGATCTCCACAGTCTTTGCCCTCCCCACCTCCTGTGGGAGGCTATTCCAGTCATCTACCACACTTTCTGTGAAGAAGTGTTTATACATATCTCTCCTAAACACCCCCTTCCTTTAGCTTAATTGAATGCCCTCTTATTCTAGTGCCTTCCCTACTCTGAAATTGATCATCCTCTGCACCTTGTTTACTTCTGTATGGTATCTGCAGGCTTCAATCATATTCCCTCTTGCTCTTCCTCTTGAAGGACACTACTGAGGAATATAGGAACTTACTGCCCCAGAAGTACTTGTTGAATCCCTCCAGCCTTTCCTCGTGTGGCTTGTTGGGCAACCCCCCTCACCATTTTGGCTGTCCTCTTCCATACCGCCTCCATTCCTTTCAATATCATTCCAAAGGTGTGGCCTCCAGAACTGGACATAGTACTCTGGGGCAGCCTCCCCAGCGAGTGAAACAATGGCAGCACCATCTCCCTCCTCCTGCTAGAAATTCCTCTCCAAATACACCATCCTGCAAACCTTTCTCATTGCTTTGTAACACAACCATGGCATCATGAGGTCATCAGAGTTGATGACCCCTAGGTCTTTTTCTAGCTTGGTGGCTGTAAGTGCCATTCCCTCCATTTTATACACATCCTCTAGGTTCTGCTTCACTACGTGCATAACTTGGCACTTTTTGGCATCGAGATCCAGTTGCCACTACTAAACCATTTCTCTAGTTTCCTCAGATAACTTTGCATTCTTTCCACCCCTTTCTGGGTATCAGCCCTGTTGTAGATTTTGGTATCATCTGCAAAGAGACACAACTTTCCCTCAGGCTTCTCTGCAATGTCACTTATGAAGACATTGTACAGGACTGGTCCTGGCACTGGACCCTGTGACACCCCTCTAGTCACTCTCCTATTGCCTGAGTGGCCACCATTTACCATCACCCTTTGCTCCTATCCCTTAACCAGTTTGATACCCAGCTTGTCACTTTCTCCCCCACCCCAGGCTGCTTCATTTCTCAGCTAGCCTTCTGTGTGGCACTGTGTTGAAAGCCTTATTGAAATACAGATAGACCATGTCCACTGTTCTCCCTTGATCCACCTTCATGGTAACCCACTCATAGAAATCTATTAGATTAGTTTGACAAAACCTTCCTCCTGTGAAACTATGCTGCCAGTGGTCCTGCAGCCCTTTTGCCTTGAGGTACTACATGAGCCATTCCTTCAGTAGTGCCTCCATTAACTTCCCATCACTGATATGAGACTGACTGATCTGTAGTTGCTAGCATCCTTCCTACTGCCACTTTTGTGCAGAGGGACATCATTGACCCTCCTCCATTCCTTTGGAATTTCTCCCATCTCCACTGAGGAGCTAAAAAGCAGTGCCAGAGGGGTGGCCAGCATTGTACTCAGTTCCATTAGGACCCTTGGATGAATCCCATCTGGCCCCATCACCTTATTCTGCTTTAAGGCTTCCAGTTCCTTCTGGACCCTCTCCATCAAGATTAGTCTTGTGTCCACTCACCATCTCCCTGGTGCTTGTTGCAGCAGAAATAAAGAAAAATACCATACACAGCCAACTGTTACTAAAGGTACCACCATACCAGAGTCACAAACATCTGAACAAGAGAGATAAAATGGTGCACACACCATGCTGTAAGCATTGTAATAAAAATGAGTTGTGTCAAAGCTACACCCATTCAAATAACCTCATGTAGTGCCTTTGTAGGCTTCATCAGGGGTGATGTTCGTCTCAACATCATCCAGTCAAATATATAACAAATTTAGTTATAAAATGATTACTCACAATAAATGATTGTGACTCGCTGAAACTGATCACAAGACCATGCAGCAATGTAGCTCACTGCATGGTCATCCTCTCAGTTAGCCTCTTTTCAAATCACTATGCCAGCAGATTTTTTAAAGTTGTTTGGCAGCCATTTTTTCCTTCCTAACTAGTCAGTGTAGTTTATTAGCCATTACCCACATTACATCAGCATATCATCCACATTGTCCTCTTGCCACCAAGGTCATGATCCAAAGTAAAACTTAAATGACCTGAAATATTTAATTTCATTTCTTTATATCTGCAGCATGTTTAATGTCCACTTTTGAAAGCCGCATTTCAGTTCAGTTTTAACAGCCGCATTTTGGCCTCCATTTTGCCTTACACTGATGCCATGCCATTTGTGCTTCTCCCACCAGTATTTTATAAATAAAACAAAAAAAACTGTACAATTTGTAAATTCTGTCCTTTCCAACGATGCTGCTGTTTCAAGGAAGGGAGTCCTTGCAGCAGTTCAGCTATAGCTGTACAATGCGACTCTACATGGCAACTTCCACAAAGTTCACAACTCTCTCTCCCTCACTCCCTCTCCCCTGATCTTTACTTATTCACTCTCTGTCCTGTGTGTCTGTCTCTGTGAAGTGATCCTTCCAATAATAACCATGCAGGTATCATTTAAAAATCAGTAGACTGTAATTGTAAGACATTTTATGCAACAGGTGTCAGGATAAAAACTGACACATAACTTCAGTTATCTTAGTCACTGTGTGAATAAATGGATGGTGATGTAATCACTATGTGGATAACTTCAGGTTATCCACATAGTGATTACCTCGTCACCCATTTATCCACACAGTGACTGCATCACTAACCACCACCACCACCTGTGTTGCCTGCTCAGCAGTATTGCCTCCCAGTTTCACTTTCACCTTATCACAGTGTTCTTTACTACCCAAGCTATCACAGTCCCAAAGACTCACAAAATGCACACCCTAACCAACCCCCCCAAACCGGAACCACATTTTAAATGAAAACACTCTTAAGAAAAAAAACAATTTTTCCCTCTTTCTCAGCACAGCAATCATGCAAACCAAACACAGCAACCAGGCACACAGAAAAAAACATAGAAAGGTACTTAAGAAAAAAATAAAATATAACAAAATTGAACCAAAAAAATCCTGTTACATAAATCAAATACATGTGGGGTGCCTCTGGGATAACCAAGTTATTTGTACAGTAGCCTGTGACCTCTCATAAACCTCACTCATGGCTTTGCCACTCATGAGGTTACTTGAGGTCACAGGCTACTGTACAAATAACTTGGTTATCCCACAGGTGCCCACTGCATATCCCATATATATAGATGGGGGATGGCAGCACTGTGACAGAGGAAAAACCTACAACTATGGATACTGCTCAGGGTCAAAATATCCAAGTAAAAGCTGTAAATTTAACAAGTCCCACTACGTGGAAGGAATATTTTAGGTAAAAATCTCACATTAATCATAACGATTAATAATGTCCAAAATAATGTTTTTAATAAATATGTATTTTTAACAGTAAAAGCCCATTTTAAATGTGCAATAACACACTCCAGGGTGTGTATTGTGCTATATTGCTGCACTTTCTGGGTAGCTGAAGGCACTCTGTCTGCAGCCTCATGCCTCACAATGCACACAGGGTGTGCAATGTTCTAGCATAATGTACACCCTGTCATGTGTTATTGCTAGCATATTTGCATATTCATTCCATGCAGAAGGCATTATCAGTAGATGAAGGACAGCCTGGTTGGTGGGTGTGGAAGGTAAAAGGAATAAACAAAAGAATGCATATAATTCATTTTAGTGAATGTATTCATTTGCATACAATTAAGAATACATTGGTTTGGGATGACATGTTTTATTTAAATTAAAATAGAGTGGTAAATATTCACAAATAGGCATGCATTGGAAATGTTTTTATTCCAGTAGATCTATATTAGTTCTGACAAAAATGCACTGGTTTATAAAAATGTATTGGCTTCAACAAACGTATAGCACTTTCAATAAGACTATATTGGTAGAATTAAATATGAATTAGTTAACATAAAAAAATTTCATTTTGAATACAATGCATTTTATACAATGAAAGTATATATATTTTAATTATATCCATATATAGCACAAGCTTGATTTGATTTACAATGCTGAGATTCATTTTCTATTATCTTTATTCCCTATCATTCTCTTTAAATGTTTTGGAGCATGTCTTCATTTGGGATGCTATACAGACTTAATCTGTATTATATTGTATTGCATAGTAAATATGTACTATGAGAGGGATGCATACTGTATGACTGTCTTTGTGATATATTTATCAACACATGAGAATGACTAAACTCATAACTGGCATGGTTACAGGTGAGCTGTGTATTGATAAAGGAGAGAAAGGTGTAAATTGGAATGCTATGGTCCCATTGAGGTGCTCAGCTGATGCCCAGTTGAATAACATGTCTGCATAAGCCCCCTACACCAGTCCTGATGTACACATGCTGTCTGTTACAGTCAGACACACAATAATGGACACATAGGAAGATGCAGAGCTCCCCCTCCCCAAATTCATCTAACATTCAGAAATATCAATGTGATGGCAACAGACGCCAGAGACCCACTGCATGACCTGTACCTCACTGAATGGGATGGGACACATGGCACTGCCTCTGAAGAATTGTCATCAAGTATTGAAGTAGCTGGGGAGAGATTTAAAAGGCGGTATGATGAACTGGACATTTCAATAACATATCAGGTTTCATTCACAATATTTTTGATAGGCAACATTTCCAGGTCACAGCAGCAAAATGTTTTTGTGTACAGCTTTAGTAAGCATGTTTGCAGTGGAACATAGTTGGAAGAAAGCTGTTTTAATTTGTCTGTGGTTACTGACTACTGTTATCTTAAAGGCTGGAGTTGGTATTATACTGAGTTGTAAGGAGTTATTATTTTTTTTATCTCCAGTGATGTATCCATATACTTACTATATCACTCATCAGCATAACATAGCACATGACAGGTATGAAGTTAGATACACAGGAGTTCCATATAGAAAACATCATTACTAGCAGCTCCTAAAGGACATGGAAGGTACTGTAACTGTGCCACTGTATAGATCACTGGTAATGTCAGTTTTGGGCCCCATACTAGGAATAGAATATTACACGGGCTGAGAGGGTTTGAAGGACTAAGTTGATAAAAAGGTTGGAGGAAAGGACCTAAGAGGACAGGTTATATATCTTGGGACACTATTGCATAGAGAAGAGGAAGGGGGCCTTGAAACTAATGTACAAGTTGGTTAAAAACAATCAAGCAGACAGCCACACTGAGGAGAGCATGTGGTTCTCCAGCAGCAGGAAACAGTCAAACCACAGGAAACAAACTCTATCAAGAGCTAATACAGCTATGAAATCATGGTATTGTGGGCTGTGAGAAATGTGTAAATGCAGTTTTTGCACTAACCACTGAGCCAGCTAACTGCACTTTCTAATTGTTATTGCACACACACACATATACACACACACACACACACACACACACACACACTGACTAGTACATATGCACATATATGATCCCCTGCCATGGGACTTGTGCCTGTGCCCAGCCACTGGTGCGGGGGGTCTGTGGTGGGGGGGTTGGCGGTCATACATCCTGTAATCTGAAGTGTTTTTTTCTCCATTTTCTTCCCTGAGCCCCCCTACATGCAATGGATGCAATGTCTGAGCTCTGCTTCTGCTGAGATGGCCCCAGCACCCTGTGTGTGAGTTCCCTTCCCTGTATGGTAATGTAGATGTGCTGACACCTAGCCATTGCTAGGTAGCAGGCAAGCAGTTCACCACTCGAACCCCCCTCCCTGAGGAAGGAAAGCTGTCTTGGGATGCTCAATCCTTCCTCCCCCTGCTGGCACTCAAGCAACTCAGTTCCATTCTCTGCCCCAGGCCGCCGGTGTGGCAGGAGGTAAGGTGCCCAGTGCCTCAGCCCTTGACACCACTAGGCCAGTCTTGACAAACCCAAGAAATCATTATCTTGGGAAAACATAAATACAATATCTGAAACATTTTTTTAACAGCAAAATTATCTGTTTGATGCATGTAGTTAGACACATCCAACAGAAAGAAAAAAATAATAATATATAATTCAAACTCCATAATGTTTCTACAAGACAGATCACGTTGCTGTTTCAAAAGACATTATGGTGAATTCTAATCTCTTTATCTGTGAGATAAAACCAAACTATCTCTCTGACCGCAATCTCATGTCTTTAACACTATCATTATCTCAACATAAAATGAGAGAGAATTCATGGAGTTTAAACAAGGTTATTAGAACACACTGGATTTATTGAGATTAGAAAGGAAGTAAAACACCATCTGCATTGACTTTGACCTAGTAATGTGTTCTCAAATCACTGTATTATTAATTTACTGTTATTGGTTGAATTTTCTTACCATGTGTTGTTTTTGTCCTTGTATATGACTACTGTACGCAATTAATTCTGGGTTGCCACCTGGGAAAGGGACTTCTAGTCTTAGTGGGCCCACCCAGTTAACAAAATACAAATAAAATACATTTTTGGTATGAACATTTCAAACAATATTACAGTCTTACAAAGCTGGGACACTTTTACGGTATCAGTAAGGGGCTCTGTAATCTTACAAGCACTTTGGTTAAATAAAATATGATAGAAAAGAAATAAGTGAGAAAATAGGCCAAGAATTTTAGAAACAGAAGTAAGAGCAGATCCAGAAAATTAAAAATATGCAGAATATATGGAACTAAAAAAACACACTAGAAATCAGATTCTGAATAAGCTAGTGACAGATGGTTAAAACAGAAGAACTGTCAGCTGAGGGGTGAAGTGGTAGTTACTGTAGATGCTGAATAGTGTTGACTATATAAAACATTTGAACCATGACATACTGAATCAGAGTGCAGCTGAGTTAAAGGTATGAAGCTTTTCACCATCAGACTATATCAGCTGCAACAAACAGTAATTCAGCTATATGCAATGTGCCAACTAAATAAAAAACAGCCACAGAGTCTGATCCATCTGTAGTTTAATTGACTGAAGCACAGGGAGGTTAGATGAGTTGCTCATGGCCATATGGTGAGAATGTTGCTGTAATGGTGTTGAAACTAGTGAGATCTCCTGGTTTCCAACAGTGCTTTTTAGCCAGTAGATCACACTACCTACAGAGGAGGGTAGGAGTAGGGGGGGCCAGGAAAAGCCAGCAGCTGACAGAAATGTTTTCTTAAACAACTCACCAGGCATCTTCCCATATCCTCTTTAAAAAAGAGCTTTGTGCTTTTCTATTTGATTCTAACTCTTGCTTTCAACCCCCCCCCCGCCGTGATCTTTCACTCTGCTTATCTCCTGACCTCCTACTGCACTTTACACCCACTAATCAGTCTCTTTTTCTCTCCCTCCTCCAATCCGGTATGATTGGATGCCTAGTACGTCACTACTTGAATTAGTCCTTATTGTACCACCCAGTAAACATGCCCTACCTTTCTCCTTTTGCCCAATCTATTTTTAGGACATATGATTTGCACTTCCAGTCACATGTAATGATGACTGTAATTCCTGACTTCCTTCAATGTGTGAATTGTAGTTGTTTAATCTGTATGCTTACTATGTACTTACTAGATTATTATAAATATACTTGTTGCTTTGCTTTCACTGTGTGTCAGACAGCTGGAAATGTGCTTTTACATACTTATCCTTGCTCCAACTTGTTGTGCTTTTGTCTCCACTATGTTTACACCACGGCCTATTTGTGATATGTTTCCACTTTATTCCTGTGCTTTGTGTGCTGTACTTGTACCTTCTGTTTTGTTCATGTTGTAACCTCCCCGGTTGTAACTGAAAATAGTCATTTTATGGCTGGCTCACCAACCCGGTAAACAAAAAACTACATAAATAAAATAAATAAACATTTTATTGCTCCAGGATAACCCAATTGATATGAAACATTTTGTTTCCAGTAGGGTGCTGCTGCTTGTCTTCATGTTTCTTTTCCACCTATCATAATTAGTAAATAGGGGATTTCCTACCTGGGCCTTGGAAAGCCTGGAGTGAGGGTCTTGGGGGCATTACTGGTCATACCTGTAAAAGAAAAATAGAGATGGGGTCACAAAGGATCCATAGTTCTTTAGGGAGAAAACAGGACAGATAGGATGCTTACAATTAAAGAATACTTATCTGATAAGTAGGGCTGGTGTCATAGGGTTGGCATTCTGTCAGACCTGTAGAAATAAAGGGAAAATGAGTCTATATAAATAGCCAAGCAGCATTCCCTGCTTGATGGGAATTATATTCCTGAAGGGCACTAAAACATGATATCTAATTTTTTTTTTCACTGTCTATTACAATAAAATGCAGATTTTCTTTAGGGTATTTTATGCAGACATTTTATCAAAAAGCTTGACATGATGTGTGCAATACAGATGAAAGGCGTGGAAGCATGGATTTGAGGGAGCTGCCAGATACTCCTATGTCACCCTCTCAAAAGAAGTTATTGTTAACAGTGGTGTGAAAGCATTGGCAGGCAGAGCTCCCAGTTGCTCCTGTTGCACACTCTCCCATCAGGGGTTTCTGAATACAGTAGAGTTTAGTATAAGAATATGCCCGGAATGACCCCTAAATTAACAAACTTTGGTCAGAGTCAACACGGCTGCAGTAGCAGTATAAGTGACTAAGACAAAGAGTGTAAATGTAACTGAGTGATGGAGTTTTTGCAATTTGTTTTCTCCAAGAGGGCTCCTTCACAAAAAGTAAATCCTGCCATTGATATGGCAATTGCACCCTCCCATTTTAGTCTCTGGCAGATCTCCTATCCCTTTCCATCACTCAGTTACATCCACACTCTTTGTGTTGGTCCCTTATAGCGCTGATGCAGTTGTGTTGGCTCTGACCAGAATTTGTTCAGTGCAGGATATGCATTGATCCAGTTTTACAGTTGAGAGTTAGTTAAGTATGGTGAAATCAAATGATTGTAAGTGGCTGTGTTGGTATTTGAACACCATATCTCCTAGTTTCAATATTAGCACGTTATGAAAGGTAGTTTTAGACCATTTTAGTATTTTACCCCAACAAACAACCTTTCTACAGTTTGTGATTCCTGAATGGTATGTTTATACCATGTCTGGGTAGAAAAGTTGTGCTATTGTTTCAACAGAACCTCACTGTACTGAAATATATATGGAAAAACAACACAGTTTGTTGCTGGTTTCTTTGATACATTTGGAAACATGACTGCATTTCCAAGCAAGTTTGGTTATCAGGAAATAGAAAGTGCATCCAATAAACTATTAGCAAAATGCTAGCATTTGTCTTTCAGTACACTGACAAGCAGGTCTGTCACCACAGGGTGTAGGGGGGCATCTTGCAGCACTAGCTAGCTGCCTGTTGAAGCAACCCATTTGAGAAGTGCCTCATGTTCAGTGTGGGATCTGCTTTGACCCAATTCTACAGCTGGGAATAAGTAGAGCAATTGGGAAGCCAAGTGACTGTCAGTGGCTGGGGTGGGATTTGAACACCCTGCCTCCTAGGTACAATACTAGCACCTTATCAAATGAAGTTTTATCACATTTGAATATTCATTTTATTCTCAAAACAGCCTTTCTAGTGCCAGGTCCAGCATGTGAGCTGCAGGAGTATGAAATCAAATGTATTTCAGTGGTTGTGTATCCAAGGTCTTTCTCATGTGGCCCTTCACTTTGCTGAATTAATCTAAAATATCTGATTGTCATAACAGTAAACAACCAAACCAAGAAGCATCTCATTTTAAGTGCAGTATCTGCAGAGTAGCCTGGGGTTTCCAGCAATGAGTTATGAACTCCCTTGGAACATTCAGCAGATCTGAGTTTGATACCCACAACCTCCACCTGCATACTGTTTGACCCCAAGCAAGTCACTTAACCTCCCTGTGCTTCCTGGTCACTCCTGTAAATGGCCCTTGTGTCCACTGGGTCCTACCCAGTTAGCAAAGAATAAAAAATAATTATAACTTCTCAGAGGCCCCTATACTCTTGAAAGCAGGCCTAAGTTCAGGCAGCTGTGCTTGTGAAGTAATCTGGTGGGTTTCAATGAGATTAATGCAGAAATGCAGCATTTGATCATATGAACAGGTCCTCATATCCTTTCTGTCCTCTGCATGGAGTGAATGAGATGGTATGTAGGAGGTGCTGCTATGCAGGTACAGTATATCATTAAGTAGGCACCCGGCAACAACAGCTGAGCTGCCTGTCAATAAAACCCAACCGAGAAGCATCTCATTTTCAGTGCAAGATCTGATTCAAAGTAATTTTACAGCAGGTGATAAGTGAAGCACAAAGAAGTCAAGTGGCTGTCATTGACTGGGGTGGGATCGAACACCACATCCTCTCAGTACAGTACTGTACTAGCATCTTACCAAAGGCAGTTTTAGTACATTTAAAAATGTATTTTCATCTAACAAAAAAAAAAACCTTTCTACATCTTGTGATTCCTGTATGTTTTGCTTATACCATGTCTGAGTAGAAAAGTTGTGATACTGTTACAACAGAGCCTTAGTGTACTGAAATATAAAAGAAAGAACAATTTTCTTGGATACCTTTGCAACCACCACTGCATTTACATGCAGATTTGGTTACAGGACAGTTCTTTGCTCTAGCATTTATCTTTTAGTACACTGCATTCACCACGGGGGGAGGCGCACAGTTCTGGCAAAGCTGCGTGTCAAAACAGCGCAATGAAGAAAGATCACAATTTCAGTGCTGGATCTGCTGTTATCCTGTTTTACATATGGGAGTAGGGGAATGAACAAAGCACAGGGAAATCCAGTAACTGTCGAAGGCTGTAGTGGGATTTGAACACCACAGCTTTTGGCTCTGTGATCCACCACTGGACGATGTTTGCTTCCAGGTACCTAATTACAGAAACAACTTGTTCCTGATTTCACTGGTTCTGCCTTAACAACAACAAAATCATCTACAGGAATGATGACAATACTCAAATTTCATAAGCAACATTTTGTAAATCAGGAAGATGTTATGTCAATTCAATCTATTCTAAATTCAGACTAGGTTATTCCTCTCCAATCCATTCTTTTAAGGTACAATTTATTTTACCAAAGACATCACAACTGAGAGACAATGTCTCATGAAATACCTGAGCTAAATAATAAAAAGTGATCAGAACTCACAGTTTGTAGATCTAAATTGTATGTATTTTTGCAGTGAAGTGATTCCAGTCTCTGACAGATCTCTTATCCCCCTCCATCACTCAGTTACATCCACACTCTTTGTGTTGGTTCCTTACAGTGCTGATGCAGTTGTGTTGGCTCTGACCAGAACATGTTCAGTGTGGAATCTGTTTTGATTCCACACTGAACCATTTTGTGTATATCGCCACCATTTTGTGTATATCACCTAATATCTTTTTGGCAATATACACTCGCCATAATAACAATTGCTCTTTTGCGTTCACTTTTATGACATGGAACCTATAAAAAGGAGGAGTATGGGCTCTTTGGAGAATGGGAAGGAACCTGGGATAAAATAGACTTCTTTGCACTGGACAAACTGCATCTGAGTAGGTATAGTGCAAAGGACCTGAAGGGCAAGCAGAAAGAGTATATAGGGAGCAACCTCAATTTAAACTGACAGGGGGGAGACAGTAGGGTGCACAGCACACTTATTCACCAGATGAAGGGGGTCGACAGGCCTCCCCTCAGTCAAGATAGCATAAGGAGAAGGTGGATGAGGTGGGTGGAAGACTGTCAAGGCAACTGAAGGAGGAGCATGGTGAGTGGGGTGGAGATCAATGTAAAGATGGGGTACCAAGTCATGGTGGAGGATGGTGTCTCTGAATACCAGAAACTTAAGAAACAAGATGGCAGACTTGCAGTCACTGATGGCAGAGGGAGAGGTGGACATAGCAGACATCACATAGACATGGGCCACATTAAAGCATGACTGGAACCTTACAGTACCAGGGCATAAGCTATACAGGAATGACAAGGGGACAGGGAAGTGGTGAGTGGCCCTGTTTGTGAAGGAAGAGATAACTTGTGCCAGAGAAAAAGTGTTGGAGGCTAAGACTGAAGGTCTGTAGGTACAGGTACAATCCACTAGGGGGAATAAACTAAGTTTGGTGGTGGTCTACAGGCCACCCTCCCAGGAAGTGGGATTAGACAGGGTACTGGGGTCCATATCACCATAATTGCCTGTAAGGAGGAGGTAGCAACAATGGGGGATTTCAGGCTATCTGGAGTGGAACTGATAATCCCGGCAACCTCTTGCACAAGACAACAAGTCCTGCTGGATATATTTCAGAGTGTATTCCTTGCCCTGGGTTTCTTGGAACCAACTAGGGAGACAGCTACACTGGACCTACAGTACAAGTCACATTAAACTGTTCCATCAGTGAGTTGGTTTAGCATTTTTTTTTTGAGTTGGCAATGCTTTGCCAGCTCATATTGCATTATTTTTCAATGTTTAACTAGCTGAAGAGTAATGTTTGTAGAATGTTTTTGCAACTCAGTTGGAACGCATCACAGTCCAGTCACAGTGCAATGCAAAGCTACATTTTAACTCTTAAGAAACAGTCTGTACAAGTCTTTGTGCTGGATCCAGCAACACTTATGAAACTCAGTTAGAAATGCTACAGCAACTCATTGGAGGAACAGTTTAATGTGACTTGTACTGTAGTCCTGTATAACTGCGAGCATGTTCAGGATGTGACAATGGAAGATCCACTTTCAAGTAGTGGCCACCATGTGGTGTGGTTCCACCTGGACATGGCCAAGTGGATGGTCAGCACCAGGACAAGGGTTTTAGACTTCAGGAGGGTAGACTTTGGTAGGATGGTAGAGATTCTCATAGGCAATCTTGCTGGGATCAGAAGGGAAATGGATGTAGGACAAAAATGGGCAATAATAAAGGCAGGTCTGATGGAGGCCACTAGTGAGTGTTCCCAAATGAAAGGTAAGAAATCAAAAGCTAAAAAGGCCAGCTGGTTCAGGAAAGAGGTTGCAGAAGCAGTAGATGACAAGAGGAGGTATAGCATTAGCTGTGTGACTCAATTTTGCCACAGAAATTACAGTGCCACAATGAAGGCGACACTGAATGGGGCAATCTTGATGTTAGATCACCCCCTCACTCATGTCAACCTTTGTGACCACAAAATTTCTATCCCCTCTGGGGTATACCTGCTCTACAGCAGGTTATATTTATGTTTGTGGAATGTGGGGGCAAAGCTAATGTTCCTCAGGAAGGCGCTTTAGTGCTGTAACTCCCAGGAGACCAAATGCCTTCCACTGTAATGCCAGGCAACATTTTGCCAATGCCATAATCAGCTTTAACAAAACATTTATTGCTGCAGCATGGGTGAATCACAGGAGGGCAGACTTCCATGAGTGGAAGCATACACAGAAGGAAGAGGACAGGGTGGAATACTCTGCTAAGTCAAGAGATGCAAGCAGAGGGCTTAGATCGGCTAAAGCCAAAAAGGAAGAGCAGCTAGTGCAAGTGGTAAAAACAGGGGAGAATGCCTTTTTTCAACAGATAAAGGAGAAAAGCAACACCAAGGATGAAATAGTCAGATTAAACAAACTCTGGTCAGTGCTAATAAACCTGCAAAATGCTGATGGATGGGGTGAGAAAGATGAGTAGAACAGTGATCATGTGGGAGTGGCTAGTGCCTGCTTATGGGGATAGAGACAATCAGGCCAGTGGATGGGTGGGAGCAAATCAAACTGGGGTTGGTGAGGGGAAAGCACATCAGATTTTCAAAACCAAATTTTAACATGCAGAAATACAGTAAATGCTCATTTATGCATAAGATAGTAATATTAAGAATACATGTATCCCATTTGAGAACATGCAATGTAGGACATTATGAGCTCAGCTGCTAATCCATTACCTCCAATAGCTCTGGATGAAATCCAAACCATCCATTAATTAACCTGGTTCATAGAAAGTGAACACCTCCAAGCCAGAAAATGGATAGTCAGATCTGAGTCTATCAACACTGAAACTTTTTAATGACATGAGAGAAAAGACAAACTGCACCAAACATATGCAGTTCTCATTCAAACCAGCAGCAAGACCACTACCCCCTGCAAAAATGCTCACCCACCCATCCAAAACAGTAGCAGCACCTCGTGCAGTACCAGACTTCGTCCCAACCTGCATTCATTGTTTTGCTCGAACTGGAGTCAAACTGCTGGCCATGAACAGATGTGCACTGGCAGTGCCCTCTGGACCCTGCACAATGGGAAAACTCTGACCACCTACAGATGTCAAGAATTCATGAGACTGCTGGTGGGCTGTGAAGGGGTCCCACATTTTCACATGGTTGCAGATACAGACACACAGGACAAAGAGTACTTGGGCTCAGGTGAGCAAACCTGTATCTTCCCTTCCTAACATGGGGAGTGGTGTTACACGGTAGCATCGTCCCCCCAGCCTGAGCCTATCCAGCTGTCTCACTGAGATTGTGCCCAAACTCAGGCCACCGGCACTGGATCACAAAGCACTACCCACTGGAGTAAAGGCTTGCACCATGCATTAAATGTTTTTCAGAATTTTTGTTTTCATTTTGGCCCCAGATGTTCAAGGTAGTCATTTTAAGTCTCCCTGTTATAAACATGGCATGTGGCATTTATAGAAAACTGTCCAAAATGTCATTTCACATTACAAGTGCAAAAACATGATTTGTCAAGGTCTGGAAAAATGACACCTGTCACGTTTATGAGGTGGTGTGAAAAAAATGGCTATGTTGAAAGTCTGGAGTCAAAATATTGAGAATTAGCAAAGTTATGAGTGAACAGTGAAATATTTTAATGTTCTCTCATACCATGGCCATTTTACCATATTTTTACACAAATTTTTCAAAATAGTCTTCTTACTGTATGAAGTATGACCCAATCTTGCAAACCTGGTAAGTGCAAATTTTCAAATGCCCCTTCAAACATGATTTCATGCAGTCTCTGTGAAATCACCTTTCGGCACATATTTGGAAAATTTCAACTAATTTGTTCATGAGGTGGGGTCCCAAAAAGGGTATGCTGAAAGTTTGGTGGAAAAATATTGAAAATTTGTGAAGTTATAAGTGAACATTAAAATATTTTGATGTTCACGTATAACTTGGTCATTTTACCTTATTCATCCACCAAGTCTGCAGCACAGGCTTCTTATAACCACCATCACAAACCTGTTAGGAGCACATTTTCAAATCTCAGCCAAAATGTGATTTTGCAGAGCAACCAAGAAAGCCCCTTTTAGGACAGATTTTGAAACATTTCACCTACCATGTTCACGAGTTGGGATCCCAAAAATGTCATGTTGAAAATCTAATGTAAGAATATTGAAAAATGACAAAGTTATGAGTAAAAGTTCCAAACTTATTGAAATACATGAAACTGGGTTTACCTTATTCTCTCATATGGCAGTTGCTAGTTCCACCAGCAAGATGTCTTTTCAATCAGAGAGCGGATCTGTGCTGTACTGTACTTTTGGATGAGTGAGTGAGTGTGTGTGTGTGTGTGTGTGTGTGTGTGTGTGTGCAGGGGTGGGGATGGTGGGTAATGAGTGGGGTTGGGTGGGGCAGATTTAGAGGGACCATTTTCTTCTTTTCATGTAATGTTAAGAAAAAGAGACAATAGGTGGGGACTGGTTACTTTTTTTCAGATTGGGGATCAAGCACTGGTAATTAAGCACCCCAGTGTCATATTTTACAATAGTGCAGCAGTGGGAATGGGAACCCTGGTGTCACCACCTAAGCATGGGGGAGGGGGGTCATGATTTGATGAAGCTTATAATGTTGTTTTCAATAGGGTAGGTCTTTTCATTTTTGAAGTTCCCATTCTCTCTATTCACAATTAAGCAATCCATGCCTTTGTGACCACCTGCCTTGACTATTGCAGCTCCCTATACCTGGGCTACCAGGGGTTGATATCCACTGCTTAAGCTGGTGCAGAATGCTGTGGCCAGGTTGTTGACTCATCTTTCTTGATCTAGCCATGTCACGCCTGTGCTCCATGATCTGCACTGGCTGCCTATTCAGTGGCGGATCACCATCAAGGTCAGTTTGCTGACCTATAAAGCCCTACATGAACAGGGGCCGTGCTATCTGCAAGAGATTCTGGGTCCTTACCGCCCTCTCTGCCCACTCCACTACACTGATGAGGGATTTCTAGGTGTTTCCAGGGTTTGTTTGAAGACCTCTGGGGCTTGAGTGTTTACATTTACAGCCCCAGCCCTGTGGAACTCTCTACCTTGGTGGATAAAGGCATTCCTGACTGTGGAAAGTTTCAAATCTGCATTGAAAATGTATATTTTCAAGTTGGCATGTTCAGAATTTTAAATGTAATGTTGATTGACTGTATTTTTACCTATTTATGATTAATTTGATCTGTGTATTAGTAACTGTACAAGTGTTACGATCATTTGAATAGTGCTTTTTAAAGATAAATTTTGATTGATTGATTGATTGATTGATTGATTGCTGGCTTAGTGAGTATGGGACCATTTACCTTTCAACAATCTGTACTAGGGTCTTCTAAAAGATATTACAAAAAGTTATTTAAAGTATTTCAACCATTGAACAGAGAGCTCCCTTGCTCGAATGGGAGCTCCTCTGTGGTGTACAATAATTTTTTTGTGTAGCCCCTAAAGTAAAGGAAGGGGTTATAATTTTCCCCTGAGGACTGGCAGCATGATCCTTTTCCTCCTGCTACTAGCCTGCTCTGTCCTCATGCTCCAATGTGTTAGAACCTCTTTATGGGAAGAGCTCAGGGGCATTCTCCACTCACTTCCATGGAGCATCTTTTCTAAAGCAGATTTGCAGCAGATACTTCCAATTCATTAAGAGTGAAATTTAATAACTCAGCTATGCAAGCAAGTGATGGCTGAACCACCTAGAGAGAGGTGGAAAATCATGGCATTCGGAAACAGTTGCCCTGAGGGCTAAATGCTGCAACTTGTCTCCCCTCTAGAGAACCCTCCCACCTCACAACAATTAAATAAGGGTCGATAAGCAAAGAACTTAATCCTGGAACTGACAACACTGGAAGAAGAAATGGAAAAGAAAAGCAGAAAGACCTTGCTTGCATTTGGCATGATGATGCCGAAAAAAGAAGAGAAAAATATTTCTGGTGGTGCTAAGCCCAAAATAGTTAAAACAGGCACATTAGCAATGTCTACCAGAAAAATGAATGTATTATGAAACAGCCAGATAAAAAAAAAAGCAAGAGTCATTATCGCTGAAGGAAGTTAAAGGTGCTGCACTTTCTCCCCTGTTTCATTACCCAGAAAAAATGAGATTACAAAAGCTATCAACTCACCTGGAAAGAGAACACCAGCTTTGGAGATGGCCCAGTTTAAAACACTTACAGAGTGTGCTGATATGCCCACAGGATCTACGATGGAAACAGACACTGAGCCTAATGAAGAGAGGGCCTAGATCATAGTACTTCACCAGTGTGCTGGAACACCTGGAATTCTACATTTGGAAATGGTAAAAAAATGGAGGATCCAATAGGTCTGCTTCAGATACAGAGAAAGGAAACATTTTGGACTCAAATAAACGTAACCAAAATCCAGCGTAAGAAACTTTGGAAAACCGAAGTGATTCAAATCAAAGCCCACCTGAAACATTGCAACAGTCAATGAACGCCAGCAGAGGTGATGCTGAAACCACCGTGATCCCCGAAAGGGAGGTAAACTTTTCTCTAACTTCTCCTGTTATGATGAATATGACAAGTATAAGTACAACAAAAAAAAAAAAACTATTGAAACAAATGATGAAAAAAGAGTTAGATAAACTGATAACTACACCCAGAAGCAAAAACAGCAAGGACATTGGAACTAGGGAAAGAATGGGAATGGTAACAATTCACAACATGATTTTGACTCTTAATGCAACACAGAAAATTCTGATAATTCAGAGAATGCTGAACCCCAAGTCTGGGTGAAAAAAAAAAAACTGTTTAAGCAAATAAATTCTATTTACCAGGAAATGGAAGCGGTCTTAAACTTGCATGAACAGATGGGAAATTATGCTAAACAAATGCAAATCTTAATTAAGGAGATAGCTGAAATTAAAGTAGAAATGGAACAAATGAAACAAACTTTAATGACCCTACAAGAGGAGCAACTTTCTTTTTCTACCCAAATAAAAAACTAGAGGATTCAACTACAATGCTGAAAGAAAAAATATTTGACTTTGAAACACATTCCATTAAAAAGAATATTAGAATCTTAGGTATACCCGAAGTGGTAGCCTGTGACAAAAGCAACCGCTATTGGGCTCTTTCAAAAAGGATGACTCAGTTGTGACATCTGTCAAAAGAGCTACTGAGCAGGGTAGGTGACTGGATGGAGGGTCCATGAATATAGGGACAGGATGTTGCTATATGTACATTCGCGGGGAGGAGGTAGTGAGCATGCTGAGTGAAGGGCGGAAGGGGAGGGAGGGCTTGTGAGGCATGGTGTGGCAGTGGGCTGCTGAGCTGGCCCATGGCATGGCGTGGTGTATTGGTGGCAGGCTAGGGTTTCAAGAGTGCCGGGTTCGGGTCCAGGCCCATGTACATTTTATTGTGCCCAGCCATAATTTTTTTTCCTGATTTTGCAACCTCCAAACATGCACCCCCCTGGAGTGGAGAATCCTTTGATGGGGGAGTGGGGGGCATAGCCCCCTGCATAAACAAAAAACCCTAAGTTTTCAGTGCCCTTTGTTGTGCTCTGGGAGTGTACATCACTGAAATAGATTTTCAGCGATGTACACTCGCCCTAATGACCATCACCTTTTCGCGATCTCCGTTATCACATGGAACTCCTGAAGTGTGGGACAATTTAAAAGATTTATAAGAATCCTTCAAACAAACAGCAGCAGCCTAAATGGACACCCATCCTACAGAAATAAAAATGGAAATAGATCAAATACAATTGGGACTTAGAGCAAAACCTATTGATACTATTCCACCTCGTCCAATTATATTAACATTTTTGCTCTCTTATGACAAAGATGCATGAATGGCTGCAGTGTATATGAAACAAAAGTTATGTTTTCAAAATGCTAAAATTTCCATTTACAATGACTTGCCTCCCGAGATAATTCAATAATGAAAAAAGTTGACTGTATCAGTAATACTTCATGGGCCGAAGATTTCCTTACCATCATGATCTTCCTGGCAAAACTCTGAGTTATAATAAATGAACAAAGACATACAATACCTATGAGACCCTTGAAAATGCAATACAAGACCTAAAAATTAGACTACCAAATGTGTTTACATGACTGACTAATTTACATTCTGTTGAAAAGAAACTATTAAATGTTTAATGCTTAAGTGATTACATTATGGGGGTAGTAAGAGGGAGAGAGATAGCCACAATGGATTTCAAGATGATAGGGCTAGTCCACAACCATTAATTTCTGTTCTAATTTGTGTTTTTTTGCAAGATTCTGAACTATGGATACAAATGCTTTGGGACAGTAAGAGGGAGGGAAGGATGTGAAATGAGGTATGAAGAAATGTAAGCAAGCATTGGCCAGATATTCAAAATGTTGCACTGGATGCAAGCCTTTGCACTTGATTTGTGGCAAGTGGGCACGAGTCTGCTATATTCAAAAGAACAAATAGTGTAGGCAAACTGCCTTAGCACTGAGCAAATGTATAATGTATGCAAGGGGCAAAAAGAGGGGGATGTACAAGAATACAGGTGGAATACTATATTCAGTGCATTAGTGACACGCAACGTGTTTTTGCGTGACTTAGCACAACACTTTGCATGATGCAAATTATCGCCCTGGAAAAGGTATTCTTAACTCCAGGCAAAGCAAGGTTAGGGGGTGTGGACACAGTAGCAAAAAGGAACAAGGCTGTCTACAGCCAGTGAGGAGGCATTGTGGGCGGACTGCCTCCCTAGGCCACTCCATATGCACAGGCACCCAAACTGTGGAATACAATGCAGTTATATTGCTAAAAAGCCAACCATTTAGTCAGTTATAGAACTACACTGAAACAGCACCTGTAGCATTAATGGTTTGCAATGTGACAATATGTTGTACATTGTGAATTGTGTGTTGTGTTAATGGTCTTATTTTAATGTACACTGTATTGTCCCAGCCACATATGTTGTGGTTCTGGGCAATGTCTGGCACTGTGCCTCGGCCCATTGTACTTACCTGGACAACAAGGTAATGAATAGGGGATACATGATAGGCACTCACGTGATATGGAAATATTTTCACTCCTTTAGAGTGACCTCTGGATTTTCATGAGTGGTGAAGCCACTCATGAGTATCGAGAGGTCACTGTGCAGGAGTGAAACTATATTACATATCACACGAGAGCACATAATGTATCCAATTTATACAATAGGGGCCCCTATTGTTGCAAAAGTTATCATTTGCGTGGGTTTGTTCAGGTTTGCGCGGATGTGACAAATGTAGTTTCTTACATTTATCACACTCCAGTGAAAATAATAGGATTCATCACACTCATTTATTACTTACCCCTAATGTAGAAAGAAACATAGACAGGCACCAGACAGGGTAGAAACATGCTGCACCCAGATGGCACCTCCTATGTTGCCATCATCTGCAACCAGTCCCAATCATGGCAGGCATTAATTTGTGACCCAGTGCCCAGTGGACACCATGGCAGTGTGTCCATACAGCACAAACCTGCAGACCACCATTTGGTGGACACTGACAGAATCCAGCACACACATGTGGCACTGGGGGCATGGAGGGTGTTGAGGGGAGGGTGTACAGTTGGCCAGACTGCATCACATACTAGGTGCTGCCACAAGACTGGGACAATCCATGCAGTGCAAATGGTCCAGTGTAGGGAATACCCAAACAAAACTGTGCCTGTCTGATGGTATGTGCCTCCCCATACACATACTGCACACCTGTACAGACACCACTGCACACATAGCCAGTCATGTATATGTCACTGTGCGTATCCCATACCAATGGTGCAGCATCTGTGGGTTGCACAACAGCATAACAGTAATGTCTACTGTCAGTACACACCTGCAGGATGGGCCTGTTACTGTGTAAATTGCAGCAGTCCTTGATGCCCTACACACCATAGGCATTGCTTTGTCCCTCATGCTACTGGCCCCATTGTTACTGTAGTTACTGTACTGTCTGTTGTGCACTGTATACAGTGACGCTGATGTCGGTCACGTGACATTGGGTGGGTGGTCTCCCATCAGGTATTGCTAGAAAAGTCTGCTATGTGGTCCAACACCAGGTGGTACCATTCCTATATGTAATGACCTACTGAAGGAACCATCTAGAAGTAAGATCTACAGTTTGACAATTGCATGTAGCACCACCACCACCTGTGCCTGCGCTGTGTAGTCCCATGGAGTGCAATATTCTATGCAGTTCTGTACAAATGTGGCCTGCAGCTACCACCATGGACTTTCAGACTGATCAACAAGTGGAGCTGTGGGCATACCCAGTCAGCCCCTGTACTTCGAGACTGACCTACAGGTGGAGCTGTGGGACCCTGCAATAGCACTGGGCAAACTGCATTCAAATCAGGACAAAATGAGATGCTAATCTGGATATTTGCCCACAGACTCATTTGCAAATCACTTTTGAATATAACAAATTTCTGCCCTGGGCAAATGTGACAGCACTGGGCATACATTTTAGCTCCATGCAAAACCTGAGCAAATGTGTCTGTGCCACATAAATGTTTCGAAACATGGCACATTTCTGTAGAATTTCACATGTGCTGACTCCCTTTCTAGCACACACATATTGGCCACATAGTTCACCTTTATCTTCCTTTACATCGCTGTGCACTGGGCTGCTGTTGTGGTTCACACTTCCTGGTTGCTATATTCAGAGCTGTCTTATTTCCCAGACTATTTTTGCACTGCACTGCACTCCCAGCCCAGTTTACCCGGCTTCCTCATCACGCTATATTCAGCAGGTGTAGTACCGGGGCTATCCCTTTTGAATATAGTGGGCTTTTGGTTCAGGGATAATTTACCATGCCAAGCAGTACTAATTGAACACTGGGGCAAAGTTTTGCATATCTGGCCCAATGAGTTTTATATATGATAAAAGATGTGATATGCTGTTGTATCTGGATTTATTTATCAGTAACATAACTACCTTCACAAAGACAAATAAAAGGAAATACAAGGGCAAAAACATAAAAGAAAATACATAAAAGAAAATAATCATGCTTTCTTCTTGGAATTAGGTCATATTCCTTTTTTATTAAAACTAACAATCGTATTTAATGAGACTAAAAATAAATGTGTGATAGTAACAAAATATTGTAACATTAAATGTAAATGGGATTAATTCTCCTATTAAAAGGAAAATATTATTGATGTATTTTAAAAAAACTCAGGCCCATATCATTTGTATTCAAGAAACCCAATAAATGGAATCAGAAATATCAGAAATGAAAACTAAATGGGTAAGACAAATTTGCTTTAGCACTGGAACAAATAAAAGTTGAGGTGTTGTCATACTGATAAGTAACTCCATACCAGGCAAAATTATAAAACAATAAAAAGATAATGAGGGCCAGATTATAATGGCTAAATTAATAATTAACAAGCAACCTTTAGTTATTGGATCCATGTATGTTTCTTTTTCTAAATATAATGGAGTTTGCCCTTTAAGTGGCAGACCAGGCATATTGCAGCGATAACAAAGCAGTTTGTGGAGCAGAGGTGAAGTTCTGCAGTAGGAAAACTGAGTTTAGATTGTATATGCATAGTTTATTGTGGTTGCATATTGCAGCGATAACAAAGTGTTCTGTGGAACAGAGGTGAAGAGCTGCAGTAGGGAAACTGAGCTTGAATGGTGTATCACCAGCCCGGGGTTGGGTTTCTGGTGCTGAATGCAGAAATACAGCATTAACAAGGCTTTTGGTAGAACAAGGGTGAAGTGCTGAAAGAGGCATCTGATAGGGAATTGTGCAGGACAAGGAGACCGGAGGAACGCCAGTAAAAGGGAAGAGTGAGTTGAATTCAGCTGTGTTTGCCTGATATGGGCCTAGCAAGAAGAGCCAGGGGAACAAGATGTTGGGGAGGATCACGGCATTGCCAAAAGGAGTTTTAGCCTAGGAAAGAGGTAGCATGTGGCCTGCAGCGGGCCTGGCGTGGTATTGCAGGAGAATTGAGCTGATGATTGAAATAGTGGGCCAGAAAGACGGCAGCGCATTAGTAGGTCCGATTGAAAGATGACTAGCACACAAAGACAGCATGGGATGGATGCAGGTGGCCACATGGCCAGTGATGTCACATGCTACGCAGAGGCCACGAGGCGAGTGGGGCCTAAATGGAAGGTAGGGCTAAGTAAGGAGCTATGGGGGAGGCATGGACCCAGGGGACTGCAAACAGGAGGATGGAGCAACTGAATTGAGGCCTGGTCGCATGGGTTAGCACTGTAGAAATGTATGGCTTGACGTCATACGCCCGAAGGACCATGCAGTCCAGCCACAAGGTTCTTGCAAGCTGGTAACAGGCTTAACAATGATGGACAGGGGTACAACGTGCATTGGGGGGCAGCCTAAGCTGGCAGGGTTGCAGAAGAAAAGGGGAATGCAGCCAGAGGCTTGCCATGGCACACAGGATGAGGGAGGCATAGGCCTCAAGAGGCCACAATATGCCAGAAAAAGGTAGCAGAACACTTGTAAGTGATCTGAAACGGGCCGGGGGACACAAAGAGACAGAAGCCTGACAGGCCAAAAAGCATGGAAGTGGTAGCCATGAGAGGCAGTAGGCCTGGAAATGCGGGACCCTCAAGGAGAGGGGAAGAGAGTTAGGTTGAAAGGCCACGTGGTGCAGCCAAAAGAATAGGGACAAAGGGGAAGGGGAATGAACAGGCCCAGAGGGGCAACAGCCAGAGGCATGCGAGAGCATGCAAGGGGAGAGAGGTTTAGGCCTGGAAGGCCATAAGAGGTGGCGCCTGAGGCACGTGAAGGCTATGAACAGCCTGAGGCCCACGGGGGTGAGCATGGGAAGAGATGTGGGGCCTGGCAGGTGGGAAATGTGAAGAGGGGGATAGAAGACAGGGGAGACCAGAAGAATGGTAAGATCACCCGAAAAGGGCCTGTTTTGACCACTTACGATGGGGGAAGGCCTATGCAGAGGTTTGGTCATGAGGCAGGGAGGAAAATTTTTTCATATTTTTCAGCAGTTATATAAGCATGGGAATGAGAGGGCATAGCAAGCATTCAAAAAAAAAAAAAGGGGTTCACGTTTTTGTTACCATTAGGTGACTGTTTTTGGGAAAGAGGGCCTGGCCATAGGAAGGACTGCTGCAGACAGAATTTTAATAATGGAAATTTTTGTTTTTCTTCTCTTCAGTTGTCTTCACAGTTTGAAAGGAACAAGGGACATGGCACCAAAGAAGAGCAGGCCTTCAAAGGAAGATGCTTACAGGGCTATAGTGGAACTGGCGGAAAAAGCCAACAGAATGTGGGAACTGGTGGAAGGAGAGGAACCAGGAAGATCTGGGGAGAAAAGGAAAGTGGGGAAGGGTAAAAGGGGCAGAGGGAAGTGGCCAGTTGAGAGGCCATGCAGCCCAACCAGGGTACAACCACTGATAGTGGGACCCACCAAGGTGGCTGATCCAGTACCTCTGCAGCCTGTTGACCCGGTACCACCAGTACCTCTCCAGGACCAGGTTGGAGTCCCCCCAAGGGAACCCAGACTGGATCCCCAGGGCATAGTGGTTCCTCCACAGCCGCTATTGGTGCAACCACCCTTTCAACCACAGGGGACCATAATGGGGCACCAGGAAGACAGCAGACAATAAGGAATGGACAAGACCACAGGAAATGCACCTGGCTCAGTGGGTGACAGCATCAAACAGTATATAAGCCAAATTGTGTCGGCACTTGGGACAGGGGGTTTAGGGCAGATGGAGTCAGCCATGGCAGAGATTAGGTCAGAAAAAGAGGTGCCAAAGGAAAAGGAAGGAGGAACAGAGAAAGAAGGAAAAGGAACAAGGGAGATAGGTGCCCCTGGGATGAGGGTAGGCGAACATGTCCCACTGGCCACAAAAGAGAAAATATGGAAGGGAAAGTATGTGGATATCTTTGCCTTAGTAAGCCGAGAAGTGGCAGCAACATATGAAGAAGCAAAGAATATAGGAAAGAGTGAAATGGCAGCAGCGGTAGTTTTGTTAGGAAAGAAAGGGGAGGACAAATTTACAAAAGGGAAGACTTGGAATGGGTGGTTTGAAGGTTTTGCCACATTCTCAGCCATAGTATTGGAGAAGAAGCTGGAGTTGGGCATCCCACTCATCACGTACTCCCTGATAATAAGGCGGGCAAAGGCAAAAGAGGGGGTTGGATGGATATACTACGACTAATTATTTCGGCAGAGAATGGTGACATATGGGGATGTAAGATGGGACATGAAGCAACTAGACTTATGGACAGATTATGTAACCGATCAGTCCACACCTGAGGGATATTTGGGGAAGAAGGGAGCCATGCCCCAGAGTTGTTGCTGGGCTTACAATAGGGCCTTTTGTTCCTGGCCACAATGCCGCTTTCAGCACGCATGTTCGAAATGCGGGGGAACACATCCAGCAAGCAGATGCAGGACAACATAGGTCCAGGGAGCCCAAGGATCTGGGGGTCAAGGTTCAGGTTAACAATTTTTTCATGAGGGCCAGAGGTATAAGGGGCAGGCATGGAACAGAGGGTGGAGGGGTAGGGGCATGCGAGTGGAGGGAGTCAGAATCACTGACCAGCGAGGCCAGGCACTGAGCGAAAGGGGAGAATTTGGGGTAGGAGAAGGGAAGAAAGCAAGGGAGCAATTTAGAGAAGCCAGAACCCCCATCATGATAGAGGCATGGAAAGATTGGTTGGACAGATACCCGAATAGACAAATGGCAGAGATGATTAAAAAGGTTTTTGCACAGGTTTTTCATTGCAGTGTGAAGGCCCAAGACAAGCGAAAGAGGCGAACAACCTGGGTTTTGTAAAAGGGAGAGAAGAAAGGTTAAGACAAAAGATAGAGGAAAAAAAAGGCGGCAGGGAGATTAGAAGAACCATTTGATACCCCCCATTGCAGAATATGAGGATCTGTCCATTGGGTTTTGTCCCCCAAAAATAGGAGGGAGAATATAGGGTAATTCACCACCTATCCTTTCCTGAAGGGGATTCGGTGAATGATTTTATTGGAGAGGAATATAGTAAAGTGACATATGCAACATTAGAAGATGCAGTCCAGATAATCCGGGCAACTGCTGATGCATGGATGCCAAAAACGGATATAGAATCTGCTTTCAGATTACTTCCGGTTAGGAGAGAAGACTGGGACCTTCTGGGTTTTAAAATTGGGGGGGGGGCAATACTATTTTGACAAAGCCATGCCCATTGGATGTTCTATAGCATGTGCGACATTTGAAGCATTCAGCACCTGTTTGCAGTGAATATTTCAGGAAAGAACTGGTTATAAAACAGTTATCTACTATTTGGATGATTTCCTTTTTATAGGTAGTGGGAAAAAGGAGACACAAAAAATGTTGGTCAATTGTCAAGAGCTGTGCAAGGAATTAGGGGTTCCACTGGCACCAGAAAAAACAGAAGGGCCTAGTAGGGTGCTAGAATTTCTGGGTATTGCGAAAGATGCTCCGTGGGAAATATTTAGGCTGCTGAACAAAAAAGTGAAAAAACTGAAAGAGTTGATTCAAATACATACCAGTAGGAGAAGAGTACAACTAAAACAAGTACAACAGGTATTGGGGCACCTGAACTTTGCTTGCAGGGCTATTGGACCATGGAGGGCTTTCACTAAAAGGTTAGCTAGGGCTACAGCTGGGGTGACCAGACCACACTACTTGGTAGACATGACAAAAGGAGTCAAGGAGGATTTTAAGGTATCGGAGGAATTCTTCAGGGCCTATAATGGCTGCTTCTTCTGGCATGAGGAATGGGTTTACAACACAGACCTTGATCTGTACACGGATGCAGCCAGGGGTCTAGGCATGGGGGGCTATTTGATGGGAAGATGGTTTGCAGAACCATGGCCTACAGACTGGGTGAGGGACGGTAAGGCAAAAGATATAACATTGTTAGAGATCATGCCTATTTGGGCCTGCACCCTAGTTTGGGGGAAGAATTACGGAATCAGAAAGTGACATTCTGGTGTGACAACAGGGCAGTGGTAGAGGTATTAAACAACAGGGGAACCAGGTCAGAGACGGTCAATCAGGTCTTGCTACTTTTGGTGCTAAGAGCCTTACAATAGAAAATGTCATTCAGAGCAAAACACATAGACGGGGTACACAATATCTTGGCTGACAGCCTTTCTCGTCTGCAGCTGGAACACTTCCGGAGGCTGGCACCAACAGCAGAGGAGCAAAAAACGCCCATACCAATGAACATCTAGGATGCTGGCAGGAAGGAAGAGAACTGCTGTTTCACAGTTCTTGGACACCACAGACTCTGAGGGCCTACGATGGGGCCTGGTGAGTGTTTCAAACATTCAGGGCAACACACCACATGGAGGTAAGTAGGCCACTCATGGACGAACAACTAGGGAAGTTTACTGTAGGACAATGGCAAAGAAGAACAGCCCACACCACAATGGGGGTCTATTTGGCAGGGATTAGTGTAATTTGCAGCCTGAAAGGGTGGAAGGACCCGAAAATATCAATGTTTATTAGAAGAATGATGCAAGGGTGGGGTAGGTTAAAACAGGGGGCTGTGGATAGTAGAAGACCAATAGGTGAGCAGTGGCTGGCAAAACTAACGGATGTATTGCCGTCAATCTGCAGTTCAAAAGCAGAGGCCCAGCTATTTCACATGATTTACATGGTAATGTTCGCTGGGGCCATGAGAGTGAGTGAGATGGTGGAGCATAACAGTAAAGAAAAAGAAGGGGGATTGGAGTGGGAAGATATAAGCTGGGGGATGAATGAGATACAAATCATTGTTAAAAGGTCAAAGATGGATCAAAGAGGGCAAGGCTGCATGTTGATACTAAAGAAACACATAGAAGGTGCAGTGTGCCCAGTAAAGGCTTTGTGGGCTTTCACCGCAGAGCATGGGAATAGGACAGGGAGTTTATTTGTGCATGGAGATGGAAGACAGGTAACAAGTTACCAAGTCACAGCCTTGTTCAAAAAAGGTATGCAATTCCTGTGGGAGGACCCAACTAATTACTCACCCCACTCCCTATGGATAGGAGCTGCCTCACAGTGGGCAGCAGCAGGTGAGACTGTGAATAATATTTTGGAAAAGGGGTGCTGACGGTCTGCCAGTTACAAGAGATATATTCAAGCACTGCAATATGGAGACTAACATATCACCTATGTTTTTTGTTACAGATTTAGAGCCACGTTGGGGAGGGGGGGGGGAGATATTGTGAAGAGGAAAACTAAGACCATATATAAGATATTTATTTTGCTTAAACCCTATAGGAAGAGGGAGAATTATGGAAGTTTGTATCTGTGACCACTCATATTTATTGGGCAGAAAGGAGAGCTGAGAAAAAGGTTGGGGGAAAACAGCTGTACCAGGATTTGAGACAATGTAGGTTGGTGTGGCACGGCATCTGGGGGATGAGATGGGCACAACTGCTTCCTACCCTGAAAGAGCTGAAGGAGCAGCACCCATTCCAGACTCAATTATTTTACATCTATGGGGTAATGACCTCGGGAGTAAGCCATGGGTAGACATGTACATACAGGTAAAAAGGGACTTAGAGACAATACAACAGTGGTGGCCTGGGGTATTCCTTGCCTGGTCGGACATAATCCCAGGAAGGGTCTGGAGACATGAGCACAAAACATAGAGCTCTGGACAGGGCCAGGATAAAGATGAACAGAAGGGTAGGGACACTGATAAAGAAATAGGGAGGACAGGTAATACTAAGGGGTGTGGAAGAGTGGGTAGAAGATTTCTACAGATCAGATGGCGTGCATCTGTCAGAGCTAGCCATAGGCATGTTTAACACAGAAATGATGGGTTTTATAGAAGCATGAAGGAGGCATGCGAAAAATGAATAAAAAAAATGAGAAAAGGACTGGGAAGCAGGTTCCCTGATGAAGGGAGGAACAATACACTAAATTGAGGGGAAAGCCACTCGTCCAACGCAAGCTGGAGATCTGCTAAAGGGGAAAAAGGGGGGGAAGGAGGGGAGGGGGGAAGAAAAAGGAATAAGATGAAAAGAAGAAGAAGCTGAAGGAGGAAAAGGGGTCTCGGTTTTCACCATTAAATAACAGGAAAAGAGAAGAAGAAGGCACCCAGATTTCCACCTGGGGGGAGCAAAAAAAGAGGAAGAAAGAGGGATGATCAGAAATTGATATATGGATGCTAATAAATGCAATTGTGAGAGTTATGATAATAAAAGATGATAAAATGGAATATGGAATTATGATATATAAATAAATTAATTGCCAATCTGAGCACAACAACAAACAATGGGCTCTGTCTTTTGTGAGGGAAAGGGGGGTATCTGGGACAATGGAGTTTGCCCTTTAAGGGACAGACCAGGTTGTCCTGGTGTACCCCTTCCCTTTTTAACAAGATGGTGTGCTCAGAAGGGGAGGGAGGGAAGGAAGTGGAGGGTCAGGAGTCAGAACAATAGCCAAGCAACAGGAAGGGAAGGAGGGGCAAGAGGTGGTACATAATGGGCAGCACAGGAGTAGTTCAACCACTTTGCTGGAGTTTTGATCCCTCCCACCCACCCTGGAAATATAAAGTAAGAGGGGAAGACAGTCAAAGAGGGACTGTATGGTAGGTCTGTCAAAGGTGGATGACAGAAGTGTCCAGTAGGACGATTATTGGACTGCCAAAGGTGGATGGCAGAGAATAGTATGGTTCTTGGACTGCCAAAGGTGGATGGTAGAGGGGAAAAGGGGGGGAAGGAGGGGAGGGGGGAAGAAAAAGGAATAAGATGAAAAGAAGAAGAAGCTGAAGGAGGAAAAGCGGTCTCGGTTTTCACCGTTGCCTAACAGGAAAAGAGAAGATGAAGGCACCCAGGTTTTCACCTGGGGGAGCAAAAAAGAGGAAGAAAGAGGGATGATCAGAAATTGATATATGGATGCTAATAAATGCAATTGTGAGAGATATAATAATAAAAGATGATAAAATGGAATATGGAATTATGATATATAGATAAATTAATTGCCAATCTTAGCACAACAACAAACAATGGTCTCTGTCTTTTGTGAGGGAAAAGGGGGTAATCCGGGACAATGACTTTCTGGCAAAAATATCAGAAGGACTACAAAACCCTCAAGGTAATAATATAATTCTAGCAGGAGATTATAATGTTCTAATACAATCTCTGCATGATAAAAGTTCTAATCCCACTAATGGGAATAAATTAATTGCCTTTAAACAAAATGAAGTTTTACAAACAGAACAATTAATGGACAGCTGGAGACAGATAACCACACTTAAAAATTAATATACACATTTTTACAAGAAAGAACAAATATTTACCCATATTGATTATATACTGATATCAAAAATCTTAGTAAACAGGGTCATAGAAGCTGAAATTGACTCTATATTCATATTGTATTACACTTGAATTAGGTTAGAAATAAGCACTATAAATTTGGATTGAAAAGTAACACCAAAAAGGTACTTTAACAATGAGTGCCTAAAGGAGCCACATTTTATTTCTTTAATTAGACTATCATTTAAGGAATATTGGTACTATAATTGTTCAGGACAATCCCCTATAGTTAATCGTTGGGATGATTACAAGGCTACACTTAGAGCTATTATAATTTCATATCAGATAAAAAGAAATAAAGAGAAAAAGAAGAACTATTGGGATGTAGAAGACAGATTAAAAGAATTTGATAAATTAATACTAGATGACTTAAATAAATACAAAGAAGAATGGGAACAATATAAATTGAAAAAAAACATGATTTAATACTACAAGAAAATAAAAGACTGGCTTTTACAATAAAGTCAATTAAATACTATAATACTGACAAATCAGGAAAATTATTGGCCAGCTTATTAAGAAAAAGAAAAATTAAACATATAACAGCAATGAAAGATAAAGATGGGGACACTAAAAATAAGGATGAACAAAATGTACAAATATTCATTGACTATTAATAATGACTTTACACCAGACACAGACATTCTAACAACATTCTTTAACAAAGATAATTTAACTTACAGTATACACCATTTCACTATCACCATATAAATCAAAAAGAAATGAAAGAGGTCATTAAATATTTACTAAGAAATAAAAATGCCAGGATTAAATGGCTTGACCATTGAATTTTATCAAGTTTTTGGAGAAGAATTAAAAGAATGTCAGACAAATTGTTAAATCAAATTAATGAGCTAGCTCCATTTATGCAGTTAGCAAAGATTATAGTAATACACAAAGAATGCAAAGTAGTTGATCAACCTGAACATTATACACCTATAGCCATTCTAAATGCAGACTATAAACATATTGCTAAATTAATAAATAATAGAATTCAGAATCATATAAATTCATATATTCATCCAAACCAGTATAGCTTTATTAAAGGACATAGTATTCCACTGGCAAACAATAAAATACAAACTATTATCCAACTCATAAACAGTCAAAAGCAATATAAAAAATTACATCATTTATGCTATTGCTATAGATGCTCGTAAAGCATTTGATTTAATAAATAGGGATCATATCTTTCAATTATTACTTATATGGGGAATTCCACAGGAATTGATATCAGTAATCAGGCAATTATACACAGTTACTGCTGTTAAATTTCAAATTACTAAGCATTTAATTACAGAATTCAAAATGTTAAATGGTGCCCGACTAGGATGTTTGCGATCACTGATTATCTTTATATTGGGATTAGAACTGTTTTTACAATGTATAAGAAACACACAGAACATAGAAGGTCTCAAATTAGAACATGAACATTTAAAACTATATTTGCAGATGATATTTTATTAATAGTTAACAATATTCATACTTACTTAGATGAATTCCTTGAAGAAGTCAATAAATATTCACTAATAGCAAGATACCAGTTTAACAAAAGTAAATCTGCAATAATGAAAATAATTAAACATAATACACAAAATACACGAAAATATGAAAAAAGAATTCAGCATTCAAAAAGGAATACAACTTGGAATACAATTATCCCTGGATCAATAAATAAATATAACATCTAATTATGAAAAAGCTAAACAAAAAAAAATCTATTAGAGAACTAGTGTGGGATGTCCTTGTCTCTGTGGGGACACATTGATATTATAAAGATAATGGCAATGCCCCACTACATATGCATTGTTCAAAACATCACAGGTGTGTCATCACAAGTCTGGTTTTTAGATATAAAAAGAATGTTTTCAAAATTCCTGTGGAGAGGGGGAAATCCCAGCAAGCTTGGGGAATACTGATCATGCCAAAGAGTAGGGGGAGAGGAGTTGCCCAGATCCCAAACTATATATGGAAGCCCATGTACTTTCTATAATATATCACTGGCACTTTTTTCCTGACATAGAAAATAAGTTATACTACAAGATAATCTATAATACAAAAAAGGAGTGCTCTTTACCACATAATGTGTTTTAGACTATGAGATACCCAAAGAAAATAAAAATTATTTCTGCTCTTGGCTACAAATAGTAGAAAAAGAAATAAAGAATCAAAAAATTACAAATACCCCAATTATATGCTATTCGATTCAAAAGTTTATTTGTTCAATTTTTACATCTTTACAAATTAGGACATACATTTTATGGCAACAGTAATTAAAATCAAGAATTGAACATGTAATACATATAATAATAAAATGCAGTTTAAACATATAGAAAGTGAAATAGTGCTGTTCTATACTTTTTTATAACAATATTCTTCATACAAAATACATAAACCTGTATTGTTGTATACAGAGTATTACAACCTCAGTGTTGTATTTTCAAATTCTTTACTTTACGATTCATGAGGTTATGAACCTATTACAAGAATAGCAGCAATCTTTTGTAACAAATTCTGTCTTTGGAATCATTAAAATACACAATATTTCTGTTTTTGCCAAAGTTTCTGTTTGAAAATATTGCACTAGGTAAATGTTTTACATTTCCTGGTATTTGGGGCAATACAAGATAATATGTGGCAAGGTTTCCAAAGAGTCTGTATTACAATCACATTTTAAATTATTTGCATAATTTATGTCTTTAAAATAGAGATATCTAAGATATTCTGATGGCTATAATTCTAATTTGAATGTTGTGAAAATCTTCCATTCTTTTTTCCCATTTGTATGTGTTTAGTATGGTTCTAAGCTGTGGTTTAATTTATTATTTGCATACCATGAATGCAACCTCAATTTAGTTATCTTATTCAAGTCTTCCTCATATGAAATTATTTTAGTCTTTTTTTATGAGTTTAGTATATGATTTAGAAATCACTATTCCCCTTTTGGAGTCCTCCCATAAGTGAGTTAAATTCAGTTTATGTAAAGTTTCCCCTATATGTGCTAGCCATGCATCTTTTATTCCTTTTCCCATCCATATTTGTTTTTCCAACATACATTTTTTTAACCAGCCAGTTCCAGGCAAGGAAGTGGATTTTACCCAATATGTCATTTTAGTTGCTATGGCAAGATATTTTATCTGAACCCTCCCCAATTCAACCCTCACTATTTGTGATGTTGTTTTTGGAAGTTGCAATAAAATTCTATATAAAAGTGTAAACATTTTTTCCAAAACTTCGATTTTATCTGTGTACCATACTTCAACTGCACACAATGCTGTTGGTGTTAACTGAATTTCTATTGCTCGCTATGTTGATAATACTAATGAACCACAAAATTTAAAACTAAATCTAATGATAGCTATTATTTGCATACCATGAATGCAACCTCAATTTAGTTATCTTATTCAAGTCTTCCTCATATGAAATTATTTTTAGTCTTTTTTTATGAGTTTAGTATATGATTTAGAAATCACTATTCCCCTTTTGGAGTCCTCCCATAAGTGAGTTAAATTCAGTTTATGTAAAGTTTCCCCTATATGTGCTAGCCATGCATCTTTTATTCCTTTTCCCATCCATATTTGTTTTTCCAACATACATTTTTTTAACCAGCCAGTTCCAGGCAAGGAAGTGGATTTTACCCAATATGTCATTTTAGTTGCTATGGCAAGATATTTTATCTGAACCCTCCCCAATTCAACCCTCACTATTTGTGATGTTGTTTTTGGAAGTTGCAATAAAATTCTATATAAAAGTGTAAACATTTTTTCCAAAACTTCGATTTTATCTGTGTACCATACTTCAACTGCACACAATGCTGTTGGTGTTAACTGATTTTCTATTGCTCGCTATGTTGATAATACTAATGAACCACAAAATTTAAAACTAAATTTAATGATAGCTTTGCTTGTTTGTTGTCACTTTTTTTAATGTATATTGAATACCTAAATCTGGACTGCCTGCTCTCCCCTTAGCTGCTGGGATTGATTGCAGCTGCTGGTATGGTCATGAGGGCCCCTGAAATCTGGACTGCTTGCCCTCCACCAAGCTGCTGGGATTGAGTCTAGCTGCTGGTGTGGTGATGAGGGACCCCAAAACCAGGACTGCCTGCCCTCCTACGAGCTGCTGGGATTGACTCCAGGTATAAACATAGGCTCCTGCTTGTCAGCGGTTTTCAGTGTCTGATTGTAATTTGAAGTTTGGCACCAAGACTGAAGACCGTACTCTCTTTTATATTGCTGAAGGGACTCTAAATGTGCTTTCTGCAGGCTCTGCCAATTTCAGTCAGCAGAGCAATGAAGGTAGTTTTCATTCTAGGCTGACTTTGTATTTTTTTAAACATTTAATTGCCTACTTCTAACTATACCTTAATTATTTAAATTCTCTGCATCTCAGTACTGGCTACAGGGTAGTGTGAGAGTTAAAAGCTCATTCTGGGGGGCAGATACTATTCCCAGCTTTGATTCACTGCATAATTTACTTATTTGATGAACTCATACTTTTTAACTCCAGTTCTTTAAAGGCAGAACTTGCAGCAGCCTAATTCTGCTGGACTTTAAATCCTTTTAAGTCTGACATTTAAGCTGGGTATGTCTGCTGCATTTTAACATTTTTAAATTCTAGGCTGTGTGGGCAGTGAGTGCTAAACAGCATTCCTCTTGCTGCATTATTTCTGCGTTTATTTTAATTGTAAATCAGAGCTTGCTGCTGTCTAGAGTGAGCAATGAGGACTAAACAGTGTTCCTCTTGCTCCATTATTTCTGCTTTATTTTAATTGTAAAACAGAGCTTGCTGCTGGCTAGTGTGAAGGGTGGAACAGCATTCAAACTGTAACACAATCTGGATTGTGGCCTAAGCTTTCTTTCAGCCTGCATGCCAATCTGATTTAAGACAGTATTAATTTCTCCCCCTTCCCTTGCATTGTCCCTCCTACCATTCATACCTGTTTATAAGCTGATTCCCTCTCCTCTTTTTCCACAGTTGCCAGTGCAGTCGAGAGGGACCCTGAAATCTGGATTGCCTACCATCCCCGAGCGTCTGGGTTAACTCCAGGTATGACTGTGGGCTCCTGCTTGTTGGCAGTTTTCAGTGACTGATTGTTATTTGCCCCACTGCCCCCACCACCACCATTGGTGAGCATTTACTTATATAGTCTTGAGCAGCTCACATGACTGCCTGTAAAAAAAATGCTAACAGCCTTATTTCCCATCTGCAACTTATTGCTGCTCTCCACTAAATGCCACTCAAATATCTCCAATTATAGTACTTTAACCAACCTCCTTTTCAATCACCTAGTGCTCCAGCTTCTGCTTACCCACTCTTACCGCTCCTAAAGCAGAACCTCTTCATCATGACCCTCTTTCCCCTTACACTCCTCACCCTCCTTCTGCTCTTGGTGTCCCTACCACCCTCTCCCTACCCTAAGGCTCTGGTCTGTCACTCACTCATTCACTTAGTGCCTCCCTCCTCACCAAACTCTGCTACCTCCCATCCTCTCTCTGGGGCCTTTCCATACTACCCCCCCAGTTTCTATGCTGCTCTGCTTGCCCTAAAATTCCCCTCTCAGACAACTTCAGATTTACCTCATCACTCTACTTCCTCCAATAGAAGGATTAAGCTAGCCCTGACCAAGACCCTGGTAACTCTGCTGCAACAGATGGCCGGAGACATTGAACCCAACCCTGATCTAGCCCTCCCCCCACAACAGCCATGTGGTCTAAGGTCGGCCCCCTTAAATGTCTGTAGCCTCCCCTCAAAAATCACACTGCTCCAACCGACTGTCTTATCATTCTGATCATTACACAGACATGACTAAAATCATACACCAAAGAATTCTAGCATCTCCATACCATGTTACACAGTCTTATGTAATAACCAACCAGGTGTTAAAAGGGGTGGTGGTATTACCATGTACATCAGTTCTGCCCTTCAGTTCACCCTATGTTGCTAGCACTACCACCCACACAGTCCATAAACTCCTTAATGGTGAAAATCTCCCTTCCTCACTCAATCCCCATATTTATAGCTGGCTTCTACTGCCCCACTGATTCCCCTGTGTCCTTTATCAGGGACCATCTAACTGCCATCAAATCCCACATTTTGGGTGGAGAGTTCCACGCCTGGGTGACTTTAATGTGAACTGGGTCACCTCCTCCAGCTCTAAAATTTGTAATGATGTAGCAACACTTAACCTGTCTCAACTGATTATAGAACCCTCCTACCAAAACACCAAAACCCCAAACCACTCACTACTTGATCAGATTCTCACCTCCCACCCACATCAGATAACATCTTATGGTTTCTTACCCAACTCCCTCAGTGACCACCATCTAATCTATTTGTTAAGGAAAACTTACAGGCCAAAGGCCCCCCACCCTGAACCCTGATGGTTTGGGCCTACAAATCCTTGGATCTAACATCCATTTTAAATGACCTGGCAAATGTAGACTGGTCATTCATCTCTCATGCCTCCTCTATCGACTGTCCCATAGGCTAGTTCAAGTCCAAGTTCCTCTTGGTCTGAAACATCTATGTCCCACTCAGACAAACCCAGGTGTGGGGGATCACCTGCCCTGGGTCACCATTGATATCATGACCAGCCTTAGAGTCATGGACCAGCCTTGGGAAGGTCCACAAAGCCTCCAGTTCCACTTTGACATACCAGAAATATCACACTTCATAATGCTTGTACTAAATAAATCTGACAGGATAAAGCAAACTGTTTCCAACCCACCTTCCTCACTAACATAAATCACCCATCTAAATATTGGAAGGTGGTACAATCTCTCATCTCCCCATCATCACAACCCCCACCACTGTCATTAATACAGGAGGCTCCACAGTATTTGACCTGCAAGCAGTGGCTACAGAGTTCAACTCCTTCTTCCCAAACTGTACAGCAGCACTACTGTCCTCTCCCTGATCTACCACACCAGCCCAAACTACCCCACTCCATTCTGCCCAAGGCACTCCCCATGCTTTCTCCTACCCCTATGTTACCACAGCTGATGTTTACAACACCCTGCTTGCACTATAACCTTCTAAAGGCAAATGCCTAACTGGGCTGGACTCCAAAATGCTTTTCCTGTCAGCTCTTGCCATTGCCTCCCCTCTAGCCTCACTCTTCAATGTTTCCTTCTCTCTTGATTCTATTCCTTCTGTATGGAAACATGCCACGGATTTCATCTTCCAAAATGTGGTGACTCCCCCCCCCCCGGAAATTGCTGCCCCATTTCTCTCCTCCCCATTCTAGCAACACTTCAGGAACACCTAGTCCTCTCCCAGCTCTCCTCTTTCCTCACCTCTACATCCTTCTTCACACCTTACCAGTCTGAGTTTATGAAATCACACTCCACCTCCACTTCCCTCCAAAGGCTCACCAATGCCATCCTTACCAGAATTGAGCAAGGCCACAATACCTCCACCATCTTTCTTGACCTTGCAAAGACCTTTGACACTGTTTCACACCCTCTCCTCTGCTCCAAACTTTCCCTAGCTGGGCTCTCCAGCAAGGCCACCAATTGGTTCCACTCCTATTTGGTAGGCAGAACTCAATCTGTCAGGATTGCAAACTCCATTTCTTCCCCCTTCCCATCTTGAATATTTAACCCAAGTCTTGGTCCTTGGCCCACTACAGTTCTCCATTTTCCTCAGTGACCTTCCCTCAACCTCTGATGTGTCATCCAGACTACAGTGAGACTTCAATGATGTCCAGCTCTGGTTTTGCTCTAATCATCTCTTCCTGAACACCAAGAAAACTGTTTCTATGACCTCTGGCACAAGGCAGAGACTCTCTTGGCTCCCCTTCCTCTCCACTTTCCACACCTTGGATGGAACAAACCTGGTGGACTGCACTTCCTTTAGATACCTCAGGGTCTGGCTCAACCAACACCTCAACTTTTCTGTACAGATTGCAGTCATCCACAAGAAGATGCACCCCAAGCTGTGTGCCCTGTATTGGAACAATGGATGCATCCTGCTGCTGGCTCACCACATAATTGTACAGAAAATGATTCCCCCAATCTTTGACTACAGTGATGTAGTCTATAGTGCCACTCCCAAAACTACCCTAACCAGACTGGATACCCTCTTCCACTTCTTCTGTCACTACACTCTTGACTTCCCTCCCAGAACTCACCACTACACCCTCTACCAGACCTTGAACCTCCCCTCACTGCAGGATAGGAGGCAGTCCCACTGCATCAGACTCATGGTTAATTTCTGGACCCAGTCTCTGCCCCATACCTCACCACCATCTTGCCAGTGCCTCCCCCCTTCACACTCCCTCAGGAACTCTGACACCTATTCCTTGTCTGTCCCACACATGACCACCTCTGCAGGCCAGGCAGCCTTTTCTTATCGCATGCTTAAACTGTTGAATTCACTCCCCTTAGCCATTTAGCATGCCCTCCCTACCCACCAACTCAACACTCTTCTCAAGGCCCACTTCTGCTCCACCTGTGCATGCACCTAACCTCCTCCTAGTCCCTGACTTAGCCAGAGCACTCTTAACTGGGGAGGTCTGAGACAGCAGACCAAGCTGCTGGCTTGAAGCTCTGGTTGGGCACTTATGGACTGGCCATTCACTCTACTCTACCTGATTGTATTCTCCCTGAATCTGATCTAATTGCCATTGTATTATAAAGTACTGCATTTAATCTCCAGCTGTCTCACTGTATATAATGTGTTGTTCATATATATTGTTGATGTATTATATTCTGCATTGTCTCCCATGCTCCCCTCCCCACAGGATGCATCTGGAATCGAGCAGTAGCTTGCTCAGTATGCCTTCCTAGTAAAACTTTTAAATTAATAAATATTCTTAATTGTTTTATTGTTGGAAGTTATGTTATACCCTAAGTATTTATACATCATCACTTGTTCTAAAAATATGGAGCCCGATTCTAGAAGGGCGGTGCAAGTTACCACCAAACTCAACTTGCGCCACCCACAAATGTGACAATGACCCTGTGCCCTATTCTAGAAGGGGCAGGGTCCTTGCAGCTAAGTCCTGTGACTTGCGACGTGCATCCAGGTATGCTTAACTGTGGGTTAACCTGATGAGCATGTCGCAAGCCGCTCTGCAGTTCGTAACTGCCACCCTCTGCCCAGCTTGCCACGAGGGTGCCCTGCAGTGTTGCCTACTCCTTACCCCAAAGCTCCCATAGGTAGTTGCTCCACAGGGCAGCCCTGCCATCCCCCCACCCATGCCCTGACCCCTAGTCACCAGTCACAAATGCGGCATATGCTCAGGTAGCCCTGGTAGTCTAGTGCCCCCCATCACTGGCATACATATACATACCTATTCCCTGGTAGTTTAGTGGCCCCCCATCTGTATAATAATATGTAGGATCCCCATATCCCTGGTAGTCTAGCAGCTCCCCTGAACTGTATAATAACATTTCAGATCCCCGTATCCCTGGTAGTCTAGCGGACCCCCCGAACTCTATAATACAATATAAGATCACTGTATCCCTGGTAGTTTAACGGCCTCCCAGAAATGTATAATAAAATCTAAAATCCCTGTATCCCTGGTAGTCTAGTGGCCCCCCGATCAACATGAAATATATACCATACCCCCATTCCCTGGTAGTCAAGTGGCTTCCCACCCAGCCATGCCAGCCCACCCAGCATCCCCACCAGTCCCCAGCTGGTGACTGGCTCAGACCACCCATCACCTCCATGGCCAGCCACCAACTGAGTGCAGTATTAGCGCTACTGCAAAAACATGCTCAGAAATTAATTTCTGAGCGCATCTTTGCAGTAGCGCCATACCCACCAGCTGGCAGCTGGTCATGGAGGTGAGAGGTGGCTGTGCCAGTCACAGGCTGGATATGGGGGTGCTGGGTGGCATGCCTGGTTAGCCACTTGACTCACCAGGGAATAGGGGTACGGTATATATTTTATACTGATTGGGGGGCCGCTAGACTACTAGGGATACAGGGATCATAAAAATTATTATACAGTTCAGGGGAGCTGCTAGACTACCAGGGATATGGGGATCATAAATATTATTATACAGTTCAGGGAACCACTAGACTACCAGGGATATGGGGATCTTAAATATTATTATACAGTTGGGGGGCCACTAGACTCATAGGGCTTGACATGGTAATTGCTGCATTTGTGGTGGGCGACTCGGAGACTGGGCATGGGTGGGGGGATGGTAGTGCAGCCCTGTGGGGCTTCTGCCAATGTGTGTTTCAGGGGGCTGGGGATATGGGTAGCCCTGTGGGGCCCTGCTGGGGTGTGCTGGGCATGGGGGAGGGAAACTGTGCACTGAATGCTGGACAGCAGACAGGTCTACAGGACCCCCCGAGGGCATCCATAAGTTATACCAGCTAAATGCTGGTGTAACTTACATTGCTGGTTCTCCTTTAGGGGGTTCTTGTAGAATCCCAACATGGGGACATTGTGGCTGCCCTTCTAGAATGGGGCACAACTGCTGCTGTAACTCCCCTAGCGCCATGTCGCAAGGGGTTTATGTGACATAACTGCTTTTCAACGCAGCATATCGCAGGCCACTTTGTAGAATAGCGCCATGTCACAACTGCTGGCATAAGTTGCTACATGCACCATTCTACTTGGGGCAACTCCTGTTACGCCAGGCATAACCCTTCTAGAATCTGGCCCATGTTGATTATTGCCCAGTTTTGCTTTAATTTTCTTTTGCCTATTACCATTACTTGTATTTTTTAAACATTTATATTTAATTTATTGATAGTACAGTAATTCTCTGACAGTTTTAAATATTTTTGTGATCTTACAGGTGACATGGATATTATTATGAGATCAGCTGTGTAAATTAGCACTTGAATTGGTGTGCCACATATGGCTGGACCATATGAGGAAGATTTGAGAAATTAGTTTGGAAGATGAGTAATAAATAAATTTAAAAAATTATGGGGCTAGGATGCACCCTCTGTTTAATACCTATGTTTGCTTTGAATGACTGTGTTAATTTTCTAGTTAAGTCATACCTTATCTGGGTCCAATTATTTGAATACAAATTAATAATTAAATGTAAGATTAAGGTGTGCATTTCTAGTTTATTTAACTTATCCCATAATGCCCTATTTATTCTAGCAAAAGCAGCCTAGAAATCTACAAATGTTAAATAAATGGTTATATTCTAAGATATGGCCAAATAATAAAAAAAATATGGCAAGATAAAAGTTTCGACTAAAATTTTTTTTCATAAAAATATCAATAAATAAACTTATATGGAAAGATATATTGTGGGAAGATTAGTTTCTTTCATATGACCAATTAAAAAAAATGGATTTACCACAATGGAATACATTTCAATATTATATTTTACAAAAAAAAAAAAATTATAAGTGAAAGACATTTTTAATAATGGATTAAACAACTTCCAAATTGAAGTAAATATTTAAAAAAATGGATACTTGCACAAAAAAACTCCTGGCCAGATTTTATGAAAAATGAGTAGCCAATAACAGATGGTGTAGAATCAAAATTAATAAAAGATGGAATATAGAGGCAAATATATAATTAACTCATACACAATGGGAGCAATTAAAAAAACAAGATAACAAATTGTATATGTCTGCCAAAAACAAAACTATACAGTGAAAGATATTAGACTGACCATAAATAACCCTAATAACAATTTCAGAAATAAACCCTGAATATAGTGATTTCTACTGGCATGGCTGCAGGGAAAGAGCTACATTGATACATTGTTTATGGAATTGTCCTTAAATAAAGAAATGGCAGGATAGTATAAGAAATATACTACAAGATATTATGGAAGTTACTTTACCATATAAAGTGGATATTTTCTTATTCAATTATATAGCAAATATAGTTCAAGAAGAAGTGAAATGCCAGATATTTGCCTTAGCTACAATGGCATTAAAAAGACAAATATTAGAACATTGGAAAAATAAATCATTACTAACCTTCAAATTACACAAATGATGGTACACATTCAAAGAAACACTTTTAATAGAACAGTTCATATATGACATAGAAGAAACAGTAGATGATGATCTGGGTACTCAATGGAAATTGACTGAAGAAAATATGCCCCCACTATTATTATTAGGTAGTGCATAGCATTACTATTAGGTAGTTCATGATTTACAGTAATGTAAAGAACAATTAAATCTTCTTAGGAGACATAAAAAAGGAAGATTAGAGGTAGACATTTTCACCTTTAGAGTATAATGATGTACAAAATACACCAGGTTTATTTATTTATTTTATTTATTTATTGACTTCTCGGATTTACCGTAAGTGCCTGCTTCGATAGTTATGAACTAAGAGAAGAGGGAGAGAGGGGGGAGGGAAATATTACGTTCCTTATGAAGAAATTAATATTTATCTTTTTTATAAAGATGTGAATCTATGTTATGTATATCAAAAAAAGATCAAATGAATAAAGAGAATGCATTAAAAAGCAATGCAAGCAAGTGACAGAAAGGCAAAATTTGGTCACAAGAAACTATTTGTAAAGTAGAGGGAGAATGCAAGTACAGTATCGAAAACAAATAATCATTATTTTACATGTTTGACATGAATTTCTTTTGCAACTCTGAAAAATATGTTTATAGTGATACATTGATTAAAGCACCAGTGTATGTTAGTAGTAAACATTCTGACCTATATTTTTTATATTATTTTAGACTGGCCCTTCTCTCCTGTCCTGTATAATATATGTTTTTCTTCCTTTTTAGTCTGTTTTAGCACCTTTTTACATTTGAAATTATATAAGTGTGCTTTTTATATAATAATTTCAGGTTTATCATCAGTCCTCTCTATTGTTTTGAAATGCAAAATTACTTAATTTCTCTTTTCTTTTGACTAAAATAAACTAGCATGCGCCAGACTCTGCTCCTTGAGCTAATGGGAGAAAAGGTTTACAGAAACAGCTGAGAATACTGACGAAAACCTTGGAATAGCCATACTAAAATGAGCAGTCCTTTTAATAATTCAAATTTGGAAAAAAAAGTTCCATAACTTACCCAAAAGTGCTATGGCATCAAGTCCAGTCACCAACTTCCCTTCCCACTGCCTCCCACAATGTACTTCCCTTCCTTGGGCCTGCCTTTCTGATACCAGCACACAACGTTAAACCTTAGGCTGCCAACAGAAATCGGACGTATAGGAATTTGGGACTGATATATCAGTCTGCGGCTATGCAAGGGTTAAATGCAGCTGACAATACACTGACTCTATGGCCACATACCACCCCACCCAGTTGCACCACTCCCCATTTAGTATGCATAGAGGTGCTTCTGCTAACCATGTTTTCTTCTCTGTTAAGGCAAAGCCTGATCCCCAATATTGTTTTGAACACCAGTGTTTCCGCTTAATATTTGTTTATGGAGTGGTTCCTCATCTTTCATATAGTTTTTAAACTGCAGCATTGCAACATTTGGCAGCCACAAAAATGGACAAATTAAAAAGACAGTCTGAGAAGGGTACAATATTGTAGCATCACAGCTGACAAGTATATCCAATATTGAAGTACCCCCCAACCCAGCTGCTACAACAGCATATCCAGTATTTTTGTGAGGGTAAGCATGGCTTGAGGAGGCAGTATAGTGTGGTGGGTTAAAGCTCTGAACTGCAGATCTGGGGACCTGGGTTTGAATCCCACAGTCACCTAGGTGCATACTGTGTGAACCTGAGCAAGTCACTTAACTTCCTTGTGCTCCCAGATTGAATCTGGAAACAAGCTTCAGCTTAGCATGCTACTCCTGATTAAACAATGTTCCCTTTACCTATTTGCTGGTTGGTGTTCTTTTGCAGTTTTAAATAAAACTCATTGCACTTTATTTTGTGCATAGTGCCTTTTTTAAGTGTTGCCTTGCTGGAGTCAAAATGTTATAACAGCCTGATTCAAAATGTTTTCTATTCCCCATTCCCAGTCTACTAGGGCAGTGGACAGGGTCCAAGTGGTTGGTATCCTGTAGCTGGATTTCAGCAAGGCCTTTAATTGTGTACCTCACAAGAAACTGTTCAGGAAGAGAAAGCACCTAGGGGTAAGAGCTAAACAGGGTGGGCGAGTCAGAAGCTGGCTATAGGACAGAAGCCAAAAGGTAGTAGCTGGGAGGGGGGGCAGAATTCTCAGAAGCTAGTCCTATGACCAGTGGAGTGCCACAGGGCTCAGTGCTTGGTCCAGTGTTTTTAACATATTTAAAAGTGACTTCACAGAAGGGATTAGAGGTAACCTACGCCTGTTCCCAGATGACACAAAGCTCCGTGGGAGGGTGGACACGAAGGAAGGAAGGCAGGAAATCAGGGATGACCTGGCTAGGCAAGAGAAGTGGTTTGACATTTGGCAACTGGGTTCAATGCCAAAAAGTACAAAGTTATGCACTTGGGGCAAAGAAGTCAGGGACCAAAAATGGGATGGATGGTGTGAAGATAACCAGGTCAGAGGAGGAAAAGGACCTGGATATAATCATCAAGAGTGACTTGAGATGTTTGGCAGAGTGCAAAAAGGCTGCAGCTTAAGAAAATTGAATGATGAGCTATATAGCCATGGGAAGCACAAATTTGAAGGCTGAGGTTAATTTGCCACTGTACAGATCTCTCATGAGACCACATCTGGTCTACAGTGTTCAGTTTTGGCACTCTTATCTCAAGAAGGATATCAGCTTGCAGGTAACAGTCCAGAGAAGGCAAAAAAGGTGATTCAGGGACAATAAGCAACACCTAAAAAAAAGAGGCTCAGGGGACTCAACATGTATTCCATTGAGGGCAGAAAGGAAAGGGGGGACATGACTGAGACCTTCAGGCAGCTCAAGAGCATACATAGGGTGAGCACAAAGGGTCTGTTTTGCCTTAGTGGTAACAAAACTACTGGGGTAATAGCCTAAAGCTGGTGAGGGGACGGGGTCAGAAGAGAGATAAGGTGACATTTTTATTTTCACTGAGAGGGTGGCTGCTAAGTGCATTGCATTCCTGAAGGAGATGGTGTCCCTAAAAATGGTGAACATCTTCAAGAGAGGTTGGGCTAGGTGGATGGGGAAAGTTGCAGGTACATGGGCACAGAAGCAAAGGTAGGGGATAGGAGACAGGGATCGGGGGGATACGGGGAGTTGGGCAGTCCCCTCTGCAAGTGCAGTGGGAACTGTACACTCGAGCACACTAGATAGACTGTAAGCCCTTTATGTGCTGACAAATTCATATGATTTGGAACTTCCATACAATTGTTATTTGACCTTAGTGAAAACTGTGAAGGATTGGCATTGTCTACATGGTATAGTGCCCTTAGGTGGTTCTGTTAATAGGGTCATTGTGCACTATGGACCATCTTATTCATTAAATTATAGCCCCTCTTATAAGCCATCATGGGTTTAACTTGAACTACATCTCTGAAGTTGGGGGTCAATGGTTAGATGGTGTATATAATGTGTAGTTGTCTTTTAGGTCAAATAATTTGTTAATCCCAAAGCAGGAAAGGTAATGACTTTTAATTTTTGTTGTCAGCTGGTACACAGTGGGAGTACTGCAGGCCATATTATGCTCCCTCAGAGTATTTAGTGGAGGCAAATCAGTAAGGAAGTTATAAATCAGAGTAGAGGAAAAGGTGTGAACCATAAGAGATAAAAATGAGGACTATGCCATTGCAGCCCACAGTATTAGCACACAACAAAATGCAACCCACAGTTTTAAATTTGGTGGTTTGCAGATGGTGGAATCGGATGTAAGGGGAGGAGATTTCAACAATAAATTATTGAAGAGGGACTGTTTCTGGATTATGAGCATGTTATTATGTTGCTTCTTTTTATTCCATTGAGGTTTTATCCCTGCTGGTGTTCACCTCTGTCTTCAGACTGTAACTGCAACCACCCAGCCCCATGTCTCTATTAACCCACCACTGCCACTTCCCCCAGAGCTTTCAATCCTTTAAAGGAAGTCCAAGGAAGGGTTTTCCAGGACCAGTACAGGATGCCTCAGTCACATGCATCATGGTCCTATGGAGGGAATAAGCTCACTGGCCCATCAATAGTGTCACACCTGTACCAGTGCCCAGAGCCAGCCCAGTCCAATCACATTGCATGGTCATGGTCCAAATACAGTGGCCAGGCCTGCCTCCCTTGTGGCTCCCTGAGCTCATTTCTAAACTCAGGTATCCTTGATGACAATGTAACATACTACTTCTGTGCCATTGGGGTGGGTCATTTATCTTTTTAAGGTAAGTGAACATTTTTATAACATGCGTTGGTAAAACCAGCAACACAATTGGTGGAACAGCATCACCTGACCATAGATTAAATTTCCTATTTAATCCATGGTTTGTGTGAGTATCCCTCAGACAATATCTGTGGGCAGAGTGGCACTTGTTATGTGCTGGAAAAGTAAGAAGTGAAAGGCAGTCCTTTAAACAGGTATGGTAATTACACACAACTGCAGCACACTCATTAGTTCCAGTAGTAGGAAAAATGTAGTGATAGTGTGCGGAGGTATTCACATGGCTATATGAAATGTTGTAGGGAGCTCTGACCTGCTGTCATTTTGTTGAACAGACTACAGGAGACAGAGACACAAGAGAGAGACAGAGAGAGTTGGAGAGAGAGAGAGAGAGAAAGCATGTTGGCGGCCCCACCCCATACATTTGCATGCCACACTGAGCCCTAAACTTCCTCTGCGCATGGCAGACAGTGAAACCAAGAGTGACACTGTGACAGTTTATTCTGCATTCATGCACTGTTCTCTCTCTCTGTCTTGACTTGTCAGGTGTGCAGTCACTGACAGTGATTTTTCCATGTCTGCAGTCCAGTTATGACAAGCAGCTCCTCATGAAAAAGGGTGGAGACACCGACAGTGATCACCTGTCAAGGACAGTGAGGGGACAGAGAACCTGAGCATCATCATTATCTGTGTGTCTTGCAGAATTGTGGCAGCAGTGGTATGTAATGCCTATAAGTAACGAAAGTGTTGAGATGTGCTCTGAGAAGTATGTGTGTGTGGCGGGGGAGTGTGAACTGAAATGAAAGCATGTTTCAATTTGTGTTACAGTATACATTATGGACAGGAAAGGTAAGAAATCATCCTAATACTATATTTGTAGCAATTCTGTGTTTATAACATGTTTCACATATGTATTACTTGTTGGAACTACTTGTCAAGGCAACTGTATACACTCAGATTTCTTATCTTTCATTGGGAATAAGACCCTTCCTCTTCATTTTTTTTCCAATGAACAATTGTTATAAGTGCATTAATCCACTCCTGGGCATGGGGTTATAGACATTTAATCCATGCCTCAGGTGCTGTGAAGGCACTTGGCTTGTAGCCTTGTGACTCACAATGCACCTGAGGTGTGAATTAAATGCTATAACCCCATACCCTGTTATAGGTTATTGCTAACATGATCATTACACCATTAGTGTAATTAAGATGAAAGAAATATGGAATCTGACAAGCCTTTTTATAAACAAACTAGGAGACAAGATTTCAGCATGAGATTAGAATTTTAAAGTGTAAAAAATATTTTTTTAATGTTTAAATAAATGTAATGGTACAATCCTGCCCAATAAAATAATAAAAAAGAAGATGCTTGAGAAATCTCATGTTGAAATCTTATCCACCACGTTGTTTTCCAGATGTGTCACATTCTGTAAACTACACACTCAGATGATGAGTTTTATTCAGCCAGGTTTGCACCTCACCACACATCCCCATTTTTCCTCTTACATTTCACAATGAATTGCTATTGATGCAAAGCAATACATTGCAGATATTAGACTGGCTCCCTCTTCCCTTTCTACTTCCTTGTATTTTGTAGCTTGGGCTAGTGATAATGGCATGTTTAATCATTTTGAGTTATAATTTGTAACTCTCCAGGAAATAAAGTAAGGTAATGTGGTAGCTTCAGGGGTATAATATGAATCTGTAGTTGATTCTTATTGTTTGTCTTTTGAATGACTGAAATAAATGATGTTAAAAATGCTGTTTTACATAAGGAATCTGAAATATGAGAGTTATGACTCAAACTATTGGTTTAATCTATTTTGAACCACTCAATTTTTATGGCTGTGAGCGGAACCTACTGCCATATCACTTTTGCTTGAAAAGGGGTTTCCATGGAATACATTTTTTTAGACGTTTTCAGTGTATCCTTCCATAACACTGCAAATCCCTATTGCAGTTAAGAAATATTCCCTTCTTTCTGTTTAGAATGATGGACATTGAACTCAAAGCTGCTTTTCTCTGAGAGCAAATGTGCACACCTTCCAAACAAATCTAAATATCTTTTAAACTATTCAAGGTGCGCAAAAACAACCAGTGTAAAAGTTATTCAGGGCAAAAAGACTTTTCACTTGAGGGTAGACACTAACCTGAATTCTTTATATTTTGTAAAATATAGTTTTCCAAACAACCTCATTTTTTTCTCTCTGTGAACGTAGTAGGAGTCATGCAAAGCAAAATGTAAATATCTTGGAAAATATGCAAGTTACCATTATACAACTAACATGAACATTGTTCAGGACAACATGACTTTTCAAATGAGGGTAAACACTAATCTGAATTCATTAGATGTTTTCAAATATAGCCATCCAAAAGGTGAACATTGTGAAGAAAAATTAAAATTCAGGTAATCAGATGGCCATAGTTTAAAAAATGTAATTAACACAGCTTAATGAATAAGCTCATTTGAAATGCCATTTTGTCCTGAACAACTTTCATACTGATGGTTTAGCATAATTTGCATACTTTTAGAGATATTTACATTTGTTTGCCATAAATCCTACTGAACTTCTAACAGTCTCATTTCTCTGAAGCACTATGCCACTTTTAGTGAAACGAGACCACACCATCTTGTCATGTCTAATTTAACAGTAGATCATCATGACTTACTAGTATTTCAATGGAATTCTTTAGTGCTTACCAGCATGAAACAAAATGATCTGCTTATTGGGGTCACATTAGATCTTTTCAGGATGGTATCATGTTAAATATTTTCAGAACAAAAGCAGCAGATTAATTTTAGTAATTATTATCTAGCAATATCCTATAGGATCTATATGTGAAGCTGGCACTGATAGGTAGGAGGAAGAAGGAAGACGGAGAAGAAAAACAATGTCTGTCTCTAAAACATTTAGGCATCCATGCTGCAACACTGATTTATTTCATTTATTATGTCCTCTTTGGAAAATGCTATTATTAAAATGCATTAAATATATAGTTTACTAAATCTTGACCTTGGGATGACTCTTGAATGACTCCTAAATACATTTTAAACCATTCTTTTTACAGGGGGTCAAGACCTGTGCAAAAGTTCAAGTGTTATTTTTTCACATTATTTTACAAATTTCCAAAGTAAAAGTTTTGAGAAATAGAAAAGTATACACAACTAATCTCCTATGCATTTTCAACTTGGAGAGGAGTTAATATTTGTGCAAAATCAACCCCAAAGTTTATGCAGTTTTGTTCAAAAGTTACTTTAGCCTAATTCTTATTGGACTTTTGAGTGTTACGTTTTTCATTTTTTTTCTCACAAATTTCCAAAGTAAAAGTGTGGAGAAATACAAAAGTATGTACAACTAATCTCCTATGCATTTTCAACTTGGAGAGAAGTTAATATTTGCATAAAATCAAACCCAAAGTTTATACAGTTTTTGTTCTAAAGCAATTTTATTCTAAATCTTATTGGACTATTGAGAAACTGAGCAAAGAAATGATTATATAAAACAAATTGAAGACTGCAGTATTGGGAGGTCATTAAAATTGCAAAAGGTCAGATGATGAAACCTTACATGAACTCAGTAAGACCATTCTTTTTAGTGTGTACTTATAATGAATTAATGTCATTTGAATATAGACCTACAGTTATACAACCATTGTGATGAATATTTTTCAGGATCCGAGGAATGGTGCAAGGCTATCAAAATCATGGTGATCTCATTGCTTTAATGCTTCAGTGTGTGTGAATCAAATCAAAAAGAGCCATAATAAAAGCTTCTATCTTCTTAAAAAAAAAAAAAATATATATATATATATATTAGAGGCCAAAAACTCATTTAATGCATCAGTTAGGATTGTTCCACAGCGACGAAAGTGAGGAAATTCAGTGTTAGGGTTGAAAACCCCTTGGCCCCATCCACCCCAAATGGCATCAGGGTGCACATTGGGGTCATCAACCTAACTCTTACCCCATCACATGTGTAAAGAAGCAGAGGTATAGGAGAATGGGCTGAGAATTAGACTGATGACCTAACGCACCCCGATGCGGTTGGGGTGGGGGTCCAAAGGGGTTTTCAACCTTAACACCGAATTTCCTCACTTTTGTCGCTGTGAAACAACCCTAACTGATGCATTAAACTGAGTTTTTTGGCCTCTAATTTCCCTTCTTTTTGAGAATGATAATGAAAAATAGTGAATGTGATGCAGCGGCGGGAGCATGGGACCCAAATACTAACACAGTGCCCACAAACGCAAATGGTAATGCCCATGGTGAGACAAAGTGAAATAGAAAGATAAATAATATTGAGAAATAGTGAATGTAATAGAGCGATGGAACCGGTGACAGGAGCGCAGGGCCATTCAGGCCCCGCGCTCCAGCCGTATATTGTCTTCTTGTCACATAGTAACACAGTGCCCACAAACAGAAATGGTAATGTGCATAGTGCCACAAAGTGAAACACAAAGATAAACAGTACTATAGACAGAAATGGTTAAAATGACAGAAACAGAAGCGCAAATGTAAACGCGAAGGGTAACGCACAAGGTGGCGTAGACAGGAAAAGTAACTGAAACAGGTAGAGAACCAGAAGTAGAAGCGTTAAGGGTAAGAGTTATGGAAACGCACACAATAGTTTTCCCCAAAAGCTGCATGTAAAAAGACAGTGAGTACAAAGAATGTATGCAAAATAATGGCTGTCGGAACAGAAAATGAGGACTTGGATTAGTAAATTGCGTATATCTCAGGAACCGTATGACATAGAAAAAAATGTAAAAGTGATATAAATTATCACTTTCCTGGCTAGTTTTGTACTTAGCCGCAATTAGGGGGCTAAGTATTTTTGTGATGAAAAGTCCATATCTTGCACCGTTTCTGAGATATGGGTCCTGAAAGGCACAGCGAACGCCGTAATGTTATCCTATGGGAAAAAAAGAAAAAGTTTGGAGTGCCATAACTTTGCCTCCCTGTAATATTTTTTCACCAAACTACCAAAAGGCACATGTGTGGGATGTTGGCTGTCTTCCCTCCAAATTTCAGCCCAAAAGACCAAACCGTTATTTTGCAGCAGGGCGCCAAAAGATTCCTGTAATGCATCGGACGCCGTAATGTTATCCTATGGGAAAAAGTGTCAACTTTGGAGTGCCGTAACTTTGCCACCATGTAATATTTTTTCAACAAAACACTGAAAGGCACATCTGTGAAATGTCGGCTGCGTTCCTTCCAAATTTCAACCTAAAACACCAAACCGTTCTTTTGAAGCAGGGTGCCAAAGAATTGCTGTCATTTTTCCACAGCCTGGAAAAGTACTGTCGCAATTTGCAAAAGCTTTGGCAAATGCATTCGACAGTGTCGCAAGTGCGAAAATACTTTACGAAAGTACTTTTTCCAGAAATTTGAAAAATATATTTCTGGGGTATTTTACCACAAAATAAAGACATGGCTAGCATCCTAAGGATCCGACTAGGTGAATACAAAAAGAATTAGGTTGCTAGAGGGTTCCAAATTTAAATGGCAAGCATTTTTCTGATCACCAACTGAAAACAAAATGGCAGATTTGCGACAGTAAAAGAGCCATTTGCGAAAGTAAAAACTGCATTTGCGACACTGTCAAACTTTTTGTTAACTTTTCCCATTGACTTATAATGGGAACTTGTTTTTTGAATAACTTTTGAACCATTTAATATTTGTTCATGAAATCTTCAAAAGAACATCGGAACCCTGTACATGTTCCTGAAGATTTCAGACGGATCACACAAACCGTGCGACCTGTAGGGCGCACCAGTAGAATTCCAAAGCGTGAAATGCGCGCAGATCACGCTTAATAACTCCACAGCCATATATGCGACCGGTACGAAACTTGGCAGATCCCAAGGTGTATGGGTCTTGATCATGTATTCCAAATTTCTGGCAAATCCGTCAAACAGTTGCAAAGTTATTAAGGTGAAAAACTTTGGGTTTAACATGTAAATGACTCCTCAACCCTAACTATGGTAGCACGGTAGTGCTACCATAATATATATTATGGTAGCACGGTAGTGCTACCATAGTTAGGGTTGAGTAGCACTTTTAAGGTTAAAGGGTGAAACTTTGCACCTTAATAACTTTGCCATCTTTTAATGGATTTGCCTGAAATGTGGTACACATTGTCGGGCATGGTAGATCTTGGGATCTGCCAACTTTTGTACTGGTTGGATATACGGCTGCAGAGTTATTAAACAACATCCATGTGCACAATTACGCTTTTTTGCAAATTCTTTGCTCTCACCTACAGGTCGTAAGGTTTACATGACCAGTCTGAAAACTTCAGGGAACGTGCGGCCAGGGTTCCCAATGTGCCTTTTGAAGATTTCGTGAAAAAATATTAAATGGTTCAGAAGTTATTCAAAAAACAATTCCCATTACAAGTCAATGGGAAAAGTTAACAAAATGTTCAACACTTTCGCAAATGCACTTTTTAGTGTCGCAAATGGCCCTAGTAGTGTCACAAATCCACCATTTTGTTTTCAGTTACTTATCAGAAAAATGCTTGGAATTTAAAATTGGGACCTTCTAGGAACACAATTATTTTTGTGTTCACCTAGTAGGACCCTCAGGATGCTAGCTGTGTCTTTATTTTGGTGTTAAACACCCCCAGAAATATGTTTTTTAAATTTCTGGAAAAAGCAGTTTTGCAAAATAGTGTCGCACCTGCAACACTTTCACAAATTTTTGCAAAAGCTTTCTCAAATTGTGACACTACTTTTCCAGACTATGGCCAAAGCCAAAATGACAGGAATTCTTTGCCACCCTGCTGCAAAAGAACGGTTTGGTCTTTTAGGCTGAAATTTGGAGGGAAGGCAGCCAACATCCCACAGATGTGCCTTTTCATGGATTGGTGAAAAAATATTCCACAGATGTCAAGTTACAGTATTCCTAATTTTACATTTTTTCCAATAGACTAACATGGTGGCGTATGCCGCACCTTTCTGGACTCGTATCTTGAAAATGGTGCAAAAACATAACCTGGAAACTCATGAATCATGTGAAATTTTAATTATTTTTCTACATCATACGGTTCCGGAGATATCAGCCATTTAGTATTCCAACAGCTCATTTTCAGCTCTGAGGTCCATTATTATGCATAGATTCTTTCTACACACTGTGTTTCTCTATGCAGCTGTTGGGCAAATACAGGGTGTGCACTTCCGTTACTGGTACAATTACTGTTCCCACTTGAGTTTCCGTACCTGTTTGCGTTACCATTCCCGTGTATGCCACGGTGTGCATTACTCTTTGCGTTCTCGTTTGCGTACGCACTTGCATTCGCGTTTCTGTTTCTGTTTGCTTTGCTGTTATTTCTGCTGTTAACGTTACCATTTGAGTTTCCAATTGCCGTACCAAAACCGTGTGCATTATAGAAACATAGAAACATAGATTTTGATGGCAGATAAGGACCACTTGGCCCACCCAGTCTGCCCATTTCCTTACCTAATGGATAAGCTGCAGATCCTAGTTAACCAGCAGCCTACTTCTTCCTACCCCCACCCCCTAGAATTGCCTTATGACTGTTCCATGCATGTTTGAATTCCACCACTGTTTTTGACTCCACAACCTCCTCCGGAAGACTGTTCCATGCATCCACTACCCTCTCTGTGAAAAAATACTTCCTTAAATTACCTCTGAGCCGCCCCCCCTTCTATCTTCAAATTGTGCCCCCTTGTTCTTGCACACCTCTTTTTTTGAAAGATGCTACCCTCTGGACTTTGTTGATTCCTTGAGGTACTTGGAAAGTTTCTATCATGTCCCCCCTCTCCCTCCTTTCCTCGAGGCTATACATATTCAGCTCCTTAAGTCTCTCTTCATATGTCTTCCAGTGCAGACCCTGCACCATTTTAGTTGCCCTCCTCTGGACAGCCTCCATCCTATCTATGTCTTTGCGGAGATTGGGTCTCCAGAACTGCATGCAGTACTCCAGATGGGGTCTCACCAACTGTCTGTACAGAGGGATAATAACTTCCTGTTTTCTACTGGTGATGCCTCTCCCTATGCATCCCAGTATCCCCCCAACCCTCCTTGCAGCCCTCTCACATTGCTTGCCCACCTTTAGGTCATCTGATATGACTACCCCCAGGTCCCTTTCCATTTTTGTTGTTGTTAGTATCTCACCCCCGTTGTGTACTCTTCCCCTGGGTTTTTGTTTCCCAGGTGCATTACCTTGCACTTCTTAGCATTGAATCTAAGCTGCCATACATTTGACCCTTTCTCTAACCTTGCCAAGTCCCTTCTCATCCTTTCCACTCCGCCTTGTGCATCAACTCTGTTGCAGATCTTTGTGTCATCTGCAAAGAGACATACTTTTCCTTCCAGTCCCACTGCAATGTCGCTTATAAAGACATTGAGGAGGACTGGTCCTAATACTGAACCCTGCAGTACCCCACTAGTAACCCCCCTTTCTTCAGAGTGGACTCCATTTACTATTACTCTCTGTGTCCTATTCTCCAGCCAATTCTTTACCCAGGCTGTCATCTTGGGACCCTCTCCCAGGCTGGCTAACTTGTATATTAATCTTTTGTGTGGGACTGTGTCAAATGCATTGCTAAAGTCTAGGTAGGCCATATCAACAGCCCTTCCCTGATCTACTACTTTGGTCACTCAGTCAAAGAAATCTATCAGATTTGTCTGGCATGACCTTCCCGCTGTGAATCCATGCTGCCTTGGGTCCTGAGCCCTCTGGCCTCTAGATGCTCAACAATTCTTTCCTTCAGAAGTGATTCCATCATTTTCCCTACCACTGAGGTTAAACTAGCAGGTCTGTAGTTTCTGCTTCTGCCTTGCTCCACTTTTGTGAAGGGAATCACATCTGCCTCTCTCCAGTCCTCGGGTACCACCTCATCCTCCCATGATTTGTTAAAGAGGGTAGTCAGTGGTGTCACTAGTTCTACCTTAGTTCTTTAGAATTCAGGGATGAATCCCATCAGGCCCCATTGCTTTGTCCACCTTCAGTTTTAAGAGTTCTTTCAGAACCAATTCTTCTGTAAATGGGCTGGTATCAACTTCTGTATCCAGAGTGGTTCTACTGTTTGTTTTAGGTACCTCCCCCACTTCCTTTGTAAATACTGAGCAAAAATATTTGTTTAGTATCTCTGCCTTTTCACAGTCACCCTCTGCCCACCCTCTCTCCTCTTTATTAAGCCTCACTAACCCTCCCTTGGTCTTCCTTCACTCCCTGATGTACCTATAAAAGGTTTTATCCCCCTTCTTAACTGAGTTGGCTATCTTTTCCTCGGTTTGGGCCTTTGTCTTTCTGACTGCCTTCCCAGCTTCCTTTTGCTTTAACTGATACAGTTCTCTGTCCTGCTCCTTCTGTGATTCCTTGTACTTCCTGAATGCTTTCTTTTTCTCTTGAACCTTCACTGCCACTTCCTTTGAGAACCATAGTGGTTTCTTACATCATTTCATTTGTTTATTTGCTTCACACAAAGGCTTGTTACCTCTGTGATGGCAGTTTTTATTATTCCCCATTGTTCTTCCACCCCTCCTTCCTGCCAATTTGCTAGTGCATTCCTTAGGCACTCACCCATTTTGGCAAAGTCAGCCCTCCTAAAGTCCAGTACTTTTGCCTTTGTATGGCTTGACTCTATTGCTGTGTTTATTGAGAACTATCGTGTTCGATGGTCGCTAGTTCCCAGATGGCTACCACTTCTACATCTGTGATCCTCTTCATCTCCATTTGAGAGAACCAGGTCTAAGATTGCTCCCTCTTGAGTGGGCTCAATACTAGTTGTCTAAGGCATGCCCCTTGTAGGGCATCTAGAATATCACTCTTTGAAGTGGCTGCTGCCACTGCACTCTGTTAACATCTGGCATATTCAGATCACCCATCAGCAATATCTCCCTTTTCTGCCATTCTAAGTATTCTTTCTATCATTTCCTTGTCCATTTCCTCCCCCTGAGAAGGGGGTCTGTATACAATCCCTGTGCGGATTGTGGTGCCATTGCCGGTCTCCAAATTTACCCACAGTGCTTCTTCTCCTCCCTGTTTTCCCTTTTGTTCTGTTGCTTTGATTGCTTCCCTTATGTAAAGAGCTACTCCTCCTCCTCCTCTTTTACCCTCCCTGTCCTTCCTGTAGATAGTGTATCCTGGTATGTTTATGTCCCAGTCATGGTTTTGTGTGTACCATGTTTCTGTGACTGCCACAATATCCAGATGTTCCTCCTCCATCAAGGCCACTAATTCAGGAAGCTTGTTACTCAGACTATGGGCATTGGTACTCATTGCTCTCTATTTTTGATGGCTTTACCTTCTTTTGCAGCATCCCCACTGACCTGTCTACCTCGGTCTTTTCTCATTTAGTACCCTGTTTTTGTAGGAGGCTGGGATTTTCCTGCTCCTTATCAGTGCCTCCCCCCTTGACTAGTTTAAAAGCTTGCCAATGAAGCATTTAAACCGATTGCTTAAAAGACCTGTTCCCTTCCTGGACAGATGCAGACCATCCTGCCAGTATAGGCTGGTGTCCCTCCAGGTGGAATCCCAGTCCCCAATGAAGCCAAACCCCTGTGCTCCATACCATTTTTTCAACCATTCTTTAAACTGCATGGTGCAAAGTACCCTCGCCTCACTCATGCCATTGACAGGCAGCACCTCAGAGAAGGATATTGTGTGTGATACTTGTCTTAGACCCCTCCCCAATTCTACAAAGTCCTTCTGCACTGCTCTAATCTCATAATTAGCCAAGTCATTTGTCCCTAGGTGGACAATGATGTCCAGCTCAGACTCCCGTGCAGCTGTTCTCGTGATCCTGAGGATACGCCTCCTGTCTCTCCAAGCCATGGCATCAGGCAGGCACCTTACTTCAGTTTTCCCTGCTCCCCCCAGTTCTATCCCCCTAATAATTGAGTCCCCCACCAGGAGCTGCTTCCTTTCCTTTGTGGTGTCCTCTGCCTCCTTCCTGTGGGCCTCCCTTGTGGCAGTTGTCCTCAGCCTCCTTAGTCTCCTCTGTGGTTGCATCCATAGGGGAGCTATGCTCCCCCAGAATGGTGTATGGATTGTGGTGTGGAACAACTGACTGGGTGTGCCTCTGTTCCACCATCCTCACCTCTCCCACCTGTGGTCCAACTGCTATGCTTTCTTCGCAACCTCTGAGGTAGTGGTGGTGGCTCTGGTGCTCCCTGGATGGGGGAGGTTCCCTTCCTACCATCCAGTGTGGCCTGGGAGAAGGTCCCCTTACTACTGTCCAGTGTGGCCTGAAGACAGGCAACTTCCTCCCTCAGGGTAGAGAGTTGTCTGCAAATAGGGCAGCATCTCAGCCTCCAGAAAGGCTCCCAGAAGACTGCTGCCCCACAGCCATTACATTGCACTACTCCCCACATTTGTGTGTGTGTGTGTGTGTGTGTGTGATTGGTTTGTAATATGAAATATATATATATATATATATATATATATATTATACAATGTGCATTCTTATAGTGTCAGTGCAGTGTGCTAGAGAGGATATGACAGTGATATGCACCTTGCATTCTTCAGGAAATGATGTCAGAACACCAGGTATAAAGGAACTATTTCCAGGACTGGGTGGGGTGAGGGGTGGGAAGGGGTTGGGCCTAAACTGTGCCCTCACAAAACAATCAACTAAAAGCTCTGACCCACCGCTGCGATGAGTGCCTTCCTGTCAGCAAGATGCCCTACACAACAATTTGACAGAGAAAATACCCTGCTAATCAAACAGAGAAAAATCCACACACCCAAGTCAGACACAGGTAAACCTCCCCAGCCCCAAAACAGGTCTGGTGGTTTGTGCTCTGAACGCTGTCAGCCCCAAAATAAGTCAGCTGTGCTTTAAACTCTTCCTGCACTGAAAATGTTAAGAATTGTAACAAACAAACGGAAACCTAGATCCACCTCCCTCTGTTGCTTGAAAGCCTGTCTTTTCCTGTTTCACACTGCAGGTTTTTCTATGACAACTCCTTAACCACAGTAACTTATTTAAAAAATAGTTTAACTATCACAAACTCCTACGCACCAGTAAATTATTTAAAAATAGTTTCTGTCCCAAAATCCTAGTAGTCAATCCAGCTACCCCCAAGGGACAACCAAAATGAAGTATTCAAACACTTGTGAAGTTACTTCCAAGATAAGCAGAGTTTGCAAGCTCCTTTTTCAACTCCTCAGCCACCTGTAATTTATTTAAAAATAGTTTAACTGTCAGAAAATCCTAGTAGACAATCTAGCTACCTCCAAGGATCTACCCAAATGCAGTATTTAAATCCTTCTGAAGTTACTAACAAGATAAACAGTTTGCAAGCCCCTTCTTGGTTAAACACTAAATAAATATGTGAATAAAAAGCAATTACCAAGGGTAGTTAGTTTCACCTCCCACAGAATTAAGCAAAAGTGCACGTTTGTTGCAGATATCAAGTGCAATATAGAATTTCTCACACCGCTCACAGCTGAATAAAGAAGTAGTGTCCTTCCAGGTCAAGCAAATGTGCTTTGTTTCTCATGGTTTGCGTTTCCTTACATGCTTGCTATTGCATTTGTGTTTCTGTTTTCTTTGGAGTTATTGTTACTGTTACTGTTACCATTTGCTTTTACAATTCCGGTACCATCACTGTGTGCATTACAGTTTGCGTTTCCGTATGCGCTTGCATTTGTATTTGCTTTTCTGTTTCCTTTGGCATTATTGTTGCTGTTACTGTTACCATTTGTATTTACAATTACAGTAACGTGATCGTGCGTATAACGGTTTGCGTTTCTGTACGTGCTAGCGTTCACATTTCTGTTTCCTTTGGCATTATTTTACTTGTTACCATTGCCATTTGCATTTCTAATTGTGGTACCATGACCCTGCATGTTACAATTTGTGTTTCCATATACACTTGCTTTTGCCTTTCCGTTTCTGTTTCCTTTGGTGTTATTTTTGCTGTTACCATTACCATTTGCATTTGCAATTGCAGTATCATGACCGTGCTTGTTATGCTTTGCGTTTCCGTATGCTCTTGTGTTAGCCTTTCTGTTTCTGTTCCCTTTGATGTTATTGTTGCTGTAACACTTAACATTTGCATTTACAATAGCAGTACTGTGACTGTGCACATTACCAGTTGCATTTATGTACACACTTGCATCTCCATTTGCATCGCTGTTTGCTCTGCCATCACTTTGCACTTGCATTTCTGTTAATGTTTGCATTACTTTTTACATTTATGCCGCCATGTGCATAACCATTAACGCTTGCATTTACATTGCAGTTACCAATACTATGTCACTACACATCACATGGTGGGAGCGCGGGGTCCGAAGGGACCACGCTCCCATCAACACATTCTATTCAGTATTTATAGTCCTCATTCTCAAAAAGAAGGGAAATTCATGGCAAAAAACTCCATTTAATGCATAAGTTAGGGTTATTCCACAGCGACAAAAGCAAGGAAATTCGGTGTTAGGGTTGAAGCCACCTTTCACTCCCCACCCGCCCCCAACCGGCATCAGGGTGTGCATTGGGCTCGTCAGTCTAACTCTCACCCATTCTCCTGTACCACAGTTTGTTTACACATGTGGTGGGGTGAGGAGTTAGGGCCAACCAGCCCAATACACACCGATGCCAGTTGCGGGCTAGGGGTGCAAGTGGGGCTTTCAACCCTATACCCAAATTTCCTTGCTTTTGTCACTGTGGAACAACCCTAACTGATGCATTAAATGGAGTTTTTGCCATGAATATATATAGTATATATATATATATATATATATATATATATACAGTATATATAGATAGATATGTGTATATATATATATATATATATAGATATAGATATAGATATATATATATATATATATATATATATCTATATCTATTATATCTATATATATATAAAATAGTGGCATGGTAGTGCCACAATAGTTAGGGTTCAGTACCCCATTTAAGGTTAAAGTGTGAAATTTTGCAGCTTAATAACTTTGCCTCTGTATGACGGATTTACCTGAAACTTGGCAAGCATGGAGCAGTGTCATAGACCTCTGGATCTGCCAAGTTTTGTAATGGTTGGATATAAAAGTTGTGGAGCTATATAGCACTGTAGAAAGTCATATTTATGCTTTTTTGTGCACTCTTTGCTTGTGCCTACAGGTCACACTGTTTGAGCGACCGATCAGAAAACTTCAGGAAACATGCAGCCAGGGTCTCTGATGTGCCTTTCAAAAATTTCGTGAAAAAATATTAAACGGTTCAAAAGTTATTCAAAAAACAATTTTTCCATTATAGTGAAAGGGAAAAGTTAAAAAGTTCGACAGTGTCACAAATGCAGTATTTAGTGTTGACACAATTCTTGCTGTGTTCACCTAGTCGAGTCCTGAGGATGCTAACCATGTCTTTTTTGGGGGGTTAAACACCCCAGAAATATGATTTTAAAATTTTTGTAAAAAGTAGTGTTGCAAAGTAGTGTCGCACTTGTGACACTTTCGTGCTTTTATTTGCGAAAGTGTCATGATTTGCGACACTACTTTGCGACACTATGCCCAAAATAGTAGGAAATGTTTGCCCCCCTGCTGCAAAAGAACGGTTTGGTCTTTTGGGCTCAGATTTGGAGGGAAGAAAGCCAATTTCCCACAGATGTGCCTTTTTGTGGTTTGGTGACAAAATACTAGTGGGCTGCAAAGTTACATTACTCTTAAGTTGACAATTTTTCCCATAGGCTAACATAATGGTGTCTGCCAAGCCTTTCAGGGCCCGTATCTTGAAAACGCTTCGAGACATGGACTTTTCATCAGAAAAATTCTTATCCCCCCACTAGGGGATTAAGTACAAAGCTTACCAGGAAAGTCATAAATAATATGAGATTTTAATTTTTTTACTACCTCGTACAGTTCCTGAGATATAAGCAATTTAGTATTCCAAGTGTTCATTTTCTGCTCCAAGGACCATTGTTATGCATACATTCTTTGTATTCACTGTGCTTCTGAATGCACCTTTTTTGGGGAAAAAAGTGTGTGCATTTGCGTTACTGTTACAGCCAACGTTTCCGCTTGTGTTTCCATTACTGTTAGTGTTAGCATTTCCATTTACATCACCGTGTGCATTACCCTTTGCGTTTGCATTTGTACTTGAGTTTGCGTTACTGTTACCATTTGTGTTTCCATTACTGTTTTTGTTTGTGTTTCCTTTTGCATCACCATATGCATTACCATTTGCATTTGTGTACGTGCTTCCGTTTGCATTTCCGTTTGCGTTTCTGTTTCCTTTGGCGTCATCATTGGTGTTACCATAAGCATTTGCATTTCTAATTGCGTTACCATGACTGTGCGTGCTACCATTTGTGTTTGCATATGAGCTTGTGTCTCCATTTGTGTTTCCTTTGGTGTCAACGTTGGTGTTACAGTATGTGTTTGCGTTTCCAATTCCATTACCTTGACCGTGCGCATTACCATTTATGTTTGCGTACATGCTTGTGTTTGTGTTTCTGTTTGTGTTAGTGTTCCCTTTAGCATCATCATTGGTGTTACCGTAGCCATTTGCATTTCCAATTGCGTTACCATTACTGTTTGCGTGTTCATCATCATTTGCATTTGCGTTTCTGTTGGCCTTAGCATTCGTGTTTTTCATAGTGGTTCCATTGTCAATTGCAGTATTGTTTCCTTCTGCATCGCCGTTGCCGTTACCATTGGCATTTCTGTTTGCGTTTCTCTTACGGTTTGCATTTTCATTACCATTTGCATTTGTGTTTTTGTTGCCGTGAGCGTTTGCATTACCGTTTGCATTACCATTTCTGTTTTTATTAATGTTTGCATTTGCGTTTCTCTTACCGTTTGTGTTATCGTTTACATTTGCTTCACCATGTGTGCTTCCGTTTGCACTTGAGTTTATGTTACAGTTAGCATTACTATTTTATTTTACTTCACTGTTTCCATCACCATTTGCATTAACATTACCATTTGTGTTTTTGCGTTTGTGTATTGCACTGCACTGCACTGTTTTCCGTGACACATAGTACAGCCAGTGTGTGGTTGATTGGTCTGAAACTCGGCATGTAAAAAGAGCTTAGTTCAAGGAACATGTCATTTTTTGATGGTGAAAAAATGTGTTCCATTCCAGAGTTATGGCCATTTTAAGTTGCCCTGCTTTGCCTTCTGCCATTTTAGTGCTTTTTTCAGCTGTGATTTCCACCATTTTGTGTTGGAAGACTTCTTAAAGGTACAGAAACATAAATATTGAATATCTCTGGAACGGTTTGGTCTTTTCACATGAGATTGGGAGGGTGTTGAGTGGATGTCATGGAGATGTTAATTATGCTGTTTACATTTTAAAAAAATAATTTGCTGCAGAGATACTGCATGATGCAGATAACATTTTGTGCATAGTGTTTTGCATGGTGCTATTGCCTTTAAATTTATAGCATAGGTAGCCCTAGTGGCTCGGAGGTGCCGTGCAGTGGTTTTGTGTGTAAAACATTAACAGGTGCAGAATTATGCCATTCCAATGAATGACAATTTTGTTCATTACACTTCAATAACTTCTGAACCGTGTGTACAATTTGACCGGCATTTGGAATGTACAAAGATTAATAATTCATCTTTCAGTGTGCCAATTTCCAGGTTGCTGGCCCTTATGGTTGCTGAATTATGTATGTTACATAGTTTGCACGTGGCACTGTGCGGCCGTTGAACAGATGTACACATAATTCTGGACACACGGTGTGCCATGGTACATGTCTTCATTTACCGATTTTCATTTCACTCAGTCATACAGTTTTTGCACAGCACAGTGACAAAAAAATCAAATGGTGGGAGCGCTCCCACCACCACATTCCATTCACTATTTATAGTGAACATTCTCAAAAAGAGGGGAAATTCATGGCAAAAAAATCTGTTTAATGCATCAGTTAGGGTTTTCCACAGCAACAAATGTAGAAATTCAGTGTTAGGTTGAAACCCTAACTGCCCATCCCTCCACCACACACACACACACACACACACATACATGCAAGTAGGAGAAGGACCAAGGCAACACAACCAATCACACACAACCAGCAGGCGGTAACAGGAATAACATACAACTATCTAAAGCATGAAACTACACACCCATCCTTCCATCAGGCTGTGGCATGGGGACATCATTGCTAACTCTAAACCCGGACATTCCACGGACCGCAAAACACATATCACAATGGACAACTGGGCATGTTGGGCCATACACTGCCACCAACACATAACACAGAGTACACATATGGTATTTTGAGGTTCTCAAGATCCAAAAGAGGATTTTGCACATTCCCTGAAATACTTTTGAAAATCACTTTAGCAAATGCGACAGTGTCGTACTATACATTTGAGACACTTTTGTGTTTGTGATAGTATTTGTGCGACACTATTTTGCATGCCTTTGGTATTTTGCGACACTATTTTGCATGCTTTTGCAAATGCGACACTGTCGTGTCATCCGTTTGTGACACTTTCGTGTTTGAGACAGTATTTTGAAACACTACTTTATATGCTTCCACAAATGCGACACTTTCATTTCTTCCGTTTACATGTTTCAGAACGTAGTTTGCGAAAGTGTGCTCCTAATGATTGCACATCTTTGCCATCATCCTGCAAGCAAATGGTTGGGTCCTTTGGGCTAAAATTTGCAGGGTGGCAAGACCTGTCCCACAGATGTGCCTTTTCCTGCTTTTGTGCTAAAATACTTAAGGATGACAAAGTTACACTGTTCCAAAATTGAGCAATTTGTCATAGACTAACACTGCAGTGCCCATGATGCCTTTTGCCACCCATATGTTGAAAATGAAGCGAGGTACACCATTTTTGCTACTGCCAGCTTGGTTCACCTTTATGTGAACTAACCTCGTAGAACAACTTTGTAAATAATGTATGATATCTGAAGTTGTATTTCTCCACTTCCTACAGTAACACAGGTATACACCTCCAGCTGGTTGTGTGTGATTGGTTGTGTTGCCTTGGTCCTTCCCCTACTTGCATGTAAGTGTGTGTGTGTGGTGGTGGGGGGTGGGGGAATCTGCAGTTAGGGTTTTTAACCCTAACACCAAATTTCCTCACGTTTGTCGCTGTGGAACAACCCTAACTGATGCATTAAATGGATTTTTTTGCCATGAAAATATATATATATATATTCTATGCAAAAAACTTTGATAATGCATCAGTTAGGGTTCTTCTAAAGTGAACAAAGCAAGGAAATTTGATTTTAGGGTTCCCAACCCTTGCACCCTACCCTCAGCCTGCCTCTACCAACAGGCATCGGGGTGTGCATTGGGGTCATTGGCCCTAACTCTAACCCCATCTCATCTGTAAGCAAGCTGAGGTGGTGCAGTGTAGGAGAATGGGGTGAGAGTTAGGGCCAATGACCCCAACGTACATCCAGATGCCTGTTGGTGGGGGCAGGCTGGGGGTGGGGTGCAATGGGTGGGAACCCTAAAATTGAATTTCTCACATTTTTCACTGTAGAAGAACCCTAACTGATGCATTAACAAAGTTTTTTGCATAGAATATATATATATATATATGTGTGTGTATAGGTAGATATATGTGTGTGTGTATATATATATATATATATATATAGATATAGATATATATATATATATATATATCTATAGATATGTACTATAGTGGCACGGTAGTGCCGCCACTATAGTTAGGGTTGAGTACCTCATTTATGGTAAATCTGACATTTAGCAACTTAATAACTTTGCCACTGTATGACAGATTTTCCTGAAATTTGGAATACACAGTCTGCTACCATAGTTCTCTAGACATGCCAAGTTTCATTATGGTCAGATGTACAGTTACAGAGCTACAGAGTGCCAAAAAACACATCAATTATGGGGTTTTGCATGTTTCTTTGCTTGCACCTACAGCCTGCACATTTTGTGTGGTTGGTCTGAAAACTTCAGGGAACATGCAGCTGGTTTCCCCAATATGTCTTTCAAAGATTTTGTGAAAAAATATTAAATGGTTTAAAAAACACTGAATCCCATTATAGTCTATGCGAAAAGTTAAAATATGAAAACATGTCTCAAATGCAGTTTTTAGTGTCATAAATAACCCTTTTACTTTTGTGATTCAGCCATTTTTTTCATTTGGTGGTCAGAGAAATGCTTGGCATTTAAAATTGGGACCCACTGGGGACACAATTCTTGTTGTGTTCACCTAGTCAAGCCCTGAGGATGCTCCCCATATCTTTTTGGGGGGAAAAACACCCCAGAAGTATGTTTTTCAAATGTTTGTAAAAAGTAGCATGCAAAGTACTTTTGCATATGTGACACCTTCGTAATTTTTTTTTGTGAAAGTGTTGTGATTAGCGAAAGTACTTTGCGACACTATGCCCAAAACAATAGGAAATCTTTGCCACCCTGCTGCAAAACAACAGTTTGGTCTTTTAATCTGAAATTTCCAGGGAAAAAAGCCAACATCACACAGATGAGCCTTTTGGTGGTTTACTGCCAAAATATAATAAGACTGCAAAGTTACAGCACTCCAAAATTGACTGTTTTTCCCATAGGATAACATTACGTCATCTGCCACACATTTTGGGTCCTGTATCTTGAAAACAGTTTGAGATATGAACTTTACGTCACAAAAATTCTTAGTCCTCCACTGGTGGGTTAAGAGCAAAACTAGCCTGGAAAGTCATAAATAATATGAGATTTTATTTTTTTTTTCTATGTTGTATGGTTCCTGAGATATAAGCAGTTTAGTATTCCAAGTACTCATTTACTGGTCCGAAGGCCATTATTGTGTCCACATTCTTTGTATTCACTGTGCTTTTCAGTGCACCTTTTTGGGACACAAAGCGTGTGTGTTTGCTTTACTTTTACCATTAGCATTTGCATTCACGTTTCCGCTTGCATTCCTATTACAGTTTGTGTTAGCATTTCCTTGTGTGTCACCATGTGCATTACCATTTGCAGTTACATTTTCATTTACATTTGCATTTCCATTTGCTTTACTGTTTCCTTTGGGCGTCACCATTGCCATTACCATTAGCGTTTATGTTTCTATTTGCACTACTGTTACCGTTGGTGTTTTCGTTACCATTTGCATTACTATTTGGGTTTGCGTTTTCATTACTCCTAGTGTTTGCATTTGCATTTACATTGTTGCTTGCGTTACTGTTTCCTTGTGCCTCGCCATTGCCATTACCGTTTGCATTTCCATTTGTATTACCATTACCATTTGTGTTTCCATTACCGTTTGGGTTACCATTACTGTTTGCATTTATGTTTGCACTTGCATTTCCGTTATCTTTTGTGTAATCATTTCCATTTTTGTCATCGTGTGCGTTACTGTTTGAGTTTACTTTTGCATTACCGTTACCCGTTGCCATTTCCTTTTGAGTCACCATTGGCATTACTATTTGTGTTTGCTTTACCGATACCTTTTGTGTTTCTGGTACTGTTTTCATTAGTGGTTTCATTTACTTCACCATGTGCGTTTACCATTTGCGTTTCTATTTGTGCTTGCATTTGGATTTCTGTTTGCGCTACCATTATCATTTTAGTTTTCACTGCCATTTGGGTTACCATCTGTGTTTGTGCTAATGTTTGTGCTTGCATTTCTGTTGCCATTTATGTTATCATTTTCATTTGCTTTTGCAGTTGCATTTGCGTTACCATTTGTGTTACTGTTTCCTTTTATGTCACCATTGGCGTTACCATTTCTGCTTGCGTTTACGTTACCATTACTGTTTTAATTTTTGATTCCATTTGCGTTACCATTTGTGTGTGCGATTTCGTTACCGTTACTGTTCTCGTTACTATAACCATTACCGTTGGCATTACTGTTAGTGTTAACGTTCACATTAGGATTACTGTTACCATAGCCGTTACTGTTACTGTTAGCATTACCATTACTGTAAGGGTTATTACACAAAATGGGAAGCATGGTGGGAGAGCAGAGCCCTTTGGGCCCTGCTCTCCCACCACCACATACCATTCGCTATTTATAGTGCACATTCTCAAAAAAGAAGGGAAATTCATGGCAAAAAAATCCATTTAATGCATCAGTTAGGGTTGTTCCACAGTGACAAAAGTGAGGAAATTCAGTGTTAGGGTTGAAAACCCTAACTACTCATTCCCCCCACCTCCACCACCACCACACACACACACATTCGCAAGTAGAGGAAGGACCAAGGCAACACAACCAATCACACACAACCACCAGCAGGTAACAAAAATAACATACAACTAACTAAACCATGAAACCACACACCTATGCTCCCATCGGGCTGTGGGGTCATCACTGCTAACTCCAAATCTGGATGTTCCATGCACCACAAAACACATATCACTATGGACAACTGGACATCTTGGGCCACAAGATGCCACCAACACATAACACAGACTACACATATGGCATTTTGGGGTGTACAAGACCCAAAACAGGATTTTGCACATTTACTGAAATACTTTCAAAAATCACTTTCACAAACGCTACAGTGTCGTGGTATGCATTTGCAACACTTTTGTGTTTGCAGCACTATTTTGCATGCTTTTGAAACTGCAACACTGTCATGTGTTCTGTTTATGATGCCTTCATGTTTGTGACACTGTTTTGCTAAAGTATGCTCCTGAACACTGCACATCTTTGCCATCATCCTGCAAGCAAATGGTCAGGTCTCTTGGGCTGCAATTTGCAGGGTTGCAAGCCCTGGTCCCACAGATATGCCTTTCCTTGATTGTGTGTTAAAATACTTAAGGATGACAAAGTTACACTGTTCCAAAACTGAGCAATTTACCATAGACTAACATTGCTGCACCCCTGATGCCTTTTGCTACCCATATTCTGAAAACATAGCGAGGTACACAGTTTCACTACTGCCACCTTCTTTTGCCTTTAGGAGAACTAACCTGATGGAACAAATCTTGAAATACTGTATGACACCTGCAGTTGGATTTCTTACATATTTGCTACAGTAACACAGGTATACACCTCCTGCTGGTTGTGTGTGATTGGTTGAGTTGCCTTGGTCCTTCCACTACTTGCAAGTATGTGTGTGTCACTGTGGAACAACCCTAAGTGATGTATTAAATGGAGTTTTTTGCCATATATATATATATATATATATATATTTATGAAATAGGTGTGGCGATAAACAGAGTGTGATAAATCCATTTATTTGAGTCACTGGGTGGGAAATTCAAAAGGATTGCGCTATGTGCAATAGGGTTGCACCAGTGCAAGTCCGAAAATGTGCCATTCAGTGATATTCAGCGGGAGGCAGTTGCGCTACTGAAAACATGCTGAGCAACAGCTCAATGCAAATGAAGGCATGCGCAACTGAAGGGGGTGGATCCATGCATAAAGAGCGCAATGCGATATTCAAAGGCTTGCACAATGCGCAACAGTGGAACAGCTGGAAGTTGCGCCACGGCTGAAATGAGCCAAAATTAAAATGCTCAAGGAAGAGGCACAAGAACCCAACAGGGAATGCTCATGAGGAGCAACAGAGAGCAGGCCACAGCAGCAACCAGTGCAGGTCAGGGAGTAGGCAGGACAGAATAGTGGCAGCTGAAGGTGTGTGGGGCCACAGAGTTTGGAGGTCAGTAGGTGTACCCGGTGCAGTGGAGGTGCAGTCAGGACAGTGGGGGGAACAGAACAACAACAGCTGGGGAGAACACAAGCCAGGGAGATGGACAGTGCCACCTTCCACATGGAAGCTGTAGTTAGGGGGGTGAGAAGGCATGCTGCAGGGGGACGTGGCTGTGGAAGGGCCCATCGGCGGTATGCCCCCAACAGGCAGTACCGTGCCCACATCAGCTTTGAGCTGTATTCAGATGTCGAGATTGTGAGCCAGTACTACCTGAACAGGGCAATACTGAGGCGGCTCTGTGAGCTGTGCAGTGATGTGATGCAGGCACCCTCACGACGGAGTCACGCTTTGTCAGTGGAGACAAAGGTAACAGCCTGCATGTGCTTGCTCACCACGGGTACCTTCCAGAGGCCAACAGGGGACACCACAGGCATAACATAGTTGGCCACATCACGCATCCTCACCCAATTCCTCAGTGCACTGCTGCCACATGCTGTGGAGTACATCCATTTCCCCAGCACTGCGGCAGAGTGTACAGCAAACATACAGGAGTGCCACAGGGTAGCACATATGTCTGGCATGCTAGGGGCGATAGACTGCACCCATGTGGCTATTCACACACCACCTGGCCCCGATGGGGCCCATATCACAACTGGAAGTGGTTCTCCAGTGTCAACTGCCAGGTGGTGTGTGATGCCAGTGGGCGCATCATCAATGTCTGTGCCACGCACCCTGGCGGAGCACATGATTCATTCATATGGTACCAGTCTGAACTGTGCCATCAATTCGAGAGTGGGGACATCCCCACAGGACACCTAGTGGGTGAGTATGCATGTAGGAGCGGCAAAGTTGGGGGATGGGCGGGTAAGCCACAGGTGCCATGGGAGTGGCACACAGGGCTAGGGACAGTATGGTCCTGAACATGACACTAACCTCCACTATCTCCACACAGGTGACAGTGGATACCCACTCTGTCCCTGGCTGCTCACACCCTACCGGTGCCCCACGACCCCATCGCAGCAACGCTTCAATGAGGCACATGCCACAACACACATCATCGAGCAGGTGTTTGGGATGCTGAAGGCATGCTTCTGATGCCTAGACACCTCCGGCGGTGCCCTACAGTACAGCCCCTCAAAGGCCTGTGGGATATTCCTGGCCTGTTGTATCCTGCACAACATGGCCAAAGACTGTGGGATAGCCATACAGGTCGAGGAGGGGGACAGCGATGGGGACACCGGTGACGCCGGTGATGATGGGGATGAGCAGCCCCCCCTTGGATGGCATGACCCCCGACTGATCCGGCTGGCCCAGCTGCACCGGGACACCATCACAGAGGAGCATTTCTCACAACACAGGTAAGTCATGGGGCCATGTGCAACCAACACTGCCCAGGGCACAATCCACATACACACAGGGTAACACACCAGGGGTGCATGACGGCGAGGGGAGTGGAAGGGTACAGGCGCACAAACACACAACCAGGGAGGGGTGAATAGTTACATGCTACATGGACAGACACACACACACACACCAGGCACAAAGTGCACAGGGGAAGGTGCACAGCAGAGCAGGAACAGACATGTCAAACACACAGATCCACAGACCACCCCCACCACCTGTACTGTCCATGTACATGTGTCAGATGCTGGGCACCCTTGCACCTTGGTGTACAGTACAATGCAGGCATCATCATGCACATGCACCTGTGGACAGCAGTCGGGTGGGTGTTCAGGTGGTCCGTGTGTCGGCGAGTTGGGAAGGGCACCCACCGGTGAACTGCCCACCATGACACACATTGCACACAGGGCAGAACCAGACAAGGCCCACACTGGGAGACAGGTCAGTCATGTGGCACTGTGCCACAGCCACCTTGGATGTGTGGGCGGCCCTGCCGAGATCCAGCAGCACTGGCAGACTGAGCATGGGCCACATGGGGTTGCACCAATGGACCACCAGGGGTACCACTGCGTGAGCGTGACCTTGTCCGCACAGGGGTCTGCAGCATACAAAACATACCTACACCAGGGGTGCTCGGGATGCCCACAGCAGAACCTGGCATCGACAGGCCGGGTGTCGCATGATGCCGGGAACAGGGAGTGGAGAGCATACTGTGTGGGGTGCACGGTACAGGGGCACCTGACTGTGTGCCCAATGCAGCCATGACAGTGACCAATGCCTGGGTCTGCCTGTCAATGGCAGCGGTCACATCCATCTGCATTTGGACCATCTCTGCAATGAGCATTGCATTGTCCCTGCTGTGCCGCTCCACAGCCACACACAGTGCCTCCACAGACGTTGCAACCCGCATCTGCTGCTGTACTGATGCCCGCAGCAGGTGGGTGTGCTCGTCAAACAGGTCATCTGCCACATCGGCAACCTGTCCCCCAGGGTATGGAAGGGCCTGATGCTCAACACCCCTTGAGGGTGGGCGCTGTTCACCAGTACCAGGTATGGGCAAGTCAACAGGTGGTGTGCATCCGCCACCACTGAACCCTGTACCCCCAGACCCGGTGGGTGACTGCTGCTGCTGCCCCTCCACCTGCTGTGCCCAAGGGACCAGTTGTTCCACTGCTGTGTCCGCAACAGTGCCAGAGACCTGCACAGCCACCGGTGCTGCCCCACCGGTGCTGGCAGGCACAGCCTGGGACTGTGCTGATGTGCTGGCACACATGTTGGAACCAGCTAGGTCCATGGGCGTGAGCTGTCCTGCTGTGTGTCCATTATGTGACACACCCGTGTCACTGCCCATAGCGGTCGTTGCATCATCAATGGTGCAGGTTCGTGCCACAGCCACAGCGTGCTGGCATGCTTGCATGCCTGACCACTGAGACACAGGAAGGGCAACCCCACACCTGACTCACCGACATCGGAGATGGCAGCCAGGCGTGCACACTGGTGCAATGCACGCCGGCTACCAGCAGAGGTGGATGGACCCTCCTCCATCTCTGGATGGATGTCAACAGTGCACGAGCCCACCACCACTGTCCCCTGCAGATGCACAGGATCTGTAACAGAAAGTGAGAACATGTCAGTGCATGGGATCAACCTTCCCCCCGACCATGTCATACCATGCAGTGATGGGCTACCACCTGTCTGGAAGCCACCTCCTGGAACACCCTCAATGGCACTGCACAGCATGGATGCAGCAAGATGGTCCTCCACAGGGGTCAGCTGCACCACCTCTGGTTGGCCCTTGCCTGTGGCAGCGCGTGCCACTCTGAGGGCTGCCACCTTCTCCTTCACCCGTCTCCTGTTGGTCCCCATCTTCTTCTTACATTCCTGCATGGAGCGCTGGTGGCTTCAGTGCAGGTTTACAGAGCGAGCTACCCCCTCCCATGCAGCTGCACGGGCCTGAGGGTGCCCCGCCGTCCACTGAGTAGTGGCTCTTCATCCAGGTAGGCCTCGAAGAGTGCCTCTGTTTCAGCCTTTGTGAAGTTGGGCCTCCTCTTCCACCCACCATCATCCTCCTCACCCAGTCCTTGCTCGGCCATGTCACGGTCTGTATGGGTGGAAGTGAACACCTGTAACTGTGCAGTTTACAGCATTATCCCATGACCATAGTCCATAACATCACACAGCATGCAACCCACCTATCACCTGCAGTAACCGAATATGGCCACTGCAGATCACTGTCGTACATTTATAGCGCAATGCATGCAAATTAGGAGTGGAGCAACTTTAATGAGATGCAAATCATGCCACTGCGTCATTGAATGGTTGATCAGCTTATTTGCATATGACAGCTGAATATCACACTGTTGCGCTTTGCACAATACGGTTGAGTCGGCTGAGCCTATGGCACAGTTCTGTGACTGCGTAGTACACTGCACTGCACATGCCCAGGTGGCTTACACAGGTGGATGACGTGCTGTGCGTGATCAGCAATACAGGACACAGCCACCATTGTGCCAGTGGCGCTACAGCGCTGGTCACCACATGGCGCTGTGGCACAACTGCGCAATAGTCCACTGTGGCACTGGCACGCAGGCGACCGATCACGCTGGACATGTAGATGTCCGATGGCACTGTGTTTGGCCTTGCGCCACAGACATGACCTTGTGCCCGACCTTTGCCCCCTTGGCGCTGTACGTCTGGCATGTGTGCAGCTCTATCTCGCTGTTCGGTAACAGCGCAATAGGGACCGACGGCACTGTATGAACAGCATGATAGGGACAGACGGAGTTGTATTGTGCAACATTTCCATGTGGGGTTGCCGTGTTGCGGAGCACCATATTGCCTACTATCAACCTGTGGACATGGCATGCAGGAGAGCTCCCCAGTGGAGTGGCTTGAGGTGGCCAACCTAGTGGCTGTGGTGGAGCCTCACTATGGGCCACTGTTTGGGGGGAACCCCTAGACATGGCCTGCACCCAAGTGTGGCAGCAGGTGGCTACTGAGCTGGAGCAGGTCACAGGGTGGCGCCAAACAGCGGAGCAGTGCAGGCACCGCTACAGTGACCTGTGCAGGAGGGAGCAGGCACTGCTGGCACACCTCAGGTCCCATGCCAGGAGGGGCATTGTGTCTAGGCCAGGTGGGTGAGCCGTCTATGCACCTGTATTGTCCACAGGGGTAAAACTGTGTCTTGTGGCCAGAGCATGGGGGAAGGTTGGTCCATGGTTGGCTGTGACAGTGTTTGCAGGTGCGTGATGTATGGGTCTGGCTGTGTGGGCAGGCACACTCATTGGAGCAGGGGGCTGTCTGCTTTTGGATCTCACTAATGTGTTTCTCAACGTTTGTTTCCCACAGGCGTGGAGGAGCAGAGGAGGGCCCAAGCTGAGGCGCAGAGGGGTGCTGCGGAGGTGGCCGGCAGAGGTGGCAGCGGTGTGGGCCCACAACAGCAGCAGCAGCAGCAGCAGCAGCAGTGGCTTGATGAGGGTGAGTGTCATTACATCATGGATGCTATTGCATGCTATGGGGGGAAGGGCATGGCCACCATCCATGGACAACACTGCCATGCACGTGACGTGTGACAGTCAGCACTGTCCAGTGGCACTGCATGTCTGTGAGTACATCACTGGTGGTCCATGCATGCACTGGGCACATGGCTGTGGCACTACCTTCCCAACACATAGCCATGTCACTGTACTGCCTCGGTTGCGCTGTGCTGGGCATGGGTGGGGTGTGTGTGCAGTGGCACACATGGCTGTTGCTGCCTGGTTGGGCTTGGCCTGTGCACGGTCACTGTGAGTGTGTGCAGTCCATCACAGGGGCGGGGCACTTGGCTGTATGCCATGCATATTGGGTGGGCTTCAGGGTTGTGTACAGTCATAGCCATTGATTCTGTTCCCTTGCCCTAGGTGTCCAGGTCCTGCGCAGAATAGAGCAGGCCATCCACCACCTGTTGGAGCTGTCTCATGAATCCCTACACATTCTCAGGGAGATGAACCAGAGGGATGTGCGACGCCGGAGGAGGACACGGGGTCCGAGGCAGCCTGCCGATCTGCAGCCTGGGGGGCAGTAGCTGCCCCACAACTACCCCCTTTACCCTTCCCTCACACCTTGCCTTCCCTCACCAAGTTCTTCACCCCTACCCCACACCCACAGCTACCTTGTACCCGTACCCCCACCCCTGTATTGTATATATTTGTAAATAGTTGGTTGTTCCTGTTGTTGTTGTTGTTCTGTTATTCATTGAAAATATATATATCTATTTTGTTATGTATACTGTGGTGGTCTCTGATTTGCAGCTGGCTAATGGTGCTCAGTTGCAGTGGTATGCATGGCATCTGGTGTGATTGTGGGATCTGGTGGGATTGTGTGTGTGTGTGTGTGGGGGGTGTGTCCCTGGTGTGGTGGTGGCTTTCAGCCGGTCTGGCCGTGTGCTGCCACACACCACTGTGGGCTCTTGGTGGGTCTGGCTTGTATGGTTCTGTGGTACACACGGTTGCATTGTGCCGGGGGGGCATGGTGATTCTGGCAGTGCTGGTCATGGTCACTGCTCATGGGTGGTGTCTTGGGGTTCCAGTGCAGGGTGTGCTGTGCACAAGGGGGGCTGTGGTACACTTGGGTTGTCCAGACCCTTTGTGTGGCAGTCTCTGCTTGCCAGTGGATGTGCTGGGGCGCCATGACCCAGCTGTACTTTGTAGGCTTGTCCCCATGGGCCAGTGGAAATTCCGTCCCTCCACCAGTGATGCTGTGCTTTGGGTGTGGGGGTGTGTTGTTAGTTCGGCAGTGTGTTCCTGTGCCCATCTGTGGCATGGGTGATGGGCCCCTGCCTACCTCCCTGGTTGTGCAGTTCCATTGCTCTGCTGCTGGGGGGGCTCCCTGCTTGCACTATGGCACATCTCAACTGCTCAGCTGGGCTGGCCTTGTTGCGCTATGGTGCAACATATGTGCTCAGCTTCCCCTTCCTGATTGCACTATGGTGCAGGTTGTGCGCTATTCAGACGTTGGCTGGTTGCGCAATTTGACTTGCTCCACATTTGAATATCGCGTCTGTTGCGCATGTGCGCAATTGACTTGTGCTTGCTCCTGCTATTGCGCACATTTTGGGCGCAGTTTGAATATCTGGCCCAGAGTGTGTATAAATAAGGGATATACAATGGGTCTACTGGAAATATCATTGATATTTCCCCTCGAGTGGAGTTTGACCTTATGACCTCACAAGTGGTCAAACTGCACAAGGGGAAAACATTATTGATGTTTCCCATAGACCTATTGTATTTCTTATTTATGTAATGGGAAATGTTATGTTTTTTAGGTTCTGCATTGTTTTAATTGTTTTTTGTTATTTATTTTAGTAATTTGCTGCTGAAGTATTGTTTCCGTAATTGTAGTATGTAGGGATGCTAGCCTGTTTGCTAGGGCATTTATGTGGTGCCATTCATAATGTGCTGTTTAATTGGCATCAGTTTTTTGTGGATAGGCTGAGCAAGTTTATAAAACATGGCGGTGGCGCTACCGCTTAGCGGTGAAGTGAGAGTGCGGCACGATAGTTTCTTTTTCTTTTTTTGGGAGGCCAAAGCTTATTTCAGCAGTGTTCTGCATCTGATTGATCCTTCCTTTCATTTTTGAGATTCTTTGGGTGCAGCGGATGTCCTTTCCAGTATGGAGTTACTGAGTCACATATAGAGTGGTAGATGGATCTGCAAAGATAGCGAGGTATTAAGTGTTGTCTGTGATTTCTTCTGTTTTGTTAATTTTTCCTGTGAAAGCTGTTAAATTGAGAAACAAGAAAAGTGCCTCTCAGTGTGAATGCTGGTTTCACACTGAGGAGGTTATGAGGCAGAGCTGTTCTATGAGTAAGTGAGTGAGTGAATTCTGCGTATACACAGAGGGTGGCTTCTGTAAGGGAGAAAGTGAAAGTGTTCTGTGTGGTGTTACAGTGAAATGAAACTGACAGTGAGAGCTGGCATGCAAGTGAGCAGGTGAATTCTAACTACACTGCTCATGCTGCCAGCTCCCACCAATCAAAATGTTTCTGAGTAGTTGTGGTGAAGTGCAGATAGTGCCTTGTTATTACCTACAGTGAGAATAAATGATCTACAGTGAGAATAAACATGATATTCTCACTGTAGATCTGACAAGGCAAAAATACTGCTGTTATTTGCCACTTTTTATCCTCACCCCATTACATAAATTTATTTATACACACAGTTACTCATTTATACACACAGTTTCTATGTCACAAATCTGTTTGGAATTCATTTAGAATGCTCAGCCTCAGAAGCAGTACTAACCGTATTCAAATGAAAATAACTTTAAAATGAAAACATATAGCATCGTAATGTGAGCACGAACAGTGTTCAGCACAAAATTATCTACAAAATGAATGGTGTTTGAGTAATAGATACCTTATAGATTTTTTATAATTAGCAAAAAAACAGAAGAACATTTTATTTTTTGTTCACTTTTTTGACAAACAAATGTGAATAACTTTAAAACAAAAAATTATAGCATGGTACTGTGAGCACGAAAAATGTTCAGCACAAAAATATCCACAAAATGAGTGGTGTTTCATTTATAGAGACCTTTTAGTTTTTTTATACTTAGCAAAAAACAGCATAAATTCAATTTTATTTTCCCTTTTTTGACAAACAAATGTAAATAACTTTAAAATGAAAAAGGTAGCATAGTACTGTGAGCATGGCCTTTGTTCAGCAAGAAGTTTTCTACAAAATGAGTGGTGTTTCATTTAGTAGTAACCACTATGCCAGGTGGACATATTCTAGGAAAGTTAACCAAAACTCCCAGAAATTATTATTTAAAATAAAGATAAACAGTCAAAACCAAATGTTCCTGCACTTATAGAAAGCATCCCTATTGCATAAATGAAATATACAATGGTGAGCTTTCAGATAAATGATTTATCTACACTTGTGCTGTTTGACTTCGGACACCTCACTGATGGCTTACGCCACTCGGGAGGTTACCTAAGGTCAAACAGCACTTGTGTAGCTCAATCATTTATCTGACAGCACACCACTGTATATCATATATATATAGGCAGGAATACAGTATTTGAGAGACTCATACCTACTGCACATTGACAACCTGTAACTTTTTGGTGAATTGTTAAAAGGTTCACATCACACCCCTAATTTGTAGTTCCACAGTAGGAGAGATAGTAAACATAACATGACCCAGTTTGGTTCCACTGTGTTCTTTCAGTTTTATCACAAACATCTATTTACCCTTTCAGTTAGGGCTCCATTTTGTGACATTGCTTCCAGTCCCAATTTAAGTATTTAAATACAGCTCTTTATTGTGCCCTAGAAACCCAACTCTTGTTAATGGGTTATCTAATTACTTCATTTTAGCCTCCCCCATGAACTCCCTGTACAGAATAACATTTTTTGGCTTTTATTAAATCATTTTATACAGCTGTAACATTCATAACATGTGGTGTCCAACTAGTACCTCATTCTAAGAAGACTGTGCCTTTAATTTGCATGGACTGTGGTCCAAAAGCATTACTGTATTTGGTGACCTTCTTTTTGTTAATGACATGCTGCCAAAACCTTGCAGTTTGTTATAACTCATTTATTTAGAAAATTCCCTTTTCCCATGGCATGTTATTTTCTTGTCCTTTTGTGACCCACATTACTATTGGTTCCTCCACTGGCCCAGACTCTTGAGAACCAGAAATGCATGCTGACACCATCAGTCATCACCCCATGGCTCTTTAAAGCCATGGAGCTGGTGGTTCTGCATTCTTTTTACTGCAACCTACATTCTGGACAAGACATGTTGTCCTCCTGAAGTTTGGAGTTATGCACTTTACGGGCGCTACAGTAGGCTATTCTTTGTGCACCTCAGCTGCTCTTTTGTACCCCAGTGTGTCAAACATCTGCAGAGTGTAAAGGTACACATTTGCTTTTTGGGAAACATAGAGACATGTAGTTGGACCTTGCCTCATGGTCCCAAGATGCTGGACTCGGGGGTTGAAGGGTGGGGTAGGGGCAGAGAGAGTTGATTATAAAGCATTTTAAAATTGAACAACTGCAGGTTTCCTAGATTAAATGGTTATACATGTATACTTATTCTATAGACCAAGTTCCTACATGGGGATCATTTTGTGTAGCCTGGTCCCTGCACTGGGGCATTTTGTGTGATCCTGTTCTCTATCAGGGGCTCCTTTAATGTTATTGCTGCTAAACAGTTTGTTTTGTTCTGGGCCAAAAAAACTGCAGTTTTGGGGAGTATATCAATTGGACCTGGTTAGTGCTGGGGCTCATTTTGTATTAGGTATCAGAACACCAAAACTACTATTTGGAGAGTTCTGTAATAAGAAATAAAATGCATGCAGTACTGGGAGAGTAAATGTATAGGACCTGGTCTCTGCAGGTGCTCAGTTTGTGTAGACCTGATCTCTTTAGGGGCTTATGTTGTGTGTGAGGCATCAGAACACCAGAACTACTTTTAAACTACCTGCTTATCTGCTAAACTTAAAAAGAAATCCTGGTTAATATCATATTTATATTTCTCTTTGCAATCCTATATGGTCCTGTGGGTTTGGGGGTTGGGGGTTCTTATAATACAGTACTTTATTTTTTTTCTGTCCTATATACAGTACAGTACCATTTAATGATACTAAACTGACATGAAACTGAAATAGGACATGTTATACAGTACACTTAAAATATTACTCATGAGTAAAGTCTGGTGGTGGTGTTGGGGCGGTCATAGGCTTAAAACATAAACGTGCTTATAAGGGGCTTAAATAGAAAGGCAGTAGGAGCATAATGGCACAAAGATTAAATGGAGTTTAAAGAAGCAAAAAGGAAAAAAAGAAACAAAATAAAAATCATATTGTATACCATGATTCTGAGTTTCAGTGTGCGTTAATGTCTACTAGGGAATGTAAACTATGGGAAGTAAAAGTAATTGTTTGTTGTGCACTGTGGCCTAGGATGGCATATGTGGGAGTAAATGTGATGTAAAGAAATGTTCTCTTACTAGAAGAGCTACACGTGGTGCTGCCACCCAGTCACCATCTAGTGCAGTAATTTTATATAATTTTCATTGTTTTGTGTATGTTTAGGCTTGTTTAGCTGTTGCAGTGTATTTCAGTAATTGTTTGGGCCATGTATTGCATGTAGACTTAACATGGCTTCAGTGGTAGTACAAGTGATGTAAAATATATATTTTTTTTCCACTGGAGAGTTTTCTGGCAGTGACTGCCAAAGCGGCACAGTTGTTTCTAGTAATTTTGCATCACTTGTGTCTTTGTGCACACTTTTGGCTCCTTTTCCTGTTGCAGTAAATCTAAGTAATCATTAAGTGTGCCATGTGCCGCATGTTAGGCTAAGAGTCTAGCATAGCACTTTAAACAATTACTGAGATTCACTGCAAAAACAAAAAGAGCCTAAAAGGGCACAAACACCAAAAATGGATGTAAAATGGATGTAAAATGACTGTAATTGATGGTAACTGGGTTGCAATCACCACCAGCATCAACTCTGTTCATTGTTTTTTTGCGCGTTTAGACTTATTTGGCTGCTGTTGCAGCGTATCTCAGTAACTGGGCCATGTGCTGTATGGTATGCCTAAAATGGTTTCCATGGCAGTACAAGTTAAGTGAAATACAGTTTTCCTTAGTGGGATGATTGCTGTCAGTGACTGCCAAAGTGTTACTCTTTGTTCTGTTTTTTTCTTTTTGCATTCAGGTTTTGGTGTGCACTTGTAGGCTTACTTTGCTGTTGCAGTGAATCACGGTAATTATTTGGTACGCCATGTGCTACATGATAAGCTGAGGGCCTAGCATGGCATGCCAAACAATTATCGACATTCACTATAGTAGTCAAAGAAGCCTAAAAGTGCACCCCCAAAAAAATGTGCTGGTTGCCATATGCACCTGCAGGACCATGCTGTGGACACAGTGAGTGAGGGGACCAAGGAGGGCACCATTTGACAACAGGAATGGATTGTGTCTTCAGTTGTGGCTGTGATCATGGGGGTGGCACCATTAGTAACAGGGATAATTGTGTATATCTGCATCATACAAGGGGACCGTGCAAAATGACCTGGCACACTGCGATTATAGGACTTCACCAGATTTCAGGTCCCTGGCCTTTTATTTGTATTGTGTCAGCCTCAGAAAATCTCCTGGGCACAAACTTTGTTTGCCCATGATGAAAGGGCTTTGGAATATGGACATCTGTGCAAATCTGGGTTAGGGCACAAAAACTAGGCTTTGCACACAGGCAAGCTTTTGAAGATCTTGCCCCTGAAGTCAGTTTTTCATTTTGTTTTCATTTCTTAAAACACATTTTAAGATTGAAGCAACCCACTTAAGGGCATAGTTCTACTAGTAGGCAGTAACCCACTCCAGGGTGTGCAGTTATTAGGGAATAATCAATACCCTGAGTGCATTGTGAGGCACGAGGCTACTGGCTGAGTGTCCTCACATCACCCAGGGTGTTAATTAATCTCCAATAACTGCACACCATGGAGTGGGCTAGTACACTTATAACAGAGGGTGCGCTATAAAACAAGGAGAAAGCAACATAATTGTTTTTTCTCCTTTTACAAAAGGCAAACACATTATTGTATTCTGCTGCCTAGAAAAACAGTCCCCAACAAAACTGCTGTCATGCACATACAAATGTCAGAAAGAAAGTATTACTATGCTTTTTCTGACATCTGTTGTGCGTGATATGCTTTCTGAGACAGTACGGTAGCTCTGAAGTGCAAAACATGGAGTTGCCTCTTGTGGTACAGACAAGGTGTCTGTACCTCCACTGGCTTAGCTGCTCTGTCTGTGGTTACATCAATGCATGGCAAGTGAGTAAAAATTTTCCCCAGCAGTGCAGTCACACAGTCTGCCAGACTGTATTCTACTAATTAAGAAATGGCAACTAACAGGACTCAGAGCCTGGAGGTCTTGCTGGCACTCTGTTTCTCTATCTACCAGCATAAAGCTCACTTTAAAAGCATGACATCATTGGGGGGGAGGGTCTCACTCTCTTCACACTGTTCCATCTGACTTTATACCACAACTATGGGATTTACCTGTCAATCTGGCTGTGCAACAGAAAAATGACCATGGGGATCACACACTTCACTCTGGGGACAAGCTTATCACATTGGCACTTGAATCTCACTGGCACAGAGACAGCAGAAGAGACAAGTTCACTAAGTCAAGTTTCATTTAATGCTGTCCCTGGCTCCTGCTGGCTCCCCTTGCTGTGCATCTCTCTCCCAATGGAGCAGAGTTAAGATAGAGACAGTCAGCAGTGGAACCAGGGGAATGCTGATGATGTTTGCTGCTCCTGCATTTCAGTGGGTGTCTCACTCTCTCTATCACTGTCATCATGTAAAGTGACACTGACAGTGGCAGAGCAGCAGACACACATGCTGCAGATGTTCCTTTTGTCCTTGAGGAGTGGATGTTGCTCTGTGGTACTACTGTGTACTGCACATTGGATACAGAGGAAAAACAAGCCACAGGCTGAATCCATCTGGCACACTGAGCACTTGTCCCGTAGTCTGGTGTTTGTGTGATCACGGACAGAGTAATGCACGGACAAGAAATGTTTGCTGTCTGATTCCTTGGCATCATATACAGACAGGCACTCCAAAAATTCCTGCCATCTTTCTGTGATCTAATCAAGGGGTCACAGTGAGGGCAACCATTGTGACACAGGACATGTCCACAGAGAACAGAGGTACTACTGTTGAATAAAATGTTATGGTGCATCTCTCTCTGTCCCCTGGGAAGTCCCACACAGAACAAGAAAATGCCATATGCCACACTCCCGATCACTCACTTGGGTTGTTTTAATGGCTGCCAGGCTGGCACTTGTTCTCTGAGCTGTCCTTATCACAGAGAGATTGAGATAGACGAAGAAATGTGGTTTTGCTGTGATGATCCCTAGGGTGTGTGGGTGGGTAAGAAGCAAGATTACAAACTTTGAACACTGCAGCTACTGTTGCTGCACTGCCTGAGACTACATGACAGGCCTCAGCTCTCACTTACTTACTAAGCAGGGATAGTAATGGCTGCTCCACAGACTGCAATTTTGGCACTATAACAAGATCAGAACAGAAACACAGCCTGATCTGTTGATGGGGTGGTTCACCACTAGATATTGTATATTGTGGTGTAATCAATGGTCACCTGATGGCTGTTTACCACTCACCTGTCTTTATGTACCCCATGTTATAAGTCATTAATACACTTCTGGTGTTTTGCCCTCAGCCTTGAATATCACCAGCAGCAAGGGACTGCATTACTCCCAAACACCCCCATTCATCTCATAGAGATATAGGTTGGTTTCCCTCTCTCTTATTGTAGGCTTGGGACCAGCTGGTATACATAAAAGACAGACCAGGTGAGATTCAGTCCCTACTACACTGTACTACACTGTGTAACATAAAACATTTGTGAATATTTTAAGTCAGTATAATGTTGTGACTACAGTACAATCTTCAAAATGTTCAAAAAATGTTATACCAAATATCCGTAGTAAGACAATAATGTTTTGGTTGAACATTAGCAATAACTTTTGGTATGACTTAGTGAGACACTTGGTATGATACTAATACTACTGTTGTTCCAGTGTCCATGTTACTCGTGTGACTTCTTGTGTTGTGTCTGTGTTACTTACATAACATCCTGTGGAGTATGTGTTCCTCACGTGACATCCTGTGGAAAAAAACCTTGTAAATAAAGTATAATTCACTTTCTGAAAATTCAGTGGTTTCTGTCTTTTCATATGAGGGTAATATAGTTGTGAAAAAAAACAATGGGCTAAAAAATCAAGGACATGACTGTGGTAGCTAAACTTAAACATGTCCAGATTTGGGCATACTGCGATCAGGAAGCATATTGTGGCATAATTACCAACAAGTTAAGTTTATGATAAAAAAAATGAAAAGTTAAATATTATGCTACCTAAAATAGATACGATAGACAAAGTAATATTAAAAACAAATATTTTTGATAATATGGCAAATTAGCTGTCAAGGACACGGTGTTGTTCACATTACGTTGGCCTTGTGGGAACTTTTAATCTAATTTTTTAGGACCTCTGAACTATAAACTATCTTTATATTGGAGACTGCAATACTACCACATGTACCAAATGTAAATATGATATGGTTATGAAAACTGGCCCAAAGAAATTTTGAAACTTGAATGTCACACTTTGTCTCTCGAGTAGCATATCGGTACCTATATATATATATATATATATATATATATATATATCAACTCACCAAGGCTGCTATTAGTGTACACCCAAAGGGCACCCTTCCATCCAGTTGAGGTGATCACATCGCATTTGTAGGAATCACAGCACACTTTGGTCCAGCAACAGTTCTCTCACGGTCATTTCTGACAGAACACTGAATGGATTTATGTCATGTGATCCCTCCTTCACATGGTTTGGCAAGACACTGTGCATCATGATATCATCATCACAGCACATTAATTTTCTGGACAGAAGACTATTGCATTTTGGGGATGCAGAAAAATTCTGGGAACTCTGTGTGATAACTGCACACATGAGTCACTGCACAATAAATTCTGGGGGACTTTGCATGTAGTGTACTGCCCCATTTCACTTCGTCAGCACTTAGGAATTTTCTGAACACAAGACAGTTGCATTTTGGGGATGCAGAAAATGCCTGGGGCCTCTGTGTGACCACTGCATGCATGAGTGACTGTGCAATACATTTTGGGGGGACTTTGCATGTGGTGTACTGCTCCCATTTCACTTCATCAGGACTTGGGAATTTTCTGGACACAAGACAGTTGCATTTTGGGGATGCAGAAAAATTCTGGGGACTCTGTGTGACCGCTGCATGCATGAGTGACTGCACAATAAATTTTGGGGGACTTTGCATGTGGTGTACCGCTCCCATTTCACTTCATTAGCACCTGGGAATTTTCTGGACACAAGACAGTGCATTTTGTGTGTTGTGATTGTGAGTACATAATGCCAGAATTAAATTATAAATTAAAGCAGCAGTGCAACAATGTGGTGAAAATTTTAACTTATACTTTTTTATGCTATTTTAGATTGCCAGCCAGTAGTTATCTCCTGACTTGTATGATACCCTTCTTTTCACAACTTGTGTCTGATTTAGTACTTTTTCTCCCTACTGGGTCATAATTTCGTACGCTTAATAGCTTACAACATTATACCGAACCTGAGAGAGCACTGTCCAGGACAGCAAATGGTGTAATGCCATGTATATTGCTGTACATGGTATTGCACCATTCACACACTCCTAGGCAGAGGATAAGACCTCTGCTAGGAGTATGTTCTGCCAAGCAGCAGGAACCCTGGCGCTGCATCTGGCACCAGGTTTGTTTCCCAGTCCCAGACATTTTATTTTTTACAAGTATTTGTGTGCTCCCCAAGTTGGACCCCCCCCCCGGAGTTGAGAATCTTTAGTTGGGGTGGTTCGTGAGTGCAGTATCCTGTAATGGTGGTGTGTGGGGCAGAGCCCCTCACAGAAAAAAGAATTATGCTGCACAGCAATATCGCACTATATTGGCAGTGCAATTTTGCCATGCAGCATAATGTCTTGCGACATTATGACCCCGTGCCCTTTTTCTCATGTCTGAAAATATTAAAGGATCACTCCTTTTAATATAGCTTCGACAAGATTTTCATCACTGTTTGCAGCTCTTTTTGAACAAATATTGTTCTGTGAGGTCAGAAAACACTGCCTCCTGCATAATTGTTAATTTTACTCACAACAGAAGTGATATATAAACAACTGATGGACAAAAACAGCAGAAAATACTGATGAAGACCTGGTCTGCACCGAATTAAAAGGAGCACTCCTTTTATTATTTCAGACATGAAAAAAGTACTAAAGCAGACTCAAATCCTGGAAAGAATGGTATCATACAAGTCAGGAGGTATATAAAGTGGCAATGTAAAATAGCATAAAAAGTATAGGTCAAAATTTTCACCAGATTGTGGCACTGCTGCTTTAATATCTATTTCAAAAAAGAAATATTTCTGGAGTCTCAGTAATGTTTATTTTGTGTCGGGACTTGAGAAGTGTTTGTCAAGCAACAGGGCTGAGCAGTGCAAGTATGTTGTGCTAAACTGCATGTGTGCCATCAGTGTTCTTTCTTATGTGTGCAGACATTGTCCAGCTTCATGCAAACATATATATGGTGTGACTTGTTGCAGTATGTAAAGAATAAAGATAAGAAAGAATATATGAGGTATATTTTATTTGTACCATCAGCACTGGCAGGGTAAGTGATATGATATTTTTTCAGAGATCTTGGGTCACTGTGCACCTCAGTCACTCACAGTGCACACATGACTTTGTGGAGATCATAGAACAAAAAACACATGCTCTCCTAAAAGTCATGTGTGCAGTATGTGACTAAGGTGCACTCTGGCCAGACACCTCTATTTATTTATTATAATGAATCAGATTTGAAACCTTTGAGCCAGAGGGTCATTTACAAAGGTACCTCGTCACAGAGAGGACAACACTGTTACATATTTACAGGACTCAAAACATATGGGTTCAAACAATAACAATATACAAACAGCATAGAGATGATATACAAACAGCAAACAAATGACTTTTTTAAAGATTTTACAGAGATATTACATAAGGGTGAAAAAAAACAGTAGAACATATTTTTTATATTACAGAATTATTGGTTAGTACCTAGTAGGTACCTGGCAGTGGGGCAGGAGAAACCGGGAGGGTGGGGGAGAGGGAGGAGGGGTCAGTCCAGGAGACATGGTCGGGTGCAATTGGTGAGCATCTGGCACCTGCTAGAGACATGTGCAGCAGTGGGCATTAAATAGTTAGTCCTGAAGAGTAGTTTTGAATGAGGCGATCTTGGCAGAATTTGTGACGGTTGCAGGGAGAGAGTTAAACCAGGAAGGGGCCCTATAGCAAAAGAACCTCTGAGCCAAGGAGGTCCTAGTTCTTGGTACCAGAAGGGTGGTCTTGTCAGAGCTGTGGGTAGTGACTGTAGGATGGTTATATTGGAGGGAGGCAGGTACCATGGGGGGAGAGCTCAAGTAGAATCGTTTTTGCTAGCAGGCAGGTTTGGTAGCAGAGATGTTCATCCAGGTTAAGGACACTGGCCCAGGAGTAAAGTTGACAGATATGGGTGAGTCTGGGGGCATTGGTCAGTAGTCTACAGGCCTTGTTTAGGATAAGATGGACCTTATTCAGCACTGAATGATCAGCAGCACCATATACCAGTAGGCCATAATCCACTAAGGACAGCACTGAGGAGGTGATAGCCAGTCGGAGAGCATTGGGTGGGAGGCAGTCTCTGTGGCAGTATAGGAGGCCAATCCTGGTGCTTGTGGCAGCTGTAAGGGCAGTGATGTGGCTGTGAAAGGTGAGAGTAGTGTTGAAAGCAATGCCAAGGTATTTATAAGTGTGCACTTGCTCAAGAGGATGTAGTGTGCTGGGGAGGATAAGGATGGGGTTGTTTCTGGCTTTATTTTGGTGGTGGGAGAAGAGCACAGATTTGTTTTTTTTTTTGAGGTTAATGATGAGTCTGTGTTCTTTAAACCAGTTTTCTGCTTTGTTGAAGGTGTGTTGAAGGGAGTCTTGGAGGTAGGGTTATGGTGGGTGGCATAAAGAATGGCATTGTCTGCATACAGCAAAATTTTGCCGGGACAGACACTGGGCAGGGTGTTTAGATAGATACTAAAGAGCAGGGCACCCAGAATTGAGCCCTGGGGAACCCCCAAGTGGATAGGATGGGTTTCCAATAGTGTCCCATTGATTTTGACACACTGGGAGCGAGCAGATAGGTAGCTTGAGCACCAAGCAAAGGGGCCAGCAGAGAAACCAATATGGTAGAGCGCATTAAGTAGAAGTGGGTGGGAGACAGTGTCAAAGGCCTTTGACAGGTCAATGAACACTGCTCCAGCTAGCTTACCAGAGTCCAGAGAGGAGTGCAGAAAGTTGGAGAATACCAGTAAGGCTGTGCTGGTGCTATGGCCTGCACGGAAGCCATGCTGCTCCAGGCAAAGGATGTCATATTTCATCAGATACTCTGTTAATTGAATAGCTACCACTTTTTCTATGGCTTTGGAGAGTGGGGGAAGGATGGAAAAGGGATGATAGTTACAGGGGGAAGACCTGTCTCCCCCTTTATGAATAGGTGTAACAATGGCCATTTTCCAGGCAGTGGGGAATTTCCCCAAGGAGAGGGAGTGATTTAATAAGTCTGTGAGAGGGACAAGGATGGCATCCAGGACCAGACACAATATTTTGGAGTTCAGGGGGTCAGTGCTAGGGCTGTTGCTGCCTAGTGCTTTTTGGAATACTGGTCTGGCTTCACGGGTTGTTAGTGTAACAAGAGGTGTTGGAGTGCAGGCGGCTGTGGGTCAGGGGCAGGGTCAAAGAAATTACTGGGGAAGACAGAGCTGAGGTCCATTAAGGAGGAGTTAAGGCAGTTAGCTATGCTAGTGGGGTCAGTGGAAATGGAGCCAATAATGGTGAGCTGGGACGGGGGTGGAGAGCGATATTTCCCATTTAATTCTTTAATATTGTCCCAAAAGGACCATGCAGAGCCCATGAGGAGGTGAGGGTGGCCTGATAGTGATCCGCCTTAGCTTTTCGGAAAAAATATCGTATCACTCAGTCCACTGATGATGATGATGGTGACAATAAAATATACATAATATATTCTTATCTCTATTCTTTGTACCATAAACACTGCAACAAGTCAGCATATATATGTTTGCAAGAATCTGGACAATGTTTGACATCACACACACACACACACACATGAAACAACAGTGACTGCACTCATGCAATTTAGCACATTATACTTGCACTGCTCAGTCCTGCTTTTCTACAACCACTCCACAACAGAAAGTAAACATTACTGATGCACTGGATTATAATAACAGGGCAATAAGGAGCATGTATGTATGTATGTGTATGTATATATTTAAAGGGAAGAAGTCGATAACAGGAGCTCCCACACCCTGTAAGGCTTACCCTCCGGTTAAGCCTTTTAAGTATATTGCAGAATTTTTCTTGCGCCACAACATACTCTATTTTAATAAAGAAAAGTCAGTGACCAGGAATTATGGTGGATGCTATGAGGGCTCCATTATGCATAAAGGTGCCACGACACACCATGCACTTCAATACAAAAGTATTGAAGTGCATGGTCTTGCTAACACCTTTACATTATAATGAGTTCTCATAGTGTCCGCCATACTTGGGTTGTTGACTTTTCTTTATTAAAATAAAGTATGTTGCGGTGTGAGAAAAATATTGCAGTATACTTAAAAGGCTTAACTGGAGGGTGAGACATGCAGGGGGCTGGAGCTCCTGTTACTGACTACGTCCCTTTAAACTAATACTGTGGCCTTTCCACTGTCTGTTATTAAACATAAACAAAAGACAAAATACTACAGCAGTGGGGGTGTGTGTGATGAAAAAAAAGATAATGGGGGATCCCCTGATGGCCCAGCAATAGATCGAGCATTGACACAATCTGTAACTGATGTCGCACTATCTGCTCCAACTGCTGCAGGACAGCACCCACCCTCTCGTTGTTTTCTTCCACTCTGGCTTACAAAAGTGCTATGTCTGCCTGAGTTGCAGGCATTATGGGGTCCACTGTTGGGGGGTACACCAGGTTGTGGTGGTGGTTGGTGGTGGTGAGGATGGTACTGCTGGTGGTGGTGCAGCAGCTGCTGCTGTGTCCCTCCTCCTGCTGCGGTGATGTACAACAGCAGCACCCTCTGCCACTGCAACAGAAGGGCCAGCAGGTAGAAGCCTGGTCTGTTCAGTGGCAGCATGCCACTCCACCTTGTGGTGGTTCAACATATAGGTGCGCTGGCCCCCCTCCCCAGATGTGTCCTCCGGGGACTGCGGCATACCTGCACACCACAAAGCAGACATACCATGAGGCTGCTGTCCCCCCGACACAGTTGAAAAACTGCCAAACTGGGGAGCTGTGGTGGGGGGGGACTGGGTACTGGAGGGGCAGATGCAGTGCCGGCAGCATGGTCATGCACCTTTGACTCCACCTGCTGCTGTAGAAGCAGTGCTGCTGGAGCTCCTGCAGCTGCTACTGGTGGTGGTGGTGGTGGAGAACTTAGTGGACATGACACTGGTGGTGGTGCTGCCTCTGGAGGGGGGGAGGCAGGACCAAAGACCCTGGAATGGTCCAACACCACCCGGCTATACCCCCCACATGTGCACACTGCTCCCCTCCTGCCATGGGCCACATACCTCCCTGGTCCATCGCAAAAAAAACACTCCTTCTCTCTCTGAAATGATGAGCAACTTCAGACACACTCACACAATACAGGCACGCACACAGTCATACACACACACACACACACACACACACACACACACACAAAACAAAAACTTATAAAACAAAGAAATCAGTCACCAAAAAGAAAACATTAACTGACAAAACAGTACAAAAAAAATTAACAATTAGCTTTTAAAAAAGCTTTTGGTTTTTTGAATTTGCCTAAGAAACTTAACAAGAACTCTCCTCTCCTACATAAAATGCTTCCTCTCTCTACCTCTGCAAAGGAGAAAATGAAAGTAACTGCTTGTATGACTCACTTCCTTCCTGCCTGGCTAAAGCATGTGACTTACAGTACTGTAAGCCATGTGATGTGTGTGCAGAGCTGCCTATATTGTTGTCATTCCACCTTACTTTGCATTAAGGCAGAATAACAACGTGAAGTCATAAGAAAGTGAAGTGAGCACTTTCCAATGGTCACGTCACGTAGCATTATGATAACGTGAAGTGGCCACTTCGCGTTCACTTTGGCTGCAGAATTTAATTTTGCCGCATCTCTAGTCATGATACTCACCATTGTTGGATGCCATCTGCATTGCACCTCCATGGCCACCCGAGGATCCCTCATTGGGGCTGTCTTCATCCTGCACTGTGAGGAGGGAAACAGGTAGTCAAGTTCATGGTGTCTTCATGTTGGGGGGGGGCATGTGTGTGTGCTCCTGTGCATCCAGCTCACCTAGCATGCTGTCCACTCCTTCAGCCTCACCGTCTGTCAGCAAGTCACTGATACCGTCAGCAACCAGTTTCTCAACAGGTGTCGGGGGTGGTACTGGTGGTAGTGGTCCTCTGCCTGTGGCACCCATTGTCTGCTGTGCCCTGCTCAGTTTCTTTCTAACCTGTGACTGGAGGCTCCGCCATTGTGCTTGATCGCAGCAAGAGTGCTGGTCTCCAGTTCTGCTGCATTGATAGCCACCAAGAGGTCCAGCCATATCTAGGCCTTAGTCTCTGTGGAGGTTGAAAGGGACTTTCTCCCCTACAGCAAGTCATAGTTCATCCATATGTCTGTGACCAGTCAGGCCACCTGTGTTCCGCTGTATTTTGCAGAATGTAACTGCTTACTTGTGCTTCCAGCTGTTGTGCCTCATGCTGTGGCAGGTGTGGGCTGCAGTGGCATGAGGGGCTGCCTGCTGCTCAGTCCCATGGTTCACAGGAATGTCTTCTGCAGACATGCTTCTTCCATGCTGTGCATTGAGCTGGTGCACTGCAGTTCCATATCACTATATTTGGCAGGGTCATGGCACATTCCCTTGCCTCTGCACAGCCTCAGAACTGCCCCAGAGTGTTGCTGCACACCTTCATTGTCCAATCCCAAACCTTTCAGGTGCATTATGTACTTCCTCATGCATGCCGTGCATGCATGGTGCCATGGGTGGTGCGCAGGGGTCCTCCATCCCTTACATTGCACACACGCGTAACTCTATCCCTTTCATGAACAGCACCTACAGATGTGTCAAGCCAGGCTGAAGCACAGAAATGCTGCAGAATATCACAGAATACTGCAATATACTGCAGAGGCCATTGTAAGTCAATGGCAATTAAGACCTTTTGTCATGCAGGATTTTGTGTCATTTCATTACTGCAAGTTACTGTGCTTCATCGTGGCTGACACATCTGTATGCGCAGTAATAAGGGTTCTAGTCTGGCAGCAACAGTTCTAGCAAGAACTTTGTAGTCCAAGGTAAGTAAGGTTATGGGGCGGTATGAAGAACAAAGGGTCGGATAGTTACCTGATTTGGGTAGCATTATTATGATGGCTGGCCGCATGGAGAGGGGCAAGTGTCCCTTAGTAATACTCTCCTCATACGCTCCAAACAGGGGATCCATGAGAATATCTTGGATTTTTTTTTTAAAGTCAATAGGTAGTCCATCTGGGCCTATTGCTTTACCTCCTCTAAGTTTCTTTATGGCCCTTGTTATTTTGATTATTTCCAGTGGCTTATCCAGGGCCTCGGAAGACTCTTTTTGGATGGTAACTACAGGGGCATTTGCAAGGAACTGCTGTAGCTGATCTGGGGAGGGAGAAACCTCTGAGAAGTAGAGATCCTTATAACATTTAACAAAAGCTTGCCCCACAAATTGTGTGTCAGTGACTAGCCTTCCATCTGGGGTAGTGATACCCTTAACTGCTCAGTTGCCCTCCTTTTTTTTAAGCTGCCAGGTGAGGAATTTCTCTCCCCTATTTCCATCAAAATATGGCCCCACATTACTCAACAGTAGGCCATGCTCAGTTTGAGAACTGCTGAGTGTGATAAATTTTATTTTATTTTGCTGTAGTCTGTTATACAAGTCAGGAGAAGGGTGCATCATGTGAGCCATCTCCAACACCTCAATTTCCTTTTCCAAAAATTCCAAATCTGCTTCTTCTGTCTTTTTTTATGGGTCACAAAGGATATAGACTGACTCCTTATATGTGCCTTCAAGGCTTCCCATCTGGTTGAATGGGTAATATCCTCATTTATGTTATTGGATAAATACTCCAGAATGGCTATCTATATATGATTGATACAGTGTTTGTCATTTAAAAGCAGGAGGTCTAGCTTCCATTGCCTGACAGGATCCAGTTTATCCCCCAAATGAATAAGAGCAGTGAGAGGGGTGTGATCCGATACCAGCAAGGGTACATATGTAACTTGACTCACCCGGAGTGCAAAAGCTGAGGATACCAACAATCTGTCTATCCTAGCATAAGAGTGGTGGGCATGGAAAAAGAACCTGTATTCCCACCCCACAGGGTTCTGATGGCACCAAATGTCCAGAAGAGAGAACGTACTTTCTATTTCCTGTGGAAATTGAGCAATTGTTGAGGGTGGGATTGGAGTTGGATTCAATCTATCCAATGCAGTATCAGGGACACTGTTAAAGTCCCCCACCCCAAATCCATGGGCTCATAAAAGGGGCCATGTCCAGGTGCAACCTGCAGTAGAAACTAGAATCCTCAATGTTAGGCCCATACACATTTCCCACCGCTCACATCTCCTCCATGTGCAGCTGCAGCTGAGCCAGTGCATATCTACGCCCCCACTGGGTACACGCAAGAGGCACCAACATGTCCCTGGAGCCCACTCAGCAACCATATAGCCACCCCTCCTGATTCGAGGACTATAGGTAGCTGCCACCCATGTTCTTCCCCAGGACTCCCTCAGCCAACCCACCTCTGAAGCTGCCAGGTGAGTCACCTGCAACAGAACCACACTCGCTTTCAGTTTTTTGATTCTGTTTAGGACTTTTTTCCTCTTGATAACAGTTGTCATCCCATTTTCATTCCATGTCACAATTTGTAAAGAGGTGGCCATTGTCTTCTACTCTCGAACATGGCTGTATACCTCCCTTCCACTTGACAATGTACATGTGAACATTTTAGTGCACCTGCTAAGAACAATAAAGTGTATACAATACATACAAAGGCACATTTTGGAATAAGAAGAATATTATTGAAAACGCATGAATGATTTTTCCCATCTTTGTAACTCTTCCCCATCCCCAAACCTTGTGCCTCTGGTCCCTCATGCCCCCTTACTACAATTGTCTGAGTACCCAAGAATCCTGCCACTTTAAACCAGATAGTGATTTGGTGGCACATTAAGAGGTACAACACATGGATCGTTCCTCCCCTTCCCCCTCGATTAAAGATGGTGATTTCTGTGATTGACTTGGGCGAATATTAGATCATGTAGACCCTAAGAGATAAGTGGGCTTACAACTGCTATTTCTTTCTGGTGAGGTGCATGAACCTAGAAGACCATATACCCCCAGTAAGGCAATGTGTTTAATTTTTTTTGTCAAATTAATGATAAGTTGGCCAACTCTCACCCTTCTGGTAGGACATAAAACAGTCCAATACTCCCTGTATGGGTAATACCCCATATGCAAGGCATAGGAATTAGTGCCCTAGACCAAATTGGAGTCTCTCCAGTATGCTGCCTCCTGCCTGCTTATTCAGGTCTCCTCCTGCCTCACATGCCCTGCCCCCCATTGTCTAATTTTTGCCTATGTAAAAAATGCTTGGAATGACTAGCAGGGCTAGTGTAGCCTCAATTGTATTATCCCCCAAGTGTTAAGGAAAGTGGTAAGAGGGTGCACCCCTGTTGAATCCACTGATGATGATACATCCTTACGTGAGCTCGTCTGAGCTCAAGAGTTCATTTCAGCTCTGTACCAACAGATGGGAGACAAGCCCTTTCGCTTGTCGCTGGGACCCACTGTAATGGGTAATTAAGAACATTGCCATGGCCAGGACCAGATATCCCACATTTTAACAGATAATACACTTTCCACCATTCCATGGCTGTGGAAAACCCCATGTGTCCCCTGTGCACATAGCCTCAGGCTGTTCATAAACAAAAGTTTTATCCCCCAAACCAAGATCTTTGTGGCAACAACAAGAATGAGTATGTAATTCCTGGTCTTCCAATCACATTCCTGGCTGCTGAAAGTGGACTGCAGAACAATATATTAAATGAACAGTGGTTATTGAAGGCGGAAGAAGCACATAGTCAGCTCAACAAAAGCCATGGTCCCTTCCCCTTAGGGTCACTACCCTTGCAGGGTAGCACATGAATAAAGCACCCAATATGAGTCACTGTTTTGACGATCACTCATATTGGTTCGCTATACCCACTGGAAACCAGTTTGATAGATTGAGCACAGGGGTGTACCTTACAGAATTGTTTTATTTTATTTTATTTAGCTTTTGTTGACCCGGTAAGTGCACTAGACAAATCCTGCCTATTTTCAGGCACAACCCGGGGGAGGGGAGTACAGATGAATGCCAACTGACCTTGAACCAGATTAAGCTGTTGGTGGTATTTTAGTGAATGAGGGAAATCTGGCAAGGACACCAGGGAAATTCCCCTACTCTTTTTGATAAGTGCCATGGGATCTTTAACATCCACCTGAACTACCACCAATCCAGGCAGATGGGACCTCGGTTTAATGTCTCATCAGAAAGACGCCACCTCAGAAATGCAGCACCCCTCTCATGCTGCATTACAGTGTCAGTACTGGGATATTAACCCAAGTGCCAGATGTGAGAACTGAACCCACAGCCCTCTGATCTCCCGGCCTCAGAGGTGAGTGTGCTACCTACAGAGCCACTGACACTGACAGTTCACGATGAAACTGAAAGTTTGTCATTTCTGTCAAACAAATCATAGTTAGCAAAGTACATCATTTTACAGAACAAAACTGTCAGTGTGTTTTCCAGGACAGGATGGGGCCAGGTTTATCTAGTGCAGTCCATTATGACCTCCAGGATATACATAAACAAATAAACTGGCTAATTTGTTTAGAAAAGAGAAACACCCACCTGCTGCTTCTCACTTTGATAGACCGTTACAGCAGGGTGATATCACACAAACCAGGGTAAAAGGCAAAAGGAGACACTGGGGTATTTTTGGGTGAGATGGGCAATAGAGAGCACTTTTACTGGAGTAGTCTGATTATTAGGAGATCTTGATGAACAATCCAGGCATGGTTGTGGTACATACAGAGGGTCTTTCAGTCATAGCCGCTTACTCCTTCTCTATAAACTGTTTTGAACTTCAGGAGAGTCAAAGAATCTTGGTGGGTGACCCATCTGTGTGATCTGCAACTTTGAAGGGTATAAGTGGGCAAATTCCCAACCCTAATTGAACAAGACATTTTTAACTTCAGAGAATTTCAATCATCGGTTTTGGAGAGTGTGGCTGTAGTCTGGTACAACAGATACCTTCTGGCCACTTTCAAGAATGATTTGACCGTTTGCCTTTGCATCTTTCAAGATTTTTTCTTTATCAGTGTATCTCAAATATTTAATCAGGAAGTGTCGAGCTTGCCCCCTGGATGTGGCTTCAGGCCCACCCTGTAGGCTTGCTCAACTTTAAACGGTGTCGCTGCATCTTCAGTCTTGAGCCACTAGATGAACTACTTGTGAACCTTGGTTTCTGGGTTATTTTTCTCAATACCCTCTGGAAGACTGATGAATCTGAGATTAGAGCAAAAAGATCTGTTTTCCAGGTAGTCCTTTTTGTCTTGCTTGTCAGTGATTTGGCTTTTGAGTGAGTTCCTTTGTTTAAGTAATTCAGCCATAGTATCCGCAATTGTACTTATTCTTTGCTCTGCTTTGACCAGTCTGGTGGCAAGGGAGTCTATAATTTCTGACAAGCGTGACACCACCGATTGCAAATGTGTGATTTGTGCCATGATATTTTCAAAGCCTGCTTTCATGTCATTTTGCAGATTTGCTAGCATAGTAGGCATACCTGCTAGAGACTTCTCAAGTTTTGACATTTTTTCCTGCTCCGGGAGATGGACTGCTGCAGGCCTGGCACTACCTCGTGGTCCGGTTGCTGATCTGCTGTTGGTTCTGTAGGATCAAGACTGAGATTTGCTTGTCTGGTTTTAGCTTGGTTCATAACAGCAGAACCTCTGTTCACCATCAATATAACTTGTAGGTTTTAAAACACAGTTGAATCATTTTTCCCCACTAAAGAGTACTGTGCCCAAGTTGTTGCATTTCAGAGAGTATTTCCCATCTTGACTGGTTGGCCTTGCCTCCCTTCCTCCCCCCAGGAAAGCAATATTGAGAAGCATCCTACAACAGCTCTCCTCCTTCGGGGGGGGGGGCAATGTGTACGGCTGCTTGGTGAAGGGAAGGCTAGGTGGTGAGGCAGCAATCCCCAAACTGGTTGGTCAGGTGCAGGTGTGGAAGCATCACTGCATAACATAGAGCTTGAATGCTTTTCCATGAATGCAGTCCAGCTACAGCTATAAACAGAAAAAACAGCTCAGGCCATGGATGATGGCTGTTCCCTCCATTGGCTCTGCAATACCCACCATAGGCAGCCATCCATGGTGGTTCAAGAGGTAAAGAGGTACGTCCTCAGTATGGATGGTGATGGGACTGAGGGCCCCAACTGGAAGGGAGACTACCAGAGGGAAAGGCCGATAAACACAGATTCAACCCCCCCCCCAAAAAAAAAAAACATGAAGATCACTGGATGCTAGATTCTTTAACATGAAGATCACTGGGCCTAAGATAAAAACAGAGGTAGTGTAGATGGAGGACAGAGAGATAATAGGTACAGCAAAGACAATGCGGTCATTCACAATGCAGGTGACCCAGGTCAAGTGTCCCTGGAAATGTTCTCTTCTGGAGAGGGAGATTATCTGGTTCCTGCTGTGTTGCTGCCATCTAGGGGCCCACAAGTGGTAGCACAGTTAGTAACTGCTTAGTAGATGAAAGGACATTGGCAGGATTCTGCACACTAGTATGTGTGTGTTTTGGAGTTCCTTTGAGCTGATGTCCTTATACGCCAATGTCATGTGACTAGGGACCTTGCTCTGATGGGTATCCCACCACCACCAACCCATACCTGGGGATTAAGCAGGGCAATACAGTAGCACAGAAGGGACAATGTGCAGGGGTTGTTATGTTACTTTGAGTGGGCCTGGTGAGGCAGCCTGACTGACAGGTGAGGAGGACAAAGAACAACCAAAAAACAAAAAACAAGTTTCTCTCTGCAATCACTGAGAATTATAGGATGAGTGCTGAGCTCCAGTATTGCAAAACATCATGATTATCAACAACAACTTGTTATTGACTGAGTTGCAGAAAAACAAGATATAAATGAATGGTTATTGAACTTAAATTACAGAGAAACTCTTTCCACTCTGATTAAAGCCAAGTTGCAGAATTCTACAGTACAAATTAACCACTATGCAGTTAATTTTAAAAGTGTATTTCATGACAAGTATAATGGTCATCTTTACAATGATGCAATAACTCTGGGAGTGCTAGATGTCTCATGTGGGCAGAACTTCCACAGACCTGCTTTATAAATATTGGCTCAATATTTTTTGGTTGTTATTGTCTTTAGTTTCCAGATATATTTATAAATGGATAAAGAACAAGAAACTCTGTACTGTATTCTGCTACTGTTGGCAGTGACTGATGTCACCTACCAGACTCAAAAGGCAGCATGTAAACTGCAGAGACAAAAAATGGATGCATTCTTCAGGAGAGGAGACATCATAATTGGTGGGGTCTTCCCACTTCATTTCCAGAATCTGTATCCTGACATTATGTTTACTGAGTATCCTGAGCCACAACTATGTAAAAAGTAAGAGTCAGATTTTTCTTCTGTTGAAAATGAATCAGTTAATAAACTAATATGCAGGAGAAGACAATTATTTAGAAATGTAATTACGCTTGTATAGAGAAATGCAGATCTATTGAACAATAGGAAGGGAACATTTTTAAATGCTGTTAATGCTGGAGTGTAAATGACATGAAAAAGATGACTAGGTACATATTTTGGGGATGCAGTAAGCTAGGGAAATATTGGGTGCAGGCAGTAATAGGGACAGTCAACTGCAGGCTGCCACCCATCAGACTACAGTTGAACTATTTTGTTGGGTGGTGGTGGGACTACTGAGCCACCAGGGCAGTGCAGTACAGGGAAGTAAGGAGGGGAGAACTACTGGACCACTGGGGAACCAGGAACATGATGTACTGGCTAGGAATGGGGAGAGGGACACACTGAGGTCAGATGGTTGTGTGTACAAACCAACAGAGAATGGAAGACCCCAAAGGGATTGCAAACAAAGCAATGAATTGAAGAATTATAAATAACAGCCCACAAGCTGATATATCTTTGTTAATAAACCTCACAAAATCTCACATACCGGGGTATTCCACAATGACATCAGTGATCACAGGGCTGCAGCATGTGAAGGACTACACCAAAGCTTACTGTACATCCATCTACAATTTTGTATATAAAAGGAGGCACCGCAAATTCAACTACTCTGGGTTTCTGGCTGAATTAAGTTAGATAAGATGTCAAGATTTTTATCTTGCACCTATAGTAACAGAAGCCTATAGTCTGTTTCAGAACCTTGTCCTGAAGGTGATCAACAAACATGCACCTCTAGCAAGAAGCTCTAGCCAAAGCCGATACGGCTGTGGTGAGCTGCCAAATGACCAAAGTTACACATATGCATAGAAAATTGTGAACGCCTGGGTGTAACTCGGACATTTTTTGGAGTTTTTTCACCAAATTTTTTACATAGCTTTTTTGGGACCCCCACCTCATGAAGAGTGCCACTGTCATTTTGTTCACTTGTCCCAAAAGGTGATTTTGCAGATCGACCATGCCATTTTGTGTCACAGGTGCAAAAACACGTTTTGGGCTGGATATGGAAAATGACAGCTATACTGGTAATATGAAGGTGTGTAAAAATGGCAATGTTGAAAATATGGAGTGAAAATATTAAGAACTGGCAAAGTTAGGAGAGTATGTAGAAACTGCACAATGTATGCTCATATTGGGGAATTTTTTCACCAAATTTGCAACATGGGATTTTGGGTCCCCATCTCATGAACAGTGGCACTGTCATTTCATTAATTGATCCCAAAAGGTGATTCCACGCAGCCACCTTGAAATCACCTTTCGGGATAGAGTAATGAAATGACGGTGACAGTGTTCATGAGCTGGGGTCCCAAGAACCCCATGTTGAAAATATGGGGCCAAAATTCCTAAAAATAGCTGATATAGCAACATAAGTTGAAAACCCCATTGACTGCCATTATTAAATTTGGGGTCAAAATTCCTACAAATGGCTGAGATTTCATCCGAAGTCAAAACCCACGCTGTCAGCACTTACCTTTGATTCTTCAGTTTATGGTTCTGCTTTAAAGAGTGCAGAGGTGTCTCGATCCAGAGAAGATGACAGTGCCAACCTCTGGAGGTAAGTATGGGGTAAAGGGGAGGTGGGTGCTCAGTGGGAGGGTTGGGATGGGGGAGGGGGGACTGAGGCAATGATGAGGGACTGTTTTCTTTTTTACAGGTGACAAAAATAGATGTCAGGGGACAGTTTTCTTTATTTATAGGGGAAAAAAGGAAAAAAAGCATGAATTTGGGCACACTGGGGTGGGCTCCCAGTGTACCACATGAGTTGGGGGGACACATGATGCTGACATGGGGACTGGGCACCCCAATGTCGACACGGGGAAGACAACATAAATCTGGGCACACTGGGGTGGGCTCCCAGTGTGCCACATGAGTTGGGGGGGTACATGATGTCAACACGGGGATTGGGCACCCAGATGTTGGCACAGGAATGGGAAACAGAAGGAGCAGGGAGAACAGCAGCAGTGGGAGGGCATGAGATGGATTATTTGCTCCCAGTGCTGGGAGGGAGCAGGAAGGACAGGAGCAGTGGGAGGATGCAGGAAGAGTGCCATCCAAAAGATGGTAATGCAACTGCACATGTGTGGCACTCGTGCATGCATAGTTGCGGTGAATGACATTCTGCCATTCACACGTTGGTGGCGTCAACAGAACTGTGCATGTGTGCAGGTCGCACGTGCACAGTTCTTGTCCAAGAATGCAGAAGTAACAGTCGAAATAGTGCAGCTGTTACTCCGAAGCGGCTGATCATGGAGGAGTGTTTCAAGCTCCATTGGACATTAGGAAGGATACTTCCAAAAGTACAATGGAAGGTGCCACAATCAGTTGTTTTAAGGCAAGACATGCCAGAATGGTAGTAGGCTCAACCCAGAGCCATAAAAATCAGAACAAGGAAAAGGTCCTCTCCTTGGTTTACTAGTACATTAAAATCAGCCTTGTAGGCCAGAGATGTACAATGGAAGAGGGCACGTAAAACCAAATCAGCAGCCAACTGGGTGGCCTTCAGAGCTGCCAGGAACCAATGCATTAAACTAATAAGGACTTAAAAAGCAAAGTATTTTCAATCAGCCTTAGATTCCTCCAAAAATAATGCTGCCAAATTCTAAGGGAAAGAGAAGGGCATTGCTCATCATCATCTCTGCCATCTAAGATTCTTACCAGTGATAATACATTTACAAGAAAACAATTCATCCTAGAACAGTTAAATAATCATTTTGCCACCGTTGGATTAGACTTTGACACCCCTCCAGCAAGCAGAATTCCAGCTCTGCAATTCAGACCCATCCTATCCCTTCCCCCATGGTTTCCCAACAAACAACCAAGTTTAGCTTTAGCCCAGTATCCTTCAAGCAGGTTGAGGATCTCTTAATTTCTCTGGACAGTAAATAAAATGCCGGAGCTGATCATCTCAAACTCTTCTTTCTAAAGCTAGGACACCATTTTCTGACATCTCCTATCACCCATCTTTTCAAAGTGTCCCTTTCACAAGGGGTTCTTCCCTCCATTTGGAAAATAGCACATATTATTCCTCTTTTTAAGTCTGGTGACCCATGCAACCTTAATAACTACCAGCCCATAGCACTGCTACCTATCTTATAGAAATTACTTCAACAACTGATTAACTTACAACTAAGAGAACACCTGGAAACCGTCAACATTTTCAGTCCTTAACAATCTGGTTTTAGACCAAAACATAATGCAGTATCTGCCTCGGCTAAGGTGACAAATAATTGACAAATAGCACATGACTCTAAAAACCACGTCAGCACAGTCTTTCTGGACTTGAGCAAAGCATTTGACACTGTAGACCATGATCTATTATTGTATAAGTTGTTCAACATTGGTCTCGATGCCATTGCCTTGCAGTGGTTTTCCTGCTACCTCATAGGTAGACAACAACAGGTCAAAGCCCAAGGTGACCTCTCCCCCCTTAAAATCTTGTGGAGAGGAGTTCCACAGGGATTGATCCTGGGGCATCTAATATTTGTGATTTATATCAATGACATTGATTCTAAAATTAGGACAGCAAATGTCCACCTTTTGGCTGATGACAGTACTTTACATTGCTGGACCAACCATTGAGCTTCATGCTCAGAGCTGCAGCAGGAATTAAGCCTGCTACAACAAAACCTTCTTCATCTGAAACTGCTGCTTAATGCAGAGAAGACTAAAGTCATATTTCTGTCCCACCAAGCCCATGTAGTAAACGTAAACTCCCTGGGAGCCAAGCTTCAGATCATGACCCTTCTTGGGGACTCACTTGAGGTAGTGGATAATTCCAATATTTGGGATTTTGGCTTGATTGCTGACTCTCATTCATTATACGTACAGTATAGAGGAACTGTCCAAAAAGCTAAGACAAAGCTTAGGTCTGTTCTTCCCAATCAAACATTTGCTTAACTAGGGGGCAAAAATAAGGCTGGTACAGACCACATTTCTCCCCCTTGTTGACTATGCAGACTTTTTCTGTAGCCTTTGTTCCAACACCACCTTAGCTAAACTGGATACACTGTACCATAGAGCATTACAATTCATTACTAATGTCCCTTTTAAAACACACCACTGCTCCCTCTATGCACAATGTTTTTTTAAATATATCTTTATTACATTTTCTAAACAAAGGAAAAACATCAGATGAGTTCTCTTAAATAGCTGAAAATTATTTACTACAAGAAGACACCCCACTCCCTTCCCTTCACAGGATGAAAAGATATAGTGTGTACTGAGAGTAACAATTATAGATATATCAAATTCACAAATATCTTTTAAGATATTATCTACAGGTTTCCTAAACTCCATTTAAATTATTAATTTTTTTACAAAGGTAGATCAAAATTCATTTAATGCTACACCTCTGTGTAAGTCACCCCATACCTTTTCCCATTTATGTAACTTGTTATTAGATGCATAGTGTATTTTTTCACACCTCATTGTTTCTAACATTAGATTCTTCCAGACGGTCATTTCTGGAATCTGTAACTTTTTCTATAATCTTGTTATACATCTTTTCGTATTCACACATGCTAAATGTATAAACCTATCTCATCCTACTAATGCCTGTTTCTGATTTGCTGACATATTCAGTATACATAATTCTGGTTCAAATATAATTTTTACTTTAAGAATTTGACTAAGTATTGCCAATACATGCATCCAAAATGGTTTAATTTTAGGGCATAATACCAAGACATGTACTGCACTGGCAGTCATACCACATCTCTATTGCAGCACAGAGTTAATAAGTTATTAAACTTGTTTAATAAATATGGAGAATAATAAATACTATGCAGGATATAAAATTGTATTTGGTTCACACAATTATTCATGGCTTTATTCCAGTTTTTACAGATATGATTCCATTTCGATTCTGAAATGACTGTTTGGAGATCTTTCTCTCATTTCTTCTTAAGTTCTGTTGTATCCATTTTTTGCTTTTCCATGATATTTCTGTAGATGTTAGACGTTATTGTAGCTTGGTTCTACCTCTGTTTTCTTTAATTGTGTCAAAACTTTTATTAGAATCAAAACAGAACCTTTTTTCTTTGATAAATCATTGTAATAGTGAGTGAATTTGTAAATATGAAAAAACATTAATTTGGCACTCCATGTTGAGTCTGAAGTTGTGAAAAAGACTTAATATCTTTATCAACAAAAAAGTCACTTAAACTGTATATACTCTATTGATGCCAATTGCTAATGTGTGGTGACTCAAACAGTGAATGAAAATTGTTGTTCTTAAGAGGTGATTTGATTTTTAAGTAATTATTAATTTTCAAGTGCTGTAAAGTCATTTTCCAAATTTTAAGAGTGTTTTTTTAGGAAATTATTATGTATATTAATAAGTGTAACTTTACTTATTTTCTTAAAAAGTTCATATTTTATAACCTCCAGGGTGTCTATACCAAGTTCTAAATATGTCCATGCCGGTGGATTTATATTAAAAAATCTCTGTTATTGGCTCTAAAATTGCAGCCCAATGATAATATTTAAGATTTGATAGTTCTGAACCCAAATTTTCATATTCCAAATACAATTTTTTTTTATATATTTTTATATTCTTTATCCTGGCGAGCCCTTCTGTCAGTTCTTCTGCCCTGGTCACGGCCCCTGGAACTTCCACCTGCAATTCATTACCACTTTCTCCCCAGTTACCCCTGGCTTACCCCCCCAGAGGGTAAGGCCATGGCACCGGACCCCCACATCCAAGCCGTGGGATTGTATCTGGTCGGGGAGTGTGGCGATGGCAGGCTAATCAAAGCCCCAGGGAGGGCTTCACTGAGACAGAGGGCTCACCCCTCCTGTTCCTTTTTCTGCTTTTTTTCAGAGGCAGGGACATGCAATGATGCCAACATCCACCCCACCTCCCTATATATCGAGTGTTGGTAGCATGAGTGACTCCTGGCCTCCACCAAGGGTCCTTGCTGCACTGGACACTATCCCACCCTCCCCCCTGGAGAAAGAGAGCCATCCATGGGATGCTCCATCCTTCTCCCACGGCTGGCCCTCCAACCACCCGGGTCCATTCCTGAACTCGGGTCACCGGTGTCGCAAGCAGAACCAACCACACTGCACGGCGAGGCAGCCCAAATACATTTTTTAACTTTGATCTCTGGTGCTTCCCAATAAATTTGGTTATCATATTACTCAAATTATTCTACATACTATTTGGTATATTAATAGGGAGTGCCTGGAATATGTAAAGAAGTTGGGGCAAAATGCTCATTTTTATAACTTGAATTCAACCCAACAATGTTAGTGGTAACCCCTTCTACCTTTCCAAATCATTTTTTAATTCTTCTATCAATTGATTCAGGTTCAGTTTTGGTAGCTGATTACAGTCAGATGTTAATATACTTTCAAAATATGTTAAACTTTTTAATTGTATTTTAATAGGAAAATTAGCTCTTAATTTGTCATACTGTGTAGAATTTATTATTTATTTTTATTTATTTAGTTTTTGTTGACCGGGTAAGTGCACTAGACAAATCCTGCCTATTTTCAGGCATGACTCAGGGGAAGGGGATACAGATGAATGCCAACTGACCTTGAACCAGATTAAACAGTTGGTGGTATTTTTAGTGAATGAGGGAAATTTGGCCAGGACACTGGGGAAATTCCCCTACTCTTTTCGATAAGTGCCATGGGATCATTAACATCCACCTGAACTACCACCAATCCAGGCAGATGGGATCTCAGTTTAATGTCTCATTCTAAAGACGGCACCTCAGAAGTGCAGCACCCCCTCTCATGCTGCACTATAGTGTCAGTACTGGGATATCAACCCAAGTGCCAGATGTGAGAACTAAACCCACAGCCCTCTGATCTCCTGGACTCAGAGGCGAGTGTGCTACCTACTGAGCCACTGACACTGGTATTAATAATGCTTCTGATTTTTGTCACTTTACTGTATATCCAAATTGCTGACCATATTCTTGAACTACAGTATCTGTAAAATGTTTGGAAATTCTGTTTCTGGATTTTGTAAATATATTATTACATAATCTGAAAATAGAAATAATTTTAAGTTTTTTTTTTGTTCACCATATCTGAATCCATTAATATATTTTTCTTCCCTAATAACATTAGCTAGTGGCTCTATAATGAGAGCAAAGATGAGGGAAGACAGGGGACACCCTTGTCTCATCCCCCTCTCTAATAAAAAGGGTGGTGAGATAGTGTTAATAGTCAATATCTTGGTCTTTGGAGTATTATAAATCGCTTTTATGCAAGATATGAATTTTTGCCCCATATTAGCTGTTTATAGTATTTCTATCAAATAAGGCCATTCGACCTTATCAAAGACCTTTTCAACATCCAGGGATACCACCATGCCTTTATACTTGTGTTTCAATTGTAAAATATTTGAAGCATTTCTTACGTTATTATGTCCTCTCCTTCCTTTGATAAAGCCCATCTGATCTTCTCGGATTATATATGATCGTACATTTCCTAACCTAGTTGCCAATATTTTAGTGAAGATTTTATAATCTGTATTTAAAAGAGATATTGGACAATATGAGAAACATTTTTTTTTAATTTTTACCTTCCTTAGGTATTACCATTATCAGTGCTTCATCAAAAAAGGGGGGGGGCTATCTGTAAATGAATTGCTTATGAAGTTGTGGGACTAGAATTTCTTTAAATCTAGTCTGAGAGCTTTACCTATTTTTAATGTTTTTATTGCATCTAATATTTCATATCGTGTTATTGGCTCTGCTATCAATTTCTGCTGTACCATAGGTATTGAGGGTATATTTAGATATTTCTGATTATTAATTATACTGTAGGTTTACCTGATTTATACAATTTACTATAGTAGTTTAAGAATTATATATATAATATATATATATATATATATATATATATATATTCATCTGTTACAGTTTTTTTTTTTGCCTATTATCTTCAAAGTGTATCTCTGAGATGAATCTTTCAGCTTTTTCTTTCTGTAATTGATAAGCCAATAGTTTACCTCTTCGATCTGTTTTGGAATAATATTTTGCTTTATTACATAGCAGTAGTCTTTCAGGTTTTCATCCATTAGTTCTTGATATTCATGTTTTAACTTAGTCAAGACTTTTAAATGTATATTATTGTTAGAAATAACATGTTTATGTCTCACCTCTAAAATATTTTTCTCCAACTTTTCCAATTTGTCTTTCTGTATTATTCTTTTAGCTATTGAACTTGGGATTGATAGTCCTCTAATTACTGCTTTGTAGGCATCCCAGACAATCTTAAGTGGAAATTACTCATCTGACTAACTCAAAATGATTTGGGGTTTCCCTTTTAATTTTTTCCAAAAATACTGGATCTTTTAATAATATAGGATCCATAAAAGAATGGTGGTGGGGGAGTGGTACACCTGGATGCCAAAGCCAAGCACAGAGATTCATGATCTGTTTATAATATGGGTTCATAATTAATTTCTTGCACATCCTTATAAAGAGGGAATGATCCTAGAATCATATCTAATCCAGAATAAGTTTTAAATCTAGATGACTAGTATGACAATTCTTTTCTATTAGGGTGTACACTTCACCAAAGGGCCATCATTTCTAAATCCTCAGTCCTTTTCATAAGAAACCTAGTTTCTTTTTTATTAGGATTAAAGACCATATTAAAATCCCTTATTGGGGCACTAATGAGAAAGTCACAACTCTCCAGAGCTCTTCACTAGTTAAAAAATAAAAGTACTTTTTGTGCATGTAAACAACCAAATTTTATAACTAAACAAGTACCTACCACACTAGTAATGGATGAATTCCTGTCTACAGGCAAATAGTCACAGCAAATGTCCAAAAATACAAAGAAATCAATGACACAGGAGAGCTCAGCACTAGGTGGAGCAGGCCCAATATTGCTTTCTGCCAAGGAGATAGCGTAGATAAGTCGGGTGGTTTCAGAGCAAATATTGTCAGACCTAAAGCCTTGATGAGACCAGTTTGAGCAGTTAATCACAAGGCCCACTGTGGAAATAAAGCAGCATACCAGACAAATTGCTGAAGTTGAACAAAGAGTGTCAGCTATAGAAGATGCCACAAGGATGATCCCCCCCCGATAGATTGGCAAAACCTGAGTGGGAGATAGAGGAGCTAAAGAATGCCCTTGACTACCAGGAGAATTATAGCCGAAGAAATAATTTGAGAATGCGAGGCTTACCGGAAGGAGCTGAAAGGGGGAAACTCATGGGGGCACATGGGCAGTTTATTTTTCTTCTTTCTACCTTTTTGATGCATGATTAGAATATCATCACAGCCTGTATCCTTTGAAGGGACAAGTAACTGTTGTTAAGCTAAGGTATATATTGACACCAGATGGGGAAGGAACAATTATACAGAGCCTGAAGGGGGAAATATCTCTCCTTGTCAGCACATGAACACACAATTTGGACTTGCGGAAGGAATTAATTATTAGCGTGCTCTGTCTGCCTCCCAAGTAGAAAGTCACAGAAAGACCACAAAGGACAGAAGGGAGAGGATGGGGGGGTGAAGCTTTACACATGTCAGTGGGCACTGGCTTTCCTCCTGCCACTCCATGGAGATTCCAAACATGGACATAAATTAATTAACATGAATAGCAACATCACAAGGAGTTCTAAGGGTAATATGGTATACAGGGGGATGGAAGTTACAATGTGCGATGTGGGGAGAGAGGGAAGGAGACCATTGGAGGCCCAGCGCAGACCTGGGGAGAATAGAGTGCACCATTGGATGCCTGGGATTCGAGGAAATGCAAATGGGGGCTGGAGGTGGAGAATGGGGAAAATGTACAAGCAAACAGAAAAATATGATGGATGAGAATAATATGCACAAAACAGTAGAAACTCAAGGATAGTGTAGAGGGGGAGGTGTTGGGGATATTAGAAGCGTTATTGTAATACTGAGACATGCAGAAGCATAAACAGACATCTTACATTGAGATGAGAATACTGAGGGGGGAGGGGAAGGTATTTATCTTTATATTGTTCAAAGTTTATTGTCGAATTACCTGTTAATACTGTTATCGTTGATCACATGGTTTGCTTTGCCTATAGACTTAAAGTGAAGGGACAATTGAAAAAAGGACAGAATTAACATCAAGAAGAGCTAGGTCTTAATGGGAAAAGAAGCCATAATTATGGCACAAGATTGCTGTAGTACTGTGGTCTCGTGGAATGTTAGGGGATTCACATCCCCAGTTAAGAGGGCTAAGGTATTAACTGCACTTAAATAGAATTGAGTGGCTGTTGCATTGCTGCAAGAGACCCACTTAACATGGAAGGAGCTTGCTAAATTGGTAGGAGGATGGGTTGGTACCTGCCATGCAACCTCATATAATTTGCATAAGACAGTGATTGCCATATTAATAAATAAAAATGTTCCCTTTATTCCTCACAAGACAATAAGAGACCCCATGGATGGAAGGTATGTGTTTGTGACAGGGGAGGTACAAGGAAGGATGGTGACCTTTGGAAATGTTTATGCCCCAGCAGTAATGGACCCTGATTTCTACCAAAAGGTAATTGACTTAATAGTATAAGAGCAATTTCCAAGTCTAATCATGGGGGGATTTCAATTGCTTGGCAGATCTCAAGCTGGATTACTCAGGTACAAGCTCTCAGGAACTACAGGCCATACAGCAATGATGTTTAGGCCTAACAGATTTAAACTTAATAGATGCCTGGCATGATATGAACACAGGGGTTCAAGAATATGATTTTTATTCTCACCCCATGCCACTTGGTCAAGATTGGATTACCTTTATATGCAAAGGGATCTCTACCCCTTAGTGAAACAAGAGAGACATAGTCCCATTTTCCTGTTAGACCATGCTATGGTCCTGATTGAGCTAGCATTGACAAAGAGAGAGAAGAAAGTAGGGGAGGATGGAGGTTCTCCACATACCTATTGGCTAAGAAATAATTTTGCGATCTCCTTAAGGAGCAATGGAAAGCATATGAGGATGCTAATAAAGGGTTGGTGGACTCGGAGGGGATTTTCTGGGAAGCAGGAAAGGTATATATGAGGGGCATAATCATTGGGTTTACAGCTAAGTTAAAACAAGATGAGCAACAAAAAGAAAACATGCTTGAGGAAAAGATTCAAACACTGGAAAGGGAGGTAGGCTGTCCAGACAGGTATGGAACAAAAAGCTAAGAGAACTTCAAAAGGTGAGGGAGGTATTAAACCTTACCATAACTGAGGAGAATAGCTCTAAAATGCTATATGCAAGACAAAAAATATATGAGTGGGAAAACAAACCAGGACCCCTGCTGGTGAATCTTATGAAGGGAGGCAAGACAACCAAAACAATAATAAATATTAAAGATAAGAAATGATGTCTGGTAAAAGAGAGCATGCAAATTAGAAAGTGTTTCCAGGAGTTTTCTGGTAAATTATATAAAGGGGGGAGTGCCATTGGTAGGAACCGGAAATGAATGCTTTTTTAAGAGGGACTGCCTATCCCTAGACTGAATAATGAACAAATAATAACTCTTGCGGCAGTAATACCAACTGCAGAAGTGTTTGGAGCAATTGGATGTCTTAAAAAGGGAAAAGCAGCAGGCCCAGATGGTTTGGGGGCAGAATATTACAAAGAATTGAGATGTGATTTGGCTGAGCATATAAAAAACCTAATGGAAGAGGTAAGGGGGGAGAGGGGGGTTACCTAAGACCTGCTGTGAAGCAAACATATGTGTCATTCCAAAACAGGGTAAAGACCCAGTAGAATGTTCATCTTACAGGCCAATCCCCTTATTAAATTATGACTGTAAGATTATGACAAAGGTCCTGACATTATGACTAGAAAAGCTGCTGCTTCTTCTGATAATCCACCCAGACCAGACGGACTTTGTACAGGGCAGACTATCTTACCATAATATGAGAAGGCTACTAAATGTAGTCTGGTGGGGCTCTTGGTGTCCTGGGCATGCTTGTGTTTTGCCCATGGATGCCAAGAAAGCCTTCAATAGGATAGAATGGAATTATCTGTTTGAGGTGCTGGCATGTTTTGGTCTGGATGAGAAATACATACAAATGGTAAAGGCTTTCTATCAGGCTCCAACAGTGAGCATTTGTGTAAATGGATGACTTACAGAAGAGTTCAAGTTGGAGAGGGAAACCAGGCAGGGGTTCCCCCTCTCCCCCCTCCAATTTGCAATCGCAATGGCACCATTGGCTATTAGGATTCGGGGTGAACCCAAGATCTCAGGGATTGGGGGTAATCAAAGTATGCAGCACACTATTATACTGTAAGCAGATGATATTCTGCTTTTCCTACCTGATCCAGCCCAATATATGCCCACTGTGCTACAGATATTAGACCAATTTGCTAGATTTTCAGGATACAGACTAAATCTAAATAAGTCAGAAATAATGTTTTTGGGAGGATGGACAATAACAGGACTACATGGGGACTCAGAGAAGTAAGCAAGCATTCACATATCTGCGTATAAAGATAGGGAAAGATTTGGGTAGCCTATATAGCCTGAATTATACACCATTGTTTAGAACTATCACTAATGACCTGGCTAGACAGCAAGCACTGCCAATATCATGGATGGGTAGAATTAACCTTCTTAAAATGAATGTACTTCCCTGAATGCTTTAAACTATGCAAATGATGTCCTATTTTCCTATGAATGCAGATATTAGAAAGCTGGAACGGGGCTTTACAGATTTTATATGGCAAAGGAAAAAAACAAGGGTAAGCCTCAAATGACTCAAGGCTACAGGACCAAATGAAGGGTTAAACTTCCCAGACATAAAGAGATATTACCTGGCCTCCCAAGACAGATATATACACAATTGGGTCAATAGGGGGAGTGCAGCATTATGGATAGATGTAGAGCAAGAGGAAGAGGGATGCCCAGGACAGGCCTCAGCCTATCTAGGTGAGGGAGGGATACAAGCATACAGAAGATTAGGAATTACAAATCCAATGGTGGCTGCGAGCCTGGAGACATGGACCACCATTAAGAAAAGGAGAGGAGCCCAGCAGATCAATACCATACTGGTGCCGGTGACAAACAACCCAGATTTTTTTACCAGATCTGGAGTATGAGGGTTTTAACCAATGGAGAGACTGGGGGTATGATGTGTGGGAGATTTACTATCCAGAATGGGTATACTTACCTTCCAAGACATACAAATAAGCCTGGGAGTCCCATCCACACAACTTTTTAGGTTCTTCCAAGTCCAAAACTACTGTAAAAAATTAGGCAGATACTAGGGGACTCACCACTAATAGAAGTGGAAAGAGAGATATTAGGAGCAAGAACGAATGAGAAGGGACTGATGGGTAGAGCTGCTAAACTAGATATAGTCTGCTTCCAGTGGGAGAGCCACAAAGCAAAACAGTGGTGGGTATGGGACCTCAACATAGAGATCACAAACCTTAACTGGGACATGGTGCTAAACTCACATATGGGCTTACTCCTCTGTAATAAATATAAGAAAATGCAATATAAATTTTTACATCAATTATACTATCCTCCCAGTCAAGTTAATAAATGCTACCATTGGTGTCGCCAACCTGTGGAAAATGTGGGACAGCTCAAGGCAGCCTTATACTGTGCTATTGGACATGCCCACACTTAAGGGCATTCTGGCAAGGAGTAGCAGATGAACTAACCAGAATGAGGTGCCGACTCTTGGAGTTCTCCCCACGGCCACCATTGTTTGGGGTAGAGGTGACTGAGGACAGGGAATGAGACCTTTACCCATGCTGGATAAGAATCCTTCTGGTGGTAGCTAGTCAGGGAATCCAAAACTTATGGATAACCTGCTCAGTACCAACGATAGATCAGTGGAGGAACCTAACCATCAGAGCACTAGTGGTGGACAGGCTGACATATGTGTTGAAAGGGAGAGAGGAACAGTTCTAAATGAATGGAGTAACTTCCTAAATGTCCTCACTCCTGGAGAAGCGACATTAATGAGGGGGGGGATGATTTGAGCAATACAAAGCTCCTAGAAATATGATAGGGAGGAGTCCGATGAATTTAGAGCCTCGCAAATGTATGGCAATCAGGGAACAAGTAAACAAAGTTGATCTTGAAGGCAAAGCACAAGTTGTGTTTAGTTCTGTTTAGAGAACCATGTGACATTACCTTATGTTACCTTAATTTACTTTTTACAGTGTCTGAATTGTATTAATGTATTTAACACAGTTATGACTCTAAATTGACGAAAGACATGAAGTTACCCACCAAAAGCATGGTAACCTGTATAGCCGTAAGTACTGGGGGTGGGGGGGAAGTAGACAGATCACAGTATGGTCAATAGATAAATTAATAGATAATGAGAAAGAACAATATATGCAAAAAAAGTGCTGATTATATGCTGTCTGTCTTCATGTCTAAGGAAATGAACTGTAATATGGTACTTGAAAAGTCTTATGAATAATACAAATATAATACAAACAAAAAATCCCCTATTATATAAGACTGTGGAAATTCTGTTAATGCTAAAAAAAAGTCTGGTAATCTTGCCATAGCATTACTAGGTGATACATATATGGATGCAATTGTTTTAATTGTACAATTATATTTTATTGACATAATCACAAACATTCCCTCCTTATCTACACAGGAATCCCAACAATTCAAAGTTTAAACCTTTACATATCATTATAGTGGTACCTCTAGTTTATAGTGAATGTATTGCTTTGCCACCCAATATTTTGTCCAATTTTACTACTTCTTTAATAGTTAAATGTGTTTCCTGTAGACATATTGGACCTGATTCCAAGACGCATTATGCACGGTGCAAGGCGATTTAAGCCAAACTCCATGGCGTAAATCGCAACTTGCACCATGCATTACCCAAGTTGCAATTCCAAAGGCACCTTATGCCATGCCATATGCAGGTTGCACCAAATGTGGGTTACGCCATTCATTACACCCACAACCCGCAGCGGCATGGTGCAAGGGTGGGTTCTGGCAGCAACTGCACCCTATTCCACAAGGGGTGGATACTGTAACCCACTTACACAATTTCAAAAGCCATGCTGGCACAGTGGAGTTAGACCAACAGGGAGATGGTCTAAGGGGCATCTGTCCATGCCAATAGATGGAGGCCCACTCCACAGTGGTGCAGCACAGACATTGCCCAACTCCCCATATCCCCCACATCACAGACATGCCCCTCAGCCCCCAAAAATCATGGCCCCCCGGGGTCCAATCTGCAATGTGCTCCCAAATTCCATTGCCACCTGGCCAGTCCCTCCATTGTCCCCTAGTGCACGTGGCAGTGTTCTGGGTGGGGGACTCTGGGGGGGCAGTTGAATGTGTGCCACAACTTGAGGCACCCAAGCCCAGTGCACCATTTGGTTGGCACTAGCCTGCAGCTGCCACAAGTCACAGGTGTAAGTTCCAGGGACCCTGCTTGTCCTGGAATATGGCACAGGGTCCCTGCATAGCGTCACAAGGTGCAACTCGCATATGCCCGCAAGTTGCACCATGTGTTCTGGAATCGGGCCCATTATGTCTGCTTTTTACATATCTTAATTTGTTTTTTCCTTTTCATCAGATTACTAAATCCATTTATGTTTCATGTTACAATTCTTAATTGTTCTTGCATTATTTGAGGCTATTAATAACAGATCCCGAAGATCTCATCCATATATATATATGCAATGGGGTGAACATAAATGAAGTGTGATAAATCTGTTTATCTGAGTAACTGTGTGGATAAATGAAATTTATCCACACAGTTCCTAATTATCCACACAGTGCCCGACTACTTCCTACTTCATCAAACTTTCACTTTCTGGCACTCACACATAGTCTCTACTGCTCTCTACATACAGTAAGTTGCCCCATCCACATTAAAACATCCAGTTTCAAAATCTTTTTTTTTACTGCTCCCCAGCATTATGCATCAGTATTCCCTCACATCATGAAACATGCATTTCTTACTCATAGTCCTTTGACCAGCATTGCGTTCCCAACCGTATCCCAGATTGCCTCAGCCCCTGACTTTCTAATGAACTCCTAAACAACCAGATCACAGCTTTTTATAAAACAGATCTCTCTCTCCCTGTATCCATAACCCACAGAAAACAGAACTGCTGACCTGAAAATAAAATGATCCAAAATCACTCGTTGTTTGTTTTTCTGCCCCCAGTCACTCACTCTTTCATCTCTCGTTCACTCACACTCTGAGCACAAAACTATCTGCCTTCCAGATTCTGTACCTGCAGACTACTCAATCCCACTTGCTCCATTCAAACTGTTCTTTGCCCTCATTCCACTCTCCTCCATCACAGTCCACGATCTCCTCTCCCATTTAAGAAATCACGAAGGAAGAAAAACACCACTGGATCCAGATTTCAAATAAGCTATGGCTTTCTCCTGACTGTGCCGAAATCATAAATTGCAATGACAATGCCATACAAACCACTCGGCGGCTTCTACTTCTGACTGAAATTAAAAAAAAAACAACATAAGAACTGCTTCAACCTCCAACTTCAGCAAATATCAAAAAAATACCACAGCAAATTTAACTCGTTCACACCACGGCTCTCACTCAAAGAACTACCGCATCCTCGTTAAGGGAAAAAAAGCCGCCGTTTTTAAAAAAGTCATCAGCCCACCCACAAACAAAATCCCAGCCAATGAAAGTCCATGCTACAAACATACTCACATGTCAATCACTCTTTGCTGTGCAGCGATAAAAGGCAGACTACAAAAAATCCCCTATATTTCACACACAAAAAATAAACAAAATAAAAACTCTGAACAAACAACTATAACCCTATTGCATAATGGAATATGCAATGGGTATGAGTTAAATAAATGATTTATGTGCACTTCAGCAGTTTAACCTCGGACACCTCACTCATGGCTTACGCCAATCGTGAGGTTATCCGAGGTCAAACTGCTCTTGTGCACATAAATCATTTATTTAACTCATACCCATTGCATATCATCTATCTATCTATCTATCTATCTATCTATCTATCTATCTATCTATCTATCTATCCCTATCTGCACACTGTTATTCTTCCTAGGTAAAGTAATTTTTCCCCTCAAGTCTTTCCGTCCTACCCCAAATTCACTTTGCTTCTTTGAAATTTTTAAAAAATAAAACATGCAATATTTAAGTTTCCCACACATTCTACTTAGAATGCTCAGTTGGGATTTCTGGAAAAATCCCAGTTATCTCAACACCCTAATATTTCTTGTTTAGAAGTAGCACTACCTCCTTTCCTAGCGAAAGGAGTAGAAAATCAGCTTTCCTTCCCCCTCCCAAATCCAAGTTACATAGAGAAATCTTGACACAAGTGTCAATTTATTTTGCAGTGTTAGTGCCAATCATGAGTATTATGTTTATTTTATTTCCATGGCATTCAGGCTTTCCAATAATTCTAAATCTTCTTGATTTGGATCAACTTCTATTCTTGTCTCTGATTGAGGATCTTGAATAAGTTCCCCATTTAAAGTCTCCTGGGGTTGTGCAGCTTGAATTACAGATGGTCTAATATTCACTTCCTCATTACCTTTGTCAGGTTTATTAAGTCTAGTTTTGGTGGTTCTTCCAAAATGCCCTTATTAATCTTTATTTGATTACTATCTGATTTTAGATTCCATATTTCTTCTACACATTTTTCTGTGTCCGTTATGTTATCAAAAATGTTATATTGTCCTTGATGAAAAATCTTTAAACTATTGGGTAATAAATATTGAAATTTTATGTTATGTTTTTTAATATATAGTTAGAGATGCAGCAAATTTAAAATCCACCTGCGAAGTGAACGCAAAGTGGCCAATTGGCTTTGACACTTCACTTTGCAGGTGCCCCATAGGAAAGGCTCACTTTACCTTGTTATTATTACTTCATATTGTCATTCCACTTTAAATGCAAAGTAAGGTGGAGTGACAACAATATTGGCAGCACCCCACCCACACAGTCACCAAAATTAATGTGCATCCCCAAAGTGCTACTGTCTTGTGCCCAGAAAACTCTCCAGTGCTGACAAAGTCAAATGAGAGCATAACAAGAAATGTAAAGTTTCCCAGAATTAATGGCGCACTCAGTCATGCACACAGTGGTCACACACAGAGCCATCAGAATTAATGTGCATCCCCAAAATTCTACTGTCTTGTGTCCAGAAAATTCCCCAGTGCTGATGAAGTGAAATGAGAGCGCAACAAGAAATGCAGTCTCCCAGAATTAATGTTGCACTGTAAACACACAGACAGATTAAGATTGAGCTGCGCACTCAAGGGATGCATACGAAAAGGCACAACAACACCTAACTAGTGCACACAAGTTGCAAATCCAAATCTGGAAAGGGATACATTTTGCCAGTTGGGGGATTAGTGCACGGCAGTAACAATTCGCTACCAGTAAAGATACCACAAAGCAGTGTAAAAAATTCATGCAGGTGCTGTGAATAGCAGGTTCACACTGCTGCAATTAGTCTATGGCACAATAAAAGGTGTCTGATTTAATGGCATGCATCACACACAAACTCACATACACACTACAAGTATTAGCAAATTAAAAACCTTTAGTAATATAACCAAATGTTTTAAACAGACAAATTATACATTGCCGCACCACAACAATCAGCAAAAAAAGTCAAGAATTACTGAAAATATTGCTGTGTGTACCTTAACACAGTTAAACAAGAAAAATATAACCAAAACAAAAAGACTGCCTTTTTCTCCCAGTACACCACAAATATGCCCCTTCCCAAAGCACACTTCACAGTACACACTGACTATTCTAAATTAACATCCAAAATCTACACACAACAATAATCACTCGATGATATGAGCACTGAAGGGTTTCCTACAATCGATGTAGTAAATTTTGAGCAAAATAAAATGACTCAAAAAGGCATTTTAAACAGCTTTTAGAGGTTATGAATCATAGAGCTCTGAGAGCAACCTGTCTCCAGCTACCACTACACACACACCACCCAGGCCAGAACTAAGGCTGTGTAGAACAATCTAGAGCCCATGTGACCTTCAATCCCATGAATCACTGCAGAATTTCATTTGGAGCTCAATTACAAGGTGAAGTAAGGCGAATTACATTAATTTTTATGTACTTCACCTTAAAATTGGTGGAGAAGTGGTTTGGGGAAGGTGGAATACGCAAAGTCATTGGTTTCAACGGACTTCACATTCCTCATTATGAAGCAAAGTACTCCACTTCACATTGTGGAGTACTCCGCGGGTTCCATGTTGCTCCATGAATCACTTCATGGAGTGAATTGGGACCACTTCACCCACCACTACTTATAGTACTGTAACTCACATGCTGTACAGGAAGGAACACGAATGCCTATGGCTGTACTTCCCTGATGAGCTGCAGCACAAAACTTCCCGACTTAAAAACACGTATTAATGAGTACAATAGTGGGATAGTAAAGCCTGGAGAGATACTACAAACCAGGCTTACAATACATCCAAGTAACGAGTAAAAAAATTAATGTTGTGATTCGTGATGTGATTGTGAATTGTGATTTGTGACTGCATTTGTGACTGTGATAATGAAGAACATGATTCAGTGTCGATGGTGTGAGATAAGCAATATGAAACTGTATTGGGAATGCAAATGCCTACGGCTGTACTTCCCCGATGAGCTGTAACTTAAAACTCCCATACTTAAAAACACATATCAATGAGTACAGTGGTGGGGTGGTGAAGCCTGGAGAGATACTACAAAACAGGCTTACAATACATCCAAGCAACTAGAAAAAAAATTAATGTTGTGATTTGTGACGTGATCGTGAATTGTGATTTGTGACTGCATTTGTGACCGTGATGATGAAGAATGTGATTTGTATCAGTAGTGACTCGTGATGATAGTCCTGACTTAAAAATGCATATTGTAATGAGTACAATGTTCATGCATTATTATGCACCACACCTGTCCAGTACTCTGAAGGGAAGCCAAAGAAACAACTGTGACTTAAGTTACAGTTGGAGATTGGGCCCTAAAGAGATGCAAATGCATAGACAGATTAAGATTGTGCTGTGCACTGAAGAGATGCAGACACAAAGGTACAACACCTAACCAGTGCTCACCATCAGAAATTCAAATCTGAAAAGAATACCTTTGCCGGTTGAGGCGGCCAAGCAGTGCACTGCACTGCTGCAGTAACAGTCATTAGTAAAAGTACCAGTAAAGATACCAGAAAGATGTACAAAAATCACACAGCTGCAGTGTATAGCAGGTTCACATTGCTGAAATTATTATGTGGCACAATAAAAGGTGGCTGATTTGATGACACGCGTCACACACATACTCACACACACAAAGTACTGCATAGCAAATTGAAAACTTAATTAATCAATTTGTATTTATTTAGATCTGCAGCTGGGTCCACTTTATTTTTAGTTTTGTCAGGAACTTTTCCAAAATATTCTTTAAGATCTCTTGATTCTTTTTTATTCATAGCGTTCCCTATTTTTTCATGAAAGAATAATTCTAAGTAACAAAATAGGTCATATCAGGTTTTGTACCAGGATTTTTTTCATTATCTTTTTTTTTTCCTTTTAGAACTGCCCAGTATGTTTGTTTGCTTCACCAGTTCCAACCATCTTACAGGGTTGTTGTTGTTCAAACCAAGATTTTATATTCATGTACCAAAAATAAATCTTATATAGAAGCAATAAGACTGTCTCCTGAAATAGTCATTTAAGTGAAGCATGACTTACAGAGCTGCTGTTTTAAGTTTCCAGCATATTGCTCATGCGTGAATATATTATTTCCCAATAGTATCGTTATTCTTATCCCAAACAGAAGGGGGAGATTACTAGTCTATTCAAGGTGAGAAAAGAATTGCACTAGTCATAGATCAAATCCTTCCTACAAGCTTTTTATACTCATCTTTCTTGATAGTCTTGTAATCAATGTCCTCCTTTTTGCTTTTATGCAAAGTTGAATTTTATATAGAAACAGCAAGGCTCTCTCCCTCCAGTAGTAGTAAACTGAAATACTCTTTCAAGCAATACATGATTTACAGAGCTGCTATTTTAGAAAACTCCAGCATTTTGCTCCCATGTAAGTATTTTATTTGCAAGAGTAACAATAGCTGTTTTTCCCTCACATGCAATGGAGACATTTCTGGTTTTATTTGAGACAAGGGGGGAGATAAAAAGAAAGAAAAATGGAGGGTTTAAATTTCACTAGGCAGCGAATCAGATCCCACCTTCAGGCCTTTTAAATGTTTATCTTTCTCGGTGGCCTCATAATCAAGGTCCCCCCCCCCCAATACTGAGAGAAGAGACAAGTGTAAGGGTTCTGATTCAGTTCTTTAAATATATAGGCCTCCGGCTAATTCTTGATGTTTTGGGAGATTACATTCAAAGGTTTTAAATATCCTTTCAGTCTTAATGCACTCTCTTCTTGAAGCCTTTGTTAAGTTTAATTTGCTTTCCCTTTTCAAATGACTTACAGAACTGCTTCTGAATCATTTAGCATATTGCTCACACATATCAGGGAAAGCCAGTTCAAATCACACCCCCTTTAAAAGTGTAAAAGCAAAGTCTAATCTTACCAGAATCCACAGTAGAGACAAGTTCAGCACAGTTTCAAAATTTCCCTTGAAGCGTTGGAAAGCACAAACTGTTCACCTCAATTCTCAGTTTCTCCACCTCACTTCTCCTTTAAAAAAAAAAAGAATAAAGTCTACCTCATGTTTGTCAGCTGGCCATTTGTTCTGGGGGGTGGCACTCAATACACATCCGAACATAAATGCCGACCACATCTAATCAAATCTTCAGTTGGTTTTGTGTGATATGGGCGCGTCCGCTAACACACCACCCGCAATAGCGAGGGAGATGGAGCGAACACCACAAAGGTGACTACACAATACCGCCAACCACTCAAAAGAGTGACAGCAGCAGGGGGCAGCTGGAAGGGCGCTGAGCACACAACGTGCCCAGCTAGGCAGAGGGGATGAAGCACACTGCGGTGTGGGCCGGCCGGGAAGGATGCCCCACAGTGAGAGAAAGAGAGAGAGAGAGAGTCTGGGAGCATGAGCAGCCAGGGATGACCAGGGCTGGGCATGACCTCAAGGAAGGCAGGGTGGTGGCAGTGAGCCACAACCCAGGGACAGGGGAGCCCAGAATATGGGCATGCACAGTGGGACAGGGGGATGGCCAGAACCCCAGGGGGTGCAGCTGAGGGGTAGTGCAGAAGCCTGCCATGCAGATTCCGGCCCCCCAGAATGTGGCAGATGTGTGAGGGCCTTGGTAAGCATGATGGGTCAAGAGTGACTGCAGGGAGGCAGTGGACATGTGGGCAGCCCTGGAAGGGCATACCCATGCAGGGTGGTGTTGGAGGGCACACACTGTGCACCATGTGGCACTGCACAGGGCCACGCTGCCCAGGGATGGACATCGGCAGCAGGGGCTGGTGCATGCAAGGGGTGACCTTGCGGCAGGTCACATGTGGAAGATGAAGTTAGCGCCAGCCCACGCAGGTAGTCATAGTGGCTTCTGGTGGCATAGTTTGCCATGATGGTGCAGATCCTGGCATCAAGGTCCCAATACCATCTCCAGGGTTGTGGTGCCTCTGCCACAGATGACAGCATCTTGGACTGCACAGCTGTAAGACACTCCTCCTCCCTCAGGCACATTGATTGTTCTCACCACGCCATGGAGGGTGAAGTCATAGCAGTTCCACTGCTCAACCAGGAATGGGGCATGCCGGCAACCCGACCGCTTGGTGGGCCAGCCAACCCACGTGTCCTCCACATAGTCCAGCAAGGGCTGGAGGACGTCCTCATTGGTGGTAACGTACTCCCATTCCCTGAGCTCCTTGAGGACCACTGGCACATCAGCAGGTGGCAAGAATGCCAAAGCCAGCAGCATCCGAACATGCAGCACAAAGTCAGGGTTTTGGGTGTACCGTGCCAGTACATATGGCAGCTGCTACACCTTGTGCCACAGGCCTGGGTGAAGTGGAAGAAGCAGCCCCTGACCTGTGCCTCGGGGAATATGGTGGTGACCCCATGCCAGCTGGCACGCTCGAAATCCATCAAGACCATGCCAGGTGTTATAGCAGGATTGTGCAGCTTGAGCTGGCCTAGTAGTCTGCTGTATGTCTGTGCCTACCTGGTACATGTCAGGGCATAGATGGTGGGCAGGACTGTGCCTGACTGGATGGAGTGTATAGTGTAGAGCTGATCAAACAGGGCTGGGCATGCCCTGAATGTGCCATCTATGAACCAGTCTGTGCTGCTGGCCAGCTGTTGCATGCCACAGTCCGTGGCATAGATTATGATGCAGTCTCGCTCCCCCCAATGTTATACAGGAGGAAGCATGTGCCATCTGCCTCAAGGGTGTTCTCCTCCGGGATGATTAGGCTCTTGATGGATTGTGGGGTGGTCGGCCAGCTACGGGTCATGTGTTGCACATGCTGTGCTGTCTGGCGCAGCAGACGCACTCCTGGCACGTGACCAGCCATGGCCTCAGGGATGCCCGGTGTGCTTGCCATGATGACCTGTGAAGCGGTATCCATGGTATGCCATGCCCTGTCTCACAGCATTCCCAGCACTCACCGCACGCCTATGTCTGCTGCATCGGGGGTGTGATTGTGCTCCTTTTTTTTTTTTTCTCTTTTTATCTGGCAGGACCCCGTTATTCCTCACCCCTGGTCATGACCCCCAGAGACCTCCACCACTGCCTATGGCTGCCGAGGACCCTCGGTCACCCCCGGCTTACCCCCCCCGGAAGGCAGGGCCACAGCTACCTTCGTGATCACGGAACTAGTGTCTGGTCAGGATCCCGCAGTGACAGTGTTGAGGTGAGGTCCTCTGGGGAGGGCTTCATGCTCACGGTGGTCCTGCCTGCCTCCATTTTTCCTTTGCTTTTCCTCCCTACGGAGGCAGGGTCATGCAATGACGCCAGCATCTGCCCCGCCCCCCAGATACTGAGTGTCAGCAGCGTGAGATCTCCCGGCCTCCACCAGGAGTCCTCAGCGCTCCGAATGCTTCCCTCGCCCTTCCCCCAGTGAAGGAGAGCCATCCATAGGATGCTCCATCCTTCTCCCCCGGCCGGCCCTCTGATGACCTGGGTCCGTTCCCGAACCCGGGTCACCAGCGTCGCAAGCGGAAAGCCCACCGCTGCGCCAATGGGCCAGCGAGTGATTGTGCTCCTTGATGGTGGCTACCACCATGTCTTCGGCTGTGTGCAGGTGGGAAATGCAGTGGTACTTCCTTGCCTCGGCACACCTCCAATATACTTTGTCAGGTCCCTCCTTATCTCTCGATACACAAAGCCATTGTGGACAGCCATGGGCTTGCCCTTCTGGTTCTGCACATAACACACCTACATGGTTTAGATGCTGACACATCTGATGGGTGTTCTGTGGCTGACATTGATATGGGCACTGGGTGCCCCCACCCAGTTTCCACTGGGACACGCCCCCTCCTGCCTGTGCTGCATATCTGGTGGTGTTGTGCTGTGCCCCCTTTCCAATCACTTCCATGTCTGTGGGCCATGCTTACCTTGGATCACCACCATCATCTGTGTTGCCCCTGTGCAGTTTCCTATGTTCCATCCCTCCTTATGCTGTCCAGTGTGGTAAGTGTCTGTGTGTGCTGTGGTGTCACTGGGGTTGGGGATGTTGCACTGCGCCCTGTCTGTGTGTGTGGCCCTGGTACTGCCAGGTGGTATGGGCTCATACTGCTGCCCCTCTGCACTGTGTGCTGCCAGTGGTGCCTTTCTGTGTGTGCCTCTGCGGTGGTGCTGTCCCCTGTGTGGCCTACCCGTCTCTTGCCCATTGCCTCCTGCTGCCACTGCTGGCCATGACCTGCTGTGAGCTCTGTCCTGTGCTTGTCATTTGGATGTGTCTCCCTGCCAGTGGTGCCTCTCCCTCCTGCTGGCCTGCTGGTGCTCACGGTTCCACTGTTAGCTGTGTGTAGGGGTGCTGTTACCGAGCTGCAGAGCTTTTCGCTTTTGTGCTGTCATTCTGCCTTTCTGTGCGGTTGCCCTTCCTGTTGTGGTACTTTCTGTGTCTCCCCCTGATACTGCACCATTGATTTGGTGCTCTTCTTGGCTGCTACCCTTCAGTTGAATTTAAGATTAACAGAAAAAGCAGTTCACCAGTACACCAGTTCACCAGTACACCTGGTTGTAATTCTGTTTAGCTCCAACAGCACTCACAAAAAAAAAAAAAGATGATGCTTGAACAAATACACTGGAGAGAACATCTCAAGACTCCAGCTGTCCTCCTCATGCTTCTCCTGTGCCTGTGCGCACCATCTTGCTCTGCCCCCAACTGCTCTTCCACTATTCACTGCTTCAGAAAAAGTTGAACCACTACTAACTAACCCGCTTCACTAGCTCTTCATTTAGAACTTCCCACAATGCCTTCCCACACAGGGACAACCAGTAAATGCAGTCTACTTGTTTCTTCACTAGCCCTCCCCACTCCGTCTCCCTCTTCCCCTATTCACGCTCTCCACTCCTTTCCCTTCTCCGCCTCATCACTAATAATAGGAAGTAGTCTGGAATTGATGATTCTCTTATACATTGTGTAAAACTATTGTCTATGAACTACATGTCATTGCAAATCTGGCAAATCAGTAGATGCTGGCCCGCCACATCCTCCACTGCTTTATATCTTCTGCATTATTGAGCATACTTAGCTGTGACCATTTACTTATTGTATTGTATGTACTGTAATGTATTGTTTTCCATCCAGGACCATCATGAAAATGATCAATGGTGTACCCCTGGTTAAATAAAGTGATTGATTGATTGATTGATTGATTCACAACTTGGCTGGCCTTCACTTCACACAAAGAGGTTGAAAAATGCCTCCATTTGGGCCTATAGAGCCATCACCAGTAAACTCCCTCTCTAAAGCTCTGATCTACTTAAGTGTACTCCAGGCATATATTTGCTCAGAAGACAGTCTTATATTCTGCTCGGCATACCTAGGATAAGAACTCTGTATGGCACATCATCCCTAAGTCATGCTCTCCCTACAATGTGGAATACCGTTGAAAATCATTAAAACTCATGCAAATTGTTGTATTGCACCCCACAGCCACCTGGGTGCATACTGTGTGAGCCTGAGAAAGTCACTTAATTTCCTTGTGCTCCCAGATCACATCTGGAAACAAGCTTCGGCTTAGTGTGCTACTCCTGGTTAAACAATGTTCCCCCTTAAATCCTTGCTGTGACACTCTTTTACCGGAAACTTATAACTGTTATTCTTAATCTGAATCCTCCCTGAGGAACCTTTGTTGTACCATCCATACAGCACTTATTGTCTTCTTTTAGTCGATACTTGTCTTTACTGCAATTATTGTCCCCTTACAGCCTGATGAATTTCATGAGTTCTTCCTTTCTCCCCATCCCTCCTATTTCCAAAAACTGCACTTCAGAACTTGAATGTCCTATCCCACTGTACTTGCTCCCTTATTGTGTATGTGGTCCTACATTGTTAGAAACAATCAATGAATGTGTTTGTAATTGTATTGCCATTTTCACTTGTATAAGCACAATTTCTTTATTATCATATTTATATTGCTGTATTTATATTGTCTTATCCTGTTGCATCCTTCCAGGATCACCTTGTAAATGAATCACTTCAATGGTGTTATTCCTGGTAAAATAAAAATTGAATTGAATTGATATACTGTATATGCTGACATTTTTGAAAATGTATTCCAGTTCAGTGAAATTCAAGAGATGGCACTAGGTAATTATAAAAGTCTGCAAAATGCTGCAGTCTGATTGGCTGTCAGCATTCTGAGAGACTTACTTTAAGCTAGCAATAATACCTGACAGGGTTGGCGGTATTGAGCTACACCAGACAGCTGCGGCATGAAGAGCTCCAATGAAACGGGTGGAGGGCCTTATAGCCCTGGAAGGTCTGGTATAGCCCAGTACTGTCCACCCTGAGGTTATTATTGTGCTCAGAAAATGAGCTGATGGTTATGAAATTTTAATTAAAAGTAAAAAAAAAAGAATAAAATACATAAACTAACAAAGAATAAAATACATTAAACTGGGCATATAAATGTGACTATTGTAAAGTAGTCCCTTATCTGGTGCAGTTGACACTGTGCACCCGCAGAGGAGATTAAGGAGGCTGAGGACACCTGTCACAAGGGATGCCCACAGGAAGGAGGCATAGGACACCACAAAGAAAGGAAGCAGCTCCTGGTGGGGGACTCAATTATTAGGGGGATAGACAACTCTCTGCCCTGAGGGAGGAAGTTGCCCATCTTCAGGCCACACAGTACTGTCTGGGTCAAATACACAACCTGTACCTGCACTTATTTCAGGATTTGTGACAAATGTTTAGCCCAGGGTTTAAACTCTTCCTGCACTGAATATCTTAAGAATTGTAACAAGACTGTCTTTTCCTGATAATTCTAAGTTCCTTATTTCACCTTTCAGTTAGAAGTAGCCTCCACCTGCAGAATATCTGCTACAAACCAAAGACAATTGTAAGGTTCACCTCCCTCTGTTGTGAGCACAACTTGCTTTCTTGCAAATCCTATGTTCAGTATTGCAGCTCCCAGCAAGAGGTAGTTTGATTTGAAAAATATTAGCTGTTCTGGAGGAAGGCAGATGTGATTCCCCTTCACAAAAGTGGGAGCAAGGCAGAAGCAGGAAATTACAGACCTGTTAGTTTAACCTCAGTGGTAGGGAAGATGATGGAATCACTTCTGAAGGAAAGAATTATCGAGTATCTAGAGGCCAGAGGGGCACAGGACCCAAGGCAGCATGGATTCACAGCGGAAGGTCATGCCAGACAAATCTGATAGATTTCTTTGACTGGGTGACCAAAGTAGTAGATCAGGAGGGGCTGTTGACATGGCCTACCTAGACTTTAGCAATGCATTTGACACAGTCCCACACAAAGATTAATATACAAGTTAGCCAGCCTGGGAGTGGGTCCCAAGATGACAGCCTGGGTAAAGAATTGGCTGGAGAATAGGACACAGAGAGTAATAGTAAATGGAGTCCACTCTGAAGAAAGGGGGTTACTAGTGGGGTACCGCAGGGTTCAGTATTAGAACTGGTCCTCTTCAATGTCTTTATAAGCGACATTGCAGAGGGACTGGAAGGAAAAGTATGTCTCTTTGCAGATGACACAAAGATCTGCAACAGAGTTGATGCACAAGGTAGGGTGGAAAGGATGAGAAGGGACTTGGCAAGGTTAGAGGAATGGTCAAATGTATGGCAGCTTAGATTCAATGCTAAGAAGTGCAAGGTAATGCACCTGGGAAACAAAAACCCAGGGGAAGAGTACACAATGGGGAGTGAGATACTAACAATAACAAAAATGGAAAGGGACCTGGGGGTAGTCATATCAGATGACCTAAAGGCGGGCAAGCAATGTGAGAGGGCAGCAAGGAGGGCTGGGGGGATACTGTGATGCATAGGGAGAGGCATCACCAGTAGAAAACAAGAAGTTATTATCCCTCTGTACAGACAGCTGGTCAGACCCCATCTGGAGTACTGCGTGCAGTTCTGGAGACCCAATCTTCGCAAAGACATAGACAGGATGGAAGCTGTCCAGAGGAGGGCAACTAAAATGGTGCAGGGTCTGCACCAGAAGACATATGAAGAGAGACTTAAGGAGCTTAATATGTATAGCCTCGAGGAAAGGAGGGAGAGGGGGACATGATAGAAACTTTCAAGTACCTCAAGGGAATCAACAAAGTCCAAGAGGGTAGCATCTTTCAAAAAAAGAGGTGTGCAAGAACAAGGGGGCACAATTTGAAGATAGAGGGGCGGCTCAGAGGTAATTTAAGGAAGTATTTTTCACAGAGGGTTGTGGATGCATGGAATAGCCTTCCAGGGAGGTCGTGGAGTCAAAAACAATGGTGGAATTCAAGCATGCATGGGACAGTCATAAGGCAATTCTAGGGGGTGGGGGTAGGAAGAAGTAGGCTGCTGGTTAACTAGGATCTGCAGCTTATCCAGTAGGCAGGGAAATGGGCAGACTGGGTGGGCCAAATGGTCCTTATCTGCCGTCAAATTCTATGTTTCTATGGAGCTGCTGCTGGATGTTATGATTTTCAGTGCGCGCACCCCCCCCCCGCCGAACATGTTATTCGGAGTTGATGCCAGTTTCCATCTTTCTGTGCTGTCCCTTTATTACTATGCAGCTTTAGGTAGACAGCACTACTGCCAACATGACGCAGTACACCCACCTTGTTCAGGTAGAGAGAAGGAAGAGGGGTCAGGAGGCAATGAGCAAGCAGGGTGAAAAAAAATAAATGTTGGGATTGTGGAGTGAGCTGAGGTTAGAAACCTGTAAAACCGATAAATGTTACTTTTTGAATTGTATTTACAAGCTTAAAATTCCAGTACTCACCACCCCTATTGTAATTAGGATGCCACAGATGAAAGTTTCAAATTAAAATGTGGGGTGATGTGGTGTGGCTCTATGTTTCAATAAAAGGCATTTTCATTTGAAACATTCTTCTGTGGCATCCTAATTACAATAGAGGTGGTGAGTGCTGGAATTTTAAGCTTGTATGTTATGGGCCTTTTCCTTTGCACCACCTTACCGAGTGTGCACTTCTATGGTTGAATATGCTTTTTGAATTGTTTTTTATGTGGTGTGGAGCAGGGTGTGGCAGCGGGGTGGGTTGATGGCATATGAATCTCATGCTGTCTGTAGTGCTCTGTTAAAAAATAAAGGCTTTCTAAACATGTATACAAAACACTGCAAAATATTTCGTGGATGTTTGGGCAGCCTGTGATTCATTAAAGGAATTTTCTAAGATCTCTAGGTACCAAAACAACTAATGTGGTGATGTTCCTTGTGCTTTCCGATTGCACAATATGTATTCTGTATGGCAATCGTATAGCTTGTAATGTAGTAATATAATGAAATCCTCCCACTTCATGTTTAATTTTTCCAACTTTGTTTACAGATGCGAGAAGCTTACCACAATGATTTGCGGTTCTCTTTCTTCGTCGTAGCAGGGATAGCACATCTGCGGTGCATTTGAAAGTTTCAGTGTCTGGAGCAGCTGTGTGATCACTGATCTATGTACTGTGCTCATCTTCTGCCACAAGAGCACTTCTATCCAGTCATTGTTGCCGCGTTCTCATTTAGATGCTGTAATCGGTAGCGCTTTTCTGTGAATTTTTTGCCTTCCCACCAGCTACAGGAATGGTATGAGCGTTGCGAACAGTGCAGGACTAGCATCGGGAAGGGAGCGATGGTCTTGTGTGACTGGGGGCATTGGTTCACTTGTCTCCTTTTTTATTTGTAATTCTGTCCATTTTCCCTTTCTGCAGTGAGCTATAGCATCTTCTGGTCAGTTTGCAAGATTCCTGTAGGGCTCAGCATTACAAGGTCACCCTTAGTATACTGCAGCACTAGAAATCATTGCATGCATGTGTCTGTCCTGAATAACAGTAACCTGCTACTATTGCTTTTTTCTCACTTGCTGACTGTTTTGTCTTTACTTGAGTATTTGCACAGTATGGCCCAGATATTCAAAAGAGTTGAACCATGCGCAATAGGGTTGCGCTTGCCCAAGTCCGAAATTGTGCCATTCTGCAGTATTCAGCAGGAGGCAGTTGTGCCCCCGACATCATTCTGATCAACAGCGCAATGATGATGAAGGCATGCACAGCCGAAGGGGGAGGAACCATGCATAAATGGCACAGTGTGATATTCAAAGACTTGCGCCATGCACAATAGTGGAGCAAGCGGAAGTTGCGCCATAGTGGAAATGAGCCAAAATAAAAAGGAGCAAGGAAGAGGCGCAAGAACGCTACAGGGAAGCCATATGTGTCAGAGGCAGAGGCAGACAGATAGGGCAGGAGGCACAAACAGGGCAGGCCAGGGAAAGGTCACTCTGAACAGCCAGGCACAGGGAAGGTGTGGGGAGCCACACAGCACAGAGGCCAGCACAGGCAGGTGTACCTGGTGCAGGGGAGGTAGCAGCCAGGACAGCAGGGGGAACACAGCAACAGCTGCCGGGGGGGGTGAACACAAGCCAGGGACATGGTCAGTTCCACCTTCCACATGGAGGCCATAATGAGGGGGGTGAGAAGGTGGGCAGCAGGGGGGCATGACCATGAAAGGGCCCGTCAGTGGTATGCCTCCAACAGGCAGTACCGAGCCCACACCAGCTTTGAGCTGTACACTGATACTGAGATTGTGAGCTGGTACTGCCTGAACAGGGCAATTCTGAGGCTGCTCTGTGAGCTGTGCAGTGATGTGATGCAGGCACCCACACGACGGAGCCATGCCCTGTCAGTGGAGACCAAGGTAACAGCCTGCATGTGCTTGCTCACCACGGGTACCTTCCAGAGGCCAACTGGGGACACCACAGGCATAACCCAGTCAGCCACATCACGCCACCTCACCCAATTCCTCAGCGCACTGCTGCCACATGCTGAGGAGTACATCCATTTCCCCACCACAGCGGCAGAGTGCACAGCAAACATACAGGAGTTCCACAGGGTAGCACATATGCCTGGCATGCTAGGGGCAATAGACTGTACCCATGTGGCCATACGCACACCACCTGGCCCCGAGGGGGCCGCATACATGAATCGCACGGGTTATGCCAGCATCAACTGCCAGGTGGTGTGCGATGCCAGGGGGCGCATCATCAATGTCTGTGTCATGCACCCTGGGGGAGCACATGATTCTTTTATCTGGCACCAGTCAGCACTGTGCCACAGATTCAAGAGTGGGGACATCCCCACTGGCCATCTAGTGGGTGAGTATGCAAACCACATGGACAATCATAGGGCCTGGGGGCATGGCCAGAAGTGGCATGGGTAGTGGACTACATGGCCTGGGGCAGGGTGATGCTGATCACAAAACTAACCTCCACCCTCTACACACAGGTGACAGCGGATACCCACTCCGTCCCTGGCTGCTCACACCCTACCGGCAGCCCATGACTCCATTGCAGCAATGCTACAATGAGGTACACGCCACCACACGTAATGTCATCGAGCGGGTAGTCGGGATGCTGAAGTCACGTTTCCATTACCTGGACACCTCCGGCGGTGCCCTACAGTACAGCCCCTCAAAGGCCTGCGGGATATTCCTAGCTTGTTGTATCCTGCACAACATGGCCAACAAATGTGGGATAGCCATACAGGTTGAAGAGGGGAACAGCAATGGGAATGATGGGGACACTGGTGACGATGGTGGTGGGCAGCCCCCCCTTGGCCGACAGGACCCCCGACTGCTCCGGCTGGCACAGCTGCACTGGGACACCATCACGGAGGAGCACTTCAGCCAACCCAGGTAAGTCATAGGGCCATGCGCTACCACCAGTGGCCAAGGCACAACCCACAAACACACTTGGACACACACCAGGGGTGCATGCTGTCAAGGAAAGTGGCAGGGCACAGAGGCACACACACAGCCAGGGGTGGGTGAAGATTAACATGCCACGCCGAAGGACACATACACACACACGAACACACACAATGCAACAAACATGCACAGAGGGCAGAAGGCACACTGATCCAGAACACACAAGGCCACCATACCCACTGCCTGTCCATGTGCGTGTGACAGATGCTGAGCACCATTGCACTTTAGTGTACAGCACAATGCAGGCATCATCATGCACACACAACTGCGGACAGCAGCCGGGAGGGTGTGCAGGTGGACTGTGTGTCCGCGTGCAGGGCCAGGTACCCACCCGTGCACTGCCTACTGACACACACAATGCATACAGGGCAGCACCAGACAGTAGCTACACTGGGAGACAGGTCAGTCACGTGACACAGTGCCACGGGCCGGTACACGGATGCATGGACCACCCGCCGAGACCCACCAGCACTGGCAGGCTGACCACTGGCCTCATAGGGTGGCACTAATGGTCCCCCAGGGGTTCCACTGCATGAACGTGACCGTGCTCGTGTAGGGGTCTGCAGCACACCAAACATGCCTGCACCAGGAGTGCTCGCGATGCCCACAGCTGAACCTGGCGTCGACAGGGCGGGAGTCACATGATGCCGGGAATGGGGAGTGGATAGTGCACTGCGTGATGTCCGCGATGCATGGGCACCTGACTGTGTGCCCACTGTGACCATGACAGCAATGAATGCCTGTGCATGCCTGTCAATGGCTGCAGTCATATTCTCCCGCAAACGGTCCATCCCTGCCAGGATCAGTGCCGTGTCCCTGCTGCGACGCTCCTCTGCCTGCTCCAGAGCTACACGCAGTGCATCTACGGACATCGCAAGCTGCATCTGCTGCTGGACTGATGCTCACAGAAGGTGGGTGTGCTCGTCCAAGAGGTCATCAGCCTCCTCGGCATCCTGTCCCTCAGGGTGTGCAAGGCACTGATGTTCCGCACCCCTTGAGGGTGGGTGCTGCACACCAGGACCAGGTCTGGGCATGTCCACAGGTGGTGCACAGATGCTGCTGCTGAATCCTGTACCCCCAAGCACAGTTGGCGACTGCTGATGCTGCCCCTCTGGCTGCCGCACTCCAGGGCTCAGTGGTGCCGCCGCAGTGGCCTAACAGTCCCACTGTCCTGAACAGACACCAGTGCTGCCCCACTGGTGCTGACAGGCACAGCCTGGGACTGTGCTGACACACAGGCCTCCACGGTGGCACCACCCACAGCCATGGACATGAATTGGCCTGCTGTGTGGCCATCCTGTGGCACACACGTGTCACTGCCCCTGATGGTCGTGTCATCATCACTGGTGCCGGACTCTGCCCCAGCCACAGCCACAGCATGCTGACATCCATGGATGCCAGCACACTGGGACACAGGCAGGGCCTCCTCCACACCTCTCACAGCGACATCAGTGTGGACAGTCAGGCGGCCCCACTGTCGTAATGCTCACATATACCCGTGGGTGTGATGGTCCCACTCGACTCCATCTGACTGTCTGCAGTGGACGGGCCCACCACCACTGACCCATGCAGATGCTCAGGATCTGTAAGGAAAGCAAAGTCGCGTTGGTCGCGTGGGACCTATCCTGCCCCACCATAGACAGACCACGACTTACCATACAGTGATGGGCCACCACCTGTCTGGAAGCCACCATCCCGAGCACCCTCAATGGCACTGCGCTGCATACTTCCAGCAAGCCTGTCCTCTGCTGGGGTCAGCTGTACCACCTCCGGCTGTCCTCCACCTGTTGCAGCACATGCTGCCCTGATGGCAGCCACCTTCTCCTTTACCTTCCTCCTGTCCGTGCCCATCTTCTTCTTACACTCCTACACTGAGCACTGGTGGCTGCCATGCAGGTTCATGGCATGTGCCACCTCCTCCCATGCAGCAGCACTGGGCTGAGGGGTTCCCCGCTGTCCACTGAGCAGTGGCTCCTGATCCAGGTAGGCCTTGAACAGGGCCTCGGTTTCGGCCATTGCAAAATTCGGCCTCCTCCTCCTCCTCCCACCACTGTTTTCCTCCGCTCCAACAACCTGCTCAGTCATTATGTAGCCCGTAAGAATGGCAGTTGTACCTGTGACTATGCAGTCCCATGCATGTCCCTGAATCCACAGTCACACTCCCAAACAGCATGCAACTCACCAATAAACTGTAGTAACCACTCAGGCCACTGTAGCACATTGTGGCACCTTTATAGCGCAATCCATGCAAATGAGGTGAGGAGCAACTTTAAGTAGATGCAAATTGCAGTGCTGCGCCATTGAATGGCTGAATAGATGATTTGCATATGACGGCTGAATATCACGCTGTTGCACTTTGCGCAATTGTGTTAAACGTGCTGAGCCACTGGTGTAGTCCTGTGACATGCGTAGTACACCTCACTGTGCATGCCCAGGTTGCTGACACAGGCGTCTGCCATGCTGATGATGTGCTGTGCATGGTAGGCGATGCAGGGCATGGCCACCATTGTGCTAGTGGCGCTATAGCAATGGTCACTACATGGCACTGTGGCACTGGGCCATCATAAGGCGCCAATGGCCCAATTGCCTGGAAGTCGCTATGGGCGCTTCTTTTTAGGCGGTAATCGCGCTTCATGCATTGTCATCTGATGATGCTGTGTGGCCTTGCACAAGACCCCTGACCTGTGCCTCACTTTGTTCCCCTTGACACCATGCGTTTGGCAGCAGTACCTCTATTGCGCTGTTCATTAACAGCGCAATAGGGAATGGCATACCATGACTGTGCAGCATCTGCATGTGGGGAGCCACGCTGCAGAGCACCATATTGCCTACAATAGCTGCTAGAATGGTGTGCAGATGGGCAGCACAGTGGACAGCAATTGAACTGGCCAATCTGTTGGCCATTGCTGATCCACACCATGGGCCTCTCTTCAGGGAGGCCCCCCTGGACAGGGCCAGGACCCAGGTGTGGCAGGAGGTGGCCACTGCCCTTGAAGAAGCCACAGGATAGGGTTGTAGTTCTGAGCAGTGCAGGCACCACTATGGTGACCTGTGCAGGAGGGAGCTTGAGCTACTGGCCCGACTGCAGTCACGTGCCAGGAGGGGCACGGTGCCACGTCCAGGTAGGGGTTCCGTCAACACACTTTTATCATCCATATGAGTCACAGTGTTGTATGTATCCAGCACATAGGGGAGGGACTGTATGGGGTTGGCCGTGGCGGTGTTCACAGGGTGTGGGGTGGGTGGGTCTGGCTGGGTGGGAGGCACACACGGGGCGGGGACCTTGCTTGGGAATGTGCTGATGTTCTTCTCTCATTTTTTTTCCCCACGGGCCTGGACGAACTCCGCAGATTGTGGGCAGAGTGGCAGAGGGGGGAGGACAATGCAGCCAGGCGGGGCGAGGGCCATCAATGCCCACCTGACCAGCCCGATGAGGGTGAGTGCCATGCATCCATGATTAGTATTGCATGCTGTGTGGCCAGGGTGGGCAGCAGGGCATGGCCACCATTCATCGACATCACTGCCATGCACGCAACTTGTTACAGTCAACACTGTCCAGTGGCAATGCATATCTGGGTGTGCATCACTGGTGGTCCATGCATGCACCAGGTGCATGGCTGTGCCACTGCCTTTGCACTACATAGCCAAGTCACTAAACAGCCACGGTGGTGCTGTGTGTGACTTGGCCGGTGGGTGTGTGCAGCATTCCGCATGGCTGTATGCGCCTGGGTGGGCAGGTCCTGTGGATGTGATCACTGCGGGTGGTCTGCATCATCACAGTGGTGTCCAATAGCCGTATGCCATGCACAGTGGGCGGGCTGTATAGGGTTGTGCATTCACACCTGATTGACTGCTCCCTTGTCCTGAGTGCACTCCATCTCAGGGACATTAGGGACACCATACGGGAGCTCCTTCAGCTGGCCCGCGAGTCCCTCGACATCTTGAGGAGGCTTGACACAACGGGGCTGCTGCGGAGGCACAGAAGCCGGAGGTCCCTGAGCCAGAAACGGTGGTCCAGATGAAAGTCCTTTGGTCCATTACTTCCCCTACCCCCCTGGACCCACCCTCACACCCCTCCTATCCCATCCCATTTGTCCATCCCTTCCCCTACCCACCCCCACCTTGTTTGTGTCCTTCCTAGCTTGTATATAGTTTTATTGTTGTACATAGTTCACTTTTATATTTACAACATTTGAATTTGATATGAGATACTGTGGTGGTCTCTGATTTCAGCAGACTATAGGTGCTCAGCTGCAGTGGTGTACGTAGCATCGAGGATTGGTTACGGTCATTGGTATGTGTGTGTGTCTTTGTGAGGTGACTATGGTGTGGGGGTAGATATCAGTCAGTGTTTGTGTTGTGTGTGTTGTTCCCTGTGCACTGGATGACTGTGTGCAGTGGTCCATGGTGCGTGCTCTGTGTCCATGGTGCACCCATCGGCCCATCCATGGCCTGTGCAACCGACACACATGCCTGTCTGTGATCTGCATGGTCCGCTGGCATGTAAGTAGTGGCATTCCCTGCAGGGAGGACACTGTACCCGTCACTTTGCTGGGTTGCCCCTGTCACTGGTGTGGTGCATTCCTGGCTTGGGTGGCACTATGGGCAACACAGTCATTGTCCCACCTCCATTCTGTGGCTTGTGTGTGTTACAGGGGATGTGCCCCACTGTCTGTGGCTTGTGCTCCGGGTAACTACTGGTGGTGTACGGGTCCGCAGTGCCTGCGCAAGGTGGCTGGCACTCCAGTGCCATGGTGGACTGCGGGTTGTGTGTACATGGCTTACATGGGCCCACAATGGGGGCTTGGTTGCCCCACCACTGCATCCCTATGTTGATGTGCCCTTGGGTATGAGTGGGTGTCTGTCCATACCCTGTGTGGCATCCGGTGTGGTGCATGCTTCCATGCACCACTGTGGGTGTCTGTGCTGGCTGTTGTGGCCAGTGGTGGGTCGGGGTGTGTCACTGGAATACTGTGCAGGGCGCTGTACCACTGGTGGTGGTGTCAAGGGCACACCCGTCCAATGTGGGGTACCTCTTGTGCCAGTGCATGGTCGGTCTCTCAGCAGTACCTCCAGGGGACTGTGCATGGTGGCACTGTGTCTGCCGTTGTTGCATTGCTGTGTGCTGCAACCCACTGATGGGTGCTCGTGGTGGGGCTGACTTGCATGGTTCTGTGGTGCACAGGGTTGCATTGACACAGTGGGGGTGGTGGCATGCATGAGGTTTCCTGCAGTGGTGGTCACTGCTCATGGGGGGGTGTCTGGGGGTCACGGTGCAGGGTGTTCTGTGCACTGGGGGGGATGGTGTGGCATGGGGTGGTCTGCCGTCCTTGTTTGCCAGTCACAGCTTGCTGGTAGGTGTGATGGGGCACCATGGCCAGGCTGTGGGTTGTTTGCTTGTCTCTATGGGCCAGTGGTTATTCCAGCCCTCCCCCAGTTGTGCTGTGCTTGGGGTGTGGGGGGATGATGTCTGTTCTGCTGTGTGTTCCTGTGCCCATCTGTGGCATGGGTGGTGGTCCCCTACCTCCCTGATTGTGTAGTTATGTTGCTTTGCAGCTGGGGGCTCCCTGGTTGTGCTATGGTGCCTCTGGACTGCTCAGCTGAACATCCCTTGTTGCACTATGGCGCATCAGATCTGCTCAGCTTCCCCTCCCTAGTTGTGCTATGGCACAGGTGGTGCGATATTCAGTTGTTGGCTGTAGGCGCAATTTGGCCTGCTTCGTTTTTGAATATCGTGTCTCTTGTGCATGGGCACAATAGACTTGCACTTGCTTCTGCTATTGCGCACTTTTGGGGTGCAGTTTGAATATCTGGGCCTATGTATTTATTGCTTATCTGTCTCATTATTGCATAGGTGCATTATCGTTTCTGATTGTAGACACCACCAGTTTTTATTGTATTATGCCTTTCTATCATAAACAACAGCCCTGATGCTTATTGGAATACCTCCAGTCAGTTATTGAGGTGCTTTATTATTATAAAGTGCAGCATAGCACTGTTTGTGTTTGGAATTTGACAAGTCAGTTATTGTGGAGGTGTGCCTTTATATCAGGGGTATATTAGTTCACATTGTTACACTGAAGGGGCATGTATACAGCAGCACAGGTATATGGCAGCATTTAAATCACTGCCTCGCACCGTGGTACAGTACCGTTAATGACCAGAGTTGACCTGTTGCTTTACTTTGTGGCCGGCATCGATGGAGTTTTTTTTTTTTTTAAATGTAACTGAAAAAAAGTAAACTTTGAGTGATGTTTGCTACATTGAAAGTAGTTGTTTTGTATGTTGTTTCTATGTCTTGATACCAACCATTAGCATAATCACATTTTTGTAACTTTTATGAGTTGGTACACTTGTTGAACTGTGGCAGTTTGTTCAGCCACACCATTGCCAGTTTCATCTTCAAGGCCTGTAAGAAGAGGTCACAGTATTATAGTGTTCATACTATTTTAACTGCAAAATATCCTGTTTCTATACTGTATATGTGTATTCTAATTTTTTTGGGTCGTGGTGGCAGGTTAGTGGCTGTTTTAACATAATGGTAACCCAGCTCCACAACCTTCCTTACACATCTTTCCATAGCTATACTGCACTGTCAGCATCACTTATAAAGAAACATAGACACAGTCACACTATCTCAGAAGCCTTCATAGACTGTAGTGTAGTTCCACTGTCCACTAGTGAAGACCTACAAAATGGTGAATTACTGAGTCGTGGCTCAATGTAGCAACAAACCTTCTGAAGAAATTTATTTGTTTGATTTCCCTAAGTGTGGCACATCTCCAAACCATTTTAAGAGGTGGGTTAGTTTTGTGAAGTTAGATTGGGACTGGGATTTCCAAGCTGCTCTGCACACTTTACACCAAACGATTTCAGCAATCACATGCAGTTTCAGTTGGAATTCGCCAGCCGCTTGAGACTAGTTAAGGATGCTGTTCCTAGCGTGTGCCCTGTCATCACCAAGCCCTGCCTACTATTTGAAAATGCCTACAAATGCATTTATGATGGTCCACGTCCATATGGTTCTGCACTCAAAAAGCGCAGTCATGCAGTGGACAAGCTGAGCCTTACCCGGCTAAGTCTGTATGTGTGAAGCTGGTGTGGTAGTTGGTGGTTCTTCATTGTGCCTGCATTGACAGTTAACTGTTTTACTACTGTTCCCCAACCCTAGACCACAATAATTCTTTCACCAATAATGCAACAGGGGCTGGCTACTTCTCAAATTTCCTTGCACACCCACCAAACATGGGTGCGATCGCTTACGTACTGTGCATAAACATGTGCTTCTTTTTGAGAGCAATAAGGCATGACAGGGTGTGGGTTATTGGTGGATTGACCCACGCCTTGTGTGGCATATCACGAGCCACAGCCCAGTGACATAACCACACCAGAAGTGGGTAAACTGTCCAATTATTCACACCCTGGAGTGCATTACTATACAAGTAACCCATTTGTAGTATGAATTAAACATGTGTTCCATGTTTTTTTTTCCTCCCCCAGCTCCTTACCAGCTTCTCCTTTGTTCCTTCCTATGCCCCTCACTTGCCACTGTTCCCTGATGCATCCACCCATCACCCCACACTGCAGCCCCTCTGAGTAACCCAGATGGAAACTTTTGACAGGTGGGGCCCTCTCCTTTGAGGTGGAAGGCACCAGTGGTACAGCGAGCATGTAATTCTTTGCCCTGGGTGCTGCTGAGGTTGTCCACAGGCTGCTTGCAGTCTTGTTGTAGTGCAATCTGGCTACCATCATCCTGGTGGCCATGGTGCTCTTTTCCCACTAGCTCCCTGGGGTGTGGCATGCCACAAATGTCAGGGCATACGCCAATGATCACCATGCACCATTACTCATTTGGGACACAGCACATTGCCATATCCCCAGCCTCTGCAAGGGGGTGAACAAGCACTGGATCACTTCCCTGCCCTCCCCCCAGAGAAGGCAGGCAGTCAGATGCTTGAGACTTCTCCCCCCCCACTGTTTCCCCGCGCCCTGGTCCATTCCTGAACCTGTGGCAGTGGAATAGCCAGCATAAAACCAACTGCGATGCCGACGGACAACTGTGTTTTTTATTGCCCTTCCTCAACTGTGTGTTATTGTAGGATATGCTTATGGGTGCTTGTAGGATACCCACGGTCATGTGATGGACCGATGATGTTACAGGATTTTCACACCCCATTGCATAATCTTGCCTCTTAGTTGCTCATGGTTGCACATAACATTTTCATTTTAACATTAACTTTTTTGATGCATTTGTTTGTTTTTTAATAATCACATAGATTAGCAAGGCCTCTTGTGATTTCCGGAGATGCAAAGAGGTGGAGATGTGGGTTATTTACCCGTTCATGAGATGTAATCACCTGTTTTTGTTTTCTGTGTCTGTAATGTTCAATCACTAAAAATACCACCAACAGCTTAAATCTGGTTCAAGATCAGTTGGCATTCATCTGTATCCCCTTCCCCCGGGTCGTGCCTGAAAATAGGCAGGATTTGTCTAGTTCACTTATCCGGTCAGCAAAAACTAAATAAATAAATAAATAAAAATAAATAAAGGTTGAACAAATATTCAATTCTGTTTGCCTAGAATGCATACTAATGCGTCTCTGGCTGCCAGATGTCCTTGTGTTATTCACAGCTCATTTTGACATTAATTTAGCAAGCACAACAAGTAGGGGAACACAAAAAAAAATCTCTATGGCAGTCGTTATCACTCCATTGTTACCATCTGTAGCCTTTATGCACTCATTTACAAACTGTAAGGAGATTGTAAATGAGGTGAGCTACAGCAGATGCCATACTTCAGCAAACACAAGTCAGAGTACACCATGAGCCCCTCCCACCCCACTCCCTGAAAGTAACAACATATTATCTCTGCCTGGTACCTGAATTGGGCACTTTACTATTTTCAGATGCAAAGGATTGTGGTGGTCTCTTGGTATGGATCTCACAGCACTGCTGTTCAGTCACACAGCTACCACCGTTGAGGCACACCATCCATCAGCTGTCTTCCTACGGAAAACTGCATCTGCCTCAGATGGCTTACCTTTGCATAGGTTTCAGGAGCCTTCTGAGTCTGTAGAAGTATGCTGTGAACCCACACTCCTTTGCAAATCAAAAGAGTAAGCTGTCAATCAATGCTGAAATAATATGTTTTTACATAGTGCCCTCAAGGGGGACAAGGCACCAGTCCCAGATGGGATCCCTCCCAGGTTGCTCAAGGAGCTGGCAGATACCCTGGCCACTCATCTAGCAGACATAACTCCTCCCTGCAGATGGGGTGCGTACCTCAGAACTGGCGGATGGCCCATGTTGTGCCTATCCACACGGGTGGCTCACAAGAGGGGCCTGGCAACTATCGGCACGTTCGTGTGACGTCGGCAGTGGACACAGTGATGGAGGTCATCCGGAAGAAGAGGATGGGGGGTTCTTAGTGCATGTGGTCACTGAGAAGATAGCAAGCATGGCTTCATGTCATGTTAGACAAATCTGGTGGAGTCCTATGAAGGGGTCATGAGGGCGCTGGATCAGGTCAGGTTAGTGGATGTCCTCTTTCTGGACTTCAGCAGGCCATTTGACGCCGTGCCATATCATGGCCTACTGGGGAAGCTGGAGAATATGTGTGTGTGGGGGGGGGTGAGATGGTCCATTGGATAGTAAACTGGCAGGCAGGGCATGTACAGAGGGTGGGGGGGGTTGTCTCATCCTCCAGTCTAGTCAAGCGCGGGTACCATAGGGGTCGGTGCTGAGCCCACTCCTGTTTAACACTTACATCGCTGCCATCAGAAGTGGTGTCCAGAATTTAATGGGGGGAGGATGAGGGTGGGGAAAAAGGCAGCGATACTTCACTGAGAGCCCAGGGAGCTGGTGGCTGCTACTACTGTGGAGGAGTTCAAGAAGGGATGGGATCAGTGTAGGGGTAGGGTGCATCCTGTAATACCACTGGGAAATGGGGGACCTTGTAGGGAGGGACGTGGGGCTACAAAAGGTGTCCTGACTAGGCAATGACCATTCAGCAGACTTGATAGACCAGAGTGCTTATTCTGCTGGCTTTATGGTATGTTACTATATTAGTATATACCCCTTGAAGGCTGTTATGGTGCAATGATGTGTTCCAACTTGTGTTTGTTACCATCTCTATCCCATGTCAAGTTTGTTATGAAGTGCATAGGATTTTTTCAGTCACTAGTTTCCATACCACACAGTCTATCGATGTCTGCCTAAATGTACAGCTAGCCCCCTAGACTGCAGCTGCCCCAACCCCCTCCACTACTGTCATTCACATGACGGCTTCATCCCCCCTTTACCCATACTGTCCCTTCTGCTCTGTCCCACGCCCTCTTAAAACTTTCTACAGTTTTCCATGTTACCACCCCCTCTAGTATTTTTTTTTTTTTTTATTTTAACATCAGTTTAAAAACCTTTGAGCCAGAGGCTCATTTACAAAGGTACCTCGTCGAAAGGAAGACAGAACATACATACATGAAGCAATCCAAAAATACTGTACAGTAATAAGACACCGGCAAATTGCAGGCAAGGCGAGACAGTCAGCAACACAAATTAACAATAGGCAAAGTCACATTGCAGGTGATGAGTGTCATAACACCATTGTCAGTTAAACGAGATGGGAAATGCAAAACCCCAAATTATCTATCTTTTTTAATTTTGTTTTCCATTAGCTTATCATCGAGGATGGTGGGGACAGGTGGGGGGTCAGGGGCAGTGGCAGGAGTGTGAGGCGAGCAAGTGATTTTTTAGGCAGTATTTGAAACTAGCGAGTGAGGGGGCATCAGTGATGCCCGCTGGGAGGGAGTTGTACCAGGAGGGGGCTCTATAGGAGAAAGCCCTTTGGCCCTGGGTGGTCCGTACCCTTGGGATGACCAGGGCAGTTTTGCTGGAGGCGCGGGTGTGAACTGTGGGGTTGGATCGGTGAATAGAGTTGGCAAGGCATGGCGGAGAAAGACCATGGAGGGCTTTGTAAGTAACTCGGCAAGTTAGGAACAGGAGGCGCTCATTGAGGTTGAGTAGGGAGGCCATGGAGTAAAGTTGACAAGTATGGGTGAGTCTATGGGCACTGGTAATAAGTCTACATGCTTTGTTAAGTGTTAGGCGAACCTTTTGAAGGGCTGTCTGGTCAGCTGCGCCATATACAGGAAGGCCGTAGTCAACTAGTGAGAGCACGAAGAGGTGACAATGCCGAAGACAGTTTAGGGAGGCATTTTTGCTGTAGAGGATACCAGCCGAGCATTGGAGGCAGAGGTCAAAGCAGAGATGTGGTTATGAAGAGAGAGAGCAGGATCGAAGATTATGCCAAGGTATTTATAAGAGTGCACAAGTTCCAAGGGGTGATTCCGTGCGGAGTGAACAGAGAGAGGAAAGTTGCTGGACTTATTTTGGGGGTGAGTAAAAAGCATAGATTTAGTTTTCTTAAGGTTGATGACAAGACGGTGGTCAGAGAATCAGTTTTCAGCTGAGGTGTAGGCACGCTGGAGGGAGTTTTGGAGTGAGATGGGGTTACTGTCAGAGGCAAAGAGAACTGCGTCGTCCGCATAGAGAAGGATCTTTCCAGCGCATGCATTGGGCAGGGAATTGAGAAAGAGAGAGAAGAGTAAGGGCCCAAGAATGGAGCCCTGGGGAACACCTGAGCAAATTTGGCAGGTAGAGGATAGAGTGCCACCTGTTTAGGTTTAGGTAGAGCACCCTGTTTAGACACCACCCTCTTGGTAAAGCAGTGCATCCTCATCTCCCTCCTAAAACTTCCTCCCTACAATCTTAGTCCGTGCCCCTTTGTGTTCCTACCATTCCCCAGTTTAAATTGTCTGCTTAGGCCTTGCCCATCATCTATTACCTGTAACATTTTTGTTGCCTTCAGTTGTACACCTTCCAGTGAATTAATATCCCTCTTCATATATGGCCAACAGTACTGCTGACTGTACTACCAGTGCGGACTGACCAAAGATCGTTCCAGGGGCAGGATCACCGCCCCATGCCTGGTTGAGAAACCCCTTGTGATACAGCCCCGCATCCTATTCACCTTAGCTGCTGCTGCTGCTTTCCTGCATTTGGGCATACTTGTTCATGCTTCCTTTTACCAACACCACTTTTGACTCTAATACCTTGACATTGACTGCACAACCGAAAAATGAATGTTGAAACAGCACTTGTTTTTATTTCTGAGCACATGTACTGATTATAGTGTGAGTATTCACAGAAAATTCACACATAAAGCTTTACTTTAATTTTATCAGATATTGACTGCCGCTGATACATCACCATCTGCACAGTTACCTGCCACACAACCAAATGAGAATACATCAGCAACACTGGACAGCGGTGAAGCAATTTCGGTTAGCAGAAGAGGTATGACCCTTTTGTCACACTGCATCCATTGGCCATGCTCTGTATTTTGTCCATCATCTACGGCAGCTTGCTCTCCAGTAACAAGGTCACACATAAGCATAAGAACGCAGTGTTTCCAGATCTCATGGCGTCTGCCGATCTCTCTTGCATCACGGAGACATGGCTGGATGAAAGTGCAGGCCCCATTTTGGAGTCTGTGGTTCCAGCCAGGTTCTCAGTGATTCACCACCCGAGAGAGGATCGTATTGGGGGGGTTGCTGTCTCTTTTAGAATAGGCTAGCCCTGCTCTTCCAGACTGTAGAGAGACTGTGCAATCCAGCCTGTCTTCATTTGGGTGGAGCATTGTCACAAGTTCAGTTTCCTCAAGGGCATATCCCAGAGAGTGGTGTCGGGGATTTATTCCTCGGCCCCTAACTGGCTGCCCTGCAGTGTTCCATGGGGTTGTGTGCAGTCCTCCCTGTTATTCGTGGTGTACATGCTTCCATTAGGGAACATTGAAAGATGGTACGGGTTGAGTTTTCATTACTATGCTGATGACTCTCAACTGAACATGTCTTTTGTACCTGAACAGGAGTTAGACTGTGCTATGATGTTTAATAACTGCCTGCTGTAGATTCAGAACTGGATGAGTGCCAGTTGGCACGGTTGAACTCGGGGGGACATAGGTATTACTTTACATATTTACTTACTGACAGCTGTCAAATATGTTTTTATTTATTTCCATTGCAGGTGTGTGCAGATGTGCCAATTGGTGTAGATTCAGAGCACAAAGCTTGTACATCTGTTCATGGTTCCACAGATGGATGTATGGACCAGGGAAGCACAGAACAAACTGCTTCTGCCTTTGAAATCTCCCTAACACTTCCAAGTTTGATTTTCATGACACATGACACCTTGTCGTCCAGATGTCAAGTGCCACTGCCACCTGTTCTGAAGAAGTCAGTGAAAATCCAGACCAGTGACAAAACTGGTCACCGAAATAAGGGTGTGTACATTTGTTTGGGGGAAGCCACTGCTATGGCACTTGTACAACACCATCAGCCCACGAACTAACATGTCACTTTTCTTGCAGGAGTTATGACGAAGCAACCAAAGGTCAGATCGATAGGTGTGCAGTGCAATCTACTGGAAGAGCCACCAATAGCATCCTCCACACCACTGCAGAGTCCGTTCAAGGCCTCAGGCACTGAACACCACACAGACAGTCGAGACAAGGAGTACATTCCTTTGCAGGAGTCTTTTGAAGATGCAATGGAGGGTGACTCTATGAAATCAGTGTACGATTCCTTGCATGCTATATATGTGCCTCAACATTTGTTGGATTGGACAAGTCCAATACAAATCAGTTATGGTTTTTTGTCCATCGTAAGTGTGGGGCAACTCAATGTTAGAGTTCTCAACCCTATCACACCCACACCACCCTTGTTTGGCATGGTGCCGGCACAACCACGTTCCATGCGTAAGCCAGCTGGAATGGTTCAGCATGGGCCAATGTGGTGTGATGTATGGCCTGAATGACCGCATGGCACACCCCATCGCCAGCTGTTGTATGGAGGGTGGGTGATGGTGTGGTTGTTGTTGTAATGATGACATCTAATTTGATAGCTTTTTGGTATTTATTAAGAACCCATAACTGATGCAGTATCGTACTGGTGTCTAATGAATTTTGCTTCTTTTGGAGCATGAATGATTGCAGCTATATTTTGCTGTGCTATGGCAGGTTCCTTTTGAATGCAATCTTTTATTTTTTTGGCACAGAATGTCACCATGGGCTATCTGGAACAACATCACAATCAAGGGAGAACAGGTACAGTTTTGGGGGGGCAGTAAACGTTTGGGGACAGTTGGTCTGTGCTACTCAGTGTCCCACAGTAACATGAAGTTGCGCACACCTGGGACAACTGAGACTGTGCAACCCTGTGTCACAACAATCAATATAAATGGCCAGGAACTAAACTGCTGTGGAGACACTCACAGGGACCACATCAGTCTCACCCTTTTTCACCATCAACAATGATGCCACTTGTCTCTTTCACTTGCGCTGGCCACTCTTCCTGCACACATACATCGACAGAAAGACAGACCATGCTTTGCAGCCTGGAGACTGTCTGTCTCCCACTCAATCTCTCTGACCTTCTACAGACCCTGCCAGCAGTACTGTGTTATGTCCTTCATGGTTTGTGGTGGTGTGATACAGTTTGGAGGTGTCAGTGGATCATCAAGAGGTGCCACAGTAACAGCACAAGTGGTGGAAAGTGGTGCAGTAATGTGCTAGCATCTTCATGGCCACCCTGAGAGGAACTGCTTGTCACAGCAACTGGTATAGTTCGAACAGTTAAGAATAACATGAACTGCAAATGGTACATGGCTTTTACCACTGGAACAGTTACTGGTTGTATGGTATATAGTTTTACCATTAGCACATTCACAGTGCAGTCAGCAAAGTATAAATTAGGCCACAGTTCACAGCAGTGCTACAAAAACACTTAATACACCTTCCGGTACAGCCATATGTAGTTGACTGTACTATAGCTGTCCAGCAACTGCTATTCACGGCTGCATCCACATCCCTGTGATGGCACAAGCTGTGCTCAAGAGTGCTGCTTCACTGTACTGCGGGCTACGAGCAACCACTGGAAGGTGCCATGGTTATTGTACTGTATGTCCTTTCCTGTTAGTATGGAGTGCACGTTGGCATTGACAGCTTGCATTTTCCAGAGGGGCAATATCCACGTTCTTGCTTTTTCAGTTTTGTTAATAAAAGTCACCCATTGAGGTACAAAACTTTAAACAGCTGGTTCCACTGATGTTCTGACTTCAGAAACTGTCATGGGGACATCAGAAGCATGCCTCCTAATGCACTCTTTTGGTTGATCTCAACACTGGAGTACATGCCCTGCAGTGGGATTTTGATTCCTTATTATTGTTACACACTAATAGTGTTCCTTTTCATCATGTTCACCCCATAGCTCTGAATCAAAGTCCAGCGGTGGCATCCCAACACTGTTTGATACATGCATGTACTTAGCCCTGTGTCAATTGTACCATTAGGGCATAGAATGTGATCCTTGGTCATAGCCACAAACTTGCAACTTATCGCCAGCTGTTGGACACAGTTTTTCTTGATACAAGGTGATCTGTTCTTCAGACAACAACACTATTTGGTTCTCTTTTGCAGATCTCCATATAAGATGGATCACAGAAGTCCACAAGAGGATGAGAAGTTCATCGTTTTTTGATCTGCCTTACACCAGCTGTTCAAAACCTGCAAAGTATGTCATGCTACTAATAGGGTCCAATACTCCACCGATGAGCCAAAAAAATGTCAGGGAACATTGCTTGTAGTAACCACAATATGTATTGACTGTCATCATAAAGAGGTGTGGCACAGTCAGTCAACCATAAGTCACTACTCAATTGGCAATGTGTTGCTGTCGGCTGCCATAGTGGTTTCTGGCTGCCCTGTGTCAAAAGCTTTGCGCATCTTTAAATACATGAATATTCCACGTGTGACACGGTCAACACTTCAGAACCACATGCGTACAGTTATCAGTCCTACAATCAAAGCATGCTTGTCAGAGCATCAGAAAGCAAATCTTGACATCTTACGTGCCATGGGTGGTGGCTTAATACTAGGTGGGGATGGGCATGCAGATAGCCCTGGACACTGCGCCAAGTACAGTTCATACACCCTGATGGAGCACCGTATAAATAAAGTGCTTTCTGTCTGCCTTGTCCAGGTAACATAGGGTGACAAGCAGTGTACCCTTTTACATATATGATTTAGTTTTGCAGTTCACATGTTACTTCTGAATTCTGTTTGACTGCAATCAGTAATAATTCTGTGTATGCCTCCCAACCTGTAGAGCAACGAGGTTATGAACTCTTCTTGGATGGAGCTGGAAGGACTTAACCAATCTCTGACCTACATAGTGGAGGAGAACCAATTTAAAATAGACTGCATCATAACAGATAGGCACCGTCAGATCAATTCCTAGCTTTCCAATTCGCCCATGATGGATGGAGCCAGGCATTACTACGACATCTGCCATGTGGCAAAGGGTGTGCATCAAATTTTGATATCAGAGACAGTTACATTCTATGAAACCACACAGTGAAATGCGGTGATTGCAGTACAGATACACAAACATGTAACGAATCAAATATGCTGCATATAGACCCAGTCCCCTAGTACAGCAATACTTGTACCGCTCACATTGCTGGCAACCAGGGTACAGGAACAAGCCATGGATGCCAGAGGCATGACTGGTGGAGGAGACATGAGTGTTCCCATGGAATTCATCCTTTTTCTGGGAGGTGTGGGTAAGTGGGGCTCGATGCTTGGTTGTACCCAGGCGGTGGCTCAATGATCAACCAGCTCAGCCACATCACTTCGCCACACTATACTGTGTACTTGTGTGCACTATCATTGGTGATCACCAGGCTGTGCATGCTCACGAATTACACCACAGGTTGCTACATCGGAGTCTTCTTGGGGCGGCAGACATCAGGTTTCATTTCTCCCCACCACCACCACCATGCTAGAAGGCAGGTGAGTCTTCTGGCATCCACTTATTTTGCACACTCCTATGTTGCCATCATATATGCCAGTGGCACGGTACAGGAGCCAAAGGGTGGAGCGACATCTAAACACTCTTATGCTCAAGCCCCTGTGCATGGTTTATCCACCCACTTCATGATATCAACCACCACCAATGCAGTGCAGGCCGCCGTATTTCAGCCATTCGGTATGAGATCCACAACTGTTAGTGGATCTAATATGTGTAACCTTTGGCTGTGTTCTCTTCACAGGACTTCGCAAAAAGGTTGAGGCACTTATGAAGCAAAGGGGAACAGAGGTCATCAATCCATGGAAAAAAACTATTAACAACCATGTGTACTGAGTGGACATTACCATTCTGGACAGCAATCCGGATGTCATGAGAGGCAAGTGGAACTGCATGATACGTCACATCCAAAACCTACATGATGGCCACAGTGAGCACTACTTTATGTGTTCTCATGGACCACTGGAGGGGAGAGAACTTAGGAAAAAATGGCTTAACCTAAGTAAGTGTGTGTATCTTTCATTGCTAACATAGATACTATGATGCTGCTAGTATGAAAGGACAGTATTGAACACCTAGTTTGACCATTTGAGTTCATAAGTTACCTTAAATTGCTTATAGAAGTCTTTTGCCCTGTGCCCCTTTAATCCAGTGATTGGAGTGTTGGATTCAAACCCATACTTTTTCAACTACTGACACCCAACCAACCACCCTTATCTACACTACTTCATGGTGCTATTCGACATTGGGACAAGTGACAATTCTGCCCTAGTCATGGCTGGGCAAATAATAAAAGTATTGATTTGAACAAACCTGTATTGGGTTGGGTGCCAGATACGGCAGGTGATCCTGCCAAAGTCCTAGGTTCATGAAAGATGATGGGTCCTCAAGTTAAGTCCCTTCAAGGGTTTGGCAAGTAGGCAGGGAGGGTTACCTAGAGAGTTTCTGCCTGGGCCAAAGCTCATGGAAACAGTCTTCTTGGCATTGTTACCAAACCAGAGCTGAACCTTGTCAAAGTCTTGATGCAAGTTGGATGTAACTTCAGCTGGGCAAAAGCCAGATGCATACAGGAGTATGTCATTTGTGGAGGCTGTATCAAAGGAGAAGAGATGTCAGTGACAGTTGGTTGCGGGGAAGACATGGGACGCGACTTAGGCATGGTCTGCAGCAACAACAAAGATAGAAAAAGTAACACACATCTCTTTCTTTCAAGGTGAGGCTGCAACCAAGAAGCTGGTAGCACTGCTTGAAAACACACAGCTTCTGAAAGATATTACAAGACTGTCACCACACCACCAAACTTCTGCAGTCGAAGCATTCCACAGCACCATAATTCACTTTGCCCCCAAGCACACAGCGTTCTCCTTTGATGGGATGGAGTGCAGGTAATGAAATTGTCAGACTATATGAATCACATCATGCAAGACAAATTAATGTTGTGTGCCTGTTTGTACAATGCGTCCGCTCAGCATATCACATTTTCCAATTGCTATAATGTCTTAGGCAGACATGCTATTTGGTTTGTTTGTGCCAATCTGGAAAGTGCTAGACACGTGCAAAGTGGAGCACACGGGGATTTCGTGGAAGATCCTTCCACAGGGGCTATGTGATGGAAGTCTTTGTCGGCCATGTATGGCAATATGGCCTGGCAAACCTAGTTGAGTGCCTGATTATTAATGATATGCCCAAAATGTCTACTCATGTAAAAATGACGTACAATCTGGAGAGGCCACTGCTATTAGATACAGTAATAGTAGTACTATTCTGTATTTTTGTACAGGTTAAGATCTCATGTTCACAGCATTAGGTACAAACACCTATTTACAAGATGGTCCTGTTAAGTTTGAATTGAGGAGCTGGCACGGTGGCACTGAGGGTTGAGGCACAGTATGCGACATCCGCCACTATGCCAACAACCAGAGCTCAGGAGCGAGCACCAGTGCAGGCAGGGGAAGGAGGGGATTGCATGTCTAATGGACTGCTCTCCTCTCCCAGGGAGAGGGCAGCAGGGATGTCCAATGTCCCAGTGACACCCAGTGTAGATTAGGAGCACTGCAGGATGTGGGCCAAAAAGATGTGGCGGGCACATGGCCAAAGCTGGCACGGCTTCTGTGTGCATGTCGTATTTGAATGCACTGCTTGGGTGGGGGGAATGCACCAGAACAAGGAAACAACCAGCCATGTAGGGTAAGTTATGCCACCTGCCCCCCATGCCCACCACCGGATTTCAGCACCCCAGCCTTCCAGTTCCTCAACCCGGGCCCTCACCTGCAGCTTGGTCAGTCTATAAGACAGCCCTAAGAGGAGGGGCAGCCCCACCTCAGAGGGTTTAAGCCAGCAGTACTGGCTACAGGCAGAGAGGGGGGAGAGAGGAGGCTCAAGATGGGGGGATCTAAGGCTGGCAGGATCAGGCCAGGATGCTTGCGAGGCCCCGCAGGCTGCGACCGGAGGGAAAAAGAAATTGAAAAAGAAAGAGTTTTAATTGACCCAAGCAAACACTTACTTACAAGCAAGCAGTCATCTTCATTCATAGTACATAAAGGATAAACATGCACTGACAGAACTGATTTTCCACAGACTGTTCCTCACTGCACTACACTACAACAAGGACAGAGCAAGAACAGCCAGGATGGATGAGGTCGGAAATCCGAAACTGGAGGTGTATTTCTCAAAGTCCAAAAAAGGTGAACCTTCTGTGCGCACAGTGAAAAAAAAAAGCAACGTACGGTAAGTAAACACAAGACTAAATACTGCAACCTCAAAAAATATCGCACAGTCATATGGGACAAAAGAGGGATGCAATGGTAGCCGCAGTGATCTAAGGAAAATTGTCACATACATAAAATAATTACCTTGGGCACTCGCTGCATACTACATTTAAAAATACCACACGCTTCTCGACAATACACTATAAAAAACAATGTTGTTTCAACATAAAACATACCATAATGTCATACGCATTTCTGACTGAATGTGCCCTTTGCTAAAGGACCTGTTCAGTGTAAAACACAGTGGATGGTATGGTCCATTTTGTTTTGCAATAAACACTTTTTTTATACTATATTATGGAGAGCCATGTGGTAGTGTTAGCATGGGTTGTGAGAGCCAGAGTTCAGTATTTTTCCAGTGTGACAGTCATTGCTGTCCCAGTTGTTCCTTGTCTTCTAAGAATGCGGGTAGTGGGATGGCACAGTAGTGAAGCTGCGCAACTGGTTGAATCACAGCACTCATACTTACACAGCCAGTTCGGAAAGGGAAGCCAACCCATGCTCAGATGAGGTTTTCAATACTAGATGTGCAAAAACACATGTGGCTCGGGTACAAACAGGATGGTTTTGTGGGTGGTCAGTCAGGATGCTTATGCTTCCATTAGTTGGACCCATTTTTAAGCAGTTGCTTGGATTGTCAGTGAATGGTGGAATATGGCCAAGGGCATTATAAACAGGCAGATGGGACCTTGATTTGAACTTCTCATCACAAAGACAGCACCTCCGGGGTGCAGCACCACCCTCTTGCTGAACTACAGTGTGAGTATTAGGATTTAGCCCAAGTGCATGTGGTGGCTGCCAGAGTGGTTAGTGACAGGGTGTGCAACATAAGGTATTGGAGCTGTTTGATAACCCACCACATGCTCCACCTGGACAACCATGCAGCCCACTGCCATAGCACAAACCAAGCTGTATAGCAAGGAGATCACTGTTGCTTACAACATGGAAAACTTAGGCATGAAACATAGCATGTTTGACAGATGTTTTCATCTGTACAATGCTGCAAATGTTTTGTTGCTGATGCTACGTTTATGAATTATTGCTGCTGCATATTGGCGATTAATGGTATGGTATGTATGTGATAAGTTAGCAACGTAGCGAAAGCACTTCTAACATGACTTTTTTTCCCTTCCGACAGACTATGCTCATCATCTAATGGAGGAAGTTATCAAAGCCATTGAAACAAAGGAGAGTAGATTACAGATGCTGTTGACATCTCAAACCACTGCACAACATCCACCTCTAACAGCAGCATACAATGAGGTGGACCGTGAATCGGCCAAGGCTAACTTTGTTAGTTGCTTCAACAATTTGAGCAGGCAATGACCACTTTATCTGAACAATCTGCCATTTAGAAATGCTGGATCACTTTGTGAAGTGTGCATGACATTGCATTTGGAGCAGAAGAAAATGAACTTATTTGGAGCTAGGTCAACCATCAGAGCACAGTGCTGCCGTTGATATACTGGTGCACACAACAGAGATATGATTTATATGGCACAACACAATCTTTCAGTTCAGTCATTTGCATCAATGAAGGAACATATTTATTTGCTAAAACCATAGCATAGTTTTTCCAAACAACATTTTGAAATAAAATAAAGACTTATTAAGAATGCTACTGAGTAACAAAAATGTCCATTCGCTTTGTAATTAGTGTAAGGATTGCTGATTTAAGGAGGGATTATGAGTTCTGGCTTGAAATGTGTATACTGCACATTGGGTTCATTTGCATAGCAAACTCTTATCCTCTGCAGGGCACATGCAGGAAGGGCAACTCGCACATCACGTCCCAAGTATCCCCAACACCAACGTACAATCTGCTGGTATCCAGTGTATCTGTATTTTCTGGAAACAATGAGAACAGAAAATGCTAATGAGATTGTTTTATAAGACTGTAGTGACAACTGAATACATAGCAAAACAAAAACAATTTTCTGGTGGAAGTGGTACAAGGAAATGTAAGGATGTGCCTTGTGCACCAAGCACAGCATAGCAAGGGATTGGATGGCAGTTATAATGAGCAGCACATCAAGCATCCGGTCAGTTGCAGTCTGGGTGCAATCGGAAAACCATGTATGCTGTTGCATTGGTGGTAACAAGTTGCACCATGGTCAGCCCATATCCTGAGATCCTGCAGGCAGGCAGGCACCTCACCACTGTGCCAGATTGGAAGGTACAGCCAATGTAGGAGTGGGCGGCACTGCTGGGGGTGGGGGAGCCAGGGGACATATGGTGGGTACAGGTGCTAGGTCAGGGTTCCAGGGTGATCTCGGGTGTGGGGGGTTCTGAGACAGAGCAGGATCAGCTGGGGAAGACTTAGGGTTATTCCCCTAATGGTGAATTGAGAGAAAGTAGAGTAAAAAAAAATATCACATCACTCCACAATTTGTTATCAGGAATAATGTGACCGGTAATTTATCACAAACAATCAGAACTCAAAGCACTGTGTTCACCATACTGGTTACACCTCAGTAGGGAGGGTTTGAGGGTAATTGGGAACAGAGTTAACACTTCGTTAGCAGAAATAGTGTGACAGGTAAGTTTACACAAACAATCATAACTCAAAGCAGTCTTTTGATCAGATCGGCTACACCTCAGTAGTGCTGCTTTGAGGGTACTCGTGGAGAAACAGGGTGGAAAACAGGGGGCAGGGGGGAGTAGGCCTAGAGACTCTGAGAGTAGGCAGAGCATGTAGAGAAAAAATAACCTGGGAAAATATAATAAGGGGGAGAGAATGAATGTAAAGGTCAGTGCCCACTCTGTGAACATCTGATGACAAAAATCCATATTCTGTGGTGTATACGTACTCGAATATCCCATGTGGAGCATTACCACCATTGTACTGCTGGTGGTAGGCATAGTAGGTGGTTTGTAAAACAAAGGGGTCAAGCACAACATTGTTGAAACCTGGGTGTATAGTAATACATGTCACTTGTTCGTCCTCCAGTCAATAAGATATCTTCTCGATCTCTGCACAGCAAATGCACTCCAGCTTGTTCACCATACATGGACAAAGACCACAAAAGCACCTAGAAAGGTAAAAAAAGAAGTTGTGAGTAAAATCATATATAAAAAAGAAATGTATATCATTTGCATGATGTTAGAGATAACATGCAGGCAAATGGAATGGCAGTTGAAATACTCACCGAATGGAAAATAAGGGTGTAGGAAAAATAGAGTGACTGAGTGCTTTTGACATGCAGATGTAACTGATTCACATGCATGTAGACTAAGAAACCCGAAGGAAACATGTGCACTGAAAGACAGATGGCAATGGCAGGTTCATTGGGACAGTGACTGGTTGGCGCATCAAAATAGCAAGGTGTCCAATAATGGATACACAAAAATGTTCGTACATTGGCATCATACACTCGGAGGTGAAAATGCAATGCCCTTACTTGGCCAAAGTCAGTGAAAAGCCCAAGGAAATACAAGAGACTAGAAAAATTCATGCCACAAGAGAGTATTGTTAGTAAATGTCATACAACTAATTGAAGACGTTGCCTACAATAACAACAGTCTGTCATCAGTCCGGCAGTCCTTCAGTGCAACCTTACAAACACCGAAGCTAGCAGACAGTGACAATACTTGGACATTGAGATGTGCTATTCCTGCCACAATAGAATAGTGTCACATGCCTTGTGTTGCAGCACTCTTTCTAAAATGGAATATGTTTTACCCTTTTGAATTAGTTATGCACTTGATGACAGTGCAAGATGTAATCATACCCAAACCCCACTTCACATGCACTGCAACAGCATAGACATATACAGTTATCTGTCTGATGATGTACGACAAGCAACCGATTAGTTGCCTTTCCATCTGGTTAAAGCTGTACCAGTGACTCAACATCAAGAACTGAAAGTGGCAGTCTAGATGTAGCCTCATCTACATGTGGTACAGCAGAACTGGTACATACCTAAGTCTGCATCTGACACCCCTTTCCATACAAACAATCACTGCACTGGGTTTACACACCACTTTCAATGCCTGGCACACTGGCATAGTCTTTAGCACTAGTTTGTCCAGTTATTACCCAACACCCACCCAACCCCTGGAAAGTGGCTCAGCTGCTGTCCATGGTATGCAGTGGCACATGTAAAGGGGAAGGAAGACTAATACCATGTCCACCACCACTGGCCATGATGTGCAGTGGATGACCAGAGGCATGCACACACTGACCAAGGCGCACTCAATCATGACTGCCCTTCATAAACACTGCATAGCACAGCAACACCAGCACACTGGCTACATCACATTACTGCTGTACAGTTGCACACAACAAAAACATCAAACACACTTGCAAAGTAATGTGGTACCTACAGTATCCAATGTACGTTGGTGCCATTTGGCAAACAACATCAAAAGATATAATGCTTCTGACACCTGGAAAAGCTTGGCATGAGCTGAATAGTAATTTTTGCACAGAAAAACCACAACAGATATGCACCACATAACGTGTCTATGAAAGCAAATAAAAGCTTTGCAGTGGCACTGGCACCACTTTAGAGGGGATGGGATACCAAGCGATGCTTCTAGCTCATGTGCGTGTGTGTTAGCATGTTTGGGTTTTAACTGTGCTCATCTGATCTCTCCCCTCAACAACCACTGTGTAAGATCATGTCAGTTATAATGGCTGTTAAAATAACAACCAAAGAAACATGCAGGAGTATCTTCACTTGAACCAATTGACAAGCTCTCACCTGTCACATGACAGGGAGGAGCTCCACAAGAAGAAAAAGAAAGGTCGGGGATGCAAGCCAAGCTGGCAAGACTCATCTTGGGTCTCATGTAAACTGACCCATACATGTTAAGGATGGCTCAGCTTCACCTCTGGAGGTTTAGCACACCTCTACTAGCTGGTGTTAGCCGCTCGCCACCCGCTTCAGTGTTTCAACTCAATAGTCTTCGTTGGGGTCCTTTTGCCACTCACCCCCTAATGAAGACTCACTGTTTCTGGCCAATTACTGGTTTCTCCACAAGTGATCTGGCTCCTTCTGCTATGCATGTCAGAAGACAATGTCATAGGAGATATATAACAGCAGCACACCACCCCATCTCTTGCCACGATCCTGCCGAATGATTAGATAACTCAGAACAAAGGTGTTGCTATCACAGAGAGCTCAGATTCAGTGACGAGCAGAACATCTGGATTAGATTGCATTACCTAAACCTAAGTTTGTCAGGCTTAAGAAGTAGACTCCTTGCACTGAGGTAGTAAATGATAAGACAGAGTAAAGGATGAATGAGCAGAAAAAACTATGAAAAACTTTTAGAAAGGGCAAGAGCATCGGGTGTGGGGGGGGTGGCAAAGAACCACAGCAACTATGAGTAGGGGACAGGGGAGAGACAGAATGCAAAGGACCAAAGGGCTGTAAGAGAAGGGATAGGGAGATACTAATAGGGAGAGGTTCAAGTTTGGGGGGGGGACACTGGGAGAGACTGGGGGAGGAGCTGTGGTACAAGCTGGATGGTAGGAGGCAAAGGGAGGTAGAGAGAGAAGGAAAAGAAGGGGCAGAAAAAGCAGCGAATTGGGAGAACAGGATAGCAATGTGGAGCAAAACCAGTGAAAACAGAGGAAAACCGGAAGACATTGAAGAGTTTTATGTGGTGGTAAGTCTAGTCAAAGAGCCAGGAAGACAGAGCAGGTAAAATGAATTGTAAATTTGGTAAGATAAGTACAGTCATGGGTAAACGCTGTCCTACACAAGCAACAGTACAGTAAAACAGTATACAGGTGCATAAGCAGTTTATTGCAAAAAGAAATGTACTTGATTACAATAAAAAGACAATACAGATACCACCACTGCTGATCCAGGAGTAACTCTGAGTTTGGTGTACTCGCCCTCCCTTGAAGTCCACTGGTACTACCCTCTGGCTCAGTTACCAAGTAAATGCTAGTTAACATGTATTTGTCACCCCTGGTAGTCCAGTAGTACCTCACGTCCACCTAGTCCCGGTGATGGTTTTGTGTAATTTTAATCTATTGTAGTAAAGTGGTGCCCCCCTCCTGCCTGATTCCAAAGTAAATTCTGGTAGTCTGGTAACACCCCCTCCTAGGCCCACACACTCAGCATCCATCACTCTCTGTCTGCCCTTGACTCACCCATCAATCCTTGAAAGTGTGGCCAGAATTTGTGCAGAGATGGTGACACATGTGTAGCCTTCACCCACAACCTCAGCCAGCCAACGTACATGCATGCTCCCTCACTTCATTCAGATGGTGAATGTCCAATGGGGTGAGCAAAGCCACTGCACCAGTCACCGTCTGGGGACCTGTTGGCAGATTGCCACTCTTTGAAAAAGAAAATTCAGATGACTAACAGGTGGGGTGGTGGGTACTGAGTGGGTGGACTGGAGGGGTAGACTTTGACAGAGATTGGATGGAGTTTACCTCTAGATTGTCAAGGACCAGAGGGTACCACTATACTGCCAGAGATAGAATTTTAATTAAAGGCACTATATCAATGTCAATAGGGTGGGGAGCACCACTAAACTGCCAGGGTCAAGATTTTAGTCATGGCACTGTACTGAAATGGATGGGTACCACTAGACTGACAGACAGGATGTTTTTTTTTGGTCCAGTGGGGGGGGGGGGCGGCACTAGATAGCTGGGGACAGGATTTTATTGTGTTGCATTATAACAATGAGGACCAGGTGTTTGAAAATGGGTGTTGCCAACATCAGTGCTGTTTGGTGGGCACAGGTTTGCACACTATTGTGCATGTTTCAGGACAAATTTCTTATGTATATGCCCACTGTAAGTCCCAGCATGATCTAGTTTCCCCAGTAAGCCTTTGGCATGCTAGTAAAGCCCTCCAGATTCTTCTGTTGCCAGGCAGTAGCAACCTATAGTCAGTAACTCCACAATACCAGTAATTTCCCCACAATACCCAGCAGTACAGCCTCTACAAATGCCCTCAGTACCTCCACCAGTAGCAGCCAGTTCTCCCCAGTGGGCAGTCTCACTCCAGTAGCAACATTAACTCCCAGAAAAATTCTCCATGCTGCCAGAACATCAGCACAGCAGACATTACCCTGTGCAGCCAAAGCTTTTTAAAGACTATTTTTTCCCCTCAATAAACGCTGTGTAAGATCAGGACAGTTATATGCCTGTTAAAAAAGAACCATGTAGCACTGCATCACATGATACACGTTTGTGCATAAGCAAGCCCAAAAAGCCATCAGGCTAAACAAAGCCAGTCTTTCCCCCGCCAAAATACCATCAACCCTGTCCAGACACATTGCAACAATTTACATGGAACACAAGCACGGGAACAAAGGTAACCGTGCTTTGAGGAAATGTGGCATCAATAATGGCTCTGCAGGCTGTTCTTCATATAGAGCTCTGCACTGTGTAAATACAGTAAATGTGCACTCTTCAACAAATGACCACGCTACTGTGACTGATAAGACACACAGAAACCAACCCAAAGCCAGTGCCAGCAGCTGGCAGGCATTGTGTCATGGCCATACTGATAGTGATAAAACAGTGATTGTTTTTAATAAAATAGCAAGTTAGAGGTCCCATTCTGTGTGTCTCAGCCATCCTTCACTCCCATATGCCCAAGGATCTTCACTGCTGGCACTGGAGTTTCCCAAAGCACTGACATCAGAGTGGCTACCATCCGAGGAGTCAGGCAGATACGGGTCATCTCGGAAGGGATCAAGCCCTGTGATGCCAACATTAGTATCCAGAAAAATGCCAGAGAGAAGTCTTAGTCATATTCATCACTAGAATGGTCGTTTATCTGAAATACACACTCAGCCATGCTTGCTGACTGCAACGATCCCTGGTAAGACGTCATGAGGCAATGCACCAAGACAACGCATGCGCGGGAAAGGGGAACAAAAAAAATTAATCCATTTGGCCACTTCCGGGATCACGGCAACAAAAGCAGTGGAAAAAGCACACTTTCCATAAATTTATATGTCGGATTACATGCAGATTCTTGATGCTGTGCATGCAAGACGGCATACACTGCATAGTGCCTAGGAATCTTAGAAAATTCATTTAAGAGCTGGGGAAGTGAGCGATGCTGGGCTTTTGTGATCAAAGTTGGGTGGAGGTCACTTGCTAAGTGAATGGAAAAATGTCAGCTAGTACATTTTGAAAATTCTATGGGGTGCAGTGATACTGGAATATAATTAGGTAACCAGAGACTGGGTCTCATTATTTCCTGGTGTCTGTTGCCTGATACCAGACTGGCTGGTTGGTAACACTGGTTGTAATGATGTCTATTAGTATACACACAAGTTGTGCATGCTGCACAACTACGCATGTGCTAAGTTACCTTTATAAGCCCTTGTTTGTTGGGCAGTAGCCCACGCTTTTGCCAGTATTATATCTGTGTTATACAGTACAGAGCTACCTATTAAACTAAGCAGAACACTCCACTCACTTATCTGCATGATCATTATATGGTGTCATAATGGAACTCCTGCAGCCTCCCACCACTCTCAGTCTGCATGGAAATGTTGCTGACAATTGGAGAAGAGTTAAGCAGCAATTTGAGATTTTCTTGGTTGCCAGTGGAGTCACTGAGAAGTCCCAGAAGATACAAGCTATGGTCCTTTTGCATGTGGCAGGACCTGCTGTGTTAGAGGTACACAACACTTTCAAATGGGATGGGGAGGAAGATAAGGAGAAACTGGATGCAATTATGAGACAATTGGAGAGGTAGTGTAACCCAAGAAAGAATGTGACTTGTAAGAAACATAGAAACACAGAAACATAGAATTTGATGGCAGATAAGGACGGCTTAGCCCACCCAGTCTGCCCATTTTCCTACCTAACAGATAAGCTGCAAATCCTAGTTAACCAACAGCTTACTTCTTCCTACCCCCCACTAGGACTGCCTTATGCCTGTCCCATGCATTCTTGAAGTCCCCCACTGTTCTTGACTCCACAACCTCCTCAGGGAGGCTGTTCCATGCATCCACAACCCTCTCAGTGAAAAAATACTTCCTCACATTACCTCTGAGCCGTCCCCCCTCTATCTTCAAATTGCGCCCCCTTGTTCTTGTACATCTCTTTTTCTGGAAGATGCTAATCTCTTGGACTTTGTTAATTCCCTTGAGGTACTTGAAAGTTTCTATCATGTCCCCTCTCTCCCTCCTTTCCTCTAGGGTATACATATTAAGCTCCTTTAGTCTTTCTTCGTATGTCTTCTGGTGCAGACCCTGCACCATTTTGGTTGCCCTCCTCTGGACAGCTTCCACTCTGTCTATGTCTTTGCGGAGATGGGGTCTCCAGAACTGCATACAGTACTCCAGATGGGGTCTCACCAACTACCTGTACAGAGGGATAACAACTTCCTGTTTTCTACTATTGATGCCTCTTCCTATGCATCCCAGAATTCCCCGCCTTCTTACTGCCTTACACATTGCTTGCCCACCTTTAGGTCATCTGATATAATTATCCCCAGGTCCCTTTCTATTTTTACTGTTGTCAGTATCTCACCCCCATTGTGTACACTTCCCTGGGTTTTGTTTCCCATGTGCATTACCTTGCACTTCTTTGCACTGAATCTGAGCTGCCATACATTTGACCATTCCTCCAACCTTGCCAAGTCCCTTCTCATCCTTTCCACTCCATCTTGTGTATCAACCCTGTTGCAGATCTTTGTGTCATCTGCAAGAGACATCTTTCCCTCAGTTCCTCTGCAATGTCACTTATAAAGACATTAAAAAGGACCGGTCCCAGTACTGAACCCTGCGGTACCCCACTAGTAACCCTCCTTTCCTCACTGTGTATTCCATTTACTACTACCTTTTGCGTCCTGTTGTCTAGCCAATTTTTTATCCAGGCTACCCCCTTGGGACCCACTCCAAGGCTGGCTATTCAAACCTATTCAATATTTCAAGCCAGAATCCAGGTGAGTCCATTGGTTCATATATAACTGAACTAAGGCTAAAAGCTAGATCCTGCAAATTTGGAGACTTAACTGAACAATTGATTAGATATAGAATTATATGTGACATACAGAGTGAGCATGTGAGATGCAGACTGTTGAGAGACGTGGACTTTATGCTAGACAACACCATAAATATAAGCAGAGTTGCTGAACTGAATGAAATGCCAATTAAGTTAGGATGGACTCTTGGCAGACCCCGAGAAGATAAAAGCAATTATCAAGATGCCCATTCCCCAAAAAAGACAAACTTACAGAAATCTGTGGGATAGTAAACTACCTGGCAACATTCATCTCAAACATATCATCTATAAATAAACCACTGAGAGAGTTACTTGAGAAAGAGATAGCAAGGCACTGGGATGGTTGACACCAGCAGGCCTTTCAAAAATTGAAAACAATTATTACCCCCCCCCCCGTTCTGGCCTACTATGACCTGAGAAACCAGTCAAATAGTCTGTAGATACATCTTCAGAAGGGTTGGGTGCATGCTTGCTGCAGGAGGGGATGTCTATTGCTTTTGCTTCTAGACCGCTTAACAAGGCTGAGAGAAATAATTCACAAACTGAGAGAAACAGTAGCCATTGTGTTTGGCTGTTCGAAATTCCATCAATATATTTACGGCAAACAAAGGGTACATGTTGAATCTGATCACAAGCCCTCAGAGAACCTTTTTAAAAAAAGAATTGTCCTCAACCCCACCAAGAATCCAAGGCATGATGTTAAAATGACAAAGGTATGATTTGATAGTAAAGTACAAAGTGGGCAAAGAACTTCACATAGTAGACACTCTGCATAGGACCATTGGAGAACATATTATGCCAGAAACTGAGTTAGACAAGTATGAGGTTCAAACAGTGGACTACGTGCCTATCAGTGATGATAAGCTGTAATTATTTCAGCAAGAAACCAACAGAGATTCAGATTTGGTCAAATTGAGAGACACTGTTTTGAAAGGGTGGTCCCATGAGAAAGCATCAGTGCACCCTGAGATAAGGCAGTACTGCCTGTTCAGAGATGAAATCTCAGAGAACTGACTTTTGCTAAGGAAGTGAGAGACTGATAGTCCCCACATCACCGAGACCAGATATGTTAGCCAGATTGCACAGCAGCCACTTGGGCATTGAAAAATGCAAGTGTATGGGCAGAAACCTCTTATTCTGTCCTGGGATGAATAGTCAAATTAGCGACATGACAGCAAAGAGTGATGTTTGCAATCAGTACAGGAAAGCATAATCCAGAGAACCACTACAGCCACATGAGATACCAGATAGACCTTGGCAAAAAGTTGGGGCTAGCCTATTTGAATTTGAGAGAGGAAATGATCTAGCAATGGTTGATTATTACTTTAAATTCATTGAGATTTTGAGGTTGAAAAACACAACAAGCAAAATGGTGATTAACCATATTATATCATAATGCACAAGACATGGTATTTTAGAAATATTTGTTATGGATAATGGGCCACAATTTGCCTGTACTGTGTTCAGAGACTTTCAAAGAAATTATGAGTTCGAACATGTGACATCTTCACCAAAATATCCCCAGAGTAATGGAATGATAGAGCAAGAAATTCAAACAATAAAGATACTTTAAGAAAGTACAAAGAGACCACAAAGACCCATATTTAGCACTTTTAGAGCTGAGAAATACACCATTGGAGGGGCTGGGATCGCCAGCACAACTACTTATGTGCTGAAGAACCAGAACTTTGATACCTACCAGAGCAGAACTGCTTAAACCAAAAGTGCCTGAAGTCAATGTGCAAGCTGCAAGAAAACAAAGAAAAACAGCAATCCTATTACAATTTTCATGCCAGAGCGCTCCCAGCTTTGCAGCTGAAACAACCTGTTTATTTGTGAACAACTGACAATGCATAGACTCCAGCAATTGTGGAGCACCATGCTGAAGAGCAATGGTCCTATGTGGTTCAGGCAAATGGGAAATTGCACCTGAGAAACAGAAGAGATCTATTACTGACCACAGAGCCATGCCGATCCTCCTGGCCACAAGAATCGCACAGTCAAGGGGTAGGAGATAGAAGAGAGCAGAATGATGTGATGGAAGACAACGTGATCCCAGAGGTGCCTATAATGGAGGACCAGCCAGAAGTGATGTCACGGCAGCCACAGAGTGAGCTGTGGGGCCAGCCCCACCCCCAAGCAATTAGGACCAATTGTTTGTCACTAGCTCAAGCCGAGAATCAGCCTGACCAGTGGGTGGGAGATCCTAAGCCCAGCCTGTCACCTCAATTATATAGACTCACAAAACGTTTGAACTGCACAGAACTTTAATTTTTATGTTGTGGGGGTGGAGTTCAACTTGAGAAGTGGGATGTAATGATTTGTATTAGCACTCACAAGCTGTGTATGCTGCGTTACTGTGCAAGTTACCTATATAAACCCTTGTTTGGTGGGCAATAGCCCATGCTTTGCCAGTGTTATACCTGTGTTATACAGTACAATGCTACCAAGTAAACTAAGCAGAACACCCCACTCACTTGTCTGCATGATCATTACACTAGTCAATCAGAAGGAAGAATTCTCCGTATCTATTGTCTAATCTCTGTTACACTGTTACACAGTCATGTACAGCCTGATCACCATGTCCCATGAATTCTTCCTGTCAGCATTCCTTCCTCCAGCATGCCTAAATGGCTGAAATGGTGCCTTCTAATTCTGAACCAGAATTCTTAAACAGTTGGTGGATAAACTATTTAAAAAAAAATCTCCCTCTTAATGAGGAAATGTTTCAAAAGGTTCGATTCTAACATGCTTCTTTTGGAATTTTTTTTTTATAATACCAATAAGGCATGACCAAGGGTTAGATTAATAGTCAGTCACCCTCTGTGGGCAATCCAGCACTCTGTTATGACTCATTATGCCCATAGAGGGCTATTAACAGATAGTTAATCTAACCCCTGGTCATTCACTATTGTTTAAATCACCCCCTAGTTGTGTGCCCAGCTCAACCAGTACAAAGCAACTTTAGCCATCATGACATTCAGTATATGCATTAGTACATGGCACTTATGGGTGCATGCTGTAGTGCTGGCAGCAAACCCTGTTTGCACCAGTCAGGTTAACTAGGAATGCACCACAGAAACAGAAGGTACACCCCCCCAACCCCTGCTACATGCACCATCCTTTGTTATTAACAGTTTATTTTGTCAGTGCAACATCGTGGGCACAAACAGACAATTTTGTGCTGGTAAAGATGATATCAGTCAGCTATCCCTGAAGCATGGATCTTTTCATTATGCAAGTGTTCAAGTTGCCACAGCAATCCACAAAAAAGGAGTTCAAGCAGCCTATCTTGGCAGGCAAAATATGACAACAAGCAATGGCCACCATTCCTCATGGACAGCTAACTGGCTTACACACACACACACACACACACACACACACACACACACACACCAAAGGTTATCTATTTTAAATATATACAGTATATATAAAAATAGATAATCCACTCTTAGGTGTGTGGTCACGCTCTGATATACACACACCTTGGTGTGTGTTGTACACACTAGGCCACAGCTGAGTGCGTCAACCACCCAAGGCGTGCATCTAACAGAGTGCGACCACACACCGAAGAGTGGGTTATCTGTCTTATAAAATGGCATAATTGTTTAGATGGGGGGTAAAAGTGTAGGTGTGTAGTCAAGCTCTGATATATGCACGGTCATGTGATATGTTTTATACAATCAGAACACTGGATTTAGATGTTGATTTTTTACCCATTTTATAAATATATACATATATATATAGATATATATATCTATATATATGGGATACATGATAGGCAGGAGTGGAATATGGAAAATATTTTCACTCCTGCAGAGTGATTCTGGATATTTCACGAGTGCTGAAGGCACAAGTGAAATATACAGTGCTCATGATGCAGGAGTGAAAATATTTTCCATATCCCACGATGTGCACATTGTGTGTCCTATTTATATCATGGGGGTGAGATCAATGACAGTGAAAAAACTATGTTTGTTGTTGTGAGGTTCCTGTTGCTTTAAATGACGATGGTAGTGTTTGTTTTTTGAATTGGTGTTTGTAGTGAGCTGTGATTAGTTGATGTGTGTGTGTGTGTGTGTGTGTGTGTGTGTGTGTGTGTGTGTGTGTGTGTGTGTGTGTTGATTAGGTGTGGTGTGCTCTGGTTATTGATTGACTACGTGGGGGGACGTACTTACGTTTGGTGCTGGGAGAGATACTGATGAGTTCTGTTTGCTGGCATGCCTCTTTATTTCTGGATGTGAGTATAATGTTCATTTACAGGTTTTTTGATGTAGTTTTATAACATTCGGTGCAGATTTCACATTTGTTGTGCTGCTCGCTGCGTTATTTTTACAAGAGCGCTTGTTAGAGCAGTGTTACTATTGTGAGAGAGTTCATTTATTTTTTACTTCTGGAGCAAGTGTTTTAAAGTAAACAAGTTTGTAAATGGTAAGTTTAAAGCATTGAAAACTTATTATAATGCAATATGTGTGGTTCTACATTTGATGATGTAAATTATATGACTGCTTACAGCCGTAGTGTGCTTAAATCTGAGTAAATCCGATGGCTTTTGAAATGCAGCACGAGAGATCTGCAGCTTGCTACAGTGAAAAGCAGTGCTGCAGGTGACCGTAATTATGTATGTTAACACTATTGTTTGTTAGATTATAGGGAGCATTTGAGAAGTAGGCAAATAAGAGGGCTGTTTGTTAGTGCTTTCACATGCAGGTGGGTGATGACAGCAGAGTAGGTATAAACTGTATTTATTTTAACTCTACTGATGTCAGGAGTATTTATTTCACTGCAGTGAAAATAACAAGGTTTATCTCACTTGAATTGTTCTCACCCCCATGGTGTATATATATATATATATATATATATATCTAGGCGCGATCATGCCCCTATAGTTAGGGTTGGGTAGACACTTTAATATTTTTGTTTTGTTTTTTTCTGATTCTATTTTGCTCCAGTCATGGCTAGTGGGACCTTCTCTCGGGCATCCAATCCTTATCCTGCCTGCCTGTGGATCCCTCAGTCTGCGCCTCCTCTTCTCCCCCCCGCAGTCAGTACCCCCCGGTTTCACCCGCCCGGGGAGTGTAGCCCTCGCCTCATTGGGCTCTCTTACTAGTCAGACCCCAACTGCAGGTAGGCCTGGAGGGAAGAACTGGAAGGCCAGCCGAAGAGAACCCGGCAGAGGGCATGGGGGACTGGTGCCGCCACCTGTCCCACAAAGTCAGTCTTTTCCATGTTCTGTGCAAGTTCCCCACCCCTGAATGGGCACACCCAACACTCGGTGAATGGCAACCCTGCCTGCATCGGTCAAACTGCTCTTGTGTTGCCCGGTTTGCTGCAATGACCCCTGGTCTCCACCGGGGGTCAGCGGCAGTCTGAGCTGACCCAACGCAATCACCGGGAAAGAGAGCACCACAAGGGCACTCATTTCTCAACCTGCCTCTGCTGACCCACCTTTGCCTGAGTCCATTCCCGAAACCAGGTCGCTGTTGTAGCGCGAGGTGTGGTGTCCAGTGCCTCAACCCTCAGCACCACTAGGCTGACACTTTAATGTTAGACTCAATTTTTGTGTGTTAATAACTTTGCAACTGTTCAATGGATTTGCATGAAATTTGGCATACATGGTTTTATATGGTACAGTAGATCTCTTGCTTTAGAAATTTGTATTTTGGTAAGAGGTATGGTTTTTGCTAAATGAAGCGCTGAAAAACTCATTTTTCGTCACTTTTGACACATTTTTTCCCTATGATGCTGTGACCACACCATTTGACATTTTGGTCTGTGATTTGCAATATAGAAAGAGTGTGGGTCAAATAACAATCCAGCATTGGTTTGGTTAAAAAATAATAATCCATTCCACAGTTATTTAATTTTTAATTTCTGGGTTCTGAGCATGTTCAGTTCACTCCAAGATTTCTATGTATGTTTTTCAAACTAGCACTGGGCTCACTGTCAAGGATTTTGTCAGCTCATGGACGAGGATTTTAAAAAATCCTTGTCCATCAAAAAAATTCCTTGCCCGAGGGCTGTCATCTTGTTTTCATTTTTTCTCCAAACAAAATGTGCAGCTTCTTCCATGGATGCTTTTTTCATGTAATAAGGCATGGGTTGTGTTCAGGGTGATGCCCTCTACAAACCCATATATTTAGTTTGTTTCATTTTGTCAAAAAAAATAGCCTTTTGAAATTTAAAAAGTCTTTGACCATGACTCACTAACGATCCTCTTTCGCAAGTTGACAAAATCCCAGTCTGCCAGCCGATTCTCTTTTATGAGACTGCAAAATCCTTGTCCTTCACTTTGTGACCAGATGGCCCTTTTCGTGGATGAGGATTAAGGTGATGGTCAAGGATTTTGCAACCTCAGGAAAGACGAATGACTCACGGACTGGGATTTTGTCAGCTCATGAAGGGGGGTTTGGTTTTTCAATCCTCTCTCATGAGGTGACAAAATCGCGGTCCACAAGCTGTCAAAATCCAAATTGGTGAGCCGATCCTCTTTCTTGAGGTATTAAAATCCTCGACTGTTACTTTGTGACCAGATGGCCCTTCTCGCGGACAAGGATTCACTCACGGACATGGATTTTGCTACCTCACAAAAGAGGATCAGGTGATGGACTAGGATTTTGTCAGCTCGTGAAATTGGATTAGTTTTTTGGATCCTCTTTCATGAGTTGACAAATTGCAGTCCACGAGCTGTCAAAATCATAATCTCCCACCCGATCCTCTTTCATGAGGTAGCAGAATCCTTGACTGTCACTTAGGAACCAGTTTGATAAAATCTGATGGTCGAGGATTTTTCACGGATGACGATTTTGACAGTTCGCAAATGGGGATTGATCTGACAGTCAGGGATTTTGCTACCTCATGAACTAATAATTTTTAAAGTTTTAAAAATCTTCCCACTGTATTGTTAATTAATGGTTTGTGTTTTCACTTGCAATTTTCATAGTATTAAGGGGATGCCCTAGAGATGTAAATTATGCTATTTAGGTGTTGGAAAGTTAAGCGGTTCCATAGATATGCCATCATGAACTTTAGATTTTTTCCCATAGGATAACACTGTGGCTCCCATCACACCTTTCCACTCCCATATCTCGAAAATGGTTTGAGATACAGATTTTTTGTTGCAAAAATGTTTAGTCCCCCTACAGCAGAATTAAGTACAGAAGTCAGTTGGAAAGCCATGCATACCATGAATTTTGAATTTTTTTCTACCTTGTACAGTTTCTGAGATATTTGGAAAATAGTATTCCAATTGCTCATTTTCAGGTCTGTTGGCCAGTATTATGTCCTCAAAGTTAGCACCCACAGTGTTTTTCAGTTCTGTATCTCATAAGCATGTCAACCTGTTTACACATGGAATGGGGTGAGAGTTGGGCCTCATGACCCAATGGCACACCCCAGCATCTGTTGGTCTGTGGAGGATGGAGTGGTGGGGTGGTGGGAGGATTAGGGGCTAAACCCTAACATCTCATTTCCCCACATTTGTCACTTTAACCCTAGCTGATGCATTAAACAAAGTTTTTGCAATATATCTATCTATCTATATATATATATATATATATATATATATATATATATACACACATATATATATATATATATATATATATATATATATATATATATATACATATATATATATATAGGATACATGATGGGCATGAGTGCAATTATGGAAAATATTTTCACTCCTGCAGAGTGAGCCTGGATATTCCACAAGTGCCAAAGGCATAAGTGGAATATACAGTTCTCACTAGGCAGGAGTGAAAATATTTTTCATATTCCATGATGTGCACATCATGTGTCCTATTTATACCATGGGGCCTCACTGTTGCAAAATGTAAAATTTGAGCGGCTTGTGCGGGGTTAGCGTGGGTTTAGTATGGCTTGTATGTTGTTAGCCGGCTTGTGGCTTGCACGGATTAGCGTGATTAATTTTGGGTTTTGGGGGTGTAATAAACGGTATTTATTTTAACTCTGCTGACATCATCAGGATTTATTTCACTGCAGTGAAAATAACATGGTTTATTTCATTGAATATGTCTCACCCCCATTGTATAAATATATATATATATATATATATATATCATATGTGTGTGTGTGTGTGTGTGTATATATATATATATATATATATATATCTATAAGTATAGATAATATATGAGTTTTGTCTGATCTCCCACTCTGGCAGGGGAAATAAAGATACAGTAGATGTTACTGGTACTGTGATCCACTTTTAGGTCACCTGTTCTGGCAGGTGCAATAAAGATATGTACTATTGGTGCTGCAGTCAATCTTTGGGTCACTGTTTCAGCAGAGGCAGTAAAGAGAGATACTATTGTTGCTGTTGTCCACCTTTGGGTCACCTCTTCTGCCAGGGGCAATAAAGACAGGAACTATTAGTACTGCGGTCCACCTTTGTGTCACCTGTTCTGACAGTAGTAGCAAAGACAAGCACTATTGGTACTGTGGTTCACCTGTTCTGCCAGGGGCAGTAAAAACAGACACTATTAGTACTGCGGTCCACCTTTGGGTCACCTGTTCTGCCAGGGGCAGTAAAGACAGGCACTACTGGTACAGCAGTCCACCTTTGGGTCACCTGTTCTGCCAGGGGCAGTAAAGACAGGCACTGTTGGTTCTGTGGTCCACCTTTGGGTCACCTGCTCTGACAGTGGAAGCAAAGGCAAGCATTATTGGTACTGCGATCTACCTTTGGGTCACCTGTTCTGACAAGGGCAGCAAAGGCAGACACTTTTGTTACTGCTGTCCACCTTTGGGTCACTTGTTTTGCCAGAAGCAGTAAATACAGGCACTATTGGTACTATGGTCCACCTTTGGGTCACCTGTTACGACAGTGGTAGCAAAGACAAGCACTATTGGTACTGCTGTCCACCTTTGGGCAACCTGTTCTGACAGGGGCAGCAAAGACAGGCACTATTGGTACTGTGGTCCACCTTTGTGTCACCTGGTCTGACAGAGGCCATAAAGATATTCACTATTGGTACTGCAGTCTGCCTCTTGGTCACCTATTCTGCCAGGGGCAGTAAAGATAGGCCCTATTGTTGCTGTAGCCCACCTTTGGTTCACTGTTCTGCTTGGGGCTGTAAAGATAGGCTCTTTTGGTGATGCAGTCCACCTTTAGGTCACCTGTTCCTGTAGAGAAAGTAAACATATGCACTATTAGTGCTGTCATTCATATCATGTCAGCTTTGCATCACCTGTTCCATCAGGGGAAGAAAAGATAGGTACTATTGGAGTTGTGGTTCACCTTTGGATCACCTGTTTTGGAAGGTGCAGAAAAGATAGGTACTACTGGTGCTGGAGTTCACCTCTGGATCACCTGTTCTGGCAAAGTATGTAAAGATATGCACTATTGGTGCTGCAATTCACCTTTGGATCACCTGTCTAGCAGGGAAAGTAAAGACAGGTACTATTCAGGATGCATTTCGTCTTTGCGTCACCCACTATAATGTGCAAAAAAAAATCAGCTGCTATGCTGCAGTGGGAAATTTTGTTAAAAACCCACAAAAGAACACTACTAATTGATGACACAGACAAGAACCCACAACCAGTGAGATGACTTGGGCATGGGAGTGCAACAGGGGTATAATGCAGCTAGGAATTATGATACCAGGATATAATCAAACAGTTGCACTGTAGCCACAGTATTTTCCTTCACCATATATTTAAGCTGTGCTAACAGGGTAGTTTTCCTAACAACTCAAAAATAGTTATTTTTTTAATGTACTTAACTGTTTCGGTAGTTTAAGAAAAATAAACCCAATAGAGTTAATTTGGATTTGAGGTTTGTATACAACATGTATTAGAACTTCTAGGGGCTTATTGGAATATTCGGTAACCTCAGAACCTTTTGATGTTCTTTTATAGATGGTTATAAAATAGGTACAGAATTTTCTGCATCATGATTGGTAGAGGGAACCATTCCAGCAACCAGGATGCAGCATGCCTAGATATCCTTGCCTCCTCTAAATGTTTCAGATTTCAGACAGCCGTGTTTGTAAGGTTAAAACCCTGAACAACCCTTACTTGCCATAAATAAAAAAATGCATTTTAGAGTCTCCCCACCCCTAGACATGACTTAACATACACCTACCATGTAAAAAAATGTAACCCATGTACTCACTTTTTGGATTTGCTGCCTTACGTTTTATTCCACAGGCCTCCAGTCCTCAATCTAGATTTTCTTCATGGTTCATCTTGTTTAGTTCCACCACTCCATCCCCCTGCTGCTCATGAGCTGGCAACCAGCTCTGCCACTTTCTTGTATTTGTTCACTGGTGCCCTTAACCCACTGCTTGATGAGACTTGGCCACTTAATATTTTAGACTTATAAATACATGAATAATATTGCCACTACGGACTAGTGTGCCTCACTGCCTGCTACCAACAAATGCTCTGCAATGACGCTGCCAATAACCATGGCAGCACATATCATTGTATTGTACACATGCTATCTCTCTCCCTAGTGCAGCACAACAAATAACTCTCTTTTTTCCAACTATTTTTCACTCCGGTCTCCAGCCCCCAGCCCCTGGGAACTCCCTTGGACATGTAAATAATTTTATTCAATTCTCTTAAAGGGAATGTAACTTCAGTCTTTTTTTCTGTTTTTCTGTATAGTGTGTAGGCATGCATAACAATAACGTCTATTGCACCCTCCAAATTCCTTCAGGATTTTAAAGTAAATGAAGGTACATAAGTCTAGTGTGAAAAGTTGCTTGACTCCATTGCAAAGGTCGTGGCCTGACTCATGTAAGACATCCTGGGGCCAGATATTCAAAACTTTGCCCCGGGGCTAAATTTGTACTGCCCTGTGTGCTAAATTAGCCCAGGACCGATAGCCCACTATATTCAAAGGGATAGCCTCAGTGCTAAACCTGCTGAATATAGCATGCTAAGGAAGCAGGGTAAGCTGGGCTGGGAGTGCAGTGCTAAAATAGCCTGGGAATAAGATAGCTCTGAATATAGTAACAGGGAAGTGCAAAATGCAACAGCAGCTCAGTGGATAGAGGTGGAGCAAGCCAGAGTTGCAAGTGGAGGACATTGTGTGTGATTGCAAAGAGGTGTTTCACATCAACTGCAAACAACAATGCAGGCCATACACTGCAAAACTGTGATATGGTGTTGAGAGGTTTGCCCAGGACTAACCCAATTGAACAGTGCTAACACATTAGCCCAGTTCAAACAGGTCGTCCTGGGGAAAAGGTTTGCTATACTCAAAGCTCTCATGAAAATTAGCCTACTTAGATAATCCATGGGCAAACAGTCACATTTGCATCTCATTATGGGCCACTTAGGATACATTAGCATGAAGATTGCCCGGTGCTATTCCATGGTGCACACAGTTTCACTTGTAGGTGAGACTGGAACTACAGGTCAAAAACCGCAGGCTGGATGGTGCCCACAGCTCCACCTGTAGGTCAGACTGGATGTACAGGTTAAAAGCCACAGGCCAGGGTGTGTACACAGCTCCACCTGTATGCCAGCCTTGAGAAACAGTTTGTTAGTTCCAGGCCATGGGTGTCAGCAGGCATACGTAGTGCATACCTCCCACCCAGTCAGAACTGGAATGAGGGACACAGGCACTCTGAATGTGGAACAAAGAAGGACACTGATCCCCATAATGAGAGGTACATCTGCAATCATGGAGACAGAAACTCAGGACAGAATGGAAACCATTACCATTGTATGTACACAGGATAAGAGTTATGTGGCACAATAGAATAATATAACTCCCTGCTTGAAAGTCTTGGTATGTGGGGGGTGGGGGTTGGGTTGTAGGGGTGGTAACGCTAACACCACATTTCCATGTTTTAGTCACTGTGCTATGAACCCTAACTGATGCAATAATGGAGTTTTTTGCCATGAATTTCCATTCTTTTAGAGAAAGTGTAATGTAACTGGATAGTGATATGTGTTAGTGGAAGCGTGTGCCCTCAGGGCCCTGCACTAACTTCATATTGCCATTTTTTGCATAATGGTATGTGTCTATGGGAGTGCTGGCTTTCCAGACACTGTGCTCCAACTTACACATAACTACAGAGCCATACAGCAGCCCGACAGGGCAAGGAACCCTTGTAACACAAAGTTGCTAATATCGCAGCAACTGTAGCAGCTAGGAAAACAGTTCCAGTGGTGTTGTAATCTTGACAGCAAGTACTTCACATAACCATCAACCAAATCTGTATCTTGCATAATTTCTGAGATCTGGGCACCAAAATGCACTGAAAAGCACCCTTTGGAACCCTTGTGACACTAATTTGTCAATATCTCCATAACCATAGAAAGGAGGGAAAAAATCCACTGCTGGTGTAATCTATGAATTCCAAATTTGTTTCTGCAGGTTAGATCACTTAAAGGTGACCTAAGCTGTAGGTAATGAAAACTCTGTATCTCGATTCGTTTTCGAGATACAGGCACTGAAAGGCATCACGGGCACTGCAATATTATCCTATGGGAAATTTCTCAACTACAGGACAGTGTAACTTTGGGTCAATTCTATGTTTTGGCACCAAACCACCAAAAGGCAGATCTGTGGGATCAGGGCTTGCCAGCCTGAAAATTTCAGCCCCAAAGACCCAACTGTTTCATTGCAGGAGGATGGCAAGTATAATGTGTTATTTTATTTGGAAAAAGAAACCATAAGGAAATTTTTCTTTATTTAGATTAGTTAGGGTTTGCGTTAAAGCTGCACCCCTGTGTTAACATACCCTAGTCACTTGAAATATAGAATTATAGAAATATAAGATAATAAAATTAACTACTGTCCTTACATGTTTCTTTTCTAATAGTAATTTTTGCCCTCATTTTGTATGTTTTGTACTAATTTTGAATTTTTTTTATGTGGTTTTTAAATGCTGAACTGTATTTATAGGTTAAGGTAACACTGAATTGTGATGAGGCATTTTAAATATGAATGAAAACATTATGATGTCACTATGTAAATGTAGTATGTAAATTAATTGTAATGCCTATAAAACTGTGATTTCTCCACACTCTAAGCACACCCTTGAGGGAGACTCATGAGGAGTCGAAGCGCTGGGTGGTTAGCTGGTGTGCATTGTGGTGTTTTAGAGCTCAAGAGCTGAAAATAAATATTCTCATTGGTTTTGGATACAAATTGCTTGCTCTGAGGCTTTTTTGGTGAAGCATGCACTCATCCCTGTCTGTTGTTGTTGGCAAAGATTTGCAATTTTTTTGGCAACGTTCTTTGCAAATCAAAAAAGGTTTGCAAAAAACAGCACACAACTTTCACATTTGTGAAAGTTTCGCTCATGTTTTTACCACAATTTGAGAAAGAACTTTGGCTCTGAGTTTTAAAACAGGATTTCTGGGGGTGTTTGCCCCCCAAAAAAGATAGGGCTGGCATCCTCAGGACCCGACTAAGTAAATCCAACAGTCAGTGTTTACCTAGAGGGTCCAAAATTTAAAAGCCAGGCATTTTTCTCTCTCTCTCACAAACTGAAAATAAAAGTAAAAGGGCCATTTGCAAAAGTAAAATTGCATTTGCGACACTTTCATGAGACACATACAGTTTTCCCCATTGACTATAACTGAAAATTTGTTTTTTGAATAACTTTTGAACAGTTTAATATTTTTAGACCAAATCTTTGAAAGGCACATCAGTGACCCAGACTGGATCTTCCCTGAAGATTTTGGACTAAATGGACAAATCATGCTGGCTGTGGGCGCGAGCAAAGAAACATGAAATAAGTCAGTTTTTTTGTGTTTTTTGGCATTCTGTAGCTCTGCAACTGTACATCTGACTATAATGCAACTTGACAGATCCAGAGACCTATGGTATCAGACTGCACATGCAAAATGTCAGGCAAATCCATCATACGGTGGCAAAGTTATTAAGCTACTAAATTTGAGGTTTAACATTAAAGTGCTTATTCAACCCTAACTATAGTGCCACTACCATGGCACTATAATATATATATATGTAATAGATAACCCACTCTTAGGTATGTGGTCCCGGTATGATATATGCACGCCTTGGTGTGTGTCAACCACCCAAGGCATGTGTATATCAGAGCATGACAGCAAACTGTAGAGTGGGTTATCTATCTTATAAAATGGCAAAATTGTTTTGGAAGGGGTAAAAGTGCAGGTGTGATTTCACCCTCTAATAGATGCACAGTCATGTGATGTGTTTTGTACAATCAGAACACTGGATATTGAGATAGCTGTGGATCTCATTTTATAGATAGATAGATAGATAGATAGATAGATAGATAGATAGATAGATAGATAGATGGATGGATGTATATACTGTATGTATATATATATATATACTTATACACTGTATACTGTATATGTATATATTCATTGCACAAAAATCTGTTACTGCATTAGTTAGAATGAATAATATAGCGACAAAAGCAGGGAAATGAAGCGTTAGGGTTTCCAACCCTAACACTCCACCCCCAGGGTTCCCACCCCTACCACTCTGCCCCCACTCCTCCACCCTCCACACACCAATAGGTGTCTGGGTGTGTGTTGTGGTTCATGGTCTAACTCTCTTTCATGCAATGGATTTCCCTTCTTTTTCAGATAAGATAATTGTATCCTCATTGTGCTGTGGGAGCACAGGGTCCCCATCTCTCCATCCAGATAGTACAACATTATCCATAAGTCAAAGTGGGAGCATCGTGTCCTTTGGACCCTATGCTCCCATCCCTCCACAGATGCACATATGTATCTAGCTGTGGAAACACAGGGGTCTTTGGCCCCTGTGCTTCTACACATAAGGTTATGAGCAGGCATAGCGAAATTGCAACAAATAGTCATAACTGTGCCATCTTAAATTAATTTTACCACATGTTCAACATAACTGTCTCATCACCTCACTGCATGTACTCAGTACAGAAAACCTTCAAATCCCTGTGTAAATGCAATTCTGCACAACTGTAATGCCGTTTTGCACCACAGGTGCAGAACAACATTTTTGGCAGGATTTTAAAAATTACATCTATACTATTCATGAGCTGGTGTGAAAAATGGTAATGTTGAAAATCTGGAGTTAAAACATGAAACATTGACAAAGTGACAAGTGTGCATAGAAACTGCACAATGCACACATGTAACTTTGTCATTTTCTGCAAGTATTTCACCAAATGGTCAACATGGGTTTCTTGGGCCCCCCCCTTCCCCCATGAACAGTTGCACTGTGATTTTGTTAATCCATTCCAAAAGTTAATTTCACACAACAACCATGCCATTCTGCGCCACAGGTGTGAAATCACATTTTGGGCAAAATGTGACAAATGTCAGCCCTACTGTTCATAAGGAGATGTGAAAACATGGTAATGTTGAAACTCTGGGGTGAAAATATAAAAAATTGGCAGAGTTATGATTGTGTACATAAAGTGTGCAATGCACGCTTGTAACGTAATCATATTTTTTGGAATTTTTCCACCAAATTTGCAGCATGGACTTTTTTGGACCCCACCTCATGAACAGTGGCACTGTTGTTTCATTATTCAGTCCCAAAAGGTGATTCACCTTTTGGGATTGAGTAACAAAATGACAGTGACAGTGTTCATGAGGTGGGGTCCCAAGAACCCCATGTTGAAAATTTGGGATCAAAATTCCTACAAATGGTTAAGAAATCATCCTAAGTCAAAATCCACTTTGCCAGCCATTATAAGATGTTTACCTTTGATTCTTCATTTTGCGGTTCGGCATTGAAGAGTGCAGGCATGTCCCGGTACTCACAGGATGACAGCACTGACCTACGGAGGTAAGTATGGGGTAAGGGGGGGGTAAGGGTAGGTGGGTGATCAGTGGGAGGATGAGGATGGGGAGGGGGGACTGGGAGGAGGATGAGGGACCATTTTCCTTATTCCAGTTTTAAAAAACAAATACCTCATCAGGGGACAATTTTCTTTATATACAGGAATTAACGGTGACCAAATATATGTGAGATACAGATTTAGTCTTTGCCATATTGGTCCTTGTAAAAACAGATCCAGAAGCAAATGATTTGATACCTTTTATTAGACCAGCACAGATGTAACAAAAAGAACAAAATGCTTTAGCTTTCAGACCAACCCAGTGCTTCCTTCTAAGCAAGGACAGTGTTGGTCCAAAAGCTAAAACATGTTCTTTTTGTTACATCTATATTGGTCCAATAAAAGGTATCAAATAATTTGCTTCTGGACCAAATATATGTGGGCACACTGGGGTGGGCTCCCAATGTGCCACATGACTTGGGGTGGGATACATGCTGCCGACAAGGGGATTGGGCACCCTTGTCGGTAAGGCATTACTTAAAACAGGACTATGACAATTGGGCACACTGGGGTGGGCTCTCAGTGTGCCACATGAGTTGGGGGATACATGCTGCCAACAAGTGGATTGGGCACCCCATCTGTAATGCAAGTGGGTGGGGGGGACACTAGACTACCAGGATTGGACCTGGTGGTAATTAGAAATTACACTTTAAATCACTATGGTAGTAATTTGAAGTGACACTTCTAACTGCTTCCGGTTCCACCACTTACCGCACGCTTTTTGCAGGAAGTATTTAATGCCATGCTACTGGTAGCACAACAATCTGTAGCACAGTGCTACTATTTTGAATATGCCAGTATACCAGCATTCATTGCCACTCCCCTACCTCCATCCCCTGCACACATTAACTTTTAGCATCAGCGCTATCACACAGTGCTGGTGATAAAAGGACTTTTGTATAGTGCAGTCAGGCACAAATTTGGCACTATTTCTGTGCTATGGAATTTGCACTGGGTGCAAGGCTTTGAATATCTGGTCTCTGGAATTTTATGATGTTTTGTACTAAAGCCTACAGTAGTTAACACTGTATTAGTCAGTGCTGTTGCTCTTCTCTGAAGTCCCTATGTTCTTGTCTAATGCTGGCCATGAAACCTTTCAAGGCTTATTAAGTACCTCACTGTTTTCTGTAATTTAAAATGTATCTCAGATAGAATAAATGCTTTTAGAGAATATACAGACTTCACAAGTTATGTAAAAGAACTTCTGCTGGCTTCTGCATGTATCCATCATCAACTTCTATGATGCCTTGCATGAGTGGGATAAAGATCTTTGGGAATGGAGACAAACAAAGTTTCACACCAGGGCAAAACAGACTGAAGTAACCTCATTTATATTTAAATTAGGACAACATTGGGGGATGCAAATGAAGAACACATTGTTAATGCCTACAAACTACACAAGTATACAGAAAACAGACTGAAGGAACTTTCCCTTTAACTCATTCCAAATTCTGTTGTTTTATGTTAAAAATGAAATAATGGTTTCTAACTAAAACAACTGAAACAATTAAATGCTTCACAATAGTATCACATAGCGGCATACAATATGCACTACTTTTTTTAAATCAAAACACTATAAATTACATCATTCTACTTCTCTTTCATTTTATCTTTTGGGGTAGGGTAGTTTTGTAACATGGGACCCATTTCATAAGTGCAATAAGACACTCCAGGGTGATGACTGTCATGGGTTAATTGCACTTCAAGGTGTTGAAGGCACTTGGTGCAAGCACCTCATGCCTCACTATGCACCTGGGGGTGCATTAAACCACAACAACCACCACCCAATCATGTCTTACTGATTATTTGTTGTGAGTTCTAAGTTGTCATTAAATAAAAGTATACATCTTGTTAGAGACATGACTTTACAGGACACTACACAATATGGAAAACTGACCAACTCACTGGCAAGAAATGAATGTTATTGTTTTTACAGGAATCAAATCTCCCTCTAAATGCACAGCACAGCACCACCATTTTGTCACTGGCTCAATACTTCTTCAAGGGATATACTCAGATCTATGAACAAAAATGATATGTACAGATACACACAGTATTTATTGCAACAAACTGTGTTAACACATGCATTAGGGTTTCATATTATTATACAAGACACAAGTGTTTATCTTTTATATTCTTTGCAAAAAAAATAATTTATGCACTAGTTAGGGTTGAAACCACAAAAGTAGGGAAATGTGGCATTGGGGTTTCTAACTATAACAACCAACCCCCACCCTGCAGGCAGCAACAGGCATGGGGCACATCCCTTGGGGTTGTTAGCCCTAACGTTCATTCCCTTTCATGAGTAAATAAGCTGAGATGGGTACTGTATATAACAATGGGGTGATTGTTGGGGTTGACTACCCCAAGGGACACACCTCCCACACCTGTTGCTACCTGAAAGGTGGGGTGGCATGTTTGGGCTGGAAACCCTAACAAAACATTTCCCTATTTTTGTGGCTATCAACTCTAACTAGTGTATTAATTAATTTTTTGCAGAGATTTTCCTTACTTTTTGTGATAGTATAATCAATTTTTATCTGCCTGTGGGAGCACAGGGCCCTCTGTGCCCTGCACTCCAATCCATCCATAACATTTTACATACAGTAGTGTAATTGTATCCTTATTTCCCTGTCAGAGTGCATAAATGAATATGTGTATGTTACTGTGGAAACGTTGCTGCCAAAAAAGTAATCAAATTGTCAGCATAGCCTTGTTATGAGCCCAAGTCATGAACGCAAGGCTGAAAATTTTCAAATCTATACTGAAACATCATTCTATGCCACTGCAACATCATTCCATGCCAGGATTTAAAAAATGACAGCTGTCACATTCATGCAGTGAAGTAAAAAAAATGGATATGTTGAAAATTTGGGGTGAAAATATTGAAAATCACTGAAGTTACAAGGTGAGTTGCTAAATTTAAATGCATGCACATAACATCATCATTTTTACATATTTTGACCCCACATTTTAAACATAGCCTTCAGGAAGAAAGGTAGTGAAAATGTTTAAATAAAGCTTAATTGGTGAGGTCACCAAGTGACCTCAAAATCACCTTTATGGATGGATTTTGGAATTCTAGTGTCATTGTCCATGAAAAGGGGTCCTGATAAGGCCACATGAAAAATCTGTTGTCACAATTTGCAAAAATGGCCATGGTATACATCAGAGTTAAAAAGTCCATTGAATACAGTCAACTGGTCCAGCCCAGTTGCGTGGAAGGCTGAGACATCTGTGCCTTACCTCCTGCCATGCCAGCGACCTGTGTTCATAGTGTGAGTGAGCTACCAGAGATCACCTCTGGATGGAGAGGATCGAGCATCCATAGGACTGCTCTCTTCTCCTGGGGAGGGAAGGCTGGCATTCCCACTGAATTACTGCCCCTAGGTGGAGGCCCAATGGTAGTGCAGGACTGTTGGCTGCCAGCAAGGGGATGGTGCTGTGGGACTTCTGCAGTACAAGTGCACCTCCATGTATGCACATTGAGGTGCACACCCCAGCAATGGGGAAGGGAAGGGAGAAAAAAGAGGACCCCCCCCAGGTTGTGGGTGATGACCAACCCCCCCACAGGCTCTGCACCCAATAGCCAGGCACTGCCGTAGCCCTGTGGCAGAGGGCATAGATGAAGGTAAGTCCTGGAGGAGCCGGGGTGACAGGGCTGGAAGGGTCAATAGAAGGGGGCAGCCAGAGAATGTACAGGCAATAAACTGCTATTTAAACAAATTCTGGTCAGAGCCAACAGGGCAGCATAATGTTATTTTCCATGTCAGTGGCTTAGCAGGTTGCACACTCGCCTATGAGGCTGGAAGATCATAAGGCTATAGGTTCTATCCACAGACCAGGCACTTGGGTTAAATCTCAATACTGGCACTGTAGTGCAGCACGTGGGGGTTGCTGCACTCCTGAGGTGCCATTTTTCAGATGAGATGTTAAACTGAGGTCCCTTCTGCATGTTCTGGTGGTTGTTCAGGTGGACATTAAAGATTCTATGCCACTTCTTGAAAACAGTAGGTGAGTGTTTTTATTGAAAAATACATAACGAAGAATCCATACTCAAGAAATTCAACATCTGAGATGTTACATAAAAGAAAATAAATTCAGTTACAGACAAAAGAGAAAAGGAAAAAGGAAATAAACATGAACTTATTATTTAAATTTAAAACAAATATTCAAAACAAAAGGAAAAAAAGACCAAATCTTATCTTTTACTTAATATTCCTTTAACCTATCTTATCTTTTAGGAAAGGCACTGTCTTTCATTTCAACAGAACTTGAGAATTATTCAAATTTTGTTTTTCATAAATCCATTGCCTATAGAGTTCATGCTCCAATATTTGAAGAAGTTGTTCTGGAGTTTGATAAACCTGTTGCAGAACATATTTGCATCGTGCTTGCCATAATATGAATTTAATAACAGTTACAGTCAAACAAAACATTCCTTTTATCTATTCGTAACCCTTGTACTGAATCCCCCCAGTTAATTTGTCATATGTTATATTTTCCCATTTTGTATCTTTCCATTGGAGAGCCAAAATTTTCCAAAAATGCTTTACAAAAGGGCATTTTAACAAGAAGTGGTTCATAGTTTCTTCTTGGGCTATGCAAGTTTCCCTTGGACACATTCTTTCTATAATGCTTTTATGTTTGGCATTTGCTTTAACATTCATTCTACCATGAATAGCAAGCCATGTTGGATCCCACATATGTGGAGGGATCAGTTTATCTGCTAATAACACCAGAACTTTGTTACAATGACATTCTGATACTCATTTAAAAATAGGGGTTACTGCAAAAACATGTTCTTATATGTGACAGTTCATATATGTTCTTGTTCTATTCACTATCTGTTCTTTTTCTATTTTCCATATTCTCAGTTTAGTTAAAACTGGCTTAAAGAAATCTGAACTATTTCAAAATCCTAGTTTCAAAACTCCCTGTAGGGACTATACCTGAATGAAAGGATGTGTCTATATAGCTGCAAAAAGTGTCCATACAGCTGTAGTAGGGGCATGAGGATCTATTAAGTTTCTAGAAAAAAACATGCTAAAATAAAAGGAGACTGGATTTATTAAATTAAGTCCATATTTTTGTACAGATAGATATAATATGTTCCTTTTAATGGGACTGAGCCAACTTCCCCAAATTATTTGGAAAACTAAACTTAAAAGAATTACTTCATAACATAAAGGGAGTGGATAAACAACACTAAGCTATGTAAAAATAGGTAGCAAAAAAGATTTAACTATTTGCATTTTCTTCTTTTTTAATTGCTGCCAGGATTTCCATAAATGGGTTTTTTGTTTTGCATATTCAAGTTTTGTTTCCCAGTTTATTTTACTATTATCCCCTCTACCAAAAGTACTACCTTGGATTTTTAATGGTTCTTTTGATATTGGAATATTCACATCACAGGTAAAGGTTGGGTCACTCAAAGGGTATATATTACTCTAATGTTGATTAATTTTTGCTCCCACTATAGCCAAGTACTTCTCTACATTAGACAGTGCTTTTAATCCTGAATCTGGGTCTGCAACAAATAGACAGATATCATCAACATAAGCATATGTTTTAATCTGAAAAACTCCATCTCTGGGAGAAATGCCTTTGATTTAGTTGTCTTGGTTTATAAATCTTAGGAGTGAATCTATACCAAAGATATATAATAGGGGGCTGAATGGGCACCTCTGCCTTACCCACACTGTATAGGAATGTACTTACCAAGATGCCCATTTACTAGGGGAATAGTTGTAGTTTATTTATAAATAGTATCAATCCGGTCACACAATATTTAAGGAATAATGTATGCCAATAGTACTTCTATGATAAAATAATATGGAACCCTATCAAAGGCCTTTTCTTGGTCAGGTGACATGATATATCCCAATAATAAATCTTCTTTTCCCTGTTCCATTAATTCCCTAATCAATGGTAGATTATCATGTATGCTTCTTCCTGCTATTGAACATGTTTTGGTCGTAGAGATCAGATATGGGACTACTGTAGATAACCTATTATATAATATTTTCATCAAAATCTTTAAGTCTGAGTTCATTAAGCTGAGTGGTCTCCAATTATCCAGGTTACTTCTATCATTGTTTAATACATAAAAATCTATATTGATGTACATAGATGAAAATCAATTTATTTTATGTAATAAAATCCAATTGTACACTTCCATTAATATATCCACAAGTACATCTTTAAACTGTTTATAAAATTCAGTTGTCAATCCATCTAAACCTGGAAATGTATAATTTTTTTAAAGTTCTAATAGTAGCACCTATTTCTTGTTTGTTAATAGGGTCATAAAGTGCTTGTAATAACTCACTAGTGGTCGAGGTGGGAGATAAGGAATATAAAAATTCCTTCATTTTACTAGCATCAAGCTGAGGAGTGGAGTACATTTGTAGAAATACTTATTTCCTTCAGTATATCAGGGTTGTAGTTACTGTTTTGCCCTCTTAAGTTGTAACAGATGTCATAATTTTTTCTGCTGTTCTATTATTACTTGCATCAAAGGGGTCACCAAATCCATTCTTACTTGGTGAGCAAATTCTATACTATAATAGCATTGAAGAAGCCCTTGAATACTGTATATTTTGCATTTCAGTTTTGACATTATTAATTTGTTTTGTCAAATTAATTCTTCTCATATTAACTGCTGTAGAAAGAGCGTATAACTTGGACCATAGCGTCAGATATTTTTTTATTCTGGATTACCTGTTTGAATATTGAAATTTGTGACAGCTTATTTTTTAAATAATTTTTGGTGTTAGCCCACCAGTGGCTTAGATCATCATTCATACCAGCTACCGACATTCTTGCTTTTAATAGGTCTTGTATCTGGGATTCAGCAAACTGGCATTCAACTTCCAGTAACCTTTCCCATGTGAAATGCTCTCCTGTAAACTTAAGCAAGCTTGTAAAATAACATGGTCAGAGGTTTCTATAGGTACTGTCCTAGCATTGTGAATATGTACCAAGTTTGACACAAAAAAGAAATCTATTCTAGTGGACAAATGCCCTTTGAAGAAGGTATGTCCAACTTGTTTGTGACATTCTCTATATATATCATGCAAGCCCACTGTTGTGAGTAAGTTTTTTAAACAGTTAGTATCACAAAAGTCCTTGTCGGTACAAGCTCCTCTGTCTTGTCTACATACCACACAATTAAAATCCCCTCCCCATAAAATGTGTTTTGTAGTGAACAAATACTGTTTTATAAGTTGAAATGTATTTACTTTATCTTTTTTTTATGGTGCATATATATTTATAGCTCTCCAAACTGTATTTGCTATACTACTGTATAATTTTGGATACTTTAAAATGATCTCCTTTAAACATAATTCCCACCCTATTACATGTATCTGTTCCAAAACAGAAGAAAGAGTATCCCCAACACCATAGCTTTTGGGCTGATGATGTCAAAACCTTAGTATTTAATCTAGTGTCTTGTAAGACAAAAAATCTACTTCTAATTCTTTTAAGATGTTAAAAGTTATAACAAGTCTTCTAGGATTTTTCATACCGTTAGTATTTCGGGAAGCTATTTGAAGAGAAACCATAGGTATTCAGAAAAAAAAGCACCACCATAGGAGTAGATTCTGGATTCGTATCTTATTTCCCAGGAATACTGACATGAGTACTACTTCTAGTCCTTACTCCTAGTCTTTTTGCTCTTATTTTAGTTTGACGCATTTCTTCTTTATCAGATTCTGGCAACATTAGTAGTTGTGAGGAGGTTTCTGAATCTCCTCCTTGCTCAGATTCCTGAGAGCTACATGATAGAGCTCCATATTTGTTTTACAGTGGAATTTAGTGTGAAGGGGAGGATGCTTTGGCTATCTTAGATTTGGGTCTTTTTTGTCCCATGGTTCTTTTTCAAGACACCAAGATCATATCTGGAGGAGGCATCACTTCTTGGTCTCTAAGGTCTTTCTCTTGGTTATTATCAATTATATTAGCTGGGTCCAAACTCTGGGAAGTAACAGTAACCTCGTGAGGGGGTCCTGTATGTCTTGTGTCTGGGTAGCTGTGTCAAGAGGGGAACCTGCATCTGCTTCTGGGGGCGAGGGGGAGACTGGGTCCTCAGGTGTCTGTTTGCTGGCTGTAATGTCTTTCTTCTGTGATTCTGTGACAGTTGTATCTTGACTGGAACAGTCATTTCTATTGTGGGCAGTCCAAGGACATGCCCTAAATCCATGCCCAACTTCATCACATAAGTTACCTTTTAAATCATTTTGGCATTCTGAATTAGCGTGCCCATAAGATAAACAAAGGTTACATCTTAGATGATCACATGATGAACAAAGATGTTGGTGAGAACCGCATTTAAAACAAGTCTTGAGTTGGCCAAAATAAAAACAATGTCCTCTCTCTCTCTCTCTACCCAGAAATAAACTACTTGGGAGATGTACCAGGCCTAGACTATTGACACATAATCCGACATTATATTCCCCCCCCCATCCAGAAATGTTCTTCATTGAAAATAGGCTGAGGGGGCCAGGATCTCACAATGCTGCTGCAGATGTTATGAACAGATACAGTTTCATTTCTGCAAAGTATAGTTTCCATCTTGACAGTTGGTTTTGTCAATGGAACAGCTCTAAATGGTAGCCATAAGGCAGAATATCTTAATTTATCATATTTATCCCAGAATCTGTTAAGGTTTTGAGGGATTTTAAAACTGATGTCAAATAGACTATCTCCTGACATGTATTAAGGCAAAGATTAAATTTGAAAAAAAAAAGCAAGATTTTTTTAATCAAATGTTTTCCAAAATAAAGTCTGTCTGGTTGTACTCCCAAACACCCCAAATACTGTAAATGTACAGCATTTCTCCTCTGGTTAGGGGGGATGTTTAGCAAAATAGTCTTACCATCTGAATTCTTCCCACTTGGATTGGGCCCTTTCATGAGTGTGGGGGGGTGACCCATCTCAATAGCCATATGATCTCCCCGTGTTTGTTTTTCTCTTGCTTTGCCCTTCATAAGCAGAAGAGGAGCCTGTTTTAGTGGAACTTTAGTCAGATTTGTGGTGTCAGGAAGAATTTCTTGAACATCATCTGCATTGAGATTTAAATCAAAATCCGTGACAAACTCTGTATTCTTATTACCATCGTGTTCTGTATTATTCAAAGTTAGGCCTGAAGGTTGTATCATGGAGACCCCTGAAACTAAAAGTCCCTTTTTCAGGGGCTGGCCCTGTTAAAGTTAACACATTCTCTGGTGTCCATGGGTACAACCCATCCTCTTACTGCTGGGACCATTAATAAAAAAAAATTCCCTGGTGTGCAGTGGCACCATTGTTGTCCAATTGCCAGTCCCAGTAGTAACAAATAATTATTTGCTGCAGTACAGGACCTTGCCTACCACATCAGTGACTCAAGTTCAGGAACATGCCAGGTTGTCAGGGGTCAGAAAGCAGCCTAGACATACATCACATAGCTGTCCTGTCCCTGCATGGGGAGGCATGCTGACTTGACCTTTGGCTTACCCCAGGTGAAGGAAGGAACTCAAGAGGTAAAAATTCAGAAATGGCTAGAGCAGGCTTCATGAAGCCTTACCAGGCTACCGTTGTCCCACTTGACCATGTGCATGACTGGCTCAGTTGTGGATGTAAGTGACTGGGTGGGGATAAGGATGGCTCTCTCCTTTCTGGCCTCTCTATCATGGGGGAGGGAGTTAATCAATTGGAACTTTGGGACTATATGCTTTGGGACAGGGGCGTGATGGAAGGGGAGGCAGGGATAGGGCTGAGAGCCTGCCTGAGTCAATTGGCAAAGCATAAAGTTTTATGGAGGGGGGAAAATGCTGCAGTATGTATGACCTTAACACATCCAGTATACACAACTCTCTCATAATGAGTGCAGCTGCACTATTACAGTAAACCTAGCAAGTACAGGTAATATGTATAGTGTCTCTTACCAGGATACTACAGAGCCAGAGGTAGGAGTCATAAAGGAATGAGATTTCTTAGACCTGTAGAATAAAATAGAGAAAAGGGGTTACAAAGGATCCTCAGTTCTTAGAGGTAAGGATAAGACAGGTTTGACATATTGTAATACTTATCTGACGGGGAAGGAGTTCACATCCTGGGAGAACTGCAAAATTAAAGAGAAGAAGGTTAATATGGAATAAATACAGTAGTGGGAACAATAAAGAAGAGGGAGATAAAATGGGTGTAGTACAGTGTGAGAGGTAAAAAATACAGCTGTAAAAGTAAGGTATACAGTTAAATGAAGTAAAAGATACAGAGACATGCTTAACTTAAGTATTATGCTAACATCAGTAACTGTTTACCATGAGTGTCAAAAATAAAACACAGAAAAAAAGAAGAATGAAATGTTTGTTACCAATGGAAAAGCTGTTCCTGTGTTTTCACCTTGATTTGCATGTTTAGTTTTAGTGTGTGTGGTGTATATCACTTTGACATTTCTATATAAATGAGATGCACCATTTGTATTCCTTAGATCTGTCCTCTGTGGAAGGGATACTGAAGGCTTGAAGTGCTGGCCCAAGTGGATGCATACAAGGCATCTTGAAGGAAAATAAATCTTGCACTTTGCATGTAAAAGTGAATCTAGGAGTGCTGAGCATTCTCTTCTTCTGTTATTACAAGCTGGCTGTTTTGCTTAGGCACTGCCTTTTCCTTTACTTGTGAACCACTCTACACTACTTACACAATAGCCACAGCATTGACGCCTGACCATCACAGGACTGACCGTCCCACCCCTGACAGTTGCAGGACTGTACCCCCCTCAGACAGTCACAGGATTGAGCACCCATGCCTAACAATCACAGAACTTATCCCCATTCTCAACAATCACAGCACTACATCCCACCACTATGACATCATAATCCCCATATCCCCTGCAGTTACATGGATGACACTTTCCACAGACAGTCACAGCAGTAATACCCACCCCTACCAGTCACAACACTGTACATTGCATCACTGAAGACTACCCCACACAGTGGAACTACAGCACCCCCCAACAGTCACTTAGTTTGGCTCCTTATACAACCTTCCAGTCGCATGTACAACTTCCTGCAAATGCTTTTGTCCCCCAAGTTGTAGAATTGCACAGAAGCAGACCTCCCAAAGTCAGAGAAATGACTCTCACCCTGATAGTCACAAAAATGACACCCTATCCCTGATAGTTACATAACAGGTGCTCCTTCCGGTAATCACTGCACTGTACCACTACTCTGTTACAGTACCGACACCATCCACCATCAATTACAGCAATGTCCACTCCCCAACAGTCATTGGATTGGACCATTCTCCCCCCCCACAGTCACAGGACTGTCCCTCTAGTCACAGGATTGTTTAATGCCTCCTCCACAATCACAGGACTGTACCTCCCCCCCCCCAACAGTCACAGGACTTTATCGCCCCACTGACAATCACAGGACTGACACCTTCGAATGACAGTCCTGACAATGACTTCCCAGTGTGATGCTTGGCCAGTTGGTTCTGATTGTTCTATGATATTTGTAATATAAAAAGACAGCCTGTGGCATGGGTGCCCCCCCATACCTCTCAACCTCTTGGCTCATGAATCAAGGACAAGGCTTAAAAAAATCAGGGACAAAGACCCCCAAATCAGGGACACATCTTAAAAAATTGGTACTATTCACTCAGAAAGCTGATGGCATAAAAGTAATTGTGTTAAGATGCATTTTCTGAAGAAGAACAAGTCTGTAACTTTAATGTTTGACATTATTTTGTGCTTTTAATCCCCATTGTTCTGTCACAAGAACACACATTTTATGAGGGACAGAGGAAAATTTTGATGCAAAATCAGGGATGTCCCTGAAAATCAGGGACAGCTGAGAGGTATGCCCCCCCCCCCCCGTTTCAGCATTAGGAACTAACCAGGAGGTAATTATAGGAACAGAGAGACTAAATTAAGGGTTTCCTGTTTTACTGTGTTAATTAGAACTGACCCAGCTGCCAGGATGTAGGGCTTGTAAAGTTTTATGATACCTATAGGAAGAACATGTTATCCCACCATGGTGCTAAAGTTGTAAAAATAAACTTTGACATTCTTGGGGAAACAGGAACTGCTAAAGATCAAAGAGGAAAGGCTTGGTTAAAGACTGTCCTAATTTGGGGAATTAGTTTTTGCTGAAGTCATATTATTTAAAATACCTCCTGATTGGACATCACGTTCGTATTTTTTTTTATGCTCTAAAAGGAGGAGCTAGATGACTCATAGAAGGGGTGTGGAGAGAGACAGTTTAAACTATACTGTGTCTGAGCTGTTTAGATATATTCCATCTTGGGAGAGAGAAACACAACTCTCTGATAAGCACTTAGAGGTAAAACATTAGATAGAACAGTATCTAACTGTATGTTGGTAGGAGTTTGTCAGTAGTTTTCTTTGTTTTCTTGCAAGTGATTGTATGCTTTGTGATATAGTGTTCTGTGTTTACATTTTTCATATTTTTATCAATTTTTAGTAAAATCTATATTTGAAAGAGAATCCCTTGGTATTTTCAAGCTCTTTTTTGCATGTGACGTATAGAGGGTTAAGACTGACAAAAACTTTTCTAAGCTTGATGGTGTTACTAAACTGGGAAAAGGTAAGAATATACCTAAGGTCTTTTATAGTGTTTTAATGGTTCATTTTGGAGACCTGGTTAGGTGCCCTTAGATGAAAGAGAAATTGCATCCCCTGAAGAGAATTTTATCTGAGCCTGTACATTTGGGAATGCTAGCATAAGGTTCACAGTTTGAATCACCCCAGAATTTGAGACTAAAGGTGGTTCAGATCCACAAGCAGATAGGAGGGTTACCCTGTCTGTTACCTGTTCAAATTACTGCACTTGGAGGTTGGCACTGTGGGAGCAGAGAGCCTGACCTGCTGAGTGCATTTGTGACATATTTGGTTGACAGCATTGTGGATAAATTTGGTAGCACAAGTTTTAACTGTTCAATGTGTCAGCTTTATACCGTACAGCTCACTTGCAAAATAAGGCAGTGATTTATTTTTAAAAAGGAAACAGAACTATATCATTTTGCTTACAGTCAAGTTCCTACCTGTTTTATTTTTTTTCTAAAGTGCAAGTTAGAGTAGCCATAATTAGGGAAGAAGATGGCTTCCAAATACAGTGGGCACACTGTAGACTATTTAAGGCAGTTGTGCCAGGAGACAGGAGTCCTGCATGAGGTGAAATCCACAAAGCAGAACCTCTTGGATGCCCTGATGGCAGCAGATGTCAAGAACATCGAGTCACAGACCTTGGGCATGGAGGGGCCAGCGGCCAGTGCAGTGTCCAGATCCAGTGAGGAGGACAGCAGGGGCAGTGCTAGCAAAGGGCCACAGCAGCAGGGGAAGGTCTACAGCATTCTGGATCCAGAAGCAATCAGGCAGCAGATTAAGTTGTGAAGAATGGAACTGGAGTTCCAGAAGGAGGCTGAACAAGAACAGCAAGAGGAAGAGTGAGAATGGTGAGAAGAGGAGCGAGAGAAATGAGCCACAGAGGAGAAGAAGGAGCGAAAACAGTGAGAGGCTGTCCGGGAACAGCAGGAGGCTGACCGTGAAGAGTGTGAGCGCCAGAGGTGACATGAACTGGAGAAGCTAAGACTCCAACCACCAGCACCAGAGCAGGTAAGTGGCTTGGGTTTAGTTGGAAGTACAGGACTGGATTCCAAATTGAATTCCAAATTGATAGCTGAATTTAAAAAGGGGGAGAATATGGCTGCCTTTTTAAATTCCTTTGAAAAAGTTTGTATTCAGGCTAAAATTCCTAGAGGGTCCTGGAGCTTCCAGCTATCCCCGCTACTTACCGGGAAAGCTCAAGATGCATTGGGTCAAATAGACAATGAGGACAGTAATGATTACAGTAAGCTTAAAGCTGCACTTTAAAAAAAAAAGTTCGATTTAACTGCAGAAGCCTACAGAGCTAAATTATGTAAGCTCAGGAGAAGCCCTGAAATGAGCTACGAGGAGCTAGCCACGAAACAACGTCAATGTTTAAAACGGTGGGAGGGAATCGAAGCAAACTCTGTAGATAAAATTGAAAATGCTATTTTGTTGGAACAGTTTTTTGGGGATGCCCAGCAGAGCTGAAAACCTGCCTGGAGGACCGAGATCCCAAAGCAGTACAAGAGGCTGCTGAACTCTCAGACCACTATGCCAAGAGCAGACCTGCTCTGAGAACAAATGGGATGGGCGTGGCAGCACAGAAAAGGAAAAGCACACCGTCGGGGCAGCTAAAACCCTCCCTGCCTCTACCGAAACCAGTTAGCCCCAGGTTTCAAAGAAAAGATTTTTCTGAGAAAAGAAATGAATGTTGGGTTTGTAAAGAAACTGGGCATATTGCCAGACAGTGCCCCAAAAGGACGAGTCATACGCAGAATGGGGCTAGGAAAGCAGTGGGTTGTTTGTGTGTCCCTGGAAGCATTGATGAACTGTTGGCTTCGTGGGTAGTGAAGTATTGGTAACCTCTCCTTATCTTCAAAAAAAGATTTTTGGCTAACCCCCCTAAGGATTACTGCAAACAAAGGAAGCTGGGGGGGTAAATCCCTTTATAAATCTTCATAAGACAAACACTTGCTTGTATTCTTGTTGAATTCTTTTTATTATTGTCTCTCCCTATGTTTCGCTCAGTTCACAGAGCTTGTTCATGGTGGTGGGGGGTTATTTTCTTTTATGCATCAAGTGCAGCTCTACAAATAACATAAACATAAATTAGTCACAAGTTTTCACCCGTGTATTTTACACACTCAATGTGTAAATCAAAGAAATATTTTGTTCACTCAAAAAGTTTGTCACTGCCTACCTATGCATCTTATAGTATTCCAAATACCAACCTTACAAGAATTCATCTTCACTTCATACCTATGGGTACAAACAACAGTTTATAAACCTTTTTGTTTGTTATGCTGCACAGCAATATTTAGAAGTCCCCACAAATGGAGAATCCACTCCTCATACCAAAAGCCCTTCTAGCATACCTAAATAAGTGAGCTTATAACAGCCTCATGTGTTAAAACACTTTGGAACATCCCTTTAGTAGGCTTCTTTCTGTAAAACATGATATATTTAGTGCTTTAGCTTGAACATTGTTTAGTCCAATTCGTTGCTGCTTATGAGTAAAAACTTCAACCACATGGCTAGGTTATGCCCAAGATTTCATTATTACCTTAAGTTAGTATATTAACAGCATTTCCCTTTGTCCAAAGATGCAGTGTGTAGCTGCAATGGCGGAATGCTAGTTGTTATGTCCCTCTCGAGCTTTCCCAGTAAATGCTCATCGACGGACGTGTCTGCGCAGATACATACATGAAAATTGCATAGCGCATGCTCACAGACTGTGCCATAGGAGGAAAAAAGGCAAGAACTTTCCTGGGAAAGCCCCTATATAGTGCAGCATATACAAAATGAGCAGTTTCTGTAATGGTTTAATACTTATGATAGCTTTAGTGGTTCATAACAGTATTCTACTCTACCATATACTTTCTGAGTTCCATTGATTACACATTTTTATTCAACTTTACACTTTCATCCATATTCTGAAATTAAACTAAGTATATGTTTAGGTAAGGGATGAGTAATTGGGGGGGGGGGAATATGAGAGGGAAGAAAGGGAGAAAGCAAACTACAGATAGACATTTAACGAGGATGTATAGGAGCGCCTATACTTAATATATTCCTCTCGTATTATGTTCACTGTTCACACCAGTGTATGTTATTTATTTTTTCAGGACAAATGTTTTTCCACAGAATACCTTCACTAGATGCCCTCATAGTATTTCCATTAAAAGGTCTTACTTAGTGTTGTCGCAGGTTTTCATACTAGCACACTTGCCAGTTTGCTTCTATTTTCATACCTATATTATTTTCCAAGGTGTGTAATTTAAAAATCCACCTCATTTCAACCTGAAGTATTTTAACTCTGAAGTTCACACCCCTAATGGGTGGTGCAACCTTTTCAAGATCCCAAAAGCAGAGTGATGCACCATTGTGGCCCCTACTATTAAAATGTACTGCCTCTGGGGAATTTATGTCCCCATTCCTTATGTCTCCTTTGTGCTCTAATATTCTTATTTTTAGTACATAATTTGTTTGTCCCACATATAATAGATCACATGGGCATTGAATAACATATAGCACACCTTCTGTTACACGTGTAATGTGTTGAAGTATTTTATGTTGTTCTCCTGTATGCGGGTTTATAAAAACTTGTTTTTTTGATGTGTTGTTGCATACTGTACATCTGCCACATTGGTACATCCCTGGGCTTAGGGGTCCCAACAGAAGCTGTTCCTCTGGACCTGCTGGAAGCTTAAACTAGGACTGAACAACTTTATCTTTGATATTTCTCACCTTTTTAGCTACAACTATAGGTGGATATTGTACTTCCCTAATATGTTCATTGTCCAGTTTCACCAGGGGCCAGCTTTGATGTATAATTCTCCTAATGTTGGACATTCTGTGATTGAATCTAGCAGAAAAAACTACTGTAGATTTACAAGACCTTTCTAAACTCTGATTCAAAAGCTCATTTCTGTCTTTTTTTATTCTTTCTTCGGCTGCTTTTAGAGTGCCCCATTGGTATTCCCTTTCTTTGAATTGTTCGTAATGCCTATTTCTCTATCTGCATCTTCCTGTTTAGTGCAGTTTCTTTTAGCTCTGGTCAGTTGTGCATATGGGATGCTTTTCTTCAAGCAGAATTCATGGAAGCTTCTATTATGTAGTACAGCATTCCTATCTGTGTCTTTCCTGTATAGACTAGTGTATATATGTGAATTTTCCAGGTATATATTTAGATCAAGGAAAGGAACAGAGACTCTACCATAATTCATGACAAATTGTACATTCCTATCTTTTAAGTTAATTTCTGAATGGAAATCCATAAGTCCCTGTTCTGTTCCTTTCCAGATCAAAAAAATATCATCAATATATCTGATCCAATTTGCATATTTGTATTAATCAAATTTCCTTGATCGTTGAGCACATGTAACTGTTCAAAATTGTCCATATATACATTGGCATATCCTGATGCAATTGCTGAACCCAACGCTGTTCCTCTAATTTGTTGATAAAATTTGTTATCAAATTCAAAATTGTTTTTTGTAATATAAACTCTGCTACTTCATGCAGAATTCTTGTTCTTTTGTGTGTATCACTTTCTCTGTTATCTAAAAGCATACCCATACACTCAACTCCTTCCCTGTGTGGTATAGATGTATAAAGGTCTGCAACGTCCAGAGTCACCAAAATTACATTGTCTGGAATGCCTTGTTCAAATATATGAATAAGCTTGTGTATCATGTCTATAGTATCCTTCACAAAAGCAGGTGTTTTTGTAACCAAAGGTTGCAGGGGGAAATCAATGAACCTTGAAACTGGTTCAAACACTGAACTAATTCCCGAGATAATGGGTCTACCAGGAGGATCTAAAAAGGTTTTATGAATCTTTGGAATTGCATAGAATGTTGGTCTTCTTGAACAGTCATTAGCAAACAAATCAGCTTCCCATACATTCAGCCAGTTCATTGTAGTATATTCCTCTAATAAGCCTCTAGGTCAAATTACAATACTAGTTGTCGGATCTATAGACAATGGTATATAATTTTCTACATTATTTATTAACTTAAGACCCATGTTTTGGTATTGTTGTCTATCCTCTATGACAATAACCCCTTCCTTATCTGCCCTTTTGATCGGTGTCTCTTCTTAAGCTTTCCAATGCTTGTTGTTCTTTTCTTGACAAATTACTTTGTGGAGGAAAAATGTTCTGTTTTTCTTTAAAGAGGCCTCTAACCTCCCTTTCTACTATTTTAGTAAAAGTTTAAATTCCATGTTTTTTCCATTAGGAGGATTGTATTTAGACTTAACTTGTAATTTTTGCTTTAGATCTTTTTGATATCTGGTTATACCAGTATTGTCTTGTGATCCATATAGATTTTTCAGTCTCAAAGTCTGAAAGAAACGTTGCATATATACTTCAAGGTTCAATAGGTCCATAGGTTGGGATGGTGCAAATGACAGCCCCAAGCTGAGAACCCTTTCTTCCCGTATAGTAAGTTGCCTTTTACTTAGATTAAACGCTGGGATAAAATATATTCTCTTGTGATTCTCCCCCTGCTGGTGTTGCCTTGCCTTTTTTGCCTTCCACAATGCCCTCCTTCCCTTGTGGCCCCTTCCCCATCCCAATACCCCTCCCCCGGCATGATGTGTTTCTGTGTGCAGATTGTGGGTGCAACTCGTATCTTGAAAATTGTTCTGAGGTTCTAGGTTATTGTTCCTCAGATATAGGTTCATTGGGGGGTGTTTTATTGGTATCCCTCATGTAGCTTTTGTCACTATCTGAACTGTAAGAACCTTGGGGTGTTTTCTAATACTGATTTATTCTATTAAACGCTTTGTAGGTGTAAACCTTCCCATCCTGATAATCATTGGTGTCTCTTATAAATATTTTAACTTTCTGTTGTTTCAATCTCTCCTCATACTGTTGTAACTTAATTTTAATCTTTTCCAAATTCTTTTTAAATTCATCTTCCTGCATTTTAAGTTTTAGTGATTTTTGTACCATTTGAATATCAACTTCTAAATTCTGTCTTTCTTCTATTATGGCTTCTACTAATGCATACATAAAATCACAACTGATTCTATTTCTAATTCCATCCCACTCATTATCGGATTTGGAAAATTTTTTTCCTATATTGTGTTCTACACTAATTCTAAGTCCACAAGGAATTCTACTGTATTGAAGATATTGGATAAGCACATGCCACTCCAACCTACAGTTTTTATATTGTAAATTATCCATTTAAATGCCAAATGTTTTGGTACCTCTCCCATCTGCATAGAAAGCTCTCCATCTCCACACATGGCTGAAAAATGTTTTTTCCTTTCTTCTTCAGAAAATGTGGTAAAATGAATGCTGCTGTTGAGACTATCTCCAATATTAGAAACAATTTCTCCAGGATTCATCTCATACAATTTAGACTAGACAAACTAGATGAGTAAAACTAAATTATCATATAATGCTTAATAACACTTTACTATAAAAGGTTCAACATCCACAAAGAACATTTATTCAATCCATAAAGTAAATCAAAGTCAATTTTGAATTGTCGGCTTCGTGGGTAATGAAGTATTGGTAAACTCTCCTTATCTTCCAAAAAGGGTTTTCGGCTAACCCCCCTATGGATTACTGCCAACAAAAGAAGCTGGGGGGGAGGTAAAGCCCTTTATAAATGTTCATAAGACAGACAAATGCTTGCTTGTGTTCTTGTTGAATAATTTTCATTATTGTCTCCCCCTACATTTTGCTCTGTTCATTGAGTTTGTTCATGTTTTTTTTTATTTTCTTTTATGCATCAAGTGCAGCTCTACAAATAATGTAAACATAAATTAGTCACATGTTTTTACTCCTGTATTTTACACATTTGGGACCCATTTCTAGGAAGTATACACCAATGCGCAATGCAGATGTGCCAAAGAGAATTGTGCAGGTTGCAAATACATCCAGCATAAATGCCAAATACTATTCTACATTGCGAGATATGCATCGTCACAATGCAGTATGCCAATGGCGAGTTACGCCGCATTTGCGACATACCCGCATTTACGCAAATGTGTAACTGAACATATGCCAAGGAAACAGCAGAGAAATGCCAGGGTGGGATTCTAAAAGCAGCAGTGCCACAACATACACCAAGACCAGACAGCACAACATAAACCAGGTAGGAGCAGGTGTAACATACACAGCAAAAAAAGGAGCAGGGCCGGACAGGCCAGCCACACAGCAACACACATGTGAAATAGGAAGACAGCGACCAAAGAAGGCAAGTACACAGGGGAAGTGCGGCACAGGGTACAAAGGGAGCACAGAGGCCACAGGAAAAATGCAGGGATGAAGGTGCCACCAGCCACAATGCCCCTGCCATGGCCACTGATACATAGAAACAGTGCAACCACAACAGGGACACAGCACCGGGTGGCCAGACCAGTGGACAGTCAGAGGTGAGACACACCAATGTCTGCGCCAGTGGTGCCACTTGCAGGGAACAATGGCACCTGGGGTAGAAAGGTGCAGCACAGGAATCGTGCCACCACACAGCTGGGAGGTACAATATGAGGTGGCAAGGACACCACAGTGTGCAAGATGACCTGCTGCACACAGACCACCACACAGATGCAGCCTGTGGACAGTGGCCTGTGCTGGGGACAGTACAAATGGCACAACAACCTGATGCACAGGGAGGGAACACTGGCTACAACAGGCACCAACACCAGTGTGCACCCCTGTGCATAGCAACAGACACACACTCACATACAGCCAAGCATACCAATGCCGGACACAGAGACAGTGTGTATGGCAAACTATTTAATGTGCAAAACAGGGACAGGGATACAGTATAAGATTGGGAGGGGATGGGAATTAACAACAGGCAAGAACAATGCAGTGTAACTGCACAGGAAAAACAAACCCAAACAGCCACCCACAACCCCCCAAACACCATCCTTCTCCCATGCACACCCCAACACAGGCCCAACACCCAAAGAACAGTCCCACCCACAAACCAACACCAATAATCAAACCCACCCCAAACAAACAGCAATAACCCAACACAACCTCCCAATGTACATCCACAACAGCAAAACAGACACAGCAGAAACAACCACCCTTATATACATTCCCACCCACACAGTAGACCGGCTGTGGCAGACATGACCACTATGTGAACCGGAGTTCTTCCAGGAGGGTGGACACACAACCCTGAAGGTGGCCAATGTCTTGGAGGATGGCTGTCACAACTTCCACCAGGTTTTCCCAATCTGGGCCCCCACCCTGCACATGTCCTGTGGTGGGTCCTACATCTGCCATGGTCATTGTCCCCTTCCACTACAAAATGTGCATGTCCACTTCCTGCTGCAGTCCAGCATCTCCAGCAGTTGGGACAGTGGGGTAAGGCACGGTGTCTGTAGGTGGGTCATCCATGGCTGCCCCTGCTGCGACATCATCACCTGTGTCCCCAGTCATTGTACAGTGGATGGGGTTGGGGCCTTGGCTGCATCACTGCACACACCCTTCTGGCTGACCAAAAGTGGGCCAACTTGCTCCCGATGCCTACCATCAGTGGTGTCCCCCAGAACTGTCTGTGCCTCCAATGGTGCCCGGACCCCATCATTGGCTGCAACTGCAGATGATGTAGAGGAAGAAGAGGTGGAGGAGGAGCAGGATGAGGTCAGTGGCAGCACCCTGACCATCCTTTGCCTGTGCTGTGTGTGCAACCTGTACTCCTCCGTGTTGGTGGCCTTGACGGCCGCCATCGCCCACAGCAGGGCTCTCTTTCACTGTGACAGCCTGCTATGGACACCTATAGGGATGTAAAGGATGAAGCCAGTGCTTGTACTGCACAAGGGTGCACACACAAATAGGCAAGCAATGTGAGGGTGCAGCACAGGCCACACAGTGTCTACCAGCCAAGGCCATGGCCCAAGGGTTACATGGAATGTACATGACTGACCTCCACTGATGTGCTTCCTGTCTGAGGCTGGTGAGGTGTCCCTGCTGCATGGTGTGCGATGCACCGGTGGAACCTGTGGGGTGAAGGGACAGGTGAGTGTGTTGGAGGCACCACTTGCCATGGCCACCACACTGGCACTGCAGCAAAAGATGTACAGCTGTAGGGATACATACCAACACTAGTGTCCTGCCCGGACCACATCTCCATGTCCCTGCGGTGGGCCATGCTGATCAAACACTGCAGTACACTGGCCTCTCTGTGCATCAGGTCCTGCCAGCAGTGTGTCAGCTGGTGGATGGTGTGCCAAATACCAGTAGCCATGGACATGCAGGCAGAGATGGCTGTCCAGCCCCTGTGGCACCCAGGTGGCAGCAGTGTCTGGCCCCACTGCTACACATAGTTGACGAGCATCACCATCTCATGAAGTGTGAAGTTTGGCACCCGGCTGCTGAGGCTGAGGGAAGAGCCTGAGGACATCCTAGCCCTTCTACTGCATTGCATCTGTAACCAGGGAAGGAATGGCACATGCATCACTACAGATGTCCACCGTGGCTGTACACACCAACCCCACCCTCCATGCGCAACACCAGACACTGGCGGTGGGACAAGGGTCATTGCCGGGACACAGGCCTGCAAACGTGGCTCTACCCCCACATGGCACCACCACGTCAATGCCACGCACAACATGATGTGTGTTTGTGACGAGCCATGCCATGCAGGGTTTGGGCCCACAGTGCTGTGCACAGTGACCACACTGCACCACCACGGCACCCGTCCCCTACAGAGGCATGCCACCGCATGGTCATGCACAGTGTGGGCATAGGGTGCCACATGCAGCCCTGCCACACATCTACACCAGTACCCCCATGAGGAGGTTATGTAGCCACACCCACCAGGTGGACTAGGGGCTGATACAATGGCACCGGCATGGGGACAGACAGTTATCTACCTGTGCTGTGCACCATGGGGTCGGAAGCAGGTGCTGCTGACTGGCCTGTATTACTCCTGGATGGGGAAAGAGCAGGACAACATAAGCCTGTGGCACAGTCCCGGGACCCTAGAGCAGCTGCAGTGCAGCAGTTTGTGCCTACCTGGAACTGTGAGGTGGCACTGGAACCAACGCAGGGGACAGAGAACAACATTGTCAGGTACACAGTGCTGGACAGTCAGTGGGACTGTGTGCATTGAACAATGCTGAATACTCACCAGAGTCCCATGTATGTCTGCCGTGGAGCTATGGAAGGAAAGGACATGGGTTAGTACACAGCCGGATGTGCCCCCATGGCCAGCAGCCTCTGGGTGCCACAACCCCCCAACCCCTGCCGTTGCCATCCCATCAGCATGTAACCACACAAGGCCCAGGAAAGACCCCATGAGAAACTGCCATGTCCGCCCATGCACAGGGTGTGGTGGTCGGGTATCTTCCCGAGGGGTGTAACATGGAGGGCGTGGCACAGGGATAGTGCCACACAGCCATCCGACCAGGTGGCAGTGCACCTGTGTGAATGGCCCAGGCAATGACCTTCGGAGTCCATGCCCCGCACAGCCTTGGCCATGTCCAGTGGCACACAGCCCCTGCCATGCGGGATGGCTGGGCATGGTCTGCCACATGCAGCACACAGGCATGTATGATGCTACAAGGGTGGACAGTGCTGCATGTCTGGTCACTGCGCACTGGCCTGTGGGCAGGCCAGCCAATAACTGCAGTGACAAACCCTGACCAAACATATATGCCTCCCTGATGCACCAGCACAGTGACAGTGTGCCTGGGCCATGGCACCACCTGTGTGTGCCGGTATGGGTGACAGGCTGGCAACACAGCCATGACACCTGTGACCATTACTGGATGTGCTGTGCACCCATGGTGTGGGCACAAGCACACTGTCTGGGTTTCTATGCCTACAACACTGGACTGCTGAACCTCGCATACCGCACAGTCAGAGACACACATATGTGACCCTGTGGTACACCATGCCACCAGGTGTGCACTGCAGTAACCTGTAGTGACCTACATGGCCCACACAATGCATGCATGGCTGTATGTGTCCAAACCCCACCCAGCCGTGGTGGCAGCACTGCACACCACATGCGGGCTGCCTGTGTGGGTCCGAATGCAACATGCACAGCCCTGTGCCACAGGGGCTGATGAAAGGAGTGACCATTGCCTGTGTAGCACAGGCATGCCAGCATGTGCCATGTTCAGTACTGCTGTGAGGACCAGGGGAATGGGGGCATACCCACATACGCCCCTCAGCACAGGGGCCATCCCTCCCCCATGTCCTGCCCCATGGTCCCAGCCCAACACCAACCCACATGGGCATGGTGCTGCCCACACAACCACTGTGCAGTGCCTGCATGTCACTGGCCAGGTGCTACATTCACTACACACCCATCACCACTGTGCACGGTGCGTATCCCACCAACATGGGTGCAACAGTGGACTGGCCATGTGGCACACTGCCTGGGGTGGTGCACCCCACTCCGATGGTCACTGTCCCATGATGGTCCCAGGGGTGGGAGTGGGGCTGTGTGACCCATCCGGTTGGGGACTGAGCCATAAGACTTCTGGACCCACTGCAGGCATGGGAGAGGGCTTGTCTGGCCTAACCACATGGGTGGGTGTAGGACCACACTGGCAGCCTGTCACCACCCACATGTTGCAGGGCCAGTACACTGCCCACTGCACAGTTGATTGTGGCTGTACCATACCTTCCATGTCCCTGCCCACCCCCCACAACACAGCCCCTGTTACTGTCCACAGACAAAGCACATACATATAGGTTCCCCCTGGCCGGCCACCATTGGGTGGGCCATGCCTGCACGCCACCCACCCAAGCCATGGTATGAGGACTGTACCCCACTGCACTGCACAGGTGCTCCCTGTGCCACACTGTGGACACCCATGCTGCACACATTGCCGGCCTATGGATGCATCACACCAGTAGGTGAGCCATCTGTCACTATGACCTTCACCCAGAGACAGTCATGCGGAACATGTACAGGGGCACAACCAGACAGTGCCATATTGGCAATGCCAGCACCATGTCTCCCCCCAACCATGACAGTACCCATCCCCCCAATTGCACCCCCTCACCACTCATGTATGACAGCTCTCTGATGTCCCTTCAACAGCCTACAGTGGGCATACACGTGACCCCCCCATACACAACAGATGGCTGTACATCGACACCCAGCTGTGGCCTGTAGAAACACATGTTACACATCAGAGTGCTGCTGCAATGTGAACAGCGTGTGGGTCATGACAGGCACACCACATGGCTGTATACAATTGTCCATAGTACGGACGCCTACCTACACCCCTGTATATGTCTGCCACAGTACAACAGTGGCCTGTGCCCCCATGGCAGGGTGTTACATGACTGTGATAGGTGAGTAGCATTCTGCCCATCCTGCTCCACATACACTGTGAACACTGCATAGCACCTGCCTCACTGTGATAGGCAAACATAACATCTCTACAATGCCTATATGATTGCTACCTGTACAGTTAGTAGTGTCCCAAGGTAGCACCTGCTAACCACATAGATATTACCTTGCTACGATGTTGTAGGTTGCAGTACCCCACAAGCAAGCCATGGGATCCACAGTGTACCAGTCACTGTACAATGCTTGGGATACAAATGGCACAGAGGTATGCATGCCTGTCCAAGCCCCTCCTGCCAGAAACATAGGTTGTAGGGGTATGTAGGGGGGCCTGCAGTGGCCCAGTACTCAACAGTATGCTGAGTATCTGTCCCTGTCCTGGTCTGAATGGATCTGTAGATGTGCAGCTAACTCAGACTCCCAGATCTGCCCTCCTTGTACCGCTACACAGTGCCTGGACCTATCGACTCACAACTGCACATGCCCCACATGCTTTTCACACATGTATTGCATGTTGCAGATGTGCATATGCAGCATACGCAACAGCATTGTGTTGTGCAATGCCGCTGTCTGGAATGGCATCTGCGATGTGCAGATGTGGCCTACCTGCTGTCATGCATATACATGTGTGCCCTGTGGCCACGACACCCTTGTGGAATGGGTGTGGATGGCCCTGCTTGTGTGGTACCTGTGCCTGCAGGGCTCCCTGTGCATGTGAGAGTGTGTGTGTGCATGCGCGCACACACCCAAGGGGGGACATGGCAGGCAGTTTCCCATTGGCTGTTGCACACATAGAGTAATGTTGCACCCATGGGGGCACACCCTACCCAACATGGTCCCAGTAAGGCCCTAGCAATGCAATGACAAATTGACAACACACCATAGGGTGGAGGTGCAAACATGTTTATTTACATGGTGATCATTACATACATGTGCCCGTTGCTCATTGCACCCCAGTTCCACCCAAAATGCATGCCCCACACACACACACATGCACACAGTCATGCAAATATACAGAAACACACACCCATGTGACTGCACAGTGGCCCCCCCATGGACATGTGCCCCCTGCCATGCATATGGCCCCACATCCCCATTGCAGTCCCACCTAACAATTCTCCTACTGCACAAGTTACCTGGGCAACTCATGGCCATCTGCCATGCACACGCTGTCCTTGCACCAATCCCTCCTGTGCTGGGTGATGGGCTGTGGGGGACCCTGCCGGTCTGGCAGGCTGTGCGTTGCCATGGTGGGCCTCCCCTGGCATCACACACTGTGGGCTTGAGTGTGCCCCCACAGGTGGTCTGCTGTGCCTCTGCCCAAGCAAGCCTACATGCCTCTGTGCCATGTGTGGCAGTGACTGTGCAGGGGCTGCACAGTGTGTTTCCCTATCCTGTGCTGAGCACCTCGGGCCCTGTGCAGCCTGTGGGGCACCCTCCTTGGTGTGCCTGCCAGCCCTGTGCATGCCCCGGAACTGACCCAGTACCTGTGGGGCTGTGTGTGAAGCTCAGCCTGGCCTGTGCCTGTGTTGCTGGCATGCCTGTGTGCACCAACATTGTCACATCCTGGTGCTGTCCTGTGCCTGGGTCAGTGTGGGTGGTGCCCGGCTAGGCATGATACTCAGACAGCATGACTGGTGGGTGGGTGGGTACTGACGCCTGGGCCTGTGGTTGGGGAGTGGTTTCCACTGGCTCCGGTGGCTGTCTGGGTGCTGGACTGAGCGGTGGCTAGGGGTGCCATCCACTGGGCCAGGTCTAGCACCTAGCAGGGGGTTCAGTGGCAGCAGTGCACACCCTATGGCCTTCATGGCTGTGGCCATGGCTGTATCCTGGCACTGCTGGTGTGCCAGCATTTTCTCCAGGCCTATGCTGAGGCAGTCCATGATGACCGTCTGGCATTCAGTACAGTGCCGAGGTGCCCTGTATGGCATCCCCCAGGCCAGCCATGCATGTCGCTGTGTCTCTTGTAAATGTCTGCAGGGTGCCGGTGATGCTAGTTAGCTGCAGCTCCATGCAGGTGTGGTGCTCCTGCATGCCCTGCCATATGTTCTCCAGCTCCTGCCTGCAGTCCCCCTGGCAGGCCAGCACCAACTGGCAGTACTCCCCGATGTAGGCCGGTGGGGACAGCTGGTCCTGCAGTGCCAGGACAGCATCATCCAGTCTACGTGAGGTCAGTGGGCTGACCAACCCTATGCCAGTGTCCTCAGCAGCCAGGAGGTCTGATTCCGATGCCTCCCACTCAACCACAGGAATCTGAACTGCCTCCATGGATGTGGCGGAACTACTGGTGGTGTCCTCGTCAGTCTCCAGATGTTCCCATGTCAGTCCAGCTGCATCACCCTCACTGCTGTCCACAGCCTCTTCTGCCATGGGGCTGTCACCATCCCCACTCCCCCTCAGACTCAGACATCAGCTCTGGTGTTCCTGCCACAGGTGTGCTGGTGGCAGGACTGTCTTCAGCATTCTTTGGGCTGCCGTTGGCAGCCAACAACATGCCAGTGGCCTGGCCCATGCAGGCACCTTCCCGGCCCTGCCACTGCTGCTCCCAACTTCTGGCTCCGCTGTGGCCACCTGCGCTAGCTGCCACTGCACCTGTTGGATGGGAAACATGTTAGTGTGTCCCAGCATCACAGTGTGCCCTCACCTGTCTGACCAGTGTTTTCCTCACAGGTCTGCTTTGGCATGGCACTCTGGCATTGCACCCACCACACCTCTGTGCTGTCCCACCTAGTGTATGCCTCCACTGTACATGCGTCCTGCACTGATGGCATGGTCCATCACCATTGCTGCCTTTGCTGTGCTGTCCATCCTGGTACGGCACCTCTGGCTGTCCCACGGCCACCCTATATGGCTCCCCACTGCACAGTGGCACCATGCACGGGCATGTCCGTGGGGCCTTACTGTGCTGCAGTGGCCTGCACCCCTAGGTGCCTACAGTTTCCATGCCAGCCATGCACAGCACCTGTGGCCATCGCCTGCACAAGGCTGGCACTGGGACAGTGACCCATGCCCCCTCCCTACTGCCAAGCACATGCCTGTGCATGGCCCCTCACCCTCCCAAGCACACGGTGCTGGTCACAGAATCCCCTAGTGCAACCCAGGCCATCCCTCAGCATGCCCCCTTCAACAGTTCACAGTACAGGACACAGCGACACACAGTGCAGCCCAGCCCATCCCTCAGCATGCCCCCTCAACAGTTCACAGTACAGGACACAGTGACACACAGTGCAGCCCAGCCCATCTCTCAGCATGCCCCCCCCTCCAGGTTCTTGGGCCTGTGTCAGCCCCTCCATGGTTGCCCATAGGTCATTCCTTTGCACTGCTGCACATGGCAGCTGCACACATGCCTGTCCCTGGCCTGCCCCTTGCCATTTTCTGGTTCCCTTGCCCCACTTTGTGGCTGGCTGTGGCCTTATGGCAGTCCTGTGGCATGCATCCCCATCTTTACCACTGCCTACACATTGCCACCCCACTCCCTCCATCTTTGCCATTGGCTTGGGTGCTGTTGCCCTGTCTGGCCTGTCCCATACATTGCTAGTTGTTTGTCCCTATCTGTGGCCATCCGCTGTCTGTATGTATCCAGCTGTGTGACACCGACGAAGCTTTACTGGCTGAGGTGTGCTGCTATCCTCCTCTCCATGGCACTGAGTGGCTCCTGCTGGGTGAGTCCACCCCCTGTGCCCTGGGCACTGTACCTGTTCTGTGCCATCTTGCGCTTCACCAGGTGCTTCAGGTCGTTCTATTTTTTTTGCACATTTCTGACTGTCCTGGGCTGTGCAGCGATGGCATTGACCCTGCATGCCACCCTGTCCCATGCCCTCTTCCTTTTCTCCCTCTTCTTGGCATCCCCTCTGTGGCCCATAAGGAGTGCATCGTGGTGAGCTATCTGCTCCACCAGGTTGTTAACCTTCTCATGGTGAAAGTTCCTCTTCCTTCTCTGCCGTTCTGTTGCAGCTTGTGCTATTGCTGTGGCATATCTGCTGGTGTATATGTTGGTCCACTACTGCATGTTGCACACTTTTATATGGTGTATCTTGCATGTTGCGACTTATGCAATTGCATTTGGTGTATTCTTGCAGGTTCTGGAATCGCACGTAACTCGCATGTTGCAGTTGCTATTGTATTATCTTAAGCAACTGCATTTTTTTGAGTCTGGCATAGTTCTCATTTTAGAATCAAGCCCTCAATGTGTAAATCAAATAACTTTTTGTTCACTCAAAAAGTTTGTTGCTGACCCGGTGGCGCAGAGGGTTGAGGCGGTGGTGCCTTACCTCAGTCCACGCCGGCAAACCAGGTTCGGGAATGGACGTCGGGATCTGGCAGGGGCAGGAGATGATCAAGCATCCTTAGGACTGCTCTCCTCTCCTTGGGTGGGTAATGGTCTGCTGTCATGCTGCAGTGGCCTCCGGTGGAGACTAAGAGCATTGCAGACGCATGAAGGAGGGACCGACTGGAAAAGCAGAAATACCACTCCACGACCACCGGATGACAGCTGCTCAGCTCCCTGAGGCCATCTAGGTCCTACTGAGCTCTTTGCCTCAGCAGCACCCCTGGGACCAAGTGTTGTGCTGGTCTGACCCCCCTTGGCTGGTGTTTTCCCCTTCGCAGGAGGGGGACCCATCCGGTGAAGGGTTATGCTGGGTTACCATTGGGGCTGGCTGCAATTTGAGCAGAGGCTCAGAGAATGGAGGGATGGAGATCAGCCTTCCCAAGCCCAAAGGCATGGCTGCTGCGGAGCATGAAGGGGTAAAAGAAATAACACACACACACACAAAAAAAGTTTGTCACTGCCTACCTATGCATCTTATAATATTCCAAATACCAACTTTACAAGAATTCATCTTCACTTCATACCTATGGGTACAAACAACAGTTAATAAAGTTTTTCATTTGTTATGCTGCACTGCAATATTTAGAAGTCCTCTTAATCAGAGAATCCACTCCTCATACCAAAAGCCCTTCTAGCATACCTAAATAGGTGAGCTTATAACGGCCGCATGTGTTATAACACTTTGGAATATTCCCTTTAATAGGCTTCTTTCTATAAAACATAATATATTCAACGCTTTAGCTTGAACATTGTTTAGTCCAATTTGTTGCTGATTATAAGTTAAAACTTCATTCACATGGCTAGGTTATGCCCAAGATTTCATTATTACCTTAAGTTAGTAGATTAACAGCATTTTCCTTTGTCCACAGATACAGTGTGTAGCTGCAGTGGTGGAATGCTAGCTGCTATGTACCTCTTGAGGTCTCTCGGTAAATGCTTATCGATGGATGTAATGATGTCACAAGGATATGTCCGCGCAGATGCATATATATGAAAATTGCATAGCACATGCTCACAGACTCTGCCATAGTAGGAAAAAGGCATGAGCTTTCCTGGGAAAGCTCCTATATAGTGCAGCATATACAAAATGAGCAGTTTTTACAATGGCTTAAGTCTTGTGATAGCTTTAGTGGTTCATAATAGCACTCTAATCTACCATATACTTTCTGAGTTAGATTGAACCTTTTATAGTAAACTGTTATTAAGCACTATATGCTAATTTAGTTTTGCTCATCTAGTTTGTCTAATCTAGATTGTATGAGATGGATCCTGGATAATTTTTTTCTAATATTGGAGATAGCCTGCACAGCAGCATTCATTTTACCACATTTTCTGAAGAAGAAAGGAAAAAACCTTTTTCAGCCATGTGTGGAGATAGAGATCTTTCTATGCAGATGGGAGAGGCACCAAAAAATCTGGCATATAAAATGGAGAATTTACAATATAAGAACTGTAGGATGGAGTGGCATGGACTTACCCTTACCCAATATCTTCAAAACAATAGAATTCCTTGTGGACTTAGAATTAGTGTAGAACCCAATATAGGAATAAAATCTTCCAAACTCAATAATAAGTGGGATGGAATTAGAAATAGAGCCAGTTGTGATTTTATGTATGTATTAATAGAAGCCATCAAAGAAGAAAGACATAATTTAGAAGTTGATATTAAAATTGTACAAGAATCACTAAAACCTAAAATGTAGGAAGATGAATTTAAAAAGAATTTGGAAGAGATTAAAAGTAAGTTACAACAGTATGAGGAGAGATTGAAATAACAGAAAGTTAAAATATTTATAAGACACACAATTATTATTGTGATGGGAAGGTTTACACCTACAAAGCATACAATAGAAGAAATCAGTATTGGAAAACACCCCAAAATTCTTACAGTTCAGATAGTGACAATAGCTATACGAGGGACACCAATAAAACACCCTCCAAAGAACCTACAGCTGAGGAACAACAACCTAGTACCTCAGAACAATTTCCAAGATACGGGTTGCACCCACAATCTGCACACAGAAATACATCATGCTGGGGGGGAGGGGTATCAGGATGGGGGAAGGGCCACAAGGAGAGGAGTGCAAGGTCGAAGGCAAACAAGGCAAGCCAAAGCCAGCAGGGGGAGAACCACATGAGAATAGATTTTATCCCAGTATTTAATCTAAGTAAAAGACAACTTCCTACAGAAGAAGAAATGGTTCTCAGCTTGGGGCTGTCATTTGCAGCATCCCAACCAGTGGACCTATTTAACCTTGAAGTAGATATGCAATGTTTCTTTCGTACTTTGAGACTGAAAAATCTATACAGATCACAAGACAATACTAGTATAACCAGATATCAAAAAGATCTAAAGCAAAAATTACAAGTTAAGTCTAAATACAATCCCCCTACTGGAAAAACCATGGAATTTAAGCTTTTACTAAAATAGTACAAAGGGAAGTTAGAGGCCTCTTTAAAGAAAAAGAGAAAATTTTCCCTCCACAGAGTAATTTGTCAAAAAAAGAACAACACGCATTGGAAGGCTTAAGAAGGGATACCAATATTGTGATCAAAGGGGCAGATAAGGGAGGGGCTATTGTCATACAAGATAGACCACAATACCAAAACATGGGTCTTAAGTTAATAAATAATGTAGAAAATTATATACTATTGTCTTTAGATCTGACAACTAGTATCATAATTTGACCCAGAAGCTTATTAGAGGAATATACTACAATGAACTGGCTGAATGTATGGGAAGCTGATTTGTTTGCTAAAGACTATTCAAGAGTATCAACATTCTATGCAATTCCAAAGATTCATAAAAACATTTTAGACCCTCCTGGTAGACCCATTATCTCAGGAATTGGTTCAGTGTTTGAACCAGTTTCAAGGTTCATTGATTTCCCCCTGCAGCCTTTAGTTACAAAAACACCTGCTTTTGTGAAGGATACTATAGACATGATGCACAAGCTTACTTGTATATTTGAACAAGGCATTCCAGAGAATGTAATTTTGGTCACTCTGGACATTGTAGACCTTTATACATCTATACCACACAAGGAAGGAGTTGAGTGTATGGGTATGCTTTTAGATAAAAGGGAAAGTGGCACACACCCAAGAACAAGAATTCTCAGGAAGTAGCAAAGTTTATATTTCAGCAAAACTATTTTGAATTTGATAACAAATTTTATCAACAAATTAGAGGAACAGTGATTGGTTCAGCAATAGCACAAGCATATGCCAATGCGTATATGGAAAATTTTGAACAGTTACATGTGTTCAGTGATCAAGGAAATTTGATTAATACAAATATACACATTTGGCTCAGATACATTGATGATATTTTTTTGATCTGGAAAGGAACAGCACAGGAACATATGGATTTCTATACAGAAATTAACTTACAAGATAGAAATGTAAAATTTGTCCTGAATTATGATACAGTCTCTGCTCCTTTCCTTGATCTAAATATATACCTGGAAAATTCACATATATACACTGGTCTATACTGGAAATACACAGCTAGAAATACACTACTACATAAAAGAAGCTTCCATGAACCCCGCTTGAAGAAAAGCATCCCATATGCACAACTGACCAGAGCTAAAAGAAACTGCACTAAACAGGAAGATGCAGATAGAGAAATAGGCATTATGCTGGAACGATTCAAGGAAAGGGGCTACCAATGGGGTACTCTAAAGGCAGCAGAAGAAAGAATAAAATAAATTGAAATGAGCTTTTGAATCAGAGTTTAGAAAGGCCTTGTAAATCCACAGTAGTTTTTTCTACTAGATTTAATCACAGAATGTCTGACATTAGGAGAATTATACATCAAAACTGGCACCTAGTGAAACAGGACAATGAACATATTAGGGAACTACAAAATCCACCTATAGTTGTAGCTAAAAAAGGTGAGGAATATCAAAGATAAAGTTGTTCAGTCCCATTTCAAACTTCCAGCAGCTCCTAGGAAACAGCTTCTGTTGGGGCCCCTAAGCCCAGGGATACACCAATGTGGCAGATGTGCAGTATGCAACAACACATCAAAAAAACAAGTTTTTATAAACCCGCATACAGGAAAACAACATAAAATACATCAACACATTACATGTATAACAGAAGGCGTGGTATATGTTATTCAATGCCCATGTGATCTATTATACTGTATGTGGCACAAACAAGTCATATACTAAAAACTTGAATATTAAAGCACTAAGTAGACATAAGAAATGGGGACATAAATTCCCCAGTAGCAGTACATTTTAGTAGTAGGGGCCACAATGGTGCATCACTCCGCTTTTGGGGTCTTGAAAAGGTTGCACCACCCATGAGGGGTGGGAACTTCAGGGATGAATTACTTCAGGTTGAAATGAGTTGGATTTTTAAATTACACACCTTGGAAAATAATATAGATATGAACATAGAAACAAATTGGCAAGTGTACTAGTATGAAAACCTGTAATAACACTAAGTAAGACCTTTTAATGGAAATACTATGATGGCATCTAGTGAAGGTATTCTGTGGAAAAACATTTGTCCTTATAAAATAAAATAATATGCACTGTTGTCAATAGTGAACATAATAAGAGAGGAATATATTAGTATAGGCGCTCCTATACATCCTCTTTAAATGCCTAACTGTAATTTCCTTTCCCTTTCTGCCCTCTCGTCTTACCCCCTAAATTACTCATCCCTTACCTAAACATATACTTAGTTTAGTTTTAGAATATGGATGAAAGTGTAAAGTTGAATAAAAATTTGTAATCAATGAAACTCAGAAAGTATATGGTAGAGTAGAGTGCTGTTATGAACCACTAAAGCTATTATAAGTATTACACCATTGTAAAAACTGCTTGTTTTGTATATGCTGCACTACATAGGAGCTTTCCCAGGAAAGCTCATGCCTTTTTCCTCCTATGGCAGAGCTTGTGAGCATGCGCTATGCAATTTTCGTATAGGAGCATGCTCAGACACGTCCTTGTGATGTCATTACGTCCGTCGAAAAGCATTTACTGGGAAAGCTCGAGAGGGACATGGCAACTAGTATTCTGCCATTGCAGCTACATGCTGCATCTATGGACAAAGGAAAATGCTGTTAATCTACTGACTTAAGGTAATAATGAAATCTTGGGCATGACCTAGCCATGTGAATGAAGTTTTAACTCATAATCAGCAATGAATTGGACTAAACAGTGCTCAAGCTAAAGCACTGAATATATTATGTTTTACAGAAAGAAGCCCATTAAAGGGAATATTCCAAAGTATTTCAACACATGAGGCTGTTATAAGCTCACCTATTTAGGTATGCTAGAAGGGCTTTTGGTATGAGGAGTGGATTCTTCATTTGTGGGAACTTCTAAATATTGCTGTGCAGCATAACAAACGAAAAAGTTTATAACTGTTGTTTGTATCCATTGGTATGAAGTGAAGATGAATTCTTGTAAAGTTGGTATTGGAATACTATAACAAGCATAGGAAGGCAGTGACAAACTTTTTGAGTGAACAAAAAATGTCTTTGATGTACACATTGAGTGTGTAAAATATAGGAGTAAAAACATGTGACTAATTTATGTTTATGTTATTTGTAGAGCTGCACTTGATGCATAAAATAAAATACTCCCGGCCCATGAACAAGCTCTGTGAACAGAGTGAAACATCAGGACAGACAATAACAAAAAGAATTCAACAAGAACATAAGCAAGTGTTTGTCTGTCTTATGAAGATTTATAAAGGGCTTTACTCCCCCAGTTTCTTTTGTTTGCAGTAATCTACAAGGGGATTAGCCGAAAACCCTTTTTTGAAGATAAGGAGAGTTTACCAATATTTCATTACCCACAAAGCCAACAGTTCGAAACTTGACTTTGATTTACTCTATGGATTGAGTAAATGTTCTTTGTGGATATTGAACCTTTTATAGTAAAGTGTTATTAAGCATTATATGCTAATTTAGTTTTACTCAACAAGTTTGTCTAGTCTTGATTGTATGGGATGGATCCTGGAGAATTGTTTTCTAAAACTAGAGATAGCCTCCACAGCAGTATTCATTTTACCACATTTTCTGAAGAAGAAAGGAAAAAACATTTTTCAGCCATTCATGGAGATAGAGATTTTTCTATGCAGATGGGGGAGGCACCAAAAGATCTGGCATATAAAATGTAGAATTTACGACATAAAAACTGTAGGTTGGAGTGGCATGGGCTTACCCTTACCTAATATCTTCAATACAATAGAATTCCTTGTGGTCTTAGAATTAGTGTAGACCCCAATATAGGAATAAAATCTTCCAAACTCGATAATAAGTGAGATTGAATTAGAAATAGAGCCAGATGCAATATTATGCATGCATTAATAGAAACCATCATAGAAGAAAGACAGAATTTAGAAGTCGATATTAAATTGGTACAAGAATCACTAAAACTTAAAATGCAGAAAGATGAATTTAAAAAGAATTTGGAAGAGATTAAAAGTAAGTTACAACAGTATGAGAAGAGATTGAAACAACAGAAAGTTAAAAAAATTTATGAGACACCAACGATTATCATGATGGGAAGGTTTACACCTATAAAGCATTCAATAGAAGAAATCAGTATTGGAAAACATCGCAAGATTCTAACAGTTCAGATAGTGACAATAGCTATGTGAGGGACATCAATACCCTCCAATGAACCTGCATCTGAGGAACAACAACCTAGTACCTCAGAACAATTTTCAAAATATGAGTTGTTCCCACAATCTGCACACAGAAACGCATCTTGCCAGGGGGGAGGGTTTTGGGGTAGGGGGGAGGGGCCACAAGGGAAGGAGGGCAAGGTGGAGGCAAACAAGGCAAGGCAACGCCAACAGGGGGAGAACCACATGAGAATAGATTTTATCCCAATATTTAATCTAAGTAAAAGACAACTTACTAAAGAGGAAGAAAGTGTTCTCTGCTTGGGGCTGTCATTTGCAGCATTCCAATCTGTGGACTTATTTAACCCTTGAAGTAGATATGCAACATTTCTTTCAGACTTTGAGACTGAAAAATCTATACAGATCACTAGACAATACTGGTATAACCAGATATCAAAAAGATATAAAGCAAAAATTGCAGGTTAAGTCTAAATACAATCCTCCTACTGGAAAAAAAACATGGAATTGAAACTTTTCTAAAATAGTAGAAAGGGATATTAGAAGCCTCTTTAAAGAAAAATAGAACATTTTCCCTCCACATAGTAATTTGTCAAGAAAAGAACAACAAGCATTGAAAAGCTTTAGAAGGGACACCAATATTGTGATCAAAGGGGCAGATAAGGGAGGGGCTATTGTCATACAGGATAGACAACAATACCAAAACATATGTCTTAAGTTAATAAATAATGTAGAAAACTATATACCATTGTCTTTAGATCCGACAACTAGTATTGTAATTCGACTTAGAAGCTTATTAGAGGAATATACTATGAGCTGGCTGAATGTATGGGAAGCCAATTTGTTGGCTAATGACTATCCAAGAGTACCAACATTCTATGCAATTCCAAAGATTCATAAAAATGTTTTAGATCCCCCTGGTAGACCCATTATCTCGGGAATTGGTTCAGTGTTTAAACCAGTTTCAAGGTTCATTGATTTCCCCCTGCAGCCTTGTTTACAAAAACACCTGCATCTGTGAAGGATACTATGGACATGATACACACGCCTACTAGTATATCTGAACAAGGCTTTCCAGAGAATGTAATTTTGGTCACTCTGGATGTTGCAGACTTTATACATCTATCCCACACAGGGAAGGAGTTGAGTGCATGGGTATGCTTTTAGTTAAAATGGATAGTGGTACACACCCAAGAACAAGAATTCTGCAGGAACCAGCATAGTTTATATTACAACAAAGCTATTTTGAATTTGATTACAAATTTTATCAACAAATTGGAGTAACAGCGATGGGATCAGCAATGGCATCAGCATATGCCAATGCATATATGAACAATTTTGAACAGTTACATGTGTTCAACGATCAAGAAAATTTGATTAATACAAATATGCACATTTGGCTGTATTGATGATATTTTTCTGATCTGGAAAGGAGCATAACCGGAACTTATGGATTTCCATAGATCAATTAACTTAAAAGATAGTAATTTAAAATTTGTCATGAATTATGATAAAGTGTCTGTTCCTTTCCTTAATCTAAATATATACCTGGAAAATTCTCATATATACACTAGTCTATACAGGAAAGACACAGATATAAATACACCACTACAAAATAGAATCTTCCATGAACCCCGCTTGAAGAAAACATCACATAACTGACCAGAGCTAAAAGAAACTGCACTAAACAGGAAGATGCAGATAGAGAAATAGGCATTATGCTGGAACAATTCAAGGGAAGGGGATATCAATGGGGCACTCTAAAGGCAGCAGAAGAAAGAATAAAACTAAAAGATAGAAATTAGCTTTTGAATCAGAGTTTAGAAAGGCCTTGTAAATCTACAGTAGTTGTTTTCTACCAGATTCAATCATAGAATGTCCGACATTAGGAGAATTATGCATCAAAACTGTCACCTAGTGAAACAGGACAATGAACATATTAGGGAACTACAAAATCCACCTATAGTTGTAGCCAAAAAGGTGAGGAATGTTAAAGATAAAATTGTTCAGTCCCAGTTCAAACTTCCAAAAGCTCCAGGGAAACAGCTTCTGTTGGTACCCCTAAGCACAGGGATACACCAATGTGGCAGATGTGCAGTATGCAACAACACATAAAAAAAAAGGTTTTATAAACCCGCATACAGAAGAACAACATAAAATACTTCAACACATTACATGTGTAACAGAAGGTGTGGTATATGTTATTCAATGCCCATGTGATCTATTATATGCGGGACAAACAAGTCATGTACTAAAAACTAGAATATTAGAGCACAAAGTAGACATAAGGAACAGGGACATAAATTCCCCAGTGGCAGTACATTTTATTAGTAGAGGCCACAATGGTGAGTCACTCCATTTTGGGGTCTTGAAAAGGTTGCACCACCCATGGGGGTCGAAACTTCAGGGATAAATTACTTCAGGCTGAAATGAGGTGGATTTTTAAATTACACACCTTGAAAATAATATAGGTATGAACATAGAAACAAACTGGAAAGTGTGCTAGTATGAAAACCTGTAACAACACTAAGTAAGACCTTTTAATAGAAATACTATGATGGCATCTAGTGAAGGTATTCTGTGGAAATACATTTGTCCTTAAAAAATTAAAAAACATGCACTGGTTTCAACAGTGAACATAATATCAGAGGAATATATTAAGTATAGGCACTCATATACATTCTCGTTAAATGTCTATCTTTAATTTGCTTTCCCTTTCTGCCCTCTCATCTCCCCCCCAATTACTCATCCCTTACCTAAACATATACTTAGTTTAATTTCAGAATATGGATGAAACTGTAAAGTTGAATAAAAATATGTAATCAATGGAACTCAGAAAGTATATGGTAGAGTAGAGTAGAGTGCTGTTATGAACCACTAAAACTATCATACAGTAAGTATTAAACCATTGTAAAAACTACTCATTTTGTATATGCTACACTATATAAGAGCTTTTCCAGGAAGGCTCGTGCCTTTTTCCTCCTAAGGCAGAGTCTATGAACATGCGCTATGCAATTTTCGTATACGCACATGCGCAGACACAGCCTCGTGACGTATTTACGTCCGTCGATGAGCATTTAGAGGGAAAGCTTAAGAGGGACATAACAACTAGCATTCTGCCATTGCAGCTACATGCTGCATCTGTGGACAAAGGAAAATGCTGTTAATCTTCTAACTTAAAGTAATAATGAAATCTTGGGAATAACCTAGCCATGTGAATGAAGTTTTAACTCATAATCAGCAACGAACTGGACTAAACAATGTGCAAGCTAAAGCGTTGAATATATTATGTTTTACAGAAAGAAGCCTATTAAAGGGAATATTTTAAGGTATTTTAACACATGAGGCTGTTATAAGCTCACCTATTTAGGTATGCTAGAAGGGCTTTTGGTATGAGGAGTGGATACTCCATTTGTGGGGACTTCTAAATATTGCTGTGCAGCATAACAAATGAAAAAGTTTATAAACTGTTGTTTGTACCCATAGGTATGAAGTGAAGATGAATTCTTGTAAAGTTGGTATTTGGAATACTATAAAATGCATAGGTAGACAGAGACAAACTTTTTGAGTGAACAAAAAATGTCTTTGGTTTTCAAATTGAGGCCGAGATATTTAAAAGAGTTGAGCCATGAGCAATAGGATTGCGCCTGCATGAGTCCGAAATGTGCCATTCTGCGATATTCAGCACGAGGCAGTTGTGCCCCTGAAATCATGCTGAGCAACATTGCAATGATAATGAAGGCATGCACAACCGAAGAGGGAGGAACCATGCATTAACTGCACAGCCCAATATTCAGCCGGGTGGTGCAAAGTTATGCAGGTGCAACCCCTACTTGCGCCTGCACAAAGTGGAGCCGAAAAAAAAGAAACAAGTTGAGGGCCACCCACAGGTGAGCTGCTGCATTGCAGGGCACAACACAGCAGCTGCCACCTGTGGGTGGCCCTCAACCTGATTCCACCTCTCCTGGCAGTACCCCCCATGCCCTGATCATTGGCAGAAGTGTCCCCCCATCCCCCCGAGTAGCCCAATAACAGGTATAGCTCCCCAGCAGCCCGATCACGAGGCATAACAGTGATCTACACCCAGAAGCCTGATAGTGGGCAAATGGTTTCCCTACCCCCATTAGCCCAATTGCGGGCATAAATGAAATACCCCCACCCCAGTAGCCTGATCACGGGCATCAGACCTGCCCCCAAAGTCCAATATCCCTGGTGGTCCAATGGACCGAGAGTAGCCGATCCGGCCGGCATCCTTACCCCCGAAGATGATATCCTGGTGACCTAGTGGCCCCCACCCACCCGCCCATGAAGCCCACCACCCTGCTCCCCGTCAGCGGCGGGTGGCAGCAACCTCCACCTGCCGCCCTGCCGCCCGCAGACTGACAGCTTGGAAGGGCTGACACCCGATGGTTCAGAGCATGAGCCAATGGGCGTGCAACCATACCCTCTAAAGCAGTCAGATATGTAGATCATTACACATCTGGACTGAACAACGGTATGGCTGCATGCCCATTGGCTCATGCTCTGAACAATGCGCCTCCCAGCCTGTCGGTGGTGGCGGCGTGGGTGGCAGGCGAGTGGGGTGCTGCCACCCGTCGGCTGACATAAGGAGCGGGGTGGTGGGGCTCCGTGGGCAGGAGAGGCGGGGGGTCACTTAATAACCAGGGATATCATACTTGGGGGGCAAGGATGCTGCCCGCAAACGGGGTACTCTCGGTCCACTGGACCACCAGGGATAATGGACTTTGGGGGGGTCTGATGCCCACGATCAGGCTACTCGGGAGGGTTGGGGCAGTTCATTTATGCCTGCGATCAGGCTAATGGGGGGATAGGAGACCATTATGCCCGCGATAGGGCTGCTGGGGGGGGGACTACTGTGCTGCCCGCGATAAGGCTGCTGGGGGGGAAGACTACTGTGCTGCCCGCAATCAGGCTGCTGGGGGAGTTGACTACCATTATGCCCATGATCGGGCTAATAGGAGGTGTAGACTATCATTATGCCCGCAATCGGGCTGCAGGGGGCGTCGGTCCCCGACGACTGCTGCCTGGCAGGGCACCAGGTGCAAATTGTGGGAGATTGGCACACCTGCATGATAATGGCATGCAAATGGGGCCATAATCAGATGCAAATGGCCCCCCATGCACTTTGCATAAATTATGGTCCCATTTGCATGTCACCCTTTGAATATCGCAGGTGCTGTGCATGGCGCAATGGAACTTGCACCACCGCATCTCAATGCTCCACTCTGACCACTTGCACTGGCATAGTTCCACTGCGCCATGCACAGTGGGTGTGACCACAGGGCGATTTTCAAAAAGTTGCACCATAGCGCAACTCCATTGAATATTGCCCTGGCCACAGCCCTGCGCAACTATTTTGAGTGGCGCAGGGGCTTGCGCCACAGAATGGCACAGTTTGAATATTTGGGCCTGAGTGTGTAAAATACAGGGGTAAAAACATGTGACTAATTTATGTTTATGTGATTTGTAGATCTGCACTTGATGCATAAAAGAAAGTAAAAAAGTGAACAAGCTCTATGAACAGAGCGAAACATGGGGAAGACAATAATAAAAAGAATTCAACAAGAACGTAAGCAAGTGTTTGTCTGTCTTATGAAAATTAATAAAGGGCTTTACACCCCCCCAGCTTCTTTTGTCCCTGGAAGCATGCCTGTGAACATGAGTGAACACAGGCACCCAGACACGGTGAATGGTGTACAAACACAAGGATTAAGGGACACAGAGGCATCCCTGACATAGGTAAAAAGGGATCTGGTAGAGCCTGGTCAACTTATACCAAATGAACTGTAACTGTACAAGGGTTCACTGGTGAGGAGACCACATTGCCACTCACTAGTGTTATCCTAGACTGGAGTGAAACAGGGGGGAACTGTGCAACAGGTGGTTGTAGCCAAATCTTTAGCAGTTGACGTCATCCTTGGCAAAAATCTCAGACAGGGGATGGTGTGTGCAGTTACCCATAGTCAAGTGGCAAGGGAAAATTGTAGTTCCCTGGACCCCACCGAAGCCATTGTGGAAACCACTGGGAGACTGGTTCCCCAGCCTGTGTCTCCTGATATGGAGAATAATAAAAAGGGGGTAGAAATTTCCCCAGTAGCTGTTAACCACACAGCTATGGGGGGTTACTCCAAAGAAGGAGTGGTGACCCATTATCAGAGGGTTAGGGATGACAGTGATCCTGAGTGGCTTGACACTCGTGCTAGGGACCCTAGTTTAGAGACTGAAGGGGACCTGTCCCATGCCTTGGGAATGTGTAAGGAGTTTGCAGCTGCTCAGAAAAGTGACCCTAGTCTAGAGAAGCTGAGGGCTTGGGCAGATGCTGATGGAGCACAGAGAGGTGATGGTAAACATAAGGTTTATTGGTAAAAGGAACTGATGTATACTCAGGATGTGAAGACAGAGGGAGGGGTGATAGGAGGGCAGCTAGTTGTTCTCCAGGGGTATCGTCAGCAGTTGCTCAAGATTGCACATAATATTCCCTTGTCTGGTCATCTGGGAATCATGCACACTACACAGTGGTTGGCCAAGAATTTCTATTGGCCCAACTTCACCCAGCAGGTGAAGGAGTATTGCAGGTCTTGTCACCAGTGCCAAGAAATAGGGAAGGCAGGTAAGAAAACACAAGCTGCCCTAATTCCATTTCCCCTAGTGGAGAAGCCATTCCAGAGGGTGGGAATAAATATTGTGGGGGCCTTTAAATACCCCATCTCCTCTGGGAAGAGGTTCATCCTGACTGTGGTGGATTATGCCACCAGGTATCCAATGGCAGTCGTCCTATCCTCACTGAGGACAGACAAAGTGGCAGATGTCTTACTTGGGATTTTCTCCTGTGTTGGGTTTCAGCAGGAGGTTATCATCAATCAAGGGGGTTCTTTCATGTCAGACCTGATGAAAGGTTTGTGAGAGAAGTGTGGGGTGATACATAGGTGCATGACACCTTATCACCCACAAGCCAATGAGCTTTTGGAAAGATTTAATGGTACCTTGAAGTCAATGCTCCAAGCATTTGCCAAAAAGCATGGGAGGGACTGGGAGAAATACCTTTCCCACCTGCTGTTTGCATACAGGGAGGTGCCTCAAGAGTCGATAGGATTTTCCCCCTTTGAGCTCTTATATGGACGGCAGGTACGTGGGCCCCTAGACTTGATCCAGGAGGACTGGGAAGGCAAGCACGCCACCCAGGGAACTCCCATAGTGAATTATGTCCTTAGGTTTAGGGAAAGGCTGAAGGAGCTTATGGGGACAGCCCAGAGCAACCTGGAAGCTGCCCAACAGAAACAAAATGTGTGGTACGACCGCAGAGCCAGAGCTCGCTCGTGCACAGTGGGTCAGGAAGTCATGGGCCTTATTCCAGTCCACAAAGACAAGCTGCAGGCTGAGTGGGCAGGACCATACAAAGTGGTTAGAAAGGTAAATGATGTAACTGTATCACAGAGTTACCTGACAGAAGACAGACAGAAAGAATGCACCATGTCAACATGATGAAGCCATATGCTAATAGGGCTGACATGGTGTTTGCAGTATGTAGTCCTGGGGAGGGGACAGATGAAGGAGACCCCCTACTGGACTTGCTGGAAGAAAGCAAGTGGCAGTCTTCTGTGGAGGCAGTTAAATTGTCACCCTAGTTGGCCCCAGACAAGATCCAGGAAGTAAGGGAGCTTTTAGCAGACTTTGCCCCACTGTTTAGCACCAAGTCTGGACTAACCCCCTTAGCAATGCACAATGTGGAGACAGAGACACAGATGCCCATACAGCGAACAGCATATCGGGTGTCAGAGGCTGTCCAAAAGGACATTAGGAGGGAGGTGGAGGAAATGCTAGATTTGGGGTAATCCAGAGATCCCACAGCAGCCCCTGGGCCTCACCCTACTCCTTGTGCCCAAGCCAGATGGCTCTACTCATTTCTGTGTAGACTGTTGTGGACTGAATTCAGTCATGAAGTCAGACGCCCACCCAATGCCCCAAACGGATGAACTCCTAGACAAGTTGGGAGGGGTGACCTACCTTACGACTATTAACCTGACAAAGGGGTATTGGCAGATAGCGTTAACGGACAGAGCTAGGGAGAGGTCAGCCTTCATCACTCCAATAGGCTTATTTGAATTTAAAGTAATGCCTTTCAGAATGAAGAATGACCCGGCCACTTTCCAAAGGTTGATGAACCAGGTGTTAAATGGTTTCGAGGAGTACACCTTGGCATACCTGGATGACATTGCCATCTTTTGTGCCACCTGGGAGGAACACCTGTCCCACCTTGGGGAAGTGCTGGGCAGGATACAGAGGGCTGAGCTCAATGTCAAAGTTGAGAAGTGGCAGGTAGCCATGGCTGAAGTGGTATACCTCAGGCATGTTGTAGGCCAGGGACAGCTCCATCCTAAACAAGTAAAAATAGAGGTGGTCAAGGCATGACCCAAGCCAGAAACACAGAGGCAGGTCAGGAGTTTTCTATGGACAGCAGGGTACTATAGGAAATTTGTACCCAATTACAGTGGCCTAGCTGCTCCCCTATCTGACCTAGTAAAGAAAAAGATGCCTAAGAAAATTATCTGGGAACCAGCCTGTGAAAAAGCCTTTATCAGACTGAAGGAGGCACTGTACAGTGCTCCTGTGTTGACAAGTCCTGACTATAACAGACCCTTTATAGTCCAGACTGACACCTCATATGTGGATATTGGGGCAATACTGAGTCAGACATCCAACCAAGGGAAAGATCACCCTGTAGTGTTGCTGATTAAAAAGTTATTTCCCTTGGAGCAGGCATTCTCTACTGTGGAAAAAGAGTGTCTTGCCAAAGTGTGGGCCCTAAAGAAGTTAGAGCCATACTTATATGAGCAGCATTTTGAGGTACAAATGGACCACAACCCCCTGGTTTGGCTGACTCAAATGGGAAAAACTAATGGTAGACTATTAAGATGGAGTCTTGCCTTGCAAGGGTATGATATGACAATCTTACATAGTGCTGGAATGACCAATCAGAAATCTGATGGCCTGTCGCATGTATATGAAGAGTGAACTGATTTGGGAAGCTCATCCCATGCAGGGGATAGAGCCCCAAAATTCAGTCTAGGTGGGAAGTAGTGTGACTCTTGGCTAGCTGGTTATGATTGTTCTATGATATTTGTAATATAAAAAGACAGTCTGTGGTATGGGTGCCCCCCTCCCCCCAGGTTTCAGCTACAGAAACTAACCAGGAGGTAATTACAGGACCAGAGAGACTTAATTAAGGGTCTTCTGCTTTACTGTCTTAATTAGAACTGACCCAGCTGCCAGGATGTAGGGCCCGTAAAGGTTTATGATACCTATAGGAAGAACATGTTATCCCACCATGGTGCTAAAGTTGTAAAAAAACTTTGATGTTCCTTTGGAAAATAGGAACTGCTCAAGATCAAAGAGGAAAGGCTTGATTAAAGACTGTCCTAATTTGGGGATTTTGGTTTTGCTGAAGTCACATTATTTAAAATACCTCCTGACTGGACATCATGTTTGTATTTTTTTTTATATTCTAAAAGGAGGAGCTAGATGACGTGTAGAAGGGGTGTGGGTAGACACAGTTTAAACTGTACTGTGTCAGAGCTGTTTAGATATATTCCATCTTGGGAGACAGAAACATACAACTCTCTGATAAGCACTTAGAGGTTATACATTAGATAGAAAAGTATCTAACTGTATGTTGGTAGGAGTTTGTCTGTAGTTTTCTTTGTTTTCTTGTGATTGTATGCTTTGTGATATAATGTTCTGTGTTTACATTTTTCATATTTTATCCATTTTTAGTAAAATCTATATTTGAAAAAGACTGCCTGGGTGTTTTCAAGTTCTTTTTTGCATGTGATGTATAGAGGGTTAAGACTGACAAAAACTGTTCTAAGCTTGATGGTGCTACTAAACTGGGAAAAGGTAAGAATATACCAAAGGTCTTTTATAGAGTTTTAAGGGTTCATTTTGGATACCTGGTTAGATGCCCTTAGGTGAAAGATGTATTGCATCCCCAGGAGTGAATTTTATCTGAGCCTGTACATTTGGGTACGCTAGCATAAGGTTCACAGCTTGAATCCCCCCAGAACTTGAGACTAAACGTGATTCGGATCCACAAGCATACAAGAGGGTTACCCTGTCTGTTACCTGTTCACATTACTGCACTCGGAGGTTGGCACTGTGGGAGCTGAAAGCTGACCTGCTTAGTGCGTTTGTGACACCCACCTCTGGCAGTCGCAGCACTGATCCACACTTCTGACAGTCACAACACTTTCTCAGTATTCTCAACAGTCTCAGAACTGCTTTGCTCTCCTCTCCCCCAACATGGCAGTCACAACAATGACCATACACCCCTCAGAGTCAGAGCACTTATCCCCATTCCCCCATAGTAACAGCACTAGTCACAATACTACAGCCCATCCCATCTTACAGCACTAATCATCAGTCCCCAACAGTTACACCACAGTCACCGCACCCCAAGAAGTCACAGAACTGAAACCTCCTACCATCAGTCACATCACTAATTCCCATCCCCTGACAATGACAGTGCTGACCTACTACTCCTAACGGTCACCACACTGACCCCCATCCACAATAGACACAGCACTGCCTCCTCACCCACAATGGTCACAGGACTGCCACCCCACCCGACAGTCACAGAATGGTACCACCCTTCAAGAGTCACAGAACTAACACCTTCCACCATCAGTCACAGTGACCACCTACCTGACAGTCACAGTGCTGAACCTGATCCCCAACAGTGACAGCACTTACCTCTAACCCCAACAGCCACAGCACTAGCCATCACCATAGTCAAAACACTGTCCCCTACATCTGCAACAGTCACAGGGCTGATACCCTCTACAGAAAGAGACAGCAGTAATCCCCACCCCCACATTCACAACACTTTTCCCCCACTCCCAAAGGTTACAGCCCTGGCCCCCACCTTGCAGTCACAACACTGGCCACCCACCCCTTGACAATAACTACACTGGCCCCCTACCCTCAACCGTCAAAGCACCAACACCCCCAACCACAATGATCATAGTACTGACCCCCACCATTAACACAACACTGCCTCTGAACCTCCTTCAATAGTCATAGTACTTACCCGTTCCCTTACAGTAATGCACCCTACAGTGACAGCACTGACGACCAGCCACTGCCAGTCCCAGAACTGACCAAACCTCAGTCAGTAGATTTTAAAAATAGGGTATTTAAGAACAGGCAACCCATTGCAGAGAGAGCAGGGGCCAAAACTGGTGCATGCGAACTAGTCAAATTATCACAGATTTTATGTTAGGCTAGTAAGATTTTCCATTAACTAGCCCTGTAGGTTTGTACTGTACAATATAAACAAAAAGTACTTCAGCTAGGCTCATGGAAGAGTCGGAGCTAGTAAATTTTCCTACTTACTAGACTTGCTGACTAGTGGTTGAAAAACTTAATTCAGAGCCCTGAAGTGGGCCGTATCATCCACAAGATGGCCCTCTCTCCCCCTGTTACCCTCTTCTAGTTTTACTGATTTTAATTTATGAACGTGATAATTTGTAGACTGGAAAATGTGTCATGTTCCTTTGTCATTTTATAATAGATTTGTTGCTGTTGTGCAGCTCCAAGAGCCTCGAGGACTGGGCATCTGAAAAATAAAATGTGCCTTGCCTTGTCTCTAGACATTCCTTCCCAGAGACGAGCCCTAAAGCTAGGAAAACCCACATCCCAGTCCCACCTCCCCCAACAGGACCCCTCTTCCAGTACCAGTGCAGCTCTGTATATTAAACTTTACATTGCTTGTTAAACAGGCTTCTGTAATGTATAATTTCACAGCTGCATAAGTAAGGAACTCAAAGAAGAAACATTTACATGCAACCCCTAGGTGGAACTACTTCTAGGGTTACAACCCCTGCCTGCATTACTATCCACAGGTTGAAGGGCCTGGGTTCGTACCTTGCCAGCAGCAGGGTTTGCCCACCCATGGTAAACACAGTATTTTGATGTCTCCACTCAGAGTAAGGTTTCACTGGGTATTTATTAAATTTGTTACAGCCCTCTGGGAAGCTATAATTACCCACTACCCCATCTGGTGGCCCTATAATTTGGAACAAGCAGTAATCTCTCTCAACATTCACAATACATTTGTTAACAGACATTAATGATATGCTCATAGGTTTCCCACTTACCAAGGTTTGGGCTTCAGTGTGACCTACTGAAACCCCCTGCAAACAATGGTTATCAGGCATGCACGTTCAGGAATATTCCAAATACAGTAAAAGACCACCAGTAGACATACATGAGGCAATATAACATTGCAACATCAATCAAGTTTATTTAGGGGGAGTATAACAAGGAAGGGCCAAATCTGGCAAATGATGTTATCCTTACCGGTTTGAGCCAAAATACAGGCATTCATTTAGTCCCACTTTGCAGTCCCATAAATATACTGGGCACCCAGATGGAAAACAGGTTAGCCTAAACGGTGCCTAGGGTTGCAGCTGTTTTTGGGGCCCTTGATGAAAGAAGACATGATGATTTGGCATGCAGTTTTATTTGTGTCCAGTGGCCAGATGGCCCAGTCTCCTGAACCATTAAACTAGCAGTGAAACAGAGATTAGGTGGTACCACAATGATTATTAAATCTTGCCTCAGGGAGCTATCCTGATTTCTACTCTCTGTACCCAGACACTGGAGAAAAGCAGATGAAATAAGACCTGCGGAGATGTTTCTTGAAGGAGGGGAGAGGGCTCCCTTGTGGTCTTCATTGAGCATTTGGTCTGGTGAGGCAGGAGCGAATGACTTGGACTGATTTTGCATAGCCCAATGCTGAATGGCTTAGTGGAGTCACTGAGTCAAAACCTCGAACCAGACATCTCAGACTGGCCAGCCACATAAACACTTCAGCAACTTATACACATCTATATGTAAGGGTGCTGCTGTTTCTTCTCTGGTCCCTACCGTCAGCTTGCAAGCTAATCTGCAATACTGCCTTTTGCTGCACAAATCCCGTGATGCTGCATGCCGCAACTTGTAATGACTGATGCACCTCGGACCCCGCAGACTGAACTGCCAAGAAAAGTCTAGGCCCACCAGACCTAACCTCTGAGAGCTGGACGGCTCCCCAGAGGCTCACTCTCCGAACTCCAGGGTAGATCTGGCAAATCTCCACTGTTTCAGCAGTTACCCACTTTTTTGTGGGGCTAAGGTCCATGAATCTCATTGGCTGTCAAAATTGTCCCAGACTGTCCCAGTCTCTTAATTAGCTTGCTTTTTGTTGCCCAGAAAAGGTCCTCCTTTTTTCCACGCAAGTCTTTATTAATTAATCCCCATAATTCTCTGATTAAAGGCGCATGCTTTTGATTGGCTATTTGGCTGCACAATGGTGGCTGCTGCGTAGTCCCAAACACACATTTTACTGCAGTCCCAACATAACTGTCCTGGTGCAGCCAGAATAAACACTATTCTTACACAAATTCGTCACCGTTACATAGCCCGAGCATTTCTCTTTTAAACGCATTTATTAGTGTCTCTCATGTGCCTAGTTTCTGTGTCACTGTCTTGCAAATACAATGCCCCTTTAAAACTGTCAGCAACTCATTAATATTCATTAGGGCTTCACTGCCTGACCTTTGCCTTTAATACTGGTCCCCAGGAGGCAGCACTTTAAAAACACTTTCACCTGCCCTTGCTCTAGGTCCCCAGTGCCTTTTTAACTAAATGCTGTGCACCAGGATCCATGGGAACACCTTCTGACTTTTGACTGCAACTGGCGGTCACAAGCAGTGCACCTCTTGAAACTGCAAGCAGTGGCTGCATGCCTGAAATGCTGGCCGCTCACAGTATGCATTCCAGGAGCCCAGCAGGGCTCAAATAAGATAATGGGTCTGCCTGAAGAGCCTGGGGAGGGGGACACAGAACTTAGGTTAGGCGGTGACCCAGGGGATTCATCAGGAGGATGTCTGAGAGGTACAGCGGACATACGGGAGGACCACCAGGTAAGCCCCCCAGAGGGGATTACATACAGTCTCTCAGTACTGGTGCTGTGTACCTACAAAAGACTAGCAGCTACAGTAAATCAGGTCTGTGGGAGGAAGGTAAGAATTTGAAGTCTTCAGCTGAGAACCCTGCTAAGAGTAGGAAAACCCACATCCCAGCCCCCCCCCCAACAAGAACACTCTTCCAGTACCAGTACAGCTCTAGATCAATGCCAAATGTCAGGAATAAAGAACTACACCTGTTCTGTGTCCCATTCCAAAGAACAACTCTTCAAGAAAGATCATTTTCATACCATACCCCACTGTGGCTTAATGAGATCCTAGATAGCATTCAAAATGTTACTAACCATAGAACCTTCAAAGCTGAACTTAAGCAGTTTCTACTGCAAAAGAATGTTTGTGAGTGCTCAGCTGTTCAAAGCGGTTCTCCAGAGCCTGCACCAATCCTGCCTTCTAGCAATTACTCATGGTCTCAATCACACAGTCCACTCCTCCCCACTCCCTATCTCTGTTTACCAGACTATGGTACCTTATGCTCTATAGCGCTTATTCCACTAGTGGTTGTACTCTCTCGTTTGTCTCATGCCTCATCGTCCCTCTTTACCAGTCTCTCCCCCCATCCATACCTCTCAACTGTCCCTGATTTTCAGGGACGTCCCTAATTTGGCCTCAACATTTTCCCCTGTCCCTTGTAAAATTTGTGTTTTTGTGACAGAACAGTGGCGATTAATAACACAAAATAATGTCAAACATTAAAGTTACAGACTTGTTGTTCTTCAGAAAATGCATCTTAACACAAATTCCTTTATTCTATTTGCTTTCTGAGTGAATAGTACCAGTTTTTAAGATATATCCCTGATTTGGGGTCTTTGTCCCTGATTTTTTTAAGCCTTGTCCTGATTCATGAGGCAAGAGGTTGAGAGGTATGCCCCCATCCCCCATCCGTCATTTTCTCCATCAGTCTCCACTCTCATGAAACCACCCCTCTACTGCTTGGTCTCTACCTCCTTCCCCTCTCTCCCCTCCCTCTCCTCTCTGTCTCTGTCTCTCTCTCTCTGTCTCTCTCTCTTTCACCACCTTCTCCCACCTTTCCACATTATCTCACACGCACCAACCCAAGTTCCTTAGCTCCAAAGCTGTAATGTAATATGACAAGGCCCCTATTGGGCTGCTCTATCCCCACATCACTCTCTCCCTATTCTACATTTTCTTCTCTCTCACATATACTTCCTTATGCCATACAGCACTTACTATTAACTCATAAGACACTCTTAGCTGTCTTCTATTTTTTTAACTTCTTGTACTGATAATTCAACTATGTTTCTATTTTGTTCTGTGAATTCAATTATGTACTTATACAGTTGTAGCCACAGACATTGCCAGCTATTTCCAGATATTTCACAACATTTCTGAAGAGTTTCTCTCTGCTGCCCCTACTGTGGAAATGCAGAAAGCAGGAGATATTTCTGGAAATATCACAGAAATTTTGGGAAATAGCTGGCAGTGTCTGTGGCTGCTACTGTAATTGAAATATGTCCGAATTTGAATTGGGAATTCAATGTCTCTTTTTGTACTGTTTAATGGATGTGGACCGTTTGTAAAAGAGTTCTTCTATGAGCCTGTATCTATCTGTGAAACAGCTCAAAATGCTCCTGCATGTGAGTAGTGTACTAGTATTTTATAAGGGAGCTGATAAACTGTTTAACTTTTGGTGTGCTTGGCTGGACACATAGCAGTTATGGTGTTGTTCAGCTCTGAACAAACTACAGGCATACTTTGTTGTTTACTGAACTAACCTGCTGGAATGCTACTCAGAGTTCCGGGGTGCGAATGGTGTCCATAGAGACAATTATGCAAATTAGCACCCATATGAAGTCCTCTCAGCACTGTTTGACCAGGCAGCTTAGAAAGACGCTGAATGTAGACCAGACCTTTTGAGATGCTGAAACTCCAGAAGGAGGAAAAAAAAAATCACAATAAAATCAATGCCTCAATCAGCTGCAGTACTGCTAGATACCAGGAACAAAACTAGAAAGAGGCACAATACGGCAAAACACTACAAACCATTTGCCATTGATCTTACATTATTAAATAGGCTTCTGGAATAAATAATGTCACTGCTGTATAAGATATTTAAAGAAGAAGCAGTTACAGTCTCTCAGGTGCTATGTACCCAGTAAGAACTAGCAGTTTTGCTTACTTACATGTGTTTTTAAAAATCCTGCAGTTCTGTTTACTTCCTACTAAGTTCCATTTTGTCTGCTGCTGTATGACTCCAAACTATAATGAACTACAAGGCTTTCACCCTGTGAGACTCAAATTCCTCAAGGTCCCAGTGCCAGCCTGATAAGAAACTGAAAGCAGAATATGCTTGGAAATGGTGATCAAATCATGTGTGTTTAAAAAACTATAAAGAACTATTTCTTCAGTGCCTCAACAGAAGGGGGGAGAGGGGGTTGCCAGGTCTGCGGATCGGACAGCCAGTGGAAAACCAATGCTGGGAACATGACTGTAGCACTGTGGAGGGACACATGATAGCATTCCTGTCCTCTCCTCTCTTCTACATCATAGAAATAAGACAACATGGCTATGCCCATGCTGCCTTAAAAAAAAGAAGTACATTAAACAACATTTGCCTTAGTTTCTCATATTAGAGTTGCCAGTCCCAGGAGCTAGATGTGTCTTTGAATAGAGAGCGGATCTTCACCCTGTTCCCCATTCATGTGAGTGAGGGTCTGTGGAAGTGTACTGGGGGGTGTGATGTGGTGGTTGCTGAGCGGGGTTGGTGGGGTTAGATTATCAAGGGACCGTTTTCTTTTTTTTTTTAGACATAAAAAACAGCAAGGACCGTTTTCCTTTTCAGAGGCAGGGGAAGCGATGGGCAGGTGGGATGTGTGACTAGATACCAGGAAAAGGGAAAATAAATAATGGGGAAGATGATAGAAGAGTGGGGTGCCACTAGACACCAGAGATAAAGAGAAAATCATGGGGACAGCAATCAGAGGGTGGGGTTACCATTGTACACAAGGGAAACAACAGGGATGGGAACTGGAGGGTCAGGGATGCCACAAGACACCAGGGAAACAATGGAGACAGTGATCAGAGGGTGGAGATGCCAGTAGACCCCAGCAAAACAATGGGAATGGTGATCTATGAGTGGGACATGCCACTAGACACTAGAGAAGGTGCAGAAACAGTTGTTGGAGTATTGGGGGTGACTAGACACCAGAGAAACAACTTGGCCAGTGATCAAATGGTGGGGATGCCACTTGATGCCAGGGAGATTTCATTAACACATGGGGAGGACATTGGAGTATTGGGTGTGCACTAGACACCAAGGAGATTTGAATAACAAAAAGAAAATTAAATAGTAACTTTACAGCAACATATGTGTTTTTCTAATCGGGGGTCATTTCACCCAATTCTGCAGTTCATCTTTAGGAAAATGACTTGGATATCAGTTTTTCAAACATTTTGAATCCTGTTCCAAGTTCTTTTTTGCAAATTGTGAAGCAGGATCCTTTTTCATATTTCCTTTTCCACAATTTGTGAAAAAGATGAATCCTTTTTCATAAATTGCAAAACAGGATGCTGTTTCATGTTTCTTTTTTCTCAATTTGTGAAAAAGGATTCAGTCATTTCAGAAAAACATTTCCTTTTTTTTATTCAGCTATTTGGCTCTCTCCCATCACTATCACCCTCCTCGGCAATGAGGGAGGCACATAGTGGCTCTGCCAGACAGCTCCAATCCCTCCATCAGGGGCGTTCAGTCTCAGGACCCAACATTCCCAACCCCAAACCTCCTGGCAATCTCCCACGGTTCCCCCCATGGCACAGCCAAGGGCGAAGGCATCAACATTCCTTCCCCCAAGGGTGAGATTTTTTTTTAAAACGGTATTACATACCCAAATATTGGTGCAGTTTACCCATCAGAGTAACAATGTACTTATCAAAAGTTAAATGTTGATCCAACCTAATCTCCAAATACTTCAAAGTGTGGACCCTTTCAATAGGATTGCCAAAATTATAAATTAAGTTAATGTCAAATTTACATGGATTCCTAAGACCTGAAAAAAATTAAGAATTAAGAATTTGGTCTTGACTGAATTTAATACAAGATTGTGTAAGTCAAACCAGACATGTAAAGCCCCCAAATCACTTTGGAGATCATTTTGAAGCTTATGTTCATCTGAACCTGAGCAAAATAACACAGCATCATCCATATATAATATAATTTTAGTCTTGGTGCACATTTCCGATAGTGAATTTATAAATGAGAAAAATAATAAGGCCCCAGAATAGAGCCCTGCGTTACCCCTTAATTTAATGAATTTCCATGAGAAAAAACATTAATAAACATTTTTTGTGACCTGTTAAAAAGATAATGACCCAACCATCCAATCACCTCTTCTGAAAAGTTAACCTTGTACAACAACTTTTTCAGCACCATATGGTCCACCAGATCAAATGCCTTGATGAGGTCCACAAAAGCCACTGCAATGAGATTACCCTCATCAAGGGCAACTCGGGCATGGCTGGTGAACCTCACCAAGGCAGTCTCAGTATTATGACCTTCTCCTAATCTATGATGTGAATCAATCCAAAGGTCATATTTACTAAGATGCTCATTAATCTGATCAAAAACAATTTCTTCCAATATTTTAGATGGGGCGCTAATAATGAAATGGAGTTATAATTATCCTAGCCCCTGATTTGAAAATAGGTTTAACCATAGCACATGTCCATATGGATGGAAAAACCTCTTGACAAACCTGAATTAAATAGAACTCAATGCAAAGTGAGCCACAAAAGTTGAGCATATGTATGAAGGTTAAACAGTTTTGTCAGGGGGAAAATAATGGCCTCACATACCTTTTTAAGAATCCAAAAATCAATTTCATCAGGTCCTATGTAAGGCCTAGGATTCATTTTACATAAATAACAAAGAACATCTTTAGGTGCTAAAGCACAAAAATAAAATTTAGGGATGTTACAGTCATTATTGTTGGGAATCATACCATCAGCTCCATAGTCAGGACCATTTTTCAGGTTGTAATTAGTGAAACTGGGTGATCTATGTTTGTCCAAACAAGAGAAGGGAGAATTAAAAAGCTGAGCTACCTGCTGGGGATCACTAATTAAATTTCCATTTGATTCTACAGATATTGAATCAACCTTTTTTCCTCTTCCCAACAATGCATTTAGAGTGTTCCATGAAGCTTTAGAATTCCCTTTATTGGTGTTCAATTATGTTTTAAAATAATTAACCTTGGCTTGTTGAACCTTAGACTTATATCTATTACACAAATACTTGTAAGCCTGAAGATTACAACTTGTTTTATTTTTGTGGTATTTGGCCCATTGTTTATTCCTGATTCTGAACATTTTCAGAAGACGAGGTGTTACCCAGCCATTTGTTTCTCCCCTAACTCTAACCTTCTTAACTGGTAGTAATTAATCACAAATTGCAATAAACTGAACACAAAATAAATGAAAGGCCTAACCAATATTACTAATAGAATCTAAAAATGACAAATCACAAGAATCAATCATAGTTTCAGAAGCCTGTACATCCAGGTCCTTAATCCTACGATAACTAATTATTCTGTTTTTTTTGTAATGTAATTTAGTAGACCAGTGACAAAAGGTAGCACTATGATCACTAAGATTATCAGGTAACACCCCAACAGCAACACAATGGGAGGGATAATTAGTTATAATCCAATCTCAGATTGATTTGTTAACTAGTGTGACAATTAACATGTTTAGTTTCAGCAATTATTTGAAAGAGACCCCAATCCATTAATAAATTTCTAGCATTGATGGCTTGATTGGAATCCCAATGGAGATTAAAACTGCCCACCACCAACCTCTCTCTATTGGAAGGTAGATGTCCCCATTTAGAGAAAAAAGACTCCAAACCCATCTTATGGTTATCAGGGGGAATATAAACATTACTAATAGTAAGCAACTTATTCTTACCCAATTTAACATCAATAGTTAATGATTCAAAATAGGAACTATCAGAACCAAATGGGTGTTGAAAAAACACTAAATAATCTGCAACATAAAACAAACAGCCTCCTCCCCTTTTGCCCTCTTTATTCTTTCTTAATAATGTATAGCCAGGAAGGCTAATCTCATCATTACTAATTTTCTCAGTAAACCATGTCTCGGTCAAGGTTATTATATTAAACTTATTTTGAAACGTCCAGCCCTTAAGCATGCTCATCTTTGAAACAATGCTCTGTATATTCAGATGCACTATGTATATTTAACAAAGGGGGAGCCATTAGAAATATTGTTGATATCATGGCCCAGTTTGTGAGGGCCAGGATTAGGATGAACTGAGTCAGACAGCAGCACAAACGTTAAAAACATATGTCTTAAATCAGCCCCTTTTGAATAGCATTTATTAACCACATATTGTTCCTTTGAATTTATATTATATACAGTGCATTGTTTAAGGAACATAAAACAACACTGTAACAAACAAAGCTGAGATCTTTTCCTTATTTCAAGAAAAACATCTTGAAATGGAAAAGACTCAGTGATTAAAACCTGATTACCACAGTGAGAGAACTGACTAAACAAACTGGCCATAATCATAGACAAGGGACCCGATTCTAGTACAATTATGCCTGGTGTAACAGCACTTGCGCAAAGTAGAATGGCACATGTAGCAACTTATGCCAGCAGTTGTGACAAGCATGATTCTACAAAGTGGCCTGTGACATGGCATGGGTCACTTGCACCAAACAGCTGTTACGCCAGCAGTTGCACCATAAACCCCCTGCAACATGGGGCTAGGGGGTTTACAGCTGCAGTTGTGCCCCATTCCAGAAGGGCAGCAACAAAGTCCCCAATGTCAGAATTCTACAAGAACCAGCAACATAAGTTACACCTGCATTTAGCTGGTGTAACTTACATACGTCCTCCGAGGGTCCTGTAGAACCCAGTCCATGTGCCCTCCCCTCCATGCCCAGACCATCTCCATTGTTACCTCAATGGGCATCGCACACCCCTGCCCCATCCCCTATACTGTACATGCCCCATACCCCCACACAGTAAGAGCTCCACAGGGCTTCCCATACCCCATGCCCCCAAATCCCTGTGTAATTAATGCCTCACAGGGCTGCCAACACCCCCAGCCCCTGAATCCCGCATTGCAAAGTGCCATGCAGGGTGGCACAGTCAACCCCCCAACCATGCCTGACCCTGAGTCACTGGCTACAAATGCGGCATATACCCAGACAAGCCCTGGTAGTCTAGTAGCCCCCCACCCAGCCATGCCAGTCCACCCAGCACCCCACACCCATCCCCAGCCGGCAACTGGCACAGCCTACCTCTCACCTCCACAACCAGCCACCACCTGAGTGCTGTAGGAGCACTACTGTAAAGTTGCGCTCAGAAATTAATTTCTGAGTGTGTCTTTACAGTAAGTGCTCCTACAGAACTCAGTCGGCAGCTGGCCGTGGAGGTGAGAGGTGGGCTGTGCCAATCACAAGCTGTGGATGGGTAGAGGTGCTGGGTGAACTGGCATGTCTGGGTGGGGTGGTGAGGGCCACTAGACTACCAGGGCTTGTCTGGGTATATGCTGCATTTGTGGCCGTGACTCAGGGTCAGGCACAGGTGGGGGGTTGACTGCGCCACCCTGCAAGGCACTTCTGTAATGGGGACTTGGGGGGCTGGGTGTGGGTAGCCCTGGGCATTAACACACAGGATTTCGGTGGTAGTGGGCAGCAGTGCAGAGGCAAACTACACAGGGATTCAGGGGCGGTTGGTGTGGGCAGCCCTCAGGGCAGTTAATGTAGGTTTTGGGGGTGGGGGTGGGGAGCCCTGTGGGGTTCTACTTGTACACTTTGGGGGGGCAGTTGGTGTGGGCAGCTCTGCAGGGCACCTAATGTGGTTAGCTGGGCATGGGAGATCTCTTGCGATCTGCATTGTAACTTGCGACATGCTAGCCAGGTGTGCTGTCAGTTCGTCGTACCTGGCCGCATGTAGCAAATCACAGGACTTAGCTGTGGAGACCCTGCCCCTTCTAGAATAGGGCACAGGGTCAATGTCACAGTTGCAGTTGGTGCAAGTAGCGTTTGGCGGCAACTTGCGCCAACCTTCTAGAATCAGGGCCAAGGTTGTTTGAGATACCAAGGCAGTGGACAGTAGTTCAGTATTATTATTATTTGTATCCATGGAATGTACCTTTTCAGCACCTCCCTTAAAAAACTAACCATTAAATGTAATAAAAATATTCTAAAACCTTACAGATGAACTTAAATCGAACAAAACTTGCAAACAGCCTCCCTGCAGTCTCCCATAATATGTGGAGAGCCACTGTGTGGAGAACAGCTTGATGCGGCTCCGCTATTGAAAGAACGGTAGTGGAATGCACCCTTCAACTGTTACTCCCCATACCCCCAGCAATGGCTTCTGCCACAAGCCGAGTGGGAGAGTGGAGAAAGAAAACAGTAGACCGATGACAGTTCGAGCAGCTGTTGTCTTCACCCTTTTGGGGCAACAGAGGAGCAGGTATGGAAAGAATTATCAATTCAGTTGCACTCTTTAGTGGCTCCACTTTTGAAGGAGCTATATTCTTTGTACACTGCCTTAGTTTTAAGAAAGTCATTTTTATATAAAATATATATCTGTCTGTTGTCTGTATATCCATCTACTTATCCATTTGCAGACATTATCTACCTATCTGTCTGTCTGTCTGTCTATCTATCTGTCTATCTACGTCTTTCTGTGTCCCTTTATCTTTGCCTACCTACCTATCTGTCTGTCTGTCTGTCTATCTGTCTGTCTCTGTGTCACTATCTATGTATCTATCTATGTCTGTCTGTCTGTCTATCTATCTCTATCTAGCTATCGACTGTGTATGTCTGTCTGTCTATCTGTCTGTCATCTCTTTATCTATCTATATAACTTTTTCTTTCTATATTTCTCTCTGTCTCTCTGTCTGTCTGTCTCTGCCTAGCTGTCTATCTATCTATCTATCTATCTATCTATCTATCTATCTATCTATCTATCTATCTATATGTCTGTCTGTCTCTGTCTCTCTTTGTCTCTGTCTTTCTGCATGTCTATCTGTCCATCTCTATTTGTCTGTCTCTGTCTCTCTCTGTGTCTCTGTTTTCTGTCTGTATGTCTGTCTGTCTGTCTGTCTGTCTGTCTATCTATCTATCTATCTATCTATCTCTGCCTCTTGTCTCTTTCTCTCTCTCTGCCTGCCGACCTACCTACCTACCTACCTAACTATCTATCTGTCTGTCTGTCTGTCTAACTATCTATACAACAGTAGCCAAGGCAAGGCAATCTTTATTTATATAGTGCCCATTCCTAAGGGCTCTGAGCATTGTACATAAAATAGAAAATTAAAAACTCACCTTTAACATACAATCAGACAAATAAGAATGTCAGGTAAATAAAATGAATTAACTTGGAAATGCTTGTGCAAACAAAAAGGCCTTAAGAGATGTTTTAGAGGCTTCCACTGTGCTTGCCATATGGATATGTAGTAGTAAGTTTTATTGTTCGATCAAAAGACCTTATACAAATAAAAACATTTCATAAAATACAAAGTACATATAAATACATAAATCTATATAACATGTTTTAAATGCAGCAGCGATATAATTAGTCATTAAATAATAGTGCTTCAATGTTTCACAAGCTAAATAATAACTTTTTCTTCCAAATATATTTTCCAAGAATGTTCCATCATCTAGCAGAATAATCTAGTAGGAGCAATATAATTAGGATCTCACCAGGCAATAATACATCAAAATATGACCCTCAATTATAAATAGTTAATAGCCCTTTTCCTACAGATATGTTTCATGTATTGTTCTGAGCATTTCTAATCTTTGAAATTGCTAACAAGTAGGCTGCAACCACCCTAATTGTTATTTCTTCATTCGTAGTAAATAAAACCTTCAACATCAGACCCGTATCTGTCTGTTGCATATTATCCCACAATGGCTGGATATATTGCGCTCTTGGCTTGAGACACCAGGTACAGTTAAAAATAACATGATGTAAATCTTCTATTTGAGATTGTGTGCAAGTACAAAAACAGGATTTTACATCAGTATTCCCTTCATATCTTGCTTTTAGAACATTGTTATAAAATAGCTTCAGGCGATATTGAGTATACAATTTTCATATTTTATCGTCGGTAAGAATATCCAAATAATGTCTATGGTAATGCAATATATCATTCTGGACTAACCATCATGAAATATGATGTTTAGTAATATTTTCTAGATCACATAATTTATAGTATTCTATTCACTTATCTGTAACATACCTCGGATATTTTAAATTTATAACAATGCCTTTTGTAGTATAGTATTCTAAAATGGCCAGATCAATCAATTTTAGGATCAACTGTACCTTTTGTAACCAATTGCCATTTGTCAAACCATTTTCTGCCCAATATATTTTTTCCTGAAGACATATATAAGGGATACGATGATTCCCATAATTGAGCAGTCTAATCCAATAACTTAATTTTTGGCATAAAAGAACCCTACTAGACCTGATAAGCCTAGCTCAGCTCTTATTAATACAATAGGTCCTGATTTTTCCAAACCAAGAGATGCTCAAAGCAATTTATTCATGGGTCCTTCTATAAATTCAAGTTTGCTGATATCCCATACTTCAGCAAAATAGAGTGTGTGTGCATTGTATTTTGCTTTTAAAGTAACTATAAGGGTTTTTTAGGGTATTTCCACCATACTTCCTATTAAATAAACTAAGGGAAGTTGCAGTCTGTTTTAATTTCACTTTCAATATATTGATATGACTGGACCAGCTGCCATTATTAGAGAATGCAAGACCTACATATGTGTACTGTTTTACTGTAAAATAGAAACATAGAATTTGACGGCAGATAAGGACCGCTTGGCCCAACCAGTCTGTCCATTTCCGTACCTAATGGATAAGCTGCAGATCCTAGTTAACCAGCAGCCTACTTCTTCCTACCCCCAACCCCTAGAATTGCCTTATGACTGTCCCATGCATGCTTGAATTCCACCACTGTTTTTGACTCCACAACCTCCTCCAGAAGGCCGTTCCATGTATCCACAACCCTCTCTGTGAAAAAATACTTCCTTAAATTACTTCTGAGCCACCCCCATCATCAAATTGTGCCCCCTTGTCCTTGCACACCTCTTTTTTTGAAAGATGCTACCCTCTTGGACTTTGTTGATTCCCTTGAGGTACTTGAAAGTTTCTATCATGTCCCCCCTCTCCCTCCTTTCCTCAAGGCTAAACATATTAAGCTCCTTAAGTCTCTCTTCATATGTCTTCCAGTGCAGACCCTGCACCATTTTAGTTGCCCTCCTCTGGACAGCTTCCATCCTGTCTATGTCTTTGTGGATATTGGGTCTCTAGAACTGCACACAGCACTCCAGATGGGGTCAGACCAACTGTCTGTGCAGAGGGATAATAACTTCTTGTTTTCTACAGGTGATGCCTCTCCCTATGCATCCCAGTATTCCCCCAGCCCTCCTTGCTGCCCTCTCACATTGCTTGCCCACGTTTAGGTCATCTGATATGACTACCCCCAGGTCCCTTTCCATTTCTGTTGTTGTTAGTATCTCACCCACCATTATGTACTCTTCCCCTGGGTTTCTGTTTCCCAGGTGCATTACCTTGCACTTCTTAGCATTGAATCTAAGCTGCCATACATTTTACCATTCCTCTAACCTTGCCAAGTCCCTTCTCATCCTTTCCACCCCACCTTGTGCATCAACTCTGTTGCAGATCTTTGTGTCATCTGCAAAGAGACATACTTTTCCTTCCAGTCCCTCTGCAATGTTGCTTATAAAGACATTGAAGAAGACCGGTCCTAATACTGAACCCTGCGGTACCCCACTAGTAACCCAGCTTTCTTCAGAGTGGACTCCATTTACTATTACTCTCTGTGTACTATTCTCCAGCCAATTCTTTACCCAGGCTGTCATCTTGGGACCCACTCCCAGGCTGGCTAACTTGTATATTAATCTTTTGTGTGGGACTGTGTCAAATGCCTTGCTAAAGTCTAGGTAGGCCATGTCTACAGCCCCTCCCTGATCAACTACTTTGGTCACCCAGTCAAAGAAATCTATCAGATTTGTCTGGCATGACCTTCCCGCTGTGAATCCATGCTGCCTTGGGTCCTGTGCCCCTCTGGCCTCTAGATACTCAACAATTCTTTCCTTCAGAAGTGATCCCATCATTTTCCCTACCACTGAGGTTAAACTAACAGGTCTGTAGTTTGCTGCTTCTGCTTTGCTCCCACTTTTGTGAAGGGGAATCAACATCTGCCCTCCTCCAGTCCTCAGGTACCACCCCATCCTCCCATGATTTGTTAAAGACGGTAGTCAGTGGTGTCACTAATTCTACCCTTAGTTCTTTTAGAATTCTGGGATGAATCTCATCAGGCCCCATTGCTTTGTCCACCTTCAGTTTTAAGAGTTCTTTCAGAACCCTTTCTTCTGTAAATGGGCTGGTATCATCTTCTGTATCCAGAGTGTTTCTACTGTTTGTTTTAGGTACCTCTCCCTCTTCCTTTGTAAATACTGAGCAATAATATTTGTTTAGTATCTCTGCCTTTTCACAGTCACCCTCTGCTCACCCTCCCTCCCCTTTATTAAGCCTCACTATCCCTCCTTTGGTCTTCCTTTGCTCCCTGATGTAACTATAAAAGGTTTTATCCCTTTCTTAACTGAGTTGGCTATCTTTTCCTTGGTTTGGGCCTTTGCTGTTCTGACTGCCTTCCCAGCTTCCTTTTGCTTTAACTGATACAGTTCTCTGTCCTGGTCCTTCTGTGATTCCTTGTACTTCCTGAATGCTTTATTTTTTTCTTGAACCTTCACTGCCACTTCCTTTGAGAACTATAGTAGTTTCTTACATCGTTTCATTTTGTTTATTTGCTTCACACAAAGGATTGTTACCTCTGTGATGGCAGTTTTTATTATTCCCCATTGTTCTTCCACCCCTCCTTCCTGCCCATTTGCTTGTGCATTCCTTAGGCACTCACCCATTTTGGCAAAGTCAGCCCTCCTAAAGTCCAGTACTTTTGCCTTTGTATGGCTTGACTCTATTGCTGTGTTTATTGTGAACCATACTGTTCGATGGTCGCTAGTTCCCAGATGGCTACTCACTTCTACATCTATGATCATCTCTTCATCTCCATATGAGAGAACCAGGTCTAAGATTTCTCCCTCTCAAGTGGGCTCCAATACTACTTGTCTAAGGCATGCCCCCGTAGGGCATCTAGAACAACCCCACTCTTCGAAGTGGCTGCTGCAACTGCACTCTAGTTAACATCTGGCACATTCAGATCACCCATCAGCAATATCTCCCCTTTTTCTGCCATTCTAAGTACACTTTCTATCATTTCCTTGTCCATTTCCTCCCCCTGAGAAGGGGGTCTGTATTCAACCCCTGTGTGGATTGTGGTGCCATTGCCGGTCTCCAAATTTACCTACAGTGCTTCTTCTCCTCCCTGTTTTTCAATTTGTTCTGTTGCTTTGATTCCTTCCCTTATGTAAAGAGCTACTCCTCCTCCTCTTTTACCCTTCCTGTCCCTCCTGTAGATAGTGTATCCTTGTATGTTTACGTCCCAGTCATGGTTTTGTGTGAACCATGTTTCTGTGACTGCCACGATATCCAGATGTTCCTCCTCCATCAAGGCCACTAATTCAGTCAGTTTGTTCCTACCCATCTGTCAAATTCTATCCGTACTTCTGCCACTAAAAATCATGACCTTGCTTTTCATTAATTTTAAGTGAATGTTATAAAGCATATATATTCAATAATTCTAATTTTTCTTGTAATCCAGACCGTGAAAATGAAAAAAAAAACTAAATCATCCACATAGACCGGAGCTTGGGATCTGATTCACTTATTTCTAGTTGCTGTAGCAATATATTTATATAAATATGGAAATGAAATGGGGCCAAAACACAGCCCTGTTTAACTCCCTTGTTGCTAGGAAAATTAGTGGATAACTGACCCGATCTCCCCAGTCTAATTTGTGCCCATGTTCCTGTGTATAATTTACTAATAATGGCAATAAGAGAATCTGAAACACCCCATTGTTTCATTTGTTTCCGTAGAGTGTTACACTCAATTGTATCAAATGCTGAGGTAAAGTCTATAAAAGGCGCAAACAACTTTTGTTTTCTTAACTTAACATGATTCTTAATTAAATGTTCAAGTATGAAACAATTATCTGTAGTGGATTAACCCTTCCTAAAACCAGCCTATAATTCTCATAGATCACCTAAATTATATATCTGTACTTTAAGTCTATCTAGGATAATTTTTGTAAATACTTTACACATATTGGGCTGGATATTCAAACTGCACTATTTTGTGGTGCAAGCCCTTGCGCTGCACAAAATAGTTGTGCAGGGGTGTGGCCGGGGTGATATTCAAAGGAGTTGTGCTATAGAGCAACTACTTTGAATATCACCTCCCGGCCACATCCACTGTGCATGGCGGTGCATTTCATGTATATACTGTTATTACCTATCTGTGTTTGTACTTTAAGTGTTTATGTCACAGGACCTCCTTGTGAATGAGCTTGCTCAATGGAGTTTTCCTGCAATAAACTTGAACTTGAACTTGCGCCACTGCAAGTGGTCAGAGTGGAGCATTCAAGTTGCGGTGGCGCAAGTACCATTGTGCCATGCGCAAATTTCCAATATTCAAAAGGTGACATGCAAATGGGGCCATAATTCATGCAAGGCGCAGGGGGGCCATTTTCATCTATTTATGGCCCGATCTGCATGCCATTAGCGTGCAGGTGCGCTGATCCCCGAGGACTTGTGCCTGGCACCCTGCCAGGCAGTAGCCGTGGGGACTGATGCCTCCTGCAGCCCAATCATGGGCAAAGCACAAAATCCCCCTCCCGACTGGCTCGGACCGGGGCAAAAGCAAATAACCCCCCACCAGCCCAATCGCGGGCAGAAAGTGTCCCCAGACATATCCCTGGTGGTCAGTGGACCCACTAAGCCCGATATGGGCTGCAAATGATTAAACCTCCACCCCAAAAACATATTCCTGGTGGTCCAGTGGACTGCTAACCCGATCGCGGGCTGCATAATGTAGCGACACCCCCAGACCATATCCCTGGTGATCTAGTGTCCCCACCCCACCCACCCACCCACAAAGCCCCACCATCCCGCTCCCCAGGCAGTCAGTGGGCGGCAGCATCCCACCGTCTGCCGCCCGCCTCCCACCGACTGACTGCCCAGTGGGCTGCACACCAGTTGGTGTAGAGCAAGAGCCAATGGGCATGCAGCCCATACCATTACAAAGGCGGTCCAGATATGAATGAATGGAATTCATTCACATCTGGCTTCTGTACACTACGCAGGCTGCAAGCCATTGGCTCTTGCTTGCACCAATGGGCGTGTGGCCCTACTGGGCAGTCAGTCGGTGGGCGAGGGAGGCAACGCGGAGGAGGATGCTGCCTGCCGGCTGCCGGGAGGAGTGAGGTGGTGAGGCTTCATGAGTGAGGTGAGACACTAGATCACCGGAATATGGTCTTGAAAGTGTACCGATATGCGGCCGGATGAAGCAACCATCCACTGGACCGCCAGATATGTTTTGAAAGTAATGTTCAACTTGCAGCCCGGCGATTAAACAATCGTCACTAAGTCCACCAAAGATGTCTTAAGAAATGAAATTTCAACTTTGCAGCCAGCGATGAAACAGTGGTCCACTGGACCACCAGGATATGTTCTGGGGGACACTTTGCTGCCCACTCATCAGGCTGGTGGGGGGTTTATTTAGCTTTTGCCCGCTGATTGGGCCAGTCGGGGAGGGGAATTTTATGCTTTGCCCGATCAGGCCAGTCGGGGGGTGGGGGGAATTTTTACACATTTGCCAGCGATCAGGCTGCAGGGGGGGCACAGGGAGTAGGTTGAGGGCCAGCCACAGATGGCAGCTGCTGTGTTGCACCCTGCAATGTGGCAGCTCACCTGTGGGTGGCCCTTGACTTACTCCTTTTTTTTTGGCTCAAAGTTGTGCAGGCACAGGTTGGGGGTTGCGCCTGAACAACTCTGCACAGTCCGCTGAGTATCGGGCTGTGCAGTTTATACATGGTTTCTCCCCCTCCAGTTCAGCATGCATTCATTTGCATTGCGCTGTTGCTCAGCTTGCCTTGGGGGGTGCAACTGCCTCCTGCTGAATATGGCAGAATGGCACAATTTCGGACTTGCACAGGTGCAACCCTATTGCGCATGGTGCAACCCTTTTGAATATCTAGCCCATTGTCTAAAAGCGATATGGGTCTATACATAGCGGGATTTTTCTTCTCTCCTCTCTTATAAATGGAAATAATCAATGCTCCTTTCCAAGAAGATGGAAATACTAATGTAATACAGCAGTTATTGCAAATGGTACTAAAATCTTGGCCCATGTAGATGGAGTAACCAAAAATGCTTCAACCGGAATTTGATCCGGACCAGAAGCCTTTCTCCCTTTTAATGTAGTAATTGCAAATTGCACTTCAGATGTCAAAGTTTTCCTCAATTGAGTCATGTCTGGTTTAATTGTATTTAGTTGTACATCCATTGCTGAATCATAAAAAATATTCTAATAGTAATAGACGCATTCCTGCATCATAATGTAGGAATCAATCTCATACTTTAAGTTATCAGTTCCTTTGGCTACTAGTAGTCAATATGACTGATAGTCATCTTTTCTATTGTTGTTAACATTTTATTCCACTGCATTAACTGATATACCTTTTGTTTTAAATCCAAAAATGCCTTATATCCTATTTTAAATTGATCAAGAATCTTGCTTTTATTTAGTAATTCACTATTTTTGATATTTTTAATAAGCCAAGTGAGTCTGGATTTTTCCAGTCAGCACTCGGCATCAAACCATGTATTCTGCCTACAGATATTAGAGTGTTATAATGTTACATTTTTTCAATAAGGCTCTTATCACCTCACAACAATTAAGGATCAAATGATTCACTTCTTCTCGTGTGATGTCATTATCTATTTTACAATTAAAGTCTGAACTTTCTGCTTAATATTGTCTTCTTGAGAATCATCCCATCCAATTTTAATATGACCCCTTATTTCCATCTGAGGCAAAGTCTGTTTTATATTATCCTGAGCAGACTGTAATTTGGGCCTAATTATAAGTGGAAATGATCACTCTCAACATGCTTAATTACTTTACAGTATTCCCATATGTCCCCACTCCATAATAAGTAATCTATTACAGAAGGACCATGTTCAGAGAGATGGGTATAATTCTCTGCCTTATCCTCTTCTATTCTCCCATTCATTGGTGTAAGAAAATGAGTAGACATCAAATTAATTTGTTTATGTCCTGCCATGTTGACTTTTGAATCAAGTGAAACTCTATTATGTATGACGGTCTTGTCATCAGACCAACTGTGTAAAGTATTGTCAGCATATCCATCATAACTGCCAATTCTGGCATTAAAATCTCCACAGAGAAGAACATGATCATATGTGGACACAGCCCAGATCTTATTCATTTCATCATCCAACAACTCCCAAACTTTCTATGTATAAAATTTGGAGGTTGATGGAAGAATGTGAATATTTATAACACAAAATTTATATTGATAAAACTTAACATAGATTGCCAGCATATTAAAGTTGGAAAATATTAGGTCAGCCCCAATATCTTTATCTAACTTCACCCAGGTAACCAAGCCCCCTGCATATCTGCCTGATTTTATTAATTTCTGACCTGGTACATGATATCCTTGATACCCATTTTGTGATACATCACTCTCAGGTGCATGCCAAGTTTCTTGTAAGTATATGATAGTGTGTTTTTCAATGAAAGCTAACCATTCCTTATCTGCAAATTTAGCATGTAATCCTGCTAAATTCCAAGTGAGGAATAAACAATAATTTTTCCCTTGGGCACTATTCATCACCTGTCTTGCTAGTTGTCAGTTGCTTGATAAATCTAAAATATCAAATCTGTTTGAAGTAGTAACAATAAACAATGTTTCCATATAGGGACTGTCTCCATTTTCACCATATGTTTCCTGTCTGGTGGCCCCATGATTACAGATAGGATGTATGGTCTGCTTTTCAGTTTGGACTAAGTGCAGACCCACAGTGTCTAAAAGGCCTACACGAGTCAGAATTTTATTAAACAAGCTTTGATATTGTACTGATATCAAGATTTGGTCACATTCTAAGTCAGTTCCATTTCTAGATACTGATATAGCATCCCAATTTTCTATAGATACTTTATACTGAGTAGCTGTTCTATCAGGTCTACAAATATCTGTTTGAGTTTATTATTATTTTCAATTTAGTTCTGGACATGCCATATAGCATGATAGTATCTGTCACTTTGTCATCACTCTTATCACTAAATCTGTTCTTAGTTTGGCATATTAATTCACTATCCACTATGTAGAGACCAGTTTTATCTAGAACAGTAGCCTTTTGTAATATTAAATCCACCAATACAGTCTTTGATCATTATATCTACTTGTCCATTTTTTGAGTCAGATTCTCATCTGTGTGCTTTTGTGACTTCAATTTTAGATGGATCAATTTTCAATGCCTGTGTAAAAACGTTGCACAGCAGTTTCTTACTTTTTTCCACATTTTCTTTTGATATTGGTTTCAGCCCAAAGATACTGATTTGTTTCCCAGATAACTCTTGCTTTTTAGGAACAGTAGTCTCCTTCCTATTTATATAATCCACTTCATTACTATATTTCCTAAATTCCTGGTTATTAATCCAAATGTGATTTGATAATTTGTGTACTTTGCAAAAAATTTAAATATGGTCTATCCCTTTGTAATCTTGATCTTTCCATATTTGTACAAAATCATCTTCTATTATATCAGCTCCAATTTCTGCCCTAAAAATGTTCACAATCTTGTTTTTTTGTGTCAATTGAGATATTAGTCTCTTTACATGTGTACCCATATAGGACTAGAATTGCACAGTTCTCAATATCAATTAGATCCTTACTCACTCCCTGTTTTATTTTACTATTTTTATCATTCAAGCATCTGCTTGCAGAAGAAGACTCCTCCTCCCTTCTGTTTAATTTATTTTTTTACTGTTTCTGACCCTTGGATGGTATACCAATCATCTCTAAAGGCTTTACTAACATACTAACATACTAAAATGCTAGCAGAATAGGCCTAACGGTCTTTTGAGTCTGCTCGATTGGTCAGCACCCACCCTGGGTGCTGACCTTGCTGCCCCCCTCGCCTTCCCTGGCTTCTCCCTTCCCAGTTCCGGATAGTCTTGCTGCATTGGATTTTGCTTCCAGAACCCTTCCCCTGTACCTGAACCAGCCCCTCTTGAACCCCTCCACCGTCTCTGCCTCCACCAGCCCCATAGATGTGCATTCCATGACTCCACCACCCTCTCAGTGAAGTAGCACATCCTCCTTTCTCCCCTGAATCTCCCCCCCTCCATTTTCCACCCATGCCCTCTAGTGGCCCCCTCCTCCTTCCTTCAAAGCACCCTGACTGTTTCTCCCCTTGTTTTCCTCTTCATGTACCTGAAGACCTCTATCATGTCCCCCTGGTCCCTTCTCTCTTCCAATGTGTACATATTTAGCTCTTCAAGCCTCTCCTCATAGGTCCTGTCCCCAAGCCCCAAATCATTTTGGTTGCCCTCCTCTGGACCCTCTCCAGGAGTTTAATGTCCCTCTTTATGTGTGGCCTCCAAAACTGCACACAGTTCTCAAGGTGTGGCCTCACCAAGCAGTTATACAGAGGGAGTAGCACTTCCCTCCTTCTGGAGGTGATCCCCCTAGCGATGCATCCCAGCATCCTGTTGGCCTTGGCTGCTGCCCTCCTACAAGTCTCCGAGTTGTTCATCTTTACATCCACCACCATCCCCAGGTCCCTCTCAGCCATCAAGACTTGTAGCATCCCCCCCCCCAGGTGAACACTTGGCCCGGGTTTCTGGCCCCCAGGTGGAGTACCTTGCATTTCCCTGCATTGAACCTCAGCTTCCACTTTCTAGGCCATCTTTCCAGAACCTCCAGGTCCCTCTGTAGGGCCACCCACCCCTCCTCCCCATCCACCACCGCCCCCAGTTTTGAGTCATCCACAAAGAGACTCATCTCACTCCTGATTCCTGTCCTTATGTCAGAGACATAGGCGTTGAACAGGAGGGGCCCAAGGACTGATCCCTGTGGGACCCCACTAATGACCCTTCTTGGGGATGAGACTATCCCTCCGACTACGACCCTCTGGGTCAGGTCCTGGAGCCAATTGCCTATCCATCTGATCATCTGATTCCCCACCCCCAATTTTCCCAGCTTATCCAACAGGTCCACGTGAGGAACAGAGTCAAATGCCTTGCTGAAGTCTACAAAGAGGACGTCCACTGGTCTACCCAGGTCCAAGGCACTCGTCACCCAGTCATAGAACTCCACAAGGTTTGTCTGACATGATTTCCCCGGGATGAATCTATGCTGTTTATCGTCCAGGCACCCTGACTTTTCCAGGTCCCCCCTAGCCTTTCCTTGACAATGCCCTCCATCACCTTGCCCACCACCGATGTCAGGCTGACAGACCTGTAGTTCCCTGCCACCTCCCTTGATCCCCCCTTGTAGATAGGCACTATATGCGCCACCTTCCAGCCCTGGGCAACCACCCTGTCCTCAGAGAGATGGTGAAAAGCTCCACCAGGGGTTTCGCCAGGACATCCGCAAGTTCCTTCAGCACCCTGGGATGTAATTTATCCGGCCCCGGTGCTTTCTCCATCTTAAGGGAGCTGAGGGCTTCCCTCACTCTCTCTGCTGTGATTTCCACTTCCGGTATCTCTTCTCCCTGCTTAGCCCTCCCCCCTCCTGCCAGTGATGCCTCCCTCTCCCCAGACCCACCGATCGGTAAGGGTGCCACCCTCCTCAGTATCTCTGTCTCCTCCCATGTATGATGCAGCACCCCCATTTTCCTTGGTGAAAACTGAGGTGAAGTACTCATTTAGTACCTCAGCCTGCTCCCCCGGGTCTTGTGTCCATCTCTCCCCTGATTTAATCCTGCTAATCTGCCCTTTCACCGTTCATTTTTCCCCAATGTATCTAAAAAACCCCTTGTTCCTTCTCCTAATTTCCCAGGCCAGGTTCTGCTCCTTCCTTGCCTTAGCCGCCCTCACCACCCTAGTGGCCCTTCTAGCCATCAGCTCATACTCCCCTCGATCCCTTTCACTCCTTGAGCACTTGAATTGCCTAGAGGCTGCCTTCTTTCCCTGCAACACCTCCTGGACCTCCCTGGTCCACCAGAAGGGTTTTTGGGCCCTAACGCATTTTCATCTTACTCTTGCACAGGTGCTGGTAGCATCTTGCACCCCTTTCCTGATGATTTCCCACCTACTATCAGCATCCATATCTGACCCAATCACATCCAAATGCTCCTTAAGGATCCTTCCCATTTCCTTAAAATCCGTTCCCCTGAAGTCAGTTACCTCTGTCTTTATGCAGCCTTCTAGCCCTCCTAGGTCCAGGTAGAACCAGACTGTGGCATGGTCACTCCCCGCCAATGGGTCCCTTATCTCCAGGCCCCTAATCTGGTCACTGTTTGCCAGGACCACATCCAGTACCCGTGCCTCCCTGGTTGGTTCCCCCACCTGCTGAGTTAGGAACACATCTTGAAAGACATCCAACAACCTCTGTTCCCTGGTCACAGAAGATGTCATAGTCTCCCAGTCTGTTCCTGGCATGTTTAAGTCCCCCAACACCACCACCATTCCTCTGCCAGTCTGCAGTGTCTCCCAACATCTGCCACCAGACTCTCCTCCAGCTCCTCCGCCAGGGCAGGGGGTCTATACACCACTCCTATTTTTACTCTCTTGCCCCCCCTTATTATCAAGGTGACCCAAATCACTTCCACATTTCCCTCCACCTCCTCTACTCCCCCTATGCCAATGCAGTTTTTGAGTATCATTGCTACCCCTCCTCCCCTTCCCTCCCCCTGTCCTTCCTGAACATAGTGTAACACTCCAGGTTCAGGTCCCAGTCATGTCCTGCAGTGACCCAGGTCTCAGTGACCGCTGCCACATCTACTGCTCCCTCAGTTAGCATTGCCTGGAGCTCAGGCATTTTATTTCCCAAGCTCCTGGCATTTAGCAGGACTACCTTCCACCCTTTCCCTATACTTCCATTTCCCATGCTCGTGTTCCCATGGGGATTCTGTTTTCCCCTGGTCTGCACTTTATCAGTCGGCCTTTTCCCGCAATCCTCCAGCTCCCCAGGGGGGTGGAGACAGAGTCCCTCATTTATCGGCACCTCCTTGACAGCCTTTTCTCCCATCCCTTCCCCCTTCACAAGTTTAAACCCCACTTTTCACCAATGAACCCCTCTATTTTCAACTTAAGGATTCCCCTTCCTTCCAAATTGAGATGGAGCCTATCTCTAGCATACAGCTCCTTATCCTCCCAGATCTCCCCAATCCCCCATCAACCCATACCCTCTGGCCTCACACCACTCCCTGAGCCACTGGTTTATCTCCTAATCTTCCTTTTGTGCTCCCCACTAGCCCTTGGCACTGGCAGGATTTCTGAGAAGGAAACTGTGCATCCTATGTCATGACAGACCCTGGCAAGCTCCCTGAATCTTGCCTGTATCTCTAGCTCACTATTTCCCTCAATGTCAATTGTACCCAGGTGGACCAGTATGTCCGGGGAACCCCCACAATCCTTTGCCAGCTGATATACCTCATGCTTAGCCCTGTGCACTGTTAGTCCAGGGAAGTATTTTGTTCTAACTGGCCAGGCTTCTCCCTCCCTATCCCATGTAATACCCCTGATCATAGAATCCCCCAACAGAGCACTCTGACCGCTCCTTTTCCTCCATTTCCCCCCTTCCATATCCCTCATCCTTTCTACGGCCCTCCACCCAGCCCGGCTTCTTGTTCCTCCCCTATCTGGGTGCCACATGCCACCCCTTCTTATTTACCCTGGCCACCCCTCCCTCCAATCCTATGCCTCTCCTCCTCCTGAGTATACTTCTGTAGCTTGCTAACTCCCCCGTCACTGCTCGCAATTGGTCCTTCTCCCCCATCTGTAAAACTAGCCTGGCTCATCCTCCTTTCCTTGCTGTCTCCATTTAGTCCCTCCTTGCTTGTTGTGCTCCCCTGGACTAAACCCTCAGCTCCCTTTACTGAATCCTCCTTGTACTTCTGGTCCTTCTCCTTTACCTTTCCTCCCAACTGGTCCTTCTCCTTGCGATTTCCTCCCTCTTGCCCCTGCCCCTCCTGCTCTGATTCACTGCTCCCCCCATTCTCCTGCATTCCAGGTCCCCCCCATTCTTCCTGCTATCTGGCCCCTGCCTCCTGCCCCCCACTTCCTTTCCGTCTCTAACCACCCCTGTCATGGCTACAACACCCCCCTCATCCTCGAGCAGAAGAAAAGAATTGAAGTGGTTACTGAGTGTAAGGTCTGATCCACCTCCCTGCCTTGCTTCCTTCTGTCCAGACCTGGCCATCTGCCTACTTCCCTGAGAATGTTGTCCCTCTGTCCCTCCTTTGTGAGGGTCCCCAGTTACCTGCCTGCTTCCTTGGTAGTGTCCTTTTGGACCCCCTCTGCCAGGGTCCCTATGTGATCCCTGTGTATTCTCTAGCACTCCTTTCCCTATGCTGCCATCCCCAGTGCTTGGTGCAACCATGTGGGAGATCCCCTGCCCCCTTCCCCAACCATACCTCCCCCCTTCCCCCAGCTGTCTCCTAATCCCTGAAACCTCCTCCCTAAGCTGTGCCAGCTGGTAGCACACTGGGAAACCACCAAACTTCCAAGCCCAGTCCAGTATCATGGCTGCTCCACACCCTGTGCACCCCACCACCCTCCCAAGGATGCCGGCCCTAATGTCGTGTAGTTCCATCCCCTTCCAAGTAGGTTTCCTTGGGTGAGTCACCAGGATCCCCCCAGTCCAAGATACACCCCTACTGCATAATCAGGTCACCCACTAATCTTAGATACAGTCCCACAGTACACCGGTAACCCTGTTACTAGGTGCAGTACAACACAGTAAACTTATAAGGGAAATGAACAACTCCCTAAGCTCCTGTCTCCCAGCCTTTAAATCCAACATCCAGTGGCTAGAACTACATGAGCTGCACCTGCAACCTTTTCCTCCAATTGCAGGGCAGGTGTTTCCCTATAAATTAGCAGAACTCTGGGGAGGGATGGGTGAGGGGTGGGTTTTAAGGCAGACACCTGACTCGAGAGAGAGTGTATCAGCCCTGTGTCTCCCCTCCAAGCCCAACAGCCAAATACCCAGGCCCAAGCAAATCCCACCAAATAGGTTTTAAATCAGAAGAAATAGGCCTCCACCAGTGCAGCTTGTTACACAGTGAAACATCCAACAAATGAGCCCACTTACAGCCACCAAACCAATTTTCAAACTTTCAACAGCCCCCAAAACAATACCCTGCTAGCCCCTTAGAAGTAAGAAAGAAAAGAAATAACCTTCTACCAAGTAAAATCCACAAGAACCCTGTGAAAACAACAAGAAGCAGCTACTGTCCTGGAACACAACTGATCCTGTCCCCTTCCAGTTCCTTCTGAGAGTATCAAGTTCAGTATCAAATTTTGTGAGCTGATCTTTTATTTCATTCAATACCTCAGATGTGTGTTGTACCTTCACTTCATTAGGAGCATCTATGATGCTATACAAGTCCAGACCCTCTGAATTATAGCTATCTTTTTTCCCCTGTAAAGTCTGTTTTCTATTTTCATTAGATTGTGCTCTTTGTTCCATTGTAATAACGGTGTCTAAAATTATTCTATTTTGTAAATGTTTCTGTTTTCCTATGAGGCATTTTTATTTTTCTTCTTTATTTTTATCATTTTTTATTCCCTTTTTCCTTCTTGATTTTCTTTCCTTGACTTTGTTCAAATTTACTTTAGGTGTGTCTGGTATATGGATTGGGGACAATTCTGGTAGAATTTTTTCATTTTCATCTACAATAATTGATGTGGAACCCTCTTCAGGAAATAAATCTCTCTATCTTTCTCAACATTGCATCTAACCTTCATCCATTGATAGCAATGTTTTCCTTTAAATTATCAAATTCATATCTAAAATTAGTAAGCTGTTCTATTATAACTATATGTGCAGCATAAGGATTACTTATACACTTTTTAAGATCTTCACTGAGTCCACACGGATAATTTTGTACACTATTGTCAAAACCTGGATGCTTAGAATATGTTTTCACCATGTCATATTCTCTCTCTGGGGAACTATACCACTTTAACCGATTTATAATTTTTTGAAAATCAATAGCAATATTTTCTAAATCTTCATGCCAGGTAGATTTCTAATTAGCCTCAGCAAAATATTCTCTGAAAAATTTAGAGACTGGGAAGATATACAGTGACAGGAACTTTGATCCATGTTCAATACTGTCTCATTATTGATCACTGTTTCTATTACAGATACAGATTTACCTCTGTGTTCCTTAAGTGATCCATCTATCATTGTACCCATTAGATCTGGGGTAACTGATAACCTAATGGCCTCTTCTGCAAGGCTACCAGTTTGGAATGCTAATTTACCACTAGTATAGGTATCCTTAATTGAAATTACCTCATGCAATTTTTCTGATGGATTAGCTAGTATAAAGTGATCCAGAATTCTGGTCTGCTTACTAGCATCACTTTTCTTCAGTTCTTTCTTAGCCTTCTTTGTTTTGTTAGCTTTCACACTTTTAGCAGTCTTTACTTTATTATTAGTTTTATCCTCCACTTTTACTGTATATTTCCTTTTTCCCTTTGCGGCTCTAGTTCCTACTTCTTTAGGTGTTGAGTGATTGCCTACATGATTATGCAATATTTCCATATTTATAATATCACTTTCTGCTGCCGCCATTAAAATACTAGCATTTTCCCTGATCTCTGTGTTAATATCTTTGATTAACCTGACAGACTCAGTCTCTGTTTTATATGCTTTCTTCCTGGTTAACACCATTTTAACACCTTGGTTTAATTATATGCACTCCAAAAAAAAAATTTAAATATATCAAGTTCTTGCTAGATGGTAGAAATATGTGCTGCTGCATATATTATTCTGTGGAAACAGTACCTATGGTGCTGAAATGGTGCCAAAGGAAAACTGAATTATATCAATCCTACACCACACTATATAAATTAAATATTTATAAAATCAGTGGTTATAAAAACCTCAAGTCCATCTGATCTAAGTTCTTCTTAATAAAAAGTCTGGGATATAAAGTCTGTGAATATAGCAGCAATGTTGCAGCAATCAGCTTACAGACAGTCCACAGTTCTATTAAATATGCCTTCTCTGTTTCTTGAGTTGAACAGGATAGCCTTCCCATATGACACTCCAATTGTTCTCTGGAATGATGAGATATTTGAAGCAGACTGTTTGTGTGATGTGTTGCAATATCATTATTTGAATTGTGCTTCAAATGAGCTTTAAACACTTCTCTGCATTTATCACCTCTGTAACTTCTTGAGGTATCCACTAAGTTTAAACAAAAAAAAGGAAAAAATTAATTTTATAGTAATTTATATTGATTGATATAGATATATTTCTATCACTTTAATAAAAAGTCCCTTATATAAACAAACTCTGTCTTCTCTTATATCATAGATAAAAATAACAGCAAAAAGGGGAGACCCTATCGCATGTCCTCATAATTGAAACTTTAGCAAGTATGGCAATATAAAAATATGGCAATATCTGCAAAATAATCTAATCTAAATTTTAAAATGTACTTGTATATTTAATTTATTAATATCCATCCTCTGGTTGCTTACTATGTCACTTCAGCAAAAATCCAGGTAGAGAAAAAATCAATTTCAAACACTGACTTATCCAGGCAAAGAAGAAAATCAGTTTCACATGCTGACTTATCAGCTCAATGAGAAATGGCAAATAAAATAAAGTAATGCTCCAAATAGCGAGAAAATAACAGTGCAGGCTGCTAGCCTTCTATCAGTTAGGCTCTATGTGTTACTCTGATCTTTTCTTCCACTCCACTCAGGCTCTAAAAACAGTGCCGAGGATAATCAGTTCACACAGTCAAAAGTAAACATCAAAACGCTGTCGCACTGCATAAAGTAAATTACTTTTGGAGCAGAAAATTCATTTTTCAAAGAGGCAGAAGACTCTAAAACTTTGAGCAATTGAGAAGTGCCGAATGCCTCTTACTTCCTTGCTTGAGCAATGTTGAACAGAAGTACTCTACTTTGCCTTTGCCTGTGTGTTCATATAACAGAAAGCCACAAGTATAAACTTAAGTGTATACTAATTAATATAAATGTGCACATCCACACATGTACTAGCATGTATCAGTATATACACATAGCATACAGGGTAGTACTATCAAGTACTATCAAATGCTATCAGTTGCTGTCAATTACTATCAATTGCTAATTGTCTTGTCAGCTACCGTAGTACACCATATAGAAGCATATAATATATTTTGCTACATGTTTCACTGCCTATTATCATGCATACTAAATTATATTACTGTAGATTTTAGAATACATGTCAACAGAGAAAATAAGGGACAAACATCTGTACACTATAGAATAACTGCCTATCAGCATCTAGGTAATAGTGCCTAACATTAGAAAATTCAAACTTAAAAAGTTAAAAAGATGAAAGCTCTATTATTAATAAAATACCAGAGCTATGTTTATTTAAAAATTTAGTCCGTCAATATGAAGTTAACAAACACAAAGCTTCAGCTTCAGTTTATCAAATATACATCCCTTGAATAACAAAAAACATTGCAACAATGGAGCTGGCAAAGCAATTTATTTGGTGCAGCCTTCTCACAGGTCCTTTGGCAGTTCTGAGCAGCCATCTTCTCCCATCTCTCTCTCTCTCTCTTTCTGCATGGTCAGACCGGCTTATCGCTGATGGAGTATTCCGCCCTCACCTCGGAGAAAATCCTCTAGCATACCTGCGGACCTTCTTCATTTTGCAAGCTGGCAATTTGCAACATTTTTATCCATGTCTTGATAGATGTTTCCCCTGACTTCAGGATTTTTTTCTGAGACTAGAGGAGAACCCCTGGTGGCAAATATTTACTTCTATTCTTTAGTTGTTCTTGGTAATTCTGGTTTAATGGTGACTCTCTGCATGCAAGAGCAAGAAGCAAAATCCATATGGATATGAGCAGGTAATGAGCTCCAAAGTACTGGGACAACCATTCTAAAAGCTCTGTCTCCCGAAAGTCTTTACTGAAAAGGGAGGACAACTAGCCTGCCTGCATTGGTGGAGTGGAAGTGACAAACTGGGAAGTAAGGCTCAAGGAAATCTTTCAAGTAGTTTAGACCCAAACTGTGTAGGGTCTTGCATATTAAAAAGCATATTTTGAAGGTGATGCACAACTGCAAAGACAGCTAGTGTGACGCCAGCAAAACTGCCATGATATGGTCACTCTGTGAGGAGTCTATTATCAGCCACCCTGCAACATTCTGGACCAACTGTAGGTGGTGCATCAAACCTTCAGAGAACACTAGTTAGAGAGCATTGCAATAGTCCAACCTAGAGGTGACAAAAGCATGAACGAGTCTCACCAAGTTTGCATGAGGTAGATGCTTTTTAATCCTGGTAATGTTTTGGAGATGGTAAAAGCCAGATCAAACCACACCTGTCATCTGTTGTTCTAACATTAGTCTGTAGTCCAAAATGACCCCCAGGTCCTTCACTGCATTATCAGCAATGAAAGAATGTCCACCCACTGAAAGGAGGGACAAATCTTACACAGCAACTGAGTCCCAGCATCCCAATTCAGTCACTAGGACCTTTGGTTTTCCTGGGTTGAGACACAACACGTTTAATGCTATCCAATCATTTAGCTAAGCAAAACATCCTGACAACATTGAAGTCACAATTTCTTTGCCAGGGAACAAGACAGATACAGCTGAATCTCATATGCAGAGCAGTGAAACTCGACACCATACTATCTAATGTTCTCCCCCAAAAGCAGCATGTATGCAGAAAAAAAACATGGGGTTAGGATTGAGCCTTGATGAGCTCCACCAGATAAATCAGAGGCCCTAGATGTAAAATTACCCAATGATACCTGTTGCTTTCTCCCAGTTATGTAGGACTTAAACCAGCAAAGAGCTGAGCTAGTAAGACCCACACAGTTCCTCAGGCAATCCATGAACACCCCATGGTCAACTGTATAAAAAACTGTTGAGAGATCAAAGGGGACCAAAATACAGCAAAGTCCTCCATCTCTCACTAGGAGGAAATTGTGAATCACCCTGAGAAGAGCAGTCTCATTGCTGGGACATGGCCAAAAACCCGACTGGAGAGGTTCATAGGTGGAGGAAGTGTCCAGGTGGTCTACCAGCTGCTTTGCCACCACCTTCTCAATAAACTTACTCAGAATGGGAAGGTTAGTGACAGGCATGTAGGTCACTAGAATGTCGGGGTCCAAGGAATGCTTTTTAATGAGGGGTCTAACCAAGGCCTTTTTCAAGGCAGATGGAAAAACACTCTTTCAAGGAAGTATTGATGATCTCAGGAAACACCAGACCCAGGAACTTGCCAGAGCTGAGAATCAGTCATGTTGGTCCAAGGTCCAGCAAAGAGTTGGTGGGGTGCAAACTAAAGATTACCCAGACTACCTCAGTCTCAGAAACAGATTGAAATGCATCCAGGACAGACAGATCTACATTACCAAAGGAGGGAGCACTACTGGCCTATGACATGCCTCTCAAAGAGATACCCAATCTAATGGCTGACACCTTGTTAGATAAAAATCATCCAAACACATCTTATTTTTCTGCAGAAAAGGATCTAATTGTCCACAGACAGGAAGGATTTAACAACCCATCAATAGTACAAAAGAGTTGTGCTGGACAATTCTTCTCTGGAGCAATTGACCTAACCAGGAACTCTGTCTTCTTCCAGTTCATTGCCTGTTAATACATAACATAAAGAGTCCTAAATGCCAATCTGTCCTCCACAAACCAGGAACTTCTCCAAGAATACTCCTACCTCTGGCCCTTGAATTTCTACTGACACAGATCAGCACAATACCATGGTGAGCTATGATGGGACATCAAGGGATGAATATGATAAGGTATAATAGAGACTAAGGTGGCCATGAGGACTATATTATAGTGTTCCATGGACCTTCAGGACACTGTGCCAAGCAAGAAACATACTCCAGCCATCTAGTACTTCCTGGAGTTTGCAAGGTTCTGGATAATGTTTTGGATGGTACCTGATGGTCTCCACAGAGGAAGTTACCAAACAGGAAATCTCACCATGGAATGACACTACATGATGATCTTACCAAAAGGCGGGATCAGGTTTGACTGCACTAATGTCAAGTCACAATGAGAAGATCAGGTGAAAAATGTGGCTGTGCTGATGAGTTCCAGAGACAGCAGCCTGTGTAAGTCCCAGTGATGACATCAACTAGAGAAGTTCCTGTCTAAAATGTGAGGATTCATCATTGATTCAAGCATTGAAATCCCCCAGCTTCAACAGTCTGGGAGCATGAAGCACCTGTCTGGTGATGAAGTCCATGAACTCTTGCAGAAAGTCATTCCCACCACCTGGAGGTCAGTCGATGAGACTGATCCTGCCACTAACACCTAGAAGACATATAGCTGGAAACACATTCAAAGAACCTATAAGTTCTCATGGGACGGCAGTGAGTCCCAGAGTGGACTAACCACAAATGGCCACCCCATCCCCTCTGTAATCCCTCCTTGGGTAATGCACCATGGAAAAAACAGGTGGGACAGATGCCTCCAGGAAATGTCTTGAGTAATCGCCCAACCAGGTCTCTATGATACAAACAAGGTCAGCAGAGGAATCAGTTATGAAATCCTCCATCACTGCTGTCATATTCCTCAGTGATCTTGTGTTACAAAGAATGTCCCGACGGGGAGCAGTAGTGATGGCCAGATGGACTAGTACCTCATTGGTGACATTAGGCTTGGCCCTGGGGTGGGGGATGAGGCATGGCAGACCTCAGTTCTGATTCCAAATCCTCCTTGGGCAACTCCTTGTCCTTACCACACTGATCCTGCCTCCCCTCACCTATTATACATGTGACCTCCACTGCAGTTTTGGCTCCTCCTTTGTACAATCCCAGTTCCCTGCAGTGACTGAGAATGTCTGCAGGGAGAGCGAATTGGGTCCCTGTAAAAGGATGAATCTGCCACAGGTGGTTACCAGTGTAGATCTGCCAAACCACACAAACACCTCTCCACATCTTGACTCCATACTAAAAAAAACTAAATACCCACCCCAAACCACCCATCTACCACAGTCAACCCCTGACTCAATAAATAAAACTTACACCCATAATCATTCTTGCATGCAGTTTTTCACAACTGAGCATAAACTAATAAAAGGAGGGGGGAATAAAACAAAATAAGATAACCAATTGCCATTTAAGCCTTATTTAAATACTGGAGTGTCACAGGTTTATGGCTTAACACATACTGTCACTATATATGAGGAATATTATCCATATTCCATAAAATCAGTCACTACCTACATACTTCCAAACACACTGAATCTAGGAAAGATGGAAAAGAACCATTCTGCTTTCATCAGACTAGATCAAAGTGATGAAATCCAGATAACAAATGCAAATGCAGGGGGCAGGAAAAGATACCTAACACCTCAGGTGCCAGTCTGCTCATCATCACTCTCACCATACACAGAAGACAGGACAAAACAGCTAGTTATCACCTTCAGGGGTGGCACTGAGACCCCTAGAGTAGCCATCAAATACCCATCAACCTGACCAAAGGTCAGATAAGTGAGACCAGGATAAACCACAGTCTTTTGGGTGATGGACTCTGACTGAGGGGAGGGCAGCATGTCCAAGTTTCTTAACTCCCCTTAACCCCCCCAGATCCCACTCTCTCCTCACTCATCAGTATCTGTGAAGGCTTACCCTATCTGACTACCTTACCCATGGAATAAACTCACCCCAGCTAAGCACTTTCCTCTCTACAACTGAGGGTCCCCCTCTTATTCCTCTGCCCTTAATACTTGCAAAGCCAGTCCTCCAAATCCTATTCTAGACACCCCGTCCATCTCCCTTCCATGCATCAACCCCATAACACCATTACCCTCCCCTTTTCACCCTTAACCATGCTCTCCTCATGTACCCCATCTCCACAAACTCTCTCCCCACCTCCTCTCCATACACAACCTTCCCTGTTAACTCCTGCTGCTGTAGAATAAATGATGAGGCTGTCTACTAGCTGCTCCTGGTGCTTAGAGTGACTCAGTCAATTACACTACTCTCTGTGAGATTGCCTTGTAACCTTGAATTGTTTAACTGTTAATGGCAACTTAATCTGACTTGTTTACCTGTACTGGGAACTTTGTCTTAGTGTTTTGTTCCTATGTCCATGTACTGTGTTTGACGTGGAACCTTTGTAAATGAGCTTTCTGCTCAAAGGTACTTTCTAAATTATCAATTAATAAATAAATTAAATAAATAACCCACCAAAAAATGCAATAAGGAAGACAAGGAAGACAAGGAAGTAAAAGTACTTTCCTGAAGTGTAGAATGGAACCTTCATGAACTCCTGCCACACAGGACTGGGAGCAAGATTCCCTTCAGTCCTCCCTCTGGGCCAAACACAACACTCAGTCACCTCAATAGATGAGAATGGTGGTGGGGAGTCTTTTTCTAGTATCTCATGGTGGTGACTAAACAGACTGGTGGAGGAAAAGATCCAAGCTCCTCAATGAAGCTTTACTCCACTGATGCTGATACCTTCCAAGCAGAACAGGCACCCACCTGCTGGGACCACAGCCAGCATTGTCACAATGAGGGAAACAGTCCTCTCTGCCCATCAAAGATGCTGACAGGAAACCAAAAGGAACAGTCCACACCTCTCTGGTTGTTGGAACTCTGACTTGGCAGAATGTTGGGAAAACAAAGGTAAAACAAAAGTGGCAACTGGAGCTTAAAACTATTCTAAAAAAAAGCCAAGCATTGTCAACGGACTGCTGGTCTCAATTAAAAACTCAATTTCTAACTAACACTCAACAGCAACCTAAACTATCTTAGCCCTGAAAGTAAAGACAATTATAAACACAGTTCAGTTAAACTGTTTAAAACTTATTTTAGGTGGTCCAAGAGCACTTAAAAGGCTTAATAGCACTTTTAAAGGGTATACCATGTACAGGGCAGCTATGATAGGGCAATTACAAAATGGGCAACTCAATCAAGGCACCTCTGTAAACAGCTACCTGGTAGGGGAGAGAGCGGATACTGGGTTGGGCAAGGTACGCGAGAGGATGTATGTGCGTATACATGTAAGCAGGGCAGAAGGGGAGGGAAGCTATGTGGAACAGGGGGTGGTGGGCAGCTGCTGAGCTGGACTGCTGGTGTGGTGGGGTGGGTGCTCATTTGGGAGGTACAGGGTACAGGATTTGGTTCTGGTCCAGCGTGTTTTGTTAGTTGCCGCCTAGTGGCTTAATGTCTTTTACAAGTTTTCACTGCCCCTAACATGCACCCCCCTGGAGTTGAGAATCTAAATGTAGGGGGGTGTGGGTGGCACAGCCCTCCACATTAAACAGAAAGCTTGTAGGTTTTGGGCGCCTTTCTTTCCTTGGTGTGAGTGTGCATCGCTGAAATTCATTTTCGGTTATGTACACTCGCTGTAACGGCAATCGCTATTCTGTGATCGCCATTATCACATAGAACCCTTTTAAAGCACTTATATGGTAAAAAGGCAGAAATAATAGAAAAAGCAAAGGAGCTCAGATCCAACCTTGTGGCTCTCTTGCTTTTGCCTGTAGAAGGTATCTATCTATCTATCTATCTACAGTATCTATCTATCTATCTATCTATCTATCTATCTATCTATCTATCTATCTATCTATCTATCTATTTATCATCTATCTATCCATCCATCCATCCATCCATCTATTTATATATTGTATCTATCTACTAAAAGTATTTTACTGTAGCTATCTGTCTGTCTATCTATCTAGCTAGCTAGTAAGTCAGCTATCGGTAAAGAAAAAAAAGCATTAGGGTTTTTCTGACTATCGAACTGAATGCCAAAGCTCAACCGTGGTTTCAAACAAATTTTATTTTTTTGCCTGTGCCTTCCCATGCCCCCTAGGTGCCTCTCTTCTTCAGGCCCCATACGCACTGCCTTCTGGCTGCCTTTCTGCTGGCACTTACCTCCAGGTTTCCCAAGATCCTCCGACAGCCCCACAGTTCCAGCCTATTCCTGCCAAGTCCCCACCTGCTGCCACCAGTGAGGAAGCACCTAAGATGTCAGGATGATGGTCAGGGGGCAAGGATGGTGTGTTGGGGGGTTGAGTGGCTGGGAGGACACGCAGTGGGCTGTCGTATGATGCACCATTTTCTCCCTTCTCTCTGTTTCACCCTTGTCATGGCTACACATCATAGTGTCCTGGGAGAAACGCATGACAGTGTGGTTTCACCCACAACATCAAGTGTGTCTCCACCTTCCTGCCTGCAGGAGCTGCGTTAGGCGTGGTATAAACCATATCCTCCCTCAGCATCCATGCAGATACTTTGCAGCCTCCCTGCTGGTCTCCATTCCAATCATCCCAGGTATGACTCAGTGCAAAGCTGGGTCACCAGAATGATGAGAGGGTGCCTCATAGTTCATTGCCATGGAGCCAGCCAAACGTGTTTTGAGTGTGCACCTAAGTCTCACATGGCCGTGAGTCTCACACCACAAATGTAGTTCTGAGTCACAAAAGTGATGAACCACGCACTAGTTGGTAACAATCCAGTTATATAAGAACGGTGAAATAATGAATTGCAGTATACATAACAGTGACACTTCATTGTCTTAATCATTTCAAATCTAAAGAATTTCTCAGTAAAGCAACAAATCAAAGAATCATCCTTGGGGAAAACTCTAACAAAGCTGCAAGTTTCAAGTTTCAGTTCCCAGCCATTTGTGTGGTATCTGCAAGCACTAAACGGGTAATTGAAATCCCTATTTTAATGCATTTTCAATATTCTAGAGCCTTTCAACCACCTCACTTACCATTACCAAATTTAAGGGATTCAGAAAATCTGACATCAGCTACACGCTTTGCAAATTTCAGGTTATTCTTTTCAGGGAAGGCAGTGGAATTATTTTTGCAAAAACTGAGGTTGAACATAGAAATGCATTTGTAACCTTAAGTATAGGGGTGCAACTCTGCCCATGTAAATTAGGTGACTTAGGCTGCCCAAATACATCTATTATCGAACATCCATGACAATAACACACCTGAGTTGTGGGATGCTACATAAACCCCCGAGGGTGAAGCCCGCGGGGTTTATAAAAGCATCTCACAATGATGAATATTAAATCGAGTTTACACACCATCCCATATTTATGTTTATAATTGCTGGAGTGTGCTTTTCGGGTGAGCAATTATAAAAATAAAATAAGCTAACAGAGTAGTGTTCGGGACGCCGTGGAGCACTCTGGATTCTGCTGCAGTCCCTGGACTTCCTAGTTATACTGCTGCACTTATTGGAAGAAAAGAAAGAGGATATTTTGATTAAAAATGTGTAGAAACATTGATTTTTGTTTCAATATTAATTTACCACTGAGCAGCGGTTGCAGTGTCCTTCCGGGTTCGAGAGGCAGGGGCAATATGGCGTGGACCGGGCTGGGATCTCAGACTGATGGAGAAACACGGCACAGGTTTTTCTTTTATTTTGCTTCTGTTTTTAAGTGGCTTAGTTAAGACAAAGAGTTCTTTTTAAATAAAAAAGAAAATTACCACCGAATATGAGGGACCATGAAGTGTGCTGCGCCATGGGATTGCTTCATGGTACATCAGAGAACAGTGACTGAGGGATGGCTGTTTCAAGGGAAACCTGGCACGTGTTAAATTATAACCGGGTTTCCCTATGGGAAAAAGCGCTTGCCAGTAATTATAATAACAATAAATGCATGAAAATAATGGTACTTGCATTAAAATAATGGCTCGTATTAAACTAATGGTGCAAGTATCTAAATAATGGTGTATTCATGAAAATAATGGTACATGTGTCAAAATAAGGTTGAATGCACTAAAATAATGGTACGTGCACCAGAATAATGGAGTATTCATTCAAATAATGATACATGCATTAAAATAATGGTGCATGCATTACAGTAATGGTACTGTACATGCTTCAGAACAATGGTGCATGAATTAAAACAATGGTGTATGCATCAACATAATGATGCATGCATTAAAATAATGGTGCAAGCTCCAAAATAGTGGTGTATACATTAACATAACTGTGCAAGCATCATAATAATGGTGCACGCATTAACATAATGGTGCATACATTAAAGAACACCTTTCTTGGTACTGACAGTCATTAACAGGGAGCTTCTTAACTCATTGGGAGCTCCTATATGACATTTGCCAATTTTTTTAAATAGCCCCCAAAGGAAGGGGAGGGATTGTAATGTGTCCCTGAGGAGCTGGCTGCATGGTCCCTTTCTGCTTCCTGACTCTGTGATCCACCCCTGTGCTTTGACATTTTGTGATGTATTTATAGGTTGAGCATGGGGTTGCGTTCTATTCACTTGACTGGAGCATCTTTTTCTAAGGTGACTTTTTCCAACTTTAAATCGGGATTTGGTTCCGGTTGATGCCAGGGTTCGACTAACAAGGCTCTTGTTGTTGAACCTCGGCATCTATTGGTGCAAAATGAGGCTGGCAGTATAGCCAAGAGGTTAGAGTAACAAGCTGTCAATGAGCTTGGTACATACAGCAGACCTGGATTTGATTCCCACAACTTCCACTTGCATTTTGTGCAGCTCTGAGCAAGTCGCTTAACCTCCCCAGTGCTCTCAGGTTACTGCTGAAAACAAGCAGTTATGCTTGGTGGGCCTTACCCAATTACTAATGAATTAAAAAAACAACTCCAGATGTAAAATCATAAAATCATTTTTGAAAAAGACACTCCATTCAAGTAAATGCAGGCACCCTGTCACTCGACCTACAATGACATCTCAAAACATCAGAGCATGGGGGTGGATCAGAGAGTAAGGAAGTGGAAAGAGATCATGTAGCCAGCCTCTCAGGTGCAAATTCTGATCCTTTATGTCAGGGGCTGTTTAAAAAATCTGACAAGCATATTGGAGAACCTCCCAATGAGGTAAAGAAGCTCCCTGTTTCTTCATTTTAGAAATGAAAAATCCCAAGAAAGGTTCTCTTTAAAATAATGGCACATGCATTAAAATAATATTGCATGCATTTAAAATAAAGGTGTATGTATTAACAATAAAGGAGCAAACATCATTATGTTGATGAAAAGCAGGCAAACTGTCACAAATGTGCCAAACTGTTTGAAAATACCAATCTAACCTTTTGGCTCATTCATTTCAGCTGCATAGCAGAGCTATGCTGATGTATTGCTATGACATAGTAGAAAGGGGATTCTGGAAGCACGTGACCAGTGGCTAGTGGCACTGTCACACCCTCTGATCACCATCCCTGCTGTCTAGTGTTGCTTCCCTGTTGTCTAGTGGCACCTCCCACCCTCTGATCACTGTCCCCATAATGTATTCCTTTTCCCTAGTGTCTAATGGCACCCGCACACTCCAATCACCGTGCTAATATATTCCTCTTTCCCTGGTATTTAGTGGAACCACTATCCCCTGATTCCCATCTCAGTAATATATTCCTCAACTGTGTCCTGTCACAGTGGAGTTGAAGCACATGAGGTTCTCTATTTCTACTATAGTGCTTCTTCTCCCTCCCCTGGGGCAATATTTTGCTGCTCTGCACTCACGTCTGGTTCACATCCAGGTTCCGAGCATGCACTTTTTTCCTCTTCTTATTTACATAAAATAATCTTTCACTGGCATCTAGTGGCACTCCTTCACCCATCCCATTTAACAATCTTTCTGTGGCGTCTAGTAGCACCTCCACCCTCAGATCACTGTCCCCATACTGTATTACTGTTTCCCTGGTGGCTAGTGGTACCCCCACCTTCAGATCACCAATTCCACAGTCTAGTGCTATTTCCCTGCTGTCTAGTTGCACTCCCCACCCTCTGATTACCATCCCCATAATGTATTCCTCTCTCTGGTGTCTAGTGGCACCCCCCACCCTCTGATCATTGTCCCCATAATGTTTTTTTCTTTCCCCATTATCTAGAGGCACCCACCCACCCTCCAATCACTGCCACCTACTATATTCCTTTTTCCTGGTGTCTAGCAGCACCCCCACCCTCTGAAGTCTGAAGCTGTCCTCATTATATATTCCTTTTTCTTTGGTGTCTAGTGGCACCCCACCCTCCAATCACCATCCTGATCTGAAATAAAGAAAATGAACCCTTAAGTTTTTTTAAACCTTTAAAAAATAAAACAGCTTGTTGCCGATCTGACCTCCCACCTCCCACACAACACCCACATATGCACAACACCCTACATGCACCCTCACTCACCAAAACATGCCTCATGGTAAACATCCACTCTCCAATCAAAGATACGCCTTGTTGCTGGAACCACTTGTTGCAGTATGAGAAATTAAGGCAAGTGCAATTCAGTGTATTTATTTAAAAATTGGTAACTGGGAAAGGCACACTGATCTGAGGCTCATATCTAGGTGCAGCTTGTAGGGAGAAGGGAGTGGTATACAATACAGGTAAAAAGATAACATTACAAAAAAAAAGATCATGCTGCAATAATACAAACAGACTCAGATATAATGTCTCAAAATGAACAAAACTTCAGCACAGCTCAGGTGGGCCTGCAGTATAGTTAGGGAGTACTGGGCAAAAGCAAGAAGCAGCAGGTAAGAGTTGAAGCAGGTCTTGAAGGCAGGGGGAGAGGTAGCTTGACGAAGAGTAGGTGAGAGTTGATTCCAGAGGGATGGGAATTGGTAAGAGAAGGTGGACTGATCATAGGTTGAGTGGAGGTGGGTAATTGAGATGGAGCAGAGTGGATAAGAGTAGGGATGGGCAGTGGACAGGAGAGAAGAGAGATAGGATGGGAGGTAACCAAACCAGTACTTTACGATTAGTTCAAAGGAGTGGTTATGGTGACAGTGGGAAAGTGGAGGGATAAAGAGGAATAGGGGGAGCAGTGGTATGTGTGTGGAAAGGGGAGTTTGAGGTAAATAAGCAAAAGTTGTGAAGGAGGGTGTCTAATTAAGCCATGGAGGAGTCAGGAGTGGTTGCAAAATTGGTGTCAGCATAGTCAAACACTGGAAGAATAGTTTTGATTACCAGCTCCCAGTGAATGGATGGAGAGAGGCAATCTTTATTTCGGTACAGTACACCAAGCTTTGGGTGGAACCTAGAGTGTAGGGAGTCTATATGAACAGAAAGGTCAAGATTGTCATTAAGCCAAACCCAGAAGCATTTGAATGTTGAAATTGCTTTGAGAGGTTAGCTATCTGGGGTGATGAACAAGGGAAGGGATGGGAGCTTGGCCAGTTTTTGTCTTGTCCTGAATGTTATTTTAATAATTTTTTTATTGATGTTGACTCTTAGCTGGTTTGCCTGAAACCAACTTAGCACATTGTTAAAATCATGATGGAGAGGAGTCTCCATGTTTGGAGTAGAAGGATCAGTGGTGTTGATGATAGTATCATCAACACAGATGTGGAGTTGGGAGATAGAACAAACATTAATGATGTCATTGATGAAAAGGGAGAAAAGGACTGGGCATGGGATGGAACTTTACGGGACCACGGCAAAGATGAGGATAGACTGGAACCCACCTGGACAGACTGATGCCTATTTGTGAGGTAGGAGCTGAACCATTTCACTGCTGGAGCCACCAGGCCAACCAAGTGCAGCTTATTTAGTAGGAGCAAATAGGATACTGAGTTGAAAGTCTTCACCAGGTCTATAAAGATGGAGGCAGCAATGTGCTCAAGATTTATCCCTGAAAGGATAGAGTCTGTGACATGCAGTGAGGAGGAAGTGGTAGAATGACCCCTCCTTACACCAGCTGGACAGGGGACAGGGTGTCAGAGGCAGAGAGGAATTCTGCAAGACTAGTGTAGACTAAGGACTCCTGGAGTTTGGCTAGGGATGGGAGAAAAGATATAGGACAGTAGTCCCCAGTGGAGGCTGGGTCACCACCTTTGTGGAGAGGCATGACCTTGGCCTCTTTCCAGTCCAGAGGTACTTTACCAGAGGTGAGGGAAAGATTCAAGAGGTGCTTGAGGGAGAGCGCAATGGCTGGGGCATAGATGTTGAGATGCTGTGGGTCACTGCCATCTGACTTATTCTTGTTAGGTTTAAGGGACCTGAGTACTTGAAGGACTCACTGTTGGGAGATTGGGGGAAGTGGTATCTGTTTGGAGAAGGAGTAGTGGAGGTGAGGGGGGCTGCAGTAGGGTTGTCAGGAAGAGCACATATGATAAAGAACTTATTGAAGGTGTGCAAAACAGACTTAGGGCCTGAGACACAATGAGCCATCCAATGAGATGGTGGGGGAGCTATCTGGGAGAGGTGGTTGGGGAGACAGTGGATTGTTTTCCAGAAGCTTGTGGGGATGGGTGGAGTTTGGAATGCAGGTGGTCCTTAAAATAGTCTGCCTTTTCAGGATGGATGGGCTTTGTACATGTGTTTCCTAGGATTCTGTACTCTTGGTGGTTGGCCATGATCTGGGAGGATTTGAAGATGGCCAAGGCAGGGTTGCCACCTTTGGATGAGGCAAAAACCGGATCCTAAGCTCCACCCCTAGCCCCACCCCTTTTCATGACTCATCATGCATTGTTCCTCATAGAAGTCCAGTTATTATATCAATAAAAAACAATGCTTAAAGCAGCAGTTCAACAAAAATGTGAAGATACTATACTGTACCTGATAGTTACTTTCCTAGGTTCTTCCTAATTATTTATTTACTTATGTATAAACATACAGTGATAAAAAAAATCTCAATTACAGATATGATCTGGGGGGAGACAAGGTAAATAGCATACAATAGTATACATACCTTATACTGTATATTTTTCTGGCTTCATTTCCTGTTCATGTCCACAGTACTATTTAAAAACCAAAGAAGTGACTATACTTTTTTCTTAAGGAAATAAAATAATTTAAAACATTTAATAATGCCTAAATTCTATTAGAGATAAAAAATGCTTACCAGCAAATGAAAGTGGAGGACAACTTGCTCTGTTACTGTTACAAAAGGTGGGGGCAGCTGTACTGCTGTGCCACTTTAAGGTGCAGTGGAAAGATTAGGTTAAGTAAATGCTAATGGTGTTAATGACCGTACTTTACACCTCCCATGTTGACTGCATTCATAAACAAAAGGCTACACTGACAACAGAACTTGTTTGTAACTTGAAAATGTAGCTGAAACAGTGAGTGATATGACAACATTTATTTCAAAAGTATGTGAGCACTCAAAATGGCTCAAAAACCTGACCAGCACAGAGCAAAACTGGATTACCTGATAGGGACCCTGAAAACCTGACCACAAGGAAAAAAACCTGACAGGTGGCAACCCTAGGCCAAGGCCTGATCAAATAATTTGCACTGGATGATTAGGTTTACAGTGATCCACAGGTGAAGAGTTATTTTCCATTCTGAGTAAACTTGTAAACATTTTATCTGTAAATATATCCTGTATCCTGTTTGCAAATACTCATAGTCCTCTAGTAAAGAATCTATTTTTGATAAGTCCAGTGACTGCCAGTTTATTTTAACAAGGTAATTTTACTATTTCTGCTGGACTCTGTTTGTAGTCCGTCTCTGAAGGGCACTCTACCCACAGTTATTGTGCTGATCCTCCTGACCTTGGGCAGGAGGTAAAAGGTGATGTTCTGGTTCTAGACAAAAATCAGATGGTGGCCAGGAATCAGAAGTCTCTGAGGGAGGACTGCCCTATAAGCAAGGGGCACAAGGGGCAGTTTTTCCATTTTACTCACAGCTGGTAACAGGGGTGAGGGATTTCTGTCACACTGCAGGGCAGTAGCAGTTAGAATGCAGGTCTCATGTTTCAATAGGGTTTTGAACTTTGATGCATAACTCTGTTATTTTAACATATTTTTGCCCCAGATTTCCAACATGGCATTTTTGGGACCTCACATCATGACCAATTGCAATAGAATAATGCAACTCTAACCTGAAAGGTGATTTAATATTTGCATTGTGAAATCACCTTTTGGGCAGCATTTGAACATTTTCAGCACTATTGTTCATGAGGCAGAGTCATAAAAATGCTAGGTTAAAATCTGGGGGCAATATATGCAAAAATGACAAAGTTATAAGCACATGTTGACATTTTTCTATGCTTATCCATAACTTTGGTAGTTTTCAATATTTTGACTCCAGTTTTTCAACATAGCCATTTTTTCACACTACCTTATGAACGTCACAATGGTCATTTTTGAAAGCCTGCCCAAAATGTGTTTTTACACCTGTGGCACTGATGATGTTTTGGTGGCATGGAATGACATTTTGGCACATACCGGGTTCATGAGGTGGGGTGAAGCAGCCTTTCTTTTTTATCAGTTGCATCCCTACCAACATTTTGCAGTCGTATTGGCTCTAACCAGAATTTTTTTGCCACAGGCATAGCTTAAAATCAATCCTTGCACCTATGCCAAGACATTCAGCGCTAGGGTTTTTGTGGTTACTGACCTGTGAACACCTGTTCTCTGCTCTGGTTTATATTGGATAAATGTAAAATATTTTTTTCTGCTGTTTAAATCTTTAAGTGTTTCAATAAAGATTGTTTTAAATGTACAGTACTTGTAGCTTCTTATTTTTACTGGTCTTTCCTTGAAGATTAGAGGGAAATAAGAAATAATACTTGTGATTCAAAGAAAATGGCCCTTTCACCTATTATGTTGCCATTTTTAGCATTAACAGTCTTGCTTTTTTTAGGCTCTTGTAAGGGAAAAAAGCTGAAAATCCTATTTTATAAGAGAAAACTTCAGTGTATATATAAAAATGTGTTTATAGAGTAACACTAGTTATTTATTTGCCAAATACTCACAGATTCTTTTTTTTAGTTTGTGTTATATTAGCCCCATTGTGTTTTCCTCAGGAACTACATAGAACTACAGTGTGGTGCCAAGGACACTGGGGACTGACCCTCACAGTGTAAACTTGCTGACAGGCTACAAAAGCCTGTTGAGCCCTAGAGCAGAGCTGCAAAAGCTGTATTTTTTATTTTTAAATATTTTAGTTAGTGCATTGTGGAGCACCTTGTGAAAGAGGTCATGTGGTACACGGACCTCAGTTCCAGGACTGAATGCTCAAAAAGCTGCCCCATTGTAAGCAGGGTGTCATTATACTATGAGACTGTATTGGTATCAGTCAGTCTCTTTTACAGTTTTAGTACTTTTACACTATATATTCTGTGCTATGATTTCCAGTCTGAGCAACAGATATTTGCTCAACTGAGGTGTAAGCTGCTGCGGGTGCCATTGCCATTGCCTAGGCTACAACACAGTAGGGAGGTGGGATATGTAGATGTGAGACAGGAACTACATAGAAGTACAGCATGGTGCTGAGGGTACTGTGGACTAACCGGCATAGTGTAAACTTGCTGACAGGCTACAAAAGCCTGCTTATTCCTAGAGCAGTGCTGCAAAAAAAGTACAGTTAGAACTTACCAGAACAGCAGATCTTTGAGAGGAGCTCTTGCACTAGGCAACACCATTAGGACTAAACTGCCAGGTGTAGGACCACATAGAAAATTTCTAGCTAGTAGTCTACTGTGAGGAACCTCCCTCAATATCAGCACGCTGATGTCCCTCCCACTATGGTATAAAGGGGGTGGTCCCTCGGCCCCACCTCTGTTCTTCAGCCAGAGACCAGCCCAAAGATGTAACTGGAGGTGGGTGGAGCTCCTGGAGATACAGAAAGAAGCCATCACATGAGAAAAGGAGAGCAGGGGGATGGAGGGAGGGAAAAAATGCCTACTGCAAGAGTTCCTCTCAAAGATCTACTGTTACAGTAAGTTCTTACATACAGAAGCTGTACTATCTTACTTCAAGGAGACTTTTGCAGTAGGCAACACTGTTAGGACTGAGTCCCAAGCAATACAAGGAAAGCAAGCAGAACCCTGCTCAGGAGAGAGCAAGATAGCTATTTCCCAAGGAAACCAGAGTAGGAGGCTCCAAAGGACAGCGCGCCCAAAGCCTAAACTACACTCCAAGGCAAATTTCCTTCAGCATGGTAGCAAAAATGGCAGACAGAGCCAAGAAGATGGTCCCCTGCACAAACAAATGCAATAGGCATGTGTCAGAGACAGCCTGAAGATAGGAGAAGGCTCTTGGAAGAAAACCCTGAATAGTCCCATAAAAGGGAACATTATGCTCCACTAATCTATGAAAAACCAGAGGGAACCTCCAGAAGCCTAAGTCAGAAAATCACCTAGGCTCCCAGAGACAAGGGAGCATACGGAAAGAAAGGAGTAACAAATAATAGAGAGCCAAGACCAAAGGCATGGGCGCTGAAAGACATGGCCTCCATTAGAAAGGCTGAAAAGTGTTTCTCTCCCCAGTCGGATGACTGGATAAACATCCATGAAGATGAGAATAGTTGGGGTTACCAAGAACCACCCCTGCCTAACACAGCCTTGGCTCATGACCCCATTGGGTTTCTAGTGAAGACCCCACTGGAGAGACAACGTCAGATCCCATAACCAAAAAAACCCACCTAGAATAGGAGGTGAGGGAAAGGGAAAAAGGCAGAAGAGGGTGATGGGGGGGGACCAATGGGGAGTGCCACAGAGCCAGATCACTGGGAAGGCCAATGAAGGGGGAACCACAAAGAGATCTCCCTGACAAACTCAGCTACACTGTGGAACCTCATGCAGATCTGAGGGTTGGACAATAAGGTTAACTGAAAAGGAAAAACTTCCCTAGTCTTCAAAGGAGTAAATGGAGGGGGGCTATGCACAGTCCATCCCCCAATCAGAAAAAAAGGGGGGAACTACAACCCCTCTCCTCTGCAGGGAGCCCCCTCAAAAGGCCTAGGCAGCCCTGGAGTATGGAGGAACCCAGCTTCAGACCAAAAAGTTAGAGAAATGATTCCAGGAATATAAAACTGAGTCTCTGACTAACATAGAGGAATGCACTGAGACTCCCAAACAAAGACCCTAGTGACAAACTAGGTACTGGATGTTGCTAGGAACTAAGGTTCAAAGGAAGACATAGGGCAAGTGGATGCCTCAACCCTGCAGTCTTTTGGAGCTGAACCTTTAAAAGTGGAAAGGGACTGTGCATTCGCTTGGCATGGGAAAGCAGTAGGTGTAAGGGTCCCCATGTCATGTGAGAAGGAGGAGGCTGATATTCCCCACCATAAGAGAAGCAGGGGGGCACCTTGAATGTAGGGACCTACCTGAGCTCTGAAGAGAGGCCAGCACATCCCACACCTCAGCCCCAAACAGGATGGAACCCCTAAAAGGGGTGTCCATGATCGAGAACTGGACATCTGGAATGAAGTTGGAGAGGTGACGCCATGCATGACATTGGAGAGAAACTGTGGTTGCAGTACTCTGCATGGAGGTGTCCACTGTATCTTAAGTGGTATGTAGGATGTGAAACCCCACCTTAGGGGCAGACTGAAACAGCTGATCCAACTTGGCCTTAGATGAGGAATCTGGGAGTCTGGCAAGAAGGCCAATCACCCGGTCCAGATGAAATTGCTGGTGCTCAACCATGTGCACCAGATAGTTCAGGGTGCTCAGGGCCAGCGTAAAGGAGGAGTATAGCCAGTGAACAAAATGGTCCAGCTGTCAAGATTCCCTGTCTAGTGAGGAATGTCCCATGTGCATAGGCTGAGAAACCCAGAGCCAGCCTGACAATGGAAAGGGGAAATCAACCTTAGGATAAGAATCAAAATGGGTCTTAGACTCAGGAGTGTGGTGCAACCTGTCTGATTTCTTTCATACAGGGGGGACCAACGCCAGTTGCATCCAGACAGTGGAAGTAATGTCATCATAGGGGGCCACCAAATTGTGGGATTACTACCGAGGTGGTGACTACCAAGCATAGATGCTCAGCCAAGTGACACCTCAGAGGATCTTGCTGCTGTGTATGCCATCCCTGCAACTCTTGGATAAGCTTAAGAACTCCCAAGAAGAAATGGTCAACCAGAGGGGACTTAGGGGTCTCCCTAACCCAGTGGCCCTTGAAAGAGGAATAGGAGGGAGAGCCCAGTGAGTCAACAGAATTCAACTTCCCCTGGTCTGAGACAGCTAAATCTGGTGCTTGTAGAGATGAAAGACCAGGGCCGGAGGTGGTGTTGGCCCTGACATTAGGCAGTCACTCCTCAGAGGTTGGAAGAACTGCAGGGAAGGACCTAGGAGAATCATGCATTGGTGCAGCAACAGATGTCAGTGCCTCCAGGGTCAATGTCAGTCGATGGAAGAAAGCCCACCAAGTCTGTTATATTGTCTCAAAGCTGGGTGAGGAAGGAAATAAAACCCCTCGCACCGGAAGAGAATTCAGGTCGTTCGTTGGGCAGTCCATGGAGGGAACTGACAATGGTTCTGAGAGATTGGATGAAGGCTCAGATGGTGGTAGAAGATCAGACCCCCCTGCAGTCACATGGCCTGGCTATGGGTCCAACAGCAGAGGGGCATCAGGTGAAGGGCCCAATAAGGTCGAAGTGCACTCAGGAGGTTACCCTTGGGGGTCTGCTGGAAAGTCCAGAAGGACTGGCGATGCCAAGGCCAGCGGTTCCAAAGGAGAATAAACCAGTAGACCCATGTGTCTGGTGGCCAGTCACTGGGTCCACACTGGGAAGACCAGCGGGCAGCAGTCTGACTGGTACTGGGCAGAAAAGGCCCATGGCTTGACCTACCAATGGTGGAAGAGAGTCAGAAGACACCCAGGGGAAACCCCTCAGGTGATGGCTGTGCACACTCACAGGTGGGCGACAGCTGGCACTGATCTGAAATACCATCGTTGGACCCAACAGAGGGATCTGGTGAAGGTGCCAGGGCTGGGCAGGTGTCAGTGGAATCTCCAATACTGCTGAGACCAGCCGAGCTCCCTGGCTGAGGACCCTGTGAATGAGTGAAGGGTCTGAGCCACAGGGATGGTGGGGCAGAGGAAGAGTCCCACTACCCTACAGAGGCACCTCCTGACACTGTGACCAGATTGGGCAGTGGGGCAACAGGTAGCCCTGAGGGCAAGAGGGCCGACTTGAACAAGGAATCAGACCCCTCATGGAGAGATCTCCCAATGTCTGTTGCAGACCTCCGAGGTGACCATGGCCTAGAGGAGGACCAAGCCCAGTTGAAATCCCAGTGTTTGTCCCACTTGTGCTTCTTCTTCGAAGATGAAGAATCCAAAGAGCCCCATGGGAGGACAAAGTGCTCTGGACCTGCAGCTCCTTTTCCATGTGGGCCAATTATTTCTGGGGGAGATGGGCTTCCAGGATACGCTAATGTAGTCTTTGTGTGGCCTAGTTGAGTTTCTGACAAGCCTGGCAGAACTTAGTATTGTGGTCAAGGCCTAGGCAGATAACACACAAGGAGTGGCCATCTTTATCTAGGATCTACTTGCTGCAGGCACACTAAGACTTGTGGGACTCCAAGAAAGTCAGCGACGACATGCAGCCAATGAAAAAATACACTGAAAAGAAATAAAGAAAATTATATAACGGCAGGAAAATTTCTCGTTTCCTGATTGGTCACTGTGTGCCTGGGACAGTGATGATATTGAACAACAACATCACTGGAAAAAGGCCAGGCACACAGATGACCACAGAACATAGAAAGAAATCCTTCCTTCCCCACACAAACACCATCAACCTCACACTGCTCTGACTGCACAGCGAGATGCAAGCGGACACGGAACCCATCATTACAATTCCCATCTGCTGGCTCACAGTTAATTTTCTCCCTCACTCCACATTTTCTTTACCAGCTCCCGCAAAAACAACTGCCAGAGAAACGGAAAACCTTTTTTTTTTCTGTTTAACAGAAGCTCAGCGACGGTTGTTGTAGCACGTGCGCATGACGTTACTATGCTCACCATAGCACTGTCAGTCACGGCACATAGAACCGTTCACCAGCAAAACAAAGTGGGGAAAAAAGTAAAATGAAATACTTGAAACATAAAATGAACCTGTACCTTCAATCTGCTTTCTTCTCCTCACACATATGCGCTACCTGCACTTGGCGATGAGCTCCTCTTCGGCCCCTGAACTGCCCGATCAACTCAAGCTCTGTGGCTCAGAATAACAAAATCCACCACAAAAATAAATTAATACAAATAATAATTGTCTGTGCGTGTCTGTGTGAGAACGGAGGGGAAAGAATGATGCAAATTAACTAGCAGACGCACAGAAACACTGAAGAGACAGAGAAGTAAAAACACCAGCACCACCTAGTGGACTACTTTTTCACATACTTTAAGTATATGTCATCCACACACACACACACAGCCACACAGAAAGAATAAAAAATGTCATCATTTTTTACTTTATAATTTTATTTTAAAATGAGCCATTGTATAATAGCAATAAGGCACTCCAGGGTGTGTGTTATTGTGTAATATCCTCACTCCTGGGGCGGCGGAAGCACTCGGCTTCGCCTCGTGCTTCAACCCACCCCAGGAGTGAGGTTATTACACAATAACACACACCCTGTCATGCCTTATTGCTTAAATAATCAACAGTAGTGGTGAAAATGGTGGTCAACTGAAGCAATATTCCAACAGGTCTGACGAGCGCGGGTTGACAGTGGGAAAAGAACTGAGGTGGAGCCGTGGGACCACCCCATTTATACCATAGGGGAGGGATGTCGGTGTGCTGATGTCAGTGGCAGTTCCCTGGTGTAGAGTGCTAGCTAGAAGTTTTCTGTGTGGTGCTAGCACTTGACGGCTTAGTGCTAATGGTGTTACCTACAGTAAGAGCACCCTCAAAATAGGATCTGTATTTTTATATTTAAAAACATTTTAATTAGTGTATTGTGTAGAGTCCTGTAAAAGATGTCACATAGTACACAAACCTCACTTCCAGGACTGAACATTCAAAAAGCTGCCCCATAGCGAGCAGGGCAAGCATGTGTGGATGAGCTTGAATGGAGATGCATGCAGAGGCATGTGTATCAGTGCATGTGTCTAGCAGGTCCAGTGAGTCTACTTGGACATCAGACACATGTAACTTTGATATTCATTTGTTTAAGCTACTTGGAATCTATTAATGCTGTGCAGGTCCCTGTCATTTTTTAGCAGATTTAATCTCATTCACCCAGCACTCGTATATTCAAGTCTGTAACATATGTCACACCACTTGTGCTGATATTTGAACACTCAGATATAAACATTTTCTCAGGAAAGTAACTTAGTTACCAGAATATACATATTAAAAGTGGACATTTGAATGCTGACACTGGGACCTTATAACCTAATGCTGCTCTAAGTCTGTAAAAGAATGACAAATTAAAGTATAGAATTTCTGATTGAAACAGGATTTAATTGGGGGTGTTTTACTAACTACTAATTAATTGCCCAGATAAACTCATTAACTTTCTTGCTTGGTTTTGATTGCTATATTATACTAGTAGGTGTTTCTGCAGCTGTACCTAATAGGTACAGATTATCTACTGGACGATTCAGTGCTACTTATTAAGTGTTCAAGTAAACTTGGTATCTTCTTGGTTTTGATTGCTATATTCAAACCTTAAATAAGTAAGTGTACAATAGACTTTATCAACCTGTAATTGATTTTGGTATTATCCTAGAAATCATCTGGTGGACTACTACTAGATACTACCCACTAGGAGCAATTAGGAATTTGAGAGAGAGAGAGGGAAAGAGAGAAAGAGAGAGAGAAAGAGGTACAAAAATGGCTACAGATACAGGACTGGTTACTCTTATTTCAGACAAAGTGGTTGTGGCATGTGCTCTTTGCAAGAAGTTCAGTTTACTGCCAAACTAAGGTTTTGAAACATTAAAATGCAATCAATGTGTAGAAATTTATAACTTAAAACTATGAATTAGTTGCCCAAGGGCAAAAATATCAGACATTCGCAGTATGGTTGGAATTAGAAATAGAGTTAAACAGGGCTACACACAAGTTGATTCTAATCAATCACTCATGTCCCATGGAAGATGACCAGTCTCTTAATGTTGAGGAAACAGAATCTAGTGTGTCTAGGACTGAAGCGACATGTGGGAAAGATACAGAGAGCTGGATAATAGTGATGTTGAGGCTGAAAATAGTGACTGTAGGAACTAAACGCAGATTAAAAAAGGCCATAAAGCAATGAAATTTGGTAAAAATATGTTAAACAGATATACAGTTTTAACACCTGAAAATAATATTACCCAGTCTGATGACCACCACCTTCCCACACCCAGCAATCAGGATACCTTATTGATTGAGTTAACCCCATCTTGCAAGGATATTATACCTGATGTCACCATTCCAAGTCATTCAAGTCATCCCAATACAGTACTAAATACTGTGAACAATGACAGTGAGGATGAAACTTTACAACAAGATCAAGTAATAAATATTGAGGAAGGGGCAGCAATCCCATGTCAGTGTTTTGTACTTTGTGATTCTATAGTCATATTTACAGACAAAATTGTATTCAATCCTGATAAGCACAACTGAGCATGCATTAGTTGCCCAAGGGCAAAAATATCAGACATTCGCAGTATGGTTGGAAATATCTTGAGTGATGCTGGTGAAAATCCACTAGTCATTATCCATGTGGGATCAAAAAATATCAATAAATCAGAAGCTGAAGATATCCTGAAGGAATTTATTGATATCAGCAAAACACTGAAAGAGAAAGGTTGCAAAATGTATTGATCTGAAATCTTACCCATCCCCAGGGCAAGCTTCACTAGGCAGAAGAAAATAAAGCTGATCAACATATGGCTATGTAAATGGTGTTTAAAAAATGAATTTACTTGTATAACACACTGGGAAAAATTTACAAGTAACCCCAGCTATTTTAAGTGGAAAGGCCTTCACTTAAGTGGAAGAGGTAGTACAGTTCTGGGGAAAGAATTTGCAAATTGTATTGCCAAGTCTTTAAACTGACTTGCACAGGGGCTGAGGAAGTGCCGTTACATAAATAGGCAGGAAATGTCTATCATCAAGCAGTACGCCTGATTGTAAAATCTTACTAACTAATGCAAGAAGTTTAATGTTAATGAAAAAAATCAGAATTAGAAATAATCCTTCATAGAGATAATTTTGATATAGCAGCAATATCGGAAACATGTTGGGATTTGTTGTGTTGTTGGATGTGTGAAATACCTGGATTCCATCTTTTTAGAAAAATAGAGACAATAAGAAAGGGAAGAAATCTCTTTTTATGTCAAAAACAACCTTGACTACAAATAAATATAAACTGTAAACAACACATCAGTTTTGTTCAAGAGTGCTGGATCCAATTAAATCTCAAAAACATGCCACAATTAATTATAGGGAACTACTACAGGCCCCCACCAAGTAATATGGAATATAATGATAACTTACTGAATGACATAAAAGCAGCATCTTGCCTAGGTGACACAGTTATCAACGGGAACTTCAACCTACCAGGAATAGATTAGAACTCCCTAATGGGTTCTTCTAACATTGAGGATGTTACTGGAGAATGGAATGAATCAATTAATCAGTTCTCCTACACATGGCACCAATATTCTTGACCTTGTGATCACTAACTCTGACTTTGATATCACAAATGCATCAGTGCTAGAACCCCATGGTGATAGTGACCACAGTATGATATCAGGTGTTGTTCTGGGCTGTACAATAAGCTATGTAGGCAATACCACATTCAGGCATTTTTCAAAAGTGAACTTCAATGGCATTTGTGACCATTTAGATTCCTTTTATTGGGAAAATGATCTATGTTGTCTGTTAAAGACAGTTGGTTATTGTTAAGGGGCAGGATCCATGAAGCAGAAATAACACATTTCCCCACAAGAAAAAGTTTAACAATAAGGGAAACATTCCAGTATGGTATACCTCTGCTACCGAGAAACAAATTATGAGTAAGAAGAAGGTGCACACACACCTTAAAAATCCTTCTGTTATTAATAGACAAAAGTATAGACATAAACTACGGGTGGAGAAATTTATGACAAGGAGGGAAAAGAAAAAGGTAGAGTTCAGATTAAACATTCAAAAGACAATCAAAAAAATCATTTTACAATTACATAACTAACAACAGAAACAGTTATAGGGCAATAAATTCCATTATGGATAATGGGATTAGTAAAGAGGATCCTACAGTGTTTTCCAATCTGTTTGATGCATTTTTTTTTTTAGTTTTCAGTGAAAAGGGGAAATGTGAATTAGAAAATAATCCATCTTCTGGTGAAAATGCCCTGCGTTTAGTCAAAACCAGTACCACTCCCCGGCCTGATGACATCCATTCTAGGTTTCTTAGAGTTTTGAGTAGCCGCTTTACCATCCATTTTAACAAATCCTTGAACACTGGTGATGTCCCTTGTGTCACCCCTTTACAATCCATTTTAACAAATCTTTGAACACTGCTGATATCCCTTGTGACTGGAGGAGTGCTGTAGTCATTCTACTTTACAAAAAAGGCAGAAGTAGTGTGACTAATTACAGACCTATCAGTCTTATATCTCCAGTCAGTAAAACCTTAGAAAGACTAACTAAAACCCATTTTGAGAAGAAAACTCACCATATGGAATTAAAGGACTGGACACAGCATGGCTTCAAAAAAGGTCACTCATGCATTACTAACTTAGTTACCTTCTATGAAAAAGTTAGTAGGAAATTTGATTCTGGTATCCCGGTGGATTTCATTCTCCTAGATTTCGGCAAGGCATTCAATATAGTCCCCCACAAAGAAGTAGTAGAAAAACTAGTAAATATGGGATTTATTATTTATCTGGTGAGATGGGTTAGAAACTGACTATCTGATGGAAAACAGTGTGTGAGGACTAATGGCCATTATTCTGAGGAAAAATCAGTGGCTAGTGGCATTCCGCAGGGTTCAGTGCTTGGACCAGCTCTATTTGGGTTGTTTATTGATGACATGCACCTTGTTATAAATAACAATATAACCAAATTTGCAGATGACACTAAATTAAGTGGGGAAGTCAGTGATGTCACCCAATATCAATCACTAGTGCAAGAGATTTAACAGTGGGCAAACAAACAAAATTAAATTTAGTCTTGGAACACGTACGGTTATACATTTAGGGAGAAACAATCCTTTAAGTATCTACACCTTAAACAGCATCCCATTAAAATCTGCAGCAAATGAGTGTGATTTGGGGGTTATTATAAATTGTGCAGTTTTATTCGTCAAATCGGTGTAAGAAGGTTACAAAGATCGTGAATAGTATGTCAAGAACTATAAAAAAATCCTTCATTTCTAGGAGTGAACAGTGCATATTACCCCTTCATAGAACATACATTAGACCTCATTTAGAGTTTGGTTCTCTGCTCTGGTCCCCATCTCTGAAAGTTGACACAAAACTGGTTGAGTGTGTTCAAGGATGTGTAACTAAACTGATCCCAAGTCTCAAATATACGATTTGTGAGGAAAGATTTACAGTGGTGATCGTGCAAAAGTATACCATTACTGCACACCAGGTGTCATAGTATGGTAGTAGTATACATGTTATTCAATGTTTACCACATTTGCAGGGTAGCAGTATACCGCACTACTGGTATGCTTTTGCACTATCCCCACTATAAGGAGATTCATCTCATTAGCTTAGAGGATAGAAGACTGAGAGGTGACTTAATGTTTCTTTTAATATACTCCAGAATTCTGAACTTTTGTCCCAGTGTGGTATTATCTTTTGTGAAAGATCATTCAATCTAAGACCTGATAATAAACAACTCAAGTTATCAAGAAACAATACAAACAAAAAGAATAATTATTTTACTATTAGGGCATCTTGAGTCTGCAACTCACCTCCACAGTATTTGGTAGATATAACATATTTCAGTCAATTCAAAACAGAGCTTGATAAGATCTTAATATCTTCAGCTCAGATAAAATAATGCACCCACTAGGCATGGGAGACAGTCCCAATGGGCTAACAGCCTTCTACTGTCTTACTAAACTGAGTGAATTGAGTGTCAAGGAATAAAGAGCAAAACAGATATCACGTTCAGAATCTGAATTTCATTTTGCACCTGTAAATTTAAAACCCTCTGACTAGTACAAAAAGTTGGTTTGTTACTTGAATTTTTCTCTCTCAGCCACTTATCAGTTTCCTGGGCAACTGAGTTGACATATCAGCTGTTTTTGGAACTGAATCAACTTAATTCTTTTAAATCTATAAAGAATGGCCTACCAGCTTAAGAAGCCATAAGTAAATATGCAACATCTCTATTGAAAAACTTGAAGATACAGAAAAACAATATATAAAAGTTTTATATTAGATTTCCTCAATGTAAACTGAAACAGAGTACAGATTGGCACTGGTCAGTAACCACAAAAGACCTTGGGCCATATTTTCAAAATGATGTGGGACTAAGACCCACTCCACAACTCTAGTTGTGGATCAAAATCTCCACAGCTGCGGGATATGTTATGCCTGGTCCAACCAGCATAACATTTTTCCATGGCTGCAGGGGAAAAAAACATCAAAAGCTACTATAAATCATGCAGTCATTTGCAAACCAGCTCCACTTTTGAAAATACCACAGCTGCAAGAAAAACTAGGCCTCTACAAGTATTATACAGGTTATTAGATTTGATTTACATGCTGCTTTTTTGTCACAATATTGGAGGGAACGAAAGATTCCACAAGGCATGAGAATTCAGAAGCCTCCTTCATTTGGCATGGAAGACCTGGATTACCTACATGATTGGGAGAGAATTTTAAATAAGTGTAGCTATGACTTGATGCTACTTACTATCAAGAAAGCACGAAAGGAATCCGATTCAGCTACACAAGAATTGAATATTCTACTGGAGAAATTAAAAGGAAAATTCTCCCCCATTTATTTTGATTCTCTCTCTGGCAAAGCCAGTCTGTCTATAGCCAAATTTCAAACTGACCTGGTTCAGTATAAACAAAAGAAATATATTAGGGATGAAAATGATTACAAGATGGGAAATGTCTATACATGGCAGGGGAATAAAAAGAAAGTGTTTTCAACAAATTTATCTTCAGCATCATCGAATGGAGATGAAATGAACATCTAATCTGGACCAAACAGTGACCTAGAAGACCATCATAGATCTAGTGAAAATAGAAATTTTTTAGGCAACAGTCAAGATCTAGATATGTTAGAGCACACAGAACAAGAAGAGGCAAGGGGAGGAGAAAGAGGGAAAGGTATGAGAGGCAACAGAGGGAGGCAGAACTACAGAGGGAGACAGAATTGGGGGGGTGAGGAGACCTCCGAGGCCAAGGAATCTGAACTGGAGGTCATAAACCTATCTAATGTAGTGCTAACCCCTATTCAAACACAGGTGTTAGCCAAAGGTTTAAGTTTTGTTCCCATGACTAAAGTCAATTCTTTTCAAATTGAGTTGGACTTATTTAGATTTTTTTAGAAACATATATCTCAAAGATTTTTTCGACTCAACTGTGGCTATGCCCCCACCCCTGGAGGCAATGAAAGAGGATACTCCCTTTAAAACGCCATTGCCCTTTAATCCTCCCCATTCGAACCATACGATCAATACGTTTTGTAATTTGGTGTCAAATGATGTGCGTAAATTGATTTTCAGCAATAAGAACAAATATTGCGCACAGAATGTTACTCGGGCTGAGAGACAAGCTATACAGGAATTGAAGAACTTGGGTTCGATAGTGATTAAACAGGCCGATAAAGGTGGTGCAGTGGTAGTGTGGGGAATCGACGCCTATAATGAAGAAGCCACGAGGCAATTAAGTAATCAAGAATTTTATAAGAAGATTGAAAGAGATCTGGGTGATCTTATTAAACAGAAAGCGGATGCTCTTATTGATTTTGGTCTTCTATCAGGTGAAATTACTAAGAGAGAGGCTGAGTTCCTCAAAGTTTTGAGCCCTTAGAAGCCTGTATTTTATCTTTTACCCAAGGTACATAAAGCTGCATTTCCTGTGACAGGTCGACCTATTGTTTCTGCAAATGAGTCTGTGACCGAAAATATGTCTAAGTTTGTTGATTTTTTTGCACAAAAGTTTGTTTCTAATCTCCAGTCATATGTCAAAGACACAAAGGATGTTTTATTGATGCTTCATAGTGTTCCTGTATCTGAGTCTGACATATTGGTCACTATAGATGTAGAAAGCCTCTATTTGAACATACCCCATGAGGGAGGTTTACAGTCTCTATCCAAACATTTAAGTCTAAGGGAGAAAAGGAAACCAAGCTCAGATTTTGTGTTAGAACTTGCAAGATTTGTTCTTGAACAAAACTACTTTTGGTACAATGGTTCCTTCTACATTCAAATAAAAGGGACTGCGATGGGTACCACTTTCGCTCCCAGTCTAGCGAATCTATATGTGGGGGAATGGGAGGAGACGAATATCTATAATCCCTCCAACAATATTTTTTTGAAATACATTAGGCTGTGGAAGCATTATATAGATGATTGTCTGATGATCTGGACTGGCTCTGATGTTGAGCTGGAACATTTTATTGAATATATAAATCACACCAGTACACATCTAAAAGTCACTCATGCCAAAAGTAGAGATAATATTCCCTTCCTTGATATATTGATAGAGAAGATGGATAGTACACTTTCAACAAAACTGTACAGAAAACCTATGTCAAGAAATACCCTGCTACGTTTTGACAGTTGCCATCCTAGGTCTGTGATTAATAACATCCCAAAAGAACAGTATATCAGAGTTAAACATATTTGCTCTGATAATAAGACTTATTGTGAAGCTAGAAAGGAAATCACAGACAGGTTTATAACAAGAGGTTATGAACCGGGAGTTTTGTTGAACAGTATACATTCTGTGAATAATATGGAGAGAGAAGAATTATTAAATTCCAATGTACAAAACCAAAAGGAAGAGGACAAACTTATTTTCATTACTGAATTTAATCATTTGGCTCCCAAAATAGGCCAAGTTATACTTAAACATTGGAACATCATCAACTCGGATTTGAGACTGAAACAAATAGGTCAGAATCGCCCTTTGATCTCTTATACTAAGGGACAGAATTTAAGGGATTTGCTGGTGAATTCATACATTCCATGTAAAAATGAAAATAAACAACGAGACTGGTTACCTTCGTTCCCAAAGGGTAACTATCGGTGTGGGAGATGTGTACACTGTTCCAATACATCTGATGTCAAAATCTTTCATCATCCAAGATCAGGAAAAAGATATGAGATAAAATCTTTCACCAATTGTAATACTCAGGGGGTCATCTATATGTTGACCTGCCCCTGTGGATTATGTTATGTGGGCTGAACCAAAAGAAATTTGAAACTGAGGATTGGAGAATACAAAGGAGCCATCAGGAATGCTAACATGGATTATGCGATGGCACGTCATTACCATGAAGTGAAACACGGATCCCCAGCCACATTGAGATTTATCGGCTTGGAGAAAGTGGAAGTTGGATTTCGAGGTGGAGACCTTAATTCAAAAATTTTGCAAAGGGAAGCTTTCTGGATTTTCGAATTGAATATGATGGTCCCTTATGGTTAAAATGACGAACTCCCTCTACATAGCTTTTTATAGTTAATGGTAATATCTGTGGACATGACCTGTGTCGTGCTCTGTCCACAAATGGGGATACGACTTTTCCGGCTCTGTCCCCTTTTTTTGGTGTGTTTGAATCTATTATTATTATATTTGTATAACATATATAAAAAATCTTTTTGCTTTGGCACTTATTGTTCTGATGAACATGGTGGCACTTAGATAGTATTCATGGCTATGACTTTTCGTGCTCTAGCCTTGATTAGTGGGGATTATGACTTGCCCGGCTCTTTTCCCCTTTTTAACTTTAGCAGCATCTATGTAATTTGGTAATTTGTTTCATGTACATTTAGCTTTATTACTTGTAGGTATATGGAGGTATGTGTTTGTAAGGTGCCCTTTTTTGGCATGTCTCTTTAACAGTTTTTCCATATTTAAGGGGACACAGAGTATTGAATCCATGATCTGAGGAAGACGTTGTAGTCGATACGTAAGCGTGACGTCGTGACGTCGGTTCGTTGTCTCTTCCGGGTATCGCTTATGGTGGAATTTGCGGTGTGCAGAGTTTTTACGCATGGAGCACTACAGTTTGCGATTGACCAGCCCTTCCAACCCTCGAGTGGTATGTTTGTTGGCATAATTCTGAAGGCTTGCTTGTGATACGCTTTTGCATTTTTTTGCTGCTCTCTGTTTTTACTCGCACAGGTGTTCGCTCCGCTCTTCATGTGCTACTTTTGCGATACCCTTGCTTTTTCTTTTTGTCCCTAGATGGTACTTGAGAGAGCTTGTCTTTTTAATTATATTTTTCTAATAAAGCCAATAGTAATTACAGCCTTCTTGTTGCTGACCCCTTATTTAAGTTTTGAGTTCCTTGTTTCAGCTCCTGGGGTATTGTGCACTTCTCTGTTCTTTTGAGACTCCACGGTCCTTGTAGTTTGTTCTTGGACCTTAAAATATTTTTTTATATTTTTTTTGATGACCCACTTGCTCCAGTGTTTCCCGTAGCTGTGGTATTTTTCAAGGGTTTTGAAAATCTAGCCCCTTATCTTTTATCTCTTATTAGGAAATAACATTATGTAAAAAAATAGGAAGAAATTATATATAAAATAGTTAAATATGTGGGATTATAGATACATATAACCATTCAGTGACCTAAATGGTGTATGTATTTGTTCACAGATTTAAATATATGCCTTGAAAAGGTAACAAGCCAGTCACAAAACATTGACACTTTGAAATTAGAGAGAGATGTGATTCCTTTATGTTGTTTTGATTTGATAATAAAAGCACTAAAACTTCGGGTGAGTTGGTCAATATTCCATATTATGATTATTCCACATGCCAGGGCCAATAGAATAGATCCCTCTTGTGATATATGTTTCTTTCACATGCATAGAGGTCCATCCTATCCTACCTGTGTTAGAAGCCAGTTGGACCCACTAATTACATATTGGATGGCATTAGCAAGTATTTTGTGATTAGGCAGTTGCACTAAAACATGTTTGAAAGTGCAACACGGTCATACTATTGTACAGTGTGGATTATGATTTGAATATCTGGCATGCAAATATTTGAACCACCCAACTCATTAAACTAGCTGTGTGATATCAGTCAGTATTATAGGGTGTAAATGGCATTAGGTAAGCTCTCAGAGATCCCAACTAGACATCATGTAAGGTTTTTTTTTTTTTTTTGTATTTTGTAGGTCAACTATACACAGGGAACCAGGGAAATGCTTATACTGTATGTGGGTGTGGAGAGATGACCAGGTCTGATGGATCAACAGGACTGGGACTGTGTTTATTTATGTATGCAGCTGAATGGGTCATAATAGGATGAGTACAGAGTATAGAGTTTGTGCCTGTTTAATGAGGTAGGGCAGCACAGACTATTGAGGATGCTGTTATCTTTAATCATGGTGTGTGTGTGTGTGTGTGTGTCTGTGTAATGCATTTATGCTTATTATTTTTGGAGGGTGCACTATACTATGAGGAATGAGTTTATGGTTACTCATGTAGTGCAGTTACACAGTCTTCCACATGTATCAGAACAATTCTTGCCAGCCCATTATATCACATATGATGTAGTCCAGGAGTCATCTGCAGCATGTTATATTTTATGCCTGGAATAAGCATTCAAATAACATACTGCTCAACAATGCTATTTTATCTACTAGGCTATTACTCAATCCATTCTATGTGGAACACAGTCAAACTTACATGACGGGAGTAGCAAATTCCTTGGGACATCTAATTGATTTCAGGATCACTGTGTGTTGATGTGAGATAGCATGTAAAGTATGTAGTTTGGCAAGGGAGTAGCACTAGATTGTTTTCTTTAGAAATAGTTGGACATCATTCTTTATAAAGCTGTGTGGAATGAAAGAATTTCAAATTTGTGGAATTTTAATGGAACTCAGTGAAATTCCATGATATTTCACATAATTTCATTTGAATTTCATGGAATCTTGGAAATGTATTAATTTGGTCAGTCCACACCTGTAAATTGAGCTAGAGAGCAGACATTTGTCATGTGTACTTGTTAATAGGTGCTTTAATGGGGTGCAAAACATTTGGATATAAGGATGTATCGTCTCAAAATTATAAGTGCTCAGAGTCTGTCATTTTATTTTTTTGTGGGAAATTTCATGAAAACGTTTATCTGCATGCAACTCAGGCAGCTTTGGAGCTAGAAATCTGAAATTAGGTACATATATAAATGTACTAATAACCCTTATACCTGTAACATTTTATAACATTTTAATAAATTAATCCAGTATTATATTAAAATAACTCAAATCAAAATATTGGCAAAATTTTTGGTTAACTATAGCAAAGCCCCCTTTAGAGCATAATAATTAAAAGCATGATTCTCCAAATCCTGACACTGTGGAGAAATCTGGATATAATTTTTAAAATTAGATGGAAATAACTGAAAATTAAATTGTGATTAAATGTTTGTCCACCAACAACTCATCCCCTTTCAGTCTAGGACTGTGAGGTTTGGTACATATATGAAAGCCAGTAGTACTTTAATACCTGTCAAACCTGGCACCATTTGGATATGTACTTTGAAAACTAGGCCAACATAACTGAAATTTAAAATGTGACAACATGCAGTGGACTTTTTAACATATATTAATTTGGTGATAACACAACCTTCCATCAAGTTAGAGAGCTGAAATTTGGCATGATTACTTTGTGATTAGAGTTCTAAAGTTGTGCTAAATATTATGACCATAGGATGCATCAGCTCAGAAAGATAGGTGCTCAAAGTTTGTCATTTTATTATTTGTGGAACATTTCATGAACATTTTATATCTGCATATAACTCAGTCACCTTTGGAGCTAGAAATCTGAGAGTGGGCACATATATAAATGTAGTAATAACCCATTCACCTGCAAACTTTTATAGCATTGCAATGAATGTTTTCAAAATTACACCAAACTAACCTCTACATTTTTACAAAATGTTTTGTTAGCTATATCACAACCCCCTTTGAAGCTTGAGACTTAAAATTTGGTACACCTAACCATGGTGCATGTTTCTCTAAAACCTGAAATTGTGGAAAAATTGGGTAAGATGTGTTAAAATTTAATGGAAAAAAATACAAATTAAATTGATTACATTTTGGCCTCAAATAACTCTGCTTCTGTTCATTCTTGGACTCCAAAATTTGGTACACTTATGCAAGCTATCAAGTACCTGTATGCCTGCCAAAGTTGAAACCATTTGGACATGCATTTTCAAAAACAGACCAAAATAATGGACATTTAAAATTTGGCAAAATTACACAGAATTCCATGCAAATTCCACAGAATCAGAATGGTAATTATGTGAATAATAATAATTTTATTTATTAAGCACAATTCACACACCAAAGCACTGTACAAATAAAATCTGAAATTTAAAACAAGGAATAAAATCTTATAAGCTCTGCTAAATTGCTTAACTATTCATAAATGCAAGATTAAATATATGTGTTTTACTGCAGTTTTAAGGCTTTCTGCAGTCTGGCACTCACAAACCTGACGAGGTAGAGAGTTCTGCAGGGTAGGTGCACCATAAGCAAAAGAACGAGCACCAGATGTTTTCAGCTGTTCCCTGGGAACCTCTAGCAATTCCTCATCAGTGGAGCAAAGTGGGCGGAGGGGGCAGTAGCGGTGAAGAAGATCTTGCAGATAATTTGTACCCTGTCCATGTAGGGCTCTATAGATCAGCAAGCCGACCTTAAAGGTGATCCGCCACTGCACCAGCAGCCAGTGCAGTGCCTGCAGCATGGGAGTAATATGGCAAGATCGAAGTAGCCCAGTTAGTAACTTGGCTGCCACATTCTGCACTAGCTGCAAATGGTGAATATCAGCTCTTGGTAGCCCTAGGTAAAAGGCATTAAAGTAATCCAGACAAGAAGTCACAAAAGCATGGACTAGTGTTGGTAGATCATGGGGTGGAACAATGTGCCTAATCTGAGCAATATTACTTAGATGATAAAATTAGGTCTTGACCACAGATGATACCTGAGATTTCAAGGTCAATCCCTCATCGAGGATAATGCCCAGACTACGCACCCTCTCAGCTGTCCTCAGCTGACAGTCACCTAGTATCAGACCAGATGATCATCCTGCCAAAGACCCCTCTCCCCAGTATCCCACATCCACCACCAGAACCTCTGTCTTGTCAGGATTCAGCTTCAGCTAGCTGGCACTCATCCAGTCCTTGATTTCAGATAGGCAGGAGTTAAATACAGAGAGCACAACATTCTAGTTGGGTGCAAAGGACATGTACAGCTGAGTATCATCAGCATAGCAGATAAAACTCAGTCTGTACCACCTTACAATGTCCCCAAGAGGCAACATGTACACCGTGAACAACATGGGGGAGAGAACTGAGCCATGCGGGACTCCATATGGCAGGGAGAAGGCATCTGAGGAAGAACATTCCTGACACTACTCCCTGAGACCTGCCAGTGAGGAAGGAATGAAACCATTTGAAGACTGTACCAGATGGTCCACAGATCAACCACAGGTGCTCTAGCATTACCCCATGGTGCATGGTGTCAAATGCCTCTGAGAGATCAAGGAAGACCAAGATAGTATGGGTCCTTCGATCTCTTGCAATGAGGAGGTAATTGAGCATCCAAACAAGGGCAGTCTCTGTACTGTGCCTTTGCCTAAAACCTGACTGGAAGAGATCATAGATATCATGGATAGCAAGGTGATCCTCCAGCTGCAGCACAACCACCTTCTCAATAACCTTACCCACAAAGGGAAGGTTAGAGATAAGCCTGTAGTTGGCAATATAGTTTGGGTCAAGTGAAGATTTCTTAAGAAGGAGAGTCACCACTGATTCTTTCAAAGAATCAGGGAACTCCCCAATCTCCAACAAGCTCCAGACTATCTCCACCAGGACTGGGTCAATGACATCAACACACCCCACTAGGAGGTGGGTCAGACCTGGGTCCAAACTACAGAAGGTGAGCCACATAGTCTGGATGATTGATATGACATCCAAGATTGCCACCTGGTCAAACGCCGACCAACCAGACCGTGGTTCAGTGACCTCCCACCGATCATTATACACCATCTTAGAGTGTGCTGAACAGATCTCAGACCTGATGTCAGCAATCTTATCTGCAAAGAAGCAAACAAACTTGTCACATTTATCTTGTGACAACCCTCTTCGGACCTGTAGACAAGCTGGATTGCAGAGTCTCTCCACAGTGCGAAACAGCTGAGCTGGTCGGTTCCATGCAGCAGTGATCTCCCTGGACAGGAACTCTGCCTTCTTACGGGAGATCTCCAATTGATAGTCTACATAATGAGCCATCGATCTAAGCTTGTTGGCATCCAGGCCCGATTTCTGTCAGCATTGCTCTAGCCTTCTCCCTATCCTCCTCATCTCCCTCAAAATCCCATCAAACCATGGGGATTGAGGCCAAAGGGAGAGGGGGCAAACATGAACAGGAGCAATGGAATCAAGGTCTGCCACCACAGCCCTATTATAGTCCTGTAGTAGTGTCTCTGGACCCATGCTAGCACCCATGCATCCCGATAGGTCCAGCACCGCCATTAGGTCATCTGGGAGCACATCCCTTAAAGGGCGGTACCGGACCATCTCTGAAAGAACAGACCTATAGAGGGGTGCCTGGAAACTGAATCTGGTAGTGTGATGGTCTGACTGCATGTGGAATTGTATATTCCACATAGCTCTAATTCTTTATGTATCTTTACTCACATTCTTCATCATGCTGGTCACAGATATGGTTGTACAGGTTACTGTAATTAACTCAGGCTATGTATCACTGTGTATCCTTACAACATTCACAGTTCCTAATGTACTGTATGGATTTTGTTGTTATTCTTTTTATAAGTAGTGCAATAAAGCAGACTAAAAAATCCCTGTACTGTCATAGAAATTCTTGTCCACTGTAAATGTAAAGCAAAAATCTGCAACTGTGGATCTGGGGTGCCCATGATAAATCAGGAACAGACAATTTCAAATTTCTGCACCTCAAATCAAAGGATAATTTAATAGCTTTAATTACAGGAAAATATAAGTCAATAAAATAGTTCTAGAGTTTGATTCTTCCTATGTGTTATCTGTCTCTGTACCCAGGGTTTTACTTTACTGAACAAAGTTTATGGATAGTCAGGTTTCTTTGCTGCATCACTATGAGTGTAAAGAAACTTACAGAAATTGATTTTATATATTTTCATTGACCTTGATTGTTTGGCAAAGCCCATAAGCATGTATCTAGCCTCATTACATATGAAGACACCAAACTGACAGTATCTGCATTCTCTGACATGGAGGTTGAACAGATTATCAAACAGAACAAAATGTAAAGTAAACTTTAGATACTAATGAATAACAGTAAAGAACAGACTCAGGTGAAGTGTAAAATGTATATGAATAAACACTGAAACTCTCACTCTAAACCTCAGCTTAAATAATAAGTTCTATGTGCTCCCAAGCAGCAAGAAGAGGTGGGGCTCCCAAATTATCAAATTACTACTCTGCCACAAGACTGGAAGAGGTCCTAGAACTACTTATTGGAAATTAAATTATGGACAGTATGACATGAAGGCTAATTCTCCCCCTGTGATACCTCCCCATTCCCTTCTAGTTATTACTTGGACCCCAGAAGTGATTAGAAAGCTGACTAACCCATGGACAAAAGCAAAAATAAAGAGTTGGTACCATATCATTAAGGATAATGCCATCTTGCCATCTCATGCATGTGCAGAAAACTCTGGCTGTCATAATGGACACAGTGCTGTGTAATGCCAGACCTCAGCTACAGCCATAGTATATATTGCTAAAGTTTGTTCCTCCAGCTACCGAAGACCCTGCCTTCAAACAATGAAGATATAAGGGATTAGTATGACTTGGCCAACTGAATCATGATTCAGAATGTTACACTTTCACAGATATCCAATCTGCATATCATATGCCTAGTTCTTATTTCTATTGGTACATCAAAATACAAACCTTCCTCACAAGTCGTCCAACCAAATTTTGGATTTTAGAGCCCCCTTCTGAATTTTTACCGTTGATAGTATCATACAGTAGCTTACCCACTAATACAGGCCATGTCTCCAGGATGACACTATCCTAAAAACTCATATCAATCACCACATTCGATCATGCAGCACAAATGGTGTACTGAAGCTCTTATATACCTAACTGATGCATTAATGGATTTTTTTACATGAATTTCCCTTCTTTTTGAGAATGTGCACTATAACTAGTGAATGGTATATGTTGGGGCCCCGCTCTCCCATCATGCTGCCCATTTCTGCTTACTAACTGTGACAGTAATGCTTAAGCTAACAGTAACGATAACGGTGACTCAAATGCAAACAGTAATGGTAACTGTAACAGGAACACAAATGCGAAGTCAAACACAAATGCTAACTGTTATGGTAACGCGAACACAAATGCAAATGGTAATGCAAACCGTAATGGTAACGCTAATGGTAACGGTGATGCAAACGCAAGCAGAAACACAAATAGTAACAGTATTGGGAATGCAAATAGTAGTGGTAATGGTGACACAGATGCAAACAGTAATGTAACGGTAACCGAAATGCAAACGTGAATGCAAACGCTAACATTATAGTAACGAAAACACAAACACAGACACAAGTGGTAATGTAAACGGTAATGCAAATGCAAACAGTAACAGTGACAGAAATGCAAACACAAAAGCAAACGTTAATGGTAACATAAATGCAAATGGTAATGGTAAAGGTGATGCAAACGTAAATGCAAATGCAAACAGAAATCGAAACACAAGTGCAAATGCAAAATGGAATGCAAACAGTGACAGAAACACAAACATAAATGGAAATTGGAATGGTAATGCAAATGCAAGTGGTAAAGGTAATGGTGATACAAACAGAAACAGTAACGCAAATGGAAACGGGAACACAAGCAGAACCATAAATGCAAATGCTAACCGTAACGCTAACATTGATGGAAACACAAACCAAAGCATTAACGGTAATGCTAACGGTGATGCAAATGTAAACACAAACACAAATGGTAACACAAAGGCAAACACAAACTTAAATGCAAACACAAATGGTAACACAAACGTTAATGAAAACACAAATGGTAACGGTAACAGAAACGCAAATGCAAATGCAAAAGGTAATGGTAATGCCAACAGAGACGTACAAGGAAACAGCACTGCAAACAATAACAGAAACACAAGGGCAAATGCAAACACTAATGGTAAAGGAAATAAAAACGGTAAAACAAACAGTACCAAAAATGCAAATGGTAACGGTAATGGAAACACAAACGCAAATGGTAACGGTAATGCAAATGGTGACACAAAAGGAAACAATAACACAAACAAAAATGCAATCACAATTGCAAACGGTAATGCACATGGTGACACAAATGGAAATGCTAATGAAAATGGTTATGGTAACGCAAATGGAAATGCAAATGGTAACAGTAAGGCCAACGGTGACACAAAAGTAAACAGTAATGCAAACAGTAACGCAAATGCAAGTGCAAACACAAACACCGATGGTAATGCACTCGGCGACACAAATGGAAATGCTAACACAAATGGTAACAGGAACACAAGCAAAAAGGTAAACGCAAATGCTAATGGTAAAAGTAACCTAAATGCATACACTATGCATCCCAAAAAGGTGCATTCAGAAGCACAGTGAATACCAAGAATGTGGGCATAGTAATGGCCCTCAGACCAGAAAATAAGCACTTGGAATACTAAATTGTTTATATCTCAGGAACTGTATGACATATAAAAAAAATTAAAATCTCATATTATTTATGACTTTCCAGGTTAGTTTTGTACTTGGCAATGGGGGACTAATCATTTTTGTCATGAAAAGTCCATAACTCGAACCGTTTTCGAGATACGGGACCCGAAAGGCACTGCGGACGCCATAATGTTATCCTATGAGAAAAATCGTCAACTTCGGAGTACCATAACTTTGCAGCCCAGTAATATTTTGGCACCAAACCACCAAAAGGCACATCTGTGGGATGTTGGCTTTCTTTCTTACGAATTGCAGCCCAAAAGACCAAACTGTTGTTTTGCAGCAGGGTGGCAAAGATTTCCTATTGTTTGGCCATACTTTTGCAAATCATGACATTTTCATTAAAAAAAAATCACAAAAGTGTTGCATTTGTGAAAGTACTTTGTGACATTACTTTTTACTGGTGTTTTACTCCCAAAAAAGACATGGCTAGCATCCTCAGGGCTCAACTAGGTGAACACAACAAGAATTGTGTCCTAGAGGGTCTCAAATTTAAACATCAAACATTTTTCTGACCAGCAACTGAAACACAATGGCATATTTGTGACAGTGAAAGGTTAATTTGTGACAGAAAAACTACATTTGCAACATTGTCACATTATTTGTTAACTTTTCACATAGATTATGATGGAATTCAGTTTTTTTTAATATCTTTTGAACTGTTTAATATTTTCTCATGAAATCTTTGAAAGGCACATCGGGGACCATGGCTGCATGTTCCCTGCTGTTTTTGGACCAATCGTGCTAACCGTGTGGGCTGTTGGTGCGAGTAAAAAAACACACAAAAATCCATAATTTATGCAACTTTTTGGTGCACTATAGCTCAGTGACTGTACATCTGACCATAACGAAACTTGCCAGATCCAGAGCGCACATTCCAAACTTCATGCAAATCCAGCATATGTTTGCAAAGTTATTAAAGTGCAAAATTTCAGATATGGTACAAAATTTAAATAAGGAACTCAAACCTAACTATAGAGGCACTACCATACCACTATAATTCATGGCAAAAGCTGTGTTTAATGCATCATTTAGGGTTAAAGCAACAAAAGAGAGGAAAAGACACATTAGGGTTGAGTCCATAACCCTCCCCCACACAACCCACACAACCATACTCCACAAATTGACAGACGCTCGGGTGTGCCATAGGGTCTTGAGGCTTAACTTTTGCCTCATTCTACTTTACTGTTGAATGTCAACCTGCTTACACATGAAATGTGGTAAGAGTTGGGCCATATGACCCCATGGCACACCCCGGCATCTGTCAGTCTGTGGAGGATGGGTGTGTGGGTTGTGTGGGGGGATGGTAGGGGCTGAACCCTAACATTTAATTTCCTCACTTTTGCTGCTTTAACCCTAACTGATGCACTAAACACAGTTTTAATGCATCCGTTAGGGTTGGTCCACAGTGACAAAAGCAAGGAATGTCGGTGTTAGGGTTACCACCCCTTGCACCCCACATCCACCCTGCCCCCACCAACAGGCATTGGGGTGTGCATTGAGGTCATTGGCCTAACTGTCACCCCATCCCACATGTAAAGAAGCTGAGGTGGTACAGTATAAGTGAATGGGGTGAGAGTTAGGCCCAATTACCTCAACACACACCCTGATGCCTGTTGGTGGGAGTGGGGTGGGTGTGGGATGCAAGGGGTGGTAACCCTAACACCAAATTTCACTGCTTTTGTCATGTGGAACAACCCTAACTGATGCATTCATGGAGTTTTTTACGAATAATTTCACTTCTTTTTTGGAAAATGTACACTATAAATAGTCAATGGTATGTGATGGTGGGGCCCCGCGCTCCCACCATGCTGCTCATTTCTGCACAATAACTATGACAGTAATGCTTATGGTAACGGTAACGGTAATGATGAATGAAACGCAAGCACTAATGGTAAGTGTAATGGGAACGTAAACGTGAAGTCAAACACAAAAGCTAACTTTTATGGTATTGGAAACCGAAATGTAAATGGTAACACAAATGGTAACGCAAACGCTAACTGTAATGGTAATGGTGACACAAACGTAAACGCAAATGCAAACAGTAATGGAAATGCAAACGCAAACCATAATGCAAACAGTGATGGAAACTCAAACAGAAATTGTAACACAAATGCAAGTGGAAACACAAATTGTAATGGTAATGTTGACACAAATAAAAATGGGGACGCGAGCAGAACTTTAAATGCAAACGATAACTCTAACCATATTGCTAATGTTGATGAAAACGCAAACCGAAGTGCTACCGTGCCACTATACTATATTACAGACCTGAATTGTACTCATATATACCAGGAAACACACAAAGCTGCTGTGTTGATTGTCTGAATTCAGACAGAGAATAATCCCTAGATAATTTTACACACCTCACATTCCAGTTCATTATAATCTCACATATATGACTTTGTGCTGGAGATTATGCCAAACAATTGATCATCACACCTTTATCTTTTGGTCTTGACAGAAACAGTAAATGTGTTGGAAGGATATATCTTCAAGTATTAATACCATCTTTTCCTTGAACGTAGATTTTTTTGAAATGAAACATCTGGTCTTGGGACAATTACCAAAGCATATAATGGGCATGCTGGCTAACAGACTGTATTATATAAGTATAGCTACTGTATATAAATGCATCATTGTTAAATGGTTTATGCCTCTTTCCCATTCCAAATCTGAGTGGATTGAAACATAGAAATATAGATTTTGATGGCAGATGAGGACCACTTGGCCCACCAATTCTGCCCATTTCCCTACCTATTGAATAAGCGGCAGATCCTAGTTAACCGACAGCCTGCTTCCTTCTACCCTCTCTAGAATTGCCTTATGTCTGTCCCATGAATTCTTGAATTCCCCCACTGTTTTTGATCCCACAACCTCCTCAGGAAGGCCATTCCATGCATCCACAACCCTCTCCTTGAAAAAATATTTCCTCATGTTGCCCGTGAGCTGTCCCCATATATCTTCAAATTGTGACCGCTTGTTCTTGCACATTTGTTTTTCTGAAAGATGCTACCCTCTCAGATTTTGTTGATTCCTTTGAGATACTTGAAAGTTGCTATCATGTCCTCCCTCTCCCTCCTTTTCTTGAGAGTATACATATTAAGCCCCTTTAGTCTCTCTTCGTATTACTTCTGGTGCAGACCCTGCACCATTTTAGTTGCTCTCCTCTGGACTGCCTCCATCCTGTCTATGTCCTTGCAGAGATGGGGTCTCCAGAACTGCATACAGTACTCCAGATGGGGTCTCACCAACTGTCTGTACAGAGAGATAACAACTTCCTGTTTTCTATGGTGATGCCTCTTCCTATGCATCCCAGTATCCCTCCAGCATTCCTTACTGCCTTCTTACATTGCTTGCCTACCTTTAGGTCATTTCTTATGACTACCCGCAGGTAGAAATGGGAAAAGCATGGTAAAACCATGAGTACAGTGACATCATAAATCATGAATATACTTGAAAAGATGGCAAATATGTTCCATCATATAAAATCAAACCTCTGACCCTTTGCTTGTAAAGAGATACGAATAATTTAAATTTAGGCAGTAGTGAGCCTGAAGTGGGCACTTCGTACCACCCCTACGTGGAGTGGGCAATGCAAAGTGCTCCACTCCGCTGTGTCATTACCGCTTCACATAAAGGCAGAATGGCAATGCAAAGTAAGGCGAAGTCATTGTTTTTAATGGACTTCGTGTTCCTCATTATGATTCTAAGTGATCCACTTGGTGTTTCAGATTTGGCAGCCCCCCCCACACACACATCACATGGCTTACAGTACTGTAAGTCACATGCTCTTTAGCTAGGCAGGAAGAAAGTGAGTCATACAAGCAGACACTTTTACTTTCTCCTGTGCAGACGGAGCGAGAGTGGTGTGTTTTGTGACTGCTGTTACTTTGAGATCAGAGCAAGGATGAGATTTAAACTTCGATTTAGACCCATCAGCTTTTTTAAAAGCTACATTTTTTTGTCTTTTCTGTACTCTTTTTAACTTAATTTGTTCTTTCTGTAAATTTTATTTTTCTTACCTTTTTAAGTAGTTAGTTGTTTGTCTGTATCTGTGTGACTGTGTGTGTGTGTGTGTGTGTGTGTGTTGTGTGACAGTGTGAGTAGTGATTGCTCGGACTGAGATAGCTCAGTAGGAGAGATGGACCAGGGTGAGGGAATGTCTGGGGCGGGGGCAGCTCTGGTAGAGTGTGGTAGTGGTAAGCGTCGTACCGTGCGCTTGTGTGGAGGGCATGGGCACCCATTCCTGTTGGACTGCTCAAAACTTGTGAGTGTCCCCCCCCCAGAAGCAGGACCAGCACCGCCTCCTGTCCTGACTCTGAGGCAGTTGAACCACTACCACCACCACCACTACCAAGTCCAGCACCAGGTCCTCTGGAGCTGGATGTGCCTGTTCCCCCAGGTCCAGGTGTGGATCCCATCTCTGTTCAGCACTGTGCCCAGCCGGCTGCCAGTTCATCTGGCCATCCCCTGCCTGTGCCTGGTCCTCCCAGCACCTCTGTTGTTTGGTATTTTTTTGACTGTGTCGGGGGGACAGTAGTGTGGTCAAGTGCTGCCTATGTGAGGTGGAGGTGCGCTGTGGCCCCCAGGGGACTCACCTGGGGACTGGGGGCCAGCACACCCATATGCTCAATCACCAGCAGTTGCAGCAGCAGGCTGCCACAGAACAGGCCATGCCTGCACCTGTTGGCCATTCTGTGGTGGAGGGTGCAGCTATGCATTGCGGCATCCCTAAGAAGAGGAGGACCACAGCAGCACCTGCTGCACCACCAGCACCCCCACTCCCACCACCACCACCACCAGCTCCAGCAGGTCAGCCTGTAGAACGTGTGGACCCCAGAGAACTGCATGTAACACAGGCTGACTTGGTAGTTCTCTAGAGTGCTGTCGAGGATAACAACAAGAGGGTGAGTGCTGTGGAACAGCGGCTGGATCACATAGAGGGACATCAGTTGCAAATTATGTCCATGCTGAAACTGCTGCTCGGTCACCATGGGATCCCACACTAGTTTTTTTTTCCTCACACCATGTGCCCCCCACACCTTCCTTGCTGTGTTATGAAATATATTCCTCCACCATCCCCAACCCTTGTATGTAATTATGCCCTTTTTTGTTGCCTTCTGTATGCGTGACACTTTGTATCCTGAGCAGTGCAAGTACACTGTACTAAACTGCATGTGTGCAGTCAGTCTTCTTTCCAGTCTGTGTATGTATTGCAGACACTGTCCAACTCCCTGACTTAAAAACAAACATTAATGAGTACAATGGTGGGGTGGTGAAGTATGGAGAGATACTACAAAACAGGCTTACGATACATCCAAGTAACTATTAAAAAAAATTAATGTTGTGATTCGTGATGTGATCATGAATCATGATTTGTGACTGCATTTGTGACCGTGATGATGAAAAAACGTGAATGCCTACTGCCTATAGCTGTACTTCCCAGATGAGCTGTAGCTTAAAACTCCCAGATTTAAAAACACATATCAATGAGTACATGGTGGGGTGGTGAAGCCTGGAGAGATACTACAAAACAGGCTTACAATACTTCCAAGTAACTAGAAAAAAAATTAATGTTGTGATTCGTAACGTGAATGATCGTGAATCGTGATTTGTGACTGCATTTGTGACCTTGATGGTGAAGAACGTGATTTGTATCATGAGTGACTTGTGATGATGGTCCTGACTTAAAAACACATATTAATGAGTACAATGTTCATGCAGAATTATGCACCACGCCTGTCCAGTACTCTGAAGGGAAGCCAAAAGAAACAACTGTGACTTACTGTAAGTTACAGATGGAGATTAGACCCTAAAGAGATGCAAATACAAGATTAAGATTAAGATTGCGCTGTGCACTGAAGAGATGCAGACACAAAGGCACAACACCTGACCAGTGCTCACCATCAGAAATTCAAATATGGAAAAGAATACCTTTGCCAGTTGGGGCAGACCGCGGGTGGGGGCAGTGTACTGCACTGCTGCAGTAACAGTCACTAGTACTAGTACCAGTAAAGATACCACAAAGAAGTACAAAAATCACACAGCTGCAGTGGATAGCAGCTTCACATTGCTGAAATTATTATGTGGCACAATAAAAGGCGTCTGATTTGATGACGTGTCACACACATACACATACATAAAGTAATGCATAGCAAATTGAAAACTTCAGTAATATAACCACATTTTTTAAACAAACTAAAATTATGCACTGCAGCACCACAACAATCAGCAAAAAAATGGCAAGAAATATTGAAAATATTACTGTGTGTACATTAACACAATTATACAAGAAAAATATCACCAAAACAGAAAGCACTGTCTTTTCTCCAAGTTAATCTACCTACACCCCAGATATGCCCTCCCTAAGCACATCTTCCAATGTTTCTCAGTACACAGACTGAATGTTGTACATTAACATTCAAAATCCATACACAAACAATAACTGCTCGATGATATGAGCACAGGAGGGTTTCCTATAATCGATGAACTAAAGTTTCAGCAAAAAAAAGACTCAAAAAGGCTTTTTTAACAGCTTTTTGAAGGTTTGAATCACAGAGAACTCTCACAGCAGATTGTCTCCTACAGCTTCCTACACTCACTACCCTAAACTGAGGCTGTGCAGGACAATCTAGAGCCCATGTGACCTGAAATCCCATGAATCACTGCAAAATTCACCTTTGGAGCTTAAAAACGTGGCGAAGTGAGGTGAAGTACATTGTTTTCAATGTACTTCACCTTAAGAATTCGTGGAGTAGTGGTCTGGGAAGGCGGAGTAATGTGAAGTCAATGTTTTCAATGGACTTTGCGTTACCCATTACTAACTCGAAGTACTCCACTTCGCATTGTGGAGCACTCCGCGAATTCACCTTCACTCCGCGAATCACTCCACGGAGTTGAATTGGGGCCACTTCGCCCATCACTACTTGTAAAGCAGCACATCCAGTGTGTCACCTGAGGAACCTGAAGATTGCGAAATATGAAGAAATTCAAAGCATGGCATTAATAACAACCTGGCTGTATAATAAAACAGAGAAATATTGAATGACATGGCTCTCTTTTATAAGCTTTGTAGAACAAGAGGTGGCTGTTCCCGTTTCTGGATCAACTAGCGTGAATCAACACATAATAATCTACATTATCAACTAAAAGCAACATATACTTTTGAGACACAGTGATACCAAATTGGTCAACCTAATCCTAGAACTCTCTTTTTAAATCCTTTTCTTGTAGAGGCAGTTTATTTTCAAGCTCTAGAGTGTACACTTGAATAACCTCACTCATTGAATAGTACCAGGGAGCCTCTTTTGATTCCAGTGGGAATTAGAACTGTGTTGAACCCTCTTTTTTTCCTCTCTGCATGGGTTGGGTTACACTTTTCTTTGAAGCCATGTTCAAAAATGTTTCCTTAGTGTTCCGGGTTGGGAAGACTAGGTATTCAGTGACAGTTTATGTTCATTCTGCACTACATAGCTGACATTTGATTGCATCTGTAGAAAGTTCAAGCATTTCTTTACCATGTGTGCATTGTAAATTTATCCCATGTATCTTCTGGCACCTTTTGGGTCTTAATACAAAGAAAGTTAAAAGAAAATTGGAACTCTGACCTAATTGGTGTGAAGATGTTTCTTAATGAATAGTGACTGCTTGATTGATTTGAGCACATTAAACAATCCTTATTTGCTGTAGATCTTTCCCTCACAGAACCTCAGCTTACAAAGTAGGATTTGTGCCTCATTTGCATAGCATGAAATGCACATTCCTATCAGCATAGCCATTATTTTGGAGGCAACATGGACATACAGTATATACTCTATACTATAGAGAGTTAAGTCCAGTACAGGGTATTTTCTTATATCAAACCATTCCCACTTTTGCAGAATAGGAGTCAGCGGACTTTAATAAGGGACTTTAATAAATAATAACTGTTAACATTTGTGTGGTTTTCCTTTAATATGAACCTACTGTGATTTCAGGGAGGACTTTAAAATATTTTATATGAGTACAGTTCCTAACCTATTTAAAATGTTTGCCTATGCTTCTTTTCCCTTCTTTGTTAAGAGATTTGCAAGGAATCAGTCATGGGACCAGTCTTCTTCAATGTCTTTATAAGTGACATTGCAGAGGGGCTGGAGGCGGAAGTATGTCTTTTTGCAGACAACACTAAGACCTGCACCAGGTTTGACATTCCAGAGGGGATAGAAAAAAATGAGGAAGTATCTAAGCAAGTTGGTCAAAAGTGTGGCAGCTACCATTCAATCCAAAAAAGTGTAAAATCATGCACTTGGGGAGCAGACATTCAGGGGTGGTACACATGATGGGGGAGTACTAGGAGTCACCAGGCAGGAATGGGACGTGGGGTACTCATATCAGATGACCTCAAGGTGACCAAACAATATGAGAAGGCTGTGGGGAAAGCCAGTGGGATGCTGAATTACACTGGGAGAGGTATCACTGGCAGAAAGAAGGAGGTGGTTATATCACTGTACAGATCACTGGTGAGACCTCAGCTGGAGAACTTCATCCAGTTCTGGAGACCAAATCTCTGGAAGCACATAGACAGACTGAAGGCAGTCCAGAGGAGGGCTGCAAACATGGAGCAGGACCTGCATGAAAAACCTTATAAGGAATGGTTAGGGGAACTCAATATATATTCACTGGAGGAAAGAAAAGAGAGAGGGAACATGATAGAAACATTCAGGTACCGCAGGGGTAGAAACAAGGTACAACATGGAAGCATCTTTCAAAAAGGAAGATGTGCAATGGGGCATGAAATGAAGTTGGGGGAGGTTCAGGGGCAACATGAAGAAGTACTTTTTCACTGAAAGAGTGGTAGATGCTTATAACAGCCTTCGAAAGTAGGTGGTGGAGGCACAAAAAGTTAAGGAATTCAAGAATGCATGAAATAGACATAAGTGTACCCTAGAGACAGGGGAAAAAAGTGTGAGCTGCAAATCAACTAGGATCTGTGGTTTGAAATAGGTGGGCAAAATGGGTACACTGGGTGGGTCACACGGTCCTTATCTGCCATCAGCTTCTAAGTTTCTATGTTAAAAGGATCTTTGTCATTTAGAATTCATCTGCTTTTGCTTATTTCCTAGGTGATACTGGTCCACTGTAGAATTGAAGCAGTGCCCAGCCAATAACATATATTCAAAAAAGAACAGGGGTAGTGCACACCTGTACCCAACAAACTGAGCACTGTGCTTGATGCAGAAAAATACTGTCTCACTATTAGTGCCATTCAATTCATTTATATCAAACAAAGCATTAAAAAACATTGAGCATAGTAGAAAAAGATGCACACTTGTATGATTAGGAACAAAACCATAATTGGATGGACTGAAACTGATGTTTCACTCCTGCCAAGAGGGGCTTCCTCTGAGTAAAGTGCATTAGTTGAAATTATCCCTTATATACTGGAATCACTACATCTGAGAGTGCTCATATCTCAACTGGGTGCTCAATAAAAATTTTACAAATGCACAAAAAACATCCTTATAAAAACTTGTTATTAAAAACTAAACTAAAACTAGAAACTAAAGAATGACAGTGAATATGTTGCATAGGTTTACTGGCAGTATATCAAACTAATGAATGTAGCTTTGTAGACATTTGGATAATTATGTGGCATCAAGTCTGCAAGCTACCATATGAATATATACTGCTACTCTATGGCATGATTTAATGTCCATAGTTATATAGGCTGCAATGGTGTTTATAATCAGGAAAAACGTCTTGCATCAAATACATGCAATGTAAGTTTCATTCTGCATGGTGCTGTATATTACAATTACCAGATGCCTTTGGACTTGATTTAAATTGCAGTCCAATGCTGTTCATGAGATACCTACCATGAGCAGAGATAAAATCACATTTTAGTATATGGCACAGTAGTAAACAGAACAGCTGCTGATACTAGATGATTTTAACCTAAACTGGATTGGGAGAAATGCTAATCAATATGAACCCCTGCTGGCTGGTCTTGGCCTTAAGCAGCTTATTTCTGACCCTACCAGATTCTCCACATCTGGTGGCCAGAATATCCTCCTCAACTGGATCCTGAGAAACAGGGCTGAGAGGATGCCACAGACTGGGACACTCTCTGGTTCTGTCTCTGACCATACTCCCACTTATTGTATTTGGAAGATCATATCATCTAGAACACCCCATAAGATTGTCCTACTGAGAGATTTATCCAACCTAGACTTGGAGTTCTTATGGAGGCAGTATAGCATAGTATTTAAGAACACTGAGCTGCAAACCTGGAGACATGGATTTGAATCCCATCATCCCCTGCTTGCATAGTGCATGACACTGAGCAAGTCACTTAACTTCCCTGTGCTCCTAGGTCGCACCTGGAAATAAGTTCTGGTTTAGTGTGCCTTTCCTGGTTAAACAATTTCCCCTTTCCTTTTCTTTCACAGAAACCTTCTGCTCTCTGATTGGTCCTCTGTTTTGTTTGCTGGTGATGCCTCTGTTGACCTAAATAGTTTTCTAAATAGCTTCTCCTCCCTGCAAGATAAGCATGCCCCACTTATAAAGAGGAGAATTAGGGGTACTGTTACCAAATAACTCCACAGTGACCTTCTATAACGCATGAAGTCAAGGGATAGAGGCTACCCAAGCTTTGTCTGACTTTTATGAGTACAGACAACTCTCTTACATCTGTAAAAAAAAGTAATACACATAGCAAAATGTGAATTTTGCAAATCTACCTTACTGACTTTGCCAGGGATCCTAGGTGATGCTGGCATAATACTATAAGTTTGGTGGGTGGCTACCTTAAATATCATACATGCATATTGATGAGGTAAACTGTAACAATGCTAAAACAATTACTAATGCATTTAATAGTCAGTTCTCTGACTTTTTGGCCCTCACCTCCTTATTTGTTGTTTCTAACTCACAGGATAAGTCTGTTGCCCCACATCTGCACCCTACTCTCTTTCCCCCATTTACCTTAAGACTGTGTCAGTAGATGAATCTGGCAGACTCTTGGCCAGTTTCCCTCCCTTTAATAGCACTGGTCAAGGTTACATGGAGCCAAAGCTTATCAACTTGGTTGCCCTTTTCTTTGCCTTACCCATCTCCTGCATCTTTAATTAAATGCACTTTATTGATGCTTTTCTTTACCAGTACAGAATAAAAGAGTCACAAACAAAAGACAAGAATCAACAACTTGAAACAGACTAAACCAAACATAGCCAATCCCTCCGCCCTCCAAAATACTCAACTCTTTCACCACTCCCAAAGGTCCCAGAGCACCATTACAGTTTAGAAAAAGAGGAAAATACATACATGCAGTCCCGGTCCTAAACCCAAATTAAGGAAAATGGCAGACAAAAGGAAACAAAATCACCATAAGGGGCAAGAAAACAGGCAGATCCAGTCCTTAGCTAACCTAATCCCTAGCCAGAGAAGAATGCATCAAAACAGTGAGCAAAGCAAGAAGTGGTGACCACAGCGACATAAAGTTATTCAATCTATCTTGTCTACAGGCAACGTCTTTCTCAATTTCAAGAGCCTGTAGGATCTCAGTGTGCCACTTCCTAAAAGAAGGCATGGAATCATCCAGCAAGTACTGAATTATTACCATTTTGGCTGTAACTGAAATCAGTGACATAAAGGTCCTACGTTGACCAAACAGCTCTGCTGGATGGTATCCTACTAGGCATATCTGTGGTGTGAAAAAAGATTCCAAGTCTAGAAAGGGATCTAGGGTCCTGTGGATAGTGGTCAAAAAAGGTACTATCTTGGGACAGTCACATAAAATATGCCTTGGGTTACCCTCCATCAACCCACAACTGGAGCAGGTAGAGGAACCGGATTGGCTCATTCTGTACAATCGAAGGGGGGTAAAATATAAATTATGCAATATACCAAAATGTATGAGTCCATATGGGTCTTGTTTAATAAACTTGTAAAGGCTTCGCCACATCTCTCACACCTTCAATACATCCCAGCCTACTGGAGTTATCCTTGACCCATGGAAGATTGCAAGAGTTGTCCCAGTATTCAAGCAAGGGGATCTGAAATGTCATGAAAATTATTGTCCCATAGCTATGCTGTCTGCTATCAGCAAATTGCTAGAGAAATTAGTGGTGTCCCAAGTAATTAGAGTACTTCCATAAATATGATCTGCTCTCTTTGGTACAGCATGGCTTCCGAAAGGGATTCAGTTCCTCTACTTCCCTTACTTAAGTTACCTCTATGGTCAGGGTCACCATGGATCATAGCAAGCTTCCTCAAACAATCTTTGTGGTTCTCTGCTAGGCTTTTCACCTGGTAGAACATAAACTGCTCTGTACCAAGCTATGTTCATTTGGATTGTCACCCCCGGCTGTAGCCTGGCTTGCACATTACCTGCAGGGTAGGCAGCAACTAGTCAAGTACAACCAGATACTCTCTGAGCTTATTTGTGTCATATTTGATGTCCCTCAGGGTTCCATCTTAGGACTCATCTTATTTTCCTTATTTATTAATGGCTTATTTCAAGTGCCTGTACATTGTAGCTTCACCATCTATGCTGATGCCTTGGTGTAGTTCCCAGGATATCAATGTCATCAACTCATCACTGAAGGATAATTTCCACTAAATTCAATCTTGGCTTACATTGAATAGATTAGTCCTTAGGCCAGTGTCCCCGGAGAAGCAATTAAGGACTACTAAATTAACTACCTCAGGTCTAGTGATTAATCTCTGTTCTTTGTTTCAAAACCCCACACAGCCATGGAGGACCAGGCTTTTGCTGTCTGTGCATCCAGGCTAAGGAATTCAATCACAGTGCCTGTTCGCAGTGCCCCCCACACACACACACCTCTTTAGAAGGCTCCTGCTGGATCACCTGAATCTAATTTGGCCTATAATTGTGCTTAATCCTGGCATCTCCTCCAACCAATGACTGGTGGGCTCTAGTTCTTGGCCTGGTCTGCACCAGACATGATTGTGTACATCTTTGTCATATGTATATACTGTTTTAATACTGTGATCTTTAGTTTATTTTTCTTTTCCCATTTGTTGATGTCTTTTCACTGTTAAATTTGCTTCCCTGTTTATCTTGTAACCTCCTGTGTTGTACCTGAAAATAGGCATATATTTCTCTACTGTCAGTAGTGTGCTTACCTGGTCAATAAAAAACTACAGTAAATAAAAAAAATTCTACATTGTGGAAAATACCATGAATTACTTTGACAAGGAGCCAAAATGTCACTATGAAAAACATTACACAGACCATTTTACTGCTCCTACTAAATTTTTTTATTATTTCAATATTTTTTTACTAAGATGCAGTGCCCAAGGGCATGAAATACTAAAGAGCAATTTTACTTAATATAGAGGTCCATTGATTTTATGTCATAACGGTGATCACCAAAAAGCGATCAGCATTATAGTGAGTGTACATCGCTGAAAAGCAAAATGGTGATGTACACTCATTGGCAACACCACAGCTGGCAGCCAGAAGCATCATTTATATGGGGGACTGCACCCCCTGCACACATCCTCACAGGTGGCTTCACCCCCTCTCACCCCCCTGATTTTAGATTACCAACTCCATGGGGGCGCATGTCAGGGAAGGGAAGACAGTCCCAAAGAAAAATACAAATTCTGGCCAAAGCAAAAAAGCATGCCCCTCCCCACCCTCACCACCATATCACACAGCTAGCTTGGCAGCAGCATACCACACTACCCTATACAAACCCTCTTCCATATCCTGCCCCTTCCAGTCGCTGTCCTGCACTACCGCTAACCCTCCCTCTCTCATCCATACTCTCGCTGTACTTTCCATTGCTACCCTTACAGGGTCGCTCACATGTGAGGCACTGCAAATGAGTCTCTCATAACAGTCGCCCATTTGCAGTCACCAATATCACTGGATACCAGGCCCATCATATTAACTGGAAACTTATAAGTAGTGAGTCTGCTTAGAAGTATAAGAAAAATATTTAATCTATCACTACAACTCTTCCAATTCCATAACATCTGGAAACTAGGGTTAGTTACATCCATTCATAAAAATGGAGATCACACCACTGTTACTAACTCTAAACCATCTCTATCCTCTCGCCACTGTCTAAAGCTCTTGATAAAGTAGTGTCATACCAGCTGGTAGATTACCTCAGTAAGTACAAAATCCAGTGTAAACAAAAGCATGGATTTCACAAGCTGCACAGCACCAATACAGCACTGATTGAATACACCAACTACATACATGAAGTCCTCTACTCTGGCCACCTTGTTGGATCAGTTTACATTGACCTGACAAAAGCCTTTGATCTGGTCAACTACACACTCCTGACTACCACTCTCTTCTCACTAGTTTTCTTACATGACAGAGTATCCTGGTTTAACAGCTACCTCACTGGCAGAACACAGCAAGTAAAAATCAATGGGGTATTATCATTTTCCACAAATGTCACCATAGGGGTGCCTCAGGGATCAATACTAGGACCTCTCCTATTCAGCCTCTTTTTAAATAGCCTCCCAGCAGCATGCCCAATATTGAGGGTCTTGCTATATGCAAACAATGCCATTATATTATATACATCATATATATTCACCAGCAGCCCAAGCCAGGACACTCTCACTAGAAACCTAATGGACAATTTCAACTCACTCGAGAAGTGGTTTAGACAAAATAAACTAGTCAAACTATAAGAATATGAAAACAATGTTATTTTCTGGACGACAGATCAAGAGAAAATCACATGCCCTAACAATCTTCAATGAGACTATTGCTACTCTAGAACAGGTCACTACCTTCAAATACCTAGGTATCACTATTGATGATGCCCTATCATTTCTGCCCCATGTATACACTGTAGTCAATATAGTTAATAGAAAACTTGGGGCATTATACAGGCAGAGGCACACCCTCACCCAGGAGGCCAAATGTATAGCTGGGTTCTGCTTGATCCTCCCCACCATCGACATTGGAATCACAATATATGGAGCTGCTTCTGATACTTCCCTCAGCAGGGTCAAAGCCACCTTGAATAATGCCTGTTATTTCATTCTTAGTGCTAATAGGCTAATTCACACTTGCACCCTATGCACCCAGACCACATGTCTCACACTTCAGGACAGAATAAAACTCCAAACATGCTTCCTTAGCAAAAAAGCATTATTGGGCCTCACACTAGCAGGAATCCAGGACCTCCTTTACTCACTTCCAAATTATTATGCCACTAGCAATGTGACCAAAACTGCCTTAGCTGTTCCATACCACAGAACAACCAAAGCCTCATGCTGTTTTACCATTCAGGCACTAAAATGGTTAAATGAGCTACCAGAGTACCTACTAAATATTCCTAAACTAAAAAATTCAAGAAAACTCTAAAACAAGTACTCCCCAAGCACCAACTGTAACTGCCATTGAGACAGCATCACTCATTGCACATTGCCTCACCCACCACTTGCGAATATTACTGAGGTTGCTACTTTTCCCTATTTCCCTAAAACTTCACAGTCAACTAGAACCTTCTCTAACTCCACTCTGACAATGCCAAATATATGTTCTGATCTCAACTGTTACATCTTGTATGTATCATGTGATTATCTGGGTACCCATGATATTAGTTTTGGGGGAATGGGCACCTACAATAATGGCAACCTACTCCCCAGCGCATTACATGGACGGCTGCGGTAGGGTAGGGTGGCCGGATGGGGGGGTGGGTGAATATAGTGACAGAATGTCGCTATACGTACATGCACAAGGGAGAGTGAGCACGCACAGCAAGGGGTGGGAGTGTATGTGAGGGGTGGTGCTACGATGGGTTGCTCAGCTGACCTCTTAGAGTGGTGGGTGGGTTCACGGTGTTGGTTGGCAGGGTACTGGGTTTGGGTCCGAGCGCTGCTGTGTTTTTGTTGTGCCCGGCCCAAACCTTTTTTTTTTTTTTCTTGTTTTCACCCCTCCCCACAACATGCACCCTCTGGAGTTGAGAATCCTTAACTAGGGGGGGCTCGGGGAGCAAAGTCCCCACATAAAACTTTAAAAAACTAAGCTCTTGGCACCCTTTTGCTGTGTGCTGGGGTGTGTCAGAGTGTAGAAATACATTTTTGGTACTCTTAACTTCTAGATAACGATGATTGCCTTTAAGCTTTCATCTTTATCACATACAGTAGATCTGATTGTCTTAGGAAAACATCTTGATTTCTGTGGCTCTTAATTTGTACATAATATTTATCTATCAAAAAGGAACCCTTTGTAAAAGAGCTTTTCAAGCTCAAAGGTGTTGTAGACAATATATTAAACAAATAAATAAAAACAACAAAACAATAAATTAATTACATAGAAACATAGACTTTGATGGTAAATAAGGACCGCTTGGCCCACCCAGGCTGCCTATTTCCCTACCTATTGGATAAGCTGCAGATTCTAGTTAACCAACAGCCTACTTCCTCCTACCCCCCACTATAATTGCCTTATGTCTGTCCCATGCATGTTTGAATTCCCCCACTGTTTTGGACCCCACAAAACAGTGGGAGAATTCAAACATGCATTGGACTTTAATAAATCAATCATTCAGGCCTGGAGGGATGCAAGCCTTTAGATTCTTCTTCTTATACTCATATCTTTCAAGGGAGAATTTCAGGTTAACATCAAGTCTTGCCCTTACATGCTCACCAATCCACTTCTTAAATTTTTGAACTGTGCTGCCAGCGTAGTATGCTTTACACTGACACACCAGCATGTGAATAACCCACCTACTGTCACATGTTATGAACTGGTTTGTATCAATCTTCTCTTGAATTCTTGGATGAGGAATCAAATACCCTTGCATAAGGAACTCACATTTCTATGGTCAACACTAATGATTTCCCAGTGTTAATTTGGGAAACCACTTAATAAGACTTGACACATCAGCTTTATACACAATACTCATTAACACTACTCACTAAGCACACTACTCACTATGCACACTATTCACTACTGTGTCTTTTATATTCATAGATTCAATGTTAATCAGAAATCAACAACGGGAAGGCATGCATATAAGAAGATCACACAATAATAAGTTTTGGCATTGAAAGGATTCAGCAACTAGTTAGAGGAAGTGATTTTGAAAGAACTTTGTGCCAGCATGTGACAAGATGGATCACTAGAATACAGGCTTGAATCCCACCAGGCCTGAATGATTCATTTGAGCTGGCTTACTTCTAATGAGCTTTCAGTTAATACAATGGTCCTTTATATTAACTAAAATGACCCTTTTGTATTTTGTGCCCTAGGTCATTGCATCTTTGAGAAAAAAATAATAAAATAATTATAATAAAATAATTTAGTAGGAGCAGTAAAATGGTCTGTTTAATATTTTTCATAGTCAAAACGAGAAAAGGGGTTGCTGGCCTCTTGAGCAAAAAATGCCCAAACAGATTGGAAAATGTTTCCATTTCTTTTATTCATTGTTTCTTGTGTCCTTAATTAAAGGTCCCACTATTTTCCCTATACTTAGTCTTCTTCTGGGGAACTATTACTTGAAAATAAAATATGCTTATAAATACAATTTTTCATGTTTTATTTGGCTATTACACAGTTTTTTATACACACTGATTTAAACAATAATAAAGACTATCCTGCTTTTTACTTTACATTCTTCCTCTAATTAATTATATTCATAGAATTTATAATCATGATATTTATGAAAAGTCACCAACTGTATTCTGGCCACCTGTATTCCAATCTGCATCTTAAAGACACTACCTGACGTTTGTCCTGGCCTTGCGGCTCCTGTGTCTGCCAGTGATGCTACTACTTTTAATTTCTTACAGGTATTGCTATATATAAACTCATTAAAAATACAGTTTTGTCCCATTTCATTGCTATTCTTTAGTCTATCTGTATGCATTATGCCTTGCATTTTTATATTCTTCTTTTCCATTAACACGTGTTTACTCTTCTGTTTTCCTTTCTATATAGGTCATCCTTTAAACACACTGAATTATCTGTTACTAAAGTACACATTAGTGTCCTTTCATTTCTTTCTGCTCCTTTAAATGTTTTTAAGTATTAATTTATAGAGGAAAGAGTTTGTTATTAAAAGGTTGCCTGTACTTTTAAATGGGTTTGCTTACCTCTCAATATCAGTGTGTTTTCATTTGTTTCATTTCTGTTCCTAAAAGCATTCATATTTGCATTATCAATTTGAGACATATTTCTATTATAGGCTTGTTGTACTGACTTCAGTGTCACTTTATAGAATGACATTAAAATAAAAGTCAAGTGTTCCCTTGTGCTTTCCATTCAACATTTCATGTGTTTCTGGCCTTTCAAATATATTTCTGTTTGTGTCCTGATATTGCCTTTCTTGCTACTTGGCTCCTAAGTCTGTTCTTATTCCAGACTTATATTTGCTTTAATGTGTTCTTATAGAACCGCGGAAGTAATACTGTTACATAGCCTTGTGTAATAAATTCTGAACTTTTTCTTTTCTTAAGTATTCTTGTTAAACTTATCATTTTAGTTTCAATGTTTGTTAAATGTTTTCAGCTTACTTTATTCGTATGTAGTGGTCTCTGGATTTTCTTTACTGGTGGCAGCACTTGAGTTCAGCAGCAACTGCAGAGATGCTACCAGAGTCCTCATATGCCAGTGGGTTTGTCATTTGATGATGTTGGTGATGGCACTGTGCATTACCATGGTGATGCGGTCACTATGCAACCATGACTCCTTCATGGGCATAGAAAGGCTGGTTAACTTTTCCTGATTGATAAAGCTGTTTGTTTTAAAAATTTGTTTTTAATGCTATTCCTACAGAGGGTGTTTCCATTTCCTGATCATGTTCTTGTTCAATGCTAGTTGCTTAAGGGCTTCTGATTTGTTTGGTGTCCCATATATAACCTGGCTTTTCTTTGCAGTTTTATCTATTAGTAAACAATGTCTGGTTTACTATGGAGTCCTGCACTTCCATTGATGGGGTAACGTGTGTTTTTTTTTATACCTAGATGTGTACTTCCTTTTTATATATATGCCTGAATGTGTACTTCCTTATCCTTTTTCTTCCATCCATTTTTTGGTTGTTATTTTGACTTCTCTTACATTGCTGTCTTTTTGTTTTATTTACTGAGAAATTATTTTTTTGTTTGTTTTACATTCCTGCTGACTTACATACTTATGTATTTGCACAGCCAAGGTATCCTACTATTGGATCTCTGGATTTTTTATCCCTTGCTTTTGTGTGTGTGTGTGTTTTCACTGTGAAGGATCTCATTTTCTCTGGTGTCCCACTAATGTGTTTGATGTAATTGAAAGTGGCAGCATCTCTGGCAGACACAGGAATCACAAGGCCAGGACAAGCGTGAGGCAGTGTCTTCAAAGTGCAAATTTGAATACCTGTGGCAGGATTACAAGTGGTAACTTTTCATAAATATAACACTTATAAATACTATGAATATAATTAATTAGAGGAAGAATGTAATGTAAAAACACAGGATAGCCTTGACCATTGTTTAAACTAGTGTGTATAAAAAACTTGTTAATAGCCAAAAAACATGACAAAATGAATATGTAAACACAGTTTATTTTCAATCAATAGTTTCCCAGAAGAAGCCTAAGTTTGAGAGACATGTTAGGAACTATAATTAAGGACAAAAGAAATGAAGAAGAAAAGAAATTGAAACATTTTTCATTGTGTTTGATCATTTCTTGCTCTAGTGGCTAGAAACCCCTTTTTTCGTTTTGACTTTGATGAACCAAATAAATGGCCAACTCCAATTAAAAATATCTTAAATATAACTAATGATTTTCCTAGGGACCCTACAAGCAATACTGTTTTTCATAGCCACATTTTTGCCCCTTGACAAAATATTTCATGATATGTTCCACTTTGTTGAATGTTCTGTTTACTACTATGCCACAGAGTAAAATGTGCTTCTATCTCTGCTTTTGGAAGTTATCTCTTGAGTTGCTTTGAATGGTGGTCTAAATCAAGTCCAGAGACATCTAATAACAGGGCCAGCCTTAATCATTCTGGGCCCCTGTGCAGCTCCCTGCAGGGCCCCATCACTCCATTCCCTGTCGGCCCCCCCAACACATCCAACATTTATACCTAACTAGCCCTCCAGTCCTGTATTAATAAAGCAGTGGCAGGTCTACTAGTTTAACCAGCACCTTTTAATTAGTGCCATTGACTGCACTGAATTATTTGACTTCATTGAAAATGAATCTGACTGAGCCTGGAGCCAGAACTTAAGTAAGTATGGTACTACTGCCGTATTCATTTCTGTGAGGACAGGGACATCATCACTGGACACTCACACCTCAGATCTGCAAACAAGTTAAACAACAACTTTTCTGGAGATGTGAGAGAGAATAGAGAGGATTATCATAGGAGGCAGTATTGAGCATGGTTTAAGGCTCTGAGCTGCAAACCTGGAGACCTGGGTTTGAATCTCACAGCCCCCATTTACTTACTGTGTGACCCTGAGCAAGTCACTTAACTTCCTTGTGCTCCCAGGTTGCACCTGTAAACAAACTTTGAGCTTAGTGTCTCTTTCCTGGCAAAGAAATAAATAAAATCATGGCACACCTGTAAGGTTGCCACCTGTCGGGTTTTTTACCTGGTCATCAGGTTTTCAGGGCCTGTCAGGAAATCCAATTTTGCTCTGTGCTGGTCAAGTTTTTGAGCCATTGTGAGCAGGGGTCAACCATAAAATAAGTTTTTGCACTAGCCAGCAGGACAAGTTGGTTCAAAATTGCACTAGCACGTAAATGGTTGCACTAGCCCTCAATTATAAGAGTAAATTTTGATCACTTATACAGGAAGCAATGCAAGCCAAGAAATACTCTGATTGCACATTTATCCTGCTCCCACATTGCTTCCAACTCCCCAGCAGAAAAAAAAGACTGCAATGCCAACGCATACAGTGAGCCCCCCCCCCCCATTGTTTTGTACCATGGCCTCTTCTCTTTCTCTCTCTCTTTCTGCATGCACACACATACACACACACATACACACACACACACACGCACACACCCAAACCAGTGTCTATCACAACAGCAAATGTTCAGTCAAGCAGTCCTAGCTCTGCACACACACAATAGCTGACATCATCATGTACCTCACCACACTGTCACTACCACCCACAAGGCAATAAACAGAATCAGGCTGAGAAAGACACTCTCAACCATTACCAAATGGCTCCATGGGGGCCTTTTCTCCCTAATGACACTCAGGGACAAATACTGAGAAACCTACAAAGCCTCCCACAGCATTGATGATCTCACTGCCTACAGGCGCCTCAGAAACACCTGCAAAAAAGCCATCAGATCAGCCAAAAGTGAGTACTGCCGAACCGCCTTACTCACCTCAGCCAGCAACCCAAGGAGCTTTTGGCAGAACATTAGAAGTGCAGTGGGGGGCTCTGCCCAAGTACAAGTCACGGACTTACTAATTGACTGGGTTAGCTGCAACAGCCCATGTGATATCTCTAATACCTTTAAGGCAATGTTCTCCTAACAGCCCCCCCTCTACCCTCTGTCCCCACCGCTCCCACATCCCCGAACACTCAACTGCCTGAACCCCACTCCACCAGCTCCTCTTGACCTGGACCTGAGACCTGGCCCTCCTTCTTTCTTCAACAAGTATCCACCACTGAGACTCAGAAGCTGCTTGCCAGCCTCTCCCCTCACACTGGCGCAGGGCATGATAACCTGGAGCCGAAACTGCTTAGGTTGGGTGCCCGCCTCCTTGCCTGGCCTATAACACATATCTTCAACTCACCTTTAACAGCTGGTGTCATCCCAGATCTCTGGAAGGTAGCCAAAATTACCCCATTCTCAAACAAGGTTACCACAAAGACCCCTCTAACTACTGGCCTATTGCCATTCTATCGGCTGCCTCCAAACTCCTAGAGAAAGTTGTGGCCTTTCAGTTAAACGAGTACCTGCAGGTACACAACCTCCTATCTCCAGCCCAACATGGGTTTAGGAAGGGGCACAGTACGGCCACCGACCTCGCTGTAGTCACCTCGCAGATCAGAACAGCTACCGACCAGGGCAACCTCACAGGTGCAATCTTTGTGGATCTCTCCAAGGCCTTTGACAGGGTAGACCACTCCCTCCTCAGCTCCACTCTTCTCTCCCTTGGACTGTCTAACCCTGCCCATGCCTGGTTCCTCAATTTCCTAACTGGTGAGAAGCAATACACCAATTTTAATCAGACCCATTCCCATCTCACCACTGTCCAATGCGGGGTCCCCAAGGATCTGTCCTCAGTCCGACGCTCTTCTCCCTTTTCATCAATGAACTGCCATCTGTCTCCACCCATGGGCTAATCACTTTGTATTCTGATGACCTTGTCATCCTAAATAGTAATTGTGACATTGGCACCATCAATTCCCAACTAAACTCTGACTTCAAGTAGATCCAGTCTTGGCTGGTGGTACATAAGCTCACCACCAACCTTAAGAAAACACTGGCCATGCTCTTTGGCTCCCTGAGCAGAACTAAATCCTGCCCTGCTCCCCTTCTAATCCACGGGGCTGATGGCTTGCCCCTGTAGATGGTTCCCGTAATCAAGTATCTTGGCGTCCTCTGGACCCCCAGCTGGACCTCTCCCTACATGTCCAAAACATCTGTAAGGCCACGAATGCTAAACTCGGTCTCGCCTACAGATCAAACAATTGCCTCACCCCAGCTGCTCGGGTGGCTCTAGCCAAGGGTGTTCTCCTCCCATCCCTCTGCTATGGACTTGAGACCTTTGCCCCCATGCCAAAATCCATCCTCTCAAAATGGGATACGGCCTACAACAGCATCTGCCGCTTCGCTCTTTCTACTCCTCCCCTTACACACCGCTGCAACCTCTACACTCGTCTCGAGTGGCTCCCTCTGGAGAAGCACCATACCTTCATAGTAGGTAACTTCATTGACAACATCGTCAGATCAGCCACCCCTGCTGCCCTTGCCCTTCCCCTCAACCCTGACACCACTACCTACCATCTTAGGTCAAGGGGCGCACTGTTCGCCCAGTTCCTAGGACACGCTCTCATGTGATATCTGGCTCTTCACCAACTACGACCCGAAATTATGGAATTAATTCCCAGCCCTTACACGGTCCACCCCCTCCCACACTGGATTTAAAACTTCCCTTTGAAACTTCCTGAAAGGCCCCTTCACTTGCCTTTGCACCTCGTAGCCTTGCCCCACACTATGCTGGCACGGGGGCCTCAGCACCCTCTGGGACCACCGCACTTAATCTCCTGACAACCAGGTCAAGCAATGACAAATTGGGTTACCTTAACTGGTATCGTCTGCACTTCCATTGCATGTAAACCTGACTCACTCACTGTCTATGTATGGCCTAGCTCTTAACTCCCCCGGGCCACCTGTAACCACCCACGGACTCATGTGTCGTTTTTTACTAACTGTCATTCCTCTATGTATTCTGATACTTCACTGTATGTAAAAACTATATTAGTCACTTCACTGTATGTAAAAGTTGTATTAGTCACTGTACCTGTAAAATTCAAGTCTGTAACTCTCCCAGGTCGCACCTGAAAATAGGCACATGGATGTCTAGTGTGACTTACAAGGTAAACAAAAGCAAATAAATAAATAAATAAACTCTCACCCTTTAGTAAACTGGGGACCTGCACTTCTGGAAGTTTTTGTACTGCCTCAAGTGAGTCAGGAGCACATCTAAGATTTCTTTCAGGTGGGGGCTATTCAAACCTAAGTGGATTGGGAAATAGAAAACTATGACATTTTTATTTTTAAAAGCATTGATTTTAATATGCTCTGCCCCAACAATAACAAATTTTTCTTTAGCATTGTCCTTTCATCAGCCCAAGAGAAACAGTACACAGGCATAATGCTATACTATCTCTATTTCTACATAGGATGATCCATGTACCCCAGGAATGCCTATTTTAAGCTTCCAAATTATGTATTTTATTAAAGTTTATTTTGTATCATACATGATCCAAAATTTTGTTTTTAGGATGAAAGGACATGCTGGGTGGGATTGTGTGGATAGTGATGGCTGGCATGGTCCATTTAGAGGAGTTGGGGACCCCGTACACTAGCCAGTAATAGAAACATAGAAGATAATGGCAGGTAAGGACTGCAAGGCCCACCCAGTCTGCCCATTTCTTTTTCTACCTTATGAATGTGCCATCGGCCTTTGTTCTGTCAATGTTCTATCTATTCGTACTCATCTGTATTGCTCCCTTATGCCTATCCCATGCCTGTTAGAAGCCCTGCATTGTATTCATATCCACCACTTCCTGAGGCAGGCCGTTCCATGCATCCACCACCCTTTCTGTGAAAAAGAACTTCCTCACATTACCCCTTAATTGGCCTCCCTCTAATCTCATGCTGTGTCCTCTTGTCCTGCTATTTTTCTTATACTGAAACATGTTAGACTCTTTCAGCTTGTTAATGCCCTTAAGGTGTTTGAATGTTTCGATCATATCACCTCTCTCCCTCCTTTGCTCTAGGGTATACATATTGAGCTCCGTTAATCTGTCCTCATATGTTTTCTAATGCACTCTGCACCATTTTGGTTGCCCTTCTCTGGACTGCCTCAATTTGGTTAATGTCCTTGTGAAGATGTGGCCTCCAGTACTGCACACAGTACTCCAAATGGGGCCTAACCAGTGTCTTATAAAGAGGGATTATTATCTCCCTCTTCTGACTTGTGATACTCCTACTAATACACCCCAACGTCCCTCTAGCCTTACCTACTGCTTTAGTGGTCTGCTTGGATGATTTCGGGTCATCAGTGATGATGTCACCTAAATCTCTTCCTTCTCTTGTGACTGCCAGCAACTCCCCTTCCAGCCTATAGGTGGCTTCAGGGTTTCTCTTCCCTATGTGCATGATCTTGCACTTCTTTGTGTTAAACTCCAGTTGCCACTTTTCTGACCATTTTGCTAGTTTTTCCAGATCTCTTCTCATTCTTCCCACCCCATCTGGATCATTTACTCTGTTGCAGATCTTGGTGTCATCTGCAAACAGACAAATCTTGCCCTCCAGTCCATCTGCAATGTCACTGATGAAGATATTGAAGAGGACTGGCCCCAGTACTAATCCCTGCGGTACCCCACTTGTGACTTGCATCTCTTCTGACTGTATACCATTTACTATCACTCTCTGTTTTCTGCTTGTCAACCACTTTGCCACCCAGTTGACCAACTTCTGACCCACCCCAAGCCTACCCAGCTTGTTAATCAATCTTCTATTTGGTAATGGCAGCTATGGATTTGTGGATGGTCATTTCAGAGTTTGGTTTGCAGTGGTGTCCAGGGAAAGAACAGAGTTAAGAGATTTGGAAGGGAGAGGGACGTTATGGTGAGGCTGGGATAAAACCCACCACCTGCTGGACCAACCCTGTATACCTCCTCACATTTTGTCACTAAAATATTGGATATAGACACTCAAAATGTAGGGAAATGAGAGGCACTGGTCTTAATAATATGGGTCAGATTTCTAGACAGAGACACATTCAGAAAACTGGAAGCTAGTGACTTAACAGCACTCTACCCTTGATCACACCCTGGACACTAGCTGAAAGTCCTAACAGTGGAATGATAGTGACTCATATTGAGTCTTTAGTGGGATCCCCCTCTTGAACTGCTAGATAATTGCAGCTTTTAATGAGCTGTTAACCACACTAGATATATCTGTAACATTGAGAAAGATTAGCATTGTTACTAAAGCCTGCTAAAGTAGAGACTTTTTTAACTTTCATTAACAGCCATGAAAACCTGCACTAGTCAAGACTAAGAAGTAGAAAGTTAGCTGCATTAGCCCTGGAAAATTTGCGCTAGTGTTTGGGCTAGTAAAACAATGTTAAGATTGACCACATACTTTTGAAACAGATTTTGTCATATCATTCATTGTTTCAGCTACATGTCCAGGTTACAAACAAGTTCTCTTGTCAATATAACCCTTTGTTTGTGAAAGCAGTCAACCTGGGAGGTATTAAGTATAGTCTTTAACACTATTAGCACTTACTTAACCTAATCTTTTCTACTGCAATAAAGCTGCCCCCACCTTTTGCAACAGTAGCAGAGCCAATTGTCTTCCACTTTGATTTGCTGGTAAACATTTTCATCTATAACAAAATTTAGACATTTTTAAATGTTTTAAATGATTTTTGATTCCTCAAGAAAAAAGTATGGGCCCCTAAGGTGCAGGGGCACAGTTTGCACCTAGCTAAGGTTGGCCCTGGTCTGATAATTGAAAGAGCACCGTGTGGAATGAAACTTGCTGTGCATGTATTTGATGCAGGAAGTCTTTCTTGATTGTGGACACTGTTGTTGGCTATAGAGCTATGGACATTAAATCATACAATACATTTGCAGAATGTATTTATATGATATGTTATTGATCTTATGCCATTTAATTATACAACATGTTTGTGAAGCTAAATTCATTTGTTTGATAAGCCACCAGTAAACCTATGCAATATATTTGCTGTCATATCTTAGTTTCTAGTATTAATTTAGTGTTTTTAATAACATCATTTTAATACAATGTTTTAGTGCAATTGTAAATTTGATTGAGCACCTTGATTAGATTTCAGCACTGTATCATGTGTTGGTATGAGTATATAAGGGATGATATCAAATAATGCACTTTCTTTTCTGGGTCTTTAATTAGCCACATTGTAATAGAATAATTATAAGTATAAATACATTGATATTAGTAATTATTGCAAGTCAGGAACTATATCTATCTTGAGCTTAATATACACATTTACTTCTATCCAAAGGACATACGCTGCAAAAAAAAAAGTGAAGATAACTTGATTTCTGGAAAACAGATAACAGAGGATTGCCTCCAGATTTAAGTCACAGACACATCTGTGTTTCAAGAAACAAAAGGAGAGTCTACTGTCCAATGAGAAATGGTGTGCTGGTAGCAACACTTGCAAAATTACAGACCCACTCATCACTGTACTGGTTTTAGTGAAATGTATGCACTCAGACAGAAAAAAAAAACCTGTTTTAGCTGGAACATGGGGTCACTAGAGAGTGGGTATGCTAACATCACACTCAGCTAGACATCAAGTTTGAGTACTGTTACTGTATGTTGTACCTTGACAAATAGGATCATGTTATTCCTGATATTATCTATGGACATACTATTTGACTTGAGTCTGGTGACAGACTTTATATTTTTGCTATGATTTGTCTGTGCAGTTTACTGTTTTGACTTATTGTTTTATAAAATGCTCCAGGATGGCAGCCTGAGTCGGTAAGTCTGGTATGCTGGGCAGTTTACCAGGTGAGCCAAGCATACTGCTGGGCATAGCATACTGTGTGGCTAACTGGTCTGTTATACAATGATGGGAATAACCATAGTAACTCCTGACATAAAGGGACCACTTGGATAATTATGAATAATTAATTTTTTTTAGATTCGACATTGAGCCATACCAGTGCCTTCTTGCAATGGTTTTTGCAATAGTAGAGCTGAATCAGAATCCTCAAATACTAGAAAACATTACCCTGGGATTTAAGTTGTTTGACTCATGCTATTCCGAAGTTAAGGCACTTGGTGGAATTTTTTGGATGGTATCTGGAGGAGAGCGGGGTGTTCCCAATTACAGATGTCATTACCATCCACCATTATCTGGAATCATTGGAGATGTACAATCAAAAACTGCCCTTCCCATGGCCAGAGTTTTGGGGCTGTATGGATACCCACAGGTATGAGGTGTAATAGAGTTTTAAATGTCATTTACCTTAGCACATGCAATTGTATTCTGTTTCATTTAGTGAAGGCAGCCACTGTATAGTAACAGTGGCACACATTGTCTATGTTAAACTGATAAATTGGGGGTGGCCAGTGTATGTATATATATATATATCTCAAAAAAGTGGGAATTAGGTATATCAAATATGATATTGCACATGAGCATCATTTTCGACCAAACATCAAACTTTGTTGAAATTCAGCTATTATTTATGTGTTTAGTTACTGCATTATCTGGTTAGTTAGTTAGTTTCTAATGAATATAACTCTCATGAAAGGTTCCAGATTGACAGCACTGGAGTCTAAAGTCCTTTCTATATGACAGGTACAACACTGACAGACACAGTGCAGACTGACCTGTACTGCCCCACTGATTATCCCATTGAACTTTGTCACAGAGAGACCACCTCACAGGTGAGGCAGTATGTCAGATACTTTTTGTATAGTAACACTGCAGCTTAATCTGTACTACCCCACTGATTGCACCGAATGTTGAAAAGAAGGACCATCTCACAGTTGAAGTTGTATTTCAGATGCTTCACCAATTCCATCCTTGGCCTCTCGTGAGAGCAACAAGAGATAAAAGTGCAAATCTGATATGTCATACATCATTTCCAACCAATCATTAAAAATGTTAAAACATTCTGTTATGCCATTCAAATGTTGCTGGGTTGAAAAATAACATTTGGTAACTTGATGCTGCCTTCATTTTTATTCACTTTTTATTGGACTGCAACATAAACTAGAAAGAGTTGAAAACTGGAACTAAGTGAACTTAGAAGATTGTGGAACAACTGTGTCATGCTAATGATGCATGCCAAAACTGTGGACCATTTATGATTGGCTAAACTGGACAAGACAAAACGTTTACTAATGCTGTCTGGTATACAAAAGTGCAAATGGTGAAGCCTCATATACCGGTTTCATTTAGATTGTTGACATGCCAGTAAATATAGATTAGATAGGTGATCTATCCACAGAATCAGACAGAAGTGGATAATGTGTTATTTGGGGCTTCACAGTCTGTCTAGTAACTATTCACCATCTTCAGAACTATCCATTTAGCCACAGACATAAGGTGGAAATTGTCTTTTTTTCTTTCCATATGCATTTTATCATCCTGTGTCCAGAGGAGCAGCTCCTCAGCCAAGTCCCCAACCTTCTGCATTGGCTAACTTCCCCACCTCAGCCACCTATTTTGGTCATGTGGTTTCCTCATGAGATTCCTCTTGATGGCAGGGATGAGAGGGGAGATCTGTCCTGCTCCCCCAGTCAACATGTCTGAGACAGATCAAGTCAGTGGCAGAGCAGCAGTGGGGTGCAGACATGGTCATATTGGACTTCATTAAGCCCATCCAATGCAATTTTCTTTCACTTTTTTTCCTGTCCACCCAAACAGCAGAGCACTGGGGAAAATTTATGCCTGTATGAGTTTTTTTTGTGTTTTTTATGAAGTAGTTTTCTGATCTGTACTTTATTGATTAATACTACAAGTCTCTCACTTTGTTCCTAAATGCCACCAGCTGTTAATGATCAGGATGTTTGTCAGTTTCTGTTTTGGGACAGTGTCAGAGAAAGTTAATTCTTGCTGTGGTGGGATCCCAGGTCAGCAGTTGTACCAGTGAGACAACATTTGCCCCAACACTCAGTCATGCCCCTAGGAAGTAAGTGTAAACTGAAATGCATTGAAAGCCTCTTTATTTTGTACATGCACTTAACAAGTGGCCCAGTTTCCCTCTAAACACCATGCCCAATGTTTTATACATATATGTAATTAGAATCATAGAACTTGATGGCAGAAAATGACCACCTGGTCCATCAAATCTGCCCTTTTTCCCTCCCACTATTCCTCCCTCTCCCCTCTGCGAGCCTCCACCCCCCACCCTGTAGCCCATTGTGCCTGTCTCATGCTCTCTTGAAGCCCAACATTGTTTTGGACTCCACAATCTCCTCCAGAAGCTTATTCCATGCCTCCACCACCCTTTCAGTGAAGAACTGTTCCCTCACATTGCCTCTGTAGCTTCCTCCCTGTAGTCACAACCCATGCCCTCCAGTTTTAGAGACGTCTTTCCTGTGAAATAAATGCCCTGAACACACTCTGTTTATCCCTTTGACATATTTAAAGGTCTCAGTCATGTCCACTTCTCCCTTCTAGTCTCCAGTGTATAGAGTCCCAATTCCCTACACCTCTGTTTGTATGGTTTGTCCTTTATCCCCCAAATCATCTTTGTTGCTCTTCTCTGTACCCTATCAAGCATATTTATATCTTTGCTCAGGTATGGCCTCCAGAATTAAGTAATTGTGCGTGTGTGTGTGTGTGTGGGGGGGGGTGGCTTAGTTAACAAATGTAGCCTTTCCTTACATCTACAGTTCATAGCTGGTTTTGTTGACCTGACATTGTTTATAAGTGGCCTGATATTCAGACGTTTGCACGGGTGCCAACAGGTCTTTGCCCACACAAATCGGGGTTTGCACTGGTTCACCATATTCAAAAGGGCTGTTGTGTGGGCAAAGAGGGTTAGCAGCACCCTTGCAAAACATGATGTATGTGTGAGGGCAAAGTCAAGGCATGGCCATGAATAGATGCACTCCTCCTATTCATTGTCTTTGCACTGCACAAATGGGTTTAGCATGATCCTGTTGCAAAGTACAAATACCACCAAACAAAAACCTTGACTTAACTCCTGGCAACCTTAGCAGCTGCCGGAGGTAATGCAGCCTCTTAGCTGGTTGGTTGCTTAGGGAATAAAACTGCCCCCTGTGGTCCCTGGCATCCCTCCCCCCCCACGATCATTGGCCCATTCCATATAATAATATCTCCCTGGAGCTACTTGCCTCCCACCCCACCAATCACCAGCCTGTTATCTAAAATAAAATCTCCTTGGTACTAGTGATGCCACCACTAATCACAAGCCCATTCTATAAAATATATCTCCCTGGTGCTAGTGATGCCACCACTGATCACCGGCCCATTCTATAAAATATATCTCCCTGGTGCTAGTGATGCCACCACTGATCACCGGCCCATTCTATAAAATATATCTCCTGGTGCTAGTGATGCCACCACTGATCACCGCCCATTCTATAAAATATATCTCCCTGGTGCTAGTGATGCCACCACTGATCACCGGCCCATTCTATAAAATATATCTCCCTGGTGCTAGTGATGCCACCACTGATCACCGCCCATTCTATAAAATATATCTCCCTGGTGCTAGTGATGCCACCACTGATCACGGCCCATTCTATAAAATATATCTCCCTGGTGCTAGTGATGCCACCACTGATCGCCATTCTATAAAATATATCTCCCTGGTGCTAGTGATGCCACCACTGATCACTGGCCCATTCTATAAAATATATCTCCCTGGTGCTAGTGATGCCACCACTGATCACCGGCCCATTCTATAAAATATATCTCCCTGGTGCTAGTGATGCCACCACTGATCACGGCCCATTCTATAAAATATATCTCCCTGGTGCTAGTGATGCCACCACTGATCACGGCCCATTCTATAAAATATATCTCCCTGGTGCTAGTGATGCCACCACTGATCACCGGCCCATTCTATAAAATATATCTCCCTGGTGCTAGTGATGCCCCCACTAATCACCGGCCCATTCTATAAAATATATCTCCCTGGTGCTAGTGATGCCCCCACTAATCACCGGCCCATTCTATAAAATATATCTCCCTGGTGCTAGTGATGCCCCCACTAATCACCAGCCCATTCTATTAAATATATCTCCCTGGTGCTAGTGATGCCACCACTGATCACCGGCCCATTCTATAAAATATATCTCCCTGGTGCTAGTGATGCCACCACTGATCACAGGCCCATTCTATAAAACAATATCTCCCTGTGTAAGTGGTTTCCCCACCACCAATCGATGGCCCATTCTATAAACAAATATCTCCCTGGTTCTAGTGCACTGCCCACACTGATTGCCAGCCCTTTGTAAATATTAGTATCCCTGGTGGTAGTGGTCCCCGTCCATTTGATCACCAGCCCTGATGTAAATATTAGTATCATTAGTGGTAGTGGTCACCTCTCCTGCTGATTGCCAACCTGAAGTACCAAAAAACCCTCCCTGGTGTCAAGTGGCTCCCTTCCATGGCACTGGGCATACCCCCCACTCACCTTAGCAATGTCTCTAGTGCCACAGGACCATACAGTAACTAGCACAGCACTCTTCTCGCCACCTTGGCTAGCCACCATATGTACTGGTAGGGACCATACCTCTTATTTATAGGACACGGTGACTTGCCCTGTCCTATGGATAAGAAATGCTCTCCCTGCCTGTACATATGGTGGCCAGCCGAGGAGGTGAAATGAGAGCTGTGCCAGTTGGTGTACATTCCCACAGCACCAAAGATAATGCTAAGGTGAGTGGGTGTGTGGAGGGTTTTTGTACTTCTTTGCTGGTGATCAGAGGGGGAAGAGCACTACCTCCAGGGATATTAATATTTTCATTGATACTGGTGATTGGAGGGGGCAACTAGCATCAAGGAGATATTATTTCACAGAATGGGCCAGTGATTAGAGGGGACCACTAGCACCAAGGAGATATTGTTTTAAAGAACAGGCTGGCAATTGGTTGGGGGGACCATTAGCACCAGAGAGATATTATTTAGCAGAATGGGATAGCGATCGATGGGGGTGAACCACTTGCACCATGGGTATCTACACATCTGGGACTGGGCCTTGGGGCAACTCCATGCTAACCTGTTTCACTACCCATGCAAATGAACCCATAATGGGCATGCAAATTTCCCCTTAGTGCCTTGCATGACTAGTAGGCTCATTTGATGGGTCCCTTTGAAAATTGCAAATAGCACTCTGGTGCTATCCATTCTGGCAGCGTACTTTGGGAACCCTGTTGGGGCAATCATACGTGACTTAGTGCTCAGCTGACTTGGCCCTATATTCAGCGATATAATGCTGGTACACCTTTTGAATGAATATAGCATCTTTGGCATCCAGGCATCCAAAGGCACAGCGTAAACCCTTGCTCATTCTGAACTCACTAAATGACCCTCTTGAACAGGTTACCACTTTCAAACAACTTGGCATCACCCTAGACTCTGGTCTCACCTACCATGACCACATCCGGATACTTAACACTGCTGTCAACGTACGTACTGGTCTCCTTCACTACTGTAAGCACTGCCTCCCTCCTGAATCTCTCCACCTAGCTATCTCTGCATCTGTTCTATCTCTAATTGACTATGGAATCATCATCTATGGTGCAGCTGACAACACACACCTACACAAGATTAGACTGGCCCTCAATAAGGCCTACAGACTTGCTACAGGCTGTGCTAGGCTTACACATACCTGTACCATTTACGCCTCAATAAATTGGCTCAACTTCGATGGGAGGCTAAAATACCAGGCCTGCCTCTTCGCTAAGAAAATCACATCAGGGTTACTCCCACCTGCCCTTTCCCCACTACTTCAGGCACCACTGTCTACCTGCCTCACATTCAAATCAGCGACTACCCACTTCAGGGTACCTCACTGTAAGACCACCTCGGGCCAAAGAACTTTTCGATATCTGGCCCCATACTGGCTCAACTCCCTCCCAAACTCCCTCCTCACTGAACCCAAACTTGGTCAGTTCAAGTCTCAACAAAGAGACCTAATCACCCAGGGATCAATATGTGACTGAGCCTAAACCTGACCTTCCATTTCTCCTACCCCACCTCTCCACGACTATGGACCTAACACTGGTCCAGCCACCCCTGGGTGTGCCTATACCATGACAATGGACTTCTCTGTCTGGCCTTGGCCAACAAATAACCTCCTGGGCATGTCTAGCACCATCGTCCTGAAGTATATGCTTGTACCAACAACCTTTTGCACTTTGCACCTTGTTTAGCAGCTGTCTGTTACCCTGTTTTCTCAGCTGCTATTTTGTATTCTCTGTAAACATTTGTAACCATTCTGTGACCATTGTCTGTAATTATTATGATAGTTGTTACTTTGGTCACTGTTGTCTCTGTTTTATGTATGACATGGAACCTTTGTAAAGGAGTCTTTGACTCAAAGGTGTTATCCGATATTTATCAATAAACAATAAACAATAAACTTTGCTCTCTGCTTTGTGTAAAATTGAATATTGGGCTTATGATTTCTTAACTTCTGACTACCTCCACCTAGATCTCTGAGGGAGGCTCCCTCGGGGGAGGCCTTTAACAGGGGCTAAAGACCTAATTGTTCAGGCAAGCTTTTGCCTGGACTTAACCTCAATGATTTATTTTAGCTATCTGTTGACAGATTAGCACATTTTTAATGTTATGTATTTACTGATTGGGTTTGGAGTCTATGTTTTATGATGCACTGCACTCAAAGCTGCTGGGATTGGGTGCTTAAAGGACACATAAACAGATATTTTGGGGGGTAACTAAGTTAAAAATCAAAAATCATGGTGCACTCGAGCTGGGGTGGCATTTTTAAATATACTGTAGTACTCCTTACCTTTGTTATAAACAGTCCAATGCATGTGTTAGGTGCTGATTATACGGTGGTCCTGAAGTGCAAAACATGAACAAACAAAAAAAGTAAAATGTAATCAAATAAGTTAAGCAACAACCAAAAAAATGGAATACAAACAAATATATAGTGCAACTGTAACAAAATGACAAATATAGAAATCCAGTGCAAATCCAAACTGTAAAATGCATCTAAAATGATGAATTTATCAAAATATATTAGCATAGAATAACAAAAAAGTGAGCACAAACAAAATAGCACAGCACAACAAAAAAGTGAACGCAAGCAAAGAAGCACTAAACAAAAAAAAAGTGAATACCAACAAAAAAGCACAGCACAGCAAAATGTGAATGCAAACTAAAAAGCACAGCACAATGAGAAAGTGAATACCAACAAAAAAGTACAACTTAGCAAAAAACTGAATGCCAATAAAAAAGCACATCAGATAAGTGAATGTAAACTAAAATGGACAGCACAGAAAAAAAGTAAATACCAACAAAAAAGAACAACACAGCAAAGAACTAGATGCCAACAAAAAAGCATTGCACAACATAAAAGCACAACACAACAAAAAAGTGACTGTAAACTAAAAAGCACAGCCCAACAAAAATGTGAATGCCAACAAAAAGCACAACATAAAAAAGTTAATGCAAACTAAAAGCACAGCACAACAAAGAAGTTAATGCAAAAAAGCACAGCATAATGAAAAAGTTAATATAAATAAAAAAGCTCAACATAACAAAAAAAGTGAATGCAAACAAAAAAAATGAAGAACTTAAAATCCAAGAGTTGGCTGGTGCCATTAAAAGCTGGTCCAAAAGGGTAATTGCAAATGAATGCATCCAGCACCAAGCATTCCCTGGTGTCCATTAACACTCTCCTCCCCTACCCAATCCATTGCCAAGGACTCCCTAGTACCAAGAACTCTGTAGAATCCAAAGGAAATTGTTTCCTGCTCCATCATTCCCTGATATTCTTTTACCACCCCAACTCCATGCCAAGCAATTTTGGATGACCAGTGGTATACTCCTACCATAACCCAATCCTGTATCAATCAGCTCCTGGTGCTCAGTAGCACCACCTTCCTCTTCCTATTCTCTGCCAACTATGCCCTTGGGTCATAGGCCTCCTCCCTCCATCTATTCCATGCCAAGCACACCTTGGGGTCTGTTGGCAACCCCCTCTCTCATCCCACCCTAAGTTAAATGGTCCATGGTGTCCAGAGACACTGTCTTTGCTCACTCAGTACCTTGCTAAGTATTGCATAGTTTCCAATAGAAACATAGAAGATGCCAGCAGAAGGGGACCGGTGGTCCATCGAGTCTGTGCAAGCGAGGTATCCTGGGACCTATTGTGCACCTGTGTTCTGCCCTCCTAGACACCCAGTGTAGCCCTTGCCAGTGCAATGTGTTTGTCCCACCTGTGCTTAATGCTTGATACTGACTTTGCTTTCACCACCTTGGGAGGTAATTTATTCCAAGGTTCCTCCACCATCTCTGAGAAGTAATACTTTCTGATGTCCCTCTTGTGTACTCTAACCTTCAATTTCCATTCACCCCTTCTTATAGCAGAATTGACATTCCTGCTAAAAAACTGCACTTCTGGCACCTTTTTGATGCCTTTAAGGAACTGAAGTTCTCAATCATATCCCCCCCTCCCTCCTAGTCGCTAATGAGTACAATTTCAGAGCCTGTAACCTCTCTCCATAGGTGATTTCCGAAAGGCTATGTATCACTTTTGTTGCCCTACTCTGAACCACTTCCAATCTATCAATGTCCTTTCTTAGATGAGATCCCAGAATTGTAAACAGTACTCCAGATGAGGCCTCACTAATGACTGGTAAAGTGGTAGTATCACCTCTCTGTCCCTACTGTCTATCCCCCTGTCAATGCATCCTTACACCATGCTAGCCCTGCTGTAAGCTTTATTGCACTGACTTTACTGCTTGAGGTTATCCCTACTGATGACTCCTAGATCATGTCCCTCAGCAAAGGATCTCAGGTGGATTCCGTTTAGCCAGTATTCTTCCTTGGGGTTGGCCCTACCCAGGTGCATCACCTTACACTTCTTACCATTGAAGTTTAATTACCATATTTGTGACCACCTTTCCAACTTCTTAAGGTCTTCATGCAGTTTTCTGACTCCCTCCATACTATCCACTCTTCTGCTGAGTTTTGTGTCATCCACAAACAAGGTGATGTTGCCATTTATGCCCTCGCTGATGTCACTAATGAATACATTGAAGAGGACTGGCTCTAGGACCAACCCCTTAGGCATCACACTAGTGACCTGCCTCTTGTCAGATTTCACCCCATTTACTACAACCCTTTGTTTTCTGTCTGTCAGACAACTCTGTACCCACTTTACTCTCTGTTCTGCTACTCCAAGGTCTTCTAGCTTTTTTAAGAGACATCTATACGAGAGCAAGGCATTTCTTGACTTCAGCAAGGCATTTGACTCTGTTCCTCATGGGGTCCTGTTGGATAATCTGGGAGAAATGGGGGTTGGGAACCAGATGATCAGATGGATAGGAAATTGGCTCCAGAACCAGACCCAGAGGGTCGCGGTTGGAGGGATAGTCTCATCCCCAAGGAGGGTCATTAGTGGAGTCCCTAGGGATTGGTCCTTGGGCCCCTCCTGTTCAATGCCTACATCTCTGACATAAGGAAGGGTATCAGGAGTGAAATGAGTCTCTTTGCGGATGACTCAAAACTGGGGGCGGTGATGGATGGGGAGGAGGGGAGGGTGGCCCTACAGGGGGACCTGGAGGCTCTGGAAAGGTGGTTTAGAAAGTGCAAGCTGAGGTTCAATGCAGGAAAATGCAAGGTACTGCACCTGGGAGCCAGAAACCCAGGCCAAGTGTACACCTTGGGGGGGGAATGCTACAAGTCTCGATGGCTGAGAGGGACCTTGGAGGTGGTGGTGGATGTCAAGATGAACAACTTGGAGACTTGTAGGAGGGCAGTGGCAAAGGCCAACAGGATGCTTGGATGCTCTGCCGTACTACCAAGGGCTCTGGTGCATTTAGGCATGCTGTCCCCCATTTATGGAACTCACTACCTATGGACCTTAGACGTGCTCCCTCACACCTTGCTTTCAAGTGAAGGCTATGAATTCACCTTACTTCTATGGATCAATGTACCTGTTTTGATCCTACTTAAACCTTTCCACTTTGAGCTCCCCCTCCCCCTATCTAAGTCCACCCCCTTTTCCCTTGTATGTGTCCATTCGTCCACCTTTCCCCTATTTTGATGCCTTGCAAAACAATATTTGTTTGACTGCTTGCACTTTATATTATGTTTACAAAGAAACTTATATGGCTATACTGTCTTAAAAATGCCTAATCACTTTGCCTTCTCTAAACTTGTGTTATGTCATTTGACATTTCTACTTACTGTCTCATGCGCGTTACGAATGTCTCCAGTTACCTTATTTTTACTGATGTTGTGTATAAAATTGCCAAAACCTTACTATTGGTTGGACCTGCTTTCCTATCCTACTGTTTTGCACTAAATCTTATGATGTACTTATTGTAATTGGGTACTGGTCTCTCCTCTTCCTCCTCCCCCCGCACCCTTCAACCCTTTTGTGCCTTGCCGGCTTTCAGTTCCACAGCTCTGGGTCGTTACGCGCCTTTTCTCGCTAAAGCCGTACGTTGCCGTAACTCACTCCCTGTTGACCGAGTCCCCCTTCTTGCCCTGCCGCCTTCGGTTCCACAAGCCCGGACGCTGACCATAGCTTTGCCCCAAAAGCGTGCCCGTAACTCTCCTCCTGTAGACCATGTCCCCCTTCTGTGCCCTGCCGGCCTACGGTTCCACAAGCCTGGATACCGACTATAGCTGCTCTCCCTAAAGCCACACTTTCCGCGCTACCCACTCCTTGTTCGATGGTTTCTCCCTCCCCCCTCTCCCCGTGGGTCACCATGCCCACTTAAACCTATCTACTTCTTGAACCCCTTGCTCATCCAGTTTCCAACTCCTAACCAGTTTTGGCACCCACCAACGGGCGACTGCCCCCTGCCGCTCACCCTTTACAAGGTCCCATGAGCCCGATCACTGTCCCATGTTTTTCCCCTAAAACAGCCATACTCCGCCTACTGCTGCCGTTCTCAGCACGGCATCTGTGTATAACACTGCCCTGCCCCTCCTTGTTCTCCGTTACCTATGGGATGTCGCTTTCCTCTCCCCACCATCGTTTTTTTTTTCTACCTGCCCCCAGCTGCACCTCTTACCAGGAATCAGTTCCATGGGCCGGTTACACACTCCTGCCTATCGCCGCAAAAGCCGTAATCCTTTCGCTGTCCCACTCTACCTTCCTCTCCCGCCTGCCCCTGTACACTAACCTTAGATGTGTGGCTAACCCATTTGAAGGAGCTCTCTTACCTTGTCTTCCAGCCCTGTTTCACCTCCTAGTCTACTTAGCCTTGCACCCACACTTCCCTGCTCACATTCCCCCCTCATCTTCCCCCTACCCAATCCAAATCTGTCCTTCCTCCAGTACCCTCTGCCTTTTTATCAAAATTATATGCTTGTACCAATGTACCTGTACATGTACTGTATAACCTGCACTGTTCTATTTGTATTGTAATTGTACCTCCCGGGTCGTGCCTGAAAATAGTCACTTGCTGGCTAGTGCACTTACCTGGTTAACAAAAACTAAATAAATAAATAAATCACTAGGGGGCTCACCTCCAGAAGGAGGGAAGTCATACTCCCACTGTATAACTGCTTAGTGAGGCCGCACCTCGAGTACTGCGTGCAGTTTTGAAGGCCACATTTAAAGAGGGACATTGAACTCCTGGAGAGGGTCCAGCGTAGGGCAGCTAAAATGATTTGGGGCTTGGGGGATAGGACCTATGGGGAGAGGCTCGAAGAGCTAAATATGCACACATTGGAAGAGAGAAGGGACTGGGGGACATGATAGAGGTCTTCAGGTACATGAAGGGAGTAAATAGGGGAGGAGCAGTCAGGGTGCTCCAAAGGAAGGAGGGGTGGGCAACTAGAGGGCATAGGTAGAAGCTGGAGGGGGGGAGATTCAGGGGAGAAATGAGGAGGTGCTAATTCACTGAGAGGGTGGTAGAGCCATGGAATGCACTGCCAGGGGGCTGGTGGAGGCAGAAACGGTGGAGAGGTTTGAAAGGGGGTGAGACAGGTACAGAGGAAGGGTTCTGGAAGCAAAAACCAGTGCAGCAAGAATATCTGGGACTGGGAAGGCAGAAGCCAGAGAGGGAGAGGGGGGCAGCAAAGTCAGCTCCCAGGGTGGGTGCTGACCAAACGAGCAGACACGAAAGACCATTAGGCATATTCTGCTGGCATTTTAGCATGTTAGTAATGTGTCAAATGCTTTACTGAAGTCAAAGTAAAGCAAGTCCACTGTATGACCCCTGTCCAACTCCTTGGTCATTTTGTCAAAAAACATACTAAGGTTAATTTGACATGACCTGCCCATCACAAACCCATGTTGTTTGTAGTTCTGGAGGTGATTTACTTGGAGGTATTCCACTAGATCTTGCTTGATAAAGGCCTCCATAAGTTTACCCACTACTGATGTGAGGCGGACTGGCTTACAGTTACCTGTATCTTCCCTGTCTCCACTCTTGTGCATTTGCACTATGTCAACCATCCTCCAGTCACCTGGAACTACCCCTGACTCCAATGACCTGTTGAACAGGTGTGCAAGAGGTGCTGCCACCTCCATTCTAACTCCACCCTGAGCCAAGCAGTCTGTAGTGTCTAGTTTGCACCCAAACCCAGGACATCAGAAGTGGATGTCAGCACTGAGGGTGACAGAGCATCTATGCAGATGTTCTCCTTGCAAGAGAGGATTAAAGTGCTGTCCACTCTTGAAGTAGCTCCTGGTAGTTGCATGAGGTAGTGTGCATGATGTGATTCACCACATGTTGAGAACACTCCTACCCCAAGGTGCCATGATAGATATGTCTTGGGGTTGAAGACAATGTCACAATAATGTTGGAAAATGGCTGGCTCAGCTTTTCTGGATGATTGTCTCCTCACACCCAAGCCAACCCAGACCCAAAACCAGGTTGCACCACATTTTAAGAGTGGGCTGCTGCTGACAGAACCATGTATTTTGTATGCTTTTCCTTATAAGGAGGAGCAGATTATGTGCCGCTCTTGTATATGGGTACCATTCATCTCATATATTAACTTCAGCAGGGCACCCCCTCCCCCAAGGACTAACTATCAAATGGTTGGATATGAAAGTGATAAAACATTGCCACCCATAAACACAAGTTCACACACAGTCAAGTTTTGTAGCTCATGCACTACTCTCTGGCCCCCATCCCCCACAATCATGCCACAAACCCATGGCTATCAACAAAATGCTAAAGACGTATTCACACAAACAGACACACCTGAACAGAAACAGCTATTGCCCATAGCACTGCCCCCACAAGATAGCAGCTGTTAAAGTACAATACAAAAGTGGTGTGTGCACTCTAGACTACTGTCACTCACAAGTGCACACACACACACACACAGCCTTCCATGGCAGGTATTGACAACAGAACCCCCCATCGCAGTCAGAAATCTACTGGCTTTTAACAAATCTTTGCAGATTATGCATTCTATGCACAGTCACACACACACACATGCACGCATGCACACATACACACACACTCTCTCTCACAGCCAACCATCTGTAGAAACTGTTGAGCATAGCATACATCCTACCTAACAGTTAGCAAACTAAAAAATACTGTGGTGTAAGCCTGGCCTAGTGGTACAGAGGACAGAGGTGCTGTGAGGAGGCATGCTGACTCAGCCCTAGGATGCCCCCAGGTGGAGGCCTTGGGGTGGGACAGGATTTTTGAGCAACACCGAAGGGAGTGGCCATGGTTCTGTTGTATGTAGGCACCACTATGCATGCATGCGTGGTTACATGCCGCCATGCCAATGGATCCAAATGTGAAAATGGAACTATGGATGACACAGGCTTCATGAAGTCTTGCTCACCTTCATCAGTTCCACCCCACTACTTGGACAACCAGGCCAGTTCTGGATGTGAGTCACTGGGAGTTCAGAAGGATGGCCCTCCCCTTCCCGACTGTGCCATGAGGGGACAATCTGTGGGGGAATTCAGGTACACTGGTTCTGGGTGAGGTGGGAACAAGGCTGATGGTCCACCTTCACAGACCTTGAAGACAAGCAGCTTTATAAAAAAAATGCTGCAGTATGTGTCACCATAAGACACACACATGGCTAAATGAATATTACAAAAGGTCTCCCTATTAGATAAATTAGGAATATATTTAGTTGAAGTAAATATCTTTGAAGATAAGGAGACAGGAAACAATAGAAGAGAACATAATTACTATATTATGGCAAATAAGTACCATACCTTGGCTGGTTATTATGACCGACAAGTCCAAAACCTGAGTATCCTCACAGTGAGCTTTGAGATATCTAGATTATCTGGGAAAGAACAAGGAATAACCTTGATATTGTGGAACATAGCGGGGTGGTATAATAAAATTCAAGACAAAGTCTGAAGTAATTTTCTTACAAAATATGATAGTATTGCTTTACAAGAATCCTGACACAACATTGGAGATGAGACATCTTAAATGGTTATGAATGCTTCAGAACCATAAGTCATGACACTCCACACATAACAAGACTGCAATTGCAGACAAATAAAGTTCAACACATTTTTATTGTCACCTTTGACAAAGCACTTGACAGCATGAAATGTTAGGAGCTGCACTGTGATTGTATCCTGTTTTTATTTCCTCCACTGTTGAGAATAAAAAACTTGTTAAACTTTATTTGTCTGCAATTTCAGTCTTATTGTGTGTGTGGGAGTGCCATGGCTTATGGTTCCAGACCTCTATCTTTGTCATAGAGCACCCCAAATTGTCTGGTTGTGGCCCTGCGTGCTTTTATTTTTTGGCTACAAATGCTTCCATGTGCTGGGAATGAAGGTGCATAATCTGGGGGAGATGCTCAGGTGGACTTATTATATTGCTCAAAGTTGGTTTGTTCCAAAAAACTAAATGTATCTCAATGGGAGCCAATCACCTTGCTGTTTATCTTCAGATTGCTAAGAAACAGATAATTATTGCTAACATCTACATTCCTCCAGAAAACTCTAACTTTTATGACTATGATGTTTGGAAAAACATGAGTAACTCCTTAAGAGAAATTATATGCTCCTTTTCTGACACAGATATATTTGCTATTGGTGATGTCAATGCCAGGATTGGTAATTACGATGGATACACTGGGAATCCATATTGTAAGTATAATAATACCAAAAAATACATGGCACCATGACAATCTAAAGATAGTAGGACCAATTCAGCAGGTAACAACCTTGTCCTTCTAATGGAAGAATTCAATCTTCATCCTCTTAATGGGAAATTAGTAGGGGACAAGGAAGGAGAGTGGACTTATTCCTCACTGGCGGGGTCTCTGTAGTTGATTATGCCCTTTGGACAGGATTTACAACTACATGGGAAAAACTGGTAATAGAGGATCGGGCTGAGAGTGACCACTTACCTCTGGTTTTAACAACTGATCCGGTTAACCAGAATGTACTTAATAATTCTTAAAATTACTCAACATAGAAGTTAGATCCTGTAAGGAAATATTATGGCAAAGAGAATCAGATTTAAATATATCTAAAATCTTAGATTACTCCTTTATTGATAATACCACTAATTATCTTACCATATTAACTTTGGTACAATTTGGTGATATGATGAAACAACTACTTGAAAGAATAAAAAAATGAACAGGAAGTCAATATAACTTCTACGCAAATAAATTCACTATATTCTGATGGCATGATAAGAAGTGTAAGAACACGAATAGGAAGATAAGGGAAATTTATAGGGTATATAAATCCAGAAGACTTAGTAGCATTCTTAAAGAACTGAATACAGCTAAAAAAGAATATAAATAATTAGGAAGAAGAAATCAGAGCATTATAAAAAAACAATGGGAGGAAATGATGACTGCAATAACCTCAAATAACACCAAAAAAGTTTGGAGATTGGTGGCTTCTGGAAGAAATTATTATAAAAGTAATAAAGATTCACATATTTCAGAAGATAAACGGGTGGCACACTATGAACATATCTTTTGGGATGCTAATCCATAACAGGGCAGTTTTAATGATCATATAGAAGGACAAGTTATATTTTATATGGAGGAAGTCCTAATGTCAATAAAATAATTGAAAACAGGGAAAGATCCTCACCCTGATGGTGTCCCAGATGAAGCATATCGGTGTAATAATATGCTTTGGGCAAACAGTTTAGCAATTTTTTTATAAATATATAATAGCAGGAAGATGCTCAACATCTTGGCAAGGTTCAAACATTCTCCCTATTCACAAAAAAGGTAGTACTATAGACCATTTAATGTATAGTCCAGCAAGTCTTTTAGATGTAAACCTTAACATTTGCTCAATAATTTTATTAGAAAAATTATAGGTTGAGATTGAATTAACAGGAGGGTTATCGCCACTCCAAGCTGGTTTTAGGAAAAACTATTCTACGTTAGATAACATACTTGTACTAACACATTTAATAGAGAAGTATATTTACATTTGAAATCAAAAAATATATGCAGCTTTCATAGGTTATTCAGCAGCATTTGTTACTTTTACCAGAAATACACTTTGACAAATTCAGGATAAGTGAGGAATAAGTAGAAACTTGATTAGTATTATATCTTCCCTATATTCCCATACTTGGGCTAAGATTCACAAAAAATACCATCAACAGCTTAATCTGGTTCAGTGTCAGTTGGCATCCATCTGTATCCCCCTCCTTCGGACAAGGCTGAAAATAAGCAGAATTGTCTAATACCCCTTTCCCGATCAATAAAAACTAAATAAATAAACATAGAAACATAGAATTTGATGGCAGATAAAGACTGCTTGGCCCACGCAGTCTGCCCATTTCCCTACCTAATGGATAAGCTGCAGATCCTAGTTAACCAGCAGCCTACTTCTTCCTACCCCCAACCCCTAGAATTGCCTTATGACTGTCCCATGCATGCTTGAATTCCACCACTGTTTTTGACTCCACAACCTCCTCCAGAAGGCCATTCCATGCATCCACAACCCTCTCTGTGAAAAAATACTTCCTTAAATTACCTCTGAGCCGCCCCCCCTCTATCTTCAAATTGTGCCCCTTGTTCTTGTGCACCTCTTTTTTTGAAAGATGCTACCTTCTTGGACTTTGTTGATTCCCTTGATGTACTTGAAAGTTTCTATCATGTCCCCCTCTCCCTCCTTTCTACGAGGCTATACATATTAAGCTCCTTAAGTCTCTCTTCATATGTCTTCCAGTGCAGACCCTGCACCATTTTAGTTGCCCTCCTCTGGACAGCTTCCATCCTGTCTATGTCTTTGCGGAGATTGGGTCTCCAGAACTGCACGCAGTACTCCAGATGGGGTCTCACCGCTGTCTGTACAGAGGGATAATAACTTCCTGTTTTCTACTGGTTATGCCTCTCCCTATGTATCCCAGTATCTCCTCAGCCCTCCTTGCTGCCCTCTCACATTGCTTGCCCAGCTTTAGGTCATCTGATATGACTACCCCCAGGTCCCTTTCCATTTTTGTTGTTGTTAGTATCTCACCCACCATTGTATACTCTTTCCCTGGATTTTTGTTTCCCAGGCGCATTACCTTGCACTTCTTAGCACTGAATCTAAGCTGCCATACATTTGACCATTCCTCTAACCTTGCCAAGTCCCTTCTCATCCTTTCCACCCTACCTTGTGCATCAACTCTGTTGCAGATCTTTGTGTCATCTGTGAAGAGACACACTTTTCCTTCCAGGCCCTCTGCAATGTTGCTTATAAAGACATTGAAGAGGACTGGTCCTAATACTGAACCCTGCGGTACCCCACTAGTAACCCCCCTTTCTTCAGAGTGGACTCCATTTACTGTTACTCTCTGTGTCCTATTCTCCAGCCAATTCTTTACCCAGGCTGTCTTCTTGGGAACCATTCCCAGGCTGGCTAACTTGTATATTAATCTTTTTGTGTGGGACTGTGTCAAATGCCTTGCTAAAGTCTAGGTAGGCCATGTCCACAGCCCCTCCCTGATCTACTACTTTGGTCACCCAGTCAAAGAAATCTATCAGATTCATCTGGCATGACCTTCCCACTGTGAATCCATGCTGCCTTGGGTCCTGTGCCCCTCTGGCCTCTAGATACTCGACAATTCTTTCCTTCAAAAGTGATTCCATCATTTTCCCTATCTCTGAGGTTAAGCTAACAGGTCAGTTTCCTGCTTCTGCTTTGCTCTCACTTTTGTGAAGGGGGAATCACATCTGCCCTCCTCCAGTCCTTGGGTACCACCCCATCCTCCCATGATTTGTTAAAGAGGGTAGTCAGTGGTGTCACTAGTTCTACCATTAGTTATTTTAGAATTCTGGGATGAATCCCATCAGGCCCCATTGCTTTGTCCACCTTCAGTTTTAAGAGTTCTTTCAGAAACCTTTCTTCTGTAAATGGGCTGGTATCAACTTCTGTATCCAGAGTGTTTCTACTGTTTGTTTTAGGTACCTCCCCCTCTTCATTTCTAAATACTGAGCAAAAATATTTGTTTAGTATCTCTGCCTTTTCACAGTCACGCTCTGCCCACCCTCCTTCCCTTTATTAAGCCTCACTATCCCTCCCTCAGGCTTCCTTTGCTCCCTGATGTACCTATAAAAGGTTTTATCCCCCTGCTTAACTGAGTTGGCTATCTTTTCCTCAGTTTGGGCCTTTGCTGTTCTGACCACCTTCCCAGCTTCCTTTTGCTTTAACTGATACAGTTATCTGTCCTGCTCCTTCTTTGATTCCTTGTACTTCCTGAATGCTTTCTTTTTCTCTTGAACCTTCACTGCCACTTCCTTTGTGAACCATAGTGGTTTCTTACTTCATTTTGTTTTGTTAATTTGCTTCACACAAAGGCTTGTTACCTCTGTGGTGGCAGTTTTTATTATTCCCCATTATTCTTCCACCCCTCCTTCCTGCCCATTTGCTAGTGCATTCCTTAGGCACTCACCCATTTTGGCAAAGTCAGCCCTCCTAAAGTCCAGTACTTTTGCCTTTGTATAGCTTGACTCTATTGCTGTGTTTATTGTGAACCATACTGTTCATTTGGGAATCTCAGGAGAGCTGTCAGCCCCAGTGAAGATAAACTGGGGCATAAGACAGGGCTGTGTCCTCACCTCTACACATTTTTCATTGTATGTCAATACAGTACTAATTGAACTTGATCAAATATATACAGATTACCCTAAAATAGATCATTTTAGTATTCCAGTATTGGTGTATGCAGAAGACTTTCTTCTTTTCTCTCTAACTAGGTTGGGCTTACAAAATAAATTAGACATCCTTTACACAAAATCCCAGGAGTTACAGTTGAAGGGTAACATATAGAAAACTAAGATTGTTAAATTTGGGGATAATAAAAAAACCAAAGGGTGCTGGAAAATAGGGGTGCAAAAAATTGAAGTGGTTAATAGTTATATCTACTAAGGCATTGTAGTTAGATCAGATTGTACCTGATTGGAACAATCTAAAGCTACTGTAATGAAATGCAACAAAACTGCGCTAGGGTCAGAGCACCTCAACTTGAGATATTACTGACAGACCCTAAGACCATTGATACAGGCCATAAAGGCTAAATATTATCCACAAATGCTTTACGGGACAGAAATCTAGGATATTAAGGCAAGAGACAAACTTATATAAAATGCTCAGAAGAGTGTTTGGACTGAGTTTAACTTGTCCATCCTTATATATTAGATCTGAAGCAGGACTAACTAGGTTTGATGCCCTTTTTCACATTAGGAAATGGTGCTACTGGTTGAGACATATTAACCTTCCTATAAGTGCTCCCTCTGTTTACTGGCTGAATGAAAAATAAAAATGGATGTCTTTTGGATACTCCGGTACAAAGTTTAGGTATCATAATATCATGCAACTATTAAAAGATTATAACTTAAACATCTTAAATTTGGGGGCCAAAAAAGGTATACTTGTCGGCATTAAATATAAAAAAATATGTAATAAAAAGAGTAACCAAATTTTTTTTTTTTGCTCCTCCTTCGGTTCCCCAGTCCACAACTCCTTCAGGACAGCCTAGGTCCCTCCAACACTCACCCTGTCCCCCCCACCGCAGATTGCAGCCACCCCAGGGGTAGCTCAGTGTCTCCCTTCACTGGATGGGTCCCTCTCCTCTGAGGGGGAAGGAGCCTGGGGGGGGGCACAACCTGCGCATTCTTGTTCGGACCCTGGGTGCTGCTGAGGTGATACTGGAGACTGGGGCTTCCATGATTGTGGGGGCTGGCAGCAGTCATCTGGCTGGTCAGTAAGCTGCTTTCTTGTTTTCTCCCCTGGGGTGTGGCATGCCACAGATGTCAAGGCAAATGCCAACATCCACCACACCCCCTGCATTCAGTGAACTCCCTGCAGTGCTGCGTTCCTGGCCTCTGCCAGGGGTCAGCACTCAGCGAGCTGCATCATCACCCTCCCCCTGGGAGAAGGCAAGCAGTTGTCAGACGCTCAATCCTTCTCCCCCAGCCAGCCCTCCAGTGACCGGGGTCCATTCCTGAACCCAGGTCGCTGGTGTCACAAGTAGAAATCCAACCACTGCAGCGATGCGCCAACCATAACCAATATTTGGATTAAAAGGGATTTGGAGCAAATTCAGAATTCTCAGTATGCCATATGGTTTGGAGAATATAATTTAAATTTTTGTTTTAAAGCATGCCTAGACATATTGACAAATCCTAACTTGAGGAAAATATTTGTGAAATACAAATTTGAAAATTTTCCAAATAATATGTTAACAACAAGCTATAATAAACTTCTAAATGATTGTGAAAAGTGCACATGCTCTGATGGGGGGCATTGAAAATTTAAACCATGTATTATGGAAATGCACATGGGATGCAAATGAAAGAAGACTCTGGCCAAATACCTTTTTGGACCCAAAATACCCTGTAAAAGAGGAAGTATTGCCAGTCATACTTGTTCATACAGCAGACAAATGGGTTATTAATAGGTTAATGAATTATTTTTGTGCAATATTGAAATAAAAGAGGAGCCTCTTACCGAAACAACCTAGATTTAATATTCACTAATGAAATGGGTGCTTTCCCCAGTAGATGTATGGTTTTATATTTGTATTGTAATTAATTGTATTTTTCTCAACACTGTTTTAGTTATTGTATTATATTTATTGTACTAATGTGAATGGCTTTTAAAGCTTAACAATAAAGATTACGTGACTACACACACACACACACACACACACACACACACACACACACACACACACACACACACACACTCACACTGTAACAGGCATGGCCACACTGTTACAGTAAGCCTAACAAGTGCTGGAAACATGTAAATGGTCTCTAACCTGGGTTCTAGGGATCATGATGTGTAAATAGCTTCTTACCTAAGTACCAGGGATCCTGATGTCGGAATCCTGAAGGGATGATGCCCATTGTACCTGTAAAACAAAAACAGGAATGGGATTACAAAGGCTATGTAGTTTTTAGGGACTAAATTGGAAGGATAGGAGAGGTCAGATGTAGAGTAATACTTATCTGATGGGTAAGGAGTCAGCATCCTGTCTGACCTGTTAAAGAGAAAAATAGGTTAATATGGAGAAAGTACAGTAGTAAGAGCAGAGACAGAGAGCAGAAAAGGGATATAGAACAGCTCAGAAGTTTAAAATAAAGGGAGCTTTAGATAAAAATTTACAGTTAGGGCAAAATATAAAGATACACATATAGCAGATGAGACAGAGATACACAGTATAGGGAAAGAAATAAAATTAATAGACAGGAAAGGAGAAGATAAAAAAAGTGCTGTTTGGGGCACAGCAAAACAACGTATCACTTCCCCCAGATGGTCAAATGGCCAGTAAAGTAGTAGTTGAGCTACTTGCTGAGACATAGATTCAGAGACAAGCCTGGGAAGTTGTGTCGGAAGGCCTTAACCAAGACAGCTGCCACACAACAGTGCGCCTTGATCAGAGAGGGTTGGGGTGTCACTTGCCCACCACAGGTACCCCTGTGACTGGGGCAGGGAGCTTGCTCATGCTGCATGGGGACCACTGCAACTGTGCACAGCCACTACAGGCACTCATTCCCAAAAGGGGTGTAAGGAGGAAATTAAAAGGGAGAAAAACCTGCCAGCCATCTGAATGACGATCAGGTTTGATCGGACCAGGGTATATCCCTGCACTCTTGAGCTACCAGTCAGAAAGAAATATCTATTAGGGAAAAAAAACTGTAGCCCAGGTGGGCTACTGGGAACTCTTTTGGACTAGCAGCCAGGCATTATTAAAATAATTTAGCATTAGTGGTGGGATGGGAAGAGTTGTCCCAGGGAAGTCAGACATTTCTATAATACCCCTGGTGGGTTTGTTTCCCTGGTGGCTGGGATCTGGTGGTGGTGCTGGGGTAACTGGGGCCTGATATCATTTTGGCAGGCAGTTAGGAGGTGGAGCATTAGCCAGGAGTGTAAGAGGAAAAGCTGGGGCTGCTGCAGCAGGTAGCAGGAGTGACCATGTTAAAAGTAAAAGTGCCATGAGGTGCTTTCTACCCCCAGCCCCATGTAGCTCGGCAGGCAGCTAGGAGGTAGAGTGTTAGCCAGAAATGATAGAGGATGAGCTGGGGCTGATGCTGCAGATAGCATGAATGACCATGCTAAAAGTAAAAGTGCCATGGGGTGCTTTCTACACCCAGCCCCTATGGCGCTCTAGCTGTGGCCTATTCCATGCAGACAGGAGATGGGGAGACAGGAGCCTGTTGGGAGGTGAAGAAGGCCAGTGCAAGAGAGCTTCCCTCCACCAAGCTGAGCTGTTACTTCAGCTGCAACCATAATTGCCTTGCAGGGCTTGGGAGCAGAACAGATGTTGGAAGGCTGCCAAATAGTAAGTCGCACTCATGGTTGCTATAAGCTCCCAGTTGGGAGCGGTAGGTCACTAGGCAACTGAACTGCCTCACAGCTTCTAGCTAAATAGCCCTGGGAGCTTTAGATACAGGTTCAGGGTGGGGGTGATGCCAGCCATCAGGGTTTTTGAAGCAAGTACAAGGGCAGGTGGCAGGGGTGTAACCAGCAAATTCAGTTTTGTACACAGTACTCCAAAATGCTACCCCTACACAGTACTTTTCTTATTTGCCCCATTCCCTGCCCACGAAGTCATTTTCAATGAGGCTGCTTGGAATCACCAATTAGTATTAGATTAATCAGTTTCCAAGCCTTTTTTTTTCAGAATTTGGAATTTCAGTACTGAAAGCTAAAGATCCAAATTCCAAAACTCCTTTTCAAAGGCACCATTATAATCAGACTCTGATTCAGATTCAGCATCAGAGAGTAGTAAAAGCCCTGCCTCTCACACCAGCTGCTGCTGGGGTGATTCCTGACTCCTGTCTAGCATGGAGGAGGTTGAATTGGCTGTAAAGAGGTGGAAGTCCAGGTTGGTTCCAGTGGCAAGTACCTGGCAGCTTTATTGTCATTAGTTCTTTTCTTGATAGAGATAAATCCATTCATAACATTGGACAAATGACCCCTTCCTCAAGTCCCACATCAAGTCTCCAGAAGTCCAAGAGCATAGAACACCCCCAACTAATGTCCACCAGCCCCCTTACCCTGACTTCCCCAGTCACCCCTAATCCAATTCTACTTGGCCCCTTAGATTCTCCCTTAGTTCCAAAGTCTAATACATAGTGATCTCCATTTACTAACAAATGCTTTAAGTGCACTAGTCTAGTAATACTATGTCCTAGGAATCCGCACACTCTCACTACTCAGTGACCTGCCATTATTTGATACAGAATCCCTCAGTTCTCACAGAGTTACTCAGTAGGTGACTGACCTAAAAAAAGCCTTGAGGTCAGGCTCTGTCAGATATTTTTTTACTATATGCGTCTGGCAGAACCTGCTCCCAGTGCTTTGGCTAGGTTGACCACCTTCTGGGTAATTCTGGGAGAATCAAGAAATTCTGCATCAAATCATGGTAAGTCAAGGAGTGAGGAGAGAGTGCAGACCCTGGGGGACATAGTATTTCAACTTATTAGTGTGTGTAAATTACTTTTTTAGAAAATGGGGAACACCAATCCTTATCAAGAAAATCAATTTGTCCTCAAGTCACTACAAAACATGTGCAGAAACCAACCATAAACCACATTACCTAGAGTTTGCATTTCTCCACCATACACCCCACCATTGATGAAATATTTGCCGACTAACCGTGCCAAAATACTCAGAGTCCCCCCACTGCAGTGCTAGATGATGATGACTTGCTGAAGGTCAACAACCTTACAACTACAGCACCCCAAGCACCAGAAATACTTCTAGGTTCAGTATGCAGTCTACCCCTATATTGGACACATTTAGAGGCTCAGCATGGCTTCACCATCATACAGGCTGTGTCCTACCAAACACACGCCAGATTACCAGCAGTTTACATTCCTCACCAAATAAGTGAGCTACCAAGTTTGCTGATAGGGAATATGTTAAATATCTCCAACAAACCAACCTAGGCAACCCCAGGTTGTTCTGGGCCCATATCAATGAACTTATAAAAGGCAACTGTAAGTCTCCACCAGGCCCCATCGAAGTCAATGGCCAAATGCTAAGTAATAGCCTTCAAATTGCACCTCCATTAATCAACGCTTTACTAGTCTTGTCATCTAGAAGACTGGTCTACCCCCCCAAATTCTGAGTTCAGGATGCCCGAGACTCCTTGCCCCATGTGACTTCTTTTCCATCTGAGGCTGGTCAAGGCAAAGGAGGTTCTTCTCCTCCTCCTCCTTAAGTCCCTTAAAATCAAAGACACAGGAGGTCCTGACAGCATCACCCCAAGGCTGCTAAGGGCTGTGGCTCCAGCCATCTCTCAACCCCTTACCTGACTGTTAAACAGATCCCTACTTGAAGGTGATGTGCCTGACATGTGGAAGCAGGCCTATGTGGTTCCCATCCACAAGGGGGGCTCAAGGGAACCTATTGGCAACTACAGGCCAATCTCCCTGCTTGGCACCCTAGCTAAAATTCAGGAAAGGCTAGTCTATGGGCAACTCCTTGACTACCTGGAGACACACCAGCTGCTAGCACCCTCCCAACATGGCTTCAGACAAAACCATGGAACTGACACTACCCTGATAAAATTCTCGGCTGATGTACTTGGAGACATAGACAAAGGAACCCCTACAGGGGTGGTCTTCATAGACTTGTCCAAGGCCTTTGACCTTGTCAGCCACCAACTTCTGCTATCTAAATTGAGCAGGATTGGTCTAGACCCTCACTCTATCACTTGGTTCAACAGCTATCTCTCTTGCCGAACTCAGAGAGTTAAGTGGAAAGGGATAACATCTGACCCACTTCAACTGAAGGAAGGAGTACCACAAGGTTCCATACTGGGCCCCCTTCTCTTTTCTCTGTTCATCAATGACCTAAGTAGCCATTGTCATGGTAGCTTAGTTGTCCAGTATGCAGACCATGCTGTCATATACAGATCCTTGGACACCCTAGCTGACCTTGGCCTTTAGCTATAGGCTGACTTTGTTAATCTGGAGGCCTGGCTAACAGAGAACAGGCTGGTCCTCAACACAAGCAAAACCAATGCTATGCTATTTAGACCTAGATCCCTGGGCCAAGACAGAACATCATCACTCCTACTTACCTCCTCATCTGGCAATGGCATTGAGATAGTGGGCTCTCTTAAATACTTGGGTCTAACGCTGGATCAGGGCTTTATCCTAAAGAACCATGTCGACTATGTAACAAAAACTATTCACCACAAACTAGGAATGCTCTACCATCTAAATGACCAACTGATCCCTGAGGCCAGGGTAACCATTGCTACAAGTGTCCTCCTCCCCACCCTGACCTATGCTGCTCCAGTTATACAGGGTATGGCAAAACTGGAGAATAACAGACTGCACATGCTGTACAAGAAGGTGGCTCAATTTGCCTCTCAGTCTCATGTAAGACACCACCACTGTGAAGAATTGGCTTCCATAAATTGGTCATCACTTGACTCTCCCCTTCAGTACCCCTGCTTTGCAATATGTATAAATCCTTCTGCTTCTCCCCGCCTGCCAACCTTGCAGGGATCTTGGTCCTCAAGCACTCTAGCCAAAATCTTTGTATAAAAGGACGAATCCTCCAGAAAGAACCCAGGGTGCGGACCAAAGCGGGCAGTAAATCCTTTGTCTCCTCTGCCCCTCTGCTGTGGAGCAAACTCCCTCCCTTTTTATAGGAAGCCCCCTTCCTTGAAACTTTCTGAACCAGAATCAGGACCCACTTGCTTGACGCCAGTACCTGATCCTTCTACTGCACTTGATCTGACCACTGTACCACCAACTGTCAACATATGGTGTATTTATGTCTTGTTCACTGATCAAATATTCTGTACCCCTGTTCTTATGTATTGCTTAACATTCCTTGTATACCACTATGTATGCCTTATATCTGTACTCCTGTAAATAAGTGTTGGTTAACATTTCGGTAAACCACTATGTATGCATTATCTCTGTTACTAACTCCAGGTCACCCCTATAAAAGAGATCTTCAGGGATCAGTGGGCCTACCTGTTCACCAAAATTGAATAAACAAATATATAAAATAAATACTCTACTGGAAATTGATGGTAGTTTGGCATGTATATAGTGCAAAGAACATAAGGAATTATACAAGGTAGCAAATATGTATATTTACTTAGTGGAGGCAGTGTATGAGCACATAAGATGTATAAATACAGTATGTAGCTGTAGCTAATCAAGTTTCTTGGCATTTCATTTGGTCAGTCACTGCTCAAGATTCTTGAGGTTACTATTAGAGTTGTTACTGAAGATGCAGTGAAACACCCTACAAGGAGATGATGGGGGAACTTAATATGTATTTCCTAGAGGAGAGGAAAGGGGAAGGGCATGACAGAAATGGTCAAGTAATTCAGAGATATAAACAAGGTACAAGAGGGTAGCATCTTTCAGAAGACAAGATGTGCATGAACAGAGGGGCATGATATGAAGCTGGGGGGTTCAAGGGTAACATGAAGAAGTAGTTTTTCACTGATAGAGTGGTGGATGCTTGGAATAGCCTCTCAAAAGGGGGGGGTTGGCAAAAAAGTTAGGGAATTCAAGAATGCATGGGATAGACATAGGGTTACCCTAGAGACAGAAACGAAAGGGTGAGCTGCAGATCAACTAGGATCTATGTTAGAAATAGGTAGGTGAAATGAGCAGACTAGATGGGCTACACAGTCCTTATCTGCCATCAGCTGTTTTGTTTCTATGTTTTTAGGATTTGGAAAAATTGACCTTTTGCCAAGGATAGAAAATATGCCAGAAAATGTGGTGTTTTGCAAAAAAACCTTACATAAGTTTAGCAAGTGACATTGCTGGAAAGGTTTTACCTAATTCACCTTCAAGGTATAGTGCCAAACTCAATGAACCCTACAGGCAAATCACTGAAAAGTAAAAAAAAAATTAAAAAGTATTCCCCCAACTCTCATAGCACCCATCCCAACTTCCACCCTGCCTTGGGTCCCCCCAGAAAAGAAAATACTAGCAGTGAGGCTGAGGAGTGATGACAACTAGGTATCACACCATCAAATAATTACTGGAAGAGAGATGCCAACTAGGGTTCATGCAATTGTAGTCTATCACATAACTTGAAGAAGAGAGATGTCAAACACAGCTTACACCATCTCAGCTGTCTAACCTATAATATGCAAATGCCATATCAATATATAACAGGCTATAGTGATATAGTTTATACTGCAGTTTATACTGCAGGTTTAGGACAGTTGAAGGTTTGTTTGCCCATGAATACTGTCCCCACTACACAGTGGATGCAACTTCAAGAGTCACATTCATTTAAGTAAGTGTCCAACTTTGTTTTAAAACCATCAAAGTTAGATTCTTGTGCAATGTCAGCTGGTAGTTTGTTCCAGAGTTTTATTGTCCTCAGCAGAGAAGCGGGTTTCCACAGTTTTGTTCTGGAGACACTGTCTACTAGTAGATATAGTAGTTGCAAACTTGCAAGACAATTCACAGATATCACACAAACAGCTCTACTGGCATCCCTGCAGGTGAAATTCTACAGGCTCATGCCAAGGGATGGACCAGCCACAAGATGGTAGCTCATGAGTCTAAAACCAAGAACAATGACATACCAAAAAAAGCCTCACATACGCCCTTCTCAAATAACACATACAAACTCAGATGAATAGTGCAGTAAAATGTGTTTTCTCCCACAGCTGTACCATGGGAGATACGACCAGCACTTAGACTTTTTTGCACTGTGAGTAAATAAATGCTTTACTTCAGTAGTCCTCTGAGTGTCTATGTGTTTTTTGAGTAGTGCATGTGCAAGGCTTTTCTGGTATCTCATAATTATACAAGACTGTTGGTATGGTTGGACAGGAGTGAGATGAAATGTATGGGTGCCAAAGGCATGGGGAAGAGGGTTTACTTTTAACTTCTTTTCTTGCCATTACTTTGTGTAGCCCATTTCACTGACAAAGTTTTGGCTCTTCCATAATGACATAATTTGCTTAGTTTTAAGAGCAAGGCTTGGGGCACTCCCCAAAGCAGGAACAGGTACACTACAGGCTTTCTATACTTTTATATGCTGAATTGTTTGTGACAGTACATTTTAATAAAGAATTTAGCATGCACCAAACATGGAAAGCCTAAAGAGTATCTCTTCCTGCTTTGGTGAGTGTCCCAAGCCTTGATTTTAAAACCAGGCTGACTATAGTTTGATACATAATGGTTCTCAGGGGGGTAGTTAGAGTGCTTAGTGGATAGGTGGAAGGGTGTGTCATTGTTTCTTTAGTTGAGGCTGTGGGAAAAGGAGGGTAGGATTGGGTACTGATAACTGAAGGTGGGGAGAGGAGTATCATCAATTATTACAGGCCAGAAATTAGGGAAAAGGAGACAGGGCACAAGAGTGTAGAACCTAGAGGTTACAGCACCACACTATAACCCAAGACCTAGCAGATTTGATTTCGAATCTAACTGCCACCACTTGCATACCATGTGACTCTGAACAAGTCACTTAACCTCTCTGTGTTCCCAGTACACACTGAGAAATGAGTTTCAGCTCATTCTAAAAAAAAAACTATGTCATATTGTATTCATATCCCTTTCAGCTCTGAACACAGGTTGTTTGTTTGAGAAGCTACTACCAACACTGTCTCAGCCCTTCCCATCATTTAAAGACAAAACCTGAAGGCTAAAAATCTGCTAATTCCTTGCTACTCCCCGGAGGTTTCTTACCTCAGAATTATGTTTAAACTATTCTGCAAGATACCAATAGAAAGGTGTTAGTTTTCACCTCTACTCAGAGCAGAGATATTCAAGAGAGTCAATGTGTGTTACATAGCATAGTACTTGTGTATACTTATGAGCCTGAATGTTACGTGCTTCAGGTTTATGAACTTAGACTTTGGCCTTTCTCTATTTTCCACCCTCAGTAGAAATGCTGGGTAGGTGTAGAACTAAAGGCCCAGTGGTGAGGGTGAGCGAAGAGTGCCGGAGGAGGAAGAGATGGCCGGGGAGGATGGTGGGTGCTTTCAAAACGCTAAAACCTGAAACATCAGAGTAATTACTAGGTCCGGTTCCCTGACCCAACTTCCAAGAGTTGCTCTGTGTTCCAGGAATAATCTCTCAGAACTGGCAGGAACAGCCACCCTATCCAGAATTTAACTAGATTAAGGTGAAGTCTAACCGGATATGCTGATAATGCACAAGTGTCCAATTAGGTTATTATTAGAGATCCTGGTTTTCGGTTATAACCGATTTTCACCACTAAAACACCACTGTTATGTTTTTTTAGCAAATCGGTTATAACTGGAAAAAAAAACCAGGCACTTGCTCCGTAATGCCCCAGAGGTGCAAGTCTGACGTAACGTCACTCAGCGTGCATCGCGGTACCACACTTTTGTAGACGCCAGCCAGCCACATAAATGGCAGGGTTCCACAACAGTTTGATGTTGGCAGGCAGCAAAACTGAATTCAACATGCCCCGCATGTCTAAAACCACCAACCAATATGTAGTTGAGAATGCTGACTTCTTGGTTAAGGAGTTCCAAGGCAAGCAGCTTCTCACTTGCAAGTTCTGCCATGTTACTATACCGGTGCTCCCAGGTAAGACTGCAAATCAGATTGCTGAGCATGTTTTATCTAAGACACACATGAAGCTGAAGCTGCCTTCACAAAAGGATGAATCAGTGCTCAGTCAGATATCTTTAGCAGCTACAATTACAAGATTTAAAAGGAAAAGGGAGGAAGAATGAGATGTGTCCCATGAGTTTACCCGTGCCATGATTCAGTCTGGGGTCAGTTTGAATCAGACTGATGGCCCATTGGGTTATTTATTTCAAAAGAGGGCACCAGCTGCTAGAATAACACCAAAGTCCACTCAAATGTATGAGAAGTACCTACCCAGAGTTGTTATCTCTGACACTGAGCACATACTTGAGCTAATATCAGGTGCGCCGATATCAGTAACCATCGATGAGATGCTGGAGATGTATGGGGACTCAGCTTTGGCAATATTTTTCACCTTCGAAGATCGTAACAATGGTTGGTTATGAGGGACTATTATGGTAGACCTGGATGTAACTGAATCTTGCAATGCTATGTCCTTCACTGCCCTGCTGCAGAAGGTGCTGGACATGTATGGGAAAAGCTGGAAGGACTTGATTTGCATTTGCAGTGATTCTGTAAACTACATGAAAAAGTTATGTGATGATCTCAGGAAAGCTCAGCCACAGTTTAAAGCCTTCTCAGTCAGAGATCCACGTCATCTGCTTGACGGTGCCGTGAAGTTTGTCGTTGTTTCATCCATCTTGTTTAAGAAGGTACTGGACTACATAATTCATTCGGGAGCCCTGTTTAAGTATGCAAGGGAGCTAAAAAGTAAATATTTCGCTGTCTGTTCCTGGCTGGGGGTTAAACAAAAAACAATTCCAACAATGACTCACAGCTGCTGGTACGCAGGATTAGAATCAATTGACATTTTTCTAGCCTTGTTGCAACCATTCACAGTGTTTTTATTGAGTACTTGTAGAAAATGTGAGCAACTGAAACAACATATCGATTCTGATGTGAAAAAAAATACTGTCTACTGCATTTTGAATTTTCTAAGTGAGAACATGAGACCAGTTATGGACATAAAGAAAAAAAAATAGAATCAGAAAGTACAATGATACATCAGGTTTTTAACATTGTTGGTTTCGACCCTAACATTTTAATTGAGAACAAAGTGGGTGGGGGTAGCACTGAATATGGACCTACTGCTAGTGCACTTTTAGGTTGTTTACCATTAGAAACACAGCATGTACTTGAAAGTTTTCAGCTGTTTTACAGTTCTATGATAAAAGGCAGGCTGTCATGGCTAGAAAACTTCTTAATCCTAGAATGTGGTTTGAAGTAAATGAATCATCTCTGTGGTACTCCGCACAAGTTATTGATCCATTTAGAAAGAGTTTTCAATGAAATATGAACAGAATCATTTCATGTGTCCATGCTCCTCAGCATCTCTTTCCTATTAACAGGTTTCTCTCACTCAAACCACTATCCCTTTAAAGAGGCCCCTAATACATTAACAGTATGGGGACAAAAGAAGTATATCAAAACTCTCTTATAGTCCCTAATTCTGATGCTGATCCCCATCTCAGGTAACATCCACCCAAACCCTGGCCCCAACAGTCTAGCCCTGTGGTGCTGACAGTTCTGGGGGGCTCCACCTGGCTACCAACAATATCTGCAACCTCCTCAAAAAGTTGGATCTTCTCACTGCCTGGGTCACACTCCACAACCCAGATATAATATTGGTAATCGAGACATGGCTATCACCTATGATCCCGACACTGCAATAACAATTCCAGGTTACATCATTTTCAGGCAAGACAGATGCTCCAAGAAGGGGGGGGAGGCTGTGCCTTGTACCTAAAGGACACTCTAATCGCGCACACCCTACCTATACCTCACCCTGCGAGTGACATCCAGGTTCTTGCCACAAAAATACATCTGGGGAGCCATCATAAAACACTGATGGTGGCATCAGTCTACATACCCCCCAAACTCCCCAACCAAGGATTAAACTCCTTACTGGACATCATTCACTCCCTAGATCAGAAATCTGAAACAATCCTTCTCGGGTACTTTGATGTAAATTGGTCTTCCCCTAGTGCACATAAGTATAAAGATGCCTTGACAGCTGCCAACTTCTCCCGAATGGTTAAAACACCCAACCGAGTAAACTACAAAACAAGTACCTCAGCTCTTCTGGACTGGGTTCTTACAAACCACACTGAACACATTACTAATACAGTAGTTCTCCCCGACAGTATAAGCGACCACTCACCAGTCCTACTCTCATGGTCCAACAAATTCATTAAGACCCCCCTAAAATCATCAACAGTAGAAAACTACTGACTGGCTACCTGTGGCTGCTAAAAACATGCCTATGAGATCACGACTGGTCACCTATAGATGCAGTCCCAGACGTGGACATTGCAGTTGATTTCTTTATCCAAAGCTTCAACACAGCCTGTGATGCACATGCACCCTTCATGAAACCCAAGATTAACAACCCTTAGATCAACCTTGGTCTCCTTAAGCAAATGAAGACCCAGGATCACGTCTGGCAACGTGCTTAGCTGACCAGAAATAGGGCAGACACTCAAGCCTTCAAAGCTGCAAGAAATGCCTCCACCAACGTGATTTGAAATGAAAAGGCCAACTACTACAAAAGAGCACTAATAAACTCTTGGAAAGACAGAAATAAGTTTTGGGTCAACCTAACGGAACTAATTGGAAAAAAGGCAGAAGTCCCACCTGCTATGGTCCAACTAAATGGCCACATCACCACACATCAAGTCACCATGGCAAATGCCTTTAATGCAGCATTTACCAACCATAGCCATGTTTTACTGACAACTTTCTTTGATCCCCTCAAGATACCATTAACTCAGACAAAGTCAGAAATTTGAAGGGAAATCCACCGTTCTACTTCAAAGCCATCTCCAAGGACATCACAAAAAAGTACCTCCTTTGAGTACTTGAAAAGTCTAGATCAAGCAGCGACTCCCTCGAGTTGAAACTCCTCGCTCTTACCCTCGATGAAGTCCTGACCCCCTCACCAAAATCCTTAACAAATCTCTCATGCTCTCACAGTTGTCCCAAAAATGGAAATCAGCGATGGTGACACCTATCCACAAAGGTGGCAATAAATCTGTTACAAGCAACTATAGACCAATCTCCTTTCTCCCCGCTCCCTCAAAAGCACTGGAGAGAATAGCTGCTGACCAACTGATAGAATACCTTACTAAGTATAACCTGCTATGTCAAGAACAACACAGATTTTTCAAGGGTCACAGCATGACCATGACACTCCTAGAGCTTACCTCCCACATCCAAAATGCCGTGGACCAAGGGGATCTCATTGGCTCCACCTTCATTGACCTAACTAAGGCATTCGACACCATCGGCCATTCACTACTGCTTCAACAACCATCTCTAATAGGTCTATCTCTGGACACAACTCTTTGGGTTGAAAGCTACCTCAGTGACCGAACACAGCAGGTAAAAATTGGCAAATCCCTCTCAACACCCCTCTTGGTCCAATCTGGAGTTCCACAAGGATCCATCCTGGTTCCTTTGCTTTTCAGCATTTTCTTAAACAGCCTCTTTTCATCTTGCTCAGAAAAAATTCTACTCTATGCCAACTATGCTGTCATCTTCACCTCCCACTTTGACCCCTCCATTTTTCAGTTGTTACTACAAGAAAGCTTCACTGATGTAGAGGCAAGGTTTAAATCCCACAAGTTTATTCTAAACTACAGCAAAACCAAATCAATACTGTTGCATGGTACACACAGCAAACATAAAAAAAAGTGACCTATCTATCTCAAACAGCAAAGGGGCCACCCTTGAACAAATACACCCATTTAAATATCTTGGGGTGATTCTTGACCCAACACTTGGATACTCTGAACATATCAACTATGTAGCAAAAACTGTGAATACCTGCATAGTCCAGCTCTATAGATATAAGAACTGCCTCACGGATGAAGCCCTAAACACTTCCATTCACAGTTCAGTAATCTCTATAATAGACTATGGGCTTGTGATCTATGGGTCTGCCACTGACACAACTCTCCGCACAATGCATCGCCACAGCATTAAACAACGCATGTCATCTCCAAACATCTTCAAACTGCCTTACACACACCTGCGAGATCTGTGAACATGCAAACTGGCTCCAACTATCTGGAAGAATTAAATATCAAACCTGCATCCTAGCAAAAAAGCAAACATTGAACCTACTACCCTCTGGATCACAGACTCTGCTGAGACCATATAGTGGCCCACAACAAACCAGGAATTCAAACAACCTCTCCTTCACTGATCCCCTAAGCAGAACTACCCAAGGCCAATGATCCTTCTTTTTCAGAGCCTCTTCCTGGTTCAACACCCTGCCAGCAGAAGTTACCAGCAAAGCAACCCTGGTTGCCTTTAAGCTCAGCCTGTGTCAATACCTCATCTCTTGTGCCTCCTGTGACTGCCACACCTAAATGGTTTATCCCACCACCCCACACCTTACCCTTCCCTCCCTCCTCCTTTCCTCCTCCTCTACTCCCTCCACACACCTCCTCACTGACCCTGCCCCAGACCCACCCCCCACTCCCTCTTTTTCTCCCTCTTTACACCAGCCTTTGGCATCTCCTCTCTCTGTCAGATGGTTACCTATACAAATCTATATTGTTTAAATTGTTATAGAAGTGATTTGCACAATTGTGATGTTTTGGTAATTGACAAAGCTCTCCGGCTGCTATGTTTATTTCTCTTTTACATAAAACCACTGCCTGTCCTAATGTTTCAAGTAACCTGACATGGAACCTTTGTAAAAGAGTCCCTGGCTCAAAGGTATATCTGATTTTTTTTAATAATTAATAAATAAATAAATGTTTGACACTTTCAATAAGTCAGAGTCAGAAATTCTAAGTGCACAATTGGCTGAATATTTTGCAGAACCAACACCAACAAATCCTGACATTGAAGTGCATCAATACAGGAGAGGAATGTTAAGACAGTAGCCAGAGTTAACAGAATGTGTATTGTGCATGCTTGCATTGCCTGTATCAAGTGCCAATGTTGAAAGGTAATTTTCTGAGATTAGAGCATTTACCACAAGAAAAATATCTAGAATGTCTAAAACAGCTTTAAAGATGCGTTGAATGATTTACTATAATAGGTTTGCACTTTGAGCAGTCTAGTAATTATTTATTATGTTTGCTTGCATGCATGTGCAAGAAATATAATGTGGCAGCTTGCTGTAGTAGCAAGTTGTGGAGGTGAAGCAGTGTTGTGATGAATGTCAGCAGTTCATTCTGGGGCTGGTCTCTGTGGCGCCAATAAAGAAGCAGGATATCAATGACAGCAGTTCTGTAACATGCCACCAACTCAAAAGAAACTCGCTGCTGCAATCAGGGAGCATTCTGTAATTAACAATCAGTTGTTTTTGCTGCTGGGGTGGTCCCTGATTGCAACAGTGAATTACTGCTTGCCTTGTTTGGTGTCCCATTTCAATAAACATGGCAGCGGCTATCGCTGTCCACCTCTCAAAGTCCCCATGAAAACTGATGGGGGTGGCCAATCAGCCCCTGTCAGCATGCCCCCTTCCAAGTTCATTTGCTGATCCTCATTGGCAAAATGTCCTCTCATTTCTTTTACATTTTTACATGGCAGCAGCTATCATTGTCTGCCTGTACCAGTCCCCATTGAAGCCCATGGGGGTTCCCAATTCCCCTGTTGGCATGCCTCTCCCAAATTCATTTTGCCGATGGGAGAGCCCAATCCTCATCTGCATAATGCCCCCCCATGTGTTGTATGCCAAGGAGAGTGCCCAGTCCCCTAAGGCTCATGCACCCCCAACATTCTGTATGTGACAACAGGGTGCCCCATCCCTGTTGGCTACAGACCCCCCGACAAACACTCAGGTGGCATGCTGGGAGCCCACTCCAGCATACCAAACCACCTGTAAAAAAAGAAAACCTTCCCAAATATTTTTTTTAAATTACCTGTGAAAGAAAAAACATCCCTTATTGTGTCCGGTGCCCCCTTCACCAACCAGCACCCACCCTCTGTGCACCCCACCTCCCCACACCCCCCACCCTATACTTACCTCCGGAAGTCCAGCGCAATGATCTTTGGTGGACCGGGAACATGTCTGCACTCTTCAAAGTCAACTGCAAACTGAAGAGATGCTGGTAAGCTGTATAATGGCATAAATGTTTTTTTTTTTTTCAATTTATGTGGATGTCTCAGCCATGTTTTTGAATTTTGGCTCCAAATTTTCAACATGGGGGTTTTGGGACCCCATCTCCTGAATTCAGTCACTGTCATCTGCTTATTCTATCCCAAAAGGTGATTTTGCAGTCACTGCATGGAATCACCTTTTGGGTCCAATTAATGAAAAGACAGTGTCACTGTTCATGAGCTGGGCTACCGAAAAACCTGTGTTGCAAATTTGGTGAAAAAATTCCAAAAAATGACTGAGTCATGAGCTTGTGTAGCACAGTTTCCACACACACTCGTAACTTCATGAATTTGTAATATTTTCACTACAGATTTTCAACACTGGCATTTTATTAAACCTCCTTATGAACAGTATTGCTGCCATTTTTCACTTCCTGGCCAAAATGTGTTTTCACACTTCTGGCACAGAATAGCACATTCCCCATGGGAAATCAGTGTTTGGGGCAGATTAAGAACATCACAGTGACACTGTTCATGAGCAGAGGTCACAAAATGCCTATGTTGAAAATTTGGTGACAAAAGTCCATAAAATATCTGTGTTATGAGCGTACGTTGCGCAGTTTCCATGCACACTTGTAACTTCGAGAATCTGTAATATTTTCACTCAAGATTTTCCACATTGTCAATTTTTCACACCTCCTTATGAACAGTATAGCTGTCATTTTTCACATCCTGACCATAATGTGTTTACACACATCTGGCACACAATGGCATGGCCACTGTGGGAAATCAATGTTTGGGACAGATTAAGAAAATCATAGTGACAGTATTCATAAGCAGAGGTCACAAAATGCCTATATTGAAAATGTGGTTAAATAATTCCACTAAATGACTGTTTTACGGGCATGTGTTGTACAGTTTCCAAGTACACGTGTATGTTTGAGCATTTTTAATATTTTCACTCCAGATTTTCAACACTGCCATCTTTTCACACCTCCCTATGAATGGTGCAGCTGTCATTTTTCACATCCTGCCTGAACTGTGTTTTCGAACATCTGGCTCAGAATTGTTTGTTTGTATTAATTTTAACCAGGAAAAATGACTGGGCACAGCCCTTTTTCAGTCATGCCTGACAATTAACAATAAACAATACAAAATATTACAAAACATATTTAAATAATACAAAACACGTACATACAATTTATAGGTAAATCTCAATTCAGTACACAGTAACAATGGTTCAAGGAATCACAAAAATGTGCAAGCATATATTTAAAGTGCCTAATGATTTTAGCTGAATTAATTTGACTTGGAAACTTATTTAACAACATAGCTTGCATAGCAAGTAAATGAAGCCTTGGCCATAGACAATTTTGAAGAATGAGAATAAAATAGGACTGACTCACTAAATCTTGTGGAATGTAACCCCTTTAAAGGTATAAATTTCTCAAACAAACAACTGGGTAATTTGTTTTTACAAATAGCATATGCCAAAGCTACTGCATCATGTTCTATTTTCAAATCTGGAGAAAGAATTTTTATGGAGTTATACAGAAAGCAATGATGAGTTCGAAACGGAACTCTTAAACCAAACCTACAAATACTGTTCAATAATACTCTGTACCTTAACATAAAACTACTACCCTGATTTATAAACAATAAAGATCCATAAACTAACATTGGTAACAAAACCTGTTTTGCAATTAACAATCTCACTTTGTCTGTCAAAGAATTAATATTCTTATAAAGAAACCTCAATTTTTGATTAATTGTTTTACCCTTAACTTCCAAATGACCCCCAAAACACAAAGTTGAATCAAGCTGCATACCCAAATATCTAAAATTATCAACCTTTGAACGAATTTCACCATTCCTACATAATAACAATTTATTCTTAGATAACCAATCTGTAAGTCGATAATATTCACCTTGTAATACTGTCTGAATATCTTTTGCAGAGTGGCCCGAAGTGAGGAAGACCATATCATCTGCATATAGTATGGAGGTAGATTTAAAAAATGTTCCAGGCAAGTCATTTAAAAACAAGGAAAAAAGTAAAGGACCCAATAGTGAGCCCTGTGGGAGCCCCATAGCAACTGAACTGAACTCTGAAAGAACCAAACCAATTCTTGAATGGCACAGTCACTGTGAGAAATCAATGTTTGGGACAGATTAACAAAATCACAGTGCCACTGTTCATGAACAGAGGTCCCAAATACTTTCATGAGGTGGGGGTCACAAAAGGCCATGTTGAAATTTTGTAGTACAAATACCAAGAAATGCCCTGGGCATTAGAGCTTCAAACATCCAATGCTAATATCAGCAAGCACACATTCGGGACTATCTGCTATTCAGAACCGACAGACAAACTAGGGGTGGTGGAGTCGCCATCTACATCAAGGACAAATTCACAGTCTCCACTCTTGACACCTCTTCACTTGCCAACACATATGAATGCATGTCCTTAAAAAATTTAAATTACCCCTGCGACAGCCATCCGTATCATCGGCTGCTACAGACCACCATCTGCTGGACCGCAGCTCCTGATGCACCTTTCATCTATTATGGACACTAGTAATCTCAAAACTATTATACTGGGAGACCTTAGCTATGACTGGCTGTCCTGTGCTTCGCTACCTCTCACAACCTTCTGTGATTCCCATGGACTTTCACTACTCTGTACTAGACTGTTGTTTGTTCTAGCTGCCAAAATATTGTATATGTATTGCACACACCAGTCATCATGTTTCATTTATCAGTATGCAACCTGTAAGTCGCTTCCCCTGTCTCATATCAATGTTTACCACCTGCGGTCACCCTATGTGGTACCCTTGTATGTATATCCAGCCTGTATCATGTAACGTGCATTTCATGTATATACTATTACCTATCTGTGTTTGTACTTTAAGTGTTTATGTCACAGGACCTCCTTGTGAATGAGCTTGCTCAATGGAGTTTTCCTGCAATAAACTTGAACTTGAACTTGAACTTGAACTACTCATTGATGAACCAACATGCATTAATAAGAAAAACCCATCAAGTAGCACCCTCTTAGATGTCTTACTAGTAAATAAACTGCACTTCTTCTCCCATGCTGGCATCTTCCACGCCAATGTTAGCAACCACTGTTTCATTGCTGGTGTGAGAACAAACCCTATGCCTAAATCCACTTTGAAATTCTCTACTAAAAGATCAAAACAGAACTTTGACCCGCTGGCCTATTTCAACGATCTAAAGGCCTACCTGCTCTGGCAGAATTTTTTCCTAGCTAAATCAGTAAATAAAGCATATGCCATCTTCCAGGAAATTTTAACAAATGCCCTCAATATCCATGCTCCTCTGGTCAAAACCTGCATAAAGCCTAGAATGTATCACTGGTTCACTGTAGACCTTAAATCCGCATTAGTAAAAAGGGACAAGCTTTGGAAAAATGCTCACAAATCACAACTTGCCAAAGACTTGTGTCTTTTCAGAACTGCCAGGAACTCCTGCACAAAGCTGATCAGAGAGGCCAAGTCTAATTTCTACCACACAGAGCTAGACTCCGCCTCAAAATGCCCAACCAAATTCTGGACCACAATAAAAGACCTTTCTGGTCATACGACAGGAAACATGCTCCCTTCAGAAATCTCCTCAAACAATGTCATTATCAGCGATAAAAAGGAAATACTACAAGCCTTCAATGATCATTTTGCCTCAGCTGAACTAGCATTCGACAACTCGCCTGCTTGCAGCCTGCGCTCTCAGATGACTGTATTGCCTTCTGAGCCTAATTTAACAATCACCGCCTTTTCCTTCTCACCTGCTACCCTGAAAGAGGTTGAAGATCTTCTCCTTCATTTGGATAGCAAGAAAAGCGCCGACACGGATTCTCTGGACCCCTACTACCTAAAGATAGCCTGGCATGTCCTGGCTGTGCCTATTACTCATCTATTTAATCTGTCACTGTCACAGGGGTCTCTCCCTAATTTATGGAAAACTGCTCACATCATCCCGCTATTTATATCGGGAGATCCCTGTGACCTAAATAATTATAGGCCAATTTCGCTACTCCCCATTCTGTCAAAACTTCTAGAAAAAATAGTGAATGCTCAGCTAAGAGCCTTCCTGGAAAACACAAAATTCCTAAATTCTATACAGTCAGGTTTCTGAACTAACCATAGTATGGTTATGACATTGGCCAAGGTAATAAATGATTAGCAATACGACCTAGAAAACAAAAAATTTGTCTGCACTGTCTTCCTGGACCTCAGCAAGGCATTCAACACTGTCGACCATTGCCTACTTATTTCTTCATTAAAAGCCTTAGGTCTAGACAGCATTTTTATGGGTTGGTTCCAGTACTACTTAACAGATAGGCATCAGCAGGTCAAGGAAGAAGGGGAGCTCTCCTTCCCTGAACCGCTATTAAGAGGTGTCCCACAAGGTTCGATCCTGGGACCACTGCTATTCACTATATATATTAACAGCATCGATCTTGGCATCAAGGAGGTCAACTTTCACCTGTTTGCGAATGACACAATACTCTACCTAAGCTGGACAACACCTGAAGCTGCCTGTAAAGATCTGCAACTTGACTTCAATATCCTGCAATGCCAGCTTCTCAGCAAAAAGCTGCTCCTCAATGCCAAGAAAACTAAGGCAATGATACTCTCACCTGGCAACCATCTGGCTCATCCTGCTACTATTGGCACTTTACCCCCCATTACCTCCGTACTAGGAGAAAACTTGGAGTTTGTCACCAAGTTTAAATACCTGGGTGTCTGGCTAGACCACAAACTCTCCTTCATGGAACACTTGGAGGATATGGTGAAAAAACTGAGGCAGAGACTGGGGCTTTTCTACCAGGTAAACTGCCTTCTGACTACAGAGGCAAAAAGGCAGCTAGTCCAGTCCACATTCATCTCCTTAACTGATTACGCTGATTTCATCTATAGTCATTGCAACACCTCATACCTGGGTAAACTTGACGTCCTATATCACAGAGCACTGTGTTTCATTACCGGCCTCCCCTCCTCTACCCACCACTGCTCCTTATACACTGCAGTAGGATGGACCTCTCTACGATACATATGCTATAGAAATGCCCCCGTATGGACATTTAGAGTGGTTCCCGGTAAATTACCACAGTATATCTTTGATCTACTGCCTCTAAGTGGGCTCCAAAACTATGCATTAAGGAGCTGCTCCCTAATTTCTCTGAGGATTCCCAGGGTCTGCACGCATTTTGGGAGAGCGTCCAAAGGCTTCTTACTGCCAACTCTCAGGAATAAGCTACAGAAATCCTTGAAATTAAGATCCTCAGTTAGTCTCGCAGTGTTCAAGACTTTGTATGCAAAAACAATCACAGAAGTATGCCACTGTTTTCCTCACCTATAAACTGCGCCCTCTCTGCGTAATATCATCCTCTGCCTTCCTCTTGCACACTATAAAACACTACCTCTCAGAAACCCTATACGCTCCTCACTCTTGCCCTGCCATTCCTTCCATCTCCCAAGCCTCCCAACCCCTTGTTCTGACTACGCTTCCTGAGAACCAATGACCTCACAGGGATCTCAGCTCAGTCGCCACAGGAAACCGTGGCCACTGGGTGGTTGGTGCCCCTGAAGCCACCACCCGAGACCACTTGATCAGACTATGCTCCCTAAGAGCTTTGAACCCTCCAGGGCCCCCAGTTTGGACGCCACAGGCAACTGCAGTCACCGGGTGGTCGGCACTACTGAAGATGCTGCCTGTGTCATTTTGATCAGACTCTACTCCCTGAGAGCCGAGAACCCTTCAGGGCTCCCAACTCAGATGCCACAGGAAACCAAGGCCACTGGGTGGTCGGTGATCCCGAAGCCTACAACCCTAACATATAAGCCCTTAGCCTAAGTGAGTATTCTGTGCAGCACCACGACCCTTGCCCCTGCACCCCCTCATCCTTTGCTACCTACACCTTCATGAGGTTCCATTTAATTTCTGACCTTGTGTCCCCCTCTCCATATATAGCTCCCTACCTTTAACTCCTTTTCTCATTTCCTTAAATATGACATGTACATAGTTAGATATATTACAATGCGTGCTTAAATGAACTGTTTGTCTTACTGTTATTTAGCTTGCTTTATTATATATTCCCATGTTTTGCCTTAATGCCTGTACATATGTGTATTGTACCTGACCTTGTGTGATGCAGGTCCACCTTGTAAATGAGCTTGCTCAATGGTGTTCACCTGGATAAATAAAGATTTGATTGATTGATTGATTGGTTTACTGTGGTGCTACATTCCAGGGCATGTGCAATACTACTGCTGCTATATTCATACTTTTGTATTAATGTTGTGCAATATCTTGGTGTATTAATGTTGTGCAATGTCTTAGGTGTTAATACGAATTTACAAAGATGGCAAACACTGATTTATATGGATTCTTTATGTTCATGATTTTTATTACACTGGTAACCACAGATTTCTGCTAATTCTGCAAGATGCCAAATCATCCTAAAAATAAACACTGTTTTCTAAGAAAAATAGACACCTAAAACCAGGAAGCCTAGTTATTGTTACTTAATAACCACCCTACTTCAATCATGGTCTAATCCATTTGCCTAATTAAAATTACTTTATACTAAACCTTTCTAGTTGTTACTTTTTAATATTTTTGTTCAACTTATATATCAATAGTCACAATTAAGTTTTAACCCTGCATTGTAAATCAACAACTTTATAAGTAAAAATATGAAATCGAAAAAAATATCAGAAAATGTCACATTGTCTTAATTCGGTACTTAAAACTTGTAAATAAAATTAACATTATTTGGACCAGCAATGCAAACAAACAGTATAGTTTTCAAATGGGGAGGAAGTCTCTCTTACTTTTAAATAAAATCATTCAGAAAATAAAAATAAAATGAAAATGCAAGTATCATCCTTCTCTGTTCCTAATTCCAGGGATAAAAGCAATTCTTACCACCCAGAGCCATAACCTGACATCTCAAGTGAGGTCCTAATAGAAGGATGTGCTGTCTCAGCTCCATTCTTTCTTCTGCTTACCTTGACTTAGATTTTTGTGGATTTATACTGTATAGTTTTGTCAAGGCAAAAATGAGTGGATCAGTACTTTGACAGTTTTTAGTCTTAGGCTGGTTCTTACAGGCCAGGTGACCAGTACTCAAAGGTTAGGTGTTAGACAGCTACAGTATCAGTAACTCAAAACATCTGGTTAATATAGGGAAGCATGTGGGCTGCTACTGTGGTTTTGACGTCATGGTATTACATTCAATATGATCAGGGAATTTTTCTTAAATTCAAATAATAAGTTTGTGTTTTTAGGTGGGACATGCAACCTGGGGTATTTTGCACCAGCCCAGAGGTGTCATGGCCCATGTGGACATCTGGCAACTTGTGTGGTTGGATGTTTATGAGAAAAAAAACAAAGTTTGGCTCCAGTTAACCTTTGTGGTTAGGCCAGACATTTAAAAATATGCTGCTTGTGGTTACCATGGGAAAGTACCTGACATATGATAGAGGTTTAGATATTTAAAAAAGTCACATTCAGTAATTATGGTTTTAAAGATCAAAATCATTATTAGCAAAGGCTGAATGGTAAAACATTTAAAAAGTCACACTCAATAATTAAGTTTGTTTAAAATCAAAAAAATAAATGTTAAACACACACTGAAACTTATAAGTAAATAGTAATTGTTAACTAATAAAAAAAAAAAACAGATGCCTAAGTATTGAGCTTGGCTATGATTATATGCATAAAAGTAATAAGGTGTTTAGACCTAAGTTTGCCTGTTGATCTATTGGCTTTCAAAACCTATTAAGCAGAAAATATTTTTAGTTGGCATTGCTTAAAATTAATTTAATTCATTTATAATGTCCTGTAGTGGATCACTTGGTGGGATGTCTTGGACAGTCCATCTTTCCATGATTTCTTCAATTTCTTTATCCATCTGTTTAACGGTTAGATGTACTGGGGTGAGCAGACCCACTGGGGGCTGCAGAGGGGCATAGGCTATGCAGTTCCCTCTGCCTTTAGAGAAGTGCATTACACAGGGTACATTGGACATGGCTCTCTGAATGTGGTTGGATGAACAGAGCAGTGGCAGAGACCATTTGTCTTTTGTTTGTCAGTGGTGTTTGCCTGTACTCTATGATGTCTCAACGTAACCATGGCTGTATGAAAATGGTGCATGTACCTCATTGTGTTGCTAGCTATTTTCTGAAAGGCAACTGAAACATGAGGACAGCAAAGGTTCACATTATAATTGGCAACAACAGAACAGTAAGACAATAATAGCGAGACCTAGTATCACTAGAATTGTATTTAATGGGGTTAACAACCAAGAATACAATGTTTTAATCTAATTTAGTGGATTTTAACTTTAATTAGGTTAACTGAAGCTCCACAATTTTCTGCTGTAAACTGTTTACAGTAGGTGTGTTAAAATGAGATTTTGTGTATTGTTTATATATTGTACTGTGTTGTTGTTGAAACTGCACATTTTTCATTTTTCAAGGTAAGCTTGAAAATTGGCACAGTGCCTAGAACAGTGCTTAAGTTGGATATAGAGTCTTGAATGAGGCCTTGTTGTGTGGTAGTAACTATTGGAATTTGTAATATGAGGGGGGCTTTTAACTGTTTTGCAGTGCAATTGTGATAAATTTAGCCCAACAACCAATAGTTTTTTTTTTTTATCAAAGATTAATTTAGTATGTATTTTAGAAATAGATAACAAGACTTGTTTGTTGTTGAATTTTGTTGACCCGGTAAGAAGTCCACTGTGCCTAGAAGTCCCTTTTTCAGGGTCGAGTGGGGGGGATACAGATGGTAAGCAACTGAAATTGAACCAGATTAAGCTGTTGGTGGAATTTTTTAGTGAATGAGGGAAATTTGGCCAGGACACCAGGAATATTTCCCTACTCTTTTCGATAAATGCCATGGGATCTTTAACATCCACCTGAACTACCACCAATCCAGGCAGATGGGACCATGGTTTAACGTCTCATCTGAAAGACGGCACCTCAGAAGTGCAGCACCCCTCTCATGCTGCACTACAGTGTCAGTACTGGGACATTAACCCAAGTACCAGATGTGGGAAGTGAACCCACAGCCCTCTGATCTCCTGGCCTCAGAGGCAAGTGTGCTACCTACTGAGCCACTGACACTGTTTAATAATTTTTTTTATTTATTTTTTAAGGGAGCCAGGTGTTTTATTTGTTATGAGTTATATTGGAAAGACTCGTCCATGGTCAAACATCTAGCTAAAGTGATGTTTTGTGGCAGAGGATCCTAAGCCTGGTTGGTGATCTCTGTGTCTTTTTACTCCACACTTGTATTTGTGTAGCAAAACTGGTGGCCCAAGTGATATCTACTAATATGATTCACTATCAGGAAGCTCAGCACAGCTTATCTGGTAATTTCTGTGCCACCAATTAAGATAGGATTGTGACATTTGGTCTCACCAAAGAGAACTTTTATTTTTTTGATGGTCTTTATACTCCTCTGCTCCACGGCCCTGTCATCTGGGGGAGCCCCAGTCCCATCACCCTGGCATCCACCGTCTGGCACCAGCTCGCAGGAATTACCCCACCCTGGCAGGGTTGGCAGAGGGCACCCTTCCCCCACCAAGACCAGATCTGTGTGTTGTATCATGGCTGGTCAAGTGTGGGGCATGTGAGCTCCCCCATCATCCTCTGGGAGCTGTTTCCTGGTTTTCTCTTACCCCCTGTGGTCACACAGCATGCAATGATGCCTGCAATGAAGTCACACATGCTCCCATGCACTGCCCCATCAAGTGTCTGCTGTGCACTGCCTCCCATGTAATAGCAGCTCCATGGTGCTGAGCCCCAGCCTCTGCCAGGGGTCAGGCATGCACCAGCTGCTGAGCTCCCCTCCTGCCTGGAGATTGAGAGCAGTCTATCAGATGCTTGATCCATCTCCAAGCCTGCCAACTTCTGGCAGTCCATGCTCATTCATGAACACCAGTCACCAGCATAGTGCAAGGTAAGGCACCAGCACCTCAGTCCTCAGCTCAACCAGGCCAGCCCCCCAAAAAAGAGAAACATTTTTAACTGACACATTGAAATTAACTTGATCCACAGAGACAACTACACAATTAAGACCATGTAAAAACAAATACTAACCACTAGTATGTATTGAGGATGCTATTTACTGCAGGATTATATGTGTGTGTACTGTACATGTATGTGGTGTGGATGTTGTACTAGTAGAATTATTGTATGACCCTGTTACATTACCAGTGTTAGCTTGGTAGGATTGTTGGAGTTATGAATGGTATTGAGTAGATAAAGTATTAGTGTTTTATGGTAGATATGCATAAATTAAGAGGGTAAACATGGTAATGAAGAATACTGTAATAATAACTTTTTGTAACAGTTTACAGTGGAGCATTGCTGAGGTTTGTTCTTAAACTTACATGACACTGCATGAGACATACAGAAGCAGGTTCATCCAGCATTGTAATACAGTATTTGCCTTTTTTAAGAAGGGGTTGGACTCACTGTGTTGTGTCATACTGAAATAAAAACACTATGGGTTGGATATTCAAAAGGGTTGCGCAATGCGCAATAGGGTTGCGCCAGAGCAAGTCAGAAAATGTGCCATTCTGCGATATTCAGCAGGAGGCAGTTGTGCCACTGAAAACATGCTGAGCAACAGCACAATGATAATGAAGGCATGCGCAGCCGAATTGGGTGGAACCATGCATAAAGTGCGTAGTGCGATGTTCAATGACTTGCACAATGCACAACAGTGGAGCAGTCAGAAGTTGTGCCATAGTGGAAATGAGCCAAAATAAAAAGGAGCAAGGAAGAGGCACAAGAACGCTACAGGGAAGCCACATGAGGCAGGGAGAGAGACAGAGTAAGAGGGAGAAAGAGGGCAGGCCAGGGAAACAAAACCACAGAATAGGGGCAAGGGAAGGTGTGTGGGGCCACAGAGAGCAGAGGCCAGTAGGTGTACCCAGTGCAGTGGAGGTAGCAGTCAGGATAGTGGGGGGAACAAAGCAACAACAGCTGGGGGGGACACAAACCAGGGACATGGACAGTGCCACCTTCCGCATGGAAGCTGTAATGAGGGGGGTGAGAAGGCATGCTGCAGGGGGACTTGGCCGTAGGAGGGCCCGTGGGCAGTACACCCACAACAGGCAGTACCGAGCCCACTCCAGCTTTGAGCTGTACACAGATGTTGAGATTGTGGGTCAGTACCACCTGAACAGGACAATACTGAGGTGGCTCTGTGAGCTGTGCAGTGATGTGATGCAGGCACCCACATGACGGAGTCATGCTCTGTCAGTGGAGACAAAGGTAACAGCCTGCATGTGCTTGCTCACCACGGGTACCTTCCAGAAACCAACAGGGGACACCAAAGGCATAACACAGTCGGCCACGTCACGCATCCTCACCCAATTCCTCAGTGCACTGCTGCCACATGCTGCGGAGTACATCCATTTCCCCAGCACCGCGGCGGAGCGCACAGCAAACATACAGGAGTTCCACAGGGTAGCACGTATGCCTGGGGTGCTAGGGGTGATAAACTGCACCCATGTGGCCATTTGCACACCACCTGGCCCCTATGGGGCCACCTACATGAATCGGAAGGGATATGCCAGTATCAACTGCCAGGTGGTGTGTGATGCCAGTGGGCGCATCATCAATGTCTGTGCCACGCACCCTGGGGGAGCACACGTTTCCTTCATCTGGTACCAGTCTGCACTGTGCCATCAATTCGAGAGTGGGGACATCCCCACAGGTCATCTAGTGGGTGAGTATGCATGTAGAACTGACAAATCGTGGGCAATGGGGGGTAAGCCACAGGTGCCATGGGTGTGGCACACAAGGTTTGGGGCAGTCTGAGCCTGAACAAGACACTAACCTCCACTATCTCCACACAGGTGACAGTGGATACCCACTCTGTCCCAGGCTGCTCACACCCTACCGGCGGCCCATGATCCCATCACAGCAATGCTTCAATGAGGCACATGCCACCACACGCAACATCATTGAGTGGGTGTTTGGGATGCTGAAGGCGCATTTCCATTGCCTGGACACCTCTGGCGGTGCCCTACAGTATAGCCCCTCAAAGGCCTGTGGGATATTCCTGGCCTGTTGTATCCTGCACAACATGGCCAAAGACTGTGGGATAGCCGTACAGGTTGAAGAGGGGGGGACAGCGATGGGGACGCCGGTGATGCCGGTGACAATGGGGATGGGAAGCCCCCCCTTGGACGATGGGACCCCAGACTGATCCGGCTGGCCCAGCTGCACCAGGACACCATCACAGAGGAGCACTTCAGCTAACACAGGTAAGTCATGGGGCCATGTGCAACCACCAGTGGCTAGGGCACAACCCATGTACACACATGGAAACACACCAGGGATACATGATGGCAAGAGAAGTGGCAGGGCACAGAAGCACACACATACAACCAGGGAGGGGTGAACAGTAACATGCCACATGGACAGACACACACACACACGCACACATAATAGGCGCGCAAAGTGCACAGGGGTCAGGTGCAAAACAGAGCCGGAACACAAACACTAGCAACACACATGTCCACAGGCCACCACGTCCACTGACTGTCTATGTGCGTGTGTCAGATGCTGGGCACCATCACACTTTGGTGTACAGCGTAATGCAGGCATCATCATGCACACGTACCTGTGGACAGCAGTTGGGAGGGTGTGCAGGTGGACCCTGTGTCTGCGTGTAGGGCTGAGCACCCACCTGTGCACTGCCCACCAAAACACACAATGCACACAGGGCAGCACCAGACAGTGCCTGCACTGGCAGACAGGTCAGTCTTGTGGCACGGTGCCACATCCACCTCGGATGCGTGGGTGGCCCCCACTGAGACCCAGCTGCACTGGCAGGCTGAGCATGGGCCTCATGGGGTGGCACCGATGGTCCGCCAGGGGTTCCACTGCGCGAATGCAACTGTGTCCGCACAGGTGTCTGCAGCACACTGAACATACCTGCACCAGGAGTGCTCGGGATGCCCACAGCTGAACCTGGCATCGACAGGGTGGTTGTCGCATGATGCCTGGAATGGGGAGTGGATAGCGAACTGCGCAGTGTTTGCGACACTTGGGCACCTGACTGTGTGCCTATTGTGGCCATGACAGCGACCAACACCAGTGTTTGCCTGTCAATGGCAGTGGTCACATCCTCCCGCAAATGGTCAATCCATGACAGGATCCTATCGGTGTCCCTGCTGTGTCACTCCTTGACCTGCTCCAGAGCCACACACAGTGCCTCCATGGATGTTGCAAGCCACATCTGCTGCTGTACTGATGCCTGCAGTAGGCAGGTGTGCTTGTCAAAGAGGTCATCTGCCACCTCGGAAACCTGTCCCTCAGGGTATGGAAGGGCCTGATGTTCAGCACCCCTTGAGGGTGGGCACTGCTCACCAGGACCAGGTATGGGCAAGTCCATAGGCAGTGCACAGATGCCACCGCTGAACCCTGAACCCCCAGTCCCAGTGGGTGACTGCTGCTTCTGCCCCTCTGCCTGCTGTGCCCAAGGGATCGGTTGTTCTGCTGCTGTGGCCACAACAGTGCCACTGACCTGACCAGCCACTGGTGCTGCCCCACCAGTGCTGACAGGTGCAGCCTGGGACTGTGCTGACATGCTGGCACACACGTCAGAACCAGCCAGGTCCATGGGCATGAGCTGACTTGCTGTGTGTCCGTTCCATGACACACACATGTCACTGCCCATAATGGTCACTGCATCATCAATGGTGCAGGTCTGTGCCACAGCCACAGCCACAGCGTGCTGGCATCCTTGGATGCCAGACCACTGAGACACAGGAAGGGCCTCCCCCACACCTGTCTCAACGACATCAGTGTTGACAGCCAGGTGGACCCACTGTTGCAATGCACGCTGGCTACCTGCGGAGGTGGCTGGCCCCTCCTCCAACTCCAGATGGCTGTCCACAGTGGACAGGCCCTCCACCGCTGACCCCTGCAGACATGCAGGATCTGTAACAGAAAGTAAGGACATGTTAGTGCATGTGATCTACCTTTCCCCCCGACAGACCATGATGTACCATGCAGTGATGGGCTACCACCTGTCTGAAAGCCACCTCCTGGAACACCCTCAATGGCACTGCACTGCATGCTTGCAGTGAGCCTGTCCTCTGCCGGAGTCAGCTGCACCACCTCCAGCTGGCCCCCACCTGTTGCAGCACGTGCCACCCTGATGGCAGCCACCTTCTCCTTCTCCCTCCTCCTGTCGGTACCCATCTTCTTCTTACACTCCTGCACAGAGTGCTGGTGGCTGCTGTGCAGGTTGACGGCACGTGCCACCCCCTCCCATGCAGCAGCATGGGCCTGAGGAGTGCCCCACTGTCCACTGAGCAGTGGCTCCTGATTGATGTAGGCCTCGAAGAGTGCCTCCATCTCAGCCTTGGTAAAATTGGGCCTCCTCTTCTGCCCACCATCGTCCTCCTCACCCAGTCCTCGCTCGGTCATTTTTCAGCCTGTATGGGTGATAGTGGTTACCTGTGACTGTGCAGTACAAAGCAAGTCCCTGAGACCACAGTCCAGAACACTACACAGCATGCAACTCACCTATAAACTGCAGTAACTGAATATGGCCACTGCAGAACACTGTCGCAGTTTTATAGCACAATCCATGCAAATTAGGTGTGGAGCAACTTTAATGAGATGCGAATGTGCCATAGCGCATTGTATCTGCTCAGCTTCCCCTTCCTAGTTGCGCTATGGCGCAAATTGTGCGATATTCAGATGTTGCCTGTTGGCGCAATTTGGCTTGCTCCTTTTTTGAATATCGTGTCTATTGCGCATGGGCGCAATGGACTTGTGCTTGCTCCTGCTATTGCGCACTTTTTGGGCGCAGTTTGAATATCCAGCCTTATATATTTAAAAAAAAAAGGTAGGAACTGGTAAGTATTTGCTTTTTGTTCTTTAAGCCACACAGGTTAGCCAGAGGAAGTACTGAAAAGAATTACAATTAAAATAGTAGACCAAGCATTAGTTGGTAAATTATAATCATAAAAAGTGTTATTATATATTTTTCCTACTACCCTTGGTGTTAGTTTTTACCTAGGGATTGTTTCACTCTATAACAAATTTTAAACCTTTTAAACATTTAAATAAATAATTTGGCTAGAGTAAACACCAGATAAATGGGAAGAAAAATTAAAAGCAAAAAAGCAAAACAAACAGTATTTGGTGAGAATATGATTTCAAAATTTATTTTTAGAAGTACTATCTTGTTAGAGATTTGTTTTATTGCGTGGGCTTGGTATATGTAAGACCCATGGGTGTTTAGTATTTTTTAAGCAAACCCAGTTTCAAATGCTATTAGGATTTATTATAGACTGTACATACTGTCTTATTTAAATGCAGTTTTGCCTGGTATTAGTATCCAGGACTATTTGTGTTTGCATTTGAGCTCCTGTAAGGAGTTAATAAAGTGAAATATCATGTTTTGTAAGTGATTTACTTTAGAGATACATAAGTACCATTGATATGCTTTTAGTTTAAAATTTATTGTACCCCATTCTCAAGGCCTCTTGTAAGTGCTTGTTAACATTTTAACTAGACTTTGGGACTGAGGGTGATACTGAGTACCATAGTGCCAATTTATACCATACTTGTCTTTGAATTCAAAAACATGAACATTTTTTTTTTAAATGCAAACCTTGAAGTGAATGGATGTGACAGGGGATTCCCCAATGAGGAAAAATCTCTTTGGTCAAAGTGTCCACAGGAAATGTGGCTGTAGCCACCACTGCAGGGAATGTCTTCACATATTGTATAAAATTATATTTAATGACCAAAAAATGTTTTTTTTTATTTTCTGTGGGGGATAATGGTCCCACTAAATAGTCATTTATCTTCCAGGGATCATGAAAACTTACTTGCAGGTTGGGAGTGGGAACTGGTTGGGCTTGCTCATATTGTTGGCAGGTTACACAGCTTTTGACATTATTAGTGATGTTTGATGTCATGGAAGGTCAATTGAAGTTGCTTTGATACCCAGATGTACATGTTGAATGCCTGTATGTGCCAAACAGATTCATTTATTTTTTTACCAAATAAGTATTTTTGTTAATTTTTGTATTGAGCCTTCCAGCTCCCATTCCTACAATTTTTGAGATTACCTTACTGTCACGGAGGTGGCCAACCTCCTGTTAAGCTTGGCAGACCTCCATCAAGGTTTGACTAACAGTGTGCTGCAGAGACATGGTATTCTCATACTTTGCTACTGAACTGCACGGATGATTACTTGGAATAATATAGTTTGTTCCATGCCCTCAGACTGTGGTAAACCTTTGGTGCAGGAGTTGAGACTTCACTCTGCTTTTTGAATTCCATCCCAGTCTGATGGGAATGCCTCAGGTTGTTTTGGGCTCGAATTGTAGGTTAGAACTATGGTACATAACTACTGTCAGTGGATACAAAATTAGGTTTGTGTATTAATGTTTGTTGAAGTGCTAAGACTTTAGTCGATTGAGCAGACCCGGCTTTCACCGGTATTGCTTCTAGGTTAGTAATGGAGTAATTTTCCTGCACTGTCTTGTAGTCTGTAGTGATACCTATTATTGATTGTTTTTTTTTATTTGTTATTTATTTATGTTTTTTACCCTGTATATTTGTGCACTTCTATTTGAATACGCTACAGTGCTAATTTTGGTATATTGGCTCAATAAATGTATTTTACTGTTGTTGGTCTGCCCTTATTGTCAGTATGATGGGTATGATGCTTTTTATTTAGAAAAAAACTATTTATGTATTTGTTTAGTGTGCCGAGGTGCAAAATTTAAGCCTTGTTTGGGTTAATACCAGAAATTTTGACTAGGGCTAGAGGGTTTGGATGATTGATGTGTACCGAAATGTGAAATTTTTTGGTACTCGCCACAAATGTGGTGCTTGTTTAAGAATAGTATAATTACCTTGATGTGTTTTAAACCTTTAATATTGCCTGTTGGGAATACATTTTTTATATGTGTTGTCTGTTTTACTTTTTTGTCAGACGATATGATAGTGTTACCATTTGGAATAGTTGCCATGGGAATATACTTGTAATTTAACCAATTTTACTGTTAGAATGGTGAACATAGTGATGTTTACAAATGTTGGGGGTTATTAGTACTTCTGTTAAACATGCATATAGGTGAGAATTAGTTAGTTAGGAAAATGCATCAATAAAAGGTAACACACAATTCAATAATGAACACCTACATTACATTTGCGTATGCCAAAAGAATGCTGAAGTTCATTTTAGCTTAGTGTAAGATGTCCCTACATGCAGTTTTTTTTTTTGATTTTTAAGTTCTTTGCCTTAAAAATCATGGACAATGAAATATGAAAAATAACTATAAGCACATGTGTGCTATATTTGTTGATTGAGAAAGACAAGCCAGACAATAGTATGTGCTTAAATGCACAAGGAGGTCAAGTGACTTGCTAAAGGTTACACAGGGTGAAAGTGATAACTGGTGGGAGATAAAGTTAGCTGTTTAGGTTTAAAAACTGGAAGTAAAACAAAAGATGTGAGTGAACAGTTATATTGTTGTAACATGAGACTTGTAACAGTTAAGCACAGGAAAATAAGAACAGATTTTATGACTAATATAAATATATTTGTATTAATGTTTAGCAGATTATGGTACAAAACCAAAACCTTGGGACCCACTTGTAAATGAGTGGGGAAAGTGAAATAACTTTAAATAAATAATGTAATACCAGTTAACTGCATTAGAAAATGATTAATCATGGAATGGCAGTAAATGGTTAAGTTTAAAAAGGGAATGGCACAAGTAATGGTATTACAGGAAAAAAAGAAGTATACAGTTTGTTGACACTTGGGTAGAAGCCAACTAGGGGATTGAACCAGCAACAAAAAAGTTAAAACTGTATTAAGACAAGAAAGTTATGTTACAAGTTGGGACTGTTTTGTAAGTAAGATGACATGTATGTAAGCAATAATACCTGACAGGCTGAGCAGTATTGTGCTATACCGGACTGCCCAGGGGTGTAATTAGGCCTGATGCCACAGGCAGAGGGCCTTATATCCCCTGGAAGGTCCGGTATAGCACAATACCACCTACCCTAAAGGGTATAATTGTGCTTAGAAAATGGGCACTGTAAAAACAAATAAGTTTAATAAAAAACATTAATGAAAAAGTCATTTAAAGTAAATGTTGTGATTAAATAGTTCCTCCACCTAACACAGCCTTTGAGGCCATCAATTGTATTTTTTTCCTGTCACCCCAACCCCCACCCTCAAGCTGTGCTACATTTTTTTCTTTTTCCCCTTTTTCCTCCTTGTTGATGGAGCTCCATTTTTTTAAACTGTGCTTGTCATCCCTTGTGCTGCAACAGAAACACACACGCAGAGACCATTAATTTTGTTTTGCTGCATAGCTTTGTCTAGCCCGAGTCATCCCCCTCCCAAGCTGTGCTCCAGTTCCCCCTTTAGCGATGTGTCTCCATGTTGGGGTGGGGGAGGTAGCGGGCTAGTGGCCATGTTATGGGGCTTAACAGAGAGGAGCATGAACTACCTGGCAGCAGTGGACCGGGAGTTTGGCATGAATAGTAAGTGCTGACACAGCATAGTGTCAGTTACTCTCTCCCTCCCTCCCTCCCCGGAGTTGCTGTCAGCATTTTTTTTTTCACCTGTTACATGGATTGCGAGCACGATCCGAAAAGTACTGCTGCTTGATTTGAAGTGTAGACTGACCAAGGCTGAGGTATTAAAATTAATTGTTTATGGTGGTGTGGTGAGAGTAGTAGTTTTAAGGGGGGAAAAAGGCAGTTTTATAAGGCAGTTTGTGCTTTCACACCCTCTCGTCATCAGTTTGTAGGTGGAAGTAAGGTAACCCACAGTGCTGCATTTACACTCTTTCACTGTGGTTCAGGAAACAAAGAAAATGCCTCTGCTGCTCTCATAGACAGTAGCAGTGATCTTTCTGTCTCACTCCCTAAGCCAGATTCAGGAAGGTAGTGATTTTGTGGCCGCCAACTAGCTTGGTAAGTGAGAGGGAAAAAATGGCGGCAGACTGAAAATTCAAACTGGCCCCTTGATTGTGGTTATGCAGTCAGTTGGCACTGGCACTTGTTGTAACCTGGGATCTGTTGTCTGATACATGCTCAGCTTGCCAAGGGTATCAGCCAATCAGAGTCCAGGGATTTTTAAGACCATTTTCTAAATACTGATATTGCAACCAATTTGTAATGAACTATTGTTGGTTTGCACAGAAAGGAAAGAGAAAAAAGAAACAACACTGATGGCTGTGAAAATACCGTCAAGTTAGTCCTCAGTTTGAAGAAGAGGAGAAATTTGTTGATGTGGCATTTGTACTACTTAATACACATATTAGACATAAAAACATTGTAATTCTGGCTTTGTAGATTTAAGAATACCGACAATTAAGTACTCTACAGTTAACCCATGGCAGAACAAACACTTGTGGTTGAATTTGTGTGTGCGTGTGTGTTTGTGGGGAGGTTGCAACCAAGGCTATAGTGCATGAATTTTTTAGATGGACTAAAGTAGACTGTGTATGCTGCAAAGAGGGTGCTTGCTTAAGAGTTTGAGGAATAGGTAACAAAGATTTAAGTGGTTTAGAAAAGATTACATTTGCATGACAAAATGACCCTGTATAATAAAAGATTAACTTGTTTCATTGTTATATGGTGGCAGAATAACTATTATAGGGAGTTTTAATAATTAGATATGCTGTATGGAAAGATAGATTGATATGCATTAACTTATGATGTTGTAGTATACCATGTGGGAATTGTAATAAAGAATTTAGGTATTTATTAATTTATTTTGTAAGTAAAATGTGTTCATGACTGACACAGGGATTTGGTTATAGTAACATAAGATAATAATAATGATTTGTAAGTCAGGGGTCATCATCTGAAGCATCAGGGTAATTACTAGGTCCGGTTCCCTGACCTGACTTCCAAAGGTTGTTTCATGTTCTGGGAATAACCTCTCAGAACCAGCAGGAACAGCCACCCTATCCAGAATTTAGCTAGATTAAGGTGAAGTCTCACCAGATGTGCTGATGATGTACATAGCTGAGTGTCCAGTTAGGTTATTGTTACTTTATAACAACTCTACTTTAATCATGGTCTAATTTATTTGCCTGATTAAAATTACTTCATCCCAAACCTTTCTTTGTTATTTTTTAATACTTTTGTTCAACTTATATATCAATAGTCACAATTAAGTTTTACCCCTGCATTATAAGTCAACAACTTAATAATAATAATAATATCTGTTTTTCACAAAAGCGCCTTTCAAAATAAAAATATTTACTCGAAAAGAAAATAGGAAATGTCATATTGTATTAATTCTTTACTTAAAACTTGTATACAAAATTAACATTATTTTGATCAGCAGTGCAAGCAAACAACATATTTTTCAACTGGAGAGGAAGTATCTCCTACTTTTAAATACAATCATACAGAAAATAAAAATATAATGAAAATGCAAGGACCATCCATCTCTACTCCTAATGTCAGAGATGAAAGCAATTCTTACCACCCAGAGCCATAACCTGACATCTCAAGTGAAGTCCTGACAGAAAGACATGCTGTCACAGCTCCGTTTTCTCTTCTGCTTACCTTGACTTGTCAAGGCAAAATGAGTGGGTCAGTACTTTGACAGTTTTTAGTCTTAGGACGGTTCTTACAGGTCAGATGATCACTAATTGAAGGTTAGGTACTAGAAAGCTCTCACTAACTCAAAACATCTGATTAATATGGGGAAGCATATCAGCTGTTACTGTGATTTTGACGTCATGGTATTACATCCAATATGGTCAGGGAATTTTTCTTAAATACAAAAAACAAGTCTTCGTCTTTAGGTGGGACATGCAGCCTGGGGTATACTGCACCAGACCAGAGGTGTCATGGCCCATGTGAACATCTGGCAACTCGTGTGGTTGGATGTTTATGAGAAAAACAAGGTTGACCTCCTGTTAACCATTATGGTTAGGCCAGACATTTAAAAATATGCTGCTTGTGGTTACCAGAGGAAAGTACCTGACATATGATAGAGGTTTAAACATTTAAAAAAGTCACACTCAGTAATTATGTTAAGATCAAAATCATCATTAGCAAAGGCTAAATGGTTAAACATTTAAAAATTCACACTCAATAATTAAGTTTGTTTAAAATCAAAAAATAAATGTTAAACACACTCTGAAACTTATAAGTGAATATTAATTGTTAATAAAAAAAAGATGCCTTAGTATTCAGCTTGGCTATGATTATATGCCTACAAGTTATAAGGTGTTTAGGCCTAAGCTTGCTTGTTGATCTATTGGCTTTTAAAACCCATTAAGTAGAAAATATTTTTATTTGACATTGTTCAAAATTCATTTAATTCATTTATAATGTCCTGTAGTGAATCCCTTGGTGGGATGTCTGGGGCAGTTCACCTTTCCATGATTTCTTCAATTTCTTGATCCATCTGTTCAATGGTTAGATGTGCTGAGGTGAGCAAACCCACTGGGGGCTGGAGAGGGGCATAGGTTGCACAAAGCTAAGCAGCAGAAGTGCTGAGATTTAAGTAAGGGATGTGGGAGGAGCTGCCCCCCCATTGAACCCCAGGCATTAGACTTCTCATTAAGTTTCAGTCAGAACTCCAACACACAATGTTTCTACTATCCCTGCCATTGTCCACAAACAGAAAGAGTATCTCTAATAGCTGATTCTAAATTCCTTACAACTTAACAATGCTGCTGTTCCCTGCATGCAGCCAAGTAGGAGTATGTCTTCCGGCCATAACAGCTGATCTTTTGATGTTCATGCTGCCCTCCCTTATCCCATGAACAGGAGTTTACCTAATGTAACAGCTTTACTCCAACTCTCCCAGGCTGAAATTAAATCACTCAGGCACGGAGATGAGAAAAAATCTCAAGGCAGGCTGGTGATTACACTGCTGACCACTTGACTTTAGTACTGTAGGAGCACGACAATGGGCAAAACAGGTTGTTCTAACTCCTTTACAAGCTTCCACTTCATAATCTCATGCCCCCTTCTCCCATCACCATGCAGGGTCAGCTACCAATCAAAATAGCATTTCCTATAACAGTAGGCTCACTCTGCTGCTCCATTCTTTTACAGCATTGAAATCTTTCAGAAGCCCCATGCAGTAGTAACTGAACCCACAAGAATCAATGCTTCTAACTCTGCCAACAGCTCACTCTTAGATGTCATATTAACTTCGCATCCCCATAAAATCTCACATTCTGCAGTTCTCCATAACGACATGAGCAACCACAGTATCGTTGTATGTACAAGATTCCAATCTAAAACCTAGCAGCACCCTAAATTCAGAATCAAATGCTCATTCCATAAATTCAACTCAGTAAACTTTCTAACCGATCTAGCTACGATCAGTTGGCAAGACCTATATCTTGCCAAATCTGCTGATGCCGCTGTCTCTGTCCTAAATGACAACCTCACTCCCCTAATTAACAAGCATGCTCCTCTTATTAAAATGAGGGTGTGGAAAATCTCGCATCTGTGGTTCACCCAAGAGCTCAAATCTGCACTTACCAATAGAGACAAGCTATGGGCTAGGGCCAGGCACACAAAGAACCCGGCAGACTGGCAGGCATTTAGAACTGCCAGAAATGCCTGTGTTAAAAGTGTACGTGCTACTAAAGCAAACTTCTACATCTCCACTCTGGAGCAGGCCAAAGTGAACTCCCAAAAAATCTGGAAGACACTGAGATCCATTGAAGGCCATCCTGCTGCTTCCTCCCTTCCCACCAAGATTCTGGCCAAGGACGGGATGGCTGAAAATAAACTGCAAATCCTCGAAGAACTTACCTTTCAATTTGCCACTGCCGGGTTGGCATTCAACTCCTCCCCATACGCTAGCCGAGTGAATAGCAACACTAGCCCAGATTCTACACATGCTACTCCACTTCATCCCTTCCAGTTGTGCCTGTTTAGCTGCAAAGAAGTCGAAGACATAATTCTTAGCCTTGACACCAAGAAAAGTGCAGGGGACGGTGGCCTTGAATCATTTTTCTTGTGGCTAGGATATGCCCAGCTCACAGCCCCCATCCTTCACATCTTCAACCTCTCTATTACCACAGCCACTGTTCCATCCTGCTGGAAATCTGTCCATGTTCTTCCTCTCTTCAAATCATGAGATCCTTGTGACTTAAACAACTACCATCCTATCTCTATCTTGCCCATTCTCTCCAAAGTGCTGGAAAAACTTATATACAACCAAATAAAAAAATCACCTTGAAGTGCACTCACTCCTAAACCCGTCCCAATCTGGCTTCAGATCGAAGCACAGTACCATCTCAGCCTTGGCTAAAGTCTCTAATGACTGGATCCATGCTATGGACACCAAGAAGGTTACTGGTGCTGTCTTTCTAGACCTTAGTAAGGCCTTCGACACCGTAGACCATTACCTCCTAATCACCTGTTTTGCCTACATAGTTGCCTCTCCACTTACCTTACAGTGGTTTAACAGTTATCTCATGGGAAGGATACAAAAAGTCAAAGCTGATGGCCTACTATCAGCCCCCCTTCCAATTGCCAGAGGAGTCCCTCAATGCTCCATCCTAGGACCAATCCTTTTTTCCCTGTACATCAACAAGCTTGACTCCCACATAAAGAACTCTAGCATACATTTCTTTGCGGATGATACGGTTTTGTACGCATCAGGCTCGTCCTTAACTGAGGTCAGGGAAGCACTCCAAGCTGACTTTATCCAGTTAGAATGCAATCTTATCAATGCCAAGCTTCTCTTAAATGCCAAAAAAACCAAGACAATGATTTTCTCGAGACTTGCCTTGTCTGGTGCCCTACCTACCCCACCTAAAAACTTCATAGTTACCTCCCTAGGTGAACCCTTGGAAGTCATACCTAAATTTAAATATCTAAGCATGTGGATAGACAATAAGCTTTCCTTCAACAACCACATCGAGGATCTATCAAAGAGGCTTAAAGCATGCTTGGGTTTCTTTTTTAGAAATAGGGCCCTCTTTTCTCTCGTGACCCGCAAAAGACTTGTCCAAGCAACATTCCTTCTCTTGCTTGACTACGGAGACATTATCTTTATCTCCTCCCCAACCTTGAGCCTATCTAAACTGGATGTACTCTATCACCGTGCTCTTCACTTCATTACTAACTCTGCGTACAGGACCCACCAGTGTGATCTTTATGCAGGAGTTGGGTGGACCTCTCTTGCCACCAGATGCCTCCTGCATGCTGGCATTTGGACCCTCAAATTACTACTCCACAAACTGCCTGTCTATTTAACGTCTCTCATACACATCTCACATAGTGTCTACTCCCTAAGGAAATCTGACCTTATCCTACTAGATGTTCCCAGGACACGTACCACAGCTAGACAAAGAGCTGTCTCATACACCCTCCCAAACATTTGGAACCAACTACAAGCCATGCTGAAGCTAACCAGCATCGTATCAATTAACTCCTACAAAACACTAGCTATCTCTAAATTAAAAGATATATGTAGGTGCTACTAGGCCCCCAACACCAAGTCAACTTTCTAGGCACCAACTGGCCCTCTATTTATTAAGCTGAAATGTGTTGCATAACTTAGGGCAAGGTTAAAGCTGGAATGCACTGCATATATAGCATAAGCACTTCTATTGTGTATACCTCTTGTATTATGTATTTTTTCTTTGTTGTTCTACATTTTATATCTCCTGTTTATGTAATTGCGAACTGTATGTGCATGTGCCTCAGGACCTCCTTGTGAATGAGCTTGCTCAACGGAGTCTTTCCTGCAATAAACTTGAACTTGAACTTGAACCATGCTCCGTCTCTGCAACCAGAAAGTTGCTTCACATATCCTAAAGTCTGATTTGACATGCTCCTTCCTCCCCTATCCCCCAATATAGCACATTAAGGCTGGGACAGTGAGCAGGGCATGGTGCCAGTAACAAAGTTAGGATGTGACTTAGAAGGCAGCAGCAAAATCTACCCCAGGTGAAAATTAAATGTAAGCAGTATCAGAGGCCCAAACTGCAAACCATGTATAAGGTGTTATGTTTATCTCCTTGACCTGGCCATTATCATAAATGTATGGTTTGAAGATGCAGATTTACCTTGAAGTTATAAAGATTGGGGCAGCTTCCTTCCCCACTGTGTGACTAGTGTTCCTGATGGCATTACCGTTGGCAATTTTTTTTGCATGCTTTTTGGGGGGGAGTTTGCGTACTTATTTCCTGTGTGTGTTATGTTTTTGTTTTTATTTTACTATTTTTTTTGTAACTCAGATTTATTCAAATTGTTAAAATGCACCATATGACAAGGAATACAGCTATCATTGCATCTTCATGGTACACTGTTGATACATAAAAAATTACATAAGAGAAGAAAAATGAAGGAATTTCTGGCAATAGCTGGATACTTTCCTTTTAAATACCATACAGGTAATTGCACTATAAATTCCCTCATGTTCAGCAATCAACAGCTTCATTATCTACTACATTATAATAACTCACAAAATCAATATAAACTCATCAACTATATACAACAGCCTGGAATTCATATCAACATCACAATAATATAAGCAAGGCATTAATCCTCCTGACTCTAAGTTCTTACTTCTATGGAATAGTGTTTTACTCTTCTAAGTGGGCAGGAGGAAATCAGAGCTGATCCCCTACCCCCCATTCCTCAAAGAGAGGGTGACAGGGATGTAGCAGGAGTGTGAGAGGGTAGTACGGGGACCTCAGGGAGGGCGCACTCCAGCTCAAACTGATTGGGCAGTTATCTCATTATCCTAACAACCAAAGATCCTTTTATATATATGGTGTCAAGCTTTGGGGGGGACCCTCTCAACTACCTGAGTGGGCATGGGAGGGGTTCAAGCTCTCCCAAAGTTGGACCCATCCTTTCCTCTCTTCATTACCCAACTGGACCATGGATCCCATACTAGTCTGTATTTCTCTTCTCTCAAATATATTGTGGCTGTCATACGCTCCATTTCACAAATGTGTGAAAATCTATTTTCCCATTCTTTTAATGTAGGGGGATTTGCATTTAGTCAGTGTGATGTTATGCTCTTCAGGGCTGCTGCCAATGAGGCAAGAACTAGTTTTCTTTGGGGGGAGGTCCTGTGGCTGTAGACATGCCCAAAACCCATTACGAAAATTCTTCTGGAATATCTACCTTTGTGATTTGCCATACAGTTCCTTTTACCGACAGCCACAATACTCTAATTGCTGGGCACGAACAGAAGATATGTAGATGTGATCCTACATTGCCACATCTCCACTAGCATTGGGCAGTATAAGATATATTAAAGTGGTGAGTCACTGTACAGGTTCTAAAGAAGCATACTAAGATCTTCCAGAGAAATTTCTTCCACCCAGGTGAAGAGGTTACTCTCCAATCCACCCTGAGTCTCCTATCCCAATTCTTTTTAGTAATAGTGGTTTAGAGTTCTCTCTCCCATGACTCCTTCACCTTATCCTTCAGATCAGAACCCATCTCAATTAGTAAATTATATATTTCTGATATACACTTTACTTTCCTCTTTAAAGTGATTACACTATAAATAAAATCCTCCCATGGGGTCTTAGGCCTACACAATAACATTCCATTGTCTGCACTTTTAATGAAATGTCTGACCTGCAGGAACCTGTAGAAGTCTGTTTGGTGCAGTTGAAATTTATCCTTAATCTGTTAAAAGGATAAGCATGTGTCATTCATTAGGAATTGTGCAAAGCGTGTGAGGCCCCTGTTTTCCCAGCGTGAGTATCCATGGTCCAGTCTGGGGGAAGAAGTCAGGGTGATACCATATCAGGCACAAAGGGCCCAGGGAGGAGACACAAGCCAGCCTATGTCTTACCTGTCCCAGTACTCTTAATGAGTGTTTCACCTATGGGTTAACCAACAAGCCCCTGCCTGATTCCACTAGCCCCACACAAGCCAATGTGAAAAGAGGTTGAGAAATACCCCTATCTTCAATCTCAAACCATCCTGAAGCTTGACACTGTTTTGCCCATGTACAAAAGGGTACCATCTGGCTTGTCAGGAAGTATTTTTGCAGGTCTGGTATGCCCATGCCTCCACTCAAGTTAAGTATTTGCAGTAATTTTAGTGCAATCCGAGGTCTGCCCCCCCACATAAATTTATTTATACCAGTGTTTACCTTATCCCAGTAATTGAATAGGATTGGGACTGGCAAGGTAGAGAATAAGAATAGAAAACGGGGAAGTCGATTAATTTTAACAGAGTCAGTCCTGCCAGTCTGAGACAGAGGTAGTAGTGTCCATCTCGTCATGTCTTTTTGCATTTTATTTCACAGCCTACCGTAATTTGCTTCAAAGAGTCTGGACTGGATTGTGCAAATCTGAACTCCTAGGTACCTGATTTGATTATTCTTGGCTCATGCAGGAAGGAGGATCTAAATCCCTGTGGACATGTGCCACTGAGCACTATTGCTTCTGATTTATCTTTGTTGATTTTTGCACCCAGATATTTTCCCAAACTTTTCCAGTATGTCTAGTAGCTTAGGAAGGGAAGTCTCCGGGTACCTCAGGAAAAAAAATGGAATAATCGGCATAGTGGACCACCTTCTGCTCCCTTGTTCCCACTATCACCCTTTCAATATGTTGGTCCTGTTGGACCGCTATTTCCAATGGTTCTAGGAAGATCGTGAACAGCAGGGGTGAAAGGGAGCAACCCTGCTTCATTCTCCTCCTGACTGGAAACCTCCCTGAATTGATCCCATTTACTCTTACATGGGTTTGGGGCAATGTATAGAGATTCAGGCTTATATTTAAAAATTTTGAGCCAAATTTCATCTTCTCCATGGATCTTTCCAAGAAGCACCAATTTAATCTATCAAATGCCTTTTCAGTACCCATGGAGATGGCTAGCTTGAATTCCCCCTGTTCCCCCTGTGCTGATATAATGTTTAATAATCTTCTGATATTATCTTGTATAAACCTCCCAGTAACAAATGTTGTTTGGTCAGGAAACATTAATTTAGCTACCACACCCTGAAGAGTGTCCACCAGGATGCCTGTAAATATTTTTAACTCTACATTAAGGAGGAAAATCAGATGATACAAGTCACATTTGGTGGGATCCCTCCCCTCTTTGTAAAGAATGGAAATTTGAGCATACCTCCATAGTTCTGGAATTTCTTCTTCCTTCTGGATGTGATGAAAGCAGATCTGTAAAGTCTGAAACAAACTCCCAGGAAAAGCTTTATAAAAATTTGCCGGGGAGGCCATCTAGACCAGGAAAGTTCCCTGATTTTGCCTGTTTTATTTTAGCTAACATTTCTGAGCTTGAGATGGGGCCCTCCAGGAAGTCTCTATCTTCCTGAGACAGGTATGGCAGGTTTAGCAAAGACAGAAACCCCTCAGTCAGGACAACATCTGGACCAACAGAGTCTGCACTATACAACTGTTCATAATATTTTGCAAACCTTTGTGAGATAGTGGGAGGGTCTGACAGCAGGATAATTCCCTTTCCTTGTCGCATACTCCCAATACTGCCCTGCTGCATGTCTGTTTTCTCAAGGTGTGAGCTAGCAATTTGCCTGCACGATTTCCTCTGTCATAAAACTTTTGATAAGTTCTAGACATGACCCCCTCTACCTGTGTTGCCAGTAGGTGCTCCAGCAAGGCTTTTTTAGCCTGCCATAGTTCTTTGTCCACAGGATCTAGGGTTAGTTTGTGCCTGAAGTCCACTTCCCTTAACTCGTCTTCCAACCACATTTGTGTTGCCAACCTCTCTCTTTTTTGTTTGGAACTATAGGAAATTATCATCCTCCGAGATATACTTTAAGAACATCCCGTTTCTCTGCTGGGGAAGTTAGCTCTGTGTCATTAGTTCTTAGAAATGTTTCAATACCCTTTGATATCTCTTTTTTAAATTCCTCTGACTTTATCAGGCCCACATTCATGCCCCAATTAGAATTCTGTATCACCGGGGTGAATTGTAAATGCAGGTATACTGGTGAATGATCTAACCACATCATGGGTAAGATAGAACATTCCTGAATGCAGGGCTTTCTCTATAGTGGAAGGAGGAACATATCTAGCCAAGAAAACCACCCATGCCTGTGGGAGTAAAAGGAGTTATCCCCCTGCATAGGATTGGCCTCCCTCCATGTATCTACTAACCCTGTTTCATCCAGAAGCCTCCCCAGGAAACTATTATTTGGACCACCCTGATTGTCTCCCCTTGGGGAATCTCTACTTCTCTTATCACATCCAGCAGATAATACCCTGTTAAAATCTCCTCCTATAATATATAGAGCTTCTGGGTCTTTTGTTGTATTCATAATCAACTGTCTCAGGAAACATTTGTTAGCTTTTTATTCACTGGGGGCATACAGACACACCAGAATGCACTTAATATTAAAAAAATAGGCCTGTGCTTTTATAAACCTTCCATTTGGGTCTATTATAACTTCCTTGACCTGTAAGGGGGTGTTTTTTTTATCAGAATTGCTGTACCCCTCCTGTAGGGGTGTGGAGACCAGTCTGCTGCCAAAACCTCCCCCACCCAATTTCTTTTCAGCCTTTGGTGTTCAGACTCTGTCAAGTGGGTCTCTTGTATGAAAGCAAGATCTACTCCCCTTTTCCCCAGCTCCTGCAAAATACGTACCCTCTTAATCGGCCCATTCAGGCCTTTCACATTATATGTTATAATTTGCCATTGAGCCATCTATACCAAAAATCTTTGATATATTTCCTTTTTTGAAATCTGGATTCCCCTAACCCCCCCCCCCAAGCTCCCGCCTGCAGTCCACCACTTCATATTTGTTTCAGGCAATATCAACTTGTAACTTAACAAATACTTCAACATGTATTTGAATAAAACATTTTAATGAAATACACTGGGGAATCCCCCAACCATTTCTCTGGCTCCTAAAAGTGCCACCAAATCCAACCCTCCATTGTGTGTTGCTAGGAGGTGGCAGTGCAACCATCTAGGCTGCATCTAACTTCAGCTTCTCTGAGAGGCTGTGGTATCAGATGGACCACCAGGATTTATCTGCAAATCTTTCAAACAAAACCATTTCATTTTCTTCCCTCCTCTCCATAGATCTGCCGCTCCCTGATATTATATCTTAACATTTAAACAGCACCAAATATTAATCTTAAAACTTGTCGCATCATTTCGAGCATTGCTTCCTCCATTGATATGGATTTTCCATAAGACAATTAGAAAATAAGGACATTTGAATTAAGCCACTTAGTGCTAGTTCTCTGTGCTCCCAAAATATTAATTTCTTCTTTTCTAGGCAGAGTTTGAATAAACGAGCTTGGTGTTCAAGTCTTTCTTCAGTTATGCCTTTACAGCGTTTGCTGCCACTTTCCAGCAGCAAAGAAAAATGAGTCATTTAGAGTACTAATAATATAACAAAGAGTAATTGAGGGAGCCAAAGGAAGAAAAGAAAGGCTACAGTCTTACTGCTTGGGGGATCGCTTATTTGAATGTTATAGTCTGCACTCAGACAGCCACTCTGGTGGGCTTATATGTTCCAGACATCAAGGATGTTCAGGTGTCCTTCAGTGTTTGAGAACTAGTAAGTTCCTTCTCCTTCTGGTTCTTGCATTTACCTCTTGATTTCCTTGCTGACAAGGGGCCTTTCATCAGAGATGCTGAGGTCCAGGCTGTATCCATCTGTTCCAATAGCCAGGTATCTCCTGAGAGGGCTGTGGGGCCCCCTCTGTGCTGATTTAACAAACCAGCGCCTGTACTCTAATGCTATAATGGTCTCAGAATCGAGCAAAGCATTAAGGGAGATTCCCAACTGTTGAAGAAATGTTGCTGTATCAGAAATTGCAAAGAAAGAGTGAGTGCCTGCATCGGTTATAATTTTTAAGATCACTGGATAGTCCAGATGGGCCTTTACTCCTTTGGCCCACAGTTGTTTTAGGATTGTGAATAGCTGGTGTCTGTGATCCATCATGGTGGATGCATAATTGTGTTCAAAGAATAGGTGAGTGTCCCTAAATATCAGCTCTTTCTTAGCCCATGCTCTTCTGAGGATATCTGATTTGGTTCTGTAGTCCAAAAATGCCAGTATTATGGAGTGAGGGTGAGCTTTCGGGTCTGCTGGTATTGCATTTAAGGAACGATGAGCTTGGATGACATTTAACTGATAATCTTTCTCTAGGCCTAAAATCTCTCTTAGGAAGCTATCCATATAAGTGACCATGTCCCCAGATTCTGTTCTCTCTGGCAGGCCATGTATTCTTATGTTTACCCTGCGAGAGCGGTTCTCCAGATCTATTTTTTTGTTGTAGCCAGATCTCTGTGTCATGCAATTGAAGTATTGTACCATTATGTGCATCTAGCATTTATGATGTCTCCTTGGTGTTTGTTCTAGATCTGTCATTTTCTGGCACTGCTCTCACTGTTCTGATCGGACTTCTCCAAGCTCCATTTGAATTTTGTTCAAAGTATCTCCTAAGCAACTCAGCTCCTTAAATTACTTCTTGGATCTTATAGTGAAGTATCCCTCCTCATCTGAGTTGCTCTCGGCTTCTGATTCTGAACTTGAGGCCGCTGGGTGTATACGTGAGTGGCAGCCTGTCTCTGGTTGTGGAGGTAAAAGTTAATTTTCTCCTTTTTTTGGTGTTCCCACCACAGACACTCTCAGTCGTTGATGAGTAGATGCCATGATTTAGTCAATTCTTTTTTTTTTTGGTGCAATTAGCCAGACTGGAGCAGGGATGTGGGCAGACAAAGAGGCCGATCCAGGACAGTCTCCACTAGTTCAGTCCACCATCAAAGCCTGCTACACCGAAACTCCCTTTACTTTACTATTTTGGTTTGTTTTTTTAAATTTTTTGGGTTACAGTTTTGCTGTTTTTCTTGTCCCACACTATATCGTCTGACTTTGTTGTTTTAATTTAGTGTATTTAGTTTTGCTTAATTTCTGCTTGTTGCTTTATTTTTTAGTGTGTGTGTTACAATTTATTTAAAAAATGGGCTTTAGAAATAAAAGTAATCTGATTGGCTGGGGTACATTAACTTACAGTGAGAGCCCCGTAAGTTAAAAGTCCCAGCCATGCCAACCCAGTGAAATATCCTGGTGCCCACCCTGCTGTACAATTGGTCAAAACCAACAAATCAGCATTTAAAATCACTGCTATTTTTTTCCTCTCACTAAGCGAGCGTTACTGGGCTGGCATGGTGCTCTAACAGAATGCCCACCAAATGAGAAGGACCTCTATAAAAAAAGAAATAAAGTGACCATTAAAAACAGTGTATTTTTATTGTGGAATCAGGCAAAAACAGAAATAAGCATTTTTGCGAACTGCCCTCAATGGCAAGAGCAACAATCTCACGACACTGATCTCGTGCCTCCTCCATACAGCGGGAAGCTCTCTTCAATAGTGAGCAGTCCATTGCTTCAACTTTTGAAAATAAAAAAAAACAGTTCCGTATAGTGATAGCCCAATATTGAAAAATACTCTGTTCAGCATAGTAATCGCCCCTGCCTCCTCCAACAAGCTGGTAACTTACCTCTAAAAAGCACTTCTCCCTCCTTGGCTCTCTGTTCCCCATGGCTGATGAAAACTCCTTCATTTAAGCATAACACCACATGCAGTCACAGTGGGTTGCAGTGCATTTCAATTTTAAAACTAACATTGAGGTTTTAATGTTACAAAGAAAAAGCATTTAGTCCACTTGCTCTGCCACCTCATGCTTCCCACTCAATACTTCCTGCTTGCATGTGACTTGATCATGCAAGATTGCAATGTCCAAAACAAACAAAAAATGTCTCTACCAAGAAGAACAGAATAAAAACAAATGTTTCTTTTTACTTCTCATAAACAAGTATTGGAGAAACTGCCAAAAATGTAATGCCTTGCTAACAAAATCATGGAAGGGAGGGTGGGGAGTAGAAGAGAATGGCACTATAACAGCACAGACACAAGGGACTACTTTAAAACAGACACACTTCAATTTCATTTCTTCCCTATTATTTTTTTTTTTTTTTACTATTTAATTAAATCCCACATAGAAATACTACATGTAGCCCATTTTCTAAGTACAATAATACCCTCCTGGGTGGGTGGTATGGGCAGTACCGGACCTTCCAGGGGATATAAGGCCCTCCGTCTGTGGCGTCAGGCCTCATTACACCCCTGGGCAGTCCGGAATTGCCCAATACCACCCACCCTGTTGGATATTATTGCTTGCTTATTTGATTGTTGTGTATTTTTCTCCTTATTTGTTTGTTGCTTTACTTTAGAATATTCAGTTTGGCTTAATATTTGGTTATTGCTTTATTTTTTAGTTTGTATGTGCTACAATTTTTTTGATTGGTGTGTATTTTTTTGGTTTGTGTTTTTGCACTTCAGGGCCACCATATGATTAGCATGTTTGTGGGCTTTAGAAATTTTACAGCAAAAACTGAAATGGGCAGCTACATAGGGCTTCTATTTGCCTGTGATAGCAGTCTCACTTGAATGACATAATCACATCATGTGTTAGAGCCATCTTATGCCTAGATCACAGCGCTGACTTTGAAACTCAGGGAATCTTTGTCTACAGTATTAAAAGATGATGAAAATGGGTAAATCTGTATAAGGTAAGAAACACTGTATTTTAAAATGTTACCCCTAGCTCAAGCTCACAACAATTTCTGATTTTTAACTTAGTGACTCCAGAAAATAGCTGCTTATGTGTCCTTTAATAAATAAACTATTACTATGTCTACTACTTCTACTACTATCCTGAGCACTTTTCGAAGTCTGAGATTTCCATTGCTTAACCTTGATGCAAAATGGCCACCTAAGCAAAACTGAGTTAAAATAGTGAATTTAAATCAAGGACCAGGAATAAATGTTCATTACTCGAGTTTCAAAATGTGACTTAGCCAGGACCAATCCTATTTAATCTCCCTTCTTACCATAATACTGTTTTCCCCCCTTACCCAAAACCAATCATGTCATCTTTCAACAGCTGTAGTGAAATATGGGCTGAACTTTTCCCACTTGCACTATTTTTTTTTTGAAATTGTATTTTATTAAAGTTTTACCGATACAACATGCACAATACATACAACATAAAGTATACCAACTACTAAGAATACATTTCAGACAGAAATTAATCACATCCAATTAACAGAAGAAAAGAAAAACAGTGATCATTAAACACAAGACAGTAAATACAGCCCCCTAAGAATCCCAGGAATCAATTGGTCTGACTGGAGAATAATTATATACCCTCTGGCTCTAAACCTCCAAGACAGTGAGTTGCAATTTTCTTTTTTGAGATTGCGATTTGGTTTTGTTTCCTTTTCCCAAGTTACAGCGAAACACAACAGAAAAAGATAGGGAAAAGGAGCTTATGGAGGCAAAATACTTACAATCACCCAACAAAAATTGATCCGGCCCCTCCCATACTAGGAGTGTATTCTGAACAGCTTAACAAACTATGACCCCCCCAAGGCCTGTGGCTTAATTACTTAGCCCTAAAAAAAAAAAAAAAAAAAGGGTGACCAAACCCAAGATGATCCTCTCACAATCAGACTGTCCTGATAGGTAGGCTCAGTCACAGGAAAACAAGACAGACTCACTACAAACTTATACCCCAAACCCACCCTTCACAGACCCCTCCCTTCCCCAGACCCGTCGTGAGAATACTCCTTCTAACTTAAAAGTAGGGCTCAGGCTTTCCATCTGAGATACCCTTTACCTTTAGGTTCATCTCCGTCGGCTGAAAACAGCCCCCTAATCCAGAGCTTCTCTATCTAAAATTTTGACCACTGTGGTTCCCTCTTCGACACCCAGATATTCAAAGAATGGGAGCCAGCGAGATCTATGCAAGGCAGACTTCAAGTTTAGGTTCGCCGTAAGCCTTTCTATTAATTTAATTTGGTTGCAGCAGGATAACCAATATTCACCACTAGGAGGGGTCTTGGACGACCACTGCCTGGTAATTGCCTTTTGGGCCACGGCCAATAGGATTGGAAACAGATAGTAAGCCTTGGACCCCGTTAGCCCTTGTGGGGGTTCCCCTAGTAGCAAATGATGGGAATGATCCAGACTTCCCACCTGTAAGATCCGTGTCAGTCCATTATTAATCACTTGCACTGTTTTAATGCCAAGATGTCTACCCTGAATTGTCTTGCACAGATTTCCCTAACAGAGTAGAATCAAAAAGAATACAGATCCCATGGTATGCTACACACACAAAGCAAAGCATCCATTTGTGATTACTAGTTAGTACCTGTGAACTGATTAGACTTATTAGATTGGATTAATGTAGCATAGGGATAACAGCCTCACCCCCAGATAAGCAGTTAGCATAGCCAGATGAGACAGTCCAGCTATGTGGACACTAATGCAGATTACAATATAGCCCACTAGAATAAAGTACTACCCACAACAATGCAGCACTTAAAGTCAACAATAGCCTTAAGTGAAAGTAGAGCTTACCTGCTTACCAGTGTGGGAACATTTTATGTTTTCTTCTAAGACATCCAAGAAAACCATATTAAATACAAGGTTTCTATGTTGCTGTTTACTCACTGAAGTAACACAGAAACATAGAATTTGATGGCAGATAAGGACCGCTTGGCCCACCTGGTCAGTCCATTTTCCTACCTAACAGATAAGCTGCAGATCCTAGTTAACCAACAGCTTACTTCCTCCTACCCGCCACTAGGACTGCCTTATGCCTGTCCCATGCATTCTTGAAGTCCCCCACTGTTCTTGACTCCACGACCTCCTCAGGGAGGCTGTTCCATGCATCCACAACCCTCTCAGTGAAAACATACTTCCCCATATTACCTCTGAGCCATCCCCACTCTATCTTCAAATTGTGCCCCCTTGTTCTTGCACATCTGTTTTTCTAGAAGATGCTACCCTCTTGGACTTTGTTAATTCCCTTGAGGTACTTGAAAGTTTCTATCATGTCCCCTCTCTCCCTTCTTTCCTCAAGGGTATACATATTAAGCTCCTTTAGTCTTTCTTCGTATGTCTTCTGGTGCAGACCCTGCACCATTTTGGTTGCCCTCCTCTGGACAGCCTCCACTCTGTCTATGTCTTTGAGGAGATGGGGTCTCCAGAACTGCACACAGTACTCCAGATGGGGTCTCACCAACTGTCTGTACAGAGGGATAACAACTTCCTGTTTTCTACTTTTGATGCCTCTTCCTATGCATCCCAGTATCCCCCCAGCCTTCCTTACTGCCTTCTCACATTGCTTGCCTACCTTTAGATCATCTGATATAATTACCCCCAGGTCCCTTTCTATTTTTAATGTTGTCAGTATCTCAACCCCCCCTCCACTATGTACACCTCCCCTGGGTTTTTGTTTCCCATGTGCATTACCTTGCACTTCTTTGCATTGAATCTGAACTGCCATACACTTGACCATTCCTCCAACCTTGCCAAGTCCCTTCTCATCAGTAGTTTGATAAGATATAAACAAATATAAAAACATATAATTTGATGGCAGATAAGGATTGCTTGGCCATCCAGTCTGCCTATTTCTTCTTACCTAAACTGTTACCACAGACTGTGCCCAATGCTTTTTTTCCCATCCTTCTTCCTTTTCACTGTGGCTCCCTTTTGCTTAGTCCATGCATTCTTGAACCTCACCACTGTTTTTATCTCTACCACCTCCATTGAAAGGCTGTTCCAGGACTCCACCGCACTTTCTTTGAAGAAGTACTTCCTCACATCTCTCCTGACTCTACCTGCCATCCAGCTTCATAGCATGTCCTCTTGTTCTTGAGCACCCTTTCTTTGGAAATATACTTCATTCGTGTACCTTATTTATCTCTGTGGGGCATTTAAAGATCTATATCATATTCACAATCTCTCCTCTGTTGCAGGGTGTTCCATTTTAGTTATCCTCCTCTGGAATGCCTCCACTCTGTCTATGTCCTTCCGGAGATGTGATCTTCAGAACTTGACACAGTACTTTAGATGCAGTCTTACCAGCGATCTATACAGAGGCAACACCACCACCTCTTTCTGCTGGTGATACCTCTCCTTATGCACCCCAGCATCCCACTCACCCTCCCTAATGCCTTGTCACATTGTCTGGCCACCTTTTGGTCATCCAATGTGATTCCCCCAGATCTTTTACCTGCTTGGTGGTCATCAGTATCACTGCAGCCATTTCACACTCCGCCCCTGGGTTTCTGTTCCCTAAGTGTATTATTTTGCACTTTTTCACACTGAAACCCAGCTGCCATATCCCTGACCACTCCTCTTGTTTTCTAAGGTCTCTCCTTATCCTTTCCAACACCCCTTTTCCCCAGAGTGTCCACCCCATTGCAGATTTTGGTATCATTTGCAAAGAAGCAGTCTTTCATTCAGTCTCCTCTGCAATGTCACTAATAATGACATTAAAGAAGACCAGTCCCAGCACTCATCCCTAAGGCACCTCACTGGTTACCCTCACTTCCTTAGAGTGAACTCCATTTGCCACTAGCTGTCATCAGGTTAAGAACTCAAATATAACTTACCTGTCAGCATATTAATAAACAGATCCCTGCAGGAGGGAGTAGTCCCCAAAATGTGGAAACAGGCCCATGTGGTCCCAATCCATAAGGATGGATCCAGAGACCCAATTGAACACTACAGATCCATCTCTATCTTTGCCCCCTGGCAAAGATCCAAGAGCAATTTGTATATGGCCAACTGAGGGACTACCTGGAAGACAATCAGCTTCTGGCCCCATCACAGCATGGTTTTCATCAAAAGCAGGGACTGACACCACCCTCATCAGGTTCACCTCCGATGTCCTAGCTGCCTTGGACAAAGGACCCCCACAGGGGCAGTCTTTATAGACCTGACCAAGGAATTCGACCTGGTAGACCACTCACTCTTACTAACCAAGTTGAGCACACTTGGACTGGACCAACACTCTCTGAACTGGTTCCATAACTACCTGACCGACCACTCCCAGCAGGTCAAGTGGAGAGGGGCAACATTCGACTTGCTCCCTTTAAATGAGGAGGTGCCTCAAGGCTCCATCCTGGGCCTGCTCCTATTCTCCTGTTTATCAACAACCTCTGCCACCACTGTGGAAGTAGCGCCATGGTGCAGTACGCTGATGATGCAGTATTCTATAGAACTTCACCACACCTGGGCGATCCTGTCTGACTTCACCCAGGCTGAAGCGTGACTGGTCGAGAATCGCTTGGTCCTCAATCCAAACAAGACCAAAGAGCTCCTGTTTGGTCCTAAATCCCTGGGTCCCTGCTGGGCATATTATCTACCATTGGTCACCACATCAGGCTCTACAATCATGGTGGTCCAATCCTTCAGATACCTGGGTCTTACACTAGACAAGGGACTCATGCTAAAGCCTCATGTAGATCTGCTGACGAAAAACTTCCACCAAAAACTCGGGCTGCTCTACCTTCTAAGTGCCAATATGATACCTGAGACAAGATTGGCAATTGCTCAGAGTGTCCTCCTACCTACTCTTACCAATGTGGCCCCAACTCTACTCAGCATTGCAAAACTCGACTATGGCAGACTACAGACACTGTACCACAAAGTCACACATGATTTGCCACAAAACCCCATCCGAGGACCCACCACTGTGAAGCCCTTGCCGCACTCAAATGGCCCACCCTGAACCTTAGGCTCCAATACTCCCTGTTAAGCTAGACATATAAGCTCCTCTATGACGATCCCTCCTGCAGGGCTAATCGGGCTACTCACCCCAAAGCAGCCCAGCAGGCCCCTCTGCACTTTGGGCAAAACACTGCTTGAACTACCCAGGTCCAGATCTGCAGCTGGCAGTAAACCCTTTACCCGTATAGCCCCTACGCTGTGGAACAAGCTCCCCTATCAACTTCAAGAAGCTCCCTCCATAACAATTTTTGCAGACAGAACTACGCGCTCACCTCTTGAATCTCAGCTCCTGCATCTGTCCTGAAGGCTAGCTTAAACACGCCCCCCCTGTATTCTGGCCATGGAAAGTCTAATTGCCCTAATTGGCACCTACCTGCCACTGTTGATCTTGTGTACTTGCCCTGTAAATAGTTGCCCTCTTCTGTGAATACTGGTCATAGTCAATGTAACCCTGTACCCTTTTGTCCTATACTGTATGGCTTGAATATTTTATTGTACTACCTGCCCTAAGTCTAACAGCTGCCACTGTTGTTGTGTTGTATGTCATTGCCCTCTCCAGTGATTATTGTACAATGTCATTGTACTCCTGTACACAGTGTCCTACTCTGTATTTCTTGATTGTACAAGCTCAGCTCTATGTAACTAACTCTGGGTCGCCCCTGGAAAAGGGACCTCTGGGGCCCAGTGGGCATACCCGGTTAACAACATTTAATAAATAAATAAATAAGTAGATAGATAACTACAGAGTGGTCAAAAATCGTGTAAGAAATACAGCGTTACAAAAAGTAGCACTCCGCAAAAACACCAACTGCAACAAAAAAGCCAATGGTAGTGGTTAATGAACACAACAACCTTTACCATGGTTAACAAAAAAATAAATTTAGTGTTTTTGGTGTGCCTCACCCCCCACTTACCTGAACTAAAGATAACAAACTCCACTGTGGGGTCAACTTGGGAATGGAGAGGAACTTGGGGGAGGGATTGTATCTGTGATGGTGGGGGGAGAAGTCACAAAAATCAATATTTGGGAGGGGGAAAGAAAAGAAAAACAGACAAGAGATCAGGAACAGAGCCCTGGTCTCCAAGATGCTCCACCATCCTAGCTGCTGATGGCCTTAGTCCTCTGCACCATGACAGCAGCTTGGCAAAGTGCCCCACAGTTTGCGAGTTCTCCTCTTTGTCCCATGTCATGACAGCTACAGGAATTGCTTTAGCTGACTTGTGCTATGCTATCCCAATGTCATGTCAGTCACTATTTTTGCAGCATGGATTTTCATTCACTGTAATCCTGGAAACATATTCACTGAGTAAACAACTAGCCTCTGTCGCCTAACCCCAATCAATTTTTTACACAGTTAACCACCTTTGGACCCACTTTCAAACTACCCAGCTTCCTTACTAGTCTCCTATGTGAAACAGTGTCAACTGTCTTACTGAACTATAGGTAGGCCATGTCAACTGCTCCACTCTGATGTAGTTCCTTGGTCACCCAGTGAAAAGAAATCTATCAGAGTAGTTTGACAGGGTACCAGTGATGTTAGCACTAGGGACTGGGTGCCTACAATAACAGTGACCCACTCCCCATCACATTACACGGACGGCTATGGTAGGGTAGGGTAGCTGGATTTGGGGAGGGTGGGAAAACATATCCACAGGATGTTACTATACGTACATGCATGTAGGGGTGAGCATGCACAGCAAGGGGCGGAAGGGTATGTGAGGGGTAGTGCCGTGGTGGGTTACCGAGCCGACCCCATGGCATGGTGGGTGGGTTTGCAGCTTTGGTCAGCAGGGTACTGGGTTTGGGTCTGGGCGGTAGTGTGTTTTTGTTGTGCCCAGCACAAACCTTTTTTTTTTTTAACTTTTTCACCCCCTCGACATGCACCCCCCTGGAGTTGAGAATCCTTAAGTAGGGGGTGCTGGGGGCACAGCCCCCCACATAAAACATTAAAAAACTTTTGCTCTGCACCGGGGTGTCTGAGTGCTGAAAGAAATTTTTGGCACTCTTGACTTCTAGATAACGGCGATCACCTTTAGGCTTTTACCGTTATCACATAGATGCATTTGACATGACCTCCCCCCTGTGAAACCATGCTGTCTTGGGTCTTGTAACCCACTAGATTCAATCTATTTTGCAATCCTTTCCTTCAGCAGTAGTTCCAATAACTTCCCTACCACCAATGTCAGGCTGACTGGAATATAATTGCCAGTCTCCTCCCTGCTACCACTTTTTATGTAGTGTTACTACATCTGCCCTCCTCCAGTCCTCTGGAACCACTCATGTTTCCAGTGAGTTGTTAAATACATTGCCCAGATGTGCAGCCTGTATTTCCCTGAGCTCCCTCAATACCCTTGGATGCACTCCATATCTGGCCCCATTGTTTTTTTCTGCCTTCAGATTAGCAAGTCCCTTCAGGACTCTAGCCTCCAAGAAAGGACTAGTGGCCACCTCCCTCCCTCCCAAGCTTCTGTTACTCTTTTGGGGCCCCTCTCCTTCTACTTCCTCTTTGAACACTGAAGAAAAGTACAGTATTTGATTAGGATGTCTGCCTTTTCCTGTTCCACCTTGTCACATCCCCCCTTCCCTTGCTAACCTTACAATCCCACCCCAGTTCTTACTCTTTCATACCTAAAAATGTCTTGGCCCTTTTTGTCACCTCCTGGGCTATTCTTTACTTCAGATTGCACCTTCGCACTCTTTTCCTTACTTCCCTTTGATACAGCTCCCTATTTACTTATGTAGTCTTTGATTACCAGGTAAGACCCACTAGGCACATGTGCTTGTTTTCTGTGGTGACCCAGGAGCACTGGGGTGATTAAGTGACTTACAAAGAGTCCCACAGTATGCAAGTGGAGATTGTGGGAATCAAACCCAGGTCTGCAGGATGCACCATGATCACAGGTCATTGCACAAACCTCTAGGCTATACTGCCAGCCACATGCCTGTCCTTCTCCCATAGCATCTCCTTATACCATCTAAATGCTACCCTTTTAGTGTTTACCTTTTCAGCCACCTCTTTCAAGAACCATAGCAGTCTCTTTTTCCTCTTGCTTTTTATTGTTTTCCAATTGTTTAACCAGGAGTGGCACACTAAGCTGAAAGCTTGTTTACAGGTGTGAACTGGGAGCACAGGGAAGGTAAGTGACTTACTCAGAGTCACACAGTATGCAAGTATGGGCTGTTGGATTCAAACCCAGGTGTCTAGATTTGCAGCTCAGAGCTTTAAACCACTGTATTATACTGTCTCTCCTTTTGCTCACTTTTTTGATGCAGAGGTTTATTATCTTTACCATGCTCCTTTTCACCTCACCCACCCAGCAACTAAATGGTCTCCTAGCCACACATTTTGTCACCACCTGCTCTTGTGCCTAACGCACTCTTATTGCAGTGAAAGCTTTTCTAGCTGCACATTTCACCACCATCTGCTCCCGTACCTAACACACTCTCAGCGCTATGTCTGTCTCTCCCCCCGGTCAACTCTGTCCCACTCCTGTACCTTCTTTATTCAGTTAAGCAATTCCTGTACCTACTCTGCCTGTTAAAACCTTCAGTCATGGTGGCACAGTTTGTACTTCCACACCCTGTATCATTATTTTACCTGGGTCTGCCTCAGATACTTTAACTCTCCTTGCAAATACACAGGCACCCTGTACTCTGTTACACTAGTACCCTGTATCATGTCATACTGTCTGTACTGTTATCTCACCTGTTATATCTTATGCATCATGTTGTAACATTGTATTTGTCCCCAGAACACATCTGGAATCGAGTGGCACTCCACTCAGTATGCCTTCCTGGTAAATCTCTTAAATAAACAAATAAATAAATAAATACATAAATACATAAATAATTGTTTCTCCACCTCACCCAGGTCACCACCCACAGGTCATCCCTGAGACATCTACTGTTTTTTTTAAATCTGCCCTTCTGAAATTTTAAATTATTTAAAAGTTGATTTCCAGGAAAGGCACTCTGAGCCAGAGCTCATTTCCAGGTGTGACCCAGGCGGAGGGGAAGAGGAGTATTTAGAGATATATACAATACATAAAGAGTTACATTGAACAAGGTATCCAAGTTAAAACAACTGGTGAAGAATATACAGATATTTACATTCCAAAAGCAGTTACAGTGAGCAAATAATCATGTTGCTGCAACTAAGCAAGGATTAAGTAAGGTAAAACAATATTTTTTTGTATTCCATGAGCATGAATATAGAGTAGTGGATGAGTGGTACAGGGGGACTCATATTGGGGGAGGATTATACAGCTGGGAAAGGCTTAGGGGTGGAATTCAGGTTGTCATAGACTTAGTGCTAGAGGCTAGCTTGGAGTGTGGCTACCAGCAAGGTGAAGGAGAAATTAGGTGGGTTTCAGCAGGGAGCCTGGGTGGGTATGCAGCAACAGGATGGCTGGAAAGAGAGTTTAAGCTACATAGAAACATAAAATTTGATGGCGGATAAGGACCGCTTGGCCCACCTAGTCTGCCCATTTCCCTACCTAATGGATAAGCTGCAGATCCTTGTTAACCAACAGCCTATTTCCTCCTACCCCCCTACTAGAATTGCCTTATGTCCATCCCATACATTCTTGAATTGCCCCACTGTTTTTGACTCCACTACCTCCTCAGGAAGGCTGTTCCATGTATCCACAACCCTTTCCGTGAAAAAAATAGTTCCTCACATTACCTCAGAGCCATCCCCCCTCTATCTTCAAATTGTGCCCCCTTATTCTTGCACACCTCTTTTTCTGAAAGATGCTACTCTCTTGGACTTTGTTGATTCCCTTAAGGTACTTGAAAATTTCTATAATGCCCCTTCCCCTCTCCCTCCTCTCTTTGAGGGTATATATGTTAAGGTCCTTTAATCTCTCTTCATATGTCTTCTGGTGTAGACCCTGCACCATTTTAGTTGCCCTCCTCTGGACAGCTCCATCCTGTCAATGTCCTTGTGGAGATGGGGTCCCCAGAACTGCACGCAGTACTCCATATGGGGTCTCACCAACTGTCTGTACAGAGGGATAACAACTTCTAGTTTTCTACTGGTGATGCCTTTCCCTATGCATCCAAGTATCCCACCAGCCCTCCTTACTGCCTTCTCACAGTGTTTGCCCACCTTAGGGTCATCTGATATGGTTACCCCCAGGTCCCTTTCCATTTGTGTTTGTTGTTAGTATCTCACCCCCCCATTGTGTACTCTTCCCCTGGGTTTTTGTTACCCAAGTGCATTACTTTGCACTTCTTTGCATTGAATCTAAGCTGCCATACCTTTGACATTCCTCCAACCTTGCCAATTCCCTTTGTATCATTTCCACCCCACCTTCTGTATTGACCCCATTGCAGATCTCTGTGTTGTCTGAAAAGAGACATACTTTTCCTTCCAGTCCATCTGCAATGTCACTTATAAAGACATTAAAGAGGACCGTTCCTAGTACTGAACCCCGCGGTACCCCACTAGTAATCCCCCTTTCTTCAGAGTGGACTCCGTTCATTATTACCCTCTGCATCCTGTTGTCCAGGCAATTTTTTACCCAGGTTACCACCTTGGGGCCAACTCCAAGGCTGGCTAACTTGTATATTAATCCTTTGTGTGGAACTGTGTCAAATGCCTTGCTAAAGTCTAGGTAGGCCATGTCCACAGCCCCTTCTTGATCTACTACTTTAGTCACCCAGTCAAAGAAATCTATTAGATTCGTCTGACATGGCCTTCCTGCTGTGAATCCATGCTGCAGTGGGTCCTGTGCCCCACTGGCCTCTAGGATCGCAACAATTCTTTCCTTCATAATTGATTCCATCATTTTCCCTACTACTGAGGTCAAACTAACAGGTCTGAAGTTTTCTGCCTCTTTCTTGCTCCCACCTTTGTGAAGGGGAATCACATCTGCCCTCCTCCAGTCCTCAGGTACCACACCATCCTCCCATGATTTGTTAAAGAGGGTAGTCAGTGGTGTCACTAGTTCTCCCCTTAGTTCTTTTAGAATTCTTGGGTGAATTCCATCAGGCCCAATTGCTTTGTCCACCTTCAGTTTTAAAAGTTCTTTCAGAACCCTTTCTTCTGTGAATGGACTGATATCAACCTCCTATCCAGAGTGCTTCTATTCTTTGATTTAGGTACCTCCTCCTCTTCTTTTGTGAATACTGAGCAGAAGTATTCATTCAGTATCCCTGCTTTTTCACTGTCACCTCTGCCCACCCTCCTTCCCTTTATTAAGCCTCACTATACCTCCCTTGGTCTTTCTTCACTCCCTAATGTACCTATAAAAGGTTTTGCTCCCCTTCTTGACTGAATTGGCTATCTTTTCCTCAGTTTGGGCCTTTGCTATTCTGACTGCCTTCCCTGTTTCATTCTTCTTTAACTGGTACAGTTCTCTGTCTTGCTCCTTCTGTGTTTCCTTATACTTCCTGAATGCTACATTTTTCTCCTTAACCTTCCGAGCCACCTCTTTTGACAACCACAGTGTTTTTCTTTCCTTCGTTTTGTTCTGTTGATTCACTTCACATAAAGACTTGTTGCCTCTGTGATGGCTGTTTTGATTTTTCCCCCATTGTTCCTCCACCTCTCCTTCTTGCTCATTTGCTAGTGCTTTTCTGAGGCACTCTCTCTTTTTCCCAAAGTCAGCCCTCCTAAAGTCCAGTACTCTTGCTTTTGTATGGCTGGACTGTATGGCTATGTTTATCATGAACCACACTGTTTGGTGGTAACTTGTCCCCAGATTGCTACCCACTTCTAAATCTGAGATCCTTTCTCCATCCCAGTTTGACAGTACTAGATCTAAGATTGCTCCCTCCCGAGTGGGTTCCACCACTAGTTGTCTGAGGCATGCCCCCTGTAGGGCATCAAGAATAACCCTGCTCTTGGATGTGGCTGCAACAAAGGTGCTCCAGTTAACATCTGTAATATTCAGGTCCCCCATTAACAATAGTCCCCCTTTTCTGCCATTCTAAGGATGCCTTCTATCATTTCCTTGTCCATTGTTTCTCCCTGAAATGGGGGTCTGTATACTACCCCCATGTAGATTGTGGTGCCATTGCCTGTCTCCAGGGTGACCCAAAGTGCCTCATCTACTCCCTGTTTATCATTTAGTTCCATTGCTTTGATCCCTTCCCTTACATAGAGAGCTACTACTCCTCCTCCTCTTTTACCCTCTGTCTCTCCTGTAGCTTGTGTACCCTGGTATGTTGACATCACAGTCATGGTTCTCTGTGTACCATGTTTCTGGACTGCCACAATTTCCAGGTGCCAATATTCCATCAAGGCCACTAGTTCAGGGAGCATGTAACACAGACTACGGGCACTGGTACTCATCACCCTCCATTTTTTGATGACCTTACCCCTTTTAGCTCCATCCCTGTCATTACTGCCTTTTTCTGAATTTACTCCTGTCCTGCTCCCTATCAACTTCTCTACCTTGGTGTCTACTTCACTTACTACCCTATTTTGTGTGGGGGGGAGGCTGGGCTTTCCCTGTTTCCCTTCAGTGCCTCCCCCTTGGCTAGTTTAAATGCTTACCAATGAAGCATTTAAACCTTTCACCTAGGATCCTGGTCCCCCTCCCGGACAGATGCAGACCATCATATCAGTATAGGCCTGCATCCCTCCAGGTGGACCCCCAGTCCCCAATGAAGCCAAATCCCTGAGCTCTGCACCAGTTTTTCAACCAGTCATTGAATCCCATGGTGCAGAGTACCCTAGTCTCATCCATGCCATAGACAGGTAGCACTTCCGAGAAAGTTACTGCATGTGCTACTTTGTTTAAGGCCCCTCCCAAACTCCACAAACTCCTTCTGCACTGCTCTGATCCCATTCCTAGCCAGGTCATTTGTCCCTAGGTGGATAATGACATCAGCTAACTCTCCCCCCCCGCAGCTGCTCCCACAGTCCTGAGGATTCATTTCCTGTCCCTCCAGGCCATGGCACCAGGCAGGCACCTTACCTCCCTTTCCCCTCCCTCCCCCAGTTCTACCCCCCAATGACTGAGCCCCTACCAGGAGTTGTTTCCTTCCTCTGTGAGGTCCCGTTCCACCCTCCTGTGGGTCTCCATTGTGGAAGTTCCCAGCATCCTCCTTGGTCTCTACTACAGGTGCCTCCATAGAGGAACCATGATCCACCAGAATGGTCAATGAATTGTGGAGAGGCATGACTGGAGGGATGTGACTCTGTTCCACCACCCTCACCATCCCTGAGTCCACTATGGTCTAACCACTCCTCTTTCTTGGCAACCTCTGAGGCAGTGGTGGTGGCCTGGGTGGTCCCTGGGTGAGGGAGGAAGTTTCTCAAATCCTTGCCACATCAGTATCGAGATGAGCAACCTCTTCCCTCAGACCAGAGATGTGCCTGCAAATAGGGCAGCAATGCAGTCTCCAGAATGTCTCCCAGAAGACTGCTGCTTCACAGCCAGACCATTGCACCACTCCCCACATGTCTGTCTCCCTTCCTGTTTAAGATGTTTTTCCTTTTTGTTTTTGGTTTAGTGTGTGCAAGCTTGTGAGTGTCTTTACCCCTATTCAGTGTGCTGTGCCTTTAAGAATATGAACAGGTGTATGCCCTAAGCAGTTTTGGGGAAGTGATGTCAGAACCCCTGATAAAAAGGAAATGTTGCACATAGGGCAGGTGGAGTGAGGGGTAGGGTAGGTGGGAGCAAACACATGCCCTCCAGAAACAATCAACTACAACTCTGACCCTCTACTCCGGTGAGTGCCTTCCTTCCTTTCAGACAACTATTTCAGAGATTAACTAACAGGTCTAGTCACAAATGACTGCAAATATCTCCCAGCTAGATTTCCTCCCTGGCAAATAAAAGTTAAACTAAGAAAAGTAATCCCCAAAAATAGAGAATCACAACACTGGCTTCTACTTACTTAAACAGGCCCAAAAATTAATACTTCAGTTCAGTGTAGTCTGTTAAATCACCTCCTTGCTTTAAGGAAGCTGGTGGCTACTGTCTGTCTCTCTCTCTCTCACTTAGCTACAGCAGCTGGTATTTAAGGGAGGAAAGGGAGGGGACAAGCGTAGGAGTGAGGTGAGCTGATTCCAGAGTAGGGGAGGAGGTAAGTGAAGGCAGCTTCTCTAGCACTGAAGTACACCGGAGGGACTGAGAAAGTGTATGGGTCTCTGGAACAAGGGGGTAGTCAGAGGCACCAGCAGGTGAGAGGAGGGAGGGGAGGAGAGGTAAGTTAGTGGACAGTTAAACCAATATGTAACTGTAATAGCTGGGGAGCATTTTCTTCCAGTTAAACCAATATTTAGCTATAATAGAAGGGGAGCATTTTCTCCCATAGTAAACCTGGGTTGTAATTTGCTGTTATAACCTGCGGGTTATAAGGGTGAACACACACCAGGTTTCCCTCATTCTGCACACACGCCTGTCCTGATCTTCTCTTCATGTGCACCGCCAGTCCCGCTCTTCATGCTGCACATCGCTGACACAACCAGTTGGCAGTAAATAATTTTTTTTCCTTTCTTTTAGCTTGTTTATTGACCAGATACATTGTGAGCATAAAAAAAGGCTCGTAAATAAGTTCATTTGAGAGCTGCTACAGATAAACTATGCAAAACCCCACTGATCCATGGCATGACTCTATTGGGTTCTCCATTTATTTTATATAATTGCTGTGGTGAGAAAATGCTTCCCAGTAATTATATAAAATAAAGGCTGAGTAGGAGTGTAAAACTTAGATTTTTACACCTCCTTGGTGAGTGCTTTTAATAAACCCCTCAAGCTTTGCTCTCAGGGTTTATGTGGTATCCAACCCCTCGGGGGTGTAAAATCTCATTATAACTCCTTGCTCAGCCATTATTCTATATATAAAGTACGCACAGTGAAGTTGGAGGTGGGGGGGCAGAGGAAGGACTAAGAGTGCAGAGTAAAGTGAACAATGGTGTGTAAGGAGGGGAGATTGGTGACAAAGTGGAAGAAGGCAATACACAAGGTGTTGAGCATAATGATGTAAGAGGAAGAGGGGCTAAGCCATAAACCACATCTTCATAATCAAACAAGGGAAGAATTAATTTTGTGATGAGCTCATGATGAGTAGGGAGGGTTCCAATCTATGCACTGAAGCTAGAAAAAAAGAGTAGCGTGGTTCTCATTTATATAAATCCAGGACCCTTGCTCTTCTGTGGTTTGATTCCACTGTCACCGTATTGAACCATACCATGTGGTGATCACTGGTCCTCAAGTGGCCTCCCACCTTTACATCTGCAACACTGTCCCTGTTAGTGTGTACCAGGATGTGCAGCCTGTATTTCCCTGAGCTCCCTCAATACCCTTGGATGTACCCCATATCTGTCCCCATTACTTTGTCTGACTTCAGATTAGCAAGTCCCTTCAAGACTATCACCTCCAAGAAAAGACTAGTGTTGACCTCCCTCCCTCCCTCCAAAACTTGTGTTACTTTTTTGAGGCCCCCCTCTCCTTCTTCTTCCTCTTTGAACACTGAAGAAAAGTACAGTATTTTTTTAGGATGCCTGCTTTTTCCTGGTCCCCCTCTGCACAGCCCCACCTTGCCTTTGTAACCTTACAATATCACCCCTGTTCTTCCTCTTTTTACTAACAAACCTAAAAAATGTCTTATCCCTTTCCCTTACCTCCTGGGCTATTCTATGTTTAGTTTTCACCTTTGCACTCCTTACTGTTTTCTCTGCTATCCCTGATACACCTCCTTATTTGTTTATTTAGTCTTTGGTAACCAGGTAAGGCCCACTAGGCACACATGCCTGTTTTTAGGGGTGACCCCAGAACACTGGGGAGGTTAAGTGACTAGCTCAGAGTCACACAGTATGCAAATGCAGGTTGTGGGAATCAAACTCAGGTCTGCAGGATGTACCAAGGTCATAGCTCATTACACTAAGCTGTAGGCTACACTGCCAGCTGCATGCCTGTCTTCCTCCTTCTGCATCTCCTTATACCTTCTAAATGCTACCCTTTTAGTGTTTACCTTTTCAGCCACCTCTTTCAAGAACCATAGCAGTCGCTTTTTCCTTTTGCTTTTGCTCACTTGTTTGATGCAGAGGTTTCTTGCCTTTACTATGCTCCCTTTCATCTTCACCAGCTGTTTCTCCACCCCACCCAGGTCACCCCCCCAACTAGGTCATCCCTGAGACATTCACCATTTGTTAAAATCTGTCCATCTGAATTTTTTAATTAATTAAATGTTGGTTACCGGGAAAGGCACACTGAGCTGGAGTTCATTTCCAGGTGCAACACGGGGGGAAGGGAGGAGGAGTATTTACAGATATTTAAGGTATCACGTCAAAAGAGTGAACCAGATTGAGTGACTCATACATGAGTGGCTCAGTTTGATTGAAAGGAGGTACAGCGATGGGGAGGATTTAGCCAGTGTTGGAATTAGTGATGGTGGTGGGGAATAAGGGTGACAAAAGGGAACAGTGACGGAGGAGGGAGGGACCAGGGAGGAACTAGGGAAGATAAGGGAGGAAGTGGAGCATGCTGCTGCCAAGCTGCTGGTCTAGCATGGCAGGTAAGAAGGCTGCCTGCAGTGCTGGTGGTCCAAGGTTTGGGCCTGCTAACTGGTACACTTTTATTTGGTTTTACAGGGTGTTGTGTTTTTTGTTGTATGGCATTCCCATCGTTGGGCCCCTCCTCTGAATTCCTTCTTCCCCAGTGTCCATTCCCCCTTGAAGATCGATATTCTAGTATGGGTGGTGCAGGGGGAGCTGCCCCCCACGTTAAACATTACTTCACATTTGCGGTCATTTTGTGTTTAGCGCTGTGTGCTATGTGATGATTTGGTTTGCAGCAAACTCCACTCACTGTTTTGAGAGAAGCCAAAATATATTCTCTCTTATGACATGGAGATGATGTTTATAATACATAAAGAGTTACATTGAACAAGGTATCCAAGTCACAATAACTGGTGAAAAATATACAGATATTTACATTCCAAATACAGCTACAATGAGCAAATAATCATGTTGCTGCAACTTAGCAAGGATCAAGTAAGGGAAAACAATATGATTTGTATTGCATGAGTAGTAATATAGACTAGTGGGTGTGCGGGACAGGAGGACTGAAATGGGGGAGGATTTATACAGCTGGGAAAGGCTTAGGGGTAGAATTCAGGTTGTCATAGACTTAGGGCTGGGGGCTTAGTTTGAATGGTGGGTACCAGTCAGGTGAATTGGAACTTAGGTTTCAACAGGGGGACTGGGCATGTATGCAGGAGCAGGAGGTCTGGAAAGAGAGTTTCAGGTAGTATTTAAGGGAGTAAAGGAAGAGGGAAGAGTGTAGGAGTGAGGGGAGCCAATTCCAGCGTAGGGGAAGGTGGTAAGGGAAGGCAGCTTGTCTGGTGCTGGAATGCACCTGAGAGATTGAGAAAGTGCGTGTGTCTCTGGAACAAGGGGGTAATCAAGGCTCCAGTGGGTGAGAAGAGGGAAGGGAGGTAAGTTGGAAGGGAGTTAAACCAATATTTAGCTGTAAAGGTTGCACAGTGAAGTTGGTGGTAGAGGGGAAGAGGAAGGGATTGAGAGTGCAGAATAAAGTGAACAATGATGGATAAGGGAGGGAGATTGGTGGCAAGTGGCAAAAGACATTACACAAGGTGTCAGCCTTAATGAGGGAGATGGGGGGAGGCTGAGCCATAAACCACATCTGCGTAATGAAACAAAGGACAAATTAATTTAATGATGAACTCATGACTAGTAGGGAGGGTACTAATCTATGCACTAAAGCAAGAAAAAGAGTGTTGAGGTTCTCATTTATGGAAATCCGGGATCCTCACCCTTCTGTGGTTTGATTCCACTGCCACCATATTGAACCACACTATGCGATGATCACTGGGCCCCAAGTGGCCTCCCACCTTAACATCTGCAACACTGTGCCTGTTAGTGTGTACCAGGTCCAGCATCGTCCATCATTAGTGGGTTCATTGACTAGGTACCTGAGGAATGCCCCCTGCAGAGAGTCCAGGATGTCCCTGCTTCTAGCTGAAGCTGCAGATGGTGGCTCTAATCTACATATGGCAGGTTGAAGTCCCCACCAGCAGCACCTCCCCTTTTTCTGCCATCTTGCCAGTGGCTTCCACCACCTTATCTAACTCCTCCCCCTGTGCTGGAGGTCTGTAAATCACTCCAGTGCAAAATGTAACCCCATTCCCCATCTCCAAAGTGACCCACACTACCTCTTCCTCCCCTTGTATTCCCCGTATCTCCATTGCTTTTATTCTTTGCATCACATAAGGCATCATACCCCTCCTTTCCTTGCCACCTGGTCCTTCCTGAACATAGTATATCTTGATAGAGGCATATCCCAATCATGGCGTTCAGTGCACCATGACTCAGTAATGGCCACAATATCCAGGTCGCCTCTGCCATGACAGCCTCTAGATCCAGATTCTTATTTCCTAGACTTCCAACATTCACACACAAAACCTTACAGATTTTGTTTCCACTCTGCTTATTTACCACTTTTTGCCTTCCCTCCTTCCTTCCTCACTTTTAAATGATCCTGTTCCTTCCCCTATTATCTCTTCTACTTTACTTCCTTCATTACTTTGTGCTAAAGCTAGAAAACGCGAGTGGCGTGGTTCTCATTTATGAAAAAACACCAATATGTTCCTTCAAAAGACAATTCTAGCCTTCATGGTTCAGGAGATTTTGTCTTGTAAAGTTGGATAGGTATGGAGAATGTTTTGGATATCTTAAACTGTTTAGATATAGTGATTCATTTTAACCCTTGATGTGCTGCAGACTGATAAATTTGTCAAAAATCCCAGTATGTTCAAATTCGATCATCAGGCAAAGGGTAAATGTGCTCTATTTTGCTGCTCTATTTTTACAGTTGCAGCGGGCAGAGCCCTGCAAATATCTTGCTATTACAGCAAAAAAAGGAAACTCTTCAGAATCCAAATGGACTAGATAAAATAAAAGGTTTTGTGTAATTACTCTGCTAACAGAAAAAGTCTGTTGTGTTCATTCAGCTAAGCAGTGTTGCACCAGAGAAATTTGTGGTTACTAGCTTGAATCTCTGTGCTATTCTCTTTCAAGAAAGATCCATAGCTCATAAACATGTCAATGTAGCCTTTCTCTGCCATAACCTAGGTGATCTGATACCTTTTATTGGACCAACAAAGATAGGGTTACTACCTTTAAAGAAGCCCAAAGTGGGACATTTCTTACTGAAACATCATTTTTCACAGGATAGTATGTAACCTCAACTAGTGCAACAGACATGTTTTCTCAATCATCAGAATTAAGACTGTGGGCCCAATTCACAAAGCCTCTGTCCTGGCGCAAGGTGCTTGCACCATGAAGAATTGTACCTTGCACCGACAAATAATGTCAGAAGCAGTTCTCAAAAGGCAGCCTGCATCAACCGTAGGCTGCCTGTTCCAAATGGGGCTTACATCACCCCTGCGCCCAGACATGGGCTGTGTCATGGTGCTTGTGGGTTGCTGCAGAGGCAGACTGCCACTGTGCCACAAATGGGAGTTACAAAGCATGCCCAGAGGGCGGATTACTAAGTACCCTTAGACCAGCCAGAGCTGGCGTAAGGGTACTTTCACAACTGCCTTCTCAGTGTGTTGAGCACTGTGTACATGTGCGGTGGATGAGCCCCTGCCCCTATACCCCATGCTGTGCCCCAGTGCCCCTGGCCCCTTATCGCCCATTACCGGTAGTCTAGTGATCCCTCCTCCCCAACTCCCGATATTGCATGGTACTGTACGCTATTGTCCCCAAGCTGGTGGCCTAGTGGCTCACCAGCCCACCCACCCTATCAGGTAGTATCCACCACCCTGCACCCCCCAAAACCCATAACCTGAGCTGGCACCAGCACTCACATCCTTTTGCCACTGTAACTGGTGCCGAGTGACCTGTGTGCACTGGGGCTTCCGCTGAACCTCTCCCATGTGTCGGACATTTGTCGCATGGGTGAGGTTGATTTGGGCACTTAGGCACAAGGACCCATCCTGTACCAGAATTTGGTGCAGGGTCCCTGCACGGGGGGCATCAGTGCAAGCGGCTGTTTGATGCAGCTTGCGCTGGACACAGCCCCTGCTGAGAATCTGGTCTTATGTGTTATAGTTTTTTAGTTGTTTCTATTGTTTCTTATCATTTTAAGGTATTTTAATTAAGATATTATAGTTTTCTACAACATTTAGAGGAAAGTTTGAAAATACGTTTTCTACTATAACATCAGGACAAGTAGGGTTTTTCATGTTTTTTTCTGGCCACGATTGCCCAAATCAGGATTGTCCTGTGAAAATCAGGACAGGTGGTAACTCTAAACAAAGATTTACAGGATGTTCTAAGCTTTTGAACTAACACAGAGTTCTTCGGAGAAATGACAGCTTGCTTACAACAGCTGCTTTTAAGAACCTAGAGCAATATTAGACAGAAAAAAAACTTTTATATATCAGTGTGACAGAATAGTGGAACAAGTAGTTAAGAAATACAACTAAAGAGATAAGGAAACATCCCAGAAAACCGTAGTAGGGGTGGATCAAATGTCACAGAATGGAATGTTTATGTAGTAAATTATCTGGTGTTAAATGTCTTACTGAAACTAAGTTACTAAGTTGTGAAGTGTGTGTGCGTGTGTGTGTGTGTGTGTGCATGCGCACGCGCTAGAAACAGCAGGTCAGCTGTATGAAACTAAAGTCTATGAACTCATCACCCACCAATAAAAATCAAACCTCTAACACACATAGTTCAATAAATTAGGTAGAACCATCTTATATACAGTATATGTACCCCCCCACCAATTTGGGGGCTTACCTTAAGTGTCTTCCTGGGCTCCAGCTATGCCCACTGCCAGGCAAACAGACTGCATAGATAGTGAATCCATAGTTATTTATTTGATCCTGTTGAATTGCATAAGAGTGCCATGATGTGCCTCCTCGTCTGTCCCTTTAAGGCTATAGCAATGTGTATGTAGTAAATGGCCTGGGCTGGGTCAGAGTATTTCAAAGCTCACAGCTGGCCAGGCACTGCTCTAATTTGCTCCACTCTGTGGTCGATAGTGCAGCAGAGGTAGCTCTAGCTAGTACTGTAAATGTTTATTTCTAATCTATTGTTATATTTGAATTAGAGCATTTGTTTTAATCTGCCTTATTGCCACTTATTCATCCAAGTGGGAGCCACCATATTTGGTCCAGGACTTCCAGGTATTTGAACCAATTAGGACACAAGGGACCTTGAGGGGTCCTTAATTCAAGTGCCTCATGGGAAAAACTGTAGTTCTTGTAGTTCCTACAGGTTGGCACCTAAACTTAGCACGTAGGAGCACCAGAACTATTAGTGATACCTCCCCTAGTCAACCGATTTGCTAGAAATACTGGACAAGTTCACAAACTGAAAGGATAGTGTGGCAGTTGCTGTTAGAGCTGGGAGAGTGAGCAGCTCAAGCCATTGAGAGGCAGCAGCTCCAGAACAGAAGCTTGAGATTTGGCAGAGAAAGGCCTGACTTGCCTTCCTGCCATTGTTTTTCAGTTTTGAACTGCTTGATAGCAGTAATCAGACTAATCCAAAGCTAATCTTTGAACTGTGGCAGTTTGCCCAAGACTCTGAGAAGTGCAGCTTGAGATATTGGACCGAGAGAAGCTCCTGTGAAACATTCGGCCCAAGAGTTGTGGGAGAGGCTGCTTTTGAGAATTGAGAGGTTTGCTCAGGGAATCAACTGCAATAGCAACCAGCCTGAAACCAAATCGAGACGTAGAGAAGTGAATGTCATTTTCATTAAATGTGCTGAATGTTTATCATGGGTCACAGCTTACTGTTCAGGGACTCCTGCTTGCCAGAAAGGAGCCCATCTTCATTAGTGACTGAACAATCTGCCAGCTGGAAGCTTTCACCAGCAAACAAACTGAACTTTGCCAGAAGTGTTATCCTGCCTTGGGCCTATGCCAAACTCAGCCCAAACCATCCATTCTTGCACCAGTGACTGTTTTCTCGGTGAGAGACCAGGTTGGGAATCCAACCCCTGTGCAGCAAGAAATCGCAGGTTGCGGCCATCTAGAGGGAAAGGCTGTGAAGTGGAGGTGAGTCATGCAGGCCCAGCTTCTCTTTGACCTTCAGTGTTCTGTAGCAGGTCTTCATATTGCCAGACCAATTCTAACCAACTGGTGTTGTGAGTAAACTCAGGATAGCTCCCTGCAACTTTTCTTTAAATCATATTGTGGTACCATCTGCTTGCTCCGTTGTGTGTCAGGGTTACAAAGGACTGGGCCAACTGGCCTGGGATAGAAATAACCAAAGCCTTGTGCATGCATGTTCAACTGCCGTTTCTTTCCATCAAGGGCCCCAACAACAGCTGCAATGCCGGCCATCCTGGGCACTGATTCTAGCCAGTCAGCATTACATTCTGGGTACCCAATGTTGATAGACTGTTTGCTGTGGGACTATAAAGTACATGCAAGCAGAGTAACCTGACTCGTATCAGTAAAGTCATCAGTCTTCTAGATTCATGCCCCTCAGCCTTGTTCTCATCCGCTTTAATGAACCTGATTTGCTGTTTCACATTTAAAACTGGCGTACGAGCATATTCATAGTTGGTGTACAGTATTGAAAGTGCACGCTTGCTTGCTAACATTGTTTTTACAGGGGGTACCGAGGGGGATGACCTGTAATATGAGCTACTTAAATAGAGTGACTCAATATGAGTGACTCAATTTGAGCGACTGTGGAGACAGCGAATATGAATGAATAGCGAGGGAAATTACAGCGAACATAAAGGACAGCTATTGATTGAATTGCTAGGCAGATGTATTACTTGAGGGATAGAAGGTGTGTTTGAGAGGGCTGCTTCCAGCTAGCTGTCTAGTGTGGTGGGTTAGGTGATGGTCTGCTATGCTGGTGGACCAGTGTTCGGGACTGGAGTGGTGCTTCTATTTTTTGTGGTTTTCGGTGTTTGCAGTTTGTTTATTTATTTTTTTTAAGACATTCCATTCCCCTGATATTGTTCTCCCCGAATGTTCTCCCCTTGTACACAGGCAGCCCCCCCATGGTGTCGCCCCCCTCCTGTGATTTCCTCTTTCCCCAATGTCACCCCCGTTGATGATTATATCAGATAAGGGGTGCGAACAAAGCCCCACAAAGAGGGGTGTGAGGGGCATGACCCCCCACATAGAATGACGTTTCTCTGTTGTTTTTGTAGAAACTAATGTAAGATAGCTTAATTTGTAGGGTGCTGTGATGTCCATCATTCTTATTGTTGTTGGCAATATGTAGTTAACCATTTAGTAGAGCACTCCTTTTGGTGGTACTGTTATCACATGGTACCTTCCAGGGGAGTTGCTGAAGACCAGTCCTTGGTGGTAAGTGCAAGGGGTGCGTGCATATCATTAATGCTCATTGCTTACTGTGTGGCAACTACTGCAAAGGGTTATCTCTTATTACAAGGTACTTGGTCACTAGGTGGGTTTGTGGGTGGTTTTAGCTTCCCTGGGGCTATACTAGGTTAGGTAGATACCCCATTAATATTACTCTGAGTGGAGGCACCATAATATTAAATGCAGTCCCCTCAACTTGTAGTTAGAAGTACAGGGAGGGGTTGTAACCATAGAGATAGTGCTGCATAGGGGTTACATATAAGCATATAAAAATATGTAAGACCAATATCTGTCCAAGTGTAGTACCTGAAACAAGAAGGAAGCAGGAGCACAGACATGATATTCAAATGAATAAGACTGAAAAAACAGTGGGACAACATTTCTCTCAGGATGGGATCACTCCATCTTTGACCTCTCAGTCCTGGTTGTCAGGGAACATTTTGGAAATACACAATGGACACAGCTGTTTGAGGTCAAACTTATCTTTCTTTTGAATAGTGCTGATGATGTCATGAAAATTGACATTGGGTTCATGTCCCATTACACTGTTTAAAGCGCTCCTGCTTCCTTCTTGTTCTTCGTGCAGTGCTCCTGAGCATCACTCCCCCATGCAGTCAGTCTCTCACCTGTCTCCAGCACACAGTACACCATTGTGTTGGGTGCCACGTCACCCCACTGTGTCCACACAGTACTTATGTGCATCACTCCCCTGTGAAGGGAGTTCCTCACATTTTGGAAGCATGCAGTAGACCACCATAATGGGTGCCATGTAGTGACATTATGTTCATGCAGTATTTCTGAGCATCACTCCCCTGTGCAGGTAGTCCCTCAGCCTTTATCGGCACACAGTAAACCACCTTGATGTGTGCCATATCACCCCACTGTGTTCATGCAGTGCTTCTGAGCATCACTTCACAGTGCAGGCAGTCCCTTAACTTTCACCAGCATGCAATACATCATGGTGATGGGTGCCATGTCTCCACCCTGTGTTCATGCAGTTCTTCTGAATATCACACCACAGGGCAAGCAGTCCCTCACCTTTCACCAGCACGCAGTACATAGCTCTTATGGGTGCCATGTCACCCAACTGTGTTCAAGCTCTGCTTCTGAGCATTACTCCCCTGTTCAGGCTGTCTTTTACCTTTCACCTGCATGCAGTACACAAAAGTGATGGGTGCCATGATGCCAGACTGTGCTCATGCAGTGCCTCTGAGCATTGGTCCTCAGTGCAGGCAGTCCATGACGTTTCACCAGCACACAGTACACAAGCATGCTGGGTGCCATGTTGCACCACTGTGCTCATTCTGTGCTTCTCAGCATTACTCCCCTGTGCAGGCACTCCCTAACCTTTCAACAGCATACAGTACATCACCGTGATGGGTGCTATGTAGCCCCATTGTGTTCATGCAGTACTTCTGAGCATCACTCCACAGTGCAGACAATCTCTCACCATTTATCAGCATGCAGTATGCAACTGTTATGGTTCCATGCTGCGCCTCAGTGTTCATGCATTTCTTCTGAGCATTGCTCACCAGGACAGGCAGTCCCGTACCTTTCACCAGCGCACAGTACACAACAGGGATGGGTGCCATGATGCCCACTGAGTTCATACAGTGCTTCTGAGCATTGCTGCTCAGTGCAGGCAATCCCTAACCATTCTTCAGTCCACATTACGCCACAGTGATGGGTGCCATGTTGCTCCACAGTATTCATGCAGTGCTTCTAAGCATCACTCCACAGAGCATGCACTCCTTCATCATTCACCAGCACACAGCACATGACTGTGATTGGTGCCATATCACCCCACTGTGTTCAAGCTGTGCTTCTGATCATCACTTCACAGTGCAGGTAGTCCATTACCTTTCACCAGCACACAGTACGCCATTTTGATGGGTGTCAGGTCACCACACTGTATTCATGCAGTGCTTCTGATGTTAATCCCTTGTGCAGGCATTCCCTCATCGTTCATCAGAAATCAGTATGCCACCATGATGTTTGCCTTGCCACACCAGAGTGTTCATACAGTTCTTCTGAGCATTGTTACACAGAGCAGACAATCCCTCAGCATTCACCAGCACTCAGAATGCAACCATAATTGGTGCCATGTCACTCCACTGTGTTCATGCAGTGCTTCTGAGCATCACTCCACAGTACAGGCAGTACATCACATTTCACCAGCACACAGTACACCATTGTAATGGGTGCTACGTCACCCCACTGTGTTCATACAGTGCTTCTGAGCATCACTCCACAGTACAAGCAGTACCTCACTTTTCACTAGCACACATTAAACTACTTTGATGGGTGCCATGTGGCCCCACTTTGTTCATGCACTGCTTCTCAACATCACTTCACCATGTAAGTAGTCCCTTACCATTCACCAGCATACAGTACACAACCATGATGAGTGGCATGTCACCCCATTGTGTCCATGGGACAAAGCTATTCTATCTCCTTCAGCACCCTGACTTGCCCCCATCTGTACCAGTCATCACAACCCCATCACTCACCTTCTCTGGGACTTACCTTTTCTGGTGGTCCTGTCACAGAACCTTGGATAGAGGTGCCTAGTCATCAATGTGGGGCCTGCTAGTGGGCAGTTCATCACTATTCTACAGTTGGTGGTCTTTTCCTACTATTTTCTCCCTTTTTGGGCTCAGATATGTGTGTGCTCGGCCTCCATAAAGACAACTCAGGCATCCAAGTGTGGGATCCTTTGTCATGCTTTCCCACAGTGCTGCCACCTAGAGTCCTCTCCTTGTCTTTTGGATGTGCATTCTCCCTCCCAGGCCAGTCCCCAGGCAATCCAGGTCTGTTCTTGAACCCATCTTGCTGGCATGGCAGTCAGTGGCTAAAAAATTGAAACAGAAATAGGCAGTCAAACCAAGAACTGGAAACCAGAACTACACAGAGTAATGGCCCCATATTAAAAGGTATCAGGCTGCCCCTTGCAAAGTCCCTTTCCTTAGTGCAAATTAGCATGGTTCAATAAATTTACTATACTCAAATAAGTTTGGAGCAAAGTGCGAGTGCCCCAAGCATATTTAAATATAGTCCTCCAAAGCAAAAATAAGGCACTAAAATGTGCACTCAGCACAATTTACATCCCCCTGTTGGCCAAAGAGAGAGACAGTACCCAGTCACTGAAAACATACAGGCTGTGATGAAGTCAACTTATTGAGGGTATCCCAGACCTGTTAGTGTTAATATAGGTACAATCAGGACCTCACTGAAAATGAGAAGCTACATATTAACTGACCTGTCCTGGGTAACTACATTGTAAAAGTACAGAAAATCTGAGTGCCAATAAAAATCAGATTCTGCATTTTACCTGTGCTAAGTCTACTAAATATACTTGTAAAAATGTGTAATGAAATATTTTAATTGCTGTACTCAGCTAATGACACTCACACCCTATGTGAGTGCACTACTATTGTGTGAGTGTGTGTGCGCGTGTGTGTGTGTGTGTGTGCGCACGCATTTTCAAGGGGGAGTGTATGTCCAGAACCAAAAATACTTTTCACTGCATTACCTTGATGTGCATGGTTTTGTTTTATTTTTCTAATATTGTGGTGTAAATGAAGGACTTTCACATTATTTATTTAAGTATTTATTTATATATTGGTCTCAAAAGTTTCACCAGGAAAGACATACTGATCTGAAAAATAGCTAATTTCCAGATGCATCCAGGGGGAGGACATAGACACATTACTGTTAGAAGATATGCAAAACATGACAGCTAAAAGGGAGGTTCTGATAATGGGAGGCTTCAACATGCCAGAAATGGATTGGTCAATACCAGCAGGAACATCCACCAGAACTAAACATATAGTGGATTCCCTGCAGGGGGATGGCCTCCAACAACTGGTACAACAACTCACAAGAGACAGGGCTATCCTAGATCTAGTACTGACTAACAGAGAAAGGATCACAGATCTCAAGGTAGAAGGTCATCTGGGGGCCAGTGACCATCACATGGTATGGATCCACGACAGGAGCTCGACGAAAATTTTGTCAAACACCCTATCAGAGCCACCAGCAGGTTAACCACATTCTGCAGTCAGCTGCCAGTTCACACTGTGATTCCTTTTTTTCTTCGGGGGCTTCGCCCCTTGAACCCCCCCCCACACAGGGGGCTGTGTCCCCCACACCCCCCCACTTAAGGATTCTCAACTCCAGTCGGAGCTGATTGGGGGATGCAGGACCCCCAACCAACAGTGCCGGGTTCCAGTGGGTCTTCCACAGTGGCATGGCACTGTAGTCACTCTGGGGGACCTCGCTGGTGAAATGTCACTGTCGGGAGGGTAACCGACATGGTATGGTTCAATTTGGCCACTAGAACTAAATCATCCCATTTCAATGCAAAAATATGGGACTTCAGAGGAGCTGACTTTGTTAAGATGGTCAGCAAAGTTAAGCTAGCCCTGGCAAGAAGAAATACAAGTGAGTGGGTGCAGGTAAAGTGGGCAAGCATTAAGGATGCAATACTTGAAGCAACATTCCATTGTGTTAGGGAGAAAAGCAAGAACAAAGGAAGGAGGAAACCACCTTGATTCTCAGAAACAGTAGCAGAAAAGGTCAGAGCCAAAAGGCTGGCCTTCAGGCAATAAAAGGGAACACAACTTGACAAAGATAGGGAGGCATACCAGACTTTCATAAGTGAAGCAGGGAAGGCAGTAGGGCAGGCAAAGGCCCAAATTGAGGAAACACTAGCATGGACAGTAAAAGAAGGGGACAAGACTTTCTATAGATAGATTAGTGAAAGGAGAAAGTCCAGAGGGGGTATTGCTAAGATCAAAGGGGATAAGGGGAAGTGTGTGGAGGAGGACCAAGGAAAAGCATCTATCCTAAATAGATACTTCTGCTCAGTATTTACCGAGGAGAAGGTAGGGCAGGGCCCACAGCTCAGCACCATGGACACAGAGGGGGGAGGGAGGTGTGCACAAGTCCCTTCACAAAAGCAAGGGTCCCACAAGAGCTCCCTAAGCTCAGGGTGGACAAGGCAATGGAACCAGATGGCATACATACCAGGGTACTAAAGGAGCTAAGGGTGGAACTAGCACAGCCATTATCAGAACTGTTTAGTGAGTCTCTGAATACAGGAGAGGTCCCAGAAGACTGGAGAAGAGCTCATGTGATCCCACTCCACAAGAGTGGTAGCAGGGAGGAGGCAGAGAACTATAGACCAGTCAGTCTTACCTCAGTAGTGGGCAAGATTATGGATGCACACCTTAAGGTAAGGAGAGTGCAACACCTAGAATCCATAGGAGCACAGGATCCAAGACAGCATGGGTTTACAACAGGAAGGTCCTGTCAAACTAATCTCAGATTTCTTTGACAGGGTAACCAGAGTGATGGATCAAGGGGGTGCAGTTGATGTCACCTACCTTGACTTCAGCAAAGCTTTCGATACTGTTCTACATAGAACATAGAAACACAGAAACATAGAATTTGACAGCAGATAAGGACCGCTTGGCCCACCTAGTCTGCCCATTTCCCTACCTAACAGATAAGCTGCAGATCCTAGTTAACCAACAGCCTACTTCCTCCTACCCCCCACTAGAATTGCCTTATGTCTGTTCCATGCATTCTTGAATTCCCCCACTGTTTTTGACTCTACGACCTCCTCAGGAAGGCTGTTCTATGTATCCACAACCCTCTCTGTGAAATACTTCTTCACATTACCTCTGAGCCATCCCCCCACTATTTTCAAATTGTGCCCCCTTGTGTTTTGCACATCTCTTTTTCTGAAAGATGCTACCCTCTTGGACTTTTTTGATTCCCTTGAGGTATTTGAAAGTTTCTATCATGACTCCCTCTCCCTCCTTTCCTCAAGGCTATACATCTTTAGTTCCTTTAGTCTTTCTTTATATGTCTTCTGATGCAGACCCTGCATCATTTTGGTTGCCCTCCTTTGGACAGCTTCCACCCTGTCTATGTCTTTGTGGAGATGGGGTCTCCAGAACTGCACACAGTACTCCAGATGTGGTCTTACCAACTGTCTGTACAGAGGGCCAACAACTTCCCTATTTCTACTGGTGATGCCTCTCCTTATGCATCCCAGTATCCCCCCAGCCTTCCTTACTGCCTTCTCACATTGCTGGCCCACCTTTAGGTCATCTTATATGACTACCCCCAGGTCCCTTTCCATTTTTGTTGTTGTCAGTATCTCACCCCACATTGTGTACTCTTCCTCTGGGTTTTTGTTTCCCAGGTGCATTACTTTGCACTTTTTTGCATTGAATCTAAGCTGCCATACATTCGACCATTCCTCCAACCTTGCCAAGTCCCTTTTCATCCTTTCCACCCCACCTTGTGTATCAACCCTGTTGCAGATCTTTGTGTCATCTGCAAAGAGACATACTATCCCTTCCAGTCCCTCTGCAATGTCACTTATAAAGACATTAAAAAGGACCGGTCCCGGTACTGAACCCTGTGTTACCCACCTAGTAACCTTCCTTTCTTCACTGTGGACTCCATTTACTATTACCCACTGTGTCCTGTTGTCCAACCAGTGTTTTATCCTGGCTACCATCCTAGGACCCACTCCCACGCTGGCTAATTTGTTTATTAATCTTTTGTGCGGGACTGTGTCAAATGCCTTGCTAAAGTCTAGGTAGGCCATGTCCACAGCTCCTCCCTGGTCTACTGCTTTGGTCACCCAATCAAAGAAATCAATTAGATTTGTCTGACATGACATTTCTGCTGTGAATCCATGCTGCCTTGGGTCCTGTGCCCCACTGGCCTCTAGGTACTCAACAATTCTTTCCTTTAGAAATGATTCCATCATTTTCCCTACCACTGAAGTCAAACTGACAGGTCTGTAGTTTCCTGCCTCTGTCCTGCTCCCACTTTTGTGAAGGGGATCACATACGCCCTCCTCAAGTCCTCAGGTATCACGCCATCCTCCAATGATTTATTAAAAAGGGTAGTCAGAGGTGTTACTAGTTCTTCCCTTAGTTCTTTTAAAATTCTGGGGTGAATCACATCAGGCCCCGTAGCTTTATCCACCTTCAGTTTTAAGAGTTCTTTCAGAACCCTTTCTTCTGTGAAAGGACTAATATCAACCCCCCTATCCACAGTGCTTCTATTGACTGGATTAGGTATTTCCCCCTGCTTTTCCATTGTGAATACTGAGCAGAAGTCTTTGTTCAGCATCCCTGCTTTTTCACTGTCGCTCTCTGACCAACCACCTTCCTCTTTGTTCAGCCTCAGTATCCCTGCCTTAGTCTTTCTTTGCTCCCTAATGTACATATAAAAGGTTTTATCCCCCTTCTTAACTGAGTTGGCTATCTTTTCCTCGGTTTGGGCCTTTGCTATTCTGACTGCCTTACCAGCTTCCTTCTGCTTTAACTGGTACAGTTCTTTGTCCTGCTCCTTCTGTGTTTCCTAATACTTCCTGAATGCTATCTTTTTTCCCTTACCTTCTCCGTTACTTCTTTTGAGAACCATAGTGTTTTTTTCTTTCATTTTGATTTGTTTATTTGCTTGACACAAAGACTTGTTGCCTCTGTGATGGCGGTTTGGATGTTTCCCCATTGTTGCTCCACCCCACCTTCTTGCCTGTTTGCTAGTGCTTTTCTGAGGCACTCTCCCATTTTGACAAAATCAGCCCTCCTGAAGTCCAGTACCTTCACTTTTGTGTGGCTTGACTCTTCAGCTAAGTTTATCATGAACCACACTGTTTGGTGGTCGCTTGTTCCTAGATGGCTACCCGCTTCAAGATCAGAGATCCTCTCTCTTTCCCCATTTGAGAGTACCAGGTCTAAGATTGCTCTCTCCCAAGTGGGTTCCAATACTAGCTGTCTGAGGCATGCCCCCTGTAGGGCATCGAGAATGGCCCTGCTCTTGGATGTGGCTGCAACAAAGGTGCTCCAGTCAACATCTGGCATATTCAGGTCCCCCATCAGCAATATCTCCCCTTTCTCTGCCATCCTAAGGATGCCTTCCATCATTTCCTAGTCCATTTCCTCCCCCTGAGACAGAGGTCTATATACAACCCCTGTGCAGATTGTGGAGCCATTTCCAGTCTCTAGGGTGACCGACAGTGCCTCCTTTCCTCCCTGTTTACCCTTTAGTTATGTTGCTTTTATCCCTTCCCTTACATAGAGAGCTACTCCTCCTCCTCTTCTTCCCTCCCTGTCCCTTCTGTAGCTTGTGTACCCTGGTATGTTGACATCCCAGTCATAGTTCTCTGTGTACCATGTTTTTATGTCTGCCACAATATCCAGGCATCCCTCTTCCATCAAGGCCACCATTTCAGGGAGCTTTTTACCTAGACTATGGGCATTGGTACTCATTACCCTCCATTTTTTTATGGCTTTATTTCTTTTTGCCCAATCCCTGTCCTTACTGCCTTTGTCTTTTTCTCCATTTACCCCTGCTCTTCTCCCTTTTGACTGCTCTATTTTGGTGTTTACCTCACTAATTACCCTGATTTTTTTGGGGGGGCTAGGATTTCCCTTATCCTCTTCAGTGTCTCCCCACTTGGCTAGTTTAAATGCTTGCCACTGAAGCATTTAAACCTATCACCTAGGATCCTGGTTCCCCTCCAGGATAGATGCAGACCATCGTGCCTGTATAGGCCTGCATCCTTCCAGGTGCAGCCCCAGTCCCCAATGAAGCCAAATCCCTGAGCTCTGCACCAGCTTTTCAGCCAGTCATTGAATCCCATGGTGTGGAGTGCCCTAGCCTCATCCATGCCATTGACAGGTAGCACTTCCAAGAAAGTTACCATGTGTGCTACTTGTCTAAGGCATCTCCCCAACTCCACAAACTCCTGTTGCACTGCTCTGATCCCATTCTCAGCCAGGTCATTCATCCCTAGGTGGATAATGACATCCAGCTCCCTCCCCCTTGCCACTGCTCCCATGATCCTGAGGATTAATTTCCTGTCTCTCCAAGCCTTGGCACCATTCAGGCACCTTATCTCCCTTTCCCCTCCCTCCTCCAGTTCTACCCCCCTAACAATTGAGTCCCCCACCAAGAGTTGTTTCCTTCCCCTGTGGGATCCTGGGCCACCCTCCTGTAGGTCTCCATTGTGGAGGGTCCCAGCATCCTCCTTGGTCTCCACTGCAGGTGCCTCCATAGAGGAACCATGCTTCACCAGAGTGGCAAATGAATTGTGGAGAGGCACAACTGGAGGGATGCACCTCTGTTCCACCACCCTCACCCTCCCTGAGCCCACTGTTGTCCAACCACTCCTCTTTCTTGGCAACCTTTGAGGTAGTGGCGGTGGCCTGGGTGGTCTCTGGGTGGGGGAACAGGTTTCCAATCCTTGCCAGGTCAGCATGGAGATGAACAACCTCCTCCCTCAGACCAGAGAGGTGCCTGCAAATAGGGCAGCAATGCAGTTTCCAGAATGTCTCCCGGAAGACTGCTGCTCCACAGCCAGTGCATTGCACCACTCCCCACATGTCTGTGTCCCTTCCTGTTACAGATGCTTTTTTGGTTTTTGTTCTTGTTTTAGTGTGTGCAAGCTTGTGAGTGTCTCTACCCCCTAGTCTGTGTGCTGTGCCTTTAAGTATATGAACAGGTGTATGTTGTTAGCAGTTTTGAGGTAGTGATGTCAGAGACCCTCCTATAAAGGGAAGTTATATGCTTGGGGTGGTGGGGCGAGGGGAAGGGTGGGTGGAATAAACCTATGCTGTCCAGAAACAATCACCTACACCTCTTACCCTCCACCCTGGGAGTGCCTTCCTTCCTTTCAGACACCTATTTCAAAAAGGCTAAGTAACAGGCCCAGTCACAACTGACTGGAAATATCTCCCAGCTACAGTTCCTCCCAGGCAAATTAAAGTTAAAACTAATAAAAATCCACTCCAAAAACAGAATCAATACTAGTTACTTACACAGGTCCAAAAAGTAATAATTCAGTTTAGTATAGTCTAGAAAATAACCTCCTTGATTCAAGGAAGCTGTGACTGCTTTCTCACTCTCCCTGTCTTCAATGTGAGAAGGAGACTGCAACACCTCTGTGACAAAAAAACCTTTTCAGCAAAAAAGAAATAAATAAAATAGGGGCAAACAGTAATTTTGCTTAGCCTAATGATAAAAAGTCACAAAAATTTAAGCACCACCTGTAATAATTTCACAGAAGATATACCCTGTAAGAAACACTTTGCTACAGAGAAAAATAAAGCAGTAACAGAAGATATGCCTTGCAAAAGACAATTTGAATCAGAAGATTACAGCAGTAATCTGTTAGCACACACCTGTAGGCACACCTTGCAATAATGCAGCAGAAGGTATACCCAGCAACAGCAATTTGAATCAGAGAAAAATAAAGCAATAAAATGTTAGCAACAGACAGTAACAGAAGCTTAATTAATCAGCTGGGTAAGCTTGGGTGCGTCAGAAGTTGGTCAACTGTGTGGCAAACTGGTTGGCGGGCAGAACACAGAGAGTGGTGGTAAACGGTATACAGTCAGAAGAGATGCAAGTCACAAGTGTGGTACCTCAGGGATCAGACCTGGGCCAGTCCTCTTCAATGTCTTCATCAGTGGCATTGCAGATGGACTGGAGGATCTTATGGTCCCTTTCTGCTGTCACTTTCTACTTATGTATAGATATGCATGACCTGACCAACAAAAAGGCTCCTGAAGCACTGAGGCTTTTTGCTGTTAAACTCAGGTGATGTTTTTGTATGGGTAGATTTTACTATGTGAGTAAATAAACTTTTTTCACTGTTGAATTTCATGCCTGCTTGCAGGCAGCTGTTCTGTTTTGTCCCTGTCTGCTTTGCTTTGTACACAGCAGCAAAGAATTTGACTTTTTTTATGTGAGTGTGGGATCTGTTGTTTTTCCAGTGCCTTTAAAGAGTCTAAAGGGAATGGTCACATCCACCTGACAAAAAAACTATTAGTTATAAAAATAGGTTCCCAGCTCTGAGAAGTCAAAAGTTAGCCCTCTTCAAATGCATCTGCCCCCATAGTCAGAGCCATCCAGAAGTATGGACAAAATGGTGCACCACACATAAAACGTGGGCAAGATGGCTCTGGCACCATATTCAAACAGATTGCACAATCTGAATAGACCATGCATGCTGTTTGAATATCAGACCCCATTTGCGCGGCGCATGGCAGGGGGTCGCCATGTTCCATACAGCACAACCAGGGTGCAGGGCTGATGACAACCCATAGTGGTACACTGTGGCACACAATGATGTGTTCCACAGCCCCCATGGATGATATTTAGCCCTAACATGCAGATGAACCCACTGGGCTTGCATGGTGCAATGGGGCCATTTGCATGTCCATTATATGCTCATTTGCATGCCTGCACTGCTATGGAGTGCAGCAGGCTAGTCCCCTCCAGCAATGATCAGTGAGTAAAATGTAAAAACCCCACCCAATTCACATATCCCTGTAGTCTATTCATCCCCCCAGGTCAGATCATTGTGTAAAATGTAAACCCCCCACCCAATACCCATATCCCTGGTAGTCTAGTGGTCTCCATCAGTCTTGATCAGTGCATAAAATGTAAAACCCCATCAGATCCATGCATCCCAGGTAGTTTAGTAGTACACCCAGCCCTGATCCATAAAACAATAAAAGTCCCTGGTATCTGGTAGTCAAGTGGCCCCCACTCCCCACCCAGTTAGGCAGTGACCCACCACACTGCTCCCCGCAACCCATCTGGAGCCATCGACTGGCAAAGCCTGCCTCACACCCGACTGGCTAGCTGCCAACTGAACTGTACAGGAGCACATACTGTATACAGTACACACCCATTGGTTGACCTGTCGGCCAATAGACAGATAGATAGATAGATAGATAGATAGATAGATAGATAGATAGATAGTTAGATAGATAGATAGATAGATAGATACAGACAGACAGAGACAGACAGACAGACAGACAGACAGACAGATAGATAGATAGATACAGACAGACAGACAGACAGACAGATAGATGCTTTATTTATAAAGTACTCCTTTCTGGAGATTCAGAGCACTGTACATTAGAAACAATTCAATACAACACAATAATAACATTTCAAATTTCAGATTCCAAATTTCAGATCAGCAAGAAACAGAAACTTCATATAAATTCATCTATCGATATATACCAAGATACTGCATCCAGTAATACTAATTACGGACAAAATGCCTCTTGAAAAAGGAGACAATGGGCAGGTACTACATACTGTATGTGCTTCTGTACAGTTCAGTTGGCAGCTGGCCAGTGCGGTATGAGATGGGCTGTGGCAGACGCTGACTCCGGTTGGGTTTGGGGTGGGTGGAATGGTGGGTTACTGCCTAATGAGGTAAGAGGGTGGATGGCCACTTGACTACCATGGACTGGGGACCTTTTATTATCTTACAGATTGGGGCTTGTCGGGGATGACTAGACAACAAGGGATATGTGGATCTGGTGAAGAATTTACATTTTACACAGTGACGGAGCTGGGGGGGTCCACCAGACTACCAAGTATACAGGGATCCGGTGGGGGATTTACATTTTACATACTGATCAGGGCTGGGGGTACCACAAGACTACCAGGGATATGGGATAGGTGGGGGTTTATGCATTTTATACACTGATCAGGACGGGGAAGGGAATCACTAGACTAGCAGGGATATGGGAATCAGGTGGTGTTTTTACTTTCTACACACTGATCTGGGCTGGGGGGAACTACTAGACTGCCAAGAGCATGAGAACTGGGTGAGGGTTTTACTTTTTTCACAATGAATGGGGCTAGGGAGGGACTGCTGTACCAATAGGGTTCCCTGCCCTTAACAGTGTGCAGCCAGGTCTGCGCTAGAGTTAAGGCAGGGTTTCAGAAGTGAAAATTTGTGGCACTGCTTGTGGCCAATTTGCACTTCTGTAACATTTCAGTATTGTGCAGCACCACATATGCATGGAGGACCCATAATTTGTTTAGATGCAGCACAATATTGTCCATGTTGGCACTGTAGGGAGTGTGCTCTTCATCTATTCCCTGTCAATATGGCCATTCCCCTGCCAGCTGGCGCATTTCTATGGTATGCACAATGTAACCTTGGTTGCGCCCATGCATCCCCTTTAAATATGGGATTCAATTTTTTAAAATAAAAGCTTGGAGTCAGGTTGATATGATTGTAAAGATGCAGACATGTTTAAATACATCAGCATTGCAGGCAGAGAGCTTAAAATGAATATGTTTTAATTTAGAGTTTTTAAAAGTTTTTATGAAAAATATTTTGATCATTTTCTGATTTTTGGAATTTACTGTGTACTGAGACAATAACTAAGACTGATGGGATTCTACGAATGAAAATGTCTGTATACAGTACAGTGTTGTAAGAGCATAGCAAATAATGTAGTCTTCTCCATATAATAAACCCTTATCTTCCTGGGAAGCGTCGGAGAATAATGTTTGAGGTACTGTTTTATGAGTTTTTTTCATGTTCTTTAGTTTTGTGATGGCTTTATCCATGAATAATTTGCATGGTCATAACAAAGCTAAGGGTTTACACAACATTACCATCATGTCTTATTTTAATACTTTTTATTAGGAAAAAACCAAAAAATAAATGTTTTAATTAAAAAAGCTTCCTACCTTGACCTCTGTACCCAGCCTCCTTATAATCCAGAATAACCACCCAGCCCCTCAGCTGTGACAGTTGAACTACGCTTATTTAAATTTGATTTAAATGTTTCTAGTGATCTTGTCTCTCCCAAAGCACTGTTCTCTCATTGCACCCTCAAAATCAATAATAAAGCTTCCCTTTTTTCAGCAGTACTACACTTAAAGAATTCATCTTTATTCAGTTCAGTTGATTTAATCTTTATAAAGGAATAAGATCACCAGACTCATGGCTCATTTTCAGGATTGTACTGTTATTGCCATGTACATCCCCTCCATTTGGGCAGATCCACTCACAGTCTTTATTGGGAATCAGACCAGGTACCCTGAGTTCTGAAGATTGCAGCTCTAGCCAATTATCTAAAGGGAATTTTTCTCGAGTAGGGAAGTTACCCAGCTTCTCTGCTTTATACTTGCTATTCCATAAACGTCCACTAGATGGCTGTGTTGAATTCCACTGTTCTTCAAAGATTTCACCATTTGATGTCTGTATTTATTTTGACTGTTCTTCAACGCTTTTACCACCAGATGGCAGTTCTTAGTACTGACTGCATTTGTTCTTTTATGCAGCACTATTTTGCCTAAGATTCCATTAAATGTCCAGCCATTTCATTCTGTGTTAACTAAGGGCATCTGCATGATAAACAAGAATCTGTCCATCACAACCATTTCCACATTGACCAGTCATGATGTTATAAGTAGGGCATTATACCATCCTCTAGGAACTATGGAGCAGATGGATTCTCAGGGACCACAACCCTGCATCCAAACAAAATGTTCTTTGTGAAATGGTTTGAAATTCAATATTTTGACAGGAATATTATGTAACTGAGCATTGTTGATATCAGCTGCGATTCTGAAATCACCATCCTATTTGATTAATATTGCTGAACTTCTTTTAAAAAAAGGTAGATACTGTAGTTTTAAAATATCCTGCTCTATGAATAAACTATTTTTTTTCTTTTCAGATCAGCCCGGCTGCAACAATTGCAATCTTGAGTGACAAATTTCAGTTTCCATCATTTCTACGGACAGTGCCAAGTGACAAATTTCAATACCCTGCCCTTGTCCGTTTGATCACATATTTTGGTTGGACATGGATAGGTATTATAGCTTCAGATAATGAATATGGTCTCCTGGGTAGTCAGAACCTGAAAAAAGCCCTTGCTCATAATGGAGAATGTGTTGCTTTCACAGCAATCATTTCAGTGAGCAGCTCCAAGAAGCAGGTGCTTCAGATCATTGAGGTAATCAAAAAGGCTACTGCAACTATTATTGTTGTCTATGCAACAAGGATGGAGCTGATGCCATTAATGGAGGAGATTGCCAAGCAAAACATTTCAGGAAAAGTCTGGTTGGCCACTATTGGCTGGATAATCTCCCCTATTTTCTCAAAGAAAGAATTGTGGAATACCCTAAATGGCACCTTTGGACTTGCAGTCCATAGAGGGGTGATTCCTGGGCTCAGTGATTTCCTTCACACACTGCACCCTTCCACATCTCCAGATGACATTTTTATCAGGTCATTCTGGGAGGAAGCATTTGGCTGCTATTGGCCAACTGATGATAATGGCCAAGAGTATAAGGATATGAATAGCACACGCACTCCTTGCACAGATGCAGAAACGCTGGATAAATATGACCTGTCTAAATTTAATTTGTTTGACTTTAGGTGTGCCTATAATAGCTATAAAGCAGTACATGGAATTGCACATGGGTTACATGATCTGGTCTCCTGTAAATCCAGCAGTGGGCCTTTTACTAATAAAACTTGTGCAAGCATTGATGTTATTAAGCCATGGCAGGTAGGACTGTTTCCTTTCTTTGGCAATAGGTATTTTCTCATCACATGTACTAAGGCTACTAAGGTTAGTCAGGAAAAGGAGTAGACTAAGTGATCCTTCATGCCTATTCCCCAGCTACTCAGTGGATTGCTCTGATATCTTTTCACATACATCCATTTAAAACTATCACTGTCCTTTGCTTGGGCAATTTTGCTTGGTAAAGCATTCAATTATCTCACCACTCTGGTAAAATATGATTCTGTGTTATTTGACCTATACCTTCTCCCTTGTAGTTGCAGATAGTGACCCATTATATTATGAGTACAATCTTTTAATACTAATCCCATTTCCCTCTGATGAAGCCTGGTGGGTAGCTGGGCAAAACAAAAGAGTTTGTAGCCTGCCTGCTACAATATTGGTATTTGTGAGCCAGAAATATAGCACTGAGCACTTTGCAATAATATGTTTTTAAATGTGGACTGGATGCTGATTCTCTTGACGCTGTGAACTCTAAATAGTCATTAGAACCAGTCACTTCTCGGTGCGGCTTTTTGTCTGATTCCTAATCCCATTTCTGCAGACAGATTTCTGTCTCTAAGTATATTGTAAGGTAGTAGTAAATCACTTCTATTCCTCCTTTTCCCCAAACTGTGTTGCCCTAGAGAATCAAGTCTTGGTTTAAAATCCTGCACTTCTAGACCATATGTGCACTTGGTGAATCTCATTTGCACTTTTTCTAATTTTTGGAGAAGTCCTTTTGATATGGGTGCCCAGAATTGAAAGCAATAATCAAAGCATTGTCTAGCCAGGGATCTATTCAAGGGCATGATAACATCTCTGTGTTTACTACAAAAAATGTATTATTATGTTGCCTAGATTTCTACATGCTTTATTACTAGTTTGTTTATTACTAATTGGAAATGGCAGGTTATGGTATATTATAACCCTTAGATCACTTTCCTAATCTAAACTACTTAGGATGTGACTGCCCAAATGATATAGCGTCCTGGGATTGTGTTTACCAAAATGCACTACACAACATTTATCTTTGTTAAAATCCATACCCCAAATGTATGACAATGCTTGTATTCTATCTAGATCCTTTTATAACTTTAACATATCTTTATCACATAATGTCAGATCTCCCATATCTGTGTCATGTGTGAACTAGATAATATTACTTTTACTTCCTTCAGTATGTGCAAATCTGATATATAGAGTGTGAATAGAATTAGAGCCAATACTGAGCCTGGTGGCACGCCACTCATCACCACAGTGCTGTTAGAGAATACCCTATTCTTACAGCTTGTGATCACCCCTCCAACCAACATCCTATTCACCTAACAAGAACAGTGATCAAACCCACCTATTTTCATAATCCACTTTCTGTGTGACACTTTGTTAAAGGGCTTTGGTGAACTCAAGGTAGGAGAAGCCATATATAGTACTTTATTATTCTTGTTCATTTTATAAATAGGGCCTATATAGGATTTGCAAGTGTTGGCTGAAACTGTTCTTCCACCAGTGTGTTTTTGCAAAACAGTAATTTCAGCTTGATGAAATTAATTCAGCAGAATTTTATTACTCTGCCTCCACCATTCTGATAGTTGCCAATAGATGAGGTGTTGATTCCACAATGGAATTCCTTCTGCAGATGTTTGAATCCTGTCAATGGAATTCATATTCCTCTTTGAGGAATTCTGAATTTGGAATCCCACTATTACACAGTTCCATTCTCCCATGAGAAATCTGTGAATCAGAATTTGGTATTTACATACTCACTAACTTGCACTCTTTACAAAAGGTTGCTAGTACCATATAACAAGGAAGAGAACTATACAGAATGTTGCTCACAAAATGAAAACAATGAAAAATGATTACATCAAGGCCTCCAGATATGCAAAATCTGAATATTTCTCTACATCCTTCTACATCCTTCAACATCAACCTAAGCTATCCTGCCAAGTTCTGGAGAGTTGTCAAATCCCTTTTCTCTCCCCCTCCAATCCCCCCGTCCCAACCCTCATCTATAGTAATGCTACACTTTCTGACCCTCCATCAGTCACATCTAGTTTCAAGACTTTCTTTACTTCCTGTGCTTCCTTGCTCGTTTCCACTCTCTCCTAATGTACTCCCATTAACCCTCCAAACTCCATACCTACTCCAAACTCCTCGTCGTCCCCCTCCTCATTCTCTCTCATCTCCTGAAACAATGCTCTAAAGACCCTCCATGCCCTGAACCCCAACAAGGGTAAGAGCCCCAATGGCCTAGACCCCAATCTGCTTTTCCTCTCCATGCCTGCTATAGCTACCCCACAGCCTCCCTACTCAACCTATCTTTCTCCCTGTCTTAAGTTCCCTCAACCTGGAAACACTCCACTCTTATTCCTCTCCCCAAAGGTGTCACTCCCAGTGTCACTGGGAACTACAATCCAGCCTCCTTATTTTCTATTTTAGCTAAGTTCCAAGAACGTATTGTCCTTGTTCAACTCACCCCTTTCCTTGACTCTTCCTCATTCTTTACCCCCTTTCCATCTGACTTCTGCAAGTCCCAATCCACCACCACATCCCTCTTACAGCTCACTGATGCCATACTCACCAATATGGATCAGGGACATGTTACCTCAGCCATATTTGTTGATCTGGCAAAAACATTTGACACTATATCTCACTCCCTTTTCCTCCAAAAACTCACTGCTGCTCGGTTAACCTCCTCAACCACAGCATGGGTCCAATCCTATCTGTCAGGTGGATCTCAGTTGGTTACGATTGCTTTCTCCCTCTCCCCTCCACTCCCCATTACTACTGGTGTCCTGCAGGGTTAAGTACTTGACTCTATATTATTTTCTATCTTTATCAACAATCTGTCTACAGTCTGTTCCACCTACTAAATCCACATGTATACGGATGACACCATCCTTTACACATCCAGCACTTTGCACTCAGATGCGGGGGCTCAACTGCAACATAACTGCAATAAGGTCCAGCGATGGGTCCAGTCCAATCAGATGTTCCTGAATGCCAGAAAGACAGTCTCCATGTCCTTCAGCACTGGACAGAGGCTAGCTAAACTTAATACCCCCTGCCTTCCACACTCTGAATGGCACGCCTATTTAAAATGTCACTACCTTCAGATACCCAGGGGTTTAGCTTGACCACTGTCTGGACCTTTTAGCACACCTGAATGCTATCCCAAAGAACCTGCACTCCAAGCTTGGTGCTTTATACAGGAACAAGGATTGCATTCCACATTCTGCCCATTGAGCATTAGTGCAAAAAATGATACTCCCCACCTTTGACTATGCTGACATAGTCTACAGTGCCACCCCCAAAACTACCCTGGCTAGACTGGACACCCTCTTCAGTTCTTTTTGTCATTTTGTTCTGTCCTGTCCCTCTCATACTCACCACTGCAACCTTTATAAAGCCCTGTCCCTCCCATCCTTGGAGTCCAGACAGCTCTCCCATAGAGCTACTTTCTTGACCAAATTCTGGACTAGTAATCTCCCTTACTATCTCTCTTCCTCTTTAAGCACTTACCTCCCAACACACTTACTCCCTCCGGAACACTGACCTATAATTCTTAACAATCCCTCACCACTCCACTACCACTGGTCAATCCACCTTCTCCTTCTGCTGTCCTAAGTTATGGAATGGCCTCCCTTCCCCGATCCACAATGCCACCTCACACAAATGTCTTTCTCATCTGAGCACGAAGTGCTGGACATGAAAAGGACAGTGTCATCCACATCTCCCTCATCCCTATTATTCGACTACACTGCCCCTACCTGTTCCTGCCAAATCCCATTGACCTATAACCCTACACTGAACCCTCTACTCCACCCCTAACCAGTAGCCCCAGCTTGTGCTCATTTCTTCCTTTCACATACATTTGCTGCTACCAAGCATTCACTGCACACTTCCATTTATAATACATTATTTGTTTAATATTTTGGAAGTATTCATTTTAATATTCCTGCCTATTACAATGGCTGTTCAATTATTACTGTTCACTATGTACTCATGTGCTTATGTACTTGTATTTCTCCTATCCTCTTCCCTGCTGTGATATTGTTTTTTTATTTTGTTGTTTCGTTGTAATGTAGTTGCCTGTTAGGTTTGATGTTCAGTTATTTTGTTTACTATGTATTCATGTGCTTATGTACTTTTACTACCCCTGCTCCCTTTCCCCCAGGATGCATCTGGAAATGAACATTGCTGCTCATTATGCCTTCTTGGTAAAACGCTTGAATAAATAAAAATAAAAACAGGTAATAGTTTTAACTTTCATTCAGCAGATGAATTCAGCAGTCCTTATATCAAAGGGTTTCAAGTCAAGCTCACATTATAGTTAATTAATTAATTAAGTTTTGTGTTGACTGGGTGGGTGCACTGGTCACTGGGACCATTTTTTGGCATGACCCGGGCCAACAAGATGTCACAAACTGTTAAACAGTACAAGCACAAAATAGCAAACAATGAGAGCACATATGTGACAAGAATTATTAGCATGGAATGATATTGTCCAAAAACCCTGACAGGCATTGCACAAGGCATCAACCAGTAAATACAAAAATATCAGTACAAAGACACAAATACAGTAGGTCACCAAGGTTTCAGGACTGACCCTGACAATCAGTAACAACAATATGCATATTTACAGGATAAAGCAATCAGTTAAAAGATATACCAACAGGACATGTTAATCTAATTATGACACTAACTGATTTCTGTACTGGGGGGCACTTGTAGGTGAACAAATGCAGAAGGCCGTTTGACCCACTTAGGTGACAGTTTAGGGAAACTCCAGGAGAAGATGTGAGGAGAACCAGAGGCTCCAGGAACCAAGCTTGTGTTTGAGAAGGAGTGATACCGGTGAGAACTCTTCCTCCCAGAGGGATCTGTCAACCAGGTTGCCTAGTATATACTCATGGAAGGCTTGTTGGAGGAGCCAGACAAGATCCTGGTAGAGGAAGCAATAATGAATTGAATAAGGAGCCAGTAAGACAAACATACAGATGCTGTTGTGAGTTGTGTTTAGCCTGGACAGGTTGGAAGATGAGGTCTGTGTATAAATAGATGAGCAGTAGTTTAGAAAAGTGAGCAGCATACCCTGGACTAAGGACAACCACACCTCTGGGGTCATAATGTGTTTTAGTCAAAAGCTGATACCTAGGTTCTAATTCACTCATCTGTATTAGCCTCCAATACATCAAATCCTGCAATTGACATACAGCAGTGCCAGCCAGGATGCAACACAGTAATTATGCAGTATAACACAAAATATTGCAGTATACTGCAGGGAGCAGTGTAATTCAATGGAAATTAAGCCCTTTTGTCATGCAGTGCCTTGTGACATGTTATTTATTGCAAGTTACTGCATTGTAACATGGCTGACTCCACTGTTAAACATCCTGCAACCTGATTGGTCAGCAAAGGTCTTTACCTGTAGTTAAATCCTGCATTAACCCATGGCTGAGAAAGCGGGGGGACAGAAACAGAGAGAGAGGGAGAGACAGACAGACAGACAGATACAGTAGATGAGAGCTCTCTTTACTTTAGAGAGAAGGAGACTGAGGGTCAGTCTACTACTGATTCACAGAATTACAAGAGATGAAAACAAATTAGCCAACTTGGGATTCATTTTTCAAAATAAATATAATGTAATCTTATTTATTTATTTATTGAAATGTTTCAGCAGGAAGGCACACTGAGCTACAAGTCGCTTGTCTCCTAGTGTGACCTGGGGGGAAGGGGGGAACTGGAATGAGACATTATACATTTAAGTTACAGGATCAACACTAACATACAGTTGTAAGGCAGGTGCTACAAACAGTGTTACAACAGTGTTGCTCATAACATGTTGAAAGGGGACAATAATAAGTGCTGGGTTAATTAGTAAACAAGTGCTTACATGAAAGGAAAGGGGAAAAGGGGAGAGAAGGGTAAGGTGGGGAAGGGGGAAGAGTCATGCCCCTGAAGATCCTTTCAGGATGCGTGGAACCCTGCAAGGGGACTGGGGGGGACCAGAGATAAGGGGGAAAATCAATGTCTCAGAGAGACTTCTTTAAGATGGTGGGGGGAAAAGTAGATCAGAGATACAAGCCCCTTGAGAGGCAGGAGAAGGACCCATGGAGAGCATTCAGGGTCCTTTACAGTCTGTGAGAGATCAAGGGAGGCCAGTAAGGGGGAGCAATTAGGGGAACGGGGAGAAGGGGTGGGTCTCCACAAGGTAAAATGAAGGTGATTGTAGAGGGGTACAGTTTGACTAGGGCTTAGAGGAGGGAATTAGGAAGGGACATGGCAGGACAGCTAGGTGCAAAGCAATTATCAAGGGCAGAGCTAATGGAGTAGGTGGAGGATGAGTGCCAGATTTTGGGGGTGAGGGAATTCCACATTTTTGGGAGGTGGTTAGAGTAACTGTTTGGGCCAATTTGAATGGATCGGTGGGGGACAGCCAGAGTTTGGGAGTCAGTTGATCTAATGGAATGCGAGGGTGGGGGGTGTTATAAAGGAGGGGGTGAGGTAGGAAGGGAGCTCACCCAACCAGTGCTTGGAGGTGAATTTAGCACAGTGGGAGAGTCGCCTAATTATAAGATAGGGGTAGGATAAGGCACGATAAAGATTGAAGTGATGGGTGCGGCGGGGGGGCATCCAGGGCAAAGTGGCAGAAGGAATTGAAGAGGGTGTCCAGTCTGGCCAGGGAACACCATAGACTACATCACAGTAGTCAAAAATTGGCAGTATTATCTTCTGAACAAGTTCAAGCCTAGCTGTAGGAGGCATGCAACTATGGTTCCTGAACAGGGCACAAAGCTTGGGGTGCAGTTTTTTTCTGGATGGCATCAATATGTCCAGAGAAGTTTAGGTGTTGGTCCAACCAAACACCTAAGTACTGGAAGGATAATGTGTCCTCAAGTATAGTCCCCTCAAGGTTGTGAAAAATGGGTAGGGAGGGAGGCCTTGAGAGTCTCTGCCTTGTGCCAAAGGTCATGGAGACAGTGTTTTTAGCATTGAGGAAAATTTTATGGTTAGCAAACCAAAGTTGAACCTTGTCGAAGTCTTGCTGTAAGCTGGTTGAAACCTCAACAGGACAGTAGCCAGATGCATACAGAACTGTTTCATCTGTATACATATGTATAGCAGAAGATGGGGATCAAACAGAGGGAAGGTCATTTAAGAAGATGGAGACTAGGAGGGTCCCTAATACCAAGCCTGAGGGACTCCAGTGCTAATCGGGAGGGGCGGGGAAGTGGCATCCAAGATCTTAATTGATTGGGTTCTACCAATAACCAACTTTAAGGAAGTCTTAGGGAAGGCTGTGAAATTGGCACAGAACCTAATCAATATACAGGGTACCCCTACCCAGAACCACCTTACTTTAGCCAATGCGTTCAATGAAGTGTTCTCGGACCTCTCTGGGACACTCCCCCCAGACTTCATTGAGGACCCTCTACACTCCAACACCTCTACTACCGATGCTCACCTTCAGTCTGCCCTCCTTTTTACTTCAAGAAACTTACCCCCTCACTAGTCAGAAAATACCTTCTCAAATTGCTCGGGAAATCGTGACAAAGTGCAGACACACTGGACCTCAAACTTGTTACTGTCAAGAGGTCTAAACCTCACTTTCAGATTCCTGTCGATATTGGGAATGCAAGTAATCTCAAACAAGTTGCATTAGAGTAATAAACAAATTTATTACTACCAAAGGGATAAATCACAGTTGCCCTAAGCAGTTCTTACCAATACGAACCGGGAGCCAATGCTAAGCGTTTCCTATGCCTCGAGGTTTCTCTGTAGTCTCTTGGGTCTCCGAGGTGTAAAGCTTGTGCATTACATTATATACCTGCGATAATTACTATGGTTACCAAAAGATAGAAACATTTCTAGTTACAGAGATGAGCCCTATTGGCTAAATTAGAGGTGGCTCCACGGTCCAGGATAACATTATATGATTCTGTAAAGTCATCAGTTTTAGAACAAAGAAGCTCTTATACAGAATCTTACATAACTAAGTGTAGTGGTACAAATCACCAAAAGATGGCTATGCTGTCTTACATATTATAATTATTTCACGGACAGGTGTCTTGGCATCTGACAAGTAAGAAATAGACAGAAAATACATGGTAAAATGTATGTGCATTAGCAAGCAAAGTGGATTACAACAATATGCATTCATATCCTGACATCTGCTCTTATACGGTAGATGCCCTTAGCCCTATATGTTAGTACAATCTATACCTAAGCATTAGCTGTCTACGGTGTACCTCTGAGGGTATCAATTAGGGTGCAGGGACCTCATGTAACATTGGCCTCACTATTGAAGTTCTCCTTCCCATAACTAAGCTCCTGAACATGTCAGTCTGCCATTCACAATTCCCACAGCTGTGGAAATCGGCCATTGTGATTCCTATTTACAAAAATGGAGACAGGGCATCACTGTCAAACTACTGGCCCATCTCAATTCTGCCACCACTCTTCAGAGCACTAGAACACATAGTGGTTGACCAATTGGTTGAATACCTTGTAAAGTACTCAATCCAATGCCAAGAGCAGCATGGTTTCCATAAAGGCCATAGTACCTCCACAGTACTACTTGAACTCACTGGGTTTATTCACCGGTCTCTGGACCAAGGAACCCTAGCAGGGGCAGTATTCATTGACCTCTCAAAGGCCTTCAATACCGTCCACCACTCCCTCCTCTTAAACCAATTAACCTCCATTGGCATCTCTGCAAAATCAACCCTCTGGTTTAAAAGCTACCTAGGACAACGTACACAAAGAGTGAAAATCAACAATGTCCTCTCCGAACATCTGCCTGTAAATCTGGGGTCCTCCAAGGCTCCATATTTGGACTGCTCCTTTTCAGCATCTTTCTCAAGAATCTACCATGCCTCTGCCCACAGCAGTTGCTACTCTATGCAGATGATGCAGTAATCTTCTCAAGCTGCCCAGACCCAGAGAAACTTGAGTGGAAGCTACAACATAGCTTCAGGATTGTTGAGGAATGGTTCCAAAACCACAAACTTATCCTAAACAGCAAAAAAAAACAAAACCATGATGTTCTGCAGCACTTGAAGCAAGTACAAGTCACACGCTCTCAACATCAGTACCCAATCTGGAGCTGTGCTCGAACATACCCAGCAATTTAAATATCTTGTGGTCACACTTGACAGCAGTCTGGCCTATGACCAACACATCAGCAATGTGGCTAGGACTGTCAACTACAAAACTGGTCTCCTCCACAGACACAAGCACTGTCTCACTTTGGACACTCTTAGACTAGCCATCAACAGCTTCGTCCTTTCTATCGTAGACTATGGTTTGGTCATCTATGGTGCTGCTAGCCCCACCGCCATCCGGAGAATATCGGTTGCGCTGAATATGGTCTGCAGGCCGCTCACAGGAGCTGAGTGTCTCACCCATACCTGTGACCTCTATGCTCAAACGGGCTAGCTCCAACTCAGTGGGAGGTTACACTACCAAACCTGCTTGCTGGCCAAAAAGGCACTACTTAGTATTCTTCGTCATGGTACAGCAAATCTACTTCAGTCACACAGCAGCAACTCACAGTGGACAAGAAGTGCCAGCACTCACCTCTTCCATGTTCCTCATCTTCGAACGATGCAGGGTCAATGCTCCTTTGCCTACAGAGAACCCCTCTGGTTTAATGCCCTCAGCCAGGCCATTTCCACTCAATCTACTTTGGGCCCCTTCAAGAGACTATTACGCCAGCAGCTTTCTGCATCCAGCACCTGTGACTGTTTCCACTAGTCCCCCTGCCATTTGACTCTGACCTATCCTCTCTGCAGCTCCCAGTAATGGCATGGTCCAGTACCACCTCTACCCTCCCCCTACACTCCCTCCCTCTCCCTACTACCTTGCCACAAAGTGGCTTGCAACTCTGGATAGGCCACTTGCCACCTTCATTCCACCCCTCCCCCCACCCTCTCCTTTGACAAGGTCCATGACTGCTGCAACTCTCTCTCTCTCACGTTACCACCTCCCCCCGCCCACCATCATTTTAGCCCTCTCTTCACTATCGCCTAGTATTCTCTCTACTAACTGTTCTCTCAGCTAACTTTCTCCCTACCTTCAACTATCCTCTCTGCTAACTTATTGTATATGCAAACCAAGGGTGTCTTACCCTCTATTTTGTCTTGTATTTATAAACCACTGTAATTATTGTAAATGTCTTATACTCTATGTTGTTTAATCCTTTGTAATACTGTCTTCCGTACTACTGACGTGGACCCTTTGCAAAAGAACTCTCAGCTCAAAGGTGTTTAATCCTAGATCTTAATAAATAAAAAAATTAATAAGGTAGGCCTTGAGCCAGTTTGTGGCAGAGGGAGATAGGCCAGCTGCTGGGAGTGGGTTTAGGAGAAGGGAGTGAGAGACGGTGTCAAAGGCCTTGGCCAGGTCAACAAAAATGGCAGAGCTAATTTACCTGTTGTCCATGTCTCGGTTAGGATGGAGTATGTGAGTCATAGGGGAGAGGTGGTGGTTGAGTGTTTTTTCCTGAAATCAGGTTGGAAACAGGTGAAAAAGGAGGTGTCAGATAGAAAAGAAGTGAGGTGGGAGAGGACAATGTACTCTTGAAGTTTGGCAAGGGTAGGGAGGAGAAAAATGGGGTGATAGTTGCCAGGGGATGAGGGGTCACCCCCTTTGGGTAAAGGGAGGACCACAGCATGTTTCCAAGAAGAGAGGACTTAGGCAATAGAGAATGTGAGATTTAGGATTATTGAGAGGGGAGTAGGCAATGGCTGTAGAGGAGAGGGAACAGAGTTTTGAGTTGAGGCCATCGGGTAAGGCATCTTTAGAGGGGGTTGATGGTGAGGAGGGCACTTAGGGCATCACTTGGGGTTACAGTAGTGAAAAAGAAGGGAAAGTGGGAGGGTGGTGGAGGGGGCACACCAGTTGAGGGTGGGGAGAGGGATGGGTAGAAGGAATTTCAGTAGCTCAGTGGCGCGGGAGGTATATTTGGGTGCTAAATTCTGCAACTACAGCTGGTGAGTTGGACACTAGTGAGCTATTTACTTTAAGTACCTGGGGCTGTGGGCAAGATGAGGGGTGAACAGGGTGTGCACCACCTTCCAGAACTTTGAAGGGGAATTTACGTTGGTGATGAAGGCAGATTTGAAATATTCGGACTTGGCTAACCTTGTAGCCCTGGTGCAAGTGTATCTGAGCATGTGAAAGTTTGCGAGATCACTAGGATGCTGGGTAGCTTTATGTCACTTCCAGACTTGATCTATAGCCCTGAGACTGGCCAGAAGTTAAGGGGTTATCCAAGGTAAGTGGTTACCTCTGACTTTGGCTTGTTTGAGTGGGGCAAAGGTGTTCCAGTTTACAAGAAAGATGTCTGAAGTAGGCAAGGTCCTTATGAAATGAGGAAAAGGAGGTTAGGGGAGACCAGTCAGAAGTGGCAAGATTACTCAAGAGAGAATCGAGGTCAAGAGACTTGAAAGAGCAAAATTTTATGGTTTTGTGTAGTGATTTATTTCTGTGGACTTTCCTAATTATGAATATTGGATTATGGTCACTGAGAGCACCACAGAGGATGCCAGAGGTGATGACGTGGTGGGAGTGGGAGATAAGTGCCCAGTCAAGTAGGGAGTGTTGTTGTGTCTTGTGGTTTGGCGGTTGGGTTTGGAGATCATTTGGGAGAGGTTTAGGTCTCCAATTTCATTTTTAGTTTTGGTAGTTTTAGGCGACAACTAATTTATATTGCAGTCGCCTAGGATGAATAATTCCCCAGAGTGAGCAAGGGAAGTGATGGAGGTTAGGACGTCAAGCACGACTGATGAGGGACATTTCAGCAGCAGTATGTGCTGGCTACAAAGACTGGGAGAGTGAAGGGGAGGGTCATATGGATAGCTAGGGAATCATGGATCTCAGGATTGGAGGATGAGTATATTATAGAATATTGGATGGTAGCTAGGACATAAATGGCCATGCCACCACCCCTCCAAGCACAGTCTCGCCTTAGCAGTGAGTAGCCAGGAATGAAGACCGAGTGGTCAGGGAAACTGCTTTTTAGCCAAGTTTCTGAGAAGATTAGAATGTCTGGTTTTAGAGAGCACACAATGGTCTGAATCTGGTCTATTTTTTTGCAACAAGCTGGGGGTATTTAGATGCAGGATCTTTAAGTCCTTTGGGAGGGCTGAGAGAAGAGACCAGGGGGGAGGAAGTAGAGGAGGAGGCACCAGAGGAGCACAGGGCAATGGGGCCTGAGTTGTGGTGGATATCCCTGGTGGAGAGCAACAGGAGAGTGAGTATGAGAAAGTGGAGCTTAGGTGATTTTGAAGGGGCTGGCGAGGAGGTTGGGAGTTTTGAGTAGAAGGGAGTGGGTGAGTGAATAACAAGAAAGTGGAGAACTGCAGAGAAAGTGGACACTTATCAAAGCTGCATAAGGAATAGTGGTAGGGTGAGACCATATTTCAAATGGCAGGGAGGGAGTGATAGCATGTATGTGGGGAAGGGATTGGAGATAGTAACTGATGGGATTGGGAGAGTTATTAGGAAAAGGTGAAAAGAGAGCAAATGGGGTGGTAAAGAGAGGGAAATGAGCAGAACAAGGGGGAGAGAGGACAGTAGGGGTGCATTGTTCATAAGGCAGAGAAATCAGTGAATATTTGATCTAGCAAGTCAAAGAATTTGTAAGTGGGGGGGCAGAGAAGGGGACTGGTCAGATGGAGGTGGAAGCTGTAATTTAGAAAGGAATCTATATGAACAACAGCCAGGGATCGCTTAGATAAAGATTATGTCCCTCTAGTGGCAGTAGAGTATAACCTGCTAATGAGAAAATGGGTTAAAAAGATGCAGTGGGTTACGCAAGTAAATCAGATATTAAACAGGCTGAGGAGGCTCACAGAATCAGAAGAAGAGCCCAAGTAAAAAGTCGACAAGTTCTGAATGGGTTGAAAGAAAAAGAGGGCAGTAGGGTCTAGAGCAGTCCGTGTGGTAATTAAAGGACACACCATAAAACTACAGAGTCAATTATTGATACATGATAAAAATAAAAGGTTATGTATCCAATGCATGGTTGATCTTTGGAATTCACTACTTTTGGATTTAGATGAGAAAATAGTACTACAGTTATTAATGGGTGATTTGCAAATACATGAATGAGAGGAATCTAGTTATTATAATTGAAAAAAGAGGGGATGTCTCAGTTGGCGATATACAGTAGCCTACTTTCATGTTAAGAAATACTGAGGCAAAGGAAAAGAGGAATCAGCACAGTCTGAACAAACAGTTCTAGTGCTAACCAAGGTGGCAAATCCCACACGAACAAAATAAAATAGCAGGTATGGACTGCACAAAAAGAGACTGAAGCAAAAAAAGCCTTATTTCATAAACATTTTATTTGTACTTAATACTTGCACTTTACGATTGCACATTGATGCGGAACACACTTGCATGGAAAGCATCTTTCCAATGCCAGTATGTTCTCCAGTACCAATGTTGTAATGTGCAAATATTGTATTAAGCTTGAGTAAAATGTTTAAGCAATGAAGCTTTTTGTTTCAGTCTCTCTATGTGTAGCCCATATATGCCATTTTGCCTAAACACCATAGTATGTCCTATAGTGAAATACCATTAGAATGTATACACTGCTGCATGGAGAGTAAACAGTTGGTGTGTGAAGCAGAACTGTATTACAGTACAAAGCACATGAACAGGAAACTCTTACTATGGACAGAAGTCTCTCACTTCATATATTCGGATGTACTATGTACTCACATTTTGTATGGCATGAAACCAGTGTTCCAGCTGAGTCCGTATTTTTAGGAGCTGCAGCTCCCATGTCCTTTTTTCCTATTTGCTTCTACAGTTGCACTCAAGTACCCCTACTGATATGACTAGAATTGAGGCTAGGTAAGGAGAAGTGATGTCCTATTGGCACGATGGTTATCTTATTTGATAGTGTTTGCCTGTAGAGTTTTATCCTGGTTTAAAAGGATATTTGGTTTCTCTCACATAGTATCCTTCTAGGCATTTTTTTCTTCACTCTCTTGTATGCCCCCTTCTGTCACTGACACCTGACCGCCCCCCCCCCAGCCATGCCACTTTTCCTCAGTTGTTTCTCTTGGCTGATGCAGTGTAATAGAAAGCTCTCCACGTGGGGTCAAGTGTAGGAGCACTCTTCAATAGGATCTCTGTATTCTGGCCCTTTTCAGGATAACAGAGTTGAGGGTGGGGGCATTGTATTTACTGATGCTGCTAGCTCTGGAGCCAGGGAACATGTTCTGTTTTTCTCCCCCTTAGTTTCAAGGCAGCATGTGGGTGACATTATGAATTGCACATGTTAAGCATGTCAACACATTGAGGTCTGCCTCCACAACTTCTTAGTCTGTCCCTCCTGTCACACTACCACCTGTGGTGGCCCTGGTGGCAGTGTTATGGTGGTGGAGACTATCCTCCCTTCCCGGAGGTATAGAGCATCTTCAGGGATGTTTGATACTTCCTCCAACTGGCCCACAATGACCCAAGATTGTTTCCAGTCTCATGTCGTCTGTGTCATATGGAGTAGCACCACCACTGCACCAATGGGTCAGCCTTCTGGCCATTTTTTGCATTCAGTGAGGTGATTAACATGGAAACATAGAAGTTGACGGCAGATAAGGGCCACAAGACTCATTCAGTCTGCCTGTTTTTTCTACCTTATGAATGTGCCATAGGCCTTTAAACTGTCAATGGCCTATGTATTCATACCCCTCTGTATTGCTCCCTTATGCCTATTCCATGCCTGTTTGAAGCCCTGTACTGTATTCATGTCTACCGATTCCTGAGATAGGCCATTCCATGCATCCAACACCCTTTCTGTGAAAAAGAACTTCCTCACATTACCCCTTAATTGGCCTCCCTCTGATCTCATGCTGTGTTCTCTTGTCCTGCTATTTTTCTTATATTGAGACTTTCACCTTCTTAATGCCCTTAAGATGTCTGAATGTTTCGATCATATCACCTCTCTCCCTCCTTTGTTCTAGGGAATACATACTGAGCTCTGTTACTCTGTACTCATATTTTTTTAATGATGCAGTCCCTACATGTTTTTGGTTGCCCTTTTCTGGACTGCTTCCATTTTGTTAATGTCCTTGTGCAGCTGCGGCCTCCAGTACTGCACACAGTACTCCAGATGGGGCCTAATCAGTGTCTTGTAAAGAGGGATTATTACCTCCCTTTTATGACTTGTGATACCCCTGCTGATACACCCCAACATCCCCCTAGCCTTACTTACTGCTTTAGTTGTCTGCTTGGATGGTTTCAGGTCATTTGTGATGACGATGCCCAAGTCTTTTTCTTCCCTTGCAATTGCCAGCAACTCCCCTCCCAACCTATAGGTGGCGTCAGGGTTTCTCTTCCCTATGTGCATGATCTTGCACTTCTTTGTGTTAAACCCCAGTTGCCACTCTTCTGCCCACCTCATCTGGATCATCTACTCTGTTGCAGATCTTGGTGTCATCTGCAAACAGACAAACCTTATTCTCCAGTTCATCTGCAATGTCACTGGTGAAGACATTGAAGAGGACTGGGCCCAGGACTGATCCCTGAGGTACCCCACTTGTAACTTGCATCTGTTCTGACAGTATACCATTTACCACCACTCTCTATGTTCTGCTCGCCAATCAGTTTGCCACCCTGTAAACCAACTTCTGACCCACCCTGGGCCTACCCAGCATATTAATCAATCTTCTCTGTGGAACATTATCGAAAGCTTTACTGAAGTCAAGGTAGGTGACATCAACTGCACCCCCTTGGTCCACCACTCTGGTTACCCAGTCAAAGAAATCTATGAAATTTGTTTGACAGGACCTTCCTGTTGTAAACCCATGAGGTCTTGGACCATGTGCTCCTATGGATTCCAGATGTTGCACTATCCTTTCCTTAAGTAGTGCCTCCATATTCTTGCCCACTACTGAGGTAAGACTGACTGGTCTGTAGTTCTCTGCCTCCTCCCTGCTACCACTCTTGTGGAGCGAGATCACATTAGCACTTCTCCAGTCTTCTGGGACCTATCCTGTGCTCAGAGGATCACTAAACAGTTCTGATAATGGCTCTGCTAGTTCCACCCTTGTCTCCTTTAGTACTCTGAAATGTATGCCATCTGGTCCCATTGCCTTGTCCACCCTGAGCTTACCGAGCTCTTGAAGAACCCTTTCTTTTGTGAAGGGACTTGTGTAAACCTCCTTCACCGCTGTGTCCATGCTGCTGAACTGTGGGCCCTGCCCTACCTTCTCCTCAGTAGATATTGAGCAGAAGTATCTATTTAGGATAGATGCTTTTCCTTGGTCCTCCCACACACTTCCCCTGATCCCCTTTAATCTTAGCAATACCCCCTCTGGACTTTCTCCTTTCACTAATCTATCTATAGAAATTCTTGTCCCCTTCTTTTAGTGTTCATGCTAGTGTTTCCTCTGTCTGGGCCTTTGCCTACCTTACTGCCTTCCCTGCTTCCCTTAGGAAAGTTTGGTATGCCTCCTTATCTTCATCATGCTGCATTCCCTTATATTTCCTGACGGCCAACATTTTGGTTCTGACCTTTTCTGCTACTGATTCTGAGAACCAAAGTGGTTTCCTTCTTTTTCGCTCTTGCTTTTCTCCCTAACACAATGGGATGTTGCTTCAAATGCTGCATCCTTAATGCTTGCCTACTTTGCCTGTACCCCTCACCTGTATTTCTTCTTGCCAGGGCAATCTTAACTCTGTTGGCCACCTCATCAAAGTTAGCTCCTCTGAAGTCCCATATTTTTGCCTTGGAATGGGATGATTTAGTTCTAGTGGCCAAATTGAACCATACCATGTGATGGTCACTGGCCCCCAGGTGATCTTCTACCTGGAGATCTGTGATCCTTTCCCCATCAGTACAAGATCTAAGATAGCTCTGTCTCTTGTGGGTTGTTGTACCAGTTGTTTGAGGTCCACACCCTGCAGGGAATACACTATGTGTCTAGTTCTGGCAGATGTTCCTGCTGGTATTGATCAGTTTGTATCTGGCATGTTGAAGTATCCCATCATACCAAAATGGTGCAGGGTCTGCACCAGAGGACATATGAAGAAAAACTGAAGGAGCTTAAGATGTATAGCCACAAGAAAAGGAGGGAGAGGGGGTGACATGATATAAACTTTCAAATATCTCAGGGAATTAACAAAGTCCAAGAGGGTAGCATCTTTCAGAAAAAGAGATGTGCAAGAGCAAGGGGGCACAATTTGAAGATGGGGGTGCGGCTGAGAGGTAATGTGAGGAAGTATTTCTTCACAGAGAGGGTGGTAGATGCATGGAACAGCCTTCCTGAGGAGGTCGTAGAGTCAAAAATAGTTGGGGAATTCAAGAATACATGGGACAGACATAAGGCAATTCTAGTGGGGTGTAGGAGGAAGTAGGCAGTTGGTTAACTAGGATCTGCAGCTTATCCATTATGTAAGGACATGGGCAGACTAGATGGGCCAAGCAGTCCTTATCTGCCATCAAATTCTATGTTTCTATCAGAACCTCCCCTTTAGCTGTCATGTTTTGTATATCTTCTAATAGTAATGTGTCTATGTTCTCCCCCTGGTCTGGAGGCCTGTAGACAAGCCCAGCTCGTGTGGCCGTCCCATCTCCTGTTTTCAGGGTGACCCACAGTTCTTCTGGCTCCTTATGTGTATTCTGAATTTCTGTAGCTTTGATATTTTCATTGACATAAAAGGCTACCCCCCTCCCTCCTTTTTCACCTCAGTCTCTTCTGAACAGTACATAGCTGGGTACTAAAGTCTCCCATGTGTAGTTACTGGTGAACCATATCTCGCTAATGGCTACTATGTCCAGTTTAGCCTCTCATTGTTACCTGCATGTCTTGGATCTTGTTTCACAGACCATGGGCATTTGCGTACATGATTTCCATTGGCCAGTTTTTGGTGCGTTAGTTGCTGGGCAAGGTCCAGCTTTTCCCCTGCATGTCGTATGGGGCACTGGACCTTTTTGCTTACATAGTTATGCAAATGAACTACAAACATGATGAACTTCTCTTTTATCACTAGCTGAGGGGGGGAGGAGTGTTCTTCCCATTTGATGTATTGGGTGCTGCACCCCTATCTCAACTGGCTAGTTTAAATATTCTACAAAGACATCAAACTTCTGCCCAAATGCATTGACTCCCTCCTTAGCCAGATGCAGTCCATAAAATTTCAAAAACTTTTGCTCCCAAAACTGTTGCCAGTTACCTACAAATTTATGTCCTTTTTCCTGGCACCAGCCCTTGAGCCCCCCGTTTAGCTCCCCTATCTCCCCTTCTCTGACCTTCTGTCCATCTGTCCCCCTCTTCCAGACCAGCAGGACCTCAGAGAAGGAGATGCCAGACAAAATGGATGGCAGTTTGTTTCTCAGCCTGGTCAGGTGTTCCTTGATCTCCACAACTGACCGGATGGCGAGATTGTTAGTCCCTATGTGTACCAGGACCTCAATGTTTTCTCCTGCTTCTTGCACAGTTTTAGCAATGCTGTCAGTGTCTCTCCATGCTGATGTACCTGGGAGACATCTGACCATTACCCCTGGCTGGAGGAAGGTATCAACTCCCTGAATCATGGAGTCTCCTATGATCAGAAGTGTTTTGGATTTACTTTTTGCTTTTTTTTTGTTTTGGTCCCTGTTTTGGGAGAATTTTGAAGTGCTAACTCCTGTACAGCAGTGTACTGCTCTGCAGTGTCCTTTACCCCTTTGTTTGATTTTGGAGATTGAGGCAGATATCTGTTTGTAGTTTTTATATGGTTTGTGGAGGTGATACATTGGAGAGCACTGAGTGATTGGGCACTCGACATGCCCCTCCAAACCACCTGCCAACCTCCTGGACCAAATATCCTCTGCGGTCGAGGTGTTTCAGTTGGATGTTGGGGAAAAAGCAGGTGGTTCTTATAATATATTTCCACCTGAAAATACAATTTGAGGTGTGCAATCTCTGCCCATACTGCCTGGAGCTGAGCTCTGAAATCTCCAATGGTCCAGCATATAGGACAGCATCCTAAATCCTGTATAATTGCCCTTTTGAAAAGTGTCCCACAGTGCCTGCAGTTAATAAAATCCATTCCAGTTGAGCTGTCAAGTTTAAAACTTGGTCCAAGTAATTAGAAGGAGGAAAATGAAAGCAAAAGTAAGATGTTTTTGTTTGCTTGTTTTTTTTTTTTGTTTTTGTTTTTGTATAACTTGTAACAAATTAAATTACTGTGCCCCTGTAAGTGAGGTCAGTGTGTGGATATCCCTCTTATCCTCCACTTCCTGCTTTGCTACAGGAAATGTCACGACTGTGGTACTCTATAAAAGAAGTGTAGCATGGGGTGGTTGGGGATGGGGGTGGGTAGCTGGGCCCTTCCCCTGCCAAAAAGGAAGAACCACAGATGAAAGATACGAGGAAGTAAGAGCAGAAACAATCAACAAACAACAAATGCAGTAGCACTGAAAGCTTAGCTTAATGATAGATAAAACTGTAAATGCTGAGCGCACCACCTGTAACAATTTCACAGAAGATATACCCTGCAAAAATCTTTGCCACACAGAAAAATAAAGCAGTAACAGAAGATATACCTTGCAAAAACAATTTGAATCAGAGATTACAGCAGTAATCTGTAAGCACAAAACATTAACAAACCTGTAGGCACACCCTGTAATAATGCAGGAGAAAGTATACCCTGCAACAGCAATTTGAATCAGAGAAGATTACAGCAGTAGAATGTAAGCAAAAAACAGTATTAAACCCCGTGAGAACAAAAGAAAACAATGACAAACAGTAACTCTGCCTAGCAAAAAGAAGCCTTAATCTTGTTCCTTGCTCTGAAAATGTTATTCCTTGCTCTGTCCTTACAAGCAAACCTTGAAGAAAAGAGCTCAGGTGAAGCTTGGTGCCTTTGCCAGCAAACCTAGTCTTTCACCTGTCTTGCCGTTGTCTTTCCTGACTAGCTGACCCCTCCTCATTCCAATGATTCACATTGTCCTGGGACCCCCCTGGAAATGCCACACCACAACCTTCCTTTGGTTCAATCATCTGGAGTTTATTTAGGTAGAAACCCCTTTTCATATAACATAATTCCATGTTCACATTTCCAAGATACTTTATTACATTGTCCTGGGCTCCCTGCCCAACATATAAACAATATACACAATTAAATGCATTTAGGTCTGAGCCTACCATTCCATTCTTCATGCGGCCCAGGTGTTGGTAACCGGTGCCCACCCCTTCAGTGTGTTCTTTCTGGATTCAGGTGTCCTTCCACCTGACCACTCAGCCCCATTCCCCCTTGAGGCGATTACCTCATAGGGAGCCCACCCCTGCCTACCCGTACCCACCCTATCACTTGGCCCTTTCTGAAAGTTTTTCCAGTCCTCCACATATAACCGTTGCTCTTATCCAGCAACCCAGTAGTCCCATGACACCACTGGTGCCCCTGTTGCCCTTACCTGGCAACCCTTAATGTACTCTTCTGAGAACTCCCCTTAAATCCCTTCCTAATAATGGGTGGGTGGGTGGAAATTAAAAGAAGTTTCAGCTGCAGTAGAGAGAGCGTTCTCTCCTCTCTGCAGCCCCTTATCAACCCCTCAGGGCTCCCCCTCTTCCTGTGGCTACAAGCCAATCCTGTGCTTCTTCACCCTCCCCCCTTTGCCCCACTCCTTGTCTGACCTCATGAGCTAGCTCCTCCCCCTTATGATGTCACTCATCTCCTTAATAACCACTCCCTTCTTACTTTGTCTTGCCTGACTAGCTGACCCCTCCCCCTTCTGGCTTGTCCCTTCCTTTCCATCCATCTCTTTTCCAGGGGGACTTCCTGACAATCTAGGCTGCCCTTTAAAAGGGCAACCTCCTTTGTCCTGGACCCCCCCTGGAAATACCACACCACACCCTTCTTTTGGTTCAACCATCTAATATGTATTTGGGTAGAAACCCCTTTTCATATAACATACAGTAATTCCATGTTCACATTTCCAAGATACTTTATTACATTGTCCTGGGCTCCCTGCCCAACATATAAACAATGTTCACAATTAATTGCATTTAGGCTTGAGCCTACCATTCCATTCCTCATGCAGCCTGGGTGTGGGTACCCGGTGCCCACCCCTTCAGTGTCTTCTTCTGGGTTCAGGTGTCCCCCACACCTGAACCCCCCAGCCCTGTTCCCCCTTGAGGTAATTACCCCATAGGGAGCCCACCTCTGCCTAGCTGTACCCCCTACAGCTCTGAACTTTCTGAACCTTTTTCCCACTAGCCCATGTTGAGCAGCATCCCTGTGACCCAATTGGGCTTCCCCATTAAAAACTACCCCGTAGGCCCCTGCACCCTTGCCAGCTCCCCACAGCCCACCTAATGGTGCCCATGAAAGCTGCATTCCCAGCTCCTGAAAGGTGTACCCTGTCCATCCTGTACCAACCCAGGGTGTCATGCCTGATAACCTCCTGGGGAATGTATCCCCCACCTGTCTGTTTGGCAACAGTCTGCTAATCTCTGATTCACTCTCTTGTGGGCCTTGTCAACCACTAACAGGTTCCTGGCCCCCCTCCAGCTCCTGTGCTGGATCATCTCAGGCCAAGCTATATGTATACTGGGTCATCTGGCTTTTATCACTGAAAAGTCCTTCCAGATCATGTGGACCAAAGCCACCCATGGCAATTTGCCCAGATCATTGCCCCCAAGATGCATCACAATCATATCTGGCACTGGCTTGGATCTGCTACCCTCCTCCAGTAGTGGCAGCATCTCCATCCACCTCAGGCCCCTACGGCTAATCCATATGATCTTGATTTGGTTTGGATCCTGACCCAAATGCTGCTCCCCCATCATAGTGCAGGCCCATTCTTCTGCCCAGTGGACGAAGGAGTGCCCAACAATCCACACCATGCTGCGACCACCAGTTCCTGGAAAACACAAGGTAAAACATGTTAGCAATCACTGCCGAAAGTACCTTCTTTATGCCTGAGATGACCATCTGCCCACTCTCAGGATTTCAGCTTGCAATCCCCCCTTTCTACCACTTTCTGAAGCTGCCCTTATGTGGAAGAAATATGATGCAAAACCACCTGGTTCATCTCTGAGGAAAAGCATCCCTTTTGTAAGCACTGCCGTAACCTGCGCGGCCGTGACTGGGTCCCCACCACCATGCCAGAAGAAGCACCCAATCCCTGGTGGCTGAACTGCCCAATACCTATCCAATGCCACCACCAATATTCCACCATCTGTTTTCTCTTTTCAGAGGTCGACCTTGCACCCCCGCCCCACCTGGTCTGTTTTTGAGCAACTCAGCTAAACTGCAGCCGAAGAGGCCATCCAGGCAATGTCCTCTGCCTGAAGTGCCCCCCATGTCCCTTTTTGTTTGTGCGATTATCTCCCCCACCTGGAAGGTCACCCTCTGCATTACCCTAAAAATGGCCTCAAACAGCCATCCTTCCTGGGCCCAAGAGCAGGCACATGTTAAAACTACCACCAGCTGCTCCAGCAACTCTGCCCCGATGGGCCTGTGCCCATCAATCCTGCGCCCTTGCAGCCTCAGCCACCCTTGCTGCATGTGCTGCACCACTGGTACCCTATTTGGTGGCCCCCACCAATTTGCCTGACACACCAATCCGATGCCAGCCAGATGAATGCCCATCGTGGCCCCTGACATGCCTCCCTGCCAGTTTGCAACCATGTACCTCATGACCTGCGCATCTGTTACTGAGCCGCTTACCTCCATCCCAAGACCTACCTGAAAAACCTGGAAGGTCCTCCATGCTGCCTCATAGGCAGGGCCCCTACTTTTCTGTGGCACAGTGGGACCAAGTTCTGCGGCAAGACTACCATTTGCCGCAGAACTTCGGCGGCGGTGGTTTGTAATTTCCGCGGAAGTTCTGTGGCACTAACAAACTACCACATCACAGTGACAGCTTGTCATCCTGACTTCAATTTCATGTCAGTTTTTATAGCAATCAGGATGGTGGAAAGCACAGTAACACTAGTTCAAAAAATAACAGAATTATAAAAATAATTTTATGCCTAAAAAAGCAAAACAAATGTCTCTCCCTTAAGGTCCAAGCCTGTTAAATAAATGACATATGCAGAGGGGATCCTTTGTGATAAATAAGGTATTTGTGTATGCATGCTATCTATCCCACTAATGAGGTTTCCATTCTCTATCACTTAATTATATATTTTTATGTGCTTTCTACACCACTCATGAGGTTCCCACTGTGTAACACATATATTTATATGCAATCTGTAGCATACATACAAATGTGTGTGTGTGTGTGTGTGTGTGTGTGTATATATATATATTTTTTTTTTTAATTTCCATGAACTTGCATCCTCATTCATACAGATCCCATTAGAAGTGGAATAGAGGAATTATTGCAAAACTCATTTTTGATGTCAACCTGCTTTCCCTGACACACTGAGTAACCCCATCAAGCCATGACATGCATGTGAACCGATTGTGAGATAGAGCTCTCCAGACCAGCACAATGTGTCCACCATGTGACAGAACACTGCACCATACCTTCCCAGGCTCCAAGCAATGATGTGTTCCACCAGTCCTTGTGCTGCCCAGCCAGCTCCCAGAGCTAATCTCTGAACCTGAGTTGCCGGCACGGGAACACAGCATGCTATCCTCTGGCCCAACAGCTGTCCCTGCACACAACATTTCTCCATAACTTTTAGGTGATTCTATCAACCAATGACAAGATGTAATCAATAACCCTGGCAAAAATGCGTACAGTGCAATTATTTATTTAACAGGTCTATTCTTTCAAAAGGTCTACACATTATTATATTCCACTTTTCTGGGCATAATTACTTTAGTTTTCTTAAAAATGACAGTTAAATTCATTTTACCAGTTATTCATTTCAGATGGCATCTCTATACCTTAAAGGCACAAATAGGTTTGTACAAAGTGAGGTATGGACTTAACAGGTCTGTGCTATTGACAAGGTTTTGTTTAAGTTGGCCCTAGTGCAATAATGTAAGACTGAAAATTGTATTAGGCTGTAGTAAAGGTTGAGCAAATATCACCATGCCTGATGTGCTGTGCCACCGTCTCTGGCAGTGGGAGCTGTGGTAGATAAGTGACTGTTCATTTCTGTTGCAGATTGCAGCCATTTCATTAGCTAATGTATGATATTATAGCAATGATAACATCACATTCTGAGCATATGGGGGTTTAAGATATAAAAAAGAGGGGAAGGGAACCAGATTCTATGGAAAAACAGAAATATTAATAAAAATTCAACAAGAAGAGTGAATTCTGCGGCACCACAGAAGTTCTGCAGTGGATTGCAAGTTCTGCGCAAAATTATGTGGCCGCAGAATTCTAGGGGCCTTGCTCATAGGCCTTCAGTGTACAGCCCAAGTGCCTGAATAGCTGGCCCTGCCATCCAATTTCACAGAGCTCTTTGTGGGACCAGGACCTCTGAATTGCTGCTGTTGGTGCCAGTTCGGGGAACCTGTCCAACTGGAAACATGAAAGACTGTCAGCAATATCATTCTTCATTCTCTCAACATGCCAGGCCATAAAGGACAACTTAAGACATAGCCCTTCCTGAACCAGCTGCCTGGCTACTCTCAGGATCACCTCTGTGGTCCCAGACTGCCTGTTCAAAATGGCCACCACTGCCATGCTGCAGCTTGTGTTCCCACACTATTAGGGAAACCAGAATGAGGAAAGCCTCCAGCAAGGTGATATCTCTGCTTAGCCCCAGCTCCCCCCACCTGGGGAGCAATGGTTCTGAGATCCATTCCCCTTGAAAGTAGGCCCTCACTCAAAACTGCCCGATGCATCAGTAAATAATTCCAGCTCAACCCCATCCACCCATGCATCCCTCCAAAACTTGGTGCCATTATACCCCTTCACGAAAACTTCCCAGTCCTACAGGTCCTCCTTCACCCCAGAGGCCAAGTCAACCCAGGGCTGGGGGTGTCTGGCCTTCATCAATGCCCTAGCCAGGTGTCTGGTAAACACCCTGCCAGGAGCTATTGCCCGGCAATCAAAATTCATGTGACCCAGGACCTGCTGGACCAACCTGAGCTGAGTGCACCTGCACCTCTTGAGCTTTAAAATGAGCTCCTGCAGCTTGGCCACCTTGTCCAGTGGCAAGTGGAAATATTGCTAGTCCAGATCTAGCTCAATGCTGAGGAACTCCAGTTACCGGGCAGGGCCAGCTGTCTTGTCCTTCGCTAAGGGAACTCCCACGCTCCCACATATGGACTCAAAAGCTGACAGCATCCGACTGGTGGCAGCTTTGTTTTACCACATGAAGAGAAAATTGTCCAAATAATGGACCACCACCCATGCCCCGTGACTTCTGATGAAAACCCTCTGCAGCCACATGCTGAATGTTTCAAATGTGGCACAGGCCACTGAGCAACCCATAGGCATGGCCTTGTCAAAATAAAACTGCCCCTGGAACTGAAAACCTAAGAGTTTCCAGTCCTCTTCTCTATCTGGCAGCAGCCAGAAAGTGGATTTGATGTCCGTCTTTGCTACCCACACTTCCTCCCTTCCCTTGATTAGATCCACCGCCTTATCCAGAGTTTTGTATGATACTGCATTGTGTACTAATGAAATGTTATCGTTGACTAAATCCCCATCAGGGTACCAAAGATGGTGTATAAGCCAGAATTCACCCAGGGCCTTCTTAGGCACAATCCCCAAGGGAGATACCCTCAGGTTCTTGAAAGGGGGATCCAAAATTTGCTTCTCTATCAGCCCTGCCTCCTGCTCCTTCTTTAACTTCTCAACCACCTCTTCCTTGCTTTTCACTGATGCCAGGTTTTTTCCCTCATCGCCTTCCTTTCCCCTGTGTGATATAAATTAAATCCCTTCTGAAAATCTTCTCTCAGCATCCCCCAGCTACCTGATCTGGAAAACCGAGGGTCCATTCCCTGATTACTTCTGCCTTAACCAGTGTCTAAGCCAGGGAGTAGCCCTGGCCCCCATGTGCCTGACCATGATCACCTCCCCCCATACCTCCTGACCCACTCTGCCACCTGAAATTGCTACCCTGTCCCACCTGACTGCCTCCCCTATATCCCCCCTGACCCCCCCAAAAGGGCTGACCTGCAGACCCCATGGCCTGTCTGTCCCTTTGGGCCTTGCACCTGATAACAGGGTGGAACCCTCTGCACCCTGAGAAAGCATGTTAGTACTTGCACGTGGCCCAAGTGCAGCTAGCCTTGTTGTACATCCAGCAGGCTTTTGCCCCAGTCCCCCCACCACCCTTCCTCCCTTCACTGCCAGAACCCCCAGGAGCAGACAGCATCCTAATCCACAGATCAGAGAGCATGACAGTCCACCTTATGTCCCCGTGAGATGCCTCCCTCTGCCAGAACATTTCATCATATACTAAGCACCATATCCGCTGCACACCATGTAAGCTTCACAGATGATGGCTGAGTATGTGAGGAGTGGAATAGCCAAATCCGGTTTCTTCTGGAGCATGATCACATTGAAGTGTGTAAAATCTCCATCCATGCCCCAAAGCTTTTTCCCTTATAAGTGCCATCTTCACTGGCATTGCCTACAATGGCCAAGGCCACTGCCATTTATGAATTCCCGACTGACTCCTTTTGCTCATATTTGCTCATATTTCTTTGCTGTATCTTTATCAATAAGGGCAAACATGTCAACATACTCCCCTTTCCATATCTTATCTTTCAATGCCTGGGACACATGGTCCCCCAGTGTCATATCTGGGGGCAAACCATAGCAGCCTTTGTTGGCCACCGCCCCCATCCTAGTGCTGACGGGCCCCTCATCCAATTTGTCCTTCTGAAGCTCCATCCGGGTCTTGTTCACCTCTTCCCACCCCTTATCCCCTTGCTCCTTCATAATATCAGCCAGGTAGCCTTTTAGGCTCCAATCCACTGACAGATCCAGCAGAGGTGCCTTACACTTCTCCGGCTGAGGCTCACCACCCTCCTCCAGGTTTGTTCTGGTCACCCGCTTGGTGGGTCTCTCCTTAGCTGCTGGTGTCTCCTTGATTTTGAATGCATTCCTCACCTTTTCGTCCTCTGCCCTGGACTCCTTCAGAATGGCCTGCACCAGGTCCATGACCTCCGTGGCTTTGCTTGTCAGCATTTCACTGGTTTTCTGTTTTGGTGTCTTCCTAGGTGCCATTCTGAAACCACAAGAAGAAGATTAGACCTTGCACCAGCCCCCTGTCCCCAGGTTTCCTCACTCCATCCCACTAGTACCCTGCCCTAACCTTTCCTCTGTGTCCCACTTAAGGAAGCCACAACCTGGGCACTGTCAAAGCAAATCATTGCCCAGTCTGTGCTGGGCCCCATCCCCTTGGGTGATAATACCAGTCCCAATGTGTCATGCTCCGCCCCTATGCTGCAGACCACTCCCTGTGGCTGAGAAAGCCTACCACGCTTCCCCTTCCCAAACCCCATGTGGTGCGGTTCATTGTAGTGCCAATAAAAACACAGCCCATGTGTCACTCGTATGCCCTGCAGCATTGCTCAGGCCCGTGCCCCCTCACCTGCATATGTTACCTCTCTCACTGACCTGGAGCCATGCCTTGGGGTCCGATTAGTGCCAGGGCCCCTGACCAGTCTTCACTTGGTGGACACACCCCCTTTATCCCCTGTTGTATTTCCAGGCTTTTGTGCCCCGCCTCCTGTTAGGCCACGCTATGTTGCTCCCCTTCCCATCTATGGCCTAGGCAGCAGGACACCTCATGATCCTACCCCTCCTGCATGGATGGTCCCGGCCAAGTTGCTTGTGCTCACCCACCAGCAGAATCCCATAAGATGCAGCCCTGGCCCCTGAGCACACTGCCTAACTCGGCCTCTCCCTGCCCCGGAATCCCCCATGTTGCTTGCACCTCCAATTCTGTCATGCATGGCAGGTACACGTGGCTGCATTCTCCATGCGCACACCAATTTGGGTCCCATTGCCACATTGGTGCCACCACCACGCTGGGAGGAAAAACCAATAAGGCGAGTAATGCAGAAACGCTTCCATCTACTGGTGAACCTGGGCCTCTTGCCCCTTCCTTACCACTCAAACTTTGGCCCGCTCAGTTCTTCCCTGAACCTTGCTACCCCAGACCTGCATCGCCTCAACTGGCGACCACCATGCGGTCCCAACACCTGGTCCCATGCCAACTGAGGCCCCCATCAATAGCACAAAATGCCCCAACAGCCAGCAAATGCATGACTGAAGTCTCTCTGCACCCGCCTTGCTCAGGGCCCAATCCTGAAATAGTGCCACACTGCCATGCTGGAAAAAACCTGAAAGAGGAGCAAAATGCAACAGACAAACCATTCCTCCAAGAAACTTGTGCTTCTCACTTTTCTTTCTGCTCGCACTTCATCCTGTTCAGCATCTCCCCAACCTTGCTGCCCAACCCCGAGCCTCACAAAATGGTGACCGTCACTTGGTCCAAAACCCCAGGACCCAGACCTATGGAGGCATCCACAACAGCACCAAACAACCTTAGCACCAGCCCGCTGCCATTCCAACACCCACAGAGCTTTCTACCATCCCAAACCCCAAACGCACGGGCCAGTCCGTGACTGCACCCCTCCATGGTGAGCCCCTGCTGGGCCAACCACCACGTAGCCCCACCAGCTATGCAGCCAGGCCCCCCTCCTTGCTTTCTCATATCATTGGCTGGCAATACTCACTTGAATGTTAACAAAGCATTCCATGCAATCATACTGGCATTTTACATATAAAGCACTGTAAAAGATGAAAAACAGTGATTAATTGTCTATATTAGTTTGCCCAGTTACTGCCTCCCCAAACATGTCTATGCCTCCCTTTACCCCTTATTTCTCCAATATTACTTGATTTGGGCCTTCCCCCTAGCTTTTCTGTTTTTTTTTTTATATTCTTCCTAAACGCTTTGTGTGGAACCCACCAGAACAGCTTCTCTTGACCTTGCCAGGCCCCTTTGTCCCCTCAACTTACCTTAGTTCATGTTTCTAAAGCCCCAACATCCAGATTGTCTTGTACAAATTGAAAGAAGTTTCAGCTGCAGTACAGAGAGGGCTCTCTGCTCTCTGCAGCCCTTTATCAAGCCCTCAGGGCTCTCCCTCTTCCAACCAGTCCTGTGCTTCTTCCCCCCCTGCTTTACCCCATCCCTTGTCTGACCACATGAGCTAGCTTCTTCCCTTGTGATGTCACTCCTCTCCTTAACAATGTCTACCCTCTTCCTTTGTCTTGCCTGACTAGCTGACCCCTCCCCCTTCTGGCTTGTCCCTTCCTTTCCCTCCCCTTCTTTTCCAGGGGGCCTCCTGACAATCTGGGCTGCCCTTTAATAGGGCAACCTCTTTTGCCTGATTTGCAGGTGTATGATCTATGTATTTACAGCACTTTGTTCTGGGCTGTATGGATGGGGGGTTGAAAGTAAATGTAGGGGCAGATTTTTTGCTGTTTCAGACTACTGTATTTTCTGGTTTCTTATTCCTGGTTGATTGCAGTTTGTTTCCATTCAGTACAGTATGTCAACAGGCTTGTATGTTTGTAGTCTTTAACTGGTGGGTCAGGGAATATCCATCTTAGTTTACTATCTTTACTTGAGCATGGTTTATAGTTTATTTGTAATGTTCTGGAGGGATAATAGTATGGGGTTATATGTAACAATAAGAGACATATTGTCAGGAATAGTTTTCGTTGTATTGTAGTACAATTTCTCACAGCATTTTTCTACACATTCCATGCCAATGTTATGTTCTTGTTTGAATGTTTCTATTCTTACACCCTAATAGTCTTATCCTAATCGGATACTAAAAGCCTGTTTCCAGAGCTGTTAATGATTGGCTGTACCCTGTGTAAAATCTCTGATTCCTATGTTTTAAGTAGTCTTTTGGGGTTTTTAGTTGAAGGTCAGGGTACGGAAGCAAAGCACTATAGTAATTGTGTGAAATGTTTTCCTCCAACTTTGACAGTTTTTGTATATACTTCCGAAAACAAAAAGTTTTTTCACTGCGCTTCAGCAGGCTCGGCCATTTGCTGCACCGCAATGAGGGTGGCTAGCCCTTGCAATTATCAGACTAAAACAGGAGCATCTCCTTGTTTGGACTCCTACCTACCCGGTTGGCACTTGCCAGTGGAAATCTAAATTTGGTAGACTTCTGTTACATTACAAGTAAAAACTTCTTTGCAGTTAAATGAGGTCAAAATGTAATAAGGAACTTTGGCATTGATATTTGGTGAATTTAATGAGGTACTTCTATCGTGCATCAGGATACCTATTTTTTAATATTAATGTGTTTTCTAGTTTGTATTTATCTATAGTGACACTGTTATTATATATTATGTGGATTTGCCATAGGACCCATTAAAGGTGTAGGTCATATAGATATTTAAGCACTTTTTGATTTACTTTGAAACAGATTTTTAAGATTGCTTTGTCACTTTAAGAAATGTTTAAATAGTGATGTCATAACTGTGACCCAATGAGAGCAAGTGTACTTTGGATCCACTAGGATGCATTGAAACTGTATCTGTGTTTAGTATTCTCACCCCTTGAAGACTCATACAGGAATCGACGTACTAGGGGTATTGCTTGTGACAATTGCTTTTTTATGCCCAAAGAGTAAAATTGCACATTGGTGTTTAACATATGACTGTCTGCTGCCTGCTTTCTTATCTGTGCACCGTACATTTGTTTTAGTTGTGTAGACTTCCCCTGTTCCATGGTATAGTTAGTTGATGAGTACTACACATGCAGTGATGCTCAGAAATAGGTTCTGTTGTAACTGTAGATATCTTGATACCAATATCAAAATCCCTGTGGTCTTAAACAATTACATCACAAGAAAACCATTGTTTAATACATGCTTAAATTGTTAAGATTAACTCCCTCCCAGCTATCCTGCCACTATCCTTATCGATTCCCCCATGATGTGCCACCTCTTCCTCTACCTCCTCATCCCTCGTGACAACCTCTACATCCCAACCTTCCAAAAAAAAACTGCAATTGCTTGCTATCATCCTTATCCCTCTCTCCCCCACTTTACTTCTCAACCTGCCACCTACCTTAGCTTTCTAGCACTCAGTCATTGCTCCATCCCCACTCTACTCACTCCCCTTTCCTTGCATTCCCCCCTTTGCTTCCCCCTTCCCCACGTCATTCTCCCCTCCCATTACCCATAGTTTTTTTTTTTTCTCTTTTCCTTACATTTTTGTTATAGACAAAGTCTCTCTACTGGCTGCACTAAAACTGTTACTACTGTATGTATATTGTTTGAACATTGTCTGCATATTGCTCGTATCATGTTATCTTCCTTGGGGAGCTGTTTTGTTACTCTTGTTGTTTTAACTGCTTGTCCTGCTATGACATGGAACCATTGTAAAAGAGCCACTGGCTCAAAGGTATTGTAATCCAATATTTAAATAAATAAAATAAATAAACTGGAATTACTGAGAGATATTGTTTGACATTTCATGAAATGGTACAACCTATCACCCAGCACTCTTGTAACATTAGTAATTAGACTTACTAAGAATTATTGATTGACACATCATGCCACTGCACAACTTATCACTGAATACCAGTGTACATTTATGTTTATCTTCAGCTCCTCCATTATGTAAAGACTGTGTATTTTAAGGACACTGCAGGTGAGAAGGTGTTTTTTGATGTGAATGGAGATTCTCCTGCGACATACGACATACTAAACTGGCAGGTATCCCCTGATGGAAGTACCAGCAAGTATGTGCATGTTGGACATTTTGACTCTCGTGCTTCTTCAGAACAAGACATCTTCATTAATGAGAGTCTTATTTTGTGGAACGGAGGCAACACACAGGTCAGTGCACAACAGAATGTGTTATACTGTAGATACACAACAAACTCAAAGAAATATGCAATATAATCAAGAAAACACATAACACCTTGGGGTAATTTTATTTTAGGAAGTTGAGGTATTCAGTCTTTGTGGAGCATTGTGATGGTGGAACAGCATGGAGAGAAAGCAACCCAGAGAAGATCCAGGAGTGCAGCCAGTGGGGCTCACTTTCTGAGTGAGGTGAGTGAGCTGGAGAGGCACTCAGAAGTGGAGCTGGTGGGGCTCATCCTTCTGGACTGCAGGTGCAGTCCAGGGGATATCCTGAGAGGTGGCCATTGGAGGTTGGCTAGTCTCAAAGGAAGGATCCAGTGGGGCAGCTGCTGGAGGGTGGCCACTGACACAGGGGAGTCCTTGGACTGCTGTGTGACCTGGGATGGGACAAAACCAGGCTGTGAATCTATGGTGCAACTGCAAGAAGATCTTTTGAAGCTCCTCCAGAACTGTGAAAAGGACTGGGAGCATGACCACCTGAGACATGCTTTTCAGACTGCCAAGTCCTTTATGGATGCTGAGTTGGTGGCTTTTCTGTGTTGATTTGGTCAAGTGTGCTATAATATACAACTTTACTGCAAGAAATAGCCAGTACCAGAAGGGTGAAAGCCTAATGGTACTTGTATTGACTGGGCTGTGGAGGTGATTGCTCCTCAGCATTTATCCATATAGACTGCTGATTATTTATGGGTTTTTGGACTTGGATATGAATTGTCGTTGACAAGTCTGCAAATGTAGACCTGTATGGACTTGGATTGAACAGTTAAAGAACTCTGACTTGCTGGACTGGTGTTTCTTTTACTTTTTCAGAGGATTGTGTATTTATAGATATTTATTGAACTTATTCGTGAGTTTGAGAGAGTGTTTGGGGATTTGTGTGTGTGTGTGCGCGCGTGTGTGAATGGCATGAGGGTTCATATTGTAAAATTAGTATTTATTATTGGTTGGTGGCTGAGGATGAGTGATTTGGGGGGTTTTGTAGCCTTAAGTTTTGTAGGGTGTTAATTTGAGTGGTTTTGGGTGGTTGTTTGTTAATTGTGGGATTAGTTTATTTTGGCGTGAGGATTTTACTCTGGTAATATGCATTTAGGACAGTGGCCCTTAAGGTGCAGCTACGTCTGGGTTTCCCTACAGGACCTCCATCCCTTTGAGCTCCTAGCACTTCTGATGGAGGTTTATAGGAGGCATAGGGCTTTGGGGATAGCTTGGGGGGGGGATGTTGTCCCCAAGTAGCTGTCAGGGTGTCTGGAATTCCATTGGTGAGGCTAAGGAGATGCCCTGGGGTGAAATGGAAACTTGAGAGGGGGTTGCCATACTTAGTTCCCATACATAAGGGCTCCACATTAGAGGGTGGGCAAATAGCTGGTCCAGCTGCCTCACCTCACCTCATCTTACTTGGATTGTGTTATGCAATGCCAGGTAGATGAGGAACAAGAATGCCATATTGGCAGACTTGATATCCTTGGTTGACCTGGCTTGCACCATGGAGACCTGACTGGATGAGAATGCTGCACCCGTTTTTGAGGTGGCAGTGCCAGCTGGGTACTCTGTGATACACACATGAAGGAGGATTGCGGGGGGGGGTGGCTATTTGTTTTAAATCTAGCTTGAACCTCATGGTGCTACCTGTTGGTCCTGTGCAGTCCTTTGAGTGTGTGGCCACCCGAGGGGGGGTTGGTGCAGGCTTTAGGGTTCTCCTGCTCTATCATTCCCCAGGAGTAGATGGAGACATTTTACTGGAGATCAAAGAGCTTGTCGCCAGCCTGGTCTTGGAGTCCCCCAGATGGTTGATTCTGGGGGACATCAATGCTTGGGTCCACAGTGAGCTCTCAGGATTTGAGAGCTATCTCATTAGGAGTAAGGGGGTTTTGGGTCTGACACAAATGTTACAAAAGCAACACACTTGGGAGGCCACACGCTGGACCTTGTTTTTTCTTCAGGTTTAGATATTATTGAACTTAGGGTAGATCCGGTGGTTTGTTTGTATTACAGCACCATGGGGTTAAGGTTTAGGACCCTCCCCCCAGACGGTCCTGCCCCTGTGGAGATGGTCCAACACCATTGTTTAACAGGAGTTTCCTTGATGGGACTGCTTATGGTGATGGATCTATGGAGTGTTATGGCAGTATGCACAGTTATTTGCCGAAAAGGTGTCCTCTATCAGGGCTGAGGTCACATCGAGCATTTCTTGAAAAGGATTCAGGGTTCAGCCTGAGCCATGTTGAAACTCCTCTTGTCTGGGATGAGTTTGAGCTGGTTAGGGTGGAGGAGGTGGTTGAGATAGTCTTGAAATTGTGACCAACACAATGTGATCTGAATCCAGGTCTGACTCGCCTTCTGGTTGGATGTTTGAACCTGATTGGACCTGTGGTTGTGGAGGATGTCCAAAGTTCTCTGAGGAGTGGGGTCTTTCCATTGGCCTTGAAAGACACCTTGGTTAAGCCCTTTTTAAAGAAGCCCTCTTTGGATCCAGACTGCCTCGGCAACTACAGGCTGGTCTTGAACCTCTCATTTTTAGGGAAGGTTAGAGAAAAGAGTTGTGGCCATTCAGCTTGAGAGGCATCTTGCCTCTTCCTCCACCTATGAGTCCTTTCAGCCTGGGTTCCATGCAGGGCATAGTATGGTGACTGCCCTGATGAGGGTGCTAAATGATCTCCTGATGGCAAGGCACAGGAGAGACTGTACCATCCTGGTCCTCCTGAACCTCTCTGTGGCATTTGACACCATGGATCATGAGGTGCTTCTTGATCACCTGTGGTTCTGGTGTGGCCTGTCCAGTAATGTCATCAAGTGGTTCAGGTCATACCCGACAGACAAAGTGCAAAGGGTGAAAATGGGGTTAGCCTCATCTAACCTGGAACCTCTGTGCTGTGAGGTTCCGCAGGGTTTGGTTTTGTCACCCTTGTTGTTCATGGTGTATATGCTGCCACTGGGAGACATTATCAGGTGGTACAGGCTGAGTTTTCACAATTATGCAGATAACACCCAGCTGTACCTGTCCTGTGTGCTCGATATCCAGGTGGCGGACTCTCTATTTAATAGCTGCCTTTAGGAAATCCAGACATGGATGACTCAAAACTGCCTTAAGCTTAACTCAGACAAGACTGAGGTACTGGTGGTGCATCCGGGTCATCAGAGTGGGAGGTGAGGGGTTACCCCCTAGCCTTGTGCTGGGTGGGGTTTCCCTTGCCCCATCTAAACAGGTGAGGAATCTGGGTGTGATCCTAGACAATGGCCTGACACTTGATGCTCAGGTGTCAGCTCTGGTCAAAAGTGGATTTTACCATCTTAGGAACATCACCCAAATCTAAGCCCTGATCCCGCCTGAGGACATGACCATGCTGGTACATGCTTTCATCATATCCAGGTTGGACTACTGTAATGCTCTGTACCTAGGGTTATGTGGAGGCAACCTCTGCAGACTGCAGCTGATGCAGAATGTGGCAGAAAGATGGTTGACAGGTTTGAAAAGGTGTGATCATATTACCCCACTCCTCTGAAAACTGCACTGGCTGACGGTGATGGAGAATTGTCTTCAAGATAGGGCTCCTGACCTATAAGACCCTGCATGAAAGGGAACCTGTTTATCTGCAAGATCTCCTTGTCCACTACCGGTCACCCCGGGCACTCTGTTCTGCCGGGGGACTCCGCTTTAGAGTTCCCAGGGATGGCGGTGGCACTGGGGGACTGGGCATTCTCAGTGGCCTCATCTACCCTGAGGAACTTACTGCCTGGTTATTGGAGGGGGGGAACCCTTGGTAGAAGCCTTTGGAAAGGGTCTGAAAACATCTGCTCCACTAGTCTTTTATTGATTAACATAGTCTATGTTTTAAAGTGGGATAGATACATTAACTGTTTACTCCTAGTCAACTTATTTATTTTGCATGATTTTAAAAATTGCACTGAATTGTATTGTACTGGGCCCCAAGTCCCTGAAATGGGGTACTTTAGAAATAAAGTATCTATCTATCTATCTATCTATCTATCTATCTATCTATCTATCTATCTATCTATCTATCTATCTATCTTATGGGTTATTCTTGCCCCAGCTTTACTCATTACTTGATCCCCTTATTCAGAGGTGCAATGAATATGGACATTTGCTGATATGTTGTTTAATATTAACAATAATTGCGCATTAGTACCAAGCACATACACATTTATAAAGCAGTAATAACACAGTTCAAATAAACTGCTACCCTTTATTTATTTTGATATAATCCTATTGAATAATTGTGGCGATTCATTGTCCTCCCTTCTTCTCCCTTCTTTTTATCTTTTACTAATTGCAACTTCACAATAGAAACTATCATACATTCTATAAATCTTACATTGCTGGGGCTTCAACTTATGTACTTTCAATTATAGTATGTTGTCTTTACTGACTTGCAAGGTCCATGGAGGTGTAGATCATACATCTGGTCTAACAACCCAGAAGACAGTTGGCTTTGTGGCATGTGCAGTAGATGCTCCTTATATGACACATATCTAGCATGCCCTTTATCTTTTGGTGTAAGCAGCATCTGATGTATGTTTAACTGAAGTCTGAAAAAAAGTTAAGTTAGTGAATCAGCATTATAAAGCTGCCACATAAACACACAAATGAATGTAGAACAGTTAACATGCATAATGATTTACAGTCGTTTTATGAGGTTGTTGTTTGATGAGTAAATTGGTATTCAACATTTCAGAATATGTGGTAAAAAAAATTAAAATGGCACAGTGCTTTACTGTACTTTGCTGAGGCTGGCTTGCAGTGAAGAATGCAGTAATGTCAGTCTGTCATCTTTGGATGTTTGTGTATTTCTTCCAAGCAGTTTCAATTTGTTTCAAAAGCTTCCAGTCGGGTGTGATATCCTCATGTTGCTCTACTGCCAGACGTAGAGTTAATAAGGCACTCCAAACTTCAGTGAGTATAACATAGATGTCATCGAAATTGTCAATGTCTCTGATGTCACTCTCTTCCTTCTCCTCCTCCTCCTCCTCCTCCTCTTCATTGCCAGGATCTGAATCCAGGGCTTTGGTTGCTGTAGTCTCCTCAATGTCATCAACTTCAGTGGGCTGGGCTTCATCGCTCCCTAGTCTGCATAATTCATTGAGCTGTTCATGAGTGATTCCAGGTTCTGTGTGATCCCAGTGTCCTCTGCCTCCTCCTGTACATCTTGATCAGTGGGTCTGTTCTCCTCTGCTTCTCATAAACAAAATCCACCTTTTTTGAAGCAGCATTGTATTGTGCTTTAGGAGACACAGTCCCAGGATTGCTGCATAAATCTGACAGCACCCAGAAGACTAATGCGGCGATCACATGTAGCTGCTGTCAGATCCTCAGAGGAATCTAAGATTTCATGTTGTAAGCTTCTCTTTACCTTTACCTAATGTCTTTTTAAACTGTAAATAATGCCCTGGTCTAAGGGTTGGACAATGCAGGTTGTGTTGGGAGACAGGAATATACCTTTAATGTTTCTGAGCCCATTCAATGAAGGGTTCTGCAGCGCACTGCAGTGTTACTTGCTGTCTAGATCTTCAGTGTCTTATGTATACAAGCAGGGTAAAGTGTACCCATGCTAAAAAACTCACAGGTTGTCAAGTGCATAGGAGGTGGTATCTCCCCTGGCTCCTCCTACTTGCACTACTACTGGCCGGTGATATTGAAACCAACCCTGGCCCATTAAATCTGACCCACAAAATCCCTCCTGTATGGGGCATGGATAAGGGGCTAAAATAGCTCATCTTAACATTAGGAGCCTGCTACCTAATCATGATGAGCTATTAGCATGGGTTGCACTCTACAAACCCGACATTCTAGGAGTGACGGAGACCTGGCTGAAACCCTTTGTCCCTGACTGTGCCTGTGAACTCACTGGGTATGAATTCACCTGTCTGGACAGAGCTGGGGGCAAGGGGGAGTGGCATACTAATCTACCATAAGAGCCACTTTAAAAATATCCCAAATTGCCCACCAGGATTCAAACGTGTCCCCCTGTGAGTTGCTACATGTGCTACTGCTACTTGGGGATGCAAAGAAACTGCACCTGGTGTGCACCTATAATCCTCCAAGAGGTGGGCTACCTGTATTAACTCATCTCATGGACAAAATTGGTCCTAGAGTTGGGGATAACAAACTCATAATCCTGGGGGGTGGAAACCTTAACTGGGATAGTGGTAATGTTAAGCAGTTTGAGCCTCTGCCTGCTAACCTTGCCCTGACCCAGCTCATCTAGGAAACAACTAGGCGGACAGCAAATGGATCCTCCAGCACCTTACTGGACTGGATCATGTCTAACTGTTCTGACAGGATCTCATCAGTGGGTACATTATCTGACTCCATCTCTGACCACTCACTGGTTTTCTTTGTATGGAAAGTTCCCACCCCCAAAATTCCATACAAAATTATGCATGTTAGAAACTACTCTAGATCTGATACTGAGGAGTTCCTGGAAGACCTATGAGTTACTGACTGGTCTGGGGTGTATGGTGCCACATACCCCTCGGTAGCAACCTCTTACTTCCTCTCCACCTTTGGGGCCTTGCAAGACAAGCATGCTCCCAAGGTCACCCGTAGGGTGAGGGGGTCCACTACTCACTGGTTAAATGGGAATCTCCTAGCCCAGATGCGGGAGAGAAATAAGTGTTGGTCTCATTCCAAAGGTACCAGTGATCCCATGATTATTCAAAGGTACAGACACCTCAGGAACAAGTGCAAAAAGGTAATCAGGGCAGCAAAGAGTGACTTCTGCAAGTCTGTCCTACTAAGCTCTGCCAGTAATCCCAGGAGGTTCTGGAGAGATATTAAATCCCTTGTCAGTGGATCCTCCCAACCGAGGGTTACGGACATGGTCATAAATGGAGTCTCCTGCAATAATCCCCATACTATTGCCAACTCCTAAATAATCACTTCTCTGACTCTCTGCCTTCACAACCCTCTTCTCACCTGATGAGGCTCTGTCCCACCCTTCCTCCACTCTGGAGGGTCACCCTCCTCGTCAAATGTTCCACCTCAGGGCTGTATCAGTTCAGGACTTGCAGAAACACCTAGCTGGCCCCTCCCAGTACTCCAGTCCTGGCCTAGACAACCTGGAGCCTAAACTCCTTAAGCTTGGTGCTGCACACATTGCCTTACCAGTAGCCTTTATCTTCAATCTATCCCTTTTTCTGGGGACCATCCCAGACATCTGGAAAGAGGCGAGGATTGTCCCTGTACTGAAGCAAGGAAATCCCAAACTACCTGACAATTATTGACCGATTGCCATTCTCCCAACCCTTAGCAAGCTCCTTGAAAAGGTAGTGGCTGAGCAGCTTTTGGAATATATCCACTCTCATGAACTTCTGTCCCCAGCCCAGCACGGCTTTCGTAAGAGACAGAGCACCACCACAGCCTTAATCTCGGTTACATCAAGTATCCGGACAACCATGGACCAGGGCAAACTCTCTGGTGCAATATTTATTGACCTGTCCAAAGCCTTTGACCTCGTTGACCACAAACTGCTTGGTGCACAGTTGTGGTCACTTGGTCTCTCCCCCCATGCCATGAAATGGCTAATGGGTTATCTACATTGCAGAAAGCAGCATACCTGCTTCTATAAAGTCCTCTCCGAGCCCCTACCAGTGACCTCCGGAGTGCCTCAAGGCTCTGTACTGGGTCCCCTCCTCTTCTCCCTCTTCATCAATCAACTACCCATGGTTACTACCAGCTGTAGCACCACCATGTATGCAGATGATCTGGTAATCCTGGCTCATTCCCAGAATGCCACTACCCTAAACCAGAACCTGACCGATGACTTCAACAGGGTATTGTCATGGGTTACTAGTCACAAGCTGGTCCTGAACCTGAAAAAGACACAGGCTATGCTCTTTGACTCAATGGCTAAAATCAAAGTCTCATCGGCCTGCTTATACGTCACCAGTGCAGATGGATCCTCACTACCCATAGTGAACTCCATCAAATATCTGGGGGTAACACTTGACCCCCAACTTGAAATGAGTAATCATATCCTTAACATCTGCAGGGTGACAAACTGCAAACTGGGTCTGGCCTATAGGACCAAGTATAACCTTACACCAGCAGCCAGGCTTGCCCTAGCAAAGGGTGTGCTCCTACCCTCCCTCAGCTATGGGCTGCACCTATTTGCTTGCTCTCCAAAGATACATCTCACCCGGTGGTACACTGCTTACAATAACATTTGTTGTTTTCCCTTGGCTGCCCCCTCGACTCACCTACCGTTGTTAGCTATATGAGAAACTCTGCTGGCTCTCACCAGCTAGATACATTGATTTTGGTTTAGTATGCCTCTCTGGGAAAGTGATTAGAACTAGCAGCCCCCAGGGGCTGGCCCGGATTCTGCCTAAACTGAATCCCACCCCCTACCAACTTAGGTCTCTCACAGTAGGGATGCTCAAAGTCCCTCCTACCCGGACCATCATGGGGGATCGGGACTTTGCCATAAGTGCGCCCAGACTCTGAAATTCGCTGCCTGTGGATATCCGAGCTGCTCCCTCCTATCTGAGTTTTCGAAATTCCCTGTGGGGTTTCCTAAAACTAGCATCAGAGTGTGACTGCCCCAGACCTCCATAGAGTAAAATGTCAAATTGTTTTGTCTGAACCTCCCCAGGGTGTCTCCATTGAATTCCTGGAGATATTTTCCCCACTGTATGAATGACTTCTGACTACTCCTGCCTAAAAAGCCTTGGGCATTTTTACACCCATTATTGCTCCATGGTCATAGGCTAACCATGACATATTGCATCTTGGTCACTTGGTAGAAACTTGTACTACTAAGTGTTTCTGTCTAACATGTGCATATTCAGAAAAATGTGATGAGCTGTATATACCTGTCCGCGATCCAACTAGCCTAGGGGGTGTATACGGCAATGTTATAAGTTATATTATGACCAATCCAGTCCTTGAGCTATGCTCCACTCCTATGTATGATGACCTGTATATATCTGTCAGTTGAACTAGCTAGTCTAGAGTGTATAATCTGAAATGTGCTTACTACTGTATGTTTCCCCTAGCGTCAAATGATGTATTTCCCACATGTTTGTTTACTGTGACAAAAAACTGTACTCTCTTTGCCATGTCTCCTTGACTGTTGTTCCTCATGTTGTACTCTCCTGGGTCGTTCCTGAAAATAGGCATAATACTTGTCTAGTGTACTTACCCAGTAAACAAAAGCTAAATAAATAAAAAGAAAATAACGATAAGCACAACAATTATCAAGAATCTTGTCAGTTTTAGAAGACCACAGTCTCTTGTCCCTATCACGCAGTGACTCTGTGAAAATCTCCTTTATCATCCATGCTGTTTTGTTGTTTATATATAGCACAGGCAGATTTTTAAACCTCTGAAACAGGATAACTGTGTTGACTTGTCAGTGACAACAAGATCACGTTTTTCAGTGCCTGCCATGTTGCATGTTAGGAGCACATCAGTTCTCTCCTTTGTCTTTTTGAGACCCATTGGGGTCTCAGTTTTAAAAGTGAAAGTGTTTTACCCAATGCAGCTATAAAACAGCCCAGTTTAATCTGTATAAAAAATATTTTCTGGGCTATAGTCACTCAGAAAATGTGGCAGCGCCTCACGTAACCATGAGTCAGCATCTCACTATCAGCATTAAGCTTCTCACTGTGCTTTTTTTAAAACCATTGTTGTGATGTTTCCACATAGTAAGCCAGCCATTGGTAGGTTTGAAATGTTCCCTACCTAATGCCATAGCAACCTGTATATTGATTTTATATACAGTGATTTTTGTAAAAGCAGAGGGCCAATGATCAGCACCTCTCTGTTGCTAAAGTCAGTGAATTATCTAAGGAAGGTTCCTTGTATAGAAGCATAGAAACAGACATTGATGACAGATAAGGACTGCTTGGCCCACACAGTCAGGCCAGTTCTCTACCTATTGGATAAGCTACAGGTCCTAGTAAACCAATAGCCAACTTCTTCCTACACCCATTATAATTGCCTTATGTCTGTCCCATGCATTCTTGAATTCCCCCCTGTTTTTGACCCCTCAACCTCCTCAGGAAGGCTGTCCCATGTGTCCAACACCCTCTGCTTGAAAAAATACTTCTTCGTGTTGCCCCTGAACCATCCCCCCTCTATCTTCAATTTGTGCCCCCTTGTTCTTGCACATCTCTTTTTCTGGAAGATGCTACCCCCTTGGATGTTGTTGATTCCCTTGAGTTACTTGAAAGTTTCTATCATGCCCCCCTTCTCCCTTCTTTCCTCAAGAGTATGCATATTAAGCTTCTTTAGTATCTCTTTGTAGGGTTTCTGATGCAGACCACATCCAAATCTTTACCTTCCCATTTCCTTTTCCTTTCAGGCTTCTGGTTAGAAATCCACTAGGAGACCAAAAAATCATGGTTTTCTGCAAATCACTCAGTGTAGACCTGGGAATGACAAAATGTGCTGAAAGGTCACTGTGGCTAAACTTAGGAAGGCAGTCCATCTCGTTCAGGATTTAGATCTTCCTCATCACAGAAAGTGTACTACATCTGTCAGACATGATGCTTAACAACAGGTTCAGGTAGTGTAATTAGCCCAGTAGAAGATAACACCTTAAATACCACCATCAGTTAAAAAACAGCTTTCCAACTGACTGACAACATTTGCACCTATTAGAGGCATGAAATGTGCAAGAGACTGTCAAATTGGCAGCTGAGGTGTCTGCATGCAATAAACAGTGTCACTTCAAGTTTTATTACTGAATGTATCGCATATGGTTTTTAGCTATAGTATGTCATTTGTTATAAGCAGATGTCCACTATAACTGATGCATACTGCCTTTAAACAAATTCTCAGTTAATCCTGATTGCTGTTTAAATATGTGCTTAATATTGCTTTGAACTGTTTCACAGTTGTTTCAGTCCTTCTGATGTTATTCTGCATTTTCCTGAGTTAAATTTAGCTGATGCATTGCATTTACTAAAATATTGATAACAATGAAAACCTCTGGAAGCAGTAGCAGACAGATTAAAAACATTAACAAAACATTAGACATGTACACTAATGTGAGAAATTGCTCAAATGTGTAGAAATTAGTTATTGATAATGGGGCCATGAATAATTTAGCAGTGATGTTTTGAAAGACCTTAGCCATGTTATAAGACTCATGCCATATACTGTAGTAGTACATTCCTGTCAATGGACACTCTTACACGAAAAGCACATATGACAGCTCCTTAAAGAAATGTGACTTCTCAATGGAATGAATGTGTGTTCATGAGATATTTATGAGATAGGTTTGTTTTGTTGCAACAAAGGAATGCAAATACTGCCTGGATTAGTTAACTTATTGTAACGGTATTGTATAGAGATGCAATATTCTTTGTTTAACCTTTTTATTTAAATCATTGTAGATTGCAAATTAAATACCATGTTATTACATATTAAAGAGGTAATAAAAGCAATAGTGCAACAAAAAAAGCTTTCCCTCAGAAGTGAGTTTCAGCTACAGTAAATAAAAACATTAGCCTACATATCAAATCTACTTCTGTAGGTATATCAAATGTTACACACCATATGAGATTTTATTTATTTTACCATTCCTAGGCATTGCTAGGTCTACAAAGCTATGTTTATGTGAAATGGCATGACAATCTATTTTTCTTGAGAAAAAAAATTCAGACATTTATAAAATACTCAAATAGAAAATATTACCACCAAATAAAACCTGAACATGCCTGGAATATTTTATAGCAAAAAAAAAAGTAAGGTCAAATGTTTAGTTGAATCTTGTCGCACAACTGCTTTAATTCAGGTAGCACCACATAATCTCATTCCATAACATTTATGTTAGTTTTTAATCAAATTAGCTCAATGCAATCAGTTACTTCAGGATACAAATTTCACACAGATAATAAACCCCCCAACTTCTAATGATGGTTCTGAAACCTTTAACATTCTACAACTTTATCATATCCTTATATCATTCATTTACATGTATGAATGGCATTTGGGCAATGGAGCATTAACCCTTGCTGTGCCACTGATTGATATATCACTCCAGAATTTCTTTACATTCTAATTCTCTAGGCAGTCTAATGGGTAATATATGCATATTATTGGCCAGAAGTTGGGGCTTAACATTACTGTAAAATGCCTACTAACTCTTATAAAGCCTAAAATATTATCTTCAAAACCAGTATCAAATTAAAAAAAATGTAAAAATGATTTCATGAAAATTCACTTATCATGAAAAGAGAAACAATTTTTGAATAACTTGAAAACAAAAAGATTGCAAAAAAATATATTAGAAAATAATTATGACTGGGTCAAACTACGTCAAACCTGAAAGTTTCAGACTTCAAATCCCAACCATTTTTTAGCTATTGATGAGCAGAAAAATTGGGTCTTGATTCTGGTGAATGTATGTATTTTCCACTTCTAGAACTTTCACTAGAGATGCAATGAAGTTTTACTTTGCAAAGTTTTGGCGAAGTCACCAACTTCAAATTCTCGAAGCATTTCTCAAAGTTGATCATTTTGTGGCAACTTCAACTTTGAAAAACTTCTCTGGCACTTTCCATATAACCTCACCTCAGATGTTACTTTATTTTATTTCAAGAGACGTTTCCTCTGAAAGAGATAATAGGCTAAAGTATGTGTGTGGCACCAAGAAGATGGCAGCTTGAATTTACAGCAGCTGTTTAATCTCACAGAAGACTCTACTAAGTAGCTATAAAAATCACTATAAGTAATAAAAAAATAGTATAATTCATTATATCCTGTTCCTGTCTAACAAATTTTATTCAAATCTACTATTGTCAAAGCATTTTTTTTCTACAAGTTTAAATTTTCTCACAAATTCGATGGCATGACACCCACTGCTGGAAAGTCCATTGATAACACTAAGGCAGAATCAGCCAGGAAATCACTCATCTAGCCCCAGTAAATCAGACCTCAACATCACTGAAGAAATGCTAACAAATCTGATATCGTAGGTGAAAGAACTTAAAGTATGTATTGCCCAAATTGAAAATGACACAGAAAAGTCAATGAAAGGGTAAACTTAAACATAGGCCGTATTACTGTAGCTGAAGACCCCATTTATAATTTAGAAGAAATTTCAGCACTGCATTCGAAGCAACTACAATATATTTCGGACAAATTAGACAATTCAGAAAACTGAGAAAGGCACAAGAATATGAGAACACTAAGAATGTCAGTGGCTACTCAAAATAGAGTAAACTCACTGGTCACTAGCACCTAAACGCAAACCATCTCTAAGCCCAGGTGGGTCGCTGTATACTTTCTTAGGTACTTAGTCAGGGAGGATCTTTTTAGAACGGCCAGAGAAAGGAAAACTTTGATATGAAGGGGAGAGAGAATATCCTAGTTTCAGGGCTTCCCTTCAGAATTTATGAATAAACACAAGGATTTCACTGAAATAAGACAGGCTCTGCAAAGAAGCAGTGTGAAATATGTTATGCAATACCTACAACACTTCTGATATGCACTGACTCTGGCTCTGCTCATCACTGATTTTTTTAACATGTTTTTATCCCTCCAGGCATGTCCCAGGTGGCTTCTCAACTCTGTCCCTTTCTCCCCCACCTGGTAACTGCCTCCCCAGACCACCAAGCCCCATATTCCCAATTGGTTGCTCCCCCCGTGGAGAGGCTAGAAAGAGGAGAACTGTCCTTTCTCCACCCAGAGAACTGGTGTCCAGATTCCTGGGCAGTGAACCAGTGGCAGCACGGGGTGAGGACAGGCAAGCAGAGCTTCATGTAGCCTGCGACTGCCATTTTTCTTATTTTCTCCCCTCTGTCTCTGGCACAGCAGACACGTGAGTACATGGAGGTGAACACATACTACAACTGCAGTCCTTCCCTTCATGCCACTTGAGCTGCTGACACTACCTCCAGACCTCCAACAAGGGCCATGTCAGCAAGGGGCCCCCCAGGAGAAAAGAGCTGTCATCCAGATGCTTAGGCCTCTCCATCCCCAGACAACCCCAGCAACCTGAGCTCATTCCTGAACTCAGCCTGCAGCATGATGAGAGTTAAGGTGCATAGCACCTCTGCCCTTTGCACCACTGGGCTAGCTCTGCTCATTATTGTTTAACTCCAGAACAAGCATAGAAAGTTTTTGACTGTAATCTGTCTGATACACATATTGACAACCAATGAATATTTTTAAAAGACTTCTCAGGTTCTGAGCCTGCATGTGCTATTACTCAGAATGCAGAGAACAATAAGAGCAAACCTGTTAAAGGGACTGGCAGTTCTCATTCTAATTTACTGTAGCAGAGAGCCCTACAGTACAAAACAAGCAGACAGCAATTCCCTCCCATCAGTCACCAGCATATGCTTCTACCCTCAAGACTAATCTTACCATGCAGCCCAAGCCCTGGGATATGCAGATTAATTATAAAAGGGAACTGCCAGCACATGGATCCTGCTACACAGAAATATCTTATTTTAAACACAATTCTAAGAAATGTTCCTGGAGTTGGAGCACAGAAAATAAATTCTCATCAAGCTCTGGACCTACATCCAGAAGATCTCCACCCTTGACCTCAGTTCATACTGAGTCACCAGAGGAAATGTCACACTGACTTGCATTTCATTGACAGACATTTTATTCAACATCCGGTTCACTAAAAGAACTTCATGTCACTCGCTGCAGTGAGATATGACTGTAAAATAAGTGACATTTCTGAACTTTATTTGAGTGAATTGCGCATTTTTAGTCCTGTTGTGTTTTTGTTCCTTTTTTTAATTCACAGTGTTTTCTACAACTTTTAGATTAATTTAGTCCACATTGCAGAATTTGCATCTGCATGCACTGCTGCTCCTGAACTGTTTTGCTCATGTTGATGACTCAATTCTAGCAATGGGGTACATGATTACTGTACTGCAAAATGGAAAATGAGACTTTGCATAGGAACAATTGAGCAGCACATTGATCCAGTGAAAATTTTGACCTGTACTTTTTAATGCTATTTTAGATTGTCACTTACCTCCTGACTTATAACACTCATATAGCCAAGACTGGTAACTTATCAGTGTTACAGTCTTTAATATATCTGGGGGACTTAAAATTAAGAAATTCATCTGACAACATCATAAATAATATAGGTCATAAGGTGATGGATTTTATTACCAATAATAATCTTCTGATTTTAAATGGAAGAGGGATTGGAGACATGGAGGGTACTTGCCCAGAGTACTCCTCAAATGGAAAAAGTATTATAGACTATCTGCTGATCTCCCCAGAAAGTTATAGTTACTTTCAAAACTTCAGAATATGCATGAGACCTGAAAGTGATCATGCTGCCCTGACAGTTAAAATAGACACAATAAGGGGCAATAAACTGACTGAAGACAGTGAATCTCATTTAATTCCACTAGCACTTAGAGGGAAATATAAACTTACACTTAATAACAAGAATATAGTAACAGCAGCGGAGGTAATCTATTCTCCTTAGATGTCCTCATTATTTACAAAACCACAAGGTACAAATTCAGCTCAGAGCATTAATGAACAACTGGAGAATTATCTCCTTAAAATTAGTTCTGTAATTTATACCTATAAAGCTCAAACATCTGCTCCTCCTTCCTGGTTTGATTTCCAATTTAGTAGGGGAAAAATACTACAAATATGTTGCAGGTGATACCTTTTATTGGACTAACAAAATTATTTTTAAGACTAGCTTTCGAGAGGTGAAAGTCTCTTCCTCAGGTCAAAAGTGAAAAAACTGCTGAGCAGTATGACAGATATTAAGGTTGGATGTGGATTCGAAGCCTAGTCTAGCAGGTTACAGATCAAAGCATTGCAGTCAATTTACACCTCTTACAAACAGGAAGACTAATTTTCGCTGGAGTGTGTCTGTTGGAGAGAACAACTTGTAAGATCAAAAGGCTGCCTAATTTTACTCTGACTCTGGACCATTAATTAACATTTCTAAAAATTCAAGGCATAAAGAAAATACATACCATTGTCTTAAGAAGGTACCTGTTAAAACAGCCAGAGGGTGCTGATGTGAGGGTTTAAAAAGAAACTCAGAAGCACTGCTTTAAGCATAATTTCTGGTAGTGTATTCAAAAACCAACATCTTTATTAAGTCCTTTTTCTTTAGTGTCAAAATATTGTATCATTTTAATTTCAAATGTTTTCCGATCCTGGCTGTTTTTGAAGTTCCTTTTTTAACACTCTGACAGTAAAATCACTGGTGGAGTGATCTGGTCTAGAAACATTTTCCCCTATTGGCTTATTTTCATTTTTATGGGTAACTGTGAATCTGTGGTAATTCATTCTTGTTTTGAGTTCCTGTCCGGTTTCATCAATATAGTGCCCTTCCTCACATTTTCTGCATTGTATCATGTATACTACGTTGCTAGAAGAACAGGTATACAAGTTTTGAATCGTAAATGTTTTTCCATTGTGACTGACACATATCTCAGGAGAGATATATATACATAGTTTGCAGTGAGGTGCTTTGCATGGTTTTGTACCTTTGTCATCTAGCTGGAGATCAGAAGGAAGTTTGCTTTGCACCAGTTTCTGCTTCAGATTTGGTGGCTGGCGGAAGCCAAGCACTGGTGTAGTGGGAAATATATTTATTAGAGTTTCATCTTCAGACAGTAGTGGCTGTAGATCTTTAATTTTTTCCATAGTTTTTCCAGTTCTGGGTTGTAGGTTACTACCAGAGGTGTGCGATCAGATGTTCTCTGTGGCTTGTAGCATAGTAGTTCTTTCATAGGCCTACGGAGTACAGAATGGATATTCCTGTCAATGAAGCTGGTTTTATATCCCTTCTGTCTGAAAGCTTCTTTTAATGTAATAAGGTCTTTGTCCCTGTCATCTTGATTAGAGCAAATGCAGTGGTACCAGATGGCCTAGCTGCGTAAAATGGATGTTTTGGTATGAGAGGGATGGTAGCTCAAGCTGTGCAGGTAACTGCATCTGTCTGTAGGTTTTGTGTACACAGCTGTTTGCAGTATTCCATTTTTTAGTGTGACTCTGGTATCCAGGAAGTGCACACACTTAGAATAATTTATCTGGAATTTAATGGAAGGATGGAAGTTATTGAAGCTGTCAAAAAAAATGTTTTAAGTTTCCCTCTCCTGTTGTCCATATGATAAAGATATCATCAATATATCTATAGTATTTTAATGGTTTATGACATTGCATGCTGAGGAATATTTCTTCTAGATCTGCCATGAACAGATTGGCGTACTGTGGTACCATCCTGGTTCCCATAGCCGTTCCCATATTTTGAAGGTAAATGTTGGTGTTGAAGCTGAAATAATTGTGTGTAAGGATGTATTCCATAAGTTTGGCTATCTCTACATTGCTGACTGGGCTAACACAGCTAGCACATCTCTTTTTTTTTTCAATTTAGTAGGGAAAAGCACAAATTGGAGAAATTGATTAGGAGTACCAACAAGAACCCTTCAGGAGTAAGTATTGCATATCTAAATAAGGCTAGGAGAACCTACAAAAAATGAAAGTTGAAAACATTTGAATTTACCCCAAAACAATGGGCCATTATGTATGAAACTATAGTAGCTACTATAGTAGCTAATGATTCAAAGGCATTTTGGCTTATGGTAGCAAAAGGGGTTAAAACATATCAGCCTACATTGGCTGTATATGTTCCAAAGGAAACATGGGTCACTTATTTTACAAAACTATTTAATAGTGATAACATTTCAGATAGTATTCAGACAATGCCAAACTGGATGCAGTCAGGCATATATAAACCTTTTAATCTTTTCTTCAGTGATGTAGAACAGATCATTTCAAAACTAGCCAATAATAAAGCCCCGGGACCAAATACCATCCCATGGGAAATCTATAAGGAACACAAAAATTAGTGGATACCCTTTTTGTAAATTTGTTTAATGCTTGTCTTAGGGAAAGGATCATTCCCGGCTCATGGTCTTAAAATGTAATTGTCCCTTTTCACAAAAAAGGTTCCTTTCAAATGCCCATTAATTACCACCCCATATGCTTATTGTCCTTTTGGTAAAATTATAGTATTGGGTAGATATTGTAGCCCTCTCACCAAATTCCAAGCATGTTTCTGACAAGGTTTTTCAACCTTGTATAATATATTTATTCTAGGCTATACCATTTACTAGAAAAGTATAACCTCTACAGGAAAATGAAACTTTAAGCATTGTTTATTTTACTGCATCCTTTGATTCTGTAGTCAGGAAAAGTATCTGGAACACTCTTTATACTAGGGGTCTTCCTTTAAGTTTATTAATTCCAATATTTCTTCTTTATTATGACACATATACTGCTGTCAGATATGATTAAAAGGGCAATAACTCTGAATATTTTTAAACCAATAAAGGGGTGAAACAGGGTTGCCTCTTGGCACCACTGCTGTTCAACTTATACATAGATTATTTACTATACTTTGATATCACCAGCCCATTGGACTCACCCAAAATCAATAATCAGTTTATCCACATATTAGCATATGCAGATGATTTGGTACTTTTATCTCTGTCTTCCATAGGGTTACATCATAAACTGGACCAACTTAAAAAAAATTCGACCTACTTGACCTGGGGATTAATTTAAATAAAACTAAAGTCATCATATTTGGGAATCAATCTCCTAAACCAAAATTATTGTTAAACAAAAATCACATTGAAGTTGTTACTTCTTATGTCTATCTTGGTATTAAACTATCCACAAAAGGTTCTTGGAATCTACACTTTAGATAACAATCAATTAAAGCTAAGCACATGGCTAAAGTATTACAGAGATTCAACTCTTAGTTTGGTGGGTTCTCTGTAATGCCCGCTGTTAAGGCAGGAGAAGCAAAAATTATTCCTATTCTCCTTTATGGAGCAGAAATTTTGAGGGTTAAGGATATTCCAAAATTGGAGTTACCCTTATTTTACTATTTCAAAGCTGTCTTACAAGTGCCTGTTTTCATGTCTCACCCTGTGGCAAGAGTAGAGTTAGGTAGAGTCCCAGTGGCATCTTTAATAGATCTAAGATTAGTATCATATTGGCTTAGAATTATTAACAACCCAAAAAATGAAATTCCATTAGCATGTTTAAAGGATAAAGGATTATGGGGCTCCAAGGATTTTTCTTCCCCTTGGCTAAAAGCTTTTATTTTAATTTTACATAATGTTAAGTCTATGTAACTATGGAGAGATTACCAGGCAGGTATATTAGTAGCTGAAATTTATAAAGCCAGAATCAAGGGTAAATATTTATGCTGGCACAGGATAAGTAGTTGATCCAGGTCAGAAATCAAAAACAAGTTCCCTGGTATAGCCAACATAAAATTGACTCGACTATAGAAGATTATTTATTACTTCCAGTAACCCCTAGTTCTCAAAAGGAAATTACTTGGGCAAGGTTTGGTTTAATCACCTCGCAATATGCTTATTTCAATTACCAGCCTTAACAGGATAATTCTAAAGAGAATAAATGCCTTTGCAACAGAGAATTCAAGGAATCCCTGACCCATGTTATAATTCAATGCCTTTTATACAATTCTCAGAGAGATCACATCTTAAAGAATTTTTTAATTAGTTATGTAGATCTAGCTTACATCCTGGTATTTATCTTGATACAACCTAGGGTGGAGGAAGATGTTGAAATGATTGCAAAATTTTTAACATCTGTAATTAGTTCTAAGAAAAAAGGTTATTTTAGGAGAATTAGATCTGATCGAGATAAAAGTGATCATTAAGTACCTGGCCAATGTACTTGATTCTTGCACTTTAGAATTTGTCCATTTCTTAAACCTGTTTTATATTCATTTATTTGAAATGCTGTATTTATATTATTAAATTTGAGAAGTTTGTAATGTCCAAAATTTTAAACTTTTTGGAAGAACAAATAAAATCTGGTGATGGTGATCTCATGATGATAACCTCCTGACTAGTATGATACCCTTCTTTCCACAATCTGAGTCTGCTTTAGTGCATTTTTTCACATTTGAAAAAATAAAAGGAACACTCATTTAAATATGATGCAGACCAGGTTTTCATCAGTATTTGCAGCTATTTTTGAACACCTATTGTTCCATAAGGTCAGGAGTACTGCCTGCTGCATGATAATTCATCTTAGTTATAACAGAAGTGATATTTAAAAAAATGGACAAAAATGGCTGAGAATACTAATGAAAACTTGGTCCATGCCATACTAAAATGAGTACTTCTTTTATTATTTCAAACATGAAAGAAGAACTAGAGCAGATACAAACTGTGGAAAGAAGGGTATCATACAAGTCAGGAGGTAAGTGGCAATCTAAAATAGTATAGATAAGTACAGGTCAAAATGTTCACCTGATAGATGCACTGCTAAAATAAACTTAACAGATAATATCAGCCCTTGTAAATTGGATTAAATATTGCAGAATGATTTCAAGTGAATAAATATATACACATGAAAGTGTCTGCAAGCAGCCATAACATCTGAGCTGACCTTTACAGGCAAAAGTCAAAGAAATGTCTTCCCAGGTGGGGGGATAATTTTTGAAGTCATGCGTGGGAAACCAGACAGCATCTTATTGATTTTCAAACCTCTTACGTTGAAATTCATTTAAGTGTAACTTAACATACAATTTCTGAAAATTCAATTTCAGCTAAGCAGCTATGTTAGAAAAGATTGCTCATTGTCTCTCATGGTATAAATATCTTTTAAGGTACAGAGAGTGTTTCCTAGACAGTTTTATAAGCCAAAGTCTCCTTTTACCTTTATGTTCATCATGGGACAGGTCAGAGATGCACTCTTGAAAATAAAAGAGGGTTGAGCAAAGACTATGAAATGCATTCTCAAAGAACCTGGTAGTATTGGACGACCCTGAGGAATGACCTCAAGTCAACACCCTTCAGCACACAGTATAGCAAGACTAATGAACATGCATACAAAGGAGATTCTAATCTCACTCTGACACCCAACAAGCTATGTAAGACAGTGACCATGATACAAATTTAGTTGAATCTGCATTTAGTAACTTATACTCATGCATACCTGCTGTTTCTCCTTTTCCTTACACTAAGTTGGCTAATCATCTGGTTTTTCAAGTTTATGACCCTGTAAAATCTTTGGGCTATTGTGATTAGATAAGTATGGTTACAAATACCATTGTTCTTTGTTATTCTACAGAACAAGTGTTTATCCTAATAGAGAGTTAACAAATGTTATTTTCTGAGAAGATCACCAGTTAAAGAATTGTTAGCTTGCAGACACCTTTGTAATACAATGTTTGGTTTTGTTTCATTTCTGGTGATTCTTACTACTTTCAATAGTAGGATTATTTTACTTTAATTTAATTACCAAGATATTTTAATTCTGAACAGGTCGTTTTTGTTTTTTTACAATTTTACTGGCAGACTTTGTTAGTAATTACAAGGTTATTGTTCCTTATATTCTTTTACAAATATTAAAGTGCTACAAGGAAAATACCTGAACTAAGAAATTGTATGATCCATTGTTTACTTTTGGTGTATTTTCTTCATAGAGAAAAACAACCTCAAAAATCTTTGTGACACTCTTCCCCCTTGCTTATGATTATTGTACGGATATCTGTAAAATAAATAACTGATCTGTGTATGAAATTGTCTCATGCAAGTTAGCAGATTTGGCCTGTAACTTTAAAGGTCAGTAGCTGGAACTACAGGATGTAATTAAACTGACCAGGGGAACCAGTTAATTAGGACTTCCTTACAGAAGGGCATTTTATTATCTTTTAATGACCTGCCCAGGTTTTTGAAGCTGAAACCAAATGCAAGTTTTATGACATCAAGGAAGGAGATCATTTGGCTAATTCCTATTGGTTTCCTAACACCTTAATGACAAATGGTAGGATTGTTAAGTTCAAAGAGAAATGTTTAATTAAAGACTGTCATATTTGGGAAATGGCTAGTTACAGATTTTTCAAAGTAATGCCTCACATTCTCAGGGATAAGTATGTCAGAAATTGAATTCTAAAAGGAGGACCTAGCTGACTCACCAAAAGGGGGAGGGGAAAAGATAGAGTTAGAAATGAAACACTGTATCTGGAAAAAGTGTTATATCATCTTGGGCTCTGAGACAGAAAGTTCTCTCTAATGTGAACGCACTTAAACATGTAATACTTAGATAGCAAAGATCTTAAGTACTGTGGTGGGAGTTTTGTTCTGTAATTTTCCCATTTTCTTTTGTGACTGTGAGCTCACGCTGTTTGTTCTGTATTTTATTTTACTTATTTTATCATATTTTAGTAAACAACCATTTCTTCGAAAAACTGCCTGGGTGTCTTCTCAGTTTCTTTTTGCCTGTATTTAAGTCTGACAGCTGTTGAGAAGCTTGATTGTGTACTGAGCTTGTATAATAAGATAAGAATATAGCTAAGGTCTCTTGTAGAGTTAAAAAGGGTTAATTTTGGATACCTGGTTGGGTGCCCCTGGCGAAAGATTGTACTGCAGTATCAAAGAGAGTACATATCTGAGCCTGTACACTGGGTATGCTAGCATAAGGTTCACAGTTTGAATTCCCCCAGAACTCAAGGCTAAAAGTGATTCAGACCCAAAGCAGACAGGAGGGTTACCCTGTCTGTTACCTGTTCACAGTATTGCACTCTGAGGGTGGCACCATGGGAGCAGAGGGCCTGACCTGCGGAGTGCATTTGTGACACCCCTTATCTAATTTGGTAATTCCCTAGACCATTATTTTGTGTAGGTCCCACCCATACCAACTTTATCAAACATGTTAAATATATAGAGATTTGTGTACTGGAATGCTCAACAGCTAGGGAATCCAATCAAAAGAAAAAAAAGTATTATGTTATTTATTTAAGAAAAAGGCTGATGTAACTGTCTTTCAAGCCACTCATCTGGTGCCCACAGAAGCAGCAACTAACTAAAGGCAGGGTATCCATAGCTGAGTATCATTGATTTAGCTCCAGAAAAAAGAGGTACTGCTATTCTGACATAAACACATTGTGGATACTGAAGGGAGAATAGCGATTTTGACTGAAGCTTTGGAAGGCAATCTGTTAGCATTATGTAATAGTTATGTTCCTAATGGGACACAAACACAATCTAGATATTAAGTGACCTTTCAGATTAAGGTTAAGATCCTGAGGGAATTGTAATGAAATCGTTGACCCAGTATTGAGAGAAATAATGGGAAACAAACTTCTTCCTTGGTTTCAGCTCCTTTACTTAGGTCACTAATTAACATAAAAGATGATTTGGGCCTGTCGCATGCTTGGCATATTTCACATCCCAAAGAAAAAGACTTTACATTTTTCTTTAACAGATACAAATTTCACAGTAAGTTAGACTACCTCCTGACTTCAACAACCTGAAATAACTATTTATTGGTGGCAGACACTCAGAGCATCATAATTTCTGATCATGCTCTAACTAGCATTGACCTGTCATTTGGAGATACAACACCCAAATCCTTTAAGTAGATGTTCAAAGTACCCCTCTCAAATGGCAATACATTTGTTGAATGGATAATAAAAGAAATAACAGCATTTTGTAACACCAATAATAATGGAGAAGTATCCAAAACTTGTCTTTGAGCAACCTTTAAAACTTACTTAAAGGGAAGGGTTATAAGTTATTCAACAGCAAAGAAAAGATAAACTCAGAAGCAACCACTAGGTTTAGAGAATGAATTTAAGACAGTAGAAATGAAGTATAAGCAAAACATAAGTACCAGGGCTGATTTACTAAAATTAATAACATCTCTCAAGTACAAAATTAACCTAATGTCTTCATCTAAAGCACAGTATGCCCTTTATAGGACAAACATAGAAACATAGACCATGACAGCAGAAAGAGACCAGAGGTCCATTCAGTCTGTCCATATTCCTTATAATTCCTGGAACCTACTGGTTCTCCAGGGACAAAGCCATCTATCTGGGAATCAGGAGAGAAGGCAGGAAAACTCCTGGCTTATAGGCTTAAAAAACAACAGGCTAGTAACAATGTACAGAATGAGAAATGAAAAGGGAAATACTGTACTAATGAATAAACAAATTAATGAAGTATTCATACAGTTCTACATTGATATTTACTAATGTAAAATGATTAATTCTCCTGAAGAATTAGATAGCTTACTATGTGGAATTAACCTCTCAACCTTTACTGAGCAAGATACTCTAAACATGGATACAGGAATACAGTTTAGTGAAATAATTACAGTAATCCCAAATTTTCCAAATGGTGAGGCCCCAGGGCCATACAGTATCTCTGGAGAACTATGCAAACTCAATCAATCAATTAATAAATCAATTAATCAAAATCTTTATTTATCCAGGTGGGCACCATTGAGCAGGGCTCATTTGGAAGATGGACCTGGTCATACAAAAATCATAGTACAGTAACATGGTAAAACATAATGCAATATTATACAAAGAAGAAAAATATACATATGTACATCAACATTTGACTGAAAGGATCTTTACAACAGATAGGATCATAACTGGGTACGGCTGGAATGTTCACTTAAAAGGAGAGAGAAAGGCAAGAAGAGGGATACCAGCTTAGGAAGAAATGATGGGGTTGGAATTGTTAATTGGCATACTTCAGGGAAGGGGGTGGAACTTGGCCATGGCTAAAGAGAGGCAGAGAAGCCAATATTTTGGTAGGGAGAGAGAGAGAGGTGGGGCAGAGGCAGGACAGGAGGCAGGATGGGCAGGAGGGAAACTGGAAAATAGGTGAGCTAGTGATGTGAGAAACATTTGCAGGATTCCTTCATGGAGCGGTCATAGAGTGGCTTGAAAATATTCAGGCTAACAGGACAGCTCAGCTTCAAGTTTTTTTGTGTATTGTTCCACAAGGAAGGCAATGAGAAACTTATGGCAACTCTGCCAAAATGAGATTTGACCTTAGGTAATGACAAGGCAATTAGGGAATAGCTTCTTAGAGCATAGGCACCTATCACACTCAGGGGAATACAATCAGAGAAGTATAGGGGAGCTTGTTGGTAACCGCTCTGAAAGCCCATAGAGCGGCATTTCTATTTCTCCTATAATGAAGGGAAGTCCAGCCCACCACAGTGTACAAGGAGCAATGGTGTGTGGAAAGTGGAAGGTCCGTTATTAACTTGATTGCTCTGTGGTATAGGGTGTCCAACTTAGCCAGGGCAGAGACAGTACAATGGCTATAGAGAAGGTCCACGTAATCTATTAATGAAAGGAACGTGGCTTGAACCAACTGCTGCTTGGCATCCCTAGTAAGGAAGTGGTTAATTCTGTATAATAGTCCTAGTCTTTGTCTTAGTTTCTTCTGTAGTTCTTCGAGATGTTCAGAGAATGAGAGTTTGTGATCAAGCCATACACCCAGATATTTGAATTTTGGCACATACTCTAGATTTTCTCCAAGTACTGTTGTAATCTGAGGGATAGCCCCAATGCAAGCGGGGTTAGCCACATAGGAGGAAGGGGAAAAGAGCATTTCTTTTGTTTTTTTTCGCATTAAGCAGAAGTTTTTTGCTTATGAGCTGGTATTGCAATAGATTAAATTTGGCTTGGAGGTCTTCACAGGCTGCCTATAGCACCATTTTTACTTAAGGTTATTCAAGGAGCCTAGACCATGCAAATCCTGCCTTGGTCAATGCCAGAAGCAAATGTCACTCTCATTCCAAAGAAAGGTAAAGACTAATGGATTAAACCAATTATAGGCTTATTTCTCTTATTAAATCAAGATTATAAAATAACTGCTAAAATCAGTTACACTTTATTTTAAGTGTCCTTAACTACACTGAAGCTACTGTATAACTATAATGTAACTACTATGTAACTTCCTAATAGATACATGTAACTACGATGTAGTAGTTAACTAGTTTCACATTTGTGGTTTAGTGTAGTTACACAATTTGCATAAACTGGTATTTACAGCAATTACTGTTGTAACAGCTGTTACATGTGTAGTTACACTTCCAGCATAAATACATTTTCTGTTGCATTTCACAACAGCTGTTAAATGTGTAGTTACACTTCCAGCATAAATCAATGTGTGCCAAAAGAGAGACAGGTGTGGTTGCATGTGTAACTATCATGCAATTTGTAAAACTACACTCTCCAGGAAGAGTCCTTATCTGTGTATCCTTCTCCACCCATCACCACTCCACACAGCAGATCAGTGGTAAAGTGCACGGTATGTAGCCATACCCCACCCCCAGCCACCCACCTGGCCATAGCAGGCCAGGAGTGTGGGTACAGAAGAGGTGCGGGGCAATGCCACAGAGCAGCACATTTCTTACTAACTACAGCATTGTTACAAGCCAATAAAAAAATTATGTAAATTATTTTTATTGTATAAGTAACCAATGTAGTTGTGTTACAATTTAATAATATTAGATTGTATGTTTATTAAGCAGAAAGTACATAAGGGACTGATTTCTGAAGGAAGCATACATCAGAACTGTAGCATTGACATTCAATGTAAGTATATAGCAGTTACACCCTTCTTCATATGCTTTAAGTGTCAGTTTCTGCGTACTTACTTTGCAAATATATGTCAGTTAGTCATTGACTGTGGAAACAATGCCACAAAAGCAGCACATTCCTTAATAACTACAGCATCATTACAACCTTCTTTTTACACTTTATTTTAAGTGTCTATTTCTGCGTACAGTACTTACTTTGTAAGTACATGTTAGTTAGGCATTAACTGTGTAAACAATGCCACAGAAGCAGCATGTTCCTTAGAAACTACAGCACTGTTACACCCTTCTTCTTACACTTTAAGTGTCAGTATCTGCATACTTACTTTGCAAATACATGTTAGTCATTAACTGTAGAAACAATGCCACAGAAGCAGCACATTTCTTATCAACTACAGCACTGTTAAAAGTCAATAAGTAATTATGTAAATTAATGATTTTTTATTGTATAGCAATTTGCAATGTTAGACTGCATGTTTATTTTTAGTTGCACAGTATACAAGTGGTGGCTTCAGGATTCAAACCCAGTTCTCCAGGTCTGAGAGCAGTGTTTTTAACCATTGCACTATACTGCAGTAGCTTCATGAGGGAGTGATTTCTGAAGGGTAATTTTCAGTGTTACTAACTATACTGTAACTATTGTATAACTACACTGTAACTGCACTATGTAGTCATTAAGTAGTTTCACAATGCATATTGCACTCTTAAATAAATAAAGTTTAATTTGACATAACTTTAAATGTGCTGCTTCAGTAAGACTGACCCACACCTCTATTGCACACACTCCCTGTCCTACTGCTGCTCAGGTGGGTGGCTGGGGGTGGAGCATGAGCCACCCTTCAATGAAAGTCCTAATTCTTCTGTACCAAAGATAAACTGTCCCATTGTACAATACTGAACAGTCATCATACGTCTGATTGTGCATCATGTATATTGCACCCACACTTTAGTTGCTACTCTATTGTGTTCCAACTGTATTCTTGCACTTAATTGTGCCTAGCTGTACTCAATATATTTAATGTATTCTTTTCCCTGCACCTTTCTTTGTTAATGTAAGCGTATTGTCTGTATTACCTATGTACCATCTTTATGGCGTGGGTCATGCCTGAAAATGGTAAACTGAATCCATGCACCAACCTAGTAAACAAACAAAAAAACAAAAAGACAAACAAACAAGGAAGTAATAAGGCATGATGGGGTGTGTGTGGAACACATTTTACCACATGGCAAGGGGCGTAATAAGGCATGAGGCCGAAGGCCGAGTGACTTTAACCACTGGCCATGCGGTAAAATCTGTTCCATGCACATCCCAGAGTGCCTTATTGCGCTTATAAAATGGGCTTCTTTTTTTTTAAACTTTTTACAGTTGGGAAAAGCATGTTTATATGTAGAAACAATAGATTTACTTGTGTACATTTATGATAAAATAGTCCTTCCACCCACTACAAATGATGTCATTGTATTATTGTCTACTTTCTTCTTCCTGTTTTTTTTTTCCCACATTCAAGATATGGAATGGTTATCATAGAATGTTTACCATGGAATACATGGTTTCAAAATTCTGCTCAGTTCCATTGGCAGAATGTTTCTCTCCTAACACTCTGTACACAGACAACAAAGGCCTTTGTTACAGCCAGAGACTCAGTTATCTCACTGCCAGGGCAAGAAGAAGACAGTTCCCTGATGAGCAGGTAAAGACAGAAGGGGAATTTGTCACTGTCAGCAAAGAAGAAACAGCTGTAGTGAAAACTATAAATATTTATTGTTTCTAATTTGTTTATGTTCGTAAGGAGAGTGTGATAATCAAGGAAACTACAGTTAATTCATTTGTTTTATTTTTTATTTAAGGTAGTTTTATTTTTAGGGCCCAGATGAAGTTTTTTTTACAGTGTAAAGGTAGCAGCCATGTTTGTGGTGGAAGATCAGTTCTGGCTGTAGGGGGCTAACTGAAATGCCTGTGTTCCAAATGCCCATTGGTCTGGGTTCCAGACTCTTCATAGTCCTTTTTTTAGCCATGTATAAACCGTATTTTACACATAAATAACAGCCAATCAGATTCTATGATTTTACTCTGCCATTTTATAATAAATAAATATCACTGATCTGCTGTGTGGAGTTATGGTGGGTGATGCCAGATACACATGTTGGGATGCCTCCTTAGCCATTACATGCCCTACTCACTAGCTGAATGAGGTGGCAGCCATGGCACCATCATTAACACCAAGCTACCACAGCCACTGATTATACCATGAGGGTTGGGGCGTGGTGGTGAAGACATCCATGAAACAACTATGGAAGAGTCCCTGCATGTGTATCTGGTACCACCCACCATTACTCCATACAGCAGATATTTGTTTACCAGGGAGGCAAAAAGGGAGGTGGGGGTGGTGAACCCACTGGCAGGGAGTGACCACCAATCTGGATGGTTCATGCTCAGCATGGGCAGGGAGGTGGTTGATACAGGGACGAGGGTTGTTGACTTCAGAAAGGCTGACTTCAGTAAGATGGGTGAAATCTTAGGAGAGTATCTGGCAAGAATTCAGTCTCACTGGGATGCAAACCATAAATGGGAGAAACAAAACACACTGGAGCTTGTGGAGGCTGTTGGGACCTGTGCCAAACTGCAGAGCAAGATGGGAAGATCTAAGAAGTCAAGCTGGATGAGTAGGACAGTTTTAAATATGGTGAGGGTAAAATAAGCAGCATTTTATAAGTGCAAGAATTTCAGGAGGGGGGAAGATAGGGATGAATACATGAGGAAGTCCAGAAAAGTTACCAAGGGTGTTAGAGCAGCCAAGGCCTCCAGGGAACTGAGGCTGGCTCTGGGAATCAAAGATGGGGAAAAGGACTTCAGACACATTAGGGAAAGAAGGAGCTACAAGGATCAGGTAGTGTAGATCAAGAAGGATGGGGTAGGCAGAGAAAGGAGCAGAACAGGCAGAAGGACTAAATGAGTAGATCTGTTCTATATTTACAAGGGAAGTGCAGGCAGCTTCTGGGGTGGGGAGGGTGGGCAGGGGAGGGGTGATGGGGTAATCACTGAGGGCATGTATTAGAGGGTCTGAGGGCTCTGAGGGTGGATAAGGCACCAGAGCCAAACAGCATACATCCCAGGGTGCTGAGAGAACAGGTGAAAGTACTGGCAGGGCTACTGGTGGACCTATTCAATATCTCCCTGGACACAAGGTGCATGCCACAGGACTGGAGGATGGCCAGTGTGGTGCCCCTCCATAAAGGTGACCCTAAAGATGAACCAGGCAATTACAGACCTGTAAGCCTGACATCCATCATGGGGAAGCTGATGGAGACAATCCTGAAGGAGAGGCTGGAGGCATTTCTGGAGGATAATGGGCTCCAGGACAGTCATCAGCATAGGTTTGTCTTGGGGAGGTCATGTCAGACTAACCTAGTTGAGTACTATGACTGGATGCTGAGGGAACTGAACAAAGGTCATGCGGTGGAAGTCATATTTTTGGACTTCAGCAAGGCCTTTGATTCAGTGACATAGAGGGATGGCAGGAACTGCAGAATGACTTGATTTAACTGGAGGAGTGGTCAGAAGAGTGGCAGCTGGGGTTTAATGCTAAAAAGTGCAAGGTGAAGCACTTTGGAGTGAAGAACCCAGGGAGGAACGATCAGCTGGTTTGAATACAGCTAGGTACCACCAAGGAGGAAAAGGATCTAGTGGTGGTTGTATATGGGAAAATGAACTACTCTGGCCAGTGCAGGAATGATACAGCAGAGGCCAATGGGTTGCTGGGGTGTATCGGGAGATGAATCTCCTCCAGAAATAGGGAGGTGATCCTGCCTCGACAGGTCACTGATCAGACCACACCTGGAGTACTGCATGTAGTACTGGTGCCCGTATCTAAAGAAGGATATCAGACTACTGGAAACTGTACAGTACAGAGCAAATAAGATAATTCAGGGACTGGGGGAAGGCCATACAAGGACAGGCTGTGTGACTTGAATATGTACTCCCTGTAGGAGAGGAGAGATCAGGGGCATATGATTTAGACCTTCAAGTACTTAAAGGGGAATAACAAGACAGGAACAGAAAGGATATTTAAGTTAAGCAGGGGGAGGGACACAAGAGGTCATGGTCTTAGATTGGAGGAGGTAGGTAATAGGAGGGAAATGAAGAGACAATTTTTCAAGGAGAGGGTTGAGGTGGAATGGAAATATCTGCCAGAGGAGCTGGTATCCTCAAGACAGTGGGGGTTTCAAAAAGGGATGGGACAGGATGAGATGGGAGGTTATTGTGAAGGGGAAGGTGGAGAGGCAGCTGCAAGGTAGGTGTGCTAGCTACACATTTGAGCAGACTTGAAAGACCATGTGGCATGTTTCTGCTGGCAAATTTCCTATGTTCATATGTTTCTAGGTGCACTTATCCAGTGCACTGTTTTCAGGCATGACCCGGCCCATGGTTTGATGGGACCTTGAGGGAGATGTGGCAACAAAGATGAAGATTAGAGCATTGCTGGCGGAGATCCGCCCCGATGCCGACCATCTTAGATTGATGGAACATTATCAAGTCTATCATTCTGAAATCTCCTGTAAGAAAGCAGAGTTCCTGTCCGCAAAGATTGTGACTGCTCAGAACCGACCAGCTCAGCTCTTTTGAATTGTAGACAGACTGTGCAACCCAGCCTGCCTGCAGGTTTGAAGAGCTTTTTCACAAGTAGAGAGTGAAGAACTTGCTCGCTTCTTTGTGGCTAAGGTGGCTGACATCAGGGCGGTGCTCCGACCTGCACCCTCTATGGGAGAAGCTATGGATCAGTGCTCAGTCACTGTCCCTGGGCTCTCCTGGAGTTCCTTTGACTGGCCAGAGTTCATTGATGTCATGCGGATTGTCCAGGGTATGTACCTTACATGCTGTAGTTGGGGTTCTTCTCAAATGTCTGAGGTTCATTTGTGGCCTGTCTAGTACAGTCCTTGGGTTGTTTAGATCTTTCCTCACTGGCAGAAGTCAGCGGGTGGTGTCGTGGATTAATTCCTCTGGCCCAGTCTGTCTGTCATGTGGGGTACCTCAGGGTTCAGTGTTGTCCCCCATGATGCTCGCAGTGTACATGCTGCTCCTTGGAGACATTGTAAGAAGGTATGGGCTGAGGTTTCACTGCTATGCTGATGATACCAAGCTCTTCCTATCTTTTGCACCTGACCAGGATAGAGTTCTCTCGATATTTAACAGCTGCCTCACTGAAATCCAGAAGTGGATGAATTCGAGTAGGCTGAGGTTGAACTGGGAGAAGACGAAGGTGTTGGTTGTGGACCCGGGTCGCCGGATACAGGGGAGGTGAGCTGGTTTGCCTTCAGGACTTTTCCTTGGTGGCTCCCAGCTCCCTATTTCTGAATGGGTGTGAAATCTGGGGATGATTTTTGACTACAGGCTGACACTGTGATCGCAGGTGTCGGAGGTCATCAAATCATCCTTTTACCATCTGAAGAACATCTCCAGGATTAAGCACCTTGTTCCAAATAGTAATCTGCCTACATTGGTCCATGCCTTTGTGACCTCATGCTTTGATTATTACAACTCCCTTTATCCCGGGCTACCAGCGGTAGATATCCACTGCTTGCAGCTAGTGCAGAATGCTGCGGCCCAGTTACTGACTGGTACTCCCGGTATCTGTCATATTTCTCTGGTGCTGCATGAACTGCACTGGCTGCCAGTACAGTGGCAGATCACCTTTAAAGTTGGACTTCTGACTTATAAAGCCCTACCTGAAAGAGCTTCTAGTACCTTACTGCCCTAGGCAATCGCTCTGCTCGGCAGACAAGGGGTTGCTAGAGATTCTAATGGTTTCTTTAAAAATTTCGGGGGCCCATGCATTCATGTAAGCAGACTCAGCCCTTTGGAATTCTCTACCCCGTCCGTTTCGGGAGTGCCCATCCATAGAGGAATTTAAACATGCCCCAAAGATCCATTTGTGGTATCAGGCATACTCTATTTGATACTATTTTATTGAATTTTATGAACCCAGTATTTATTGTATTTGTGTTTTATTGTATTGCTTTTATCTGAAGTTTGTTGTTGAGGTGCCTTGGTTTTAGAAAAGCATGGTAAAAATAAAGGTTATTATTATTACATAAGTAATACAGACATTACACTTACAGTAACTAAGAATGGTACAGGAAATAGAATACATTGAATATACTGAGTACAGCTTGGTACAACTAAGTGCAAGAATACAGTTAAAATACAATAGAGTATCAGTTAAAGTGTTGGTGCAAGATACACAATGTACAGTCAGTCTTATGACTGTTTAGCATTGTACAACAGGACACTTTATTCATAGGTAAAGAAGAGCCACTCCAGTTACCATTGTCCTGAGAGGGAGATCCAACAGGGTTATTGGGGCAATCCTGTCCACAACAAGTCCTACCCCCAAAAAAAAGTGGGTGAGGAGGAAAATTATGTAATGAGGGAGAAAGAGAGTCCCCGTAGTCCCTTTACTATCTGCCCCACCTGGGTAGATCGTCCACTACAGGACCAGACCATGCTAGGAAGAACCCCCTGGTTGAGAAGGGAAGGACTAATGGGGAGACCCTAAGGCCAGGGCAAAAAGCCCTATTTGCCCTCCCTGCCAGGGTGGGCCCTCTATCAGTTGGAAAGGTAACAGAGGACCTGGAGGTACCAGTAGGAATCCGCCCACAGCTGGCCTCAAGGAGGGGGAGAGCAAGCAGTGAGGGGGGCATTGCCCAGGGACTGAGGCCCAGAAGGGAAGCTGCCAGTAACGAATGATGAAGATATACAAGAAGATCAAGAATTATGATAGGTACATAATTTTCATATCTTCCCTGTGTCAGTCTTCACCATTCATCACTGTCTGTGTGAGTACCGAGCCCCCAAAAGGGGGCCCAGCACTTCCCTGAGGGATGTGAGTCTCTCAATCTCCTGTCAGGGAGGACCACAAAAGGAGGAGACCCATTACAGGCCAGTTAGGCCAGCAACTGGTCAGGGCAAGGCGGGCTTTCTCATTGCCTGGGAGATGGAAGTTGCCCCTGTAGTTCCCACCTTGCCATGTAGGAGAAAAGGTGGGTCCCCTTGAGAGCAGAGGCAACAGCGTACACTATGCCAATTGAGACAACCTTGATAGATGAAGCCACATTGTCTGCCTAATGCAGACTGCTGTCACCGCTAGCCTGGAAGCTACATCATTTGTGTCACAAGCATATTTGCACAAGTCATTGGGCTGACACTACAGCCTAGAGGTTAGAGTAAAAAGCTGTAAATAAGCTTGGTGCATCCAGCAGACCAGACCTTGGTTTGAGTCTCACAACCACCACTTGCATACTGTGTGACTCAGAGCAAGTCATTTAACCGCCCAGTGCTCCCAGATCACCCCTGAAAACAGGCACTTGTGCCTAATGGGCCATACGTGGTTAACAAAGACTAAAATAAATAAAAAATGAAATAAGACACCCTTGCCTGATGTCTTGTGAGCTTCAGGCCCTGTGCAGAGAGGGCAATGGACTGTCTGGTTGCCTTTGTAACATGCAGCAATGTCAGCACCTGCCCTGCACTGACCACAGATGCCTGTTGTAGGCAGAGTGGTATGCCTGATGAGTGACAAAGCCAAAGAGAACACTGCCCATTTCCAGTTGTCAAACTTTGCAGAGTCAACATCCAGGGGATGGTTGCACACCAGGTGTCTATGCCCAGAAGGGGTATCCAGTACCCTCACTCCCAAAGTGGGATGAGGCAAGGTCCCTGGAAACCCCTGGTGTGTGCAATACCTGTGCTGTTGGCCCATAGGGGATGGAGTTGGGACAGATGGGCACTGCCAGGTGCAGGACAATGCTTCTTGGAAGGGAATCAGCCTGGAAAGGATGACCATGTGTCATCCACTCAGTATTGCATCTTGCAATGTGGGATAGGTGCAGATCACCAACCAGCCTTGATAGGAAGTGTTGATTCTCCATCTGATCAGTGTCTGAGGACAGATGGACAGAGGTATCCTCTTCAATTAAGGAGGAAGATGAGGAGGCTGATGAATCTGAAGAGTTCAAGTTCAGCTGCTGCAGGGGAGACAGGCAAACGACCTGCTCATCCATAGCCCTGACATACCTGAAGAAGGCGGCAGCAGTGGCTTTGAACTACTCCCACGTCAAGGGCCCAGAAGGACCCATGTACCCTGAGAAATGAGGGGGGACTGCAGAGGCAATGGGGATACACTTTTCACCTTATCTGAGCAACCTCTGCCAGGTCTGGGGGACCTCACTGGTGATCTTGGACCTCCTGGAGATCCACTGGTCTGTGCAGTTACTGGTCACTCAACCAGCTTGAAGCAGTCAGGACTGAGCCCTGAATGGGGAAACTCCCCTGTGAGGGGATCAGAGCTGTATAGAACCAGAAGGGTGGACACCAACCCTACCCAATAAGGCCTCCCTTGAAGCAGACAAGGGAGAGAACAAAGGCTAAGCACTGAAAGACATCTATGAACCCCAAGGGTCCCTAGGGAAGGTTGCTGCCCCATGTCCTGCCCCCTCAACCCCATCAATTCCAAGTTTGACCTCATCCTCACTTCCAAAGCTAGGGACTGCTCCAATCCCACAGGCCTCCTGAGGGAGGCCACAGAAGAGTGAGTCCCTGTTCTGGCCCGTGGGGGACAGCACTGGGACCGACAGCTCTCTGGGCCTCCAAGACCCAAACCACTATCCCCTCAGATGGAGGGTCACTATTGACAGGCACACTTCTGATGTCACCACTGGCATGGGAGCCAGCACTGATCATAATAGCTAATGACAAGGGAAATGATGCCTGGGAGGGCACAGAGTTACTGGGCACCAGAGAACCTTCAAACTGTGAGCAGTTGGGCAGCCAGTCCAGATCAGTCTCCCAAGTGTACGGCTCTGGAGAGAAGGAGATCCAGAAGACTTCCAGATGAGCAGCCCCAGAGGTGTTTGTAACTGTGGTGCCACTTGCAGTGCAGCAGGAGGGCCCAGTATCTCTCATGGTGCTGATCATCAGAGATGCAATGGCCCCAGGATACATAATGGCACTGGTGGATGGTGCTGAGGAGCCACCCGTGCCAGGCCCAGTAGGCATGGGCCGTGACACTGGGGGAGCCTGCACCTCTGAAGAATTGACTGCCTTTGTGTTGCTCTTAGTCTAGCCCCCAAGATGCCCTGACCAATCCTCCAGCACTGCAGAAGAGACCTCCTCCCTGGCAAGGCTAGAAGAAGAGGAGCCCCATACGGTCAGATCTTTATAAAATCAGGAGGGGATATGAAGGAAGGGTGAAGAGACCTGTGCTTGGAATCCCTCATACCATACTGCCCTCCGAAAGTCAATGGATCATGGCTGACTTTCCATGCACAGTGCTCCAGTGCTCCACGGTCCATGGAGAAGCAAGTGTAGCAACTATCGATATCATGAGATGGACTCAGGCAGGTGAGGTATTGGTCATGCTGGTCCATGATGGACATCTGCCAGTGCAGGGACACTGGTGCGTAGGAGGCCAGCCTGCCTTGGAAGAGAACTTTTTGTCCCTGAATGAGCCCAACATGACTCGCAGTCACTAAAATAATAATAAGAAAACAGACTCGGTGCTGCTTCAAGAAAGAATAAGGAAATGTCTTACCGGATTCCTGCAGAAAATGGCGCCAAGTTACTAGCAGATGACAGAACTGGAATGGAACAACAATGGTGTCAACAACGATGTTGAAACAACTAACTAGGCTGCAATGTCGCAGATGAAATTTCTTCAGCAGGTTCAAGGCGCTGCACTCTCGATGACATGAGAAGCAGAACTGCCGTGAAGGAGGAGTTGGTGATCATTGATGGCTGACCTGTGAGTGCCACATAATGCATTGGCCTCAAGGGTAGCAACGCCTCCTTTGCTGGCTCCTCCCCCTTCAAAAAAAACTCACACTGGGTGCTGTGCCTCCGGTTGTCATATAGACAGTCATAAATTATGAAGACTGACACAGGGAAGATTGTAAGTACTGTGTTGTAGTTACACAATTCACATGAATTGGTAGTTACTGCAATTACTGTTGCCTCCCTTCTGCCTCAAATCAATTCTTTCTGTCAAATGTAACTATGTATGTCGCACTTTGCAACAGATGTTACATGTGTAATTACACTTCCAGCATACATCCATTTATCTGTTACACTTGCAACAGCTGTTACATGTGTAGTTACACTTCCAGCATAAATCAATTTACGCAAAATGAGAAATGGTTGTGGTTGCCCGAGTAACTGCTACTTCATGCAAATTGTATAACTACACACCAGTCAAACGTAACAGTAATTAACAACTACATAGTATTTACAGTACAATAACAGTGAAGTTGATTCATAGAAATAGGCTTACATAATACACAAATCGGAAACTAATTACCAACTACATTGTAGTCACATGTAACTACACAGTACTTACATACCAGTAACATTGTAGCTATACAGTAATTGCAGTGGAGTTATGGACACTTAAGATAAAGTGTTACTCTAAAATCTTACATGATAGCCTCCAATCAGTGTTACACAAATTCTAGGGAAAGAATAAGTAAGCTTTCCTTAAAGGTAAGTCAGGGTCAGATGATATAAGGAGACTGCTGAACAATATTTGGTATTCCAGTAAAAAGAAAATCCCTACAATGGCCATAGCATTAGACATTATGAAGGCCTTTGATTCACTAGATTGGGACTACAGTACATGCAGACTGTCTTACACTGTTATGGTTTTGGAGACTCCATAATAGGTGCATCTCACCTCTCTATCAAAGGCCTTCTGCTGCTATAATTACTAATGGATTAATATAACAATTTTTCAGTTTTCAATGAACACCAGATAGGGCTGCTTGCTCTCCCCATATCTTTTTAGCTTGACCATCATCCCTTTCATCAGAACCATTATCAACTCAGCCATTATACATGGTGTTAGAGTCAGGAAATTAGAGCAAAATGTGTTTGCATATTCTGATGACTTGCTGATATCCCTTAGTAGGCCACTGGAGTCATATAAAGCCCTAATGATATTTCTTTAAAATGTTGGTAATATTTCAGGTCTCACAATTAATTAGGGAAAACACATATACTACCTTTGTTCTACTCGATTCTATTGGAGAATGGCTTCAAAACTGAGTTCCCTGAAGAGATCCTTATTAAAGAAATTTAATAACTCTATATATTACTGTGTGCAGACATTAACACTATTCCAGAGCTTAACATAGATCCATTACTAAACTACATTAAAGGAAAACTACGCACTCATGTCTAGAGATGCAGTGAAATTAAATTTCGCTAGTGAAGTGAACGCAAAGTGGCCACTTCGCATTGTCACACTGCTACATGGAGTGGCCAAAGCAAAAGGCTAATTTCGCCTTGTAATTATTACTTTGCGTTGTTATTCTGCCTTAATGTGAAATAAGGTGGAGTGACAACAATATTGGCAGTCCCGCACACACACAGTCACCAGTATTAATGTGCATCCCCAAAATGCTACTGTCTTGTGTCCAGAAAATTCCCCAGTGCTGACAAAGTGAAATGACAGCACAACAAGAAATGCAAAGTCTCACAGAATTAATGGTGCACTCAGTCAAGCAATGCAGTAGTCACACAGTCAACATAATTAATGTGCATCCCCCAAAATGCTACTGTTTTGTGCTCAGAAAATTCCCCAGTGCTGATGAATTGAAATGAGAGCGTTACAAGAAATGCAAAGTCTCCCAGAATTAATGGCGCACTCAGTCATGCGTGCAATGGTCACACACAATCACCAGAATTAATGTGCAACCCCAAAATGCTACTGTCATGTGTCCAGAAAATTCCCCAGTGCTGACGAAGTGAAATGAGAGCATAACAAGAAATGCAAAGTCTCCCAGAATTAATAGAGCACTCAGTTATGAGTGCAGTGGTCACACACAGTCACCAGAATTAATTTGCATCACCAAATGCTACTGTCTTGTGTCCAGAAATTTCCCAGTACTGATGAAATGAAATGATAGCACAACAAGAAATGCAAAGTCTCCCAGAATTAATAGTGCACTCAGTCATTCGTGCAGAGGTCACACACAGTCACCAGAATTAATGTGCATCCCAAAATGCTACTGTCTTGCGTCCAGAAAATTCCCCTATGCTGACGAAGTGAAATGAGAGCATAACAAGAAATGCAAAGTCTCCCAGAACTAATAGCACACTCAGTCATGTGTGCAGTGGTCACTCATAGTCACCAGCATTAATGTGAATCCCCAAAATGCTACTGTCTTGTGTCCAGAAAATTTTCCAGTGCTGACGAAGTGTAGACGAAGACGAGAGCGTAACAAGAGATGCAAAGTTTCCCAGAATTAATAGTGTACTGCAAATGCACAGACAGATTAAGATTGTGCTGTGCACTCATGAGATGCAAACGCAAAGGCACAACACCACCTAACCAGTGCTCACCAGTCACAAATCCAAATCTGGAAAAGAATACCTTTTGCCGGTTGGGGGGGTAGTACACAGCAGTAACAGTCCACTACCAGTAATGATACCACAAAGCAGTATAAAAAATTAATGTAGGTGCAGTGGATAGCAGGTTCACACTGCTGCAATTATTCTGTGGCACAATAAAAGGTGTCTGATTTAATGGCATGCATCGCGCGTGCATGCGCTCGCACGCACACACACACACACACTCACACACACTACAAGTAATGCATAGCAAATGGAAAACCTTAAGTAATATAACCAAATGTTTTAAACAAACAGAAATTATACACAGCTGCTCCACAACAATCAGTGAAAAAATGTCAAGAATTACTGAAAATATTACTGTGTGTACATTAACACAGTTGTACAGGAAAAACATAACCAAAACAGAAAGATTGCCTTTTTCTCCCAGTCAATCTGCCTACACCACATACATTCCTCCCCCGAAGCACACTTCCCAGTACACAGACTGACTGTTCTAAATTAACATTCAAAATCCACACACAAACAATAAACACTCGATGATATGAGCACAGAAGGTTTTCTTACAATCAGTGTACTAAATTTTAAGTAAAAAAAAAAAGGCTCAAAAAGTCTTTTTAACAGCTTTCAGAGGATTTGAATCGCAGAGCTCTGTGACGAAACTCTCTCCATCTTCCACTACACTCACACTACACAGAACTGAGGCTGTGCAGAACAATCTAGAGCCCACGTAACCTTTCCTCCCATGAAGCACTGCAAAATTAGCCTTGGAGCTCAATAACAAGGCACAGTGATGTGAAGTACATTGATTTCAATGTACTTTGCCTTAAACCTGGTGGAGAAGTGGTTTGGGGAAGTCGGAATAATGCAAAGTCATTCATTTTAATGGACTTCACGTTCCTCACTATAATGTGAAGTACTCCTCTTCGCATTGCGTGGCACTTTAAGGATTCTCCATTACTCAGCGAATCACTCCGCGGAGTGAATTTCGCTCACCACTACTCATGTCATGTAAATTGTATTTGTTTCCATGTCAACAGACAACAATTTTTATGTGGCTGTTATGAATATATGTGATCAGTTTAGTTTATTTTTACTGTTCATATTAGTCTCTGTAACTATCCTGGGGTCTCCATTTTCTGGTTGTCAAAATCTCATTGTCCTTGAAAGTTGCATTAGCATATGGGAACATGATGTGTCAGCTTTCTTCAGACTCAACAGTCTATCTGCTTAGTCAGAGTCCAACAAAATAAGTTGCAGCAATGTGTGAAAAAATACATTTACAGTACCTTTAATTAGATTTGTAAACTGTCTGAGTTGTAACACACAATTTTCCCATTTAAATTGGATTCAATTTATGTGTTTCCAGAGAGGTCTTTTTTCAGGATGTTTGCAGTTTCAGCATAGAAAAACAGTATAAATGGGTGATGTCACATCATGTTATCATATGCAAGTGCAGCACTCATGGACAATGAGATTTCAACAACCATAAAATGGAGAGCCAAGGATAGTTAAAGGTACTAGCGTGAACAGTGAAAACAAATTAAAGCAAATACATTTATCCCCATCAACTACAGGAACATAGTTGTCTGTTGACATGGAAACTAATACAATTTATAAGATATAAGGATGTAGTTTCCCCTTTAAAGTTGATCTAGAAAGATGGACAAAACTTATCTTTGTTAAGAAAACTCAGCTATCTCAAAACAATATTAGCACCTAAGCTGTTCTACATTTTTTCCAAAGGTTCCTATGGCCCTGAAAGGGAAATATTACAATCATCTAGAATCAACAATTAGGAGGTTCTTATGGGAAGACAACCCTTCACAAATGTTCTTTAAAAAGCTTACAACCACACAAGAAGTAGAAAGATTTGCAGTACTGTGGTGTGAGAAGTATCACTGGACATTTTTGCAGCATAGTTCAAACCCTCATTTATCAGAACTCCCACTATAGTATGAACTTGAGGCTCAACTTTTGTTACTTGTTCTGGTTCAAAATTTTACCTTTGTATCAGTACCTGAAACAATTTATAAAATCCAGTTATCATGGGTTACACTAAAATTCTATGGATAGTGCTTATGCAACTAAATCCCAGAATATACCTATGAAAGACATTCCTTTATGGAGCAATCTCATTACTAAATATAACAAACTCTGGTCAGAGCCACAACGGCTGCTAATAATTATCTATTTAGCTTTTGTTGACCAGGTAAGCACATCAGACAAAAAAAAAGTCCTATATTCAGATATGTCCCAGGAGATTACAAAGAAAATTATGCAAACAATATAACAATATAACAAAAAAGGGATATACAGGCAGTAAACAGTGAACATGAGTACAATGGTAAAGACAATAATGCAGTAAAAGGTAATTTACATTTCATGGAAGAATACATGAGCATTAAGGAAAGACAGGATACAATAAACTTTTTAAAACAATAATTGCTTAAGTACTGTACAAGGATGTAGTAAAAGGTTAAGGAAAGACATACTGTGCTTGTAATAGCTCATTTTCAGATGTGTCCTGGGGTAAGGGGAAAGGATAAAAGATAACAGATACAAAAATACAGAATATAATGTTGATAGAGATGGAATAAATGTAACCAAGATAAAGAGGACAATTATGTCTTAAGAATAAATTGACAAAAATAAGTTACCAAGCAAAACGTTGTGGAACTGACCAAAGAACAAAAATAGTTAGCAACTAGTGCTATGCAGAAGTTTCAGATTCCAGCGAAACAAAATTCCACGGGATTTTCAAAATTCCTCCGAATTCGACCACAAATGGAATGGTGGAATTCTGTGTAAGAAAATAGTTGCAGAATGATTTTCCATGGGAAAAATGCTTTTCTGCAGAATGTTATTCCACAGATCACAGTAGGCAAAATTCCACAGAAAAACCAGCGAAATTCCAGCAGAAATTCTGCCAGTGGAATGGTCATTCTGCACTAATTTCACCAGTAGAATTCAACATTCCGCACAGCACTATTAGCAACTTATCAAAATAAAAACATGGGCAATGACTGATGTGGGAGAAGAGATATGGAATTAATGTATGAATTAGTTGTATTACCGTGATGTAAAATCTTTCACTGGTTAGTCTACCTTCTCTTTCCAGTTTCCTAAACTTTAGAACTGACTGCCCCAAACCATTCATTCTGCCTCTTCCAAACATTCTCTCTCTCCTGTCTGTGCCATAACCACACTGCTACCTCCTGTGCCTGCTCTTGAGTCAAAGCCCTTCCCCACGCCTCAGTTTACCCTCTTCCTTCTTTCTCCATGACCCACTGCTTCCTCCTGTGGCTGCCCTTAAGTCATAGCACTTCCATGTTTATCAATTTACCATCTTCCCCACTTTCTCCTTTTCCTTGCCCCTCCACCCACCTCATCAACTATTCTCCCTCTCTTCTTCCTCCCTAACATGTCTGCACTTTCCTTTCCCCTCCCCCCCATATGCACTCTTTCCTACAGTGCCCTATCCCCTGGTGCCCTCACTGTTGAAAAGTACTATTGCCTGTACTCCTAGGACAGATTTCCCGCTGTGTCCTTATAAAGGCTTTGCTTATAAATTTTACCTGTCTGATGAACCTCATTCATGTTTGTTTTGAACTGTTTATTTTATATTACTGTGTGATGTTTTATTGTATACATTAATGTTCTATGTTGTTCTTGCTCCCCTCTTCCCCCTTCCCCCCAGGATGCATCTGGAACTGATTTATTTTTTCAGCTCAATATGTCTTTCCTGTAAAACTCTTGAAATAAATAAACGCATACATACATAAATACATACTGTACACACATAAATGATGTAAAAACGCCTCATTTGCACCACAATAATAGAAGAAACACCATAAACATCAAATCAATGCAGTAAAAAGTGTTTTTTGGTTCTGAACACACACACCCTTGAAAATGCACACACCACACACGTACACATGCAGCTGTTACAACAGTTATGCACACACATAGGGTATGAGGGTCATTAGTAGGATAGAGCAGCTACTATATTTTATTTTCAGTGGGGTCCTGCTTTTACACATTTTTTCCAGTGTATTTAGTAGAGTTAACACAGGTAAAATGCAGAATCTATTTTTTCCTGGGGTCCTGCTTTTACACATGTTTACAATGTAGTTACCCAGGATAGAAAGATAGAAACATAGAATTTGATGGCAGAAAAGGACCACTTGGCCACCCAGTCTGCCCGTTTCCCTACCTATAGGATAAGCTGCAGATCCTAGTTAACCAACAGCTTACTTCCTCCTACTCCCAATCCCTAGAATTGCCTTATGACTGTCCCATGCATTCTTGAATTTCCCCTCTGTTTTTGACTCCACAACCTCCACAGGAAGTCTGTTCCATTCATCTACAATCATCTCCATGAAAAAATACTTCCGCACACTACCTCAGAGCCATCCCCCTTCTATCTTCAAATTGTGCCCCCTTGTTCTTGCATATCTACTTTTCTAAAAGATGCTACCCTCTTGGACTCATCAGGTGTCGGCAGTCATCAAGCTGGCCTTTCACCACCTTAGAAACATTGCTAGGATCAAGCACCTTGTTCCGTCCAGTGACTTGCTTGTCTTGGTCCATGCATTCATGACATCGCACCTTGACTACTGCAACTCCCTTTACCTAGGGCTTCCTGGCATTGATATCTGCTGCTTGCAGCCAGTGCAGAATGCTGCAGCACATTTGTTGACTTGGTTTCCCAGAAGAACTCATACTACCCCTGTGTTGTGCGATCTGCACTGGCTGCCTATTCAGTGGCAGATAACCTTTAAGGTAGGTCTATTGACTTACAAAGCCCTACACGGACAAGGTCCTGACTACTTGAAAGAGCTTCTCGTTCCTTACACCCTTCTGTGACAGCTCCGCTCAGCTGATGAGGGGTTGCTGGAGATTCCGAGGGTAAGTTTAAAATCATCTGGTGTGCATGCCTTAGGGTTTGTGGCACCTACCCTATGGAGTTCTCTGCCCCATCAGCTTCAGGAGTGCAGGACAGTGGGGTGCTTTAAGCAAGCACTGAAGAACTTTTTGTGGGGAAAAGCTTACCCTGAATTCCTTTGATTTTATCAGTATCTATTGTGTTTTGTTTTTAGTTGACTGTGCAGTGCCTTGATGTGTGAAATGCACTATATTAAATAAAACTTATTATTATTATTGATATTACACTTATTATTATTATTTGTTGATTCCCTTGAGGTACTTTAATGTTTCTATCATGTCACCCCGTCCCTCTTTTCCTCGAGGGTATACATATTAAGCTCCTTAAGTCTCCATTCATATGTCTTCTGGTGCAGACCCTGAACCATTTTAGTTGCCCTCCTTTGGACTGCCTCCATCTTGTCTATGCCATTGTGGAGACTGGGTCTCCAGAACTGCATGCAGTACTCCAGATGGGATCTCACCAGCTGTCTGTACAGAGGGATTACAACTTCCTGTCTTCTACTGGTGATGCCACTTCCTATACATCTCAGTATCCCACCAGCCCTCCTTACTGCCCTCTCACATTGCTTGCCCAACTTTAGGTCACCTGATATGACTACCCCCCGGTCTCTTTCCATTTTTGTTGTTGTTAGTATCTCACCCCCCATAGTGTACTCTTCCCCTGGGTTTTTGTTTCCCAGGTGCATTACTTTGCACTTCTTAGCATTGAATATAAGCTGCCATACATTTAACCATTCCTCCAACCTTGCCAAGTCCCTTCTTATCCTTTCCACCCCACCTTGTGTATCAACCCTGTTGCAGATCTTTGTGTCGTCTACAGAGACATACTTTTCCTTCCTGCCCCTCTGCAATGTCACTTATAAAAACATTGAAGAGGACCAGTCCTAGAACTGAACCCTGTGGTACCCCACTAGTAACCTCCCCCATCTTCAGAGTGGACTCCATTTACTATTACCCTCTGTGTCCTATTCTCTAGCCATTTTTTTACCAAGGCTACCATCTTGGGACCCACTCCCAGGCTGGCTAACCTGTATATTAATCTTTTGTGTGGGACTGTGTCAAATGCCTTGTTAAAGTCTAGGTAGGCCATGTCCACAGCTCCTCCCTGATCTGCTACTTTGGTCACCCAATCAAAGAAATCTATTAGATTCATCTGACATGACCTTCCTGCTGTGAATCCATGCTGCATTGGGTCCTGTGCCCCTCTGGCCTCTAGGTACTCGACAATTCTTTCCTTCAGAAGTGATTCATTTTTCCTACCACTGAGGTCAGACTAACAGGTCTGTAGTTTCTTGCCTCTGCCCTTCTTCTACTTTTGTGAAGTGGAATCATATCTGCCCTCCTCCAGTCCTCAGGTACCACCCCATCTTCCCATGATTTGTTAAAGAGGTCAGTCAGGGGGTCCGGTGGTGCTGAGGGTTGAGGCGCTGGATGCCACACCTCACACCAAGCCGGCGACCCAGGTTCGGGAGTGAGCTCGGGTATCAGGGGTCGGCAGGGGTGGGATCAGATTGAGTGCCCACTGGATTGCTCTCCTATCCTGGGGAAAGGGCTCTGGGGTGTCTGGTGCACCAGCAGCCCCTGGTGGAGACTGGGGCACTACTGTGCACTGGACTGCACGTAATCAGTGTGACCCAACATCAGCAGGGTTGCCATGTGCCACTCGGGATGTGCACCACACAAGGGGGGGAGGGAGGGGGAGGAGCACACACTACAAGGGGAAAAAGCCACTCTAGCCAGATAGGCAATGGCTTCTCCAGTGCCATCTCCACCACATGCCCAATACTGGTTCTCCGCCACTGCTCCATTGATCTCCCTGGGGCAGTAGCCCCCGTGTCCCCAGGGAGTCGTAATGTCTCTGAAGATGGCGGGGAACACAGTGGGCTGTAAAGCAGCTCCAGTGAGTGAGGCAGCCTGAGAGAGTTCTGGTCGGGAAGAGAGAAACAGTATTGACAAAAATAAAGAGGGTAGCCAGTGGTGTCACTAGTTCTACCCTTAGTTCTTTTAGAATTCTGGGATGAATACCATCAGGCCCCATTGATTTGTCCACCTTCAGTTTTAAGAGTTCTTTCAGAACTCTTTCTTCTATGAATGGGCTTGTAGCAACCCCTATCCAGTGTGTTTCTGTTGTTTGGTTTAGGTACCTCCCCTTCTTCACTTGTGAATGCTGAGCAAAAATATTTGTTTAGTACCACTGCCTTTTCACAGTCACCCTCTGCCCACCCCCCTTCCCTTTATTAAGCCTCACTATCCCTCCCTTGGTCTTGCTTCACTCCCTGATGTACCTATAAAAAGTTTTATCCCCCTTCTTAACTGAGTTGGCTATCTTTTCCTCAGTTTTGGGCCTTTGCTGTTCTCACTGCCTTCCCTGCTTCCTTCTGCTTTAACTAATATAGTTCTCTGTCCTGCTTCTTCTGTGATTCCTTGTACTTCCTGAATGCTATCTTTTTCTCCCTAACCTTCCCTGCCACCTCCTTTGAGAACCATAGTGTTTTTTACATTATTTTGTTTTGTTTATTTGCTTCACACAAAGGCATGTTGCCTTACTGATGGCAGTTTTGATTATTCCCCATTGTTCTCCTACCCCTCCTTCCTGCCAATTTGCTAGTGCATTCCTTAGGCACTCATGCATTTTTGGCAAAGTCAGCCCTCCTAAAGTCCAGGACATTTGCCTTTGTATGGCTTGACTCTACTGCTGTGTTTATCGTGAACCATACTGTTCGATGGTCACTAGTTCCCAGATGGCTACCCACTTCTAAATCTGTGATCCTCTTGCCATCCCCATTTGAGAGTACCAGGTCTAAGATTGCTTCATCTTGAGTGGGTTCCAATACTAGTTGTCTAAGGCACACCCCCTACAGGGCATTTAGAATGACCCCACTCTTTGATGTGGCTGCAGCAAATGCACTCCAGTTAACATCTGGCATATTCAGATCCCCCATCAACAATATCTCCCTTTTTCTGCCATTCTAAGGATACCTTCTATCATTTCCTTCTCCATTTCCTCCCCCTGAAATGGGAGTCTGTATACAACCCCTGTGCAGATTGTGGTGCCATTACCTGTCTCCAAGTTGACCAACAGTGCTTCCTCTCCTCCCTGTTTACAATTTTGTTCTGTTGCTTTGATTCCTTCCCTTATGTAGAGCGCTAATCCACCTCCTCTTTTACCCTCCCTGTCCCTCCTGTAGATAGTTTACCCTGGTTTGTTTACATCCCAGTCATGGTTTTGTGTGTACCATGTTTCTGTGAATGCCACGATAGCCAGATGTTCCTCTTCCATCAAGGTCAGTAGTTCAGGAAGCTTGTTACCCAGGCTATGGACATTGGTACTCATTACTTTCCATTTTTTGATGGCTTTTCCTCTTGTAGCCCCATCCTCACCCTTAATGACTCTGCTTTCTCCATTTACTCCAGTCCTGCTTCCTATTGACTTTTCTACCTTGGTCTTTACCACATTTAGTACCCTGTTTTGGAGGGAGAGGCTGGGAATTCCCTGCTGCTTATCAGTGCCTCCCCCTTCACTAGTTTAAAAGCCTGCCAATGAAGCATTTAAACTGATCACTGAGGAGACTGGTTCCTTTCCTGGACAGATGCAGACCATTGTGCCAGTATAGGTGGGTATCCTTCCAGGTGGAATCCCAGTCCCCAATGAAGCCCAAACCCTATGCTCTGCACCAGTTTTTCAACCATTCATTGAATTGCATGGTGCAGAGTACCCTCACCTCACCCATGTCATAGACAGGCAGCACCTCCGACAAGGATACTATATGAGCTACTTGTCGAAGGCCCCTACCCGACTCCACAAACTCTTCCTGCACTGTTCTAATCCCATGCATGGCCAAGTCATTTGTCCCTAGGTGGACAATGACATCCAGCAGTGTCTCCCATGCAGCTGCTGTCATAATCCTTAGAATCTACTTCTTGTTCCTCCAAGCCATGGTGCCTGGCAGGCACCTTACTTCACTTTCCCTTCACCTCCCAGTTCTAGCCTCCCAATAATTGAGTCACCCACCAGGAGCTGCTTCCTTTCCCTGCTGCATCCTGTGCCACCTTTCTGTGGGCCTCCCTTGTGATGGTTGCCAGCAACATCAGTCTCCACCATATGTAGCGCCATAGGGGAACTATGCTTTACCAGAATGGCGTATGGATTGTGGAGTGGTACATCTGAAGTGGTATGCTTCTGTTCCACCACCCTCACCCACCTTGATCCCACTGTGGTCCAACCACTGCTCCTTCTTGACAACCTCTGAGGCAAAGGTGGTGGCCCTGGTGTTTCCTGCATGGGGGGGTTCCTGTACTCCTGTCCAGTTTGACCTGGTGACAGGCAACCTTCTCCCTCAGAGCAGAGAGTTGTCTGCAAACAGGGCAGCATCTCAGCCTTCAGAAAGTCTCCCAGAATACTGCTGCCCCACAGCCAGTGCATTGCACTACTCCCCACATGTCTGTCTTCTTTCCAGTTTACCCTGTGTAAAAAATTTTTTTTTAAATAGTAGTCAGTGAACATTTCATTCATTTTCCTGAAATTTTTATTAGTTATACTGGAAAAGAATGTGAGCATTGCTGCCCATTTATACTAGCTCCCAGTTATATATAACAATCATGAGACATGACATAGGCTAAAATATTTAACTTACAGTGAGGGTTAATACAATGGTACATAAAATCAGGATATTATAGACTAAAGAGCAAGCTAGCTTTGGTGAATTAACAAATACTAGGTGACAATAAGCATTCAGTGATGGTTTAACAATAATAGTATAACAGTGGGAAACAAAAAATTTAAGTGCAATCTAAAAAGTAGCCTAGGTGGATTTACAATACTACAAGCCATAGAAAGAGAGGATAAGTGCCAGAGGTGGATAACTAGAAGGTGAGGGGAAAAGAGTGCAGAAGGGGAGCCAGATTAGGGCTGCAAGCAGGTGCAGGTGAGGGAGAAATGTCTCCTGATATTGTCTTTGAAGGCATTTGCAGAGGGACAAAGTTTTAGTTCCAGAGGGAGAGTTGAAGAGCTTGGGACGTATAAAGGAGAGAGTGTTTTCTAGCCTTGAGTGTCCAGCAGAAAGGAACAGTGAAAGACAGAGTGTAGGACAGTCTAGTGGTCCTGGTGGTGGCAGCTGTCTGGAAGAGAGAGGTGAGGCAATCAAGAAGCAGTCCACAGGAGAGTTTGAAAAAGAAGGTGGCCATCTTGCATTTGAGGTGGGCCTCAAGGGAGAGCCGACTGGTGAGCTTATAAAGCTCACAGTGGTGTGAGAGTTTAGAGAGACCAGAGGCAAAGTGGATAGCATTGTGGCAGGAGCTTTGAAGTGTGAAGACATTTTTGATGAAGAGGTGGGGAAGTGAGACAAGTGAACCATAGTCAAAGACAGGAAGGAGGAAGCTGGAGACTAAGGGGAATTTGGATTCCTGGTTAAGGTAATGCTTGGTTCTGTGGAAGATACCGAGGCATCGGTGGCTTTTTTGATTGTGAGGCTAGTGTGACCATCAAAATTGAGGTGGCTATCCAGGACTAAGCCAAGGTACCTGAATTCACTGACTCTTTCAATAGAGTTACCAAAGTTCTCATAGAGGGAGAGGTCAAAGCCAAGGGATTTGTGGGGGCTTGAGAAAACCATGAACTTAGTTTTTTTTGAGTTGAGTGCAAGACCTTTGGTTGTGAACCAGGTGTGAAGTCTGCTGAAAGTGAATTGGAGTCTGTTAATGAGAGCATTGGGGTTTTTGTCCTGACAGAAAAGGGCTGCATCATCAGGATAGAGAATGAGTTCGGAGGTGGTGCAGATGTCAGGCAGGGAGTTAATGACCAGAAAGAAGAGAATATGACCCAGGATAGACCCTTGGGGGATGTCGTATTTGATGGGGCAGGATTCAGAGAGGGCACCACCAACAGTGGTGTGATGGGAGCTGCCCGTTAGATATTCCTTGAACCAGAGGCAGACCTCAGATGAGAAATGTAGGCCAGCTAGGGTACGGAGGAGGACTTCATGATCAGCAAGGTTGAAGGCTTTAGTGAGTTCTACGAACACAACACCAGTGTACAGACCTTCGTTGTTAGCTTTGTCTATGCAGTGGGTGAACTTGATGAGGGCAGTTTCAGTATTGTGTCAAGCACGGAACCCATTCTGGGACTCTGTGAGCAGGTTGTAGTTGGAAAGGAAATGTGTGGTTTGCCTTTGAACCAGTTTCTCTAAAATTTTGGAGAGGGGGAAAGGAGGGAGATGGGAGAGTAGTTGGATACTAGATCCTTGGAACCAGATTTGTGAAGAGGTTTAATAATGGTGCACTTCTATGCTTTCAGGAAGGACCCCATGCAGAGGGAGTGGCTGAAGATGTTAGTAAGGGGGATGTCCAGGGAGTTACAGATAAGACAGAGAAATCTGAAGTCAATGTTGTTGGTGTCCTTGGATGGTCTTCGGTCATTTGTTCTGATTATCTTAACCACTTCACCAGGGGTTAGGTATCAGAAATGGAATTTAGAGTGGGAGACTGGCAGGCATGGGGTGGAGTAGAGCTGGGCTTGTACTGGTTGAGGTCACCAAAGTATTTATTAAAAAGGGAGGCTGTTTTGCTTGGCTCAGTGGTGGTTGCCCCTTCAGAGGTGAGACAGATACATTTTTCAGAAATTCCCCTACCAGTAAGGTTAAGAATGTTCCAAGTCCTCCTAGGGTTCCCCTGGGCAGCATGTTGTTTTTCCAGGATGAAGGATAATATAGCAGATCTTGTGGAAGATTTGCACCTGTTCCTGAGGGTTTTGAAGTCTTGGAGGTTGGGAAGTTTTGTGTTTTCTGTACAACTTCCAGGCTCAGTCCCTATCCCTCATTAGTTCGCAAAGCATGGGGTGACCAATTCTTGGCTAGAACCCTTAACCGGGATTTTTTAAGAGGGATGAAATGTTTGTAGAGGTCAATGAACTTATGGCTAAAGGCTTCAAGTGCTTTGCAGAAGTCAGAAATGTATTCAGTGAAGAACCAGTCTTGGGCTAAGGTGGCTTTGGAAAACTCAGAGACATCCAGCTTCTTCAATTGCCTGGTTTATGTGAATTTATGTGGGCTGGGAGCTGTTTTTGTGGATCATCAGCAGAATACAGCACGGTGGTCAATGACTGAGTTGGGAAGAACTCCAGAGGCAGTGACATGGGAGAGGTGTAAGACCAGGACCCAATCAATGAAGGACTGAGATCCAGTTTTGTAGTTGATTCTGGTAGGTTCAGTGATGAACTGGTGTAGGCCAAGGCCTAGTAAGGATTCATTGATGGAGTCACAGTGAAGGGACAGCCAGTTTAGGTTGAAATCCCATAGGATGATCCAATGTTTCCCTTGGGGGAGGGAGGTCTTGATATCGAAGAAGAGGTCAAGATCACAGGGTGAGGAGGACAGTGGCAGGTACACCACACTGACTGTGACCATTTTATACACTTCAAGGAGGAGGTTAATTGAGATGGTCTCGAGGAAGGTGGTTGAAAGTGGGGGGTTGAATTCAGTGGCAAGGAGGTAACATGCAGCATCTCCTTTTCAGTAAGGTCCTGTTTGTAACCTATTGTAATTCTAACAGATCTGGGATACCCTAAATTAATTGGCTCCATCACAGCTTGTATACTTTCAGTGGCCAGTTACTATCTCTTTTTGGCCAGCAGGGGAATGTGAATTGTGCCGGTTGGACATCTTAGTACCTCATTTTTGCTCTGAGGGCTATATTCAAACATGTTTGGGGCATTCACACTTTGCTCCGAACATGATTGAGTACAACAAATTTAGTAAACTGTGCTAATTTGCACTAATTAAGCCAGTGGGGGTGTGAATTTTTCTGAAACATGTTTGAATATAACAAATTTAGTGAACTGTGCTAATCTGCACTAATGAAAAGGGACTTTGCAAGGTGCAGCCTGATACCTTTTAATATGGGACCATTACGCTGTGTAGTTCTGGTTTCCAGTTCTAGGTTTGTCTTCCTATTTCTGTTTCAAGCTTTTAGCCACTGACTGAACTGGTTTTAGCCACTGACTGCCATGCCAGCAATCTGGGTTCAAAAATGGACCATGGTCATTTGGGGACTGGCCTGGGAGGGAGAATGCACATCTGTAGGACAGGGATAGTAATTTAGGTGGCAGCACTATGGGACAGCATGGGAAGGGACCCCACTCCTGGATGCCTGAGGTGTCTCCATGGAGGCCAAGTACATGCATGTCTGGACCCAGTAGAGGAGAAAATAGGAGGAAATGCCCATCAATGATAGAACAGTGATGGCCTGCTCTCTAGCAGGACCCAAACTGTTGATTAGGCACCTCTAATCCAAGATCCTGAGACAGGTCCACCAGAAAAAGTAAGTCCCAGAGAAGGTGAGTGATAGGGCTGGGAAGACAGGCCCAGATGGGGGCAAGTCAGGTTGCTGAAGGAGATAAACAACTTTGTCCCATCAATGGACACAGTGGTAAAACATGCCACTCATCACAGTTGTGTATTACATGCTGGTGAACAGTAAGAGACTGCCTGCATGAAGGAGCACTGCTGAAAAGCAGTGCATGAACACAGTGGTGTGACATGGTACCCATCAAGGTGGTGCACTGTGTGGTGATGAAATGTGAGGTATTGCCTGCTCTGTGAAGTGATGCTCAGAAGCACTGTATGAACAAAGTAAGGGTCTGCTTGCATGGAGGAGTGATGCTGAGAAGCATTGCATGAACACAGTGGAGCAACATGGCACCAGTTATGGTTGTATTCTGTGTGCTGGTGAATGGTGAGGGATTGCCTGCACTGGGTAACAATGCTCAGAAACACTGTATGAACACTCTGGTGTACTGTAAAAAGGCACACATCACAGTGGTGTATTGATTGCTGGTGAAGGATGCGTAAATGCCTACACAAGGGAGTAATGTCAGAAGCACTGCATGAACACAATGGGGTGACATGGCACCTATCATGGCGGTGTGTTGCGTGCTGGTGAAAAGTGAGGGATTGTCTGCACTGTGGAGTGTTGCTCAGAAGCACAGCTTGAACATAGAGGGGTGACATGGCATAAATCATGGTAGCATACTGTGTGCTAGTGAAAGGTGAGGGAGTGCCTGCTTTGTGGAATGGTGCTCAGAAGCACTCCATGAACACAGTGGGATGTCATGGCACCCATCTCTGTTGTGTACTTGTGTTGGTGAAAGGTAAGGGACTGCTTGTACTGAGTAGCAATGTTCAGAAGCAATGCATGAACACAGATGAGTGACATGGCACTCATAAGATCTGCATACTGCATGCTGGCAAAATGTGAGGGACTGCCTGCACTATGGACTGATGCTCAGAAGCACTGCATTAACACAATAGGGCGACATGGCACCCATCATGGTGGCATACTGCGTGATGGTAAAAGGTGAGAGTCAGCTTGCACAGGGCAGTGATGCTCAGAAGCACATATTGAACTCAGTGGGGTGACATGGCACCAATCATGGTGGTGTGCTGTGTGCTGGTGAAAGGTGAAGGACTGCCTACACTTGGGAACAATGCTCAGAAGCACTGTATGAACACTCTGGTGTTACAAGGCACACATCACGGTGGTGTACTGCTTGCTGGTGAAAGATAAGTGAATGCTTGCACAAGGGAGTAATGGCAGAAGCACTGAATGAACACAGTGGGGTGACATAGCACACATCAATGTTGTATACTACATGCTGGTAAAAGATGAGGGACTGCCTGCACTGTGGAGTGGTGCTCAGAAGCACAGCTTGAACACAGTGAGGTGACATGGCACCAATCATGGTACTGTACTGTCTGCTACTGAAAGGTGAGGGAGTGCCTGCTCTGTGGAGTGATGCTCAGAAGCACTATATGAACACTGTGTAGCAGCATGGCACCTACCATGGTGGTGTAATGCAGACTTATGAATGGGTTTGGGACTGCCTGTACTGAAGAAGAATGCCCAGAAGCACTACATGAACACAATGGGGTATCATGGCACCAATCCCTGTTGCATTATGTGTGCTTTTAAAAGGTAAGAGACTGTCTGCACTGGGGAGCAATGCTCAGAAACACTGCTAGAACACAGTTGGGTGACATAGCACATGGTCAAAGATGGAGTGATCAGCCTTAGAAAAATGTTGTCCCACTGTTTTTTCTTACGAACATGAACATGCCAGCAGAAGCAGGCCTAGTGGTCTACTGAGTCTGTTCGATTGTGCAGCTAGCTTCTCTTCTCACAACTGCCCCACCCTCACCCCCTTTCATCATAACCCCTTCACCCTGTCCCACCCCCTCTTAAAGTCACTCAATGTACTACAGGAAATCACCTCCTCGGGCAGAGTATTCCACCTGTCCACCACCTGTTCTGCGAAATAATGTCTGCTGATTTCCTTCCTGAATCTTCTCCCCTCCAGTCTTAGCTGACTCTCTTTCATATCCCTTCCCCTTCTAATCCAGAAAATCCCTTCTGTATTAGTCTTGTTTATCTCCCTAAGGTATTTAAAGGTTTCAGTCATATCCCCACTATCCATCTTCTCCTCAAGGGAGTACATTTTCAGCTCGCCCAGTCTCTCCTTGTAGGACTTCTGCAAGCCCAGTTTTTCAGTTTTATTCATTTTAATATTATGTCTGTGCTTCTGCTTCTATCTTGTTTCAGGTACAACACATGAACAGATACTGGTTCTACATATATTTAATATGCTTATATATAATATGGTTCTATCTAATTTACTGAACTATATGTGTTAGAAGTTTGATTTTAACTGGTGCGTGATGAGTGCATAGACTTTAATTTCATACAGCAGACCTTCTGTTTCTAGGACACACACACACACACACACACCAACTTAATTTCAGTAAGACATTTAAAGGGCAGGTGTTTACTTTTAAGAAATAGACCAATTATTATTCTATCTATTGTATTTGATGTGTTAATAATTACTTTCTACTTCTGTAACAAAATAGTTTTAGTGCAGTCAAACAAGCAGGTTTTTGCCTTTACTTTTCACAATATTAGCAAAAAAAAATATCTATTAAAATTCTGGTACTGTTATGTCAGAAACTGCCAGCTACTCAGGAGCCCAATGTAATTCAGTGAGAAACTAAATATATTTTTCTATCTTTTTCAAAATAAATATATATTTCTTTCAGTAACAAACTTTGCTCTTTATAAGTTTGCACTATTGTGTTCCATGTGTATGACTTTACATTTTTTTTAAAAAAAAAACAATAATTAGCTTCTCTTTCTTCTTCCCAAGCAAAATCTGGTGATGAAGAAAATGGCACTTGCTAAATTATAACACAATATTACAGGTTATCAAAACCACATATTTTTATTCAATGCACAATGTTTTGTTGGTAGACAGTATTATTTCTCCATAAAAATCTGAACACAGATTTGCACATTCCCATTGAAATACACTGCAAGCCTTGCAAATAAATGGTTTCTGACTTTATAACACAAGGATTCTATTGGATTCTTCTTTCAGTAGCACTTAGCAAAATAAAAATAAAATGATGGAAAAGTAATTAAAGAAACAAATAATGCCAACCTGAATGTCTGTAGAGTCAGCTAAGGGCCCCAAACCTGAATTCTTTGAGGTATACATCCTTACTAAGCACTTGCTCTTTGATATCAGATAATTTACTGAACAAAGGTTCCATTATGTGACATTTGACCCACTCCATCCTATGGATTTCAGTGATGTTTCCTTATCTTTTTAGTTGTATTCCTTAACTAATTGCTCCTCTAATCTGTCACACTGATGTGTAAAAGTTTTTTTTTCTGTCTAATATTGCTCTGGGTTCTTAAAATGCAGCTCTTGTAAGCAAGCAGTCATTTCTCCTGTTGGTCCAATAAAAGGTATCAAATCACCTAGTTTATGGCTGGGAAAGGCTAAGTTGACATGTTTATGACCTATGAATATTTCTTGAAACAGAATAATACCCAAAGTAACCACAAAATAATCTAGTGATGAATGAACACAGCAGCAGTGTGATTACACAAAAGCTCCAATTTTATCTAGTCCATTAGGAGTCTGGAGAGTTCCCTTTTTCTACTGTAACAGCATGACGTCTGCAGGGTTCCATCCACTGCAGCCATAATAACTCACCCTTAGAAGACTACAGGTAGAGAAAAATGGGAATCAGGAGGTTAGGAGATGTGGTTGATATAGGTGTGCTGACCAAACAATGGAACCTTTATGATGAATTTCCCCACAGTGACAATTTCGACAGGTTTTAAAATTGTCGCTGTGGGGGACCTGAGGGCGAAATTTCACCCTTTTGCCATGTATCGCCTCCCCCTTCAAATCATCTCCAACTCAGAGTTAATAATCTTTAGAAGGGGGTGTGGGTGGTGCAGCCCTGCACATGTGGGTTTTGGTGGGCTGCAGCCCCCCTGACAGACACACTTCAATGTCAGACAGGTGAAATTTCACCTGTTAACATTAGGGATCTCACTATGCCGAACTTCGACAATGGTGTTGTCAATTTGGCATAGGTAAACCATAGACACAAATCCACAATCTGGTTATCATTTGAAGAACTCAGACTTAAATTCAGACTATGTAAGTTCCAGTCCTACTTTTATTTATAGTTTAGAGAGGCCTAAGCTACTTTGTTTAATCCTGACTTAGCTCTTCTAGAATTTACAGATTGGCTGCAATTTGTCGTAATGACACTTAAAAAAGAGGCCAGTCTGATGTTCAAACTACTCACATAACCCAAATCTAACTTGACAGACATTTTAAAAGAGAAATGGGAACAAGAACTTAACCTGACATAATCATCATAAGATGGGGAATATGCATTGTACAATGCAAAAATCTCCAGTAAAGAACTACTGGGGAAATTGATAGAATGCAAAATCCTACATGATTATCATTATTATTATTATTATTATTATTTCCTTTATAGATTAGAAACTTCTTGTCACCCACCTAATGATGGATGCTGGAGATGTGCGCACCATCATGCAGGTTTGACGCATATGTTTTAGAGATGGCCAGTGATTAAACAATACTGGGAACAAATCCATCGTATATGTTCTACAGTTATCAAAAGTAACCTTTCTTTATCCCTTGCTTTGTTCCTATTAGGTATCTTTTCTAAAGATACCAAAATTAATAAAAAACAAAAGCAATGGGTATTGGAAGATTTGTTAGAAGCCAAGAGACTTTTATTAGCAAAATGAAAATCTGAACTGATCTCTTCTATAGAAGAGTGGTCAGAATACCGGAGTGTAATAGCAAACAACAAAAGAATTAGTGTTATGCTACTTGATCCTTTTCTAGACTATGGTCTTCATTTTGCAGCTACAGATATAATTAACTTTGTGTATCTGTTATACTTGATTTTGATTTAGGGAATTCATCATGGATTCTGACTAAGTTGTGTTTGCATACAATACAATTCACATGACTATGTTATTTTACATCTGATCTAAATGATACTGTAATAGATGCTTTATTGTATTATGTTTGTACTTTTTATTCAATTTAATAAACTTTTTACTGTAAACAAGAAGGACGCTATAGGTCACATACAACAGTTCCCACAGGTCACATGATACAGTTTTATGAACACAGCATCCTTTAGTTTCACTTTGCTCCCTGTGTGAGTGAGTGAGTGGAAGGGTGCAGATCATTTCTATAGTGCTAGGGCTGGTCCTCTTTAATATCTTTATTAGTGAGATTGTAGAGGAGCTGGAAGGGAAGGCTCTGCTTCTTTGCAGATGGCACCAAAATCTGTAATAGGGTGGACACTCCAGCAGGGGTGAAAAGGATGAGCAGAGACATGAGAAACTAGAGGAGTTGTCAAGAGTATAGCAGCTGAGTTTCAATGTGAAAAAGTGCAAACTAATTCAATTAGGTTACAGAAACCAAGGGCAGAGTACAAAATAGGTGGAGTGGTATTGATGACCACCAAGTAGGAAAGAGACCTGTGGGTAATCATATTGAATCACCTAAAAAGTGGCCAGGCAGTGTGAAAAGACAGTAGGCAGGGCTAGTGGGATGCTGGGTACATAGGGAGGGGTATCAAAAACAGAAAGAGGGAGGTGGTGTTGTCTCTATATAGCTCACTGGTAAGACTCCACCAAGAGGACTGTGTCCAGTTCTGAAGATCCCATCTTCAGAAGGACATAGACAGAGTGGATGCAGTTCAGAGGAGGGCAACAAAAATGGTGCAGGGTCTGCATCAAAAGCATAACAATTAATGACTAAAGGACCTCAATATGTATACATTAGAACAAAGATGGGGGGATATGACAGAGACCTTTAAATACCTCATTGGGTAAATGAGGTACAGGAGGGAAGTATTTTTCAGAAGAAATGTTGCTCAAGAGCAAGGGGACATACTATGAAGCTGGTGGGGTAGATTCAGGGGAGATTTTTGTTTTTCAAAGTTAAGTTGATGTGGTTACAGATGTATAAAATCATACACAATTTATTACATCCCACAATTAAACAAACTAACAAAAAACACATCACAATAAATACAATTTAGACAAAGTAAGAAGATAATCATCATAATAAAATTCAGTTTTATCAATTTCACAAGGACCTATTCAAGAAATATAAAGTGCAAGCTGACTTACAGAAATTTCTTTTTTTAAAGACATGCTATTTATCTATACTGGTCTAAGAATTGTGCCATCTCATAAATAACATTGATTTTATCCAGACTTATGAGATATTTCATACAGTTCTTTATATTGACAGGTTGTGCTTTTGTAACAGTGGTATAATCCATTTCTTTCTTTCCTTAGAAAAAGCTCACATTCAAATAACATATGGATTACATTTGGAAGTTTCATATTTTTACAATTACAGACAGATTTATTACTCAACCCTCACACCTTGTTTCTCTGCAGATTTATAATTCCCAAACTCTCTAGCCTCAAGTTACACAGGGCATTTCTATGCAACTTATTTTCACAATATAACAAGTAATATTCTGTACTCACATTAAACTTTATACTTGAGTAAAAACCTCCTTTGTATACCTCCTGTATTTTACTAAGATTATTTTGCATCTCAATATCGTAAATTCTCTGTATAGTTTCTTTTGTAAATTGATTCACATTAACATTGACTCTGCTGGACCAGAGATCTTCCATCCCCACTTTCTTTATATTCAAGTTTAACACTGTAAACCAGTTTACAGGACATGTCCTGTTATGTAAACACGCCAGGTGGTCCATCCAGCATATTTTGGTAACCTACCAATGAGCATTCCAATTATTTTTTTCCAGAAATAAATTGCCCTTATTTTGATTCTTGCATTCAAAGGACACATGCCTGCTTTTAGCCTCATAAAGGCTGAAGGGCAGTCCCTTGCTAAACCTATGGTACAGTATTTCTTATAAAGGTATTTTGTATGGTTTCCAATTTTGTATCCTTTATATACAACCACCAGACTTCACTCCCATACAAGGTTTGACTGACAGTTTTTGCTTCGAAAGATGCTTTGAGTGCAGAGAAAGAATCACTGGCAAATGTATTTTCAAAAGCTCTGATTGCATTCATTGAGCTACAGGATTTACTTTTTATATTGGAAATGTGTACCTTCCAGGACATACTTCTATCAAAGATGACTGCAAGGTGTCTATACTTCTTTACTTCTTCAAGTTCTTTTCCATTTATTTTCCAGTACTTTTTAGTAGACCTCTTACTACCAAATGTCATGCCTTTTAATTTCTCTATATTCATTTTTAAATCTAATTTGTCAAGTGAGGTCATTAAACGTGTAACCCCCCCTTCTCTGACCAAGGGAGGTTTGAGAAATGACAATAGCATCATCCATATATAACAGAAGTTGAATCTTTTCATCATTTATTGCTGGGGCAAAAGTATCTAGTTTCATAATATCCTTTATCAAAGTCTCTATATATAAATTAAACAACAAAGAGGCCAGTAGACACCCTTGTTTCACACCTTTCTCAATTTTTACTTCCTTTGACAGGGCTCCATCCCTAGTATATCATGTTTGTGCTGTCGTATTGTGGTGTAGGACATGTAACATTTCCAATAATTACTTCTTGATTTCTACAGTTTCCAAAGTCTCCCAGAGCTTATTCCTGTTGAAAGAACTGAAAACTGCACTTATGTCTACAAAGCAGTCGGATAAATTGCTATTTTTCCACATAACATATATATCAGTTAGGTAACTTAATGTAAACATGAGGTCTATAGTACTGAGATATTTCCTAAAACTACACTGACATTTAGAAATCAGATCATTTTCCTCTGTCCAAGACACAAGTCTATGTAACAATAGTCTCATGTAAATTTTCTGGACTATTGGAAGTAATGTAATTGGCCTATAAAAGGAAGGATCTTATCTTTGACCTATTCTAAAAATGGAACAATGACCCCTCTGTTCCAGTTGTCAGGGATAACTTGATGCTGTCATATCAGCTGGAAATTTGGTGTCAGAACTTGTACCCAATGATCAATGTTGTGCAGAAAAACTTGTGCCGACACCATCCACCCCTACAGCCTTGTTTTTTTTTTGTTCTTGTATCACTTCCTTTAGTTCATTTGAGGGAAAAACTAATATATTTGAGATTTGTGGATTTATTTCTTTTATAACTAGGAGTTTCTGCTTCTTGCCATTAACATAAATGTTATTAAAATGACAGATCCACTGATTTTCTGTTATCATGCCGAGCATATTAAATTGAATGTTTCTTTCATTACAGCCATATGCCACTAGGGTCAAGAAAGTCTGCAAATCTTTTTTCCATATGGCCTCTTGTAACTGACCCCATAGACAGTTTTTTATAATCCTTTTTTTTCTTGTGAATCTGGTTTCTATATTCCAATTTTAGATTTTTAAAGGCAATCATTATAATGGGAAATGGTTTATTTGACCTTAATTTGCCTAAGGCTTTTAATTTTTGTCTTAGTTTTACACAATCTTTATCAAACCATGGTTTATCAGAACTTACCTTAGTCTTTACTGTAGTTTTTTTTTCCTAGTGCTTAATGCATCTGCTATTGACTGCATATACATTTCAAAATTTCTTAGTTTGATAACAGTCTCAGAGTTACATCTTATGCTTCATGATAGTTCTGTAGGACTACACTTTTAGATAATCTCATCCACTACTCCCTTTGTATATTTGTTCCAGATATTTTTTCCCCATATCTAATACACATATTTTGGTTAGCCTCTAGTTGTTGTTTATGGTTTTTAAATGATTGCTTAAGACAGGAGTATAAGGTACAGTTCATAGGAAAGTGGTCACTTTCCCACAGTTTGTGAACCATAAGATGGGTCACTCTGTGATAATCCAAGGCTTCCACTATACAAAGGTCAAGTACACTACCACCAATCACTCTGGGGAAGGTCACCTCACCCTTCCAGCCACCCCTGGAGCATCCATTCAGGATTCTAAAACCAAATTTATTCAAAACCTACAAAAGAGTCTTGCCATTTTAGATTCAGGAGAGATTTGGGGAAGTACATCTTCACAGAAACAGTACTGGATACCTGGAGCAGTACTGCAGTGGAGGTGGTGGGGGTGAAAATGTGGTGGGGTTCAAGAATGCATGGGATAAGCACAAGGGAATCATAGTGGACAGGAAGACATGAGGTAGAAAGAGCTATAAATCAGGCATGGTCTTCTGTAATAGTGTAGGTAGGGAGAAATGGGTACACTGGATGGGCCAAGAGGGCCTTATCTGATGTTAGATTCCATGTATCTATGTTTCTATGCTATCTGCTGCTTTTTTGAGCACTGGAAAACAGCTTTACAAACACCCGTTTCAGCCTTATTTGTATTTTCTACATCTTCTGTTTCGATTAGCAGTTTCTCAGGAAGGGTTTTTCTGTGGTTTAAGTCTTATATTCTTTATATTTCTGTACTTTTTTCTACAGCCTTCCATCTGTATTTTCTATTTACTTCTGTGTTCAGATGCTTTGGATCGATGCAGTTTTGTTTAGTTATTATTTATAATTATATTGGCCTTTTCCAAATTCACTTTGTTTTATTTTTGCTTTTTATAATTTATCTTTAAAAAAATGAGTGTAGATGGAGAGGAGCATGGGAGCCAGAGTGAGGAGAGGTAGGAGAGAGAGGGACAGTTACGTGGTCAACAGATGAGATATGCTGTCCCATCTGTCTGGAGAGGATACCTTTAAGGGTGACACCAGCAGCACCAGTTGTTAGAAGAAGCACCAGCAAGATGCCAGTAGCAGCAATGGCTTCTTTGTTTATGGGAACCTCCCCCACCCACAATGCAGCAGCAACAATCAGTATCAATTGTTCTGCCACCAGAGATACCTGCAAGGGATAAGCCCCCTGTGTCCTCCTGTCCAGTAGTCCTGCCACCATCACCTGCAAATCCATATGAGGAGGTGTTCCTGAAACCATCCACATCTGACTCCTCCCCTGGCATCAACACAAGTCAGCAGTTTGCAAATATTTTAATTTGGACCCTGACACCAGCATTGTGCTATGCAAACTGTGCCAAACAACCATTTAATATAGTAAATGAGGCAGCCACTTGGGTACTAGTGGCTAGCACACCCACCTTAGAGTAAGGCACTGCAGTGAGTGGGAGGAATACTAGAATGTGGTTGAGCAGGGAGTAGGCAGTGCCACTCCTAGTGGTCCTTCTGTGCCACAGGGAGGGCAATGCAACAAACAATGGTGAGTTGTACTGTTGCTGGAGAGGGATACAGATGAAAGAAATGTGACCTGCAGATGGACCCGAGAGCTATGGCCAGAGACAGCATGTGAGACCCCAGCTGCAGATCCTTCTGCTTCAGGATCATGGTTGAGAGATGAAGTAGCACAACTCTGCATTGAGATGGAAAACCTCTGGTGCCAGAGTTATGTCCATGAAGGTCACACTCAAGACACTGGTGTGAAACCAGCAGACACTGCTTGAGAGAATGGCAGAACTCCATGGTGGGGGTGGATCCTCTCTCCCACACAGGCCATAGTAATGAATAAACACCATAGGCTAGATATTCAAAACTTTGCTCAGTAGGCAAAATAATTGCACTCTGTTTTCTTGGTGTTTGTGCCCATACACAATATTCAAAGAGGGCTGTGGAGCATATTACAAAGGTTAGTAGATGTAAAACAACAATGTATGTGGTGGGCAAAGAGAGGAGCAGGGACAGGAATCCCAGTGCAGGGCAAGGGTAATAGCACCAACCACCTAGTGCTGTGCAATTACCCCTGACAACACCAGCAGCTGCTGGAGGTACTGTGGCCAACAATCACATTGACAGTTGGGGAAGCACAACCCCCAGGTGTATTGTGGCACCCCACCCCCACCCTGTACCCTGTGGTAGGGTTAGAAATCCTACTTAGGCATCAGAGTGTCTCTGTTCTGTATTCCTTTTCAAAACGTCTGTTGCAACAGCATTTTTTCTCACCATCCTTTACTGTTCTATAGTATTCCTTCTCTGTTCTGCCAGGATGGCCACCTACAATCCCCCCCCCCCGCTATCTACCTCTATGATCTCCTTTTTTTTTTATTTTCAGTCCCACCACTTTGCCTCGGTGCCTTATCCTGAAATGACTCAATGAGCTAAAATGTACCTGCCAGAAATAAAATAAATGCTAGCTAAGCACAGTATTATTCACACAAATGCAAACACTGAGACCTGGCTGTTATAATTGTATAGCAGTGCTTGTGATCTTATTATAATATATGAGCCTGCGTGATGACTTACTCTTATACAGCAGTCATATGCTAAAAAGATGTTGGAACACCTCTATATACATTTAAATGTTGAGAATGTTGTTAAAACAATATTGAAGTAACAGGAAATGAGGCATTATGTGTGGCTTTTTATCTAAATAAACATAGAGCTGCTTGTCTCTAAAATTGAAACGTTTTCCCCAGTAGAGAAACACTGGTAGAGAACATGAAAAGCCTTTCCCTCCAGGCTTGTAAAGGAAGTTCAAATGGTAATTCTTTTCTCCTCCTCTAGAAAAGATACTTTGTTTTGTATTAGTTTAGTTAATTTTTACTGCACCCATTTCCTTGCAGTCTGAGGCCTGAAATGAAACTGGCAGGCTGTTTGTTCCCAAATACAAACAGCAGCACCATTTGACAGAGCTGTAGTTATAACTTGCAGGCAGCTTCTCCATTTTAGAGGTAGGAGAAATTACTGAAATTCGCACCATAGAGTGATTCATGGAGTAGCGTGGAATCAGCAAAGCGCCTGTAACGCTGAAAGTAGAGTACTTCAAGTGCTATAACGGGAAATCAAGTCCATAGGAAACATAGAAACATAGAAACATAGAATTTGATGGCAGATAAGGACCGCTTTGGCCCACCCAGTCTGCCCATTTCCCTACCTAATGGATAAGCTGCAGATCCTAGTTAACCAGCAGCCTACTTCTTCCTACCCCCAACCCCTAGAATTGCCTTATGACTGTCCCATGCATTCTTGAATTCCACCACTGTTTTTGACTCCACAACCTCCTCCGGAAGGTCGTTCCATGCATCCACAACCCTCTCTGTGAAAAAATACCTCCTTAAATTACCTCTGAGCTGCCCCCCATCTTCAAATTGTGCCCTCTTGTTCTTGCACACCTCTTTTTTTGAAAGATGCTACCCTCTTGGACTTTGTTGATTCCCTTGAGGTACTTGAAAGTTTCTATCATGTCCCCCCTCTCCCTCTTTTCCTCAAGGCATTGAAACCAATGACTTTGCATTATTCCGCCTTCCCCAAACCACTTCTCCACCAATTGTAAGGTGAAGTACATTGAAATCAATGTACTTCACATCACTTTGCCTTGTTATAGAGCTCTAAGGTGAATTTGCAATGCTTCATGAGATTGCAGGTCACATGGGGTCTAGATTGTTCTGCACAGCCTCAGTTCTGTGTAGTGTGAGTAGTGGAAGATGGAGACAGTTTCCTCTCAGAGCTCTGTGATTCACATCCTCTAAAAGCTGTTAAAAAAAGCCTTTTTGAGCCTTTTTTTGCTCAAAATTTAGCACATCATTTGTAGGAAACCCTCCTGTGCGCATATCATTGAGTATTTATTGTTTGTGTGTGGATTTTGAATGTTAATTTAGAACAGTTAGTCTGTGTACTGTGACATGTGCTTTGGGGAAGGGCGTATCTGTGGTGTAGGTAGATTAACTGGGAGAAAAAGGCAGTCTTTGTGTTTTGGTTATATTTTTCTTGCATAACTCTGTTAATGTACACACAGTAATATTTTCAGTAATTCTTGACATTTATTTGCTGATTGTAGTGGTGCAGCAGTGTATAATTTCAGTGTGTTTAAAACATTTAGTTACATTGCTAAAGGTTTTCAATTTGTTACACAATACTTGTAGTGTGTGTGTGAGTGTGTGTGCGATGCATACCATTAAATCAGACAACTTTTATTGTGCCAGAGTAATTGCAGCAGTGTGAACCTGCTATCCACCGCACCTGCATTAATTTTTTATACTGCTTTGTGGTATCTTTACTGGTAGTGGACTGTTACTGCTGTTCATTACCTCCCCCCAACCAACAAAAGGTATTCATTTCCAGATTTGGATTTGTGACTTGTGAGCACTGGTTAGGTGTTGTTATGCCTTTGCATCTGACTCTGCATCTCTTGAGTGCACAGCGCAATCTTAATCTGTCTGTGCATTTGCAATACACCATTAATTCTGGGAGACTTTGCATTTCTTGTTACACTCTCATTTCACTTCATCAGCACTGGGGGAATTTTCTGGACACAAGACAGTAGCATTTTGGGGATGCACATTAATTCTGGTCACTGTGTATGGCCACTGCTCGCATGACAGAGTGTACCATTAATTCTGGGAGACTTTGCATTTCTTGTTACGCTCTCATTTCACTTTGTCAGCACTGGGGAATTTTCTGGACACAAGACAGTAGCATTTTGGGGATGCAAATTAATTCTGGTGACTGTGTGAGGCCACTTCTCACATGATGGAGTGCACCATTAATTCTGGGAGACTTTGCATTTTTTGTTACCCTCTGTTTTCACTTCACCAGTGCTGGGGAATTTTCTGGACACAAGACAGTAGCATTTTGGGGATGCAAATTAATTCAGCTGACTGTGTGTGACCACAGCATGTATGACTGAGTGTGCTATTAATTCTGGGAGATTTTGTATTTCTTATTGTGCTCTCATTTCACTTTGTCAGCGTTGGGGAGTTTTCTGGACACACGACAGTAGAATTTGGGGGATGCAAATTAATTCTGGTGACTGTGTGTGGCCACTGCTCACATAACTGAGTGCTCCATTAATTCTGGGAGGCTTTGCATTTTTTGTTACCCTCTGTTTTCACTTCGCCAGTGCTGGGGAATTTTCTGGACACAGTACAGTAGCATTTTGGGGAAGCACATTAATTCTGGTGACTGTGTGAGGCCACTTCTCACATGACGGAGTGCACCATTAATTCTGGGAGACTTTGCATTTTTTGTTACCCTCTGTTTTCACTTCGCCAGTGCTGGGGAATTTTCTGGACACAAGACAGTAGCATTTTGGGGATGCAAATTAATTCAGCTGACTGTGTGTGACCACAGCGTGTATGACTGAGTGTGCTATTAATTCTGGGAGATTTTGTATTTCTTATTGTGCTCTCATTTCACTTTGTCAGCATTGGGGAGTTTTCTGGACACAAGACAGTAGCATTTGGGGATGCATATTAATTTTGGTGATTGTGTGTGTGTGGGGACACTGGGGGCTGCCAATATTGTTGTCACTCCGCCTTACTTTGCATTAAGGTGGAATGACAATGTAAAGTAATATTTACAAAGTGAGGTGAGCCTTTTCTATTTGCCACTTTGCGTAGTGGAGTGATAACGCTAAGTGGCCAGTTCTCATTCACTTCACCAGCAGAATTTAATTTCACTGCATCTCTACTCCATTTCAGAACCTGAAAGAAAAATTCACTGTGACTTGTCTGTTTGTTTTTTATAAGTTTAAAAAGCCCCACTAAAGTACTGCTAGTTAAAATAAAATGTTTTAAACACTTACTGCTGTGCTGCACAATACGAGGGAAGAGAGTAAAGTACTTTGGAAAAGTGTTCTCGCTCTCTTGCCCCCCCCCGACATGCTGTGTCGCAGCACTAAAACTTTGGCAGAGTAACAGGATTAGGGAAATGGGCTCTGTACAAAAATACTGCCTGCCCCATACAAATACTTGGCATATACTGCTAAAGAGAAGAATAAAACATAAATGTATATCTGCCAAACATTAAAAATTAAGCACAAAACAGTTTTTGTTCTCGCCTTCCCATCTCCTATTGCAGTTCCTGGCTAAGTCCCTATAGGAGTAAGATAGGCACAGGGTTCCCTATGGAAAGGAATTAAATCATGGGATATTTTTGTTTTTATGTGCTCCTTACAAATAGAGATAAAATGTGGTCAAACCTTACCTTAAGAGCTAGAATTAATGGACTCCTTTAGGAGTCAGCGGCCATTATGTGTAACTAATTATTTATAGAGTTGATCAGAATTATTAGCCCAGAAAAAGGGGAGGAGCCAAGCTCATTAGAGCCCAATTTGATAAACAGTCTACTTAATTTCATGGGGATTGTTATAAGGTGTTACAGAAGTTTGCATGAATGGAGTCCTGACAAAAGAAATATTCAAATCTATGTCTCTATTTTTTAGACGTACATCATGTATTTACAGAAAATCAATGTTGTAAAAAAGTAGGCAGATCACATGACCTCAGGGAGAGGTATAAAAAACCACTGGAAACAGTTGTACATTAGATCTGAGTCTCATTCTACCCAGAGCTGGAGTAAGGGAGGGACATGCAAGCATACTGTAAATGTTCACATAGTAATTTGTAATACAAAAGCAAAAAGGATCCTAAGAAATGTTTTGTGATTCAGACTGTGTCATCCTTATGAAATTCATGCTTTATGAGTATTGATTTATTTGTTTCTTCTTTTTGCTTGGTTTTGTTATTTTTTTCTTTATTTTAAAAAACGTGAAAAATAAAAACATGTAATTGTGTGTTGTACCTTAATGACTGGTTCAGTGTCTATGATTACAACCATACCCTACTACAAAACCTGGCCCTGTTACAATAAAATAAGTCCCTGGTCCCTAGTGGCCACCCCCAATTGCCAGCCCCAGTATAGTAAAAATAATCTCTGGTGCCTAGAGGTCCCCCACGATCACTGTCCTGTTAGATGATGAGAATGTTGCTGGAGTCCAGTGGCCCCCCCACCCTCTGATCACCATCCTGTTAGGTGTCCAGTGGCCCCCCCACCCTCTGATCTCTGGACCCGTACTTGATCACATATTCCCTGGCATCTAGTGGTCCCCACACCCACCAATTCCCATCCTTGTACCAGCATAATCTATTTCTTGCATCTAGTGGCTCTTCCCATACTGCAGGCATCAGCCAACCCACCCTGCTACCCCCTTCCACCTGGCTAGTGGCACCACAGATGCCCATATGGGGCCAGCACAGTCTTCCTCTCAATACCTCTGCTGGTTGCCATATGTGATGACAATGAGTGCATGTCTACTGCACCATAAAGGAAGCACATGTACTGTCTACTGTAGACAGTATACATGCTCCCTTCACAGTACAGAGGACACATATGCCCTGTCATTGCACCTGGTGGCCAGCCAAGGTGGTGAGAGGATGGCTGTGCCTGTCACCGTATGGGCTTCTGTAGCACCAGAGACACTGGGAAGGTGGAAAGGATGGCACAGTTGGTTGGCCAGTACCCATGGTGTGGGGTGTTGCTAGTTGCCATGGAAGGATTACACTAGTTTTGGGATGGGATCAGTGTGTGAGAGGGTTTCACTAGACAGAAGGGAATATTTGACCAACTATGGAGCTGGTGATTCAAGGGTGGGGGACCACTGGACACCAGGGACATTCTTGTCATCTACCAGGAGAGCAACTGTAGTGTTTGGGGGCCACTAGGCACTAGGGCATTATTTTTATGTTTGCTTGCATGCATGTGCAGGAAACATTATGTGGCAGCTTAGGAGAGAAGCGGGTTGTGAAGGAGTGGCACTGTAGCAGCCAACAGAGGTAGTAGGTCTGGGGGCTGAGCAGTGGTAGACCAGTGGAGGCACAGTGTGCTGATGACACTGGTCTCCAAATGTGCCACCAAGTTGAAATGTTTTCACCGCAGCAATCAAGGGCCACCTTGTCATTGCAGCATCAGCCATTCGCTGCAATGAGGGAGTGACCTGTCATTGCTGGGTGGAACATTGGATACCGTAATATTGTTTGTGAACATGGTGGTGGCTTGCCGCCATGTTCAAAAACAGTGCCCTCGGCAGTATGGGTCTCCCCCCCAGTATCTGTTTGCCGACAGGGGCCCCAATCCCAGTTGGCTTTAGCCCCATCCCAGTTCATCTTGCCGATGGGGGAGATCACTCTCCGTCGGCATAATATCCTCCCTCCCAATTTGATGTGCTGCCAGGGGCACCCACCCCAGTTGGCATAATGTCCCCCACAGAAATAAATAGTAGCTTTGTGCCAAGGTGGTTCCCAATCCCCCTCGGATCTTGAGCCCCCCCTTATGTGCCAACGAGGGTGCCCAATCCCCCGTCGACTACAGTCGCCCCCCAAAAAAACACTTGGTTGGCAAGCTGGGATCCCACCCCAGCATGCCAGATGTCCCTGTTAAAAAAGGAAACCGTCCCGTGATGTTTTTTATTTTTATTTTACCTGTAAATCAGAAAACGGTCTCTTATTGCATCCGGTAGCCCACCCCCACCCACGCCCACCCTCTCTGTGCAACCTGCCCCCCACACACCCTCATCCCATACTTACCTCTGGAGACCAGTGCGATGATCTTCAGTGGATCAGGAACACGTCTGCACTCTTCAAAGCCGACCACGAACTGAGGGAATGCCAGTATGCTGTATAATGGCATAAATAGGGTTTTTTCAACTTTGTTGCATATCTCGGGCATTTTGGGGAATTTCAACACCAAATTTTCAACATGAGGTTATTGGGCCCCCTCCTCATGAACTCAGCCACTGTCATGGTGCTAATCGGTCCCAAAAGGTGATTTCACGGTCACTGCACGGAATCGCCTTTCAGGACAGAGTAATGAAATGACAGTGCCAGTGTTCATTAGGTGGGCTCTCAAAAAGTCTATGTTGCAAATTTGGTGGGAAAATCCCCAAAAAATGACTGTTTTACGAGCGTACATTGCATAGTTGCTACGCATGCTCGTAACTTAGAAAATTTGCAATATTTTCAATCCAGATTTCAACATTGCCATTTTTCCGCACCTCCTTGTGAACAGTACAGCTGTCATTTTTCACATCCTGGCCGAAATGTGTTTTCACAGTTCCAGCGCAGAATAACATGGTCGTTGTGGGAAATCACTGTTCGGGACACATTAACAAAATTATAGTGACACTGTTCATGAGCAGAGGTCCTAAAATGCCTATGTTGAAAATTTTGTGACGAAAGTCCATAAAATGAGTGTGTTACGACCATGCCTTGAGCAGTTCCCATGTACGCTCCTAACTTTGCAAATTTGTTATATTTTCACTCCAGATTTTCAACATTGCCATTTTTCCACATCTTCTTATGAACAGTACAGCTGTCATTTTTCACATCCTGCCCAAAATGTGTTTTTGTACTTCCGGTGCACTATAGCGTGCTCACTGTGGAAAATCAGTGTTCAGGACACATTAAGAAAATCACAGTGACACTGTTCATGAGCAGAAGTCCTAAAATGCCTATGTTGAAAATTTGATGATGAAAGTCCATAAAATGACTGTGTTATGCGCATGTGTTGTGCAGTTTCCACGAATGCTCAGAAGTGCGAGCATTTTTACTGTTCCCTCTACAGGTTTTCAACATTGCCATCTTTTCACACCTCCCAATGAATGGTACAGCTGTCATTCTTCATATCCTGACCAATCTGCATTTTCGTACATGTGGCACAGAATGGCACGTTCGCTGTTGGAAGTCAAAGTTCGGGACACATTGACAAATCACGCTACCACTCTTCATGAAAAGATGTCCCAAATGCTTTCATGAGTTGGGGTTTCAAAAAGGCCATGTTGAAAATTTGTGGTGCAAATACTAACAAACGCCTGGGCCGTTAGGGTTTCTAACCATAACATCCCACCCTGTACAGACTGACAGGCATAGGGGTGTGACTTTGGACTGCCAACCGTACTACTCATGCCATCCCACCCCCAGCCAGTGACAGGCATCGAGGAGTACCTTGGATCTTTGGCCCCACAGTTCACCCCATTCTCCTATGCTGCACCCATTTCAGTGTATGTCCTTATGGAATGGGGTGATTGTAAAGCCAAACACCCCAAGACACACCTCAACACGTGTCACTGTCTGCAGAGTACAGTGAGGTGATATAGCATGAACGTCATGGGCAATGACCCAAACTCTTACCCTAATGCCTCTACATCTCTACAGGATGGAGGTGTGGTTGGCGTGAAGTTCAATACTTCACTGCCATTCCTATTCTGCATCTGTCTACCTCCTGCATTTCCAATGCTAATACCAGCAAGCAAACTTTCGGCATTGACAAATGCTTGTTTTATACTGGGGATAGCTATCAGAAGGCAGGAGGGCCACTAGGCACCAGGAGTTTTCTGTACTACACCAGTGCTGGTAATTGGAGGTTTGGGGGACCATTAGGCACCAAGGATTGTTTTGTACTATACTAGGGCACCCACTGTAGAATGGGGGGGCATTCTTGTCATCTACTGGGACAGCGATCAGAATGTGGGGAGTGCCACTACACACCATGGAATGTGTGCATTTTATAGGACAGAACACTTGGGGCACAAACATGCCATCACTTTCCATGCAAATGTGCCTATAATGGGCATGCAAATAGCCCCTTAGTGCTTTACATGCCAAATGGACTCATTTGCATGGTGCAGTCTGAATATCACACAGGGAGCAACTGGCACTATCAGGTCTGTGGACACTGTTCTCTGCACTGCCACAATACATGTTGGGGCAGGGCTACTTGACTTAACGCTGCGCCAATATGCCCTTATATTTAGTCTGAGAGTAGTGGTGTGCCATCAAATGGAATATAGCATCCTCTGGGTCATGGGCAATTGACAAATACAGTGCAAACATTTGCACTCCGCTTTGCCTATTTTTGAATCTCTAGCCCCACAATTCTTAAATTCTCATCTCCCGTCTTTTTCTCATGCAATTCTTGTAATTCACTTTAGTGCCCAGAAATGCATTATATGAACATCTTACTTATCATTTTTTTCTCATGTCCCTGAAATTACTTGCTACATGCCACTGAGGTGTACTGTGTCAGTCAATCTCCCACCACAGTAACAGCACCTCTAACTTGTAATTCACTTTACTGCCCAGAAATATGTTGCTGTCCGGCCTACCCAGGCCTTGTCATGTGACCACTGTTCTGTGTAGTCTGCACTGGCTACTGGTGAGGTGGCAAATAACCTTCAAGGTTGGATTACTGGCCTATACATCCCTACATGGTCAGAGCCCTAGTTACCTGTGTGATCTTCTGACCCCTCACTGCCTTATCTGTCCTCTCTGCTCAACTGAGGTGGGCCTTCTTGTGGTTCCAGGAGCACAGCTAAAGTCTTCTGGGGACAGAGCTTTAGCAGTATCTACCCCATCTCTATGAACTCTTTTACTAGACCTTTGAAGGAGGCTCCCTCCGTGGAGGTCTTCAAGAAGGGTTTAAAATCCCACCATTTAAGGAGGCTTTTTAGTTTTTAAATTCCTCATGGTTGCTGGCTGCTGATTTTATTGATTGTGTAATTATGTGTTATTATTTATGCATTCAGTTTTGTTTTATTTGGATTAGGGGAGATTGTTGTGTTATTTTATATCTCTTTTATGGGTAGTAATTTGATTCTCTGTACAGCGCTCTGAGGCCCCATCAATGGATGCTTGAACTTACTCCTTCTCCTCACAATCTGCAATGCCAACCAGTCCAAGAGCCCCTCTAGATGAGAGAGATAGATTAAGGTAACCTGGGGTGGTATCACATCTCAACAGTGACAGGAATATAGCAAAGACCATCACAGCAACATTTCCAACAGTTTGCTGTGATGGTCCGTTCAGTTCCCGACACTGCTGCCTTCAGGGTGTTCGGCCCCTCCCCAAACCAACTCTGACTCAAAGTTGGATATTTTAAGTCTGGGGGTGTGGGACCAGAGCCTCCTGCATGGGTGTTGTGGGGGGGCAAAGCCTCCACAGAAAACAAAGTTTACTCCAGTGATGGAACAACACCAATTGGCGGTGTTGTGCTATTGCTGTACTGACAGTCACTGTGCTTTGTGTTGCCATGGTATGATGAAACCACCTGGGGCTGTAGACCCAAGAGAAATCTTGGTCATCCTCTCACCATGACCATGCTCCTTTTCTGCAAAGGCACCCTGTCACAGTCTGTAAGGCACCTTGGGAATCCATTTAGATACAAACTGTATCTCATGTAAGGATACAGTTTGTATGTAAAGAATTACGGGCAACAGAATACAAATCAAAATTCCTACCCTTCTGCTCCCCTCTCTCAAAATCGTATCAGTGACAGTGCACGTCATTCTCTCCTCTCCCTTTTCCCAAAGTGTCACACACTGTTTAACTTCTTTCTGATAATCTACAGTGCACCCTTGACTATCCACCCATTTTTGTACAAGCAAAATTGGGTGGGTAATCAAGGGTGTGAGATAATAAGAGACAATGGAATAGCTATCACTTTGTGCAAACATTGTGTGGATAATTGAGGGATCACTGTATGTGCAAGGCTACTCTCAGCATACATGATTACCACCTTTCTTATGCTACTTAACTTACTGAAAGTACAGTCTTACTTCCTGATAGAGCCCCACCCACAAAACCACATTGAGAAGGGGGTTGTAATGCTATAGATAGACTTAAAATGGTAAGTGTTAGTTGTTGCATTCAGATACTATTTGTTTATTTTGAAGGCAGTTATACATATTGGGGGTAGTACTGTATGTATAACTGAACTAATAATGTACTCTGTTTCTCATACGTTATTGTGTCTGTATATTGTAATCTCCTGTTCCTCATCTCCCCCGGGTCGCACCTGGTAACGAGCATTGGCTCAGTGTGCCTTTCCTGGCTGCCAATCTTTAAATAAATAAATAAAAGTATATAGCTCCATAACCTATACTGCTGCCTACAAATAAAGCAAATATGATCTAAAGGCACACAATACCAAAACTGCAATGCTCAGTACCAAAAGGAACAAACTCTGGCCAGAGCTGAAAGGGCTGCAGCTGGGGAATATGGGGTAAAATATTGCAAATATGCATTTTAATATTTTTACCCCAGATTTTCAACATAGCCTTATTATGACCGTGCCTCATGGAGAACGGTAGAGAAAATGTGCAACTCCTGGCATAAAGATGATTTTGGCCAGGGATTGCGAAATCAACTTTTAGGATTCAAAAACACATTTTGGGCAGGAGCTGAAACATGACAGCTGGCATATTCATGAGATGCTGTAAAGAAATGGCTATGTTGAACATTTGGGTTAAAAAAAGGATACGGTAGAGGGAGGGAGCATGCTGGGTCTGGCAGAGGAAGAGAGTGGAAAAAAAAGCAAAAAATGGAGATTTCTCATAAGAAAATAAGCATAATTCTAAAGCTATGGTCAGATAGGGTAGAGGGAGGGAGTGGACAAAACACAGGGGGAGAGAGAATAATGAAGTTTTTTTTGAGCAAATAAAGGATTGCTATACAGTCACAAATGAAGAGGATAGAAGGAGGAAGTGGGTAGGACACGGCAGATAGTGGGAACCAAACATTCAAATAGTCGATTGACTTTTTGTTATTTTTACCTCTGTGCTTGGCCCCTCAAATCAATCAACCATTTGAATGGTTGGCTGTGTTTTCCTTTTGTTACTGAAAGCTGCAATTTTGGAATTGTAGATATATATATTTAAGAGTTAGCCACCCGTTTACAGTGCACAACCTTCCTTCCTTGAGCGCAGGCACTCACTTGGAACTACAGTATGATCTAAAGGCCACTGCTGCCCCTAATGGTATTGTAAGTTTATTGATCATAGCACTGTAGCCTCTTTTCTACTTTGTGTCATTAAAATGTGGTTTTGTAGGTGGTGATAAAGATCAGGCTGTAGCCATACTGTTTGTGAAATGCAATATACTGTAGTACTGTTAAAGGACTTTAATTCAGCCCTATTTTTTCTTTTTTTCATAACTTTAATGATCATTTTCATGGCAGTCATCACCACAAATCAAACTCAACAATGAACCCTCCTACTAATTTTCCCTGATAGGAGAATTGCATTTAATAATGATAAACCTCCTATTCTCTAAGGGCTATATCTTTTATGCGGTGACCTCACTTAAAAAACGCCTACTGAGTCAAGCAGTTCCTTTACTGTTTTGCTATCAAAAATGATGGTTCCTCACCATCTTAGCTATCCTTCTTGCAGGGGATGTCGAAATAAACCCGGGTCCACATGCCCTCTTCTCCCCAGCTAACATCTTCACAATTTCTAGCAAAGGGCTTTTCATTGCCAGTGTGAACATCAGAAGTCTTTCCAAAAATTTCAGTGATCTTGAGGCTTGGGTGGGTGTCTACAAGGCTGACGTATTCTGTTTGTCTGAAACATGGCTAAAACCAACTATGCCTGACTCTGTATGCTCCCTGACTAACTACTCCCTTATCCGTAGGGATAGGTTCTCCTCAAAGCATGGCAGAGGGGTTGCCATGTTCTATAAAGATCATCTAAACATCACGGACACCCTGTCCTCAACATCCTCTGCTTGTGAGTCCCTTAATGCTACTCTCACCCTGGGAGCTGAGAAACTCCACATTGTCTGCGCCTGCAATCCCCCAAATGGAGGCACTGTAGGTCTGCATGACTTATTTGATCAGACCTCTTTGCACTCCAGACATAACGAGGTCATTATATTGGGTGATCTTAACCAAAACTGGCTAGGGACTGCCCATAGCATGCTGCTCTCTCTGGGTCAAAATTATAACCTCCACCAGCTGCTAACAGAGACTACCAGAGTTACTACTTCACTAAAATCCTCTTCCCTTATTGACTGGGTACTGGTAAACTGTCTGAATCATGTACACCAAGCAGGCATCTTGGCAGATTCGCTTACTGATCATTCCCCTGTCTTCTGCATCTGGAGTACTGAGGCTGCTCCATCCCCTCCACCGTGCTATGTCACCTTTACAAATTTTTTGCCAGCCTGGATATTGAGGCTTTTTGTCATGATGTCTCAAGGATAAACTGGTCTGGTATTTACCTTTCCCATAATGTTGAGTCTGCACTAAGTATCTTCCTTAATGAATTCCTGGCCATCCAGAACAAGCATGCCCCCAAGGTGACATGGAGGGTGAGGGGTAAACAAACGAGATGGCTTCACAAAGACTTGCTGAAAAATCTACACTCTCGGGACAAATGCTGGAAAAAGTACAAAGCCTCGGGGCTACACGCTGACTATGCTACCTACAGAACCCTACATAACTTCTGTAAAAAACAGGTCAGAACAGTTAAGAGTGCATATGTAAAGAATTGCTGATAGGCTCTGCTGGGGACCCTTAGGAAATTCTGGGCCCATGTCAAGACCTTTCTCAGTGTGTCCCAGTCAACTAGCACCTGTGAAATGGTATTAAATGGAGTACATTGCAATGAGCCAACACCATTGCTAATTCATTCAATCAAATGTTCTTGGACCTGTCTCAGTATATTTCTGACTTCACATCTCCCCAGGTAGCCTCTCTGCTTGCAACATCAGCACAGTCCACTACCCCCAGCTATCCTTCCCAACAAATGTATAAAAATCCCCTGTTCTACTTCAAGGCAATCTCAAGGACTGAGGTCTTAAAACTATTACGGACTGTGTCTGACAACACTAGCTCTGGATCAAATACACTTGAGCCTCGGCTCCTGAAACTAGCAGCACCATACATAACCTCCCCTCTAGATAGAATTTTCACCTTATCTCTCTGTAATAGCCAAGTTCCTGACCTCTGGAAGATTGCTCGCGTAACGCCGGTCCTTAAAAAAGGTGATACCAAGCAGATTACCAACAACAGGCCTATGGCCATCCGTTCGGTCCTACGTAAAATTCTGGAAAAACTTGTTGTAAATCAAACCATTGATTCCCTCACAAAGTACAGCCTTCTCTCTGACACACGACATGGCTTCCATAAAGGCCACAGTACCTCTACAGCACTTCTCAAATTCACTACCGATGTGCTTACCAGCATGGATGCTGGCCAGATGACAAGGGCAGTTTTTATAGACCTCACAAAGGCCTTTGATCTTGTTGATCACCCACTGCTCCTTTCCACTCTTTGCAATCTGAGCTTTTCACCTCCAGTTGTTGCCTGGTATAGAAGTTATCTATCAAATAGAACTTGAATTGTGAAATTCAACTCCTCTTTATTTGATGGTGCTACCACCAATATTTGGGTTTCCCAGGGCTCTATTCTAGGACCTCTTCTTTTCTCACTTTTTATCAATAACATAGATGAGATTTTTCTTTCATGCTCATCTATTCTCTATGCAGATGATCTTGTACTCTATTCAAGCTTTGATAAGGTCACCAGCATAAATGCATCCCTTTCTTCAGATTTCACAAATGTCCAGAATTGGTTTTCTGCACATAAGCTTGTACTTACTGCTAAGAAAACCCAAGCAATGTTACTTTCATCTGCCCCAAAACTTAGGACATGTCAAACTCCCTTACTGGTGCAAGACCACAGTGACACACAAATAGAATATGTTACATCTTTTAAGTACCTGGGAATTCTTCTAGACCAATCCCTGGACTTCAGCCTGCATATACAATCTGCCTGCAAGGCAGTGAATGCTAAACTGGGGGTTGCTTACAAGTCCAGTTTCATGCTAACTCCCTCTACTAAACATGCATTGCCAGAGGCATATTACTCCCTGCCCTCTCCTATGGCATGCCAACCTTTGCTGCCACACACAGAACCATCCTTCATAAGTGGGATGTCACTTATAATAATATCTGTCGATACGCCTCCTCATCACCACGGCTTAAGCACCACTGCCAACTGTTCAGAGGCCTGGATTGGTTATCCTCCTCAGCTTGCCATCAATACTCTCTTGGCTCCCTGATTGACTCTGTACTCAGGAATCAGACCCCTTCAGCGCTCGCAGTATTGCTGGTACCTCAAACCTCCTCCTATAGACTGCGATTGGTAGATAAATCCCTGCTGAATGTACATAGATGTAAAACTCTGGCTCTGTTGCCTTCAATCACCCTGCTCCTAAGCTTTGGAACTCTCTCCCCCAAGCAGTTTGAATATCTGGATCCCATGACAGCTTCAAAAAAAGAGCTGCGCTTACATCTATCCCTTACTGATTTCTGCACTTGTTTTAATCCTTCCTAATCAACTCACCCACCAGATGCTTCCTGGCCTAACTTTAACCTCCCTTACCTCAAAGCATTTCTTACCCATACTATCTCCTTGAGAGCTAATCTACCCCAACCTCCCCCCACACCTGAGTCTTGTTTCAGAGGCCATGATAATGCATCCTGCCCAGTCAGAAATTTGCCCTTGCCTTGTTTCACTGCCTATTTGAATCTTCATTGTTGTGACTAATTTGAACAATATTTCTTTGCTGCTATGTTGTGGTATCTCTTCCTAGACTGTGTGGGTTTTCTATGCCTAAAAACTCTATGTAAATTTCATTGATTGTTGTTGTCCTGGCTGCATGTATTCATTACTACTAACTGTTTTGACCTATGCTATTGTAATTTCATTGTACTTATGCTATGTACCTGACTTTGATTGTTGTACTCTCCTGGGTCGTGCCTGAAAATAGTCATTTCATGGCTAATGCACCTACCCGGTTAACAAAAACTAAATAAATAAATAAATCCAATTCTAGTCAAGGAGTATAAAAATTAATTAAAACATTAGGCAGTATAACTTAGTGGTTACGGCTCCAAGCCAAGAACTTGGAAAACATGTAGACTCAGAATAATGTACTTGGATTTATGAACCACAGCCTCTAGCTGCATACTACATGATCAAGGGCCATAGTATGTCACCGAACATCCATATGCTAATGAGAGGCGTCTGGAACTTGGAACAGGCTCTCCAATAAATAGGCTCTTCAGGCTCTCTGATCCTTCCAGTATGAATGATAGGGCCTCCTAAATGCACAAGATGAGACAAGTAGTGGACAAACTACTGCAGGGGCCCCTATTTACAATTTGCACCAGTCACTCTCCTTATCAGGAACACGAGTTGAGGGGCAGTGATCTTTCTAGCTGCTTCTTCCTACTTGGAGGGGGAAGACAAAGCAAAGGAAAAGGACCTTTTTTACCTTAAAGGTCAGTCAGGCTGGAGCTCCACAAAGGTGTCACCTGTACTTAACATCTAATCAGGGAGGTGAGCTTCACAGTCAAGCAGACAAAGCAAAAGAAAAGGGACCGTTTACACATTAAAGATTAGTCTGATTGCAGCCCCCTGAAGCTATCAGCTGTACTTAACACCTAATCAGGAAGGTTAGATTCCCATTATAGTTCAGCTCCTGTCTTGTTCATTTTGTTCAACAGCCAAGTCCAATACAAAAAAATTCAGCAGAAAGAAATGGGTATGTAGTAAATATATTTTGGGGATTGTTGGGGCCCCCTGGCAGGTGGTGACCCTAGGCTAGTGCCTATGTTGCCTATGCCTTAGTCTAGCCCTGCTAGAGGATTTGATTTTAGAGGTGGTTTTCTGACAGTCTTACTGGTAGATGTCAAAGCTCCATCTCTACATCTTTCACTTTCCTTGCTAATTGTTTATGAGGGTGACACACTGCATCTCATCTCAATATGCTGATTTTTTTTAGCAACAGAAAGTCACGTACACAACTTATCAGCAGTCTTTGCAGATGCTCAACTTCCTGTCTACCACCATAGCTGAAAACCCTTGTTTGTACCATGTATCCAGCATTGTTGCAGTACTAAAATCCATGGATGTCACGGTAACATTCAGATGTCTGTTAAGATCCAATACATTATGCATATGTTCAGACAATGAACACCTCAGAATGTTTCTACATATTATAGATGGTCTGCCTCAGCACTCAGCGCAGCGGGATGGCCTGGCTAATATGAACAGTAACCCCACTCTCTGCCTGTTGGGAAGATCAAATGACCTCAAGATCAAAATTCACCCATCTGTAATCCTCCACTGTTCTGCTGTCAATGACATAGAAGCTCCAGAACTGTCACAGCTTATATGAAGTACCGTATACTCTGACAGAGCCTTATACAGTTCATACATCTGCTCCAGTATAATCAGGGTTGAATTACACCTCAAGACAGCCTCCTGATTTAATTGTAGCTGAGGGGGTGCCACTTTTTCGTTGCAGTGCATATAACTGGTCCCAGGCCTTTCCGTACCATGCAAAATGGCCACAAATTCAATGACACAGGGTGAGTACTTTCATGTTACATTGTGACAAGAACTCTTGCACTACCAGATTTAGACAGTGTGCAAAGCAGGGCACCATAACAGAACCCCCATCACTAATAGCCTTGACAACATCTGCACCATGGTCACTGACAATAAAGCTTGCCTTTAAGGATAGTGGGTTTAACCAAGTGTCAGTCTCCTGCAAACTGTTAGTGAGGGAATAGCGCCGTGTTTGTGTGGGTCTGACATATTCAAAGGAGCGGATAGCATGCGTAAACCACATTAGCACAGGGCAAACCCATAATGTATGCAAGTGGCAAAGTGAGGGGGTGGAAACGAGCATACATACACAATAGGATGTTCAGAGAGATAGCACCGTGCAAGACCGCACTGCGCGACACATAGCTTACCTATGAAAGACAGGTCTAATCCCAGGGAAAACCTCAGATGGGGAGGGACCACACCAAGAAGTCAACACGGCACTAAGCCTGAATACAGTGCTGCTGCACCTAATGGCAGCAGTAGTGGAGGGGGAAGAAAGGGAGTAGGCCCAACATGGCCCATAACGCAGGCCAAGGAGGAGATATGCTGCACACAGGTGGTACCGCCCCAGAGTCTCCTTCGAGACCCTGCCCGATGAGCACATCACTGGATGGTACAGGATGAACAGGGGAATATTGAGTCAGCTATGTGAACTCCTGCATGAGCAGCTGCAACCCAACACCAGATGCATCCATGACATGACAGTTGAGGAGAAGGTGACAGCAGCAATGTGCTTCCTAGCCACAGGAACGTTTCAATGACAATGGGGGACACCAAAGAGCTTTCGCAGTCTGCCACCTCATGCCTCCTAACCCAGTTCCTAGATGCTTTCCTGCGACATGCTGGTGAATTAATTGTATTCCCCAGCATGGCAGCCGATCGCAGAGAAACCATGCAGCAATTCTATCGAGATGCGCACCTACCAACAGTACTTGGTGCCATTGACTGCACCCATGTCCCCATCCGTGCACCACCTGGTGATGGCAGTGAAATATACGTGAACAAGAAGGGGTACCACTCCATCAATTGCCAGGTGGTGTGCAATGTGACAGGGTGCATCAGCAATGTCTTTGCGCAGCACCCCGGCAGTGCCATGATGCCTTCATCTGGTACCAATCATGGCTGTGCCAGGCTTTTGAGGAGAGTAGGATACCCAGTGGGCACCTTGTCAGTGAGTAATAGCAGGCAAGGCATGCACACACCACAGTGGGGGTGGGGGCAGGCAGGGGTATGCAAGGCTGGGGGTTGGGGACAGCAAAACAGGTGATGCACTGCGATAAGGGGCAGACAACAGAACAGCGACACTAACAGGTGCACCTTTCTTCACATGGGACAGTGCCTATCCCCTGCATCCCTGGCTGCTGTCACCTGTAACACCACTGGCCACAGTGGCTGAAGAGAGGTACAATAAGGCACACGCTGCCACTAGGAACATCATAGAGATGGTCTTTGACATACTAAAGATGTGCTTCCGCTGCCTAGACCAGTCAGGCTGTGCCCTACAGTACAGACCTTGGAAGGTATGCCGTATCATCCTAGCCTGTTGCATGCTACACAACATGGCAATGGATCATGGGATACAGGCACCTGAACCTGAGAAACAGGCTGACAGTGACCCAGAGCCAGAGGTCAGGGGGATAGTAGATCAACTCGAGAGGAGAGATCTTTGAATGGCATGCAGGGCCCTGGAGCACAGGAGTGGCATCATCAAGACACTGGCCCAGACAGGACAGTGAGTTAACACAACACAGACAACATACGTCACAAGAACAGAGACTTTAATATGTGCAGACACCAAATACAGTAATGACAGTGTACAAAGTATGTGCGATACACAATGTAGGTGCTAGTATATGGGCTGGGGATGTGTGTAGTGTGCAGTGCAGGACATGCAAGTGAGAAAGGTGGAAAGCCATAGCCTGAGTAAGTGTTGTATGGTGGGAGGTGCCTGGAATGTAGTGTCAGTGTAAGAAATGGACCAAGGGTGTGCATATGTGTGTTTGTGTGTGTGTGTGGGTGAGCATGGTGGCAGTGCCTATATGTGGTAACTACCACCACGGACACAGCGTGCATCATGCGCTCGAGACAAAGAGCTTGGAGTGCTCTGTGCTGAAGAGATGTTAGTAGAGGACTAAAGTGATGTCATGAGGGTGGCACTCCTGTGTCCCTGATGATGTGCAAACCCAGGCAGGGTTGGTGATCGGCCACAATGCCTTGAGGTTCCAGTGGATGACTGGGACACAGCTGTGCTTGAGCCCGTGCCCACCCTGTGACCACTAGAGGCCTGCCCAGGCACATGTGTACTGCAGTCCCACCATCCTGCATACTCACCACACTGCCCACTATGCAGCACTCTGGCAATATCACCCACAGCGGTGGTGAGACCCACAAAGCTACAGTCCATTGTGGCTAGGATGTGTTGCGCCCTGTCCTCTGCCAATTGCTCAGCACAGGCAGGTGCTGTGCCCACAGTCTCCCTCAGCTGTGAGAGCTCATGCTGGAACTCCTGCCTAAGGGCATACAGGTCCAGCTGTGCCTCCTGCTGGGATGACAGTGCAGCCTGGAACAGGGGCTGGGACCCCAGACCATCTGGCTCCACAGGTGCAGCACTGCCCTTGTCTACTGGAGGGGGTGGCTGATGTTGGGCAGGGTGTGGATGCTGTGCAGGAGGCTGTTGAAGCTGGTCCTGCTGCCGCATGGGCTCGGTGGTGTGTTCTGCGTATCACGGGGACTGAACTGCACCCTATGGATGCCACCGCATGTCTGGAGGTGCACACTGTCCGGAACGGTGGCCTAAGTCCTGTGGTGCCCAGATGCCAAGGGCAGATTTGGCCTCCTCCCCATGGCATCCATATGTTGCACCCCAGCTAGCACCACCACCCCTATGCCACCATGCACAGTCCCCTCCACTGGCAGGTGAATCTCCCTCTCTGATCCCTCAGATCTCTGGTCATTCATGTACGGTGAGGATGAGGACCTGCCCACCACTGAGATCCTCACCTGCACATCCTCCAGGGTGATGTCAACCCCCAGCAGGCCATCATACTTATCCAAGGTGTCTTCTGTGCCCACTGGTATACTGATACCATGTACTAAGGCCTGCCACCTGTGCACAGTCGCCATTGAGCCATGCAGTTCCCCTAGGCCCAATGTTGATGGCATTCTGTCTTCATCCACCACATCCTGCCCCATGGCTGCTGGTCCAGCCACGTGCTGTCCCACAGACTGCTGTGCACTCACTGCTGTGAAACAAAGAATGACAGTGTCAGGGACCATAACCACGCATGGTAGGCCAGTACCTCCACCATGACATGCACCCCCTAGGTGGCCAACCCATAACCCACAGCACGCATATGCACACTCCACAGTGCAGTCCCAGAGGACACAGAGTGGGTCTCCATGCACACACATCCTAACACGGTGCAGACTCAGCAGGACTGGTGCAGTGCTGCATGCCCCATCCAGGCAACACAGGCACACCACAGTGCATCATGTGTATAATGCTCACAATGTAACTCCACCATGGGTGCAATATGCAAGCAACACACCAGTACAACCACATGATGGTGGACCTGGAGTGGTCATGCTGTGTCGGATGGACACATAGAAACATAGAACCTGATGACAGATAAGGACCACTTGATCCACATAGTCTGCCCATTTCCCTACCTAATGGATAAACTGCAGATCCTAGTTAACCAACAGCTTACTTCCTCCTACCCCTCACTAGAATTGCTTTATGTCTGTCCCATGCATTCTTGAATTCCCCCACTGTTTCTGACTCTATGACCTCCTCAGAAAGGCTGTTCCATACCTGTCCTAGGTGGTGTGAGTGGCATTTCACACCCTCCACCGATGACACCACCAACTGCCATGGCCCGCAATGTGAACGCAACCAGGGACATGAGTGAGTCCCCCTTTCTCTGTGCCATGGCCTGTGGTCCTCCACCAGTGCTCAGGCTTTCACAGAGCCACTGCACCTCCTCCTCCTCCTTCACTCATCATAGCAGGTCATTCCATCATTTCCTGACAGCATCTGTGCTACGGCCACCCACAGCATTCACCTCCGTGGTGACAGCATCCATCATTAGTCTCACCACAGAATCAGAGGCCTTGTGCCCAAGAAGCACCTGCTCCCGCTCCTTCACCTGTTGTACGAGGGCTTTGAGCTCATCTGGAGAGAATCTGAAGTCCCGGATCTGCTCCTGGCTGGATGCAGCACCTGTGAGGGTCATGACAAAAGACACAGGTCAGACACTGTGACGTACATGCATTGCACAGCAGAACCTGGTCACATGGTGCATGTTGCCCTGAACACCTATTATGCATATGCCATTGCAGCACAGCGCAGGCCCTGTGCATGCCCCACACACCTCATATTGACAGAGTACACAGAACACTGCCACAATGCCTCCTGGCAAGTCCTATGTGCAAGGTGAGCACAGAGGCTGTGTTGCCACCCGGTGGCTGTGATCCCCCTGTGCCCTTTGCAAGTGCCATGATGGATAATGCAGCCATATGGCATGCACGGCCTCATACACAGTCACAGCACAGGCACTGCCACACAAGGCCAGGGGCATGTGCAGGCCAATGTGTGTCCCCATGCATTGCACCCATACTGTGTGGTACGGTCACACACAGCATTGCCCATGAAACACTGTGAGTGCATCTACACGTGTGTAACACCTGGGACATGCTGCCAAGCTGCTGGCCATGCATATCACCCATGTACACCACTGACAGGGCACTGTTATGCTGTCATGGGTGCATGCAGGCATGGGTACTGTCCCACGTGGGTTCAGAGTCTGTACACATGCATGGACAGTGTGAAGCACAGCCTGCAACCCCCCCCCCAGTACAGTACAACTCCTTGGCCTATGTTGTTTACATGCCTGCCTGTTGCTGCTGTGTCTCCTGAGACATGTTCCTCCATCTGCTGCTGGAAAAGCTCTGACACCTGCTGATTACTGCAGTCCCCACAGACAACACTGGTGGAGCACTGTTTACCCTTAAGAGCACTGCTGGACAATCATGCCTGGTTGGCATGCAAATGAGCCTGTAATGATATGCAAATCACCCTCTTTGCCCTATGCATACACAAGTACCCTAATTTACATAGGCCATTTGAATATGGCCTGTGTTAGTGCCAGGCAATGCGCATAGCGCCGGGCAAAGCCGTAGCACCGGACCATGTGGCTATCACCCAGCATGGTGCAGCAGCATTTGTGCGGTGCTACATGACATAGCGTGACCACTGCACATGCGAATCTGGTCTGTCGGCCACGCTTTCACACCAGAGCTACACAGCATAGTGCCACGCTAAGGCCATTAGCACGTCACATTGCACATGCACGCTATGGCAGCGCGAGGTCATGGCGGGGTCGCGCATGTGCTATGTGCATACTTATGGGTTGCACGACACTACGCCTTGTGATTGCACAGAACTTTTGTGCTTGTTGCTCCTAGGTGCAGGATGTGACCCAGTTTGGTCCAGTGGCATACACAGCATGGGTACAGAGGCACAGAGGTGGAGGCTGCACACTGTGGTGCACAGGGACATGCTTTGGGGGGAGGCTGAAACTGCCAACCTTGTGTAGCTTGTACAGCAGCGGCACAGACGGTTGTTTGGGGAGGTCAGGGAGGGTGACCTGTCATGATGGCAGGTGTGGGCCTCAATTGCCCACCACCTGTCCACAAGTACAGGCATCATGCGTGATGCCGAGAAGTGCAGGCACCGCTACATGGACCTGCACCACAGACAATAGCAGCAGCTGCAGCGCTATAAACAGATGGTGTGGGATTGGATGATGCCAGTGCCAGGTAGGTGTTGGCACACAGCGCATACATGCATTACATATGCATCTGTCTACTGCTGTGTGTGTGTGTGTGGGAGGGGATGTGTGTGTGTGTGTGTGTGTGTGAGAGACTGTGTGTGTGTGTGTGGGTGTGTGTGGGGTCACCCAGGCATGCAGATGTGTGGTGGGGTGTGCCGGGGCATGGCCAGCTCACTCCTGACACGGTCTTGCCAATGTAGCCACTGTGACAGGGCTGCTGCCGTTAGTCCCCTTGGTGGCACCATGCAACAGGGCAGCTGGTGGGGATGCCTGTTGGCAAGTCTGCATTCACAGACCTGCAGTGCTGGGCAGTGAGTGGTAACAGTTTCAGTGTCCCAGGATGTCACCATTCGGTTGTGCTATGCACAACCGTAATGCATGGTCACTGCACAGAGTACTGGGCCTAGGACTGCTGGCAGGGGGGCCATACACAGGACTATCATGGAGGGGAGCTGTGTCCTAGGCACATGGCCACATGGCCACACTCCACCACAGTGTGTGCAGCATGACTAGGTCCACCTGCATGTGGACCTGGTACAGCGCAGTTCAACCATGCCTACATGCTCTGTGTGACTGGCGCACATGCGGTGGCCCATGGTGGGTTCATGTGGCCAGGGTACGGCATGCCTGGGGGGGCTTGGACACAGTCCATGGGCTGTGCCTTGCCACCTGGGAATTGGGGGTGGAATTGCGGGTAGCACTGGCTGACGTGCTCACAGCTGTGTCATGTGCTAACATTGCTGTTACCTCTTTCCTCTGCAGAGCAAGACACATGGCGCAGCACAGGGGCAACCGGCAGGAGAGTCCCAAGGGTGCCATATATGCCGCAGATGGCCGAGGACAGCAGTCCTGAGGACCAGGGCATATTGCATCAGTACATTTCCTGTCCACATACTGCTATGCTTGTGGCTTGTGTTGGTCTTTCCATGGGCTGCCATTACCCGTCTCGTCAGGTGCAGGGCTATGTGCATGATACCAGGGTGTGAGCACCATTGTACTATGTGGCCACCAGTGGGCGTGGGGGACTGGTGTCTGAGTGTGAGGCTGCCGGACACTGGGTGGGGGTGGCTATGTGGAGCCTCTATGCTGTAAGGGCATGTGCTGGTGTGCACAGCTGGCATTGCCATTCCTACACCGTGCCTGGTGTGTCTGTTCCACCATTCACTTGGCATGTGTGTGTTCTGGGTGCATGCCACTGTGGTGCATACTGTACGGTATGGGCGTTTGGTGAGGTGGCATCTAGTCAGCCTCCCCCTGCAGATGTGTGTGTCATATAGTATGGCCGCTGCTGTGGTGTGGGGGTCCTTGGCAGGAGCTGGCCGGTGGTTGGACACTGTTACTGTATTGGGGTAGTGTGGTGTCATAGTGTTGTCCCGGCATGTATCACTCCACCCGTCCTGTCTGACTATTGCATACAATGATGGGGGGGGATATTCTGTTCACCTCCTGGCTACCATTCGAATGGTCCTGCCATGCCTGGTGTCTGTACACTGGTCATGCTTGAGGGGTGCATGGGATGGTGGACTGTGGTGGCATGGTGTGCATTTGTAGCACTCCTGCACCTATTGTTGTGTGCACCAGTGGGGTGTGTAGTACCTGCCATATCATGGCCACCTGTGTGGCCCTGTACTGGGCGTGAGTCAGGGCCACTGCTGTCTTGCCACCGGTGGACTGTGGCCTGTGGTCATATGCAGCATGGGTGTTGCCATGCATGTGTGCCATGTGCATGCTGCTGCAATGGGTGAATGCAGCACTGCGTGCCTTGCTGTGCTATCGTACAGGCTGCATGCCTTCATACCATGTTGTTGCTGTGCCCATGTCAGTTGTGGTTATGCTCTGCATAGTGATACATTGGTCCGTTCCTATGGGCCGCATGTCCCAACATGTGTCAGCCCGTGTGCATGTCATGGTGTGGGCCACTGTCACTGTTATTTTGTTGCCTGGCTGTATGGCGGCACTGTCACACTCTGTGATGTGCTGGGTTGGTTGGTGTCCACTATGCCGTGGTGTTGTCAATGGCCTTCCACACGCATCTGTGTTCATCTGGCTGTTCGTTGTTGCCTGTGTTTGATGGCCCCATCCTGCAGACACCTGTTGGGTGTGCTTTCCATTGTATTCAACATCGCCACATGGGCAGGGCTGTTAGGACATGCAGTCCATCCCTTGGTTGCCACCTGGGGCTGCATTGTGCCTCCTTGTTGATATCATGTCCTCTCATGCTCCCCCTTACCCCTGTAGGTCCATGGTGATCCTCTTTGTGGGCAATGCTGCCGGTGTCAGAGGGCAGTGAGGATCTCCTGAGATGGCTCATGTGCCAGCAGTGCACCATCATTGAGCAGCAGGTGGTGCTCATATCAGAGACATGGAGGGTGGCCACCATACTGGAGGCACGTACGAACATACGAACATACGAAATTTGCCAGCAGATAAAGGCCTAGAGGTCTATCAAGTCTGCTCGAATGTGCAGCTAGCACCCCTTATCCTGCAGCTGCCCTCCCTTCCACCCTTCCCTTCATTAACCTCCCCTTGTCCTGTCCCATCCTCGTTTGAAGCAGTCCACTGTTCTACTGCATACCACTTCAGCAGGTAACGATTCCACCCAGCCACCACCCTCTCTGTAAAAAAGTGTCTCCTCATCTCCCTCCTGAACCTTCCTCGCTCCAGTCTCATATCATGGCCCCTGGTGGCCCTTCCCTCCCTTACTTTGAACAGCCCCTCTGTACCCATCTTGTTTATTCCTTTCATGTATTTAAAGGTTTCAATCATGTCATCCCTGTCTCTCCTCTCCTCCAGTGAGTACATGTTCAACTCCTTCAACCTCCTCTCATATGATAAGTCCCCCAGCCCCTTGATCATCTTTGTCGCTCTGCACTACACCCCCTCCAGTAACTTAATGTCCCTCTTCAGATACGAATGCCAGTACTGCACGCAGTACTCCAGGTGTGGTCTAACTAATGACCTATACAGTGGCAGAATCACCTCCTCCCTCCTTGAGGATATACCCCTTGCAATACAAATCAGCATTTTGTTGGCCTTTGCAGCTGCCTTCTTACATTGTGCCGAGTTGTTCATTGACCCTGTAATGAGCACACCCAGATCCTTCTCCTCCTCTGTCTGGACTAGCTGCACTCCCCCAAGCTGGTAACTCCTCCTTGGGTTCTTCATCCCAAAATGCAGCACCTTGCACTTTTTGGCATTAAAGCCCAGTTGCCAGGTGTCTGACCAGGTTTCAAGCTTTTCCAGATCATCCTGCAACCCCTGCCATCCCCCTAGGTCATCCACCACCGCGCCTACCTTGGTATCATCAGCAAACAGACTGATCTTGCTCTTGATATCCCATGATATGCCTGCAATGAATATTCCAAACAACACTGGTCCCAACACTGAGCCCTGTGGAACACCGCTCGTCACTGCCCTTGGGTGTGAGAGCTCCTCACCCACCACCACCCTCTGTTGCCTTCCCTGCAGCCAGTTTCCTACCCATCTCACCAGCTTTGCACCCGCCCCTGTGCCTACTAACTTCCTTCCCAGCCTTCCATGTGGCACTGAGTCGAATGCCTTACTGAAGTCCAGATACAGGACATCCACTGCATGGCCCCTGTCCAGTTGCCTAGTTACCCAGTCACAGAACTCGACCAGGTTGGTTTGGCAGGATCTGCCAAGTATGAAGCCATGCTGTCTGCTATCCTGTAGTCCTTTGGCCTCTAGGAGGGCCACAGCCTCTCCCTCAGGATAGTCTCCATTAGCTTTCCCACGATGGATGTGAGGCTCACTGGTCTGTAGTTTCCTGGTTCATCCTTGGGGTCACTCTGGTGGAGGGGCACCATGAGCCATCCTCCAGTCCTGAGGTACACACCCCGAATGTAGTGAGGCATTAAATAGGTCTGCCAAAGGTCCTGCAAGGACCTCTGCCAGCTCCTTCAGTACCCTGGGGTGGATGCCATCTGGGCCTGGCGCCTTGGTCCACCCTCAGTGCCTTCAAACCCTCTCGAACTCTGCTCTCCATGATTTCCCATCTGTCACCACTTCCCCTGTTCTGCCATTTCTCCCACCTTGGGAGTCACCCCCCTCTTCTCTTTAGTAAATACTGAGCAGAAGTACTCATTTAGTGCTTCTGCCTTATCGCACCCTGCTTCCACCTAACCCCCCTCCTTTCTAATCCTTACTATGTGGTCCTTACAGCTCCTTTTCTCCATGATGTACTTAAAGAAGTCCTTCTCCCCTTCTTAATGCCTTGTGCCAGCCTGAGTTCCGTAGATGCTTTGGCTCCCCTTACTGCCCTTGTCACCTCCGTCTGCCAGAACCAGCAAGATATCAGTCATGATTGCCTTCCTCACAACTTTGTTTACCTTCCCCCCCTTTACTGGAATGTATATTCTGTTGCTGGCCTTTTACCTCATTGTTTGTGCCCACATCCCTGTCCCCTTCTGTTACATTGCTTTTTAGTTTGTTTTCTGCCTCTGTACATGTGTTTTGCATTTTTCATTCCTTAGTTGATTAGTTATCGTAGTCGTAGTTAGTTACAGTATAGTCACTTTTGTAGTGTAGTTTGTAGTGGTAGTGTTAGCATTAGTAGTAGTAATAGTAGTAGTAGTTATAATAGTAGTATTTGTCATAGTAGTAGTTGTAGTAGTAGTTCCTGTTACAGTGTATATGGTGGTTGTAATTGTAGTGGTGTTTGCTGTAGGTTTCCTTTTAGTGTTTGCCTTTTGTATTTTCATTACATTGCTGTTTGTTATGTTTTGTGTTGTTGTTCACTTGTTGTTTACCTGTTTCTTTTACTTTGCGTTTGTCACATTATACATACCTTTTTCATATTTGCACTGTGTCCTGTGTCATTATTGGGTGCTTGGTTTTTAAGAGTGGATTGTTCAGTTCTTTGGTTTTCTACTCCTGGGTCCTGGTGCCCTCTGGTCATTCCCCTGGCTGGATGTGTTTCAGTGTTTGGGTTCTGCACTGCTGTCTGCTCCTGGGATCCCTTTCCAGCCTGTGCTCCTTTGCCTGTGGTCCAGGGCATGGTGGCTCCATTTGCACTGTGTTCCCGTAGGTGTTTGCACTGCCTGCCTGGGTGCTATATTCAGTGCTATCTTATTCCTGGGCTATTTTTGCACTGCACTCACAGCCCAATTTGTCCAGCTTCCTTAGCATGCTATATTCAGCTGGTTTAGCACTGGGGCTATTCCTTTTGAATATGGTGGGCTACTTGGTCCAGGCAAATATTGCACTCTGGGCAGGGCTAATTTAGCTATGGGGCAAAGTTTTGAATAGCTGGGCCTTTAAATGTTGTAATTACAGATTTGAAGGATTGGTATGATAATAGTGAAATTCTTCCACACATTAGTTCATCCAATCACAATGCAATTATAACAAAATTAATTTTTTTAGGGGGGAAGTGGTAGAAGGAGGACAAATATGTGATGCATAGCTGAAAATGGGGCAAAACAAAGAAAGAGAGAGTACTTGATAGAATTGCAAAGGAACTGAACACGGAATGGTTCAAATAGGAATCAGTAAATGAAACATGGGGAAAAAATGGTAACTTTATTAAACAAATTATTGATCAAGTTACCCGTGAAGGACAAATAATCAGATGGGGGGGGTTAACCTTGGGTGACAGAAAAGTTTAAGGACTTGATAAAAAAAGAGGAAAAGGACTATTACATTTGATGATACAGTGCATTTTTTTTTACTTTCTTTTTATCCTTCCTGATCGCCCTCGTTGTTCCACTCCTTCATGCATTGCTCATGCCACCCATGTCCCTGACACAGAGTCTGCCCCTAGAGTGCCCCAGTAATGCCTACCTTCCTCCTCTCACCTCCATGGAACACCTGCACAATGGAGTCTGCCCGTGGATCCTAGACTGGATGGCCTGGAGTGGCCGTCATCTAGGACCGCCGAGGGTTGTTTTCTGTTTTTCTTGTTGTCCCCTTCCATCCCCCTTAGGAAGCTGGCTCGAGTAGGTTACGTGCTTATGCACTACACCTGCCAATTGCCTAACAGCATCCTCCCCTTCCTGACTCCAACCCCATGACAGCCACCAATGCCCTGAAAGTTGATGCTTCCACAGACCCCCTAAGGACGTCAGGTGCGTAAAGCACCCCTGGTAACCCACCCCAAAGGAGGACAGCATCCATTGGGATGCTCAATCCTCCTTCCCCCTGCTGACCCCCGACGCCCTGGGTCCGTGCCCAAACCCGGGTCACCGACATGGTGCGAGGTGTGGCACCCAGCATCTCAACCCTCAGCACCACCGAGTCGGCTGATGCAGTGCATTTTAAAAAGTTGAGAAATGAGATAAGTAGAATGGCAATGACCAAGAAGGAGTTAATATGAGGGAAATGTCCAAGATCTTAAGATGATGAAAGCAAATAAAATAATTTTTGGGTGGTGATGAACAGGATGGAGTGATTAGAACGTGAATTGATGCTAGTGGAATTCAGGGTGAAAATAAAGAGCTGTTTTTTGCGGAAGAGTTGAATACAACCCTGTATGGGGCAAGTAAGCTTGGCACCCCTTGATGAAAGAATGACTGAAATGTGGGATATACCTGAGAAGCATTTGTTAAAAATTGAAGATGTGGCTAAGGAAATGAAAAAGTGTAAAGTTAAATAAAGCCATCAGACCCTGTGGTATTCCTTTCGGAGTATGGAAATAGGGAGTCAATTTAATAGCACTATGGGTTTGTAATATGTTCAATAAATCAATGCAGACAGAAAATATGCCTGAGTTGTGGAAACAGGCTAGACTGCCCCACCCCCTCGGCAAATATACCAGATCCTAAAATGCTGGAAAAAGATTGTAGACCAATTTCTCTTAGTTGTGTGATTTCTAAAACTTGTGAAGGGTTTTTGCTGAAATGGATTTCGGAATATATGATGAACATCACTGACGAAAACCAGTTTGGGTCTCTGAGGGGCAAGTCCACAGAGTTAGTTATATTAAAATTTTGAATGTATGCATGGAAGTGTGGGACAAGGGAAAATGGGTACATGTTTTTTGTGGATTATAAAAAAGCTTCTGACCTTATAGACCACAATACCATATTAAACAAATTTGATAGGGTGTGGGGTACCGAAATATATTGCAAGATGCATAAGAGATTATTTGCAAGGAAGAACTCAGTGGATAGAGTTAGATGGTAAGAAATCAATGTTGGATTAGTTGTGTGGGGTGTCCCTCAGGGTACCAAGCTTGGTCCTTTGCTTCTTTTTGTTGATGTTTAGTGATTTAAAATCAGCTGGGGAATATATTAAATATGTGGATGATACAACAGTCACAGACGCATTTAAATCGGACATTGATAGTAAAATACAACAAGATTTGAATGAAACTGAAAGGTGGTTAAAAGAAAATTATATGGTAATAAATCCAGCAAAGAGAAAATAATTTTGGTTAGGAATTTTAGTTTCACTCACTAACCACCCCTCACCTCACCTCCCTCATACTTCAATCCCCCTTCCCTCACTACCTCCTCCCTCCCACCCTACTTACTCCTGATAAGGCTCCCACCACTACTACCCTGCCTTCTCAACCCCTCCTCTATCCCCCTCCCGCTAAGGTATTCAATATGGTCTCACCCTGTCTACCTTGCCCCTCCCCCATCATGCCTGCACTCTCCCCTCTACTTCACCCCCTTATATGTGTCTGTCATTTCCCCTTCTCCCATCATATTGTACACCTCAGATCCCACCCTCTAACAATGCCTACCTCCGGCAGCATTGTTTTCTTACTGTTTACTGTTGTCTTTGCCTTTATTTTGGTTATGTCATTTGCAGATTGTTTGAACTAGTCTCCACACCTCCATGTTCATTTTCCACTGATCTAATTACCATGTTTTTGGTGCACTTTGGCTACTCTTCTATATGTAACAACATGATTGTATTCTACCCTGCCTCAATTGCTGGTCAACAAAAATGAAATAAAAATAAACAAAATAAAAATTGTACTTATCTCGTTGTTATTGAGTTACATGTCAAAATTATTGTTTTTATATGCCATTGTATGCATGTTTTTTCAACGTGAAACCTTTGTAAGAGTCTCTGGTTCAAAGGTATTGTAATCCGAGATATAACTAAATAAATAAATAAATAACATGGGGGGCACCCTTAACATTTGGGGAAGGGGAAAACTGAAGTAATAAATTATGTGAAATTCTTAGTGTTTATGATTCAAAATGATTTTAAATGGGGTGAACAAGTTAAAAATATAAGAATGGCAAACAAAAGATTATGATTTTTAACTATGTTAAGAAGAGCAGGGGTGGGTAAACACGATTTGGTCTATTACCATTGCATGGTGGTTAAGCCTGTTTTGGAGTACAGTGCATCTGTTTGGCACTGTAGCCTGAATTGTAAAGACTGTGATGAACTGGAGAGTAACCAAAAACATACAAACATGCAAACATACCAACATACGAAGAAGTCAGAAGAATAAGGCCATTTGGTCTATCTAGTCTGCTCATACTGCAGGGTCCTCAGCTTACGCTACTGACCCTGCTCCCCAGTTCTCCCATCATTTTCATCAGTCCCCCATGACCCATACTTTCCCCTTACGCCTATTCCCAACATAGCCTATCTTGAACTTCCCCACTGACTTCAATGAGACCATTTTACATAGCATTCCAACTAGCCACCACCCTTTCTGTGACAAAGTGCTTCCTAATCTCCCTCCTAAACCTCCCCCCAGCCTTAGAATGTGTCCCCTCATGTTTTGGCTGCCACTCAGCTTAAAGAGACCCTCCTTATCCACCCTATTTATCCCTTTCAGAGTAATTGAAGATCCCCATCAAGTCCCCTCTCTCTCCCTCCTCTCCCCCAGGGAGAACATATGCAGGGCCTCCAACCAGGGCTGCAGTTATGAATTTTGGGGCCCAGGACAAGGCACTTGAAATGGGCCCCTGTTTCCCAAACCAGCTAATGGCAGGGGTAATGTCAGCTCCTCAGGTGGGCCCCTCCTGAGCTTGGGGCCCCGGACAACATCCCCACTTTCCCTCCATTACTGCAGCCCTGCTGCCAACCTCTCTTCATATGTTTTACCCTGCTGATCGGCAATCATCTTTGTTGCCCTCCTCTGGACCATCTCCAGCAGACTGATATCTTTCTTAAGGTGTGGACACCAGCACCTTACTCCATGCTGTAGATGTGGCCTCCCAGCGACCTGTACAATGGCAGTATAACCTCTTTCCACCTACTACTGATTCCTTTGGCTATACAACCCAGCATCTTGTTTGCCCTTGCTACTGCCTTTTGGCACTGCATGGGGTGCTTCAGGTTGCTAGTGATCATCACTCCCAGATTATTTTCTTCTTCTGTTGCTGCTAGCTGGACCTCTCCCGGGTAGTACTTCATCCTTGTATTCCTTGCTCCAACATTCAATGTGCATAACTTTGCATTTCTTGGCATTGAAGCCAAGCTGCCAAATTCTGGACCACCTCTCAAGTTTTATCAGGTCTTCCTTCAGGTCCTGTATCACTTCTAGTGTGTCCATCCTCCCACAGAGTTTGGTGTCATCTGTGAATTGGCACATTTTGCCCTTAATGTCATCCCCAATCTCATTGATGAAGACATTGAATAACACCAGCCTGATCACCAAGCCTTGCAGAACCCCACTGGTGACTTCCCTGATGCTAGATAACTCTACCCCTACAACCACCCTCTGGGTTCTGTCCCTCAGCCAGTTTTCTACCCATATGGTCATCTTCTTCTCAACCCCAAGATCTGCCAACTTCCTGATCAGCCTCTTGTGGGGTACAGAATTAAAGGCCTTGTGGAAGTACACATAAAGGATGTCCATCACCTGGCTCCCTGTCCACTGACACCGTGACCCAGTCAAAGAAGTCAATCAGATTAATTTGACATGATCCCTCTCCTATAAACCCATGCTTGTCCTTGACAGCATTCTCCTCTAGATATCTTACCATCCTTTCCTGAAGTATGGTCTCCATTACCTTGCACACAATTGAGGTCAGACTGACCAGTCTGTAATTCCCTGGATTATCCTTGGAACCACTCATATGAAGGGACACCACATGTGCCATTTTACATTCCCACATTATCATGCCTGACTCCAAGGAACTATTGAACAGGCCCACCAATGGCCCCGTAAGCTCCCCTGCCAGCTCCCTCAGTACTCTTGGGTGTATGCTGTCCGGGTCAGGTGATTTGTCATCTTAAATGCTCGTAGCCCCTCCCTCACTGTATTCTCTTCTATCACCACATCCATGCTCCCTTTCCCCCCTGAACCCCTTCTCCCCTTATAGGCACTGGTCTGTCTTATTCCGAGTGAGGATGAAGTAGAAGAATTTGTTCAGTACTTCAGCCTTTCCCCTGTTCTCCTATACCTATTCTTCCCCTTTCTGAAGCCTTACAGTCCTGTCCTTCTTGTCCTTTTTCTTTCTTATGTAGCAAAAGGCCTTCTCCCCTTTTTTGATTCCCTCAGATCTGTGCAGTTTTTGTTTGTGCCTTAGTCTGCTGGACTATCTTGTGTGCCACACTGGTCAACCTTAGGTAATTTTCCCAATACACCACATTCTTGGTCTCTCTGCATCTCATACAGGTTACACTCTTATCATTCATTGCCTTTGCAGCCTCAGAGCTGAACCAATTGGGTGCTTTGGCCTTTGGGTTCTTCCACTTGAGCCTAACACACTCCTCTCTGGCAACCATTATTCCATACTTAATGATGGACCATTTTTTGTCAAACTCCATACCTGCTCTGATGCCCACCAGGTACCTCTTTAACATTTTGCCCATCTTCCTGAAGTCTGCCCTCCTAAGATCTAGGATTTTGGTCTTATTGGGGATGCTTTCCTTGTCCATATCCCAGATGACCCCAGAAACACTTAAACTTGCAATCCACAGCTCGGTATTATCTGTTATTGACTACGGCTTGGTTATATATGGAGCTGCCACAGCTACATTTCTCGAAAGACTAAATACTGCCCTAAACAAAGCTGGTAGACTTATCACTGGTGCTGGCTACCTCATCCATACTTGAGATCTATTCGACCTAACCAGGTGGCTCAAACTACAAGACCGCATCAAGTACCACTCATGTATACTTGCCAAGCAAGTGTTGCTTGGAGCCTTGCCAACAGGCATCTTCAGTCTTCTATCAAAGCCTCAAAAGTTGCGTCACACCCAGTCCTTTGTCTCTGAACTCTTTCACATTCCTAGGGTTTGGATCACCCAATGCCAGTGATCCTTCCCTTACAGAGCTCCTAAATGGATGAATGGCCTGAGCTGTGAACTGACTAGCATACCTCAACTTATCCAGTTCAAGTGTCTCCTGCATTTGCACATCTCAAAGGAAAGTCAGTGTACCTGCTTTAATTAGTCATGCGACTTGCACCTCCATCTGGCAACCTGCATTCCCCAGCCTCCTCGACAAGTATGCACTTCAAAGAGAGTCAGAAAGTTTGGGATGGGATGGATGAAGAATACAAAGCTGCTTTAATGTTCCCAAATGCATCCTCACAATCTGGGGTCCATTTGACTTTATTTGGGTATTTGTTTTTTGTAAGTTCAGTCAGTTGGGTACCTATTGTGGCAAAGTTTGGAATGAAATGCCTGTAGTAACTCATCAACCCCAGGAAGGACCGTACGTGCTTTTTTGTACTGGGGATGGGACTATTGGTGACAGCTTCTACTTTACTCCTTTCAGGCTTCACTGTACCTTAACCTGTGATAAATTCCAAATATCTCATTTAAGTCTTGGCTATGACAGATTTGGAGGGGTTTATGGCCAGCCCTGCGTCCTTGATGGCGTTAATCACTGCACTAAGGTGTTCTATGTGCATCTGCCAGTCTGGACTAAATATGACCATGTCATCCAGATATGCAGCACTGTTCTGTGTATGTGGTCTGAGTAGCTGATCCAAGTAGTGTTGGAATGTGACCAGGGTACCTTGAAGGCCAAAAGCTATGGTTGTGAAATGGTACAGTCTAATAGGGGTGCTAAAGGCTGTCAGTTCTTGGGCATGTAGGGCCAAAGGGATCTGCCAGTAACCTTTTGTCAAGTCCAGCATGCTAATGTACTGTGCATTCCCTATTTTAGCCAAAAGGCCACCTATACGAGGCATGGGATAACTGTCAAAGGTGGAGATGGCACTTTCCAAAAATCCAAACCCACCTCTCTTTTTTTGTTTTCTACTACCGCAGGAGAAGACCAGGCACTTTGAGAGAGTACAATGACATCCAACTGTTCAATCTTTCGTACCTCCTCTATCACCTACTGCCTGATTTTTTCTGGCGTCGATAGGGCTTTTGATGGATAGGTTTGTCTTGTATCACCCTGATGCTGTGAATAATCCTCTTTGTTTTCCCTGGAGTGTTCATAAAAGTGTCCCTACAGCTGATCTATCTCTGTTTTCTGGTTGGGGTCTAGTTCTGGGTTAACCTGCACCTCTTGTATTGCCTTAGGTCATCCTAATCTTTCATAAGCAATTTCTAGCTCAGTATTGGCCTGTTTGGGGTGTGTAAACAAGGTCTGCAGGCGAGGAGGTCTTTCCAACCACTTCCTGAACAGTGACAACTGAGGATGGGAGGTCAATGGCTATCCCTCCAGGGTAAGATGCTGATGGTTTGGAAGGGAAGTATTCTGGATTTCAAGGATTGAGAACATGGAGAATTCTCTGGAGATCCATCTGTTGGATGTCTGACATGCTAGCCAGCATGTGTAGCAGAAGGTAGATGAAGATGATCATCATTTCTGAAAAAGAAGAAAATACAGAAAGGTAAACTTACAGATCTCCCTTCCCCCGCTCGGGGGAAGGAGCACTAATCACCTTTGTACAGTTTCAGTTGGTTGGCATGATATCATTTGTCAAGGGGTTTCTTACGATCAGTGAGCCACACTTGGTAGACAGCAGGGCTCAGTTTTTTGATGATGTTGTAGGGGCCCACCCATTTGGTTGCAAATGGGTGGGCAGGGGTGAAGAATTTCAGTACCATTACTTGGCATCCTACTTGCCAATCAACTTCTTTGACATTCTTGTCAAAGCACATTTTGGTTTGCTGCTGGGCCTGGCCCAGATTTTTGGCTGCAAAAACGTATGTCTGTACCAGATTGTCTTTCAGTTGTGCGACATAAGCATCTGCTGACACTCTGTCTGTGGTAGCGGAATTCACATCAATTAATAGATGTTCAGGTAGTCTCATTTGTCTGCCACTCATCACCTTGAAGGGTGTACATGAAGTTGCTGCAGCTGGGGTAGCTCTGATTGCTATTAGGAGTAAGGGCAACAAGGTATCCCAACCTTTAGCATTTTTGTTTGCAAATTTACACATTAGTTTGATCTGTCTATTAGCTCTGTCTACCTGTCCAGATGACTGAGGATGGTATGCAATGTGAAATTTGGCTTGCCTCCAATAACTGCAAGCATTCTTGCATCAGTTCTGCTGTAAAACGAGACCCTTGGTTGAAGTCTACCTTGAGAGATAAGCCCCACCTGGTAAATACCTGATCTACCAGGATTTTGCCAGTGACTTTTGCCATATTTAAGCTACATGGGAAGGCTTCTACCCATTACCCACCTTGGAAATGAGCTTGCTCAATGGTGTTCCACCTGGCAAAATAAGGATTGATTGATTGATTGATTGATTTTGAGAAAAGGTCAGTAATCACAAGCACATACTTGTTGTTTTTGCTGGTAGTTGGCAATAATCTGATAAATCTATTTGAATTGCATTCCAGGGACCTCTTTGTCTCTATGGAAGGAGTTTGGCATTTTGCTTGCAAGGAATAGGCCAGTTGTTCTGAGCACAGGTAATGCAGTTGTCCACAGTGTTGGACATCTGCTGTCATGCCAAACCACCAGCCTACATTTTTCAGTCTCTGCATGATTTTATATACCTCTTGGTTTCCACCTATAGGGGTATCATGAACCTGATGAATGAATTCTGGTGGAAGTGGTTTGGGAATCACCCAGATGTTTTTGATCACTAAAGTGGTACAGGAACAGCATCTCATCTGCAGAGAGATAAGGGTTGTCAGAATGTCTTTTGAATGTGTTTTTCAGATACATTTCTTTTTCTGTTTCTTTCAAGAGGTATTCATAAACCTCTTTTATCTCTGGATCTGCCATTTGCACTGCAGTGAGATCCAGAGGAACCACTTTGGTCCTTTTGTGGGTGGCCACTGTGTGTGGCCCAGTAGGGGGTTGCATGGACCATGCCCCCCCCTTGAGCACTATCTTTTGCTAAGGTGTCTGCTCGATCATTGTACTCTTGGAAAGGAGCGGCCATGAAGTGTGTCTTAACCTTGTGTATGTACAGCCTGAAAACAAATCACTCAGCAAGGCTGACAATGTGTATGAACAGGCCCCTGTATTTCACATGGGTGCCCTTTAAAGAGGTGAAATCATGGGTTTTCTAGGAAGGAAGAAATTCAGTCAAAGAGTTGCTCACCCAGGAGGAATCTGAAAAGATGATAGTGTCCTCTTTGCCCTGACCATGGAGGAGTTCCAAGGCACAGGCTACACTGCAGCAAGTTCAGCATACTGGGAAGATCTGATAGTACACTTCGTGGACATCTCAAATGTGTCTTCTGCTGGATACAGGACCAGGACCCCAAAGCATGCAATTTGTTCTCCTTCATGGAGGAGGAAGATCCCTCTGCAAAGATGTGGCAGAGTGCAGGGTCTTTTAGAGTGCGCTCAGTGGCGGGTAGGAATGGGTCTGGTTCTGGCAGGCTGGAGGGCTCTAGGCCACACTCATGTGGATCTCCTTGGTATAGGAGTCCATGTGCCAAAACGGAGGGCATTTTGGTGGGAAGCACAGTGAAGTCTCTAGCCTGTAGGAGGAAAGACCAATAGATGAGTCTGGTGATGGATACATTGCCATCTTTGATTCTGTCTGTCAGTAGGAAGTTGATAGGGGTATGGTTGGTGTGCAGCACAATATGAGAAATCCCTATGTTGTAGATGAAGTGCTTGGCAGCCCAGAAGGTTGCCAAGAGGTTCTTTTCATACAGATAGTACTTCTGCTCCATGAGGGAGCTCATTTTTGAGGTGTAGGCAATAGGACTTGGTACCATTTGCCTTTTGTGCAAGGACTACTGACATGCCTACCTCAAAGGTGGCAGTTTCCAGATGGACTGGAAGTTTGGGGTTAGGGTTGACTAAAGATGGAGCAGAGGCCAAAGCCTTCTTCAAAGAAATGACAGCAGCCACATGTTCTGGTCAGAAGCACAACTTGTGCTAGACACAAAATTCCCTGATGTCCCGCACAGCAATGGCACAATATTGACACCAGTATTGTGTAGTACCAGAAGACAGTATTTTTTGCCCAGCATTTAATTATAATCAACTACATGGGTCAGAGTTGCCAAGAGAAGCTGAATCGGTGAAAACAGACCATTACAGCGACTGTTACTGTAATAGTCTGTTTTGGGGTTTCACTGTTGGGGTGTCATGCTAGAGTGGGCCAATGGTTCTGGTCCCCACTGCCAGGGGACATCTTTCTTCAGTAGCTCATACAGTGGTGTGGCGTTTTGTGCAAAATTGCAAATGAAGTCCCAGGAATAACTGACCCTATCCAGGAAACATTCCCTCCACATCTGCCCTGCCTATCACTTCTACTGGTGGTGGGGGTGGCATCCATTGACCTCCTCCTCCTGAAGTCTTTTGCCCTGTAGGCCTGCTGCCCCCTCTCAGTAGTTTAAATTCAGTTTGCTGGTTATGTACTCCCCCAGTTTGTCCTTGAGCACACTCGAGCCCTCTCTACTGAGGTACAGCCTCTCTGGTGAAAAGAATGTTTTATTCAACCAGGTCTCCCCCCAGTCCTAACAACAGATGAACCCTTCCTCCCAGCACCAGTTTCTCAGCTAGTCATTGAAGTGGTCTATCCTTTTCTTCCTGAGTGTGCGGGCTCTGGAAAATTACACAACCTCTGAAAAAGCCAGAGAACTTACTACCCCCCTGCAGGTCTTTGCTAACTCCCTCAACCTTCCTTGCACAACATCTACCTCCTTCCAAGCCATGTTATTGGTTCTCCTGTGGATGACTAAGTTTGGTTTCCCTCCAACCTACCTTACAATTTCCCTGATTGTTGGGCATGCCTTTCTTGCTGTCATCCCTGGCATGCAAACCACTCTCCTTCTTGCATTTGGGTCCCTCTTCCTACCACAGGGAATGCCCTTAATTATGGAGTCCCGTAGGATTATCACCCTTCCATCCACTGCAACTGAGTTTCCCATCCTCCCTTCCCCGCCTAAGATACCAGCTTGTAAGAAAACTGAGGGTGTTTAGTAAAATAATCACATGAAACACAGATAGCTGGTGCAAGTTTCCTCATTATGCAGTTTAGCATATACGGCAATACAAAAGCACCATAATCTAATAGACAGGATTACTGTATGTAGCAGTTAGCATACAGATAATAAGTAATTGGCCAGATTACCCTTCTTCTGGGAGAACAGCAGCAGGTAAGATGTCTTCTTTGGGTCATATCTGCATCGCATTTCCCCAGCACTTCCAAGCCAACACCTATACCTAACAGACCTTATTAGTTTTCTGAAAATCGCACGCATAGATCCTCAGGAAACTAAAGCATCTCAGTAGAACTTTTCCGAGACTTCCTGTTGTTCTGCAGCATGTGAGATGTATCTCACATGCTGGCCATGGACATTCAGCAAACATTCTGCTTCTCCTTATTAGTAACTGTAAAGTCATGTGTAACCCTGACAGGCTGCATCTGGTGGTATATTCAAGAGAAACAATCTATGTTTTCATGGTCAGCAGTTGGATTTACTACAAAATCCCGACAGTCAGTCTCCTGACCTCCATAAGCTTGAGTTAAGGAGACTGACTGTCAAAAGACTGTCAAGGTCTTAGTGGAATGCAGGGGGCAAGCCCCCACACCTCTCACATGGGGGGCTCTGCCCCCACACCCCTCATAACTAAAATAACCAACTTAGAGGATGAGCAGACCTCGGAGTAGGTTACAAGTTACAGGGGGGGGAAAGGGAGCTGTGCAAAAAAGTTGTCTTCTGAAAATAAAGTCTGGGTATGAGCATACTGGTGGTTGAGCTGCTAGTGGCTTAACCCTCCATGCCATGGGAGCAGCTCAGCCAACCATTGGATTCCCCCCCTCTTGTGGTGCACAGCTAGAGGCAGGGTAACTGTTCATTGCATCCGTTACCTTAACCCTGCCGGCACTAGTCTCCATCTGCATGGCAGGTGTGTGTAGGGCAGCCGAACTCGGGATCCTCAATATCGGGATTCCAAGTTTTTACATTTAGTCATACTCCCCAGCAGTTTTGCTTAGCAAAATTCCACCACTAAGCTCCCTGAAACAGACCACAGTATTAGCCACATCTTAGCAATACAGTGGTATAAAATAATGACAGATCCCAATTCTGTGTATGACTGCAAGCTGCTGCCCCACTCAACTTATCCCCTCCACCCTGGTTAACTTTCTGCCACATCTACTACTTTATCACAACTGCTTGACTGTTCCCCTCTATTCCTCTTCCTCCCTGGCTAGCCATTCTTGCTACCACTTTTCCCTCCCCCTTCTTACCCTGTTCTCCCCCCCATACTCTTTTCCACATTGACTGCTTCTTCTCGGCCCTCCCAGACCAGTCCCCTCCCTCCACCTCTTACCTCCAACCCTCAACTTGGTTTATCCTGACACTGCCATCTGATTCCCCCTCACCTATACCAGATAGTGGTGCATATCTGTTCATTAAGGGCACTCCTTCAACAGTTATCACCTTTGTTGTTCCTCTCACATTTCCACCCCTCCTGCCCTGTTGTTCCTCTCACACTACTACCCCTTTACCCTTCCTCTTGCCATTTTTCCACCGTGGGCTCCCTGGTTCTCTGAGGAACAGATTTCACCAGATACTGGGTGATCCTCCCTGCTCCCTTCTCTTGCCTGCCAGCCACATTCCACTGGGCACCCCCCACCTGCCCTTCTCCCCATTGCTCTGCTTCCCTGACTCTCTAGTCTTTTCTCCCCAGCTTCCATCTGAGCAATCTTACTTCTGGCCAAAGCTGCTCCAGGGTCCTACACACTCGACAGCCCCTGCACTCCACATTGTCCTCAGCAAGACTGCAGCCCCACAACCATTACAGCTTACCACTCTCCTCCCAGTATCCTGACTCCTATACAAGCTTCTCTTCCCCCACATCCTCCTTTCCCAGCTTGTCCTAGCCCCAAGCTATATACCTCTGTATGTGACATGGTCAGTGCTAGTTACAGTACACTCAATTCTCCTGAGCCTCAGCAAAGAGGGATGCAGAGGGTACTGGAAGGATTGTGAACAGGGCAGTAAATGATCTGACAGTCATAGTGCACCTGTGCACAAATGACCTGTCAGTCCAGTTAGTGGAGGAAGAAAAATGTAACTTTGAAAAATTAAGTGAAAAACTTGGTGCTAGATCAGCTTTCCTAGCTTTCTCTGAGGTACTCCCAGTCTGGGGTACAGAGGGAAGTACTAAAGTAGTAAGACAGGAGAAGATAAATGAGTTTATTTACTAGTTGAACAAATGGTGCAATGAAGATGGATTTCTGTATGTGGGGGGACTGGGAGATGTCTGGGACAGAAGGCTTTTCAAGTATGACAGACTACATCTGACTAAAGAATGGATGGTGCACTGGGGCAAAAATGTGATTTTCACATAGGGCATTTAAACTTGGTAAAGGGGAGCAGGAGGTTATAGAGGATGTCTTTGAAATGGTGGGTTCTCTGGCTGTCCCTCCGCAACACAATGGACTCAATGGCAGAAAAGCACTCGCTAACAACATTATCCCACAGGGGAAAGCCAGGGTAATAAAGGTGGGGGAAGGGGGCTGGCAGTTGAACAGTCTGCAAGTAGGGGATAAAGGAATAATGCAGGTTTGTGGAAGGCAGTCAGTCTCAATGTCAGGAGCTTAGGAAATAAGATGAGTGACTTACAGGCATTAAGTGCAGACACCAATGTGGACTTGGTGGCCGTCACTGAGACTTGGGTCTCAGAGTACAATGAATGGGACATTGCGGTCCCAGGATATGTGCTCTACAGAAAGAATAGGAAGGGAGAAGAGGGTTGCACTATATGTTCTGGGAGGCATTGGGTCAACATCAAATGAAAATGACACCCACACGGATGTTGAATCACTATGGATTCAGTTAAATTCAACATCAGGAGAAAAGTTCCACTTGGGGTGATATACAGACCCCCATGTCAGGGAGAATAGAAGGACAGTGAGCTCATGCAAGAAATTGAAAGGGTCTCAGGAGGAGGTGCTATGGTGGTTGTCAGAGACCTGAATATGCCTGATGTAGCCTGGGATGTTTCAGTAGCCAAATCTTCCAGAAGTCAGTCCATCCTAGATGCCCTAAAAAGACTGCATGTTCACTCAAATGGTTCAAGTTCAAGTTCAAGTTTATTGCAGAAAACCTCCATTGAGAAAGCTCATTCACAAGGAGGTCCTGTGACATGTACACTTACAGCGAACATACATAAATAAATAATTGATAAACATTAATATACATGAATGCATGTGATCATATAATACAAGCAGATATTACATACAAGGACAAATGGTGATGGCTTCAACCAGGCAGGATGCAGTCCTTGATGTGGTTCTCATGAACACCAAGGCATAGAGGCAGTTAGGGTCAAGGACCCTCTGGCCACTAGTGACCACAACACAGTGTGGTTTGAGGTTACCAATGGAGCTGAAAAATCCATATACCAGGTGGATGTCTTGAGCTTTAGAGGTGCACATTTTGAAAAGTTAAGGGACATAGTTAGGAATAAACTGGCAACCATCTCTGGAAGATCTGAAGTTGAGGATATCTATAAGGCAGTAAAGTCCTCAGTCCGGGAGGCAACACAACTCTGCATTAGATCAGTGAAGAAAAGAAACAGAAGCAAGAAACCCACATGGTTCACCAAATGGATCCATTCAGCAATTAGGGACAAAAGAGAGGCCTTCCTCAGGTTCAAAAAGAACCAAGAGGTAGACAGATGGAGGAATACATCTTAAGGAATAAGGTAACAAAGAAGGTGGTGAGGGAGGCAAAGGCAGAGACAGAACTTAGGATCACAGAGGGGATAAAAATGGGGAAAAACACTTATTTCATTACATAAAGGAAAAAAGAAGGAAAGAGTGGGATAATGAAAATACTGGGACTAACTGGGGGAGGAAAACAATCATAAGGCAAATGCTCTAAACAACTTCTTTCGCTCAGTTTTTACAAGGGAAAATACAGGTAGAATGCCGGAAACCGGTATAAAAGCTGCCAGTAGAGGAATACAGGAAATGGGACAACCATCATTTATCACAAATAAAGTCAGGGATGGGCTGGCAGCTCTCAAGCCAGACAAAGCACAGGGACCGAAAGGATTACATCCAAGAATACACAAAGAGTTAGCAGAAAAGTTAGCCAGTACCCTGGCACACCTACTCAGCTGATAACTAGGTGCATGAGTGGTTCCACAGAATCGGAGGTTGGCAGACGTGGTGTCATTTCACAAGGTAGGGAGCATGGAGGAGGTGGGGAATTACAGACTGGTAAGCTTCACTTTGGTGGTGGGAAAACTGATGGAATTCTTGATTAAGCAGGACCTTGTGCAATATCTGGAGGGAAATAGACTCCAGGACACCAAGCAACATGGATTTATGACAGGAAAGTCATGCCAGACAAATTAAATCACCTTTTTTGACAGGGTAACTAAGGACTTAGGTAGGGGCACGCGGTGGACATTCTCTGTTTTGACTTCTACAAGGCATTTCATTCTGTGCAACACAGGCACCTGATGATGAAATTGGAAGACATAGGGGCCATGAAAAGCATAGTCAGATGGGTAGGCAACTAACTCACAGACAGGAAGCAAATGGTGGTGGTAAACAGGGTGAGGTCAACCTTGGGCACAGTTACTGATGGGGTTCTGCAGGAATTTGTGTTAGCCCTTGTTCTCTTTAACATCTTCATCAGTGACACTGGCAATGGTATCCAGGGCAAACTAGCCTTGTTCACAGATGACAACAAGTTCAGAGGGTGGGTGGACACTCTTGAAGGGGCTAGGGACCTATAGGAAGCCCTCCTAAAACTGGAAAGGTGGTCTAAACTGTAGCAACTGAGTTTCAGTTCAAAAAAGTGTAAAGTGATGCATCTCGGTAAAGGGAATCCTAGGATGGAATATTGGCTCAATGGGGTTAAACTGAGTACCTCACAAGAGAAAAGGGACCTAGGAGTCATTATTACTGACACCATGGAACAGACAGGCCAATGCAACAAAGCATTCAACAGGGCGAACAAAATGTTGGGCTATATAGGCAGAGGGGTTTGGGAGGGATATCAAAAGGTACTACTTGACTGAAAGGGTAGTAGAGTCATGGAACAGACTGCTGGAGGAAGTGGTGGGGGCAGGGACTGTGATGGGTTTCAAGCATGGGTGGGACTGAGCTCGAGCACAACTTAGAGAAGTTACAGCAAGTGATAGTAAATTAGGATGGGGGTAGCCCCTCAGGAAAATTACTAGGTCCTGGGAATCAATGGGCAGACTCGATGGACCCTAGGTATCCTTCTGCCATCACTTTATATGTTTATGTGTTTCTAACCCCCTCCTCACTCCTTGATGCCTCAGTACAAATGTGGGTGTCAGATAGCCTAGAGATTAGAGTAATGAACTGTGAATGAGTGTAGTACCTCAAACAGATCTGGGTTTCATTCCCACAACCTCCACTTATATACTGTGTGACTCTGAGCAAGTCACTTAACCACCCCGGTGCTCCTAGGTCACCCCTGAGAACAGGCACTTGTGCCTAGTGGGCCTTACTTGCTTACCAAAAAGAATAAAATAAATAAATAAAAGCTGACCCTAGTTATGTACCCTTTTCCGTGTCTCAGTCAATACTATTTACAGTGATCTCCAAGTCTGCTGTATTCCACTAACCCTCTCGTTCCTCCCTCCTTCATCCCTTCGTATACATGTAAGCTGACCCTAGATGGGCATTAACTGCATTCCCCTTACACTCCCTACATGGTACCCCCAATACCCTTCTTGCCCCATTCAAATGTAGACTGACCCTAGAGAGGAATCAGCTGCAGACCCCTTTCAACCCCCTACAGTGTATTTCCTATTTCCCCTTTTCACTTGCCTCTCCTGCCATGACCAGTGTGGCCTGCAACCTGCAGTCCACCCTGCAGAAGCCCGGCAAATGCATCAGATGTCACTTAGTAAGATGCCACATTTCTGCTGCATGGCTCTCACACTTCAATGTCAACTCACACTTTGTGGTCACTAGGGATTGTGGGTCTTTATAGGGACTACAGGCATCCTATTGGCTGTCACATGGCCCACTAAGACCACAAATGGCACTGGGGAAAAGCTGCTGAGCTGGATCTGTCAGCCCACCCTCTGGTCCATCCCCCTCCTTTCCATTCACCAAACCTAACCCTCCCAAAGCATAGCACAATGTTTATTTTTTGAAATTTAAGTTTATTGAGTTTTAAAATAGAAAAAACAAAGTACAAAAAGGAACACACGTTAAGGGATTGTCTAGGAAAAAGGGAGGGTTACATAAGACCAGGTTAACAAACACCATAAATAAATATAGACAATCTCCGAAAAATAAGTCGGAACAATAAAAGGGAAAAATATATAACATCCCCCCTCCCCCTCTAATCCTCTCCCCTTGCCCAGGAGAGTTTCACAGGTAGAAGGAAGGCCAGGTCGATAAAGGAGTATCTGTAATAGGGAAACTGATAGCACTGGATATACTAATGCGACATGAAAAGACTAGGGATATGAAAAAGCCAGAGACAGGCCTACCCTAAATAGAGTGCACTCAACTTGCCCCATTTCCGATTGAAAGACACCGGACTATGTCTGAAACTAGCAATAAGTTTCTCGGTATTGAGACTGAGGGACATCTCCCTAAGCCATTCTTGATAGGTAATAATATCCTGGTCTAACCAATGCCTAAGAACCAATTTTTTAACTACCATTGAGATAAGCGCCATGTGGTATCTACGTTCCTTCAGCGAAATACCGGAGTAGTCACCCAAAATACAGATACCAGGGATAAATAGCTCTTTAAGACCTAAAAGTGGGTCAAGACTGTTTCTGAGAGCGTCCCATGAAGGTGCCACTTTAGCACATTCCCAAAAAATATGCAACAAGTTCCCTTCAGCGGCACCACATCTCGAGCAAATACTAGACTCAAGCTTACCAAACTTGGCCAACTTAACTGGAGTATAGTAGAGATTGTTTAAGATATAGTATTGGGTCAGTCTGTGATTATCTTGGGATAAGTAACAATACACATCCTTCCAGATTGAGTCCCAAGCAGGGACGGAGATCAAACTAGAGAGTGACCAGATTTTGGAACCCTCCAAGGGATTGGGGAAAAGATCAGCCAGCAGTTTGTTATATATAGTAGAAATACCTCTACGCGAGCCAGCTGCCTCCTGAATTTTCTCAAGAAAAGGCCTTATTTTGGAGGTAGAGCAGGTTGGCCCAAAGGTTTGGAGGATAAGGTGTCTCAGTTGAAAAACTTTAAAAATATGTCTCTGAGGAATGTTTAGGGACTTTAAGATTCCATCCGAATTGAAGAGAATGCCGTGCTCATACAGAGACTCCACAGGCAATTTATGCAGCTGCGGAAGCCAGTCAGTGACTAACCAGCTACCTCCAATTTTGAGATTAGGATTTAGAACAAGAGGTTGGGCTGAATCTTTGGACGGGAGCAAATTGAAGAAATTCCAGCACTGAGAAATAACTCTAATGGACAGGCCTATAGGGGAGTCTCGGATGGCCGGGGGAAGCGTGGAGAACGGGAGCCAGAAAATGCGAGAAGGGTTCAGATTTGCTTGATCTAATAAATTTAACTCAAGCTGTTGCCATACGGGTAAAGACGTGGAAGACTGAGTGATGGACAACTTCCCCAATCTTGCCAAGTGACTAGCCTAATAATATAGCAAGAGATTGGGTAGACGGAGACCACCCTTGTCTCTGGGCGCAGTAAGCTTGAGGAAGGCTCTTCGAGGTTGTTTCCCCTTCCAAACAAAGTTAGATAGCGTTGAATTAACCTGAGTGAAGAACTGCCTGGGTAACCAAATATTAAGATGAGTCAGGGGATATAATAGCCGGGGCAAGATATTCATTTTAATAATATTAATTCGCCCCCAGGTGGAGAGAGGCAACCGTTGACAACGGTCGAGATCACCCCGAATTCTCTTGACAGCATTATCTAAATTAAGTTCCTTGGCCAAATCCACCCCCCTGGTTACATGTACACCTAGGTATTTAAAAGAAACCGGAGACCACCTCATACCGAACTGCTCAAAATCCAATTTAAAGGTGAGAGAGTTAACGGGAAGATAACCGATTTGGAGACATTCAACCTGTAGTTGGAGACCTGACCAAAACGGTCAATAGTTTGGAGTACATGTGTTAAAGATGTTACGGGGTTGGTAAGATATAGCAGTATGTCATCAGCAAAGACCGATAAGGTTAGGGGAAGTTGCGCAAGGGTACAACCCCTGATTCTCGATGAACCTTTAATACTCACAAGCAACGGTTCCAAATACAGGTTGAATAGGTAGGGGGAGAGAGGGCACCCTTGACGAGTGCCAGCGCATAAAGGAAAACTGGAGGAAAAGACCCCGTTGCAATAAACTTTAGCCGAGGGGAATTTGTAAATTGTCATAATCATATGGATAAAGGGGTCAGGAAAGCCCATTCTCTTCAGAGTAGCCCAAAGAAAGTCCCAGTTCACTCGATCGAAAGCTTTTTCTGCTTCAAGAGCGACTAGGACCATGGGATCTGGCAAGGTACGGGCTGCCTGAAGGACATGGGCTAGGGTTCTCAGATGATCAGCAGATGATCTCCCCTGAATGAAGCCAACCTGTTCTGGGCTCAGCAAGTGCTGCCAGCCCATTTTGATTCTGGACGATAGAATTTTAGATAGGATTTTGATATCATAATTTAAGAGCGATATTGGGCGATAACTGGCAGGCTCAGTTAAGGGCTTATCAGGTTTAGGGATTAGGATTATTATTGCTTCTAAAAGAGAGGGATCAGTCACGTCCACAGAAAACAAGTATTCATATAGCTTAAGCAACAGAGGGGATAGCTCTTTACAAAAAACCTTGTAGAAGGTTGAGGGGTAACCATCCGGGCCAGGGGCTTTCCCTAATGGCAGGTCTTTGATTGCCTCTTCTACTTCACCCAGAGTGATAGGAGCAGACAGCAAATTGCAGTGATGAGACTGAAGGGACGGGAGCTTAATATTATCTAAGAAACGCTCTACCGACTGGACATGCGACGCTGTGGAACTGGTACTGTAAATACCTTTGTAAAAGGATTCAAAATATGGGCAATCTCCCTAGGTAGCATCTTGGAGGTGCCGTCCTGAGCTTTGAGAGCCGGGATTAAATGGGAACTCTCCATTTCTTTCAGTCTCATAGCTAACATCCGGCCCGATTTTTCACCCTGATCAATATATCTAGTCCTGGACTTAAAAAGAGCATATTCAACTTTGTCGCGGGTTAAGTCATTGTATTCATTCCTGAGTTTAATGAGAGCCGTTAAATTAATTGGGGAGTTGGAGGAGAGAAGTTTGTCCTCGGCTAATCTCAACCGACTAGACAACGACCTGATTTTAGACTCCCTTACCCTTTTCCTAGTAGCCGTGATTTTGATAAGCTCCCCTCTGAGAAAGCATTTAAAGGAGCACCACAGTAAATCCGCGCGATGCACAGATCCCTGATTCAGGTCAAAGTACATAAGGATCATATCCCTGATTTGGGAGACAGTATGCTCTTCCTTCAGAATTTGCTTATTGAGTTTCCACAACATGTCTCTTTGACCCTGAATACCCGGGGAAATCTTGATCCAAACCAGGGAGTGATCTGAGATGACTATCGGCTCGATACCTACTTGGGGGGTACAACTCATTAGTGAAGAACTAACTAGGATGTAATCGATTCTTCACCAAGTTTGGTGAACTTGGGAATAGAAGGAGTAAAGCCGATTGTCTGGGTTAAGAAGACGCCAGGGGTCACAAAGACCCAGCAGGCTAATAAAGTCAGAAAGGGCATGTTGTGCAGGGGACGCTGGTTTAATTGGTCTATAGGTTTTGTCAAGTTTGCTGGATGGGGCTATATTCCAGTCGCCCCATAAGATGAAAAGGGAAGGTAGAAATCTGCTCAGGATATCTGCCAGGGACATAAAGAAGGACGGGTCACCACCCACCGGAGCGTATATCGCCCCTAAGACCACATTGCTATTATCAAGCTGACCCTTAACCAAAACGTATCTACCCTCCCGATCAATGACACAATCTTCAGCTACGAATCTGACGTGATGCTTAATCGGTATTGCAACCCACCTACTAGCTTGCGAGCCAGGGGCAGTGAAAACCTGGATAAACCCCAGCCTTCGCAATTGCTTTTCCTCAGAGGCAGACAAATGGGTTTCCTGCATGAAAACTATATCGACATTAAGTAGGGAGCAGTTAAGAAAGATCTGGCGACTCTTGAGAGGGTCGTTGATGCCTCTGACATTCCAGCTTGCAATTTTAACAGAACACAATGCCATGATATCTAACCTAGGAGTAGACCAGACACAGGGGCTTCTCCAACATTACAGATAGTAGCAGTGAGCTTACCACAAGATTGGCCCAACAATAGTAATACAACCCACAGGTAGTGAAACTCTTTGAGGCACCCTCCCCCCATAACCACTAAAAAGGCAACCAACAAAATATAACTTTGTCACCCGCTCAAATAAATAAGTCAGAACACTGGATTCACCGATACCAGGGAGACAAAACCCAAGAGACACTGGTCTAGAAATTGCAGCATACCCCCCACCCCTCCACCCCAAATGATAATCCCAACAACTACCACCACAATCCCCCAAGAACTATGTACAATCCGTCCCCTCGGCATCAGAAAGGCAAGTACACCACAAAAGAATAACCTTTGAAGGGATCGGTCCCCAGAACTAGCAGACCAACGGCTAACTGTAATAAAACCCTGAGTGGTGTCCCCATTGACAAACAGCAACATGGAACAAAATGGCAGGGTGAAGCCGGGTACCGCAGCCCCCAAAATTGGATGCGAGACTGCATCTCAAGGCTCTTCCCTCCCCACCGCCCTCCCACCCCCAGCCAGGAGTGAGATAAGGAAAAAAAGGGGTAACAAATACATCTACCCCAACACTCCATACCCTGACCCCCAAAACGAAGCTTGGAGAGGAGCCAAAGCATGCAGCACCAAAACAATGATCGGAGCCAGCATGGCTTAATAGAGAAAGGGAAAACTCATTGCGGTGGAGAGGAGAAACTGGCAATCACTGCGCCCTTCGCTCCGTTTCGAGTGAGGCAATAATGGGAGCAGAGATAAAAGCAGGGAACTTGGGGTCCAAGCCTACAAATCAGCCACCGCATTACCCGGAAAGGGGGAAGGGGAGGGAAACACAGGTAGGACCCATCTGGTACGTCGGTTAAACGAACCGAATGGAACCGCAAGCGAAACAGAGGTTCCCACCCCTCGCTCCACCAGGCGGAGGCCCCAGCTAGAGAAGGCCTAGGCCACAACCCCGGCCAGAGACCACCCCAACCCTCACGAAAGGCCGGATAACCCCACCCCGGGAGAAACCAGAAATCTGGCACAGCAACAAATCAAAGGCCGACAGCCAAGATAGGCACAAAAAAAAAAAAAACTTAACACTGTTATTTAACATGGCAGTCAGCCTGATTTGAAAAGGTCAGGCAACCTCTGAGTAAGTTCATTTTTGGCTTGATCTGGAGTCTCGAAGGAAAACCAAGCATTATCAAGATAGACTTGGAGCCTAGCCGGATAGTTCATGCGGAACTTGTGGCCGGCTGCAATCAACTTTGTCACCAATGGATGATATTCTCTTCTTCTCAATCGGGTTTCAAGAGGTAGATCCTGGGTTATTCTCAGGGTGCGATTCTCCCACCAAACTGCGTGCAGACTCTTGACTTTAGACAAGATGTGCTGCCTTTCAAGGTAACCGAGCAGCTTGATTAATATGGGTCTAGGAGAGGAGCCTGGCAGAGGTTTAGGCTTCAGGGATCTGTGGGCACGCTCGATGTGGTAGGAGGAATAAATGGGAGAAGGGCCCGCAATCTTAGTTAAAAGTTTTTGCACGAAAGACAGGATGTCTGGCCCTTCCTCTCCCTCCGGTAACCCCAACACCAAAATGTTGTTCCTCCTACTACGACCTTCGAGGTCCTCTGTTTTCAGCTTCAGCTTGGCAATTTGTTGTTTGAGCGTGATTAATTCAGGTTCACATTTGGCCTTCCAAGACTCCAAAGAACTGGTTTGAGCCTCCGAGTCGCCCACTCGAGTCGTGAGGGAAGCAAGGTCACTGCGCATAGATTTAAGCTCGGTTGAGATCTCCTGCAGAGTTTCTCGGAATGGAACCAGCTCCTGAATGAACCGATCTTCGGTGAGCGGGCAGGAGGGGATGCAAGGGGATCCAGATTTAGCACCTGAACCCGCAGATTGGGTTCTCGACTTTTAACCGCCTTCGGGGTATTCAAGTGTGCTTGGCCCGTGCTTTTCATTTCGGCCTCCATAATCACCACCGCACCTTGGCAGAGAACTCGTTGAAAGAATATACAAACACCAAAATAAAGTGACGGTGGGTTATGTGGGACTACAGTAACAGGTAGCTCGCCTGAAATAATTGACTGGAGTCGTTTAATAGTGAGATCCGCTGGCTGAGAGGGGAGAGTTGAGGAACTAAGCTGCCATTAAGAGCACCGCCCCACGTGACCTCCAGCACAATGTTTATGTCATCTAGCACAATATTTACAGCATCAAGAACACTCCCCATTTAACAATACAGGACTCATCCCAGCAAAGGTGCACTTATCTGCTCCTGCTTATCCCTCCACTCCTCTCAGCCTGATGGTGTCCTCTCTTCTGAGAAAGTACAGAGTGGCCTGGGTATAAACTACTTAAACTACAGCCACCCTATTGTCTTGCTGTAGTCACATGGTCCACTGAGACCTCAGATGACGTTGGAAAACATCTGCAGAGCTCCCTCCCTTAGCCCACCCTCTGATTTGTCTCCCCTCCTCCCTTCCATTCATCAAGAGACCCTAAAGCATAGCACATAGCCAGCAAAAGTCCCCTCCTAATCTTCCCCAGCAGTTGTCAACCACTAGAACAAGTTCACTTGTACAAATACTTTGGAATCACATTTGACTTGGTATGCACCTTTCGTGCCCACATTGCTGCCCTTGCTTCCACCACAAATGCGCGCCTTGGCATCCTCTACCAGCACAAGGACTGCCTCCCACCTGATGCCCTCAGGCTTGCCATCACATCCGCTGTAATGTCCCTTATTGACTGCGGCCCCCAGTATATGGTGCTGCTGACTCCACTGCCCTCAGCAAGATTAGACTCACGCTAAATAAGGCTTGCAGACTACTGACCAGTGCCCCAAGACTCACCCACACCTGTTAACTTTATGACATGGCCAAACTCCTTAACCTCGACGAACGCATCCGCTACCAAACTGGCCTGCTCAGCAAGAAGATTCTTCTTGGGCTCTCCCCCCCCCGGGGTGTCTGCCTTCATCCAATTTGCACCCCCCCAGAACCACAACCTGAACCTCGGAAAGGGTCACTCTACTAGTGCCCAGAACTAGGACCACCTGGGCTCAGAGGTCTTTCAGCTACAGAGCTCCTACCTGGTTCAAATCACTCCCCACAGCCATTTCCAACACCACCAAAAATTGCCCCTTTCAAAGCTGCCTTACGTGACCTGCTGTTCACCACCCGCTGCTACACCTCTCACTAAAAGATACTCTGCTGCTCCTCTGGCACTATTGACAAGGTCCACTGGGCTGAATCACCAACCCACCCCTCCCCCCTACCTACCCGGGCCCCCTCTCCTCTGCCAGTACCTACTGGTACTCGTTGAAATGTCTACCAATTGCACATATGTTGAAGCAATTGTATGTAATTATATGTAATTACTGCGTATTTTCTGTCCAAGCTAACTATGTATAACCATATGATTCTTTGCATCTGTAGCTCTGTTATTATGTAAAAATCTGTTACTCTGTATCTACTGTACCCTGTAAATTATGTAAACCATGCATGTCCTCTCTGTGACGAGGTACCTTTGTAAACGAGCCTCTGGCTCAAAGGTTGTAAATCCGATTATACAATAAATAAATAAAAAAATAAATAAACAATATTTATAGCATCCAACACAATGTTTATAGCATCAAGCACATCCTCCGTTTAACAGTATAGGACTCAAGGGCCTAAAAATGGTCTCTAAGAAGGATTTTAGAAAAAAGAGTTGGGGTATGAGGAGGCAATGAAGGGATGTAACATCAAATCCTTATATGAAAGGAGAGAACAGTTCAGTAAAAATGTATTTGCAGATACATAATTATGATCATAAGCTGCATAAGCTCTTGACCCCAATAGGAGAAGTAAGTTACAGTTTGAGAAATGGGATAAAGTGGGGCAGGCCACAAATAAGAACTAGGGTGTATGAGAGGTCCTTCTTTAGTTCTTTTTTGGGTATTATACTCCATCCTCTACCCTCCTTTACGATTATTTTTACCTTGTCATAAGAAAAAATAAGGAAAAATAATTTGAAATGATGTGGGTAGCTATAAATGGTATATTAAGTCTACATTGTATAAAATATTGTGTATTTTTATATATTTTAGATAAGTTTTGAAAACGTGTCATAGCTTTAAATTTTTAAACAGTATGGTGAACTGTAATAGTTTTAGTCTTTAAGCACAGTAATATTTGTATGTAAATAATGTTGGTATATGTTAATTTTTATGGTCTTGTGTATTGAACATCAATGTACTCTTTTGGGTAGTTGTAATTGTGACATCCAATAAAGTAAAAGAAAAGCTAAGACAGGCTAAAGAATTCCAGGCATGTAGCTTCCATTACAATTAGGTCACTACCCAGTGTGCTGTTATTTACATAAACAAACTAGCAGCTGTTGGACCACTGCTTCACATATCTGTCATACAATGGATGTATGAAGTGGAGGAATGCTGCAGAGCATATGAAGCTCTTTTTCAACAACATCCCTCAGTTCAGGATTTGCCTGCTGTATAAAGTAGACCCTGGGCAGCACTTTCCACCTCAGGCATGCTTTGGCCATCAAGCAAAAGACAACCAGCATTTCTCACAACAGACAAGCATTTATCAATGCCGAATGTTGCTTGCTTCTATGTGCTGTTTAGGTATTTGGAAGTCATTGGAGTGCAAATATTGAAAATTTGTGAACTTACGAGCTTGCGTAGGAACTGCGCAACGCACGCTCGTAAAACAGTCATTTTTAGGAAGTTTTTCACCAAATTTTTAACATAGCCATTTTAAGACCTCTGCTCATGAACAGTGTTACTGTGATTTTGTTAATGTGTCCCATACATGAGTTTGCACCGACTGCGCCATTTAGCGCTACATGAGCGGAAACACATTTTGGGCAGGATGTGAAAAATGACAGCTGTACCTCATAAGGAGGTGTGGTAAAATGGCAATGTTGAAAGTCTGGAGTGAAAATATTAAAATTTGCAAACTACGAGCCTGCGTGGGAACTGCGCCCAATCTGCGCTAGTAAAACATTCATTTCAGAATTTTTTCACCAAATTTTTAACATAGCCATTTTAAGACCTCTGCTCATGAACAGTGTCACTGTGATTTTCTTAATTTGTCCCATACATTGATTTCAAGACACATCGACTGCGCCATTCTGTGCTACATGGGCGGAAACACATTTTGAGTGAGATGAAAATGACAGCTGTACTACTCATAAGAAGGTGTGGTAAAATGGCAATGTTGGAAAATCTGGAGTGAAAATATTGAAATTTCACGAACTTATGAGCTCAAGAGGAACTGCGAACGCACGTCAGTAAACAGTCATTTTGGGATTGCACCACAATTAACATGGTTTTGGGACCCTTCTCATGAGGATGTCACTGTCATGAAGAGTTCGGCCCAAAGGGTGATTTCACAGTCAGAATCACCTTGGGTCCAATAACGCTTCATGACAGTGACATCATTCATGAGAAGGGGTCCCAAAACCCCATGTTGAAAATTAGCAAAAATTCCAAAATGCCTGAGATATGCAACAGTTGAAACCCCTATCTAGGCCATTATACAGCTTACCGGCATTTCCTCAGTTCGCGGTCGGCTTTGAAGAGTGCAGACGTGTTCGGTCCATCAAAGATCGTCGCGCGGAGTCGGGAGGTAAGTATGGGGTGAGGGGCATGGGGAGGCTGAGTGCCAGTGGGTGGGCGCGGGTTGTGGGAGGGTCGAGATCTCTCGGGACTGTTTTCATTTTCAGGGTAAAAATAAAAAAGACATCGTGGGACCGTTTGCCACGCTGGGGTGGGCTCCCAGCGTGGCACAAGGACGTTGAGGCGTTCCGGCCGGCGGGGATTGGGCTCCCGTCGGCCTGTGGACTGATTGCCACACTGGGGTGGGCTCCCAGCGTGGCACCTACAGCGAGGGGAGAGAGATGCAGCTCAGCAGGCGGGGATTGGGCACCTCGTTGGCTACAGTAAGTGCAGGCAGCGCGCCTCGTCTTGGGGGCTCCAGCTTCTCATCTCTGCTCACTGAGTGTAGCTCCCCTTTCAACTGTATGCCACTGCATTTTGGAGCGTGTCATAGACAGCTCCAAAATGCATTGGCTTACAGGGGCCGCGACTGCCAGCTCACTGACTGAATTGGAGGAGGAGGTGACACACCTCCGAAATCTCCGATGATGGCGCTATGTTTCTTGCACATGCGTGCAAGCAACATAAAAATGGGAGATCAATAGTGATCATCTGTGCCGCAGCAGCCTTCAGTTCCCTGGAAACAAAATGATTGGGGGAATTTACATTACTTAGATAGAAGGTTAGTAATAGTTGGCTGGATCTTTTTCAGTGGGTGCTTTTTGGGGACAGTTTTGTGTGGGCACCACACTGCTCAGAGGATGTCAAAGATGCAGATGATGTCAAGAAACATGTGACTTGGCTGAGGGGTTTTGTTAGGGTGATGCTGCTGCTGCTCCTACTGCTGTTGCATATCAGTGATTTCACTCATTCTGGGGTACTACTGGCTTCCTGCACCTCCAAAGCCTTTTCCTCCACAATATCTTCTCTTTCATCTCTCCCTCCCAAACCAACAGTGACATGTCAAATCACTCCTGTCAATGTGCTCAGTGACAACTCGCACTGGGCTATTAGCTCAGGTGTTAATTGGCTGCTGCACAATTTGTTCCTGAATTGTGCCCCCTGGAGTTTACTTTATTAAATTTATAATGGGCAAATTTTACAGGAAAATTTTTTACAGGGGAACAATTCACACCAGAGCTAATAGTATAGCATGAGTTGTCGCAGATTATATTGACTAGAGCGAATTGACATGTAGCCCAAACCACAAGCAGACACTTCCTGCTGATATGCTTGCCACCTAGCCATATGTTCAACTTTAAGATGGGTATGCTGTCCACCTGAGCCAACATGAGAGTCTTTCTTGTCATGGCTTACTCAGGCCTGACAATTTTGGCATATTGCCACAGTGTCATCTTTTAGATCAGTAATAAAATGTCCCACACAAGGCATTTTGAAGAACACATACGTTTATGTGGAGCACCACTTCTGGTGCCCACCACAGCCACATTTCTATCAGTTTTGGGATATGTGTCATGGTAAATATATTATCTTTTGAGACTGAGATTCCCTACACTAGAATTTGAAAAATGTATACACTTTGCAACCAACCTTTATTTTTTTCTTTTTGGGCTCTCGCAAAATAATGATGAAAATGTCATTCTCACCTTCACCATGAATTTCTTAGTCATCCAGTTTCTCCTGTATTAGCAGGTCTTCCTCTTTCTCATTTTCTTAAGATCAGAGTGGCACACACAGCTGGGACATTGCATTATTCTCAGCTCAGGTACAGAACCAGTAACCACTGGGAACTGTGCCACTTCAACATTCTCACAATCAGGTCCAGTACCCATAACAACTGGGAACAGTTCTACTGCATCATCCTCACACTGAGGACCAGAATCACTAACCACTAGGGACTGTGTTACTTCATCATCCTCACACTCAGGTACAGTACCACTAACCACTGGGGACTGTGCCACTGAATCATCCTCACATTCAGATACAGTACCACTAAAAACTGGAGACTGTGCCATTGCAACCTTCTACAGACTCTTGTCTAGCACCACTAATCTCTGGGGACTGTGCCACTGCATCATCCTCAAACTAAGGCCAATATCACTAACCACAGGGGAATGTGCCACTGCGTCATTCACAGACTCAGGGTTAGTACCACTAGACACTGGGGACTGTGCCACAGCATAATCCTCAGACTCAGGGCCACTACCACTAACCATTGGGGACTGTGCCATTTCATCATCCTCAGACTCAGGTCCAGGACCACTACCCACTGGGGGGTATAACTCTGCATCATCCTCACACTCATATACAGTACCACTAAATACTGTGGACTGTGTCACTGCATCATCCTCAGACTGAGGACCAGTATGAATAAAAACTGGGGATGGTGAAACTGCATCATCCTCACACTCAGGGCCAGCACTGCTAACCATTGGGGATTGTGCCACTGCATCATTCTCACACTGAATTCCAGTACCATTAATCACTGAGGACTGTGCCACTGAATCATCCTCACACTCAGATCCACTACCACTAACCAGTAGGTACTGTGCCACTGCACCACACTCAGACTCTTGTCCATTACCACTAACCACGGGGAACTGTACTGCTGCATCATCCTCAGACTCAGGTTAAAGTATCACAAACAACTGGGGACTGTGCCACTGCATTATTCTCTCACTCAGGTCCAACACCACTAACCACTGGGGACTGTGCCACTGAATCATGCTCACACTCAGGTCCACTACCACTAACCATGGGGAGAGGGGTCTATGGAACTGCATCTTCCCCACACTCAGGGCAAGCCACTAACCATGGGGGACTGTGCCACAGCATCATCGTCAGACTCAGGGCCAATACAACTAGACATTGGGGACTGTGTCTCTGCATCATTCTCACACTCAGGGAGAGCACCACTAACCACTGCGAAGTGTGCCACTGCATCATCCTCCGACTCAGATCCAGTACCACTAACCACTGGGGACTGTGTCACTGCATCATCCTAACACTCAGGTCCAGTACTACTAACCACTGGGGACTGTGCAACTGCACTATACTCACACTGTGGTCCAGTACAGCTAACCACTATGAACTGTGCCACTGCATCCTCCTCACAATCAGGACCAGTTCCATTAACCACTGGAGACAGTGCCACCGCATCATCCTCAAACTCAGGTCCAGTGTAACTACCCACTGGGGACTGTACCACTACATCATCTTTACACTAATGTCCAGTAACATTAACCACTGGTGACTATGCCACTGCAACATCCTCAGACTCAAGGCTAGTACCATTAATCACTGTGGACTGTGCCACTGCATTATCCTCACACACAGATCCAGTACAACTAACCTCTCTGGACTGTGCCACTACATCATACTCACACATGGGTACAGTACCACTAATCACTGAGGACTGTACCACTGCATCATCCTCACACTCAGATCCACTATCACTAACCACTGGGGACTGTGCCACTGCACCATATACAGACTCATGTCCAAGTACCATTAACAACTGTGGACTGTGCCACTGTATCATCCTCACACTCACTTCCAGTACCAGTAATCACTGGGAACTGCATCACTGAAACATCCTCACAGTCAAATCCAGCACCATTAACCACTGGAGACTGTACCACTGCAATCTTCCACAGACACTTGTCCATTACCACTAACCACAGGGGATTGTGCCACTGCATCATCCTCAGACTCACGGTTAGCATCACTAGACACTGGGGACTGTGCCACAGCCTAATTCTCAGACTCAAGGAGAGTACCATTAATCATTGGGGACTGTGCCATTGCATCATCCTCAGACTCAGGTCCAGGACCAGTATCCACTAGGAACTGTGCCACTGCATCATTCTAACACTCAGGTTCAGTACCATTAAGCACTGTGGACTGTGTCACTGCATCATCCTCAGACTGAGGACCAGTACAGAAAACCACTGGGGATGGTGAAACTTCATTATCCTCACACTCAGGGACAGCACTGCTAACAATGGAGGACTGTGTCACTGCATCATCCTCACACTCAGTTCCAGTACCATTAATCACCGAGGACTGTGTCGCAGAATCATTCTCACACTCAGATCCACTACCACTAATGAATTGGTACTGTACCACTGCATCATCCTCAGACTCAGGTTCAAGTATCACTAACACCTGGGGACTGTGCCACTGCATTATCCTCATACTCGGGTCCAACACCACTAACCACTGGGGACTGTGCCACTGCATCATGTTCACACTCAGGTCCACTACCACTAACCATGGGGGGCTGTGCCACTGCATCATCCTCACACTCAGGGCAAGCACAACTAACCATGGGTGACAGTGCCACAGCATCATCCTCAGACCCAGAGTCAGTACAACTAGACACTGGGGACTGTGCCTCTGCATCATTCTCACATTCAGGGAGAGTACCACTAACCACTGGGGACTGGCCACTGCATCATCTTTACACTCACATCCAGTACCACTAAGCATTGGGGACTGTGCCACTGCAACATCCTAACACCCAGGTCAAGTACCACTAAAAACAGGGGACTGTGCAATTGCACCATCCTCACACTTAGGTACAGTATCACTTAATATTGGGGACTGTGCCACCACATCATCCTCACATTCAGGTCCAGTATCTCTACCCACTGGGGACTGTGCCACTACATCATCTTGACACTAATGTCCAGTAACATTAACTACTGGTGACTGTGCCACTGTGTCATCCTCAGACTCAAGGCCAGTACCATAAATCACTGTGGACTGTGCCACTCTTTATCCTCACACTCAGATCCAGTACCACAAACCTCTTGGGACTTTGCCACTACATCATCCTCACACTCTGGTCAAGTATCACTAATCACTGAGGACAGTACCACTGCATCATCCTCACACTCAGATCCAGTACCACTAACCAATGGGGACTGTGCCACTGCACCATCCTCAGACTCAAGTCCAGGACCACTATCCACTGGGGACTGTGCCACTGCATCATCCTAACCCTCTGGTTCAGTACCATTAACCACTGGGGACTGTGCAACTGCATCAGCCTCACACTCATGTACAGCACCACTAAATACTGTGGACTCTGTTACTGCATCATCCTCAGACTGAGGACAAGTATGACTAACCACTGGGGAAGGTGAAACTGCATTATCCTCACACTCAGGACCAGCACTGCTAACCATAGAGGATTGTACCACTGAATCATCCTCAGACTCAGTTTCAGTACCATTAATCACTGAGGACTGTGCCACTGAATCATCCTCACATGCAGATCCACTACCACTAACCAGGTTGTACTGTACCACTGCACCACCCTCAGACTCATGTCCATTACCACTAACCATGGGGAACTGTAAAACTGCATCATCCTCAGACTCAGGTGCAAGTATCACTAACAACTGGGGACTGTGCCACTGCATTATCCTCATACTCAGGTCCAATACCACTAACCACTGAGGACTGTGCCACTGCAATATGCTCACATGCAGGTCCACTACCACTAACCATGGGGGACTATGCCACAGCATCATCTTCACACTTAGGGCCAGTACAACCAGACATTGGGGATTATGCCTCTGCATCATCCTCACACTCAGGGCCAGTATCACTAGCCACTGGGGACTGCACCACTGCATCATCCTAAGACTCAGGTCCAGTACCATTAACCACTGGGGACTGTGCAACTGCACCATCCTCACACTGAGGTCAGTACCGCTAACCACTACAGACTGTGCCACTGCATCATCACCACAATCAGGACCAGTTCTTTAATCACTAGAGAGTGTACCACCACATCATCCTCTCACTCAGGTCCAGTATAACTACTCACTGGGGACTGTGCCACTACATCACCTTTACACTAATGTCCAGTAACATTAACCACTGGTGACTGTGCCACTGCACCATCCTCAGACTCAGGGCCAGTAACATTAATCCCTGCAGACTGTGCCACTGCATTTTCAGCACATTCAGACCCAGTACCACTAACCTGTCTAGACTGTGCCAGTACATCATCCTCACACTTGGGTCCAGCACCACTAATCACTGAGGACTGTACGACTATATCATTCTCACACTCAGATACAGTACCACTAATCACTGGGGACTGTGCACTGCACCATCTACAGACTCATGGCCAAGTACCATTAACAACTGAGGACTGTACCACTGCATCATCCTCACACTCAGTTCCAGTACCAGTAATCACTGAGGACTGTGCCACTAAATCATCCTCGCACTCAGATCCAGTACCACTAACCACTGGAGGCTGTGCCACTGCAACGTTCCACAGACTCTTGTCCAGCACCACTAATCTCTTGGGACTGTGCCACTGCATCATCCTCACACTGAGGTCAACGCCACTAACCAAAGGGGAATGTGCCTCTGCATCATCCTCAGACTTGGGGAAAGTACCAATAGACACTGGGGACTGTGCCACTGCATCATCCTCAGACTCAGGTCCAGGACCACTATCCACTGGGGACTGTGCCACTGCATAATCCTAACCCTACGGTTCAGTACCATTAACCACTGGGGACTGTCCAACTGCATCATCATCCTCACACTCATGTATAGTACCACTAAATACTGTGGACTCTGTTACTGCATCATCCTCAGACTGATGACTGGTATGACTAACTACAGGAGAAGGTGAAACTACATCATCCTCACACTCAGAGCCAGCACTACTAAGCATGGGGGATTGTGCCACTGAATCATCCTCAGACTCAGTTCCAGTACCATTAATAACTGAAGACTGTACAACTGAATCATCCTCACATGCAGATTCACTACCACTAAACAGTGAGTACTTTGCTACTGCACCATCCTCAGACTTGTGTCCATTACCACTTACCACAGGGAACTGTACCACTGCATCATTGTCAGACTCAGGTAAAACACCACTAACCTCTGGGGACTGTTCCACTGCAATATGCTTACACGCAGGTCCACTACCACTAACCATGGGGGGGTCTGTGCCACTGCATCATCCTCACACTCAAGGCCAGCACCACTAACCATGGGGGACTGTGCCATAGCATCATCCTCAGAATCAGGGCAAGTACAACTAGACACTGGGGACTGTGCCTCTGCATCATCCTAGCACTCAGGGTCAGTACCACCAGCCACTTGGGACAGTGCCACTGTATCATCCAAACACTCAGGACGAGTATCACTAACCACTGGGGACTGTGCACTGCACCATCTACAGACTCATGTTCAAGTACCATTAACAACTGGGGACTGTGCCTCTGCATCATCCTCACACTCAGGTCCAGCATGACTAACCAGTTGTGACTGTGCAACTGCATCATATTCACACTCAGGGCCAGCACCACTAACTACTGGGGACAGTGCCACTGCATCATCCTCAGACTTAGGGTCTAGACCCCTAGACACAGGGGACTGTTCACCGGCATCATCCTCAGACTCAGTGTCAGTACATCTAGACACTGGGGACTGTGCCTCTGTATCATCCTGAGACTCAGGTCCATTACCACTAACCACTGGGGACTGTGCAACTGCCCCATTCTCACACTCAAGTACAGTATCACTAAATACTGGGGACTGTGCCACTGCACCATCCTCACACTGAGGTCCAGTACCGCTAAACACTATAGACTGTGCCACTGCATCCTCCACACAATGAGGACCAGTTCTATTAGGTACTGGAGACTGTCCCAGAACATCATCCTCACACTCAGGTCCATAAAAACTACCCACTGGGGACTGTGCCACTGCATCACCCTTACACTAATGTCCAGTAACATTAACCACTGGTGACTGTGGCACTGCATCATCCTCAGACTCAAGGCCATTAGCATTAATCACTGCAGAATATGCCACTGCATTTTCCTCACACTCAGATTTAGTACCACTAACCTCTCGGTACTCTACCACTGCATCATCGTCAGACTCAGGTCCAACACCACTAACCACTGGGGACCGTTCCACTGCAATATGTTCACACGCAGGTCCACTGCCACTAACCATGGGGGGGTCTGTGCCACTGCATCATCCTCACACTCAAGGCTGGCACCACTAACCATGGGGGACTGTGCCACAGCATCATCCTCAGACTCTTGGCCAGTACAACTAGACACTGGGGACTGTGCCTCTGCATCATCCTAGCTCTCAGGGCCAGTATCACCAGCCACTGGGGACAGAGCCACTGTATTATCCTAACACTTAGGTCCAGTACCACTAACCACTGGGGACTGTGCACTGCACCATCTGCAGACTCATGTCCAAGTACCATTAACAACAGGGGACTGTGCCTCTGCATCATCCTCACACTCAGGTCCAGTATGACTAACCAGTTGGGACAGTGCAACTGCATCATATTCACACTCAGGACCAGCACCACTATCTCCTGGGGACAGTGCAACTGCATCCTCCTCAGACTTAGGGCCCATACCCTTAGACACAGGGGACTGTGAACCAGAATAATCCTCAGACTCAGGGCCAGTACATCTAGACACTGGGGACGTTGCCTCTGCATCATCCTCACACTCAGGACCATTACCACTAGGCACTGGGGACTGTGCCACTCCATCATCCTAACACTCAGGGTCATTACCACTAACCACTGGGGACTGTGCAACTGCCCCATTCCCACACTCAAGTACAGTATCACTAAATACGGGGGACTGTGCCACTGCACCATCCTCACACTGAGGTCCAGTACCGCTAAGCACTATAGACTGTGACACTGCATCCTCCCCACAATCAGGACCAGTTCTATTAGCCACTGGAGTCTGTGCCAGAACATCATCCTCACACTCAGGTCCAGTATAAATACTCAAAGGGGACTGTGGCTCTGCATCACCTTTACGCTAATGTCCAGTAACATGAACCAATGGTGACTGTGGCACTGCATCATCCTCAGACTCAAGGCCATTAGCATTAATCACTGCAGACTGTGCCACTGCATTTTCCTCGCACTCAGATTTAGTACCACTAACCTCTCTCGGTACTGTGCCACTACATCATCCTCACACTTGGGTCCAGCACCACTAATCACTGAGGACTGTACCACTATATCATCCTCACACTCAGATACAGTACCCCTAATCACTGGGGACTGTGCACTGCACCATCTACAGACTCATGTCCAAGTACTATTAACAACTGGGGACTGTGCCTCTGCATCATCCTCACACTCAGGTCCAGCACTACTAATCACTTGGGACTGCACCACTGAATCATATTCACCCTCAGGACCAGCACCACTAACTACTGGGGACTGTGCCACTGCACCATCTACAGACTCATGTCCAAATACCTTTAACAACTGGGGACTGTACCACTGCATCATCCTCACACTCAGTTCCAGTACCAGTAATCAGTGAGGACTGCATCACTGAATCATCCTCACACTCAGATCCAGTACCACTAACCACTGGAGACTCTGCCACTGCAACCTTCCACAGACTATTGTTCAGCACCACTAGTCTCTGGGGACTGTGCCACTGCATCATCCTCACACTGAGGTCAACGCCGATAACCACAGGGGAATGTGCCTCTGCATCATCCTCAGACTCAGGGATAGTGCCATTAGACACAGGGTACTGTGCCACAGCATAATCCTCAGACTCAGGGCCAGTACCACTAACCACTGGGACTGTGCTACAGCATCCTCCTCAGACTCAGGTCCAGGAAAACTATCCACTGGGGACTGTGCCAATGCATCATCCTAACCCTCTGGTTCAGTACCATTAACCACTGGGGACTGTGCAACTGCATCATCCTCACACTCATGTACAGTACCAATAAATACTGTGGACTCTGTTACTGTGTCATCCTCAGACTGAGGACTACCACGACTAATCACTGGTTAAGGTGAAACTGCATCATCCTCACACTTAGGACCAGCATTGCTAACCATGGGGGATTGTGGCACTGCATCATCCACAGACTCAGTTCCATTATCATTAATCACTGAGGACTGTGCCACTGAATCATCCTCACATGCAGATCCACTACCACTAACCAGGTGGTACTGTGCCACTGCACCATCCTCAGACTCATGTCCATTACCACTAACCGCAGGGAACTGTACCACTACATCATCCTCAGACTCATGTTCAAGTATCACTAAAAACTGGGGACTGTGCCACTTCATTATCCTCACACTCAGGTCCAATATCACTAACCACTGGGGACTGTGCTACTGCAATATGCTCACATGCAGGTCCACTACCACTAACCATGGGGGACTGTGACACAGCATCATCTTCAGACTCAGGACTAGTACAACTAGACACTGGGGATTGTGCCTCTGCATCATCCTCCCACTCAGGGCCAGTGCCACTAGCAACTGGGGACTGAACCACTGCATCATCCTAACACTCAGGTCAAGTACCATTAACCACTGGGGACTGTGCAACTGCATCATCCTCATAATGAGGTTCAGTAGCTCTAACCACTACAGACTGTGCCACTCCATCCTCACCACAATCAGGACCAGTTCTATTAACTTCTGGAGACTGTGTCACCCCTCACTCAGGTCCAGTATAACTACTCTCTGGGGACTGTGCCACTGCTTCACCTTTACACTAATGCCAGTAACATTAATCACTGGTGACTGTGCCACTGCATTATCCTCTGACTCAAGGCCAGTAGCATGAATCACTGCAGACTGTACCACTGTATCATCCTCACACTCAGATCCAGTAGCACTAATCACTGGGGACTGTGCACTGCACCATCTAAAGACTCATGTCGAAATACTATTAACAACTGGGGACTGTGCCTCTGCATCATCCTCACACTCAGGTCCAGCAGCAGTAACAACTTGGGACTGTGCCACTGCATCATATTCACACTCAGGACCAGCACCACTAACTACTGGGGACTGTGCCACTGCACCATCTACAGACTCATGTCCAAGTACCATTAACTACGGGGGACTGTACCACTGCATCATCCTCACACTCAGTTCCAGTACCAGTAATCACTGAGGACTGCATCACTGAATCATCCTCACACTCAGATCCAGTACCACTAACCACTGGAGACTGTGACACTGCAACCTTCCACAGACTCTTGTTCAGCACCACAAGTCTCTGGGGCAGTGCTACTGCATCATTCTCACTCTGAGGTCAATGCCAATAAACATAGGGGAATGTGCCGCTTCATCATCTTCAGACTCAGGGATAGTGCCACTAGACACTGGGGACTGTGCCACAGCATAATCCTCAGACCCAGGGCCAGTACCACTAACCACTGGGGACAGTGCCACTGCATCCTCCTCAGACTCAAGGCCAGGAAAACTATTCGCTGGGGACTCTGCCACTGCATCATCCTAACCCTCTAGTTCAGTACCATTAACCACAGGGGACTGTGCAACTACATCATCATCCTCACACTCATGTACAGTTCCACTAAATACAGTGGACTCTGTTACTACATCATCCTTAGACTGAGGACTAGTACGACTAACCACTGGGGTAGGTGAAGCTGCATCATCCTCACACTCAGGACCAGCATTGCTATCCAAGGGCATTGTGCCACTGCATCATCCTCAGACTCAGTTCCAGTACCATTAATCACTGAGGACTGTGACACTGAATCATTCTCACATGCAGATCCACAACCACTAACCAGGCGGTACTGTGCCACTGCACCATCCTCAGTTACTGATGTCCATTACCACTAACCGCAGCGAACTGTACCACTGCATCATCCTCAGACTCAGGTTCAAGTATCACAAACAACTGGGGACTGTGCCACTGCATTATCCTCACACTCAGGTCCAACACCACTAACAACTGGGGACTGTGCTACCGCAATATGCTAACACGCAGGTCAACTACCACTAATCATGGGGGACTGCGACACAGCATCATCTTCAGACTCAGGGACAGTACAACTAGACACTGGAGATTGTGCCTCTGCATCATCCTCACACTCAGGGCCAGTACCACTAGCCACTGGGGACTGCACCACTGCATCATCCTAACACTCAGGTCAAGTACCACTAATCACTGGGGACTGTGCACTGCACCATTCTACAGACTCATGTCCAAGTACTATTAACAACTGGGGACTGTGCCTCTGCACCATCCTCACACTCAGGTCCAGCACCACTAACCACTTGGGACTGTGCCACTGCATCATATTCAAACTCAGGAAGAGCACCACTAACTACTGGGGACTGTGGCACTGCACCATCTACAGACTCATGTCCAAGTACCATTAACAATTGGGGAGTGTACCATTCCAACATCCTCAAACTCAGTTCCAGTACCAGTAATCCCTGAGGACTGTGCCACTGAATCATCCTCGCAGTCAGATCCACTACCACTAACCACTGGAGGATGTGCCACTGCAACGTTCCACTGACTCTTGTCCAGCACCACTAATCTCTTGGGACTGTGCCACTGTATCATCCTCACACTGAGGTCAATGCCACTTACCAAAGGGGAATGTGCCTCTGCATCATCCTCAGACTCAGGGAAAGTACTGCTAGACACTGGGGACTGTGCCACTGCATCATCCTCAGACTCAGGTCCAGGACCACTATCCACTGGGGATGTGCCACTGCATCATCCTAACCCTCCGGTTCAGTACCATTAACCACTGGGGACTGTGCAAATGCATCATCATCCTCACACTCATGTACAGTACCACTAAATACTGTGGTCTCTGTTACTGCATCATCCTCAGACTGATGACTAGTATAACTAACCACTGGAGAAGGTGAAACTGCATCATCCTCACACTCAGTTCCAGTACCATTAATAACTGAAGACTGTACAACTGAATCATCCTCACATGCAGATCCACTACCACTAATCAGTGAGTACTTTGCTACTGCACCATCCTCAGACTTGTGTCCATTACCACTTACCATGGGGAACTGTACCACTGCATCATTGTCAGACTCAGGTAAAACACCACTAACCACTGGGGACTGTTCCACTGCAATATGCTCAGATGCAGGTCCACTACCACTAACCATGGGGGGGGGTCTGTGCCACTGCATCATCCTCACACTCAAGGCCAGCACCACTAACCATGGGGGACTGTGCCTCAGCATCATCCTCAGACTAGAGGGCCAGTACAACTAGACACTGGGGACTGTGCCTCTGCATTATCCTAGTGCACAGGGCCAGTACCACCAGCCACTGAGGACAGTGCCACTGTATCATCCAAAAACTCAGGTCCAGTACCACTAACCACTGGGGACTGTGCCACTGCATCATCTTTACACTAATGTCCAGTAACATTAACCACTGGTGACTGTGGCACTACATCATCCTCAGACTCAAGGCCATTAGCATTAATCACTGCAGACTGTGCCACTGCATTTTCCTCACACTCAGATTTAGTACCACTAACCTCTCGGTACTATAAGACTGTATCATCGTCAGACTCAGGTCCAACACCACTAACCACTGGGGATTGTTCCACTGCAATATGTTCACACGCAGATCCACTACCATTTACCATGGGGGTGTCTGTGCCACTGCATCATCCTCACACTCAAGGCCGGCACCACTAACCATTGGGGACTGTGTCACAGCATCATCCTCAGACTCTTGGCCAGTACAACTAGACACTGGGGACTGTGCCTCTGCATCATCCTAGCACTCAGGGCCAGTACCACCAGCCACTGGGGACAGTGCCACTGTATCATCCTAACACACAGGTCCAGTACCACTAACCACTGGGGACTGTGCACTGCACCATCTACAGACTCATGTCCAAGTGTCATTAACAACAGGGGACTGTGCCTCTGCATCATTCTCACACTCAGGTCCAGCACAACTAACCAGTTGGGACTGTGCAACTGCATCATATTCACACTCAGGACCAGCACCACTAACTACTGGGGACAGTGCCACTGCATCATCCTCAGACTTAGGGCCCAAACCCATAGACACAATGGACTGTGCACCTGAATCATCCTCAGACTCAGGGCCAGTACATCTAGACACTGGGGACTGTGCCTCTGCATCATCCTCACACTCAGGGCCAGTACCACTAGGCGCTGGGGACTGTGCCACTCCATCATCCTAACACTCATGTCCATTATCACTAACCACTGGGGACTGTGCAACTGCCCTATTCCCTCACTCAAGTACAGTATCATTAAATACGGGGGACTGTGCCACTGCACCATCCTCACACTGAGGTCCAGTACCACTAAGCACTATAGACTGTGACACTGCATCATCCCCACAATCAGGACCAGTTCTATTAACCACTGGAGTCTGTGCCAGAACACCATTCTTACACTCAGGAACAGTAAAACTACTCACTGGGGACTGTGCCACTGCATAACCTTTACACTAATGTCCAGTAACATTAACCACTGGTGACTGTGGCACTGCATCATCCTCAGACTCAAGGCCATTAGCATTAATCACTGCAGACTGTGCCACTGCATTTTCAGCACACTCAGATTTAGTACCACTAACCTCTCGGTACTGTGCCACTACATCATCTTCACACTTGGGTCCAGCACCACCACTAATCACTGAGGACTGTACCACTATATCATCCTCACACTCAGATACAGTACCACTAATCACTGGGGACTGTGCACTGCACCATCTACAGACTCATGTCCAAGTACCATAAACAACTGTTGACTGTACCACTGCATCATCCTCACACTCAGTTCCAGTACCAGTAATCACTGAGGACTGTGCCACTGAATCATCCTCGCACTCAGATCCAGTACCACTAACCACTGGAGGCTGTGCCACTGCAACGTTCCACAGACTCTTGTCCAGTACCACTAATCTTTTGGGACTGTACCACTGCATCATCCTCACACTGAGGTCAACGCCTCTAACCAAAGGGAAATGTGCCTCTGCATCATCCTCAGACTCAGGAAAAGTACCAATAGACACTGGAGACTGTGCCACTGCATCATGCTCAGACTCAGGTCCAGGACCACTATCCACTGGGGACGGTGCCACTGCTTCATCCTGACCCTCCGGTTCAGTACCATTAACCACTGGGGACTGTGCAACTGCATCATCATCCTCACACTCATGTACAGTACCACTAAATACTGTGGACTCTGTTACTGCATCATCCTCAGACTGATGACTGGTATGACTAACCACTGGAGAAGGTGAAACTGCATCATCCTCACACTCAGGGCCAGCACTACTAAGCATGGGGGATTGTGCCACTGATTCATGCTCAGACTCAGTTCCAGTACCATTAATAACTGAAGACTGTACCACTGAATCATCATCACATGCAGATCCACTACCACTAACCAGTGAGTAATTTGCTACTGCACCATCCTCAGATTTGTTTCTATTACCACTTACCACGTGAAACTGCACCACTGCATCATTGTCAGACTCAGGTCCAACACCACTAACCACTGGGGACTGTTCCACTGAAATATGCTCACATGCAGGTCCACTACCACTAACCATGGGGGGTCTGTGCCACTGCATCATACTCACACTCAAGGCCAGTACCACCAGCCACTGGGGACAGTGTCACTGTATCATCCAAACACTCAGGTCCAGTACCACTAACCACTGGGGACTGTGCACTGCACCATCTACAGACTCTTGTCCAAGTACCATTAACAACTGAGGACTGTGCCTCTGCATCATCCTCACACTCAGGTCCAGCATGACTAACCAGTTGTGACTGTGCAACTGCATCATATTCACACTCAGGACCAGCACTTCTAACTACTGGGGACAATGCCACTGCATCCTCCTCAGACTTAGGGCCCATACCCCTAGACACAGGGGACTGTGCACCAGAATAATCCTCAGACTCAGGGCCAGTACATCTAGACACTGAGGACTGTGCCTCTGCATCATCCTCACACTCAGAGCCAGTACCACTAGGCACTGGGGACTGTGCCACTTCATCATCCTAACACTCAGGTCCATTATCACTAACCACTGGGGACTGTGCAACTGCCCCTTTTGCACACTCAAGTACAGTATCACTAAAAACGGGGGACTGTGCCACTGCACCATCCTCACACTGAGGTCCAGTATTGCTAAGCACTATAGACTGTGACACTGCATCCTCCTCACAATCAGGACCAGTTCTATTAACCACTGGAGTCTGTGCAAGAACATCATCCTCACACTCAGGTCCAGTATAACTACTCACTGGGGACTGAACCACTGCATCACCTTTATGCTAATGTCCAGTTACAGTAACCACTGGAGACTGTGGCACTGCATCATCCTCAGACTCAAGGCCATTAGCATTAATCACTGCAGACTGTGCCACTGCATTTTCCTCACACTCAGATTTAGTACCACTAACCTCTCGGTACTGTGCCACTACATCATAATCACACTTGGGTCCAGCACCACTAATCACTGAGGACTGTACCACTATATCATCCTCACACTCAGATACAGTACCTCTAATCACTGGGGACTGTGCACTGCACCATCTACAGACTCATGTTCAAGTACTATTAACAATTGGTGACTGTGCATCTGTATCATCCTCACACTCAGGTCCAGCACCACTAACCACTGGGACTGTGCCACTGCATCATATTCACCCTCAGGACCAGCACCACAAACAGCTGGGGACTGTACCACTGCACCATCTACAGACTCATGTCCAAATACCTTTAACAACTGGTGACTGTACCATTGCATCATCCTCACACTCAGTTCCAGTACCAGTAATCAGTGAGGACTGTGTCACTGAATCATCCTCACACTCAGATCCAGTACCACTAACCACTGGAGACTGTGCCACTGCAATCTTCCACAGACTCTTGTTCAGCACCACTAGTCTCTGGGGACTGTGCCACTGCATCATCCTCACACTGAGGTCAATGACGATAACCACAGGAAAATGTGCCTCTGCATCATCCTCAGACTCAGGGATAGTGCCACTAGACACTGGGGACTGTGTCACAGCATAATCCTAAGACTCTGGGCCAGTACCACTAACCAGTGGGGACTGTGCCACAGCATCCTCCTCAGACTCAGGTCCAGGAAAACTATCCACAGGGAACTGTACCGCTGCATCATTCTCAGACTCATGTTTAAGTATCACTAAAAACTGGGGACTGTGCCACTGCATTATCCTCACACACAGGTCCACTTCCAGTAACCATGGGGGACTGTGTCACAGCATCATCTTTAGACTCAGGGCCAGTACAACTAGACACTGGGGATTGTGCCTCTGCATTATCCCCACACTCAGGGCCAGAACCACTAGCAACTGGGGACTGAACCACTGCATCATCCTAACACTCAGGTCAAGTACCACTAACCACTGGGGACTGTGCAACTGCATCATCCTAATAATGAGGTTCAGTAGCTCTAACCACTACAGACTGTGCCACTCCATCCTCACCACAATCAGGACCAGTTTTATTAACTTCTGGAGACTGTGCCACCACTCACTCAGGTCCAGTATAACTACTCACAGGGGACTGTGCCACTGCATCACCTTTACACTAATGCCAGTAACATTAACCACTGGTGACTGTGCCACTGCATCATCCTCAGACTCAAGGCCAGTAGCATTAATCACTGCAGACTGTACCACTGTATCATCCTCACACTCAGATCCAGTACCACTAATCACTGGGGACTGTGCACTGCACCATCTAAAGACTCATGTTGAAGTACTATTAACAACTGGGGACTGTGCCTCTGCATCATCCTCACACTCAGGTCCAGCAGCAGTAACAACTTGGGACTGTGCCACTGCATCATATTCACACTCAGGACCAGCACCACTAACTACTGGGAACTGTGCCACTACACCATCTACATACTCATGTCCAAGTACCATTAACAACTGGTGACTGTACCATTGCATCATCCTCACACTCAGTTCCAGTACCAGTAGTAATTGAGGACTGCGTCACTGAATCATCCTCACACTCAGATCCAGTACCACTAACCACTGGAGACTGTGCCCCTGCAACCTTCCACAGACTCTTGTTCAGCACCACTAGTCTCTGGGGCTGTGCCACTGCATCATCCTCACACTGAGGTCAATGCCAATAACCATAGGGGAATGTTCCTCTTCATCATCCTCAGACTCAGGGATAATGCCAACAGACACTGTGGACTGTGCCACAGCATAATCCTCAGACTCAGGGCCAGTACCACTAACCAATGGGGACTGTGCCACTGCATCCTCCTCAGACTCAGGTCTGGGAAAACTATCCATTGGGGACTGTGCCACTGCATCATCCTAACCCTCTGGTTCAGTACCATTAACCACTGGGTACTGTGCAACTACATCATCATCCTCACACTCATGTACAATTCCACTAAATACAGTGAACTCTGTTACTGCATCATCCTTAGACTGAGGACTAGTAGGACTAACCACTGGGGTAGGTGAAGTTGCATCATCCTCACACTCAGGACCAGCATTGCTAACCAAGGGCATTGTGCCACTGTATCATCCTCAGACTCAGTTCCAGTACCATTAATCTCTGAGGACTGTGACACTGAATCATCCTCACATGCAGATCCACTACCACTAACCATGCGGTACTGTGCCACTGCACCATCCTCAGTTACTGATGTCCATTACCACTAACCTCAGCGAACTGTACCACTGCATCATCCTCAAACTCAGGTTCAAGTATCACAAACAACTGGGGACTGTGCCACTGCATTATCCTCACACTCAGGTCCAACACCACTAACACCTGGGGACTGTGCTACTGCAATATGCTCACACGCAGGTCAACTACCAATAAGCATGGGGGACTGCGACACAGCATCATCTTCAGACTCAGGGACAGTACAACTAGACACTAGGAATTGTGCCTCTGCATCATCCTCACACTCAAGGCCAGTACTACTAGCCACTGGGGACTGCACCACTGCATCATCCTAACACTCAGGTCAAGTACCACTAATCACTGGGGACTGTGCACTGCACCATTCTACAGACTCATGTCCAAGTACTATTAACAACTTAGGACTGTGCCTCTGAACCATCCTCACACTCAGGTCCAGCACCACTAACCACTTGGGACTGTGCCACATCATATTCAAACTCAGAAAGAGCACCACTAACTACTGGGGACTGTGGCACTGCACCATCTACAGACTCATGTCCAAGTACCATTAACAACTGGGGACTGTACCATTGCATCATCCTCAAACTCAGTTCTGGTACCAGTAATCACTGAGGACTGTGTCACTGAATCATCCTCACACTCAGATCCAGTACCACTAACCACTGGAGTCTGTGCCACTGCAATCTTCCACTGACCCTTGTCCAGCATCACTAACCTCTGGGGACTGTGCAACTGCATCATCCTCACACTCAGGCCAACGTCACTAACCACAGGCGAATGTGCCCCTGCATCATCCACAGACTCTTTTTTTCAGCACCACAAGTCTCAGGGGACTGTGCCACTGCATCATCCTCACACTGAGGTCAATGCCAATAACCACAGGGGAATGTGCCTCTGCATCATCCTCAGACTCAGGGATAGTGCCACTAGACACTGGGGACTGTGCCACAACATAATCCTCAGACTCAGGGCCAGTACCACTAACCACTGGGGACTGTGCCACTGCATCATTCTCACACTCATGTGCAGTACCACTAAATACTCTGGAGTCTGTTACTGCATCATCCTCAGACTGAGGACTAGAACGACTAACCACTGGGGTAGGTGAAGCTTCATCATCCTCACACTAAGGACCAGCACTGCTAACCATGGGGCAATGTGCCACTGCATCATCCTCAGATTCAGTTCCAGTACAATTAATCACTGAGGACTGTGCAACTGAATCATCCTCACATGCAGATCCACTACCACTAACCAGGTGGCACTGTGCCACTGCACCATCCTCAGACTCATGTCCATTACCACTAACCACTGGGAACTGTACCACTGCATCATCTTCAGACTCAGGTTCAAGTATCACTATCAACTGGGGACTGTGCCACTGCATTATCCTCATACTCGGGTCCAACATCACTAACCACTGGGGACTGTGCCACTTCATCATGCTCACACTCAGGTCCACTACCACTAACCATGGGGGGTCTGTGCCACTGCACCATCCTCACACTCAGGGCAAGCAAAACTAGCCATGGGGGACTGTGCCACAGCAACCTCCTCAGATTCAGGACCAGTACAACTAGACACTGGGGTTGTGCCTCTGCATCATCCTCACACTCAGGGCCAGTACCACTAGCCACTGGGGACTGCGCCACTGCATCATCCTAACACTCAGGTCCAGTACCACTAACCACTGGGGACTGTGCACTGCACCATCTACAGACTCATGTCCAAGTACAATTAACAACTGAGGACAGTGCTTCTGCATCATCCTCACACTCAGGTCCAGCACGACTAACCACTTGGGACTGTGCAGCTGCATCATATTCACACTCAGGACCAGCACCACTAACTACTGGGGACTGTGCCACTGCATCATCCTCAGACTTAGGGTCCATACCTTTAGACACAGGGGACAGTGCACCAGCATGATCCTCAGACTCAGGGCCAGTATATCTAGACACTGGGGACTGTGCCACTCCATCATCCTAACACTCAGGTCCATTACAAATAACCACTGGGGACTGTACAACTGCCCCATTCTCACACTCAGTTACAGTATCACTAAATACTGGGGGCTGTGCCACTGCACCATCGACACACTGAGGTCCAGTTCAATTAACCACTGGAGACTGTGCCAGAACATCATCCTCACACTCAGGTCCAGTATAACTACTCACTGGGGACTGTGCCACTACATCATCTTTACACTAATGTCCAGTAACATTAACCACTGGTGACTGTGCCACTGCATCATCATCAGACTCAAGGCTATTAGCATTAATCACTACAGACTGTGCCACTGCATTTTGAGCACACTCAGATCCAGTACCTCTAACCTCTCAGGATGGTGCCACTACATCATCCTCACACTTGGGTTCAGCACCACTAATCACTGAGGACTGTACCACTGTATCATCCTCACACTCATATACAGTATCACCAATCACTGGGGACTGTGCCACTGAATCATCCTCACACTCAGTTCAATTACCAGTAATCACTGAGGACTGTGTCACTGAATCATCCTCACACTCAGATCCAGTATCACTAACCACTGGAGACTGTGCCACTGCAATGTTCCACAGACTCTTGTCCAGCACCACTGATCTCTGGGGACTGTGCCACTGCATCATCCTCACACTGAGATCATTGCCACTAACCACAGGGGAATGTGCCTCTGCTTCATCATCAGACTCAGGGATAGTACCACAAGACCCTGGGGACTGTGCCACTGCATCATCCTCACACTGAGGTCATTGCCACTAACCACAGGGGAATGTGCCACTGCATCATCATAACCCTCCAGTTCAGTACCATTAACCACTGGGGACTGTGCAACTGCATCATCATCCTCACACTCATGTACAGTACCACTAAATTCTGCAGACCCTGTTACTGCATCATACTCAGACTGATGACTAGTACGACTAACCACTGGAGAAGGTGAAACTGCATCATCCTCACACTCAGTGGCAGCAATGCTAAGCATGAGGGATTGTGCCACTGCATCATCCTCAGACTCTATTCCAGTACCATTAATCACTGAAGACTGTACCACTGAATCATCCTCACATGCAGATACACTACCGCTAAACAGTGTGTACTTTGCCACTGCACCATCTTCAGACTTGTGTCCATTACCACTTACCACGGGGAACTGTACCACTGCATCATCATCAGACTCAAGTCCAACACCACTAACCATTGGGGACTGTTCCACCGCAATATGCTCATGTGAAGGTCCACTACCACTAACCTTGGAGGGGTCTGTGCCAGTGCATCATAATCACACTCAAGGCCAGCACCACTAACCATGGGGGACTGTGCCACAGCATCATCCTCAGACTCAGGGCCAGTACAACTAGACACTAGGGACTGTGCCTCTGCATCATACTAACATTCAGGACCAGTACCACCATCCACTTGGGACAGTGCCACTGTATCATCCTAACACTCAGGTCCAGTACCACTAACCACTGGGGACTGTGCACTGCACCATCTACAGACTCATGTCCAAGTACCATTAACAACTGAGGAGAGTGCCTCTGCATCATCCTCACACTCAGATCCAGCACGACTAACCACTTGGGACTGTTCAACTACATCATATTCACACTCAGGACCAGCACCACTGACTACTGGGGACTGTGCCAATGCATCATCCTCAGACTTAGGGTCCATACCCCTAGACACAGGAGACAGTGCACCAGCATGATCCTCAGACTCAGGGCCAGTACATCTAGACACTGGGGACTGTGCCTCTGCATCATCCTCACACTCAGGGTCAGTACCACTTGTCACTGGGGATTGTGCCACTCCATCATCCTAACACTCAGGTCCATTACCACTAGCCACTGGGGACTGTGCAACTGCCCCATTCTCACACTCAGGTACAGTATCACTAAATACTGGGGACTGTGCCACTGCACCATCGACACACTGAGGTCCAGTACTGCTAAGCACTATAGACTGTGCCACTGCATCCTCCCCACAGTCAGGACCAGTTCTATTAACCACTGGAGACTGTGCCAGAACATCATCCTCACACTCAGGTCCAGTATAACTACTCACTGGAGACTGTGCCACTGCATCACCTTTACACTAATGTCCAGTAACATTAACCACTGGTGACTGTGGCACTGCATCATCCTCAGACTCAAGGCTATTAGCATTAATCACTGCAGACTGTGCCACTGCATTTTCCTCACACTCAGATTTAGTACCTCTAACCTCATGGTACTGTGCCACTACATCATCCTCACACTAGGGTCCAGCACCACTAATCACTGAGGACTGTAGCACTGTATCATCCTCACATTCAGATCCAGCACCACTAATCACTGGGGACTGTGCACTGCACCATCTACAGACTCATGTCCAAGTACTATTAACAACTGGGGACTGTGTCTCTGCATCATCCTGACACTCAGGTCCAGCAGCAGTAACCACTTGGGACTGTGCCACTATATCATATTCACACTCAGGACCAGCACCACCAACTAATGGGGACTGTGCCACTGCACCATCTACAGACTCATGTCCAAGTACCATTAACAACTGGTGACTGTACCATTGCATCATCCTCACACTCCGTTCCAGTACCAGTAATCACTGGAGACTGTGCCACTGCAACCTTCCATAGACACTTGTTCAGCACCACTAGTCTCTGGGGACTGTGCCACTGCATTATCCTAACACTGAGGTCAATGCCAATAACCACACAAGAATGTGCCTCTGCATCATCCTCAGACTCAGGGATAGAGCCACTAGACACTGGGGACTGTGCAACAGCATAATCCTCAGACTCAGGGCCAGTACCACTAACCACTGGGGACTATGCCTCTGCATCCTCCTCAGACTCAGGTCCAGGAAAACTATCCACAAGGGACTGTGCCACTGCATCATCCTAACCCTCTGGTTCACTACCATTAACAAATGGGGACTGTGCAACTGCATCATCCTCATACTCATGTACACTACCACTAAATACTGTGGACTCTGTTGCTGCATCATCCTCAGACTGATGACTTATATGAATAACCACTGGGGTAGATGAAACTGCATCATCCTCACACTCAGGACCAGCACTGCTAACCACAGGGGATTGTGCCACTGCATCATCCTCAGACTCAGTTCCAGTACAATTAATCTCTGAGGACTGTGCCACTGTATCATCCTCACATGCAGATCCACTACCACTAACCAGGTGGCACTGTGCCATTGCAACATCCTCTGACTCGTGTCCATTACCACTAACCACAGGGAACTCTACCACTGCATCATCCTCAGACTCAGGTTCAAGTATCACTAACAACTGGGGACTATGCCACTGCATTATCTCATACCCGGATCCAACACCACTAACCACTGGGTACTGTGCCACTGCATCATGCTCTCACTCAGGTCCACTACCACTAACCATGGATGGTCTGTGCCACTGCATCATCCTCACTCTCAGGGCAAGCACAACTAGCCATGGGGGACTGTGCCACAGTATCATCCTCCGACTCAGGTCCAGTACAACTAGACACTAGGGATTGTGCCTCTGCATCATCCTCACACTCAGGGCCAGTATCACTAGCCACTGGGGACTGCGCCACTGCATCATCCTAACACTCAGGTCCAGTACCACTAACCACTGGGGACTGTGCAACTGCACCATCCTCACACTGAGATCAAGTACCGCTAACTACTACAGACTGTGACACTGCATCCTCACCACAATCAGGACCAGTTCTATTTACCACTGGAAACTGTGCCATCACATCATCCTCTCGCTCAGGTCCAGTATAACTACTCACTTTGGACTGTGCCACTTCATCACCTTTCCACTAATGTCCAGTAACATTAACCACTGGTGACTGTGACACTGCTTCATCCTCAGACTCAAGGCCAGTAGCATTAATCACTGCAGACTGTGCCACTGCATTTTCAGCACACTCAGATCCAGTACCACTAACCTCTTGGGACTGTACCACACTATCATCCTCACACTCAAATCCAGTATCACTAATCACTGGGGACTGTGCACTGCACCTTCTACAGACTCATGTCCAAATACCATTAACAACTGGGGACTGTACCACTGCATCATCCTCACACTCAGTTCCAGTACCAGTAATCACTGAGGACAGCACCACTAAATCATTTTCACACTCAGATCCAGTACCACTAACCACTGGAGACTGTGCCACTGCAACCTTCCACAGACTCTTGTCCAGCACCACTAAACTCTGGGGACTGTGCCACAGCATAATCCTCAGACTCAGGGCCACTACCACTAACCCTTGGAGACTGTGCCATTGCATCATCCTCAGACTCAGGTACAGGACCACTACCCACTGGGGGCTAAAACACTGCATCATCCTAACACTCATGTACAGTACCACTAAATACTGTGGACTGTTTCACTGCATCAACCTCAGACTGAGGACCAGCAAGAATAACCACTGGGGATGGTGAAACTGCATCATCCTCACACTCAGGGCCAGCACTGCTAACCATGGGGGATTGTGCCACTGCATCATCCTCACACTGAATTCCAGTGCCATTAATCACTGAGGACTGTGTCACTGAATCATCCTCACACTCAGATCTACTACCACTAACCAGTAGGTACTGTGCCACTGCACCATACTCAGACTCTTGTCCATTACTGCTAACCACGGGGAACTGTACTACTGCATCATCCTCATACTCAGGTTAAAGTATCACAAACAACTGGGGACTGTGCCACTGCATTATCCTCACACTCAGGTCCAACACCACTAATCAATGGGGACTGTGCCACTGCATCATGCTCACACTCTGGTCCACTACCACTAACCATGGGGAGGGGCGGTCAGTGCAACTGCATCATCCTCACACTCAGGGCAAGCACCACTAATCATGGGGGACTGTGCCACTGCATCATCCTCTGATTCATTGCCAGTACATATAGACACTGGGGACTGAGCCTCTGCATCATTCTCACACTCAGGGACAGTACCACTAACCACTGAGGAGTGTGCCACTGCATCATCCTCCGACTGAGATCCAGTACCACTAACCACTGGGGAATGCGTCACTGCATCATCCTAACACTCAGGTCCAGTACTGCTAACCACTGAGGACTGTGCAACTGCACTATGCTCACACTGTGGTCCAGTACAGCTAACCACTATGAACTCTGCCACTGCATCCTCCCCACAATCAGCACCAGTTCCATTAACCACTGGAGACAGTGCCACCGAATCATCTTCAAACTCAGGTCCAGTATAACTACCCACTGGTGACTGTGCCACTACATCATCTTTACACAAATGTCCAGTAACATTAACCACTGGTGACTGTGCCACTGCAACATCCTCAGACTCAAGGCTAGTACAATTAATCACTGCGGACTGTCCCACTGCATTATCCTCACACTCAGATCCAGTAGCACAAACCTCTCTGGACTGTGCCACTAGATCATCCTCACACACGGGTCAAGTACAACTAATCACCAAGGACTATACCACTGCATCATCCTCACACTCAGATCCACTATCATTAACCACTGGGGACTGTGCCACTGCACCATATACAGACTCATGTCCAAGTACCATTAACACCTGTGCACTGTGCTACTGCACCATCCTCACACTAACTTCCAGTACCAGTAATCACTGGGGACTGCATCACTGAAACATCCTCACAGTCAAATCCAGCTCCACTAACAACTGGAAACTGTGCCACTGCAACCTTCCAATGACACTTGTCCATTACCAGTAACCACAGGGGATTGTGCCACTGTATCATCCTCAGACTCAGGGTTAGCATCACTAGACTCTGAGGAATGTGCCACAGCATAATCCTCAGACTCAAGACCAGTACCATTAAACATTGGGGACTGTGCAATTGCATCATCCTCAGACTCAGGTCCAGGACCAGTATCCACTGGGGACTGTGCCACTGCTTCATTCTAACACTCAGGTTCAGTACCATTAACCACTTGGGGACTGTGCTCCTGCATCATCTTAACCCTCTGGTTCACTACCATTAACCACTTGGGACTGTGCAACTGCATCATCCTCACACTCATGTACAGTACCACTAAATACTGTGGACTCTGTTACTGCATCATCCTCAGACTGAGGACTAGTATGACTAACCACTATGGATGGTGAAACTGCATTATCCTCACACACAGGACCAGCAATGTTAACCATGGAGGATTGTGCCACTGCATTATCCTCAGACTCAGTTCCAGTACCATTAATTACTGAGGACTGTGCCACTGAATCATCCTCATAAGCAGATCCACTACCACTAACCAGGCGGTACTGTGCCACTGCATCATCCTAAGACTCAGGTCCAAGTATCACTAACAACTGGGGACTGTGCCACTGCATTATCCTCACACTCAGGTCCAACACCACTAACCACTGGGGACTATGCCACTGCAATATGCTCACATGCAGGTCCACTACCACTAACCATGGGGGACTGTGACACAGCATCATCTTCAGACTCAGGGCCAGTACAACTAGACACTGAGGATTGTGCCTCTGCATCATCCTCACACTCAGGCCCAGTGCCACTAGCCACTGGGGATGGCACCACTGCAATATCCTAACACTACGGTCCAGTACCACTAACCATTGGAGACTGTGCAACTGTGCAATTGTGCAAAAGATGGAGATTAGTGTCCAAAAGGTGGATAAGCAGAAAAGGGGCAAAATTCAGCAGAAGGGCAGACAGCAAGGAGAACCAGGGATAAATGACAACCAAGGAAGGGGCTGAAGTAGAACAGTGAAGCAGTCTAGGGAGGTCAAATCATGGAAAGCCATGTATGCAAATGCCAGGAGCCCTAGCAACAAGATGGAAGATCTGGAGGCTGTCATGGTACAGTCAGACCTGGACATTGTGGCCATCACTGAAACCTGGTGTAATGATAACCATGACTGGGAGATGGCCATACCTGGCTACAACATATTCAGAAGAGACAGAGCAGGCAGGAAGGGAGGAGGTGGCACTGTATGTGAAAAATGACATAAAGGCCACACAGATCCAGGAGGAACAAATGGGAGAGAAACTGTGGGTTAAGCTGGAAAGGAAAATGGGGCCAGCCATCTGCACAGGTGTGGTCTATAGACCACCAGCCCAGGAGGAAGAAACAGATAGGAGCTGATGCTAGCCATCACAAAGGATGGCAGACAAGAGTGAGGTAGTACTGGTTGGAGACTCAATATACCAGACGTGGACTGGAGCATCCCAGCAGCAGCATCAACTAGGAGCAGATTTATCCTGGACTCACTTCAGGTGCCTTCCTCAAGCAACTGGTCATGGAACCAACTCGGCAAAGGCAATACTGGACCTTGTGCTCACAAACAGGGACAGTGTGATGGGGTAACAGTGGGGAGCACCTGGTAACAGTGACCACCAGTCATTGTGGTTTGAAATCACAGAAAGAGCAGAACCAAACCACACAAAAACACGATCCTGGATTTTAGGGGGCAGACTTGGGAAAATGGGGAGATGCTTGGAAAGAGGCATTAGGGAATGGGACAGGAACCAGGGATTGAGGAACAGTGGGCAGTATTTAAAATGGGGATTATAAGAACAACAGAATTATGCATTAAGCAGGTTAGCAAGAGGAAAAGAAAGAGGAGACCATTATGGTTTTCCAAAGAGGTAGCAAAGAGTGAAAGCCAAACAGATTGCATTCAGGCAATACAAAAGACACAGGCAGAGGGATAGGGAGAAGTACCAGGAGAAACAAAGGAGGCAGGGAAGTCAGTAAGGGAAGCCAAAGCTCAGACAGAAGAACACATTGCAAAATCAGTGGTTAAAGGGGACAAACCTTTACAGGTACATAAGTGAAAAAGAAGGACAAGGGAGGGATAGTGAGACTGAAGGGGAGGATGGAGGCAGCGTGGAGGATGACAACAGTAAGCTGACATATTGAACAAGGATTTCTGCTCAGTCTTTACTAAGGAAGAGGGGTAATGGGTCTGAAGGAGTACAAGGGGTGAGAATGGTGCAGAAATGGACACAAGTTCCTTTACAGAAAAGGGTCCTGAAGGAACTGGAAGTAATAAGAGCTGATAAAGCAATGGGGCCAGATGGGTGCACCCAGGTCCTTAAAGAACTAAGAGAGGTGGTGGCTGAACCTCTGGCTATCCTGTTCAGCCAATCACTGGAAACAGTGGAGGTACCCAAAGACTGGAGGACAGCAGATGTAGTCCCCTTATACAAAAGTGGGAACAAAGAGGAAGCAGGGAACACAGACCAGTCAGCCTCACCTCGGTAGTGGGAAAGATCATGGAAGCACTACTGAAGGAGGATTGGTGGAACATCTGGTTGTCAATGGACTACAGGACCCAAGGCAGCATGGTTTCACCAGGGAGGTCATGTCAGACCAACCTCATTGAATTTTTGACTGGGTGACTAGGGAGGTGGATCAGGGAGGGCAGTGGACATGGCCTATCTGGACTTCAGCAAGGCCTTTGACACTGTGCCACAGAAGACTATTACACAAACTGGGGAATATGGTGTGGGCAGGACAGTAGTGTGGTGGGTAGGTAACTGGCTGGGTGGCAGGACACAGAGGGTGGTGGTAAATGGCCGTCACTCCACAGAGGGAAGAGTGACCAGTGGGGTACCACAGGGATCAGTGCTGGGACCGGTCCTATTCAACATCTTCATCAGTGACATTGCAAAGGATCTAGAAGGCAGAATTTCACTGTTCGCTGATGACACAAAGCTCTGTAACAGAGTAGACACACCAGAGGGTGTAGACAGAATGAGAAGGGACCTGCAGAAACTTGAAGAATGATCAAGGGTTTGGCAGTTGAAATTCAATGCAAAGAAGTGCAAGATAATGCATATGGGGCACAAAAACCCTGGCACAATATATCAGTTGGGGGTGAGGATATAGCATGCACCAAGCAGGAAAGGGATCTTGGGGTTGTCATCTCTGATGACCTCAAGGTAGGGAAACAGTGTGACAAGGCATCAGGTAAAGCAAATAGGATGCTGGGATGTATAGGCAGGGGCATCACCAGCAGGAAAAGGAGGTCATAATTCGCCATACAAGACACTAGTGAGGCCCCACCTGAGTACAGTGTACAGTTCTGGAGACCATACCACGTAAGGACATAGACAGGGTAGAGAAGGTTCAGAGGAGGGCAACACAGATTGTGCATGGGTTGCATCACAAGTCCTATGAAGACAGATTGAAGGAACTGAACATGTACTCCTGGAGGAGAGGAGGAGAGATGGGATATGAAGAGACATACAAGTATCTTACAGGAGGAACAGGGTGCAGGAAAACACTATTTTAAGCGAAAAAGATGTTTCAGGACTAGAGGGCATGGGATGAAGTTGGAGGAGGACGATTCAGAGAAACATGAGAAAAGAATTTCTTCACAGAACGGGTGGTGGACAAGTGGAACACCCTGCCAGAGGAAGTGGTGGGAGCTGAAACAATCACGGATTTAAGAATGCATGGGATAGACATAAAGGAATTCTAGAGGTCAGGGGTAAGGGGAAATAGACTTCTAGGAAAACAAACTGAACTTACAAGCTCAAATGGGCAGACTAGGTGGGCCATAGGCCCTTATCTGCCGACACTGTCTATGTATCTATGTATCTATGTATCTATGTACCATCCTCACACTGAGATCCAGTACCACTAACCACTACAGACAGTGCCACTGCATCCTCACCACATTCAGGACCACTTCTATTAACCACTACAGACTGTGCCACCACATCATCCTCACACTCAGGTCCAGTATAACTACTCACTGGGGACTGTGCCACTACATCACCTTTACACTAATTTCCACTAACATTAACCACTGGTGACTGGGCCACTGCATCATCCTCAAACTCAAGGCCAGTAGCATTAATCACAGCAGACTGTGCCACTGCATTTTCAGCACACTCAGATACAGTACCACTAACCTATCGGGACTGTGCCACTACATCATCCTCACACTTGGGTCCAGCACCACTAATCACTGAGCACTGTACCACTGTATCATCCTTACACTCATTTCCAGTACCATTAACCACTGGGGACTGTGCACTGCACTACCTACAGACTCATGTCCAAGTACCATTAACAACTGGGGACTGTACCACTGCATCATCCTCACACTCAGTTCCAGTACCACTAACAACTGGAGACTGTGCCAATGCAAAATTCCTCAGACTCTTGTCCAGCACAACTAATCTCTGAGGATTGTGCCACTGCATCATCCTCACACTGAGGTCAATGTCACTGACCACAGGGGAATGTGCCTCTGCATCATCCACAGACTCAGGGATAGTACCACTAGACACTGGGGACTGTGCCACAGCATATTCCTCCACTCAGTGCCAGTACCACTAACCACTGGGGACTGTGCCACTGCATCATCCTCACAATCAGGTCCAGGACACCTAACCACTGGGGACTGTGCCACTGCATCATTCTATCCCTCCGGTTCAGTACCATTAACCACTGGGACTGTGCAACTGCATCATCATCCTCACACTCCTGTATAGTACCACTAAATACTGTGGACTCTATTACTGCATCATCCTCAGACTGATGACTAGTATGACTAACTTCTGGAGAAGGTGAAACTGCATCATCCTCACACTCAAGGCCAACACCACTAAACATGGGGGCCTGTGCCACAGCATCATCCTCAGACTCAGGGCCAGTACAACTAGACACTGGGGACTGTGCCTCTGCATCATCCTAACACTCAGGTCCAGTACCACTAACCACTGGGGACTGTGCACTGCACCATCTACAGACTCATGTCCAAATACCATTAACAACTGGGGACTGTGAATCATCCTCATACTCAGGTCCAGCACGACTGACCACTTGGCACTGTGCAATTGCATCATATTCACACTCAGGACAAACACCACTAACTACGGGGGACTGTGCCACTGCATCATCCTCAGACTTAGGGTCCATACCCCTAGACACTGGGGACTGTGCACCAGCATGATCCTCAGACTCAAGGCCAGTACATCTAGACACTGGGGACTGTGCCTCTGCATCATCCTCACAGTCAGGGCCAGTACCACTAGCCACTCAGGACTGTACCACTCCATCTTCCTTACACTCAGGTCCATTACCACTAACTACTGAGAACTGTGCAACTGCCCAATTCTCACAGTCAGGTAGAGTATCATTAAATACTGGGGACTGTGCAACTGCACCATCCTCAGACTGAGGTCCAGTACAGCTAACCACTGCAGACTTTGCCACTGCATCCTCTCCACAATCAGGACCAGTTCTATTAACCACTGGAGACTGTGCCACCACATCATCTTCACACTCAGGTCCAGCATACCTACTCACTGGGGACAGTGCCACTGCATCACCTTTACACTAATGTTCAGTAACATTAACCACTGGTGACTGTGCCACTGCATCATCCTCAGACTCAAGGCCAGTAGCATTAATCACTGCAGACTGTGCCACTGCATTTTCCTTACTCTCAGATTTAGTACCACTAACCTCTCAGGACTGTGCCACTACATCATCCTCACACTTTGGTCCAGCACCACTAATCACTGCAGACTGTACCACTGTATCATCCTCACACTCAGATCCAGTACCACTAATCACTGGGTACTGTGCACTGCACCATCTACAGACTCATGCCCAAGTACCATTGACAACTGGAGACTGTGCCTCTGCATCATCGTCATACTCACGTCCAGCACCATTAACCACTTGGCACTCTGCAACTGCTTAATATTCACACTCAGGACCAGCACCACTAACTACTGGGGACTGTGCCACTGCACCATATACAGACTCATGTCCAAGTACCATTAAGAACTGGGGACTGTACCACTGCATCGTCTTCACACTCAGTTCCAGTACCAGTAATCACTGAGTGCTGTGCCACTGAATCATCCTCACACTCAGATCCAGTACCATTAACCACTGGAGACTGTGCCACTACAACCTTCCCCAGACTTTTGTCCAGCACCACTAGTCTCTGAGGACTGTGCCACTGCATCATCCTCACACTGAGGAAAATGCCAATAACCACAGAGAAATGTGCCTCTTCATCATCCTCAGACTCAGGGAGAGTGCCACTGGACATTGGGGACTGTGCCACACCATAATCCTTAGACTCAGGGCCAGTAACACTAACCGCTGGGGACTGTGCCACTGCATCCTCCTAACCCTCTGGTTCAGTACCATTAACAACAGGGAACTGTGGAACTGCATCATGCTCACACTCATGTACAGTACCACTAAATACTGTGGTCTCTGTTAGTGCGTCATCCTCAGAACGAGGACTAGTACGACTAACCATTGGGGAAGGTGAAACTGCATCATCCTCACACTTAGGACAAGCACTGCTAACCATGGCAGATTGTGCAACTGCATAATGCTCAGATGCAGATCCACTACCACTAACCATTCGGTACTGTGCCACTGCACCATCCTCAGACTCATGTCCATTACCACTAACCGCAGCGAACTGTACCACTGCATCATCCTCAGACTCAGGTTCAAGTTTCACTGACAACTGGGGACTGTGCCACCTCATTATCCTCACACTCAGGTCAAATACCACTAACCACTGGGGACTGTGCTACTGCAATATGCTCACAAGCAGGTCCACTACCACTAACCATGGGGGACTGTGACACAGCATCATCTTCAGACTCAGGGCCAGTACAACTAGACACTGGGGATTGTGCCTCTGCATCATTCTCACACTCAGGGCCAGTACCACTAGCCACTGAGGACTGCACCACTGCTTCATTCTAACACTCAGGTCAAGTACCACTAACCACTGGGGACTGAGAAAATGCACCATCCTCACAATCAGGTCCTGTACCACTAACCACTGCAGACTGAGCCACTGCATACTCACCACAATCAGGACCAGTTCTATTAACTACTGGAGACTGTGCCACCATGTCATCCTCTCACTCAGGTCCAGTATAACTACTCACTGATGACTGTGCCACTGCATCTCCTTTACACTACTGTCCAGTAACATTAACCACTGGTGACTGTGCCACTGCATCATCCTCAGACTCGAGGCCAGTAGCATTAATCACTGCAGACTGTGCCACTGCATTTTCAGCACACTCAGTTCCAGTACCACTAAACTCCCTGGACTGTGCCACTACATCATCCTCACACTTGGGTCCATCACCGCTAATCACTGAGGACTGCGCAACTGTATCATCCTCAGACTCAGATCCAGTACCACTAATCAACGGGAATTGTGCACTGCACCATCTAGAGACTCATGCCCAAGTACTATTAACAACTGGGGACTCTGCCTCTGCATCATCCTCACACTCAGGTACAGCACCACTAATCACTTGAGACTGTGCAACTGTTTCATATTCACACTCAGGACCAGCACCACTAAATACTGGGGACTGTGCCACTGCACCATCTACAGACTCATGTCCAAGTACCATTAACAACTGGGGACTGTACCACTGCATCATCCTCACACTCAGTTCCAGTACCAGTAATCACTGAGCACTGCACCACTGAATCATCCTCACACTCAGATCCTGTACCACTAACCACTGGAGACTGTGCCACTACAACCTTCCCCAGACTTTTGTCCAGCACCACTAGTCTCTGGGGACTGTGTCACTGCATCACCCTCACACTGAGGAAAATGCCAATAACCACAGGGGAATGTGCCTCTGCATCATCCTCAGACTCAGGGATAGTGCCACTTGACACTGGGGAATGTGCCACAGCATAATCCTTAGACTCAGGGCCAGTACCATTAACCACTGGGGACTGTGCCACTGCATCCTCCTAACCCTCTGGTTCAGTACTATTAACAACAGAGAACTATGCAACTGCACGATCCTCACACTCATGTACAGTACCACTAAATACTGTGGACTCTGTTACTGCGTCATCCTCAGACTGAGGACTAGTACGACTAACCATTGGGGAAGGTGACACTGCATCATCCTCACACTTAGGACAAGCACTGCTAACCATGGCAGAATGTGCCACTGCATTATCCTCAGATACAGATCCACTACCACTAACCAGGCTGTAGAGTGCCACTGCACCATCCTCAGACTCATGTCCATTACCACCAAACACAGGGAACTGTACCACTGCATCATCCTCAGACTCAGGTTCAAGTATCACTAACAACTGGGGTCTGTGCCACTCCATTATCCTCATACTCAGGTTGAACACCACTAACCACTTGGGACTATGCTACTGCAATATGCTCACATGCAGGTCCACTACCACTAATCATGGGGGACTGTGACACAGCATCATCTTCAGACTCAGGGCCAGTGCAACTAGACACTGGGGATTGTGCCTCTCCATCATTCTCACACTCACGGCCAGTACCACTAGCCACTGAGGACTGCACCACTGCTTCATTCTAACACTCAGGTCAAGTACCACTAACCACTGGGGACTGAGAAAATTCACCATCCTCACAATCAGGTCCTGTACCACTAATCACTGCAGACTGAGCCACTGCATACTCACCACAATCAGGACCAGTTCTATTAACTACTGGAGACTGTGCCACCATGTCATCCTCTCACTCAGGTCCAGTATAACTACTCACTGGTGACTGTGCCACTGCATCACCTTTACACTAATGTCCAGTAACATTAACCACTGGTGACTGTGCCACTGCATCATCCTCAGACTCAAGGCCAGTAGCATTAATCACTGCAGACTGAGCAACTGCATTTTCAGCACACTCAGTTCCAGTACCACTAAACTCCCAGGACTGTGCCGCTACATCATCCTCACACTTGGGTCCAGCACCACTAATCACTGAGGACTGCACAACTGTATCATCCTCAGACAGATCCAGTACCACTAATCAATGGGGACTGTGCACTGCACCATCTACAGACTCATGTCCAAGTACTAATAACAACTGGGGACTCTGCCTCTGCATCATCCTCAAACTCAGGTCCAGCACCACTAATCACTTGGGACTGTGCCACTGCATCATATTCACACTCAGGTCCAGCACCACCAACTACTGGGAACTGTGCCACTGCACCATCTACAGACTCATGTCCAAGTACCATTAACAACTGGGGACTGTACCACTGCATCATCCTCACACTCAGTTCCAGTACCAGTAATCACTGAGGACTGTGCCACTGAATCATCCTCACACTCAGATCCAGTTCCACTAACCACTGGAGACTATGCCACTACAACCTTCCCCAGACTCAGGTCCAGCACCACTAGTCTCTGGGGACTGTGTCACTGCATCATCCTCACACTGAGGAAAATGCCAATAACCACAGAGGAATGTGCCTCTTCATCATCCTCAGACTCAGGGATAGTGCCACTGGACATTGGGGACTGTGCCACAGCATAATCCTTAGACTCAGGGCCAGTAACACTAACAACTGGGGACTGTGCCACTGCATCCTCCTAACCCTCTGGTTCAGTACCATTAACAACAGGGAACTGTGCAACTGCATCATGCTCACACTCATGTACAGTACCACTAAATACTGTGGACTCTGTTAGTGCATCATCCTCAGACTGAGGACTAGTACGACTAACCATTGGGGAAGGTGAAACTGCATCATCCTCACACTTAGGACAAGCACTGCTAACCATGGCAGATTGTGCCACTGCATCATGCTCAGATGCAGATCCACTACCACTAACCATTTGGTACTGTGCCACTGCACCATCCTCAGACTCATGTCCATTACCACTAACCACAGGGAACTGTACCACTGCATCATCCTCAGACTCAGGTTCAAGTATCACTAACAACTGGGGACTGTGCCAGTGCATTATCCTCACACTCAGGTCAAACACCACTAACCACTGGGGACTGTGCTACTGCAATATGCTCACACGCAGGTCCACTATCACTAACCATGGGGGACTGTGACTCAGCATCATCTTCAGACTCAGGGCCATTACAACTAGACACTGGGGATTGTGCCTCTGCATCATTCTCACACTCAGGGCCAGTACCACTAGCCACTTGGGACTGTACCACTGCATCATTCTAACACTTAGGTCAAGTACCACTAACCACTGGGGACTGTGCAAAGGCACCATCCTCACAATCAGGTCCAGTACCGCTAACCACTACAGACTGTGCCTCTGCATCCTCACCACAATCCGGACCAGTTCTATTAACTACTGTAGACTGTGCCACCACGTCATCCTCTCACTCAGGTCCAGCATAACTACTCACTGGTGACTGTGCCACTGCATCACCTTTCTTTAACTGTCCAGTAACATTAACCACTGGTGACTGTGCCACTGCATCATCCTCAGACTCAAGGCCAGTAGCATTAATCACTGCAGTCTGTGCCACTGCATTTTCAGCACACTTAGTTCCAGTGCAACTAAACTCCCTAGACTGTGCCACTACATCATCCTCACACTTGGGTCCATCACCACTAATCACTGAGGACTGCACAACTGTATCATCCTCGGACTCAGATCCAGTACCACTAATCAATGGGAATTGTGAACTGCACCATCTACAGACTCATGTCCAAGTATTATTAACAACTGGGGACTCTGCCTCTGCATCATCCTCACACTCAGGTCCAGCACCACTAATCACTTAAGACTGTGCAACTGCTTCATATTCACAATCAGGACCAGCACCACTAACTACTGGGGACTGTGCCACTGCACCTTCTACAGACCCACGTCCAAGTACCATTAACAACTGGGGACTGTACCACTGCATCATCCTCACACTCAGTTTCAGTACCAGTAATCACTGAGCACTGCACCACTGAATCATCCTCTCACTCAGATCCAGTACCACTAACCACTGGAGACTGTGCCACTACAACCTTCCCCAGACTTTTGTCCAGCACCACTAGTCTCTGAAGACTGTGCCACTGCATCATCCTCACACTGAGAAAAATGCCATTAACCACAGGGGAATGTGCCTCGGCAACATCCTCAGACTCAGGGATAGTGCCACTTGACACTGGGGACTGTGCCACAGCATAATCCTTAGACTCAGGGCCAGTATCACTAACCACTGGGGACTGTGCCACTGCATCCTTCTAACCCTCTGGTTCAGTACTATTAACAACAGAGAACTGTGCAACTGCGCGATCCTCACACTCATGTACAATACCACTAAATACTGTGGACTCTGTTACTGCGTCATCCTCAGACTGAGGACTAGTACGACTAACCATTGGGGAAGGTGACACTGCATCATCCTCACACTTAGGACAAGCACTGCTAACCATGGCGGATTGTGCCACTGCATTATCCTCAGATACAGATCCACTACCACTAACCAGGCTGTAGTGTGCCACTGCACCATCCTCAGACTCATGTCCATTACCACTAACCACAGGGAACTGTACTACTGTATCATCCTCAGACTCAGGTTCAAGTAACACTATCAACTGGGGTCTGTGCCACTCCATTTTCCTCACACTCAGGTTGAACACCACTAAACACTGGGGACTGTGCTACTGCAATATGCTCACACACATTTCAACTACCACTAATCATGGGGGACTGTGACACAGCATCATCTTCAGACTCAGGGCCAGTACAACTAGACACTGGGGATTGTGCCTCTGCATCATCCTCACACTCAGGGCCAGTACCACTAGCCACTGGTGACTGCACCACTGCTTCATTCTAACACTCAGGTCAAATACCACTAACGACTGGGGACTGTGAAAATGCACCATCCTCACAATCAGGTCCAGTACTGCTAACCACTGCAGACTGAGCCACTGCATACTCACCACAATCAGGACCAGTTCAATTAACTACTGGAGACTGTGCCACCATGTCATCCTCTCACTCAGGTTCAGTATAACTACTCTCTGGTGACTGTGCCACTGCATCACCTTTACAATAATGTCCAGTAACATTAACCACTGGTGACCGTGCCACTGCATCATCCTTAGACTCAAGGCCAGTAGCATTAATCACTGCAGACTGTGCCACTGCATTTTCAGCACAATCACATCCAGTACCACTAAACTCCCGGGACTGTGCCACTACATCATCCTCACACTTGGGTCCAGCATCACTAATCACTGAGGACTGCACAACTGTATCATCCTCAGACTCAGATCCAGTACCACTAATCAATGGGGACTGTGCTCTGCACCATCTACAGACTCATGTCCAAGTACCATTAACAAATGGGGACTGTACCACTGCAACATCCTCACACTCAGTTCCAGTGCCAGTAATCATTGAGGACAGCACCACTGAATCATCCTCACACTCAGATCCAGTTCCACTAACCACTGGAGACTATGCCACCTCAACCTTCCCCAGACTCTGGTCCAACACCACTAGTCTCTGGGGACTGTGCCACTGCATCATCCTCACACTGAGGAAAATGCCAATAACCACAGGGGACTGTGCCTCTGCATCATCCTCAGACTCAGGGATAGTGCCACTGGACTCTGGGGACTGTGCCACAGCACAATCCTTAGACTCAGGGCCAGTACCACTAAACATTGGGGACTGTGCCACTGCATCATCCTAACCCTCTGGTTCAGTACCATTAACAACAGGGAACTGTGCAACTGCATCATTATCATACTCATGTATAGTACCACTAAATACTGTGGACTCTATTACTGTGTCAACCTCAGACTGAGGACTAGTACGACTAACCATTGGGGAAGGTGAAACTGCATCATCCTCACACTTAGGACAAGCACTGTTAACCATGGCGGATTGTTCCACTGCATCATCCTCAGATGCAGATCCACTACCACTATCCAGGTGGTACTGAGCCACTGCACCATCCTCAGACTCATGTCCATTACCACTAACCGCAGGGAACTGTACCACTGCATCATCCTCAGACTCAGGTTCAAGTATCACTAAATATAGGGTACTGTGCCACTGCATTATCCTCACACTCAGGTCAAACACCACTAACCACTGGGGACTGTGCTACTGCAATATGCTCACACGCAGGTCCACTACCACTAACCATGGGGGACTGTGACACAGCATCATCTTCAGACTCGGGGCCAGTACAACTAGACACTGGGGATTGTGCCTCTGCATCATTCTCACACTCAGGGCCAGTACCACTAGCCACTGGGGACTTCACCACTGCATCATTCTAACACTCAGGTCAAGTACCACTAACCACTGGGGACTGTGCAAATGCACCATGCTCACAATTAGGTCCAGTACAGCTAACCTCTACAGACTGTGCCTCTGCATCCTGACCACAATCAGGACCAGTTCTATTAACTACTGGAGACAGTGCCACCACATCATCCTCTCACTCAGGTCCAGTATAACTACTCACTGGTGACTGTGCCACTGCATCACCTTTACACTAATGTCCAGTAACATTAACCACTGGTGACCGTGCCACTGCATCATCCTTAGACTCAAGGCCAGTAGCATTAATCACTGCAGACTGTGACACTGCATTTTCAGCACACTCAGATCCAGTACCACTAAACTCTCGGGACTGTGCCACTACATCATCCTCACACTTGGATCCAGCACCACTAATCACTGAGGACTGCACAACTGTATCATCCTCACACTCAGATCCAGTACCACTAATCAATGGGGACTGTGCACTGCACCATCTACAGACTCATGTCCAAGTACTACTAACAACTGGGGACTCTGCCTCTGCATCATTCTCACACTCAGGTCCAGCACCACTAACCACTTGGGACTGTGCCACTGCATCAAATTCACACACAGGTCCAGCACCACTAACTGGGGACAGTGCCACTGCACCATCTACAGACTCATGTCCAAATACTGTTAAATACTGGGGACTGTACCATTGCATCATCCTCACACTCAGTTCCAGTACCAGTAATCACTGAGGACTGCGTCAATGAATCATCCTCACACTCAATTCCAGTACCACTAACCACTGGAGACTATGCCACTGCAACCTTCCACAGGCCCTTGTTCAGCACAACTAGAATCTGGGGACTGTGCCACTGCATCATCCTGACACAGAGGTCAACGCCAATAACCAAAGGGGAATGTGCCTCTGCATCATCCTCAGACTCAGGGATAGTGCCACTAGACACTGGGGACTGTGTCACAGCATAATCCTCAGACTCAGGTCCAGGAATACTATCCACTGGGGACTGTGCCACTGCACCATCCTAACCCTCAGGTTCAGTACAATTAACCACTGGGGACAGTGCAGCTGCTTCATCCTCACACTCATGTGCAGTACCACTAAATACTCTGGTCTCTGTTACTGCATCATCCTCAGACTTAGAACTAGTATGACTAGCCACTGGGGAAGGTACAACTGCATTATCCTCACACTCAGGACCAGCACTGCTAACCATGGTGGATCGTGCCACTTCATTATCCTCAGACTCAGTTCCAGTACCATTAATCACTGAGGACTGTGCCACTGAATCATCCTCATATGCAGATCCACTATCACTAACCTGGTGGTACTGTGCCACTGCACCATCCCCAGATTCATGTCCATTACCACTGACCACAGGGAACTGTACCACTGCATCATCCTCAGACTCAGATTCAAGTATCACTAACAACTGAGGACTGTGCCACTGCATTATCCTCATACTCGTGTCCAACACCAATAACCACTGGGGACTGTGATACTGCTTCATGGTCACACTCAGGTCCACTACCACTAACCATGGGGGATCTGTGCCACTGAATCATCCTCACACTCTGGGCAAGCTCAACTAGCCATGGGGGACTGTGCCACAGCATAATCCTCCGACTCAGGGCCAGTACAACTAGACACTGGGGATTCTGCCTCTGCATCATCCTCACACTCAGGGCCAGTACCACTAGCCATTGGGGACTGCACCACTGCATCATCCAACACTCAGGTCCAGTACCACTAAGCACTGGGGACTGTGCAACTGCACCATCCTCACAATGAGGTCCACTACGCTAATCACTACAGACTGAGCCACTGCATTCTTACCACAATCAGGACCAGTTCTATTAACCACTGGAGACTGTGCCACCACATCTTCCTCTCACTCAGGTCCTGTATAACTACTCACTGGGCACTGTGCCACTTCCTCACCTTTACACTAATGTCCAGTAACATTAGTCACTGGAGACTGTGCCACTGCATCATCCTCAGACTCAAGGCCAGTAGCATTAATCACTGCAGACTGTGCCACTGCATTTTCAGCACACTCAGATCCAGTACCACTAACTTCTCAGGACTGTGCCACTACATCATCCTCACACTTGGGTCCAGCGCCACTAATCTCAGAGGACTGTACCACTGTATCATCCTCACACTCAGATGATCCATTATCACTACCACTGGGGACTGTGCACTGCAGCATCTGCAAACTCATGTCCAAATACCATTAACAACTGGGGACTGGACAACTTTATCATCCTCACACTCAGTTCCAGTAAAAGTAATCACTGAGGCCTGCACCACTAAATCATCTTCACACTCAGATCCAGTACCAATAACCACTGGAGACTGTGCCACTGTAACCTTCCACATACTCTTGTCCAGCACCAAATAACTTCTGGGGACTGTGCCACTGCATCATCCTCACACTGAGGACAACGCCATTAACCACAGGGAAAGGGGCCTCTTCATCATCCCCACACTCTGGGATAGTACCAGTAGACACTGGGGACTGTGCCACATCATAATCCTCAGACTCAGGGACAGTACCACTAACCTCTGGGGACTGTGCTGCTGCATCTTCCTCAGACTCAGGTCCAGGACCACTGATCACTGGGGACTGTGTCACTGCATCATCCTAACCCTCAGGTTCAGTACCATGAACCACTGAGGACTGTGCATCTGCATCATCATCCTCACACTCATGTACAGTACCACTTAATACTGCGAACTCTGTTACTGCATCATCCTCAGCCTGAGGACTACTCCAATTAACCCCTGGAGAAGGTGAAACTGCATCATCCTTTCACTCAGGGCCACTACTGCTAGGCATGGGGGATTGTGCCACTGCATTATCCTTAGACTCAGTTCCAGTACCATTAATCACTGATGACTGTACCACTGAATCATCTTCACATGCAGATCCACTACCACTAACCAGTGGGTATTTTCTCACTGCTCCATCCTCAGACTCATGTCCATTACCACTAACCATGGGGAACTGTACCACTGTATCATCCTCAGACTCAGGTCAACACCACTAACCACTGGGGACTTTGCCACAGCAATTTTCTCACACGCAGGTCCACTACTACTAACCATGGGGGATCTGTGCTACTGCATCATCCTCACACTCAAGGCCAGCACCACTAACCATGGGGGACTGTGCCACAGCACCATCCTCAGACTTGGGGCCAGTACAACTAGACACTGGGGACTGTGCAACTGCATCATCCTAACACTCAGGTACAGTATCACTAACCACATGGGACAGTGCACAGAACCATCTACAGACTTATGTGCAAGTACCAATAACAACTGGGGACTGTACCTCAGCATCATCCTCACACTCAGATCCAGCATGACTAACCACTTTGGACTGTGTAACTGCATCATATTCACACTCAGGACCAGCACCATTAACTACAGGGGACTGTGCCACTGTATCATCTTAAGACTTAGGGTCCATACCACTAGACACTGGGAACTGTGCACCAGCATCATCCTCAGACTCAGGGCCAATACAACTAGACACTGGGGACTGTGCCTCTGCATCATCCACACACTCAGGACCAGTACCACCAGCCACTGGGGACTGTGCCACTCCATCTTCCTAACACTCGGGTCCATTACCACTAACCACTGAGGACTGTGCAACTGCCCCATTCTCATACTCAGGTACAGTATCACTAAAAACTGGGGACTGTGCCACTGCACCATCCTCACACTGAGGACCAGTACTGCAAACCACTACTGACTGTGCCACTGCATTCTCCCCACAATCAGGACCAGTTCTATTAACCACTGGAGACTGTGCCACCACATCATCCTCACAATCAGGTTCAGTATAACTACTCACTTGGGACTGTGCCACTGCATCTCCTTTACACTAATGTTCAGTAACATTAAAAACTTTTGACTGTGCCACTACATCATTCTCAGACTCAATCCAGTAGCATTAATCACTGCAGACTGTGCCACTGCATTTTACTTACACTCAGATTTAGTACTACTAACCACTCATGACTGTGCCACTACACCATCCTCACACTTGGGTCCAGCACCATTAATCAGTGAGGACTGTACAACTGTATCATCCTCACACTCAGATTCAGTGCCACTAATCACTGGGGACAGTGCACTGCACCATCTACAGACTCATGTCCAAGTACCATTAACTACTGGCTACTGTGCCTTTGCATCGTCCTCACACTCCGGTCCAGCACCACTAATCTCTTGGGATTGTGCAACTGCATCATATTCACACTCAGGACCAGCACCACTAACTACTGGGGACTGTGCCACTGCATCATCTACAGACTCATGTTCAAGTACCATTCACAACTGGGGACTGTACCACTGAATCATCCTCACACTCAGTTCCTGTACCAGTAATCAATGAGGACTGCGTCACTGAATCATCCTCACACTCAGATCCAGTACCACTAATCACTTGACACTGTGCCACTACAACCTTCCCCAGACTCTTGTCTAGCACAACTAGTCTCTGGGGACTGTGCCACTGCATCATCCTCACACTGAGGTCAATGCCAATAACCACAGGGGAATGTGCCTCTGCATCATCCTCAGACTCAGTGATAGTGCCACTAGAAACTGGGCACTGTGCCATAGCATAATCCTTAGACTTAGGGCCAGTACCACTAACCATTGTGGACTGTGCCAATGTATCCTTCTAACCCTCTGGTTCATTACCATCAACAACTGGGAACTGTGCAACTGCATCATCCTCACACTCATGTACAGTACCACTAAATACTGAGGACTGTGTTACTGCATCATCCTCAGACTGAGGACTAGTACGACTATCCACTGGGGAAGGTGAAACTGCATCATCCTCACACTTAGGACCAGCACTGCAAACCACTGGGGATTGTGCTACTGCATCATGCTCAGACTATGTTCCAGTACCATTAATCACTGAGGACTGTGCCACTGAATCATCCTCACATGCAGATCCACTACCAGTAACCAGGTGGTACTGTATCATCCTCACACTCATGTACAGTACCACTAAATACTGTGGACTCTGTTACCGCATCATCCTCAGACTGAGGACTAGTACGACTAACCACTGGGGAAGGTGAAACTACATCATCCTCACACTTAGGACCAGCACTGCTAAACATTGGGGATTGTGCTACTGCATCATCCTCAGTCTCAGTTCCAGTACCATTAATCACTGAGGAATGTGCCACTGAATCATCCTCACATGCAGATCCACTACCACTAACCAGGTGGTACTGTGCCACTGCACCATCCTCAGACTCAGATTCAAGAATCACTAACAACTGGGGACTGTGCCACTGCATTACCCTCACACTCAGCTCGAACACCACTAACCACTGGGGACTGAGCTACTGCAATAGGCTCAAATGCAGGTCCACTACCACTAACCATGGGGGACTGTGACACAGCATCATCTTCAGACTCTGGGCCAGTACAACTAGACACTGGGGATTGGGTCTCTGCATCATCCTCACACTCAGGGCCAGTACCACTAACCACTGGGGACTGCGCCACTGCATCATCCTAACACTCTGGTCAAGTACCACTAACCACTGGGGATTGTGCAAATGCACCATCCTCATAATCAGGTCCAGTACCGCTAACCACTACAGACTGTGCCACTGCGTCCTCACCACAATCAGGACCAGTTCTATTATCTACTGGAGACTGTGCCACCACATCGTCCTCTCACTCAGGTCCAGTATAACTACTCACTGGGGACAGTGCCACTGCATCACCTTTACACTAATGTCCAGTAACATTAACCACTGGTGACTGTGCCACTGCATCATCCTCAGACTCAAGGCCAGTAGCATTAATCACTGCAGACTGTGCTACTGCATTTTCAGCACACTCAGATCCAGTACCACTAACCTCTCGGGACTGTGCCACTACATCATCCTCACGCTTGAGTCCAGCACCACTAATCACTGAGGACTGTACCACTGTATCATCCTCACACTCAGATCCAGTACCACTAATCACTGAGGACTGTGCACTGCACCATCTACAGGCTCATGTCTAAGTACTATTAACAACTGAGGACTCTGCCTCTGCATCATCCTCATGCTCAGGTCCAGCAACACTAACCATTTGGGACTGTGCCACTGCATCATATTCACACTCAGGACCAGCACCACCAACTACTGGGGACTGTGCCACTGCACCATCTACAGACTCATGTCCAAGTACCATTAAAAGCTGGGGACTGTACCATTGCATCATCCTCACACTCAGTTCCAGTACCAATAATCATTGAGGACTGCATCACTGAATCATCCTCATACTCAGATCCAGTACCACTACCCACTGGAGACTGTGCCACTGCAACCTTCCACAGACCCTTGTTCAGTACCACTAGTCTCTGGGGACTGTGCCACTGCATCATCCTCACACAGATGTCAACACCAATAATCACAGGGGAATGTGCCTCTGCATCATCTTCAGACTCAGGGATAGTGCCACTAGACACTGGGCACTGTGCCATAGCATAATTCTTAGACTTAGGGCCAGTACTACTAACCATTGTGGACTGTGCCAATGCATCCTCCTAACCCTCTGGTTTATTACCATTAACAACTGGGAACTGTGCAACTGCATCATCCTCACACTCATGTACAGTACCACTAAATACTGAGGACTGTGTTACTGCGTCATCCTCAGGCTGAGGACTAGTACGACTATCCACTGGGGAAGGTGAAACTGCATCATCCTCACACTTAGGACCAGCACTGCTAACCACTGGGGATTGTGCTACTGCATCATGCTCAGACTATGTTCCAGTACCATTAATCACTGAGGACTGTGCCACTGAATCATTCTCACATGCAGATCCACTACCACTAACCAGGCGGTACAGTATCATCCTCACACTCGTGTACAGTACCACTAAATACTGTGGACTCTGTTACTGCATCATCCTCAGACTGAGGCCTAGTACAACTAACCACTGGGGAAGGTGAAACTGCATCATCCTCACACTTAGGACCAGCACTGCTAAACATTGGGGATTATGCTACTGCATCATCCTCAGACTCAGTTCCAGTACCATTAATCACTGAGGAATGTGTCACTGAATCATCCTCACATGCAGATCCACTACCACTAACCAGGCGGTACTGTGCCACTGCACCATCCTCAGACTCAGATTCAAGTATCACTAACAACTGGGGACTGTGCCACTGCATTACCCTCACACTCAGCTTGAATACCACTAACCACTGGGGACTGAGCTACTGCAATATGTTCAAATGCAGGTCCACTACCACTAACCATGGGGGACTGTGACACAGCATCATCTTCAGACTCTGGGCCAGTACCACCAACCACTGGGGACTGTGCCACTGCACCATCAACAGACTCATGTCCAAGTACCATTAAAAACTGGGGACTGCACCATTGCATCATCCTCACACTCAGTTCCAGTACCAATAATCACTGAGGACTGCATCACTGAATCATCCTCACACTCAGATCCAGTACCACTAACCACTGGAGACTGTGCCACTGCAACATTCCACAGACCCTTGTTCAGTACCACTAGTCTCTGGGGACTGTGCCATTGCATCATCCTCACACAGATGTCAACACCAATAATCACAGGGGAATGTGCCTCTGCATCATCCTCAGACTCAGGGATAGTGCCACTAGACACTGGGGACTGTGCCACAGCATAATCATCAGACTCAGGGCCAGTACCACTAACCACTGGGGACTGTGCCACTGCATCATCCTAACCCTCTGGTTCAGTACCAATAACCACTGGGGACTGTGCAACTGCTTCATCCTCACACTCATGAGCAGTATCACTAAATACTCTGTAATCTGTTTCTGCGTCATCCTCAGACTGAGGACTAGTATGACTAGCCACTGGGGTAGGTGAAACTGCATCATCCTCATACTCAGGACCAGCACTGCTAACCATGGTGGATTGTGCCACTGCATCATCTTCAGACTCAGTTCCAGTACCATTAATCACTGAGGACTGTGCCACTGAATCATCCTCATATGCAGATCCATTACCACTAACCTGGTGGTACTGTGCTACTGCACCAACCACAGACTCGTGTCTGTTACCACTAACCACAGGGAACTGTACCACTGCATCATCCTAGGACTCAGGTTCAAGTAGCACTAACAACTGGGGACTGTGCCACTGCATTATCCTCATACTCGGGTCCAACAACGCTAACCACTGGGGACTGTGCCACTGCATCATGCTCACACTCAGGTCCACTACCACTAACCATGGGGGATCTGTGAAACTGCATCATCCTCACACTCAGGGCAAGCACAACTAGTCATGAGGGACTGTGCCACAGCATCATCCTCAGACTCAGGGACAGTACAACTAGACACTGGGGATTGTGCCTCTGCATCATCCTCACACTCAGGGCTAGTACCACTAGCCATTGTGGACTGCACCACTGCATCATCCAACACTCAGATCCAGTACCACTAACCATAGGCGACTGTGCAACTGCACCATCCTCACACTGAGGTCCAGTACCGCTAACCACTACAGACTGTGCCACTGCATCTTCACCACAATCAGGACCAGTTCTATTACCCACTGGAGACTGTGCCACCACATCATCCTCTCACTCAGGTCCTGTATAACTACTCACTGGGCACTGTGCCACTGCATCACCTCTACAGTAATGTACAGTAACATTAATCACTGGAGACTGTGCCACTGGATCATCCTCAGACTCAAGGCCAGTAGCATTAATCACTGCTCACTGTGCCACTGCATTTTCAGCACACTCAGATCCAGTACCAGTAACCTCTCGGGACTGTGCCACCACATCAACCTCCCATTTGGGTCCAGCACCACTAATCACTGAGGACTGTACTACTGTATCATTCTCACACTCAGATCCAGTATCACTAACCACTGGGGACTGTGCACTGCAACTTCTACAGACTCATGTCCAAGTACCATTAACAACCGGGGACTGGACCACTGCATCATCCTCACACTCAGTTCCAGTAAAAGTAATCACTGAGGACTGCACCACAGAATCATCTTCACACACAAATCCAGTACCAATAACCACTGAAGACTGTGCCACTGTAACCTTCCACAGACTCTTGTCCAGCACAATTAGTCTCTGGGGACAGTGCCACTGCATCATCCTCACTCTGAGGTCAACGCCATTAACCACTGGGGAATGTGTCTCTGCATCATCCCCACACTCAGGAATAGTACCAGTAGACACTGGGGACTGTGCCACAGCATAATCCTCAGACTCAGGGCCAGTACCACTAACCTCTTGGGACTGTGCTACTGCATCATCCTCAGACTCAGGTCCAGGACCACTATTCACTGGGGAATGTGCCACTGCATCATCCTTACCCTCAAGTTCAGTACCATGAACCACTGGGGACTGTGCAACTGCATCATCATCCTCACACTCATGTACAGTACCACTTAACACTGCAGACTCTGTTACTGCATCACCTCAGACTGAGGACTACTCCAACTAACCCCTGGAGAAGGTGAAACTGCATCATCCTTACACTCAGGGTCAGTACTGCTAAGCATGGGGGATTGTGCCACTGCATTATCTTTAGACTCAGTTCCAGTACCATTAATCACTGAGGACTGGACCACTGAATCATCCTCACCTGCAGATCCACTACCACTAACCAGTGGGTATTTTGCCACTGCACTATCCTCAGACTCATGTCCATTACCTCTAACCATGGGGAACCGTACCACTGCATCATCCTCAGACTCAGGTCCAACACCACTAACCACTGGGGACTGTGCCACTGCAATATGCTCTCACTCAGGTCCACTACCACTAGCCATGGGGGATCTGTGTCACTGCATCATCCTCACACTCAAGGCCAGCACCACTAACCATGGGGGACTATGCCACAGCATCATCCTCAGACTCAGGGCCAGTACAACTAGACACTGGGGACTGTGCAACTGCATCATCCTAACACTCAGGTCCAGTACAACTAACCACTGGGGACTGTGCACAGCACCATCTACAGACTCATGTCCAAGAACCAATAACAACTGGAGACTGTACCTCTCCATCATCCTCACACTCAGGTCTAGCACGACTAACCAGTTGGGACTGTGCAACTGCATCATATTCACACTCAGGCCCAGCACCACTAACTACTGGGAACTGTGCCACTGCATCATCTTCAGGCTTAGGGTCCATACCCCTAGACACTTGGAACTGTGCACCAGCATCATCCTCAGATTCAGGGCCAGTACAACTAGATACTGGGGACTGTGTCTCTGCATCATCCTCACATTCAAGACCACTACCACTAGCCACTGGGGACTGTGCCACTCCATCATCCTAAACAGTCAGGTCCATTACTACTAACCACTGTTGACTTTGCAACTTCCCTATTCTAACACTCAGGTACCGAATCACTAAATACTGGAGACTGTGCCACTGTACCATCCTAACAATGAGGTTCAGTACCACTAACCACTACAGACTGTGCCACTGCATTCTCCCCACAATATTGACCAGTTCTATTAACCACTGGAGACTGTGCCACCACATCATCCTCACACTCAGGTCCATTATAACTACTCACTTGGGACTGTGCCACTGCATCACCTTTACACTAATGTTCAGTAACATTAACCACTTTTGACTGTGCCACTGCATCATCCTCAGATTCAATCCAGTAGTATTAACCACTGAAGACTGTGCCACTGCATTTTCCTCACACTCAGATTTAGTACTAATAACCTCTCATGACTGTGCCACTACATCATCCTCACACTTGGGTCCAGCACCACTAATCACTGGGGACTGTGCACTGCACCATCTACAGACTCATGTACAAGTACCATTAACTACTGTGGACTGTGCCCTCTGCATCATCCTCACACTCAGATCCAGCACCACTAACCTCTTAGGACTGTGCAATTGCATCATCTTCTCACTCAGTTCCAGTACCAGTAATCACTGAGGACTGCGTCACTGAATCATCCTCACACTCAGATCCAGTACCACTAACCACTGGAGACTGTGCCACTGCAACCTTCCACAGACTCTTATCCAGCACCACTAGTCTCTGGGGACTGTGCCACTGCAGTATCCTCACACTGAGGTCAACACCAATAATCACAGGGGGAATGTACCTCTGCATCATCCTCAGACTCAGGGATAGTGCCACTAGACTCTGGGAACTGTGCCAGAGCATAATCATTAATCTCAGGGCCAGTACTACTAATCACTGGGGACTGTGCCACTGCATCCTCCTCAGACTCAGGTCCAGGAAAACTATCAACGGGGGACTATACCACTGCATCATCCTAACTCTCTGGTTCAGTACCATTAATCACTGGGAACTGTGAAATTGTAACATCCTCACACTCATGTACAGTACCACTAAATACTGTGGACTCTGTTACTGCGTCATCTTCAGACTGAGGACTAGTACGACTAACCACTGGGGAAGGTGAAACTGCATCATCCTCACACTTAAGACCAGCACAGCTTACCATGAGGGATTGTGCCACTGCATCATCCTCAGACTTAGTTCCAGTACCATTAATCACTGAGGACTGTGCCACTGAATCATACTCACATGCAGATCCACTACCACTAACCGGGTGGTAGAGTGCCACTGCACCATCCTCAGACTCGTGTCCATTACCACTAACCACAGGGAACTGTACCACTACATCATCTTCAGACTCAGATTCAAGTATCACTAACAACTGAGGACTGTGCCACAGCATTATCCTCACACTCAGGTCCAACAGCACTAACCACTGAGGACTGTGCTACTGCAATATGCTCACATGCAGGTCCACTACCACTAACCATGGGGGACTGTGACACAGCATCATCTACAGACTCAGGGCCATTACAACTAGACACTGGGGATTGTGCCTCTGCATCATCCTCACACTCACGGTCAGTACCACTAGCCACTGGGAACGGCACCACTGCATCATCCTAACACTCAGATCAAGTACCACTTACCACTGGGGACTGTGCAAATGCACCATCCTCACAATGAGGTCCAGTACCGCTAACCACTACAGATTGTGCCACTGCATCCTCTCCACAATCAGGACCAGTTCTGTTAACTACTGGAGACTGTGCCACTGCATCATCCTCACACTCAGGTCCAGTATAACTACTCACTGGGGACTATGGCACTGTATCACCTTTACACTAATGTCCAGTAACATTAATCACTGGTGACTGTGCCACTACATAATACTCAGACTCAAGGCCAGTAGCATTAATCACTGCAGACTGTGTCACTGTATTTTCAGCACACTCAGTTCCAGTACCACTAACCACTCAGGACTGTGCCACTACATCATCCTCACATTTGGGTCCAGCACCACTAATCACTGAGGACTGTCCCACTGTATCATCCTCACACTCAGATCCAGTACCACTAATCACTGGGGACTGTGAACTGCACCATCTACATACTGATGTCCATGTACCAATAACAACAGGGGACTGAAAAACTGCATCATCCTCACATTCAGTTCCAGTATCAGTAATCACTGAGGACTGCGCCACTAAATCATCCTCACACTGAAATCCAGTACCATTAACCACTGGAGACTGTAGCACTGCAACCTTCCACAGACTCTTGTCCATCACCACTAACCTCTGAGGACTGTGCCACTGCATCATCCTCACACTGAGGTCAACACCACTAACCACAGGGGAATGTGCCTCCACATCATCCCCAGACTCAGCGATAGTACCACTAGACACTGGGGACTGTGCCACAGCATAATCTTCAGACTCTGAGACAGTACCACTAACCATGTGGGACAGTGCCACTGCGTCATCCTCAGACTCAGGTCCAGGACCACTATCCACTGGGGACTGTGCCACTGCATCATCCTAACCCTCCGGTTCAGTACCATTAACCACTAGGGACTGGGCAACTGCATCATCATCCTCACACTCATGTACAGTACCACTAAATACTGCAGACTCTGTTGCTGCATCATCCTCAGACTGAGGACTAGTATGACTAACCACTGGGGAAGGTGAAACTGCATCATCCTCACACTCTGGGCCAATACTGCTAAGCTTGGGGGATTGTGCCACTGCATTATCCTCAGACTCAGTTCCAGTACCATTAATCACTGAGGACTGTACCACTGAATCATCCTCACATGCAGATCCACTACCACTAACCAGTGGGTACTTTGCCACTGCACCATCCTCAGACTCATGTCCATTACCACTAACCATGGGGTACTGTACCACTGCATCATCCTCAGACTCAGGTCCAACACCACTAACCACTGGGGACTGGGCCACTGCAATATGATCACATGCAGGTCCACTATAACTAACCATGGTGGGGTCTGTGACACTGCATCATCCTCACACTTAAGGCCTGCGCCACTAACCACGGGGGACTGTGCCGCAGCATCATCCTCAGACTCAGGGCCAGTACAACTAGACACTGGGGACTGTGCCTCTGCATCATCCTCACAATCAGGGCCAGTACCACCAGCTACTGGGGACTGTGCGACTGCCTCATCCTAACACTCAGGTCCAGTACCACTAACCACTGGGGACTGTGCACTGCACCATCTACAGACTCATGTCCAAGTACCATTAACAACTAGGGACTGTGCATCTGCATCATCCTCACATTCCGGCCCAGCATGACTAGCCACTTCGGACTGTGCAACGGCATCATATTCACACTCAGGACCAGCACCACTAACTACTGTTGACTGTGCCACTGCATCATCCTCAGACTTAGGGTCCGTACCCCTAGACACTGGGGACTGTGCACCAGCATCATCCTCAGACTCAGGGCCAGTACAACTAGAAACTGGGGACTGTGCCTCTGCATCATCCTCACGCTCAGGTCCATTACCACTAACCACTGGGGACTGTGCAACTGCCCCATTCTCACTCTCTGGTACAGTATCACTAAATACTGGGGACTGTGCCACTGCACCATCCTCACATTGAAGTCCAGTATAACTACTCACTGGGGACTGTGCCACTGTATCACCTTTACACTAATGTCCAGTAACATTAACCACTGATGCCTGTGCCACTGCATCATCCTCAGACTCAAGGCCAGTAGCATTAATCACTGCAGACTGTGCCACTGCATTTTCCTCACACTCAGATTTAGTACCACTAACCTCTCAGGTCTGTGCCAATATATCATCCTCACACTTGGGTCCAGCATTACTAATCACTGAGGACTGTACCACAGTATCATCCTCACACTCAGATCCAGTACCACTAATCACTGGGGACTGTGCACTGCTCCATCTACAGACTCATGTCCAAGTACCATTAACAACTGGGGACTGTGCCTCTGCATCATCCTCACACTCAGGACCAGCATCACTAACTCCTGGGGACTGTGCCACTGCATCATCCTCAGACTTAGGGCCCATACCCCTAGACACTGGGGACTGTGTCACTGGATCATCCTCACACTTAGGGACAGTACCACAAACCACTGGGAACTATGCCACTGCAGCATCCACACACTTGGGTCCAGTTACACTAATCACCATGGACTATACCACTGCATCTTCCTCACAATGAAATCTGGTACCACTAACCACAAGGGAATGTGCCACTGCATTATCCTCATACTCATTTCTAGTTCCACTATCCAAGAAGGACTGTGCCACCACATCGTCCTCAGACTCACGTCCAGTACCACTAACAACTGGGGACTGTGGCACTGATCATCCTCACACTCAGGTCCAGTAGCATTAACCACAGGGCACTGTGTCACTATATGATCCTCAGACTCAGGTCTACTACCACTAACCACTGTGGACTGTACCACTGCATCATCCTCACTCTCAGTTCCAGTACTACTAACCACTGGGTAGTGGGCCACTGCATTATCTTCCCACTCAGGTCCAGTAAAACTAACAACTGGTGACTGTACCACTTCATCATCCTCAGTCTCTACTCCAGTACTAATAATCACTGGGGACAGTACCACGGCATCTTCCTCACAATGAAATCTGGTACCACTAACCACTAGAGAATGTGCCACTGCATTATCCTCACACTCATTTCTAGTACCACTATCCAAGAAGGACAGTGCCACCACATCATCCTCAGACTCACGTCCAGTACCACTAACAACTGGGGACTGTGTCACTGATCATCCTCACACTCAGGTCCAGTAGCATTAACCACAGGGCACTGTGTCACTATATCATCCTCAGACTCAGGTCCACTACCACTAACCACTGTGGACTGCACCACAGCATCATCCTCACTCTCAGTTCCAGTACCACTAACCACTGGGTAGTGTGCCACTGCATTATCTTCCCACTCAAGTCCAGTAAAACTAACAACTGGTGACTGTACCACTTCATCATCCTCAGTCTCTACTGCAGTACTACTAATCACTGGGGACAGTGCCACTGCATCATTCTCACATTCATGTCCAGTAACATTAACCACAGGTGACTGTGGCACTGCATCATTCTCAGACTCAGGGCTAGTACCATAAATCAATAGGGACTGTGCCACTGCATCATCCACACACTCATGTCCAGTGCCACTAAGCACTGGAGGCTGTGCCACTGCATCATCCTCACTCTCTGGTCCAGTATCACTAAATACTGGGGCTGTGCCACTGCATCATCCTTAGACTCAGAGCTAGAACCATAAATCAATAGGGACTGTGGCACTGCATCATCCACACACTCATGTCCAGTGCCACTAAGCACTGGAGGCTGTGCCACTGAATCATCCTCACTCTCTGGTCCAGTATCACTAAATACTGGGGCTGTGACACTGCATCATCCTCACACTGAGGCCCAGCACCCCTAACCACTTGGGACTGTACCACTGCTTCATCCTCACACTCAGGTCCAGTACCACTTACCACTGGGGACTGTGCCACTGAATCATTCTCACTCTCCGGTCCAGTACCACTACCCACTGGAGACTGTGCCACTGTATCATCTACACACTCATGTCCAGTAATATTAACCATGGGTGACTGTCCCACTGCATCATCCTCAGAATCAAGGCCAGTACCATTAATCACTAGGGACTATGTCACTGCTTCATCCTCACACTCAGGTCCAGTACAACTAACCACTGGGGCTGTGCCACTACATCATCTTCACACTCAGGTCTGGTACTACTAACCACTGGAGACTGTGCCACTGTATCATTCTCAGACTCAGGTCCAGTATCATTAACCTCTGGGGGATGTGACCTTGCATCATCTTCACACTCTTGTCTAATACCATTAACCACTGTTGACTGTGCCACTGCATTACCCTCAGACTCAGGTCCAGTACCACTAACCACTGGGGATTGTGCCACTGCATCATCCTCAGACTCAGGAAGAGTACCACTAAATACTGTGGCTGTACCAATGCATTACCCTCAAACTCAAGTCCAGCACCCCTAACCACTGGGGACAGTTTCACTGCATCATCCTCATACTCAGCTCCAGTAGTACAAACAACTGGGAACTGTGCCACAGTATTAACTTCAGACTCTGGTCCAGTACCAGTTACCAATGGGGTGCGCGGCACTGCATCATTCTCACATTCATGTCTAGTACCACTAACTACTGGTGCCTGTGCCACTTCATTATCCTCAGTCTCTAGTCCAGTACTACTTCTAACCACTGGAAACCATGCTGCTGTATCATCCTCACGCTCAATAGCAGTACCACTAACCACTGCGGAGTGTGCTACTGCATTATCCTCAAACTCAGATCCAGTACCACTAACCACAGTAAACTGTGTCACTGCATCATCCTCATACTCAGCTCCAGTACCCCTAACCACTGGAGACTGTGCCACTGCAGTACCTTCCCACTCAGGTCCAGTACAACTAACCACTGGTGACTGAACCACTTCATCATACTCAGTCTCTAGTCCAGTAGTACTAACCACTAGGGACTGTGCTGCTGTTTCATCCTCACACTCCAGTTCAGTATCACTACCCACTCTAGACTGTGCCAGTGTATCATCTTCACATTCATGTTCAGTAACATTAATGACAGGTGATTGCGCCACTGCATCATCCTCAGATTCAGGAACAGTACCATAAATTATTAGGGACTGTGCCACCACATCATCCTCACACTCAGGTCTAGTACCACTAATCACTGGGATTGTGCTACTACATCATCCTCACATTCAGGTCCAGTACCACTAACCCCTGGAGACTGTGCCACTGCATCATCTGCAGTCTCGGGTCCAGTACTTTTAAACTCTGTGGGCTGTGCCCTTGCATCATCTTCATACTCTTGTCTAATACCATTAACCACTGTTTACTGTGGCACTGCATCATCCTCAAACTCAGGTCCAGTACCACTAACCACTGGGGACTGTTCCACCGCATCATCCTCACACTCAGCTCCAGTACTACTAATAACTGGGTACTGTGCCATTGCATTATCTTCAGACTCTGGTCCAGTACCAGTAACCCATGGGGTGTGGCACTGAATCATCCTCACACTCATGTCTAGTACCACTAACTACTGGTGACTGTGCCACTTCATTATTCTGAATCTCTAATCCAGTACTACTTCTAACCACTGGAAACTGTGCCACTGCATCATCCTCACAATCAGAAGTAGTACCACTAACCACTGGGGAGTGTGCTACTGCATCATCCTCTAACTCAGGTCCAGTACCACTAACCACAGTAAACATTGTCACTGCATCATCCTCACACTCAGCTCCATAGCCACTAACCACTGGGGTCTGTGCCACAGCATTTCTTCCAACTCAGATCCAGTACCACTAACCTCTAGGGACTGTGTCACTGCACCATTTACAGACTCATGTCAAAGTACCATTAACAAATGGGAACTGTGCCACTGCATCATCCTCACACTCAGTTCCAGTACCAGTGTTCACTGAGGACTGCGCCACTGAATCATCCTCACACTCAGATCAAGTACCACTAACCACTGGAGACTGTGCCACTGCAACCTTCCACAGACTCTTGTCCAGCACCACTAATCTCTGGGTACTGTGTCCCTGCATCATCCTCACACTGAGGCCAACACCAATAACCACAGGGGAATGTGCTTCTGCATCAGCCTCTGACTCAGGGACAGTACCACTAACCACTTGGGACTGTGCCACTGCATAATACTCAGACTCAGGAACAGGACCACTAACCACTGGGGACTGTGCCGCTGCATCATCCTAACTCTCCAGTTCAGTACCATTAACCACTGGGGACTATGCAGCTGCATCATCCTCACACTCATGTACAGTACCACTAAATACTGTGGACTATGTTACAGCATCATCCTCAGACTGAGGACTAGTATGACTAACCACTGGGGACGGTGAAACTACATCATCCTCACAATCAGGGCCAGCACATTTAACCAAGGTAGATTGTGCCACTGCATCATCCTCAGACTCAGTTCCACTACCATTAATCACTGAGGATTGTGTCACTGAATCATCCTCACACCTAGATCCACTACCACTCACCCATGGGTACTGTGCCACTGCACCATCCTCAGAATCTGTTCCATTACCACTAACCATGGGGAACTGTACCACTGCATCATCCTCAGACTCAGGTTCAAGTATCACTAACAACTGGTGACTGTGCCACTGCATTATCCTCACAATCAAGACCAACGCCACTAACCACTGGGGACTGTGCCACTGCATTATGCTCACACGCAGGTCCACTACCACTAGCGATGGGGGACTGTGCCACAGTATTATCCTCAGACTCAGGGCCAGTACAACTAGACACTGGGGATTGTGCCTCTGCATCATCCTCACACTCTGGGCCAGTACCACCAGCCACTGGGGACTGTGCCACTGCATCATCCTAACACTCAGATCCAGTACCACTAACCACTGGGGGCTGTGCAACTGCCCCATCCTCACCCTCAGGTACAGTATCATTAATTACTGTGGACTGTGTCACTGCATCATCCTCACACTAAGATCCAGTACCGTTAACCACTGCAGACTGTGCCTCTGCATCCTTCGCACAATCAGGACCAGTGCTGTAAACCACTGGAGACTGTGCCACCACATCATCCTCACACTCGGGTGCAGTATAACTACTCATTGGAGACTGTGCCACTGCATCACCTTCACACTAATGTGCAGTAACATTAACCACTGGTGACTGTGCCACTGAATCTTCCTCAGACTCATGCCCAGTAGCATTAATCACTGCAGACTGTGTCACTGCATTATCCTCATACTCAGATATAGTACCACTAACCTCTCAGGACTGTGCCACTACATCATCCTCACTCTTAGGTCCAGCACCACTAATCACTGAGGACAGTACCACTGTATCATTCTCACACTCAGATCCAATACCACTAATCACTGGGGACTGTGCACTGCACCATCTATGGATTCATGTCCAAGTACCATTAACAACTGGGGACTGTGCCTCTGCATCATCCTCACACTCAGGTCCAGCACCACTGTCTAATGGGGACTGTGTCACTGCATCATACTCACACTCAGGGACAGTACTACTAACCACTGGGAACTGTGCCACAGCAGCATCCACACACTCAGGTCCAGTAACACTTATCACCAGGGACTATGCCACTGCATCTTCCTCACAATGAAATCTGGTACCTCTAACCACTAGGGAATGTGCCACTGCATTATCCTCACACTCATTTCTAGTACCACTAACCAAGAAGGGACTGTGAAACGGCATCATCCTGAGACTCATGTCCAGTACCACTAACAAGTGGGGACTGTGGCACTGATCATCCTCACACTCAGGTCCAGTAGCATTAACCACAGGGGACTTTGCCACTATATCATCCTCAGACTCTGGTCCACTACCACTAACCACTGTGGACAGTACCACTGCATCATCCTCACACTCAGTTCCAGTACCACTGACCACATGGGGACTGTGCCACTGAATTATCTTCCCACTCAGGTCCAGTACCACTAACCATTGGTGACTGTACCACTTCATCATCCTCAGACTAGTTCAGTACTATTAACCACTGGGGATGGTGCCACTGCTTCATCCTCACACTCCAGTCCAGTACCATTACCCAATGGAGACTGTTCCACTGCATCATCTTCACATTCATGTCCAGTAACATTAACCACAGGTGACTGTGCCACTGCACCATCCTCACACTGAGACCAGTATAACTACTCACTGAGGACTGTGCCACTGTATCACCTTAACACTAATGTCCAGTAACGTTAACTATTGGTGACTGTGCCACTGCATCATCCTCAGACTCAGGGCTAGTAGCATTAATCACTGCAGACTGTGCCACTGCATTTTTCTCACACTAAAATTTAGTACCACTAACCTCTCAGGTCTGTGCCACTATATCATCCTCACACATGGGTCCAGCATCACTAATCACTGAGGACTGTACCACAGTATCAACCTCACACTCAGATCCAGTACCACTAATCACTGGGGACTGTGCACTGCACCATCCACAGACTCATGTCCAAGTACCATTAACAACTGGGGACTGTGCCTCTGCATCATCCTCACACTCAGGACCAGCACCACTAACTCCTGGGGACTGTGCAACTGCATCATGTTCAAACTCAGGACCAGCACCACTAACTACTGGGGACTGTGCCACTGCATCATCCTCAGACTTAGGGCCCGTACTCCTAAACATTAGGGACTGTGTCACTGGATCATCCTCACACTTAGGGACAGTACCACAAACCACTGGGAACTGTGCCACTGCAGCATCCACACATTCAGGTCCAGTTACACTAATCACCACGGACTATATCATTGCATCTTCCTCACAATTAAATCTGGTACCACTAACCACTAGGGAATGTGCCACTGCATTATCCTCACACTCATTTCTAGTACCACTATCCAAGAAGGGACTGTGCCACCACATCGTCCTCAGACTCACGTCCAGTACCACTAACAACTGGGGACTGTGGCACTGATCATCCTCACACTCAGGTCCAGTAGCATTAACTACAGGGCACAGTGTTACTATATCTTCCTCAGACTCAGGTCCACTACCACTAACCACTGTGGACTGTACCACTGCATCATCCTCACTTTCAGTTCCAGTACCACTAACCACTGGGTAGTGTGCCACTGCATTATATTTCCACTCAGGTTCAGTACCACTAACAACTGGTGACTGTACCACTTCATCATCCTCAGTCTCTACTCCAGTACTACTAATCACTGGGGACGGTGCCGCTGCATCTTCCTCACACTCCGGTCCAGTACCACTGCCCTCTGCAGACTGTGCCTCTGCATCATCTTCACATTCATGTCCAATAACATTAACCACAGGTGACTGTGCCACTGCATCATCCTCAGACTTAGGGCTAGTACCATAAATCAATAGGGACTGTGCCACTGCATCATCCACACACTCATGTCCAGTGCCACTAAGCACTGGAGACTGTGCCACTGCATCATCCTCACTCTCTGGTGCAGTATCACTAAAAACTGGGGCTATGACACTGCATCATCCTCACACTGAGGCCCAGCACTCCTAACCACTGGGGACTGTACCACTGCATCATCCTCACACTCAGGTCCAGTACCACTACCCACTGGAGACTGTGCCACTGTATCATCTACACACTCAAGTCCAGTTTTATTAACCATGGGTGACTGTCCCACTGCATCATCCTCAGAATCAAGGCCAGTACCATTAATCACTAGGGACTATGTCACTGCTTCATCCTCACACTCAGGTCCAGTACAACTAACCACTGAGGTTGTGCCACTTCATCATCCTCACACTCAGGTCTGGTACTTCTAACTGCTGGAGGCTGTGCCACTGTATCATTCTCAGACTCGGGTCCAGTACCATTAACCTCTGGGGGATGTGACCTTGCATCATCTTCGCTCTCTTGTCTAATACCATTAACCACTGTTAACTGTGCCACTGCATCTTTCTCAGACTCAGGTCCAGTACCACTAACCACTGGGGATTGTGCCACTGCATCATCCTCAAACTCAAGAAGAGTACCACTGATCACTGGGGCTGTACCACTGCATTATCCTCACACTCAAGTCCAGCACACCTAACCACTGGGGACAATTCCGCTGCATCATCCTCATACTCAGCTCCAGTACCACAAACAACTGGGAACTGTGCCACAGTATTAACTTCAGACTATAGTCCAGTACCAGTAACCAATGGGGTGTGCCACTGCATCATCCTCACATTCATGTCTAGTACCACTAACTACTGGTGCCTGTGCCACTTCATTATCCTCAGTCTCTAGTCCAGTATTATTTCTAACCACTGGAAACCATGCTGCTGCATCATCATCACGCTCAGGAGCAGTACCACTAACCACTGTGGAGTGTGCTACTGCATCACCCTCACACTCAGAAGCAGTACCACTAACTACTGGGGAGTGTGCTACTTCATTATCCTCAAACTCAGATCCAGTACCACTAACCACAGTAGACTGTGTCACTGCATCATCCTCATACTCAGCTCCAAAACCCTTAACCACTGGAGACTGTGCCACTGCAATACCTTCCCACTCAGGTCCAGTAGTACTAACCACTAGTGACTGTACCACTTCATCATCCTCAGTCTCTAGTCCAGTAGTACTAACCACTGGGGACTGTGCTGCTGTTTCATCCTCACACTCCGGTCCAGTACCACTACCCACTCTAGACTGTGCCAGTGTATCATCTTCACATTCATGTCCAGTAACATTAATGACAGGTGACTGCTCCATTGCATCATCCTCAGATTCAGGTACAGTACCATAAATTATTAGGGACTGTGCCACCACATCATCCTCACACTCGGGTCTAGTACCACTATTTACTGGGATTGTGCCATTACATCATCCTCACATTCAGGTCCAGTACCACTAACCCCTGGAGTCTGTGCCACTGCATCATCCACAGTCTCGGGTCCTGTACTATTAAGCTCTGTGGGCTGTGCCCTTGCATCATCTTCATACTCTTGTCTAATACGATTAACCACTGTTTACTGTGGCACTGCATCATCCTCAAACTCAGGTCCAGTACCACTAACCACTGGGGATTGTGCGACTGCATCATCCTCAGACTCAGGAACAGTTCCACTAAACACAATTGCTGTGCCACTGCATTATCCTGACACTCAGGTCCAGCACCCCTAACCACTGGGGACTGTTCCACTGCATCATCCTCGCATTCAGCTCCAGTACTACTAATAACTGGGTACTGTGCCACTGCATTATCTTCAGACTCTGGTCCAGTACCAATAACCCATGGGGTGTGGCACTGAATCATCCTCACACTCATGTCTAGTACCACTAACTACTGGTGACTGTGCCACTTCATTATTCTGAATCTCTAATCCAGTACTACTTCTAACCACTGGAAACTGTGCCACTGCATCATCCTCACAATCAGGAGCAGTACCACTAACCACTGTGCAGTGTGCTACTGCATCATCCTCACCCTCAGAAGTAGTACCACTAACCACTGTGGAGTGTGCCTCTGCATCATCCTCAAACTCAGGTCCAGTACCACTAACCACAGTAAACTTTGTCACTGCATCATCCTCACACTCACCTCTATTGCCACTAACCACTGGGGTCTGTGCCATAGCATTTTCTTCCCACTCAGGTCCAGTACCACTAACCACTGGTGACTGTACTACTTCATCATCCTCAGTCTCTAGTCCAGTACTATTAACAACTGGGGACTGTGCCACAATATCATCTTCACATTCATGTCCAGTGACATTAACCACAAGTGACTGTCCCAGTGCATCATCCTCAGACTCAGGGCCAGTACCATAAATCGTTAGGGACTGTGCCACTGTATCATCCTCACACTCAAGTCCAGTACCACTAACCACTGGAGACAGTGAAACTGCATTATACTCAGACTCTGGACCAGTACCATTAACCATTGGGATTGTGTCACTACATCATCCTCACACTCAGGTCTAGTACAACAAACAACTGGGGACTGTGCCACTGCATCACCCTCACACTCTGGTCCAGTACCACTAACCACGGGAGACTGTGCCACTGTATCAACTTCATAATAATGTCCAGTAACATTAACCATAAGTGACTGTCACACTGCATCATCCTCAGACTCAAGGCCAGTACCATTATTCATTAGGGAATGTGCCACTGCTTCATCCTCGCAGTCATGTCCAGTAACACCTAACCACTGGAACTGTGCCACTACATCATCCTCACACTCAGATCCAGTACCACTAACCCCTGGAGATTGTGCAACTGCATCATCTTCAGACTCGGGTCCAGTACCATTAACCTCTGGGAGCTGTGCCCTTGTAGCATCTTCACACTCTTGTATAATACCATTAACCACTGTTGACTATGCCACTGCATCATCCACAGACTCAGGTCCAGTACCACTAACCATTGGGGACTGTGCCACTGCACCATCCTCAGACTCTGGTCCATGACCACTACCCACTGGGGACTGTGCCACTGCATCATCCTAACACTCAGGTTCAGTACCATTAACCACTGGGGACTGTCCAACTGCGTCATGCTCACACTCATATGCAGTATCACTAAATACTGTGGACTGTGTCACTGCATCATCCTCAGACTGAGGACCAGTACGAATAACCACTGGGGATGGTGAAACTGTATCATCCTCAAACTCAGGGCCAGCACTGCTAACCATGGGGAATTGTGCCACCACATCATTCTCAGACTCAGGGCCAGTATCACTAGCCACTGAAGACCGTGTCACTGCATCATCCTCACACTCCGTTCCAGTACCATTAATCACTGAGGACTGAGCCACTGAATCATCCTCACACACAGATCTACTACCACTAACCAGCTGGTACTGTACCACTGCATCATCCTCAGGCTCAGGTTCAGGTATCACTAATAACTGGGGACTGTGCTACTGCATTATTCTCACACTCAGGCCCAACATCTCTAACCACTGGGGACTTTGCCACTGCATCATGCTCACACTCAGGTCCACTACCACTAACCATGGGGGGTCTGTGCCACTGCATCATCCTCACACTCATGGCAAGCATAACTAACCATGGGGGACTGTGTCATAGCATCATCCTCAGACTCAGGACCAGTACAACTAGACACTGAGGACTGTGCCTCTGCATCATCCTCACACTCAGAGCCAGTACATTAACCACTGGGGACTGTGTTACTGCACCAACCTCACACTCAGGTACAATATCACTAAATACTGTGGACTGTGTCACTGCATCATCCTCAGACTGAGGACCAGTACGAATAACCACTGGGGATGGTGAAACTGTATCATCCTCAAACTCAGGGCCAGCACTGCTAACCATGGGGGATTGTGCCACCACATCATTCTCAGACTCAGGGCCAGTATCACTAGTCACTGAAGACCGTGTCACTGCATCATCCTCACACTCCGTTCCAGTACCATTAATCACTGAGGACTGTGCCACTGAATCATCCTCACACACAGATCCACTACCACTAACCAGCTGGTACTGTACCACTGCATCATCCTCAGGCTCAGGTTCAGGTATCACTAATAACTGGGGACTGTGCTACTGCATTATTCTCACACTCAGGCCCAACACCTCTAACCACTGGGGACTTTGCCACTGCATCATGCTCACACTCAGGGCAAGCATAACTAACCATGGGGGACTGTGTCATAGCATCATCCTCAGACTCAGGGCCAGTACAACTAGACACTGGGGACTGTGCCTCTGCATCATCCTCACACTCAGGGCCAGTACCATTAACCACTGGGGACTGTGTTACTGCACCAACCTCACACTCAGGTACAATATCACTAAATACTGGGGACTGTGCCACTGCATCATCCTCACACTGAGGTCCAGTATCATTAACCACAGGTGACTGTGCCACTGTGTCATCCTCAGACTCAAGGCCAGTACCAAAAATCACTGTGGACTGTGCCACTGCATTATCCTCACACTCAGATCCAGTACCACAAACATCTTGGGAATTTGCCACTACATCATCAACACACTCGGGTGAAGTACCACTAATCACTGAGGACAGTACCACTGCATCATCCTCACACTCAGATCTAGTAACACTAACCACTAGGGACTGTGTCACTGCACCATCTACAGACTCATGTCCAATTACCATTAACAACTGGGGACTGTGCCACTGCATCATCCTCACACTCAGTTCCAGTACCAGTATTCACTGAGGACTGCACCACTGAATCATCCTCACACTCATATCAAGTACCACTAACCACTGGAGACTGTGCCACTGCAACCTTCCACAGACTCTTGTTCAGCACCACTAATCTCTGGGGACTGTGTCACTGCATCATCTTCACACTGAGGCCAACACCAATAACAACAGGGGAATGTGCCTCTGTATCATCCTCCGACTCAGGGATAGGACTACTAGACACTGGGGTCTGTGCCACAGCATAATACTCAGACTCTGGGCCAGTACCACTAACCACTGGGGACTGTGCCACTGCATTATCCTCAGACTCACGTCCAGGACCACTATCCACTGGGGACTGTGCCGCTGCATCATCCTAACTCTCTGGTACAGTACCATTAACCACTGGGGACTGTGCAACTGCATCATCCTCACACTCATGTACAGTACCACTAAATACTGTGGACTATGTTACAGAATCATCCTCAGACTGAGGACTAGTATGACTAACCACTGGGGATGATGAAACTACATCATCCTCACAATCAGGGCCAGCACTTCTAAACAAGGTAGATTGAGCCACTGCTTCATCCTCAGACTCAGTTCCAGTACCATTAATCACTGAGAACTGTGCCACTGAATCATCCTCACATGCAGATCCACTACAACTAACCTGTGGGTACTGTGCCATTGCACCATCCTCAGAATCTTGTCCATTACCACTAATCACGGGGAACCGTACCACTGCATCATCCTCAGACTCAGGTTCAAGTATCACTAACAACTGGTGACTGTGCCACTGCATTATCCTCACAATCAAGACCAACACCACTAACCACTGGGGACTGTGTCACTGCATTATGATCACATGCAGGTCCACTACCACTAACCATGGGGGACTGTGCCACAGCATCATCCTCAGACTCAGGGCCAGTAGCATTAATCACTGCAGACTGTGCCACTGCATTTTCAGCACACTCAGTTCCAGTACCACTAACCTCTCAGGACTGTGCCACTACACCATCCTCACACTTGGGTCCAGCACCACTAATCACTGAGGACTGTACCACTGTATCATCCTCACACTCAGATCCAGTACCACTAATCACTGGGGACTGTGCACTGCACCATCTACAGACTCATGTCCAAGTACTATTAACAACTGGGGACTGTGCCTCTGCATCATCCTCACACTCAGGTCCAGCAACACTAACCACTTGGGACTGTGCCACTGCATCATATTCACACTCAGAACCAGCACCACCAAGTACTGGGGACTGTGCCACTGCACCATCTACAGACTCATGTCCAAGTACCATTAAAAACTGGGGACTGTACCATTGCATCATCCTCACACTCAGTTCCAGTACCAGTAATCACTGAGGACTGTGTCAGTGAATCATCCTCACACTCAGATCCAGTACCACTAACCACTGGAGACTGTGCCACTGCAACCTTCCACAGACCCTTGTTCAGTACCACTAGTCTCTGGGGACTGTGCAACTGCATCATCCTCACACAGATGTCATCGCCAATAACCACAGGGGAATGTGCCTCTGCATCATCCTCAGACTCAGGAATAGTGCCACTAGACACTGGGGACTGTGCCACAGCATAATCCTCAGACTCAGGGCCAGTACCACTAACCACTGGGGACTGTGCCACTGCATCCTTCTCAGACTCAGATCCATGAAAACTATCCACTGGGGACTGTGCCACTGCATCATCCTAACCCTCTGGTTCAATACCATTAACCACTGGGGACTGTGCAACTGCATCATCCTCACACTCATGTGCAGTACCACTAAATACTCTGTACTCTGTTACTGCATCATCCTCAGACTGAGGACTAGTATGACTAGCCACTGGGGTAGGTGAAACTGCATCATCCTCACTTTCAGGACCAGCACTGCTAACCATGAGGGATTGTGCCACTGCAACATCTTCAGACTCAGTTCCAGTACCATTAATCACTGAGGACTGTGCCACTGAATCATCCTCATATGCAGATCCACTACCACTAACCTGGTGGTACTGTGCCACTGCACCATCCACAGACTCGTGTCCATTACCACTAACCACAGGGAACAGTACCACTGCATCATCCTAAGACTCAGGTTCAAGTAGCACTAACAACTGGGCACTGTGCCACTGCATTATCCTCATACTCGGGTCCAACACCATTAACCACTGGGGACTGTGCCACTGCATCATCCTCACACTCAGGGCAAGCACAACTAGCCATGGGGGACTGTGCCACAGCATCATCCTCAGGCTCAGGGCCAGTTCAATTAGACACTGGGGATTGTGTCTCTGCATCATCCCCACACTCAGGGCCAGTACCACCGGCCACTGGGGACTGTGCCACTACATCATCCTAACACTCAGGTCCAGTACCACTAATCACTGGGGACTGTGCCACTGCATCATCCTAACACTCAGATACAGTATCACTAAATACTGTAGACTGTGTCACTGCATCATCCTCACACTGAGGTCCAGTACCACTAACCACTACAGACTGTGCCTCTGCATCCTATGCACAATCAGGACCAGTTCTGTTAACCACTGGAGACTGTGCCACCACATCATCCTCACACTCGGGTGTAGTATAACTACTCATTGGAGACTGTGCCACTTTATCACCTTCACACTAATGTGCAGTAACATTAACCACTGGTTACTGTGCCACTGCATCATCCTCAGACTCATGGCCAGTAGCATTAAACACTGCATACTGTGCCACTTCATTATCCTCACACTCAGATATAGTACCACTAAACTCTTAGGACTGTGCCACTACATCATCCTCACACTTGGGTCCAGCACCACTAATCACTGAGGACTGTACCACTGTATCATTCTCACACTCAGATCCAGTACCACTAATCACTGGGGACTGTGCACTGCACCATCTACAGATTCATGCCCAAGTACCATTAACAACTGGGGACTGTGACTCTGCATCATCCTCACACTCAGGTCCAGCACCACTAACTAATGGGAACTGTGTCACTGCATCATCCTCACACTCAAGGACAGTACTACTAACCACTGGGAACTGTGCCACAGCAGCATCCACACACTCAGGTCCAGTAACACTAATCACCAGGGACTATGCCACTGCATCTTCCTCACAATGAAATCTGGTACCTCTAACCACTAGGGAATGTGCCACTGCATTATCCTCACACTCATTTCTAGTACCACTAACCAAGAAGGGACTGTGAAATGGCATCATCCTCAGACTCATGTCCAGTACCACTAACAACTGGGGACTGTGGCACTGATCATCCTCACACTCAGGTACAGTAGCATTAACCACAGGGGACTTTGCCACTATATCATCCTCAGACTCTGGTCCACTACCACTAACCACTGTGGACAGTACCACTGCATTATCCTCACACTCAGTTCCAGTACCACTAAACACATGGGGACTGTGCCACTGAATTATCTTCCCACTCAGGTCCAGTACCTCTAACCACTGGTGACTGTACCACTTCATCATCCTCATACTCTAGTTTAGTACTATTAACCACTGGGGATGGTGCCGCTGCATCATCCTCACACTCCGGTCCAGTACCACTACCCAATGGAGGCTGTTCCATGGCATCATCTTCACATTCATGTCCAGAAACATTAAACACAGGTGACTGTGCCACTGCATCATCCTCAGACTCAGGGCCAGAACCATAAATCAATAGGGACTGTTCCACTGCATCATCCTCACACTCAGGTCCAGTACCACTAACCACTGGGACTGTGCCACTACATCATCTTCACACTACGTCCCAGTACCTCTAAACACTTGGGACTGTGCCACTGCATCACCCTCACACTCATGTCCTGTAACATTAACCATGGTAGACTGTCCCATTGCATCATCCTCAGACTCAAGGCCAGTACCATTAATCACTAGGAGCTGTGCCACTCCTTCATTTTCACACTCAGGTCCAGTACCACCAAACCACTGTGACTGTGCCACTACATCATCCTCAAACTCAATTCCGGTACCACTAACCCCTGGAGACTGTGCCACTGCATCATTCTCAGACTCAGGTCCAGTACCATTAACCTCTGAGGGATGTGTCCTTTTATCATCTTCAGACTCTTGTCTAATACCATTAACAATTGTTGACTGTGCCACTGCATCATCCACAGACTTAGGTCCAGTACCACTAACCACTGGTGATTGTGCCACTGCATCTTCCTCGCACTCTGGTTCAGCATGCCTAAACACTGGGGACTATACCACTGCATCATCATCACTCTCTGGGCCAGTACCACTACCCACTGGAGACTGTGCCACTGTATCATCTTCACACTCAGGTCCAGTAACATTAACCATGGGTAACTGTCCCACTGCATCATGCTCAGACTCAAGGCCAGTACCATTAATCACTAGGGACTGCACCACTGCCTCATCCTCACACTCAGGTCCAGTACCACTAACCACTGAGATTGTGCCACTACATCATCCTCACACTCAGGTCCTGTTCTACTAACCACTGGAGACTGTGCCACTGTATCATCCTCAGACTTGGTTCCAGTACCATTAACCTCTGGGGGCTGTGTCCTTGCATCATCTTCACACTCTTGTCTAATACCATTAACCACTGTTGACTATGCCACTGCATTGTCCTCAGACTCAGGCCCAGTACCACTAACCAGCTGGGGATTGTGCCACTGCATTGTCCTCATACTCAGGAACAATACCACTAAACACTGGGGCTGTACCACTGCATCATCCTCACACTCAGCTCCAGTACCACTAACAACTGGGAACTGTGTCACTGTATTAGCTTCAGACTCTGGTCCAGTACTAGTAACCAATGGGGTGTTGCACTGCATCATCCTCACATTTAGGTCTAGTACCACTGATTACTGTTGACTGTGCCACTTCATTATCCTCAGTCTCTAGTCCTGTACTATTTCTAACCACTGGAAACCGTGCCGCTGCATCATCCTCAAACTCAGGAGCAGTACCACTAACCACTGTGGAGTGTGCTACTGCATCATCCTCACACTCAGGAGTAGTACCACTAACCAGTGGAGAGTGTGCTACTGCATCATCCTCAAACTCAGGTCCAGTACCACTAACCATAGTAAAGTGTGTCACTGCATCATCCTCATACTCAGCTCCAGCACCCCTAACCACTGGGGACTGTGCCACTGCATTACCTTCCCACTCAGGTCCAGTACCAGCAATCACTAGTGACTGTACCACTTCATCATCCTCAGTGTCTAGTCCAGTACTACTAACCAATGGGGACTGTACTGCTATATCATCCTCACACTCTGGTCCAGTATCACTACCCACTGGAGACTGTGCCAGTGTATCATCTTCACATTCATGTCCAGCAACATTAACCACAGGTGACTGTGCCACTGCATCATCCTCAGACTCAGGGCCAGTACCATAAATCATTAGGGACTATGCCACCACATGATCCTTACACTCAGGTCCAGTACCACTAACCACTGGGATTGCACCACAACATCATCCTCACTCTCAGGTTCAGTACCACTAACCCCTGGAGACTGTGCCACTGCATCATCCTCAGTCTCGGGTCCAGTACCATTAACCTATGGGGGCTGTGCCCTTGCATCACATTTACACTCTTGTTTAATACCATCAACCACTGGTGACTGTGGCACTGTATCATCTTCAAACTCAGGACCTGTACCACTAATCACTGGGGATTGTGCGACTGCATCATCATCCTCAGACTCAGGAAAAGTACCACTAAACACTGTTGCTGTGCCTCTGCATTATACTCACACTCAGGACCAGTACTCCTAACCAATGGGGACTGTTCCACTGCATCATCCTTGCACTCAGCTCCAGTACTACTAAAAACTGGGAACTGTGCCACTCTATTATCTTCAGACTCTGGTCCAGTACCAGTAACCACTGGGGTGTGGCACTGCAACATCCTCACACTCAGGTCTAGTACCACTAACTTCTGGTGACTGTGCCACTTCTTTATCCTCAGTCTCTAGTCCAGTACTACTTCTAACCAATGGAGACTGTACCACTGCATCATCCTCAAACTCTGAAGCAGTACCACTAACCACTGGGGAGTGTGCTACTGCATCATCCTCACACTCGGGTCCAGTACCACTAACCACAGTAAACTGTGTCACTGCATCATCCTCACACTCGGCTCCAGTACCACTAACCACTGGGGACTGTGCCACTGCATTTTCTTCCCACTCAGATTAGTACCACTAACCTCTGGTGACTGTACCACTTCATCATCCTCAGTCTCTAGTCCAGTACTACTAACAACTGGGGACTGTGCTGCTGCATCATCCTCACACTCCGGTCCAGTACCACTATCCACTGGAGACTGTGCCACTGTATCATCTTCACATTCATGTCCAGTAACATTAACCACAGGTGACTGTACCACTGCATCATCCTCAGACTCAGGGCCAGTACCATAAATCATTAGGGACTGTGCCACTGTATCATCCTCATACTCAGGTCCAGTACTACTAAGCACTGGAGACAGTGCCACTGCATTATCCGCAGACTCTGGACCAGTACCACTAACCACTGGGATTGTGCCACTACATCATCCTCACACTCAGGTCCAGTACCACTAACCCCTGGGGAATGTGCCACTGCATCATTCTCACACTCCGGTCCGGTACCACTACCCACTAGAGACTGTGCCACTGTATCCACTTCATACTCATGTTCAGTAACATTAACCATGGGTGACTGTCCCACTGTATCATCCTCAGACTAAAGGCCAGTACCATTAATCACTAGGGACTGTGCCACTGCTTCATCCTCACACTCAAGTAAAGTACCACCTAACCACTGGGACTGTGCCACTACATCACCCTCACACTCAGGTCCAGTACCACTAACTCCTGGAGACTGTGGCACTGCATCATCCTCAGACTCAGGAACAGTACCACTAAACATTGGGGCTGTGCCACTGCATCATCCTCACACTCAGGTCCAGCACCCCTAACCACTAGGGATTGTACCACTGCATCATCCTCACACTCAAGTCCTGTACCACTAATCAATGGGGACTGTGAAACTGCATCATCCTCACTCTCCGATCCAGTACCATTACCCCCTTGAGACTGTGCCACTGTATCATCTTTACACTCAGGTCCAGTAACATTAACCATGGGTAACTGTCCCACTGCATCATGCTCAGACTCAAGGCCAGTACCATTAATCACTAGGGACTGCACCACTGCCTCATCCTCACACTCAGGTCCAGTACCACTAACCACTGTTATTGTTCTACTACATCATCCTCACACTCAGGTCCAGTATCACTAACCACAGGAGACTGCGCCACTGCATCACCCTCAGACTTGGGTCCAGTACCATTATCCTCTGGGGGCTGTGCACTTGCATCATCTTCACACTCTTGTTTAATACCATTAACCACTGTTAACTGTGCCATTGTATCATCCTCAAACTCAGGTCCAGTACCACTAACCACTGGGGATTGTGCCATTGCATCATCCTTAGACTCAGGAACAATACCAGTAAACACTGGGGCTGTGCCACTGCATTATACTCACACTCAGGTCCAGCACCCCTAACCACTGGGAACTCTTCCACTGCATCATCCTCACACTCAGCTCCAGTAACACTAACAACTGGGAAATGTGCCACTGCATTATCTTCAGACTCTGGTCCAGTACCAGTAACCACTGGGGTGTGGCACTGCATCATCCTCACACTCAAATCTAGTACCACTAACTACTGGTGACTGTGCCACTTCATTATCCTCAGTCTCTAGTCCAGTACTACTTCTAACCACTGGGAAACTGTGCCACTGCGTCATCCTCACACTCAGGAGCAGTACTACTAATTACTGTGGAGTGTGCTACTGCAACATCCTCACACTCAGGAGTAGTACCACTAATCACTGGGGAGTGTGCTACTGCATCATCCTCAAACTCAAGTCCAGTACCACTAACCACAGGAAACTGTGTCAATGCATCATCCTCATACTCAGCTCCAGTACCATTAACCACTGGGGACTGTGCCACTGCATTATCTTCCCACTCAAGTCCAGTACCACTAACCACTGGTGACTGTACCACTTCATCATCCTCACTCTCTAGTCCAGTACTGCTAACCACTGGAGCCTGTGCCACTGTATCATCTTCACATGCCTGTCCAATAACATTAACCACAGGTGACTGTGCCACTGCATCATCCTCAGTCTCACGGGCAGTACCATAAATCATTAGGGACTGTGCCACTTCATCATCCTCACACTCAGGTCCAGTACTACTAACCACTGGGATTGTGCCACTATGTCATTCTCACACTCAGGTCCGGTAACACCAACCACTGGAATTGAGCCTCTACATCATCCTCACACTCAGGTCCAGTACCACTAACCCTTTGGAGACTGTGCCACTGCATCATCCTCAGACTCAGGTCCAGTACCATTAACCTCTGGGGGCTGTGCCCTTGCATCATCTTCACACTCTTGTCTATTACCATTAACCACTGTTGACTGTGCCACTGCATCATCCTCAGACTCAGGTCCAGTACCACCAACCACTGGGGAGTGTGCTATTGCATCATCCTCACACTCAGGAGCTGTATCACTAACGACTGTGGAGTGTGCTACTGCGTCATCCTCACACTCAGGAGCAATATCACTAACAACTGTGGAGTGTGCTACTGCATCATCCTCACACTCAGGAGCAGTACCACTAATGACTGTGGAGTGTGCTACTGCATCATCCTCACACTCAGGAGCAGTACCACTAATGACTGTGGAGTGTGCTACTGCACCTTCCTCATACTCAGGAGCAGTACCACTAATGACTGTGGAGTGTGCTACTGCACCTTCCTCATACTCAGGAGCAGTACCACTAACCACTGTGAAGTGTGCTACTGCTTCATCCTCACACTCAGGAGCAGTTTCACTAACCTCTGGGGAGTGTGCTACTGCATCATCCTCAAACTCAGGTCCAGTACCACTAACCACAGTAAACTGTGTCACTGCATCATCCTCAAACTTAGGGCTAGTACCACTAACCACTGGGGACTGTGACACTGCAGCATCCTCACACTCATGTTCAGTATTGTCTACTCATTTTAATATTTTTGAGCACCACCATGTTTACTCACCATTGTTGATGCAGTTGTGGAAATCTCAGAGAACAGATCTTGGTTCTGCCTACTGCTTACCTCAATTAAGAGATCAGCTAAATCCAGTGTTGCAAGCATTTTTTTATCAGCACCAGTACCATCACACACTGCAGATACACTATTACCTCCAACATCCATTCTATGCCCTCATCCCCCTACACTGATGGTCACCACTTCTGTCTTTCCTGCCTTTCCTGCTTGTCTTCTCATTCCTTTCCCTCCACCACTCATTATAACGTAGTAATGTATTGCAATACTAGTGTCTTGAAGAATAACAAAATTACTGCAAACAGTAAAACAGTTACAATCAAATTAAAAATCTATTTCAAGAAAAATAATAACCCAAAATGTTAGCAAGTACCTTCTTGAACCCTGGACAGACATTAGCATTTTATCAGCTCTGGAACATTAAGAGAGTGTGAAGAAATTATAGGACTTAAGAAAAATTGGAAATGAGTTTTCAGGACTTGATTAAAATTAATTATCTGAGAGTGACAGAGAAAACTGAAAATACACTGAACATTTCTGAAGCTAAAGCTGTTGCAGACTGCAGACAAAAGCCTGCCCCTCCCACCACACAGCACTAGTCAAGATCAGCAGCACCACACAGAAAGAGAAGGGAAAAACAATTAACTAAACTCTAGGCAAAGGTATTCAAAATTAAGTCTGCAGAAGCAGAATACCATGTTGAATATCTATTTTTATGTTGATTGCGCACAACGCAAGAAACATATTGGCACAGCTTTCTGAGAAGCAGGCTGTGGGGGCATGGTACTGTTGTGGCCAATGCTCCCACAGCCTGAAAAGGCTTGTCCCACTTCCCCCAATGCCGTTGCAGGCTGCTGGTGACACAAGTTTGGAACATTTGCACCAACTCGATGACAAACCAGACGCTGCAATCAGGGGACACCTCGTCATTAAAGCATAAGCCATCCGCTGCAATGAGGGAGTGACCTGTCATTGCAGGGCAGATCTAACAAGCCTGATATTGTTTGTGGACATGGTGGCAGGTTGCCGCCCTGTTCACAAACAATATAACCCCCCTGCCAACAATGTTTATCTGTCATCGGGTCACTCCCCGCCGGCATAATGTGCCCTCTGCTTTCATTGTCTGCTGATGGGTGCCCAATCTCGTCGGCAGAAAGGAATCCCCTTTGTTATTTGCCAATGGGGTACCCACTCCCATCAGCAGAAAGGAATCCTCCTTTGTTGTTTGCTATTAAGGGTGCCTAATTCTGTTGTTACAGCCCCCCAAAAGCGTAGACTCAAATGCCACTGTGAAGTTAAAAGCCATCCTGCATTGTCTTTTTTTTTTTTTACCTGTAAAGAAAAATGGTCCCTCTCGGTCTCCCAGACCCCCTCCTGCAACCCGAGCCCACCCACTGTGCACCCTGCCTACTCACACTCCCCTCACCCCATACTTACCTCCGGAGTCCGGTGTGATGATCTTCGGTGGACCGGGAACACATCTGCACTCTTCAAAGCCAACTACAAACTGAGGAAATGCCAGTAAGCTGTATAATGGAGTAAATAGGGTTTTTTCAACTTTGCTGCATATCTCAGGCATTTTTTGGAATTTTTTCACCAAATTTTCAACATGGGGTTTTTGGGACCTCTCCTCATGAATACTTCAACTGTCATGGTGTTAATTGGCCCCAAAAGGTGATTTTGTGGTCACTGTACGGAATCACCTTTAGGGGCCGATTAATGAAACGACAGTGCCAGTGTTCATGAGGTGGACTCTCAAAAAGTCTATGTTGCAAATTTAGTGGGAAAAATCCCCAAAATGACTGTTTTACAAGCGTGCGCTGCACAGTTGCTATGCAAGCTTGTAACTTCATGAATTTGCAATATTTTGATGCCAGATTTTCAACATTGGCATTTTGTCACACCTCCTTGTGAACAGTACAGCTGTCATTGTTCACATCATGGCAGAAATGTGTTTTCGCATTTCCGGCGTAGAATAGCGTGGTCACTGTTGGAAATCAGTGTTCAGAACAGATTAAGAAAATGACAGTGACACTGTTCATGACTAGAGATCCTGAAATGGCTATGTTGAAAATTTGGTAACGATACTCCATAAAATGACCATGTTACGAGCGTGCGTTGCGCAGTTTGCACGCACGCTCGTAACTTCGCGAATGTTTAATATTTTCACTCCAGATTTTCAACATTGCCATTTTCCCACACCTACTTATGAACAGTGCAGCTGTCATTTTTCCCATCCTGGCCGAAATGTGTTTTCATAGTTCCAGCACAGAATAGAGTGGTCGCTGTGGGAAATCACTGTCCGGGACAGAGTAATAAAATGACAGTGACACTGTTCATGAGCAGAGGTCCTAAAATGCATATGTTGAAAATCTGGTGATGATGGCCCATCAAATGACTTTGTTACAAGTGTGCATTGCACACTTTCCACACACCCTTGTAACTTTGCAGATTCGTAATATTTTCATGCCACATTTTCAACAATGGCAATTTTTCACACCTCCTTATGAGCAGTACAGCTGTCATTTTTCACAACCTGAGTGAAATGTGGTTTCACAGTTGTGGCACAGAATAACGCGGTCACTGTGGGAAATCAGTTGTTCGGGACAGATTAAGAAAATATCAGTGGCACTGTTCACGAGCAGAGGTCCTAAAATCACTATGTTGGAAATTTGGTGTCAAAACTCCATAACATGACTGTGTTACAAGCGTGCATTCAACTGTTTCCACGCACCCTTGTAACTTCGCAAATTTGTAATATTTTCACGCCACATTTTCAACAGTGGCATTCTTTCACACCTCCTTATGAACAGTACAGCTGTCATTTTTCACATCCTGGCTAAAATATGTTTTTGCACTCCTGATGGAGAATAGCACAGTCACTGTGTGACATCAGTGTTTGGGATAGATTAAGATGGAACGAGTGAGGGGGGGAGTGACCGAGCTCAACTGAGCTCTGTCAGGACTGCTCTGGATTTGTTTGTGGGCAGAAAAAGGCCCCAACACAAGAGGCCAGTACAAAAGGGCAGCCTGCAGTGCTGGGAGAAACAGAACAAGAGAGTGAATGAGGGAGGGGGAGTGAGCGAGCTCACCGGAGCGCTGTCAGGACTGCTGTGGATTTCTTTTTGGGCAGAAAAAGGTGTCAATGCAGGCTGGGACCCAGTAGAAAAGGCCAGCCTGCAGCGGTGGGAGAAACAGTATGAGTGAGTGAGACAGGGGGACTGAGTGAGCTCAACGGAGCTGTATCAGGACTGCTGCGGATTACTTTGTTGGCAGAAAAAGGCACCAATGCAGGCAGGAGCCCCATACAAAAGGGTCGCTTGCAGCGCCAGGACAAACGGAATGAGCGTGTGACAGAAGGAGACTGAGAGACCTCAATGGAGCTTTGTCCATACAGCTGCAGATTTATTTGTGGACAGACAAAGGTGCCAATGCAGCCAGCAGTCCCGTACACAAGCGCAGCCTGCAGCGCCAAGAGAAACAGAATGAGTGAGTGACAGAGCAGTAGTGAGCGAGCTCAACAGAGCTCTATTGTGATTGCTGCAGATTTCTTTGTGGGCAGAAAATGCGGCAATGCAGGCAGGAGCCCAGTACAAAGGGTCAGCTTGCAGCGCAGGCAGAAACGGAATGAGTGAGTGAGACGGGGAGTGAGCGAGCTCAATGGAGCTGTGTTGGGACTGCTTCAGATTTCTTTCTGGCCAGAGCAAGCCACCAAAGCAGGCAGGAGCCCAGTACAGAAGGGCAGCCTGCAGCGGCAGGAGACACAGAATGAGCGAGTGAGGGAGGGGGAGTGAGTGAGCTCAATGGAGCTCTATTGGGACTGCTGCAGATTTGTTTGTGGGCAGAAAAAGGCAGCAATGCATGCAGGGACCCAGTACAAAATGGCAGCCTGCAGTGGCATGAAAACCAGAATGAGCGAGTGAGAGAGGGGGAGTGAGCGAGCTCAATGGAGCTCTATTGTAACTGCTGCAAATGGCGGCAATGCATGCAGGAGCCCAATAGAAAAGGGCAGCCTGCAATGCCATCAGAAACTGAATGAGCAAGTGAGAGAAGGGGACTAAGCGAGCTCAACGGAGCATTGTTGGGACTGCTGAAGATTTCTTTGTGGGCAGAAAAAGGTGCCAACAGAGCCAGGAACCCAGTACAAAAGGGCAGACTGCAGCACCAGGAAAAACAGAATGAGTGAGTGACACAGAGGGAGTGAGCGCCCTTCAACGGAGCTCTGTCGGGACAGCTGTGGATTTCTTTGTGGGCAGAAAAAGGTGCCAACACAGGCAGGAGCCCAGTACAAAAGGGCAGCCTGCAGCACCGGCAGAAACAATGAGTGAGTGAGAGAGGAGAACTCAGCAGGCTCAGCAGACCTGTGTTGGGACTGCTGCAGATTTCTTTGTGGTCAGAAAAAGCCACCAACAGAGGCAGGAGCCCAGTACAAAAGGGCAGCCTGCAGCGCCAGGAGAAACAGAATGAGTGAGTGAGAGAGGGGGAGTAAGCCACCTCAATGCAGCTCTGTTGGGACAGCTGCAGATTTCTTAGTGGGCAGAACAAGGTGCCAATGCAGGCAGGAGCCCAGTACAAAACAGCAGCCTGCAGCACCAGGAGAAACAGACTGAGCGAGTGACAGAGGGGCAGTGAGCGAGCTCAACACACCAGCGTAATCAACATTCGGCATTGACAAATGCTTGTTTAGTTTGTTTTCTGCAATGAACAGCACTACAAATTGTGTCAAAACAGAGCTCTAAGTACTGTGCAGATCCTATCTCCTAAATACACTTCCTAGAACTGCAGACATCACTGCTTTTCTGGGGCTAAATAGTCAAAACTTTGTGTTGCCTGCAAAGTGTTTGCATCCGGGATTCCACTGAAATCCCATATTCAAAGGTGCATGCAGTGTCCACTAAATATGGCTGCGTGTGCTCACAAAGAAAACGTATGTAGCACACAAAGGTAGGAGGAGGACCATGCATACCAGCACAGCGTGATATTCAGTGTGTTAGCGCCACACAACAGGATTAGCATTGACCACTTAGTTTCATACAATTACCACCTACAAAAAGGTCAACTAAACCTGGGCAAACCACAGAGATGGGTGGAGACACTGCAGGCAACAGTGCAAGATGGTTCTCAGTAGAGCACACATAGTGTACATGCTGCAGTAACATATAGAGGAGGAGGAGGAGGAGAGAGTCAGTGCCAGCCCCCCGGGCACACACGTAGGCAGCAGAGGCACTGCCTGCATACAGACAGTACCGTCCCTGAGTCACATTCAAAACCCTCTGCGGTGATCAGCTCATCGGCCAGTACAGGCTCAAAAGGCCCATGCTCAGACAGCTGTATGAGCTGCTGCATGACCAGCTCTGGAATGATACCCAGTGCAGCCATGCATTGGTGTTGAGCTGAAAGTAACAGCTACAGTGCATTTCCTCGCTACAGGAATGTTCCAGACACCAATGAGGGAAACCACTTGTATCTTGCAGTCAGCCACCTCCTGCCTGTTGGACTGCTGGACCATGCAGGTGAGTTTATTGTATTCCCCAGCACATTGGTGGAGCAAATAGCAACCATGCAGCAGTTCCATCGAGTTGCACACTTATCATCTGTACTCGGTGCCATTGATTGCACCCATGTTGCCTTCTGGGCAACCATCAGTAATGGAGTGGCAGTCTATCTCAGTATAAAGGGGTACTTCTCCATCAATTGTGAGGTGGTGTGTGATGCAACAGAGTGCATTATCAGTGTCCTGGAATGGTACCCTGGTAATGCTCATAAGGCCTTCATGTGGCACAATTTCATCTTGAGCCAGAGGTTTGAAAGTAGGGAAATGCCTAGAGGCCATTCATTAGAGATTATACCCCACAGGCCCCCCTAGAAGCCCCATAAGGTACATAATGGGGTGAAACCATGTATGGACCATAGGTCCGAGGTATGCGAGGCTCTATGGGTAGACTAGAGGGACCAGTGATTGTTACCTGTCATCACTGTCCATATGTCTATGCTGCAGTGTGACAGTAACCCATGCCCTTTACCTTCACAGAGGACAGTGCCTACCCCTTGTGTCCATGGTTCCTCACACCTGCCCTCTGCCTTGTGTCCATTGCAGATGACAGGGTCAGTTTGACATACACCACCATGTGCAATATCATCACACATGTGTTTGGAATGCTCTAGATGTGGTTCATGTGCCTTGAGGTGCCCTACAGTATATGGTTCTGAAGGCCTGTGCCATATTCCTTGCCTGTTGTGTACTACACAACATGGCACTCAACTGTGGGAAATGCATGCCAGCCACAGATAAACAGTCTGCATTGGTTACGGAGCCAGAGGACCAGGGTATTCCAGAGCAGCTTGACAGGTGTGATCCTAAAATGGCCAGGAGGGGCCAGGAGTACCGATCCTGAATCATACATAACATCCACAGACATGATAGGTGAGTAAGGACCACAGGAGACTGTAAGAGGGGTAAGTAATGTATTATCACACAGCAAAAGCAACAATAACAACAACAATGCAAGCAGTGCAGTATGCCAGGCGGGGGGGGGGTTACATAACAGGCATAACGCAATTGCAATGTTACCAGGCAAAGTGGGGGGGGTTTGCAAATAGGGCACATACTTACATCCAGGTTAGCAGGTGGTCTTAAAGGGCACCAACAGAGATAAATGCCATCCTGGCTGGGGGTAGGTGGGTACAGGGCATGACAAGCCCACCATGCATGGGGTAGCACATAGGTTACACACAAACACAGGTCATGTAGTAGTAGTAGTACTAAAATATTTCAGTCATACAAGTTTATATGAATTAGGATTCACTTGATTGAGCTACCACTCATTTACAATGAGGTCCTAGGAGTTACATGACAATCAAACAATACAAAGTCATAAAACAATAAATAAATAAATACAAAGGTATACACATAGAATATACAATCTAACAAATTCCATATCAGCCCATATCAGCACTCACACAGAATTACAGGCTAATTGTAACCCCCCCATAAATGGGGGTTCCCAAAAGTCTTCCTTGGGTGCACATAAATGCCCACTGCCAGGCGGGCGTTCTGTGTCTTTACAAGTATAAAAGTGCTTGCATGTGAGTGCCCTGTTAGCCTCCATGCCTGTCCCTTTAAGAGACATTATTTTTGTAATGTATAATTAATCTGGCTAGGGGCTGAGTGTTTCCAGGCTCGAGTCCTGCCCGAGCTACAATAATATTGTTCTGTTCTGCCATCGCTAATGGTACAGAGGAAGCTGTGTTAGAACTGGTAATTGTTTGCTGATTAGCTGCTATAATAATAATGGTATTATAGTTTGTCTAACCTGCCTTTCTTTGCAGCATGGACATTTATGTATTGCACCAATCAGTACCTTTTGGGGACCTTAAAATGGAGTCTGTCGCCAGGGTCTAGTGGGAGTGCATTTCTGAAGGAATTGTAGTTTTTTTCATTTTGGCGCCTAAATGAACCTGGAGGGGGAGCCCTTGCTTTGACAGACAGATGAATCTACCAACCAAACCCTTTTTGGATCAGAAGGAAGTCCTGGTGCTGCCTGCAGCAGAGAGTCAATATGACTTTGGAGTGGAGAAAGTGAACTGCTCAAGACAGAGGAGCAGCTGCTCCTGCTTAGTAATGCAGGAAACTGGTGAGAAGACTGTGTCTGGCCTGCCTGCTTCGTCTTCCCTTCTGAGGGATCTCTAGTGAAATTAATTGGACTAAATCTGAACTGGCTTGTGACCAGAAATACCGAATTGTGACTGCCCTGTTACCTGAAGAAGACCGAAGATGTGCTGTAAGTGATCGGCCTGACAGGATGTCTGAATCACCACAGAGATCACGGTTTTGCTCACAAAAACTGAAATTAGAACTGGACTGTCATCCAACCTGTGGTATTGTGTTTTGCTTTACTATAAATGTGTTGTAAGCGGTCAGTGGGTTGTGATTTGGTTCCCCACTACTTAAGTGTGTCACGCTTGCTGGAAGCTGTCTCCAGCACCTATCGAACTGAATCCAAACTGTTCACCCAGCCTGGGCCCTGCCTCCTTAGCTCAGTCAGCTACTTCAGATGCAGAGATCACCATCGATGAGAGACTCGCCCGGGAATCAGCCCCCTGCTCAACATCTCAAACAGAAACGACACCTCGATGAATCATGTGGGCCCTGCTTCTCCTGGCATACCAGCTTGTCAACCTGCAGTCTCCATTTTGTCCCTCCTGTGTTTTGTATTGGGTAGCATGAGTAAACACCAGGGTAGCTACCTGCAACATCAGCTAAATCAAAAGTGTTGTCATCTGATTCAGTTGTTGTTTTCTTGTCACGAAATGAGCCTCCAGGCTCCGGATTACAAATTGTGTGTTGTTGTGCATGCTCCTTCTTTCCATCACAGGGCCCCGGTCAGCTGCAATATGGTGCCGGCCTACCCAGGGCAACATGTCAGGCTAGCCCACCTACTTTTTTCCCAACTTGGTAACCACAGTGTGTGACTGTGAAGGGACTCTAAAGTGTATGCATGATTGCCTGATTGAATCAGTTACAGAACTAATGAGACAAATTACGCCCCTCCCTTGTTCATTCCCCCTGAATAAATCAGATCTAATTATTTTTGCATTTAACTTGACTGTGGTTCCATTTTGTACAAGAAGCACTGTACTGGTGTTACCTGCTGTGTCTAACCTTAGTTTGCAGGGGGTCTCCAGTGTCAAACTGGTGGAATCAGCCCTAGTGGTAAGTGTAAACAGAGTGGGGATTTGTTTGCTGATTAGGGGTTATTGTAACTCTGTCTGTTGTTCATTGCTTAGACCACTAGAGGGAAAAGAGGGGGTTACAGTGTCCCTGAGGGCTTTTAACCCGGAGGGCTGTACCCAGGTCAGCTACGTTACCAATAATCCTGTCCTCCGGGTAGAGGCACCCATTTTCAGTATCCAGGCCCCTTAACCTACACCTAGTCACTCAGACAGGGAAAGTAGCCCTTGGGATAGTGCCACCTAGGGGTTACATAATTATTACATAAAAATGTCCTGCTAGAAATCTCAAATAAGGCAGCATTGTTTCGAGCTATTGACAGACTGCCTAAACCAAGGCTTAATCCCTGTCCAAAGTTTTTTACCTTTGTTGATCTTTATGAATACCGGTAGTTTATTCCACTTAAGGGGGCCTCTATAAAAAGTTGCCATGGCACACCTTTAGTCTCTCCAGGTCACTGTTTTTGCCACTAGCATAAATAAAGTCCCCATAATTTAACATGGGAATTATCATTGAATTAACAACACTCCTTCTAACCTCACAGCTCATACAGGATCTAACCCTATACAGAGCTCCAAGTCTTTTCCCTATGTTGTTAATTAAGCTATTTATATGAACTCCCCAGTTCAGGAGCTCATCAAGCCAAAGGCCTACATACTTATGGGACCAGGTCCGGTGTTAGCACCCGCCAACCCCGTGGCTGCGGGAGGCCCCCAAATGTAACGAGCATGGCGGCGGGTCTGGCGGCGGGCAGTGGGCCCCAGCGCAGCACAGCACAGCAGCAGCCAGTCATCAGCAAAAGTTGAGGGAGAAACCCTGTACTGTATTCAAAAAAACTTGCATCATCACTTGCAGAGTGCAGCGCAGGTATTAAATTAACTACATCCTTTTCCTACCGTTTCCATTTTTTTGCAGCCTAGGGGGAGTCTCACAAGTTGATGATGCTGCTGTGTGCTGCCTGCAGAGTACCCGATTTCCCGACCCTTCCCTGACGAATGCTGAACATGCTGTGTCCTGTCCATGCCGTGTTCCGCTGAACTAAACTTTGTTACCTGTTTCCCTACATCCTCCTATTGTGCTGCACATGCTGATGTGGGAGGAGGTGTGGTGGAACCAATCACAGGACTCCACGCCGTCCGTTCCTGTTATCACACCTCCTCCCTCTGGGACCTGAACATTTCTGTTCCCTCTCAGGTCCGTAGCTGCATAACAAAAATGGACCCTCTGGCGCTCTTGGAATCACAGCCGAGGACCAGTTCCAGAGCACTAGGGAGAAATCTGAGGATTGCAGCCGCTAGGCTGATGAGCAGAAAGGAGGACTATCGCCCATCCAGCCAGCTACATTGACCATCCGGTCTGGTCCATCCAGACCCGCCGCCGCCGCCCACTGATACAGGGCCCCTGTACTACTGCTAGATCTGTAATTATTTTTTCCTTTTTAAGAAAAAGTGAACAAAGCAGCAGCAGCAGTAGTTTGTTGGGCATTGCAGTGCCACTTTGCCAGTGCAGACCACTACACCGCCACCGTGCCGGTACAGAGAGTGGAGAGGTGACTGACTGCAGTTGCGGTGAGAAGAGAGCCCCACAACAAGGATTCAGGGAGACCAGTACCTTGCCTTGCCTGCCTTTGCTTCTGTTTAGGTAGGTAATACAGGGCAGTGATGAATCTTGATTTGGAGAACGGTGGTGAAGTGCAGCATGGGGAGGCTGAAGAATGGTACTTACTTTGTACCTAACTTAATTATTTTCTTGATGTTATGTTGATCTTTGAATGCTTCTGACAGTATTTGCTTTTGTTTGCTTTTATTTAGTGTTTTACCACTGCTTTACTAGTACTGTAGCAGCCCAAGGCATTAATGTAGGTCTCCTGTGGAAACATGTAGGCCTCTTTAAGGCTCCTGCTGCAGAAACACAAAAGTGTGAATTAGGTGAGTTTCTGGAGTAGGGTGGCCTGTTAAATTGAACAGATGATTGGTTGGGTTGCCAGAGCAATGCAGCCTTGCTGGAGACACACATTAGATGTCCTGTAGTGCAGATGCTATTCACGAGTCACCGACTGGACAGACTTCAGAGGTGAGTAGATTACTGGGGAGGGGGGCCCGGCCCTGTCTGTGAGGCCCCAATTGTAGAGTTTTCTGGAGGCCCCCAAAGTCCTAAAACCAGCCCTGTATGGGACTGTACCTGCCAGATCGGGGATCCCTCCAAGGTAACCACATTCAGGGTCAAGTTTTCCAGATCACCCGGATGTCAGTGAAACAATGTGGGGAGACAACAGGGAGCTCTACAAGGATATCCTCCAGACAGGTGGGGTGGCTGTGTATTATCACACAGCAAAAGCAACAACATCAACAATACAAGTAGCGCAGTGTGCCAGGCAAGGGAGTAACATGATGGGTGTAACACAAATGCAATGTTACCATCAAGGAGGTGGCAAATAGGGCACAAACAACATACACCCATGTTAAAAGGTGGTCCTAAGGAGTATCAACAGAGATAAATGGCTTCCTGGCTGTTAGGAAGGGGTCTGCATGGTATAACAGACCCATCATGCACTGAGGTAGCATGTGGGGTACACACAAACACAGGTCATGTGCGAAGGCAACAGGGATCTCTATAGGGATACTCACCAGACAGGCCAGGTGGGAGCAGTTCTACAAGCCATCCATGCTGGGGTAGGACAGCCTGGGTTATGACATGAGCATTGCTGGTGCTGTTGTAAGGGTACATTGGGGGTGGTTAGTAAACCTGTTAGTGGGTGGTGGTCAGGCGCTGCTTATGTCTGCCCCCTACCACCACTCCAGGTACAGACAGTCTTCTTGCACAGTTTCTTGTATGGTGGGTAGAGATACAGTGAAATCTAATTTCTCTACCAAAATTGTGGTGAAATCAGGAATTTCACCACATGAAATATGTCACGAAACTCATGCATTTCACAAAATATTTTGTGGGTGCTTAATGCATAATTTTGCATGCAAAATGCAGAATTTCACTGGTGAAATATGGAATTTCACCTGCAAATCACAGCATTTCACCTACGAGTGGCAAAATTCCACTGTTTGTGGGTGAAAATCTGCATTTAGTAGGCAAAATTTTGCATTTCACACTTGCAAAATATTTTGTGAAATGTGCAGATTTCTCAAAATATTTTGTGGAATGAAATCTGAGGATTTTACACATCTCTAATGGTGGTGGAATCTCAGCCATGATATAGGTGATGTCCATGATGAGGGTGTAAGCTGCTCTGGCTGCATCCCCATGAAGTACCACCACTGGGGAGTGGCAGGTCATGACCTGGGGTGTGCAGTGTCCTTGGAGACCTGGGAGTCTCAGGTGTACTGGGCATTCTCATCTTGGCACTGTGTGGCATCAGCATATGCCAATGTGTCTGTTGTGATGTGGGACTACTCACATTGAACAGACTGGGCTAAGTTGAAACGTAAGGGAGCAAGGTCACATAAACCATGCTGGTGGTCCAGTGAGGTACAGGTAGCAGTCAGAGAAAAGAAGGCGACCTACACAAAATATAAAACAACAAGAGGGGATAGGGATAAGGAAATGTACCAGCTTGCATCTAGAAAAGTCACCCATATGGTGAGGGGAGCAAAGTCCAGTAAAGAGCAGCGGCTGGCACAGGGGATACATGCAAGGGAAAAGGGGTTCTTCTGGTACATTGGGGAGCGGAGAAAAACTAAGGGCCATCTCAGCAGATTGAGATCAGAAGGAGGGTGGGTGGAAGAGGCGAGGGACCAGGCAGAGGTATTTAATGAGTACTTTGCCTCTGTGTTCACTAGGGAGGGGGATGGGATATCTACAAAGCAAGGCATGAAGGGGATAGAAGCGGCAGTAAGTGGGATCAAGGGAGCAACAGAAATGGAGCAAGAGGGAGGGAGAGGTACCCCAGGAGTGTCACATCTGGGTAAGGATAAAAAGGCCAGTAAGGTGGAGGGGACGGATGATGCTATCTCCACCAAAAGGGTATGGTTAGCCCTCAAGGCTCTAAAGAAAGACAAATCTCCTGGGCCAGATGGCATTCATCCGAGAGTACTATGGGAATTGGCGGACATACTGGCTGCACCCCTGGCGGAGCTTTTCAACAGGTCACTTGAGACAGGGAGGGTACCTAGGGATTGGCGAGAGGCACATGTAGTGCCAATCCATAAAGGGGGTCGAGGGAAGTACCAGGTAACTATAGACCCATCAGTTTGACCTCGGTGGTGGGAAAATTAATGGAGAGTATACTAAAGGAACGATTGGGGGTGTACTTGGAGGAGGTGGGAGGTCTGGATAGTCGGCAACATGGGTTTGTGCCAGGTATATCATGTCAAACCAACCTTGTGGAGTTCTATGAATGGGTAACATCAGAACTGGACAGGGGTAAGCCTGTGGATATATTATTCTTGGACTTCAGCAAGGCATTTGACTCTGTCCCCCACAAAGGTCTGGTGGAGAAACTAATGGGGTTAGGAGTAGGCCCTTTGATGGTCAGATGGTTTGAAAACTGGCTAGCTGGATGCACCCAGACAGTAGTGGTCTGTGGGGAGCTCTCGAACCCTAGAGAGGTTGGTAGTGGGGTACCGCAGGGCTCGGTCCTGGGTCTGATTCTGTTTAATGCATACATATCGGACATCAGGGGGTATAGGGTGTGAAATGAGTCTGTTCATGGATGACTCCAAGATGGGAGCAGTAGTTGAGGGAGAAGAGGGGAGGTTGGCCCTGCAAGGGGACCTGGACACCCTGGAAAGCTGGGCTCACACATGGAAATTAAATTTCAATTTCACCAAGTGCAATGTGTTGCATCTTGGTCGGGGAAACCTTAAACACAGGTACACCCTGGGAGGGTAGGCGCTGGAGGCCCTAATAGGGAAAAAGACCTAGGGTCATGGTGGATGGCGTATGAATAACTCTGAGCAGTGCAGGAGAGTGGCTAGCAAGGCAAACAGGATGTTGGGATGCATCATTAGGGGATCACCTCTAGGGAGCAAGGAAGTGATTCTGCCGCTGTACAATGGACTGGTTAGACCACATCTTGAGTACTGTGTACAGTATGGAGACCACACTTGAAGAGGGACATACAGCTCCTGGAGAGGGTACAGAGGAGGGCAACAAAGATGATATGAGGGCTAGGATTTGACGTATGAGGACAGACTTGAGGAGCTCTGCCTGTTTCATTGGAGTAGAGGAGAGATGGGGGGACATGATTGAGGTCTTCAAGTACTTCAAGGGAATAAATAGGGTAAACATGGAGGGGATCTTTAGACTAAAGCAGGGAGGTATCACCAGAGGGCATGGTTTGAAGTTGGAAATTGGAAGGGTGAGGGGGGGAAAAGAGGAGGAGGTTTTTCACTGAGAGGGTGGTGGACCCTTGGAATGCACGGCCTGGTGAGCTGGTTCAGAGATCCACAGTGGAGGGATTTAAGAGAGGGTGGGACAGACACAGAAAGTGGATGTATCAGATGATGGCCTGTCCCAGGGGGGTGCGGATGGATGATAGAGGTTTCTGGAGCACAAGGGATGGGAGGGTCTCGGCACCCAACTAAGGATCTAAGGTTCGAGCAGACTCTATAGACCGTAAGGCCTAATCTGCTGGCAAATAGTATGTTAGTATGTTACTTTCCCCTTGGGGGGGGTTAATGCCTAGGGATTTTTGTTTAGATTTCTTAGACTGTTTCTATAAATGTATTATTTCGATTATACACTGACAATTTATTGACATCTGTACATATTACACTGCATAGTCTCAATTTTTGGGGGTCCTTGACTAGTACTTTGTATCCGGCATTTACACTGACAATTGATATTATCATGTATAAAATCTTGTTACAGCACTGAAGGCCTTAAGGTTTCTGGAACATAATAGCTGGTTGAGAGTATGTTGGGAATATATCTCCAGCCAGTTTTACTTTCATCAGTGTGATACACTTGCTCACTTTGGGTAAACATCACTTTCATCCTTCTATATGCCATGTAAAGATAATTTCTGTTATTGTAATTTCTGGGGCTTATTTTTTACTTGTTAATATGTTACATTTTGGCATGCAATTGTTTTCACAAACAGAGTTCTGAGCAGAGCTGAAGCTGGCTTCTACTGGTGTACCTCTTTCTTCATTCTTGAGATATATGTCTTTGGGAGGTTTTCTCACTTGACATATAATTTAGTGAGTAGAGAATCTTAGTGTTTTGTTATTCATTAGACTGATACATGGTATAATATATGTGGGTTGAACTCTCTGCCTGCTGTTATCTGTGGACAACTTTGACCTTTAAGTTTGGTTCAGCTGAAAGCACACTTGAGATATTTAAAATCTCTGATGGCACTTTATGCTCTGAAGGCATGTTTTACACCAATAAGAATAATTTCTGTTTTTTTCTGCATGTTCTGAGTGTTAATAATATGGGATTTTCTAGCTAACTGTTATTAAGTTTCCGAATAAGGACTTGTTGGTTTTTAAGCTGCTAAAGCTGTTTGTTCTTTTTGTAACATCCTTGATGGTCCAATAAAAGGTATCAAACCACTTGTTCTGGATTTGTTCTTACTAGGACCAATACGGCATTCTACAGTTTGTTTGTCAACATGGAAGATACTGGAGTTCACCACAAAATATGGCAGTTGCACAACATTAAGAAGAAACTAGCATAGCTCGACAGTGACATCTATTTTTTAGCACAGTGCAAAAGGAATAACATCATCCCTAAAGGTCTAACTATTTGGAATCCATTGAGAAACAATGATAATTCTTCATATGCTGACCAACTATGTTGTGGGACCTCTGAGAAACTGAGAAATCATAAGATCCATAGCTTAAATGCAAAGAAAGCATTTTTGAAGAAACAATTTGATGGAATTGTTACCACACTGGTGAGGATGTCTGGTGGGCCAATTCTAGATATCATGCATGAGATACACATGAACTACCAAAGAACTTTAAGAAAAGCCATGCTTATTTAAAACAGGAAGTTAAATACCCTTCAATGTGCCATACTTCCTAACAACCATAAAGAGCAGAATAGAGTGATTAAACAACTAAACCGCTCAGATGGGCAACTTTCTGTTGTTCATTTGTCCAACCACACACTGACTACTGGGGAATTAAGTGTACTTTCCAAAGGCCACAGTTTCTGCCCAACAAAACCACTAGACAGAATACAGTTTTGTGGTGAAATGGGAGACTACTTCCACAGATTGTGATTTAAAGAATATTTTTATGGCAGAGAAGAAATTACAAGCAGTGAAGAAGTTTTAAGCAGTAACAATTTAATAGATAAGAAAAGAAACACTCTGATCCCCCCTCCCATGGCCATAATAAGAAACTGAATAATTATATCCATTGCTTTCACCAGAGAGTGACTGGGGAAATTCTTAAAAGGCAGAAACAAGCCTGCTTCAACCTCTTGCCATTGGAACGCAGGGCTATTCAAACACTGAAGTCAAACCACAATATTGTCATAAAGAAAGAAGACAAAGGTTCTGCAGTGGTGATACTGAACTGAGAAGATTACATTAAGTAAGTCAACAGACAGCTAAGTGACCATACCTACTACAGAGAATTGGAAAGTGATCCCACAACAGAATATAAAAGAGAACTACATGGATTGGTTAAATCATTTCCAGACCATGTCCAAAACAGAATAACTGCCCTCATCTCTGATGAACTCAAGTCTGGGACATTCTTCATGCTACCTAAAATACATAAACCTGGGAACCCAGAATGTCCCATAGTCTCTGGTAATGGAACCCTGACAGAGTGGATCTCAGGTTTTGTACAAACTATTTTAAAAGCGCTGGTTATACAAAGGAGCAGTTACATTCAGGGCAATACTCACTTCCTGCATAAACTTTCTGGTTTTAAGGACTTACCACCTGATACCGTTTTAGACACAATGGATGTAACATCAATCTTCACTAATATACCGTATATAGATGGCATTTCAGCCTGCCTTAAATACATGTATGAGAAAGGACTGGACCACAACATCGACCCTGACATTGTGGGGGAACTTATTAAATTCATTGTGACACATAACAACTTCAGCTTTAATGGGAAACATTATATTCAAACTATGGGAACAAAATGGGCACCAGGATGGCTCCACAGTATGCTAATCTCTTTATGGCCAATTTGAAGGAGGACTTTTCAATTCATTGCACACAAAAAACCACTTGCTTCCTTCTGTTACATTGATGATTTGTTTATAATTTAGACAGAGGGCACTGACACACTTAATGATTTTCATCAGGAACTTAATAATCTCCACCCACCCATTAAACATTCCATGGAATATTCTGCCACCAGTGTTAATTTTCTGGATACCACTGTCACCATCAAGGATGGAACCCTACGTACATGTATTTACAGGAAGCCAAAAGACAGACAGAGATACTTACACAGGAAAAGTAGTCACCTGGGTCACACAAAAAATATCTCATGTATAGCCAAGCACTTCAGTACCACCATCTCTGTTCAAATGAGGAAGACAGAGATAGACATTTAGCTATGTTGAAAAACACCTTTATTGAACAGGGACACTGTTCCAGAGAAATTGACAGAGCAGTGGAATGTGCTACACAAGTACCAAGAGAACACCTTTGGCAATATAATGAAAGGACCACTACTAACAGAGTACTCTTAGTAGTCACGCATTTTCCTTTCCTTGAACTTCTATGTAAGATTGTTAAGGACCCACAACCAATAATCAGTGAGGATGAAACCCTTAGTTGTATTTTTCGAGAAATGCCACTACTATTTTTTAAACAACCACCCAATTTAGCCAACCAGATTATTAAGAGTAAACTTGAACCTGAACAGAGTGCCATGACATCATATGGCACACAACCTTGTAATAAACATGGATGTAAAACGTGTGAGCACATTTCCACTTCAGACTGTGTGGTTAACTCACAAAATAGACAATTCAGGATATTGGGTAATTATACATGTACATCAAGCAATATTGTTTATCTTATTCAATGCAGGAAATGTCCTCGCCCAGGGTATGTGGGGAAGACAAAATGGCAACTCTGCACTAGAATGAATTCACACAGGTATTATATTAATAGGAAGATGACTGACAAACCAGTGGCACAACACTTCTCTCAGGATGAGCACTCAATCTCAGAAGTGTCTGTGATGGTCTTGAAAGGACATTTCAACAGTAAACAACAGAGACGAGCTTGTGAGATCAGACTTATGTTACTTCTTAATACGGTGGAGGATGGCTTGAACATTGATGTTGGATATATGACACATTACACGTAAACTTACATGGACCTTTACTTCAAAGGATGGACATATATATTTTAGGTTTTTAGTGAGCCTTGAACTTTGACTCTTATACTTATACAGTCCCTCTTAACTGGTTATTTACAGGTTGGCCTCTCACATTAATATTGTGTGAATTTGTGCATGGGTGTGTGTGTATGTGTATGTGTATGGGTTTATGTATATGTTTATGTGTGTGTTGTGGGGGAGAAGAAGAGTGGCACATTGAATTTTTAATATGGGTATTTGAGGTGGGAGGTTATGTGGGTATAGTGAATGTCAATATTGTGGTGATATTGAAGTAAACATGTTCAGGTACATGCCATTATGGTGTCGCATTGGCTAGCACTCTGGGCTCATATTATAGTGGATATTTACTTCCTTCTGCTAGTTCTGTAGTTTGAGTATATACTGTTATGTTTTTACATTCTGTACTTATTAGGATGCATTGTTTCATTTACTTGGGGGTTCATGACAGGTGTGATTCCTTTTTGGGTAAATGTTGTAGTGATTGGTGCAACTGATGGTGTATTAGGATTCATGTACATATATTTCATTTTAAGTAGTTACTTTCCCCTGTGGGGTAATTCATAGAAATTTTTGTTTAGATTCCTTACACTGTTTCTCTATATGTATTATTTCAATTATACACTGACAGTTTATTGAAATCTGTACATATCAGACTGCAAAGTCTCAATTTCTTAGGGGTCTTTGTCTAGCACTTTGTATCTGGCACTTACACTGACAATTAATATTATCATGTATAAAATCTTGTTACAACACTGAAGGCCTTAAGGTTTCTGGAACATAATAGCAGGTTGAGAGTATGTTGGAAATATATCTCCAGCCAGTTGTACTTTCATCAGTGTGATACACTTACTCACTTTGGGTAAACATCACTTTCATCCTTCTATATGCCACATAAAGATAATTTCTGTTATTGTAATTTTTGGGGCTTATTTTTTAATTTTTACTTGCTATTATGTTACATTTCTGCATGCAGTTTTTTTCACAGACAGAGTTCTGAGCAGAATTGAAGCTGACTTCTACTGGTGTACCTCTTTCATCATTCTTGCGGTCTATGTCTTTGGGAGGTTTTCTCACTTGACATATAATTTAGTGAGTAGAGAATCTTAGTGTTTTGTTATTCATTAGACTGATACATGGTATAATATATGTTGGTTGAACTCTTTGCCTTCTGTTACCTCTTGAAAACCTTTGACCTTTAAGTTTGGTTCAGCTGAAAGCACACTTGAGATATTCAAGCTCTCTGATGGTACTTTAATTATGTTCTGAAGGCCTGTTTTACACCATTAAGAATTATTTCTGTTTTTTTCCTGCATGTTCCAAGTGTTAATAATATGGGATTTTCTAACTAACTGTCATTAAGCTTCCGAAGAAGGACTTTTTGGACTGAAAGCTAAAGCTATTTGTTCTTTTTGTAACATCCTTTTTGGTCCAATTAAAGGTATCAAACCATTTGTTCTGGATTTGTTCTTACTAGGACCAATACAGCATTCTATAGTTTGTTTACTAAAATTACAGAAATTAAAATTTTGACACAATATTTGACTACTGATAACTCAGCTCCCATTGAAGCTTGAGGCTTAAAACATGGTGCATGTACGCATCCTAGGCACTTTTCTAAATCCTGACATTGTGGAGAAATTTGGATAAGAAATTTTAAAATTATCTCAAAATAACTGAAAATTAATGTTTGGCTACTCATAACTCTGCCCCCTTAACTCTACAAATCTGAAATTCAGTACACTTATGTAACATGTTCTGTACTGTTAATGTTCCAAATTTGGTGGTGTTTGGACACATACAGTACAAGTCACATTAAACTATTCCATCAATGAATTGGTTTAGCATTGATTCTTTGAGTTGGCAATGCATTGGCAAATCATAATGCATTGTTTTTCAATGCTTAACCAGCTGAAGAGCAATGTTTATAAAATGTTTTTGCAACTCAGTTGGAATGCATCTGTAGTCCAGTGACAGTACAATGAAAAGCTGCATTTTAACTCTTAAAAAACAGTTTCTGCAAGGCTTTGTGCTGAATCAAGCAACACTTTTGCAACTCAGTCAGAAATGCTACAGCAACTCATTGGAGGAACAGTTTAATGTGATTTGTACTGTACTTGTAAAAGTATAGTAAAATAACTGAAATTTAAAATTCTACAAAATTCCACAGAATTCCATGAAATTGGAATGGTCATTCCACGGGCATTCCACCAGCAGAATTTTATATTCTGCACTGCTCTAATAAACAATTAATTGAACATTTAAGTGCAAGCACTAGAATGGTAGTGCAATTATAAGTATCATTTCAGTCCCAGATAATTTGGGGCTTAGTGTTAGTGATAGAGGTGGTTACTCTAAGACTGAGGAAAGCAGGTACAGCTTGAGGAAAGGAAGTTATGAAGGGCAGTGGAGAGGTAATGAGAGGAGGAGGAGGAGGAGTAACACATTTTTTGAGGTAGGGAGTTTCAGATTTTGGGGAAGTGATGTGCGAAAGCAGACTGTCCTGTGAGAGTAGAATAGCAGGGGACCACAAAGGTGCATGGGGCAGTGGATCTTAAGGAGTGAGCAGAAGGGGTGGGATAGAATGAGAGGAAGAGGATAAATAAGGAGGTAGAAAACCAAGCCAGTATTCTAAAATGAGTTTGGTGCAGTGGGAGAGGTGCCTATTGGCAAGTGAAGGGAATGATAGAGAGTGATGGAGGTCACTTTGATGGGTCTGTACAGGATTGTCCAGGCTGAAATGGCAGAAAGAGTTGAAAAGGGGGTCCAATCTGGATAAGGAAGATTTGGGTACAGCACTGTAGACTACGTCACAGTTGTCAAAAATAGGGAGGATCATCTTTTTGGCACTGTCACACCTGGCCACGAGAGGGATACAATTATGGTTCTTGTATATGGCACCGAGCTTGGGATTAGTTTTTTCGGGATGGCATCGATGTGTCCAAAGAAGTTGAGGTGTTGGTCCAATTAAACCCCAAGGTATCTAAATGGGCAAGTGCCCTCAAGCATTGTCCCATCCAGGGTATGTAAACTAGGCAGGACGGGGAGCCTAGCAAGTCTCTGCCTAGTGCCAAAGGTCATGGAATTTTCTTGGCATTTAGAGGAGTTGATGTGAAGCAAGCCAGAGCTGAATCTTGTAAAAAGTCAAGATGTAGTCTGGCTTCCACATCAGAAAGAGATTGGCCAGAGGTGAACAAGATGGTATCATCAGCATACATATGGACGGAGGAGGAGGAGGAGGATGAGCAGGCTGATGGTAAGTCATTTAGGAAAATGAAGAAAAGTAGGGGGCTCTAGCACAAAGCCCTAAATATACCAGTGTGGATTTGGATTTGCTGAAGGGGGGACAGGAATCGACAATCATGACTGACAGTGTCCTCCCTGTGAGGTATGCACTGAACCAGTTTGCTGCAGATGGAGAGAGACCAGCTGAGGATAGGGAGTGAAGTAGTAGGGTGTGGGAAACCTTGCCGAAAGTCTTGGTGAGGTCGACAAAAATGGCAGAGGTAATTAAACCATTGTCCATTCCTGTGAGGATGGAATCAGTGAGCCTGAGTAGGGACATAGTGGTGGAGTGTTTTTTTTCTGAAATCCAGGTTGAAATGGGGTAAAGAAATTAGAATCAGAGAGCAAGGAGAAAATTTGGGAGAGAACTAGGTGTTCCTTGAGTTTGGCAAGAGTGGGGGAGCAGGAAAATAAGACAGTAGTTCCCAGGGGAAGTGGAATCATCACCCTTGTGGAGGAGGAGGAGGATGACAACATGCTTCCAGGTCATGGGGACCTCTGCTATCATCAAAGCGAGGTTTACATTTTCCAAAAGGGGGTAGGCTATAGCTGGGGCCAACAGATAGAGAAGCTTGGGGTTGAGCTCATCGGGAGAGCTTCCTTTAGATGGGCTGACAGACAGCAGGGCATCATGGATGTTGGCAGGCAAGACCAAGAAAAATGAGAATGGAATTTGATTAGGAGTTTGGCGGGGTTCACTTTTAGGGTGGTACAATAGGTGGGCATGGGGGACGGAGGCTAATTGGGCAGATTCACACAAAGTGAAATAGGAGTTAAATTCCTCAGCCACTGATGCATGGTCAGCTATAAGGGAGTTACAGTATTTATTCTAATGACAGGTGAGGGGGTGGGAGTGTGGGGGAGAAGAGGGCATGAATCACTTTCCAGAATTTGGAAGGGGAGTTTAAGATATTGTAAAAAGTTGCTGAGAAGTACTCAGCCTTAGCTAATCTAGTTGCTTGTGTACACTCATTGTGTAGTTTACAGTAGGTGACAAACTCACTTGGTAATTTAGCTGCTTTATGCTTCCTCCAAGCTTGGTTGCATGCTCTGAGGCAGGCCAGAAGTTCTGAAGATACCCATGGAACATGGTTTCCATGCATTCTGTTACACTTGTAGGGGGCGTAGTGGTTCCAGATGGAGATTAATTTTTCTTTGAAATAGAGTAGGTCTGCATCCACAGTGGGTCCAGTCAGTGTGGGCTAAATCTTGGAGGAGAGGGTCTAAGTCCAGAGATATGCAAGAGTGTGTTTGCAATATTTTATGAAGAAGCTTAGGCCTGTGAATCTTCCGGACCAGAGAGATCAAGTGATGATTACTTAGGACATCAGGCAGGATTCCTGCTTTGATGACATGACGCAGGTGGGAGGTGAAGGCCCAGTCAAGTAAGGTGTGATTTGAGGTTTTATTGTTTAGGCGGGTTGGTTCTTGGATAAGCTGAGTTAGATTCTGAGAGGCTATGTTGTTCCATGCTTTATTTTGTGAGGGGGACAATCAGTTCAGACTGAAATCCCCCAGAATGAACAGTTCACCTGACTGAGAGTGAGAAACAGTAGTGGCAATAAGGTCAGTGACCATGGTTGAGGGAAGGTTACAGCGACAATAAATGCCAGTAAAACAAAGATTGGAATAGAGAAGGGCAGGGATATCCGAATGACAGGAGCCTCATAATTTGCTGGGAGGGTGGTGAAAAGGGTGATAACGTATTATAGGGAGGAAGAGATATACATTGTCACTCCTCCACATTTACTGATCCTGTCTTGTCTGGCCAAGGAATACCCTGGGATAGAGATGTCATGGTCAGGTATTTTACTGTTAAGCCAAGTTTCAGAAAGGATGAGTATGTCTGGATCTAGCGAGACAACCAGGGTTTGAAGGAGATCTATTTCAGGCAGTAAGCTACGTTTATTCAGGTGAAGTAGTTTAAGGCCACTTGGTAGAGTTAGGGAATTAGAGGGGTTGAGCTCTAGGTTATCGTGGTAAAGGCCAGATACATTTGTGGCAGTTGGTCATGGGTTAGGGTGGATGTTTCCTGATGAGAGGAGCAGGAGAGCTAAGATTAGATAATTCATCTTGGGAATTTTTTTGAATTGCCGGGGTTTAATGGATGTTAGAATCAGGGGTAGGGAGTTGAGGGGTGCTGAATGGGTCAGTAAGAGGTAAATAAAGGCAGTTCAGAAAGAAACAGATATCAGGGAGGCAGCACGGAGAAGAGGGAAATAGCTCCAGAGTTGGAGGAAGGGAGCAGGGGTAATAGCATGATTAAAGGTAAAGGAGTTAGATTCAGTAGAGTAAGCTGGGGGAGTCAATGGGTTGAGTGTGGGAATAGGTGGCGGGGAGGAGGAGAGGGTAAGGAGGATCATTAGGAGAAGAAAAGGAGAAAGAGGCAGTATTTGCATAGTGAGTATTGACAGGTAGTGCACAAAGCAGTGGAGAGTAATTGGAGTTACAGTCGAAATGCACAGATGAGAAACAAGTGTGGAAAGTGTGGCAAAAAGATTGTAGGAAGAGCAGAATTAGTAAAGGAATCACAGGAATGAAAAATGGAGGTGAATAATACAGAGAATGGAAGCGTTGTAAGGGCTGTGCAGACACAGTGCTTTTGGCCCTCTTGTGGCTGAAAATTAATTAGTAGGGCAGAGGAAAACATGGCTCTAGTAGATAACGCAGGGGTTCTGCTCTGCTATTAGTGGATAATTTATAATACTGGGTGGAGCTCTGAGATCAGCAGGAGCATTTAAAGAGTGCTGGGGGGTGGAGGGAGGGCGGGCGGGAGAAAATCAAGATTGAGAGTCCAAACCAAGTCCAAGACAGAGCCAGCAAAAGCAGTCTGTGGAAGTTACCCAACAGCAATAAGGAGATAGGGAAACCACCCAATTGCAGACTTGCAGCAGGAGGAGCAGAGCCAATAGAATTATTGGCTTAGGATGCCATGTAGCTTGGAGTCCTGAGCTGAGCAGTTGTATGTGAGATCTGAAGCAGGTGAGGAGTTGGGTGCGGTAGGCTGCTGCTGAAAAGCAACCCGCAGACGCCGGTCAGAATGCTTGCCCAGGCAGGGGAAGAATCTAGATGGTGGGAAAGGGAGAAGAAATTAAATACAGGTTTAACTGGCTGCTGGATCGGCCATGGGCTAAAGCGGTGGGAGGGACTGAGTTAAACAAATTCACAAGAGGAGGGAAGCCTGATGGAGGGTGTCTGTGCTGTAGCACCAGAACACTTGGAGGAGATTGGACGTGGATTGAAAGGGGTGAAGAGAGTTAAAAAAAAATAAAAGTAGAAACAGGAGTGAGTAGCAGGAGCTAGCAGAGCAGAGGCATTTTATTTGATTTAAAATGAAGTTTTAAAAATCATACATGAATGTACATTTAGGAAGCTAGCTAGTAATAAAAAAAATTAGGAAGCTAGTAAAACATCAAGTTACTTTAACTGCTAAAATAATCTGTAGATTAATGTGTTAACCCCACAAGGATTCAAAATTCAAGATTGAGAATCTGAAGCAAGTTCAAGATAGAGCCAGGAAAAGCAGTCTGTGGAAGATACCCAATAGTGATTAGGAGATAGGGAAAATACCCAACTGCAGACTTGGAGCAGGAAGAGCAGAGGTAATAGAATTAGCAGTTTAGGATGCTGTGTATCTTGGAGTCCTGAGCTGAGCAGCCGTACCTGAGATCTGAAGCGATGAGGAGTTGGGCACAGTCGGTGGCAGCAGAAAATCAAGCTGCAGCTGTGGGTCAGAATGCTTGACCAGCCAGGGAAAGAATCTGAGATCTGAAATGGAAGAGGAGTCAGGTGTGGTTGGCAGCTGCAGGAAAGCAAGCTACATTTGCTGATTAGAATCTGAGATCTGAAGCTGGTAAAGAGTTGGGCACAGTCAGCAGCTGCAGAAAAGCAAGCCACAGCCACAAGTCAGAATGATTGCCTCGTCAGGGGCAGAATTTAAAATCTGAAGTGGTCGAGGAGCCTGGCTTAGTCGGTGGTTGCAGAAAAGCAAGCCACAGCTGTGGGTCAGAATGCTTGCCAGTCAGGGAAAGAATACAACAGTGATAAGGAGATAGAGAAACCACCCAATCGCAGACTTGCAGCAGGAGGAGCAGAGCCAGTAGAATTAGCAGCTTAGGATCCCATGTAGCTTGGAGTCCTGAGCTGAGTAGCCATACCTGTGATCTGTAGCAGGCGAGGGGTCAGGCAAGGTCAGTGGCTGCAGAAAAGCAAGCCGCAGCCGTGGGTCAGAATGCTTGTCTGGTCAGGGGCAGAATCACTGCTTCACACAGTGAAGACACCAGGGTACATTTAAAGGGATTCACAGGACCTCTGACTGAGTACGACCCCTGTACTGTACTGACAGGCCCAACACCAACTTCACGCAGGCCAGCATATACCTATTTGTTGATGAACAACACCCCTACAGTACAGACATCATGACCTAGACAACAGCATGTGATGGGCCCCCACCACAGCACTTCTCTTGTTGCAGGGCCCCCAACTCTACAGGTCATCTTGTATTGCACAAGGCAAAGGACGTGCATGTGGACAATGTGTCCATCGAGGTACATTGGATACATGCGTAAACTGCCTACAGTGTCCATCAGAGTACAACATGGAAGGTTTCGGAACATGGAGGACCCTGCTCCAGATACATAGTGGCATTGCTCCCTTTCCACTGTGTCTTGCTCCTTGTGGCTTCATAGCATGGACTCACATTACCTAGTTGCATACAGCATGGCATATGGATGCATGCAAGCTCTGCTTTCCCATAAAACCATCACATGGCTATAGGAACAACATGGGCCCTGGTCCATGTACAGTACGTGATGCCCTGTAGATCTCATACCCCTGCCTGGGACATGTAGTATTCTTAGAGCTACAGGGATGACAGTATGTTACTGAACTTTAGAGCTATCTTCTGAGAAATTCATCCCATAGGGCTGCATTGGTTGTGCAGGACAGAGGACCACGTTGGCCTGCATAGGACTGAATGTCCTCTGCAGGAACACATGAAACTAACCCTAGAGTTTCAGGGACAATTCCAGAACATTCTGGCAGCACTGAGCATGCTACATGCATCTGGGGAACATGTTGAGGCCAACACATACTACACACATCCTATTCTAGGCAATTTCACAAGAAAGTTACCTCTGTGCACCTGCAGTTCCACTGTTGTGTCTAGGTGGTGCAGTGTGCTCCCTTATATACCCCAGCTGCAATCTAGCATTCCAATGTGTGCAGAGCTGCCTATAATGACATGCTAATGTAACTGTTTGCCCAAGGAATGCCTAATGACCTAATTTGCATACCCTGAGTGAATACATACAAACACAGAAACATAGAATGTGATGGCAGATAAGGCTGCAGGGCCCATCCAGTCTGCTCAGTTTTGCTGCAGACCCTTCTTGATCTACAGTGCAATCTCTTCCTCCTCTTCTTTATCCCTGCAGTTCCTTTCTGCTTATCACAGGCATTTTTGAAACCCACCACTGTTTTTGCCCCCACCACCTCCACTGGAAGGCTGTTCCAGGTATCCACCACCCTTTCTGTAAAGAAGTACTTCCTCGCATCCCTCCTGAATTTACCCCTCTGCAACTTGATCTAATTCCCACTTGTTCTATGGCACCTTTTTTTCTGAAAAAATACCGCTCTTCAATATCATATTTCCCCTCTAGCCTGGTTTTCGGAAGAGTCATAGTACAGAGACCGCTCTGGTTCAGGTGCTCAATGATCTCCTGATTGCTAGAGATCGGAAGTGTTGTTCAGTCTTGGTCCTTTCTTGATCTCTCTTCAGCCTTTGACACCATGGACCAAAGAGGGCTGCTTGAGTGCCTGAGAGATGTCTGTGGCCTATCAGGTACAGTTCTTAGCTGGTTTAGATCTTTCCTCAGTGGCAGAACTCAGAGAGTGATGGCGGGGATTTATTCCTCGGCCTCATTATCTCTGCCATGTGGGGTTCCTCAGGGCTTTGTGCTGTCCCCTATGTTGTTCACGGTGTATTTGCTGCCATTGGAAGACATTGTAAGATGGTATGGGTTGCGGTTTCACTGTTATGCAGATGATACCCAACTCTACCTGTTGTTTGCCTCCGACCAGGACAGTGCGGTCTCTGTCTTTAATAGCTGACTCGTGGAGCTACAGGACTGGATGCGGGCTAGCTGACTAAGGCTGAACCCTGGAAAGACTGAGGTGTTGGTGGTGGAGCCAGGTTACGGGATAGAGATGACAGGATGGTGGTCTGCCTCTGGGCTTTGGCTCGTGGGTAGCCAGCTCCTGCCCTCTTTTCAGGTGCGGAATCTGGGCGTGATATTTGACGAAGGGCTGACACTTCATTTGCAGGTGTCAGTTGTAGTCAAATCCTCTTTTTACCATCTGAGGAACATTGCCCAGATTAAACACCTTGTTCCGTCCTGTGATCTTCCAATGTTGATCCACGCCTTTATGACCTCCCACCTTGACTACTGTAACTCCCTATACCTAGGGCTTCCAGGGTTGATATGCGCTGCTTGCAACTGGTGCAGAACGCTGCAGCCAGGATACTGGTAGGGGTTTCCTGGATCAGTCATATTACTCCTGTGCTGAGCGAATTGCACTGGCTGCCAGTTCAGTGGTGGACCACCTTTAAGGTCAGTTTACTGACCTTTAAGGCCCTTCACAATCAGGGTCCTGGCTACCTGCAAGAGCTGCTGGTCCCTTACTGCCCCCTCCGACCCCTCCGGTCAGCTGATGAAGGATTGCTAGAGGTTCCCTGGGTTCAATTAAGGACATCTGGTGTGAGAGCTTTTAGTTACGCAGCTCTGACACTGTGGAATTCTTTACCTCGTCGGATCAGAGAGTACCTGACCCTGGAGAGCTTTAAGATGGCATTAAAAACTTACTTATTTAACCTTGCTTTTGGTGATTAGTATATTATGATTCACTGTTGTATTTTATTGTTTTATCTATGTTTTTAATTCTGTACAGTGCTTTGATAAATGCTGATTTGCACTTTACAAATACATTTTATTATTATTATTAAAGGTATCTGTCATATCCCTCTCCCACCTCTTCTCCAGTGAGTATATCTTTATCTTCTTAATTCTCTCCTCACAGGGCTTTTGATACAGACCCTGCATCATTTTTGTAACCCTTGTCTGAACCAACTCCACTCTGTCTATGTCCTTCCTGAGAAGTGGTCTCCAAAACTGGACACAGTACTCAAGGTGGGGTCTTACCAGTGATCTATATAGAGCACCGCCAACCTCTTCCTGCTGGCAATACCCCTTTCTATACACCCCAGTGTCCCACTAGCCCGCTCTATTGCCTTGTCACACTGCCTGGCCATCTTTAGGTCATCCAGTCTGATTACTGCCAGGTCTCTTTCCTGCCTGGTCATTGTTAGTATTGCTCCTTCCATTACTTACTCAGTTCCTGGGTTCTATTGCTCAAGTGCATTATTTTTAACTGTTTTGAATTAAAACTCAGCTGCCATACCCCTGACCACTTTTCTAGTCTTTTTAGATTCCTGCCCATCCTTTTTTTACCCACCTCCCACGGTTTCCACTCTATTGCATGTCTTGGTGTCATCCACAAAGAGGCAAATCTTCACTTCCAGTTCCTCCACTATGTCACTTATAAAGACACTGAAGAAGACCAGTCCCAGCACTGATCCCTGAGGTACCCTGCTGGTCACCCTCCTTTCCTCAAATTCTGTTTACAGCTATACTCTGTGTCCTATCCACTAATCTATTTCTTATCCAGGTTACCACTTTATTACCCCCCCCAAGTTACTCAACCTGCTTACCAGTCTCCTACATGGAATGGTATCGAAAGCCTTGTTGAAGTTCAGGTAGGCCGTGTCCACCACTCTTCCCTGATCCAACTCCAGAGTCACCCAGTCAAAGAAATCTTTCAGATTTGTCTGGCATGACCTTCCCTCTGCAAACCCACATTGTCTTGGGTCCTGTAATCCATTGGATACAAGATATTCCACATCCTTTCCTTTAGTAGTGTTTCCATTAACTTACCCACCACCGATGTCAGGCTGACAGGCCTATAATTGCATGCCTCTTTTTTTGCTACTACTTTTGTAAAGTGGGACTACATCTACTTTCTCCAGTCCTCTGGGACCACACCAGTCTCCAGTGATGTGTTAAATTTGCCTGTCAGAGGTACAGCTTGTACCTCCTTGAGCTCCCTCAGCACCCTTGGGTGCACCACATCTGGCCCCACAGCCTTTTCCACCTCATGCTGGTAAGTGCCTTCTGGGTTCTTTCCTCATGAAATGGACTAGTGTCCATGACCTTCCAGGCAAAGTTCCTGGCACCCTAATGTGGTCCTTCCCCTTGTACTGTAAGCACTGAGAAGAAGTATTTGTTTAATATGTTTGCTTTTTCTTGATCCCCATCTGTACAGTCACCCCCTTCCTCTTTAATGGGACACTGTCAACCCCCTTAGACCTCAGACTGTCCCTAGATTAAAAAACAGATGCCATGATTGCTCGCATTCTATAGAGGTTGCTGAATTAGACGGTAGTTTGATTCTGATTAATTTTTTCTTTTTAAAACTGAAAAACAGATTGCCTACCATACTTGTGTTACCACACAAAAACGTGTTTGTTTACACTCTTTGATCAACTTCCATTGCATCTTTCCTGGACGTGGGAATGCCCCTAACACAATCTTGTCACTCATGATACTTTAGGAGGAGAGGGGGTTATTGCATCATAAGTGGCTGCACTGTTTGGCGGTGTTACTAATGTTCAAGATGTAAGCAATACCAGTAGATCAGTAATCTGAAGCAAAGCAGGCTTTGATATAATTGCACCCTTCCTGTGCTTCTCAGTTCTACACAGAAAGGAAGCAGATCAACCAACCAACAACTTCAATACATTTTAGAGAAGGTAAGCAATCATAAAATGTAGGTTTTCAACTAGAAATAATATGCTGCAAAATAAGTTGACAGTGTCCCTTTAATCGTACAATCCCTCTCTTTGTTTTCCTTCGTTCATTAATATACCTAAAAAATGTCTTATCCCTTTAGATACTCCCTGAGCTTTTCTTTTGTCAGTTTATGCCTCTACATTCCTTACAGCTTTGCTTGCCTCCCTTTGTTTTCCATGATACACTTCACTATCATCTCTCTCTCTGGGTCTCCTTATATCTTCTGAATGCTACTCTCTTAGCCTTCACCTTTTCTGCTACTTCTTTTGCAAACCATAGTGGTCTCCTTTTTTCTAAGTTTTGCTTATCTGCTTAACATAGAGGTTTGTTGCCTTTACTAAGCCCACTTTTAGTTTGGCCCAATTTTCCTCTGCCATTCCCCCACCCTGGTCATCTCTTCCAGCTAGATCATTCCTGCTGCATTCATCCGTCTTAGTAAAATCAGCCCTTCTGAAGTATAGGGCTCTTGCCATTGTGTGGTTGGATTCTGTGGTTGTTCTTATGTTGAACCACACTGTATTATAATCACTGTATGATAATCACTGGTCTCCATATACACAGTTACTCACGGTAACCTTCTCGGAGGTGCTGCCTGTCTATGGCATGGGTGAGGCTAGGGTGTTCCACACCATGGGATTCAATCAGTGGTTGAAAAACTGGTGCAGAGCTCAGGGGTTTGGCTTCACTGGGGACTGGGGGTCCACCTGGAGTGATGCAGGCCTATACTGGTTTGATGGTCTGCATCTGTCCAGGAGGGGAACCAGGATCCTAGGTGGTAGGTTTAAATGCTTCATTGGCAAGCATTTAAACTAGCTAAGGGGGGAGGCACTGGAAAGGAGCAGGTAAATCATAGCCCCCCCAAAAAAATCAGGGTAGTAAGTGAGGTAAACACCAAGATAGAGACGTTGATAGGGAGAAGGGCGTGGTAAATGGAGAAAATGACAAATGCAGTAAGGACAGGGACGGGGCAAAAAGGGGTAAGGCCATCAAGAAATGGAGGATAATGAGTACCAATGCCCATAGTCTGGGCAACAAGCTCCCTGAACTGGTGGCCTTGATGGAAGAGGGATGCCTGGATATCGTGGCAGTCACAGAAACATGGTACACAGAGAACCATGACTGGGATGTAAACATACCAGGGTACACAACCTACAGGAGCGACAGGAAGGGGAGAAGTGGGGGAGGAGTAGCTCTCTATGTAAGAGAAGGGATAAAAGCAACAGAGCAAAAGATTAAACAGGGAGGAGAGGTGGCACTGTGGGTCACCTTAGAGACTGGAAATGGCACCACAATCTGCACAGGGGTTGTATACAGACACCCATCTCTGGGTGAGGGAATGGACAAGGATATGATAGAAGGCATCCTTAGGATGGCAGAGAATGGGGAGATACTGTTGACGAGGGACCTGAATATGCCAGATGTTAACAAGAGCAACTTTGCTGCAACCACATCTAAGAGCAGGTCCATTCTTGATGCCCTATGGGGGCATGCCTCAGACAGCTAGTTTTGGAACCCACTTGTGAGGGAGCAATCTTAGACCTCATACTCTCAAATGGGGATAGTGAAAGGATCTCAGATCTAGAAGTGGGTAGCCATCTGGGAACAAGTGACCACCAAACAGTGTGGTTCACGATAAACTCAGCTACAGAGTCAAGCTATACAAAACTGAGGGTACTGGACTTCAGGAGGACTGACTTTGGCAAGATGGGAGAGTGCCTCAGAAAAGCACTTGCAAACAGGCAAGAAGGAGGGTGGAGCAACAATGGGGAAACATCAAAACTGCCATCACAAAGGCAACAAGCCTTTGTGTGAAGCAAATAAATCAAAACAAAATAAAAAGCCACTATGGTTCTCAAAAGAGGTGGTGGGGAAGGTTAGGGAGAAAAAGACAGCATTTAGGAAGCATAAGGAAACACAGAAGGAGCAGGACAGAGAACTGTACCAGTTAAGGCAGAAGAAAGTGGGGGGGGGTCACAATAGCAAAGGCCCAAACTGAGGAAATGATAGCCAACTCGGTTAAGAAGGGGGATAAAGCCTTTTATAGGTACATCAGGGAGCTTAGAAAGACAAAGGGAGGGATAGTGATGCTGACTAGAGTGGACGGTGGGTGGGCAGAGATGGACAGTGAAAAAGCAGGGGTACTGAATGAATACTTCTGCTCAGTATTCACAAAAGAGGAGGGGGGGCCTAATCCAATTAACAGAAGCACTCTGGATAGGGAGGTCAATCCCAGTCCTTTCACAGAAGAAAGTAGTCTGAAAGAACTCCTAAAACTGAAGGTGAACAAAGCAATGGGGCCTGACGGGATTCACTCCAGAATTCTAAAAGAATTAAGGGGAGAATTAGTGACACCACTGACTACCCTTTTTAACAAATCATGGGAGGATGGTGTGGTACCTGAGGACTGGAGGAAGGTGGATGTGCTTCCCCTTCACAAAAGGGGAAGCAAGACAGAGACAGAAAACTACAGACCTGTCAGTTTGACCTCTGTGGTAGGGAAGATGTTGGAATCACTTCTGAAGGAAAGAATTGTTGAGTACCTAGAGGCCAGTGGGGCACAGGACTCAAGGCAGCATGGGTTCACAGCAGGAAGGTCATGTCAGATTAATCTAATCAATTTCTTTGACTGGGTGACCAAAGTAGTAGATCAGGGAGAGGCTGTGGACATGGTCTACCTAGACTTTAGCAAGGCATTTGACACAGTCCCACACAAAAGATTAATAAACAAATTAACCAGCCTGGGAGTGGATCCCAGGGTGGTAGCCTGGGTAAAACATTGGCTGGACAACAGGACACAGAAGGTAATTGTAAATGGAGTCCACTCTGAAGAAAGAGGGGTTACTAGTGGTGTGCCACAGGGTTCAGTGCTGGGTCCAGTCCTTTTTAATGTCTTTATAAGTGACATTACAGAGGGACTGGAAGGAAAAGCATGCCTCTTTGCAGATGACACAAAGATCTGCAACAGGGTTGATACGCAAGGAGGCATGGAAAGGATGAGAAGGGACTTGGCAAGTTTGGAGGAATTGTTAGAAGTATGGTAGCTTGGATCCAATGCAAAGAAGTGCAAAATAATGCACCTGGGAAACAAAAACCTCGGGGAAGATTACACAATGGGGGGAGGCAGTAACAACAACAAAAATGGAAAGAGACCTGGGGGTAATCATATCAGATGACCTTAAGGTTAGCAAGCAATGTGAGAAGGCAGTAGGGAGGGCTGGGGGTATACTGGGATGTATAGGGAGAGGCATCACCAACTGAAAACTGGAAGTTGTAATCTCTCTGTACAGACAGTTGGTGACACCCCATCTGAAGTACTGCATCCAGATCTGGAGACCCTATCTCCGTAAGGACATAGACAGGATGGAGGCAGTCCAGAGGAGGGCAACTAAAATGGTCAGGGTCTGCAAGAGAAGCCATATGAAGAGAGACTAAAAGAGCTTAATATGTATACCCTTGAGGAAAGGAGGGAGAGGGAGATATGATAGAAACTTTTAAGTACCTCGGTGGAATCAATAAAGTCCAAGAGGGTAGCATCTTTCAAAAAAAGAGATGTGCAAGAACAAGGGGACACAATTTGAAGATAGAGGGGGGACAGCTCAGGGGCAATGTGAGGAAGCATTCTTTCACAGACAGGGTGGTGGACGCATGGAACAGCCTTCCTGAGAAGGTTGTGGGGTCTAAAACTGTGGGAGAATTCAAGAATCATTGGACAGACATAATGCAATTCTTGTGGGGGGTAGGAAGAAATAGGCTGTTGGTTAACTAGGATCTGCAGCTTATCCTGTAGGTGGGGAAATAAGCAGACTAGGTTGGCTAAGCGGTCCTTATCTGCTGTCAAAGTCTATGTTTCTATGTTTCATATAGATTCTCACTTTCACATCTTCAGTATTGTCCCTGTTAATAAGGTAAGCACCAGGTCCAGTATTGCACCATCCTGAGTGGTGTCACTGACTAGGCACCTGAGGAAACACCCCCTGCAGTGAGTCCTGGAAGTCCCTACTTCTATCTGAAACTGTAGCTGTGATGCTCTAATATACATCTAGCAGACTGAAGTCCCACACCACCAACACTTCCATCTTTTCTGCCATTTTGCCAATTGTTTCTAACATTACTTTGCCTAAGTCCTCTTCCTGTGTTGGGGGCCCTGTGTCTGTCTACCATGCCATGTCAGAGCCCAAACCATGTGGACACCAGTAACATGTGCTGCTGGATGGCTGCCATGGGGGATGGTGACAGTCCGCAGAGCCTTGGGTGTGCCCTCCTCACATTTGGTCAGGCCCGTCCTTCCCTACAGCCAGTACTATGTATGTTGGTTGTCGCCAGGTGGCAGGCATCTGCCAGTGTGGGGTCAGTATATCACTGTGACCAGTTGTCTGCCTCATATGGCCACCATGGATGTCCCCTTGCACTGATGGCATATTCAGTGCCTCATGCAATACGTAACATGTCCCAGTGGCTAACCGCTGGCCCAGGTACTGGCAGGGTGCACCAGACAGTGAGGCCAGCTGTGTATGGTGCAAATTGGGGACCGTGTATGAGTTCATCAGGCCACAACTGCAGAAGTGGCTACCAAACACAGAGCTGACTAGGATAAGGAGATGATACTGTATATGGGCAAGCTAGCCATACAGTCATACACCACAGGGTTATGCAATCATTGAACTGCATAAGCCACGTCATGGGAACACATCCCTGGTTTGATCATGGGAGAGGGGGCATGCATGGATAGTGGCAGGGGTCCATTGAGGCAAGCAATAGGATGGGTCTGGGGTGACACAGTCATATCAGCGGGCAGCATCACTGTGCTCCAGTGGTGCTGTGGTGGCACTGAAACAATACCTACAGTGACCCATTAGCCTCAGTCAAGCAGAGTATGGCTGATACATGCAGTGAGTGTCAAAGTATATAAGGTGAACAGGTAACCACCAGAAGGGGGCTCACCTGGACATCTCTGAGTATCCCAATGACCCAGTCTGAACCAGGCCAAACTCTATGTAGGGTGCATCAGCAACCATAGAGATGCTGGACATGTCCCAGCCATAGCTCAGCATCCATTAGTGATGTGGCTCCTGGTTCACAATGTGTCCAGCACCCTGCCACATACACCACCACGGCAGTGGCATGCACCATGGTTAGTGCACATAAATCCACCTCATGGTCCTAGCCATATTCAGCTGTGTTGTGTGCAACATGTGTGTTTGTCTGTGCCTCATCCTGCCAGTGACCCAGTGAGGAACCTGGATGTATGTGTCCTGCATGCCAGGGCTGGCCTATGCAATGTCTGTCTGGTCAGTGGCCATGGGTTATTTACGCATCCCTCACTGCCACTTGGGATATGGCATTGCTTACTGGGCTCTGGCATGATGCAACTGATGCATGTTCCACATGCATACCTCTGCCATGCTTACAGATCATGTGTCCAAGCCATGAACAGGCCTAATCTGGTGCAGCATGGGGCACCTGTTGCATGTGCACCCCTCTAGTGTATGGGTCCACAGTACTGTCACTGGTATGTCATGCCTGATCCATTGTGACTGCCAGACACCTGTCATCCCTGTGTGGCGTATGTGCTGGCTGGGTTTACAGTGGCTGCATATGATCGGCAACACCTGCATGTCCCGTCATGTGTGCACAGCTGGCAGAGTTCATTTTCTTTCTATCCATAGGTGTCTGGAGGAGTCACAACCAATGCCTGCAGCTGGACCATGACGACCTGCTGCACTGGCTGCTGTGGCAGCAGCACCTGATCCTGAGGGGCCTAAATATTCTATATTTGGAGGGCATAGCACCAACACTGTGTCTCTGAATATAGTAGGCTGTGGGACTAGTGCAGGTGCAAACAGCAGCACAAGATTTCCAAAGAAAGGAGGGTTACTAGAGGGGTACTGCAGGGTTCAGTACTAGGACTGGTCCTTTTTAATGTCTTTATAAGTGACATTGCAGAGGGACAGGAAGTAAAAAATGTGCCTCTTTGCAGACAACATAATGATCTGCAACAGCTTTGATACACAAGGGGTGAGGTGGAAAGGATTAGAAGGGTCTTGGCAAGGTTGGAGGAATGGTTAAAAGTGTGGTAGCTTAAATTCAATGCAAAGAAGTGCAAAGTAATGCACCTGGGAAACAAAAATCCAGGGGAAGAATACATAATGGGGATGGGAGGGTACTAACAACAACAAAAGCAGAAAGGGACCTGAGGGTGGTCATATCAGATAAACTAAGGGTAAGCAAGCAATGTCAGAAGGTAGTAAGGAGGGCTTGGGGGATACTGGGATTATAGATGCTGAAATTGGAAAATTTCATTCCGTGAGATATTTCATGAAATTCACGCATTTATTTGGTGGTGCGAAATGTGAAATTCCATCAGCAAAATGCAAAATTTTGCATACAAAACATGAAATTTCACCTGCAAAATATTGAAATTAGGGCAGACTTTGGCAAAATATGGCAACATTTAAAATGTTGCGGTGAAATTTGTCAATTTTGTGGCATTTTCACCGGCGAAATGTAATTTTACAGCATCTCTAACTCGGATGTATAGAGAGAGGCATCACCAATTGAAAATTGGAAGCTGTTATCCCTCTGTATAGACAGTTGGTGAGACCTCATCTGGAGTACTGCGTGCAGTTCTGGAGACCCCCATCTTCACAAGGACATAGACAGGATGGAGGCAATCCAGAGGAGGGCAACTAAAATGGTGCAGGGTCTGCACCAGAAGTCATATGAAAAGAGGCTAAAGGAGCTTAACATGTATACCCTCAAGGAAAGAGGGGGACATGATAGAAACTTTCAAGTACCTCAACGGAATCAACAAAGTCCAAGAGGGTTGCATCTTTCAGAATAAGAAATGTGAAAAAACAAGGATGGACAATTTGAAGGTAGAGGGGGGATGGCTCAGAGGCAATGTGAAGAAGTATTTTTTCACTAAGAGGGTAGTGGACACATGGAATGGCCTTCCTGAGGAGGTCGTAGGGTCAAAAACAGTGTGGGAATTCAAGAATGCATGGGACAGACATATGCTGTTCTGGTGGGGGTTAGAAAGAAGTAGGCTGTTGGTTAAATAGGATCTGCAGCTTATGCAATAGGTAGGGAAATGGGCAGACTGTGTGGGTCAAGTGGTCCTTATCTGCCATCAAAGTCTATGTTTCTATGTTTCAACATAAACACTGTGCCTGTATGCACTTTTGAATATCTGGCTTCTCGTCTATTTGCTGCTGCAATGTAAGCATGTGATCTGCAGGTCACATGATGCACCAACAGCACTGAATGATTCAGCCATTTTGTGAAATCCCTGTGAACTCCATCAGCAAAATTGTTTATTCAGAACTTTACTAAGTTGCCAATACCTCAGAGTTTGACTATGCGAAGTGCGAATAACTTCACAAAGTTGCAGGATTTCGCAAAGTTTTTGCGAATCAAAGATTTCCTCAACCCTTTTTTCACCCCCTGAACCAATAATTATGAAAATTACAGGATCAAGAGTAGTAGTGGTAGTAGTAGTAGTAAGAGTAACAGTAGCAGCCAAGGGCACCATTACAAAAAACAGTATGACACAAATTATGAAACCAAAAAAAACACAACTCCGTTAAATACAGATAAAATTAATAAATACAAATTAAAATACTTATACTTAATATATCCACTTAATCCCCAAATGCTTACCTGAATAAAAAAGATTTCAGACCCCATTTAAAGACCTCAACTGAGGGGCCTCCCTCAAAGATCTAGGCAAGGAATTCCGCAGGATCGGAGCTGGGAACTCAAATGCCTGATCCCTGGACAATTTTAATCTTGCCCTTGGGACTACAAGGAGGCCTTCCTTGGCTCTTCATCACAACCCTCTGAGTCCTGTCCTTAAGATAGAAATCACACCAGCCGATGACCTTGCTGGTGAGTCCTACATATCCCTTGAGTCAGTCCAGCAACAACCCCTCATCCACTGTATCAGATATGGATGAGAGATCAAGGAGAACAAGAATTGACCACTCTTCCTTATTCTCCACCCTGAGCAAGTCACTTGGCACCCAAACCTGATCTGTCTCTGTGCTGTGCATTGCTGTAAACCCACACTGGAGGGGCCCATAGATGTTAAAGACAGTGAGGTGTGCCTCAAGCTGTAGTACAAACACCTTCTCAATAACATTTCCCAAAAAGGAAAGCTTAGAGACAGGATAGTAGTTCACCAAGGCATCCAGGTCCTATGATGGCTTTTTCAGCCAAGGCTTTACCAAGGCACTTTTCAATGCCTTTGGGAAAAAAAATCTTTGACAAAGAACACTGGACAATTGCAGTGAATACTGGACCCAACTGCCCCAGGCGACTCACTAGTAGTCACATTGGGCCCAGATCCACACTACAGAAAGTTGCCCACAGCTCAGAAATCACCTCATATGCCTTGTTAACTGTCGGTGACAGAAACTTTCCCCAGGAACACTGAGCCTGTCCCTGACACCCAAGCTCCACCCTGGTGGGCCTACAAGCCCACATGCAGCAATCCTGGGCCTAATGGAGGACATCCTATACAAGTAGAACCAAGCAACCTCCTCGCACTTCGAGATCTGGGAACCAACTCTGTGGATTTTACATGTCAGGTGAATCAGTCAAAAGACAGCCAAGTTATTAAAGTACAAAATATTAGCATAAACTGCCTACTCAACCCTAACACACAGGTGAAATGCACTGGTATAATATCTATCTACATACACTGTCTGCCTATCTGTCTATCCATCTATTGTATCTTACCAACCACAAACAGTATCCATCTGATCTATCTCTGTATAGCTATCCAGCTATCCACAGACAGTATCTGACTGTCTGTCTGTCTGTCTGTCTGTCTGTCTCTCTCTCTCTCTCTCTCTCTGTCTATAAGCACAAAAGTGTAGTGGATGTTCTAATTTTTGTTTCAGATCAAGAGATTTTAATTTTTAACTCCTATTCCATTTTCGCCATAATAGTGGGTTTTCAAAATATTGAATTAGTTTGTAATGATTAGGGCTGGAGGAACTCGATGAAGTTCTGACCCTTATTAAATAAGAATCGGAACACAGTGGAGTTCTGATTTGTTCTGATTAGTTCTAATTTTTCATAAATATTTGAAAAAATGCAATAAAATGCATAAATGTGGCCAAAGTCAGTCATATTTAACACAGAGACTGAAAGGAAATAATTTAATGCATGATTTGTATAACAATTACAGTAAAACTACTAAATAAAAGCAATAAGCACTACTAGATGTTTCATGGCTGGCATGTACTGGTGGCAAATCCTGCTCGGGCCTGTGACGCGAGTGTGCTGGGAGAGAGTGAGAGAGACAGATGCAAGTAATTTTGTACCACAAAGCAATACCAAGTACTGCAGGCACCTAAGATATTTTTTATTAATGTTTCTGTGTGGGTATTATTTTGATAGATGTTCCAGTCAGCGCAAACCAGGCAATAGAAATGAATGATCAAAATGAGCAACAGTAAGAGCCCATCCTCCCTACCCATGTGAATGATGCAATAACATTGCATGTCCCAGTGTACTGTGATATGGTTCACTACCTGGTGCAACATGTGGTAATGTTGTCTACGACTGCTTCTACTGATCAACATGCAATATATTTATTTAACTAGAAGTGAAAAATATAAACTAATCACCACCTAGGCAGCCAGTTAATCACATCACATTGGTCAAGTGCAGCGCAGTCATAAAATAAATGTTGCTACTGCCAACTGAAGACCTGATGACACATATATCCTTCCTAGTTCCACAATTGCTGACAACCAGTGCCAAGTAATTTTAGTACATAAAAATGAAAAATTAAAATAAAATAATCTCAGCCTAGTTACTGTAAGTGAGATGTAGTGTTGTTACAGCCAGACTAGCATATCACACACACACACACACACACACACACACACACACACACACACACACACACACACAATACAGAAGCAAATTTACATTTTTCTCTCTGAACTTAGCAACTACAGCCAAATACGGGGGCCGTGTGAAATATATTATACAAAGAGCATTCAGTTTTGGTGTTCAGACTTCTGCTAGGCCATTCGTTGTATTAAAATTAAAACAGTAATTCCACAGTACAGTCAGGACACTGGTAAAGTTATATTTTTTAATCAATTGCTGAGGACAAAAAAGTGACAAGTAGCAACAGCAGTAGACAACAGTACCCTACATTTCAGATCAGAGTGGCACCTAGTATCACCAAATAAGTCTGTGACATGAAATGCAGTTGCTTGCTGTATTTGGACTCTGAACCCACTGATGTTATTATTTTCCATACATCTGTGCTCATAGTGATCATTCAAGTAATTCTGACCTGTCCTAGTCCATCCTCTTGAGTCCTGACCTGACTTGTTGCAAATAATTGCTGCCTTATGTAGTAAACCCTATTCACAAATGGTTTTCACCACAGGCACACAATAAATTCATGAAAGTGTTTTGTGGATAGGGTCTGCTCACTCAGACTATACGTTTCATTTGGGTATCATATTAGAAATTAAAGTGAGGAATGTTGACTTTCAGAAAAGTCAAACACCCAGCATTTTCTGATGTCAAAACAGGATCGTGTATCAGTAATGGCGTTACTAGCTGAGTTTAACAATCGTTCTGAACAGACGCTAGTCAGAGGGCAATTCATGTACTTCATTGCAATGTTTACTAAAGCAGGCCACATACTCTGCTTTTTTTGGATTTTCAGTATTTCAAAGGATCAGCATTCCAGTTGATATTGGGCTCTGCCAGGTACATTTCAACAATGTTCAGTGCTGAGGTTATGTTAGCTGAGGTAAATGAAGAAGATGTTGCAATTACGTCTTGTGACTCCAGAGACATGAAGCTGAACCAAGTGACTGTAGGACAGTGCTATGTGTGGATGGTGGTGAAGAAGAAGATCCTGCTACAGTGGCCAAGGAGGAAGAGTGAGAAAATGCTGCAGCACAGGAGGACGGGCATCCTGATGCTGTGCTGTGTTGTGAAGAAGATCCTGAATGTGCTGCTGTTGTACTCTGTTCCATGACAGTATGCACCTCGTCAATTAGTTCTTGTTTGTTTATCTCAAAAGAAGTGTCATCATCACTGAATAGTTGATTTGATTTGTAGGATGGGTCCATGACTGTTGCTTTAAAGGTGAACTGTGATGCACCAGTATGTCATTTCCCCATGAATGCCAATTTTTTAAATACTGGTTTCAGTTCTGTTACTGTTCCCACCGGGCCTTTTAGTTATCCTGGTGGGTGTTTCTGACATACACACAAGTAGTTAGTGTCATTTTAGAACTGTATGATATAATTTATGGCCCTTGCTAAGTTCTTCCATTGTGAGCACAATGCCTTCATATACTGTTATAGAACTCTGCAGCTGAGAGGGACATAAAGTATTTCATACAATTCCAAAATGGTACTTTACATCAGAGTGTAAATTAGAGATACCCACTGTGTTTATTGAAGGGCCTGTACAGAGGGAACAATAACAGAACTGGAACCAGAACTTAAAAACAGATGCTACTAAGGAAGAGGGCTTACAGTTTCAGCGCAGTTCTCCTTTAATGTAGTACTCAGAATGAAGCATTTTACATAGCTTGTCATCTTCATCAACTTTTTTGATCATACAGTGCATCTTGTTAGATCATGCTGTATTCTGGGGAGCAACCTGTATGTGTCAGCAGCACCACTGGCAGCTGGAGTGATAGAACTGTCTTGGTTCTCTAACTTTTCCAGAATCAGATTCAGTCTGAATTTAACATTTTTCATTAGGGGTACCACCTGACACATGCTTCAGGACCTCCTTGTGAATGAGCTTGCTCAATGGAGTCTTTCTGCAATAAACTTGAACTTGAACACAGAGTTGCTGTGTTTGCACCCACCTCTCTGGTGATTTCTTCAAATGACTGGAGGAGTGAAATTAGAAACTCCGGCATGGCCCACTGTGGTGGAGTAATATTGTCTGCATCACCAATTTCATTTCCCAGGGTGTATTGTCTGAGGTTTTTTTTTTTTGTTCCAGAAGCATTTGAAACATAAGAAAGGTGAAATTCCATTGAGTACAAATGTCTTGGATCAGTCTGTGCAAAGATAAATTATGCTCCTGCTGTGTTTTTTCAAACAAGTGACGGGTTTTTCTTGAGTGACTGAAGTGAGTGCATATTCTTTTAGCAGTGCTAATTAGAGCCTTAATGTTCCTGTCCTCATCAAGAAAACTATGGACTATTAAATTTAAGCAATGTGCAAAGCAGCAGATGTGAACAAAGCCCATCCTCCTCTAAGGCCTTCCTGATGTTGGCTCCATTATCTGCAACTATAAAGCCAATTGACAGTCCCTATGAAGCAAGCCATTACTCTATTGTTTTTTGGAGCTCTTCATTGATGTTGTATGAGGTATGTTCAGATGGGAAATAAAACATTCTTAGAACGGGGGGTCACGTGATGGCAGCTTAGGCAGAGGCAGCTTTCTCTCGGGGCTGCACTCTCACACGCCCTATTTTGGCTTATTTTTACGACTTTTAAGCGGTAAAATCTCTCCAGATTGAGTGCAGTCACTGTGGTGTACTCTCCGATTTTCGTGGACACCGAACGAATGGAGGTATTTATGAAAAAAGCCCCCCCGAGGGCATTAGCCTCGCGATCACCTGAAAAGAAGGCCGCAAAGCGAGCCAAGCAACAGGCGCTGAAGCCTTAAATCAGTCGATCAGATGCAGCTCTGTCTGAAGCCAGGTTCCTTGAGATCATGCAGCCTTTACAATCAGCCATCTCTTCGATCTCAGAGGACCTGCAGGATATCAAGGGGTGGTCGATGCCCTGACCGGAGATCGGAGATTCGGAAGTTAAAATTATCTCCATGGAGAAAAAGCAAGAAAGGAGTGAGACTGAGTTATTAAACTTAAGGCACAGAGTTAAGAAGCTGGAAGACAAGTTAGAAGATCTGGAGGGCCGCAGCAGATGAAATAATTTAGTTATCATCGGTCTGCTGGAGAAAGAAGAAGGTGGTGCCATTATTACTTTTCTGCAGAAATTTTGTGGCAAAATAGCTGGTGCCCCTCCAGGGGAGGGGCGTCACATTATTGAGAGGCCCACCGAGACATCGCCCGCCCCCCAGGGCCAGTCACCCAGACCAATTATGCTAAAATTTCTGAACTATTTAGACAGACAGCACGTTCTTCTAAAAGCCAAGGAAGCGAAGGAGTTAACCTGGGAGGGCAAACAGATTCATATTGCATAAAGATTTGCCCCACTCGGTAAGGGTTCGAAGACAGGAATTGCACCCATTTGTTTCCAAGCTAGTGGCTGCCTCAAGCCCTTCAGAGTTAAATATCCTGCTCTACTGATGGTGAAGCATGAGGACAAATGGCTAACGTTTGACTCTCCCATAAGCTACAGGAGCTGAAGATGGTTTCCCAGATTTGTTCAAGTGATTAGGTGTTGCGAGACTTACAATCCAGGTGCTTAGCAAGTGGTGACACTGCTGTTTGAAATCATGGCCACGGAGGGCTTCCTCGCCTTACGGACAGGGCTAAATAGGTATAATAAGGGGTAACTATGGCTCCAGTAACCCCGATGCTCTGGGTGGCTTGGTGGTAATGTGACCTTAGTTATGCTCTTACAGTGGCTCGCATAGAACTGGGCTGATTGAATTTGAGTCTTCATATTACTGGTGGAGCGAATACAGATGATCCTCGCCTGGATGGACATTGATGGGACTTGTTTTCGGCTCTCTGACTTTTGCATGTCTCCTGCTCCGGAACTTGTTTAACTGCTTTTTGGGGAACTGAATGGAACTTATATTAATCACGGATCATATGCTCACCTGCCTTTTTTTTCCTTCTTCCGATCAGCTGATGTCTCGGCTGCGAGTGGAGCCAATGGACTATTTAACTGCGATTATAGTGGCTGAGCATTGAGTTATATCAGATTCAGTACTCAAGAATTAATTATAGGGGTGGGGGTGGTGGGTGTTTTTTTTTTTTTTGTAGTACTTTATGGTTCTTTAGACTTTATCATCTGGGATCCGATTTGTGTATACCATCTTGGTGAGGTATTGGGTGTTTAAGTGAATATTCACATAGTTATGATTAAATTTAGTAGGGTTGTGTGGGGAGGGTTCAGAGGATGAGGTTGGTTTGTTTGGGTTGCCTAGTAGTGAATCGCGTGGTGTTAAAGATCTAGGAGGGCAGTTCAATTGGAACTGGGGTAGTTGTATATTGGGGGTGGGGGGTCCTACTTGGGAACGTTCTTTTTCTCTTTCTTTATTGTTGGAGGTATAGGGACTTTGGGTGGAATGAGTCAATTGAACTCTAGAGTACGGGGGGGAGATCCCAAGGCTACACATTGTTTGGTTTCATTAATGGCTCCTTTAGGCATGGGGCTGATTTCGCCTAATGGTTTGAGTATACTCACTAAAATATCCGGTTTGCTGGTATCCGAGTTTAAAGTTGGGTCATTATGAGTAACTCGTACAAGTTTATTAGTTGGAATGTCAAAGGAGCCAAGGATAAGGTCAAGCGACAAATTATTTTAAGGCACCTGCGTCAATTGGGAGCACAGATTGTTTTTCTCCAAGAGACACACCTAAAGAGAAGTGACATACATTATTTCAGAAGGGCCTGGGTAGGACAAGTTTTTGGAGCTGGGTCATCCACTAATAGGGGAGGAGTAGCAATCCTCATAGCGAGGAATACTCCGTTCAGGTTGGTGGAAGAGGCTTGGGACCTGAATGGCAGATATATCATTATACATGGCCTACTGGAATCATATCCGATATTACTGGGCTCGATATATGGTCCCAACAAGGATTCCCCAACCTTTTTCACGGATTTACTGAATAGGGTAGTGACCAACCCCGAAAAGCTTACTGTGTTAGGGGGGGATTGGAACTTAGTTCTCCGGAATGATCTGGATAGATCGTCTCATGAGAGGTAGGCTTGTCACCAGCACAAAGAGCACTGAAGGATTTAATAAATAAGACTGCTCTTATCGATGTCTGGTGTGCGCTTAACCTAATTTGCGACAATACACCTTTTTTCCGCTGCACACAAGACATTTCAATATTTATATTTAGTTAGTTTATTTGCTATGCCTGGTGTCAGGGAGGTTGACATATTTTCCAGGGTCATATCAGATCATGCACCGGTCAGTCTGGATTATCTACTAGCTGTTGGGTGCAGGAGGTCTCCGCAATGGCGGTTAAATTGTCAGATACTGAGGGATGAATCCTCCATGAATCGTATAGCAGAGTTCGTTAAGAATTTCTTTGAAAATAATCAAGGTTCAGTGACACATAAGGATTTAGTATGGGTGGCTTTAAAGTGTTCCCTGAGGGGCGAATTGATTAAAATGGCCTCTAAGAAGAAACGTATGCAGATGGCACAACTGGATTCCCTGCTTGCTTTGATCAGGAGTTTAGAACGCAATCTTTCTCGAATTTGAAGGATGCAGATTGGGCACAGTTGCAGCAATTGCAGGCCCAATATCTGGGTATTATAGCCCAGAAAGCGGAGCTGGCTCTTCTAAAAACCAAGCTTCAATGTCTAGATCTTGGGGAGCGAGCAGGGAAACTACTTGCTATGCGTATTCGTCAGCTGAACTCATCTCAGTTTATAGTAGGGATTCGAACGGGGCAGGGGAAGCAGGTATGTACGGATCCAGGGGAAATGGCGAATGCTTTTGGGTCATACTTCCAGGCTTTATATGCGGAGGACTTAGAGTCTAAACCAACTAAGGATGATATCAATTCGTATCTTAAATTAGTTACACTACCAAAAGTTGCCGAAGGAGATATGGCCTCTCTGAGTGCCCCAATCTCGCTGGCAGAAATTCAGCAGGCGATCCAGCAAATGCCCTCAAATAAATCCACTGGCCCAGACGGGTTCCCTAGTAACTTCTATAAAGCATATTACTTGCTCTTATCTCCTATTTTGGAGGAGGTTTTTCAAAGCTGGTTTGATACAGGGTTGTCAGATACCTCCTTTTTAGAGGCGACGATCTCTTTAATTTGCAAACTGGGGAAAGACCCTTTTAGTATGGATAGTTATCGTCCAATTTCCCTTCTCAACACGGACATCAAAATTTTAGCTAAAGTTTTAGCCAACCGGTTGTCCAAGGTTATGAACAGTCTGGTCAGTAGGGAACAGGTGGGCTTCATGGTTGGGCGATCATCTCAGGATCATATGCGGAAACTGTTACACATCATCTCTGTTACTAAAGAGGCTAGGACCCCAGCCGTACTGGTCTCCTTGGATGCCAAAAAGGCATTTGATAGGGTTTCATGGGATTATCTATTTGCTACCCTATCTGCCTTTGGTTTGCCGTATGCGTTCCTGAGATGGGTTCAACTACTATATTCCTATCCCTCAGCCCGTGTGAAATGCAATGGGATACTATCACCAGTGGTCAAACTAGAGCATGGCACGAGGCAGGGGTGCCCCCTGTCCCCGCTGCTGTTCAATCTATATTTAGAGCCTTTCCTGATTAGGCTGGCAGGAAACACAGTGATACAAGGGGTACAGATAGGGGATGTCAGATACACATATTCAGTATATGCAGATGATATATTATTGCATATTGAAAACCCGGTAACTTCGATCCCGGCGATTTTAGCAGAAATCAATTCCTTCTCCAAAGTGTCTTACTATAAGTTAAATCGTGTGAAATCCAAGATTCTCCCCTTAAATAAGGAGGTCATGAAAGTGGATTTAGTGCCGTTAGGTCTTTGTTGGGAATCTAAGTCACTGATGTATCTAGGAATTAATGTTAGCACAAGATTAAGCTCTATGATCAGAAGTAATCTGAATAGTCAAGTCATAACTATAGCGGGCGATATGGGGAGGTGGTGATTACTTCCCATGCCGCTTTGGGGTAGATTGAATATTATTAAAATGAACTTCTTACCCAGATTATTATATCCCTTAGGCATGTTGGGTGTATATCTCCCGAAAGTATGCTTTTGTAATTTACAGAAATTATTCAATTTATTTTTATGGAATGGGAAAAGAGTGTGTAGGTCCTATATCAAACTTACAGCCCCAAAGTCAAAGGGGACTAGCTGCTCCTCACTTTTCTTATACTATATTGCAGCATATTAGTAGCTGCAACATTGGTGTGATGAGCCTGAGCAAAGGCCTATTCACCCTTGTGAGTTAATGGCGAGGACTGGCAAAGAGGGTGAACTGCTCCCTCCGGGCCTTGTTGTATGACCCTCCTGCAGCTGTTCCTAAATCTTTAAAAAATAACCCTATGGGATGGTCATTGAAGGTTTTTTGGCAGTTACAGAATTACTTTACAGTCAAATGGTACCTATCACCTAACCAGCCCATTTTGGAAAATCCTCGTATTAAGGTTGGGGGTGCAGCCCTGCCCACTGATTTTTGGCCTCAGATAAGTGGCTTTAGAGTTTCGGAATTCTGGGTGAATGGTAGGCTGATACCCTTTGATAGTTTAGTGAGGTCTTTTGGAGTCGCAAGTCAGGACTTATTTAAATGGTTGCAGGTTAGTAAGGCCATTGCTGTCACATTTGCCCAAACAGAGTCAATGGATTATGGGGGCAAGGACATTGATACGCTATTTGTTACTGCTTCTCAATCGAGGCCGGTTTCTAAAGTATATAAAGTACTGCAGGAATGGGATTCCAAACTACCTTCAGGAGTTTGTTATTATTGGTCGAGGGAGTTGGGCCTGCCTGAAATACCTAGTTACTGGGAGAAATTATGGCGTAATATGTATAAGTACATAAAACAAGATCGATTGAGGATGGTACAGTTTAATATAATGCATCAATTATACCTATCCTCATCTCGAATGTTTAGATATAAAGCAAAACATACTCCCACATGCGGGAAGTGCGGAATAGAAGATGGTACTTTATACCATATGGTGTGGTCGTGCCCTCTAATACAGGGCTTTTGGCGTGTTATCCAAAACTTTTTTAAACCTTATCCTTGGCTCTTCAGACGTGTTTTCCCCTGAGGTATGTATCCTGAATCTGTTCCCGGTTGACATGTCTAAGACTACCATGGCCCATCTGTCACTTGTTACAGCTGTAGCGAAGTTGATAATCTTGAGACATTGGATGGATGACCATCCCCCCACCCTGATGGAATGGTTTCGTGAGTGCATCCCGGCTCTACACTTAGAAAAGCATGTTCTTGATATGCAAGGTGCACGGGACAAATATATGTCACTGTGGAGTTCCTTAGACACGCTTCTCATGACGTGGAGGCCTGGTTCCTAGAATTTTTTTTTTTTTTTTTTTTAGAGATGATCCGGCTGGATCACGTATTTGTGTAGCCTTGGGAGGGGTGGGAGTGGGGATTAAGTACATCTTCTCATATACGTGGGTGAGATGATTATAAGCCTTGTTATGCCCTTCCCTTTTCTTTTCTTCTTGTCCGCGCTCTTATTGGTTCATCTCAGTTGTTGTATGTGAGGAGATGTTGTTGTGGAAAACAATAAAGATGATTAATAAAAAAAAAAAAAAAAAAAAACATTCTTAGAACAGCAAACTGCATTTCACTATCCCCACAAGAACTGTAAAAACATGCTCAATGTGCAGTGACAGACATGAAGGGTTCAGGCTGACAGCTTGTCCAGATAGCAGTTGTGACATGTACCACCCTTCCAACAGCACTGCAAAAAACTTGTCTCAGTTTTTTACATACAACATCATAGAGTTCTGGAATCCCTGTAGAGGAGAAGAATTTTCTCATTGGTATACTATATTGAAGTTTGAGGTACTGAAGCAGCCGACTGAATCCTACATGATCAATCATGCTGTATGATATCAAATCAACAGCTATCAAGTCTGAAATTTTCTTGGTTATTGTAACAGCAACAGGGAGGTTCGAGGCTTATTTGGCTTTACGTTCATATGGCTCTGAGATGGTAAGCTGTCTCCTTGAAGAAGGGGGGCTTTAGAACACATGGTCACTTTCAGTAACTATAGGAGTCCTTTGAATGGGAGGAAGTGGTGGCAGTATCTCTCTAGTGCTGTGTGGGCTGCCACTGCTTTCATCTATCCAAGTTACCCCTGAGTGTGGTGAGCTATCACTGTCACTTTCTCTTCGAGTGCCACAACAGAGTTCTCACTAATGGTATGACTTCGGTCTAGGCACCTTTTTAGTGCTGAATTTCCTGATGCTCTTTTCTTTTTAACCCTGCTGATTGGCCATTTACAAACAGCACATGTTGCCATCAACTCATTAGAAAAACTAATGGAGAAATATGACCAAACAAAATACATCTTTTTTGTTTTTTTCCCCTGGAAGGCACTGCACCTGTTACCTTTTCAGGGTCCCCCTCCCCAGATTTTTCTTGTGCCTGTTCCTCTTGTGAGTTATTCCTTCTGCCCTCCTCCTCAACCAAAACATTTCTTTCTCTTTCTACCTCATCTGCAGTTTCCATCCCCTCCAGTAAACCTTGTGCTGCCTGATCATGCTCTTCATCATCTTCATCTTTATTATTACCCTTGTTGGGTTCAACCCCAGATGAATCGGATGACAATAAGGGACTGGTAGTAGCATAGTATGCAATTGTTCCATACCTTGGGGTGCCTCTGTGGGTGGTACCCACCAACCCTTTGGTTTTAACTACATAACTTTTTTTTTTACTTGGGACTGATCTGACAGATGTACCTTTTTTGGATTAAAGCATTTGTTTGGTAGACTAAACTCTAGATGTAAAAAGGCACATTTTGGGGTTTGATTTTGTTTTCCCTTTGCAAGTTAAATGCTGCCCTTTGCAGTGCCACTGTCTACTTGAGAATGCACCTCATCAACACTTTGATCCATTTTTTCTTATTTCTAATTCTAACCTGTAAAAGTATCCCTCTACCTAATGTCCTCTTACGACTCCCAGCCACACCTACACCCACACCTACAGGCTAGGGCCAAATATACTGTACACAGCACACCAACCGCATTCCACCATCACTCCCTTCCAAGCTTAGCTGAGTGAGTGACTCCTACTGTTACTGTTCCATGAGCAATTGTGTTCGGCAACTGTTACTCAACACTGTGCCTCAGAATTTAAACTGGTGATGCAGACACATACGTGGCATGCACAATCACACACTGGGATTAGTTATTGGTTATACAATGTACAATAAAAATAAGAAGGGTAAGGAAGAGGAATAATCGATGGAATGAGTGAGGATGACACTTGTGAGTACTTTACTTATCTTGTGTCTGTTTAGTCACAATAAATTAATGATTGAAAACACCTTGTGACTTTTGCTTTCTCGCTCTAAGTTAAATAAAAAAAAAATTATCAAAATAGACTGCTACGAGTCTCAAATTCACAATGTCCACTGGGCCCCCCACAGCCAGCAGCACAGGCACAGCATCTTGTCTGTTTTTTGTCATATACGAGTTTTTTTTAATTCATGAATGAATGTTAATGTGATTGTGATGGCTCACTGCAGACAGCGCCCAGTCTCTCTAACAGCCAGCAGTACCAGTCTGTCACTTTGCCCTCCACAGGGCCACTCCTGCCAACTGCAGCGTATCTGCCCTACAATAGGGTTAGCCTTTGACTCAGTCAGAATAATAATATATATATATATATTTTTTATGGCCCCCAGCAAGTCTCTCTCTCTCTCTTCTTGTCTTTCTCTCAGGGTTGTGATTTGAGTGACTTCTCTAGATTAAGTGGATGAAACAACAAGAAAACAGATTTATTTTATTTGTAATAATCTATGCCCCCCCCCATAAGTCTCTCTCCTAATGGAACAACTAGAATATACAGAAATGTATATATTTTATTTGTGATTTCTGTGATTGTAAAATTCCTCTTTGGCCCCTAGTAGTCTCTCTCTCTTTGTCCTGTGAATGTCACAAGTTAAAGATTTATTGTGCCAGCCTGCCTGGTGTATACCCCTCCCCCCACGCACAACCACACTGAGGCCAAGAGTAACTTTATTTGTAATTTCTGTGACTGTAAAATTTATCTTTGGCCCAAGTAGTTTCACTCTCTCTCTTTCTCTTTCTCTGTCTCTCGTTCTCTCTCTGTTTCTCCTCTGGGTGGCACAAGTCAAGGATTTATTTTGCCAGCCTGCACTTGCCCTTTACATACATGGCCACACTGAGGCCAAGAATAAAGTTTATTTGTGATTTCTGTGACTGTAACATTTTACTTTGGCCCACAGTAGTCTCTGTCTCTTTCTCCTCTGTCTGGAGCTGAATAATGTATGGATCTAGATTTGGAACAGAAAAGTCAAAGTTTCCACACAGTCCACACACACTCTGATGATGTATTTTTTTTGTTCTTGTCTTTTTTCCTCACCTTTAATTGCCCTCCACCAACTCTCTCTCCGTTTATCTAATTCCACTCCTCTCCCTCCCCTGATGATGACTTTCTCTCTGCCACCCCACCCCAGTAAGTCTCTTTGTCTCTATATTTGTTTGTTTTTTGCCCTTCAGAAACTATTGTCACCAGCCAGCTACCCAGCCAAAGTCACTCTGAAAAAATATTCTCCCTTCCACCTTTTTTGGCATTTTTGAATTGTAGGCTAAGCTCATTTAATAAGAAGTTGTCCTGCATTTCAGTACATCATAACATAACAATTAGTCTTCTCTAATCCACCTTGTCTGCAGGGACATCAGTTGGAGATGACCCAGATGCTGTTCATATGATGCATTTTTTAGACTACGTATCATTTTAGTGGCTTATCTCTGTACCCTTTCTTTGCTGGCCACAGACCCTTTAGTGATGGGATCCTAGACTGGGCCCCCATAGTTCAGTATAGGTCTAACGTATGCTCTATACAGAGGCATTATCACTTTCTGACTTCAGCTTCTGAAACAACTGAACAAAAGAGTAAACAGGGAGGAGAGGAGGCACTGTGGGTCACCTTGGAGACTGGAAGGGGTACCATAATCCACACAGGGGTTGTGTACAGACCCCCATGTGAGGGGGAGGGAATGGACAAGGATATGATAAAAGGCATTCTTTGGATGGCAGAGAAAGGGGAGATACTGTTGATGGGAGACCTGAATATGCCAGATGCTAACTGAAGCACATTTGCTGCAGCCACATCCAAGAGCAGGGCCATTCTCGATACCCTAAAGGTGGCAGGCCTCAGACAGCTAGTTTTGGAACCCACTCATGAGGGAGCAGTCTTAGACATTGTGCTCTCAAATGGGGGCAGTGAGAGGATCTCAGATCTAGAAGTGGGTTGCCATCTGGGAACAAGTGACCATCAAACAGTGTGGTTCACGTTAAACTCAACTACAGAGTCAAGCCATACAAAAGTGAGGGTACTGGACTTCAGGAGGGCTGACTTTGGCCAGATGGGAGAGTGCCTCAGAAAAGCACTAGCAACCAGGTTAGAAGGAGGGGTGAAGCAACAATGAGGAATAATCAAAACTGCCATCACAGAGGCAACAAGCCTCTGTGTAAAGCAAATAAACAAATCAAAATGAAAGAAAAAGTCACTATGGTTTTCAAAAGTGGTGGCTGGGAAAGTCAGGGAGAAAAAGATAGCATTCAGGAAGTATAAGGAAACACTGAAGGAGCAGGACAGAGAGCTGTACCAGTTAAGGCAGAAGGAAGCAGGGAAGGGAGTCAGAATAGCAAAGGCCCAAACTGAGGAAAAAATAGCCAACTCGGTTAAGAAGGAGGATAAAACCTTTTATAGGTACATCAGAGAGCATAGAAAGACAAAGGGAGGGATAGTGAGGCTGAATAGAGTGAATGGTGGGTGGGCAGAGGGGGACAGTGAAAAAGCAGGGATACTGAACGAATATTTCTGCTCAGTATTCACAAAGAGGAGGAAGTGCCTAATCCAATTAACAGAAGCACTCTTGGTAGGGGGGTCAATCACAGTCCTTTCACAGAAGAAAGGGTTCTGCAAGAACTCCTAAAACTGAAGGTGGACAAAGCAATGGGGCTTGATGGGATTCACCCAAGAATTCTAAAAGATCTAAGGGTAGAACTAATGACACCGCTGACTACTTTCTTTAACAAATCATGGGAGGATGGGGTGGTACCTGAGGACTGGAGGAGGCAGATGTGATTCCCCTTCATAAAAGTGGAACCAAGACAGAAGCAGGAAACTACAGACCTGTCAGTTTGACCTATGTGGTAGGGAAAGTGATGCAGTCACTTCTGAAGGAAAGAATTGTTGAGTATCTAGAGGCCAGTGGGGCACAGGACCCAAGACATCATGGCTTCACAGCGGGAAGTTCATGTCAGATGAATCTAATAGATTTCTTTGGCTGGGTGACCAAAGTAGAAGACCAGGGAGGGGCTGTGGACATGGCCTACCTAGACTTTAGCAAGTCATTTGGCACAGTCCCACACAAAAGATTAATAGTCAAATTAACCAGCCTGAGACTGGATCCCAGGGTGTTAGCCTGAGTAAAACATTGGCTGGACAACAGGACACAGAAGGTAATTGTAAATGGAGTCCACTCTGAAGAAAGAGGGGTTACTAGTGGGGTACCGCAGGGTTCATTACTGGGTCCAGTCCTTTTTAATGTCATTATAAGTGACATTGCAGAGGGACTGGAAGGAAAGGTATGCCTCTTTGCAGATGACACAAAGATCTGCTACAGGGTTGATACACAAGAAGGTGTGGAATGGATGAGAAGAGACTTGGCAATGTTGGAGGAATGGTTACAGTATGGCAGCTAGGATTTAATGCAAAGAAGTGCAAAATAATGCACCTGGGAAACAAGAACTCAGGGGAAGAATACACAATTGGGTGGGAAGTAGTAACAACAACAAAAAAGGAAAGGGACCTGGGGGAAATCATATCAGATGACCTTAAGGTTAGCAAGCAATGTGAGAAGGCAGTAGAGAGGGCTGGCATTATACTGGGATGCATAGGGAGAGGTATCACCAGTAGAAAACAAGAAGTTGTTATCCCTCTGTACAGACAGTTGGTAAGACCCCATCTGGAGTACTGTGTCCAGTTCTGGAGACCCCATCTCCACAAGGACATAGACAGGAGAGAGGCAGTCCAGAGGAAGGCAACTAAAATGGTGCAGGGTCTGCAAGAGAAGCTGTACGAGGAGAGACTAAAGGAGCTCAATATGTATACCCTTGAGGAAAGAAGGGAGAGGGGGGACATGACAGAAACTTTCAAGTACTTCAGTGGAATCAACAAAGTCCAAGAGAGTAGCATCTTTCAGAAACAGAGGCATGCAAGAACAAGAGGACACAATTTAAAAATAGAGGGGGGGGGGCAGTTCAGGGGCAATGAGAGGAAGTGTTTTTTCACAGAGAGGGTAGTGGATGCATGGAACAGCCTTCCTGAGGAGGTTGTGGGGTCTAAAACTGTGGGAGAATTCAGGAATGCATGGGACAGACATAAGGCAATTCTTGTGAGTGGTAGGAAGAAATAGGCTGTTGGCTAAATAGGATCCACAGTCTATCCTGTAGGTAGGGAAATGGGCAGACTAGGTGGGCCAAGCGGTCCTTATCTGCCATCAAAGTCTATGTTTCTATATGTTTCTAAGTGTTTGTTCCGCCTTTATGATTTGTTTATTACACTGTGCTTGATATATAAGTTTAGAAACATAGAAACATAGAATTTGACGGCAGATAAGGACTACTTGGCCCACCTAGTCTGCCCATTTTCCTATCTAACAGATAAGCTGCAGATCCTAGTTAACCAACAGCTTACTTCCTCCTACCCCCCCACTAGTACTGCCTTATGTCTGTCCCATGCATTCTTGCATTCCCCCACTGTTCTTGACTCCACAACCTCCTCGGGGAGGCTGTTCCATGCATCCACAACCCTCTCCATGAAAAAGTACTTCTTCACATTACCTCTGAGCCATCCCACCTCTATCTTAAAATTGTGCCCCCTTGTTTCTGCACATCTCTTTTTCTGAAAGATGCCACTCTCTTGGACTTTGTTGATTTCCTTGAGGTACTTGAAAGTTTCTATCATGTCCCCTCTCTCCCTCCTTTCCTCAAGGGTATACATATTAAGCTCCTTTATTCTTTCTTCATATGTCTTCTGGTGCAGACCATGCACCATTTTGGTTGCCCTCCTCTGGACAGCCTCCACTCTGTCTATGTATTTGCGGAGATAGGATCTCCTGAACTGTACACAGTATTCCAGATGGGGTCTCACCAACTGTCTGTACAGAGGGATAACAACTTCCTGTTTTCTACTATTGATGCCTCTCCCTATGCATCCCGGTATCCCCCCAGCCTTCCTTACTGCCTTATCACATTGCTTGCCCACCTTTAGGTCTTCTGATATAATTACCCCCAGTTCCCTTTCCATTTTTACTGTTGTCAGTATCTCACCCCCCATTGTGTACTCTTCCCCTGGGTTTTTGTTTCCCAGGTGCATTACCTTGCACTTCTTTGCATTGAATCTGAGCTGCCATACATTAGACCATTCCTCCAACCTTGTCAAGTCCCTTCTGATCCTTTCCGCTCCATCTGGAGTATCACCCCTGTTGCAGATCTTTGTGTCGTCTGCAAAGAGACATACTTTTCCTTCCAGTTCCTCTGCAATGTCACTTATAAAGACATTAAAAAGGACCTGTCCCAGTACTGAACCCTGCGGTACCCTGCTAGTAACCCTCCTTTCTTCACTGTGGACTACATTTACTACTACCCTTTTCATCCTGTTGTCTAGCCAATTTTTTATCCAGGCTACCACCTTGGGACCCACTCCAAGGCTGACTAACCTGTGTATTAATCTTTTGTGTGGGACTGTATCAAATGCCTTGCTAAAATCTAGGTAAGCCATTTCCACAGCCCCTCCCTGGTCTACTACTTTGGTCACCCAGTCAAAGAAATCTATTAGATTCGTCTGACAAAACCTTTCCATCATGAATCCATGCTGCCTTGGATCCTGTGCTTCACTGGCCTCTAGGTACTCAGCAATTCTCTCCTTCAGAAGTGATTCCATAATTTCCCCTACCACATAGGTAAACTGACAGGTCTGTAGCTTCCTGCCTCTGTCTTGGTCCCACTTTTGTGAAGAGGAATCACATCTGCCTCCTCCAGTCCTCAGGTACCACCCCATCCTCCCATGATTTGTTAAAGAGAGTAGTCAGCGGTGTCATTAGTTCTACCCTTAGATCTTTTAGAATTCTTGGGTGAATCCCATCAGGCCCCATTGCTTTGTCCACCTTCAATTTTATTAGTTCTTTCAGAACCCTTTCTTCTGTAAATGGACTGGTATCGACCCCCATCTTCAGAGTGTTTCTCTTGTTTGGTTTGGTACCTCCTCCTCCTCCTCCTTTCTGAATACTGAGCAGAAATTTTCTTTCAGTATCTCTGCTTTTTCACTGTCACTCTCTACCCACATTCCCGCCCCTTTATTAAGCCTCAGTATCCTTCCTTTGATCTTTCTTCGCTCCCTAATGTACCTATAAAAGATCTTATCCCCCTTCTTAACAGAGTTGGCTATCCTTTCCTCGGTTTGGGCCTTTGCTATTCTGACTGCCTTCCCAGCCTCTTTCTGCTTTAACTGATAAAGTTCTCTGTCCTGCTCCTTCTGTGTTTCCTTATATTTCCTTAATGATATCCTTTTCTCCTTAACCTTCCCTGCCTCCTCTTTTGAGAACCATTGCGTTTTTTTCCTTCAATGTGTTTTGTTGATTTGCTTTACACAAAGGCTTGTTGCCTCTGTGATGGCTGTTTTGATTACTCACCATTGTTCCTCCACCTCTCCTTCCTGCCTGTTTGCTAGTGCTTTTCTGAGGCACTCTCTCATTTTCCCAAAGTCAGACCTCCTAAAGTTCAATACTCTTGCTTTTGTATGGCTTGATTGTATGGCTGTGTTTATCGTGAACCACACTGTTTGGTGGTCACTTGTTCCCAGATGGCTATCCACTTCTAAATCTGAGATTCTTTCTCCATTCCCATTTGAGAGTACCAGGTCTGAGTTTCCTCCCTCCTGAGTGGGTTCCAATACTAGCTGTCTGAGGCACGCCCCATGTAGGGCATCAAGAATGACCCTGCTCTTGGATGTGGCTGCAGCAAAGGTGCTCCAGTTAACATATGGCATATTCAGGTCCCAGATCAACAATATCTCCTCTTTTTCTGCCATTCTAAGGGAGCCTTCTATCATTTTCTTGTCCATTCCCTCTCCCTGAGATGGGGGTCTGTATATAACCCCCATGAAGATTGTGGTGCCATTTCCTGTTTCCAGGGTGACCCAGAGTGTCTCATCTGCTCCCTGTTTACTCTTTAGTTCTATTGCTTTGATCCCTTCCTTTACATAGAGAGCTAATCCTCCTCCTCTTTTACCTTTCCTGTCCCTCCTATAGATTTTGCATCCTGGTATGTTGACATCCCAGTCATGGTTCTTTGTGTACCATGTTTCTGTGACTGCCACAATATCCAGGCAACCCTCTTCCATCAAGGCCACTAGTTCAGGGAGCTTGTTACACAGACTACGGGCATTGGTACTCATCACCCTCCACTTTTTGATGGCCTTACCCCTTTTAGCCCCATTCCTGTCCTTACTGCCTTTGTCTTTTTTTATATTTACCTCTGTCCTGCTCCCTAATGACTTCTCTACCTTGGTGTTTACCTCAATAATTTCCATGTTTTGTGGGGGGAGGCTGGGATTTCCCTGCTCCTTTTCAGTGTCTCCCCCCTTGGCTAGTTTAAATGCATGCCAATGTAGCTTTTAAACCTCTCACCTAGGATCCTGGTCCCCCCCGGATAGATGCAGACCATCACACCAGTATAGGTCTGCATCCCTTCAGGTGGCTCCCCAGTCCCCAATGAAGCCAAAACCCTGAGCTCCACATCAGTTTTTCAACCATTCATTGAATTCCCTGGTGGAAAGTACCCTAGCATCATCCTTGCCATAGACAGGCAGCACCTCCGAGAAGGTTACTGTATGCGCTACTTGTCTAAGGCCCCTCCCCAACTCTACAAACTCCTCTCACATTGCTTTGATCCCATTCCTAGCCAGGTCATTTGTCCCTAGCAGGACAATGACATCCAGCTCCCTCCCTGGTGCAGCTGCTCCCACAATCCTGAGGATTCGTTTCCTGTCCCTCCAAGCTATGGGTCCAGGCAGGCACCTTACCTCCCTCTCCCCTTCCTTCCCCATTTCTAACCCCCTAATGGCTGAGTCCCCCACCAGGAGTTGTTTCCTTCCCCTGTGGGGTCTCATGCCACCCTCCTGTGGGTCTCCTTTGTGAAGGTTCCCAGCATTCTCCTTGGTCTCCACTGCAGGTACCTCCATAGAGGAACCACTATCCACCAGAAGAGCGAAGGAATTGTGGAGAGGTACAGCTGGAGGGATGCAACTCTGTTCCACCACCCTCTCCCTCCCTGAGTCCACCCTCGTCCAGCCTCTCCTCTTTCTTGGCAACCTCTGAGGTAGTGGCATTGGCTCTGGTGGTCCCTATGTGGGGGAGGAGGTTTCATGAGTCCTAGCCAGGTCAGCCTGGAGATGGGCAACCTCCTCCCTCAGACCAGAGAGGTGCCTGCAAATAGGGCAACATCGCAGCCTCCAGAATGTCTCCCGGAACACTGCTGCCCCACAGCCATTGCAATGCACCACTCCTATCATGTCTTATTTTGTGTCCCCTCTCCTGTTTCTCTGTATGCTTACTTTGTCCTCTCCTTGCAACTCTCACCCTTCCTGTTCTGGGACAGCAACTTCCTATATTCTTCAGTAGCCTCCTTCTTCCTTGCTCAGTGTCAGACCACCAGCAGCTGGGGGGGGGGTGTGAGCTACTTTTCTCCTTTAGGGTTGACAAAACCAATGTTTCTCTATGATCCTTCCCTTCCTACTGCCTAACAGGAAGTTCCTGTTGACAGTCAAATCCAGTGGCTATAAAAGTAGAACGGGTTTAAGGTGGATGGGTGGAGGGGTGGGATGGAGGACAATTAGTAAGAAAAAAAGGCTAGCAACAGGAAGTTGTAATTTGAGTCACCTGCTTTTAAAGTGTCTAAGCCACACCCCAATTAAGCTCTCCCTCCTCCTACTGGTTTAGCAAAGTAAACTGATACAGTACCCGTCCCAGCACAGAACACACACTGACTTTCTTTCTTCTCTTTCTTTTTTTAACCCTAAATAAGACCCCTTCTACTTCTAATAAAGTATCTGTTTGCTTAATCTCAACAGACACTGACTCCTGCTGAGATATGCGTTAAATTAATAAGAAAATGTAGCTTCTTTTAGTTACCTGCTTTCTGCTCTACAAGCAAGGCTAGCAACAGCAGTTTATAATCTATTAATATACCCAAGCCCTTTTCTTCCTTGGATTTCCTCAGAGATTTTCCATTTATGAAATAATCTGCTTCTTTATTTTGGCTACCTACAGTAGATGGATGACATAGCATCGTACTGGGTCATAAAGTCGTACGCGGCAATAGCGTGTGGCATTATAGTGACTCTCGGACCTGTGCAGTCTCAAGTTGCACTCCTGGAGTTAGAATCTTTAGTGGGGGTCTGGGGCGCGCCCTCTGAGGGTGTGGGGGCAGAGGCCCCTACAGATAGCAGGAATCGCGCAATACGATTATGCCACACGGCATTCTGCTGTGCGACATATTGACCCCGTACCACACAGCATTTATCAATGTTAAAGCTCATGCCCCTAGTATTTGCCCAAGTATATATGTTATTTAGGTCTGCTTTTACTGTCTGTGCCCCTTTTATCTTTGTTGCTAAACCTGCTAGTTTTGTATTGTCTACATATTTACTTATCCAGTTTTCTACCCTTTTACCCATTCCTGTCATAAAGATTTTAAAAAGTATTAGATCCAGAACCAACCCCTGTGGGACCCCGCATGCCACTGGGATCATGGAAGAGTAGTAACAATTTATACCTACCATCTGTGCTCTATCTCCCAGCCAGCTGCCTATCCAGTTGGCTAGTCTATAATCAACTTTAATTTCTTTTAAAATATGCATGATTTCCATATGGGAGACTTTGTCAAGTGCTTTCGCAAAGTCAAGACATATTCAATCCACTGCCTCCCCCCCATCTAATACTGCTGAGATCTTTTCATAGAAACACAACATATTAGTCACACGTGATCCACCAGTTACAAAACCATGCTGCTCATGATTCCCTTGGCCTGTTTGTACTAAATGGATATTTATTGCATCTTTAATTAGAGATTCCATCAACTTCCTCTGTACGGAGGTCAAACTAATGGGTCTGTCATTTGTGTGATCCGCCCTATTACCCTTTTTATGGATGGGCACCACATTAGCAGCCAGCCAATCCCCCGACACCTCCCCGCCATCCAATAATTTTTTAAATAACAGCGTGAGTGGGTTAACAATACCTGGGGAGTGCAGTTTAAGTAGCATATTTGATGTATTATCAAGTCCGGCTGAGTTTGCATTTTTTAGTGCTTTTATTTTATTCAACACTACATCTGCTGTTATCTCTATATTACATTCCTTGTTTGGACTGTTATCCACTTGTCCCTGAAATTTAGTTGAGAAGACTGTACTAACATAGGATTTAAAGATGTTTGCTACCTTTAGTGGTTCAATGATCACCTCATTCCCTTCCTTAATCAAGTATAGGTTATTTTTTTGCTTTCTTGAGGGAGTTCACATAGCTATAAAACTGTTGCATATTATCTTTTTAGCTGATTCAGTGAGCTTCACTTCTAAGCTTTTCTTGTTCTTTCTTATCATATTTTACACATATCTTGTACTTTTTTATAGTTTGCCCAAGATTGTGGATCTCTTGTCTGTTTGCTGATTTTATATAGCCTTTGCTTTTTTATGTTGGCTTGCGCTTGCGCAGCCAACATCTTGTGGTAGTAGCAGATTTGGAAGCACAGTCACTGTTGGGCGAATGCAGGGCATGCATCAGAAGGTGCGTCCCTCATTCCCTAATCAGTCAACAGCAGGCGCTAATGTCACGCATCCCTAATGTGGCCACGAGAACAAAGAAAAGGTCTTCTGCAATGAGAGCGAAGCTCTCATGCAGCGTGACCATAACATGCCTTCTGATGTGCAGACAAACCACCTGTCACAATGCTGATGGAGGAGCCCACTCCCCGTCGACATCATGCGGCCCCCTCAACAGGTTTTCTTTGCTGACGGGGGACCCAGTCCCCATCAGCATTTATCCCTGTCGATTGTTCCAACAGGGAGCCCACTTCCCATCAGCATAACGCCCACCCACTTTTGTTGTGTGTCGAGGGGGTGCCCAATCCCCCTCAGCTCATGTCTCACCCAGTATGTGCTGATGGGGGTGACCAATCCCCCATTGGCTACAGAATCCCCCTAAAACACTTAGATGGCATGCTGGGAGCCCACCCCAGCATGCCTAATTCCCTGCAAAAATAAAAAGTCCCATGATGTTTTTTTTGTTGTAAACCTGTAAAAAAAAAAAGGTCCCTCACAGTCTCCCTGCCCCTTCCCACAACCTGCGCCTACCCTCTGCTAACCCTGCCTCCCCACACTCCCCTTCACCCCATACTTACCTCCAGAGTCCAGCGCGATGATCTTCAGAGGACCAGGAACACGTCTGCACTCTTCAAAGCCGACCGCAAACTGAGGAAATGCCGGTAAGCTGTATAATGGAATAAATAGGGTTTTTTCAACTTTAATGCATATCTCAGGATTTTTTGGAATTTTGGCACCAAATTTTCAACATGGGGTTTTTGGGACCCCTCCTCATGAATTATGACACTGTCATGGCATTAATCGGCCCCGAGAGGTGATTTAGTGGTCACTGCATGGAATCACCTTTCACGACTGATTAATGAAATGACAGTGCCACTGTTCATGAGGGGGGCTCTCAAAATGCTTATGTTGCAAATTTGGTGAGGAAAATCCAAAAAATGGTTGTTTTATGAGCTTGCATTGTGCAGTTTCCACGCACGCACGTAACTTCATGAATTTGTAATATTTTCACTCTAGATTTTCAAAATTGACATTTTTCCACAACCCCTTGTGGACAGTACAGCTGTCATTTTACATATCCTGACTGAAATGTGTTTTCACACATCTGGTGCAGAACAGCGCGGTCGCTGTGCGAAATCAGTTTTTGGGACAGTATGAGGAAATGATAGTGACACTGTTCATGAGCAGAGGTTCTAAAAGACTTATGTTGAAAATTTGATGCCGAACATCCATAAAATGATTGTGTTACAAGCATGCATTGCACAGTTTCCACGGACCTTTGAACCTTCGCAAATTTGCAATATTTTCATGCCAAATTTTCACCACTGGCATTTTTTCACACTTCCTTATGAACAGTACAGCTGTCATTTTTCATATCCTGCCCAAAATGTGTTTCTGCACAAGTGGCGCACAGTGGCATGGCCGCTGTGGGAAATCAACTTTTGGGACAGATTAACAAAATCACAGCATCACTGTTCATGAGGGGAGGTCTCAAAATGCTTATGTTGAAAATGTGACTAGCAAACTCCCCAAAAATAATTGGGTTACAGACATGTGTTGCACAGTTTCTATGCATGCTCATGACTTCACCAATTTTTCATATTTTCACTCCAGATTTTCAGTGTTGCCATTTTTTTACGCCTCCTCATGAACAAACCAGTTGTCATTTTCCACTTCTTGCCCAAAATGTGTTTTCATCCCTGTGTCACCAAATGGCATAGCTGCTGTGCAAAACCACCTTTCAGCTAACAAACTGATTGTGCCACTTTTTATGAGGTGGCCTCACAAACAGCCCAAGTTGAAAATTTGGACTGAAAATATCAACACACGCCTACGGTGTTAGTGTTTCCAGCTGTAACACCCCACCCTGTACAGACTGACAGGCATCAGTAGTGTCACTTGGGATCATCGGCTGTAATGCTCATGCCATTCCACCCCCACCCTGCAGCCAGTGACAGGCATCATGATGTGCCTTGCACTGTTCGGCCACAAAGGTCACCCCATTCTCCTATACTGCACCCATCTCAGCATATTTTCTTGTGGAATGGGGTAAGTGTAATGCCTAAAGACCCCAAAGCACACCATGACACTTGTCAGTGTCTACAGGGTAGGGTGAGGTACAATAGCATGAGTGTTATAGCTGATGACCAAAACGCACACCCCAATTCTTGTCGATCTCTACAGGGTGGGGGTGGGGTTGGCATCACTTCAATACTTCACTGCCATTCCTATCATGTGTCTCCAGCTCCGGTACTACCCATGCCAATGTCAGCAAGACAACATTCGGCATTGACAAATGCTTGTCTTTAACAGCTTAATTAAAGCTTTTGTCAATTATCTCTGCTTCTTCCCATTATTATTATTATTATTATTATACAGACACACTTTCTTTAAGTGTTTGTTTCATATAGTAAAAATTTGTTTGAATGTGTTCCACATTTCCTCCACTGTTTTATATTCCAGGATACTATTCCAGTCAATCTCTTCCAGGTCTTTCATTCTTTTTGCTTTCTCTGCAGATTTTATTTATTTATTTATTGAAATGTTTCACCAGGAAGGCACACTGAGCAACAAGATGCTCGTCTCCAGGTATGAGCGGGGGGCCGGGAGGATACAAGTGGAGAATTGATACAGGCACTGTGTCATGAGTTGCTTGGTTACAAACTATTAGGAGTTACACATCACTGAATTAGGAAGTTATATAAATTTAGGCACTTTAGCATGAGTAGCAACATGGATTAGGTTAGACATTGAGGTAAATTACATGAGAAACAACGGAATTTAGGTTTGGACAATATTGAGAACAGGCCTAGTACACACTGGAACAGAAATGGTAGTGAGGGGTACAAAACATATAAATGCAAAATTGTGGGGCAATATCTAATTTTAAGTTATAGATTTCTCTGCATCCTTTAATTATTGGAATATGCTGTTTGAGTGAGAAGAGTAACCCATTATGGTCACTATGCCCCAATGGTGCGACAGTTTGACATGCTATAATATTTATCTCTTTATTTGTTAGAACTAGGTCTAATGTATTATTTCCTCTAGTTAAGTGTTTAAATTTTGGTTAAGATCTAATTTGTTAATAAGCTCCAAGAATTCTTTACTGTGCTGTCCAACTGCTTCCAGGGTAACCCAGTTTATGTCACTGTAGTTGAAGTCTCCCACCAATAATATTTTCCCTAGTTCACATACTTTGCTGATTTCTATGTTGTTTTGCTGTGATATATTCACTGATGCTCCAGGAGGTCTATAATATCCTCCCACTATGATATGTTCATTTTTTTCTATATTCTGATCCAAACTGATGCAGTGTCTGCTGTGCCCTGCTTGACCTTGTGAGTTGTTTGTGAATTTTAGGGAGCTTGATATATATGCTGCTACCCCCCCCCCTTCTATCACCTCTCTTTAGGTGGTAATGTTCAAAGCCTGAAATGTCCCTCCCACACTCATTTCCCTCTGACCACCAGGTCTCTGAAATAAAAGTCATGCTAACATTTGTCCTGCTATTTAGGCTCACTTCCAGTACTTCTTTTTTATTGTTTAGGCTTTGGGCATTTGTTAGTAAACAGTGGATTTCATCCTTGTGGTAATATTTTTTTTCTATATTTCTACTTATGTGAATTTTGTCGGGGACCCTCCACCCCATACTTAGTTTAAAGTGCTTGAGTGCCAGTGGTAATTAGGTGGAGTCCATCTTTATTATACATTTTACTGTTATTCAAAAACTTGACCCATGTATCGATGTAAGTTATGCCTTGCTACTGCATCCATTAAGTACCCTGCTAATGACACTTTGTATGGTATAATATTTTTCTGGGTTACACCCAAACTTTGGTAATATTCCTGATGTCACAGGTATTTGGCCTCCTTTATGACAAGGTCTACACAGTCCAGCAACTCCTCCGCTATATCCTTTTCATGCTCCTGCCCTTTGTTGTTGCTGCCCACATGTATAACCACTACTTGTGTTGTAGGTGTTTTAAGCAGGATTTTAGGTAAGCGGACTTTAATATCTGATACCCTAGCCCCAGGGAGGCAATTTACAGTGGTGTTTTGCTTATTCCCCTCTGCTAAGAAACTATCAGTTTTCCTTAATTCGGAGTCCCCTATGATCAGTGTCATAATGTCAGTGATTTCTGTGTTGTATTGGGTATTTTCTCTAACTTCCAGGGCATTGCTTAGAGGTGAATATTTATTAAACAATGCCACCCCGGTAGTCCCCATAGCCTTTCTCCTTTTTTTGTAGTGAACCTTAGTTATTATAGCCCAACAATTTGGATCTGAATCCTCACCAGAGGTGTTGGGGGCACTGTTTCCCACGTTCCCCAGTGTGGATTCTGCACTGCTTCCAGTGGTAGCCTAAGAAGGCTCATCCTGATTTACCAAGCATTTAGAACTAATGTTTTTTAGCTTTGTAAGTTCTTCCTCCAGCTTCCCTTTTTCTTTACACTTTATACAAACAAATTTGTTTATTTCTGTGTCCTGTATTGTTTTTTTTTAAACATGCCACATGTGTTACTTTCCATTAGGGCCCCTTGTTGACATAGTTTATGAGTAAGGTTTGCATACTTCCTGCTTCCATGGCCAGGTTTCCAGTCTTAGGTCCCTCTAAATTTGGTGGAAATAACTGCAAGTATTATATGCTGTCTACCTTACTTTGTATTTCTTCATAAATTAATGACGACTTGAATGCTGTAGTGTCCTTGCCCTCATTCCCCTCGTACCCACAGGACATGCAAGACATGCACTGATGTGCTTGTCTCTCCATGTATCCCCATGCTCTGCTCATGCCCGCTTAAGCTTGTGCCACTCTCTCCGAGCCCACCCTTCAATCCTCGGGGAACAGAAATGACATCACGCCAACTCCACTGAGATATGTACAGAAACTCCCCAAATAATATTTATTTAAACTACCATAATGGCTATTTAGCAATGTAGTACAGCAGCTCTGTACAGCCCTTCTTGTCCTCAAAGGAAAACAAGTTTGTTTCTGAGTTTGAATTTCATCTGTAGTCCTCAGCCTTCTGGACTACAGACAGCCAATGTATCCCTCTTCCTACTTCCTGCAAGGTATCACAGTCCTCGCCATGGTATAGTTACACTGCAGGTATGTTATTTGTTTGTTTCTAAAACTCTGACAGGAAAAAACTAAGATGGCTGTGCTTAGGAGCCTGCTTCTCCCGTTCTCATTGCTTTCTTAATACCTTTATTTTGGTAACTGAACCACCTGTTCATGTTCATCCATTTTTTTAGCACTTCTGTGGAATAAACTAACAGAATTAACTTTTACAAGTTATTTTTAGAAAGAACATTGCCAGAGCACATGGCTAACGCTGCTATCAGTTGAATATCTAGGGACCCCTCCTGATGTGATTATACCTCTCAACGGTCACACATTATGAGGTACGTCACTCATTTTACCTCTCAAAAACACTTTGTCCATCATGGGGAAGGTGATATTCCACATTCCCCACTAAGACTTTAAAGCAGAAATTAATAATAGTCTATTATGCTCAGTTATCAAAACACATTATGAACATTATTGCACCGATAGCTATAGTATTCTGAGCTTGCAGTGCCATGTTAGACGATATGTCACACATTTTGCAAATTTGTCACACATCGTGTCATACATTTTGGTGAAGAAAGGTTGAGAGGTATGATGTGATATACATAAGTATCTGGTGTTTCCAAAACATTAACTTTTTTTTTGAGTTTTTAAAACATAATGTTCTAGTATTTTCTTCTCCCAGATCCCACGCTCTGTCTGCAGTGAATCGTGTCATCCTGGATCCAGGAAAGCTGCCCGCAGAGGAGAGCCGATCTGCTGCTTCGACTGTATCCGCTGCTCCAAGGGGGAGATCAGCAACCAAACTGGTGAGCGAACTCTTTGACTGAATATAATATAATACAGCATTATAACATAGTCTTAGGTCCGCTAAATGTATAATTTACCACATTCTGAGATATCAAATAGAATTTGCAGATTATACCGTTGCTATTTCTGTTCTCTGCACATGGGCAACAATTAGGAAAAAAAATAATTTAGACACTACTGCCCTTCTCTCATTTTAAGACTTTTGTTGCTAGGCTTATATTTAGTCACTGTAATTGTTTTGGATGACTTTTAACTATTCTTAACTTGTATGGAACAAACTGGTGAGCGAACTCTTTGACTGAATATACATTACTTAGTTTGAAATTATAGACCTATTTTAAACGTTTTAGTACATAGTAGTCATAAATCTCATTGTTATCAAGCGAATAGTGTTAGATTGCAAGGATTTTGATGATTATTAATGGAGAAAATTAATATATCAAACCATTACAATAATGAGCTCAAGCTGTGTCCTCTGTTTTGGTTAGCTTACCATCACTCAGGACTGTTGCCCCGTCCTCCAGTGCCACTGCTTTTCTCAAGAGCCCTGAAAAATCTCAGCAAGAGGTGCACCCACTGTATTTATTTTATTTTGCAGTTCATTTACCAAGGACAGCCTAACTGAGATGCAACATCCCTTTTTTAGTGGGGTCCATTTTTTTCCCAGTTACACATCTGGGAGGATTGAAGCACGGGGGCGGGGGACTAAAGCAACTTGCTCAGAGTCACACTGTGAATACCAGGTTCAGGAGTCATTTGAATCTTGTTCTATTGATTCTCAAACCTGTGCTTTAAACACTAGACCCCACTGCCTCCTCTTGTCTTAACTCACAGTTCAGTTTTCATTACATTTTACATAATACAACACTCACTTGGAGCAACATGGCCAACATTATTATTCATTCACCCTACTAATCTTCTAACTTCCTACTTCTGCTGTTCTAGCAGGGTTTTCCTTTTGGGGTGTAGCCAAGATGTTTCCCCTTAACCCAATAATAGTTTATCATGACTAGTGACCCCCATTATTACATTGATTATTGGTGTGATCAAACCCCCATAATACCAGTAGCTGGGTATGACATCATACCCAATTATTTTGGCATTTATTTATTCATTTGAAAGCTTGTGACTGGGAGAGGCTTATTTCCAGGTGCAAGCCAGAGGAAAGGGAAACATAGAAACATAGACTTTGATGGCAGATAAGGACCGCTTGGCCCACCTAGTCTGCCCATTTCCCTACCTGATGGATAAGCTGCAGATTCTAGTTAACCAACAGCTTACTTCCTCCTACCCACCACTAGAATTGCCTTATGCCTGTCCCATGCATTCTTGAATTCTCCCACTGTTCTTGACTCCAAAACCTCCTCAGGAAGGCTGTTCCATGCATCCACAACGCTCTCCATGAAAAAATACTTTCTAACATTACCTCTGAACCATCCCCCCTCTATCTTCAAATTGTGCCCCCTTGTTCTTGCACATCTCTTTTTCTGAAAGATGCTACCTTCTTGGACTTGGTTAATTCCCTTGAGGTACTTGAAAGTTTCTATCATGTACCCCCTCTCCCTCCTTTCCTCGAGGATATACATATTAAGCTGCTTTAGTCTCTCTTCAAATGTCTTCTGGTGCAGACTCTGCACCATTTTGGTTGCCCTCCTCGAAACAGCCTCCACTCTGTCTATGTCCTTGTGGAGATCGGGTCTCCAGAACTGCACACAATACTTCAGATGGGGTCTCACCAACTCTCTGTACAGAGGGATAACAACTTTCTGTTTTCTACTGATGATGCCTCTACCTATACATCCCAGTGTCCCCCCAGCCCTCCTTACTGCCTTCTCACATTGCATGCCCACCTAAAGGTCATCTGATATCATTACTCACAGGTCCCTTTCTATTTTTGTTGTTGTTAGTATCTCACCCCCCATTGTGTACTCTTCCCCTGGGTTTTTGCTTCCAGGGTGCATTACCTTGCACTTTTTGGCATTGAATCTAATCTGCCATACATTTGACCATTCCTCCAACCTTGCCAAGTCCCTTTTCATCCTTTCCACCCCACCTTGTGTATCAACCCTGTTGCAGATCTTTGTGTCATCTACAAAGGGAAGGGAATATGTGTACAGATGTAAACTGACTTAGAAAACCACATTAAGCTGTTGGTGGTATTATTACTGAATAGGGGAAATTTGACCAGGAGACCAGGGAAATTTCCTTACTCCCAAGCCAGAGGATGTCTGGAGGAAAAAACTGGAGCAGCAGCTGAAGTAGACACCATATTTTCGAGCAGTGTCTATTAGGGGAAAAGTGGACCAGCACAGAAGCAAACAGCAAGAGACTGCCAGAAAGAGATTTTTGGAGTCAGGTCACAAGCAGCACAGGAGAATGGGCACCAGAGTATGCACTCTGACAGGATGCTGCCCATAAGAGGATCCCTGAGCCAGACTGTGATACTTTAAGTAACAGGACACAGGCAGCAGTCAGTGGAGAGAGGTGTTGAACCAGGGAAGTGGCATTGCAGTGCCAGTGACACTAGACAATGAAGAGCTCTGTGGAGTGCAAAGTGCTGGGGGAAATCTGATTCTGACAGGAAATGTTGGGGACACACCGGTGAAGATACATGTGGAAAAAATAGGAGAAAAAGAAATAATTCCTCTAGAGGGTGGAAGCAAAGATAAAATGGAGGTGCTGCCAGAAAAAAGTAATGGGATTCAGATTCAGATACAAAAAAATGAGAACATGGACATAGTCACAGATACAAGCTCAAAGAACAACAGAAGCAGTGAAGAGTCATGTACAGATACTCAGATAGGAACCAAAGGGGCTCAAGAATGCACAACAGCAGAGCAGCAGATGATACAGAATAGGATGGAACAAATGAAAGTGGGACAGCAAATGGGGAGGGGAACTCAGCTAACCCTGGACACCTGGGGGGCCAAAGCGAGGAAGCAGGGGAGGGGGAGGATCAACATGAGACAAATCGAATGAGAGAGGGGCCAAGAACAAATGCACAGGCACCTAGATTTTCAGATTTATTAGATGGAACCATCCCAATGCTCAGAAGACAGGCAGTGAGAATCAGGTACAAAGGTGGATCGGAACAGTACCAGGATAGAGAATATGTTGTGAGAAAACTAATCAAGGAAACTTTGAACTTTGTACCAGCAGTAGGCCATACCTTAATACATATATTGGGAGAAGATAACTTTGATATCAGTTTTAACACCTTGCGAGGTTTGGAGTGGTTTGGGCTGAAATATAATCAGAGAAAATTTCCCCCGCTATGGACCCCCTTTTTAGTGACAAAGCCTGTGGTCAAGAGGATTATAATTATGTTCAGAACTCAAGGAATTAATGTGGGGAATATTCGCCATTGGTTACAAAACAGATGTGAAGTGTTAAGCACCCCAGAACCTATAATTGACTCTAAGTCCTTTGGACTGGTGGTTGGCAGTTTAAAATTAAGTTGAGACAAACCAAAGCTGGTATTATCCTTTTGTCAAACAGGTTTTTTTGGAAAAGATAGCGGGATATGCTTTTATGATGGCCAACTCAAGGCCTGCCACAAATGTGGAGAATGGACATGTTTGGCCAGCTCTTGTAATAAACTGAAGTGTATCCTATGTGGAGAATATAACCATATAAGTACGGCCTGTAGCAATGCAGCCGGATGTAACATGTGTGAGGTCCAAGGACATGTCTTTCACAAATATCCATGGGTGGCTCACAACTGGCAGGATGGGGTCAGCCAGGATAAATTCGTTAGACAGGTCCCCCAAAAAACAGAAAAAGACCTAAGAGAGTCTCAAGGTTATACTCACATAGCAGAGAAGACATCGGGCTCAGATATCCAAAAAGAGAAGGAAAAGGCTCCAGCTCAGTCAGAAACAGCTGGGCAAACATCGAGTCACCAAAAATAACCAAAGACAGAACAACCAGAGGTGGTTATAGACATGTGGACAGCATAGGAGCTACAAAGGAGAACACAAAGAATGCACAGAGCATGCCCCCACCAAGACTGGAAAACCCCTTTAACCAAAAGAAGTGCAAGATTAAAATATATTCAAGCAGCAGACATTACGCTTGAAAACAGATTTGATGCTTTTCCCGGCAAGACCTGCTGCGGAGGTATGGATACAGATGGTACGGATTCTGATGTATCCTCAAAATCCTTGCCTGTATTGGAGGAAAAGGATGGTAGGAAGAAAAGGAGGAAACAGAAATCATCTGGAGGAGGATTCTGGCTGACAATGGCACTTTTTGGGACACCTAATACTTCTCGTTTATGGAACAATCAAAATTTGTCACTTTAAATGTGTGTAGCATTCAAAATGCGGTAAAGAGAAAAGCTGCATTTTCCTTGCTAGAACAGTTAAAGCTAGATGTGATATTGTTACAGGAAACCTGGACGACAAATACAGCTACTACAGCACAGTGTAAAAATACTTGGCTCTAGGGTCCGTCATATTGGTCTTTTGGACAGGAGAAGGCAGATGGGATGGGAATTGTATTTAAAGTTGTAAAGTTTCACTTACAGAAATTAATAGATGTAATGCCTGGGATGTAATGCCTGTTAATCTTGGATGTAGTGCTGGCAGGACAAGAGTGTAGGTATGTAATTGTACACACATCTCAAATAGTGGTGGGCGAAGTGGCCTCAATTCGCTCCGCATAGCGATTCGCGGAGTGAAGCTGGATTTGCGAGGTGCTCCACAGCACAAAGCGGAGTACTTTACATCATAAGAGGTAACACAAAGTCCATTGAAAACAATTACTTTGCATTACTCTGCCTTCCCCAAACCACTACTCCACAAATTTTAAGACAAGGTACATTGAAAACAATGTACTTCGCCTCACTTCGCCTTGTTTTAAACTCCAAAGGTGAATTTTGCAGTGATTCATGGGATTTCAGGTCACATGGGCTCTAGATTGTTCTGCACAGCCTCAGTTCAGGGTATTGTGTGTAGGAACCTGTTGGAGACAGTCTGCTCTGAGAGCTCTCTGAGATTCAAACCTTCTAAAAGCTGTTAAAAAAGCCTTTTTGAGTCATTTTTTTTGCTGAAACTTTAGTTCATCGATTGTAGGAAACCCTCCTATGATCATATTATTGAGCATTTATTGTTTGTATGTGGATTTTGAATGTTAATGTACAACATTCAGTCTGTGTACTGAGAGACAGTGGAAGTGTGCTTTGGGGAGGGGCGTATCTGTGGTGCACGTAGACTTAAGTTGGAGAAATAAGGAGTTCTTTGATTTTTGGTATGTACACACAGTAATATTTTCAGTAACTGTTGACATGTTTTTGCTGATTGTTTGTGTTGGGACCTGGTGCAGCAGTGCATAATTTCAGATTGTTTAAAATCCATTCTATATTACTAAAGTTTTCAATTTGCTACACATTACTTGTAGACAAAGTGTGTGTGTGTGTGTATGTGTGTGCGCGCACGGTGCGTAATATCAAATAATACACCTTTTATTGTGCCACAGTGTAATTGCAGGCGTAGCAGTGTGAACCTGCCATCCACTGCACCTGCATGATTTTGTACTGCCACTGTGGTATCTTTTCAAGGTTTTGCACTGCTGTAATCTGCAGTCAGTGCACCCCCCCCCCCACCAGCAAAAGGTATTCTTTTCCCAGATTGGATTATTTGTAACTTGAGAGCACCACTGGTTAGTTAAGGTGTTGTTGAACTTGTTGAGACTTTGTGTCTGTATCTCTTGTTGAAGCCACAGTTGTTTGTTTGGCTTCACATCCAGCATCCCTTCCCCAAGCCCAGACCCAGAGTGAATGTTCCAAAATCTAAATTTCTTTAGACTATTCTTGTTGATTCCCCAAAATGCCTGCAAAGAGATGTGCAAGCAAAGCTGGTTCTGGCCATGGCACTTCTGCCAGTGGTAATATTGTCTGTGGGCATGGTAGTACACAGCCGCAGAAGTGCATTGCTGATGTGAGGAAAAGTATTTCTCCTTCAATGTTTTTACAGTGCAATCAGTAGATTCACTCATAGTTGGAGGAGATGATGTTGTCCCAGCTGGTGGTGTTAGTGCAGTTGCTGGTGGGAGTATTGGTGCCTCAAGTTCCACTTCTGACCAGTTTACCATTTCCAAAAATATAGTGAAGTGTGAAGCAGTGCCAGTGAGTGACAGTGTAGATGACGTCATACTCTCCAGTAACATCCCAGTAACTGAACATGAGGATTCTGATCATCATGTCAACGATATCACACAATGTGACATTTCTTCCACCGCAGTTCAGGTCACGCATTTGCCATGCAGTGATTCACAGTGTGGTGAAAAAAGTTCAGGTGATGGTGGTGCTGCTGATGCTGAATCTGATGATGATGATGTTGCTGTGGTTGCAACATGCAGTCCACTTGCTAGCATCCAAGCAGAAGATGTGGATGATGTTGATGAATAAGATGATGATGTCAGTGACTCCTTTTGGGAACCAGAGAAAAAGAAATGTAAGGCGGCTTTGCCTGGGTCTGTTTGCATTACCCCCGCCAAGTAAAAAGTTGTGATTTACCAGTTTCAGTTGATGATGATGATGACCCAGTAATAATGATAAGTAGTCATGGTGGTCAGCTGCAGTCCAAGTGTGTCCTGCCTGAAAAATCATGTAGCACCCCCCCCCCACACACACACACACTTCATGGCTTAAAAACAGGGTCCAATAAGCAGTATCAGGGACATTTTAAAACTAGAGAATCACAATCCCTTGTTTGGGATTTTTTTGTGCAAGATGCAAATGATGAGTCAGTTGCAATCTGCCAGGTTTGCCATGTGCGTGTGAGTCGAGGTAAAAAGGGGAGCCATCTGGGCACAGGAGGACAGCATACGCATCTTAAGAATAGAAACATGGCACTGTGGACCCAGCACAAGGTGGCAGCTAATACCTGTACCACAGTGCGACGTTCACCCTTGTCATCAACTATAATGAGCGTGTTATAATCTTCCATGACTGTAACATCAAGTAGAAAATTAAATGTGTGCAGTAGTGATAAAATAAGAGCAAAGGATTACTACAGGCATGATGAGGTGGAGGAGCAGAATGATTTTGAAGTCTTGTCCAGTGATGGTGAGAGTAGCAGTTTTGGTGGTGGTGGTCAATGCAGTATGTCTAGGGCAAATGGTACATCAACCCCTGTTGGTAAATCCGGGAAAATAACTGCATTTCTGGGTATGTCATCACCTGTGCAATCATCTTCATCACACGTCCACACTCCACCCCCTGCAATTTGCAGAGCAGAACCATTTGTCATCACACCCCATGTAAAACGTTTTAGTCAGCGCAAGTTACAGAGTGCTTTTGCGCATAAGCTGAAGTACCCACCCAATCATACAGTGTCACGTGAACTTAATACTGCTATAACTGAAATGCTGGCAATTGATCTTTTGCCCTTCTCCTTTGTGGAGAATTCTGGGTTCTGGTGGTTTGCTGCGCAGGCCTGTCCAAAATGGAAAGTCACATCCAGGACATACTTTTCAACCTGTGCTGTCCCTGAGTTGTACCGTACTGTGTCCAACTCAGTAAGTCATGCCCTTCAACATTCCTCCTCTCCTTTCATCCATTTAAGCATGGATATGTGGACAAGTGGCAAAACAGTAGGGAGTTCATATTTGTGTGTAATAGCACAGTTGGGCACAGGTGCCGGGGGTTGTTTGTGTTGTTGGTAGTGTGAATAATAAGTGTAGTAAGGTGATAGCAATCTTCCAGGAATTCACCAGCATGCAACAATTGCTATGCGCAATATGACCTGTTCACACACTGGTGAAAACATGTTAGACCTGATATTGACTGAAATTAACAAGTGGCTGAACCCCCTGTCCCTGAGAGCTGGGTTCATAGCAAGTGACAATGGGTCAAATGTGGTGAAATACATCATGAATGATTACTTTTTTGGGGTTTCATGCATGGCCCACTCTTTAAATCTTGTGGTGCAGGAGGTTCTGCAGCCTGTTATGAAGGAAATGCTGACAGTTGTATGCCATATCTGTTCTCACTTTTCACGCTCTGCAAAGGCCTGTGACCAACTTCGGCAGTTGCAGATCTGAAAAAGCCTCCAACTGCACAGCTTGAAGCTGGAAGTTGTCACCCAGTGGAACTCCACTTTATACATGGCAGGGAGGTTGTATGAACAGTACAAAGCCATCTCAGCATATCTTGTCATGCACACTAGCCGTGACAGTTCCACGGCCTCCATGTCTATGACGACTGAACAGTGGCACCTCATGGACTCTGTAATAACAATCTTGAGGCCTTTTGAACATGCCACACAGGCAGTGAGTTGTGAGTCTTCCTCCATTAGCAAATCAATTTCACTGCTGCGGGTGCTGAGGCAGACATTGGTGAATGTACAACATAGCCTTGTTGTTGCTGGAGACAGTGCCTGCAGTGTGTTGCTGAAACACATGCTGACAGTATTTAACCAGAATAGTCACATCTTGAGCATTCAGCACAGTGACAGCTTTGCAATAGCAACAATGCTGGACCCACTATACAAATGTGGAATTTTCTCTGTACTGGATGGTGGGCCTGAACAGGTAAAAACTGTCAGTGGGCAACTGGTGTGCTTGGTTCATGGGGCACAGAAGTCATGTGCCAAGGTCAACAAACCTCAGCAGCGTAATCAGGCTAAAGGTAACCTGGAGGAGTAGTATCAAGCATATCCTGTAAGGGGAAGGGAACTGCAGTCCCAGGTGGTTTGTCATCAAAAGCGATTGGCGTTATTCCACTTTGGGAGGCTTTGTCCCAAGTGGGGATTTGTGACATAAATGATTCCAGAGAAGCGGATGATGCATCAACCACTGGACTTAGAGCAGCACAGCAAATGGTTGAGTCATATTTGTCTGAAAACAAGCATCTGTCAATCACTGATGATCCCCTTTTATACTGGAGTGGAAAGGTCATTGAATAACCAGAGCTGACCGCTGTGGCACTGAAGTACCTGATATGCCCACTCTCCAATGTGAGTGTCAAGAAGGTATTCGGCTCAGCAGGTGCAATAGCTCAGGATCATCATACAGACATCTCTCCTGCAAATGTCAGTTTGCTGACATTCATAAAAATGAATGAGAGGCACATATCAGCCCAGACTGCAACCTCAGTATTCGTACCCTGGCATAGTCATGGTTTTGCTTATATTGTAGAAAGGGACCATCCTAATGGCAGTGGCAGCATTAAAATGCCCTACCATTGATGTAGATGATAACGCAATGGAAAAACAATTTCTCAATGGGCAGAATTCGGATATAAAAGACTGCGAGGGCAGCTTTCTTTCTGATGATGATGATGAATGATGACGTTAATGTTGACAGGTTTTAACTTAAGTGGTTAAAAGGCTGTCACATTTCTTGTTTAATACAGGTTTTCTTTTTCATAAAGTTAAATCAGTGTCCCACTCATAGTGACTCAAATTCTATATGTCATGTCACATTTACAGCACAGAGCACAGTATATCCTGGCCCCTGGACTACCACCACCATAAGAATGTTGTTTGCCACTGCCACCATAGGGAATGTGACTGTGTGTCCCTCTGGACTACCACCACCACCATAAGACCGCTTTTACCTATTTGCCACTGCCACCATAGGGAATATGACTGTGTGTCCCCTTGGACTACCACCATCATAAGACCGCTCTTCACCACTGCCACCATTGGGAATGTGACCGTGTGTCGCCCTGTACTACCACCACCATAAGACCTCTGTCACCTGTTCATCACTGCCACCATAGGGAATGTGATTGTGTGTCCCCCTGGACAACCACCACCATAAGACTGCTGTTAGCAACTGCCACCACCACCACCAGATGCAGGAAGATGTGAGAGGGAATGTCATCATGTGCCTCAGCTATGACCACCACCACCCACACCACCATTGTGACAATGTTTTCCATTACATGTCTTGACCATGCCCAGGCAGAGGGAGTCAAACAGGAGACCACATCCATGAGCCACAGGCATAAGGCTTCTTACTATTAAGACTATAGAGTGAGTATGTGTACTAATGCTTTTCATGCTATTCAATTTCCTTTAGCTGTATGTTTTGTTTTCTATTGCTTTTCTGAGCTGCAATGGTCAAACACATACTGTATGGTCAACTTATTTTTTTTTACAAGTTAACAACAAATGACTCTCCTTCACTGAAGGTCTGTACCAATGGTACAGCAACAGAACTGTCTACAGGAACCTATGGGATATCCATTTCCAATCCATACTGGTAAGTCTATCGATTTTATTTCATCTGTTCCTTTTTTTTTTATAAGAGTGCAAAAAATCTGACTGATGATTCATAAACTAGGTGACATGTACGTCACAAAACATAATTCTGCAACATATCATGCATTGTGTTCCAATTTTGCAGCTGTGCAGCCATGACAGTGTTAAAAAAGTTAGACTCAGGTCATGTTACTTTAATTTGTCAAGATGTGTGATTTTTATTTTATTATTATTTATCCTCCTGGGCCACCTCTCTGCCCTCTGGTACTCCTTGCATCCCGTCCGAGGATCCGGCCGCTGTCCATCTCGTCCCACTGACACCCTGAACTCCTGTAGCTTGTCCCTCACAGCAGGGCAGCAGGGTGTCCCCTAACTCCCCACCCTCATGGATCCAGTACGGGTGCAAGCTCTGATGAACACTCATGGATGGCTATCAAGCCTCACAATCGGTGTCACCTTTTTCCTTGTTCACTCCACCCCTTGCTAGAGCCATGGGCATGCAATGACACCAGTGGGGTCAGAGGCGTGTGTGTCCACATGCCTCTCCCCTAGGCCTCCTACCCAGACTCCTCCCCGATGTTGTCACCCCGTGCCCTGACCCCCAGCCTCTGCCAGGGGGCAATCGGGCATCAGGAAGTGAATCCCCCACTCCCCGGAGAAGGAGAGCAGTCTAACGGATGCTCTATCCTTCTCCTCCCAATCAACCCCCGACAACCCATGCTCATTCCTGAACACGGATCACCTTCACAGAGCAAGGTAAGGCGTCCAGTGCCTCAGCCCTCAGCACCACCTGGCCAGCAACAAGATGTGGTTTTAAAATGTAACTTGAGTTGAGATGCAGGGACACTGATACAGTGTATTTGTTACACAGCCTGGTACTAAATTAAATTGTGATCTGATGATTGCAGTTGGACAGCTTGCTATCTGTGTTAATCCAGATACCCATGGTGGAACACCTATGGCTTAAACATAATGTCTTACTGCTGCAATCAAGTTGTAATAAGTCCTTAATTTCTTTCTTTAGAAAACTTCAAGATGCTTTGTGGTGTCATAATTGCCTTATCCAAAGATCTTCTTCAACTTCATGCCCCCCATAGGCTGGGACAGACATTTAACAAGCAGAAGTAATTTGAATCGATGATAACCATGACCATCATTACCGAACTGGAGAAGGATGCAGATGAAATCTGTGAAGACGTAACCAAATAAAAAAACATTAATGAGACCTACTTGCAAATATCCCCCCCCAAAAAAATAAAAAATACCTACCTTCATTGGCTTGAGAGTATTCCATTTCCGATTTCAATGCCAAAATTTCTCATCAAGCACTGGAATGTGTACACCAACAGTATGTGACCTGTGATACAAAACAATACTATGAGTACATGTATATACATGTCAACCCCCCCACCTAGAAGATACGTATCTATCTATCTGTCTGTCTGTCTATCTATCTATCTATCTATCTATCTATCTATCTATCTATCTATATATATATATATCAACTCACTAAGGCTACTATTAGTGTACACACAAAGGGCATCCTTCCATCCAGTTGAGGTGATTGCATCACATTTACAGGAATCATAGCACACTTTGGACAAGCAACAGTTCTCTCACAGTCATCATTTCTGATGGAACACTGAATGGATTCATGTCATGTTATCCCTCCTTCACATGGTTTGGCAAGACAATGTGCATCATGACATCATCATCGCAGTATGTTAATTTTCTGGACACAAGCCAGTTGCATTTTGGGGATGCAGAAACAAATCTGGGGACTCTATGTGACCACTGCATGCATGACTGACTGCACAATACATTCTGGGGACTTTGCATGAGGTGAACCACTCCCATTTCACTTCATCAGCACTTGGGAATTTTCTGGACACAAGACAGTTGCATTTTGTGTGTTGTGAGCAAATAATGTCATCATTAAATTATAAATTAAAGTAACAGTGCAACAATCTGGTGACAATTTTGACCTATACTTTCTTATGCTATTTTACATTGCCAGACACTTACCTCCAGCCTGACTTGTAAGATACCCTTCTTTTCACAGTTTTTGTTTGCTTTAGTACTCTTCCCTCATGTCTAAAAAAATAAAAGGAGCAATCCTTTTAATATGGCTCAGACCAGGTATTCATCAGTATTTGCAGCTGTTTTTGAACAAATATGGTTCTGTGAGGTCCGAAAATACTGACTGCTGCATAATTTTTAATTTTAGTCACAAAAGAAATGATATATAAACAACAAAAAATATACTGGAAGTCCACCCCACTCACCCTAAAATCAATCAACAGACTAGTCAGGCTTAAATATTTTAGATATAGGTTTAATAAGTTACATTCAGTATAACTTTCTATGTTTCAGGCAAAGTACCCTTCATCAGGAACTGGTTTCTAAAGTAAAAACATATAAAGACATTTATTTCAGAATTTCATTCCACCATTATAAAATAAAATATTAAACATCAATTTTCATAAATACATATATGCTACAGAAGAAATGTCTTAGTCAAGCTCCCAATAAAAAAATATATCATCACCTTATTTTAAGGATTACTCCTGTGGCTTTAACTGAGTTGTCAGGTTTGACTCCCACCACTGCTGAACTAAAAATTAATCAAAAGACACAATGTTAAGTGGCTCTATTTTAGAGCCTCTATCAGTCTATGTGGATTTTCAAATGTGGGATTTGGTAGTAAAAATGAAATCTTATGTCAAGGACAGTACACAAATGATAAATATTGTGGAAAATATCAGTTTACAAGGACCCCTGGCTGAAAAATCTATCTTTCTGGTTACATTTGATGTGAAAGATCTATATATGTCGATACCACACAAAGAGAGTTGTAGGCATTAAAGGATGCCTTACTAAGATTTAGAACAGAGGAAAAAACACCCAATGAATTTTTGCTGAAGCTGGCAGATTTAGTTCTAACGCAGAACTATTTTAAATTTGAAAAACATTTTTATGCTCAGATTAAGGGTACGGCAATGGGGTCAAGTATGGCCCCTTCGTATGCCAATCTGTACATGAATTGGTTCAAAGAAAATTTTGTTTATAAAGATAACTCATTTTTGAATATGATCTTACAATGGAACCTCTTTATGATTATATTTTTGTTTTATGGGATGATATAGAAATGGACTTGTTGGAACTCCACATTTTTTTAAATAAGTGCACTGAATGTTTAAAATTTACATTAAATTATGATCCTAATGAGATTCCTTTTTTGTATCTGCTGATTTATAAGAAGGAGGGATGTCTGTTATCTAAAATGTAAGGGAAAATAACAATTAGAAATACAGTCTTGAGAGCAGATAGTTTCCACCAAAAAAATCTTGTGGAATCAATTCCATTTAGCCAGTTTCTAAGAATTAAAAGAAATTGTTCAGAAGAACCTGATGTAGTGACATGCACAGAAGCAATGACCCAGAGGTTTGAGGCCAGAGGATACCGGGAAGAAATATTGGAAAAAGCAAAAGCTAAAGCTTTAGGAAAACAAAGAAAAGAATTGTTATCTAATACAAGAGAAAGAAACATGACAGAATCTATAGATAAAAAAATTATTTTGGCTAGTAAATATAGTGATATTTTGGGGTCTATTAAGAGTGTGGTGAATAAGCATTGGCACATACTGAAGTCTACAAACATGGGAGAAAAAGCATTCCAGGCGGGCCCTCAAGTGGTGGTTAAAAATGTGAAATCTCTATCTGACCGTTTGGTCCATACTGAACATAAAATTCCAGAAACAAGAACACAGCAGGTATTATTTACTAAAGAAGAACTAAGAGGAAACTTTAGTTGTGGTAGATGTATTCATTGCCACAATACTTACAAAATTAAAAATATAAGAAACGCAAGCAAAAATGAGGCATTTAAATTTAAAGATTTTATTAATTGTCAGACAGAAGGGGTCATAAAATGTCCATGTGACCTAATGCATATAGGCAAAACTAAGAGGTCTTTAAAGCAGAGAATAGGGGAGCATAAAGGACACATAAGAAATAAAGACCTGACCTCCCCTATAGCTAGATATTTTATTGAAAGGGGGCACTAGATACCAACATTATAGTACTTCGGTATTGAAAAGGTTAAAAAAAACAAAAGTGGAGGTAATTATAAAAGTAAACTATTGTTGAGGGAAGCGATATATATAGATTATTTTCAAACCAACAATCCCAAATTTGGACTAAATGAAGTAATAGAGTGGCAACCAGTTCTTTGCATAACTAAATGAGTCATGAAAAGGTATAATCAGTTTTGAGAGTGCCTTTTTATCTAATTTGGACAAGCCTTCAGTGGTACCCCTTCTTTACAGTAAAGAGGGAATAGAGGATGTCACATATATAATTCAAATTCTTGTAAACAAAAACCTTAGAAAGGTGTGTGTATTTTAAAGAAAAAGAATAAATCAGTAGCCCCCTCGACACCTAGTAATGTGGTAAATAGGTGCCGCAAAGAAGTGGGTCTGGCACACAGAACAGGCTGGTTCAACCTGTTTTTTGATGTTATTCATCATTGCCAGATTCAGGGGAAGAGCTTTCAGTATAAAACCAGTTCAAAAAGCCCCCACGCGTTCACTCCCTCTTATGAGTTACAAGAAGCAACTTCATGTGAGTAATGAGCAGAGATACAATAGAAGAGTTAAGCTGTGGCCCAGAAAAATGAATAAAAGAGTTTAAGTGCTTTTCCTTTGTTTAGCATAGGTAAAGAATAAAAGAAGATAGGATTCACAGCACCAAAAAACACTGCCTATTCGGAGAGAAAAGAAAACAAGTCTTACAGGTTAGATTTGTGTTTGAATAACAAGTATAATAGAAGCGGGTGTTAAGAACATCTCAATTTATTCAAAACAAAGTGAAAGTGAGCAGTAAAAGTCAGCAGATTATATGGAGTAAAATTGTAGCATAATGACTAAGGTCAGAGTGCAATTTAATAAAAGTGCTGACAAAGACGATTTACAAAGAAAATTTAGTTAAAATGCTGATTATCATTTTAGACAATAGCATAGTAAGTAAATCATGGAAAATAGAGCACTTAGTTTTGTGTGTTTGAAATCGCTGCTGGCCGGAAGCGGAGCACAATGGCAATGCAGTGCACCAAATGAAAAGAAAATATTAAAGAAATAGTTTGAAAAGGTTAGCACGACCATTACTTTAAGTGGAATTGGTATATGGGGCTGGATATTCAAACTGCGCCATTCATAGGCGCAAGCCCTTGCGCTGCACAAAATAGTTGCGCAGGGGTGTGTCCAGGGCGATATTCAAAGGAGTTAGCGCTATTGAGCAACTCCTTTGAATATCACCCAGACACAACCACTGTGCATGGCGCAGTGGAATTTGCGCCACCGCCAAGTTGACAAGTGGAGCATTCAACTTGCGGTGGTGCCAAATACCCATGCCATCGCCAAAATCCCGATATTCAAAGGTGACATGCAAATGGGGCTATAATTCATGCAAGGCGCAGGGGGGGCCATTTGCATCTGATTATGGCCCCATTTGCATGCCATTAGCATGCAGGTGCGCCGATCCCCGAAGTACTTGCACCTGGCGCCGCGCCAGGCAGCAGCCGTCAGGGAAGAACGCCCCCTGCAGCCCAATCGCAGGCAAAAGAGCGTAAAAACCCCACCACCACCCCCCCACTGGCCCGATCTCAGGCATAGCGTAAATACCCCCCCTCACCAGCCCGATCGAGGCAGCAATATGTCTCCCCAACACAGCCCTGGTGGTCCAGTGGACCGATAAGCCCGATCGCGGGCTGAAATATAAACACCCCCACCTCCCAAATTTATCCCTGGTGGTCAGTGGACCCGATAAGCCCGATCGCGGGCTGGGTATTCAAACACCCCCACCTCCCGATCCATATCCCTGGTGGCCCAGTGGACCGAAAATCCCGATCGCGGATGTAGTTGGCAACCCCAAACACATCCCTGGTGACCTAGTGTCCCCACCACCCATGAAGCCCCACCACCCGCTCCCCGCGCGGCGGGTGGCACATCCCACCTGTCTGCCACCCTGCCGCCCGCCGACTGACTGCCCGGTGGGGCTGCACACCATTGGTGAGAGCAAGAGCCAATTGCACTATTTGAATTTCATTCACAAAACTGAATTGTCTTGTACAGTATGGCTGCGCCCATTGGCTCTTGCTCTGCACCAATGGGCATGCAGCCCACCGGCAGTCAGTCGGGCGGGCGGCGGGCGGCAGGTGGGTGGGATGCTGCCACCCGCCGCGGGGGAGCGGGTGGTGGGGCTTCATGGGTGGTGGGGGTGGGACACCAGGTCACCAGGGATGTGTTTGGGGTTACAACTACATCCCGCGATCGGGATTTTGGTCCACTGGACCACCAGGGATATATTTGGGAGGTGGGGGTGTTTAATTACTTCAGTCCGCGATCGGGCTTATCGGTCCACTGGACCACCAGGGATGTGTTGGGGGACACATTGCTGCCCACGATCGGGCTGGTGAGGGGCACAGAGAGAGCATACCTCTCAACTGTACCACATTACGAGGAACGTCCTCATTTTACTTCACAAAAGCTCCCTGTTCCACATTGTGAGGACTTGTCCCACATTCAGTGTTAACATTTTAAAGCAAAACTCCATAGTAAATGATGCAAAATATATAATTTTAATTAATAGCAGACTTTCTGAACATAAATGCAAACATTTTCACAGTGTTGTGAGCTTATAATGTAAAGATTTGATTAAGTGTTCCACATTTTACCCATTCTTTCCACATTTTGAGAGGTAATGTTCCACATTTGGGGGACAAAAGGTTGAGAGGTATGAGAGAGTGGGTTGAGGGCCAGCCACAGCTGGCAGCTCTGTGTTGCACCCTGCAATGCAGCAGCTCACCTGTGGGTGGCCCTCAACTTGATCCTTTTTTTTTGGCTCAAAGTTGTGCAGGCGCGGGTTGGGGGTTGCGCCTGCACAACTCTGCACAACCCAGCTGAATATCGGGCTGTGCAGTTTATGCATGGTTCCTCCCCCTCCAGTTCAGCATGCATTCATTTGCATTGCGCTGTTGCTCAGCATGTTTTCTGTGGCGTAACTGCTTCCTACTGAATATCGCAGAATGGAGCAGTTCGGACTTACAAGAGACAAGAAACCTATTAAGTATGGCGCAACCCTTTTGAATATCTGGCCCTTGGAGTATATTAGAAAGGAAGCCAAATTAACATTTTGTCTTTTGATTAATTTCTAGTTCAGCAGTGGTGGGTGTCAAACCTGACAACTCAGTTAAAGTCACAGGAGTAATCCTTAAAATAAGGTGATGATATATTTTTTATTGGGAGCTTGAATAAGACATTTCTTCTGTAGCATATATGTATTTATGAAAAGTTTATGTTTAATATTTTATTTTATAATGGTGGAATGAAATTCTGAAATAAATGTCTTTGTATGTTTTTACTTAGAAACCAGTTCCTGGTGAAGGGTACTTTGCCTGAAACATAGAAAGTTATACTGGATATAACTTATTAAACCTATAATTGAAATATTTAATCCTGAATAGTCTGTTGATTGACTTTAGGGTGAGTGGGGTGGACTTCCAATATATTTTTTGTTGTTTAAACATAAGCCTATACTGGTTATTATCCTCTCCCCATTACAGTTACTGATAGACATTTGTTTGTAAATTTTCTTTTGCGGTGTTGGCTGTACTGGAAAGTCTTTTTTTGATATATAAACAACTGATGGACAAAAACGGCAGAAAATACTGATGAAGACCTGGCCCACACCATATTAAAAGGAACGCTCCATTTATTATTTCAGACATGAAAAAAAGTATTAAAGCAGACTAAAATACTGGAAAGAATGGTGTCATATGATACAAGTCAGGAGGTAAGTCAAGTGACAATGTAAAATAGCATAAACAGTATAGGTCAACATTTTCATCAGATTGTTGCACTGCTGCTTTAATGTTTATTTGAAAAAATAAATATTTCTGGAGCCTCAGTAATGTTTACTTTGTGTTGGGACTCGTGAAGTGTTTGTCATTGCAGGACTGTGAGCAGTGCAAGTATTTTGTGCTAAACTGCATGTGTGCCATCGGTGTTCTTTCTTTCTTGTGTGTGCAGACATTGTCCAGCTTCATGCAAACATATATATGGTGTGACTTGTTGCAGTATCTAAAGAATAAAGATAAAAAAGAATATATGACGTATATTTTATTTGTACCATCAGCACTGGCAGAGTAAGTGATAAGATATTTTTTCAGAGGTCTCGGGCCACTTTGCACCTCAGTCACTCACAGTGTACAAATGACTTTGCAGAGATAATAGCACAAAAAACACATGCTCTCCTAAAAGTCATGTGTGCAGTATGTGACTAAGGTGGACTCTGGCCAAACACCTCTGAAAAAATAGCATATCACTTGGTCCACTGATGATGATGGTGGTGACAATAAAATATATGTTATATATTCTTATCTCTATTCTTTATACCATAAACACTGCAACAAATCAGCATATATGTGTGTATATATATATATATTTGCAAGAAGTTGGACAATCTCTGATGTTGCACAAACACAGGAAACAACACTGACTGCACACATGCAATTTAGCACATTATACTTGCACTACTCAGTCCTGCTTTCCACAACAGAAAGTATACATTACTGAGGCACCGGATTATAGTAACAGGGCAATAAGGAGTATGTATGCTTGTATGTGTATGTATATATTTTAACTACTACTGTGGCCTTCCCTCTCTTTGTTATTAAACAAAAGACAAAACGCTACAGCTGAGGGGGGGGGGTATGCTGTAAACAAAAGCTAATGGAGGATCCCCTGCTGGTCCATCAGCAGATGGAACATTGACACAATCTGTAACTGGTGTCGCTCTGTTTGCTCCAACTGCTGCTGGACAGCACCCACCCTCTCATTGTTTTCTTCCATTGTGACCCACAAAAGTGCAATGTCTACCTGAGTTGCAGGCATTGTGGGGTCCACTGGTGGTGGTGGTACCACACTTCTCAACTGTCCCTGATTTTCAGGGACGTCCCTGATTTTGCCTCAAAATTTTACCCTGTCCCTCCTGAAAATTGTGTTTCCGTGACCAAACAGTGGCGGTTGTAAGCAAAAAATAATGTCAAATATTAAAGTTACAGACTTGCTGCTACTTAGAAAATGAATTGTACACTAAGCCCCTCATAGTACCAGCTTCATGGGTGGATATTACCAATTTTAAAGATGTGTCCCTCATTTTGGTCCTTTGTCCCTGATTTTTTTTAAGCCTAGTCCCTGATTTATGAGGCAGGAGGTTGAGAGGTATGGGTGGTACACCAGGTAGAGGTGTTGGTGAAGATGGTGCTTGCGTGGTGGTGGAGCAGTTGCTGCTGTGGCCCTCCTCCTGCTTCGGTGATGCACAACAGCAGCACCCTCTGCCACAGCCACAGAAGGGCTAGCAGATGGAGGTCTGGCCCATTCTGTGGCAGCCTGCCACTTCACCTTATGGTGGTTCAACACATGGGTGCACTGGTCCCCAGTCCCCAGATGTGACCCCTGGGGGCCACAGCGCACCTCCACCCCACAAAGTATACATACCACAAGGCTGCTGTCCCCTTGACACACTTGCCAAACTGCCAAACTGGGGAGCTGTGGAGGGGGAACATGGGAGGGACATATGCAATGCCGGCAGCATGGTTATGACAAGGCTTGATCTGCTGCTGTCGCAGCGGTGCTGCTGCAGCTCCTGCAGCTGCCATTGGTGGCAGTGGTGGTGGACTTGGTGGATGTAGTGGTGCTGCTGCTTCCAGGGTGGGGGGAGGACCAAAGACTTTAGAACAATCCAACACCACCCGGCCATGCCCCCCATGCGTGCGTACTACTCCTCTCCTGCCAGCAATGCTGCCATGTGGCTCCACTGCCCCAGGCACAGTCCCACACATTCCGTCCGAGTCCTGACTTGGATGGCCCACATCCTGTCCCTGCTCCATTTCCAAAAAATTCCTCCTTCCCACTCTGACTAGAAACACCACCGCCAATAACTTCTCACACACGCTACACAATACAGAACACATACTCACACAACACAGGCACACACACACACATACACACACACACACAACAAAACTAAACTTATAAAATAAAGAATTCAGTCACCACAAGAAAAAATGAACTGCCAAAACAGTACAAAAAAAAAAAAACTAAACAATTAGCTTTTAAAAAAAAGCTTTTGGGTTTGATCCCATGTTTAAGAAAAACAAGAAGCCTCTCCTGTCCTACACAAAATGCCTCCTTTATGTTGCTCAGCACAGGAGGAAGTGAAAGTATCTGCTTGTATAACTCACTTCCTTCCTGCCTGGCTAAAGCATGTGACTTACAGTACTGTAAGCCTTGTGATGTGTGTTGGGGGGGCTGCCTATATTGTTGTCACTTCGCCTTACTTCGTGTTAAGGCAGAATGACAAGGCAAAGTCATAATAACATAGCAAAGTGAACACTTTCCAATGGTCACTTCGCATAGCACTAGGGCATTCACTTCACCAGCAGAATTTAATTTTGCTGCATCTCTAATCTCAAATTAAAAAAGAAAGAGTGGAACTGTTCAGGAAAATACAACCCTTTTTAACCACTTCCAGACAGGTGTTTTTAGGTGGTGATTTTAATTGCTCTTTGGTTGTAGAGAGAAGGTCATCTGAAAGAAAGAAAGTTTACTGTGATACACATGCCTTGCAGAATTACTTAGCTACAGCAGGAATGCAAGATGCCAACAGAGTGATGGAAAAAGTGCCAGAAGCTAGATACACCAAGGGAAAACTAGTAACAAGAATTGATTTTTGGTTTATATCCCCAAAAGTACAAACACGAGAGATAGGGATGGTTCCAGTTGAGTTCTCAGACCATTTAATGGTTAGATTGGTGGTAAAATTCAATTCTTCTCAGTTCATTAGCAATAGGTAGATATTAAATGCAGCAGTGTTAAAAGATGGATGTTGTTAAAAAAGGAATTAAGGTGCTACCAAGAGCTAGAAAGTCTGTTTATTGTCTCTATTACATGGCAGGGGAGTGGAGGGAAGATACAAGAAAAGGGTTACAGACATGGTTTAAAAAATATGAAACTTGCACACCTGGGCAGGAATATTCAAAAGGGTTGTGCATGGTGCAATGGAGCTGCACCATGCACAACCCACTGATGCGTCCCGGCACGATATTCAAAAGGGATTATGCACTGCACAAATCCCGATGCGCTGGGGTGCATCAGTAATGTATGCGGTGCAAGTAAGGGGGGGCGTGCCCATGCATACTCTGCACATTCCGATATTCAGCATGGGATGTGCTGAGCATATGCAGGTGCAACCCCTACTTGCGCTACACACAGCTGAGCCAAAAAAAAAGGAGTAACAGCTGGCCACCCACAGATGAGCTGCCGTATTGCAGGGTGCAACACAGCAGCTGCCAGCTGTGGGTGGCCACCCGAGCTCCAGCATCACCACCTGTTGGCATTGCACCCCCCCATGCCTGATCGCAGGCTTTGTACACGTGTAAGATCCCTGGTGGTCCAGTGGACCCTCTCCCTAGCCCGATCATGGGCATTATGATAAAATAACATCCTTGGTGGCCCAGTGGCTGCATCCAGCCTGATTCCAGATAATTCGATGTAAATGGTACCCTGGTGGTCTAGCAGTACCCCCTTCCCAAACTGCCCACTCAGTTCTGCCACCCCACTCCCTCCAGTCAGCGGCAGGTGGCAACACCCCACCCGCAAGCCGCCCGGCCTCCCACTGACTGACTGACAGATATGGTGATGCCCATTGGTCTACTGGCATGTGCAATAGGTATGCAGATCGTACTGCATTACATTATCCCAATATGTGAATGAATGATTCATTCACATATTGGGACTGTGTAGTACAGTACAGTCTGCACGTCCATTGGCCCATGCTGTGAACCAATGGGCATACAGCAATATCGTACACTGTCATTCGGCGGGCAGCCAGGTGACTTGCGGTTGGGATGCTGCCCCATGCCACAGACTGGGGGGGAGCAGGGTGTTGGGAATGAGTGGGCAGATTGGAAGGGGCATACCACTAGACCACCAGGGTACCGTTTATATCAGATTGCCTGCGATTGGGCTGGATGCGGCCACTGGGCCAGCAGGGTTAATATTAGTATTGAAAGCCCACAATCGATTGTTGGGGCACGTTGCCACCATGAGGCAGGGGGCATCAGTACCCAACAGCTGCTGCCTGGCAGGACGCCAAGTGCAAGTCGCTGGGGATCGGCACACCTGCATGCAAATGGGGCCATAATGACATGCAAATAGCCCCATTTGTGCCTTACATTCATAATGGCCTCATTTGCCTGCTCACATCTGAATATCGCTCCTGCTGTACCTAGCGCAGCTGCACTTGCACTGGCTCAGCCCCCTGCTCCTCAACTGCCACTTGTGCTGGCTCAGTGCCACTGCACCTGGTGCCGCGCCGTGTGAAGTGCGGCTGGCCCCAGTGCCATATTCAACAGTGCTGAGCCATGGTGCGGCACCATTGAATATTGCCCAGACCATGCCCTGGTGCATCCCAGTTGTGCTGCCCCTGGCTTGCGCCCCTGCCTGGTGCATTTCTGAATATCCCACCAATAACATGAAGTTTTTAAAATATCTCTCACTTCGGCAACAATTGCAATATATTTATCCCTTAGTTAATACAAATCCAGGGGATTATACAGAACAAGTAACTCAGCTAAAAGCACAAATGAAGAAATATCAATATGATAGGGCAGCTACATTAATGGCAGCGTTAACTTATGGCACTGTAAAGTCACCTTCTGGAGATCCCTGTACCACATGTAAAGCATGGGTAGATAATACACTTGTATCAGAATTAATAGATACAGATGGGAAAATTAAGCATACACCAAAAGACTTAGGACACATTATTAAAAATTACATGAAGGCCCTTAATGATCAAAAGGGAGGTGAGGAAGAAAATATTACAGATTACTTGGCACCGATTCAGGTAGACTTGTTAGAAACAGACAAAAAAGAAATTAGAAACTTCTTTTACTAAGGAGGAAATAGCTGAAGTTCTTAAAAGACTCAAAAAAAATGTCTCACCATGCTGGGATGGTCTGCCGATTGAATTTTATTTGGCTTTTCAGGAAGCTTTAATAAACCATACTGTTGGTTGAAAATCAAGAAATAAGGGAAAAACAAATAATACCGGAGAGTTTTTCAAATGGGTTGTTAGGTTTCCTTTACAAATCAGGGAACAAAAATTTATTATAAAACTGGAGGCCAATCTGCCTATTAAACAAAGATTGGAAGATTTTAGGGAAACTACTATATAAAAGACTACAGCAAAATTTGGAATCCTTACTGCACCAATTACAAACTTGTAGGGTCCCACGGAAAACAGTTCAAGACAACTAAATTTTAATTGGAGATAGTTATGCCAACTACAAAACAAGGGGATCAGCTGGATTCCTGATATCTTTGGATCAAGCAAAGCCTTCATTAGGGTGTCACATAGGTATTTATTTCAGGTATTAAAACATAATATACTTCAGGCAACAGTCAATTGGATACAGATTCTTTACAAACAGGCAACACTAAGTACCCCTAGTTGAAGAAAAAGAGAGTCTACCTTTCCAATTAAGGTAGGGGTCAGACAATGCTGCCCCTAAGCCCTATTCTGTATATATCCTCTCTTTAGACCCCTGTATCAGGCACATTATGGGAAATATGGAGATTAGAGGCTTTGTTATCCCAGGAGGCAAGAGGGTACTGAAAACTACAGCATATGCAGATGATATACTGTATGTTTATTCTTCAAAACAGAAGAGTGTGCCATCCCAGTGGCACTGGAGGTTGAAGCGCTGGTTGCTACACCTGGTGCCACGCTGGTGACATGGATTCAGGAGTAAGTCCAGGTCGCCAGGGGTCGGCAGAGGCAAGGGAGGATCAAGGGTCTGGAAGACTGCTCTCCTCTCTCAGGGGAGGGAGGCTTGTTGTCCTGCTTATTGACTGCTATCTGGTGGTGGCTGGAGGGCAGTATGTGTTGGGAGACACATACCAACATCCTTACATTGGTAGGAGAGTTGGGATGGGAGAAAAGATGAAAAAAGGACCTGCCAGGCTCCATGATGCCCCACACTCCTGTGTCATCCTGACATCTGGATTTCTGTCCTGGGGGGAGAAAAGTCAGTGCTCTCCTTCCTGGCCCCACCACAGGGGGTAAGCTGCTGGGGAACTACCAGGGGTTGGCTAAGCGGGGATGCATGGAGCCAGAGGATGAGGCCCTCCAAGGGAGGGCCATAGCCACCCACCAAGCTCTGAGGTGAAGAAAAATCTCTATGGGAAAAAAACCAGAAGAGTGTGTAAAAAAACAATTGATGAGCTGACTAAATTCACCGAAATATCAGGAGCTAAATTAAATATGGATAGGAGTGTAGGGATCACCGTAGGAAACCAGTCCCTGGACATATATGTATTGCAGGTATACAGATCAGAAAAGTACCCATTAAAATCTAAGGCATATATTTTGGGGAAGGAGATATGGTGCTAAAAGTTGGGTTATAACAATAAAGAAATGTGAGTGGAGGGTAGAAAGATGGAAAAAAATGGATCCTATCTAAGCAGAAAAGGGTGTTTATAATAAAACAATTCATTATTTTATTATTATTATATGTGGGGTGGGTCTTTCTACTACCAGGGAACCTAGAAACAAAGATATTCAATATTTTTTTTTCAAATGCTCTGGGGGAGCAGATTGAACCCCATTAAAAGGGAGTCCACCTACCTACCAAATTAGAAAGGAGGCATAGGAGTGGTGAACCCTATCATGTTTTTCCACATCATGTTTTAGGTAGGGACAATCGGGGCGGTTTTACAACAAGGGGTTGGAAGTGAAGTGGAATGGACAAAAGACATTAAAAACAACATTTGGATAAACGGCAGGAAGAACTGCTCAAAATAATACCCAGGTTACAAGTTGGTAAGAGGGTAGTTGGAGGCAGTACAGCGCAGAGGTTTAAGGCTCCGAGCTACAAAACTGAAGACCTGGGTTTGAATTCAACTGCCCCCACTTGCATACTGTATGATCTTGAGCAAGTCACTTAACTTCCCTGTGCACCCAGGTTGCACCTATAAACAAGCTTTCAGCTTACTATGTCTCACCTGGTAAAACAAAGGTAAAAGAAAAGTCCCAGAGTTTTTAAAATCTACCCTAAAGAGGATGTACCTCTGGAAAATATCTAAATCACAATAATTAACAAATACTGGACATCAAATGTATGAACTGATTTTACAATAAAATAGGCCCAGAAGAACCTGAATTTAAATTTTGTACCTTAGGCAAGCAGACATTTACTTTAAAACAATTAATGAATCAAAGAATTCCAGAGCAAATACAAGAAAAGTAATGGATTTGTACTTATGGAAGGTTGAATGTTAAGGGGAACCAAAAACATAAGGCCATTGAAGAACATAATTGCCCTTAATTAGAATGTCAGGCACCAGAGGAAACCTTTACACTCTTCATGCTAGATTGCACCTATACTAAGAATCTAAGTCTCTTTTTAGCCGCCCAGTGGCATCTTCCTTGGATACAGAGAATGACCTATGAACAATTGGTACTAGGAGACTATGAGGGTAGGTTACCATCACAAAATGCAAATACTGTGGGTTTACTATAACTTGCTTTTTTAAAATTCTATTTGGGCCAAGCTAGAAGCAAATACAGATATATGCTACAACAGCGACACATGATATATATAGCTGTGGGAAATCTTTGTGTGTATGTATGGATGTATACAGTAAGGATGTACAAAAGTTTTCGGCTATAAGGCAGACCTAATATGGAAAGAGATTAAAGGGATATTGAGATATGATTAATGATTAAAAAAAGACTGACTGGCAACACCTGAAAGGGATTTAGGAGGTGGATGTGGGGAATATCTAAAGGGGGAAAGAGTTTTACTTGATCTATGTGTTCAGTTAAATTTGAGAGGCAGCTGGAATAATGTTTTTTTCTATTTTGGTGTATAGGGCTGTGTTGGAAAAAAAGGGGGGTATTGATGTGGGGTTTCTTGATCTTGTGTTATATTTACAGAAAACTTCAAAGGAATGAAGTGGAGGAATTGGAAGAAAAATGGTGGCAGGGTCTGTTTGAAAAATATATGATTATGAGCTGAGTTTTAGGATTAGTATAAGAGTATTGGAAGAAATGATCTGTGAGTTAGGGGTGGAGGGAATTTGTAATGTGGGGCTTATGTTGTCTTGTATTTTCTTTTATTTCAGAATTACTGTATTGTTTGATTCTGTTTTTTATTTCTGCATGGAATTTCTTTTAATACAAAAATGCCGCCACTCTCCAGACAGAGGGCATAGGTGAGCAAGTGTTGGAGAGCATGGCGGACACTGGCCAAATGGACATAGAAACCCGGGTGGAGAGTGCTGCTCCTCTCTTCACACAGTTCTGTGATGGAGCACTAATTTTGGAAGATGCACAGTCTTCAGGGAAAGCTGTGACACAAGACAAAAGTTGCTTGCATGTGAAGCCTTCACCTACCACAACTGTGGCAGCACCTTTAACGGAACAAGCCCACCTCAAAGTGACTTACCTGGCTAGGAGAGAATGGCTTCTAAAGCTGCTTGCTGGGGAAGACTGCTGTTATCATTTGCAAACAATCCATGGTCCCGGGAAGCACCAGGATGGCCACATGCATCACATCATCTCCAGGAGCCTACTCTGCTACTTCTGCAGCTATGACACCAATACAGGCATATCAGCTCAACTGGGATATCAGTTATCCACAGTTTAATCAGTTCACAATGGATTTAGCTCAGCTACCTGCTCCATGGGATATGAGTAAGCCTTCTGAATTGTGCTGTAAATATGAGAGCACTGATGTGGGTGATAGTGCTAATGCTGACTATAATGTCAAGTTGAATATTGCTCACTCAGACACTGTGCATAAGCCACTGGCTACCAGTGTCAACCCTTCTGAAGGTGGTTTCTTTCCTACTGATGTGCAAATCCCTGCTGCTGGTGAGTTGCCAGGCTGTGAAGGTAGTCCAACTTCTATTCCTGAGGCTTGGCCAGGGAATAAAGTTCTGTGTGAAGTGGTCTGGCTCAGGGACTCTGTATAAGGCCCAGGGTGTTCCCCAGGCCCTGTTCCAGCAGCAGACGTAGGTAAGGACATGTCGGGATACATTGATGAAATGGGTTCTAGTGCTGCTGAGAGTCTAGCTGTTCCTGCCGGTATATGATTCCCATAGCAACTTCCCACTATGCAGCTGGATATTCCAGACAGTTTCTCTTTTACTAATACTGTAATACTGAGCTGGTCTTGTTCAAAGCAAGTGGTCAGCATATACCAATGGTACTGCTGGTTCCATTCTATAACGCTGCAGAAACAGTACTTTCTCCCCTCAACCACCATCCAGATTCTCTGCAGACTGAGGGCTATATAGGCCCTATTGAGGATATGACTACTGCTCAGGGTAATGATCCTACTACTAAAGGTGCTGTCCTTGTTCCTTTACATCCAATGTTAACTGGCCTGGGGAATTCTTCATCTATCCCACTCACTGTGAAGGGTTATGCTACCTGTTTCAGTCCAAGAATGTTCCAGAAAAGTGGAGAAATTATGCCAAGATAAGATATGTAGCTGGTTTACCAGAGGTGCCTGATAGAAAGTACAGTATATTACACTAGAACACTGCTTAAGGAAAGCCTTCAATGTATGGCCACCAAAGTTATTGCTTTGATTCACATGCCTGGAGATCATAACTTTGATGTGAGTTTCAAAACCATTCTCAGACTCAAATGTTTTTGGGTGAAATACCATCAGGTTAAAGATTCCCCAGTGTGTGCCCCTTCACGGTCATTCCCCTAACAAAGCGTGAGATCCACACTGTCACTATTTTGTTTAAAAACAAGGGACTCAGTGGGATGGACATCCTAAAATGGTTTAAGCAAAAATGTTCTGTTATGGAGAATCTGGAACCCATTACTGATTTGGAGAACATATGGACTGGATGCTGAAGGTTAAGGGTAATGTTTTCTATAATGATTCAGGAGTGCAGCACCTTCCAAATTGTTTCTATCTTTGGAAAAATAGAGAGAGTCTCTTCTGCAATGGCGAGCACAAGGCGTGCTACAAAATGTAAAGCATGCACACATCTCAGCAGCATATGTGATGCTGTCAGATGTAATTTTTGTATGGAACTGGGACACCTTAGCCACATTGTACTAAGTAAATGTAATACAATCTGTATTAGGAGCCAGGCCATCTGTTTCAGGCCTGCCCTTGGGACTCGTACTACAGAGGGAATGTAATGGACCAGGCTGACAAAGACTTTTATGTTAATAGTGCCCAGAAAACATTTAATCAAAGGAAACAGCAGTGGCAATCACAGCCTGCTCTTCCTGTGAGATGAACTTGTGCATCTTTGTACACCTCTGATATCACTGAGCATCCTCAGACCACCCATGGTAACCCTGATGCCGCTGTTAGGCAAGCCCCACAAGGGCAGCAGAAGAGTGCTCCTCCACCAAGCACAATGTCTGTGGCACTCTCTCACTGTCTAGACATTGTGGATTCTGAATTACCCTCCACTTTGGGCCTAGTTCCACTCTCACTGGATACTGCAGTTACATCCATGGTAACTGGTGTTGTAATACTTAAGGAAGATGCTGACTCCCATCCCATCTTACTAGGGGATACGCCACTGGCTGACAATGGAGTGAAAGTCATGATCTGTCAGGAGAACATGCAACCCGATGAGATGTCCCCACCAAACACGCTTGTGTTAGGGTTTCTCGCCCTGATCAGGTTCTTGGCATTGATCAGAGATACAAAACATTCACAGACAAGTTGCATATCAGTAATAAACATGTTTACTACAACCAAAGGAAATCACTGTTGCCCTAAGCAGTTCTTACCATAAGACCCTGGGAGCAAAGCCTAGTGTTCCCCAATACCCCAAGGAGTGAAGAAGGTTTCCAAGGGGAAAACGCAATACATTAGATTATATACTATGATAATTACCATGGTTACTAACAGAATGAAACATTCTTAGTAACATCCATTGAGCCCTATTGACTAAAAGTACGGTGGCTTCACAGTGTAGATAACATTATACAATATTCGATAAGTCAGCTATCTCTTAGAACAATAAGTGTATACATGGTACACAGAAAACACAGGATGTGGTGCGATTACACATAGATCCAAATGGTGGCAATGCAGACTATGAAGTATCAGAAGATAACAAAGACATGAATGTCTTAGCTTACTATGTGCAGTTTCCATGCATAGAGAAAGTAAAATGTATTGCAATCAGTACATATCCTGACACTCACTCTTGTAAGGTCAGTGTCTGTGCCCTGTATGTTAGTATAGCATGTGCATAATATGTGTAACATAACAGATTCTCTAAGGTGTATAGTGGGATGCCAATTAGAATATAAGGACCTTGCATAACACTTGGAATGACTTCCTTTCAAATATCAAAAAAATGTGTGTTGCCGTATTGGTCCTTGCACAACAAGATGCACAGATTAGGTGATTTGATACCTTTTATTGGACCAACAGATATTTCAGAAGGACCTTAAGCTTTCAACCTCCAACAAAGGTCATCTTCTGAAGAAGATCTCTGAGGTTGAAAGCTGTAAGTTTTTTCTGCAATCTCTCTTTGTCCAATAAAAAGTATCAAATCAACTAATTTGTTTATCTTCCTTTCAAATGGTAACTAGATGGGGAAGAAGGAAAACCAGCAAGATCCCAAACCTCCACCAGTGTCCTCGGAGGAGTCTATAGACTTAACAAAGACTTTAATGGCAGATAAGGACAACTTGGCCCACCCAGTATGCTCATTTCCCTACCTATTGGATAAGCTGCAGATCCTAATTAACCTATAGCCTTCTTTCTCCTACTCGCCACCAGAACTGGCCTTATGTCTGTCCCATGTATTCCTGAATTGCCCCACTGTTTTTGATGCCGCAACATCCTCAGGAAAGACTTGCAGGATAAGTTTGATGTTCTTTCTACAAACAGAAATCGGGGAGACACTGAGGATGACTCGGATGTTGTCTCGCTTGCTTCGTTTCAACCTGACCCCCCCTCCAGTGCAGAAGACATGAATACAGTTCAAGGGGCCACAAAGAAATGGAAGTATGTTAAATCTTTAAGAAGTAGGAAAAAAGGGGGTGCTCTTACAAAAAGAAAGCTCCTAAGGTTCAGTTTTTTCCCCTCCTCTTTTCATTCCCACAGAGCATTCCACTGTACCTCTTGTTACTATTACTGCATTGAATGTTAATAGCATTTTTAATATGAATAAGAGGTTGACCACTTTTGCTGCAATACAAACCCTGAATTCAGATATTAAGTCTTTACAAGACACTAGAATTAACACCCTGGTGGGAGTTAAATTGGTCAAGAAAATATGGCAAAAAGGGCCATCCTTTTGGTCATTAAGGGAGGACTGCAGGTCTGGTGTACGTATTATGTTTGCAGCCTATAATGTGTGTGTCTACAGGGTGTTAGACCTTATTCCTGGGAGGGTACTACTCTTAGACATTCTATTTCATGGGGTGGAATTGTGTTTAATAAATGTTTATTGCCCACAGGTAAAGACTGCTAGAATTGACCTGTTTAAATTGATTAGATCCTTTCTTTACACTACTAAGAGAGTCATTTTTGGGGCAGACTTGAATTGTGGTTATTTTCCATCTGCTAAAAGAAGCATGAACAGAAAACATACTGTGATTCAGTTTATTTAGGGAACATGGTAATCTCTACTATCCTGGTGGACACTGCTGCTGCTGCTGGTTCCCTAATAGGTGACACTTTTTTTAAAGGATCCCTCTCGTCACACGTAGATCTGTGTTTTTTGTCCTCATGGCTGTTGGTTTTTACAGCGCATACCATGCCCATGAAAACTTCTGACCACTTAGCTGCATCAATCACTATGTATTGAGACACTACTCCTATGACTAAACCCCCTGAGTGGTGGTGTAATGTTTCCATTTTTTCAGAAACCACTGGGGCAATCCAGGGCAGGGTTTTTTTTGAGAATAAATTGATGGTGGTTGATATGTTTAATAAGTTGATGGAATGGTGGGAGCAAGTGAAGAAGCAAGTTAACAATTTTTTGTATAGCTCTGTCTAGAAAGAAAAAAAAATGCTTATCTAATGTATTTGACTTTACAACACCAGCTTCAAAAATTGCTCTCCCTTTTGGTCGAAATATGTGTGTCAATTGTAAGTTCCACATTAGTGCATTTTAAATCCGTTTCCTATGTGGCCAATGTCTGCTTGCAGCTCAGAGATGCTGCTTCTGGAGAGAAGGCTTTGCAACACTTTAAATGTTTTTCAAAGATTTCAGGCACTAAGGTTAATCTGAATAAGAGTACTGGGAAGGTACTGGGTGACTATGCTGCTATTGGCACAGACAGAGTTAGTGGACTTCCCTGTACTGTGGATAAGATGTACATTTTGGGAGTGTGATATGGACATATGGATATGGCACACTATAATTGGAAGATGACATTGGATATTGCTGATTCTAGAATACACAAATGGAACCAGTGGGTGATGTCCAAGAAGAAGAAAGTTTACATGATTAAAAGTTTTTGATCACCATTTTTATGTTTGCTTGCACGCATGCGCAAGAAACATTATGCAGCAGCTTACGAGAGAAGCAGGTTGTTGAGGTGAGGCAGTGTGGCAGCAAATGCCAGCACTACATTTGTAGGCTTGGTGGTGTACACCCAATGCAGGCCCAGTGTCCTGATGACACTGGTTCTACAGAAGTGCCACCAACTTGAAATGATTTGGCCGCTGCAATGAGGGGCCACCTTGTCATTGCAGCATCAGCAATTCTGCTGCAATGAGGGAGTGACCCGACATTGCAGGGCAGTACCTTGCCTGGTGTACCATTCACCCCCCCCAGGCATTTCCCTAAACATGGCCACGGCTTCCCCAGAGCCCCATGAAAGCCAACTGATGGGGGTACCAAATCTCCCTGACTCAATTAATTTGCAGATGGGGGAGCATACTCCACATCGGCATAATGTACCCCTTCCCCATTTGTTGAGTGCCAAGGGGGTGCCCAATACCTCTCAGCATCATGCCCCCCAAATAGTCTTTGTTTGCCAATGGGGGGGTCCAATCCCCATTGGCTTAAGTTACCCCCTTCCCAAAATCCAGGTGGCACACTGGGAGCCCACCACAGTGTGCACAAGTGAAGCCTGAAAAAAAATCCTCCAACAATGTCCTTTTTATTATTCTTTTCCCCTGAAATAAAGAAAACAGTCCCTCACAGTCTTTTGTGCACCCTCCCACAACCCGCACCCACCCATTGTGCACCCACCTCCCCATATCCCCCTCACCCCATACTTACCTCCGGAGCCTGGCGCGACAATCTTCAGTGGACCGGGAACACGTCTGCATTCTTCAAAGTAAAGTGCAAACTGAAGAAATGCTGGTAAGCTGTATAATGGCATAAATAGGTTTTTTTTCAACTTATGTGAATATCTCAGCCATTTCTTTGGACTTTTGCCACCAAATTTTCAACATGGTGTTATTGGGTTCCCTCCTCATGAATACAGTCACTGTCATGGCGTTATTTGGTCCCGAAAGGTGATTTTGCAGTAACTTCACTGAATCACCTTTTGGGACCGATTAACAAAACGACAGTGCAACTGTTCATGAGGTGTGCCCTCAAAAAGCCTGTGTTGCAAATTTGGTAAAAAAAATCCAAAAAATGACTGTTTTACGAGTGTGCATTGCACAGTTTTCACCCACGCTCATAACTTCATGAATTTGTAATATTTTCACCCCATATTTTCAACATTGGCATTTTTCAGATGCCCTTATGAACAGTACAGCTGTCATTTTACACATCCTGGCCGAAATGTGTTTTTGCACTTCCAGAGCATAATAACACAGTCGCTGTGGGAAATCAGTGTTTGGGACAGATTAAGAATGAGCGAGTGAGAGAGGGGGACTGAGCGAGTTTAACGAAGCTCTGTCAGGACTGCTGCAGATTTCTTTGTGGGCAGAAAAAGGCACCAACACAGGCAGAAGCCCAGTACAAAAGGACAGCCTGCAGTGCTGGGAGAAACAGAACAAGCGAGTGAGAGAGAGGGAGTGAGCAAGCTCAAAAGAGCTCTATCAGGATTGCTGCAGATTTCTTTCTGGGCAGAAAAAGGCACCAACATAGGCAGAAGCCCAGTACAAAAGGGCAGCCTGCAGCACCGGAAGAAACAGAGCGAGCAAGCGAGTGACAGAGGGGGAGTGAGCGAGTTCAATGCAGTTCTGTCAGGACTGCTGCACATTTCTTTGTGGGCAGAAAAAGGTGTCAATGCAGGCAGGAGCCCAGTACAAAAGGGCAGCCTGCAGCACCAGGAGAAACAGAATGAGCAAGTGAGAGAGGGGGAGTGAGCGAGATCAATGGAGCTCTGTTGGGACTGCTGCGATTTCTTTGTTGGAAGAAAAAGGCGCCAACACAGGCAGGAGCCCAGTACAAAATGGCAGCCTGCAGCAATGGTAGAAACAGAATGAGCGAGTGAGAGAGGGGGAGTGAGCAAGCTCAAAGGAGCTCTGTCTGGACTTTAGAGTTGCCCACTCAACTGCCCAGGGTCCTGTGTGGTCTTATGTTACAGCATGGTCTCTGGGGTGGAAACAAAGTAATGATTGGATACTTTTAGGGCTGCTGTAATAATACAAATTTAGTTGTTCTGTTTATTTCTCTAACTGAGTTAAGTAATACTTGGAGTGCAATAGAATTTCTAACTGGGCTAAGTGAAACTATGAGGGCTGAGAATAAAAAGTATGGTAGCTGAGGGGTGAAAAACAGACAAGGAGGCTTTAGGACTGCAAAAGTAATACAGTATCTAATGGATGAGATTTGAGACTGAATTAACCCAGTCAGTAAGGGGGCAGTAGGGGGACTAGTGTGGGGGGAACAGGAATTTGAGTAGATAAGGCCTACCAGTTGTAGTAGGGTACAGAAACCAGGAGTAAGAGCCCGTAACATAAGATGGGGGCCAAAATGCGGCAGGTGCCGCAAGTCAATAGGGTGGGAATCTTTGGAAGGGTGGTGGGGTGTACAGGGTGTGGGTCCACCATGATCCTGGATTGGGCTTGGTGAAGGGGGGGTGTATGGTCTATAGGCAACTGGCTAGTATGAGGGAGGAACTGTGGAGGTTAGGGAGGAGTCTAAGTGGCAGGGCAGATGAATATTGTAAGCATCGTATCTGGGGAATTAGGGGATGGAAAGGGGGGGATGGGCGTAGAACAACTAGGGACGGAAACTGACCCCAGTGTCAGAGGCACTAGCAGAAAAAAGAGTAGAAGGGAGTGGGTGCCTGAAACTAGGGGTGGCCTCCTGATGGAGAAGGAAGAGACCACGAGGAGTATCGGGGAGAGAGCAGATGGCTACCAGTAGGGAGGGACCAGGGGTGGGACCAGGGGAGGCATGTAGGGGAACAAGTAGGAGGGGGAACCAATAGAGGGAAGAAATGTAGGAAGGGTATCGACTAGGAATAGATTCCAGCCTCTGCTATGGGAGAGAAAGGGAGAACAGGAACATACTGAAGGGGGGAGAACAAGCGGGGCATGAGAGGGATGGCAACAGGTAGGGGTAGAGATAGCGAGGACAAAAGGGTAGAAGGGGGCTAGTAAGGAAGGAGGGGGTGACTGGAGGGGAAAAGGCTACGGCAAGTGGGAAGGATGGGAGGGGTATCACTATTGGGGTCAAAGGGAAGGGGGGCTCAAAATTAACGGGGATAGGAGAAGGGTTAGAAATCAGCAGGGGAGGAGGGAAGGTTGACATGGGAAGCTCAGTAGGAAGTAGTCAGGCTGGGAAGAGGTTCAAGTGGGATGGGAGGAATAAGGCAGGTAAAAGGGGTGAGGCAGAAGTAGGGGGTGCAGATACAGAAGTCACAGAGGGTGCAGCTGGCGGGAGTAAGGGGCAGGGAAGAACGAATACAGAGGTGGTGGAAGCGGCATTAGATAGGAAAGGGGGTAAGGGACAGGGGGATATTCATCTTGGAGGATTCTATACTGAAAGGGGTGAGATGGGGTGGAAGCGGGGAAAGGCACAGTCGTATTTCATGGGTTGAAGCTATCCCTGGTTTGACTGCAGGAGGGGCAGGGTAGGCACTGCTCAAATGTGCAGTGAGGGGGAGGAAGAAACCTTTGTGTTGCATGAGGGTACAAATGACTTGGCAGGGGAGACTATGGAAGTAGTGAGGAGGAGGTTCTAGGAGTTGGGCAGGCAGTGTGAGGGGGTTGGGGAGTTGGTGGCATTCTTGGAGGTACTCCCAGTACCATGTGCAAGCATCGGGAGAAAGGGTAGGCTCCAGGAGTTCAACGAGTGGCTGAGGGATTGGTGCCACACCAAAAGTTATGGGTTAGTGACTAACTGGGTTAGGGTCTGGGGCAATAGTGTCTTGTATGCGGAGGAACAGGCTATACTTGAGCAGGGAGGGGAAGGGAGTATTAAAGGTGGGATTAGAGGGGTATATCTGTACTAAGATGGATTTAAACTAGTGGGGGGGTGGCCAATAGACTGAGTTTGATAGAAAGGTCCTGACGGGGAGCCTAATGAACTCACCCCCCTAATGGTAGGTAAAGGTGGAGGTGTAGTAACCCTGGGAGGGGGAGGGCAGAGTGGTCTGAGTGTAATACAGAAAGCACCACCACCCGGTAACAATAATGAGGAGAAAGGATGCGGACTACTGGGAGGAGGGACACAGGCCAAGGAGAAGAGTGAGGAGAAGGAGGGGTACAGGAGGAAGGTGGTCTCTCTCAACGCAAGAAGCCTGGGGAACAAAACTGCAGAGCTTCAGGCGCTCATTTCAGAGGGGAAGGTGGACACTGCTTCAGTGACAGAGACTTGGCCAGCAGAGTACCATCATTGGGACTTGGCAATCCCGGGATACAGGATATACAGGAGGGACTGTGGGGTTGGAGGGGGGGGTTGCACTCTATGTGAGGGAAGGGATCAAATGCATAAGGGATGAGGGAAAAGAGGAGAGGACAGAGGCACTTTGGGTGCAGCTCCTGGACTCCGAAGGCAGAAAGCTAGGCTGAGAGTAGTGTACAGACCACCAGCCTACCACCAGCCTAATCCGGGGAACTGGATGGGGAGTTGGCAGAGCAGATAAGGAGGGTGTATTGAAGGGGGAGTGTGGTGATAGTGGAGGATTTTAACCTACCATGGGTTGACTGGAACACCCCGGCCACTAGCAGTACCAGGGGTAGGTGTTCCTTGATGCATTCCAGGACAGCCTTCTGACGCAATTGGTAAGTGGGCCTGCAAGGCTTGGTAGCACTCTGGACATAGTACAGGCAAATGGGGAGGTGGTGAGGGAGATAAGGGTGGAGGACCCACTAGCGGGTAGCGATCACCAAACAGTGTGGCTTGTTCTCATGCAGGGCAGGGAGACAGGAGGCACGGGCACTAAGGTGGTGGACTTTAGTAGGGTGGACTTTAGGATGATGGGAGCAATACCGCGAGGGAGACTCCAAGATATAAGGCTGGGGATGGATGCAGAACAAAAGTGGAGAGTCATAAAGACTGAGCTAACAGAGGCCACAGAAGTCTGCATCAGGGCCATGAGTAAGAAAAGCAGAGCCAAGAAACCATGCTGGCTGAACAAGGAAGTGCTGCAAGGGATGAGGGCAAAGAGAGCTGCATACTGGAAGTACAGGAGAACAGGGAAGAGAGAGGATAAGGAGGCTTACGGGAGTTGGTCAAGGGAGGTGGCCAGGAGGGTGAAAAAAGCTAAGGCCTCCAGGGAATTAAGGTTAGCACAAGTCATAAAGGGAGGGGAAAAGGACTTCTTAATGAATGTCAGGGAAAAGAGGAAGTGCAAGGAACATATTGTGTGGATAAAGCGGGGAGCGGATTGGGTGGAAAAGGGGAAGGAGCAAGTGGAAATTCTAAATGAGTATTTCTGCTCCATTTTCACTAAGGAGAGGGGATAGTCCACTACCACCATGGGCTGGGGAGGTGGGGAAAGGGGGGGAGCAAGTGATGGACAAAGTGATCACAGGGAGTAGGGTGCTAGAGGAGCTGAGGGCACTAAAGGTGGACAAGGCACCAGGTCCTGATGACATCCACCCCAGGGTGCTGAGGGAGATGGCTGAGCTGTTGGCTGAGCCACTGGCAGATCTGTTTAACATCTCCCTGGAAATGGGGTGTGTTGCCCAGGACTGGAGGGTGGCCCATGTGATGCCCATGCATGAGAGTGGGCCTAGGGAGGAACAAGGAAATCATCGGATGGTCGGTCTCATGTCCATAGTGCGTAAGCTTGTGGAGCTGATACTGAAGCAGAGGCTGGTGGCATTCCTAAAGAGTAATGGTCTCCAAGATGGCTGGCAACACAGGTTTGTCTCAGGGAGATCTTGTCAAACCAACCTAATAGAGTATTATGATTGGGTGACAAGGGAGTTGAACAGGGGCCATGCGGTACATGTCCTGTACTTGGACTTCAGTAAGGCCTTTGATACAGTGCCTCATGGGAGACTGGGGGGAAGCTGATGGCAGTGGGGATGGGAAAAAAGCTGACTAAATGGATAGAGAACTGGTTACATGGGAGGATGCAGAGGGTGGTGGTGGTGAAGGGAGCTCTCGGCACCTAGAGCAGTGACAAGCGGGGTGCAGTAGGGGTCAGTGCTGGGCCCAGTGCTATTTGGGCTCTTTATCTCTGATATAGGACATGGAGTGGGGAGCAGGGTTAGTCTGTTCACAGATGATACCAAATCGGTTCGGTGGTGGGCAAAGAGGAGGAAGGGAAAAACTGCAGGGGGAACTAACCAAACTAGAGACATGGTCGGTGGAGTGGCAGCTAGGATTCAACGCAAAGGGAATCAAAGGAAGTATATAACTTTGATATCCCTTTGTGCTAAAAAAATAATACTACGCCATTGGTTAGATCAGCAAATGCCTGCGTATATAGGAAATGCTTTTTGCTTTACGAGCAGAATATCTTCTGGCAAGTATTTCAAAATGTAGTAAGAAATACCAACAGATTTGGACCCCCTTACATACTCTATTGTCTATTTAAATGTCCCTTAAAGACAGTAGTATTGATTGTAGTATTGTGTTAATTAGAGCTCTATAGAGGCTAAGATAAATACCTATAATATTACCAAGGTTATGCGTAATGTAATAAATGTTTTTTCAGGCTTTCCATTTATTACTAACTCATAGTGGCGAAGTGGGTGGGAGGGGGTGGATTGGGGAAGGTGGGTTGACTGTGGGGGGATATTTTTTATTTTATAAAATATGGATGTTATAATTGATAATGTTTTAAATATTATCTGACATCTGTGATAAACTACAGGTATAATTACTATTCAAGGAAAATATATGTATGTTGTATTATATACTTCATTTTTGAATTTCATAGAAGTATGAGGATTTACAGGAGCCGGTATGTGTATTTCTTGTTCTTAATTCTATTTCCCCCCTTTTTTTTTTGTGTAAATTGGTTTGTGTATAATATGTAAATATGAAAATTTAATAAAGTTTGTTACATTTGAAAAAAAAGAATTCAACGCAAAGAAGTGTAAGGTGATGCTCTTCGGGGCTAAGAACCAGAAGAGGGACTATTGGTTGGGGGGGGGTGAGGTTGGGGATCACAAAGTAGGAGAAGGACCTAGGGGTGTTGGTAACTGGGAGCATGAACAACTCAGCCCAGTGCAGGAGAGCAGCAGCGAAGGCAAGCAGGGGTCTGGGGTGCATCACAAGGGGGTTCTCATCCAGACACAGGGATGTGATCCTATCTCTTTACAGATCATTGGTCAGACCGCACCTAGAGTACTGTGTGCAATACTGAAGGCCATACCTGAGAAGAGGTATAAAGTTACTGGAGGGGGTACAAAGGAGAGCAACAAAAATGTTAAAGGGGATAGAAGGAAAGGAATATGAATTTAGGCTGAAGGAGCTGAACATGTGCACACTGTAGGAGATGAGGAATGGGGGGATATGATTGAAGCATTTAAATACATGAGGGGGGTAAATAAACCTAGCACCGAGGGGGGTGTTTAAACTGATGAGTGGAAGAGAGATGAGGGGGCATGGACTAAGGTTGGAAAGGGGACGTTTCAAGAGGGAAATGAGGGGGCACTAATTCACTGAGAGGGTGGTGTTTAGTTGGAATGTGCTGCCAGAGGGGGTGGTAACATGTAGGACAGTCAATAGCTTTGAGAAGGAGTAGGATAATGCATGAGGAAGAGTCAGAGGGCAGGGGCTGGGACAAGCAGGGGAGGAACTGAGGGGAAAAGAGGCTGAGGCAGCTGCAATCTAGAGTGCTAGCTGCACACTTGGGCAGACTTAGATAGACTGATTGGTCTGTTCTGCTGGCAGATTCATATGTTCATATGTAAAATCACAGTGACTCTGTTCATGAGCAGAGGTCCCAAAATGTCTATGTTGAAAATTTGGTGACAAACGTCCATAAAATAACTGCATTACAAGCATGCGTTGTGCAGTTTCCATGCACCCCCGTAACTTTACAAATTTGCAGTGCTTTCACTCCAGATTTTCAACATTGCCATTTTTTTAGACCTCCTTATGAACAGTACAGCTGTCATTTTTCACATCCTACCAGAAATATGCATTTACACATCTGGCGCAGGACAACAGGATTGCTGTGGGAAATCAATGTCCATGACAGATTAAGAAAATCATAGTGACAGTGTTCGTGAGCAGAGGTCACAAAATGCCTGTGTTGAAAATTTGGTGAAATGATTCCACTAAATGACTGTTACGTACATGTGTTGCGCAGTTTCCATGCACGCTTGGAAGTTTAAGCATTTTTAATATTTTCACTACAGAGTTTCAACATTGTCATCTCTTCACACCTCCCTATGAATGGTGCAGCTGTCATTCTTCACATCCTGCCCGATCTGTGTTTTTGTTCATCTGGAGCACGACGGCACGGTCGCTGTGGAACTCAAAGTTTGGGACATGTTAACAAAATCACACTGCCACTGTTCATGAAAAGAGGTCCCAAATGCTTTCATGGGGTTGGGGTCACAAAAAGGCAATGTTGAAAATTTGTAGTGCAAATACCATCAAATGCCTGGGGCATTAGGGTTTCTTACCATAACATCCCACCCTGTACAGACTAACAGGCATCAGGGGTGTGCCTTTGGACTGCTGACTGTAATGCTCACGCCATTCTACACCCACCCACCCTCCACCTTTCAGCCAGTGACAGGCATCGAGGTGTGCCTTGGACTCTTTGGCCCCAGAGTTCACCCTATTTTCCTATATTGCACCCATTTCAGCGTATGTCCTTATGGAGTGGGGTGATTGTAAAGCCAAACACCCCAGGGCACACCTCAACACTTGTCGGTGTCTGCAGGACAGGGTGAGGTGAAATGGCATGAATGTTATGGGCAACAACTCAAACATGTACCCCAGTGCCTGTCCATCTCTACAGGTTGGGGGTGGGGTTAGCGTGAAGTTCAATACCTCACTGCCATTCCTATTCTGCATCTGTCGAACTCCTGCATTTCCAATGCTAATACCGGCAAGCAAACATTCAGCATTGACAAATGCTTATCTATATATTAGTTTTGTGTTCCACCATCCCAAAGAGAGATTGTATAGTGCTCCCTGGAGGAGAGAAGGGAGAGAGGGGATATGATAGAGACATACAAGTACCTTACGGGGAGGAACAGGGTGAAGGAAAACATTATTTTCCTGTGAAAAAGATGTTCCAGGACTAGAGGGCATGGGATGAAGTTGGAGGGAGGGCAATCCAGAGGTAATGTGAGGAAGAAGTTCTTCACAGAAAGGGTGGTGGACAAGTGGAACACCCCGCCTGAGGAAGTAGTGGGGGCTAAAACAATCACAGGATTTAAGATTGCATGGGATAGACATAAGGGAATCCTGGAGGTCAGGGGTAAGGGGCAATAGTCTTCTAGAACAAAATAACATGATCTTATGAGCTCAAATGGGCAGACTGGGTGGGCCATAGGACTTATCTCTTGACAGTATATATGTATCTATGAGTATTATGGGGTAGTAGGTTAAATCCTATTAAGAGAAGTGTTATTTATTACCCCATAACCAGGTCAATACCGTGCATACAAGATAGCACAGTATTAACTGCACTGTATAGTGAGTGCCTGGGATTGCAGCAACAGCTGTAGGGGAATTTATTTTTTATTTAGTTTTTGTTGACCGGGTAAGTGCACTAGACAAATCCTGACTATTTTCAGGCACGACCTTGGGGAGGGGGATACAGATGAATGCCAACTGACCTTGAACCAGATTAAGCTGTTAGTGGTATTTTTAGTGAATGAGGGAAATTTGGCCAGGACACCGGGGAAATTCCCCTACTCTTTCAGAGGGGAATACTCTGTCCAAGATGGCGGATGCTCTGGTGACCACGGCAGAGCTAGCTGGTGAGGCAGGGGACTTGGTCTCTGCTCCTGTCTCCGATTTACTAGAGACCGTTTCAGACAGAATTTTGTATGAACATGTACTTACTGTGCCTGAAGCTGCTCCCATGGATTGTACTGTTCTTCCTCCTGCTCGATGCAGTAACCCTGATGGAGATCGTACAGACGCCTCTGCAGTTGTGTCCAGCGAATTGGAGGTGCTGCAGCCCTCTGTGCACAGTGGGCTGGTGGAGGTAGTGAATGCTACGCGCTTGGTGGACGACAGGAGAAAACTTGTCTGTGCGGATATCGCAACAAGATGCGATGCCTTTTGCGAAGGCAGCCACGGAGGTGGATCGTCCCCTGGCAGTTCCTGGATCCCATCCTATTTTTGGACCTTCTGTTGACCCATTGTTGCCCTGAACTGAGTCAACGTCTTTTTTGTTCACTGCTGCGGCACGGCCGCCCACGCAGCAGAGGGTGCACAGCTCGGGGATTGCATCACAGGATTCCTCACCTACTATGTTGGAAACTGACAGCCTGATGTCCTTTTCTGAGATATTGCCCCAACCTAAGCCTGTGTGGTCCGTGGAGCAGGCTTTGCAAGGGGCAGGCTGGATACAGGACCCCAGGAAGAGACAGTGGATCTCTGGTCCATCCCCTATTCGGTCCCCTAAACCTGAAGACTTCCTGGAGGAACAACTGAAGGGACCGGAATTGAATGACTCTCCTCACCCTTTGAGTTTGCCTGGGGAATTGTCACTCACCCAAAACCCTGTATTATCTCTCCTACAGGATACGACCTCTAAGGCATCTCCTATGATGGAATCCATGGATTTTACAGCTGCGGACCCTGGTCTACCTCTCCCTGATCAGGGAAAGACTCCACGTTCCTTTTCTTCCCTCTTCAAGGCACCTATTGTAGCTGCTAAGTGACATAATGCTGTCCGTCTTATTTATAGAGGTGGACTATCTGACCCCCCGGATCGTGTCTTTGTGGCTAGATCCCTGATAAAAGACTCTTTAAAATTTTTTGCTCACGAGTTATATGCCTTGATACATGTGTCTGGAGAATCTTCCTTTGACATCAGTTTTCAGACATCTTGTGGACTTGAATGATTTTGGTCTAGATACCATGCTTTGAAGAATACCCCCTTATGGACCCCCTTCCAGGCCATCCCCCTGTCGAAGCCTGCCTTTAAATTTATTACGGTTATGTTCCGTAATGAAGGTGTTGATGTCTCTGATGTGATGTACTGGCTGAAACAGAGCTGCATGGTACAGGGTCAGCCTGAAGCCATTCTAGACACTGAAAATATTTGGACTGGGGGTTGGAGGTTTCAGGTGCTGTTGCACACAAATGACTCAGGTCCTGTGCACCTGCCCAATTCCTTTTTTTTAGGACAAGATAGGGGAGTTTTGTTTTATCCTGGCCAACCCAAGGCCTGTTATAGATGTGGGGATCCCTCACATCTCAGCAGTGTCTGTGATAAGATTAAATGTAATAATTGTGGTGAAATTGGTCATGTGGGGGTTCACTGTCGGAATGCTAGTAAATGTAACTTGTGTGACGAATTAGGGCATCTATTCCAGACTTGTCGCTGGGCTGCACATGCTCAGGAAGACCATGATGGTGGGGCTGATCAATGCTTTGTGATCACACAAGCACAAAAAGCACGGTTACGTGCATCTGTGGCTAAGCACCCCTCTGTTACGGGAGATTCAGCGGTGCAACCCTACTGCTAGCACCCCCCAGAACCCTGTTCCTCAACCTGACAAGAGGGTACCACCCTTATCGGTACCTGAACCCCCAAATGGAGAAAATCAGGCCTGTTGTTTGACGTGGACTCTGTCCCAGGTCCTAGTAAAATGCTACCTCCCGTGAACCTACTGCAGGTACTCCGTAGGTCTCTGAGAACTGCTTCTGCCTTACCGCCTTATGGCATCCTTGTTGCCTGCTCCCATACCCCTGTCGAATCCTTTTGAATTACTACAGCCGACTTCGGACGACGCAGGTGGTGAGTCTGACTCATCCTCGGTGGCGTCCTCCCTCCCTGATGGTCCTGCTGACACTGGACCTCCAGTGGGCATTGGACTTTCACAGAAACGTAAGGCTAAAGTTAGGCTGAAAGGGAAGAATATAGTTGGGAAGAGGAAACTGTGATATGTTATACTTTCCTGTTGTCTACATGGTGCAGTTTACTTGTCACACTATTAATGTTAATAGTATGAAACGTGTTCCTAAGAGACGGTTAGTTTTTTCTTTTTTAAGACTTTTACCATTGGGTATTTTCTTATTGCAGGATACCAGACTCCATACGACTCAAGAGATCAGACAAGCGAAAATGATTGGCTCTTAGGCCCCTCATTCTGGTCCATAGGCCACGACCCCTGTTCAGGCCTTGGCATTTTGATAAATATGCCTGACTTTCGCCTTTTGAAACTATTTGATTTGGCACCCGTAGGGGTCTGGTTTTGGACTTCACCATGTAACTGCCCTTATCGAAGTTATCAATATTTATGCGCCATAACTTAAATCAAGCACGCATAGCTCTTTTTGCTGAGATCCGCCCTTACTTGCACACTTCATTCCAAGTTTTATTTTCTGGTGACTTCAACTGTGGCTTGAGTCTTCGGGATAAAAGTTCCTTTGCCACTACTAAAAAACTGTACTGCAACTTACAAGAACTGAGCAAGCTAATACATGCTGTCCACTTAGTTGATGCTTATTTTTCTTTTCGGCAACAACATACCCCTACGTTTCATAAAGGTAAATTGGCTACCCGCATTGATTTTGTTTTCTTGTCCCATACTTTACCAATTGTTTCAGCTATGGTGCAGGCAGTGGCCTTTTCGGATCATAGCTTGCTTTCTGTTGGTGTGGGTACTACAAATCCTTATTCAAAAGGGCCGGGGTTGTGGAAATTTAACACCTCCCTATTGCAGGATAAGATGTTTTTGTCGACCCTTCGGTCCTTCCTTTTTGCACGCAAATCTGTGTTTCTCTGTTATGAAGACCCGATACAGTGGTGGTTTGATACAAAACATGCGTTGATATCATTCCTGAAACGGTATAGTCATGCGAAAAGTAGGAGCCAATATTTGGACTATTTACAAAGAAGAGCGCATCTTCAATCGCTTCTTTCTTTATCATATACCACGGGTCATGACCTTTCCTCTCAAATTCAATTGACGCGGGCAGCTATGTTGCACTTCAAATCTCGACAATCACGGCAATTGTACCACCAACATAAATTTCAGGTCACTGGACCTCGGGAGATCATTTGTCCCTTTGAGTCTAACTCTCGTCGGACTGCTCAAAAGATGATATTATGTCTTACAGATTCCACGGGGACTATATGCTCTACTCAAACACAGATTCAGCAGATAGTTGCTAACTACACGACTGCTTTGTTTTCCCCCTTTCCTGCTGATCTACCTGACCCTGCTGCCCTGTACGAGAATTTAGAGATCCCTCTCCTTCTACAACAGCAGTGGAGATGGCGTACAGTCCATTACTACCTTGGAGTTGTTAACAACTATATCCTCTCTGCTGTTACGTAAAACTCCTGGCCCGGATGGTCTTCCAGCAGCTCTCTGTAAAGTTCTGGGTGACCACTTACTTATTGAACTTACCTCTGTCTTTAATTCTTTGTTGAACAGCGAGTCTGTCCCTTTAGAATTTACGACTGGTGTTTTGCTTTATATATATAAACAGAAGGGGGAAGCCCACTCTCTTAAGAATTGGCGCCCTCTTTGTATGCTAAACACCGACTTTAAGATATTGATGAAGATAATAGCAAACCGTTTAACTGGTATTGCAGAAACTGTTCTGCATCCTGCTCAATCTTGTTCTGTCCCCAACAGGAACATCTCGGATCATTTGATTCTGATCCGTGAATTGTTCTGTCACGGGTACTCAGCTTCGACTTCTGGATTTGTAGTATCTGTGGATCAACGGGCAGCATTTGATTCGGTGAATCATGATTTTTATGGCAAGCACTCAGTTTTTGCATATACCGCTATCATTATCCAATGGTTACGTAATTTTATAGGACAGCTACGGTCATGCCAGTAGTGAATGGTTGGTGGGACCTCTGATACCTGTTCGAGGGAGTCCGATAGGGTGTCCTGCGAGTCCATTACTATATGTACTGTTTTTGGACGCTTTGATCCGCGTGAATATGCTTCCACAGATACATGCTGTATCGTGTCCTGTAACAACAGCACCTTACAAAGCTATTGCATATGCAGATGATATCTGCTTTTGGTGTGGACGAGGATTCGAGGATAGCCTCCTTGCAGGAATGTTCCTTATTTGGGACATATTCAGAGCTACTCTGAATTTTGAGAAAAGTGTTGGTATACAGCTGGGATCTGCTATTGCACCGATTAGGAACATCGGACCATTGCAGATTGTAGATGGCCCTGTTCGTATTTTAGGGATTTATTTTGGTACTCTAGCCGATGACGTTTATAATTGGACCTCCAAACTACAACAAGGTCGCATAAAGGTAGCCTCATGGAACAGGAGTCAGATTGGGAAAAAGAAAAGAGTCTATTTAATTAAGACATAGTTACTTTCCCTCTTTCTCTATGTTAGCTATATCTTTCCTATTCCAAAACAATTGGAAACGGCGATTCTTAGCCTTTTTTTTCAGGCATTATGGGGGAGCAGGTTGAACCCAATAAAACGGGATGTCACCTATCTCCCTCTCACGGATGGTGGTGTTGGCATGACTAACCCCCTTTTGTTTTTCACCAGTATTTTTTATGGCGAACATTAGACCGCTTTTGATTAACTCGCAGAAAGGATGGGAAGCGTGGTTCTATGATTCTTGTAAAATATGGTTTCACCAATGGGAACATGACTCCCTGCGTATTCTGCGTGCCTCGGGAAACACGCCACCTTATGTGAGGTATACGTTTCTACGTCTGAAGCAATGGCGGGTTACCCACAAATGCTTCTCACTAATGCGCATAAACCCCTGTATAGATTGCTTTTCCTCTGTGTGTGCAGTTCAATCCCCTTTGTTAAATGTCCTGCCCAATATTGTCCTCTCTGCTTATTTTGTTGCGCTAGTAGTAATCCCAATACATATGTGGGACTTCCATCGTTATCCTGCCATGAGAGAATTAATGTTAAATCGAACCATAAACATAAACAGCTTCAAGACAGGCTGTGTTCTAGGCCCTCCTGTATTGATGAATTGGAAACTATTTCTCATTTATTTTTTGATTGCCCCTTTATACAACGTTGGTGGGCCTTTCTAGCCCAAAAATGGGGTATGCCATTGCTTCAATTTGTCTCTTACCCGATGATTATGTATGGAGCATTCCCCCCTCAATGGTCTCTGTGGAACACTGATACTTTAAATCTTATTTTTGTTGTAATTAAATGGCATATTTGGATGGCAAGATGCCAGTTCACCCTGCAGCAGAAAATTTGTACATATATAGAAATTGAACAAAAGATTGTTCGGGATTTGAAAACTGTTTATGCACGTGAACTTGTATCTCATTCCAGGCCTGGTCTGTTCGCCCTTTGGAAAGCCCTACCTTGGGATTACAGACTCGGATGCACCGGTGACTTGAAGGACTTTTGTTCTCTCAGTATCATTTCCTTAGTTTTCTTTCTTTGTTTTCTCCCATACCTTTTGATATGAACACTGTTGTATACTGTCTTGATTTTACCTGGTTTGTTCTTCTTGTGTTTTCTTTATTGTATATTGCCTGATTTCTTGTTTCAATAAAACTTTCCCCTACTCTTTTTGATAAGTGCCATGGGATCTTTAACATTCACCTGAACTACCACCAGTCCAGGTAGATGGGACCTCGGTTTAACATCTCATCCGAAAGACGGCACCTCAGAAGTGCAGCTCCCCTCTCATGCTGCACTACTGTGTCAGTACTGGGATATTAACTCAAGTGCCAGATGTTGGAACTGAACCCACAGCCCTCTGATCTCCCAGCCTCAGAGGCCGAATGTGCTATCTACTGAGCCACTGACACTGAATACCGCTACTCCTGTCATTGTATACAGATCGAGAAGCTGGACAAGTTGCCATTGTGTCTTCAAATTAAGTCAAGCAGATACAATTTGAAGATAGAGGGGGGATGGCTCAGGGGTAATGTGAGGAAGTATTTTTTCACAGAGAGGATGGTGGACGCATGGAACAGCCTTCCTGAGGAGGTTGTGAGGTCAAAAACAGTGGGGGAATTCAAGAATGCATGGGACAGACATAAGACAATTCTTGTGGGGGTAGAAAGAAATAGGCTGTTGGTTAACTAGGATCTGCAGCTTATCCTGTAGGTAGGGAAATGGGCAGACTAGGTGGGCCAAGCGGTCCTTATCTGCCATCAAAGTCTATGTTTCTATGTGCCTGGTGCCTGGTCAAGCTGCTCCCATGGGGGAGTGACTAGGGCACCAGCACTTGGTGTAGCCAGGAGACCTGGGACTGTGGTTCGGTTCCCCCAGGCCTCCCCACTACATCTTTTTGCCAAATTTAAAAAAACAACAAAAAAACAAAGTACCCCCCTCCTGAGTTTCTCCCCATCCCAGAGCCCCCCAAGTTCTGGGGGGTGTGGAGGGCAAAGCCCCACTTAAAAACACATGAAGACCCATTGTGATCAATGGGCGCAGTGCGCAGAACAGGTCAATGTTTTGCCTGACTCTGTTTTTGTCCAGTGCTGCTTCACTGTGGCATTTTTAGCCACACCATTTTGCCATGCATGGTTATGACCCCATGTTGGTGTGGTTAACCTCTTAGTGTTTTTTTTCTTGTATTTTCTTTCATTACCACCTATGACCCATACTCTTGTCCCAAAGGCAGATGGGATTAGTTTTTCTTTTGGTGCTTTCACTGAACAACTTTTACTTTCTTGGAAACAAGGAACTCGGAGGTCTATAAAAGGTAGTGCTGGATTTATTCAGAGTTGCCTTCATAGACTTAAAATGTGGAATGCTGCAGTAACCATGGTATGGAATGACAGTAGGGAACTGTTATATCAAAAAACTATGGCGTTAAATTTCACTTGTGATACAGTTTCCACAACAACAGGGTATCTCCCATATGGAGGTGGTAAGCCAACTATTATACTGCAGGATTCTGGAAAAATATGTGGGACATGTTATGGTTATGTGTTCTTGGCCGATTCAATGTGAAAGGCTATGCAAAACAATATGTTTAGAAGGAAGATTGTGCATTATACAAAATTATTTCGCCAAATTGGAAGCAATGAATTATCTATTTTTTAGTGTTCATATATTGCCCCCTTGTGGCCCTTATTAACAACAGAGTGGCATGAATCTAAGTTTCAGACAATGACATATAGATAATTTATCCTAGAGGATGTTACTGCCTGGACACAATGGGCATCCATTGCCACTCTTGTTATTTGCTCTTGTATTAAATGATGCATCTGGTAAGCTAGATGTCAGTTTGTTTTCAGAAAATGGATATATTAGTACTCAGTTTAATTCATCATTTTGAACATGAATTACGAATGCTCAGAGATAGGGAGGTTGCCGGGATAAACAATGTCACCTTTCTGAATCACTGGAAAGGGGTCTCTTGGTTAGCATTTGAAGGCGTCTGAGGTTCCATGTGACATACAGTACTGCTAAGTGACTGGGATTGTTTATGTTTGGTCTCATTGTATATGTTGTTTTATAGTGCTGCTAAGTAACTAGGGTTGTTTCTGTTTGACATTATTGTAGATGTTCCCTGTTTTAGTTTCTCCTGTAATGTTTGTTGATGGATATCTCCTTTAATAAAAATTTTCTTATTTTTACCGAGAAATGCCATAGGATCTTTAACATTCACTTGAACAACCATCACGACAGGCAGATGGGACCTTGGCTTAGCGTCTCATCCAAAAGACGGCACCTCAGGAGTGCATCAACCCCTTCATAATGCACTACAGTGTCAGTATTGGGATTTATTCCACATTCTTGATGTGGGAAGCTATAGGAATTTATGCCATTTATGCTTTTTATGTTTGCTGTGCTTGCACACCAAGGATCCAATTCATAAAGCCTCCGGCATGGCGCAAGGTGCTTGTGCCAAACAGAATGGCGCAAGGTACAAGTTGCGCTGACAAATATACCAGGAGCAATCCGCAAAGGCAGCCTATGTCAAATGCAGGCTGCTTGCCCCAAACAGGGCTTGCACCATCCCTGCACCTAGAGATGGGCTTGGGCAAGGTGCTGGGGCACTGTGGCAGACGCAAGCTGTCACTGCCCAGAACAAAGACTGTGCATATTTGCCTATTCATTTTTGAATCCGAAATGCCACCCCAAGGAGATTAACATGGTAAAAGAACAGTCTTTTTATGAATCCTCACAAGAATAAAAGCAAATCATTTAAACATCACAGAGCTGCAGCAAAGGAGACGAAAAAGCCCGTTTTTGTGGAAACCCGACTGCACAACCTATGTAGTAGTGTTCTGTTGCTCAGCAACAGAGATTGTACATGCACAATCAACTTGGCATGATGTCACGGTTGGTCTCACCATGGGATACACAAAAACGGGTGAGAGATAACAAGAAAGTAGCCCAAGAAAAAATACTTGGTGGCATTGCTAGAATGCAGAAGAACTGAATGTTTAAACAGAAAATAAAATGAACAATAAGTGGAGGCAAGCCTTACAACATAGACTAAACTAAATTCAGGACTAAATGGTATTTCTAGATGAATGAACTCACAAAAGATTAACAGGAAAATTTCAGTTATGTTTTTACAGAGTAAGAGATTTTACCCCACACCAAGCAGCTCAAATGTATTGTAAGGTGGGTTACCCACCAGTTAAACAGGAGACAAGCCTTTTGGCTGTAGTTAAAATAAGTTTCCTTTGTGAGCAGCACTATGTTAATGCATAGTGACCCAGATATTTAAAATGGTTGCGCATCAGTAATGTATGCAGCACAGGTGGTGGGGTGCCCATGAATAACCTGCACAGCCCAATATCAGCCTGGGATGTGCAGAGCCATGCATGTGCAACCCCTACCTGTGCCAACACAAAGTTAAGCCCCCCAAAAAAAGGGAACAACTGATGGCCACCCACAGGTGAGCTGCCGCATTGCAGGGTGCAACACGGCAGCTGCCATCTGTGGATGGCCACCTGAGTTCCGGCTGCACCTGGTGGCACTCCCCCATGCCTGATCGCAGGCATATGTTTAAAAATAAATTCCCCATCCTATATCCCTGGTGGTCCAGTGGACCACTTTCTGCCTGATCGCGGGCATCTGTTGTAATAAAAGAACCCCCCCCGTTCAATATCCCTGGTGGTCTAGTGGTCAGCTGGCGGGCAGCAGCACCCCACCCGCCTGCCGCCCCACTGCCCGGTGACTGACAGCTCGGTATGGCTGCACGTCCATTGGTTCACAGCTTGAGCCAATGGGTGTACAGCCCATACCGTACTACACATTCCAGATATGTGAATGAATCATTCACATATCTGGAATGTGAAGTACGGTAGGGGATGCACGCCCATTGGCTCAAACTGTGCCAGGCTGTGGTGCAAGCATGGACGCAGCTCAACTTGGCTGTGCAGGGGTGTGGCCTGAGCATTATTCAAAGGATCTGCGCCATGTCTCAGCAGCTTTGAATATCGCACCCTGACCACCCCCAGTGTGCATGGCGCAGTGGCACTGCGTCAGGGCAAGTGGCCAGAGTGGAGCATGGAGATGCGCTATACTGTACCATACTACACATTCCAAATAGGTGAATGAATCATTCACCTATCTGGAATGTGTAGTATGGTAGGGGCTGCACACCCATTGGCTCACTTCAGAACCAATGGGTGTGCAGCCCTATTGAGCTGTCAGTCAGCGGGTGGCAGGGCGGCAGGTAGGTGGTGCTGCCCACCAGCCGGACCGGGGGGGCTAGGTGGTGGGGCTCAGTAGGCGGACGGGGAGGGGGGTACTGCTAGACCACCAGGGATATTGGACGGGGGGGTTCTTTTATTACAACAGATGCCCGCGATCGGGCAGAGTGCAGTCCACTGGACCACCAGGGATATTGGACGGGGGAGTTCTTTTATTACATATAGGATGGGGAATTTATTTTTAAACATATGCCCACGATCGGGCAGAGAGCAGTCCACTGGACCACCAGGGATATAGGATGAGGAATTTATTTTTAAACATATGCCTGCAATTGGGATGCAGGGGGCATCAATCCCTGATGGCTGCTGCCTGGCAGGGTGCCAGGCGCAAGTCGTCAGGGATCAGCGCACCTGCATGCAAATGAAATGCAAATGGGGCAATAATGACATGCAAATGGTCCCGTGTGCCTTGCATAAATTATGGCCCATTTGCATATCACCTTTTGAATATCACAGGTGCTGTGAATGGCACAATGACATTTGCGCTAGTGCATCTCCATGCTCCACTCTGGCCACTTGCGCTGGTGCAGTGCCACTGTGCCATGCACTCTGGGGGTGGCCAGGGTGTGATATTCAAAGCTGCTGAGCCATGGTGCAGATCCTTTGAATAATGCCTAGGCCACACCCCTGCACAGCCAAGTTGAGCTGTGCTCATGCTTGCGCCACAGCCTGGTGAAGTTTGAATATCCAGGCCACAGTATATATGTTGATGCAGGGTCAAATTAAGGACAAAATAAGTGCAAATTAAGAACCTTGAGGTCAGTAAAGATAAACAAGGATGTATTTGCAGTAATGTTTATTGGATAGTATGTATAAGCACCAAGTATCTAAATGAATTAAGTGAAATTTAAATGGTAAAGTTATATGAAATATTAATATGGAGTATAAATATGTTTACAGAATCCAAAAGAAAAAAGGAAAATAATACCCCATGAACAAGCTCTCTTAAGAGCAAAATATAAGGGGAAAGAAATAAAAATAAAAGAACAGATTTTAAGAAAAAAATACTGGACTGAAGAGTATTTACTTCAAAAGGGCCCCTAATACTATTCATATATTGTTAAAGAAATAATAAGTTCCCTTACACCAGCCAGGTCTGGTTTAAGGAGACTTAGGTATATCACCCCTGGGATAGCTGTTGGTTGCAGATGTGCCACGGGGCCCCCCGACCCCTATCCATGATATGCCCCGCACTGGTAATATGAATAAACACCCTCACCCAGATCCCTACTGTACCCCACATTCTCAAAGGGAACCCCGCCCGATCCCCGATGTCCACATTCATATGACACAGATAAGAGCACCAGCATTGGTGGTCCAGTGCCCCACCCCCACCCACTCCAATAGGAGGTGCCCCCCATCCCCAGACAGAGCTGGGGACCGGCACACCTCCTCATGGCTCCGCCAAGTTGGTCCCTGACTGAACAGATGATGATCATGTACTGTATCCACGCTTATTGATAATCATTGAGTGTGTACACAGTATAGTGCACACTAATGGACCGTTCAGTGGAGGACAGGCTGCGGAGGTAGGAGAAGGGCTGTGCCTGCTCCCGGCTCTGTCTGGGGATGGGGACACTATTGGGGTAGAGGCACTGGACCACCACTGTGGGTGCTCTTTTAATTGCCATGGGAATGGGGGCATCTGGATGGGGGGTTCCTTTGTGTATGTGGGGTACAGCGGGGATCTGGGCATGGGTATCCTACTAAATGCCATACACCTGCCGGGCACTGTGTGGATTAGGTGGGGGATGCTACTGTGTATGGGGCACAACATGGATCAGGGCAAGGAAGCAGGTTGCCATTGATGCAAGGGGCTTGCGTCAATCCCTCCCTTATGCTGTGTGTTTGTCACATGGGTGGTTTTGCCACAGGTATGGGGACTTAGGTGCTGGGACCCCTCCTGTACTTGAATCGGGTGCAGGGTCCCTGGTGCACAGGGCCTCAGCACAAGCTGCTGTTTGCTACAGCTTGCCCTGAATACAGCCCCCTTTGTGAATTGGGCCCCAAATGTTTTGGGATGAGTACAATGGGATTTCAGAGGTGTGTCACTGCTGAGCCCATTGCAGTTGCAACTGCAAGGGGCTTGGCAGTCTAGGCTAATAACCATGCACTGTGGTCACAATGCAACTTTCGACTTGGTGGGCTGAAACTGCGTGTACATCAAAGAGTGCTTTGGTCCTTTGATTTGCATGAAGCTGGGTCAGCAAACAGTTGATCGGTTTTCAAAACAATTACAATTGCACACCAGAAGTGTGCTACAGACCTTACCAGTGTGCAGCTGCAATTTCAAGCCCTGTAACAACAAAAAACATCTATTGATATCTGTTGCTGGTGCCCCTGTGACTTCTCCCCACCCAGCTTTCCCTCCCAGCACCCACCACCACCCTGCTTCACATCACACACATAATACTGACACTGGCTGAGCCCAATCCCCCATTGTCCACCTTATAGTTTTGAATTTTTTATATAGACTGCAACAAAGAAAACTGTCCATTGATGTATTTTTCAGCCAACACTTTAACTGCACCCCCCCTCCATTTAGTTATGCGGCACCAGGGAGCCCAACCCCAGAGCTGCCAAATATAACACTGACATGAGGCAGCCACCCAATCACCCAGTGCCCACTGAAATAAAAAAAATCCCTCCTATTTGATTTCTTTAAAGACCTTGTAAAAAAGAAAATGGTCCATCAATGTCTGTTGCAGCCACCACCATAATTGCAAACCCACCCAGCATCTGATTTTATTTTTTTAAATACCCTGTAAATAAGAAAATGGTCTATCTATGTCTATTGCAGCAGCCACTGTAACTGCAGCCCCCCCTGCCATTTATAACACTGACAATGGGGGTGCCCAATCAAACAGTGTCCACTGCTGGCACCACTGTAGCTATCACCCCGCCCTGACCCTCCCGCTCACCACAGACCACCCCACATATCCCCAAACATAACACTGACACTGGGGGTGCCCACTCCCCAGTGTCAAAACCTAAATCCTTCTGCTCTTTTTAAGCCTGTGAAAAGAAAACCATCCATCAATGTCTGTTGCATTAACCCCGCAACCCGACCTACCCACTCAGCCCCACCCCCAGCCCCCAAGAAACAACACTGACACTGAGGTGAACAATCCCCAGTGTCAAAACTTGAAATAAAGAAAGCCTTCCCTCTGCATTTTTTTAAATACCCTGTAAAAAAGAAAATGGTCCATCAATGTCTTTTGCAGCTAGCACAATAGCTGCACCCCCCCATTTTATTTTTTCAAATACCCTGTAATAATGAAAATGGTCCATCTATGTCTACTGCTGAGCACCCACAGTAACTGCACCCCCACCTACTGTTTATAATACTGACACTGGGGGTGCCCAATCCCCCAGTGTCCACTGCTTGCGCTCCTGTAACTGTCACACCCTTCCATCCATCCCACTCAGCACCTACCACCCCACACACCCCAAACATAATTCTGACAGTTGGGGAGCCCAATCCCCCAGTGTTGAAACCTGAAATAAAAAAAAAACCTTCCCTCAGTGTTTTGTTTCAAAGCCTGTTAAAAAGAGAACCATCCTTTGATATCTGTTGTGTCATTATTCCCCCCCAACCAACCCTCCCACTCAGCACCAACCACCCCATTCTCTCAAGGCCTTCCTTACCCACCAGGGGTCTGATGTTGTTATCTTCTCTGGAAAGCAGACATCTCTCCACTCTTCAAAGCTGGACCACGAACTGATGAAGTCAGGAATGCGGTTAAGTGTATTTCAATGTTTTTTTTATTGTGCAAAAGATGCATACAAATAGCAATAATTAGAGTACAAACAACCTTATATAGATTTAAATATACATAAATATAATTAGGTGCATACATTCCAATATATCAGTTCATTATACCACAGATAATCTATGCCAACCCTTGGGCTATAAACATTATTGTATAGATGTAACTGTAATAACCATGGATTCAATTCTGGATAATATCACCTGGGCTAACAATTTACTGACAGTAGGCATATTTAAAAAAAAAAAAAATTTACCTCCAGTTATTGCAAAAGGTACATTAGATCAGGTTCTTATATCTGGGCAGCAAATAGGCCCCACATTTGTTTGTACTTATTCAATTGATTTATTGTTATATAATATATATTTTCCATTCTATGTGTCCCTATCATATAATTTAGCCACATATGTGTATTCAGGGGTGTCTGATCTTTCCATCTTCGAAGATTTAAATGGGGGTGGAACTTACTGGCATAGCTTGGCCATTTTTGAAAATTTTTGGCCATATGTTCAAGATGCCTATTTGGGACCTCACCTCATGAACAATTACAGTGACTTTAGGCAAATCTGTTCCAAAAGGTGAATTTGCAGTCGTTGCATGAAACCACCTTTCAGGCAGGAGTTGAACATTTTTTCTGCCCTTGTTCATGAGGTGAAGTCATAAGAAGGCTATGTTAAAAATTAGGTGTACAAATATATAAAAAAAGTAACAAAGTTATGAGCCTACATTGAAATTTGCAAATGCAGGCATGTAACTTTGATAATTTTCCATATTTTGACCCCAAATTTTCAACATTGTAATTTCTTTACAGCACCTCACAGATGTGACAGTTGTCATTTTTCATATCCTGGCCAAAATGTGTTTTCGTGCCTGGAAAGGCGATTTTGAAGTTGCTGCGCAAAATCACATTTTAGGCAGGAGTTAAATATTGTCTCTGCATTTTTTTATTTATTTATTGAGAAATTGGAATTACACCCTTTGAGTCAACAGACTCTTTTGCAAAGGCTCCTCATCGGTAGACATAGCACAACATCACTAGTACAGGTGCAAGACATCAATCCATCCATATATTACATTAGCTGAATCAGGTGTGGAGTCAGTGCTTTGGCTTCTCAGAAGGAACTAGAAGGGGGACAGGATCAGATCTACAGTACAGTAGCTTCTTGTTTTACATTGTTTTTCGTGGATTCTACTTGGTAGAATGTTATTTCTTTTCTTTCTTACTACTAAGGGGCTAGCAGGGTATTGTTTGGGACTGTTGGAATTTTGAAACCTGTTTTGGTAGCTATAAGTGGGCTCATTTGTTTGGTTCACTGTGTGGCAGGCTGCATTTGTAGAGGCCTATTTCTTCTGTTTTAAAATATAATTGGTGTAATTTAACTGTGTCTGTTTCTTTGAATTGGAGACCTATATCTTCTAATTCCAAGCCTATTTTGATGTGTTGTTGGTGAAGATGTTTGAATTGGAGTCCTGTTTCTTTGGGTAGCAAACCTGTTTTGGGGGCTTTGAGTAGAATTGTGATTCATTGTTGCTGGCTTCACTAGCTGCAAAGTTTGAGTGCGCAGTGGGGGAAGGGTGCTAAAGGTCTGACCAGAGGCCTCAGCTACCTGATTGTTTCTGGAAGACTTGGGCTGGTCCCACCCTTGGTCCATTATTTCCTTTATACTAGGGGTTCTGACATCACTTCCTCAAACAGGCAAAGGACATGCACCTGTCATAGCAGAAGCAGACATCCAGGAAAGGAACAGCAGCAAGTGAAGAGGTGACTGCTCTCTCAGTGGAAGGGAAGTAAATGCAAATCTAGGAGCTTTCATTATTACTTCTTCTCATTGATATTGCATTGGGGAAAGGAGGAGGAGGAGTTTGAAGAAGGCTGTGCAATGGCTACTTAAAGTCTCTTTTTGAGTGTGAATAGGAAGGATATGAATATAAAAAGCAGTTGCTCAATATATCTAAATGTGTACAACAAAGGGGGTAAGGGAAATAAAGAAAAGAATGTTTTGCACTGATAGAGGGGGGAGAGGGGAGACTTGGGGGAGTGTTTGGTATCCTTCATCTGGAAGGGTGGGGGGTCGCTGGTGGGCAACAACAGCAATGGGTAGGGTGGTAGGCTGCAACAGCTGCGGTGCACCAATCTTTCTACAAATTGCCTGGAGTGTGGGAGGATGTTTAGTGTGCAACCACATAGAGAAACTTAGAAAGGAGATTGAGGGTCTGCAGGAGGAACTAAGACAGGCAAGGCAGATTGGGGGTGGGTTTAGCCCAATACTGGAGGGAGGAAGAAGGGGAGATGAGGAAGGGCGATTTAAGCCAACAGCGTGAGGAGAGGGTCAGAAGAAGGGAAGCAGAGACAAAGGGGCCCAGGCCAGGAAGAACGATTGCCGGGGAAACCAGGTCAGGAGACAAAAGACAAATGGAAGGAGGAGATAGGGACTTTTGAGGGGAGGCGAAGAAGTGGCAAAAGTCATGGAGTGGAAAGGAGAGAACTGGTTACTATGAAGAGAGAGGGAGTGGGCATTTGTGAAGGGTCTTCAGAAAACAGCTGTGCACTGCTAGAGAGGAAGAAAGCGGAGGAGGGAAATTATGAAATTAGAGGAGTAATTGATAAATGCCTGGACCAAACTGGAGCGGGGGGGAGTTCTGCTGGGAGAATTGCAACAGGGGTAAAAGGGGGAAATAATGTGCAGGAGGAAGAAGAGGAGCTGGAAATGAGAGAGGGAGATGAATGGAAGCAAGTAGGGAGTAAGAGGGGTGGAATCTTAGGGCTGGGGGACTCAATACTAAGAAGAGTTAGCTGGGGTAGCAAGGGGGAGAGGCATAGTCGCATTTGGGTGGAGGCCATGCCAGGAATGACAGCGAAAAGGGTGGGACAGTCTGTTCTGAAATATGCTAGAAGAGGTAGGGACAAGCCTCATTTAATTATACATCTTGGGACAAACCACCTGGCTGACTAGACAGTAGATATAGTCCAGAGGAGGTTTGAGGAACTAACACAATTATGTGAGGGGGCAGGAAGATCAGTAACTTTTTCCGAGATACTTCCAGTGCCAAAGGCAAGCACAACAAGAAAGCTGAGAATAGAGGAATTTAATGGATGGCTAAGAACCTGGTGTTGTGCTAAAGGGTATGGGCTGTTGGGGGTGGGAAGGGACCTGGGAGGACAGTAGTCTCTATGCCAAGGACAGACTACACTTGAGTGAGGAGGGAAAGAAAGTGTTGAAACAGAGGATGGAAGAGTATATAGAGGAAGTTGGGAATTTAAACTAGGAGTAGGGGGTGGCAGTTGGGGAAGAGATATGCAGAGACCACAGATTGGGAAATCATCTGAGCTTACCCCCCATAACAGTGACAAAGGACAAATGGCAAGTACTGTTGGTGATGCTAGGAAAGAAGGGCAGGATGGGAGGGGGAGGGTGGAAGATGGTTACCCTTAATGCTAGGAGCCTTGGGAGGAAAACTGCAGAGTTACAGGTTCTCAAGGCTGAGGGAGAGGTGGACATTGCAGCCATCATGGAAACATGGGCCACCCAATATAATGACTGGGACCTGTTTGTACCAGGGTACAGGTTATTTCGTAGGGACAGGGTGATTGGGAAAGGGGGGGTGGCACTATATGTGAAGGAAGGACTGAAGTGTGTAAGGGAGGAAGAGGAGGAGGGTAGTACGGAGTCACTTTGGGTGCAAATCCAGGATTCCAAGAATAGGATTCTTAGAATGGGAGTGGTGTACAGGCCACCATCTCAGACGGAGGGAGTTAGACAGGGAACTAGCAGGACAGATCAGGAGGACCTGCGAAGGGTAGTGTGGTGATTGTGGGGACTTCAACATGCCAGGAGTGGACTGAGCACCCAACAACCAGGAACAGAAGGGAGCAGGTACTGCTGGATGCCTTCCAGGACAGCTTCCTGCTGCAAATGGTCAGTGAACCAACCAGGTTAGGGAATACCCTTGATCTTGTGCTGGCAAATGGGGACTTTGTGAGAGAACTTACAGTGGAGGAACTGCTGTCAGGGAGTGACCACCACTCAGTATAGCTCATTGGATATGGGCAAGGAAGGAGGAATCTGGCACAAGAGTGCTGGACTTCAGAAGGGCCGACTTTGGGAGGATGGGGAAGTGGTAAAGGGCACCTGGCCAGAATTCAATCTAGTATGGATACTAACCAGAGGTGGGAGCTCATAAAGCTGGGATAGTGGAGCAACCAAAACCTGCTGCAAAGCCCAGGAGCAAGAAGGCTAGGACTAAGAAACTGAGCTGGTTGAGCAAGGAGGTCATGGAGAAGGTAAGGAGGAAAGAGCTGCCTTTAGGAAGTACAAGAAAACAGGGAGGGGAGGACAGGAGGAGTACTTGACAGAATCGAAGGAGGTGACAAGGGCAGTAAGGGGAGCCAAAGCATCTACGGAACTCGGGCTGGCACAAGGCATTAAGAAGGGGGAGAAGGACTTCTTTAAGTATATCAGGGAGACAAGGAGCTGCAAAGACCACATAGTAAGGATTAGGAAGGAGGGGAGTTGGGTGGAAGCAGGGTATGATAAGGAAGAAGCACTAAATAAGTACTTCTGCTCAGTATTTACTAAAGAGAAGAGGGGGTGACACCCAAGGTGGGAGAAATGGCAGAAGCAGGGGGGAAAGTGGTGACAGATGGGGAAATCATGGATGGCAGAGTTCAAGAGGGTTTGAAGGCACTGAGGGTGGACAAGGCACCAGGCCCAGATGGCATCCACCCCAGGGTTCTGAAGGAGCTGGCAGAGGTCCTTGCAGAACATTTGGCAGACCTATTTAATGCCTCACTACATGCGGGGTGTGTACCTCAGGATTGGAGGATGGCTCATGTGGTGCCCCTCCACAAGATTGACCCCAAGGATGAACCGGGAAACTACAGACCAGTGAGCCTCACATCTATCGTAGGTAAGCTAATGGAGACTATCCTGAAGGAGAAGCTGGTGGCCCTCCTAGAGGCCAAAGGACTACAAGACAGCAGACAGCATGGCTTCATACGTGGCAGATCCTGCCAAACCAACCTGGTTGAGTTCTATGACTGGGTAACTAGGCAACTGGACAGGGTTCATGCAGTGGATATCCTGTATCTGGACTTCAGTAAGGAATTCGACTCAGTGCCACATGGAAGGCTGGGAAGGAAGTTAGTAGGCACAAGGGCGAGTGCAAAGATGGTGAGATGGGTAGGAAACTGGCTGCAAGGAAGGTAACAGAGGGTGGTGGTGGGTGGGGAGCTCTCACACCCAAGGGCAGTGACGATCGATGTCACACAGGGCTCGGTTTTGGGACCAGTGTTGTTTGGGATATTCATTGCAGACATATCATGGGATATCAAGAGCAAGATCAGTCTGTTTGCTGATGATACCAAGGTTGACGCGGTGGTGGATGACCTAGGAGGATGGCAGGGGTTGCAGGATGATTTGGCAAAGCTTGAAACCTGGTCAGGCACCTGGCAACTGGGGTTTAATACCAAAAGTGCAAGGTGCTGCATTTTGGGATGAAGAACCCAAGGAGGAGTTACCAGCTAGGGGGTGCAGCTAGCCCAGACAGAGGAGCAGAAGGATCTGGGTGTGCTCATTACAGGGTCAATGAACAACTCGCACAATGTAGGAAGGCAGCTGCAAAGGCCAACAAAATGCTGGGTTGTATTGCAAGGGTATATCCTCAAGGAGGGAGGAGGTGATTCTGCCACTGTATGGTCATTGTTAGACCACACCTGGGTACTGCATGCAGTACTGGCATCCGTATCTGAAAAGGGACATTAAGTTACTGGAGGGGGTGCAGTGCAGGGCGACAAAGATGATCAAGGGGCTGGGGGACTTATCAAGTGAGAGGAGGTTGAAGGAATTGAACATGTACTCACTGGAGGAGAGGAGAGACAGGGGTGACATGATTGAAACCTTTAAATACATGAAAGGAATAAACAAGACGGGTACAGAGGGCTGTTCAAAGTAAGGAGCGGAGGGCACCAGGGGCCATGATATGAGACTGGAGTGAGGAAGATTCAGGAGGAAGATGATGAGACACTTTTTAAGAGAGGTGGTGGCTGGGTGGAATGTGTACCTGCAGAAGTGGTATGCAGTAGAACAGTGGACTGCTTCAAATGAGGATGGGACAGGACAAGGGGGAGGGTTAATGAAGGGGAAGGGTGGAAGGGAGGGGCAGCTGCAGAATAAGGGGCGCTAGCTGCACATTCGAGCAGACTTGATAGACCTCTAGGCCTTTATCTGCTGGCAAATTTCGTATGTTCATACGTAATCCTAAATTAGTAGGTAAGGTAAAGAACTGAGTAACATTCCATAGCAGAGGGCAGAGACAGCCCAGAGTCATGTGCAAAAGAGCAGCAAAATTACAGAAAACAAAAATACAGTTTGTAAGGCAGGGGTTCAATCATAATAACTGATAACGATGCAAGGAGATAATACAGTTGAGAGTAAGAGAGGAAGTGTGCTAAATGTTACATGGTGCAGAATAACAAGACATAAATACTGTAAGAAAAAATATTAGTGTGGAGGAGGTGGCAGGCAATGAGTTAGTATAGTACTACTAGGAGCAGTCGCAAGAAGAGTTGTTAGCGAGAAATTCCTTGAGTAAGGTTTTAAAAGGGCCTATTTTTATACCAGCAGTCAGAGCAACAGGTAGGTCATTTAGCCAGCTTGGAGCCCTGTGATAAAAGACTCTCTGACCCATGGATGTCTTGCAGTGGGGGACCAAGAAGGGGACTTTGGAAATACTTCTGGTTAATCTTTAAGGAAGAAGGGTTGGATGAAACCCTGTAGACTAAGTGAGGTGAATTTCCACTGGATTTTCTTCACCAGCGGGCATGTGTGGTACTTAAGGTGATATTCAAAGTTTAGCCAGTTAGAGTGACTACAGAGGTCACACATGTGGGTAGTTCTATCGCAGCCTGTCACCGGGTGACAGGCCTTGTTTAGCGCTGTCTTAATGCAACAGAAAGCAGTGTTATCAGCTGAGCCATAGAACACAATTCCATAGTCCAGCACAGAGAGGACCGAGGATGACACAGCAAGGCACAGCCCCTCATTAGGCAGACAGTGTTTGATCCGATAAAGGAAGCCAGTTCTGGAGTTGATGGTGTTACAAAGGATATGAATATGTGCATGATAGGTAAGGGAGGAGTCAAGGGTGATGCCCGAGTATTTGAATGCATTTATCTGCTCAGGAGGGGAGCCTTGGGAGGTGTTGACAAGTAGAGTGGAGTCATGGTAGGGCTTCTGACGGTGTGCGAAGATCATGGTCTTAGTTTTCTTTTAGTCTATTACTAGCCTGTGCTCTGTGAACCAGGTCTCGGCTTCCGTGAAAGACTTCTGTAGGGCATCCTACAATGGTTGAGGTTGAGGTTTGCTCCAGAAAATGATTGCATCGTTGGCATAAAGAAGTAACTGACTGGAACAGACTCTGGGTAGTGATTTTAAGAAAAGGCTAAATAGAAGGGGCCTAGAATGGAGCCTTGAGGGACCCCGGAGTGAACTAGGAGGCGGGAGGACAGGGTAGTGCCAAGCTTGATCAGCTGTGACCTGTTTGATAGGTGGTTTTCAAACCAGGCCATAGTATCGGGTGACAGTCCCATGTCAGTCAGGGATCTAAGGAGAAGGGCATGATGGACAGTATCAAGTGCCTTAGTTAAGTCGATGTAAACAGACCCAACTAAGTGCCCCAGATCCATGGCCTTGTGGATGTAGGAGGTATATTCAAGGAGAGCTGTGGTGGTGCTGTGGCCCCTGTGGAACCCATTCTGCTCGGGGCACAAGAGGTTAAATTTTGGTAGGTGTTCAGAGAGCTGATCGGCTACTATTTTTTCAAGGGCCTTCAAGAGAGGGGGCAGAATAGAAATCAGCCGGTAGTTAGTAGAGGTGGTGAGTTCACCACCTTTCAGAAGCGGGGTGATGACAGCCCTTTTCCAGGGGGTTGGGAACTCCCCTAGACAGAGGGAGCGGTTAAGGATTTTAGTGAGGGGGACTAGGACAGCTTCGAGAGAAAGGTGGAGGAGTTTTAAGCCCAGGGAGTCTCCACTATGGCGGCTCTTATCCAGGACATTAGAGATGTAAGATTTAGTCTCTTTTAGAGTTATTACTCGAAACCTGAAAGATGGGGTGGATGTGGGGGAACATATGAATATGAAGAAGCTGTAGAGTTGGGGGGGCCAAAAAGTTAGGGGAGAGCACATTACTGAGGTCAGAGAAGGAGGAGTTTAAGGCATTGGCAATTTGTATGGGGTCCTGAGATATGGTTCCATTGACTGAGAGTTGGGAGGGTGGGGAGATAGGGTTTTACCTTTAGTTCTTTGATGGTGTCCCAGAAGTTATGCCCTGAGCCCTTAGAGGAGGTGAGGACATTCTGATAATAAATGGCTTTGTTCTGACACAAGACACAGGTACATTTGTTCCTAGCTTCCCTGTATAGTTGTTTGTCCTGAAGCAGACTTGAAGTGAAAGCTCTATACCAGACATTATCCAGATGGTGCATGAGGTCAAGTAGTGTTTGAGATAGCCAGGGGGTATCATGTTTTTTTTTACTACCTGCTTTGTAACTGGGGCAAAAAGGTCACACGCAGGGTTGAAGGAGGTTATGAAATAGCTAAGGGCATCATCTTTGCTACTTGCTGTATCTATGGGTGACCAGTCGCAGTTTGAGAGGTGTTTTTTTAAGCTGGCTAATGAACCTCGTTTTATGCCTACAGTATATGGTTTTGGGGGAAGGGTTAGGGGCCTTACAGGACCACCAGCAGAGTACAGGTGAGTGAGCACTGATGGCATCTGGGAGCACTAAGACCTTTGAGATTCTGTTTGGGCTGTTAGTGAAAATTAGGTCCAGCAAAGTAGTGGTCCCTGTCCTGTGGTTATGTTTTGTGGGGGATTGGACAACTTGAGTCAGGCCCATGGCCAATGAGGCATCTTTATATTGGAAAGCTGATGGTACTATCCAATTTGTGTTATAGTCACCCAAAACAATAATTTCACTAGAATAAGGGAGAGATGAGATGCAGTTAGCAACTGCTGCGAAAGCTGTCTTCTGGTTTCGCGGTGGGATATAAACCACCAAAACATAGAGGATTTTACCTGGGTTGCTCAGAATAAGCTTTACAGTGAGTACTTGGGCCCCATCGATGGGGGGGCAACCATTGCTTGAAGGGAGTTTCGAAGATAGAGTGCACAGCCGCCACCCCATTTGCCTTGGCGATCTGATCGAAAGACGGAGTAGCCATTAAGGGCCACTTGTGAGCCCATAGTGGTTTTGGAGAGCCAGGTCTCAGTTAAAGCCATGATGTCTGGCTTGTGCTGCATAATCCATCCTTGAAGACAGTCAAGCTTTTTCAGTAGGCTACAGATATTTAGGGAAGCAGCAATAGGGCCTTTCCTTTTTATCACCAATGGGAGTGGTCTGGGGAACTGGCCCCGGGTTAGGGTGAACATTCCCAGATAAAAGAAGGAGGAGGATGTGGTGGGTTATGGCAAACTTAATGTGTTTGTGTTCCCTGGCAACAGCAGATGCTTTCCTAATGGGGCTATGTACTGGTACAGGGAGTGAGAGGATGATTGGTGCCACGAGGGGGGGTGGGCACAGAGAGAGAGAAAGAGAGGTGGAAACTGATATTATGGGTTAGGTTGTTGTAGTGTCGGTACTGGGAAGGTCAAGTACAAGAGAAATGTGTAAATGTGAGAGAAAGAGGGGGAGGGGAGGGGGTGACTGTGAAGGGGGGGGAGGTTACAGTGGGCAAGGGACCAATAAGAAGGTGGTAGAAAGGTGCAGCCATTTCAGCAGTCTGCACAAAGGGTTAAAACTGCAGCAACTGAAAGAGGAAGTGCACAGAGGAGGGGAGTACAGCAAGAAATCACTTCTAGCAGCCTCTAATGGTGACCGGGTATAAGCTGCTAATGAGAAAGCTGGGTGATTGGTGGTTTTCACCGTCACATGACCGTGCTAATATAAGGAAATGTTCAGCAAGGGTGATGGTGGGGGCGGCGGGGCTAAACAACAACTCCAGCTGGTCAATGCGACTCGAGGTGCCCATTGTACTCGGCCGTGGCCGTGGCTTACCACACAGCTTAAAAGAGGGAGTTTTGCTTGTACCTGCTTCACAGTCACTCCGAAAATGCAGCACAGGGGAGGGCTACCTTGAACTGCCCTCACCACCACCTCAGGAGCTGAAGGGAAGACAGAGATTCAAGTCAGACATTTATCAAGGCTGGAGACTGGGGGGATGGTACGGGGGGGAAGGACAATAGGAAAATAAAGGTTGTATCTGCTTTAGTTTTAAAATGGTTCCTGAGTTTAGCACTACATTTAAACACTGGCTTTATGGATGGAGGTTGAAACTTTACAAATGGCTCCTTGGAAAGTAATACTTTAGAAATGGCTCCTTGGCTATAAACACTCCTTGATGTGCAAAAATTACTGTTTTACTACGTTTAAACACTATAGCTTTAAGGATGGAAAGTTAAACTTTAGAAGTGGCTCCTTGGCTAGAAACGCTTCTTGAGGTGCAGCTAATTCTGTTAGCAGAAATTACTTGTAGCTACAGCCTGAAATGCAGTTTTAAAATAAAATAAAAACTCGCACTTTAACACATGAAGGCACAGCTTTCTTGAGAGCTTCCTTAAGGAACACTAGCAGCAGTTGCAAATCCCAGGAAATCATAAAGTCAAAATTAAGGTACCATGCTGTAAGGACGTAGTAGGAAGGCTTCTACACAAACATTAGCAGAAAAAAAACTATCTCCATTTGTTGGCCTACACATTTTGGGCCAGAAGCACAGTTTTGAACTTGGCGCCAAAGACTCCATCTGTCCAATGTAACTCGCGGTGCCCGTTGTACTCGGCCGTAGCCATGGCTCACCACACAGCTTGAAAGAGGGAGTTTTGCTCATACCTGCTTCACAGTCACTCCAAAAATTTGTTTATGAGTTGGGATCATAAGAAGACTGTTGAAAATTTGGGACAAAAATATCAAAAAACAGCAAAGTTATGAGCCTACGTTGAAATTTAAGAATGCAGACTTTCAATGCTGGTAATTTTTAATATTTTGACCCCAAATTTTAAACACAGTCATTTCTTCACAGCACCTCATGAACTGGCAGCTGTAATTTTTTAAATACTAGCCAAAATGTTTTTATTTATTTTTTTTATACCTGTGGTGCGGAATGAAGTTTCAGTGGCACGGAATGACATTTTGGCAAGGATTTGAAAATCTTCACCTGCTGAGTCCATTAAGTGGTGTAATAAGAAGCCTATGCTGAAAATTCGGTGCACAAATACAGCAATATGTCTTGGGTATGACCGAAAGTTACACTATTACAACAAACACTCACAACTTTGCTAATATTCAATATTTTGACTCCAAACTTTCAACATAGTCATTTTCCCACAAAACCTCATTAATGTGACGTGTCATTTTTTAAAATCCTGGATGAGATATGTTTTTGCTCCTCTGGTGCAAAATGACATTCCAAACACTATACCATAAATGGTTCATGTCATGTCTATAAGATGAATCCTAAACAATGTATCATCAAAAGTTGGGGTCAAAATGAAAAAAAGAGGAACATAACAGAAGCAAATGTTCAGAATTGACAAATGCTTGTTTCCCTTTGCTGTCTACAGTGTTCATGCTGCATTTTCCCTTTCTGCAGATGGGTAGCCTGAAACTTCACTCGTATGCCTACATTCCTGCACCAATAATAAAAAATAAAACATAAGCAACTTTGTGCTTCTGAAGTTTTTTTTGTTTTTTTTATGCACTCTAGCTGGGTGATGTCCACATAAACCTTTAGAGCTACTGTACAGTCTCGAGGTTTATGGGACATCACACTATGCGTGTGTAAAAAAAAAAATTTCATAACACACAGTTGCTTGTGCATTACTCTTCATATAATAACTGGTGATCAGTCTATTCTATGGGCTCCACCAGTTATTATTCTCCATAATAACTAGCTGTTTATTACAACACTCACACACTACTATGGCCTTTAAGTGCAAGCTCCATTCTCATAACTGCAGTGCTGCTGTCAGATTCACTTCCCTCTGTGGCTGTCAAAATGGATGCACTCAAATAGTTAAGGGCATAAAATGCTTCATATTTTTCAATGTTTTGAATTGCTTCTTGAACTTTTTTTTTGAAAAATTTAAATTTTTTTTCATCAGTGAGCACAAGCAGTGCACATTTCCAAGTTGAAAAATGAGTTTTCGAAAATTGGCTTTTTAGGCCATTTCTTGGACTACCATTCACTTGGTTTGGGTTTATTAATTTCTCAATTCTCAGATGCCAGAAAGGTGTTCACGAAGCGGTAATCCAATAAATTCATTTAAGAAGAGATGTTGCGCAATTAAATTTCACCAGCAAAATTGCAGTGAAACAGACAATTTTGCAGCATGAAACATTTCATGAAATTCTGCCATTCCATGAAATGGTTTGCCAGATGCGCAGTTGAGACATGTCAACAGCAGAACCCAAAAGTTCACCACAAAATGCAGAATTTCGTCTGAAACTGTAAGCTTTCATGCAAAATGTCACCATTCCATGGCCAAAATTTTACATTTCGCTGGTGAAATTTTGAGTTCCATGGGCAAAATTTCACATTTCACACATGAGAAATATTTAACGAAATGTGTGAATTTCATGAAACATTTCACGTAACAAAAGTTTGCAGTTTCACACATCTCTAATTTAAGAACACACATTCATATTCTCCTATTCACTTCTGTTGTAAATGTTAAAAACATCAACATGCTAGAATCAGGCTTTCTCTGTGATGTTTTCATAATTTCTGGTTGGAAAAAAAAATGCTCACCAGAAATTATAAAAGGTAATGAATGGGGTGGAATGAAACTCAAATGTAATACACACCCTTGGTGTGTGATGCTTGATAAACCCCTCAAGCTTTGATCTCAGGGTTTATGTAGCATCACACTCCTCGGGTCTATATTAAATGCTCATAATTAATGGGTTGCATTTTTTTCAATTGAAAAAGCCATGTATTAAATGCCATAATATTTGTATGTGTATTACAGCATTTTGTTAATACACAGCTCTTTGTGTCAAACTGTTGGTGGTACCTCAGAAGAGCAAGTGGTCCGGATCCCTGCTGTGCACTAAGGTTTCCCATTTTGTTATTTTAAAAATAGTTTGATCCCTCATCGGTGGCACCCACAAGGGAAGCCACATATGCAGTCTCACACTCTCCGCATAGCCGAATAAGACAGGAGCATCGAGAGCAGCAAGGCCCCCAACTCGTCCCTCCAACTACCTGTCTTCAGTGCCCCTCATGAGCCAGCAACTCTTGCCTCTTCTTCCTCTAACTTCACCCCAAACTGGGGTGGTGAGTAGGCAGTAGCACCACTGGCCAGGTGCTGACCATGTCGATCCAAATAAATGAAACCTTTTCATTTCTGCACAGCAGTCGGTGAAAAAATGCAACCCCTTAATTATATAGAACAAAATATGGGGTGCAGTGTATACACTCAAAATTAACACAGGCCCTCATTGCTGAATGCCATCCAACAACTTGGGTGTGTATTAAATTCTTGTAACACACTGCACCTCATACTTTATCCTATATGTAATACACTTCTCCCCATGCATCATTCTCCATTTTATAACATAGGAACATAGAAACTTAGAAGTTGACGGCAGATAAGGACTGCAAGGCCCATCCAGTCTGCTCATTTTTTCTACCTTATGAATGTGCCATAGGCCTGTACTCTGTCAATGGCTTATCTATTCATACTCATCTTTATTTCTCCCTTATGTCTATCCCATGCCTGTCTGAAGCCCTGCACTGTATTCATATCCACCACTTCCTGAAGTAGGCCGTTCCAAGCATCCATCACACTTTCTGTGAAAAATAACTTCATCATATTCCCCTTAATCGGCCTCTCTCTAATCTCATGCTGTGTCCTCTTGTCCTGCTATTTTTCTTATATTGAAACATGTTAGACTCTTTCACCTTGTTAATGCCCTTAAGATAGTTGAATGTTTTGATCATATCACCTCTCTCCTGCCTTTACTGTAGGGTATACATATTGAGCTCCATTAATCTGTCCTCATATATTTTCTGATGCAGTCCCTGCACGATTTTGGTTGCCTTCTCTGGACTGCCTCTATTTTGTTAATGTCCTTGTGCAAATGTAGCCTCCAGTACTGCACACAGTACTCCAGATGAGGCTTAACCAGTGTCTAGTAAAGAGGGATTATTACCTCCCACTTATGACTTGCGATACCCCTACTAATACACCCCAACATCCCTCTAGCCTTACCTACTGCTTTAGTGGTCTGCTTGGATAATTTCAGGTCATCTGTGATGATAATGCCCAAGACTCTTTCTTCACTTGTGATTGCCAGCAACTCCCCTCCCAACCTATAGGTGGCTTCAGGGTTTCTCTTCCCTATATGCATGATCTTGCACTTCTTTGCGTTAAATCCCATTTGCAACTCTTCTGACCATTTTGTCAGTTTATTCAGATCTCTTCTCATTCTGCCCACCCCATCTGGATCATCTACTCAGTTGCAGATCTTGGTGTCATCTGCAAACAGACAAGCCTTACCCTCCAGTCCATCTGCAATGTCACTGATGAAGATATTGAAGAGGACTGGCCCCAGGACTGATCCCTGAGGTTCCCCACTTGTGTCTTGCATCTCTTTTGACTGTATACCATTTACCACCACTCTCTGTTTTCTGCCTGTCAACCAGTTTGCCACCCAACTGACCAACTTCTGACCCATGCTGACCCTACCTAGCTTATTAAACAGTCTTCTATGTGGAACACTATCGAAAGCTTTGCTGAAGTCAAGGTAGGTGACATCAACTGCTCACCCTTGGTCCACCACTCTGGTTACTCAGTCAAAGAAATCTATGAGATTAGTTTGACAGGACCTTCCTGTTGTAAACACATGGTGTCTTGGATCCTGTGCTCCTATGGATTCCAGGTGTTGCACTGTCCTTTCTTTAAAGAGTGCAACCAAAATCTTGCCCACTACTGAGGTAAGACTGACTGGTCTGTAGTTCCCTCCCTCCTCCCTGCTACCAATCTTGTGGAAAGAGATCACATTAAGCCCTTTTCCAGTCTTCTGGGAGCTGTCCTGAGCTCAGACACTCACTAAATAGTTCTGATAATGGCTCTGCTAGTTCCACCCTTAGCTCCTTTAGTATCCTGGGAAGTATGCCATCAGGTCCCATTGCCTTGTTCACTCTGACCTTAGCAAGCTCTTGCAGGACCATTTATTTTGTGAAGGAACTAGTGCACACCTTCCTTCCCCCTATGTCCATGGTGCTGAGCTGTGGGCCCTGCCCTTCATTCTCCCAGTAAATACTGAGCAGAAGTATCTATTTAGGATAGATGCTTTTCCTTCATCCTCCTCCTCACAATCCCCCTTATCCCCTTTGATCTTAGCAATACCCTCTCTGGACCTTCCCCTTTCTCTAATGTATCTAGAGAAAATCTTGTCCCCTTCTTTTACTGTTCACGTTACTGTTTCCTCTGTTTGGGCCTTTGCCTGCTTTACTGCCTTCCCTGCTTCCCTTAGGCAAGCTTGGTTTGCCTCCCTATATTTGTCCCACTGCATTCCCTTATATTTCCTGAAGGCCAGCCTTTTACCACTGACCTTTTCTGCTATTGTTTTTGAGAACCAGAGTTGTTTCCTTCTTCTTTTGCTCCCCCCTTTCAACCATAGAATAACTCTTGGGTAGATACGATGCAGTCCCAGTGATTTTTGTGATCATTCTGTTTATGGATTCTTCTGTCACTGGCACATGAGCCTCCCACATTTTCATTTACATCAGATGTTTCTGGGGCTGTCATGATGCATTGGATTGCGGATCTGCAGTGCCCCATGTAAGAGGACAACCAGGTTGAGGGTTAGGCGGCTGCTTAGCCCTGGAGTCAAGGGACCATTTTCCTTGTTCACTGTCCCCTTCTCCTAGGGCAACACATAGTATGGTCTCATGATGCGTGCACATCAACCATGTCAACACATCAATATATGCCTCTGCCTCTTCTTTACATGTTCCTCCCAGATGAACTGCTAACTGAGGTCAACCAGCTAGCACTGTTATGGTGGAGGAGATGACCCAGGAGGAGACTGTCTTCTAAGATGCTCAATCTTTGTCCCCTAGCTGGCCCCTAATGTTCTGAGATTGTTCCTGATTTTGATTTATTGGCATAGTGAGCTGTAATGCTACCACTTCGCCAATGACCAGAAATTATTCCTGATTCTGGGTTATGAACATTGTGAGCAGTAATGCTAACATTGTCCCAATGACCTGAGATCACTCCTGACCCTGGGTTACATGCATTATTAGCAGTAATGCTACTGCTGTGCCGATGACTTGCAATCACCCCGATCCTGAGATACCAGCATCATGAGCAGTAATGCTACCAGGGTGCCAGGACCTGAGGTCACTCTTGATCCTGGGTTACCATTATAGTGAGCAGCAATGCTTCCACTGTGCCGATGGCCTGAGATTGCTTATGATCCTGGGTTTCTGGCATGATGAACAGTAATTCTACCACTGTGCCAATGACCTGAGATCACTTCTGATCCTGGGTTACCACATCGTGAGCGGTAATAATACTGCTGTGCCAACAACTTAAGATTGCTGATGACCCAAGATTTCTCCTTATTCTGGGTTATTAGTATTGTAAGTAGTAATGCTACCCCTGTACTGACAGCCTGAGATCTCTTCTGATCCTGGGTTACCAGCATTGTGTGCAATTATGCTACCGCTGTGCCAATGACCCAAGATCACTCCTGTTCCTCAGTTCTGGTATTGAAAGCAGTAATGCTACTACTGTGCCGATGACCCAAGATCACTCCTGATCCTCACTTATGGCATCATGAACAGTAAGACTACTGCTGTGCTAATAACCCAAGATCGCTCCTAATCCTGGGTTACAGGCATTGGGAGCAGTAATGTTACCACTGTGCTGATGAGTCAGCTAACCCTGTGATTTATTTTGTTACATCCTGCATGACTGCCCACTTCTTGCTGCTACAGTTCATAAAAAAGGGACAAGGACTATGATCTAGGATATAAATTACAACTGTACAAGGACACACCATAGGTAATACATTTTGGTCAAGAATACAGAAGAATAGTACTAGAAAATACCATTTAAGGGCCAATGTACACTATCTAGTTGTGTATGTTTAGCTAATACAGAGCTACAGTAATCCCAGTTGTCTACCTACCATTATTAATTTGGCCAATGGTGAGGACACATTGAAAGGATAATCCCTATCTGACCTTAACTGTTGTTAATGAGACTTTTTTCTAAATGGAGCGGAGTCCAACATCTCTGTCTGACCAGCAGCAGCTAGAAGAACTATTTACTTTATATGCAGTTGATATGAATATCTGTCAAACAGTACTTCTATCCTGTAGATATGCAGTGAGGTGGATTGTCCACAGTATACCTACCTATATAATTGTTAAAGATCAGTGTGAGCCCAAAGAAGATAAAATCAGTAACAATCCTTAAGATGACTACATATTGTATGACATACGTTGCTTCTTGGATTACCTGTAGGTATGACCTTTAAGCTACTTTCTTTATATTAAGCTGATATGAATATCTGTCAAGCAATGCCTATATCCTATGGACATATAGTGAAGGGCATTGTCCACAGTATGCCTGCTATATAATTAGCACCGATTAGTGTGATCCCAAGAGAAGTAAAAAACCCCGAACAATTCTTATTGTCTAATTCATTAACAGTAAGTGCAATTAGATACCGTATAAGTTACACTGCCATTGCTTCTTGGAGTAACTGTAAGTATGACCTTTGACCTTTTTTCTATTAGATGCCAGTAACTGCTTCAGATGTCCAGAAGATCAATGGCCAAATGATAAACAGAATATCTGCATCCAGAAATCTGTGGAATTTCTTTCTTATGAAGAGGCCTTGGGTTCAGCTCTGACCGGTTCTACAGTGTTCTTCTCTTTAATTACTGCTTTCATCCTCTGTACCTTCATCAAGTACCGGGAGACTCCAATTGTGAAAGCCAACAACCGCGAACTCAGCTACATTATTCTAATTTCCCTGTTCCTTTGCTTCCTCTGTCCCTTGATATTTATTGGTCGACCCAAAGAACTTACCTGTCTGCTCCGCCAAACTGGTTTTGGTATAATATTCTCCATTTGTGTTTCTGGGATACTGGCCAAAACCATTACAGTGGTCATTGCCTTTAAAGCCACAAAGCCTGACAGCAATTTAAGGAATTATGTGGGACCCAAGACACCCTACTGCATTGTCTTCTTTGGCACCCTGCTGCAAGCCACTGTATGCATTATATGGTTGACAATGTATCTTCCATTTCCTGAGCTGAACATGAAAACTGAAGAGGGCAAAATTCTTGTGGAATGTAAAGAAGGTTCAGTGATCATGTTCTATTGCATGCTGGGATATCTGGGCCTTCTGGCGAGTGTCAGCTTTGTCATGGCCTATCTAGCAAGGACATTGCCGGATAGTTTTAATGAAGCTAAATTTATCAGTTTCAGTATGATTGTGTTTGTTAGTGTTTGGCTCTCTTTCATCCCAGCATACCTCAGCACAACAGGAAAGTATATGGTGGCTGTTGAGATATTCGCCATCATGGCATCTGGTGCTGGAATAATCATTTGCATATTTTTCCCTAAATGTTACATTATTCTTTTGTGTCCCCACTTAAACACAAGAGAACAATTAATGGGGAAGATAAACTCTTCCAAGAATATGTAGGAACTGTTCCCGATCCAGGAGAAGTGTGCTGAAATATCTGTAGGATCAGATATATTGTACCTTGTAGACTTTATATTACAATTATTTAGTATGACTTGTAAAAGACTTCATTTATTGCACCATTTAGGGATCAATTTAATGCCAAAAAAGTAAGAAAATGAGGTGTTAGGGTTTTCAACCCTAACATCCCCCCGCCCAAATAGCAAAAGGAAAAAAATATTAGAGTTTGGGGCCTCCTGAGTCTTGGGGAATCAATGGTGGGGTCTTTCTTAGGGTTATCAACTCTAATATAAACCTTAAGTGTTCTTTTGCCAATTCTGAATTATAATTATTTTTTGTTTACCAAACTTGCCAAAGTGGATTTATCTCTATTGAATATTACCTTTAATGCAATTTATAGATTTCTGTTAAGATTACTTATAAAACCCACACAGCACCTTTTATAAATTACTGGGTTGGTTGCTACCAAGGTTCATCCAAGAGTATAATCTGAATTGTTTAACTGACAGGACACTGCATTTGAAAACTGATTCCCCAGTTTTTAACTTAATTGATCACATAAGAGAAGCATGACCTTTAAGGTTAAACAATTCTTTCTTTATTAGTCCCAAGAGTTTCAAGTAATATGAGGGAATGTGCAATATCACTATGTGCTGCTAGAAATTGGAAGTGTCTGCCTTCTCATTTACATAAATGTGCTAGTCATAACATGTTTAAGCAACGGCTCAAGACATACAGTATTACTGTGCACAGCTTATTTGTAAATGTTTTGTATAATTTGTATTGTCATTTGTCTTTATGTGTATTTATTGTACACATCTTTTTGGCTACTTAAAAAAAAGCCCTGGGTCATGTATGAAAATGAGCCTTTACTCATTACATTTTTCTGGTTAGCAAAAGTTAAAATAAATAAATAACTCTATCCTCTCTTCACCAGACCGCAGCCTCCTGTCCAAAGAAGAAGGTACGGTTCCAAGCCAGTGTCTCATAGTGACTCACCCTTCAAAAGTATAGAAGTATGTCTTGCCACATGTTGTTGCTTTTTTACCTCTGATGTTTGTTCAGGGAATGGCGTGGGCATTACTCTTGACAACCCTAAGCAAGACCCCACCAGTGATTAGCTAAGACTCTGGAGACCCAAAATCCTACTGTTTTTTTTTTCTTTTGATGCTCTGGAGGTGGGGAGTTGGGGTTGGAAACCCTAAAGCCACATTTCCCACCTTTTTTGACATTAAGTTGAATTCTAACTGGTGCATTAATGAAGCTTTTTGCAATGAATTTATTTTCTTTATGTGCTAGTGGAATAGTATCCTAAGAGACCTGCATCAAGAGTAGACGTGCAGGGCACTTTGAGCCCTGCATAAAGAGAAGACTCTGTCTGCCTAGGGATGTGCAGGGCCATTGCAGGCTCTGCACTTCTGTGCAGTGACAGATGTGAAGAAGTCATCAGTCTTTCTTGTGGGCTGACAGAAACACAAGCATCTCTGGTACCTGTGCTTGCATGTGGTCAGAGATACATACCATAGGGTAAACAGTCCATCTGCCAGCCAGTGTAAGGCCCTCTGCCACTCACAGATGCAAAGGTGCAGGACCCTATGCTAAGAGAAGAGCTGTCTTCCTTATATGGTACCTGGTCAGTGTAGGCAACCCTGCCACTTTCACCCCCAGGCTGGTGGGGTTCTTTCATAACAAGGGCATTGCAGTACCCTTATCCCATGTAGCTGGGTCACTAAGCTAGCAGACAAAGTCAGCTCACCACAATGGGATCACAAAGCATTCCCGCTGGAGTGAAGACTGGTATTACACACAGACTTCCTTAGTAATGTTTCTTTGTTATTTTGACCACAAATTTTCAAGACAGTTGTTCAGACTCCTCTTACCAACATGACGTGTCATTTATAGTGTATTGTCCAAAATGTTATTTTGCACCATGTGAAAACATGTCTTGTCTGTGAATTAAAATATGATGCCTGTCATGTTTATGAGGTGGTGTGAAAAAATAGCTAGGCTGAAAATCTGGAGTTAAAATATTGAAAATTAACAAATATATGAGTGAATATTGTAATATGCAAAGTTAACTATTAACTTGGTCATTTTACTATATTTGTACATCATATTTTCAGCAGAGCCTTCTTATTATCCTACCTTATTGATGTTTTTCTTTATTCCAGGGGACATGTTCCAACACTGGGGGGTTGGGCACCCCAGTGTCTGTCTACTGTTTGGAGGCACCGGGGCTGACCACCCTGGTGCCACCATGTACAAGTGAGGAATTGGGGGATAGGCACCTGGAGGAGAGGGTCAGCAGAAGGACTACCAGGTGTGGGCACCCCAGTCCACTAACCTTAACATTAGGAAGGGGGGACAGACAACCTGGAGTGGATGGGGGAGAAAGAAGTGGTAGTGGGGGTGGGCATCCTGGCCCACTTAAAGATCATAGGCAAACTGTGTTCATTTTGATATGGCCCAGTACAATCATTCATGTCTTTGAAGCCAATTTGCAGAATCTTAACTGTTTTTCAAATGTATTTACAATAAATTGGGCCTATTTAATTGATGAGAGTGCATAACACCAGAAAAGCCACCAGTTTCCCAGTGAAACGTTCATGCATGAAGTCTGTTTGTACTGCCTGGTCACTCAGTTCACCGAGTACATCACAGGTGGGGCTAATTTGCATACCTTTTTCCATGGAAACAGCTTTTTATTCTGGGCAATAACTCTGCACAGTAGTCTGTTAGCATAGCTGTGACTTTGGGATATAGGAACCTGGTGGGAGATAGTGAAGCCTAGAAAGGGAGTGAGAGCAGCTACTGTCAACCAGACTAATGGTATTTGTATTCAGTACAATTTATCTGCTAGCATATGCTTTGGTTGAATGGGAATGTACTATCACATTATTTGAACTAAACATAAATACAAGGATGGAAATTACTTGTTTGTTAATTCCCAATTTTGTAGGCAATTAGGCAGGTGCCTTGGTAATAACATCTTGCACCTAACTGTGGTGCTAGGAATTTAATGCACTGTCAGGTGACATTTCTTGGCCAATGGAAATTTTAGATTTTTTTCTTATCATTTAATAAAAATAAAAGAAACATGAGAACCTGAAAATGCTGATAATGATGAGTATCCACATTTGGGGGAGGAACTGATTATTGTAAATCACAGTCTGACACATATTTATCTTTAATAAATATTCTATAAAAAGTGCTAATATTCAGGTATTACTATTTACAGTAGCTGATATAATGGGATATACCTATCAGACCACGAGAAACAAACATTTCTTATTTTATCACATCTTGTAAAACTTGTTCATCCCAGACTTTTCCTTGGTGCTGCAATTTCCAAATGGAGCTGAAGTTGCAGTTATGTTTTGGGGGAAGTAGAGGGAAAGTACTTCTGAGAGCACAGAGATAGCAAGGATCCATTACAAAAGGCCATTTTGGGGCAGGTTATGGTGTGATGCATTGCATGTAAGGTGCTGGTCTGAGGCACAGTGTGTATCCATACACTTATTTGGAAAAGCAGACCATTGTGAGTATTAGGGGGACATCCGAGGAAAAGGGACCCCTCCGCATCCCAGTATTTGTGGCGGTATTGTTGCTGTGGAACAGCTGTAAGGATACATTAACAGTGATCCCATTAACTACTGGATGAAACTTATTTTTAAATAACTTGTGCTTTTATTACATTTGAGTATGCGATATCGGAAGGAAGGCATTAGCTACTTCCCGATCACCACCACATAGCTCAATGCTCTAGCAAGCAGGAGAGAGCATAAGCGGGGTGAGCGTGTGGCGACATGCACGGAGACGCGTACAATGGCACGTGTGTCTCCGCTTGTCTGCAGTGTCCACTGAGGATGTCAGGGACCATGCCCAGAAAGTAGAAATAACAAAACAGCAAATGGTAAATGAGAAGTAATTGGTGTAATGAATCAAATACAGTGGTGGATGAGTACTTGCTCTTTAGTGAGAAAGAGTTGGAGAGAGAGAGAAATTAAAAAAACAAAACAAAAAAACAAACTATACTTAGGGCAATGACTCAAAGTAAGGAAAAAGCTAAGAAACTTCATAAGCAATGTACACTGAGGGGACCAAAAGTTAGAACATAGAAACATAGAAGCTAACAGCAGATAAGGACCGCAAGGCCCATCCAGTCTGCCCATTTTTTTTACCTTATGAATGTGCCATAGGCCTGTACTCTGTCAATGGCCTATCTAGTCATAGTCATCTTTATTGCTGCCTTATGCCTATCCCATGCCTGTTTGAAGTCCTGCACTGTATTCATATCCACCAGTTCTTGAGGTAGGTCATTCCATGCATCCACCACCCTTTCTGTGAAAAAGAACTTCATCACATTCCCCTTTAATTGGCCTTCCTCTAATCTCATGCTGTGTCCACTTGTCCTGCTATTTTTCTTATATTGAAACGTTAGACTCTTTCATCTTGTTAATGCCCTTAAGATGTTTGAATGTTTTGATCAATTTCACCTCTCCCTCCTTTACTCTAGGGTGTACATATTGAACTCCGTTAATCTATCCTCTTGTTTTCTGATGCAGTCCCTGTACCATTTTGGCCGATCATCTCTGGACTGCCTCTATTTTGTTAATGTCCTTTTGCAGGTGTGGCCTCCAGTACTGCATGCAGTACTCCAGATGGGGCCTAACCAGTGTCTTGTAAAGAGAGATTATTACCTCCCTCTCATGGCTTGCAATACCCCTACTAATACACCCAAACATCCCTTTAGCCTTGCTTACATATTTAGTGTTCTGCTTGGGTGATTTCAGGTCATCTGTGATGATGATACCCAAGTCTCTCTCTTCCCTTGTAATTGCAAGCAACTCCCCTCCCAACCTATAGGTGGCTTCAGGGTTTCTCATCCCTATGTGCATGATCTTGCACTTCTTTGCATTAAACCACATTTGTGACTCTTCCAACCATTTTGCCAGTTTATCCAGATCTCTTCCCATTCTGCCCACCCCATTTGGATCTTCTACTCTGTTGCAGATCTTGGTGACATCTGCAAACTGACAAACCTTGCCCTCCAATCCCTCTGCAATGTCACTGATGAAGCGATTATAGAAATATAGAATTTGAAGGCAGACAAGGACCGCTTGGTCACCTAATCTGCCCATTTGCCTACCTGATGGATAAGCTGCAGATTCTAGTTAATCAACAGCTTACTTCCTCCTGCCCCACACTAGAATTCCCTTATGTCTGTCCCATGCATTCTTGAATTCTCCCACTATTCCCGACTCCACAACCTCCTCAGGAAGGCTGTTCCATGTATCCACAACTGTCTCTGTGAAAAAATACTTTCTAACATTACCTCTGAGCCGTCCCCCCTCTATCTTCAAATTGCACCCCCTTGTTCTTGCACATCTCTTTTTCTGAAAGATGCTATCCTCTTGTACTTTTTTAATTCCCTTAAGATACTTGAAAGTTTCTATCATGTCCCCTCTCTCCCTCCTTTCCTCAAGGGTATACATATTAAGCTGCTTTAGTCTCTCCTCGTATGTCTTCCGGTGCAGACCCTGCACCATTTCAGTTGCCCTCCGTTGAACAGCCTCCACTCTGTGTAAGTCTTTGCAGAGATGGGATCTCCAGAATTGCATGCAGTACTCCAGATGGGGTATCACCAACTGTCTGAACAGAGGGATAATAACTTCCTGTTTTCTACTATTGATGCCTTTCCCTATGCATCCTGGTATCTCCCCAGCCCTCCTTACTGCCTTCTCACATTGCTTGCCCACCTTTACGTCATCTGATATAATTACTCCTAGGTCTCCTTTGATTTTTGTTGTTGTTATTATCTCACTCCCTCCCCACTGTATACTCTTCCCCTGGGTTTTTGTTTCCCAGGTGCATTACCTTGCACTTCTTTGTATTGAATTTGAGCAGCCATATATTTAACCATTCCTCCAACCTTGCCAAGTCCCTTTTCATCCTTTAAACCCCAGCTTGTATATCAACCCTGTTGCTGATCTTTGTGTCATCTGCAAAGAGACATATTTTTCCTCTCAGGTGCTCTCCAATGTTACTTATAAAGGCATTAAAGAGGACCGGTCCCAGTACTGAATCCTGCGGAACCTCGCTAGTTACTCTCCTTTCTTCACTGTGGACTCCGTTTACTATTACCCTTTGCATCCTGATGTCCAGCCAGTTTCTTATCCAGGCTACCACCTTGGGTCCCACTCCATGGCTGGCTAACTTGAAAATTAATTTTTTGTGTGAGACTGTGTCAAATGCCTTGCTAAACTCTAGGTAGACCACATCCACAGCCCCTCTCTGGTCTACTACTTTGGTCACCAAGTCAAAGAAATCTATTAGGTTCATCTGACATGACCTTCCTCCTGTGAAACCATGCTGCATTGGGTTCTGTGCCCCACTGGCCTCTAGGTACTCAACAATTCTTTCCTTCAGAAGTGATTCCATCATATTCCTTGCCACTGAGGTCTAACTAACTGGTCTGTAGTTTCCTGCCTCTGCCCTGCTCCCACTTTTCTGAAGTGGAATCACATCCACCCTCCTCCAGTCCTCAGGTACCACCCCATCCTCCCATGATTTGTTGAAGAGAGTAGTCAGTTGTGTTACTAGTTCTACCCTTAGTTCTTTTAGAATTCTGGAGTGAATCCCATCAGGCCCCATTGCTTTGTCCACCCTCAGTTTCAAGAGTTCTTTCAAAACACTTTCTTCTGTGAATGGACTGGTATTGAACCCCCTATCCAGAGTGTTTCTCTTGTTTGGTTTAGGTACCTCCCCCTCCTCTTCCGTTGTGAATACTGAGCAGAAATATTCATTCAGTATCCCTGCTTTTTCCCTGTCACCATCTGCCCACATTCCCTCCCCTTTACTAAGTCTCTGTATCCCTCCCTTGGTCATTCTTAGCTCCTTAATGTACCTATAAAAGGTTTTGTCCCCATTCTTAAAAGAGTTGGCTATCTTTTCCTCAGTTTTGGCCTTTGCTATTCTGACTGCCTTCCCTGCCTCCTTCTGCTTTAACTGAAAAATTCTCTGTCCTGCTCCTTCTGTGTTTCCTTATGTTTACTGAGTGCTATCCTTTTCTCCTTAACCTTCCCTTCCACCTCTTTTGAGAACCATAGTGTTTTTTTTCCTTCACTCTGTTTTGTTGATTTGCTTCACACAAAGGCTTGTTGCCTCTGTGATGGTTGTTTTGATTATTCCCCAATGTTTCTCCACCCCTCCTTCTTGACCGTTTGCTAGAGCTTTTCTGAGGCACTCTCTCATTTTCCCAGAGTCAACCCTCCTGAAGTCCAGTACTCTTGTTTTTGTATGGCTTGACTCTATGGCTGTGTTTATTGTGAACCACACTGTTTGGTGGTCACTTGTTCCCAGATGGCTACCCACTTCTAAATCTGAGATCCTTTCTCCTTCCCCATTTGAGAGTACCAGGCCTAAGATTGCTCCCTTCCGAGTGGGTTCCAACACTAACTGTCTGAGACATGTCCCCTGTAAGGCATCAAGAATGACCCTGCTCTTGGATGTGCCTGCAGCAAAGGTGCTCCGGTTAACATCTGGCATAGTCAGGTTCCCCATCAACAATACCTCCCTTTTTTATGCCATTTTAAGGATGCCTTCTATCATTTCCTTGTCCATTCCCTCCCCCTGAGATGGGGGTCTGTACACAAACCCCATGCGGATTGTTGTGCCATTTCCTGTCTCCATGGTGACCCATAGTGACTCATCAGCTTCCTGTTTACTCTTTAGTTCTGTTGCTTTAATCCCTTCCCCTATATAGAGAGCTATTCCTCCTCCTCTTTTACCCACCCTGCCTCTCCTGTAGATTGTGTATCCTGGTATACTGACATGCCAGTCATGGCTCTCTGTGTACCATGTTTCAGTGACTGCCACAATATCCAGGCATCCCTCTTCCATCAAGGCCACTAGTTCAGGAAGCTTGTTACACAGACTGCAGGCATTGGTATTCATCACCTTCTAATATTTGATGGCCTTACCCCCTTTAGCCCCATGTCTGTCCTTACTGCCTTTTTCTGCATTTACCCCAGTCTTGCTCCCTACTGACTTCGCTACCTTGGTGTTTACCTCTCTAACTACTGTGTTTTGTGTTGGAAGGCTGGGATTTCTCTGCTCCATTTCAGTGCCTCCCCCTTGGCTAGTTTAAATGCTTGCCAATGAAGCATATAAACCTATCACCTAGGATCCCGGTTCCTCCCCTGGACAGATGCAGACCATTGCACCAGTATAGGCCTGCATCCCTCCAGGTGGCTCCCCAGTCCCCAATGAAGCCAAAACCCTGAGCTCTACACCAGTTTTTCAACCATTCATTGAATACCATGGTACGGAGTACCCTGGCATCACCCTTTCCATAGACAGGCAGCACCTCTGAGAAGGTTACCGTACATGCTACTTGTCTAAGGCCCCTTCCCAACTCTAGAAACTACCCTTGCACTGGTCTGATCACATTCACAGCCAGGTCATTTGACTCTAGGTGAACAATGACGTCCAGCTCCCTCCCTCGTGCAGCTGCTCCCGCGATCCTGAGATTCACTTCCTGTCCCTCTGAGCCATGGCGTGAGGCAGGCACCTTACCTCCCTTTCCCATTCCTTCCCCACTTCAACCCCCTAATGATTGACTCCACCACCAGGAGTTGTTTTCTTTCCCTGTGGGTTCTCATGCCATCCTCCTGTGGGTCTCCTTTATGGAGATTCCCATCATCCTCCTTGGTCTCCACTGCAGGTGCCTCCATAGAGGAACCACTCTTCACCAGAACAGCATATGAATTGTGGAGGGATGCACCTCTGTTCCACCACCTTCTCTCTCTCTGAGCCCAACTTGGTCCAACCGCTTCTCCTTCTTGGCTACCTCTGAGGTAGCAGCGGTGGCTCTGGTGGTCCCTGGTGGGGTAAGAGGTTTCACAAATCCTAGCCAGGTCAGACTGGAGACAGACAACCTCCTCCCTCAGACCAGACTGGTTCCTGCAAATAGGGCAGCATCGCAGCCTCCAGAATGTCTCCCAGAACACTGCCACCCCCACAGTATTGTACAGCACCACTCCCATCATGACTTATTTTGTGTCCCCACTCCTGTTGCTTTTTTTTATTACTTTCCTTTTTATCCCATCTTACTGCCCCCTCAATCCACTCCTTCAGACCTCTGATCAATCCTACAGGTCCCTCCCACAGAATCTGCCCCTAGAGTGCCAGGCATGCTTCTTTATCCCTCCTATCTTCTTCTGCTCCTTGAAGTGCTACACAATAGGGTCTGTCCTTGGGTCGGGGATCCTAAGGTGGATCAGTAGTCATCATGGCCCAAGGAGGGGGGTCTGTTTTTCTCTCCTTAGTCCTTCCTACTCTCTGAGGACGTCGGCACGTAGGACTGACAGCTAGTCTTATGACGTGCTGTTGCATGTCACCGACAAATGCTCATAATGTCCTCCACTCCCCGACTCTCGAAGAGCGCCTGTATACCGGTACCCATGCCTCCAGCAGCACAGGTGCGTAGGGTGTGTGAGACACCCCAGGATCCCACCCTGGAGGAGGAAAACATCCGTTGGGTCGCTTAATCCTCTTCCCCCCTCTGACCCCCTTCGACCTGAGTCCATTCCCAAACCCAGGTTGCTGGCATGCTGCAAGGTGTGGCGTCCAGTGCCTCAACCCTCAGCACCACCAGGATGGCCCTCTCCTGTTGCTTTGTATGCTTACTCTCTCCTCCCTCTATGTATTTTTACAACTACTTTTCTACTGCCTATATTGCAATATTGACAACAACTGGTCCCAGCACTGATCCTTGAGGTACCCCACTTGTGACTTGCATCTCTTCTGACTGTATACTGTTTACCACCACTCTCTGTTTTCTATTTTTTTTTAAATTCAATGTTTATTAAGTTTCTGCATAAATATCCATCATGAGTGTGTACATAAATTGGTTACATACATTGAAATAAAAATAATAAAACCTCATACCCCCACCTCCCTCCCAGATTTCCACATCATCCTTCCCCCCAACTCCCCCCCATACAGTGCCAATAAGAGGTTCTTTCTAAGATTAGCATTGATAATTGAGATCCAGTTTGTAAGAGCTGGTTATTATTTTGTTACATTTTGCATTACATTGTTATATCATATTATAACGTGTACAAGACATATAGACTTTCCCATCTTTTTTTATATATTCCCATTCGATTGGTGAGACTAGCCATAATTTTCTCAATACATAGATTGTGAAGGAGCTCCTGCAACCATTCCGAGTATGAAGGTTGGAGAGCATCCTTCCAATGCTTTAAAACTGCTTTTTTTAACAGACATAGCAATCATCATAATATGGTAGTTTCTGGTCACAGTTGGAAAACCTGTAAAATCCCTTAGTAGGCAAATCTCCAGTGTATAATATTCCTGTAGGCTCAATAAGGGATCTATCTTGATTCTAATATGGTCCCACAATGGTGTAATGTTGGCACATTCCCAGAACAAATGGAACAAGGTACACGGGCCATTATTACATCTGTTACATGTAGCTGTCTCCGATCTTCCCATTTTGTATATTTTATATGGCGTCAAATACATATCATTCAGGAATTGCATTTTCATTAATCGAAGTCTGTCTTGTGTAATCAATTTGTGACAGGATTCCTAAATTTTAGGGCAATTGGAGCCTAGATCAGGGTACAGGTTATTCCAGTAGTTAGAAATGCTATCTATTTTCGGAAAAACCATTGGACAGAGGAGGGCATATAGTGAGGAGACAGCATGTGGGGCTAAGGCCAGTATCCTGCCTGTAGAGATCCAGTTATGAGGGTCATCTGAGATGGAACTCTCTCTGTAATATGTTGTGAGCATATGGTGGATCTGGAATATCTGAAATGCCCATTTGTTGGTAAGAGGTCAGTGGTATTTAACCACTCTTGATTTGGGCTATGAAAGTCTTGAACCACACAATTTTGAAAGGGAGGAATCCAGTTACCAGGGATTATTTTCCCTCCTAGTTTGAAGTTGGGATTTTGAAAAATGGGTTGGGATAGATCATGTGTATTATTATATCTTAAGGCAGAACATAGTTGAACATGTGTACGGACAGAGTGACCCACTGGATTATGACGGAGGGTAACGGGCAGATTTTTTGGTTTCAAGAAGAGTAGGGCTGTCTGATTTATACCTGCTGTGATTGTTAGGTCTCTCTCTATTGTAAGCCAGGAGGGGATATAGTTCGATGAGTCCTGGGTGGTAGGAGACGCCGACCAATGGAGGTATTTGCTTGAGTGACTGGCCCAATGATAGGGTAAAATGAGGATGTTTTAGTCCACCTAGATTTTTAGGGGCGACTATTTATAGAATGCATGTCCTGGTGTTTTCCCTTTCCATAGGAAATCAGATATGCTGGTATGAATGTACTTAAACCACATTTTAGGGAGCCATAGATTCAGAAGTTTCAGGGGGGTAGAAAATGCGTGGGAGAACATTCATCTTAATGATGTTCACCCAGCCCCATAAGGTTAGGGGAAGATCTTGCCACCGCTTTAAATCTTGTTGGACTGTTCTGTGCAGTTCATCTAGGTTCAGTTTTCGCATCTGGGTGCCACTTGTTGATATGTGTATCCGTAAGTATTTTACCGATTTAGGGGCCCAGTTCAGTCCCAGTTTGAGTACCTCCTGCTTTAACACCTTCAGGTTGAGTAGGAAAACCGAGGATTTCTCGTTGTTGAACTTGTAATTGGAAAGGGAACCATATTCCTGTTTCAAGCCCAACAATGTTTGCATTGAGGGCTTGATTTGGGTGGTATGGAGCAAGATGTAATCTGCATATATTGCTATCTTGGTGTTAACTTATCCTAATTGTATTCCATGTATTCCAGGGGATTTCTGTATTGAAACTATGAGGGGCTCTAAATATAAATTAAATAATAAAGGGGATATGGGGCAACCTTGTCATGTTCTGGCCTACAAGGGGAAACTGCAGGAGAGAATTCTGTTATAAAGACCCATGCAGTCGGGGTGGAATAATATTTGTAGCAATGAAATGAACTTAGTGGGAAAACGGAATCTATGCACAGTAGATTACTGAATAAGAACTGCTAGTCTACCCTGCCAGAGAGACCAGTGCCATGGCCTGAGGGGAATCTCTGGACGCAGAGAAGACATGAGACAGGCAAAGGAGGTGGTCTACAAAAAACTTGCCCCTCATGAAACCTACTTGATCGGGGGTAATAAGGGAGGGGAGTACCTGTGCTATCCTGCTTGCTAGTAGTTTGGTGAGGAATTTAAGGTCACTATTACGGAGGGATATGGGATGGTAGTTGAGTATTTGTGTTGGATCCTTTCCAGGTTTAGGAAGGATGACTATTGTTGCCTCTAAGATCCTGGGGTCTATGTCTGCCTCATTTAGCATACTTGAGAATACTGTAAGTAGTCAAGGGGATAATTGAGGCATAAATGTTTTATAGAAGCTAGAAGAATAGCTGCCTGGTCCTAGGGCCTTGTCTGAAGGGAGATCTTTCATGGTTTGAATTATATTTGCTTCTGTTAATGGTGCAGTTAGTCCTTCTATTTGGAGAGGGGTGAGAGTGGGGAGGGGGAGGCTCTCTAGGTATGAATCCACAGTTTGTTGGGGCGGGAGACTGGGTATGCGAGCATATAGCTGTTTATGGTATTGTTCAAATTCTTTATTTATGTCTTTAGCCTGGGTTATTGGTGGTCCATGAAGGTTTATTTGTATCACCGTGGTACATTTTGATGCTTCTGTTTTTTTTTAACCAGAGAGCTAAGAGCTTTCCTGCCTTTTTCCCTTGTTCAGTATAGGTGACTTTTAGTTTTAGAATTGCCCAGTCTGCTTTTTCTCTGATTAAGTCAGAGTATTTATCTTGTAGTTTGATGAGGGCCTCTTTCTCTGAGTCTGAAGTGTTCCTGGGTAAGTATTTCTCCTTTTCCTTAATTTGATCTAAGAGAGTTTTGGCCTCCTTTGTTTATTTCTGTTTCTTAGTAACTGCCCACTTAATAAATTTTCCTCTAATGGAACATTTTAGTGCACCCCATTCGATGGATGTGGAAGATGTGGTACCCCAATTATCACTTTTAAAAGATTCTAGAGCAGATAGTTTACTATCAGTGACTTTTTTGTCTTTTAGTAATTGATTGTTTAGCCTCCATTGCTTATCTATTCCCCAGTTTAGAGACAGAGAGAGGGTACAGGTTACTATGGCATGATCTGAGCCCATTCCTGGCTCTGATCTGCTGTCCATTAACCCATGGACCAGGGATTTACTCATCCAGAAATAATCAAGGCATGGGGCTGAGCCATGAACTGCAGAATGGAAAGTGCATTCCCTCGCTGTGGAATGCAGTGTCCTCCAGGGGTCATAAAGACCCATGTGGTCTACCAGATCTCTCCACACTCTTTGGGCAGGCGAGAGCCTGAGAGGCTTGAAGCCTGATGTTTTGTCCAAATTGGGGTCAAAGGGGGCTTTCCAATCCCCACCTAAGAGCACAGGAATGTGCAAATAAGGTGTCAGGACAGAGAGGAGTTCCATGAAGAATGAAGAGAAGTCTGCATTGGGGCTATAAATGCTGCCAATTAAAGTATTATACAAATGGATTTTACCTATGGCCAATACATACCTACATGTAAAGGGAAAAGCCCTAGTGATAAGAATAGCTACCCCATTACTGTTACGGGAGTCTCCCGCCGCCAAGACCTGCCCCACCTGCTGTCTCCTCAGAAGGGTCTCTTTAGCTTGTAAGAGATGAGTTTCTTGAAATAGAATCACATCACTACGTAAAACATTTAAATGCTTAAGCACTCATATGTTTAAGTGGGTGTTTTGCACCTTTAACATTCCATGTACAAAACATAAATGATTGCGTCATATTTCTGCATTGTTATTGTATAATGTATTACTTTCCAAGTAATCAATCTTAATCAGCTAGTTTTCGTTGAATGATTTCTGAGTTGGCACCATCCCCCCATGAGATAAGAGCTACTAAAAGAAAATTTTCATATAACCTCCACCCAAAATTCCCTGTATTACCCACCATTACCCTTCAATTTCCTACCCCTCCATTAAACAGTAAATTCAAATAAAGAATTAGATCTATAGTATTCCAGTTTCTAGATTGCTTCCTATACCCTATATTGTTACCATAAAAACTACCCACCCCCAATACGCTGGTCCATGGTGATCAGCAGACTGAAGCATCTCCCCCTTCCCACTCACCCACCATACCTAACTACATTACCTATACAATTAAAGTAAATTGAGCTTGTTATCCATAATTTTGGTTGTACACGCTACACATTATGTATAAATCTGTGCTCGAGCCCTGTTACTCTTCATAGGCACCCTTAAGCCCACAGTTGCCAGTTAAAGCTTTTTAGAAGAAACAGCTAGAAAAAAATTAAATAAACAAACAAACAATGAGGCAAGTTGGGTTAGCTTTGGGTCACTGGGCACTCTTTTCATTAGCAATTCAGTATAGGCGCTGTGCCACTACGCAATGACTGTCCCATTAGGTTGCATAACCAGTTATGAAGCATATTTTGGTGCCCCCTACAGTTCAATGTCCCCAGTTCTAGTAAGTGGGCCCAAATATTGTAATGCACTTCCCTTAAGGATCCAGTGTTAGCTATCCAAAGTAGAGATTGAGTGATATTAAAGTTCCATTGGGGGGCTTGTCCCCCAGAACGATGCAGGTGTGTCCCTAAGTTATCCAAATTCTGATTTTTTTCTCCCAGACAGTATCTGTGCCCATCAAACTCGACATACAAAGTTACTCTGGGAGGAGGGGGGATCTGTAGTGTCCTTCTATCTTTTCTGGGCGTGAAGCTCTAACACATGCCATAATTTTAATAGTGGTGGTTATATTTTCCCCAGTACAGCGTGTTGATGTCCCCTACTGTTAAAGGCATCTGATCAGGGAATGTCAAAATAAAAGAAAGAAGGTTGTTCAGCGGTAATGCACCATAGACGTTAACAAAATTGCATTCTTCTGGCAACTGGCACAGGGAGGCAGACATCAAGAGCAACTGACCAAGAACAACTTATCTTTTTTATTTGAATACCTGCTAGTGTCCAAGGACTTTCAGCAATCGGTAAACAATGCAGGGCATTTCTGCTTGAGATAGGCCATAGCAGGATCTAATTCCTCACAGGAGGTCCAGGAATCATCCGGCTGTACTTGGCGTTTTGCCATACGAAATTTTGATACAATTGGGTGAAACAGAGATTGGCACTGCTGAACTGTTTCAGGTAGCTCTTGTGTGACTCTAATCTTTTGACCTTCCCATAGGACCTCCTGTACACCCCTCAATTTTTGAAGTATGTGCTGTTTCTCCAGAAAGTTAAGTAAGCGGCATATTATAGGCCTAGGTTGGGCATTGAATGAAGGCATAGGCCTTAGGGCACAGTGCGCTGTCTCCAGGATGTATGTTGGCCCGAAGGGAGAAGGCCCAGCTATTTTAGATAGTAATTTTTGCATGAACAGTAGACTATCTGTCCCTTCCTCCCTTTCGGGGATTCCGCTTATTACAATATTATTCCGTCGACTTCTCCCCTCAAGGTCTTCTATTTTACTCTCCAGTTTTTTAATAGTCTGATGATTTGTGGTGATAAGGGTATCCATTCTGTTGATCCGCTTCTCCACGGACAAAATGCGGGCTTCGTTATCTGTAGTATGTCTGGTAATGTCTTCCAGTGCCTCGGATATCGCTTTCACCTCAGAGACCAGCAAATGAACTTCATCTTGAAATGGCTGAAACTCGGAGAGAAATCACTCCAGGGTAAGAGGGGTCAACTCTGTGGTTGCCGTAGGAGAGACTGAAGCTGGTTGTGAGTGACCTTTAGTAGAGGTGTTCACCCTAGGCTTCTTGGGCTGCTTTTCTGGTGTAACTGGCGGTGTGTGTCGGGGCACCGCCTGCCACATTTCTGCATCCATTTTCCGAGATCCTTCTGAAGGATCCAGTAACTCTCAGTAAGCTGTCAGGTCCTTTTTTTTGTTTTATTTCAGAAGGATTGGTATCAAAATTTTGAAGTTGTTAGTCAGGTGAGTGGAGCACCGATGAAGCACTTCCTATTCAGTTGGTTGCATCATTCACATGACTCCACCACTCTCTGTTTTCTGCCTGTCAACCGGTTTGCCACCCAGTTGACCAAATTCTGACTCACCCAGTGCATACCAAGCTTATTAATCAATCTTCAATATGGAACAATATCAAAAGTGTTGCTGAAGTCAAGGTAGGTGACATCAACTGCTCCCCCTTGGTCCACCACTCTGGTTACCCAGTCAAAGAATCTATGAGATTAGTTTGATAGAACCTTCCTGTTGTAAACCCATGCTGTCTTGGATCCTGTGCTCCTATGGATTCTAGGTGTTGCACTATCCTTTCCTTAAGGAGTGCCTCCATAGTCTTGCCCACTACTGTGGTAAGACTGGCTGGTATGTAATTTCCTACCTCCCTGCTACCACTCTTGTGGAGTGAGATCACATAAGCCCTTCTACAGTCTTCTGGGACCTCTCCTGTGCTCAGATACTCACCAAACAGTTTGGATAATGGCTCTTCTAATTCCACCCTTAGCTCCTCTAGTACCCTGGGATGTGTGCCATCAGGTCCCATTGCCTTGTCCACCCTGAGCTAAGCGAGCTCTTGTAGGACCTTTCATTTTCTGAAGGGTCTAGTACATATCTCCCTCCCCCCTGTGTCCATGGTGCTGAGCTGTGGGCACTGTCCTACATTCTCCTCAGTAAATTCTGAGCAGAAATATCTATTTAAGATAGATGCTTTTCCTTGGCCCTCCTCTTCACACTCAACCTTATCCCCATTGATCTTAGCAATACCCCCTCTAGACATTCTCCTTTCACTAATATACCTATAGAAAGTCTTGTCCCCTTCTTTTACTGTTCATGCTAGTGTTTCCTTGGTTTGGGCCTTTGCCTGCCTTACTGCCTTCCCTGCTTCCCTAAGGGAAGTTTGGTATGCCTCCCTATCTTCGTCCCACTGCGTTTCCTTATATTTCCTGAAGGCCAGCCTTTTGACTCTGACCTTTTCTGCTACTGTTTTTGAGAACCAAAGTGGTTTCCTTCTTCTTTTGCTCTTGCTTTTCTCTTTAACACAATGGGATGTTGCTTCAATTATTGCATCCTTAATGCTTTCCCACTTTGCCTGTACCCAATCACTTGCAATTCTTATTGTCAGAGCTAGCTTAACTCTGTTGGCCATTTTATGAAAGTCAGCTCCTCTGAAGTCCCATATTTTTGCTTTGGAATGGGTTGATTTAGTTCTAGTGGCCAAAATGAACCATACCATGTGATGGTCACTGGCCCCCAGGTGACCTTCTACCTGGAGATCTGTGATCCTTTCTCCATTAGTCAGTACTAGATCTAGGATAGCCCTGTCACTTGTGGGTTGTTGCACCAGTTGTTTGAGGCCCTCCCCCTACAGGGAATCCTCTATGTGCCTAGTTCTGGCAGATGTTCTTGCTGGTATTGGCCAATCTGTATCTGGAATGTTGAAGTCTCCCATTATCAGAACCTCCCCTTTAGCTGTCATGTTTTGTATATCTTCTGATAGTAATGTATCTATGTCCTCCCCCTGGTCTGGACGCCTGTAGAAAACCCCAGTTTGCATGGCTGTCCCATTTTCTGTTTCCAGGGTGACCCACAGTTCTTCTGGCCCCTTAGGTGTATTCTGAATTTCTGTAGCTTTGATATTTTCATTGCTATAAAGAACCACTCCACCCCCCCTTTTGTACCTCTGCCTCTTCTGAACAGTCATAGCAGGAACTGAAGTCTCCCAAGTGTGGTTACTGGTGAACCATGTCTCGCTAATGGCTACTATGTCCAGTTTAGCCTCTGTCATTGTTGCCTGCAGGTCTGGGATCTTGTTTCCCAGAATGTGAGCATTTGTGTGCATGATTTTCCATGGGCCAGATTTTGGTGTGTTAGTTATTGGGCGAGGTCCGGCATGTCCCCTGTGAATTGTATGGGGAGCTGGACCTTTTACCTTACCTGATGATGCAAATGAACTACAAACATGCTGAACTCCTGTTTGATCACTAGCTGAGGGGGGAGGGGTATTCTTCCCATTCGATGTATCAGGTGCTGCACCTTCTCCCCATTTGCTAGTTTAAATATTCTACAAAAATGTCAAACTTCTGCCCCAATTCACTGACTCCCTCCTTAGTCAGATGCAGTCCATCAAATTTAAAGAACTTTCACTCCCAAAACTGTTGCCAGTTACCTACAAAATTGTTTCTTTTTTCTTGGCACCAGCCCTTGAGCCACATGTTTAGCTTCCCTATCTCCCCTTTTCTGACCTTCTGTCCATCTGCCCCCTCTACCAGACTGGCAGGATCTCAGAGAAGGAGATGCCAGATGAAATGGATGACAGTTTGTCACTCAGCTTTGTCAAGTGTTCCTTGGTCTCCACAACTGACTGGCTGGTGAGATTGCTAGTCCCTATGTGTACCAGGACGTTGATGTTTTCTCCTGATTCCTGCATGATTTTAGCAATGCAGTCAGTGTCTCTCCATGCTGATGTACCTAGGAGACATCTGACCATTACCACCGGTTGGAGATAGGTATCAACTCCCCGAATCATGGAGTCTCCTATGATCAGAAGTGTTTTGGATTTCGTTTTTACTTTTTTGTTTTGGTTTCTATGTTGGACAAGATTTGTTGTGCTAGCTCCTGTGCTGCAGTGTCCTGCTCTGCAGTGTCCTCTGCCCCTTTGATTTCAGAGATAGAGGCAGATACCTGTTTGTAGTTTTTATATGGTTTGTGGAGGTGATACGTTGGAGAGCACTCAGTGATGAAGCATCCATTTTTCCCCTCCTAATCACCTGCCAACCTCCCTAACCAACTACCCACTGCAGTCGAGGTGCTTCTGTTGGATTTGGGGGAAATGGCGGGCGGTTCTTATAATATATATAGTGTATGGTGGAATGTTGTTCTCGCTAGAAATTCTACCATATTGAAATGCTGTTCAGCTACTGAGAAAACAATGAATGCAATGCTGTACTGACCATACGTGCAGAACAGCATTCCATTCATTTAGAATGAAAAGAGCAAGCATTGTTTTCAAAATCAAACTGTGGTGTGGTACTATTGTTGAAAACCCCAGCAAGGATGGCTGCAGCATTTTTTTTTAACAAGAGCGCAGTTCTTTACTCAGGATCAGTCAGATATAGTCTGAGTACTTACAAAAAGGTTTATCCCTCTAGTTTGTTAAGTTTGTTAGTTAAGCCGCTAAGAGAGGCATCCGGTCGGCATGTCTTTTTTTTTAAATTCCCACACACAAGGGCAATAACCAATGGGAGTGTGTGCTGCTAATGTAGGGATGCGCAGTCCCTAGCAACCATACAACTCACCATAGGAACAAGCTGTAGCTACCAAAGTATGAAATTGGAGACAGCAATATATTTTAACATGGAAAAAAGAGTTTTGGATAGCATTAAATATTATTAAATTGATTAGAGGGGCACCATACATTATATAAAATACTGGAGGGGCAACCCAATGCTGAACCAGTGTGTTCTGCCACCTCGGGGTATGATTCTCAAGGACCTCTCAAACTTTGCTCTTGAGGTCACAGGGAATCATACCCCTCTGTGGCAGAACACACTGGTTCTGCATGGTTGCCCATCCAGTTTTCTCTATTTCCTCCTGAATATGTTATTTGAGGCATGCATTCTCTGCCTATGCTGCCTGGAGCTGAGCCCTTAGATCTCCAATGGTCCAGCAAGTAGAACAGTGTCCTAAATCCTGTGTAACTGCCCTTTTGGAAAGTGTCCCGCAGTACCTGCAGTTAATAATATCCATTCCAGATGAGTTGCTGGGTTTATAACCTGGTCAGAGTAACTAGAAAGAGCAAAAGTTTGATTTTGTGTTTTGTTTGTTTTTGTATAACTTGTTATAACAGGTTAAATTACTTGTGCCCCTGTAAATGAGGTCACTGTGTGGATACCCCTCTGATCCTCCCCTTCCTGCTTTGCTACAAGAAATGTCACCACTGTGCTATCCTATAAAAGGATTGTAGTGTGGGGTGGTTGGGGATGGGGTGGGTGGCTGAGCCCTTCCCCTGCCAAAAAAGAAGAACCAAGGATGAAAGAAACAAGGAGGTAAGAGCACAAACAATTAACCAACAACAAATGCAGCAGCCCTGAAAACTTAGCCTAATGATATCTAAAGCTGTAAAACCTGTAATGCACCAACTGTAATAATCCCACAGAAGATATACCCTGTAAAAACACTTTGCTACAGAGAAAAACAAAGCCGTAACAGAAAATATACCTTGCCAAAGACAATATGAATCAGATGATTACAGCAATAATCTGTAAGCACAAAACTGTAGACTCACCCTGTAATAATGCAGCAAAAAGTATACCTAGCAACAACAATCTGAATCAGAGAAAAAGCAGTAAAATTTTAGCAACAAACAGTAACAACCCCTGTGAGTACAAAAGAAAATAATAACACACAGTAAATCTGCATAGCAAAAGAAGCTTTAATTGTTTCCCTTGCTCTTTAGGACTTTATCTGTAATAAGTGTATATTGGTAGAAACACTGAGGGAATAAATAAATCAGTTGATCAAAAATGTAGAAGTCCAAAAAGAAATAGGAGAACTAGAAACCATCTTGGATACCATGGTGGAGAACATAACAATACAGGGACAAGACAACAAAGTAAGTATACCTTGGAACCTGAGACAGGATCCAAACCGCATAGCAGAAAGTAATAATGTGGAGGTGTGGGACTTGGTCCATAAGGGACAAAAGAAAATAACTAAATTTAAGAAAGGACAGCTGCCTTTAGGAGTTCCTGGGTACACAAAACAAATTTGAACCAGGCTACACAATACACAGGAATTGAAACTGAAACAACCATATTTACCTGATAGTAAAGCAGAACGCAGTCATATCCCAATCCCCTCAAAACAGAAGGAGACAGATAATGTGCTGATAGACCAGGATACCAAACATAATGAAGTAGCTGGACACCAAAAAACAAGCAATAGGATAAACACAGAATACAACCAACAGAGTGTTTTCCAACAGGCAAAGGATATCCTTAATATTGGGAATTCCATCACAAGGGGCACAGACACAGTAGCATGTAAAGGAAGGAAAAAAAATTCAGTGGTGAGCACTCTCCCTAGGGTCAAGCTAACTGACTTGGATAAATTATTGGATGGCTTAATGGAGGGTACTCATAACCCAGTGGTTATATTACATTTAGGGACTAATACATAGGGAAGAATGATATGGTAACTATCCCCAAAAAACTATAAAAAATGTCTGACAGGATATTAATTAAAGGAGGGGAATTAATTATTTCAGGCATATTACCCACATATGGGCCAAATGAATATAAAAATGGAGCAATAAATAAAGTAAACAGCTGGCTACACCTTTTTTGTAAATTAAATAAGATTGGATACATGGACAACTCCACGACATTTCAGAATGAAGCAGTTTATAAGATGGATAGGCCACACTTAAATAAAGCTTGGACAAGAATTTTAGGGAAAAAGATAAATGAAGTTATTAAACTCCATTTAAACTGGATAGTGGGGGAAAGGTTCCCCATGACATGACCGAAAGTGTGAACTTGACATGTATAACTGATAAGGTGCAATGGAATGGAGTATTGTTAAATGCTAGGAGTTTGGCTAATAAATGTGATGAATTTAAATATCTCAGAGATTCATGGAATATACAAATCACCTAAGTAACTGAGACCTGGTGGGAGGATACAGATTTATATGAAAAAAAAATATTATGTTTTATAACCTATATTCTAACTCTAGATTTCACAGGAGGGGTGGCAGTATAGCCATTTACATCAAGAACTCAATAAAAAGTGAAGAGATTGTATTAGAACATAATAATCTAGAAATGCTATGGGTTAAATTATTGCCATTAACATTTGCCAAAATAAATTTAGGGATAATATATAGTCCTCCCACAATCACACCTGAGGCTGACAATTAAATACTCATGTGCATATCCAGCTTAAACCCAGCATAAAAAAAACATTTTGATGGGAGATTTTAACTTGCCTGGGATTGACTGGTTGGATCTAGAAGGTAGAGCTAGCATAGAAAACAGCTATTTAGAGATCCTGGATCATGCTGGACTGGAAAAAAAGGTGATCTTAGGTGCCAGAGGGTGTAATATCCTAGACCTCATTATGACCAATATGGGAGACACTGGGTAATATTGAGGTGGACAGTCCTCTGGGAGCTAGAGATCACTGCACAGTATTCTTCCAAATTAAGGAAGATTGGAACTGCATCCCTAGCATAGGGTCCACCCAAAAGCTAAATTTTGGAAAGGCATACTTTCCATCCCTCAGGGCAAGCATGCAAAACTGGAATTGGGAAATTAATTTCAGGAGCAGGACAGTTGAAGAAATGTGAGGGATTCTATTACAGAAATTAAGAGTAGAAGTGTCTCGGCATATACCTAGTAAGGAAAAATATGGCAACATAAAGAATATACCAGGGTGGTTCAATGCAAAAATAAACTGGTAAATAGGAAAAACAAGATATTTAGATTGGTTCAGAGAACTAATGATTCAGAGGGGCATGTTAGTTTACAGGGAGTTGATAAAGAAAGTTAAACAAACTATTAAAAGGGCCAAATCAGAGTGTGAGGTAACACTTGTAAACAAAGTTAAAGATAATTATAAAATATGTTTTGTTTATATCAATAATAAACAAGGCCAGCACAATATAGGTCCTTACAAAAACAATGAAGGTAATATGACAAATAACAAGGAAACAGCAGATATTCAGAACAACTATTTTTGCTCTGTATTTAATACCAACAACAATGTTAGCACAATACATACCACTGAATCGGTACCTGGGAAAATAGTAGTTGAAATAAAAGACATGAGGGAAAGATTGCAAAAAATTAATATAAACAAATCTCCAGGTCCAGACAACATACAGCCCAGAGTATTAAGACAGCTTTCAGAACACCTAGTGCCACCACTTATTTATATCTTCCAGAAATCTTTGGATGAGTGAGAGGTTGTACAGGATTGGAAGGAAGCAATGGTTTTGCCTATATTGAAGAAAGGCCCTAGGACCAAACCAGAAAGCTTTAGACCAATAAGTCTGACATCTATGATGAGCAAAATAATTCTGGAGGGAATACTAAAAGATCAAATAATAGCACATCTAGAGGCAGCAAACTTAATGGATTCAACACAACATGGATTCAAAAAAACATGATCATGTCAGACTAATATGCTAGTCTTCTATGAAAGGACAAGTACAGCCCTAGAGCAAGGTTATGCAGTGGAGGTGGCTTTTTTGGATTTTTCAAAAGCTTTTGATAAACTCCCCCATGATGAGCTGACAAGGGTTCTTGAACAATCTAAGCTGGACACGAACATAATCAAATGGGTGAATGCATGCCTAGAAAATAGAACATAGCATGTAACAGTTAATGGGGTCTTTTCTGAGTGGGCAAATGTGACAAATGGTGTACCACAGGGTTCTGTTCTGGGTCCCTGCCTCTTTAATACTTATGTTTCATTGTTAAATTACAGTCATCCTAACATCTGGATTACAAAGTTTGCTGATGATTGCAGGGTTGGGGCAATATTAAATATATTAGAAGATGGTAATTCCCTACAAACTGCCCAGAACAATATATATAAATGTACAGTTAAATGCAGACTGGAATTAAATGTGGACAAATGTATCATCATGCACATGAGAACGCATAGTCTAAATATAACATATAAGATGGGTAGTAACAATTTACTTGTAACAGTTGAGCAAAGAGACTTAGGGATAAAGATAACATCAAACCTCCAGTTTAGCACACATTGCAACATTGTCACTAGAAAGGCCGACCAAAATCTTAATTATATTTTGCAACTTATCAGTAATAGGGACCAAAAAGTTATACTTCCCCTGTATCAGGCATTGGTTTGGCCCCACCTCTAGTATGGGTTTCAGGGGTGGTCACCATACAAAAAGGATGATGTCATTAAATTGGAAAAAATGCAGAGAAGGGCCACCAAAGCAGTAACAGGTTGTAAGGAGGCCTTGTACACTGAAAGATTAAAGGGGTTAGAACTTTTTACCCTACAATATAGAAACACAAGGGAGATATGTGTATGGTTTATGGGAAATTGCAGGCTGAAGTTGTGGGGAACAGTTACGGGTTGATGCTCAGAAAAGTTATATATCAATCTAAAGGACATCCTCTACAATTATCAATGGAAAAACGGTGTCTACTTAAAAGAAGGCATTGGTTTAGTCAAAGGGTAGTCCCCTGTGGAACAGCTTGCCTACAGAAGTGGTTACAAGCAGTACTATTGATTTTTTTTAAAAAGGTTGGATAACTACATTTTGGATAAATACATAATGATTTAAATGCATATGGCAAGCACTTAAGGATGAAAGTCTATTTTTGAAGCTTGAACAACCTATGAAACCTACGAAATATATGTTCAATATCTTGGAGGTGGTGGTCGCCTGTTCTATGAATGACCCCACACATCCATGTTCCCATTCTATTGTGTTCATGTCCCCTGAGGCTCTATTGCAAGCTACATGCTATAACGAAATGTGGCAACATTGGAGCAAAAAGTCTTTTAAATAAATTAGTAAACAAATTAGTCTATGATACCACTTTCTCTGGCTTCATGACTCCTCCCTTCAGACGCACCCACCAATACAGATACTTTACATGTAACCATAACTCCAAATACAAAAGTTATTCCACTTGACTATACACATTATAGCACTGACAAATCTAGGGATGTATCAATATGCTGTATATCAGTGTGGTACCATATCACAGTATATAATTGTATGATTTTATTATTGTATGTGATTTCATAACCTGAATATTACAATATTCTATGAATTCATGATCTTACTTCCAATATCTTCCTCAAATATTTGAATTGTAGTTAGCCATTCCCACACAAGCCAGAACACAATTATCTGATTGTAGCATTTACTTAATTTTAAGTATTCTTAATTTGCTATTTTGTTTTGAGAGTCTTGTGTTACCTGACTGTTGTGCTGTAAAGTGCTCAGAGTAAAGTTGTGTAGTAAATACAATTTAGTTTTCTTATTTACATTTGTTGTTCCTGTCAGGGACTGCCATTGCAGGTCAGCATCACAGACAAAAATGAGGGAATACGCAAAATTACAATATAGAGGATAATGGATGAGCAACAGTGAACAACAACACTGTTGTTCACTTTGAGAGGTTGTCATGACAACCATGTAAACCTCCAGAGTGAAGCTCAAGAGGTTTTCAGTTGTCATACAACCTCGAGAAGTGGACACAGTGTTGTTGTTTACTGCTGCCCATCCATTGTCTTGTATAGTGTATGGGCAAGCATTGAGCTGCAATTTCAGACTTTTTCCCAACCATCTTGAAGCCCGAGAATAAAACCCACTCCATCCCTGTTCCACTCCCCCCACCCCACTCTCACATAGTCAATTTATTTTTAAATCAATCTAAATGTGGCTGCTGTGGTATGTTTTGCAGTACATCATAAATGTGCCCTTAGTTTGATAAATTAGCTTGGCAAGGCTCTGTTTCAGGTTCAGCACTCGCCACAGCAGCTGTTTCCTGTTTCTGGTGTATTGCGATCTGTGCATGCTCAATGATGATCGAAGCTGTTGTACCATTGACGTGACAAGATGGTACAATGACACAATGACGTCACTTCGATGGTACAACAACATTGGGATTCCGTCGATTTTCATTCATAACAGCCCTCCCCCATACACTATAAAAACATTATTGTTCATTGAAATACAATGGAAATATCTCACTGAATAACATCAGTATAGTGCAATATCATAGTATACAAAATGTTGATATTATAATAAATGAGATTACATTACCATAAAATCATAACTTTTGCCAGCAGAAAAGAACCCTTAGGCCCATCCAGTCTTCCATCACCACTGACCCTAATTTGTCATAGGTATCACTCCCTCCCTCTGTTCCTCAATCTAAAATGACCCTGTGCCTATCGCACTCATGCTGAAAGATCTCCACAGTCTTTGCTCCCACCATCTCCTCTGGCAGGCTATTCCAGTCATCTACTACACTTTCTGTGAAGAAGTGTTTCCACATATCTCTCCTAAACTCACCCCTCCTTCAGATTCATTGCATGCCCTCTTATTCTAGTGCCTTCCTTTCTCTAAAATAGATCATCCGCTTGCACCATGTTCACATCTGTAAGGTATCTATAGGTTTTAATCATGTTCCCTCTTTCTCCCCTCTCTTCTAGGGAGTACATGTTGAATCCCTGCAGCTTTTCCTCATATGGCTTCCTGTGCAACCCCCTTCAACATTTTGGCTGCCTCTTCCATACCATCTCCATCCTTTCAATTTCCTTGCAAAGATGTCGCCTTGTACATAGACCCTAGGTTCTGCAGCTGTAAGTGCATAACCTTGCACTTTTTGGCACTGAAATGTAGTCACCACTCCTAAGCCACTCCTCTTGTTTCCTCAGATCACTTTGCAGTCTTTCCTCCCCTTTCTGGGTATCAAACCTGTTGCAGATTTTTGTATCATTTGGAAATTGGCACACCTTCCTCTCAAGCTCCTCTGCAATGTCACTCATAAAGACATTGTAGAGGACTGGTCCCAGCACTGAACCCTGTGGCAACCCACTAGTCACTCTTCTATTACCTAAATGGCACCATTTACCATGGCCCTTTGCCTCCTATTCCTTAATCAGTTTGATACCCAGCTTGTCACATTCTCCCCCACATCCAGGCTGCTTAGTTTCTTAACTAGCCTCCTGTGTGGCACTGTGTTGAAAGCCTTACTGAAAAACAGCTAGACCATGCAAACTGTTCACCCATGATCCACCTTCTTGGCAACCCACTTGAAAAAATCCATGAGATTAGTTTGACATGACCTTCTTCCTGTGAAGCCATGCTGCCAGTCATCCAGCAGCCATTTTGCCTCGATGTGCTACATAAGCCATTCCTTCAGTAGTGCCTCCTTTAATTTCCCGCCACTGATATATGACTTACTGGCCTGTAGTTGCTAGCATCCTCCCTACTGCCACTTTTGTGCAAACGGACCACATTGGCCCTCCACCAGTCCTGTGGAACTTCTCCCATCACCACTAAGAAGCTAAAAAGCACTGCCAGAGGAATGGCCAGTACTGTGCTCAGTTCCTTTAGGACCCATGGATGAATCCCATCCAGCCCCATCACTTTATTATGCTTTAAGGCTTCCAGTTCCTTTTGAACCCATTCCACTGAGAATAGACTTTTGTCCACTCACCCTCTCCCTGGTGCTTACTGCAGCACAAATAAGAACAAGCATTTGTCAATGCCAAATGTTGTCTTTCTGGTGTTGGCATTGGTAGTGCAGAAGTTAAGAGAGATGCATAATAGGAATAGCAGTGAAGAATAGAACCAACGTCAACCCCAACCCACCCAGCAGAGAGAGATAGGCATTGGGGTCTGTGTTTGGGTCGCTGGCCATAACGCTCATGCTATTTCACCTCACCTTACCCAGCAGAGTCTGACAAGTGTCACCTTGTGCCTTGAGGTCATCTGTCCTTATGCTCACCCCATTTCATAAGTATGTACATTGAGATGGGTGCAACATAGGAGAATGGGTTGAACTTTGGTGCTGAAGAGACCAATGCATACCTTGATGCCTGTCAGTGGCAGTAGGATGGGGGTGGAGGACCAATGGCATGAGCAGTATAGCAGACAATCCAGAGACACACCCCTGATGCCTGTTAGCCTGTACTGGGTGGCACATAATGGTTAGAAACCATAATGACCTGGGCATTTGTTGTTATTTGCACTCCAAATTTGAAAACATGGCCTTTTTGTGACCCTACCACATGAAGGCATTTGGGACCTCTGCTCATTAACAGTGCCCCTGTGATTTTGTTAATCTGTCTCAAACATTGACTTCCCACAGTGACCGCGCCATTCTGTACCACATTAAAATGTCAGCTGCACCATTGATGAGGTGTGAAGAGATGGCAATGTTGAAAATCTGGAGTGAAAATATTAAATATTTTCGAAGTTACAAGCGTGTGTGAAAACTGCAACTCGCACTCTCGTAACACTGTCATTTAGTGGAATTATTTCACCAAATTTTTAACATAGCCATTGTGGGTCCTCTGCTCATGAACAGTGGCACTATGATTATCTTAATCTGCCCTGAACGTTGATTTTCCACAGCGACCAGGCGATTTTGTGCCACATGTGCGAAACTACATTTCAGGCAGAATTTGACAAATGACAACTGTACTGTTCATAAGAAGGTGTACAAAAATGACAAAGTTGAAAATCTGGTATGAAAATATTACAAATTGTTGAAGTTACAACTGTGCATGGCCACTGCACAATGTACGCTTGTAACACAGTCATTTTATGGAATTTTTTCACCAAATTTTCAACATAGGCATTTTGGGACCTCTGCTCATGAACAGTGTTACTGTGATTTTCTTACTCTGTTCTGAACATTGTTTTCCTACAGCGACTGCACCACTGCACGCCAGATGTGCGAAAACACAATTTGGGTAGGATGTGGAAAATGAAAGCTGTCCTGTTCATAAGGAGGAGTGAAAAAATGGCAATGGTGAAAATCTGGAATAAAAATATTAAACATTATCGAAGTTACCAGTATACATGGAAACTGCACAATGCACGCTTGTAGCACAGTCATTTTATGAACGTCTGTCACCTAATTTTCAACATAGGCATTTTAGGACCTCTGCTCATGAACAGAGTGACTGTGATTTTCTTAATCTGTCTCAAACACTGATTTCCCACAGCGACCATGCTATTCTGTGCGGAAAGTGTGAAAACACAGTTCAGCCAGGATGTGAAAAATGACAGCTGTACTGTTCATAAGGATGTGTGAAAAAATGCCAATGTTGAAAATCTGGAGTGAAAATATTACAAATTTGTGAAGTTACGAGGGTACATGGAAACTGTGCAATGCACGCTCATAGCACAGTCATTTAATGGACTTTCGCCACCAGATTTTCAACATAGGCATTTTAGGATCTCTGCTCATGAACAGTGTCACTGTGATTTTCTTAATCTATCCCAAACACCGATTTCCCACAGCGGCCACACTATTCTGTGCTGGAAGTGCAAAAACACATTTTGGACAAGATGTGAAAAATGACAGCTGTACTGTTCATAAGGAGGTGTAGCAAAATGCCAATGTTGAAAATCTGGAGTGAAAATATTACAGATTTGTGAAGTTATGAGTGTGCATGGAAACTGCGCAACACATGCTAAAAAATCAGTCATTGTTTTGATTTTTTTCACCAAATTTGCAACATAGACTTTTTGAGAGCCCACCTCATGAACAGTGGCACTGTCATATTATTATTCGGTCCCGAAAGGTGATTTCATGCAGTGACCACAAAATCACCTTTTGGGACAGAATAATGCCATGACAGTGACTGAATTCATGAAAAGGGGTCCCAATAGCCCCATGTTGAAAATTTGGTGCCCAAATTCCCACAAATGCCTGAGATATGCACCAGAGTTGAAAAAAACCCTGCTTATGCCATTATACAGCTTACCGGCATTTCTTCAGTTTGCGGTCAGCTTTCTAGAGTGCAGACATGTTCCCCGTCCACTGAAGATCATCATGCCGGGCTACGGCGGTAAGTATGGGGTGAGGGGTGTGGGGAGGTGGGGTACACAGTGGGTGGGTGTGGGTTGGGGGAGGGGGTTGCAAACAGCGAGGGACCATTTTCTATTTTACAGGGTTAAAAAAAATAAACATTGCGGGAAGGTTTTTTCCTTTAACAGGAACTTTTGGCATGCTTGGGTAGGCTCCCAGTGTGCCACCTGCATGTTTTGGGGTGGATGGACTGGAGCCAACAGTGATTGGGCACCCCATCGGCAAATAAAAGGTGTTGGGGGGATGATGCCGAGGGGGATTGGGCACCCACCTCGGCAAACAACTGGCATGGGACATGATGCCTTTGGGGATTGGGCTCCCCCTTCAGCAAATGAACTCAGGAGGGGGGCATGATGATGCTGACAGGGGAATTGGGCACCCCCGACCTTGACTTTTCTGGGGACTGTGCGAGGCAGATGGCACAGTTGCTGCCATGTCTGATTGAAATGTTACGCCAGGAAAGGCTCATTCTGCACTGAGGTGAAGCTCCTTCATTGCAGTGGCTAAAATATTTGAAGTTGGTGGCACATTTTTGCACTGCTGTCATAGCGTGCAATCTAATTAGTGTCACGGAGCCCAGCCCCAAAAAGCAGTGGCACCACTGGCCACAACACGACCACGCCTCCAAAACCTGCTATTCTAAAGTTGCCGCAACATGTTTCTTGTGTACACGTAAGACAACATAAAAAGGACCATGCACAGTCAATCATCACTAAAGGTGCCACTATAACAGATTTACAAACAAACCTCTGAAACAAGAGAGATTAAATGGTGCACACACCATGCTGGAAGCATTGTAATAAAAATTTATCGAAGCAAGTCTTCACTAATGCAAACACTCCCAAGTAGCGCCTTTGCAGACTTCATTAAGGGTGGCGGTTGTCTCAACATCATGTGGTTAAATACATAATAAATATATTAATAAAATGGGCACCTAAAATAAATTATTGTGATTGGCTGAAACCGATCACATGACCATGCAGCGACCTCTAGCTCATTGCATGGCCATCCTCTTAGTTAGCCTTTTCACAAATCACTATGCCAGTAGATTTTTAAAAGTTGTTTGGCAACTATTTTTTCACTTGCTAAGTAGTCAATGTAGTTTTCTAGCCAGCATCCACATTACATCAACATCATCCACATTGTTCCCCTGCCACCAAGGCCATGATCCAAAGCAAAACTGAAAAGACCTGAAATATTTTAACTTAATTTCCTTGTATCTGAACTCTGGCACTCACCACCTCTATTCAAATAACAAATGAGCACTTGGCTACAAAAATAAAAATAAAAACTTTGCAACAGAAGCAATAAACCACAATCCTGATGCATTTTAGACTATAAGTCCTTTTACAAAGGCCTTTGAAAAAGGGCTTATAGTTCAAAATGAATCAGGCATGTGGTTTATTGCTTCTGTAATAAAGTTTTTTTTTTTACTTTTGTAGCCAATTATTAATTTGTTATTTGAGTAAAAGTGATGAGTGCCAGAGTTTCTTTGTTGTTTGTTCTATGCGTTACTCTGAGCACCTCCTTCCCAATGCTATCTCTTTTTGTAGTGTTATTTCTTTGTATCTGCAGCATGTTTAATCTCCACTTTTGTAAGCTGCATTTCAGTTCAGTTTAAAAAGCTGCATTTCTGCCTCTTTTTGGCCTCACACTGATGCTATGCCACTTGTGTTTCTCCCACTAGTATTTTACAGATACAACAAACAAAAAAATTGTGACCTTTGTAAATTCTATCCTTTCCAACGATGATGGTACTTCAAGAGAGGGAGTCCCAGCAGCAGTTCAGCTATAGTTCTACAATCTGGCTCTACACAGCAGCTTTCACAAAGCTCATGACATGCTCTCCCTCACTCTGTCTTTCTCCCCTGATCTTTACTTATTCACTCTCTGTCCTGTGTCTCTGTGAAGTGATCCTTTCAACAACAACCATGCAGGTATCATTTAAAAATCAATAGACTATAATTGTAAGACATTAGATATAGGGGGAATGGCAGCACTGTGAAAGACAAAAAAAACTACAACTACAGTTACTGCACAAGGTCAAAATACCCAAGGCAAAGCTGTAAAACCAAACAAGTACCGATTGGTGAAAGGACTATTTTAAGTAAACATCCCTCATCAATCCTAACGTTTAACAATTTTCAAAATAATGTTTTTAATACATATGCATTTTTAACAGTACTATCCCATTTTATTAGTGTAATAACACACTCCAACATGTGCATTGTGCTATATCACTCACTTTCTGGGTGGTTGAAGGCATTCAGTCTGCGATCTTATACCTCACAACAGGTGTGCAGTGATCTAACACAATGCACACCCTGTTGTGTGTTATTGCTAGCATATTTGATATTCATTCCACGCAGGAGGCATTATAAGTGACTAAGGGAGGTCCTGGTTGGCGGGCCTGGTATATAAAAGGAATAAACAAAAGAATACATATAATTCATTTTGGTGAATGTATTTATTTGCAGACAATGAAGAATACATTGGTTTGGGATGAAATGTTTTGTTTAAATAAAAACAGATTGGTAAATATTCACAAGTAATATGCACGTATTGGAAATGTTTTGATTCCAGCAGACATATTAGTTCTGATAAAAATACACTGGTTTATAAAAGTAAATTGGCTTCAACAAAAATATATCACTTTCAATAAAGACTACATCAGTAGAATTAAATATAAATTACTTAATATAAAAATGTGTCATTTTTAATTAAAATGCATTTTTTACAATGATAATATATAGGTTTAATTGAAATATATCTACATATAGCACAAACCTCATTTGATTTAAAATGCTGATATTCATTTTCTATTATCTTTAGTCCCTATAATTCTCTTTAAGTGTTTTTGGAGCATATTTCATGTGGGACGCTATACAGACTAAAACTGTATTGTATAGTAAATATGTAATATGAAAGAGAAAAATACTGTCTGACTGTATTTATCCATACACATGAGGATGACTAAACTAATAAATGCCATGGTGACCAGTGAGCTGTATATCGATAAAGGAGAGACAGGTGTAAATTGTAAGGGTATGGTCCTATTGTGGTGAATGAGCTGATGTCAGTAGTCAGTTAAATAACTTGTGTGCATAAGTCCCTGCACCAGCTCTAATATACAGATGCTGTCTGCTACACTCAGCCATGCCATAATGCACAAGCAGGAAGATTCAGCGATCCCCCCCCTCCTCCAGTTCTACTAATGTTCAGGAATATCAATGGGGTGGCATAGACGCCAGGGACCCACTGCATGACTGAATGGGATGGGGCATATAAACACTGCTTCTGAAGAACAGTTACAGCATATGAAAGCAGCCGGGGAGGGATTTAAAAGGAGGTATGGTGAAGTGGACATTTCAATAACATACAGTATCAGATTTCTTTCAAATATGTTTGATAGGCAAAACTGCCAGTTCACAGTGGAAAAAATGTTTTTCTGTACAGCTTTAATAAGCATGTCAGCAGTGGAACACGGTTGGAAGAAAGTTGTTCTAATTTCCTGCGGTTATTGACTGCTGTTATCATAAAGGCTAGTACTGGTATTATATTGAGTTATAAATGGAGTTATTATTTTTTTCATCTACAGTGTCATGTCCATATACTCATTGTATCATTCATCAGGAAAACACAGCACATGACAGGTAAAAAGTTAGAGGGTGGTATACACAGGAGCTCCATATAGGAAACATCATCACTAGCAGCTCCTAAAGGAAGTGGAAGGTACAGTAATTGTTCCACTGTTCAGATTACTGGTAATGTCAGTTTTGGGCCTCATGCTTGGAATAGGATATAACATGGGATAGAAGGGTTTCAAACTAATGTGAAAGTTGGTTATAAATGATAAAGCAAAAAGCCTTACTTAGGAGAGTGGGTGGTGCTCCAGCAGCTGGAAACAGTCAAAGCACAAGAAAACAAATTCTAGCCAGAGCCAATATGGGTGTGCTGAGCTCTTATCAGTCCAGGTATTAGAGTGGTAGCAGCACGGCTTGCAGAGTGCAGTAGCACCGGGCATGGAGCAGCGGTGACATCAGAGCACCAGTTTAAACAAGCGGTGATGGTTTCCATTCAAAAGATGGCAACGATGACACTGCACATGTGTGATACTCGCGCATGTGCAGTGAAAGTGAAGGACATCTACAAAGTAATGCTCCATAGAGAGGGGAGATTGTGCTGCGGAGGGGAGCTCCATCTTGGAGGGCCACTGCTATAGAGTAAGTGCTGTCTTGATGTTGCCACAGCACTGTATGAGAACATAGTTTTATGTTCCAGAGCTGACCCCCTGTTCTCCTACAGTGATAGCATAATGTCTGTGGAGCTTCGCCCACACAGCCATAAAAAGAGGTGCTTGAAACCTCCTTGTAGCACAGAGCTGCTCAATTAAAAGGAGGTTCCCATTTGAGTTCTGCCAACATATCCTTTATTGAAAAGTTAAAACAGACTCTGACCATCCCCACTAGTAGCATTGTTGCTGACAGTGTGAGCAGCAAGACCAAATCACCAAACCAAATTTTCCTGCTTTATGAAGGCAGCGACCCCTCTAGCCTGGTCTCATAAATGTCTTAAAATTTGAAGGGACAGTAACATAGAAGGCTTGGTCTCAATCTGGAAAGTAGAATATCATTAACAGCACTGAAAGTACCAACGAGTGATTGGTTCAAACTAGATTAAACCAATATTTTTAATTAGAACTCTCATATTTCAGATTCCATATGTAAAACTGCATTTTTAACATAATATATTTCAGGCATTCAAAAGACAAACAACAAGAATCAACTACAAAGTCATATGATACCCCTGGAGGTACCACATCATCTTGCTTCCTTTCCTAGAGAGTTACAAAGTATACCTCAAAATGATTAAATGCACCACTATACAATGGCAAGAAAAAATGCTGACCTCTGATTGATCAGTCTTGGACTGGACCCATGATGTTATTCCAGTACAACATCACAGGTCTAGTCGTAGTACACAAAAAGACCACACTAAATGTAAAAAGGAATTACTTCAAGACCATGATGGGCTCACCTGCCTTCCTAGCTGCACAAGTGAATTAACTTCACCAGCGTTTCCTACTCCACTACCCCACCCCCCGGCTCAACTGTTCAATGCAGAACAGTTTTCTGTCACACCCCAAATAAATGGAGAGTGAAAATTGGTCAGCAACCCAATATTATTTTATCATCACTGCTTATGAGTGGCTGTTCACATGCCGCTGACAACAAAGGAGTGACTACACTGCCATGTGCATACCCGTTGCATTCCCCACACCTCCACTATCAACAACTTAGGCTTTTTCTCAGTCTTTCTCTCTGGCTAAGCAGCCAGACTGAGTGACCTGTGGTAGATATTAGTAGAAGACTCCCAGTCCCTGCAATTCAATTGCCTCACCAGCTCCATTACTGAAGCATGGATCCAAACCCCTCACAGCTGCTTCTCTGAACCTCTCAGACAGTAATAGGGCATTTCACAGTATGCACTCAAATGGCATCTCAATCTCTTCTGCGCCAAAATACTGTCACTGATCCTGCAGTACAGATGCAGAGTGGTTCATATTCACAACACAGACACAGACATTAAAAAAAACAAACTAGAAATACATCCCAGTTCAAGGAACGAATGGGGGGGGGGATGTCAAAAATGGAAAGCCATGATAACTTACTGTAATTATTCATGTTCCAGCTCCACCTATTGGTTGAAAAACATACCAGACTTTTTTTTTAAAATATATCTCCACACACAAAAAATGGAGAAAAAGTCAAAAAAATGTTTTTTTTACCTTTTTTCTTTACTTATTAAAAAATGAGCCATTGTATATAGCAATAATGCATTTCAGGGTGTGTGTTGTGCTGGGATAATGTCATGCCTGGGTCATTGGATGCACCCAGCCTGCAGCCTCGTGCCCAACCACCCCAGGCGTGACGTTATCCCAGCACAACACACACCCAGTTATGCATTATTGCTTAATTAAAACTAGCCCAGGCTACAAAATACAGGGAAATAGAAGTAGGAGGTGGAGCCCACCTAATACCTGCTAGGGACTGGTTTGCATTTATAATAGTTCATGATGAAATGTAAGAGTAAAATTGGTGGTGGGGGTGATGGACGGGCAAACCTAGCTGAATAAAACTCATCATCTGAGCGGATAGTTTACAGAATGTGACACACATCTGGAAAACAGTATGGAGGACAAGATTTGGACATGAGATTTCTCAAGCAGCTTTCTTTTAATTATTTTATTGGGCAGGATTATACCAATACATTTATTTAAATATTAATTTTTATTTTACACTTTGAAATTCTAATCTCATGCTGAAATCTTGTCTGCTATGTTGTTTTTAAAAAGATGTGTCACATTCCATATTTCTTTCATCTGAATTACACTAAGTGCATAATGATCTCATTAGCAATAACCCATGACAGGGTATGGGGTTACAGGCATTTAATCCACACCTCGCGTGCATTGTAAGGCATGAGGCCATGGGCCAAGTTCCCTCACAGCACCCAAGGTGTGGATTAAATGCCTGTAACCTCATATTCAGGAGTGGTTTATAGCACTTACAACATGAGTTCTTTGAAAAACAATTAAGGGGAAGGGTTGTTTTCCTCATCTAAGACAAGAAATCTGAGTGTATCATGCCACTTTGACAAGTAGACTCAACAAGTCATGCATATGTGAGGTATATTATGAACACAGAAATGTTATAACTATAGTATTAGGATGATTTTTGATATTTTTTGTTGATAATATACATTGTAAAATGTTGTAACATGCTTTCATTTCAATCCACCCTCTCCCCCCCCCCCAACACGCATTCCTCAGAGTACATCTCAAAACTTTTATTCCTTATTGACCTTATAGATCTCTTCTGCTGCGGTCCTGCAAGACACATAGAGAATGATGCTGTTGAGATGCCCTGTCACCTCACTCTTCTTGACAGGTGATCGCTGTCAGTGCCTCCCACCCCTTCCACAATGAGCTGCTCATCATAACCAGACCGCAGACATGGAAAGATCACTGTCAGTGATTGCATGCCTGACAAATCAAAACAAAGGTAGAACAGTGTAGGAAGTCTGAATAAAGAGTCTCAGTGTCTCTCCTGGAGTCACTGTTTCTCTATCCCTTGCACACAAAGGAGGTGCAGGGCTTGGTGTGGCATGTTAATATATGGTGGGGTCACCAACGCACCCCCTTTCTCTCTCCTGTGTTTCTGCATCCTGCAACCCCTTCAACACAGTGGCAGAGGGCTGAAGCTCCCTACCACATTTCATATAGTTGCCTGAATAGCTCTGACATGCTCTCTCTGTGTTCTTCTGGCTACTGGCACTAATTTCCAGATTGCAGCTGTGTTTAGCTCCTGTACTTGTTTATATGGCTCTGGGGAGCTGACTACTGAGATCTTTTTCGGAGGTGTGGTTTCTGCTGTTTAAATTCCTATGCAGCTCGCAAGCGAGAGCATTGTGAGTGGTGTGGGCGCCACTCCTAACAGAAACAGAACTTAGAAGTTTGGTTGTTTTAGTTTGAGTTTTACTTTATGTTAATAAAAATTAAGGAAGTTTACAGAGAAGGTTACAACATACTGTTTTAGGAAGTGGTAATCATTTTTCAGCTTCTAGATTTGGATAGTTAGCTGTAAAACAATGCATTAATCTTGGGTCTATGCTGATTAATTGTGGGTTCATAGTTAAATGTTTTTTATTAGTTTGTTTTATTTTTAAGTCTAATCAAAGTATATTAAAATGAAATTGCTGGGCATAATTGGGATCCTTGGCTGTATGTCTTGGTCAAGGGTTGGTGGAGGTATTTGGTTAACACTAGACTTTTGGTTATTCATTCATCTAGATCCAATTTCACAGAATGGAGTTCCATACTGGTGTTTCAGAGGTCAGTATTTGTTATCAACTCCTCTACCATGTTGGAACTGGATAAAAGGTTAACTGTCATAACACAGTTTGAAACCCTCGTCACTATTAAGTTTCCTAATCCATCAATAGAAAAATATTTAGGGAAACCTAGCCAAAAGCTAGGCTACCATAATTTTAAAAAACTGTTTAGAAGGACAATAATATTGTTACTATTGCTCTCTGTTTCAGTTCACCCACATCCAGCGCCTATTTATAGCAGTGCCCAGGAAAGGTTCACAAGGTCAGTTACTAGTATTGTCCATCTTACTGTCCAGAGTCTTACAGCAAAATGGATACTATTTGAAGCCTGGGTAGCTCAGTATGATTTTGATATTATAACACTATCTGAGACCTGGTTAACTGGTCAGATTGATAATAATGAGATATCCCTATCTGATTATAATATATTTAGGAGGGATAAACTAGGTAAGAAGGGAGGGGGAGTTGCAATTTATACTAAGGTTAAGTTTAAGACTCAGGAGATTACCCCCCAGCCAAATGAAACTGGCTTTGATGTGATCTCAGTTAAGATTCTACTCGGCCCGAATAAATATCTTGCCATTACCTCCATTTATTTTAGCCCTGGATTAACCAAGAAAGGTTTACATTATATTTCTGGATTTCAGAAATCCTTGTCAAATAATAGGGAGTGGATCCTGATGGGGGATTTTAATCTTAATTGGAGCCAGGAATCTAATCTTCCTGTGGTTGAATTATTTCAGGAGATGGACGTTCAACAGCTAATATTACAGGTTACAAGATTTAAGCAAGGGATAGACAGAGGGGGAGGTTCTATGCTAGATTGGGTTGTGGTCACTCACCCCCCCACGATCACCAATTCAGGTGTTTTGCTTGATGTGGTTAGAGACCACTGTCCAGTATTTTGTTTAAGATCTACTAAACAAATTAATTGCTCCCCGTGTTATATAGAAACCAGGAACACTAAATGTATCTCCTCAGAGACCATGAATGCAGCCTGCAAGATGATTGATTGGACAATTATTGAAAAATCCCAGGATATTGATCAAATGTTAGATAGATTTTCTCTCTTATTTAATCAAGTTGTTAATCATATACTGTAGCTCCTTTAAAAAGGATGAGAATTAGATCTAATAAAAACGAGTGGACTACAGGAGATATATAGTCCCTTATTAAATGTAGAGATAAAGCATGGAAAGTATTTAAGAAAAGTCAGGAAATCAATCATCTGCTTGAGTATAAGATCTTGAGGAATAGAAGTAAGACAGTTATTAGGAGGGCAAAGATAGATTTTTTTCAAAAACAAACAGTTGTCATCCCTGGGAAATCCGAAGCAGACTTGGAATATGCTTAATAATTTAATGGGAAGGAATATTAGTGATCCTTTGATTTCTTTACAGAAAGATGGTCTTTTGGTAAGTGACCCAGGTCAAGTATCCATGCTGTTTAATGTGTACTGTGGTAACTTAACAAAATATCATAAAAATTCTGCATCACATATACCTCAGTCCTCCCATGATGAAGGAAATAATGAGTACCCCCGTTTCCATTTCCAAATCATCACCCAGAGATAGTTACTTCTTATATTTTTAAATACAATCCCAAGCCAGTTATGTGTCAAGACATGAATGATTATAGATTTCTTAAGCTGGGTATAAATGTATTTGGCTACTTTATTGTCTGTTTTATTAACCTTTTCATTATGTAATAATGTTTTTCCAGGGATTTGGAAGTCTGCTTTTATTAAGCCGATTTTCAAGTCCGGTTGTAGAGAGACAGTTTCAAATTATCAACTTATTTTACTGTTGGAACCCCTGTCCAAGATCCTTGAAAGAATTGTTTTTGATCAGTTCCAAGATTTTCTGTCTAAATATAATTTATCTAATTGTCAGCATGGATTTAGGAGGGGTTGCAACACTGAGATGGCCTTCGTGGGGTTCACAAGCTGCATACCGGGTGCTCTAGATTCAGGACTCTCTGTGGCTGCAGTGTTTGTGGACCTCACCAAGGCCTTTGATTTGGTTAATCATTCCCAGTTATTGGAGTCCTTGAGGGAGGTTAATGTATTGGGTGATGTGACTCTGGTTTCCTGATTATTTGCAAGAAAGGGAGCATAATACCATTATTGCAAATACCTGTTCCAGGTCTCTTCCAATTTCTTGTGGGGTACCGCAGGGATCAATATTGGGCCCCCTATGTTTTTCTCTCTTTATGAATGCTCCCCCTTTGTCTTGTGTTGGGTCAAGAATAATATTATATGCAAATGATGCAGTATTGTTTGCAGATGGTCCTGATCCTGACTCTGCCCTGGTTCAGGTCCAACAAGATTTTGAAAAATTTCAAATTTGGTTATGTTCCCATAATTTAATTCTTAATTCATCTAAGACTAAGGCTATGGTTTTTTCATGTCCCAGGAAATTAAAAAAACATCACTGTTTGTATAATAGATTTGCAGGGTAATGTTATTGAACTTATTGACAGTTTTATTTATTTAGGGATTATTTTGGAGTCTCAGTTTTCTTTTGAAAATCACATTAATACATTAATTAAGAAAACCCATCAGAGATTGGGAATGCTTTTTTTTTCCCCCCTCCTCCTCTCACCTGGTGACCTCCACTCCTTCGGGCTCTGACAAGTCCTTCTTTGATCCCCGCTAGCCCTGCCCAAGCTCTACAATCCTTACATCGCAGCCATCCCCCAGGATACCCCAGACTTAACCCTTCACCGGGTGGGTCCCTCTCCTCTGAGGGGGGAAGGCACTGGGGAAAGAGTTCCAGTGCACTACTCAATAGGGCCCAGGGGATGCTGCTGAGGAAGGAGGCTTGCTGAAGGCATTGGAGGCATCGAGGTGGCCACCAGGCAGTATTTCCACTTTTTTTCTAGGTCCCCTTCACTGCATCGCTCATGTAGTACCTCCAGTCTCCACTGGGGCTGCTGCTGAGCAATGCATTCCCCAAACCCACCCCAAGATAGAAGATCAGTTCTTCCAGATGCTCGATCCTATCCTCTCCCTGCCGACCCTCGGCTTCTCAAGTCCATTCCCAAACCTGGGTCGCTGGCATGGCTGGAGGTAAGACACCAGTGCCTGAGCCCTCTACACCACCAGGCTGGCTGGGAATGCTTTTTAGGATAAAATCTTTTCTTGTTTCAGAATCCAAAAAGTTAGTGGCACATAGCCTATTGTTAAGTCTGTTGGACTATGGATTGCTGATCTACTCAGGTACAAATGAAAAAATGTTGCAGAAACTCAGGACTACTTATAATGGTATTCTACAGTTTATGACTGGTCTGCCATATAACACCCACCATTGTATACTAACTAGGGAAGCCAATTGCCCTTCACTCTTGGACAGAATTAATATTAAATTGGGAACTTTTGTGTTTAAGGGTACCCTAGGCTTACTGCCCCCACCCACTATCCTAGATCTTACCCAATTCCAACTGGTTTAAAGAACACCAGGTTCCAGCTTAGGGAATTGTTTGGTATTCCTCTATATAGAAAAGCTATAAGTCAAAAATCAATTATCTATAGGGCAATAGTGTTTTTTAATAGTTTTCCCTCATCAGTAACAAATTCTAGTATACTGAGGACATTCAAGTATAGGTTGGTCCAATGGCTTGGCACTAAATCAAAGTGCAACTGTTTTCTTTAATTATGTGCTTGACTTGAATGTGATATGTGTTAGTAAATTTTTATTTATATGTATTTTGTAGTGTGTTTTGTATTTAAATAATGTGTGTTTTACATGTTAAACTTGTTGCTTGTGAAAATGGGCAATTTGCCCATCTTGCTTACAAGTATAAAAAATAAAAATGAAATGAAATGAAATGAAATATGGCTGCCTTTGACTTCCTACCTTTAAAGCACATAACAAGTGCTGCTCTGCCCACAGATATTGCCTGAGGTACACTCTCACCAACTATACATTAAATAGGAAATTGAATCCATGGTCAGCTGATGCTGTTTCACCAGTTGCATTGCCTGGTTTTACTAACACATACTCTTCAGAACACATCCCAACACTGTCATTCCTTATAGATCTTACAGACCTCTGCTGCCGCAGTTCTGCAAGACACAGAGAATGATGCTGTTCAGTTTTCCTGTCCCCTCACTCTCCTTGACAGGTGATCTCTGTCAGTGTCTCCTCCACTTTCAATGGTGAGCTGCTACTCATAACCGGACTGCAGACTTGGAAAAATCACTGTCAGTGACTGCACGCCTGCATGGTACTGAGAAAAAGCTGGTACTAATAAACATTTGTAATTTACAGCCACCTTTGGTGTTTCTCTCAACAAAACGGATTGAAATTAGGTATCCTTCACTAAATGAGCCTCAGGTTAAAAACACACATTATAAAAAGCAAACATTGAAACATTTGTATAAAAGTAAGAAAGTTACTCTGAAATGAACATGAAATAGGTTTTCTCTTCTGAGGCAAAAACCTACCTCAGTTTTGTACACATGTATAAATATTAAATTGAATTTTTCTTATAAAACACTGGGCTGAATCTGAAGGTCGTCTATTGCTACGTGCTGCTGTGTTTGTGGAGCGAAACACAGGAAGCAAGGTTACACTGCTGGTTTTACTTTAATAAAGGTATGTCATCAGTGCCTGTATATTGCATGTAACCTTTCCAGTCCAGTTTATTTCACCTATAACCTGGCCAGTTTGTGCTCCTTTCTTCTCTCTGTTTCCCGCAGGGAACAGCTGGCATGGCTGGGATGGCCCGCCAGCAGTGGTGCTGCTTTGGGAGTCCCTCTGTGTCATGTAGAAGAGTGTAGAAGAATCAGCTTGCAGCGAGGGCCAGTCGGGCGGCTTTGGGAATGAGAATTCGCTTTTGGGAGGAACAACTGATCTTTAGAAGAGGAATTTATTCCAGCAGCTGGCTTTCTGCTTGGGACAGCAAAGATTATGAAGGAACGTATTTCTTTATAAACCACTGTTTTGCATTTGTTTTCTGTTTTTGTGTATAATGTGTCAATCTTTGGTGTTTTTACTGTTTTTGCATTATTTCTTCAAAGCTTTCTGCCAGTTTTCTTACTGGTATTGTTTTATCTGTTGTGGCATTTTTTTTAGGAAAAAAAGAACAAAGTGCTAACTTTAGCCGGGTTTTGAACCCTTTTTCAATCTGGTCACATGACCAGACCACTATATAATCTGGTCAATTCTGCTGACTAGATCAGATCAGATTAGAGCAGAGACAGACAGGGTGTGAGTACCTCAGTGTAGTAGCTGATAGCCATTTATTACCAATGTTTTTTTCTTTGGTTGTAAAAAAGCTTTTGTGACTATGGTCTTGGAGGGGAGCAACAAGGTTTGAGTGTGTAGTTAAACTTACAAACACACCTGCTAACAACTTATTCTGGTTACTTACAGCATAATGCATATGGCACTACTACAGGGGAAAAAAACGAGAACAACAGTGACCAGAGAGCAGCAGGCACCTACATGGGAGTGTAGGAGAATTAGTGGAAGTAGTTTTATCTGTGTTCATACAAAGTACATTTATCAACATCTTACCAACAGTAAGATTTTTTTTGGTTTTGTTTTTATTTTCCAGGGTTAAGAATTTTAGAAAATGTTTTTAGAAGCTTCTTAGAAGGTTTTAAATGGATCCTGTTAAAGGGATTCTTTTCATTGTGTAGACTTTGTTTTTTGGCATTTAGGTTGGTCTAGTGTATATGGGATAGTAAGGGCCTGCTAGTTATTGTACAAAGAATTAAATAATGTGTTCTGTTTTATTTTAGTGCACTGACTGAAGAGAGAGGATTTGATTCTGTCTGATAAACCAAATGTGAATGAACTTTGTTGGCTCAACAGCCTAAGCACATGTGATAAAAGTGGATCTACTTTCGATTTATGTCCAATTCACTATCAAGGGTTTCCTTTGAGCTGCATTATGTTCTGAGAACCAGATTAGACTTTTCAAATGTTTAGATTCCAAGGACTTCAAGGACTAACCTGAAGGTATTACATACTCATGAGGCCACCAAGCTATAAGTTACAGCTACAAATGAAATCTCGGCTCTAAGTATAGAAATTAATACATTGAAAATAGTTTTAATTATTCTGTTTTTGGACAACTTTCAATTTTTTATGTTTACAGATGGACTTTATTTAATATTTATTTTGCATTTGCACTTTAGGTCTCTTGAGTGCCAAGCTGTTGAATTGGTCAATTATTAATATATGGTTAACTGTTGACACAAGCATTCTTGGGAAGTATTAGTTTCAAGCACATTAATTTATAAGATCTAGGAGACTTATAAGAGGTTGTAGTTTGCTTGAACATTTTTAACACGGCTTTCAGTAGATGCCAAGCAAATGAAATGGGGTGGGAGGCCCCAGCATGATTTATGCTGTCGATGATTCTTTTTCTATGACTGTTGCTGACAATGAAATTTTGACTACTGAGATAAATGGTAGCATTTCAGCAACAATAGCACTATAAGCTTGACTAACCTTCCGCCCAGCAGAGCAAGAGTTAGAAGGATAATAAGGTCTCCAGAGAGCCACCCTGTGAGAGTTGTTTCAACAAATTTACTGGCCCTGCAAGCTACAGCTTCAAATGAATGCTGCCCAGACTTGAAAAACATAGATAGACATTCTACCTTGTTGTGTGCCAAGACTTTACATATGCCTCAGAAATTAAAAGGAGCCAAAGGAGTTAAAGGAACCAAGAGTGACCAAAAACTAAAACAAAACAAACATGAAAAACAGGGAAAACAGAAAACAATTAAAGCGGGGTATGGCTAAGTTTTAAGAGCAGATGGAGAACTCCCCATTTATTGTAAAAAATGTAACAACTTCAAATCTCAAACTAGACAAAAATAATAAAAAGAAAGGCTCAGTGTTGATGGAATCAGGAGCCAAACAACCAAAGATAAATGAGCACTTTGAGGCTGTAATTATTAAAAAAGACCACAGCTCCTGATCTAATGAAGAGTAATAAAGAAACTAATTCTGGAAACCAGGTTACTGACATAGAAATGGGATTGATTGCAAGAAATTCATTGGAGAATGTTACCAACACAAATTCAACGAGAGCTTTAGATGATAAACCAATTAGCCATATTACTGATACTATAGATATAATGGAGGAGCAGATTCCTGATAGCAGCTATGTAGAAAATCAAATATTCTTTTTTAGAGAGGATTCTTTAATACCAGAAGCCTCTGGCTGTTTGGGACAGGCAACTGCCTCTGTCATTTAGCTCATTAAATTTTTCACCTGACTATTTTAGTCAGTCAAATCCCAAGCCTACGTGGCAGGATGATCTAAACAGTATTGTTAGCAAACTTCAGACAACCATAAATGGGCTTTAACAATATAATTATACAGGAAGATACTGCTCTGCAGTTTTAAATACAGTAAATGAAAATGTAATCAATTTAGGAAGCTTGGAAGTCAAGAGAGGGGCTGATATAGTTACAAATTACCCTTTCAGCCTTAGCCAGGATTTAAAAAATTTGCAAGTAATCCATATATGGTGCATCTTATGATACTTGATCATATAAATAATTTAAGGTTTGAGATGGAAACAATAAAGGAAAATGTTGCAATAAATGGATTTTGCATGGATACTATATTACAAAAATTAAACACACTGGGCCTGATTCTAGAAGGGTGGCGCAAGTCACCGTAAAATGCAACTTGCACCACCTGCAACTGTGACATTGACCCTACACCCTATTCTAGAAGGGGAAGAGTCTCCACAGCTAAGTCCTGTGACTTGGGACATGCAGCCAGGTACACCGAATAGAGGGCACACCTGGTGAGCATGTCACAAGCCGCAACACAGATCACAAGTGCCCCATATGCCTAGCTAGCCAAAATAGGCACTCCACAGAGCTGCCCACATCTACTGCCCTCCAGGTGTACAAGTGGAGCCCCACAGGGATGCCCACTCCCTGCCCCAAAAACCTACATTAACTGCCCCGCAGGGCTGCCCACACCAACTGCCCCTGAATCCCTGTGCATGTAATGCCCTGAAGGGGTTCCCACACCCCCAGCCCCCCAAATCCCCTTATGTAACATGCCCCACAGGGCAACGCTGTCATCCCCCCACCCATGCCCTGACCCCGAATGCCGGGCCACAAAAGTGGCAAATACCCTGCCCTGGTAGTCCAGTGGCCCCCCACCCAGCTGTGCCAGTCCACCCAGCACTCCTCCACCTGTTCCCAGCTGGTGACTGGTACAGCCACCTCTCACCACCACGGCCAGTGCCGACTGATTTCAGTATGACTGTGTACTGTAAAGACGCAGTCAGAAATTAATTTCTGAGTGCGTCTTGTAGGTACATGCTCATACTGAACTCAGTCAGTGGCTGGCCATGGTGGTGAGAGGTGGGCTGTGCCAGTCTAATTCTCTATATGCTACATTAATCAGGGCTGAATTGAGACTTTCTCAGCTGAAGACCTACTATGATGAAAGAAAAATTAATTACTTGTTGAAAATTCTTCAGCATATTTGAGAGGTTAATGTTTAGAAGAGAAGGGTAACTGGAACAGCCTAGATCATCTATGCTCTGCATGGTTGTCTACTATAACCAAGTTAAAGCAGGTCTTGGGACCTGATTACTTAAATAACTATATAACTAAAGGAATCAAAATCAGTTTGAAATATCAAACTTTTCTTACTAACAAATTAGTCGACCATTATAAACATCTGGATTTGCAGAATAATACCAAGCTACATATCTCCCCATGGCTAGCAAGAAATGATAATATACATTGCTATAGGTTCTATTTAGATGTACTTTCGGATTATAAGCAAAGAATTATTTATACAAGATTTAAATATGAGATATTTCCTAGTAATATCCTGTTTGCAAGGTTTAATAGAAATACATCTTCACAAGCCAAATATTGTTTATGCAATATGATCAGCAATGAGAAACTGATACATGTTTTTTTATACAGTATGTCATTGGTACATCACTCCTAGGAAAAAGCGGATAGAACCTACATGTAATATTATACTTCCTAAAAACCTTAATTTACTCTTAAATCTTCTATTAACAGTTGAAGACAAGGAAATTGTGCGTTAGCGGCATGTTATTTATTAACCATTGATAGGATACACACTAGAATTAGAAAGCAGTCTTGTTTACAAAATTCGTAAAGGTTATATTTCTTGTATGTATAATAGTGTGCTGTGTATCATATATATAAATATGAGTTTATGTGTTTAGTCCTGAATGGCATGAATTGAATTCAGTTTGCACTTTTCTTATACACAGTATATTTATTGTATTATAAAATTGACCAATTGTTTTTGTATCCAACCTGTATTGTATTATATGATTTTATGATTATAAACATCTCGGACTGATCAATAAAAGTTTACTCTCTATTGAACATGAAATGAGAAAAAGTAATTTTAATGAACTCAAAAATGGGTAAAGCAAGTAAAAATGTCAATGGAATTTAATGGTTCTGTATAATACAGTAAGGATAGGGTTTACTCTATAAAGTTCAATGATCATTTTCACCTACTGTTCAAAAGTCTATTGTTCTTGGGTCATTGATGCCACATTTTGACTACTGTGCAAGTCTGTACATTAATCTTGGACAGAAGGAACTTAATACCATAATAGTTGCTTATAATAACATTTGTCTATTTGTCTTTTTGTTTCAAATTACAAAACTGGAACAAGCACCCTTATTGACTGGGTTCTCACTTATCACCCTGACCGGATAAAAAACATTAAAGTTCTCCCTGACTCTCTCAGTGACCACTCCCCAGTGTCTTGTACCTGGTCTAATAAATTTCTCAAGCCACCCCCCAAAGTTATTTCAAGCAGAGTATTGCCACAAGGGAATCTTACCAAATTAAAGACCTGTCTCCTGCAACATGACTGGACACCAATTTTCAAAATGACTGATGTTAATGCTGCACTAGAATACTTCATCACAACTTTCAATACTCCATGTGACTTTTACGCCCCAGTAAAAAAGCATAAAATCAAAGCACTATCAATTTCTTGGATTACTGCCAAACTACTTGCGCAGCTCAAGGCTCAGGACTACCTCTGGGCCATAGCCAGGGACACAGGCTCACCGCATGATACCCTAAAATACAAGCAGGCACAAAACATATGCACCACACAAATTAGGCAAATGAAGAGCACCTATTTCAATAACGCCCTTGAATCCACCTGGGGTGATGGGAGAGCTTTCTGTGACAACATCCAAAATATAATGGGCAAGCAATCAAAATCCTCACCCACCATTATGAAAGTTGATGGATCCATCACACTTGACCCAAAGACTATTGCAGATGCTCTAAATAAGATGTTCACAGACCTCAGTGGGGTCTTCCCCCCAGATTTCTTCTTGGACTTACCTGTGCCTAACCTAGTATTGCAAAACACCCCTCGTGACAAACCACAATTTTATTTCAAGAAAATCAAAGTGCACGAAGCCTACAAATACATAAAAAAGGCCTGCTCCAAATCCAGAACAAGTAGTGACACCTTAGATCTAAAAATCCTGTCTCTCACCTTGAACGAAGTGATCCACCCCCTTGCCAAAATTCTTAAACTGTCCATTTGCCAAAGTCAATTTCCCAACAAATGGAAGTCTGCCATAGTCACGCCAGTGCACAAAGGGGGGGATAAAGCCTCAACAGGTAACTATCGACCTATATCAATACTCCCACCCCTCTCCAAAGCACTTGAATGCATCATGGCAGACCAACTCTCTGACTACCTGGACAAGTACAATCTACTTTGTAATCAACAGCATGGCTTTAGGAAAGGACATAGTACTACAACAGCCTTACTTGACTTCTCTGGAGAAGTCCACTCTGCCCTGGACAAAGGGTACCAAACTGGTGCAGTTTTTATTGACCTCACAAAAGCTTTTGATACAGTCCATCATGGCCTACTTATCTCCTTATTGACCAGCCAAGGCCTGGCTGAAGGTCCTAGTGCTTGGTTAAAAAGTTACCTGTCAAATCAGTCACAGGCTGTAAAAACCTCTGGTGAACTCTCTGACTCCAAACCAGTCCTCTCGGGTGTACCACATGGATCAATTCTAGGCCCGCTCCTCTTTAGCCTATTCCTCAACTCCCTCCCAGAATCCTGCCTGGAAAGAATAATCTTATATGCTGATGATGCTGTAATTCTCTCTTCTCACAAAGAGCCAAACTCCCTATGGCAGAGCTTACAACTTGCTTTCTTTAGTGTTGAAAAGTGGTTCCTGGATAGTAAACTTGTGCTTAACCACAATAAAACAAAAGCCATGCTTTTTACCAATCACCAAAACAAAAATAGAAATACTCCACTCACCATAAAAACCTCTGCTGGAAATACACTGGACCAAGTAAATACTTTCAAATACCTTGGCATCATGTTTGACCAAGGGCTTACCTTTGCAACCCACATTGACAACACGGCGAAAACAGTGAACCAACATCTAGGAATACTATTTCGAAACCGACAATTCCTAAACCAAGCTGCGCTGAGGATCGCTATACAGAGTTCCATAATCTAAATCATTGACTATGGCCTTATTATCTATGGCTCAGCTACCACCACAGCACTAAGGCGTATCTCAGTTGCTCTAAATAAGGCTTGAAGGCTCCTCATGAGGGCACAAAGACTGACACACACGTGTGAGCTCTACTATGAAACAGGCTGGTTGCAACTATCAAATTGCCTTATATATCTCACCTGCATAATGGCAAAAAAATCTATCTTGGGACTGACTCCATTATGTATTCAAAAGCTACTCTGTCTGAATCATAGCATGCGTCCCACCACCAGATCTGAACACCAACCTTTTCTGGTTCCCAGATGTCGGACCGCACAGGGACAAAGAACATTCGCGTACAGGGCCCCAACCTGGTTCAATGCTCTAAGTCCACCTACTTCATCCTCAGCCTCTCTTGGAGCTTTCAAAACTATGCTCTATGCCCACCTCACTACCACTAGCAACTGTGATTGCATTCGTTAAAGGCTATTCCTCCTCTTGACCATCCTCATATCCATGGCCTACCCTCCTTGTCTCATGAACCCGCACGTACCACTACTATTCCTGTCTGCCTCCTAACTCACTCTTCTTCTCCCCCTTCTGTTCCCCTCTCACTTGCTCTACTGCCCACCACTTTCCCTCCTTCTCGCCTCCCTGTTGGCTCCTACTTATCTCCCTCTCCTTGGAAGTTTTTTGGTTCCTAAATTGTTTACTGCCTTGAAACTATTTAAAGCATATTTATTGTGTAACTTCTAAATTTTACTGCCTTGAAAATGTTAATAGCATATTTATTATGTAACTTTTCCTTCTGGTATTACTTGTAATACGTATTGTTTGTTTGATGTTCTATGTGACGTGGAACCTTTGTAAAAGAGCCCTGGCTCAAAGGTATTAATTCCTAGACCAATAAACTAAACTAAACTAAAATTCCCCATTATGTATTCATCACTGCATGTTACACTCACAGTTGCAATGGTTATCTCCAAGATCAAAACTTGCATACTTCTTTGGGTGTCAAATTTATAAATCTATTTTTTCTCCTTAAAAATTCCCCTTAGATGATTTGGTGTCTGCTCATAATTTTTCAGTTTCATTACATGCCTCCCATAATACACTTTTATAAACCATTTCACATAAGACAAAAGCAGGTCTAGGTCATTTTCTGTGGCTGCTCCTAAATTTTGGAATGCTTTACCTAGTAATATTCATTCATCTACTTCACTGTTGTGTTTTAAAACAAATCTTAAACAATATTTAACAAGTGTGGATAATTGTAATTTTTTTATTATTTTGTTTTTAGTTATTGACTTGTAATGCTCTTATTTCATGTCTATGTTTGTAAACATTGTTCAAGCCATGCCTGAAAATGGACTAGTTCAAGTGCCTTATCCTGGTTAACAAAATAGATTAAATGAAATAGCGGGAGATGCTGTGAACTTAACAACAGGGGGCAAGTATATAAGTAAAACTGTGCAAACATAGGTCAAGACAAATAACACTTAGCTGGCTAAGCCATCAAGAACAACTACAGCATGAACTAAACTTAAAAAACAGGCATGATAAAGAATGTGATGACGCAATATATTATAACTAAATGAAAGTTTAATTTTTTTATATGTTTTAGAAACTAAAACAAGCATGATATGAAGTAAAAAGGAAGAAAAAAATGTGCAACAGTGCAGTTATACCTAAAGACTGTACATAACACAGAACCAGAGGTAAATATAGTATAAAATGTGATATAATGAACGAGAATCAACATGCGTTGATTAAAAATTTTGTTTATCACTTGCATTTGTGGAAACTGCAGTGCAGCACTTTTGCAAAAGATTATTAAACAAGTTAGCCAGCCTGGGACTGGGTCCCAGGGTGGTAACCTGGGTAAAAAATTGGCTGGGCAACAGGACACGGAAGGTAATAGTAAACAGAGTCCACTCTGAAGATAGGGGAGTTACTACTGCAGTACCACAGGGTTTTGTACTGGGACCGGTCCTCTTTATAGTCTTTATATGTGACACTGAAGAAGGACTGGAAGGAAAAGTATGCCTCTTTGCAGATGACACATAGATCTGCAACAGAGTTGACACGCAAGAGGGGAATGGAAAGGATGAGAAGGGATTTGGCAAGGTTGATGGAATTGTAAAAAATATGGCAGCTTAGATTCAGTGCAAAGAAGTGCAAAGTAATGACCAGACAAATATTGAGCAATTGTGGAAAAGATCCCCTGGTTATTGTACATGCAGGAGTCAATAATATTACAAATCAAAGTGTACAGCATATCAAGGAGGCATATATAGGTTTGATGAACATACTATCAGATATAGGTGGCTCAATTGCATTATCTGAAATACTACCAGTACCAAGGACTGACCCCTACATGGAATCTAAAATAAAACAAGTGAATAATTGGCTGTGGAGTTGGTGTTTAAAACAGAGCTTAACGTGCATAACGCACTGGGAACAATTTGATAGCAATAAGGAACTATTCTCAAGAGATGGTCTTTATTTGAATAAGAGAGGCTCTGAAATATTGGGAAAACATATCAATGCACAAATCGATAGCTATTTAAACTGATAATGGGGGATTCAAGACAACTGTTTACTAACTACTGACTGCATGGTTAATTTAGGTTTAGAGCTTACTAATTTACATTGATCATTACCTACTTACTATGGGGAACAGCATTCTAAAACCCATTGCTCTAAACTTAAAATGCTACTATTAAATGCTAGAAGTTTAACAAATAAGATTAATGAATTACAACTTGTTCTGAATAGTAGGAATATAGATGTATGTGGGGTAACGGAAACATAGTTCACTGATAATCAGTGGGGTCAGGACATCCCAGGGTACACCCTATTTAGGAAGAATCACACCTTCTCTAAAGGAGGAGGAGTGGCAGTATATGTCAAGGACTGTTTAGACTGTCTCGAAATGAGTATGACATGCCTACCCCTGATGGTATTTAACTAATATGGGTTAAACTGACATATGAACATAACCCTACAATATTAGAACTCTGTTATCGCCCACCTGCATTAGATGCCTCTAATAATACTAATTTCTTTGAGTACTTACAAAATATTAATCACTTGGATAATATCATGCTAATGGGTGATTTTAATTGTCCAAGTATAAAATGGGATAGTTTAGAGGATACTAATTAACAAGATACTAAATTTCTTGAAACCATGGTGCATTTAGGATTGGATCAATTGGTATTAGAGCCAACAAGGCAGGTTAACACCTTAGACTTAATATTCACTAATATCAGTGACCAGGGGGAATCCCCTATAATACTTGACCCACTAGGAGACAGTGATCACTGTATGGTGCTCTGGACTGTTAACTATTATATATCAACTACAGTACCAAAGGTGTGACCAACATGCAGAATTTTGCCAGGGCAAACTATGAGGAAATAAAGGCTCATTTAGATGGCTGGAATTGGGAACAGGACTTGAGTGATCTTACAGTAGGTGAGACGTGGGGTAAAATCAAAGAAAAAATAGAGGACTGTATTTACAACTGGGTTCCTGTGCGGACGAAATATAAAAATCAAAGGAGGCTTCCCCTTTGGTACTTAACTGATAAACGTAGACATGTAACAGCAAAAAAAAAGGCTTATAATAAATATAAAAAACAAAAGACTGAGATCATTTGGAACAGGTTTAAAAGAAACACTAACAAAACAAAGTCTGATATTAGGAAAGCAAAGAAAGATCTAGAATACAAATTAGCAACAGTTAAAATGGACAATAACAAACAGTTTTTTAATTATATTGGATCTTTGAAAAGTAATGTACCTAGGGTTGGCACCATACAAGTTAATGATAAAGTAGTTTCTGATGAGCAATCAATGGCACTAGAATTTAACCAGTACTTTACCAGTATGTTTAAAGCCAAAGAATCATCTGGACATATACAGCACAGTATTCAGGACTCAAGTGTGGAATTTACTGTTGCTGAAACTTATTCAGCTATTAATTCCTTTAAATCTACAGTCTCAGCTGGATCAGATAACATCCCCTTTGTTTTCTTGAAAGAAATCTCTTATGAGCTTGCAGGTGTGCTCACACTGCTGTACAATAAATCTGTTATGGAAGGGGTGGTTATACAGGAATGGAAAGAGGCTTTGGTGATTCCATTTCATAACGGGGGTAATAAACAGGATGTGAAGCATTACCGACCAGTTAGTCTGACCTCCTGTATTGGGAAAATTATGGAGAAGCTTTTATTACAAAGAATAAGCAGTCATACTGTGAGCCATGGATTGAACAATATAACTCAATATCGCTTTACACCAGGTGGATCATGCCATATTAACTTGATTAATTTCTTTGAACCTATTAGTGAATCTTTGGATGCAGGTCTTCCAGTTGATGTCATCTTTCTGGATTATGAAAAGGCCTTTGATTCTGTATGTCATAAGATCTTAATTGAATGCCTTGTCCACATAGGGCTCCAATATAATATTATAATGTGAATTTCGTCCTGGTTGACGGATAGAAGGCAACAAATCAGTGTTCAGGGTTTTAAATCCACCTGGAGCAAGGCGACTAGCAGAGTATCTCCAGGCTCAGTACTTGGTCCAGTTTTGTTTAATATAATTATTTCTAGTATGAATACCACACAGGGAGTGTGGCTTAATAAATATGCAGATCATAGCAAATTGGGGTGTATTATGATCGACTCTAACTCTGCACATTTGTTACAAGTTAATTTGAATAATCTATCAAATTGGGCTCAGGAAAATAAACTAAGTTTCAACACTTCCAAATGTAAAGTTATGCATTTTGGTAAAAATAATAGGTTAACTGATTACTGTATGAACAATACTTTACTAAAAACAGTATCCTCTGAGAGAGAGAGAGAGATTTGGGAGTATACATCACAAATGATTTGAAATTTACTGAGCATACAAATAAAACAGTAAAAAAATGTCATAGATTAATCAGCTGTATTTTGAAAAATATTAAAAGTAGGGAGCCAGTGGTGCTTCTACCTATATATTGTAGTATAGTAAGATCTCACCTAGACTACTGTTCATCTTTCTATGCTCCAACATCAGCACAGGATAAAGTGATGGTTGAAAAAGTACAACAGAGACTTACTAGAAACATTATTAATCTGAAATCAGTTTTGTACGACAATAGATTGAAAGCTTTGAGTCTTTATTCCCTAGAATATCGCTCACTAAGAGGATACTTATGCATGATTTTCAAAGCTTCAAAGGATGTTGCTCTATTTCACACCATCTTCTTGGATTGATATCCTTCTGCAAATAATACTAGGTCTCACAAGTTAAAACTAAGATCTAATATTAAAAAGACAGTTAAAAGAAATCAATTATTTACCCAGAGAACAGTCCCAATTTGGAATACCCCCCCTTCAGAAGTGGAACAAAGTGCTAATCTACAGCAGTTTAAGACAACCTTAGATCTATATATGGGTGATAATAAATATATATAAATTCCACCTTGGTTAAGGGTGATGAGTTCACTATGGGCTAGTCCCTCAAACTTGTACTAACCTATGAACCTAAGTGGGAGGTAGGAGGAAGTAGGCTGTTGGTAAAACAAGGTTGTGCAGCTTATCCGATAGTTAGGAAAATGGATAGACTGGATGGGCCAAGCAGTCCTTATCTGCCATTAAAGTCTATGTTTCTATGTTTCTAATACAGAACAACTAAAATAAAATGTTTTGAGTGTAGCACCCATGGGTTGGTGCTGGGTACTTTGCTTTCTAACATATTAATTAATTAATAAATATATAAATAATTTAATAAATAATGAATACATTAATTAAACAAGTAACTAAATAAATACAAAAATACAACATGTACTGAGTGGAGTACCCATGGGTTGGTGCTAGGTACTTTGCTTTTCACTATATTCATTAATACATACAGTACATACATACAGACAGACAGGCAGACAACAAAATGAAATGTATTGAGATGAGTTCTCATGGGTTGGGGTTAGTTACTTTGCATTTTTGAAAAATGCATAAATAAGAAATAATTTAATAAAAATAAAACATATATACATATGTACATGCATACATATCTTTCTATGTTTCTAATACAGAACAACTACACCCACAGGACATACTGGGAGATGAGTAACTTGTTGCTCAGTGTGCCTTTCCTGGTGAAACACATGTATAAACTTAATACAAAACTAAAATGAAATGTATTGTGAGGAGTACCCATGGGTAGGTGCTGGGTATTTTGCTTTTTAACTTATTTATTAATAACCTGGAGGATGGAATGAGTAGCAGGCTACTAAATATAGTCAGCAATCCAAAAAATACCAGCGCACACCACCCCCCCCCCACAACATAGCATATTAAAACTTCCACTGCCAAAATTGGATATATTTACTTTCAGCTCCATGTAAGGAGAGGGTACTCTTAGTTTCACACTGGAATTCCAATGTGAGTAAGCCAAACCACCAACATCATGGTGGGACCCATGGTTTAGTCCCTATTCTAACTTTCCAACTTTTAAATGCCTCAATGCCTGTCTCATGCAGTGGCCTCAGTGCTCAGGTACAGGGTACAGGGGGTGGGTTGATGGTGCTACGGGGGGGCAGCATGATGTACAGCAGGGATTGGTCCATCATGTGTCTGTGGAACAGAGGTGCAGGCACCTGGCATGGATGGCCAGGGGGGAGGTGATGGCATCTGTCGTGATGGTATGTGGGGGCAAGGGCAGAGTTCCTACTGAGAATAGCACAGGGCTGCGGTGCTACTGGGGCATGGGATGGGGCTCTCCCAGCCACCAGGGCTGAGCTTTGCAGGGCCATGTGCCTGCATTTGGCATTCCTGCAGTCAGACTCATGACCTCCTGCACATGGGATCCACTGTGGGATCTATGCTGGGCATCCGATTAGATGTCCAACTGGGTGTGCAACTCTACCACTGGCTGCCCTGGGAAGACCTGCAAGTTGGGAGGGCAGGCCGGTGGACAAGTGGTGGCCATTGATGAGCTACGTGGGTGGGATATGCACCTCCGGTACATGTATCCCACCCAGTCATGCATAGGACCCAATAATAACAATTACAAACAGTACATTGACACTTGTTATTACAATTCAGATGTTTAAATAACAAACACTTAAAATATTTTACATTAGCCTGCCTGGTGGCACTGAGGGTTGAGGTGCTGGATGCCATGCTGGCGACCCATGTTTGGGAGCAGACTCGCTTCACAGGGGGTTGGCAGGGGAGGAGCAGGATTGAGCATCCAGAGGACTGCTCTCATCTCCTGGGGTAGGAGGGTTCTGCTTCATGCAGCACTGGTGACCCCATGGATCCTGAGGCATGCTGTAGTCTGTGTGGGCATGTAGCAAAGGGTTGGGATGTGGTGGGAGTCTTGCACTCAGTGAAGGGATCATGCCTGGTGTGAGCAGGACCCCATTTGTATGTCTGTGCCCTGGAAACACAAGCAGCAAAAAAACTCCACTCCCTTGATAGGACTCCAACGGAGTCCTCCATTGCATCACCACCAAACTCCCAATGCCATGTTCACTCTACTGGTTCTTCCGATCCCTTCATCTGTCTGGGTTCTGGTAAGATGGGGCCAATCATCACACCAGGTAAGTGGGGGAGTGTCTGTCCCCAATTTCCTGGTGGGGTAGACTTCAGGCGGGAGGTAGCATGGTTTGTGGTGAGTGGGGATCACCTGAGAGCGCTCCAGAGGTAACAAGCGATAAAAAGAGTTAACAAAAAAAGGTTTTACATTGTTTGCTCTGATTACAAAATCTGCAAACTCCATTAAAACTGATGGTGCATACATGAAAAAGCCTTCTTACTCAAGTCTAATTTTAATTGGAGGAATGGAGCACAAAGTTCTCACACTGCTTCTAGTCATTCTGCCCTTCATTAAAGGAATCAATGCATTCAGAAGTGATTTTGGTTTTTGATTCTTTCCCACTCAATTAACGAAGGAAGCAGCATAAAATTTAATACTTAACTATGGGGGTAAAACCTTCAGTTCTGTGTACAACACACAATGATGTATCCAGAGAGGAACTTTAAGAGCAAATTGACAGACATTATTAAATACCGTTTTATAGTTAATGCCAAATACATTATGATTAATAAACATTATATTGGCATAGTTCAGAATTGGTATTAACAATTGCTTAGCTATAAGCAGATGCACTTCATCAGTAGCCTGTTCCCCTTCCCCTGTCCCACACATGTGCCTATACCACGGTTGATTTTTCCTCCTCATTCCCTCGCCAGCCCCTCCACTCACTCCCACTACTCAGTCCCCCTCCCCAGGCACTCTACTTATTCAATTACAATCATTCCACCCACCACTCCCCTGCCTTCCCTCTACCTGTGTTATCCCCCCACTTGTTTGCCCAATACACCCTTTCTACTCCTTCCCCTCCTCTTTGGCCTCCTCTACCTGCCTCACTGCCTTCTGTTACCTGACAAAGCCTTCTGTCTTGGCTGCAGCCCTTTGGTATAAAGATAGTTCTTCTTCTCTCTACACTTCACATCTTTTCTATATATTATCAACTTGTTTACTACCCTCCTGTAACTACTGTAATTAATTGAAAATGCCTTTTACACAGAGTCCTTCTATGTATCGCTATGCAAACAATGTTATGTCTATTGTATTGTGTTCTCTGAATGTATTGTTACTTTCTTATACTGACATGGAACCTCTAAAAAAGAGCACATTGCTCAAAGGTTATTTCCGAATATCTAAATAAATAAAATAAAATCAGTCAGGTCAGGGAGGCCAAATTCTGATACAAAAAGCCCAATTTAGGATTCACTTTTCTCTCCACCCTTTCTATATGGTAAACCATTCTTAAACTATGGTCAAGTAAAATACTCAAATAATTAAAGGTCTTTACCAGTAGAAGGCATAGCCCATGTTTCCCAGTAATACTGTATGTAACTGACCTGATTCCTTTGATAACCTTTGTATTGTCCTAAACATCATTGCTTTTGTCTGTGTCAGATTTAAGATTAGTTTATTCATTTCAATCCAGTGAGCCAACATTGCATACTTATTTTGTAGATACCTGAATTTCCTTAAAGGGCAACTAAACAAGCTAATCATAATAAAGCTAGTGGGCAAAATCTGAAAATGTAGTTTGTAGACTAAGCCATTACCTGTGCTATACAGTCCTTCATTTTCTGTATAAAGTCATTTTGGCTGCATTTTGTCAGTTTTAAAGAATGTAAACAAAGTGCCATGTTTTTAAAGTCCCCGGACCTGATAGTAGCCTAAGATGGCCACGATGTGCTTACATGTTGATGTCATGGAGCCACAAAGCTCCAGAGCAATCAAAGGACTGCTATAGGGACCTTTTAAAAATATAACTTTTAACTCTCTGTGACTGCATATATGGGCAAAATCCATTACTGTGCATGTGTGATACTGTCTAACCCCTGTCAATTATGTGTTGGAGATGTGCTTGGACAGAGGTATTGTGACTCCTGCCAAATGAACCCTGCATGTATGCTGTATGCAGTAGTGCCATGCAAATATGGCAGTGATGGCTAATGGTGCCCACATCTACTGCTGGAAGTGGTGCCATGTCTATGAGGAGCACCCCCTCCTGTAGTCCATGGTGCATACTTGCGGCGGGGTCATCCCTTCACAAGCATGTATCCATGCTGACAGCACATGGCCCTGTGGTCCCCTGCCCTTGTCCACCCCTGCTTGTCTGTGCCAATCACAATAGCTGGGGGTGCGTAAAACAGCCCACTGTTGGCTGGCCTAGAGCTGTGTGAGGGTGGGCATTTCCGGGACTCATATGTTTGCAATGGGGGGACTAGATCACTGTTCAGTTCAACCATGTGCCACTCTGTGAACTCCCTGGTCACTTGTTTTGCACTCCCCTGTCCAGCAGGTACCATGAAGGATGCCAAAAGGCTTCAGGCCTACAGGTTACCATGCAGGAGTTATATGCACTGGCACAGGCCTACAAGGCCAGGGAGAAGGTCATGTCACTGTGCAAGAGCATGCTTGCCAAGGTATAGTACGCCTAGAGTGAAATCACTGAGGTGGCCAATGCCATTAGCAGCCAAGACAGGCGTATGAAAGTGTTTCAGGGACACAAAGTGGCACATGAAGGAGGTCATGGCAATGGAGTGCAGGGAGCTGTATGCTACAGCTGTGGGGCCCACAAGCATTGCTGACCATACCTACTCTGGATCCTGCAGAAGAGTCCATAGAATACATTCTATGGCTTGGGGAGGTAACAGGAATGCTGGGTGGTGGCTACAAAAGATAAGTGGAGCCTGCTCCCCCATGTGAATGACTGCTAGTGTGACATCTTGTTGGCTGCTTGTGTATGTCAGGGATTCTGTAGTTATGGGTACACACACATATGCCAGGGCTAGGTAGGATAGTGCGGGTAGGCCACACCACTGTTTTGCCATCACCTAGTGTGTAACTATCTGTGTGCAGGTCCACGACTGTGCCCATGTGGTGTTGCTTGTGTGCTCTCTGGTTCTTCGAGGTGTTCTTCTTGAGGAGGGAGTGTGTGCTCACTACTGCTGAAAAGTGTGTCCACTGGCACTGAGTGTGTGTTCTCTGGAGCTTTGGGGTCTGCCCACTAATGAGTGTCCATTGATGGGTGGGTGTGTGTACTCATTGGTGCTGGATGCATGTACATAAATGTGGGCATGTGAGCACATTGGTACTGGGCCATGTGCATATTGGTGCTGGGTCATGTGCCCCAAGGTAACAGCGTGTGTGATCACTGGTGTTGGGCTATGCACTAACTGCAGAGTATAGCCAATGCACTGCACACACAGCTTAGAAGACATGGTACTGTACACCACAAGCATGCTGCCTCAACCGGCATACTACTCCATATGGTATGGAACTATATAACTCCCCTCACATCTCCCTACAGCACAACACATGAGATCAGATACAGATAAGTATGGCCTAGGAAAATCTTTGCATGTGTGGCCTCTGCTGCTCACCCATCTGCACCAGCCAGCAGATAGCAGCAAGGAAGATGTGGAAAAGGATGACAACAAGACCTACCTTAAGAACTTGGAACAGGCGGGGCCTATCCCAGACTAAGAGAGGCTTCCCCCCATCAGCTCCCTACTACAGGGGCCCAGCCATTGTCCCCATGTGGCCCAGTGGTCACGGGGTGCAGCCCACCACTGTCCCTGGCATAACCACCACTGTGCTACTCCAGGACCCAAACATTGTCATGGCCATCACCCTAACACCCCCAGGAAATACCACAGGACCAGCCACTGCTGTACCTCTCCATGATGCATCCAGTGGTATGACCATAGACTTGCCACTTCACTCCCATTGCACTGGGCTGGCCACAGCCAGCCCACAGTGCCCATCATGAACCTCCACACTTACTGTGCTGCAGCATCAGCTCTACAATAGCTGCAGGTGGAGTCTGACCCTCTCCCAATGGACAGACATACAGCATTCCAAGCAGCGGGCTGAGGCATGCTAAGCAAAGCACATTGTGGTAGTATGCAACCAGTGTGCTGCAGTGCAGGAGGCTTCAGCCATAGTGGAAGGCACTGTAAGGGTCAGCTAAAGCTCCAGCCTGTCCAGTGGGAGTAGTGCCACCTCACAACAAACACCATGGCATACACCAATGCCATACAGTGCCAGAACAAAAATGCCCAGTACACTGGGGAATCCCAGGTCACCAAGAACACTGCACACACTAGGTTGTGACCTGACTCTCCCCATTGGCAGTACCCCACTGGGCTGCAGCCAGAGACAGATCAAACCATCCTACATTCATGACCTATACCATGCTCAAGATCCACCACCATGCAGGAGACTGCACAGACATACCATCTATAGCCAGGGTTTTGGTAGGGGATAGGCATAGGCTGTGCATGGCCAAATCCCTGCCAACATGGTTCCCCACCTCCCCTGCTGTACCCCTTGTGTCACTGCCATCTGCCACTATGACAAAGCCCTGGTAGTCCTATCCTTGGCATGGATGGCCTGTACTACAGCCCCCACACCACCTGGCTGGTGGGTATCCTTCTGTACATCCCTGTTGCCCCTCCCTACATCGATTTTGTTAGTGTGTAAACCATGTGCTACATTCATGCATGGCAGGGTTGTTATGCCATACACTCCATTGCTCTCCCAAGCTGGATGGCACAAATCTCTGCTGACACCCCTTTTGAGACCTCTTGCTAGCATGGACTTAGGCTTCTGTGTGCCCTATTTGTACCCCCTCATCCAATAGCAAAACATTTGTGTATCGCCCATTTTGTTACCCACCTGTCTCCTATACTGCACTGTTTTCACTGTTGTGGAACATTTACAATACATTACTAAACCGTATTACAGTCTCCTGTGTGATCTTTACTCACCAGCCATATCTGTAAATGTCTCTTATGATTTGGACTCTGTACTGCTAGGCCCCCCTGAACGTTTTGGGATCCCACCTGTTAAGCTCCTCCAGTACCACCCTGATCCTCTGGCTCTGTATCTGTTACAAGTTGTTCTCTGTGTGCCACATTGTACAGTATACAATTGACAAGGAATATGGCACAGGCCTTCAGAGAGGAATACTGGCTGGCACCACCAGAGGGGCCAAGGTACTAGAACCACATCTTGAGCATTCCAAACACACATTTGATAATGTTGCATGTGGCAGTGTGTGCCATGTTGTATCTGTTCTCTGCAAAGGATGTGGGTTGGGAGACAACTGTGAGAACCCAAGGGCATAGGGGATAGGCACTGTCCTCTATGTAGGTAAAGGGCAGAGGTTAGTGTCACACAGAAGTATAGACACAGAGACAGTGAAGGCAGGAACCAACCACCTGTCCATCCAATCTGCCCAGAAACCCTAACCTACCAGGGACCTATTGTACATAGAGGGTTCTACCACATCATGAAACATATGGGTTATGGGGGTGCTAATGGGATATACTTGCTGGTGAGGTAGCCACCAGGGATATCCCCATATTTAAACCTCTAGCACAGGATGGAATTGTGCCATGTGAAAGCATTGTGGGTGCTGCTGAAGTACCATGCTAGGACACTTATGATGTGCACTGTTGCAGTACACATCACCTTGCAATTGATGCAGTAGTACCACTTCCTATTGAAATAGACCTCCATTCCATCACAGGTGGGTGCCCCAGTTGGCAACATGGATACAGGCAATGTCACAGACTACAGATGGCAGGTGCTTAACTTGATGGAACAGCTGCAGGGTTGCTGTTCACCCCACTGTAAGTGCTGGGGAACATGACAAACTCCCTAGCATGGTCCAGCAGAGTGTCTAGGAACTAGCCCAACAGGTATGAGGTGACAGACTGTGAGAAACTGGTGGTGTCCCCCATTTGTGTCTTAAATGTTCTTGTGGCCAGGAAACACACTGCAGCTGTCACCTTCAGCTTTTCGGACAATGCATGGCCACATTGGGGTCTGTCCAGAGCTAGTCCTGTAGCAGCTCACACAGCTGCTTGAACAAAGGCCTATTGAGCTAGTACTGCCCCATGAGCTGGTTGTCACTAAGGACATCGTATGTGATTCTTGGATAGTAATATCTATATGCAGCATAGTGCCTTTGTGGCCTACATATGGGCCCAGGGTGGAAATTGATGCTCTCCTCTTCTTGCACAACCTACTGCAGGAAGTACACTATGTGTACCCCCCTCCCCTCCGAGCACCATCTTGCACTGTGGCCAGCAGTGTGTACACCCATCTCTAGGGTTTGCCCCAGTTTAAAACTGATTCTTTTACAGGTAGTTGCACAGTGTTAAGTGGCTTGTTCTAACACTTTTGTGCAGCACTAATGCACTGAATATTGAGCTACAGTATGCTAATATGCATGGACCTTTCAAAGCTTCATACATTTTCTTTGTGCATGGGTGCAAACAGCTTTAGCAAATGCTATGCTCCCATTTGATTATGGGAGTTCAGTACAATCCACATGCAAAGCGGGCAAAACCACTTTGTGCCCACCCAAAAGCTCTGATGATCTGACCCCAGAAGTCTAAAGACAAATTATGTCATTCATTACATAAGAAGACTGAGGAAAAGAGAGGGACAGATTGGCTGAAGAGCAATGTGGTTGTTAATTTCCCTTCTGGGAACTTCACACAGTGCTTACATACATATGTATTGAAACAATTTAAAAATTCAGCTAAGAATGAGATAATAAATATCAGTGACTTCATAACCTGCAAAATCACCCACCTAGTATAGATTGCCAAAAGCTCTTGTGAGCTGATATATTTGGGAATGACTACATGAGCACTAACAAAAACATATATCAGACCACAAGGGTAAGGACATCACAGCACATAATCTACAAGCTATGGTTTGGGGATACTGAGAAGGTTCCCAAACCAACACGGAGAGGGGACTGCAACAAAGTTGTATTGTTGCAGGAAGATAATGGATCGTTAGGCAAACAACCCTTAATACTAAATATGGTTTAAATAAAGAAAAAAAATGAATTAAGTTATTTAAAACATTTTGAAAATAATAAGATATGGATGAAATTAATACACATGAAACAAGGAGAGTAAATATATCAGTGTTGAGTCAAATTATACAAATTTTGAATGGTCAAAGCTGAATTGTCAAAAAGTAGGTAAACAGGTTTGAGACTCACCAGAACCACAGGTACTGAAATGTATGCAAAATAGGGGAGCTCAGAGTATGATTCCAGATATTATGGGCAGACTTGAATTTGTAATACTGTATGTGTCACCACATTAATGGAAGCTATAACACATATAGTTTGAGACTTATAGTATTGATAAGTAAACAGATTTAAGGATGCTGCTAATACATGTGGTAAAGAGGCCATAGTTCTTATCTTGTCACTCCAAACTCTGATTCTGGGTGACGCTCAAGTGTCTCACACTGATTAATCACAGTGCAGCACTGACAACCATTTTTAGATTTATTGGTAGTTGCTCTAATTTTACAGATTGGGTAGATGGGGGAATTTTCCCATACACTTGAGTTTGTTGGCACTATGCGCTGTGATGTCATCATATTAATGGTCATGTGCTGTCACCCTGGGCACACTTGATTTTGATGGACACATCAATTCTATGGCCTAGACACCATCATTGCAGAATCTGACCTGGATGTTGTGATCATTACTGAGCAATGGTGCCCTGAAAACTATGACTGGGAACATGCTATACCAGACTATACTTGGTTCAAGAAGTGCAGGGTGGGAAGAAAAACAGTGGGTGTGGTGCTTTATGTGAAGGAAAGCATAACAATGACAAAGACACAGGGAATATGGGGCCAGAGGTAGTGTGGGTAACCCTGGAGAAGGGGAACAGAACCACTGTTCTCACTGGTGTGATCTACTAACTTCCAGACCATGGGAATGAGTTAGATAAGGTACTGATAGAAGCCACTAGCAAGATGGTAGAAAAGGAGGGGGTGGTGCTGGTTGGGGATTTCAGTCTGCCAAATGTAGACTGGAGACTGCCAACTGTGACTTCAACTAGAAGCAGTGACACCCTGGACACCCTGCAGGAGGCATTCCTAAAGCAACTGGTCAGCAAACCCACACATGATAGAGAAATACTGGAAACGGTACTCAGTAACAGGGACAGTGTTGCAGATGTCAAGATGGAACACTATCTGGGGACCAGTGATCACCATGCAGTGTGGTTTAATATAAGCACAGCTGCAGAACTGAACCTCACAAGAGTGAAAGTCATGGAAATTTTGAGGGTAAATTCTATAAAGACAGTGAATGCCTCAAGGTTGACTTGGCAGGGGGGATGACCTACTGTAGGTGGGGTGAAAGAACAGTAGGTGAAGATAAAAGGTGGCATAGCGAAGGCAACAAACCTCTGCATCAAAAAGTAAGTAAAAGTAAGAGGAAAAAAGACTGCTATGGTTCTCAAAAGAGGTGTCTGTAAAAGTAACAGCTAAAAGGGTGGCATTCAGAAGATAAAATGAGATGCAGAGAGAAGAGGATAGGAAGGTGTATCAGGAGACACAGGGAGATGCAGGGAAAGCAGTAAGGAGTGTGACATCCTGTAAAAACTGAAGAGAGAACAGCCCTAGTGGTAACAGGAGGGAATATTTTTAGTTATCTAAGTGAAAAGAAGAAAACCAGGGTAAGCACAGAAAGGTTAAAAAGTGATAGTCAGGACAGTTCATGTGGGACCAGAAAAAGGCAATATTCTGAACAAATACTTTTGTTCGGTGTTCACAGTAGAAGGAGAAGAGGAAGGGGAACAAAAAAGTAACAGGAGCACTGAATAGAGTGTAAAGGAATCTACTCCTTTCTCACAGAAGAAAATCCAAAAGGGACCTACTAATCTGAAAGTGGACAAAGCAATGGAACTGGACAGGCTTCACTGGGTGCTGGCTTCTTTAACATGAAGATCACTGTGTGCTAGATTCTTTAACATGAAGATAACTGGATGCTAGATTCTTTAACATGAAGATCACTGTGTGCTGGATTCTTTAACATGAAGATAACTGTGTGGTAGATTCTTTAACATGAAGATAACTGGGTGCTAGATTCTTTAACATGAAGATCACTAGGCAATAGATTCTTTAACATGAAGGTCACTGGGTGCTAGACTCTAATATAAAAATCATCTGGTGCCAGATTCTGTAACATGTAGATCACTGGATGTTTAATTCTGTAACATGAAGATCACTTGACCTGAGATGAAAACAGGTGGTGGAGATGGAGGACTGGGGAAACCAGTACAACAAAGAGAGTTCTGCCATTCACAAAGTGGTATGCCATGAAAAGGGCAAGCGCAAAATTGTGAATGCAAAAATATCAATGGCAAAACAAAGTGGCACAAAGACACTGGGAAAAACAGTGATCTCCTCAATGACAACTGATAACATTCTCCCCTTCCCCAAGTTGCTCCCCCCCCCGGAGTTAATTATATATAATAAGGGGAGTGCAGGGGGCAAAGCACCCCACAAAGCAGGATGCTGGGGTGAAAGTCCTCTGCAGAAATTCACTACAGCAGTGTTGTCGCTATTTCAGTGATCGCTGCTATTTCCCAGTCGCTCTTTGTGTTCATGCTATTTTTCAGTCACCTCTTTGTAGTCACCCTTTTGTGCTCACCCTTTTGACATGGAACCTCACAAAGCAGATAACCCAGGTCAAGTATCCCTGGAAATGCTCTTCTCCTCTGGGGAGGGAGGCCATCTAGCTCTTGCTGTGTTGCTGCCACCTAGGGGCCCACATGTGGTAGCACAGTTAGTAGCTGCTTAGTAGATGAAAGAACATTGGCAGGACTCTGTACACTAGTGTGTGTGTGGGTGTGTGTGCACGTATGTGTGTGTGTACTGGAGTTCCTTTGTGCTAATGTCCTGCTATGCCAAGTTCATATGACTAGGGACCTGCTCTGGTGGGTTACCCTAAACACAACCAGCCTCTTCATGGGGTTTAAGCAGGGGTAACACAGTACCTGAGATGAGACAAGGTGAAGGGGTTCATAGGTTGCTGTCAGTGGGTCAGGTGAGGCAGCCTGACTGACAGGTGAGGAGGAAAAAGAACAAATAAAAAACAAAAACAAGTTTTTCTCTGCTGTCACCAACAATTATAGGATGAATACTGGACTCCTGTATTGCAAAATATCACGTCTATCAACAACTTTGTTTCTGGCTGAGTTGAAGAAAAACAGGATATAAATGAATGGTTATTGTGCTTGAATTGCAGAGACACTCTTTCCACTCAGATTGAAGCTAAGATGAATAATTTTTCAGTAGAAATTAACCGATATGTTTTTAAATTAAAAACAACATTTCATGACACGTATAATGATCATCTGTACAATGTTGTGATAAATCTGGGAGTGCTAAGTGTCTCAAGTAAGCAGAACATCCAGTGACCTGCTTTATAAATACTGGTTCAGTATTTTTGTTGTTTTTATTGTCTTTAGTTTCCAAATAGATAAGAATCAAGAAACTAAGTAACAAATATTGACAGTGGCTTGCACCAACAACTCCAAATATCTTTAAACTGGCTTCTGTTTGAAGGACCTCTATGATTATTTTTATTTATTTATTTATTTATTTATTTATTGAATACAATCGGAATTAATATCTTTGAGTCAGAGACTCCTTTAAAAAGGTTCCACGTCATAAAAACAATACAGAGCATATAGTGTACAGACATCACAATATAAATAGCAGTGTGGAAAATATCTCACCTTACGAATGATACATGGTAAATTACAACAGGTGAATGTGGTACAGGATAATTTCAACAATCAAAGACAAAGCAGTACAGTGACAAAATACAATAGATACAGTAATTATGATGCTCTGCTGTATTCTGCTACTGTTGGCAGTGACATATGTCACCTACCAGACTAAAGAGACAGAATGTAAACTGCAGAGACAGAAAAGGAAGGCATTCTTCAGGACAGGAGCTATCATACTGTAATTGGTGGTGTCTTCCCAGTTCATTTCCAGAATCTGTATCCTGACATTATGTTTACTGAGTATCCTGAGCCACAACAATGTAAAATGTAGGAGTCAGATTTTTTCTTCTGATAAAAAATAATTTGTTAATAAACTAATATGCAGGAGAAAATAATTATATAGAGATGGAACCAGGCTTGTATAGAGAAATGCAGATATTTACCAATATGAATATTTACCAGTTTTATACAGGGTCCCTAAACAGCACTAGGATTTGTCATGTGGGTTGTCACTTCACAGTGAGCTCCAGCAGCATTTTCAGTGTGTTTTTATGTTTCAGATTAACCTGTACATACATTAAAAATCTAAGGCAATAACACTTTGATGTCAACTTTATTGAAAAATAAGAAGGGGACATTTTTAATTGCTACTGATGCTGGAGAGTAAGCAACATGACAAATATGACTATATACATATTTTGGGCATGCTGTATTTCAGGAAAATATTGGGAGCAAGCAGTGATAGTGACATAGAGCTATTGACTGTCACCAGTGACCCAGAGTTGAACTAATTTGTTGGGAGGTGGGGGACTGCCGAGCAAACAGGATAGTTCAGGACAGGGAATTGGGAAGGGGAGAACTGCTGAACCACTGGGGAATCAGGAACTTGACAGATTGGGCAGGGAGGGGATTGGAGAAACACTGAAGTCAGATGATTCTGTGCATTTCTGATGTATAAAAGGAGCATGGTAGCAACATAGCTGTCTGAAAAAGGCACTATGCTATATATATGCAGCATTATTATTATAAAGGATAAGCTAATTGCTGGCATTTTCTGTACACAGAGTCCTAAATAAATATTGCTATTTGGGAAATAGCAAGTCCTATGATAAGGCTAGTAAGAGTGGGTGGGTTTCTTAGATACAAGAGGAGAGAAAAGATTAGGGCTACCACAGGGATGAACCCAAGAGATGAAATTATACAATATATGATGGTCTAAAGAAATCATGAATGAAAGCAGGAATAAAAGGAACCAAGTAAAGAAAGTTAATTAATGAGGTTAAAAGTCAGGTCATTTGTTCTCAGTGGCATACTGTACATTGATGACTCAGCAGTTATTACTGATTTTTTTAGTGGGGGGAGAGTCAAGTTTTTTGGTTTTTTATCTTGGGCCAAGGTTTATCAGGGAAGGGGGGGCTGTGATGGTGAAGAAAAAGACCAGTATGACATTGAGGCTATTTCAAAATACAGTTGAGACACCAGAATGTAAACACATTTGGGGTAGAGGAAATAATAATAAAAGAAATAGTTTTTACAAGATGCAATAGATAGGGAGCATAGGATAGAAAATGATTTAATGAATGGGTAGTTTATTAAGAGTAATGACTTGGAATGTAAAAGGTTTGCAAAACCGAATGAAAATAAACAGAGTGATAAAATATTTAGGAAGGAAACATCAATATGGCTCTGATGCAAGTAACACATCTAACAAGCAAGGAAACAATATGATTCACAAACAGATCTGGACCAGGGGTGGGATCAGAATAGTCCAGAAACTCAAGAGGTGTAATGATTACTTAAAATAAAGCAAAATTAATTCCACATATTTAACACAATGATTGATACACAAGGAAGGTTTTATCATAACACAAATATACGTACAAAACTGTCAATAAAGTTATATGACGCCATGTAGGATCCTAACCAAAATTATCCTAATTTTTTTACAAAATTCCTTTTAACTTTAATAATATTTGACACTCCTTATGTAATAGGAGGAGATTTTAATTTAGTAACAAGCCAGTTAGACAAAACCACAGGCTGGGATAGTATGCAAACATCAGAGAGAAGAATAATTAAAGGATTTTTGTCAGATCTAGGTCTGAGAGATCCTTGTAGGGAAATTTAAAAAGACAAAATAATATATTCTTTCTTTTCAGTTATACACCAAGCTTATTGCAGGATTGATGTCTTTCACAATATTGCATGCAATAATAGGTATTGAATATCCCAGAAAAAAAATTCTGATCTCTCTCCATGTATTTTAATATTGAAGTTATCAGAAAACATATCAATAAATAGATTGTGGGGGATGGATCCAACTTTTTTTTTTACAAAAAACAAAATTTATGAAAAATTGTTACAAGAGACACAGGAGTTTTTCTGAAACAACACCTTAAAAGAAACATCCATAATTAACATTTGGGAAGCCTTTAAAGTCTGGCTCAGAGGAAGAAATGCTTACTATTGAAATAGCAGATAAAAAAATCAGAACTCAAACATTGCTGGAACTGGAAAAACAAAGTACAAAACCTATCCAAAAGTCAGAATACATAATCTGATAATACGATATATAAGAGACTGATGCAAAAAATGAAACAATACAATTTGTCACTGAAAAGACAGAGAAACCTATTTTAAACACTAGATTGAACTACTATGTAATGGCAGATAAGCTGCTAAAATTACTTGCTTGACAAACCACAAAAATACAGAAAGATGGCACAATATTAGCACTAAAAGATAAAAAACAATAAACAAACCAGAAGAAATTAACAATTGTTTTGCGAAATATTATTAAGAATTTCATACTTCTCAATTAGATAAGGATGTCCAGAAATCAGAAAAATTTGTGTTATGGATTAAAATGGGGAAAAAGGCTAAAGAAATGAAAGAGCAACTGCATCAATCCATCACTCAGATTGAAATAGAAGAAGCTATACAGACTCTTCCCAGTGGAAAATCCCCTGGTCTAGATGAGATAAGAATAAAATTATATAAAACATTTAGGGCCAGATATTCAAAACTTTGCGCCGGGCAAAAACCGTTTGCGCAGGTTTAGCGATGGGATTAGCAGGTCTGCTATATTCAAAAGGCCAAATAGCGCGGGCAAACTGCATTAGCGCCGGGCAAAATTATTATGTATGCAAGGGGCAAACTGACATGAATACAGGCACAATGCTATATTCAGCGACTAGCGCCGCGCTAAGTGGTTTTGCGCGACTTAGTGCGACACTTAGAGTAGTGCACATTACAGCCCAGGAAAAGCTTGTCTTAACCCTGGGCAATCAGCTTTGCGCGACACTATGGCTTTTGCGCAGTGTTTGTGTGGGTTTAGCGCAGGTTTTGCGTGACTCTAACAAATAAATATGACACATAGATAAAGCCAAACATAGAGGAAACATACTACACTAACTTGTTTTTTTTCTCTTTTAGATATTTCCTGAAGAAGACCTAAGGTCGAAACGTAGATTTTTAACTCTATTTTCTATTTTCAGCGTGTATTCAATATAACCATTTTGTTTTGCTTCTAGACCACATGCTGACGCAGCACCTTGTCTTTGTTTTTTTACAATTTGTATGCTGCTAACTGATGGCATCACAATGATGCCATCATCTGCCACCAGTCCCAGCCATGCCAGGCAGTAAGTGGTGACCCTGACACCAGTGGACAGCATGGCAGTGTGGCCATACAGCACACACCTGCGGACCGCACTTCTGTGGACACCAACAGATGCCAGCACACACATGCAGCACTGTGGGCATGGAGGATGTTGAGGGGAGCATGTATGGGTGGCGAGGCTATGCTACAGACCAGGTGTGGCCACAAGGCTGGGACACATCATGCAGTGTACATAGGCCAGTATTGGGAATACCCCAACACCAGTGTGCCTTTCGGATAATATATGCCCCCCCAGTCACATACCGCACAGCTGTAAAACTGCCATAGCACACAAAGCCAGAAATGTACATGTCACTGTGAGCATCCATGCCACAGGTGCAGCATCTGTGGGTCACACAACAGCGTAACAGTAATGTCCAGTGTCAGTAAACACCCACAGGTTGGGCCTCTCACTGTGTATAGTGCAGTCATCATCACTGCCCTACACACCATAGGCATTGCTGTTTCTGCACACTACTGGCCCCCCTTGCTACTGTAGTTTCTGCTGTGCACTGTAGCATGCCCTACAGTGTGACAGTTACATACAGCACCACCACCTGTGCCTATGCTGTATTGTTCCCTGGGGTACAATATGCTATGCTATGCTGTACTGCTTACATGTAGCCTGTGGCTATCATCGTGCACTGCCAGACTGACCTACAGGTGGAGCTGCGGTTGGACCTGGTCAGCCCCTGTACTTCCAGATGGACCTACAGATGGCTCTGTGGGACCCTGCAGTAATGCTGGGCAAACTGCATGCAAATCAGGGTACTATGAGATACTAATCTGGTTGTTTGCCCAGAGACTACCTAAGTAGGCTCATTTGCATGGTAATTTTGAATATGGCACATTTTAGCTCCGGGCAAGTGTGTTTGCACCGGGCTAACTGCTTAGCTCAGCGCTAATGCCGTGCTAATGTGTTAGCATGGCGCTAACGGTACGGGGAATATTATACAGTTTTGACCACAGTTCTTTCACATCTGCTGCTTCCTGCAGCTGTACTGAGTCCATGCACTTGCTGGCACACACATTGGCCACGTAGTTCATCTGTACCTGCCCTCATGTTGCTGTGCACTGTGTTGTTGTTGTGGGTTGCACTTCCTGGTTGCTTTATTCAGTGCTGTCTTATTCCAGGACTATGTTTGCCTTGCATTCCCAGCCCAGTTTGCATGGCCTCATTACCATGCTATATTCGTAAGCTGTTTGCCCTGGGCTATTCCTTTTGAATATAGCTTGCCCTGTGCTCTGGGCTAAGTTTGCCTGCCGGGCAGTGCTAATTTTGCCCCGGGGCAAAGTTTTGAATATCTGACCCTTAGAATCTATATTAATACCAAAACAAGAATTAAAGTTTAATTCATTCTTTAATCTCCACAAAATTCCCGATTCTTTTAGATAAGCCACTATTCAGGTTTTCCTAAAAAAAAAAAAAATAAAGATCCGCTGAACTATGATTCATATAGACCGATTTCTCTTCTTAATACAGACTACAGCATTTTTTTACTAAAATATTAGCTAAAAGATTAGATTTAATTTTATCTTATCTCGTTAGTCAAGATCAAAATGGAATCATTAAAGGTAGATCACTTACTGAAAACATCAGACATACTTTAAATATAATTTAATTAAACACAGCAACAGATGCAACATTAGATGCAACATTATTTGCAATAGATGCTGAAAAGGATTTTGACCATGTTGAATGGCAATACATATTCTAAATTCTGCACAAAACAAGTTTTGGAGCACAGTTCAGAGGATGATTACAAATTCTATATGATAGGCCAGAAGTTATAATACAAACTAATTATAATCTATTGGGGAAAATAAATTTACAAAGAGGAACCAGACAAGGCTGTCCTCTCTCTCCCTTGATATTTATTATCATTATGGAAACATTTGCTCTCAAAGTAGGGACAACAATAAAATACAGGGGATAAGTATCAATAATAAAGAACACAAGCTAAGCTTATATGCACATAATGTGTTACTTTTATTTAATAAATCCAGAACAGTCAATACAAGAATTTACCAGATTAACTGAAAGCTTTTACAAAGTGTTTGGTTACAGAATTATTTGGTCAGAATCCATATTATTAAAATTACTTATGAATACTTAAATAAACATTCCACCATCATACACTTGTCAACAAACCAATTCTCAAATACATTATCTAGGGATTAATATAAAAGCAAACATTCAAAATGTGTATAAGGCAGATTTTGAAAACACTATAACAGAGATTCATAATTAAAAAGATGGGGACATTACCACTAAACCTAATTGTTAGAACTAATACGAAGAAATTAAAAATACTCCCCAGAAATCTTTTTCTCTTTCAATGTATAGCAGTACCAATACCTCAAGCACATTTTAGTAAAATCAAAACTATAATGACATTTCTTTGGAAACAGAAGAAACCTAGGACAGCATATACAACCCTCAGATTACCCAAAGAAAAAGGTGGACAGGCATTACAAGATCTATATATAGTACACAGCCATAGATATGCCCTAAGCTAAGGAATTTGCTGTGTTTAGCCTATGTTCAAAAAGCAAGAGATTTACAAATATGTGCTACTACCTGTACCACTATTAATTGCTGGGTGAAGGCACATAATATAATGAAAGAACAACTAGGAATGATTAAATTTAGTCCTATTTATAAAAACTTCAACTTCACCCATTCAATATATGGAAATAACTTTAAAATATAGAAGGATAAGTGTATCAGGGAAATAATATGATGTTTGATAAATATAACTTAAAAACATTTGAAAGATTACAACAGCAACGTGAATTACCACAAACACAAACATTCAATATATTCCAATTAGAAATTATATCAATGAAAATAAAAATGCAATAAAAGTGACCAATGAGTCAACATTAATAAAACTACTACTGGACAGAGAGGATAAGGTAAAGTTGATATCTGTAATTTATCAAACAATTATGGAAAAACAAGAAAAATGACATGAATAAACAGAGTAAAATGGGAAAAAGACCTGGGGCTGAACATTACAGATGAATTATGGAAACACATTGTTAACTCCTTTTCGATAAAAGTGAAATGATCAAAGTTACAACAGATACAACTGGATACTGTGCACCGAACATATTACACCACCTCAAAATTACATTATTTTAATAATACAATTTCAGAAAAAATGCCCCAGATAAGCTAATACTTCAGAAAAAGTGATACATCTGATCCAAACATGTCTCTATCTCATGCATTTCTAGAGTACAATTCTGAGAACCTCAATGAATATAATAATAAATCCAATAATTTTAACACAATTATTAACAATATTTGGAATAATCACATTAAATTATATTGTGGAGGAATATCAGCAAAAACTTATGACTATAACTTCAATTATTGCCTGGAAGTACATTATTTTAAAATGGAAAGATAATGTCCCACCAGTTTATGAATCTTGGTTGAATATGATAGTAGATGTGTTAAAACTAGGACAAATATACTATAAAAAAACTGACCCGAAGGATTCCTTTAAAAAAATATGGGCACCATTTAGTGAGGTATTACAGCAGGGTCAACTGTAAGTTACAAGTGTATAATTAAACTGTAGAACCTTAGGGTAAGAATAGATTCCTGGACCCCTGGTTACGATAATAAATATGACCAACACTCTGAAATAAACTTTGGATGAAACAATGGTCTCAATTATTTATCTGAACCACAAAAAAAACCAAAAAACAAAAGAAAGTTCTTAATTGCTGTTTATGCTGGAGAGTAGGCGACATGAAAAAGATGACTGCAATACATACATATTTTGGACATGCTGCAAGCTAGGACAAAGTTGGGAGCTGGCAGTGACATGGACATACTGTAGAGTTGCAGACTGCCACCCAGTGACCCAGAGCTGGACTATTTTGTTGGATGGTGGGGAACCACTTAGCCACCAGGGCAGTGCAGAACAGGGAGATAGGAATGGGAGAACTGCTGAATTACTGGGACATCAAGAACATGATGTACTGGGCAGGGATGGGGAACAAACTTAGGTCAGATGGTGCAAACAAGCAGAGGATGGAAGAACCCAAAGGGCTTGCAAGCAAAGTAATAAATTTGAGAATCATAAATAACAGCCCACATGTTGATTCATATATGCTGAAAGGTTAGAAAATGTATTACAATCCAGGGATATTAAAGACAGGGCAAAAGGTAACTATAAAAAGATTCAGAAATGCTGCAATCTGATTGGCTGTCAGCATTCTGAGAGACTTACTTTAAGCTAGCAATAATATGAGACAGGGAGGGCAGTGTTGGGCTATACCTGACAGCCCGTGGTGTAAAGAGCCCCAGTGGTATGGAAGAGGACTTTATAACCCTGGAGAGTCTGATATAACCCAATACTATCCATCATGGAGGTTATTATATGATTCAGAAAAAGGGTTGGTGGCTATGAATTTTAATGAAAAGTAAAAAAAGAGAAAAAACTACATAAAATAAAAAAAATAATAAAATTTATAAAATTGAGCATATGAACATGATTATTGTAAAGTAGTCCCTTTCTGGTGTACTTGCCACTTGAGCATGCTGCTGTTGGATGCTTTGATTTTCAGTGCGCCCCCCCCCCAGAGTGTGTTATTCAGTGCTGATGACAGTTTCCATCCTTCTGTGCTATTCCTTTAATACTGTGCAGCCTTAGGTAGACAGTACTACTGCCAGAATGGCACTGCACACCCACCTCAGGTAAAGAGACTCATGAGTGGTCAGGAGACAATGAGCAAGCAGGGTAGAAAAAAATAAATCTTGGTACTGTGGAGTGAGCTGAGGTTGGAAACCTGTAAAACATGTAAATGTTTTTTGGATGCTTTTTTATGTGGAGAGGTGTTGGGGAGCTAGGTGGGTTGACAGCTTATGTATCTTGAGCTGCCTGTAGTGCTCCATTAAAAGTAAAGGCTTTCTAAACATGCTTATAAAACTGAACAAAGTATTTGGTGGATGTCTGGGCAGTTTGATTTATCAAGAGCATGGGAAGTGAGCAATGGCTTGTTTTCAGTGAACAGAGTTGTGGGGAGGTCACTCGCTAAGTGAAGGAAAAGAAACAGCTGGTGCATTTTGAAAATTCTATGGGACACAGTGATACTGGACCATAATTAGGCAACCAGTGACTGGAACTCATTATTTTCTGGTCTCTGTTGCCTGATGCCAGAATACAGCACGAGTTGTAATGATATATCTGTCTGTCTGTCCGTCTGTCTATCTATTTATCTAATAGATGTAGATATATACATACATATATATCTATTAGCATATGCAAGCTGAGTACATTGCGCTAAGTATACGCATGTGCTAAGTTACCCACAGTGAAGCCCACCAGGATGAAGTGCAGTGTCACATGTTTACTGCATGATATAAGGGATTAACTCCCATTGAAATTGCATTGTTTGCTGCAGTAAATCTACTGCAGAATTCTACAGTGCTGTGCTTCATTCTGATGGGCTTCACTGTATATAAGCCCTTGTTTGGTGGGCAGTAAGGGTCAGTAGCCCATGCTTTGCCAGCATTATGTCTGTTATACAGTACTGTGCTAGCAATTAAACTGAATGGAATACTCCACTCACGTGTCCGCATGATCATTGCATGGTGTCAGAATGGAATGCCTACAGATTCCAATTGCTCTCATTCTACATGGATATGTTGCTGACAATTGCAGAAGATTTAAGCAGCAATTTTAGATTTTCTTGGTTGCCAGTGGAATCACTGAGAAGTCCCAGAAGATCCATGCTATGAACATTTTGCATGTGGTAGGTCCTGCTGTGTTGGAGTTATACAACACTTTCAAATGGGACAGGGAGGATGATAATGAGAAACAGGACAAAATGTTGTTACAATTTGACAGCTATTGTAACCCGAGAAAGAATGTGACTTATGAGAGACACCTGTTCAATATTAGGAGCTAGAATGATTCATAAATAACTGAACTAAGGCCAAAAGCTAGATCCTGCAAATTTGGAGACTTAAGTGAATCATTGATCAGAGATAGAATTGTACGTGGCATACAGAGTGAGCATGTGAAATGCAAACTGTTGAGTGAAGTTTACTTAAAGCTAGACAAAGCCATAGATATATGCAGAGCTGCTGAACTGAGTGAAATGTAAATTGTTTAAGTGAAAATGGTCAGGAAGAAAGATCAGTTCAAGAAGCATCTGTACAAGACATTAGAGTAAAAACAGATGCCAATGTGAGCAAATGGAGTTATTTACCTCGAATGAATAAAGTTAAAGTAAGAAGTGTGGGCATGAGCTTGAGATAAATAAATGCCCAGCATACAGACACTTTTGCAGACTTTGCAACAGAAAAAATAATTTTGCTAGCATACGTTGTGCGAACAAACAAAATGAGATACATGTTGTTAGAGAAGAGGATGGCCAGGAGAAAGAAAGTGCTTTTAGTGTTGAGACTGTGACTACCTACAAGCCGGAGACTGACTGGAAAGTAAATCTGAACATACATGAGAAAAATCTGACATTTAAACTAGACACTGGAGCACAGCATAATGTGATGTCTTTTCAGATGTACTGTATAAGATACTGTCTAGGGAAGCAGTTCAAAGGTAGACAGACAGATTGTTTTCCTATTCTGGGTATACATTTCATATGAAAGGCAAAGCGATGTTGTTGACATGTTTTAAGAAAAAGTATGATTTGTTGTCATTTCAAGTGATTGATGGAAACGTGACAACAGTGTTGAGCCTGTCTACTTGTTTGGAATTGAAGCTCATAAAGAAGATATTTTCAGTGACTGTTGCAAATGAGAGCATAGGGTAAACCACAGAAGAAATATTGGCTGAATTTGCTGATGTATTCGAGGAATTGGGATGCTTAGAGGGTGAGCTCCACATTAAGGTAGACAAGTCAGTTAGCCCAGTGATCCTAGAAAAATACCTTTTGCATTTAAAGATAAAGAGAAAACAAAACTAGAAAACATGGAAAGAATGGGGGTTATGAAAAAGAGGAGAAACCCATGAGCTGGATCAACTCAATGGTAGTTGTAGAGAAATCAGACAAAGTAAGAATGTGCATAAATCCCAGAGATCTTAATAGAGCAATTAAAGGAAAGCATCACCCAATGAAGAAGGTTGAAGAGGTTGCAGTCAACCTAGCAAGGGCTAAAGTTTTCACAGTGCTATATGCTAGACATGCCTTTTGGCAGATTGAATTGGATGGGCCCAGCTCTGATTTAATGAGTTTTAATACACTCTTTGGGCAGTACAAGTTAAAATGTTTCCCTGTTGGGATCTGCTCAGCTCCAGAGGTCTTCCAAAAGAACATTTCACACATTTTTGAAGGGCTCGAGTACACTGAAGTCATTATGGATGACATTCTAGTGTGGAAAGCAAATGTACAAGAGCACAATGAGAGGTTAAGAAATGTTGTAAAAAGAGCCAAAGATAAGTATTTGTCTATATACCTGAAAAAAATCTGAAATCAGAATGTCAGAGGTCCAGTATATAGGACATTTATTTATTTATTTATTTATTTATTTACTAGATCATCGGTTTACAGACCTTTGAGTCATAGACTAATTTACAAAGGCACCTCGTCAGGAGAGCAATACATCACAGTAGACAAAACAGTTCAGTACATAATGCTTAGATTAAAAAAGCAACAAGTGTTACAGGCATTCACTGGTGGTACACGCTTGGTAATAGGTAGATCACAGTAGTCATAATATAGGTACACGAGTACCACGTCAGGTAGCAACCAGAGATATTTTATTACATTAGTCAGCAGATGTTGCATGAGGCCCAGGTATATACTGTATAGCAAAAGTAGACAGGGCAGATCCAGCCTAGGGGTGAAGGTAAGGGGCAGTTGGGGAATTATGTGCAGTTGCAGCAGCAAGTGCTTGTCAGATGGCTTCTGAGGGAAACCTTGAAAGGATCAAGCTTAGTGGAGTCAGCTACATTGGCTGGGAGGGAATTGAACCAGGAGGGTGCCCGATAGCAAAAGGATCTCTGGGCCATAGAGGTCCTTACCTTCAGAACAATAAGGGAGGTTATGACAGTGCTGCATGTGGAGACTGAGGGGGAGGCATGCTTCAGGGAGGTGGAGACCTCAGGGGGGAGAGCTCTAGCAGGGTCTTTTTTACAAGAAGGCAGGTTTGGAAGTGGAGTCTTTCTTCAAGGTTGAGCAAGTTGGTGGTGGAGTACAGCAGGCACGTATGGGTGCACCTAGTGGCTCCCAGCATTAGTCTACAGGCCTTGTTTATAGAGAGCTAGATGCTTGCAAGTGTAGTGTTGTCGGCTGCAGCATAGATGGGCAGCCCATAGTCGATTAGCTACAAGACAGAGGAGGTGACTGCCAATTTAAGGGCCTCTTGTGGTAGGCAGTTCCTATGGTGGTAAAACAGTCTAATCCTGACATTGGTGGCAGTAGAAAGAGCATTGATATGAGAATGGAAGGAGAGTGCCGAATCAAAGGTAATGCCCAGATACTTGTAGGAGGAAACTTGCTCAATGGGGTTTAGTGTGCTAGGCAGTATCATGAGAGGGACACCACTGGCTTTGCTTTGGCGATGTGAGAAGAGCATAGCTTTGGTCTTTTTTAGGTTCAGGACTAGCTTTCATGATGTGAACCAATGCTCAGCTCTATCAAAAGCTTGTTGGAGGGTGGCCTGGAGTGTGTTGGGGTTGGGGTCAGCAGCGAAGAGCACAGCATCATCTGTGTAGAGGAGGATCTTACTTGGGCAGGCCAAGGGGAGGGAGTTGAGGTAGAGACTGAAGAGGAGAGGGCCTAAAATGGAGCCTTGGGGAAACCCAGAGTGGACAGGTCGTGTGTCAGATAGGGTGCTATTAATTTTTACACAAGTAAGGATTGACTTTTGGCAGACACCAAGAAGATAAAAGCAATTATCCCAATGCACATTTCCCAAAATAAGACTGACTTACAGACATTTATGAGCATGGTAAACTACCTGGCAAAATTCATTCCAAACCTATTATCTATAAATAAACCACTGTGAGAGTTACCAGCTAGAGACAGTATGGCACTGGGAAGGTCATCAGCTGCAGGCCTTTTAAAAATTGAAAATAATTATCACAAACCCTACTGTTCTGGTCTACTATGACCTGAGAAAACCTGCAGAATTGTCTGTAGATGCATCTTCAGAAGGGCTGGGTACATGTTTGCTGCAGGAGGGGAGGCTTGTTGCTTTTGCTTCTATATCAATTAACAATACTGAGAAATTATACACAAACTGAGAAAGAAACACAGACCATTGTGTTTGGCTGTTCAAAATTCCATCAATATATTTACAGCAGACAAAAGGTAGATGTTGAATTTGATCACAAGCCCTTAGAGAGCCTTTTCAATAAACCACTTGCCACAGCCCCACCAAGAATCCAAAGCATGATGTTAAAACTACAAAGGTATGATTTGAGAGTACAGTGCACAATGGGCAAAGAACTTCACATAGCAGACAGTCTGAGTAGGGTGGTCGGAGAAAATCCTGCGCCATTAACTGAGACAAGTATGAAGTTCATAGTGGACTACATGCCTTCTAGTGATGAGAAACTGCATTTATTTCAGCAAGAAACCAACAAAGATTCTGCTTTAGTCAAACTGAGAGACACATTTTTGAAAGGGTGGCCCATGCAAAAGCATCAGAGCACCCTGAGATAAGGCAGTACTGGCTGTTCAGAGGTGAAGTCTCCATAGAAAATTGACTTGCAACAATGTGAAAGACTGATAGTGCCACATTTTTGAGACCAGATATGTCAGCCAGATTGCACAACAGCCACTTAGGCATTGAAAAATGCTAGCATAGGGTCAGAGACCTCTTATTCTGGTCAAGGATTAATAGTCAGATTAGTGTCATGATAGCAAAAAAGGGTGATGTTTGCAATCAGTACATGAAAGTGCAATCCAAAGAACCGCTGCAGCCACATGAGATACCAGATAGACCTAAGCAAAAAGTTGGGGCTGACCAATTTGAATCTGAGAGAGGAAATTATCTAGCAATGGTTGACTATTACTCTAAATTCATTGAGATTTCAAGGTTGCAAAACACAAGTGAAATGATGAGTAACCATATTGTATCACAATGTCCAAGACATGGAATTCCAAAAGTATTTGTGATGGATAATTTGCCACAATTAGAGATTTTGTTAAATTAAATTTCCCTGGCGAATTTGCCATAAAATCAGCAATTTCGCCATGCAAAATATTTAACCAAATTCTTGCCAGTCCACGAAATTGTTCTCCAGATGCAAAATTGCAAACATTTGCCCATGAAACACTAAATTTCTATGCAAAATTGAAAATGTTGCCACATTTTTCCCAAATTTCACTATTTCGTGGATGAAATTTGTAGTTTCACCTGCGAAAGTTTGCATTACACATCCATTAAATATTTCACTAAATGGACAAATTTCATGAAATAGTTCCTGGAACAACATTTTCTTATTTTGCACATCTCTAGCCACATAGAAACAGAGAGACATAGAATTTGATGGCAGATAAGGACCGCTTGGCCCACCTAGTCTGCCCATTTCCCTACCTAACGGAAAAGCTGCAGATCCTAGTTAACCAACAGCCTACTTCCTCTTACCCCCCACTAGAATTGCCTTATGTTTGTCCCATGCATTCTTGAATTCCCCCACTGTTTTTTTCTCCACTGCCTCCTCAGGAAGGCTGTTCCATGTATCTACAACACTCTCCATGAAAAAATACTTCCTCACTTACCTCTGAGTCATCCCCCCTCTTCTATCTTCAAATTGTGCCCCCTTGTTCTTGCACATCTCTTTTTCTGAAAAATGCTACCCTCTTGGACTCTGTAGATTCCCTTGATGTACCTGTAAGTTTCTATCATGTCCCCCCTCTCCCTCCTCTCCTCAAGTGTATACATATTAAGCTTTTTTAATCTCTCTTCATATGTTGTCTGATACACACCCTGCACCATTTTAGTTGCCCTCCTCTGGACAGCTTCCATCCTGTCTATGTCCATGCGGAGATGACTTTTGAAAAAAAAATTAAGCTACCCTCCCAACAACAAGAGGATAGAATGATGTTAGGGGAAAGCATTTCTTTAGAGGAAATGCAGCTAGCTATGCAGGACCTTGCCTCTGGGAAAACACCTGGGCCTGATGGCTTCCCAGGTGAATACTATAAACAATTAGCACCAGTATTATTGCCACATTTACATGTGATGCTGGAAGATGTATGGGATAAAATTTCTCCTTCCTACCATGCGACAAGCCCTTCTCATACTTATTCCTAAAAAAAGGTAAAGATAGTTTGGATTGTGTCAGTTATAGACCAATCTCTCTTATGAATACTGATTACAAAATACTTGCCAAGGTGATATCTAAAAGAGTACAGGCCATTATAACCAAGCTGGTAGGCCAAGAACAGGTAGGGTTTATCAAAAACAGATCCGGGGCAGATAGTGTGCGCAGATTGCTAAATCTGATATGGTCAGCCAATAAGAAGAAAGACTCCTACATTATATTATCACTTGACATACTTAAAGCCTTTGAGTCTGTGAACTGGGCATACATGATAAAAACACCTTATGACTTTGATTTTAGGGAAGATTTCTCTAAATGGGTAATAATGTTATATGATAAACCAAAAACTCAGGTTCTAACCAATGGTATACTGTCTCCTGAAATTGTATTAACCTGTGGCACAAGACAAGGATGTCCCCTGTCCCCTTATCTTTTTATTTTAGCTTTTGAGCCCCTTACACAGATAATTAATACACATTCGGAAATCAAGTGTATAACCTTACAAAAGAAAGACCATAAGGCTTTCACATTTGTGGATGATCTTCTCTTGACAATAAGTAATCCAGTACATTCATGCCAATGCTTGAAAGCCATTTTAAGAGTCTTAGAGGATTTTTCGGGCTTGAAAATAAACTGGGGGAAGGTGCAGTTACTACAGAATGGTATTACTTCTCCAGTTAAGAATCAACTGGAGAATGTATTAGTCAAGAAATGGTACAGCATTACATATTTAGGTTTACAAATTACAGTCTGTCAAAAACAAATAATAAACCTTAATTATGAGCCATTAATAAAAGATATTGAACTGGATTTGACCAGATGGGGAAAACTAAACCTCTCACTATGGGGTAGAGTGAACATAATAAAAATGAATATTGCACCAGTACTATTTTATCTATTTCAAAATTTACCTATCCTGCTGGGGAAAAAAACCTTTCAAAAGTCTAGATCGAATAATGAGGAATTTTATATCGCAGGGAAAAACACCAAGACTGAGTATATCTAAATTAAGAATGCCGTGTAGCAATGGGGGATTTGCTTTACCATGGTGGGGAACTCTATCAGTTAACTTTTATTCTGAAACATGCATTGAAACATTATAAGTGCTCAAGCATAGTGCCCAATAGTGAATCACAGCCCTTATGGATAGAAATGGAAAGAAGTATACTTAGACCCAACTCTCTTTTTGACCATATATATGTACCACAACAAGGGAAGACAATAGACAATCCCTGTATTCAGGGTTCAATATTAGCACTGAAAAAAATTATAGAGGATAATGTATGGTCCTCTATCATTAACAGGTTTGTTAACCATCGAGAGGTTGCCAGGGTGACCATGTAAACCTCGAGAGCGACGCTCGAGAGATCTACGTCACCATGGCAACCTAAAGATGGTTAACCAAACCGGTTAATGATAGAGGGACCATACATTATATTTTATAGTGTATGGTCCCCATAAACTGGCAAAACAAACTAATATGGCTTACTTTTAGCCATACCGCGGACGTTCTGGGTCATTTTCTGGCCACTGCGCTGGTTTCGGGAATGCTGTCAGTGCGCGAGATCACAGGTACACACATGCACAGATGGGCTCCATTTGTAATCCCATCACTATGATGTACTCAAGAGAGATTTATAACCATTTACGTCATAGCGATGGAATTATCAAGAAATAATTTTGCAGCTTTTTAGCGGTAATAAGGGCGCACCATACATTATAATAGTATTATAAATCCAACCAATATACCATTTGGTATGATGCCATTATGGGGAAACCCAAGAATAAACAAGGGCAACAAAACTCTTTCAAATACAGAGTGGACAAACATGGGTATATCCAGAATTTGTCATCTGATTCATGAGAACACTAGAGTCCTACTCTCATTTCAAGAGCTTAGGAAGAAATACAAGATTTGTGGGTACAGTATCAGTTCCACTTTTACTTGCAGTTAAGAGAATTACTGGTTGGGTCAGGTGTTTTAAAAGATGATTACACATTGCCACCATGTGAGGACTGAGAACAGTTGATCACAATAACGTCACTTAAAAAAGGAGCTGGGATAATTTATAAAATACTGACTGATAAATTAACATCTCCATGTTTGACCATCAAGGCCAAAAGAAAATGGGAGGAAGAACTGGATCTCATAATAACGGAGGAATAATGGAATCAAACATGGAAGACCACTACCAAAAATCACAAAGAGACCCAAGGTAGGCTGATCCAGTTCAAAATCCTGCACAGATACTATTTGAGTCCTCAGAAATTATTTTCAATGGGTTATTTAAGCAATACCAATTGTTGGAGATGTAATGATGCAAACGTGGGCCTATTACATATGTTATGGGGTTGCCTGAAGATCCAAATAATTTGGAAGACAATACAGACAATCTGTTGTAGGGTAACAGGGCAAAATATTCATTTATCTCCATTAATTTTTATCCTTGGAATTATACCTGAATCATCATTATTAGAATTGGATAAATACCTAAAAATATGGATTTTGCAAGCATCCCTTAGCCTTAAAAGACTCATTTTACAGCATTGGAAAGATAATACTACACCCTCTATTAGTGAATGGTATTCACAAATGGCTTTCTTATATAATAATGAAAGAATGTGTTATGCTATGGATGATAAGTTGGATATACTAGATAGTATTTGGCCACCCTTTCGGCTCATGGTATAATAAATGTTGATGTTCAGGTTATAGAGAGATTCAATAGTAATAAATTCTAAGCTATACTGTTGTACTTTAGTTAGCACCAAAGGCTAATAACTAAACCTTTTTATTTTAAATTGTGAATGTGTATATATATGTAACCTCTAGTTTCTAAATGTATTTTTTGTTTTTACTTCTTTCCTTACTTATACTATACTACTTGTTTAAAATGTACTTTTTTTTTTATTATTATTTTTCTTTATGCTGATTGCAGCCACCAGATCCTCGGACCCCAGGACCCCCAACTCCATACTGGCCATGACTTCCCAACATCCCAGGCTTTTCCCCTCGGAGTGGGGTTGTGGCACCTGAGCTCAGTGCCGCAATCATGGGACCAGAATCGGGACCTGGACTGGAGGCTGATTAGGCCCAGGGGCAGGCATCATGCATGGCGGCCGTAAGCAAGGATTTTTTCTTTGAGCCCCAGGGGTTGGGACATGCAGTGATGTCCTGCATCCACCCCACCCCTCACGATTCAACGCTGGAGGTTGCAATTCCTCCTGACCTCCGCCAGGAGTCCTCACACAGTGGGCAGTGTCCCCGTCCCTCCCCCCGGAGAAGGAGAGCAGTCCTAGGGGTGCTCAATCCTTCTCCCCCAGCTGGCCCCTGGTCTCTGGCATCGTAAGATGCAATCCAACCACTGCACCGACAGGCTGGCTATAAATTGTACTTGTTACTTTAAAGATTTATGTAATGTATTTGAAATGGAAATAACAATAAAATTTATTAAGGAAAAAAAAAAGAAGTCCCCCAATGTTTTTGACTCTATGACCTCCTCAGGAAGGTTTTTCCATGCATCTACAACCCTCTCTGTGAAGAAATACTTTCTCACATTACCTCTGAGCTGTTCCCCCTCTATCTTCAAATTGTGCCCCCTTGTTCTTGCACATCTCTTTTTCTGAAAGATGCTACCCTCTTGGACTTTGTTGATTCCCTTGACGTATTTGAAAGTTTCTATCATGCCCCCCCCCTCACCCTCCTTTCCTCTAGGCTATACATCCTAAGCTCCTTTAGTATTTATATGTGTTCTGGTACAGACCCTGCACCCTTTTGGTTGCCCTTCTCTGGACAGCCTCCACCCTTTCTATGTCTTTGCTGAGATGGGGTCTCGAGAACTGTACACAGTACTCCAGATGTGGTCTTACCAACTCTCTGTACAGAGGGCCAGCAACTTCTTGTTTTCTTCTGGTGATGCCTCTCCCTATGCATCCCAGTATCCCTCCAGCCCTCCTTACAGCCTTCTCACATTGCTGGCCCACCTTTAGGTCATCTGATATGATTACCCCCCAGGTCCCTTTCCATTTTTGTTGTTGTCAGTATCTCACCCCCCCCATTGTGTACTCTTCTCCTGGGTGTTTGTTTCCCAGGTGCATTACTTTGCACTTCTTTGCATTGAATCTAAACTCCCATACATTTGACCATTCCTCCAACCTTGCCAAGTCCCTTTTCATCCTTTCCACTCCATCTTGCATGTCAACCCTGTTGCAGATTTTTGTGTCATCTGCAAAGAGACATACTTTCCCTTCCAGTCCTTCTGTAATGTCACTTATAGAGACATTAAAAAGAACTGGCCCAGTATTGAACCTTGCAGTACCCCACTAGTAACCCCCATTTGTGCACTGTGGACTCCATTTACTATTATCCGCTGTGTCTTGTTGTTCTGCCAGTGTTTTACCCAGGCTACCACCCTGGGACCCACTCCCAGGCTGGCTAATTAGTTTATTAATCTTTTGTGTGGGATTGTGACAAAATGCCTTGCTAAAGTCTAGGTAGGACATGTCCACAGCCCCTCCCTGGTCTACTACTTTGGTCACCCAGTCAAAGAAATAAATTAGATTTGTCTGACATGACCTTCCTGTTGTGAATCCATGCTGCCTTGGGTCCTGTGCCCCACTGGCCTCTAGGTACTCAACAATCTTTCCTTCAGAAGTGATTCCATCATTTTCCCTACCACTGATGTCAAACTGACAGGTCTGTAGTTTCCTGCCTCTGTCTTGCTCCCACATTTGTGAAGGGGGAATCACATCCACCCTTCTCCAGTCCTCAGGTTCTACATCATCCTCCCCTGATTTATTAAAAAGGGTAGTCAGTGGTGTTACTAGTTCATCCCTTAGTTCTTTTAGAATTCTGGGGTGAATCCCATCAGGCCCCATTGCTTTATTCACCTTCAGTTTTAAGAGTTCTTTCAGAATCCTTTATTCTGTGAAAGGACTAATATCAACCTCCCATCCAGAGTGCTTCTATTGACTGGATTAGGTATCTCCCCCTGCTTTTCCATTGTGAATACTGAGCAGAAGTATTCATTCAGCATCCCTGCTTTTTCACTGTCACTCTCTGCCCAACCACCTTCCTCTTTATTCAGCCTCAGTATCCCTGCCTTAGTCTTTCTTTGCTCCCTAATGTACCTATAAAAGGTTTTATCCCCCTTCTTAACCGAGTTGGCTATCTCTTCCTCAGTTTGGGCCTTTGCTTTTCTGACTGCCTTCCCTACTTCCTTCTGCTTTAACTGGTACAGTTATCTTTCCTGCTCCTTCTGTGTTTCCTTATACTTCCTAAATGCTATCTTTTACTCCCTTACCTTCCTCACCACTTTTTTAGAGAACCATAGTGTTTTTTTCTTTCATTTTGATTTGTTTATTTGCTTCACATAAAGCCTCTGTGATGGCTATTTTGATGTTTCCCCATTGTTGCTCCACCCCACTTTCTTGCCTGTTTGCTAGTGCTTTTCTGAGACACTCCCCCATTTTGACAAAATCAACCCTCCTGAAGTCCAGTACCTTCACTTTTGTATGAGTTGACTCTATAGCTAAGTTTATTGTGAACCACATTGTTTGGTGGTCACTTGTTCCCAGATGGCTACCCACTTCAAGATCGGAGATCTTCTCTCCATCCTTATTTGAGAGTACCAGGTCTAAGATTGCTCCCTCCAAGTGGGTTCCAAAACTAGCTGTCTGAGGCATGCCCCCTGTAGGGCATCAAGAATGGCCCTGCTCTTAGATGTGGCTGCAGCAAAGGTGCTCCAGTTAACATCTGGCATATTCAGGTCCCCCATCAGCAATATCTCCCCTTTCTCTGCCATCTCAAGGATGCCTTCTATTATTTCCTTGTCCATTTCCGCCCCTGAAATGGGGGTCTGTATACAACCCCTGTTAGGATTGTGGTGCTATTTCCAGTCTCCAGGGTGACCCACAGTGCATCCTCTCCTCCCTGTTTACCCTTTGGTTCTGTTACTTTGATCCCTTTTCTTACATCGAGAGCTACTCCTCCCCCTCTTCTTCCCTTCCTGTCCCTCCTGTAGATTGTGTACCCTGGTATGTAGACATCCCAGGCATGGTTCTCTGTGTACCATGTTTTTGTGACTGTCATGATATCCAGGCATCCCTCTTCCATCAAGGCCACCATTTTGGGGATTTTTTTTACCTAGACTATGGGCATTGGTACCCATTTTTTTATGGCTTTATTTATTTTTGCCCCATCCTTGTCCTTACTGCCTTTTTGTCTTTTTCTCCATTTACCCCCCCCTTCTCCCTATCGACCGCTCTATCTTGGTGTTTACCTCACTAACTAACCTGATTTTTTGGGGGAGGGGCTAGGATTTCCCTTCTCCTTTTCTGTGCCTCCCCCCTTGGCTAGTTTAAATGCTTGCCAATTAAGCATTTAAACCTATCACCTAGGATCATGGTTCCCCTCCTGGATAGATGCAGACCATTGCACTTGTATAGGCCTGCATCCCTCCAAGTGGAGGCCCAGTCCCCAATGAAGCCAAATCCCTGAGCTCTGCACCAGTTTTTCAACCAGTCATTGAATCCCATGGTGCAGAGTACCTTAACCTCATCCATGCCATAGACTGGTAGCACTTCTGAGTAAGCTACCATGTGTGCTACTTGTCTAAGGCCCTTCCCGAGCTGCACAAACTTCTGTTGCACTGCTCTGATCCCATTCTTAGCAAGGTCATTAGTCCCTAGGTGGATAATGACATCCAGCTCACTCCCCCTTGCAGCTGCTCCCACAATTCTAAGGATTCATTTCCTGTCCCTCCAAGCCATGGCACCAGGCAGGCACCTTACCTCCCTTTTCCCTCCCTTCCCCAGTTCTACCCCACTAACAACTGAGTCCCCCACCAGGAGTTGTTTCCTTCTCCTGTGGGGTCCTGTGCCACACTCCTGTGGGTCTCCATTGTGGAGGTTCCCAGCATCCTCCTCAGTCTCCAGTGCAGCTGCCTCAATAAAGGAACCATGCTCTGCTAGAGTGGTGAATGAACTGTGAAGAAGCACAACTGGAGGGATACACCTCTCTTCCACCACCCTCAACCTCCATGAGTCCACTGTGGTCCACCCACTTCTCTTTCTTGGCAAACTCTGAGGTAGTGGCGGTGGCCTGGGTGGTCCCTGGGTAGGGGAGCAGGTTTCCCGAATCCTTGCCAGGTCAGTGTGGAGACGAACAATCTCCTCCCTCAGACCAGAGAGGTGCCTGCAAATAGGGCAGCAACAGTCTCCAGAATGTGTCCCAGAAGACTGCTGCTCCACAGCCAGCGCATTGCACCACTCCCCACATGTCTGTGTCCCTTCCTGTTACAGATGCTTTTCTTTTTTTGGTTCTTGTTTTAGTGTGTGCAAGCTTGTGAGTGTTTCTACCCCATATTCAGTGTGCTGTGCCATTAAGGATATGAACAAGTGTATGTTGTTAGCAGTTTTGGGGAAGTGATGTCAGAACCCCTGCAATAAAGGAAGTTATGCACTTGTGGTGGGTGGGTGGGAGTAAACCTGTGTCCTCTAGAAACAATCATCTACAACTCTGACCCTCCAGCCCAGGGAGTGCCTTCCTTCCTTTCAGACACCTATTTCACAGAGGTTAAGTAACAGGTCTAGTCACAAATGACTGCAAATATCTCCCAGCTGCAGTTCCTCCCAGGCAAATTAAAGTTAAACTAAGAAAAGTCAACCCCAAAAACAGAATCAATACTAGTTACTTACACAGGTCCAAAAAGTAATAATTCAATTCAGTGTAGTCTAGAAAATAACCTCCTTGATTTAAAGGAGCTTTGGCTGCTTTCTCTCTCTCTCTCTGTCTCATGATTGCCTGTACTGAGTTCAGAGACTTTCTGAGAAAATATGAGTTTAAACATGTGACCTCTTCACCAAAATATCCCCAGAGCAATGGGATGATAGAGTGAGCAATTCAAACAATAGACTGTTTAAAAAGGAAGAAAGAGACTGCAAAGACCCATATTTACAGTAGTAGCCATAGACATTGCCAGCTATTTCCCGAAATTTCTGTGATATTTCTAGAGAACTCTCCTGCTTTCTGAATTTCCATAGTAGGGGCATCAGAGAGAAACTCTTTAGAAATTTTGTGAAATATCTGGAAATAGCTGGCAATGTCTGTGGCTACTACTGTAGCATTCTTACAGCTGAGAAATACAATATTGGAGGGTCTGGGATCACCAGTACACCTACTTATGGGCTGAAGAACCAGAACTTTGATGCCTACCACTGCTGAACTGCTCAAACCAAAAGTACCAGAAGTCAGTGTGTATGCTGCACAGCAAGAAAACCTAGAAAAACAGCAATCCCATTACAAACTGCATGCTAGAGTGCTCCCAGCTTTGCAGCTGGGACAACCTGTTTATTTGCAAACACCTGAGTTTGCCTGGACTCCTGTAATTGTGGAGTGCTATGCTGAAAAATTGAAACATAGACTTCAATGTCAGAAAGGACCGCTTGTCCCACCCAGTCTACCCATATTCCTACCTATTGGATAAGCTGCAGATCCTGGTTAACCAACAGCCTACTTCTTCCTATCCCCACAATAATTGCCTTATGTCTGTCCCATACATTCTTGAATTCCTCCACTGTTTTTGACCCCACAACCTCTTTAGGAAGGCCATTCCATGCATCTACCACCCTCTCCATGAAAAAATACTTCTTCACATCGCCCTTGTGTCATCATCCCTCTGTCTTCAAATTGAGCTCCCTTGTTCTTGCACATCTCTTTTTCTGAAACATGCTACCCTATTGGACTTTGTTGAATCCCTTGAGGTACTTGAAAGTTTCTATCATGTCCCCCCCCCTTCTTTCCTAATCAGTAAACATATTAAGATATTTTATTCGATCTTTGTATGGCTTCTGATGCAGATCCTGTACCAGTTTAGTTGCCCTCCACTGGACTGCCTCCATCCTGTCTACATCCTTGTAGAGATGGGGTCTGCAGAAGTGAGTCAGTGCTCCAAATGCGGTCTCAACAACTGTCTGTACAGAGGGAAACATCTTCCTGTTTTCTACTGGTGATGCCTCTCCCTATGCATCCCAGTCTTTTTTGCTTTCAGTTTATAGCAATATCAATACCAATACCTTAAGCACATTTTACTGAAATCAAAACTATAATGATGACATTTCTTTGGAAACAGAAGAAACCTATGATAGTATATACAACCCTTTGATTACCCAAATGTGATGCCCTGAAGGTGGTAAGAGGGATGTTAACATGTGCTGGTTTTCCACATCAATAAAAATGGGTAAATAAAGAAACTGTGTTGATGACACCAGTAATTTGAACACAAATTACTAACACAGTTCCAAATGGGTGGATGGTGGCACCGGACAAAGAGAGGCTAGAGTCAGAAATAGATTCCAAATACTTCTTAGTGTTTTATTCATGCAAATGCAGGGAAGGGAACACAGTCACAGGGAACACTTTCCCCAACTCTACTGCATGAGGAGGACTTTAAATCCAATGGCTGTAACAGTCTACACTGTATAATTACAGTAGCAAATCACTATGCAATATTTCTAATACTACCCTGAAGTGCACCTGTACCTAGGGCCTATTACCTGGAGTACTCCACTTTAAGGAACTCTAAAATGTATTTATATAAAACTGTAAATCAGTCATAAAAGGCAGTTCATGCATGAATGAGCTTTCTCTTCCATTGACAAGAAACTGGGTTGCAGGATAAAATACAAGGATAAAACACAAGGGGAACACCTGGCTAACTGGGATAACAACTAAGGGACTGCAGAGAGGATTTTGTACAGGCCATGAGTCTCTCAGTCACACCTCAGCTCTCTAGGGTTGCTGGACTTTTAGGAACAAAGCAAAGATTTCCTTGGCTCAGAACCCACTGAAGGCTGCCAAAACTGAGGCACAACAAACCCAGCCACAGTCCTCTTCTTGACTGCCAGAATAAGATGAAGAAGATTCTGTACAACCAGCCAAAGTCCTCTTCTGGATTGCCAGGGAAAGAAGAGGAAGAAGGTACTGAACAACTAGCTCAAAGCCCTCTTCTGGACTGCCGGGTTACAAAGGAGACACCGAACACCCAGCTGCAGCCCGTCTTCTAGACTGTTGGGACATGAAGAAGATTCTGACCACCCAGCTGCAGCTCTCTTCTAGGCTGCCGGGACACGAAGAAGACACAGAACACCCCACCGCAGCCCCCTTCTGGACTGCCAGGACATGAAGAGGATTCTGAAGAAGGAAGTCTGTGAAACATGAACAACAATGGGTGTCCAGAACCCCGAGGACAGACAAGCCAAGGACTACATAATGTAAGAAATAGGACAATGATGCAGGACAATGTGGCAGAAAATCTAGACAGTACTTTGATACGAACAATAAAACAAGAAAACAGAGGGTACCTTTGTACTGGGCCAGGCAGTACTTTGGGGAAACTTGGAGAGCTGAAAACAATAAACAGGATGCTGCAAATGACTGCAGCACAGTTTCTTGAAGATCTGCTGCTGACTACTTCGAAGATGCACTGAAGACGACTAGTGGAGTACCTTAGAGAAGATTGATCTGGCTACCAATGGTGAAAGGATTCTGGAAAGTTTCTGAAGACTGATTCAAATACCTTGTAACTTGAAATGCTGGCAACAAAGCAATATTTTCGGGCATATTCACTGTTCATAGCACTAACACTAATAGAAATGCAAATAAAGTCTCAGTTCTTGTTGCAGTGGTCACTTATTCAGTCTTAGTGTCCAGACTGCAGTAAATATACAGGCAATTCACTTTTTTTGGTGAACCCTAGTACTGGTGGACCTTTCTAAAAGGGGCCCCTCTGACTAGATCGGGTTCTTCCTGTTACTGCAATTCTGTATGGCTACATAGACTCCCTAACCATCTGGGGTCACTAATAATGTTGTGCCCTTATAACACTTGAGGAATCTAAATGGCTAGTAGTACAACATAGCAGTAGGCCTAACTTTCCCTTTTAAGTAGTAGTGGAACTTACTTGCCTCTTTATGTAGCAGTGGGTCTAACTTGCCCCTTTAAGAAGTGGTTGGACTAACTTGCCACTTTATGTAGCAGTGGGCCTAACTTGCCCCTTTAAACAGCAGTGGACCTAATTTTCCCCTTTAAACAATGGTGGGCCTGATTTGCCCCATGGGTCCTGGGCTTTCCTTGCCCCTTTAAATAAATATTTGGGCTTATCCTGCCCCTTTAAGAAGTGGGCCTCCCTTTCTGACAGGGCCCCTTTAAATCATTGTGCCTATTCTGGCTGGGACCCTTTTTAAATAACTGGACCTACTTGGTCTGGGACCCTTTTGGAGTGTGGGACTTTTCCTGAGTTAGCACCTTTTAAATGCACTGGGCCCCTTTAAATACTGGGCATCTCTTGAATAAGCCCCTGCAAATACACTGGGCCTCTCTTCCTGACAGGGCTCCTTTAAATCGCTGGGTTAGCTTTTCCCTTTTTAACTTCTGAACTTGTCTTCCAGCCAGGGCCCCCTTAAATGGCTGGGACTTGTTGCTGTGCCTCTTTTAAATACTGGGCTACGATCTGAATGGGGTCCCCCCCCTTCATAAATATTCATGAGTCCCCTTTTAGTCTCTGTAGCTGGCCGTCCCCGGGCATCGCCATGCCCACTGAACAGTTATTTAAGTAAATTGGGCCTTCCGTGGCCTTTCCCTCGTTGCTTTGGGCCGCCATGTAGCTTTTTCACTTAGTGCTAATAAAAAAACAAAAGAAAACAAACTTTGCCTTAGTTTTAAGGCAGACAGCACTTAGCAGTGTGCTGCCGCCAACTCACCACACCAGACCAGAGATGAAAGGATGCAGGAAGGAGGGAGGTGGGAGATACTGCTTGAGGGAAAAGGAGCTCCAGGCAGTTGCAGGACAGCTGGGGACCTTGCGAAGATCCTGGGGCAGCATGAACAATGCGGTAGCATGGTCCTCACCTCCGTGGAACCGAAACAGTACTTTTAAATGCAAAACAACAAAATGGGGCACCATGTCCTCCAGGGGACACAAAGGGGACATTTCTTTACTTTACCAGCAGCTCAAACCGGAACCGAAGACCAAATACAATGATGCAGATACTTTTCTTCAGTGATTGGAGGCAGAGGAGCACACAGCAAAGCCCTTAGGAACAGTTTCAGTCCTCCTGGCAAGGTCTTCTCATCCCTCCTTGCTTTCCATGTCCTCTCTCCTCCACACTCACCATGGTTCTCTCTAACAGAAACTCATTTTTCAAACTGTAGCACTCTGAGTTTTAATTCTAGAAGCATGGCAGGTGCCACACAGTGAGCATTCCATAGCTCAGACTGGCATTCCATTTGTTGCAGCCTAGCATAAAGGCTTAATTTTTGCACTACCTCTGAGCTATTTACAATACTTTTGGCAGGCTTTGTAACAGGGTTTGATGTTGGCATTTTAAACTGGGCACCTGAGCATTTCTTGGGCACCTTAGTACTGAGCACTTTTCTATTTTTTTCTATTTCTGTGGTGCCCACAACTCTGGGGTACTACACAAAGAAAAAAGTGGCGCAGCCCTCCTTACTGCCTTCTCACATTGCTTGCTTACCTTTAGGTCATCAGATGTGACTACCCTCAGGTCCCTTTCTATTTTTGTTGTCATAAGAACCCCCCATGTACTCTTCTCCTGGGTTTTGGTTTCCCAGGTGCATTACTTTGCAATTCTTTGCATTAAAGCTAAGCTGCCATACTTTTTTCTGGATCGATGACCAGTGTTCGACAAAAAGTTTGCTGAACGACAGGACAGCAAAACCGTCATGTCAACCACATTTGCAGTCGGCAGACAGTTTCCAAGTTGGAAGCTTGTTTTCTTTGGGGGGTTTTGCTCCCGAATCCCCCAAGCGGGGGTGGGGTGTGCCCCCTGCACCCCCCACTTTAGATTATCAACTCCAAGTCGGAGTTGATTTGGGGAGGGTGTGCAAATCCCCCAAATACAGTGCCTGAGTCCAGTGACCGTCTGTACAGCGACCTGGTGCTGTAGTTGCTGTATTGACAGTTGCTGTAAATGTGTTGTTGTCAGCGGTGTATACTCTTTTGTCCATTCCTCCAACCTTGCCAAGTACTTTCTCATCCTTTCCACCCCTGCCTTGTGTATCAACCGTATTGCAGATCTTCGTGTCATCTGTAAAGAGGCATACTTTTCCTTCCAGTCGTTCTGCAATGTTAAGTCTAAAGACATTAAAAAGGACCTGTCCCTCTACTGAACCCTATGGTACCCTGCTGGTCACCCCCCTTTCTTCAAAGTGAACTCTGTTTACTATTGCCCTCTGTGTCTTGTAGTCCAGTCAATTTTTTACCCAGGCTACCACCCTGGAACTCACTCCAAGGCTGGCTAACTCGTTTATTAATTTTTTGTTTGGGACTGCATCAAATGTCTTGCTAAAGTCAAGGTAGGCCATGTCCACAGTCCCTCCATGGTCTACTACTTTGATCACCCAGTCAAAGAAATCTATTAAATTTGTCTGACATGACCTTCCCGCTGTGAATCCATGCTGCATTGGGTCCTGTGCCCCACTGGCCTCTAGGTACTCAACAATTCTTTCTTTCAGAAGTGATTCCATCATTTTCCCTACCACTGGGGTCAAACTAACTGGTCTGTAGTTTCCTGCCTCTGCTTTGCTCCTACCTTTGTGATGGGAAATCACATCCACCATCATCAAGTCCTTAGGTATCACACCATCCCTCCATGATTTGTTAAAAAGGGTAGTCAGTGGTGTCACTAGTTCTCCCCTTAGTACTTTTATAATTCTGGAGTGATCCCGTCAGGTCCCATTGCTTTGTCCACCTCCAATTTTAGGAGTTCTTTCAGGACCCTTACTTCTGCGAATGGACTGGTATCAACCCTTCTATCCAAAGTGCTTCTACTGCTTGGATTACAGTAGTAGCCATAGACATTGCCAGCTATTTCCAGACATTTTGCAAAATTTCTATAGATTTTCTCTCTGCTGCCCCTACTGTGGAAATGCAGAAAGCAGGAGATTTCTCTAGAAATGTCACAGAAATTTTGGGAAATAGCTGGCAATGTCTGTGGTTACTACTGTAGGTGCCTCCTATCCACTTCTTTTGTGACTACTGAGCAGAAGTATTTGTTCAGAACCTTTGTTTTTTCACTGTCACCCTCTGCCCACCCATCCTCCCCTTTATGAAATCTCACTATCCCTCCCTTGCTCTTTCTTCGCTCCCTAATTTACCTTTAAAAGGTTTTATCCTTCTTCTTAACCAAGTTGGCTATCTTTTCCTCAGTTTGAGCCTTTCCCATTCTGACTGCCTTCCCCACTTCCTTCTGCTTTAACTTGTACAGTTCTCTGTCTTGCTCCTTCTGTGTTTCCTTATAACTCTTGAATGCTCTCTTTTTCTCCCTAACCTTCCCCGTCACCTCTTTTGAGAACCATAGTGTTTTTTTCCTTCATTTTGATTTATTTGCTTCACACAAAGGCTTGTTGCCTCTGTGATGGTGGTTTTAATTGTTCCCCATTGTTGCTACACCCGTCCTTTATTTTTTTATTTCTTTATTGAAACTTTCATCAGGAAAGTCACACTGAACAATTTAAAAATTGCTCATCTCAAGGAGCATCTTGGGGGAAGGGGACAAGAGAGTACATGTTTTGTTTTTGCTGAATTTTGTTGACCTGGTAAGCCCACTGGGCCTAGAAGTCCCTTTTCAGGGGCGACTGGGGGGGAGAGGGGCATACAGATGGTAAATAACTGAAATTGAACCAGATTAAGCTGTTGGTGGTTTTTTTTTTTTTTTTAGTGAATGAGGGAAATTTGGCTAGGACAACGGGAAAATTCCCCTACTCTTTTCGATAAGTGACATGGGATCTTTAACATCCACCTGAACTACCACCAATCCAGGCAGATGGGAACTCTGTTTAACGTCTCATCTAAAAGACGGAATCATATAAATTTACAATTAACAATTGTTGACCAAAAGCTCGTGGCCAAGGTAAACACAATACATCCTTAATAAGCAATAAGTCAGTAACAAAGGCCTAACAGTTACAGCAATACACAAAAAGAAAAAAAAGAAGATAGAATTTTTACAGTACAGTATGAGTTGTGACCAATACATGGTGGAACTACTTAGTTAACTACTTAAAATACTTAAATAAATTACTATACAGCAGTGCACAGTACCAGAATTGGCTTTTTACCCTCTTCAAGTGTGGAGGTTTGAAAGGAAGCAGAGATTTAGAGGGCTTGGAACAGTTGCAGGTAGGAGGAAGGAACTTATGAAGGGAGGCTGTGACAGATCAGGGGAGGAGAAGTGTCTAATTTGATGAGGCAGTGTGTTCCATAATGTTGGGAACCTGTGTGAGAAGGCCGCTTGTTTCTCCAGTACAGTTTCCCACCTGCTTGTACATCTTACCCATTTGCTAGTGCATTTCTGAGGCATTTTCCCATTTTGCCAAAGTCAGCCCTCCTAAAGCCCAGTACCCTCACATTTGTATGGCTTGATTCTATGGCTGGGTTTATCATGAGCCACTCTGTTTGTTGGTTACTTGTTCCCAGATGTCTACCCACTTCTAAATCTGAGATCCTGTCTCTGTCACCATTTGAGAGTACCAGGTCTAAGATTGCTCCCTCCTAAGAGGGTTCCAACACTAGAGGTCTGATGCATGCCCTCTGTAGACAGCATGGATTAGACAGCCTGAAGGGTTATGATCCCATGTGGTAAAAGCAATTGGGAAATTCTAGAGGAGAAACAAAAGAGATCTATTGCTGACCACAAAGCCAAGCCAGTCCTCCTGGCCACAAAAATTACACACCCGAGAGGAAGGAGAGAGAGCAGGATGACATGATGGAAGATGACATGATCCCCACATTGCCTGTAATAGGGAACTCACCACAAGTGATGCCGAGGCGGGTGCAGAGTGAATCTGTGGGGCCGACTCCAACCCTGAGCAGTCGGGAACAATTGTCCACCACTAGCTCCAGACAAAGAATCAGCCAGGTCAATGGGCGGGAGATCTAAAGGCTTGTATGGTATCACAATTATATAGATTTGCAAAAAGTTTGAACTGCACAGAACTTTAATTTTAAGGTTGTGAGGGAGTTTAACTTGAGAAAGGAGATGTAGTGGTGTGTATTAGTATACATAACTTGTATGCTGTGCAACTGAGCATGTGCTAAGTTACCTATATAAGCCTTTGAGACTTTGATTGGCTGGCAGTAGCCCATGCTTTGCCAGAGTTGTACCTGTTTTACATGTACATACTACAAATAAAACTAAGCAGAACACTTCACTCACTTTGCATGCTCATTACACTAGTCAATTAGAAGGAAGAGTTCTCTGTATCCATTTTCTAATCTCTCTTACACTGTCATGTACAGTTTGATTACAATGTCCCATGAATTCTTCCTGTGAGAATTCCATGCTCCAACATGCCTAACTGACTGAAATGATGCATTCTGATTCTGAACCAGAACTCTTAAACAGTTGGTGAATGAATTGTTTTATTAAAGATCTGACGTATGCAACCACTGCACATGTGGCAGGTATAAATGATGAGATGTTAGCTCTGAAGGCCTAATGGCGGTACTCGATCTATCGAATATTCCAGTGGCCTACAGTGACTCAGAGGCCCTCGTGGTGGCATATAACATGGCCATTTCAGTAGCCCTGAATGTTGTTGCTCCTGTCCGAGTTTGTCCTCTCTCCCTTTGCTCTTGGTCCCCATGGTTTGATGGGACTTTGAGGGAGATGCGGTGATTAGGAAGAAGGTTAGAACATTGCTGGTGGAGATCTGCCCTTGATGCCGACCACCTTAGATTGATGGACCATTATCAAGCCTATCAATCTGCAATCAACTACAAGAAGGCAGAGTCCCTGTGTGGGGAGATTGCAGCTGCTCAGAATTGACCAGCTCAGCTATTCTGAACTGTGGACAGACTGTGCAACTCAGCCTGTCTACAAGTTTGGAAAGCCTTTTCCAATTAGAGTGCGATGAACTTGCTAGATTCTTTTCAACTAAGGTGGCTGACATCAGGGTGGCACTCCAACCGGCACACTCTATGGGCATTGCTTTGGACCAGTGCTTGTCCACTAGCCCTCAGCATTCCTGGAGTACCTTTGGCCGCCCGGAGTTCATTGATGTCATGCAGATTGTCCAGGGTGTGCACCCTATGTGCTATAGTTTGGATCCAGGACCAACCTCCCTGGTTTTGGGTTGTATCGATCCCATCAGCCCAGTCTTAGCATGGATTGTCTGGTGCTCCTAGGAAACAGGTGAGTTTCCTAGCTCCCTTAAGGAGGCAGTGGTAATACCCCTCCTGAAGAAAGCTTCTTTGGACCCAGACTGGAATGAGAACTACAGACCTATCTCTAACCTCCCCTTTTTAGGGAAGGTAGTTGAGAAGGTTGCGGCCATACAACTGGAGAACCATCTGACTGTCCATGACATATATGAACCTTTCCAGTCCAGTTTTTGAAAGAGGCACAGTACTGAGATGGCACTGATTCGGTTGCTCAATGATCTCCTGATGGCTAGAGATTGGAAGAACGGTTCCATCTTGGTTCTTCTTGATCTCTCTTCAGCGTTTGACACTGTGGACCATAGGGTTCTGCTCAGTTGCCTGAGGTTCATCTGTTACCTGTTTGGTACAGTCCTCAGGTGGTTTACATCTTTCCTCACCAGAAGAACTCAGAGGGTGGTGTCCAGGGTTTATTCCTCGGACCCAATCCCTCTGTCATGTGGGGATCCTCAGGAGTCCGTGTTATCCCCCATGTTATTGGCAGCATACATGCTGCCCTTCGGAGACACTGTAAGGTGTGGGCTGAAGTTTCACTGCTATGCTGATGATATCCAGCTCTATCTTTCTTTTGCACCCTACCAGGCTAGAGTTTTCTCAGTCTTCAATAACTGCCTCACAGAAATCCAGGACTGGATGCATTCGCTATGGCTAAAGTTGAACTTGGAAAAGACTGAGGTGCTGGTTGTGGACCTGGGGCACCAGATAGGGGGGCCAGGGGTAGGTTCTTTCTTGGTTCTCTTTCCTAGAGGCCTATCACTCCCAACCTCTGAACAGGTGGGAAACCTGGGGGTAATCTTTGATGAGAGGATGACACGGCATTCACAGGTGTTGGCCATCATCAAGACCTCTTTTTACCACCTGAGGATTATCTCCAGGGTTAAACACCTTGTTCCATCTGGTAATCTCCCCATGTTGATCCATGCCTTTGTGTCCTTGCACTTGGATTACTGCAACTCCCTGTACCTAGGGTTACCTGGGGTAGAAATCTGCCACTTGCAGCTAGTGCAAAATGCTGCGGCCTGGCTTTTGACGGGAACCTCTTGGTCCTGTCATATCTCCTCGATGTTGCGTGGTCTGGACTGGCTGCTGGTACAGTGGTGGATTACCTTTAGAATTGGTCTTTTGACCTATAAAGCCCTACATGGACAGGGTCTGTACTACCTGAAAGAGCTTCTGGTACCTTATTGCCCTGGGCAATCACTCTGCTTAGCTGACGAGGGGTTGCTAGAGATTCCAAGGGTGTGTTTAAAATCTTCTGGGGTCTGCGCATTTATGCATGTGGCCCCATCCCTTTAGAATTCTCTACCCACCCAGTTATAGGAGTGCATGACCATGGAGGGATTCAAGCAAGCCTTAAAAATATACCTCTGGCATCAAGCATTTGGCAACTGATAAATTTAATTTTGGTTGTATCTTTCTATAATATTTATGCTGCTGTGAATTTTGATATGTTTGATCCATTTGTAAGGTGCCTTGGTTTTGGAAAGGCACCATAAAAATAAAGTATTATTACTATTATTATTATTATTATTATTATTATAAGTTTCTGGGGATTGAAAAAGTGTTTCCAAACCTAAGAGGTGAGAACTTTAGGAATAAGATACTTAAAAATGAGAATGAATGGATTCTGAGACTTAGGTCACATACATTTCTGGGTTTGAATGCTGGTCTTGAAATTAAACCCTCTTTAGAATTGTGATAAAGCCATCCTGGTGGTGGAGAGGGTTAAGGTGCTGGCACCTTACCTCTCGTCGCACCGGCCACCCAGGTTTGGGAACAGACTTGGGAGCTGGAGGGTCAGCAGGGGTAGGAGTTGGATCTAGCATCTGGAGGATGGCTCTCCTCTCCTGGGGTGGGCTAAGGAAAGGTGTCGCTCTGTAGTGACCCCCGGTGGAGACATGAGAGGCAGCGCAATTTGGGGAAAAGCAGGAGGAAAAACAGAAACTTGGCGTCTCCATCCACCAGGATGACGGCTGTCCCAGACCAAGTGCCTCCTCAGACTCCACCAAGCCCGACCGCAGCAGCACCCAGAGCCAATGCCTAGGCCTCCAGGCCCTTTCTCCTTGGAAGAGGAGGACCCACCTGTCGAAGGGTCACGTCGGGTTACTCTGTAATGGCTCAAATATGTGGCCAGGCAGTGGAGCCTAGAGGGATGCAGGTCCTTGAGGGCAATTGGCCCAAAGGGGGTGGGTGGAGAGGGAATGTCATTATTGTTGGTGTATTTACAGGGTGGATTTTACTGGTTATGTAGCCTTTGATAAAGGATTTAGTATATCCAAAACGCGTTTGGCTATATCTGGTGTTTTGATGTAATAAAGCTTTGAATGTTTGTACAGTATTTAAGCTCCAGTGTCTAACTGCAAGACAGATGTGTGTGCAACAGTTTTTTTGGAAAAGATGTAAAAAGATAATTTACTCTAATATTGACTCAGTTAATTCATTGAGGCAAGATTTTCTCTAAAAAGAAATGTATTTAGCTCCCTTTTGAAGGCATTTAATGATGGAGCCTCTCTGATGGATTGAGGAGGAGAGTTCTACAGGGTTGGTGCCACAAACGAAAATGTTTGGGAACTTAAAGATTTGAAACATACCCTAGGAATCATGAGGAGGCACTCATTATTGACCTGAGGGAATTGGAGGGGCAGTAGCATCATAGAAAATCTTCCAGGTATTCAGGCTAAGTCCATGTAGGGCCTTATAGCTCAGCAAATCAGCCTTGATGGTGATCCACCACCTAACCAGCAGCCAGTGCAGAGTACATGTGTAATATGACAAGACATCAAGAGGCCAATCAAAAACCTGACTGCTGCATTTTGCACTAGGTGCAGGCAGCAGAGCTCTTCCCCAGATAGCCCCAGGTAAAGGTTATTGCAGTAGTCAAGCTGGGAAGTCACAAAGGCATACACCAGTGATGGCGGATCACCTGAGGGGATCAGGAGTCTAATCCTAGTGATGTTAAAAAGATGGTAAAATGCATTCCAGAACACCATTGACATCCAAGATTTAAGCATCAAACCACAGTCCAGCACAGTGCCAAGACTTTTTACCTTAACCGAGGTAGGAAACTGGGTGTCCCTGATCCTATAACCAGAAACCTGACCACATTGCACCCCAACCCTTGGGCAGACACTATCCACTACCAGTACCTCTGTCTTGTCTGGATTCAGCATCAGCCAGTTGGCTCTCATCCAGTTCTGGATCTCAGTAAGGAACTGATTGAATATCAAGACAGCATGCTGCTGTTCAGGTGCAAAGGAAGGGTACAGCTGAATATCATCTGCATAAGAGTGAAAACTCAGACTGTACCACCATATAATGTCACCTAGTGGTAGCATATACACTGCAAACAACATGGGTACCAAGATGGAGCCCTGCGGGCTCCCACATGACAGGGGCAGTGGTGCAGATGAAAATGTACAGAGCACCTTCCTTTGCATCCTGCTAGTGAGGAATGAATGGAACCAGCTGAGGACTTCCCCACTCAGCCCACAACAAACCCACAGACACTCCAACAGCACCCCATTGTCCATGGTGTCAAATGCTGCCAAGAGATTGAGAAATATAAGGCTGGAATGCTATCCTTGATCTCTCGCAGACTGGAGATCATTAAACACTCAAACCAAGGCAATCTTGGTATTTTGCCTTTTTCTGAAACCCGACTGGAGAGGATCATAGATGTCATGAGTTGACAAATGATCATCCAGTTGAAGGGCCACCACCTTCCCAATAACCTTTCCTGAAAAGGAAAGGTTAAAGACTGGTCTGTAATTGGCTAGGCAGTCTGAGCCCAATGATGGTTTCTTTAAGGAGGGGTCTCACCATCCCCTCCTTCAAGGGCTCTGGGAAGACCCCCTTTGCTAGAGAACACTGAACTATCCCAGAATGGACTGGGCCAATGGAAACATTGTACCCTACAAGAAGGCATGTTGGACCCAGCTCCATACCACAATAGGTGGACCTCAACTCCCAGATGACCTTCATGACATCCACATCCATCAACTGACTGAAATCTGACCAGAAAGAAAGAGTGCCCATGGTCCCTGGTTTGCCACTGCAAGCCCCAGACAGGACATTGGCTGAATCCCTGATCTGATGGAGGCAATCATATCAGCAAAAAACAGAGCTAACTTGTCATACTTTAATTGTGAAAAAGGTCCCACAGACTGAAGACAGACATGATTACACAACCTGTCAACAGTCCAAAAGAGCTGAGCTGGTCTGTTTATTGCTATGGCGATCTCCTTGGACAGAAACTCTGCCTTCTTACAGGGGATTGCTCAATGATAGTCTGTGTAACAAGATATCAAAATAAGCTTATTCCCATCAGACTAGGACCTTCGCCAGTGCCACCCCAACCTTCAACCCCTCATCTTCAAATCTCTGAGACTTCCATCAAACCAAGGGGAACCCTGGTGTGAAGTGAGGGATTGAACACAAACTGGTGCAATTTCCTCAGTGTCCACCCTGTTATAGGTTGACACCAACTCCCCCAGCTCACAGCAAGCACTCAGTACACTTGATAGGTCCATCACCACCATCAGACCTTCTGCTGTCAAATCTTTGTAGGGTGGTACTGGACCATCTCTATAGGGGAAGGTCTATTTGCAGAGGCTTCGAATGAGAACCTCATGGTATGATGGTCCTACCGGATTACCGGCTCCACCATAAGGTCCTTGACCTCCACTCCCAGCAAGACAACCAGGTCCAATGAATGGCCTCCTATGTGGGTTGCAAGGGCAACCACCTGTGTCAGGTCCAGTGAATTCATTAGCTGGAGGAATATATACTATACACATGCTGTCTTTCTCCCTAGTGCAGCACAGTAAACAACTCTCTTTTCTTCAACTGTCTTTTATTCTGGTCGCCAGCCCCTGGGAACTCCCTTGGAAGTACCCCACAGGCAGCTTTCTTAAACACAGCCTGTGACCCTCCCAGTCCCATGTCCCCCTGGAACTCCATCCTGCACTCTTAACCCGCTAAAGACCCCCCAGCTTGTACTCACCCCAAATCTGGGCTGTTATCCACTAACTTGGTGCTCATTAAATCCAGTGTGTAGGTGGAGTGAGGCTGCAGGATATCAGAGACCTGGTTCAGTGGAATCCAGCTGTGGGTGAGGGGCAGCTGTTGGCTCATTATTGTCCTCCCAGGCACTGGGATGTTTCCTTGTTTCTTACTTGAACATGAACCCCCCCAGAGGTGAAGATGTGCAATGACATCCAGCGCTAGGCAGGCACACTGCTGCACCCGTTTTGTGAATGTCACCCATCACCTCCATCCCTTCCTGATGTGTTCCCCAACTGTAGCATCCCGTGTCACCACTGGGAGTCACTGATGACAGCTATCCGCAGCCCACTGCTCCCTAGGAGAGGAACTCAGTCCTCTGGATGTTCAGTCCTGTACTCCCCAGCTGAGACCCAGCAACTTGAGCTCTCTTCTGAGCCCATGTTCCTGGCATGATGTGAGGCATGGTGTCCAGCACTTCAACTCCCAGCACCACTGGGCCAGCCAGTAAACAGCTGTTTTCATTGTTCTTAATCAGGAAGCTAGCATCCATGTCAGCATCACTGTTTCAAACTGCAGTCAGCTTGTTCTCTCATCAAGTTATCAATGCTGGCAAAAAGAAGATTATGTTGCAGTTGCACATTTATTACTATATAAATACCATGGACGAACAATACTATAAAACAAATGTGGATCTAATGGTGACCCCATGTTTATTTATTAGTCACCATCTTCTACATATCATAGAAACCCTTCCCATCACAGACATGTAAATACTTTTATTCAATTCTCTTCAAGGCAACATCCCTTCAGTCTTTTATTCTGAGTTTCTGTGTAGTTTGTAGACATGTACAGTGATTACCTTTATTGCAACCTCTTAATTTCTTAAGGACTTAAAAGTAAATGAAGGTACATAATTCTGGTGTGAGAAGCTGCTTGACTCCATTGCAAAGGCCATGATCTGACTCATGCGAGACATTCTGGAATTTTTTGACGTTTTGGTGCCAAAACCTGCAGTAGTTACACTGTATTAGTAAGTGCTGTTGCACTTCTCTGCTGTCCTACGTTCTTGTCTTATGCTGGCCATGAAACCTTTCAAGGCATATTAAGTGCCCTGCTGTTTTCTGTAGTTTAACCTGTATCTGGGATAAAAAAAACAAACATTTTCTGGTCAGATCCACCACTGCTGCATAATGAAGTTAGTGAAGTTGTGTGGAATTGTTAAGGAGGTATGGAGAAACAACACACTGATTTGTAAGTAGTAAGATTTATTTTAGTTTCTGTCCTAAGGTAGGCATACACATCATTAGGAAAATATATGGAGGTGTACATTTTAATGGAAGGAATAGGAAGCTTGCAAAAAAAAAACCAGAGCAGATGCCGTTGATGTATGTGTTAACCCAGATGATACTGGTCAGACAGCAACATTTTAAAGAAAACACAGGTGCACATATCCCAATAATGCAAAGCATCAAGGGAAACATGCAAATCCCTATGACGGTACAGAAGGTGGAAGTACATGAAAAAGTAATGGCTGGCATATGTTCAACCTTGGGATTATTTACACAGTTTGTTTTTTTTAAGAGAAACAGGGTTTTTGTCCATGAGGTGATGTAAGTTATATTTAAGCAATGTATTGATGTCAGGATGTCAGGTGAAATGATGATGGACTGTTAGAGAAAATGTGATATTAACTTTCAGAGGGGGTCACTTTTGATAAGAGCATGTTAGTTTGTTTGTGATAATGGGAATATTCGGAAAGTATTAGGTCTATGCAGAAGTGGAGTACAAATATGCACAGTTTCATAAGTATGTGCTCAGAGTGCAGGCGAATGTGATTTGCAGGGTTGTTTTAGAAATAGGTAAAAATAGTGGTGCACGCAATTAATAGAAAGATAGATAATTACACAGACATATAGATAGAGAGAGACAGACAGACAGACAGACAGACAGGCAGAATAGGAATGGCAGTGAAGTATTTAAGTGATGCCAACCCTACCCCCGTCCCACAGACATGGACAGGCATTGGGGTGTGCCTTTGGGTCATTGTCCATAACGTTCACGCCATTTCACCTCACCCTACCCTGCTGACACAGACAAGAGTCGAGGTGTGCCTTGGGGTTTTCAAACTTTACACTCACCCCATTCCATAAGGAAATACGCTGAAATGGGTACTATATAAGAGAACGGAGTGAACTTTGAGGCTAAAGATTCAAAGGCACACCTCAATACCTGCCACTGGCTGCAGGGTGGGGATGGGGTGGAATGGCATGAGCATTACTGTTGACAATCCCAAGTCACACCCCTGATGCCTGTCAGTTCCTACAGTGCAAGGTGTTATGGTCAGCAACCCTAATGCCCTGGGCGTTTCTTGGTATTTTCACTCCAAGCTCTCAGCATAGGCTTTTTGTGACCCCATCGCATGAACAGTGACACTATCAGTTCATTAGCCAAAAGGAGATTTTCCACAGTGACTCTGCCATTTGGCACCACAGGTGCAAAAACACATTTTGAACAAAATGTAAAAAATGACAGCTGTAAATCTCTTGCTTCAGTAACTGCTCAGCACATCTGTTGCATGACCTGCTTATTGACATTTTGTATCTGCTATGCAATGTACTGCTGTGGCTGTATGGTTGAGAGAGACCTGGGGGTGGTGGTGGATGTCAAAATGAACAACTCAGGAACTTGTAGGAGGGCAGCGGCCAAGACCAGCACTATGCTGGATGCATCGCTAGGGGGATCACTCCAGAAGGAGGGAAGTGATACTCCCTCTGTATAACTGCTTGGTGAGGCTGCAGTTCGAGTACTGTGTGCAGTTTTGGAGGCCACTCTTAAAGAAGGATATTGAACTCATGGCGAGGGTCCAGAGGAAGGAAACCAAAATGATCTGGGGCTTGGGGAAAAGGACCTATGGGGAGAGGCTAAAAGAGCTAAATATGTACACATTGGAAGAGAGAAGGGATAGGGGGGAGATAATAGAGGTCTTCAAGTACATGAAGGGGTAAATAGGAGAGGTGCAGCCACAGTGCTCCAGAGGAAGGAGGGAGGCAACTAGAGGGTATGGGTGGAAGCTGGAGGGGGGGAGACTCAAGGGAGAAAGGAGGAGGTGCTATTTCACTGAGAGCATGGTAGAACCATGGAATATGCTGCCTGGGGGGCCGGTGGAGGCAGAGACTGTGGACGGGTTCAAGATGGGGTGGGACAGGTGCAAGAGAAGGGTGGTGGAAGCAAAGTCCAATGAAGTAGGAATAACCTGGACTGGGAAGGGAGAAGCCCAAGAGGACAGGGGGGACTGACCAAATGAGCAGACATGAAAGCCCACTAGGACTATTCTGCTGGCATTTTTGTATGTTAGCATGTTGGTATGCTTACTACACCAACATCATGAACCATAAAACAGATAACTGCCATAACTAGGGAGGCAGTATAGCACAGTGGTTTAAGGCTCTTAACTGCAAATCTGGAGATCTGGGTTTGAATCCCACAGCCCGCACTTGCATACTGGGTGACCCTAAGCAAGTCACTTAACTTCCATGTACTCCCAGGTTGCCCCTGTAAACAAGCTTTCAGCTTAGTGTGCCACTCCTGGTTAAACAACTGAAAGAAAAAAAAACACAATGTAATATATTTCATGCTTTATTTTGCTACTACAAACTTTTACTAATACATCCATCCTTATTTATAGCTTACGTGTCTGTGACCTAGGCAGAACTACACTTAAAATCTCACACATAAATAAATAAAATATCAGAACAGTATTTATCTTGGTAGTATCTTTTTTCTTTTCAGGTGCCCATGACACTATGTATATATATTTATATCTTTTAACTTCAAAGCACTAAATCTATTCAAATGCAAAAAACACAAGACTTTATTCTCTTCACACAATAGTGTTAAACTTTAGATCCCAGAATGGCTAAGAAACAATTTAGACTTCACTCTTGCATGCCACTGTCACACCCACTTCTCATAGAAAAAAACAATCAAATACAGAAACCCTTTCATTTCTATGCTATGCACTCGTACATCAGAGATACATAAATCTTACAGAGCTGCTAAAAACAAATTTATCAAGGCTGGATTTCTGAATTAAAACATGTCATTTACAGTACCTATGTAAATAATAGTTTACTGGCTGCAAACAATGCTACAGACATGACATTAACAAAATGTCAGTTTTACATGGAAAATGTCCATATAATGAAATTGTCAGGGAGCACAAATGGCACCATTTATAGTTTAGCAGATACCTTGGAGCTAGCTAACCGGGATTTCTGTAAGAAATCAGCTGCAAAATACAGTGCATTCCACTTGTGTGCATTTCAGTTGTGTGCACTTCCCAGTTGTGTGCACAAAATCACCTGGTCCCGATTTATTCACTATAGTCCTCTGTGTTAAATGATTTGGTTGTGTGCATACTCACTTTCGGTTGTGTGCATGAATTTAGTTGCATTTAGCTTGATTAAATGCTGCTGTGAGGTGCGAAATGAGGCAATTTATGCTTAATTTTCTTTAGCTCTCGATTCCTTTATGCTGTTCCGAGTAACAAACCCCCAATTATCACCTCATTACCTGCTCCCACTTACATCTAGCACCTCACAGCAATTTAAAAACTCTAACCCTCTACCATACATATAGGTGTCCTGCTTTGCGGTTCTCAAAGCTCAGCAGTTACAGGAGTAAAATAAAAGAGGGTGCTTGTTGGCAGATGCAGCCCTTATCTGACTACACATCAGTGTCCTGCTTTGAGGTTCTCAAAGCTCAGCAGTTACAGGAGTAAAATAAAAGAGGGTGCTTGTTGGTAGATGCAGCCCTTATCTGACTAGCTTGATAAGCAGACATCTGTATAAATGGGAGCATAGGTTGCTTTTTTTAATAAAACATAAAAAGTTGGGGCTTCCGTTTAATATTCTAGCTTTGTGCTGCCGTTTTATTTTATGGGGCTTTGTTCATCACAGTGGTGGTCGCAATGCAGTGAGTAAAATGAATTGTAACTGTGCTATTATGTTAACCTACTGTTTACTTTTAATTTAATATGGTATCAGTGCAATAAAAATGATTTTCGTGCAACCGCATTTAACTCTGTGCTTATTTCTTTGATTTTCGGTTTAGTGCATTTTCGGTTGTGTGCACAAATTCGGCTGGTCCTGAGGTTGTGCACACAAGCGGAATGCACTGTAGCTCTAATTCATTATTTGTGTTTTCAGTGTGTGTCAGGTCTAGCTAGCAGTAGTGAGTATTTTCATTTTAAAATGTTATTTCATCAAACTACACACAGCAATAAAAAGCACAGAAATTGTCCCAGATTATTAATGCTGTAATTAGTAAAGACTGTAGCTGTTTTCTTATGGAATACCTACTGAGCTCTCAAGTATTTGCTATACTGTAAATGTAGGTACCGTCATTCTACTAGAAGGAACTGGGAGTTAGTGCTGATTTTGCTCTGTGACATGATTTTCATTTCTTCTTTTTCTATACAAATGTGAATTATCTTTTTAATAAAGTATAAAAATATGTATGTGTGAGTTATTTAGTTTGGAGAATATTTGTTTTATTATTTGAAAAATTGTGATACACTAAACATGTAGTGCAGTGAGCCATTGTAATATGGAATGACATGTGTAGCTGAAATAGTCACTGTCATCCTACTGCTTTCATGTCATACTATACACAGGAGAAAAACTGACTTCAAAGTATTTTCCAGTTTCTAGGCTGCAGCTTCATACTATACACTTCATTTGTACACAAAAAAAAAATCTTGCCACAGAGCAAAATCAGCACTAACTGCTATAGAATGCTGATACCTACATTTACAGCTTAGCAAATACTTGAAATATAACTGAGTGGGGTTTCCATAAGAAAACAGCTAGAGTCTTTATCATGGTTACACTTACATGTAATACATACTTCTCAAACTTAAAAGAAAAAATACACTTTATCATCAAAGGTCTGTTTACCAAGTACTGTGCCCATGATTAAAATAATTTGAACCCCAAAAATGTGCCCTCACATGAAACTGCATGTTTAACTGTAAAGACAATTAAAAAAATTATTTCTAAATGGATTACTATCACCAATGCTTTCAAAGTTTTGAAACTACTAAAAAGACAAACTATATATATCTATATATATATATATATCTGTTGAACTGTTGCAAAGTTATTAAGGTGCAAAATTTTCGTCTCACTTTAACTGTAGCACTACTACTACATATATATATATATATATATATATATATATATATATATGGTAGCACGGTAGTGCTACCATAGTTAGGTTGAGGAGCCATTTACATGTTAAACTGAAAATTTTTGCACCTTAATAACTTTGCAACAGTTCAACAGATTTGCCTGAAATTTGGAATACTTGATCAAAAATCATACATCTTGGGATCTTCCAACTTTCATGCTCTTCAGATATACAGCTGCAGAGTTATTAAGCATCATCTGCGCACATGTTTATGCTTTTTTGGAAATCTTTGCTCATCTCTACAGGTCGCACGGTTTGTTCGACTGGTCCGAAGTCTTCAAGGAATGTGCGGCTGGGGTCCCTGATTTGCCTTTTGAAGATTTTGTGAAAAAATATTAAACGGTTCAAAAGTTATTCAAAAAACAATTACCTATTATAAGTCAATGGGAAAAGTTAAAAAGTTCGACAGTGTCGCAAATGCAGTTTTTACTTTCGAAAATGGCCCTTTTACTGTCACAAATCTGCCATTTTGTTTTCAGTTGGTCATCAGAAAAATGCTAGGCATTTAAATTTGGGACATTCTAGCAACCTATTTTTTTTGTATTCACCTAGTCAGACCATGAGGATGCTAGGCATATCTTTATTTTGGGGTAAAACACCCCCAGAAATATGATTTTCAAATTTCTAGAAAAAGTACTTTTGTAAAGTACTTTCGTACTTGCAACACTGTTGAATGAATTTGTGAAAGCTTTTGCAAAGTTCGACAGTACTTTTCCAGGCTGTGGGAAGTTGACAGCAATTCTTTGTCATCCTGCTGCAAAAGAATGGTTTGGTCTTTTGGGCTGAAATTTGGAGGAAGCACAGCCAACATCTCACAGATGTGCCTTTCAGTATTTTGGTGAAAAAATATTACAGGGCAGCAAAGTTATGGCACTCCAAAGTTGACACTTTTTCCCTTAGGTTAACATTATGGCATCCGCCGCATTACAGGAATCCTTTGCCGCCCTGCTGCAAAATAATGGTTTGGTCTTTTGGGCTGAAATTAGGAGAGAAGAAAGCCAACATCCCACAGATGTGCCTTTTAGTGGTTTGGTGAAAAAATATTACAGGGAGCCAAAGTTATGGCACTCCTAACTTCTGTTTTTTTCACACAGGATAACATTACGGCATTCACCGCGACTTTCAGGGCCTGTATCTTGGAAATGGTGCAAGATACAGACATTTTGTTGTGGGGCCAAGTACAAAACTAGCCAGGAGAGTCATAAATCATATGACTTTTTAATTTTTTTTCTATGTTGTATGGTTCCTGCGATATAAGCAATTTAGTATTCCAACTCCTCATTTTCTGCTCTGAGACCCATTATTATGCATGCATTGTTTGTACTCACTGTCTTTCTCTATGCAGCTTTTGGGGAAAACCAGCCTGTGCACTTACATTATTGTTACCCTTACCGCTTCTGCTTGCGGTTCTATAACCATTTCACTTACTGTTCCCATCTACAGCACCATGTGCATTACCCTTTGCATTTTCATTTGAGCTTGTGTTTGCGTTATTTTAACCATTTGTGTCTACAGTACTGTTTATCTTTCTGTTTCGCTTTGCGTCACCATACACATTACCATTTGAGTTATGGCCGGCAACCCCAATGTGCACCCCGATGCCGGTTGGGGGTGTGGATGGGGGGGTCCAAGGGGGGCTTTCAACCCTAACACCAAATTTGCTCACTTTTGTCACTGTGGAACATCCCTAATTGCATTAAACGAGTTTTTGCCTCTAAGATACACATATATGTATATATATATATTCATGTAAAAAATCTCAGTTTACAAATTAGATTGTTCCACAGTATTTCAAAAGTGGAATCTCATCCTGCACCCACGCTTACCGCCCCACTAACAGGCATCGGGGTGTGTTGGGTTATCGACTCTAACCTCACCTCATTCCATGTGCAAATAAGCTGAGGTGGTGCAGGTAGGAGAATGGGTGAGAGTTAGGACCGACTACCCCAATGTACACCCCGATGTCTATTGGTGGGGACAGGGTGGGCATTGGGTGCAAGGGGTGGCAATGCTAACACCGAATTTCCTCACTTTTGTCACTGTGGAACAACCCTAACTGATGCATTAAATGGATTTTTTTGCCATGAATTTCCCCTTCTTTTTGAAATTTAGATAGACCCATAGTCTCTGGTAATGGTACCTTGACTGAGGGGATCTCAGGGTTTGTAGAGACCATTTTGAAACTGCTGGTTATGGAAAGAGACAGTTATTTCCAGGACACTATGCACTTTTTTCGTGTACTTTCTGGTTATAAGGATTTACTACCTGATACCATTTTAGTGACAATGGATGTAACATCCCTCTACACTAATATTCCACACACAGATGGCATTGCAGCATGCCTTAAATACATACATGAGAAAGGACTGGAACAAAACATCAACCCTGAAGTGGTGGGGGAACTTATGGAATTCATTTTGACACATAACAACTTCAACTTCAATGGTAAACATTATGTTCAAACTATGGGAACAGCAATGGGCACCAAGATGGCTCCACAGTATGCTAACCTCTTTATGGCTGACTTGGAGTAGGATTTTTTAAGGCAGTATCCCCACAAACCACTAGCTTATTTCCGTTACATTGATGATTTGTTTATCATCTGGACGGAGGGCACAGATGCACTCAAAGATTTTCTTCACAAACTTAATCTCCACCCTACCATAAAGCTTACCCTGGAGTATTCTACCACCAAGGTAAACTTTCTGGACACCACAGTCACCATTAAGGATGGAACCTTACATACATGTATTTACAGGAAGCCAACAGACAGACAGAGATATACGCACAAGAAAAGTAATCGCCCAAACCATACAAAAAAAATCTGTCATGTACAGTCAAGCACTCCAATGTCACCGTATTTGTTCAAATGAGGATGACAGAGATACACATTTGGCTATGTTGAAAAACACCTTTATTGAGCAGGGACACTCTTCCAGGGAAATTGATAGGATAACAGAATGGGCACTGCAAGTACCAAGACAACAACTACTTCAATTTAAAGAAAAGACAGCTACAGACAGAATACCTTTAGTAGTCACATATCATCCAGACCTTGAACGTCTGTTTAGTGAGGATGAAACCCTTAATTGTATTTTTAAGGAACTCCCACTACTATCTTTTAAACAACCACCAAATTTAGCCAGCTTAATTATTAGGAGCAAACTTTCACCAGAACAGAATAGCATGTCACACAATGGCACACAACCCTGCAATCAATGCCCTTGTAAGACTTGTGAGCTCATTTCTACCTCAGACTGTGTGGTTACATCACAAAACAGACAATTCTAGATGCATGGGAGTTATACATGCACATCATGACATATTGTTTATTTCATTCAGTGCAAGAGATGTCCACAAACAGGTTATGTTGGAGAGACACACCAACAGCTCCACACTAGGATGAACTTGCACAGACATACTATTACAGCAAAGAAGACTGAAAAACCAGTGGGGCACCACTTCTCCCAGCCTGACCACTCAATCTCAGATATGTCAGTAATGGTCTTAAAAGGAAATCTCAAAAACACATAACAGAGATGAGCTTTTGAGATTAAACTTATTTTACATCTCAATATGGTAGCAGATGGGATGAATGTCAATCTTGGTTTTATGGGACACTACAGAAACTGACATCCATGGACCTCTTCTTCTTCAGACTGACATATTATAGGACTTCTGCATATGTGGGATGTGGGTGCGTGTGTGTATGTATATGTGTGGGTATGTGTTGTGAGGTATGTGATATAACAGGTGTGGGGCTTGCTGTCACATTGAGGTAGGCCTCTATTTAGATATATGGAGTTATAGTGTGTTACTATTCTTACTTCACACACATAATGAATATTAATTCCTCCTTACGTTTTATCTTTTTCCTGGGGTGGGATTGATTCCATTGCACCATATCCAGATTACCTAGCCTGTTACTGTACATATAGGAGTGTTATATACTGTCACATATATTTTTTTTTAACTCTGTACATATTGGGGTGTGTGATCTCATTTGCATGGGGGTCCCGGACATATCTTTTTACATTAGGCTAACAGTGTAGTAATTTGTGGATATGTAGGTATGTTAGACCTCTGGTCTTACACACATACTTTATATTTACTTCTAGTTACCTTATCCTGGGGAGGGTGGCAGATTTATTTCATGGTAGTTCTATCCAGAATTCTTGGAAATGTTACTATGCAGATAGTAGTATGGTTAAATAGTGTCACATTTTTGCTCCGTAGGTATTAGGAGACATGAGCCCTTTTACTTAGGATTTCATGACAAGTTGAATTCCTTTGGGGAACAATTGCAGTGACTGATGTGAATAAAGGCTCACTAGGAGAGAGAGTGTGTGTGTGTGTGTGTGTGTGTCTGTGGGAGAGAGAGACAGAGAGGGGGGAGAGAAAGAGAGAGAGAGAGAACATCTCCTTAAAGCTTGGTATCCCCCCCCACATTATGGTGATGTGGGGGGGTAGGGTGTATTGTTTGTATGAAGAGGAGGAGAGAAATTGCATTTTTATCTCTTTTTCAGATTCCTTAGACACTTGTGGTACATCAAGTTGTTACATTCTCAGTGTATATTGGCATCAGTATATATCAGGCTACGTGGTCTTAATTCCTTGAGGTTCCTCGACTAGAGTTTTTTGTTTGACACTAAAATTGTCAATTTATATTTAAATTATCATTTATACAGTCCTGTCACTACACTAGAGGTTTTTGAAATTTCTTGGGCCTTATATCTAGCTTGAGAGTACAGTGGGGTGACAGGTCCAGCTAGGTTTTACACATCATACAGTGAGCACTGATGTTTTTAAGACAACCTTACTGGTAAATTCTTGTCTGTAATGCAGGCATTGAAACTTCTTGGAGCCCTAAAACAATCTTAGTTTGTCTTTAATCTGGGTGGGGGTTGCCTTTCAGTAATCACATCCTTATACAAACTGTGACACTCACAGCTTGATTTAAGAGTCATCAGCTTCAGCAGTGTTATCTTATGTCAATTAAATTTATATGCAGTAGGATGCTTTGTATGTGTGTTCCACCAATCACCTTTGACCCGGGGACCCTCCTGGCTGAAGGCAGTATGGTACTGTTAAACTTCTCTGACATCATCTTCTGTATTTCTTAAATGAGTATTTTAAACCAATGGGGATTTTTTCTGTTTTTTTCTGCATGATCTAGCTGTTATAAGGACTGGTTGGTCCGAAAGCTAGAGCACTTTGTTCTTGTTGTTACACCTTTGTTGGTCCATTAAAAGGTATCAAATCATTTGCTTCTGGATCCCTTCTTTTTGAGAATGAGCATTATAAATAGTGAATGGAATATGGTGGAGGGAAGGGCCCTGCGCTCCCATAATGTGATTTTTTGTCACATAGTAACGCTAACGGTAACGCAAACGGAAGCGCAAATAGTAAAGCACATGGTGATGCAAACATAAACGATAACGCAAATGGTAAGAGAAGCACCAGCACAAATGTTAATGAAAGCAGAAATGGTAATGCAAATGCTAACGGCAACAGAAACGCAAACGTTAACAGAAATGCTAACGCCAATGGAAACGCAAACGGTAAGAAAAATGCAAACAGTAACACAAACGCTAACAGAAATGCAAACAGTAAAGGCAACAGCACCACAGAAGGAAACAGCAATGCAATTGACAATGGAAATGCAACTAAAAATACAAACGCTAAAGCCAACAGAAATGCAAATGGCGATGAAGACTCAAAAAGTAACGGTAATGCAATTGGAAATGCAAACAGTTACAGTAACAGCAATGATGATGCCAATGTGAACAGTAATGCAAACAGTAACACAAACGCAAGCACAAATGAAACTGCAAAGAGTAACGCACACGGTGGCGTAGACGGGAATGATAACACAAACGATCATGGAAACACAAGTGGAAATGTTAACTGTAACAGTAACAAAAGTGCACACCCTATTTTTCCCCAAAAGCTGTAATGAGAAACACAGTGAATACAAAGAATGTATGCATAATAATGGGCCTTGGAGCAGAAAATGAGGACTTGGAATACTAAATTGCTTATATCTCAGGAACCATACAACGTAGAAAAAAAATTAAAATTTCATATGATTTATGACTTTCCTGGCTAGTTTTGCACTTAGCCCCCATTAAAGAAGCTAATCATTTTTCTGACAAAAAGTTTGCATCTCGAAGCATTTCCATGATACTGGCCCCGAAAGGCGCGGCAGATGCCGTAATGTTAGCCTATGGGAAAAAGCATCAACTTTGGAGTGCTGTAACTTTGCAGCCCTGTAATATTCTGTCACCAAACCACCAAAAGGCACATCTGTGGGATGTTGGCTGTCTTCTCTTCAAATTTCAGCCCAAAAGAGCAAACTGTTCTTTTGCAGCAGGGTGGCAAAGATTTCCTGTTATTTTGGTCTTAGTGTCACAAAGTAGTGTCGCAAATCACAACACTTTTGCAAAAAAAAATCACAAAAGTGTCGCAGGTGTGACACTACTTTTTAAAAAAAATTCAAAAACATATTTCTGGGGTGTTTAACACAAAACAAAAGACATGGCTAGCATTCACAGGGTCCGACTAGGTGAACACAAAAAGAATTGTGTTCCTAGAGGGTCCCAATTTTAAATGCCAAGCATTTCTGTGATCAGTAACTGAAAACAAAATGGCAGATTTGCGACACTACAGGGGTCATTTGCGACACTCAAATCCTCATTTGCAACATTGTCGAACATTTTGTTAACTTTTCTCATTGACTATAATCGGAAACTTGTGTTTTTAATAACTTTTGAACTGTTTAATATTTTTCACGAAATCTTTGAAAGACACATTGGGGACCATGGCCGCATGTTCCCTAAAGTTTTTGGTCTGGTTGCACAGACCATGCTACCTGTAGGCATGAGCAAAGAATGCTCAAAAAAGCATAAATGTGCTATGGAATGTCACTTTATAACTCTGCAACCGTTTATCCGACTTTTATGAAACTTGGCAGATCCAGAGATCTATGGTACTGCTCCATGCCTGCCAAATGTCAGGCACATGCATTATACAGTAGCAAAGTTATTAAGATGCAAACTTTCACACTTTAACCTTAAATGGGGTACTCAGCCCTAACTATGGTGGCACTACCATGTCACCATAGTAGATAGATAGATAGATAGATAGATAGATAGATAGATAGATAGATAGATAGATAGATTGATTCATGGCAAAAAAAAAAAACTCTGTTTAATGCATCAATTAAGTTGTTCCACAGTGACAAAAGCAAGAAAATTTGGTGTTAGAGTTGCCACCCCTTGCACCCCACTCCCACCCTACCCAAACCAGCAGGCATCAGGGTGAAAATTGAGGTCATCATCCCTAACTATCACCCCATTCTATGTGTAAACAAACTGAGATGGTGCAGTATAGCAAAATGGAGTGAGAGTTAGGACCGATGACCCCAACACATACCCCAATGCCAGTTGGTGGGAGCGGGTGGGCATGGCGTGCAAGGGGTGGCAACCCTAACACTAAATTTCCTTCCTCTTGTCACTGTTGAACAATCCTAACTGATGCAATAAACAGAGTTTTTTGAAATTAATTTCCTCTTCTTTTAGATAATGCGCACTATAAATAGTGAATGGCATGTGTGTGTCCAGAATTGTGTGTACATCCGTTCATGGTCGCACAGCACCACGAGCAAACAATGTAACATGCACAATTCAGCAACTGTAAGTCCCAGTGACCCCAAAATTGTCACAGTCAAAGATGTATTATTAATCTTTGCACATTCCAAATGCCAGGCATATCGGACATACGGTTCAGAAGTTATTGAAGCATAATGAACCACATTTTCATTTGTTGGAGTTGCATAATTCCACACCTGTTAATGTTTTACACACCAACCACTGCAGGGAACCTCCGTACCACTAGTGCCACCTACGCTATAAATTTCAAGCCAGTAGCACCATGCAGAACACTATTCGCAAAACGTTAACTGCATCACACAGTATCTCTACAGTGAATTACTTTTCAGATGTTTAAACAGCATACATCACATCTCCAGTACATCCACTCAACACCCTCCAAAGTTCATGTGAAAAGAACAAACTGTTCCAGAGATATTCAATTTTTTATGTTTCTGCACCTTTAAAAAGTCTTCCATAACAAAATGGTGGAAATTGCGGCCAAAAATGCACTAAAATGGCAGACCTGGAGTCCAAAAAAATCAGTAACTGCAAAGTGGGTCAACTTCAAATGGCAATAACTCTGGAACAGAACAACGTTTTTTCACCAAACAAAAACTGGCATGTTCCTTGAACCATGTTTTCTCTATATGCCAAGGTTCAGACCAATGAACCACACAGTGACTGTGCTATGTGTCACAGAAGACAGTACATAAAAATAGCAAAAAACATATGTTTTGCACTGCACTCCGCAAACGCAAAAACACAAACCATAACATTAACACAAACGGTGATGGAAACAGTGAGGTAAAAAAATAGTAATGCTAACGGTAACCCAAATGCAGGTTCAAATGGTAACACACACAGTGATGTAAATGTAAATGATAACGCAAACAGTAAGAGAAATGCAAGCGCAAACGTAAATGAAAACAGAAATGGTAACAAAAATGATAACTCAAATGTTAAGAGCCACAGAAATGTAAACTCAAATGGTAACAAAAACGGTAGCAAAAATTCAAATGGTAACACAAATGCAAACAGAAATGCAAACGATAATGGCAAAGGTGACGCAGAAGGAAACAGTAGCGCACTCGACAATGGAAATGCCACTGTAACTCAAATGCTAAGGCCAGTGGAAACACAAACACAAATGGTAATGAACACACAAACAGTAATGGTAATGCAATTGGAAACACGAACGGTTATGGTAACACCAACGATGATGCCAAAGGAAACAGTAATGCAAACACAAACAGAAATGCAAGCATGGACGCAGACACAAATGGTAAAGCACAGGGTCACTGTAACACAATTTGAAATGCAAAAGCTTACGGTAACACCAGCGATGACGCCAAAGGAAACAGAAAATATAAACACAAACGCAAGCGCGTAAGCAGAGGCAAATGATAACGCAGATGGCGAAGCAAAAATAAACACAAACAAAAACAATAATAGAAACACAAATGGTAACAGTAATGCAAACGCAAGTGTACAGGCAAAGAGTAACATACATGGTGACGCAAAAGTAAATGCAAACAAAAACGGTAATGAAACTGCAAATGGTAACAGTAACGCAAATGCAAAGGGTGACGCACACGGTGACAGAAACAGAAACACTAATGCAAACCGTAATGGCAACGCAAACAGAAATGCTAATGGTAACAGAAATGCAAATGCACACCTTTTTTTCCCAAAAAGGTGCATTCAAAAGCATGGTGAATACAAAAAATGTATGCATAATAATGGCCCTCTGAGCAGGAAATCAGCACTTGGAATACTAAATTCCTTGTATCTCAGGAACTGTATTTCAGCTCAAAAGACCAAACCGTTCTTTTGCAGCAGGGTGGCAAAGATTCCCTATTGTTTTGGGCATAGTGTCACAAAATACTTTCAGAAATCACAACACTTTCGAAAATAAAATCATGAAAGTGTCACATATGTGATACTACTTTGCAACAATACTATTTACAAAAATTTAAAAAACATATTTCAGGGGTGTTTTACCCCCAAAAAGACATGGCTAGCATCCTCAGGGCTTGATTAGATGAACACAACAAGAATTGTTTCCTTAGAAGTTCCAAAATTTAAATGCCAAGCCTTTCTGTGACCACCAACTGAAAATAAGATGACTGATATGCGACACTACAAGAGTCATTTACAAAAGTAAAAAGTGCATTTGTGACACTTTTGCATAGTTTGTCAACTTTTCCCTTTGACTATAATGGGAAAATTATTTTAGAGTAACTTTCGAACCATTTAGTATCTTTTCACAAAATCTTCGAAAGGCACATTGGGGACCCCAGCTGCATGTTCTCTGAAGGTTTTGGACCAGTCGATCAAACTGTACAACCTGTAGGTGCAAGCAAAAAATGTGCAAAAATCTGTAATTTGTGCATTTTGCGGAGCTCTGTAGCTCTGCAACCGTACATCTGACCATAACAAAACTTGGCAAGTCCAGAGATCTATGTTTCCAGACCATGCATGCCAGACTTCAGGCAAATCTGTCATACAGTGGCAAAGTTATTAAGCTGGCAATTTCAGATTTAACTTTAAATGGGGTACTCAACCCTAACTATAGTGGCACTACTGTGCCACTATGATATATATATATGTAGTGACAAAAGTGAGGAAATAAATTCAGTGTTAGAGTTGAAAACCCTAACTGCACATGTCCCTCCCCCACCACCACCACACACACACATACATGCAAGTAGGGAAGGACCAAGGCAATACAACCAATCACACACTACTAGCAGGAGGTGTATACCTGTGTTACCGTAGGAAGTGGAGAAATCCAACTTCAGGTATCATACATTAGTTACAAAGTTGTTCTATGAGGTTAGTTCACCTAAAGGTGAACCAAGCTGACAGTAGCAAAAATGGTGTACCTCGCTCCGTTTTCAACATATGGGTGGCGAAAGGTATCATGACACCGCAGTGTTAGTCTATGGCAAATTGCTCAATTTCTGAACAGTGTAACTTTGTCATCCTTAAGTATTTTAGCACCAAAGCAGGACAAGGTACATCTGTGGACAAGGTCTTGCCATCCTGCAAATATCATCCCAAAGGACCCAACTGTTGGCTTGCAGGATGATGACAAAGGTGTGCAGTCATCAGGAACATGCTTTCACAAAATACTTTCACAAACATGAAAGTGTTGCAAATTGAAGACACAAAAGTGTCACATTTGCAAAAGCATATAAAACAGTGTCGCAAAATACTATCACAAACACGAAAGTGTTACAAACGGAAGACACGACAGTGTTGCATTTGCAAAAGGATGCAAAGTAGTGTGGCAAAATACTGTCACAAACACCAAAGTGTCTCAAATACATAGCACGACACTGTCGCAATTGAGAAAGTGATTTTTGAAAGTATTTCAGGGAATGTGAAAAATCCTGTTTTGGATCTTGTGAATGCCAAAATACCATATGTGTAGTCTGTGTTATGTGTTGGTGGCAGCGTGTGGCCCAAGATGCCCAGTTGTTCATAGTGATACATGTTTTGTGGTGCATGGAATGTCCAGGATCAGAGTTAGCAGTGACGACCCCATGCCACAGTATGATGGGAGCATGGGTGTGTGGTTTGATGGATTAGATAGTTGTATGTCATTTCTGTTACCTGCTGCTGGTTGTGTGTGATTGGTTGTGTTGCCATGGTCCTTCCCCTACTTGCATGTGTGTGTGTGTGTGTGTGTGTGTGTGTGTGTGATGGTAGTATTGGGGGAATGCACAGTTAGAGTTTTCAACCCTAACGCTGAATTTCCTTGCTTTTGTCACTGTGGAACAGCAGAATGTGCACTGTAAATAGTGAATGGAATTTGGTGGTGTTAGGGCCCCGCACTCCCACCTAGTGAATTGTCAATTTGCTGCACAAAAACTGTATGACCGACTGAAATGAAAATTGGCAAATGAAGACATGTACCATACCACAACATGTACAACACATTTTATCTAAATCTGTTCAACATTTGCACAGCATCACACTGGAAAAACTGTGCAGGAGTGCCAAAAAGAACATTGTTCCCACTTCACTAAACAAGACCATATATCTGACAGAACCAAAACTTGGTAAAAGAAGATATTTTCCATAATACAACGTGTCTCCAGAATTGTGTGAACATCCATTCAATGGTCGCACAGCACCACGAGAAAACAACTGTGCAGGCACAATTCAGCAACTATAAGTGCTAGTGACCTGAAAATTGTCACAGTCAAAGATCTATTATAAATCTTTCTACGTTCCAAATAGCAGGCAAATCAGACACTGTTCAAAGATTATTGAAGCAGAATGAACCAAATTTTCATTCATCAGAGTGGCATAATTCCGCACCTGTTTATGTTTTACACACCAAACCATTGCAAGGCGCCTTCAAACCACTAGGGCTACCTATGCTATAAATTTCAAGCCAGGAGCACCATGCAGAAGGCTATGCGCAAAACATTAACTGCGTCATGTAGTATTTCCACAGTGAATTACTTTTCCAACATGTAAAGAGCATTATTCACATCTCCAGGACATCCCCTCAACACCTTCCAAATTTCGTGTGACAAGACCAAACCATTCCAGAGATATTGAATTTTTACATTCCTGCACCTTTAAGAAGTCTTCCACCACTAAATGGTAGAAATCGTGGGCAAAAATGTGCTAAAATGGCAGACCTGGAGGCCATAAAACCTGTAACTGTGGGGGGGGCAACTTCAAATGGCAATAACTCTGGAAAGGAACAACATTTTTCACCAAACAAAAACTGGAATGTTCTGTGAACAAAGGACTTTTTACGTGGCAAGTTTCAGATCAATCATCCATACAGTGGCTGTGCTATGCATCATGGCAGACAGTGCAGAAAAATAGCAAAAACATAATGTTTTGCACTGCACTGTGCAAGTAGAAAAACACAAACGGTAACGTTAAAGCAAATGGTGATAGCAATAGTGAGGTAAAAGAAAATAGTTGTGCTAACCTTAACGCAAACACAAGCGCAAATGGTAACACACATGGTGACGCAAACAGAAATGATAACGCAAACGGCAGGAGTAATGCAAGCGCAAACATAAATGAAAACAGTAATGGTAACACAAATGGTAATGCAAATGATAATGGTAACAGAAACACAAACAGTAATGAAAATGCAAACAGCAACAAAAACACAAACAGAAATGCAAATGGTAACAGCAGTGGTGACGCAGATGGAAACAGTAATGCACTCAACAATGGAAAAGCTACCGAAAATGCAAACGCTAAGGCCAATAGAAGCACAAACTGTAACACAATTGGAAATGCAAATGGTTATGGTAACACCAACGATGTTATGAGAATGCGGATGGTAACAAAAATGCAAACGGTAACAGCAGCGGCGATGCAAAAGGAAACAGTAATGCACTCAACAATGGAAACGCTATGGAAAATGCAAACACTAAGGCCAACAGAAACTCAAATGCACGTAGTAACGAACACGCAAATGGTAACTGCAATGCAATTGGAAACGTAAACGGTTACGGTAACACCAACGGTGATGCCAAGGGAAACAGTAATGCAAACGGAAATGCAAATGAAAGCGCGTATGCAAACGCAAATGGTAACACACATGGTGACACAAAAGTAAATGCAAACAAAAATGGTAATAGAAACGCAAATGCTAACAGTAACACAAACGTAAGTGCAAATGCAAAGACTAATGCACACGGTGACGTAAGCATAAACGCTAATGCAAACAGTAATGGAAACGCAAGCGTAAAAGCTCACAGTAACAGTAATGCAAAGGAACACCCTTTTTTCCCCAAAAAGGTGCATTCAGAAGCACAGTGAATAAAAAGAATGTATGCATAATAATGGCCCTCGGAGCAGAAAATGAGCACTTGGAATACTAAATTCCTTGTATCTCAGTAACCGTACGACGTAGAAAAAAATTTAAAATCTCATGTCATTCATGGTTTTCCAGACTAGTTTTGTACTTAGCCCCTAGTGGGGGACTAAGCATTTTTCTGACAAAAAGTCTGTATCTCAAACTGTTTTCGAGATACGGGCCCTGAAAGGTGAGGCAGACACCTGTAATGTTAGCGTATGGGAAAAATTGGCAGATCCGGAGTGATGTAACTTTGCAGCCCTCTAATATTTTATCACCAATCCACCAAAAGACACATCTTTAGGATATTGGCTTTCTTCCCTCCAACATTCAGCCCAAAAGACCAAACTGTTCATTTGCAGCAGGGTGGCAAAGATTCCCTATTGTTTTGGCCATAGTGTTGCAAAGTAGTTTTGCAAATCATGACACTTTCCCAAATGAAATCACAAAAGTGTCGCATATGCGAAAGTACTTTGTGACATTACTTTTTACAAAAATTTTAAAAACATATTTCTGGGGTGTTTTCCCCCAAAAAAAAAAAAGATACAGTTAACATCCACAGGGCTCGACTAAGTGAACACAACAAGAATTATGTCCCTAGAGGGTCCCAAATTTAAATGCCAAGCATTTCTGTGACCACCAACTGAAAACAAGATGGACAATTTGTGACACTGCAAGAGTCATTTGTGAAAGTGAAAAGTGCATTTGTGATACTTTCGCATAATTTGTTAACTTTTCCCTTTGACTATAATGGGAAACATGTTTTTTGAATAACTTTTGAACCTTTTAATATCTTTTCACGAAAGTTTCGAAAGGCACATCGGGTAGCTCGGCTGCATGTTCCCTGAAGGTTTCGCACTGGTCGCACAAAACGTACACCCTATAGGCATGAGCAAAGAATGTGCAAAAATGTGTAATTTATGCATTTTGTGTTGCTCTGTAGCTCTGCAACCATACATCTGACAATAACAAAACTTGGCAGGTCCAGAGTTCTATGGTACCAGACCACGCAGTCCAAAGTTCAAGCAAATCCATCATATGGTGGTGAAGTTATTAAGCTGTCAAATTTCAGATTTAACCTTAAATGGGGTACTCAGCCATAACTATAGTGGCACTACCATGCTACTATAATATATATAGTCAGTGGTTCAGTAGGTAGCACTCTTGCCTCTGAGGCCAGGAGATCAGAGGGCTGTGTGTTCAGTTCCCACATTTGGCACTTGGGTTAATATCCCAGTACTGACACTGTAGTGCAGCTTGAGAGGGGTGTTGCACTTCTGAGGTGCTGTCTTTTGGATGAGACATTAAACTGAGGTCCCATCTGCCTGGATTGGTGGTAGTTCAGGTGGATGTTAAAGATCCCATGGCACTTATTGAAAAAGAGTAGGGGAATTTTCCCTGGTGTCCTGGCCAAATTTCCCCTCATTCACTAAAAATACCACCAACAGCTTAATCTGGTTCAAGGTCAGTTGGCATTCATGTGTATCCCCCTTCCCCAGGTCATGCCTGAAAATTGGAAGGATTTGTCTAATGCACTTACCTGGTCAACAAAAAATAAATAATATATATATATATATATATTATTGGGGTGCGGTCGGACCTCTATATTAAGGGTTATGAAGGCACTTCTATGTTAAACTCAAAATTTTTCACATTAATAACTTTGGACCCAGTCAACGGATTTGTAAGAAATTTGGTATGCGCAGTGGGGCATTGTAGATCTCTTGATTTGCCAAATTTTGTTTCAGTCAGAGTTACTTTTTTTGTGCACCAAAACACTGAAAAAAGCACTTTTCGCCAGTTATGTGAGCAGTTTTTTGAATTTTGTTTGTGGCATTGCATGGTCTGTGACTTGGCTCATCTGAAAGAGCGTGGGTCAAGGAACATGCCACTTTTCATTTGGTGAAAAAATATTAAGCCATTCAAAAGTTATTAAACTTTTAAGTTCCCATTATAAGTCAATGGGAACATTTATATGGTTATTTTGTGAATAAAGAATGGGGTTTTGGCCATCTGGTCCCTTCTCACGATCAAAGAATTTGCAGGCTCGTGATCAAAGAATCTGACCCCGAGAAAATCTTTGATCATGATGACCGCCATCTGGTTTTCACTTTCCGGCTGGAAAATTCTACTTTCTCGGCTCAGGGGAGACTTCTGAAGTAAAACTATGGTGGGTTTTACTCGGGGGTCTTCCCTCTATCAGGCCATGTTTGTGATTTTCTTCAAAATGGTCAAAAATAGAGTTTTACACTTTTTTATTCTTTGATCGTGGCTCGCTAACAATCTTTGATCATGAGCCTGCAAATTTTTTGATTGTGAGATTCTTTGATCGTGAGATTCTTTGATCGTGATCTTTGATCATGTGGTGAAGACCAGATGGCCTGATGAAAAAATTAAATTTCTCAGCCCAGGGGTGACCTAGAAACACAAACTGGGATGGGTTTTGCTCAGGGGGCTTCGTTTTATCAAACCATGCCGGTGGTTTCATGTATTTATGTGTAACATTTGAATTACACCATTTTTTATTCTTTGATCTTGAGCCTGCAAATTCTTGGATCGTAAGCCTGCAAATTCTTTGATCATGAGATTCTTTGATCGTGATCTTTGATCATGAGGGAGGGAGGGACTAAATAGCCAGATTTGAATGCAACAGTTGGCCAATTTTAACAATGTTTAAAACTAAATATTTCAGAAATGGTTTGGTCTTTTTACATGAAATTTGGAGGTTGTTCACGGGATGTCCTGTACATGGGAATTATGAAGTTTACATGTCAGACAATACATTTTCTATGGAGATATTGCGTGGCTCAGTTTACATTTTGCGAACAGCGTTTTCCATTGTTGCAGTGACTTGAAATTTGTAGGGTAGCTGGCCTTACTGCTGTGGATGTACTTTTTAGTTGTTAGGTGTGTAACATGTCAACAGGTGTGGGATTCTGCCATTCCAATGAATGAAAATCTCAAACTTTCAAACGTTATACTGTATCTCGGAGACGGTTTGCTCTTTTACTTTGAAATTTGGAGCATCTTCAAGGAATGTCCTGTGCATCTGAATTATAGTGTTTAGCTGTTGTTAAATTAATTTTCTGTACAGATATTTTGTAACACACTTTATGTTTTCCGTACGCTGTTTTGCATTGTGGTAGTGACTTCACATTTATAGGGTGCCTAGAGTTACTACCATGGAGGTGATTTTCAGTGGTTAGGTGTCTGACATGTAAACAGGTGTGGAATTATGCCACTCTGATGAATGAAACTTTGTTTTGTTTCAAGGGCCCCATGCTCCCATGCATCTGTGCAACCACCAATACATATTATATTCAGTAGTTGCACTGTTATATTCAGGCCCCGCACTCCCACCAACTTCTGTGACTTTCTACTTTTCTATTCCTTCTCAAAAAGTAAGGAAATTACATGCAAAAAGCTGTTAATGCTTCATTTAGGGTTAAAGCATAAAAAGTCAGGAAATAAGACCTTTAGGGTTGCCCACTTCCTCCTTTGTGTAGCCCCCTCCATCCTCCCAAGATTGACAGACAACAGGGTTTATCATTGGGGTTGTGAGTCTTAAATGTCACCCCATTGTTCTTTACTGTGGCTTGTGAATATGATTACACATGGAATGGGGTGACATTTAGGCCTCACAACCCCAATGACACACCCCGTTGTCTGTCAATCTCAGGAGGAGGAGGAGGAAGGGGCTACACAAAGGGGGGAGGGGGCAACCCTAAAGGTCTCATTTTCTGACTTTTTATGCTTTAACTCTAAAGGATACATTAACACACTTTTTTGTCACAATGGAGCCCCACAGGAAGGAGGCAGAGGACACCATAGGGAAAGGAAGCAGCTCCTTGTGGGGGACTCAGTCATTAGGGGGATGGAACTGGGGGGAGCAAGGAAAACTGAAGTAAGGTGCCTGCCTGGTGCCATGGCTTGGAAGGACAAGAAGCGCATCCTCAGGATTATGAGAAGAGCTGCACAGGAGACTGATCTGGACATCGTTGTCCACCTAGGGACAAATGACTTGACTCAACATGAGATTAGTGTAGTGCAGGAGGAGTTTGTGGAGTTGGGGTGTGGTCTAAGACAAGTAGCACACACAGTATCCTTCTCGGAGGTGCTGCCTGTCTATGGCAAGGGTGAGGTGAGGGTACTTTGCACCATTCAATTCAACGAATGGTTTAAAAAATGGTGCAGAGCACAGGGGTTTGGCTTCACTGGGGACTGGGGTTCCACCTGGAGGGATACCAGCCTACACTGGTAGGATGGTCTGCATCTGTCGAGGAAGGGAACAAGTCTTCTGGGCAATCAGTTTAAATGCTTCATTGGCAAGCTTTTAAACTAGTCACGGTTGGAGGCACTGATAAGCAGCAGGGAATTCCCAGCCTCCCTCTACAAAACAGGGTACTAAATGAGGGAAAGACCAAGGTACAAAGGTCAGTAGGGAGCAGGACAGCAGTGAATGGAGAAAGCAAAGTCAATGATGACAAGGATAGTGCTACAAGAGGTAAAGGCATACAAAAAAATGGAGAGCAATGAGTACTAATGCTCACAGTCTGGGTAACAAGCTTCCTGAATTAGTGGCTTTGATGGAGGAGGAACATCTGGATATCATGGCAGTCACAGAAACATGGTACACACAGAACCATGACTGGGACATAAACATACCAGGATACACTATCTACAGGAGGGACAGGGAGGGTAAAAGAGGAGGAGGAGTTGCTCTCTACATAAGGGAAGGAATCAAAGCTACAGAATGAAAGGGTAAACAGGGAGGAGAGGAAGCACTGTGTATCAATTTGGAGACAGGCAATGGCACCACAATCTGCACAGGGGTTGTATACAGACCCACATCTCAGGGCAAGGACATGGACAAGGAAATAATTGGAAGTATCCTTAGAATGGCAGAAAAAGGGGAGATATTGCTGATGGGGGATCTGAATATACCAGATGTTAATTGGAGTACATTTGTAGCAGCCACTTCTAAGAGTGGGGTCATTCTAGATGCCCTACATGGGGCATGCCTTAGACAACTAGTACTGGAACCCACTCAAGAGGGAGCAGTCTTAGACCTTGTACTCTCAAATGGGGATGGCGAGAGGATCACAGATTTAGAAGCGAGTAGCCATCTGGGAACTAGTGGCCATCGAACAGTATGGTTCACAATAAACACAGCAGTAGAGTCAAGCCATACAAAGGCAAAGGTACTGGACTTCAGGAGGGCTGACTTTGCCAAAATGGGTGAGTGCTTAAGGAATGCACTAGCAAATGGACAGGAAGGAGGGGTGGAAGAACAATGGGGAATAATCAAAACTGCCATCACAGAGGCAACAAGCCTTTGTGTGAAGCAAATAAACAAAACAAAACAATGTAAAAAAACACTATGGTTCTCAAAGGAGGTGACAGGAAAGGTTAGGGGGAGAAAAAGAAACCATTCAGGAAGTACGAGGAATCACAGAAGGAGTAGGACAGAGAATTGCATCAGTTAAAGCAAAAGGAAACTGGGAAGGCAGTCAGAACAGCAAAGGCCCAAACCGAGGAAAAGATAGCCAACACAGTTAAGAAGGGAGATAAAACCTTTTATAGGTACATCAGGGAGCAAAGGAAGACCAAGGGAGGGATAGTGAGGCTTAATAAAGGGGTGGGGGTGGGCAGAGGGTGATTGTGAAAAGGCAGAGATACTAAACAAATATTTTTGCTCAGTATTCACAAATGAAGAGGGGGAGGTACCTAAACCAAACAATAGAAACACTCTGTATACAAAAGTTGATACCGGCCCATTTACAAAAGAAAGAGTTCTGAAAGAACTCTTAAAACTGAAGGTGGACAAAGCAATGGGGCCTGAAGAGATTCATCCCAGAATTCTAAAAGAACTAAGGGTAGAACTAGTGACACCACTGACTACCCTCTTTAACAAATCATGGGAGGATGGGGTGGTAACTGAGGACTGTAGGAGGGCAGATGTGATTCCACTTAACAAAAGTGGGAGGAGGGCAGAAGCAGGTAACTACAGACCTGTTAGTTTAATCTCAGTGATAAAGAAAATGATGGAATCACTTCTGAAGGAAAGACTTGTCAGGTACCTAGAGGCCAGAGGGGCACAGGACCCAAGGTAGCATGGATTCACAGCGGGAAGGTCATGTCAGATGAATCTAATCAATTTCTTTGACTGGGTGACCAAAGTAGTAGATCAGGGAGGGGCTATGGACATGGCCTACTTAGACTTTAGCAAGGCATTTGACACAGTCCCACACAAAAGATTAATATACAAGTTAGCCAGCCTGCGAGTGGGTCCCAAGATGGTAGCCTAGGTAAAGAATTGGCTGGAGAACAGGACGCAGACGGTAATAGTTAATAGAGTCCACTCTGAAGAAAGGAGGTTACTAGTGGGGTACCACAGGGTTCAGTACTAGGACCGGTCCTCTTTTATGTCTTTATAAGTGACACTGCAGAGGGACTGGAAGGAAAAGTATGTCTCTTTGCAGACAACACAAAAATCTGCAACAGAGTTGATACACAAGGTGGGGTGGAAAGGATGAGAAGGGACTTGGCAAGGTTGGAGGAATGGTCAAATGTATGGCAGCTTAGATTCAGTGCTAAGAAGTGCAAGGTAATGCACCTGAGAAACAAAAACCCAGGGGAAGAGTACACAATGGGGGGGTGAGATACTAACAACAACAAAAATGGAAAGGGACCTGGGGGTAGTCATATCAGATGACCTAAAGGTGAGCAAGCAATGTGAGAAGGCAATAAGGAGGGCTGGGGGGATACTGGGATGAATAGGAAGAGGCATCACCAGTAGAAAACAGGAATTTGTTATCCCACTGTATAGACAGCTGGTGAGACCCCATCTGGAGTACTGCATGCAGTTCTGGAGACCCAGTCTCTGCAAAGACATAAACAGAATGGAGGCAGTCCAGAAGAGGGCAACTAAAAAGGTGCAGGGTCTGCACTGGAAGACATATGAAGAGAGACTTAAGGAGCTTAACATGTATAGCCTCAAGGAGAGGAGGGAGAGGGGGGACATGTTATAAACTTTCAAGTACCTCAAGTGAATCAACAAAGTCCAACAGGGTAGCTTCTTTCAGAAAAAGTGGTGTGCAAGAACAAGGGGGCACCATTTGAAGATGGGGGCGGCTCAGAGGTAATGTAAGGAAGTATTTTTTCACAGAGAGGGTTGTGGATGCATGGAATGGCCTTCTGGAGGCAGTTGTGCAGTCAAAAACAGTGGTGGAATTCAAGAATGCATGGGACATTCATAAGGCAATTCTAGGGGGTTGGGATAGGAAGACGTAAGCTGTTGGTTAACTAGGATCTGCAGCTTATCTATTAGGTAGGGAAATGGGCAGACTTGGTGGGCCAAGTGGTCCTTATCTGCCATCAGATTCTATGTTTCTATGCAAAAAACTTTGTTAATGCATCATTTAGGGTTAAAACACAAAAAGTCAGAAATGAGACCTTTAGGTTGCCCCTTCCCCTCGTGATTCGCCCATCATCTGAGACCGACAGCTGATGGGGTGTTTATTGAGTCATAGCCCAAATTTCACCCCATTCCATGTGTAATCATATTGACAAGCCACAGGAAAGAAGAATGGGGTGACATTTAGGCCTCACAACCCCAATGACGTACCCTGTCAGCTGTCAATCTCGGGATGATGGCTGGGTCCACGAGGGGGGTAGGGGGCAACCCTAAAGGTCTCATTTCCTGAATTTTTGTGTTTTAACCCTAAATGATGCATTAATGAAGTATTTTGCATAGAATTTCCTTACTTTTTGAGAAGGAATAGAAAAGTACAACGTTGCGGAAGTTGGTAAGAGCACGTGCCCTTAGGGTCCCATACTCCCAACAACTTGTAAATGTCTGCATAAGATAAGTGTACAAGCTGTGAATATCACATGTATTGCTGTGAGAACATATAGGTGGGAGCGTGGGGCTCGAAAGCTCCCACCATTATTAAAGAAAGCAAAGTGTCAATCATCAGAGTGGCATAATCCAACAGCTGTTTACATGTCAGACACATAACCACTGAAAAGTACCTCCATGTCAGTAATGCTAGGCACCCTATAAATGTGAAGCCAGTACCACAATGCAAAACACATATGCAAAATAGAAAGTGTGATGCAATATGTCCGCAGCAAATTAATTTTCCAACACCTAAACACCATAATTCACATGTACAGGACATCTCGCGAAGACCCTCCAAATTTCAATGTCAAAGACGAAACCATTTCTGAGATATAACATGTGAAAGTTTGAGATTTTCATTCATTGGAGTGGCAGAGTTCCACACTTGTTAAGATTTTAGACACCTAACGACTGAAAATTACATCCAAGGCAGTAAGGCTAGCTACGCTACAAATTTGAAGCCACTACCACAATGGGAAATGCTGTTCGTAAAATGTAAACTGCACCATGCAATATCTCCATAAGAAATAAATTTTCCAACACAAATACATCATAATTCCCATGTACAGGACATCCCGTGAACACCCTCTAAATTTCAAGTAAAAAGACCAAACCGTTTTTGAGATATGTAATGTTAAAGACTGTTAAAATTGGCCTATCTGTTGCATTAAAATCTGGCCATCTAGTCCTGCCCTCGCGATCAAAGATCAAGAAGAAAGAATATTGCGATGAAAGAATTTTCAGGCTCGCGATCGAAGAATTTGCAGGCTCATGATCAAAGAATAAACAATGGTGACAATCACATTTTACACAGAAATACATGAAACCACCAATATGGTTCAATACAACAAAGCCCCCTGAGCAAAACCTATCCTAGTTTGTGTCTGTATATCACTCCTGGGCTGAGAAATTTAATTTTTTCATGTGGCCATCTGGTCATGACCTCGCGATCAAAGATTGACGTCAAAGAATCTCACGATCAAAGAATTTGCAGGCTCGTGATCAAAGAATTTGCAGGCTCACAATCAAAGGATAAAAAATGGTGAAAATCAAATTTTAGACATAAATGCATGAAACCACAGGCATGGTTTGATAAAATGAAGTCCCCTGAGCAAAACCCACCCTCATTTGTGTTACTAACCCACCGCTGAGCAGAGAAATTTGATTTTTCAAGTGCCCATCTTGTCCCTCACTCACGATCAAAGAATCTCACTATCAAAGAATTTGCTGGCTCATGAACAAAGATCTTTAGCGAGATGTGATCAAAGAATAAAAATGTTTAAAGCTCTAAGTTTAGACAGTTTTGAAGCAAACCACAGCCGTGGCTCGATAAAGCAAAGCCCCCTGAGTAAAACCCATCCAAGTTTTACTTCATGAATGACCCCTGAGCCGAGATATTTGAATTTTTCAATCGACAAAATTAAAACAAGATTGCGGCCATCACGATCAAAGAATTCTCATGATCAAAGATTCTTTGATAGCGAGCCTGCAAATTCTTTGATTGTGAGGAGGGACCAGATGTCCAAAACCCCATTCTTTGTTTGTAAAATAACCATATAAATTTTTCCATTGATTTATAATGGGAACTTAAAAGTTTAATAACTTTTGAATGAATTAATATGTGTTCATGAAATGAGAAGTGTCACATTCCTTGATCCAAGCTCTTTCAGATGAGAAAGTTGCAGAGCAACACGCCACACAATGACTGTGCAGCGCCACGGACAAAATCTGAAAAACTGCCCACATAACTGGCGAAAAGTGCATTTTTCAGTGTTTTGGTGCACAAAAACTGTAAGTCTGACCAAAATGAAATTTAACAAATCAAGAGACCTACCATGCCCAATGCACATACTAAATTTCTTGCAAATCCGTTGAAGGGGTCCAAAGTTATTAACATGCAAAATTTCGAATTTAACATAGAAGTGGCTTCATAACCCTAAATATAGGGACACGACTGCGCCTCTATAATAGGACATGGTAAACAAATATTGTTAATCCCAAAAGCTGAACCTTATGCTTTTAGTATATAAATGTTTAAGAAAAAACTTTGGCTCTTTGACCTTGAATCAGAATGCTGTGTCTATTGTTTTCCTTGGGAGCTGTAGTTCAGGCACTCCTTAATTACTCTTTCCTTCTGAGGTCCCAGGTGGCTCTGGTAATCATTTGTTCCAAGGGTTTTTAAGTCAATTCGTAAGCATTAAGTCTCTTCTGTTCTCCTAGTCCTTAATAAAATGCAGGGGCTCCACACTCGATCACTCCACAGACTTGTTCTGTTGCTTGGTCCAGATACTAAACTAGTGTGTCTTGTTCCAACATAATAGATCCATCTCATGCCCCTCCCACATGAATAAAAAAAAAGATGGCGGTGGATCTTCAGGAGCTTCTCAGGTGGAGGTGGGGGTGGATCTTACTCCACCCTAAAAACTAAGGCTGCCTCCCACAACTCAGGTTACAGTACTTGTGCCGCCAATTTATGAAAGAAAATAGTACCCTGCAACCATTGACTAATATGAAAGACTATTTATTTGAGGGCGGAAAACATTTCTTGGAGGAGGTCAAGGCGGAAGAGACTATTAACACCTTCAGTCAGTTCCACGGACAGAAAACATGACATCACTCCTTTTGTACATGCAAAACGTTTGCATGCTCTACCTACTGTAGCCGTAACAATGTTTTTAGAGAATGCAGGGACTTCACAAGACATGCAAAAGAACTGATTGATTGATTGATTGACTTATTGATTGATTGATTCAGGGCTGAGTTCTGTGGGACAGTATTGTACTGTGAGACAGCAAAACCCTGAGTGAAGGAGAAGCAGTTGTGTATATTTTATCTTGAGTTATTTTAATTGAGTTATGAGACAAGGTGCTACAGCAGCAGTGAGTGTGTGGATTATGTTGTGTGACTGCTGCTGTAGCAACTAGTAGGCAAGGCTTCCTCACATCCCTTAGCAACTGGGAGCATGCTAATGAAATAGCTGTAGTGAGGGTACACTTTATTGCATCTGGGAGATCAGCCACAGCTTATTGTGAAGTGTGCCTTCCCTTTTAGATATATAGGCAGCATTTTAGGGGAATTTATTTTGGTTGCTGGGCTACACAGGGCTAGTGATCCCTTGCTCTATGTCCAGGTTGAACACTATTTAAATCAACCTGCATAGTGAGCAACTGGATTAATTCAGGGTGGAATGCTGCAGGACAGTTTTGTACTATAAAACAGTGAAACTCGAGTGAAGGAGAAGCAGCTGTGTATATTTTATCTTGAGTTATTTTAATTGAGTTATTACATAAGGTGTTATAGCAGCAGCGAGTGAGTGAGTGAATCAAGCTGTGTTGACTGCTGCTGTAGCAACTAGTAGGCAGCATGTCAACACCTCTCTTAGCAACCAGGAGCAGGCATTTTTGCATCTGGGATATGAGCCACAGCTTATTGTGAAGCATTCTTTCCCCTTTAGATACATGGGCAGCATTTTGGGGGAATTTATTTTAGTTGCTGGGTTACACAAGGTGAGAGATCCCTTGCTCTACTTCCAGGTTGAATGCTACTTAAATTGACCCGACACAGTGAGCGGGGCAATCTAGTGTGGGGCGAGCATGCAGGGCCATGCAGAGTTACATGAAGAGACATGCATGCATGTCTGCCATGTCAGCCATGGAATCTGTGGACTGTGGCAGGTAGGAATGCTTGAGAGGTGTAGCTGGAAGTGTTAATACCCAACATCAGTGAGAGTAGCTTCCCATCAGTACTTTACACAGCGATAGGTTCCTTCTACTTAGTAAGTTTATATATTTTGGCTAGCAAAATATTTATGATGGATGGAGAGTTAGGAATCAAGTATAGTGGTTGTAATATGTACAAACTGGTGGATGGAAAAACCCTGCATGAACATTTTGTCTGTGATAAGTGTCTGCATAACAATGATTTGATTAAAGAATTTAATCTGTTCTGTGCTCGTCTAAAAACCTTAGAAAAGGGTCAGGATGATATGAGTACTAAACTTAAGATTCTGACTAGTCTAAACAAAACCCCAATCCAAACAAATAGTCAGGAACTGAGAGAGCAAAATAGTAAAAGGAAACATGTTGAGAATGAACAAGAAACGGAAGTGGAGGATTGGTCGTTAGTAACCAATGTTAAAAGGAAAAAAAAAATGACAGAGGAGTCTACTAATGGTTTCCAATGCTAATACTAGTGGAGGTATAGAGAACCCTATGGATACAAGTCACAGAAGTTCACAATCAGAGAGTACTATCACTGATCCTGCCTCAACCACATTCACTACCCACTGTACAGTACAAGGAATAGCATTTACAAATAATTTAGTGGTCTTGGAGCCTACCCCAATAAACATAACTCTGATTGCTGTGACAAACAGATATTCTGTACTGGCGGGGAGGGGAATTGGGGGACCACTATATGAATGAGAATCTTTGAAACAACTGGTTAGCAGTGACACACCAAGACATACTATAGTAATGGGTGACTCAATAATCAGATATACTGATAGATATATTTGTGGGAGGGACAAGGAGAATGTAATGGTTAGCTTATTTTTGGGAACAAAATCTCATGACTTAACAATTATGGTTGATAATGTGTTTGGGGAGCAGGAGAGAAACCATTAGCAATAATACGCAATGGCACTAATGACTTTGGAATGAAAACACAGGCCCAGTTCAAGAAAGATATTGTAAGACTACCAGACAAACTAACAACAAAGGGTGCAGAGATTGTGTTCTCTGAAATACATCCGGTCCCTAGAGCATCCATTCACAGACATAGAAGGATATTCCAAGTTAACCACTGGTGAAGTAGATGGACAAGAGAAATGAATTACCATTTTATCAAGCATTGGGACTTTTTTATTACCAAACCAGAGATCTACTGTATGGATGGCCTACATTTGCATACTAACAGGATTAGGGTATTGGGAACTAGAATTAAAATTTAAATCTCTAAACATTTAAACTAGCTGGATCTGGGGTGAGGGGGCAGCATGAGGGGATAGTCTTCCTATCAGTAATATTGCAATACAAGGAACAAACAGAAAACTAAACAGGTTAAGACTCTGTATTTAAATGCCAGAAGCCTCCATCAAGAAAAATTAGCAGAACTAAACTGTCTGATTACTACTTTGAATGTTGACATAGTAGGTGTCAATGAGACTTGGTGGAATCAAGATTGTAACTGGAGTAAAGCCATACCTGGATTGCAGTTGTTCCAGAGGGATAGGGAGGGATGCAGAGGTGGTTGAGTGCCCATTTACATTAGCGATAACATGGCATGCACTACTACTGGATTAACTCCCCCAGACCTTGGGGATGCTACATAAATATTATGGGTGAACATAACAGGTCTAAGTGGGAGAAAAATAAAGACAGCAGTTTTCTATAGACCCCCTAATAGCCATGTGAAAGATACAATTAGATTGATGGAACAAATGGGGAAGTGGCTAATGGCAATTAAATACTTGTCATGGGTGATCTTAACCTCCGTCAAATTGATTGGATTGGCAACAGAACCAGAGGTTCTATGGAGAGCAGGGTGGTAGAGATGTTAGCACCCTTGGATTTACAACAACTTATCAAGGAACCTACCAGGGGAGAAAATATACTAGATGTGCTACAGACCAATGTAAATCAAGCCATCACTAACATTGAGGTCATTCCAGCGCTGTGTAATAATGAACACAATGTAGTGACCTTTTCTCTTAACAGATCCAAGCATACCACTAGGGGGGTAACAATGCATAAAATCTATACTAAGGCTGATTTTCAGGCAATGAGAAAAATAACATCAGAAATAGATTGGAATACATTAGTTGGTGATAAGAATGCTGACAAAGTATGGGAACAGTTAATTAGTATATTAGGAACATTAGAGGACAAGATTGTTCCATCTTTCAAGGTCTATAACAACAAATGAAAAAATCCCTTGTAGTTTTCCTTTAGGATAAGAAGGCAAATCAGGAAGAAAAGGTCTGCCTATAGTACAATGGAAAAACCATCTCTCACCAGCTGCTAATACCAAATATGAAAGGGCACTAAACACATTTAAAATCATGATTGGAAAGGCAAGAGCAGCAACTGAGTTCAGGCTGGCCCACTAGAAGCATAACCATAAGACTTTTTATTCATATGTAAATTTAGAAAAAGGGGGATGACAGGTCGGTAGGACCACTGATAATTTTTTTTTTGAAATTAAAGTTTATTCAAATTTTTTCCCATTACAGAGCAAGATGCAAGTACATACATCCTTCCAATATACAATGCATTCTAATAACACAATGAGCATGACCAGAAACACTATCCAAATGCTTCTTGCTCCCCCATCCCCCCTCATCCTATCACCCTCCCCAAGCAGACAGAAAATTATAGCTAGAGGAATATTGTTGAAACACCATCCAACTTAGTCTTGTACTCCTGAAACATAAACACCTGTCTGGAGTAAGTACAAGTCATGTAATTTTTCCCATACCTTGCTATACCTTAGCAAACAATTCCTTCTGTTTGGACTAAATTTCTCCATGTTCAAATTAAAAAGCAACTCCTGTAACCACTCTGTGTAGGAGATTGAGGCACCAGCCACCCAATGTTTCAGTACTATCTTTTTGAGTGACGATGATATGATAGCCATAAAATACTTCTGACTTTTACTTTAACTCTGAAATAATCTCCCAATAGACAAACCTCAGGGCTAAAGAGATGTTCAAGCCCCAACAGCGAGTCTGCTCTTTCCTTAATCATATCCCACAGGGATTTAAACATGGGACATTCCCGAAAAATGTGGAATAATGTCCCTTCCTGTTGGTGACACTGTTTACAATTTGGATCGAGGACCACTGATAATTAATAACACATGCATTAGGCAATCTGAAGGAGATATGGCATACATTGAATACTCTAGCTGGAAAGGTGGTCCAGGTTAATACAATTACTTTATTGGAGGGTGATCAACTGGTGAGGAAGCCCTCACAGGTGGCTAAAATGTTTAATGAATATTTTGGAGACTTATCTAGGTTTCAAATGAAAGATATTCCCACTATGATAAAATATATTTTTGTTACCAAATTAGAGGTGAACCATCCTAAATTCTATTTTCATGTGGTAAACATGGAATAGGTAAAGGATTATATTTCGAGATGTGACCCCAAACCATCAGTAGGGTAGGAAAAAAGTGATTTTAGGTTACTGAAATTAGGAATTAATATTCCAGAAAGGCCATTAACAACAAGTTTTAATTGTTCGCTCTGTAACTGAGTATTTCTGAAATGTTTGAAATCTGCAATTATAAGACCGATACATAAATCTGGATCAAAAAACGTGGTCTCAAACTATAGACAGATTTCTCATTTGTCACCTGTATCAAAGATCTTAGAGAGAAGAATATTCGATCAAACCCAATAATTTTTGAGAAAGTATCATTTACAAACTGGTTCACAACATGGATTTAAACCTCAACATAATACTGAGATGGCCTTGGTGGGGTTCACAAACAGCATACTGGGTGCCCTAGCTTTAAAGCACTCTGTTGCCAAGGTGTTTGTGGACCTCACCAAGGCTTTTGATCTGGTCAGCCATTCTTTATTACTGGATTATTTGTGTGAGTTTCACTTTGTAAGGGAGGTGATAACCTGGTTTGAAAGATATTTAACACATGTGGAGTATAGGACAGCTATAGGATAGGAATATTCAGACCTACAGTTAATTATCTCTGGTGTACCTCAGGGCTCAATTTTAGGCCCACTTTTCTTTTCACTATTTACAGTATGAATTCAGCACCAAAATCCTGTACAGAGTCTGAAATAATTTTACACACAGATGATGCAGTATTATTTACAACAGGCACAAACCCAGATCAGACTTTATTAAAGGTACAATGAGATTTTGATAACTTTCAGAAGTGGCTACTGTCCCATAAGCTTGTTCTGAATACAGTTAAGACAAAGGCAATGGTATTCACTCACCCAGGATCAACCAAAAACATAAATGTATTAATTGTTGATCTTGGGGGGGGGGGGTAAGCTTGTTGATCATTTTGTCACTTAGGGATTGCATTGGATTCTAACCTCTCCTTTGAATTCCATGTAAAAAAAAATGAGTAAGAAGATACATCAGAGGTTAGGAATGTTATTCAGATTAAAATCCTATTTAATTCCAGCATTGCATAGGCTATTGACCCCACAGTTGTTGTTTTTTTTATCAAACATATCTGACTATAGCTTAATGGTTTATTCAGGAACAAATGATATTGATAAACTGTTAAAAAACTACAAACAACATATCATTCAATTCTAAGGTTTATGACTGGCCTCCCTTAAAGGACTCACCATTGTGAACTTTTGACAGCAAAATGTCCTTAATTACAGGATAGAATTAATATTAAGATATCTACTTTTGTATTCAAAAGTGTAAAAGATTTGTTGCCTCCCTTTATCAGTTTTTATTTGTTAGAATAAGGGGTATAAAAATTATAAGGCCCCTAGCCTCAGGCCTGTCAAGTGTGCATTTTGATAAGAAAACAATATGCCAGAGATATCTGTCCCATAGGGCTTCTACTTTTTTTAATAAGATTCCAAGAGAGATAGCAATTTGTGGAGCAGTGAGTTCCTTTAAGGTGCAATAACTGTACATGTTTTTAAAAAAATGTAGTGAGACATCTGAATATTTATATTTATGTTTTAATTGTACATTTTTGGTATTTTGACATTATATGTTGTCAGTGAAATGCTGAAATTCTGTAATAATCAATGGAGTATGTCCTGTTTTATGGATTGTAAAATGTAACTTGTCACTTGTGAAAACAGGCTTTATGCTCATCTTGCTAACAAGTATAAAAGATAAAAAATTAAATGAAATGAAAACATGTAATAAGCCGCAGGAAATGACTGAAGAATTCAATAAATATATCTGTTCAAACTACATACCTGGGGAGCAACCCTCCAGTCTCAAGGAGCCAATGAATTTCAATACAAATATCAGTAACATAATTACAAGGGATAAGGTCCGCAATGAATCGTTGGGCCTTAATACATGTAAATACGCTGGACCGGATGGACTTCATCCCAAATTGCTGAAAGAATTGGCCTCTGAAATTGCACAAATTTATGTGATAAAGGCAAGCCCTTTATCATGCCACCCACAAAGAGTGATGCAAAATCGCCTGTGTCAAAAAGGTGACTTGCATTTAGATAGACTGCTGCAAACAGCGATGGTCCTCTGAAATTAAATGCTTCTTTTGTTTTTTGTAGGGGCTATGCTCCCTGCACTCCCCCAAAAATAACAATTCTCAACTGCAGGGAGTGTGAACTTAGAAAAAAATAGAAACTCCCCCAGAAGCAAAACATTTATCTTTACTGGGATCTGAACCCGGCACCACAAGCTTGAAAAAACAATGACTCAAGCCACTACACCACACAGCCAGTTCAGTAGGGCTTGGTCAGATCATTTTATTTATCCATTTTCTCATGAGTGTAGTGCATTTCCCTCAGTGCTATGCTAGCTATACCCTTTCAGTGCTCTTTTTCCCCACTCATGCTACATGGGAGCAGTGTTACTTAGTTGCTCATATTGATCCACTCAATAATCCTCACCCATATACAGGTATGGTGTTACCAAACTGCACCATGGATTGTTGATATAGGGAACAGATCACCACTTAGCATCTGTGTACCCACTATTTGGAGTAGATCAACAGTAATGCCAGTTCAGAAGAAGGGCAGTAAAGCCAGCCCCAGCAACTACAGACACATCAGTTTAACTTCTATTGTGGGCAAAACTATTGAAAGTATAATCAGGGATGAGTTAGTACTTGATCTATTAAGTAGACTTCTAGGAAAACATAAAGCAAACTTACAAGCTCAAATGGGCAGACTAGGTGGGCCATAGGCCCTTATCTGCCGACACTGTCTATATATCTATGTATCTATATAGAGGGTTGTTAGATAAAGCACAACATGAATTTTCTACAAACAGATCATGTGTCACTAACCAGACTACCTTCTATGAGTTTGTGGGCCTGAAATTGGACAGGGAAGAGGGGAGTAAATGTAATTTTTCTTGACTTTAGAAAAGCATTTGATATGCTACCACATAATATTTTAATTAGGAAACTTACTGATTTGAAAGTAAATATATATCTTATACAGTAGATTCAGAATTGGCTAACCAGTAGAACTCAGACTGAGAATAAATGGTGTGGTGTCGCTTGAGAGAAATGTGACCAGTGGGGTCCCACAGGGTTCAGTCCTGGGGCCACTCCTGTTCAATTTATTTATCAGCAATCAAAGTATTAAGTTCAAGTTCAAGTTTATTGCAGGAAATCTCCGTTGAGCAAGTTCTTTCACAAGGAGGTCCTGGGATGGATATACAGACAAGTATACAATACATAAAGAAAGTTACATAGCAATACATAGCATACATAAAGAGTTCTTCGGTTACAAAATGTTCATGATGAGAAGTAACATTAATTATATAACATAGCATACATAAAGAGTTCCCCGGGTTCAAAATGTTCATGATGAAAAGTAACACTAATTATATAACAATACATAGCATACATAAAGAGTTCCACCGGATACAAAATGTTCATGTTGAGAAGTAAAACTAATGATATAGAGAGTGAGAGCCTATGATACCGTGTGATAGCTACATGAAAACCACGATAACATCGACAAGTTTAATGACAGCTACAGGTGTCTTTTATTTTGTCAATAGCTATCCTTTTGAAAAAGTTAACAGGGACAATACTGAATAATTTCAGTGAGAATTGTAACCAGTTCCAAATAGTTGGCAGGGAACATGAGATAGCGCGTTTGCCAAAGGAAGTATGGGTCCTGGGTACATCGAGGAGAAGAAAATCAGACTTCCTGAGGGAGTAGACACTGTGGGATATGTGTACTAAGGTGGTTAGATATTGTGGAAGTTTATTCAGAAGGAGTTTTACAGTCCAGATACCAGCATGGAGTGACTGTCTAATAGTCAGCGAGGGACCAGCCAACTGTGGCATATAGATCACAGTGATGGGTTCGGGGCAAGGAGTTTGTGACTATACAAAGGGCACGGTGGTAGAGAATGTCTAGCTTGTAAAGGTTGGTAGGTGCAGAGGAGTTGTAGATCATATCACAGTAATCAAGAAGGGGGAGGAATGTGGCCTGAACCGGCCTGGTTCTAATCTCAATGGGAAAGAAGAACCTGTTATGGAAGAAAAAGCCTAACCTGGCTTTTAGTCTCTTGGACAAGTCATCAAGATGATCATTGAAGGAGAGCTTATTATCGAGCCAGAAGCCAAGATATTTGAACTTTGAGATGATTTCCAACTGTTCTTCTAAGGAGGTAATAATAAAGTCTTTAGATAAGACAGGAATAGCAGAGGGGGGATGTACATGGGGAAAGAATCATGGCTTTTGTTTTCTTGCCATTTAGGAGCAACTTTGCATTAATTAGATTATTTTCTAATTGTGCAAAGTCAGCTTGGTGAGTGTCCCTAACTCCTTCCAGTGAGGGACCAGATGTGTATAGGACTGTGTTGTCTGCAAAGAAGTGCAAGTGTGACTTGGTAATCTGGTGGTCAAGATTGTTTATATATAAAGAAAAAAGGATGGGGCCTAAGATGGAGCCTTGTGGGACTCCCCTAGCAGTAGGTAAAGAGAACAAAAACAAATCTCCTGCTTTTACTTTCTGAGTCCTTCCAGTTAAGTAACTGTTGAACCACTGGGTGGTGGATGGGGTAAAGCCTAGTTTAGTAAGGTTGATCACTAACAAATTGTGATCTACAGTGTCAAAGGCTTTACTAAGATCTAAGAATACTGCTCCCGTTATTTTCTTAGAATCCATTGCAGAAACTCAGTCATTAGTAACCTTGGCCAGAGCTGTAGTGGTGCTTTGGTTGTGACGAAAGCTGTATTGAAGAGGGTTTAAGAGAGAGTGAGTTTCAATGTGGTTTTTCAATTGTGCATAGATCAGCTTTTCAAAGGCTTTCAAAAGGATGGGTAATATTGAGATGGACCTGTAATTATTGAGATCACAGGGATCACCTGACTTAAATAGGGGGAGAATATGAGCAGATTTCCAACAGGAGGGAACTGTGGTGGTGGAGATCGAAAGGTTGAATATGTGAAGAATTGGGGCAGTAAGGTAGACGTAGTCAAGTTTTTTGAATATTAGTTCTAATCTGTCTTCTCCGGCATTTTTTTTGGTGTCCGGGTTAATAAGCAAATCTTCAACTTCTTTAAAGCTAAGGGGGAGCAGCTGGAATGAACAGGCTGAGGTAGATGGTGATGCCTTCAAGCTGTCTTGGTTCTTTACTTGGGTAGCATACAGAGAAGAGTCGAACACTAAGATGGGAGTGACAAAGTGGGAATTAAGTTCTTCTAGTATTTGGTGAGTACTTTCTATAACTGAGCCATTCCTGTGGATCTTAGGTGGAATGGAGGGGGCAGTTGATCGACCTTCAATTGACTTGAGGGTCCTCCAGATTGTGTAAGAGTTCCCTTTAGCCTGCTCTAGGGTAGAAACATAGAAGTTTGATTTAGTTGTGCGAATACATTTGATGCAAGCATTCCTAGCTGCTCTAAATGCCTGCCAAACCAGGGGGCTCTTGGTATGCCTAGCCTGGGCCCATAGTTTATCACGGTTTGATAATGCATTCTTGAGTTCCAGAGTAAACCAAGGGTGCAAGTTTTTGAGCGTCTGAACCTTGATAATGGGAGCATGTCTATTAACCAGTGAAGTAATGTTACCATTGAGAACATTAACTGCCTCATCTACTGACTTTGCAAGGAAGAGGTCTTGCCATCTGACCTTACTTAGGTCAGTCAAATAGTTTCCAGAATTGAACTTACGGAATGATCGTTTGGTGATGAATTTAGGGGGGGGGAGGTTGACTTTGGCTTGTGATCTAGTACAGACTACAATACTATGGTCACTCATATCATTATGAAAGACCGCTGTTTGTAAGATTTTATGTGGGTGAGTAGTTAGTATAACATCTAGGAGTGAACTATTGTCTAGTTTTAAGGTATTGATCCTAGTGGGTTCAGTAATTAATTGGGCAAGGCCAAGTTCATCACAAAGGGATTTCAGGCCAAGAGATTTTGTTGACAGATAATCCAGATTAAAGTCCCCAACGATTATTATTTCTGTATTAACATTAGTGATAAGGGTTTTGAGGACGCTAAGGATATCAGTTCTACCAGCAGGTGGTCTGTAGCCACCAATAATAGTGATGTTTTCAGAGGAAGGGAGGTGGAGCTTCAGTGAAACAATCTCGTATTCCTTATGGTTTGATTTGGTAAGAATATCGCTAAAAGTGAACTTAGATTTAGCGTAGACAGCTACTCTGCCTCCCCCCACAGATTCCCTATCTGCTCGATACAGGGTGTAGCCCACTAAATTAATTTGATGGTCAGTAATGTTTTTATTAAGCCAGGACTCAGTGACAACTATGAGATCAGTTTCGGTGTGGATGGCCCAGGCTTGTTGTTAAAAGTAACAACAAATTGGTAAAATTTGCTGATGATACTAAACTGGGGGGAATAGTTGACACAACTGAGCATAGGAAAATAATGCTTGAGGATCTTATAAATATAGAAATATTGGTCAAAGAGAATAAAATGCAGCTTAATATAGAAAAGTGAGCCGTCTTACATTTTGGTAGGAATCATGGGAAACAAACATATCAGATTAATGGGATCAACATCAAATCAATGGCATCAGAGAGAGATCTAGGGTTCTTTGTTAGCAATGATCTCAAATCAAGAACCCACTGTAAGAATTTATCATTTAAAACAAGTCATCTCCAAAGCTGCTTACGCAGATCATTTTCATCAAGATTAAGTTCTTATTGCTCCTATATAAGCTATATGTAAGGCCTTATATGGGCTATTGTTCTCAGGTTTGGAGTCTATACTTAAAAAATGACATCAATATGTTAGATAAGGTGCAGAGATGATTTACTAGATTTTTCAAGCGTTATCGGGAGATATCCTATGAACAGAGGATTCATGAAATGGGTCTCTGGGCCTTAAACCTAAGAAGAAATAGGGGTGATTTGTTACTCCTATATAAAGTTCTGGATGACCCAATATTAAGTATCAGATTTGGACTGGTCTACAAGAACATGGAATATAACTTCAGGGGACACAAAAATGTAAGCTTATTGAGCCAAGTTTTAAAACTTATCTTAGAAAGTACTTATTTTTACCAAGGACTATTAGATTATGGAATTTGCTTCCAGAAAAAGTAGTCACTGCCAAAAACCTGGTACTGTTCAGGGATAGGCTTGACACTTTCATAAATGGGAATGGAATTACAATAGCCCACTGAGCAATATGGATGGGGGAAGGGCAACCATTTGGGCCATGGACTTCTTTTGCCTTAAAACCAAAGAATTATTATCAGAAGTACCATAACTTTTGTTGGCTTCTGCATGTATGCATCATCAACTCCCATGATACCTTGAACAAGTGGGGTCCTGATCTTTGGAATGAAGACAAACATATGTTTACACCAGGACAAAATAGACTTAAGTAACACCATTTATATTAAATTAGGGTGACATTAAGGGGCTGTAACAGAGGGAAACATTGTTCATGCCTACAAACTACTCATGTATACAGAAAAGTGGCTGTGGGAGCTTTTCCTTTGGCTCATTCTGAGTCCTGCTGTCTTATAGTAAAATGAAATAATGGTTCATCACTTAAAAAGCTGAAACAATTAATTGTCCCCGGATCCCCACCCAGGAATAACTCAGGCCACTGCTTGTTAAAGTTTGGATGCTCGCTGGCAATATTTCTTTAAAAACAAAGGCATGATTTATTCATACATTTTTATCTGTTTCTAATAAATTTCATATTTACAATTGGACATAACAGTCTCATATCAACATCTAGGACACACAGTCCCATCTTCCTTCTCTTGTGGTTTCTTCTTCTTGCTCTGCTCTTCTTCAGCCATTGCTTCTCGGGGTCTGGACACTGCGATCCGGCCCCCCTTTTATTACCATAACCGGGTACCAACTTACTCGGACCACTCCCCCCCACCAGGTATGGACACGGTGATCCACCCCCTAATTCTATGTCCCTCTCCCCATTACTCCCCTGCCTGGGTTCCATTGTCCCCAGCACATGGTGCCTACCCCCTCTTCCCGCTACCTGCCCCGCCTTTTTCTTCTTGCTCCCACTCCTTCCTTTCTCCTCCCATTTCATGCTCTCCCTGGTCTCACCCCTGCTGGTGGGGCTCCACCTAGTCCCCCAGCCCTTGGCTGCCCATACTGTGGCCCCTCCTGGCCCCCTTCAAGGCACTACCTCTTGTGCCACCACAATGTGCCAGTGCCTAATCCCCTTATCGTTCCTCTTTCTTGCAGGGAAGGTGGCTGGGAAAATTTATAGCAAGAAAGAGGGCTAGCTTTGGGCTACCTGCCCTTAAGTAGCCCTTCAGAACCCCAAATCAGAACTCTTCTTGGCCACTCCCATTGGCCAATAGTCAGCAAACACCAAAAACTGGTCATATGACCCCAAGGATGTCATAGCCCCACCCCCTTTGTCCTGGAGACCCCACCCCATCCCTCTGTCTCCCCCTACTCCCCTTCCCTTCTTTACCCTCTTTCCTGGCTGGTTCCCAGGACAACTTGGCTTGCCTTTTAATGGCAAGCCCCATTGTCCCCGGATCCCCACCCAGGAATAACTCAGGCCACTGCTTGTTAAAGTTTGGATGCTTGCTGGCAATATTTATTTATAAACAAAGACACAATTTATTCATACATTTTCATCCTCTTCTAACAAATTTCATATTTACAATTGGACATAACAGTCTCATATCAACATCTAGGACATACAGTCTGGTCTTCTCTCTCGTGTGGTTTCTTCTTCTTGCTCTGCTCTTCTTCAGTCATTGCTTCTCGGGGTCTGGACACCGCGATCTGGTCCCCACTTTTATTACCATAACTGGGTACCAACTTACCCGGACCACTCCCCCCCCACCAGATGTGGACACGGTGATCCACCCCTAGTTTTATGTCCCTCTCCCCATTACTTCCCCAACTGGGTTCCATTGTCCCCAGCACGTGGTGCCTACATGGCTCCCCCTTCTACCTGCCCCCCTTTTTCCTCTTGCTTCCACCGCTTCCCTTCTCCTCCCTTTTCATGCTCTCCCTTGTCTCACCTCTGCCAGTGGGGGTCCATCTAGCCCCCCAGCCCTTGGCTGCCCATACTGTGGCCCCTCCAGGTCCTTGTAGGGCCCCCGACAAGGCACTGCCTCTCATGCCACCACAATGTGCCAGTGCCTAATCCCCTTATCATTCCTCTTGCCTGCAAGGAGGGTGGGTGGGAAAATTTACAGCAAGAAAGAGGGCTAGTTGTGGGCTAGCTGCCCTTAAGTAGCCCTTCAGGACCATAAATCAGGACCCCTCTTGGCCCCTTCCCTCGACCAATAGCTAGCAAGCACCAAGACCTGGTCGTATGACCCCCTAGTGATGTCATAGCCCCTCTCCCTTTGTCCTGGAGACCCCACCCCTCACTCTCCCCCTTCCCTTCTTTACCCTCATTCCTGGATGGTTCCCAGGACAACCTGGCTTGCCTTTTAATGGCAAGCCCCAATGCTTCACAACAGCACCACATACTGGCATACAATAGGGAGTATTTTAAAAAAATCAAACCACTATTAATTACATCTTTTTACATCTCTTTAATTTTATCTTTTGGGGAGTGTAGTTTTGTAACATGGGGCCCATTTCATAAGCATAATAAGACAGTCCAGGGTGGTGACTGTATTGGCTTAATTGAACTTCCTGGTGCTGAAGGCACTTGGTACAAGCACTGCATGCCTCACTAGGCACCTGGGCATGCATTAACTCATGACAACCACCATCCCATCATGTCTTATTGCTTATTTGTTGTGAGTTCTAAGTTGTCATAAAATAAAAGTATGCATCTTATTAGAGTAGAACTTTACAGGACATGACACAATATGGAAAACTGGCTAACTCACTGGTGAGAAATGTTAATGTTTTTACAAGAATCAAATCTCACTCTAATTACACAGCACCATCATTTTGTCACTGGTGCCTTAATTCTTCAAGGGATATACTCAATTATATGAACAAAAAGTATATGTACAGACACACTACATGCAGTATTTATTACAACAAACTGTATTAATGCATGAGTTAGGATTTCATATTATTATAAAGATACATGTGTTTATCTTTTATATTCTTTGCAAAAGTCTTCATTAATGCATTATTTATGGTTGAAGCCCCAAATGTAGGGAAATGTGATGTTAGCATTTCTAACTCTAATACCCCACCACTACCTGCAGACAGCAATGGGAATGGTGTGTGCCCCTTGAGGTTGTCAGCCCTAGTGCTCATCCACTTCCATGAATAAATAAGCTGAGATGGGTACAGTATATAAGAATGTAGTGAGCGTTAGGGTTGACAACCACTGGGGACAACCACAAGCCTGTTGCAACCAGAAAGGTGGGTGTGGGGTGTTAGGGTTAAAATCCCTTACACCACTTTTCCCTACTTTTGTGGCTTCAACCCAAAATAGTGCATTAATTATTTTTTTTTTTGCATAGAATGTCATTACTTTTTGAAATAGTTTAATTATATTCTTATCAGCCTGTGGAAAGGCAGGGCCTATTGTGCCCTGCGCTCCCAGCCATCCAGAATGTTTTGAGATAATATAAATGGATCCTTATTTGCCTTTCAGGTCACATAGATGAATACATGTGTGTTACCATGGAAGCATTGCAGCTGAAATAGTAACCAAATTGTCAGCATAGCCTTGTTATGAGCACAACTCACGAACGATGGGTTGAGAAGTTTCAAATCCACACCAAATCATCATTCCACACCAGAGGTGAGAAAAGACTTTTTGGCCAGAATTTTAAAAATGTCAGTTTTAATGTTCAAAAGGTAAAATAAAAAAATGGCTATGTTGAAAATTTAGGGTGAAAATATTGAAAATCACTGAAATTATGAGGGAGCCCAGCTAAATTTTAATATATTCACATAGCTTCACAATTTGTACTTATTTTGCCCTCATATTTTCAACATACCCTTCTTATGACCCCCACCTCATGAACAACATCAGTGAACTTTTTTAGATAATGTTCAAAATGTGATTTCCTGAAATGACTGCAGAATCACCTTTCATGCCGGATTTTGGAAATCCCAGTGACATTGGCTATTAAAGAGGTTCTAAAAAGGCCATGTTGAAAATTTAGTGTCAAACTCTGCAAAAATAGCCATGTTAGGCATCAAAGTTGAAAAACCCCATTGAAATGCAATGAACTGGGCTGGCCCAGCAGTGTGGAGGGCTGAGGCATCCATGCCTTACCTCCTGTTGTACCGGTGACCTGTGTGTGTACAGCAAGCAGGTCATCAAGAGTCAGCTGTGGAGAAAGAGGACTGAGCATCCGTAGGACTGCTCTCCTCTCCCAGGGAGGGAGGGAGGGAGGACTTGCATTCCCACTGTACAATTGCACCAAGGTGGAGGTCTGAGGGTAGTGTGGGCTTGTTGGGTGCCAGCAAGGGGAGAGTGCTGTGGGACTTCAGCAACACACATGCACCTTCATGCATAAATGTTGATGTGTGCGACTGAGCAACAGGAAAGGGAAGGAAGGAAGAAAAAAGGAGGAACCTCTTAACCCAGGTTGTGGGTGATGACTGACTATCTGTTGGATCTGCACCCGGTAGCCAGGCACTGCCATAGCCCTGTGATGGAGGGTGCATGTAGAGATGCAGCGAAGTTTTACTTCCCAAGTGAAGTAAACATGAAGTTACCTACTTCGCATTGGCTTGTGGCTACACAAAGTCTCCATTTAAAAAGGCCACTTTTTAGCTCTTAATGACTTTGCATTGCTGACTTTGCATTCACTTTACCTTATTTTCAGAAAAGACAAAGTGTGAGAGAATTGAAACTGCCCACATATCATGTCTCACAGTTTGCAGGTCACTTGCTGCAAGCAGAAAGTTATTCAGGCAAGGCAGTGAACTAGTTTCACTTTACCCGTGCCAGGTTCTGGAGAACGAGGTATGTGTGTGCCTGTGTGTGTGTGTGTGTGCCAATTTAGATTTCTGTTAGCTTGCTTATGTTTTTTACAGTTTAGTGCCGTATTTCTTCTTTTGAGTTGTGCCCCTTTTTATTTGCTATTCCTGATTCCTTATTTGATCTGTTTTTTTAATTTTTTGTTGGTAGTTAATAGTTTAATTTGTTTCTTTGTTTCATAAAATGGATAGAGGAGGTGTCAGTTCAGGGCCGGGGCATGTAGAGAGTGTCATATTGGGACAAGGATGTATGGTGGTGCCGTGTGCTTCAACCATGTGAATTTTTTCCATGTTATTGATCCGATCCCTGGGAGTGGAGATAGTGGTGGTGCCATGATGCAAGCACCCCCGCTGGTGGCCATAGCCATGGCAGATCATCAGCAGCAGCAACACCAGCAGCAGAAAAAGTTAAAGCAGTCCCCACATCATCAAGAAGAACAGCAGAAGGTTGTACCCCCAAGTGTCCAGCAGCTTGCAACATCTGGGCCCCCCCACCACCTGTGCCAAGTCCACCTCACAGCTCCATAGTGTGGCATATTTTTCATTACTTTCTGGTGACCTCTGTGGTATAAAATGTTACATCTGCAGTGCACTGATGCAGTGTGGGCCCAGTGGTATTCTTAGAACAGGTGAGCAAGGTACTCACCTTGTAAACCCTGTAAGCCACCACCATGCAGAGTGGGAGGCCAAGGCAGTGGAAGTTTCCAGCAATGTGTCTGCTGTGCAACAGGTGGCAACATGGCCTTCTTCAGCACGGGGTGAAAAATAGCAAAGGTAGTGGGACCAACTGGCTGCTCCCACACCTGCATGGGAGTGCAACCCCTCCTTAACTCCTGCTATACAGGCAGCTCTTGGACTGCTCGGGAGTGAGGTAGACCACCTTAATAATGTGGTGGAGAACACAAAGCAGCGTATGGAGAGATTTGAGGGTAATCAACTTTAAATAATGGAAGTGCTGTAACTGCTGCTGAGTCATCATAATCTGGACCTGTTGTCTTTTTTTTTTTGGTATAACTTTCATTATGTGTTCTGTCTTTCTTGATACTAACCTTCTTCTCCACTTAAAAATTGTAAGAACACTCCCCCAAAAAACAATACAAGTAAAGAATATAAAAAAATGCTGTCTTTCCCTTCCTTCTTTTCCTACTTAATTATCTTTTTGTATTCAGTAAAAGTAAGTTTTTAGCAGTAATGCTTTCTTCCTGTTGTACAGCCCCTTGCAAACATATATGATAGCTGACTTGCTCCAGTGTTGAGGGGTATTATTAATACCATGTGGTTCTGACTAATAAAGTAGGAGCAGCCAGTACGGCTCTTAGTCACTATCCACAGTTTAATAATCCACAGAGATTACAGAAGGATTATTTCCCCAAGTCTGTATTACCAGCATACAGATATAGATGCCCCTAGTTGCAGAGTAAGCCAAATGTTATCGCATGATACTAGTGCTTTGTCAAGGCTGAGGTGATAATTGGCACTACATTTTGTTTAAGAAGTTTAATTAAAATGACAGTGGTGAAAAGTGCAGATACAAAGTGCAAAACATTTGCGTAAACATGATATGTTTTTTTAGACACCTTTTATTAAATTTTACAGTAAATTCCATCACATGTCACACAGTTTATAGACCTGCATTTTTAGGTGCAATACATGCAAATAAATCAAAAAATACTGTGTAATAGCATACCCCTTTATTATCTGCATTTATTATTATCCTTTGCACAAACTGTTTGCACTTTATATCTGTACTTTTACCGCTGTCACTTTAATTCAACTTCTTAAATCAGATGTAATGCCATTTAACACCTCAGCCTTGACAAAGCACCAGTACATGGACTTGTTATGTTGGGAGGGGCACCTGTCTCTATGCTGGTAAAATAATCTTTTGAGGAATTTATCCTACTGCAATATCTGTGGATCATTAGAAAATAGGTAAACCTATTTCAGCCTTCTTATTGGCTGAAATACTTCTTTAGCTGGGCATCTATCAGACAACAGATGCCCGGCTATTAAAAGTACCAGCCCTGCTAACCCCATAACCAAAATCCTTCTGACCAGCCTGGTCTCTCATTGGCTAAAATCCCCTAATTTCATGTTCAAAATTCCGCCATTTTTTCCCTCACTTAGCAAGCCCCACCACCACCACCACTCATTCAATCTTTACCCAGTAAGGTATAAATTCTCCCCACCTGTTAAATAACAAAAAATAAACAATCTCAATAACAGCAAACCAGCCACTTCTTTTCCTTCAAAGAAAAAGCGGCTTATTGCGTGCTCATCACTACTGGCAAAACAGCTTTCCCAGCTTACCTCGACTGCAGCCCCGTTTGACCCAACCACAAAATGTTAATTTTCTTTCTTATACAACACCCTGAGAACTGAAATGGGGAGCTGGAATAAAGCTTTTAATCTGCTAGCATGCGACATGCAGGAGAAGAGTCTCCCTATAGAGAAAGGCGCCACTCATTTTTTAAAACAAAACTGTCAGTTTTACACTGCACCTCGAGAACTGAAATAGAAACCCAACATAAATCTTTCAACTGTGGGCAGTCGTGGTGCAGCAGCAAGATCGCCCTAACAAGAATGTGTCACTGTACAGTCAAAAAAAAAAAAGACAATTGTAAAATAGTAAAAAAAAAAAAAGCACAGGGCATAAAAGAGCTCAGTACTCTCTACTGGAAAGCATACCAGTACAGGGACTACTTTTCCAGTAAAATAAATGTATATTTATTACATAAATTTCCTAGCTTCCTTGTGGGTTTCTTTTGTTTACTTTATAAATTTAGCACATGGAGTCCATTTTCTAAGCACAATAGTACCCTCCAGGGTGGGTGGTATGGGCTATACCCTTCCTTCCAGGGGCTATAAGGCCCTCCACCTGTGGAGTCGGGCCTCATTATGCCCCTGGATGGGTGAGTATAGCCCAATACCACCCACCTTGGCAGGTATTATTGCTTTCTTAAGCTGTGGACAGTAACTGAGAGACATATTGACTAGTATTTCTCTTTCAGCAAAAAAAGTTATAACACCCCAAATGCATACCCACAGAAAAACAGACATTTTCTGAACCTGCTGATGCACCCACATGCAGTCACCCCCATGTTAATTTTGAGATGTTAGAAAATTAATGCTGAATATGCACTCCATTGACCTATATGGGCACAATCTTTCGTTAGCTGTTAGTACTATTTATAGCTGCAATTTGGAAAAATGAAAGCAAGTGCTATAGTAACTGTTGTTGTTAATACACTTCAGCGGTTGCTTGGATTTCTGTAAATTGCAACAGTAAGTAGTAAAAAAAAAGCTGTAGAAAAATTGTGCCCATGTTGTACATTTCAATGGAACACATATTTTGATTTTGATTTACTGATGTCACAGAAGGTTGCTAGGGGTGCCTACCTGGTGGTGTGTCAGCCAGTTTAGGGCACCGCTGTGTTTTTCTGCAGGTACACAGTCCTGGTGCCATGAACCTTTTACTGGATCAGAAAGCATGATATACTTCATAACTCTCAACACTGGAGCACATGTCAGTTATCATATATGTTTAGGGTATTGGGTAACCATCTGAAAATGTACACCTGCTCTTTAACAATTTTGACCTATACAGTTTGATTCTATTTTCAATTGTCCCTTATTTGCTGACTTGTATGTACAATACCATTCCTTTCATAATTAGTGTTCTTGTGCATAATAAAAAATGTCATTAATGGAAGTTAAAATGTGACAACTTGTCATTTTGCCAAACATGTCACCTGGTCATTTATTAATACCCCGCTCAACCAACAGTTATCATGCTTATTGTAAAAAGCTTTTGAGTTTTTGCTTTTTACAGTTAGCTAGCCCATTTTATAAGTGCGATAACCCACTCCAGCCCATGGGTGTATCAGGGCATTAATGCTCTTCCCATTTGGTGAAAGTCACTCTGGCAAGCCTTTCTGCCTCACAACACCTCCAGAAAATGCACCAATGCCCTGATACATCCATGTTCTGTCGTGGATTCTTTATAGCATGCTTACTGCAATCTTTCAGTTATGAAATAACAGTAGTGCTCCTTTTAATCTTGTTCTGAATCGTTGTTTTCATGAGTATACCTAACTGTTTTTGAACAACTATTGCTCCCCAATGTAATGGTGGTGCATCATGTCCTGCTGGATTGCATGCTCATTCATTTGAGTCACAACAGAAACTGTTTGAAATGATAGATGAACAAAAACAGGTGGGATTACTGATGAAAACTGGCCACAAGCCAGATTTAAAATAGCGCTGTGTTTATTATGTCATATTTGAAAAAACGTAGTATAGCAGTCGTAAACTGTGGAAATAAGGGTATCATATAGACAAGCCAGTAGATATGTACCAATCAAAAATCAAAAATAGAAGTACAAGTAAAAATTGTAAACCAATTATTGCACTGCTGCTGTAGTTGTCATGCAATATAACTTTTTGGGTACTCTTGACTGTGTTCAGCTTTCTTAGCACACCCACAATCACAATAAAAATACCCTACCATCACCCAAAATAATTACTGTACAACCTCCACTGAAAAAAATGACTATGTTATCTGAATGTAGCATACTTATGCTGCAGTCTTGTGACATCATTCAGCATACAGTACTAGAGTTCATCCTGACTCCCAATGAAGAATAATCACATGAGAAAATGCTCATAAAAGTCACAAGTATTTCAGGACGCAGTGATTAAAGCATACACCTACAGGCATAACTCTCCATAAGTGTCCCCATTAAAATGGCTGCTGTTACAATGTCATGATAAGTCCCGATTTCAGATGAAGAATAATCACTTAGAAAATGTTCATAAAAGTCAAAAGTATTTCAAGATGCGGTGATTAAAGTGTCCATCTACAGCCACAACTCTCCATAAGTGTCCTATGTGAGAAAATGACGTGGTGCCTGCTGCTGCTGCTGCTGTTGTTGCTGTCCATCTGTTTTCTGCTGCTGCTGAGCTGATGTACAATGTTGCCAAATGCTGACAGCCATAGATGACCATTGGGCAAACTATAATTTGATCTTCTGGACCATTATTCTGCTGCAGTGACTGAAACATGTTGCCTTATGTGTATGTGTATTCATGCCACCATTGGTAAGTTACTGTATGTGTCACATTCATGCATTATCAGAGACCCAGACATTTAGTTTCTATATATGTAATCATTTCTTTTTTTTTTTTTGCTGTCACAGGTCATGGAGTCCTACTTCTGTTGCTCACATTTCAGCTTACTGATGACTTTGGCTGTACGCAAACTGTCAAGCCATGAAAGGTAAGTATTTTCAGGGGGGGCGGGTTAGGCTTTATTTGAAAACAAGTTTCATTAATGGTTTTGTCATCTTTATAGGTTTCCTGTGTATCTTCCAGATTCCTATCATTTGCACATCTTCAGATTTGAATAATGCACACAGCACCTAAATGTCAGCAGAAAACAGATAAGGAAGAAATTATTCGGAGTTCATTGCACTACCACATTCTGTTCCAAGCCTGGCTGTTTCTGTCTGTAATATCCAGCTTAAAACACCAAGCTATTATTAAACCAGTACAAGATCAACTAAGACATCTAGTGTGTGTGCGTGTGTATGCGTGTGTGTGTGAGACACGCACTGTCCCACTGTCTTAAGTTACATTACATGGCATGTTATCATGACCAGGATAAAAAGTTTTACAACCATGGTGTACTGAAGTACGCCAGTGACAGATGTGCATGAAAAACATATTATTTGGCCTGTATGTCACAGTCACCTCCATGGAATGCTTTACACCAGCTGAAAAAAATGAAAGACAAAAAGAACAGATGAAATAAGACTGATACTTACCTGAAAATGATGTCCTTTAGGTGGTTGGAGTACTAAAGTAGTCGTGTCCTGCTACACTGTTTGTAACTGGAACCTGGAAAAAAAGGAAAAGAAAATCAGTTGCTGGTATTTGGTGACAATGGAATATGTGAAAAGGTTAAGGAAGCATTAACATCATAGTTCAAAGAAAAACCTTAGTATGCAAAATGACTACATGCTGTAAATTACTGATAAGAAGCATGGTGGCTATGGCTGGCAAAGGGTTCCAGCATTGAGCATGGGCACAGGTACAATTTCTCTGCCTCTCACTCTCATGAAAACGGGTGGCTGTGGCTGGCTGTGGTTTATACATTGGGCATTGGCACAGATACCATTTCTCTGTTTCTCACTCTCATGAAGATAGGTGGCTGGAAATAGTGTGTTATAGTCTTTCTGTGTTAGAAGTAGAATATCTGTCATTTAATCAGCAGAATTTAAGTGTCATTTGTGTTTATGAGGCTGACTATGTTTGCTAATGATACCACACATTCTGTTAAGTGTACTCCCAAAATCTACAAAGGGGAAGGTAAAATAGAATGAGGGGTCATTATTTGTACATATCTGGCATATGGACTGAGAGTCAAGGACACTGTTTTTCTTTTATGAAATGCAAACGAATGTTACCATTACAGAACTGTGACAGCCTTTAAACCCATTACACTTTACCACAAACATCCTCTTCATCCTAATCAAGCAAGAAGCTGCCCTCACAGTTGTCAAGGTTGGAGTTGTGCCCACTAGGAAATTCTTTTTCCATGACTGCATGATCAGCCTCAATGGTACACCATTTGATGTTGCCACCAGCATGGTCTGCTTCACCCACATCATCAGCACAACCATCGTCATGACAGGGTATAAACACAGATGTGGTTGTTCAACTTGGTACGTGACCTGAATTCATTTTTCATAAATGTCAACATGCTGACATTTGTAGGTGATAGGTTAGTGTGACGGTCATGCACTGAATACCCTCTCCACACTTACACTGGAGGGTGGGCTGGTCAGGTATTTCAGTGCTACTGAAGTCAGCTCTGGCCATTCAGTCAACTTGCCATTCGAGTACACGAGAGAATCATAAAGCACTGACAGTTGCCTGTTTTCTGCCAAATAGGCATCAAACATGCTCTGTGATGCATGCAGTCCTGACGAGTCATCCACCTGTTCACAGGATTCATCGAGGTCACAGATTCCGAGTTGAGACAAGACATCCCAAGGTGAGTTAGCGGCAATCTGTTTTACTGACACCCCCCCTCTTGCCCTGCAACCACCTTACTGAATGTGCTTAGTTCATAGTGACCTTCAGCCTTGTAATGCTGCAGTTTGCAAAACTTTGTACATGACTTCTGCGCCCCATGAACCAACCAGGCCACCTGTCCAGTCAGATTTTGAATGTGATAAGACCCTTCCTCTAGTAAGGATGCAATACCATGTTTGTAGTGTGGGTCCAGTATTGTTGCAATTCCAAATTCTGCACTTTGCTGAATAGTGGCAATGTGTTGATTGCAGTTGAATACAGTAACATGTGTTTCAGCAATGCACTGCTTGACCTATCTCCAGACACATCAAAGATAGGCTGCACATATAACAATGTCTTCCTCTGCACCCACAGCAATGGAATTGCTTCACTAATGGCTGCAGTGTCACCACTCACTGCCGTGTGACATGTTCAAATGGCCTCAAAATTGTATCATTGAGTCCATGAGTCGCCACTGTTCAGTTGTCATAGACATTGAGGTCCCTGAACTGTCCTAACTAGTGTGCATTACTAGGTATTCAGCTATGGCTTTTTATTGCTAATACAACTGCTCTGCCATGTAAAGTGTTGAGTTCCAGCATGTGACAGCTTCAAGTTTGGGGTAGTGCTGAAGCAGGCTGTTTTGAATCTGCTGCTGCCTAAGCTGGTCACGGGCCATTCCAGTGCATGCAAGGTGTGCACAGATGTGGCATGCAACAGTCAACATTTGCTCGATGTCAGGGTGCTGCAGAGACTCCTGTACCACAAGATTTAAACAGTGGGCCATGCAGGGAACCCTGACAAAGCCACCATTACTGATACATTTATCAATGTTGGATCCATTGTCACTAGCTATGAGGCCAGCTTTGAGGGACAAGGGATGCAGTCACTTATCAATTTCTGTCAGTAGGAAGTCTAACATGTTTTCACCAGTATGCGACCTCGGTACATTGTGCACTGCAAGTATTACGTGCTGTCTAATTCCATGGTGTCTGCTACCATGACAGTCTGACTTATTAAACTGCTTTCCAATCCTGCCAGCACAGACAACCCACAGTACCTGCACGCAATGTGCAGTAATACACAGATAGGAACTACCTGCCATTTTGCCACTTGTCCATATATTCATACTTAAGTGAATGTAAGGTGATGAGGAGTGTTCAAAGGCATGTCTTACAGACTCTGTCACAGTCTGATATAATTTCTGGGCAGCATGAGTGGAAAAGTAGGTCCTGGAAGGGATTTTCCATTTGGGACAGGTGTGTGCTGAAAAATGCCAGAATCCAGAATTCTCCACAAATGAGAAGGGCAAAAGGTTAATTGCCAGCATTTCTGCTACAGCAGCATTCAGTTAGCATGACACCACATGATTTGGTGGGTATTTCATATTCCAGGCAAAGAAGACTGTGCAACGTGGGCTGCATTATTACCTGTTTTGCACGTGGTGTGCCAAATGGCTCTGCTGTGCAAACTGCCATGGGTGGGGTACTTTTGCCATGTGATGGGAGTGCACAGGTAACAAGTCAACAAGTGATGTCATTTCCCGCATTTTAAGCACAGGGGTTTTTGTACTAGAAATACTGCTTGGACCACCATTGCTACTTTGGCAACAAATTGACAATTTAAAATCCTCCTCCTCATGCCTGTAGTAACCCTCCAGTGTTATTTAACTAATACTATACAAATGGCTACTTTGGCTACTTGCAGTAAGGGAAGGAGATACCATGCTCAATAAGGTGGATGAGAGTGATTGTCTTACTATGGCATTAGCTCACCTCTATTGCAGAGCCCACAGCATCATGTGCCTGCTCTTCAGATGTGTATGCTGGCCCCTGGTGCCAAGATGGCTACACTTTTTATGACACCTCACATGCAGTTGGTAAAACTGGCAGACTGGCAATGTTTCATCACTTGTATCCTGCATGAAAAAATTCCAAGCTAGGGATTTTGATGCCATACATTGCACATGCCATTGATGCTGCATTTTGGACTCCAGTTTTTGTGATACTGAAATGAGTGGTGTACTGCATGATTTATGTTGTTGGGCACTCTTGAATACTGCCTGAACATCACAATCTATGATTATTACTGGGTCATCATCATCAACAGACACAGCCATATCAGAACTTTGAGGAGGGGGTGATTTAATTATAGACTGTTTACACACAGCCACCTTCAGTTTAATTTTCTCTGGTTTCCAACTGGGATAACTATCATCATCATCATCATAATCATCATCGGTATCCACAAATTCAGTTTGGATGCTGTCCTGTGGTGAGCACGTTCCAGACTTAGATGCAGTATGGTCATCCAACATTGTTTGAGCAACATTTGACTATTTGAATGGCACAGGCATAACCTCAACATCACTGGAAAAATGAGATGGTAGGTCATCATCATGATCAGAATCATGCTCATCTAATGTGGGGATGGAGAGTGTGACATCAACTACACCCTGAATCACGTCTTTTGATTCCACAACATTTTGGCACCTAGATGAGGAGAATCCAATAGCAATGATTCACATAGGAGTGAATGTTAAAAATTAAAAAAAAATGCCTGAATTAAAAAAAGTTTATATAAACTTGGTAGACAACCTACTTAGGGTTGTGAAATTGTAGTTTTGGAAATGTTGCCAGTCCCTGGGGCTTCTGCTTACATACACAAAAAGATCTGCTTAACAAATGCATGGTCACACACATGGACTAGAGAGAAAAACATGAGATTCCTACAATACTGGGATACCTTTTACAACAGAACTGGGCCCTACTGCAAAGATGGACTACATCTAAGCTTTAAGGGAAGCAGAGTTTTGGGAATGCATCTGAAAAAGGAAACTAATAATTTAAACTGATTGGAGGTGTATGAAATATAGAATACAAGTACCTAAGGAAGCTAACATACCCAATATGCCAAATGTACCTAAAGAAGCTAGTATACTAAATAAAGCTCATAATGTGAAGGACAATTGAATAAAAGTTGTATACCTTAATGCCAGGAGCCTTAACAAAGATAAAATGGCTTAACTCAAGCCGCTTGTCAGATTGGAGGACATAGATATCATATGGGTCACCAAAACTTGGTGGACTAGTGACTGTGGCTGGTGCAAAAAGTTACCTGGCTTCCAGTTAATTAGTAGAGAGAGAGAGAGATAGGTGCTGTGAGGGGGGGATGTGGCACTATATATTAAGAATGAAACTGAATGTTCAATCGTGGAACTAGATGTATACCATGGAATCATAGAAGCAATATGGGTAGACAACATGGGAATGAAAGAAAAAAATCATAATAATCTCTTACAGACCACCAGATAGTGCAGGTGCAGACATGAAAGCATTTATAGAACACTTAGCTAAGATGGTAGAGCGAGAAGATGTATTAGTTCTAGAAGACCTGAACTTACCAGAAATAAACTGGAAGGATGATACAACTAATACAGTATTACACTAGCAAACAGGGTTCATTCGAACTTGGCATCAGCAGGACTGGAACAATGTATAACTCTTCCTACTCATGGAAATAATATCCCAAACTAACTTGTTTTTTTTTTCCTCTTTTAGATATTTCCTGAAGAAGACCAAAGGTCGAAATGTAGATTTTTAACTCTATTTTCTATTTTTAGCATGCATTTAATATAACCATTTTGTTTTGCTTTCAGACCACTTGCTGATGCAGTGCCTTGTTTTTCTTTTTTACATTTAATATACGAAATGTCCTTCTAACAAATATAAGTAGTGATATCTCTAATATAACCTCATCCACCCAGTTGGGCAACAGTGTCCACAACACCCTCCAATGTAAAATTAGTAAAGCTAAAAGATTTATCTTAGGAAGAATAGAATACAAAAATGATGCTAAAGCAAATTTTGAGAAAATAAGAACAGTAATTTGTGGATTAGACTGGAAAACAATAACCACCAATCTAAGTGTCAAACAAACATGGGAATTATTGATCAAAAGTATATCAAACCTGGAATCTATTTATGTCCTCACTAAAAATATACATAACAAACAAGGGAAGAAGCCATTGTGGTTCAGCAATAAGATTAGAAAGCTCAACAACAAAAAGAAGTTCAAGTTCAGCAAAATGAAAAAGTACCCTTCAGCTAGTGAAACTGTAATCGCATATTAAGACAACTTAAATAAGAGATTAGGAGATCAAGATATAGTAGAAAATTTAGGCTAGCTAACTGTAAGACTAACATCAAAGGATTCTATGGCTATGTAAATGATAAATGGGGCTCTGATAGAGTAATTGGACCATTAGAAGTAAATAACATAACATATAACAAGCCTGAAGATATGGCAAATTAATTTAATAAATACTTTGGGTTAGTCTTTATTCCTTCTGATCAGAATGTAGTCCTACCCCATTGTTCATTTGCTGTTCTGGTGGAGAGTGATTCCTCTATGCAGGCACCTGCAGTGGAGACCAAGGAGGATGCTGGGAACTTCTACAAAGGAGACCACAGAAGGGTGGCATGGGACTGCACAGGGAAAGGAAACAACTCTTTGTGGGGGACTCAATCATTGGGGGGTAGAACTGGGGAAGGAAGGGGAGTGGGTGGTAAGGGGCCTACCTGGTGCTGCGGCTTGGAGCGATAGGGATCATATCCTCAGGATCATGAGAACAGGTGCATGAGGGAGGGAGCTGGATGTCACTGTCCACCTTGGGACAAATGACCTGGCTGGGAATGGGATCAGAGCAGTGCAAGAGGAGTCTGAAGAGTTGGGAAGAGGACTTAGACAAGTAGCACATACAGTAAACTTCTCAGAGGTGCTGCTTGTCTATGGCAAGGGTGATGCTAGGGTATTCAACACCACACCACACCATCGTATTCAATGAATGGTTGAAAACCTGGTGTGGAGCTAAGGATTTTAGCTTCATTGGGGACTGGGGGTCCACCTGGAGGGATGCAGCCCTATTCTGGTGTGATGGTCTGCATCTGTCTGGGAAGGGAGCCAGGATCCTAGTTGATAGGTTTAAATCCTTTATTGGCAAGCATTTAAACTAGCCAGCTTCCGCCTGCAAACACAGTAGTTAGAGAGGTAAACACCAAGGTAGAGAAGTCAATAGGGAGCAGGACAGTGATAAATGCAGAAAAAGGCAGTAAGGACAGGGATGGGGCTAAAAGGGATATGGCCATCAAGAAATGGAGGGTGATGAGTACCAGTGCCTGTAATCTGTGCAAGAAGCTCCCTGAACTAGTGGCCTTGATGGAAGAGGAGCACCTGGATATCGTGGCAGTCACAGAAACATGGTACACAGAGAACCATAACTGGGATGTCACTATACCTGGGAACACAAGCTACAGGAGGGATAGGGAGGGTAAAAGAGGAGGAGGAATAGCTCTCTATTTAAGGGAAGGGATCAAAGCAATGGAACTAAAGGATAAATGGGGAGTAGAGGAGGCAATGTGGGTCACCCTGGTGACAGGAAATGGCACCACAATCCACACAGGGGTTGTATACAGACCACCATCTCAGGGAGAAGCAATGGAAAAGGAAATGATATAAAGCATACTTAGAATTGCAGAAAAAGGGGAGATATTGTTAATGGGGGACCTGAATATGCCAGATGTTAAGAGGAGCACCTTTGCTGCAGCCACAACCAAGAGCAGAGTTATTCTTGATGCCCTACAGGGGCATGCCTCAGACAGCTAGTGTTGGAACACACTCAGGAGGTAGCATTCTTACTACTGGTACTGTCAAATGGGGACAGAGAAAGGATCTCAGATTTAGAAGTGGGTAGACATCTGGGGACAAGTGACCACCAAACAGTGTGGTTCACAATAAAAACAGCCATAGAGTCAAGCCATACAAAATCAAAAGTGTTGGAATTTAGGAGGGTTGACTTTGGGAAAATGGGAGAGTGCCTCAGAAAAGCACCAGCAAATGGGCAAGAATGAGGGGTGGAGGAACAATGTGGACAAATCAAAACAGCCATCACAGAGGCAAAAAGCCTTTGTGTGAAGCAAATCAAGAAAACAAAATGAAAGAAAAAAACACCATGGTTCTCAAAAGAGGTGGTTGGGAAAGTTAAGGAGAAAAAGGTAGCATTCAGGAAGTATAAGGAAACACAGAAGGAGCAGGACAGAGAACTGTACCATTTAAAGCAGAAGAAAACAGGTAAGGCAGTCAGAATAGCAAAGGTCCAAACTGAGGAAAAGATAGCAAACTTAGTTAAGAAGGGGGATAAAACCTTTGATAGTATATTAGGGAGCAAAGACAGACCAAGGGAGGGATAGTGAGGCTTAATAAAAAGAAGGAAGGGTGGGCAGAGTGTAGCAGTGAAAAAGCAGGGATACTGAATGAATACTTCGGCTCAGTAGTCACAAAAGAAGAGGAGGGGGAGGTGCCTAAATCAAAGAATAGAAGCACTCTGGATAGGGAAGTTGATACCAGTCCATTCACAGAAGACAGGGTTCTGAAAGAACCCTTAAAACTGAAGGTGGACAAAGCAATGGGGCCTGATGGGATTCAATCAAGAATTCTAAAAGAACTAAGGACAGAACTCGTGACACCACAGACTACCCTTTTTAACAAATCATGGGAGGATGGTGTAGTACCAGAGGACTGCAGGAGGGTGGATGTGATTCCCCTTCACAAAAGTGGGAGCAAGACAGAGGAAGAAAACTAAAGACCTGTTAGTTTGACCTCAGTGGTAGGCAAAAATAATGGAATCACTTCTGAAGGAAAGAATTGTTGAGTTCCTATAGGCCAGTGGGGCATAGGACCCAAGGCAGCATGGATTTACAGCAGGAAGGTCATGTCAGATGAATCTAATAGATTTCTTTGACTGGGTGACCAAAGTAGTAGACCAGGGAGGGGCTGTGGACGTGGCCTACTTAGACTTTAGCAAGGTATTTGACACAGTCCCACACAAAAGATTTAAATACAAGTTATCCAGCCTTGGAGTGAGCTCCAAGGTGGAAGCCTGGGTCAAATATTGGCTGGAAAACTGGACGCAGAGGGTAACAGTAAACAGAGTCCACTCTGAAGAAAGGGGGGTTACTAGCGGGGTACCACAGGATTCAGTACTGGGACTGGTCCTCTTTAATGTCTTTGTAAGTGACACTGCTGATGGACTGGAAGGAAGAGTATGTCTCTTTGCAGATGACACAAAGATCTGCAACAGGTTCAATATGGAATGTGTGGTGGAAAGGATACGAAGGGACTTGGCAAGGTTGGAGTAATGGTCAAATGTATGGCAGCTTAGATTCACCACAAAGAAGTGCAAAGTAATGCACCTGGGAAACAAAACCCAGGGAAAGAGTACACAATCAGGTGTGAGACACTAATAACAGCAAAAATAGAAAGGGACCTGGGGTAGTCATATCAGATGACCTTAAGGGGGGTATGCAATGTGAGAAGGCAGTAAGGAAGGCTTGGGGGATACTGGGATGCATAGGGAGAGGCATCACCAGTAGAAATAAGAGTTATTTTCCCTCAGTTCAGACAGCTGGTGAGACCCCATCTTTACTACTGTGTGCAGTTCTGGATATCCCATCTCTGCCAGAACATAGGCAGGATGGAGGCTCTCCAGAGGAGGGCAACTAAAATGGTGCAGAGTCTACACCAGAAGACATATGAAGGGAGATTAAAGGAGCTTGACATGTATACCCTTGAGGAGAGGAGGAAGAGAGGGGGACATGATAGAAACTTTTAAGTACATCAAGGGAATCAACAAAGTCCAAGATGGTAGCATCATTCAGAAAAAGAGATGTGTAAGAACAATGGGGCACAATTTGAAGATAGAGGGGGGATGGCTCAGAGGTAATGTGAGGAATTATTTTTTCATGGAGAGGGTTGTGGATACATGGAACAGCCTTCCTCAGGAGGTAGTGGAGTCAAAAACAGTGAGAGATTTCAAGAATGCATGGGACAAACATAAGGCAATTCTAGTGGGGGATAAGAAGAAATAAGCTGTTGGTTAACTAAGATCTGTAGCTTATCCATTAGGTAGGGAAGCAGGCAGACTAGGTTGGCCAAGTGGTCCTTATCTGCCATCAAATTCTATGTTTCTATGTTTCTATGAAGCAATAGAGTCAGACCCCAACCACTTCATTACAACAGATATTATGCTAAAAAACAAAAATCAATAAATGTCAATAAATCACAATGTTAGACTTGATTAAACCTGAGACTACTAAAGGAATTGTCTAATGAGCTTGATCCACTCATAGCTGATGTGAGACGTAGATCTATACTAGAAGCCTATGTGCCCCTGGCATGGTGCAGAGCAGTGGTGATAACCATCTATAAAATGAGTGATAAGAAAAAAAACATTAACTACCATCCAATAACAAACAGACTTTTATTGTTTCTCTTTGAGGCTGCTAAACTTTGCTATACTGCAGAGAGCAAACTAATCCTCATTGTAAGACCTGGGAACCTGGTAAGACATAATATTGCTTGGGATTTTTGAAGAAGGTGAGCTAAACCTTATACTGACACTTTCATTTTGGCATATTGGAATTAAGAAGAAACTTGCAGGATTCCATTAAAGTGTAGTAATTTTATAACCAGAGGGAGTGAAATACTACTGAATTTGCCTTTTTACTGTGCTTAATTGCTGTTGTTGAGACCTAGGATTTGTAAGGCTATTTTTGCAACTTTTTAGAATTGTCCTGCTGGCTGAGGTTTGGCTTCATTTTTACTGCTGCAGTAGGAGGAGCTTGCAGACATTTTGCATGTACAAAAGAAGTGATGTCATGTTTTCTGTCTGTGGAACTGACTGAAGGTGTAAATAGTCTTCTCCGCCTTACCCTCTCCAATAAATGTTTTCTGCCCTCAAATAAATATGCTTTCATGTTAGTCAATGGTTGAAGGGTACTATTTTCTTTCTTAAATGGGTGGTACAAGAACTGGAACCTGAGTAGTGGGAGGCAGCATTGTTTTTTGGGGGGGAGTAAGATCCACCCCACCTCCACCTGAGAAACTCCTAAAGCTCCACCCCCACCTTTTTTGATTCATGTGGGAAGGGCACGAGGTGGATTTATCATGTTGAAACAAGACTCACTAGTTTGCGATCTGGACCAAGGAATAGAACAAGTCTGTGGAGTCCCTGTATTTTGTTAAGGACTAGAGGAACAGAAGATACTTAATGCCTTCAACATGACTTAAAAACCCTTGGAACAAATGATTATCAGAGCCGCCTGGTGTCTCAAAAGGAAAGAGTAAGTAAGAAGTGTTTGAAACTACAGCTTCCTGGTTGAAAAAGCCACAGGTATTTCTTAAACATTTATACACTAAAAGCAAAGATTAGCTTTTGGGATTAACAATATTTGTTTACCTTATTCAATAAATATAGAGTGTGTCTTTTTAGTAGTTTCAAAACTTTGAAAGCATTGGTGTTAGTAATGCATTTAGAAATACAATTTTTAATTCTTTACAGTTAATCATGCAGGTTCATGTGAGGGCACTTTTTTGGGGGAGGGGGTTCAAATTATTTTAATCATGGGCGCAGTACTTGGTAAACACTGATTTTGATGAAGTGTATTTTTTCTTTTAAGTTTGAGAAGTGGAGTTGCCTTGCACATGTTAAAAATACCAGCTGCAATTAACAACTACTTGTAGAAACAAAAGGCAGATTTTTCCCCTACTTACTTTTTTTTTCCTGGCTCAGTTTATGTCAGTGAAAGAAAGACTGGAACAACTATCAGAGTTGCCATCCCCCTGAGCATGCCATTTATCACTCATTTAACATAACACAAGTGTAGTTTCACATTTTTACCATGAGGAAAGCAAGAAGATGAACTAACATGGTTAACAAATACATTCATTGACACCTTTGAATGAGTGGGGGAAGGGTAATTTTTTCTAATATTCCTGGTGAGTTTATACTCCTTGGAACCTGCTTTTCAGGTTTTTTTTATTGCATCTTGTCCCAGGCAATCTTCCCAGAGTGCAGTTTGCTCTATTATTTAATATCTTCAGTAGAGGCCAGTGTCTTGTTACATTTTTTTGTTTCAAATTAACCACTGACATCATGACAGCCGAAGGAGACACACTTTGAGTTTTAGGGTATGTACAGCATAATTAATAAGTTTTCATATGCATAATCTTTCCATTCATGTTATTGCTAGACATACTGCAGCTAGCTTGGCTTAAGGAAGGGTGGACACAGTCAGAACCCCTTAGCAATTGAGATGCATTTGCTGCAAATAAATCCAGATGCACTAACTGCCTGCTGAATAATGAAGGGTTGCAGAAACCCAGGGAATGATTACGAGGGGGGGCTGATGTCATGAAAATGGAAAGGGATTTGGGGGTAATCATATTGGATGACCTAAAAATGGCTAAACTATGTACCAAAGCTGTGAGGAGATCCAGTGGAATGCTGTGGTGCATTAGCAAGACATATTACCAGCAGAAGGAAGGAAGTGGTGATGCCACTGTGTAGATCACTGGTGAGGCCTCATTTGGAATATGGTGTGCAGTTCTGGAAGCCGCATCTCTGTCATGTAACTTTAAATCACAAATGTGTTAAATGGTTCTATTTTAGATTTCTCTCCCTTTCCCCTACTTCTCCCACTGGTTATGCATAATCTTTCCATTCATGCTATTGCTAGACATACAGTACTGCTCCTAGCTTGGCTTGAGGAAGGGTGAACATGGTCAGGACCCCTAAGCAGCTGAGATGCATATGCAGCAAATAAGTCCAGATGCGCTAACTGCCTGCTGAAGAAGAAAGGGTTGCAGGAACCCAGGGAATGATTTGGGGGGGGGACTGATGGTCATCAAAATGAAAAGGGATTTTGGGGTAATCATATTGGATGACCTAAAGGTGGCTAAACAATGTACCAAAGCTGTGAGGAGAGCCTGTGGAATACTGTGGTGCATAGGGAGAGGTATTACTAGCAGAAGGAAGGAGGTGGTGATGTCACTGTGTAGATCACTGGTGAGGTCTCATTTGGAATATTGTGTGCAGTTCTGGAAGCCACATCTCTGTCATGCAACTTTAAATCACAAATGGGTTAAATGGTTCTATTTTAGATTTCTCTCCCTTTCCCCTATTTCTCCCACTGGTTAACCTTATGGAACACAACCAGAACATATCTTGGCTAGCATGATGAATGTACCTACACAAGCTGCTTCTCAGTTTACAGCACTGTCTTTTTAAAATGCTAACTTCTTGTTGAAAATATGGCATAATTTTTCCATCCATGTTATTGTTAGACATACTGTAGCTATCTTGGCTTGAGGAAGGGTGAACATGGTAAGGACCCCTTAGCAATTGAGATGTATATGCAGCAAATAAGTCCAGATGTGCTAACTTACCCTATAACTGTTAAGTGTCACAGTTTGCATTTTCTTCTTGAAATGGTTACTTTTGCATTTATGTTTATTTTAAAATATTTAATATTTTGACCATGTGGTTATGTCATGGAACATAACTGATCTCCAGCCTTACCCCTTCCCGTGCTCCAACTTGCATAGAAAATAGTGCTTGTAGACAAATCTAATCATTTTGCTGCTGTGTTCTGATGTCTTCTTGTGTGTGTTTGTGTTTATGTCTGTGTTACTGAAGCAAGAAATGTACAGCTGTCATTTTTTACATCCTGTTCAAAAAGTGTTATTGCAGCTGTGGTGCCAAATGGCACAGTCGCTGTGCAAAATCTCATTTTGGCTAATGAACTGATAGTGTCACTGTTCATGTGGTGGGGTCACAAAAAGCACATGCTGAAAACTTGGAATGAAAATAACAAGAAATGCCCAGGACATTAGGGTTTCTGACCATAACACCCTGCACTGTAGGGACGGACAGGCATCAGGAGTGTGACTTGGGATTGTCAACAGTAATGCTTATGCCATTTTACCCCCATCCCCACCCTGCAGCCAGTGACAGGTATTGAGGTGTACATTTGACTCTTCAGCCCCAAAGTTCACTCCATTCTCTTATACTGTACCCATTTCAGCATATTTCCTTATGGAATGGGGTGAGTGTAAAGTTTGAAAACCCTAAAGCACACCTTGACTCTTGTCTGTGTCTGCAGGGTCGGGTGAGGTGAAATGGTGTGAGCGTTATGGGCAATGACCTAAAGGCACACCCCAATACCTGTCCATGTCTGCAGGGTGGGGGTAGGGTTGGTGTCACTTCAATACTTCACTGCCAGTCCTATTCTGCCTGTCTGTCTGTGTCTCTTTCTCTTTCTCTCTCTCTCTCTATCTATATGTCTATGTAATTATCTTTCTATTAATTGCATGTATTGGTATTTTTACCTATTTCTAAAACAGACCTGCATATCACATTTGCGTGCACTCTGAGCACATACCTATGAAACTGTGCATATTTGTGCTCCACTTCTGTGTAGACCTCATACTTTCCTAATATTCCCATTATCACAAGCATAACTACCTTGCCCTTATCAAAAATGACCCCCTCTGAAAGTTAATATCACATTTTCTCTAACAGTCCATCATCATTACACCTGACTTCCTGACATCAACACCTTGCTTAAATATAACTTACATCACCTCATGAACAAAAACCCTGTTTCTCTTTAAAAAAAAAAAAAAATCTGTAAATAATCCCAAGGCTGAACATATGCCAGCAATTACCTTTTCATGTACTGCCACGTTCTGTACCATCATGGGAATTTGCATGTTTCCCTTGATGCTTTGCATTATTGGGATATGTGCAATTATGTTTTCTTAAAAATGTGGCTGTCTGGCCAATATCATCTGGGTTAACACATACATCAGTGGCATTTGCTCTGGGGTTCTTTTGTAATCTCCTTATTCCTTCCATTAAAATGTACACCTCCATATATTTTCCTAATAATGTGTATGCCTTCCTTAGAACAGAAACTAAAACAAATCTTTCTTACAAATCATTGTGTTGTTTCTTCATACCTCCTTAACAATTCCACACAACTTCACTAACTTCACTATGCAGCCGTGGTGGATCTGACCAGATCTAATATCACTGGTTTCAGTGGAAAGATTGTGTATTAGACTCAGACAGAGCAGTGTCTGCATAGAATGGCCTGCGTGCATCACATGTGTCACTAGTCAATCATTATTTTCTGGGTGGAGTTTTAATCACTGAGCTGACTCAGACAAACCACACAGTGAGAATTCAGTCAAACAGACTTTGGTTGTTTCTCTTTGACGCTGCTAAACTTTGCTATACTGCAGAGAGCAAAATAATCCTCATTTTAAAACCTGGGAACCTGGTAAGACATAATATTGCTTGGGATTTGTGAGGAAGGTGGGCTACGCTTTATACTGACACTTTCATTTTGGCTTATTGGAATTAAGAGACTTGCAGGATTCCATTAAAGTGTAGTAATTTTATAACCAGAGGGAGTGAAATACTACTGAATTTGCTTTTTTACTGTGCTTGATTGCTGTTGTTGAGACCAAGGAGTTGTAAGGATATTTTTGCAACTTTTTAGAATTGTCCTGCTGGCTGAGGCTTGACTTCATTTTTATCCCTGGGTTCAGTAGAGTGCTTTCTGTAGGTGCAGTGGTCTAGTAAATTGTTGTGTGGGTTGAATTACTGTGAAGAAAGGCAGTACTCACCAGGTTGATGGGGCAGTGGTGTAGTTGATTGGTTCTGATGGTCACTGGTAGCTGAGGGGTACTCACCCCCCTTCCCCTCAATCTGCCCACCCCAGGCATGTAATTTCCTTTGTACCCAAGGTTCTGACATCACTTTCTCAACAGATCAGGGGCAGAACTCTTTCATATCCTTAATAACCCAGCACAGTGCATAAAGGGTAAGCACATATACCACCAAAAAAAAATCTATTATATATTATATGGGAGAGGGATGTGTGGGAGTGGTGCCATGCACTAGCTGTGGGGCAGCAGTTTTCTGGGAGACATTCTGGAAACTGCGTTGCTGTCCTATTTGCAGGTAACTGTCAGCTCTGAGGGAGGAGGTTGCCCATCTCCAGGTGGAACTGGCAGGGACTAGGGAAGCCTCCCCCACCCAAAGAGCACCAGTGCCACAACCGCTGCCTCAGAGGTTACCAAGAATGAGGAGCAGTTGGACCGCAGTGGGCTCTGGAAGGGTGAGGGTGGTGGAACAGAGCCACATCCCTCTAGTTGTACCTCTCTGCAATTCATATGCCATTCTGGCAGAGCAAGGATCCTCTATGATAACACCCTCAGTGGAGTCCAAGAAGAATGCTGGGGACATCCCGAAAGGAGACCCACAAAGGATGGCAAGGGACACCACAGGGGGAGGAAACAGCTTCTGGTAGGGGACTCAATTGTCAGGGGGGTTGAACTGGAGAAGACAAAGGAGAGGGAGGTAATGTGCTTACCTGGTACCACGGCTTGGAGGGACAGGAAGCAAATCCTCAGGATTGCAGGAGCAGCATCACAGGAGAGGGAACAAGATATCCTTGTCCACCTTGGGACAAATGATCTAGCTGGGCATGAAATCAGTACAGTGCAGGATGAGTTTGTGAAGCTTGGGAGGGGCCTCAGACAGGTAGCAAGCATGGTAACCTTCTCAGAGGTGCTGCCCACCTATGGCATGGGTGAGGCTAGGGTACTGTGCACCATGCAGTTCAATGAATGGTTGTAAACTGGTGCAGAGCACAGGGCTTTGGCTTCATTTAGGACTGGGGGTCCACCTGGAGAAATGTAGGTCTATACTGGCACAATGGTCTGTATCTGTCCAGGAATGGAACCAACTCCTAGGTGATAGGTTTAAATGCTTCCTTGGCAAGCTGTTATACTAGCCAAGGGGGGAAATGCTGATATGAAGCAGGAAATTTCAAGCCCCCCTCCACAAAACATGGCAGATAGTAAGGTAAACACTGAGGTACGGAGTTTGACAGAGGGCAGGACAGCTGTAAATGGAAAAATAAACAAAGGCAATAAGGGAAAAAAGGATAATTCCAACATTAAATGGAGGGCAATCAGTACCAACGCCCGTAGTCTGGAAAACAAGCTTCCTGAGCTAGTAGCCCTGATGGAAAAGGAAAATTTGGAAATTGCGTCAGTCATGGAAACATGGTAGATGGAGAACCATGACTGGGATGTCAACATACCAGGTTACACAATCTATAGAAGGGACAGGGAGGGTAAAAGAGGAGGTGGGGTAGCTTTCTACATAAGGGAAGGGATCAAAGCTACAGAACTGAAAGGTAAAAGGGGAGGACAAGAGGCACTGTGAGTTACCTTGGAGACAGGGAGCGGCACCACAATCCGCACAGGAGTTGTATACAGACCCCCATCTCAGCGTGAGGAAATGGACAAGGAAATGATAGAAGCCATTCTCAGAATGGCTGAAAAAGGGGAGATATTGTTGATGGGGGACCTGAATATACCAGATGTTAACTAGACAACATCTACTGCAGCCACATCCAAGAGCAGGGTCATTCTCGATGCCCTACAGGGGGCACGCCTTAGACAGCTAGTGCTGGAACCCACTCAGAAGGGAGCAAAATTAGACCTGGTACTCTCAAATGGGGAGAGGATCACAGATTTAGAAGTGGGTAGCCAAATGGGAACAAGCTACCACCACACAGTATGGTTTACAATAGCACAACCATGGAGACAAGCTATACAAAAACATGGATACTGGACTTTAGAAGGGCTCACTTTGGCAAAATGGGTGAATGCCTAAGGAATGCACTAGTAAATGGCCAAAAAGGAGGGGTAGAAGAACAATGGAGAAAAATCAGAACTGCTATAATGGAGGCAACAAGCCTTTGTGTGAAACAAAGAAAACAAAATGGAGTGAAAAAACACTATGGTTCTCAAAAGAGGTGGCAGGGAAGGTTGGGGAGAAAAGGTGGCATTCAGGAAGTATATGGAATCACAGAAGGAGCATGACAGGGAACTGTATCAGTTAAAGCAGATGGAACTGGTTTGAGGCAGTATAGTGCAGTGGTCTAAGGCTCTGAGCTGCAAATCTGGTGACATCCAGCAGACCAGACCTGGGTTTGAATCCCACAGCTTCCACTTGCATACTGTGTGACCCTGAGCAAGTCACTTAACCTCCGTGCTCCCAGGTCGCTCCTGTAAAAAAGCTTTCAGCTTAGTGTGCTATACCTGGTTAAACAACTAAATAAAAAAAGAACTGGTGAAGGCAGTCAGAATAGCAAAGGCCTAAACCGAGGAAAAGATAGCCAACTCAGTTAAGAAGGGGATAAAACCTTTTATAGGTACATCAGGGAGCGAAGAAAGGTTAAGAGAGGGAGAGTGAAGATTAATAAAGAGGAGGGAAGGTGGGAAGAATGAGACGGTGAAAAGGCCGAGATACTGAATGAATCCTTTTGCTCAGTATTCATTAAAGAAGGAGAAGAAGAGTTACCTAAACCAAACAATAGAAGCACTCTGGGCAAGGGGATTGACAGCAGTCCATATACAGAAGCATGGGTCCTCAAAGAACTCCTAAAACTCAGGGTGGACAAAGCAATGGGGTCAGACAAGATTAACCCCAGAATTCTAAAAGAACTAAGTGGGGACCTAGTGACTCCACTGACCACCCTTTTTAACAAATCATGGGAGGGTAGGGTGGTACCTGAGGACTGGGGGAGGGCAGACATGATTCCCATTCACAAAAGTGGGAGCAAGGCAGAAGCAGGAAACTACAGACCTGTTAGTTTGACCTCAGTGGTAGAAAAAATGATGAAATCACTTCTGAAAGAAAGATTTGCTGAGTATCTAGAGACCAGTGGGGCACAGGACCCAAGGCAGCATGGATTCACAGTGGGAAGGTCATGTCAGATGAATCTAATTGATTTATTTGACTCAGTGACCAAAGTAATAGACCAGGGAGGGGCTGTGGCTATGGCCTACCTAGACTTCAGCAAGGCATTTGACACACTCCCGCACAAACGATTAATAATCAAGTTATCCAGTCTGGGAGTGGGTCCCAGGGTGGTAGCCTGGGTAGCAAACTGGCTGCACAACAGGACACAAAAGGTTATAGTAAATGGAACTCACTCTGAAGAAAGGGGGGTTACTAGTGGAGTACCTCAAGGTTCAGTACTGGGTCCAGTCCTCTTTAATGTCTTTATAGGTGACATTGCAGAGGGTCTGGAAGGAAAAGTATGCCTCTGTGCAGATGACACAAAGATCTGTAACAGAGTTGATAATCAAGGGGGGTGGAAAGAATGAGAAGGTACTTGACTAGGTTGGAGGAATGGTCAGACGTATGGCACCTTAGATTCAATGAAAAGAAGTACAAAGTAATGCACCTGGGAAACAAAAACCCAGAAGAAGAGTACACAATGGCAGGGGAGATACTAACAACAACAAAAATGGAAAGGGACCTGGGGGTAGTCATATCAGATGACCTAAAGGTGGGCAAGCTATATGAGAAATCAGTACAGAAAGCTGGGGGGATACGGGGATGCATAGGGAGAGGCATCACAAGTAGAAACATGGAAGTGGTTATCCCTCTGTACAAACAGTTGGTAGACCCCATCTGGAATACTGCATACAGTTTTGGAGACCCCATCTCTGCAAGGACATAGACAGGATGGAGGCGGTCCAGAGGAGGGCAACTAAAATGGTGCAGGGTCTGCATCAGAAACCGTATGATGAGAGACTGAGAGAGCTTAACATGTATACCCTTGATGAAAGGAGGGACTGTGGGGACATGATAAAAACTTTCAAGTACCTCAGGGGAATCAAGTCCAGGAGGATAGCATCTTTCAGAAAAAGAGATGTGCAAGAACAAGGGGGCACAATTCAAAGATAGAGGGGGGACAGCTCAGGGGCAACGTGAGGAAATATTTTTTCATGGAGAGAGTGGTGGACACATGGAATCACCTTCCTGGGGAGGCTATGGGGTCTAAAACAGAGGGGGAATTCAAACATGCATGGGACAGACATAAGGCAATTATAGTGGGGGGTAGGAGGAAATAGGCTGTTGGTTAACTAGAATCTACAGCTTATCCAATAGGTAGTGAAATGGGCAGACTGGGTGGGCCAAGCGGTCCTGATCTGCTGTGAAAGTCTATGTTTCTAGGTTAATAAGCTTAACGTCTATAGTGGGCAAAATTATACAGGGTACCATTAAGGAAGAACTTACTAGAATCATAGTTGATAACAGGCACATCTCAGAACATCTCACAACATGGCTTTACTAGCAATCGATCCTGTACAAAAAACCTACTCAGCTTTTATGAATATGTTGGTAGACATCTGGATCCAAGTAGGGTAGTTGATGTATTGATGCTGGACTTTAGGAAAGCATTTGATACTATAGCTCACAAAATACTCATAACCAAACTAATTGAACTGATAATTAATTCAATGTTAATTGAATGGATACAAAATTGGTACAAGTAGAACGCAGTATCAGAATCAATGCATTCATGTCAACAGAGGTAGGGGTCACCAGTGGTATGCCCCAGGGTTCGGTGTTGAGCCCTCTGTTGTTTAAAATCTTTATAAATGATTTAGCAATAACAAGTAGTAATAAACTGATCAGATCTGCAGATGATGCAACATCAGGCGGTAGTGTGGACACTGAGACTGACAGGAAGAAAATATTGCAAGATCTAGAAAGCATTAATAGTTGGATTACCAAAAACATTATGAAATTTAATCTTGATAAATGTGTTATACTGTATTTTAGTATGCATAACATCAGTCAAAAACATAATATTAATGGCATCAAAATAAAAAACAGTCACTAAGGAATGAGATTTGGGTGTTTATATTAGCAATGGCTTGAAAAGCTGAACACAATGCAAACACATAGATAATAAGACTGGACGTGTAATCAATTGTGTGAGGAGAACATTTCATTCAAGATCAGAAACAATGCTTTTACCCCTATATAAATTAAGCCATAAGGCATGACAAAGGGTTAGATTAACAGACTGTTAATCACCCCCAGGGATGTAATGTGGCATGAGGCACAGCCGAGTGCCATATTGCCCCAAGGGATGATTAACTGACTGTTAATCCAACTCCTGTGAGTACCTTATTGCTATTATAAAAAATGATTCCAAAAGAAAAGTGTTAAAAGTATACTTTTTGAATGTTTTCCTCATTTAGAGGGAGATTTTTAATAACATTGTTCTTCCACCAACAGTTTAAGAATGCTGGTTCAAAATCAGAATGCACCATTCCACACATTCAGCAGTACTAAAGGATGGAATGCTGACTTGAAGAATCCATGTGCCATGGTGATCAGGCTGTACATGACAGTATAACATGGATTAATGTAAGGATGTTGGAATCCTAACAGCCAATCAGATTGCAGCATTTCTGAGAGCCTTTTTGTAACCATATATAATACCACATCTGGACTACTGCCACCAGCACTGGAGCCCCCACCTCAAAAAGGATGTTGACATCATGGTGAGATGTCAGAGGAGGTTTATTAAACTAATACAAAGATGCAAGAATAAAGCATATGATGATAGATTAGGGGTCCTAGGACTATGGGCTCTGAGACAGAAGAGAGGTGAAAAGCTGCTTTTGTATAGACTACTTGAAGATCCAAATTTAAAGGAGGAACTTGGTCTAGTTTATAAGAATACTGAATATGATCTAAGGGGGCTTAAGTGACAGTTGGTAGGAACGATACCAGAAAGAGAACAGAGGAAGTTTTCTTATGTACTTAGAGCAATAAGATTTTGGAAAAAAACTTCAAAGTGGTTTTATAGAAACTACCAATTTCCTAACTTTTAAGGCTCGACTAGAAACATTTTTCAGGAAAGATAAGTTTGGTTATCACCACTGAGCCATGGGGATGGAATTTATGGGCTTATGCCTTCTGTTGTCCTATAAATGAAGTAATAGATAAGTTTGCATGGGCTGAACTTGAAGCAATACTCATGCCATGCCCATCACTAATTTCACTACCACCACCACCAGCAGGGACAACAGCACCTCCAATCATCATTGATGTGTACTGCTGTGCCCATGACCACTCTTGGCAATGGCAGCACAGCTATGGCCAGAAACATCTTTGTATGCACATCACTTTGGGGGCATTTTTGGAGATTACACAGACAATTAATGACAAATTTAGATTTAGACACTTTTGGGAGGATGGAAAGCAAAAAAAAAAAACCAAGAAGCGTGATTTACAGATGGAGATTGGACCCTAAAAAGATCAAGAGGCACTGACAGATGGAGTTTGCAAACTAAAGAGATACAACCATGCAGGCACAACACCACCTTAACCAGTGGTCAGCAATGCAAAACTGGAAAAAAATACCCTTTTTTGCTGGAAGGGGGTGGTAAGCAGTGCCTAGATAGAAGCAGTAAAGAATAACATAGACGGGTGAAGAAATAAAAAGTACTGCAATTATGGTGCCACAATAAAATACATTTGACTTGATGGCATGTTCACACGCTAAAGGTAATGGGCAGAAAATTTAACAGTACAGTACACTATAACCCAGTCTTTTAAACAGACTGAAAAAATACAAAGCACCACAGCATACAGCAACAAATTATCAAAACTTACTAGGAGATTAATGTGTATACATGAACACACAAACACTAAAACAGTACCCAACAACAGTTGGAAAGACTGCCTTTCTCACTGTGTACCTCCCTGACAATACAGATACTGAATGTACTAAATTAATTTTAACTATGCACACAACAATCAATAAACGCTCGATGATATAAACACACAAGGGTTTCCTACAGTTGATGTGCAAAATTTTGACACAGAATTTTGTGACAACAAAGCATTGTTAAAGGTTTTTAGTGGGTCTGAATCTCAGAGCTCTGAGAGCAAACTGTCTCCAGCTTTTCACTACACACACTATGATGAACTGATTTATATCAGTGTTAGTGGCTAAGCAGGTAACACACTCGCCTCTAAGGCTGGGAGCTGAGAAGGCTGTGGATTCTATTCCCACACCAAACACTTGGGTTAATCCAAATACTGACACTGTAGTGTGACATGAAAGGGGGTGCTGGACTCCTGAGGTGCCATATTTCAGATGAGATGTTAAACTGAGGTCTCATCTGCGGTATGGTATGTGTGGTAGTTCAGGTGGATGTTAAAGATTCCATTGACACTTATTGAAAAGAGTAGGGGAGTTTATTAAGGTAAGGAAGTCAAAGATAACATACTTCAAGAAAAGGATGTAACAGCCACAATATTGTCCATATACATACTACAAAAGCAAAGAACATAAATAATACAAAATTCAAGGAGTATCACACAACAATCCTAATGCATTTATCAGAGTACTGGACAATCATCTCTTATCCCATTAAAGATTTTGATTACTCGCATAAGCATAAATTCCCTCAAAAAGACCAGGTCATTTTATGGGTACATCTGTATTCATAATCCAGGACATATTCTGCCTCAGGACTATATGGTGATTCCTGGTTAATGCCCCTGATTCAGTGTAATATATTTCCTGCACTTCAGACATAATTTTAAAAATGAATTCTTTATGCTCAGTATGTTTTTGCTGCAAATAAACGTCTGGCATTCCATAGATACTGTACCACTTTATTACTAACAAAAGAACATGTGGAGTACTCTTATTCCATTTTCTATCAATACCTACATAATGTCTCCACATTAACATTTCAATTGATACTGTAGCAAACCATGTCTCATTCCAGCATATTGCTAACAAGTCCCAAAGCCCTTGAACATAGGTGCATGAGAAAAATAGGTGTTCAGTAGTCTCCAGTTGCTGTATACACCATGGTCTGATACATGTACTTTCAGCTAAATGCTTATGTTTTTGATTATCTTTAACATTTATTTTATTATGACAGCTTAACCAATGTAGGTCCCAGAATTTCTGAGGGAGTAATTTTTCTTTCAGAAAATGTAAATGAGAAGTGACGTATAGAGATGGGCAAGCTGGGAAGGTTATGTCTTCATGAAAATTATGGGCTATGATCCATTGATAAACTTCTGACCTAGGTTTAATAAGAAGTAGCTGGGAAGTAATATGCCACTGTTTTATTTTTTTTAAAAAGCTATCTGATATAAGAAGGGGCACTAGTAACTCTGTGTAATGGACCCAATATCCCTGTGTTCCGTTGCTTAAACCATAGTACATATGAAGCACTGAGTAAGGGAGACCAAACATGCTCTGATGGTGATAAGAAGTGTTTAAGATTAGTTTGTAAAAAGATCATGTAAACTAAAAATTAAAGGGTTAACCATCCCTAAACCACTTTCTGACACAGGTAAATACAAAATGTTTCATTTAATCAGGTTGAACCTGCTGCCCCAAATTGCCTAAAAAAAGACACTATACAGAATGGTTTTCAATATGTGTGGTGGAGGAAAAATGTGACTTGATATACAAAAACAAGGGCAATAAATATGATTTAATCATGTGGATGTGTTTCTGTTTACTGAGCTGCCATTTGTTCCATTGTGACACTAAATATTTACCTTGTTGCAATTTTGGTTCCCAATATAGGGTGGCTGAATCTGTATGTCCAAATATGATGCCTAGGATTTTAAGGGGTTCATCCATAAGATCAATACCCCCTATTGTATCCCGTCTCTGGTCTGCAAATTCCATTTGGAACCCAGTGCATTTATTGAGGTTCAAAGAGGCACCTACCAGTGCACCATATAAATGGCACTGGTGAGGTGCCTGTTCTACTGAAGTATTGTCCTTCACTATAATACATACATCATCTTGATAAGGAATTGCTTTATGAATAGACGTGCCATCTGTGGTCTGGATGGGGTGCAAATCATTCTTAGAATTTAAAAGTCATAACAGGGGGTCAGCACAAAATGCATACAACAAATGACTTAATCTGCAGCCTTGTCTCATCTCTTTCAATACTGGTATCATCAGTCCCCTCCACCCATTTACTATGGGTGTCAGAGTTACAGTTTTAGACAAAGCTTTGATCCAGGAAATCAGTTGTGGGGGAATGCCATACTTTGTGAGTACCAGCAATAAAAAAGTATGTTTAGCAGAATCAAATGCCTTTTATTGGTCTAATGACAAAATAAAGCCAAACATTTTGTTTTGATGACTTAATTCAAATATTTCTCTAAGCAATATCAGATGTTCTGTAATGTCCCTTCCTGGAATTGCACAAGTTTGGGCTTGTGAAATAAGTAATTTAGCTACAAGTAGAAGTCTAGAATTTAGTATTTTGGCCAATATTTTAAAATCAGTGTTTAGGAGGCTGATAGGCCTCCAATTATTATTATCACATTGGTCACCCTTTTTAAATAAATAAATTAACACACCATTTGTCATGCATAAAGATGGAGATTGTGTTTCTAAAAGGGTGTTGAATACCTGTGCCAATTCTATACTTAGCCTATCCCCTAGGAATTTGTAAATTTCACTGGTCAAGCCATCAATACGTGGGGTTGTATCCATGGCCAATGATGTAATTGCTGTTTCCATTTTTGTAGCAGTAATATTTTGTGTTAAAGATATTTCTTGTTGCCTAGATAAGATAGGCATCTGAAAAGTGGAAAAAAGGCATCAAAATGTTCCGTATTATCTGGGCCAGAAGAAAAAAGGTCTGAGGTATGTTGTGTAATTATACTGTACGTAGTACAGATTGTGTATTAGTTCTGACTATATTTGCAGTGTCAAAAAGTCCCTCCATATGTTTTTTGGTTGTTTCTATTCTGACACCCTTCAAAGGGACACATGGTACCTTTCTTTCCTTGCATACCAAACTTTAATTGGTATTGCAGTCCCTGGGCCTGTTGTTAAATGAAAGCCTGTCATTTGCTTTTTGACATGTTGTATTTGTGCCTTAAAATCACGTGTAGAGGTATGGGAAAGTGTTAATAGTTTTCATAAATAACTGTTTTGTAGATAAGCATAGTATTTAGTGTTTCTTTCTGTTTTACTTTCCTTCTTTAATAAAGTGGTTAAATCAGAAATAGTGTCTTCCCACCATCTTATAAGGGCATCATACATGACCACAACTGATTTTCTTGCCTCGATAAAATAGTGAAGATTTTGTTGTAAACCAGGTGTAGACAGATGAGATGAATTAAATTTTCAAATTCCCATGCCATTTGGTGATGTACGGATATTCCCTAGGCAAATGCAAAGAATGTTATGGTCAAAAAATTCCGTAACTATGATCTGTGCTGATTGTATGTCTAACATGGATGTAATGAAGAAGAAATCAGTTCTAGTGACTAGAGAGACTTTATAAAATGTGGGATTACTATGATTGTTTTATCACTTGAGATAAAAAGGACATATCATAAACTATCTTTTTAGTTGACATGCCTGCTCTTCTATCTGACACAGTCTGCTCACAATTAAAAGCACCACCCAGAATCACATTTTTAGCTGAGTACAGGTAAGGCTGAATAGTTCAAAAGAGCTGGAGTCTACCTGTTTTAGTTTGTGCTGTATATACATTAATCAATCAAAACAGTACATTTTGCAATTTAACATCCAATACCAGGACCCTGCCAGGCACCAAATCAACCAATTTTATTAGAAGAAAGGAAATATTTATAAAGAAGATGGCCACTCCTGTGCACCTATGTTGACCTACAGACCAATATGAGGGCCCTATTCTCAAATTCTGTGTGGCCTGTTGCAACTCAGTAAAGGTATGAATGCATGTATCATGTGAAAAAAAATGCTATCAGTCAGGGAATGTGGCTTGGAAAATAACCCAGACCTCTTAGCTGTATTCTTTATGCTAGTCACATTTTTACAGAAAAGAGTGATGTCAGGCCTCATAGGAAAGACAAGGAGAAAACAACATTACCTGGGACATGGGGGGTTCCTCTGAGACTGCCTGGTTATTCTAGTATGATTTTGCTCTGTCAGGGCCTTCCTGGAGGGGAGGGGGAAATTGACGCTGTATGTACAGTATTGATGCAGAACTGTCTGCATTCGAACCTCCATATGGTATAGAGGATAGACTAGATGAATTATTTGACTCATTACCAGAAGTACCCCCTTCTTTTAATAACAATGCATACCTCTTTTCAGTGAGTATGTCATCAGAAATGTGATACTTATTTTTTGTTTGTTTGTGGCTGACTCCACTCTTGCCTCCTCCTGGTAGACGGTTTCTTACCACTATGCTTAGTCTGACCTTGCAAGGGAAGGCATTACAGGCTGTTCTGGGGCAGCCAGTTCTTCTGTCTCCATGTCCACAATGGGATCAGCACTGTGTATCATAGTTGTGACCATGTTTTGGGGCATTTGAGGTGGATGCTCTACACTGGGCTGTTTTCCTTCTTGCAGCACTCCCTGGGCCGAGTATGTGTAAGAGCGGGGACTGTAGTGTGTGCTTCTTTTCTCAGCTTTTTTCCTTTGTGCAAGAGTTATTAGTACCCTCTGCTTATCATCATCTGCCTGGCCCAATTGATTATGTGCTGCCTGAGGGCATGTATGATAGGTGTGCCTCTTTAAATCACATAAATTACAGACTCGCTAATTTCTGCAATGAGTGCTAGTATGCCCCAGTTCATTACAAATAGTACATTTTAACCAGTCAAACAAATTACTCAGGTGACCAGTTGATCCACAGCGATAACATACTTTGGGCTGTCCTGCACAGAACAGGACACCTCTCTCTCGACCAAAAGAGAAACTGTTAGGGAGATGTTGTAGTCCCACGTCATCCATATTTAAGACTACATGAATTTTCTAGCCACCAGTCCAAATGGAGTCTTCATCAAAAATGGCCTCGGGATTTCTTTGCACAGTGCACCTCTGTTTCAACCAATACACAGTGTCAGTGACACTGAACACTTCATTTCAAAACAAAACAGTAATGATTCTATGCACTGGTTTCATTAGAAGCACCACTTCAAATGGGGACCAAGCTGCTGTCATTTTTAAAGTATTATACAGTGACCAACATTTTTGCAAACCACTCCCTAGTTTAAAACTAATGTCAAAGACAGGTTCTCTGGACACGTGTAAGGCACATATAATTCAGGGGCTGTGTAATGAATCGTGTCCTGTAACAGTGTTCTGGCCACACTCTCCAAATAGGAAAAATCTCCTAACTTCCTTTATATACTAAACATATGGCATTATGTCTCCTAGCAGGAAATGTTAGTGTATGAAATAAAGAGATGTAAGATCTAGCAACAGAAGGTGCCAATATATCAGAAGTTTGTGGTCTGAGTAACTCTTGGGTCAAAGTCTAGGTAATTATGAGAAGATCCGGGACCTCCACTTGTGGCACACTGGCGCTGACCTCCACAGGAGAGGGGTCATGGTGTACCAACTTCAGTTGTGGGTTTTGTGTAAAGTTCAGTCCATCCAGAATATGTAGGGGAGATAGAGATTCATGCTCATTACTAGGCAAGGTCACACAAATTTCTTCTTGTCTCCCATGTACCTTTATAGGAAATCTTCCCGGAATGAGTACAGGAGAGGGGTCTGACACCCAGTTGCCCTTAGCAGGTTCTTGTTCTCATCCTGCTTTGCAAAGATCATTGACAATCCCCACATTTTCTATTATCACAGATTGATTTGGCAAGGAGTCTCAATTTAGGCCAGGCACACCACCTGAAGAGGCCATTCCCAAAGAGACACCTTCTGAGTTATTCAAATTACCCTTAAAGGTAAATAAAGGAAAGTCACTGTTACTTGCTGGAAAATCAAAGCCTGCTGCTCTGATGGTAGATTTACTGATGGATCCTCTGGCATGGTCTGCCTCAGTAGCCTCACTGCTTAAGCTATGCTTGACAGCTGCGTCATTTGGTGGAGATAAGTCAGTCTGCTGTGCAGCAGCCCTTAGCAATGGAGCCACATCTTGCTCAAGCTGCGCTGCAATTGCCGCTTCCAATTCTTGTTTGGTTGTAGTAAAGTGTACCTTTTCAGCTGCCAACATCAATCATAAATTCAGTTGTTCTTGACTAGTAATCCATGTAGTGGAGTCATCCATCAAATGTTTCTGCTGTGAGCCCTCACTTTCACTAACAGTTCCATGTCTTCCATTTGTTTCCACACCATTTGCTGTTATAACAGCTTCAGCATTAACTCTTACACTGTAGACTACTTCAGTCTCGATTGAGGGGCAGGAGACAAGACCAGCTCTCCTTCTCCCTGGACATCCATTCCTCCTGGTGGTTCCTCCACACTGGCTATTCTGACTACTGACAGCAAGCAAGCAAAAAGATCAGGGAATTAATTAAGGAAAAAAATCATATAATATCTACATCACAAACCAGAATTATACAAAATTAAATACAAGAAACATCTGACAAACAGGTCAATAAACAGTGAACATAATACATTCATTAAATGAATACCAGATGAAAATATAATAAATATGTTATCTAAACACAATTCTATTCATTGTGAAGCCGGGGGTGGGGGGAGAAAACAGATAAAAACTTTACAGGAAAACTTCCAATATAGCAGTCAATTCATGTTATAAACATTCAGATCTGAATCATAAACAAAAAATATAATAAAATGAGTAGGGGGATATGAAAGGCATTGTAACCCTTGTGACACTGTATCAGAAGAAAAACAAAAAAGAAATTAGATTATAAGCATAATTTCCTATTGGCATTTCTTTAATCCCCTATATGTAATAGGAACATCTGTATCTGTTATCCAGGGCTTATTCCTCCAGATGTTAAGCAACAACCTACTATGCATTGCTGTTGATTCCTCACGGTGCAAGGATTGCAAGTCACCTGTAATTTTTTGTATCACTTCCTCATGAGATAAATGTTATTGTTGCAGTGACAATAAACATCTACTATTCCACAAAAAAAAACATTTAATTACTAGAAGGACTGTGTGTAATGTATGAGTATGCCATTGGTCCCCAACATCTACATATTTGCTGACCATGAGTGCTTCCAAAATTAAAGTCTTACACCATGGGACCCCCTGCCAGGTACAGGCTAGTTTAGACCAAAAGGACCTTACAAATGTACAGGAAAAAAAAAAGGTGTTCAGTTGTTTCTAACTGCTGTATACATAGTGGTCTGATGCATATGCTGTCTTCCAACTTCTTGTGTTTATGGTTAGTTTAAATATTAATTCTGTCATGACAACTTAGCCAATGAAAATTCTTCATTTTTCCTGGTGTCCTAGGAGTTTTTAATAAATGCATTAACGTATCTTTATGTTGATTCGGACACTTCGGGAATGTATCCACTTCCCTAGACTGTGTCATCAGTACCCACTGATATGTTTCTTTTCTCTGTTTGGACAGCAATTGTCATTTTATCTGATAAACAAATGTAATCCCTAATGTAATCTGGTATGTTCAATTACCTTTTTAGTGGGTCTAAGCCACCTCTATCCCATTGTTTTTACAATGATTTGCATGATAATAAAAATAAAGGACCCCAACTCTGATCCATAAATACCAACACAGGTCAAAGATTTGCATACATAAAAATACTAAAATAGAATAGTATAGGATTTACCATCCCTAAACCACCTTGGTCTATGGGGAGATAAATAATATGTTTTTTATGGGGTTCAGTCTACTGTCCCAGACTGTTCGAAAAAAAGACTGAGAACCATGGTTTCTAATTGTCAAGAGGGGGATGTAGTTAATATATAGAAACATAGGTAGCAAGAAAGATTTTATTAAGTGTATCTTCTTTTGTTTACTCAATTTCCATCTATTCCATTGTACTACTAGGGCACTGCCTTGTTGTACGCAGGGCTCCCAGTTAAGTATACCTAAATCTCCTGCCCCAAATATAATACCTAGAATTTTTAAATAGCTTGTTGTGAGTGATATCTATCCCACTTCCTAAAGGGGAAGAGCAGATGGACCAATTTGGGTACCTACACATTTAGTGTGGTTCAGTGATGTGCCTGTGTGTTTACTATAAGTCTTATAGATTTGAAGGGCCCTCTCAACTGATTCTTTATCTGCCACTAAAATGCAAAGATCATCTGTGTATGCAAGGGCATTATGTCTAATGGAAACATTATTTATAGAGATGGATTTCAGGAGCACCGATGTGTTAAGCAGCCTCAGTAGGGGATCAATGCAAAATGCATATAGTAGGGGGCTTTAAGGGCAATCTTGACTGACCTTTCCATCCCTTTGCTAAGGGGGTAATAGTGGCTGTCCTGTATAAATACTGAATCCAGTTTATGAAATGTATGGGTATACCAAATGTCCTAATATTTTCCATAGGAAATTCTGACTAATAGAATTGAATGCTTTTTTTTTAATCTAAGGAGAGTATAAGTCCTTCAGTTCTATTTCTGTTTCCATGTTTAAAAAGTTCTCTAAGGAGAATCAAAAGTTCTGTGATGCTTCTTCCCAGGATGTCACACATTTGTTCTTGTTAAATTATGTTTTTTTGCAACTTTCAGTAACCTGGTGTTGAATATTTCAGCTAGGAGTTTAAAATCTGTACTTGGGAGTGATATTGGTCTCCAATTACCAATTTTCTGCCTATTTCCTTATTTAAAAACATGAATTAACACTCCCCCTGTCATACGTAAGGAGGGAGTCTGTGTGCCTAGTATAGAGGTGAACAGAGTAGCCAATTCTGTACTTATTAGAGGTCCAATAAATATGTGTAGCTCCCCAGTTAGCCCATCACCACTGGGTGCTTTATCTAAACTAAGCACACTAATGATCATTTCCACCTCTTGGGGGGATATATCTAATGTTAACTGTTGGATCTGATCTACTGGGAGGCCAAGGGTGGGGACTGAGTTTATAAATACTCTGCCCCCTGGTACTCACTTTCCCCTCAATGTAATGTACTGTATATCAGTTGCTTAAAAATGTCTGTGCACCATTTCTGCATTGTTACTCAACTCTATGTAATGTTTGTATTGTACCTCAGTTGACATGGAACCTTTGTAAAAGAGCCTCAGCTCAAAGGTTCTTGTAATCTTAGACTCTAAATAAAAAATAAAGAATAAACATAAATAAAAAAAGCATCTAAGGTATCCCCAGAAGTGTGAGAAGGTTGATACAACTGTCTTGTATGCTGTGAGAAAATGTCTAAAATGCTTTTTGGGTCTGTGCACAATATGTTATTAGCATTAAGTAGGCAAGCCATATTTTTGTTCCTATTCTTTATGTTACACCTTCATAGGGGCAAATATGACCCATATTCCCTTGAGTGCTGAAATTCTTTTGGTATTGGAGAACTTGTGCTTGTTGTACATGAAACTGAACCATTTGTTGTTTAATGCACTGTATCTGTAGGGTAAAAAAAACTGTTTTGTGGTAACTGACATAGTTAACAGTTTTTGAAGTTGCTGCCTGTGCTGTGATTATGCCCAGTATGCACTATTGTATGTTGCCTTACTGTGAATCCGTACTACAAATATAAGATCACCAGCTGTGTTTTCCCACCTTGCAATTGGGTCTTCATACATAACTATCACTGATTTTCTTGCCTGGATAAAATATTGCATATTTTGTTGTGTATCAGACTGGCTTAACAGTGATGAATTAAACTTCCAGTACCCTGGTCCATGTGGTGGTGTGCTAATACTCTCCAGTTGTAAGTGTAAAATACTATGGTCTGAGAATTCAGTTACTAGGGTTTTAGCTTTAGCAATCAGAAAATTAGGGGCGATAAAGAAATAGTTAGTTCTGGTTGCAGAAGATCCCCTATGGAACATAAAATTTTTGTTCTGTTTTTTCTAAATACACATCCCTTAAATTGGTGTTTTTAATCATGTTGTAAAGACATGTCATGTCATGTCACAAAAAACTTTCCATGTAGTAGTATTTCTCCCTGTCCCTGAGTTTCATCCCACAGTTAAAATCACCATCCAACACAATATTTTACACAGAATACACGTAAGGCTGAACCAGTTGAAACAGTTCTGTTCTTTCTGCTTTAATTTGTCCTGCATAAATATTGATAAGGTGGAAAAGAACATTCCTAATTTTAATGCCTGGGACCAGTGCATGTCCTGGTGATAGATCCACAAGTTTAACAAAATTGACATCAATATTTTTAAACAAGATGGCCACTCCAGAACAGGCGTCTGTTCCATTTGACCAATATGAGGGCTCAGAATACCAATACTGTGTTGCCTATTTCAATTCCACCATAGTGTACAGCCTTGTGTCTTGAAGGAAAAAAAATGACAGATGTGAATGATTGTAGATATGAATACGCAGCCTGTCATTTCCTAATACTCTGTATGTTGTTCACATTACTGGAATATAAGGAAATAAGAGCCTCCATGACAAAAAGAAAAATGCACACCATGTATCATTTAGCCTGCTCAGAGTGTCTTCTTTGTAGAAGCTCTCGTGGCTCATGCATTTTTAAGTTTTGCTGAGGCCTTAGGTGGAGCTGGGTGGGTTCAACTACCTCATGGGAGGGGTCCTTCTATTCAGAACTTGGATCTGGTAGGGAAAATATTGCTGAGAAGCCATAAGATTCATCTCCTCCTTCCACTGGTAGAGTCACAAACCTATTCTTGGTGGAGGTCTCAGAAGTTTTGGGGGATCTTAGAAATGGGTTGCTGCCAAATTTGTCTACATCTAGTGTTCCTTACCACTTGCTCCCTAGGTGGTTGTGAAGTGGGCTGAGGTGGGGGCATATCCTCAGCATCTTTTTGTGCTTCCAAGGTTTCCTGCTCTTGCCTATGAGGTTGATCCACTACCAAGAGGGTACTATCCTGAACTGGTTCTAGCTGAGATGGCATAATATGGTCTGTCAAACTATGGCCTGCTCCAGTGTGTTCCTGTGCAACCAACATTGGGGCCACAGTGGGGGTGTCTCTAGGCCTAGGTAAAGCTCATTGAGTGCTGTTACATTGAGCAAAGGCAATTGATACTCTTTGTTCCTCCCAATCTGCCTGGTCTAGCTGATTATGTGTTGCTGAAGGGCAGGTGTGGTAAGTGTGTCCCTTCATATCACACAGATTACACACCTGATCACTTTTACAGAGGCCTTAAATGTGTCCCCACTCATTAAAGTTAGTACATTGTAACTTGTCACACATGCTACTTAGGTGCCCAGTAGAACCACAGTGGTAGCAGACCTTTGGCTGGCCTGTATTAAACAACACACCTCTATCTTTCTCCAGGAAGAAACAATTAGGCAAATAAAACAATTCTGTGTCAGAAGTATTCAAAATCACCTGAACCCTCCACTCCTCAGTCCAAATGTGGTCTTCATCAAAAATTGGCTCAGGGTTTCCCTGGACAGTACATTTTTGTTTCAGTCAGTAAATGAGGTCAGAGACACTGACCTCCTCATTTTGAAATAACATAGTGATAGTACTTTAAGCAGGTTTAGTTAATGAGACCACTTCAAAAGGAGACCACAGACGTAATGATTTCAGAGTACAATGTACTGTAGTGACCAAAATTACTGTATACCACTATCTTGCTTGAAGCTGATGTCAAAAACTGGTTCCCCGACACATAGATTAAGGCTTATATTTCAACAGGGTAGCATGTCATAACAGCGAGTACAAAATAGCAACCAAATATGGGCGAATCAACAATAGCAACTGTTATAATAGTGAGGTGTATTAAACAGCGAGTGAACACTATAATGACAGCATCTAATAGCAGCCACACATTTGAGCAACTGGTGTTGGCTGATACCCCCACCATTAATGAGCAGCATGGAGTAAGAATCTTAGGAGGGGGGAGTGCGGGATGGGAGGGAGGAGGGATGGGAGATGGGCGGATTTTTTATTTTGTATTTACATGACTGTATCCACTCAATGTACACCATGTATGATGCATACTCATGTAAAAATTCAATAAACTTGGAATTAAAAAAAAAAAAGAATCCTACAGAAGGAGGTCAGAGATACAGCCCCCCTTTGGGGGTATGGGGTGGAGCCTCCCGTATTAAACACAATACACAACAGGCGCCTGGAAAGGTATAAATGTTGGTGTGGGTGTTGGCTACCTGTCCTGGTCTGTTGTATAGGCTTGCGTATAATTTCCAGCTGCAAGTGTGAGCTGCAGTAGCTGTTATGTGCTGCGCTATTATTTGTATGTGCTGTTGTTGATGTTGCTATTTCAGAATCGCTGTTTTGATGTTCGCTATTATTGATGTGCTGTTATTACATGGAGCTTTTCCACAGGGGTGAAGAGCATAGACATGTTTGCAATCTGGAATGCCTTCTAGACCTCCTTTATATATTAACCTGATCACATTATATCATTTAGCAGGAAAAACCGGGGCCCTGAATAGGTAAGCATAAGATCTGGCACCATCCATATTTCTAATGTCATTCATGGTATTAGGCTGAGCCATTGGCCACTCAGGGTGTCTTTTATTTGGTGCTTACCACGCTTGCTGGGTAACAAAATCTGGCTTCTGTTTAACAACTATTTTTGGATTCTGAGTTAATTCCAACCCCTCCAAGATGTGCAGAGGGGAAGAAACATCCATAACCAAACCCCAATCTGCTGGGGGGGTTGTTCAGTCTCTTGAGAACGTCCAGCACTACTGTGCAAATGGGTGATAGTTTTAACAATTTTAATGGCTGTAGACCCTGATTCCCAAGCTCCAGTTGCTAAGGATTTCTCCCATTCAGCTGCTTTTAAAGCATTGTCCACTGTACAAGCAACTGAGACTGAGCTTTCTTTAGTCTGAACTGATGGTATATGAAAGCCTTGTCTTAGGCAGGGCCCTTCAGTCCCTGTAACAGCCATTCCCAGTGAGGGTCTTGTACATAAATTATTTAGATTACCAGCAAAGACAAAAAGTGGAGCATAACTCATACCTGCAGTAAATGAGAACTGTGTCCATGCTCCCTGATGCTCTTCAAGTCCACTACTCTGTACCATCAGTTGTAAGTCTGTCTGCTGTGATGGTGGGGGAACTGCCACATCAGCATTTGACAGCTGCACCAGAACTGCTGGTTTTTCAATCTGGGTCCTTTGTTCTTGCCACTGTGCTTCTGCAATAGCAGCCTGTAATTCCATCTGTCTAATTTTAAAATGGATCTCCTCTTCCTGCAGCAAAAGCTGAAGATCCTCCATTAAATTCTCCATTTCCGTTTCCTTTTCTAATTCTGCTGGGGGATCCATTGGTTTTAACCCAGCTTTCATTTGCATGGTGTCCCTCACTTCTTTGGTTGATTCTGTACCACTTTCTACAGTTCCAGTATTTATAACATCCATTCCATTTTCATCAAAATAAACTTCTGTCTCAGTATTAGGGATAGCAGAGGGTGAGACCAGCTCCTCTGCCTCTTGAACATCCATCTTGTCCAACAAATTCTCTAGAGTGAGAGTCAGTCGGCCAAAGGTTCCCCTACAGGAGAGTAGGGGAAAGTTTTATTAAAGAACAAATCGGTACATTTCTAAAATTACAATACAGAAAACTAAAGCAGAAATACAACCAAGAAGGGACCCAAAAAAAATCCCAAAGCAAATGTAGTGAGTCCAAAACAGTAAGGAAAAATAACACTAATCCCCACATATTCAAGTGACAGCTGCATCCGTATCTGTAATCCAGGGTTAAGTGCTTCCATAATTCAGAAATGTTCAGAGCAGAAAGATGCAACTTGTCTGACAAAAAAAAATGTGTACATCTGTAACTATTTTGTTACATAGTTCAACATAAGTTCAATGATGTTGTTGTAACGTAAATAAACATCGTGACATCCAGATATTCCATTTGATGATAGAGAATAAAACACACAAAGTTTCAAGATTCCATTTCCCTCAAGCAGAGGATACATGACCATACATAACATTTACATAAGAGATTATAGAGAATAACGGTTCCCACCATTGGTCAGCAAGAAAAATCCAAAAATCCTTAATAAAGGAGCACTGAAAGAATAAATGATCAATTGTTTCAAGGGAGTTAGTACACTGGGGTCTACTACAGAATCTATCAGAGAGCTGCTTATGTTTGTGATTACTTTTGACATTAATCTTCTTATGGCAAGAGAGCCAGTGGAAGTCCTACATATGTACAGGGATCCTATGATTGATCAACAGAGACTTCAGGAAAGCTCTGTACAAAGCAACACATTTAGTAAAGGGGTCTAAAGAGGAACAGAGAAGTCCTCAAATTCCTATATAATGCCTTATGTGAAGAAACCGTTGAGAGCTGATGTGGAATAACCTTCCATTGTTTCAAATGAAGAAATGTGTCTTTTAAGTATTGAAAGACTTCCATCCCCCTCATAACTGTAATGGAATTTCTTTCCCAGGAATGGAATCAAGAGCTGCAATTACCATAGAGCCAGCTCTCCCACCCTCTTTGTCTCTTAATCAAAAGAGGCCTGAAATTGGACATCAAAAACACACTAGTAAAAAAAAAGAATCGGGTTCACCATATCCAGCCCTCCCTCCAGGATGGACAGATATAAAACATCCAGCTTAATGAGGTTAAGGTGACTGCCCCATACCGCGTGGAAAAAACAACTCAAGATAGGGGTTTCAAGTGATTTTGGAATGGGGAAAACATAACTCAAATATAAAAAAATAGGAAGTAGAAAATCTTCACCAAAAACACCCATTTCTTTTTTCCAGTTTTACTTTGGTTCCATTGAGAAACCTTAAACCTCCCAACAGCAAGCTTTTCTTCCAGATTCTGAACATGAATCCCAGGTGGGTCAAATTTTATTCCCATGACATTAATAGAAGTTGGGGGAATATGAATCAGACCAATAAAGGAGACAGGCTGTGGGGAAGAACCCAGTGCAAAAGCATGACACTTGTCTAGATTTAGAGCCGCCTCCAATATCAAACCAAAAGAAAAGCATTCAGAAAGGGCTTCCTGGACTGAGGAAGTGTCTGCAGTCAATAAACACAAATCATCGGCATAAGCCAAAGAGGAGGTGTGTCTTGAACTGTAGAACTATAAATCAGAACAATGGTAGGATAGAAATTTAATTTGTGTAGCAAGAGGTCAATAAAAAAAACATATAAAAGGGGGTTCAGAGGGCATCCCTGTCTCACACCCCATTTAATAAGGACCAAGGGGCCCAGACAACCATTGACAAGAGGCACAACAGTAACAGTTCTATATAGAAACAGTACCCAAGAGACCAATGTAGGAGGGATGGGATAATATAACAGAGCTTCTCACAAAAAATCATAAAAATAGAGTCAAAAGCAGACTTTTGATCCAAGGAGACCACATACCCCGAACACCGACCAGAATACTCAAAGGTAAAAATTTCCTGCACATGAATGAGATGATCCTGAATCTTCCACTGAGGGATTGCATAAGCCTGCTCAGGGGAAATAACAAGATCCACTACAAGCAATAACCTGCTGGCCAAAATTTGGGACAAAATTTTGCAGTCTGCATTGAGCATGCATATAGGTCTCCAATTATGTAAGTCAGATTTATCCCCTTTCTTATGCAAACAAATTAAGGCTCCTTTATTAAAGTTGAGAGGAACATCACCAAATGTGAACATTGTCTTAAACACCAAGGATAATTCAGACCCCAGGGTCTCACCCATAAGCTTATACAATTCATTGGGTAGTCCGTCTGGACCCGGGGTGACATGTGGCTTTAAATGACGGATAACCTCTAGCACCTCACCCAAAGTTATAGGACAGCTTAGACTGGCAAGAACCTGAGGATCCAGCTCAGGAACTGAAACATCATGTAAATAGTCTTTGATCTTCCCAACATCAGAAGGGAGATCTGAAAACAACTTACAAAGAAAACTTACTTAGAAAAATCTGCCACAATTTGCATAATATCATGCAGGGAGGTACAGAGAGTACCTGACTCATCCAGCAGGCCAGCAATTCCTTTCTTACTGACTTGCGATTTGTTATGGGTAAAGGGGCAAGTTTCATGGGCCGTACCCTGAGTGCCAAATTTATGTTGCTGGTAAAGGTGAGCAGCTTTTTTCTCAGAATAACCCAACATGGCCTTCAGAACAGAGTTAAGTTGTACAGTCAGATCTTGTCCAGTGGTATGAGCAAGGGACAAAAGGGACTAGAAGCGCTGATGGTTTTGTAGGTACGATAAGTAAGCAGAGGTACTTTGAGTCTTACCATACCACAGAAGGAGTTTCAAAAGATCTTGCTTCGAATCCTCCCACTACCATACAGGGTTCTCATAGCAGATTAAAACAGACTTCCTGGCTGCTAAAAAGTGGTTCAAAGAACAGAGAAAAACCTCATCTTTAAGCAAAGAAATATTAAATTTCCAAAGACCTGGGCCTTTGAAAGGGGCTGGGGGGGTTATTATCAAATGTGAGTGAGAGCAATCGATGATCCGAGAACTCTACAGGGTAAACCTTGACCATGGAAACAGTGAGGTGAGGGGACAAAAAGACATAATCAATTCTGGTCACCAGGACACCCTTTTGAAATGTAGGGGGAATGTTTCTTTGTGAATTCTAAAACAGCGTCCCGTAGACTTGTGGTGCGTATCATAGAATTCAATGAGTGGGAGTCACAATACAACTTTCTAGTGGTAGCGTGTGAGCTTTTGTCTAAAAGACTAAGCCCACAGTTAAAATCACCTGCAAAAATCACATGCTTGGAAGTATGTAGGATTGGTTGAATCAGGGAAAAAATGTCAATACGCGCAGTTTTAGTTTGGGGAGCAAATAAACAAATAAGGCGATATGGGACCTGGTGAAGCAAAACATCAAGAATCAATACCTGACCAGGGACCACATTGTAAAACTTCAACAGCACAAAGGCAACAGAATGTACCAAAATCTCCACACCAGAACAGCAGTCTGGACCCATCAACCAATAGGAAGGGCCCAAAATCCAGAATCTTTGAACCTGTTTCAGTTCATGCAGAGCATGAAACCTAACATCTTGCAAGAATATAATACCACATTGCAAAGAAGCTAGGAAAGCAAAAACAGTGTTACATTTATCCGGCCTCTTGATACTGTTAACATTCAAAGAGTAACATGCAAAAGTGTGAGAAGACATGGTAAAGAAAAGGGAGAGAAAAACAGGGAGAACGAGCAACTAGCATTATTTCTTTTTGTCTTTCCCACCAACTGTCTTCAATTTGGACCTTGCTTTTTGCTTTTGAGCCCTTCTACCCAAAGAATGAACTTCCGTATCTGTAGTGCTTTCAGGATGGGAAGAGAGAACCGAGGAGGAATCAGTATCCTCAACAGAGTCAGCAGAAGTGTCCTGCAGACATCGTAGAAGTTAGATAAGGGGACAGATGGGGTCCGAACAGCTTTAGAAGGAGGGGGTACAGCTTTCAACTTAGAGCAGGCAGATCACCTGTAAACAACCTGTAAAGGTTCCAGAGGGGGAAGCATAGAATCCTCAGGGACCAGTGCCTGAGCCTTGGGGTCCACAACAACTAGGATAGGCACTACAGGTGGAGGGGGGGGCCAACAGTGCAGGTCCACCCAAAGGTTGTGTATCTTCTTTGACAGATGGTGGTGCAATGGGGGGGTGCAATAGGGTCATGAGAAAGCTCAGAGAAACAGGGTCTATTATGGAACTTAACTTTCTGAGCTTGTGTAATAAGAAAGTGTTGGTCAGCCCCACCATCATGGTACTCCTGATTATGTGCTGCCCATGTACAATTCTGAAAGGTGTGGCCCAGCTCATCACAGAGATTACAGCGACATTTGTTTAAACAAGATGTGCTTAAATGACCCAAGTCCCCACAAAGATTACACTTTACAGTATCACAAACGCTGCTTAAATGAGAGGGATTCCCACGCCTATAACAGGCCTCTGGTTGGCCCGGATAGAACAAAACCCCCCTATCCCTGCCCCAAAAAAAAAGAATTCTGGAAGTGAACAACACCAGAACCATCAGTTTTCAATAAAACCTGCACTTTCCAACCATCCGTCCAGATATTCTCTGATTCCAAAATGGCCTCAGGGTCCCCAATAACAGCATATCTGAGCTTCAGCCAGTATAGGACATCTGCCAGGTCCACACCTTCATTGCAAAAAAGAATAGAAATAGTCTTATAAGCTGGCTTGGTCAAAGGAATGGCAAGAAAGGGAGACCATAAGGCAGACCATTTCAAGGTGTGATATTTAGACCAGAATCTGTCCAAGCCTTTAGAAGTCTGAAAACTGAAGTCAAAGGTGGTCTCTCCAGAAATATGGATAAGGGCATAGATCACATGGGCAAAAAATTTCATGGAGTCCTTCAACAAGGTTCTGGCCACAAATAGATGGTCAGGAGGCTCCTGCAGTCCCCCCACATAGGAAAGCCTGACAGCATTATGCCATTTAACAGGCAAAACAGGCAGACGAAACAGGGATGAAAATGATTTTTTTTGTCTGTCAGAAAGTGTTCAGTGGAGCCTGCACAAGGCTGGGGCCTGGAGACAGGGCCTCAGAAGTAGTCAGCAAGTTAGGGAAAGCAAGAACTGGGTTCTGGGTCAACAATAAACTGTCAGGTAGAGCCAGAGGGTCTGAATGCAGAAGAGACTCATTCTGGACAGGGACTGCAGAAACAGCAGTGAGATCCACCAAAGAAGTGACCAGGACTGGAGAGGTAGGCATTCTAATAGGTGATGAGCTAGAGGTCCACTAGCCCGAAGAGTTTTTTTTTCCCAACCTGCATCACGGAGCACCTGGTCAACCGACCAAGGTTCAGTTCTAGGGACCGGAGCCTCAGGCAACAGAACAGAAGAAGATTGAGAGGAAAATTGTAGGATCACTCACAGTAGTAGCGGTTTCCTCAGCAGACAGCAGCGCAGTAGCAGAAGCAGGTCCAAGCCTCAGCTGAGACGACCTGACAGGGCCAGACACGCAGTCAACCAGCAGCTGCTGAATCTTCTGCAGTAGGGCTGATTTCTTTGAATGAAAAGACTGCTCTTCAGATTCAATTAAATGAAGCAGTTCCAGTGCCTCTCCCAAAGTATCTAGAGGAATTTCCAAATTTTCAGGTGACTCAGAGATAACAGAAGCAAGGCTAGAGACCAAGGATTCTGTAGGATTCTGATCCAATTCACCAACAACAGTCACCCAACTCTTGCTGAGTAGGATCAGGCACAGATGAAATACTCCTGGTAGAAACATCCGCAACAGAGCTTTCCAGAGCTAACTCAGGTAGTAAAGAGGAATGAGCAGAGACAGACTCGCCCACCTCCATAGCAACCTCCAGCACACCAGGACTGTCGTCCACCATCTTGGATGGCCAGAAAGTCACCCTCAGATGAGTAGGGGAATTTCCCCTGTGCCATGGCCAAATTTCCCTCTATTCACTAAAAATACCACCAACAGCTTAGTCTGGTTCAAGGTCAGTTGGCATTCATCTGTATCCTCCTCCCCAGGGTCATGCCTGCAAATAGGCAGAATCTGTCTAGTGAACTTAGCCAGTCAACAAAAACTAACTAACTAACCAACTAACTAATTAACTAAGGCAGAGCAGGACAATATGGAACCCATGTGACCTGCCATCCTATGAATCACTGACAAATTTGCATTAAAGAGCAAAAAAAGGTGAAGTTAACAGAAAGTCTATTGAAATCATTGGAACTCCATGTCAACATTAGAAGGCAAAGTTATTCACTTAGCATTGAAGAGTATTATGTGAATTTCACCTTATAAGAGAAATACTTCTTGTAGAGAAGTTTAGGAACTTTGCCCAACACTAGGCATATGTGAAGGTAAGTCCTGGAGGAATTGAGGTGGTGAGGATGGGAACTGGGGGGGGAAGGCAGTCAGAAGGGGGCAGCCAGGGGATGTACAGGTTATAAAGTGCTAATTAAAAGAAAAAAAATAAAGAAATACATTGACCCACATTTACCTTTGTTTGTCATATTAGAGTCACTGGTCCCAGGAGCAAGATGTGTCTTTGATCAGAGAGTGGATCTTCACCCTGTCACCTGCTCAGGGTGAATGAAGGTGTGTGGGGGCGTACTCGGGAGTGTGGGGTGGTGGTTGCTGAGTGGGAGATGGGGTTGGTGGGGTAAGGTCGACAATGGATTGATTTATTTTTTTTAGAAAAAAATATTAAGGAGCATTTTCTTTTTTATGGGGGCGCTAATGGAAGTTTCCACTGGAGACCAGGGAAAGGGAAAAGAAATAATGAGGAAGGCGATCGAAGAGTAGGGGCTGCCACTAGACATCAGAGATAACGAGACAATCATGGAGATTGTGATCGGAGGGTAGGAGGTACCACTGCCTACCAGGGAAACAACAAGGACAGGAATTGGAGGATGTGGGTATCAGAAGAAACCAGGGTAACAATGGAGACAATGATCAGAGAGTGGAGTGACTGTAGACACTAATGAAGCAGTGGGAGTGGTGACGTAAGGGTGGGAGGTGCCACTAGACACCAGGGAAAGTATGGGAATGGTGGCTGGATGGTTAGGGAGCCACTAGGCACCATAGAATCAATGGAACCAGTGATCATAGGATGGGCAATGCCACTGGACACTAGGGAGAATTTACTAATGCATGGGGAGGGTATTGGAGTATGGGGTGTGCCACTAGACACCAGGGAGAATTGAATGATGAAAAAAATAATATAGTAACTTTAAAGCAACACATGTGTTCTGCCAATTGGGGGGCTGGTTCACCTGATTCTGCATTAGAAAAATGACTTGGATATTTTTTTTTTCAAACATTTTGAATCCTGTTCTATTTTCCTTTTCACAAATTGTGAAGAAGGACCCTTTCACATTTCCTTTTCCACAGTTTGTGAAAGAGATTAACCTTCTCAGTAGTGTGGAGGGCTGAGGCATCTATGCTTTACCTCCTGCCATGCCAATGACCCATGCTCGGTGATGAGCACGGGTTGCAGTGGGGTGGCTGTGGGGGAGGGCTGGGTGAGGAATGAGCAACTGCTTGTCAGCTGTCCTCTCTTGGACAGGGGAGGATGGCTCTCCTGTCCTTAGATCACCTTCATGTGGAGGCACAGTGGGGAGCCAGACACTGCACCAAGAGGTGGGCGAAGTCAAGTCGACTGGGCCAAGACACACATGAGCACCTCCATACACATGTCCAACCTTGTCTGGGGTTCTGGGGTCTAACATCGGAGAAGAGGTGAAAATAGGAGGCTGCAAATGGATGAAACCCTCCAGGCCAGCTTCGGTGGTTCTGCCTAGGTGGAATGGAATATGGCCTCGAATGACCACAGACACTGGAATGGATGGATGACACAAGCTGCCAGGCCACCAGCAGAGATAAACATCTATATATTAAAATAAAGATTAATCCTTTTTCACAAATTGCTAAACAGGTTGCTGTTTTGGGGGTTTACAATTTGTGAAAAGGATTCCAGCATTTCAGAAAAACACATTTCCAGGTAATTTACCAAAACACGAACAGCAGAATCTGACAGAATGGGTCCTGATTAGCAAAACACACGTATTGGTTACTTCAGACAAGATCCTCTTTTTCAATTATTCACTTTGTTTTCCTCACTAAGAAAAAACAAGATGGTGGCAGCACAAATAAAAAATTATTCATTTGCAACAAAGAATCCTTTGTTGAGGCTCACATATAATTGAAGAGTGACATTTCCTTTGAAAAATAATGGGAAAGTTTGAAATCTAATAACTTTGGAACAGATTAATATTTGCCCACCCAATCTTCAAAAGGCACAACTGTGACCCTGTACCTTTCTATCCTAAAAATTGCAGACCAAAATCCAGACAGCATCTCCACACCCACTCATCCGACCAGAAAAAAACTTGCAACATCGAGATTCTTTGGTCCCTTATGGGGCATACAAAATTTCATGTGAATCGCTTAAATGGTTGCAGAGTTATTAAATATCAATATTTCAACTTTAACATAAATGTGACCGTTCAACCCTAACTATAGGGGCTCAACCGCACCCTTATAATTTAATGCTATATGTATAAGGATTATTTATTGGATTTGCAGATTTAAGATTTTGTAATATATATTTTATTCAATTTGGAGGCTGTGTACAAAAGTGCATAACATGTGTGTAATACTGCCGTATTTTCAAAGTGTGTCATATGCTGCCTCGGACAGGTGCAGGGTGCATGGATGCCTGACATGGGTCTAAAAGTGGGATTCCCTGCCATGCACATACAAGGGATTCTGAGAAGGTGTGTACCCCATCCCTATTAAAGCTATGGGTGAGTGCCCAAATGGCTGCCCCAGCCACGCCTACCTGCCCAGCTGACTGGTACAGCAGTGTGGCAGGGGTCCATCTACCTCTACTTGCTGGCAGCCATTGGAACGGGCATGCAACAATTACAGCCTATTCCTGGTGTGTACCTGGCCTGGCACTCCATGACACCTGCAAACTATCATGAATTGTGCATAGTGCAGGCACAGCCCGTGGCCACTTCAAGTGCATTGTGCCATCATCTGTCAGGGAACTGTGTAGTCAAGGTGCCTGCGCAACTGTCATGAATACTGCTGGGGCTCCACCTGACCCATGCTATGCAGCATTCTAATGTAGGTTAGCCTACACACTGCACATACGCAGCACATAAGCTTTGGGCATAGGGCCCATTATGTCTTTTTGTATTTGTTTATAAAGGTTATTCTTTGTACACTGCCTTGGTTTTAAGAAAGTCATTTTTATATAAAATATCTGTTTGTTTGTCTGTCATCTGCTTATATATTTTCAGACAGTATCAATCAATCTATCTAGTTATATATCTATATATCTATTTATCTATCTATTTATCCATCCATCTACCTCCCTCTCTAGCCATTTCTCTTTCTATCAATCATCTATCTAGTTATCTATCTATCTATCTAGGCAGGGCAAGGCAAGGTAAGATAAGGAATGTTTATTTAAAAGATTCCCAATCCCGGAGGCTGTAGGTGCCGCACAAGTCAAATAAACTAATATACATAATTAAATCTATAAATAACAAAAGAAAAGAAAAAACATGTAAATAATTAAATCCACAAGATAACATTTTTCACAGAAAATAATCTAAAAATAAGGGTGCTGAGAGCTATGCCTATACCAATAGACTAGCAGCTGAATCGGGAAAGACCTGGATGAATAGGAGGGCCTTAAGGTGGGCCTTGAATACCTCCAAGGTTGGGACCCCCTCTAACTCCAAAAGGTAGCGAATTCCACAGGACAGGGGTGGCGACACTAAAAGCCATGTCACCAGCCATTTTTAACCTCATCCTGAGAATCACCAGGGGGCCCCCACAGGAGGAGCGGTGGGGGCAGACAGGTAACCAGGACCCTGGCCATGTAGGGCATTATAGGTGAGAAGACCCACCTTAAAGAGGATCCTCCACCTGACTGTCTGCCGGTGCAGATCATGCAGTACCGGTATAATATGGCAAAATTTGGGCTGCCCAGTAAGTAACCAGGCAGCTGCATTCTGCAACAGCTGCAGCCTGCGGAGGGATCCTCCCACGACCCCAAGGTAGAGCACATTACAGTAGTCAAGTCTTGATGTAACTAAAGCATGCATCAAAGCAGGAAGGTCCAGAGGCAGCACAAGGGGCTTATTCCTGGCAACATTTCTGAGATGGAAAAAACAGGAGTGGACACAGGAAGACACCTGCTCCTCTATCGTCAAACTCCTGTCCAGAAGACACCAAGATTTCGCAACTCAGAGGAGGCCTTCAATGGAACAGATCCTAAAACAAGCCCAGTCTTTGATCCAGAGGCAATCTATCCCGAACTCTGTTCGACTCCACCACCAATACCTCTGTCTTATCAGGGTTCAGTCACAACCAGCTGGAGGCCATCCAGTCATTGATCTTGGCAAGGCAGCTGTTTAGCGCATCTGCTTCATTGGATGTTCATGTGGGAAAGGATACGAATAGCTGGGTATTATCAGCATAGCAATGAAAACCCAGACCATACTTCCTAATGATCCATCCCAGGGGCAGCATGTACACTGTGAACAACATTGGGGCTAAGATCGAACCCTCAGGTACTCTGCAAGATAGGGGACTAGGGGTGGAGGAGAAATTTCCCATCACCACTCATTGCTTCCTATTGGTTAAAAATGACTCAAACCAACAGATGACAGTGCTGACAAGTCCGCAGACTTCCCTAAGGCGGTCAAGCAACACACAGTGGTCCACAGTGTCAAATGCTGAAGAAAGATCAAGGATAACATGATTTGTCCTTTCCCCCTTGATCTCTAGCCTTGAAGACATCATTTTGCACCTGAACAAGCATGGTTTCTGTGCTATGCCTCACCTGAAACCCAAACTGGAAAGGTTCATATAACTCATGGGTCACAAGGTGCTCCTCCAACTGAAGCGCCTCTACCTTCTCCACAATCTTTGCCACAAAAGGAAGGTTGGAGATAGGACGGTAATTTTCCCTAACCTCTGAGTTCAAAAATGGTTTCTTAAGGAGTGTCTCCCCAATGCCTCCATCAAGGCATCAGGAAAGACCCCCCCAGACAAGGAACACCAGACAATCAGGGCAAACACCGGGCCAATGGCATCGATGCATCTCATGAAGAAACACGTCGGCACCGGGTCCAGTTCACAAAAAGTGTGCTTCAGATTGGTCGACACCTTAATGACCTCACTTACCTCCACTGGTCTAAACTCCCCCCAACCAGGTGGAGTGCATTCAGAACACTTCGGGCAGACACTGACAGCTGTGGCCTGGCTGACTAGAGGAACTCCCTGCCGAATACTGGACACCCTGTCCGAGAAGAACCGAGCAAACTCTTCGCATTCAGAATTAGAAAAAATCTTCTTCGGCTGTAGACAGGCTGGATGAAGTAGCCTGTCAACAGTTCGAAAAAGTGCAGTTGGTCGGTTCTTCCCAGCAGCAATCTCTCTGGATAGGAACTCTGCCTTCTTATGGTTAATTACCCCCTGGTATGTATTATAATGCATGCGCAGGGCCAGTTTGCCCTCCTCCAGGCCAGACTTCATCCATCAGCGCTCTAACTTCTGACCCTTTCTCTTCATCTCCCTGAGGTCCCCATCAAACCACAAAGACTTCAGGTAGGAAGATTTGGGTCATACATGGACAGGTGCAAGGGAGTCAATGGCGTCAGATAGTACCCTATTACAGGAGCCCACCATGGCACCAATGTCTCCAGTGCATGCATCACCTACACTAGTTAGATTGGCTGTCACCAAAAAGTCCTCTGGGGTCAATCCCCACAAAGGATGGCAGCCCATCATCTCTGTAGGGGGAGGACATGCAGTGGGTGCCCCGAACGTGAACTGTACCATGCAGTGATCAAACCATGCCACCTGATCAATCTTGAGATAATTTTTCTCAAGCCCCAGTGACAACACCAGGTCCAACATGTGCCCGCCCTTGTGTGTTGCGGCAGAAACAGCGTGTGACAGGCTCAGCAATAACAGGTCAGGAGGAGGTTATGACCAAGTCAAGAAGATCCACCACTGGCCCAAACATTGAAATCCTCCATGACAATACATCTGGGGGATTCCAATGTTTCACCGATGATGAATTTGGTGACCTCCTGCAGGAAATTCCCCACCACCCTGGGGAGGGTGGTAAATAAGGAGAATCCTGCAACCTGTGCCTGGACCCCCAAAGATCGCCACACATTCAAAAGAACCTGGGGATCTCACTGGGTCCATGGTAAAGATCAAGTAGGATCTAAAACAGTTGGCTACCCCACCTCCCTTATGTTCCTCTCTGTGGCAATGCACCACAGTATACCCAGAGGGGGCAGCAGCCTCAGAAACTGGGACAGCATCTTCCCCAATCCAGGTCTCCATGATGCAAGCCAGATCAACTGAGGAAATAAAGTCCACAATAATCACAGTCTTGTTCCTGATTGATCTGGCATTGCATAGCACTGCCCTCAGGAATGGTGGGCAAGACAGCCACTCGGGTTACCTATCCATTTGTTCTGGTGGACTCCCTGGAGACAAACACCAAACACATTTGGCCTCTCTCTTGTGCCCATCATAATCCAGGGCACCTTCTAGACCCAACAGTCTCTATCTTAACACCTTCTGCTGCGCATGGGGCACCTCACTGCCCAAGATCACCCTGGACCCGCCACATCCCCACCTGCCTGCGGCATCTTGTTGTGATGTCAGAAACTTGGAGGCTAATAAAGGGCCAGAAATCATGCAGATGAGATGCCCCATACACTATCCTGGCCCCCCCAGCCCTCCCAGAGAGCCCTGACACATCATACCCAACAAAACTCCCAGCACACCCACTGAATTTTATTCGCACCACAATTATACACTAAGCATATACTTTCCCGCACACACCCACACCACACCCCCAATGTAGCAGTCAGGTAGAATATGATATCAGGAGAGAGTTTTGATAATTGCAGAGCTCCCACCTCTGCAACTTTTTGTCCTTAAAATTTCTTCAACAGGCCTAGCTCTCACCCAGGTCCATGTCGAAATGCCAGTCACTAACTTTTTAGCAGATAGATAGTTTGCTTCAAAATAAATAACAGAGATCACCTCCTGGAGTTTTGCACACAGTCAAAGAAGTATAAAAGGATACATCACCAAATATGGAAATGGTCCAAGATTGTATTAGTTCTTACAAAGAAGAAAGACTCATACAGGTAAAGTCCAGTTCACCCACTTCTTTCACCTTCTAACAGGGGCCACCTTCCCTCAAGCTTTCCTGCCTTGGAGACCAACCCGACAGCAGCACAACTGCACAGCCACTCAGCCGTACCCCTGCACTCCCTAGAGATCCAGCACAGAGGCCTTCCCTTCACCAGACCCAGTACCGGTCCTCCCAACCAGGCCTATGAACTAAAAGAGCTGCACACTCCCTTCAGATGGCCTCTAAATAGAGGCTCCTCTTCTCTGCATGAAACCATAAGGCCACACTTCCCGGTCCAGCTACAGCAGCAGTCCAATGCTTTTTCTGGTGGGTAGTTCATCAGACACTCACCCCGACAGACTCCACATGTTCTGGCACTGTCCAACTCTCAGTAATCCGCTCCTCAGCTGACACCACAGCCGGTCTGCAAATGATGACCTCCGTTCCTCTCCACTTGACTCCAACTCCACTCCTCAGCAGACCTATCTATCCTTGTCTCTATATTTCTACTCTATCTATCTATCTATCTATCTATCTATCTATCTATCTATCTATCTATCTATCTATCTATCTACTGTACAGTACCTCTCCCTGTGTCTCTTCATCTCTGTCTGTCTCTATTTATCTACCTATATATCTGTCTGTCAGTCTGGATGTCTGCATGTCTGTCAGTCTGTCTATCTATCTATATGTACTTATATCTATTTATCTATCAAACTATCATGGTCTCTCCATGTCTTTGTTTGTCTGACTGTCTTTATGTCCATCTGTCTGTCAGTCAGTCAATCAGTCTGCCTGCCTGTCTGTGTCTCTTTCTCTCTCCCTGTCTACTCTATCTGTCTGTCTAGCTATCTAGCTAGCTGTCTGTATCTATCTATCTAAATATATATTGTTCTATCATCTGTCTGTATCTCTATCTATCTACATGTATTTCTATCATCTATCTATCTATCTATCTATCTATCTATCTATCTATCTATCTATCCATCTATCTATCTATCTATCTATCTTTTTGCCTATCTCGGTCTCTCTGTGTCTGTTTATCTCTGCTTATCTATCTATCTGTCTATTTATCTCTGTCTTTTATCTTTCTACTGTATCTATCTGTCTGTCTTTGAATTGATCTCTTTTCTATCGTCTTTCTGTCTATCTATCTACAGTATCTATCTATCTAGCTATCTATCTACCTACTGTATCTTTATCTATCTACAGTATTTATCTAGTCATCTGTCTGTCTATCTACCTACTGTATCTCTATCTGTGTCTCTTGAACACAGTCTATCTCTATATAGTTATGCATGTCTGTCTGTCTGTCTGTCTGTCTATCTATCTCTGTCTCTCCATCTCTCTGTATGTCTTTCTGTCTATCTGTCTCTCCATGTCTTTGTCCTTCTGTCTGTGTCTGTCTATCTAGCTACCTGTCTCTGTATCTTTTTCTCTCTGTCTGATCTGTGTCTTTATCTGTCTTTCTACTGTATCTATCTATCTGTCTGTCTGTGTATTTATCTCTTTTCTATCACCTGTCTGTTTGTCTATATGTCTATCTGCAGTATCTATCCAGTTATCTGTCTGTCTATGTATCACTCTATCTATCTGCTGTATCTTTCTCTGTCTCTTGAACACTTTCTGTCTATCTATCTCTAGCTACAAGTCTATTATCTACCTATCTGTCTTTCTGTCTATCTGTCTATTCATATGCCATATATATCTATCTGTCTGTCTGTATGTATGTCTGTCTATATATCTCTGTCTATCATCTAACCATCTCTATCTAGCCATCTATCTGTCTGTCATCTGTCTGTCTGTCTGCCTTTCTCTGTCTCTCTGTGCCTCTTTCTCTCTGTCTAGATACAGGTAGTAACCAAAGCAAGGCATTCTTTATTTATAAAGTGTCCATTCCCAAGGGCTCTGAGTGCTGTACATAAAATAGAAAATTCAAAACTCAGCTTGAAATACAATTTGATAAATAAGAATGTCAGGTAATTCATAAAATGAATTAACTTGGAAATGCTTGTATGCTTTAAATGCCTCCACTGTGATAGCCATAAGGATATTAGCAGGTAATGAATTCCAAAGAAGTGGACCAAGCACCCCAAAAGCTTTGTCTCCCAAAAGCCTTAACCGGGAAAGGGGGGGGCAACTATAGCAATGTATTTATGGAATGGAGGGGGCGAGCTGGGTAGAAATGAGGAAGAACTTTCAAATTGTCTGGACCCAAACCATGTAGAGTCTTGCAAGTTAACTAGCATATCTTGAAAATGATGCACCAATGCAAAGGAAGCCAGTGTGGCACCTGCAAAACTGGCATGATATGGTCACTCTATAAGGAGTTCATCATCAGCCAGCCTGTAACATTCTGGACCAACTGCAGGTGGTGCATCAAATCTCCATATAAACCTAGGTAGAGAGCATTGCAATAGTCCAACCTAGAGGTGGCAAAAGCATGGATGGTTCTCATCAAGTCCACATGAGCTAGATGCAGTTTAATCCTGGTGATGTTTTGGAGGTGGAAAAAGCCAGATCAGACTACAGCTGGCATCTGTTGTTTTAACATTAGTCTGTAGTTCAAAATGACACACAGATCCTTCATTGCATCAAAATCAATGAGAGGATGTCCACCCATGGAAGAGAGAGACAACCCTTCCAGTGAAGCTGAGCTCCAGTAACCCAGTTTTATCACTATGACCTCTGGTTTTCCTTGATTGAGACATAACCAGATTGGTGCCATCCTGTCATTTTTCTTAACAAAACATCCTCCCATCATTGAAGTCACAAGGTCTTTTCCAGAGGCACAAGACAGGTACGGCTGAGTATCATCTGCAGAGAAGCAGTGAAACTTGACACCATAACATCTAATGATCTCCCCCAGAACACATCATAGGGCGAGGACCATGCCTTGAGGAGCACCGCAGTATAAAGTAGAGATTGTAGAGGTAAAATTACCTAGTACTACCTGTTACATTCTTCAACTTATGTAGGACTCATGCCAAGAAAGAGCTGAGCTAGTAAGACCCATACAGTTACTCAGGTGATGCAAGAGCACCTGTGGTTAACTGTATAAAAAACTGATGAGAAATCCATTATGACCAGAATACAACAATGTCCTCCATCACTCACTAGGAGAACATCATGAGTCACCCTTACAAGAGCAGTCTCATTGCTGTGACAGGGCCAAAAACCTAAATGGTGAGGCTCATAGATGGAAGATGTTTTCAGGCAGTCTACCAGCTGCTCTGCCACCACCTTCTAAATAACCTTGCCCAGAAGGAGAAGGTTAGAGACAGGCACATAAGTCACTAGAATATCAGGGTCCAAGGAAGGCTTTTAGGAGGAGTCTAACCAAGGTCTTTTTCAAGGAAGACAGAAAAACACTCTCCCTCAAGGTACCATTGATGAACTTAGCAAACTCCAGGCCCAGGATCATGCCAGTGCTTCTAACCAGCCATGTTGATCCTAGGTCCTACAGCAGTGTCAGTGGCTCAGTAGGAAGCACACTCGACTCTGAGGCCGGGAGATCAGAGGGCTGTGGGTTCAGTTCCCACATCTGGCACTTGGGTTAATATCCCAGTACTGACACTGTAATGCAGCATGAGAGGGGTGCTGCATTTCTGAGGTGCCGTCTTTCCGATGAGACGTTAAACCGAGGTCCCATCTGCCTGGATTGGTGGTAGTTCAGGTGGATGTTAAAGATCCCATGGCACTTATCGAAAGAGTAGGGGAATTTCCCGGTGTCCTGGCCAAATTTCCCTCATTCACTAAAAATACCACCAGCAGCTTTATCTGGTTCAAGGTCAGTTGGCATTCATCTGTATCCTCCCCCCCCCCCCCCGGGTTGTGCCTGAAAATAGGCAGGATTTGTCTAGTGCACTTACCCGGTCAACAAAAGCTAAATAAATAAATTAAATAAATAAATAAAAGGTCCAGCATACAGTGGGTGGGGTGCAGGCTTGAGACTACCTGAAGTACCTTAGCCTCAGAAACAGGTCAAAATCCATCCCAGACAGGCAGATCTACAGTACATCACCAAAGGAACAAGCACTACCCACCCATGACAGGTCACTGAAAGAAATACCTATTCTAATGAATGACACCTTTTCACAGAAAAATCATACAAACTCCTCATACTTTTCTGAGAAAAAGGCTGTAATGGACTGCAGACAGGAATGATTTAACAATCTGTCAACAGTACAAAAGAGCTGTGATGGATAATTCTCTGTAGCAGTCATCCTAACCAGGAACTCTGTCTTCTTCCAGTCAATTACCTATTGATACTTAGCATAAAGAGTCTTCAGTACCAACCTGTCCTCCTCAGACCAGGAACATCTCCAAGAATGTTCCAATCTCTGGCCCTTACTCTTTGACTGATACAGCTCAGCACAATACCATGGTACAATACCATGGTGATCTATGATGGGATGTCAAGGTATGAATGGGGTAAGGTGCAATGGAGTCTAAGGTGGCAATGAGGACTGTGTTATAGTACTCCACAGCACCTCAGAACACTGTTCCCTGAGGTTTTATGTGATAACTGTGAATACTAATTAGCACTGACCACGAAGACCAACACAAAAACCAACTGATGTCAAAGGGGTAACAAACTTCATAATGACTGTTGCAAATAGCGATGGTTGCTTACTCAATCACTGTAACCAGTCACAATATGTATGTGCCTATATCCTGCTGTAGCAAGTGTAGCTCCCTACTACACTCAATCTACAGGATATAGCAACCTTTTACACCAGTCACTCTTCTTACAAGTGCTATTATTGAGTTGCTCATATTGAGCCGCTCAATAATATGCGCTCATATAGGGAACAACCATGCCTAAGCAAGCAGCATACTCCTGACATTCAGTACCTCCTGGAGTTTGCAAGGCTGTAGGTTATGTTTTGGATGGTACTTAATGGTCTCCACAGAGCAAATAACCAAACAGGGGACCCTGTTATGGAATGACACTGCATGATGATCTTACCACTGGACAGGATCAGCCTTGACTGCACTGATGTCAAGTCCCAATGAGAAGATCAGGTCCAAAATGTTGATGTGCTGGTGAGTTCCAATGGCAGCAACCTGTGTATGTCCCAGTGATGACATCAACTGGAGGAGTTCCTGTCTAAAATGTGAGGATTCATCATCAATTCAAGCATTGAAATCCCCCAGCATCAACAGTCAGGGGTTGTCCAACACCTGTCTGGCAATAAAGTCCACCAGCTCCTGCAGAAAATCATTCCCACCACCTGGAGATCAGCAGATGAGACTGATCCTGCCACAAAAACCTGTACCACATCTAGCTACAACACATTCAAAGAATCTGTAAGTTCTCATGGGGAGGGCAGTAAGGCCCAGAGTGGATTGTATACAAATGACCTCCCCACCCTCTTCTGTGATCCCTCCATGGGCAAATGCAACATGGAAAAAACAAGTGAGACTCCAGAACAGATCTGGAGTCATCGCCCAAGCAGGTCTCCATTTCATAGCTGATTCCTCAGCTATGAAAGTTTCATAGCTGAGGAATCAGCTATGAAGCCTTCCATCACTGCTGTCATATTCCTCAGTGATCTTATGTTACAAAGAACATCCCAAAGGGAAGCAGTAGTGATAGCCTGATGGACTACTACCTGCTTGGTGACATTAGGCTAGGCCCTGGGGAAGGAACAAGGTATAGTGGGCCTCATGTCTGATTCCAAATCCTTCCTGGGCATCTCCTTGTCCTTACCACACCAATCCTGCCTTTATAACTATTATACATGGGACCTCCACTGCAGTTTTTGCTCATCCTTCATAGAATCCCAAGTTCCCTGCAGTGATTGATAACCTCTGCAGGGAGAGCTAATGGGGGCCTTGTGAAAGGATGAAGTTGCCACAGGTGCTCACCAGTGTAGATACGTCATACCACACAAACACATCTGCAGACCTGAGCAGACTTAGAAAGACTGGGTGGTCTGTTTCTGTTGGCACATTTGTAAGCACATCTTGACTCAATACTAAAAACCCCTAAATGCTCGCCACAAACCACCCAACTGCCAGTCAACCCCTTACTCAATAAATAAAATTTACACCCCTAATCATTCATACACCCAATTTTTCACAGTTGAGAAAAAAATAATAAATGGAAGGGGAATAAAACAAAATAAAATAACCAATTGCCACTGAAGCCTAATTTAAATAATGGAGTGTCACAGATGTATGGCTCAACACATACTACCACTATGTGTATGTGTGAGGAAAATTATCCGTATTCTATATAGCCAGTCACTAGCAACATAGTTCCAAACACAGTGAATCCAGGAAAGATGTAAAAGAACAATTCTTCTCTCACCAGAATAGCACTAAGTTATGAAATCCAAATAATAAATTAAAATGTTGAGGGCAGGAATGGATACCTAACACCTCAGCTGCCAGCCTGCTGTCTGTCACTCTCTCACTGAACACTGAAGGCAGGACAAAACAGCTAGCTTTCTCCTACAGTGAAGGCACTGAGAACCCTAGAGTAGCTACCAAATACCCACCAACCTGACCACAGGTCAGATAGGATAGACCAAGTAAACCATATTCTATTGGGAGATGGACTCTGACCGAAGTGGAAGACAGCAAGTCCAAGTTTTTTAACCCCCCTCCAACAAATGCAACAAAGAAGTAAAAGTACTTTCCTGATGTACAGAATAGAACCTTCAGGAACTACTGCCACACATGCCTGAAAGCAAAAATATCCCAAGGAGAGATCTTCAGTCCTCCGTCTGGCCCGACTACAATATCCAATCACCTTAATAAATGAGACTGGGAGGAAATCTTTTCCTAGTGTCTCTTGGTGGTGACTAAACAGACAGGTGAAGGAAAAGATCCAGACTCCTCAATGAACCTTCAGTCCACTCATGCAGATACCTTTCAAGAAGAACAGGCACCCACCTCCAGGTACCACAGCCAGCAATGTCTCGATGTGGAGAACTGTACTCTCTGCTTTCCAAAGATGCTGACAGAAAATCAGGAGGAAAAGCCCACACCCCACTCATTGCTGGAACTCTGAACTGGCAGAATGGTGGGAAAGCAAAGGTAAAACAAAAGTGGCAACTTGGACTTAAAACTATTCTGAAAAAAGCCAGGCATTGTCAATAGGCTGCTGGCCTATTATTAAAAACCCTATTTCTAACTAAAACTCAACAGCAACCTAAACTATCTCAGCCCTGAATTTAAATACAATTATAAATACAGATAATTTAAACTGATTGAAGCTTGTTTTAGGCAATCGAGCAGTGCTTAAAGCACTTAGTAGCACTTTGAAAGCACTTACAAAGTAAAAAAGATAGAAATAATAGAAAAAGCAAGGGTCACACAGAGATCACATGGAGCTAACAGTTCAGCCGACCTGGTGGCCATCATGCTCTTGCCTGTAGAAAATATCTCTCTATCTGTCTGTCTTTCTATCTATATCAGTCTATTGACTGTGTCTGTCTGTCTGTCTGTCTGTCCATCTGACAAACATACATGTACATAGAAACATAGACATTGACAGTAGATGAGGACTGCAAGTCCCATCCAGTCTGCCCATTTTTTCTACCACATGAATGTGCCATAGGCCTTTTCTCTGTCAATGGTCTGACTGTTCATATTCATCTGTATTGCTCCCTTATGCCTATCCCATGCCTGTCTAAAGCCCTGCACTGTATTCATACCCACCATGTCCTGAGGTAGGCTGTTCCATGCATCCACCACCCTTTCTGTGAAAAAAAAACTTCCTCACATGAACCCTTAATCAGCCTCCCTCTAATATCATGCTGTATCCTATTGTTCTGAATCCAGGCTCTCACCAGCACAAAATTACTGTCACATGAGAGAATATAATTTAAAAATTGGTTTATTAAATCGCCTGACACGTTTCTGGTCTGCATTTGATAAAGGGTCCAGACAGACCAGAAACGCGTCAGGCAATTTAATAAACCAATTTTTAAATGATATTCTCTCGTGTGACAGTAATTTTGTGGTGGTGAGTGCCTGGATTTGAGTTTTTCACTTCAGATGTTTTCCATGGCACTCCATCCTAGTGTGAGCTCCTTTAGGTTTTATCCTATTGTCCCGCTAATTTTTATGTTTGCTTGCATACATGTGCAAGAAACATAGTGCCATCATCGGAGATTTCGGAGGTGTGTCCCCTCCTCCTCCAATTCAGTCAGTGTGTTGGCAGGCATGGCCCCTGTAAGCCAATGCATGCTGGAACTGTCTATGACAAGCTCCAAAATGCAGTGGCATACAGTTCAAAGGGGGATCTACACTTGAGTGAGCAGTGATAAGATATCGCCTGCTCATGCGCAGCTCCCCCCCCCACACACACACAAACACACCCATGCAGGTGTGCACACCCCCCGCCCTGCGCACACACTGTATAGCCAACGAAACGAATCCTGGCCAGCTGTGCTGCGTTCCCCGCCTCTCCGCCTAAAGTTTTCAAAATGCCACACTGGGTGCCCATCCCAGCGTGGCAATCCAATGACATAGCCGATGGGGTGCCCAATCCCCCGCTCAGCTGAACACCCCCAACCATCCTTGTGCCATGCTGGGAACCACCCCAACATGGCAAATATCCTGCTGCTGTTCTTTTTTTACCCTGTAAAGAAAAACGTTCTCAAGTAGTCTCCTGGCCTCCCTCCCACAACCCGTGCCCACCACTGCACACCTGCCTCCCCACACCCCCCTCACCCCATACTTACCTCCGGACCTAGGCGTGACGATCTTCGGTGGACCAGGAACACGTCTGCACTCTTCAAAGCTGACCGCGAACTGAGGAAATGCTGGTAAGCTGTATAATGGGCTAGATAGGGGGTTTTCAACTTTGCTGCATATCTCAGGCATTTTTTGGAATTTTTGCACAAAATTTTCAACATGGGGTTTTTGGGACCCCTTCTCACGAGTGACGTCACTGTCATGGCATTATTCGGCCTGAAGGGTGATTTCGCAGTCACTGCACAGTCACTGCGCAAAATCACCCTTCAGGCCTTATAATGCCATGCCAGTGACATCATTCATGAGAAGGGGTTCCAAAAACCCCATGTTGAAAATTTGGTGCCAAATTCCAAAAAATGACTGTTTTACTAGCGTGCGTTGCACAGTTCCTACACAGGCTCGTAAGTTTGCAAATTTTCAATATTTTCACTCCAGATTTTCAACATTGCCATTTTATCACACCTTCTTATGAGCAGTACAGCTGTCATTTTTCATATCTCACCCAAAATGTGTTTCCGCCATGTAGCGCATAATGGTGCAGTTGGTGCGAAATCAATGTACGGACAAATTAAGAAAATCACAGTGACACTGTTCATGAGCAGAGGTCTTAAAATGGCTATGTTAAAATTTGGTGAAAAATTCCTAAAATGACTGCTTTACCAGCGTGCTATGCAGTTCCTATGCACGCCGTAAGGGTGCGAGTTTCAATATTTTCACTCCAGATTTTCAACATTGCCATTTTACCATACCTTCTTATGAGCAGTATAGCTGTCATTTTCACATCTCACCCAAAACGTGTTTCCGCCATGTAGCGCGATGGCGCATGATGGGTGCATGAGGATCAATGTACAGGACAAATTAAGAAAATCACAGTGACACTGTTCATGAGCTGAGGTGTTAAAATGGCTATGTTGAGGATTTGGTGAAAAAATTCAAAATGACTGTTTTACGAGCATCGTTGTACAGCGTTCCTATGTACATTTCGTAAGTTCGCGAATTTTCAATATTTTCACTCAGATTTTCAACATTGCCATTTTACAACACCTTTCTTATGAGTAGTACAGCTGTCATTTTTCACATCTCACCCAAAACGTGTTTCCACCCATGTAGCGCACAATGGCTCAGTTGGTGTGCGAAATCAATGTATGGGACAAATTAAGAAAATCACAGTGACACTGTTCACGAGCAGAGGTCTTAAAATGGCTATGTTGAAAATTTGGTGAAAAAATTCCTAAAAATGACTGTTTCACGAGCATGCGTTGCACAGTTCCTATGCATGCTCGTTAGTTTGCAAATGTAATATTTTCACTCCAGATTTTCAACATTTCCATTTTATTACACTTCCTTATGAACAGTACAGCTGCAATTTTTCATATGTCCCCCAAAATGTGTTTTTGCACATGTAGCACACAATGGTGCTGTTGGTGTGCGAAAGCAATGTTTAGGACAGATTAAGAAAATCCCAGTTACACTATTCATGAGCAGAGGTCTTAAAATGGCTATGTTGAAAATCTGGTGACAAAAGTCCATAAAATGACTGTGTTACGAGTGAGCATCGCACAGTTTCCATGCACCCTCATTAGTTCATGACTTTGTACTATTTTCAGTCCAGATTTTCACCAGTGGCATTTTTCCACACTTCCTTATGAACAGTATAGCTGTCATTTTTCACAACATGGCTGAAGTGTGTTTTCACACTTTCAGCGCAGAGATGCGTGGTCGTTGTGGGAAATCATTGTTCGGCACAGATAAAGAAAATCACAGTGACACTTTTCATGATTGGAGTCACCAAAATGCCTGAGTTGACAATCTGCTGTAAAAAATCCCCAACCTAATTATATTACGGGTGTGCGTTGCACAGTTTCTATGTACGCTCGTGACTTTACCATTTTTTTAAATATTTTTACTACAGATTTGCAACATTGCCATTTTTTACACCTCCCCATGAACAGTACAGCTGTCATTTTTTACACTCTGTTCGGAATGTTTTTGCACCTGTGGTGCTAAATGCCGTAGTCACTGTGCATAAGCAGCTTTCGGCTAACAAACTGATATTCCCCCCTGTTCATGAGGTGGGGTCACAAAAAAAAATGTTGAAAATTTGGAGTGAAAATACCAATGAATGCCTGAGGTGTTAGGGTTTCCAACCATAATGCCCAACCCTGTAGAGAATGACAGGCATCAGGGGTGTGACTTGGGATTCTTGCCTGTGATGCTCATACCATTCCACACCCTGCAGTCAGTGAGAGGCATCGAGCTATGCCTTGGACTCTTTGGCCCCAAACTTCACTCCATTCTCCTATATTACACCCATCTCACCATATTTCCTAATGAAATGGGGTGCGCATAAGGGCCAAACACCCCAAGGAACACCGTGACACTTGTCAGTGTCTGCAGGTTGGGGTGTGGTGAAATGGCGTGCCCGTTATGCCTGACGACCCAAACACACACCCCAATGCCTGTCACTCTCTGCAGGGTGGTGGTGGGGTTGGCTCCAGTTCAATACTTCTCTGCCATTCCTATTACACTGCTCTGTAACTTCTACACTACCACTGCCAATGCCAGCAAGCAAACATTCGGCATTGACAAATGCTTGTCTTATATTGAAACATGTTAGACTCTTTCACCTTGTTAAGACCCTTAAGATGTTTGAATGTTTTGATTATATCACCTCTCTCCCTCCTTTGCTCTAGGGTATACATATTGAGCTCTGTTAATCTGTTCTCATATGTTTTCTGAAGCAGTCCCTGAACCATTTTGATTGCCTTCCTCCAGACTGCCTAACTTCTGTTAATGTCCTTGTGCAGGTGCAGCCTCCAGTACTAACACAGTACTCCAGATAGGGCCTAACCAGTGTCTTCTAAAGAGGGATTATTACCTCCCTCTTACGACTTACGATAACCCTACTAGTACACCCCGACATCCCACTAGCCTTACCTATTGCTTTAGTGGTCCGCTTGGGTGATTTCAAGTCATCTGTGATGATGATACATAAGTCTCTTTCTTCCCTTGTGATTGCCAGCAACTCCCCTCCCAACCTATCAGTGGCTACAGGGTTTCTCTTCCCTATGTGCATGATCTTGCACTTCTTTGAGTTTAACCCCATTTGCCATTCTTCCGACCATTTTGCCAGTTTATCCAGATCTCTTCTTATTCTGCCCACCTCATCTGGATCATCTACTCTGTTGTAGATCTTGTTGTCATCTGCAAACAGCAAACCTTACTCTTCAATCCATCTGCAATGTTACTGATGATGATATTGAAGAGGACTGGCTCCAGGACTGATCCTTGAGGTATCCCACATGTGACTTGCATCTCTTCTGACTGTATACCATTTACCATCATTATCTGTTTTCTGCCCACTAACCAGATTGCCACCCAGTTGACCAACTTCTGACCCACCCCAAGCCTACCCAGATTATTAATCAATTTTCTATGTGAAATAATATAGACAGCTTTGCTGAAGTCAAGGTAGGTGACATCAGCTGCACCCCCTTGATCCATTACTCTGGTTACCCGGTCGAAGAAATCTATATGAGATTAGTTTGACAGGACCTTCCTTTTGTAGACCTATGCTGTCTTGGATCCTGTGCTCCTATGGATTCCAGGTGTTGCACTATCCTTTCCTTAAGGAGTGCCTCCATAATCTTGTCCACTAGTGAGGTATGACTGATTGGGCTGTAGTTCCCTGCCTCCTCCCTGCTGCCACTCTTGTGGAACGGGATCACATGAGCTCTTCTCCAGTCTTCTGGTACCTCTCCTGTGCTAAGAGACTCACTAAACAGTTCTGATAATGGCTCTGCTAGTTCCACCCTTGTCTCCTCTAGTACCCTGGGATGTATGCCATCAGGTCCCATTGCCTAGTCCACCCTGAGCTTAGTGAGCTCTTGTAGGAACCTTTCTTTTGTGAAGGGACTAGTGCACACCTCCCTCCTCCCTGAGTCCTGGGTGCTGAGCTACAACCCTGCCCTACTTTTTCCTCAGTAAATACTGAGCAGAAGTATCTATTTAGAACAGATGCTTTTCCTTGGTCTTCCTCCACACACTCCCCCTTATCCCCTCCACACACTCCCCCTTATCCCCTTTGATCCTAACAATACCCCTTCTGGACTTTCTTCTTTCAATGTTGCATCTATTAAAAGTCTTGTCCCCTTCTTCTTCTGTTCATGCTAGTGTGTCCTCAGATTGGGCCTTTGCCTACCTTACTGCCTTCCCTGCTTCCCTCAGGGAAGTTTGGTCTGCCTCCCTATCTTTGTCCCACTGCATTCCCTTATATTTCCTGATGCCAGCCGTTTCCTTTTGGCTCTGATCTTTTCTGCTCCTGTTTTTGAGAACCAAAGTAGTGTCCTCCTTCTTTTTCTCTTGCTTTTCTCTCTAACACAGTGGGATGTTCCTTCAAGTATTGCACGTTTAATGATTGCCCACTTCACCTGTACCCCCTCTCCTGTATTTCTTCTTGACAGGGCTATCTTAACTCTGTTGGCCATCTTATCAAAGTCAGCTTCTCTGAAGTCCCATATTTTTGCCTTGGAATGGGATGATTTAGTTCTAGTGGCCAAATTGACCCAAACCATCTGATGGTCAGTGGCCCTCAGGTGACCTTCTACCTAGAGATCTGTGATCCTTTCCCATTAGTCAGTACTAGATCTATCATAGCCCTGTCTCTTGTGGGTTGTTGTACCAGTTGTTTGAGGCCCTCCCCCTGCAGCGAATCCATCATGTGTCTAGTTCTGGTGTATTCAACTGCTGGTTTTGACCAATCTGTATCTGGCATGTAGAAATCTCCCAATAACAGAACCTCCCCTTTAGCTGTCAAGTTTTGTGTATCTTCTAACAGTAATGTGTCTATGCCCTACCCATGGTCTGGAGGCCTGTAGACAACCCCAGTTCATATGGCTGTCCCATTTCCTGTTTGCAGGGTGTTCCACAGTTCTGGCTCCTTATGTGTATTCTGAAGTTCTGTAGCTTTGATATTTTTATTGACATAAAGGGCCATGCTACCCCCCCCCTTTTTGCACCTCAGTCTCTTCTGATCAATACATATCGGGGTACTGAAGTCTCCCAAGTGTGGTTACTGGTGGACCATGTCTCGCTAATGGCTACCATGTCTGGTTTAGCTTCTGTCACTGTTGCCTGCAGGTCTGGAATCTTGTTTTCTGGACTGTGGGCATTTGTGTACATGATTTTCCATTGGCCAGATTTCAGTGTGTTAGTTGCTGAGCGAGGTCCAGCATTTCCCCTGCACATCATTTGGGAAGACCAGCCTTTTTCCTTGCCTGCTGGTGCAAATGAACTATAAAGATTTAGAAGACCTGTTTGATCACTAGCTGAGGGGGGAAGGGTGTTTTTCCCATTCAATGTATTGGGTGCTGCACTCCTCTCCCATTTGCTAGTTTGGCACCAGCCCTTGAGCCACATGTTTAGCTCCCCTATCTCCTCTTCTCTGACCTTCTGTCTGTCTGCCCCTCTCTCCCAGACTGGCAGGAACTCAGAGAAGGAGATCCAGGATGAAATAGATGACAGTTTGTCTCCCAGCCTGGTCAGATTTTCCTTGGTACCCACAACTGACTGGCTGGTGAAATCTTTAGTCCCTATGTGTACTAAGATGTCAATGTTTTTTTCTGCTTCCTGCACAATTTTAGCAATGTGGTCAGTGTCCCTCCACACGGATGTACAGTACCTGGTAGACATCTGACCATAACCCCCAGCTGAAGGTAGGCATCAACTCTCCAAATCATGGAGTCTCCTATGATCAAAAGTGTTTTGAATTGCCTTTTTGCTTTTTTTGTTTTAGTCCCTGTTTTGGGCAAGTTTTGTTGTGCTAGCTTCTGTGCTGCAGTGTCCTGCTCTGCAGTGTCCTCTGCCCCTTTGTTTGATTTCCGAGATAGATGGAGATACCTGTTCATAGTTTGTATATGGTTTGTGGAGGTGATATGTTGGAGATCACCGATTGATTGGAATCCCGATTTGCCCCTCCAAACCACCTGCCAACCTCCCAGACCAACTATCCTCTGTAGTCGAGGTACTTCAGTTGGATGTTGTGGAAATGGTGGGTGGTTCTTATAATATGTTTCCTCCTGAATGTGAAATTTGAGGCATTCAATCTCATGCTGCCTGGAGCTGAGCCCTTAGATCGCCAATGGTCCAGCATGTAGAACAGCATCTTAAATCCTGTGTAACTCCCTTTTGAAAAGTGTCCCGCAGCACCTTCAGTTAATAGGATTGATGATGATTAGTCGACAAAATATTTGTTAACCACCATTAGAGTGACACTCACATGTCAATGACATTTTGTGGTTGGCATGCGGGTGTATGAGAAAAGATTGCTTTCTTCAGGGGGCTTTGCCCTACACAGCCCCCGCTACTTAAATAACCAACTCCGAGTCAGACTGGTTTCAGGGAGGGGATGCAATACCCCTGAATGCAGTGGTGGGGTCCTGCGCCAACACTACAGTGACCTGTCCCTGTTGTCGCTGTAGTGTCATGTGCTGTGGAATTATCACGGTGGGGGATGTAACCCCAGTTGATAATATCCATTCCAGATGAGCTGCCAGGTTCGTAACCTGGTCTGAGTAATTAGAAGGAGGAAAATGAAAGCAATAGTTTGATTTTTTTTGTATGTTTGTTTTTGTGTAACTTGTTATAACAAGTTAAATTATTTGTGCCCCTGTAAGTTGGGTGACTGTGCGGATATCCCTCAGATCCTCTCCTTCCTGCTTTTCTACAGGAAATGTCATGACTGTGCTAGCCTTTAAATGGAGTGTTGCATGGGGTGGTTGGGGTGGGGATGGGGATGGATGGCTGGCCCTTCCCCTGCTTAAAAAGAAGAATCCCGGATGAAAGAAACAAGGAGGTAAGAGCAGAAACAGTCAACGAACAACTAGTGCAGTAGCCCTGAAAGCTTAGCCTAATGATAGATAACCCTATAAAACCTGTAAAGCACCACCTGTAACAATTTTACAGAAGATATACCCTGCAAAAAACACTTTGCTACAGAGAAAAATAAAGCAGCAGGAGAAGATATACCTTGCAAAAACAATTAGAATCACAGAAGATTTCAACAGTAATCTGTAAGCACAAAACAATAACAATTACAAACCTATAGGCACACCCTGTAATAATTCAGCAGAAAGTACACTCTGCAACAGCAGTTTGAATCAGAGAACAATAAAGCAGTACATTGTTTAGCACAAGACAGTAACAAACCCTGTGAGTACAAAAGAAAATATCACACAGTAAATCTGCTTAGCCAAAAGTAGCATTACTCCTTTTCCTTGCTCTGATAATGTTCTTTGGTCTGTCCTTACAAGCAAACCTAGAAGAAAACAGCTCAGGTTAATCTAGGTGCCTTTGCCAACAGACCTAGTCTTCCACCTCAAAAATATATCCTTCTCTACCTATATCTATGGACAGTATCTATACAGTTTATCTATCTATCTATCCATTAACTGTGTGTGTCTATCTATCTGTCTGTCTGTCTGTCTATCTATCTATCTATCTATCTATCTATCTATCTATCTATCTATCTATCTGTCTATCTATATACTGACAGTATTTTAGCAATGTGCCTGCGTATCTGTCTGTCTGTCTATCTAGCTAACTGGCTAGCTATCTTTAAGGAAATACAGCATTAAGGTTTTTTGACCACCCTACTGAAAGCCAAAGCTCAACCATGGTTTCAAAGAAATTTTATTTTTTTGCCTGGGCCTTCTTATGCCCTCTTGGTGTCTCTCTCCTTCAAGTCTCATATACACTGCCTTCTGGCAACCCTTCTGCTGGCATTTATGTCTAGGCTTCTTGAGATCCTCTGACACCCCTCCAGTTCTAGCCTATTCCTGCCAGCTACCACCAATGAAAAAATACCTTAGACCTCAAGGATGATGGTTAGGGTGCAAAGATGGTGTGTTGGGGACTTAGGTAGCAAGGTAAGACACACAGAAGGCTGTCATCTGATGCACCATTTTCTCCCTTCCCTCTGTTCCCTCTTGTCATGGTTGCACATCACAGTATCCTGAGAGAAATGTACAGCACTGCATGGTCACCAACAACAGCAAGTGTGTCTCCAACATCCTACAACCAGTAGCTGCTTTAGGAGTGGTGTGAACCATATCCTCCCTCAGCATCCTTGCAGATTCTCTGTACTCTTCCTGCTGGAATCCATTGCAATCATCCTTGATACAAGGCACAACTCTGGGTCACCATAATGATTAGTTGGTGCCTCATAGTTCAGTGCCATGGAGCCAGCCAAATTTGTGTTTTCACATCATCATTAAATAATACAGTATGAAGGATTCAGTTACACTCCGTGACAAACACAATGCTTACATGTTAAGACCACAGAATACAGGCCTGGGGTACAGTTTTTGTGTTTGTTTGCCTCGTGCAAGACAACGGCTTCATTACAGGATGCAGAGCAGACTTTCCAAGTGGACCAACATTGCCCCAAACTAGTAGTAGACTGTGAGTTGGTTGTGCAAAGGTTTCTTTTGTTTTCCTCACTTTCATGACTCATAAGTCGCACAAGACAATGAGTCATCACACAAATATGGATTCTGAGTCACAAAAGTGATGTACCATTCATCAATTTGTAACAAGACAGTTATAAAAGATTGGTGAATTAATAAATTGTGGCATACATGACAATGGTACCTGATTGTCTTACTAATTTTAAATCTAAAAATTTCTCATGGCTGGTCCGATGGCTTTTGAGGTGGGGGATACCACACCTCATGCCACGTTGGTGACCCCGGGTCAAGAGTGACCTCAGGAGTCAGACAGTGGGCCGGGGGAGGAGGACTGAACATCTCAGGACTGCTCTCCTTCTCCTCCAGGAGGGCGGGTGGGACAACCATGGCTGCACTGGCTCCTGGTGGTGGCTGGAGGTTGGGCGTGTGGTGGTTCACTGTGGGGTCAGCATGGGCAAGTGTCAGATGTGCAGTGCATGGAAGCATGCATGCCAGCATCATTGACATCACTGCATGCCCGTGCCATGGTGGGGCAGTTCATGATAAAATCCTCTGGTGTGCATGATGTTGTTCATTCCCATCAGTGCCACACCACTCTGAATTTGGGTGCTTCTCCTGGATACTGACCCCCAGCTTCTGTGGTGGTGGGGCAAGTACCTGCCATGAAGCAGCCTGTGATAAGAATGGAGGAGTGGGGTCAAGCACAGGTGCTGGGAGTGATGTGGTGCTACAGGCCCAGATGGGTAGGGGGAAATCATAGGCAACCCCCCTCCCCCCCTGCTGAGGAGGGAAAAAATGAAAGAAGCTAAAGAAATTTCTCAGTAAAGCCACCAATAAAAGAATGACACGTTGGGAAAACTCTAATAAACCTGAACTTTTTAAGTTTCAATTCCTAGTCATTTGTGTGGTATCTGTAAGCAATATAAGGGTCTTTGAAATCCATATTTAAATGTATTTTCAACCTTCTAGAACCTTTTAACCACCCAACTTGCCATTACCAAATTTACGGGATCCAGAGAGTCTGATATCAATTACACATTTAGCCAATTTCAGGTTATTCTTTTCAGGGAATGCAGCGGAATTATGGTGCAAAAATTGGGGTTGAACATAGAAATGCATTCGTAGTCTTAAGTATAGGGTTGCAACTGTGCCCATGTGAATTACATGACTTAGACTGCCCAAATACATCTATTATCCCACATGTTTAAGTTTTGTATTTATTTCTCCGATACTGTAATTTAAAGCAATATCCACCTCTGTCCTCTTTGTGATACAATGTTATGTCTAATAAGAGATGTAAATGTAATAAAAAAAAGACATTTTCACGGTGTCCAGGTATGTGTGTAGACTTGTGTCATGATTTTAAGACAATTGCGATACTTGCTTCAAAAAGTCAGACCACATAAAATGTTGACATGAAGTCTTATCACAACAGCCATATGTTGTACATAGAAAATTACACATGCATGAAAATAATGGTGCATGCATTAAAATAACAGTAAATGCATGTGAATAATGGTACATGCATTAAAATATTCGCTCATGTAATAAAATAATGGTGCAGGTATGAAAATAATGATGCATGCATTTACATAACAATACAGGCATGAAAATAATGGTACATGAATCAAAATAATGTTGTGTGGATTAAAATAATGGCGCATGCATCAGAATAATGGAACATTCATTAAAATAATGAAACATGCACTAAAATAATGGTGAATGTATTACAATAATGGTACTGTACATGCCTCAAAATAATGATTCATGCATTAAAATAATGCTGCGTACATTAAAGAAAACCTTTATTGGCGCTGACAATCATTACAGAGAGTTTCTTAACTCATTGTGAGCTCCTAAACTGCATTTGCCAAATTTTTTAAAATAGCAACCAAAGGAAGGGAAGGGATCATAATTTGCCCCTGAGGGGCTTGCTGCATGATCCCTTACAGATTCCTGACTCTCTGATCGACCCCAGAACTCTGATATTTTGTGATGTATTTATAGGTCAATCAGGGGTGCACACTCTATTCATATGACTGGAGCACCTTTTTCTAAGATGGTTTTTCCAATTTTAAATCAGGATTTGGTACCGTTTGATGGCCCTTTGTCATAACAGCATGGTAAAAATAGTGAACATCAAAATCACGATTCAATTACAGCGATTTCCAAGTATGCAAAGTGCATTAATAGCGAGGCATATAATGACACATATTCAGCATTGCATTTGGAAATTGTATGCAAGCCCTCACAAATAATCATATTGACTATGAATAGCATATTCACTGAAAATCTGCTGAAGCTGTTCTGTCAAGTCACGGTAATGGTGACAAACTGGAGGCACCTCAGAAACAGAAAGCAGTTGCTCTATTCATGCCTCAGACTTCAAAGATTCAATCACATTATTTGCAATGGTATGGATCCTGGCAAGGCATCGATACTTATGATAGTTGGCACACCACCAATAGACTTTCTCACCAACCTTATTATACCATCAATACAGGACTCCACCATATAGAGCAAAGAGCATGCCCTTTTGGCTTCTCAGAAACTCCACAGCCATCCTCTCATAGAGGTGAGCAAACAACACCTGCCCACATTTGTAGTCACAATGCGCTTGTTGGTAATTAGCTTTAAGGTGGGGGGCTACACCCCCACCCCCACAGGGGGCTGCGCCATCCCCTACCCCCTTATCTTTTGGATTACAACACCATGCCACACTTGGATAGTGGGGGTATTGGCATAGGTGGCTTTATCATTCACTATTTTAGTTGCTATACTTTTTCTTTGCTTTTTAAGCCCTTTTGCTGATTAGTGCCAGCTGCTATACAGGGTGTCACTATTATTGACTAGCTGTTCTTGTGTCGCTGTTAAAACTTTGGTGTTCTGACGTGATACCCCATTTGATGCCAGGGTTCAACTAACAAGGCTCTCATTAGTTGAACCCCATCATCTATTGGTGAAAATGGGGCTGGTAGTATAGCCAAGAGGTAAGATTAATGAGCTATCAATGAGCTTGGTACATATAGTACAGCAGATCTGGGTTTTATTCCCACAGTTGAGGGAGCAGTGGATGTGGCAGTGGTCACTGAGACCTGGGCCACTGCAGGACACGACTGGGACCTGAATCTGGAGGGTTACACTATGTTCAGGAAGGACAGGGGGGAGGGAAGGGGAGGAGGGGTAGCAATGATAGTCAAAAACTGCATTGGCATAGGGGGAGTAGAGGAGGTGGAGGGAACCGTAGAAGCGATTTGGGTCACCTTGATAACAAGGGGGTACAATAGAGTAAAAATAGGAGTGGTGTATAGACCCCCTGCTCTGGCGGAGGAGCTGGAGGAGAGTCTGGTGGCAGATGTTGGGAGACACTGCAGACTGGGCAGAGGAACGGTGGTGGTGTTGGGGGACTTAAACATGCCAGGAACAGACTGGGAGACTATGACATCTTCTGTGACCAGGGAACAGAGGTTGTTGGATGTCTTTCAAGACATGTTCCTAACTCAGCAGGTGGGGGAACCGACCAGAGAGGCATGGGTACTGGATATGGTCCTGGCAGACAGTGACCAGATTAGGGGCCTGGAGGTAAGGGACCCGTTGGCTGGGAGTGACCATGCCACAGTCTGGTTCTGCCAGGACCTAGGAGGGCTAGAAGGCTGCACAAAGACGGAGGTAACCGACTTCAGGGGAACGGATTTTAAGGTAAAGGGAAGGATCCTTAAGGAGCATTTGGATGTGATTGGGTCAGACATGGAAGCTGATAGTAGGTGGGAAATCATCAGGAGAGGGGTGCAAGATGCTACCAGCACCTGTGCAAGAGTAAGACGAAAATGCGGTAGGGCCCAAAAACCCTGCTGGTGGACCAGGGAGGTCCAGGAGGTGGTGCGGGGAAAGAAGGCAGCCTATAGGCAATTCAAGTGCTCAAGGAGTGAAAATGATTGAGGGGAGTATGAGCTGATGGCTAGAAGGGCCACCAGGGTGGTGAGGGTGGCTAAGGCAAGGAAGGAGCAGAACCTGGCCAGGGAAATTAGGAAAGGGAACAAGGGGTTCTTTAGATACATTGGGGAAAAATGAAGGGTGAAGGGGCATATTAGCAAGATTAAATCAGGGGAAAGATGGGCACAAGACCCGGGGGAGCAGGCTGAGGTACTAAATGAGTACTTCACCTCACTTTTCACCAAGGAAAATGGGGGTGCTGCATCATACATGGGAGGAGACAGAGATACTGAGGAGGGGGGACCCTTTCCGATCGGCGGGTCTGAGGAGAGGGGAGGCATCACTGGCAGGAGGGGAGGGCTAAGCAGGGAGAAGAGGTACTCGAAGTGGAAATCACAGCAGAGAGAGTGAGGGAAGTCCTCAGCTCCCTTAAGATGGAGAAAGCACCGGGGCTGGATAAATTACATCCCAGAGTGCTAAAGGAACTTGCGGATGTCCTGGCGAAACCCCTGGCAGTGGTTTTCACCATCTCTCTGAGGACAGGGTGGGTGCCCCAGGACTGGAAGGTGGCGCATATAGTGCCTATCCACAAGGGGGGATCAAGGGAGGTAGCAGGGAACTACAGGCCTGTCAGCCTGACATCGGTGGTGGGCAAGGTGATGGAGGGCATAGTCAAGGAGAGGCTGGGGGGACCTGGAAAAGTCAGGGTGCCTGGACGATAGACAGCATGGATTTGTCTTGGGGAAATCGTGTCAGACAAACCTTGTGGAGTTCTATGACTGGGTGACGAGTGCCTCGGACATGAGTAGACCAGTGGACGTCCTCTTTCTAGAATTCAGCAAGGCATTTGACTCTGTTCCTCACGTGGGCCTGTTGGATAAGCTGGGAGAAATGGGGGTGGGGAACCAGATGATCAGATGGATAGGCAACTGGCTCCAGGACCGGACTCAGAGGGTCATAGTTGGCGGGATAGTCTCATCCCCAAAGAGGGTCATTAGTGGGGTCCCACAGGGATCAGTCCTTGGGCCCCTCCTGTTCAACGCCTACGTCTCTGGCATAAGGACAGGAATCAGGAATGAGATGAGTCTCTTTGTGGATGACTCAAAACTGGGAGCGGTGGTAGATGGGGAGGAGGGGAGGGTGGCCCTACAGCGGGACCTGAAGGCTCTGGAAAGATGGTCTAGAAAGTGGAAGCTGAGGTTCAATGCAGGGAAATGTAAGGTACTCCACCTGGGGGCCAAAAACCCGGGTCCAAGTGTACACCCTGGTGGGGGAAATGCTACAAGTCTCGATGGCTGAGAGGGACCTGGGGGTGGTGGTGGATGTCAAGATGAACAACTCGGAGACTTGTAGGAGGGTGGCAGCCAAGGCCAACAAAATGCTGGTATGCATCGCTAGGGGGATCACCTCCAGACTGAGGGAAGTGATACTCCCTCTGTATAATTGCTTGGTAAGGCCACACCTTGAGTACTGCGTGCAGTTTTGGAGGCCACACTTAAAGAAGGACATTAAACTCCTGGAGAGGGTCCAGAGAGGGGCAACCAAAATGATTTGGGGCTTGAGGGACAGGACCTATGAGGAGAGGCTCGAAGAGCTAAATATGTACACATTGGAAGAGAGAAGGGACCGGGGGGACATGATAGAGGTCTTCAAGTACATGAAGAGGGTAAATAGGGGAGGAACAGTCAGGGTGCTGCGAAGGAAGGAGGAGGGGGCCACTAGAGGACATGGGTGGAAGCTGGAGGGGGGAAGATTCAGGGGAGAAAGGAGGAGGTGCTACTTCACTGAGTGGGTGGTGGAGTCATGAAATGCACTGCCTAGGGGGCTGGTGGAGGCAGAGACAGTGGAGGGGTTTAAGAGGGGCTGGGACAGGTACAGGGGAAGGGTTCTGGAAGCAAAATCCAATGCAGCAAGAATATCCGGAACTGGGAAGGGAGAAGTCAGAGAAGGCAAGGGGGGCAGCAAGGTCAGCACCCAGGGTGGGGGCTGACCAATTGAGCAGACTCAAAAGACTGTTAGGCCTATTCTGCTGACATTTTAGTATGTCAGTATGTTAACTTCCACTTGCATGTTGTGTTACTCTGAGCAAGTCACTTAACCTATCCAGTGCTCCTGAGTTACTGCTGAAAACAGGCAGTTATCCCTAGTGGGCCTTACTCAATTACCAGAGAATTAAAAAAAAACTCCATATGTAAAATCAAAAAGTCACTTTAGAAGGCACGGAGTCATGTTGTCACAGACAGTACAATAGTAGCCGCAGTCATGGCCAAATGTTTTCAGATATTTCACAACATTTCTGAAGAGTTTCCCTCCGCTGCCCCTACTGTGTAAATGGAGAAAGCAGGTGAGTTCTCTAGTAATTTCATAGAAATTTCAGGAAATATCTGGCCATGTCTTTGGCCAGGGCTTTATAGTACATGTCAAAACCGTGCACCAAACACAGCATGCAGCAATACAGCGGTGGCATATAATGCCGACAGCAACAAAAGTACTGCACACTCTTCAGCATGGGAGGCTTTGACCCTTCCACACACCCCAAACTATTTATAATCAGTTCAGATGGGGTGTGGACATAGGGGCAAAACAAAAATTTGCCACTGAAATTAGCTGACAGGAGTCACAAAAAATTCTCACAACAGGGATTCAAACCCTGGTCCTGCCCTGCTGCCCACTTTGCAGTTGGGTGCGCTAGCCACTCCACCATGGGAGCAGCTCAATCAAGCACCTGAGCTGCAGTCACTACATGCACTTCCCCTTCCTGTACAAAGTGATGGGGTAGCAGTACTTGCATATTACTCATATACCGTGTACCTATAAAACCTTTTATAGGTACTGTACATCAGGAAGCAAAGAAAGACCAAAGGAGGGATAGTGAGGCTTAATAAAGTGGAGGATGGGTGGGCAGAGGGTGACAGTGAAAAAACAGATATACTGAATTAATACTTATATTAAGTCCTCACAAAAGAAGAGGAGGGGGAGGTACCTAATCCAATCAATAGAAGCACTCTGGATAGGGGGGTTGATAACAGTCCATTCACAGGAGAAAGGGTTCAGAAAGAACTCCTAAAACTGAAGGTGGACAAAACAATGGGACCTAATGGGATTCACCCTAGAATTCTAAAAGAACTAAGGGAAGGACTAGTGACACCACTGACTACACTTTTTGACAAATCATGGGAGGATGGTGTGGTACCTGAGGTCTGGAGGAGGGTGTATGTGATTCCCCTTCACAAAAGTGGGAGCAATGCAGATGCAGGAAACTACAGACCTGTTAGTTTGACCTCAGTGGTAGGAAAATGATGGAATCACATTTGAAAGAAAAAAATTGTTGAATACCTAGAGGCCAGCAGGGCACAGGACCCAAGGCAGCCTGGAATTACAGTGAGAAGGTCATGACAGATGAAACTAGTATAGTTCTTTGATTGTGTGACCAAAGAAGTAGACCAGTGAGGGGTTGTGTACATGGCCTACCTAGACTTTAGCAAGGTGTTTGACACAGTCCCTCATAAAAAATTAATAAAGAAGTTAGCCAGCCTGGGAGTCGGACCCAGAGTGGTAGCCTGGGTAAAAGATTGGCTGGACAAAAGGACATAGTGTGTAATAGCAAATAGAGTCCACTTCGAAGAAAGAGGGGTTATTAGCGAGGTACCTCAGGGTTCGGTACTCAGACAGGTCCTGTTAAATGTCTTCATAAGTGACACTGTAGAGGGACTGGAAGGAAAGGTATACTGCTTTGCAGACAACACAAATATCTGCAACATGGTTGATATACAAGGGGGGTAGAACGGATGAAAAGGGACTTGGTAATGTTGGAGGTGTGATCAAATAGTATGACAGCTTAGATTCAATGCAAAGAAGTGCAAAGTAATGCACCTGTTAAGCAAAAACCCAGGGGAAGAGTACATAATGGGGGTGACATACTAATAACAACAAAAATGGAAAGGGACCTGGGGATAGTTATATGCGATGACCTAAAGGTGGGCAAGCAATGTGAGAAGGCAGCAAGGAGGACTGGGGGGATACTAGGATGCATAGGGAGAGAAATCACCAGTAGAAAACAGGAAGTTGTTATCCCTCTGTATAGACAGTTGGTGAGACCCCATCTGGAGTACTGCATGCAGTTCTGGAGACCCTATATCTGCAAGGACATAGGCAGGATGGAGGCAGTCCAGAGGAGGGCAACTAAAACAGTGCAGTGTCTGCACCAGAAGTCATATGAAAAGAGACTAATGGAGCTTAATATATATACCCTTGAGGAAAGGAATGTGAGGGGGACATGATAGAATCTTTCAAGTATCTCAAGGGAATCAACAAAGTCCAAGAGGGTTGCATCTTTCAGAAAAAGAGATGAGCAAGAATAAGGGGGCATAATTTGAAGATAAAAGGGGGACAGCTCAGGGGCAATGTGAAGAAATATTTTTTTCATGGAGAGGGTGGTGGATGCATGGAATGGCCTCCTGAAGAAGTCATGGGGTCAAAAACAGTGGGGGAATTCAAGAATTCATTTATTCATGCATTTATTTAAGAGTTTTATGAGGAAAGTAATCTGAGCAAAGCACTACTCGATTCTAGATGCAGCCTGGTGGAGAGGGGAGGGTACAGTAGATGCATCTGGTATGCAGGTTACATATCTTATACTTGAGTAACTATATTCAAGTAAGCTAATAACAATTGAACAATATATTGATTCAGGACAAGGAACCCATAAAGCAGAACAGCATGGTACATTAGGAAGAGGATGACGTTACAGATGACATAAATGATAAAACCAGTGCTTACTATTTGCTGGAGGGAACAGAATTTCAGTTAGTCACAAGCGCAAGAGGGGAGAAATGAGAAGTGAGATGTGCATTGATGGACATAAGGCACAGGGCAGACATAAGGCAATTGTGGTGGGGGTTAGGAAGAAGTAGGCTGTTGGTTAAGTAGAATCTGCAGCTTATCCAAGAGGTGGGGAAATGGGCAGACTAGGTAGACCAAGCGGTCCTTATCTGCCATCAAAGTCTATGTTTATGTACCCCTGTTGCTTTGAAGTACTATGCGCTACAGATGGCTTTGTTCTTCATGTGCGGTTTAGTCCATGCTATAATCACTCAGTACATTTTAGAAAAAGATGCTCCATTCAAGTAAATGCAATGCACCCCATCACTGAACTTACAAAGACATCACAAAACACCACACTGTGTCGAGGGATCAAAGTCAGGAAGTGGAAAGGGATCATGCAGACAGCCTCTCAGGGGCAAATTATGATCCTTTACTTTGGGGGCTGTTTAAACAGTCTGGCAAACATTGTTGAGAACCTCACCATGATGTAAAGGAGTGTCCTGTTTTTTTTCATTTTAGAAATTAAAAATCCCAAGAAAGGTTGTTTTTAAAATAATGGTGTGTGCATTAAAATAATACTGAATGCATTAAAGTAATGGTGTATGTATTAGTAATAAAGGAACAAGCGTCATTACGTTGCTGAATAGCAGGCAGACTGCCATAAATCTGCAAAAATATTTGAAAATACCAATCTAACCATTTGGTATATACATTTCAGTTGCATAGCAGAGCTAAGATTATGTATTTGTATTGCTATGACATATTAGACACAGGACTCAGGAAGCTAGTGGCACCTCCCACCCTTTGATCACTATCCCTTCTGTCTAGTGTTGTCTCCATGGTGACTAGTGGCACCTCCACCCTCTGATCCCCATCCCCATAATGTATTTCTCTTTCTCTGATATCTAGTTGCACCCCCATTCTCTGATCATGGTTCCCATAATGTATTCCTCTTCCCTAGTGTCTAATGGCTCCCCCAACCTCCAATCACTGTCCCAGTAATATATGTCTCTTTCTTTGGTGTCTAGTGACACCCCCACCTTCTAATCCCCATCCCTGTAATATATTCCTCAACTGTATCCTTTCACAGTGGGGTTGAAGCACATGTGGTTCTCTATTTCTACCATAATTCTTTTCCTTCCTCCCCGGTGCACTATTTTTCTGCTCTGCACTGGTGTCTAGTGGCACCTCTACCCTCAAATCACTGACCCAATATTGTACTACTGTTTTTCTGGTGGCTGGTGGAACCCCCACTTTTGATCACTAACTCCACTATCTAATGCTGTTTCTCTACTGTCTAGTGGTACCCGCCACCCTCCGATTGCCATCCCTGTAATGCATTCCTCTTTCTCTGGTGTCTAGTGGCACCCACCCACCCTCTAATTCCTTTCCCCATAATGTTCTCCTCTTTTTCTGGTTTCCAGTGGCACCCATCCACCCACCAATCACCATCCCCTAATATATTCCACTTTCCTGGTGTCTAGTAGTACCCCCATCATCCGATCACTGTCCTCATAATGTTTTCCTATCTCCCTGGTGTCTAGCAGCACCCCCACCCTCTGATTGACATCCCTATAATGTATTCCTCTTTCTCTGGTATCTAGTGGTGCCCCCCACCCTCCAATCACTGTCCCCATAGTGTTTTCTGCTTTCCCTGGTTTCTAGTGGCACCCAACCACTCTCCGGTCACCATCTCTTTAAATATATTCATTTTTCCTCATGTCTAGTGACACCCCCACAGTCCAATTGCTGTTCTTGCAATATATTCCTCTTTTCCTGGTGTCTAGCAGTACCCCCACCCTCCGATCACTGTCCTGGTATGAAATAAGGAAAAACATCCCTCAAGTTGTTTTTTTAAACATGCAAAAAAGAAAATGGTCCCTCATCGACCTGATCCCCAACCCCCACCACACATTCAGCACCCACCAAATCCAGACCCTATACACACACCCTCACTCACCTGAACACACCTTATGGCAAACATCCACTATTTAATCAAAGACATATCTTGCTGCTGGAACTGCCAGCTGCAGTATAAGAAACTAAAGTAAGTGCAGTTCAATGCATTTATTTATTTAGAAATTAGTAATGTGGAGAGGAACACTGAGCTCAGGCTCATCTCTAGATGCAGCCTTGGTGGAGGGGGGAGGGGGATACAATATTGGTAAAAAGATAACATTCGAAACAAAAATGATTACTGATGTGCAATAATACATACAGACTCAGATACAATGCTTGAAAATGAACAAGGACTCAACCCAGCTCAGTTGGGCCTGCATCATAGTTAGGGGCCATTTGGACAAGAGCAAAGAGCAGCAGGTAACAGTTTCAGCAGGCTCTTGAAGCGAGGGAGAGAGGTGGATAGACGGAGGATAGGTGATAGTAGATTCCAGTGGGAAGAGAATCAGTAAGAGAAGGCAGATTGACCAGAAATTGAATGGAAGTGGGGATGGGAGAATGAGAAGAGTGGATAGGAGGGGGGATGGGAAGGAGACAGAAGGGAGGAGAGACAGGTTAGAAGGGAACCACACCAGTATTTTACAATTAGTTCCAAGGACTGGGTATGGTGACAGTGGGAGAGTGGAGAGAACAGACAAAGAGGAATAGAGGGAGCAATGGTGTGTGTGGAAAGGGGAGTTTGAGGCAGACAAGCAGAAGGCATATAAGAGGTTTTCTAAATTGACCATGGAGGAAATGGGAGCAGTCGCATAGATGGTGTCAGCATAGTTAAACACTGGGATAATAGTTTTGATTACTAGCTCCTGGTGAACAGAAGGGGGGAGGCAATCTTTATTTTGGTTAAGTACATCAAACTTTGGGTGGGATCCGGAGTGTAGGTAGTCAATATGGACAGAAATTTCAAGATTGTCATTAAGCCATACCCAGGTATTTGAATGCTGAGACTGCTTTGACAGGCAAGCCATCTTTGGTGATGAATAAGGAAAGAGACAGGAGCTTGGACAGTTTTTGACTTGTCCTGAATGTCATTTTAACAGTTTTTTTATTGGTGTTGACTCTTCTCTGATTTGACTGAAAGTAATTTAGCACATTGATAACATTTTGCTAGAGAGAGGCCTCCACATCGGGAGTAGAAGGACCAGATGTGCAGATGATAGTTTCATCAGCATACATTTGGAGCTGGGAGGTAGAGCAAAAACTAATGAGGTCATAGATGAAAAGGGAGAAAAGGAATGAGCCTGAGATGGAGCCTTAGGGGATGAAGGCAAGGTTGGGGAGAGAGGAAGATAGGGTGGAACTAATATGAACTGCCTGATGCCTGTTTACTGAGGTAGGAGCTGACCCAGTTCACTGCCGGTACTGCAAGGCCAGCTGAGTGCAGCTTCTTTAGTAGGAGCATATGGGATTCCAAATTGAAAGCGGCAGTGATATGCTCACGATCCAGCCCTGAGAGGATAGAATCTGTGCCATGCAGCATGGAGGCAGTGGTGGAATGACTCCTCCTAAAGCCAGCTTGGACAGCGGACAGGTTGTCAGAGACAGGGAGCCATTCCAAGCCTAGTGTGGATTAAGGAATCCAGGAGTTTGGCTAGGGATGGAAGGAGGTATATATGATGGTAGTTCTAGGGGAGGCTGGGTCACCACCTTTGTGGAGAGGCAGGTTCTTGACCTCTTTCCAGGCCAGAGAGACCTTACCAGAGGTAAAGGAAAGATTCAAGAGGTATGTTAGGGCAAGGGCAATGGCTGGGGAAGAGATGCAAGGACCTTTGGGTCAAAGCCATCTGGACTATTCTTGTTAGGGTTAAGGGACCTGATTGTTTGAAGGACTTTTTGCTGGGAGATTGGGGGACAGCTAAAGGAGAGGTTCTGATAGTGGGAGACTTCAACATGCCAGATACAGATTGATTATACCAGCAGGAACATCTGCCATAACTAGACACATGGTGGAGTCCCTTTAGCGAGAGGGCATCAGACAACTGGTACAACAACCCACAAGAAACAGGGCTATCCTATATCTAGTACTGACTAATGGGGAAAGGATCACAGATCTCCAGTTAGAAGGTCACCTGGGGGCCAGTGACCATCATATGGTATGGTTTACATTGGCCACTAGAATTAAATCATCCCAATCCAAGACAAAAATATGGGACTTTAGAGGAGCTGTCTTTGATAAGATGGTCAACAGAGTTAAGTTAGCCCTGGCAATAAGAAATACAGGTGAGGGGGTACAGGCAAAGTGGGAAAGCATTAAGGATGCAATACTTGAAGCAACATCCCACTGTGTTAGAGAGAAAATGACATGCAAAAGAAGAAGGAAACCACTTTGGTTCTCAAAACAGTAGCAGAAAAGGTCAGAGCCAAAAGGCTGGCCTTCAGGAAAAATAAGGGAATGCAGCAGGATGAAGATAGGGAGACATATCAAACTCCCCTAAGGAAAGCAGGGAATGCAGTAAGGCAGGCAAAGGCCCAAACCGAGGAAACACTACTACAAACAGTAAAAGAAGGTGACAAGACTTTCTATAGATGCATTAGTGAAAGGAGAAAGTCCAGAGGGGGTATTGCTAAGATCAAAGGGGTTAAGGGGTCATGAGAGGAAGAGGACCATGTAAAAGTATCTGTCCTAAATAGATACTTCTGCTCAGTATTTACTGAAGAGAAGGCAGGGCAGGGCCCACAGTTCAGCACCATGGATACAGGGGGAGGGAGGTGTACACTAGTCCCTTCACAAAAGAAAGGGTCCTACAAGAGCTCAATAAGCTCAAGGTGGACAAGGCAATGGGACCTGATGGCATACACCCCAAGGTACTAAAGGAGCTAATGGTGGAACTAGCAGAGCCGTTATCAGAACTGTTTAGTGAGTCTCTGAGCACAGAAGAGGTCCCAGAAGACTGGAGAAGTGCTCATGTGATCCTACTCCACAAGAGTAGTAGCAGGGAGGAGGCAGAGAACTACAGACCAGTCTTACCTCAGTAGTGGACAAGATTATGGAGGCGCTCTCCTTCAGGAAAGGATAATGCAACGCCTGGTATCCATAGGAGCACAGGATCCAAGACAGCGTGGGTTTACAAAAGGAAGGTCCTGTCAAACTAATCTCATAGATTTCTTTGACTGGGTAACCAGAGTGGTGGACCAAGGGGGAGCAGTTGATGTCACCTACCTTGATTTCTGCAAAGCTTTCAAAACTGTTCCACATAGAAGATTGATTAATAAGCTGGGTAGGCTCAGGGTAGGTCAGAAGTTGGTCAACTGGGTGGCAAACTGGTTGATGGGCAGAAAACAGATAGTGGTGGTAAATGGTATACAGTCAGAAGAGATGCAAGTCACAAGTGGGGTACCTCAGGGATCAGTCCTGGGGCCAGTCCTCTTCAGTATCTTCATCAGTGACATTGCAGATGGACTGTAGGGTAAGATTTGTCTGTTTGCAAATGACACCAAGATCTGCAACAGAGTAGATGATCCAGATGGGGTGGGCAGAATGAGAAGAGATCTGGATAAACTAGGAAAATGGTTGAAAGAGAGGCAAATGGGGTTTAATGCGAAGAAGTGCAAGATCATGCACATAGGGAAGAGAAACCCTGAAGCCACATATAGGCTGGGAGGGGAGTTGCTAGCAGTCACAAGGGAAGAAAGAGACTTGGGCATCATCATCACCAATGACCTGAAATCATCCAAGTAGACCACTAAAGCAGTAGGTAAGGCTAGAGGGGATGTTGGGGTGTATTAGTAGGAATATCACAATTTGGAAGATGGAGGTAATAATCCATCTTTACAAGACACTGGTTAGGCCCCTTCTGGAGTACTGCGTGCAGTACTGGAGGCTACACCTTCACAAGGACATTTACCAAATTGAAGCAGTCCAGAGAAGGGCACCCAAAATAGTGGAGGTACTGCATCAGAATCATATGAGGACAGAGTAACCAAGCTCAATATGTATATCCTAGGGCAAAAGAGGGAGAGAGGTGATATGATCAAAACATTCAAGCACCTTAAGGGCATTAACAAGGTGAAAGAGTCTAATATGTTTCAGTATAAGAAAAATAGCAGGACAGGAGGACACAACATGAGATTAGAGGGAGGCCGATTAAGGGGTAATGTGAGGAAGTTCTTTTTTATAGAAAGGATGTTGGATGCATGGAACGGCCTACCACAGGAAGTGGTGGATATGAATACAGTGCAGGGCTTCAAACAGGCATGGGATAGGCATAAGGGAGCAATACAGATGAGTATGAATAGATTGTCCATTGACAGAGGGAAGGCCAATGGCACATTCATAAGGTAGAAAAACAAATGGGCAGACTGGATGGGTCTCATAGTCCTTATCTGCTGTCAGCTTCTATGTTTCTATGTATCTGTTTGGAGAAGGAGTAATGAAGGGAACGGTGGCCCAAGAGGGGTGGTCTGGAAGAGCACAAGCAATAAAGAACCGTTTGAAGGCATCTGTAACAGACTTAGGTTCTGAGACCCAATGAGCAAGCCACTGAGAACATTGGGGGGGGTACCTGGGAAGGGCTGGTCAGGGAGGGAGTGAATTGTTTTCCAGAAGCCTGTGGTGGAGCAGAAGTTGGAACACAGGTAGTCCTTGAAGTAGTCTGCCTTTGCAAGATGGATGAACTTTGTACATGTGTTTGTTAGGGTCCTGTACTCATGGTGGTTGGCCAGGGTCTGGGAGGATTTGATAAGGGCCCTGGTCCAGTCATGCAGTTTGCACTGGGTAATTGTGTTTTGCAGTGATCCACAGGTGATGGGTTATTTCCATTCTGAGTTAACTTGTAAATCTTTTGTCTAACTGTAAATATATTCTGTTCTTAAATATTCATAGTTTTCTTGTAAATAATATATTTTTGATATGCCCAGTGACTGCCTGCTTATTTTAAAAAGGTAATTTTACTGTTTCTGCTGGACTCTGTTTTCAGTGGTATACTGTCACTGCAGTGACAACTTTACAGTGAAATGGTGGATGCTGGCAACATTGCCATGTCACTGTAAAGTCCACCTGGGACCCCAGCACCCTTTCCTGAGGTCCTGCACCCCGTCCTCGAATCATCTCAGTCTTGGAGTCCCCCCGCAAAACAATAACTTTAAACTCAGTGGCACCATGCCAACCACTATTGCAGTCAAGGCAGTAATGTCAGTGAAACATCGTGTCAAAAAGATATTGTTGATGCACCGTCATAGATCCATTTTAAGTCCATCTCTGAAGGGCACATTGCCCACAGTTTTATTGCTGATCTTCCTGACCTTGCAATGGAGGTAAAAGGTGGTTTCCTGGTTCAAGGCAAAAATCAGAAGGTAGCAAAGAATCAGAAGACCCCAACAGAGGACTGCCCTGCAAGCAAGGGGACAAAGGGGCAGTTTTTTTCACAGTTGGTAACAGGAGTGAAGGATTTCTGTAACAGTGTGGGGGAGCAGTAGTTGGAATGCAGGTCCCAGGTTTCAATGGGGTTTTGAACTTTGATGTATAACTTTTGTCAGTTTTGCATATTTTTGCCTCAGATTTTCAACATGGTCTTTCTGGGATCCCACCTCATGATCAATCACAGTGGAATTAGGCAAATCAGGCCCAAAAGATGATCTCACACTTGCACTGTGAAATCACCTTTTGGGTGGTATTTGAACATTTTCACCGCTATTGTTCATGAGGTGGGGTCATAAGAATACCAGGTTAAAATTTGGGGGCAATATATACAAAAATAACAGAGATAGAAGTACACACTGACATTTTTTCTACACTTACCCATAACTTTGGTAATTTTCAATATTTTGACTCCAAATGTCCAACATAGCCCTTTTTTCACACAATTGTACCTCTTGAATGTGACAGTTCTCATTTTTCATTGCCTGCCCAAAATGTGTTTTTGCACCTGTGGCACTGATGCTGTTTCAGTGGCATGGAATCACATTTTGGCAGGGATATCTAAACATTCACATACCAAGTTCATGAGGAGCAGTGAAGCAGACTCTAACTTTTTTTGGCTGCATCATTACCGTCATTTTGTAGTTGTATTGGCTCTGATCAGAGTTTGTTTTGCCCCAGGCATAGCTAAAAGTCAGAAATTGCACCTGCACCAAGACATTCAAACAACCAGCGTTAGGGTTTTTGTGGTTACTGACCTGTAAACACTTGTACTTTGCTCCGGTTTTTACTGAGTATATTTAAAATAAAAAGGTTTTTCTGCTGTTTATGTCTTCAAGTCTTTCAATAAAGATTGTTTTCAATTAACAGTGCTCGTAGCTTCATTTTTTCTTTTACTAGTCTTTTCTAGATTAGAAGGAAATAAAAAATAATAATTCTGAGGAAAAGAAAATTGCCCTTTCACCTATTATGCTACCATTTTTAGCATTAAAGTTTTGTTTTTCCAAGCTCTTGTAAGGTATAACCTTTATGGGAAAATGCTGAAAATCCAGTTTTATAAGGGAAAACTTCAGTAAACTCAGAGACAAGTTTACAGAGGGACACCGCTAATTTATTTGCCAGATACTGTCACAAATTATTTTTTTGTATTATATCAGCCCCATTGTGTTTTCATCAGGAACTATATATAACTACAGCATGTAGCCGAGGGCACTGTGGAGTGACCGGTACAGTGTACACTTGCTGACAGGCAACAAAAGCCTGTTTAGTCCTACAGCAATGCTGCAAAAACTGTATTTTTATACTTTTAAATATTTGAATTTGTGTTACGTATTGTGAAGCACCCTGTAAAAGAGGTTACATGGTACACAGACCTCACTTCCAGGACTAAAACTCAAAAAGCTGCCCTATAGAAAGCGGGGTGTCATTATACTCTGAGACTGTGCTGGTATGTGTCAGTCTCTTTTACGATAATACTACTTTTACACTATATATTCTGTGCTATTTTTAGTGTGAGCCACAGATATTTGCTCAGTGGAGGTATGAGTTGTTGTGGGCACCATTGCCTAGGCTACCACACAGTAGGGCGGCAGGATTTTGTAGTTCCTTGCAAGGTAGGAACTACACATAGAAGTACAGCATGGTGTCAAGGGCACTGTGAACTGACTAGCATAGTGTAAGCTTGCTGACAGGCTAAAAAAGCCTGTTTAATCCTAAAGCAGTTCTGCAGAAAGCAGAATTTTTATACTTTTAAATATTTTAATTAGTGTATTGTGGAGCACCTTGTGAAAGAGGTCATGTGGTACACAGACCTCACTGCCAGGACGAATACTCAAAAAGCTGCACCATAGTGAGCGGGGTGTCATTATTATACTGTGAGACTGTTGGTATCAGTCAGTCTCTTTTACTGTTTTACTACTTTTATAGCATATATTCTGTGCTGTGATTTTCAGTCTGAGCAATAGATATTTGCTCAGCAGAGGTGTGGGCTGTTATGGGTGCCATTGCCTAGGCTACTACACAGTAGGGTGCTTAGATTTGTAGTTCCCTGTAAACACACAGTGTAAACTTGCTGATGGGTTACAAACGCCTGTTTACTCCTAGAGAAATGCTGCAAAAACTGTATTTTTATACTTAATGATATCTTAATTAGTGTATTGTGGAGTGCCCTGTGAAAGAGGTCACCTGGTACACAGACCTCACTTCTGGGACTGAACGCTCAAAAAGCTGACACATAGTGAGTGGACTGAACATATGCGGTTGATTGTGCATGGAGACACACGTTAGTACATGTGTCTAGAGGGTCCAGTGTGTCAACTGGGACAGTAGGCACAGATAACTTTGATATTTGTTTGTTTAAGCTAATTGAAAGCTATTAATGCTGTGTAGGTCCATGTAATTGTTTAGCGGACTTAATATTATTCACCACGCACTCATATAGTCAAGTCTGTGATATATGCCCCACCACTTGTACTGATATTTGAACTACACTCAGATATAAACATTTTCTCAGGAAAGTAACATAGTAACCAGAATCTAAATATTAAAAATTGACATATAAATGTTGACACTGGGACCTCATAACCCAGTGCTGCTCTAAATCTGTTAAAATATGACAAATAGCATACAATTTATCCACCTGTTTCTGATTGAAACAAGATTCAGTTGTGGTGTGTTTCAGTAACAATTAATTAATTGCCCTAACAAACTGATTAACATTATTGCTTGTCTGTGATTGCTATATTATACTAGCAGGTGTTTCTCTAGCTGTACCTAATAGGTACAAATAAGCTATGTGGCTATTCAGTGCTGCTTATTAAGTGTTCAAATAAAATTTGGTATCTTCTTGGTTTTGGTTGCTATATTTAAAGTTTAATGCAGCAGTACTACCTAATCAGCAAATGACTCATTTTCAGTTTTCTAAATCTACAGTAAGTATGGCAGGTGCATATAGTACTACTGCAAGCCGAATGTTTGCTTGCTGGTATTAGCATTGGAAATGCAGGAGGTAGACAGATGCAGAATAGGAATGGCAGTGAAATATTGAACTTCATCCTACCTCCATCTTGTAGAGATGGACAGGAATTGGGGTAAGTGTTTGGGTCATCGCCCATGATGTTCATGCTATGTCACCTCACCCTATTCTGCAGATAGCGACACGTGTTGAGGTGTGTCATGGGGTGTTTGGCTTTATAGTCACCCCATTTCATAAGGACATACACTGAAATGGATACAGCATAGGAAAATGGGGTGAACTGTGGGGCCGAAGAGTCCAAGGTACACCTCAATGCCTGTCACTGGCTGGGGGAGTTGGGGTGGGATGGCATGAGCAGTACCATCGGCAATCCAAAGGTACACCTGATGCCTGTCAGTCTGTACAGGGTGGGACGTTATGGTTAGAAACCCTAATACCCCAGGTGTTTGTTAGTATTTGCACTACAAATTTTCAACATGACCTTTTTGTGACCCCCACCTCATGAAAGCATGTGGGACCTCTTCTCATGAAGAGTGGTAGTGTGATTTTTTTCAATGTGTCTGGAATGTTGACTTCCAACAGCGACCGTGCCGTTCTGCGCCACATATACGAAAACACAGATCGGGCAGGATATGAAGAAAGACAGCTGTACCATCCACAGGGAGGTGAGAAGAGATTGCAATGTTGAAAATCTGTAGTGGGAATAGTGAAAATGCTCACACTTCCAAGCATACGTGGAAACTGAGCAACGCATGCATGTAACACAGTCATTTTATGGACATTCATCACAAAATTTTCAACATAGGCATTTTAGGATCTCTGCTCATGAACAGTGTCACTGTGATTTTCTTAATGTGTCCTGAACACTGATTTCCCCCAGCGACTACGCTATTCTGCGCCAGAACTGCAAAAACACATTTTGGCCAGGATGTGAAAAGTGACAGCTGTACTGTTCATAAGGATGTGCGGAAAAATGGTAATGTTGAAAATCTAGAGTGAAAATATTGCAAATTGGTGAAGTTATGAGTGTACGTAGCAACTGTGCAACGCACACTCTTTAAACAGTCATTTTTTTATTTTTCCCACAAAATTTGCAATATAGACGTTTTGAGAGGCCATCTCATGAACACTGGTACTGTAATTTTGTTAATTGGTCCTGAAAGGTGATTCCGCACAGTGACCACAAAATCACCTTTCGTGACTGATTAACATCATGACAGTGACGTAATTCATGAGAAGGGGGTCCAATAACCCCATGTTGAAAATTGGGTGCCAAAATTCCAACAAATGCCTGAGATATGCGAAAAGGTTGAAAAAATCCTATTTATGCCATTTTACAGCTTAGTAGTCAGCTTTGAAGAGTGCAGACATGTTCCCAGTCCACCAAAGATCCTCACGCCGGACTCTGGAGGTATGTATGGGGTGGGGGGTGTGTGGGGAGGTGGGGTTCACTGTTGCTGGGCACGGGTTGTGGGAGGGGACAGGGAGACTGTGAGGGATCATTTTCTTTTTCACAGCTTTAAAAAGAAAAACAAAAAAAACATTGTGGGACAGTTTTTTCATTACAGGGGCATTGAGCATGCTGGGGTGGGCTCCCAGCATGCCACCTGAACATTTGGAAGGGGGGTGCTGTAGCTGATGGGGGACTGGGTACCCCCTTTGGCACATATGGATTGCTGGGGGGGGACAAGAGGCGAGGGGGATTGGGCACCCCCTCGGCATAAACCTAAGGTTTTGGTGGGGGGGAAACCATTATGCCAACGGGGAGTGGGCTCCCCCATCAGCAAAACTAATTTATTTGTGGCACATAATGCCGAGGGGGATTGGGCAGCCCCTAAGCAGTGGGGCTGATGAATATTGTTTGTAAACACAGTGGCAAGCTGCTGCCATGTTCACAAACAATATCACAGTCGGCAATGTTCCGCCCAGCAATGATGGGTCACTCCGTCGTTGCAGTGAAATGGCTGACGCTGCAATGACGTGGTGGCCCCTGATTACTACAGTGAAAAAGTTTCTACTTGGTGGCACTTTTGGAGACCAGTGTCATCAGGACACTGTGCCTCCATTGGCCCACCAGTGCCAAGCCCCCAAAGGTAGTGCCTCCATTGGCTGCTACAGTGTCGCGCCTCCACAACCCATTTCTCTCCTAAGCTGCCACATAATGTTTCTTGCACATGTGCGCAAGCAAACATAAAAATATCTACAGATACATAACTGGTTACTCTAGTTTCAGGTGAAGTGGGGTAGCATGTATTTTGTGCAAGAAGTTCAATTTACTGCCAGACTTGGATTTTAAAGCCTTCAAATGCAATCAATGTGTAGAAATGTACAATTTAAAACTATGAATTGTAGAATTAGAAATAGAGTTAAACAATGCTGCACACAAGCTGACTCTAAACAATTACTTATCTCCCGAGGAAGATGACCAGTTTCTTAAAGTTGTGGAAACAGGGTCTAGTATGTCAAGGACTGAAGTGATATATGGAAAAAGATACAGAGAGCAGAATGATAGTGATAATGAGGCTGAACATACTGACTGAACTACTGTAGGAACTAAACACAGATTAAAAAAAGGCCTAGAGCAATTTTTATCTTTATTTTATTTTATTTGCATCTAGGATTACAAGAACCTTTGAGCCAAGGCTCTTTTACAAGGGTTCCTCATCATAAGTACAGACAATTATCATCAGGTTGGTTACAGGATTACAGACACTAAAGTATAAAGAAAAGTTTACACGGTACATGGTATTAGCTAGTAACTGCGGTTGACATAAACAGATTAGGCGATGTGTTACCCAAAAAATGAGGAGGAAGAGGGCAAGAAGGGGAAAGGGCTGAGAGTAGGGGAGACAAAGGGGCAGAGGGGAAGAGAGAGGCAGCCGAGGGGCCTTGTCAGGACAGACACAGGGTAAGTGCATTTAAGGTTGCAATGGACAGGTAAGTGCATGAGAAGAGGACAGAAGACAGACACCTGTGAGGGCAGGAACAGAGTAGGGAACAAGGATGTTAAGTGGTGCAAACACAGGTATTCTTGCCTGTTAGGGAGTGGTGGAGCTTTGTTTTGAACACACCAAATGTTGCCGTGGAGGTGATGTCACTTGGGAGATCGTTCAGCCAACTTGCAGCCCTGTATGCAAAATACCTTTGGCCTTGGGACATGCGGCAGCAGGGGATTTGCAGGATTTGGGGCTTATAACTGCTGGTGTTGAGGTTATTGATTTTGAGTTTAAGCAGGGTGTTGACTCCTGGTGGTGCCATTCCCATCATAATTTTCTTTGCTGTGATGCAGGTCTGGTATTTGATTCGGTTGTTCAGTTGCAACCAACTTGTTTTGGAGTAGAGGTCACAGGAGGAGTGGGTGAGACAGCGGGAACCGGTAATGAGTCGGCAGGCTTGGTTGAGGGAAGTTGAAACACGCCTGAGTGAGGAAGTTGCAGCTGATCCATAGATAGTAAGACCGTAGTCAATGATGCTGACGATGGAGCTCCGGACAGCGATGGACAAAGCTTTAGGGGTTAGATGCTTTCTATGTCGGAATAGGAGGCCCATCCTGGTGTTGGCTACTTTTGCCACATTATTGATGTGTGGAACATATGAGAGATTACAGTCTAGGGTGAGGCCAAGGTATTTGAAGAAGGTGTGAACTTGTTCAAGGGTGATTCCTTGCTTGGTTTTAATGGAGAGCTGATATCGTTTGTATTTGTTGTGGGAGCTGCAGAAGATCGTGTCTGTGTTTTTTTCTGGTTAAGGATAAGTCTGTGTTTAGAGAACCAGTTTTCTACTGCAGAGAAAGCCTGTTGGAGGTTACCTTGTAGGTGCTCAGGATCTTGATGGGATGCCAGGATGACAGCATCATCAGCGCAGAGTAGGATCTGTCAAGGGCAGGATTCAGGCAGTGAGTTCGAGGAAAGGCTGAATAGGAGGGAGCCCAAGATTGAGCCCTGTGGGACCCTGGACCGGACTGGTCTTGGGTCTGAGATTGTGTCAGCAATTCTCACTCTTTGGGAATGGTTGTCTAAGTAGCTTTTGAACCAATTCAACGAGTTAGGTGACAGTCCTGCTAGCCGAAGCTGTGCAAGTAGGAGATGATGGCTGATGGTATCAAAGGCTTTGGTTAGGTCATTGAAGGTGGACCCGGTAAGTTGACTGTTATCGAGTGAGTGATGGATTGCACCAGTGAATTCAAGTAACACCATGGAGATGCTATGACCTTTTCTAAAGCCATGTTGCTACTTGCACAGATTTTGTTGTGTTTGTCTAGGAAGTCAGTGAGCTGGTCAGACACAATCCGTTCCAGGGCCTTGGAGTGTTGGGGGAGGATGGAAATTGGCCGGTAGTTCTCAGGAGCTGTTTTGTCACCACTTTTATGCATTGGGGTTACTGCGGCAGATTTCCATATGTCTGGGAACTGGCTGAGGCAGAGGGAGAGGTTAAAGATCATGGTCAGTGGTAGGAGTACTTCTTCAAGAGTGAGTGATAGCAGTTTGAGGTCGATGGAGTCACTGCTGGCTCTGGAGTTGGAGATGACTTTGGTAACGTAGCTGCAGACTTGATGCATTCTTACCATTTTAAAGTAGAAGGGAGGGTGGCTGGTAGTGACTGGGGAAGCAGGTGGATCCATCTCATCAAAACAACCTGGGGGAGAACAGCACTGAGGTCCGTGAAGGCATCGTTGAATGTATCAGCAATGAGTTTCTGGTTGAGTGTTGTTACACCATTAATGCAGAGTACTGATGGGGGTGATTTAGACTGCTGCCCAGTGACTTCTTTGATGTTATTCCAGAAGTCCCTACCATTGCCCCATGCGTTAGTGAGGGCATTATTGAAATAGGTGGTCTTTGTATCCCGGATATATTTGGTGCAGTCATTTCATGCACTTTTATAGTTAGCAATATCAATTTGTCTCCCAGAATTTCTGGCAACCTCCCATAGGTGGTCCCAAGCTTTTAGTCACCTAAGCAGGTCACCGTTGAGCCAGGGGTTACATAGGGCTTTGGCTTTGCACTTCTCGAGGGGTGCAAATATGTTGCATGCTTGATTAAAGATCCTGATGAAGTGTTCCAGTGTGGTGTTCACATTGGTTGCTGTAAGGATTGGGGACCAATCCTGTTGACGAAGGAAGGTTTTCAGATGGGGTAGCTTGCCTCTAGGTAGAATTCAGCTGGTAATAGTATTTTGGGGAGGGTTTAATGAATTTATTAGACCAAGAGCAGTTGACAGGGGAGTGGTCACTAAGTGTGTCAGGGAGGACAGCGGTATCTGTGATCCTAGCAGGGTGACTAGTTAGAATCCAGTCAAGAAGGGTGCTGGTACGCCTTTTATAGTTTGACCTGGTTGGAGAGCTAACCATCTGATTAAGTTTTGCCACCGCTATCAGGTGTCTGTAAGCCCCTGCCTCTGCAGCAGGCCAGTTAATATTAAAGTCGACGAGGAGGACGGTTTCCGAGTCAGGTGAGAGAGATTTGGTGAGCCCATTTCCTTGCTCTCTCGATGGAAGGTAGACAGTGACAACAGTGATGGCTTTATTGTGAGCCCCAATGAGGATCTTGACAGGAAGAATCTGTGCTGAGGTAGTTTGGGGGGTAAAGCTGATGAGGTGCCCCGGATCATGTCCGTAAGGTACTGAGTACAGCCACCACCTCCTTTCAATGTTTGATAAAGCTAGTAGACATTATACCCAGGGAGGGTGATAGCCTGTTCAGAAACTGATGGAGAGAGCCAGGTTTCTACGACTGCAAATATGTCTGGGTTGTGCTGGCAGACAAAAGTCTGAAAGGCATAGATTTTGTGAAGGAGACTGCATATGTTAAGTGAGATTAACGAGAGGGAACCTGGTTGAGGGGTCAGAGTTGTTCCTTTAGTGGGGGCTGGGCCAGGATTTGGATGAATGTTTCCAGATAATAGTAGGAGAAGAAGTATAAGCTTTAGAGTACTGGTGTGTGATTCCTATGCCTGGCACCTATTTTTTTGTGCTGGAGAACAGCGAGTTTCACCAGGGCAGGTGAATGGGTGGAGGCATGGGTAAAGCGTGGCAGCAGTAGCAATGGACAGGGGGAGTACCCAACGGCCATTGGGGACAAAGGGCCATTTCATAGTGATTGACAATGCCCTGGGTGGGTACATGAGATTGAGAGGGAAGGTGCCTTGGAGGGGGTGTGAGTGTGTGAGTTGGTAGTTGTTCGGAGCATGTGGGAAAACATGTACTGGGGGGTGGAGGAGAGGGAAGAAGGGAACTAGGAAGAAAAGAAAGGGGTACAGAGTACCAGTGGGATACATGATTCAAGGTGTATGGGGGAGTAGAAGCAGCTCGGTGGCCTGGGCAGGAGGGAGGCAGCAAGAAAAAGGGGCAGGAGGTATACAAGACGGTGGAGGCTAGGAGGGGAAGAGGGCAACTAGGCAAGTGAGAGGCTGTGGGGGAAATGGGCAGAGTGAGAGGCAGTGAGGGGACATGAGTGGCAACAAAAATGGAGGGTATAGCAGAGAGAGGTGGTGGAAGGGGTGTTGAAAAAAGATAGGTGACAGAGGGACAGGAGGTAGCAGCACTAGGTAAGTACAGGAGTGAAGGGTTGTATGCGAGCTTGGGAATGCCAAAGGGGGATGGCGAGGCACGGAGACCAATAGAGAATGAGTGGAGGGGAGGGGCAAAGCAGGGGGCGTAGTAATCATCTATTTAATTAAGATCAGAGGTGGGGGGGCAGGTGTAAAATTTCAGCCGAAGCCACAGGTTTTCAATTGCTGCAAAAGTCCCAAGTGCCAGAAACAGCAGGCCAATCAGTGAAGAGGAGAAGAGGGCAGGGAGCCAATCAGGGCATGCTGCTGTGAGCAGTGACCAATGGCAGTAATTCAGAGCAGCCACAGAGGGACAGGCAGCCTTAGCTGGTGCAGAGGGTTCCTTTGGCTGCTAGGTGGAGGGTGGCGAGGCGGCTGGAGGTGCCATGCCTCAAGCGGGCCTGACTGCTTGCGCAAGGGCCTTGGAAGTCAAGGGCAGTGACTTGAGGAGAGAGACAGAAAGTGGGGGTTAGCTGTGGGTGGGGGGCACAAGAAAACAAAAGGGAAATTGAATCAAGGGTCGGAAGGCAGAAAGATCGCCGGAGAGGGCGCGGAGCAGAAACAGAGTTGAGAGTGGGGGGTGGGGTGGGGGGGCAGTAGCAACCGGTAGCAGCATAGGTTTTAGGTTACATAAGCACCCTGGCATGGCACCATGGTGGGTGGTAGACTGGGGAGACTAGAGGAATAATTAGGTGGGGAGTGAGGAGAGGAGGAGGGGGGCGATTCAGGCCCGGGAGTTCAGAGGCGGGAGAGAGAAAGAAAGAGAGAGAGACGGGGGGGGAGTACAGATTCAACAAAGGAGCTGCAGTTCACAACCAGCAGTACACAGTGTCCTCAGATTTGGCAGTTTATCAAAATCAGCTTTTAGTCTACAATAAAATTAAGATTAAGCCTGGTCAGGTGGCCTTACAAACAAAATTTCGGATGAAGCCACAGGTTTTCAATGTGCGAAAAAGTCCCAAGTCCAAGAAACAGCAGGCCAATCAGTGAAGAGGAGAAGAGGGCAGGGAGCCAATCAGGGTGTGCTGCTGAGAGCAGCGACCAATGGCGGTAGTTCAGAGCAGCCCCGGAGGGACAGGCAGCCTTACCTGGTGCAGAGTGTTCCTTAGGCAGCTAGGTGGAGGGCAGCGAGGCAGCTGGAGGTGCTGTGCCACAAGCGGGCCAGAATGCTGGCACAAGGGCCCTGGAAGTCAAGGGCAGTGACCCAGTGCAGAGGGTTCGTTCAGCGGCTAGGTGGAGGACAGCGAGACGGCTGGAGGTGCCGTGACACAAGCGGGCCAGACTGCTGGTGCAAGGACCCTGGAAAGGGCAATGGAATTGGTTATAAATCTGTCAAATAGATATTAAGTTTTAACACCTGAAGATAATAATACCCAGTCTGATAATTGAAACCTTCCTACACCCAGCAATCAGGATATCTTATTGATTGATTTAACTCCATCTTGCAAGGATATTAAATCTGATGTCAGCATTTCAAGTCATTTACATCATCCCAATACAGTATTAAATACTGTGAACAATGAGGGTCAGGCTGAAACTTTACAACAGGATCAAGTGATAAATATTGAGGAAGGGGCATCAATCCCAAGTCAGTGTTTTGTACTTGGTGATTCTAGAGTCAGATTCTCTGGCAAAATGTATGCAACCCTGATAAGCACAACTGGGCATGCATTAGTTTTGCAGAGACAAAAATATCAGACATTCGCAGTATGGTTGGAAATATCTTGAATAATGCTGGTGATAATCAACTAGTCATTTTCTATGCGGGACCCAACAGTATCAATAAATCAGAAGCTGAAAATATCCAGAGGGAATGTACTGATCTCAGCAAAACATTGAAAGAGAAAGGATACAAAATTTATTTCTCTAAAATCCTATCTCTCTCCAGGGCAAGTATTACTAGGCAGAAGAAAATAAAGCTGATAAACAAATGACTACAGAAATTATTTTTTTAGAAACTAGTTTACTTGTATATCACACTGGGAAATATTTAAAGATAACCCCAGCTATTTTACCTGGGATGATCTTCACTTGAGCGAGAAAGGCAGTACCATCCTGGGGAAACAATTTGCAAATTGTATTGCCAAGTCCTTAAACTGACATGCAAGGGGGCTCAGAAAAGTGTTGTTACTTTAACAGGCAGGAAATGTCTATGTTCAAGAGGTACGCCTTTATGAAATCTGCAGTTTCAGCAATATTCCAAACAAAAAAATAGTCAGTTTTCTCACTAGGGAACTACAGAGCATTGTTTATGGCAGGTAAGAATTAACCCCTTTAATATTTCAGAAAAACATCCTTAGGGCCAGCTCGGTGGTGCAGAGGGGAAAGCTTTGGACACCTTACCTCATGCCATGCTGATGACCCATGTTTGGGAATTAGCACAAAACATCAGAGGTCGGCAGGGGTGGGGAGGGTGCGGACCTGGATGGAGCTGCTGAGCCGCTCTCCTCTTCAGGGAGGGAAGGTGGTATCCCTTGGTTCTTGACTGCTCTGTGGTGAAGGCCATGGGGCAGCACAGGCTAGAGGGAGCACCAGATGCTACGCTGATGGGTAGGCTGAAAGGGCTGTCACCAGGACTGTAGTACACATGCTTGCCTCCATGCACATGTGTCTCTACTCCTGGAGCACCAGGGTAACTGAGGAGAAAACTGGAGAAAAATTGATCCTCCAGCTGTGGGATGACACCAGACCCTCTGCAGGCTCTGCTCCCAGGCCAGGCATAAGGTAAGCCCGGTAATTCCGGGATGTTGGAGCTGGGGGGGAGCAGTCGGGATGAAGGTAAAGCTGGTTGGAAAAAGGCGATAAATAGTCACTAAAAAAAAAAAAAAAGAAAGAAAAACATCCTGATGAGCTAATTCACAACATTCTGGGGGTTTTCACGTAGGCTTTCCAAAAACAGTTTCCCTCTTGATGCACCATAAAATGCAATTTTTTTATAGTTGCCTTAATGGGTTCAAAGCAGTGGCTTCTGAGAACATGATTTTTATAACAACAACACAGGTTTTGGCAGATATGTGTTAAAACAGGAAAAGCAAACTATAGCCAGCTTAGCTCCAGCAAGCAAAGGGCCCTCAGGTCAGAGGTCAAACCCCTTTAAAGAGTTAGGCTTCTCCCATGGGTCTTGCTGTCACTGCCATGTTTCATAAGCAGAAATTACATAAAATAATATAAAACAGAAATATACATTGCAAATAATGGTTGGTAGATGGCTAGCATGCTACACTTCTCCGTCCTTGACTGAGTTTATGGGAATCCATCTCTAGCATGGTATGAGTTTCACAAATTCTGTTAATTGCTTTGACTGTTGAGATAGCCCACCTGCATTGGCATTTACAGACCCTACCCTGTGGATAATGGTCATATCGTACCCCTGTAAAGCAATGCTGCATCTCAAAAGATGACCATTCATTTTCCCCATTCAAGTCAGCCACACCAGAGGGGTATGGTCAGTCTGTACCTCAATGTGCATCCCATAGAGATACAGCTCTAACTGCTTCAGAGCCCATACCTGTACAAGGCACTCCTCAACTGTGGAACAGGCCTGCTCCCACTGAAGCAACTTTTTAACAAGGTACACTATTGGGTGATCTTTCCCTTGGTTAGAGGTCTGACTGAGGACTGCTTCAATCCCCATATCTGAAGCATCTGTCTGAACTACAAATGGCTTACTGTAGTATCTACTGGCCAACCCAGAAGCACCACACAGTGCCTCCTTTTGCCGTGTAAAAGGCTCATTAACAGGCTGATTCAAATTTTATGTTTTAGACATTCTTTTCTTTAGAAGGCTAGATAGGGGAACTGCCAGAGTACTGCAATTTTGTACAAACTTACTATAGTACCCAGTGGTCCCTAGGAAACTCCAAACCTGCCTCTGGGTTTCTGACTTGAGCCATGCCTCTGTCTCCTTAGCCTTGGCTTGATTACGGAGAAAAGCTGCCCCCACCCTACTACCTGTCCTAAGTATGCCACCTCTGCCATGGCAACCTGGCACTTTTCAGCCTTGACAGTGAGCATGGCCCTTCCATCATGTGGGACAGGAGTTCCTTCCAGCTGGTACTGAAGATGGCAATATAATTCAGGTATGCCATGGCATACTCTTCAGTACCATGTAACACCTGGTTCACCAACCTTTGGATGGTGGCAAGGGTGTTCTTCATTCCAAAGGCATTACCTTGAACTCGAAGGATTACCTATGTAATCCAGAAGTGTGGTCTTCTGACTTACATGATGCCAAGGTTGGGAGACCATATTTCAAAATCCCAATGGGGATTTACTATGTAAAAGGGGGCTTTGCCCCCCGCGTCCCCTTAACTAAAATATCTAACTCCGAAGGGGAGTGGACCTTGGAGTTGGGTGTTAGAATAGGGGGATGGAAATGTTGTTTTTTTAAAGTTCCCGCTGGAGGAACAGAACCCTGTCCCCGGTACCTTGCTGGCCGAGCTGTAGGAGCATTAGTACTCCACACTACGGGGCAGCTTGGCCAGCACTTCTCCCTTCTATGTCCAAATGGTTACGCCAGACAAAACTATGTTTCGTGGGCATAACCCAGTATTTCATCAGGTGAAATACATTTTCGCCCAGCAAAATTGCATTTCACCCAGTGAAATGACATTTCACTGGTGGGCTGAAATGTCGGGCATCTCTAATTATGGGATACCGATGCATGGCTCCTACATGTCGGGACCCTCAGCTTCAGTATCCTGTAAGGGTACCAACTCAGATAGCCCTATTGGAGTGATGAAGGTTAATCTCCCCTAGCACTGTCAGTTAGCTCCACCTGCCAATACTCTTTTGTCAGGTCAATCGTGGTGAGATATGCCACCCCTCCCAACTTGTCCAATAGTTCATCCATCCATGGCATTGGGTGAGCATCAGACTTCATGACTGCATTAAGTCCATGATAGTCTACACAGAAGTGAGCAGAGCCATCCTGCTTGGGAACAAGGACTATGGGTGAGGCCCAAGGACTGTTGAATTTCTGGATTACCCCTAAATACAGCATTTCCTTCCCCTCCCTCCTAATGTCCTTTGGGTCAGCCTCGGACACCCAGTAGGCTGTCTGTCGGATGAGTGTTTGTGATTCTGTGCCTCTATTTTGTGTCTCTAAGGGGGTACATCCCGTCTTGGCAGTAAACAAAGGGGAAAAGTCCTCTAAAACCTCCCTCACTTCCTGGAACTGTTCTGGTGTCAACGGGGGTGACAGTTTGCCTCTACTGAGGATTCCTGCTTGCTTTCCACTAGCAAGTCCAGTAGGGGGTTTTCTTCATCTGTCCCCTTCCCAGGACTAGACACTGCAAATACAGTGCCAGCCCTATGTGCATATGGCTTTATTATGTTGACACGGTACATTGTATGGGTATGTCTCCTGTCAGGCAGTTCTAAAATGTAGTTTACATCATTCACTTGACTGACTAGTTTATATGGTCCTGCCCACTTGGGCAGCAACTTATCCTCCCAGACCATGAATAGGACCATGACTTCCTGGCCTACACTCTACAAGTGAGCTCTGGCTCTGCAGTCATACCAGACCTTTTTCTTCTGCTGGGTAGCTGACAGGTTGCTCTGGGCAGCTCCCATAAGCTCCTTCAGCTTTTCTCTAAGCATCAGGACAAATTCCACTATGGAAGTTCCCTGAGTGGCATCCTTGCCTTCCTTATGTTCCCGGACTAAGTCTAGGGGCCCATGCACTCTGCGTCCAAATAAGAGTCCGAAGGGAAAAAACACTGTTGACTCTTGGGCACCTCCCTGTATGAGACCAACAGGTGGGGAAGACATTTCTCCCATTTCCTCCCATGCAATTCAACAAGCACTTGAAGCATTGATTTTAGTGTAACGCTAAACCTTTCCACAAGCCCATTGGCTTGTGGGTGATAAGGTGTCATGCATCTCTGCACTACTCCACACATCTCCCACAAATGCTTCATCAGGTCCGACATGAAGGAACCCCTCGATCAGTGATAATCTCCTGTGGAAACCCATCTACGGAGAAAATCCCTAGCAAGGTGTCTGCCACTTTGTCTGTACTAAGTGAGGAATGAGTGACTGTATCTGGGTATCTGGTGGAATATTCCACCACTGCCAGGATAAAGCTCTTCCTAGAGGAGCTTTGGGTACTCAAAAGCTCCACAATATCTGTTCCCACCCTCTGGAATGGCACCTCCATAACAGGCAAGGGAATTAGGTTGTCTTTGGTTTTATTACCCGCCTTCCCTATTTGTTGTCACTGGTGACAAGACCTGCAATATTCCTTCACCTGCTGGGTGAAGCTGGGCCAATAGAAATTCTGGGCCAATTGCTGCATGGTGTGAGCAATTCTCAGATGTCCAGATGTGGGGATATAATGAGCAGTCTTGAGCAACTGCTTATGGTACCCCTGGGGAACGACAAGCTGCCTGCCCATCACCCCTCCCTCTGTCCTTACATCCTGTGTATATAATAGTCCATTGACCAAAAATAATCTGTGTCTCATGTCACCTCCCTGTGTCCAGTCAGATTCTGTGCAAACTTTCAGCCTCTCTAAACTAGGATCAGTCTTCTGAGCAGCTGCAAAATCTATACATTTTCCCAAGGCATGGGTCATGTCTCCTTCAGCTTCTAAAGTAGGATCTCTAGCTCTAGCATCAGGGCATTCAGGGTCACTGACATCCCTAACTGTTTGACCATTGGCTACCCCTCCCTCCTTCGAGAAACCTTCTGTAGCTGTTTTGTGAACTACTACATGGGGACGTTCTGCCTCTCCTTCACTATTTATTTATTATTTATTTAGATTTTGGTAACTGGGTAAGCCCACTGAGACAAGAGGTCCCTTTTTCAGGGGCGACCCGGAGTTAGTTACAGTGAATACATACAAAGGTATCAATATACTGTAATTATTGCTGATACATATTGGGAAATTGGTATCAAACATTTAGTACAGAGACAGCAGGCATCATAAGGCTCACAAGTATTAACACAGGTACACAGTACATTTAACAATTTTTCGTAAGAGATTTATGAGGTAAGTAGGCGTGGCTAAGTCGGTGATAGTATGTCAGATGGCCCAGGCAGGGGACCAGAGATTGCAACCACAGAGACTAAGTTCCAGCAGATACACTTTGAGGCCTGACTTAAACCCTAGGAGAGTAGGCTTGTCAACCAGACTTGCTGGGAGGATGTTCAATAAGTAGGGGGTAGCATACTGGAAGGAGCGCTTGCCTTGGTTGGTGTGAACAAGGGGGATGTCAAGGGGACGACTTGCTGAGGATCACAAAGTACAGCACAGGACTTTTGGAGACAGCAGTCCACACAGGTATGGAGGAGGGCCGAAGGAGGTGAATTTAAGGCCAGGCAAGCAGAGGAATAGGCCAACTTGTGCCGTAAGGTGGGCCAGTTTAGGTCTGCGAGGGCCTCACAGTGATACCTCCTGGGGGAGGAGTTTGTTGCAAAGCGAGCCACCCTGTGGTACAGCGCAGAAAGTTTGCTGAGCTCCTTCTCTCGGAGGAACTGTAGCAGGGGGGCACCATATAGGATGGAAGGGAGAAGGTTGCAGTTGGCTATGGCTTGTCACGCCTCACCAGAGAGAAACAGTTGCCCAGCCAGTAGAGGAGACCAAGACTCTGGTCGATGGATCTTGTTAAGGAGTTGATATGGGGTTTGTAGGTCATCTCCTTGTCAAGGAGGATCCCAAGGCACTTGATCCTGTCTATGACCTCTACTCTCTTCCCTTGGGCTGTGTTGAGCTGGAATAGCTTGCATCTGTCAGCACTCAGGTGTCTAGTCCCAAACAGAACAGCCTTAGTTTTTTCTTTATTCAGCACTAGAGAGTTGGAGGTGACTCAGGCATCGAGAGCTGAGAGACAGTCCTGCAGTTTGGCAGAGATGACATTGGGTAGCAGATTACTGCAGTAGATGACAGTGTCATCAGCATATAGGATGAGGTTGTTCAGTCCACAGACACCCTTAATGTCATTGAGAAAAAGTGAGAATAACAGGGGACCCAGGATTGAGCCCTGGGGTACCCCAGAGACCATGGGTCTAGTGCCGGACTGTGTTCCTCTCCAACAAACTTTTTGTGTTCTATTGGTTAGGTAGCTCTCGAACCAAGAGAGTGAGAGTGCATCAAGTCCTAGTCAGAGGAGTTTGGAAATGAGAAGTTTGTGGCAGACTAGGTCGAAGGCCTTGTACAGGTTGATGAATAGAGCCCCCATTGGGGAGCCCTGGTTCATGGCCTTGAGGATGTCGGATGTGAGCCGGATAAGGGCAGTGTCAGTGCCATGGCCTTTCCGAAAGCCATGTTGTATGTCGGCAAGGAGTAGGTGCTGCTCGAGATAATCCTGCAAAAGATTGTATACCAGTCTCTCCTGTACTTTCCTGAGAGGGCTGAGGAGGGAGATAGGCCTATAGTTCCCCACTTTGTCCCTGGGTCCTTTTTTGTGGACAGGGACAATAGTCAATACCTTCCACTTACTTGGGACTGTTCTTTCGAGGAGGGACCTGTTGATGAGCAGGGTGACAGGGTAGACAATAGCAGGGGCAGTGGCCCTAAGCAGCCGAGGTTCAAGCAGGTCATGTCCCGGGGAGGAGTTAGGGTTTATTTTGAGTAAAAGAGGAAGTACAGTGGACAGTTCAACCAGTTTCAGGTGTAATTGGGGTTGAGGACGTGCCCAGTCCCTACTGGTGTTGTAGGGAATCCCAGGGAGGGGAGGGGGAGAGAGTCCACTTGGATTGGAGAAGGAGGCATAGGAGGCTTCAGCTACTGCAGAGGAGTCATTGGTCAAGGTATCTCCAACCAGGAGTGCACCTTCTTGTACATCTGTGGTACCCTTAAGAGTGTTAATGTGACCCTAGAATTTCTTAGGGTCACTTAGGTGACTAGTTTGGAGGTCGTGCAGGTACTTGGACTTGGCCTGTTTGGAGTTTTTTTGCATTGGTTCCTCAATTCCCTATACTTATCCCAGTCAGATATACTGCCTGAGGATTTGTAGAGTCCCCAGGCCCTGTCGTGGAGTAGCATAGTTTGCTTAAGGTTAGGGCTCAGCCATTTGTGGCACTTTCCCTGTACCCTGAGCTTCTTACATAGAAACATAGAAACATAGAAACATAGAAGTTGATGGCAGATAAGGACCGCAAGGCACATCCAGTCTGCCCATTTCTTTTTCTACCTTATAAATGTGCCATCAGCCTTTGCTCTGTCAGTGGTCTATCTATTCATACTCATTTATATTGCTCCCTTATGCCTATCCCATGCCTGTTTGAAGCCCTGCACTGTATCCATAGCCACCACTTCTTGAGGTAGGCCATTCCATGCATCCACCACTCTTTCTGTGAAAAAGAATTTCCTCACATTCCTCCTTAATCAGCCCCCCTCTAATCTCATGCTGTGTCCTCTTGTCCTGCTATTTTTCTTATATTTAAACATGTTAGACTCTTTCACCTTGTTAATGCCCTTAAGGTGTTCAATGCTTGATCATATCACCCTCTCCGCCTTTGCTCAAGGGTATACATATTGAGCTCTGTTAATCTGTCCTCATATGTCTTCTGATGCAGTCCCTGCACCATTTTGTTGCCCTTCTCTGGACTGCCTCAATTTGGTTAATGTCCTTGTGAAGATGTGGCCTCCAATACTGCACGTAGTACTCCAGATGGGGCCTAACCAGTGTCTTGTAAAGAGGGATTATTACCTCCCTCTTATGACTTGTGATACCCCTACTAATACACCCTAACACTCCCTAGCCTTATGTACTGCTTTAGAGGTCTGCTTGGATGATTTCAGGTCATCAGTGATGATGATGCCCAAGTCTCTTTCTTCCTTTGTGACTGCTAGCAACTCCCCTCCCAGCCTATAGGTAGCTTCAGGGTTTCTCTTCCCTATGTGCATGATCTTGCACTTCTTTGAATTAAATCCCAGTTGCCACTCTTCTGACCATTTTGCTAGTTTATCCAGATCACTTCTCATTCTGCCCACCCTGATCTGGATCATCTACTCTGTTGCAGATGTTGGTGTCATCTGAAAACAGACAAGCCATACCTTCTAGTCCATCTGCAAGGTCACTAATGAAGATGTTGAAGAGGACTGGCCCCAGGACTGATCCCTGAGGTACCCCACTTGTGACTTGCATCTCTTCTGACTGTATACCATTTACCACCACTCTCTGTTTCCTGCCCATCAACCAGTTTGCCACCCAGTTGACCAACTTCTGACCCATCGTGTGCCTACCCAGCTTATTTATCAATCTTCTATCTGGAACAGTGTCAAAAGCTTTGCTGAAGTCAAGGTAGGCGACATCAACTGCTCCCCCTTGGTCCACCACTTTGGTTACCCAGTCAAAGAAATCTATGAGATTAGTTTGACAGGACCTTCCTTTTGTAAACCCATGCTGTCTTGGATCCAGTGCCCCTATGGATTCCAGGTGTTGCACTATCCTTTCCTTAAGGTGCCTCCATAATCTTGCCCACTACTGAGATGAACTGACTGGTCTGTAGTTCCTGCCTCGTCCCTGCTACCACTCTTGAGGTGGGATCACATGAGCCCTTCTCCAGTCTTCTGGGACCTCTCCTGTGCTCAGAGACTCACTAAACAGTTCTGCTAATGGCTCTGCTAGTTCCACCTTTAGCTCCTTAAGTACCCTGGGATGTATGCCATCAGGTCCCATTGCCTTATCCACCCTGAGCTTAGCAAGCTCTTGTAGGACCCTTTCTTTTGTGAAGGGAGTAGTGCTCACCTCCCCCCCCCCATGTTCATGGTGCTGAGCTTTGGGCCCTGCCCTATCTTCTCTTCAGTAAATACTGAGCAAAAGTATCTATTTAGGATAGATGCTTTTACATGGTCCTCCTCCTCACATGCTCCCTTTTCTCCATTTAGCTTAGCAATACCCCCTCTGGACTTTCTCCTTTCACTAATGTGTCTATAGAAAGTCTTGTCACCTTCTTTTACTGTTCGTGCTAGTGTTTCCTCAGTTTGGGACTTTGCCTGCCTTACTGCCTTCCCTGCTTCCCTTAGGGCAGTTTGGTATGCCTCCCTATCTTCATCCCGCTGTGTTCCCTTATATTTTCTGAAGGCCAGCCTTTTGGTTCTGACTTTTTCTGCTACTGTATTTGAGAACCAGCGTGGTTTCCTTCTTCTTTTGCACTTCCTTTTCTGTCTAACACAATGGGATGTTGCTTCAAGTATTGCATCCTTAATGCTTGCCCACTTTGCCTGTACCCCCTCACCTGTGTTTCTTTTTGCCAGGGCTAGCTTAACTCTGTTGGTCATCTCATCAAAGTCAGCTCCTCTGAAGTCCCATATTTTTGCCTTGGAATGGGATGATTTAAATGAAGTAGCCAAATTGAACCATACCATGTGATGGTCACTGGCCCCCAGGTGACCTTCTACTTGGAGATCTGTGATCCCTTAACTGTTAGTCAGTACTAGATCTAGGATAGCCCTGTCTCTTGTGGGTTGCTGTACCAGTTGTTTGAGGCCCTCCCCCTGCAGGGAATCTAATATGTGTCTAGTTCTGGCAGATGTTCCTGCTGGTATTGACCAATCTGTATCTGGCATGTTGAAGTCTCCCATTATCAGAACCTCCCCTTTAGCTGTCATGTTTAGTATATCTTCTAACAGTAATGTGTCTATGTCCTCCCCCTGGTCTGGGGGCCTGTAGACAACCCCAGTTCTTATGGCTGTCCCATTTCCTGTTTCCAGGGTGACCCACAGTTCTTCTGGCTCCTTATGTGTTTTCTAAATTTCTGTAGCGTTGATATTTTCATTGACATACAGGGCCACTCCTCCTCCCCTTTTTGCACCTCGGTCTCTTCTGAACAATACATAGCCAGGTACTGAAGTCTCCCAAGTGTGGTTACTGGTAAACCACGTCTCACTAATTGCTACTATGTCCAGTTTAGCCTCTGACATTATTGCCTGCAGGTCTGGGATCTTATTTCCCAGGCTGTGAGCATTTGTGTACATGATTTTCCATTGGCCAGATTTCAGTGTGTTAGTTGTTGGGTGAGGTTTGGCATTACCCCTGTGCATCGTATGGGGAGACAAACCTTTTTTCTTACCTGGTGATGCAAATGAACTGCAAACATGCTGAATCCCTGTTTGACCACTAGCTGAGGGGGGAAGGGTGTTCTTCCCATTCGACATATGGGGTGCTGCACCCCTCTCCCCATTTGCTAGTTTAACTATTCTGCAAAGACATCAAACTTCTGCCCCAATGCACTGACTCCCTCCTTAGTCAGATGCAGTCCATCAAATTTAAAGAACTTTCACTCCCAGAACTGTTGCCAGTTCCCTACAAATCTGTGTCCTTTTTCCTGGCACCAGCCCTTGAGCCATGTGTTTAGCTCCCCTATCTCCCCTTCTCTGACCTTCCATCCATCTGCCCCCTCTCCCAGACTGGCAGGATCTAAGAAGGAGATGCTGGATGAAATGGATGATAGTTTGTCACCCAGCCTGGTCTGGTGTTCCTTGGTCTCCACAACTGACCAGCTGGTGAGATCATTAGTCCCTATGTGTACTAGGACATCAATGTTTTCTCCTGCTTTGTGAACAATTTTAACAATGTGGTCAGTGTCTCTCCATGCTGGTATACCTGGGAGACATCTGACCATTACTCCTGGCTGGAGATGGGTATTAACTTCCCGAATCATGGAGTCTCCCAGATCAGAAGTTTTTTGGATTTCCTTTTTGCTTTTTTTGTTTTGGTTCCTGATTTGGGTGAGTTTTGTTGTGCTAGCTCCTGTGCCGCAGTGTCCTGCTCTGCAGTGTCTTCTGCCTCTTTGTTTGATTTCAGAGATAGAGGCAGATACCTGTTTGTAGTATTTACATGTTTTTTAGTGGTAATATGTTGGAGAGCAGAGAGTGATAGGGCACCCGATTTGCCCCTTCTAACCACCTGCCAACCTCCTGGTCCAACTACCCTCTGCAGTTGAGGTTTTTCTGTTGGAGGCTGGGGAAATGGTGGGTTGTTCTTATAAGATATTTCCTCTTGAATATGAAATTTGAGGCGTGCAACCTCTGCCCATGCTGCCTGGAGCTGAGCCCTAGGATCTCCAATGGCCCAGTGTGTAGAACAGTGTCCTAAATCCTGTAAGACTGTCCCTCTGAAAATTGTTCCACAGTACCTGCAGTTAATGATATCCATTCCAGATAAGTTGCTGGGTTTATAACCTGGTCAGAGTAATTAGAAGGAAAAAAATGCAAGTAATGGTTTGATTGTGTTTTGGTTTTGTTTAACTTGTTATAACAAGTTAAATTACTATTGCCTCTGTAAATGAGCTCACCTTGTCGATGCCCCACTGATCCACCCCTTCCTGCTCTGCCACAGGAAATGTCACAACTGTGGTACCCTATAAAAGGAGTGTAGTGTGGGGTGGTTGTGGATAGGGATGGGTGGCTGGGCACTTCCCCTGCCGAAAAAGAAGAACCACGGACGAAAGAACAAGGAGGTAAGAGCAGAAACAATCAGTCAACAACAAATACAGTAACCCTGAAAGCTTATCCTAATGTTAGATAAAACTGTAAAACCTGTAAAGCACCACCTGTAATAATTTCAGAGAAGATATACGCTATAAGAAACACTTTTCTACAGAGAAAAATAAAGCAATGAAATGTTAGCAACAAACAGTAGCAATCCCTTTGAGTAAAAAATAAAAACAACACCACACAGTAAATCTGCTTAGCCAAAAGAAGTCTTAATCCTTTTCCTTCACTCTGGTAAGGTTCTCTACTCTGCCTTTCAAGCAGTCTTGGAAGGAAAGAGCTCAGGTGAAGCTAGGTGCCTTGGCCAGCAAACCAAGTCTTCTACCTCCAAGATATCAACTAACCTTACCTTTTAACTCTTCTTTTTGTTGGAAATTACTGACAGTTTGCCAGCTCCACCCCTCAGATACACACCTAATCCTTTGGAAGAGCTGTGGGAGGAAAGCAATTTGCTCCTTCAATGTGAGAAGGAGACTGAAACACCTCTGAGACAACAAACCTTTTCAACAAAAAAAAAACAAGAATAAAATAAAACAGTGTCAAACAGTAATTTTGCTTAGCCCAATGATAAAAAAGTCACAAAAATGTAAGCTCTTTGAAGGAAAGAGCTCAGGTGAAGCTAGGTGCCTTGGCCAGCAAACCAAGTCTTCTACGTGGGACATGCAGATTGGCCACAGACAGGAATGAATTGGTGAAGTAGTCAAGTGACTCATCGAGTGAGAGGAGGGAGACAATCAGATCTCAGTCAATGGTCTGCAAGTCAGAGCAGAGTTCTGCTGGTACGAGCCTGCTAAAGTTCCTGGATTCTATTACCCTAGCAGCAATTTTAGTAGGCTTGTTGGGCCAGGTACAGAAAATTGGTGAGTGGTCACTCAGAGAGTCTGCCATGATCCCAGCTGTCAATATGCAGTCTGGGCAGGAGACTAGTGCCCAGTCGAGTAGGGAATGATTGCCAGATTTAGCGTTATGCCTAGTAGGCAGATTGATGACCTGTGTAAGTGAGGAGTCAAGTGTAGGATTCTTGGTAATAGAAGTCCCCAGGGCAAGTCAGTTTAGATTGAAATCCCCAAGGAGGATGGTCTCCCCCAAGGGGTGCTTCCCCAGAGCATGGGTTAGGGATTCTAGGGAGGAGGCAGCAGATTGGGGCAGGAGGTAAGCACACCCTATGTACAGGGGCTTAGTGTCTCTGAGGAGCACTTTGACAAATAGGATCTCACTTACTGATCCACAAAGAGTAGGGTGATCAAACTGCGAAGCGTGCAAAGCAGTGCTGACATAGATGAGAACCCCAACACCTTTTTCCCAGCTCTATCCTTTCTAAAGGCGTGATAGCCAACTAGGTACACTTCATGGGGGAGGATCTGTGACTTGATCCAGGTTTCAGTCACAGCTAGAATGTCAGGTTTATACAGTGCTGTCCAAGCCTCAAGGTCATGGACTTTGTTCCTTAAGCTGCCGAAATTCATGTGCAATAGCTTGAGTCTTCTAGTATTGGCCCAGAGGGGGTTGGTAGGATCACTGAGAGTGAGGTTAGGGAAGAGGAGACCGGGGTTTAGTTCAATGTCCCCCCCAGTGCCAGCTTAAGCCTGGCAAGGTAGCCGATAGTTTTGGAGGAGATGTGGAGGAGCCTCCATTGGTAGTATGAGCTGAAGTAGCAAGATAAATTACAACAGCTACCCTTCAGGGATCGTTCATGCATGAGTTGGCTTAGCATGTTGAACCCCTCCTCATGAGAGTCAAGGGGTCGGAAGGGGCAGACGATATTCCAGTCCAGTTCTGGGGAGAGATGGCCCCAAAGGAAGAGTTGGTCGGTCCTCAGTACCGGAGCTGTATATGCGGGAGCAGCCATGAGTTTCAGGCTCCACATATTGCAGATCTGAGAAGGGACACCAGACTCAGGGAAGGACTGGGTCAGGAAGATAGGGCAGGAGGATAGGAGCGGCCAGGACTGTCCACCTATTGCTAGAGGCTAAAGTGGTGTGGAGCTGAGCTAAAAGGGGGAATTATTTTAAACCACAAGCACCAGCATAACAATACAGATAGAGACCTGTAAACAATATGAATATAACTATGACAGGATGATATCAGCTGTACCTCTACTTCTACCTCCAAAGATATTAATGGGTCTGGTTGTTAGCAAGTTAGGTTATTCAATAGCAGGTATTCCAGGCTAAGTACACATAGCTTGCAAGACAGCAGTAGATAAGGCACTTGAAATTAGCAGAGACACTTATACAACAGTTTGAGACAGCAGTAGGTAAGGCACTTGAAATTAGCAGAGACAATTATTCAACAGATTGAGTAACCAGCACATCAGGCTTACAGGGGTGAGGGAGTATAGAGAGTTAATAGGAAATATGACAGACTGAATGTATCAGGATTTAGGGGCTGTTATAGGCAGGATTGGACAAACGAGTTAGTGGCCAGGGATTAGGACCATTTAACGGGAGGAGGGAACGGGGTGGGTGAGTGGGAGAGTTCAGCAGCTCAGAATGCAGCAGCCATTGAGAGAAAGTCCTTCGAGATGGTAAGCGGCTCTTTTACCATCTTAGGATAACCCGATCAGAGATTCAGCATAATTAGTTCAGTTGCAGGCTTCGGGGGAGGTCTGCCAGAGCTAGCGCCTCATCCCCAAGGTAAAAGTTTTGGGTTTGGTGCGTGGGCAGGGGAGGAGACCCTCGGCAGTGGGCCAACATCTCCATGGCTCAGAGATTCAAGCCAAAGCAAGGATTCAGTTCCAGTTATATGTCCGGCAGCCAGGAGTGTCACAAAATGCAGGGACCAATTGTCTCAGAGTGCCTTTTTCATATTTGGTGCTCCAAGGTATGCGTCAAGCATGCAAGTCTTTTTGAGAAGCTCCCCAGTGGTCTCTGAGGTGTAGGGCAGGATTCAGCAGCTCAGAATGCAGCAGCCCTGGAGAGAAAGTCCTTTGAGACGGTAAGCGGTTCTTTTACCATCTCAGGAGAACCCGATCGGAGATTCAGCGCAAGTAGTTCAGTTGCAGGCTTTGGGGGAGGTCCTCCAGAGCTAGTGCCTCCACCCTGAGGTAAAAGTCTTGGGTTCGGTCCGTGGGAGGGAGAGGAGACCCTCGGCAGTGGACCAACATCTCTACGGCCCAGAGATTCAACCAGCCTCCCATTGTTTTCCACAAGGGCTTCTATGAGGTCCAAGGAACTACAATTGGCCTTTGCTGTCTGACTGTGGGTACCCACACATACCACCCCCTTCTGGAGATTATTCCTTATTATCACAACCAGGGCAAGATTGTCTACAACTGCCACCCTTTGTACCGTTTCTCCTGTCTCACCCCATTCCAACAGAACACTAGCAAGTGGCAGCATTTTCTCCTCCCTAGTGAATCCCCTTACTGTTATGAACTGATTAGGTATAAGCTGTTCAGGCTCAACCAAGTCCCCTTTTACAAAAGTAAGAGATACCCCCATGACCCTTAACCCATGGGTGTGCACCCAATTTACAGTAACCTGGTGCATGCACTCCCTCATGTTTTTAGGCAAGCTTTCAAGGATACATAGTGCACCCAACCGTGTTCTAGCATCACTTTGCTCTGTGCCTTTTTAGGACACTGTCTTGCATGATGTCCTGAATGTTTGCAAAACCAGCAATCATCATTTCTTTTGTCTAAGAATTCCCTTTTTTGTAACCTGGGGCTTCCCCCTTTTTGTGGAGGCAGTGAGGGTTTTATCTGCCCTGAAGGTGCACTTTTCCTCTCCTGGGCTGCCATGCTCACCCCACTTCCATTCAGAGTAGGCCTGCTGGTGGCATAGCTGACTGAGTGCTTGGCAGCCTGCTGCACTGTTTTTGGGTCTCAGTCCTCCAACCAGGTTTTTAGCTCTGCTGGGCAAACCCAATAGAATTGCTCCAAAAGTACAGCCTCCTCAATTTTTTCTAGTTTGCTTCCACTTCCTCCCACCAACATTTTAAAAAGTGACATTGCTTTGTGGTGAGTTCCTCATAGTTCATGTCAGGGCTTCTGCAGAGCTTACAGAACTTAACTTTGTATGCTTTAAGAGTCAACTCATACTTTTTAATCAATGTAGCTTTTAATTTCTCATAATCATTACTGTCCTGATTGTCCATTTGACCCAATGCGGCATGAGCTTTATCAGTAAGTAGCAGGGATAGCTGAAAGCTCCAGGACTCCCTGGGTATTGTAGCCTGAATACAGAACTTTTCAAAATAATTCAAAAAAGCATCTGTGAAAGGGGGGCTCCTAAATATAAACCCCTTCGTCTTCCTGTGTGCTATATTTGTTGTCTTGTGGAATGAATGCTGTCTTCGTCTTTTATTTTCATTTGTCCATGTCTGTTTATATTGGATAACTGGGTAAATAGCTTGTAATAGCCTGGCCATCTATTGCAAACTATTTACATATAAATGTTGTCTTTCTTCAAATATCAGAAGTTAGTTTAGGTAAACCTTTCTATTGCATTAATGTTGTTAAGGGAGTGCAAGCCCCCCTCCCCCCCCATAGATGAAGTATACTTCTGTACATCAAACAGGTAATAATAAAAACAAATACAGTTCCATTTTATAGTCTCTTATAACCCCAGAAGAATTATCCTTAGAGAGTGAAGATAAATAGTATTTAGACAGGCTCACTGCGGGGTGCGGTAGTCTGCTTGCCGTCAGCCTGTTCCAAAAAGAATGAAAGAAAAGCCGTTTTATTTTTTTTTGGTTTCGGTCTTAGTGAGACCTTTTTTCTAATGTAGAGCAGCCCCTGTATGTTCCCGTTGGGACATGCTAGCTTATGTTATGAGCACTTACCTAGAATTTGTAGCACTATAGTTTTAGAATGTTCCGGTAATTGCCCATTTCCTTCTCGCCTGTGCGCACATTCGTGCAGCTGCACTTTGCCTTCCGGTTCCAAAATAAAAGAATTCAAAACTAAGCTGCGGTCAGCTTTCATATAAAGGAATACAATTCCCTCCTTTAAAAATGGATTACAAAGGACTTGAATCCTGCTCTTGTATATCAAATCTCTGTTTGGGGAACGTAGTGAAACGCCGAAAAGACTCGCCCTGTTCTTCTGCTCTCTAGGAGCCTACCGGCCTCTCTCTACCTATTTTTATGCAGAGAATCAGGGCAGGGACTGCCGGAGATTCAAAACTGGGCTTAGAAGTGGGATTAATTCAAGGGAAAGAATTTAGTTTAAATATGTTCATGTAAATTGAATGTTTAGGATGTTCAAAGTCTGATAATAGACATAAATGAATAGGTGTTTGAAAAGTTTAAAAACTTCATGTGATTGACAGATAGGAGAACCAATCAGATTAAACTACACCCTTTATATGCCAGGTTTTTCTTTGTGTGAGCAGATGGAGTTTGGGTGCTGTGTTGTAAGCATCTAGAAGAAGGTAGCAATGGAATGTAATACTGCCTGTATAATGGAATGTCTGCCTGTTTTGTTGTAAAAAGGCCTTAAAGGACCTGCAGCTATTTTATTTTCTTTACGTGCAGTTCGCTTTTATTTTGTCATTTTTTTTTGCATTTGCTGGTTCCAGTGAATAAAAAGATCTGTGAAAGAAGAACTCCTCTCCTTGCAAGTATCCTTTGTTACCCTATCCTCTCACAGCATCCATATTCTCCACCTCTTTAAATTCAGCTATTAATTTAGAATTTAACTTGTAATCCAGTCCTATAGTTCCAAATTCTCCCCGCCACTTACCTCCTCTGGCATTGGTCTTCGGAGTTTTATCTTCTGCAGCTCAAATTCTCTCTGCAGCTGTTTTTATCTTTCCTCTGCCTCTCTATAAAGCTGTTTTTCTCTTTCCTCTGCCTCTCTCTGAAGCTGTTGTTCTCTTTCCTCAGCCTCTCTCCGATGATGGTTTTCCTATTCCTGCATTTCCAACTCAAACCTCCTCTGCTAGAACTCTCTCTGCTACTGGGGTTCAGCCTTCCTCAGCATAAATTCCAACTCCATTCTCCTCAACTCCATCTGCAGCCTGATCCTTGAGGCTTCAGGATTGTGGTAACCTTCTGTCCTCCCTGAGACTGGACTCTGCAATGGACCCTGGCACCCCTATGCCCAGGCTCTGGCCCTTTCCAGTTGCTGGCTGTGACTCAAGATTCTGGGAAACTGCTAGTTCATTGTCTGCCACAAGAGCCTTCATGAGGTTCTTTTTGGTTAGACCCTTGTCCTGGACCCCTCTGTCCTGACACAGCTGCCTTAGGTAGTTTGCAGTTTATGTGTTATTGTTGGAAGCCATCTTCTCCCCTAACTATTACCACCCTAGTTTGCATCCAAGAAAAAAACAAAACATGTAGGGAACTTGATACTGTAACCGAATTATATATACATTTAAAATCTCTGCCTAGATTGTGTGTGGACTATTTTCAGTTTAACAATCTGATACACTGGACTTGGAATCAAACCCAACTATTATGCCTGTGGCCATCAATCTCTAGAATTACTATGCAACCAAATCTATCAGATCCCACAGCTGTGCACCAGATCTGCCATGAACCCACTCATGAAGGTCAGATCACTGAGCTCATATTGCCCACCCTTAAGTGCAATCCATGATGGGAGGGGAAACAGGGATACCCTCCTCATGTATGCCCAGAGTGCTCACTGTATTTACAACTGAACACTTGCAATGAGGTCCCAGACTATCCCTCTTAACTTTGGGGCTGGGCACAATACCAGTCTTGAGACTTGTGTCAAATATGAACCCTTTTCATGGCTATCACACACAGGAGGAAGGCCCAAACATTATGCCCACTTCTGGTAGCAGTGCTACACCTGATTTGGCCTTTGCCTTAAAGGATATGCAATAGCTTAGTTCACAGTCCCTGCAGACCCATAGGAGACTCTAGTATTCTCCCAAAATCTGACTGGATGTTCCCACTGACCCTTTTCAGTTTGGTTGCTATTTGGTGATCGGTCTAAACACAAACAGGTGTCACAGATCTGTACTAACTTATACAGTCACACAAATAATATGAGTAATCTCACGCAGGCAGCATTCTTTAGAAAATCAAAAGTCATTACTAAAATAATTAACTAAATGAGGTTACAAGAAAAATGAATAATATTAATTAGGTTACAGTCAGAAAATGAAATGGGCAAGTATAAAAGAAAACACTTCGAAACTGGTGAACTCATTGCCTCCTAGAACATGCCAGGTGGCAGCAAATATGCTGCAGTGTGTTCCAAAATGAATACAGAAGTCATAGAAAAATAGAAACATAGAATTTGATGACAGATAAGGACCACTTGGCCCACCTAGTCTGCCCATTTTCCTACCTAACAGATAAGCTGCAGATCCTAGTTAACCAACAGCTTACTTCCTCTTACCCACCACTAGGACTGCCTTATGCCTGTCCCGTGCATTTTTGAAGTCCCCCACTGTTCTTGACTCCATGACCTCCTCAGGGAGGCTGTTCCATGCATCCACAACCCTCTCAGTAAAAAAATACTTCCTCACATTACCCTGAGACGTCCCCCCTCTATCTTCAAATTGTGCCCCCTTGTTCTTGCACATCTCTTTTTCTGGAAGATGCTACCCTCTTGGACTTTGTTAATTCCCTTGAGGTACTTGAAAGTTTCTATCATGTCCCCTCTCTTGTCTTTCCTCAAAGTATACATACTAAGCTCCTTTAGTCTTTCTTCATATGTCTTCTGGTGCAGACCGTTGCACCATTTTGGTTACCCTCTTCTGGACAGCCTCCACTCTGTCTATGTCTTTGGGAGATGGGGTCTCCAGAACTGCACACAGTACTCCAGATGGGGTCTCACCAACTGTCTGTACAGAGGATAACAAGTTCCTGTTTTCTACTATTGATGCCTCTTCCTATGCATCCCAGTATCCCCCCAGCCTTCTTTACTGCCTTCTCACATTGCTTGCCCACCTTTAGGTTATCTGATATAATTACCCCCAGGTCCCTTTCTATTTTTACTGCCATCAGTATCTCACCCCCCATTGTGTACGCTTCCCCTGGGTTTTTGTTTCCCATGTGCATTACCTTGCACTTCTTTGCATTGAATCTGAGCTGAGTTGAGTCAGATACAGACTTCCTATGTGCCCTCACAACATCTGGAGACGTCATTCATATGTTTCAATATTACTTGCCACTCAGAATTGATAAGGATTGACTGTATAGCACCATTAGAAAAGTAATTTTGTGTTGCATACTTTGCCACTGATATGTTATGTGTATCACGTACACTTTAGGAGTTATTTGCATTTGTTTATGGCAGACATTTTGGCAATCAAGCTTCACCTAAGCACCTTGAATAAAATGGGGAAAAATATATGTTTTATACTAGAAAAAATAACTTTTTAGTGCAAATGTACTATTGCAACTACATCTAATGTATAGATGCTTAATTTGGTGTTGATATATTACATATTTCCCAACCGAACATGGCTTACATTGCCTTTTTCTGTGCAAAAACAAATGATTATGTCAACTAGTATAGAAAAAAATGCTTATTATTAATTGCAAAACACCATTAGAATGGTAATTTTGTGCTGAACAACTTTGCCACTCATACTTTGTACATAGCACTTATAGTTCATGAGGTATTAGAATTTGTTTGTAGCGTGCTGATTATGGATTGGTTCTGCTTAGAAATGCTCGGTATGCAGTATTAAGAGTATATAGGAGAAAAGAAGTGGAACTCTCAAAAAGCTCCTGTGGAGTGAATGAGTTAACTACAGTTCTACCTTATAAGTATGATGTTTGTTCAGTCTGCAGTTGTGCCTAGTTGATTCTTAGGAGTCCAAAACAGAAAAGTGTTTCTTGAAAGACCAAACACAGAAGTATGCAATGTTCCCACAGCAACTTGGCGACATCAGAGAGAAAAGTGTCCCACTCAAATTGTGAAGTCAGTTTTGTGATGATGCTGGCTGCGAGGCCACTCTCATTCCTGCATAATTACTTAGTAACATGCAATTGCACAAGGCCAAATATTTCAGCTTACTACCCTTATGAAATCTGCAGTTTCAGCAATATTCCACATTTTTAAAGAAAAGATAGTTTTCTCACTAGAGAACTAAAAAGCATGGTTTATGGCAGGTTAGAATTAACCCCTTTGATGTTTCAGAAAAAAAAAACATCCTGATGAGCTATTTCACAACATTTTGGGATATTTCTTATGGGACTTTCCAAAAACAGTTTTCCTCTTGATACACCATAAAATGCAACTCTTTTATAGCAGCCTTCCTGTGTTCAAAACAGTGGCTTCTGAGAACATGATTTTTATAACAACACAGGTTTTCGCAGATGTGTGTTAAAACAGTAAAAATAAACTCTAGCCAACTGAGCTCCCACAAGCAAGGAGCCTTTTCAGGTCAGAGGTCAAACCCCTTTAAACAGGTTTCTCCCATGGGCCTTGTTGTCACTGCCATGTTTCATAAGCAGAAATTCCATAAAACAATATATACTGTAACAGAAACATATATTACAAACAGTGGATGGCAAATGGCTAGCACATGACATCAAGGAATGAAGAGCAAAACACCTATTGGGTTCAGAATTTGAATTTCATTTTGTGCCTGTAAATTTAAAACCCTCCAATGAGAACAAAGTGTTGGTTTGGTACTTGAATTTTTCTCGATTAGTCACTTATCAGTTTCCTGGGAGGCTGAGCTGACATATCAGCTGTTTTTGGAAATAAACCAACTTAATTCTTTCAAATCAACAAGGAATAGCCTGTAAACATAAGAAGCCACAAGTAAATGTAAAACAATCTCTATTAAAAACTTGAGGATATAAATAATATATACATTTTTCATAATAGATTTCCTCAATGTAAACTGAAACAGAGTTCAGGTTGGCACTGACCAGTAATCACAATAGACCATGGGCCGGATTTTCAAAAAGATGTGGCAATAAGTCACACTCCTCAACTCCATTTGTGGATCAGAATCTTCACAGCTGTGGAGATTTGTATTTTCAGTCTGCTGCAGCTGCAGGATATGTTATATCTGTGTCATTACTTCTTTCTGCAGCTGTGGGGAAAAAACACCCACACGTTGCCATAAATCATGCAATCTGTTGCAAACCAGCTCCACTTTTGAAAATACTGCTGCTGCAAGAAAAACTGTGGCTCTGCAAGTGAGGACCCACTTGCACCAGTGTTTTCCTGCAGCTCTGGGATTTTCAAGGGGTTAAAAATCAAACCCTTTATCTTTTAACTCTTATAAGTTTATGGAAAATATAGGAAGAAATAATATATACAATACTTACTTATGTGGGATTATAGATTCATATAGCCATTCAGTAACCTAAATATTGCTCACCCCATATTCAAATGTGGCTGGCTGAATTTCACAAGTGATTGTGCTGCACACCTAAAATGTGCAGGTGCAAAATAATGCAATATTCAGTAAATGCACCATAAGTTGTGACTGCAGACGTCTGGCTGAATATCCTGAACATGCTTGATTGCACAGCAGCAAATGTGTGGTGCAGCAGGACCCTTTTGAATATTGGAAACCATGCAATAGAGGCAGGAATTGGTGGGCACAAACAGTGAAAGTAGCTAAATGCACTGGTGCAAGGTGGATGGGTGCTGGTGTAATAGACAGCACCCCAAGGGACAGAAGAGACAGTCCCAAACCACAGTGGTCAAAACACCCAGAAGTAGGACCACAGAGTGCCCAGTACAATGCACCACACAAATATCATGAGACAGGGAGAATGCCATACACACAGGCCAGTTTAGACACACATGGGTATGGACAGGGTACTACATCAATGGCCATGTAAATGGATAGGCATTAATATCCAAGCATAGTGGCAACAGTGCAGATGTGCCAGACAGAGCCATGACTAGTGCAACACATGCACAGCACTGGAATGGCCAGGGGCATGGCCCACACAGAAGGCACACAATGAAAGTGAGACATGGCCATTGACAGTGCAGCACACAACAACATGACCAATGACAACAACAGAGAGGGGCATGGGACCAGCACAGGGAACCAGCTAGAAGGGACACAAGGACCACCAAAAAGAACCCCATACAACCAGTTAAGGGATGTCCAGTTCAGACTCAGTAGGGGCCACAATCTGGGGATAGGGTGTGTTGGGGGAGGCGATGGCAGTAACACATCTTTGCAGCAGTGTCCACGGATATGTGGGCCACATATGCCACACAGCAGACTGCAATAGCAATGGAACAAAGAATCACACACGTCATATCAAAAACAAAGAAATGATTTACTGCAAAAAAACAATAACAACAATGGAAACAGCAAAAACATTGGTAGGAAAAAGAACAACACAATGGTTAAAAGGCAAAATTACAAAAGTATTAGTAAAAAAAAATCTAACTATATAGTGTTAAAGAGTGGAGGGCTAGGAGGAGAAGGTGAACACTGGATGCAGGGGTGGAACTATATGCAAGATATGGGTCAAGGGTGTGACTGTGGGGTCAACAGGGAATATGTACAACCATGGGGACATAGTGGTCTGATGCCATAAACGCCACAGGCATGGTGTGCCCTGCCACAGCCTGTTTGCTGCTAGTGTCCTTGACAGAGTATGTATGGCCCACACTGTGATGTCCAGCCTCTGATATAGGTCCAAGAGGATCTCCCTCAATGTGGCCTGGGCCCCCCCCTCAACAGCAGATGTCCCTGGGTTCTCCTGCTGGCAGCACTTGTCCCTGCAGTGGCAAGATGTCCTATGAGAAGAAAAAGACAAACAAAACATGACTTCAGTGCCAAAGGTCAGCCACTCATGGACAGAGTCTTCCCCATGCAATGATGATGACATGCAGGCCAATAGATTTGCAGGGCTCTGTAAAGTGCTGTCACACCACCAAAGCCACTACTGACAGGCAGTATGCTGTGGAACCGTGCCACACACAGAGCCTTGTATGGGATGTTAACACAGAAACAGGCAATGGCAGGGCAGAGCATGGAGAAGACATGGCAAAGGGACATGTGGCCATGTTCCACATGACTGTGCGGCAAAGGTGCAGTGGTCCCTACAAAAAACACACCTGCCACACACAAAGGTACATCTAAGTGATGGCAACAGTTGGGCAACCCCTGCAACAGGTGTACCAGAGGCAAGACCACAGATGTACACAACTGTCCACCAAAGGCCACACTTGCAGGCATGTATAGACAGCTTGCTGTGTGCACACATGCCTGGCCCAAGTGCCACTTACCAGGTGAACATATAGAAAGAAGCAGACCCATGCACAGCTGCACAGGTGGCCACAGAAGGGAAGGTTATGGCAACTGCATGCCAGTAGACAACAGGTGACTGGTGGAAATCCAAGGGGGGTACAGACACATACAGGACCACTGGACATGCAAGTGCCAGGGAAACACCCATGGGGCACACTGGTAGGGTAATGCCGCAAGGCGTGTACACAGGCATGTCCCCAAATAATGTCACTAACATGCCAATGAGCCATGCAACAACCACATACCTCCCACAAAGGCAACACCAGTGGCAACCTATGGCAACACACATGCACAGCCCAAATGGGGCAGAGTGTCCCCCATGTGAACTGGGACCATGACAAGGATGCTGCCTCAGAGTGTGCACCAAGCAGTTTGCAGCTATAACTTCCACCACAGACATACAGGGCCTGGAACAGTCAGCCACACACTGTGGATGGTGGTGACCACTGCTAGGGGCACATTCTATGTCAGGGTCCATGTCTGCATGTTGGGACAACACCCTGAGATGTACCAGTGCATATGGGGCACACATGCACTGGTGACGGAGGCCATCACAGGGTATCACATTGTCAGATGTCACAGGGCACCAGACACAGACCTATGTACACCATCACCAGAACAACCTAGCTCACTCCCAGCAGCACACAGTGATGACCAGAAGGTATGCAAACAGGCACATGCCATGTGTGGCTTGAATATGGTGCCTGAACCCTGCACAATTGCACATGGGGATGGGCAACATGTGTTGCATCCACCATGTGATGCAGCATCATTTAGCATTGCAGACATCATACACGAGGGCTGGACATGGTGCTCATCTGCATCAAGGCATAGTATACAGTGGAACTATATGCCAGCAAGGTGCCACACACGCACAGCCCAGAACAGACAATGTGTCACCACTGTGGGTTGCCATGTCCCACACTGCCACATGGGGTCACACACTGTGTCATGGCCCATGGCCAGCATTGGGTCCCATGTGCCCCATAGAGGTGCTGGGACAGACAATGGCACACACAGCATACAGCACAACATCACACAAGTACACAACTGCCATACACTAATGATAACATGCCACAGTTCACAATGAACAGTGCCTGCCACAGCCACAAACCTGTCAGTGTCAGGTACCATGAATTTCGTACAGTCACTTTGCATACATACCTGGGCATGGCACTGCACCCCTCTGCACCATATCACTCAACCACTACAGCCTGGCCATGACCCTGCAGCTGAGATCCCCAAAACAGTGCCTGCACTGTTCACCCATTCTGGATATGTCAGTGTGCATGGTGAGAGACCTGGCAATGGTGGCCCACAAGTGTGACCTTGGCTCCTGGAGCATATCCTTGCCAAAAAGCTTGCCTTCAAAGGAGACCACCAGGTTCACTAAGTTTTCTACTTCAGTCTCCCTCCAAGTCTGGGAGCAAGAGATGTTGCCAGCTCTGACTGAGGCATGTGCCATTGCTGTTCTCCTGCTGCAGTGGAAACCTGCTGTGGCAATTGCTGCAAGTTGTCTGGGTCATACCAGTTGCATGACAGACTACACATGGTCAGTCCCATGTGGCTGGCACATGCAGCATTGGAATGTGCAATAGTAGTACCATGGTGCATTACCACACATGCAAGGTACTGACAGGCCACGCAGAAAGGAGAGGTCACCCCCCCACCAACATGCATCTGTGGCCATCTGGCACCACCACATTTTGGAGGCCACAGTCATCTGTAAGATGCATGCCTGTAACTATGTGCCATACATGCAAGACACGCATTCACACCATGCCATGGCATCCATGCAATGCACCAGTAATGACTTCAGTTTTCCATGACCATGCAGTGTCAAGATGTGTATGCCTATCATTCATGTATTCCTCAGAAATGCATGCCATGAGTCCACAATGCAGAAATAAATGTGCAATGCACATTGAGATGCTCCAGGTACAGTTTTGCAATATTCAGCCAGGATATGCTAATGGCCTCATTGCTCATTCCTTGCCCATTCCAGACATTTGCATCTTATTACAGGGTACTTGTCCCCTCATTTGCATGTGCCGAGCTGCAAATGAGCCAGGATGCACCACTCCACCATACAGGTGACTGAGAGGTACTGTAACCTTGGAAGTACAGTAAGTGTGTTTACACTGACTTTATTTTGGTTTTCTGAACCCTGCATGTCTCACAGTACATGTCACTGATGCTGTACACATCCTTGTGATTGTGTGTTTTCTCCACAGGCACCAGTATGGATTCAGAGGAGGGAAAAAATGCAGATGTCCAAATTTCACCAAGGACAAGTTATCGGCCCTCACTGAGGCCTACAATTTGAGGAAGGACCTCTTGACCTGGAAGATGGAACCAAGCAGCAACAGGCTAAGGGGTGGTCCGAGCTGGCTGAGGCTGTAAATGCCCATGGGGAGTATAACTGTACACCCTGGGAGTGCATCAAGTGCATCAACAGTGAGCACATATTGGCCAAGGAACACCTTTCTCAGTTTAAGGCATCCCACAGTACTACCAGGGTTGAGGGTCTCTCAACCATGCCTGCAATCCTGTAATGGCACAGGAGAGGCTCTCATCATCACCACACAGGGCCGTGGATCTGTTAAGAGCATCCATGGTGGTAGGACTGACACTGGAGGTGTACCGTCGTAGCACTGTGAGTATGCATTGCACAGGTATTGTAAGAGGTCTGCATGTGGTGTTCACAGGTGGTGTATGGCTTCTCACACAATCATTGTAATACTGTGGTAGTCACAGAGTTGCTGCTGTGGGACAGTTACATGCATTGCCACACATGTCTGTTGTCACTTTTGCCTGTCAGTAGACCATACCGTTGGACCATGGGTGTTGTGTAGAAGTACACCCCCGTGGTCTATGGTAGTGGTATGCATCAGGTATGTTCAGCAGACTGGTGTGCTAATGCTGACTGCTCTGCAGCAGTGTGAGACAAGCTGTGGGTGGGGGCAATGTCTTCCACTTTGGCTGTACCTCATATGGTTCATTGTGTGGCCATGCACATACTACATGACTAGCCCTCCTGTCAGAATGGCATGTGTGCCATGTGTCCCACAATTGTAGTTCTGAGCATGTGTGTCACCACCTGCATACCTGCAACACACATGAGCACATCCATGTGAATGCCACTGTTTCTTTGATATAGACATGTAGCCCTGACCATGCTTTCCTATTCTGCTTTCACAGCTCCATCACATCTCAGGGGGGCTGCACCATCCTGGGTACAGCCTGGGGGACATCAGCCAGAGATACTCATCACTAGTATGCCAATGGCTGGTTTAGCCACTGCTGCGGAGGCAAACACACAGGAGGTGGGGGACATTCTTTGCATTGCTGATCTCGTCTCCCTGTCTGGGATTGACCTCCTACACAACCTTCCAGTGCTTGCTCCGGCCATGAATGATGATGATCATCATGGTGATGACAATGATGATGACAGTGATGATGATGATGATAATGAAGTCACTCACTTGGTGAGCATCATCCCCGACGCCATTTATGTCCTTGGCATACCGGATGCCACATATACAGCTTCTGACAGCAGCAGCCATGCTGTGTCATCATGTGCACAGCCCTTACCACAGCATATGCCAGATGCCACTGTGCCAGCCATGGTTAGCCAGAAGTAGGGAACTACAGTGCTGCCTGGATGCAGCAACACCATCCACCTGGGTAATGTTGACCAGCAGCAGCTGCACAGGCACATGGTCAGGCTGACCCAGCACCCAGCCTGTGTGCACACACACAATCCCCAGGTCAACAGCTGCCTGCTGTGTGGCAGCTACAGATGGTGGATGCAACACAGCAAGTCAGCACCCTCACTGCTCATCAGCCACTACCCTAACACATGTTCCCTATTTACAAGGCCGATGAGCACACACAGCTCCTCCAGTTCTTCACTGACAGCCAGATGGGGCTCAGGGAAGCAGTGTAGATGTTGTGTGTGCAGGTGGGTCTCCTTGATGAGTAGTCAGTCATTTGGCATGCCAAGGTGCTAGGTGAGTTTCGCCTACTGCGGGCAGGCATAACTGCAATGCTGCACCTTATGCAGGCAGATACCGCAGATCTAAATCAGATTGCACAAGTCATTGAGGGGGAGGTTGTGCAGCCATGGCCATCCAGCCCTGCTGGATCCCCCACACACACCACACAGCAATCACAGCACCCCGACCCAGGGACAGAATGTGGCCAACATATTCCAGACACCATCCTCTGCCATTGGTATCCCTACGACCCCTGGTGTCAGTGGGTTTTCATGACACTTTCTTTCACACACAGCCAGGCATGGTCACATGGTTCAACACCCTTGGAGTGGAGGATTCAACCCTTGTGGCACATGGTCTCCCACGTGAGTATCCCATTCCAACTGTGAGTGGTCACGCTCGTGTCCATGGTGGCTGCACAGGCAGACACTGAGGTGTCCTGGCCACAGCTGGTCTGCCCATGTTGCCCCATAGCCATTGCTGGTTTCACATCATCCAAGATCTGCTCAGGGATATATGCTGTCATTGTACCATTCCCCACAGTACTGTGGCATGTTTGTGCCATCTGTGTGGCATCCGGGCCATGGATGTGGGCTATGGTGTTATGGTGGGTGGCATCGGAATGATGAATGCAGTTGTGGCCTACTACTGTGTGTCTGTGTCAGTGGTCTGTCTCTGACCCATGCTATTGCTCCACACCCACCTATGTTTATCCTTGGCATTGTTGCCCCTGCTGTGGACATATGTGCATGTTCTTTATGTACACATATGTGCATGTCACTCTGCCATGACTGTGTCTGGCTGCTTCGCCATGAGTCTGCTGGCTGCTGGTGCCATGAGTCAGGCATACCCAAGCCTGTGAGTATGCCTGTACTGTCACAACTGCCTCTGTTACTCACCTTTGGAGTTCAAAATGTTCCTGCATGATGGTATTCCTGTGCTGCTGTGCCCTCAGGGACAGTCATGGGTCCCTCTGTTGAAGTGGTGGCTGCTCACCCATGTCTTGCAACCCCTTATCTTCTGCACTATCACTCTCAGGTTTCTGGACAACTATTCCTTGATAGATGGCCATGTTGTGTAGCATGCAGCAGGCCAGGATTATGCCACAGGACCCATCTGGGCTATACTGTAGGGCATCACCGGACCTGTCCAGGCATCTAAAATGCATGTTTAGCATGCCGAGCACATGTTCATTGATGTTCCTTGTCATGATGTGTGCCTCATTGTACCTCTCCTCTACTTTGGATGAGGTCCACAGTATGGGGGTGAGCAACCATGGCCAGAGAGGGTAGGCACTGTCACCTGTGTGGGGGAATGTGATATGTTAGTTTTCAATACACATCCATTCAAGTCCAAATCGAGCACCTCAACATGCCTTGTGTATGCTGGTTATGTCTGTTCACACTGTTCACCTGTCTATGGTTCCCACCTGCATGTACCCTCACATACCTGTGTAGCATCCTCCCAGCCATTGATTGCCCGCTGTGTCACTACCAGCATGGCATGCCTGGCATCTGCTCTGTGGTGCATGGCTACAGCTTGGCCTGTAACTACTCCATGGTGCTGTCTTTTCCCATGGTGTCACACTACACTGTCCCACACACAGTGGCACCATCAGGGTGTGTGTGGCTGCATCTCTGTTGCCTGTGCCTGATGTGGATCTTCACATTTACTGCCATACTCATTGCACCCACCTTCTATCTCCTGTCTGTCTGTGGGTTCCACTCTGTCAGCCACATCCCATCCACTTTGCCACATGTCTGTTGGCCATTGCATTGGCTCTGACACACTGATCCACCCCTGTGCAGCCACTGGCAGTGGGTTCAGAAGAAATGTGTGCTCCATAACCATGGGGTTCTGTACCAATCACCCACTAGATGGCCACTGGGTCTCTCCCTGGACTGAAACTGGTGGCACAGGGCTGACTGGTGCCAGACGTAGGCATCATGTGCACTCCCAGCACAGCTGACATAGACATTGCTGATGCATTGCACACCACCTAGCAGCTGACGGAGTAGTTCACCATCCTGTTTATATAGGTGTCCTGATCACCACCAGGTGGTGCTCTGATTGCCACATGGGTACAGTTAATGACCTCTAGCACATTTGACATGTGTATGACCCTGTGGAAGTGCTGCATTGTTTCCATATGCTCTGCTGCTGTGCTAGAGAGTGTGATGAAGTCCACAGCATGGGGCAGCACAGTGGTGTGGAACTGTGTGAGGAAATGGGACATTATAGACTGGGTGATATCAGTGGTGTTATCCACTGGAATCTAGAAGGTTCCCATGGTGAATATGCACATTGCTGCTGTCACCTTTGTCTCCACTGTCATAGCATGTCTTCTGTGTGTTGGTGCCTGCAGCTCATCATGGAGCATCTCACAGAGCTGTCTCAGAATTGCCCTTTTGAGGTGTTACCAGCCCACAATTTCTGTGTCATTCAGCTGTTTGAATGTCACATAGTTTTGGTATCATATCTGATGTGCACACTGCCTGTGGGCTCTTCTGTGGCCACATTGCTGTTCTGCCAGTCTCCTCACATCTGCAATGACTGCTGCCATGAGGAAGACTGACCCATCCATAGTTGCAGTTCTGCACACAACCTATTTTTGAGATGAGCTGTACTTGCCCGACTCATTTTGGCTGACTATGTGGATGTGCGGCACATTCATTGGTACTCCCCCTGTACAGTACAAGTTACATTAAACTGTTCCTCTGATGAGATGCTTTAGCATTTCTGATTGAGTTGCATAAATGTTGCTGGATCCAGCAGAAAGCCCTGTAGAAACAGTTCCTTAAGACTTAAAATGTGGTTTTGTATTGCACTGTGACTGGACTGCACATACATTTCGAATGAGTTGCAAAAACATTTTACAAACGTGAGCAGGTTAAGCATTGTAAAACACTACAATATGAGTTGCCAATGCTCTACCAGCTGTAAAGAACAATGTTAAACCAACTCATTGGTGGGAAAGTTTAATGTGAGTTGCACTGTATTTGTGCTGTTGACATTATTTCTGCATGATTACATATTTGGACTTGGGCGACTTATCTCATCCAGTTGAATATTGTGCTTTGGAGCATTTTCCAGGATGTGGGGTACATCTCTATTTTGGGCTGCAAATCTCCTTTGAAAATGTAGACCTGTATGTACAGTGTTTGTTCCCAGATTTAAGTATATGACTTGAAAAATTAACAAGCCAGTTACAAAACATTGGCACTTTGAAATTAGAGGGAGATTCGATTCCTCTATATTGTTTTGATTTGATAATAAAAGCACTGAAACTTGTCCTGGGTGAGTGAGTCATTATGCCATATTATGATTGTTTCACATGCCAAGGCATGTGGAATAGAGCCCTTTGGTGATATCTGCTTCTTTCATGGTCATAGAGGTTCATCCTATCCTACCTTTGGTTGAGAGAATCCCTGACCATCGAGAGGATTAAATCAGAGTTTAAAACTTACCTCTTTCAAAAAGCTTTCCCAGATGATTTTAATTAATTTATATTTATATATTTGTATTTATTGATGTGTTTTATTGCTGTTTGTGAAGCGCCTTGGTTTTAAGAAAGGTGCTATAGAAATAAAGATTGCTTTGTTTTGCTACCTGTGTTAGAAGTCAATTGGACCTACAAAATACTTACTCAGTGACATTAGAAAGTATTTTGCAACTAGACAGTTGCACTAAAACATACTTGGAAATGCAACACAGTCATACTATTGCACAGTGTGGGTCATGATTTGAATATCTGGTGTGCAAACATTTGAATCACCCAACTCATTAAACTAGCTTTGTGAGATCAGTCAGTATTAAGGAGGGAAAAAAGCATAAAGTAAGCTCTCGGAAATCCCTAATAGACATCATATAAGTGTTTTTTTTTCTATTTTGTAGGGTTACCATACACAGGGAACCAGATAAATGTTTATACTGTGTGTGGAGGTGGAGGGATGACCAGGTGAGATGGATCATCAGTGCTGGGATTGTGTTTTCTTATGTATGTAGCAGAACGGTTCATGATGAGTACAGAGTATAGATTGTGTGTCTGTGTTTATTGAGGTGGGCAGCACAAAGTATTAAGGATGTTCTTGTATTTAAACATGGTGTGTGTGTGTGTGTGTGTGTGATGCATCTTTGCTTATTTTTTGGGGGGGCTGCACTGTATACTATAAAGAGTGAGTTTATAGTTACTCATGTAGTGAGGTAACATAGTCTTCCACATGTAATAGACTGATTCTTGCCTGCCTATGATATCACATACTGTATGATGTAGTCCAGGAGACATCTGAAGCACATACCTCTCAACCTTTCTTCATCAAAATGTGTGACAAGATGTGTGACAAATGAGCAAAATGTGGGACATATCATCAAACATGGCACTGCAAGCTCAGAACACTATGGCTATCAGTGCACTAGTGTTCATAATGTTTGCTGATAATTGAACACAATAGATAATTATGAATTTCTGCTTTAAAGCCTCTGTGAGAAATGCGGAATATCACTACCTCGATGTGGGACAAAGGATTTCTGAGGGTTAAAATGAGTGACGTACCTTGTAATGTGTGACAGTTGAGAGGTATGCTGAAGCATGTTGTATTTTATTGTTCTGTTCTAGCAGGCGGCTATTTAAAACATAAACTGAAGCCCAGACGTAGGTAAAGTTTCAAAAGGGCGGCAAAAGTCAGGCATCATAGAACTGACAAAAAAACTTCAGATTAAGCTATATTTAAATCATTCATTAATTAATATAAACAGATAAATAGCAGCATAACCTCCCACAAAGGCATTGTTTCAAGTCATACTTGATGTGCTATCAAGGTGTAGCCTGAGTACAAAATTACACCTATTTATGCTGTTATACAGATCACATTATATGTTCAAATCCTCACCCCACTGTTAGTGAACCATTCATTTATCCCCATTACAGGAAATGAGTTTGTTTGTACTCTGACATACAAGTAAAGTGCAGCACAGCAAACAATACAACTCAAATTAATAACATCACATTAATAAAGTGCCTCAATATAAAATATATTGAAAACTATACATTTTCTTAATAATTATGCCCTTATGAATCATTATATAGCACCATAAACTAACATGCAGAGAGAATCAATTTTCCTATAGTATTTTTAGGGCTGCAGTGAGCACAGCCTTGCAGTCCTTTTATGAACATTCAGAAAAAGGACTCCACATTCTTTCTGAATGAACAACATGTTGGAGTGCTTCACAGTCCACTCCACCTGTGAAGCAATCTGTCCATGTAGTCCTTACTGACCCATCACTGCGCTATTTCCTATCAGCTTTTAAACATGCAGCCTAGCAACGCTGCTTGTCCCGACCCTTTTCTCATAACTCTCACTCCCCTTTCAATTATCAGAAACTGCCAGGCATTCCAAATGAAGTAGTCCGCCCATCCAAGGATGTAGCATTCATAAAGGGGAAATCTATTTTATTTACAGCTGAACTTTCAGGAGGGGACCTGCGACATAACCCCATTTTAACAAAAATTCCTATATAGTGTCACTTCCATTCCAGGATCACTGATTGCACTCCTTACATTTTGTGTCCCACTGCTTAACTCCCAGTGAGTATCTGCTCTATCTTCACCACCCCTCCCACTGCAGTCAAAGTTGGTGCCCTTATCACTGTGAGTTCTCAGAACAGGTTTACTTTTGGCACATATTTGAGAAGCAAGTATTGTTTGTGAGCACTCCATATGGTTCCACTGAATTTCATTTGGCCAAAGCTGCTAGAAGTGGACTCCAGCAGTGTTTTCCAGGGCTTAAGTGTCACCCCCTCCCCCGTCTGCAGGTAACCTTACTAGACAGCCTACTTGAATAATTCACAGCTGCCTATACTAGATTTTGATCCCTTCCTTTAGAGCCTTGCCAGATACTGAGGGAGAATATTTAAACACAGAGCTTAGAAAGGGTTAAGTATTTCTGACACTCATAACTTGCAGGACCACAGTTTTGCTTTAGGGTGGTTTATTCCATTATTAGAAGGCAGCAGATTATGAAGGTCTATACCAACTTGCTGACTGACACAGGGATAGGGCACTTGGAACACTACTTTTATCTAGAGCATGCTAATGTCTTGTAGTTAATTTATGTACTTCTCTTAATTAATGTATACTCACTAGTATTAAAACATTTTTACAACTGTGATCATGCACCTTTAGCATTTACATTGACTAATGGCACAGTACCAGTTGTGGTGTGGTGTGGGGCATCGGTAGGTAAGGCCATGCAATTACTAAGTGTGGTACATTGTGTGCAGCTGCAATCAGGGATGTGTACATTTGGTGTACATGGCCTCAGTTTTTGTTATTGATCTCCACTGAGAATGCAGTACCTGGTCAGGTGGGTGGGGATGTCTCGTAGTACATTTAGACAATTGTTTATTTCTGTCACCTGCTGCTGGATGTCTGTCATTGGCTGGGTTGACTTGGTACTCCCCCATACTTGCATGAGTGTGTGTGTGTGTGTGTGTGTGGTGCTGGGGGGGGGAATTCGGAGTTAGGGTTTTCAACCCTAACAGCGAATTTCCTCACTTTTGTCACTGTGGAACAACCCTAACTGATGCATTAAATGGAGTTTTTTTGCCATGAATATCCTGTCTTTTTCAGAAGTAGTACTCACTATAGTACATGATTTATTGTTCTAAGAATACTGCACATACATACAAAAAAATGTTTCAAAATCAGGAATATTTCAAGTCTTGTAGTACTATTTTCTGTTATTTACAGTAACAGTACTTCACTGCGAATCATATAGTTTTTATATAACTCTATTCATTGTAAGTTTTCACTGTTATTCCATTTTCTCTTTTTTTATGTTACAGTGTCTTACTCTTTTTCTTTGTGCATTCAATGTAAGTACTGTTCAGACACATGATGAATGTAGCAATGTATGGGGTGAATATTTAACGTATGCCAGGTATGACACAACCCTTGGCACACCAGAAGTTGCTTGTGCAATGGTGTGTCGTGGTTACATCCGACAGAACTGCACTATGGTGTAGTATTTTGAATATCACAGCCTTGGTACGCTAACTGTGCATGTTGTAGTACTACTGCTACAACACAACTGTCTGTCCAGAGTGTGTCATGCAGAACCGCTAGTGGAATTGTCATTGCACCATGCAGTGCTTCTCACATATTCAGAATGTGATATCCAAACAGGTTCATTATCACTACAAGACACACAGAGAGACATTTGACTCTTATTACAGCCCAATTTTCATGTTACTACCATACACAATTACCATTCTCTCAGAAGTAGTGGGAGGTGCACAGACAGTCAGCAGTCATAAAAAACAACACTGCATGCACCCCAGTCAGACAAATTCATTAGCACCCACTAAAAGATGCAATATTAAAAATAGTTCAGTGTATTGTTCTGACCCAATAACAAGCATCATTAAATGCACAGCCTCAAAACTGCAATATCCCTCCTGGTGTAGTGTGGCGCAGTGAGCCCAATCTCAGTCATCATTAACACATTACTACAAAGGACAATATTGTTTATGATACACAGAGCCAATTCATGATTGATAAAGAGCATCTGAACCTTATAAAAAAAATTTAAAACCCTGATGCTGAATCATACACTAGAGCACACTTGACAGTAAATCCTAACACCATTATTTAGTGTATGACACTTACCAGGTGTCTGTAGTGCAGATGGCTTCCACCATGCCACTGACAAACTAACAGGTCAGTATACTTGAACAACCATTGTTTATCAACACCAACCAATGGGTATGCAGCCCATGCCCAGCTACTCACAACAGATATGTAAAGAAAAAGATGTGCATAACTAGAAGACTATATGACATGAGATGGATACCATTAGTTCATCTTGTGAACAAATGGATATGTTACCATAGTAACTTGTCATTTGATAGACATTGGGGTTACAACCAACTGAGGTAGTGGCACCAATCATGTGAAGAGGGGTGGGAGAGGCTTGCTGGGACTGAGTGGATGACTTTGGTGTGAGTACACAAAAACTCCACTGTGTAAAACCATTTAATTACATACTAATCAATACAAGCACACAGTGATAATTGTGGTACACCAACACGGAAATGCCACTGTTGTACTAGTGGGGGCATACTCATCTTCATCATGACCCACATACACACATACTGTAGCACTAAGTCTATGAAACAACAGCAGTGTGCCACAAATAGTGTATTGTACCATTGTCACACATCTCAGTAACTTCTATGGAGACCCACAAGTGTAACACCACAATAGTGTGGTATGATCTTTCAGCAAATGATGAAATAACAGTTGTGTAAATTTTCTTTGCAAGTATTGGAAATAAAATCCCCAGTACACAATAACACAGCAAACACAAGAGAGTATAAATTAACTATTTTGTTTACTATAAAAATATGAAAGATTTTAAAAACCAAAGGCAAACAAAAATATATTTCTCTTTATAAAACCATACAAAAATATATATTTACAAATATTATAGAAAAGAAATAATAAAAAAAATACTTGTTAAACTGTGTATTTTCTTCATACACAAATAAATATTTTATGAAAATAAAGTTTGTTTTTACATAAATAAAAAAATAAAAAAGAATTCAATACTAAAAGTCATTTTTGAAGAAAACAAAAGTCTTTGGCCAAGACTTGCACGAGGTGTATGCACTGCTTGAGGCAATCCAAGGTGGAAACTGGATTCGATATGGAGGTGCAAAGGTAGTGTTAGCTGTTGCGCCCTCCCAGAGGAGATACCGGACTACTGTGAAGGGTGGTCAGTTTGTCCCAGGGAAGCTGCGGGAACAGGTGGTGCTGGAGGAGGCAAAGCACTGGTACTGGCCACAGTGCCGTCAGCTGCTGCTACGACAGGCTCGAGCACGAGGTTGACAGTCCGCTGTTGCTCTTCCAAGAAGGACAGCATTTTACGCTGTCCTTCAAGGAGCGCAACATTATCCTTTCTCAGACTGGCAACCTCGTGCTCCAGCTGTCTATAGCAATGGCAGTGGCCAGTACATCTTCTTAATCACCGGTGCCCTACAAAGAGTCAAAATAAATAAATTAATACACAAGACTAAGAAAACAGTTATAACTTTCAATTATTCAACTTTAAAGATTTACTAGCTACTGCAGTATCATTAATGCATTAATTTGGCACTTATGATAGTATTTAGAAGTCTGATGCAAAACTATATTGTTGTCTTGTTTGTTTGTCTATAATACTTTATTGACCATATTATCTAATGAGCTAACAGCAAGAAAAAACTTGTACTAACATGTGATTTCCCATGCTATTCTTCTATTTTATTGACTAGACATAAATATTCAGTATGTATATACTTTTGCATAATCAACAGTACAGTACCATACAGTTAAAATAGATCCTCATCATGTGTGAGATTCTTAACTTTCCCATGTCTGCCTATAATGTCTAGTCATCTCTGCAATAGAAAACAAAACTACCTTCACACGAACAGTATCATAAGATACTTTTAATGTGTACATCATCATGATCACTTTCATGGTTGTTTGAAAATAAACAGCTTTTGAGTCCTATTTCAGACCCTCAACACACATTAATGTTTTAAATAATTAAGTTACTGATATTACATTCATTTGGCAAAACACCATTAACAAGCTGTCATTTAAAATAATCATAGACTTACATTCTGAGAATTGCATACAACAGGGAAATCTAAATAATTCTGTCTTGAAGAACACACCCTGTATGTCCACTCAGTAACCTACATATTTACATATCAACAGCGAAAATGTATTCAACAAATATGCCAGAGATCTTGAAGTACATGAAGAAGATAAATAACAGATTTGCAGCTAGCATAACTACAAGAAATTCACGACTAACCTAAAACTAAAACTAGAGCATGGAAAAATCTAGGCAAAACAAGCAGATTTAATTCATTAGTGCAGTGCTGGATGCCCGTAATGTGCTGATCACTGTGCTGTTGCACGGACACAGGGTGAAAGTGTTCAAGACAATGTGACACAGCAGTAATAAGCTTTTTAAATGTACTATCTCACATTTTGAAACAAACAGTTGTCAATGCCGATTGCTGCTTTGCTATCATTGGCATTGATAGTGTAAGAGTCATAAACATTTGAACTGATACCAACCCACCCCCACCCTGGAGAGAGTGACAGGCATTAGCATGTCCCTCTGTCTGTTAGATATTGCAGGGCAGGAAAACATGTTGGTCATGCTGTAATAAAAAACAGCTGTACAGTACATTAGGAGGTGAAAAATAAATGACAGTGTTCAAAATTTGGCATATAAATAGACAAAATTTTTAAACCTACTACAGTGCATGGGAAATATCCAATACATGCTTGCGATGATGGAATGTAATGCCCATCAGACACCAAATGTTTTACATAGGCATATTAGTACCTTTGATCACATGCAGTGTCAGTGTTATTTCCTCACACTGTACCAAGAACTGATTTTGCACAGCACCCACGCCATCATACAGTGAAAGCATGAAAACACAGTTTGGACAGTATGGGTGGACATTCAAAGTGTGCCACTCTGTGGCACAAGGCCGTGCAGTGTTGAAAAATTTGGCAATGTGATGTGTGTGGGGCAATATTCAACAGAGTTTTGCTAATCAACAACTCCTTTGAATAGCACCCCCCCAGTCACAGCCAGTGTATGCTATAGTGGAACTTGCACCAGTGCAAATGGTCAGACTACTGCATTCAACATGTGGTGGCACAACTTCCATTGTGCCATGTACAAATGTGTGATATTCATAGGGTGATGTGCAAACAGGCCCATAATTCACTCCATTATTCAGTTTACTAACATTTCCTCACTTCATGATCACCTTTGAAAAATCCACACATGTCACAGTGCACTGAAGATCATCACACTGCACTGTAGAGGTAAGTATGAGGTTGGGAAGGGTAAAGAGAGACACGCTGCACAGCATTCGGGTTCAACTGGGAAGAGGGGTCATCAAGACTACGAGGCACATTTTTTACTTTAACAGTGGGAAAAAAGCAAAAGCATCATTGGACACTTTTTGTGTTCCAGACCATTTAGCTCACTGGGATGTCCTCCCAGCATGGTGCCTGTTTTTTTGGCTTGGGTATCCGTAGTCATCGATCCATTGCCACCCTTGTCAGCTCACAGCACAAGTAAGGTCAATAATGGCAACAGGGATTTTCCCCCTCAGCAAAGAAAGACAGTGGTACTGGGTCGCTAGCCAAGGGGTATTGCTCACACCCCTCACAATTCAACATTTGGAGTGAGTATGCCAACAGACAGTGAGCTCCCCCTGTCATCACAGTAAAACAGCAAGGTGTGGTTACCAACAGGGGGATTGAGCACCACCAATGTTGACAACTGTAGGCTACTTTCCAAACATGCACATAATAGCAGCAAGAGCACAACCAAATGGTGTGCTGAGTATGATAAGCTTTGTTCAGATTGAAGTAGACCTTCGCTTACATATGCAGGGTGATTGGGTAATCCGGTACGCACCTACTCATGTGTAACCTGCATTCACCCAAGAGCATCACACCCCCCAAATCAGCACTCTCCTCATATGTTGCTGTGCAGCTGCAGCAAGGCAATATAAAAAAATGTTTACACTCCCATAAAATAATATAATCACACAACTGCTCAACTGAGACACAATAATAATAACATACATTCTAAGTTCACAGTACTGTGGGACTACATCTTGCTTGGAAACATTTTCAGATTTCACTTACGTGGTGGGCTGGCGCTGGCCTCCTGCTTCACCTCCACTGGTTCTGCATGGTCAGCTTCCCCGGGCTCTATAGAAGCAAACAAGTGAAAAAATGATCACATTAATAGATGAAATATCAAACTACAAGTCTTTTTCTTTAAAACGTTCATTACTAATACTGCATCATTGTGTACAGCTAACATATGAACACATGTCTCTTTACTAAAACAGCTCTCTGTTCAGGTGGATTTATGTTCTTAAGTCAGTATTACATGCATACTGCAACTCTTATCTGCAGAGAGATAAAGCACCTTACAAGAAGAGTATGAAAAATACAAAACATTATTACTAATAAATGTGACACAACATAATTTTATGATGTAGTGCGTTTGTCACACCATGAGTGTACAATACTGTAGATCTGCATATACTTATTCACTGATATCCACCCCATTGACTGTTATTGTGCCAGGAACAACATAACATGTTACTTGCCACTGTTGTAGTTACAGTCAGTAACCCTTATACGTCAAACCATGTACGGCACATTACTGTGGCCACAGCACAAAGGTACACAAAATTGAAATAATGAAACCCTGTGTCTGTGTTCTTCCAAGAGAAATGTCCATCTAATCCTGAGCAGACTTAATATAAAAAATTCATTTTTTTCTGCTGCTTCCCTAACAATGTTTGTCCACTTACATTTTCACAGAAAGAAAACACAGAAATCTATTATTGCTAGTATACAGTGTACAACTAGCAGTGCCTACCCATTCATGCCAATACAAAAAATACTGTGATAATGCATATTTCTTTCTGTAAAATATCCTAACAACCTTATGTGTATCTGTAATTAACTTACATGTAGACATAACCATATGATGCCCTGCTTTTTAAACAGTTTGACAATATGTATAATTATAATAGCAAGAACGCAAACATATGTATCATGTTACTGTTCAGTTAATCACCTTCTACCTAAATATGGCAGTTGTTTATATGTTATTCAACATATTACCCCTACAGGGCTATTAACACAGCATTAAAATAACCCTAGTTCATGTCTAAAGCCTTAATAAAACCAAGGCTGTCACCATTCCCAGATTTATGCTCAAGTACAAACATTGGCAAAGACTTACATTATTTGTTTATTAACAAACATGTAGGCAGTCTCCATACTGTCCATTTACATATATTTAAATTATAGAAATGAAACATTGCCAGCAGATATAGAAATAATCAGTTAATAACCATCTAGGAGCATGTGGTAATCAGCAACAAATAATTATACACCACACTAGTGAATATCAGTGAGACACCATCAACATTCTGATTAGTAATGATTAGTTGAACATGAAACTCCACCACCAAAAGTAGCAGAGAACAACAGATCCCTTCCCCCCCCAGCAGACCACATGGACTGACAAGTAGTCCTATGGACATATATCCATTGTCACATACATGAGAAATGGTATCACACTCATATGTTAGTATACATGACACATATTTTCATGTATCAATTGACATCTTTCCATTTTTGGGGATAATATGTGCTACATCAGCATACATTTACAGTCTGTTATAATAGACAGACATCTCTACCACTGGTGTCAGTAAACACACAGCAGGCAATCAGGTGTGTGCTGAAGTACTAATTATCACACATCAAAAATCTCGCAGAAGCATAACAGCAGTTATTATTTCACTGCCAACCACTGTATTACACCTAAATAATACACTTAGCAGGTTACTGCAATTGGTGTATTGTTTCAAAGTACACCACACATTGAAAGTCCAGCAACCTGGCAACAGCTATATCCAATGTTATCTGTGACTGTTAGCAGTCCTACACCTCCACTGTTGCAAGACACTCAGTAGGCAATGTAATATTTATCTATCATATCCTCATGCAGCTTGTTGTGCAATGGAACAGGAAGCAGATATATGAAGATAAACATCACTGTATTAAAGAAATACAGATTCTGTTCCACCAAGGATGTGATACCTAATCACACTGCAGAGACACATACTCATTTTTAAGTGTTGTCTCTTGGCAAATGACAGACTGGCTCTTCCTTTCTTGTACTGAATGATTTCAAACAATGTTTTCAACCCACTCAACAACTACAAAGAATACATACATGATTCAAATAATACTTAATCAGTAAAGACATTTAAAAAAATACAGCCTTAACTTCTGCAGCTCACACATAACATTATTTCCTGATACAGACCAATGACATACTACAATAATTTATATCAGACTCTTACCATCGGACTCAATGACAATGACACTTTCTGTGTCCAACTGACCACCCTCCACAGCTTCACGCTGTGCCGGTACTACCTCGCGGGAAGCCGGGGGAGACCTCCATTGTTTTGTCATGAAACAGAAAACAAAAGCATATGTAAGTGGTAGATGTGAATAACATAAAATATTTCAAATACTTGCAACAACAGTAAAACATGCATCACATAGATAACATTGCTTCTCATTATACACTGCACAAGCATTGTGGGCACATATTACAATAACAATTACAATTGATCTAAAATATAATGTTTCAAGACCACTACAGCAGTGCTCTAAATGAAGATTGGTGGTTTCTACACAACCATGTCACTGTTATTTAATTTATCTGTCCCCAACAATACTTTTGCACATCGAGCATGTATCTTTGCAGTGAAACAAAACACATTTTACCCAAGTTCTGAACAATGACAGCTGTACTGTTCATAAAGAAGTGTGAAAACATTTCAGTAGTGGTAATCTGTACTGAAAACATTACGAAGTACTGAACTTAGAACCCTACGTAGAAACTGCATAATATTCACTCATAAGAGATATGCAGAAAACTACAAAAATAAGTATCAGTCCCATTATACAGATAATCAACATTTCCTCAGTTCATGGTTACTTTTGAAAAGAGAAAACGTGTTCCTGTTCCAGCAAAGATCATCATGCCAAAATTCAGATGTAACTATGGCATGGGGGTAATTCCTGGGAAGAGACAAGGGAAGGTGGACTGCTAAGGACAACAGGAGAGGGTACCAGTGCTGTCTGTCCCAGTCTGGAGGAATCAGAATCACCTTGTAGGGTTGACACCTGATTTTGAGTAGCACCTTGAACAGGAGAGGGAAGGGGGGAAAAGCATACAGGAACTTCCCTTCCCAATTGAGAACCAGGGCATCCAGGGGCACTGAGCCCAACACTGGGGTCTGCAGCAAAAAAGTGTAAGTTGGTGATAGCTGGGGCTGCAAAAAGATCTATCTGTGGTGTGCCCCATCTGGAGAAGATCACCTGCAAAACCAGAGGATCCAGTGACCATTCGTGGTGGCCCTGAGATATACTTCTGAGAGCATCTGGCAAGACATTGTCCTTGCCTAGGAGGTGTACTGCTGTAAGAGAGGTGTTCAGGGAATAGAGCAGAGACCACAACTTCATTGCATCTGTGCACAAGGCTGTACACCAAGTACCCCCTTGCTTGTGTTGATATACCACATTGTGGTGGTATTGTCTGTCCTGATCTGAACAACTTTGTTCTGAACAGACTTGGAAAAGTTTAAAGTACTAGAAACAGTGCTCTGAGTTGCAACACATTGATATGAAGCAGAGAAGCACAGGCAGAAAGGGTGCAAGCACCCTCGGCCTAAATCCTCTGCCAAACAGGCACTCTGATGGGTTTGCCAGGGCCAATTCTGCACCACCTGTAGGTGGCAGGCTGGCTTACTTTGTGCACAACTGAAAGTCTTTAACATTTAAGATTGATGTGAAGCAGAGATTTCTGAGGGGACCACAACCCTTAGGTGGTCAGATCTCCCAAGTGGGCCCCCTACTCCAAGAGAGAGCCATGTGTAGTAAGGATTAAAGAGTGAGACTGAGTGACAAAAGGAACTCCCTGTCTTACATTGTCCTGATCCTGCCACCACTGCAAAGCCTGGATGAGGGTTTGAGTCACTGGTATCAGTTTGATCAGAGAGTCATTTTTCTGAGACCAAAAGGCTCTCAAGTGGAACTGAATGTCCCTCATCTGAAATCTTGCTCCCTGCACCACTGCTGTAGAAGCAGCCATGTTCCCCAGGACCTGCAGAAAATGCTTTGCTGGTCGAGACACCTGTAGGGTGAATGAAGAGGCCAGTGTGATAAGTGTCCTTGCCCTATCCAGGGGAAGTAAGGCTCTTGCCTTTTCTGTATGTACCTCTGCACCTATGCAGGTGTGGAGCTGAACAGGCTCTAGAACTAACTTTGAAAGATTCAGAAGGAAACCTAGAGAGGTGAGCATTTGCTGAGTTATCAGCAGGTGTAACTTCACTTAATCTGGGGACTAGCCTACTATGACCCAGTGATCTAGGTATGGGAAGATGGCAATCATTTGCCTTCTTAGGGAAGCAACTACTACTGCCAGCCATTTTGTGAACTCCCTTGGAGCAGAGGATAGGCTGAAGGGCATTGCTCTGAATTGGTAATGGCCTGAGGGCAGCTTGAACCTGAGCTATTTTTGATGGGACCTTCTGATGAGAATATGTAAATAGGCACTCTGTACTGTGTGTGGGTGGGGGCATGTAAGACAGTGGAATCAACAGGGCATTGGCCACCTCCCACCAGCTATACAATAACTTGCCATGCTGAGGTAGGCACCCACTGTAGCATGTGTATTTTTGTGTGGGGGGGCCACCACACCATTCCCTACATAGCGTGTGGTTGGTGGCGCAGCACACAGTATTGATACGTACATGTCTATGTGTCTGTGTGTGTGTGGAGGAGAGGACACATCAGCAGTCAATATGGTATTACTGCTCATTGAAACATACTTCCCCTTTTAACTGTACGCCAATGCATTTTGGACTTGTGATAGACAGCTGCAGCACACATTGGAATACTGCAAACACACCTGCAAATACAGTACCTGAATTGGAACAGGTCTGGAACAGGTCTGAAGTGTAGTATGATGGCACTATGTCTGATGAACATGTGTGCAAACTAACTTTTAATACATACACAGTATTACAGTGTTACAACTTTCATACCACTACATTACAGTAAATAAACAGTAACATATTGTTCTCTACCAACATACTATGATAGGAACTGTGTATATGGATGGATGTACTATTTCTGGTATGGCTATGTCACTAAGCTGTGCCTTGTGACTCAACAACACCACAGTTAATAAAGACAACAATTTATCTACATGTTTTCATAGTACATCCTTACATATAGTGTTAAGTATTATGCTGTGTGCCATAATTGTAACAAATTCTGAATGAATGCACATCCATTATTAAAAGTTCTGCTGATTTACTTACGGTGAGTAAGGCGCTCCCCTGCAGCTGGCTTGCCAGCAGCTTCCCATATCTCATACGTGAGGTAGTACCAGCATGTGTCATTGTCTGGTATCCCCTCACACTGTTTTAAAACATAAAAACACTGGCACAACAGCTTCCACTTCAGCTGCACTATTATTTTGTTTTTGACTTTCAAAACAACATGCAGGTAGCAATTTATGATCCTCCACATCAAATCCAGTTTCCTGTTGGTACTCCTCATAAGAACTCTGGCATTCCCCCTGGCTTGGACTGCCTCAAGCAGTGCACACACCTCTCCCAAGGTCTACTGCCTCATTTTTTTTTTATTATTCAGTTCTGAAATACAAACAGAAAAAAAAATCCACATTACTATCATCTAACAATATCAATGATTTGTTTAACTAATTCCATGTAGTACTTATGAAATTAAAGAGCAAAAGAGCACGTCTGCTTCAGCATGGCAGAAATACATCTCACTAGCATTATGCAGCCCCAACAAGGGATTCGGCACCCTGAGCACTGACAACATCTGCTGCCATGCTGTGGTGTCCCACCAGCATGCCATCCAACACTCTCATGGGGGATACTGCACCCAACATCAGATTGCCCACACCATCATCTATGCATGTCTACTACACTGAGGTGGTCACAGAGCGTGAGCTGTACAACTCTCTTTTGCATTCTTGCACCAGAGCTATTGAGCTGTTGCACACTACCCTCACCTATACAGTGTATTACAGAGTCCATTACATACAGTAGTATGCATCCATGTGTGTGTGTGCAGGTGAGTACCAGACTTGAACATGTGATATCCTACCACTGTCCATCAAACCATAACTACAGCCTTCAACCATACACCACAGCATTGTAAAGTGATGTAAAACACAGCTGAACCACACATTGCAGAACTGTGCATGTACCTGCAAATACACTGAATACATTTGAAGAGGGCTAACAAACCTGATGAAAGTTAAACAATATCATAATTGTGTTGTACATTCATGCTAGCACACATACAAATAACTCCACATATGTGTTCCATTCAACATAGCTCTATTTCCAGACATAACACTAAAGAAACCTATACATAAAACTGCACCACTGTGTTTCACTGTTGTTGCACCCATACCATCCTGTTACAAGGACAATACTGTAAGACCACAGTGAATGTTACATTCACTTAACAGACTCAAACTATATTAAAATGTGAACACATAACAACATCATACAATTGTGCACAAACAGCAACATGTTACATTGCTATTGCTGTCTCCCCACTATTGTTACACAGCATCCCACAATATGATTATTCCAAACTCATATATGTCCCATATGTGTAACTGATGTATGCAGCTGATCTATTTTTTGACCACATTTATACGGTTCTGAGAAGAACCTTTGTGTATACTGTAATATTTCCTCAAACAGTCTGACAATCTTAAAGGACTTTGAGGATTCCATCTCAAAGGTCTCCCAGGAAATGGCAATTGCCAGCATGCTAGAAATGTACACCGTCTGGTAGGAATAGCCAATCATTACAGTACTTTATTTCTGGGTGACTTATAGTATACATTCCATGCATGCGTAGAAAAGCAGTTATTTGTACATTTACTTTTCTGTGAGCTGTGTTAATCAGGTACATATGATGTTCTGCTTGCCAGACCCTACGCTCTATAATATCTGAAAACATGATAATACAGGCAGGCAACATACTCATGATAGAAGTAAGGTCAAATTTTGCCTCTGTAACTTAATCTACCCAGCGTTTTGAGCCCAAATCATTGCCTCCAAGATGTATTAGCAGTATGTCAGGAGGAGATTGAGTTCTCAAAAGTCTGTGCATGGTTGGCATAAGATGTTCCCATCTCATGCCACCATGACCAAACCATCTTACATAGCAATCTGGGAGCTGCAGGTCCCTCCCAAAATTACTATGAACAGCAAACTCAGCGGCTCATCTCACAAAACCACTTCCAACTATCCACAAAGTCTTTTTGCAATTTTCTGCCATTCTAAGTTTTAACACTCAGAAGTGTACAAAGAGCAACAAAGAAAGTCAGTGTTCACCCTGCAGTGACCAGGCAGTACTGAAAATAAAACTGATATTTTCCCTCCTTATTTCAAGCCAGCTTCAGTGGGCTGAGACATAACACACAAATGAAAAATTAACATTGCCTACTGCTGTGGGTTCATTAACCAATCTAAGTAATGCAGTCACTATTACTAGATTTCTGTTCCAGCTAAAATCTGCAAACATTGAGAAGTGGGAAAAATTCATCCTTTTCATAGGCAGATTTAAACAATTACAACAGCAGAAACATAACTGATTGGTTCTGTTTTCTCTTAGGCCTCCATGTGCACCTTCCTATCACCCTCTATTTGCAGTTGTATCTGTACAAGTTAGTACTAAAATGCTATCTGACTTTAAACTCTTTTCTCTAAATAATACAGCATGTTAGATAATAACAAGTAACATAACGAGATTCAGCATTGAGAAACGTTTTGATTAATAGTATTTACATGTTGTTATCATTTTTTATCATACTAGAAAAATGATTTTAAAAATAGACTGTACTTACAGTTCTGAAAGTGCTGTTTCTCACTGATGCCTAAGATGGCTCCTATTGACTACTTCTTCAGTGTTGTCCGTCTCTGATTGGTTGTCTGACATGGCCTGACAAATCTTGTATTACATTACTAGAACCAGCTGTCAGTCAAACGCACTGAAATCTGATTTGATAATGAATGTATTTGACACTCTCAAGTGTTCAATTTGCGACACTTTCGAATGCCCGGAAGTAAATTTGCGAAACATTCGCACTGCAACAGTATCTTTTGCGACACTTTCGCATGCACGAAAGTTAAATTTGTGAAAGGTTCGAACTTCGACATTACTTTTCATCATGCTGTTGAACGCACTAAAGTACAATTTGCAACACTGTCAAATGCACGAAAGTACTATTTGTGACACTTTCGTGCATTCGACAGTAATTTTCCAAAAGTGTCTATGTATTGCCACAATTTCAGGATTTATGGCAAAATAGCACAATTTTCAATAATAAACACATTATGTGCTGTGTAGGTGCTTTGAACTCAGTGGACTTCAAATATTGAACATTTCCAAACTTCCGAGTGTGCATAACAACTCATGAATGCAGAGTTGTAAAACAGTTATTTGGTAAATTTTCACCAAATTTAAACAAAGCCATTTTAAGACCTCTGCTCATGAACAGTGTCGCTGTGATTTTTCATCATTTGTACCATATAGTCATTTCGCACATCAACTGAGCCATAACGCAGTACATAAGCAAAAAGACATTTTTGGCAAGATGTGAAAAATGACATCTGTACTACTCATAAGGTTGTATGTTAAAAACAAAATTTTAACAATCTGAACTGAAAACTATGAAAATACACAAACTTACAAGTGTACATATTAAGTGCGCTGCACAAGGTCATAATACAGTCATTTTTTGGAATTCTTACACAAAATTTTCAACATACTCATTTTAAGTCATCTGGTCATGAACAGTGTCACTGTCATTTTCTTACTGTGCCCCACAGAGTGATTTCATAAACCAACTGCAGCATTGCACGCTACATGTGCGGAAGCACATTTTGAGCAAGATGTAAAAAATAACAGCTACAATGCTCATAAACAGGTATACTAAAAACACAATGTTGAGAATCTGCAGTAACATTATTGAAAATCTGCAAACATACAAGCATACATAGCAACTGCACTACGCACACTCATACAACAGTAATTCTGATTTTCCATCTAATTTTAAACATAGTAATTTTAAGAGCTTTGGTGATGAACAATGTCACTGTCAAGTTTTTGTCTACCATATAGTGATATCATGTACTGACTGTGCCGTAACTCACTTCATGCTCGAAAACACGTTTTGGTCAAGATGTGAAAAATGACAGCTATACTACTCATAAGTAGGTCTGGTAAAAAGAAAATGTTTAAAATGTGGACTAGAAATATTGAGAATGCACAAACTTATGATCGTCCATAGCAACTGCGCAATGCACATCCATAAAAAGTACTTTTTTAGTAATTTGTTCACAAATTTTAAACATACTTAAGTTACAATTCTCTCAATGCACACTGTTATAAGAAATGTACTGAAGCATATTCTAACACTGTTTTTTTTCCCTCAGTCTCTCATACACATGACTGATACTTCTGTAAAATTGCTTACTGCCACTGTGAACCATAATAGCAAAACATGCCACTAAATACAGACGTAGATGTGTAGGAAAATGAGAGAGGTACTGTGTAATAGTACTGCACTGTTGTATAAGGGTGATAAACAAAACAGTAAAGTCACACCACAAAATGAACATGGACAGACCTTTACTGCAACAGTGACCCCCCTACAGTAAGTCACTGCACTCCTAAATGAAATGCTTCAACAGCAAAGAAAAAAGGTATACCTTTACAAATGTTGTGTAGATCTCTCAGACGAAACACAACTATTTTGAGTGTAACCATCAAGAAACATCCAAAACAATGCCCTAAACTCACAACTGCTGATTTGCAACTCAGAAAGAAAAAGTATTTCCAATCACTAGCAAATAAAGCTAAGATCGAAAGACTTATCACTGCTGTGCTGAGACACACCATCAAAAAGGAGTAAGAGTCATCTGTCTCTGATGAAGTTACATCTCAAAGTGCGCACTTTCATCAACAGAGCAGTGTTTGTACTACAGCACTTGTGGCGTAAGATGTGTCATGTGCTTGAACAATTCAGGAAAGTTGTATATGCCATAAAAAAAGGCTACAACAGTATCCTTGTTTGACCGTCAACAACTTCTGTCATGTTTTCACAGGACAGTGGATGCACACACAGCACTCAGAGGCATATTTTTGGGAAGAGTCTTATCATTCCCTATAAAAAGAACACAAGTTCACCATTGATGAGTACAGCAAACTAGTAAATGTCCTCAGTATCTCTGATGACAATGCATTAGATACTGATGATGACTGTGATTCAACCACAGTCTTCAATAAACGGCACTGTCTGGTATGGGCATGTGATGATACCTGCAACCATAGGCAATCACCATTTGAAAAAGTAGAACAGTTTGTCAACTTATTTGTAATAACAGATCACAAAGACAGACTTAAACTGTTTACAACAATTGACCATTGTGAAATCTGTCCACATACTGGACTCATGGGTCACTCACTTGCATGTCTCGATAGTGGTGTTTGTGATAGTATTTTTCACAACACGCAGATGCTTGCAGTGCATCAAACAGGCATGCAAAACTTTGTCTACAGAGTATATGAAGTATAGCAAGCTGTACATCAGTACACTTGTTTAAATGACTTATTGCAATCAGGTGACATGCAGGATGCCATCAAATTTCTCATAAAACTGCAGCACATTGCTTGTGTACCAGAAACAACAATTTTTCAGGGTAACACTTCTGCAGAAACATCGGTTTCAGTGTCAGAAAGTGACATTCTGAGACAGTACGGAAAAGAAATTGCTAAGTTTGAGGTAGCAAAGTCTCAGAAGTTTGACTCTGTATGTGAGTCATGCAACCATTTGTACTACACTAAACAAACAGTCACAGTCAACCTAGAAACCTTGTCATCATACAATGACATGTGGTTCTGTCTGTCAGCATTCTTGCTGCTGAAATCTGACTTTCACTTACAAGACACCATTGTGCTATGCAAACACTGTTTTTCCAAACTGAAGTCTAACACTTTGCCAGCAAGGTCAATGCTGAATAATATGGAAACAGATGTTACAACAAATGAGATTTCAACATTAAATATGTTTGAACACATTCTAATTCAGACAATGAAACCATTCCAAACTATTCTACATCTGAACACAAAGACACGTAACATTCCACAGAAAGAGCTTGTTAGATCTCTAAAGGGTTCCATGATGTATCTACCACTTCCTCTATAGGAAAATGTTCAAGCAATCTCAACAGAAAATAGTTTGGTGATTCTTTTTAATGGTGTTCCAACAAAGGCCAAGGTCATCTGGCAAGATGTTGTCAATGTGCAAAAGGTAAAGATTGCTCTTACTTATTTAAAGAGTAACAATCCCTTTTTTACAGACCTTGACATAGATCAGAAGGCCAGTCTCTCTGTCCAACATGATCTATTAGAAAAAAGTAAGCCAATCATTGAGAAGGTCAGTGTACAGACAAGTGACAATGTGTATGAACAGTACACAATTCACCCACTACATGGCAGAGATCCATTAGGAGACAACATTGATCTCTATCAAATGAAACAGGTGGAAGGTGAGCCTGTCAGTATTTGGGAGGCAACACTAGAAGCACGCTGTTTCCCATACCTATTTCCAAAAGGGTCAAGTGGATGTCTAGATGAAAGAGAAGAATGTGTACAGGGTGCTGAGTACCGCACTAGCTGTGTGCTCAGCAAAGATGGCAAATTCAGATGTAACATGCAGTACCTGTTCCATCTCCTCTGGGAGAGTGAACTTAGCATTCTGTCTGCGTCTATAGCACATACCATTTGTCTAACAAGTCAACTAGATGGAACAACAGCTGCTCAATTTCTACAGAAATTAAAGCAGAAAGATGAAAATGTGCAAGTCAATCTGTCTTCCATACTTTCAAGTCTTCTTGGCACCAAAGAATATTGGTATCGCAGACACTCTGAAGTGATGACAATGCTGCGAGAGTATGGTGCAGCCATATGGTTTGTCACACTTAGCTGAGCTGAATATGCCTGGGACGAGCTCATTGAACTGTTGAAGTGGGCAAACTCTGATGTTGACAGCATTTCATCAATGACTGTCAGAGAAATGTGTTCATTTGATCCTGTGTCTGTCACAAGACATTTTCACAAGCGGTTCCATGACATTCTGACTTTCATCTTGTCAAAGGACAAACCTCCTCTAGGTATTGTGGAACATTACTTTTGGAGGACAGAATATCAAGCACGGGGTGCTCCCCATATCCATATGTTATTGTGGATCAAGGATGCTCCACGCATTGGTGAACATGAAGCAGCAGAAGTGCTAGCATTCATCAAGAAATATATCACTTGTCACATTCCAGACAAGTATGACAGTCCTACACTATGGAAGTTGGTACAAAAGTTCCAGTGACATATTTGTGCAAAATACTGCCAGCGAGTAGAAAAGAACAAATCTAAGTGGTACACACGATGTCGCTTTGGATTTCCTAGACGAGTTTGTCAGTATGGCGCCATGAATGACCTATTCTCAGCAATGCGACAGCACTTGAAGGCAAAATCAACCAAGAGGGTATATGAGTTACCCAGAGATGAGAAAGAGGTGTACATCAATGACTACAACTCAACTCTTCTCCTAATGTGGCAAGCAAACATAGATGTTCAGTTTGTGGCTGATAACTCACTGGCCCTGGTTCGGTACGTCACTTCATACATAATCAAACATGAACAGACTAGCTTGCAAGATCTTTGGGAAGAAATTGCCAGTTCAAGCAAAAGCCTGACATCTCAGCTCTGGTCATTGGGCTTGAAGACTCTTTCACACAGAGCATGTGGAGCTTACGAAGCCAGTGACCATTTAATGGGTACACATCTGTATGGGAAGTCTGATGCTGTACAGTTTCTCAGTGTAAACTACAAAGAGAAATGGAAACTTGTACTGATTCCTCATGCCAAAATTGAGGAGCTCACTGCCAATACACCTTCTTCAAAACATATCTTGAAGAATAACCTGATAGACATATACTACCCCCGTAGACACAACAACATGAATGATATGTGTCTCTTTCAGGTGGCTAAGTGGTATGAATACAAGACAGATGTAGCACCTGACTCAACACGTCAAATTTACAAGGTCAAAGGAGTAGATGGCTGTCTCATAAAGAGACACAAGCCATGGCTCATAGATCACTGTAAACTACATCTAGGCACATCGGAGAGCAGAGAACATTACTACTTTGCTCCCCTATTCCTATTTAGACCCTGGAGAAGTGAGTCTGAATTAAAAGGTGACTGTGACACATTCAAAGAACAGTTCAACCTCACTTATGAGACTTTTCAAACTGAATACTCACAGACATACATACAGAGACTAGAGGCTGAGAAAGAACAGCTTGAGAAGGCAGAGAAACAGCTTCAGGAAGACACTCCAGTTAGTTCACAAGACAACCTTGATCCAGAAGGACAAGGTGTTCTAGGTGAGCCTCTGCCCTTAAATGCCCCAAAAGTGTTAATGTCAGAAATTGAGACAGCCATGGAACATGGCACACACTCCACAGTCAACCCAACTGACTTGAGAGAGAGACTAAATCTGCTGCAGCATACAGTTCACTCTCAAGTAGTTGAAGCTGTCCAACATGGCCTACTACATAAAACAAAACAATGTGACTGTACTGACTACAAGCCACTACTAATGTTTGTTAGTGGTTCAGCTGGCACAGGAAAGAGTTTCCTTATTGAAGCCATCACTGCTGAAGTATGGAGCCTGACAGACTCTTCAATGTCTGTTGCTGTAACTGCTCTCACAGGACTAGCAGCATACAACATTGGTGGAGTTCCATTACACCATCTCTTTATGTTGCCAGTGTAACATGGGAGAACTGGAGAGTATCGTAAACTGTCATTTGAGGTTGCATCTCAGCTCCGTTCCAAGTTCACAAAGATGAAGTTACTCATCATTGACGAAATCAGCATGGTCTCCAATGTCATGCTTACCTGTATTCGTCTATGTCTACAGCAGATCTTAGGTACTGATGATGGAGTGCCATTTGGTGGCAAAAGTATACTTGTGTTGGGAGACCTTTTACAGCTTGCACCAGTCAATGCAGAGCATGTATTTACAACTCTAACTGCCAAACAAGCTAAGAATATCCTCGCTTGCATTGCAGGCTATAACATATGGGAATTATTTACCTATGTTGAGTTGACTGAGAACATGCGCCAAAGTGGTGATGTAGCTCACAAATCACTTTTAGATGAAGCTTGTACAGGTTCTTTATCACCAGAACATGTTTGTATGTTAAACGATCGGAGAATCACAGTAGATACTGCTTCCATAGAAACAGCATGTAATCTCTTCAGTGATATATACTCTACAGGGACACACATAGTGTGTCTTATGCCACGACTAAAGAAATGCACTGAATTCAACAATCTAATGATGCAGAGAGAAAACCAAGAGATTGTAACTCTGCATGCTGTTGATACAGTTGATGGCGTTATTCTTAGTCGAAATCTAGTAGCAAAGGTGACTGAACGACTAAGTGAACTCAAGTCAGATGTTTCATGCACAGCTGGCCTAGAAGCTGTTCTCACAGTTTGTAAGAATGCACATATCATGCTGTGATGTAATCTAGATGTAGAACAAGGCATGGTAAACGGTGCCATGGGAAACATCACTGACTTTGTCTACAATGTCCAGAAGACATATATCAAGACACTTGTAGTTCACTTTGACAACATGGAACAGTCTGTACACATAGAATGCACCTGTGTAAAATTCCAGGTTTTTAAGGATATCTATGTAAACAGGAAACAGTTTCCATTATGTGTTGCATATGCTGTATCTATTCACAAATCGCAGGGCTTGAGTTTGGATTCAGCAATGGTAGACATAGGTACAGGCATTGTCAAGGATAGCATGAGCTACGTGGCACTTTCATGTGTCCACAGCTTTTCTGGGTTGCACATTATTACTATAGCACCTCAGAAAATATGAGCTGACAAGCGATGTATTCTTGAGTACAACAGGTTACGTACTGTACATCAGCCACAAATGTCTTTAATACCACTGCCTGTATGTGTTTCATGTGGCCATTCACAGCGTGAAACTACAGAAGACATGCTGTGGATTACTTTGTTTGTCCCTCAAACCAAAAGTGTCAAATTTCGACAGCTATTCACCAATGCTGAATGTGGGCATTCCTGTGGAAGGTGTGGAGGCAGATGCACTCAGTCCATACATCTCAGGAGTTCATCTCAATATCTGTTGCTTATCTTGCACAGATTTGACTCCAATGGGTTCAGAGTTGATACTCCTATCACAGATTACACAGCTGGTAGAATAGTCTTCAACCAATCAGTGTTTGACACTCACAGTATAATCTATCACCATGGCCAATCCATGCATTCTTGCCATTACACCTGTTTACTAAGGTGCAGAAGTGGATGGGTAGAGTGTGATGACTCTACAAGCAGTTTCAAACAGACTGCCATGACACTTAAAAAATGCATATCTTCTAATATTGAAGAATTATGATGACCTTCATATTTCAGAAGAATAGGACAGAACATGTTGCATTTTTTAAATGACTACTTTGTCCCAGAAACATTCGTAGGTCAGTACAATTTTCTCTAATATATGACTCTGAATAAATCATAGCATTTCAACAAAATACTATTCTGACAGAGACATTCCATACACTTTCACATGTAAGATCTTGTGTGATCAGTGACTACATGAAAATTGTTGTAGTAGCTTCAATCGGTGCCAACAATATTCACAGTCACTAGAGAAACCATGCTTACATGTCTATCAAAGATTGTACATCTCAAAACTGAGGCCTTTCTACTGTCCTCCTCTGTACATATCTTTAATTATTAATGTATCATACTCATACATAACAACACATTGCTATGAGTTTTAAAGCGTTATTCTTTCCAAATAAAGATAAGTTCTCAGTTATCATCATAAATAACTGAGCAACACTTCTACCATTCACCAAACATTACACTCTGTCACAAGTTGTCTATCAACACTTGCATTCATCTATTGACTCTTGACATGTAGACAACAACATCATTCGCTCACCATACAACAGTGTACAACTATCGCACCTTCATTTGTAATACTAATACTGTACGTATGTAAAAATAACTAACTTTATTGATAATGCAAGAAGCTGAATTATGCAACTGTAAATACCAAACAATTGCATCATATAATCAACTGACTTTGACATGTCTTTGTAATTACTTGTACATAAAATAACGATTTGTATTCACCTTCACATTCTTATTAACTACTTTAATAGTCGTACTAAAAGTATTAGTCTAACACTAAAGTACAACTGAATGTTTAACATATTATACAGCAGTATACTAAATACATCTAATTAACCATAAGTTTATTAAAAAATGCATACCATACACAGTTTTCGTATATACAAGTTAAGAATTTACATAGAAGCTAATGTAAGAATTGAAAACATGCCATTTGTTGCTGTGAGAATATTCCATGTTTTTGTACTTGTCATATAGGTAATTGTAACCTATGGTAAAAATGTTGAGAATTGTAAATCAGACACTGTTACTGATCACAACACACTGCATACCTGTTCCTGACAATATTTATGATCGCTTCAATTGAGGGGTCGGGTGGGAATTTTCCATTTGCACCTGGTCAGTGACATATTATTAAATGACAGTAATCAAATGTCACTAAATGACATTTTTTTATATTGTATTACTTTGACAGTCAGCATATGGTTTTTCGCCCACCCCAGGAACATCCACATTATCAATCACACAATAACAACAAAACACTTGTGTATCATGCGTGTAATCACTGTTTACAAGCTACTGACATTGCCTTATTAACATACCACACAAGTAATGCACTACACATAATTACAACATACAACCATTTTAAAAAACTACTTAACATTTTTTAACAAACTCTCTTCATGTTCAATAGTTAATATATAATGAACCACCACAGCTTCAGCTTGATTATCAAAATTCCAGGTCGAATGTCACAAAGTACTTCCTCATATAAAGAGTAGTGAGTACTGAAACATCACTGAAAAAACACAACACTTGGTTAAAGACAGTCATCACCAAGTAGAAATCAGATATATGCATATAAGACAAATAACAAGCCCAACAGGAAAAGATGACACAACACTGCAATCATAGCAACCACCTAACGTCAATATGTATACCAAGCTACTTTTTTCTTTAGTTTTCTGTAATATCACATAGTTACTGCAAGTCATATTATACAGTTGTTATTATTCTTACACATTTACACATATAGCAAGCAATGATTACACACATACAAAGATTGTATTGTGAGACTGCTTCTGTTAACTAAATTTCAGTCTTGATTGGGTCTTTTCTCAAATTAAGAAATTGGCAATACATTTTTTAAAACCATAACCACCTGTGTCGACTCTTTACTTAAAATAGCATTACAACATAAAAAATAAGTGTGTCTTACTTAAGCATACAAACCAGTGTTAACTAATACTGCAACAACTATATCTCCATCAATTTCTTTGGTACCTATGATGTCCAGTCAGTATCACAGCATATGCAACGATGTGGCACATTGCATGTCACACTTTACATAATTCCTATGAGTGTCAAAAATTCAGCAATGTACTTACTTTTACTGTGCCTATACAGTCATTATTACTGTACCAAAGTGCCGCACATCAGCACCCAACAGTACACAGTGTTCAATATGTGGTCTAGCTGTTCATACATTGACTTACAAATGTCCTGTAATACTTAAGAAACTTAACTGCCTGCAACAAACCTATGTTGTCTGCCATCCTGAAGACCATTCTATTACAGGTATTACATGAGGTTCTGTTTCATCAGGTTCTCCATAAGTTTCTACATGACTAAATTTATGCAAACTGGTCTGTAATTGCCAACCTCATCCATGCTCCCCACCCTTGTGTAGTGCTACCATACCTGCTCCCTGCAGTCACCCGTCATTTCTGATGTCTGTAGCAATCAGTTAAACAAATATGCCAAGAGTCCAGCCAGTTTCTTAGCCAGCTCCATCACCATGGTAGCATACAGCATATGAGGCCCACTAGTTTTATCTGCCATTGGATGCTACACTGCCTACCTGACCCTGCTGAAGGCAATATTCAATAATACCATTTGGGGATAACCTTCTTAACTGCCTTAATGCCACTGTCAGCCATAACTTCAATATTCTTATTGCAGAAACCTGACCAGAAGAAGCTGTTCAGGCCCATAGCCTTCTCTCCATCTCTCTGTCTATCTATCTGTCTATCTATCGATTAGTATATAACAAAAATAAAGTTTGTTAAATCTAAACACTTATCAGATAGACCTACAAGACTCTGGTTCTATCACTCTGGATTTGTATTTTCCTGAAAGGGTACTAAATGTTCCTGGGATTAAAACTGTGATATTCTACACACACATGAAAGGAAATGTCTTCATGCTTCTGAATACTGTAAGACACAATAGCAGCTGATTTGCAGTTTTAAGGCTTAATTTTTGACCAAGACCCTGGATGGTAGATTACTGCTCTATCCCTTACACTGTAGCTATTACAGTTTCAAAACAATAGTTGTAACATTTAGCTGTAACAACTAATTAAAAGGGACTTTTTTATTACCTTACTTGCAAAAATATCACACTTGAAACCAACTGTTATCAACATATCTGTGAAGACAGGGATGAGACAGACATCAACAGATGGACCCACTTTAGCCAGTAATAACAGCTGTGAGGGAGAGTTCATAGCCCCTACAGACATTGGGGTGCATATCGGAGTCATCAGACCTAACTCTCACCCCATGACATGTGTAAAGCAGCAGAGGTATAGGAGAATGGGGTGACAGATAGGACAGATGACCCCAATGCACACCCCAATGCCGGTTGAGGGGGTGGGTGGGGGGTCCAAGGTGAGTTTTCAACCCTAACACCAAATTTCCTCACTTTTGTCACTGTGGAACAACCCTAACTAATGCATTAAATGGAGTTTTTTTGCCACTAATTTCCCTTCTTTTTGAGAATGATAACGAGAAATAGTCAATGTAATGCAGCAGCGGGAGCATGGGGCCTTCCTGCCACAAAGGGCCCCGTGATCCCACCGTGTGATATCTTGTGGCATAGTAACAGGAACTGCAATGCAAACAGAAGTGCTAACAGTGGCGCACATGGTAACGCTAGCGTGAGTGAGAACAGAAAGGGTAACACACATGGTGGCGTAGACGGGAATGGTCTACCACATGATTTGTTGTCACATAGTAACATGGTGCCTGAGTTTTTTGCTTCTAATATCCCTTCTTTTTGAGAATGATAATGAGAAATAGTGAATGTAATGCAGTGGTGGGAGCACGTGGCCCCCCGCCACGTGATATCTTGTGGCATAGTAACAGGAACTGCAATGCAAACAGAAGCACTAACAGTGGCGCACATGGTAATGCAAGTGCAAATGACAACAGAAAGGGTAACACACACGACGGCGTACACAGGAACGGTCTAACACGTGATTTGTAGTCACATAGTAACATGGTGCCTGCAAACGGAAATGTCAATGGGCATGGTGACACAAAGTGAAACAGAAAGAGAAACAATACTGTAGACACAAATGGCTAAAAATAACAGAAACACAACCACAAATGAAAACGCAAAGCATAATGCACATGGTGGCGTAGACATCAACAGTAAGTGAAACAAGTACGGAGCCGCAAGCAGAAAAGGCAACAGTAACAGTAATGTAAGGGCACTGGCTGGGTTTCCCCAAAAGCTGCATAGAGAAAGACAGTGAGTACGAAGAATGTATGCATAATAATGGTTATCGGAGCAGAAAATGAGGACTTGGAATACTAAATAGGTTATATCTCAGAAACCATATGACGTAGTAAAAAAAATTAAAAGTCATATGATTTACAACTGTCCTAGCTAATTTTGTACTTAGCCCCCTTAGGGGGCTAAGCACTTTTCCTAAGAAAAGTCTGTATCTCGCACCGTTTCCGAGATACGGGCCCTGAAAGGTGCAGCAAACGCTGTAATGTTATCCTATGGGAAAAAAAGAGAAGTTTGTAGTGCCATAACTTTGCTTCCCTGTAATATTTTGTTATGAAATCATGGAAAGGCACATCTGTGCGCTGTTGGCTGTCTTCCCTCCCAATTTCAGGAAAAAAGACCAAACCGTTATTTTGCAGCAAGGTGCCAAAGGATTCTTATAATGCACCGGGCGCCGTAATGTTATCCTATGGGAAAAAATGTCAAATTTGGAGTGCCATAACTTTGCTGCCATGTAATATTTTTTCAAGACAGCACTGAAAGGCACATCTGTTAGATGTCGGCTGCGTTCCCTCCAAACTTCAGCCCAAAACTCCCAACCGTTCTTTTGCAGCACAATGCCAAAGAATTGCTGTAATTTTCCCACAGCCTAGAAGACTACTGTCGAAATTTGCGAAAGCTTTCACAAAAATGTTTCGTGAGCATGAAAGTAATTTGCAAAAGTACTTTTTCCAGAAATTTGAAAAACATATTTCTGGGATGTTTTTCCCCCAAAATAAAGACATGACTAGCATCCTCAGGGTCCGACTCATGAAAGTGTTGCAAATGTTTGCGAATGCTTTCACAAATTGAGACAGTAGTTTTCTAGTCTGTGGGAAAACGACAGCAATTCTTTGGCACTGCACTGCAAAAGTACAGTTGGGAGTTTTGGGCTGAAATTTGGAAGGAACACAGCCGACATCTCACAGATGTGCCTTTCAGTGTTGTGTTGAAAAAATATTACATGGCGGCAAAGTTACGGCACTCCAAATTTGATGTTTTTTCCCATAGGATAACATTACGGCACCCGACGCATTACAGGAATCCTTTGGCACCCTGCTGCAAAATAACGGTTTGGTCTTTTTTCCTGAAATTGGGAGGGAAGACAGCCAATAGCCCACAGATGTGCCTTTTGGTAGTTTGGTGAACAATTATTACAGGGAGGCAAAGTTATGGTGCTCTGAACTTCTCTTTTTTTCCTATAGGATAACATTTTAGCATTTGCCACGCCTTTCAGGGCCCGTATCTCGGAAACAGTGCGAGATACGGACTTTTCATTGGAAAAATGTTTAGCCCCCCATAACTACAAAACTAGCCAGGACAGTCGTACATCATATGACTTTTAAATTGTTTTTCTACGTCGTACGGTTCCTGAGATATAACCTATTTAGTATTCCAAGTCCTCATTTTCTGCTCCGATACCCATTATTATGCATACATTTTTTGTACTCACTGTCTTTCTCTATGCAGGTTTTGGGGAAAACCAGCCTGTGTGCTTACATTACTGTTACTGTTGCCCTTTCCGCTTGTGGTTCCATACCCATTTCACTTACCGTTGATGTCTACGCCACCATGTGCGTTATCCTTTGCGTTTTCATTCGTGCTTGCGTTTCTGTTATTTTTTGCCATTTATGTCTACAGTACTTTTCTCTTTCTGTTTCACTTTGCATCACCATGCCCATTGACATTTCCATTTGCAGGCACCATGTTACTATGTAACAACACATCATGTGGCAGACCGTTCCCGTCTACGCCACCGTGTGCATTACCCTTTCTGTTCTCATTCACGCTTGTATTACCATGTGCGCCACTTTTAGTGCTTCTGTTTGCATTGCTGTTCCTGTTACTATGACACAAGATATCACGTGGCGGGATCGTGGGGCCCAAAGGGCCCCGCGCTCCTGCCACCACATTACATTTACTATTTCTCATTATCATTCTTAAAAAGAAGGGAAATTAGAGACAAAAAACTCTGTTTAATGCATTAGTTAGGGTTGTTCCACAGTGACAAAAGTGAGGAAATTCGGTGAGGTTGAAAACCCTGACTTCGCACCACTTTCAACCAGCATTGGGTGCATTGGGTGGTCGGTCCTAACCTCACCCCATTCTCCCATACGCCTACTGCTTTATACATGTGATGGGGTGAGAGTTAGGCTGACGACCCCAATGCACATCCCAATGCTGGTTGGGGGTGGGCGGGGGGTCCAAGGGGAGTTTTCAACCCTAACACCAAATTTCCTCAATTTTGTCGCTGTGGAACAACCCTAACTAATGCATTAAATGGAGTTTTTTGCCTCTAATATATATATATATATATATATATATATATATATATATATATATACACACACACACACATATATAAATATAATATATAAATATATATATATATATATATATATAGCTACAGTTCCCACAGGAGCCGGATGTGTATGGATGCCATATACAAACCACAGAAGAAAAGAGAAAGACTATTTATATTCCTATCCAGCAGAAACACATTACAGGCCTGGACAGAAATTACTAAGCTATGGAGGTGCTCATAACAGTGTGTAAGCCTTAGGTAAATGCAGCAGAAGGGGTGGTGAATAAGAGGGATGCAGAGGGTGCTAAGGGCAAGTGGGGCAGAGGAGGGGAAAGTAGTAGTAGCAAGGGCTGATTCAGATTAAGTAGCTGGGACTAGTGTTGAAAAAGAGAGGAACAATAGTCAAGCTGCTAGGAGCGATAGAAGCAATTACAGATTTCAGTAAATGTTTTGTCATAGAGGGTCTTAAAGAAGGCAGGACTGACAGGTGAGCTAAGTCTCAACAATTTTTTTATTCTATTCCAGAAAGTAGGCAGGGCATAGCTTATGGCAGCCCTTCCAAAGCGAATGTTGGCCCTTGGGACATTCAAAGAAATCTGTAATTGACTTCTAAAGGCATAGTTCCTTATAGGACTAAGGGGGAGACAGTCAACAACGTATTGTGGGAGTTTGTTGGTAAGGACTTGGAGCGTCCATAGGGCTGCATTTCTATAATGCCTGTATTGAAGGGAGGGTCACCCTACAGCTGAGTATAAAGCGCAGTGATGTGTGGAGTACGGAAGGCCAGTTATAAATCTTATTGCTCTATGATGTAACACATCTAGTTTTGCAAGATATGAGGCAGGGCAATGGCCATAAATGAAGTCGGCGTAGTCACTTAATGAGAGGAATGTAGATTGAACAAGCTGTCTTTTTGTGTCTGTGGTCAAGAGGCCTTTAATTCTGAAAAAAAGACCAAGTCTCTGCCTCAGTTTTTTCAGCAGTTCTTCTGAGTGTTCCACAAAAGAGAGTTTGTTGTCTAGCCAAATACCAAGGTATTTGAATTTAGTCATAAATTGAAGATTTTCTCCTAATAAGGTAGAGATTGATGGTGCTAGCGACAGTAGAGTAAGCCCATGGGCCTGATGGTGAGAAAAGAATGGCCTTGTTTTTTTTTTTGCATTTAGTCGTAATTTTTGCTAAGGAGCTGGTACTGCAGAGTATTAAAATCAGCTTGTAACTCAGCACAGGCAACTTCAGGAGATTCCTGGCTTAAGTAGAGCACCGTGTCATCAGCAAACAAGTGATTACTGGCAACATTGATGCCTACATCCAAGCTGTTGATATAAATGGCAAACAGTAATGGGCCCAATATGGAGCCCTGGGGGACACCTCTTTTTATTGGTTTAAGTGGAGAAATCTCTCCATCAGCCTTAATTTGTTGCTGTCTATGAGAAAGGTAGTCTTGGAACTATCCCAGCCTGGTTGAGCTAATGCCTATAGTTTTTAAGGTGGGGAGGAGCAGGCAGTGGTCAGCAGTGTCAAAAGCCTTACTGAGGTCCAGAAACATGGCACAAAATAATTTTTTGTTGTCTAGGTCCCATTGCCAATCATTAGTAACTTTTGCCAGTGCTGTAATTGTACTATGCTTAGCTCTAAAGCCAGACTGCATTGGATTGAGTAGTCTAGCATTGTCTAAGAAACTTCTCAGCTGCATATCCACAATTTTTTTCCAGGAGTTTTGAAAGTATGGGAAGAAGGGAGATTGGTCTATAGTTATTTAGGTCACAGGGGTCCCCTACTTTAAACAGGGGAATGGCATGAGCAGTTTTCTGTGCTTTGGGGATGGAGCCTTGTGCTAGGGACAGATTGAATAGGTGTGTTATAGGTGTAGCAAGTATATGGTGTGCTATTTTCAAGAAACGTGGGTCGAAGGAGTTGGCCCTAGCACTTTTTCAGTATCTAGTAGTAGAAGAAGATCTTCAACTTTTTTTATGGTGATAGGTGAAAATGAGAAGTCCATATTATTGCTACTTGGTTCTGAAGGTTGGGTGTTGGTCTGAGGAAGAAGGCTACTAACAGGTGCATTATCAAACACCAGGCCAGCAATGGCAAAGTGATTGTTGAAAGCCTGTAGTAGCTCTAATTTATTGTTAATGATAATATTATCAGTGGTAATTTTGGAAGGAAGCACACTTCCTGGAGAGTGGCCAGATAGATCTTTTATGGCAGACCAGAACTTGGTAGGGCAGTCTGACGCAGAGAGTAGCTTGGTTTGATAAAAGTTGGCTCCCTGGAAACCCCTTGCCAACCTTTGAGGGGAAAATGATGCCAAAATATCACACAGGCCAATCCTAGGCTCACCACCACGTACATCATAGGGATGCCACTGCAGTGGGGTTCTTACTCTGCAAGTGGAATGCCACATCCAAACTGCTCTACAAGTCAAAAGAATACACCGAAGTTCTCCATGAACAAACAAAGGCAAGAGACAGCTGGATGTTACATCGTAGGCCTGAGCCACATCAGAGGTAATTTTCACATCACTGTACCTCCACAGAGTCAACCTGGGGGCAAGCCCAACCACAGTTAACAACCAGAAAGCACCCAGGCAAACTGCTTGGAGTTGATAACTGTAAATGCAGTCCCCTAGCAACCCAGTGCCAGCCATTATGGGGAAAATGATGCCAAAATATTAGATAGGTCCACCCTGTGCTCACCACTATGTGCATCAAAAGGACACTGCTGCTGCAGGGTTCTTGTACTGCACATGGAATGCCATATCCAAACTGCTTGAGTCAGGCCCAGGTGATGTATTTTTTTCAAACAGTTCCAAGATATTTTGCCAACACTTGACATTTAATTTATAGGCAGTCTCATTATAAATAAATCTGCAAAATGTTTTTGCCAGATGAATCCAAACCACTGATGTTGTGCAACTGGCACTAGTACACCCAGGTAATGACCAGATTGTAGTACTACATATGGTATCCCTCCCATACCCCTGAATGTACTAAGTAATGCCATGAGCAACCTTTCTGAGGTAAGCCCATATGTTCTCAATCATGCGAGTCTGAGCGACAGAATATAGAATTGGTGCTAGGAACTTAACAGTGTGAGTGCAGTTTTTCTTACAAGCTGCTGTCACAGAGTGCCATTCATTCACACCTAAAACCATACCTCTCAACCTTTCTTCACCAAAATGTGTGACATGATGTGTGACAAATGAGCAAAATGTGTGACATATCCTCTAACATGGCACTGCAAGCTCAGAATACTATAGCTATCAGTGCACTAATGTTCGTAATGTTTTTCGATAACTGAGCATGATAGATTATTATGAATTTCTGCTTTAAAGTTTCAGTGGGGATTGTGGAATATCACCTTCCCCATGAAGGACAAAGGGTTTCTGAAAGGTAAAATGAGTGATGTACCTCATAATGTGTGACAGTTGAGAGGTATGCCTAAAACCAAAATAGACATTCTTTTGTTGTGTCCTGAGAAGTAGTGCCTGAAATAATAAGGGTTTCATTCAGATCTCATTTCCAAAAAAACAGTAAAAACTGTCATAGGTTAATTTAAAGGTACAAGGTAGTGTGAAGCTGTGTGTGTGTGTGTGTGTGTGTGTGTGTGTGTGTGTGTGTCGTGTGTGCACGTGTGTGCATGGGTGCATGCATGTGTGTGTGAGGTAAAAAAGATGTCACAGTGGGAGTTCATGTGGGTCACCAGGATAACGGTTCAATAATTTGGGTTGTCTCATCATTTTAATGTCTCTGATCTTATGTTTTACTTTTTTTCAAGTACTCATTTTGACCCTCCACGTCCCATCCCCACCCCTGCAACCCTGGCATGCAAATATGCGACATGGCAAGGTAAATATTTGCATCATTCTTAATTTTGAATATAAAGAGATTGATTTCCATTACGTTGCTGAAAGTGGTTCAGCAGGCATGGGGAAGTGAGGATCCATTCATTTAGTGTTGTGTTGAAGCTGCACCTGCATGGTTTGGTTAGTGTAACATGTCTAATTATTATGAGCGCTTTGCTCTGTGTGACAAAAATAAACATGTTACAGACTGAGTGTTACAAAATGCTTAGATGGAAAAAAGTCACAGTTTCCCATGCTAGAAGGACAGCTTTCAAACTACAGAGACAGAAGCGCTTAGTAGTGAAGAGGAATGTTTGGTCTCTAAATGAGTGGGGAAAAGATAGAACCTGAGACAGTAGCTCTGTTTCAAACTGAATGTGTGGAGGAGCAATGAGTTTGTTTGTGGTATGCAGTTCACTGAATTTTATAAGTTGCCCATCTATGTCCTTGCTTATAAATGTAAAATACATTTTCCTTAAAAAAACCAAAAAAAACGAAGCTTGCAGCAAGGAGAATTTATTTTTTTTTTTAATGGGATTCAAACCTACAGCCCTTTGTACCCAAGAAAGGAATCAAATCCATTGTACTACAAGCTCTGTGTGTTAAGCACTGAGATTTTTTCTATTTATCTTCTTTATACACAAAGTGACATAATTCAGAGTTCAAGTGACTGTGATCTGTCCCGTTTACTCGTAACTTACTGAACATATGGAAGCTTTGGAATGATGATTTCACCATGGCAGAGGGGCGATTGTGGGGCTCTCTGAATGTTATAATTTGCATATCCAAGTCTTTGCTTGCATACTAATTTAAACTACATGCATAATTTAAAAAAAAAAAAGCTTTCAGATAAAAAAAAAAGTCTCAGTTGTGATTCAAGCCCTCAGCCTGGTGCCCAAAAGGTAAGCACCAAGACCAAGACCAATACCCATCTGGCTTTGCCTGTCAGGGAAAGTGACTTTTGTAACTGTTGTTTTGCTTAGACACAGCTTCTAATGACATTACTATAACAAAGAGTGCTCAAGCGATTGTCTGGCTGTAATCTGCCCCATTCATTCGTAACTCACTGAATTTTTATTTAAGTTTGGAATGTCTATTCACCACGGCAGAGGGGCATTCTTTGTGGTGTGGTTTTATTTTTTTTGGGGGGGGGGATTCCATTGTGAAGATTCATGGTTTAATATTTCAAATTTATGCTGTCTCATTAATAACACATTTATAGAATAACATGCATTTAAAAAATAAATTAGGAATGACTGATGGGCTGTCTTGATGGTCGGGGAGGGGCGGTGTATGATGCTGTGATTCCAGTCAGTCACCACCCTCATGAAGGAGGGCATACTACTATGATAAAATGAGAGGTAGAATCTCATTCATAAATATAGTTAGAGGAGAGTCGAGGGCTTTGTTATACACACAGTTTGAAAGACGTGGACTTCTCTGCATTTAATAATTAGCCTATATATGTCTTTGCTTGCTAATATAAAATACATTTATATAAAAAAAATGAAGCTTCCAGAGAGAAAAAAATTTTGTGATCTTGGTGGGATTCTAACCCAGAGCTTTTTGTTCAGAAGGTTTCTATTTAGTTCACCACACCACAGGACCTATTTGAAAGGTAAGATGATTTTTGTTATCTTTGTTTTCTTTGGAGAAATGGATTGTCTGGTTGTAATCTGCCTTACTGTCTGCAAATACATGGTGATGTTAGTGATACTCAAATTATAAGAAGTAAAAGCAATGAAACTTAGAAACATTAGTCACAACCCAAACTGTTCATACTCAGGATTCCCCACACAGTATAATATTGGTGGCCTTATGTGCAGTCAGTTACCCTCCTATACTGTGCTTTCTCCCATCACCTAATGCATCACGCCATTCCATGTGTCCACCACCACACTGATAAATTAAATATTTCTCACATTTCCCCTTAACTTGACTCCTTCAAATTACATATTGTACCATCTTGGTCTAGTATTCCTTCTAATTTTGAAGATGTCATTCCCCTGCACTTTCATTATGCCATTTATGTACTTGAATGTTACTATCATGTCTACCCTCTCACTTCTCTCCTCCAACATGTGTATATTGAGGTCCTTTAATCTCCCCTCATATGTCCTCTGTTGCAAGACCTGTACCATCTTATTCCCCCTTATCTGGACCATCTTTACTCTGCAAATGTCCTTATGATGGCCTTTTGCTGATGGCCTCTGAATCAGAATTCTTTATATTGCCGCATTATTACTAGGTTCATTGGTGACCCACCGTACCTTGGCTTCCCCTTCTTATCTTGTATCTGTGTTGCCTTTACCCCATCTCTGACATACAGTTCAACTCCTCAACCTTTGTTTTAAACCCCAATACCCAGTCCCCCGGGTCAGAGAATTACTTGGTATATTTAAGTGGGAAGGGAGGGCAGGGACAATAGCTTAAGCTATGGACCCTGCAATATGAGCAAACTTGATAGAACATACTGCCTTCTTCTACTGGCTTCTTCATATGTTCATATCTCCCAGCCATGCTATTCAGTTTATCAGTTTCTAGTTATTGCTACTATGTCAAGGTCTGCCTCTCTTTCAAGGCCTCCAGGTCAAGTATTTTATTTTACAGGCGGTAGACATTAGTCACCATGGTCTTCCATATTTTGCATCCTAGATGACTTCTCATGTCCCCTTTACTTCACCCCTGCTGCTTTCACCTAACACAGTTGACCTTCAAGAGTGAACCTGAAATGTTATCTTCCTCATCCCCTCCCCATACCCACACACCCAGATGCTTCAGTTACCTGTGCCATCAGTTTATTATCCTGTTTGTGATCACCGGTGGGTGATACTAAGCCTCCTGTCCATCACTGCTTTCTGCCTTTGGTCATTTTATATGCATACTGATGCAGCATTTTAACTTTTCACTTGGGACCCTGCAGTGTCTTCTTTCCAGACATACGCAGGCCTTCATTTTTGTACCAGTTGTATGTGTCTAGATGTATTCACGTACCACTTAGTATTACTAGGATTGTTGAATAATCATGCACTATCATTTCAATTGATTTATTGACCTCCTATTACCAATGTCTTGGCCGGGCCTATGACTTGTGCCTGTAGTTGCCATCTAATCTCTGATCTCTAAAGAACCATGACTGCCATTGGGATCTATGTGATAACAGTGAAAGCCTAAAGGTGATCAGCATTATCAAGAAGTCAAGAGTGCCTAAAAATGTTTTTGCCACTCTGACAGCCCTGCACACAGCAAAACGGTGCCAAGGACTTATTTTTTTTATGTTTTACCCCCCCCCAAGGGCTTCACCCCCAGCATCCCCCTACTAAAGGATTCTCAACTCCAGAGGGGTGCATGTCAGGTGGGTGAAAACATTAAAAAAATAAAAGGTTCAGGCTGGGTGCAATGAAAATGTACCAGCACCAAGACATGAACCCAGTACCCTTCCGAACATTGCTGGCAGCCCACCTAACACACCACATCATTGGCTTGGCAGACCACTGTGGCACAACCCCTCACTGTGCACACTTGCCCCCCCCCACATGTACGTATAGTGACATCCTATTGCTATATTTGCCGACCCCCCATATGGCTGCCCTGCACTACTGTAGCCCTAGCAGGATCTTGATGGGAGTGGTGCACCATTATTATCAGCCATTTCCCCATCACCCTAATCGTGGGTACCCTTGGCATTACACTGTACTAAGTATTGTCTGACTGCAAGACTAATGGTCACTGGGTCGACGGCAGTCTAAGGACTTCTAATTATGCCTCACTTGGCATTTTTCATATACCGCAGATTACGATCAACCCATATTGTGAAGAATAATTAAAATTGGCCTATGTGACCAATGTAGGGTGCAATAGAATGTATTGCATCGTGGCAGTAGTTATGTAAGCAATATACCACTCCATGGTGTGGGTATTCTGGTGGATTTACCATGCCTGGTGTGGTTTGGTTGTGAGGTGCAGCCGAGTGAAATGGTAACTCCACCAGTGTACCTACACCCTGGGAGAGTATATTGCTATTATGCTATGGTACTTTTAGATTTAGATATAAAATAAAAAAATGTTTTTTTTGATATTTTCATTTGTTTTGGATGTATTTTAGGACGCTGCAAAAAGCAAACTTGTATGCCTGGTGACATCTGCATTGCAACATACCCACCCCCTGTAGTTGTCTCCTGGTCTGTTATCTAATGATGTGGAACCTATGTAAAGAGCTTCTGCTCAAAGGTATTAATTCCAAGACATCAATAAACAAACAAAAATATTTCAGCTGCCTTACAACAATCTACGTTACACTCTCCTGACAATCCTGATCAGTATTGTTTAAGCTTTCCTTTTGTAAAATTGTCATCCACTCCATCTGGTAATTGTTTTACATTCACTTTTTGAAATGTTAAATTTTGACTTGATGTAATAAAAGTTGTACTCAGTTTTGAAAATAACTGTCCAACATTTATACTTAGCTAGCATCACCATCTCATGATGTTAGCTGTTATTCACATTTTCAATATATCTTTGTGTTTATTATTCACAGAATGACAACAGGACCTGATTGTGATTAGGAAACAGAAACATCTGTTGATTCTGATGATATTGATGCAACTGATAGCTGTAGCGGTCATTCCACAGAAGATGATGAGGATGATGATATGGGTGATGAACTGTCTGCTAGAGTGTCAATACTTGGCATTCAGCCTTACCGTTTCGAGCCTGTTGCCAGGCCTGATGCTCAAACTTCTAATGGTGGCAGTACACCAGTTACACTGCCAGATCTACAAACCCGAACAGCTGGTAATTAATGGCAAGTACATCTGTAGCGATTTGACTTATTATTCTTATATCTTTTCCAGATGTTGTACCTATTAAGTTTGAATTGCTTAAACTGTAATGTAACTGATAAAGAAAGATTTAAACATAGTTCATTATGTTGCTTTTAGTGTTAGTATGTGTGCTCAATAAACAAACTCAGGGTGATGTTTATGTTGGGATTAACCAGAACTTGCTTTTTTAGCCTTACTTTGTCTGCCACCCATCTAGAGAACCATATTGGTTTCCTCGTTCATCTTTTTCATTTGTCCACAATCCCAGTGTATATGTTGGTTACCTCCACTATGGCTCCCTTTAGTTTACCCCCACTGTTACTCCACTCCCTCCATTATGAAAGCATTAGAAAATGGCTAAGTAAATCCTAACATTCTGATTGGCTAGGACAGTAACAGTAGCGAGCCCGCTGAAAAATGAGTGCCAATTTAGGGTTCCCCATTACCAAGGGTAGGATTTGGTACCCTGAATTTTCAATCTAACCAGTTGACATTTTTTTTCCACTCGCTAAGTGGAGAAGTGATGGAGGAAGGCCCCCCTGATGAGATGTGCTGTGTCAGCCACAATCCCGTATCCATATAACCACACCATAAATAAAAAAAAAACATGTGATATAATTTCTAAATAAATCTTTTCAAAGCACACACAGTTACTGACAGATCTGGTCCATCCAAAACTGGCTGTTCTAGTAGTGGGACCTAGCCGGCAATGAATCTGCAAATCTGGGCAGCCAAATGTAACAAATTTCCACCTCTGCTCCTTAGTCCCTGCTCCTCTCACACATCAACCTGTACTGCTACAAGCTCCCGCCTCTGCCCTGACAGAAGTTTAAAAACGCTTCCCCCACACAGTGTTACAAGTGTTATATAATCGATGTCAACCCTTGATTCCTTAGTCATATTCTAATGATTTTAGTCTCTCTTGGTTACCTAGAGCAATATATATACCTTCTGGATGGTGGTAGGTGCATAACTTTGAGGCTTATGACTATCCATCTTTCTCTAACAGAGCTAGGAGGTACTACAGTGCAGTGATTTAAGGCTCTGAGTTGCAAATTTTAAAACCTGGGTTTGAATCCCACAACCCCCACTTGCATACTATGTGACCCTGAGCAAGTCACTTAACTTCCTTGTGCTCCCAGGTTGCCCCTGCAAACAAGCTTTCAACTTAGTGTGTTTTCTGGTTTAAAATAAAAAAAATACTACCATTGTGTGGATGTGCCCTGTATACCACCATCTTGTCCCCCCCTCACTCATTTCTTAGAGGGTATACATATTAAGCCCTTTTATGCACTCTTCATATTGCTTATGGGTCAAACTCTGCACTAATTTAGTTGCCCTCCTCTGGACGGCCTACATCCTGTCTATGTCCTTGCAGAGATGGGATCTCAGAAGATGCACACAGTCTCCAGATGTGGTCTCACCAACTGTCTGTACAGAGCGGTAACAAATTCCGGTTTTCTCCTTGTGATGTCTCTCCCTGTGTAAGCCAGTAACCTTCCCCAGCCCTGCTCACTGCCTTCTCACATTGCTTATCTTCCTTTAGGTCCTATCATCTATAAAGACATTAAAAAGGACCTGTCCCAGTATTGAACTCTGTGGCACCCCTCTAGTAATTCCTCTTTTTTTCATGAAGGTGTTTTTCCCCCTTTGACCTGGCAGCATGTCTTAGCCTTCAAGTATCTTCAAACATATCCATGCTGTAGTGGATAATGTGGGGGATCAATACTTAACAGGCAGGCTGTGTTCTATTTAAGAGGTTAAAATTTTTTTTGTGGACTTTGTTTATTCTCCATTCCAGGAACTTTCTCTGGCTGTCCCTACTCACCTGCTATCACTCTACCACCCACCCGATCACCTGCATCCTTAGATGTAGCTGCCCTCGACTAATATCTGCCAGCAGATCCCCCAGTTATGAGCCCCCTTGAGGTAGGGCCACCTCCACTTCAAAGCTTAATGTAGAATCAAGAACTCCTCTAGTGGGATGGTATAGCCCTCCCTCCCTCCCCTTCAGGCTCCCAACCTTAGCCAGTTCCACTTTTATAGGCACTTGATTTGATTGACAACAGGAACCTTCTGTTTGGGAGAAGGAAGAAAGTGATCAGAGAGACACAAAAGACTCCCCATCCTAGAAGGAAAAGAATAGCTCCCCCTCAACCCCTAGCTACTGGATGTCTGTCTCTGAGCAAGTAAAAAGGAGAATACTGAGGAATTCAGGGTGTTCCTGTACCAGAACATGAATAGCAGGAGCTGTAAAGGCACGGAGGCAGTAGGAATGTTGGGAAAATAAAATAAACAACCCCCACCTCCGCACACTCACAAAATAAGTAAACAGAGAGTGGAAAGAGCAAGCATACAAAACAACAACCAGGATTTGGGGACCTCCTCTCCCATCCAGGGGCCATTAGACCTAACCCAGCTTGCCTCAGGGGTTGCAAAGAAAAAGCAGTTGGACCAAAGAGGGTGATGGTGGAGGAACAGATGCACATCCCTCCAGTTGTACCTCTACACAATTTGTACACTGTTCTGACAGAGTGCATTTCCTCTATGGAGGGGCCCACAGTGTAGACCAAGGAGGATGCTGGGAATATCCACAAAGGAGACTCACAGGAGGGTGGAATGGAAACCTCAGAATTGCTGCCTGTCTAGGGCATGAGTGAGGATAGGGCACTCCACACCATGAGATTCAATCAGTAAAGGAAAAGTGATGCAGAGTTCAGGATTTGGGCATCATTGGGGACTGGGAGTCCACCAGGAGAGATACAGGCCTATACTGGTGCAATAGCCTGCATCTGGCAAGGTTGGAGGAATGGTCAAAAGTGTGGCTGCTTAGATTCAATACAAAGAAGTGCAAAGCAATGCACATAGGAAACAAAAACCCATGGGAAGAGTACACGATGCAGGGAGGGGGCCCTAACAACAAAATAATGGACAGGGACCTGGGGGTAGTCATATCAGATACCTTAAAGCTAAGCAAGCAATGTGAGACAGCAGTAAAGAGAACTGGGGGACACTGGGATGTATAGGAAGAGGCATTATCAGTAGAAAATATGAGGATGTTATCCCTCTGTACAGACAGTTGGTGAGACCCCATCTGGAGCACTTGAGTGCATCGCTGGTGATGCCATCTCCACAAGGACATAGACAGGATGGAGGCAGTTCAGAGGTGGGCAATTAAAATGGTGCAGGGTCTGCACCAGATGCCATATGAAGACAGACTAAAGAGGTATACATGCGAGGAAAGGCAGTAGAGTGGGAACATGATAGAAACTTTCAAGTACCTCAAGGGAATCAACAAGGTCCAGGAGGGTAGCACCTTAGGAATGGTGGTTTGAGACTGGTGGGATGCCAGTCCAGTGGCTGTGTAGTTGTCTTGGAAGGGTGCTCAGCCAGGTGCAGTCTTGTCTGTGGACTGGAAGTGAGGTACAAAAGGCAAAGTACTGTTTTTGGAAGTGGGGGGGGCATTACGCTACATGCATTGCAGACACTACAGTGTACCCTGTGCGTTTCAGGTTTAGTGCTGTGTCATTTGCACTGCCAACATTTAAAGTTGGTGGAGGTTATAAAAAACATGCTGTCATGACTGGAAGGGTCAGGGGAACTTTCAATAAGTAGAAAAGTCATAATGGCATTTGTTTGCCACACAAATCACATGTTAGTGTCATCAGATGTCACTCATTACATGCAACATCACATATTGTGGTTTAGCATGGAATTGGACACAAAAGCTAGTCATACAAAGGCAAAGGTATTAGACTTAAAGCAAGGTATTAGACTTACAGCAGGCAGACCAATCTGAACTAGGCAGGTGTATCAAAGTAACCCTAGATAAAGGGAAGTTAAGGGGGGATGAGGAGCTGTGGTATAAACTCAAGGGCACCATAGCTCAAGTGACATACCAATGCATCAGGTTGGTGTCCAAATACTGTAGAATATAATGGAGGAAACCGCTATGGAACTCAAAAGAAGTAACAAACAAAGTAAGAGCTTACAGGGTTGGTTTCAGGAAGTATAAAGAAACACTAAGAGAGGAAGACAAGGATGTGTTTATTGAGAACCTAAGGGAAGCACGTAAGGCTGTTAGGACAGCAGAGACATGAGCTGAAGAGTGATTAGCACAGACAGAGAAGAAAGTGAGCAAGACATTCCATAGGTAAAGCAATTAAATAAGAAAAAAGCAGGAGATGGATAGTGAGGCTACATTGGGAGGAAGGAGAGTGTAAAGGAGCGAGACAAGGAGAAGGCAGAAATATAGAACAACTAGTCTTGTACAGCATTCACTGACGAGGGGGAGAGTCAGGAACCACAGCTGGGCAACAGATGCATAGAGAGGAAGAGGTGGTCACCAGCCCATTTGCAGCATAGTGAGTCCTTGAGGAGTTCTCATATCTAAAGAAAGAGTCAGTAGGTCATCATTTCAAATGACCAAAAGGAGTCAAATCAGAAAACAAAGTTTTAAAGTAGAGCCAGTGGCATGCTGGGATGCATAGGTGGAGGTATCACTAGCAGAAGTGAAAGGTGGCAATGCTGCTGTATGAAACACTAGTGAGGCCTAACTAAGAGTACTGTGCACAGTTCTGTGAGCCACACCTTTGCAAAAAAGTGATTCTGGGAAGAGTTGAATTGTGATAGAGAGGGGTGTTCATATAGTGCCATAGAATTTGTTATTTGGGGTGTATTTGCATTCAAAAATAGTTTTATATAGTGCCAGACTACCATACCCTCCTTACTTATGCTAAAGCAACTTTTCTATGTTTAGTATGTGATATCATCTATGACATCACAACATATGTTAGCCAATGGCAGGACTGCATTCAGTGACAGAAATTAATAAATCATGCCATAGAAATCAGAAAATTCTTAAGAACAAACATTGAAGCACTGTCGCAGAAATCGAAAGTTGCTGACACAATACGCCATGCACACTGCTCATAGTGAATAATCCTAACCAAACTTTCTCATTGTGATAGTCTGTGTAACCATTCATGAAATAAGTTATTAATAAATGGGGCAGATTGCAAGCAGACAGTCCCTTAAGCACTATTTACTACAATGATTTTAATCTGGAGTTTCTTCAAAGAAAACAAAGATAACAAGAATAATTCTGCTCTCAAGGCAAGTCCTGTGGTGTGGCGAACTAGATACACATCTTTTGAAGAGAGAACCGATTACCAAGTGGGTAACATCAGTGAATGCCACTAACAATGGTTGCTTTTTTAATTTAAGCGTTACATAGTGTACTGTTTTGTTTGCTGTGATGTATTGCTCTCTTGATGAGGTGCCTTTGTAAATGAGTCTTTGACTCAAAGATCTGTAAACTGATAATCTAATAAATAAAATAAAACAAAAGGCTCTGGGTTCGAATCCCACCACTATCATAATATTTTTTTTCCTCTCTGGAAGCTTCATGATTTACTGCTTACTTGTAAAATATCTCTTCTGTTATCTCTTGTCAGTTATCTCCCAAAAACTATCATTATTTCGCTACTTGTCACAGGCTAAACCGTCAATCTGGCTGAGCCACCCTGATCAGATTGGTGTCGGTACTGCAATGGTCACTACCCCCCTTCCCCTCCTGCCCCTGTTCATTACCCCTGGACGTCTTGGGCCAGGGACCGACACCGGATCTTATGCCTAGTTTCGGAACTGTGAGCCTGGCTGCACGTACCTTCCTCCAACCGCTAAAGTCGTAAGTGCACCGAACTTGATCTCTTACCACCAACCTCTCTTTCTCTCATACCCAATCTTGGGACCATGAACCCAGTGCTCCTCCCAACATGCTGCCACTAAAGCCATAGGCTTATCTGACTGTCCCAGTAACCACGGGCTGCCTGCCGCCGCTCGCCCATCTCGGCACCTCCCTACAGTACAGCTTTCTAACCCACTGCTTTAGCCTCTGGCTGGGTGCCGTGAAATCTCCCCCCATATCGCCTCCTAACCTCCTCCGAACCATGAGCCCGGTTGACTACCCCTGCTAAAGCCTCAATGGCTTGTACCTTCCCGGCCGCTCCTTACCTTCTTGCCCAGCGGGGAAACCACAAGCCTGGCTACTACCTTATGCTTATACCGCTAAAGCCGTAAGTATACATAACGGCCCCCAGATTACCTTACTGCCCGCCGCTCGGACACCTTACTACGGTACCCAATGCCTTACCCGTCCCTCTCCCCCCATCCGGGGAGCCGTGCAATTTCCCTCCATTGCCCCACTTTGGCCTTGGGGAGCGTGCTACTCGAACCTGGAGCCCGGTCCACTCTACAACACTCCCCCCCCTCCGCCTTTCTCCTCACCTTGGATATCTGTCCAATGGGGTGACGTGACCTTGACCTTACACCACTACCCACACTCCCTGTAACTTCTCTTGTACTGTCCTATTGTTTATTGCCTAGACTAGCTTGCACCATGTTAGCCTAGCCGAAACTGCATCCCTGTATGAATGTACTCTGTACTGCCTGTCTAAATTGTATTGTTGTAACCTCCTTGGTTATCCTGTATTGTACTCTCCTGGGTCGTGCCTGAAAATAGTCACCTGCTGGCTAGTGCACTTACCCGGTAAACAAAAGCTAAATAAATAAATAATTTTTTTATATAAATGTATTTTATATTAGCAAGCAAAGATATATATAGACTAATTATACAGTGCAGAGAAGTTCACGCCATCCAAGCCATTGACTCTCGTCTAACTATATTTGTGAATGAGACTCTACCTCTCATTTTATCATAATAGTATGCTCTCCCAGGGTAGTGACTAACTGGAACCATAACGTCATACACCCCCCCCAACCATCAAGACAGCCAATCAGTCATTCCTAATTTATTGTTTAAATGCATGTTATTCTGTAAATGTTTTATTAATGAGACAGCATGAATTTGAAATTTTAAACCATGAATCTTCACAATGGAATCCCCCCCCCAAAAAAAAATAAACCCATACCACAAAGAACGCCCCTCTGCTGTGGTGAATGGGTATTCCAAACTTCCATACAAATTCAGTGAGTTATGAATGATTGGGGCAGATTACAGCCAGACAATCGCTTGAGCACTATTTGTTATAATGATGTCATTAGAAGCTGTGTCTAAGCAAAACAAGAGTTACAAAAATCACTTTTGCTAACAGGTAAAGCTAGGTGGGTAGTGGTTTGGTGCTTCTCCTTTGGGCATAAGGCAGAAGGCTTGAATCCCAACTGAGACTGTTTTCTTTTCTTTATCTGAAAGTTTTTTTTTATTGTTTTAATTATGCCTGTAGTTTAAGTTAGTAAGTAAGCAAAGACTTGGATATGCAAATTATAACATTCAGAGAGCTCCACAAATGCCCCTCTGCCATGGTGAAATCATCATTCCAAAGCTTAATATACAATTAATAAGTTATGAGTGAATGGGACAGATCACAGTGTCTCTTGAGCTCTGAATGATGTCACTTTGTGTCTATAAAATAAAAATAGAAAAAAAATCTCAATACTTAATAGACAGAGCATATGGTGCAGTGGGTTTGCTTGCTGCCTCTAGAGTAAAAAGCTGTAGGTTTGAATCCCACTATGGATAATTTTTCCCCCTTGCTGCAAGCTTTGTTTTTTTTTGTATTTGTTTTAAGAAAAAGTATTTTACATTTATAAGCAAGGACATAGATGGGCAACTTATAAAATTCAGTGAACTCCACACCACAAACAAACTCATTGCTCCTCCACACATCCTATTTAAAACAGAGCTACTGCCTCAGGTTCTATCTTTTCTCATCATGCATTTAGAGACCAACCAAACATTGCTCCTCACTACTGAATGCTTCTGTATCTGCAACTCTGGGAACTGTGACTTTTTTCCATCTAAGGGTTTTGTAACTATCAGTCTATAACATTTTTTTTGGTCACAAACAGCATAGTGCTCATAATAATTTGAAACGTTACACTAACCAAACCATGCAGGTGCAGCTTCAACACAACACTAAATGAATGGATCCTCACTGCACCATGCCTGCTGAACCACTTTCAGCAAAGTAATGGAAATCAATCTCTTTATATTCAGAATTAAGAATGATGCAATTATTTACTTTGCCATATCACAAATTTGCATGCCAGAGTTATGGGAGGGGGGGCAGGACATGGAGGGCTGAAAATGAGTACTTATTTAAAAAGTTAAACATAAGATCAGCTACACTAAAATGATGAGACAACCTGAATTATTGAACCATTATCCTGGTGACCCACATAAACTCCTACTGTGACATTTTTTTTTAACACACACACTCATGCACGGACACACAACTTCATATTACCTTTTACATCCAAACTAACTGTTCCACGCAGCAGTGATTTTTATTTTAAAACTCAAATCTGTCAAAAAATGGTGGTATAGAGTAAAATCTGATGAGAGATCCTGGTGTAAATATCAAAAGAATAAACACACAAACAAAGGTAGGAGATAATTTTTTTATGACCAGAAATCTTTCTGCACCTAGAAAAAAAAAGAAAACACAATGAATACCTGCTCTTTAAGAATGGTAATTGGGAGAAGCAGCAGGAAGAGAACAGTTTTGCTTAGAGCCAGAGTACAAAAACTGAATGCCTGATGTCACCTTTGGGTCCCGGCTATTTGTACCAATAACAGCATCATCATCATCCATGTGGGTAACATAGACATGACAGCAAGAGCCACGGCTTTTGATGCTGCTCTCCTAGCAGGCTATATGTACCACTACATTAAGATCGCAGATGTGTGCAGAGGAAACACATTAAGTAATGTGAACTGGCACTGAAAAAAAACAGAGCATAAGGGCAGAATACACACAAAAAATTATGCAGCTATGTAAGACAACACAGTAATGCATGAAAGTAATAAATTACATGAGGTGTCATTTAAATGTGATTATATCTGCATAAAATCAATGATCACTGGGAAACAGTTACACATCCACTCTGTCCACTAAAAGAGAAAACTTTAGTATTGTGCTTTAAATACAGTAAATTTAATGGTCACCAAGATGTGTAGCACAGCCATGTTACAAAATGGCTGCCTTTTTAAGGATATTTTTAATTATTAAAATGTTGTCACAATAAAATTAAAATACTTTTTTTACACACTATCGCTTTTTTTATAATTAAAATTTTTATTGTAAATTTCAACAGATCAATAAACAGTACATTCATTATAATATATTATAGAAATAAAAATAAATCATGCAGATTTAAGAGAACTTAAAACATTAAATACATTAAATTCATTAATAATTTATCAATAGCTAATATATATCCAGGATTTTTGAACTATACAATTGTTATAACTTATGTAACACTTTTGCAAAACATAGAATGTAGAAAAGGGTTCCATATAACCAAAAACGTCTCTATGCAATCACTACAAACAAAAGCTAATCGTTCATAGTTTGAGCTAGTAGTAATAGCTTCTAACCATTCAGACAAGGTGGTGGGGGGGTTGTTTCCATCGTCTGAGAATAATATTTTTGGCTGAGATCAATGCAGTCAATAGCCATGGGATATTATGTATAGACCAACGTTTTAGATTTGAACTGATACCCAACATCACTAGTTTTTCAGTAGGTACAATATTTCTGTTCAGAACTTTTTCACATGCCTCAAAAACTTCTTCCCAGAATTTCTGAAATAGTGGGCATGACCAGATAATGTGTGTAATAGTGTCAATGTATTTTAAGCATCTCCAAGAAGTATTGGAGTCAGATATACCCAATTTAAACATTTTCTCAGGGGTGTGGTGCCATCTATGAACAATTGTACAATGCACCAACCTGCCTTTCTCCTCTTTACAAGCCTTAAGACTATTTATCCAACTATGATCCCATTCAGTCTATAAAATAGGAGATTTTAACTCAACTTCCCATTTTTGGATTAATGATTCAACCAGATTTTCTTTAGAGTCTATAATCATATTGTATATAATTTTGTAGCCCTAGTGAGTAGAGAATATTTTGTCTAGGGGTGGGTGGGGGGTAGTGATACTGTATTATTAATATTTCCTCTCAAAATTTGTCTGAGTTGTAAATATCTAAAGAATTTGGTCCTCGGCAACTTATATTTCTTGGCTATATCAAAAAAAGGCAACGAGCTACACGTGTTATGATCTATTAGGTCACTTATGTAGCAAATACCCCTGTCTATCTATTCCTTCCAAACCAGTGTATTTCCCTCTATTTGTAAAAGTTTGCTGTTCCAAATAGGACAATGTGGTGAGTGTACTGGGTTCCACTCTAATGCCTTAGCAATGTTGAACCAGGCAGACAATAAAGCTTTTAGAATAGGGTGAGACTTGACTTCTTTGGGTAGTTCCTCAAATAATGTGACTCTAGGATTTGTTCCTTTCAGTAAGCATGCCTTAATGTCCATCCATTCAGGAATTAGATTAATGTCCTGTAGCCATAAAGACTGAATATTCTGATCCTCTAAAAAGGTGTCATGTCTTGTTCTGAAATCTGGATAATTGAATCCACCCCTGCTCCTGGGTTGCTGTAGTTTAAGCTTAGAAATACATGCAGGTTTATCCTCCCATAGATATTTTAGTAAAACTGAGTCAAGCAATTTGTAATTTTTCACTGGGAATTGGAGTGTTTAAGTGATGTAATGGATAGTAAACTTTAGGAGCAAAAATCATGTTTATTGCTTGTATTTTGCCCCAGAAAGACAGAAGCATTGGATGCCATTTATGTAAATCTTGCTTTAAAGAGTTTATTAACTTTGTAAAATTAAGAGAGATAATTTTTGTGAATATCAGCACACAAATCTAAGCAAAGGAAAGTAACAGTATTGGTAGATATCTTAAAATTAGATTGAGTAAAGTTGTTGCTAGTAATTTGCTTTGATAGCGGCAATAGTACAGATTTTTCAAAGTTTATCTTAAAACCAGGTAATAAAGAGAATTCTCTGATAAGATTCAGCAAGGTACATATGGATTTACCTGGATCTGGGAGAGTAAGTAGTAAGTCATCAGCATAGGCCATGAGTTTATTGACCTTACTCAACCATGTGCCTTTAATCTCAGTGGTTGACCTAATTTTAATGAGTAAAGGTTCTAAAGCTAGAATAAACAACAAAGGTGAAAGAGGGCATCCTTGTCTAGTCCCTCTGTGTATGTCAATTTTATCTGAGAGTGCTCCATTTACTTTAACTTTGGCAGATATCTGATTATATATAATTCCCACCCAGCCACAAAACTGTTCCCCTAGATTATATTTAGTCACAGTGCTCTGCAAGTATCCCCACTCCAGCCTGTCAAAAGCTTTGTCAGCATCCAGCGATAATAAAAAGGGTTTAGTGGTTGAGTTTTTTGCACACTATCTCTTGACCATATTGACAACAGTACAGAGTACACATTCTGTATTTATTTAATAAATTATGAATAAAATACAGACCTTATTTTAAGTAGTGCACACCCAAGTCTCTTGAATACTGTACACACACACACACACCCACAAATATATGTTTTCTACTTCAGTGTAGCTACATTTAGGTGTAGCATCTAGCTTGCAAGAAAGCCTCTGGGGGCATGAACACTGTGCAAAAGAACATGGGTCTGCAGTTCCCTTGTAGAAGAGGAGACATCCACCTACAGAGTACTGCACAAATATATTGCATCACACCATTACTTGCCTCAAAATAGGTTAGATGCTTGTTTTATTGGGTTCTTGCTATCTGTGTGCTTTCAGAAGTACTTCTCCACCACTTCCTCCAAAACATAACTGCAGCTTCAATTCCATTTTGAAATAGCAGCATCAAGGGAAAGTCTTGGAAAAGTAACCATTGCAAGAGGTGGCAAAATAAGCAATATTTGTTTTGGTTAGTCTGGTAGATATGTCCATCATATCAGCTACTGTAAATTATAATGCCAGAATATTGGCACTTTAATAGAATATTTATTAAAGATAGGTATGTGTCAGACTGTGATTTAAAATACTTGGTTCCTTCCCCAACTGTGGACACTCATCACTGGCAGCAATTTCAGGTTTTCATGTTTCTTTTCCTCTTGTAAAACGGCAAGAAAAAATCTAAAAATTCCATTGGCCAAGAGATATCACCTGTCCATGCATTAAATGCCTAGTAACATGGTTAAGTGTCAGATCTTATTACCAAGGCAGCTGCCTAACTGTCTATAAAATGAAGCAAAATCCAATGCAGCGAGAATATCCGGAACTGGGAAGGGAGAAGCCAGAGAAGGTGAGGGGGGCAGCAAAGTCAGCTCCCAGAGTGAGGGCTGACCAAACGAGCAGACGCGAAAGACTGTTAGACCTATTCTAATGGCAGTTTAGTATATTAGTATGTAATGTAAATATGCTGTCATCTAAAATGTTTTTAAATATGATTTTGTAAAAAAATTATATTAGAATGTTTCACTTCATATTTAATACAGATGAACATTGTACCATTTTATAAAAGCAATAAGCTACTTCAGGATATACATTAAAGGATTTGAATGCACTTCCCAGGGGCATAAGGACACATCACCTCCAGTCTCATATCATTCATTAATGCACACCCCATCATGGCCTATTGCTCACTTGCAGTTTTTGAATATTTTAGGACTGGCACTTCGATATGATTAACTGCTGTAATACTATAGAGGTGCGATAATGCACCTATGGTTAGGGTGGCTGGTGAATTCTATGTTAAACTCAATTTTGTGTTTGCTGCTGGCAGAAAGATGGTTTTGGTATTATGGATTTGTACAAAACTTTCATGACTAGTTGTCCATAAATGAACCTACAACCCCTGAAATTCTCATGTAATTCAATTCAGTAGTTTTAGACCTATTAACGTGTGACAAATGCATTTTTCATTAATTTTCAGTGGTGCTGTTTTCCTGGAATTTTGCTCTCATCTAGAAAAAAGTATAAATCTTTGAACTGTGAAATGTTGTGCGTATGACTTCATTAGTGGAATACTTTATGCTTGCAAATTAAATTGCATGAAACAATACCTAATTTTCTGAGTGCTTCTAGTCATAGGCAGAAGTAAAAAGCAAAGTGTCTCTTCTCACACATAGAATGAGCATAGGTCACCATCATCAACCCCCCAACTCCCGCTATCAACACAACCAACAGGAGAATATGTGGGGTGAAATGGAGATATTTAATTCAATTTAACAGACCAAATCTACTGTAGATGATCATTCTGTATGTAATCAAAAAGGTTTACACTGTAATGCATTATTTTAATTCAGTCAGTAATAAAATTAAAACAAGGGTTTAAAACACGAGTAATTTTTAATTTCTATTGTTATATCTATGTCTAGTTCAAATAAAATGGCAGTACATTTCCATTCAACCAAAACATGCTATCAGATGAAGTGTACTGAATACAAATACCATTAGTCTGGTTGACAGTAATTGCTGTCACTACCTTCCTCTGCTTCAATATCTGTCACCAAGTTCCTTATGTATTTCCTAGAGTCATAGCTATACTAATAGACTGCTGTGCAGAGTTCATGCCCAGTAGCAAACTGTTTCAATGGAGACAGTTATGCAAATAAACACCACCAATGATGTGCACAGTGGTCTGAGTGATCAGGCAGCTCAGCCAAAATGAGTTGAAGGTTTCATTGTGAAATAGATGGCTTTTCAGGTGTTGTGTACATTGATCGATTAAATATGCCCAAAGAAGTGTAAATACATTCGAAAAACAGTTGCAATTTTGGACTTTGGCTTCAAAGACACTGAATTTTCTGCATGGGGACTCATCCGAATGGACACACTTTGCCAATGATCTTTAAGCGGACCAGGGTGCCCACCCACGGTACCGCTTCTGTTGACCCCCTCCCCTCCAGGTTGCCTGTTCCCCCATTCCCTATATGTACATGGTGGTACTGAGGAGTCCACACCTGGTGCCACAGAACAATAGCCCAACACGGGGATGCCCAATACCCAATGTTGGAATATGTCTGCTGGAACAAAGAAAAGCATCCCTTAATAAGGTAGGGTAATTAGAAACCTATGCTGAAAATTTGATGTACCCTGTACAAATACTGTATGGTATAATGACAAAGTTATGAGTGAGCATTGCAATATTACAATGTTCACTCATAGCTGTGATAAGTTTCAATATTTTAACTCCAAACTTTCAACATAACCATGTGATCACATCACCTCATAAACCTGACAAGCATAATTTTTTAAATCATAGGCAAGACATGTTTTCACACTCCCTGAAATGATGTTTTGGACAATATATTATAAATTTCATATGTCATATTTGTAGGGGAGTCATAAAACAACTATCTTGAAAATTCTGGGTCAAAATAAAAATTAATATTAAGAAACTTTGTGTGTAATGCCAGTCTTCACCCAGTGGGTATGCTTTGTGATCCTGTGGCAGTGAGCTGATTTCAGATGTGAGGTCAGTGACCAGCTACATGGGGTGATGGTGTTGGATTGAGACTGTTATGTGACACCCCACCATCCTGGAAATGAAGCTGAAGGGTTGCCTGAATGGGCTCTGTTATCATATAGGGAAGACAGCTCTTTTCTTAGTATAGGGTCTGCACTTTTGTACCTGTGAGCAGCAGGGTGCCTGTACATTGGCTGATAGATGACCTGTTTACCCTGTGCATTAGAATCTCTAGCCACATGCAAGCACAGGGACCAGAGGGACCAGTGTTTCCGCAGCCCACCAGAGAGCCTCATGACTTCTTCACATCTGTCACTGCATGGAAGAGCAGGGCCACAACTTCCCTACACTTCCCTAGGCAGACAGAGTCTTCCCTTGGCACAGGGCTCAATAGGCCCAGCACATCTACTTGGTTTATGCAGGTTTCAGTAGATACTGTTCCATTTTCTCAAAAGGAAAGGGAATTCTTTGCAAAAAAAAACCTTCATTTGTGCACCACTTGGTGTTCAGTTCAATGTCATAAAGTGGAGAAATGTGGCTTTAGGGTTTCAAACCCTAACTCCCCACCACGACCCCCAAGCAGGAAAAGAAAAAAAAAACAGTATGGTTATGAGTTTCCTGAGTCTTGGTGAATCACTGGTGTCATCTTCCTTGAGTTGTCAACCTAATTCCTACCCATTCCTGAAAAAACAACATCAACATGAAAAAAAGCTACAATAAATTATGTTGGCAACATGTGGCAGACATACTTCTCTACCTTTGAATAGTGTGTCACTATGAGGCACTGACTTGGAAAAGCACCTTCTTCTTGGGACAGGAAGTTATGGTCTGAGGAGAGGGTCAGAATTAGGGCTGACAACCCCAAGGAAGACCCCACCACTGATTCACCAAGACTCCGGAGATCCAAAACCATATTTTTTTTCCCTTTGTTGCCTGGGGATGGCAGTTAGTGTTGGAAACCCTAACACCACATTTTTTTACTTTTTTTGGTATCAAGTTGGTTACTAATTGGTGCAATAATGACATTTTTTGCAAAGAATTATGAAATATGTGTGCCAAATAGTGTACTAGAATTTCTACAGACCAATGAAAATTAAAAAAAAGGGAGTTCAGAAATACAGTAGTTGTTGGCTCTTTGCTGCAGTATATTATCCCCTGCAATCAATACATTTATAGTAGCTGTTCAGAAGTCATGCTTAATAATTGTAATAATAAATCCTACAAGGTACAATATATTTGATCCTACAGATATTCTAGCCCACTTCTCCTAGATCTGAAGAGTTCCTACATTTTCTTGGAAGAGTTTATATTCCCCATTAATTGTCCTCTTGTGTTTAAGTGGGGTTGCAGAAGAATAATGTAACACTTAGGGAAAAATATGCAAATGATTATTCCAGCACCAGATGCCATAATGGCAAATATCTCAACGGCCACCATATACTTTCCCGTTGTGCTGAGGTACGCTGGGATGAAAGACAACCAAACACTAACAAACACAATCATGCTGAAACTGATCAATTTAGCTTCATTGAAACTATCTGGCAACGTTCTTGCTAGAAAGGCCACAACAAAGCTGACACTCGCCAAGAGACCCATGTATCCCAGCATGCAATAAAACATGACCACTGAACCTTCTTTACATTCCACTATAATTTTACCCTCTTCAGTTTTCATGTTAAGCTCAGGAAATGGAGGAGAAGTTGCCAGCCATATAATGCATATAGTTGCTTGTAGTAGGGAACCAGAAAAGACTATGCAGTAGGGTGTCTTGGGTCCCATAATTTCTTAAATTGCTGTCAGGCTTTGTGGCCTTAAAGGCAATTACCACTGTAATGGTTTGGCCAGTATCCCAGAAACACAAACAGAGAATATTATTCCAAAACCAGTTTACGGAGCAGACAGGTAAGTTCTTTGGGTCGCCAATGAATATCAAGGGAAAAGAGGAAGCAAAGGAACAGGAAATAAGGATCAGGTAGCTGAGTTCACGGTTATTGGCTTTCTCATTGGAGTGTCCCAGTACTTAATGAATGTACATAGGATGGAAGCAGTAATTAAAGAGAAAAACACTGTAGAAGCAGTTAGAGATGAACCCAAAGCTTCTTCATAAGAAAGAAATTCCACTGATTTCTGGATGCAGATATTCTGTTTATCATTAGGCCATTGCTCTTCTGGACATCTGAAGCAGTTACTGGCATCTAACACAAAGAAAAATGTCAAAGGTCATACCTACAGTTACTCCAAGAAGCAATAACAGTGTGAGTCATATGGTATATAATCATGTTATGAATTGTTAGTGATTTTTTTTCAACATCTTTGGGATAACACAAATCTTTGACAATTACATAGGCTGGCATACTGCAGATAATGGCTTTCACTGTATATCAACAGGATATAGGCATTGTTTGACAGATATTCATGTCAACTGCATATAAAGAAAGTAGGTCAAAGGTCATCCTACAGTTACTCCAAGAAGCAGCATATGTCAAAAGATGTGATAATCTTTTATTTCATTTATTTAACTAATTATTAAGAATTCAGAAAACACCTTTGAGCCAAGGGCTCTTTACAAAAGATTGTCATGTCATGAAATAAGGACAAGTGGAAACATAAATACAATACAAAACATACAGTAAGATACACTTAAAGGAGCAGCCATTGGCATTGTCTAGATTTGTAAAGTGACTAATTTATGTAGCAAGATAGTACACCAGACATTGTACAATGTATGCCTAGGAAAATTGCATGATAAGTTAGAGCAGGTGTAAGAGTTACTGGTACAGACAGCAGCTTTGGATACTAAGGTAAAGGAGGGAGGTAGAAAGCAGCTCAGTGATATTGTCAAGGAGGGAAAGGGTGAGAATAAGAGGGACAAATGGGGAAAGGGGGAAGGGTGGAGATGTGGGGTAGACAGAGACTGAGTGAGTGAGAGGGACAGAGGGTAGATGGGGAAATGGGGAGGTTAGAGAGGGATAAGGGCAATTGAGAAGACAGTGATAGAGAGAGGATATATATGGTAGGGGTGCAAGGAGTTAGAGCTGAAGTGAGGGAAAGCCAATTAGTGTAGTAATGCAGAGGGAGAGGGACTGAAGTAAAGGGATATGATAACTGGGGAGCCAGTGACATTAAAGGGGTGGACTTTGTGCAGCAGGGAGGTATTGGAGATAGCAAGCTGGTGTGTCAAGGTAGGAGGTGAGAGGAGGGAGGGGAGTAGGACTCAAACAGTTTATGTGAAGCAATCGCAGGATACACTAACCTTAGGTGATGGCATAGTTTGCGCTTAAAGGTACCAAGCGTGGCAGTGTTGGTGACTTCAGTCGGTAGAGAGTTGAACCAGTTCAAGGCTCTGACATTGTAGGAGCACTGTCCTTGTGTAGTCTGGCAGTTGGGAATAGAGAATGTTAGACTTTCTGAACTTCTGTTTAGGCAGAGGATATGGTGAAGGTCAGTATTGTCTGAACCCCTGGGGGCATGTGAGACCAAGTGAGCCTTCCTTGCTATGGTGTAAGTCTGGTACTTTAGTCTGCCCATTACATAAGGTCGATTTGCCTGTTCATAAATTTCACAAGTGCAAAAAGGTTCATGGCAGAAGTGAGGCCAATAACCCTTGTTAAGGGCAAAGGCAATGTGCTACAGTTCAGGGTCAGTGACAGATCTGTAGATCACAAGCCCATAATCAATTATTGAGATTACCGAGCTCTAAATTGCAAGATTTGGGCTTCAGCCATCAGACAGTGCCTATGCTAGTATAACAGCCCTATGCGGGTTTTCCTGCTTTAGCAATGTTGTCAATATGTTTGGTATAAGATAGAGTGCAGTCAAGGGTCACACTCAGGTAATTAAAAGGTGCACCTGCTTCAGTACAATGCCTGAGCTGCTGTTGATTGTTAGTTGTTGGTCTTTATGCTTGTTGTAGGTTCCATAGAACAGCATTGTTTTTGTTTTTTTAGTAATTTAGAATGAGTTTATGCGATCTAAACTAGGCATCAGCTTCTGCGAAGCTTTTCTGCAGCTGAAACTGTAGGAGGAAGGGATCTTAGTTGGTTCTATGTCATGCTAGTGATCACAGAATAGTGATTGCCATTAGGGCAAGTGTACATCACTAAAAATTCATTTTGGCGATGCACACTCACAGCGAACGGAAAAAGGTGCCCGAGATCTACAGGTTTCCTTTTCATGCTTGGGCACCGCCCGCCCCCCGCACTCATCTACTAACAGATTCTCAACTCCAGGGAGCTGCATGTTGGGGGGGGGGGAATGAAATAATTAGCAAAAAAGTCACCTGCTGGCAAAAAAAGAACTATGCGGGACCTGAACCCTACACCTCCCAACCGACTACCCTCCCCACCACACTGGCAGACCAGCTCAGCAGCTGCTCACCACACCCCCTCCCACATGCCTTCCCTTCCCTGCCTTTCCCACTGCATGTTTATGTGCATGTGTATAGCTGCATACTTCCAATCACCCTACCTCACCCACCCAGGTCTCTGGTTGCCCCCCTGCCAGGTAGCCCTGAACACTGGCATCATAATTGAGTTGCCATTTTTGTAAGCACTCAATTGCAGTCACCTTGTTCACAGGTTACTATTTAGGTTGCACGTGCAGATTACTGTGTTGTCTGCATAAAGAAGAATTCTACAATGGCAGGATGCAGACAGCATTTTCAAAAAGATGCTAAATAGCAATGTTAAAGATTGTTACTGATTTTTTGTCTTCTTTGGACTCTCACCAATCCTTACCAATTATATAATTATGTATGCTGTGGACAATCCCCTTCATTGTATACCTACAGGATATAGGTACTGTTTGACATATTCAAGTCAACTGCATATAAAGTAGTTCTTATCGCTGCTACTGGTCAGGTAGAAATGTTGGACTCCTCCATTTAGAAAAAAAGTCTGATTAACAACAGAAAAGGTGAGAGAGGGACTATTCTTTCAGTCTGTCCTCACCTTTAGCCAAATTAATTGGGGTAGGTAGACAACTGGGATTACTGTAGCACTGCATTAGCAAAACATTCACAATTAAGTAGTTTACAGTGACCTTGAATAATATTATCTAGTAGTAGTTTTCTGTATTTTTGACTAAAATGTATTACCTACAGTATGTCCTGATACAGTTGCAAGTTATATCATAGTCACTGCCCTTTTGTAACTGTAAGAGCAAGGAGTGGGCAGTCATGCTTGATGCAACAAAACAAATTACAGGGATAACTGGCTCACTGCACAACAGTAACATTACTGCGCACAATGCCAGTAACCCAGAATCAGGAGCAATCTCAGGTCATCAGCAGAGCGGTGCATTACTGCTCATGATGCGGTAACCCAGGAACAGGAGCAAAGCTCACAGTGCCAGTAACCCAGAATCAGGAGCAATCTCAGGTCATCAGCAGAGCGGTAGCATTACTGTGCACAATGCCAGTAACCCAGAATCAGGAGCAATCTCAGGTCATCAGCAGAGCGGTAGCATTACTACTCATGATGCCGGTAACCCAGGAACAGGAGTAATCTCGGGTCATTGACAGTCTTGGGTCATCAGGAAAGCAGTAGCATTACCACTCATGATGCCAGTAACCCCTGATCGGGAGCAAAGCTCACAATGCCAGTGACCTAGAATCAGGAGCGATCCTGGATCATTAACACAGCATTAGCATTACCGTTCACAATGCTGATAACCCAGGATCAGGAGCAATTTCAGGTTGTCAGCACAGTGGTATCATTAACACTCACGATGTTGGTAACCCAGGATCAGGAGTAATCTAGGATCATTGGCAAAGAGTTGCATTACTGCCCACAATGCCTGTAACCAAGAATCAGGAGCAATCTTGGGTCATTGGCAATCTTGGGTCATTAGCACAGAAGTAGCATCACTGCTCACAATGCTGGTAATACAGGATCAGGAAGGATCTCAGTTTGTGGAACAGGGCAGCATTACTGCTCATGATGCTGGTAACCCAGGATGAGGGGTGATCTCTTGTCATCAGCACAGTGGTAGCATTACTGCTCGCTGTGCTGCTAACCCAGGATCAGGAGCAATCTTGAGTCATCAGCACAGTGGTATTATTACTGCTCATGATACCAGTAACCCAGAATCAGGAGCAATTTCAGGTCATTGGAACAGCAGTACCATTACCGCTCATGTTGCTGGTAACATAGAAACATAGAATTTGATGGCAGATAAGGACCGCTTGGCCCACCTAGTCTGTGCATTTCCCTACCCGATAGATAAGCTACAGATTCTAGTTAGCCAACAGCTTACTTCCTTCTACCCCCTCACTAGAATTGCTTTATGTCTGTCCCATGCATTCTTGAATTCTCCCACTATTGACTCCACAACCTCCTTAGGAAGGCTGTTCCATGCATCCACAACCCTCTCCATTTAAAAATACTTTCTAACATTACCTCTGAGGTGTCCCTCTCTGTCTTCAAATTGTGCCCCTTGTTCTTGCACATCTCTTTTCCGAAAGATGCCACCCTCTTGGACTTTGTTAATTCCCTTGAGGTACTCTGAAAGTTTCTATCATGTCCACTCTCTCCTCCTTTCCTCAAGGGTATACATATTAAGCTGCTTTAGTCTCTCTTCATATGTCTTCTGGTACAGACCCTGCACCATTTTGGTTGCCCTCCTCTAATGACCCTCACTCTGTCTATGTCTTTTCGAAGATGGGGTCTCCAGAACTGCACAGTACTCAGATGGGGTCTCAGTGACTGGCTGTACAGAGGATAACAACTTCTTGTTTTCTACTGTTGATGCCTCTCCTATGCATCCTAGTATCCTCCAGCCCTCCTTACTGTCTTCTCACATTGCTTGCCCACCTTAAGGTCATCTGATATAATTACTCCCAGGTCCCTATCAATTTTTGTTGTTGTTAGTCTCTTACCACCCATTGTGCACTCTCCCCTGGGTTTTGTTTCCTGGTGCATTACCTTGCACTTCTTTGCATTGAATCTGAGCTGCCATACATTGGACCATTCCTCCAACATTTCTAAGTCCTTTCATCTTTTCCACTCCACTTTGTGTATCAACCCTGTTGCAGTTCTTTGTGTTGTCTGCAAAGAGACATACTTTTCCTTCCAGGTGCTCTCCAATGTCACTTATAAAGACATTAAGAGGACCAATCCCAGTACTGAACCCTCGATACCACCCTAGTGAGCCTCCTTTCTTCACTGTGAAATCCGTTTACTATTACCCTTTGAGTTCTGTTGTCCAGCCAATTTTTATCCAGGATACCACCTTGGGACCCACTCCCAGGTTGGCTAACTTGTATATTAATCTTTTGTGTGGGACTATGTCAAATGCGACCATATCCACAGTCCCTCCCTGGTCTACTACTTTGGTCACCTAGTCAAAGAAGTCTAATAGATTCATTGACATGAACTTCCCCTGTGAATCCATGCTGCCTTAGGTCCTGTGCCCCACTGGTCTCTAGATATTCAACAGTTCTTTCCTTCAGAAGTGAGTCCATCATTTTCCCTACCACTGAGTTCAAACTTACCAGTCTGTAGATTCCTGCCTCTGCCCTGCTCCCACTTTTGTGAAGTGGAATCACATCCACCCTCCTCCAGTCCTCAGGTACCACCCCATCCTACCATGATTTGTTAAAGAGGGTAGTCAGTAGTGTCACTAGTTCTACCATTCATTCTTTTAGAATTCTGGGATGAATCCCATCATGCTCCATTGCTTTGTCCACCCTCAGTTTCAAGAGTTCTTTCAAAACTCTGTCTTCTGTGAATGGACTGGTATCAACCTCCCTATTCATAGTGTTTCTCTTGTTTGGTTTAGGTACCTGACCCTCCTCTTCTGCTGTGAATATTTGTTCAATATCCCTGATTTTTCATTATCATCTTCTGTCCACATTCCCTTCCCTTTATTAAGTCTCTGTATCCCTCCCTTGGCCTTTATTCATTCCTTAATGCACCTATAAAAGGTTTTATCCTCTTTCATAACAGAATTGGCTATCTTTTCCTCAGATTGGGCCTTTGCTATTCTGACTGCCTTCCCTGCCTCCTTCTGCTTTAACTGATAATGTTCTGTGTCCTGTTCCTTCTATGTATCCTTATATTTCCTGAATGCTATCCTTTTCTCCTTAACCTTCTCTGCCAGAGAACCACAGTGTTTTTTTCCTTCATTTTGTTATATTGATTCACTTCACACAAAGGCTCGTTGCCTCTGTGATGGTTGTTTTGATTATTCCCCATTGTTCTCCACCCCCTCCTTCTTTCCCATTTGCTAGTGCTTCTCTGAGGCACTCTCTCATTTTCCCAAACTCAGTCCTCCTAAAGTCCACTACTCTTGCTTTTGTATGGCTTGACTCTATGGCTGTGTTTATTGTGAACCATACTGTCACTTTTTCCCAGATGGCTACCCACTTTTAAATCTGAGATCCTTTCTCCATCCCAATTTGAGAGTACCAGGTCTAAGATTGCTCCCTCCCGAGTGGGTTTTAACACTAGCTGTCTGAGGCATACCCCTTGTAGTGCATCAAGAATGGCCATGCCCCTCGATGTGCCTGCAGCAAAGATGCTCCAGTTAACATCTGGTATATTCAGGTCCACCATTAACAATATCTCCCCTTTTTCTGCCATTTTAAGGATACCTTCTATCATTTTGTTATTGATTCCCTTCCCCAGAGATGGGGGTCTGTATACAACTCCCATGCAGATTGTGGTGCCATTTCCTGTCTCCAGGGTGACCCATAGTGACTCATCTACTTCATGTTAATTTTTAGTTCTGTTGCCTTAATCTCTTCCCTTACATAGAGAGCTACTCCTCCTCCTCTTTTACCCTCCTTGTCCATCCTGTAGATTGTGTATCCTGGCATGTTGACATCCCAGTCATGGATTTCTGTATATCATGTTTCAGTGACTGCCACAATATCCAGTCAGCCCTCTACCATCAAGGCCGCTAGTTCAGGAAGCTTGTTTCACAGACTATGGGCACTGGTACTCATCACCTTCCAGTTGTTGATGGCCTTACCCCTTTTAGCCCCATTCCTGTCCTTACTGCCTTTGCTTTTTTTTTTGCATATACCCCATCCTGCTCCCAAATGACTTCTCTACCTTGGTGTTTACCTTGCTAATTATTGTGTTTTGTGGGGGGAGGCTGGGATTTCCATGATCCTTTTCAGTGCCTTCCCCCTTGCTTGTTTAAATGCTTGACAATGAAGCATTTAAACCCATCACCTAGGATCCTGGTTCCCCTCATTGATAGATGCAGACCATCATGCCAGTATAGGCCTGCATCCCTCCAGATGGAGCCCCAGTCCTCAGTGAAGCCAAATCCCTGAGCTCTGCACCAGTTTTTCAACCAGTCATTGAATCTCATGGTGTGGAATACCATAGCCTCATCTGTGCCTAGACAGGTAGCACTTCTGATAAAGTTACCATGTGTGCTATTTGTCTAAGGCCCCTTCCCAACTCCACAAACTCCTGTTGCACTGTTCTGATCTCATTCTCAGCTAGGTCATTTGTCCCTAGGTGGATAATGACATCCAGCTCACTCCCCCTTGCAGATGCTCCCATGATCCTGAGGATTAATTTCCTGTCCCTCCAAGCCATGGCACTGGGCAGGCACCTTACCTCCCTTTCCCCTCCCTCCCCCAGTTCTACCCCTCCAACAACTGAGTCCCCCACAAGGAGTTTCCTTCCCCTGTGGGGTTCTGTGCCACCCTCCTGTGGGTCTCCATTGTGGTGGTTCCCAGCATCCTCTTGGTGTCCACTGTGGGTGCCTCCATAGAGGAACCATGCTCCACCAGAGTAGTGAATGGTGGGGGAGCAGGTTTCCCTGAATCCTTGCCAGGTCAGCATGGAGATAAACAACATTCTCCCTCAGACCAGAGAGGTGCTTGCAAATAGGACAGCAATGCAGTCTCCCAGAAGACTGCTGCTCCACAGCCAGTGCATTGCACCACTCCTCACATGTCTGTGTCCCTTCCTGTTACAGATGCCTTTCCTTTTTTTTTGTTCTTATTTTAGTCTGTGCAAGTTTATGAGTATCTCTACCCCCTATTCAATGTGCTGTGCCTTTAAGGATATGAACAGGTGTATGTTGTTAGTTTTGGGGAAGTGATGTCAGAGCCCCTGCTAGAAAGGAAGTTTTGTGCTTGGGGCAGGTGGGGTGAGGGGCAGGGTGGGTGCTAGTAAACCTGTACCCTCCAGAAAAAATCAACTACAACTCTGACCCTCCACCTTGGGGAGTGCCTTCCTTCCTTTCAGACACCTATTTGACAGAGGTTAAGTAACAGACCTAGTCACAAATGACTGCAAATATCTCCCAGCTACAGTTCTTCCTTGGCAAATTAAAGTTAAACTAAGAAATGACAGCCCCAAAAACAGACAATCAATCACTGGGATTACTAAAGTATATTTGTACATATTAATTTTGACTTGCTTTTCATATTGTGGTTTGCTGTACTTAAGCAGCTTTTAATTTTCCGACAAACTGTGAAATGTCTTCCATGGTATATATTTTCACCCTTTGTTTTGAGCAAGACTTTCCTGCATTGTACATTTTTTCTCACATAGTATGCTTATAACCTTGTGTTTTATTACAATTTGTAGTTATACCTCTGTAAAATTGGACAACTGGATGCTTGTGAAAATGGGCATTTTGCCCACATGCCTTTCCAGTATAAAATATAAATGAAATGAAATGAAATTAAATGATTGTCTCTGGAAATGGCACTGTTACAGAAAATGTGGGTCACTTATTGACCATTTTCTGCAGAAATGTCTGGGTATGCTTCCATCATATTTCAAGGACACTGGGGATGTCCTGCATAAATTTGAGAATGTGGTTTGGAAAAGTGAAAATGTATGGATTGGCATAAATGTAGAATCTTTATGTATACTTCTATTCATCACAACCCGGGAAATCAGCCATGTAAGTTCTTTCTGGAAAATCACAGGGAATCTGACAAATTTCCTACCAAATTTATAATTACTGTATTGGAGTTCATTTTGGACCATAACACTTTTGACTTAGAGGGGAAGCATTATCATCAGAATGCGGAACTGCCATGAGTGCAAGTATGGTACCAAGTTATACAAACTTTTCTAGGGAGATGAGAACTTTTAAAAATTCAAAATCAAGAGAATAACCCATTCTGAAGTTACATAAGATCATGTCATCGATGTATTGATAACTGTATACATGTATGGGAGGGTGACACTGAAAGAATTCTGGAATTTATGGATTGGCTCAATAATAATGACTTCAATTTAAAATTTACATGTACATTGAGTAAAGAGAAACTAGCATTCTTGAATTTAGAACTGTTGAGTGTACCTGGAGAAAAAGTAACAACTAAATGCTTCAGGAAGAAGACTACTACTAACAGTTTGTTGAGGCCAGGCAGTGGTCACCCCCAAAATTGGAACAATCCATACCATATAGTTAGATGTTAAGACTTTGCCATAACTGTTCCAATGATGACACTTTTCTTAGCCAGGTGCAAAAACTGATAGACTTTTCTTGAAAGATGATATGACAAGATTGTTAACAGAAGCCAGGGAAAAAGCATTGAACTTAGAAAGATCAGAACTGTTAAAGGACAAAAGGCAAGTTACTTCACCGGGTGGGGAACAGAATATGATTTCATTTGTGACAGAATTTAATCACCTAGCAGAAAGGGTGGCAAATACTGTACACAAAAATTGGACCATCCTAACAAGTGATTTGCAGGCCAGAAATGCAGTTGGAGAAAAATCAAGGATGTCCTTCCAAGAAGACATCAAATATAAAAGACAAATGGTCATAGTAGACTAAGGCCTATGCATCAAACCAGTGCTAGCAGAATGTGATTACTGAAAAGACCTGGGTGGTTCTTCAAATGTCATCATTGTAATATTTATGAATTTGCCAACACAGAAAGGGAGCTTGTGCATCCTTTCATAACAGGGATTAAGTTGAAAATAGAAGAAACCATTTCTTGTGACATACCATTTGTTGTGTATACCCTGTGGTATGACTGTATGCAACTGTATGTAGGATGCATGGTTAGGCATTTAAAACAAATAATTCAGGAGTGTGCATGCTCTCTCAGGAATGGTAGACAGTATATACCAGTGGGGATGCATTTCTACACACATCATAATTCCAGTGTTAAAAATCTGACATTTATGGGGCTAGAACATGTTCCACCAATGTGTAAAGGTGGTACTAGATCAAACCAGCTCCTGAAAATGGAGAGTTATTGGATACACACCTTGAAAAGTGTGAAACCACTTGGATTAAATGATCAGTGGGATATCAAGCCATACCTATTAGACTAAGATGACTTAGTATTGGGGTTTGTGAAAGTTGAGATTTCACCACTTATGTAATAACTAATGTTTCTGATGATTACCCCAAAAATGTTAGCTGTCTGTATATAGATTTTTTGCAGTCATTTTTTGAAATGGCAAATGGCAAGGCAAATTTTATTTAAAAAAAGACACCCATCCCGGAGGCTCTGGGTGCTGTACATTAATCAAATAAATACAACACAACACCATACAATCAATAAAATATACAACTCCAAACAATTAAAACCTTATTTTGCTATGCAATTTGATTCCTTATTAAAAATTAAACAATATAAGCTTATAAAACATAGTCAAGGAATGCCTGATCAAATAAAAATGTCATAAGATGGGCCTTAAAAGCCTCAACAGATGAGGCCTCCCTAACAACTATAGGAAGCAAATTCCACAGGATGGGAGCGGCGACACTAAATGCTCTGTCGCCTGCAGTTCTTAACCTCATCCTGAGTATCGCAAGGGGGCCCCGAGAGGATGAACGCAGGGAATGGACCAAGACAGCAGGTGTAAGAAGGTCATTCAGGTAGCCTGGTCCCAGGTCATGTAGGGCTTTAAAGATGAGCAAACACACCTTAAAGAGGACCCTCCACCTAACCGGCAGCCAGTGCAGATGACGTAGCACCGGGGCTATGTGACAGTATTTAGATTGTCCTGTCAACAACCTCGCCGCCACATTCTGCACCAACTGCAGTCAGTGGAGGGTACCCCCAGAGACCCTGAGATAGAGTGCATTACAGTAGTCAAGCCTGGACGTTACAAAGGTATGCACCAAAGTGGGGAGGTCCAGAGGCAGAACTAAGGGCTTGATCCTGGCGATATTCCTCAGATGATAAAAACTAGTACGTACAATGGAAGACACCTGAAATTCAAGTGTCAAACCGCTGTCAAGAATAACACCCAGATCACACACCCTAGAGGAGGTCTTCAATGGTACAGAGCCAAGGTAAAGTCCTGTCTCTGCACCAGGGACCAACCTATCACGTCCTCTGTTCGACTCCACCACCAGTACCTCCGTCTTACTGGGGTTGAGTCGCAACCAACTGGAGGCCATCCAGTCATTGATTTCAGCAAGGCAGCTGTTAAGCACTTCTACTGCACAAGATGTTCCAGGGCCAAAGGAAAAGTACAGCTGGGTATCATCAGCATAGCAATGAAAGCCCAAGCTGTACTTCCTAATGAGCTCTCCCAGGGGTAGCATGTACATGGCAAATATCGGCGACAAGACCGAACTCTGGGGAACTCTGCACAACAGGTGGTCAGGAGAGGAGGAGAAATTCCCCATCACTACCCTCTGCCTCCTGTTGGATAAAAAAGAATCAAACCAGCAGATGACAGAGCCAGCAAGTCCACAGAATTCTCTCAGGTGGTCAAGTAACACTCGATGATCCACCGTGTCAAATGCTGAGGATAGATCGAGGAGAACAAGAATTGTCCCCTCCCCTCGATCTCTAGCCCTAAGGAGGTCATTATGCACCCAAACTAGTGCAGTTTCCATGCTATGCCTTGCAACAAACCCCCGACTGGAATAGTTCATAAAGGTTATGGGTCACAAGATGCTTCTCAAGCTGAAGTGCCACCACCTTCTCAACAATCTTACCTAAAAATGGAAGATTGGAGAAAGGACAGTAATTCACATTGATGTCAGGGTCCAACTATGTTTTTTTCAGAAGGGACCTCACCAATGCCTCCTTCAAGACATTGGGAAAGACCCCCTCTGACAAGGAACACTGGACAATCAAGGCAAACACTGGGCCAACAGAGTCAACACATCTCATTAAGAAATGAATTGGCGCCGGGTCCAGTTCACAAAAGGTGTGCCGAAGCCTAGAAGCAATCTCAATGACCTCAGCCACCTCCACCAGTCTAAACTCATCCCAAACAGGTGGCGTGCTCTTCAGAAGCCCATGGCGACCAATGTCAACCAGATTCTGGTCCACTGGCAGAACCTCCTGCCTGATGGCAGACACCCTGTCCGAGAATAACTGAGCAAATCCATCACACAGTGCATTTGAAAAAGCTACCTTCGGCTGTAGACAGGCAAGATGAAGAAGCCTGTCCACAGTCCAAAAGAGCACAGTTGGTCAGTTCCTTCCGGCAGCAATCTCCCTAGACAAAACATCTGTCATCTTACGGTTGATTGCCTTTGATATGCACCATAGTGTACATGCAGGGCCCGTTTGTCCACCTCCAGGCCAGACTTTCACCAGCAGTGCTCTAATCTCTGACCCAGAGTCTTCATCTCCTTGCGCTCCCTATCAAACCAAGGGGACCTCAAGTGAGAAGACCTGGGTCATACACAGACTGGTGCAAGGGAGTCAAGCGCACCAGAAAGCACCCTATTATAGGTATCCACTACTGCGCACACACCCCCGCATGCATTGTCCACTCTAGATAGGTCAGCCGCCACTAAAAAATCCTCGGGGGTAAGCCCCCTCAAAGGGTGGTAGCTGACCATCTCTGCAGGGAGAAAACTACCCGGGGGGGCCCCGAACCAGAACTTCACCGTGCAATGATTGGACCAAATGACCCTATCAACACTGAGACCATTTATCTCAAGCCCCAGCGAGAACACCAGATCCAGCATGTGGCCACCCTGATGAGTTGCGGAAGATACTCCCTGCAAGCAGCCCAGAGAGGACATCATCTGGAGGAAATTATAACCCAGCCGAGAAGATTCATCCTCAGCCCAAACATTGAAGTCCCCCAGTACTAAACATCTGGAGGCCTCCAATGTTTCACCAATGATGAAATCAGCCACTTCATGAAGGAATTCTCCCAATGCCCCAGCAGGGTGATAAATCAGGAGGACAAAGCAACCTGCGCCTGCTCCCCCACAAATGGCCACACGCTCAAAAGAGCATGGTGTTCTCACCAGGTGCATGGTGAAGCCCAGCTCAGATCTAAAACAAATGGCTACCCCCCCACCCCTGCGGTCCACTCTGGGGCAGTGCACTACAGTATACTCGGAGGGGATGGCAGCCTCTAAACCTGGGCCAGCATCATCAGCAATCCAGGTTTCCATAATGCAAGCCAGATTGACCAGAGAAACCAAGTCTGCTATAATTGCAGTCTTGTTTCTGACCGATCTGGCATTGCAAAGCACCGCCCTCAGGGGATTAGTGGACAATGCAGCCCTACTAGCTACTTGTCCCCCTCGATCTAATGGGAACCTTGGTGACAGGAACTAAAAATGTCAGACCTCTTCCCAAGTCCGATCTAATCCCAGAGCACCTTCTACACCTCACCAAATTGATTCTACCACCCATAGTGCATGGGGCACCCAGCCCCACTCGAGTCCTATGATTCTTCCCAATTACAACCTCCCTACAGTGCCTAGCTGTAGTATCTGATACAGGAGGACTGAAAAAGGGCCAAAGATCAAAGAGCTGAGATGCCCCATACACTATCCTGGCCCGACCCAAGTATATATGCATTCCCAGACACATCCTCCCCAATTACATAATCTCAATCAAAAACCAAACACACACACTCACTCACACACACACAATTCAAACACCAAAAAAAAACCAAAACACTCCCCTAAAACCAAACACTAAATAAAATTTACAGAAAAAATTCAAAAAACTACAAATCAAATAAAAATGCTAATACACAGAATGGCACAGTCACTTTCTACTCAAAATTTCCAGAATCTTTCAACAGTCAAATTCCCAAGAAAAGCCCACACTATAATATAATCCTTAAGAAGCCCCAGCACTGCTCTCACCAGCCACTGGTTCCTCTAAAAGGATCCCAAAGATTTCTTAGGCCCACATCAATAAGTCCATAGGGGCCCAAGTCCCGAAAAACAGTCCGCAGATGAATATCCGAAAGGCACTATCACTACCAATAGGAAGATCTTTCAATCAGTCATTAAAACCACAGAGGTTCTCTCACAACCTCTGAGGTAAAAATTCAATTCATATGCAGCACTTGCTATCAAAGAGTCAGGGCAGTAAGAAAAAAAACCCTCCACTACTCACCCACAAGAGAAATACCCCACGCTATGGAGCTGCAACCTTGGACCCCAGCTGGAGCCCACTAACAAGAAGGCTCTCCTGAGAGACCTATAGGCTGCTGATAGCACATCCACTCTTCATTAAGTGTGCATCGGTACCCCCTGAAGTGGCCCCAATGCACGCACAGGCACCCCTCAAAGGATGAGTATGAAGCTGAATACTAAGTGCCCAAATCGTCCTCACTTCAGTGAAGCATAACAAATCCATTAATTATAAATAAACTTGCCAACATAACATGCCAGCATTCTTTGAAGCAATTCACAAATGCTACTGTCCAGCAGTCACAAAATACTTATCTCCCAGTGTGACTCCTCAGAGCTTATCCTCCTCTGATGAAATAACTTCCTGATTCACTTTCTGGGCTCAGTTTCTGGGCTATCCAGATATTCAGCTCAAAACCAGTAATTTAATTTCAAGTAATCCGAGGTTGTCTGAGAATTAATAAATGGTAAAGTGCACACACATTCTGTTCTCCATGTTAGTTTCTGGTCCCAAAATAGTCTTAGCCTGCAATTCACAGTCAACCAACAAATGGAGACCAGAGTAGCGTGAACCAGGTATAGAAGAAGAATCCAGCCGAAGCAGAAAACAAAAGTCACAAAAACCAGGAAATCCAATTCCCTGTACAGTCCATGGACCGCGGTCACTGAATCAGCAAATCCCCATGCTCCAACAAGCCATGATGTGCTCCAGAACAAACATTAAAACATTTACTCCCAACACTCAGCTCGTGGCAGTCAGCGTAGTAACTGCCTGCCCGACCGACTACCAAGTAGGCAGCCCAAGTATAAAAGTGAAGCGGGAGCTCGGCCTGGCAGAAAAGCATAGGGCAACACCCTATTAGCGTCTCCTGAACCTCCACAGTTCAGAGTCCCAAATAAAAGCCAGCAAACCAAAAGCCGTCACAGTCCACAGAGAGACAGTATGTAAGCGAAAAAAGGCAATAAAATGGCAAGGTATAACGTTAAGCAAAACTATAAAACAATACAAAATAAAAGCACTTCAACTGCAGCATAAGAGCGAGTGATTGCACCCTAGAACCACAGCTTTTATTCAGACTGATAGGATAATTTTTTACAATAGATTTGCATAAAATAAGAAAATAAATTATAAAATGAGATTGTGAATGTCTGACCTTTTTATGTATTAAATAGGTGTATGGGTTAATAACTTGTTTTTGTAACTTTGTATTAATTGCTTTCTTGACTGTCTTGCAGGTTTCTGCAGTGCCTCTTTCATTTGGAGATTTTGTTTCTATGTTACATCATTCCATAATGCCAGATCACAACACCTTGCTTTTCTCTACCTTATATATCGTATCTTTCTTGTCCTCCCTCCTAAAGTCAGGTATACTAATACCTGCCATAGGGTTAATAATTTTCAGGTCATAGAAATGCAATGGGCTATAAATAATATATGATTAGAATGAAATAATATTTCTGGAGGCCATGTTAACAATACATAGGATTTGAATGTAGCTGATGAATTTGGTTAAGGTCATGTATTCAATAAATGTGCATTTTTATGTTGATTGCATGCCTGTACAAGAAACATATTGTGGGAGGTTGCCACAAGCAGGTTGTGGAAGCACAGCACTGTTGTGGTCAATGCCCCCGTGGCACGCTGCTTCTGACACTAGTTCAGCCAGCATGCCACAACCTTGTAAGGTTTCAGCCACTGCACTCATGGGCTGCCTTCGTTTTGCAGCATAAGCCATTTGCTGCAATGAGGAAGGCACCTGTCGTTGCTGGGCCAAACCTTGTAATGAGATATTGTTTGTGAACATGGTGGCAAGTTTTCTGCCATGTTCACAAACATATTAAGCACCCACCGAGGGGTTGCCCAATCACCCTGGCAGCATGTGCCTCCACCATGTTTTTGCTGATGGGGCCCCAATCTCCGTTGGCTTCAGTGCCAAGTGATGTTGCCAATGGAGGAACCCTCTCCCATCAACATTATATAACACCCCCACTTTTGTTGTGTGCCAAAGGGGTGCACAGTCCCCATTGGCATAATGTAACCCCCTTTGTTGTGTGCTGACAGGGTGCCCAACCCCCGACTACAGCTGCCCCCAAAAAGAGTCTATTGGCATGCTGGGAGCCCACCCAGTGTGCCATATGCCCCTGTTAAAACAAATGGTCCCACTATGTTTTTTTTTTTTACCCTGTCAAAAAGAAAACGGTCCCTATGGTCTCCTGCCCCTCCCACACCCCACGCCCACCTAATGCACACCCTGTCTTCCCACATCCCTCATCCCCATACTTACCTCCTGGAGTCCCGCGCGATGTTCTTTGGTGGATTGGAAACACGCCTGCACTCTTCAAAGCTGACCGCGAACTGAGGAAATGGTGGTAAGCTGTATAATGGAATAAATAGGGTTTTTTCAACTTTGATGCATATCTCAGTCATTTTTTGGAATTTTGGCACTAGATTTTCAACATGAGTTTTTTGGGACCCCTCTCCTCACGAATTCTGGCACTGTCATGGTGTTAAGCGGCCCCGAAAGGTGATTTTGTGGTCACTGCATGTAATCACCTTTTGGGATTCATTAATGAAATGCCAGTGCCAGTGTTCATGAGGTGATCTCTCAAAAAGCCTGTGTTGCAAACATGGTGGCAGAAATTCAAAAAATTACTGTTTTATGAGCGTGCGTTGTGCAGTTTGCATGCATGCTCATAATTTAGCGAATTTATAAAATTTTCACTGCAGATTTTCAACATTGCCATTGTTCTGCACCTCCTTATAAACAGTGCAGCTGTCATTTTTCACATCCTGGCCGAAATGTGTTTTCACAGTTCCGGCACAGAATAGCATGGTCGCTGTGGGAAGTCCATGTTCAGGACACATTATTAAAATGACAGTGACACTGTTCATTAGCAGATGTCCTAAAATGACTATGTTGAAAATTCGGTGATGAAAGTCCATAAAATGAGTGTGCTATGAGCGTGTGTTGCACAGTTTCCAAGCATGCTCATACCTTCGCAACTTGGCAATATTTTCACTCTAGATTTTCAACATTGCCATTTTTACATACCTCGTTATGAACAGTGCAGCTGTCATTTTTCACATCCTAGCCAAAATGTGTTTTCACTCTTCTGGCGCACAATAGCACAGTCACTGTGGGAAATCAGTGTTTGGGACACGTTAAGAAAATCACATGGACACTGATCATGAGCAGACGCCCTAAAATGCCTGTGTTGAACATTTTGTGATGAAGCTCCATAAAATGACTGTTTTACAGCGTGTTGTTGTGCAGTTTCCACACACCTTGTAACCTCGCAAATTAGTAATATTTTCTATGCCACATGTTCAACACTGGTATTTTTTCACACCTCCTTATGAACAGTACAGCTGTAATTTTTCACATCCTGGCCAAAATGTGTTTCACGCTTCCAGTGAAGAATACCACAGTTGCTGTTGGAAATCAGTGTTTGGGACAGATTAGGATCGGAGCGAGTGGGAGTGATATAGTTCAACTAAGCTCTGCCGGGACTGCTGCAGATTTCTTTGTGGGCAGGAAACGCGCAATGCAGGAAGCAGCCCAATACAAAAGGGCAGCCTGCGCACTGGAGACACAGAACGAGTGAGTGAGGGAGGGGAGGGGAGGAGTGAGCTCAACGGAGCTCTGTTGGGACTGCTACGGATTTCTTTGTGGGCAGAAAAGGCAGCAATGCATGCAGGGGCCCAGTTCAAAGGGCAGCCCACAGCAGTGGAGAAACAGAACGAGTGACTGAGACAGAGGGAGGAGCAAGCTCAACGGAGCTCTATCATGACTGCTGCAGATTTCTCTGTGGGCAGGAAAGGGGACAATGCAGGCAGGAACCAGTACAAAAGGCCAGCCTGCAGCACTGGCAGAAACAGAATTAGCGAATGAGAGAGGGGAGGAGCGAGCTCAATGGAGCTGTGTTGGGACTGCTGCAGATTTCTTTGTGAGCAGAAAAGGCAGCAATGCAGCAGGGGCCCAGTACAAAAAGGCAGCCTGCAGCAGTGAGAGAAACAGAATGAGCGAGTGAGGAGAGGGAGCGTGAGCAAGCTCAATGGACCTGTGTCAGGACTGCTGCAGATTTCTTTGTAGGCAGAAAGCTTCACCAACCCAGGCAGGAGCCCAGTACAAAGGGCAGCCTGCAGCAGCTGGAGACAACAGAATGAGTGAGTGAGGAGGGAGTCAGTGAGCTCAATGGAGCTCTGTTGGGACTGCTGCTGATTTCTTTGTGGACAGAAAAGGCAGCAATGAATGCAGGGGCCCAGTACAAAAAGCAGGCTGCAGCAGTGGAGAAACAGAATGAGTGAGTGAAAGAGGGGAGGAGCAAGCTCAACGGAGCTCTATTGTGACTGCTGCAGATTTCTTTGTGGGCAGAAGAAGGTTCTAACAGAGGCGGAGGCCAGTACAAAAGGGCAGCCTGCAGTGCCAGGAGAAACAGAATGAGCGTAGTGAGACAGGGAGTGGGCGACCTCAACAGAGCTCTGTCGGGCCAGCTGCAGATTTCTTTGTGGACAGAAAAGGATGCCAATGCAAGCAGGAGCCCAGTACAAAACAGCAGCCTGCAGCACCGAGAAACAGAACGAGCGAAGATAGAGGGGCAGGAGCGAGCTCAATGGACCAATGTAGTCAACATTTAGCATTGACAAATGCTTGTTTGTTTATGATTTGAACACCTGTTATGTATTTATTTATATTGTTTAAACCGTTACTAATCATGTACTTAGTTGCTTGCACTATAAAATGGACCTTGCTGACTCCCATTCACCCCGCCCCTGCCCAGACAAAGGGTTGTTTTAACCTGAAGCACCGGGGCAAGTAGGTGATCACTGATTCTGTCTTGTATGTACACCAATAAATTTGCATTTTTTGCTTGAAACTCAGATGCTTAATACCTATCCTTGTATGGTGTGCAGTTGTGGACCTTTTGAATCTGTGTTGTTTAAGAATAGCTTCCTTTACTACCTACACCTTCTCTCTCTCGATGCTTGCAGCTTACCTTTGGATTTTTCTCTTTAAAAAGTCATGGCACTGGAGGTCCAGACAACAGTATTGAGTGATGGTAAGTTGTCTGATACAGAGGACCCAACTTGAGCTCATTAATGTAATGGCTTTATATATTAATTTTCTATTAATAGTCATCAACATCCCTGCAATCAAGCACTGTTCACTTGATACAATAAGCCTTATGAGACTACTATGTGCTAAAACTTTTAAAATAAGTTTAAAATTTCAAAGTAAGTAATGTATTTTCATCATCAGCATCAGTTTATTGGTGACAAATTGAGAGAAACAAACTCTCATTTACAATTGTGTCCAAATACTGTAAAACAGAATACTCAAACAAACACATATACAATAGTTTACAGACATTAAACAAGTTTGTCCTATGCAAGATAAGAATAATTAAAAGTTCATACAAACCAATTACAGTGACTAAATATAAGACTAACAATAGAAGCCTTAAAATGAGAGATGGGCAGTGAAGTGTCTCAGTTGCATTTTCTCCTAATCGTTTCCTATGTGCAAGGAACAGAACCAGCAAAGGTATAATCTCCAAATTTGAACGATATCCAGGAATGTGGCAAGCTGGAAATTTAGTGGACCTAAGACTATGTTATAATGCTGTATTATATTATATTCAGTCAAAGAGTTCACTCACCAGTTTGGTTGCTGATCTCCCCCTTGGAGCAACGGATACAGTCGAAGCAGCAGATCGGCTCTCCTCTGCGGGCAGCTTTCCTGGATCCAGGATGACACGATTCACTGCAGACAGAGCGTGGGATCTGGGAAGAAGAAAATTCTAGTGCAGTATGTTTTAAAACTCAAAAAAAAGGAAAAAGTGCATGTTTCATCATCAGATTCTTATGACTATCACATCAGGAGGGGTTCCAATATATTCAATGGATAGCAGTGTTTGCCTTGTACTCTTTATTTATTTTAATTTTGGTAACTGGGTAGGCCCACTGAGATGTTGACAGTCCCTTTTTCAGGGGCAACTCGGGATTAGTTACATGTACATAGAGGGGAAAAGAAAACCAGTGCTTTTGATTGTACTACAGTATATGGTACATTGATCATGTATACATGTCGCAGAGATAGACATTACTACAGTTGATATAGGCGAGTTTACGTATGAGCAACCTTGCTAGTTACACGCATTCATGAGTAGATAGTAGACATAAGTGCAGTTCAGTACATTATGTCCTTCCTTACTCTGTCAATGTTCTTTCTAAAAATTACTTGTGAAAGTTAATTCTGTTAGCTTTGTCCCACAGAAGTGCTAAAAATGGATGACCATGAAAAAGTTGTTGGATTATCAAAATAAAGGAGTTAAGGAAGAAACGAGAAATGGAGAAGAAGGCTCCTAAGCACAAAGAGCTTAGCTTTTTCCGTACAGATAAGCTGTACACTAGCAAGTGAGAAGGAAAGAGCCCAAATGGGAAATTCCTCTGCTTTACCCTGTTAGAGAGTTAAAGATATGTATCCTGTTCTTTCAGGCTCTGGTGATCTTAGTCCTGTTAAAAGGATTCCCTAAAGCCGATGCAAAGGCCCTTCAGGTACTTCTTCTTCAGCATCTGCCCTAAGATTTATACTTTTAAAGATGACACAAAATCATTCGATGCCTCACATGAATGCAGATCTTGATGCTATCTTCACACACTAATACAATAGTGTGAAATCCATCTGTTATGGAGAAAGTGGCATATGAGTTAAACATTTAAATCTTGATTTGAAACAAAAATTAGAAGCATCCACTGCCCTTATCTGTTTAGAGACAGACAGACAGATAGAGAGACAGGCAGCCAGACAGACAGGCAGGCAGGTAGGCAGGCAGACAGACAGACAAAGAAGCAAGGCATACAGATAAGAGAGACAGAGAGATAGACAGGCAGACAGACAGACAGACAGAGAGAAAGAGAGAGAGAGAGAGAGAGAGAGAGACAGCTAGATAGACATACAGATACTGTGTGTAGCTAGATAGATATTATACCGGTGCATTTGCACCTTTGTGTTGGGGTTGAGTAAATAGTTTAATGCTAATATTTTATACCTTAATAATTTGGCTGTCATTTGACTGATTCACTTGAAATGTAGAAAGCACTGAGTTGGTTCCCAGATCACAAAATGCAAGAGGTTTGCTTGGTTCTGCTCTGATACAGTGTCCTCCATTAGGGCCAGGATTGCTCCAAGTGGGCTGGTTCATCCCAGCATGGAGGAGCCTGGGAGTCAGGGTCAGGCTCAGTGTTCCTGGGGAGATTTTTCTGTTTGAGACAATTAACAAGGTATATTAGGTGATCTCTGAGCTGCAGGCAACTTTTTGTTGTCTGGATCCAGGCCCAATGCGACTACTATTGAGTTGCATGGGGCAGTTGTGTCCCATCTTTGCTGAGATTGTCCAGTGTTCTTTGTCAGATGTTTTTTTTTCCAAAGACATTGAAAAGTGACTTGGTCAATCCTTAGCTAAAAAAGCCATCATTGGACCTGGACGTCTTGGCAAAGTACAGTTCGGTCTCTAAGCTTTCCTTTTTTGGAAACATTATTGAGAAGGTGCTTGCAGTGCAGCTTGAGACACATCTCATTGTCTTTGGCATCAATGAACCTCTTCTTTCTGGAATTAGGGCAATGCACAGCACAGAGGTGGTGCTGGTTTGAGTGCTCAGTGACTTGCTCAAGATGAGGAAAAGGGAGAGCGGTCAATTCTCGTTCTCCTCAATCCATCATCAGCATCTGATATGGTGGACCATGAGTTGTTGGTGGACTGACTCAGGATATTCAGGACTCACCAGCAAGGTCATCAGTTGCTTTGAGCCCTATCTTAAGAACAGGACTCAGAGGGTTGTGTTTTGTGATGAGGAGCCAAGGAAGGCCTCCTGCTGGTCCTGAGGGCAAGATTAAAATTGGCTGGGGATCAGGCATTTGAGGTCGCAGCTCCGATCCTTTGGAATTATTTGTCTAGGTCTTAGGGGCAGACCACCTTGGCTGAGGCGTTTAAATGGGATCTGAAATCTTTTTGTTCAGCCAAGCTTTTGGGGTTACATGGGTATATTAGCTATAAGTTTTTTAAATTGTATTTATTAAATTTAGTTGTATTTAACAGGGTTGTGAGCTGTTTTGTTTTGTTTTAGAATTTGTATTTTACTATTTCTGTAATGGTGCCCTGGGCCTTCAGGGAAGGGAACCCCGAATAAATAAAACTACTACTGCTACTCTTGATCCTATAATTTCATAATGATTGGTTTAGTGGGTGAATAGTGGAGTGTGCAGAGTTTTGCAAACTTCAATTCACAATAACTTCAAGAAATCTTGCAACTTTGTGAAGTTACTTGCACTTTGCAAAGTCAAACTTCGAGGTATTGGTAACTTAGTGTAGTTTCAAATAAACAACTTAGCTGGCAGAGTTCATTGAGACATCACAAAATGGCTGAATCATCCAGTGTTGTTGCTGCATCATGTGACCTGCAGATCACACGCTTGCACTGCAGCAGGAAACAGATGAAGGGCAGATATTCAAAAGTGCACACATGCACAGTGTTCATGCTGCCCTGCTGTTTGAATCTGTATCAGTCCCATAGCATGTTATATTCAGAGACATAGTGTCAGTGCCGTACCCTCTGAATATAAAGTGTGCTCTGCACAATTGACAGGTGAGTGCAGTGCAGCAGAAGCACACAGCACTGAATATAGACTAAGGAGATTTAGTGCAAACCAAGAAGGGGACATGCAGTGGCGCATCCCTGTCAAGGGCACTAGTACAGAGCTGCACAGTGGGGGTGGCCATGAGTGGGTGGAGTGGGCACCAAGGACAGACACACTACACAGCTGCTTCAGGAACAAAAAATAAACTTTAATTGTATGAAAAGGCAACAGGCCATAATAACAGGAAAGGGAGGAAAAGGGGAAGGTAGGGGAAGGTAAACATGGGGTGGGGTGCAAACATGGGGTGAATACAGTCCAGATGGGGTGGTAACAAATGTGAATGCCTGTGTTGCAAGCATGCTTATAATGTGAATGGTGCTGGAGGTGGTGCTTGCTGGTGTGCCGCTGCCACCACCTCTTGGTCGACCTCTGCAACCCTTCTAGGGCCCTCAGGATCAGGCTGCCATTGCCACGCCAGCCAGTGAAGCAAATCATCATGGCCCTTGAAGGTTTCCAGCTGCAGGTGTTGGCTGGGACTCTCTGGACATCTATAGATAGAAAGAAAATGGACAGCCAGCTGTGCACACAGGATGGGGCATGCAGGTGTTGCCTATTATGTGCATCCACAGTAAATCCAGACAGCACATGCACAACCATGCCACACAAGGATGATGGTTGTTTGAGTGTCAGAATGGATCAGGCATGGTATACCAGTGACTGGACTGTAACCCATACACTGGATGGGTGCACGTGCAACAGGTGCCCCATGCAGCATCAGAACTGTCCTGTCCTAGGTGGATTGTGCATCAAGCTCTGCAGGGGGAGAAAAAGGTAGGTTTGATCAGTTCCCCACACTAATACACAGGGCTTCATTCAGTACACACTACTCAGTATAACCACCCACATGCCTGTGTTACACTCAGTTCCACATCCTAAATGGCCTCGCCAGTACCTTAGACAACCTTATGCTATATATTATGACAAATCACTACTAACTCGTAGGGCATTGGCACTTACCATACAAGCATAAGTAGCCAAGGAAACATTATGATTTTACTTTACTCAGCTTAGTAACAACATTTAGTATGCCAAGACACTTGAGTCTTTGTTATCTTCTAATAAATCATTATACAGTCTGCACTGCCACCTTTTGGATTTGTGTAATACTACCCTTATTGTGTAATATTGCATGTGTTCTTCCTGTACCTTGCATGAGTGCTTTGTTTATTTCAGCTGACATTAAACTTTCTGTATAATGTTATCTACACTGTGGAGCCACCAAACTTTGGGTCAATACGGCTTGTCTGCAACTCTAACAGTAATTATAATATACACATGGGCTAGCCGCTGTCATAGCCACTATCTTACTATAAGAACTGTTGCATTACATATTCTCACTAAGGCCATCTTTGTGGGGATGAAACTGTGGCTGCCAGTTGTCTACTTAGGTGAGATACTGTTTAGGGTATAAGTCTGATTCTTGTAAGTAATAAACAACTTATTACTGCTTTTGGCACTTGTCTGTCATTTCTTCTCTTGGTTTATTACCACCTAGAATCTAAGGAGGGCTTGGTGTTCCCTAACAATTGGTGCCATAACTCAGATGGTCTAAGCTAGTGAAGATTCACTCACTTACTGGCTTACCCTTCCCTTGTTGTTAGATGTATACACCTGCACCACCTCTCTGTGTTGTTAACTCTGTAGTTTCCTGTAAGGTCTGGCTGCTTAATGGCCAAGGTTGATTCTGTTTCATATTAATCAACACTAGTTTTGAGTTGCCGTACTGCTTGAGTGCAGACTGCCCAACCATCTTTCTGTTCAGCCACTGTGGATGCATATATAGCAGGTGATCTCAGACAGGTAATTTGACAATTTCCCCACCAAAGTTTAATATCTGTGCAGATTTGAGGCTTTGTGACTCAAGTTTTCTTGCCTCCTATGGGGGCACCCCTTTTTCCCAAATCCCGGTACTGGGGACATCCACCAGTAGGATCTCAACCCAGTACACAGTGCTGCTACAAATTTTACAGACTACACAGACCCACTCTACATGGTCTGTTGGTCACAGTACTCTTCCTTGCTTTAAAAGCATCCTTCCCTGCTTTAACAGCATTACAAACCCCATTGTATACCATTAAACTGCAAACCACAGCTCTTAAAAGGGAGTTGGCTTGGCAAACTCCTGAAATGACCAAAAAGAAAGCTGATTTAGAAGGATTAATATTTGCAGCACTTGGGGTTAATAGCTGCAGCACTCTGAGGTAATTATCAAGGCTTTGTGTCATTCTCCTGGACCGGAGTGTCAATGCACAGAAAGAAAGAAAATACCTTGCCATGGGGTAAGGTAAGTGTCCTAAAAGTTGTTGTCATGGGATAAGATATTGTGCATTTTGTCCTACAGTTTTTAGTTGTTGTCTGTCTACTTCATTTCTATAATAACACACATACTAAACAAAGTAATGCTTTCTCTCTTCTCTCATTTTTTTTCCAGTGTATATCTGTGTTCTATGGTTATGAACTGGTCTCAAGGTTGCTCTAAAGATGGCCTTGACTGCCTTCAACAAAAAGAGCATGTTTTGTAATAGGAGTTACGGTAGAAGACCAAACGTTTTTTTTTATGCCTCTGCTTATCTGATTGCTTTAATTAGTCTTTTAATAAAAGATTTGTACCTGGATAGGGTTAGTGAATGACTTTCATTTGTAGATTGCTGTTTGGAGTATATGGTTTTAAGGTGAAGAGATATGACGTCATAGATTGTAATGTGTGGAAAGATTTATAATTTGCAGACAATGTGCAAGCAATTACTAGGTGAAAATATTTTGTGATTAACAGCTACAAATGCCTTTATCGTACATCCAGTTAAAACCAGAAACTCTTTGCTGAAGAGGAATAAAATGTTAGTCACAGAGGTTTCAAAATGGCCAGGTGCCATATTTCAGCGCCTTGCCAAAAGGCGTAGTCCTGGTCTCCTAGATGGGTCTTCACTTACAGATAGTGTATTGTACTGTATTTTCAAATAAGATCTTGTTGGTGTCAAACGAACAGAAATAATGTTTCAGTTTACAAAGTGGGTGGAAGGTGTTTAAAAAGTTTTATTTTGAAAAAATGTGGCATGGAGATATATAAACTTGTTGGTTCAAATTAATTGTAGTTTGTTGCAAGATAGACAGCAGGCAGCACATATCTAAAACACTTTTATAGTTTTCTAATGAAAATATGGGCATTACTTTAGCAAACTAACATCAAATAACATGCCAATCTAATCATGCATTTTGTGTTAAGCAATTTTTTTGTATTGCCTCAACCAGCAGCTTCACTTTGTGCTCTTTTATCATTAAAAGACACTTGAATATGTGTAGTGTTCAAAGACACTGCTGAAACAGCTGGGTTTGAATCCCAGCAACCCTTGCTTGCACACTATGTGACCTTTGGCAAGTTACTTAACTTTCTTGTATTTCAAAGTTCTATCTCACTACAGTTCAAATGTGTTTTCCTACTTATGTTTTCATGAAAACACACCAAGTGTGAACCTTACAATTTACTTTTTCTTTCTTTAATTTTACAGTACTTGCAATCTGTTCAAACAAAAAGGACAGACATTTTTTCTGGGTTTGCAGCCAGAACCTTTTGTTATCTCTAACCCCATCCATCCCTACATATGTCTTCCTTCACAAAAGTTCATTTTTAACATGGCTTCTCTGTCCATGTAATATATCATGTGATTCCCATGCCACACAAGACGGGGGGGTGGGGGCTAATCACCCCAGCATTTAAAATGAGCCAATTATTTTAACAAAGCTTGCTATAAGTATACTGCTTCAAAATATTACAGCTGTTTTAGGAGATCTTAACCAACTGTGTTTAATGATCATAACTTTTATTACAGGCCTGACTGTTACCACCTTTTATATGTAAGATACTAACATACATATTAGCTTAGTAATTGCCAGCAGAGTAGGCCTTATGGTTTGTCGAGTCTGCTCATGCCTCAGGGCCCTAGGTGGGTACCGAGGCCTCCCCACCCCATTGCATTTCTTTTTCTTCTGACATCCATCCCAGACCCCCTGATCCTGGCCCACACATGATTCATCCCCATTCTGTACCTGTTCCACCCTGTCTTGAACCTCTCCACAGTAGAAGCCAGAACCAGCTCATTGAGGAGTGTATTCCAAGGTTTCACCACCCTCTTAGTGAAATACCCTCCTCCTCTTTCCCCCTCATCCTTCCTCCTTCCAACTTTAAACCATGCCGTCTGGTGTAACCCCCCTCCTTTAATCTAAAAATCCCCTCCTTCTTTACCCTATTTATCCCCTTAAGGTACTGGAAGACCTCAATCATTTACCCCCCGGTCCCTCTTCTCCTCCAATGAAAACAGGCCAAGCTCCTCCAGTCTCTCCTCATATGTCAAATCCCCCAGACCCTGGATCTCCTTGGTTGCCCTCCTCTGGACTCTTTCCAGGAGCTGTATGCCCCTTCTCAGGTGCGGTCTCCAGAACTACACACAATACTCAAGGTGTGGTCTAAGCAGACCTTTATACAGAAGCAGAATCACTTCCCTACTCCTTGAGATGATCCCCCTTGCTATGCAGCCCAACATCCTGTCTGCCTTGACTGCCACCCTACTGCACTGTTCACAGTTATTCATACTTGCATCATCTAGGACCCCTAGGTCTTTTTCTCCTGACATGGCCTCCATCACCTCCCTACCCAGGATGCACTCGTGTTTAGGGTTCCCCCTCCCAAGGTGTAACATCTTGCACTTTGAGGAATTCAAATTTAATTTCCAGGTGTGAGCCCGTCTATCCGGGGTCTGCAGGTTCCCTTGAAGGGCTACCCACCCCTCCTCCCTCAACCACTGCTCCCAGCTTGGAGTCATCAGTGAAGAGACTCATTTCAAACCCTATACACTCCTGATATCTGAGATGTATGCCTTAAACAAGATCGACCCCAGGACTGAGCCTTGCGGTACCCCACTCATGACACCTCTAGGGGTTGAGATCTCCTCACTGACCACTACCCTCTGGGTGCTCTCAGCCAGCCAGTTTCCTTTCCATCTGACCTTCAATGGGTCTACTCTCATCTCCCTCAGTTTCTCCAGAAGGCCTTTGTGAGGAACCGAGTCAAATGCCTTGCTGAAGTCCGAGAATAGCACATCCAGCAGTTTTCCCTTGTCCGGTTCTGATGTTACCCATACATAGAACTCTACAAAGTTAGTTTGACATCATCTACCCAGCACAAAACCATGTTGATGACTATCCTGACATCCTATCTCCTCCAAGAACCCCGCCTAAATATTCCTTCTGTATACTCACCATTATTTTACCTACCACTGACTTCAGACTGACAGGTCTATAGTTACTGGTCGCATCCCCTTACCCCCCTTTATGGATTGGCACCATATTTGCCTCTCTCCAATCCCTAGGCACTATCCCAGTCTCGAGTGACCTATTGTAGAGCTTCACCTGGGGCACAGCTAGTACATCCGCCAATTCCCATAGAACTATCAGATGTATGACATCCGCCCTGGAGATTTTTTCCTTTTAGGGCCTTAAGGGCCTTCCACACCTGCTTAGTGGTGATTTCATCATCTGTCCCTCCCACCTACTGGGCCAATTCATCCCGATGTGAAATCCCTGGGGTACACATCCCTCCCTGCCTTTTCTTGTATGTTGCTCTGCTGTTCCTACCCCTGTTTCTTCTAACTGTAACTGATCCCACTTTATCAGTTTCCCATCCTCTCCTAGTAAATACAAAGGCAAAGTAGTCATTTAGGACTCCATCATCCTCGCCTTCTCACCTCTTCCACCCACTCTCCATCTGTTCTTAATCTGCCGATCTGGCCATTGGTCTTTCTCTGCTTCCCAATATACCTAAAGAAACCCTTTTCCCCTCCCTGTGTCCCCCTGTGCCAGCCGCTGTTCCTTACTGGACTTGACCCCCTTACCATCTGGGGGCTTGTCTGAGCTGCAATACAGTAAGCTTCCCTTTCCCTTTTCTCTCTCATTTTTTTGTAATCTCTGTAGGCAGCCTTCTTTTCCCTGACTGCCTCCTGAACCTCCCTGGACCACAAGCACAGTTTACGTGACCTCACCCCATTTTGCTTCACCTTTGCATAGCTCCTAACTGCCTCCTGCAGTCTCCGCTTAATGACCTCCCATCTCTCTTCAACATCCTAGTAGTAATCCTCTTCTAATGATCCTTGAATATCTTTCCTATGCCCTTAAAATCCACCTCCCTGAAATCCACAGCCAAAGTCCTAGAACTGTCCCCCTCCTCTCCCCAGGTTTATTCAAAACCAGACAGTGTCATGGTCACTTCTAGCCAAGTGATCCTCTACTGTCAGATCCCTCACCAGTTCCCCTTCCGCCAGGACCACGTCAAGGAAATGCCCATCTCTCATAGGCTCCAATTCATTATGCATGAAGAACATATCCCAAAAGCCGTCCAGCAGTCTCTGCTCCTTAGCCACCTTAGAAGTCATGGTTTCCCAGTTTTTAGCTGGCATATTTAGGTCTCCCATCAACACCACTCCTTCTCCCTTTGGTCCACACTGGGCTATAATGTTATCCGGCAGACAATCCTCCAGAACATCCCCATTCCTGGGGCTTATAGACCACTTCCAATTTGACCTTTCCTCCTACTGGGATTCACAAGTAACCCATAAGGCCTGTACATTTCTCTGCCTCTTCAACCCTGAAATTTCTATGCTATCCTTGATGAACATAGCCACTCACCCTCTTCTCCTCCTTTCTATCCTTTCTAAGCATAGTGTACCCTTACATTTAAAGTCCCAATCATAGTTTGTGTTGGCCCATGTTCCTGTTACTGCCGCCACATCTATCCCTCATTCGAACAACATGGCCTGGAACTCCAGCCCCTTATTTCCCAAGCTCCTGGCATTTACTAGCACCACCCCCAATCCTTGCCCTTGCTCCCCTTTGCCATGCCTCCCTCTGGATACCATATGCCTCTGACCTCCTTTAGACCTCACTGCATCGCCCTCTGCTGCTCTGTTTCCCACCCCCCCCTTGGGGCTGAGGGCTAGGCCCCTCATAGAGAGGTAGGGACTTCTGGTCTACCCCTCCCTTATCCCCCCTCACAAGTTTAAACCCTGTTTAGCTTGAATATAGTCCACCAACCCCTTCTTAACTCATTGTACCCAATAGCTCTGTATGAAGTCTGAACCATCCATTGATTCTCCTGATACAAAATGGCCACTCAGGGTATAATGATTAAGGACCTCCTTCCCTATCAGGTTAAGGTGAAGCCTATCCCTGGCATACAGTCCCCTATCCTCCCACACCATCCCCAATACCCCGACCCCTTTCTTTACCACACTTTCTAAGCAAGTCATTCACCTCTGCTATCTTCAATTTGTTCTCCACAGAAGCCCTTGGTACTAGCAATATTTCCAAGAAGGAAATGTTGCATCCATTATCCTGACATACTCTGTCCAGTTTTTGGAACCTTGCTTGGATTTCCAGTACGCTATTTCCCTGTATATCATTTGTCCCCAGATGCACCAGAAAATCTGATTTCCCTCCACCATCACTAGCCAGTTTGTACACCAGAAACTTTGCCCTGTGCAACGTCAGTCCAGAAATACCCACTACCTTAACCTGGCTGGGGTGTTCCCTCTTGTCCCTCCCAGCATATCCCCTAATCATGGAATCCCCCAGCAGAAGAACCTTAATGACCTCTTCTTCTTTATGATTTCCTCCATTTTGTGCTCCCGCCCCTCCCCACCTTGATCCAATGTCTACCTCCCCTGGGAGTCCTTCTGCCTCCTTATGAGAGATCTCCTTGTCACCCTCCCCTTCCTGCCACCCTCTGCATGTGCACTTGCCTCAACCCCCCTGATTGGATATCCCCTTTATCCCTTTCTTGTCCATGCCTGTCTCCCAGGTCTTGACCATTTCCCCTTCCCCCAGTCCATTGTCCTCCCCACTCATATTTATACCTTTGCCTCCAGTAGCCCACTGTTGATCTCCTTTACCTAGGGCCCCCTCTCTGGCACAGTCCAGCTTCCTCAATGTGCTCCCCTCCCTCTCCTCCTTATTTTCCTATTTCCCATCACTCATGCCCTCAACCCCCATGCCTACTATATGGTGCCTCCCCCTTTTGCTTAACAGTTAAGTCCCCACTTCTCCCACTGGAGTTACTTCTAGCCTTCTCATTACTGGTCACTGACCCCCTCTGGGTGTTCAATTTACTCCCTCCACCTTCGATTTCATTCCCCTCAATTCCACCTCCCCCTTCCTCACTTTCTAGGATGCTTAGTAGCTCAAATTTATTGTAACACTCTATGACAGTCTCCAACTCCTGTCTAGATTTCCCCCTGCCTGCCCATCTAGAATGCCTTAATACCACCCCTCCTGACCTGTTCTCCTTCTGCTAAACTTTTCCACTGTCTGCTCTGATAGGCTTCCCCTATTGGTCTCTCCAGATCTGACCACCTCCCCCCTCCTTTGAACTTGACAATTTACCCCCTAATTTTTCACTCTGGCATCAGCTTCCCTTGCCACAGGTCCTTGTTTCCTAATTTCTCCCCTCCTGGTTTTTGAATTGTAGCCCCCACCTAATTTCTGAGCCATGCCCCAGCCTCACTTCAGCCACTCCCACCTGCCACCCATATCCCCTCCCATTTTCCTTCATTGCTCCCCCAGCTCCTCCAGCTGTCTCTATAGCCAGTTTACCTCTCCCCTGATCTGCCATAACTGCCTGCAGAGTGGGCAGCCTCTCTCCCTCCATGCCCAATTTAGTATGATTGCCACCCCACAGCCTGAGCAACCTACAACTGTCCCAAAGATACTTGCCATGATAATTTCAGGCCATCCTGCCAGTCCTTCTCTAAAAGATGAATGCATTCTAAAAATATATGTACATACATTATGCGATAAAATACAATTGGCATTAATCCATATCTTTTAAGAGCTCAGCTGACATGTTCTAATGTTAAAGACAGAAAATTTATGGACACTTAAGTTCTCTGACTTTTGGTAACCATATTTTATTTTAGAATCCACTGGAGTGTGGCTGGTACCAAGATAACACCTACTCAGATTAGAGTAGCCAAAGGCATACCTCTGTATAACCCTAATGCAGAAGCATTTTTAAAATCATGCTAACCTCTCACAGAGAGAACCATCTGAAAAGATGTTCCTTTGTGTTATGTGTTTTCTTTCTTTCTTTCTTTCTTCTTTCTTTCTTTCTTCTTCTTTCTTTCTTTCTTTTCTTTCTTTCTTTCTTCTCTTCTCAGAAAGAAGAGAGTCCTTGCAATAAGACCCAGGGCACTAATCTTGAAGAGCCTACTTACTGGCCTCCATCTTCTGGTAAAGTATAAACCCCAAACTAGTAGGCTGATTGCAATATAATGTTGTTACTGTTTGAAACACTTTGGGATGTCCTTATTCTACTGGCAATGAGGTCACCCATCAGTATCCTATTCAGCATGCACCTTTTAAGGTGATGACTGGCTAATAAGATTACAAGCACATTTGTGGTTAAATGTCTGCACCCTTACTGTCAATAAAGCATCATCTGACATCTATTAAAACAACTGTTACAGCTAACTTTAGAGGGACTTTACTAATTTGCTACCTGGCCTCTGTGCCAGCACTGGTCAACCCAAAGCACAACCCTTCCATTATTACAATAACTAAGCTGCCTCATTCAGCAAAGAAGGAGCTCGGGGTGGGGATGGATCATGCCCCTTGTCCATTCTAGTGCAACACCTGGTAGCTGCATGCAACAGAAATGAAAGTCCCTCTGGACCTGATGGAGCCATAGCTGACAGATCCAGAAATAAAAGAGGTAAACTAATCTCTCCCCAAGTTATAGAAATTAAAAAAGTGTGTCTGCAAATAACCCATTTGTTGCTCAAAGTTTGGAAAGGCCCAGTGCACTCTAACATTGTAAACCAGCTCACTCCTTCTGTCTGTCAAATGTGGTGACCAAACCACTGAAAACTTGTTAATAGATGGCTTTATGTCAACCAGCACTGGCCTGGTGCAAGGGACTTAAGCCCTTAATAAGTAATCAGCTGAGCTGGTGAGGGGAGGCTGTACCTTCACCTGTTCCTTCTTGTCTTTACAGGACAATGCAACAGACTTCTATTGGATAACAAGAAATATCCACCTTTCCAAACACAGAAGAACTTTACCTAATTTACTCATCATTCCAGATGGCATATCCTGAAAAGACCATGTCAACCACAACCATATTGCATGGCAGTCCAGGCCCCCTTATGGTTTTTTTTGTTTATTTGTTTTTCAAACCCACAAACACAGAGAGTTGGGAGGATACCAAAAAAAAACAATTCTTTCAATACAACTAAACATGCAACACTGTGTGGTTACACAAACACTTAAATGGTATACCCACCCTGTGCATGTCATTTCACCAGGTACCTGACAAACTGCATGCACACACCTTTCAACCACAGAACATTCAGGGGCCTGACTATAATCTCTAGAATTTTGTTTTAGAAATGTTCAGTACCTATGTGTCTCTATATATTGTGGCACACTATGCCCAACATGGTCATTGTGTCATTACAAATGTTTAGGTTTCATGATATTGTGTTTTTACATGTAGTTGCAGCTTATCAGGTACAAGCCCCACAAACTGCTCCACATCCTGGGATGTTCCACCTTAATACACCCTGAGCGGGATTTGGGTGTAACAGGCCTGGTATGGAGTGTATTACAGGCTAAATCTGTCAACCTGACAATGGGGGGATATACAACAACTTCAAACACAAATTAGTTGTTTCTTTTTATAAGATAATAGTGTTCTAAAGCCTCCCAACAACAACCCAAATGTTTGTTCCCCCAACAGTGGAATGCAGCAACCCAGACCAACTAGTGGTCTGATTACTTCATCACTCCCAGGTACCCTTTACATCTACCCAATTACAAAATGGCAGAATTTATACTCTGCTTCTGTACCAACATTTCTAGGTTTCATAGTGCCATGTTACTAGACCTCATTGAAACAAATCAAACACATACTCAAGACCCAGTGGCAGGCCCTACACTATTGTATACCTAGGAGTATTTTGTCCAAAAACACACAAGAAAGACCCCAGAGAGCCCCCCTTTTTCAAACTTCACAAGTGCAACAGGTGCTGCCACAAGTATAGGCCAAGATGTATTTACCTCAGTATTACATGGTATAATTGGCATACAGTCATAAGTTAAAGGTTTAAAGTGCATGCTACTGCACTCCTATTTCATAAGACAGGGCTACACTAGGCCAAAAATGCAACACATAGGCAGGGGAACTATGTTTTTAATTACTGTCACAACTTCTTCTGAGACCTGGAAACAGGCTGTATTTACAGATGACCAAATGGTATTTCCTCCTTACTGAACCTCTGTCTGAACCTCCGAGTGCATGGTCGATGCCATTTTTCTCTCATGATTGCCAAGAACTTAGGTTATGTCACACCACACCTTAGTCAAAGATATTGCTAATAACGTTGTCCTTTTTTCATGCAAAATAGCTATGTGTGTTTTTATCAACTATGTTTATAACAGCACTTTTACAAAGCTTACTGGTTTCAACAAAATGGCATGTGTAAGGTCTTCAAGCAACTCTTTAAACTTTTCTTCACTGCTGGGGTTTTTCAAGTTCTAGCTGGCACCTCATACAAACTGATTGTTCTATTATGGACTGTCACGTGCTCTCTTATGAACTGTTAATCTTTGTGCAGGGTGTGATCAACTTCCACAACACAAATTCTATGCCAGTGTGTGTGGCTATTCCATTGAAAGACTCAATGTGCAATCATCTAATGCACCCCCTGCCAAGGCCTCTGTAAATCCAGCCATCCATCAGCCAGCAACCTGAACACTGATGTTCTTACTATGCTGGTGTGTCATCTTCAACTCAACGTCTGCATAACCCCATGTGCCTTGTGGGGTTACCACCTTTCTGTAAATTACATTTCACCTGTAACTATGCTGCCTTGTGGTTACTCACATGAACGTTATGGACTGTTACTCATATAAACTTTCTGAACTGGTCATATCCATTTTATAATGACCTATTTGTCAAGAGACATTATCAACAAATTCTTCAATCAAGAAAAATGTACATCGCTGTCACATGCCTTATCCAGACTCAACATGCAGTGTTCATATCACTGGACAATGGTGTATCCTTTATGTTCAACAATGTATTCAATACTGTTTTTCCAAGCATGTTATGTGGTTACAAACATCAATACCCTTTATCATACATAAATCAATTGTGGTGTGGACATACCTAGTTTCTGTTTTGTCATTTACAAACAAATCATTCCATTTTTGGTCAGTCTGTGAGTACCACTGTACCCACTCCAGAATAGGACTCCCTTCATTTTTACCTTAACTATCTGTATGATACAAACCAATTTTAACAAGGCTTTTCGTGCAATCGGTATACTGTGTAGTAATAAATTATGAACTGTTTTTCTACAGTGAAACCTAAACCTTTCCTTTGTCACATATAAAAGCACTGATATTTGCCATGCTGTTTTTCTTCCAACACTATATTATGGCAATTTTATCATCACACTCTCCAATACCTGGTTACAATTAACTTTGAAAGTTTTTTTTGCTATTATACAACTGTTTTTGATTATATTTTTGATACTAACACTTTATTGTCTATGGCACACTCTAAAACAACACCGTTAAAGACTCAAATTCCTTTACAAGGCTCGCATATTGGGTCTATAAATAATACTGCTGACCACACAATGCACACAATACTGTGTTGCCTTTTCATTAAGGTAACAAGGGAAGGAATGTTACACTCAGTCCCCACACCGTAATTGGCCTCCCAATCTGCACCTTAGACAAACCTTATGTTATACATATTATAGCAAATCAGGAAATGGACAGCCATATGAACTGGGGTTGTCTACAAGCCTCCAGACCAGGGGGAGGACATAGACACATTACTGCTACAAGATATAGAAAACATGACAGCTAAAGTGGAGGTTTGATAATGGGAGACTTCAACATGCCAGATACAGATTGATCAATACCAGCAGGAACATCTGCTAGAAGTAGACACATAGTGGATTCCATGCAGAGGGAGGGCCTCAAACAACTGGTACAACAACCCACAAGAGACAGAGCTATCCTAGATCTAGTACTGACTAACAGGGAAAGGATCACAGATCTCCAGGTAGAAGGTCACCTGGGGGCCAGTGACCATCACATGCTATGGTTCAGTTTGGCCACTAGAACTGAGTCATCCCATTCCAAGGCAAAAATATGGGACTTCAGAGGAGCTGACTTTGATAAGATGGCCAACAGAGTTAAGTTAGCCCTAGCAAGAAGAAATGCAGGTGAGGAGGTACAGGAAAAGTGGGCAAGCATTAAGGATGCAATACTTGAATCAACATCCCATTGTGTTAGAGAGAAAAGAAAGTGAAAAAGAAGAAGGAAACCACTTTGGTTCTCATAAAAAATAGCAGAAATGGTCAAAGCCAAAAGGCTGGCCTTCAGGAAATATAAGGGAATGCAGCGGGATGAAGATAGGGAGGCATACCAAACTTCCCTAAGGGAAGCAGGGAAGGCAGTAAGGCAGGCAAAGGCCCAAACCAAGGAAACACTAACACAAACAGTAAAAGAAGGTGACAAGACTTTCTATAGATACATTAGTGAAAGGAGAAAGTCCAGAGGGGTATTGCTAAGATCAAAGGGGATAAGGGGGCATGTGAGGAGGAGGACCATGTAAAAGCTTCTATCCTAAATAGACACTTCTGCTCACTAAAAAATACCACCAACAGTTTCATTTGGTTCAAGGTCAGTTGGCATTCATCTGTATCCCCCTTCCCTGGGTCGTGCCTGAAAATAGGCAGGATTTGTCTAGTGCACTTACCCAGTCAACAAAAACTAAATAAATAAAAATAAACAGTTAACTTGGGGCAGTATATGTATGGGATGCAGATCCATGTGTGACACATGCACCACCCAGCATTGCATACATGCTCACTGTTGCCATGCGCAGGGCTGCACAGACTGATGACATCATAGATGGCACACATCATCATGCCTGTGCATTGGCCATAGGATATGCAACTACATATGCAGTGCAACCTCTTGCAGAAGTGCAAACCTGTTTAGTGTGCCAGGCAAACCTGCAGAATTCAGGGGAGGCAGAGGTGCTGTTGGTCACACTCAAGTCAGAAAATGGAACCACTAATTTGAACAGGTGCAGTCTACAGGCCTTTGGCACAAACAGAGGACTTAGGCAAAGAAATGTCAGAAACAACTGACAAAATGGCAGAAAAGATGGAGTTGGTGCTGATTGGGGACTTCAGGATGCCAGATGTGTAGATTGGAGCATAACTGCTACATCTTCAGCTTGAAGCAAGGACATCCTGGACTCACAACAGGGGGTGTTCCTCAGACACCTTGTCAGTGAGCCCACTTGAGATGGGGCAATAAAGGACCATCTGTTTACTAACAGTGACAGTGATGCAGATGTGGAGGTGGGAAACCATCTGAGGACCAGTGATCATCATACAGTGTGGTTCAACATAAGAACAACTGCAGACTCCAACCACACAATGGTGAGAGCCCTGTACTTCACAATGGCTGATTTTACTAAGACAGATGTATGCCACAGGAATGACCTGGCAGGAGGAGATGACTGGGAGGGGGGACTGGGCCAAGCTAAAAGTGGGCTTAGTAAAGGCAAAAAACACTATGTTAAGCAAGTAAGAAAAGTAAAGAAAGAGGAGAGCACTATGGTTCTCAAAGGAGGTAGCAGTAAAGGTTAAGGATAAGAGAGTAGCATTCAGAAGGTATGAGGCCTGGGGGCTAGGGAAATGTATCAGGGAAAACAGAGGAGGCAAGCAAAGCAGTTAGGACTACAGAGGCACAAACTTAGGAAAGAATAGCTCAGGGAGTATCACAAGGGGATAAAACATTTTGTTAGGTATATTAATGAAAAAAGGAAAGCAAAGGGAGGGATTTTATGATTAAAGGGACACAGTCAATCCATTTTGCAGAGTATTATTTCTAGTTGAAAACCGTATTATATGAATGCTTACATTCTCTAAAACTCATTGAAGTTGTTGGTTGCTTGATCTTCTTCCCTTTTTAGTAGAACTGAAAAGCGTTGGAAAGGTGCAATTATAACAAATCTTGCTTTGTTTCAGATGGTATACCATCACTATGGTGACAACTTTACAGCACCCTACACTACAGTGACAAAATAGTGCCAGATCTCTGTGGTGTTGTCACGGCATGCCAGCACTGCTATCTGGGGGTATTGCAACCCCTGAAGAAGCAACTCTGACTTGAAGTTGATTAATTAAATAGCGGGGGGCCAAGGGCAGAGCCACTTTCATGGGGGTTCAGGGGACAAATCCCCCCGAAGAAAACACAGTTGAAAGTGACTCCCTTTATGCCAACCGCAAATGCGGTCAACATACAGGAGTCACTGTAATGTCAGTCGACAATGAAATTGTTGACTAACTGCCATAGATCCACTTCAGATCACTGATCTACTGTTATTGCTTACACCTTGAACAATAGTAACACCTCCAAACAGTGCAGCCACTCATGATGCAATAGTCTCCGCTCCTCCCACAGTATCATGGTTGACAAGATTGTGTTAGGGGCATTCCCAAGTCCAGGAAAGATGCAGTAGAAATAGATCAAAGAATGTAAACAAACACATTTTTGTGTGGTAACACAAGAATGGTAGGCAGGCTGTTTTTAATTTTAAAAAGGAGAAATGCAGCAGAATCAAACCACCAGCTATATCAGCAATTGCCACAGAACATGAGCAATTATGACATCTGTTTTTATGGCTGCAGTGGGCAGAGCCCTATGGACGTGTTGCTATCAGTAGAAAAAGAGAGTTCTCCAGGATCAGTTACAAAATACTGACTAATATAATCATGACTACTGAAATTCTGTCACCAGAATCCCAGCTGCTCAGTTGCCAGACCATCTCATTTCCCATCAGTGAAAACCCCAACAGTGTGTTGAAACTCACTAAAAGCAGTAGTTGTGATCTCTCATGCTGTAGGTCTAAATCTTGGAGTAAAGGAAATGGGAGGTGTTATGCCTGGGTTATATACCCCCAAGTGGCCCACATGTAACCATAACCTTATACACAGTATTAGTACCTTACAGAGTCTTTTAATGTTTATCTTGTTTTATTACTTATGTTAGTGTTCTCTGTTTAAATTTGCTATGCTTATATCTGTCTGAAATGCATTTGCCTATATGCTATGTTTCTGCCATATATTCTGCTATACTTATAGTCATTCATATTCTGTAATTTTCCACTATTGTGACACGTTGTATGCTTTTCTGATGACATTGCATGTGTTCTCAGACTCACTGTCTCCAGTAAGACTGATAACAGATTGCAGACTATGAATTTCCAATGTTTAGAGATTCAGAGATTCTTTCTTACTTGCAACTTCATTTCTTATGTAATTGCCCAAGGGATCCATCTTATTTACATGCCTATCCAATGCTGTGTGTTTATCATATCTGTAACTGAACTCATACATTTGTATGCACACCAATTACTCTGACAGAGACAGAGAAAGAGAGAGAGACCATCCTTGAGAAGTGGTGGGAAATCGGCTCCCTTGTGTTTGCTTTGCTTCACTTGTTATGGCTTGAGTATGTAATAAGAGTATTTATTAATTCTGCTTGTTGTTATCTTTGTCCAGCATACCATGCAAAGAACACAAGCTGTGATCTTTTCACAGTGTAACAATGGTGAACCTGCCAGTCTTGGTTTTGTCTGGCAAAGAATAACTCTCATTTCACTCCATATTTTGAGTTCTGAGGCAAGTAGCTATGAGTTTGGCAGCTTAGGGACTCCATGCATGGACTGGAACTCTGTGTGCGGACTGCTACTCATTGTTATGTGCATTCACAGATGCCATCCGTCTGTGTGTGCTTGAGTGCTGTAGTTGCAAATATGGCAGTTAACCCACAGAATGGTTTAAAGATTTCCCTATTTATTGACATATTTAAATTTTTGCACAGAGGTTGAGAAAAGACATCTCAGCTTCTGTACCTGCACTTGGTGTCTGGGAAGTGCTTAAATAAGAAATAGTTGACTACATATGTTTTGGATCTAATTACAATTATGTTGATCTGTGTGCAGTATATTGAACTTAGACAGTCAACTACGATGCAATCCGACAGAGGGCTGCTTTGGAGGCTTTTAAGCCTGATAAGGTTTAATGGCTACTGATTAATTGGTGGCTAAACTGTTTGATAAGTTTATTGATTTATTTATTATTTATAGACTTCCATGAGGAATCCTCTTCATTGATGTGATTCACAGATCAAAAATTAGTCTGTTCTGACCCTGGTGGGCCTTTTTAAATGAACAAGTACGTCTGGCAGGGTGTTACCCTTTCCTTGTGTCTCATGTTTATGGTAAACCCACTTTAATTATGTCTAGTATGTAATTAACATTATTGGCTATCTGTGGCTGATGCTGTGACTAGTAAGGAATTCCTAAGGCACTAAGGACCCCTGTTATTATTTGGATGGGCTGCCTTTGTCTACTGGTTACAATAACAGACCCACCTTTTATTGAGTTCTATAACAAATCTAAGTGTAAACACTTTTGTCTATACAGCTGTTCCTTGCTACTCACTTTAGGAGCAGTACTAGTAGTACACCATATCTTGTTATGTATTCCCTGAATGCTTAGTTTACCCAAGGTCACGCTGTTCTCTGCAGTTCTGTTAATGACTACTTGGAGAATGCTTAGAAAAATAACTGTAGAAACATTACTGTATTCGGTAATGAATATTATGGTTTAATGATATCAGCTTCATTAACTGGAATGATGCCAAAGTTAAGTCTGTCTTTTCCTCTAGTTGTATCACTTGACTTTGTTCAGTTGAAGCTCATTATTGTGTTTTTTTTGAGTTGAAAGAATCTTGGTTTCTTTATTCCAGGTTAACCTTCGTCAGTGGCATAGTGTTGCTGGGTATGTTTTTGAATGTGCCATCCTGGATTTTGATGTGTGGAAATATTTAAAGTTGGGAAACACTGTGCATAATTCAGCATATGCTAAGTCTGTTTGTCACTGTTACACTTTATTAGAGTCTTTATCTGTGTTTTCTGAAGCTACTCTGGTTTATTTGCTATGTTTTATAACAGCTCATAAAATGGCTGACACCTTTGGCTTATTGCCAATGACATGTTCCGGTTTGCAGTGTTGGCACATTGGGTGGGATATTCAGAAAGGTTGCCCATGGAGCAACACAGTTGCACCATGCGCAACCTGATAATGACCTGGTGATATTCAAAAGGGAATGTGTTTGGCACAACCCGATGCACCGGATCAAGATTCAATGTATGTGGCGCAAGTGGGGGGCGTGGCCCATGCATACCCGCGACCTCCGAGTTATTCAGCCTGACATTCTAATGTGCTGAGTAGATGCAGGCGCAACCCATACCTGCACCACACACAGTTGAGCAAAAAATAAAAGGAGCAACAGCTGGCCACCCACAGGTGAGCTGCCATATTGCAGGGCACAACATGGCTGCTGCCAGGTGTGGGTGGCCACCCGAGCTCTGGTAGCACCTTCGTGGTAGTGCCCCCCATGCCAGATCACAGACATTAGTGTTGAAATAAAAGTCCAATATCCCTGGTGGTCCAGTGGACCGCATCCAGCCCAATCATGGGCGTCAGTTATAAAATTTTAAAAACCAATCCATCCCTGGTGGTCCAGCGGTATCCCTCCCCACCCGCCCACTCAGCCCCACCACCCTGCTCCCCTCGGTCAGTGTCGGGTGGCAGTTTCCCACCCATAAGCCGCTTCCACTGCCCGCCGACTGACTGCATACAGTAGTGCTGTATGCCCATACCATACTACAGCGCATCTCTCTGACCCTCTCTGGCCACTTGCACTGCTGCAGTGCCACTGCACCATGCACATTGCGGGTGGCCACAGTGCGATATTCAACTGTGCTGAGCCATGGCGCAGCACTGTTGAATATCACCCTGTCAGCACCCTGGCACATCCCAGTTGTGCTGCACCCAGGCTTGTGCCACAGCTTGGCGCAGTCTGGATATCCCACCCATTATCTACAAACTTTTTATCTTTCAGATAAGTGGTTGGTTTAATGTTGAAATATGTGGACTGGTGTCCTTAGTATTGATTCAAGTTAATCATAGTTTATCATTGAAAAAAAAAGAAAATGGAAGCATGATACAAATGCTTGCAAAGGTTTTCTATGTTTTTTCCCCCCTTCCAATATGGCCTCTCCATCTGCCTTCATAGAAATTGTGATGGTTCCTCAATATTGTTTTTGATGTCTCAGCCGGTGGCTAGACATTATTCTTTTATCTGTCAGACATCTCATTTAGTGCTGTGTCCAAGGCCGCTGCAGCTACAGCTGGGTTTGGTCCCAGGAAACGTTGTTTGCACGGTGTATGACCTTTTGCAAATCTCGTGACCTCTGTGTGGTTTTGATCTGTACCTGTTTTTCCAGCTCACAGTTGATGTGCCTCCCTAATTAAATTGGTATTTCATTACCAAATATAACTTTAAAGGGGTGCGCACATCAAGAGTACTTTTGTTACAAGTTACTTATTTTTTTCTAGTCCTCCTCATCTAACAATGATGTTAGGACTGAATTTTCTTTTTCCTCTGGGCTTGCAGCAATGAAGCTGCTTGCTATTTACAGACTCACCCATTCCTACTTATGCCTTTCTTTGCAGAAGATCTCACAGCTTCTTTGTCCTTGTCCTGTATCACTTATCCCCGTGCATCGCATGGTGATCGGGGGGGGGGCTATTCACCCCAGCATTTGTAATAAGCCATTTGTTTTGTATTTCACAGGATAGCTACATGATGCACACTGCCATAGAACATATTATATCTGTTTTGGAGGATTTTAACCTAATTTAACACCCTTTTAACAATTTCGTACATACAAAATACCAGTATTATAACTTGTGTTATTTATCAGAATGATGTGTGTGTTAATGATACAGTTCTAATGTCACAATTCAGAGGAATAGGGAAACCTAATGCTCTGACATTACTAATTTATTTCATTTTCAGGAATTCATCAGAGTGTACTAGTAGCTACAATAAAAAGGTTGTTGAAGGCATGCGTCTTTATTTGGGTTAATATGTGCAGACTAGGTGGGCCAAGCGGTCCTTATCTGCCATCAAATTCTATGTTTCTATGTAATAATTTAAGAACCAGTGCTAACCTTGCACACGGAGTATGCTCTAAGTAAATGAGATGTTCCCTTTCGTGACGTGTGTTTTATTTTTCTCTCTTACGGGGATGAGACTAACCTTCTCAAGTAACCACTGGTAATGTATAAGTATATTTTTACCAGTGGCCCAATTTCTTTATAATGTTATTACAGTTTGAATCATAGTAGGATACTGTATTGCCCTTATTTTTAGTTTTAACAAGTTAGGTCAAACCCATCTGTATTTATTCAGCATAAAACCTTCCAGGTGATGACTGATTGGCAAAGACAGTTTGCCAGTATTATTGTGGATAAATATCCACACCTCTGTTGGGAATAAAGTGTTCTCAACATTTATGCAAACATCTGTTACTAGTCAACTAGATAGTTTTACTGCTGTATGGTCCGCATCTGCTTCAGCATTGGTCCCACAGTATCCTATTATCTCCATGCTGCCTCTTTCGCAGAAGTAGAAGCTGGGGAGGGGCTTGAATTGTATATATGCCCACCCTCTGTAACTGATCACTTACATTAACATCTGTTTTACCAACTGGTGTGCCTGTCGGGGAAAATAATTGTTGGAACTGTTAATTACACAGTTAACTACTAACACAACATTGCATGACTATATGTTCAACAAATAACAGTCTAGGTATGATGTCAGAAGTATATGAACTATTTCATACAGACTGTACTCACTGATAGAAGACTTTTACAGTTCATCAGTAATGAGTATGTATAATGCTGCAGCTGCTACCATTTTTAGTGTGATTCACCATGTCTATGACATTTTCATAGACATGGTCTACTATAAGCCTAGCCTCCTGTACTATACAGGTAGCTCAAGGAGGGTATTAAACCATGCCACCTCACAGTGCACCTACAGTGGTTGCAAATAAATGAAATTACTTCTGACCTGACTGAGCTTCAGCTAGCAGATCCAAAAATGGGGGAGGTGGACTCACTGTCCCTCCAGTAAGAGCGCACAAGAAGAAAAATATGTGTTTGCTAATAACCCATTTGTTGGTTACAAATTAATAATAAAATATATAATGTTCTCTAACATTATAAACCAGCTCAACCCTCTGCCTCCATAGTGCAGTTTAGAACAACCGTAAAATAATCTATTGGCAAGTGGCTTTATGTCAACAACCAGCACCAGCCGGTGCAAGAGCCTTGACCTCAACTAGTATTCTGCTGAGCTGGGGTGGGACTGTGTACATTCCCATGTTCTTCCACATATCCTTTTTGTCTTTTAGCTCTGGTAAAGGGCACTATAATTTCAACAGTCATTCCTGGACTCTGATACCCAACTTAATTTTACATTTTTTGATGTTTAAAATGTATTTTCTGCACTGTGCTTAAAAGGACTATTGTTTCATTGTCATTATATTCACATATTGTTGCAGCTTATTAAGTATAAGCTCAGTAAACTGCTCCACATCCCTGGATATTTTGGGGCATTAGGCCCATCTGGGTGACATTTGTCACACCCACATGGGGGAGGTGCTGAGTACCAACCACGTACACAACAAATTAGTTGTTTTCACATGCTGAAATGTCCCCCATGAATAACTATTTCTTCCTTATGGGTTGTGTGCCACCATTCATACTCCCAGACAAAAGGGATCAGCATTGCTGTCCCATCCAGATTCATTACAACATGATAACCATGTACACCTAGACACCTAGTGGTGGCCCCTAACCAGTCTTACAGACTAAATGGCAGACTGCTAGCAATTGACAACAAATCCCTAAGGCCCACCTAGCTAATGGCACATTCCAAGGTAGGTCCTACACCAGAAGGTCACCCACTGGCATCCTGTCTATAAGCCAGGCCCAAGCACAACACACAGGTTTCTACACCTGTACTGTACTCATACACCCATATTTTGTGCTCTGTTTCTACAGGTACATACTACTACTGCATAGTACTGCACACCTCATTCCTTTGCTAGCACTGCCATGTTTCCAACTGTTGTTACCCCAACAGAGACAAAAGCCTACCCAATGTTCCAAGCATAAACCCAGACCAACTAGTGGTCTGATTGCTTCATCACTCCAAGTACCTTTGTACATAATGTAATACACATATATATGGCAGACTATACATTCTGCTTCAATACAAATACTTTAGGTTTCATAGCATCATATTACCAGACCCTTTTTGGAATGGAACTGATACGTGCTCCAGACCCAGTATCAGAGCACCACACTACTGACTACCTACAGAATGTAAATTCTTATTTTTTGCCTCTTTCTTTATCTTAAAATATTCAGTTTCTATGCATTTTAACATCTCTCAACATTGTTGTGATAAAATCAGTTTATACATGCTTAACATGCTTTCACTTTCATACATTTTTGTTGATATAGTTGAACATGGCAGTTTATTTCGCTGTTAAGTACATTTATGCACCAATTATATGATTTTTAAGCTATTTGTTTCTTGTTCCATATTTTTTACTTATTTTTACATGCAGTAAACATCTCTATATTTCATATTTAAAACATGCACTTATTTTCAATTTTACATGTCATGGGTTTAAGTCCTTAGAGCATCATTGTGTGTATATTCTGTATTTCTACTCATGAGACTCTTTACCAGTTTCCATATCCTGTTGTACATTGCATGTGATAGTGTGCTCAAAATGGGTCTGAGCTGTGCTGATGCTATTGCTCTGTGATGTGTTGATACTGTTGCTCTAGATGCCTTGTCTGTATTTGGTTATCCTTACTTAGTTGCATGCTCTCATTTGGTTTCTACATTCATGACAATATTTTGTTCCAGTGTTTTCATTTTGAATATCCAGCATATTTTGGCACTTAGTAACATGTCCCTAAAATTTCCACCTCTTTCTGGGAGAAATACTTTTTCTAATCCCCAAAATATCAAGGAGGCTCCACTTTGGCCAGCTTGAGTAAAGTGTGTTGCTACTGAAGAGTTTTCATCCTTCCTTCCTATGTCCCCCTTATGCTCTTGTATCCTTGTTTTGAGCATTCTGCTTGTTTTTCTGACATATAGCATATCACAGGGGCACTGTATGACGTGTATTACTCCTTCTGTTGTGCAGTCTATGTGTTGTTTTATCTGGTGTCTTTGTTCTGTGTGTGGGAGTATGAATATCTGTTTTTTTAGAGGTGTGGTTGCACACTGAGCATTTCCCACTGGCACCATTCCTGGTGCCATTGGGCCCAGTGTTAGTTGAATTTGTTGTCTTTCTGGTTCTTTGTACTGTGACCTGACTAGTTGATCTTTTAAGTTTTTAACTTTTTTGGCTGCTATGATGGATCTCGTTTGTAATTCCGGGATGTGTTCGATATCAATTTGGAGTAGATGCCAATGTGTATTTACTATTCTTCTAATCTCCAGCATTTTGTGGTTGTATTTTTATGCTAGTTCCACTCTCTGATTACTTTCCTGTGGTTTCTTGCTTTCAACAAATCCAACCTGACCTTCTACTCTATCTGTCTCTGTGCTGTTTGTAGGTGTGTTCTGGATATCCTCTGTTCCTAAATCTGTTTATCATGTTGTTGGTTTTCTTTTAAGTCCCTTTCCATGCTACAGTTTCTCTTGACTCTAGTCAGTTGGGAGTAAGGTATGCTATTTTTCCATTTTCTCTCATGGAAGCTACTTCCATGGAGTACCGTGTTCCTGTTCGCTTTTCTGTATAATGAGGTCTCTAGTCTATTGTTTTCCTTTTGATTAATAGATCTAGATACATGAATTACATGAATCACTTTAGGTCTCAACAGTAAAGGGCAAATATCAGAAAATCTCCACCTTAAGCAGCTTAAAACCAAAACAAAGGTATGGCAATGCACAGTTAAAAGTGGCAAGCCTGTTAGGCAGCATAGAATTAGGATCATTCGCCAGCAAACATTTCAGTCACAGCAACCGTAAATGTCTTGTATTTTACTTTTTCAAAATTATGGAAGTAAATACTGCAAACAGGATTAATACAGACTGTTGTATAAACTAAGAATAAAAAGCAGGACAGAAAACATGATGATGACAACCTTAGGATTGGTATGTGTTGGTACAGAATAAATGTATGAATTAAACTTTGTAAAAAAGAAAAACTGAGAATGGAAAGATACAATTTATGAATACTTTTAACTAGGTTAAAAGAAGAAAATGAACCCGTGAACAAGATCTGGCACAGAGTGAAACATCGGGGAAATCAATAAAAGGTTGAAAAACATTTAAGCGTTGTCAAGTCTATGATTCTTAAAGGGGCCCCAGGACCCATTACTTTGAAGATTGTCTTTGAGCCTCATCTGGGGGCTCAAGAACCTACAAAAGAGTGACCATGTCCTGCTCACTCTGTAAATTCATTAATTGTCCCTACAGGGCAAGATGACCTCCCACTTTGCACTCCTGATACCCTCCCTATGGACCCAAGCATCTGGCTGACCTTTCCAGCTGCCTTATCACAGTGCCAGGATTCTCTTATGCCCTCTGAGATGATAACTCCCTGGTCCCTTTCCTGCTTTGTGACTGTCAGTACCTCCCCACCTAGTTTGCAATTTGCCCTGAGTCCTTGTGCCCTAAGTGTATGATCCTGCACTTCTTTGCATTGAATCCCTGTTACCATTCTTCAGACCATTTCTCCAGTTTTTAAAGGTCTTCCCTGGCATGTCCACCTTATTGAATACCTTTGTATCATCTGCGAAGAAGCATACCTTCCCCTCCAGTTGATCAGCAATGTCCCCAATTAAGACACTGAAGAGAACCAGCCCCAACCCTTGAGGCACCCTGCTCATCACCTCTCCCTCTCCAGAGTACTCACTGTATACCACAACCCTCTGACTCTTGCTATTCAGCCAATTCTCAATCCTCAGACCTATTTTAAGATCCAGCCATAGGCTGCCCAGTTTCTTAATCAGCTTTCTATGGGGGACAGTGTTGAAAGCCTTTATGAAGTCCAGCTAGGCCACATCCACCTCACCTCCCTGGTCTGCTACCTTAGTTACTCTTTCATGCCATAGACTAGTAAAATAAGTTAGTGCAAAACACATTGCTTATCCTAAATTAAGTAAAAGTTAGGGTTAGATGTAGATGTAAATAAATGCCATATAAGGCAGTGTGTGTGTGTTAGTGTATGTGGCAATGCTCTGTGTGTATAGATAGTGCATTTCTATGTTATACTGGAATATACAGTGAAGCCCCACCAGGATGAAGTGAAGTGCTGCAGAATTCTGCAGTAGAGTTACTGCAGCAAACAATGCAATTTCAATAGGTGTTAATCCTTTTTGTCATGCAGTAAACCTGTGACACTATGCTTCCTCCTGGTGGGATTTACTGTGGTATGTGCATATGTACCAGTCAGTGTGCACGTGTGTGTGACACAATCAGAAAGGGCAGTTAGGTGGCTCAGTGATTAGTTAAAAAATTGCTAGTCTACATTACCCCACAATCTAGATCAATTTCAGCCTTGTGCATGGCATTGCTTATTTAAATGAGGTGTCTAGTGGCACCCCCCCGATGTCCCTCATAGCCTGAAAAAAAGAAAATGGCCACTTAATGTATTTTTTTTTATCTTTAAGAATGTATGTAAACAACACTGCTATGTTATACTGGAATATACAGTATATGCATATACAGTATGTGTATATGTATTAGTCATTAGAAAATGGGTGTGTAAAATTCTGACTTCTGATTGGCCAGTTCCCTACTCCAAGCCCTGTTCCATCAGACTGTAGAGCCCAGTAGATAAAAAGTGCCAGCCCTTTCACCCACTCACATATGTTTGTTCCCAGCCTGCTTCCTCATTGGCTGAAAGCACCAGATTGAATTTAAAATCCCTGCCATTTTTTTCTCTCTTGTAGTGAGAGCTGCTGGTCTGCCCCAACACTCCTTAGTTCAGTGGAAGCTGCCTGTTTGACCCTTCTTCTAATGTTAATGACAAACAAAAAAAAAGAAACAATCACACATTTTTGTGCAGTCAGAAGAAGAAAGACAGAGATAACAAGCAACTGATCATGTCCCCGTAACCACGCTGAAGGGCAACAGTGTCACTCTCCTGACCGCAATCTCTCATGCCCTTCATCCAACTGCCCGCTGTCATGCTGGTAGCTTGTCTCCATCTCCACAGACACTTTTAATTTAACCCACCCAAAAAGAAGGAGTCCAAGTTTGTATTTTGTTGAATGTTAGAACAGTGAAGTAACCTCATACCATAACTGTCGCTTGAGCCACCATACCATAACAGTCGCTGGTGTCGCTTCTGATGTTCCACTCTCTGATACACATACAGTGTACACCACCAGCCACTGCTGACTGATGTTTTCAGCTGCTGCCAGACATCTTTCCCAATACAGACTCTGCCATCCCAACTGTGATAGAAAAATGTCAACTACTCAATTAATTTCCTAATGTTGTACTAACTGTGCCAAACTACTGGGGAGACGGGCTCTCAGGGATGCAATCATGCATAGTGCTTGAGGGTGGTGGGGGGGCTGAAGTGTATTAGGGTTGAACATATACAGTAGAAGTAAAGAAATGAGCCACTAAATTCTGTGGTAGTTCAACAAGGACATACAGGCAGCAGCACTGTTTGGCTGGGCATATGTGTGTGTGTGTGTGTTAACCATGACAATAGCTCCAACCTTACAACTATTTATGTATTTTTATTTATTTAGTTTTTGTTGACCGGGTAAGTGCACTAGACAAATCCTGCCTATTTTCAGGCACAACCTGGGGGAAGGGAATACAGATGAATGCCAACTGACCTTGAACTAGATTAAGCTGTTGGTGGTATTTTTAGTGAATGAGGGAAATTTGGCCAGGACACCCAGGAAATTCCCCTACTCTTTTCGATAAGTGCCATGGGATCTTTAACATCCACCTGAACTACCACCATTCCAAGCAGATGGGACCTCGGTTTAACGTCTCATCCGAAGGATGGTACAGATACAACTACAGTACAGATGCTTCAAAAAATGAACACAGCATTCTATGGCAGGTGAAGGAACTATTTTATTACAAATAAATCAAAACACCTAAGGGCTTTAACATCCTAATAATTTTTTTCAAACATATATGATACAGTGGCCGATTTTCTAAGCACAATAATACCCTCCAGGGTGGGTGGTATTTTGCTATGCTGGAGGGGCTGTCTGGTATAGCACAATACCGCCCATCCTGTGGGTATTATTGCTTATGTGTGTGTGTATAACATCATTTACAAAGTGCACTTAGGTGGCTCAGTGATTAGTGCAAAAATTGCTAATCTACATTCCCCTGCTGTCTAGATCAGGTTCAGCATTATGCATGGCATTGTTGATTTAAATGTGCAGTCTATTTTCAATATACCCACCCTCCAATGTCCCATGGAGCCTGAAAAGAAGAAAACAGTCCTTAGATGTCTTTTTTTATCTATAAAAATGTATGTAGACAGTGAACAGCTATGTTAAACTGGAATATATATGCATGTATGTGTATATGTATTAGTCAGTGTGTGTGTATCACAATAATTGGAAAAGGCTGTAGGTGGCTGAGTGGTTAGTGCAAAAATTGCTAGTTTACACATTTCTCACTGCCCACGATGCAATTATTTTACAGCCATATTGGCTCTTTCTAGAGCAAGTTTAGTCTAGGGACAGTTTGAGGCCTTTGGGGGTAGACAGTGTCCATTTAAAGAGAGAGGGGGATCTAGGAAAAGCAAACAACTTAAGCAAATACTTCTTCTTAATGTTTACAGTAGAAGGGGAAGGATCACACAAGGGTGCCAGGAACATTGTTTAGAAGGACATGGACACTAGTCTGTTTCATGAGGACAGAGCCCAGAAGGCACTCACCAGCATGAAGGTGAACAAGGCTATGGGACCAGACAGGGTATACCAAAGGGTTCTGAGGGAGCTCAGCTAGGTACTAGCTGTACATCTGATAGACCTGTTTAACAGATCACTGGAGATCATTACAGTCCTGGAGGACTAGAGAAGGCAGATGCAGTCCCACTTCACAAAAGCAGTAGCAAAAAAAGAGGCATGCAATTATAGGCCTGTCAGCCTGACACTGGTGGTGAGTAAATTAATGGAAACACTACTAAAGGAAAGGATGGGGGATAGTTTGTATCCAATGCATTACAGGACCCAAGGCAACATGGTTTCACAGAGGGATGGTCATGCCAGACAAACCTGATAGATTTATTGGACTGGGAGACTAAGGAGGTGGATCAGAGAGGAGGGAAGGATGTGGCCTACCAGGACTTCAACAAGGCTTTCAACACCATCCCACACAGCACACTGGTAAGCAAGTTGAGTAACTTAGGGGTGGGTAATAAAGTGGCAACCTGGGTAAGAAACAAATTAATGGATAGGACACAGAGTGTAGTCATAAACAGAGTTCGCTCAGAGGAAAGGAGGGTGACCAGTGGGGTACCGCAGGGATCATTGCTGGAACTGGTCCTCTTCAGTGTCTTTATAAGCGACATAGCAGAGGAATTGGAAGGGAAGGTCTACCTTTTGCGGATGACACCAAGACTTGCCACAGAGTAAAAACTCCAGAGGCAGATGGAAAGGATGGTAAGGGATCTAAAAAGACCAGAAGAGTAGTCGAGGGTATGGCAGCTGGGTTTTGATATAAAAAAGTGGAAAAAAACCCAGGAACTGAGTACAGAATGGCTGGAGTGATACTGACAATGACCAAGCAGGAAAGAGATCTGGTGTAATCATATTGATGACCTAAAGATGGCCAGGCAGTGTGACAAGGCAGTCGGAAGGTCTAGTATAATGCTGAGGTGCATAGAAAGGGGAATCGCCAGCATGAAGAGGTTGGTGGTGCTGCCCCATATAGATTACAGGTAAGAACCTACCTTGATTACTGTGTCCAGTTCTGGAGACCACATCTCAGGAAGGACACAGACAGGGTAGAGGTGGTCCAGATGAAGGCTACCAAAATGATGCAGGATCTGTATCAAAAGCCCTATGAGGAGAGGCTTAAGAAATCAAAGATGTACTCCCTGGAGAAGGGAGAGGGGTTGACAGATACCTTTAAATACTTCATGGGGTAAATAAGGTAATGAAAGGGGGTATTTTTTAGTGAAAAAGGTGCTGTAGAACAAGAGGGCATTATATTAAGCTGCAGTGGGTAAAATCAGGAGGTATGTGTGGTAGTACTTCTTCACAGAAAGTGTGGTGATACCTTGAACAGCCTCACAGCAGAGGTTTAGGGACTGAAAACTGTGGTGGGATTTAAAAATGCCTGTGACAGGTACAAGAGAATTGTAGGGATAGGAAGGGAGGAAGAGATTGCACCATACATCAAGTAGGTTCTGAAGCAAAAAATTAAGGTTAACAAAAATTGGCAGACTGGGTGGGCACATCAGCTCTTATCTGCTATCACATTTTACATTTATGTTTGTATGTATTCAGCTAGGGTACTCAAATGAGGTCATTAGGCAGTGCATGGGCAAACAGTTATATTAGCATGTCATTACAGGCAGCTCTGCACACATTATAATGCAAGATTGCAGCTGGGTACATAAGGGGGCACACTGCACCATCTGGACACCACAGCAGAACTGCAGGTCAATGGGGTAAGTGTCCTGTGGAACTGCCAAGAATGGGATGTGTGTGCTATGTGTTGGCCTCCACATGTGCCCCAAATGCATATAGCTTGTTCGGTGCTGCCAGAATGTTTTGGAATTCTCCCTTGAACTCCAGGGCAAGTTTCATGTGTTTCTGTACAGTACATTCAGTCCAATGCATGCCGACGTGCTCGCCTGTCCTGTATAATCAATGCTGCCCATGGGATAAATTTCTCAGTATATAGCTCTAAAGCCCAGTAACATGCTGTCATCCCTGTAGCTCCAGGAACACTGCATGTCCTAGGCAGGGGTACAAGATCTACAGGGCATATTGCTCTATACATGGACCTGGGCCCAAGTTGTTTCCATGGCCGTGCAACAGTCCTACGGGACAATAGAGCCTGCATGCATCCTTATGCCATGCTGTATACAGCAGGGTAACATAAGTCCCTGCCATGGAGTCCCAGGAAGCATGACACAGTGGAAGGGGAACAATACCACTATGTCTCTAGGGTGGGGGACACAGTGTTCTGGAACCTTCCATGTTGTACTCTGGTGGGCATTGTAGGCAGTCTACCCATGTATCTACTTTACCTTCATGCACACATTATCCACATACACGTGTCCCTTGCCTTGTGCAATACAGGATGGCTTGTACAGTTGGGGTTCTGCAACAAGGGAAGTGCTGCAGTGAGGGACCCATCACATCCTGTTGTCTAGGTGGTGTCTGTACTGTAGGGGTGTTGTCCATCAACAAATGGGTCTATGTGGGCCTGCATTATGGTGGTGGTGGTGGGCCCATCAGTACAGTACAGGGGTCATGCTTGGTCAGAGGTCCTGTGAATTCCTCTAAATGTGCACCTGTGTCTTCAATGTGTGTAGCAGTACCGTGGACATGTGGCATGCATTGCTGGGATGCCTACATGGTCGGGTGTGGGGGGCACACCACTGTCCAGTTAAGCAGTGTGCCACTGCCTGTACTCACTGGTCACCTGTCTTGCACCACCTTGTCCAGCAGATACCATGGAGGATACTTACAGGCTGTGAGCTCACAGATTCAGCATAAAGGAGTTTCATGCGCTGACACGGGCTTACAAGTCTAGGGAGGGTGTTATGTCCTGGTTCAAAAGTACTGATGATTGTGTGCAACAGGCTTCAGATCAGATCATGGAGGAAGTCAATGCCATTGGTAGATGGAAGAGGTATGTTGAAGTGGAAAGGAAGTGCTTCAGGGACTTGAAGAGGTATACAGAAGAGGTTATGGCAACCGAGCGCAGGGAGCTGCATGCCACAGGCAGGGATCAAAGGACATTGGCAGAGCCACAATCCCTGGATCCTGTGGAGGAGGCCATAGCATCCACTCTACATCCTATGTAGGTGACGGGAGTGCTGGGTGGTGGATAGGAAAACCAAGTGAGGCCTGCGCTGCCATGTGAGTGCCTGCCAATGTGATATGCTGTAGGCAATACTTGTCTGTGTGGTTGTCTACTGGTACTGGGGCACACAGATGCCAGGGCTGCGTAGAACATTTGGTTTGGACAACACTACTTTATCACTGTCACCCAGTGAGTGGCCATCTGTGTGCATGCCCATGACAGTGCTCTATGTGGTACTGACCATGTGCTCTCCAGTGCTGGGATTTGTCCACCTGGGGTGGAGGAGTGGGCTTGGTTTCTCTAGAATGTGTGTCCACTGGTGCTTAATGTATGTTCCCTGGTGTTGGGGTGTGTGCCCACCAGAGCTGAGTGAGTGTCCACTGGTGGTGGGGTGATTATACACTGGTGTTGGGTGTGTCCTGTGTTGTATTCCCGTGGTGATGGTATATGTCTTCCTGGTGTAGGGGTGTACCAGAACCTGCAGTGTATGAACACTGCACACAATGCATGGACATGTGAGACCGTATGCTAGGGCATGCATGTAGCCACAGCCTACACATTGCTCTGTCCTGTATGGTACTATATAACTCCCTCTCATCTCTTATTTGTCCTTTTAACAACTTCACTGCATTGTTTACTAAAATTGAGGTCATTTGTAACTAGTGCCCTGAGATCCTTTTCACTTTCCACTGTTTTTAGTTGAATACCAATTAATGTACAGGTACATCCCTCATTTGCTTCTTCAAAATACATGACAACGCACTTGTATGAATTGAAAGACATGCCATTTTTGCTGGCCCATTTGTCAATCATTTTCAGATCTGCGTTTCTAGGGTGTTCTGCAGTAGGGTCCTGCTTTTACAGTTTTACAATATATTTACTTAGGATAGCCAAGATGAGTTGTGATATTTTGTTTGCAAAGCGGTTCAGTTTGACCCAGTTTTTACACTGTATTTACACAGGATAGTACAACTGAGATGCAAGATCTTTTTTTCAGTGGGGTCCTCCTTTTACCCATTTTGTAATGCATTTATCTAAGACAGCCAAAGTAAGAGGCAATTTCTCATTTTCCATGGGGTCCAGCTTTTATTATGTATTTTTCCATGATAGAGCAGTATAGTGGACTTATTTATATATGTTTTCCGTGGCATAGCAGTATAGTGGACTTATTTATATTATTTAATGTGGTAAAGCAGTAGTGTACATTCAAATGTATTCTCCATGAAGGATTAGTAACTTTGTAACCTGGCAATGATAACTTTGTTCTCACCTTGAAGTTGGTACAGTACTTTTCTTCATGTAAAGATCTGCAATCAGGAAATGTCCTACAGAAATCCTCTAACCCAGCGAGTGGCTAGCTGTAACTATGTGACTGGAGGTACGGCTGGTACTGTCAAAAGGGGTAAGTTATGAGTAGCCAACTAGTCACGTCATATGAGTCTGTGAGGGATTAATTCTCACAAGTCGAGAATCAGGGCTTAGCTGGAACTGAATGAGTTAGATGGTCGTGCCAACAAAACAATCTAAATTAATAACCACCCAGGCTTTATCATAAAAGGAGCTGTGAGGTAAATGTGCTGCTGTTTTGTATTAAAAATGTTCTTCATATTGAATGACTTTATCTGATGGTGAGGGGCTGGGTTGTTTTCCAGAGACTTGAGTGATCTCTCTTCCCCCAAGCTTACCACCAGCCTCTCATCCCCCCGCTGGGAGCGAGCATGGAACCCATGAAGTGAAGTCCACATGCATTTGATGATGGATGGAAATGCTTCAGCATTAAAGCCTGTGCTGCATTCAGATGAGGCATTAGGTCATGTGTGTTTCTTTACTTTAGTGTCTGTGATGACTTCTAAGTGCATGTTTAGAGTGGGATGAGCCTACAACTGGATCTGCCCCTTCTATTGCCATGTGACTGGGCTGTGTATATGCTACAGGGTATGCTTGGCATTACCTCATCATCTGTTATAGTTGGCTGGGTGCCCTGCAGGTTGGCTGTCATGCATGGTTTGCACTGGAGTGCTTGATGGTGTTGTGGTTCCAGTGTATGACATATGGGGATCTGGGGGTTGGCTGCCATGTATAGGATATGAATGGGAAACATCATCCTGCTGTAGAGCAGTGATAGTTATGGTGATGCCATTGTCCAAAGTCTCACATGTTGCTGAACCCTTGCTGCGTGTCAAGTCTGTGGGCTGTGATGACACTGTATATCTCTTGTATTTCAGATAAGTGTTCCTGCTGAGTCTTACCCACCCTGCTCCAACTGTTTCAGTGCAGGGTAAATGCAGATAAAGCATTCATTAGTTGGTATACATCCTGTGTCAATGTTGGGCCTTGAGGGACCATCCAGTACGTTCTGTGAATCCGTTCCATTCTCTGGCATGGATGGTCTGTGTATGTGTCTGCTGTGTGACAAACACATGCACCTCTGGGTTGGTGTTTTGTGTGCCCTTCTTGCCACCTTGCATGTCTGACTGTGTGGTGCACTGTTGGGAGGGGCAGAGTCTTCTGTTCAGGTTGCAAGGTAACAAGTGCAATGCCTGCTGCCACGATAGCTGACTGTACTCAAGAGAAGTGGTATATAGTCAGATATGTGAAGGGTGGCTGGAATGGGACTGTTTTGCTTTAGTTTTGACAATTTTTAAAGAAAATAAAAAGTAGCTATTTTGATATTAATATTGGTTGTTTGTAACAAGTCAAAGGAGGCTTTAAAAGCAGCCAAACAGTCTCAAAATGCACAAGAATGCATCTAAAACCTGATAGCTTATGGGGACCTTAGCGGCCCCTGGACCCCAGCCTATGGTGGGTTGGGGACAGCATAGTTCATCCCTCTCTCCCTCTCTCTCTCTCTCTCTCTCTCTCTTGGAACGAGGCTTATACAAGGAAATTCTGAAACGTGAAGCTGACCAAACATGAATATTTAATTGACCTTTTGTCAGCTTAAACTTTTAAATTATTTCCCTGCCTTTTACAAATAAAGCTTACTTTGTGCACTGAATGGAGGCTGATGGCTTGAATAAAAAAATATTTATTTATGAAGTCACTGACTGTAACCTACAGAACTTGTACTGTGTGTAATGTTCATCACTGCTGGATTTGATGGAGTGCATAGTACTATTCAGCACACAGGTATTTCATTTGTTTTGTTTTTAATTTCATCTAATTCTTAAGCCTGCATCTCCTTACCCCTCCTCCCAATCACCACCACACATATTTGTATCTAAATTTGCTCTGTTAACTAACTGCACAAGTGCAAACTGTAACAGCTGTGTGCCTTATCCATTTCAATCACATATCCTATCATACACAGAAATGTAGCCCTCTCTCCCTGTGTCTAGGGGTATGGATGGACTATATCCATGGGAAGAGGGTGCCCACAGCAGTAGAAACATTTCTAATGCCCACATTACCCAGGCCCAGCTGTCACACCCAGTGTCCCTTTTCCTTACTGGTGCTGGATGAAAACAACAGGTTAATTCATATTAAACAGTTCCTTTCAAAAACGGAATATCCAAACCGAGCTTGAAGAAACAACAGGGATCACAGATTTGTCAAACATATTCACACATAGCTCTGGGTAGCACTAGTTAGTTCATGGGGAACACATTCAACTTTCACATGGCTGGTATTGCCATAATAGCAGCTTTTACCTGTACCAAGAAGGTCACACAGTCTATAGGACAGCATTAACTCAGGACCGGTATGGTCATAAAAATTTGAAGGCAGCACAAGTCTCAGCGGAGTTCACAGTGCCTAACAGCCCATTATTCTTCACAGGCACCCAAAACTCTCAATGATATCCATCTCTCTCGCTTTGTCTCTGTCTCTGCACTGGTTAAGTGGCTCCCCCTCTGAACATGCAATCCTCACAATTTTGGGATTTGGGGGTTCCATCATGATCCCTGCCTCCTTTACCAGAACTGGAAGCAACTGTTCCTGAATTGATAAGGGGGACACATCCCATGGAGCACCAAGACAACTCGTTCTCTGGACACTACACTCCCTGCTGTATTCTTGCCCACTGAATTCCTACACACAAATCAGTGCAGGCTGCCAGGGCACTTTATCACTTGTGGCTGCTGGCTCCCATCTTTACATTAGCTGCCCTCCAAGATACTGTGCAGCTTGTGACTACTGGCTCCCACTTCTTCCTCTGCATCTCCCCAAGTGCCACCAGCCGGGGGGCCAGAGTGCATAATCATCTCTGCCCAGTTCCCACTCACTCTCACTTCCCTGCAGCTTAGTCCTCCAACTGGAACTACCCCTTCTGCCTAAACTGCTGGGCTTTATCCCTCCCATGCACCCGTGGTGACCTCCTGACCTGCAGGAGGCTCCAACAGAGTGCTATGAAGAATTAACCCTTTTCCCTACTGGGCCAAATTAGGCCACAAAACCCCCAGGAGGGGTGAATAGACCAGTAATATCCCAAGGGGGGGTTACCTAAACATAGAAATTAATGGCAGATAATGCCTGCTGGGCCCATCTAGTCTGCCCATTTTTAGTTATGATTACTTTTGCTGCAGACCTAACTTGCCCAAAAGCACTGTCTCTTCCACCTTCCACCCCTTCCTTCCTCCTAGGATTCCTTTGTGCTTGCCCCAGACATTTCTGAAACCCACCACTGGTTTCATCCCTGCTGTCTCCATGGAAGGCAGTTCCAGGAATCCACCACCCTTTCTGTGAGGAACTACTTCCTCACATCTCACCTGATTCTACCTCCTTCCATCTTCATATCATGACCCTTGTTCTACAGCACACTTTTCTCTGAAACATATCTTAATCTTGCACCTTACTGAGCCTCAAGAGGCATTTAAAGATCTCCATAACTTCTCCACTCTCCCTCCTCTCCTCCAGGGTTTACATATTGAACTCTTTCAGTCTCTCTTCATAGGGCTTCTGATGCAGACCGTGCACCATTTTGACAGCCCTCACCTCTCTTCTTACCACTTTCTCCTTTTTCCAAATGTTCTCCTTCCACACCTTTCTCCTCTAGCTGGTCCTTTTCCCCCTTCTTTCTTTGCTAACCCTTTGCTTCCTTAAATAACATGTATTCTGGTGGGACTGTATCCCCTTTGGATCTCCCTAGTCTCTGTCCCAGCTTGTAATGGCCCACTTTCTGTCTCCTCTATTTCTTCCATCACTCCCCCCTGACTACTTTAAATGTCTACCAAAGTAACATTTGAATTGTCCACTGAGAACCGTGGATACCTCCTTCATGAAAGCAGGCAACCACCGCAGTATAGGTTCTTATCCTTCTAGCTTGGCCCACAGTCCCCAATGTAGACATACCTCTCCTCCCTGCAGCAACCCTTCTACCATTACTCAAAAGCCTTTGTACAAAGCTTCCTCTGATTTCACATATAGTACAACTCACACTCACCACTCACATTTAAATTCATGGGAAACACAGGGTCAACCAGGCAAATTATCTACCTTTACTACAAATCAAATTTACACATGGAGCTGACTATGGCAATTTCTTTACATTTGAGGCCATGAAATGCCCTTATCAAGTTGATGCATCAGCAGCCATAGTGGCTCTGACCAGACTTTGTTTAAATATGCATTCAAAATGAGCTGTACCCTATGTAGGCTCATTCATGGGCAAACACTTTCTGTTCTTTCAAAGACAGAGGTGGCATATAGTTGTTTTTCAGTGCCTGTGAGAATCTGTAGCAGTGTAACCCTCCATTTTAAAATATCATAGATTGGGATGGGCATTGAGATGGGAATTGGGATCTGCATATAGTTTTTTTTTAGCAGTAATATTTTCTAACAAAATTAGATTCATAATTAGTATATTTTTGTTTCTGTATGATAGTTTTAAAACAGCATTTATTACTATTGATATAATTAATGGCTGACGTTATTACTAATGTCCTTCACAAGTAATTTTTATAAATCCATTCTGTAAAGGACACTTTTTGACTTTACATTTACTTTGAGAAAGGTGTGAAAGGGGGAACAATTGTATGGCAATAATGCCTAGAGGTTACAAATAATAAAATAAATAAAAAATAAACATGCTAGATTCATATTGTGGATGTATTGAGAGGGAGCTAGTATGTATCTTGGATGATAAACATCACAACAAGATGTGAATTTATTCATAGTCAGCATGGGCCAAAATTTCTGAAAGTTTGGTTGTTTATACAGTAACTCAGTCACCTTTAAAGACAGAGATATGAAATGTAGTGCATGTCTGTATGGGATTTGTTAAATTAAATTTTGGGAGTGGATGTTCTGATAGAATGCTTTTGAACAGGGATGGATTAATGAAAAAGGAAAGGATTGTTCTAAGTGTCAAACATCCACTTTGATCAATGTTTTATGTTCTCCCTATAGTTCATAAAAATTTGAACAAACCACCAGGTAGACCTATTATATCTGATCAGGGGTCTTTTTTGGGATGACTCTCACAGTTTATTAATTGTTACATTAAACTCTAGTTAGTACAAATTAGATATAATTAATGGTTATGATTTTTTTTCCATTGGAAACCCATGCCATAATTTCTCATTATAAAGGAGCGTATAATGGCAAACACGCACCAAGTTTCCCTACAACTGCACATGTGCCAGGTGCCACTCTGCTCTTCCTGGTAGTCCGAGACCATGGCTTACCACTGGAGACTGCAGCATAACTCTGACTGGGTAGTAAATCTAAAAAATAAATACAGTAACTCAGGGCTAAATGTAGGCTACTGTTTAAGAAAAAAAAATATGTGTCTTCAGCAGCCGCTTCTGACCACAAACCAAATCAGGATTGAGGCGCACCTGCACAGGGATGTTTTATTTTATATAATTGCTGTGGCAAAAAAAAAATCATAGCCATCTATTATATAAAATAAAACAGGGAGTGGTGAGTAAACTTGAAGTTAGCAAGCACCATCGAGGTTAGATGCTGACATAAACCCCTCGAGCTTCGCTCTTGTGGTTTATGAGCATCTAACTCCTTGGGTGTGTGTAAACTTCTTGTTACACACACCACCCCATACTTTATACTATATCTTACTTGCAGGAAACTAGTGACATTATTAACTTAGCAGAGGATGTGTTTGTAGAAGATGGAAACCCATTAGTTTCATTAAATGCAACAAGTTTATACACAAATATTCCCTGACTTCAGGTTGGAAGCCTTGGAATATTTTTTGAAACAAAGAAAAGCATGAGAGGGAGCCTCCCACAAGACTTCTGTTGGAAATGTCAAAGATTCTAGCCCTATGGGGCACATGGGAGGGCAAGAGGCTATCTGTGCTCATCAAGGGATTCGATGGGCATGGGGGCGCTCTCAGGGGTTAGCTCATCTCTGTTTCAACTTGTGGTAGGAGGGTGATTGAGGGATCGGGGATTATGGTAATGTGGGGGAAGGTTTGGGGGGGAGAGAGAGAAACCAAAAAGTAGACAAAAGTATTCTGGCAGAATTTGTCGATGTGAAAGGAAGGGGTATGGTAATACTATATGATAAATATTGATATTATATCTTGGAATGTTAAAGGCCTCAGAGGGAGGAAAAAGAGGTTAGTGATCTTAAAACATATATACCAGTTGGGGGCCCAAATAGCAGTATTGCAGGAAACTCATTTATTAAAGGAGAGAATTAAGCCTTATGAAAAGACTATGGGTGGGCCAAGTCTTAGGAGAAGGGAGGCGAAGCTTCAGGAGGGCGATCCTGATTGGGAAAAATTGTCCGCTCACAGTATTGCAAATTAGACCAAGAGGGATGCTAGAGGATATATGTTATGGGTACTATCATGGGTAGGTTACTAACAATTGCCTCTATATACGGTCCAACCCCCGCTAACCCAGACTTTTTCACCTCGTTGGAAATAGATTTAGCTACTTTTTCATCCCATCCTCTGATTTTAGCAAGCGATTGAAACCTGTGTCTTAATAATCTGCTTGATAGGAACCCCCCTTCTAAAAAGCCACCTTCCAGGGTGCAGGTAGCCAAGGCTAGATTACTTGAGGTAACAGCATTGGTGGACCCATTTTGGATGTTTCGGCCAGGGGATGGTAGTATGACCTTCTATTCAGGGGCACACAAAACCCAATCGCGTATAGATTTTTTCTTGGTTAATAAAGAGGCTTTGCAAGGATCTAGGAAAGTGATCACTCGTAGTAGAATTTTATCGGATCACTCGCCGGTGCAATTGACATGGGCGTTGGAGTCTATTCGGATGAAACCTTTTAGATGGAGGCTAGATGAATCACTGTTTTCAGATGATAATATGTTATTCTGGTTGGAGGAAGCCCTGTGGGATATTATTCAGACCCAAATCCCAACACTTCATGATAAGAGTTTAGCATGGCCCACCTGCAAAGTATTATATGCTGGGGTAGCTCAAAGGTATACAGCTAGAAGACATGGTATGAGAAAAGCAAGGGAAGAGTTCTTATGGGGTGCTATTAACTCACTTGCTCCCTTAGAGGGTTCCTCAGAGGAGGTGGATATTGAGCTCAAGGAATTAAGGGAGGAAATGACAGATATCCTTTTTGGTAAAATAGATTCCTGGCTAGAGAAACTTCAGGCTAACTATTTGTTGCAGGGGGACAAACCTAGTCAGCTTCTTGCAAATAGAATCAAAGAATGGGAGGCAGCTCGAGCGATTCCTTTAATAGAATATCGGGGGGAAATTATAACAGAACCACAGAGAATGGCGGATGCCTTCGCGGATTATTACATAGCGATTTATCCAGGGGGCCCCCTTAGTAATGCAGCGGAGTTGAGGGGGTTTCTGGAGAGCAAAGTTTACTAGATTGGACCCAGTGCAAGCCCAGGTATTAGAGGCCCCCATATTAGAATCTGAAATAAGGGAGGTGATTAATGCACTACCAAAGGGCAAAACCCCTGGACCAGATGGTCTATCAGCTCAGTTCTATAAAGTCCATTCCCAAATCTTACTACCCGTATTGAAGGATTTATTTTCTAATATTATGTCGGAGGGGGTTCTGCATTTGCCATTATATCAGGCTTACATTTCACTTATCTCTAAGCCAGACAAACCTAAAGAACTACCTGGGAGTTATAGACCCATTGCTTTAATGAATCAGGATCTCAAGCTGTTAACCAAAATATTGGCAAATAGAATTTTAAAGATATCTCCTATAATTATTAGCCAAGAACAAGTCGGATTTATGCCAGGTAGGGGGGCGCATGATGCTCTTCGGAAACTTCACCATGTGCTGAGTGTGGCTTCTAATTCTAGGTTAGCCATGGCATTAATTTCATTGGACGCTGAGAAGGCCTTTGATAAGGTCTCCCATTCATTTCTATTTGCCACAATGGAGAAGATGGGTTTTCCGGAGGGCCTTCTCAGGGGCATCAAAAATCTTTATGCTGCTCCTACAGCTAGGGTTCTTTGTAATGGCTATCTGTCAAAAGAGTTTCGCCTCTACAATGGGACTAGGCAGGGATGTCCCTTATCACCAATTTTATTTAATATATATCTGGAGCCCTTATTAAGAGCAATTCAGATGGACCCAGCTATTCGGGGATTGTTGTTAAGGGGAGAGAAATTAAGTTCTCTGTTTTTGCAGATGATATATTGCTGCATCTGCACAAACCAGCAAAGAGTTTTAAAAGGGCTCTTGAAATTATAAGGAGATTTTCTAGGGTTTCGAATTATAGTTTAAATTTGAACAAGACACAGGTTTTCCCCCTTACCCCACATACCTATAGGGCAGATTTTGAACCTTTACAATTGAATTGGGCATTAGATAGGATCAAGTACCTAGGCATCTGGGTCACTGCTAATATACAGGAAGGAGCGGAAGCAAATATAAATAAAGTGCTTTCGGCAGCTAAAGCTGCTATAGTTAGGTGGAATAAAATCCCCCTGAATTTGACGGCTAGAATTGGCTTAATTAAAATGAACCTATTGCTTAGACTCTTGTATCCAATACATTTGTCCCCGTATAATATTCCAAAGGGTTGGTTTATTAAGATACAGAAAATACTTTCTGACTTCTTATGGAATTCTAAACCACCTAGGAGAAAGTACAATGTATTGCACCTTCCTATAGTATGGGGCCTCAAATCCCAGACCTTCATTTATATTATGTTAGCGGGACAGTTAGCTATAATGGGTCGGTGGAATAGGGCACAAGAGGAAGAGGGATATATCTCAACCTGGTTACAGATCGAGACAAACTCTTAGAGATATGGGTATCTCCCGGTAGTGCTGCTTCACATTAACAGAAGACTTTCCGGAAGAAGGGAAACATACTCCAATATATAAATCAATTCTGGCTTGGTGGGTGCTTTTATCCCCGAACCAGAAAAAATCTCAGTAGGGTTTCAGGGAACAACCTATTTTGGGCAATCCTAACTTGACCATTGGGTGTCAAATAATTAGGAAAAACTAGGCACCCCAATTACTTAATTGTAATTGGATAGATTTTATTGTAGAAGATAGGGTAGTCCTCCCAGCTCAGTGTAAAAGTATTAATTTCTTTAAGAGACTGCAGGTCACTAAAATGGTCCAGAAGATGTTGAGGGAGAGTAGGGGCTTTCAGGGTACCCCGTTCATTTGGGATAATCTTAAGGAACTCAATCTTTTGCAAAAGCCTCTTTCAAAGGTATATAGGGTGCTGCTAGACTATTTAAGTAGGGATACTTCGGCGAGGGTAACATATTGGGAAAAAAAAATCACTCATCCGGGGCCAGATTGGAAAGAAATTTGGAAGAGCTCTGGTTATATACCTATACCTAAATATAGGACCATGCAGTATTTTATCTTTTAACATGTACTATACCCTTCCAAACTATGTCTAGAAGGCTTAGACAGACAGATCTTTGTTTTAGATGTGGCCTGAACCCAGGATATATTGCATATATTTTGGGATTGCCTAAGATTTACCCCCTTTTGGGTGCAGGTTAGGCAAAATATGGACCCCATACTAAATTACTCAGAATTTATTTTACCTGAGATTTGTGTTCTGGGGGATATGGTTCAAACTTCTGGGGCGCATATTAAGTACCATATAGCGTTGATGTCTGCCCTAGTCAAAGCCTTTGTCTTGAGGTACTGGAAAAGTGATTTAATTTACTCATATGACCAATGGGTAAGGGATTTGTTGAAGACACTCATTAGGATTAGGAGTCAAATGCTCAGGGATGGAAGGAAGGGAGCATACGACAAGAGGTGGTGAACCCTGGAGGCAGTTTATTTAATCCAAGTCAAAGGCCCTCAGATGCGGATCTGTCTGTCTGAGTGTAGTTAGCCTAAGTCTATAGGTAATTAGTAGATGTATAGTAGGGACTTGTATTTTTTTTCTCATGCTTACTGTAAGGGACTATGTATACTTGTGTTGGGCATTATTAGGATTTTATAGCATGAAGGCTATTCTCTGCCAAGTATTGGGGCTTGGGGGATTCTCTCTCTTTCCTTGGGACACAGCAGCAGGATACACCCCAAATTACGGATCTTATATGGAGATTGGGATAGGGGGTTGGGGTTCCCATCTAGTCATTGGTCGTTCATTATAAGGCTCGACTGCTTATGCTTAAGTATAAAAACCTGCTTATTGATTGGTTAGTTTTTTTTTTAGGGCAATGGAGGGGGGTGATTACAGCAGCTGTGTATGTACATAGTTATGAATGTATATAGTTGCCTCACCTAGTTTGAGGGGTGGGGACCCGGGAGTTACCTGGGTATCAATGTTTGTTTGTCTGTATGAATAATAAAAAGACAATAAAGACTGTTGAAAAAAAAACGGAAATGTCAAAGATGGTATCCAAGAGCAATATATTTAATTTCATGGGTTCCTATTACCTCCAGATGAGTGGTACGGCTATGTGGTGAGTTTTGCCCCCAATTTGGTGATGGGTTACAGGGATGATACAGTAATCTATGATGATAGTAATCTGTATAAAGATTAAATTTAATTTTGGAAAAAATATATTGATGGCTGTAATATGGTATGGCAGGAGTTGGAGGAGTTTCAAGCATATTTAAAATCACACAGACCTGGGTTCAAGTTTGCCATACATCAAAGCACAGAGGACATTTATTTTCTTGACTCATGTATAGCAAGGAAGGAAGACTGTGATCTGAAGATCTCCCCTAATTGTAAAAGCAATGATAGAAACACCCTACTCTAGGCTAGCAGTTGTCACTCTTCCCACACTATAATCAACATCCCAAATGGACAGTTTATGACAATGAAAGGAAACTGTTCAGAAGAGGAAGATTACTCTGAGTCAGCAGATGACCTTAGAATACACCCCAGAAAACAAGGATATGAATTACATGTTATTGGCGAAGCCAGGCTGAGGGCTGGCAATACCCAAAGTGAATCTCTCCTAAGAATTAGGTCTAGATTGGAGGAGGGGGACCAGTAGAATAACTTTCATGAGCAATTTTTCCTCAGGAGCAAAGGCAATTCAAAATTTCCATTTTAAGAATTGGGATATTAGTAGAATAGAGCCCAAGCTGAATGAGAATACAAGAGAGTTCTCATGTATTATATACTGCAGGGCAAGGAACACAAAGTATGTTTTGGTGCATAGTATACAACCCCAGAAAAAACTGTGGTATTTTGCCCCTTCCCATAATCTGGGATGTGTACACTGTAACTACTGCAAATATTGCAATGTGGTGGCAAATACAAGAGCGTTCTTGGATTCTAAGGATGTTAGGAAATACAAGATATTAAGTTTTATCACCTGTGATACCTGCAATGTCATTTATTTAGCTGTGTATACATGTGGGGTGTTCTATGTGGGAAGAACAGAAAGAAGGTTAAAGAATCATATAGGCAAACATATGAGGGCCCTTAACAATGAAAGTGATAACTATGCATTGGCAGCACATACAGTATTAATGCACTGGGGAATAGTGAGACACGTAGTCCCACGTTTAGAGGTACAGGTATTGGAAAGGTCAAAAAGGTAGTGGTGATTGTATGTCCTGTTGCTCACATATGGAAACTGTCTGTTAAATGGGATCTTTACAACCAGTTTCCTCAGTGAATCCAGCTCACAACAGACAATAGACTTAACTCGTTCCCTTCCCTTCCCTTCCCTCTGGGTTTGTTGCATAAGTGTTAATCATCATAGCTCAGTTGCCTTTCGAAGTGTGAGTAAAGCTGTTAACAGCTTCTCTTTGAGAAGAGAGCACTTTAAAACAACATTTTTATTGCTTCTGATTTGCAGCATTGTACCTAAAATTGTTTCAGAGTTTGAAGCCTCCAAGAGCAACATTTGTAACAATGTGTTATCTTACAGTGTCTTAAACCACAAAGTAAGAAAAAAAATCATATGCATACAACTCACTCTAAATGACTGCATTTTGCAATAGTGGCAACTGTGGGTGATTATCAATGCAGGTGACCAAGAGTTTTAATGTACTTCAACAGTGGCACAAACCAAATTGATGAAGGTGTTCTTTTAAATTCAATCAATTAATCAATCAATCAATCAATCAATCAAAATATTTTTTTATCCAGGTGGGTACCATTGAGCCGGGCTCATTTGCAAGATGGAGCTGGTCATACAAAAATCATAGTACAGTAATATGATAAAACTTAATGCAATATTATACAAAGAAGAAAAATATACATATGTACATCGACATTTGAGTGAGAGTGCCTTTACAACAGATAGGCTCATAATTGGGTACAGCCAGAATGTTCACTTAAAAGGAAAGAGAAAGGCAAGAAGAGGGATACCAGCTTAGGAAGAAATAACGGGGTTGGAATAGTTAACTGGCATACTTCAGGGAAGGGGGTGGAACTTGGCCATTAATAAACACAGAAGATGGATTTCACTATGGCTTCAGGAATGTGTACTATGTACACATTGTGCTGTAACTGACAGCTTCCAGATAATCAGTACAACTCTCTAAAGAATTGAGCTATAACAGCCAGGGAGTGGACCCATTAATTAATCACTACTAGCAGTTCCTAATCCCCCCCATACTCCTGTAGTCATGGCAGAGGTGATGGAGTCTCTAATTTGTGTCTTTCCTTGTGGCTCCCAAATGAACTATAAACTATTCTGGTTTATCACTGAAGACTTAGCATACAATATTCTCTTTAATTCTTAATTAATGGTGCAAACTGTACTGCAGAAAGTGCATTATTTGATTTAAATGTTTCAAAGGTTCGTCAAATGTATGTTTTTTTATTTTTATTGGGTGAGCGCACAGAAACAGCTTATTTATTTATTGCATAACTGTGTTTGCTTGTCTGTCTGTCTGTCTGCCTATCTATCTAGCTCTTTAACCTGGTTCCATTGTACCAGTGCAGTTTCCAAAGAAAATGAAATAAAAGGATAGGGCATTTGTTCAGCAATGCACTTTCAGTTCCAATTTTGTTCTATTTTGTTTCACCCATTTCATTCTCTATTTCAACTGTCCCTTTCCTGTTGTATCTGCACTTTTTTTTAGTCTTTCTATTTCTACTTTCCTGTTCTATTTTCGGTGGTGACAAAAATACTTCACTTGTCACAGAACTAAGAACATGGGAAAGAGCAGGTGGTTTTCAAAAGCAGATGGGGCTCCCTTATGACATATTCCATTAGCCAGACAGCAAGCACACACACCACACACACAGCAGAAATGGTTACTGAACTCATCAAGTCTCAGAAGAAAAAAAAAAAAAAAACATTTCTGAAACTTTTTCAAAAGGTGAACTCATAGAACACTCTCAGTATATACAGTACAGTATTTATTATTTTATGTTTCATTCAATGAATTGGCAAGTTTCTGATTTGGAATCAATGGATATATATTTACTACACCTCTCTACCATTGCAAAAGGATAACCAGGCTATTCTGTGTATGCGTGCCAGAGTGCTTAGAATCCCCATCATGTAATGTGGTCTATAATTCCATGAAAATTGTGATTTATGGTGAGTGACTAGTAGTAAGGGATCAGGGGTGGGAATGAGTAGTTGTGTGAAAACAGGATCAGAGGTAGTGTAAAATGTGCCTTTTCTCACATATCCACCTTCCATGTACTAATCTTAACAGTTTGGGTAAGTGAACATTCTTTTTTTTATTAGTAAACTGACAATATCATCAACTATCTATTTTTCATATTTCTTTTTCTTTTGTAAGTCTGTGGCAGGCTCTGCAGATCCCAAACTAGACAGATCAGTGTGGTATCTCTGTGATTGATTCTAGCAGTGTATAGTGCAGCTGCCTTACAGTGATCCCCACCCCCTCCCCTTAGAAATGGCATAACATGAATAAACACTGTACATAAATCTGTTCAAGATAGTGCTTCTGATTGGAATGAATTAAATATGGGTTCCAGTGCATAATTTGTTTCTGGGTTACTTGAATGGTACTACAGTCTTATATAGTGTAATACTTGTTCAGGTGCCATTCTTGAAATTTACACTTTCTTTCGTTTTGAGTTTTGCACTATCTGCTTACCTCTTCAACATTCATTTAATCAAAAAATAAATCAGTGCTGAAATGCTACTAATTCCTAAATCATTCTTACCTTCCTTCCATTGAGGGATCCATACGATACAGGCAGTGCAGCCTGAGTAAGACTTGTCAGTGCTGTTGGAAATCTGTCACATGCTCTTTCTCTTGCTCTCTGAAATGAAACCAAGTTTATACCATTGAAAAAAGAGCAAGCAAAGCTCAAAGTTAAGTATGAAACCAGGTTTCATTTGCTTGCAATGGAATCTAACAAAATATGTTATATTATGTGTGCATATATGTAATTAAAAATGTTCATTTATTTCTACTGGGGGGCGTAAAGGCAGCAAACATGTCTGAAAAAACTACACTTCAAAACATTGTGTGATATAAAATCTGTGGTGTAACTACAGTGAATAGGCTCAGAAGATTGCATAATTCATTTAATTGTGCAGTTGGTTTGTGTATTTCCTGTGTGTAAAGCTACCTGGGAGACAGAGGACAGAGAGAGAGAGATAATGTGACAGATTTGCAATAGTGATGACAGATCTGCATCAGACTCATCTGTCTGTATCTTATTTCATGGATCCCTTAATGGTAGGAGGGCAAGAATGGTTTAGGAATTAGTAGAATTTCACTTGTGATACTTTTTAATCAAATGACTGAGGGAGAGATTAGTAGACAGTGCATAAATCAAAACTAAAGAGAGCGAGAAGTTCAAGAATGGCACCCGTACAAGTATTAGACTATACAGAACTGCAGTACCATTCAAGTAACCCAGAATCAGATTATGCACTGAAAACCATGCTTGATTCATTCAAATCAGAAACACTGTCTTAAGCAGATCTGTGTACAGTATTTACGAGGTCAAGCTTGGATATAGGGGAGGGGATATAAAAAGATTATTGACAAAATGGGAAGCATTTTGGATCTATCATCTAGTGGCACTGGAATGGCCAGGGAATAATAATCAAATTGAACTGGATAAACTTTTAAAATAGGGTTATAAATAATTGTTGAGATTTGTATGCTCCCCAGTTTATTCTATTTGATCCTATCTTCACCTCTATCCTCTCTCAGACCCCTCCTCCCACAATGATTCACCCTTATACTGTATATGCTTTGGCGACTGAGTTTATTGAAACTAGAATGTGATGTGTAAAACCCTGTGGGCTAGATATTCAGAAATGCACCCAAAGAAGGCACAACCCCAGTGCAGCACAAGTCAACTGCGTATTGGCGCAGTGACTTCGATGTTCAACGAATGCACACAGCAACATGCGCCAGTGCAACATGGCTAAATATCACAGTCACTGCTCCATGGCGCACTGAGAGGTTAGCCTGGGAGCAACTAGAAATGCTCCATAGCACAACCAGAGATGTGCAAGGGGTAGAGGAAGCTGTGCCAAGGCACAGCACAGAGAGAGAGAGAGAGAGAGGCAAGGGGGAAGGGGAGGAACAGGGCAGAAGGGCGGTAGCACCAGGACAGGAACACTGGCAGGGAGACAGCCAGCACACAGGATACCACTGCACAGGGTGTGCAAGCATGCAGCCGGTGATGCCCCCTCCCCATGGAGGATGCAGGGCACAGGTGGCACTGCCATACAGGGGTGTGCACCCCAGTCCACCACACACCGGAGGGTACGTGGCCGCCCGGTCAACAACAGGCCACACCCCAACACATGTCACCCACCACATATACATGCCACCCAACCTGAACAGCCATCCCAGGGCCGCACCACAGCCACTGAACATGGGGCAGGCCAACACCATGCATGCACCACCCAATGACACTGGTGCACCACACAACTACAGCATGGACCCACTCGCCAGCTGCAAAGCAGACACAGACACAGAAGGGTAAACAAGTAACAAATATATTAACAGTAGGAAACAAAATACAACAGTAACAGCAAACAAAGGGGAGGGAAGGTGTAGGGGAGAAGGGGTCGAGGGACAGGGCCTGTACAGGTGGATGGGGGAAGGTAGGGGAAGAGAGGACAGAGGTGTGAAGAGGGCTGGTGGTCCTCATGGCCATCCTCGGGCTGCCCCGTGCTTTTTACTGCCACCACTGCCTATCTCTAAGCAGGATCCTCCTGGTCTGTTCAGAAACCTCGTGGTCGTGGAAGGTTATAAGGATTATCTGCTGCAGCAGATGGCAGTACAGGGGGAGGCATGAAACCCTCCAGACACCTATGAAAGAGGAAGGGACAGGTGATCAGTGCAAGTCCAAAGCACCCCAGACCCCCTGTGCACAGTGGACAATGGGAGCAAATGCCCCTGGAGTGGTGCCTCAGCCACCTGCAGTGGGTGGGCCTCCATCTGCCACCATCCTGGCATGCCATAGTGGTCCACAGTGCTGGAATCCACTGCCCAAAGCCCACCAGACAGCACAGCGGCAGACGGGTGGCATGGTGCTGCAATGGAACTGCAGTGGCACAGGTGGTGGCCGGATGCACACCTACCCCAACAACAGCTGCCACACATGTGCAGTGGCCGCCCTGCAATGCCACGCACACTGTACCATGTGCCATCCACAGCTGCCATGGCACAAGGCACAGGGGATGAAAGCCGTACCCCCACCGCCCACCCTGCACAACAATGTGGGACTTCACAGTGCCTGCCTGCTCCCTGTAGTGCACTGTGCACTAGTCCTGGCCCCACTTGCCCTGCTGAACCTGTAGTGGCCTGCTGCAGACCACCAGGTACACCAGCCACCCTGGCTGTCCTCCTGCCCTCAGGTCCTAGATCAGGAACACAGACAGGCACACATCACAACACAGCCACAACATTGTCCCACTGCCCCCACCATCCATGCACGGAGTGCACCCCACCCTGGCAGGGCCGTAGGGCATATGCACAGTGCATGCAGTGTGCAGTAATGCCATGACACAGGGCATGGTACAATGGCCACCCCACACACATGGCATGCAGTCCTGCCAGCCCCATGGAACAGTGGACATGCACGGATGCAGTTGGGGCCCACTTACCTGGCCGTGGCATGGCACCTCACTGAACATGTGCCTGAAGTGCCCTCAGCCATCCTGGGTCCCTTTGGACTAGGTCACCAGAACGGTGGTGGCACTGTTCCTTGGAGAGCCGCACACCAGTGACCTGGACAAGGCCATCCACAAGCTCTTGCCACACATCGGTCCTTGGACATGCCAGGGGCTGCTGGCCACACAGGCCAGCAGCATGGAGTTCCACCAGGGCAACCAGGTTGACAAGTTCCACCTGGCTTCAATACCTGGTGTGGGGCACTGCGCTGCATGGCATGTTTGGTGGAGCAGTGGAATGACAAAATGGCACCCAGTAGCACACGTGCACAATGTGCATAGGATGAGCGCCTCACATGGAGATGCACTGTCTTTGGCAATCATGCATCTCTGTGGATACACAGCATGGGCGTGGCCACCCTGGCACCTGGGGCATGGAAACTGGGAGGCACAGGACATGGCAGGGATCAGAGGTCAGCATGCACACTGTGTGCGGGAGCACAGTCAGGCACAGGACGCATAATGCACAATAGGGCCATGAAGATACCACGCCCCATGGGCCCAATAGTGCTCAAGCACCATAGGCCCAATAGCACTCGAGCGCATTGTCCCCAATAGCACCCAAGCACCATACTGTCCATGGTGCATACGGTACAATGGCCCTGATAGCACACCCAGCACATGCTGCTCAATAGGTGGCAGCTCATGCCACAGCACATGCATATTGTCGAGGGTGAACTGCGCATATCATCGCATTGCACCATGACATGTGGAGAAACATTTCCAATGCACACTGCGCAAGTGCACGATATTCAGCCATTATATGCAGATTAGCTTATCAGCCTATCTGCAGCGCAATGGGGAAATTTGCATGACATTACTGTTGTGCATCGGCCCATTTGCATGCGATGTGATATAAAGGTGCCACACAACAGCACAGGCCATGGACCAGTATTGCAACCATCAGAGGTATTTTGCGCCTGCTGTGGGGATGACCAGCACAGCAGGCTGGATGGCTGGGGTTGATCGCTGCAGCCACTAACCACATGTCCCTGTACACAGGCAGCATCATGTCTGAGCTTGAGGAGGGTAAGGAGCGTGGGCCTGCCTGCAAGCGCAGTCCCAACTTTACTAAAGTGGAGGCAGGTGCCCTGTTTGAGGCGTACCTGGATAGGGAGCCCCTGCTGAGTGACACCACTGGCACACCCCAGGCCAGGGTCACAGCCTGGGAGGAGGTTGTGGATGCTGTGAACCAGCAGGGCAAAGACCAGCGATCTGAGTAGGAGTGCAAGAAGAAGGTGGGCACTGACAAGCGCAGGTTCAAGGAGAAGGTGGTGGCCATATGGGCTGCCAGGTCAGCCACAGGTGGGGGCCAGCCGGTCATGCCACAGCTCACAGCACAGGAGGAGCTGGTGGTTGTCAACCATGCGGTGCAGTGCAGCGCAGTTGAGGGTGTGCCAGGTGGTGGCTTCCAGACCAGTGGGAGATCACCACTGCATGGTAGGTATGGGGGCCCAGGGGGATCTGGGGCCTGCAGATATGGCAGTACTAATGCATCTCTGTTCCCTTACAGCACTGGTACACCAGTGTGCAGTGGCAGGGGTGCCTGCAGCTGCTGTGGGTGCATGCCCTGCCCTGGAAGACTAGCCATCAACCTTCACGGGCATCTGGGGACCTGATCAGCTGCAGTGCGCCACTGCTGTCCAGCTGGATGTCCCTGGTGAGGTGGTGGACGAGGCCCTGACTGTGTTCCAGTGTGTCGCCAGCCATGACGTGCTCTGTACGGAGACACAGATTGAGGTGGGGTCCAACATGGATGACAAACTAACTATAGTCCTGGATGGTGAGGGTGTTGTCATGAGGGAGACACCCATACCATCCACCATCACAGGTGGCACAGCCAGTGGCCTGTTGGCAGTTGAACAGCTGCCCACCACTGCCCCTGATGCCTCTGATTGCACAGACATGACAGCGCAGTGTGGCGGTGCAACCACACAGATGCTGGACAGTGCACAGAGGCTGGTGAGGTGGTGGGAGTAGACAGCTGAAAACATTAGGCAGACGGTCGCAACATCCGCTGCTGGAGCACCTGCCATTGCCCAACCCCAGGAGGACCCCGCTGTGCAGCACCCACCTGAGTGGGGGGCCATGCAGCACAGTCATACACCTGATTGCTGCGGGTCTCCAAGGAGCAACAGATGTGGCTCATGGCTGGGGTGCACCAGGCAGCTGAACAAAGCAAGAGGGACACCGCACAGGTCCTGGATGCCATTCAATGCCTGCGGGAGGACATGACTGCAGCCCTAGACTGCATTGCCAATGTGATCTCAGTCGGCTTTGCACCACTGGCTGCCTCAGGGCATGGCTAACAGCCACAGACACTGTGGAGTGTACTGTCTACCCCATGGCCCTGCTGTCAGGCAACCCCATCAGTGTCAATACTGGGCTACACTGTGGGCATCCCAGGAACTCCTGGAGCAGGCCTGTTTGGGAGCCTGCAGACCCCTGCGAGGCCTCGGTCATGGTCTGGCAGTCATGCTCCTGTGGGGCAGTTGCAACCCGCCCCGTGGCCGTTGCACAGCCTGAGTCTTCTGGGCGGCCGTGGCATGGTCGCCCCATGTCTGTGGTGGACATGTGTCTGCGCAGCGGACCTGATGGGCATACCACTCTGTCCGCTGTCTGTGGCCACCACCCTGTGAGCACATGGGCATTGTATGTGTGCATGACACGGTCATGGCAGCTGTGTGTTGCGACACACACTGCCTGTGTGTGTGCCTTCCCCTGGCCCGTGTGGCTTGTGTGTGATGATGCCATCACTGCACCGGTTGAACATGTGCATCAGTGCTCTGCATCTGATCCATGCCACTTGCTGATGCCTGGGCGCATGCCAGTGTGTGGGAGAGAGGGTGGGTATGTGTGTGTGGCGGTCACTGTGCAGTGCTGCATGGTGTTGTGTGTGGTCATGTGTCATGGCTCCCCCGCCCCAGCCCCATGCTTGTGTGTGCATTCCCATGGCCATGCCCATGCATGGCCGGGTGCCTTGCCACTGTTGATGTGGGGCTGGTACCACCTGTTCAGAGCGTACCACCGATGGACCCTTCCACAGCCATGTTGCTCCACCTCCTGCCTCCTCACACCCCTCATTATGGCCTCCATCTGGAATACTGCACTGGCCATGGCCCATGTTGTCCTGTCATCCGCTGGGCATCTAGCCCCCTCGACTCTGTGGGGTAATGCCTGTCACTCAGCAGGGCCCCCTCCTGCATACCCTGCCCCTGTCTGGCATTTGCCTGCAGGCTCTGTTATCCACCCCTGTGGGTGCCTGTGTCACTCCCCTTGGGTCTGGTGGCTGTGTTTGCCACCCACTCTCTCACACTCCCTCACTGGGCCTCCCTGTCTGTCGCATTCCCACTCTCTCTCTCTCCCCCCCACTCTCTCTTTCTATTTCCCCTTTTCTTTCTTGTTCTCTCCCCCTGTCTCCTTGTTCCCCGCTCAGACTGCCTGTCTGTCTCCTGTCCTGCTCCCCTCTGGTGCATGTGTGCTCTTCTGACTTGCTCCCTGTTTTTATGGGCTCAAGTCTGCTCAGCACAACAGGCAGTTGCCTCTCACATGCGCCATCAGTCGGAGGTTGAATATCGCACTGTGCCACATATTCATGGGTCCACCCCCTGCCCTTGTGCATGTATTCATTACTGTTGCACATTGGCACACTGCTACTTGTACTGTGCAGTTGCTTCCACTGAATAGCGCTCTATGGTGCATCTTCGCAGTTGCGAATGCACAACCCTGTTGTGCCATGTGCACCTGCTTTGAATATCCAGGCCTAGAAGTCTGTGTTTTAAATAATGAGCCAAGTCCATGGACACAATAAAGGTTTGAATGTTGGCTAGCATATACAAAGCTTTACTTACTGTAATATTTATGGATAATAACTTGTGGTTTTAAGCGAGGCATTTTTTAAATGGGTGAGGATTTTCAAAAATAAAAATGAGCAGAAAACAATCATGTATGGGCATGATCTGTTGAGATGACTAGAGATAATTCCTAGATCATGCAGAAAAATATGGTTCGAGCATTGTGTATTACTAAATATTGTTGGCAATGTCTACAGTCATAGTAGGGTTACTGAAACCGGACAGTGTAGAATTTAACTGACTGAAGGAAACTCACAATGCAGTAGGGCATGGGGTCATAATGCTGCAAGACATTATGCCACAGCAATATATGCACAGGGGTTGTATACAGACCCCCATCTCAAGAGGAGGAAATGGACAAGAAAATGATAGGGGACATTCTCAAAATGGCTGAAGAAGGGGCGATACTGTTGATGGGGGACCTGAATATGCCAGATGTTAACTGGATGACATAAACTGCAGCCACATCCAAGAGCAGGGTCATTCGATGCTGCAAGGCAAGCCTTAGACAGCTAGTCTGGAGCGCACCAAGGGAGGGAGCAATACTAGATCTGGTACTCTCAAATGGAGAGGATCACAAATTTAGAAGTCAGTAGACATCTGGGAACAAGTGGCCACTGCACAGTGTGCTTCATAATAAGCACAACCATGGAGACAAGCCATACAAAAGCAAGGATACTGGACTTTAGAAGGGCTGACTTTGGCAAAATGGGTGAATACCAGAGGAACACACTAGCAAATGGCCAAAAGGAGGGGTGGAAGAACAATGAAGAAAAATCAAAACTGCCATCATACAGGCAACAAGCCTTTGTGTGAAACAAATAAAGAAAACAAAGCAGAGTAAAAAAACACTATGGTTCTCAAAGAGGTGGCAGGAAGATTAAGGATAAAAGGCTGCATTCAAAAGTATAAAGAATCACAGAAGAGGCACGACAGGGAACTGTATCAATTAAAGCAGAAAGAAGCCGGGAAGGCAGTTTGAATAGCAAAAGCCCAAACTGAGGAAAAAATAGCCAACTCAGTTAAGAAGGGGATAAAACCTTTTATAGGTACATTAGGGAGCATAGAAAGGTTAAGGGAGGAATAGTAAAGATTAATACAGGAGAGGGGAGGTAGGCAGAGGGAGACAGTGAAATGGCAAAGATACTGAATGAATACTTTTGCTCAGTATTCACAAAAGAAGATGATGATGAGGAGTTACTTAAACCAGACAATAGAAGCACTCTGGGTAGGGGGGTTGACACCAGTCCATTCACAGAAGAAAGAGTCCTGAAGAACTCCTAAAACTCAAGGTGGACAAAGCAATGGGGCCTGCAGGATTCACCCCAGAATCCTAAAAGAACTAAGGGAGGACCTAGTGACACCACTGACCACACTTTTAGCAAATCATGGGAGGATGGGGTGGTACCCGAGGACTGGAGGAGGGCAGATGTGATTCCCCTTCAGAAAAGTGGGAGCAAGGCAGAAGCAGGAAACTACAGACCTGTAAGTTTGACCTCAGTGGAAGGAAAATGATGGAATCACTTCTGAAAGAAAGAATTGTTAGTACTTAGAGGCCAGTGGGCTGGGACCCAAAGCAGCATGGATTTACAGCAGGAAGGTCATGTCAGATGAATCTAATTTTTTTTTTGACTGGTGACCACAGTAATAGACCAGGGAAGGGCTGTGGATATGGCCTACCTAGACTTTAGCAAGGTATTTGACACAGTCCCACACAAAAGATTAATAATCAAGTTAGCCAGCCTAAGAGTGGGTCCAAGGGTGGTAGCCTGAGTAGCAAACTGGCTGCACAACAGGACACAGAAGGTAATAGTGAATGGAACACATTCCGAAGAAAGGGGGGTTACTAGTGGAGTACCTCAGGGCTCAGTACTGGGTCCAGTCCTCTTTAATGTCTTTGTACTTGACATTGCAGAGGGTCTGGAGGGAAAAGTATGCCTCTTTGCAGATGACACAAAGATCTGTAACAGAGATGATACACAAGGGGGGGTAGAAAGGATGAGAAGGGACTTGGCAAGGTTGGAGGAATGATCAGACATATGTCAACTTAGATCCAATGCAAAGAAGTGCCAAGTAATGCACCTGGGAAACAAAAACCCAGGAGAAGAGCACATAATAGCAGGGGAGGTACTAACAACAACAAAAATGGAAAAAGACCTGGGGGTAGTCAAATCAGATGATCTAAAGGTGGGTAAGCAATGTGAGAAGTCAGTAAGGAGAGCCAGGGAGATACTGGGATGCATAGAAAGGGGCATCACAAGTAGAAAAAGGGAAGTGGTTATCCCTCTTTACAGACAGTGATGTGATCCCATCTGGAGTACTGTGTGCAGTTTTGGAGACCTCATCTATGCAAGGACATAGACAGGATGGAAGCAGCCCAGAGGAGTGCAACACAAATGGTGCAGGGTCTGCATCAGAAACCATATGAAGAGAGACTGAGAGAGCTCAATATGTCTACCCTTGATGAAAGGAGGGACGGGGGGGGAGGCATGATAGAAACTTTCAAGTACCTCAAAGAAATCAACAAAGTCCAGCAGGGTAGCATCTTTCAGAAAAAGAGATGTAAGAACAAGGGGGCACAATTTAAAGATGGGGGAGAGACTCAGGGGTAATGCGAGGAAGTTTTTTTTTCATGGAGAGAGTGGTGGATGCATGGAACCACCTTCCTGGGGAGGTTGTTGGGTCTAAAACAGTGGGGGAATTCAGACATGCATGAGACAGACATAAGGCAATTGTAGTGGAGGGTGGCAGGAAGTAGGCTGTTGGTCAACTAGAATCTGCAGCTTATCCATTAGGTAGGGAAATGAGCATACTGGGTGGGCCCAGTAGTCCTTATCTGCCATGAAATTCTATGTTTCTATACCAGGCTGCCAATACAGTGCTATACATTTTAAGCAGCATATGTCTCTGTTTTGCAGGGTGGAAGTCACCCGTTGCAACCCCCATTACGGAGGCTGTGCTCTCGTGAACCCCCAACCAAAATAACAAACACCGGGGTTCACACTTGAATTTCACAAAGTTTGAAAAAAATCCATGCATCTGGGACTGGGAATCACAACCCGGTCAACAGATGCAGTGCCTCCTTGCTGCTGGCTCATCTCATTGCACCCACAGCATCTGCTCACTGACCCCATGTGCCAGCAGAAGCCTTGTCCTCTGCCTAGGAAGAGTGAGAGGGTGCACTGCCGCGCATACACCCTTTCATGGTTTTGCACCCTCTCGTTCTTTCCTACCACACTGTTCGTGTTGCACAGTTTTAAAGTGCACTGTAGAGTGTACGAGATACAGACCCGGTAGAATTCAATAGTTATGGACTTTTGGACTATTAAGAAGAACACAAATTTTAAGTCATAAAAAATTGATTGAATGGCAGATAATTAGTGCACTACTGGCATGTTAGGTTTGGAATAACACAAGAGAGGATTTTCAAATCAAAAGTAAATGCATTGTGGTTAATAGCATAATGATATAATGAAAATAATATTTTTTCATAGTAATGAAAAAGCTGCACAGTACATAATTATTTACATTTTTGCCAGATAAACAATACTAGTAAAAAAAAAACTGTACAAACGCATTTTATTTCATTAAGAAACACCGCTGCTTTTGCTCTTAATGCCATGTCTTCTTGAGTTACACAACCCGCTCATACTGCAGTCTCCTTCATTGCAAAATTGTTAGTTTGTCTAACCTGTCTTTATTTAAGCACAAACTGTTTCAGTGTAGCTCTTTCATTTTTGTCCTCAACTGCTGTGCTGGGCCAATTGGGTTAAGGGAGCCCTAAAATGGAGCCTGTGGATGAATCAGAACTTAAACTCTTAATTTTGAGCCAGCCACAAGGGGATTGTATGGGCAGTGACTCTGGGAAATGTAGTTTCGACCTTGGTGCCATTTTCCACCAACAGAGGGAGTCTTATTATGAGTGACAGCTGAACCAACCAACAGAATCGTGTGGAGCTAAAGGAAATGCCCTGCTTTGTGACTGGAAAGATCAGATCAGTTGTGACAGTGAAGAGAGAAGGAGCTCTGTACTTATGCGGTGTATAGTTTTGAATGGGAAGTGTGTGTGAGGCCCGGAGGTTCGGCCTGCAGACTTTGCAAGTGCCAGTATGGACTGAATCCGATTGTGAGGAGAAAGAAGGAAGTCTGAAGAGTGGAAACCAGGCTCACCCTGTAGAAGACTGGAGAAATTGCTGAATTGCGCTTGGTCTGTCAGGAACTGAAGCTGCTGTGTCTGCTCCCGGGTATTTTGCAGTAATTGCGATCAGGATCGAGGAGCAGCCTGCCTGGTATAGTACTTTCCTTTTACATATGAATGTGCGTAGTGCTTGTGGGGAATCACTATTTCCAATACTCTGTGCTGTGTGCTGAAGCTGGAAGCAAACTCCAGCTTAGCTTGGACTAAATATGTTTGCTATTAACAGCAGTGGGGTCCAGTCACAAGGACCTTGTCTCCATGCCCTGTTGTTCTGGCAGTCCAGAAGAACATTTACCATCCGGTCCTCAGCTTGGGTATTGTGAGTACAAATCAGGATATTCCCCTGCACTCTGTTTTCAATCACAAATGTGTCATCTAATTCTTGTTGTTTCCCTGCTTCATGGACTGAGCCAACCAGCTCCGGATTACAATTGGGTGTTGTGCATATATTTTCTTTTACAGGGCCCATCCATCTGCACCTGCCGGCCAACCCCAGGCAATGGACCTGGCTAGCCCCCCAACCTGGGTATCCAGAGTGTGACTTTTCAGACCCTATATGTGTGCACAGTACTGTGATTTAATGCCACCAATTAACCTGATTTCCCCCTCCCGTGTTACTGCCCCCTAAATAAATCAGATTTGTTGTTGTTATACTGTATACGGTCTGTGGTGTTGGCACTTATGGACACAGTATTGTGTTTTGCTGTGTATGTTGTTTAACCTTATTTTACAGGGGGTCCCCAGAGACATGCTGCAGAATCAGTGTCGAGGATAAGTGGTATCTATATGAGTGAACAGTGTGTATAAATGGGGTATTGGGGCCGTAACTCCAGAGTACTGTGTGAGCCACTAGAGGGAATAAAAGGGGTCCTCAGTGTCCCAGAGGGCTGTGGCTAAGCTAGTCTAACCACTATAAGCCCTGACCTCTGGGTGGAGGCACCCGCCATAGGACCTAGGCCCCTCAACCTGTCCGTAGTCAAACAGGCAGGGTAGTAGCCCTTGGGATAGTGCCACCTAGGGGTTACATATAAATTATTGCATTGAATGTGGCATAAGAGAAACAAGTGCATCCAAGGGATATGTGAAGAATTAAATAGTGAATCAAGTGCTATTAGTGACATATTCTGATCCTGATGAAGTGGTGAGACATCCACAAAACATAGATCTGGTAAGGGAAAGGCAGTCCAGTGTTTATGTTAGCACTTTCTCTTGAATTTTGGATATAATAAATACTTAATAGGAAAACCAGAGAGTGGGTTGTTTCTCTGTTTTGGTGTGCATTCTTTCTTGAGGGCATATTGAGCAGATCCCTCCTGGTGATTTGTTTTACCTGGAAGATTTCAGAAAGTGGTGAAAATAAATAATCTCTGATTATCATTCTATGCCTCTATAAACCATCAGAGGCAATGACAAGTGAAACTACTTTAGGACATCACACTGTTTGGCGGTACCCAGAGGCACAGTACAGTACCTTTACCTGAGGACATCAAACTGAAAAATAGCTTAGGGCATCACCCCATCAGGGTTATGGTGGGAGGTACTACCAGAAGGGGTGGGGGTGAGAGGTTCACCAGGGATTTAAGATTATTTTTTATATTTGTGCCAGTGATTGGTTGGGGGGGGCACTAGACACCAGGGATTTTAAATAATATTTTTTTTTTACATTGTGGCTGGTGATCGGAGGGAGAGGGGGAGTACTAGACAACAGGCATTTAATGGAAGTGTTAAAATTTAAAAGGGTCCTTCTGCACACATGATATTACTATCATATAAAAAAATTATAGTGTTTTCTGTGCAGCCACCTCATTAAACAACAGCCTCAGCTTGTCAACACTGCAAGTATAATTTATACTAATGCACTGGGAAGTAATATCCGTGGCAGGTAAATTAACTCAGAATACACACAAAACAACACACCAATGCAGCTCCAAGTGACAATTTTTTGCTTCTGTTTGTCTTTTTTTTTCAATTTGATAGTCATGATAAAAAATCCAGCAGACATGCAACTTAGCAACTGCTGTTTGAACTGAACAAAAACAGAGTTGAATGAAAATGAGTTAGACGGGGCCTGCATAGCAATCTGCAGCAAATAACAGTGGCGATTATTTTTCTGTTTTCCAGCAGAAGCTAGTAGATAAATTATTTTGGAAGGATTTGCAAACCAGTGGGCAAGTCTGGAATATTTTTTTGCAGACACTTACATGCTTCACTGCTGCATCGGGTCTTTTTCCTTAGTTCCATGTGTTTTCCCTTACATGCAGCTCATGGACAGTTTTTTTTAACTTACATTTTATTTCAGGCTAATACATGAGATTTTGTGTTCAAACTGTAATGAATATTATGCAGTAAATACATTTTAACTTATCACACACATCTCAGAATTAAACACAGCAGAATGTGTTTGTCGCGGGGGAAAATTCATCATTTTTTTAGCAATAACCATTTCTGACAAAATTAGATTCATAGTGAATTTTGTTTCTATATTATAGTTTTAAAACAGCTTTTATTACTATTGGTATAATTAATGACTGAAGTCATTAAAAATGTCCTCCACATGCAATTTTTAAATGTTTTCAGCATTTATTGGTAAAAGGAGCTGCTAGGCAGCCTATTCTGCCAAGGTGGAATACTTCAAGTTGGGAAAGACTATTGCAATAAGTTGTGTTTGCTTGTTGCTTTTAGTAATGTACCATGACATTTCCAACTGCCTTCTGCTTCAGTTGCAGACTTCATTGAGCATCTCCTTTGACCAATACACAAATATAGAACTGCGTTGTAATTTAAAAGGATACTTGATTTTCCCCTCTCCCAGTTGTTGTCTGATATTGTGCTAAATATAAAAATGTATATATTTAGACATAAGAAAATCTAATAAACAGCATCAATCTATTGATCTGTCTATATCTATCTATCTATCTATCTATCTATCTATCTATCTATCTATCTATCTATCTGTCTGTCTGTCTGTCTGTCTGTCTGTCTGTCTGTCTGTCTATCTATCTATCTATCTATCTATCTATCTATCTGTCTATCCATCCATCCATCCATCTATCCCTCCATCCCATATACTATGCAATACTTTGTTGGACATCTTTAGCATTTTCACAAAATCACAAAAAAACACATAGATTACAAGTCATTAAAAGCAAACTGTGATTTTAGATGTTCTAAATCTTTTACGTAGCCCATTCAAGTCATTATTATTAGCATTACTCACCGCATAGACAAATAAGATATTCAGTCTTTTGAGTTGTTTCATTAAGATCTGTTAAAACTTCTGCAAATTTCTTTTATCATTTGTCTTTTTGTATGTGCATTTTTACAAATGACTTCCCAAGTAGTTTTACTTAGCATCAGCCATCCCACTTGTCAGGTAATTTGACTTGGGATTGATAGTAGCAGGTAATTCAGTTTAAAGAAAATGCAGAACACCTCATAGAATCTTAGAACCTGTCTTTCTTTCAGAACTGCCAAATTATATTGTTTTACTCTTAATAAAAATAAAAAAATAAAAACATTATCTCTTGAGAGGCTGATGAGCAGATTTTAGTAGTTTGAAATAGTGAGATCCAGTGAATGAAGCATGTAATTAAAAAAATGACTTCATTACATTACAGGAGAGCAATTACTCTGGGACAAGAGGTAATTGCCATCCTGTGGCCAACTAAGGAAGTGCATTTAGGCAGCTAGTGTACCGCATATTGAACACTCCATTATCGCATTACAGCATTACTGTCTCAAAGACGAGTGTCATGCCAGGGTACCAGGAAAGGTTTTTATAACTACCACTGTATATAGCTCACATGGCTATACTAGGAGAAAGGAATTCATCTCCTGGAAATCTCAACTAATCTTCTTGGCTGATTTCACTTGAGCTTACCTGACAGTGATATGCATGACCATGCTGAGCAATCTAACATGTGGGTGCCACTTTTTGTTAGGCAGTGAAACCATGAATGAATGTACCATTTTTTTTTTGCCTGGCTCCTTTACACCGGATACTGGAGATTCCAGTCTCCCTGCACTGCTCACCACTCCCCCATCCCCAAGTTTACCACTCCTGGGTGGGGACACCTGGCAGGTACCCCCTCTTCAAGGAACTTGGTCATCTAGCCCTGGCTTGCTCCCAGGGTGGTGTCATAGGAGCAGGAAGCCCTGGTGGACTGTAGTCTGCGGCAGGAGAAGTGGCAGAGATGGGGGTCATCATTAGCGAACCAGCATTTTTTGGGAGAGTTTTCCCTTGGGGTGGGGACATACAATGATGCCAGCATTTGCCTCACCCCCCCAACATGTGATACTGGCTACAACAATACACTCATCCTTTGCCAGAGGTCTGCATAGCACTGAACACTCTTCCTTCTCCCCCCAGAGAAGGAGAGCAGTCCCTGAGAATTTCAGTCCTTCTTTCCCCAGCCAGCCCTCCAACTCCCGAGTCTGTTCCTGAACCTGGGATGTTGGCACCACAAGTGGACACATTGCTGCTGCACCACCAGGCTGGTGCATTGATATTTTTTTTATTTTGAAAAACTGCAGATGTTGTCACTCAGCCTGTTATGAGTGATCCAGCTGTCCTACAGAGAAAACACTTTTTCATACTCCAGTGAGAGTGCCACCTATGCAGAACAGCTGTTTTCTTTTTTCCCATGTTTTTGTGTTGCCAAACATAGAAGAAATTATCATTCTAGTCTTGATTACTTTTGTGTTTGACTACTCATTAGCCCCTTATGTAGTAGTGCAGATGTTTAAGCCCCATAGCTGCACACTAGTCTAGAGGTGGGACAGGATTTGGTAATGGGTAGGAGAACTGACCTCAGGAGAAGTGTCTATGTCTGGCTCAGCCTCCTGATCAGCCCTCAGTTATCCTCTATAGGGCACCCAGCTTAGCCTTTCCTGGAGTAATTTTATCAGAGGTCCAAATTCCACTGGAATGTCTGCTCAATGGACTCAGCAGATATCTCACTTCCCCCTGTAGTTTTGAACAGAGACCGTGTTTATGCGGTATTTACAGAAGTATGGGGAAAATACAAAATATACAGACTTAGGACATTTTTGGTCATGTGTGCACCTGGTGTGTGCCTAGCATGCCTTTAGAGAACTGGAAGTTTCTATAAAGTTTATCTTTTGAAGTTTTTGAGGTATTCTAGAATCCCGTGTTGGTGATGCATTTGCATATTTTCCCATGCATCTGTCTTCTGTTTGAATTTCACACTCGGTTGGGTTGTCACCCTGTCATTGATCATCTCCTTCTCCTTATCTGAGAAGAAATAGATGACCCTGACCCAGAGCACATCCTTCTTGATGCCTGTGTAGTCCCCAGTAGGCAGCTGTGCAGGGTTCCCCCATGGACAGCTCACTATAATTTAGGTGGGTGATGCATTCCAATTTATCCCCCATCACTGACACAGCACAAGGGAGGTCAGGAGGAGGCAGCAAATCTAGAATCTTTTTTTTACACTTTATTTACCAATCCTTTCACCAACCCCAGACTCTCCCCAGTGGGGCTATCTGCTCAGCTCCATACCTCCTGACCTGAAGGCTCAGTCCTGCCATTTGGTTTTGCCAAGCTCCTGCTCCATTTCTCACTGGCACCCATTCCACCAGATTTAAGACCCCCAAAGCAGGACCACCACTCTCCTCCCAACAACTTTTCTGAAATCTGTACAGGTGTCCAGGGACAGGAGGGAGCACTGGAGGAAGCCGATGGACTCAACATTGAGTGTGGAAGGTGGTTCCTGGTCCCCACCTTCACCTACCAGGAACAGGGCTTTTACCGTTTTCTGTTTTGCCCCAAGATCAGATGTGCAATGACATCCACACACCCCTGTAAGACATCCACCATAGCTCCCCTCCACACTGTGGGTTGCTGATTGATGTGCCCCCAGCCACCGCTAGGAGCCACCAGAACAGTGGCTAGCCTAACCCCACACTCCTGGGAAAGGAGAGCAGTCCTACAGATGCTCAATCCTTTCCTGCCCCAGCTGGCCCCCAATGGCCTGGGCTCATTCCCAAACCCAGGTTGCTTGTGTGGCATCCAGCACCTCAACCCTCAGCACCACCAGGCTGGCTGGCCAATCTAGAATCTGAATGTACAAAATGCCTCATGCCTGAAACACTGGAGTGTTGTGTTTGGTTTGTCAACTTCAGCCAGAGCACTTACAACTTCAAAGATCCACAGCCCCTAAGATTATTACTATAAGGGCCATGTGGGGAAGGGGAAGGAGGTCAAATTGCCAATGCAAGCAGAAAGTGAGGTAACCCTTGGAAACCTGGATACAGACTTTAATGGCACCCACGCTTATAGAACTGTTACAGGCAGCTGATAGGGGTGTCACTGAAGCAATGACTGAGAACAGATGTGCTGGTGGGGTTATCAGGATAATCTTTGGACAGTGTGATGTGATAGATTTTAGGAGTCCAACCCCACAGCTGTTGTTCCAATATGTATAGGTTTAGGTGCAACACCACCTGCTTATCAGTGTTTTGCTGTGCTTGACCTCTGATGGCCAATTGTGCATACAGTGATGTATTACTACTGTAATATTGTATATGAGGAATTGAAGGAGGAAGATTTACAAATGTGTCTGAGGGATTAGTTGTGTGTTGTTGCTGCTGTAAAGCTGTAGAAATCCTATATACAATATAACAGTAGTCACACATCGATGCATGCATGATTTACCATCGGGTCAAGCCCTGTAAAACATTGATAAACAGTTGTACTTAAACCTATGCATAATGGACAAAACAGTTCTGCAGTTGCACCCTAAAATCTTACATATCACACTTCAACAACAAAACCAGCCAAAGTAGAGTAGGCAAGACATGGCAAATTTATTTCTAAGCTGTCCAATCCTGGAGGTTCTGGGCACCATAGATGATAAAAAAAACAAAAATACAAAATACATAAATAACATTTGTGCATTAGTAAAAACTTTAAAACAGTGTTTTTAAAGTCTAAATATACAATATAAAATGTAAATGACTGAGGGTAGGGGGGAGAAGACTTAATCTTTAAAAGCCTGGCAGAAAAAATTGGTTTTAAGCCTCTGCTTAAAAACACCAATCGAAGGGGCCTCCCAGATTGCAGTTGGAAGTGTGTTCTACAGGGTCAGCCCAGAAACACTAAATGCTTGATCACCAGAGGTCTTGAACCGAACACTGGGAACATCCAGGAAACCCCTCAAAATGGAGTGGAGGGAGCAGGCAGAGGTCACAGGTGACAGGAGCTCAGACTGGTAGCCAGACCCAGCCAATAAAGGGCCTTATAGGAGAGCAAGCCCACCTTGAAAAGGACCCTCCACCTGACTGGCAACCAATGCAGAACAACGCAAAACTGGGGTCACATGACATGCCCAAGATAGTCCCACCAGTAGCCGAGCTGCTGTGTTCTGCACCAGCTGCAGCCTGCAGAGGGTCCCCCCATGACTCAAAAGTAAAAAGCATTACAATAGTCAAGTCTGGAGGTCACAAAGGCATCTACAGGGGTCATCAGATCTTTGGGTAGAATAAGGGGCTTGATCCTGGCGATATTCCGTAAGTGGTAAAAAACACTCTTCACAACAGACAACACCAGCTCTTTGACGGTCAGTCTGCTGTCCAGGATCACACCTAGACTTCACACCTTTGAGGAAGCAACCAATGGAGCAGACCCTAAAAAAAGACCAGAGTCCACTCCTGGTAGCAACCCATCACACCTGCGACCCAGCTTGACTATATCAATTAAAGCATTCATTTTTTGAAGGACTTCTGTAACAAAAGAAAAAAACCTAAAAATATTGGTTTCATGTTAATGCGCAGGAGTCGTGTTAGCTTTTACTAGAATTTGTTAACTTAACAACCCCAGAAAATGGCTGCTTAGGTGTCCTTTAATAAATAAACTACAACTATGTGTACTACTTCTACTACTACCTTGAACACTTTTCAAAGTCTCCGATTTCCACTGTTTAAAAAGCAGCTGGCGACTTTAGAAAACCACATATGCTATCTTGTTTCATATCCCCCTTTTATACCCCTCCCCCATGTATGCTGCCTGGTTTCTTATCCCCCTTTTACAGTATGCTGCTGGTGGTGATCCACGGTTATTCATCCCCTTTGCCTGCACCAGCAAGATCTCCAATTCCGCACTGCATTGTCAGCATTAGATACGAGACCAAGTTCTGTGTGTGAGACTTTAACACATGATTACTATGAGACTGACTCCTAGACAAGAGTGCTAGCAACTGGACCTCACTGATATATAATAGTTAATAATAATGAATAGATACTTAAAATGCAGCACATTTGAACATAGTTTAATCTTTGATTACTTTGCATACTCATTAATAAGACCATCCCTGTGCAGAGGTCAACATGTCTGCTGAACTCAGTGATATATGAAAGGTATGCACATTATCTGTCAGGCGCGTTAGTGTAATACAAGAAACTACATATGTAGCCAGATCAAAATAGCCCTAGCACAGAACATGGGGGGGGGGACCTACCTATACAGCCAGATCAAAACAGTCCTAGCACAGAACACTGGGGGGGGGGGCTACTATTCAGCCAGATCAGTGTCTCTTTAACCATATGCAAAATGGCTGCCTAAGCAAAACTGAGTTAATGTAGTGTATGTAGATCAAGGACCTGGAATCACTGTGTATATCATTGCAACAGTGATATGTTTACAGTGCTGAGTAAAGACAGTGTCAGATTTTGGTGACAGGCATAGTCGGTAAACTCCCTGTGCCCTTGCTCAAGGTCCTCCTTTCCAGAGTTGGTATATTTAGTAAGGGGGTGTGGGGGCATGGAGGATGCAGCCCCCACAAACAGAGAGGTTACTGACTATGACAGTTGCCAAAATCTGGCACTGTATTGATGCAGCACTGAAAAAATGTCACTGTGATGCCTCAGAACTGAATAAATGTCCATTGCTCAAATTTTCGAATGCAACTTAGCCAGGGCCGATCCTATTTAATCTCTCTTCTTGCCATACAGCTGTTTGTTTTCCTTTGCCAAAGGCCAATCATGTGATCTTTCAACAGGCATAGTGTAAGATGGACTGAACTTTTCCCACTTGCACTATTTTGATGCCACGATGTCTAACCTGTATTGTATTGCACAGATTTCCCTAACAGAGAAGAATTAAAAAGAATATAGATCCAAGGGAATGTGGTACACCCAAAACAAAGCATCCATTTATGACTACTACTTAGTGCCTGTGCACTGATTAGCCTAATTAGGTGGGCTAATGCAACATAGGAATAACACTGTTACTGCCTGTTTAGCTGTTAGCATAGTCAGATGAGACAGTCCAGCTATGTGCATGCTAATTAAGCAATAAGGCATGTCAGGGTGTGTGTTATTCTGTAGTAACCGCACTCCTGGGGTGGGTTGAAGCATGAGGCAAAGTCAAGTGCATTCACCACCCCAAAAGTTAGGTTATTACACAATAACAAACACCCTGGAGTGCCTTATTGCAATTATACAATGGCTCATTTTTTTAAAAAAGAAGAGAAAAAAACATTTTGTGGCTTTCCCACCATTTCTTCTCTGTGGAAGTGTATGCTTTTTTTTTAAAGTCCATTATTTTGTTTTGCCAGCAGGTAGGGTTGCTGCCTGAATCATCAAGTTCTCCACAGCATCCATGGTTAGCATGGATTTACTAATAAACTTTGGACTACTGTGATCCCCCCACACACATTCATTCATCCTATAAACTGGTCTGTGTTTCAGTTTTCTTCTTTTTTTTCCCATTATGTGGATTTGGTCTTTTTTTTAGTGATCACCATCATCAGAGAGGTGCTGTGGTTCTACAGAGCAGGACACTGAAGTGTGCATGTGCTGATTTGATGCTGGCACTGAGGAGGGCACTGAATTGCTCTTCGTTTCCTTGAAAACTTTGTGCCGTGAGTACTTGTGGAGCATGGTGGGGTGGAGGATCTCTGTCACAGGATAAATTAAGCAATAAATACATATGTACTTTTCATGTTTGTTTTCCCAGAACTAGGTGGCTTCCATGAACCATGCGATCAGCAGTTATGGTATGTGTGGTTCAAGGACGCCGCTTGGTTCAAGAAAAAAAAGACATTTAAATTACACTTGATTTGTGGACAGAGTTACAGTAGTCAGTATAGCGCAGCCTCAATTGCCTAACTCCTAATACATTTTTTATCCAGTTTACCACCTTTGGGCCACACCTAAACTACCCAGCTTCCTTACTAATCTCCAGTGTGGAACAGTGTTAAATGCCTTACTGAAATCTAGGAAGGCTATGTCCACTGCTCCACTCTGATGTAGTTCCTTGGTGACCCAGTCAAAGAAATCTGTCAGATTAGTTTGACATGACTTTCCTTGTGTGAAATCATGCTGCCTCAGGTCTTGTAACCCACTACATTCAAGATATTTTGCAATCCTTTCCTTCAGTAGTTATTCCATTAACTTTCCCACCATCAATGTCAGGCTGAATGGCCTGTAATGGCCAGTCTCCTCTTGCTACCACTTTTGTGTAGTGGGACTTCATCCACCCTCCTTTAGTCCTCTGGAACCACTCCTGTTTCCAGTGACCTGTTAAGTACAGTGGTCAGATGTGTAGCCAATATTTCCCTGAACTCCCTCAATATCCTTGGATGTGCCCCATATCTGGCCCCATTATTTTGTCCACCTTCAGATTAGCAAGTACCTTCGAGACTCTCACCACCAAGAAAGGACTAGTGCCCACCTCTCTCCCTCCAAAGCTTTTGTTACTTTTTTGTGACTCCTCTCCTCTTTCTTCTTCCTCTTTGAACACTGAACAAAGGCATTTGTTTAGGATGTCAGCCTTTTCCTGGTCCCCTTCTGCACAGTCCCTCATTTCTAATCCTACAATCACACCCTTGTTCTTCTTCTTTTCATTTACTGTACATACCTAAAAAATGTCTTGTTCCTTTTTGTTACTGCCTGGGCTATTCTCTCCAGTTTGCAGTTTAGCACTCTTTACAACTTTCCCTGCTTCTCTCTGTTAACCGCGATATACCTTCTTATTTTTTTATTTAGTCTTTGGTAATCAGGTAAGGCTCACTAGGCATGTGTGTTTGTTTTCAGTGGTGACCCAGGAGCACTGGGGATCTTAAGTGACTTGATCAGGGCCATACAGTATGCAAGTTGAGGTCATGGGAACCAAACCCAGGTCTGCTGGATGTACCAGAGTCACAGCTCATTACTGTAACCTCTAAGCTACACTGCCAGCCCCATGCCTATCCTCCTTCCTCTGCAACTCCTTATACCTTCTAAATGCTACCTTTTTAGCTTTACCTTTTTAGACACCTTTTCAGAGAACCATAACAGTCTCTTTTTCCTCTTGCTTTTGCTTACATGTTTGTTGCAGAGGTTTGTTGCCTTTACTATGCTCTCTTTCATCTTCACCCACTGTTCCTCCACCCCACCCAGGTCATCCCCCCCAACTAAGTAATCTCTGAGACATTCACCATTTCTTTACTCTGAGTTTCTGAAATCCAGGACCCTCACCCTTGTGTGGTTTGATTCTGCTGTTGCCCTACTGAACCACACTGTGTGGTGATCAATGGTCGCCAAGTGGCCTCCCATCTTGATGTCTGCAACACTATCCCTGTTAGTGTGTACCAGGTCCAGTATTACCCCATCATGAGTGGGTTCACTGAATAGTTACCTAAGGAATGCCCCCTGCAGACAGTCTAGGATGTCCCCGCTTTTAGCTGAAACTGCAGATGTGTGGCTCTAATCTACATCTGGTGGGTTGAAGTCCCCATCAGCCGCATCTCACCCTTTTCTGCCATCTTCCCATTTGCTTCCACCAGCACCTTATCTAATTCCTTCCCTCTGCTGAAGGTTTGTAGATCACCCCTGTTCAAAAAGTGGCTCCATTTCCCATCTCCAGGGTGACCCACAATACCTCTGCCTCCCCCTGTATTCCCTGTATGCCCATCACTCTTATGCTTTCCCTCACATAAAGCATCACACACCCTCGTTACCTTCCCACCTGTCCTTCCTGAACAGAGTATAGCCTGGTATGGCCATATCACAGTTATGGTTTTCAGTGCACCATGACTCGGTAATGGCCACAATATCCAGGTTGGCCTCTGCCATGATGGCCTCTAGATACAGAATTTTATTTATTTATTTTTATTTCTTTATCCTCCTGCAGTGAGTCACCCTCATTGTCCACCAACCCTAATGGTCTTGGGGTCTTGAGGTGCCATGCGCACCCTGGGAGATCCCCTGAGCTAGTCCTGAGGCATCATCCTTGGTGGCCCCTGTGATTTTTCCTCTGTTACTCCTATGCCTACACCTGAGACCCCTGGAAGTGGTGATGCATATGTGTGGAGGTGCACATGTGCACCATAGCTCCAGTGCCAGGTCACTCCAACCATCCCTTGGCCTAATGGCAGCAGTCATTGGAGCACTGCCAACACTATGGCCTCCACCAGGAGGCAGCCAAGCTCCAAGGACACATCTTACACCCTCCTGAGGCAGATGGCCATCAGCCAGTGGCTGCTCATGTCTTCTCCCTTCCCCCTCGCCGACCTCCGCCAACCCTTGCTCATTCCTGAACCCATGTTGTCGGCATGGTGCAAGGTGTGGCATCCAGTGCCTCAACCCTCTGCACCATCAGGCCGGCTAGTTCCAGAATTTTAATTTCCTAGACTTCTAGAATTTACACACAAGGCCTTACAAATTTTTTCAACTCTGCTTGTTTCCCCCCTTTTTCCTTCCATCCTCCCTACCTCTCTTTTTAATGCTCCTGTTCCTTCCCCCTTTACCGCTACCATCCTGCTTCATTTATTAATTTATATTAAAGCTAGAAGAAAAGAGTGGTGTTGTTTTCATTTATGGAAAGCCTCCAATATCTTCCTTCAGAAGACAATTCTAGCATTTGTGGCTCAGAAGATTTTGTCCTGTAAATTGCACAGGTATCGAGAATGTTTCAAATATCTTAAACTGTTTTAGATGTATGGATTCATTTTAACACTTGATGAACCACATACTAATAAAATTGTCCAAAATCCAAATATGTTTAAATTCTGTCAGTAGCCAAAGGGTTAAATGTGCTCTATTTTAATATGAGGGCAGGCAGTGACTGGGACTCATAGTTGATGAAAGGCGAAAAGGACTGAATATTGATGTATTTGAAATAGTTTGACAAAACCTATGCAGTTCTGGAGATTCATATCTGTACACACTGCATTCAGATTCTATGACTAGACTATACAGTAAATTGCTAGAATCCTGGAACTACTCCCTTTCTAATGGTGTATAGCATGAACTTGTAAGATGAAGGATTGTAGAAATATTGCCTTCTAAATTTCCATAGCTATTCTCAAAGTACAGTATTTCAATATGTCAATAAGATAAAAACTGTGACAGCAACAGGATATGCTTTAAAACACATTAATGTGATTAAAACACTTTGACTAATGATATTGTACATGCTGGAAGTTCCTGCCATTGAACTGTTGGAAAGCTTAGGTCCTTCCCCTTCCAACAGTGTCTATCAGTCTAGTACAAATTCTGCACATCTGATTACAGTACTGTATACTGTCCTCTAAAGTTGCAGTGCAAAAGTTTATTTATATACAAGTTTATATAGTAAAAGCTACCCATACAAAAACATAATCAGACCTGATCAACAAAAAGACTCAGCACTTGGAAAAGGCAGTGTGCTCTGAAGCACTGAAGCTTTTTCCTGATAAACTCTGGTGACATTTTTTGTATGGGTAACTTTTACTATGTGAGTAAATAAACTTTTTGCACCGCTGAATTTCATCCCTGCACGTAGCTGTTCTGTTTTGTTCCTGTGTGTTTTGCTTTGTACTCTGCTGCAAGGGATCTGCCTTTTTTCATTTCAGCACAGGGTTTGTTGATTTTTCAGTGTCTTTACAAAGCCTGAAAGAAAACAGTCATATCTATTACAGGAAAGTGTAGTAGCTACCCGGGGTGATGTTGCCACTCTAATAGTGGGAGATATTAATGACAGACTCCCAGCACATGGATAATATGGAAAAACAGACTAGGCACACTGATGAGTCCTGATAGGACGAAGCACATGTCTGTGGCTTCTGTTGGCACCCTTTGCAAACTGTGTGAGAGGCCTTGTGACACCATGCATTTCTGCTTGAAGTTGAACCAGCATAGTATTCCATGGTGATTTGCATATGTAGCCTATGATGCTTTGCATTATGGGGGCATGTGTGATTTTTAAAATTTAAATGTATGTTTATTATTTGATTATACTGTTTGTTCATCTCATTGTATAGTGCCTTGATATCTGAAAGGCGCTTAAGAAATAAAGTTTTACTTACTTACAATTTTCAGGAACTGGCAATGACCTGTTGCATTATCTTGCACTTGCACTGCATTTAAAACTCTCTATGCTCGTTTGTTTAAGAAAACCTGCAATTGTTTCTCCTGATATCCCCCTCACTGCCTCAGTGACTTGCTGGTCACCTGTCTGATGAAATATTACATTTACTACCCTGTCTCACTGACCCCTTCCCCTCCCTCTTTAACCTTTTCATAGCATTCCTTTTTTTGCTTTTCCTTGTGTAGCCTGCTCCCTTGCATAGGTTTCAGTTGTCTTAAAGTAGCATTAACTCTTGTTCACATGCCCTCTATCTCCCTCACCCTGGAGCATTCACCTACTGCCTCTCCTCACTTCCCTTATCTGGAGCCTGTCCTTAGCCCTGGCCCTGGTATCACTATTTGCTGCTATGACACTTACAGGTTTCTCTGCCTACCCTCCCCCTCCATCTTTAACCTTCACATCTCCATTCCTTTTCTTATCAGCTTCCTAACTTCCCTTGTTGCCCCCCTCACTTGTGTTTGTTCTTCTGCCTTCACCACACCATAGTGTCCAATCTTGACTATAACCTGTATTTATCTGCTCATATGTGTATATAGTACTCATGCACTACCACTGTCATTATCCTGTGTATTATATTTAGCCCTGACTATGTTAGTTATTTAACTATTGTGTGATTATATGTTGTGTTCAATGTGCTGTGAAATGTTCTTGTATCCTGTCCAGGTCTATCTCACAAGTGAGCTTTGCTCAATGATGTTCACCTGGTTAAATAAAGATTTTTGATTTGATTTGAGTAATAAACCCCATAATATGCCGTGCAAGAGAAACAAGAAATCAGAAAAGTAGTATTAGTAGGAAAGCATTATACAACACAATGACAGGTTTAAACTTCAATGTATTAAATGGAGTTAGAGATGAGAGGAAATTTTACATATACAAGCTCAAAAGGATCTTCACTAATTGACCTAATATGGGCCAATATTGAAGTCTTAAAAATAATGAATGATCTAAAGGATTAGAATCTGCTGATGCACCCCTGGAGGTAATATTACAACTAGGCAATGTTAAGGAAAAGCAGGCAGCAGCACACATAAAGTAAGGAATGGAGATCATAAATCAAAAAAGAATAAAATGGAAAAATAAGTCTAAAAAAGAATTTCATAATCTTTTACATATAGGTTTGTTATTTGAGATTCATATGAGTATTTTGGAAGCATCCAATTGTGAAGAAATTGTTGATCTATGGTACAAATTAAATGTACTAATTAGACCCCATTACATAACCATTCAGATGGAGGAAGAAATATCAAGCCACTCATTGTTTAATAAAACATGCCATCAAGCTAAACAAGAATTAAACAAAAAAAATTAGACAACATAAAATGTCATATAAGTATGACAAAGGGAAAACAAATAAGCACCCAAAGATAAACATAAATGCAGCTAGGAAGGAATACAAATGAGTCCTGGACACTGAGTGAAATAAACATAAAACAGTCCTGTGGGAGAGTAAGACAAGATGTGTTAAGAAAGGATTCCAAACAATTTTGGGAATTAGTCAGCCAAGGTTACAACAATTACTCCACTAAAGCTGAAGCTTATATCACCCCAGATACATGGACTGAGCATTTTACTAAACTATATTTTTCAGAAGAAGAAGAAATTGAATTTATTCAATATGTTAATATATGAAAAAGAAAAATGTATCCTTTTCCTATACACATTATAAGTAGAGATTTTCCAAAGTTTAAATCTGCCAGTGAAGTTCCCACAAAATCATCAAATTCACCCTGTGAAAAACCTCACAGAAATGACCTCTCTGGTGCTAAAACTTCACCAGTAAACTTCACTGGTTAACTTTGATTTATTTTTAGTAACTTCAAATGTAATTGTCTTAATCTGGTTCCAAAACTTTGCTGGTTAACTTGAAGGTAACTTTGACTTTGTTAGTAATTTCAAAGTTAAAGAAAAACATGGTTTGTCACAAGATTAAACACTGTATGTTACATGGGAGACTCCAGGCAGGCAGGCAGGAAGTGAATGTTTTACTTTCATTTCAGCAGTTGTATAGCTGAAGGAGAGAGGAAACAGTATTATTGACTCACAGAGTGAGGGGACAGTGCATTTTATATATCTCATTCTCATTTAGAGAGTTGAAAATATTACTCCTTTTTTAGTTTTAATCCTTATCTTTCTTTACTGTACCTGCACTTTCTGATCTTTTTTTAAATATTTTTTTATTAAAAAAGTTACTTTTTACACTTGAATCAAGAGCCATATAATACATTGATCTGATACATATCTTCATTATTTTGATAGTATGTTCAATATATATTCAGTATATATTTATCCACCCAGAGATCTTTAAAATTAGTATAATACTTATATGTCTTTTGGCTGAGATCTCTTCAAAAGATAAAGCTCCATATCCATAACGTATCCTTCTTCCTTCGATTACCCAATAACTTTCTGCTAATCCTGTTAGACCCAGGATTATAAGGTCACCCTTCCATGTCTGGGCCCCACGAATCTTAGCAGAATCCTCTATTCCCTCATCCCCTTATATGATACTTCGTCTTTTGTCTTGAGTGGCCCCTGCTAGTCCGTAAAAGTTTAAGGACAAAAGTCAGGGTTCACCAAAATTTGGTGGGACACCCATCTTTGCCATCTTATCATGTATGATGGAGCTCTACCCTGAATTTTAGCATTGAGACTTTCTAGTGAATAATGATCAGACATAAAAGATCGCCATTCTGCAATTGTTGGGATTGTGATAGTCATTCCTCTGCGAGTGATGGTCTTTTTTGCTGCCAAGAGACTAGTAGGTAGGAGAGTATTTGCCCATGGTGGAGACTGATCTGGAATGATCCCAAGCAGTGCCTGATCAGTTGTTAGTTCTACCTCCTGTCCCAATATGTTAGCAATCTCTGTTTGCAGTGATAGCCAAAAGGGCATCAAATATGGGCATTGCCAAAATATATGTCCAGTGTTGCCCTCGGGCACCCACACCCTCACCAGCAGGCACCATATTCTTCCAGAAGGAATTTGAGTAGGACTGCAGGAGCTCGAAAGAAGCGGGAGTTGCACTTCCATGCAAACTCCCTCCATATTGGAGAGGAAGTGGTCTTCACCACACTCAAAGCTGACCCCAGCCATTCTTCCCCAGTCACCTCCAGATGTAAATCATTATTCCACTCCTGTAATATGGAGTTTGTATATTCAATTTGTTCATTTCTCAAACCCTTATTTATAGTCCCTATGATGTAGTTTCCTAAATTCCCCTGATAGTTTTGGTAAATAGTTTTATGATATCCGGGGTTGGGCAAGGGATTTTAGGTTGTATTATTCGATTCTGGAGTATAGATTCCTGACCAGGAAAGAACAAAATAAATCTGATCTGCAAAGATTATATTGGAACTGTATTTTTTTCAAAGGGAAGAATCCCTTGGGGGGGATAAAAACTGGAAAAAATGAGAGAGGCCCACCCCTCTCTATTCAAAAAATGTGGGGTCCATATGAATAGGGACAAAAGTATCATCTTCTGATATTAATTTAATGTATTCATATATTATTCGGATGGGTCCAGATTGCCTCATACGTCTCCAACATTTATGAATTTGAGACATGATTCAGGTAAAAACAGTGGGGGAAAGCAATATTTTCTCTGAGAATAGGAGAATCTTTTTAATGTCAAACAGGTTGTTTAGGTGGAATTCTATATCTTTCCAGGGGGTTGAGTAAGTCTCTATCAACCAGACTAGCTTTATCCTGAGGAAAGAGACTTTGGAGTACTGCTTAAAGTCTGGCAGGTTAAATCCTCCCTGAGCTAGTGATAATTTGAGTACCAATACCCATATCTTCAGATACCCTTTACCTCAAATGAAAGCTGAAATAAGTCTATTTCAAGATCTGAAGTAATATGTCACTGGAAAGATGGAAATGTTCTGGATTAAATATAATAATCTAGGAAGTATGTTCATATGAACAATTTCTATCTGTTGGTGAAAGGGAATAAGGGAACTGAACCATTTTTCCAGGTCAGCTTGAACAGTTATAGTGAGAGGCTCATAGTTTAAAATCTCTAAGACCTCTGGAATTGTGGGGGATATGAATTCCCAAATATTTTATTTTCATGACCTGCCATTTGAAGGGTATTTCTTTTTTAATTGTAGAGAGGGTATAAAATTGAAAGCCAAAATTTCTGTTTTTGTAGTGTTTAGCTTGAATCCTGCCAGTGTCTCATATTGTCGCAATATTTGGAAGGCTGCTTGGATTGATTTGGTCTGGCATTTGTACTTTCTGATCTTGTAAATTTTTTAGTGTATACTTCTTTTTTCTGAGTTCTTACTGTCTTTTTCTTTCATTTTCTTTACATTTCTATTTGAGATGGAGTTGCAGTATCTGGATTCGGCTGAGTCCAGACAGAGTGGTGCTGGTGCACCAGTAAATCATCCTCACCTTAGCAAGCATGTTTTATTAACAGAGACTGTGCCCCCCCCCCCAGCTCAGGAAGGAGTTCTGCTGCTGTAGGCAGCAGCAGCAAGAATAAGATAAACTGCAGGAGCTGGAACAACAACAGCAGCAGCAGCAGCCACAAGTTCGTCACCCCCAGCAGAAGCCTTCCACCTCCTCTTCTGGTGCTCCCCCAGTTACACAGTGCCCTGTGTTGTGGGATGTCTTTGATATGCACCCTGCAGATGAGACAGGAACCATCTGAAAGGTGTGTGAGGTGTGGCAAAAAAGGGAGCCATTTTGGGACCGGCAGCCAGAGGACACTCCTCCTCATCCACCACCTCACTGAGTGGAGGGCCAAAGAGCATGTTGAGGCTGCATCACATAATGGTGTTGGTGGTGATGGCCCTGGGGGAAATGTGGAGCAGAATGAGGTCAGCGGTGCTGCTACAGCACCAGCAGCAAGTCAGTGATGGCATGACAGGCATGATGTGAACCACAGCAGTGCCCCTGATGTACCTCAATAGCACTGTTATTAAAGTGGCAGTGATAACCCCATGGCACCAGCCACAAAGGGCCATCTTGTTGTTTTGTGGGTTGAGGTGAATGATCTGCACCATGAATTGAACACTTTCCAGTAGGAGGTGATGGATCAGTTTTACAGTGTTACGTCTATCCATGAAAGGATCCTCTCTCTCTTATCTGAGCTGTGTGGTGGTGGTGGTGGTAGGCATGGTTCGTCTTCTGGCAGTGCTAGTGGGGTGGTCTGAGTTGTTCTGTTTCAAGTTTTATTTTAGGTTATATGTAGTCATTCTGTCAACTTTGTTCTTAATTTCTCCATTCTCTAGTCCCCCCATTAAAAACACAAAACACCACAAAAATATAAAAAGAAAAAAAAAGCTCTGTTGTTTTAAGGTCTGTTTTCTCTGTCCTCCTTTTTGGTATTGTTTTGTTTGTGAAGATGTCCCTTGCTTTTCCAGTTCTGTTATTTTTTTAATCCTTTTTACAGTACACATGATGAACCACATTCCTTTCTTTTATTTTTGTCACTGGTTCATCATGTGTACTCACTCCTTCTATCCACAAATGTCAAGTATTTGCCATATTACATAAATTGTGTCCCCATGGTATGTGATGGTGTGTAACTGGTAGTTGTGTTGTGAGCAACTGCCAACCATCCAAAGAATGCAAACCATAACACAAATATGAGCTATTCTACTGAGAAGTTAAACATCAATCTGTTTAAAGCACTTAATATGTTTACTGCATTTGCTAGAATTGTGAAAGTTGTGTCCCCAGAGATAAAACATCTTTTCTGCCAAATACATTTGCTGCACACACTAGCGAAGGCAGTGCAAAGCATATGTTAAGCTTGCAAAAGGACATACACATATTTATCATACTAAGCATTTCTGGGCTTACTACCCCATTACCACCACCACCACCACTACCACCAGCACGTTGCCAGAAATTTGAAGTTGTGTCCCCAGAGACAAAACGCATCTTTTCAGTCAAATACTGTTGCCACACATGCCAGAGAAAGTGATGCAAAGCATATGTGAAGCTTGCAAGAGAAACATTATTGCCACATGGAGAGAGTGCTTTGATGCAGCTGCGTGCTGCTGTTGTTCCAAAGTCAGAGAAATGGCCTCTTGATTGGTGTGGTACTGGATTCATGATGGCATATAGACATACTGCAAAGGTAAGTGCCTTTGTTCTCTTTTCATTGTAATGGAGGGGTGTTATAGCTACTGTTTGAAGTCTAACATATTCATAATTCTCTATCATTGATTTTCAGTTATTTGTGTATATGACATCATACTGCTGGAGAGATACAAGATAGATGCTGTTGTCTGACTCATACACAACATTGTTCAACCACTAACGTAAGAATTTTTATGTAATTTTAGGGTGTGGTGAGTCGACTTGATTCTGCACCATAATGGACAAATTAATTTCAGTTCTTAATCACTGACTCTGCTATTCTTCCTTATCTTTACAGGTATTCCTTGTGCCTGAATTTGTTGCAACGATGTGCTTGATAATTCACCAAGCAAATGATGTCAGTCCACAGAGAGTGCCTGGAAAACAAGAAAGGATTTTTGTGAATGCAATTCATGGAAAGAAAAGTAAAGTAAACTAAACTAAAAGAAAGGAAAGCAAAAGAAAGGAGAGGAAATTAAAGCAAAGGAAAAACATTTAATCACAATGATACTTACCAGTTGAGTACTACTGCTGGCTGTGCAATTCTGTTTTGGTGTCTGTGTTCTGTAATAGAACTAGCAAAACCTGCATAACAAATATATTACAGGAAAACAATTTAATGCTGCAATGAGTTTCATCAATCATGATATGATTTTCTGCCTCTAGTAGGCTTATAGAAGTGTTGCAGTGTCTGAAAACAGTGCAGGTGTCTCATCACATTTGTATACACTCCTTCTACTTTCAAATGCCAAGTATTTGCCATATTACATAAATTGTGTCCCCATGGTATGTGAAGGTGCGTAACTTGTAATTGTATTGTGAGCAACCACCAACCACTGAAAGAAGTGCAAACCATAACACAAACATGAGCTATTCTTCTGACAAAGTTAAACATAAATCATGGCATATTCATAAGGTAGAAAAAAAAATGGGCAGACTGGATAGACCTTGTGGGTCCTTATCTGCCATAAACTTCTGTGTTTCTATGTTTCTATCAACAGCAGATGAAGAAAGTCCTTGATGCAGTGTGGTTACACTCACATGATGATGCACTGTAGACTTCAGTCAGTAGCTTGATGGAGGAGAAGGACCAAGATTAGTCTGTTAAGGGGAGAGTTTTTTAGGAGGTACAGGAGGTGATTCTGTTTCACATTGCTGGCAATGAATCATCAGTCACTTCGGTGGTGGAAGTAGTAGCTAAGCCAGTGCTGTTTCTTACTAGATGTGATTGTGAGGAGGATATAGCTGAAGCAGCCCAGGGAGTACAGAGGAGGTAGAGGAGGTGTTTTCCTTTATCACAACTGGCTGCCTTCTACAAATTAATTACCAATACCACTGGTTGTGGAAGTGCTGTGCCATGCTGTTTCAGCCTGTGTTGGAGGAGGATCCAAGGCATCTACAGTGCACACAAGAGATAGTAGGAAGAGGAGGAGGAGAAGGGTGCAGGGTTAAGGTCACTGCTGCATGGCTGCGATGTTTCTGGCTGGCTAGAGCGGGTGTTCTGTTTAGTAGTTCATGAGAGACATAGTGCACAGTTTACAGCTGTTCAGTGTGACGCAATTAAGAAGCAGCACTAATTAATAGTTGTTGATGTATATCTTAGAACTGAACCTGATACATTATTATTGTCATTAAGCTGACATCCAGGAGTACATGGTTGTGGATGGGTGGGGGGGACACATGGAGGGAGAAGGAGAAAATAAAGAGTAGAGTTCATTATTCTTCCATGTCTTCCATGAAGCATCCCTCATAGTCTTCAATACTGGAAGTGTCACCATATGGGAGCTCCCTCTCCATCACTGCTTCATCAACTTCAGTGTTGTGAGATAATGATGAGGTACATCCCTGTCTGCCTAAAGCACTTTTTTTCCCTCATCATCATCATTGTCAATCGGTACTGTTACCATGGACATTACTGTTTTTGAGGGTATGTGAGCCTCGTTCATTTTGATAAATGTCAGCATGGCAACATTTTTAGGAGATAGATTTGTGCATCTGTCATGCACAATAGCACCTGCTGAACTGAACACCCACTCAACGGTGACACCCACTGACACTGGAGGATGGGCTGCAAAGCTATTTCAGTGCCACTGCTGTTAGTGCTGGCCAGTCATTGACCTTAGTGCCCCAGTATAGTAGTGGCTCATCTCCAGTGACAAGGTTCTTTGTATCTGTAAAATATGCATCTACCATGCATTTTGCTAGTTGAAGACGTGCATCTTGATAATCCTCCTCCTCTACCTCCTCAGTTTCCTCCATATCTGTGACTCCCACCTGACTGAGGGTGGCACAAATGGGATTCAGCATAGGTTCCTTTACCTTACATTGCCTTTCTGCAGTTTGACACCCTGGCTGAGATGAAGAGAAGTTGGAGACAGTAACAGCAGATCACTGTGCAGTACCATCATCTTTCTTTGCCCCCTGTGCTCTTAGTAGCAACTGTGCAGCACTTACCCTCTGAGTGAGAAGTTCTGTCAATCTCTGCAACTCATGATGCCCACTTTGTAATATGGCTGCCAGCTGACTTTTAAAATATGTGTCAAGCACTGTTGCAACTCCAAACTCCTCAGACTGCATAATATACATTATGTGGGTGTTGGAATCTAATGTGGACAGCATGTGTTCCATTAATGAGCAAATTGCTCTTTCACCACCTGCCTCCAGCTATTGCTGCATGTTCAGCAGTGTCTGCCTCAGCACTCATAGCAGAGGAATGGACTCACTGATGCAGGCAGTGTCCCCACTCACTGTCTGTGTTGCATGCTCGGAGGGTCTCAGAATTGAGATGAACCTATCCATTAGGCACCACTGCTCTGCTGTGAGACACATGGATGCCCAGTTGATGTCCCAACTCACATGAATTAGCAGATACTCAGATATAGCCTTGTACTGCTGGTACAGATGCTCCACCATGTACAAGGTGGAGTGCTACTGGGTGACAACATCAAACTTTAAACGGTGCTGAGGCAGCTTGTTCTTTACCTGCAGATCATGGAGATGGTCACGTGCTTTTACTGAATGTGCAAAGTGGGCACAGCTACATTGGGCAAAAGCCAAAACTTCTTCATTTATATCCTGATGGTTAAGGAAAGCCTGCACCACAAGATTAAGGCAATGTGCCAGGCATGCCATGCTGACAAAACCCCCATCAGTGATGAGTTGCCACACATTTGAGCCATTATCATGGGCGATGAATTGAACTTTCAGTGCATGGGGGTGAAACCACTGATTAATCTCAGTTAGTATGACTTCCTGCATCTTTTCTCCAGTGTGTGACAAGGGGATAATATTCACAGTCAGTGTTGCATGCTGCCTTACACCAGGCATTTTGCTACCACCACAGTTTGTCCTAGTGTAATTTTCACCTCTCCTACAATCATCCACTACCCCAGATACCTGTGCCCAGTGTGGTGTAATACACAGGTAAGAACTACCAGATGTTTTCCCACTGGTCCACATGTCCATGCTCAGATGAACATACTGTGCAGAGGAATGCTACAGGGCATGATGTACCATGTCACATACAGTACTGTACAGTTCAGGGATGGCACGCTTTGAAAAGTATGTAAGTGATGGCACCTGCCACTTCGGCAAGGCACGGACCATGAACCACCTAAATCCCACATTCTCTACAAAGGAGTATGGCAACAAATCCAGAGCAGTCATTTCTGCACATGCTGCATTCAACTCCCATGCTGTACCATGATTAGGCATGAATTTTGTTTGCCTATCCTAAATTGAAGTCAGCGTCGGCTGAACTTTTCTTGATACTGCTGCCATCAGTGATGCACCTGGTGGTGTGCCAAACAGCTTGCCTCATCATTGTGCCAGTAAGGGGGTGATCTTTGCCTGGGGACTGCCAATGGTGCTCATGGCCAGTGGTGATGCATGACACACCTCAGTGTTTTTTTGGTTTTTCATAACTAGTGGGGTACCAATCACATTTTGGGTTGGGGTGATACTCTAGATGCTAGGACCATTACTTTGACCACTGCCAGAATACTCATCATCCAGTACAACAATGATTTCCTCCTCATCGCCTGCACCTCCATGTCCCAGTAGTGGTGCTGTATGTATTTTGCTTACATTGCCCTCTGATTGGGATGTACCACAACCACTGGCACTGGCTGCCTTCTGGTGTTGATGCCACTGAATTGGGTGCCTATTTTTAAGGCGTGTGTGTTGCTCACCTGTGCTGAGATGACTGCTCTTCTTACCCCGACTTTCTCAGATTTGACACAGTTGGCAAATTGCCACTGTTTCATCAGATAGGTCCAATACATAAAAATCCCACACTAGAAATTTATGGGGCCATGTATTTACTTGGTGCCAAGATGTCTGTGATCGTGATAGCAAAGGAGAAAATTTGCTCCTTGGTATGTTGTGGGGGTGACTGGGGTAATATAGACAAAACAGAAGAAACAGTGGTTGGGGTGACCTTTTTCTTAGAGGTTTTAGCAGCTAAGGCAACAGGAAAGACATACTCTATAACAACCTGTTTTGCCCTTTTCTTTTCTGGCTCCCATGAGGGATTCATGTCATCTGACACATCATCATCATCCACATCATAGTCTGGAGAAAAGCTGGCATTGCTGGCAGTCTCATCAGCTGCAGCAAGTCTGTCTGCCTCAGTGGCAAGTGCCACAGGCTCTGTAACATGCACCTCCTCTTCACGACTGTTGTCCTCATGTTGCTCCACATGTACCACCACCTCACCCTCACCCTTGCTCACTGGAGATGGACACACATTATCCGTCTCTGCCTCCAACCTACCATCACCAGCAGCACCACTTTCAAATTGCACTTCAGCACCAAAAGCCTCCAAGCCCACAATTGTTTGTTTGCTGGTGGTGCTGCTACTTCCTCTCACTGTGTCACTTGACAGTGAGACATTCATCAACATGTCTGCCACAGATTCTGCAGAGAAAAACTTAACTGCAGGAAAGCCAACACCAGGGCCATATACTTTGCTACTACTGCTACTGCCTGCCACAGAGTCATCTGAATGCTGATATGACCCAGAGATGTACAGACCCATAAGTCTTATTGACATATCACAAAAAGTATTTTCCAAAATCATACTAGAGACTTAATTCCTGGCTTAATGATCACAACATATTGAATGAGTTCCAAAATGGGTTCAGCAAAGAAAGGTTGATGATTCAACATTGCTACATCTTAAATTTCCTAATATGGAAGTATGTAGAAATAAAAATGGGAAATTAGTCTGCTGTTTTGTGGACTTTTTCATCCATCTTTTATGGCATTAGTAGAACCTTGTTGTGGGAAAAGCTAGAGAACTATGGAATAGAAGAAAATTTACTGAGCATTATTATTAGACTACATCAACATTCCTGGAGTAAGGTGCAATACGATCAATAGATTCAACACAACTACAAAAGAATGTCCAATAAACTTAGGGGTACACTAGGAATGTTTGAATGTTTGCTTACACCAATGTTGTTATATACATATATATCTATATATATATATATATACATATATATATATATATACATATATATATATATATATATATATATATATATATATATATATATATATATATATATATATATATATACTCATCTAGCAAAAACCTCTATTTAATGCTTCAGTTAGGGTTGTTCTACAGCGACAAAAGTGAAGAAATTTGATGTTAGGTTTGAACCCCCCCTTGCAACCCCCAACTGGCATCGGGGTGTGCATTGGGGTCATCTGCCCTAACTCTCACCTCATCACATATGTAAACAAGCTGAGGAATAGGAGAATGGGGTGAGAGTTAGGACTGTCAACCTCAACGCACACCCCAATGCTGGTTGAGGGGGGTGGGGTGGGGATGCAAGGGGGGTTTCAACACTAACATTGAATTTCCTCACTTTTGTTGCAGTGGAACAACCCTAACTGATGCATTAAACATAGGGGGAGGGTCCACTGGAGCACCAGGGAGTTGTGTGCACCTATATGGTGTCTGGGGCGGTTGGGTGGCCACCCACAGGCAGGCGGTTGCTGTGTTGCACCCTGCAACTGGCAGCCTGCCTGTGGGTGTCTAACATTCTCTGTATTTTCGGGCACATCTTTGCTCCCCCTGTGTGGCGTAATGCGGAGGTGCACCAGCATATGCACCGCACATCCCGGGCTGAATTACTGGATGTGCTGCTTATGCATGGGCACGACCCCTGCCATTGCGCTGCAAACATTATGGCTGTGCCCCAGCACATTGGGAGTTGAGCAGCTCAGCTTGCCCTTTTCAATATCATGCTGGGGCCATTGATGGGTTGCACATGTGCAACCTTTGTGAATAACCCAGCCACTGATTGTAATGGCTATATAGACGATCAATAAAATCTTTTGTACTTGTACAGTCTTTTTCATCTGCTACAAAACTATTAGTTAAAAATATAAGTTCCTGTCTCTGAAATGTCAAACGTTAGCCATCTTCAAAGACATTGGGTAGTATATTCAAAACACTAAGACTGCTGCAAGGCCCTGGTGTGCCAAACATATGGCGCACAGAGCTTGTGGCAATCTCTGGCTGACAATTGAGAACTTAAATCCCTTCTACCACTCACTACACCTTAGACCACATTTTTGTGGTCGGGTGTGCATCACTCCTGGGGACATTTGATATAGAGCTTGTACCAGATATTTTGTGCTAGCTGCCATAAATCATGGAAACTGCTGCAATTGCACTAAAACCTAAGTCCCATGGCAAAGGGCTTGATGCAAGCCCTGCATCACTTTTAAAAATATAGCCCATAATATTTAATAAAATGGCATACAGTGGGATAGAAATTTAATTTGTTTAAATAAAAGCTTCGAGTTAGGTTGATATAATATGTATTATGTTAGAGTTTTTAGAAGTTTTTATGAAAAAAAGTTGTGAACATTTTCTGATTTGGGGTATATACTGTATACAAAGAAAATAAATAAGATTGCTGGGATTTTGTGAATAAAAATGTCTGCATAAGGTACAGTAGTGTAATTGCTTAGCAAATAATGCAGTGATCTTCATTTAGTAACCCATTATGTCCCTGAGAAGCTTCAACAGATAATGTGTGGGGTCCTGTATCATGAGCCTTTAGGTTTGTGACGATTTTGTGCAAGAGTGATTTGCATGGTCATCACAAAACTATGGGTTTATACAGTGACACCGTTGTGTTTTATTTTAATACTTTTTATTTAAAAACAACTTGTTTTTTATTAAAAAAATCTTCCTACTGTGACCTATGTATCCAGCCTCCACATAATCAAGAATAACCCCCAACCTCTCAGTTGTGACCACTGGACTATTGAATTTGTAATTTTAATTTAAACCTATCTAATGATCCTGTCACTCCCAAAATATTCTTCTCTCATTGCAACCTCAAAATCAATAACACAATCCTCCTGTGTTTTCACAGTAGTACTACACTTGTAGAATGAATCTTTATTCAGTTCAGTTTTAGTGGATTTAATATTTATAAAGGATTATGATCACCAGGTTTTTGGCTCATTTTCAGGATTGTGCTGTTATTGTTAGGTACATCCCCTCCATTTGGGCAAATCCACCTCCAGCCCTTATAGGGAATTAAACCAAGTAACTGGGGTTCTGAAGACAACAGCACTAACCATTTATCTAAAGGGAATTTTTCACTAGCAGGGAGGTTACTCAGCTTCTCTGCTTTATACTTGCTACCCATAAACCTCCACTAAATGGTTGTATTGATTTTCACTGTTCTTCAAGGCTTTCACTATTTAATGGCTGCATTTATTTTGACTGCTCTTCAATGCGTTTGACGCTAGATGACAGTGCTTAGCACTGATTGTATTTGTTGTCATACATGGCACTCCTTTTGAATAAGCTTCTGTTAAATGTCCAGCCATTTCATTCCGTATTTCTAAGGGCATCTGCACGATAAACAAGAACTTGTCCATCACAACCATTTCCACAACAACCAGTCATGAAGTTAAACATATGACATTATGCCATCCACTATGAAGTATGGAGCACATGAATTCTCAGGGACCACGACCCACCAGCCAAGCAAAATGGCTCTTTTTTTTGTGTGACATAGTTTGAAATGCAATACTTTGGTAGTAATGTTATGTAACTGTGCATAGTTCATATCAGCTGTGATTCTGCAATCACCTTTTATTAATAGTATGGAACTTGTTTTGAAAAGGCAGATACTATAATTTCAAAATATCCTGCTGTTTGAATAAACTTTTTTCTTTTCAGATCAGCATAGGTGCAGCAGTTGCAATTCTGAGTGACAAACTTCAGTTTCCATCCTTTCTACGGACAATGCCAAATGACAAATTTCAGTACCCTGTCCTAGCCTATTTGGTCATGTATTTTGGTTGGACCTGGATAGGTATTATAGCTTCAGATAATGAATATGGTATCCAGGGTAGTCTAAACCTGAAAAGGGCTCTTGGTGCTAGTGGAACATGTGTTGCTTTCACAGAAATCATTTCACAGACCACCTCCAAGAATCAGGTGCTTCAGATCATTGATGTAATCAAAAAGTCCACTGTGACAGTTATTGTTGTCTATGCAACCAGGATGGAGCTTATGTCATTAATGGATGAGATTACAAAGCAAAACATTACAGGAAAAGTCTGGATGGCCACTATCAGTTGGATAATCTCCCCTATTTTCTCAAAGAAAGATTCATGGAAAACCCTTAACGGCACCTTCGGACTTGCAATCCATAGAGGGGTGATTCCTGGTCTCAGTGATTTCCTTCACATACTGCACCCTTCTACATCTCCAGATGACATTTTTATCAGGTCATTCTGGGAGGAAGCATTTGACTGCTATTGGCTGACTGATGATAATGGACAAGAGTATAAGGATATGAACAGAACACATACTCCTTGCACAGGTGCAGAAAAACTGGATAAATATGACCTGTCTAAATTTAATTTGTTTGACTTTAGATATGCCTATAACAGCTATAAAACAGTGTACACAATTGCACATGGCTTACATGATCTGCTCTCCTGCAAATCCAGCAGTGGACCTTTTACTAATAAAACTTGTGCAAGCATCGATGATCTTAAGCCATGGCAGGTAAGATAGTTTCCTTTCTTTGGCAAGAGGTATTTTCTCATCACATGTACTAAACCTACTAAGATTACTCAGGAATCAGAATAGACTAAGTGGTCCTTCGTGCCTGTTCCCCTACTACTCAGTGGATTGCTCTAATATCTTTAACATACAACCTTTTAAAGGGGTACTGTCAGCTTTTCCCCTTGTTTTTTTTCCCCATCTCTCAACAGTGTGCCTCTATGCACACATTCATCATACATGTTCAATATAATACCCCTGTATATGCCAAAAATAATAAATCTTACCACTTTTTCCTATTTTCACAGCATTTTGTTTTCAAACGGTCCAAACTCAAAATGATCTGACCACTGGAAGCACAATGTGTGCTGAGAACGTGGATCTCAAATGGAGTGCAGACATGAAGTGCAACATTTTACACGCCAATACTACAAAGATGCTTGTACTTTGTATTTTGGCCTGCAGAACCAAATTTGCTGCCTGGGAATCAAAACTGATCACTGATAGTGCTACTAAATACATTTGAGAACTGGTGACCAAATCCTGCATACAGGCTTTGTGTAGAGTATTCAGATACAGGCTGAACAGTAAAGGCCCAAGGATGAAACCTTGTGGGGCACCAGAGTGAACTAGCAGACAAATCAATAGGGAATCTTTTTTTTTTAACCTGCTGTGTTCTGGTTTCAAGATAGCTTTTGAACCAGTTTACTAAGGTAGGGCAGGAGCCAAGGGAGGGGAGAGAGTTTAGGAGGGGCGAGTGCTTCACAGTATCAAAAGTCTTGGTCAAGTCAATATAAATTGAGCCAACAATGTGACCACAGTCCAAGACTTTGTGAGTGTAATTTGTTTATTCCAATAAGGCTGTGGTTGTACTATGTGCTGAATGGAAACCATGCAGCTTGGGGCATTGGATGTTGTACTTGGTAAGGAATTCACTAAGTTAATTGGCCACTACTCTCTTTAGGACTTTGGATAAAGGTGGGAGAATCGAGATGGGGTGGTAGTTTGAGACTAGAGATTTGTCACTGCTTTTGTGCATGGACATGAGAATTGCAGCCTTCCACTGATTGGAGAACTGTGTAAGGGACAGGGAAAGGTTCAGAATGGTGGTAAGGGGTTTTAGCATGACATCCAGTAATAGGTATACTAGTTTCATGTCAAGGGTGACACTGCTGTACCTGGTTTTACCTAGTACCTTAAGCAGATATTTTGTTTGCCTTAGCAAGTGTGGTTCTCCTAAAATAGAAAAGGGGATGTGGGGGGACTGCAATGTCATGAGTGGCACTAGTGTTAGACAAGTCAAAGAAGTTGGGTAGAAGGACCTGGCTAAGGTCTGTAAAGGCTGTGTTAAAGCTTCAGATATGGAATTAGGGTCTTGCACAGGGGTGTCATTAAAAACTACCACTATAAATGCTACCTTATTTGGCTTACCAGTGAGGTCCTTGATTGATTGCCAGAAGTTCCAGATGTTTCCCCATGAGTTTGTGAGCTCATTTTGAAAGTAGTTTTTTTGGCCCTGTGGATTTCCTGGGTGCAAGAATTCCTACCAGCTCGATAATGCTGCTTGTCAACCAGACTACCTGTGGACTGTGCAAGGTGCCAAAGATTATACCTGGCTTTCATCTTGCTTAATAGGTCAGCAGAAATCCATGGGTTAGTTACCCCCTGGAGTTAGATTTACAACCTGGGGCAAAGATGTCACATGCTTTGTTAAAGTGTGTGATGGGGCAGCTTAATGCAAGGTCAATATTGGAGAATGAGACTAGGGGCCACCAGTCACACTGTGCAAAGAAGACCCAGAATTGATTAAGTTTCCCTTTTTTCAGCATCCATTGATGTGTGATTTTAGAAGGGGGTTTAGTGGCTTTATTTGACCAGAAGATAATAACAGGTGAGTGGTCACTGATCAAGTCTGGAAGAACAAAGGTACTAATATGTCTTTGAGGTTGAGTGGTGAGAATTAGGTCCAGAAGTGTGTTGTTGCCTGCTCTCAAGTTAGCTCTCATGGGGAGGTCACCAGTTGGGAGATGTTGTGTGCTGCAATGACATCTTTAAACTGGGTGACATTAGGGCCAAGCAGCTGATGTTAAAGTCACCCATGACAACAACCTCTGATAGATTTGGCAAGCTTTCTAGGTGATCAATAACCAGATTTATGCCGTATTTGTTTTCACGGGGGATGTTTACAGAAAACACATATAGGGCTTTACCATGCTGATCAAGGAGAATTTTAATACCAAGAATTTGGGACTGATTAGCTAGGGAAGCACGGGGTAGTACCTGACCCTTCAGTGAGTCCTTCAAGTAGGTAGCACACCCTTTCCCTTTTGCCTAACCTATCTTGCCTGAATAGTGGATAGCCAGTGAGAGTTAATGCTGAATCAGGTAATTCATTCGAGAGCTAGGTTTCAGTCAGCGTGCGTACATCATGGTTATGCTGAGTCACCCAGACTTGGAGGTCACTGAGTTTTAGTAAATGGCTCAGAATGCTAAGGGATGCTAGTTTAAGGAAGCCATTTTTGTATAGCCTGTTTGGAGGGCATGCAGAGGACTTGGGTTGGGGTGAACATTACTAGAGCTAAGAAGTAGAAACAGTGTGGTCCTAAGAGGTATGCAGGGCTATTATATAGGACATATGTGACAAATGTGTACATTGAGAAACACTGTTGAGATATGGGAAAAAATGAGGTTCAAATCTGGCAGTGCCTCTTTAAAACTATCACTGTCTTTTGCTTGGACAATTTCTCTTGGTAAAGCATTCCATTGTCTTACCAATTTCTGCAGAAAATATGATTCTCTGGTATCTGTCCTATACCTTCTCCCTTGTAGCTGCAGATAGTGACCCTTTATATTATGAGTACAATTTTTAATACTAATCACATTTCTACACACTGACTTTTGTCTCAAAGTATATTGTAAAGTAATAATATATCACCACATTCCTCCTTTTTTTCTAAACTATATAATCCTAGAAAATTAAGTACTGTTTTAAAATCCTGCCGCTCTAGACCATATATATAATTAGTGAATCTCCTTTGCACATTTTCTAATCTTTGGATTTGTTCCTTTAATGTGGGCACCCAGAACTGTAAGCAATAATCCAAGTATGGTCTAGCCAAGAATCTATACAAGGGTATGATAACATCTTTGTGTCTACTACAAAAATGTATTTTTATGTTGCCTATAAATCTAAGTACTTTATTACTATTTTTTTATTATTAATTGAAAATGTCTGATCAGGCTGTATAATAACCCCTAGATCTCTTTCCTGATCTACACTACTTAGAATGTGACTGCCCAAATTATTATGTTTCCTGTGATTGTGCTTAATAAAATGCATTACACATGTATCTTTGTTAAAATTCATACCTTATGTGTCCAACCATGCTTGTATTCTATCGATATCCTTTTGTAATTTTAACGTACCTTCATCAAATAATGTCAGACCTCCCCTCTTTGTATCATGTGTGAACTTAATAACATTACTTTTGATTCCTGTCTATGAATCTGACATACAGAGTATGAATAGAACTAGACCCAAGACAGAGCCTGGTGGCACATCACTTGTCACCAAAATGCTGTTAGAAAATCCTCTGTTCTTACAGCTTGTGACCACACATCCAACCAACATCCTATCCACTTAACAAGCCTGGTATTCAAACCTATGCCACCTACTTTCATAATCAGCTTTCTGTGTGGCACTTTTTTAACGGGCCTTAGTGAAATCAAGGAAGGATAAGCCAGAGATCTTATGTTAATATTTCTGTTCATTTCATAAATAGAGCCTATATAGGATTTTGCAACAGTGTTGGGTGAAACTGTTCATCCACAAGTGGGATTTTACAAAACTGTAATTTCTGCCTGTTGAAATTAATTCAGTAGAACATATTACTCTGTCTCCCCATTCTGCTAGTTGCCAATGTTTGAGGTTTTGATTCCACAGTGGATTTTCTCCTACAGAAATTTGAATCCAGTCAATGGAATTCATATTCCACCTTGACATACAGATTTAGATTTTGCCATATTGGTCCTTGTAAGAACAGATCCAGAAGCAAATGATTTGATACCTTTTATTGGACCAACCTAGATGTAACAAAAAGAACAATGTACTTTAGCTTTTGGACCAATGTAGTCCTTCTTCAAAAGCTTGATGACAATTATTTAGAAAATCCCATACTTTTAACACCTAGATCATGCAGAAAAAAAACTCAGAAAAAAATTCCCATTGCTTTAAAATACTAATTTAAAAAATACCACAAGACACATCAGAAAAGCTGAAAAGTACCAGTTCTGCTTCAGCTGAAAAGGCCTAATGGTCAGATGTGCTTAGAGCATAACAACATGCAGGGATTACACTGCACATAATTTAAAATGACTTAGAGGTACCATCAGAGTAAGATAAGAACATCTCGAGCATAGAGCTGTTTAGCCCAATTATGAGTCAAAACTCATTCAGATTAAATACATGCTATAATGTGACATAATTGTAAATTAGAAACAAGCCACACAAAATAGAGCTACAAAAAGTAAATACACGTACATGGCATACAAAGGGTTTAAAGTAAAGTTTACCTGATGTGCGTAATAGATTCACACGATATGGAATGTAAAACTTAGCTGGAAACATTAACCAACTATACTTTCAAAAAGGTTATTCTGCTCCATAAACATTAAGTCCTTTAGGGTCATATATTCAAAGCTTTGAGCCCAGCGCAAATCTGTTGTTCTGGAATAGTGCTGAATTTGCTCCGGGCTGCAATATTCAAAAGCCATTTTGGTGCTGGGTCTGTGTGATAACACCAATGCTAAAAGTTTATGTATGAAGGGGAGGGGAGGTAGAGGAGTGGTCATGAATGCCGGCACACTGGCATATTCAAACATGATCTGGTCAGAGCCGATATGTCTGTGAGAACTTTTGGGATGCTTTTACCCATCATTTCTAATGAATTTGCACAATGCAGATCTGTGGAGAGGCAGTTTCAATGCAGCCTTCCTTGTACACATTTTTACAATGTGTTTTCCTAGAATATGCCTGCTGATTGCTATATATTTAGTCTTGATAATTTGCAGAAGAAATGGCATCTTAGTTTCGGTGGGGGGTCTACATCTACACAATAGTATATTGCATTGTGTAAAATCAGAATGCATTAAAAACAGTATTTTACATCCGGGGGATATATTAATTGTTGGATTGATGCACAAGCAGAAAGATGCATTGCACAAAGAGGTTGCACCAGTTGGCACTGATACAATATTCAAGGGAATGTGCCACGGTACAGGATATGCATATAGTGAAGCCCACCAGGATGAAGCACAGCACTGCAGTATTCTGCAGCAGCTACTGCAGCAAACAATGCAGTTTCAAATGGAGTCAATCCCTTTGGCCTTGCAGCAAACCTGTGACACTGCACTTCATCCTGGTGGGCTTCATCATTCCTGTTGAAAATGTGACCCTGGATGGGAGTCACAGTGCAGGTGGCCACCAAGGCAGGTGCATCCAGGGTGACCCCAACTGAATACCTTCCAGGTGGAATGCATGGCACATACCAGTGTGCACCATAGCCCCCATGGTTAATATTCAGCACAGGAATGCAAATGAACTAATTGAGCATGCAGGTTGCAAAGAGGCCTTATGCATGCTCATTACCAGCTCATTTGCATGTTGGCATGGGGATGAATGAGCCAGAGCAGCTCTCACCCACAAGCCCCAACCCCAATCGCTCCCATGTGGGACAGACCCTGAAGTCTCTGGTGGTATAGTGGCACCCCCCTTCCACTGATTCCACCAGCCCTGATCATACCAGAGTCCAGGCTCTATCAGTTCTGTATTATAGGGAACCCAATGTCATCCCTAATTGCAGCTGAATACATCTACAGTCTATGTCCATAGTGTAGTGGCCCCCATTTACCCTCAACAGTACACCGATACCCCCTTCCCTGCCCATCCCATTGTGATGAGTGGCTCTGTAATGAGATTGTACCACTCTATTGGCAGGTGGTAGAGCACTCACAGAAGGTTGCTAGACTGTGTTGTACATAGGTACAAGCCGTATGTGGGTGATAAAACCCAGTGGCCATATTCCTCAGGCACTGGCATGCAGATCCATCATCTGAGTACCACTGCACTTCTCAGTGTGGGTGAAGACTGATGCTGTACCCAATCACACAGGTCCCAAGACAGGAATGTTACAGCCAACCTCCCATTCATTTGTGCATTGGGAAACTGTGGATGAACTGACTATAACCTAAAGTGTGCACTGCAAATGGCATTACAGGATACTGCACCCCCTCACACTCAGGATACTTCAGCAGTCCAGAGGGTGGCATGTTACACAGGGGAACAGGGGAGAGTGTGGACTTGCAGAGATGTATGACAGCAGGAAGATACAGTGTTGGCAAATCAAGCCTTGGAGGTATGTAAATACTGAGCAGCAAATCAGAGCAATTTTCCTTATAAAAGGCTGTTAATATAATAAATAAAGAACAAAGTTATGATCCTATATTTTGTATCTTGGATAGAACAAGGGAGATGCTACATCTCATTGTCTCAGGGATGTTCATTTACCCATTTTGGCACAGTATTTACCTAGGCTGTCCCAGATTAGATGCAATATCTTGTTTTCAGTGGGGTCATTTACCATTGTTTCAATGTATTTATTCAGGCTACCTAGACCAGGGCCCCTGTATTGAAAGGAGACATGCAGTGGAAAAGGGAGAGATTGTACAGCACAGCTCCAACAAAGCACAGCAGCATGGTATTTAAACATTTGGGATGCACCAGCTGGAAAGGAATTGGCCAGGGCACACACAAATGGTATGCCATTCAAGTCAAGGTGACAATCCCATGCACATGCTGTGCTGCAGCCTATTCAGTGGGAATGTGCCCCTCACAGTCTAGAGCACCACCCACAGTTAGGACATGAATAGCTCGACTAACCCAGTCAGCTGGCCACATGCAGGCTGTAGATGTGCACCCAGCTGCACAGCAGCCTGGCAGCCCTGGTGGACCAGAGGTAACCCCTTTCTATCCCCAATCTAGCCAACTCCATCCCTGAAGAGCTCTATAACATAGGGCCCCCCAGATCAATTGCACCAGAGGAAACCATGGTCCATATCCATAGTCTAGAGGACTCCCATCCACTGGCCCTGTACACAGACACCCTCACTCCCCCCATACCCAACCTGTTGCAAAGACTGGCATTGCCCTCCACAACCTGCCTTGGCCAGCCATTGATTGCACTGAACCTGGGCTTTGGACCTGCACTCTGGAATCACCCAGCTGGCTGTACTGTGCATTGGGGCACCATGCCAGCTGCAGATCAAACAGTGAATGCAGCTGTGTGTACATACATGGCAAACTGAAGAGGGAATTAATATTATATGTCACGATGGCCTTGGAATGACTTGGAATTATATGCTATGCATAAGGCATAATGAAGGACTATATGAAATAACAAATATCAAACTCATTATTTCATGAACTATGCACAAAATTAGTCTTCACAAGTCAGACAATCTTTCAAAATATACTAGTAATACATGTAAATAAATTTATTGCAAACAGAGACATTTATATATATATATTTTTTTTCAAGCAGAACACCTCTGCAAACCCAAGGAGTTCTGGAGGCAGATCAATGCACTGGTGAAAGGGAAGGCTGCCAAACTCCCAAGCTCCATTTCCGCCCAAGGTGTTACACTCGCTTAACGCCATCAGCAATAGATGAGAGAAGACATCTATTGCTGATGGCTTTAATGACTTTTTTTTACAGATCTAAACAAATACACCTCACAATTCAATAACTCTCCTGTGGCACCCTCAGTTCCTTCATCTGTGGAGGAAGTCTGGACTAGACCTTTATTTCACTTGAAACTGGTCACACGTAATGAAATCCAGAGACTTCTTGACACTTTGAAGGCTGAGAGTTCTCCCAGTCACGACTCCCTGGAGCCACAATTTCTTAAGCTGGGAGCTCCGGCCCTTGCTGGCCCTGTTCATGACCTATTTAATTGTTCCTTCTTGACTAGTACTGATCCTGGTAAATGGAAGGTAGCAGTTGCTGTACCAGTGCATAAAGGCAGATCCAGCTCCATTGTTGAAAATTTCAGCTCAATTTCCACCTTTTTCTCCCTGGCCGAAATACAGGAGTGCACCATTTGTAATCACCTTCAGAACTACCTGGATCACCATAATCTGCTTTCACCTGTCCAGCATGGTTTCACAAAGAACCACAGCACCCTCATGGCCCTGATTAAGATAACCTCAGACATCTACCAAGCCATGTACTATATTTCTGCTAGTGGTGCCATCTTTGTTGACCTTGCAAAAGCATTTAACCTAGTGAACCACAGTCTTCTGCTTAATCAGCTTCATGTTATTGATATGTACTCCAGTGCCCTTTACTGGGTCCATATCTATATCTCCTCCTGGTATCAAAGGGTCAAGTGGGCTGGCTCTTTCTTGGAATTTAGAACAATAACTTATGGGTCCCACAGAGCTCTATATTGTGTCCTTTATTGTTCTTACTTTTCATCAACAAATTACCCAACAACTGTGGCAGGGCTGCTGTGCATCTCCATGTGGATAATGCTATCATGTACCACTCTTCTCCTGATGTTATTTGGATTAATAGGGAGCTTACATGTGAATTTGCCAAACTTGAGGATTGGTTCATGTGTAATCAGTTTGTCCTAAATACAAAAAAGACAAAAAGTATGCTCTCCTCTAATCTACCTCCCTCCTCCTACCTCCCAACCATCTCTGTATTACCCCCCTCAGTGGCTATGTTCTTGAGGCTGTCAATACCTTCACATATCTGGGTATTACTTTGGGTTCCTCTCTCTCCCAAACTACTTATGTCTCCACCCTAATTAAGACTCTTAATCAGAAACTGGGTCTTCTCTATTGCATCTGCCCTTTCCTCTCCTCAACCTCTTGCCTTAAGATCACCTCCTCTTCTCTTCTCCCTCTAGTTACCTATGGGGCTCCCTTTCTGCTCTCCACCAGTACTTCTAATATGTCTCTACTTGCTCAAGTATACCATAGGGTGGAACGGTCTGCCATAGGTGTCAACTCCTGCTTCTACCATTGTACTGTCCTCTCTTCATTGGACTGGTTGCCATATGAATCAAAATTGAGGCTCTCCTCTCTGAGCTTCTTGTACAAACTTGTCCAGAAATACACCCCACCTTGCTTCTGTGGGATTATCCATCAGAGACTGGCACCTCGAACCCTCAGATCAGTCTCCCTCCCTCCCTCTTCTCCTTAGAACTAACCTGTGACTATCTATCACATGAAACGTCTTCTTCTTTGCAGCAGTAGCTGGCTGGAACTCACTGCCCCATTCAGTTCTGTCCAGCACCTTTCTTCCTATATTCCAGTCCAGCTTATTTGCCTTTCTTACCTGCTCTGCTAAATGCAACTGCTTCTGTCATTGAAGTGCTCACCCCTGTGACAGCAGGCTATTGGACTCTGCACTACTTAGATTGCAGTTCTAATCAACCTCTTGTACCCTGGAGTGATGTTACCCCTTTTGTTGTCCGAACCCCCAGTCCCTCTCTCCATCCCTCTCCTCTGCCTTTGCTTCATTGCTCCATTTACCTGTTATCTGATACCCCCAACCCCTAACTGTTTATTTGCTTTGCTAGTAGTGGTTGCTGATGGGGCCTACACTTGTACATTGTTTAGAGTTGTGAGTATCTGAACATGTGATATTCTCTCTACTACATATTGTGTTGTGCATTTAGAACTGCTAGCTATGATTGCTATTTGTACCTCACTTGTGCGTAGCAATGCAATGTATGTATTGTAATTATATTTCTACTTTATTCCTCATTGTTACTTGACTTAATGTACTTAGAATACTTCTGCTGTATTCTGTCTCTTCCTAAATTTGCTGTAAATACCTTGTATTTTTGTGTAGTTGTCTTCCAGGTCAACCCTGGAAAAACGGGTTGTAATTGTCTCAGTTGTCTTACAGGGCTACCAACATTCAAATAAAATAAATATGTATTTCTCCCCCCTCTCTCTCTCTCTCTCGCTCTCTCTCTCTCTCTCTATATATATATATATATATATATATATATATATATATATATACAAATGCTATTTTTGCATCTTATAGTTGTTAGTTTTCAGATTATTTCTTATAGACTTTTTCTGTCCACCTGGTGGAATCTTAAATGAGTTAAGTAAATGTTATTATTTTATCAAGGGCCTGATCCAGCAACTCTGTAGATGCACACTCAGTATATCATATTGTAAAATGACAAAAAACAGTCTTCTGTTTGCAGTTGTTTGATCAGAAAGTTTATAAATGGTGTAAGTTCCTTTTGTTACATCTGTGTTGGTCCAATAGAAGGTATCAAATCATTTACGTCTGTATTACTCATGGTTTGTCAGCAGTTAATTAATTTGATGAGGTCTCTCTTGCCAGAGTTTGACTGTTTCTGTACCACTCCCCAAACACACACACACACGCACACACACACACATATATACTTTCTATAAGATATCTCAGTAACCCTTATCTGTTATGTTTGTGAAGTAGGCTGCAGCCCATGTCAAAAAGAAATGTATCTATTTAGTCTGGGTAGCTCACTGAAAACTTAGCAGTTTATCAGATAGGTCTTGAGTGGTTAAAAACAGTGTAAATCTTTACAAAATTTTCTAGGAAAGGGTAATATTTATGAGGTATGAATCTTTTTTAAAAGATATTCATCCCCAACTGAAGTGAATGTTTAAATGCTAATCATTTAAATGTGCAAGCTGTTGCATTTCAAAGTGGGTAAGCAAATCTCCAGTTTAATAGGCAACCAATATTTAACAAGCTGTTTCAGTTTCCTAATGGCCATCATATAAGCAGCTTGGAGTTATTTCTCCAACATTCTAAACAGAAAGAAGGGCTTATTTTATTTTAGTTGTCACAGTGATTTGTAGATATGGAAGGATACATTGAAATATCTGAAAAATGTGTTCCACAAAACTCAATTTTCAAGCAACAGATAGCAAAATGGCTGTAGGATCTGCCCATAGTCATAAAAAAAACAGCACCACACTACAGGTTTGTGCATCACCTGTAGTGTGGTGCTAAACTTCTTACAAAAAGCATGCTGTAATGTGAAGTAATTCAAAATGTAACTTTGATACACTTCAAATTACTTCTATGTCAATCTCTGCTAGTCAGTAGTCCCCCCACCCCCTTCATAATTCTCGACTTTTGTTGTCTGCATTACAGTCCTCTACCCTGGTAGTCTAGTGGCCACCCTTCATGATCCCCAACCCATTAGCAGGATAATATTAAACAATTCCCTGGTAGTTTAGTGGCCCACAACCCCCATCATAATCCCCAACTCTCATTAAATGTAAATACACTGTCTATACATGGTAGTCTAGTGGTCCCCCCCATCACAATCCCTGACCCCAAATCAATTAATTCCCTGGTGTGCTAGTGGCCGCCCACCCAGCAATGATGACCCCCCACAACATTCCCTCCAAATCAACCTCCAAAGGGAGTGGTACTGTAATAAATGAGTGTGTCCTTGCATGAGGAAGCGTGCATTCATTATAGTACCACTCATTCATAACTCAGTTGGTGACCAACTGTGGTGGTGTGAGGAAGGCTGAAACAGTCACCTGCTACATTCAGGGGTTGATTTGGGTGGAGGCTGGGGATGTCACTGCCAGGTGGGGTGTGGGGGGGGCATTGGACCACCAGAGAATTAATTGTTCTTGGGTTGTGGATCATGATGGGGGGTGGGAGGAACTCTAGACTACTGGGACTAGACAGTGTGTTTACACTTAATGGGAGATGGGGATCATGATGGGGGAGGAGGACCACTAGACTACCAGGGACTGTTACAAAGTTGTACCAAAACAGAGACTTTGATGTCAGATAAGGATTGCTTGGCCCATACAGTCTACCCAGTTCCCTACATAATGGGTATGCTGAAGACCCTAGTTAACCTACAGCCTATGTCCTGCCCCCCGCCAGGATTGCCTTATGCCTACCCATGCATTCCTGACACCCCCCATTGTTTTTCCACCCACAACTGCTGTGGGGTGCTTATGTTCATGATGGGGGCCCAGGGAAGCTGTCTTTTAGGGCATATATGGATAAGGGTAGTTTAAATTATAGTGCCACAGTAGTGCCACTATTGTTAGAGTTGAGTAACCACATTTAAGGTTAAAGTGTGAAATTTTTCAACTTAATAACTTTGCCAACGTAGGATGGTTTTGCCTGAAAGCTGGCATGCATGGAGTAGTACCATAGATCTCTGGATCTGCCAAGTTTTGTAATGGTTGGATATACAGTTGCGGAGCTATATAGCACCATAAAAAGTCATATTTATGCTTTTTTGTGCTTTCTTTGCTAGTGCTTACAGGTCACACGGTTTGTTCGATTGGTCCAAAAACTCCAGGGAACATGCAGCCAGGATCTCCAATGTGCCTTTCAAAAATATCTTGAAAAAAATATTAAATGGTTCAAAAGTTATTCAAAAAACAATTTTCCCATTATAGTCAATGGGAAAAGTTAACAAAAAGTTCAATAGTGTCGCAAATGCAATTTTTAGTTTCTCAAAACACCCCTGTAGTGTTGCAAATCCACCATCTTGTTTTCAGTTGGTGGTCACAAAAATGGTTAAATTTTGGACCCTCTAGGGACACAATTCTTGCTGTGTTCACCTAGCTGAGTCCTGAGGATGGTAGCCATGTCTTATTTTTTTGGGGGGGAAGGGTAAACACCCCAGAAATATGTTTTTAAAAGTTTTGTAAAAAGTAGTGTTGCACTTCTGACACTTTCATGCTTTCATTTGTGAAAGTGTCGTGATTTGCAACACTACTTTGTGACACTATGCCTGAAATAGCAGAAAATCTTTGCCACCCTGCTGCAAAAGGACGGTTTGGTCTTTTGGGTTAAAATTTGGAAGAAAGAAAGCTAATATCCCACAGATGTGCCTTTTGGTGGTTTGGTGAAAAAATATTAGAGGGCTGCAAAGTTACTGTACTCTGAAGTTGACAGTTTTCCCATAGGCTAACATTACGGCGTCCGCCGTGCCTTTCAGGGCCTGTATTTTGACAACGCTTCGAGATATGGACTTTTCGTCAGAAAAATGCTTAGCCTCCCACTAGAAAACTAAGTACACAACTAGCCAGGAAGGTCATAAATAACATAAGATTTACATTTTTTTCAACCTCATACGGTTCCTGAGATATAAGCAATTTACCATTCCAAGCGTTCATTTTCTGCTCCGAGGGCTATTATTATGCATACATTCTTTGTATTCACTGTGCTTCTGAATGCACCTTTTTGGGAAAAAAGTGTGTGCATTTTCTTTACTGTTACAGTTAGCGTTTTCACTTGCATTTCCATTACCGTTTGTGTTAGCGTTTCTATTTACATGACCGTATGCATTACCCTTTGCATTTGTGTTTGTGCTTGCGTTTGCATTACTGTTACCATTTGTGTTTCCATTACTGTTTTTGTTTGCGTTTCCTTTTGTGTCACCTGTCCATTACCATTTGCATTTGCTTACATGCTTCTGTTTGCGTTTCCATTTCTGTTTCCTTTGGCATCATCATTGGTGTTACCATAAGCATGTGTGTTTCCAGTTGTGTTGCATGACCGTACATGTTACCATTTGTGTTTGTGTACGTACTTGCATTTGTGTTTCTTTTGGCGTCATCATTGGTGTTACTGTAAGCGTTTGCATTTCCAATTCCATTACCTTGACCGTGTGAGTTACCATTTGTGTTTCTGTACATGCTTGCGTTTGCATTTCCTTTTGTGTTAGTGCCCGCTTTGGTGTCATTATTGGTGTTACCATTGCCATTTGCATTTCCAATTGGGTTACCATTACTGTTTGTGTGTTCATCATTGTTTGCATTTGCGTTTCTGTCAGCCTTAGCGTTCTCATTTTTGGTAGTGTTTCCATTGTTGATTCCAATACTGCTTCCTTCTGCATCACTGTTACCATTACCTTTTGCATTTCTGTTTGCATTTCTCTTACTGTTTGCATTTTTGTTACTATTTGCGTTCACATTTTTGTTGCCATGAGCATTTGCGTTACCATTTGTGTTACCATTTCTGTTTTCATTAATATTTGTGTTTGCATTTCTGTTACCGTTTGTGTTATCGTTTACATTTGCATCACCATGTGTGTTTCCGTTTGTGCTTGCATTTGCATTAAAGTTAGCATTACTATTTTATTTTACGTCACTGTTTTCATCACTGTTTGCGTTAACGTTACTGTTTGTGTTTTTGCATTTGCGTAGTGCACTGCACTGTCTTCTGTGACACATAGCACAGCCAGTGTGTAGTTTATTGGTCTGAAACTTGGTAGGCAGCAAGACAGTTGTTCAACGAACATGCCGTTGTTTGGTGAATAAATATTGTTCTGTTCCAGAATTATGGCTATTTGAAGTTGCCCCACTTCGCAGTCTGCCATTTTAGTGCATTTTTGGCCACAATTTCTGTCATTTTGTGTTGGAAGACTTCTTAAAGTAAAGAAACATAAAAACTGAATATCTTTGGAACAGTTTGGTCTTTTCACATGAAATTTGGAGGGTGTTGAGTGGGTATCATGGAAATGTAAATTATGCTCTTTACATTTTTTAAAGTAATTTGCTGTGGAGATACTGTATGATGCGGTCAATGTTTTTCACATAGCGTGCTGCATGGTGCTACTGCCTTTAAATTTATAGTGTAGGTAACCCTAGTGACTCAGAGGTGCCTTGCAGTGGTTTCATGTACAAAACATTAACAGGTGCAGAATAATGCCACTCTGATGAATGAAAATTTGGTTCATTACACTTCAATAACTTCTGTACCGTGTGTATGATTATCCTGGTATTTGGAATGTACAAATATTAATAATTCTGCTTTCAGTGTGCCTATGTTAGGGTTGCTGGCACTTACAGTTGCTGAATTGTGTATGTTATGTTGTTTGTGCATGGTGCTGTGTGACCATTGAACAGATGTACACACAATTCTGGACACATAGTGTGCCATGATACATGTCTTCATTTACCAATTTTCATTTCACTCAGTCATACAATTTTTTCCACAGCACAGTGACAAAAACTCACATGGTGGGAGTGCTCCCACCACCCCATTCCATTCACTATTTATAGTGCACATTCTCAAAAAGGAAGGAAATTTATGGCAAAAAAGCTCTATTTAATGCATCACTTAGGGTTGTTCCACAGTGACAAAAGCAAGGAAATTCTGTGTTAGGGTTGAAAACCCTAACTGCGCATTCCCCCCACCACCACCACCACACACACACACACATATACATGCAAGTAGGGGAAGGACCAATTGCGATCAAAGAATCTCATGATCAAAGAATTTACATTCTCACGATCAAAGATCGTTAGTGAGCCAAGAGCAAAGATTTTAAAAGCTTATAATTCTATTTTTTGACTGATTTTGATGAAACCAAAAGCATGGAATGATAGATCAGAGCCCCCTGAGCAAAACTCATCAAAGTTTTACTTCAAGATTTTTCCCTTAGCCAAGATATTTGTGTTTTTCTAATTGGAAAACAAAAAACAAGATGGCGGACCTAGCGATCAAAGAATTTAGAACATTCTCAGGGACAAACAATCTTGAACCGCGAGGCTGCAAATTCTTTGATCGCCAGGTGAGACCAGATGGCCAGAAAACCATTCTTTGTTCACAACACATACATATAAATTTTCCCATTGACTTATAAGGGGAACTTAAAACTGCTATAACTTTTGAATGCCTCAGTGTTTTTTTCAAGAGATCTACCATACCCTACTGTGCATACCAAATTTCAGGCAAATCTGTTGAATGGGTCCAAAGTTATTAACACATAATCATTTGAATGCCTGAAAGATTTTTTCACCAAATGAAAAGCAGCATGTTCGGCCACCAAAGCTCTTTCAAACTAGCCTTCTTGCAGAGCAGCACGCCACACAATAGCCACATCCAAATTCCCAAAAACTGCCTCCAAAAATGGATAATTTTGCATTTTTCAGCATTTTTGTTTGCAGAGACCGTAAGTCCAACCAAAACAAAATTTGGCAAATCAGGAGACCTACCATGCCCCACCACGCATACCAAATTTCAGGCAAACTGGTTGAATGGGTCCAAAGTTATTAATGCACAAACATTTGAGTTTAACATAGAAGTGACAACTGAACCCTAACTACAGTGGTGCGACCGAGCCATGATAATTTATTATAGGGGTGCGGTATCTCCCAGATATTTAGGCTTATGAAGCCACTACTGTTTTAAACTTGAAATTTTGCACATTAATAACTGTGGCCCCATTCAACAGATTTGCATGAAATTTGGCATGCACAGTGGGGCATGGTAGATCTTACATTTTTTGCTCACCAAAACACTGAAAAATGCACTTTTCGACAGTTATGTGGACACATTTTTGAATTTTGTCCATGGCACTATTTAGCCATTGTGTGGCATGCCATTCTGTGACTTGGCTCATCAGGAAGAGCTTGGGCCAAGGAACGCAGCACTTTTTGTTTGGTGAAAAAATATTAATCCATTCAAAAGTTTTTAAAGATTTAATTTCCCATTGTAAGTCAATGGGAAAATGTATATGGCTTTTTTGTGAAAGAAGAATGGGGTTTTGCCCATCTAGTCCCTCCTCACGATCAAAGAATTTGCAAGCTCGCAATCAAAGAATCTTTGATCATGAGGAATTCTTTGATTGCGATGGCTGCCATATTGTTTTCAGTTTGCAATAGGAAAAATTCAAATATCGGGGATTTCTGAAGTAAAACTATTTTGAGTTTTGCGTGGGGTCTTCCCTCTATCGAGCCATGCTTCGGATTTCTTTTAAATTATTTTTTAATTCTTTGATCGTGGCTCACTAATGATCTTTGATCATGAGCCTGTAAATTCTTTGATTGTGAGATTCTTTGACCATGATTTTTGATCTCAGGGGTGCGACTAGATGGCCAGATTAAATAAAAAATGTTCTCTGCTCAGGGGTGACTTATTAAGCCAAATGAGGATGGATTTTGCTTAGGGACTTTGTTCTATTGAGTCATGGCTGTAGTTTCATGTATTTTTGTGTAAAACTTAAGTTGGAACATTTTTTATTCTTTGATCGTGAGCCTGCAAATTCTTTGATCGCGAGAAGTTTTGACCGCGATCTTTGATCGAAAGGGCGTGGCTAGATGTTCAGATGAAAAAATCACTTTTCTCAGCACAGAGGTAACTTATAAAGCTAAACTAGAATGGGTTTTGCTCAGCGGGCTTCATTCTATCGCGTCATGGTTGTGGTTTCATGTACTTTTGTGTAAAAATTGACTTTTATCATTTTTTATTCTTTGATCACGAGCCTACAAATTCTTTGGTCATGAGCCTGCACATTCTTTGAATGTGAGATTCTTTAATCACAATCTTTGATTGTGAGGGAGGGACTAGATGGTCAGATTTGGAGGGACCAGACAGCCCTATTTTAACAATTTTAAAAATTAAATATCTCGGAAACGGTTTGGTCTTTTAACTTGAAATTTGGAGGAGATGACAGAATGTGCTGTAGATGTGAATTATAGTGTTTAGGTGTCAGACAATACATTTTGTTGTGGAGATATTGTGTCTTGCAGTTTACGTTTTGTGGACAGCATTTTCCATTGTGGTAGTGGCCTGAAATTTATAGGGTAACTAGCCTTACTGAAACATACAGGACAAAACAGCCTAGCCTTACTGCCATGGATGTACTTTTTAGTCATTAGGTGTGTAAAATGTAAACAGGTGCAGAATTATGCCACTCTGATGAATGAAAATCTCAAACTTTTAAATGTTATATCTCGTAAACGCTTTGGTCTTTTAAACTGAAATTTGGAGGGTGTTGAGGGGATGTCCCGTACATGTGAATTATGGCATTTAGGTGTTGGAAAATTAATTTTCTGCAGAGATATTCTGTGACACACTTTATGTTTGCATATAGCGTTTTGCATTATGGTAGTGGCTTCACATTTATAGGGTACCTAGCCTTACTACCATAGAGGTAATTTTTAGTGGTTAGGTCTCTGACATGTAAACAGGTGTGGAATTATGCCACTCTGATGAATGAAACTTTGTTATGCTTCAAGGATGATGAGCGGGTCCATGAGGGGGAGGAGGGGGCACCCTAAAGGTCTCATTTCCTGACTTTTTGTGTTTTAACCCTAAATGATGCTTTAACAAAGTTTTTTGCATAGAATGTCCTTACTTTCTGAAAAAGAATAGAAAAGTACAAAGTTGTGGAAGTTGGTGGGAGCCCACCAACTTGTAAATCTCTGCGTAAGATAAGAGTACAAGTATTGAATATCATATGTATTGCTGGGAGCACATATGGTTGGGAGTGTGGATCCAGAAAGCTACCACTATGGTGAAAGAAAGCAAAGTGTCAGTCACCAGAGTGGCATAATTCAACACCTATTTACATGTCAGACAAGTAACCACTGAAAACGACCCCAATGGCAGTAACTCTAGGCACCCTATAAATGCAAAGCCAGTACCACAATACAAAACACCATATGCAAAACATAAAATGTTTCACGCAATATGTGCACAGCAAATTAATTTTCCAACAGATGAACACCATAATTCACATGTACAGGACATCTCATGAAGACCTTCCAAATTTCAATGTAAAAGACGAAACCGTTTCCAAGATATAACATCTGAAAGTTTGAGATTTTCATTCATTGGAGTGGCAGAGTTCTGCACCTGTTAAGATTTTAGAAACCTAATGACTGAAAAGTACATCCATGGCAGTAAGGCTAGCTACTCTACAAATTTCAAGCCACTACCACAATGGAAAACGCTGTTTGTAAAACATAAACTGCGCCATGCAATATCTCTGCAACAAAATGTATTGTCTGACACATAAACATCATAATTCCCATGTACAGGACATCCCATGAACACCCTTCAAATTTCAAGTAAAAAGACTAAACCGTTTCCGAGATACTTAATGTTAAAATTGTTAAAATTGGCTTTTTGTTGCATTAAAATCTGGCCATCTAGTTCCTCCTTCACAATCAAGGATCGCTATCAAAGAATTTGCAGGCTCATGATCAAAGAATAAAAAATGGTGAAAGTCAAATTTTACACATAAATACATGAAACCACTGGCATGGTTCGATAAAACGAAGCCCTCTGAGCAAAACCCATCCTAGTTTGTGTTTCTAGGTTGTCCCTGGGCTGAGAAATTAATTTTTTTCATCTGGCCATCTGGTCCTCACCTCACGATCAAAGATCGCGGTCAAAGAATCTCGCGATCAAATAATTTGCCGGCGAGCGATCAAAGAATTTGCAGGCTCACAATCAAAGAATAAAAAATGGTGAAATTCAAATTTTACACATAAATACATAAAACCGCCAGCATGGTTCAATAAAACAAAGCCTCCTGAGCAAACCCCATCCTAGTTTGTGTTTCTAGGTCACCCCTGGGCTGAGAAATTGAATGTTTTCATCTGGTCGTCACCTTACGATCAAAGATCATGGTCACAGAATCTTGTGATCAGAGAATTTGCAGACTTGCAATCAAAGAATTTGCAGGCTCACAGTCAAAGAATGAAAAAGGGTGAAATTCAAATTTTACACATAAATACATGAAACTACTGGCATAGTTTGATAAGACGAAGCCCCCTGACTAAAACCCAGCTTCATTTGTGTTAATAACCCACCCCCAAGCTGAGAAATGTACTTTTTTCAACTGGCCATCTTGTCCCTTCCTTGCGATCAAAGATCTCCATCAAAGAATCTCGCGATCAAAGAATTTGCAGGCTAGCGATCAAAGATCGTTAGCGAGCTGTAATCAAAGAATAACACTTTTTAAAACTCTATTTTTTCACCATTTTGAAGCAAATTACAGCCATGGCTCGATACAGCAAAGCCCCCTGAGTAAAACCCATCCAAGTTTTACTTCAGCAGTGACTCCTGAGCCAAGATATTTGAATTTTTCTGGCAGCAAAATGAAAACAAGATGGCAGCCATTGCAATCAAAGAATTCTCATGATCAGAGATTCTTTGATAGTGAGCCTGCAAATTTTTTGATCGTAAGGAGGAACTTGATGGCAAAAACCCCATTCTTCTTTTGCAAAATAACCATATAAATTTTCCCATTGACTTATAATGAGAACTTAAAAGTTTTATAACTTTTTAATAGATTAGTATTTTTTCACCAAACGAAAAGGGTCTTGTTCCTTGACCCAAGCTTTTTCAGATAAGCCAAGTCACAGAGAGGCACACCACACAATGGCCGTGCAGCACCATGGACAAATCAGGGGTTGCAGGAAGTAGGCAGTTGGTTAACTAGAATCTGTAGCTTATCCAATAGGTAGGGAAATGGGCAGACTGGGTGGGCCAAGTGGTCCTTATCTGCCATCAAAGTCTATCTTTCTATGTTTCTATGTGGACAACTGCAGACATAACTGGCGAAAAGTGCATTTTTCAGCATTTTGGTGCACAAAAAAAGTAACTGAAACAAAATTTGCCAGATCAACAGATCTACCATGACCCCACCATGCATACCAAATTTCATGCAAATCCATTGAATGGGTCCAAATTTATTAACGTGCCACATTATGAGTTTAGCAAAGAAGTGCCTACTCAAGCCCCAATTATACATATATATATATATATATGTGTGTTTAATGATTGAAGTGATGCATGGACAAGTTGTATGCACTGCTTGTACCTGCCAACACCCGTACCCTGTGGCATCCAGCCTGTACTTTCAGTCCCACCAACAGGGGTATGCTGTAAGCACACCTTGGCATGCAGCTTCCAGCCTATACTTTCATTCTGACCAAAAGATGGAGCTGTGTGCTCCATGTATTAGCACTAGGCAAACTACATGGAAATGTTAGGCTAAGCAGCAAATAATGATTTGCAGTTGTGACTGTTTGCCCATAGATTACCTAAGTAGGTTAATTTGCATAAGAGTTTTGAATATAGCAAACTTTTGCCCAGGGCTAAACTGTCTGCAGTGCAATTGGGTTAGCCCCGGGCAAACCTCCCATCAGCATAGCACTGTTCTGCAGTGTGTGGCCTGCATCTTTATTTGCAGTTGCTGTGAGATACCTCTGTGCTATCACACACAATGCCCTCCACCTGCAACTCTGCCTTGCTCCACCTCTGTGTCTACTGAGCAGCCATTCCAATTTGCACTTGCCTGTTGCTATATTCAGTGCTGTCTAATTTCTAGGGCTATTAAGCACTGCATTCTCATCCCTGGTTGCCCTGCTTCCTTTGCACACTATATTCAGCAGGTTTAGCCCTAGGGCTATTTCTTTGAATATAGCTTGCTTTTGTTTCTGAGCTATTTTATCATACCGGGCAGTGCTAATTTTGCCCAGAGACTTAGTTTTAAATATCTGGCCCCTAGTGTTGTAACAAAAGTTTATACATGATAATATAAATTGGCAGTATAAGATCCAAACAGGGTGTTTTGTTTGGCTCTTTTACTGCCAATTTATATTTTCATGTATAAACTCCTGTTACAAAACTATGCACTACGGTCATAGACCCCAACTATGATATAGCAACTCATGCACTCTGCACTAAACTTGTAACTAAATAACAAATGCATAGTCCAGCCTGTAACATTTCTGGACCTGATGTTTCACCCTTTATGTACCCATTATGTAGCTGTTATATGCACCATTGCCTATGAATCATTTGTATTGCATGTATGTAACTCCCAGGTCGCATCTGGAAATGAGTGGATTCCCACTCAGTATGCTTATCTGGTAAATCTCTTAAATAAATAAATAACACTAAAAGTCTTAAGGTTTATAGAGCATAATAACCTGTTTGACAGTATAGTTGGTTAATGTTTCCAGCTTAGGTTTACATTCCATATAATAAATCTATAAAATATTTATTCATATGGTGCCTTTCTATAACCAAGGTGCCTTACAACAATTAAAACAGAGTAAATCATAAAATCAATCAATATAAATACTTAAAAGAGATAATACAGATAAAACCAAAATATGTATCAGTCCCCAAATGCTTTCCTCCACAAGTAAGTATTGACAGTCTGTTTGAATCTCTTCATGGTCACACACTCCCATAGCCGACGGGGTAGAGAATTCCAGAGAGTAAGGGCCACATGCATAAATGCTTGGGCCCCAGAGGATTTTAAACTAACCCTCAGAATCTCTAGCAACCCTTTGTCAGCCGAGCAGAGGGTTCAGACAGGGCAGTAAGGGTCCAGAAGCTCTTTCAGGTAGTCTGGGCCCTGTCCGTGTAGGGCTCCATAAGTCAGAATTCTGACTTTAAAGGTGATCCAGCACTGTACCGGCAGCCAGTGCAGTTTGCGCAGCACTGGAGAAATATGACAGGACCGAGAGGTTCCCGTCAATAACTGGGCTGCAGTGTTCTGCACCAGCTCCATGTGGTGGATGTCCACCCCAGATAGCCCTAGGTAAAGAGAATTGCAATAATCCAAGCATGAGGACACACAGGCATGGACCAACACATGGAGATCGCCAGACGGATCAAGATGCTTAACCCTGAAGAGATTCCTCAGTTGATAAAATGAGGATTTGAATAGTGCTGACACCTGCGAATGCAGTGTCAGACCTTCATCAAAAATTACCCACAGGTTTCGAACCTGTTCAGAGGTCAGGAGTAATAAACCTCCAAGAAAAAGTCCAGAGGGTGAACCTACCCCCAACCCCCCTATCTGGCACCCCGGGTTCAAAACCAGCACCTCAGTCTTTTCCGAGTTCAATCTCAACCAACTCGAATACATCCAGTCCTGGATTTCAGTGAGGCAGTTATTAAATATTGAGATAGCGCTCTATCCTGGTTGGGTGCAAAAGAGAGGTAGAGCTAGGTATCATCAGTATAGCAGTGAAACCTCAGTCCATACCTTCTTACAATGTCTCTGAGGGGTAGCATATACACTGCAAACAACATGGGGGATAACGACGATCCCTGAGGCACCTCACAAGACAGAGGAACTGGGTCAGAGGAGTAAATCCCTGATACTACCCTCTGAGTTCTTCCAGTGAGAAAAGATGTAAACCACCTGAGGACTGTACTAGACAGGCCACAGATGGATCTCAGGTGACTGAAGAGTACTCCATTGTTCACAGTGTCAAATGCTGATGAAAGATTGAGAAGAACCAAGACAGAATGTTTTTTTTCCAATCTCTTACCATCAGGAGATCATTGAGCACCTGAACTAGTGCCATCTTGGTACTGCACCTCTTTTGAAAACTGGACTGGAGAGGTTCATAGATGTCATGGATGGTCAAATGGTTCTCCAGCTGTACAGCCACTACTTTCTTGATCACCTTCCCTATAGAGGGAAGGTTTGAGATTGGTCTGTAGTTCACATGGCAGTCAGGGTCCAAAAAAACTTTCTTCAGGAGGAGTGTTACCATCGCCTCCTTCAGGGAGCATGGAAATTTACCTGTTTTCAAGGAGCACCAGACAGTCTGTGCAAGGACTGGACCAATGGTGTCAATACAACCCATCATCAGGGTAGTAGGTCCTGGGTCCAAACTACAGCATGTAAGGCATATACCCTGGACAATCTGCATAACATCCATGAGTTCCTGGTGGTTGAAGTAACTCCAGGAAGGTTGAGGAGCAGTGACTAAGTGCTGATCCAAAACAACACCCACAGAGTGTGCCAGTTGGAGCATTGCCCTGATGTTGTCCACTTTAGTCTTAGAGAATCGAGCAAGCTCATCACACTCCACTTGCAAAAAAGCTTTTCAAACCTGTAGACAGGCTGGATTGCACAGTCTATCCATGATTTCAAAAAGCTGAGCTGGTCAATTCTAAGCAGCCACAATCTCCCCAGACAGGAACTCTGCCTTCTTAAGGGTGATTGCGGAATGATAGGTCTGATAATGGTCTATCAATTTAAGATGGTCGGCATCCAGGAAGGATATCTGCCAGCAATGCTCTAATCTTCATCCTAGTCACCGCATCTCCCTTAAAGTCCCATCAAACCAAAGGGACCGAGGGCAAAGGGAGAGGGGATGAACACAGACAGGAGCAATGACATTCAGTGCTGCAGACATAGCTGTATTATAGGCCATAACTAAGGCCTCTGGGTCATTGTTTGCTGATGGAAGGACAGATAGGTCAAGCACCGCCACTAGGTCTTCAAAGCCTATATTTCATAAAGGGCAGTACCTGACTATGTCTGCAGGGGTAGGCCTATGAAAAGGGGGTGAAAACTGAACCCCACAGTGTAGTGATCAGACCATCTGACTGGTTCCACCCTGAAGTGTGAGGCTTCAATCACCAGGAGGAAGACTAAATCAAGGAAGTCACAATGTTTGTGGGTAGCAGTGGTAACAGTATGTGTAAGGCCCAATGATGTCATCAGCTGGAGGCTGTGCTGTCCAAATTGCGAGAGTTTGTCATCGACCCAGGCATTAAAATCACCCAGAACCATCAGCCTGAGTGACTCCAATGCCAGGTCAATCATGAAGTCCACCACTTCCTGAAGGAACAGCTTCTAATCTCCGGGTGGACGGTAGATGAGAGCGATCCTACAGCCTACACTTACTACCACGGTACACTCAGATGACCCAGTCTCCTCAACTTGTACACACATAAGGCCCAGTTCAGTCTTGAAACAGACTGTGACACCCCCACCACCACCACCACCATCCAATCTTGAGTGGTGGATCACGGAGTACCTGGCTGGAATTGCAGCCTCCAATATAGGGATGGAGTTTTCATCCAGCCAGGTCTCAGTGTTATAAGCCAGGTCCACTGTTCACACAAGATCTGCAATAATTGCAGTCTTGTTTTTTAATGGACCTGGCAATTGTATAATACCACTTAAGTTGGAAGAACTTCAAGGGCCGCCCAAACCACCTGCCCACCAGAACTGGTGGTGCCCTTGGGTATGGAAACCAGATATGGAGGATCACGATCAGGATTCCATTTCACCCAAGGGCATCTTCTGCACCTTATGACCCCAATGTGGTGGACCTGCTCATTCACTCTCCGCTGTTTGCATCGCCCAATCCCCCTCCCACCCGACGTGCAATACCCAGTGTTCTACAGCACTGGTAAATAGTAAACTACAATGGGGGGGAGATAAAGGGATGGAGGGTGCAAAGGGCAGAGGATGAATAATGCACGATAGTGGGGGCAGGCCTCTAACACATTCTGTTGACCACAATAAAACAACTATCAGCAGGGTAGGAAATAAGAAAAAAAAAGAAACAACCAAAAAGAAACAAAATAAATAACTATATGTAGACAAACTGTAAATTATCAGAAATATAAATCCCTCAGCTCTCACTTGAGGGAGAAGAAAAAGAAATATGAACTATAACCAAAATATGAACTAAATCAAAATAAACCCCCAACAGAAAAACTCAACCCCACCCAATAAATGTTGTAATAAAATTAACTTAAAAATAAAATGAACAAACTATAGCAGTCCTTCAGTCCCGGCCATTTCCAATATAAATGTAATATAATGTCAACCATATCCAGTGTTCAGACCAGAAGAAAAGAGAAAATTCACATAGATGAAAATCCAAGAGGCACCACTGCTCAAGACCCATAATTTATCCACTCGAAAACCTAGGCTGTCACCACGAAGTTGAGAGAGTTGCAGCAACTTAAGTATAAAGTACCTGGAAGCTTCCACCTTCAGGGAACCATAGTAACAGCAATCAATTTTCCTTGTGGGCTCATATAGTGTGAAACTATTGCTCACATTAGGTATACTTTATTTTAAACCCTTTGCATGCCACGTATGTATATTTACTTTTTGTAGTTCTACTTAGTGTGGCTTATTTTTTACTTACAATTATGTCACATTATAGCATGTCTTTAATCCGAGTGGATTTTGACTCATAATTGGGCAAAACAGCTCTAGTCTCAAGATGTTCTTATCTTACTCTGAAGGTACGTCTAAGTCATTTTACTTTATGTGCAGTGCACTGCCTGCATTATGTTGTGCTCTAAGCACATCTGACCTTTAGGCCTTTTTAGCTGAAGCTGAACTGGTACTTTTCAGCTTCTCTGATGTGTCTTGTGTTATTTATTAAATGATTATTTTAAACCAATGGGAATGTTCTCTGTTTTTTTTCCCTACATGATCTCAGTGTTAAAAGTATGGGATTTTCTAAATAACTGTCATTAAGCTTCCGAAGGAATGACTGTGTTGTCCAAAAGCTAAAGCACTTTGTTCTTTCTGTTACATCTATGTTGGTCTAATAAAAAGGTATCAAATCGTTTGCTTCTGGACCTATTCCACCTTGAGAAATTCTGTAGTTTGGAATCCCAGCATTACTCAGTTCCATTCTCCCATGAGAAATCTGTGAATCAGAATTTAGTATTTACACCCACACTAACCTGCGCTCTCTACAAGAGGTTGTGAGTATCCTTTAGCACTCAAGACAGCTTACATAATGTTGTTCATAAAAAGAAAACAATTAAAAACAGTGCCTAGCCAGCCCATCATCACAGTGGTTGGATTTCCGCTTGTGACGCCAGCGACCCAGGTTCGGGAATGAACTCGGATGCTGGAGGTCCGGCCGGTGAGACAAGGCTGAAACATCAGATGACTGCTCGTCTTCTCTCTGGGGGAGGGTGGGGATGCAACCAGGAGATTGCTGACCCCTGGCAGAGGCCAGGGGCTCAGCAATGCATGGCGTCCCACAAATAAATGGGGCCTGGTGATCGTTGGCTTAAGCCTAATGTTAGTGGCACACCACATCCCTGGGGGAGAAAATGGGAAAGAGCCCTGAGGCCGACCAGATGACAGTCACCAGCTTCTGCTGCCATGAGACCTCAGGCAGTGCACGAATCACCCTAGCATCACCCAGGGCAAGTATGGTGCTGACAACCTTCCCTGTGCCGTCCCTCTCAGAGGAGGGGGACCCACCTGGTGAAAGGTTTTGTCCGGGGGTTACCTGGGGCTGCAATATAGGGTGAAGAGGTGGCTGTACTGAGGCAGTGCAGCACGGAGGGCATAGGAGGGCCTGAAGGAGGCCCGCCTGGAGCTGGGGGAAAAAAAAAAAAAAACAACAGTTCATGGTTTTAGCTTTCATTCAGCAGAGTATTCCAGCCATCCTAATATCAAAGTGTTTCAAGCCAAGCTGACATTGTAATTAATTAATTAATTTACATGTTGACCAGGTGAGTGCACTGATCTCTGAGACCATTTTCTGGGCACAACCCAAGCCAACAAGATGGCACAAAGTATTTAACAGAACAAGCACAAAATAACAAACAATGAGAGCACATACATGACGAGAATTATTGAGATGCAATGATATTGCCCAAGAACCCTAACAGGGATTGTTTTAGTCATCAATCAATAAATACAGAAATACAAGTACAAAGGTGCAAATACCTCACCAGGGATTCAAGACTTACCCTGACAATCAATAACAATAATATGCATATTTACTCGATAAAGCAATAAGTAGAAAACGTACCAATAGGACATATTAATCTAATTAGGACACTGTTTGATTTCTGTGCTGGGGACACTTACAGGTGAAGATAGCTACAAGGACAGTCCAAGAGTCAGATATTCAAAATGTTGTGCTGAGTACAAACTGTTTGCACAGAGTTTGTGTGAGTCCACTGTATTGAAAAGGTCAAATAGCATGGGCAAACTGCATTAGTGCTGGGCAAAAGTATAATGTATGCAAAGGGCAAAACGAGTGTGTGTGTGTACATGAATACAGGCGCAATGCTATATTCAGTGCATTAGCACCATGCAAAGTGTTTTTGTGTGACTTAGCATGACACTTTGCATGGTGAAAATTACTGCCCAGGAAAAGGTAGTCTTAAATCTGGGCAAAGCTGCTTTGCATTACTTTTGTGCAGCTTTGCATGGCCTTAACCAGTAAATATAGAAAGAAAACAGACAAGGAAGAAACATGCTGCACACAGATGGCACCTCCTCTGATACCATCATCTGCCACCAGTTCCAGCCATGCCAGGCAGTAAGTGGTGACCTGGTGCCAAATGGACACCATGGCAGTGTGTCCATACAGCATATACCTGCAGACCACCCTTCGCTGGACACCAACAGAATCCAGCACAAACATGCAGCACTGAGGGCATGAAGGGTGTTGAGGCGAAGGTGTACAGGTGGCCAGTCTGCACCACATACTGGGTGCTGCCACAAGGCTGGGACATTCTACGCAGTGCAGTTGGTCCAGTGTTGGGAATAACCCAACATCAATGTGCCTATCTGTGGTATGTGCCCCCCCCCAGTCAAACAACAGCATAACAGTAATGTCCACTGTCAGTACACACCTGCAAGATGGGTCTGTCACTGTGTAAGGTGCAGCAGTCATTGATGCCCTACCCCTACACACCATAGGCATTGATGCATCCCTCACACTACAGGCCCCCATGTTACTGCAGTGTCTGCTGTGCACTGCAGCAGGAACTACAGTTTGACAATTGCATGCAGCACCACCACCTGTGCCTGTGCTGTGTAGTACCCTGAGCCACAATATTCTATGTGGTTCTGTACAAATGTAGCCAGCAGCTACCACCATGCACTTCCAGACTGACCTACAGGTGGAGCTGTGTGCAGACCTAGTCAGCCCCTGCACTTCAAGACTGACCTACAAGTGGAGTTGTGGGACCCTGCAATAGTGCTGGGGAGACTGCTTGCAAATCAGGACATAATGAGATGCTAATCTCGATGTTTGCCCAGAGACTGCTTAAGTAGGTTCATTTGTATGTCACTTTTCAGTATAGCAAATTTTTGCCCCAGGCAAACGTTTGCACTGTGCAGACATCTTTTGCATAGTGTAAACATTTCGGCAACATGGTACATTTCTGAAGAATGTCACATGCGCTGGTGCTTGCAGCATTAATGAATCCACTCCTTTGCTAGCACACACATTGGCAACATTGTCCACCTTTACCTTCCTCCATATCACAGTGCACTGGGCTGCTGTTGTGGTTTGCACTTCCTGACTACTATTTTCAGAGCTGTCTTATTTTCCAGGCTACTTTTCACTGCACTTCCAGCCCAGCTTGCCTGGCTTCTTTAGCGTGCTACAGTCAGCAGGTTTAGCACCAGGGTTATCCTTTTTGCATATAGCGGGCTATTGGTTCTAGGCTAAATTAGCATGCTGGGCAATACTAATTTAGCCCCAAGACAAAGTTTTGAATAGCTGGCCCCTAATGCACAACTTAAAAAGGGAGTGTGAGTCAAGACAACAGAGGGAAATAGGCAAGCTGTTCCTGTGCCTGGGGCAGAAATAGATAAGGCCATTTGACCCGTGCAGGTGACAGTTTGGAGAAACTCTAGGACAAGATGTGAGGAGGGCCAGAGGCACCAGGCTTGGGTTTATGGAGGAATGATACTGGTGAGAACTCTTTCTCACAGAGGGAGCGGTAAACCAGGCTGCCTGCTATATACTCATGCAGGGCTTGTGGGGAGAGCCAGCCATGATCCTGGTAGGTGGAGCAATGATGAGCTGAATAAGGGGCCAGTAAGGCAAACATACAGATGCTGCTGCAAGCTGTATTAAGCTTGGACAGGTTAGAAGATGAGATTTTTGTATATAACAGTTGAATCCAGAAAGGGGAGCAGTGCAAACTGGGCTATGGACAGCCACAGTTCTGGGGTCATAATGTCTTTTAGTTAAAAGCTAACAGCAAGCTTCTAAGTCACTCATCTGTATTAGCCTGTAATACACCAAATAATGTAATTGACATTCAGCAGTGTTAGCCAGGATGCAACACAGTAATGCTGCAGTATAACACAAAATACTGTAATACACTGCAAGGAACACTGTAATTCAATGGCAATTAAGCCCTTTTGTCATGCAGTATTTTATGATGTTATTTACTGCAGAATATTGCATTGTATCATGACTGGCTCTACTGTAAAACATTCTGTAACCTGAGAGGTCAACTAAGGTCTTTAATTCTCCAATAACTCAGGGCTGAGGAAGAGAGGGCGAGGGGGGAGACAGAGACAGAGAGACAGACAGACAGAGAGCAGAGGAGAGCTCTCTTTACTTTAGAGGGAAGAAGACTAAGGGACAGTCTACAACTGATGCACAAAGTTCTAAGAGATTAAAACAGAATAGTCAATTTGGGACTAGTTTTACAGGGTAAAAATAATGTAATTGTTACACTATGAAACTAAAGAGTTAATTACTGGTGCATGATAAAAATAAAAGGTTCTGTATTCAATGTATAGTTGATCTTTGGAAATCACAACTTTTGGATTTGGCTGAGGAATACAACATTACAAGTTTTAAAGGGTAATTGGACAGATGCATGAATGAGAGTAATCTAGCTAACTATTACAATCGAGAAATGATGGGACGGTCTTGGCTGGCTATATATCGTAGCCTACTTTCTTCTTAAGCAATACTAAGGCAAAGGAAAGGAATGGTCAGCACAGTCTGAACAGTCTGTGCTAGTCTTAATGAGGGGATGGCAAACCCCACACGAACAAGGCAAAATGGCAGGTATGGACTGTGCAAAAGCAGACTGAAACAAAAAGCTTAATTTCTTAACATTTTACTCATACTTAATACTTGCATGATACAAAGCCAGTAATGGGGAACACACTTGCATGGAAAACCTATTTTCCATGCCACTGCGTTCTCCAGTACCAACTTTGTAATGTGCAAGTATTAAGTACAAGTAAAATGTTTACGCAATGAAGTTTTTTTGTTTCAGTTTCCTTTTGTCCAGTCCATACATGTAATTTTGCCTAAACATCATAGGACGTACTATATTGAAATACCATTAGGATGTATACATAGCTGCTTGAAGAGTAAACAGTGGATGTATGCAGCAGAACTGTATGGCAGTATAAAGCACATGAACAGCAAACTCTTACTATGAACAGAGGTCTCTTACTACATACATTCTGGTGTAATATAATGGTTGGATGTCCACATGTATTATACTGTATGTTATGAAACCAGCTCCCCAACTGAGTCTGTGTGGAGCTGAACCTCAAGTACCCGTACTGATATGTCTAGAAGTAAGGCTAGGTTGGAAGAAGTGGGGTCTTACTGGCACAGTGGTTATCTTATCTGGTAGTATTTGCCTGTAGAGTTTTATCCTGGTTTGAAAGGTTATTTGGTTTTTCCCACATAGTATCTTTACGGGCATTTTTTTCTTCATTCTGTTTTACATCCCTTTCTGTCACCAACAACTGCCCCCCCCCCATGCTACTTTCCTCACTTTTTTCTTGGCTGATGTAGTGTCATGGAAAGCTCTCTAGTTGGGGTCAAGTTTAGGAGTATCCCTCATTAGGATCTCTGTGTTCTTGCCCTTTTCAGGATAAGAGACTTGAGGGTAGGGGTATTGTATTTACTGGTGCTTCTAGCTCTGGTTCCAGGGAACATTTTCTGTTTTCTCCCCCTTGGTTTCAAAGCAGCATGTGGGTGACATTATGAATTGCACATGTTAAGCATGTCAGCAAATTGGGGTCTGCCTCCACCTCTTCAAAGCCTGTCCCTCCTACCGCGCCACCACCTGTGGTCACCCATGTGTCAGTGTTGTGGGGTAGGGGACTACCCTCCCTCTCCAGAGGTGGAAACCATCCTCTGGGATGCTTGATCGCCCCCACAGCCTGCCCCCCATGATCCAGGATTGTCCCTGATCCTGGATCACCAGGGTCACAATCAGTAGCACTACCACTGCACTAACAGGTCAGTTTTCTGCATATTTTTTGCATTTAGACAGGTGAACCACACTGTCTGATTTGCAGGTGTATGATCCATGTATTTATAATACTTTGTTCTGGGCTGTCTGGATGGGGGTTAGAATGCAAATGTCGGGGCAGATTTTGTATCCTATGCTATTTCAGACTATTGCTGCTTCTGGCTTCTTATTACTGGTTCATAGGAGGTTGTTTCAGTTCAGTACAGTATAGTACAGTACAGTATGTCAACGGGCATGTATGTTTGTAACCTTTAACTCATGGATCAGGAAACATCCATCTTACTTTACTATTGTTACTTCAGCATAGTTTATAGTTTATTTGTAATGTTCCAGTGGGGTAATAGTATGGTGCTATAAGTAACAATAAGAGACATATTGTCAGGAATATTTTCTTTGTATTGTGGTAAAATTTCTCATGGCATTTTTCTGCACATTCCATACCAATGTTATCATCTTTATTGAATGTTTCTATTCTTACACCCTAATAGTCTTATCCTAACCGGATACTAAAAGCCTGTTTCTGGAACTGTTCAAGGTTGGCTGTACCCTGTGAAAAATCTGTGATTCCTATGCTTTAAACATATCTGCACAAAACATCATTTAAATACTATCACAGCAAGAATATCACATTTCAGAATGCTGGGAGCCTTTACAGCAACAGGATTGCAGCATTACAGAGTTATGCTTACCCCTGTCGCTGTATGTGTAGGCATGGTAGGGAAAGCAGTAGTGGGGAAGGGATAATAGAGCAGGAGGTGTGGTGACTGGTTGAGTTATTCACATGGTGGAGTGGCTAAGGCACTTGCTCCTGCAGTGGAGGAGGTCTGGGGACCAGGGTTTGGCTCCCTGTCTCCCAAAATGGAACTTTTTTTTTTTCAAAGACATTTCCCCCTCCTGAGTTTCTCCCTCTCCCCGAGGTCCACACTCATTCTGAGTTGATTATATTAATTCGGAATGGTGTGGGGGGCAAAGATCCCCACATTGGGGTGTGTAGGTGTGGACCACCCCCACAAAACAAATAACTTCTGTTGGCTTTTTTTGTTAGTTTTGTGGTGTGTCAGGGTTTGTGTCAGTCAATGATGTTGCCATTTGGTTTAGATATTTTGGTTGTGGCGTTGTGTGCTGCAATGTTATTGTCAGCGATGTTATCACCTGGAATCATTTTATGTAGTCTTTTGAGGTCTTTAGTTGAATGTCAGGGTAGGGAAGCAAAGTACTACAGTAAATGTGTGAATTTTTTTCCTCCATAACAGTTGTTGTAGAGACTTCTCCTGCTCCATGGTGTAGTTAGTTAATGAGTACTACATATGCAGTGATGCTCAGAGATAGGTTATGTTGTAACTGTAGATATCTTGATACCAGTAAAAAAATATTTCTGATCTTAAGCAATTATCATCAGAAATCCAAAGTTAATTAGGGCCTGGATATTCAAACTGTGCCCAGAAAGTGTGCAAGTGGTTGCTCTGTGCAACTGAGTTGCACCAGAGTGCAAAAGTGCTATATTCAAATGAGATGCGCTACCACGCATCTCATCTGACTATGGTACAAAATGCCTGTAGTGAAAATGGGCAGCCGACGATGCTCCGGCTCATCCCCCCCCCCACCTGATCTGAATAACTGGACTGGGAATATACAACGCATCTTGTGGATGTGCTGAGCTCAAATTCCAGATATTCAGACTGAAACATACAGATGGGGTGATTAGCCATGCAAGGTGCAAATTGGGCCATTTGTATGTCATTATAGCCCCATTTGTATGTCTGGGGCAGGTATGTGCTTGGCAGAATGCACTGAGCACCCTGCAACTTCTGTGTTACACAAAAGCATTCCACAGCCCCCTGGTAGTCTAGTGGCCCCCCTTCCATCCCTGACTGTGAACAATAATAAAAATATCCCTGGTAGTCCAGTGGTACCCTCCTCCCAACCCTATATATATGTATTTATATATATATATATATAAACAAAAACTCTGTTTAATGCATCAGTTAGGGTTGTTCCACAGTGACAAAAGTGAGAAATTGATTGTTGGGTTAAAGCCCCTTGGACCCCAGCCCACCCACCCCTAACATCGGGGTGATGCGCTTTGGGGTCATCGGCCCAAACTCTCACCCCATCACATGTGTAAAGAAGCAGAGGTATAGGAAATGGGGTGAGAGTTAGGACCGATGTCCTCAATGCGCACCCCGATGCCAGTTGGGGGGTGGGCTGGGGGTCCAAGGGGTTTCAACCCTAACACCGAATTTCCTCACTTTTATCACTGTGGAACAACCCTAACTGATGCATTAAACTGAGTTTTTTGCCTCTTATTTTCCTTCTTTTTGAGAATGAGGATGATAAATAGTGAATGGAATGCAGTGGCGAGAGCGCGGGGCCCAAAGCAAACACAAGAGGCAATGGTCACACACATGGTAAAGAAAATGTAAATGATAAAGCAAATGTAATGGAAACGCAAACGTAAAGTGACACTGAAGCGAACAGTGATGCAAACAGACATGCAAGCACGTACAAAACACAACTGGTAGTACGCACAGTGATGGCACCAGTATTGTAAACACAAATGATAAGTGTTACAGCAACAAGAATGCCAAAGGTAACAGAAACGAAAACGTGAACGGAAGCGCGCGCATGTAAACGCGAACTATAATGCGCACGGGCATGGTACCGCAATTGTAAATGCAAATGGTAAAGTTAACATGAACAATAATGCCAAAGGATACAGAAACGTAAACAGGAATGGAAATGCATAAGTAAACGCAAACCGTAATGCGCATGGTCACATTAACGCAATTGTAAATTCAAATGGGAATGGTAACAGCAACAATAACACCAAAGGAAACAGAAACACAAAAGGAAACACAAGCACATATGGAAACACAAACCGTAATGTGCATGGGCACAGTTACACAATAGGAAACGCAAATGATAACAGTTACAGCAACAAAAACGCAAAACGAAAGATAAACGTAAATGCAAATGAAAGAGCTGCCGTTAACGCAAATGGTGATGCACATGGTGACACAAACCAAAACACAAACAAAAACAGTAGTAGAAGTGCAAATGGTAACAGTTACGCAAACGCAAGCACAAATGAGAACGCAAAGTGTAAAGCACATGGTGGCGTTCATGGGAACGGTATTGCAAATGGGTACCGTAAACGCAAGTGGAAACAGTAACTGTAACATTAACAGAAGTGCATACCCTGTTTTTCCCCAACAGCTGCATAGAGAAACACAGAGTGTTCAAAGAATGTATGCATAATAATGGGCCTCGGAGCCGAAAATTAGTTGTTGGAATACTAAATTGTTTGTATCTCAGTAACTGTACAACGTAGAAATTTTTTTTTACATGATTCATGATTTTCCTGGCTACATTTTTGCTAAATGTGTAGCCCTTAGGGCTAAGCATTGTCATGACAAAAATTCCGTATCTCGCACCGTTTTCGAGATACGAGCCCCGAAATGCGCAGCATATGCCAACGTGTTAGTCTATGGGAAAAAATATCAAATTCGGAGTACCATAACTTGGCAGCCATGCAATATTTTATCACCAAACCACCAAAAAGCACATTTGTGAGATATTGGCTGCCTTCCTTCCAAATTTCAGCCCAAAAGACCAAACTGTTCTTTTGCAGCAGGGTGGCAAAGACCTCCTATCATTTTGGCCATAGTCTGGAAAAGCAGTGTCATGATTTGTGAAAGTGTCACAGGTGTGACACTACTTTACAATACTACTTTTTCCAGAAATTTGAAAAACATATTTCTGGGGTGTTTAACCCTAAAATAAACACATGCCTAGCATCCTCAGGGTCCAACTAGGTGAACACAGAAAGAATTGTGTTCCTAGAGGGTCGCAATTTTAAAGGCCAAGCATTTTTCTGATCACTGACTGAAAACAACAGTGTCTACCAATGGGCTTAGAGGATTACAGTACACTGTCATTCACTGACAGCTCAGTTTATAGGCAGTTGTGGTGGTACGTGGAGGGATGTGCTGCCCACCGACTCCGTGGCCGAGTGGCCAGTCTGGGATGGGGGAACAGGGTGGGGTGTGGGTCCTTCAGTGGGTGGGGTGTCTACTGGACCACCAGGGATACTGAGATGTGACCTATTACACTGCAGTTGTGTTTGGGAATGGGCGGGGTTACCACTAGACTACCAGGAATGTGCAGGATATTTTTATTTTTATTCATGAACAGGGATGGGGGGTACCACTGGACTACTGGGGTTATGAGGTATATGCTCATATTTCTACACAATTAGGGAGTGGGGGCAGTCACCCAAGGCTGGTGGCTGCTGTGTTGTACTATACAATACAGCTGCCTGCCTGTGAGTGGCTATGACTAAAGCATGTTTCTCTCATGCCTAACTTTGTGCAGCACATCTCTGAGATGTGTGGGCAGCTGCGCCACACATCTCGGCTGAATATTGGGTTGTGCTGCAGATTCATGGGAACGTACCCTCTGGATTCACCATACACATTATTTTTGTGATGCAGCACATCTGTAATTGTGTGGCGCATTTCCTCCCTTTGAATATGGCCCAGGGGTGTAATCTGGAACTGTGCCAGCACACTCAGTTGCACTGGGTGCATCTCCTTTGAATATTTGGTCCTTTGTGTTTCAAAGTGATAAGATTAACATTATTAACTGGAGTTACTGAAGGTTAATGGTTGACATGTCATGAAACGGTACAACCTATTACTCAGAACCCTTGTAGCATTGTTAATTGGAGTAACTAAGAGTTACTGATTGACATGTCATACTGTGACACAACTGATCACTGAGCACTAATGTACATTTCTGTTTATTGTCAGCTCCTCCATTATGTAAAGAATACAAATTTTGTGGACAGTACAGGTGAGAAGGTGTTTTTTGATGAGAATGGAGATTCTCCTGTAATGTACGACATACTAAACTTGCAGGTATCCCATGATGGAAGTACCACCAAGTATGTGCATGTTGGGCATTTTGACTCTCGTGCTCCTTCAGGACAAGACATTTTCATTAACGAGAGCCTGATTTTGTGGAATGGAGGCAACACACAGGTTAGTGCACAACAGAATGTGTTAGAGGTACAGAACAAGATGTGACTTAAAAAACGTGTAATATAATCAATAAAACACGGACCACTTGGTGGTAATTTTAATTTAGAAAGCTGGGGTATTCAGCTTTATGGCTTATTCTTGCCCTAGCTTTACTCATTAAATGATTCCCTTATTCAGAGGTGCCATGAATATGGACATTTGCGAATACAGTAAGTTGTTTAGTATTAACAATAATTGTGCATTATTACCAAGTACTTAATGATTTATAAAGCAGTAATAACAAAGTTCATATAAAGTATTACTCTTTATTCATTTTTGATATAATCTTCTTGAATAATTGCAGTGATTCAGTTTCCTCCCTTGTTCTCTCTTCCTTTTTTGATCTTTTATTAATTGCATCTTCTCAGTAGAAGCTATCAAACATTCTATAAATCTTACATTGCTGGAACTTCAACTTCTTTACTTTAACTTTTAGTCCTTGTCTTTACTGGCCAGTATAGCATATGGAGGTGCTGATGATATATTTGGTCTAACAACCCAGAACACAGTTGGCTTTGTGGCATGCCTCAGCTCAAGGGCTTCACATCGCCTCCCTGAATATTTGCAGCCTCCTCAAAAAAGATTCAGTGTTCCAGTGCCGGGTTATTCAGCACCAGCCAGACATCATCACCATGGTGAAAACCTGGCTATCCAAATCCACTCCAGACTCTTTGTCTCCCTCCCAGGGAAGACCAGGTGGGTAAGCGTGGGGACGGTTGCACTGTCTACATACACGACATCCTTCGTGGACATTCCATGTCGCTGCCTAAGCTTGAAAGTGGGGCACAAGCCCTCATGCTAAAACTCTCCCCTGATCCTGCTTAGAGTCCACTGTTTTTCACTGTTGTCTACATTCCCACAGGAAGCCAGACCCTGCAGTCCAGTCACTCACTGATTACCTGTCAGTCTTCCCAGGCAAAGCCAGGCAGATTCTCATTGGAGAACTAAATATCAATTGGCTCTCTGACTCTGCTTCTCAGACTAGAGATGTCTTTGCCAGCCTTGACATGACCCAGCTAGTCTCACACCCTACTAGACACAATCCCTCCATGGGTACCAGCACCCTCCTGGACATCATCATCACCAAACACCCCTCAAAAGTCCTGGACATCAATATCCTCCCCAACTCGCTAAGTGACCACTCTCCAGTCTTATTCTCCTGGTCCTCTACCAGCATTAAGACAACCCCTAGAACTGCCCAGAGGTGTCATCTCCTACCTGGCTGCCTTCATAAACTTAAAATGTACGTTGCCCAACTTGACTGGTCTCCCATCAACCATGCATCATCCATAGATGAAGCCCTCGACTTTTTCACGTACTCCTTCAATAAAGCCTATGACCTCTTTGCCTCTCTCACTAGAACGTGCACTAAAAGGCTAAATACACCTTGGATCACCCCCGCCCACCTCCAGAATCTCAAAACAAAAGACAACCTCTAGCACATCACCATGGAATCTGGCAGGCCAGCTGACAGACAAGTGTATAATGCAGAGTGCAATAAGTATACCTGGGCCATCCAGCAGCTAAAAGCTCAGTATTACCCATCCTCCCTGGCCTCCTCATGGGGCTCTGCCAGAAATGTCTGGAACAACGTCAAAGAGCTGAATGGGAAATCCCACCCCCTCTTCCCAATTGTCTGTCAATGGCACAGTTTGTTCAGATCCCCTTAGCACTGCAGATTGCCTAAACTCCACCTTCTCAGACCTAAGCTCCATTCTACCCTGTAATTTCCTTGACCCTGTCCCTGTCTCTCAGCTACCTACCTTCCCTCATGCCCCTTTCTACCTACACACCATCTCCCTGCTTGAAGCCAGACCCTATCTTCTAAAAGCTGTCAATAGTAATAGCCCCTGCACCAATCCCTTGGACACAAAGCTCCTTTGCCTGGTCCCGGATTTAATCCGGGTCCCCCTTACTGACTTACTAAACCAGTCTCTGGCTGGGTCAGTTCCCCAGTGCATGGAAAACTGCCATCATCACTCCCATTTTCAAGAGTGGGGATCGGTCCCTTCCAGATCACTACTAGCCGATCTCCATCCTCCCCCCACTCTCAAAAGCTTTGGAAAAAGTGGTATCCAACCAACTCACTGAGTACCTGGCCAGATATGATATACTGTGCCCAGAACAGCATGGCTTTCATGCTGATCATAGCACCACTTCTGCTCTACTCAAATACTCCAACTTCCTGCACTCTGCCCTTGACACCAGTAACCCCGCTGGTGCCATGTACATCGACCTCTCCAAGGTCTTTGATATGGTCTGCCATCTCTTGCTGCTTGACGTCAGCAGATGCCTTGGCTTTTCCCCTGGTCCCCTCTCATGGTTCACCAGCTACCTCTCTGCCAGAACACTGCGTAAAAATCAATGGCACCTTAACTGACACCAGCCCTGTCTGCTCAGGTGCCCCTCAGAGCTCTATCCTGGGCCCCATCTTCTTCAGCCTCTATCTTAACACTCTCACCTCTGCCAATACTAGGGGGATCCTCCTCTATGCAGACAACACTGCATTTTTTGCCTCAGATCCCTCCCCCACCACCCTGCAGACCACCCTCCAGCATGCTTTCCAACAAGCCGAACTCTGGTTCACTGCCCATAGATTGGTCTTGAACCTAAAAAAGACCAAGGCTATGATCTTCTTGCATCACCAAAGCAAAGCCAGTGGCACCCTTCTCGTAATATGACCCAGCACACAACCCCACATCAAGCAGGTCTCCACCTATAAGTACCTGGGTATCACATTTGACTCGGCCCTTACCTTCCACTCCTGCAACAGCACCCTGTCTGCTGCCACCAACATCAGGATAGGACTCCTTTACCACCACAGGGACTGCCTCCCCCTTCAAGGCTCTCAGGTTAGCCATCACCTCCTCCATCTTGTAGCTAGAAGACTCCGGTCTGCCCATCTATGCTGCCGCTGACAATACTGCCCTTGCTAAAATCCATCTCTCTATAAACAAGGTCTGCAGGCTCCTGACTGGTGCCTCTAGGTGCACTCATACCTGTCTACTGTACTCCACCGCCAATTTGCTAAATCTCAAGGAGAGACTCCAATACCAAACCTGCTTCCTAGTCAATAAACTCTGCTTGGGCCCACCCCCAGTATTTCTGCCTCCCTCTACCGGGCCTCCCCCTCAGTGTCCACCCACAGCACTGTCAAGACCTCACTCCTAGTCCCCAAGGCCAGGACGTCTCTTGCCCAGAGATACTTCGGCTACAGAGGACCCACCTGGTTCAACTCCCTCCCAGGCAACATAGCTGATTCCACTAAACTAGGTCCCTTCAAGGCTGCCCTCAGGGGCGACTTGCTAGGCTCCCGCTGCTGAAAATGTACATAATCTCCCCTCCCCCCACTAACTGTGCACAGACAAGACAGGTTACTGACTACGTGCAAGCCCTAATGTTGAATGACCTGGGCTAATCTGTGATCTCCGATGCTACTCTGCTACTATATACATATATGTACTTTCTAATACTGTTTTGAACTCCCGGACATGGTGCCTGTGTACCTACACTATGATTACTGTTTTACTGATGTGGTACCTGTGTGCCTAAACTGTGTATATTGTATTTTACTGCTGCCAACCATGTATCTCCGTGGATGACTGTAATAATTGTCTGTGTATGACCTATGTACTTGTACTATTGTTCTCTGTATCGATGAGGTGCCTTTGTAAATGAGTCCCTGACTCAAAGGTCTGTAAATCCAATATTTTAATTAAAAAAAAATAAAATAAATGTGCAGTAGGTGGTCCTTATATCAGACATATTTAGCATAGCCTTTATCTTCTGGTGCAGGCTGCATCCAATGTACTGTATATTTAACTGTAGTCTGGAAAAAGTTAAATGAGTAGGTGGTCACATGATGCAGCCAAGCTAAATGCAGCTAGGCTCCTATAGCTCGGTCCCACGGGCTGTGTTTTTTATTTTTCCCCCTCTTTAAGTCATTCCTTTCCAAGTTTAGTTGGAGGGTTTTGTATTTTGAAGATGCTAAGATGCCTGAAACTGAAAAATCTGAAGCCCTAGCAAAGAAGAAATATAAGCTTTCAGCTTCTTCACCAGCTCCTGCTGAGGGGTCCTAGCAGCATGGCTGAGGCACAAGTAGAGCAGGAGACTTGAGATGGGCCTCATGGCTTAGTGAAATTAAATCCTTTATGAGTGCTATTCGCTCTGACACCAGTAATTTGCCTGTTATGCTCACGGCTGTGTGGATCTCAGTAGAGGCCCTGGGGTATTGGGTTGAGCTGACAGAGACCTGTATTGGGCAGCCTGTGGATTGGGCTCATCCAGCCGAACAGTGACTGGGGCTAGTTGAGAGGGAGCTGCGTCAGCTTTGGGTGTGCTGGATGATCAGGAAACCCACAGCTGCCAGAGCAATGTTCGATTCTTTGGTTTGCCTAAAGGGTCCGAGGGCAAAGACATGCTTCACTTTATACAAGATTCCCTGCATAAGTGGTTTAATTGGCCACCCAACCTTGTGGTGGAAGTAGGGAGGATGCATCGTGTATTAGCTGGTCCATCCTCCAATGGATGCTAATGCTTGGCCTCACCCCATGGTAATGACATTGCTTGGCTTTTAGGACAGAGATCGCATCTTGAGGGGAGCACAGTCTGTTAAAGAGATTCGGTGACAGGGAGCCAGACTGACTTTTTGTCCAGATCTGCCCAAATGAGTAAGTTGATCAGTGGAAGGCCTTCGACCTGTTCAGGCACTTGGCTAAGGAACGGGGCATTAGGTGTTTCTTGGCTACCCCAGCTATGCTGCAGATCTTTTTGAACTATAGAGTTGAATCCTTTTCTTCACCTTCAGAGGTTCAGCAATTTTTACTGGGGGTTTCTAGGGGAGATTAGGGAGCCATACCTCAGGGGACTCAGCCCTTTTTGACTCTTAAATCGCAATTGTTCCAGTCTGATTCGAAATCTCAATCTGCTACAGGGAAGAAGGATGCTAGTCATTCACTGCCTTACTCTTCAGTTCGGGATGAGGACTTAATGGACTGAAGATTTGTTCTTTTCGTGTGTCAGTGGTAAGAGACAGTATTCTCTCCTATCTATGGAACTGCTGATGTGATTTTATTTTGTCTTTGGTCCATCCTGTTATTTTACTATTGAGCTGCTGGCATCAACTAATTATGTTGATTTCCTTTGGGGGATTCAGTTTTCTGTAAGCATAGCAGCCATCAGAGTGTTCTTCTCCCTCTTCTCTTACCGATTTACTTTGAGGGATTTTCCATGTAAGGGCTATGACTTGGCTGATTGGGCGCATTTATTTTTGCTCAGTAGGCTCTTGAGGGCACTGGTGTTCAGGTGTTGTTTACAGTCTGTTTGCCTCCCCTTGTTATATTGTAGTTTTTCGTGTTTTCAGTTGCTCTCCTTCTTTTGTGCTTGTTTTCTCCCTAACACAATGGGATGTTGCTTGAAGTATTGTATCCTTAATGCTTGCCCACTGTGCCTGTACCCCCTCACCTGTATTTCTTTTTGCCAGGGCTAGCTTAACTCTGTTGGTCATCTTATCAAAGCCAGCCCCTTTGAAGTCACAAATTTTGCATTGGAATGAGATGATTTAGTTCTAGTAGCCAAAATGAACCATAAAATGCGATGGTTCCTGCCCCCCCGGGTGAACTTCTACCTGGAGATCTGTGATCCTTTCCCCGTTAGTCAGTACTAGATCTAGGATAGCCCTGTTTCTTGTGGGTTGTTGCATCAGTTTCTTGAGGCCCTCCCCCTGCAGAGAATCCACTATGTGTCTAGTTCTGGCGGATGTTTCTGCTGGTATTGACCAATCTGTATCTGGCAAGTTGAAGTCTCCCATTATCAGAACCTCCCATTTAGCTGTCATGTTTTGTATATCTTCTAACAGTAATGTGTCTATGTCCTCCCTCGGGTCTGGAGGCCTGTAGACAACCCCAGTTCGTATGGCTGTCCCATTTCCTGTTTCCAGGGTGATCCACAGTTCTTCTGGCTCTTTATGTATATTCTGAATTTGTGTAGCTTTGATATTTTCATTGACATGAAGCCCCCCCCCCCTTTTTTGCACCTCAGTCTCTTCTGAACAGTACATTGCTGGGTACTGAAGTCTCTCAAGTGTGATTACTGGTGAACCATGTCTCATTAATGACTACTATGTCTAGCTAAGCCTCTGTCATTATTGCCTGCAGGTCTAGGATCTTGTTTCCTAGACTGCGTGAATTTATGTACATGATTTTCCATTGTCCAGATTTCAGTGCATTAGTTGTTGGGTGAGGTCCGGCATTTCCCCTGTGCACTGAATGGGGAGCCAGACATTTTTCCTTACCTGGTGATGCAAATGAACTACAAACGTGCTGAACTCCTGTTTGATCAGTAGCTGGGGGGAAGGTTCTTCCCATTTGATGTATCTGGTACTGGACTCCTCTATACATTTAAGAAGCGGGGAGTTATGATTTTACATATTAAGGATGTTAATTGGGTCATCCAGTCAGTTGTGCAGGATCCTCAGGGACAGTGGAGTCTAGTAGTGGTTACTCTAGATGTTTCTGATTATACTTTAGTGTCTGTCTATGGGCCCAATAGTGGTGGTACCCTATTCTTTCATGAACTTTCTCAGATCCTTCAGAACCGGATGGCATCCATCCAAGTGTTCTGAAGGAACTGGCAGATGTCCTGGCAACTCCGTTGATGGAACTATTCAGTTCCTCCCTCCAATTGGGATGGGTCCTTCTGGACTTGAGATTGCAAATACAGTGCCCCTCCACAAGAGTGGACCTCAGGAAGATCTGGGAAACTACAGACCTGTCAGCCTGACATCCATAGTGGGGAAAATGTTGGAGGCCTCTTGACAGACCAGATGGTGGAGTTCCTGGATATAAATGCTTTTCAGGATGAAAACCAACATGGGTTTGTCCAAGAGAACTCATGTCAAGCAAACCTGGTCAAATTCCTCAACTGGGTGACTAGGTCCCTGGTTGGGGGACAGCCGGTTGACGTTGTCTACCTGGACTTCAGCAAGGCTTTCAATTTGGTCCTGTGTGACAGGGTGACCCCTGTCTTAGGTGTACTCCCCCCATAAAGGAAGAGAACTAGGTGAAGTGATCTTTAAAGATTAGGAACCTCTGAACTTAGAAAGTGTGTGCTCAAGGAGAAGGCAGAAGAGTTTGTTGTGTGAGAGAATATGAAAAACAAAATAATCCCATAAAATGGAAGAAAATAAACAATAGTTGAGTATGTATTCCTCAGTTACTGAGTTAGCAGGAGATGTGAGAAGAGGAGCGTGCCCTCATTCTTCCATTCCCCTTGCTATCCCAGAAACCGCAGCAGGGCTACACAATGCTGCTTTATATGTATATAAAGGTTCCATTACCTGTGGTGCTGTATTGGATGTTGTTATAGAGCTGGTACTCTCAGTCTGCAAAATTTATAATATTAACTGGGGACAAAACTCCAGCAGAACACACCCAGCCAAACCAGTACAAGCTACTATATATTGTCAGGATATTGTCATATTGTATAAATAGGAACTTACCCTGCTCAGTAAGTGGGTCTCTAGTGAATGGAAGGAGCCCCAGTGTATCAACTTTTTCCAAAGGCCCTAGTTCACAAACTAGTGTGGACTCTGCTGTTTCAAGTGGAAGCCTCCTGTGGAACTAAACCTATAGGACAGCAGTGGCCCCTAGTGTAGGACTTTATTGTGATCCTAAGATGTGAGGTCACTGTCCAAGGGAGGGGCTTAACCCTATTATGAGGATGCAGACCCTAATTAAGAAGTTAGTAAGCTTTTGAGTAATAGATGTCTAGATGTCTAGAGAATGTTATATGTCGTGATGCATTCTGTTAGTCCACAACAGATAGCAGATTATAAAGGGACTTTAGTAATGTATAAAAGAAGAAATTGGTAGGAGACAGACAATTACATTGTCGCCTGATGGTGATGTCACTCTTAGAAATGTATTTAAGCCTGCACCAGGGGCTAGTTTTTTTTTTTTTTTAGATAGGGCAGTCAGTTGTTGACAGGCAAAGGAAGGTGTAAGACCTTCAAGGTGTTCAGTAAGGAGGCTGAAGTCATGCCATGTTAAGCTGAGACATGCTAACCTTATACGAACCTCTATTTTCTGTATTTTGCCTTACTGTTTTTGAGTTCTAATAAAATGACAAACACTTTCAAGTCTTTTTTATGCACCTTGTGATTTGTCTGCCTGTTTCTATGATCTGAAATCTCACATTCTACAACATCATGTATAAAAGGCTAATTTGGAAATTAAGGGGACTGGAGGTGGAGACTAGTTGGTGGGGTGGGTAGCACATTGGCTTGGGAATAGACAACAGAGGACAGTGGTAAGGAGTGATGTCTCAACACCCAGGGAGGTCATCAGCAGGGTCCCGCAAGGCTCAGTCTTGGGCCCTATCCTTTTTATTATGTATGTCTCAGACATCAGAGAGGGGATAGGTAGTTAAATTAGCTTATTCACTGCTGATAACAAACTGGGGGTGGTGGTGGATAGGGAGGAGGGAAGGAAGGCACTACAGGGTGACCTGCAGAAACTAGAATACTGGGTCCACACATGGCAGATGGGGTTCAATGCACATAAATGCAGTGTTCTGCATCTTGATAGTAGGAACCATGAGTATATCTACCACTTGGGGGGTATACAGCTGGCTGTACCAAACAATGGCAAAGAACCTGGGGGTTGTGACTGGCACTAAAGGGAACCACTCAGAGCAATGCAGTAAGGCAGCAGCCAAAGCAAACAAAATGCTTGGGTGTATAGGCAGGGGGATAATGCTCAGGAGAAAGGAGATCATACTTCCCCAGTACACCTCACTGGTGAGGCCACATTTGGAGTACTGTGTGCAGTTCTGGCAACCATGCCTTAAAAGGGACATCACACTTCTGGAGAAGGTCCAGAGAAGGGTAATGAGGATGATCAATGGTATGGAGGTGTTGTCACACGAAGACAGACTCAGATATCTGAACACGTACTCCCTGGAGGACAGGACGGTTGGGGGGGGAGATATGGTAGAAACCTTCAAATACCTGATGTGGTATTCTATGTCATAATGGCAATTGCAGAATAGCGATCACTGTTTGGGTGAGTGTACATTGCCGAAAATGAATTTCAGTGATGCACACTCACAGTGAACTGCAAGAGGGCATCCAAGAACTTGGGTTGTGTTCTTAATGTGGGGGGCTGCTCCCCTGCACCCTCCATAACCCCTACTAAAGGAGTCTCACCTCCAGGAGGATGTGTGTCGGGGGTGTGTGTGTGAGAAATACTTAAAAAAACAAGAAGCCTCCTGCTGGCAAAAAAAACAAAAAGCACCACACCTAACCCAAACCCTGCACCCTGCACCTCCCAACTGACCACACTCCCAACCATGCTAGCAGACCAGCTCAGCAGCTGCCTGATACACCCCTCTCCTGCCCACCTTCCCTTCCCTTCCCCCCCCACACATGTGCATGCACTTATACGTGCGTACTTTGTGTCACTCTCCCTCACCCACCCAGGAATCCAGTCATTACCCTGACAGGTAGCCCTGAGCACAAGGTCACCATTTTTGTAAGCGCTCAATTGCAGTCACCTTGTTCACTGGATACCCTTAAGTGATTCAATAGAGGGAGTGTGGAGGGTTTGCTCAAGCTGAGGGAAGAGTGGACTACAGGAGGCCATAGTCTGTAGCAGGCAGGTTTAGGGGAGAGGTGAAGGGTCATTATTTCACAAAGAGGGTGGTAGTGCCCTGGAATGCTCTGCCAGATGATCTAGTAAAAATGGGAACAGTGGGGGGTTCAAGAAGTGATGGGACGGGCACAGGGGCACAGTACTTGGGGGGGGCAAGGAGATCACTGCATTAGTACAGGGAGGAGATGGGGTGGTGAAATGGTGGATGGTACAGCAGCCAAGGTGCGCTACCATTGAGCTTCATTGGGCAGACAAGATAAGGCCTACTGCACTGGCAGCTTTGTAATTATGTATGCATTATGTCTGTATCTATGTATGAGGGCAAGGGGATGATCATACTGGGCAGGGATACGAATGAAATTCTTGCCACTCTCTGTGATAGCAGTGGTACTTCAGTTAGGCTTGATATCCCTGGTTCTAGTACTTTACTTAGGCTTCAGCATAACTATGAGCTCTGGAATATCTGGAGGTTACATAGAAACACAGAAACATAGAAGCTGTGGGCAAATAATGATCTCTTGGCCCACCTAGTCTGCCAATAATTTCCCTACCTATATTGACACCAATGATCCTACTCAGTCCTCGGGCTTCCCCCGCCCCTTACTTCTAATAACCCTCTGTATTTATCCCATGCAGTCCGAATCCTACAACCATTTAAGCCCCCACCACTTCCACTGAGAGGCTGTTCCAAGCATCCACTGCTCTCTCCATGAAGAACTTTCTCCCATTACCTATGAGCTCCCCTTCTGTTTTTATAGTGTGACCCCTTGTCCGTGACCATCTTTTTCTTTGAAATATGCTTCCTTCTTGTACCTTGCTTTTACCTGTGAGGTATTTGAATGTCTCTATCATATCCCCCTTTCCCTCCTTTCCTCCATGGAGTACATATTTAATTCCTTGAGCCTTTCTCCATAGGGCTTCTGATGCAGTCCGTGCACCATTTTGGTTGCCCTCCTTTGTACTGCCTCCACTCTATCTATGTCCTTGCAGAGATGGGGCCTTCAGAATTGCACACAGTACTTGAGATGTGGTCTCACCAATGATCTATACAGGGGTGGCTGGCCGGGTAGCGCAGAGGGTTGAGGTGCTGGCAACTTATTTCAAACCACACTGGCGACCCAGGTTCATGAACGGACTCGGGCCCTGGGGAGGTTGTCAGGAGAAGGAAAGGATTAAGCATCCAGAGGACTGCTCTCCCTTCCTCTCCTGGGGTGGGCTTGGGAGATGCCTCACTCTATAGTGGCCCCCAGTGGAGACTGGGAACACTACAGATCTGGCCCAATTGGGGATTTGGAGGAAAACACAAGAAAATGCCGCCTCAAACTGCTGGATGACGGCCGTCTGGACAAGCGCCTCTGCAGTACTCCGAGATGCTGACCTAACCTCAGCAGCACCCAGGGCCAATGCCATTGGCCACCAGGCTCTTTCTCCTTAGAATAAGAGGACCCACCCAACAAAAGGGATACTTCGAGTTACCCTTAGATGGCTGTGATTTGAGGTCAGGGATGGGTGATGGAGCCTCAAAGGAGGAGTCCTTGGCAATGGCTTGAAGGAGTAGCAGGATGAGGCATGGGGGAGATAAACAAATAATACAAAAAAAAAAGAGATCTATACAGGGGTATTATTACCTCCCTCCTCCTGCTGTCGATTCCCCTACCTGTGCATCCCAGCATCTTGCCTACCTTTCCCACTACCTTGTAGCACTGTTTTGCTACATTCAAGCCTTCAGAGATTGTCACCCCATGTCTGTTTACTGCTTTGTGACCGATAGTACCTCTCCCCCCAGTTGGTATGTTGCTCCTTGGTTCCTGTGACCCATGTCCATTACTTTGCATTTTTTTTGCATTAAAACCTAGCTTCTAAACCCTTGACCATTCCTTTAGTATTTGTAGGTCCATCCTCATTCTTTCCTCCCTTCCCGCTGTGCCCATTGCTGCAGAGTTTGGTGTCATCTACAAAAAGGCAGAGTTTCCCTTTCAGCCCTTCTGCAATGCCACTAATAAAGACATTGCAGAGGACTGGTCCTAATTCTGATCCTTGTGGTACCCCATTAGTCACCTTGTCCACTCCAGAGTGGATACCATTTACCACCACCGTCTCACTCCTATTGCCCAGCCAGTTTGTCACCCATTTTTCTATTTTAGAACCCACACCTAGGCTTCCCAAATTGTTTAATGATCTTCCATGTGGAACTCTGCTAGCCTTGCTGAAATCCAGGTAGGCTACATCCACCGCTCCTCCCTGATGCACCACTCCAGTTACCCAGTCAAAGAACTTGATCAGATTTGTCCAGCATGACCTCTCCCCTGTAAAATCATGCTGCCTCTGATCCTGTAGATTATAGGTAACAAGGTACTCCACAGTCCTTTCCTTCAGTAGTGAGTCCATTACCTTACCCACCACCACCAATGTCAGGCTGACAGGCCTGTAATTTCCTGCCTCCTCCAAATTTCCACTCTTGTGCAGTAGGACTACATCTGCCCTCCTCCAATCCCCCAGTGCCTGCCCTGTTCTTAACAACTGGTTGAAAAGGGCTGTCAGAGGTGCAGTCAACTACTCTTTTAGTTCCCTCAGTGTCCTGGGGTGCACCCCGTCTTCCCCCATTGCCTTGTTCACTTTTAACTTTGTTAATTCCTTAGGTGCTGTTTCTTCTATAAATGGACTTGTGTCCACTCTTCGTCCCTTTATACCCTTGTCCTCAGCCTTTAGCCCGTATCCACTCCCTTCCTCTGTGAATACTGAATATAAATATTTGTTCCATATATCTGCTTTTGGTGGTCTTGCTCCTCACTAACCCCTCCTTCCCCTTCCCATCTTACTATCCCTCCCTTTGTCTTTCTCTTTTCACTTACATACAGTATCTAAAAATGTTTTATCTCCCTTTTTCACTGATTTGGTGATCCTTTCCTCTTTTTGTGCTTTTGCTCTTCTAATTGCCTTCCCTGTCTCCCTTTGTTTCTCTTGGTAAGTCTCTCTAGCTCCATTCTTTTGCATTTGTTTTTACATTCTAAATGCCCTTTTTTAGGCTTGAACCTTTTCCGCTACCTCCTTAGGAACCATAGTGGTCTCTTTCTTCTTTTGTCGTTGTTGACCTTCCTGACACATAGGTTTGCAGGTTGCGTAATGCCCTCTTTTATTTTTTCCCACCATTCCTCGATTCCCCCAGTTCTCCTAACCCTGCTAGGTTGACCCTGAGGCATTATCTCATTTTCTTAAAATCTTCCCTCCTAGAGTCTAGAACCCTCCCCCTTGTATGATTGCATTCTGTCCCAGTTCTTATGTGAAACCACAGTGTACGGTGGTCAATGGTACTCTGGTGGTTCCCCACGCTTCTGCCACACTGTTCCCTTTGATTAGTACTAGGTCCAGCAGTGCCCCCCCCTCCCATGTGGGTTCCCATACAAGCTGTTTGAGGAATGCCCCCTGCAGCAAGTCCAGCATGTACATACTCCTGACTGTAGTTGAAGTGGGGAGGCCCCAATCCATGTCCAGCATACTGAATTCTCCTACTGGTAGTACCTCTCCTTTGCTTTTCATCTTTAGTATTGCCTCCATCATTTCCTTGTCTCCCTCTTCCCTTTGCGCTGGTGGTCTGTAGATCACTTCTGTTTGAGTTACAGACCCTTTCTTTTTCTCCAGCATGACCCACAGTATCTCATCTCCTCACTTACCCCCCTGGGTTTCTGTGGCTTTTTAGTCGTCCCTTACATAGAGAGACACCCTTGCCCCCTTCTCTACCAACCCTGTCTTTCCTGAAGAGCTGATACATTGGTATGGCCATCTCCCAGTCCTGGTTTGCATTACACCAGGTTTCTGTGATGGCAACCAATTTCAGGTCTACTTCCACTATTGTAGCCTCTAAGTCTGCAAGTTTGTTGATCAGACTTCTTGCATTTGCACACATGGCTCTCCAGGCTATGTTGGCACCCTCCAGTCTTTCTCCCTTTTGTCGTCCCTTGTTGTGTCCACAATGATTATTATTACTTATTCTTTGTATCCCCTTGCTTTCATTGTTATTTGCTTCCTTGCTGGTTACCTCTCCCTTCAGGTACTTTTTATTTGCCTCCTGAGCTTGTTGGAGGGGCAGTTTTTATCTTCCTGCCTCCTACCACCTCCCCTCTTGGCTAGTTTAAATGTTCACCAGTGAAGCATCTAAACCACTTGCTAAGGACCTTGGCTCCTCATCTGGATGAATGAGGTCTGTCACCCTTCTACAGGTTTGCATCCCTCTAACTGGGGCCCCAGTTCCCAATGAAGCTGAACCCCTCCTTGATGCACCATTCCTTCAGCCAAGTATTGAAATCCTTGGTGCGGCATTCCCTATCCTCCCCCTTGCTGAGGACAAGTAGGACCTCCGAGAATGTCGCAAAGCATACCTCCTGACCAAAATGCCTCCCCAACTTCCTAAACTCCCCCAGCATTATTCCTATCCCTGCCTCATCCCTTGACACATCATTTTTCCCCAGATGGATTATGGCATCCAGCTCCTTCTTCCTCGCTGCTTTTCTAGCAATCCTCAAGATCTGCTCCCCATCCCTCCAAGCAGTGCCTCTGGATAGGCACTTTACCTCCTTTCCCCCTCACTATCTGTCCCCAGCTTTATTGCCCTGATGATGGTATCCCCATCAGGATTTGCTTCCTCCTCCTCTAGGGTCCCATGCCACCCACCTTAGGGCTCTATTGTGGAAGACCAGCTCATTCTCCCTGGTTACTACTTCTGTTGCCACAGAGGGACCTTCCCACTCTGCCAAGATGTTGTAGGAGTTCTGAAGTTGTACCAGTTGGGGGATGTGTCTCAGTCCCACCTCACTCACCCTCACCGAGCCCACTGTAGGCCATCCACTTCCCCTGCTCAGCAACCTTCAGGGAAGCAGCAGCTGTCTTGTTGGAACCTGGGTGGGGGTGGAGACCCCTGAATCCAAGACAGCTAGACCCAGAGACTAGAAACCTCTATCCTCAGCTCAGAGAGGTGCCTGTAGATGGGACAGCCCCACAGTATCCTGAAGGTTCTCCTGAAGACTGCTGCCCCACAGCCACTGCTTTGTACCACTGCCAGCATCTTCTTTCTTCACTGCTTGTCTGGCTTTGTTTTTATCTGACCCCTCCCCTTATTTTTTTTCTTTTACTTTTTTTGTGTTTTCCTCTCTCTTCCTTCCTTCCCCCTTTTAAGCTGAGTATGAGGTGTTGTGAGCTCTTCTCCTGCTACTCCACTTCAGTCTGTCCTCCTACACCTGGAACTGCTACTTCAGCAGTTCTTCCCTCAAGCCTGTTCTATTTATTTTGTTGCTCCTACCCTTCCTGTTCTTGCCTGGATGTTCCAGATGTCAGTCAAATTGTAGTGCCTATTTATTTTGCATTACACATGGGTGTAGGGGGGAAGGGATGGGAAGCTGGTAGCCTGCAAAGTGAAGGGAACAAAAAAAGGTAACAAAAGAGAAAAGAAACCTTTTACTTCAACCATTCCCAATTCTCTCCACTCCCGCTCTGGCCTTTGACTGCATCTGCTTAAGTAAGTGAGTAGCTGTTCTGCTTTAACTGATGCTTGTCCCCTGCTAAATTAAAAAAAAAAGGAAAATGATAATCAGAGTTAGTTGTTGGCTTTCTCTGTCAGCCCCACTACTCTGGTAGTGTTCTCCGATCCTGCAGCTGTTCAGTTAATTTCATCCTGTTGCTAGGGACTATACCTATTTCTCTCCTTTGCAACAGACTTATAGCAGGATAGATCTTATTCTGGTTTCTATTAATTAGTTAAGGGAACCCTAGTAACCACTATTGAATCCATGGCCATCGCTAACCATTCCTCATTTACTTTTACATTTCTGCAGGAGGAAGCATGTGCTGGGGATAGACGTTGTTGCTGTAATGCTGGTCTATTAAGTGATCCCCAGTTCATGAAATGGATTTGCAAGGAGGTTTGGGATTACCTTTCTACTAACAATATGGGGAAGGTTGCTCCCAGGTGGGTATGGGAAGATCTTAAGGCCTCTCTATGTGGCAAAATCATTTCCAACATAGCCACCCACAAGAAAGAAAGATATTCTAGGTTGCAAGCATTGGAAAAGCAGTTGTCGCCTCTTAAAATACAACATAAGGTAGATCTGAGTTACCCTTCCCTTATTTATCATATTAGACACCCTAGATTTCAAATAAATTATTTAAATACAGAGCAGGGGAGTTTGAACTTTATAGGACCAGGCAGGCCTATGGGGAGGGAGGGAGGTGAATAAGTGGGTCATTTGTTAGCATATCGACTTACGCAGATGGAAGTCTCCCATAAAATTCCAAGGATCCATTTCATTTTTGTTGGTTATACTGGAAAGGCATGTGAGCATTGCTGCCCATTTACACAAGCATCCAGTTACCGACAAGAATCATGAGACATGACATACTGTAGGCTAAAACTTTAATTTACAGTGAGGGTTAATACAATGGTACATAAAATCAGGATAATATAGACTAAAGGGCAAACCATGAAAGTGAATTAACAAATACAAGGTGACATTAAGCATTCAGTGAGGGTTTAACAATAATGTAACATAACTGAGGGAAACAAAAAATGTAAGTGCAATCTAAAACCTGGCCTAGGTGGATTAACAATACTACAAGTGCTAGAAACAGAGGGTAAGTGCCAGAGTTGGATAACCAGAGGGTGTGGGGAAAAGAGTGCAGAAGGGGAGCCGACATGAGGATACCCTGATCATAGATCCTGAGGGGATTAATTCAGCTTTCAGAGATTATTCCTCCCAGTTGTGTGCTTCTAGAAAGCTAAAGAGGACCCTAGCTATGAATATTCTGGAGGTTTTGGATTCCCTCATTCTTCCCAGTCTTACAAATGCACAGCAGCAGGAGCTGGAGAGCCCCATAATGCCTTTAGAGTTTCAGGTCATGATTAAACAATTGAGTGGCGGTAAAACTCAGGGGCCCGATGTTTTTCCTGTTGATTTTAAAAAGTGATCAGAGATCTGGTGTAGTCTTTGCTTGCTGACACTTTAGCTGAGACCTGGCAGACAGGGAAGCTTCACTTGACTATGAACAATGCTGTTATTACAGTCTTAGTTAAGAAAGGTGAGGAACCTTTTCACTGTTTTAGTTACCACCCTATCTCTCTCCTTAACTTAGATTATAAGATCCTGGTGAAGATCTTAACTTTTCCATTTACTAAAGTGTTGCCATGTTTGATACATTCTTATCAGGTGGGTTCTGCAGGGGGGGACGAGATGGGGTGGGGATCATATTTGCTATTTAATTGATTTAATATGGACTTCTGCTTAATTGTCTGAGGCCACCATAGTAGTGACATTGGACATTGAGAAAGTCTTTGATTCTGTTGAGTGGCCATATTTATTTGTGGTTTTGCATAAGTTTGGTTTTGGTCCTACTTTTCTTCATTGGGTTCAAGTTATTTATTCCTCTCTGTAAGCTGGAGTTCTTAGTAATGGGAGATTATCCCCTACTTTTCAGTTAGGCATGAGAATGCGACAGGGCTGTCCCCATCTCTGGCTCCTTTTCTGTTTGCCGTTGAGCCTTTTGCCCCAAAAATATGTGAATCTCTTGATATTCAAAGGTTAAAGGTGAGCAGGATTCCCTACAAAACCATGTTATTTGCTGAGGATATTCTTCTTACTTTGAAAAACCCTGTTTCTTCTTCTTTACACAGTCTTATTCTGTTGTTAGATACTTTTTCTTTACAGAAGTTAGATGTATTTCTGTAGTGCCTCACATTGTTAATGGGTATTCATCACAAATAGGTAATGTGCATACCCCACTATGGTGAATGGAACATCCCAATCCTTACAGAAATAATTATCTGAAATGTTTTCATGCTGCACACATAAAACTACCCAAGTGATATGCATGCTTCAAGTATGATTTAAATGTTAAATTGAAACCAATTGCATGCATATGGCATGTGTGCAGCAAGCAAGTGTGGAAACCATGATTGTTATGTTAAATTGGGAAAGAATGCATACATGTGGCATGCATGCAAAAAAGCAAGTGGTCACTGATAACTGCACACAAAAAAGTTAAGTGACTTGCTCAGGATCACACCACACACAAGGGGGGGTTAATGAGATTCAAACCCAGACCCTTATGTCATTAAGTCTCCTGGCTTTCAGTTCAGTGCCTTTAACTACTAAGCCAGACTATCTGCACACATATGGCTCACTTGTACTTCAATACAAACTGTATATGAATACATTTGTATGCATGTGGCATGCTTGTAGCCACTGTTATGCTTTTCACTTTTCTTCTCTCACTCATTTCAGTTTCACAGTTGAACTGTAGCACACATACAAATGGAAACACATGTTTTTCCTACCTCATTACACAAACCTACCCACAAAACCACTTAATTACTTCTGTCTGGCCTGTACTCGTGCCGTTTTCTCTCCATAGTTCTGAATGCTTCCTCCCAAAAAGACTTTATGGTGCAAACACAAAAGTAACAATAACTCAACACACACACACACACACACACACACACACACACACACACACACACACACGGCCAGTCCCCTGCCCCCCATGAACACACACTGTAGCTGGTAAGGCCATGCTGCTACAGACAACCCACCAAGAATAGATATAAGTAAAATGTCTCTTTCTTGAGTACCTAGGGAGCAAGAGGCAGGAGTCTTTACAAGATGATGTCCATGGGTCAGAATGCTGGGGGGTACCCCCTTGAAATGAATGGAGTTATTTTCTCTTTCTATTTTATGCATTATGATAGTGTGTTGGAGAATAATGAAGGCCACTGTTCTACTAACAAGGCCCTTGTTAGTTCAACAGTCACCTTAATTATCTCCAACTCTCCATCAATAATGTATAAAATAGTAATTAACAATAATAATAATATTTTTTATTTATACAAAGTGCAATTAAAAAAATATCGAAGCACTTTTACAACAGCTAAAATCTTAGAATTATAAAACCAATTAAAACCGCTAGATCCATAACTTAGTGTTCAGGACATGCAATAGAAAATAGGTTTTAAGAGCAAATTTAAAGCTCTCCACCATCAGTTACCTCCTTATTTGATACCCCCATACCCCCATTCATTTCAATGGTGCACACCCCTGCAGTCTCTGATGCCCTTTGTCATAATGTGCCTGAGCATGGGGATATGGAGGTCAACTTCATGGTGGGGGGGTATAAGCCTGACTATAGTGGGGCTCCAATAGTCTGTGCATACCATACTGCTCAACTGTCTGTGAATGCAGGAGACAGCTCTAGAATGTCTATAAATATCTCTAAAAGGTACAACTTATTTGGTTTGACTGAAAAATGATATGCAAATCAGGAAAAATTCAAATATATAAGATTCATCTATATATACCCCAGAACAGTGCACCAGATTGGGGCATAAACCCACCCAGTTAGTAACCATTTTTTTCCTGGCTGAAGTTCTACCTCCAACTCCAAAAACTAACTGTGTCCCTATTTTTCTCCTTGACTCCATTCCATTCAGTACCCATCCCCTATGGGTCAAGAAGCCACCCAAAGGTGAATAAACATGAAGAACATATCAATATTTCAGTCCTTCTGCCTTCCTCAATCCCCCTGTAAAAAAGTTATTTACTTTTACTTACCCGGCCATATGGCCAGAACCTGCAGCCTGGCATAGTGTGCTACCAGCACAGTTTTCAGTCCATTCCCCCTCTCTCCTCTGGCAGAAGCTAGATGCTAGAACCATCTGTCACAGGTCCCCAACATGGTCCATGGCAAAGTCACCTCACCAACCGAACCCACCCAACCTGTGTTGCTTGCTTCTTGCTTGATTGCTGCTTTGGCTGCTGCCACACTGCACTGATCAAAGCCTGTGAAGGCCACCCACACCACTGTCACCACTGCTGCTAAGCCTAGCTTGCTGCCATTGAGGTCTGTGCTGTTTTACTTTGTAAGACGGGCCTAGAAGAGTAAGTAGATAGCCTAGTCTTGAGTTAGCTTCTAGCTCACCCTCTGCCCCTTCAGTAACCAGTGGAGACAGAGACTCACTAAGAACTGAACAACAAAAATATGCTTCCACAACACTGCTATTGAGAGTTCAGTACTCACTGGCTCCTCCAAGCTGTACTGTGCAGTATGTCTACTCTGTGGTATGAAAGACAGTGTCACCATTGCAAAGCTCACATGCTCTTTCTTGGCTGGAGCTCACCCACATCACATGTAATTGTGCCACCACTAATAGGTGGAGAGAGTGGACAACACAATACAGATACAGTTGAGTCTGAAGAGCACCTGCAGAGTGAGCACACACAGGCCAGATAGGCACTTACCGTACAAAAGACTAAATCCTAATTTAAAGCCATTATTGCCACAGCATAAAAACAACCTAGGCACAAGTATGGTGGGAGGGGCAGCTTCCCCATTTGCCTACCTAAATGGCACCCCTACTTAATGGTAGAAATTCATTCTCAGGTGCTAATGCAATAGTATCCATTGTGTTCTGAGGTACTGTATCTCCATGTTTCATTATCTGTCCTGATCATTATGTGGGTTAGTGCTCCTCGTTGTCTCTCATTTTGCGTGTCCACGTCACTCATTTCAGTGACAAAATGTGAAGTATGGTGCATGTTTTCGAGACCATACTCAACATAAAGAGTGCTGATCAAGGCCATAGTCTATATGCTGAATACAGAATGACAAAGGGAAAGTAAGTGAGATGAAACAGTTGTGGAGAAACACAGCTGTAGTACTAAATATGCATAAGGAATTTGCATGGTCCAAAACAAAAAGGAAAGGTTTCACAACAGAGTCCCCTCTTCATACTATACATCTGGAATAGGGGCTGCTGACTGGCTATAGTCAAGGCATTTAATGCAGTAAGCAAATAATACTTTATAAATTAATGGTGATTTAATGACAACAATCAAAAGCCACTAAATTACTTGCAAAAGGATCAGAATTAATGAGTTTACCTAATTTTTATGGGAATTCAACTAAAAATGTATTTTAATGACTAATTGCTAGCAGTAGTATAAGATAAACTGATGTGTTTCTTTAAATGAGATTTGCACCAGCTCAGCTGCTGCACACATGGCAAGCGTACAGCATACGAACCTGATGTGATGTTTAAATGACATTCACACTAGCTTAACTGCTACAATCATGTCAAGGATACAGCATGCGAACCTGACATAATATTTAGAAGATGCTTACACCAGCATACCTGCTGTGCACATGTCAAGCTTGCAGCATTCAAACCTGATTTGCTTTTTAGACCTGGTCCGCATAGGTTCACTTTGTGTATGTGAACTGCATAGAAACATTGCACAATTAAGAATTCTGCATGCATTCTGCATGTACACAGTGCAGCTATATTTCTGTAAGGGCACAGTCATATTAAATTGTTAGATACTTTAACTTCCCTGTCTGGTTTAAGGAATAACTGGAGTAAAACAGATGTGCTCCATTTGAACCCTCCTTGTGCTGCTTACTTGATGCCTGTTCTGGGGTTGCATTTGGTTTCTCATCCTATTAAATATTTGGGTATTTTTATTTCGCCCAACCTGCAGGAATGGCCCTCTATACACTTTGCTTCACTTCTTAGTAAGCATAAGGAGGACATGACCAGATGGAAGCACCATAATTTATTTTTTTAGGGTAAAGTAGAGGCCTTGTGAATGATGATTCTTCCCAAAGTTTTGTATGTTATTCTATATCTGGTGCTTATAGTTTCTAAAGTGGTATGGAAGTGATTCTCTGCTGTGATTTCTGGGTTTTTATGGAGCGTAGCAAGCCTTATCTTTCTTTGTCTCATCTCATTGCCCCTTATACTAAAGGGGAGTTTTGCTTTCCCTGGTTTAAGGGTTGTTATGTTGCATCTGATTTTCATTCAGTTTGGGTGGGGTTTCACACAGAGCTGTTTAATTCCCCTCCTTGTTGGTTAGACTTGAAATGGGCTTTGGCTGGCTATTTCCTCCCAGAGGGTGCCTCCCCCCAGGGATTCTAAGTATATCCCTTGACCTTTCCCTACTCAGGAATATGCTATTTGTATTTGGAAGATTGCAAAGGTGTTTTTGAGCCACCAGTGGGATACTCCTCTGTATCTTTGGACCCTCTGGCTTAATTCAAGACTTCATATAGGGGGTGTACCCATATATTGGCCAGTGTGGCACCAGAGGGGTCTGAGGTGACTGGGGGTCTTCTTTTTTCCTGATTCTAGGTATTTAAAATCTTTCAGTGACCTCCAGAAAGAGGCTTCCCTGCCTTCTTCAAATCTCTGGTGGTACATCCAACTCTGGTATCTTTTATTGTCGGAGCTTCAATTGCCTGGTCCTTGGAAATGGAAGCACATTTTTGGGAAGCTGTCTATAGAGGGTCACTGTCTTCCCCTCCCCAAACTAGGGGCTATTATCAAGCCTTACTGGATGAGTACACTCTGAGTACAAGTTGGTTAATGTTAAGGTGGGAAAGGATGCTAGGTTATATACTTTCTGCTGAGGAGTGGGCTCAAGCTTGGGCTAATGCTTATGGTGCCTGCAGAGACACTGCTGTCTAATTAATGCAGTTGAAGACTTTGTTACACTGATATGATACCCCTGCCTTCTTGTATAATATGTGCTTGATGCCAAATTCTAATTGTTGCCATTGTGATCAGGCAAAGGGTACTCTGCTTCATCTCCTGCTGGAATGTCCCAAACTGTTGATGTGGTGGAATCAAATACTTGCTTATCTGGAGTCAGTTTTGGAACTAAAGATCTCAAAGGATGCTTCCCTATTAGTGTTAGGTAATACCCTGAGGCTTCCAATGGCAAACAGGTTTTGACGGGAATGGTTTATGGCTGCAGTTATGGAAGTCAAGCATCTTCTTTTATGTAGGTGGTGTACAACTAATATACCACCTTTAGATAAATGGGTAGACAGAATGTTGAAATTGGCAGGGTTTGAGAAGCTGTCGTATTTAGCGGTGGGTAAACTTTGGTGTTTTTATAGAATATGGCAGCCTTTCCGCCTCCACTTTATGGCTAGCCTGTCTCCAGGTAGGCTCCTAATTCTCCTCTGCTCATGATTATTCTCTTTAGAGGCTTAGGAAAAAATCTACTATTGGGTTGGTTTAGTAGTGGCTATTACGTGATATAGGTGATTAGAGGCTGCCACCCCCCCACCATTTCCCTCCTGCTTTTTTCTTGCTGCAGCAGCATGTTTTCTTGTTTTTACTAATGTTGATACTCCTTATAGTTAGATATGCTCAGCTATTATGTAGGTATTATTGGGATACTGACGGAGTTTGTTTATCTGGTTTCTTTATTCTGGGCCTATTTCTGCGTTTGCATTTTCAAGTTTCTTGTTGATTGTTGTGGGGGATAGGTATCTGTTTTTCTATTGTTCATACTATTTTGTATCAATAGTTGCAGTATGCATGGATTGTACTTTATAGGCTCTTATTATCTACTGTTTGATTTCTGGTGTGATATGTTTTTGTCTTGATTGTTATCTGCTTCAAAAGTTTATAAAGTAGTCATTAAAAAAATGTAAATGAGTGTACCAGCATTGTATAACAGACAAATGAAGAGATAAATGAATGTACAACAATTAACATGCATAATGATTTATCTTCTTTTTAAAGAGGTTGCTGTTTGATGCTTAATCAGTATTCTATCTTTATTTCAGAAAACTTGGCAAAAAATGTAAACTGGCACAGTACTTTACTGTACTTGGTAACCCATGATATGGACGACTCAAATTGAATTACTTAATTTGAGTGGTTGTGTTAACAGCAAGTGTGAGAGTACAGTGAGAACAAATGACACAAGTTGAAAAGATGGATAAGAATTGTATAGTGAGGAAGAGCTAATGGAAGAACGAAATAGGGCTTAGTTTGGGAGGGTCAGTTTCAGCTTGCTATCTGGTATGGTGGGTGAAGGAGACAGTCTATGGCAGCAGTGATTCCAGGTTTGGGACTGGTGTGTGGTTTATTTATTTTTTCATTGTCGATGGTTCCTTGTTGTAATTTTTTATTTTCATTTGTAATTATCCCAGAATGCGTTTACTACCTGCCTGCAGGTTGCTCCCCCAACATTCTCCTCCTGCAGACTGCTACTCCACAGAGTGCACCCCTCCTGTGTTTGACTCTTTCCTCCAGTGCCCACCCTCCCCTGGAGTTAGTTATTTATAGATGTGGTGTGGGGGGCTTGTGACCCACAAAGGGGTGTGCTGAGGGGTTGCCCCTGCATAAATATAGTGAGTTAACAATAGTTATTTTCTAGTTTTATGTTTTTTTCTATCACTTTTATTACAGTCACTCTAGTGCTGATTGCCGATTTTGAGTTTGGTGATTGGCACTCACGGTTTTGCTAGTAGCAATTAAATCATTGCTGTTATTACATGGTACCCTGTACTTTACAGGGGCTGGGTTGCAGTAATGTCAGTTTGTTATCTTTGCATGGTTGTGTATTTCTTCTAAGCAGATTAAGTTCATTTCAAAAGCTTCAAGTTTGGTGTGATATCCTTGTGTTGCTCTACTACCCGACGTAGAGTAAACAAGACACTCCAGACTTCAGCGGGTGTAACGTAAATGTCCTTCACACTGTCAGCATCTCTGACTTCACTCTTTTCCTCCTCCACCTCCTCTTTGCCAGGATCTGCATTCCGGCTTTGGTTGCTATAGCCTTCTCAATGTCATCAACTTCAGTGGGCTGTACTTCACTGCTCCAAAGTTTGCCTAATTCATCAAGCTATTCATGAGTGTGTCCAGTTTCTGTGTGATCCCCTGCATCCTAAACCTTCTCCTGTATGCCTTGACCTGTGGGTCTGTTCTCCTCTGTCTCACATAAACAAAACCCACTTTTTTTGAAGCAGGGCTGGTTTGTGCTTTAGTAGACACACTCCCAGGCTTGCTGCAAGAATCTGATAGCATCTAGTAGACTAATGCAGCAAATACATGTAGCAGCTGTCAGATCTTCAGAGGAATCTAAGATTTCCTATAGTCAGACTTTCATTAACTTTACCTACTGTCTTTTTAAACTATAAATAATGCCCTGGTCTAAGGACTGGACAATGCTGGTTGTATTGAGAGATAGGAATATAACTTTAATGTTTCTGAGCCCAGACAATGGAGGGTAACCACTAAAATTGTCAAGGATCTGGGTGATTCTATGAGACCACAATCCCTTAACCCTGTCATGCAGTGACTCTGAAAATCTTCACAATCATCCATGCTGTTTTGTTGTTTATATGTACTGTATATAGCACAGGTAGATTTTTTTAAACCTTTGATACAGCATGACTAAGTTGACCTGTCAATGACAAGATGACATTTCTCAGTTACTGCCTTGTTACATGTTAGGAGCACATAAATTCTCTCCTTTGCCTTTTAGAGACCTATTGGAGTCTCAGTTTCAAAAGTTAAAGTGTCCAACCCAATGCACCTATAAAGCAGCTAAGTTTAATCTGTATAAAAATTTTCTTGGCTTTAGTTATTCAGCAGATCTGGTAGACCATCACATAACCATGAATTAGCCCCCCTCACTATCAGCATTAAGCTTCTGGGTGTGCACTTTTAAAAACTGTTGTTGTGGTTGTCCCACCTGGTAAGCTAGCCATCAGTAGGTCTGAAGTCTTCCTTACCTAATGCCATGACAAATTGCTGTGATATTTGTAAAAGCAGAGGCCCATTGATCAATGCCTCTCTGCTGCTAACATTAGTGAACCATGTAAGGAGGGCTCCTTCAACATCCGAAACTTTGCTCTCCCATTTCCTTTTCCTTTCAGGGTTCAGGTTAGAATTCCACTTGGAGACCAAAAGATCATGTTTTTCTGAAAATTACTCAGTGTAGACTTGGGAATGGCAAAATGTGCTGAAAGCTTATGAAGGCTGAACTTAGGAAGGCAAACTATCTCATTCAGGATTTTGATCTTTCTCATCAACGAAAATCCACTACATTTGCCAGACATGATGCATTCACTATTCACTGAGAATACCACCAACAGGTTAATCTGGTTCAAGGTCAGTAGGCATGCATCTGTATCCTCCTCTCCCCTTCCCCGCCCTGGGTCGTGCCTGAAAATAGGCAGGATTTGTCTAGTGCACTTACCCGGTCAACAAAAACTAAATAAATAAAAAAAATGCCAAACAACAGGTTCAGTTAGTGTAATAAGCCCAGCAGGAGACAGCAGCTTAAATACCACATTCAGTTAAAATACGGCTTTCCCAATGACAACATTCGCACCTTTTCTTTTCCAATTGTTTAACTAGGTGAGACACACTAAGCTTGTTTGCAGGTGCAACCTGGGAGCACAGGGAAGTTAAGTGACTTGCTCAGGGTCACACAGTATGCAAATGGGAGCTATGGGATTCAAACCCAGGTCTCCAGATTTGCAGCTCAGAACCTTAAACCACTGCGCTATACTGCCTCCCTAATTATATCATTTTTCATTTTTTCATTTCATTTTTCTTTATTTTAGAGAAACTTTGAGCTAAAATAACCCTTTTCAAAGGTGTCTATGTCAAACTGCAAGCAAACAATATAACAATACAAAAATGAAAAAAACATTATTTTACAGTCACGTCACCCTGTTTAAGAACATCTGCAATACATTACTTTTAAAAGCATTTAAAGTACTTAAACAACAAATCTCAGATTGAAGCAAATTCCAGACCTTCACTGCTCTTATTGAAAAATGACTTTGTGTCAAGTTTGTTCTATTTAATGGTACTCAAAGTTTCTCACCTTCCATGTTCCCTGTGGAATATCTGTTAGAAATATAATAAAACATTGTTTTAACTCCAACAGGAGTACAGCCTAAAAGTGCCTTGCTACACATAATTGCATGATTTTAATCAATTCTAGAAAATATTGGTAGCCAGTTAAGAGTAGTATACAAACAGCACCTATGACTGTCTTTTACTACTGAGAACAAATCTACAAGCATTGTTTATAGCAACATTAATTCTGTCAAGAGCCGTATTACTGGCTGCTGAATATACCACTAGCTCATAATCAACAACTGAAAAAATTAGACTGTTGACCAACAACTTTTTTACCTCAAAAGTAAAATGATTCCTAGTCCAATAAAGAAAGCCAATACAGCAATTTACATTCTTACCACATAATCAACATGGCACATGGAAGACAATAATGAGTCAAAGTATTTAAAAGATTGCACTTGCTCAATACAGTCACCCCTAGGGATCATTATTGTCAGAGTCGAACATTTTCCTTGATTTTATCTACTCCCAAATAACATAATCTTAGTCTTGCTTCTATTTATAATCAAGCCATTTCGTTCTAACCATTCCCAAATTAACTTAATATCTGATTGTAAATGTTAATGCATATTAATAACATTTACCCCAGAAGTAAAAAGAACAATATCATTGGCATATAAAATTATGCAGGAATACTTTGGAACACTAGATACTGCATTTATAAAAATACTGAACAATAAAGGACTTACAATTGACCCCTGTGGAACCCCTATATTCAGAGGCAAGTTAGAAGAAAATAGGTCATTGCTTTTTACCCTTTGCATTCAGTTTGTCAAATAATCTGAGAACCATGCCACTGCATCAAGCAACAGACCCATTTCACATCATTTCTGTACTAACAACCTATGATCTACAAGATCAAAAGCCTTCGATAAATCAAGGAAGGCATCTCCAACATACTCATCCCTGTCCAAGGCTTTCCGAAGGTCATCAATTAATTCAATCATGGCAGTTGTAGTGTTGTGCACTTTCTGAAAACCATGCTGTTCTTGTGTAAGCAAATTATACTTAGCAATGTAATCCCACAACTGATTACTGACTACCCCTTCTAAAGCCCTGGACAGGGGGACAAGATGGAAATGGGCCTATAGTTCAAAAGAGTGGCATGGTTCCCAGACTTAAATAATGACATAACATTAGCCTGTTTCCAGATCCCAGGCCATATTCAAAGTGCAAAGAAAAGATAAACATTTTTGTGCAGGTACAATCAATTCATCAATAGTCAATAATTAGAGGTGTGAGAGACTCTCAAACTGGCAGCCAAGGTGTCTGCTACAGACAGCATGCAATGAACCATGTAACTTCAAGTTTTATTACTGAAAGTATAGCAAAAGGTTTTTAACTATAGTATGTCATATGTTATATGTGGTTGTCCACTATAAGCATGTTCACTATAACAGGTGCCTACTGTATTTAAACTGCTCCTCAGTTAATCCTGATAACTGTTTAAATATGTGCTTAATATTGCTTTGAACTGTTTCACAGTTTTTGCAGTCCCTCTGATGTTGTTCAGTCTTTCACTAGTTAAATTTAGCTGATACCCTTTATTTATTAAAGTATTAATACCTGATTAACAAAAAAAAGGAAAATAAGAATACTGATAACAATGAAAACCTCTACAAGCAGCAGCAGACAGATTAAAAACCTTACCAACACATTACAGATGTACAATAATGATAAGAATTGCTCAAACATGTAGAAGTAATTGACAAGAAAGGGGCCATAAATGATGTATCAGTGATGTTTTAAAAGACATTATCCTTGTTATAAGTCTTGTGCCATACATTGCTACATTTCTGTCAATAGACACTCTAACAGGAAAAGCACATAAAAACACAGAAATCTGATTGCAGAAAAGGACCTATTGGCCCATCCAGTCTGACTTATCCCATCCCCATATGTACATGAGACCTAACTTATTTTATCCCTCCCCTGAGCCCTCCTCCCCCAGCTAGAGACTCCAGTCCCCTCTCATTTTCACAGTTTTTCCCCTTCCTTCTTGTTAATCCCATGTAATTATCCCATGACCTTTTAAACTCCCCTACCTTTCTGGCCGTCACCACCGCTTCTGGTAGGATTTTCTAGGGGAAGTAGTTCTCTCTCCTATTACCTCTGAACTTTCCCACTTCCAACTTCAAGCTGTGCCCCCTATTTTTCAGACCTTCTTTTCTCTGAAAACAGCTCCATTCCATCATCTTGTTTATCCCCTTCAAATTTGCAAATGTCTTAATCATTTTCCCCCTCTGCTTTCTAATTTCCATTGGATACAGATCAAGCTCCTCCATCCTCTCCTCATAGGCCCTCTGTTGCATGCTATGAACCATTTTGGTCATCCTCTTCCGGACTGTCTTCACCCTATCTATATCCTTACATAGGTGAGGTCTTATAACTGGACCCATATCCTAGCTGGGGTTTCACCATGTACATGTCTAGGGGCATTAACACCTCCCTACTTCTGCTTATTATACCCTTCCCTGTGCTTGCCAGCATTCTGGTGGCCTTGCATGCTGCTTTGTTACACTGGTTTGTCTCCTTTAGGTTATCCAAAATGATAATCCCCAGACCCCTTTCCTGTTCTGTTACCCTATCTTCTTCACCTTCCAGTGTGTATGTGGCTTTTTTTTTTTTGCAATTTAGTATTCATTATTAACATTTTTTCATGAAGAACATATTGAAATTCACAAGTGTATGTCAGAGACAACTCCATTTACGACAGACACAATAGCACAAAATCTGAGACAAATACTTCAACATAACAGAATAAAAGAAACTGCTAAAGAAAGAAAAAAGAAAGGAAACCAAAACCCACTCCCCTATGCCCCCCCCCGCTCCACCACCCCCAGCAGGCATAAGTATCCATTGCAACAGTATCCATACAATAGAAAGGCAACATTACCCCTAGGTTCTACCTACTCAAATTACAACTACACTGTAATTGTATGGTGTAAACTCTCCATATGCTATCACATCTAACTGCTGTCTAATGAAGGAAGAGACAAATGAAAGACAATAACTGTAGTTTCATCTCCCTGTTAATAAAGCATATAACAAGGACCATACTGCTTTGAATTTGGATGGCCTTTGGGTTTTTGTGTCTAATGTGCATTATCCTGCACTTCATTGCATTAAATTTCAATTGCCATTTTTTCAACCACCCTTCCATTTTTATCAGGTTCTCCCTCATTGTTTCCACCCCATGTCTCCACCCTGTTGCAAATCTTTATATCACCCACAAAGAGGCAGACCTTCCTCTGTAGTCCTTCTGCAATATCTCTGGTGTAGATGTTAAATAGGATGGGCACCAATTCTGACCACTGGGGAACCCCACTTGTCACCTTTCCCTTCCTGGAGAGCTCCCCATTTACTACCACCCTCTGGCTTCTGTCACTAAGTCAATTCTCCACCCATTTGGTTATTTTTGGCCCCATCCATAAACTGCCCAACTTGTTCACCAGCCTTAGTATAAAGTTCCTGCACTCATGAACCTTGTAAAAGGGGATACCACCACACAGGATTTCTTCATCAATTAATTTTATTCCCCAACAGAACACAAACATCTGCCTGATCTGTTTTGGTTCTGATTAGAGAAAACTTTTGGATTTTCACTCTACAAGCAACTAAGAAATCAAGTTTCAATTCTCATGTAGATTTACAACCTTACTTAAAACAGAAAAAAATAGTAACACAACCCTTCCCTAAACCCAGACACTCCTAGTTTTTGATGAAAAAACTTTTAAGCATTTAGGGATTAGTGAAATATAGGCTCATTGTGCAATGCTGGATTACAACACTTGAAATTTAATAGGGCCTTTGCAATCTCTAGGTAATTTATTTGTAATTTATGTATTTAACATATAGTACTATTACCAGAGTTTCTCTGGGTGTACACTGCATTTTTAATCTATTTTATATTCCCACCCTTGTATTCTAACCTTTCTCTTATAACATATATTCCTTACCATTCCCTCTTCCCAAAAACACTCCCCCTTCCCTATTTATCTGATGTAGCCTTATATGTTTTTAAGAAACTATGGAGTTTCTATGGTAGCAAGTTATGTTATTTAGGCACTTTAGGAACAATACTTTTTTTTTTAATCACAATGTGCAATGTAATAAAGTTTTTGCATTTTTAATGAGATGAGCCACAGCTTATCACAACACCATGTGTTCCTGTTTGACCTATATATGTGTTGCTTCTATGTAAACCAGCTAGCCTTTGAAGAAGGACAGCCATGTCTGAAACATGTCAGGCAGTTGTTTGTATCCTGCTGGAGAATAAAATGAATTAATGAAGAAATCATGTGTGGTGGTATCCCTATTACAAGGTTTGTGAGTGCTAGAAACTTTATAATAAATGTATATGTATGGTTCCTATAGCACTGCTACCCTAGTGCACACCCTCTTGCCAGTTGTTCACTAGGCTCCTGTGAGGAACTGTGTCAAAAGCCTTGCTGAAGTCCAGATTGACCACGTCCACCACCTCTCCCTGATCAATCAGCCTCACTGAACTGAAAAATATTATCATGTTCATTTGGTATGACCTCGCTTCCATGAACCTGTGCTGCTTGTCATCTTGGAGACCACTGGCTGCAAGGTAGTTGACAATTCTTTCCTTTAGATGTGTCTCCATAATCTTACCTACTACTGAGGTAAGGCTTATCAGGTGAAAATTCCTGCCTCCTCCCTGCCACCGCTCTTGAGTAGTGGCACCACAGCTACCCATTTCCAGTCACCTGGAACCCTCCCTGTGTCTAGTGACAAATTAAATGGTCTAGTCAATGGAGCTGCTAGTTCACCCTAAGCTTCTGGAGCACCATAGGATGCAGGCATCCAGACCAATTGTTTTATCTACCGTCAACCCTCCTAGTTCCTACCATTCCCTACCTTCCTCAAATGGGCTAAAGTCAACCCCCCCCAGCCCTCCTGCCCCTCTCCCTCAACTGTAGTCTACTAACCTCCTTTTCCACTGTAAAAACCAAAAAAACACCTTTTCAGCAAGTCTACTTTAATTAAGTCGCCCTCCATCTGAACTCCTCTCTTCCCTTTAAGATTCACAATTCCTTGTTTGGATTTCCTCCTGTCACTGACATACCTGTAGAATTTTTTATCCCCCCTTTTGGCCTCCCTAGCTATCCTCTCCTTTGTATGTTCATTCACCCTCCTAGTTGTTTGCCATGCCACCCTCAACTTCACTATGTATGCCTCTCTCTCTCTCTCTCCTCCTTTCCCTGTGTTCTTCTATGCATCCTGAAAGCCTGTTTCCTTTCCCTTATTGCCCTTACCACATCTGCTAAATCCTTAGAGAAATGTGACTTCTCAATGGAATAAATGTTTGTTCATGAGAGATTTGTGAGCTATCTTTGTTTTGTTGTAACAATGAATGGAACATACTGTACCATCTGGATAAGTTAGTTTATTGTAATAGCACTGCATGTATATGCAATATTCTTTTTTTTTTACTTTTTATTTACATAATTTTGAAACGCAAATTAAAGACCATGTTACTGCATATTAAAGAAAATATAACATTTTCTGTTGTATTAATTTGTAATCAGTTAATACTTAGCATTGGGTATGTCTAAGATTGGATGTTCCCAATAAAACAAATAATCATGTGGGGCACTTTGCTTGAGACTGGTGATTAGAACCCTCTGACCCTTCCAATTCAAACAGGAAATTAAAGCAGCAGTTCAACAAAACAAAAAAAAAGTTTTACCTTTAAAAGTTAGTTTTAGCTACAACATTAGCCTACCTTTCTAATCTGCTTTTCTAGGTATCTCATATGCTGCACACCAAATGAGATGTTTTATGTTACCAGTCCTAGCCCTTGCTAGGTCCACAATGCTATGTCTCTGTGAAATGGGTTGCACATCTTTTTTTCCTTGAGAAACAATAAATCATAAAATTTTTAAAATACTCAGATGTTTGTAGAATTAAAACATTTTCCTATCAAATAAAACTGGAAGATGCTTAGAATAATTTTATAGTGAAAAAAGGTAATATCAAATGTTTTGCTGAATTTTGTTGCACAGCAGCTTTAATTCAGGTAGCGACACACAATTTGCTTACATAGACCTTACATTAGTTTATAATCAAATTAGCTCAATGCAGTCAGCTACTTCAGGATACAAATAACACACACACAATCAAATACCCAAATTCTAAAGGTAGTTCTGAAGCCTTTAACATTCTTCACGTTTAGCATACCTTTATATCATTCATATACATGGGTGAATGGCATTTGGACATTAGAGCTTTAACATACTGTATGCATAATACTGGCCAGACATTGGGGTTTAACATTACTGTAACAACATAACCCAGACAGACTATCTTAGGGTAGCTCATTCATTCCATTGGGGTGTCAAACAGATGAGCCACACTGATGAGTCCTGGTAGGATGAAACATGTGTCTGTGTCTTCTGTTGGCACCCTTTGCAAACTGTGTGAGAGGCCTTTTGGCACCATGCATTTCTGCTTAAAGTTGAACCAGCATAATATTTTGTGGTGATTTGCATATTCAGCCCATGATGCTTTGCATTATGGGGGCATGCGTGATTTTGTAGTTCTTTGAAACTTGGCTTCATAGCCAATGCCCTTTGGAGTAACAACTGCCTCAGTGCTTGCATGCTGTGGTTATTTGTCTTTTAACTTGTTTTAATTGGGTACACCACAACATAACCCAGATAGACCCTCTTAGGGTAGCTGATTCATTCCACTGGAGTGTCAAACAGAGGAGCCACACTGATGAGTCCTGGTAGGATGAAACACGTGTCTGTGTCTTCTGTTGGCACCATTTGCGAACTGTGTGAGAGGCCTTTTGACACCATCATTTCTGCTTCAAGTTGAACCATCATAATATCCTGTGGAGATTTGCATACATAGCCCATGATGCTTTGCATTATGGGGGCATGTGTGATTTTGTATTACTATAAAATGTCTATTATCATGAAGCCTAAAATATTATCTTACAAAACCAGTGTCAAATGATCAAACGTAAAAATGGTTTCATGAAAATTCGGTTATCATGAAAAGGAAAACAATTTTTTAATATCTTAAAAACAAAAAGATAAAAAAAAACTAATCAGCAAACAATTACTGTTGGGCCAAATTTATTTAAACATGAATATTTCATACTTCAAATCCCAACCATTTTTCAGCCAATGATGAGCAGAAAAATGGGGCCTTGATTCTGGTGAATATATGTATTTTCAGCATTCTAGAACTTTCATTAGAGCTACAATGAAGTTTTACTTCAACTGTGAAGTTTTGGTGATGTTACTGACGTGGACTTTTTGAAGCATTTCTCAAAGTTAGCCATTTTGTGGCAACTTCAGCTTTGAAAAAAGTATCCAGTACTTTGCATGTAAATTTACCTCAGATGTTGCTTTATGGTAAATTCAGGGGACATTTCCTCAGAAACAGATTGTAGGCTTTAGAGTGCATGTGCCACTGAGAAGATAGCAGCTTGAAGTTACAGCATCTATTAACTCTCACAGAAAACTCTACTAAATATCTGTAAAAATCACTATAGGTAATAAAAAAGTAGTATAATTCATTTTAACCTGTTCATTTCCAACAATTTTACTCAAATCTACTATTGTCATAGCATTTTTGTCTTTTTTCTTTGAGTTTAAATTTTCTCATAAATGCCACGGTAGGAAGAGTTTACATTTTCTATCAAATGTGATGGCAGGGCACCGACTGCTGGAAAGTCATTGATAACATTAAGGCCACGCCAGCCAGGAAAGTGCTCATTCTGCTCCAGTAAATCAGACTTCAACATCATTGAAGGAATGCTGACAAATCTGATATTGGAGGTGAAAGAATTTAAAGTATCTATTGCACAAATTTAAAATGACAGAAAAAGTCAGTGAAAGGTAAACTTAAACACAGGCCATATTACAGCAACTGAAGACTATATTTATAATTTAGAAGACATTTTTACATTGCACTCTAAGCAACTACAATACATTTTGAACAAATTAGATGATTTGGACACTAAGGAAGGTGCAACAATATAAGACATGTTAGCCTCCTCATTGAGGGTAACAACATAGTGGGATTCGTGTAACACTGTTTTGTTAAACTTTTCCAACAGCAACAAGGTCAGTGGCTGTTCAAAACAGGGTGTGCTCACCAGTCACTAGCACATAAATCACAGCCTGGCTCCAAGCCTTGGCCAGTCATTGCATACTTTCTTAGGTACTTAGTCAAGGAGGACCTTCTTTGAATAGCCAGGGAAAGGAAAACTTTGATACGGAGGGGAGAGAAAATGTCCTTCTTTCAGGACTTCTCCTCAGAACTTATGAATACACACTGGGATTTCACTGAAATAAGGATCAATCATAAAGCAATCATAATTTATTTATAAAAGGTGCCTTTCTTCAACCAAGGCACCTGTACATACATAAATAATACAGAGATACAAGCATAGTTTCTGATTTAAGTAAAATCTTAATAATAAATTCACTATAAATTAATACTCACTAAAATTACCATATGCAGACTCAAACAAATAAGTCTTAAATGCAGTTTCAAACTCCTGGATGGTCAGGCAATCTCATATCTGATGAGGTAGAGAATTCCACAGGGTCAGGGCCACAAAATTAAAAGAACAGACCCCAGATGTTTTTAAATGGACCCTGGGAATCTCTAACAATCCCTCATCATCAGATTGTTGAGGACAGAGGGGGCAGTAGGGATGAAGGAGATCTTGCAAGTAGCTAGGTTCCTGGTCATGTAGGGCTTTATAGGCCACTAAACCAACCTTGAAGGTGACCCTCCACCACACTGGAAACCAGTGCAGTCCATGGAGCACAGGTGTTATATTGCTGGTTCTAGCTGTACCAGTCAATAGCCTGGCTGCTGCATTCTGCACTAGCTGAAGGCAGCAGAGGTCAACCCCTGGTAGTCCTAGGTATAGGGCATTGCAATAGTCAAGGCAGGAGGTAATAAAGGCATGGACCAATGTTGGAAGATCTTCTGGAGGAACCAGGTGATTCACCCAGGTGATATTCCTCAGATGGTAAAAAAATGTTTTGAAGACAGCTGACACCTATGACTTAAGGGTCAGACCATCATCAATAATAACGTCTAGGTTCCGTAACCGGTCTGAGGTAGTTAGCATCACACCCCCAAGACATAGTCCTGAGGGTGATCCTGCTGACAAACCAACCTCCAGACTATCAGGGTCCACCATCAGCACCTCAGTTTTAACCAGGTTCAACCACAGCCAGCTTGCGCTCATCCAGTTCTGGATCTCGGTGAGACAATTGTTAAATACTGAGAGGAACACATCTTGACAAGGTGCAAAGTACATGTATAGCTGAGTAGCACCTGCATAGCAGTGAAAACTCAGACCATACAGCTTAATAATCTCTCCTTATGGCAGCATAAACTCTGTGAACAACATAGGTGACAAAATGGAGCCCTGCGGTACCCTGTAGGATAGGGGTAGAGGGGCCAAGGTATAAATTACTAACACCACCCTCTGAGTCCTACCCTCTAGAAAAGATCAAAACCATCTGAGAACTGTACCAGACAGGCCACAGATGAGCCACAGGTGCTCCAACAATGTCATATGGTCCACAGTGTCAAATGCTGCAGAGAGGTCAAGGAGGGCTAAGATGGAACACGTCTTCTGATCTCTCACTATTGGGAGATCATTTAGCACCCGGACAATGGGCTGTCTCGGTACTATGTCTCTTCCTAAATCCTGAGTGGAGAGAATCATAGACATTGTGGCTGGTCAAATGATCATCCAGCTGCAACGCAACCACCTTCTCAATAACCTTACCCACAAAGGGTAGGTTAGAGACAGGTCTGCAGTTTGCCAAGCAGTCATGGTCAAGGGAGGGCTTTTTAGGAAGAGGATGAACAACAGCCTCCTTCAGGGAATCAGGAAAGATCTCCTTCTCCAATGACTTCCAGACTATCTCAGCTAGGACTGGGCCAATTACATCATCACATCCAACCAGGAGTCATGTCGGGCCTGGGTCCAAACTACAGCTGACTGGTTGCAATGTCTGGATGATCATCGCTATGTCAGTGATTGTAGGCTGGCTAAAGTCAGACCAAGTTAACTGAGGGCCTGACATCTCCTGCTGACCATTGCAAATTCCATTTGAGTGGGCCAGGCAAATATCAGACCTGATTGTGGCAACCTTATCTGCAAAGAATCAAACAAACTTGTTGCATCGTTCTTGCGACAAGGCTCCTCCAGACTGGAGACAGGTTGGATTGCACAATCTGTCCACTGCCCGGAAGAGCTGAGCTGGTTGATTCTATGCAGCAACAATCTCCCTGGACAGGAATTCTGCCTTCTTATAGGTGATTACTGATTGATAGGCTGTATAATGGTCTATCAATCTAAGTTTGCCATCATCCGAGCCTCATTTTTTCCAGCTCTGCTCTAACCTTTGCCCCACTCTCCACAGCTCCCTCAAGGACTCATCAAACTATGGAGACCTTGGGTGGAGGGTAAGGGGGAAACATGAACAGGTGCTATGGAATCCAGGGCCTTCACCACCATCTTATTATTGGCAAGTACTAGATCCCCTGGATCCAAGCATTCACTTGGTACATCTAATAGGTCCAGCACCCTCATTAGGCCATCTGGGGTAACACCCTTTAAGGGTCAGTACCGGACCATTTCTGCAGAGGCAGGCCTATTTGGGGGGGCCATGAAACTGAACGCGATGGTATGATGGTCAGACCACCTGGCTGGTTACACCACCAAATTGGATATCTCTATTCCCAGGAGAAACACCAAGTCCAATAAATGCCTTCTAATATGGGTTAAAGAGGTAATAACCTGTGTAAGGCCCAGCAAATTCATTAACTGGAGGAAGTTTTGACCAAACTGTGAGAGTTCATCATAGACCCAGGCATTGAAATCCCCCAGGATCAGCCATCTGGGAAGTCCAATGCCAGGTCGACATGAAATCTCCAACTTCCTGCAGGAAAACTTTCCCATCTCCTGGTGGACGGCAGATGAGAAGAATCCTGCACCCTACATTCTCACCCAGGATACACTCAAAAGAGTTGTTGGTCCTCACTGGAACTTCCACCAGGCTCGGTTCTGATCTAAAATAAATGGCTACACCCACACCTCTACAATCCTTCCCCGGGAAGTGTATCACCAAGTACCCAGACAAAACTGCTGAAGCCAAAACTGGACCAGCATTTTCATCCAGCCAGGTCTCGGTGATGCAAGTCAGGTCAGATGATCCAACAAGATATGCTATTACAGCAGTCTTGTTCTTAATAGACCTGGCATTGCATAACACCACCTGGTTAGGATGAGTGACCAAGGAAGACCGCGATACTTGCCTGCTAACAGCAGAGCCCTTGGGTATGGGAATCAGGCAGGGAGGACCCCTTTCCTGAGCCCATTTCACCCCAGATCATCTCCTTTTCCCCACTACCCCAATCCATCCACTTTTTTCCATTCCCCAACTAGTCTCAGCCCCGCCCCTTCCTCCTCCTTACTATCCCCAAGGCCCTACAACATCTATATACCTCCAGGGGCAGCAAGGGACAGACAAAGGGGCAGAGGTTCCTGAGTCTGGAGAGGGAATATTGCCTGACCATCCCTGCACCTTCCCAACACATATTGTTAATAACCCAGGCAGTGAGGCAGTATAGCGCAGTGGTCTAAGGCTCTGAGCTGCAAATTTGGTGATATCCAGCAGACCAGACCTGGGTTTGAATCCCACAGCTTCCACTTGCATACTGTGTGACCCTGAGCAAGTCACTTAACCTCCTTGTGCTCCCAGGTTGCTCCTGTAAAAAAGCTTTCAGCTTAGTGTGCTATACCTGGTTAAAACAACTAAATAAAAATAAAAAATAAAATAAAAGAAAAAGTCTTGAAAAGCTTAAAACAATCATCAACTCTTTCATCAATTAATGATTAGATACTGCAGCATTCTCACTACCGCAGCTTCAAAGAAATCAAATCTTAAAAATTAAAATAAAACAGGATAGTCATTAGGACCATTATAACAATATGGAAGATAGAAAAAAACAGTCACAAAACAGCTGATATTTCCCTAAAACTGCAATTATCAAATATAAGTCAAAACAACAGAGAAATCAAATATCCAGTCTTCAATGGATCTCTCAGCCACCAAAAGAGACTGAAGACCCCTCAGGAACTCTCACTTCCTGGACAGGACAGATGTTATTAGTCTAAAAGATTTCTCAAGCCCCAAAACACTCTCACTGTAAAACATTTGTTATGAAAAAATTTCCAAAGTATTGTAACAGACCCCAAACACTCCCACTGTTTGGGGTCATAAAAGCAACAGGGCACTCTCACTACATTCTTAAATAAAAAGTAACATTTTAAAATCTGACTGTAAATAGAGGAGGGGAAAGTCCAGATAATCTTCCTTGGTGGCTAAATGATCTGAAGAGGAACAGGCCCCCAAAGACTTAAGCAGGAGGCCAAGACAAAAAGGCTATGACCACAGCTGCAGATCTCTACCTGGGCCTACCCACCAGTTGGTGCCATGGAGAAACCTAACAGATCCCAAGTCTAAACCGCCAGTTCCCTGACAGGATAGGACTCAGTCTCCTGCATGGTCACAGTCCAACAGCCAAGCCCACCAGCAAAAGTTAGGGCTGATAGCTCACCATCCAAAATTAAGCTGTTTCTCTTAGATCCACCAATGTTTTGTCCCCAAACTGAAGATATTCAAAGTCACTGTAGATAATCCATAAATCTTCACTTAATTTGTCCTCGTTGGGTGCCTCTTCTGCAGCACCCTTCCCCTATCTCCACTCCTGAATTCAAAAAGCCCAAGTTCCACAGCCAAGCCCACCTGAAAAAGTCAGGGCTAATACTCACCAACCTGAATAAAACCGTTCCTCATAAATCCACCAAAGTTCTGTATCCAAACTGTAAATATTCAAGAAACCACTGTAGAATAATCCACGAATCTTCACTTACTTTACTCCCTTTGGCTACCTCTTCTACAGCACCCTTCGCCTATCTCCACTCCTGGATTCTGAGAGTCCAAGTTCAAGGGTCCCAATAATAGTCTCAGATACCGAGCAACAGAGTTCAGCTAACAGTTTCAACAGACTTCGTGTGAGAAGCAACAATGGAGCAAAAACAAAACTGAAATGAAATGGCCCCCCATGCACATTGCCAAATATCACCAAGCACCTCAGCATCAGTCTCGATTCCCTTAGAATCAGCACACTCCAAGCACAGTTTGAGCTTCGTAGCTTGTAGTTCATAATTTGCCTCTAGCAGGGCTCGGGGAGGTGGGGTTCAACACCGTAACTGAGGAAAATAAGGTTCGGAAGATGACCAAATCCATTAGCGATAACAGGGTGATAGCTGAACAGTAACAGTGGACAAATAAACAGTAGCAGTGGGCAATAGTGAGCAAGTGAGCAATAATCAAATACACAAACAAACTCTAAGAAGCTTGAACAACCGACAGCACACCCAGCCTGGCGGCCATCTTGCACACTTTATGTCCTCCTACGTAAAAGGTTTCTGCAGAGAAGTGGGGTTAAGTATGTTATGCAATATCCTGCAACACCTTTGATATACACTGACTCAGGCTCTGCTCATCATTGTCTTTTTTAATCCCAGTTTTTATCCCTCCAGACTTGTCCCATGCAGCTTCTTTGCACTGTCCCTTTCTCCCCTGCCTGGCAACTGTCTCCTCCATCCACCAAGTCCCTTATACCCCATGAATTGCCCACCATGGTGAGACCAGGGAAGGGATAACCATCCTCACCCCACCCAGAGACCCAGCTTCCAGATTCATGGGTCGGTGAATCAGTGACAGCACAGGGTGAGGATAGGCAAGTAGGGCTTCATGTTGCCAGCAACCAACATTTTTGTCATTTTCTCCTCTCTGGCCCAGCCACAGTGTAAGTATGTGCACATGGATGCAGATACATACTATGATGGCAGCTTCTGAAACTCCTTCTCCTCCTTTTCTGTCAGTTGAGCTTCTGACACTACCTCCAGGCCTCCACCCAGGGCAGCCAAGGGCCAAGTAGGAAAGGGTCCCCCCCTTAGAGGAGAGCTGTCCTACAGATGCTCAAGTCTCTCTCTCCCTAGCAAACCTCCAGCAACCTGAGTTAATTGTTGAACTGACTCACTGGCATGATGAGAGGCAAGGCACATAGTGCCTCAGCCCTCTGCACCACTGGGCCAGCTCTGTTCATCTTTGTTTCACTCCTGAACAAGCCTGGGAAGCTTCTGACTGTAATCTGTCTGATACACATACTGACAACCAGTGGGCATTTTCAAAAGACTTCTCAGGTTCTGAACCTGCATGTGCTAACACAAAGAATAAAGAGAACAACAAGAGCAGGCCTGTTAAAAGGACTGGCAGTTCTAATTATGATTTAACAAAGAGCCCTACAGTACAAAACAAGTAGAATGCAATCCCCTCTCATCAGTCACCAGCATATGCTTCTACTCTCAAGACTAATCTTACCATGCAGCCCAAGCCCTGGGATATGTAGATTATTCATGAAAGCAAACTGCCAGCATGTGCATCCTGGTACACAGAAAGATCCTATTTTAAACAGAATCCTAAGTAACGTTTCAGAGATCACAGCAAATACAATAAATTACCATCAAGCCACCGCACAGCTGAGAAGGGAACCAGGAGGCCGGAGGAGAAAGCCAGAAAGCCGGCCTGCCCTCGAGGACACACAGACCGGAAGGGCTCCGAGCCGCCAGTGGGCGGGCGGCCACCACACAGCCGAGAAGGGAACCAGGAGGCCGGGAGAAAGCTGAAAGCCGGCCTGCCTCGAGGACACACAGACCGAGGGCTCTGAGCCGCCAGCAGGCGGGCGGCCACCGACAGCCAAGAAGGGAACCAGGGTGCCGGGGGAGAGCTGAAAGCCGGCCTTCCTCAAGGACACACAGACAGGAGGGGCTCGAGCCGCCATGGCGGGCGGCCACCGCATAGCCGAGAAGGGAACCAGGAGGCCGGGGGAAAGCCAGAAAGCCGCCCGCCTCGAGGACACACAGACCCGGAGGGGCTCCGGCCGCCAGCAGGCGGCGGCCACCGCACAGCTGAGAAGGGAACCAGGAGGCCGGGCGAGAAAGCCAGAAAGCCGGCCTGCCCTCGAGGACACACAGACCCGGAGGGGGCTCTGAGCCGCCAGCGGATGGGCGGCCACCGCACAGCCAGAGGGAACCAGGAGGCAGGGAGAAAGAAGCCAAGCCGGCCTGCGCCTCGAGGACACACAGACCGGAGGGGTTTGAGCTAGCGGGCGGGCGCCACCAGACAGCCGAGAAGGAACCAGGAGGCCGGGGAGAAAGCCAGAAAGGTACGATAGCTGCACAGCCGATCGGAAGGCGACCATGACTTTGCCAGCCTCTGATTGGTGCGCCCTTCTCCCATTGACTTTTGCTGTATCTTTGCACCACCAAACTGGTCGAGATTACTTGCCTTTTACTGAAAAGTTTAATTTCTCTAAAAGAGCTGTTTTTGCTGTTTTATTGTGTACTTCTGGAAATGCCTACTTACCTGTTTAACTAGTGATTACAGTCTTTTGGGTCAATTTTGTGTTGGGCTAGACGCTCAGGCGCCTAACCCCCCACCCTCCCAGTCTTTGTTGTGCAAATTTTACAATTTAGCACCTCTTGCAAGCCACTGCCTGCAAGTGCTACTTCTGATTGCCCTCTCCTCTGTCCCCTCCCTTCTAGCCGGCCTGCCCTCGAGGACACACAGACCGGAGGGGCTCCGAGCCGCCAGCGGGCGGGCGGCCACCGCACAGCCGAGAAGGGAACCAGAGGCCGGGAGAAAGCCAGAAAGAAGGAAACCGCAAAATTTTATCCCGCCCCCTCCCCTTCAGGGTGTTTCTTTTATACACACCTTCCCGCCAAATCTCATCCCCGCCCATAGCTATTCTCCTAGCCAATTCCTGAGCTCATTTCTTCACATCACCTTAGTTTCTTTAACCCTTCCTACCCTCCACCATGCTACTGCGCCTACTACTGCTGCTTTGCCTCTCACCTTCCTTGGATCCACAAGAGATAACTGTTGGAACCCATACCGAGGTGCTTAGGTCGACCACTCAACACTGTCCCCCTCTACTGTCCCCAGTGGATGCCCCTAAACTCTACATACATATACTACCGCTTCTGCATACTAATCCTTGGGGAATCCCAAAAAAAGGCTCACAACCAGTTTGGAACTCCTCTATCCCCTTGCTACCATACTGGCACTACAATTACTCCCTACGCCTGTCCATTAAGCTGGTAATCTATGATAAAATCGATAACCATGCAGCAGGATCATCACCCACTATATATTGGATCCCAAGAAAGAAGAAAAAACTGCCTGACTGCTCACTACTCCTATCGCTTGGTGCCCTCATCAAGCTAATCTTCTTTCTGCTGGTCTGTGTTGGCACTGTGGAAATCAACCCTGGCCCCACTGAAAGCTCGATCTCTCCAACTGACCTAACCTCCATAAATGGATTGAGTTTTCTTCACATCAATGCCTGCAGCCTCCTAAAAAAGTTCTCATCAATACAGGCCTGGGTTGCACACACCTACCTGACTTTCTGGTTATATCTGAAACATGGCTCAAATCAGCAACGAAGATAGTGAAATAAACCTTCCCAACTACCAGCTCTTCAGATCTGACCGTCTATCCAGGGCGGTGGGTAGCCATCTATGTCAAAGCAAACATCTCTGCATCCTGCCTCAATTCTACATCACAACCAAAGGAATTCAATGCTTGTCAATTAAAATAACCCTTCCCAACACATCATCCTTTCAACTGATTGGTGCTATAGGCCCCTCTGCAGGCCTCAAACTCCTATCCCACCTAGGATCTATACTTAATCTGGGCCCTGAAGACACCATCATCTTAGGAGACATGAACTTGAATTGGCTGACTAATGCATCTGCACCCTGGTAACCTTCTGACACCTATGGATTCTCTCAATTAATCAAAGAACCAACAAGGATCAACCCAAAGAATATTCTCAACAGCATACCCTGGATATTATATTGGTAAATAAACCTCATCATTATCCCTGTGCAGGAGTACTATTCAGTGACATAAGTGACCACTGTCCCATAGCTGCCATTAGATCAACAATCAAGCCACCCAATCCTGCAAAATTCCTCCCACGAAGGTCAAAAAATAACTTTAATATTTCAGGATATCTCCATGATCTGTGCCACACCACACGTTGGCAAGAATTCTATCTCACAGCCCCAATAGAGACAGCTCTTCAAATCTTAAATGATATAATCACAAGTGCCCTCAATTCACATGCACCCCTCACCAGTGTCAGAACCAAACTCAAATCCTGTCGCTGGTTCTCTGCCGACCTTAAATCCGCACTGCTTGCCAGAGACAAACTCTGGAAAAGGGCAAGAAAGACAAAGGACCCAAATGACTGGCTTCAATTCAGAAAAGCCAGAAACTCCTGCACAAAACAAGTAAGAAAAGCCAAGGCAGCCTTCTACACAGCTGAACTAGATGCCTCCTATAACAACCCTTCCAGGTTCTGGGGTACCATAAAGGGCATCCTAGGTCAAACTTCTACCCCTGTCTTACCACCCAAAATTCAATTAAATAGTATTGAAATCACCGACAGCAAAAAATATCTTGAATGCCTTTAACGATCATTTCCTACACAGCTGGCCTGGCTTTGACTCTCTCCTGCAAACCTATTAAGATCATCTCTAAACCTACAATCTACTGAGGGTCAAAGGTTGCTTCCACATTCTCATTCAAACCAATATTCTTCAAAGAAGTAGAAGACCTTCTACTCCAGCTAGATACCACCAAAAGTGCAGGTGCAGACTCCCTGGACCCCTACTTTCTAAAAGTAGCTCTGCATGCCTTAACCGCCCCTCACCCACCTCTTCAATCTATCACTTGCCACTGGTTCTATCCTCAATATGGAAAACAGCTCAATGTTTCCATTACTAAGGCAGGTGATCCCATGGACCTCAATAATTATAGGCCCATCTCCATCTTACCAGTACTATCCAAGATGCTTGAGAAGCTGGTAAACTCTCAGTTAACTGCCTACCTTGATACCAACAATCTCCTAAATCCAGCTCAATCTGGGTTCAGATCTATGCATAGCACCATCTCTGCACTAGCAAAAGTCACAAATGACTGGCAGACTGCCCTAGACAAAAAGAATACCTGTGCTGTGTTTCTGGATCTAAGCAAAGCCTTTGACACTGTGGATCATGATCTTCTAATCTCCTCTCTGAACTCCATAGGCCTTGACTCACTCTCTCTTAAATGGTTCAAATGCTATCTCTCCGGAAGATTACAACTGGTAAAAAATGAAGGTGATCTATCTACCTCTAAACATAGAAACATAGAAACATAGAAGTTGACGGCAGATAAGAACCGCAAGGCCCATCCAGTCTGCCCATTTCTTTTTCTACCTTATAAATGTGCCATCGGCCTTTGCTATGTCAGTGACCTATCTATTCATAGTCATTTGTATTGCTCCCTTATGCCTATCCCATGCCTGTTTGAAGCCCTGCACTGTATTCATAGCCACTACTTCTTGTGGTAAGCCATTCCATGCATCTACCACCCTTTCTGTGAAAAGAATTTCCTCCACATTCCCCTTAATCGGCCTCCCTCTAATCTCATGCTGTCTCTCTTGTCCTGCTATTTTTCTTATATTTAAACATGTTAGACTCTTTCACCTTGTTTATGCTCTTAAGGTGTTTAAATGTCTCGATCATATCACCTCTCCCTCCTTTGCTCAAGGGTATACATATTGAGCTCCGTTAATCTGTCCTCATATGTCTTCTGATGCAGTCCCTGCACCATTTTGGTTGCCCTTCTCTGGACTGCCTCAATTTGGTTAATGTCCTTGTGAAGGTGTGGCCTCCAATACTGCACGCAGTACTCCAGATGGGGCCTAACCAGTGTCTTGTAAAGAGGGATTATTACCTCCCTCTTACGACTTGTGATACCCCTACTAATACACCCTAACACCCCCCTAGCCTTACCTACTGCTTTAGAGGTCTTCTTGGATGATTTCAGGTCATCAGTGATGATGATGCCCAAGTCTCTTTCTTCCTTTGTGACTGCTAGCAACTCCCCTCCCAGCCTATAAGTGGCTTCAGGGTTTCTCTTCCCTATGTGCATGATTTTGCACTTCTTTGCATTAAATCCCAGTTGCCACTCTTCTGACCATTCTGCTAGTTTATCCAGATCTCTTCTCATTCTGCCCACCCCATCTGGATCATCTACTCTTGCAGATCTTGGTGTCATCTGCAAACAGACAAGCCTTACCCTCTAGTCCATCTGCTAGGTCACTAATGAAGATGTTGAATAGGACTGGCCCCAGGACTGATCCCTGAGGTACCCCACTTGTGACTTGCATCTCTTCTGACTGTATACCATTTACCACCACTCTCTGTTTTCTGCCAGTCAACCAGTTTGCCACCCAGTTGACCAACTTCTGACCCACCCGAGCCTACCTAGCTTTTTATCAATCTTCTATGTGGAACAGTGTCAAAAGCTTTGCTGAAGTCAAGGTAGGCGACATCAACTGCTCCCTTGGTCCACCACTCTGGTTACCCAGTCAAAGAAATCTATGAGATTAGTTTGACAGGACCTTCCTTTGTAAACCCATGCTGTCTTGGATCCTGTGCCCTATGGATTCCAGGCGTTGCACTATCCTTTCCTTAAGGAGTGCTTCCATAATCTTGCCCACTACTGAGGTAAGACTGACCGGTCTGTAGTTCCCCGCCTCCTCCCTGCCACCACTCTAAGAGGTGTACACGCAAGGCTCCATCCTGGGTCCCATCCTTTTGCCATTTATATCAACAATATTGATTCCAATCTCTCCTTCTAATATCCACCTTTTGCAGATGACACTGTACTATATGTGAGCAATCCCTCACCATCAAAAGCCTGTGAGCTCCTACAGTCTGAATTCTCCCTCCTTCAGCACAACCTATTAGAAAAGAAATTATTACTAAATGCCAAGAAAACCAAAGCTATGTTCTTGCCACCAAGAACTGTTCTTCCACTATCCCATCATTCACCCTCCCACAACTCTCTACCATCCTTGGTGAAAATCTGGAATATGTTGACAAATTCAAATACCTAGGAGTATGGATAGACAATAAACTAGACTATACTACCCACGTTGAAGAGCTCCTAAAAAGCTAAGACAAAGACTTGGTCTATTCTATAGGATCAAACACTACCTGACCAAAGATTCCAAACAAAGATTAATCCTAGCATCATTCCTGTCCCTCATTGATTATGCTGACTTCCTCATGGTCATTGCTCCTCTCCCATCTAAACAAATTAGATACCCTGTATCATAGAGCTATTAGATTCATTACTGACCTTCCCTCTAGCACCCATCATTGCTCTCTCTACAATGCAGTCAGTTGGACATCCCTGCAACATAGAAGAAAAAAAAATGCTGCTATCTGGATCTACAAAGCTCTGACAAACAAACTCCCTTCCTACATCTCAGACTGCTTCAACCGGATCACATCCAGGCCCTACACCTTGAGGATCAACAAACTGATCCTGCTGAAGATTCCTATCACCTGCACCCGGTATGGAAGAGCTGCAATCAGTTATTCCCTGGCACTTATCTGGAATTCTATCCAAAGTCATTGAAAATGGATACACTGATTCCTCTTACATCCTTCAAAAGCTGTATACCACCTAATCCCAGATTCGTGCAATTGCTTCCACAAGGCCTAGTCCTCCCACACCCCAACCCCTCCCACACCCCTCTCCTCCACCCCCTCTTTTAAAGCTCCTCCCTATTCTTCTATCATTCATCTGGTCCTTTCCCCATCAAACCTCATACATATATGCCCACCCATGTACCATTATCCAAGCCTTATCCCTACTAGACTGTTTGTTTTCTCTCCTTTATTAGGTTTTAGGTTTACTGTCCTTTGCCTTGTATATATGTAAATATTTGTACATCTATCTCACTCATAAATGGTTGTATTTGTGCTTATTCAATATCATGTTTTTGTATACAATCTGTAACCTTTTTGTTATGACCACTCAGGTCCATCTTGTAAATGAGCTATGCTCAATGATGTTTGCCTGAATAAATAAAGATTTTTGATTGATTGAAGCTCTGGACCTACACCCAGATGATCTTTGCTCTTGACCCCAGTTAATACTAAACCGCTTGAAGAAATGTCACACTGACTTGCATAACATTGACTGACATTTTAATCAACATCCAGTTCACTAAAAGAACTTCCTGCCACTTGCTGCAATGAGGTATGACAGTAAAATCAGCGACATTTCTGAACCTCATTTAAGTGGATTGAACATTTTTAATCCTGTTGTATTTTTGTTCCTTTTATTAAATCAGTCTTTTTTTCTTTGCAGCTTTTAGCTTACTTTCCTACACATTACAGAATTTGTGTCTGTATGCACTGCTACTCCTGAATTATCTTGCTCATGTCGAGGGCTCAATCCTGGCAATGGGGTAAGTGATTACTGTACTGCAAAATGGCAAGCAAGACTTTGCATAGGAACAAGTCATTTACTTAAAATAAATGTAATGAATAATAATCTGAACCCCTCTTAATCAAATGAAATACTGCATAATGCTTTCAAATTAATAATTATAGGCAAGAAAGTGTTTGCAGTCAGCCATAGCATCCAAGCTGAGCTTTACAGCCAAAAGTCAATTTAATGTCTTCCATGGTAGGTGATAATTTATGAAGTCATTGGTGGGAAACCAGATGGAATCTAATTGATTTTTAAATCACTTACATTTAAATTCACTGAAGTCTAACCTGACATACAGTTTCTGAGAATTCAATTGTAGCTAAGTGGCTATGTTAGCAGAAATTTCTCTGTCTCTTATGGTATAAATATTTTCCAAAGTGCAGAGTGCGTTTCCTTGTTTTGTAAGCAAAAGGATCCTTTTTATGGCTGTTGGCAGAGCCTAAAATCAACCTGCTTTCCCTTGAAGAAAGGTGTTTCTGTGGAACACATCTTTTAGGAGTTTTCAGTGTATCCTTCCATAACACTGCAAATCCTTATGGCAGATAGAAAAATGCTCCTTTTTTTCTGTTTAGAATGATGGACATAGAACTCCAAGCTGCTTTTCTCTAAGAGCAAATCTGCACACCTTCTAAACAAATATAAATATCTTTAAAACTATTTAAGATGTTCAAAAACAACCAGCGAGAAAGCTGTTCAGGGCAAAAAAAAAAATTTTTCACATGAGGGTAGTCACTAATCTGAATTCTTTATATTTTGAAAAATATGGTCTTCCAAACAACCTCATTGTTTTTTCTCTCTGAGTGACCACAGTAGAAGTCATGCCAAACAAATGTAAATATATTGTAAAGTATACAAGTTACCAATACACAACCAACATAAAAGCTGTTCAGGACAAAATGACCTTTCAAATGAGGGTAGTCACTAATCTGAATTGATTACATTTGTTTAAATATAGCCATATGAAAGCTGAACATTGAATAGAAAAATTAGCATTCTGGTAATCAGATGGCCATAGTTTAAAAAATATGATTAGTGCAGAATAATGAATAGGCTCCTTAGTCTCCTCAGCGGGTGCATCCATAGGGGAACTATGCTCCCCCAGAATGGTGTATGGATTGTAGTGTGGAACAACTGACTGGGTGTGCCTCTATTCCACCATCCTCACCTCCCCTGAGCCCACTGTGGTGCAATTGCTGTTCTTTCTTCACAACCTCTGAGGTAGTGGTGGTGGCTCTGGTGCTCCCTGGATGGGTGAGGTTCCCTTCCTACCATCCAGTGTGGACTGGGGGAAGGTTTCCTTACTACTGTCCAGTGTGGCCTGAAGACAGGCAACGTCCTCCCTCTGGGAAGAGAATTGTCTGCAAATAGGACAGCCTCTAAGCCTCCAGAAAGAGTCCCAGAAGACTGCTGTCCCACAGCCATTACATGGCACTACTCTCCACTTTTTGTGTGTGTGTGGTGATTGGTTTGTATATATATATATATATATATATATATATATATATATATATATTATACAAAGTGTATGCTTATATTGTCAATGCAGTGTGCTACAGAGGATATGACAGTGATATGCACCTTGCACTCTTGAGAAAATGATGTCAGAACCCCAGGAATAAAGGAACTATTTCCAGAGGTGGGTGGGGTGAGGGGTAGGAAGAGGTTGGGCCTAAACTGTGCCCTCACAAAACAATCAGCTAAAAGCTCTGACTCATAGCTGAAATGAGTGCCTTACTGTCAGCAAGATGCCCTACACAACAATTTGACAGAGAAAATACCCTGCTAATCAAACAGAGAAAAATCCACACATCCAAGTCAGACACAGGTAAATCTCCCCAGCCCCAAAACAGGCCCGGTGGTTCATGCTCTGAAAGAGAGGATAAAGAGAAGTACATGAAGAAATCAAGAGAGGTGACCAGAGCAGTCAGGGTAGCCAATGCTTCCTGATAGTTTGGGCTGGCACAGGGCATCAAGGATGGGGAAAAGCACTTCTTGAGGTACATAAGGGAGAGAAGAGTCATAGAAACATAGAAACATAGAATTTGATGGCAAATAAGGACCACATTGCCCACCCAGTCTGCCCATTTCCCTGCCTACTGGATAAACTGCAGATCCTAGTTAACCAGCAGCCTACTTCTTCCTACCCCCAACCCCTAGAATTGCTTTATGACTGTCCCATGCATGCTTGAATTCCACCACTGTTTTTGACTCCACGACCTCCTCCGGAATTCCGTTCCATGCATCCACAACACTCTCTGTGACAAAATACTTCCTTAAATTACCTCTGAGCCGCCACACCTCTGTCTTCAAATTGTGCCCCCTTGTTTTTGCACACCTCTTTTTTTGAAAGATGCTACCCTCTTAGACTTTGTTGATTCCCTTGAGGTACTTGAAAGTTTCTATCATTTCCCCCCTCTCCCTCCTTTCCTCAAGGCTACACATATTAAGCTCCTTAAGTCTCTCTTCATATGTCTTCTGATGTAGACCCTGCACCATTTTAGTTGCCCTCCTCTGGACAGCTTCCATCCTGTCTATGTCTTTGCGAAGACTGGGTCTCCAGAACTGCATGCAGTACTCCAGATGGGGTCTTACCAGCTGTCTGTACAGAGGGATAAAAACTTCCTGTTTTCTACTGGTGATGCCTCTCCTTATGCATCCCAGTATCCCCCCAGCCCTCCTTGCTGCCCTCTCACAATACTTGCCCAGCTTTAGGTCATCTGATATGACTGCTCCCAGGTCCTTTTCCATTTTTGTTGTTGTTAGTATCTCACCCCCCATTGTGTACTCTTCCCCTGGGTTTTTGTTTCCCAGGTGCATTACCTTGCACTTCTTTGCATTAAATCTAAGCTGCCATACCTTTGACCATTCCTCTAACCTTGCCAAGTCCCTTTTCATCCTTTCCACCCAACCTTGTGCATCAACTTTGTTGCAGATCTTTGTGTCATCTGCAAAGAGACATACTTTTTCTTCCAGTCCGTCTGCAATGTCGCTTATAAAGACATTGAAGAGGACCAGTCCTAATACTGAACCCTGCGGTACCCCACAAGTAACCCCACTTTCTTCAGAGTGGACACCATTTACTATTATTCTCTGTGTCCTATTCTCCAACCAATTTTTTACCTAGGCTGTCATCTTGGGACCCACTCCCAGGCTAGCTAAATTGTATATTAATCTTTTGTGTAGGACTATGTCAAAAGCCTTGCTAAAGTCTAGGTAGGCCATGACCACAGCCCCTCTCTGATCTACTACTTTGGTCACCCAGTCAAAGAGATCTATCAGATGTGTCTGGCATGATCTTCCTGCTGTGAATCCATGCCACCTTGGGTCCTGTGCCCCTCTGGCCTCTAGATACTCGACAATTCTTTCCTTCAGAAGTGATTCCATCATTTTCCCTACCACTGAGGTTAAACTAACAGGTCTGTAATTTCCTGCTTCTGTCTTGTTCCCAATTTTCTGAAGGGGAATCACATCTGCCCTCCTCCACTACTCGGGTACCACCCCATCCTCCTATGATTTGTTAAACAGGGTAGCCAGTGGTGTCACTAATTCTACCCTTAGTTCTTTTAGAATTCTGGGATGAATCCCATCAGGCCCCATTGCTTGGTCCATCTTCAGTTTTAAGACTTCTTTCAGAACCCTTTCTTCTGTAAATGGACTGGTATCAACTTCTGTATCCAGAGTGTTTCTACTGTTTGTTTTAGGTACCTTCCCCTCTTCTTTTGTAAATACTGAGCAAAAATATTTGTTTAGTATCTCTGCCTTTTCACAGTCACCCTCTGCCCACCCTCCACCCCCTTTATTAAGCCTCACTTTCCCTCCCTTGGTCTTCCTTCGCTCCCTGATGTACCTATAAAAGGTTTTATCCCCCTTCTTAACTGAGTTGACTATCATTTCCTCGGTTTGGGCCTTTGCTGTTCTGACTGAATTCCCAGCTTCCTTTTGCTTTAACTAATACAGTTCTCTGTCCTGCTCCTTCTGTGATTCCTTGTACTTCCTGAAAGCTTTCTTTTTCTCTTGAACCCTCACTGCAACTTCCTTGAGAACCATAGTGGTTTCTTACATTGTTTAGTTTGGTTTATTTGCTTCACACAAAGGCTTGTTACCTCTGTGATGGCAGTTTTTATTATTCCCCATTGTTCTTCCACCCCTCCTTCCTGCCCATTTGCTAGTGCATTCCTTAGGCACTCACTATTTTAAGCAAAGTCACCTCCTAAAGTCCAATACCTTTGCCTTTTGTGGCTTTGACTCTCATTGCTGTGTATATTGTGAACCATACTGTTCGATGGTCGCTAGTTCCCAGATGGCTACCCACTTTACATCTGTGATCCTCTCTTCATATCCATTTGAGAGAACCAGGTCAAAGATTGCTCCTCAAAGGGCTCCAATACTAGTTGTCTAAGGCATGCCCCCTGTAGGACATCTAGAATAACCCCACTCATTGAAGTGGCTGCTACAACTGCACTCCAGTTAACATCTGGCATATTCAGATCACCCATCAGCAATATCTCCCCTTTTTCTGCCATTCTAAGTATTCTTTCTATCATTTCCTTGTCCATTTCCTCCCTCTGAGAAGGGTGTCTGTATACAACACCTGTGCGGATTGTGGTGCCTTTGCTGGTCTCCAGATTTACCCACAGTGCTTCTTCTCCTCCCTGTTTTCCCTTTTGTTCTGTTGCTTTGATTCCTTCCCTTATGTAAAGAGAAACTCCTCCTCCTCTTACCCTCCTGTCCCTCCTGTAGCTAGTGTATCCTGGTATGTTTATGCCCCAGTCATGATTTTGTGTGTACCACATTTCTGTGACTGCCACGATATCCAGATGTTCCTCCTCCATCAAGGCCACTAATTCAGGAAGCTTGTTGCTCAGACTACAGGCTTTGGTACTCATTGCTCTCCATTTTTTGATGGCTTTACCTTCTTTTGCAGCATTCCCCACTGACCTTTCTACCTCGGCCTTTTTTTCATTTAGTACCCTGTTTTGTAGGGAGTGGCTGGGATTTTCCTGCTGCTTATCAGTGCCTCCCCCCTTGACTAATTTAAAAGTTTGCCAATGAAGCATTTAAATTGATTGCTCATAAGACTTGTTGCCTTCCTGGACAGATGCAGACCATCCTGCCAGTACAGGCTGGTGTTCCTCCAGGTGGAACCCCAGTCCCCTATTAAGCCAAACCCTGTGCTCCACACCATTTTTTCAGCCATTCATTAAACTGCATGGTGCAAAGTACCCTCGCCTCACTCAAGCCATTGACAGGCAGCACCTCAGAGAAGGATATTGTGTGTGCTGCTTGTCTTAGGCCCCTCCCCAATTCTACAAAGTCCTTCTGCACTGCTCTAATCTCATGATTAGCCAAGTCATTTGTCCCTAGGTGGACAATGATGTCCAGCTCAGACTCCCATGCAGCCGTTCTCGTGATCCTGAGGATGGCCTTCCTGTCTCTCCAAGCCATGGCACCAGGCAGGCACCTTACATCAGTTTTCCCTGCTCCCCCCAGTTCAATCCCCCTAATAATTGAGTCCCCCACTAGGAGCTGCTTCCTTTCCTTGTGGTGTCCTCTGCCTCCTTCCTGTGGGCCTCCCTTGAGACAGTTGTCCTCAGCCTCCTTAGTCTCCTCTGCTGGTGTATTCATAGGGGAGCTATGCTCCCCCAGAATGGTGTATGGATTGTGGTGTGGAACAACTGACTGGGTGTGCCTCTATTCCACCATCCTCACCCTCCCTGAGCTCATTGTGGTCCAACTGCTGTTCTTTCTTTGCAACCTCTGAGGTAGTGGTGGTGGCTCTAGTGCTCCCTGGATGGGTGAGGTTCCCTTCCTACAGTCCAGTGTGGCCTGGGGAAAGGTTCCCTTACTACTGTCCAGTGTGGCCTGAAGACGATCAACTTCCTCCATCAGGGCAGAGAGTTGTCTGCAAATAGGACAGCCTCTCAGCCTCTAGAAAAACTCCTGGAAGACTGCTGCCCCACAGCCATTACATTGCACTACTCCCCACTTTTTTTTGTGTGTGTGTGTGTGTGTGTGTGTGTGTGTGTGTTTGTGTGTGACTGGTTTGTTATATAGAAATGTATATATATATATATATATATATATTATAAAAGTGTATGCTTATATTGTCAATGCAGAGTGCTAGAGAGGATATGACAGCGATATGCACCTTGCACTTTTGAGGAATGATGTCAGAACCCCAGGTATAAAGGAACTATTTCCAGGGTGGGTGGGGTGAAGGGTGAAGGGTTGGACCTAAACTGTGCCCTCACAAAACAATCAGCTAAAAGCTCTGACCCATCGCTGCAATTAGTGCCTTCCTGTCAGCAAGATGTCAAACACAACAATTTGACAGAGAAAATACCCTGCTAATCAAACAGAGAAAAATCCACACATCCAAGTCAGACACAGGTAAATCTTCCCAGCCCCAAAACAGGCCCGGTGGTTCGTGCTCTGAAAGGGAGGATAGAAAGAAGTATTTGAAGAAATCAAGAGAGGTGACCAGAGCAGTCAGGGTAGCCAATGCTTCCTGATAGTTTGGGCTGGCACAGGGCATCAAGGATGGGGAAAAGCACTTCTTGAGGTACATAAGGGAGAGAAGGGTCATAGAAACATTGAAACATAGAATTTGATGGCAAATAAGGACCGCTTTGCCCACCCAGTCTGCCCATTTCCCTGACTACTGGATAAGCTGCAGATCCTGGTTAACCAGCAGCCTACTTCTTCCTACCCCCACCCCCTAGAATTGCCTTATGACTGTCCCATGCATACTTGAATTCCACCACTGTTTTTGACTCCACGACCTCCTCCGGAAGGCCGTTCCATGCATCCACAACCCTCTCTGTGAAAAAATACTTCCTTAAATTACCTCTGAGCCGCCCCCCTCTATCTTCAAATTCTGCCCCCTTGTTCTTGCACACCTCTTTTTTTGAAAGTTGCTGCCCTCTTGCACTTTGTTGATTCCCTTGAGGTACTTGAAAGTTTCTATCATGTCCCCCCTCTCCCACCTTTCCTCGAGGCTATAATATTAAGCTCCTTAAGTCTCTTCATATGTCTTCCTGTGCAGACCCTGCACCATTTTAGTTGCCCTCTCTGGACAGCTTCCATCCTGTCTATGTCTTTGTGAAGACTTTGTCTCCAGAACTGCCAGTAGTACTCCAGATGGGTCATACCAGCTGTCTGCCAGAGGGACAATAACTTCCTGTTTTCTACTGGTGATGCCTCCCTATGCATCCCAGTATCCCCCAGCCTCCTTGCTGCCCTCTCACATTGCTTGCCCTCCTTTAGGTCATCTGATATGACTACCCCCAGGTCCCTTTCCATTTTTGTTGTTGTTAGTATCTCACCCCCCATTGTGTACTCTTCCCCTTGGTTTTTGTTTCCCAGGTGCATTACCTTGCACTTCTTAGCATTGAATCTAAGCTGCCATTCCTTTGACCATTCCTCTAACCTTGCCAAGTCCCTTTTCATTCTTTCCACCCCACCTCGTGCATCAACTCTGTTGCAGATCTTTGTGTCATGTGCAAAGAGACATACTTTTCCTTCCAGTCTCTCTGCAATGTCACTTATAAAGACATTGAAGAGGACCAGTCCTAATACTGAACCCTGCGGTACCCCACTAGTAACCCCCTTTTCTTCAGAGTGGACTCCATTTACTATTATTCTCTGTGTTCTACTCTCCAACCAATTTTTTACCCAGGCTGTCATCTTGGGGCCCATTCCCAGGCTAGCTAACTTGTATATTAATCTTTTGTGTTGGACTGTGTCAAATGCCTTACTAAAGTCTAGGTAGACCATGACCTCAGCCCCTCCCTGATCTACTACTTTGGTCACCCAGTCAAAGAAATCTATCAGATGTGTCTGGCATGACCTTCCTGCTGTGAATCCATGCTGCCTTGGGTCCTGTGCTCCTCTGGCCTCTAGATACTTGACAATTCTTTCCTTCAGAAGTGATTCCATCATTTTCCATACCACTGAGGTTAAACTAACAGGTCTGTAGTTTCCTGCTTCTGCCTTGTTCCCACTTTTGTAAAGGGGAATCACATCTGCCCTCCTCCACTTCTCGGGTACCACCCCATCCTCCTGTGATTTGTTAAACAGGGTAGTCTGTGGTGTCACTAATTCTACCCTTAGTCCTTTTAGAATTTTGGGATGAATCCCATCAGGCCCCATTGCTTTTTCCACCTTCAGTTTTAAGAGTTCTTTCAGAACCCTTTCTTCTGTAAATGAGCTGGTATCAACTTCTTTATCCAGAGTGTTTCTACTGTTTGTTTTAGGTACCTCCCCCTCTTCCTTTGTAAATACTGAGTAAAAATATTCGTTTAGTATCTCTGCCTTTTCACAGTCACACTCTGCCCACCCTCCACCCCCTTTATTAAGTCTCATTATCCCTTCCTTGGTCTTCCTTCGTTCCCTGATGTACCTATAAAAGGTTTTATCCCCCTTCTTAACTGAGTTGACTAGCTTTTCCTTGGTTTGGGCCTTTGCTGTTCTGACTGCCTTCCCAGCTTCCTTTTGCTTTAACTGATACAGTTCTCTGTCCTGCTCCTTCTGTGATTCCTTGTACTTCCTGAAAGCTTTCTTTTGCTCTTAAACCTTCACTGCCACTTCCTTTGAGAACCATAGTGGTTTCTTACATTGTTTAGTTTTGTTTATTTGCTTCACACAAAGTCTTGTTACCTCTAACATACTAACATACTAAAATGCCAGCAGAATAGGCCTAACGGTCTTTCGAGTCTGCTTGATTGGTCAGCCCCCACCCTGGGTGCTGACCTTGCTGCCCCCCTCGCCTTCTCTTGCTTCTCCCTTCCCAGTTCCGGATATTCTTGCTGCATTGGATTTTGCTTCCAGAACCCTTCCCCTGTACCTGTCCCAGCCCCTCTTGACCCCCTCCACCATCTCTTCCTCCACCAGCCCCTAGGCAGTGCATTCCATGGCTCCACCACCCTCTCAGTGAAGTAGCACCTCCTCCTTTCTCCCTGAATCTTCCCTCCAGCTTCCACCCATGCCCTCTAATGGCCCTCCTCCTTCTTTCACAGCACCTCTGACTGTTCCTCCCTATTTACCCCCTCTTCATGTACTTGAAGACCTTCTATCATGTCCCCCGGTCCCTTCTCTCTTCCAATGTGTACATATTTAGCTCTTCTAGCCTCTCCTCATAGGTCCTGTCCCCCAAGCCCCAAATCATTTTGGTTGCCCTCCTCTGGACCCTCTCCAGCAGTTTAATGTCCCTCCTTATGTGTGGTCTCCAAACTGCACGCAGTACTCAAGGTGTGGCCTTACCAAGCAGTTATTCAGAGGGAGTATCACTTCCCTCCTTCTGGAGGTGATCCGCCTAGCAATGCATCCCAGCATCTTGTTGGCCTTGGCTGCCGCCCTCCTACAAGTCTCAGAGTTGTTCATCTTGACATCCACCACCACCCCAAGTCCCTCTCAGCCATCGAGACTTGTAGCATTTCCCCCAGGGTGTACACTTGGCCCAGGTTTCTGGCCCCAGGTGAGTACCTTCATTTCCCTGCATTGAACCTGAGCTTCCACTTCTAGACCATCTTTCAGAGCCTCCAGGTCCCCCTGTAGGCCACTCTCACTCCTCCCATCCACCACCGCCTCAGTTTTGAGTCATCTGCAAAGAGACTCATCTCACTCTTGATTCCTGTCCTTATGTCAGAGATGTAGGCATTGAACAGGAGGGGCCCAAGGACTGATCCCTGTGGGACCCCACTAATGACTCTCTTTGGGGATGAGACTATCCCGCCAACTACGACCCTCTGGGTCCGGTCCTGAAGCCAACTGCCTATCCATTTGATCATCTGGTTCCCCACCCCCATTTCTCCCAGCTTATCCAACAGGCCCAAGTAAGGAACAGAGTCAAATGCCTTGCTGAAGTCTAGAAAGAGGACGTCCACTGGTCTACCCAGGTCCAAGGCACTCATCACCCAGTCATAGAACTCCACAAGGTTTGTCTGACACGATTTCCCTGGGATGAATCCATGCTGTCTATCATCCAGACACCCTGACTTATCCAGGTCCCCCCCAGCCTCTCCTTGACAATGCCCTCCATCACCTTGCCCACCACCGATGTCAGGCTGACAGGCCTGAAGTTCTCTGCCACCTCCCTTGATCTCCCCTTGTGGATAGGCACTATATGCACCACCTTCCAGTCCTGGGGCACCCACCCTGTCCTCAGAGAGATGGTGAAAAGCTCCGCCAGGGGTTTCGCCAGGTCATCCGCAAGTTCCTTCAGCACTCTGGGATGTAATTTATCCGGCCCCGGTGCTTTCTCCGTCTTAAGGGAGCTGAGGGCTTCCCTCACTCTCTCTGCTGTGATTTCCACTTCCAGTACCTCTTCTCACTGTTTAGCCCTCCCCCCTCCTGCCAGTGATGCCTCCCCCTCTCCCCAGACCTGCCGATCAGTAAGGGTCCCCCCCTCAGTATCTCTGTCTCCTCCCATGTATGATGCAGCACCCCATTTTCCTTGGTAAAAACTGAGGTGAAATACTCATTTAGTACCTCAGCCTGCTCCCGGGTCTTGTGCCCATCTCTCCTGATTTAATCCTTCTAATCTCCCCTTCACCTTCATTTTTCCCCAATGTATCTAAAGATCCTTGTTCCTCTCCCTGATTTCCTGGCCAGGTTCTGCTCCTTCCTTGCCTTAGCCACCCTCACCACCTAGTGGCCTTCAGCCATCAGCTCCATACTCCCCTCAATCCCTTTCACTCCTTGAGCACTTGAATTGCCCATAGGCTGCCTTCTTTCCCTGCACCACCTCCTGGACCTCCTGGTCCACCCAGCAGGAGTTTCGAGACCCACCGCATTTTAGTCTTACCCTTGCACAGGTGCTGGTAGCATCTTTGCCCCTCTCCTGAAGATTTCCCACCTACTATCCAATCCATGTCTGACCAATCCCATCAAATGCTCCTTAAGGATCCTTCCCATTTCCTTAAAAGTCCGTTCCCCTAAGTCAGTTACCTCCATCTTTGTGCAGCTACCAGCCTCCTAGGTCCAGGCAGAACCGAGACTGTGGCGCGGTGCTCCCCTTCTTGAATTACCTTACCTCCAGGCCCCCTAATCTGGTCACTGTCTGCCCGGACCACATCAAGTACCCATGCCTCCCTGGTCGGTTCCCCCACCTGCTGAGTTAGGATCTCGTCTTGAAAGACATCTAATAACCTCTGTTCCCTGGTCACAGAAGATGTCATAGTCTCCCAGTCTGTTCCTGGCATGTTTAAGTCCCCCAACACCACCACTGTTCCTCTGCCCAGTCTGCAGTGTCTCCCAACATCTGCCACCAGACTCTCCTCCGTCTCCTCCGCCAGGGCAGGGGGTCTATACACCACTCCTATTTTTACTCTCTTGCACCCCCTTGTTATCAAGGTGACCCAAATTGCTTCCACGGTTCCCTCCGCCTCCTCTACTCCCCCTATGCCAATGCAGTTTTGACTCATCATTGCTACCCTAGTCCTCTCCCTCCCCCTGTCCTTCCCTGAACATAAGGTAACCTCCAGGTTCAGGTCCCATCATGTCCTACAGTGGCCCAGATCTCAGTGACCACTGCCATCCACTGCTCCCTCAGTTAGCATCACCTGGAGTGCAGGCATTTTATTCCCAAGCTTCAGCTATTAGCAGGACTACCTTCCACCCTTTCCTATACTTCCATTTCCCTGCTTGTGTTCCTTGGGGATTCTGTTTTTCCCTGGTCTCGCTTCCACCAGTCGGCCTTTTTATGATCTCAAGCTCCCCAGGAGCCGTGAGTGATCCTCGCTGTCAGCACCCCCTTGACAGCTTCTCCCATCCCTCCACCCCTTCATGTTTAAACCCCACTTTTCACCAATGAACCCTCTATTTTCAACCTAAGGATTCCCTCCTCCCTCTCCAAATTGAGATGGAGTCTATCTCTAGCATACAGCCTTATCCTCCCAGGTCTCCCCAATCCCCCATCAACCCATACCTCTGGCCTCACACCTCCCTGAGCCCTGGTTTATCTCTAATCTTCCTTTGTGCTCCCCACTTAGCCCTTGGCACTGCAGGATTTCTGAGAAGGAAACTGTGCATCCTATGTCATGACAGACCCTGGCAAGCTCTCTGAATCTTGCTTGTATCTCTAGCTTGCTATTTCCCTCAATGTCATTTGTACCCAGGTGGACCAGTATGTCCAGGGAACCCCCACAATCCTTTGCCAGCTGATATACCTCATGCTTAGCCCTGTGCACCATTAGTCCAGGGAAGCATTTTGTTCTAACTGGCCAGGCTTTTCCCTCCCTATCCCATTTGATACCTCTGATCAGAGAATCCCCCAACAGGAGCACTCTGACCACTCCTTTTCCTCCATTCCCCCCCTTTCATGAACCTCATCCTTTCTACCGGCCCCTCCACCCAGCCGGCTCCTTGTTCCTCCCCCTACCTGGGTGCCACATGCCACCCCTCCTTATTTACCCTGGCCACCCCTCCAATCCATGCCTCTCCTCCTCCTGAGTATCCTTCTGTACCTTTCTAACTCCCCTCACTGCTCGCAACTGGTCCTTCTCCCCATCTGCTAAACTAAGCCTGGCTCGTCCTCCTTTCCTTGCTGTCTCCATTTAGTCCCTCATTGCTTGTTGTGCTCCCCTGGCCTAAACCCTCAGCTCCCTTTACTAAATCCTCCTTGTACTCTGGTCCTTCTTTACCTTTCCTCCCAACTGGTCCTTCTCCTTGCGCTTTCCTTCCTCTTCCCCCTGCCCCTCCTGCTCTGATTCACTGCTCCCCCCAATTTCCTGCATTCCAGGTTCCCTCCTGTTCTTCCTGCTATCTGGCCCCTGCCTCCTGCCCCCCACTCCCTTTCCATCTCTAATCACCCCTGTCATGGCTACATCACCCCCCTCATCCTTGAGCAGAAGAAGAGAATTGAAGTGGTTACTGAGTGTAAGATCTGATCCACCTCCCGCCTTCTCCTTCTGTCCAACCCTGGTCATCTGCCTACTTCCCTGAGAATATTGTCCTCTGTCCTCCTTTGTGAGGGTCCCCAGTTACCTGCCTGCTTCCTTGGTAGTGTCCTTTTGGACCCCTCTGCCAGGGTCCCTACTGACCCCTGAGTATTCTCCTGCACTCCTTTCCCTATGCCACTGCCCCCAGTGTTGTTGCAACCTGTGGAGATCCCTGCTCCCTTCCCCAACCATACCTCCTTCCCCAGCTGTCTCCTAATCCTGCAAACTCCTCCCTAAGCTGTGCCAGTTGGTAGCACTGGCAAACCACCAAACTTCCAAGCCCAGTCAAGTATCATGGCTGCTCCCACTCTGCATGCCACCACCCCAAAGATTCCGGCCCTAATGCCATGTGGTTCCATCCCCTTCCAAGTAGGTTTCCTTGTGAGCCTCCAGGTTCCCCCAGTCCAATATACAACCCTACTGCCTAATCAAGTCACCCACTAATCTAGATACAGTCCCACAGTACACCGTAACCCTGTTACTAGGTGCAGTACAACACAGTAAACCTATAAGGAAAATGAACAACCCCTAAGCTCCTCTTCCGGCCTTTAAATCCAACCCCCAGTGGCTAGAACTCACATGAGCGCACCTGCAGCCTTTTCCCTCAATTGCAGGGCAGGTGTTCCTATAAATTAGCAGAACTCTGAGGAGAGGGGTGGGGAGGGGTGGGTCTGAGGCAGACACCCGACTCGAGAGAGTGATATCAGCCCTGTGTCTCCCTCCAAGCCGAGCAGGCAAATACCCCAGTCCAAGCAAATCCCACCAAATAGGTTTTAAATCAGAAGAAATAGGCCTCCACCAGCGCAGCCTGTTACACAGCAAAACATTTAACAAATGACCCTACTTACAGCCACCAAATCAGTTTTCAAACTTCCAGCAGCCCCCACAACAATACCCTGCTAGCCCCTTAGAAGTAAGAAAGCAAAGAAATAACCTTCTACCAAGTAAAATCCACAAGAACCCTGAAAAAACAACAAGCAGCAGCTACTGTCCTGGAACACAACTGATCCTGTCCTTCCAGTTCTTTCTTGAGGAGACAAAGCAGCCAACACCACAAACCTGATTCAGCTCTTGCCTCCAGTCAATTAGCTGAGTGAGACCTGCCAGACCCATTAACACCTTCCCCCACTATGCAGAAATCTTTGCAGCTACTGAAGTCAGCAACAAAGAATCAAAATTCAACTCAAAGCCCCAAAATATGTTTGCTGCCAAAGGAAACAGGTCTCCAATTCAATCAGCTTCACTAAAAAACATCATCAAATAGGCTTGAAATTAACAGATATAGGTCTCCAATTCAAATACACAAGGCAAATCCCACCAAATAGGTTTTGAAATCGAAGAAATAGGCCTCCACCAGCGCAGCCTGTTACACAGCCGAAACATTTAACAAATGAGCCTACTTACAGCCACCAAATCAGTTTTCAAACTTCCAACAGCCCCCACAACAATACCCTGCTAGCCCCTTAGAAGTAAGAAAGCAAAGAAATAACCTTCTACCAAGTAAAATCCATAAGAACCCTGTAAAAACAACAAGCAGCAGCTACTGTCCTGGAACACAACTGATCCTGTCCCCTTCCAGTTCTTTCTGTGATGGCAGTTTTTATTATTCCCCATTGTTCTTCTACCCCTCCTTCCTGCCAATTTGCTAGTGCATTCCTTAGGCACTCACCCATTTTGGCAAAGTCAGCCCTCCTAAAGTCTAGTACCTTTGCCTTTGTATGGCTTGACTCTCTATTGCTGTGTTTATGTGAAACAGCTACTGTCTGATGGTCGCTAGTTCCCCAGATGGCTACCCACCTCTACATCTGTGATCCTCTCTTTCATCACCATTTGAGAGAACCAGGTCTAAGATTGCTCCTCAAAAGCGGCTCCAATACTAGTTGTCTGTTGGCATGCCCCCAGAAGGACATCTAGAATAACCCCAACTTCAGAAGTGGTTGCTGCAACAGCATCCATGCTAACATCTGCATATTCAGATCACACCATCAGCAATACCTTTTTCTGCCATTCTAAGTATTCTTTCTACACTTCCTTGTCCATTTCCTCCTGGAGAAGGGGGTCTGTATACACACTCGTGCGGTTTCAGGTGCCATTGCCAGTCTCCAAATTTCACCCACAGTGCTTCTTCTCCTCCCTGTTTTCCCTTTGTTCTGTTGTTTTGATTCCTTCCCTTATGTAAAGAGCTACTCCTCCTCCTCCTCTTTTACCCTCCCTGTCCCTCCTGTAGCTAGTGTATCCTGGTATGTTTAAGTCCCAGTCATGGTTTTGTGTGTACCACATTTCTGTGACTGTCACGATATCCAGATGTTCCTCCTCCATCAAGGCTACTAATTCAGGAAGCTTGTAACTTGACTACAGGCATTGGTACTCATTGCTCTCCATTTTTTGATGGCTTAACCTTCCTTTGCAGCATCCCCAACTGACCTTTCTTCCTCGGTCTTTTTTTCATTTAGTACCCTGTTTTAGAGGGGCTGGGATTTTCCTGCTGCTTATCAGTGCTTCCCTTGACTAGTTTAAAGCTTGCCAATGAAGCATTTAAACCGATTGTCTCAAAGACTTGTTGCCTTCCTGGACAGATGCAAGACCATCCTGCCAGTATAGGCTGGTGTCCTCCACTGTGGAACCTCAGTCCCCAATTGCTCAAACCCCAGTGCTCCACACCATTTTTTCAACCATTCATCAAACTGCATGGTAAAAGCACTGCCTCCTCAAGCCATTGAAAAGCAGCACCTCAGAAAGGATATTGTGAGCTACTGCCTTCGAAACGCTCCCCCACTACAAAGTCCTTCTGCACTGCTCTAATCTCATGATTAGCCAGTCTTTGTCCCTAGGTGGACAATGACATCCAGCTCAGACTCCCGTGCAGCAGCTGTTCTCAAGATCCTGAGGATGGCCTTCCTGTCTCTCAAGCCATGGCACCAGGCAGGCACCTTACATCAGATTTTCCTGCTCCCCAAGTTCATCCCCTAATAATGAGTCCCCCACCAAAGAGCTGCTTCCTTTCCTTGTGGTTCCTCTGCCTCCTTCCGCAGGGCCTCCTTGGGACAGTTGTCCTCAGCCTCCTTAGTCTCCTCTCATGGGCCATCCATAAGGGACATGCTCCCAGAATGGTGTAAGAATTGTGGTGTGGAACAACTGACTGGGTGTGCCTCATTCCACCATCCTCAAATCTCTCTGAGCCCACCGTGTCCAACTGCTGTCCTTTCTTAGCAACCTCAAGGTAGTGGTGGCCAATCTGAAGCTTCCTGGATGGAAGGTTCATTTCCCCACCATGCAGTGTGGCCTGCAGAAGGGTCCCTTACTACTGTCCAGTGTGGCCACAGGAAGACGGGCAACTTCCTCCCTCAGGGCAGAGAGTTGTCTGCAAATAGGACAGCCTCTCAGCCTCCAGAAAGACTCCTGGAAGACTGCTGCCCCACAGCCATTACATAGCACTACTCTCCACTTTTGTGTGTGTGTGTGTGTGTGTGTGTGTGTGTGTGTGTGTGTGTGTGAGAGATTAGTTTGTTATATAGAAATATATATATATATATTATACAAAGTGTATGCTTATATTGTCAATGCAGTGTGCTAGAGAGGATATGACAGTGATATGCACCTTGCACTCTTGAGGAAATGATGTCAGAACCCCGTATAAAGGAACTATTTCCAGGGGTGGTAGTGAGAGGGTACAAGGAAGGGGCTGGCCCTAACTGTCCCTCACAAAAACAATCAGCTAAAACTCTGACCCTCACAGTAATGAGTGCATCCTGTCAGTTAGATGCCCTACACCAATTTGATAGAGAAAATACCCTGCTAATCAAACAGAAAAAATCCAACATCCAAGTCAGACACATGTAAATCTCCCAGCCCCAAAACAGGACCAGTAGTTCAGTGCTCTGAAAGAGAGGATAGAGAAGTACTTGAAGAAACAAGAGAGAGGACCAGGAGCAGTCAGGCAGCCAAGCAGCCTGATAGTTTGGCTGTCACAGGGCATCAAGGTTGGAAAAAAGCACATCTTGAGGTACATAAGGAGAGAAGGGTCAGAAACATAGAATTTGATGGCAAATATGACCACTTTGCCCACCCAGTCTGCCCATTTCCCTGACTGGATAAGCTGCAGATCCTAGTTACAGCAGCCCACTTCTTCCCAACCCCCACCACCAAGAACTGCCTTACCACTGTCCCATGCATGCTTGAATTCCACTACTGTTTTGACTCCACAACCTCCTCCAGAAGGCATGTTCCATGCATCCACAACCTCTCTGTAAAAAACCTTTAATTACCTCTGACACCCCATCTGCGTGCCAATACATTCTTCTTGCACACATCTTTTTGAAAGTGATACCCTCTTGCACATTGTTGATTCCTCGAGGTACTTGAAAGTTTTTATCACATCCCCCCCTCCTCCTTTCCTCAAGGCTATACATATTAAGCCCATCTCTCTTCATATGTTTTCCGGTGCAGACCCTGCACCATTTTAAGTTGCCTCCTCTGGACAGCTTCCATCCTGTTCTATGCCTGCAGAAGACTGGTCTCCAGAACTGCATGCAGTACTCAGATGGGGTCTTACTAGCTGTCTGTACAGAGGATAGCTAACTTCCCTGTTTTCTACTGGTGATGCCTCTCCTATGCTTCCCAGTATCCCCCAGCCCTACTTGCTGCCATCTCACATTGCTTGCCCACCTTGAGGTCATCTGATATGACTACCCCCAGGTCCCTTCCATTTTTGTTGTTATTACAACTCACACCCACTAGTGACTATTCCCTTGGTTTTTGTTTCCCAAGTGCATTACCTTGCACTTCTTTGCATTGAATCTAAGCTGCCATACCTTTGACCATTCCTCTAACCTTGTCAAGTCCCTTTTCATCCTTTCCACCCCACCTTGAGCATCAACTCTGTTGCAGATCTTCGTGTCATCTGCAAAGAGACATACTTTTCCTTCTAGTCCCTCTGCAATGTCACTTATAAAGACATTGAAAAGGACCGTTCCTAATACTGAACCCTGTGGTACCCCACTAGTAACCCACCTTTCTTCAGAGTGGACTCCTTTTACTATTATTCTCTCTGTCCTATTCTCCAACCAATTTTTTTGCCCAGGCTGTCATCTTGGACCCACTCCCAGGCTAGCTAACTTGTATTAATCTTTTGTGAGGGACAGTGTCAAATGCCTTGCTAAAGTCTAGGTAGGCCATGAACTCAGCCCATGCCTGATCTACTACTTTGGTCACCTAGTCAAAGAAATCTATCAGATGTGTCTGGCATGACCTTCCTGCTGTGAATCCATGCTGCCTGGGTCCTGTGCCCTCTGGCCTCTAGATACCAACAATCCTTTCCCTCAGAGAGTTCCATCATTTTCCTACCACTGAGGTTAAACTAACAGGTCTGTAGTTTCTCGCTTCTGCCTTGTTCCCACTTTTCTGAAGCGAATCACATCTGCCCTCCTCCATTACATCATACCACGCCATCCTCCTGGATTGTTAAACAGGGTAGTCAGTGGTGTCTCTAATTATACTCCTAGTTCTTTGAGAATTCAGGATGACCCAATCAGGCACCATTGCTTTGTCCACCTTCAGTTTTAAGAGTTCTTCAGACCCTTTCTTCTGTAAATGGGCTGGTATCAACTCTGTATCCAGAGTGTTTCTACTATATATTTTAGGTACCTCCTCTTCCTTTCCGAAATACTGAGCAAAAATACTTGTTTAGTATCTCTGCCTTTTCACAGTCACCCTCTGCCCACCCTCCACCCCCTTATTAGCCTCACTATCCACTCCCTTGGTCCTCCTTCGCTCCCTGATGTACCTATAAAAGTGTTATCCACCTTCTTAGCTGAGTTAGCTATCTTTTTTTGGTTTGGGCCTTTGCTGTTCTGACTGCCTTCCCAGCTTCCTTTTGTTTTAACTGACACAGTTCTCGCGTCCTGCTCCCTCTGTGATTCCTTGTACTTCTCAGAAACTTCTTTCTCGAACCTTCTGCCACCACCTGAGAAGCCATAGTGTCTTCTACATCATTTAGTTTGTTTATTTGCTTCACACAAAGGTTTGTTACCTCTGTGATGGCAGTTTTTATTATTCCCCATTGTTCTTCCACCCCTCCTTCCTGCCCATTTGCTGCAGCATTCCTTAGGCGATCAAACCATTTTAGCAAAGTCAGCCTCCTAAAGTCCAGTACCTTTGCCTTTGTATGGCTTGACCCTATTGCTGTGTTTATTGTGAAACATACTGTTGGATGGTCGCTAGTTACCAGATGACTACCCACTCCACATCTGTGATCCCCTCTTCATCACCATTTGAAAGAACCAGGTCTAAGATTGCTCTCTCTCAAAAGGGCTCAATACTAGTTGTCTCAACACTGCTCCTTCTAGAATAACAGACTCTTTGAAGTGGCTACAACATCCTCTCCAGTTGACATCTGCATCAGATCACATATCAGCACATCTCCCCTTTTCTACCATTCAAGTATTCTTTCTATCATTTCCTTGTCCATTTCCTCCGCCTGAGAAGGGGGTCTGTATACAACACCTGTGCGGATTGTGGTGCCATTACCGGTCTCCAAATTTACCCACAGTTCTTCTTATCCTCCCTGTTTTCCCTTTTGTTCTGTTGCTTTGATTCTTCCCTTATGTAAAGAGCTACTCCTCCTCCTCCTCCTCTTTTACTCTCCGTGTCCCTCCTGTAGCTTGTGTATCCTGTTATGTTTATGTCCCAGTCATGGTTTTGTGTGTACCACATTTCTATGACTGCCATGATATTCAGATGTTCCTCCTCCATCAAGGCCACTAATTCAGGAAGCTTGTTACTCAGACTCACAAGCATTAGTAATATTGCTCTCCATTTTGATGGATACTATTAACTTTTGCAGCATCCCCCACTGACCTTTCCCACCTCGGTCTTTTTTTTTCATTTAGCACCTGTTTTTGTAGGAAGTGGCTGGGATTTTCCTGCTGCTTATCAGTGCCTCCCCTGACTAAGTTTAAAAGCTCGCCAACGAAGCATTTAAACCGGACAGCTTTCAAAAGACGTGGTTGCCTTCCTGGACAGATGCAGACCAACCTGCCAGTATAGGCTTGTGTCCCTCCAGGTGGAAACCAAAGTCCACAATTGTAAGCAAACCCCTGTGCTCCACACATTTTTTCAACCATCCATTAAACTGCATGGTGCAAAGTACCTTCCTAACTCAAACCATTGACAGGCAGCACTCAGAGAAGGATATTGTGTGTGCTGCTTGTCCAAGCGCCCTCCAATTCTCTACAAAGTCCTTCTGCACTGCTCTAATCTCATGATTAGCCAAGTCATTTGTCCCTAGGTACAATGACGTCCAGCTCAGACCCTGCAGCTGTTCGTGATCCTGAGGATGGCCTTCCTGTCTCTCAGCCATGGCACCAGGCAGGCACCTTATGTCAGTTTCTCCTGCTCCCCCAGTTCTATCCCCCTAATAAATGAGTCCCCCACTAGGAGCTGCTTCCTTTCCTTGAGGTGTCCTCTGCCTCTTCCTGTGGGCTCTCTTGGGACAGTTGTCCTCAGCCTCCCTTAGTCTCCTCCTACGGGTGCATCCATAGGGGAGCTATGCTCCCCCCAGAATGGTGTAAGGAGTGGTGTGGAACAACTGACTGGGTGTGCCTCTATTCCGCCATACTCAACCTCCCTGAGCCACCTGGGTCCAACTGTTGTCCTTTCTTCGCAACCTCTACAGAAGCAGTGATGGATCCGTGTCTCCTGGATGGGGGAGGTTCGCTCTCACTGTCCAGTGTGGCCTGGGAAAGGTTCCCCACTACTGTCCAGTGTGGCCTGAAGATGGGCAACTTCCTCCCTCAGGGCAGAGAGTTGTCTGCAAATAGGTCAGCCTCTCAGCCTCCAGAAAGACTCCCAGAAGACTGCTGCCCCACTGCCCTTACATTGCACTACTCCCCACTTTTTTTTGTGTGTGTGTGTGTGTGATTGGTTTGTTATATAGAAATATATATATCTTTATATATATATATATATATATATATATATAATTATATATTATACAAAAGTGTATGCTTATATTTTCAATGCCATGCAAGAGAGAATATGACAGTGATATGCACCTTACACTCTTGAGAAATGATGTCAGAACCCCAGGTATAAAGGAACTATTTCCAGGGGGGGGTGGTGACGGTGGGAAAGGGTTGGGCCTAAACTGTGCCCTCACAAAACAATCAACTAAAACCTCTGACCCATCGCTGCAATGAGTGCCTTCCTGTCAGCAAGATGCCCTACACAACAATTTGACATAGAAAATGCCCTGCTAATCAAACAGAGAAAAATCCACACATCCAAGTCAGACACAGGTAAATCTCCCCAGCCCCAAAACAGGCCCAGTGGTTCATGCTCTAAAAGAGAGAATAGTGAGAAGTACTTGAAGAAATCAAGAGAGGTGACCAGAGCAGTCAGGGTAGAAAAATGCTTCCTGATAGTTTGGGCTGGCACAGGGCATCAAGGATGGGGAAAAGCACTTCTTGAGGTACATAAGGGAGGGAAGGGTCATAGAAACATAGAAACATAGAATTTGAAGGCAAATAAGGACCACTTTGCCCACCCAGTCTGCCCGTTTCCCTGCCTTCTGGATAAGCTGCAGATCCTAGTTAACCAGCAGCCTACTTCTTCCTACCCCAACACCCTAGAATTGCCTTATGACTGTCCCATGCATGCTTGAATTCCACCACTGTTTTTGACTCCACGACCTCCTCCGGAAGGCCGTTCCATGCATCCACAACCCTCTCTGTGAAAAATTACTTCCTTAAATTTCCTCTGAGCATGCTCCCCATCTTTAAATTGTGCCCCCTTGTTCTTGCACACCTCTTTTTTTGAAAGATGCTACCCTCTTGGACTTTGTTGATTCCCTTGAGGTACTTGAAAGTTTCTATCATGTCCCCCCTCTCCCTCCTTTCCTCGAGACTATACATATTAAGCTCCTTAAGTCTCTCTTCATATGTTTTCCTGCAGACCCTGCAACATTTTAGTCACCTCCTCTGGACAGCTTCTATCCTGTCTATGTCTTTGTGAAGACTGGTCTCCAGAACTGCACCTAGTACTCCAGATGGGGTCTTACCAGCTGTCTGTACAGAGGGATAATAACTTCTTGTTTCTATCTGTGATGCCTCTCTTATGCATCCTAGTATCCCCCAGCCCTCCTTACTGCCCTCTCACATTGCTTGCCCACCTTTTGGTCATCTGATATGACTACCCCAGGTCCCTTTCCATTTTATTGTTGTTAGTATCTCACCTCCCTTGTGTACTCTTCCCCTTGGTTTTTGTTTCCCAGATGCATTACCTTGCACTTCTTAGCATTGAATCTAAGCTGCCATATCTTTGACCATTCCTCTAACCTTGCCAAGTCCCTTTTCATCTTTTCCACCCCACCTTGTGCATCAACTCTGTTGCAAATCTTTGAGTCATCTGCAAAGAGACATACTTTTCCTTCCAGTCCCTCTGCAATGTTGCTTATAAAGACATTGAAGAGGACCAGTCCTAATACTGAACCCTGCGGTACCCCACTAGTAACCCCCCTTTCTTCAGAGTGGACTCCATTCACTATTATTCTCTGTGTCCTATTCTCCAACCAATTTTTTTACCCTGGCTGTCATGTTGGGACCCACTCCCAGGCTAGCTAACTTATATATTAATCTTTTGTGTGGGACTGTGTCAAATGCCTTGCTAAAGTCTAGGTAGGCCATGACCACAGCCCCTCCTTGATCTACTACTTTGGTCACCCAGTCAAATAAATCTATCAGATGTGCCTGGCACGACCTTCCTGCTGTGAAACCATGCCGCCTTGGGTCCTGTGCCCCTCTGGCCTCTAGTTACTCAACAATTCTTTCCTTCAGAAGTGATTCCATCATTTTCCCTAGCTCTGAGGTTAAACTAACAGGTCTGTAGTTTTCGCTTCGCCTTGTTCCCACTTTTGTGAAGGGAATCACATCTGCCCTCCTCCACTACTCGGGTACCCCCCATCCTCCTTGATTTGTTAAACAGGGTAGCCAGTGATGTCACTAATTCTACCCTTAGTTCTTTTAGAATTCTGGGATGAATTCCATCAGGCCCCATTGCTTTGCCCACCTTCAGTTTTAAGAGTTTTCAGAACCCTTTCTTATAAATGGCTGGTATCAACTTCTGTAACCAGAGTGTTTCTACTGTTTGTTTTAGGTACCTCCCTCTTCCTTTGTAAATACTGAGCAAAAATATTTGTTTAGTATCTCTGCCTTTCACAATCACCCTCTGCCCACCCCACCCCCTTTATTGAAGCCTTACTATCCTCCCTTGGTCTTCCTCTTCAATCCCCTGATGTACCTATAAAAGTGTTTTATCCCTTCTTAACTGAGTTGGCTATCTTTTCCTTGGTTTTGGCCTTTGCTGTTCTGACTGCCTTCCCAGCTTCCTTTTACTTTAACTGATACAGTTCTCTGTCCTGCTCCTTCTGTGATTCCTTGTTCTTCCTGAAAACTTTCTTTTTCTCTTGAACCTTCACTGCCACTTCCTTTGAGAACCATAGTGGTTTCTTACATCATTTAGTTTTGTTTATTTGCTTCACACAAAGGCTTGTTACCTCTGTGATGGCTATTTTTATTATTCCCCATTGTTCTTCCACCCCTCCTTCCTGTCCATTTGTTAGTGCATTCCTTAGGCACTCACCCATTTTGGCAAAGTCAGCCATCCTAAAGTCCAGTACCTTTGCCTTTGTATGGCTTGACTCTGTTGCTGTGCTTATTGTGAACCATACTGTTCGATGGTCGCTAGTTCCCAGATGGCTACCCACTTCATTCATCAGTGATCCTCTTCAATTCCATTTGAGAGAACCAGGTCTAAGATTTCTGTTCTCTTAAGTGGGCTCCAATACTAGTTGTCTAAGACATGCCCCCTGTAGGGCATCTAGAATAACCCCACTCTTCGATGTGGCTGCAGCAACTGCACTCCAGTTAACATCTGGCATATTCAGATCACCCATCAGCAATATCTCCCCTTTTTCTGCCATTCTAAGTATTCTTTCTATCATTTCCTTGTCAATTTCCTCCCCCTGAGAAGGGGAGCTGTATACACTCCCTGTGCAGATTGTGGTGCCATTGCCAGTCTCAAAATTTTCCCACAGTGCTTCTTATCCTCCCTGTTTTCCCTTTTGTTCTGTTGCTTTGATTCCTTCACTTATGTAAAGAGCTACTCCTCTTCCTCTTTCACCCTCTCTGTCCCTCCTGTAGATAGTGTATCCTGGTATGTTTAAGTCCCAGTCATGGTTTTTTGCGTACCTTGTTTCTGTAACTGCCACGATATCCAGATGTTCCTCCTCCATCAAGGCCACTAATTCAGGAAGCTTGTTACTCAGACAGCAGGCATAGGTACTCATTGCTTTCCATTTTTGATGGCTTTACCTTCTGTTGCAGCATCCTACTGACCTTACTACACTCTTTATCTTTCTCATTTAGTACTTTCCTTTTGTAGGGAGAGGCTGATTTTTCTGCTGCTTATCAGTGCCTCCCCCCTTGACTAGTTTAAAAGCTTGCCAATGAAGCATTTAAACCAATTGCTCAAAAGACTTGTTGCCTTCCTGGACAGATGCAGACCATCCTGCCAGTATAGGCTTGTGTCCTTCCAGGTGGAACCTCAGTCCCCAATTAAGCCAAACCCCTGTGCTCCACACCATTTTTTCAAACATTCATTAAACTGCATGGTGCAAAGTACCCTCTCCTCACTCAAGCCATTGACAGGCAACACCTCAGAGAAGGATATTGTGTGTGCTACTTGTCTTAGGCCCCTCCCCAATTCTACAAAGTCCTTCTGCACTGCTCTAATCTCATGATTAGCCAAGTAATTTGTCCCTAGGTGGACAATGACATCCAGCTCAGACTCCCGTGCATCTGTTCTCATGATCCTGAGGATGGCCTTCCTGTCTCTCCAAGCCATGGCACCAGGCAGGCCCCTTATGTCAGTTTTCCCTGCTCCCCCCAGTTCTAACCTCCTAATAATTGGGTCACCAACTAGGAGCTGCTTCCTTTCCTTGTGGTGTCCTCTGCCTCCTTTCTGTGGGCCTCCCTTGGGACAGTTGTCCTCAGCCTCCTTAGTCTCCTCTGTGGGTGCATCCATAGGGGAGCTATGCTCCCCCAGAATGGTGTATGGATAGTGGTGTGGAACAACTGACTGGGTGTGCCTCTATTCCACCATCCTCACCCTCCCTGAGCCCACTGTGGTCCAATTGCTGTTCTTTCTTCGCAACCTCTGAGGTAGTGGAGGTGAATCTGGTGCTCCCTGGATGGGGGAGGTTCACTTCCTACCGTCCAGTGTGGCCTGGGAGAAGGTTCCCTTACTACTGTCCAGTGTGGCCTGAAGACAGGCAACTTCCTCCCTCAGGACAGAGAGTTGTCTGCAAATAGGACAGCCTCTCAGCCTCCAGAAAGTCTCCCAGAAGACTGCTGCCCCAGAGGCATTACATTGCACTACTCCCCACTTTTTTTTTGAGAGAGAGTGTGTGTGTGTGAGTGTGTTTGTGTGTGATTGGTTTGTTATATAATATGTATATAAATATATATATATATATATATATATATATTTATATTATACAAAAGTGTATGCTTATATTGTCAATGCAGTGTGCTAGAGAGGATATGACAGTGATTTGCACCTTGCACCTTTGAGGAAATAATCTCAGAACCCCACGTATAAAGGAACTTTTCAGGGGTGGGTTGGGTGAGGGGTGGGAAGGTTGTGCCTAAACTGTGCCCTCACAAAACAATCACCTAAAACCTCTGACCCATCGCTGCAATGAGTGCCTTCCTGTCAGCAAGATGCCCTACACAACAATTTGACAGAGAAAATACCCTGCTAATCAAACAGAGAAAAATCCAAACATCCAAGTCAGACACAGGTAAATCTCCCCAGCCCTAAAACAGGCCCGGTGGTTCGTGCTCTGAAATAGGGGATAGAGAGAAGTACTTGAAGAAATCAAGAGAGGTGACCAGAGCAGTCAGGGTAGCCAATGCTTCCTGATAGTTTGGGCTGGCACAGGGCATCAAGGATTGGGAAAAGCACTTCTTGAGGTACATGAGGGAGAGAAGGGTCATAGAAACATAGAATTTGAAGGCAAATAAGGACCGCTTTGCCCACCCAGTCTGCCCATTTCCCTGCCTACTGGATAAGCTGCAGATCCTAGTTAACCAGCAGCCTACTTCTTCCTACCCCCAACCCCTAGAATTGCCTTATGACTGTCCCATGCATGCTTGAATTCCACCACTGTTTTTGATTCCCGACTCCTCTTGGAAGGCCGCTCCATGCATCCACAACCCTATCTGTGAAAAATACTTCCTTTAATTACCTCTGAGCTACCCCCACATCTTCAAATTGTGCCCCCTTGTTCTTGCACACCTCTTTTTTTGAAAGATGCTACCCTCTTGCACTTTGTTGATTCCCTTGAGGTACTTCAATGTTTTTATTATGTCCCCCCTCTCCCTCCTTTCCTCGAGGCTATACATATTAAGCTCCTTAAGTCTCTCTTCATATGTCTTCCAGTGCAGACCCTGCACCATTTTAGTTGCCCTCCTCTGTACAGCTTCCGTCCTGTCTAAGTCTTTGCGAAGACTGGGTCTCCAGAACTGCATGCAGTTCTCCAGATGGGGTCTTACCAGCTGTCTGTACAGAGGGATATTAACTTCCTGCTTTCTACTTGTGATGCCTCTCTCTAGGCATCCCTGTATCCCCCCAGCCCTCCTTGCTGCCCTCTCACATTGCTTGCCCACCTTTAGGTCATCTGATATGACTACCCCCAGGTCCCTTTCCATTTTTGTTGTTGTTAGTATCTTACCCCCCATTGTGTACTCTTCCCTTGGGTTTTTGTTTCCCAGGTGCATTACCTTGCACTTCTTTGCATTGAATCTAAGCTGCCATACCTTTGACCATTCCTCTAACCTTGCCAAGTCCCTTTTCATCCTTTCCACCCCACCTTGAGCATCATCCCTGTTGCAGCTCTTTGTGTCATCTGCAAAGAGACATACTTTTCCTTCTAGTCCCTTTGCAATGTCACTTATAAAGACATTGAAGAGGACCGATCCAAATACTGAACCCTGCGGTACCCCACTAGTAACCCCCCTTTCTTCAGAGTGGACTCCATTTACTATTATTCTCTGTATCCTATTCTCCATCCAATTTTTTTACCCAGGCTGTCATCTTGGACCAACTCACAGGCTAGCTAACTTATATATTAATCTTTTGTGAGGGACTGTGTCAAATGCCTTGCTAAAGTCTAGTTAGGCCATGACCACAGCCCTTCTCTGATCTACTACTTTGGTCACCCAGTCAAAGAAATCTATTAGATGTGTCTGGCATGACCTTCCTGCTGTGAATCCATGCTGCCTTGGGTCCTGTGCCCCTCTGGCCTCTAGATACTCGACAATTCTTTCCTTCATAAGGAGTCCATCATTTTCCCTACCACTGAGGTTAAACCAAAAGTTCTGCAGTTTCCTGCTTCTGCCTTGTTCCCACTTTTGTGAAGGGCAATCACATCTGCCCTCCTCCACTACTCGTGAACCACCCCATTCTCCAATGATTTGTTAAACAGGGTAGTCAGTGGTGTCTCTAATTATACCCTTAGTTCTTGGAGAATTCTGGAATGAATCCCATCAAGCCCCATTGCTTTGTCCACCTTTAGTTTTAAGAGTTCTTTCAGAACACCTTTCTTCTGAAAATGGGCTGGTATCAACTTCTGTATCCAGAGTGTTTCTACTGTTTGTTTTAGGTACCTCCCCCTCTTCCTTTGTAAATACTGAGCAAAAATATTTGCTTAGTATCTCTGCCTTTTCACAGTCACCCTCTGCCCACCCTCCACCCCCTTTATTAAGCTTCACTATCCCTTCCTTGGTCTTCCTTCGCTACCTGATATACCTATAAAAGGTTTTATCCCCCTTCTTAACTGAGTTGTCTATCTTTTCCTTGGTTTGGGCCTTTACTGTTCTGACTGCCTTCCCAGTTTCCTTTTGCTTTAACTGATACAGTTCTCTGTCCTGCTCCTTCTGTGATTCCTTGTACTTCCTGAAAACTTTCTTTTTCTCTTGAACCTTCACTCCCACTTCCTTTGAGAAGCATAGTGGTTTCTTACATCATTTAGTTTTGTTTATTTGCTTCACACAAAGGCTTGTTACCTCTGTGATGGCAGTTTTATTATTCCCATTGTTCTTCCACCCTCCTTCCTGTCCATTTGCTAGTGCATTCTTCAGGCACTCACCCATTTAGCAAAGTCAGCCCTCTAAAGTCCAGTACCTTTTTCCTTTGTATGGCTTGACTCTGTTGCTGTGTTTATTGTGAACCATACTGTTCGATGGTCGCTAGTTCCCAGATGGCTACCCACTCTACATCTATGATCCTCTCTTCATCTCCATTTGAAAGAACCAGGTCTAAGATTGCTCCTCAAGTGAGCTCAATACTAGTTGTCTAAGACATGCCCTGTAGGACATCTAGAATAACCCCACTCTTGAAGTGGCTGCTGCAACTGCACTCCAGTTAACATCTGGCATATTCAGATCACCCATCAGCAATATCTCCTTTTTCTGCCATTCTAAGTATTCTTTCTATCATTTCCTTGTCCATTTCCTCCCCCTGAGAAGGGGGTCTGTATACAACACCTGTGCGGATTGTGGTGCCATTGCCGGTCTCCAAATTTACCCACAGTGCTTCTTATCCTCCCTGTTTTCCCTTTTGTTCTGTTGCTTTGATTCCTTCACTTATGTAAAGAGCTTCTCCTCCTCCTCCTCTTTTACTCTCCCTTTCCCTCCTGTAGCATGTGTATCCTGGTATGTTTATGTCTCAGTCATGGTTTTGTGTGTACCACATTTCTGTGACTGACACAATATCCAGATGTTCCTCGTCCATCAAGGCCACTAAATCAGGAAGCTTGTTACTCAGACTACAAGCATTGATGCTCCTTGCTCTCCATTTTTTGATGGCTTTATCTTCTTTTGCAGCATCCCCCACTGACCTTTCTACCTCAGTCTTTTTTTCATTTAGTACCCTGTTTTGTAGAGAGTGGCTGGGATTTTTCTGCTGCTTATCAGTGCCTCCCCCCTTGACTAATTTAAAAGCTTGCCAATGAAGCATTTAAACCAATTGCTCAAAAGACTTGTTGCCTTCCTGGACAGATGCAGACCATCCTGCCAGTATAGGCTTGTGTCCCTCCAGGTGGAACCCCAGTCCCCAATTAAGCCAAACCCCTGTACTCCACAACATTTTTTCAACCATTCATTAAACTGCATGGTGCAAAGTACCCTCGCCTCACGCAAACCATTGACAGGCAGCACCTCAGAGAAGGATTTTGTGTGTGCTGCTTGTCGTAGGCCCCTCCCAATTCTACAAAGTCCTTCTGCACTGTTCTAATCTCATGATTAGCCAAGTCATTTGTCCCTAGGTGGACAATGTCGTCCAGCTCAGACTCCCGTGCAGCTGTTCTCGTGATCCTGAGGATGACCTTCCTGTCTCTCCAAGCCATGGCACCAGTCAGGCACCTTACATCAGTTTTCCCTGCTCCCCCCAGTTCTATCCCCCTAATAACTATGTCCCCCACTAGGAGCTGCTTCCTTTCCTTGTGATGTCCTCTGCCTCCTTCCTGTGGGCCTCCCTTTGGACATTTGTCCTCAGCCTCCTTAGTCTCCTCTGCAGGTGCGTCCATAGAGGAGCTATGCTCCCCCAGAATGGTGTATGGTTTGTGGTGTGGAACTAATGACTGGATGTGCCTCCATTCCACCATCCTCCCCTCCCTGAGCCCACTGTGGTCCAACTGCTGTCCTTTCTTCACAACCTCTGAGGTAGTGGTTGTGGATCTGGTGCTCCCTGGATGGGGGTGGTTCCCTTCCTACCATCCAGTGTGGCCTGGGGGAAGGTTCCCTTACTACTGTCCGGTGTGGCCTGAAGATGGGCAACTTTCTCCCTCAGGGCAGAGAGTTGTCTGCAAATAGGACAGCCTCTCAACCTCCAGAAAGACTCCCGGAAGACTGCTGCCCCACAGCCATTACATTGCACTACTCTTCACTTTTATGTGTGTGTGATTGGTTTGTTATATAGAAATATACTGGTACAGGGCATCAAGGATGGGGAAAAGCACTTCTTGAGGTACATAATGGAGAGAAGGGTCATAGAAACATGGAAACATAGAATTTGATGGCAAATAAGGACCGCTTTGCCCACCCAGTCTGCCCATTTCCCTGCCTGCTGGAAATGCTGCAGATCCTAGTTAACCAGCAGCCTACTTCTTCCTACCCCCACCCCCTAGAATTGCCTTATGACTGTCCCATGCATGCTTGAATTCCAACACTGTTTTTGACTCCACGACCTCCTCCGGAAGGCCGTTCCATGCATCCACAACCCTCTCTGTGAAAAAATACTTCCTTAAATTACCTCTGAGCCACCCCCCCATCTTCAAATTGTGCCCCCTTGTTCTTGCACACCTCTTTTTTTGAAAGTTGCTACCCTCTTGGACATCGTTGATTCCCTTGAAGTACTTGAAAATTTCTATCATGTCCCCCTCTCCCTCCTTTCCTCGAGGCTATACATATTAAGCTCCTTAAGTCTCTCTTCATATGTTTTCCAGTGCAGACCCTGCACCATTTTAGTTGCCCTCCTCTGGACAGCTTCCATCCTGCCTACGTCTTTGTGAAGACTGGGTCTCCAGACTGCATGCAGTACTCCAGATGGGGTCTTACCAGCTGTCTGTACAGAGGATAATAACTTCTTGTTTTCTACTGGTGATGCCTCTCCCTATGCATCCCAGTATCCCCCATCCTCCTGCTGCCCTCTCACATTGCTTGCCCACCTTTAGGTCATCTGATATGACTACCCCAGGTCCCTTTCCATTTTATTGTTGTTAGTATCTCACCCTCATTGTGTACTCTTCCCTGGGTTTTTGTTTCCCAGGTGCCTTACCTTGCACTTCTTAGAATTGAATCAAGCTGCCATACCTTTGACCATTCCTCTAACCTTGCAAGTCCCTTTTCATCCTTTCACCCACCTTGTGCATCAACTCTGTTGCAGATCTTTGTGTCATCTGCAAAGAGACATACTTTCCTTCCAGTCCCTCTGCAATGTTGCTTATAAAGACATTGAAGAGGACCAGTCCTAATACTGAACCCTGCGGTACCCCACTAGTAACCCCCCTTTCTTCAGAGTGGACTCCATTTGTTATTATTCTCTGTGTCCTATTCTCCAACCAATTTTTTTACCCTGGCTGTCATCTTGGGACCCACTTCCAGGCTAGCTAACTTGTATATTAATCTTTTGTGAGGGACTGTGTCAAATGCCTTGCTAAAGTCTAGGTAGGCCTTGATCACAGCCCCTTCCTGATCTACTACTTTGGTCACCCAGTTAAAGAAATCTATCAGATGTGTCTGGCATGACCTTCCTGCTGTGAATCCATGTCGCCTTGATTCCTGTGCCCCTCTGGCCTCTAGATACTTGACAATTCTTTCCTTCAGAAGTGATTCCATCATTTTCCCTACCACTGAGGTTAAACTAACAGGTCTGTAGTTTCCTGTTTCTGCCTTGTTCTCACTTTTGTGAAGGGGAATCACATCTGCCCTCCTCCACTACTCGGGTACCACCCCATCCTCCCATGATTTGTTAAACAGGGTAGTCAGCGGTGTCACTAATTCTACCTTTAGTTCTTTTAGAATTCTGGGTTGAATCCCATCAGGCCCCATTGCTTTGTCCACCTTCAGTTTTAAGAGTTCTTTCAGAACCCTTTCTTCTGTAAATGGGCTGGTATCAACTTCTGTATCCAGAGTGTTTCTACTGTTTGTTTTAAGTACCTCCCCCTCTTCCTTTGTAAATACTGAACAAAAATATTTGTTTAGTATCTCTGCCTTTTCACAGTCACCCTCTGCCCACCCTCCACCCCCTTTATTAAGCCTCACTATCCCTCTCTTGGTCTTCCTTCACTCCCTGATGTACCTATAAAAGGTTTTATCCCCCTTCTTAACTGAGTTGTCTATCTTTTTTTTGATTTGGGCCTTTGCTGTTCTGACTGCCTTCCCTGCTTCCTTTTGCTTTAACTGATACAGTTCTCTGTCCTGCTCCTTCTGTGATTCCTTGTACTTCCTGAAAGCTTTCTTTTTCTCTTGAACCTTCACTGCCACTTCCTTTGAGAACCATAGTGGTTTCTTTCATCGTTTAGTTTTGTTTATTTGCTTCACACAAAGGCTTGTTACCTCTGTGATGGCAGTTTTTTATTATTCCCCATTGTTCTTCCACCCCTACTTCCTGCCCATTTGCTTGTGCATTCCTTAGGCATTCACCCATTTTGGCAAAGTCAGCCCTCCTAAAGTCCAGTACCTTTGCCTTTGTATGGCTTGACTCTTTTGCTGTGTTTATTGTGAACCATACTGTTCGATGGTCACTAGTTCTCAGATGGTTACCCACTTCTACATCTGTGATCCTCTCTTCGTCTCCATTTGAGAGAACCAGGTCTAAGATTGCTCCCTCTCAAGTGGGTTCCAATACTAGTTGTCTATGGCATGCCCCCTGTAGGGCATCTAGAATAACCCCACTCTTCGAAGTGGCCGCTGCAACTGCACTCCAGTTAACATCTGGCATATTCAAATCACCCATCAGCAATATCTCCCCTTTTTCTGCCATACTAAGTATACTTTCTATCATTTCCTTGTCCATTTCCTCCCCCTGAGAAGGGGGTCTGTATACAATCCCTGTGCAGATTGTGGTGCCATTGCCGATCTCCAAATTTTCCCACAGTGCTTCTTCTCCTCCCTGTTTTCCCTTTTGTTCTGTTGCTTTGATTCCTTCCCTATGTAAAGAGCTACTCCTCCTCCTCTTTTACCCTCTCTGTCCCTCCTGTAGATAGTGTATCCTGGTATGTTTAAGTCCCAGTCATGGTTTTGTGTGAACCATGTTTCTGTGACTGCCACGATATCCAGATGTTCCTCCTCCATCAAGGCCACTAATTCAGAAAGCTTGTTACTCAGACTACAGGCATTGGTACTCATTGCTCTCCATTTTTTGATGGATTTACCTTCTGTTGCTGCATCCCCCACTAACCTTATTACCTCGGTCTTTTTCTCATTTAGTACCCTGTTTTGTAGTGAGAGGCTGGGATTTTCCTGCTGCTTATCAGTGCCTCCCCCCTTGACTAGTTTAAAAGCTTGCCAATGAAGCATTTAAAGTGATTGCTCAAAAGACTTGTTCTGCAAAGATCAAACAGTAAGGATCAGAAAGGATAGAGCTAGGCAGACAAAGGGGCGGAGCTGCCAGAAGTGCTAAATGAATGCTTCTGTTCTGTATTTACTAAGGAAAAAGGTGAGTCACTGCCAAAGGGGTTTGGGACGGTAGGCACGGGGGAGGGGTGATGAATGGGTAAATCACAACAGTCAGAGTACTAGAAGGTTTGAAGGCACTGAGGGTGGATAAGGCTCCAGGACCAGATGGCATACTATTCCCGGTTACTAAAAGAATTATGGAGGTCCTGGCTTAGCCATTGGTGGACTTTTTCAATACCTCTCTGGGAATAGGGTGCATACCCAAGGACTGGAAGATGGCTCACGTGGTGTCCCTCCATAAAAGTAGAAATCAGGATGAACCTGGAAAATATAGACCTGTAAGCCTAACATCCATTGTGTGAAAGTTAACAGAGACTATCCTTAAGGAGAGGTTGGTAACCTTTCTAGAAGATAATGGACTCCAGGACAGAAAGCAACATGGATTTGTTTCTGGCAGATCCTGACAGACTAACCTGATTGACTATTATGACTGGGTGACTGGGGGACTTGATGAGGGCCATGCGGTGGATGTCCTGGATCTGGATTTCAGCAAAACATTTGATTAAGTGCCACATGGGAAGCTGATTAGCAAGCTAGGATACCAGGGAGCAGGAACAAAGATGATGAACTGGATCAATAACTCGCTGCAAGGGAGACAACAGAGGCTAGTAGTGGGAAGGGGACTCTCATTTCCAAGGGCAGTTATCAGCAGGGTGCCGCAGGGCTCGGTATTGGGCCTGGTGTTGTTTGGCATTTTCATCACAGACATCTCACATGTCATTTTGAACAAGATTAGTCTTTTTGCAGATGGTACAAAGATCAGAGCTGTGGTGGATGACACAGTAGGGTAGCGGGGCTGCAGAACAATCTGGCTAAACTTGAATACTTGTCAGACAAATGGCTGCTGGGGTTCAATGCTAAGAAGTGCAAACTCATGCACATGGGAGCAAAGACCCCAAGGAGGTGTTATCAATTGGGAGGGGTACATATAGCCACTACAGAGGAGGAGAAGATTTAAATTTTGGGGGGAATTTTTAGATAAGATGCCTAATTACTGCTGTTCTAGACTTTAAATAAGCAGAATTTTTTAATTTTTTATTTTTCTGTTTCAAAAAATGTTTTAGGGCCCTATTGACACATTTGGGACAACTTTTTTTGAATTATGTTTTAGTTTGGATGGTATATGCATGTCTCTAAGATTAATTAAGGACATTTTTAGGAAATCCCAACATACTGAAATCAGGTTATTAGAGAAAAGTGAATCACAATCAATATTATTCATTGTGGTTTTGAGCTCAGGTACATTTGCCTTATACAGGAACATTCTGTTGGTACTAGTGCTGTATATAAAGGGCAAATTATATAGAATTATGGTCACTACTACCAATTGGGCACCTGATACAGATATTATTTATAAGTAAGTCTTCATTGTGTAATACAAAATCCAGGATCCTGTCTCCCCTAGTGGGGGAGAGAATGCTTTACTTCAACTTAAGCCTTTGGCAAGTATGTAAAAGCTTATTACCGATCACTGAAGTGACTATGGAATTATTACAGCAGATGTATCTATAACCTATAACATATATAACGTAGCTGTACTATTGCAAGTCTGTTCACTGTCTCAACTGTAACATCTGAATGATCTTGTACTAGTCAACTCCTAATGTTTCACTATATTATATTGGTTTGCTGGCCAAGGCACCCAGCTTCACCTGAGCTCTTTCCTTCTAAGACTGCTTGAAAGGCAGAGTAGAGAAACTTACCAGAGCAAGGGAAAAGGATTAAGACTTATTTTGGCTAAACAGATTTACTGTGTGGTGTTGTTTTTTACTTTTTACTCACAGGGATTGCTACTGTTTGTTGCTAACATTTCACTGCTTTATTTTTCTCTGATTCAAATTGTTGTTGCTGGTATACCTTCTTCTACATTATTACAAGGTGTGCCTACAGATGTGTGCTAATAGATTACTGCTGTAATCTTCTGATTCAAATTGCCTTTTGCATGATATATCTTCTGTTACTGCTTTATTTTTCTCTGTAGCAAAGTGTTTCTTACAGGGTATATCTTCTCTAAAATTACTGTATTACAGGTGAAGCTTACATTTTTGTGACTTTTTCATCATTGGGCTAAGCAACATTACTGTTTGACACTGTGTTTTATTTTATTCTTGTTTTTTTTCTTTTTTGGTTTTTGAAAAGGTTTGTTGTCTCAGAGGTGTTTCAGTCTCCTTCTCACATTGAAGGAGCTAATTGCTTTCCTCCCACAGCTCTTCCAAAGGATTAAGTTGTGTATATGGGGTGGTGGAGCTGGCAAAATGTCAGTAATTTCCAACAGAAAGAAGGGTTAAAAAGTCAGGTTAGTTGATATCTTGGAGGTAGAAGACTTGGTTTGCTGGCCAAGGCACCTAGCTTCACCTGAGCGCTTTCCTTCTAAGACTGCTTGAAAGGCAGAGTAGAGAAACTTACCAGAGCAAGGGAAAATGATTAAGACTTATTTTGGCTAAACAGATTTACTGTGTGGTGTTGTTTTTATTTTTTACTCACAGGGATTGCTACTGTTTGTTGCTAACATTTCATTGCTTTATTTTTCTCTGTAGCAAAGTGTTTCTTACAGTGTATATCTTCTCTGAAATTATTACAGGTGGTGCTTTACAGGTTTTACAGTTTTATCTAACATTAGGATAAGCTTTCAGGGTTACTGCATTTGTTGTTGACTGATTGTTTCTGCCCTTACCTCCTTGTTCTTTCATCCGTGGTTTCTTTTCAGCAGGGAAAGGCCCAGCCACCACCCCATCCCCAAACCCCACATACACTCCTTTTATAGGGTACCACAGTTGTGATGTTTCCTGTGGCAGAGCAGGAAGGGTGGATCACTGGGTCCTCCACAAGGTGAGCTCATTTACAGGGGCACTAGTAATTTAACTTGTTATAACAAGTTAAACAAAACACAATCAAACCATTACTTGCATTTTTTTTCCTTCTAATTACTCTGACTAGGTTATAAACCCAGCAACTTATCTGGAATGGATATCATTAACGGCAGGTACTGTGGAACAATTTTCAGAAGAACAGGATTTAGAACACTGTCCTACATGCTGGGCCTTTGGAGATCTTAGGGCTCAGCTCCAGGCAGCATGGGCAGAGATTGCATGCCTCAAATTTCATATTCAAGAGGAAATACATTATAAGAACCACCCACCATTTCCCCAGCATCCAACAGAAAAACCTCGACCGCAGAAGGTAGTTGGTCCAGGAGGTTGGCAGGTGGTTAGGAGGGACAAATTGGTGCCCCATCACTCTCTGCTGTCCAACATATTACCTCCAAAAACCATATAAACACTACAAACAGGTATCTGCCTCTATCTATGAAATCAAACAAAGAGGCAGAAGACACTGCAGAGCAGGACACTGCAGCACAGGAGCTAGCACAACAAAACTCACCCAAATCAGGAACCAAAACAAAAAAAGCAAAAAGGAACTCCCAAAAACTTCTGATCATAGGAAACTCCATGATTCGGGGAGTTGATACCCATCTCCTGCCAGGGGTAATGGTCAGGTGTCTTCCAGGTACATCAGCATGGAGAGACACTGACCGCATTGCTAAAATTGTTCACAAAGCAGGAGAAAACATTGATGTCCTAGTACACATAGGGACTAATGATCTCGCCAGCCGGTCAGTTGTGGAGACCAAGGAACACCTGACCAGGCTGGGTGATGAACTATTATCTATTTCATCTGGCATCTCCTCCTCTGAGATCCTGCCAGTCTGGGAGAGGGGAGCAGATGGACGGAAGGTCAGAGAAGGGGAGATAGGGGAGCTAAACATGTGGATCAAGGGCTGGTGCCAGGAAAAATGACACAGATTTGTAGGGAACTGGCAACAGTTCTGGGAGCAAAAGTTCTTTAAATTTGATGGACTGCATCTGACTAAGGAGGGAGTCAGTGCATTGGGGCATCTAGTTTGATGTCTTTGCAGAATATTTAAACTAGCAAATGGGGAAGGGGTGCAGCACCCCATAAGTAAAATGGGAAGAACACCCCTCCCTCCTCAGCAAGTGGTCAAACAGGGATTCAGCATGTTTGCAGTTCATTTGCATCACCAGGTAAGAAAAAAGGTTTGTCTCCCCATACGATGCACAGGGGTAATGCCAAACCTCACCCAACAAATAACACACCAAAATTTGGCCAATGGAAAATCATGTACACAAATGCTCACAGCCTGGGAAATAAGATCCCAGACCTGCAGGCAATAATGTCGGAGGCTAAACTGGACATAGTAGCAATTAGTGAGACATGGTTTACCAGTAACCACACTTGGGAAACTTCACTACCTGGCTATGTATTGTTCAGAAGAGACCGAGGTGCAAAAAGGGGGAGGGGGGAGTGGCCCTGTATGTCAATGTAAATATCAAAGCTACAGAAATTCAGAATACACTTAAGGAGCCAGAAGAACTGTGGGTCACCCTGGAAACAGGAAATGGGACAGCTATAAGAACTGGGGTTGTCTACAGGCCCCCAAACCAGGGGGAGGACATAGACACATTACTGTTAGAAGATAAACAAAATATGACAGCTAAAGGGGAGGTTCTGATAATGGGAGACTTCAACATGCCGGATACAGATTGGTCAATACCAGCAGGAACATCTGCCAGAACTAGACACATAGTGGATTCCATGCAGGGGGAGGGCCTCAAACAACTGGTACAGCAACCCACAAGAGACAGGGCTATCCTAGATCTAGTACTGACTAACAAGGAAGGATCACAGATCTCCAGGTAGAAGGTCACCTGGGGCCAGTGACCATCACATGGTATGGTTCAATTTGGCTACTACATCTAAATCATCCCATTCCAAGGCAAAATATGGGACTTCAGAGGAGCTGACTTTGATAAGATGGCCAACAGAGTTAAGCTAGTCCTGGCAAAAGAAACATGAGGTGAAGAGGTACAGGCAAAGTGGGCAAGCATTAAGGATGCAATACTTGAAGCAACATCCCATTGTGTTAGACAGAAAAGGAAGTGCAAAAGAAGAAGGAAACCGCTTTGGTTCTCAAATACAGTAGCAGAAAAGGTCAGAGCCAAAAGGCTGGCCTTCAGGAATATAAGGGAACACAGCCAGGATGAAGATAGGGAGGCATACCAGACTGCCCTAAGGGAAGCAGGGAAGGCAGTAAGGCAGGCAAAGTCCCAAACTGAGGAAACACTAGCACGAACAGTAAAAGAAGGTGACAAGACTTTCTATAGATACATTAGTGAAAGGAGAAAGTCCAGAGGGGGTATTGCTAAGCTTAATGGAGAAAAGGGAGCATGTGAGGAGGAAGACCCTGTAAAGGCCTCTATCCTAAATAGATACTTTTGCTCAGTATTTACTGAAGAGAAGGTAGGGCAGGGCCCACAGCTCAGCATCATGGACAAAGGGGGGAAGGAGGTGAGCACTAGTCCCTTCACAAAAGAAAGGGTCCTACAAGAGCTTGCTAAGCTCAGGGTGGATAAGGCAATGGGACCTGATGGCATACATCCCAGAGTACTTAAGGAGCTAAAGGTGGAACTAGCAGAGCCATTTGCAGAACTGTTTAGTGAGTCTCTGAGCACAGGAGAGGTCCAAGAAGACTGGAGAAGGGCTCATGTGATCCCGCTCCACAAGAGTGGTAGCAGGGAGGAGGCGGGGAACTACAGACCAGTCAGTCTTACCTCAGTAGTGGGCAAGATTATGGAGGCGCTCCTTAAGGAAAGGATAGTGCAACACCTGGAATCCATAGGGGCACAGGATCTAAGACTGCATGGGTTTACAAAAGGAAGGTCCTGTCAAACTAATCTCATAGATTTCTTTGACTGGGTAAGCAGAGTGGTGGACCAAGGGGGAGCAGTTGATGTCGCCTACCTTGACTTCAGCAAAGCTTTTGACACTGCTCCACATAAAAGATTGATAAATAAGCTGGGTAGGCTCGGGGTGGATCAGAAGTTGGTCAACTGTGTGGCAAACTGGTTGACAGGCAGGAAACAGAGAGTGGTGGTAAATGGTATACAGTCAGAAGAGATGCAAGTCACAAGTGGGGTACCTCAGGGATCAGTCCTGGGGCCAGTCCTCTTCAACATCTTCATTAGTGACCTTGCAGATGGACTAGAGGATAAGGCTTGTCTGTTTGCAGATGACACCAAGATCTACAACAGAGTAGATGATCCAGATAGGGTGGGCAGAATGAGAAGAGATCTGGATAAACTTTCAAAATGGTCAGAAAAGTGGCAACTGGGATTTAATGCAAGAAGTGCAAAATCATGCACATAGGGAAGAGAAACCCTGAAGCCACCTATAGGCTGGGAGAGGAGTTGCTAGCAGTCACAAGGGAAGAAAGAGACTTGGGCATCATCATCACTGATGACCTGAAATCATCCAAGCAGACCTCTTAAGCAGTAGATAAGGCTAGTGGGTGTTAGGGTGTATTAGTAGGGGTATCACAAGTCATAAGAGGGAGGTAATAATCCCTCTTTACAAGACACTGGTTAGGCCCCATCTGGAGTACTGTGTGCAGTATTGGAGGTCACACCTTCACAAGGACATTAACCAAATTGAGGCAGTCCAGAGAAGGGTAACCAAAATGGTGCAGGGACTGCATCAGAAGACATATGAGGACAGATTAACAGAGCTCAATATGTATACCCTTGAGCAAAGGAGGGAGAGAGGTGATATGATCGAGGCATTCAAACATCTTAAGGGCATTAACAAGGTGAAAGAGTTTAACATATTTAAATATAAGAAAAATAGCAGGACAAGAGGACACAGCATGAGATTAGAGGGGGGCCAATTAAGGGGGAATGTGAGGAAATTCTTTTTCACAGAAAGGGTGGTGGATGCATGGAATGGCTTACCACAAGAAGTGGTGGCTATGAATACAGTGCAGGGCTTCAAACAGGCATGGGATAGGCATAAGGGAGCAATGCAAATAACTATGAATAGATAGGCCACTGACAGAGCAAAGGCCGATGGCACCTTTTACAAGGTAGAAAAAGAAATGGGCAGACTGGATGGGCCTTGCTGTCCTTATCTGCCGTCAACTTCTATATTTCTAATATGTGACTAATCCCAGGTCGCCCCTCAAAAAGAGAATATTGGGGCTCAGTGGGCCTACCCAGTTACCAAAATGTAATAAATAAAATGTTACCAAGATTAAAATCCCCCATGATAATAACATCGCCCAGTTAGCTTGCTTGCTCTATCACTGAAAGAATTGCACCTGAAATTTCCATGGAAGAATTCAGTGGATGATAATACGTTTCTATTAAAATATAATTAAAAAATTGAAATAAAATAAAATATAATCAGTGTCATTGAGCAGTAATTTTATCCAGATTGACTTAGTTTCTATGCTGTGAATTTTTACTTTGCCAGAAATATCAACAGTTGTAATGTTATTGTTGACAAAGAAAGTGATGCCCCCCGACCCTTTCTATTAGTTCAGTTCAGTTAATAACAGTTATAACTGGGCAGAGTGATGTCTCAAGCAGCTTTTTAATCACCCCATGTTTTTGAAATTGAAATAATATCAATATTTACTGGCCTTATTTTATTTTAATTTTGTCTAGTTTGTTGCTTAAGCACCTAGCATTGAAATACAAAAGGAAAGTTGATTTCTAATAAGTGTTACGGTGAATGCCAGAATTGATAAGAGAGGAAGGCAATTCCCTCCTCTCCCACTGAGAGTTTAAATGTCGATTAATCACAGACGCAATGTGTTTACGCAGTGTTATACAATGGCATGAAAGAATCCTGGCTCCTGATTGGTCAGTTGCCCATCACAGCAGGGATGTTATCCTGGCATAACATCCCTGCTGATGATATTATGAATGATCTTGAGCATTGCCTACATTTTTTCTTAAAAAAATATTTTAAAACACTAAATAAAATTCTTTAAAATTATTTTTTTCTGTATAAAACAGCAAGCCATTGTATAATAGGAATAATACCCTCCAGGGTGGGTGTTATGCTTGGATAACATCCCTTCTCCATTGTTGGATGCCCTCAGCCTGTGGGATGTTATCCTAGCATAACACCCACCCTGTCAGGCATTATTCCTTTAAGGTACTCCCTCACCTACTCAGATGCAGCCCGTCCCCAAAGAAAAGTTCATGTCTATCAGTGAACTCTTCCCAGTGAGTGATGCACATAAGATTTTGTTTAAAGCACTACTTCCTCAGCCATTCATTTAAAGTCTTGATTTTTTTGATTAATATAGGGGGCTGCTCTAGGTATATAGAGAGAACTTCTGAAAAGCATATTTCTCAACCTCGTTCAACCAGTTTATTAGTCAATGCCACCAGGCATTTCTGCACAGTATTCACAATAGATGAGGAGGGGGAAGTGCTTAAACCAAACAAGGGAGAAACTCTGAATGGGGGTTTGATAACAGTCCATTCACAGAAGAAAGGGTTTTGAAAGAACTCTTGAAACTGAGGGCGGACAAAGCAATGGGGCCTAATGGGATTCACCCAAAAATACTAAAAGAACTAAGGGTAGAGCTAGTAACACCACTGACTACTCTCTTTAACAAATCATGGGAGGATGGAGTGGTAGCTGAGGACTGGAGGAGGGCAAATGTGATTCCACTTCACAAAAGTGGGAGCAGGGCAGAGGCAGGGAAACTACAGACCAGCTAGCTTGACTTCAGTGGTAGGGAAAATAATGGAATCACTTCTGAAGGAAAGAATTGTTGAGTACCTAGAGGCCAGTGGGGCACAGGACACAAGGCTGCATGGTTTCACAGCAGGAAGGTCATGTCAGATGAATCTAGTAGATTTCTTTGACTGGGAGACCAAAGTAATAGACCAGGGAGGGGCTGTGGATATGGCCTACCTAGATTTTGGCAAGGCATTAAACACAGACTCGCACAAAAGATCAATATACAAGTTAGCCAGCCTTGGAGTGGGTCCCAAGGTGGTAGCTTGGATAAAAAACTGGCTGGACAATAGGATGCAAATGGTAATAGTAAACGGAGTCCACAGTGAAGAAAGGAGGGTAACTAGTGGGGTACCACAGGGTTTGGTACTGGGACCGGTCCTCTTTAATATCTTTATAAGTGACATTGGAGAGCACCTGGAAGGAAAGGTATGCCTCTTTGCAGATGACACAAAGATCTGCAACAGGGTTGATACACAAGATGGGGTGGAAAGAATGAAAAGGGACTTGGCAAGGTTGGAGGAATGGTCAACTACATGGCAGCTCAGATTCAATGCAAAGAAGTGCAAGGTAATGCATCTGGGAAACAAAAACACAGGGGAAGAGCACACAATGGGGGGTGAGTTAACAGCAACAACAACAAGCATTTGTCAATGCCGAATGTTTGCTTGCTGGCATCGGCAGTGGTAGTGTAGAAGTTACAGAGCTGTGTAATAGGAATGGCAGTGAAGTATTGAACTGAAGCCAACCCCACCACCACCCTGCAGAGAGTGACAGGCATTGGGGTGTGCGTTTGGGTCGTCAGGCATAACGACCACGCCATTTCACCACACCCCACCCTGCAGAGACTGACAAGTGTCATGGTGTTCCTTGTGGTCTTTGGCCCTTATGCGCACCCCATTTCATTAGGAAATATGGTGAGATGGGTGCGATATAGGAGAATGGGGTAAAGTTTGGGGCCTAAGAGTCCAAGGCATACCTCGATGCCTCTCACTGACTGCAGGGTGTGGAATGGTATGAGCATCACAGGCAAGAATCCCAAGTCACACCCCTGATTCCTGTCATTCTCTATAGGGTTGGGCGTTATAGTTGAAAACCCTAATACCTCAGGCATTCATTGGTATTTTCACTCCAAATTTTCAACATGTTTGTTTTGTGACCCCACCTCATGAACAGGGGGAATATCAGTTTGTTAGCCGAAAGCTGCTTATGCACAGTGACTACGGCATTTAGCACACACAGGTGCAAAATATTCGAACAGGATGTAAAAATGACAGCTGTACTCTTTCATGGGGAGGTGTAAAAAATGGCTATGTTACAAATGTGTAGTAAAAATATTAAAAAAAATGGTGAAGTCACGAGCGTACATAGAAACTCTGCAACGCACACCCGTAATATAATTAGGTTGGGGATTTCTTATAGCAGATTGTCAACTCAGGCATTTTGGTGCCTCTGATCATGAACAGTGTCACTGTGATTTTCTTTATCTGTGCCGAACAATGATTTCCCACAGTGACCACGCATCTCTGCACTGAATGTGTGAAAACACACTTCAGTCATGTTGTGAAAAATGGCAGCTGTACTGTTCATAAGGAAGTGTGGAAAAATGTCACTGGTGAAAATGTCGACTGAAAATATTACAAAGTCATGAACTAATGAGGGTGCGTGGAACCTGCGCAATGCTCACTCGTAACACAGTCATTTTATGGACTTTTGTCACCAAATTTTCAACATAGCCATTTTAAGACCTCTGCTCATGAACAGTGTAACTGTGATTTTCTTAATCTGTCCTAAACATTGCTTTCGCGTACCAACAGCACCATTGTGCGCTACATGTGTGAAAACACATTTTGGGCGACATATGAAAAATTGCAGCTGTACTGTTCATAAGGAAGTTTAATCAAATGGACATATTGAAAATCTGGAGTGAAAATATTAAATTTGCAAACTTATGAGCATGCATAGGAACTGTGCAACGCACACTCGTAAAAGTCATTTTTAGGAATTTTTTCACCAAATTTTCAACATAGCCATTTTTAGACCTCTGCTCATGAACAGTGTCACTGTGATTTTCTTAATTTGTCCTGTACATTGATTTCGCACACCGACTGCACCATTGTGTGCTACATGGGCGGAAACACATTTTGGGTGAGATGTGAAAAATGACAGCTGTACTACTCATAAGAAGGTGTGGTAAAATGGCAATGTTGAAAATCTGGAGTGAACATATTGAAAATTCACGAACTTACGAGCCTGTGTAGGAACTGCGCAACTCACGCTCGTGAAACAGTCATTTGGGGGAATTTTGGCACCAAATTTTCAACATGGGGTTTTTGGGACCCCTTCTCATGATTGATGTGACTGTCATGGCATTATTCGGCCCGAAGGGTGATTTCACAGTCACTGCGCAGTCACTGCGTGAAATCACCCTTCGGGTCTGAATAACGCCATGACAGTGATATCATTCATGAGAAGGGGTCCCAAAAATCCCATGTTGAAAATTTGGTGCAAAAATTCAAAAAAATGCTTGAGACATGCAACAAAGTTGAACCCCCCCCATCTAGCCCATTATACAGCTTACTGGCATTTCCTCAGTTCGTGGTTGGCTTTGAAGAGTGCAGGCGTGTTCCGGTCCACGAAGATCATTGCACGGACTCAGAGGTAAGTATGGGGTGAGGGGGTGTGAGAGACTGGGTGCGCAGTGGGTGGAGTGCGGGTTGTGGGGAGGCGGGGAGACTCTCCGTGGGACCATTTTCTTTACAGGTAGAAAAAAAATGATGGCGTGGAATGTTTGCCACACTGGGGTGGGCTCCCAGCATGGTACAAGGACATTGGGAGGGCATTCAGCCGACGGAGTTAGGCACCCCATCGGCCTAGGAATAGATTGCCATGCTGGGGTGGGCTCCCAGCATGGCACCTACTTGGGAGGACAGTGCAACCCGACGAGTTGGGCACCCCGTCAGCTATATTATTAGTTGCCACGCTGGGGTGGGCAACCAGCATGGCATTTTGGAAGCCTTTGGGGGAGGCGGGGGAACGAGCACAGCCGACGGGATTGGGCACCCCATCGCTATACAGTGCATGCGGGCGGCGCATGCCTGCATGGGCACACTTGTGGCGTGTGTGTGGGGGGAGCTGCACGCAGGCAGGCGATATCTTGCTCGCTGCTCACTCGCGTAGCTCCCCTTTCAACTGTATGCCACTGCATTTTGGAGCGTGTCATGACAGCTCCAGAATGCATTGGCTCTACAGGGCCGCCTGCCAGCACACTGACTGAATTGGAGGAGAGGTGACACACCTCGAAATCTCCGATGATGGCACTATGTTTCTTGCACATGTGTGCAAGCAAACATAAAAATCAAAAGAGACCTAAGAGTAATTATATCAGATGACCAAAAGGTGGGCAAGTAATGTAAGAAGGCAGTAAGGAGGGCTGGGGGGATACTGGGATGCATAGGGAGAGGTACCAACAGTAGAAAACAGGAAGTTGTTATCCCTCTCTATAGACAGTTAGTGAGGCCCCATCTGGAGTACTGCATGCAATTGTGGAGACCCCATTTCCACAAAGACATAGACAGAGTGGAGGCTGTTCAGAGGAGGGCAACCAAAATGGTGCACGGTCTGCACCAGAAGACATACGAGGAGAGACTAAAGCAGCTTAATATGTATACCCTTGAGGAAGGGGGGGACATGATAGAAACTTTCAAGTATCTCAAGGGAATTAACAAGGTACAAGAGGGTAGTATCTTTCAGAAGAAGAGATGTGCAAGAACAAGGGGGCACAATTTGAAGATAGTTGGGGGACGGTTGAGAGGTAATGTTAGAAAGTATTTTTTCACAGAGAGAGTTGTGGATGCATGGAACAGCCTTCCTGAGGAGGTTGTGGAGTCAGGAACAGTGGGAGAATTCAAGAATGCATGGGACAGGCATAAGGCAATTCTAGTGGGGGGCAGGAGGAAGTAAGCTGTTGATTTACTAGAATCTGCAGCTTATCCATCAGCTAGGGAAATTGGCAGACTGGGTGGACCAAGCAGTCCTTATCTGCCGTGAAATTCTATGTTTCTATGTCCTGTTTAAGCCAGCAATGACACATGAAGAGGTGTGGGTAATGGCCTGATACAAGCACACCCCAGGTGTATTATGAGGCACAAGGTGCTTGCACCGAGTGCCTTTAGCACCTGGGAGTTGCTCTTATCAGGCCATAACCCACACCTCGGAGTGTCTTATATAAAATGGGTTCCCCAAGTAAATATTCATAAAAAAGAAACAAAGTGTCCAACATTTTTTAAAAGGGAGGTTTTTCATAGTGGCAATAGGAAAAAAAGTTCCCCATCAATATTTTATAACTATAATAATGTGAGGGCTACTACAGGACACTCTTCTCCCACACCTACACAGTGGTTGACACAGGTTGTTTCCCTCTCTAACACACTCTTTTTAAGTACAAGCATTACACTCCTTTTTTTAATAATGACTGTTTTTGGTACAGAGGAATGTACTATAGCTCTCATTTCACTGACACCAAGCATGCACTTTCACTTTGAGCAATAATTCTTCTTGCCAACACATCAAAAGCTGACTCACGTTGTGTCTCAGTGCCAGATACACTCTTTTGAAGTGCTAGCATTGCATACCATTTATTAAATTTTAATAGATATATTTCAATAATGGTTACTTGCTTTCAGTATTGAGGAACATACTTGTCATTTCACTGACAGTGGGCAGGTTGTTTTATTGCGAGCATGTCATTTGCCAGCTTCCGTATATACCATTTTTTTCTCATAGGGCTTCCTGGTCGTGGTTTTCACAAAGAGATGCTCGCTGTCCATTTTTTCAGTGCACATGAAGATAAGGATTAATGAGGAGTTCAGCCCAACAAATGAAGCGGGACTACTGAAGACAGGATAGGAAACCGATGGGAAGTTTGTACTGCCCACCGTGTGAATAGCGGGACCGACATCTGTGAAGAAACGGGCACTAGCCAGAATAGAACTTAAGGTAGAAAACAGTTCAGCCTGCAGTATTAAAATGATTCAGCCTGCAGTATTTTCATAATTTGTTATTGAACTTTTTTTTGGGGGGGGGCAGGATTCTGACATGGTGACTTGTTCACTTGAACACTGTGCTTTCTGAGTTCAGCTCTTGCCATTTGCTGGTATTCTAGGTGTGCAGCTGCAGCAGGAGAGCCATTTGAAGTATTGATTTGATCCTGTTCTGCATTTGATTGCCACATGTAGTGCCAGTTGCAGTTATGCCCTGATAAGGATACAGCTGAAAAGGTGTTTCAGCCAATCTGGTTTCAGTAAATTCTGTACCCATTTTATAATATCCAATAAGTGATCGTGCATAACGTTATCGGCAGCTACATGCAAAATTACTAAAGGATTGATACCACTTTCAAGCAGAATATTATCCATCATAGCAGTAATGTCAGTTAATTTTGCTCCTTGAAAACAAGAAAGAGTGTAACTGGTTTTGTCCTGGTCATAAATCACTCTATCAAGATGCTCGACAATGGAATCAGTAAGAACAAAAGTTTGACTCTGGTATGGTGGAGTTGAAGTTGATGGCTCAGTAGAAACTTCCATTTCAACAGGCAAAATTAAATTACCAGTAGTAGAAGCTGATGGCAAATCCACTGGTACTGATGTCTGTGTTGGGGGGGGGGGTGAAATACCTTCAGAGACCCTATGAATGTTACTATTGATGTTTGGTGTGTCTGCCAGATCCCTTTCATCTATACGGCCAAGGGCTGGGGTGGATGTGATACCTACAAGTAGGACGGTGCAGTTCAGGTTGCATTGGGAGGTTACAACTATTGTGGGGCCATAGTAATACTGCTGTGACTACTAGAGAAGGTACTAGAAGATGGGTCTCCATCTGGAGGACTTATGTCTAGTTCCTCCAAGGTGAAAAAGGCCGAGGGGATCAAACCTGTTTAAGTTAGAAGATTAAATGCATTGACCTCGCACCTTTTCTTTAATGGCCTTCTACTTTGTACTCCGTACCAGTGATCATCTGACCCATTACTATGGTCTTCCTCCCTGACAGGTTTTTTACTGATAGAGTCAGATGTAAAGGCAATGCTGCCAGGATCTGCACAGGCAGGCACAGTGGCCTGAGGGGCATTAATAATATAGAGGATAATGTATGGTCTTTGTTTAATAACCATGTTGTAAACACTTCAAAAGGTTGCCATGACAGCATTGTAAACCTCAAGAGTGCAACTCTAGAGGATTTGGGATGGCATGGCGACCTCAAGAAATGTTTTCAGTGTGGTTGTTAACCAAAGACCATACATTATATTTTATAGTGTATGGGCTACCAAGATTATGTAATTGCAGATTGAATGACTTTACAAATTTACTTTACAGAACATTGATTGTTGTGAGCATTCCAATTTATTAGAACATCGATTTGTTGTGAGCATTCTGTTTTGTTATACCATTGATATGACATACTCAGGAAGGGTTAACAAGAAAGTGATGTCACAAAGATGGCATAACATATAGGATAAAGTACGGGATGCAGTGTGTTACGAGAATTTAACACACAGCCGAGTTGTTGGATGGAACATAAACCCCGAGGGCGAAGCCCGATGAGTTTATGAATGCCATCCAACAACGAGGGTGTGTGTTAAATTCGAGTTAAACACACTGCACCCTGTATTTTATATAATTGAAGGTCTCCGTTTTTTCTATGGTGAGACTTGAGTTTGCAAAAAAGATGTGGGCGCTTACCTTGCAGATGAACATCATTATTTGTGTGAGGGAAAACAGAACTGTGCTTCAATATTAACGTTTAATTATTTAAAATGTTTATCAGAATAAAGAAAATAAAACAGTTGGAAGTCTATAACTATGAAGATTCTTTGCCAAGTTTCCTGTTGCATTGGGTGTTTTGCAGTGATGTAGTCGTTTGACCTGCAGAGGAAAGGTTAAGGTTGAAAGGGCAAGCAGTTAGGGATCGTGGCAAAAGTGTGAGCTGTTTAAATTAGGCTCGCTAGAATAATATGGAGAATGTATGAGATGGAAGTAAAGTCGACAAATAAGTGTAATTTTCTGGTCAGTGATGTTTGAAGTAAAAGGGACAGTTGGAAGCTTGCGCTCTGTTTCTTTACTGTGTCTCGAGCGCTTTGCTATGGAAAGGGAGCGCGTGAATGCCGTAACACTTACTCAGGTGTTACGGTATTTAACATACGTTTTTTTCTATGTGAAAAAATGGAGGCATTAATTATAAGGTTATAATGTATGGGTAGCCCTTATTACCCACTGAAAGTAAGCTGTTTACAACCTTGTAATACACTGTTGTGATGTCAGAACCTTATAAACCTTTCTCATCTATGTCATAGCAGTGGGCTTACAAAATGGAATACCAGCGTTTTTTAGTATTCTACACACCCAGAATGCAATTGTTAGTACAGTATTCAAATAACATTCCAACTGTCACTGTTTACTGTTACTGAGCCTAGCGATCACTATGTCTGATAGAGATTTTAACTCTGGTGCTAATTCGGCCCACTATTGTTCAGTCAGTGTATCCTAATAAACTGTTTTCCTACACAATTATGTGGCTGTAGTGCAGATAAGGCTAAATTACTTCTGCTTGGGTGGGGGGGGGGTGTAACTTCTCATGTTGAGTCCCATACACTATAAATGACAATGCCTGATATACAGGTGCAAGCCATGGTGTAATCATCTTGAGTGGTTGCTAGGGTATCAGTAAACCTCGAGAGCACAGCTCAAGAGGTTTACCATTGCCCTACCAACCATGATGCACATGGAGATTTCTATCAACATTTCCCCATTTTGTATGCATTTATTACACACAGATGCTTGCTGGGGGTGCAGTGATAATCATATACATAAAGCAATCAGTGCAATCGATTTCAACCTGACCTTCCAGGGTCACAATAATGTCAGCCATAATGAAGTAAATATAAGCAGACAGTATACAAGAAAAAAATATTGGAGATAGCAATCGCAAGGAAAGTAAGATGAACTAGATTAACTAGAGTAAGTGCCACAAATGAAAGTGGTGGGGAAATATGTAAACAACCAACAGATGTGACAGCTGCTACCTATATTTGGGTTTATGGCAGCAGGTTGTACTAGCTACAGTATAGCTATCTACAGCCTGTGAGAGCATTTATAGTAATACTTCTAAAGCACAGAGCCTACCTTTGAACTAAAATAACTGAGGATATCCCACTTCCATGCTTCACACGCCAACCACGTTTAACACACGCTGGATGCATGTGTCTCCACTCATGATGCTGGACATGCCCTGCTTACGGCAGGGCTCTTCTTGTCTGCCAATATGCCCCAGAACTGACTCTGGGTTCACGTAGATGCCATGGCCCAAATTATGCATTTAGAAGTGTAAATTAAGGACAAAAGACACTCATCTGTGACTCTGGCCACTAAATAACACCAAACTATGCCCCCTGGATTAAAAATACTCACTAATAAAGGATTGGTAGTTCGGGGTACACCACAGAACTACCAGCCCCGTCTACCTACTTCCAGGTTAGGAAAATAGGGCCCCAAAGTGCGCTCAGGAGGAACACTGTAAATAATTTAAAAGATGCCTTAAAATACTAAAAACAGCACAGGGAGGCCTTCTGAGGTCATGTCTCCTGCTGCACTGAGAAATCAAATCGGCATCTCCACATTTCTCATTTCCCTTGCTAATAGTTGATGAGGGTGACATTGTTGAGGCATATCTGGCAGACCCTTGGGTCTCATCTCAATATGCTGTGTTTTTTTTAGAATTAGAAAGTCGTGTACATGACTAATCAGCAGTCTTTACAGAAGCTCAACTTTCTGTCTGCCATCATCAAGTATGTCTGAAAGCTCCTGTTTGTACCTTGGATCCAACATTGTTGCAATACTGAAGCCCACAGTTGTTAGGAAAACTTTTAGATGTCTGTTATGATCCTATAGATTAGGCACGTGTTCAGACAATACTCACCTTACAGAGTCACCTATTGCCTTAGGACTGCTGCTACACATTACAGATAGTCTGCCTCAGCACCTGGAGAAGTGGGATGGCCTACAGTAGTAGCCACAAACATTGCAAGCTATTTCCAGATATTTCACGAAGTTTCTAAAGAGTTTCTCTGCTGCCCCTACTGTAGAAATTGGGAAAGCATTAGATATATCTGGAAATATCACAGAAATTTCGGGAAATAGCTGGCATTGTCTGTGGCTGCTACTGTATCTAATACGAGCAGTGTCCCCACTCAGTTCTTGCATGGCAGGAGCAAAAGGCCTCAGGATCAAAATCCACCCATCCAAAGACCTCCACTGTTCCGTTTTCTGTTGCATAGAAGTTTGAGAACTGTCACAGCTTGTATGAAGTAACATATACTCTTGTAGGTGGGTGGGACAGTTTATTTTGAAGTATGCAAAGCGGGGAAGAAAGGAACCTCATATTGTGGTGCACTTGGGCATGAATAACTTGAGGAAAAGCACAGTCAAGGAGGTAGAGGATAGGTTTCCAGCACTGAGTAAGTTGTGTGAGGAAATGGGGAGCTCAGTGGCTTTCTCAGAAGTACTCCCAGTACCCAGAGCAAGTGCTGCAAGGAAACAGAGAATAGAGGACTTAAACACTTGGCTGGGGGCCTGTTGTCAGACCAAAGGGTATGGGCTGATGGGGGAATGGAGGGGAATGTGGGAAAGCAGCACCCTGTATGCCAAGGACAGGTTACACTTGCACTAGGAGGGATTGAAGGTATTAAAACGAACAGTGGTGGAATAGGTAGCAACCGGTGTAGAATTAACCCCAGTGGGGGGGGAGGCAAGTGGGCAGAATTCAAAAAAGGTTTCAAGCCTCGGGAGTCAAACAGGCTTACCCCCCCATACCAGTAGAGATGGAACAAGGTAGTGTTTTTACTGAGTTGAGAACTGTAGGGTTCAGCAGGAGAAGTATTGGAGGGACACATATTGGATGGTAGTCTCCTTGAATTCAAGGAGCCATGAGAACAAAATATCTAAGTTGCAGTCTCTCAAGGCAGTGGGGGAGGTGGACATAGCTTCCATCACTGAAACGTGGGCTACCCACTACCAGAACTGGGACCTGGTGATCCCGGGGTACGGGCTATACTGCAGGGATAGAGAAAAAGGGAAAGGAGATGGGGTGCAAATTTATGTGAGGGAAGGGATAAGGGGGGCCCGGGAGGAGGGGAAGAAGGGTGGAACAGAGGCATAATGGATTCAATTCCAGGATTCTAGAAATAGGACAATTAGGATGGGTGTGGTGTATAGGCCACCGTCTCAGCAGAGGACATGAACAGAGAACTAGCACAGTAGATAAGGAGGGTCAGTGGGAAGGGCAATGCCATGATTGTGGGGGACTTCAATCTGACAGGGGTGGATTGGAACAACCTGCCACTTTAGTACAAGAGAACAGGTCTTCCATGAGGTCTTCCAGGACAACTTCTTGGTACAGTTGGTAAAAAAGCCAACCAGGTTAGGCATCACTCTGGACTTCATCTTGTCTAATGGGGAGTTTGTCAGAGAACTGGGAGTGAAGGATCTGCTGGCAGGGAGTGATCACCACATGGTGTGGTTCTCACTCTGTATGGGCAAGGAGGCTGTGGGAATAAGGACATGGGTGCTGGATTTTAGACAGGCTGATTTTGGGAGGATGGGGGAAACAGTGACGGGGCACCAAGCCAGAATCCACCCACACAAGGATGCTAACCAGATATGGGTGGTTATCAAGCTAAGGTTTGCAGAGGCCACTAGATTCTGTACCAATACACAAAATAAAAAGGCTAGGGCAAAGAAACCAGGTTGGTTAAGTAGGGAGGTGAGTCAAAAGGTGAGGGCAAAAAGGGAACCCTTCAAGAGATTTAAAAGAATCAGTCATGGGAAGGATAGAGAGAAGTACTTAAAGAAATCAAGAGAGGTGGCCACAGCAGTCAGGATAGTCAAGGCATCCTGATAGATTGGACTGGCACAGGGCATCAAGGATGGGGAACAGGACTTCTTGAGGTATGTAAGGGAGAGAAGGATTTGCAAAGATCAAATAGTAAGGATCAGAAAGGATGGGGCTAGGCAGACAAAGGGACAGAGCAGCCAGAAGTGCTAAATGAATACTTCTGTTCTGTATTTACTAAGGAGAAGAATGGCTTACTGCCTAAGGGGTTAGAGAGGGTAGGTGGGGGAAGGGGGGTTATGGATGGGGAAATCATAGCAGGCAGAGTACTAGAAGGTTTGAAGGCACTGAGGGTGGATAAGGCACCAGGACAAGATGGCGTACACCCCCTGGTTACTGAAGGAATTGTGGAGGTCCTGACTGAACCATTGGTGGACTTTTTCAATACCTCTCTGCGAATAGGGAGCATACCCAAGGACTGAAAGATGGCTCAAGTGGTGCCCTTCCATAAAAAAGGACAGAAGGATGAACCTGGCAAATACAGACCAGTAAGTCTGACATCTATTGTGTGAAAGTTAATAGAGACAGTCCTTAAGGAGAGGTTGGTAACCTTTCTAGAAGATAATGGACTCCAGGACAGAAAGCAACATGGGTTTGTCTCTGGCAGATCCTGCCAGACTAACCTGGTTGACTATTATAACTGGGTGACTTGGGAATTTGACGAGGGCTATGCGGTGGATGTCCTGGATCTGGATTTCAGCAAGGCATTTGATTCAGTGCTACATGGGAGGATGATTAGCAAGCTAGGATTCCAGGGAGCAGGGACAAAGATGGTGAACTGAATCAAGAACTGGCTGCAAGGGAGACAACAGAGGCTAGTAGTGGGAGGGGGGGACTCTCATTTCCAAGGGCAGCAATCAGCAGGGTGCCACAGGGCTCTGTATTGGGCCTGGTGTTGTTTGGCATTTTTTGTCACAGACATCTCACATGTCATTATGAACCAGTAATTACATCGCCTGTCTACAGTCAAAAAGAGCAGTTTTAATTGTTCAGTGCAAGGAGTTAGCTTGGTTCTTTTCTGACAGGGTGTTTCCTTCATGGCAACATGACAATTCACTCCTGACAATTCCCTCTATGACAGCTCACTCCCAACAATATGCTCCTGCATGTTTTCACTCCAGTGTCTTTCCAGCCCCTACCAATTCTCTCGCTCCAGCACTCCATTATATTAAAACTTCTACCAGCGGTTGTCCTTCACTGTCCCCATTAGCTAAGAACCTGCTGTTGTCTGATGCTCTAAGAAAGCACTTGTGTACTGTAGCTGTTGTCAGCACTTGCAGTTGCGTTGCTATTGGCTGGCTATGCTGACTTGTATTCGGCTGAATTGCTATTGGCCATTACTTGTATTGGGTTTGTATTGGGCTGCATCACTGACTCAGCACTTTTGCAGTGCTTGCATTGGGCCTAATCACTGCTCAGCAATTGCTATTGGCCCGGCACTTGTATTGGATTTGTGCTGCTGTCAGTGCTCAGTAATTGCTATTGGCCAGCACTTGTACTGCATTTGTATTGGGTTAGTACCTCAGTGCTTTTGCTGTACTAATACTGTTAAACTTTATTACACTTTATGAAATCTTTATTAAAACAAATTAAAACAATGTCAAAATCAGTGATATCAATAATCAAATCTATGTACCACAGCACATAAGAATTCTGCCACTGTTCTTTTGGAGCATTTCTCCGGGATATACTGTAGGCCAGCCTCTCCCCATCGTCACAATAAGCATGCTTCGATCCAGCGGGTGCAGTGGCTGCAATTAATTGGTCAATTGCTGAATCTCTCTTTTTCTGCACTCTTCTGAATCCATCTCTGAATTTCCACATTATTTTGTCTCAACTGTGATATCCTCGAGTCTTGAAATCACCTCCTCTACAGAGTATAAAATGCCAGTTCAGGGAGGTGTTGACATCTTAGTGCAAATTCGGGGTCTTGCGAGTATTTGACTGACAATCCCTCTGTCTGGATCTTTCTGTAAATGCATTGTATGAAATGGAAAAACATCCTACTTGCCGTGCTTGGGGGGGAAACACCGTAAAAGCATTTATTGTTGCTTACACAAAGTCTGTCATAAGTATCTCAGGGGCCAGGTTAGGATTCAACTGTTTAAGGGCATTGAGCATTCTCTCATGTCTCTTCTTTTCCCTGGCTATAGTGCATAAATAGCAGGCTGCATGTTTTCAAACCTCTCCCCCAGTATCACATACATCTGCTAGAAAGGGGGGAAGGGGCGCCATGCTGAAAGTGCTGTCTGCATACCAATTTTTGCACGCTCAAGGAATTGTATATTGGTTTTGCTGCTAAAAATCAAAATCTAGTCTTGGCCTGGCCCACTGTCATACAACAAAAAATTCACTGGTTTCTTCAGTCAGTTGTATATGTGTATGTTTTGAATGAGGCTGGTATCATTAGCTCAGTTAGGTCTTTTGGATTTGGGGGGTGGATCCATGCACTCTTACCCGTTGTATGGTGCATTTCAGGTTCCTAACTATTTCCCTTGTGTAGCCAGGGACACATGCTCCTTGGCATAAATTAGAATCAGTGCTGTAGTGTCCTGAGTAGCTGAAGCCCTCTGCTTTGCCACATTAAAGGAAAAGTGTCATTATGTTAATGGTCCCACCCCTGAAAGTTTAACCTCTGATTAAGCTTTTGGTACATTAAATCATATGTACTAGGGCTAGCAGTGCGCAGCTGCAACATCAGCTGAAATGGAACAGTGCACCATCCGCCATGGTTGGGAAGCACAGACTTTTCAAAACTAAAATTCAATAAGTAGATGAGCTAAAACAATTGATTTAATTTACCAAAAGCTTAATCGAGGACCAACGTTTTGGGGTTGTGGGACTGTTAACATAATGACAGTTTTCCTTTTATAGCTCTTCAGCAGCACTGGGGTCAGAAGCACATGTGTTCTGAGAAATTGTATGGATAATTGTTGGGTCCTCTTCACTGACAGTGTGCACTCTGGCTTTGCACCCTTTCGGTTTTCTGACTGCATGCTCACACTGCCAAGTTGCTGTCCCTTCATGACCATGCTTATGCAGTGTATAGATGTCATTGAATTCATCAACAAGCTTCCTCCTGTTGCGCTCAAATAAAATGAACTGTCTGGTCATTTTGAGCTATTAACAGTCTGACAGTCAAAAGAAAAAGTAAGAACAAAGTAAGGAAACCAGCATTTGAAGATCGGCAGCCTTATAGTAACCACTGATTATGTAAAGCTGCCACTCTGCAATTACAGTACTGCTGATTGGATCAGACATTACAATCCTGCTGATTGAACATTGGTTAAATTAAGTTAACTCACACTAGCACAGACCAGTACAGAGTATGTCCATAGTAATCGCTATTGACAGATCACTGTACTTGTACACAGCAACAATTAAATCTCAGCTCAGCTGTCAATGTGGGGAGTGGGGTGCATATGGCCAGGAGTGAATTGACGGGAGGGAATTAGAGTAGGAGAGAGTTGATAAGGGAACGAGTTGTCAAGAGTGAGAATGTCGGGCATGAACTGTAGATAGTGAATTGACGTAGACCTGTCCTCCTTCAGGGCTGGGATCTCGCCAGTGGGATATGGTAACTCCCACAGTATATAGTCTGGTATGTTCAGGGGCACACTGTTTGTCTGGGAGGAGTTTTGGCTAGTGGGGTGCCTGAGGTCATCAAGGTAATCTTGAAGCTGCGACCCACTTTTGGCGAACTGGGCCTGAGCTCAACACATCTACTAGTGGGATATGTTGAGTCCATTGGTCCAGTGTTCACTAAGATTGTCCATGTTTGCTTTCAGAGGATCTGTTCTCAGATAACTTGAAGGATTTATTGGTAAGGCTCATACTGAAGAAATCATCTTTTGACCTGAACATTTTATCAAATTATCAACCTGTCTCCAGCCTTCCATTCTTGGAGAAGGTTGTGGAGAAAGTGGTGGCTTCTCAGTTCAAGGCCCACGTGATGGCCTTTGACACCTGACACCTATGATTCACTCCAGTCCAGGTTTTGGAGAAAACATAGCACTGAAACAGCATTAGTTACAGTGCAAGATGATCTCCTCAGGGCTAGAAATAGAGGAGAGTGGCCAGTTCTCATCCTTCTGGATCTCTCCTCAGCTTTTGACTCTGTAGACCAGGTGCTACTTGATCACCTTAGAGACCTCTGAGGACTCACCAGCAAAGTCATTAACTGATTTTGAGTCCTTTCTGTCAAGCAGGAAAAAACAGGTAGTGATGTGGAGTTTCTCCTCCTGCCCAAAGTCCCTGACCTGTGGAGTTTCTCAGGGTTCAATCCTGTCGCCCATATTGTTTGCGGTGTACATGCTGCCCCTGGGTGACATCATTAGATGGTACAGTCTCGGTTTTCACTGTTATGCAGATAATACCAAGCTGTATATATATATATTTTGCACCCAGAACAAAGGACAGTGTGGACATGCTAAATAAATGCCTATCCAAGATCCAGGACTGGATATCCTCTTCTAACTGAATGAGGCTCAACCCAGATAAGACGGAGGTTCTAGTGTTTGAGCTGGGTCATTGATGGGATGTGGTCACCACCGGGTCAGGAGCAGGGTTGTTCCTGGGTACCACCTTGCTGGTTGCAGCCAATAAGGTGCAAAACCTGGGTGTCATCCTGGATGACAGATTGACACTTGGTGCTCAGGTGTCTTCCATCATCCAAAGTGGTTTTTACCACATGACTAATATCACCCAGATAAAATCCTTATTCCAGCCTGATGACCTGCTCTCACTGGTACATGGTTTTGTCACATCCAGACTCAATTACTGTAATGCTCTTTACTTCAGGATCAGTAGGGCTAACCTCTGCTGGCTGTAGCTGGTGAAGAATGCCGCAGCCAGGTTGTTGATGGGCCTTCTGAGGTCTGCTTATACATCCCCAGTTTTGTGTGAACTGCACTGGCTGCCAGTCAGGTGGAGGATTCCTTTAAGGTGGGCTTACTCACATATAAGTTAAGGCCCTATACATGTTGGGTCCTGGTTATCTGTCAGACCTCCTGACACCTGTATGCCTGGAGAACTCACTCTGCTCATCCACTGAGGGCTATCTCATGGTCCCAAGGACACAACTGTAAACATCTGGAGACCTCACCTTTGGTGTAGCCAGGCCCTTGCTGTAGAATTTGCTGCCTCAATCTGTAAGAAAGGCCTCTTCCATGGAGAGATTTAAAAGTGCACTGAAAGCACACCTGTTTATACAAACGTTTATTGTTTAGTAATATTTTAATGGGGTTTGAGTTCTGTTTCATTTTTTATTAAGTGATTTTAATTGCAATTATTGTTATTACTGATTTTATGCTGTAAATGTTTGCATCTCTATGTAAAGCTCCCAGAGCACCTGGGACTGGGCACTAAAAAAGTCAAATTTTACTTACTCAACCAGGTTTAGATATTGTGCAAAGCAGGATACCCTAACAGAACCCCATCACTAATAGCCTTGACAACGTTTGCACCATGGTCACTGGCTATGAAGCCTGCCTTTAAGGATAGTCAGTTTAACCAAAAGTCAGTCACCTCCAACAGTGATGCCAGAATGTGTCCTCGGTGTGCAAATTATGTATGTACTTCATAGCCTGTGTTGCATGTTTGCGAATTGTGAGAAGAAAAAAGTGTGTGGGGTGGGGAGGGATTATTTATTTATTTATTGAAACATATCGGAATTACAATCCTGTGAGTCATCGACTCCTTTGCAAGGGCTTCACGTCAGTAAGAACATACACTAAGTATCACAAACTTAAACATTAGGTACAACTGTTATACATTTGGCAACAGTACAAACTTAAAACTTTTGGCATGGTACTAAACTTAAAACGTTGACAGAGGATTTAAACATTTGGTGCAGTGTATAATGTAGTGTTACATCATCTGGGATCTTAAAAAGAGGTCCCGGGTCAACACTTTACATTCACATGACATTACTTCAGTTTCGGAGGGTCTTACAAAATAGGCCCTGAGTCAAGATATGATTAAAGTGAAATTGAGGATTCTAGCTTAGGGAAAGAGTAGAAAGAGTGGGGGGAGGGGCCATGTTTGCAGCACTGGAACCCGATTTTAAAGTTACCTACAGTCACAGGTTGCTGAGTTGAGGAGTGACCTAAGACCAGATTTAAGTTGACCAAAACTGAATGTAAGGGAGGTTGTAGATGGTAGGTTGTTTAGCCACAGAGGGGAATGATAACGGAAAGACCATTGCCCAAGGGAGGTTCTACAGTGTGGTACTCATATGGGGATGTTTGCAGAGTGTCTTGGTGCTCAACTGAATGAAGCTGTTTGAATAAGAGGTTGGAGGCCTGTTGGACCTTGTTTGTGTAGTGTCTTCCTTGCTAGAAGGCAGGTGTAATACTTCACCCTATCTTAGAAGTTTAGCCAACCAGCATGTTTGTAAAGCTCACAAGTATGGGTTAGTCTGTTAAAGTTCGAGACCAAGCGACAGGCTTTGAGGGCAAGGTTGATGCTGTGCAGGGCAGTATGATCAGCAGACCCATAAATTACTATGCCATAGTCCACCAGGGGTAGTATTGAGGAGGACACTGCTAGATGCATTGCCTGCGGGGGAATGCAATGCCTATGTCTATATAGGATCCCTAACCTGGCATTGACAGAGGAGGATACTTGTTGGATGTGAGCATGATAGGTAAGGGAGGAGTCCAACAAGACACCCAGGTATTTGAAACTATAGACCTGTTTCAGAAAGATACTACAGGAATTTGTGATGATTAGCAGCATATTGCAGAGCAGGTTTTGGCAGTGGGTGAAGAAAATAGCTTTTGTCTTCATATAATTAAGTATTAGGCGGTGTTCAGAGAACCAGGTTTCGAGCTCACCAAAGAACGTCTGCAGGGTGGCTTTTAGGGTGTTGAGATGATGATGTTTCCAAAAGACTGCAGCATCATCAGCATAAAACAGAACTTCCATACAGGATTTGGGGAGGAGTTCAGAAAGAGGACAAAGAAAAGAAAGAGTTCTGATTAGCTTCTTATATGCATGAAAATATTAGTTATGTGAGAATGGGGGATTTAGAAAATGAAGCTTCTGATACTATGGCTTGAAGAAAAAATGCCCTCTTTTCCCCATCTATGTAGGCCCTTGTTTATTTGTGTTTTTATCAACTTCCCTCAAGTAACAACCATGTCATGTTTAAGCACCTCAATTCATGCTTACACAGAATCTTGGAAAAACATCCAGTATGTGGGGTAATTATATTGGGGGATGCAAATAAACTACCAGTAAGACAGGTCATGTCAGGGCAAACATTTTAAGCAAATTGTAAAATGGAGGTACCAGGGAGAAGATACGTTGGATGTTGTAATTACAAATGTGAAGGAATGGTATAATGATATTAAAATTCTTCCACCTGTTGGTTCATCCAATCTCAATGCAGTCATAATAAAATCCATGTTTTTATCGGGAAGAGGTAGAGGGTGGAAAATGTGAGATGCACAGTATAAAATGGGGCACATGGAAGAAAGAGAGAGTGCATGATAGAATTGCAGGGAACTAAACACTGAATGGTTTACATTGGAATCAGCAAATTAAACACGGGAAAACACGTTAAATGTATAACAACAAAGTATTCATCAAGTTACCCCTGAAAGACAGATAATCGGGGGGTAAACACTGGTTGAAAGAGGAGATTAAGGACTTGATAAAAAAGAGGCAAAGAGCCTAAAAATGTCATGATGCAGAGAATTTTAGAAAATTGAGAAATGAGATAAATAGAATGGCAAAGAAACTGAGAAGGAGTTATTATGAGGGAAAAGTCCAGAATCTTAAGAAATCGGGGGCCTGATTCAAAAAACTTTGACTGGACACAGTGCAAACTAGGTTTTGCCCAGAGTAGGTATTCCTAAAGACCAGTTTTACCCCACAAACTGGGTTTGCGCCTGGGCAAAGTAGTGAGCGTAGGCCACAATGCAAATGAAGGGGAAGGGACTAAGGTTTTGCTCCAAGTAAGGGCCTTTGTGAAAGCCCTTCTGTGGAGCAAATTAATGTCGACCTAAACCTGGCAGTAATCCATGCAACCCTAGTAGTTAGTGGAGGTACTGCGGCCCTCTGCCCTGATGCTTGATCAATTAGCTTTGCAAAAATACCCTTTTCCATAGTGTAGTGTCCCACCCTCCACCCCGATCCCTGATTGCTGAGCTTCGCAAAAGTCCCCTTTTCCATAGTGTAGTGTCCCACCCTTGCCCCAATCCCCAATAACCAAGTTTTGCTTTGCAAACATCTCCTTTTCCATAGTGTAGTGTACCATGCCCTGCCACAATCCTCAATTGCTGAGCTTTGCAAAAAATCCATTTTCAGTAATGAAGTGTCCCACCCCTCCCAACCCTGAGCCCCAATCGCTGAGCTTTGCAAAATCCCATTTCTTTAGCATAGTATCCCACTGCCTCACGTCACACAGATTGCCAAGCCTTGAAAAACCTTTATCATAGTGTAGTGTCCCGCCCCCTGCCCTAAACCCTGGCCATAATCCCCATAACTAAGGTGTGGAACCCTGGCCATCTAGTGGACTCACACCCCCCATCGCCAATCGCTGTTCCCATTACACATTGTCCCTGGTAGTCTAGTGGAGTCCCAAACGCCCCCCCATCATGGATCGCCGGTCCCCATTAAGCTCAGCATCCCTGCTGGTAATATTGTACCCTTCATTCCCCCCACCCTGAACACCATAACCCTCCTACTCCCCCCAGCCCACACCCTGGGCGACGACTGACACAGTACAGCACTCCACTCACCACCATGGCTGGCCATTGACTGAGCTCAAATTGAGCATGAACTGCATATTATATGGCTCATTGAAAACTGTAGTGGTGTTTCAGCTGGTGGGAGGGGTGCACAACACCATACATAGAAACACAGAAGCTGACGGCAGATAAGGACAGCAAGTCCCATCCAGTCAGCCCATTTTTTCTACCTTATGAATGTGCCTTAGGCCTTTATTCTGTCAATGGCCTATCTAGTCATACTCATCTATTTTGTTCCCTTAAGCCTATTCCATGCCTGTTTGTAGCCCTGCACTGTATTCATATCCACCACTTCCTTAGGTAGGCCATTCCATGCATCCACCACCCTTTCTGTGAAAAAGAACTTCCTCACATCACCCCTTAATCGGCCTCCCTCTAATCTCATGCTGTGTCCTCCTGTCCTGCTATTTTTCTTATATTGAGACACGTTAGACTCTTTCACCTTGTGAAAGCCCTTAAGATGTTTGAATGTTTCGATTATATCACCTCTCTCCGCCTTTGCCCTAGGGTGTATATATATATATATATATATATATTAAGCTCCGATTAAACTGTCATCATATATTTTCTGATGCAGTCCCTGCACCATTTTGGTTGCCCTTCTCTGGACTGCCTCCATTTTGTTAATGTCCTACTAATACTAATTAGTCCATACCAATGTCAGGTAAGTGAGCCTATGATGGGCATGCTAATGACCACTAGCACCTTGCATGTCCATTTGCATTGATACTTTTGTGAATAGCACCTTAACGGGTGAGCACTATTGGCTACGGGACATTTGCTTGGCTGACTGTGGGATAGTGCTACTGGGTTTCTCACTGCTTTTCCTGGGTCAGCGAGGCCCCTGCCAGCCCCTGTTCACCGCACTTGTCTAACTGTGAATAGTACCTTAGTGGGTGAGCATGATTGTCTGAGGGACATTTTCCTGGCTGACTGTGGGGTCGTTTCCCACTGCTTTTCCTGGGTCAGCGCTGCCCATGCTGACCCCTATTCATTACACTTGTCTAACTGAATAGCACGATTGCCCATCAGCGCAATCAAGAGGTACCAGGCAAACTTTTGTGTGGCAGTTTATGTTTTTTGTGAATCCTGTCCCAGATCCAAAAAGATGATGGAAGCCAATAAAAGAATGTTTAGGTAGGGATAATCAGGATGGAGTGACTGGAAAGTGTGCTGATGCCTGTGAAATTCAGGATGAAGGTTAAGAGCTGTTTTTGTGGTAGAGTTGAACAGAACTCTGCAATGCAAGAAAATGTTTGGCTACCCTTAATGAAAGAATGGCTGAAATGTGGGATATACCTTAGATGTATTTTTTAAAAGTTAATGGTGTGGCTAAGAAAATGTAAACATTAAAAGTTAAATAAAGCCATCGGACCTGATGGTATTCCTATCTGGATATGGAAAGTGGGAGCCGATTTAATAGCACCATGGGTTTATAATATTTTCAACGAATCAATGGAGGCAGGAAAGATTCCCGGGCAGTGGAAACAGGCTAAAGTGCCTCCCTCCCCCCGCAAAAGTACCAAATCCTAAAATGTTGGATAAAGCTTTTAAGCCAATTTCTCTTACTTTTGTGATTTCTATAATGTGTGAAGGGTTTTTGGTGAAATGGATTACTGCTGAATATATGATGAACATCATTGATGAAAACCAGCTTGGGTCTCAGGGAGGGGAAGGGCAAGTCCACAGAGTTAGCTATAATAGCATTTTTGGAAGTATGCATGAAAACGGACGGTGTGTGCATTGAGCTGTGTCTGGCACTTGTGGGGTATGCATCTAAGAGGGTCGAAGGTCTGCCTCATTATCTCTTCTATCTCTCTTACCCCCTTTTCCACATCACTTCTCCCCTCTGCCTTTTCCCCCTACTTTTTCTTATCTTTCAGTTTCACTCCCCACCAATCAATTTCATTCCCATCTTCTACGCACTTTCTCTGTTCTGTCTCCAGGTTCCTCTATATGCTTCTCTACTGACTGTTCTACTCTACACCTGCTCTGTTCTCTTGATTTCCACAGCTCCATACTTCCTATTACTCACTGATGCTCATTTGTGCTTGCTGTATATCCCTCATGAAGGAAACACTATATATGTGCAGTGTGTAGCATGTATATTAGTTTCATGCACTGTTGTGTAAAATAAACTGTTATTTTCTTACCCCCCAGCCCCTGATGCATCTGGAAATGAACTGTTTCAAGCTCAGCATGCCTTTCCTGCTGTTAACTTTTCAAATAAATAAATAATAAGTGTGGGACAAGGAAAAATGGGTACATGTAGTTTCTGTGGATTATAACAAAACTTCTGACTTTGTAGATCTCAGTACCATACTAAAAACAAAATAGATGGGTGTGAGGTACCGAACTGTATTACAAGATGCATATAAGATTCAGTGGAGGAGTTAGATGGTAAGAAATCAATGTTGGATCAGCTCTGTGGGTGTGTCCCTTAGGGTACCACGCTTGGTCCTTTCCTTTTTCAGTTGACGATTAATGATTTAAAACAGCGAGGGAATGTATTAAATATGTGGATGTTACAACAGTCATAGACACATTTAAATCTGACCTTGATAATAAAATGCAGCAATATTTGAATGAATTTGAAAAATGATTGAAAGAAAATGTTATGATAATAAACCCAACAAAGACAAAAGAAATTTGGCTTGGAAGAAATAACAAAGGTGGGGGTGGGGGAGGGCACCATAACTTTTGGTGAGAGGGAAAGTTGAAGTAGTAAATCATGCGAAATTATTAGGGTTGATGATTCAAGTGATTTTACATGGGGTAAACAATTAAAAATATAAGAAAGGCAAACAGAAGATTATGATTTTAACTACAGTATCTTAAGAAGAACAAGGGTGGGTAAACAGGGCTTGGTCTATTACTGTTGAACAGTGATTAGGCTTGTTTCAGAGTACAGTGCAGTTGTTTGGCTCTATAGCTTATATCATGAAGACAGTGATGAACTGGAGAGTATCCAAAAACATACGAACATACAAACATATGAAGAAACCAGCAGAAAAAGGTCATTTGGTCTATCTAGTCTGCTCATATTGCAGGGTCCTCAGCTTACCCTACTGACCCTGCCCCCCACAGTCCTCCAATCCTTTCCATCTGCCTCTCCCATGACTCATACTTTCCCCTTATTCCTATCCCAGCATAACCCTTTTTTGAACCTGCCCACTGACTTCATCGAGACAACTTCCTCTAGCAGAGCATTCCAACTTGACACCAACCCTCTCTGTGGCAAAGTTCTCATTATCCTCCCTCTACCCCTTTTTCCAGCTTTAGCCTGTGTCCCCTCATGTTTTGTCTGCCACTTAGCTTAAAGAGACCATCCTTATCCATCCTATTTATCCCTTTCAAGTACTTGAAGTTCTCTACTGTGTTCCCTATACATATTTCCTTTCTTTAAAGAAGTACATATATAGGCCCCCTAACCTCGCTTCATATGTTTTACCCTGCTGACATGCACTCATCTTTGTTGCCCTCCTCTAGACTATGTCCAGAAGGTTGATGTCTTTTATAAGGTGTGTGCACCAGAACCTGACTCCATACTCTAGATGTGGCCTCACCAGCAACCTGTACAAGTGCAGTATAACCTCCTTTTGCCTACTGCTGTTTCCTATGGCTATACAACCCTGCATCTTGTCTGCCCTTGCTGTTGCTTTTTAGACCACATGGAGTGCTTCAGATCTCTAGTGATCATAACTCCCAGATTCTTCTCCTCCTCTGTTGCTGCTACCTGAACCCCTCAAAGGCAATACTCCATCCTTAGATATCTGGCTCCAATGTGCATAACTGCATTTCTTGGCATTGAAGCCATGCTGCCAAATCCCAGACCACCTCTCAAGCTTTCTCAGGGCTTCCTGCTACTGTATCCACCTTCCCACAGAGTTTGGTGTCATCTGTGAATTGGCACATTTTGCCCTTAATGTCATACCCAATGTCATTGATGAAGGCATTGAACAACACCGGCCGCAGCACTGAGCCCTGCGGGACCCCACTGGTGTCTTCCCTTGCGCTAGATAACTCTCCCCTCCATTACCACCCACATGGTCCTGTCCCGCAGCCAGCTTTCTATCCACCTGGTCATCTTCTTCCCAGCCCCAAGATCTGGCCCACTTCATGATCAATCTCTTGTTGGGTACAGAGTAAAAAGTCTTGCTGAAGTTCACATAAAGGATGTCGACCACCTAGCCGCTGCCCACTGTCCACTGCCCACTGTCCACTGTCCACTGTCCACTGACATAGTGACCCAGTCAAAGAAGTTAGTCAGGTTAATTAGAAATGATCTCCCTTCCATGAACCCATGCTGCCTGTCATCCTGGAGACCATCCTCCTCTCGACCCTCTACCAGCCTTTCCTTAAGTATCATCTCCATGGGTATGCACACAACTAAGGTCAGACTGACCAGTCTGTAATTCCCTGGGTCATCCTTTGGACTACTTTTATGAAGGTGCACAACATGTGCCATTCTTCAATCACATGATACCATGCCTGAGTCCAGGGAACTATTGAACAAGCTCTCCAGTGGCCCGGCAAGCTCCATGCCAGCTGCCTAGTACCCTTGGGTATATGCTGTCCAGGCCTGGTGATTTTTCATCTTCAGTGCTAGCTCCCCCTTCCTCACTCTATTCTCCTCTATCACTGCATCCCTTCGCCCTTCAATCCCTTCTCTTCTTCTCCCTCTTACAGGCACTGGTCCATTGTTTTCCTGGTGAAGATGGGGCAGAAGTATTTGCTCAGTACCTCAGTGAAATAAAGCCTTCTCCCCTTTTCTGATTCCCTCAGCTATCTGCAGTTCTTTTTGTTCCTTAGCCTGCCAGACTACCTTGCTTGCCACACACTGGCCAAGTTTAGGTAATTTTCCCTATCCACTTTTCTCTTGTCTTTCTGAATGTTTAATAAGCCGAACCATTGTCCTTCATCGCCTGGGCAACCTCAGAGATGAACCAGCTGGGTGCTTTGACCTTCAAGTTCTTCCACTTGAACCTAACACACTCCTCTGTGGAAACCATTATTCCATCCTCAATGATGGACCATTTTTGGTCTACTCCCTTATCTGCTTTGATGCCCACCAGATGCCACTTTAGCACCTTGCCAATCTTCCTAAAGTCTGCCCTCCTAAAATCCAGGATTTTGGTCTTACTAGGGATGCTTTCCCTGCCCATATCCAATCTGAATGTTACTGTGCGATAGTTACTACAACCTAGGGGCTCCTGGACCTTTATTTCTTATTTAGAAAATGGGCTTGAAAAATAAATCATCCTGATTGGCTGAAAGCCATGGTCAGCCATGCATTCATTTTTCAGTAGACCCCGTTAAAAAACAAGTGCCAGTTCAGGGTGCCCCATTACTTAGGGAATCCATGGGCACCCTGAATTTTCAAAACAGACAGGCTGCTATTGTTTCCTGCTTTCTAAGCAGGACATAAAGCAGCACCCGATTTTCCCTGTTCCTTGTGGCAAAAACCATCCAGTCAAAATTTTAAAATAATTTCAATAGTTTTGAAAATGAAGTGGATTAAAAATGGCAAACACTGTGAGACACAACGGTAGCTCCAGTACAACCACTGTGCATGACAGGAGCAGTATTTTGTTCTTTTTCCATACGGCAGATTGACGTCCATCAGCAGCATGGAAAACTATCAAAATGCCACTCTTCTCATACACAGTACCAGAACCACAGCAACAACTCTATTGCTCTCCTTAACAGCAGAAAATAATTTTAAATGAAGCACTTTCTGAGTGCCCATACCAGGAAAATTCCCTCAATCTCACCTGCTGCTGGAAGTGAAGACCTGCTTCCCCGACCACACTCACTCTCCCAAACTATGATTTCCTCTATGATTGCAACAGCTCCTGGTCCCAGTATTTAAAAAAAGTAAACAATAAAAGGTTATCAGGCAAATGAAAATGAATCAAAAATAAAATGCTGGAGCGGGGGGAACCAAACTGTGCCATGACAATGGGGGGACAACTGGCATAACAGAAACAATCTGCTGTGGTGGCAGTAACAACATTCAACCAGCTTTTTTTTTAAACTACATAGTCTCCATTAGGATGAAAGTCCATCATTCCAGTGCAGGTGGAGAAACTATTTCAGTACAAAACTTAATCTAAATTAATTTTTTATGAGCATATTTTTAATAAACTTTTTTTTTTATAGTGCCCATTTTATAAGCGCAACAATACCCTCCATGGTTGACGGTATTGGGAAATACCGAACCTTCTAGGGGCTATATTGCCCTCTGCCTGTGGCGTTAGACCTCATCGTTCCCCTGGGTGGCCTAGTATTTCCCAATGCCACCCACCCTGTTGGGTATTATTGCTTACCCATGCTCCCCATTCATAAGCACTAAATCAAAGATTGCCCACTCCCTGGTTGGCATTGTTACCTCCTGAGTAAGGAACCACTCTGCAACCCTTCTAGGATCAGAATGATTAGGGGGGAATTTACATTGTTTGGATAGAAGGCTAGTAATAGTTGTCTGGATACTTTTTTGGGTGCGTGCTTTTTGGGAACAGTTTTGTGTGGGCATCACATTGTTCGGAGGAAGTCACAGATGGAGACAGTGTCAAGAAACTTGTGACTTTGCTGAGGGATTTTGGTAAATTGATGCTGCTGCTGCTGTTCCTTCTGCTGTTGCTTATCAGTGACTTCACACTTTCAAGGGTACAACTGCAGCAGTAGCAAAGTGTTAATATTCTTCAAATTCAAGGCAGTATAGCGCAGTGGGTTAAGGCTCTGAACTGCAGATCTGGAGACCTGGGTTTGAATCCCATAGCTGCCTAGATGCATACTGTGTGATCCTGAGCAAGTCACTTAACTTCAGTTTGCGCCTTGGTTGCATCTGGAAGCAAGCTTTGGTTTAGTGTGCTACTCATGGTTAAACACTGTGCCCTTTCCCTTACTGATGTCCTCCTATTCAGCCATATTTTCCTCCAAAATATCCTCCACCTTATCTCTACCTCCCAAACCACTGGTGACGTCAAGTTGCTCTGGTCAAAGTGCTCTGTGACAACTCACACTGGGCTATTAGCTCTGGCATTAGTTGGTCCTGCACAATTTGTTCCAGAATTGTGCTCTGCTGGGGTTTATTTTCTTAAATTTATATAGAGGAAAATTGTCTGGAAATGCGCTGTACAGGAGGTTGGTTGATAGTGGAGCTGATAATACAGCACTAGTTCTCAAAGAGCACACTGACCAGAGTGAATCGACATGTAGCCCAAACCACCTGCAGGCACTTTCTGCTGATGTACTTGCCACCAAGCCATATGTTTGACTTTAAGATAGGTATGCTGTCCACCTGTGCCAACACGAGACTCCTTCTTGCCATGGCTTACTTAGGTCTGACAAAGTTGCCATATTGTCACAGTGTCATCTTTTGGATCAGTAATAAAAACTCGCATGCAAGTGATTTTGAAGAACATACACATTTATGTGGAGCGTCATATATTATCTGTTGTGTCAGAGATTGCCTGCCCTTGAATTTGAAAAATATTTACACTTTGCTACTTTACTTTATTTTGCTACTAAACTTTATTTTTTTCTTTTTGGGCTCATAAAAAGAATTAATGAGTGACATCCTTCCCTTCACCCTAAATTTCTGTCTCCACATTTTGAGGTTTACCCCCCCTCTTTATTATTATCAACACAAATGCACTGCTGTAATGCCGATCTCAGCACTTGTAACCAGCTGACTGTACACCTCTGTATAACTTGTATCATAACTGTATTTTCAATATTTACCGATTTGTGATGTATCCTGTTATGTAAATCCTGGATCGCCCAGGAAAAAGGGACCTCCGAGGCCCAGTGGGCTCACTCGGTCACCAAAATTTAATAAATAAATAAAAAATAACTTTCATCCTCCACCTGCTTTTATAGGTTCTCTTCTTCCTCATTTTCCTGGGATGGCAGTGGTACACACAGCTCTGCAACTGCATAATCATCATCAGACTCAGTTCCAGTACAACTAGCCACTGCAGACTGTGCTACAGCATCATCCTCAGACTCAGGTCTAATATCACTAATCACTGGGGACTGTGCTACTACATCATCCTCAGACTCGGGTCTAGTACCACTAACCATGAGGGACTATGTTACTGTATCATCCCCAGTCTCTGGTCCAGTACCACTAACCACTGGTGATGGTGCCACTGCATCATCCTCACAATTAGGTCCTGTACTACTAACCACCGTGAACTGCACCACTTCATCATCCTCAAGCTCAGGCCCAGTATCACTAACCACTCAGGACTGTGCCACTACTTCATCCTCAGACTCAGGTCTAGTACCACTAGCCACTAGAGACTGTGCCTCTGCATCAACCTCACACTCAGGTCCAGTACTACTGACTCCTGGCAACTGTGCCACTGCAGCATCTTCACACTCAGGACCAGTACCACTAACCAATGAGGACTACACCACTTCATCATCCTCAGGCTCAGGCCCAGTATCACTAACCACTCAGGATAGTGCTACTACTTCATCCCCAAACTCTGGTCTAGTTCCACTAGCCACTAGAGACTGTGCCTGTGCATCAACCTCACACTCAGGTCCAGTACTACTGACCCCTGGGGACTGTGCCAGTGCAGCATCTTCACATTCAGGACCAGTACCACTAACCAATGAGGACTGTGCCACTGCAGCATCCACAGACTCAGGTCCAGTACCACTAACCACAAGGGACTGTACCACTGAAGGATCCTCAGACTCAATTCCTGTACCACTAACCACTGGGATTGTACCATTGTATCATTCTCAGACTCAGGACCAGTAACATTAGCCACTAAAGACTGCTACTGTATCATCCTCACACTCAGATCAAGTACCACAAAGTACTGGGAACTGTGCCACTGCATCATCCTCAGAATGAGTTCCAGTACCACCAGCTACTGGGGACTGTGTCACTGTAGCATCCTCAAACACAGGTTCAGTACAACTAACCACTAGGAACTGTGCCACCGCATCATCGTTGCACTCAGGCTCAGTACTAGTAACCACTGGTGACTGTGTCACTACCATCTACCTCAGACTCAGGTTTAGTACCACTAACCACCAGGAATTGTGCCATTGTTCCATCTTCAGATTCAGGTCCAGTACGACAAACCACTGGGGACTTTGCCACTGCAGCATCTTCACACTCAGGTACAGTACCAATAACCACTGGGAACTGTGCCACTGCAAGATCTTCACAGTCATGGCCAGTATCGCTAACCACTGGGGAATGTGCCACAGCAACATCCTCATACTCAGTTTCAGTGGCACTAACCACTGGGGACTGTGCCAATGCATCATTCTCATACTCAAGTCCAGTACCACTAAGCACTTTGGACAGTGCCACTGCATCTTCCTCAGGCTGAGGTCCAGTACCACTAACCACTGGAGACTGCACCATCCTCATTCTCATGTACTGTACCACTAACCACTGAGGACTATGCCGCTGCAACATCCTGAGACTCAGGTCTAATAACAATAACCACTGGGGACTGTGCCACTGCATTTTCCTCTGACTCCGGTCCAGTACCACTAACCACTGGGGACCAGGCCAGTGCATCATTCTCACACTCGGGTCCAGTGCCAATAACCACTGGGGACTGTGCTGCTGCAACATCTTCAAACTCAGGTCCAGTACCACTAATCACTGGGGACTGTGCCACTGCATTTTTCTCTGACTCAGGTCCAGTACCACTAACCATTGGGGACTGGGCCACTGCATCATCCTCACACTTGGGTCCAGTACCAATAACCATTGGGAATTGTGCCACAGCATCATCCTCACACTCAGGTCCAGTATCACTAATCACTGTGGACTGTGTCACTGCGTCATACTCAGACTCAAGGCCAGTACCACTAACCGCTGGGGACTGTACCTCTGCATCATCCTCATGTTCAGTATCACTAATAACTGAAAACTGTGCCACTGCAGCATCCCCACACTCAGGTCCAGTACCACTAACTACTGGAGACTGTGCCACTGCAACATCCTCCAACTCAGGTCCAGTACCAGTAACCACTGAAAACGGTGCCACTGCAGCATCCTGACACTCAATTCCAGTCCCAGGAACCACTGAAAACTGTGTCACTGCTGCATCCTCACACTGAGGTTCTGCACCACTAACCACTGGGGAGTGTGCCACTGCATCATCCTCCCACTCAGGTCCAGTGCCACTAACTACCAGGGACTGTGCAACTGCATCATCCTCAGACTTAGGTCCAGTACCACTAACTACTGTGTACTGTGCCACTGCATCATCCTCAGACTCAGGTCCATTACCACTAATCACTGGGCAGTGTGCCGCAGCATCATCTTCCCATTAAGATCCAGTATCACTAAATACTGGTGACTGTACCACTGCATCATCCTCATACTCAGGGGCAGTACCACTAAACACTGAAATCTGTGCCACTGCAGCATCCCTATACTCAGGTCCAGTACCACTAACTACTGGGGACTGTGCCACTGCATCATCCTCACACTCAGGTCCAGTACCAGTAACCACTGAAAACAGTGCCATTGCAGCATGCTGGCACTCAGTTCCAGTACCAGTAATCACTGAAAACTGTGCCACTGCAGCATCCTCACACTGAGGTTCTGTGCCACTAACTACTGGAGACTGTGCAATTGCATCTTCCTCAGACTCGGGTCCAGTACCATTAACCACTGTGTACTGTGCCACTGCATCATTCTCAGACTTAAGTCCATTAGCACTAATCACTGGGGAGTATGCCACAGCATCATCCTCCCATTAAGATGCAGTACCACTAACCACTGGGGACTGTGCCACTGCATTATCCTCACACTCAGGTCCAAGTGCCACAAATCACTGGGGACTATGTCACTGCATCATCCTCACACTCAGGTCTAGTACCACTAACCATTGTGTACTCTTTTGATATTTTTCAACACCACTGTGTTTAGTGACTGTTGTTGATGGGGTTGAGGAAATTTAAGGTAACAATTCCTGATTCTGGCTACTGCTTTCCTCAACTAAGAGAACAGCCAAATCCTGTGTCACAAGCATTGTGTTGACAGCATCTATACCATTACACACTGCAGATTCACCACTACCTCCTGCATCCATGCCATGCCATCATCCTCCTGAGCGGATGGTCATCATTTCTGCCTTTTCTCCTTGTCTACCCTTTCCTCTCCCTCCAGCACTCATTCTAACATAGTAATGTGTAGCAATTCTAGTGGCTTGAACAATAACAAAAATACTACAAATAGTAAAATAGTTGTGATCAAATAAAAAACATTTCTAAATGACAAGAAAGGGTTAAAGTGTTATGAAAAATAATAATCAAAAATGTTAGCAAGTACCTGCCAGAACCCTGAACAGATTTTAGTATTTTAGCAGCACTGGAACACTGAGATCGTGTACAAAAATTATGGGAAATAAGGTTTTCAGGACTTGAGGAAAAATTAATGAATTGTCTTAGAGTGAGGGTGAAAACTGAAAATGTACTGAATGTTTTTGAAACTAAAGCTGTTCTTGGCTGCAGGAAAAAGCTTGCCCTCCCATCACACACAGTACTAGTCTAGTACAGCAACACCACACAGAAAGAGAAAGGAAAAAAACTAAAATGTAGGTAAAAATGTTCAAAATTAAGTCTGTAGAAGCAGAACACCAAGATGAATGTTTTTTTTGTAGTTTGTTTTTTGCAAACAACAGTAGTGCAAATCAAGTCAAAACTGAGCTCTAAGAACTGTGTAAATCCTGTCTCCTAAACACATTTCCTAGAACTGCAGACAGCACAGCTCTTCTGGGGCAGGATAGTCAAATTGTTGCACTGTGCGTACAGTGGTTGTCCACATGTTGTGCAGGGATTGCTCTGAAATCCTGCATTCAAAGCAGGGATGGGTGATCCGGTTTGTCAAAAAGAACCGATCCAAACATGCTGAAGTGTTCATAAATGAATGGCTTCAGAACACTTTCGACTGTTTGGATCAGTTTGAGCAGCTGCCATATAATGGGAATGTGGCACAAGAAGCACCAGAGCAGGAGGAAACCACAGGAGAGACTAGGGACAAGACTTTGGTTCCTCATTGGATGGCCGAGCTGTCCATCTTCTTAAGGTGGCACCTGATTGGGTTTGCTTTAGCAACCGACATGGTTCACCTTAAGACTTACACAGAGGAATACAGGACAGAAAAGGAGCAGCAGATTCTATAGACCACTTCATGATTCTGTGCTTGTGCTGTTTCTTTTTGCCAGTTGGGCAAGAAAGAAGTTGACTTGGAGACTCTTAAGAAAAAAAAAAGGATATATATATATATATTTTATAATTTAATTGGGAAGTCAGGGACTTGAGATTGGGAAGGGACTAGAGTCGAGGACTGGGTCGGGTGTGGGTGTTGGGAGTTGGGAGTGAAGACTTGTGGAGGAGAGTAGGAACTTGGAGACTGGGGTCAAGTGGATATCCTGTGATGTGGGTGAGCAGCAAGTGGGCACCTACCAAAATGTCAACCCACTTGCGGCGCTGGAAGGACAGGGTGAGGAAGGTGACCAGATGGTGGAGGCTCACACATATAGTGACAGGGTGTCATGTGTGTATGTGTGTGTGTGTGTGTGTGTGTGATGGAAGGGAGGGAAGGTTGGCCTGGTATGGTTGGCGTGGGGCTGCCAAGCTGGTCCCATAGAGTGGTGAGTGGGTGGCAGTCTAAAGCTGTGAGGGTTCCTGGTTTGGGTCCGGGCATGCCTACATTTTTGTGCACTCGGCCTGAAATTTTTCCCCCAAAATTTGCACCCCACTTTACATGCACCCCCCGTAGAGGTAAAAATCCTTCAGTTGGAGGGTGCAGGTGGCACAACCCCTCAGATTAACATTTAAAATCTAAGTTCCCAGTGCCATTTTTCTGTGCACCAGGGGTGTACATTGCTGAAATTGATTTTTGGCCATGTACCCTAACGAAAATGACAGTCAACATTATGACATAGAACCAGGAAAATGAGTGAGTCAAGAAAGACAAGAAGAGAAAAGTCTGAAGTGCCAGATCCAGTCTGCTAGGTTGTTTTTGGGAACAGCAGAGGGGGTGAACTGTGCCACCCATACCACACCACCCCCTGTTAGTCTTCTTGCAGTTTGCTCAGTTGTCCCCCAATAACAAGTTAGCTCTCAGTTCTCCTGTCTATGCTCACTGCTCAGTCATGTCAGTGGGGATTTATTATTTTATTTTTTATTATACAATCTTTGGTTCAGTGGGCATTCCATCACATCACATAGAATAAATAAAAATAAAAATCCTTGATGGGAAAATACTGTCTGAGAGAGGGTTAGACTATGCAGGGTCCCTGAATCTTGGTCAGTAGCAGCAGCACCTGCAGCATCATCCATTAGCCAAGGTGGTATGGGAAATACTGCTTGTGTGTGTGCATGTGTGTATGTATGTGTGTGTGTGTGTGTGTGTGTGTGAATCTGCCAACCTATCATCACCAGGACCACTTCTTGCATACTGTCTGTGTGACCCCCCGCCAAGAAGTCAGTCATCTGTCATTTCCTTGTGCTCGGTGGGGATTATAAAGTTTGGCTCAGTGGGCAGGGCATTCCATCATGTCACGTGGAATAAATAAAAAGGAAAAAACAAAATCCTAGAAGGGAAAGTACAGTACTGTGACAGAGATGGTTAGGCCAGGCAGGGTCACTGAATCTCTGTTGGTAGCAGCAGTGCTTGCTGCATTTTCCCTTAGCGTAGGTGGTGTGTGTGTGAAATAAAATTTGCCACCCAGTCAGCTGTTCCACTTCTTGCATACTGTGTGTGTGTCCCCCCTAAGAAATCAGTCATCTGTCATCTTCCTCCCTGTGCTCTCTTGGTGGGGTATAAACTTTGCTCTGTGGGCAGGGCATTCCCTCGCATCATGTGGAATAAATAAATAAATAAATAAATAACATCCTTGAAGGGAAAATACAGTACTGTGTCAGAGAAGGTTAGGACAGCCAGGGTCCCTGAATCTCTTTGGGTAGCAACAGTGCCTGCAGCATCGGTCCTTAGCTTAGGTGTTGTGTGAAATAAATTGTGTCTCTGTGTGAAAGTAAATCTACCAGTCAGTTAACTAGTGCCATTTCTTGCATACTGTCTGTGGACCCCCCCCCACAAAGAAGTCAGTAATCTGTCATCTTCCTCCCTATGTTTTCTTAGTGAGGTACACATTTTGGCTCAGTGGGAGGGCATTCTGTCACATCATGTGGAATAAATAAAAAAAAATCTTTGTAGGGAAAAGTACTGTGTCAGAGAGGGTTAGGCCAAGCAGGGTCCCTGAATCGGTGTGGGTAGCAGCAGTGCCTGCAGCATTACTCTTAAAGCAGGTGGTGTGTGAAATATAAATTATTTGTATGTGTGTGAAATAAAATCTGCCAGCCAGTCATCAGTGCACCAGTGTTACTTCTTGCATACTGTCTGTGTGACTCCCCCCATGCAAGAAGTCAGTCATCTATCATCAGGGAAGTGCAGCAGTAGGTATTTTAAATTTTCAATGGTAATTGTTTGTGTAAGCACAGTTCTATCCAATTTCTGGTGTTCTGAGAAGCGCTGCCAGTGCCAAGTTCATGACTTACGTCACATCTTAATGAATCACATTTTTTACGGTCATCACAGATCACACCACTTCGACTTTTTTTGGTGCAACCCTGTTTTTGTTTTTTTAATCTTTGGTTTCATCATGAATCCGGACACCCAGTTATCATGTCATATCACTCATGAGCCTTAGACCAGTACGATGCTTCTGTTAGTGTTCACATTCTGCAGGATGCCCTACTTGTGTTCCATACCGAGAGTCGTTGCTGAACATAATTGGTGACATGCATTTCAAACACATTGTCTCATCTATAAGAAGTCAGACTCAGGAGACTGGTTTAAAAAAATAGAGATCTGGGACTTTCCTGCCTTTGGACCGTATCACTGTTATCCTGGGAGTGGGTGAGAGGTGCAGCCAGTACATGGCATGATTGTACTGGTAACAACTGTGGTAGACAAGTCCCTGATCTAACACACAGTCAGTTTCTCATTCTGAGGAGATCATTTTAGATAAATGTTTCTTAACCAGACTGATTAAAAATAAAAAAAAATTGTTTAGCTCTGTTTTTCGCCCTGAGTCTGATAGTAGTGGTAGTATCAATAGTGAAGTGGTGACGTTTGGATTGCTTGGTGCTGTCTTTTTTTTTTGCCATGTTACTTTACATCACGTTCCATACTAAGAGCTGTAGCTAAACAAAAGTGGTGCCAAACATGTCCCCTTCTACAAAAAGTAAGAGATCAGGGGCTTGCCTGCCTTTGGACCAGATCATTCCCATCCTCCAGTAGGTACATCCACAGTCACATTATTCATGTCTCATCTCATTTCACTACTCATGCTGTTAAGTACTACTAAACAGTGGTTTCATAGCTTTTTATAGAGATATGTTGACTAATAGCTGTTTGAAATGATTTGTTCATATACAGTTACCATAAAATCATAAAGATTATAAAAGTTTCGGATAAGGTTCGGATAAGCATCCAAACTTTTTTTTGCTTATCAGAACCTTATAGAAACTCAGAACCTTTAGAGTTTCTACCATCCCTAATTCAAAGGCATGTGCAGTGTGCACTAAATACAGTTGCGCATGCTTGCAAAGAAAATGTATGCAGCACGTAAAGGCAGGAGCAGGACCATGCATACTAGCACAGAGGGATTTTCAGTGTATTAGTGCCACACAACAGGGTTAGCGCCGGCCACTTAGCACCATACAATTACCAGCTACAAAAAGGCCAACTGAAACCTGGGCAAACCCCAGAGGTGGGTGTAGACACTACAGGCAAGAGTGCAAGATCACTTTCAGAGGAGCACACATAGTGTACTTTCTGCAGCAGGATGTACAGGAGGAGGGGTGAGTTAGTGCAACCCTAGGCCCACATGTAGACATTGGAGGTATTATGCTGCACACAGATAGCACCATCCATCAGTCACTTCTGAATGCCTCAGTGAGGATCAGCTTGTGGGCCAGTATGGGCTCAAAAGGCCCCTGTTCAGACAGTTATGTGAGCTGCTGCTGCATGACCAGCTCCACAAAAATACCCAGCACAGCCATGCATTGTATGTTGAGCTGAAGGTGATGGATGCATTGTGTTTTCTGGATACAGCAACCATGCAGATGTTCCACTGAGTTGCACACCTATCATCAGTACTCAGTGCCATTGATTGCACCCATGTTGCCTTCCAGGCACCCATCAGTGATGGAGTGGATGACTATCTCAATAGGAAAGGGTACCACTCCATCAATTGCCAGGTGGTGTGTGACGCAACAGGGTATATCATCAGTGTCCTGGAACAGTACCTTGGTAGTGCCCATAATGACTTCATATGATACAATTTCATCTTGTGCTGGATGTTTGAAAGTGCAGACATCCCCAGTGGTCACTTCATCTATGAATACACCCCCACAGGCCCTCCCCAGAAGTCCCATATGGGACATGATGTGGCACAATCCTGTATGGACCATAGGTCCTGGGTATGTGAGGGTCTACGGGCAGACTGGGTGGACCAGTGGTTGTTATGTGTCATCATTGTCCATGTGCCTGTGCTGCTATGCGATAGTAACCTATGCCCTTTACCATCACAGAGGAAAGTGCCTACCCCCTTTGTCCCTGGCTTTTCACACTTGTCCTCTGCACACACCACCACATACAACATCATCAAGCATGTGTTTGGAATCTTCAAGATGTGGTTCATGTGCCTTGACCATTCGGGTAGTGTCCTACAGTATACACCTCAGAAGGCCTGTGCCATATTCCTTGCTGTTATATACTACAGTCATATCCACAGACATGGTCAGATATTTGCAGATATTTCACGAAATTTCTAAAGAGTTTCTCTTTGCTACCCCTACTGTGGAAATACAGAAAGTAGGAGATTTCTCTAGAAATATCACAGAAATGTCAGAAAAAATCTGACCATGTCTTTGGCTGTGACTTGACATGACATGGCACTGAACTGTGGGATATGTATGCTGGCCATAGAAACAGTCTGCACTGGATACAGAACTGGAGAGCCAGGGGATACCAGAGCAGCTTGACAGGCATGATCATAGAATGGCCAGGGGGGCACCTTGAGTACCGATTCTGAATCATACGTAATATCTACAGACATAATAGGTGAGTACAGATGATACAGGAGACCGTAAGAGGGGTAAGCAATGTATTATCACACAGCAAAGGCAACAACAATGCAAGCAGTGCAGTATGCAGGCAAAGGAGTAATGTGATTGTAATAGAAATGCAATGTTACCGTCGGGGGTGGGGGTGGCAAATAGGGCACACACAAACATACATCCATGTTTAAAGGTGGTCCTAAGGGGGTCAACAGAAATAAATGCCATTCTGGTGGGGGGAGGGGTCTGCATGGCATAGCAGACCCACCATGCATTGGGGTAGCATATGGGGTACACACAAATGCAGTTCATTGGTTGGGGAAACAGGGATCTCTATAGAGATACTCTCCAGACAGGCCAGGTGGGTACTGTTATACAAGCCATCCATGCTGGGGTTGGACAACATGGGCCATGAAATAAGGGCAACTGGTGGTGTCTCAGGGGTAGATAGGGGGTGGTTAATAACCCTATTGGTGAGGGGTGGCCAGGCACTGCCTATGTTTGCCCCCTACCACCACCACTCCAGCTACAGACAGTCTTCCTGCAAAGTCCCTTATATGATGGGGGGACCTTGGCCATGATGTAGGGGATGTCCATGGTGAGGGTATAATCTGCTACTGGCTGCAGTCCCATGGAGTACCACCCCTGGGGAGTGGCAGATCATGATCTGGGATGTATAGTGTCCTTGGAGACTTGGGAGTCTCATGAGTACTTGGTATTCTTGTCCCAGCATGGTGTGGCATCAGTATATGCTGAGGTGTCTGTTGTGGGGTGGAACTACTCTCACTGAACAGGTTGGGGCTATGGCATCCCTTGCAGTATCCAGCAACATAGCTGTAGCCTCATGTATAGTGTCACATAGGTCCTATAGGACCATCATGAGCTCCTAGTACTGTGCTTCCACCCACTGCATTTCCTCATGCAACATTTAATGAAGGCATGTCAGCTCCTGCTACACAGCACACTGTGCCTCCACAGTGGGCTGTAGCAGATGCTGGTTCTTGGCAATGTCCCGCTGTCACCATGGACTGTCCAGTGGGACAGTGTTGGACTGCACCCATGGCTGTTGTATGGGTTAAGGCTATTCTGCAGTTGGTGTGGTAGCCCATGGTGGGCACTGCAAGCTGGCTGTGGCCAGTCTGGTACAATTGGCAAGGGGCAGCAGGGCCATGGACATGCCTCTGGAGACTTTATGGAGAGGTGCAGTGGTGGCAGGCCCTGCAGTATTGGCAAGGGCAGTAGGGTACTGATGGGGTACTGTGGTGGCATTGCAGTGACTGTGCCAGGGGCAGATGAGTATTGCACCCTTGTGACCACTGAGCCATGTGGGGACAGAAGCTGGACCCCAGTGTTATGAGGGCTGACAGCAAGGGGTAGCCTCTCTACATGTAGGGTGGACCCTGCCTACTCCAAGTCTTTAATGTAGGTAGTGTTGTAGTTGTCTTCTTCCATGGTCTCCTTGCTGAGATCCACTGGGTGGTACAGAAGGGTGAGTGGTGGGAACAACACACACACCAGGACAGTCATGATGCATCCTCCTCCTCCTCTGTGTCCAAACACATCTGCTGTGCTGTATGGAGATGAGAGGGGAGTTATATAGTACCATACAGGACAGAGCAGTGTGCAGGCTGTGGCTACATGCATGCCCTAGCATACAGTGTCACACGTCCATGCGTTGTCTGCAGTGTTCATATACTGCAGGTACTGGTAGACCCCTACACCAGGAAGACACATACCATCGCCACAGGAGCACAACACAGGACCTGTGTTCACATGACCCATAACCAATGTGCTCACATCCCCACAACTGCACATACACCCAACACCAGTGTGTAATCACCCCACCACCAGTGGACACTCACCCACCCAGCACTGGTGGGAACATATCCCAACACCAGGGAACACGCATTAAGCACCAGTGGACACACATTCTAGAGAAACTAAGCTCACTCCTCCACCCCAGGTGGACAAATCCCAGCACTGGAGAGCACGTGGTCAGTACCACATAGAGCACTGTCATGGGCATGCACACAGATGACCACTCACTGGATGACAGTGATAAAGTAGTGTTATCCAAACTGAATGTTCTACCCAGCCCTGGCATTCGTGTACCCCAGTACCGGTAGACAACCACACAGACAAGTATTGCCTACAGCATATCACATTGGCAGGCACTCACATGGCAGGGCAGGTCCCACTTGGTTTTCCTATCCACCTCCCAGCACTCCTGTCACCTACATAGGCTGTAGAGTGGATGCTATGGCCTCCTCCACAGAATCCAGGAAATGTGACTCTGCCGATATCCTTGGGTCTCTGCCTGTGGCATGCAGCTCCCTGCGCTCAGTTGCCATAACCTCTTTTGTATACCTCTTCAAGTCCCTGAAGCACTTCCTCTCCACTTCAACATACCTCTTCCATCTACCAATGGCATTCATTTCCTCCATGATCTCATCTGAAGCCTGTTGCACACAATCATCAGAATTTTTTTGAACCAGGACATAACGTCCTCCCTAGACTTGTAAGTCAGTGCCAGCACGTGAAACTCCTTTACACTGAATCTGTGAACTCACAGCCTGTAAGTATCCTCAATGGTATCTGCTGGACAAGGTGGTGCAAGACAGATGACCAGTGAGTACAGGCAGTGGCACACTGCTTAACTGGACAGTGGTGTGCCCCTCACACTCAACCATGTAGGCATCCCGGCAATGCATCCACATGTCCATGGTACTGTTACACACATTGAAGACACAGGTGTACATTTAGAGGAATTCACAGGACCTCTGACCAAGCATGACCCCTGTACTGTACTGGCAGGCCCACCGCCACCATAATGCAGGCCCACATAGACCCATTTGTTGATTGACAACACCCCTACAGTACAGACACCACCTAGACAACTGGATGTGATGGATCCCCCACTGCAGCATTTCCCTTTTTGCAGTGCCCCCAATTGTACAAGTCGTCCTGTATTGCACAAGGCAAGGGTCGCGTGTATGTGGATAATGTGTCCATGAAGGTAAAGTGGATACATGGGTAGACTGCCTACAATGCCCACCAGAGTACAACACTGAAGGTTCCAGAACACTGTGTCCCCCACCCTAGAGACATAGTGGCATTGCTCCCCTTCCACTGAGTCATGCTTCCTGGGACTCCATGGCAGGGACTCATGTTACCTTGCTGTATACAGCATGCAATAAGGATGCATGCAGGCTCTATTGTCCTGTAGGACTGTTGCACAGCCATGGAAACAGCTTGGGCCCAGGTCCAAGTATAGAGCAATATGCCCTGTAGATCTTGTACCCCTGCCTAGGACATGCAGTGTTCCTGGAGCTACAGGGATGACAGTATGTTACTGGGCTTTAGAGCTATATACCGAGAAATTCATCCTATGGGCAGCATTGATTATACAGGACAGACGAGCATGTCAGCATATATTGGACTGAATGTACTCTACAGGAACACATGAAACTTGTCCCGGACTTCCAGAGAGAATTCCAGAACATTCAGAATTCTAAAAGAACTATGGGTAGAACTAGTAACACCACTGACTACCCTCTTTAACAAATCATGGGAGGATGGGGTGGTACCCGAGGACTGGAGGAGGGCGGATGTGATTCCCCTTCACAAAAGTGGGAGCAAGGCAGAAGCAGGAAACTACAGACCTGTTAGTTTAACCTCAGTGGTAGGAAAATGATGGAATCACTTCTGAAGGAAAGAATTGTTGAGTATCTAGAGGCCAGAGGGCACAGGACCCAAGGCAGCATGGATTCAAGCAGGGAAGGTCATGCCAGACAAATCTGATAGATTTCTTTGACTGGGTGACCAAAGTAGTAGATCAGGGAGGGGCTGTAGACATGGCCTACCTAGACCTTAGCAAGACATTTGACACAGTCCCACACAAAAGATTAATATACAAGTTAGCCAGCCTGGGAGTGGGTCCCAAGATGACAGCCTGGGTAAAGAATTGGCTGGAGAATAGGACACAGATAGTAATAGTAAATGGAGTCCACTCTGAAGAAAGGGGGTTACTAGTGGGGCACATGCAGAGTTCAGTATTAGGACGGTCCTCTTCAATATCTTTATAAGCGACATTGCAGAGGGACTGGAAGGAAAAGTATGTCTTGCAGATGACACAAAGATCTGCAACAGAGTTGATGCACAAGGTGGGGTGGAAAGGATGAGAAAAGGACTTGGCAAGAGTTAGAGGAATGGCCAAATATGCGCAGCTTAGATTCAATACTAAGAAGTGCAGGTAATGCACCTGGAAACAAAACCCAGGGGAAGAGTACACAATGGGGGTGAGATACTAACAACAACAAAAATGGAAAAGGACCTGGGGGTAGTCATATCAGATGACCTAAAGGTGGGCAAGCAATGTGAGAGGGCAGCAAGGAGGGCTGGTGGGATACTGGGATGCATAGGGAGAGGCATCACCAGTAGAAAACAGGAAGTTATTATCCCTCTGTACAGACAGCTGGTGAGGCCCCATCTGGAGTACTGTGTGCAGTTCTGGAGACCCAGTCTCTCCAAAGACATAGACAGGATGGAGGCTGTCAAGAGGAAGGCAACTAAAATGGTGCAGGGTCTGCCCCGGAAGACATATGAAGAGAGACGTAAGGAGCTTAATATGTAAAGCCTCGAGGAAAGGAGGGAGAGGGGGGACATGATAGAAACTTTCAAGTACCTCAAGGGAATCAACAAAGTCCAAGAGGGTAGCATCTTTCAAAAAAAGAGGTGTGCAAGAACAAGGGGGCACAATTTGAAGATAGAGGGGGTGGATCAGAGGTAATTTAAGGAAGTATTTTTCACAGAGGGTTGTGGATGCATGGAACAGCCTTCCGGAGGAGGTTGTGGAGTCAAAAACAGTGGTGGAATTCAAGCATGAATGGGACAGTCATAAGGCAATTCTGGGGGGTTGGGGTAGGAAGAAGTAGGCTGCTGGTTAGCTAGGATCTGCAACTTATCAATTAGGTAGGGAAATGGGCAGACTGCGTGGGCCAAGCGGTCATTATCTGCCGTCAAATTCTATGTTTCTATATTTCTATGTTTCTGGCAGCACCGAACAAGCTATATGCATTTGGGGGACATGTGGAGGCCAACTCATAGCACACACATCCCAATTCTAGACAATTCCACAGGACACTTACCCCCACTGACCTGCAGCTCTTTTGTGGTGTCCAGATAGTGCAGTGTGCCCTCTTGTATACCCAGCTGCAATCTTGCATTCTAACGTGTGCAGAGCTGCCTGTAATAGAAACATAGAAACATAGAATTTGACGGCAGATAAGGACCGCTTGGCCCATCCAGTCTGCCCATTTCCCTACCTACTGGATAAGCTGCAGATCCTAGTTAACCAGCAGCCTACTTCTTTCTACCCCCACCCCCCAGAATTGCCTTATGACTATCCCATGCATGCTTGAATTCCACCACTGATTTTGACTCCACAACCTCCTCCGGAAGGCCATTCCATGCATCCACAACCCTCTCTGTGAAAAAATACTTCCTTAAATTACCTCTGAGCCGCCCCCTTCTATCTTCAAATTGTGCCCTCTTGTTCTTGCACACCTCTTTTTTTGAAAGATGCTACCCTCTTGGACTTTGTTGATTCCCTTGAGGTACTTGAAAGTTTCTATCATGTCCCCCTCCCTCCTTTCTCGAGGCTATACATATTAAGCTCCTTAAGTCTCTCTTCATATGTCCTCCGGTGCAGACCCTGCACCATTTTAGTGCCCTCCTCTGGACAGCTTCCATCCTGTCTATGTCTTTGTGGAGATTGGGTCTCCAGAACTGCACACAGTACTCCAGATGGGGTCTCACCAGCTGTCTGTACAGAGGGATAATAACTTCCTGTTTTCTACTGGTGATGCCTCCCTATGCATCCCAGTATCCCCCAGCCCTCCTTGCTGCCTTCTCACATTGCTTGCCCACCTTTAGGTCATCTGATATGACTACCCCCAGGTCCCTTTCCATTTTGTTGTTGTTAGTATCTCACCCCCCATTGTGTACTCTTCCCCTGGGTTTTTGTTTCCCAGGTGCATTACCTTGCACTTCTTAGCATTGAATCTAAGCTGCCATACATTTGACCATTCCTCTAACCTTGCCAAGTCCCTTCTCATCCTTTCCACCCACCCTGTGCATCAACTCTGTTGCAGATCTTAGTGTCATCTGCAAAGAGACATACTTTTTCCTTCCAGTCCTTCTGCAATGTCGCTATAAAGACACTGAAGAGGACTGGTCCGAATACTGAACCTACGTGGGTACCCCGCTAGTAACCCTCCTGTCTTCTGAGTGGACTCCATTTACTATTACCTCTGTGTCCTATTCTCCAGCCAATTCTTTACCCAGGCTGTCATCTTGGGACCCACTCCCAGGCTGGCTAACTTATATATTAATCTTTGTGTGGGACTGTGTCAAATGCCTTGCTAAAGTCTAGGTAGGCCATGTCCACAGCCCTCCCCTGATCTACTACTTTGTCACCCAGTCAAAGAAATCTATCAGATTCGTCTGGCATGACCTTCCCGCTGTGAATCCATGCTGCCTAGGGTCTTGTGCCCCTCTGGCCTCTAGATACTTGACAATTCTTTCCTTTAGAAGTTGCTCCATCATTTTCCCTATCACTGAGGTTAAACTAACAGGTCTGTAGTTTCCTGCTTATGCCTTTCCTCCCACTTTTGTGAAGGGGAATCACATCTGCCCTCCTCCAGTCCTCGGGTACCACCCCATCCTCCCATGATTTGTTAAAGAGGGTAGTCAGTGGTGTCACTAGTTCTACCCTTAGTTCTTTTAGAATTCTGGGATGAATCCATCAGGCCCCTTTGCTTTGTCCACCTTCAGTTTTAAGAGTTCTTTCAGAACCTTTCTTCTGTAAATGGGCTGGTATCAACTTCTGTATCCAGAGTGTTACTACTGTTTGTTTTATGTACCTCCTCTTCCTTTGTAAATACTGAGCAAAAATATTTGTTTAGTATCTCTGCCTTTTCACATTCTCCTCTGCCCACCCTCCCTCCCCTTTATTAAGCCTCCACTATCCTCTCCTTGGTCTTCCTTTGCTCCTGATGTACCTATAAAAGGTTTTATTCCCTTCTTAACTGAGTTGGCTATCTTTTCCTCAGTTTGGGCCTTTGCTGATCTGACTGCCTTCCCAGCCTCCTTTTGCTTTAACTGATACAGTTCTCTGTCCTGCTCCTGCTAGATTCCTTGTACTTTCTGAATGCTTTCTTTCTCTTGAACCTTCATTGCCACTTCCTTTGAGAACCATAGTGGTTTCTTACATCGTCTTGTTTTGTTTATTTGCTTCACACAAAGGCTCGTTACCTTTGTGATGGCAGTTTATTATTCCCCATTGTTCTTTCACCTCATCCTTCACCCATTTGCTAGTGCATTCATGGCACTCTACCCATTTTTGCAAAGTCAGCCTCCTAAAGTCCAGTACTTTGTCTTGTATGGCTTGACCTATTGCTGTGTTTATTGTGAACCATACTGTTCGATGGTCGCTAGTTCCCAGATGGCTACCCACTTCTACATCTGTGATCCTCTCTCCCATCTCCATTTGAGAGTATCAAGTCTAATATTGCCCCTCTCGAGTGGGCTCCAGTACTAGTTGTTCAAGGCATGCCCCCTGTAGGGCATCTAGAATAACTGCACTCTTCAAGTGGCAGCTGCAACTCGCGCCAGTTAACATCTGGCATATTCAGATCACCCATCAGCAATATCTCCCTTTTCTGCCATTCTAAGTATACTTTCTATCATTTCCTTGTCCATTTCCTCCCTGAGAAGAGGTCTGTCTACAACCCCTGTCTGGATTGTGGTGCCATTGCCTGTCTCCAAATTTACCCACAGTGCTTCTTCTCCTCCCTGTTTACCCTTTGTTCTGTTGCTTTTATTCCTTCCCTTATGTAAAGAACTACTCCTCCCCCTCTTTTACCCTCCCTGTCCCTCCTGTAGATAGTGTATCCTGGTATGTTTACGTCCCAGTCATGGTTTTGTGTGTACCATGACATAATAATATAACTATTTGCCCATGGACTGCCTAATGACCTCATTTGTGTACCCTGGCTGAATACATACAAACAGAAATGTAAAATGTGATAGCAGATAAGAGCTGATGTGTCCACCCAGTCTGCCAATTTTTGTTAACCTTCATTTTTTGCTGCAGACCCTACTTGATGTATGGTGCAATCTCTTCCTCCCTTCCTATCCCTATAATTCTCTTGTACCTGTCACAGGCATTTTTAAATCCCACCACAGTTTTAGCTCCCTAAACCTCTGCTGTGAGGCTGTTCAAGGTATCCACCACACTTTCTGTGAAGAAGTACTTCCTCACATACCTCCTGAATTTACCCACTGTAGCTTCATATAATGCCCTCTTGTTATACAGCATCTTTTTCTTTAAAAAATACCCCCTTTCATTACCTTATTTACCCCATGAGGTATTTAAAGGTATCTGTCAACCCCCGTCTCCCTTCTCCAGGGAGTACATGTTTAATTTCTTAAGCCTCTCCTCAAAGGGCTTTTGATACAGATCCTTCACCATTTTGGTAGCCTTCATCTGGACCACCTCCACTCTGTCTGTGTCCTTCCTGAGATGTGGTCTCCAGAACTGTACACAGTAATCAAGGTGGGATCTTACCTGTAATCTATATAGGGGCAGCACCACCAACCTCTTCCTGTGCTGGTGATTCCCCTTTCTGTGCACCTCAGCATTATACTAGCCCTTCTGACTGCCTTGTCACACTGCCTGGCCATCTTTAGGTCATCCAATATAATTTACCCAGATCTATTTCCTGCTTGGTCATTGTCAGTATCACTCCAGCCATTCTGTACTCAGTTCCTGTTTTTTTTTTCACTTTTTTATGTTAAAACCCAGCTGCCATACCCTGAACTACTCTTCTAGTCTTTTTAGATCCCTGACCATCCTTTCCATCTGCCTCTGGAGTTTTTACTCTGTGGCAAGTCTTGGTGTCATCCACAAAAAGGTAGATCTTCCATTCCAATTCTTCTGCTATGTCACTTACATAGAACATAGAAACATAGAAGTTGACGGCAGATAAGGACCGCAAGGCCCATCCAGTCTGCTCATTTCTTATTCTACCTTATAAATGTGCCATCAGCCTTTGCTCTGTCAGTGGGCAAACTATTCATACTCATTTGTATTGCTCCCTTATGCCTATCCCATCCATGTTTGAAGCCCTGCACTGTAGTCATAGCCACCACTTCTTGTGGTAAGCCATTCCAAGAATCCACCACCCTTTCTGCGAAAAAGAATTTCCTCACATTCCCCCTTAATCGTCCCCCCTCTAATCTCATGCTGTGTCCTCTTGTCCTGCTATTTTTCTTATATTTAAACATGTTAGACTCTTTCACCTTGTTAATGCCCTTAAGGTGTTTGAATGCCTCAATCATATCACCTCTCTCCCTCCTTTGCTCAAGGGTATACATATTGAGCTCTCTTAACCTGTCTTCATATGTCTTCTGATGCAGTCCCTGCACCATTTTGGTGGCCCTTCTCTGGACTGCCTCAATTTGGTTAATGTCATATGAAGGTATATTCAATACTACGCAGTACTCCAGATGGGCTTAACCAGTGTCTTGTAAAGAGGATTATTACCTCCTCTTACGATTTGTGATACCCTACTAATACACCCTAACACCCCTTAGCCTTACCTACTGCTTTAGAGGTCTTCTTGATGATTTCAGGTCATCAGTGATGATGATGCCCGAGTCTCTTTCTTCCTTTGTGACTGCTAGCAACTCCCTCCCAGCCTATAGGTGGATTCAGGGTTTCTCTTCCCTATGTGCATGATTTTGCACTTCTTTGCATTAAATCCCAGTTGCCACTCTTCTGACCATTTTGCTAGTTTATCCAGATCTCTTCTCATTCTGCCCACCCCATCTGGATCATCTACTCTGTTGCAGATCTTGGTGTCATCTGCAAACAGACATGCCTTACCCTCTAGTCCATCTGCAAGGTCACTAATGAAAATGTTGAAGAGGACTGGCCCCAGAACTGATCCCTGAGGTACCCCACTTCTGACTTGCATCTCTTCTGACTGTATACCATTTACCACTTCTCTCTGTTTTCTGCCCGTCAACCAGTTTACCACCCAATTGACCAACTTCTGACCCACCCCGAACCTACCCAGCTTATTTATCAATCTTCTATGTGGAACAGTGTCAAAAGCTTTGCTGAAGTCAAGGTAGGTGACATCAACTGCTCCCCCTTGGTCCGCCACTCTGGTTACCCAGTCAAAGAAATCTATGAGATTAGTTTGACAGGACCTTCCTTTTGTAAACCCATACTGTCTTGGATCCTGTGCCCCTATGGATTCCACTATCCTTTCCTTAAGGAGTGCCTCCATAATCTTGCCCATTACTGAGGCAAGACTGACTGGTCTGTAGTTCCCCGCCTCCTCCCTGCTATCACTCTTGTGGAGCGGGATCACATGAGCCCTTCTCCAGTCTTCTGGGACCTCTCCTGTGCTCAGAGACTCACTAAACAGTTCTTCTAATGGCTCTGCTAGTTCCACCTTTAGTTCCTTAAGTACCCTGGGATGTATGCCATCAGGTCCCATTCCTTATCCACCCTGAGCATAGCAAGCTCTTGTAGGACCCTTTCTTTTGTGAAGGGAGTAGTGCTCACCTCCTTCCCCTCTGTGTCCATGATGCTAAGCTGTGGGCCCTGCCCTACCTTCTCTTCAGTAAATACTGAGCAAAAGTATCTATTTAGGATAGATGCCTTTACAGGGTCCTCCTCCTCACATTCTCCCTTTTCTCAATTAAGCTTAGCAATACCCCCTCTGGACTTTCTCCTTTCACTAATGTATCTATAGAAAGTCTTGTCACCTTCTTTTACTGTTCATGCTAGTGTTTCCTCAGTTTGGGACTTTGCCTGCCTTACTGCCTTCCCTGCTTCCCTTAGGGCAGTTTGGTATGCCTCCCTATCTTCATCCTGCTGTGTTCCCTTATATTTCCTGAAGGCCAGCCTTTTGGCTCTGACCTTTTCTGCTATTGTATTTGAGAACCAAAGTGGTTTCCGTCTTCTTTTGCACTTCCTTTTCTGTCTAACACAATGGGATGTTGCTTCAAGTATTGCATCCTTAATGCTTGTCCACTTTGCCTGTGCCCCTTCACCTGTTCTTTTTGCCAGGGCTAGCTTAACTCTGTTGGCCATCTTATCAAAGTCAACTCCTCTGAAGTCCCATATTTTTTGCCATGGAATGGGATGATTTAGATGTAGTAGCCAAATTGAACCATACCATGTGATGGTCACTGGCCCCCAGTTGACCTTCTCTTGGAGATCTGTGATCCCTTCCTTGTTAGTCAGTACTAGATCTAGGATAGCCCTGTCTCTTGTGGGCTGCTGTACCAGTTGTTTGAGGCCCTCCTGCAGGGAATCCACTATGTGTCTAGTTCTGGCAGATGTTCCTGCTGGTATTGACCAATCTGTATCTGGCATGTTGAAGTCTCCCATTATCAGAACCTCCCCTTTAGCTGTCATGTTTTGTATATCTTCTAACAGTAATGTGTCTATGTCCTTCCCCTGGTCTGGGGGCCTGTAGACAACCCCAGTTCTTATGGCTGTCCCATTTCCTGTTTCCAGGGTGACCCACAGTTCTTCTGACTCCTTATGTGTAGTCTGAATTTCTGTAACTTTGATATTTTCATTGACATACAAGGCCACTCCTCCCCCCCTTTTTGCACCTCAGTCTCTTCTGAACAACACATAGCCAGGTACTGAAGTCTCCCAAGTGTGGTTACTGGTAAACCACGTCTCACTAATTGCTACTATGTCCAGTTTAGCCTTTGACATTATTGCCTCCAGGTCTGGGATCTTATTTCCCAGGCTGTGAGCATTTGTGTACATGATTTTCCATTGGCCAGATTTTGGTGTGTTAGTTGTTGGGTGAGGTTTGGCATGACCCCTGTGCATCTTATGGGGAGACAAACCTTTTTCTTACTCGTGATGCAATTGAACTGCAAACATGCTGAATCCCTGTTTGACCACTAGCTGAGGGGAGGTGCTCTTCCCATTCAACGATGGGTGCTGCACCCTCTCCCCATTTGCTATTTTAAATATTCTGCAAAGACGCCAAACTTCTGCCCCAATGCACTGACTCCTCCTTAATCAGATGCAGTCCATCAAATTTAAAGAACTTTCGCTCCCAAAACTGTTGCCAGTTCCTACAAATCTGTGTCCTTTTCCTGGCACTAGCCCTTGAGCCACATGTTTAGCTCCCCTATCTCCCCTTCTCTGACCTTCCGTCCATCTGCTCCCCTCTCCCAGACTGGCAGGATCTCAGAGAAGGAGATGCCGGATGAAATAGATGATAGTTTGTCACCCAGCCTTGTCAGGTGTTCCTTGGTCTCCACAACTGACCAGCTGGCAAGATCATTAGTCCCTATGTGTACTAGGACATCAATGTTTTCTCCTGCTTTGTGAACAATTTTAGCAATGCGGTCAGTGTCTCTCCATGCTGATGTGCCTGGGAGACATCTGACCATTACCCCTGGCTGGAGATGGGTATCAACTCCGTGAATCATGGAGTCTCCTATGATCAGAAGCTTTTGGGATTTCCTTTTTGCTTTTTTTGTATTGGTTCCTGATTTGGGTGAGTTTTGTTGTGCTAGCTCCTGTACCGCAGTGTCCTGCTCTGCAGTGTCTTCTGCCTCTTTGTTTGATTTCAGAGATAGAGGCAGATACCTGTTTGTAGTGTTTATATGTTTTTTGGAGGTAATAAGTTGGAGAGCAGAGTGATAGGGTACCCGATTTGCCCCTCCTAACCACCTGCCAACCTCCTGGACCAACTACCCTCTGCGGTCGAGGTTTTTCTGTTGGATGCTGGGGAAGTGGCGGGTGGTTCTTATAATGTATTTCCTCTTGAATATGAAATTTGAGGTGTGCAATCTCTGCCCATGCTGCCTGGAGCTGAGCCCTAAGATCTCCAAAGGCCCAGCATGTAGGACAGAGTCCTAAATCCTGTAAGACTGTCCTTCTGAAAATTGTTCCACAGTACCTGCAGTTAATGATATCCATTCCAGATAAGTTGCTGGGTTTATAATCTAGTCAGAGTAATTAGAAAGAAAAAAAAGGAAAAAAAAATGCAAGTAATGGTTTGATTGTGTTATGTTTAACTTGTTATAACAAGTTGAATTACTAGTGCCCCTGTAAATGAGCTCACCTTGTGGAGGCCCCACTGATCCACCCCTTCCTGCTCTGCCACAGGAAATGTCACAACTGTGGTACCCTATAAAAGGAATGTAGTGTGGGGTGGTTGGGGATGGGAGTGGGTGGCTGGGCCCTTCCCCTGCCGAAAAAGAAGAACCACAGATGAAAGTACAAGGAGGTAAGAGCAGAAACAATCAGTCAACAACAAATGCAGTAACCCTGAAAGCTTATCCTTATGTTAGATAAAACTGTAAAACCTGTAAAGCACCACCTGTAATAATTTCAGAGAAGATATACGCTGTAAGAAACACTGCTACAGAGAAAAATAAAGTAATGAAATGTTAACAACAAACAGTAGCAATCCCTGTGAGTAAAAAATAAAAACACCACCACACAGTAAATCTGCTTAGCCAAAATAAGTCTTAATCCTTTTCCCTTGCTCTGGTAAGTTTCTCTACTCTGCCTTTCAAGCAGTCTTAGAAGGAAAGAGCTCGGGTGAAGCTAGGTACCTTGGCCAGCAAACTTATAAAGACACTGAAGAGTACCAGTTCCAGCAACGATCCCTGAGGTACCACACTGGTCACTCTCCTTTCCTCTGAGTGAACTCTGTTTATGACTACACCCTGTGTCCTATCCATTAATTAGTTTCTTACCCAGGTTGCCACTTTATTACCCACCCCGAAGCTACACATCTTGCTTACTAGTGTCCTGTGTGGAATGGTGTCGCAAGCCTTGTTGAAGTCCTGGTAGGCCACCTCCTCCCCTCCTCCTTGAACCACCTCCTTGATCTCCCAGTCCAAGAAATCTATCAGGTTTGTCTGGCATGACCATGCCTCTGTGAAACCATGTTGCCTTGGGTCCTGTAATGAATTGGATACAAACTATCCCCCTTTCTTTCCTTTAGTAGTGTTTCCATTAATTTACCCATCACCAGTGTCAGGCTGACAGGTCTACAATTGCATGCCTCTTTTTTTGATACTGCTTTTGTGAAGTGAGACTACATCTGCCTTCTCTAGTCCTCCAGGACTGTAATGATCTCCAGTGATCTGTTAAACAGGTCTGTCAGATGTACAGCTAGTACCTAGCTGAGCTCCCTCAGCACCCTTGAGTATACCCTGTCTGGTCCCATAGCCTTGTTCACCTTGATGCTGGTGAGTGCCTTCTTGGCTCTCTCCTCATGAAACCGGCTAGTGTCCATGTCCTTCTAAACAAAGTTCCTGGTACCTCTGTGTGATCCTTCACCTTCTACTCTAAACACTGAGAAGAAGTATTTGCTTAAGTTGTTTGCTTTTCCTAGATCCCCCTCTGTACAGTCACCCCCTCTCTCTTTAAAGGGACACTGTCAATCCCAAAGGCCTCAGACTGTCCCTAGACTAAACTTGCTCTAGAAAGAGCCAATACGGCTGTAAAGTAATTGCATCGTGGGCAGTAAGAAATGTGTAAACTAGCAATTTTTGCACTAACCACTCAGCCACCTACAGCCTTTTCTAATTATTGTGATACACACACACTGACTAATACATTTACACATACACATACATGCATATATATTCCAGTGTAATATAGCTGTTCACTGTCTAAACACATTTTTACAGATAAAAGAAAGACGTCTAGGGACTGTTTTCTTCTTTTCAGGCTCTGGGGGGACATTGGAGGGTGGGTATCTTGAAACTAGGCTGCTCATTTAAATCAGCAATGACATGCATAATGCTGAAACTGATCTAGACAGCAGGGGAATGTAAACTAGCAATTTTTGCACTAATCATTGAGCCACCTAACTGCACTTTGTAAATGATGTGATACACACACACGTAAGCATTAATACACACAGGATGGATGACATTGTGCTATACTGGACAGCGCCTCCAGCATAGCAAAATACCACCCACCCTGGAGGGTACTATTGCACTTAGAAAATCAGCCACTGTCCCCCATAGAAAGCTGATTAACAATCTGCACAGCCTAAGAGTGGATCCTAACATAGCTCTGTGGATGGAGAACTGGCTGAATGACAGGAGTCAGAGTGTTGTGGTAAACAGTGAGTACTCTGGAGAGGGAGAGGTGATGAGCAGGGTGCCTCAATGGTCAGTGATGGGGCTGGTTCTCTTCAGTGTCTTAATTGGGGACATTGCAGATTGACTGGAGGGGAAGGTATGCTTCTTCGCAGATGATACAAAGGTATGCAATAGAGTGGACATGCCAGGGAAGATCTTTAAAAACTGGAGAAGTGGTCTGAAGAATGGTAACAGGGATTCAATACAAAGAAGTGCAGGATCATACACTTAGGGCACAAGGACTTGGTGCAAATTGCAAACTAGGTGGGGAGGTACTGACAGTCACAAAGCAGGAAAGGGACCTGGGAGTTATGTTCTTAGAGGGCATAGGAGAATCCTGGCACTGTGATAAGGCAGCTGGAAAGGCCAGCCAGATGCTTGGGTACATTGGGAGGGGTATCAGGAGTGCAAATTGGGAGGTCATCTTGCCCCTGTATAGGACAATTCATGAATTTACAGTGTGTGCAGGACATGGTCACTTTTTTGTGGGTTCTTCAGCCCCCCAGATGAGGCTGAAAGACAGTTTTCAAAGTAATGTGTTCTGGGGGCCCTTTTAAGAATCATAGACTTGACAATGCTTAAAAGTTTTTCAACCTTTTATTGATTTTCCTTATGTTTCACTCTGTGCCAGATCTTGTTCATGGAGTTCATTTTCTTCTTTTAGTCTAGTTAAAAGCATACATAAATTGTATCTTTCCATTCTCAGTTTTTCTTTTTTACAAAGTTTAATTCATACAGTTATTTGGTACCAACACATACCAATTCTAAGGTTGTCATCATCATGTTTTCTGTCCTGCTTTTTATTCTTAGTTTATACAACAGTCTGTATTAATCCTATTTGAGGCATTTGCTTATGTAATTTTGAAAAAGAAAAATGCAAGACATTTACAGTTGCTGTTACCAAAATGTTTGTTGGCAAATGATTCTAATTCTATGCTGCCTAACAGGCTTGCCACTTTTAACTGTGCATTGCCATACCTTTGTTTTGGTTTTTAAGCTGCTTAAGGTGGAGATTTTCTGATATTTGCCCTTTATTGTTGAGACATAAAGTGATTCATGCAATTCATGTATTTAGATCTATTAATCAAAAAGGAAAACAATAGACTAGAGACCTCATTATACAGAAAGGAAACAGACAGGAACACGGTACTCCATGGAAGTAGCTTCCATGAGAGAAAATGGAAAAATAGCATACCTTACTCCCAACTGACTAGAGTCAAGAGAAACTGTAGCATGGAAAGGGACTTAAAGAAAGAAACCAACAACATGATAAACAGATTTAGGAACAGAAGATATCCAGAACACACCCTACAAACAGCAGAGAGATGGGTAGAGTAGAAGGTCAAGTTAGATTTGTAGAAGGCAAAGAAACCAAAGGAAAGAAATCAGGAGTGGTACTAACCACAAAATACAACCACAAAATGCTGCAGATTAGAAGAATAGTAAATACACACTGGCATTTACTCCAAATTGATAAAAAACACATCCCAGAATTAGAAAAGAGACCCATCATAGCTACTCAAAAAGTTAAAAACTTAAGAGATCAGCTAGTCAGGTCACAGTACAAAAAACCAGAACCACAACAAATTCAACTAACACTGGGCCCACTGGCACCAGGAATGGTGCCAGTGGGAAATGCTCAGTGTGCAACCACACCTCTAAAAAAACAGATATTCATACTCCCACACACAGAACAAAGACACCAGATAAAACAACACATAGACTGCACAACAGAAGGAGTAATACACATCATACAGTGCCCCTGTGATATGCTATATGTCAAAAAAACAAGCAGGATGCTCAAAACAAGGAAACAAGAGCATAAGGGGGACATAGGAAGGAAGGATGAAAACTCTTCAGTAGCAACACACTTTATACAAGCCGGCCACAGTGAAGCCTCCTTGATGTTTTGGGGATTAGAAAAAGTATTTCTCCCAGAAAGAGGTGGAAATTTTAGGGACATGTTACTAAGTGCCAAAATATGCTGGATATTCAAAATGAAAACACTGGAATGTAGGAACCAAACGGGAGCATGCAACTAAGTAAGGATAACCAAATACAGACAGGGCATCTAGAGCAACAGCATCAACACATCACAGAGCAATAGCATCAGCACAGCTCAGACCCATTTTGAGCACACTATAACATGCAATGTACAACAGGATATGGAACCTGGTAAAGAGTCTCATGAGTAAGAAATACAGAATATACACACAATGACGCTCTAAGGACTTAACCCATAACATGTAAAATTGAAAATAAGTGCATGTTTTAAATATGAAATATAGAGATGTTTACTGCATGTAAAAATAAGTAAAAAATATGGGACAAGAAACAAATAGCTTAAAAATCATATATATGGTGCATAAATGTATTTAACAGCAAAATAAACTGCCATGTTCAACTATATCAACACAAATGTATGAAAGTGAAAGCATGTTAAGCATATATAAACTGATTTTATCACAACAATGTTGAGAGATGTTAAAATATATAGAAACTGAATATTTTAAGACAAAGAAAGAGGCAAAAAATAAGAATTTACGTTCTGTAAGTAGTCAGCAGTGTGGTGCTCTGATACTGGGTCTGGAGCATGTTTCAGTTCCATTCCAACAGGGGTCTGGTAATATGATGCTACAAAACCTAGAAGTGTTTGTATTGAAGTAGAATTTATAGTCTGCCATATTATGTGTGTATTACACATGATATACAAGGGTGCCTAGGAGCGATGAAGCAATCAGACCACTACTTGGTGTGGGTTTATGCTTGGAATATTGGGTAGGCTTTTGTGTCTGTTGGGGTAACAACAGTTGGAAATATGGCAGTGCTAGCAATGGAATGAGGTGTGCAATACTATTCAGTAGTAGTATATAGAAATAGAGCACAAAATAGTGGTGTATGAGTACAGTACAGGTGTAGAAACCTGTGTGTTGTGCTTAGGCCTGACATATAGACAGGATGCCAGTGGGTGACTTTCTGGTGTAGACCCTACCTTGGAATGTGCCATTAGCTAGGTTGGCCTTAGAGATTTGTTGTCAATTGCTCGCAGTCTGCCATTTAGTCTGTAAGACTGGTTAGGGGCCACCACTATGGGGTCCAGGTGTACATGGTTATCATGTTGCAATGAATCTGAATGGAAGAGCAATGCTGATCCCTTTTGTCTGGGAGTATTAATGGTGGCACACAACCCATAAGAAATAAATAATTATTCATGGGGGGGGTGTTGGTACATTTCAGCTTGTGAAAACAACTAATTTGTTTAAGTGGTTGGTACTTGGTACCTCCCATGTGGGTGTGACAGATGTCACCCAGATGGGTCTAATGCCCCAAAACATCCAGGGATGTGGAGCAGTTTACTGCGCTTATACTTAATAAGCTGCAACAATATGCAAATATAATGACAATGAAACAATAGTCATTTTAAGCACAGTGCAGAAAATACATTTTAAACATCAAAAAATGTAAAATTAAGTTGGTCATCAGAGTCCATGAATGAATGTTGAAATAACAGTGCCTTTTACCAGAGCTAAAAAGACAAAAAGGATATGTGAAAGAACATGGGAATGTACACAGCCCCCCCAGCTCAGCCGAACACTAGTTGAGGGTCAAGGCCCTTGCACCCGACTGGTGCTGGTTGCTGGCATAAAGCCACTTGCAAATAGATTGTTTACGGTTGTTCTGAACCGCACTCTGAAGGCAGAGAGGCTGAGCTGGTTTATAATGTTAGAGAACATTATATATTTTATTATTAATTTGTAACCAACAAATGGGTTATTAACAAACACACATTTTTCTTTTTGTGTGCTCTTACTGGAGGGATAGTGAGTCCACCGCCCCCATTTCTGGATCTGCTAGCTGAAGCTCAGTCAGATCCAGAAGTAATTTAATTTATTTGCAACCACTGTAGGTGCACTGTAAGGTGGCATGGTTTAATACCCTCCTTGAGCTACCTGTATACAACAGGAGGCTAGGCTTATAGTAGACCATATCTATAACAAGCATTTGTCAATGCCGAACGTTCGCTTGCAGGTATTTGCAGTGGTATTTGGCACTTGGACATGGCGTAAAAAAATCAGTGACAAAGAAGTACAAGCATTTGTCAATGCCGAATGTTGCTTGCTTCTATGTGCTGTTTAGGTATTTGGAAGTCATTGGAGTGCAAATATTGAAAATCCGCAAACTTACGAGCATGCGTAGGAACTGCGCAATGCACGCTTGTAAAACAGTTATTTTTAGGAATTTTTTCACCAAATTTTCAACATAGCCATTTTAAGACCTCTGCTCATGAACAGTGTCACTGTGATTTTCTTAATGTGTCCCATACATTGATTTCGCACACCAATTGCGCCATTGTGCGCTACATGGGCGGAAACACGTTTTGGGCAGGATGTGAAAAATGATAGCTGTACTACTCATAAGAAGGTGTGGTAAAATGGAAATGTTGAAAATCTGGAGTGGAAATATTGAAAATTCGCAAACCTACGAGCATGCGTAGGAACTACGCAACGCATGCTCATAAAACAGTCATCTTTTAAAATTTTTGCACCAAATTTTTAACATGGGGTTTTTGGGACCTATTCTCAAGAATGATGTCACTGTTATGGCATCATTCAGGCTCGAAGGGTGATTTCGTGCAGTGACTGCGAAATCACCCTTCGGGCCCGAATAATGCCATGACAGTGACATCATTTCATGAGAAGGGGTCCCAAAAACCCTCATGTTGACAATTTGGTGCAAAAATTCCAAAAAATGCCTGAGATATGCAATAAAGTTCAAAACCCCCTATCTAGCCCATTATACAGCTTACCGGCATTTCCTCAGTTCGCGGTTGGCTTTGAAGAGTGCAGACGTGTTCCCGGTCCACAGAAGATCATCGCGCTGAGCTTCGAAGGTAAGTATGGGGTGAGTGGGGTGGGAGGCGGGTGTGCAGTGGGTGGGTGCAGGTTGTGGGAGGGGGGCCTGGGAGAAGCACCGTGGGACCGTTTTCAATTTCCAGATTTTAAAAATAAAAAAGACGATGTGGGACGTTTGCCACACTGGGGTGGCGTGATGTGGTGCTGTGTATGAGAGCGGTGGTTTTCTTTGAAGAGAAGACCACTGCTGTCACACACAGCACCACGTCTGATTGGTGCCACGCCTGCTCAATGGAGCAGGGGATTGCAGGGGAAGGGCACATCTCCAAAGTGTCCCATTCTCCCAAGACATTCATTGCGCATGCACGCAGGGGAACGTAAAAATGTCATAGACATTTTTAATCACACTAAAATGGTAGCAGCTGCTGCACTATACATACTCATCACTGATGAACCGTAAAAGCTTTCCATCAGTGAGTTCAGTCTGTATGAAATAGTTTATATACTTCTGACACCATACCTAGACTGTTATTTGTTAAACATATAGTCATGCAATGTTGTGTTAGTAGTTAGCTATGTCATTAACAGTTCCAACAATTATTTGCCCCTGACGGGCACACCAGTTGGTAAAACAGATGTTAATGTAAGTGATCAGTTACAGAGGGTGGGCATATATACAATTCAAGCCCCCCTTCCCCCAGCTTCTACTTCTGTGAAAGAGGCAGCATGGAGGTAATAGGATAGTGTAGGACCAATGCTGGAGCAGATGCTCGACCACACAAAAGTAAAATCTATCCAGTTGACTAGTAACAAATGTTTGCATAAATGTTAGAGAACACTTTATTCCCAACAGAGGTGTGGATATTTATCCACAATAATACTGGCAAACTGTCTTTGCCAATCAGTCATTACCTGGAAGGTTGTATGCTGAATAAATACAGAAGGGTTTGACCCAACTTGTTAAAACTAAAAATAAGGGCAATACAGTACCATACTATGATTCAAATTATAATAACGTTATAAAGAAATTGGGCCACTGGTAAAAATATACTTATACATTATCAGTGGTTACTTGGGAAGGTTAGTCTCATCCCCGTAAGAGAGAAAAATAAAACATGTCACGAAAGTGAACATCTCATTTACTTAGAGCGTACTCCTTGTGCAAGGTTAGCACTGGTTCTCAAATTGTTACATGGAAACATATAATTTGATGGCAGATAAGGACTGCTTGGCCCACCTATTCTGCCCATATTAACCCAAATAAAGACATATGCCTTCGACCACCTTTGGGGGTAGGCTCTTTTTATGTAGCTACTAGCACACGCCGATGAATTCCTGAAAATGAAACAAATTAGTAATGTCAGCGTACTAGGCATCCCTAATCCTTTGATTTGTGACATTAGAACTGTATCATTAACACACACATCATTCTGAAAAATAACACAAGTTATAATACTGGTATTTTGTACATACAAAATTGTTAAAAGGGTGTTAAATTAGATTAAAATAAAAGGTTAAAATCCTCCAAAACAGACATAATATGTTCTATGGCAGTGTGCATCATGTAGCTATCCTGTGAAATATAAAACAAATGGCTTATTACAAATGCTGGGGTGAATACCCCCCCCCCAATCACCATGCGATGCACGGGGATAAGTGACACAGGACAAGGACAAAGAAGCCGTGAGATCTTCTGCAAAGGAAGGCATAAGTAGGAATTGGTGAGTCTGTAAATAACAAGCAGCGTCATTGCAGCAAGCCCAGAGGAAAAAGAAAATTCAGTCCTAACATCATTGGCAGATGAGGAGGACTGGAAAAAAATAAGTAACTTGTAACAAAAGTACTCTTGATGTGCACACCCCATTAAAGTTATATTTGGTAATGAAATACTGATTTAATTATGGAGGCACATCATCTGTGAGCTGGAAAAACAGGTACAGCTCAAAACCACACAGAGGTCACGAGATTTGCAAAAGATCACACACCGTGCAAACAACATTTCCTGGGACCAAACCCAGCTGTAGCTGCAGCGACCTTGGACACCGCACTAAATGAGATGTCTGACAGATAAAAGAATGCTGTTTAGCCACCGGCTGAGACATCAAAAACAAAATTGAGGAACCATCACAATTTCTATGAAGGCAGATGGAGGGGCCATATTAGAAGTGGTGAAAAAACATAGGAAACCATTGCAAGCATTTGCATCATGCTTCCATTTTCTTTTTTTTTTCAATAATAAACTAGGATTAACTTGAATCAATACTAAAGACACCAGTCCATATATTTCAACATTAAACCAACCACTTATCTGAAAGATAAAAATTTTGTAGACAATGGGTGAGATATTCAGACTGTGCCAAGCTGTGGCGCAAGCTTGGGCGCAGCGCAACTGAGATGTGCCAGGCCGCTGAGAGGGTGATATTTAACAGTGCTGCACCATGACTCAGCACCATTAAATATCACACTGTGGCCACCCAAAAAGTGCATGGTGCAGTGGCACTGCACAAGTGCAAGTGGCCAGAGAGGGGCAGGGGGATGCACTAGCGCAAGTGCCGTTGCGTAGGCGCATCACCCGCGATATTAAAAAGTGCACATGCAAATGGGGTCATAATGCATGCAAGGTGCAAATGGGGCCATTTGCATGTCATTATGGCCCCATTTGCATGCAGGTGCGCCGATACCCAGTGACTTACACCTGGTTCCCTGCCAGGCTGCAGCCGTTGGGGACCGACACCCCCTACACAAGCGGCAAAGTACCCCACTGCCCAATAACGGGCATATGTATTAAATTAAAGGTCCAATATCCCTGGTGGTCCAATGGACCACTCCCAGCCCTATCGCAGGCATATGTATTAATTTAAAGGTCCAATATCCCTGGTGGTCCAGTGGATGGCATCCAGCCCAATCACGGGTGTCAGTTATAAAATATTAAAAACCAATCCATCCCTGGTGGTCCAGCTGTACCCCCATCCCACCAGCCCACTGAGCCCCACCACCCTGCTCCCCCAATCAGTGTCGGGCGGCAGCTCCCCACCCGCAAGCCACTCTGCCGCCCGCCAACTGACTGCGTACAATAGTGCTGTACACCCATTGGACCACAGCATGGGCCAATGGGCGTGCAGCCCATACCGTACCACACAGTCCAGAAATGTGAATGGATTCCATTCACATTTCTGGACTGTGTATTATGGTATGGTTGTACCGCACTACTATACGCAGTCAGTCAGCGGGTGGCAGAGCAGCTTGCGGGTGGAGAGCTGCTGCCCAATGCTGACTGGAGGGGAGCAGAGTGGTGGGGCACAGTGGGCTGGTGGGGAGGGGGGGTACCGCTGGATCAGCAGGGATGGATTGTTTTTTAATATTTTATAACTGACATCCACAATCGGGCTGGACGCAGTCCACTGGACCACCAGGGATATTGGACCTTTATTTCAGTACTAATGCCTGAGATTGGGCAGAATGTGGTCCACTGGACCACCAGGGATATTGGACCCTTATTTCAATATTAATGCCCACGATCGGGCATGGGGGAGCACTACCACGAAGGTGCAGCCAGAGCTCGGGTAGCCACCCACACCTGGCAGCTGCCGTGTTGCGCTCTGCAATATGGCAGCTCACCTGTGTGTGGTCAGCCATTGCTCCTTTTATTTTTTGCTCAACTGTGTACAGCGCAGGAATGAGTCACACCTGCATCTACTCAGCACATCCCAGGCTGAATACCGGGATGTGCGGAGTATGCATGGGCACACCCTCTACTTGCACCACATACATTACTGATGCAGTCTGGTGCATTGGGATTTGTGCCACGCACATTCCCCTTTTGAATTTCCTGCCAGGGCACAACCCTTCTGAATATCCCACCTAATGTGCCAACACTGCAAACCGGAATATGACATTGGCAATAAGCCAAAGGTGTCAGCCATTTTATGACCTATTATAAAACATAACAAATAAACCAGAGAAGCTTCAGAAAACACAGATAAAGACTATTTTAAAGTGTAACAGTGACAAACAGACTTAGCATATGCTGAATTAGGCACAATGTTTCCAAGCTTTAAATATTTTCACACATCAAATTCCAGGATGGCACATTCAAAAACATACCCTGCAACACTTCGCCACTGATGAAGGTTAACCTGGAGTAAAGAAACCAATACTCTTTCAACTCAAAAAAAAAAACAATAATGAGTTTCAACTGAACAACATCAAGTGATACAACTAGAGGAAAAGTCAGACTTAACTTCGGCATCATTCTAGTTAATGAAGCTGATATCATTAAACCATAATATTCATTACCGAATACAGTAATGTTTCTGCAGTTATTTTTCTAAGCATTCTCCAAGCAGTCATTAACAGAACTGCAGAGAACCGCATGACCTTGGGTAAACTAAACTTTCAGGGAATACATAACAAGATATGGTGTACTACTAGTACTGCTCCTAAAGTAAGTAGCAAGGAACAGCTGTATAGACAAAAGTGTTTACACTTAGATTCGTTATAGAACTCAGTAAAAAGGTGGGGCTGGTATTGTAACCAGTAGACAAAGGCAGCCCATCCGAATAATAACAGGGATCCTTAGTGCCTTAAAAATTCCTTACTAGTCACAGCATCAGCCACAGATAGCCAATAATGTTAATTACATACTAGACATAATTAAAGTGGGTTTACCACAAACATGAAACACAAGAAAAGGGTAACACCCTGCCAGATGTACTTGTTCATTTAAAAAAGCCCACCAGGGTCAGAACAGGCTAATTTTTGATCTGTGAATCACATCAATGAAAAGGATTCCTCATGGAAGTCTATAAATAATAAATAAATCAATAAACTTATCAAACAGTTTAGCCACCAATTAATCAGTAGCCATTAAACCTTATCAGGCTTAAAAGCCTCCAAAGCAGCCCTCTGTCGGATTGCATTATAGTTGACTGTCTTAGTTCAATATACTGCACACAGATCAACATAATTGTAATTCGATCCAAAACATATATAGTCAACTATTTCTTATTTTAGCACATCCCAGGCACCAAGTGCAGGGACAGAAGCTGAGACGTCTTTTCTCAACCTCCGTGCAAACATTTAGATATGTCAATAAATAGGAAATCTTTAAACCTTTCTGTGGGTTAACTGCCATGTTTGTAACCACAGCACTCAAGCGCACACAGACGGATGGCGTCTGTGAACTCCTTTGAAAGAGGAATTCACATAACAATGAGTAGCAGTCCGTGCACAGAGTCCCAGTCCATGCATGGAGTCCCTAAGCTGCCAAACTCATAGCTACTTGCCTCAGAACTCAAAATATGGAGTAAAATGAGAGTTATTCTTTGCCAGACAAAACCAAGACTGGCAGGTCCACCATTGTTACACTGTGAAAAGATCACAGCTTAGGTTCTTTGCTTGGTATGCTGGACAAAGATAACAACAAGCAGAATTAATAAATAAGTTTATTACATACTCAAACCACAACAAGTGAAGCAAAGCAAACACAAGGAAGCCGATTTCCCACCATTTCTCAAGGATGGTCTCTCTGTCTCTCTTTCAGAGTAACTGATGTGCATACAAATATATGAGTACAGTTACAGATATGATAAACATACAGCATTGGATAAGACATGTAAATAAGATGGCTCCCTTGAGAAATTACATAAGAAATAAAGTTGCAAGTAAGGAAGAATCTCTGAATCTCTAAACATTGGAAATTCATAGTCTGCAATCTGTTATCAGTCTTACTGGAGACAGCGAGTCTGAGAACACATGCAAATGTCATCAGAAAAGCATACAACATGTCACAATAGTGGAAAATTACAGAATATGAGTGATTATAAGTACAGCAGAATATATGGCAGAAACAGCATATAGGCAAATGCATTTCAGAAAGATATAAGCATAGCAAATATAAATAAAGAACACTAACATAAGTAATAAAACAAGATAAACATTATAAGATTGTGTAAGGCACTAATACTGTGTATAAGGTTATGGTTACACGTGAGCCACTTGGTGGTATATAACCCAGGCATAACACCTCCCATTTCCTTTACTCCAAGATTTAGAACTACAGCATGAGAGATCACAACTACTGCATTTAGTGAGTTTCAACACACTGTTGGGGTTTTCACTGATGGGGTACGAGATGGTCTGGCAACTGAGCAGTTGGGATTCTGGTGACAGAATTTCAGTAGTCATGATTATATTAGTCGGGATTTTGTAACTGATCCTGGAGAACTCTCTTTTTCTACTGATAGCAACACGTCAGTAGGGCTCTGCCCACTGCAGCCGTAAAAACAGATGTCATAATTGCTCATGTTCTGTGGAGATTGCTGATGTAGCTGGTAGTTTGATTTTGTTGCATTTTTCCTTTTTAAAAATGAAAAACAGACTGCCTACCATACTTGTGTTACCACACAAAAATGTGTTTGTTTACATTCTTTGATCTACTTCTACTGCATCTTTCCTGGACTTGGGAATGCCTCTAACACAATCTTGTCAGCCATGATACTGTGGGGGGAGCGGAGGCTATTGCATCCTGAGTGGCTGCACTGTTTGGAGATCTTACTATTGTTCAAGGTGTAAGCAATAACAGTAGATCAGTGATCTGAAGTGGATCTATGGCAGTTAGTCAACAATTTCATTTTCGACTGACATTACAGTGACTCCGTATGTTGACGCATTTGCGGTTGGCATAAAAGTCACTTTCAACTATGTTTTCTTGAGTTTGTCCCTGAACCCCCATGAAAGTGGCTCTGCCCTTGGCCCTCGCTATTTAATTAATCAACTTCAAGTCAGGTGCTTCAGGCAGGGGTTGCTGTACCCTCAGATAGCAGTGCTGGCATCCTGCAACAACACCACAGAGACCTGGTGCTATTGTCACTGTAGTGTAGGGTGCTGTAAAGTTGTCATCATGGCGATGATATACCATCTGAAGCAAAGCAGGTTTTGGTATAATTGCACCTTTCCAATGCTTTTCAGTTCTACTAAAAAGGGAAGAAGATCAAGCAACCAACAACTTCAATGAGTTTTAGAGAATGTAAACAATCATAAAATGTGGGTTTTTGACTAGAAATAATATGCTGCAAAATGGGTTGACTGTGTCCCTTTAATCATAAAATCCCTCCCTTTGCTTTCCTTTTTTCATTAATACACCTAACAAAATTTCTTATCCCCTTGTGATACTCCATGAGCTATTCTTTCCTAAATTTGTGCCTCTGTGGTCCTTACTGCTTTGCTTGCCTCCCTCTGTTTTTCCTGATACACTTCCCTACCCCTTCTCTCTGGGCCTCATACCTTCTGAATGCTACTCTCTTATCCTTAACCTTTACTGCTACCTCCTTTGAGAACCATAGTGTTCTCCTCTTTCTTTTACTTTTTCTTACTTGCTTAACATAGAGGTTTGTTGCCTTCACTAAGCCCACTTTTAGCTTGACCCAGTCCCCCCCCCAATCATCTCCTCCTGCCAGGTCATTCCTGTGGCATACATCTGTCTTAGTAAAATCAGCCATTGTGAAGTACAGGACTCTCATCATTGTGTGGTTGGAGTTCTTATGTTGAACCACACTGTATGATGATCACTGGTCCTCAGATGGCTTCCCACCTTCACATCTGCATCACTGTCACTGTTAATAAACAGATGGTTCTTTATTGCCCCATCTCAAGTGGGCTCACTGACAAGGTGTCTGAGGAACACCCCCTGTTGTGAGTCCAGGATGTCCTTGCTTCAAGCTGAAGCTGTAGTAGTTATGCTCCAATCTACACGTCTGGCATCTTGAAGTCCCCTATCAGCAACAACTCCATCTTTTCTGCCATTTTGTCAGTTGTTTCTGACATTTCTTTGCCTATATCCTCCACTTGTGCCAAAGGCCTGTAGATAGCACCTGTTCAAATTAGTGGTTCCATTTTCTGACTTGAGTGTGACCAACAGCACCTCTGTCTCCCCTGAATTCTGCAGGTTTGCCCAGCACACTAAATGGGTTTGAACTTCTGCAAGTGGTTGCACTGAGTATGTAGTTGCATATCCTATGGCCAATGCACAGGCATGATGATGGGTGCTGCCTATGATGTCATCAGTCTGTGCAGCCCTGCACATGGCAACAGTGAGCATGCATGCAATGCTGGGTGGTGCATGTGCCATATACAGAGCTGCATCCCATACATATGCTGCCCCAAGTCAGCTGTTTATTTTTATTTATTTAGTTTTTGTTGACCGGGTAAGTGCACTAGACAAATCCTGCCTATTTTCAGACACGACCCAGGGGAGGGGGATACAGATGAATGCCAACTGACCTTGATCAGATGAAACTGTTGGTCATATTTTTTAGTGAATGAGGGAAGTGTGGCAAGGACACCAGGGAAATTCCCCTACTCTTATCGGTAGAGGGCCTGACGGTGGTGTGGTGTGTCATTCTATGACTGATATGGCAGGAGAGAGGTCAGTGGATGGCTCAGACACCAGTACGAAGGAATCGGAGAAGCAAGAAGGGGAGACGAGAACTGCAGAAGTGGCGGCTGGGATGCACCTGCGAGGTGACCAGCATATCACCCGTGATAGCAGTTCCGTCTCTGAGTCTGGGACTGTTCTTAGTTTAGAACAGAAAAAGCAGTGTTTGGAAGAAGAACTTAAAAAGATTACAAACCAGTTAGATGATGCAGTCTCCCAAAGAGACGAAGACCGTAAAAGGAAATGATCTGTGGCTTCACCAGCAAAAGATGATGGATCGGGTCCTGGGAATGTTCAGGCAACTCGGGACAGCCCAACCTCATTTCCTGGTAAAGAAACTAGGCCCCCGCGTCGTGACCGGAGCGAGGGAGATGATGCAGAATGGACAACAGAATGCACCCTATCTTCAGTGGGATGTCCCTCTGTCAAGGAGTCTGGCAGCCAGATCCTACTTTTTTGGACCCCATTGCTTCATTTTCTGATACTACAGCACTGAAAGAGAAAGAAATGGACACATGGGGTGACTTGGCCCTTCCAGGTAAAAATCTCTTTTTAGATGAACCAGAAAAAAACTCTTAGGGAAGGGGACGAGTTGATGCCACAAAAGCTACAGGTGAGGAACCTCTACCTGAGGGGGAGACATTTTCTAACACTACCACACCCCCAACCTATGCCAGCCATTTTCACAAGACTGTGGACTTAGCCAAAAGACGGAATGCTGTGTGACTCCAATATGTAGGACATAGAGATTTTGCCCCAGATCATTTTCATGTGGGCAAAGTATTACTGAAACAATCTTTGGGATTTTTCCCCTCGGAGGTTTATGCCTTAATTCATGCACCAGGAGAATATACCTTTGATGTAAGCTTTCGGACTCTGGCCTTGTTAGAAAGATATTGGTGTAGATTTTCTAATTTAAAAACCAACCCACTTTGGGTAGATTTTATTGTAATACCTTTGACGAAACAACCATTTAGAGCTGTTACAGTTCTCTTTCGTAACTAGGGGGTGAATATTACAGACATTGTCTATTGGCTGGAAAAGAGATGCATCATTCAGGGGAATCCAGCCCCAATACTGGATGAGGGTTTCTGGACTGGTGGTTAGAAATTTAAAATTAAGCTACACCAGTCTGATCAAGATATTGTACATCTCCCAAATTGCTTTTTTATAGGGTGAGATAAGGGTTTTCTTTTCTATCCAGAGCAACCCAGGATGTATTTTAAATTTGGTTCTCATAGACACATTAGCATGTCCTGTGAAGTGTTAAAGTGTACTTACTGTGGGGGAACAGATCATGTTAGTGCACATTGTTCCCAAGAGCCTAAATGTAATCTCTGTGATGATTTGGGACATGTATTCACTGACTGCCCTTGGGCTGCCAAAAACACAGAGAATGCTGATTTTGGGGTCCAGGATTATTATATTAAAGAAGCCACCAACCCTTCTGTAGACACTGGTCCTAGACTTCCCCCTGATAAAAGGACAACAAAGGAACCTGATTAGGTATGCCCCCCTTCAGTTCTGTTGAATGCCATCCCTGGGCCTGGATGAGTACTGGTTACTTAGCAAGAAATAGTGGAGAATCCCCCCCAAACCTGTTCGAACACCTACTTCCCATGATTTTACAGTAGTTCATAGTAAGAGAGGACAAGGTTCTAAACCTAAGATTTCAAAACTGTCGAATAGACCCCTTAGAAGATAAAAGCCTTTATGATATTCTGCAGGATGCACCCACAGAGGGGGAAGATGGGTTCTCTACTCCTATGGACAGCCAGCAACAGGCAGAGGAACTTGTGGACACTGGAGAGGTGATAGATGGTAATCCAGTTCCTAAAGTTAGTGGCAGGGTTACATGGGCCTCAAGTAAGGTGAAGTGATACAATCTCCCTTTCTTCCTTTTTTTTCTCTCTCCCCATGGCTTCTCCTAGATATCAATTCCAATTGGCATCTCTGAATGTGAATAGTATCCAGTTGGATTTTAAGAGGCTGGCTACTTATGGCCTTTTTTTAAAGTCTGACCTGGATTGTTTGTTTATGCAAGATGATCGTTTACATTCATCAGCACTTATAGAGGCAGCGACTGTAGGTTGGATATGGGGGGGCCAGTGTCTGGTCTCAGGGTACAGTTTCTTGCTCTGGCATGGGGATATTTTTTTTTTCACAAGTTAAAATATTTCAGCAATTTGAACTTGTAGAGGGCCAGATATTATTACTGGATATTTTACGGAAGGGTCTACCATTCTAGTTAGTGAACATATATGCTGCCCAAATAAAATATGACAGGGTTAGACTTTTCCGTATTGTACAGCCCTTTTTATTCACTAATATGTCAGTAATTTTAGGTGGTGACTTTAATTGTTCTCTCTCCCAGCCAGGAGGTAACCCACTGGCGAAAAAGCAGTATTGCGATGTTTCTTGTTTGCAGCAAGTCATTTTGGATGTAGGTCTGTTGGACATCTTCAGTTCCTCATTTTTAGTGGCCCCACATACATATTCTTGCAGTCCACATACCTCCAGAATAGATTATTTTTTCATTTCTAGTTTTCTTCAGGTACAGGAAGCGACTGTAGTGGATGTAGCAACCTCGGACCATCGAATGTTGGTCTTTTTCTAGGGAATCTTCCTGAACAAAGAAGAGGCCCCGGGATTTGGAAATTAAATACTCCCCTGTTAGATGTTCCGCTCATCCAAGAAGGTTTTAATAATGTTTTGGCAGCTAGGAAGTCAGTATTTTTTATATGAGGATCTAAATGAATGGTGGGAAGACTCAAAAAGGGATTTTCATTCTTACTTGCAGTCTGTAGGAAAACTTATTGGGACCTATAACACAATACACTGAGGTATTTAAGACAGAAATTACACCTTTTTGATCACCCAGCCTTATAATGCGGAGCAGGTTACCCATACTGCTATTAAGGATCTGAAAGAAAAAATAACAACCTTACAGCAGGAGATGATGAATGGGGTAGGGAAACAACAGTGTTATCAGTTATTTGGAAAAAAAAACATGATACCATCCCTTTTGCTACCCTTGCCCAAGTTCAGGAACAGTGAACTATGGCTTTTCTATAAGGGACTGATGGTAATACTATTACCGATAATTCGGCTATGTTGACAGAAATCCTTCGATATTTTTCAGCTGTTTATACAAGTGAAAATTTGCCAATTAATATTATGACACAATGGTTGCAACACTGCTCTCTTCCTAGTATTTCGGAAGAACTGGGGGAAGATCTTAACTGATCCTATAACATTATTAGAACTGCGACAGGTTATTTGGTCACTTCCTATGCGTACCTCACCTGGCAATGATGGACTGCCTCATGCCATTTATAAAATAATTTGAGAAATGTTAGGAGATGAACTGGTGGTGGTTTTAAATAAGGATCTAAATTTAGAGATTTTACCACCTAGTATGTATGAGGGGGTAATAGTACTCCTATTTAAGGAAGGAGAAAGAGGGGAGTTAAGGAACTGGTGACCCATGACTCTTCTTAACACAGATAGTAAAATACTTATGAAGGTGATAGGGAACAGATTGGTAGGAACATTAGACTCGATCATTCACCCTACACAATTTAGTGGGGCACCCACACGGAAGATACAAGATGCCTTAATACTTGTCCAGAAGATCTTGCAGAAAGGTATAACCAAGAGCTACTAGGACGTTTGGTTAGCCTGAATCAATCTAAAGCCTTTGTTAGAGTAGAATATGCATGTATGTGGGCAGGTCTGCAGGGTTATGGGTTTCCTGATCAGTTTATTTTTTGGTTGAAAGCATGTTACAAAAGTATTTATTTACTACCTAATATGAATGGGTGGGTAGGGGATAAGATTCTGGTTGGTAGGGGAGTTCGACAGGGCTGTCCCCTTAGCCCACTTTTGTATTTGCTAACGTTGGACCCCCTTCTCCACAGGATGCACAAAATAGATGACGTTATGGGACTTTCGGTGAGTAGTTCAGATACACAGATAAAGACAATTGCATATGCAGATGACCTATGTCTGATAATTGCTGATACAGCTTTGGCTATCTTGGCTCAGGATGAGATACAACTCTTTTCAGAAATGACTGGCTCAGTAATTAACAAAGGTAAATGTTGTGTATTATCGTTGGGGTGTGAGGGGTCAGTATGGTCCTCGATTTGGCAGTTTCCAGTGGTGACCGGTTATACCAAACTCTTGGCTATTTTTTTGGGTTGTCCTGATCCGCAACTTTATAATTGGGATTTAAAGCTGAAAACTGCTCATGAGATAGTCACAAAATGGAATACATGGCTTATGTCAAAATGAAAAAGGATTTACATGATTAAATCACATTTGCTACCAGTGTTTTTATTTTTACCTGCAGCCTCCCCCCCCCCAAAATCCTTGGAAACGACAGTCTATAGTGGGTTTTTTTCAGTGCCTATGGGGGAGTAGATTGAACCCCATAAAGAGAGGTGTTACTTATCAACCCGTAGCCAGAGGTGGGTTGGGAATGATTAATCCAGTAGCTTTTTTTTACATTACCTTCCTTTCTCACAATATAGCCCCTACCCTACAAAATAAAATAAAAATATGGAACCCATGGGTGATGGATGAGTTCAAACCTGTATTGCAAGCATGGGGTTCTTCAGATGTCCTTCCTAAGCAAGTGAGAATTTCCGTATTGGCCACTGTTTGGAAAGACGTAGTGGGGAAAATTAAAGTTTGGAAACTGTCCTACAGGCATCTTAGCACAGGATCTCGAAAGGCAGTATATGACTGGTTAATGTTAACATGGTTTTATGAAAATCCCTGGTTTACTGAACTTCCACCTGGGAGAAGGGATACTCTGACACATTGTCTTTGTAGCCCTCGCATCCCTACCTATATGTGGGATTTTATTTGGCTTTGTGCACATCAAAAACTGGGGTAAAAGGAAATATGAAACACAAAGGCATGGCGGATCATACCTGTCCAAGAGTTTCTACTTGTTTTGAAGTAGTAGAAACTATGCAACATTTGTTTATAGATTTTCCATATGCTGTAGAATTTTGGAATGTCTTTCATACTTATTGGACTTCTAACCCCTTTAGGGTAATAGACCCAGAAATTTGGGTAGGGGGTTTACTTCTGGTATCATGGGTCAAATCTGACTCCGGGCTGATACAATTGTTCATTGGATACGTTAAATTCCAGTTATAGCAAGCCCATCATGAATGGACTATTAGGCAGAAGACACTGTCCAGTGCACAAGTTTTCAACTCAGCCCAGAGAGAAGTCTCCCGTTGGCGCACTTTTGAGCAAAATACAGCCTCACTTGACCTTTTTAACCTATGGTGGAGACATATAACAACTTAATCTGGTTCAAGGTCAGTTGGCATTCATCTGTATCCCCCTCCCCCGGGTCGTGCCTGAAAATAGGCAGGATTTGTCTAGTGCACTTACCCGGTCAACAAAAGCTAAATAAATATGTTCTGGTTAGACACGGACTGAACATTAGATCATAGGGGGTTGAACAGCCCTCTGTTTTCTCCCCAACCTTAGGTCTCTGTGTGGTTATCCACATTTGCACCTCAGGTAGATCTTAGATAGAGGCATTAATATTCAAAAGTTATAAGTATGATTGTATAGTTTTCTTTTTTTATTTTTTTTTGTATGTCCTGCCTTAAATTGTGTTTACATTCCTCCTACACTTAAGGTTGAGAGAGGGAGTGGGTATACATAAAGTGTTTTATTGATGGTTTTGGTTGTAAGTATGTAGTACTACTCATCTGCGTTTTTGTTTGCTTTTTTATATAATTTGTATAACGCTTTATGATTTTGTCCTTATAGTCCTTTTTCAGAAAAAAAAATTGTATGTCCATACTTCTTTTTGTAGGGAGAGGGTGAAGTATTCTATTTATGTTCAGTTTTTGGTATGAAGCAATACTCATTTATGTTTTTTTTTTTTCCCTGCTGCTTTATTTGAAGAACTACTGATTTGTTTTTCTGAGATAAAAAAAACCAAAACTGGGTTCCCCTACTCTTTTAGTAGGGAAGGGGAGAGGGTAATCATGTAATGTTTTCTTTATATTTCTGGTTTTCCGTATGAAGTAATATGCAATTGTGATTTTGTTTTTGTTTTCTTATTGTTATGCTTTGTTTGCTGACACATTGATTTGTTTTATGTTCTTTTGAGTTTTGAATAAAAAATTCCCCTACTCTTTTCAATAAGTGCCATGGGATCTTTAACATCCACCTGAACTACTGCCAATCCAGGCAGATGGGACCTCGGTTTAACATCTCATCCAAAAGATGGCACCTCAAGAAGTGCAGCACCCCTCTCATGCTTCACTACAGTGTCAGTACTGGGATATTAACCCAAGTGCCAGATGTGGGAACTAAACTCACAGCCCTCTGGTCTCCCGGCCTCAGAGACGAGTGTCTTACCTACTGAGCTACTGACACTGACAAAGCTGTGAGCCCATGGCTCTTCCTCCACACCTTGATGTGCATTAAGTGCAGCCAAAGCAGTGTTCTGTGCAAATGCAGCAAAGACCCAGAACAGGTAGCAGTGTGGCTTAAGCCTGTGGGTCACTTAGGTGGCAGCATCCATGTATGAATGCAGACCGAGGGCACTTGTTTAGCATGACTTCAGGTAGTTGGAGGTTGAGATTGTTAATTTTTTTTTCTTATGGTCAGTTTTCTTACCTTGGCCCCCAGTCTGCATCAACGTCCAGGCATCCACCTCCTCCAGCTGCCATCCAAACTGCTCTGGCTCCCATCTGGGGATTCACTGCATACCCCCACAGATTGCCCCCTATGGTGGGGTGGCAGAGAGACCCCCATCTCTGCTGACACAGGATCCAGTCACTGCAGTGAGCCCTTGGAGCTGGGCATCCCACCGAACGGCCATCAAGCTGCCGCGACCAGTGCCATTTTCTTATTCCCCAGAGTCGGAGGGTGTGCAATGACACCAGTGGCCATATGCATGCACGTTTTTGCACGCATCCCCGTCCAGTCATCTGACCTTGACTCCACCCCAGTGTAGGGCATGCATCCCTGACCCTCAGTCTCCACCAGGTGGCAGTCAGATGCCGACCTTTGTGGCCCTCCCTCCCCAGAGAGGAAGAGCAGTCCATTGGATGCTCAATCCCTCTCCTCCCCTGACAGCCCTCGGCAACCCGTGCTTGCTCCTGAGCCCGGGTCATCGGCATGGTGCGATGTGTGGTGTCCAGTGCTTCAGCCCTCAGCACCATTGGGCCAGTGAAATTGTTACTCTTGATGACCTAGTGGTGGTCAGGGAGGACCAAATGCTGGGGGGAGATAGGATGGGCAGACAGGTCCCATTGTGAGGTCTGGGCCTCAGTGGGGTGGCATCTGATGCACTGGACAGGGGTTGCCCACACTGAGCATTTATACAGGCATATGTTTTAATGATCTGTAACAGGCTACACAAACTGTGGGCCTTGGTCACCAGTGACACCATACCCAGGCCAGGTAAGTATGGCTGGGTGTAAGGTGGGTGTATGCACTGACTTTTGTGTAGTTCTGTGACATGGTAGTATGTGTTAGGGATAGACCCCCAGGCACTGTGTACTCCACCTGTGTGCCATTGGTATTCCTTCTGTACATTTGGACATGCCCTACTTCATGGCCTGCTAGACATGCAGCTGGCTTGGCACCCTAACCCACAGGATGCCCTGAAGCCATGTACATGACTGGACCAGCCATGGATGCCAGACAGAGGCACCATTTGCATCAGCATGGTAGGGACTGACACAGGGCCATGGAGGCAGTTTCACAGGCATGACAGCCTTCAGAATAGTGGCATGGCATTGATAGCAATGACATTTAGCTAGCTATGGGGACACTGACATGTCACTGTCTATCACTATTTTCAGCCAGGATGACAGAAACATACATCATTTGTGTGGCTGTCTAGGGTGCTTTGCCCATGAGGATGTGGCACTATCCCTGGCAATGTCATACACATTGTACATACTATGCCATGTGGCCAAAGGCCTTCATGTGCTGGGTAATGCATGGGGTGCATGTGCTGGCCACTGTGCAGGCACCCAGCTAATAGATCTTAACCCCCAAGAATGCTGTGCCAGTATGCTGTACCTGCTTTTCTCATGTGTTACCTGATGCACCATGCATACCCATGCCTATGATGTCTGGGCAGGATCTGGAGCTGACTCTTGTTCTTGGTGGTACAGGGGCCAGGGGGGCTGTCTGGATGTGGGCACAGCACCGGGAAGTGTACACCATTGCACCCCACATGGGTGGTGCCATATCTTCTGTGCAAATGTCAGAGCACGACTGTGTGTGGTGCCACAGGAAGTGCCACAGGTACATTGCAGACCTTTCCATCCTGTCCACCCAAGGACAGGAATATGCTGTAGCTGGGGCATGTTTCAGGTGATAGGGAACACCAATCCCTCCTCAGATTCTAGATGGTAATAAACCAGCAGAAGAAACAGACAAGTGGCAAAAGCAGCAATAAATTATTTATTTTTAACAAGAATCAGACTTATAACCTAAACAGTGTCTCTCCTAAGTAGACAACTGAGAGCCACAGTTTTCAACCCCACAGAGATGGTCTCAGCGAGGATATGTAATGCAATAGTTCTTATTCAGTAGTAAGATACTGGCTATGGCAATGACTAGCACTATGTATTATAATTCCTGTTAGAGTTACACACAAGCCCTACTGACCAAAAGTTAGGTGGCTCCACAGTGTAGATAACATTGTATGGAAAGTGTAATGTCAGCTGAAATGAACAGAGAGCTCATACAAGGTACAAGAAGAACATGTGCAATATTACATAGAAACATAGAACATAGAACATAGAAGCTGACAGCAGATAAGAACTGCAAGGCCGATCCAGCCTGCCCATTTTTTCTGCCTTATGAATGTGCCATCGGCCTTTACTCTGTCAATGGCCTATCTATTCATACTCCTCTGTATTGCTCCCTTATGCCTATCCCATGCATGTCTGAAGCCCTGCACTGTATTTATATCCACCACTTCCTGAGGTAGGCCAGTCTATGCATCTATCACCCTTTCTGTGAAAAAGCACTTCCTCACATTACCCCTTAATCAGCCTTCCTCAAATCTGATGCTGTGTCCTACTGTTCTGCTATTTTTCTTATATTGAAACATGTTAGACTCTTTCACCTTGTTAATGCCCTTAAGATGTTTGACTGTTTTATTTTTATCACCTCTCTCCCTCCTTTGCCATAGGGTATACATATTGAGCTCTGTTAATCTGTCCTCATATGTTTTCTGATGCAGTCCCTGCACCGTTTTGGTTGCCTTTCTCTGGACTGCCTCTATTTTATTAATGTCCTTGTGCAGGTGTGGCTTCCAGTACTGCATGCTGTACTTCAGATGGGACCTAACCAGTGTCTTTTAAAGAGGGATTATTACCTCCCTCTTGTGTCTTGCGATACCCCTACTCATAAACCCCAACATCCCCCTAGCCTTACCTACTGCTTTAGTGGTCTGCTTGGATGATTTCAGGTCATCTGTGATGATGATATACAAGTATTTTCCTTCCCTGGTGATTGCCAGCAACTCCCCTCCCAAACTATAGGTGACTTCAGGGTCTTTCTTCCCTATGTGCATGATCTTGCACCTCTTAGCATTAAACTCCAGTTGTCACTCTTCCAACCATTTTGCCAGTTTATCCAGATCTCTTCTCATTCTGCCCACCCCATCTGGATCATCTACTCTGTTACAGACCTTGGTGTCATCTGCAAACAGACAAACCTAGCCCTCCAGTCCATCTGCAATGTCACTGATGAAGATATTGAAGAAGACTGGCCGTAGGACTGACCCCTGAGGTACCCCACTTGTGACTTGCATCACTTCTGACTGTATACCTTTTACCACCACTCTCTGTTTTCTGTCCGTCAACCAGTTTGCCACCCAGTTGACCAACTTCTGACCCACCCCGAGCCTACCCAGCTTATTAATCAATCTTCTATGTGGAGCAGTATTGAAAGCTTTGCTGAAGTCAAGGTAGGCAACATCAACTGCTCTCCTTGGTCCACCACTCTGGTTACCCAGTCAAGTAAATTTATGAGATTAGTTTGACAGGACCTTCCTGTTGCAATCCCATGCTGTCTTGGATCTTGTGCTCCTATGGATTCCAGGTGTTGCACTATCCTTTCCTTAAGGAGCGCCTCCATAATCTTACCCACTTCTGAGGTAAGACTGACTGGTCTGTAGTTCCCTGCCTCCTCCCTGCTACCTTTCTTGTGGAGCAGGAACACATGAGCCCTTCTTCAGTCTTCTGGGACCTCTCCTGTGCTCAGAGACTCACTAAACAGTTCTGATAATGGCTCTACTAGTTCCACCCTTAGCTCCTTTAGTACCCTGGGATGTATGTCATCAGGTCCCATTGCCTTGTCCACTCTGAGCTTATCAAGCTCTTGTAGGACCCTTTCTTTTGTGAAGGGACTAGTGCACACCTCCCTTCCCCACCTGTGTCCATGGTGCTCAGCTGTGGGCCTTGCCCTACCTTCTCTTCAGTAAATACTGCACAAAAGTATCTATTTAGGATAGATGCTTTTACATGGTCCTCCTCCTCACATGCACCCTTATCCCCTTTGATCTTAGCAATACCCCCTCTGGACTTTCTCCTTTCACTAATGTATCTATAGAAAGTTGTGTCACCTTCTTTTACTGTTTGTGCTAGTGTTTCCTTGGTTTGGGCCTTTGTCTGCCTTACTGCCTTCCCTGCTTCCCTTAGGGAAGTTTGGTATGCCTCCCTATCTTCATCCCGCTGCATTCCCCTTATATTTCCTGAAGGCCAGCCTTTTGACTTTGATCATTTCTGCTATTGTTTATGAGAACCAAAGTGGTTTCCTTCTTTTTCACTTCCTTTTCTCTCTAACACAATGGGATGTTGATTCAAGTACTGCATCCTTAATGCTTGCCCACTTTGCCTGTACCCCCTCACCTGTATTTCTTCTTGCTAGGGCTAACTTAACTCTGTTGGCCATCTTATCAAAGTCAGCTCCTCTGAAGTCCCATATTTTTGCCTTGGAATGGGATGACTTAGTTGTAGTGGCCAAACTGAACCAAACCATGTGATGGTCACTGACCCCCAGGTGACCTTCTACCTGGAGATCTGTGATCCTTTACCTGTTAGTCAGTACTAGATCTAGGATTGCCCTATCTCTTGTGGGTTGTTGTACCAGTTGTTTGAGGCCCTCCCCTGCATGGAATCCACTATGTGTCTAGTTCTGGCAGATGTTCCTGCTGGTATTGATCAAACTGTATCTTGCATGTTGCATTCTCCCATTATCAAACCTCCACTTTAGCTGTCCTGTTTTGTACATCTTGTAGCAGTAATGTGTCTATGTCCTCCCCTTGTTCTGGAGGCTTGTAGACAACCCCAGTTCATATGGCTGTCCAATACCTGATTTGTTATAATATGTATAACATAAGGTTTGTCTAAGGTGCAGATTGGGAGGCCAATTATGGTGTGAGTACTGAGTGTAACATTCCCTCCCTTGTTGCCTTACTGAAAAGGCAATGCAGTATTGTGCACATTGTGTGGCCAGCAGTATCATTTATAGACCAAATGTGCGAGTCTTGTAAAGGAATTTGAGTCTTTAACGGTGTTGTTTTAGAGTGTGCCATAGACAGTAAAGTGTTAGTTTCAAAAATATAATCAAAAACAGTTGTATAATAGCAACAAAAATACTTTAAAAGTTACTTGTAACCAGGTATTGGAGACTGTGATGATAAAATTGCCATAATCAAGTGTTGGAAGAAAAACAGTATGGCAAATATCAGTGCTTTTATATGTGACAAAGGAAAGGTTTAGGTTTTACTGTAGAAAAACATTTCATAATTGATTACTACGCAGTATACCGATTGCATGAAAAGCCTTGTTAAAATTGGTTTATATCATACGTATAGTTAAGGTAAAGATGAAGGGAGTCTTATTCTGGAGTGGGTACAATGGTACTCACAGACTGATCAAAAATGGAATGATTTGTTTGTAAATGACAAAACAGAAACTAGGCATGTCCACACCACAATTGATTTATGTATGATAAAGGGTATTGATGTTTGTAACCACATAACATGCTTGGTAAAAACAGTATTGAATACATTGTTGAACATAAAAGGATACACCATTGTCCAGTGATGATGAACACTGCACGTTGAGTCTGGATAAGGCATGTGACAGCGGCATACGTTTTGCTTGATTGAAGAATTTGTTGGTAATGTTTCTTGACAGATAGGCCATTATAAAATGGATATGACCAGTTCAGAAAGTTTATGTGAGTAACAGTCCATAATGTTCACATGAGTAACCACAAAGCAGCATAGTTACAGGTGAAATGTAATTTACAGAAAGGTGGTAACCCCACAAGGCACATGGGGTTATGCAGACGTTGAGTTGAAGATGACACACCAGCATAGTAAGAACATCAGTGTTCAGGTTGCTGGCTGCTGGATGGCTGGATTTACAGAGGCCTTGGCATGGGGTGCATTAGATGATTGCACATTGAGTCTTTCAATGGAATAGCCACACACACAGGCATAGCATTTGTGTTGTGGAAGTTGATCACACCCCTGCACAAAGATTAACAGTTCATAAGAGAGCACGTGACAGTCCATAATAGAACAATCAGTTTGTATGAGGTGCCAGCTAGACTTGAAAAACCCCAGCAGTGAAGAAAAGTTTAAAGAGTTGCTTGAAGACCTTACACATGCCATTTTGTTGAAACCAGTAAGCTTTGTAAAAGTGCTGTTATAAACACAGTTGATAAAAACACACATAGTTATTTTGCATGGAAAAAGGACAAAGTTATTAGCAATGTCTTTGACTAAGGTGTGGTGTGACATAACCTAAGTTCTTGGCAATCATAAGAGAAAAATGGCATTGACCATGCACTCGGAGGTGTAGGCCAAGGTCCATAAGGAGGAAATACCATTTGGTCATCTGTAAATACAACCTGTTTCCAGGTCTCAGAAGAAGTTGTGACAGTAATTAAAAACATATTTCCCCTGCCTATGTGTTGCATTTTTGGCCTAGTGTAGGCATGTCTTATGAAATAGTGAAGCAGCATGCACTTTAAACTTTTAACTTACGACTGTATGCCATTTATACCATGTAATACTGAGGTAAATACATCTTGGCCTATACTTGTGGCAGCACCTGTTGCACTTGTGAAGTTTGAAAAAGGGGTCTCTCTGGGGGTCTTTCTTGTGTGTTTTGGACAAAATAGTCCTAGGTATACAATAGTGTAGGGCCCTGCCACTGGGTCTTGAGTATGTGTTTGATTTGTTTCAATGAGGTCTAGTAACATGGCACTATGAAACCTAGAAATGTTGGTACAGAAGCAGAGTATAAATTCTGCCATTTTGTAATTGGCTAGATGTAAAGAGTACCTGGGAGTGATGAAGTAATCAGACCACTAGTTGGTCTGGGTTGCTGCATTCCACTGTTGTGGGAACAAAAATGTGGGTTATTGTTGGGAGGCTTTAGAACACTATTAGCTTATAAAAAGAAACAACTAATTTGTTTTTGAAGTTGTTGTATATCCCCCCATTGTCAGGTTGACATATTTAGCTTGTAATACACTCCACACCAGGCCTGTTGCACCCAAATCCCACTGAGGGTGTAGTAAGGTGGAACATCCCAGGATGTGGAGCAGTTTGTGGGGCTTATACTTGATAAGCTGCAACTACATGTAAAAACACAATATCATGAAACCTAAACATTTGTAATGACACAATGACCATGTTGGGCATTGTGTGCCACAATATTTTGAGACACAAAGGTACTGAACATTTCTAAAACAAAATTCTAGAGATTATAGTCAGGCCCCTGAATGTTCTGTGGTTGAAAGGTGTGTGCATGCAGTTTGTCAGGTACCTGGTGAAATGACATGCACAGGGTGGGTATACCATTTAAGTGTTTGTGTAACCACACAGTGTTGCATGTTTAGTTGTATTGAAAGAATTGTTTTTTTTTGGTATCCTCCCAACTCTCTGTGTTTGTGGGTTTGAAAAACAAATAAACAAAAAAAACCATAAGGGGGCCTGGACTGCCATGCAATATGGTTGTGGTTGACATGGTCTTTTCAGGATATGCCATCTGGAATGATGAGTAAATTAGGTAAAGTTCTTCTGTGTTTGGAAAGGTGGATATTTCTTGTTATCCAATAGAAGTCTGTTGCATTGTCCAGTAAAGACAAGAAGGAGCAGGTGAAGGTACAACCTGCCTTCACCAGTTCAGCTGATTACTTATTAAGGGCTTAAGTCCCTTGCAGCAGGCCAGTGCTGGTTGACATAAAGCCATCCATTAACAAGTTTTTTGTGGTTTGGTCACCATGTTTGACAGACAGAAGGAGTGAACTGATTTACAATGTTAGAGTGCACTGGGCCTTTCCAAACTTTGAGCAACAAATGGGTTATTTGCAGACACACTTTTTTAATTTCTATAACTTGGGGAGAGATTGGTTTACCTCTTTTATGTCTGGATGTGTCAGCCATGGCTCCATCAGGTCCAGAGGGACTTTTATTTCTGTTGCATGCAGCCACCAGGTGTTGCACTAGAATGGACAAGGGGCATGATTTATACTCCCTCCCCAAAGCTCCTTCTTTGCTGAAAGATGCAGCTTAGTTATTGTAGTAATGGAAGGGTTGTACTTTGGGTTGACCAATGGTGGCACAGAGGCCAGGTAGCAAATTAGAAAAGTCCCACTAAAGTTAGCTGTAACGGGTTTTTTTAATAGATATCAGATGATGCTTTATTGACAGTAAGGGTGCAGACATTTAACCACAAATGTGCTTGCAATCTTATTAGCCAGTCATCACCTGAAAAGGTGCATGCTGAATAGGATACTGATGGGGTGACCTCATTGCCACTAGAAATAAGGACATCCTAAAGTGTTTCAACAGTGACAACATTACATTGCAATCAGCCTACTAGTTTGGGGTTTATACTTTACCAGAAAATGGAGGCCAGTAAGTAGGCTCTTCAAGATTAGTGCCCCTGGGTCTTATTGCAAAGGACTCTCTTCTTTCTGAGAAATCTGAGAGATGGAATCACTTCTGAAGGAAAGAATTGTTGAGTATCTCGAGGCCAGAGGGGCTCAGGGCCCAAGGCAGCATGGATTCACAGGAGGAAGGTCATGCCAGACAAATCTGAGATTTTTTTGACTGGGTGACCAAAGTAGTAGATCAGGGAAGGGCTGTGGACATGGCCTACCTAGACTTTAGCAAGGCATTTGACACAGTCCCACACAAAAGACTAATATACAGTTAGCCAGCCTGGGAGTGGGTCCCAAGATGACAGCCTGGGTAAAGAATTGGCTGGAGAATAGGACACAGAGAGTAATAGTAAATGGAGTCCACTCTGAAGAAAGGGGGTTACTAGCGGGTACTGCAGGGTTCAAGTATTAGGATCGGTCCTCTTCAATGTCTTTATAAGTGACATTGCAGAGGGACTGGAAGGAAAGTATGTCTCTTTGCAGATGACACAAAGATCTGCAACAGAGTTGATGCACAAGGTGGGGTGGAAAAGGATGAGAAGGGACTTGGCAAGGTTAGAGGAATGGTCAAATGTATGGCAGCTTAGATTCAATGCTAAGAAGTGCAAGGTAATGCACCTGGGAAACAAAAACCAGGAAATAGTACACAATGGGGGTGAGATACTAACAACAACAAAATGGAAAGGGACCTGGGGTAGTCATATCAGATGACCCAAAGGTGGGCAAGCAATGTGAGAGGGCAGCAAGGAGGGCTGGGGGGATACTGGTATGCATAGGGAGAGGCATCACCAGTAGAAAACTAGAAGTTATTATCCCTCTGTACAGACAGTTGGTGAGACCCCATCTGGAGCACTGCATGCAGTTCTGGAGACCCAATCTCCACAAGGACATAGACAGGATGGAGGCTGTCCAGAGGAGGGCAACTAAAATGGTGCAGGGTCTGCAGCGGAAGACATATGGAGAGAGACTTAAGAAGCTGAACATGTATAGCCTCGAGGAAAGGAGGGAGAGAAGGGACATGATAGAAACTTTAAAGTATCTCAAAGGAATCAACAAAGTCCAAGAGGGTAGCATCTTTCAGAAAAAGAGGTGTGCAAGAACAAGGGGACACAAGTTGAAGATAGAAGGGGGGCAGCTCAGAGGTAATTTAAGGAAGTATTTTTTTACAAAGAGGGTTGTGGATGCGTGGAACAGCCTTCCAGAGGAGGTTGTGGAGTCAAAAACAGTGGTGGAATTCAAGCATGCATGGGACAGTCATAAGGCAATTCTAGGGGGTTGGGGTAAGAAGAAGTAGACTGCTGGTTAACTAGGATCTGCAGCTTATCCATTAGGTACGGAAATGGACAGACTGGGTGGGCCAAGCGGTCCTTATCTGCCGTCAAAATCTATGTTTCTATGAGAAAGAAAGAAAGAAAGAAAGAAAGAAAGAAAGAAAGAAGGAAAGAAAGAGAGAGAGAGGAAGGGAAGGAAGGAAGGAAGGAAGGAAGGAAGGAAGGAAGGAAGGAAGGAAGGAAGGAAGGAAGGAAGGAAGGAAGGAAGGAAACACACAACACAAAGGAACATCTTTTCAGATGGTTCTCTCTGTGAGAGGTTAGCACTGATTTTAAAAATGCTTCTGCATTAGGGTTACACAGAGGTATGCCTTCAGCTACCCTAATCATGAGTAGGTGTTATCTTGTGGCTACCAGCCACACTCCAATGGATTCCTGAAAATAAAATATGGTTACCAAAAAGTCAGAGAACTGAAGTGTCCATAGATTCTCTGTCTTTAATATGAGCTCTTAAAAGATCTGGATTAATGCCAATTGTATTTTATGATATAATGTATGTAAATATATTTTTAGAATGCATTCATCTTTTAGAGAAGGACTGGCAGGATGGCCTGAAACTACCATGGCAAGTATCTTTGGGAGAGTTGTATGTTGCACAGGCTGTGGGGCGGCAATCATGCTAAATTGGGCATGGAGGGAGGGAGGGAGGCGGCCCACTCTGCAGGCAGTTGTGGTAGATCAGGGGAGAGGTAAACTGGCTATGGAGACAGTTGGAGGATCTGGGGGGGGTCGATGAAGGAAAATGGGAGGGGATATGGGTGGCAGGTGGGAGAGGCTGAAGTGAGGCTGGGGCATGGCTCAGAAATTAGGTGGGGGCTACAATGCGAAAACCAGGAGGAGAGAAATTAGGAAACAAGGACCCTTGTCAAAGGAAGCCTATGTCACAGTGAAAACTTAGGGGGTAAATAGTCCAGTTCAAAGGAGGGGGTCAGATCTCAAGAGACAAATAGAGGGAAGCCTAGATGAGCAGACAGTAGAAAAGTTGAGCTGAAGGAGAACAGGTGGTCAGGAGGGGTGGTAATAAGGCATTCTAGAGGGGCAGGCAGGGGGAATCTAGACAGGAGTTGGAGACTGGCACAGAGTGTTACAATATATTTGAGCTACTAAGCATTCTAGAAAGTGAGGAAGGGGGAAGTGGAATTGAGGGGAATGAAATTGAGGGCACAGAGAGTAAATTGGACACCCAGAGAGGGTCAGTGACCAGTAATGAGAAGGCTAGAAATAGCTCCTGTGGGAGAAGTGGGGACTTAACTGTTAAGCAAAATGGGGAGGCACCATATAGTAGGCATGGGGGTTGAGGGCATGAGTGATAGGAAACAGGAAAATAAGGAGGAGAGGGAGGGGAGCACATCGAGGAAGCCAGACTGTGCCAGAGAGGGGGCCCTAGGTAAAGGGGATCAACAGTGGGCTACTGGAGGCAAAGGTATTAATATGAGGGGGGAGGACGACGGACTGGGGGAAGGGTAAATGATCAAGACCTGGGAGACAGGCATGGACAAGAAAGGGATAAAGGGGATATCCAATCGTGGGGGTTGAGGCAAGTGCGCATACAAAGGGTGTCAGGAAGAGGAGGGTGACAAGGGGATCTTTCATAAGGAGGCTGGAGGACTCCTAGGGGAGGTAGACATTGGATCAAGGTGGGTAGGGGCCGGAGCACAAAAAATCAAGGAAATCATAAGGAAGAAGGGGTCATTAAGGTTCTTCTGCTAGGGGATTCCATGATTAGGGGATATGCCTGGAGGGACAGGTGGAAACACCCCAGCCAGGTTAAGGTAGTGGGTATCTCTGGACTGACGTTGCACAGGGCAAAGTTCCTGGTGTACAAACTGGCTAGGGATTGTGGAGGGAAACCAGATTTTCTGGTGCATCTGGGGACAAATGATATACAGGGAAATAGCGTACTGGAAATCCAAGCAAGGTTCCGAAAACTGGACAGAGTATGTCAGGATAATGGATGCAACATTTCCTTCTTGGAAATATTGCCAGTACCAAGGGCTTCTGTGGAGAACAAATCGAAGATAGCAGAGGTGAATGACTGGCTTAGAAAGTGGGGTAATGAAACGAATTGGGGTACTGGGGGAGGTGTGGGAGGATAGGGGACTGTATGCCAGGGATAGACTTCACCTTAACCTGATAGGGTAGGAGGTCCTTAATCATTATACCCTGAGCAGCCATTTTGTATCAGGAGAATCAATAGATGGTTCAGACTTCATATGGAGCTATTAGGTATAATGAGTTAAGAAGGGGTTGATGGACTATAGTCAAGCTAAGCAGGGTTTAAACCTGTGAGGTGAGGATAAGGGAGGGGTAGACCAGAAGTCCCTACCTCTCTATGAGGGGCCTAGCCCTCAGACCCAAGGTGGGGTGGGAAACAGAGCAGCAGAGGACAATACAGTGAGGTCTAAAGGAGGTCAGAGGCATATGGTATCCAGGGGGAGGCATGGCAAAAGGGAGCAGGAGCAAGGATTGTGGGGTGGTGCTAGTAAATGCCAGGAGCTTGGGAAATAAGGGGCCGGAGTTCCAGGCCATGTTGTTCGAACGAGGGATAGATGTGGCGGCAGTAACGGAAACATTGGCCAACACAAACCATGATTGGGACTTAAATGTAAAGGGGTACACTATGCTTAGGAAGGATAGAAAGGAGGGAAGAGGGGGATAAGTGGCTATGTTCATCAAGGATAGCATAGAAATTTCCAGGGTTGAAGAGGCAGAGGGAAATGTACAGGCCTTATGGGTCACCTTGTGAATCCCAGTAGGAGGAAAGGTCAAATTGGAAGTGGTCTATAGGCCCCCAGGTATGGGGATGTTCTGGAGGATTGTCTGCTGGATAACATTATAGCCCAGTGTGGACCAAAGGGGGAAGGAGTGGTGTTAATGGGGAACCTAAATATGCCAGCTACAAACTGGGAAACCATGACTTCTAAGGTGGCTAAGGAGCAGAGACTGCTGGACGGCTTTTGAGATATGTTCTCCAAGCATAATGTATTGGAGCCTATGAGATATGGGCATTTCCTTGACGTGGCCCTGGCGGAAGGGGAACTGGTGAGGGATCTGACAGTAGAGGATCACTTGGCTAGAAGTGACCATGACACTGCCTGGTTTTGAATAAACCTGGGGAGAGGAGGGGGGGGGACAGTTCTAGGACTTTGGCTGTGGATTTCAGGGAGGTGGATTTTAAGGGCATAGGGAAGATATCCAAGGATCATTAGAAGAGGATTACAACTAGGATGTTGAAGAGAGATGGGAGGTCATTAAGCGGGGACTGCAGGAGGCAGTTAGGAGCTGTGCAAAGGCGAAGCAAAAGGGGGTGAGGTCACGTAAACCATGCTGGTGGTCCAGTGAGGTTCAGGAGGCGGTCAGGGAAGAGAAGGCTGCCTACAGAGATTACAAAAAAATGAGAGGGAAAAAGGAAATGGAAGCTTACTGTATTGCAGCCAGACAAGCCACCCAGATGGTAAGGGGACCAAGTCCAGTAAGGAACAACGACTGGCACAGGGGACACGGGGAAGGGAAAAGGGGTTCTTTAGGTATATTGGGGAGCAGAGAAAGACCAATGGCCAGATCGGCAGATTAATAACAGAAGGTGAGTGGGTGGATGAGGTGAGGAACCAGTCGGAGGTCCTAAATGACTACTTTGACTCTGTGTTTACTAGGGAGAGGGATGGGAAACTGACAAAGCTGGATCGGTTACAGTTAGAAGAAACAGGGGGCAGGAACAGCAGAACAACATACAAGGAAAAGCAGGGAGGGATGTGTACCCCAGGAATTTCACATCGGGATGAATCGGCCAGTAGGGGGGAAGGGACAGATGATGAAATCACCACTGAACGGGTGTGGAAGGCCCTTAAGGCCCTAAAAATGGAAAAATCCCCAGGGCCAGATGTCATACATCTGAGAGTTCTATGGGAATTGGCGGGTGTACTAGCTGTGCCCCAGGTGAAGCTCTACAATAGGTCACTCGAGACTGGGATAGTGCCTAGGGATTGGAGAGAGGCAAATATGGTGGCAATCCATAAAGAGGGGTCCAGGGAAGTGACCAGTAACTATAGACCTGTCAGTCTGAAGTCAGTGGTGGGTAAAATAATGGAGAGTATACTGATGGAACACTTGGGGGGGGGTTCTTGGAGGAGATAGGATGTCAGGATAGTCACCAACATGGGTTTGTGCTGGGTAGATCACGTCAAACTAACCTTGTGGAGTTCTATGTATGGGTAACATCAGAACTGGACAAGGGAAATCTGCTGCATGTGCTATTCTTGGACTTCAGCAAGGCATTTGACTCGGTTCCTCACAAAGGCCTTCTGGAGAAACTGAGGGAAATGGGAGTAGACCCATTGAAGTTCAGATGGAAAGGAAACTGGCTGGCTGAGAGCACCCAGAGGGTAGTGGTCAGTGAGGAGATCTCAACTCCTAGAGGGATCATGAGTGGGGTACTGCAAGGCTCGATCCTGGGGCCGATCTTGTTTAAGGCATACATCTCAGATGTCAGGGAGGGTATAGGGTGTGAAATGAGTCTCTTCACTGATGACTGCAAGCTGGGAGCAGTGGTTGAGGGGGAGGAGGGGTGGGTAGCCCTTCAAGGGGACCTGCAGACCCCGGATAGACGGGCTCACACCTGGAAATTAAATTTGAATTCCTCAAAGTGCAAGATGTTACACCTTGGGAGGGGGAACCCTAAACACGAGTGCATCCTGGGTAGGGAGGTGATGGAGGCCATGTCAGGAGAAAAAGACCTAGGGGTCCTAGATGATGCAAGTATGAATAACTGTGAACAGTGCAGTAGGGTGGCAGTCAAGGCAGACAGGATGTTGGGCTGCATAGCAAGGGGGATCATCTCAAGGAGTAGGGAAGTGATTCTGCTTCTGTATAAAGGTCTGCTTAGACCACACCTTGAGTATTGTGTGTAGTTCTGGAGACCGCACCTGAGAAGGGGCATACAGCTCCTGGAAAGAGTCCAGAGGAGGGCAACCAAGGAGATCCAGGGTCTGGGGATTTGATATGAGGAGAGAGACTGGAGGAGCTTGGCCTGTTTTCATTGGAGGAGAAGAGGGACCGGGGGGTAAATGATTGAGGTCTTCCAGTACCTTAAGGGGATAAATAGGGTAAAGAAGGAGGGGAATTTTAGATTAAAGGAGGGGGGTTACACCAGACGGCATGGTTTAAAGTTGGAAGGAGGAAGGATGAGGGGGAAAGAGGAGGAGGGTATTTCACTAAGAGGGTGGTGAAACCTTGGAATACACTCCTCAATGAGCTGGTTCTGGCTTCTACTGTGGAGAGGTTCAAGACAGGGTGGAACAGGTACAGAATGGGGATGAAGCATGGGTGGGCCTAGACCAGGGGGCCTGGATGGACGTCAGAAGAAGACAGAAATGCGATGGGGTTGGGGGGCCTCTGTACCCACCTGGGGCCCTGAGGCATGAGCAGACTCGACAACCATAAGGCCTACTCTGCTGGCAATTACTAAGCTAATATGTATGTTAGTATGTCAGTATCTTACATATAAAAGGTGGTAACAGTCAGGCCTGTAATAAAAGTTATGATCATTAAACACAGTTGGTTAAGATCTCCTAAAACAGCTGTAATATTTTGAAGCAGTATACTTATAGCAAGCTTTGTTAAAATAATTGGCTCATTTTAAATGCTGGGGTGATTAGCCCCCGTCTTGTGTGGCATGGGAATCACATGATATATTACATGGACAGAGAAGCCATGTTAAAAATGAACTTTGTGAAGGAAGACATATGTAGGGATGGATGGGGTTAGAGATAACAAAAGGTTCTGGCTGCAAACCCAGAAAAAAATGTCTGTCCTTTTTGTTTGAACAGATTGCAAGTACTGTAAATCTTAAAGAAAGAAATTAAGTAAATTGTAAGGTTCACACTTGGTGTGTTTTCATGAAAACATAAGTAGGAAAACACATCAAGTTTGAACTGGTAGTGAGATAGAACTTTGAAATACAAGAAAGTTAAGTAACTTGCCAAAGGTCACATAGTGTGCAAGCAAGGGTTGCTGGGATTCAAACCCAGCTGTTTCAGCAGTGTCTTTGAACACTACACATATTCAAGTGTCTTTTAATGATAAAAGAGCACAAAGTGAAGCTGCTGGTTGAGGCAATACAAAAAAATTGCTTAACACAAAATGTATGATTAGATTGGCATGTTATTTGATGTTAGTTTGCTAAAGTAATGCCCATATTTTCATTAGAAAACTATAAAAGTGTTTTAGATATGTGCTGCCTGCTGTCTATCTTGCAACAAACTACAATTAATTTGAACCAACAAGTTTATATATCTCATGCACATTTTTTCAAAATAAAACTTTTAAACACCTTCCACCCACTTTGTAAACTGAAACATTATTTCTGTTCATTTGACACCAACAAGATCTTATTTGAAAATACAGTACAATACACTATCTGTAAGTGAAGACCCATCTAGGAGACCAGGACTACGCCTTTTGGCAAGGCGCTGAAATATGGCACCTGGCCATTTTGAAACCTCTGTGACTAACATTTTATTCCTCTTCAGCAAAGAGTTTCTGGTTTTAACTGGATGTACGATAAAGGCATTTGTAGCTGTTAATCACAAAATATTTTCACCTAGTAATTGCTTGGCACGTTGTCTGCAAATTATAAATCTTTCTACACATTACAATCTATGACATCATATCTCTTCACCTTCAAAACCACATACTCCAACCAGCAATCTACATATGAATGTCATTCACTAACCCTATCTGGGTAGTACAAATCTTTTATTAAAAGACTAATTAAAGCAATCAGATAAGCAGAGGCATAAAAAAAAAAAAACGTTTGGTCTTCTACCGTAACTCCTATTACAAAACATGCTCTTTTTGTTGAAGGCAGTCAAGGCCATCTTTAGAGCAACCTTGAGACCAGTTCATAACCATAGAACACAGATATACACTGGGAAAATAAGAATGAGAAAGAGAGAAAGCATTACTTTGTTTAGTATGTGTGTTATTATAGAAATGAAGTAGACAGACAACAACTAAAAAACTGTAGGACAAAATGCACAATATCTTATCCCATGACAACAACTTTTAGGACACTTACCTTACCCCATGGCAAGGTATTTTCTTTCTTTCTGTGCATTGACACTCCGGTCCAGGAGAATGACACAAAGCCTTGATAATTACCTCTGAGTGCTGCAGCTATTAACCCCAAGTGCTGCAAATATTAATCCTTCTAAATCAGCTTTCTTTTTGGTCATTTCAGGAGTCTGCCAAACCATCTCCCTTTTAAGAGCTGTGTTTTCAGTTTAATGGTATAGAATGGGGATTGTGATGCTTTTAAAGCAGCGAAGGATACTATTAAAGCAAGGAAGAGTACTGTGACCAACAGACCATGTAAAGAGTGGGTCTGTGTAGTCTGTAAAATTTGTAGCAGCACTGTGTACTGGGTTGAGATCCTACTGGTGGATGTCCCCAGTACCGGGATTTGGGAAAAAGGGGTGCCCCCATAGGAGGCAAGAAAACTTGAGTCACAAAGCCTCAAATCTGCACAGATATTAAACTTTGGTGGGGAAATTGTCAAATTTACCCGTCTGAGGTCACCTGCTATATATGCATCCACAGTGGCTGAACAGAAAGATGGTTGGGCAGTCTGCACTCAACCCAGTACGGCAACTCAAAACTAGTGTTGATTAATATGAAACAGAATCAACCTTGGCCATTAAGCAGCCAGACCTTACAGGAAACTACAGAGTTAACAACACAGAGAGGTGGTGCAGGTGTATACATCTAACAACAAGGGAAGGGTAAGCCAGTAAGTGAGTGAATCTTCACTAGCTTAGACCATCTGAGTTATGGCACCAATTGTTAGGGAACACCAAGCCCTCCTTAGATTCTAGGTGGTAATAAACCAGAGAAGAAATGACAGACAAGTGCCAAAAGCAGTAATAAGTTGTTTATTACTTACAAGAATCAGACTTATACCCTAAACAGTATCTCACCTAAGTAGACAACTGGCAGCCACAGTTTTCATCCCCCACAAAGATGGCCTTAGTGAGAATATGTAATGCAACAGTTCTTATAGTAAGATAGTGGCTATGACAACGGCTAGCCCATGTGTATATTATAATTACTGTTAGAGTTGCAGACAAGCCGTATTGACCCAAAGTTTGGTGGCTCCACAGTGTAGATAACATTATACAGAAAGTTTAATGTCAGCTGAAATAAACAAAGCACTCATGCAAGGTACAGGAAGAACACATGCAATATTACACAATAAGGGTAGTATTACACAAATCCAAAAGGTGGCAGTGCAGACTGTATAATGATTTATTAGAAGATAACAAAGACTCAAGTGTCTTGGCATACTAAATGTTGTTACTAAGCTGAGTAAAGTAAAATCATAATGTTTCCTTGGCTACTTATGCTTGTATGGTAAGTGCCAATGCCCTACGAGTTAGTAGTGATTTGTCATAATATGCATAGCATAAGGTTTGTCTAAGGTGCACAACGGGAGGCCATTTAGGATGTGGAACTGAGTGTAACACAGGCATGTGGGTGGTTATACTGAGTAGTGTGTACTGAATGAAGCCCTGTGTATTAGTGTGGGGAACTGATCAAACCTACCTTTTTCTCCCCCTGCAGAGCTTGATGCACAATCCACCTAGGACAGGACAGTTCTGATGCTGCATGGGGCACCTGTTGCACGTGCACCCATCCAGTGTATGGGTTACAGTCCAGTCACTGGTATACCATGCCTGATCCATTCTGACACTCAAACAACCATCATCCTTGTGTGGCATGGTTGTGCATGTGCTGTCTGGATTTACTGTGGATGCACATAATAGGCAACACCTGCATGCCCCATCCTGTGTGCACAGCTGGCTGTCCATTTTCTTTCTATCTATAGATGTCCAGAGGAGTCCCAGCCAACACCTGCAGCTGGAAACCTTCAAGGGCCATGATGATTTGCTTCACTGGCTGGCGTGGCAGTAGCGCCTGATCCTGAGGGCCCTAGAAGAGGTTGCAGAGGTCGACCAAGAGGTGGTGGCAGCGTGGCACCACCAGCAAGCACCACCTCCAGCACCATTCACATTATAAGCATGCTTGCAACACAGGCATTCACATTTGTTACCACCCCATCTGGACTGTATTCACCCCATGTTTGCACCCCACCCCATGTTTACCTTCCCCTACCTTCCCCTTTTCCTCCCTTTCCTGTTATTATGGCCTGTTGCCTTTTCATACAATTAAAGTTTATTTTTTGTTCCTGAAGCAGCTGTGTAGTGTGTCTGTCCTTGGTGCCCACTCCACCCACTCATGGCCACCCCCACTGTGCAGCTCTGTACTAGTGCCCTTGACAGGGATGCGCCACTGCATGTCCCCTTCTTGGTTTGCACTAAATCTCCTTAGTCTATATTCAGTGCTGTGTGCTTCTGCTGCACTGCACTCACCTGTCAATTGTGCAGAGCACACTTTATATTCAGAGGGTACGGCACTGACACTATGTCTCTGAATATAACATGCTATGGGACTGATACAGATTCAAACAGCAGGGCAGCATGAACACTGTGCATATGTGCACTTTGAATATCTGCCCTTCATCTGTTTCCTGCTGCAGTGCAAGCGTGTGATCTGCAGGTCACATGATGCAGCAACAACACTGGATGATTCAGCCATTTTGTGATGTCTCAATGAACTCTGCCAGCTAAGTTGTTTATTTGAAACTACACTAAGTTACCAATACCTCGAAGTTTGACTTTGCAAAGTGCAAGTAACTTCACAAAGTTGCAAGATTTCTTGAAGTTATTGTGAATTGAAGTTTGCAAAACTCTGCACACCTCCACTATTCACCCACTAAACCAATCATTATGAAAATTATAGGATCAAGAGTAGCAGTAGTAGTTTTATTTATTCGGGGTTCCCTTCCCTGAAGGCCCAGGGCACCATTACAGAAATAGTAAAATACAAATTCTAAAACAAAACAAAACAGCTCACAACCCTGTTAAATACAACTAAATTTAATAAATACAATTTAAAAAACTTATAGCTAATATACCCATGTAACCCCCAAAAGCTTGGCTGAACAAAAAAGATTTCAGATCCCATTTAAACGCCTCAGCCAAGGTGGTCTGCCCCTAAGACCTAGACAAATAATTCCAAAGGATCGGAGCTGCGACCTCAAATGCCTGATCCCCAGCCAATTTTAATCTTGCCCTCAGGACCAGCAGGAGGCCTTCCTTGGCTCCTCATCACAAAACACAACCTCTGAGTCCTGTTCTTAAGATAGGGCTCAAAGCAACTGATGACCTTGCTGGTGAGTCCTGAATATCCTGAGTCAGTCCACCAACAACTCATGGTCCACCATATCAGATGCTGATGATGGATTGAGGAGAACGAGAATTGACCGCTCTCCCTTTTCCTCATCTTGAGCAAGTCACTGAGCACTCAAACCAGCACCACCTCTGTGCTGTGCATTGCCCTAATTCCAGAAAGAAGAGGTTCATTGATGCCAAAGACAATGAGATGTGTCTCAAGCTGCACTGCAAGCACCTTCTCAATAATGTTTCCAAAAAGGAAAGCTTAGAGACCGAATCTGTACTTTGCCAAGACGTCCAGGTCAATGATGGCTTTTTAGCTAAGGATTGACCAAGTCACTTTTCAATGTCTTTGGAAAAAACATCTGACAAAGAACACTGGACAATCTCAGCAAAGATGGGACACAACTGCCCCATGCAACTCAATAGTAGTCGATTGGCCTGGATCCAGACAACAAAAGTTGCCTGCAGCTCAGAGATCACCTAATATACCTTGTTAATTGTCTCAAACAGAAAAATCTCCCCAGGAACACTGAGCCTGACCTGACTCCCAGGCTCCTCCATGCTGGGATGAACCAGCCCACTTGGAGCAATCCTGGCCCTAATGGAGGACACTGTATCAGAGCAGAACCAAGCAAACCTCTTGCATTTTGTGATCTGGGAACCAACTCAGTGCTTTCTACATTTCAAGTGAATCAGTCAAATGACAGCCAAATTATTAAGGTATAAAATATTAGCATTAAACTATTTACTCAACCCCAACACAAAGGTGCAAATGCACAGGTATAATATCTATCTAGCTACACACAGTATCTTTATGTCTATCTCTCTCTCTCTCTCTCTCTTTCTCTCTGTCTGTCTGTCTGTCTGCCTGTCTATCTCTCTGTCTCTCTTATCTGTATGCCTTGCTTCTTTGTCTGTCTGTCTGCCTGCCTACCTGCCTGCCTGTCTGTCTGGCTGCCTGTCTCTCTATCTGTCTGTCTGTCTCTAAACAGATAAGGGCAGTGGATGCTTCTAATTTTTGTTTCAAATCAAGATTTAAATGTTTAACTCATATGCCACTTTCTCCATAACAGATGGATTTCACACTATTGTATTAGTGTGTAATGATGGCATCAAGATCTGCATTCATGTGAGCATCGAATGATTTTGTGTCATCTTTAAAAGTATAAATCTTAGGGCAGATGCTGAAGAAGAAGTACCTGAAGGGCCTTTTGCATCGGCTTTAGAGGAATCCTTTTTAACAGGACTAAGATCACCAGAGCCTGAAAGAACAGGATACATATCTTTTAACTCTCTAACAGGGTAAAGCAGAGGAATTTCCCATTTGGGCTCTTTCCCTTCTCACTTGCTAGTGTACAGCTTATCTGTACGGAAAAAGCTAAGCTCTTTGTGCTTAGGAGCCTTCTTCTCCATTTCTCGTTTCTTCCTTAACTCCTTTATTTTGATAATCCAACAACTTTTTCATGGTCATCCATTTTTAGCACTTCTGTGGGACAAAGCTAACAGAATTAACTTTCACAAGTAATTTTAGAAAGAACATTGACAGAGTAAGGAAGGACATAATGTACTGAACTGCACTTATGTCTACTATCTACTCATGAATGCGTGTAACTAGCAAGGTTGCTCATCACGTAAACTACGCCTATATCAACTGTAGTAATGTCTATCTCTGCGACATGTATACATGATCAATGTACCATATACTGTAGTACAATCAAAAGCACTGGTTTTCTTTTCCCTCTATGTACATGTAACTAATCGAGTTGCCCCTGAAAAGGGACTGTCAACATCTCAGTGGGCCTACCCAGTTACCAAAATTAAAATAAATAAAGAGTACAAGGCAAACACTGCTATCCATTGAATATATTGGAACCCCTCCTGATGTGATAGTCATAAGAATCTGATGATGAAACATGCACTTTTTTCTTTTTTTTGAGTTTTTAAAACATACTGCACTAGAATTTTCTTCTTCCCAGATCCCACGCTCTGTCTGCAGTGAATCGTGTCATCCTGGATCCAGGAAAGCTGCCCGCAGAGGAGAGCCGATCTGCTGCTTCGACTGTATCCGTTGCTCCAAGGGGGAGATCAGCAACTAAACTGGTGAGTGAACTCTTTGACTGAATATAATATAATACAGCATTATAACATAGTCTTAGGTCCACTAAATTTCCAGCTTGCCACATTCCTGGATATCGTTCCAAATTTGGAGATTATACCTTTGCTGGTTCTGTTCCTCGCACATGGGAAACGATTAGGAGAAAATGCAACTGAGACACTTCACTGCCCATCTCTCATTTTAAGGCTTCTATTGTTAGTCTTATATTTAGTCACTGTAATTGGTTTGTATGAACTTTTAATTATTCTTATCTTGCATAGGACAAACTTGTTTAATGTCTGTAAACTATTGTATATGTGTTTGTTTGAGTATTCTGTTTTTACAGTATTTGGACACAATTGTAAATGAGAGTTTGTTTCTCTCAATTTGTCACCCAATAAACTGATGCTGATGATGAAAATACATTACTTACTTTGAAATTTTAAACTTATTTTAAAAGTTTTAGCACATAGTAGTCTCATAAGGCTTATTGTTATCAAGTGAACAGTGCTTGATTGCAGGGATGTTGATGACTATTAATAGAGAAAATTAATATATAAAGCCATTACATTAATGAGCTCAAGTTGGGTCCTCTGTATCAGACAACTTACCATCACTCAGTACTGTTGTCTGGACCTCCAGTGCCATGACTTTTTTAAAGAGAAAAATCCAAAGGTAAGCTGCAAGCATCGAGGAGAGAGGGTGTAGGTAGTAAAGGAAGCTATTCTTAAACAACACAGATTCAAAAGGTCCACAACTGCACACCATACAAGGATAGGTATTAAGCATCTGAGTTTCAAGCAAAAAATGCAAATTTATTGGTGTACATACAAGACAGAATCAGTGATCACCTACTTGCCCCGGTGCTTCAGGTTAAAACAACCCTTTGTCTGGGCAGGGGCGGGGTGAATGGGAGTCAGCAAGGTCCATTTTATAGTGCAAGCAACTAAGTACATGATTAGTAACGGTTTAAACAATATAAATAAATACATAACAGGTGTTCAAATCATAAACAAACAAGCATTTGTCAATGCTAAATGTTGACTGCATTGGTCCATTGAGCTCGCTCACTGCCCCTCTGTCATTCGCTCGTTCTGTTTCTCCCGGTGCTGCAGGCTGCTGTTTTGTACTGGGCTCCTGCTTGCATTGGCATCCTTTTCTGTCCACAAAGAAATCTGCAGCTGTCCCGACAGAGCTCTGTTGAGGTCGCTCACTCCCCTGTCTCACTCACTCGTTCTGTTTCTCCTGGCACTGCATGCTGCCCTTTTGTACTGGGCTCCTGCCTGCATTGCTGCCTTCTTCTGCCCACAAAGAAATCTGCAGCAGTCACAATAGAGCTCCGTTGAGCTTGCTCACTCCCCCTCTTTCACTCACTCATTCTGTTTCTCCCACTGCTGCAGCCTGCCCTTTTGTACTGGGCCCCTGCATTCATTGCTGCCTTTTTCTGTCCACAAAGAAATCAGCAGCAGTCCCAACAGAGCTCCATTGAGCTCACTGACTCCCCCTTCCTCACTCACTCATTCTGTGTCTCCAGCTGCTGCAGGCTGCCCTTTTGTACTGGGCTCCTGCCTGCGTTGGTGACTTTTTCTGCCTACAAAGAAATCTGCAGCAGTCCTGACACAGGTCCATTGAGCTTGCTCACTCTCCCTCTCTCACTCGCTCATTCTGTTTCTCTCACTGCTGCATGCTGCCTTTTTGTACTGGGCCCCTGCATACATTGCTGCCTTTTTCTGCTCACAAAGAAATCTGCAGCAGTCCCAACACAGCTCCATTGAGCTCGCTCACTCACCCTCTCTCACTCGCTAATTCTGTTTCTGCCAGTGCTGTAGGCTGGCCTTTTGTACTGGGTTCCTGCCTGCATTGTCCCCTTTTCCTGCCCACAGAGAAATCTGCAGCAGTCATGATAGAGCTCCGTTGAGCTTGCTCACTCCCTCTGTCTCAGTCACTCGTTCTGTTTCTCCCACTGCTGTGGGCTGCCCTTTTGAACTGGGCCCCTGCATGCATTGCTGCCTTTTTCTGCCCACAAAGAAATCCGTAGCAGTCCCAACAGAGCTCCGTTGAGCTCACTCACTCCCTCCCCCTCCCTCACTCACTCGTTCTGTGTCTCCAGTGCTGCAGGCTGCCCTTTTGTATTGGGCTGCTTCCTGCATTGGCGCGTTTTCCTGCCCACAAAGAAATCTGCAGCAGTCCCGGCAGAGCTTAGTTGAACTATATCACTCCCCCACTCGCTCGATCCTAATCTGTCCCAAACACTGATTTCCAACAGCAACTGTGGTATTCTTCACTGGAAGCGTGAAAACACATTTTGGCCAGGATGTGAAAAATTACAGCTGTACTGTTCATAAGGAGGTGTGAAAAAATACCAGTGTTGAACATGTGGCATGAAAATATTACTAATTTGCGAGGTTACAAGGGTGTGTGGAAACTGCACAACAACACGCTTGTAAAACAGTCATTTTATGGAGCTTCATCACAAAATGTTCAACACAGGCATTTTAGGACGTCTGCTCATGATCAGTGTCCATGTGATTTTCTTAACGTGTCCCAAACACTGATTTCCCACAGTGACTGTGCTATTGTGCGCTAGAAGAGTGAAAACACATTTTGGCTAGGATGTGAAAAATGACAGCTGCACTGTTCATAACGAGGTATGTAAAAATGGCAATGTTGAAAATCTAGAGTGAAAATATTGCCAAGTTAAGAGTATGAGCATGCTTGAAACACCTATGCAACACACGCTCATAGCACACTCATTTTATGGACTTTCATCACACGAATTTTCAACATATGTCATTTTAGGACATCTGCTAATGAACAGTGTCACTGTCATTTTAATAATGTGTCCTGAACATGGACTTCCCACAGCGACTCATGTTATTCTGTGCCGGAACTGTGAAACACATTTCGCCAGGATGTGAAAATGACAGCTGCACTGTTTATAAGGAGGTGCAGAACAATGGCAATGTTGAAAATCTGCAGTGAAAATTTTATAAATTCGCTAAATTATGAGCATGCATGCAAACTGCTAGCACTGCGCTCATAAAACAGTAATTTTGAATTTCTGCCACCGTAATGTTTGCAACACAGGCTTTTGAGAGATCACCTCATGAACACTGGCACTGGCATTTCATTAATGAATCCCAAAAGGTGATTACATGCAGTGACCACAAAATCACCTTTCGGGGCCGCTTAACACCATGACAGTGCCAGAATTCGTGAGGAGAGGGTCCCAAAAACTCATGTTGAAAATCTAGTGCCAAAATTCCAAAAATGCCTGAGATATGCATCAAAGTTGAAAAAACCCTATTTATTCCATTATACAGCTTACCAGCATTTCCTCAGTTCGCGGTCAGCTTTGAAGAGTGCAGACTTGTTCCTGGTCCACCGAAGAACATCGCGCTGGATACGGGAGGTAAGTGTAAATTGAGGGATGTGGGAAGACAGGGTGTGCATTGGGTGGGTGTGGGGTGTGGGAGGGGCAGGGAGACCATAAGGGACCGTCTTTTTGACAGGGTAAAAAAAAAACATAGTGGGACCATTTGTTTTAACAGGGGCATGTGGCACACTGGGTGGGCTCCCAGCATGCCAATAGACTCTTTTTGGGGGCAGCTGTAGTCAGGGGGTTGGGCACCCCTGTCAGCACACAACAAAAGGGGGGGTTACATTATGCCAATGGGGACTGTGCACCCCCTTTGGCACACAACAAAAGTGGGGGGGGTGTTATATAATGTTGATGGGGAGAGGGTTCCTCCATTGGCAACATCACTTGGCACTGAAGCCAACGGAGATTGGGGCCCCCATCAGCAAAAAAACATGGTGGAGGCACATGCTGCCAAGGGTGATTGGGCAACCCCTCGGTGGGGGGGTGCTTAATATTGTTTGTGAACATGGCAGAAAACTGCCACCATGTTCACAAACAATATCTCTATTACAAGGTTTGGCCCAGCAACGACGGGTCGCTTCCTCATTGCAGCAAATGGCTTATGCTGCAATAACGAGGCAGCCCATGAGTGCAGTGGCTGAAACCTTACAAGGTTGTGGCATGCTGGCTGAACTAGTGTCAGAAGCAGCGTGCCACGGGGGCATTGACCACAACAGTGCTGTGCTTCCACAACCTGCTTGTGGCAACCTCCACAATATGTTTTGTACAGGCATGCAATCAACATAAAAATGCACATTTATTGAATACATGACCTTAACCAAATTCATCAGCTACATTCAAATCCTATGTATTGTTAACATGGCCCTCCAGAAATATTATTTCATTCTAATCATATATTATTTATAGCCCATTGCATTTCTATGACCTGAAAAATTATTAACCCTATGGCAGGTATTAGTATACCTGACTTTAGGAGGGAGGACAAGAAAGATACGATATAAGGTAGAGAAGAAAAGCAAGTGTTGTGATCTGGCATTATGGAATGATGTAACATAGAAACAAAATCTCCAAATGAAAGAGGCACTGCAGAAACCTGCAAGACAGTCAAGAAAGCAATTAATACAAAGTTACAAAAACAAGTTATTAACCCATACACCTATTTAATACATAAAAAAAGGTCAGACATTCACAATCTCATTTTATAATTTATTTTCTTATTTTATGCAAATCTATTGTAAAAAATTATCCTATCAGTCTGAATAAAAGCTGTGGTTCTAGGGCGTGCAATCACTCGCTCTTATGCTGCAGTTGAAGTGCTTTTATTTTGTATTGTTTTATAGTTTTGCTTAACGTTTTACCTTGCCATTTTATTGCCTTTTGTTTCGCTTACATACTGTCTCTCTGTGGACTGTGAACGGCTTTTGGTTTGCTGGCTTTTATTTGGGACTCTGAACTGTGGAGGGTTCAGGAGACGCTAATAGGGGTGTTGCCCCTATGCTTTTCTGCCCGGAGCCGAGCTCCCGCTTCACTTTTATACTTGGGCTGCCTACTTGGTAGTCGGTCGGGCAGGCAGTTACTACGCTGACTGCCACGAGCTGAGTGTTGGGAGTAAATGTTTTAATGTTTGTTCTGGAGCACATCATGGCTTGTTGGAGCATGGGGATTTGCTGATTCAGTGACCATGTCCATGGACTGTACAGGGAATTGGATTTCCTGGTTTTTGTGACTTTTGTTTTCTGCTTCGGCTGGATTCTTCTTCTATACCTGGTTCACGCTACTCTGGTCTCCATTTGTTGGTTGACTGTGAATTGCAGGCTAAGACTATTTTGGGACCAGAAACTAACATGGAGAACAGAATGTGTGTGCACTTTACCATTTATTAATTCTCAGACAACCTCGGATTACTTGAAATTAAATTACTGGTTTTGAGCTGAATATCTGGATAGCCCAGAAACTGAGCCCAGAAAGTGAATCAGGAAGTTATTTCATCAGAGGAGGATAAGCTCTGAGGAGTCACACTGGGAGATAAGTATTTTGTGACTGCTGGACAGTAGCATTTGTGAATTGCTTCAAAGAATGCTGGCATGTTATGTTGGCAAGTTTATTTATAATTAATGGATTTGTTATGCTTCACTGAAGTGAGGACGATTTGGGCACTTAGTATTCAGCTTCATACTCATCCTTTGAGGGGTGCCTGCAATAGTGCATTGGGGCCACTTCGGGGAATACCGATGCACACTTAATGAAGAGTGGATGTGCTATCAGCAGCCTATAGGTCTCTCAGGAGAGCCTTCTTGTTAGTGGGCTCCAGCTGGGGTCCAAGGTTGCAGCTCCATAGCGTGGGGTATTTCTCTTGTGGGTGAGTAGTGGAGGGTTTTTTTTCTTACTGCCCTGACTCTTTGATAGCAAGTGCTGCATATGAATTGAATTTTTACCTCAGAGGTTGTGAGAGAACCTCTGTGGTTTTAATGACTGATTGAAAGATCTTCCTATTGGTAGTGATAGTGCCTTTCGGATATTCATCTGCGGACTGTTTTTCGGGACTTGGGCCCCTATGGACTTATTGATGTGGGCCTAAGAAATCTTTGGGATCCTTTTAGAGGAACCAGTGGCTGGTGAGAGCAGTGCTGGGGCTTCTTAAGGATTATATTATAGTGTGGGCTTTTCTTGGGAATTTGACTGTTGAAAGATTCTGGAAATTTTGAGTAGAAAGTGACTGTGCCATTCTGTGTATTAGCATTTTTATTTGATTTGTAGTTTTTTGAATTTTTTCTGTAAATTTTATTTAGTGTTTGGTTTTAGGGGAGTGTTTTGGTTTTTTTTTGGTGTTTGAATTGTGTGTGTGTGAGTGAGTGTGTGTGTTTTGGTTTTGATTGAGATTATGTAATTGGGGAGGATGTGTCTGGGAATGCATATATACTTGGGTCGGGCCAGGATAGTGTATGGGGCATCTCAGCTCTTTGATCTTTGGCCCTTTTTCAGTCCTCCTGTATCAGATACTACAGCTAGGCACTGTAGGGAGGTTGTAATTGGGAAGAATCATAGGACTCGAGTGGGGCTGGGTGCCCCATGCACTATGGGTGGTAGAATCAATTTGGTGAGGTGTAGAAGGTGCTCTGGGATTAGATCGGACTTGGGAAGAGGTCTGACATTTTTAGTTCCTGTCACCAAGGTTCCCATTAGATCGAGGGGGGCAAGTAGCTAGTAGGGCTGCATTGTCCACTAATCCCCTGAGGGCGGTGCTTTGCAATGCCAGATCGGTCAGAAACAAGACTGCAATTATAGCAGACTTGGTTTCTCTGGTCAATCTGGCTTGCATTATGGAAACCTGGATTGCTGATGATGCTGGCCCAGGTTTAGAGGCTGCCATCCCCTCCGAGTATACTGTAGTGCACTGCCCCAGAGTGGACCGCAGGGGTGGGGGGGTAGCCATTTGTTTTAGATCTGAGCTGGGCTTCACCATGCACCTGGTGAGAACACCATGCTCTTTTGAGCGTGTGGCCATTTGTGGGGGAGCAGGCGCAGGTTGCTTTGTCCTCCTGATTTATCACCCTGCTGGGGCATTGGGAGAATTCCTTCATGAAGTGGCTGATTTCATCATTGGTGAAACATTGGAGGCCTCCAGATGTTTAGTACTGGGGGACTTCAATGTTTGGGCTGAGGATGAATCTTCTCGGCTGGGTTATAATTTCCTCCAGATGATGTCCTCTCTGGGCTGCTTGCAGGGAGTATCTTCCGCAACTCATCAGGGTGGCCACATGCTGGATCTGGTGTTCTCGCTGGGGCTTGAGATAAATGGTCTCAGTGTTGATAGGGTCATTTGGTCCAATCATTGCACGGTGAAGTTCTGGTTCGGGGCCCCCCCGGGTAGTTTTCTCCCTGCAGAGATGGTCAGCTACCACCCTTTGAGGGGGCTTACCCCCGAGGATTTTTTAGTGGCGGCTGACCTATCTAGAGTGGACAATGCATGCGGGGGTGTGTGCGCAGTAGTGGATACCTATAATAGGGTGCTTTCTGGTGCGCTTGACTCCCTTGCACCAGTCTGTGTATGACCCAGGTCTTCTCACTTGAGGTCCCCTTGGTTTGATAGGGAGCGCAAGGAGATGAAGACTCTGGGTCAGAGATTAGAGCACTGCTGGTGAAAGTCTGGCCTGGAGGTGGACAAACGGGCCCTGCATGTACACTATGGTGCATATCAAAGGCAATCAACCGTAAGATGACAGATGTTTTGTCTAGGGAGATTGCTGCCGGAAGGAACTGACCAACTGTGCTCTTTTGGACTGTGGACAGGCTTCTTCATCTTGCCTGTCTACAGCCGAAGGTAGCTTTTTCAAATGCACTGTGTGATGGATTTGCTCAGTTATTCTCGGACAGGGTGTCTGCCATCAGGCAGGAGGTTCTGCCAGTGGACCAGAATCTGGTTGACATTGGTCGCCATGGGCTTCTGAAGAGCACGCCACCTGTTTGGGATGAGTTTAGACTGGTGGAGGTGGCTGAGGTCATTGAGATTGCTTCTAGGCTTCGGCACACCTTTTGTGAACTGGACCCGGCGCCAATTCATTTCTTAATGAGATGTGTTGACTCTGTTGGCCCAGTGTTTGCCTTGATTGTCCAGTGTTCCTTGTCAGAGGGGGTCTTTCCCAATGTCTTGAAGGAGGCATTGGTGAGGTCCCTTCTGAAAAAAACATAGTTGGACCCTGACATCAATGTGAATTACTGTCCTTTCTCCAATCTTCCATTTTTAGGTAAGATTGTTGAGAAGGTGGTGGCACTTCAGCTTGAGAAGCATCTTGTGACCCATAACCTTTATGAACTATTCCAGTCGGGGGTTTGTTGCAAGGCATAGCATGGAAACTGCACTAGTTTGGGTGCATAATGACCTCCTTAGGGCTAGAGATCGAGGGGAAGGGACAATTCTTGTTCTCCTCGATCTATCCTCAGCATTTGACACGGTGGATCATCGAGTGTTACTTGACCACCTGAGAGAATTCTGTGGACTTGCTGGCTCTGTCATCTGCTGGTTTGATTCTTTTTTATCCAACAGGAGGCAGAGGGTAGTGATGGGGAATTTCTCCTCCTCTCCTGACCACCTGTTGTGCAGAGTTCCCCAGAGTTCGGTCTTGTCGCCGATAGTTGCCATGTACATGCTACCCCTGGGAGAGCTCATTAGGAAGTACAGCTTGGGCTTTCATTGCTATGCTGATGATACCCAGCTGTACTTTTCCTTTGGCCCTGGAACATCTTGTGCAGTAGAAGTGCTTAACAGCTGCCTTGCTGAAATCAATGACTGGATGGCCTCCAGTTGGTTGCGACTCAACCCCAGTAAGACGGAGGTACTGGTGGTGGAGTCGAACAGAGGACGTGATAGGTTGGTCCCTGGTGCAGAGACAGGACTTTACCTTGGCTCTGTACCATTGAAGACCTCCTCTAGGGTGTGTGATCTGGGTGTTATTCTTGACAGCGGTTTGACACTTGAATTTCAGGTGTCTTCCATTGTACGTACTAGTTTTTATCATCTGAGGAATATCGCCAGGATCAAGCCCTTAGTTCTGCCTCTGGACCTCCCCACTTTGGTGCATACCTTTGTAACGTCCAGGCTTGACTACTGTAATGCACTCTATCTCAGGGTCTCTGGGGGTACCCTCCACTGACTGCAGTTGGTGCAGAATGTGGCGGCGAGGTTGTTGACAGGACAATCTAAATACTGTCACATAGCCCCGGTGCTACGTCATCTGCACTGGCTGCCGGTTAGGTGGAGGGTCCTCTTTAAGGTGTGTTTGCTCATCTTTAAAGCCCTACATGACCTGGGACCAGGCTACCTGAATGACCTTCTTACACCTGCTGTCTTGGTCCATTCCCTGCGTTCATCCTCTCGGGGCCCCCTTGCGATACTCAGGATGAGGTTAAGAACTGCAGGCGACAGAGCATTTAGTGTCGCCGCTCCCATCCTGTGGAATTTGCTTCCTATAGTTGTTAGGGAGGCCTCATCTGTTGAGGCTTTTAAGGCCCATCTTATGACATTTTTATTTGATCAGGCATTCCTTGACTATGTTTTATAAGCTTATATTGTTTAATTTTTAATAAGGAATCAAATTGCATAGCAAAATAAGGTTTTAATTGTTTGGAGTTGTATATTTTATTGATTGTATGGTGTTGTGTTGTATTTATTTGATTAATGTACAGCACCCAGAGCCTCCGGGATGGGTGTCTTTTTTTAAATAAAATTTGCCTTGCCATTTGCCATTTCAAAAAATGACTGCAAAAAATCTATATACAGACAGCTAACATTTTTGGGGTAATCATCAGAAACATTAGTTATTACATAAGTGGTGAAATCTCAACTTTCACAAACCCCAATACTAAGTCATCTTAGTCTAATAGGTATGGCTTGATATCCCACTGATCATTTAATCCAAGTGGTTTCACACTTTTCAAGGTGTGTATCCAATAACTCTCCATTTTCAGGAGCTGGTTTGATCTAGTACCACCTTTACACATTGGTGGAACATGTTCTAGCCCCATAAATGTCAGATTTTTAACACTGGAATTATGATGTGTGTAGAAATGCATCCCCACTGGTATATACTGTCTACCATTCCTGAGAGAGCATGCACACTCCTGAATTATTTGTTTTAAATGCCTAACCATGCATCCTACATACAGTTGCATACAGTCATACCACAGGGTATACACAACAAATGGTATGTCACAAGAAATGGTTTCTTCTATTTTCAACTTAATCCCTGTTATGAAAGGATGCACAAGCTCCCTTTCTGTGTTGGCAAATTCATAAATATTACAATGATGACATTTGAAGAACCACCCAGGTCTTTTCAGTAATCACATTCTGCTAGCACTGGTTTGATGCATAGGCCTTAGTCTACTATGACCATTTGTCTTTTATATTTGATGTCTTCTTGGAAGGACATCCTTGATTTTTCTCCAACTGCATTTCTGGCCTGCAAATCACTTGTTAGGATGGTCCAATTTTTGTGTACAGTATTTGCCACCCTTTCTGCTAGGTGATTAAATTCTGTCACAAATGAAATCATATTCTGTTCCCCACCCGGTGAAGTAACTTGCCTTTTGTCCTTTAACAGTTCTGATCTTTCTAAGTTCAATGCTTTTTCCCTGGCTTCTGTTAACAATCTTGTCATATCATCTTTCAAGAAAAGTCTATCAGTTTTTGCACCTGGCTAAGAAAAGTGTCATCATTGGAACAGTTATGGCAAAGTCTTAACATCTAACTATATGGTATGGATTGTTCCAATTTTGGGGGTGACCACTGCCTGGCCTCAACAAACTGTTAGTAGTAGTCTTCTTCCTGAAGCATTTAGTTGTTACTTTTTCTCCAGGTACACTCAACAGTTCTAAATTCAAGAATGCTAGTTTCTCTTTACTCAATGTACATGTAAATTTTAAATTGAAGTCATTATTATTGAGCCAATCCATAAATTCCAGAATTCTTTCAGTGTCACCCTCCCATACATGTATACAGTTATCAATACATCGATGACATGATCTTATGTAACTTCAGAATGGGTTATTCTCTTGATTTTGAATTTTTAAAAGTTCTCATCTCCCTAGAAAAGTTTGTATAACTTGGTACCATACTTGCACTCATGGCAGTTCCGCATTCTGATGATAATGCTTCCCCTCTAAGTCAAAAGTGTTATGGTCCAAAATGAACTCCAATACAGTAATTATAAATTTGGTAGGAAATTTGTCAGATTCCCTGTGATTTTCCAGAAAGAACTTACATGGCTGATTTCCCGGGTTGTGATGAATAGAAGTATACATAAAGATTCTACATTTATGCCAATCCATACATTTTCACTTTTCCAAACCACATTCTCAAATTTATGCAGGACATCCCCAGTGTCCTTGAAATATGATGGAAGCATACCCAGACATTTCTGCAGAAAATGGTCAATAAGTGACCCACATTTTCTGTAACAGTGCCATTTCCAGAGACAATCATTTAATTTCATTTCATTTCATTTATATTTTATACTGGAAAGGCATGTGGGCAAAATGCCCATTTTCACAAGCATCCAGTTGTCCAATTTTACAGAGGTATAACTACAAATTGTAATAAAACACAAGGTTATAAGCATACTATGTGAGAAAAAATGTACAATGCAGGAAAGTCTTGCTCAAAACAAAGGGTGAAAATATATACCATGGAAGACATTTCACAGTTTGTCGGAAAATTAAAAGCTGCTTAAGTACAGCAAACCACAATATGAAAAGCAAGTCAAAATTAATATGTACAAATATACTTTAGTAATCCCAGTGATTGATTGTCTGTTTTTGGGGCTGTCATTTCTTAGTTTAACTTTAATTTGCCAAGGAAGAACTGTAGCTGGGAGATATTTGCAGTCATTTGTGACTAGGTCTGTTACTTAACCTCTGTCAAATAGGTGTCTGAAAGGAAGGAAGGCACTCCCCAAGGTGGAGGGTCAGAGTTGTAGTTGATTTTTTCTGGAGGGTACAGGTTTACTAGCACCCACCCTGCCCCTCACCCCACCTGCCCCAAGCACAAAACTTCCTTTCTAGCAGGGGCTCTGACATCACTTCCCCAAAACTAACAACATACACCTGTTCATATCCTTAAAGGCACAGCACATTGAATAGGGGGTAGAGATACTCATAAACTTGCACAGACTAAAATAAGAACAAAAAAAAAGGAAAGGCATCTGTAACAGGAAGGGACACAGACATGTGAGGAGTGGTGCAATGCACTGGCTGTGGAGCAGCAGTCTTCTGGGAGACTGCATTGCTGTCCTATTTGCAAGCACCTCTCTGGTCTGAGGGAGAATGTTGTTTATCTCCATGCTGACCTGGCAAGGATTCAGGGAAACCTGCTCCCCCACCATTCACTACTCTGGTGGAGCATGGTTCCTCTATGGAGGCACCCACAGTGGACACCAAGAGGATGCTGGGAACCACCACAATGGAGACCCACAGGAGGGTGGCACAGAACCCCACAGGGGAAGGAAACTCCTTGTGGGGGACTCAGTTGTTGGAGGGGTAGAACTGGGGGAGGGAGGGGAAAGGGAGGTAAGGTGCCTGCCCAGTGCCATGGCTTGGAGGGACAGGAAATTAATCCTCAGGATCATGGGAGCATCTGCAAGGGGGAGTGAGCTGGATGTCATTATCCACCTAGGGACAAATGACCTAGCTGAGAATGAGATCAGAACAGTGCAACAGGAGTTTGTGGAGTTGGGGAAGGGCCTTAGACAAATAGCACACATGGTAACTTTATCAGAAGTGCTACCTGTCTAGGCACAGATGAGGCTATGGTATTCCACACCATGAGATTCAATGACTGGTTGAAAAACTGGTGCAGAGCTCAGGGATTTGGCTTCACTGAGGACTGGGGCTCCATCTGGAGGGATGCAGGCCTATACTGGCATGATGGTCTGCATCTATCAATGAGGGGAACCAGGATCCTAGGTGATGGGTTTAAATGCTTCATTGTCAAGCATTTAAACAAGCAAGGGGGAAGGCACTGAAAAGGATCATGGAAATCCCAGCCTCCCCCCACAAAACACAATAATTAGCAAGGTAAACACCAAGGTAGAGAAGTCATTTGGGAGCAGGATGGGGTATATGCAAAAAAAAAAGCAAAGGCAGTAAGGACAGGAATGGGGCTAAAAGGGGTAAGGCCATCAACAACTGGAAGGTGATGAGTACCAGTGCCCATAGTCTGTGAAACAAGCTTCCTGAACTAGCGGCCTTGATGGTAGAGGGCTGACTGGATATTGTGGCAGTCACTGAAACATGATATACAGAAATCCATGACTGGGATGTCAACATGCCAGGATACACAATCTACAGGATGGACAAGGAGGGTAAAAGAGGAGGAGGAGTAGCTCTCTATGTAAGGGAAGAGATTAAGGCAACAGAACTAAAAATTAACATGAAGTAGATGAGTCACTATGGGTCACCCTGGAGACAGGAAATGGCACCACAATCTGCATGGGAGTTGTATACAGACCCCCATCTCTGGGGGAAGGAATCAATAACAAAATGATAGAAGGTATCCTTAAAATGGCAGAAAAAGGGGAGATATTGTTAATGGTGGACCTGAATATACCAGATGTTAACTGGAGCATCTTTGCTGCAGGCACATCGAGGGGCATGGCCATTCTTGATGCACTACAAGGGGTATGCCTCAGACAGCTAGTGTTAAAACCCACTCGGGAGGGAGCAATCTTAGACCTGGTACTCTCAAATTGGGATGGAGAAAGGATCTCAGATTTAAAAGTGGGTAGCCATCTGGGAAAAAGTGACAGTATGGTTCACAATAAACACAGCCATAGAGTCAAGCCATACAAAAGCAAGAGTAGTGGACTTTAGGAGGACTGAGTTTGGGAAAATGAGAGAGTGCCTCAGAGAAGCACTAGCAAATGGGAAAGAAGGAGGGGGTGGAGAACAATGGGGAATAATCAAAACAACCATCACAGAGGCAACGAGCCTTTGTGTGAAGTGAATCAATATAACAAAATGAAGGAAAAAAACACTGTGGTTCTCTGGCAGAGAAGGTTAAGGAGAAAAGGATAGCATTCAGGAAATATAAGGATACATAGAAGGAACAGGACACAGAACATTATCAGTTAAAGCAGAAGGAGGCAGGGAAGGCAGTCAGAATAGCAAAGGCCCAATCTGAGGAAAAGATAGCCAATTCTGTTATGAAAGAGGATAAAACCTTTTATAGGTGCATTAAGGAATGAATAAAGGCCAAGGGAGGGATACAGAGACTTAATAAAGGGGAAGGAATGTGGACAGAAGATGATAATGAAAAATCAGGGATATTGAACAAATATTCACAGCAGAAGAGGAGGGTCAGGTACCTAAACCAAACAAGAGAAACACTATGAATAGGGAGGTTGATACCAGTCCATTCACAGAAGACAGAGTTTTGAAAGAACTCTTGAAACTGAGGGTGGACAAAGCAATGGAGCATGATGGGATTCATCCCAGAATTCTAAAAGAATGAATGGTAGAACTAGTGACACTACTGACTACCCTCTTTAACAAATCATGGTAGGATGGGGTGGTACCTGAGGACTGGAGGAGGGTGGATGTGATTCCACTTCACAAAAGTGGGAGCAGGGCAGAGGCAGGAATCTACAGACTGGTAAGTTTGAACTCAGTGGTAGGGAAAATGATGGACTCACTTCTGAAGGAAAGAACTGTTGAATATCTAGAGACCAGTGGGGCACAGGACCTAAGGCAGCATGGATTCACAGGGGGAAGTTCATGTCAATGAATCTATTAGACTTCTTTGACTAGGTGACCAAAGTAGTAGACCAGGGAGGGACTGTGGATATGGTCTATTTAGATTTTAGCAAGGCATTTGACATAGTCCCACACAAAAGATTAATATACAAGTTAGCCAACCTGGGAGTGGGTCCCAAGGTGGTATCCTGGATAAAAAATTGGCTGGACAACAGAACTCAAAGGGTAATAGTAAACGGATTTCACAGTGAAGAAAGGAGGCTCACTAGGGTGGTACCGCAGGGTTCAGTACTGGGATTGGTCCTCTTTAATGTCTTTATAAGTGACATTGGAGAGCACCTGGAAGGAAAAGTATGTCTCTTTGCAGACAACACAAAGAACTGCAACAGGGTTGATACACAAAGTGGAGTGGAAAAGATGAAAAGGGACTTAGAAATGTTGGAGGAATGGTCCAATGTATGGCAGCTCAGATTCAATGCAAAGAAGTGCAAGGTAATGCACCAGGGAAACAAAAACCCAGGGGGAGAGTGCACAATGGGTGGTAAGAGACTAACAACAACAAAAATTGATAGGGACCTGGGAGTAATTATATCAGATGACCTTAAGGTGGGCAAGCAATGTGAGAAGACAGTAAGGAGGGCTGGGAGGATACTAGGATGCATAGGGAGAGGCATCAACAGTAGAAAACAAGAAGTTGTTATCCCTCTGTACAGCCAGTCACTGAGACCCCATCTGGAGTACTGCGTGCAGTTCTGGAGACCCCATCTTCGAAAAGACATAGACAGAGTGAGGGTCATTAGAGGAGGGCAACCAAAATGGTGCAGGGTCTGTACCAGAAGACATATGAAGAGAGACTAAAGCAGCTTAATATGTATACCCTTGAGGAAAGGAGGGAGAGAGTGGACATGATAGAAACTTTCAAGTACCTCAAGGGAATTAACAAAGTCCAAGAGGGTGGCATCTTTCGGAAAAAGAGATGTGCAAGAACAAGGGGGCACAATTTGAAGACAGAGAGGGACACCTCAGAGGTAATGTTAGAAAGTATTTTTAAATGGAGAGGGTTGTGGATGCATGGAACAGCCTTCCTAAGGAGGTTGTGGAGTCAATAGTGGGAGAATTCAAGAATGCATGGGACAGACATAAAGCAATTCTAGTGAGGGGTAGAAGGAAGTAAGCTGTTGGCTAACTAGAATCTGTAGCTTATCTATCGGGTAGGAAATGCACAGACTAGAGTGGGCCATAGCGTCCTTATCTGCCATCAAATTCTATGTTTCTATGTTACCAGCAACATGAGCGGTAATGGTACTGCTGTTCCAATGACCTGAAATTGCTCCTGATTCTGGGTTACTGGTATCATGAGCAGTAATAATACCACTGTGCTGATGACTCAAGATTGCTCCTGATCCTGGGTTAGCAGCACAGTGAGCAGTAATGCTACCACTGTGCTGATGACAAGAGATCACCCCTCATCCTGGGTTACCAGCATCATGAGCAGTAATGCTGCCCCTGTTCCACAAACTGAGATCCTTCCTGATCCTGTATTACCAGCATTGTGAGCAGTGATGCTACTTCTGTGCTAATGACCCAAGATTGCCAATGACCCAAGATTGCTCCTGATTCTTGGTTACAGGCATTGTGGGCAGTAATGCAACTCTTTGCCAATGATCCTAGATTACTCCTGATCCTGGGTTACCAACATCGTGAGTGTTAATGATACCACTGTGCTGACAACCTGAAATTGCTCCTGATCCTGGGTTATCAGCATTGTGAACGGTAATGCTAATGCTGTGTTAATGATCCAGGATCGCTCCTGATTCTAGGTCACTGGCATTGTGAGCTTTGCCCCGATCAGGGGTTACTGGCATCATGAGTGGTAATGCTACTGCTTTCCTGATGACCCAAGACTGTCAATGACCCGAGATTACTCCTGTTCCTGGGTTACCGCATCATGAGTAGTAATGCTACCGCCTGCTGATGACCTGAGATGCTCCTGATTCTGGGTTACTGGCATTGTGCACAGTAATGCTACCGCTCTGCTGATGACCTGAGATTGCTCCTGATTCTGGGTTACTGGCACTGTGAGCTTTGCTCCTGTTCCTGGGTTACCGGCATCATGAGCAGTAATGCACCGCTCTGCTGATGACCTGAGATTGCTCCTGATTCTGGGTTACTGGCATTGTGCGCAGTAATGTTACTGTTGTGCAGTGAGCCAGTTATCCCTGTAATTTGTTTTGTTGCATCAAGCATGACTGCCCACTCCTTGCTCTTACAGTGCATAAAAAAGGGCAGTGACTATGATATAACTTGCAACTGTATCAGGACATACTGTAGGTAATACATTTTAGTCAAAAATACAGAAAACTACTACTAGATAATATTATTCAAGGGTCACTGTAAACTACTTAATTGTGAATGTTTTGCTAATGCAGTGCTACAGTAATCCCAGTTGTCTACCTACCCCAATTAATTTGGCTAAAGGTGAGGACAGACTGAAAGAATAGTCCCTCTCTCACCTTTTCTGTTGTTAATCAGACTTTTTTTCTAAATGGAGGAGTCCAACATTTCTACCTGACCAGTAGCAGCGATAAGAACTACTTTATATGCAGTTGACTTGAATATGTCAAACAGTACCTATATCCTGTAGGTATACAATGAGGGATTGTCCACAGCATACATTATATAATTGGTAAGGATTGGTGAGAGTCCAAAGAAGACAAAAATCAGTAACAATCTTTAACATTGCTATTTAGCATCTTTTGAAAATGCTGTCTGCATCCTGCCATTGTAGAATTCTTCTTTATGCAGACAACACAGTAATCTCACGTGCAACCTAAATAGTAACCTGTGAACAAGGTGACTGCAATTGAGTGCTTACAAAAATGGCAACTCAATTATGATGCCAGTGTTCAGGGCTACCTGGCAGGGGCAACCAGAGACCTGGGTGGGTGAGGTAGGGTGATTGAAGTATGCAGCTATACACATGCACATAAACATGCAGTGGGAAGGCAGGGAGGAAGGCATGTGGGAGGGTGTGGTGAGCAGCTGCTGAGCTGGTCTGCCAGTGTGGTGGGGAGGGTGGTATGTTGGGAGGTGCAGGGTTCAGGTCCTGCATGGTTCTTTTGCCAGCAGGTGGCTTTTTGTTAAGTATTTCATCCCCCAACATGCAGCTCCCTGGAGTTGAGAATCTGTTAGTAGGTGAGTGCGGGGCGAGGGGTGCCCAAGCATGAAAAGGAAACCTGTAGATCTCAGGCACCTTTTTTCCGTTTCATTGTGAGGTGCATCACTGAAATGAATTTTTAGTGATGTACACTTGCCCTAATGGCAATCACTATTCTGTGATCACTAGCATGACATAGAACCAACTAAGATCCCTTCCTCCTACAGTTTCAGCTGCAGAAAAGTCTATGAAGCTGATGCCTAGTTTAGATCGCATAAACTCATTCTAAATTACTAAAAAAACAAAAACAATGCTGTTCTATGGAACCTACAACAAGCATAAAGACCAACAACTAACAATCAACAGCAGCTCAGGCATTGTACTGAAGCAGGTGCACCTTTTTAATTACCTGAGTGTGACCCTTGACTGCACTCTATCTTATACCAAACATATTGACAACATTGCTAAAGCAGGGAAAACCCGCATAGGGCTGTTATACTAGCATAGGCACTGTCTGATGGCTGAAGCCCTAAATCTTGCAATTTAGAGCTCGGTAATCTCAATAATTGATTATGGGCTTGTGATCTACAGATCTGTCACTGACCCTGAACTGTAGCACATTGCCTTTGCCCTTAACAAGGGTTATTGGCTCCTCACTTCTGCCATGAACCTTTTTTGCACTTGTGAAATTTATGAACAGGCAAATCGACCTTATGTAATGGGCAGACTAAAGTACCAGACTTACACCATAGCAAGGAAGGCCTCACTTGGTCTCATGCCCCCAGGGGGTTCAGACAATACTGACCCTTCACCATATCCTCTGCCTAAACAGAAGTTCAGAAAGTCTAACATTCTCTATTCCCAACTGCCAGACTACACAAGGACAGTGCTCCTACAATGTCAGAGCCTTGAACTGGTTCAACTCTCTACCGACTGAAGTCACCAACACTGCCACGCTTGGTACCTTTAAGCGCAAACTATGCCATCACCTAAGGTTAGTGTATCCTGCGATTGCTTCACATAAACTGTTTGAGTCCTACTCCCCCTCCTCTCACCTCCTACCTTGACACACCAGCTTGCTATCTCCAATACCTCCCTGCTGCACAAAGTCCACCCCTTTAATGTCACTGGCTCCCCAGTTATCATATCCCTTTACTTCAGTCCCTCTCCCTCTGCATTACTACACTAATTGGCTTTCCCTCACTTCAGCTCTAACTCCTTGCACCCCTACCATATATATCCTCTCTCTATCACTGTCTTCTCAATTGCCCTTATCCCTCTCTAACCTCCCCATTTCCCATCTACCCTCTGTCCCTCTCACTCCCACTCAGTCTCTGTCTACCCCATCTCCACCTTCCCCTTTCCCCATTTGTCCCTCTTATTCTCACCCTTTCCTCCTTGACAATATCACTGAGCTGCTTTCTACCTCCCTCCTTTACCTTAGTATCCAAAGCTGCTGTCTGTACCAGTAACTCTTACACCTGCTCTAACTTATCATGCAATTTTCCTAGGCATACATTGTACAATGTCTGGTGTACTATCTTGCTACATAAATTAGTCACTTTACAAATCTAGACAATGCCAATGGCTGCTCCTTTAAGTGTATCTTACTGTATGTTTTGTATTGTATTTATGTTTCCCACTTGTCCTTATTTCATGACATGCAATCTTTGTAAAAGAGCCCTTGGCTCAAAGGTGTTTTCTGAATTCTTAATAATTAGTTAAATAAATGAAATAAAAAGATTATCACATCTTTTTTGACATATGCTGCTTCTTGGAGTAACTGTAGGTATGACCTTTGACCTACTTTCTTTATATGCAGTTGACATGAATATCTGTCAAACAATGCCTATATCCTGTTGATATACAGTGAAAGCCATTATCTGCAGTATGCCAGCCTATGTAATTGTCAAAGATTTGTGTTATCCCAAAGATGTTGAAAAAAAATCACTAACAATTCATAACATGATTATATACCATATGACTCACACTGTTATTGCTTCTTGGAGTAACTGTAGGTATGACCTTTGACATTTTTCTTTGTGTTAGATGCCAGTAACTGCTTCAGATGTCCAGAAGAGCAATGGCCTAATGATAAACAGAATATCTGCATCCAGAAATCAGTGGAATTTCTTTCTTATGAAGAAGCTTTGGGTTCATCTCTAACTGCTTCTACAGTGTTTTTCTCTTTAATTACTGCTTCCATCCTATGTACATTCATTAAGTACTGGGACACTCCAATTGTGAAAGCCAATAACCGTGAACTCAGCTACCTGATCCTTATTTCCCTGTTCCTTTGCTTCCTCTTTCCCTTGATATTCATTGGGCGACCCAAAGAACTTACCTGTCTGCTCCGTCAAACTGGTTTTGGAATAATATTCTCTGTTTGTGTTTCTGGGATACTGGCCAAAACCATTACAGTGGTAATTGCCTTTAAGGCCACAAAGCCTGACAGCAATTTAAGAAATTATGTGGGACCCAAGACACCCTACTGCATAGTCTTTTCTGGTTCCCTACTACAAGCAACTATATGCATTATATGGCTGGCAACTTCTCCTCCATTTCCTGAGCTTAACATGAAAACTGAAGAGGGTAAAATTATAGTGGAATGTAAAGAAGGTTCAGTGGTCATGTTTTATTGCATGCTGGGATACATGGGTCTCTTGGCGAGTGTCAGCTTTGTTGTGGCCTTTCTAGCAAGAACGTTGCCAGATAGTTTCAATGAAGCTAAATTGATCAGTTTCAGCATGATTGTGTTTGTTAGTGTTTGGTTGTCTTTCATCCCAGCATACCTCACACTCGTGGGGAAGTATATGGTGGCCGTTGAGATATTAAGCCATCATGGCATCTGGTGCTGGAATAATCATTTGCATATTTTTCCCTAAGTGTTACATTATTCTTCTGCACCCCACTTAAACACAAGAGGACAATTAATGGGGAATATAAACTCTTCCAAGAAAATGTAGGAACTCTTCCAGATCCAGGTGAAGTGGGCTAGAATATCTGTATGATCAAATATATTGTACCTTGTAGGATTTATTATTACAATTATTAAGCATGACTTCTGAACAGCTACTATAAATGTATTGATTGCAGGGGATAATATACTGCAGCAAAGCCAACAACTACTGTTTCTGAACTCCCCTTTTTAATTTTCATTGGTCTGTAGAAATTCTAGTACACTATTTGGCACACATATTTTATAATTCTTTGCAAAAATGTCATTATTGCACCAATTAGTAACCAACTTGATACCAAAAAAGTAAAAATGTGGTGTTAGGGTTTCCAACACTAACTGCCATCCCCAGGCAACAAAGGGAAAAAAATGGTTTTGGATCTCCGGTCTTGGTGAATCAGTGGTGGGGTCTTCCTTGGGGTTGTCAGCCCTAATTCTGACCCTCTCCTCAGACCATAACTTCCTGTCCCAAGAAGAAGGTGCTTTTCCAAGTCAGTGCCTCATAGTGACACACTATTCAAAGGTAGAGAAGTATGTCTTGCCACATGTTGCCAACATAATTTATTGTAGCTTTTTTTCATGTTGGATGTTGTTTTTTCAGGGAATGGGGTAGGAATTAGGGTTGACAACTCAAGGAAGATGACACCAGTGATTCACCAAGACTCAGGAAACTCATAACCATACTGTTTTTTTTTTCTTTTCCTGCTTGGGGGTCGTGGTGGGGAGTTAGGGTTTGAAACCCTAAAGCCACATTTCTCCACTTTATGACATTGAACTGAACACCAAGTGGTGCACAAATGAAGGTTTTTTTTTGGAAAGAATTCCCTTTCCTTTTGAGAAAATGGAACAGTATCTACTGAAACCTGCATAAACCAAGTAGATGTGCTGGGCCTATTGAGCCCTGTGCCAAGGGAAGACTCTGTCTGCCTAGGGAAGTGTAGGGAAGTTGTAGGCCCTGCTCTTCCATGCAGTGACAGATGTGAAGAAGTCATGAGGCTCTCTGGTGGGCTGCGGAAACACTGGTCCCTCTGGTCCCTGTGCTTGCATGTGGCTAGAGATTCTAATGCACAGGGTAAACAGGTCATCTATCAGCCAATGTACAGGCACCCTGCTGCTCACAGGTACAAAAGTGCAGACCCTATACTAAGAAAAGAGCTGTCTTCCCTATATGATAACAGAGCCCATTCAGGCAACCCTTCAGCTTTCATTTCCAGGATGGTGGGGGTGTCACATAACAGTGCCAATCCAACACCATCACCCCATGTAGCTGGTCACTGACCTCACATCTGAAATCAGCTCACTGCCACAGGATCACAAAGCATACCCACTGGGTGAAGACTGGCATTACACACAAAGTTTCTTAATATTAATTTTTATTTTGACCCAGAATTTTCAAGATAGTTGTTTTATGACTCCCTACAAATATGACATATGAAATTTATAATATATTGTCCAAAACATCATTTCAGGGAGTGAAACATGTCTTGTCGCTATGATTTAAAAATTATGCCTGTCACTTTTATGAGGTGATGTGATCAAATGGTTATGTTGAAAGTTTGGAGTTAAAATATTGAAACTTATCACAGCTATGAGTGAACATTGTAATATTGCAATGCTCACTCATAACTTTGTCATTATACCATACAGTATTTGTACAGGGTACATCAAATTTTCAGCATAGGTTTCTAATTACCCTACCTTATTAAGGGATGCTTTTCTTTGTTCCAGCAGACATATTCCAACATTGGGTATTGGGCATCCCGTGTTGGGCTATTGTTCTGTGGCACCAGGTGTGGACTCTCCAGTACCACTGTGTACATATAGGGAATAGGGGAACAGGCAACCTGGAGGGAGGGTCAACAGAAGTGGTATAGTGGGTGGGAACCCTGGTCCACTTAAAGATCATTGGCAAAGTGTGTCCATTCAGATGAGTCCCCATGCAGTAAATTCAGTGTCTTTGAAGCCAAAGTCCAGAATTGCAACTGTTTTTCGAATGTATTTACACTTCTTTGGGCATATTTAATCGATCAATGTACACAACACCTGAAAAGCCATCTATTTCACAATGAAACCTTCAACTCAGTCTGGCTGAGCTGCCTGATCACTCAGACCACTGTGCACATCATTGGTGGTGTTTATTTGCATAACTGTCTCCATTGAAACAGTTTGCTACTGGGCATGAACTCTGCACAGCAGTCTATTAGTATAGCTATGACTCTAGGAAATACATAAGGAACTTGGTGACAGATATTGAAGCAGAGGAAGGTAGTGACAGCAATTACTGTCAACCAGACTAATGGTATTTGTATTCAGTACACTTCATCTGATAGCATGTTTTGGTTGAATGGAAATGTACTGCCATTTTATTTGAACTAGACATAGATATAACAATAGAAATTAAAAATTACTCGTGTTTTAAACCCTTGTTTTAATTTTATTACTGACTGAATTAAAATAATGCATTACAGTGTAAACCTTTTTGATTACATAGGCACTGCTTGAGGATTGGGAGCAGATCCTGAGGATCACTGGAAAGCAGTGAGAAAGAAGGAGCTGGATGTCATAATCCATCTGGGGACAAATGACCTTCAAGGGATGAGGCAGGGATAGGAATAGTGCTGGGGAGTTTAGGGAGTTGGGGAGGCATTTTGGTCAAGAGGTATGCTTTATGACATTCTTGGAGGTCCTTCTTGTCCTCAGCAAGGGGAGGATAGGGGAATGCCGCATCAAGGATTTCAATACTTGGCTGAAGGAATGGTGCATCAAGGAGGGGTTCAGCTTTATTGGGAACTGGGGCCCAGTTAGAGGGATGCAAACCTGTAGAAGGGTGACAGACCTCATTCATCCAGATGAGGAGCCAAGGTCCTTAGCAAGTGGTTTAGATGCTTCACTGGTGCATTTAAGCCAGCCAAGTGGGAGGTAGCAGGAGGCTGAAGATAAAAACTGCCCCCACAACAAGCTCAGGAGGCCTACAAAAGAGTACCTGGAGGGAGAGGTAACCAGTAAGGAAGCAAATAACAATGAAAGCAAGGGATACAAAGAATAAGTAATAATAATCATAGTGGACACAACAAGGGACGAACAAAAGGGAGAAAGACTGAGGGTGCCAACATAGCCTGGAGAGCCATGTGTGCAAATGCAAGAAGTCTGATCAACAAACTTGCAGACTTAGAGGCTAATAGTGGGAAGTAGACCTGAAATTGGTTGCTATCACAGAAACCTGGTGTAATGCAAACCAGGACTGGGAGATGGCCATACCAATGTATCAGCTCTTCAGGAAAGACAGGGTTGGTAGAGAAGGGCAAGGGTGTCTCTCATGTAAGGGACGACTAAAAGCCACAGAAACCCAGGGGGTAAGTGAGGAGATGATACTGTGGGTCATGCTGGAGAAAAGAAAGGGGCTGTAATTCAAACACGAGTGATCTACAGACCACCAGCAAAGGGAAAAGGGAACAAGGAAATGATGGAGGCAATACTGAAGATGAAAAGCAAAGGAGAGGTACTACCAGTAGGAGACTTCAGTATGCTGGACATGGATTGGGGCCTCCCCACTGCAACTACAGTCAGGAGTAGGTACATGCTGGACTCTGCTGCAGGGGCATTCCTCAAACAGCTTGTATGGGAACCCACATGGGAAGGGGCACTGCTGGACCTAGTATTAATCAAAGGAACAGTGTGGCAGAGCGTGGGGACCACCTGAGGACCAGTGACCTCTGTACAGTGTGATTTCACATAAGAACTGGGACAGAACAAAATTATGCAAGGGAAGGGTCCTAGACATCAGGAGGGAAGATTTTAAGAAAATGAGATAATGCCTCAGGGTCAACCTAGCAGGGTTAGAGAACTGGAGAATCGAGGAATGGTGGGAAAAATAAAAGAGGGCATTACTCAACCTGCAAACCTATGTGTCAGGACAGCTCAATAAGGGCAAAGAAGAAAAGAGACCACTATGGTTCTCTAAGGAGATAGTGAAAGGTTCAAGCAAAAAAGTGGGCATTTAGAAAGTACAAACAAATGCAAAATAATGGAGATAGGGAGACTTACCAAGAGAAACAAAGGGAGACAGGGAAGGCAATTAAAAGATCAAAAGCACAAAAGTGGAAAGGATCACCAAATCAGTGAAAAAGGGAGATAAAACATTTTTAGATACTGTATGTAAGTGAAAAGAGAAAGACAAAGGAGGGATAGTAAGATGGGAAGGGAAGGGGTTAGTGAGAAGCAAGACCACCAAAAGCAGATATATGGAAAATATTTATATTCAGTATTCACAGAGGAAGGGAGTGATACGGGCTAAAGGATTGAGGACAAGGGTATAAAGGATCTAAGAGTGGACACAAGTCCATTTATAGAAGAAACAGCACCCAAGGAATTCAACAAAGTTAAAAGTGAACAAGGCAATGGGGAAGACGGGGTGCACCCCAGGACACTGAGGGAACTAAAAGAGTAGTTTGATGCACCTCTGACAGTCCTTTTCAACCAGTCATTAAGAACAGGGCAGGTACTGGGGGATTGGAGGAGGGCAGATGTAGTCCTACTGCACAAGAGTGGAAATATGGAGGAGGCAGGAAATTACAGGCCTCTCTGCCTGACACTGGTAGTGGGTAAGGTAATGGACTCACTACTGAAGGAAAGGACTGTGAGTACCTTGTTACCTATAATCTACAGGATCAGAGGCAGCATGATTTTACAGGGAGAGGTCATGCTGGACAAATCTGATCAAGTTCTTTGATTGGGTAACTAGAGTGGTGCATCAGGAGGTGCGTGGATGTAGCCTACCTGGATTTCAGCAAGGCTAACACAGTTCCACATGGAAGATCATTAAACAAATTGGGAGCCTAGGTGTGGGTCCTAAAATAGTAAAATGGGTGACAAATTGGCTGGGCAATAGGATTGAGAGGGTGGTAAATGGTATCCACTTTGAGTGGACAAGGTGACTAATGGGTACCACAAGGATCAGAATTAGGACCAGTCCTCTGCAATTAATTTATTAGTGATATTGCAGAAGGGCTGAAAGGAAACCTGCCTTTTGTAGATGACACCAAACTCTGCAACAGTGGGCACACCGGGAGGAGGAAAGAATAGGATGGACCTACAAATACTAAAGGAATGGTCAAGGGTTTAGAAGCTAGGTTTTAATGCAAAAAATGCAAAGTAATGGACATGGGTCAGGAACCAAGGAGCAACATACCAACTGGGGAGAGGTACTATCGGTCACAAAGCAGTAAACAGACATGGGGTGACAATCTCTGATGGTCTGAAGGTAGCAAAACAGTGCAACAAGGTAGTGGGAAAGGTAGGCATGATGATGGGATGCACAGGTAGGGGAATCAACAGCAGGAGGAGGAGAGGAGGAATACCCTGTATAGATCTCTTTTTTGTATTATTTGTTTATCTCCCCATGCCTCATCCTGCTACTCCTTCAAGCCATTGCCAAGGACTCCTCCTTTGAGGCTCCATCACCCATCCCTGACCTCAAATCACAGCCATCTAAGGGTAACTCGAAGTATCCCTTTTGTTGGGTGGGTCCTCTTATTCTAAGGAGAAAGAGCCTGGTGGCCAATGGCATTGGCCCTGGGTGCTGCTGAGGTTAGGTCAGCATCTCGGAGTACTGCAGAGGCGCTTGTCCAGACGGCCGTCATCCAGCAGTTTGAGGCGGCATTTTCTTGTGTTTTCCTCCAAATCCCCAATTGGGCCAGATCTGTAGTGTTCCCAGTCTCCACTGGGGGCCACTATAGAGTGAGGCATCTCCCAAGCCCACCCCAGGAGAGGAAGGAGAGCAGTCCTCTGATGCTTAATCCTTTCCTTCTCCTGACAACCTCCCCAGGGCCCCAGTCCTGCTCATGAACCTGGGTCGCCAGTGTGGTTTTGAAATAAGTTGCCAGCACCTCAACCCTCTGCGCTACCCGCCAGCCACCCTGTATAGGTCATTGGTGAGACCACACCTCAAGTACTGCATACAATTCTGAAGGCCCCATCTCTGCAAGGACATAGATAGAGTGGAGGCAGTACAAAGGAGGGCAACCAAAATGGTGCACGGACTGCATCAGAAGCCCTATGGAGAAAGGCTCAAGGAATTAAATATGTACTCCATGGAGGAAAGGAGGGAAAGGGGGATATGATAGAGACATTCAAATACCTCACAGGTAAAAGCAAGGTACAAGAAGGAAGCATATTTCAAAGAAAAAGTTGTTTGAAGACAAGGGTCACACTATAAAGACAGAAGGGGAGGCTCATAGGTAATTGGAGAAAGTGCTTCTTCATGGAGAGAACAGTGGATGCTTGGAACAACCTTCCAGTGGAAGTGGTGGGGGCTGAAATGGTTGCAGGATTCAAGACTGCATGGGATGAGATAGAGAAAGGTTATTGGAAGTAAGGGGTGGGGAAGCCCGGGGACTGAGTAGGATTCAGTTCGGTATAAGTAGGGAAAATATTGGCAGACTAGGTGGGCCAAGAGGTCATTATCTGCCCTCAGTTCTATGTTTCTGTGTTTTTGTAACCTCCAGACATCCTGGTGCCCATGGTCATCCTGAAGCCTAAGTAAAGCTGCTAGAACCAGGGATATCAAGCCTAACTGAAGTACCACTGCTATCACAGAGATTGTCAAGAACTCATTCGTGTCCCTGCCCAGTATGATCGTCCCCTTACCCTTATACATACATACATACATACATACATACATACATAATTACATAGTTGCCAGCAGATTAGGCCTATTGGTTTATCTTATCTGCCCAATGCAGCTCAATGGTAGCACACTTTGGCTGCTCTACCATCCACCATTTCACCCCCCCCCCCCATCTCCTCTCTGTACTACTCCGGTGATCTCCTTGCCCCACCTTCATACTGTGCCTCTGTGCCCATCCCATCACTTCTTGAAACCCCCACTGTTCCCATTTTTACTAGATCATCTGGTAGAGCATTCCAGGGTACCACCACCCTATCTTTGAAATAGTGATCCTTCACCTCTCCCTGAACCTCCCCTGCCTGCTTCAGACTATGGCCTCTTGTAGTCCCCTCTTACCTCAGCTTGAGCAAACCCCACTCCCTTTATTGAACCACTTCAGGGTATCCAGTGAACAAGGCGGCTGCAATTGATCACTTACAAAAATGGTGACCCTGTGCTCAGGGCTACCTTCAGGGTAACGACTGGATTCCTGGGTGGGTGAGGGAGGTGATGGGAAATGCCGACTATAAGGCATGCACATGTGTGGGGGGAAGGGAGGAAGGTGGGCAGGAGAGGGTGTATCAGGCAGCTGCTGAGCTGGTCTGCTAGCATGGTTGGGAGTGTGGTCAGTTGGGAGGTAGGGTGCAGGGTTTGGGTTAGGTGTGTGCTTTTTTTTTTTTGCCGGCAGGTGGCTTCTTGTTTTTAAGTATTTCATCTCACCCCCACACACATCCTCCTGGAGGTGAGACTCCTTTAGTAGGGGTTATGGAGGTGCAGGGGAGCAGCCCCCACATTAAGAACACAACCAAGTTCTTGGATGCCCTCTTGCAGTTCACTGTGAGTGTGCATCACTGAATTCATTTTCAGCAATGTACACTCACCCAAACAGCGATCGCTATTCCTCAATCACTATTATGACATAGAATACCACATCAGGTATTTGAAGGTCTCTATCATATCCCCCATCCCTCTCTTCCTCCAGGGAGTACATGTTCAGCTATTTGAGTCTGTCTTCATGTGACAACCCCTCCATACCATTGATCATCCCTCATGCCTTCTCTGGATCTTCTCCAGAAGTGTGATGTCCCTTTCAAGGCATGGTTGCCAGAACTGCACACAGTACTTCAAATGTGGCCTCACCAGTGAGGTGTACAGGGGAAGTATGACCTCCTTTCTCCTGGACATTATACACCCAAGCATTTTGTTTGCTATGGCCGCTGCCTTACTGCATTGCTCCGAATGGTTCCCTTTAGTGCCAGTCATAACCCCCAGGTTCTTTGCCATTGTTTGATACAGCCAGCTGTATCCCCCCCAAGTGGTAGATATACTCACGGTTCCTACTATCAAGATGCAGAACACTGCATTCATGTGCATTGAACCCCATCTTCCACGTGTGGGCCAGTATTCTAGTTTCTGCAGGTCACCCAGTGCCTTCCTTCCTTCTTCCTATCCACTACTACCCCAGTTTGGTATCATCAGTGAATAAGCTCATTTAACTACCTATCTGCTCTCCTATGTCTGAGACATACATATTAAATGGAAAGAGCCCAAGACTGAGCCTTGTGAGACCTCGTTGATGACCTCTCTGGGTGTTGAGACATCACCCCTTACCACTACCCTCTGTTGTCTATTCCCAAGCCAATTTGCTACCCACCCCACCAATTTGTCTCCACCCCAGCTCCCTTAATTTCCAAATTAGCCTTTTATATGTGATGTCATAGGATATGGGATTTCAAGTCATAGAAACAGGCAGACAAATCATAAGGTGCATAAAAAATGCTTGGAAGTGTTTGTCATTTTATTAGAGCTCAAAACAATAAGCCAAAATACAGAAAATAAAGGTTAGCATAAGGTTAGCATGTCTCAGCTTAGCATGGCATGGCTTCAGCCTCCCTGCTGAACACCCTGAAGGTCTTACACCTTCCCTTGCCTGTCAGCAACTGACCGCCCTATCTAAAAAAAAAAAAATAGCCCCTAGTGGCAGGCTTAAATACATTTCTAAGAGTGATATCACCATCAGGTGACAATGTAATTGCCTGTCTCCCTCCAATTTCTTCTTTATACATTACTAAAGTCCCTTTACAATCTGCTATCTGATGTGGACTAACAGAATGCATCATGACATATAACATTCTCTAGACATCTAGACATATATTACTCAGAAGCTTACTAACTTCTTAATTATGATCTGTGTCCTCATAATAGGGTTAGGACCCTCCCTTGGACAGTGACCTCACATCTTAGGATCACTATAAAGTCCTACACTAGAGGCCACTGCTGCCCTATAGGGTTCGGTTCCACAGGAGGCTTCCTTTGAAACAGCAGAGTCCACACTTGTTTGTGAACTAGGGCCTTTGGAAAAAGTTGCTACATTGGGGCTCCTTCCATTCTCTAGAGACCCACTTATTAAACAGGGTAAGTTCCTATTTATACAACATGACAATATGCTGACAAGATATAGTAACTTGTACTGGTTTGGCTGGGTGGGTTCTGTTGGAGTTTTGTCCCCAGTTAATATTATAAGTTTTCCAGACTGTGAGTACCAGATCTATAACATCCAATACAGCACCGCAGGTAATGGAACCTTAATATACATATAAAGCAGCACTGTGTAGCCCTGCTACAGTTTCTGGGATAGCAAGGGAAATGGAAGAATGAGGGCACGCTCCTCTTCTCACATCTCCTGCTAACTCAGTAACTGCAGAATACATACTCTACTATTGTTTATTTTCTTCCATTTTGTGTGATTATTATGTTTTTCATATTCTCTCACACAACAAACTCTTCTGCCTTCTCCCTGGGCAGACAATTTCTAACTTCAGAGGTTCCTAATTTTTAAAGAGCACTTTACCTAGTTCTCTTCCTTTATGGGGTGGGGGTGTACACCTAAGACAGGGGTCACCCTGTCACACAGGACCAAATCAAAAGCCTTGCTGAAGTCCAGGTATAAAACGTCAACTGCTCTCCCCCAACCAGGAACCTAGTCACCCAGTTGAAGAATTTGACCAGGTTTGTTTGACATGAGTTCTTTTGGGCAAACCCATGTTGGTTTTCATCCTGAAAACCATTTACATCCAGAAACTCCTCCATCTGGTCTATCAAGAGGCCTCCAACATTTTCCCCACTATGGATGTCAGGCTGATAGGTCTGTAGTTTCCCAGATCCTTCCAAGGTTCACTCTTGTGGAGGGGCAGTACATTTGCTAAGCTCCAATCCAGAGGGACCCATCCCTACTGGAGGGAGGAACTGAATAGTTCCATCAACGGAGTTGCCAAGACATCTGCCAGTTCAAGTTCATGAAAGAAGGGGGACCATCACTATTGGGACCATAGACAGACACTAAAGTATATTATACAATGGCAAGAAAGAATCCTGGCTTTGATTGATCAGTTGGTTGTCACAGCTGAGATGTTATCCTGGCATAACATCCCTGCTGATTGTTTGTAGGGTATGGAGCATGCTGATGATGAGCTATTTTTTTCTCTTGAGAAACAAAAATATTTTCACACACTAACAAAAACATTCTTTCAAATTATTTTTAACTATAAAACAATAATCCATTGTATAATAGGAATAATGCCCTCCTGGGTGGGTGTTATGCTGGGAATATCCTTCTCGGTGTTGGATGCCCTTGCCGTGGCCTGGGCCCAACCACCCGAGGTGGATGTTATCTCAGCATAACACCCACCATGTCAGGCATTATTCCTTTAATCTGAACCATCTACAGTAACCACTACTAGACTCCACCATCCCTGAGGATCCCGCACAACTGACTGGATGACCCAATTGACATCCTTAATATGTAAAATCATAACTCCCAGCTTCTTAAATGTATAGAGGAGTGCAGCAACCAATGCATTGAATAGGAAGAACCTCCCCCAGCTACTGATCAAACAGGACTTCAGCATGTTTGCAGTTCATTTACATCACTAGGTAAGGAAAAAAGTCTGGCCCCATTCGATGCACAGGAAATGGCAGATCTAAGCCCAACAACTAACACACAAATCTGAACAATGAAAAATCATATACACAAATTCCGCAGTCTTGGAAACAAGATCTCAGACCTGCAGGCAACAATGACAGAGGCTAAAGTGGACATAGTAGCCATTACTGAGACATGGTTCACCAGTAATCACACTTGGGAGACTTCAGTACCTGGCTATGTACTGTTCAGAAGAGACTGAGGTGCAAAGGGGGCCCTTTATGTCAATGAAAATATCAAGCTACATAATTCAGAATACGCATAAAGAACCAGAAGAACTGTGGATCACCCTGGAAACAGGAAATGGGACAGCCATACGAACTGGGGGTTGTCTACAGGCCTCCAGATCAGGAGAGGACACAGACACATTACTATTAGAAGATATACGAAACATGACACCTAAATGAGAGGTTCTGATAATGGAAGACTTCAACTTGCCAGATACAGAGTGGTCAATACCAGCAGGAACATCCACCAGAACTAGACACATAGTGGATTCTCTGCAAGGAGGGCCTCAAACAACTGGTACAACAACCCACAAGAGACAGGGCTATCCTAGATCTAGTACTAACTAATGGGAAAGGATCACAGATCTCCAGATAGAAGTTCACCTGGGGCCAGTGACCATCACATGGTATGGTTAATTTTGCCACTAGAACTAAATCACCCCATTCCAAGGCAAAATATGTGACTTCAGAGGAGCTGGCTTTGATAAGATAGCCAACAAAGTTAAGCTAACCCTGGCAAAAGAAATACAGGTGAGGGGGTACAGGCAAAGTGGGCAAGCATTAAGGATGCAGTACTTGAAGCAACATCCCATTGTGTTAGGGAGAAAAGCAAGCACAAAAAGGAGAAACCACTATGGTTCTTAAAAAACGTAGCAGAAAAGGTCAGAGTCAAAAGGCTGAACTTAGGAAATATAAGGGAACACAGCGGGGCGGAGGTAGGGAACATACAAAACTTCCTAAGGGAAACAGGGAAGGCAATAAGGCAGACAAAGTCCCAAACTGAGGAAACACTAGCACGAACAGTAAAAGAAGGGGGCAAGACTTTCTATAGATACAGTAGTGAAAGGAGAAAGTCCAGAGGGGGTATTGCTAAGATCAAAGGGGATAAGGGTGTGTGTGTGGAGGAGGACTAAGGAAAAGCATCTATCCTAAATAGATACTTATGCTCAGTATTTACTGAGGAGAAGGTAGGGCAGGGCAAGCAGCTCAGCACCATGGACACAGGGAGGAGGGAGGTGTGTACAAATCCCTTCACAAAAGAAAGGGTCCTACATGAACTCACTAAGCTCAGGAGGACAAGGCAATAGGACCTGATGGCATACATCCCAGGGTACTAAAGGAGCTAAGGTGGAACTAGCATAGCTATTAGCAGAATTGTTTAGTGAGTTTCTGAGCACAGGAGAGGTCCATGAAGACTGGAGAAGGGCTCATGTGATCCCATGCCACAAGAGTGGTAGCAGGGAGGAGGCAGGGAACTACAGACCAGTCAGTCTTACCTCAGTAGTGGGCAAGATTATTGAGGCACTCCTTAAGGAAAGGATAGTGCAACACCTGGAATCCACAGTGCACAGGATCCAAGACAGCATGGGTTTACAACAGGAAGGTCATGTCAAACTAATCTCATAGATGTCTTTGACTGGGTAAACTGAGTGGTGGACCAAGGAGGTACAGCTGATGTCACCTACCTTGACTTCAGCAATGCTTTCTATACTGTTCCACATAGAAGACTGATTAATAAGCTGGATAGTCTAGGGTGGGTAAGAGGTTGGTCAACTGGGTGGCAAACTGGTTGGCAGGCAGAAAACAGAGAGTGGTGGTACATGGTATACAGTTAGAAGAGATGTAAGTCACAAGTAGGGTACCTCAGCTGATCAGCCCTAGGGGCCAGTCCTCTTTAGTATCTTCATCAGTGACATTGCAGATGGACTGGAGGGTAAGGTTTATCTGCTTGCAAATGACACCAAGGTCTGTAACAGAGTAGATGATCCAGATGGGGTGGGCAGAATGAGAAGAGATCTGGATAAACTGGCAAAATGGTCAGAACAGTGGCAACTGCAGTTTAATGGAAAGAAGTGCAAGATCATGCACATAGGGAAGAGAAACCCTGAAGCCACCTATAGTTTGGGAGGGAAGTTGCTGGCAATCACAAGGGATGAAAGAGACTTGGGCATCATCATCACAGAGGACCTGAAACCATCCAAGCAGACCACTAAAGCAGTAGGTAAGGCTAGAGGGATGTTGGGGTGTATTAGCAGGGGTACCACAAGTCATAAGGAGGTAATAATCCCTCTTTACAAGACACTGGTTAGGCCCCATCTGGAGTTCTGCATGCAGTACTGGAGGCCACACCTGCACAAGGACATTAACAAAATGGAAGCAGTCCAGAGAAGGGCAACCAAAATGGTGCAGGGACTGCATCCAGAAAACATATGAGGACAGATTAACAGAGCACAATACTTATACCTTAGAGCAAAGGAGGGAGAGAGGTGATATGATCGGGTATGCCACACTATCAGCGACATTTCAACAGCAGTGTTCCCTTCAGTGACAAACGTGCCAGGTCACTGTAGGGAACCCACTGGAACCAAGCACTGTTTGTCGGGGATCCTGCACCCTCCTCCTGAATCAGCTCTGACTCGTAAGTTAAGAATCTAAGTGGGGGTGCAGTAGGACAGCCCCAAGAAGACACTTGTTTTCCTACAAAACGCAGTCGATTGCAAATGCGGTCAATCTGCCAGTTTCGCTGTCCGGTCGATCGACAAAAAATTTGCCGACGACCAGTAGTGGATCCATATGATTGAAACATTCAAACATCTTAAGGGTATTAACAAGGTGAAAGAGTCTAACATGTTTCAATAAAAGAAAAATAGCAGGACAAGAGGACACAGCATGAGATTACAGGGAGGCCGATTAGGGGGTAATATGAAGAAGTTCTTTTTCACAGAATGAGTAGCGGATGCATAGAACGGCCTACCTCAGGAAGTGGTGAATATGAATACAGTGCAGGGCTTCAGACAGACATGAGATAGGCATCATGCAGCAATACAGATGAGTATGACTAGATAGGACATTGGCAGAGTAAAGGCCTATGGCACATTCATATGGTAGAAAAAATGGCAGACTGAATGGACCATGAGGTCTTCATCTACCGTCAACTTCTATGTTTCTATATGAGACTTCAAACACCTGCCCCTTCCAGATGGATTTAAACCTATCTACTTCCTTTTTAAGTGGAAAGGTTTCCTGGAAAAAGACTATTTGTTCCCTTAATTTTTTAATACAAGATAAAACCTGTTTACATTTGAAAGGCCTATTCATCCCATGCACATTCCAGGAAAACACCTTGTACGTCATAGTCACCCTACAGTAAAATCTCTCGGTTGATGCCTGATCCCCACCATATCCCCAGCAGTAGCTTAAAGTGAAAAAAAAACACCAAAATCTTAACAATAAATTGGTAAAACCACAAAGAATAACAACCATAACAAGGCAAATTAGTAGCCAGTAAAAAGAAAACATAAATGAGAAAACAGAAAATGGAAATCTCATAGCATGCATGTAGGTATTCACAGGGCCACTTTACCATCCCAATCAAATACATATCCCTGGAATGTAACCCCAACTCTCCCTCGAACCATCCAATCAGATACAAAATCACAAACAGGATTCCCCACTAGTGAACAAACCAAAGAAGAACTACCCATAAACCATTAGCAGAGGTGTTCCCCATGGCTGCACAAAGTTAGCAATGGAAATACCAGGAACAGAAGCCAATTTGTTCACATCCACCCACTCCAACCTTACCATCTAGCACATAGCAGCTGGAAGAGTTATAATGGAAACAAAAACATGAGAGCAACTGAAAACACGAAAACTACAATATAACAAAGGAGGCAAACAGACTGTAAACAACACCGAACACCAGTGCCCTCAAGAGCCTACTGAGAAAAATAAATGCGCCTAATCAGCCAAGTCATAGCCCCAATGGAAAATCCCTCAAGTAAATCAGTAAGAGAAGAGGGACAAAACACTCTGATGGCTGCTATGCTTACAGAAAATTGAATCCCCCAAAAGAAATCAACATAATTAGTTGACACCAGCTGCCCAATAGTAAAATAACAGGACAGACCAAAGACAAAATAAAATCATATCAGCAGTTCCATAGATGTGAGAGAATACTGTCTCTTACCACTGACCCATGGAAAGAACAAATCTTCAGTCCATTAAGTCCTCATCCCAAACTGAAGAGCGAGGTGGTGAATGACTAGCATCCTTCTTCCCTGTGGCAGACTGAAATTTCGAATCCAACTGGAACAATTGCAATTTAAGTGTCAAAAAGGGCTGAGTACCCTGAGGTATGGCTCCCTGATCTCCCATTGAAACCACCAGTAAAAATTGCTGATCCTCTGAAGGTGAAGAAAAGGATTCAACTCTATTGTTCAAAAAGATCTGCAGCATAGCAGGGGTAGCCAAGAAACATCTAATGCCCCGTTCCTTAGCCAAGTCCCTGAACAGGTCGAAGGCCTTCCACCGATCAGTTACTCATTTGGGCAGATCTGGACAAAAAGTCAGTCTGGCCCCCTGTCATCGAATCTCTTTAATGGACCGTGCTCCCCTCAAGATGCAATCTCTGTCCTGAAAGCCAAGCAATGTCATTAACATGGAGTAAGGCCAAGCAGGGGGTCCATTGGAGGGGGGGACCAGCTAATACACGATGCATCCTCCCTACTTCCAATACAAGGTTGGGTGGTCAATTGAACCACTGAGGCAGAGAATCTTGCATAAAGTGAAGCAAGTCTTTGCCCTCAGACCCTTTAGGCAAACCAAAGAATTGAACATTGCTCTGTCAGCTGTTGGTTTCCTGATCATTCAGCTCTCCCGACGCTGACGCACTCCCTCTCAACTAGCCCTAGTCACTGTTCGGCTGGATAAGCCCAATCCACAAGCTGCCCAATACAGGTTTCTGTCAGCTCAACCCAATACCCCAAGGCCTCTACTGAAATCCACATAGCCGTGAGCATAACAGGCAAATTACTGGTGTCAGAGTGAATAGCAATCATAAAGGATTTAATTTCACTGAGCTCCCAAACCATGAGGACCATCTCAAGTCTCCTGCTCTACTTGTGCCTCGACCATGCTGCTAGGACCCTCAGCAGGAGCTGGCTAAGAAGCTGAAAGCTTATATTTCTTCTTTGCCAGGGCTTCAGATTTTTCAGTTTCAGACATCTCAGGGTCTTCAAACACAAAACCCTCCAACTAAACTGGGAAAGAAATGACTTAAAGAGGGGGAAAAACAAAAAACATAGTCCGTGGGACTGAGCTACAGGAGCCTAGCTGCATTTAACTTGGCTGAATCACATGACCACCTACTCATTTAACTTTTTCCCAGACTACAGTTAAATATACAGTACATTGGATGATGCCTGCACCAGGAGATAAAGGCTATGCTAAATATGTCTGATACAAGGAGCACCTAATGCACATTTATTGTATTTATTTATTTAAAATATTGGATTTACAGACCTTTGAGTCAGGGACTTATTTACAAAGGCACCTCACAAATAAAGAGAACAATAGTACAGGTACATAGGTCATACACAGACAATTATTACAGTCATCCACGGAGAATCATGGTTGGCCACAATGAAATACAATAAACATAGTTTAGGCACACAGGTACCACATCAGTAAAACAGTAATCATAGTGTAGGCACACAGGCACCATGTCTGGGGGTTCAAAACAGCATTAAGAAGTACAATATATATATATATAGTAGCAGAGTAGCATCCAAGATCACAGATTAGCCCAGGTCGTTCAACATTAGGGCTTGCACGTAGTCAGTAACCTGTCTTGTCCATGCACAGTTAGTGGGGGGAGGGGAGATTATGTACATTTGCAGCAGCAGGAGCCTAGCAAGTGGCCCCTGAGGGCAGACTTGAAGAGACCTAGTTTAGTGGAATCAGCTATGTTGCCTGGGAGGGAGTTGAACCAGGTGGGTCCTCTGTAGCTGAGGGATCTCTGGGCAAGAGACATCCTGGCCTTGGGAACTAGGAGTGAGGTCTTGACATTGCTGTGGGTGGACACTGAGGGGAGGGCTGTGGGGAGGCAGAGACACCGGATGGGGAGCCCAAGCAGAGTTTTTTGACTAGGAGGCAGGTTTGCAGCTGGGTCTCTCCTTGAGATTTAGCAAATTGGTGGTGGAGTACAGTAGACAGGTATGAGGTGCCTTGAGGCTCCAGTCAGAGCCTGCAGGCCTTGTTTATAGAGAGCTGGATTTTAGCAAGGGCAGTATTGTCGGTGGCAGCATAGATGGGCAGACCATAGTCTACTAGCTACAAGAGATGGAGGAGGTGATGGCTAACCTGAGAGCCTTGGGGGAGGCAGTCCCTGTGGTGGTAAAGGAGTCCTATCCTGATGTTGGTGGCAGCAGACAGGTGCTGTTGCAGGAGGAAGGTATGGGCCGAGTCAAATGATACCTAGGTACTTATAGGTGGAGACCTGCTTGATGTGGGGTTGTGTGCTGGGTCATATTACGAGAGGGATGCCACTGGCTTTGCTTTGGTGATGCAAGAAGATCATAGCCTTGGTGTTTTTTAGGTTCAGGGCCAGTCTTTGGGCAGGGAACCAGAGTTCAGGCTTGTTGGAAAGCATGCTGGAGGGTGGTCTGCAGGGTGGTGGGGAAGGGATCCAAGGCAAAAAACAGCGTTGTCCACATAGAGAAGGATCCTACTAGAACAGGCAGAGGTGAGAGTGTTAAGATAGAGGCTGAAGAGGAGGGGCCCAGGATAGAGCTCTGAGGGACACCTGAGCAGACAGGGTGGGTGTCAGATAAGGTGCCATTGATTTTTACGCACTGTGTTCTGGCAGAGAGGTAGCTGGTGAACCATGAGAGGGGACCAGGGAAAGCCAAGGCATCTGATTCAGCAAGCAGGAGGGATGACAGACCGTATCAAAGGCCTTGAAGAGTTCGATGTACACTGCACTGGTGGGGTTACTGGCATCAAGGCAGAGTGCAGGAAGTTGGAGTATTTGAGTACAGCAGAAGTGGTGCTATGACCAGAATGAAAGCCATGCTGTTCTGGGCACAGTATATCATGTTTGACCAGGTACTCAGTGAGCTGGTTGGATACCACTTTTTCCAAAGCCTCTGAGAGTGGGGGGAGGATGGAGATTGGCCCGTAGTTATCGGGAAGGGACTGATTCCCACTTTGAAAATGGGAGTGATGATGGCAATTTTCCATGTACTGGGAACTGACCCAGCCAGAGATTGGTTTAGTAAGTCAGTAGGGGACCAGGATTAAATCCGGACCAGACGAAGGAGCTTTGCATCCAAGGGATCAGTGCAGGGCTATTACTATTGACAGCTTTTAGAAAATAGGGTCTGGCTTCAAGCAGGGAGATGGTGTGTAGGTAGAAAGGGGCGTGAGGGAGGGTGGGTAGCTGAGAGACAGGGACAGCATCAAAGAAATTACAGGGTAGAACGGAGCTTAGGTCCGAGAAGGTGACGTTTAGGCAATCTGCAATGCTAAGGGATCCGAACAAACCGTGCCATTGACAGACAATTGGGAGGGAGGGAGGGAGGGCGGATTTCCATTCAACTCTTTGACATTGTTCCAGAAGTTTTTGGCAGAGCCCCATGAGGAGGCCAGGGAGGACAGATAATACTGAGCTTTTGCCTGCCGGATGGCCCAAGTACACTTATTGTGCTCTGCATTATACACTTGTCTGTCAGCCGCCCTGCCAGATTCCATGGCGATGTGCTAGAGGTTGTCTCTCATTTTGAGTTTCTGGAGGAGGGCGGGGGTGATCCAAGGTGTATTTAGCCTTTTAGTCCATGTTCTACTGAGAGGGGCAAAGAGGTCACAGGCTTTATTGAAGAAGTGCATGAAAAAGTGAAGGGCTTTGTCTATGGATGGTGCATCTCTGATGGGGGACCAGTCAAGTTGGGCAACGTACATTTTAAGTTTATGAAGGCAGCCAGGTAGAGATGACACCTCTGGGCAGTTCTAGGGGTTGTCTTAATGCTGGTAGAGGACCAGGAGAATAAGACTGGAGAGTGGTCACTTAGCAAGTTGGGAAGATGTTGATGTCCAGGACTTTCGAGGGTGTTTGGTGATGATGACATCCAGAAGGGTGCTGGTACCCATGGAGGGTTGTGCCTAGTAGGGTGTGAGACTAGCTGAGTCATGTCAAGGGTGGCAAAGATGTCCCTGGTCTGAGAAGCAGAGTCAGAGAGCCAACTGATATTAAGATCTCTAGTGAGAATCTGCCCGGCTTTGCATAGGAGGCCTGACAGGTAATCGGTGAGCGACTGGACAGCAGGGTCCTGCCTGGGGGAATGTAGGTAACAGTGAGAAACAGTGGACTCTTAGCAGGATCAGGGGAGATTTTTAGTGTGAAGGCTTGTGCCCCACTGTCAAGCATAGGTGGCGGCATGGAATATCCACGAAGGATGTCGCGTGTATAGACAGCACAACCGTCCCTGCTCTTACCCACCCTGTCTTCACTGGGAGGGAGACAAAGGAGTCTGGGATGGATTTTGGATTGCCAGGTTTCCACCAGGGTGATGATGTCTGGCTGTTGCTGAATAACCCAGCACTGGAACGCTGCAGCTTTTTTGAGGAGGCTGCAAATATTCAGGGAGGCGCTGTGAAGCCCTTGAGCTGGGGCATGCCACAAAGCCAGCTGTGTTCTGGGTTGTTAGACAAAATATATCATCAGCACCTCCATGTACCTTACTGGCCAATAAAGACAAGGACTAAAAGTGAAAGTACAGAAGTTGAAGTCCCAGCAACGTAAGATTTATAGAAAGTTTCATAGCTTCTACTGGGAAGAAACAATTAGTAAAAGATCAAAAAAGGAAGAGAGAACAAGGGAGGAAACCAAATCACTGCAATTATTCAAGAGGATTATATCAAAAATGAATAGAGTAATACTTTATTTGAACTGTGTTATTACTGCTTTATAAATCATTAACTACTTGGTAATAATGCACAATTACTGTTAATACTAAACAACATACTGTATTAGCAAATGTCCATATTCATGGTACCTCTGAATAAGAGGATCATTTAATGAGTAAAGCTAGGGCAAGAACAAGCCATAAGGCTGAATACACCAGCTTCCTAAAATAAAATTACCACCAAGTGGTCTGTGTTTTATTGATTATATTACATGTTTTTTAAATCACATCTTGTTCTGTACATCTAACACATTCTATTTTCCACTGACCTGTGTGTTTCCTCCATTCCACAAAATCAAGCTCTCATTAATGAAGATGTCTTGTCCTGAATGAGCACGAGAGTCAAAATGCCCAACATGCACATACTTGGTGGTACTTCCATCAGGGGATACCTGCCAATTTAGTATGTCATACATTGCAGGAGAATCTCCATTCTCATCAAAAAACACCTTCTCACCTGCATTGTCCTCAAAAATTGTATTCTTCACATAATGGAGGAGCTGATGATAAACAGAATGTACATTGGCACTCAGTGATAAGTTGTGCCACAGTATGACATGTCAATCTGTAACTCTTAGCTACTACAAATAACAGTGCTACAAGTGTGCTGAGTGATAGGTTGTACCATTTCATGACATGTCAACCATTAACCTTCAGTAACTCCAGTTAATAATGTTAATCTTATCACTTTTAAACACATAGGCCCAGATATTCAAATGAGATGCACCCAGTGCAACTGAGTGTGCTGACACAGCTCCAAATTACACCCCTGGGCCATATTCAAAGGGAGGGAATGTGCCTCACAATTCCAGATGTGCCACATCACAAAGACAATGTATGTGGTGCATTCAGAGGGCGCATTCCCATGAATGTGCGGCACAACCCAATATTCAGCCCAGATGTGTGGTGCAGCTGCCCACACATCTCAGAGACGTGCTGCACAAAGTTAGGCATGACAGAAACATGCTGAAGTCATAGCTACCCACAGGCATGAGGTTGTATTGTACAGCACAACACAGTAGCCACCAGCCCTTGGGTGACTGCCCCCTATCCCTGATTGTGTAGAAATATAAACATATACCTCGTAACCCTGGTAGTCCAGTGTTACCCCTCTCTCATCCCCGTTTGTGAATAAACATACAAATATCCCTCATATCCCTGGTAGTCCAGTGTTAACCCATCCCTGTTCATGAATAAAAATAAAAATATCCCACATATTCCTGGTAGTCTAGTGGTAACCCGGCCCATTCCCAAACACAACTGTAGTGTAATAGGTCACATCTCTGTAGCCCTGGTGGTCCAATAGAACCCCCCCACCCACTGAAGGACCCACACCCCACCACGCTCCCCCCATCCCAGACTGACCACTCGGCCACAGAGTCGTGGGCAGCACATCCCTCCACATACTACCACAGCTGCCTATCAACTGAGTTGTCAGTGAATGACAGCGTGCTGTACTCCTCTAAGCCCATTGGTAGACACTGTTGACCAATTGGCTTGCAGTACACTGTACACTTTCATTTGCACCTTTTTGAATGACACAAAGTTGTGAGCGAAGTGCGCATAGTACACACTGCAAGCCCATTGGTCAACAGTATCTATCAATGGGCTTACAGGGGTACATTACTCTGTCATTCATTGACAGCTCTGTCAATGGTAGCTAATGGTAGCGTGGAGGGATGTGCTGCCCGCCCGACTCCGTGGCTGAGTGGAGTCTGAGATGGGAGGAGCAGAGGGGGTGTGGTTCTCTCAGTGGGTGGGGGTCCACTGGACCACCTGGGATACTGGGATGTTACCTATTACACTGCCACTATGTTCAGAAATGGAAGGGGTACCACTAGACTACCAGGGATATGTGGTACATGATATATATATATATATTCACAAACAGAGATGGAGGGGGGGTACCACTGGACTACCAGGGATAGGAGGGATATTTTATTATTGTTCATGGTCGGGGATGGGAGGGGACCACTGGACTCCCGGGGTTGTGGAATGCTTTCGTAACACAGAAGCTGCAGGGGTGCCCAGTGCATTCTGCCAGGTACAACTCTTCCCCAGACATACAAATGGGGCTATAATGACATACAAATGGCCCAGTTTCACCTTGCATGGCTAAAGGCCCCAGTTGTTTCAATCTGAACATCTGGAATTTGATCTCAGTGCATCCGCAAGATGTGCTGTGTATCCCTAGTCCAGTTATTCGGATCAGGCAGGGGGATACGCCAGAGCATCATCAGCTGCCCCATTTTTGCCACAGGCATTTTGTACCATAGTCAGACGAGATGCGTGGTAGTGCATCATATTTGAAAATAGCCCTTTTGCACTCCAGCGCAACTTAGTTACACAGAGCAACCACTTGCGCACTCTCTGGGCACAGTTTGAATATCCAGGCCTAATTAACACTGGATTTCTGGTGATATAACTGCTTAAGATCAGAGAGGTTTTCATACTGATATCAAGATATCTACAGTTACAACAGAACCTATTTCTGAGCATCATTGCATATGTAGTACCCATCAACTTACTACACCATGGAGCAGGAGAAGTCTCTACAACTGTCAAAGGTGGAGAAAAACTTCACACATTTACTATAGTTCTTTGCTGCCCTACCCTGACACTCAACTAAAGACCTCAAAGACTACCTAAAATGTTGAATATATTGAAATATTGCCTTTATTGTAACCTCAATTTCATGTCTACTTTCTCTGCACCCTGTACTACCTGACTGTATTGTACTGTTTCTGTCTCCCATGTCGCCCCTGAAAAAGGGACCTTCGGGGATCAGTGCACCTACCCAGTCATCAAAATTCAATAAATAAATAAATAAAATGATTCCAGGCGATAACATCACTGACAATAACATTGCAGCACACAATGCCACAACCAAAATATCTTAACCAAATGACAATGTCAGTGACTGACACAAATCCAGACACACCATAAAAACTAACAAACAAAAGCCAACAGAAGTTCTTTGTTTTGTGGGGGGGTCCACCCCCCTTGGGAGCTTTGCCCCCCACACCATCCCAAATTAATATAATCTGCTCAGAAGGGGTGTGGACCTTGGGGAGAGGGAGAAACCAGGAGGGGAAATGTCTTTGGAAAAAGTTCAGTTTGGGAGACAGACAAACCCTGGTCCCAGATCTCCTCCACTGCAGGAGCAAGTGCCTTAGCCACTCCACCATGTGAATAACTCAACCAATCACCACACCTCCTGCTCTGTTCCTTCCCGACTACTGCTTTCCCACCCTGCCTACACATACAGCAACAGAGGTAGGCATAACTTGGTAATGCTGCAATCTCTGTCGCTGTAAAGGCTCCGCATTGTGAAACTTGATATTCTTGCTGTGATGGTTTTAAATAATGTTTTGGGCAGATATGTTTAAACATAGGACTCAGAGATTTTTCACACGGTACAGACAACCTTGAACAGTTTCAGAAACAGGCTTTTAGTATCCAATTAGGATAATACTATTAGGGTGTAAGAATAGAAACATTAAATAAAGACCATAACATTGATATGGAATGTGCAGAAAACTACCATGAGAAATTGTACTACAATACAAAGAAAAATATACCTGACAATATGTCTCTTATTGTTACCTATAGCCCCATACTATTACCCCTCTGGAACATTACAAATAAACTATAAACTATGCTGATGTAGAGATAGTAAACTAAGATGGATATTCCCTGATCCATGAGTTAAAGGCTACAGACATAAATGCCTGTTGACATACTGTACTGTACTGTACTGAACTGAAACAAACTCCAATCAACCAGGAATAAGAAACCAGAAGAAACAATAGTCTGAAATAACATAAGATACAAAATCTGCCCCAACATTTGCATTCTAACCCCATCCAGACAGCCCAGAACAAAGTATTATAAATACATGGATCATACACCTGCAAATCAGACAGTGTGGTTCATCTTTCGGAATGCAAACAATGCCCAGAAGACTGACCTGTTAGTGCAGTGGTAGTGCTACTGATTGTGACACTGGTAACCCAGGATCAGGGTCAATCCTGGGTCATGGGCAAGCTCAGAAGAGAATCAAGCATCCCAGAGGATGTTCTCCACCTCAGGGAGGGAGGATAGTCTACTCCATCACATCACTTCCACCTGGGTGACCACAGGTGGTGGTGCAGTAAGACAGACAGACTGGGAAGAGGTGGAGGCAGACCTCAATTTGCTGACACGCTAACATGTGCAATTCACAATATCACCCACATGCTGCTTTGGAACCAAGGGAGAAAACAGAACATTTTCCCTGGCACCAGAGCTAGAAGCCCCAGTAAATACAATACCCCCACCCTCAGTTCTCTGATTTTGAAAGGCTAGAACACAGAGATCCTATTGAGGGATGCTCTTAAACTTAACCCCAACTGGAGAGCTTTCCATAGCACTGCATCAGCCAAGAAAAATGAGGAAAGTAGCATTGGGGGGTAGATGTTGGTGACAGAAAGGGATGTAAAACAGAATGAAGAAAAAATGCCCATAAGGATACTATGTGGGAAAAAAACAAATACCCTTTCAAACCAGGATAAAACTCTACAGGCAAATACTATCAGATAAGATAACCACTGTATCAGTAGGACCACACTTCTTCTAACCTAGCCTCACTTCTAGACATATCAGTATGGGTACTTGAGTTTCAGCTTCATACGGACTCAGTTGGGGCACTGGTTTCATGACATACAGTACACTGTGTGGGACATCTGACCATTTATATTACATCTGTTACACGAGGTCCCTGCACCCTAATTGGTATCCTCAGAGTTACACCGTGAGACAGCTAACACTTAGGTATAGGTTATACTAATATTTAGGGCTAAGGTCATCTACCGTATAAGAGTAGATGTCAGGATATGAATGCATATTGTTGTAATACACTTTGCTTGCTAATACACATATATTTTGCTATGTATTTTCGTGTATTTCTTACTTGTTAGATGCCAAGACACCTGTGTCCTTGAAGTAATTATATGTAAGATGGCATTGCCATCTTTTGGTGATTTGTACCACTACACTGAGGTATGTAAGACTCTGTATAAGAACTCTTTGTTCTCAAACTGATGACTTTACAGAATTGTATAATGTTATCTTGGACCATGGAGCCACCTCTAATTTAGCCAATAGGGCTCATCTCTGTAACTATGAACTTATCTGAACATTTGCCAGCAAGAGATAAAGCCTAGAGGTCTATCAAGTCTGCTCGAATGTGCAGCTAGCACCCCCTTATCCTGCAGCTGCCCTCCCTTCAACCCTTCCCGTCATTAACCCTCCCTTGTCCTGTCCCATACCCTTTGAAGCAGTCCACTGTTCTACTGGATACCACTTCTGCAGGTAACGCATTCCACCCAGCCACCACCTCTCTGTAAAAAGTGTTTCCTCATCTCCTCCCGAACCTTCCTCCCTCCAGTCTCATATCATGGCCCTGGTGGCCTCCCTCCTTACTTTGAACAACCCCTCTATACCCGTCTTGTTTATTTCTTTCATGTATTTAAAGGTTTCAATCATGTCACCCCTGTCCTCCTCTCCTCCAGTGAGTACATGTTCAACTCCTTCAACCTCCTCTCGTATGATAAGTCCCCCAGCCCCTTTGATCATCTTTTGTTGCCCTGCACTGCACCCCTCCAGTAACCTAATGTCCCTTCAGATACGGGTGCCAGTACTGCACGAGTACTCCAGGTGTGGTCTAACTAATGACCTGTACAGTGGCAGAATCACCTCCTCCCTCCTCGAGGATATACCCTTGCAATACAACCCAGCATTTTGTTGGCCTTTGCAGCTGCCTTCCTACATTGTGCCGAGTTGTTCATTGACTATGTAATGAGCACACCCAGATCCTTCTCCTCCTCTGTCTGGGCTAGCTGCACTCCCCCCAGCTGGTAACTCCTCCTTGGGTTCTTCATCCCAAAATGCAGCACCTTGCACTTTTTGGCATTAAACCCCAGTTGCCAGGTATCTGACCAGGTTTCAAGCTTTGCCAGATCATCCTGCAACCCCTGCCATCCCCCTAGGTCATCCACCACTGCGCCTACCTTGGTATCATCAGCAAACAGACTGATCTTGCTCTTGATGTCCCATGATATGTCTGCAATGAATATCCCAAACAACACTGGTCCCAACACGAGCCCTGTGGAACACGGCCTCACTGCCCTTTCGGTGAGAGCTCCCCACCCACCACCACCCTCTGTTGCCTTCCTGAGCCAGTTTCACCCATCTCACCAGCTTGCACCTGCCCCTGTGCCTACTAACTTTCTTCTCCTAGCCTTCCATGCGCACTGAGTCGAATGCCTTACTGAAGTCCAGATACAGGACATCCACTGCATGGCCCCTGTCCAGCTGTCTAGTTACCCAGCTTCAGAACTCCACCAGGTTGGTTTTTGTGATCTGCCAAGTATGAAGCCATGCTGTCTGCTGTCCTGCAGTCCTTTGGCCTCTAGGAGGCCACCAGCCTCTCCTTCAGGATAGTCTCCATTAGCTTACCCACGATGGATGTGAGGGTCACTGGTCTGTAGTTTCCCAGTTCATCCTTGGGGCCACTCTTGTGGAGGGGCACCATGATGAGCCATCCTCCAGTTCTGAGGGTACACCCCAGTGTAGTGAGGGCATTCAAATAGGTCTGCCAAAGGTCCTGCAAGGACCTCACCAGCTCTTCAGTACCCTGGGGTGGATGCCATCTGGGCCTGGCGCCTTGTCCACCCTCAGTGCCTTCAAACCTCCTCGAACTCTGCCCGCCATGATTTCCCCATCTGTCACCCCATCCCCGCTTCTGCCATTTCTCCCACCTTGGGTGTCACCCCCCTCTTCTCTTTAGTAAATACTGAGCAGAAGTACTCATTTTAGTGCTTCTGCCTTATCGCCCACCTGACTTCCACCCAACCCCCTCCTTCCTAATCCTTACTATGTGGTCCTTACAGCTCTTTCTCCCTGATGTACTTAAAGAGTCCTTCTCCCCTTCTTAATGCCTTGTGCCAGCCTGAGTTCTGTAGATGCTTTGGCTCCTTACTGCCTTTGTACCTCCTTCGATTCTGTCAAGTACTCTCCTGTCCTCCTCCCTCCTGTTTCTTGTACTTCCTAAAGGCAGCTCTTTTCTTCCTTACCTTTTCCATGACCTCCTTGCTCAACCAGCTTGGTTTCTTAGCCCTAGCCTTCTTGCTTTGGGCTTTGCAGCAGGTTTTGGTTGCCTCCACTATCCCCAGCTTTATGAGCTCCCACCTCTGGTTAGTGTCCATACTAGACTTGAATTCTGGCCAGGTACCCTTTTACCACTTCCCCCATCCTCCCAAAGTCAGCCATCCTGAAGTCCAGCACTCTTGTGCCAGATTCCACTCCTTCCTTGCCCATATCCAATGTGAGCCATACTGAGTGGTGGTCACTCCCTGACAGCTGTTCCTCCACTGTAAGTTCTCTCACAAAGTCCCCATTTGCCAGCACAAGGTCAAGGGTATTCCCTAACCTGGTTGGTTCACTGACCATTTGCAGCAGGAAGCTGTCCTGGAAGGCATCCAGCAGTACCTGCTCCTTCTGTTCCTGGTTGTTGGGGTATTCCAGTCCACTCCTGACATGTTGAAGTCCCCACAGTCACCACTACCCTTCTCGCAGGTCCTCTTGATCTGTCCCATGGGGTTCCTGTATAACTCCTCCATCTGAGATGGTGGCCTGTCACCACTCCCATTCTAAGAATCCTATTTTTGGAATCCTGGATTTGCATCCAAAGTGACTCCATACTCCCTCCTCCTCTTCCTCCCACAGTTCAGTTCTTCCTTCACATATAGTGCCACCCCCTTTCCCAATCACCCTGTCCCTACGAAATAACCTGTACCCTGGTACAGACAGGTCTCAGTCATTGTATTGGGTGGCCCATGTTTCTGTGATGGCTGCAATGTCCACCTCTCCCTCTGCCATGAGAACCTGTAACTCTGCAGTTTTCCTCCCAAGGCTCCTAGCATTAAGGGTAACCACCTTCCACCCTTTCCCCTCCCATCCTGCCCCCTTTCCTAGCACCACCAATAGTACTTGCCATGTGTCCTTTGTCACTGTTATGGGGGGTAAGCTCATATGGTTTCCCAACCTGTGGTCTCTGCATATCTCTTCCCCAATTGCCACCCCCCACTCCTAGTTTAAATTCCCAACTTCCTCTATGTACTCCTCCATCCTCTGTTTCAACACTTCTTTCCCTCCTCACTCAAGTGTAGTCTGTCCTTGGCATAGAGACTACTGTCCTCCCAGGTCCCTCCCCCCAACAGCCCATACCCTTTAGCACAATACCAGGTTCTTAGCCATCCGTTAAATTCTCTATTCTCAGCTTTCTTGTTGTGCTTGCCTTTGGCACCAGAGTATCTCTGAAAAGTTACTGATCTTCCTGCCCCTCACATAATTGTGCTAGTTCCTCAAACCTCCTCTGGACTATGTCTACCATCTTGTCAGCCAGGTCATTTGTCCCAAGATGTATAATTAAATGAGGCTTGTCCCTACCCTTCTAGCATATTTCAGAACAGATTGTCCCACCCTTTCTGCTGTCATTCCTGGCATGGCCTCCACCCAAATCGACTATGCCTCTCCTCCTTGCTACCCACCTGACCCTCTTAGTATTGAGTCTCCCAGCACTAAGATTCCACCCTCTTACTCCTGCTTGCTTCCATTCATCCCCTATCTCATTTCCAGCTCCTCTTCTTCCTCCTGCACATTATTTCCCTTTTACCCTGTTGCAACTCTCCCAGCAGAATTTCCCCTGCTTCAGTTTGTCCAGGCATTTATCAATTACTCCTCTAATTTCATAATTTCCTCCTCCACCCTCTTCCTCTCTTAGCAGTGTAAAACTATTTTCTGAAGACCCTTCACAAATCCTCTCTCTTCATAGTAACCTGTTCTCTCCTTTCCACTCCATGACTTTTGTCACTTCTTTGCCTCCCTCACAAGTCCTTATCTCCTCCTTCCATTTGTCTTTTGTCTCCTGACCTGGTTTCCCTGCAGTTCTTCCTGGCCTGGGCCCCTTTGTCTCTGCTTCCTTCTTCTGACCCTCTCACCACTGTTGGCTTAAATTCCTCCCCATCTCCCTTCTTCCTCCCTCCAGTATTGGGCTAAACCCACCCCAATCTGCCTTACCTGTCTTAGTTCCTCCTGCAGACCCTCAATCTCCTTTCTAAGTTTTTCTATGTGGTTGCACACTAAACATCCTCCCACACTCCAGGCAATTTTTAGAAAGATTGGTGCCACAGTTGTTGCAGCCTACCACCCTACCCATTGCTGTCATTGCCACCAATGACCCCCACCCTTCCAGATGCAGGATACCAAACATTCCCCATGTCTCCCTCTCCCTCTATCAGTGCAAAACATTCTTTCTTTATTTCCTTACCTCCTTTGTTGTACTTGTTTAGATATATTGAGCAACTGCTTTTATTTCCTATCCTTCCTATCCACACTCAAAAGAGAGATTAAGTAGCCATTGCACAACCTTCTTAAAACTCCAACTCCTCCTTTCCCCAATGCAATATCAATGCAAAAGTAATAATGAAAGCTCTATATTTGCATTTACTTCCCTTCCGCTGAGATAGCAGTCACCTCTTCACTTGCTGCTGTTCCTTTCCTGGATGTCTGCTTCTGCTATGACAGGAGCATATCCCTTCCGTTTGAGGAAGTGATGTCAGAACCCTGGTACAAAAGAAATCATGGACCAGGGTGAGTGGGATGAAGGTTTGGGGGTGGGACCAGCCAAGTCTTCAGAAACAATCAGGTAGCTGAGGCCTCTGGTCAGACCATTAGCACACTTCCCCCACTCTTCATAAAACTTTGCAGCTAGTGAAGCCAACAACAATGAATCACAATTCTACTCAAAGCCCCCCAAATAGGTTTGCTACCCAAAGAAACAGGACTCCAATTCAAACAGCTTCACCAACAACACATCAAAATAGGCTTGGAATTAGAAGATATAGGTCTCCAATTCAAGAAACAGATCCAGTCAAATCACACCAATTATATTCTAAAACAGAAGAAATAGGCCTCTACAAATGCAGCCTGCCACACAGTGAATCATCAAACAGTGAGCCCACTTATAGCTACAAACAGCTTTCACAATTCCAACAGCCCCAAACAATACCCTGCTAGCCCTTAGTAGTAAGAAAGGAAAGAAATAACCTTCTACCAAGTAGAATCCACAAGAAACAATGTAAAAATGAGAAGAAGAAGCTACTGTGCTGTAGATCTGATCCTTTCCCCCTTCTAGTTCCTTCTGAGAAGCCAAAGCACTGAATGAACTAGAAATGTTTCTATCTTTTGGTAACCATAGTAATTATCATAGGTATATAATGTAATGCACAAGTTTTGCACCTCAGAGACCGAGAGACCCAAGAGACAACAGAGAAACCTTGAGGTGTAGGGAATGCTTAGCACTGGCTCCCAGTTCATATTGGTAAGAACTGCTTAGGGCAACTGTGATTTATCCCTTGGTAGTAATAAACTGTTTATTACTCTAATACAACATGTGTCTGTGATTACTTGCATTCCCAATATCGTCAAGAATCTGAAAGTGAGGTTTAGATCTCTCAACAATTGACGACCATGTGCAGGTGATATTTGGTGTTTGTAAGTTTCCTTGTTGTTTAAACTTTTCCCTTTCCCGAGGGGACAGTAGGTGTACATTCCCGTATCACCTTTCCCGTTTCCAAACCAGTTTATAGTCACTTGCAAAGTCTGGCTGACTTTTGGGTGTGGTCAATGCTGTCTCGACCCATTCCATAGCAATTTTGAATTGCAAGCCTGCAACTAATACAGTAGCCCGGCTGTGTTTAAAGTACTCGTGTTGTGGATTGTATCGATCACGCTGTCTTTTTCAGTTTGAATTTTTGTTCCCTCTCACACAATGGCCACAGTATTGGATATCTGCCCAGAACTGAGACTCGATGTCTCGAACTTCCTTGCCTCCCATGGAGGATGGGCTGACTTCACGCGGGATGCAAGTCAATCTGACAACCCTATACTGGGGATTTCAACCCAGTATACAGAGACAAGACAATCAACCAATAAGCATCATGTTAAAGGGTTGATGGTCGCGGCTCTCTACGCTGCTTTGGAAGCCTCCGAAGTGAGGTTTCAAACCCTTGATCTGCAGATTTAATCTTTTAAGCAACAGATGGGTTTGCAGGAAACAGAATGTATTAGACTGCAGCAGAACTTGGAGTCTGAACTCCAAACTCTGAGGAATGAAAAGGATTCATTATTGCATCATTCAGCCCAGGCTGGCAACAGGAAATATGTGTTGAAGCAGGAGTGTGAAAGTTTGAGACAGGATAAGAGTCAAGCTGTGCAAATGAATGATTTGCTGAGTGCTGCTAATGCTCAGCTTGAGTGATGAAATGGGTGAGCTGCAAGATGAGATTAACCAGGCACGAATGATTTAGAAATAGCTACAGGGACAATCGAATTGAGTGTCATCAGTATAGAGTTTTGCAAAAGCAAAAGCAAGATCAGGTTGATATGGATGTTGCAAGTGTGAATCACGATGAATGTAGAAATAAGATGGTGACACTGCGCCATCAGCGAGAGGTTCAGGCTGGCCATGTTAAGGCAATGGGAGTAGCGTCCTTTCATTCGTCATCAGAGGGGGACTTATCTGATGATGACGTTTCACAATACAATGCCCAGTCATGCCCCTACTATGGCCCAGACTCCACACCTAGCCATCCACAGCATGGTGGGTCCCTGCCCCCAACTCCCCAGGTCACACGTCGGTGACGTCGTGACGCTCATCTTGGGAGACGCCAACATGGCAGCCCCCATGATGGGGGAGCAGGCCCAAGCCTGGTCCCGATGGCACCTCTGGTAGCTGTTATTAATGTGGAAGACATGCAAGAAATAGAAACCATGATTGAAACTGTGATAGGCAATATTCCTCTTCCTGAGAGGAGTATGAGGGCTATTAAAACCCAGATTAGGCAGCTCTTTCAAGAGGCTGGCACTCAGGAAGGTATTGTCTGCACTGTAGCTGAAGCTGCAGCTCACACAGCCTTGGATGGTGCTCGAGACAATCTTCCTTTGCCTGATTGACTCACTAATCCCCTACAAATGGCCTACTCTGTTCAGCAGATTGCTGACAGCATTAGTTGGATGAGTCCATCCGACAACCTCAGCTGTCACTTGGAGAAGGTACATTCTAAATGCAAGATGCTTAGCCTAGCTGCAGAATATCAGGTCCAGATACTACGCCAGACCATCGATCCTGGTTTATGGGCCAAACTCCCCGAAGCTGTCCACCAGGATGGGAACACTACCTTTGACAAGGTTGCAGCTGAGCTCATTTCTGTTCACAGTCCAGGTGTAGTAGGAGTGATGCTTGCATATCCTGTGAAGCAGAATGCAAAAAAAAGTCCAGCAACTTACCACCAGAGACTCTGGATGGCCTACCGAGCAGGAAAACACCTGGCACAAGAAGCTGCGGCTGTAGATCTTATTGAATATAAGACTCTTTTCCTTAGGAACATGATTCCAGCAGTAAGAGAAAAGGTAGAGACAGTCACTTACCCAAATACGGATAGGTTTGCCGATAGTCTTTGGAAAACTGAGAGAGTGTATCAACTGTATATCCGTGATTTGGGCTCCGGTTCCAAAAAGTTAGCTGCCACGGAACCCATTTCGGAGGTCACGACACACTACACAGTGTAAGGGCAGGCTCAACGCCAACAGGCCCAACATCAGCCAGCCCCTCCAGCTGATAATCAATGCCCCCAACAGGCCCATCAACAACCGCATCCACAACAGCAATGGGGTGGGAACCGGAATTGGTATAAGAACAGGAAGTATAAGGGTAGAGGTAAACCACAACAGAGGCAGGGGTCCTCATATGGGAGATAGCAGAAGAGAATCGAAAATTCAGAGAGCTCCTGGGACAAGTACGCTCTGTGGCGGATGCTGTTCCGCACAGGCCTTGTGGTGGTACACTGGCAGCCCAGGCCTCAACCGCCATGGGGACACCAGAGGCACCAGCCCTCAGTCCCACACAGGTCTGAACCCAGAAGCTCTCCTCATATAGCATCAGTACAGCATGGTGAAGTCATCCACATGAGCCAGGCTCTAACCTCTGCATGCTTCCGGCATACTGATTGACAATTATAGGCCCCAGTCTGTGTGTAAACAAGCTAGTCTTGGATACAAGCGGAAGACCCTGCACCGAGGCGGAGGTGGGGAGCGCCTACTAGTAGTTTGCTAGATACAGGTGCAGCTGTATCTGTGCTATATGATGAACACCGGACATCCTCTTGGTCCACCGGACGGAGGACCAACATGTCAGAGTCGATGGTACTAGGTTACCGCATACCGGTCTCTACTTTTACCGGTAGAGTTAGCCACTTAAAGGCCCTCACATACTTTCCAACTAATGGTACTGCATGATCATCCTAGTATTATAGGGTTCGACTTTCCTTGCGCCACAGGCTGTGTGGTGGACCTAGCTAACATGCTACTGATACAGATTCAGGGTCAATATCATACCATCTTGATTTCTGATTCACACATTATGGCAACGATATCTGCCAATGACAAAGAGTATGACGTCATAGATTTGTTCAAGAATCACTTTTTCCAAAACTCCTACCTATCCTGCAACAACATTTGGAAGTGTTTGCAGTTAACAAGCATGACTGTGGTAGAATGCACACAGTCATTTAAGTGCCAGGCCCAGCACATGAGAGGCAAAGGCAATATCCTTTCCCAACTGAGGCCTTGCCTCCTTAGAGAAACAATCAAGTCACTTCTCAAGCAAGGAGTAATCAGAACTTGTGTTTCCACTGCCAACTCCCAGTATGGCCTGTGAAGAAACCCACATGCGCCTGAGACTTACTATTGACTACAGGAAACTGAATCAGGTCACCCTCAGTTGTTCCCCAGCTGTGACATCAGCACCAGATGTGCTACAACTTCTAACCCCTGACCTGAAATGGTTCAGTGCCCTGGACATTTTCAATGGTTTTTGGTCATTGCCATTGGCCCTTAAGAGTCAATATAAGTTTGCCTTCACCTTTGAAGGAAGACAGTACATGTGGACTTGCTTACCACAAGGATTCCATAACAGTCAATCCCTCTTCCATCTCCACATGATGGATGCCCTCGAGAGTTTCTTTACTCCCCAATGTCTCTTGCAGTATGTGGATGACCTGTTGCTAGCAACTGCCACACAGGAGCAACATTTGGATCTCTTGGACGAACTATTGACTCTCATTCAGAAAGCAGGCTTGAAATGTAACCCAGCAAAAGCACAATTGTGTCAGAAAGAAGTACTCTTTCTGGGACTGAAAATAACTGATCAAGGTCAAAGCCCTACCTGGAAGAAGGTACAGGGATTACAAGACTTGCCATTACCTACCAGTGTGGCAACTCTTCGAAGGTTTCTAGATATGGTAAACTATTCCAGAGATTTCATTTGTGATTTTGCTCAGAAAGCTGCTCCCTGTATGAATTACTCAAAAAGGATGTACCATGGACTTGGGGCCCTATTCACACCCAGGCTGTGATGTCACTGAAGCAGGCCTTGGCCTCCGCCCCAGCACTGGTGAACCCCAATCCAACACTACCATTTCATCTGGAGTGTGCTACCTCTGACATTGCTATGTCAGCAGTGCTGGCCCAGAAGGTGCATGGCACCTTGAGACCCATTGCATATGCCTCACAGCTCTTGACCCCAGTGGAACAGAAGTACAGCCTTTGTGAAAGGAACCTTCTGGCCACCTACTGGGCTGTCAAGCACTATCCTGTATATCATTGGGTACTCCTCTGATTATTAACACTAACCATACACCAACCACCTTCCTGCTCTCAGACAGGGTGAAATATGGGTCAGTCTCTAACACCAGGCTGACGCACTGGTCACTTCTTCCGGATAGAGATATACAGGTACAACCGATTAAAGTTCCATTTATGCTAGCTCATGGCCTCCTTTTCCAGGGAGAACCTCATGACTGTATGCTACAGTCACCTGATCTTCCTGATACAGGTCTTTTCCTCCCTGCCACGCCACAGGTACTTGATAGTATCTTTGTGCCGTATCTTCACTGATGGCTCAGCATCCTACTATCAGGAGAACAAATTGCAGGGATGGGTATTTTGGTAATTTACCTTATGGAAACACTTTCAAGATATCTAAGTGCTGTGAGTGTAGCTTCATCTCAATGCCGAGATGGCAGTGGTGGCCTGTGCCCTCGAGTTCATCCAACATGGAACCGAGGATACTATCATCTTTACAGACTCTAACTGGGTTTGTTGTTCCCTTACAGAATTTCTTCCTTTCTGGCAGAAGAATTCCTTCCTCTCTTCTGATGGCAGTCCAGTGAAGTACAAAGAATTGGTAATATATATATACATGCACTGGCACAGAAATTTGCACACAAACTCTATGTGCACAAAGTTAAAGCCCACTCTCTCCATGACCCCTATCATGCCTTCAATGACACAGCAGACACCCTTGCTAAGGAAGGGGCCTGAGGGGGGGACATCTGGATGATGGACTATCCAGAGGCTAATGCAGCTGTACACATTGCAGCACTCAAGAAGAAACCTGAACCTTTTTCCCCCTTGGACCTCTCCGCAGCCCAACAGCTTGATACTGAACTCAAAGAGGTGTTCAGATTCCTTGACAAAGGTACTGAAGAAAAACTTACCACACATAACCCCTATCGGAGGCATGAAGGTAAGTTGTCACCAGATGACAAGCTCATTTGGTTTCAACCAGATGACTCTACCACCAAGTTGTGGGTAGTCCCCAGACACCTAAGATCTGAATTCTTGTACCAAGTGCATGACACTCCTACTGGTGGACACCAAGGAGCAGAGAATACACTCCAACAACTCAAGACCACCGCCTGGTGGCCTGGTATCACCAAAGATGTTAAGCAATACATAGACAACTGTCTCATTTGTGCACAAAACAATCCCATCCCTACCAAATGAAATGCCAAACTTTTATCACAAAGACATTCTGGCCCTTGGCATGCCATTCAAATTGATTTCATTGGCCCTCTGACAAACACCAGCAGAAATAATAAGTATGCCCTTGTGGTAACTGACCTCTTCTCTAAGTGGGTAGAAGCTTTCCCCACTAAGACATGTACAGTGAAGACTACTGCCAAAATCCTGGTGGAACAGATTTTCTCCAGTTGAGCTCACCTCTTAAGGTAGATTCTGATAAAGGAACCAGTTTTTTATTTATTTATTGCATAAGATCGGAATTACAAACCTTTGAGTCAAAGACTCTTTTGCAAAGGCTCCACGTTGGTTACAGGGGGTGGAGGGAGTACATAAAATACAGGGAAACATACATAGTCAAGCAGTATTCAGGGAAAATATACATTAACAGTCAGCATTCATAATCAGTACTGGCACTGCAGTCCAGGTTTTAACTTAGTTTACCAGAGACAGTGATAGGCAGCTTTCAGGATTCCATTAGTTAGAGATAGGTAGGAAGCAGATTCATAGGGTCGAGGAGGACCCTGAGTCAGTTGTAGGGGGGTATGGGGTGCGAGGTGGGAGGAGATTAGCCATAGTCACAGTTCGCAGTCTCAAGTAGGTGAACTTTGAGGCCTGCTTTGAATAGGGAAATGCCATGGGTCTGAGAGATCTGGGTGGTAGACATTTAGCCAAAGGGGAGCATGGTACCGGAAAGATCTTTGGCCTAGAGATGTTCTACAGTGGAGGACCTGGAATTAGGAGTTTGCTGTGAGTCGGTATTATGCCTGAGGGGACTGGGCTGATTATGGGGAGAAGACAACGGGGCAAGCTTTAGATGTATTTTTTTGCGAGGACGCGGTGTAAACTTTAGTCTTTGTTGGAAGTTTAACCAGCTGGCCAAATCGTATAGGTCACAGGTATGGTTAGCCTGTCACTGCCGGTGACTAGTCGGCAAGCTTTATTCAGGGCAGTGTTAATACTACGCTAAGCGGTGGGTTCAGCTGATCCATATATCGCTATCCCATAGTCAATTAGGAGAGGATTGACGAGAAGACTGCTAGACACATGGCCTGTGTGGGTAGGCAGTGTTTGAGTCTGTAGAGTATGCCCACTCTGGCGTTGACAGCTGAGGAGAGGTGTTAAATGTGACTATGGTAGGAGAGGGAGGTATCTAGAGTGATACCCAGGTATTTAAAATTTGTAATGTGTCAAGGGGTGCCTTGTGAGCTTTTGATTAGGAGGGTCGACTGCCTCTGTGGGCTTTGCCGTGCACAAAGATCATGGATTTAATTTTATTATAGTTGATGATCAGGTGGTGCTCATTAAACCATGTCTCTAGCTCCCTAAAAACCCTGAAGGGCAAGTTGGAGGGTGCTTGGCTGTGGGTGTTTCAGTATAGCACTGCATCATCAGCATAGAAGCAGATGACCACTGCAGGCCTTGGGAAGTGAGTTTAAAAAGAGGGTGAAAAGAAGAGGGCTGAGAATAGAACCCTGTGGGACACCAGAGCACACAGCTTTGCAGGAGGAGATGGTGGCATTTAACCTGACTTGTGACCGGCCTGAGAGGTAATCTTTGAACCAGGCCATAGTCTCAGGGACTACATTTAGTTTTGGGAGGACACAGAGCAGCAGATCATGGCTGACTGTGTCAAATGCCTTGGTCAGATCCACAAAGATTGCTCCAGCAATAGAACCTTGGTCCAGTGCCTCATGGATGAAAGAGGTGAATTCAGTGAGTGCAGTGACCATGCTATGGCTAGTCCAGAAACCATGCTGAGCCTGGCAGAGGAGGTTGTGTTTGGTTAGGTGTTCTGTTATCTAGTCTGAGACTATTTTCCAGAGCTTTGGAGAGAGGTGAGTTGATGAAAGAATCCTTGAACTACTCGAGTTCACCAAAAGTTCCACATACTTACCACCCTCAATCCTCAGGTCAAGTAGAAAGAGCCAACAGACGGATTAAGCAAATGCTTTCCAAATTCACTGAGGACAATCCCAAAACTTGGGATTCCCTATTGCCTTTACTCCTTATGGCAATTAGGGGCACACCCTCAGCCAGCACTCAGCTCACACCCTTTGAGGTAATGACTGGTAGACAAATGAGATTACCTGAACACCTGTTGTTTGACCTCACACCCCTCCACTGCAGACCGCGTGTCTGTGGACCAGAATGTGGAAAAACTCAGAAAAGACCTCATACACACACACTTGTATGCCACCAACTGCATGAGCAAGTCCCAGCAACAATCCAAAATACAGTTTGACAAACACGCACAAGAAGTGGATTGGCAAGTTAGAGATCAGGTAATAGTACTTCGATTTGCACATCCCACACACTCCTTTTCCAATAAGTGGGAAGGCCCATACCCTATTGTCAACAAGCTCAGTCTGGCAGTCTATCAAGTTAGACTCCTCCACAACAAACAAATTGACTGACAAATGGTTACATGCAAACCAATTGAAACTGTATAAAGGAGCTTAAATTACTTTTCCTCATCTCATTGGGTGGAATTGTACTAACATACTAATCTTTGATCTTCCTTTTCAGATACACTGACAAGATGGCTATCTTGTTCCATTATTTCCTCCTCTCAGGAGTGATCCCCTGCATCCAAGGCACTGTACCGACCTTCTACGACACCTCAATCCTCCAGCACCTCCTCCAGAGGGAGTATCCATCAATATACCAGATAGTATGATCACTGTTCAGGAAGGTTCCGATGCTTACCTCACTGCCTCGTTGTTGCTCCTGACAAATCTACCCTTCAAATTGAGTAGCAAACCACATCACAAGGACAAATTCTCCCTGTGGCCAAACTCTCCAAAGGAACTTTCCAGGGTTGGCCCAATGCTAAATTATCCCCAAATGATTCACTGTCCTTGTTACAAACTGCATTATGACATTCTGGTTTGTACAACATAACTGCCTTAATAGATCCTTCTTACTGTAATTCTTTGTCCAAAGACTCTGCTCGCAGATTTTGTGTTATACACCACATGGCTTCTGCAGCCATGTACCTCTCTTGTTACCACCCACTGATAATCAGCTTTGAATGTCCAAATCATACCCTGATCCCCGTAGTGGTCTTACAGCCACTGCCCTCCCGGTTCTTTGATTAATAACTTACAGTTTATGCATATACCTGTTTTGTTTAATCTACTTACTGGAATATGAAAGAGTTTGGTATGTGTCACAATACAAATACATTAGCATTTTATAGTACATTATTGTTTGATAGTTTAGCTGCATTTCAGATTTGTACACAAGATCCTATCACCAGGGTCCATTCTACTGAACATAGAGGCAACTTCAGAAGGAAGCCCTCTCTGATAATCTAAATTATAAACATAACAAATGTGAAGTTGATAGTTCTGATGTCACAGGTGCCACAGGTACTGTCACAGGTCTTTTTGGTACGGCTATGTCTATCTGGAATAAAGCAGACATTGCTGCTATCAAAAGTCATTCTGCCAAGTTCTCCACTGGCTTGGTCAATAACATTTTACCTCCATTATTGCATGGTGTGGATGTCCTTAGTCAGGAAGAAAGATACACTGTATACAACATGCATGACATTGCTAAGGCATTCACTGATTCTAAAGATAAGATCAACGCACTCATACAGCAAAACAATAAAGAAGCAGATAAACAATAATTGCTAGAGAGATACTCTGCTCTGCTTATGGCTCCTACATTATCACTACCATCAATAACCTCTTCTGTGATCTAGAATCTGGCAGAATTCTGACATTATACATGACAGATGCATTTCCAAATGGTACTGTCCAAGGTGTAAAACCACTAGCTGTGTTTCCATGTGTATGCAACAGACTTTGTAATTCCTCTCTCCACAGCTAGGAATTTGGGGTTTGTGACCAGGCACCCTAATACTGGTCCTTGTTTCACTGCTAAGAAATGTTCCATAACAGATATCATGTTTGTTTCTTTCACTGTCTCCTTACCACGCTTTGATCCTACTACAGCCTTGTTCAACAAGCTTGCACTGGTCCATTCCATTGGGCATTTGGACAAAGACATCTACAGAGAACGCCTGGATCTACCACCTCTACTGGTCTACCATTCTTTCCTGGATGCCTGGGTGGCTCTGCACATGGACTGCTGTGCCAAAAGCAATATATCTACTTGTGCCGATGTGATGTGTTTGATGTCATACAGCCTATTTGTGGATACTTCCAGACAGCATTGATTGGACTTTCACAATGGATGATGATATCACTGCGAATGGCACCAACTCTTTCGACCCAACTTTGGCTCCAGATAAGCTCTACCAATCCTATCGTGAGAGAGGTTCATCACCTGTCAACACAGATTTCAAGATGACCTACACCTGCCCTGTCCAGTTGCAAAAGTGGAGACTGCCTACTGTGCACTCACAGTATAATTCTGATGGTGAATATTGTGTAGTTATGAACTATAAAACCTACACATATGGTTCTGTTACTTGTGCTACTGATTACCCCAATTTCTGTTTTGTCCCCCACCAGAAGACTGTTATTGGACATACTGTTATGACCCCTGTCCCTCTTCTGGATGCAGACATTATTGATGGTAACCCAGATTATCTGCTCACACTGTCAGAATACTTGCCATACTTTAATGTACACATAGACCCACTTACACTTACACTGAAATCACTCTTAGACAGGAAAGACACACACCTCATCCACATCAGCAATAGTATGACCAAAGCCAATGAAGCTGTTCTTGCTTTGATTAATGATGGAGATATGAATAACACACTAACTAACGCCTGGTTAGAGATTACTTTAAAGGTTTTGTTATTATTCAAGCATTTTTAATTTTTATTTTGAGTATTATGCTTTGCTGCCTATGGCACACACTATGCAACACTGTGAGTAGCTTGGTTCCTTTACAAGGCTCGCTTCGCCGGGTTTTGTAAACGCACCACTGCTCCTGTCCTTATCCTAGACATTTGCCTGTGTTGTCCTTGGAGGCAACAAGGGGGAATGTTACATGAGGTCCCTGCACCCTAATTGGTACCCCTCAGAGGTACACTATAGAGAGCTAACACTTAGGTATAGGTTATACTAATATTTAGGGCTAAGGGCATCTACCGTATAAGAGTAGATATCAGGATATGAATGCATATTGTTGTAATACACTTTGCTTGCTAATACACATATATTTTGCCATGTATTTTCTGTGTATTTCTTACTTGTTAGATGCCAAGACACCTGTGTCCTTGAAGTAATTATAATATGTAAGACGGCATTGCCATCTTTTGGTGATCTGTACCACTACACTGAGTTATGTAAGACTCTGTAAGAGAACTCTTTTGTTCTCAAACTGATGACTTTACAGAATTGTATAATGTTATCTTGGACCGTGGAGCCACCTCTAATGTAGCCAATAGGGCTCATCTCCATAACTAGAAATGTTTCTATCTTTCGGTAACCATAGTAATTATCATAGGTATATAATGTAATGCACAAGCTTTGCACCTCAGAGACCCGAGAGACCCCAAGAGACAACAGAGAAACCTCGAGGTGTAGGGAATGTTTAGCACTGGCTCCCAGTTCGTATTGGTAAGAACTGCTTAGGGCAACTGTGATTTGTCCCTTGGTAGTAATAAACTTGTCTATTACTCTAATGCAACGTGTCTGTGATTACTTACATTCCCAATATCGTCAAGAATCTGAAAGTGAGGTTTAGACCTCTCAACACATCAGAATGTATGTAGTAAGAGACCTCTGTTCATAGTGAGAGTTTCCTGTTCATGTGCTTTATACTGCCATACAGTTCTGCTGTATACTCTCACTGTTTACAGACCAAGCAGCAATGTATACATCCTAATAATATTTCAGTATAGTACATCCTATGATGTTTAGGCAAAATGACAGGTATGGACTGGACAAAAGGAAACTGAAACAAAAACTTTATTGCTTAAACATTTTACTTGTATTTAATACTTGCACATTACAAAGTTGGTACTGGAGAACACAGTGGCATGGAAAATAGGTTTTCCATGCAAGTGTGTTCCCCATTACTGGCTTTGTATCATGCAAGTATTAAGTACGGGTAAAATGTTAAGAAATGAAGCTTTTTGTTTCAGTCTCCTTTTGCGCAGTCCATACCTGCCATTTTGCCTTGTTCGTGTAGGGTTTGCCACCTTCATTAGGACTAGCACAGCTTGTTCAGACTATGCTGACCATTCCTTTCCTTTGCCTTAGTATTGCTTAAAAAGAAAGTAGGCTACGATATATAGCCAGCCTAGACTGTCCCCTCATTTCTCAATTGTAATAGATGGCTAGATTAATCTCATTCATGCATTTGTTCAGTTACCCTTAACACTTGTAATATTGTATTCTCAGCCAAATCCAAAAGTTGTGAATTCCAAAGATCAACGATACATTGAATACAGAACTTTTACTTTTATCATTCACAGTAATTAACTCTGTAGTTTCATAGTGTAATAATTACATTATTTGTACCCTGTAAAACTAGTCCCAAATTGGCTATTCCGTTTTCATCTCTTAGAACTTTGTGCATCAGTAGTAGACTGTCCCTTGGTCTCCTTCCCTTTAAAGTAAAGAGAGCTCTCCTCTGCTCTCTGTCTGTCTGTCTCTGTCTCCCCCCCTCTCTTCCTCAGCCCAGCGTTACTGCAAAATTTAACCACAGGTAAAGACATTAGCTGACCTCTCAGGTTACAGAATATTTTACAGTGGAGCCAGCCCTGATACAATGCAATATCCTGCAGTAAATAACGTCATAAAATATTGCATGACAAAAGGGCTTAATTGTCATTGAATTACAGTGTTCCTTGCAGTATATTACAGTATTTTGTGTTATACTGCAGCATTACTGTGCTGCATCCTGGCTAACACTGCTGAATGTCAATTATATTATTTGGTGCATTACAGGCTAATACAGATGAGTGAATTAGAAGCTTGCTGTCAGCTTTTGACAAAGACATGATGACCTCAGAACTGGATTGTCCATAGCCCAGGTTGCACTGCTGCCCCTTCTGGATTCAACTGTTATATACAAAAATCTCATCTTCTAACCTGTCCAAGCTTAATACAGCTTGCAGCAGCATCTGTATGTTTGCCTTACTGGCCCCTTATTCAGCTCATCATTGCTCCACCTACCAGGATCATGGCTGGCTCTCCCCACAAGCCCTGCATGAGTATATAGCAGGCAGCCTGGTTTACCGCTCCCTCTGTGAGAAAGAGTTCTCACCAGTATCATTCCTCCATAAACCCAAGCCTGGTGCCTCTGGCCCTCCTCACATCTTGTCCTAGAGTTTCTCCAAACTGTCACCTGCACGGGTCAAATGGCCTTATCTATTTCTGCCCCAGGCACAGGAACAGCTTGCCTATTTCCCTCTGTTGTCTTGACTCACACTCCCTTTTTAAGTTGTGCATTAGGGGCCAGCTATTCAAAACTTTGTCTTGGGGCTAAATTAGTATTGCCCAGCATGCTAATTTAGCCTAGAACCAATAGCCCGCTATATGCAAAAAGGATAACCCTGGTGCTAAACCTGCTGACTGTAGCACGCTAAAGAAGCCAGGCAAGCTGGGCTGGAAGTGCAGTGAAAAGTAGCCTGGAAAATAAGACAGCTCTGAAAATAGTAGTCAGGAAGTGCAAACCACAACAGCAGCCCAGTGCACTGTGATATGGAGGAAGGTAAAGGTGGACAATGTTGCCAATGTGTGTGCTAGCAAAGGAGTGGATTCATTAATGCTGCAAGCACCAGCGCATGTGACATTCTTCAGAAATGTACCATGTTGCCGAAATGTTTACACTATGCAAAAGATGTCTGCACAGTGCAAACGTTTGCCTGGGGCAAAAATTTGCTATACTGAAAAGTGACATACAAATGAACCTACTTAAGCAGTCTCTGGGCAAACATCGAGATTAGCATCTCATTATGTCCTGATTTGCAAGCAGTCTCCCCAGCACTATTGCAGGGTCCCACAACTCCACTTGTAGGTCAGTCTTGAAGTGCAGGGGCTGACTAGGTCTGCACACAGCTCCACCTGTAGGTCAGTCTGGAAGTGCATGGTGGTAGCTGCTGGCTACATTTGTACAGAACCACATAGAATATTGTGGCTCAGGGTACTACACAGCACAGGCACAGGTGGTGGTGCTGCATGCAATTGTCAAACTGTAGTTCCTGCTGCAGTGCACAGCAGACACTGCAGTAACATGGGGGCCTGTAGTGTGAGGGATGCATCAATGCCTATGGTGTGTAGGGGTAGGGCATCAATGACTGCTGCACCTTACACAGTGACAGACCCATCTTGCAGGTGTGTACTGACAGTGGACATTACTGTTATGCTGTTGTTTGACTGGGGGGGGGCACATACCACAGATAGGCACATTGATGTTGGGTTATTCCCAACACTGGACCAACTGCACTGCGTAGAATGTCCCAGCCTTGTGGCAGCACCCAGTATGTGGTGCAGACTGGCCACCTGTACACCTTCGCCTCAACACCCTTCATGCCCTCAGTGCTGCATGTTTGTGCTGGATTCTGTTGGTGTCCAGCGAAGGGTGGTCTGCAGGTATATGCTGTATGGACACACTGCCATGGTGTCCATTTGGCACCAGGTCACCACTTACTGCCTGGCATGGCTGGAACTGGTGGCAGATGATGGTATCAGAGGAGGTGCCATCTGTGTGCAGCATGTTTCTTCCTTGTCTGTTTTCTTTCTATATTTACTGGTTAAGGCCATGCAAAGCTGCACAAAAGTAATGCAAAGCAGCTTTGCCCAGATTTAAGACTACCTTTTCCTGGGCAGTAATTTTCACCATGCAAAGTGTCATGCTAAGTCACACAAAAACACTTTGCATGGTGCTAATGCACTGAATATAGCATTGCGCCTGTATTCATGTACACACACACACTCGTTTTGCCCTTTGCATACATTATACTTTTGCCCAGCACTAATGCAGTTTGCCCATGCTATTTGACCTTTTCAATACAGTGGACTCACACAAACTCTGTGCAAACAGTTTGTACTCAGCACAACATTTTGAATATCTGACTCTTGGACTGTCCTTGTAGCTATCTTCACCTGTAAGTGTCCCCAGCACAGAAATCAAACAGTGTCCTAATTAGATTAATATGTCCTATTGGTACGTTTTCTACTTATTGCTTTATCGAGTAAATATGCATATTATTGTTATTGATTGTCAGGGTAAGTCTTGAATCCCTGGTGAGGTATTTGCACCTTTGTACTTGTATTTCTGTATTTATTGATTGATGACTAAAACAATCCCTGTTAGGGTTCTTGGGCAATATCATTGCATCTCAATAATTCTCGTCATGTATGTGCTCTCATTGTTTGTTATTTTGTGCTTGTTCTGTTAAATACTTTGTGCCATCTTGTTGGCTTGGGTTGTGCCAGAAAATGGTCTCAGAGATCAGTGCACTCACCTGGTCAACATGTAAATTAATTAATTAATTACAATGTCAGCTTGGCTTGAAACACTTTGATATTAGGATGGCTGGAATACTCTGCTGAATGAAAGCTAAAACCATGAACTGTTGTTTTTTTTTTTTTTTCCCCCAGCTCCAGGCGGGCCTCTCCTTCAGGCCCTCCTATGCCCTCCGTGCTGCACTGCCTCAGTACAGCCACCTCTTCACCCTATATTGCAGCCCCCAGGTAACCCCCGGACAAAACCTTTCACCAGGTGGGTCCCCCTCCTCTGAGAGGGACGGCACAGGGAAGGTTGTCAGCACCATACTTGCCCTGGGTGATGCTAGGGTGATTCGTGCACTGCCTGAGGTCTCATGGCAGCAGAAGCTGGTGACTGTCATCTGGTCGGCCTCAGGGCTCTTTCCCATTTTCTCCCCAGGGATGTGGTGTGCCACTAACATTAGGCTTAAGCCAACGATCACCAGGCCCCATTTATTTGTGGGACGCCATGCATTGCTGAGCCCCTGGCCTCTGCCAGGGGTCAGCAATCTCCTGGTTGCATCCCCACCTTCCCCCAGAGAGAAGACGAGCAGTCATCTGATGTTTCAGCCTTGTCTCACCGGCCGGACCTCCAGCATCCGAGTTCATTCCCGAACCTGGGTCGCTGTCGTCACAAGCGGAAATCCAACCACTGTGATGATGGGCTGGCTAGGCACTGTTTTTAATTGTTTTCTTTTTATGAACAACATTATGTAAGCTGTCTTGAGTGCTAAAGGATACTCACAACCTCTTGTAGAGAGCGCAGGTTAGTGTGGGTGTAAATACTAAATTCTGATTCACAGATTTCTCATGGGAGAATGGAACTGAGTAATGCTGGGATTCCAAACTACAGAATTTCTCAAGGTGGAATAGGTCCAGAAGCAAACGATTTGATACCTTTTATTAGACCAACATAGATGTAACAGAAAGAACAAAGTGCTTTAGCTTTTGGACAACACAGTCATTCCTTCGGAAGCTTAATGACAGTTATTTAGAAAATCCCATACTTTTAACACTGAGATCATGTAGGGAAAAAAAACAGAGAACATTCCCATTGGTTTAAAATAATCATTTAATAAATAACACAAGACACATCAGAGAAGCTGAAAAGTACCAGTTCAGCTTCAGCTAAAAAGGCCTAAAGGTCAGATGTGCTTAGAGCACAACATAATGCAGGCAGTGCACTGCACATAAAGTAAAATGACTTAGACGTACCTTCAGAGTAAGATAAGAACATCTTGAGACTAGAGCTGTTTTGCCCAATTATGAGTCAAAATCCACTCGGATTAAAGACATGCTATAATGTGACATAATTGTAAGTAAAAAATAAGCCACACTAAGTAGAACTACAAAAAGTAAATATACATACGTGGCATGCAAAGGGTTTAAAATAAAGTATACCTAATGTGAGCAATAGTTTCACACTATATGAGCCCACAAGGAAAATTGATTGCTGTTACTATGGTTCCCTGAAGGTGGAAGCTTCCAGGTACTTTATACTTAAGTTGCTGCAACTCTCTCAACTTCGTGGTGACAGCCTAGGTTTTCGAGTGGATAAATTATGGGTCTTGAGCAGTGGTGCCTCTTGGATTTTCATCTATGTGAATTTTCTCTTTTCTTCTGGTCTGAACACTGGATATGGTTGACATTATATTACATTTATATTGGAAATGGCCGGGACTGAAGGACTGCTATAGTTTGTTCATTTTATTTTTAAGTTAATTTTATTACAACATTTATTGGGTGGGGTTGAGTTTTTCTGTTGGGGGTTTATTTTGATTTAGTTCATATTTGGTTATAGTTCATATTTCTTTTTCTTCTCCCTCAAGTGAGAGCTGAGGGATTTATATTTCTGATAATTTACAGTTTGTCTACATATAGTTATTTATTTTGTTTCTTTTTGGTTGTTTCTTTTTTTTTCTTATTTCCTACCCTGCTGATAGTTGTTTTATTGTGGTCAACAGAATGTGTTAGAGGCCTGCCCCCACTATCGTGCATTATTCATCCTCTGCCCTTTGCACCCTCCATCCCTTTATCTCCCCCCCATTGTAGTTTACTATTTACCAGTGCTGTAGAACACTGGGTATTGCATTGGTGGAGGGGATTAAGATGCAAACAGCGGAGAGTGAATGAGCAGGTCCACCACATTGGGGTCATAAGGTGCAGAAGATGCCCTTGGGTGAAATGGAATCCTGATCGTGATCCTCCATATCTGGTTTCCATACCCAAGGGCACCACCAGTTCTGGTGGGCAGGTGGTTTGGGCGGCCCTTGAAGTTCTTCCAACTTAAGTGGTATTATACAATTGCCAGGTCCATTAAAAACAAGACTGCAATTATTGCAGATCTTGTGTGAACAGTGGACCTGGCTTATAACACTGAGACCTGGCTGGATGAAAACTCCATCCCTATATTGGAGGCTGCAATTCCAGCCAGGTACTCCGTGATCCACCACTCAAGATTGGATGGTGGTGGTGGTGGTGGGGGTGTCACAGTCTGTTTCAAGACTGAACTGGGCCTTATGTGTGTACAAGTTGAGGAGACTGGGTCATCTGAGTGTACCGTGGTAGTAAGTGTAGGCTGTAGGATCGCTCTCATCTACCGTCCACCCGGAGATTAGAAGCTGTTCCTTCAGGAAGTGGTGGACTTCATGATTGACCTGGCATTGGAGTCACTCAGGCTGATGGTTCTGGGTGATTTTAATGCCTGGGTCGATGACAAACTCTCGCAATTTGGACAGCACAGCCTCCAGCTGATGACATCATTGGGCCTTACACATACTGTTACCACTGCTACCCACAAACATTGTGACTTCCTTGATTTAGTCTTCCTCCTGGTGATTGAAGCCTCACACTTCAGGGTGGAACCAGTCAGATGGTCTGATCACTACACTGTGGGGTTCAGTTTTCACCCCCTTTTCATAGGCCTACCCCTGCAGACATAGTCAGGTACTGCCCTTTATGAAATATAGGCTTTGAAGACCTAGTGGCGGTGCTTGACCTATCTGTCCTTCCATCAGCAAACAATGACCCAGAGGCCTTAGTTATGGCCTATAATACAGCTATGTCTGCAGCACTGAATGTCATTGCTCCTGTCTGTGTTCATCCCCTCTCCCTTTGCCCTCGGTCCCTTTGGTTTGATGGGACTTTAAGGGAGATGCGGTGACTAGGATGAAGATTAGAGCATTGCTGGCAGATATCCTTCCTGGATGCCGACCATCTTAAATTGATAGACCATTATCAGACCTATCATTCCGCAATCACCCTTAAGAAGGCAGAGTTCCTGTCTGGGGAGATTGTGGCTGCTTAGAATTGACCAGCTCAGCTTTTTGAAATCATGGATAGACTGTGCAATCCAGCCTGTCTACAGGTTTGAAAAGCTTTTTTGCAAGTGGAGTGTGATGAGCTTGCTCGATTCTCTAAGACTAAAGTGGACAACATCAGGGCAATGCTCCAACTGGCACACTCTGTGGGTGTTGTTTTGGATCAGCACTTAGTCACTGCTCCTCAACCTTCCTGGAGTTACTTCAACCACCAGGAACTCATGGATGTTATGCAGATTGTCCAGGGTATATGCCTTACATGCTGTAGTTTGGACCCAGGACCTACTACCCTGATGATGGGTTGTATTGACACCATTGGTCCAGTCCTTGCACAGACTGTCTGGTGCTCCTTGAAAACAGGTAAATTTCCATGCTCCCTGAAGGAGGCGATGGTAACACTCCTCCTGAAGAAAGTTTTTTTGGACCCTGACTGCCATGTGAACTACAGACCAATCTCAAACCTTCCCTCTATAGGGAAGGTGATCAAGAAAGTAGTGGCTGTACAGCTGGAGAACCATTTGACCATCCATGACATCTATGAACCTCTCCAGTCCAGTTTTCAAAAGAGGTGCAGTACCAAGATGGCACTAGTTCAGGTGCTCAATGATCTCCTGATGGTAAGAGATTGGAAAAAAAACATTCTGTCTTGGTTCTTCTCAATCTTTCATCAGCATTTGACACTGTGAACAATGGAGTACTCTTCAGTCACCTGAGATCCATCTGTGGCCTGTCTAGTACAGTCCTCAGGTGGTTTACATCTTTTCTCACTGGAAGAACTCAGAGGGTAGTATCAGGGATTTACTCCTCTGACCCAGTTCCTCTGTCTTGTGAGGTGCCTCAGGGATCGTCGTTATCCCCCATGTTGTTTGCAGTGTATATGCTACCCCTCAGAGACATTGTAAGAAGGTATGGACTGAGGTTTCACTGCTATACTGATGATACCTAGCTCTACCTCTCTTTTGCACCCAACCAGGATAGAGCGCTATCTCAATATTTAATAACTGCCTCACTGAAATCCAGGACTGGATGTATTCGAGTTGGTTGAGATTGAACTCGGAAAAGACTGAGGTGCTGGTTTTGAACCCGGGGTGCCAGATAGGGGGGTTGGGGGTAGGTTCACCCTCTGGACTTTTTCTTGGAGGTTTATTACTCCTGACCTCTGAACAGGTTCGAAACCTGTGGGTAATTTTTGATGAAGGTCTGACACTGCATTCGCAGGTGTCAGCACTATTCAAATCCTCATTTTATCAACTGAGGAATCTCTTCAGGGTTAAGCATCTTGATCCGTCTGGCGATCTCCATGTGTTGGTCCATGCCTGTGTGTCCTCATGCTTGGATTATTGCAATTCTCTTTACCTAGGGCTATCTGGGGTGGACATCCACCACATGGAGCTGGTGCAGAACACTGCAGCCCAGTTATTGACGGGAACCTCTCGGTCCTGTCATATTTCTCCAGTGCTGCGCAAACTGCACTGGCTGCCGGTACAGTGCTGGATCACCTTTAAAGTCAGAATTCTGACTTATGGAGCCCTACACGGACAGGGCCCAGACTACCTGAAAGAGCTTCTGGACCCTTACTGCCCTGTCTGAACCCTCTGCTCGGCTGACAAAGGGTTGCTAGAGATTCTGAGGGTTAGTTTAAAATCCTCTGGGGCCCAAGCATTTATGCATGTGGCCCTTACTCTCTGGAATTCTCTACCCCGTCGGCTATGGGAGTGTGTGACCATGAAGAGATTCAAACAGACTGTCAATACTTACTTGTGGAGGAAAGCATTTGGGGACTGATACATATTTTGGTTTTATCTGTATTATCTCTTTTAAGTATTTATATTGATTGATTTTATGATTTACTCTGTTTTAATTGTTGTAAGGCACCTTGGTTATAGAAAGGCACCATATGAATAAATATTTTATAGATTTATTATATGGAATGTAAACCTAAGCTGGAAACATTAACCAACTATACTGTCAAACAGGTTATTATGCTCTATAAACCTTAAGACTTTTAGTGTTATTTATTTATTTAAGAGATTTACCAGATAAGCATACTGAGTGGGAATCCACTCATTTCCAGATGCGACCTGGGAGTTACATACATGCAATACAAATGATTCATAGGCAATGGTGCATATAACAGCTACATAATGGGTACATAAAGGGTGAAACATCAGGTCCAGAAATGTTACAGGCTGGACTATGCATTTGTTATTTAGTTACAAGTTTAGTGCAGAGTGCATGAGTTGCTATATCATAGTTGGGGTCTATGACCGTAGTGCATAGTTTTGTAACAGGAGTTTATACATGAAAATATAAATTGGCAGTAAAAGAGCCAAACAAAACACCCTGTTTGGATCTTATACTGCCAATTTATATTATCATGTATAAACTTTTGTTACAACACTAGGGGCCAGATATTTAAAACTAAGTCTCTGGGCAAAATTAGCACTGCCCGGTATGATAAAATAGCTCAGAAACAAAAGCAAGCTATATTCAAAGAAATAGCCCTAGGGCTAAACCTGCTGAATATAGTGTGCAAAGGAAGCAGGGCAACCAGGGATGAGAATGCAGTGCTTAATAGCCCTAGAAATTAGACAGCACTGAATATAGCAACAGGCAAGTGCAAATTGGAATGGCTGCTCAGTAGACACAGAGGTGGAGCAAGGCAGAGTTGCAGGTGGAGGGCATTGTGTGTGATAGCACAGAGGTATCTCACAGCAACTGCAAATAAAGATGCAGGCCACACACTGCAGAACAGTGCTATGCTGATGGGAGGTTTGCCCGGGGCTAACCCAATTGCACTGCAGACAGTTTAGCCCTGGGCAAAAGTTTGCTATATTCAAAACTCTTATGCAAATTAACCTACTTAGGTAATCTATGGGCAAACAGTCACAACTGCAAATCATTATTTGCTGCTTAGCCTAACATTTCCATGTAGTTTGCCTAGTGCTAATACATGGAGCACACAGCTCCATCTTTTGGTCAGAATGAAAGTATAGGCTGGAAGCTGCATGCCAAGGTGTGCTTACAGCATACCCCTGTTGGTGGGACTGAAAGTACAGGCTGGATGCCACAGGGTACGGGTGTTGGCAGGTACAAGCAGTGCATACAACTTGTCCATGCATCACTTCAATCATTAAACACACATATATATATATATATATGTATAATTGGGGCTTGAGTAGGCACTTCTTTGCTAAACTCATAATGTGGCACGTTAATAAATTTGGACCCATTCAATGGATTTGCATGAAATTTGGTATGCATGGTGGGGTCATGGTAGATCTGTTGATCTGGCAAATTTTGTTTCAGTTACTTTTTTTGTGCACCAAAATGCTGAAAAATGCACTTTTCGCCAGTTATGTCTGCAGTTGTCCACATAGAAACATAGAAAGATAGACTTTGATGGCAGATAAGGACCACTTGGCCCACCCAGTCTGCCCATTTCCCTACCTATTGGATAAGCTACAGATTCTAGTTAACCAACTGCCTACTTCCTGCAACCCCTGATTTGTCCATGGTGCTGCACGGCCATTGTGTGGTGTGCCTCTCTGTGACTTGGCTTATCTGAAAAAGCTTGGGTCAAGGAACAAGACCCTTTTCGTTTGGTGAAAAAATACTAATCTATTAAAAAGTTATAAAACTTTTAAGTTCTCATTATAAGTCAATGGGAAAATTTATATGGTTATTTTGCAAAAGAAGAATGGGGTTTTTGCCATCAAGTTCCTCCTTACGATCAAAAAATTTGCAGGCTCACTATCAAAGAATCTCTGATCATGAGAATTCTTTGATTGCAATGGCTGCCATCTTGTTTTCATTTTGCTGCCAGAAAAATTCAAATATCTTGGCTCAGGAGTCACTGCTGAAGTAAAACTTGGATGGGTTTTACTCAGGGGGCTTTGCTGTATCGAGCCATGGCTGTAATTTGCTTCAAAATGGTGAAAAAATAGAGTTTTAAAAAGTGTTATTCTTTGATTACAGCTCGCTAACGATCTTTGATCGCTAGCCTGCAAATTCTTTGATCGCGAGATTCTTTGATGGAGATCTTTGATCGCAAGGAAGGGACAAGATGGCCAGTTGAAAAAAGTACATTTCTCAGCTTGGGGGTGGGTTATTAACACAAATGAAGCTGGGTTTTAGTCAGGGGGCTTCGTCTTATCAAACTATGCCAGTAGTTTCATGTATTTATGTGTAAAATTTGAATTTCACCCTTTTTCATTCTTTGACTGTGAGCCTGCAAATTCTTTGATTGCAAGTCTGCAAATTCTCTGATCACAAGATTCTGTGACCATGATCTTTGATCGTAAGGTGACGACCAGATGAAAACATTCAATTTCTCAGCCCAGGGGTGACCTAGAAACACAAACTAGGATGGGGTTTGCTCAGGAGGCTTTGTTTTATTGAACCATGCTGGCGGTTTTATGTATTTATGTGTAAAATTTGAATTTCACCATTTTTTATTCTTTGATTGTGAGCCTGCAAATTCTTTGATCGCTCGCCGGCAAATTATTTGATCGCGAGATTCTTTGACCGCGATCTTTGATCGTGAGGTGAGGACCAGATGGCCAGATGAAAAAAATTAATTTCTCAGCCCAGGGACAACCTAGAAACACAAACTAGGATGGGTTTTGCTCAGAGGGCTTCGTTTTATCGAACCATGCCAGTGGTTTCATGTATTTATGTGTAAAATTTGACTTTCACCATTTTTTATTCTTTGATCATGAGCCTGCAAATTCTTTGATAGCGATCCTTGATTGTGAAGGAGGAACTAGATGGCCAGATTTTAATGCAACAAAAAGCCAATTTTAACAATTTTAACATTAAGTATCTCGGAAACGGTTTAGTCTTTTTACTTGAAATTTGAAGGGTGTTCATGGGATGTCCTGTACATGGGAATTATGATGTTTATGTGTCAGACAATACATTTTGTTGCAGAGATATTGCATGGCGCAGTTTATGTTTTACAAACAGCGTTTTCCATTGTGGTAGTGGCTTGAAATTTGTAGAGTAGCTAGCCTTACTGCCATGGATGTACTTTTCAGTCATTAGGTTTCTAAAATCTTAACAGGTGCAGAACTCTGCCACTCCAATGAATGAAAATCTCAAACTTTCAGATGTTATATCTTGGAAACGGTTTCGTCTTTTACATTGAAATTTGGAAGGTCTTCATGAGATGTCCTGTACATGTGAATTATGGTGTTCATCTGTTGGAAAATTAATTTGCTGTGCACATATTGCGTGAAACATTTTATGTTTTGCATATGGTGTTTTGTATTGTGGTACTGGCTTTGCATTTATAGGGTGCCTAGAGTTACTGCCATTGGGGTCGTTTTCAGTGGTTACTTGTCTGACATGTAAATAGGTGTTGAATTATGCCACTCTGGTGACTGACACTTTGCTTTCTTTCACCATAGTGGTAGCTTTCTGGATCCACACTCCCAACCATATGTGCTCCCAGCAATACATATGATATTCAATACTTGTACTCTTATCTTACGCAGAGATTTACAAGTTGGTGGGCTCCCACCAACTTCCACAACTTTGTACTTTTCTATTCTTTTTCAGAAAGTAAGGACATTCTATGCAAAAAACTTTGTTAAAGCATCATTTAGGGTTAAAACACAAAAAGTCAGGAAATGAGACCTTTAGGGTGCCCCCTCCTCCCCCTCATGGACCCGCTCATCATCCTTGAAGCATAACAAAGTTTCATTCATCAGAGTGGCATAATTCCACACCTGTTTACATGTCAGAGACCTAACCACTAAAAATTACCTCTATGGTAGTAAGGCTAGGTACCCTATAAATGTGAAGCCACTACCATAATGCAAAACGCTATATGCAAACATAAAGTGTGTCACAGAATATCTCTGCAGAAAATTAATTTTCCAACACCTAAATGCCATAATTCACATGTACGGGACATCCCCTCAACACCCTCCAAATTTCAGTTTAAAAGACCAAAGCGTTTACGAGATATAACATTTAAAAGTTTGAGATTTTCATTCATCAGAGTGGCATAATTCTGCACCTGTTTACATTTTACACACCTAATGACTAAAAAGTACATCCATGGCAGTAAGGCTAGGCTGTTTTGTCCTGTATGTTTCAGTAAGGCTAGTTACCCTATAAATTTCAGGCCACTACCACAATGGAAAATGCTGTCCACAAAACGTAAACTGCAAGACACAATATCTCCACAACAAAATGTATTGTCTGACACCTAAACACTATAATTCACATCTACAGCACATTCTGTCATCTCCCTCCAAATTTCAAGTTAAAAGACCAAACCGTTTCCGAGATATTTAATTTTTAAAATTGTTAAAATAGGGCTGTCTGGTCCCTCCAAATCTGACCATCTAGTCCCTCCCTCACAATCAAAGATTGTGATTAAAGAATCTCACATTCAAAGAATGTGCAGGCTCATGACCAAAGAATTTGTAGGCTCGTGATCAAAGAATAAAAAATGATAAAAGTCAATTTTTACACAAAAGTACATGAAACCACAACCATGACGCGATAGAATGAAGCCCGCTGAGCAAAACCCATTCTAGTTTAGCTTTATAAGTTACCTCTGTGCTGAGAAAAGTGATTTTTTCATCTGAACATCTAGCCACGCCCTTTCGATCAAAGATCGCGGTCAAAACTTCTCGCGATCAAAGAATTTGCAGGCTCACGATCAAAGAATAAAAAATGTTCCAACTTAAGTTTTACACAAAAATACATGAAACTACAGCCATGACTCAATAGAACAAAGTCCCTAAGCAAAATCCATCCTCATTTGGCTTAATAAGTCACCCCTGAGCAGAGAACATTTTTTATTTAATCTGGCCATCTAGTCGCACCCCTGAGATCAAAAATCATGGTCAAAGAATCTCACAATCAAAGAATTTACAGGCTCATGATCAAAGATCATTAGTGAGCCACGATCAAAGAATTAAAAAATAATTTAAAAGAAATCCGAAGCATGGCTCGATAGAGGGAAGACCCCACGCAAAACTCAAAATAGTTTTACTTCAGAAATCCCCGATATTTGAATTTTTCCTATTGCAAACTGAAAACAATATGGCAGCCATCGCAATCAAAGAATTCCTCATGATCAAAGATTCTTTGATTGCGAGCTTGCAAATTCTTTGATCGTGAGGAGGGACTAGATGGGCAAAACCCCATTCTTCTTTCACAAAAAAGCCATATACATTTTCCCATTGACTTACAATGGGAAATTAAATCTTTAAAAACTTTTGAATGGATTAATATTTTTTCACCAAACAAAAAGTGCTGCGTTCCTTGGCCCAAGCTCTTCCTGATGAGCCAAGTCACAGAATGGCATGCCACACAATGGCTAAATAGTGCCATGGACAAAATTCAAAAATGTGTCCACATAACTGTCGAAAAGTGCATTTTTCAGTGTTTTGGTGAGCAAAAAATGTAAGATCTACCATGCCCCACTGTGCATGCCAAATTTCATGCAAATCTGTTGAATGGGGCCACAGTTATTAATGTGCAAAATTTCAAGTTTAAAACAGTAGTGGCTTCATAAGCCTAAATATCTGGGAGATACCGCACCCCTATAATAAATTATCATGGCTCGGTCGCACCACTGTAGTTAGGGTTCAGTTGTCACTTCTATGTTAAACTCAAATGTTTGTGCATTAATAACTTTGGACCCATTCAACCAGTTTGCCTGAAATTTGGTATGCGTGGTGGGGCATGGTAGGTCTCCTGATTTGCCAAATTTTGTTTTGGTTGGACTTACGGTCTCTGCAAACAAAAATGCTGAAAAATGCAAAATTATCCATTTTTGGAGGCAGTTTTTGGGAATTTGGATGTGGCTATTGTGTGGCGTGCTGCTCTGCAAGAAGGCTAGTTTGAAAGAGCTTTGGTGGCCGAACATGCTGCTTTTCATTTGGTGAAAAAATCTTTCAGGCATTCAAATGATTATGTGTTAATAACTTTGGACCCATTCAACAGATTTGCCTGAAATTTGGTATGCACAGTAGGGTATGGTAGATCTCTTGAAAAAAACACTGAGGCATTCAAAAGTTATAGCAGTTTTAAGTTCCCCTTATAAGTCAATGGGAAAATTTATATGTATGTGTTGTGAACAAAGAATGGTTTTCTGGCCATCTGGTCTCACCTGGCGATCAAAGAATTTGCAGCCTCGCGGTTCAAGATTGTTTGTCCCTGAGAATGTTCTAAATTCTTTGATCGCTAGGTCCGCCATCTTGTTTTTTGTTTTCCAATTAGAAAAACACAAATATCTTGGCTAAGGGAAAAATCTTGAAGTAAAACTTTGATGAGTTTTGCTCAGGGGGCTCTGATCTATCATTCCATGCTTTTGGTTTCATCAAAATCAGTCAAAAAATAGAATTATAAGCTTTTAAAATCTTTGCTCTTGGCTCACTAACGATCTTTGATCGTGAGAATGTAAATTCTTTGATCATGAGATTCTTTGATCGCAATTGGTCCTTCCCCTACTTGCATGTATATGTGTGTGTGTGTGTGGTGGTGGTGGTGGGGGGAATGCGCAGTTAGGGTTTTCAACCCTAACACAGAATTTCCTTGCTTTTGTCACTGTGGAACAACCCTAAGTGATGCATTAAATAGAGCTTTTTTGCCATAAATTTCCTTCCTTTTTGAGAATGTGCACTATAAATAGTGAATGGAATGGGGTGGTGGGAGCACTCCCACCATGTGAGTTTTTGTCACTGTGCTGTGGAAAAAATTGTATGACTGAGTGAAATGAAAATTGGTAAATGAAGACATGTATCATGGCACACTATGTGTCCAGAATTGTGTGTACATCTGTTCAATGGTCACACAGCACCATGCACAAACAACATAACATACACAATTCAGCAACTGTAAGTGCCAGCAACCCTAACATAGGCACACTGAAAGCAGAATTATTAATATTTGTACATTCCAAATACCAGGATAATCATACACACGGTACAGAAGTTATTGAAGTGTAATGAACCAAATTTTCATTCATCAGAGTGGCATTATTCTGCACCTGTTAATGTTTTGTACATGAAACCACTGCAAGGCACCTCTGAGTCACTAGGGTTACCTACACTATAAATTTAAAGGCAGTAGCACCATGCAGCACGCTATGTGAAAAACATTGACCGCATCATACAGTATCTCCACAGCAAATTACTTTAAAAAATGTAAAGAGCATAATTTACATTTCCATGATACCCACTCAACACCCTCCAAATTTCATGTGAAAAGACCAAACTGTTCCAAAGATATTCAGTTTTTATGTTTCTTTACTTTAAGAAGTCTTCCAACACAAAATGACAGAAATTGTGGCCAAAAATGCACTAAAATGGCAGACTGCGAAGTGGGGCAACTTCAAATAGCCATAATTCTGGAACAGAACAATATTTATTCACCAAACAACGGCATGTTCGTTGAACAACTGTCTTGCTGCCTACCAAGTTTCAGACCAATAAACTACACACTGGCTGTGCTATGTGTCACAGAAGACAGTGCAGTGCACTACGCAAATGCAAAAACACAAACAGTAACGTTAACGCAAACAGTGATGAAAACAGTGACGTAAAATAAAATAGTAATGCTAACTTTAATGCAAATGCAAGCACAAACGGAAACACACATGGTGATGCAAATGTAAACGATAACACAAACGGTAACAGAAATGCAAACACAAATATTAATGAAAACAGAAATGGTAACACAAATGGTAACGCAAATGCTCATGGCAACAAAAATGTGAACGCAAATAGTAACAAAAATGCAAACAGTAAGAGAAATGCAAACAGAAATGCAAAAGGTAATGGTAACAGTGATGCAGAAGGAAGCAGTATTGGAATCAACAATGGAAACACTACCAAAAATGAGAACGCTAAGGCTGACAGAAACGCAAATGCAAACAATGATGAACACACAAACAGTAATGGTAACCCAATTGGAAATGCAAATGGCAATGGTAACACCAATAATGACACCAAAGCGGGCACTAACACAAAAGGAAATGCAAACGCAAGCATGTACAGAAACACAAATGGTAACTCACACGGTCAAGGTAATGGAATTGGAAATGCAAACGCTTACAGTAACACCAATGATGACGCCAAAAGAAACACAAATGCAAGTACGTACACAAACACAAATGGTAACATGTACGGTCATGCAACACAACTGGAAACACACATGCTTATGGTAACACCAATGATGATGCCAAAGGAAACAGAAATGGAAACGCAAACAGAAGCATGTAAGCAAATGCAAATGGTAATGGACAGGTGACACAAAAGGAAACGCAAACAAAAACAGTAATGGAAACACAAATGGTAACAGTAATGCAAACGCAAGCACAAACACAAATGCAAAGGGTAATGCATACGGTCATGTAAATAGAAACGCTAACACAAACGGTAATGGAAATGCAAGTGAAAACGCTAACTGTAACAGTAAAGAAAATGCACACACTTTTTTCCCAAAAAGGTGCATTCAGAAGCACAGTGAATACAAAGAATGTATGCATAATAATAGCCCTCGGAGCAGAAAATGAACGCTTGGAATGGTAAATTGCTTATATCTCAGGAACCGTATGAGGTTGAAAAAAATGTAAATCTTATGTTATTTATGACCTTCCTGGCTAGTTGTGTACTTAGTTTTCTAGTGGGAGGCTAAGCATTTTTCTGACGAAAAGTCCATATCTCGAAGCGTTGTCAAAATACAGGCCCTGAAAGGCACGGCGGACGCCGTAATGTTAGCCTATGGGAAAACTGTCAACTTCAGAGTACAGTAACTTTGCAGCCCTCTAATATTTTTTCACCAAACCACCAAAAGGCACATCTGTGGGATATTAGCTTTCTTTCTTCCAAATTTTAACCCAAAAGACCAAACCGTCCTTTTGCAGCAGGGTGGCAAAGATTTTCTGCTATTTCAGGCATAGTGTCACAAAGTAGTGTTGCAAATCACGACACTTTCACAAATGAAAGCATGAAAGTGTCAGAAGTGCAACACTACTTTTTACAAAACTTTTAAAAACATATTTCTGGGGTGTTTACCCTTCCCCCCCAAAAAAATAAGACATGGCTACCATCCTCAGGACTCAGCTAGGTGAACACAGCAAGAATTGTGTCCCTAGAGGGTCCAAAATTTAACCATTTTTGTGACCACCAACTGAAAACAAGATGGTGGATTTGCAACACTACAGGGGTGTTTTGAGAAACTAAAAATTGCATTTGCGACACTATTGAACTTTTTGTTAACTTTTCCCATTGACTATAATGGGAAAATTGTTTTTTGAATAACTTTTGAACCATTTAATATTTTTTTCAAGATATTTTTGAAAGGCACATTGGAGATCCTGGCTGCATGTTCCCTGGAGTTTTTGGACCAATCGAACAAACCGTGTGACCTGTAAGCACTAGCAAAGAAAGCACAAAAAAGCATAAATATGACTTTTTATGGTGCTATATAGCTCCGCAACTGTATATCCAACCATTACAAAACTTGGCAGATCCAGAGATCTATGGTACTACTCCATGCATGCCAGCTTTCAGGCAAAACCATCCTACGTTGGCAAAGTTATTAAGTTGAAAAATTTCACACTTTAACCTTAAATGTGGTTACTCAACTCTAACAATAGTGGCACTACTGTGGCACTATAATTTAAACTACCCTTATCCATATATGCCCTAAAAGACAGCTTCCCTGGGCCCCCATCATGAACATAAGCACCCCACAGCAGTTGTGGGTGGAAAAACAATGGGGGGTGTCAGGAATGCATGGGTAGGCATAAGGCAATCCTGGCGGGGGGCAGGACATAGGCTGTAGGTTAACTAGGGTCTTCAGCATACCCATTATGTAGGGAACTGGGTAGACTGTATGGGCCAAGCAATCCTTATCTGACATCAAAGTCTCTGTTTTGGTACAACTTTGTAACAGTCCCTGGTAGTCTAGTGGTCCTCCTCCCCCATCATGATCCCCATCTCCCATTAAGTGTAAACACACTGTCTAGTCCCAGTAGTCTAGAGTTCCTCCCACCCCCCATCATGATCCACAACCCAAGAACAATTAATTCTCTGGTGGTCCAATGCCCCCCCCACACCCCACCTGGCAGTGACATCCCCAGCCTCCACCCAAATCAACCCCTGAATGTAGCAGGTGACTGTTTCAGCCTTCCTCACACCACCACAGTTGGTCACCAACTGAGTTATGAATGAGTGGTACTATAATGAATGCACGCTTCCTCATGCAAGGACACACTCATTTATTACAGTACCACTCCCTTTGGAGGTTGATTTGGAGGGAATGTTGTGGGGGGTCATCATTGCTGGGTGGGCGGCCACTAGCACACCAGGGAATTAATTGATTTGGGGTCAGGGATTGTGATGGGGGGGACCACTAGACTACCATGTATAGACAGTGTATTTACATTTAATGAGAGTTGGGGATTATGATGGGGGTTGTGGGCCACTAAACTACCAGGGAATTGTTTAATATTATCCTGCTAATGGGTTGGGGATCATGAAGGGTGGCCACTAGACTACCAGGGTAGAGGACTGTAATGCAGACAACAAAAGTCGAGAATTATGAAGGGGGTGGGGGGACTACTGACTAGCAGAGATTGACATAGAAGTAATTTGAAGTGTATCAAAGTTACATTTTGAATTACTTCACATTACAGCATGCTTTTTGCAAGCAGTATTTAGCACCACACTACAGGTGATGCACAAACCTGTAGTGTGGTGCTGTTTTTTTTATGACTATGGGCAGATCCTACAGCCATTTTGCTATCTGTTGCTTGAAAATTGAGTTTTGTGGAACACATTTTTCAGATATTTCAATGTATCCTTCCATATCTACAAATCACTGTGACAACTAAAATAAAATAAGCCCTTCTTTCTGTTTAGAATGTTGGAGAAATAACTCCAAGCTGCTTATATGATGGCCATTAGGAAACTGAAACAGCTTGTTAAATATTGGTTGCCTATTAAACTGGAGATTTGCTTACCCACTTTGAAATGCAACAGCTTGCACATTTAAATGATTAGCATTTAAACATTCACTTCAGTTGGGGATGAATATCTTTTAAAAAAGATTCATACCTCATAAATATTACCCTTTCCTAGAAAATTTTGTAAAGATTTACACTGTTTTTAACCACTCAAGACCTATCTGATAAACTGCTAAGTTTTCAGTGAGCTACCCAGACTAAATAGATACATTTCTTTTTGACATGGGCTGCAGCCTACTTCACAAACATAACAGATAAGGGTTACTGAGATATCTTATAGAAAGTATATATGTGTGTGTGTGTGCGTGTGTGTGTGTGTTTGGGGAGTGGTACAGAAACAGTCAAACTCTGGCAAGAGAGACCTCATCAAATTAATTAACTGCTGACAAACCATGAGTAATACAGACGTAAATGATTTGATACCTTCTATTGGACCAACACAGATGTAACAAAAGGAACTTACACCATTTATAAACTTTCTGATCAAACAACTGCAAACAGAAGACTGTTTTTTGTCATTTTACAATATGATATACTGAGTGTGCATCTACAGAGTTGCTGGATCAGGCCCTTGATAAAATAATAACATTTACTTAACTCATTTAAGATTCCACCAGGTGGACAGAAAAAGTCTATAAGAAATAATCTGAAAACTAACAACTATAAGATGCAAAAATAGCATTTGTATATATATATATATATATATATATATATATATATATATATAGAGAGAGAGAGAGAGAGCGAGAGAGAGAGAGAGAGGGGGGAGAAATACATATTTATTTTATTTGAATGTTGGTAGCCCTGTAAGACAACTGAGACAATTACAACCCGTTTTTCCAGGGTTGACCTGGAAGACAACTACACAAAAATACAAGGTATTTACAGCAAATTTAGGAAGAGACAGAATACAGCAGAAGTATTCTAAGTACATTAAGTCAAGTAACAATGAGGAATAAAGTAGAAATATAATTACAATACATACATTGCATTGCTACGCACAAGTGAGGTACAAATAGCAATCATAGCTAGCAGTTCTAAATGCACAACACAATATGTAGTAGAGAGAATATCACATGTTCAGATACTCACAACTCTAAACAATGTACAAGTGTAGGCCCCATCAGCAACCACTACTAGCAAAGCAAATAAACAGTTAGGGGTTGGGGGTATCAGATAACAGGTAAATGGAGCAATGAAGCAAAGGCAGAGGAGAGGGATGGAGAGAGGGACTGGGGGTTCGGACAACAAAAGGGGTAACATCACTCCAGGGTACAAGAGGTTGATTAGAACTGCAATCTAAGTAGTGCAGAGTCCAATAGCCTGCTGTCACAGGGGTGAGCACTTCAATGACAGAAGCAGTTGCATTTAGCAGAGCAGGTAAGAAAGGCAAATAAGCTGGACTGGAATATAGGAAGAAAGGTGCTGGACAGAACTGAATGGGGCAGTGAGTTCCAGCCAGCTACTGCTGCAAAGAAGAAGACGTTTCATGTGATAGATAGTCACAGGTTAGTTCTAAGGAGAAGAGGGAGGGAGGGAGACTGATCTGAGGGTTCGAGGTGCCAGTCTCTGATGGATAATCCCACAGAAGCAAGGTGGGGTGTATTTCTGGACAAGTTTGTACAAGAAGCTCAGAGAGGAGAGCCTCAATTTTGATTCATATGGCAACCAGTCCAATGAAGAGAGGACAGTACAATGGTAGAAGCAGGAGTTGACACCTATGGCAGACCGTTCCACCCTATGGTATACTTGAGCAAGTAGAGACATATTAGAAGTACTGGTGGAGAGCAGAAAGGGAGCCCCATAGGTAACTAGAGGGAGAAGAGAAGAGGAGGTGATCTTAAGGCAAGAGGTTGAGGAGAGGAAAGGGCAGATGCAATAGAGAAGACCCAGTTTCTGATTAAGAGTCTTAATTAGGGTGGAGACATAAGTAGTTTGGGAGAGAGAGGAACCCAAAGTAATACCCAGATATGTGAAGGTATTGACAGCCTCAAGAACATAGCCACTGAGGGGGGTAATACAGAGATGGTTGGGAGGTAGGAGGAGGGAGGTAGATTAGAGGAGAGCATACTTTTTGTCTTTTTTGTATTTAGGACAAACTGATTACACATGAACCAATCCTCAAGTTTGGCAAATTCACATGTAAGCTCCCTATTAATCCAAATAACATCAGGAGAAGAGTGGTACATGATAGCATTATCCACATGGAGATGCACAGCAGCCCTGCCACAGTTGTTGGGTAATTTGTTGATGAAAAGTAAGAACAATAAAGGACACAATATAGAGCTCTGTGGGACCCATAAGTTATTGTTCTAAATTCCAAGAAAGAGCCAGCCCACTTGACCCTTTGATACCAGGAGGAGATATAGATATGGACCCAGTAAAGGGCACTGGAGTACATATCAATAACATGAAGCTGATTAAGCAGAAGACTGTGGTTCACTAGGTTAAATGCTTTTGCAAGGTCAACAAAGATGGCACCACTAGCAGAAATATAGTACATGGCTTGGTAGATGTCTGAGGTTATCTTAATCAGGGCCATGAGGGTGCTGTGGTTCTTTGTGAAACCATGCTGGACAGGTGAAAGCAGATTATGGTGATCCAGGTAGTTCTGAAGGTGATTACAAATGGTGCACTCCTGTATTTCGGCCAGGGAGAAAAAGGTGGAAATTGAGCTGAAATTTTCAACAATGGAGCTGGATCTGCCTTTATGCACTGGTACAGCAACTGCTACCTTCCATTTACCAGGATCAGTACTAGTCAAGAAGGAACAATTAAATAGGTCATGAACAGGGCCAGCAAGGGCCGGAGCTCCCAGCTTAAGAAATTGTGGCTCCAGGGAGTCGTGACTGGGAGAACTCTCAGCCTTCAAAGTGTCAAGAAGTCTCTGGATTTCATTACGTGTGACCAGTTTCAAGTGAAATAAAGGTCTAGTCCAGACTTCCTCCACAGATGAAGGAACTGAGGGTGCCACAGGAGAGTTATTGAATTGTGAGGTGTATTTGTTTAGATCTGTAAAAAAAAGTCATTAAAGCCATCAGCAATAGATGTCTTCTCTCATCTATTGCTGATGGCGTTAAGCGAGTGTAACACCTTGGGCGGAAATGGAGCTTGGGAGTTTGGCAGCCTTCCCTTTCACCAGTGCATTGATCTGCCTCCAGAACTCCTTGGGTTTGCAGAGGTGTTCTGCTTGAAAAAAAATATATATATATAAATGTCTCTGTTTGCAATAAATTTATTTACATGTATTACTAGTATATTTTGAAAGATTGTCTGACTTGTGAAGACTAATTTTGTGCATAGTTCATGAAATAATGAGTTTGATATTTGTTATTTCATATAGTCCTTCATTATGCCTTATGCATAGCATATAATTCCAAGTCATTCCAAGGCCATCGTGACATATAATATTAATTCCCTCTTCAGTTTGCCATGTATGTACACACAGCTGCATTCACTGTTTGATCTGCAGCTGGCATGGTGCCCCAATGCACAGTACAGCCAGCTGGGTGATTCCAGAGTGCAGGTCCAAAGCCCAGGTTCAGTGCAATCAATGGCTGGCCAAGGCAGGTTGTGGAGGGCAATGCCAGTCTTTGCAACAGGTTGGGTATGGGGGGAGTGAGGGTGTCTGTGTACAGGGCCAGTGGATGGGAGTCCTCTAGACTATGGATATGGACCATGGTTTCCTCTGGTGCAATTGATCTGGGGGGCCCTATGTTATAGAGCTCTTCAGGGATGGAGTTGGCTAGATTGGGGATAGAAAGGGGTTACCTCTGGTCCACCAGGGCTGCCAGGCTGCTGTGCAGCTGGGTGCACATCTACAGCCTGCATGTGGCCAGCTGACTGGGTTAGTCGAGCTATTCATGTCCTAACTGTGGGTGGTGCTCTAGACTGTGAGGGGCACATTCCCACTGAATAGGCTGCAGCACAGCATGTGCATGGGATTGTCACCTTGACTTGAATGGCATACCATTTGTGTGTGCCCTGGCCAATTCCTTTCCAGCTGGTGCATCCCAAATGTTTAAATACCATGCTGCTGTGCTTTGTTGGAGCTGTGCTGTACAATCTCTCCCTTTTCCACTGCATGTCTCCTTTCAATACAGGGGCCCTGGTCTAGGTAGCCTGAATAAATACATTGAAACAATGGTAAATGACCCCACTGAAAACAAGATATTGCATCTAATCTGGGACAGCCTAGGTAAATACTGTGCCAAAATGGGTAAATGAACATCCCTGAGACAATGAGATGTAGCATCTCCCTTGTTCTATCCAAGATACAAAATATAGGATCATAACTTTGTTCTTTATTTATTATATTAACAGCCTTTTATAAGGAAAATTGCTCTGATTTGCTGCTCAGTATTTACATACCTCCAAGGCTTGATTTGCCAACACTGTATCTTCCTGCTGTCATACATCTCTGCAAGTCCACACTCTCCCCTGTTCCCCTGTGTAACATGCCACCCTCTGGACTGCTGAAGTATCCTGAGTGTGAGGGGGTGCAGTATCCTGTAATGCCATTTGCAGTGCACACTTTAGGTTATAGTCAGTTCATCCACAGTTTCCCAATGCACAAATGAATGGGAGGTTGGCTGTAACATTCCTGTCTTGGGACCTGTGTGATTGGGTACAGCATCAGTCTTCACCCACACTGAGAAGTGCAGTGGTACTCAGATGATGGATCTGCATGCCAGTGCCTGAGGAATATGGCCACTGGGTTTTATCACCCACATACGGCTTGTACCTATGTACAACACAGTCTAGCAACCTTCTGTGAGTGCTCTACCACCTGCCAATAGAGTGGTACAATCTCATTACAGAGCCACTCATCACAATGGGATGGGCAGGGAAGGGGGTATCGGTGTACTGTTGAGGGTAAATGGGGGCCACTACACTATGGACATAGACTGTAGATGTATTCAGCTGCAATTAGGGATGACATTGGGTTCCCTATAATACAGAACTGATAGAGCCTGGACTCTGGTATGATCAGGGCTGGTGGAATCAGTGGAAGGGGGGTGCCACTATACCACCAGAGACTTCAGGGTCTGTCCCACATGGGAGCGATTGGGGTTGGGGCTTGTGGGTGAGAGCTGCTCTGGCTCATTCATCCCCATGCCAACATGCAAATGAGCTGGTAATGAGCATGCATAAGGCCTCTTTGCAACCTGCATGCTCAATTAGTTCATTTGCATTCCTGTGCTGAATATTAACCATGGGGGCTATGGTGCACACTGGTATGTGCCATGCATTCCACCTGGAAGGTATTCAGTTGGGGTCACCCTGGATGCACCTGCCTTGGTGGCCACCTGCACTGTGACTCCCATCCAGGGTCACATTTTCAACAGGAATGATGAAGCCCACCAGGATGAAGTGCAGTGTCACAGGTTTGCTGCAAGGCCAAAGGGATTGACTCCATTTGAAACTGCATTGTTTGCTGCAGTAGCTGCTGCAGAATACTGCAGTGCTGTGCTTCATCCTGGTGGGCTTCACTATATGCATATCCTGTACCGGTGGCACATTCCCTTTGAATATTGTATCAGTGCCAACTGGTGCAACCTCTTTGTGCAATGCATCTTTCTGCTTGTGCATCAATCCAACAATTAATATATCCCCCGGATGTAAAATACTGTTTTTAATGCATTCTGATTTTACACAATGCAATATACTATTGTGTAGATGTAGACCCCCCACCGAAACTAAGATGCCATTTCTTCTGCAAATTATCAAGACTAAATATATAGCAATCAGCAGGCATATTCTAGGAAAACACATTGTAAAAATGTGTACAAGGAAGGCTGCATTGAAACTGCCTCTCCACAGATCTGCATTGTGCAAATTCATTAGAAATGATGGGTAAAAGCATCCCAAAAGTTCTCACAGACATATCGGCTCTGACCAGATCATGTTTGAATATGCCAGTGTGCCGGCATTCATGACCACTCCTCTACCTCCCCTCCCCTTCATACATAAACTTTTAGCATTGGTGTTATCACACAGACCCAGCACCAAAATGGCTTTTGAATATTGCAGCCCGGAGCAAATTCAGCACTATTCCAGAACAACAGATTTGCGCTGGGCTCAAAGCTTTGAATATATGACCCTAAAGGACTTAATGTTTATGGAGCAGAATAACCTTTTTGAAAGTATAGTTGGTTAATGTTTCCAGCTAAGTTTTACATTCCATATCGTGTGAATCTATTACGCACATCAGGTAAACTTTACTTTAAACCCTTTGTATGCCATGTACGTGTATTTACTTTTTGTAGCTCTATTTTGTGTGGCTTGTTTCTAATTTACAATTATGTCACATTATAGCATGTATTTAATCTGAATGAGTTTTGACTCATAATTGGGCTAAACAGCTCTATGCTCGAGATGTTCTTATCTTACTCTGATGGTACCTCTAAGTCATTTTAAATTATGTGCAGTGTAATCCCTGCATGTTGTTATGCTCTAAGCACATCTGACCATTAGGCCTTTTCAGCTGAAGCAGAACTGGTACTTTTCAGCTTTTCTGATGTGTCTTGTGGTATTTTTTAAATTAGTATTTTAAAGCAATGGGAATTTTTTTCTGAGTTTTTTTTCTGCATGATCTAGGTGTTAAAAGTATGGGATTTTCTAAATAATTGTCATCAAGCTTTTGAAGAAGGACTACATTGGTCCAAAAGCTAAAGTACATTGTTCTTTTTGTTACATCTAGGTTGGTCCAATAAAAGGTATCAAATCATTTGCTTCTGGATCTGTTCTTACAAGGACCAATATGGCAAAATCTAAATCTGTATGTCAAGGTGGAATATGAATTCCATTGACTGGATTCAAATTTCTGTAGGAGAAAATCCACTGTGGAATCAAAACCTCAAACATTGGCAACTAGCAGAATGGGGAGACAGAGTAATATGTTCTACTGAATTAATTTCAACAGGCAGAAATTACAGTTTTGTAAAATCCCACTTGTGGATGAACAGTTTCACCCAACACTGTTGCAAAATCCTATATAGGCTCTATTTATGAAATGAACAGAAATATTAACATAAGATCTCTGGCTTATCCTTCCTTGATTTCACTAAGGCCCGTTAAAAAAGTGCCACACAGAAAGCTGATTATGAAAGTAGGTGGCATAGGTTTGAATACCAGGCTTGTTAAGTGGATAGGATGTTGGTTGGATGTGTGGTCACAAGCTGTAAGAACAGAGGATTTTCTAACAGCATTTTGGTGACAAGTGATGTGCCACCAGGCTCTGTCTTGGGTCTAGTTCTATTCATACTCTGTATGTCAGATTCATAGACAGGAATCAAAAGTAATGTTATTAAGTTCACACATGATACAAAGAGGGGAGGTCTGACATTATTTGATGAAGGTACGTTAAAATTACAAAAGGATATCGATAGAATACAAGCATGGTTGGACACATAAGGTATGAATTTTAACAAAGATACATGTGTAATGCATTTTATTAAGCACAATCACAGGAAACATAATAATTTGGGCAGTCACATTCTAAGTAGTGTAGATCAGGAAAGAGATCTAGGGGTTATTATACAGCCTGATCAGACATTTTCAATTAATAATAAAAAAATAGTAATAAAGTACTTAGATTTATAGGCAACATAAAAATACATTTTTGTAGTAGACACAAAGATGTTATCATACCCTTGTATAGATTCTTGGCTAGACCATACTTGGATTATTGCTTACAGTTCTGGGTGCCCACATTAAAGGAACAAATCCAAAGATTAGAAAATGTGCAAAGGAGATTCACTAATTATATATATGGTCTAGAGCGGCAGGATTTTAAAACAGTACTTAATTTTCTAGGATTATATAGTTTAGAAAAAAAGGAGGAATGTGGTGATATATTATTACTTTACAATATACTTTGAGACAAAAGTCAGTGTGTAGAAATGTGATTAGTATTAAAAATTGTACTCATAATATAAAGGGTCACTATCTGCAGCTACAAGGGAGAAGGTATAGGACAGATACCAGAGAATCATATTTTCTGCAGAAATTGGTAAGACAATGGAATGCTTTACCAAGAGAAATTGTCCAAGCAAAAGACAGTGATAGTTTTAAAGAGGCACTGCCAGATTTGAACCTCATTTTTTCCCATATCTCAACAGTGTTTCTCAATGTACACATTTGTCACATATGTCCTATATAATAGCCCTGCATACCTCTTAGGACCACACTGTTTCTACTTCTTAGCTCTAGTAATGTTCACCCCAACCCAAGTCCTCTGCATGCCCTCCAAACAGGCTATACAAAAATGGCTTCCTTAAACTAGCATCCCTTAGCATTCTGAGCCATTTACTAAAACTCAGTGACCTCCAAGTCTGGGTGACTCAGCATAACCATGATGTACGCACGCTGACTGAAACCTAGCTCTCGAATGAATTACCTGATTCAGCATTAACTCTCACTGGCTATCCACTATTCAGGCAAGATAGGTTAGGCAAAAGGGAAAGGGTGTGCTACCTACTTGAAGGACTCACTGAAGGGTCAGGTACTACCCCGTGCTTCCCTAGCTAATCAGTCCCAAATTCTTGGTATTAAAATTCTCCTTGATCAGCATGGTAAAGCCCTATATGTGTTTTCTGTAAACATCCCCCCCCCCGTGAAAACAAATACGGCATAAATCTGGTTATTGATCACCTAGAAAGCTTGCCAAATCTATCAGAGGTTGTTGTCATGGGTGACTTTAACATCAGCTGCTTGGCCCTAATGTCACCCAGTTTAAAGATGTCATTGCAGCACACAACATCTCCCAACTGGTGACCTCCCCATGAGAGCTAACTTGAGAGCAGGCAACAACACACTTCTGGACCTAATTCTCACCACCAACCTCAAAGACATATTAGTACCTTTGTTCTTCCAGACTTGATCAGTGACCACTCACCTGTTATTATCTTCTGGTCAAATAAAGCCACTAAACCCCCTTCTAAAATCACACATCAATGGATGCTGAAAAAAGGGAAACTTAATCAATTCTGGGTCTTCTTTGCACAGTGTGACTGGTGGCCCCTAGTCTCATTCTCCAATATTGACCTTGCATTAAGCTGCCCCATCACACACTTTAACAAAGCATGTGACATCTTTGCCCCAGGTTGTAAATCTAACTCCAGGGGGTAACTAACCCATGGATTTCTGCTGACCTATTAAGCAAGATGAAAGCCAGGTATAATCTTTGGCACCTTGCACAGTCCACAGGTAGTCTGGTTGACAAGCAGCATTATCGAGCTGGTAGGAATTCTTGCACCCAGGAAATCCACAGGGCCAAAAAAACTACTTTCAAAATGAGCTCACAAACTCATGGGGAAACATCTGGAACTTCTGGCAATCAATCAAGGACCTCACTGGTAAGCCAAATAAGGTAGCATTTATAGTGGTAGTTTTTAATGACACCCCTGTGCAAGACCCTAATTCCATATCTGAAGCTTTCAACACAGCCTTTACAGACCTTAGCCAGGTCCTTCTACCCAACTTCTTTGACTTGTCTAACACTAGTGCCACTCATGACATTGCAGTCCCCCCACATCCCCTTTTCTATTTTAGGAGAACCACACTTGCTAAGGCAAACAAAATATCTGCTTAAGGTACTAGGTAAAACCAGGTACAGCAGTGTCACCCTTGACATGAAACTAGTATACCTATTACTGGATGTCATGCTAAAACCCCTTACCACCATTCTGAACCTTTCCCTGTCCCTTACACAGTTCTCCAATCAGTGGAAGGCTGCAATTCTCATGTCCATGCACAAAAGCAGTGACAAATCTCTAGTCTCAAACTACCACCCCATCTCGATTCTCCCACCTTTATCCAAAGTCCTAAAGAGAGTAGTGGCCAATTAACTTAGTGAATTCCTTACCAAGTACAACATCCAATGCCCCAAGCTGCATGGTTTCCATTCAGCACATAGTACAACCACAGCCTTATTGGAATAAACAAATTACACTCACAAAGTCTTGGACTGTGGTCACATTGTTGGCTCAATTTATATTGACTTGACCAAGACTTTTGATACTGTGAAGCACTCGCCCCTCCTAAACTCTCTCCCCTCCCTTGGCTCCTGCCCTACCTTAGTAAACTGGTTCAAAAGCTATCTTGAAACCAGAACACAGCAGGTTAAAAAAAAAAGATTCCCTATTGATTTGTCTGCTAGTTCACTCTGGTGCCCCACAAGGTTTCATCCTTGGGCCTTTACTGTTCAGCCTGTATCTGAATACTCTACACAAAGCCTGTATGCAGGATTTGGTCACCAGTTCTCAAATGTATTTAGTAGCACTATCAGTGATCAGTTTTGATTCCCAGGCAGCAAATTTGGTTCTGCAGGCCAAAATACAAAGTACAAGCATCTTTGTAGTATTGGCGTGTAAAATGTTGCACTTCATGTCTGCACTCCATTTGAGATCCACGTTCTCAGCACACATTGTGCTTCCAGTGGTCAGATCATTTTGAGTTTGGACCGTTTGAAAACAAAATGCTGTGAAAATAGGAAAAAGTGGTAAGATTTATTATTTTTGGCATATACAGGGGTATTATATTGAACATGTATGATGAATGTGTGCATAGAGGCACACTGTTGAGAGATGGGGAAAAAAAACAAGGGGAAAAGCTGACAGTACCCCTTTAAAAGGTTGTATGTTAAAGATATTAGAGCAATCCACTGAGTAGTAGGGGAACAGGCACGAAGGACCACTTAGTCTATTCTGATTCCTGAGTAATCTTAGTAGGTTTAGTACATGTGATGAGAAAATACCTCTTGCCAAAGAAAGGAAACTATCTTACCTGCCATGGCTTAAGATCATCGATGCTTGCACAAGTTTTATTAGTAAAAGGTCCACTGCTGGATTTGCAGGAGAGCAGATCATGTAAGCCATGTGCAATTGTGTACACTGTTTTATAGCTGTTATAGGCATATCTAAAGTCAAACAAATTAAATTTAGACAGGTCATATTTATCCAGTTTTTCTGCACCTGTGCAAGGAGTATGTGTTCTGTTCATATCCTTATACTCTTGTCCATTATCATCAGTCAGCCAATAGCAGTCAAATGCTTCCTCCCAGAATGACCTGATAAAAATGTCATCTGGAGATGTAGAAGTGCAGTATGTGAAGGAAATCACTGAGACCAGGAATCACCCCTCTATGGATTGCAAGTCCGAAGGTGCCGTTAAGGGTTTTCCATGAATCTTTCTTTGAGAAAATAGGGGAGATTATCCAACTGATAGTGGCCATCCAGACTTTTCCTGTAATGTTTTGCTTTGTAATCTCATCCATTAATGACATAAGCTCCATCCTGGTTGCATAGACAACAATAACTGTCACAGTGGACTTTTTGATTACATCAATGATCTGAAGCACCTGATTCTTGGAGGTGGTCTGTGAAATGATTTCTGTGAAAGCAACACATGTTCCACTAGCACCAAGAGCCCTTTTCAGGTTTAGACTACCCTGGATACCATATTCATTATCTGAAGCTATAATACCTATCCAGGTCCAACCAAAATACATGACCAAATAGGCTAGGACAGGGTACTGAAATTTGTCATTTGGCATTGTCCGTAGAAAGGATGGAAACTGAAGTTTGTCACTCAGAATTGCAACTGCTGCACCTATGCTGATCTGAAAAGAAAAAAGTTTATTCAAACAGCAGGATATTTTGAAATTATAGTATCTGCCTTTTCAAAACAAGTTCCATACTATTAATAAAAGGTGATTGCAGAATCACAGCTGATATGAACTATGCACAGTTACATAACATTACTACCAAAGTATTGCATTTCAAACTATGTCACACAAAAAAAAGAGCCATTTTGCTTGGCTGGTGGGTCGTGGTCCCTGAGAATTCATGTGCTCCATACTTCATAGTGGATGGCATAATGTCATATGTTTAACTTCATGACTGGTTGTTGTGGAAATGGTTGTGATGGACAAGTTCTTGTTTATCGTGCAGATGCCCTTAGAAATACGGAATGAAATGGCTGGACATTTAACAGAAGCTTATTCAAAAGGAGTGCCATGTATGACAACAAATACAATCAGTGCTAAGCACTGTCATCTAGCGTCAAACGCATTGAAGAGCAGTCAAAATAAATGCAGCCATTAAATAGTGAAAGCCTTGAAGAACAGTGAAAATCAATACAACCATTTAGTGGAGGTTTATGGGTAGCAAGTATAAAGCAGAGAAGCTGAGTAACCTCCCTGCTAGTGAAAAATTCCCTTTAGATAAATGGTTAGTGCTGTTGTCTTCAGAACCCCAGTTACTTGGTTTAATTCCCTATAAGGGCTGGAGGTGGATTTGCCCAAATGGAGGGGATGTACCTAACAATAACAGCACAATCCTGAAAATGAGCCAAAAACCTGGTGATCATAATCCTTTATAAATATTAAATCCACTAAAACTGAACTGAATAAAGATTCATTCTACAAGTGTAGTACTACTGTGAAAACACAGGAGGATTGTGTTATTGATTTTGAGGTTGCAATGAGAGAAGAATATTTTGGGAGTGACAGGATCATTAGATAGGTTTAAATTAAAATTACAAATTCAATAGTCCAGTGGTCACAACTGAGAGGTTGGGGGTTATTCTTGATTATGTGGAGGCTGGATACATAGGTCAGTAGGAAGATTTTTTTAATAAAAAACAAGTTGTTTTTAAATAAAAAGTATTAAAATAAAACACAACGGTGTCACTGTATAAACCCATAGTTTTGTGATGACCATGCAAATCACTCTTGCACAAAATCGTCACAAACCTAAAGGCTCATGATACAGGACCCCACACATTATCTGTTGAAGCTTCTCAGGGACATAATGGGTTACTAAATGAAGATCACTGCATTATTTGCTAAGCAATTACACTACTGTACCTTATGCAGACATTTTTATTCACAAAATCCCAGCAATCTTATTTATTTTCTTTGTATACAGTATATACCCCAAATCAGAAAATGTTCACAACTTTTTTTCATAAAAACTTCTAAAAACTCTAACATAATACATATTATATCAACCTAACTCGAAGCTTTTATTTAAACAAATTAAATTTCTATCCCACTGTATGCCATTTTATTAAATATTATGGGCTATATTTTTAAAAGTGATGCAGGGCTTGCATCAAGCCCTTTGCCATGGGACTTAGGTTTTAGTGCAATTGCAGCAGTTTCCATGATTTATGGCAGCTAGCACAAAATATCTGGTACAAGCTCTATATCAAATGTCCCCAGGAGTGATGCACACCCGACCACAAAAATGTGGTCTAAGGTGTAGTGAGTGGTAGAAGGGATTTAAGTTCTCAATTGTCAGCCAGAGATTGCCACAAGCTCTGTGCGCCATATGTTTGGCACACCAGGGCCTTGCAGCAGTCTTAGTGTTTTGAATATACTACCCAATGTCTTTGAAGATGGCTAACGTTTGACATTTCAGAGACAGGAACTTATATTTTTAACTAATAGTTTTGTAGCAGATGAAAAAGACTGTACAAGTACAAAAGATTTTATTGATCGTCTATATAGCCATTACAATCAGTGGCTGGGTTATTCACAAAGGTTGCACATGTGCAACCCATCAATGGCCCCAGCATGATATTGAAAAGGGCAAGCTGAGCTGCTCAACTCCCAATGTGCTGGGGCACAGCCATAATGTTTGCAGCGCAATGGCAGGGGTCGTGCCCATGCATAAGCAGCACATCCAGTAATTCAGCCCGGGATGTGCGGTGCATATGCTGGTGCACCTCCACACGCCCACACAGGGGAGCAAAGATGTGCCCGAAAATACAGAGAATAAGTTGGGGACACCCACAGGCAGGCTGCCAGTTGCAGGGTGCAACACAGCAACCGCCTGCCTGTGGGTGGCCACCCAACCGCCCCAGACACCATATAGGTGCACACAACTCCCTGGTGCTCCAGTGGACCCTCCCCCTATGTTTAATGCATCAGTTAGGGTTGTTCCACTGCAACAAAAGTGAGGAAATTCAATGTTAGTGTTGAAACCCCTTGCATCCCCAACTTACCCCTCAGCCAGCGTTGGGGTGTCGTTGAGGTTGACAGTCCTAACTCTCACCCCATTCTCCTATTCCTCAGCTTGTTTACATATGTGATGAGGTGAGAGTTAGGGCAGATGACCCCAATGCACACCCCGATGCCAGTTGGGGTTGCAAGGGGGTTCAAACCTAACATCAAATTTCTTCACTTTGTCGCTGTAGAACAACCCTAACTGAAGCATTAAATAGAGGTTTTTGCTAGATGAGTATATATATATATATATATATATATATATATATATATATATATATATATATATATATATATATATATGTATATATATATATATATGTATATATATATATATATAGATATATATGTATATAACAACATTGGTGTAAGCAAACATTCAAACATTCCTAGTGTACCCTAAGTTTATTGGACATTCTTTTGTAGTTGTGTTGAATCTATTGATCGTATTGCACCTTACTCCAGGAATGTTGATGTAGTCTAATAATAATGCTCAGTAAATTTTCTTCTATTCCATAGTTCTCTAGCTTTTCCCACAACAAGGTTCTACTAATGCCATAAAAGATGGATGAAAAAGTCCACAAAACAGCAGACTAATTTCCCATTTTTATTTCTACATACTTCCATATTAGGAAATTTAAGATGTAGCAATGTTGAATCATCAACCTTTCTTTGCTGAACCCATTTTGGAACTCATTCAATATGTTGTGATCATTAAGCCAGGAATTAAGTCTCTAGTATGATTTTGGAAAATACTTTTTGTGATATGTCAATAAGACTTATGGGTCTGTACATCTCTGGGTCATATCAGCATTCAGATGACTCTGTGGCAGGCAGTAGCAGTAGTAGCAAAGTATATGGCCCTGGTGTTGGCTTTCCTGCAGTTAAGTTTTTCTCTGCAGAATCTGTGGCAGACATGTTGATGAATGTCTCACTGTCAAGTGACACAGTGAGAGGAAGTAGCAGCACCACCAGCAAACAAACAATTGTGGGCTTGGAGGCTTTTGGTGCTGAAGTGCAATTTGAAAGTGGTGCTGCTGGTGATGGTAGGTTGGAGGCAGAGACGGATAATGTGTGTCCATCTCCAGTGAGCAAGGGTGAGGGTGAGGTGGTGGTACATGTGGAGCAACATGAGGACAACAGTCGTGAAGAGGAGGTGCATGTTACAGAGCCTGTGGCACTTGCCACTGAGGCAGACAGACTTGCTGCAGCTGATGAGACTGCCAGCAATGCCAGCTTTTCTCCAGACTATGATGTGGATGATGATGATGTGTCAGATGACATGAATCCCTCATGGGAGCCAGAAAAGAAAAGGGCAAAACAGGTTGTTATAGAGTATGTCTTTCCTGTTGCCTTAGCTGCTAAAACCTCTAAGAAAAAGGTCACCCCAACCACTGTTTCTTCTGTTTTGTCTATATTACCCCAGTCACCCCCACAACATACCAAGGAGCAAATTTTCTCCTTTGCTATCACGATCACAGACATCTTGGCACCAAGTAAATACATGGCCCCATAAATTTCTAGTGTGGGATTTTTATGTATTGGACCTATCTGATGAAACAGTGGCAATTTGCCAACTGTGTCAAATCTGAGAAAGTCGGGGTAAGAAGAGCAGTCATCTCAGCACAGGTGAGCAACACACACGCCTTAAAAATAGGCACCCAATTCAGTGGCATCAACACCAGAAGGCAGCCAGTGCCAGTGGTTGTGGTACATCCCAATCAGAGGGCAATGTAAGCAAAATACATACAGCACCACTACTGGGACATGGAGGTGCAGGCGATGAGGAGGAAATCATTGTTGTACTGGATGATGAGTATTCTGGCAGTGGTCAAAGTAATGGTCCTAGCATCTAGAGTATCACCCCAACCCAAAATGTGATTGGTACCCCACTAGTTATGAAAAACCAAAAAAACACTGAGGTGTGTCATGCATCACCACTGGCCATGAGCACCATTGGCAGTCCCCAGGCAAAGATCACCCCCTTACTGGCACAATGATGAGGCAAGCTGTTTGGCACACCACCAGGTGCATCACTGATGGCAGCAGTATCAAGAAAAGTTCAGCCGACGCTGACTTCAATTTAGGATAGGCAAACAAAATTCATGCCTAATCATGGTACAGCATGGGAGTTGAATGCAGCATGTGCAGAAATGACTGCTCTGGATTTGTTGCCATACTCCTTTGTAGAGAATGTGGGATTTAGGTGGTTCATGGTCCGTGCCTTGCCGAAGTGGCAGGTGCCATCACTTACATACTTTTCAAAGCGTGCCATCCCTGAACTGTACAGTACTGTATGTGACATGGTACATCATGCCCTGTAGCATTCCTCTGCACAGTATGTTCATCTGAGCATGGACATGTGGACCAGTGGGAAAACATCTGGTAGTTCTTACCTGTGTATTACACCACACTGGGCACAGGTATCTGGGGTAGTGGATGATTGTAGGAGAGGTGAAAATTACACTAGGACAAACTGTGGTGGTAGCAAAATGCCTGGTGTAAGGCAGCATGCAACACTGACTGTGAATATTATCCCCTTGTCACACACTGGAGAAAAGATGCAGGAAGTCATACTAACTGAGATTAATCAGTGGTTTCACCCCCATGCACTGAAAGTTCAATTCATCGCCCATGATAATGGCTCAAATGTGTGGCAACTCATCACTGATGGGGGTTTTGTCAGCATGGCATGCCTGGCACATTGCCTTAATCTTGTGGTGCAGGCTTTCCTTAACCATCAGGATATAAATGAAGAAGTTTTGGCTTTTGCCCAATGTAGCTGTGCCCACTTTGCACATTCAGTAAAAGCACGTGACCATCTCCATGATCTGCAGGTAAAGAACAAGCTGCCTCAGCACCGTTTAAAGTTTGATGTTGTCACCCAGTAGCACTCCACCTTGTACATGGTGGAGCATCTGTACCAGCAGTACAAGGCTATATCTGAGTATCTGCTAATTCATGTGAGTTGGGACATCAACTGGGCATCCATGTGTCTCACAGCAGAGCAGTGGTGCCTAATGGATAGGTTCATCTCAATTCTGAGACCCTCCGAGCATGCAACACAGACAGTGAGTGGGGACACTGCCTGCATCAGTGAGTCCATTCCTCTGCTATGAGTGCTGAGGCAGACACTGCTGAACATGCAGCAATAGCTGGAGGCAGGTGGTGAAAGAGCAATTTGCTCATTAATGGAACACATGCTGTCCACATTAGATTCCAACACCCACATAATGTATATTATGCAGTCTGAGGAGTTTGGAGTTGCAACAGTGCTTGACACATATTTTAAAAGTCAGCTGGCAGCCATATTACAAAGTGGGCATCATGAGTTGCAGAGATTGACAGAACTTCTCACTCAGAGGGTAAGTGCTGCACAGTTGCTACTAAGAGCACAGGGGGCAAAGAAAGATGATGGTACTGCACAGTGATCTGCTGTTACTGTCTCCAACTTCTCTTCATCTCAGCCAGGGTGTCAAACTGCAGAAAGGCAATGTAAGGTAAAGGAACCTATGCTGAATCCCATTTGTGCCACCCTCAGTCAGGTGGGAGTCACAGATATGGAGGAAACTGAGGAGGTAGAGGAGGAGGATTATCAAGATGCACGTCTTCAACTAGCAAAATGCATGGTAGATGCATATTTTACAGATACAAAGAACCTTGTCACTGGAGATGAGCCACTACTATACTGGGGCACTAAGGTCAATGACTGGCCAGCACTAACAGCAGTGGCACTGAAATAGCTTTGCAGCCCATCCTCCAGTGTCAGTGGGTGTCACCGTTGAGTGGGTGTTCAGTTCAGCAGGTGCTATTGTGCATGACAGATGCACAAATCTATCTCCTAAAAATGTTGCCATGCTGACATTTATCAAAATGAACGAGGCTCACATACCCTCAAAAACAGTAATGTCCATGGTAACAGTACCGATTGACAATGATGATGATGAGGGAAAAAAAGTGCTTTAGGCAGACAGGGATGTACCTCATCATTATCTCACAACACTGAAGTTGATGAAGCAGTGATGGAGAGGGAGCTCCCATATGGTGACACTTCCAGTATTGAAGACTATGAGGGATGCTTCATGGAAGACATGGAAGAATAATGAACTCTACTCTTTATTTTCTCCTTCTCCCTCCATGTGTCCCCCCCACCCATCCACAACCATGTACTCCTGGATGTCAGCTTAATGACAATAATAATGTATCAGGTTCAGTTCTAAGATATACATCAACAACTATTAATTAGTGCTGCTTCTTAATTGCGTCACACTGAACAGCTGTAAACTGTGCACTATGTCTCTCATGAACTACTAAACAGAACACCCGCTCTAGCCAGCCAGAAACATCGCAGCCATGCAGCAGTGACCTTAACCCTGCACCCTTCTCCTCCTCCTCTTCCTACTATCTCTTGTGTGCACTGTAGATGCCTTGGATCCTCCTCCAACACAGGCTGAAACAGCATGGCACAGCACTTCCACAACCAGTGGTATTGGTAATTAATTTGTAGAAGGCAGCCAGTTGTGATAAAGGAAAACACCTCCTCTACCTCCTCTGTACTCCCTGGGCTGCTTCAGCTATATCCTCCTCACAATCACATCTAGTAAGAAACAGCACTGGCTTAGCTACTACTTCCACCACCGAAGTGACTGATGATTCATTGCCAGCAATGTGAAACAGAATCACCTCCTGTACCTCCTAAAAAACTCTCCCCTTAACAGACTAATCTTGGTCCTTCTCCTCCATCAAGCTACTGACTGAAGTCTACAGTGCATCATCATGTGAGTGTAACCACACTGCATCAAGGACTTTCTTCATCTGCTGTTGATAGAAACATAGAAACACAGAAGTTTATGGCAGATAAGGACCCACAAGGTCTATCCAGTCTGCCCATTTTTTTTTCTACCTTATGAATATGCCATGATTTATGTTTAACTTTGTCAGAAGAATAGCTCATGTTTGTGTTATGGTTTGCACTTCTTTCAGTGGTTGGTGGTTGCTCACAATACAATTACAAGTTACGCACCTTCACATACCATGGGGACACAATTTATGTAATATGGCAAATACTTGGCATTTGAAAGTAGAAGGAGTGTATACAAATGTGATGAGACACCTGCACTGTTTTCAGACACTGCAACACTTCTATAAGCCTACTAGAGGCAGAAAATCATATCATGATTGATGAAACTCATTGCAGCATTAAATTGTTTTCCTGTAATATATTTGTTATGCAGGTTTTGCTAGTTCTATTACAGAACACAGACACCAAAACAGAATTGCACAGCCAGCAGTAGTACTCAACTGGTAAGTATCATTGTGATTAAATGTTTTTCCTTTGCTTTAATTTCCTCTCCTTTCTTTTGCTTTCCTTTCTTTTAGTTTAGTTTACTTTACTTTTCTTTCCATGAATTGCATTCACAAAAATCCTTTCTTGTTTTCCAGGCACTCTCTGTGGACTGACATCATTTGCTTGGTGAATTATCAAGCACATCGTTGCAACAAATTCAGGCACAAGGAATACCTGTAAAGATAAGGAAGAATAGCAGAGTCAGTGATTAAGAACTGAAATTAATTTGTCCATTATGGTGCAGAATCAAGTCGACTCACCACACCCTAAAATTACATAAAAATTCTTACGTTAGTGGTTGAACAATGTTGTGTATGAGTCAGACAACAGCATCTATCTTGTATCTCTCCAGCAGTATGATGTCATATACACAAATAACTGAAAATCAATGATAGAGAATTATGAATATGTTAGACTTCAAACAGTAGCTATAACACCCCTCCATTACAATGAAAAGAGAACAAAGGCACTTACCTTTGCAGTATGTCTATATGCCATCATGAATCCAGTACCACACCAATCAAGAGGCCATTTCTCTGACTTTGGAACAACAGCAGCACGCAGCTGCATCAAAGCACTCTCTCCATGTGGCAATAATGTTTCTCTTGCAAGCTTCACATATGCTTTGCATCACTTTCTCTGGCATGTGTGGCAACAGTATTTGACTGAAAAGATGCGTTTTGTCTCTGGGGACACAACTTCAAATTTCTGGCAACGTGCTGGTGGTAGTGGTGGTGGTGGTGGTAATGGGGTAGTAAGCCCAGAAATGCTTAGTATGATAAATATGTGTATGTCCTTTTGCAAGCTTAACATATGCTTTGCACTGCCTTCGCTAGTGTGTGCAGCAAATGTATTTGGCAGAAAAGATGTTTTATCTCTGGGGACACAACTTTCACAATTCTAGCAAATGCAGTAAACATATTAAGTGCTTTAAACAGATTGATGTTTAACTTCTCAGTAGAATAGCTCATATTTGTGTTATGGTTTGCATTCTTTGGATGGTTGGCAGTTGCTCACAACACAACTACCAGTTACACACCATCACATACCATGGGGACACAATTTATGTAATATGGCAAATACTTGACATTTGTGGATAGAAGGAGTGAGTACACATGATGAACCAGTGACAAAAATAAAAGAAAGGAATGTGGTTCATCATGTGTACTGTAAAAAGGATTAAAAAAATAACAGAACTGGAAAAGCAAGGGACATCTTCACAAACAAAACAATACCAAAAAGGAGGACAGAGAAAACAGACCTTAAAACAACAGAGCTTTTTTTTTCTTTTTATATTTTTGTGGTGTTTTGTGTTTTTAATGGGGGGACTAGAGAATGGAGAAATTAAGAACAAAGTTGACAGAATGACTACATATAACCTAAAATAAAACTTGAAACAGAACAACTCAGACCACCCCACTAGCACTGCCAGAAGACGAACCATGCCTACCACCACCACCACCACACAGCTCAGATAAGAGAGAGAGGATCCTTTCATGGATAGACGTAACACTGTAAAACTGATCCATCACCTCCTACTGGAAAGTGTTCAATTCATGGTGCAGATCATTCACCTCAACCCACAAAACAACAAGATGGCCCTTTGTGGCTGGTGCCATGGGGTTATCACTGCCACTTTAATAACAGTGCTATTGAGGTACATCAGGGGCACTGCTGTGGTTCACATCATGCCTGTCATGCCATCACTGACTTGCTGCTGGTGCTGTAGCAGCACCGCTGACCTCATTCTGCTCCACATTTCCCCCAGGGCCATCACCACCAACACCATTATGTGATGCAGCCTCAACATGCTCTTTGGCCCTCCACTCAGTGAGGTGGTGGATGAGGAGGAGTGTCCTCTGGCTGCCGGTCCCAAAATGGCTCCCTTTTTTGCCACACCTCACACACCTTTCAGATGGTTCCTGTCTCATCTGCAGGGTGCATATCAAAGACATCCCACAACACAGGGCACTGTGTAACTGGGGGAGCACCAGAAGAGGAGGTGGAAGGCTTCTGCTGGGGGTGACGAACTTGTGGCTGCTGCTGCTGCTGTTGTTGTTCCAGCTCCTGCAGTTTATCTTATTCTTGCTGCTGCTGCCTACAGCAGCAGAACTCCCTTCCTGAGCTGGGGGCACAGTCTCTGTTAATAAAACATGCTTGCTAAGGTGAGGATGATTTACTGGTGCACCAGCACCACTCTGTCTGGACTCAGCCGAATCCAGATACTGCAACTCCATCTCAAATAGAAATGTAAAGAAAATGAAAGAAAAAGACAGTAAGAACTCAGAAAAAAGAAGTATACACTAAAAAATTTACAAGATCAGAAAGTACAAATGCCAGACCAAATCAATCCAAGCAGCCTTCCAAATATTGCGACAATATGAGACACTGGCAGGATTCAAGCTAAACACTACAAAAACAGAAATTTTGGCTTTCAATTTTATACCCTCTCTACAATTAAAAAAGAAATACCCTTCAAATGGCAGGTCATGAAAATAAAATATTTGGGAATTCATATCCCCCACAATTCCAGAGGTCTTAGAGATTTTAAACTATGAGCCTCTCACTATAACTGTTCAAGCTGACCTGGAAAAATGGTTCAGTTCCCTTATTCCCTTTCACCAACAGATAGAAATTGTTCATATGAACATACTTCCTAGATTATTATATTTAATCCAGAACATTTCCATCTTTCCAGTGACATATTACTTCAGATCTTGAAATAGACTTATTTCAGCTTTCATTTGAGGTAAAGGGTATCTGAAGATATGGGTATTGGTACTCAAATTATCACTAGCTCAGGGAGGATTTAACCTGCCAGACTTTAAGCAGTACTCCAAAGTCTCTTTCCTCAGGATAAAGCTAGTCTGGTTGATAGAGACTTACTCAACCCCCTGGAAAGATATAGAATTCCACCTAAACAACCTGTTTGACATTAAAAAGATTCTCCTATTCTCAGAGAAAATATTGCTTTCCCCCACTGTTTTTACCTGAATCATGTCTCAAATTCATAAATGTTGGAGACGTATGAGGCAATCTGGACCCATCCGAATAATATATGAATACATTAAATTAATATCAGAAGATGATACTTTTGTCCCTATTCATATGGACCCCACATTTTTTGAATAGAGAGGGGTGGGCCTCTCTCATTTTTTCCAGTTTTTATCCCCCCCAAGGGATTCTTCCCTTTGAAAAAAATACAGTTCCAATATAATCTTTGCAGATCAGATTTATTTTGTTCTTTCCTGGTCAGGAATCTATACTCCAGAATCGAATAATACAACCTAAAATCCCTTGCCCAACCCCGGATATCATAAAACTATTTACCAAAACTATCAGGGGAATTTAGGAAACTACATCATAGGGACTATAAATAAGGGTTTGAGAAATGAACAAATTGAATATACAAACTCCATATTACAGGAGTGGAATAATGATTTACATCTGGAGGTGACTGGGGAAGAATGGCTGGGGTCAGCTTTGAGTGTGGTGAAGACCACTTCCTCTCCAATATGGAGGGAGTTTGCATGGAAGTGCAACTCCCGCTTCTTTCGAGCTCCTGCAGTCCTACTCAAATTCCTTCTGGAAGAATATGGTGCCTGCTGGTGAGGGTGTGGGTGCCCGAGGGCAACACTGGACATATATTTTGGCAATGCCCATATTTGATGCCCTTTTGGCTATCACTGCAAACAGAGATTGCTAACATATTGGGACAGGAGGTAGAACTAACAACTGATCAGGCACTGCTTGGGATCATTCCAGATCAGTCTCCACCATGGGCAAATACTCTCCTACCTACTAGTCTCTTGGCAGCAAAAAAGACCATCACTCGCAGAGGAATGACTATCACAATCCCAACAATTGCAGAATGGCGATCTTTTATGTCTGATCATTATTCACTAGAAAGTCTCAATGCTAAAATTCAGGGTAGAGCTCCATCATACATGATAAGATGGCAAAGATGGGTGTCCCACCAAATTTTGGTGAACCCTGACTTTTGTCCTTAAACTTTTACGGACTAGCAGGGGCCACTCAAGACAAAAGACGAAGTATCATATAAGGGGATGAGGGAATAGAGGATTCTGCTAAGATTCGTGGGGCCCAGACATGGAAGGGTGACCTTATAATCCTGGGTCTAACAGGATTAGCAGAAAGTTATTGGGTAATCGAAGGAAGAAGGATACGTTATGGATATGGAGCTTTATCTTTTGAAGAGATCTCAGCCAAAAGACATATAAGTATTATACTAATTTTAAAGATCTCTGGGTGGATAAATATATACTGAATATATATTGAACATACTATCAAAATAATGAAGATATGTATCAGATCAATGTATTATATGGCTCTTGATTCAAGTGTAAAAAGTAACTTTTTTAATAAAAAAATATTTAAAAAAAGATCAGAAAGTGCAGGTACAGTAAAGAAAGATAAGGATTAAAACTAAAAAAGGAGTAATATTTTCAACTCTCTAAATGAGAATGAGATATATAAAATGCACTGTCCCCTCACTCTGTGAGTCAATAATACTGTTTCCTCTCTCCTTCAGCTATACAACTGCTGAAATGAAAGTAAAACATTCACTTCCTGCCTGCCTGCCTGGAGTCTCCCATGTAACATACAGTAAGTGAATCTTGTGACAAACCATGTTTTTCTTTAACTTTGAAATTACTAACAAAGTCAAAGTTACCTTCGAAGTTAACCAGCAAAGTTTTGGAACCAGATTAAGACAATTACATTTGAAGTTACTAAAAATAAATCAAAGTTAACCAGTGAAGTTTACTGGTGAAGTTTTAGCACCAGAGAGGTCATTTCTGTGAGGTTTTTCACAGGGTGAATTTGATGATTTTGTGGGAACTTCACTGGCAGATTTAAACTTTGGAAAATCTCTACTTATAATGTGTATAGGAAAAGGATACATTTTTCTTTTTCATATATTAACATATTGAATAAATTCAATTTCTTCTTCTTCTGAAAAATATAGTTTAGTAAAATGCTCAGTCCATGTATCTGGGGTGATATAAGCTTCAGCTTTAGTGGAGTAATTGTTGTAACCTTGGCTGACTAATTCCCAAAATTGTTTGGAATCCTTTCTTAACACATCTTGTCTTACTCTCCCACAGGACTGTTTTATGTTTATTTCACTCAGTGTCCAGGACTCATTTGTATTCCTTCCTAGCTGCATTTATGTTTATCTTTGGGTGCTTATTTGTTTTCCCTTTGTCATACTTATATGACATTTTATGTTGTCTAATTTTTTTTGTTTAATTCTTGTTTAGCTTGATGGCATGTTTTATTAAACAATGAGTGGCTTGATATTTCTTCCTCCATCTGAATGGTTATGTAATGGGGTCTAATTAGTACATTTAATTTGTACCATAGATCAACAATTTCTTCACAATTGGATGCTTCCAAAATACTCATATGAATCTCAAATAACAAACCTATATGTAAAAGATTATGAAATTCTTTTTTAGACTTATTTTTCCATTTTATTCTTTTTTGATTTATGATCTCCATTCCTTACTTTATGTGTGCTGCTGCCTGCTTTTCCTTAACATTGCCTAGTTGTAATATTACCTCCAGGGGTGCATCAGCAGATTCTAATCCTTTAGATCATTCATTATTTTTAAGACTTCAATATTGGCCCATATTAGGTCAATTAGTGAAGATCCTTTTGAGCTTGTATATGTAAAATTTCCTCTCATCTCTAACTCCATTTAATACATTGAAGTTTAAACCTGTCATTGTGTTGTATAATGCTTTCCTACTAATACTACTTTTCTGATTTCTTGTTTCTCTTGCACGGCATATTATGGGGTTTATTACTCAAATCAAATCAAAAATCTTTATTTAACCAGGTGAACATCATTGAGCAAAGCTCACTTGTGAGATAGACCTGGACAGGATACAAGAACATTTCACAGCACATTGAACACAACATATAATCACACAATAGTTAAATAACTAACATAGTCAGGGCTAAATATAATACACAGGATAATGACAGTGGTAGTGCATGAGTACTATATACACATATGAGCAGATAAATACAGGTTATAGTCAAGATTGGACACTATGGTGTGGTGAAGGCAGAAGAACAAACACAAGTGAGGGGGGCAACAAGGGAAGTTAGGAAGCTGATAAGAAAAGGAATGGAGATGTGAAGGTTAAAGATGGAGGGGGAGGGTAGGCAGAGAAACCTGTAAGTGTCATAGCAGCAAATAGTGATACCAGGGCCAGGGCTAAGGACAGGCTCCAGATAAGGGAAGTGAGGAGAGGCAGTAGGTGAATGCTCCAGGGTGAGGGAGATAGAGGGCATGTGAACAAGAGTTAATGCTACTTTAAGACAACTGAAACCTATGCAAGGGAGCAGGCTACACAAGGAAAAGCAAAAAAAGGAATGCTATGAAAAGGTTAAAGAGGGAGGGGAAGGGGTCAGTGAGACAGGGTAGTAAATGTAATATTTCATCAGACAGGTGACCAGCAAGTCACTGAGGCAGTGAGGGGGATATCAGGAGAAACAATTGCAGGTTTTCTTAAACAAACGAGCATAGAGAGTTTTAAATGCAGTGCAAGTGCAAGATAATGCAACAGGTCATTGCCAGTTCCTGAAAATTGTAAGTAAGTAAAACTTTATTTCTTAAGCACCTTTCAGATATCAAGGCGCTATACAATGAGATGAACAAACAGTATAATCAAATAATAAACATACATTTAAATTTTAAAAATCACACATGCCCCCATAATGCAAAGCATCATAGGCTACATATGCAAATCACCATGGAATACTATGCTGGTTCAACTTCAAGCAGAAATGCATGGTGTCACAAGGCCTCTCACACAGTTTGCAAAGGGTGCCAACAGAAGCCACAGACATGTGCTTCGTCCTATCAGGACTCATCAGTGTGCCTAGTCTGTTTTTCCATATTATCCATGTGCTGGGAGTCTGTCATTAATATCTCCCACTATTAGAGTGGCAACATCACCCCGGGTAGCTACTACACTTTCCTGTAATAGATATGACTGTTTTCTTTCAGGCTTTGTAAAGACACTGAAAAATCAACAAACCCTGTGCTGAAATGAAAAAAGGCAGATCCCTTGCAGCAGAGTACAAAGCAAAACACACAGGAACAAAACAGAACAGCTACGTGCAGGGATGAAATTCAGCGGTGCAAAAAGTTTATTTACTCACATAGTAAAAGTTACCCATACAAAAAATGTCACCAGAGTTTATCAGGAAAAAGCTTCAGTGCTTCAGAGCACACTGCCTTTTCCAAGTGCTGAGTCTTTTTGTTGATCAGGTCTGATTATGTTTTTGTATGGGTAGCTTTTACTATATAAACTTGTATATAAATAAACTTTTGCACTGCAACTTTAGAGGACAGTATACAGTACTGTAATCAGATGTGCAGAATTTGTACTAGACTGATAGACACTGTTGGAAGGGGAAGGACCTAAGCTTTCCAACAGTTCAATGGCAGGAACTTCCAGCATGTACAATATCATTAGTCAAAGTGTTTTAATCACATTAATGTGTTTTAAAGCATATCCTGTTGCTGTCACAGTTTTTATCTTATTGACATATTGAAATACTGTACTTTGAGAATAGCTATGGAAATTTAGAAGGCAATATTTCTACAATCCTTCATCTTACAAGTTCATGCTATACACCATTAGAAAGGGAGTAGTTCCAGGATTCTAGCAATTTACTGTATAGTCTAGTCATAGAATCTGAATGCAGTGTGTACAGATATGAATCTCCAGAACTGCATAGGTTTTGTCAAACTATTTCAAATACATCAATATTCAGTCCTTTTCGCCTTTCATCAACTATGAGTCCCAGTCACTGCCTGCCCTCATATTAAAATAGAGCACATTTAACCCTTTGGCTACTGACAGAATTTAAACATATTTGGATTTTGGACAATTTTATTAGTATGTGGTTCATCAAGTGTTAAAATGAATCCATACATCTAAAACAGTTTAAGATATTTGAAACATTCTCGATACCTGTGCAATTTACAGGACAAAATCTTCTGAGCCACAAATGCTAGAATTGTCTTCTGAAGGAAGATATTGGAGGCTTTCCATAAATGAAAACAACACCACTCTTTTCTTCTAGCTTTAATATAAATTAATAAATGAAGCAGGATGGTAGCGGTAAAGGGGGAAGGAACAGGAGCATTAAAAAGAGAGGTAGGGAGGATGGAAGGAAAAAGGGGGGAAACAAGCAGAGTTGAAAAAATTTGTAAGGCCTTGTGTGTAAATTCTAGAAGTCTAGGAAATTAAAATTCTGGAACTAGCCGGCCTGATGGTGCAGAGGGTTGAGGCACTGGATGCCACACCTTGCACCATGCCGACAACATGGGTTCAGGAATGAGCAAGGGTTGGCGGAGGTCGGCGAGGGGGAAGGGAGAAGACATGAGCAGCCACTGGCTGATGGCCATCTGCCTCAGGAGGGTGTAAGATGTGTCCTTGGAGCTTGGCTGCCTCCTGGTGGAGGCCATAGTGTTGGCAGTGCTCCAATGACTGCTGCCATTAGGCCAAGGGATGGTTGGAGTGACCTGGCACTGGAGCTATGGTGCACATGTGCACCTCCACACATATGCATCACCACTTCCAGGGGTCTCAGGTGTAGGCATAGGAGTAACAGAGGAAAAATCACAGGGGCCACCAAGGATGATGCCTCAGGACTAGCTCAGGGGATCTCCCAGGGTGCGCATGGCACCTCAAGACCCCAAGACCATTAGGGTTGGTGGACAATGAGGGTGACTCACTGCAGGAGGATAAAGAAATAAAAATAAATAAATAAAATTCTGTATCTAGAGGCCATCATGGCAGAGGCCAACCTGGATATTGTGGCCATTACCGAGTCATGGTGCACTGAAAACCATAACTGTGATATGGCCATACCAGGCTATACTCTGTTCAGGAAGGACAGGTGGGAAGGTAACGAGGGTGTGTGATGCTTTATGTGAGGGAAAGCATAAGAGTGATGGGCATACAGGGAATACAGGGGGAGGCAGAGGTATTGTGGGTCACCCTGGAGATGGGAAATGGAGCCACTTTTTGAACAGGGGTGATCTACAAACCTTCAGCAGAGGGAAGGAATTAGATAAGGTGCTGGTGGAAGCAAATGGGAAGATGGCAGAAAAGGGTGAGATGCGGCTGATGGGGACTTCAACCCACCAGATGTAGATTAGAGCCACACATCTGCAGTTTCAGCTAAAAGCGGGGACATCCTAGACTGTCTGCAGGGGGCATTCCTTAGGTAACTATTCAGTGAACCCACTCATGATGGGGTAATACTGGACCTGGTACACACTAACAGGGATAGTGTTGCAGACATCAAGATGGGAGGCCACTTGGCGACCATTGATCACCACACAGTGTGGTTCAGTAGGGCAACAGCAGAATCAAACCACACAAGGGTGAGGGTCCTGGATTTCAGAAACTCAGAGTAAAGAAATGGTGAATGTCTCAGAGATTACTTAGTTGGGGGGGATGACCTGGGTGGGGTGGAGGAACAGTGGGTGAAGATGAAAGAGAGCATAGTAAAGGCAACAAACCTCTGCAACAAACATGTAAGCAAAAGCAAGAGGAAAAAGAGACTGTTATGGTTCTCTGAAAAGGTGTCTAAAAAGGTAAAGCTAAAAAGGTAGCATTTAGAAGGTATAAGGAGTTGCAGAGGAAGGAGGATAGGCATGGGGCTGGCAGTGTAGCTTAGAGGTTACAGTAATGAGCTGTGACTCTGGTACATCCAGCAGACCTGGGTTTGGTTCCCATGACCTCAACTTGCATACTGTATGGCCCTGATCAAGTCACTTAAGATCCCCAGTGCTCCTGGGTCACCACTGAAAACAAACACACATGCCTAGTGAGCCTTACCTGATTACCAAAGACTAAATAAAAAAATAAGAAGGTATATCGCGGTTAACAGAGAGAAGCAGGGAAAGTTGTAAAGAGTGCTAAACTGCAAACTGGAGAGAATAGCCCAGGCAGTAACAAAAAGGAACAAGACATTTTTTAGGTATGTACAGTAAATGAAAAGAAGAAGAACAAGGGTGTGATTGTAGGATTAGAAATGAGGGACTGTGCAGAAGGGGACCAGGAAAAGGCTGACATCCTAAACAAATGCCTTTGTTCAGTGTTCAAAGAGGAAGAAGAAAGAGGAGAGGAGTCACAAAAAAGTAACAAAAGCTTTGGAGGGAGAGAGGTGGGCACTAGTCCTTTCTTGGTGGTGAGAGTCTCGAAGGTACTTGCTAATCTGAAGGTGGACAAAATAATGGGGCCAGATATGGGGCACATCCAAGGATATTGAGGGAGTTCAGGGAAATATTGGCTACACATCTGACCACTGTACTTAACAGGTCACTGGAAACAGGAGTGGTTCCAGAGGACTAAAGGAGGGTGGATGAAGTCCCACTACACAAAAGTGGTAGCAAGAGGAGACTGGCCATTACAGGCCATTCAGCCTGACATTGATGGTGGGAAAGTTAATGGAATAACTACTGAAGGAAAGGATTGCAAAATATCTTGAATGTAGTGGGTTACAAGACCTGAGGCAGCATGATTTCACACAAGGAAAGTCATGTCAAACTAATCTGACAGATTTCTTTGACTGGGTCACCAAGGAACTACATCAGAGTGGAGCAGTGGACATAGCCTTCCTAGATTTCAGTAAGGCATTTAACACTGTTCCACACTGGAGATTAGTAAGGAAGCTGGGTAGTTTAGGTGTGGCCCAAAGGTGGTAAACTGGATAAAAAATGTATTAGGAGTTAGGCAATTGAGGCTGCGCTATACTGACTACTGTAACTCTGTCCACAAATCAAGTGTAATTTAAATGTCTTTTTTTTCTTGAACCAAGCGGCGTCCTTGAACCACACATACCATAACTGCTGATCGCATGGTTCATGGAAGCCACCTAGTTCTGGGAAAACAAACATGAAAAGTACATATGTATTTATTGCTTAATTTATCCTGTGACAGAGATCCTCCACCCCACCATGCTCCACAAGTACTCACGGCACAAAGTTTTCAAGGAAACGAAGAGCAATTCAGTGCCCTCCTCAGTGCCAGCATCAAATCAGCACATGCACACTTCAGTGTCCTGCTCTGTAGAACCACAGCACCTCTCTGATGATGGTGATCACTAAAAAAAAGACCAAATCCACATAATGGGAAAAAAAAGAAGAAAACTGAAACACAGACCAGTTTATAGGATGAATGAATGTGTGTGGGGGGATCACAGTAGTCCAAAGTTTATTAGTAAATCCATGCTAACCATGGATGCTGTGGAGAACTTGATGATTCAGGCAGCAACCCTACCTGCTGGCAAAACAAAATAATGGACTTTAAAAAAAAAGCATACACTTCCACAGAGAAGAAATGGTGGGAAAGCCACAAAATGTTTTTTTCTCTTCTTTTTTAAAAAAATGAGCCATTGTATAATTGCAATAAGGCACTCCAGGGTGTTTGTTATTGTGTAATAACCTAACTTTTGGGGTGGTGAATGCACTTGACTTTGCCTCATGCTTCAACCCACCCCAGGAGTGCGGTTACTACAGAATAACACACACCCTGACATGCCTTATTGCTTAATTAGCATGCACATAGCTGGACTGTCTCATCTGACTATGCTAACAGCTAAACAGGCAGTAACAGTGTTATTCCTATGTTGCATTAGCCCACCTAATTAGGCTAATCAGTGCACAGGCACTAAGTAGTAGTCATAAATGGATGCTTTGTTTTGGGTGTACCACATTCCCTTGGATCTATATTCTTTTTAATTCTTCTCTGTTAGGGAAATCTGTGCAATACAATACAGGTTAGACATCGTGGCATCAAAATAGTGCAAGTGGGAAAAGTTCAGTCCATCTTACACTATGCCTGTTGAAAGATCACATGATTGGCCTTTGGCAAAGGAAAACAAACAGCTGTATGGCAAGAAGAGAGATTAAATAGGATCGGCCCTGGCTAAGTTGCATTCGAAAATTTGAGCAATGGACATTTATTCAGTTCTGAGGCATCACAGTGACATTTTTTCAGTGCTGCATCAATACAGTGCCAGATTTTGGCAACTGTCATAGTCAGTAACCTCTCTGTTTGTGGGGGCTGCATCCTCCATGCCCCCACACCCCCTTACTAAATATACCAACTCTGGAAAGGAGGACCTTGAGCAAGGGCACAGGGAGTTTACCGACTATGCCTGTCACCAAAATCTGACACTGTCTTTACTCAGCACTGTAAACATATCACTGTTGCAATGATATACACAGTGATTCCAGGTCCTTGATCTACATACACTACATTAACTCAGTTTTGCTTAGGCAGCCATTTTGCATATGGTTAAAGAGACACTGATCTGGCTGAATAGTAGCCCCCCCCCCCAGTGTTCTGTGCTAGGACTGTTTTGATCTGGCTGTATAGGTAGGTCCCCCCATGTTCTGTGCTAGGGCTATTTTGATCTGGCTACATATGTAGTTTCTTGTATTACACTAACGCCGCCTGACAGATAATGTGCATACCTTTCATATATCACTGAGTTCAGCAGACATGTTGACCTCTGCACAGGGATGGTCTTATTAATGAGTATGCAAAGTAATCAAAGATTAAACTATGTTCAAATGTGCTGCATTTTAAGTATCTATTCATTATTATTAACTATTATATATCAGTGAGGTCCAGTTGCTAGCACTCTTGTCTAGGAGTCAGTCTCATAGTAATCATGTGTTAAAGTCTCACACACAGAACTTGGTCTCGTATCTAATGCTGACAATGCAGTGCGGAATTGGAGATCTTGCTGGTGCAGGCAAAGGGGATGAATAACCGTGGATCACCACCAGCAGCATACTGTAAAAGGGGGATAAGAAACCAGGCAGCATACATGGGGGAGGGGTATAAAAGGGGGATATGAAACAAGATAGCATATGTGGTTTTCTAAAGTCGCCAGCTGCTTTTTAAACAGTGGAAATCGGAGACTTTGAAAAGTGTTCAAGGTAGTAGTAGAAGTAGTACACATAGTTGTAGTTTATTTATTAAAGGACACCTAAGCAGCCATTTTCTGGGGTTGTTAAGTTAACAAATTCTAGTAAAAGCTAACACGACTCCTGCGCATTAACATGAAACCAATATTTTTAGGTTTTTTTCTTTTGTTACAGAAGTCCTTCAAAAAATGAATGCTTTAATTGATATAGTCAAGCTGGGTCGCAGGTGTGATGGGTTGCTACCAGGAGTGGACTCTGGTCTTTTTTTAGGGTCTGCTCCATTGGTTGCTTCCTCAAAGGTGTGAAGTCTAGGTGTGATCCTGGACAGCAGACTGACCGTCAAAGAGCTGGTGTTGTCTGTTGTGAAGAGTGTTTTTTACCACTTACGGAATATCGCCAGGATCAAGCCCCTTATTCTACCCAAAGATCTGATGACCCCTGTAGATGCCTTTGTGACCTCCAGACTTGACTATTGTAATGCTTTTACTTTTGAGTCATGGTGGGACCCTCTGCAGGCTGCAGCTGGTGCAGAATGCAGTGTCTCAGCTACTGGCGGGACTATCTTGGTCATGTCATGTGACCCCAGTTTTGCGTTGTTCTGCATTGGTTGCCAGTCAGGTGGAGGGTCCTTTTCAAGGTGGGCTTGCTCTCCTATAAGGCCCTTTATTGGCTGGGTCTGGCTACCAGTCTGAGCTCCTGTCACCTGTGACCTCTGCCTGCTCCCTCCACTCCATTTTGAGGGGTTTCCTGGATGTTCCCAGTGTTCGGCTCAAGACCTCTGGTGATCAAGCATTCAGTGTTTCTGGGCTGACCCTGTAGAACACACTTCCAACTGCAATCTGGGAGGCCCCTTCGATTGGTGTTTTTAAGCAGAGGCTTAAAACCAATTTTTTCTGCCAGGCTTTTAAAGATTAAGTCTTCTCCCCCCTACCCTCAGTCATTTACATTTTATATTGTATATTTAGACTTTAAAAACACTGTTTTAAAGTTTTTACTAATGCACAAATGTTATTTATGTATTTTGTATTTTTGTTTTTTTTATCATCTATGGTGCCCAGAACCTCCAGGATTGGACAGCTTAGAAATAAATTTGCCATGTCTTGCCTACTCTACTTTGGCTGGTTTTGTTGTTGAAGTGTGATATGTAAGATTTTAGGGTGCAACTGCAGAACTGTTTTGTCCATTATGCATAGGTTTAAGTACAACTGTTTATCAATGTTTTACAGGGCTTGACCCGATGGTAAATCATGCATGCATCGATGTGTGACTACTGTTATATTGTATATAGGATTTCTACAGCTTTACAGCAGCAACAACACACAACTAATCCCTCAGACACATTTGTAAATCTTCCTCCTTCAATTCCTCATATACAATATTACAGTAGTAATACATCACTGTATGCACAATTGGCCATCAGAGGTCAAGCACAGCAAAACACTGATAAGCAGGTGGTGTTGCACCTAAACCTATACATATTGGAACAACAGCTGTGGGGTTGGACTCCTAAAATCTATCACATCACACTGTCCAAAGATTATCCTGATAACCCCACCAGCACATCTGTTCTCAGTCATTGCTTCAGTGACACCCCTATCAGCTGCCTGTAACAGTTCTATAAGCGTGGGTGCCATTAAAGTCTGTATCCAGGTTTCCAAGGGTTACCTCACTTTCTGCTTGCATTGGCAATTTGACCTCCTTCCCCTTCCCCACATGGCCCTTATAGTAATAATCTTAGGGGCTGTGGATCTTTGAAGTTGTAAGTGCTCTGGCTGAAGTTGACAAACCAAACACAACACTCCAGTGTTTCAGGCATGAGGCATTTTGTACATTCAGATTCTAGATTGGCCAGCCAGCCTGGTGGTGCTGAGGGTTGAGGTGCTGGATGCCACACAAGCAACCTGGGTTTGGGAATGAGCCCAGGCCATTGGGGGCCAGCTGGGGCAGGAAAGGATTGAGCATCTGTAGGACTGCTCTCCTTTCCCAGGAGTGTGGGGTTAGGCTAGCCACTGTTCTGGTGGCTCCTAGCGGTGGCTGGGGGCACATCAATCAGCAACCCACAGTGTGGAGGGGAGCTATGGTGGATGTCTTACAGGGGTGTGTGGATGTCATTGCACATCTGATCTTGGGGCAAAACAGAAAACGGTAAAAGCCCTGTTCCTGGTAGGTGAAGGTGGGGACCAGGAACCACCTTCCACACTCAATGTTGAGTCCATCGGCTTCCTCCAGTGCTCCCTCCTGTCCCTGGACACCTGTACAGATTTCAGAAAAGTTGTTGGGAGGAGAGTGGTGGTCCTGCTTTGGGGGTCTTAAATCTGGTGGAATGGGTGCCAGTGAGAAATGGAGCAGGAGCTTGGCAAAACCAAATGGCAGGACTGAGCCTTCAGGTCAGGAGGTATGGAGCTGAGCAGATAGCCCCACTGGGGAGAGTCTGGGGTTGGTGAAAGGATTGGTAAATAAAGTGTAAAAAAAAGATTCTAGATTTGCTGCCTCCTCCTGACCTCCCTTGTGCTGTGTCAGTGATGGGGGATAAATTGGAATGCATCACCCACCTAAATTATAGTGAGCTGTCCATGGGGGAACCCTGCACAGCTGCCTACTGGGGACTACACAGGCATCAAGAAGGATGTGCTCTGGGTCAGGGTCATCTATTTCTTCTCAGATAAGGAGAAGGAGATGATCAATGACAGGGTGACAACCCAACCGAGTGTGAAATTCAAACAGAAGACAGATGCATGGGAAAATATGCAAATGCATCACCAACACGGGATTCTAGAATACCTCAAAAACTTCAAAAGATAAACTTTATAGAAACTTCCAGTTCTCTAAAGGCATGCTAGGCACACACAGGTGCACACATGACCAAAAATGTCCTAAGTCTGTATATTTTGTATTTTCCCCATACTTCTGTAAATACCGCATAAACACGGTCTCTGTTCAAAACTACAGGGGGAAGTGAGATATCTGCTGAGTCCATTGAGCAGACATTCCAGTGGAATTTGGACCTCTGATAAAATTACTCCAGGAAAGGCTAAGCTGGGTGCCCTATAGAGGATAACTGAGGGCTGATCAGGAGGCTGAGCCAGACATAGACACTTCTCCTGAGGTCAGTTCTCCTACCCATTACCAAATCCTGTCCCACCTCTAGACTAGTGTGCAGCTATGGGGCTTAAACATCTGCACTACTACATAAGGGGCTAATGAGTAGTCAAACACAAAAGTAATCAAGACTAGAATGATAATTTCTTCTATGTTTGGCAACACAAAAACATGGGAAAAAAGAAAACAGCTGTTCTGCATAGGTGGCACTCTCACTGGAGTATGAAAAAGTGTTTTCTCTGTAGGACAGCTGGATCACTCATAACAGGCTGAGTGACAACATCTGCAGTTTTTCAAAATAAAAAAAATATCAATGCACCAGCCTGGTGGTGCAGCAGCAATGTGTCCACTTGTGGTGCCAACATCCCAGGTTCAGGAACAGACTCGGGAGTTGGAGGGCTGGCTGGGGAAAGAAGGACTGAAATTCTCAGGGACTGCTCTCCTTCTCTGGGGGGAGAAGGAAGAGTGTTCAGTGCTATGCAGACCTCTGGCAAAGGATGAGTGTATTGTTGTAGCCAGTATCACATGTTGGGGGGGTGAGGCAAATGCTGGCATCATTGTATGTCCCCACCCCAAGGGAAAACTCTCCCAAAAAATGCTGGTTCGCTAATGATGACCCCCATCTCTGCCACTTCTCCTGCCGCAGACTACAGTCCACCAGGGCTTCCTGCTCCTATGACACCACCCTGGGAGCAAGCCAGGGCTAGATGACCAAGTTCCTTGAAGAGGGGGTACCTGCCAGGTGTCCCCACCCAGGAGTGGTAAACTTGGGGATGGGGGAGTGGTGAGCAGTGCAGGGAGACTGGAATCTCCAGTATCCGGTGTAAAGGAGCCAGGCAAAAAAAAAATGGTACATTCATTCATGGTTTCACTGCCTAACAAAAAGTGGCACCCACATGTTAGATTGCTCAGCATGGTCATGCATATCACTGTCAGGTAAGCTCAAGTGAAATCAGCCAAGAAGATTAGTTGAGATTTCCAGGAGATGAATTCCTTTCTCCTAGTATAGCCATGTGAGCTATATACAGTGGTAGTTATAAAAACCTTTCCTGGTACCCTGGCATGACACTCGTCTTTGAGACAGTAATGCTGTAATGCGATAATGGAGTGTTCAATATGCGGTACACTAGCTGCCTAAATGCACTTCCTTAGTTGGCCACAGGATGGCAATTACCTCTTGTCCCAGAGTAATTGCTCTCCTGTAATGTAATGAAGTCATTTTTTTAATTACATGCTTCATTCACTGGATCTCACTATTTCAAACTACTAAAATCTGCTCATCAGCCTCTCAAGAGATAATGTTTTTATTTTTTTATTTTTATTAAGAGTAAAACAATATAATTTGGCAGTTCTGAAAGAAAGACAGGTTCTAAGATTCTATGAGGTGTTCTGCATTTTCTTTAAACTGAATTACCTGCTACTATCAATCCCAAGTCAAATTACCTGACAAGTGGGATGGCTGATGCTAAGTAAAACTACTTGGGAAGTCATTTGTAAAAATGCACATACAAAAAGACAAATGATAAAAGAAATTTGCAGAAGTTTTAACAGATCTTAATGAAACAACTCAAAAGACTGAATATCTTATTTGTCTATGCGGTGAGTAATGCTAATAATAATGACTTGAATGGGCTACGTAAAAGATTTAGAACATCTAAAATCACAGTTTGCTTTTAATGACTTGTAATCTATGTGTTTTTTTGTGATTTTGTGAAAATGCTAAAGATGTCCAACAAAGTATTGCATAGTATATGGGATGGAGGGATAGATGGATGGATGGATGGATAGACAGATAGATAGATAGATAGATAGATAGATAGATAGACAGACAGACAGACAGACAGACAGACAGACAGACAGACAGACAGATAGATAGATAGATAGATAGATAGATAGATAGATAGATAGATAGATATAGACAGATCAATAGATTGATGCTGTTTATTAGATTTTCTTATGTCTAAATATATACATTTTTATATTTAGCACAATATCAGACAACAACTGGGAGAGGGAAAATCAAGTATCCTTTTAAATTACAACGCAGTTCTATATTTGTGTATTGGTCAAAGGAGATGCTCAATGAAGTCTGCAACTGAAGCAGAAGGCAGTTGGAAATGTCATGGTACATTACTAAAAGCAACAAGCAAACACAACTTATTGCAATAGTCTTTCCCAACTTGAAGTATTCCACCTTGGCAGAATAGGCTGCCTAGCAGCTCCTTTTACCAATAAATGCTGAAAACATTTAAAAATTGCATGTGGAGGACATTTTTAATGACTTCAGTCATTAATTATACCAATAGTAATAAAAGCTGTTTTAAAACTATAATATAGAAACAAAATTCACTATGAATCTAATTTTGTCAGAAATGGTTATTGCTAAAAAAATGATGAATTTTCCCCCGCGACAAACACATTCTGCTGTGTTTAATTCTGAGATGTGTGTGATAAGTTAAAATGTATTTACTGCATAATATTCATTACAGTTTGAACACAAAATCTCATGTATTAGCCTGAAATAAAATGTAAGTTAAAAAAAACTGTCCATGAGCTGCATGTAAGGGAAAACACATGGAACTAAGGAAAAAGACCCGATGCAGCAGTGAAGCATGTAAGTGTCTGCAAAAAAATATTCCAGACTTGCCCACTGGTTTGCAAATCCTTCCAAAATAATTTATCTACTAGCTTCTGCTGGAAAACAGAAAAATAATCGCCACTGTTATTTGCTGCAGATTGCTATGCAGGCCCCGTCTAACTCATTTTCATTCAACTCTGTTTTTGTTCAGTTCAAACAGCAGTTGCTAAGTTGCATGTCTGCTGGATTTTTTATCATGACTATCAAATTGAAAAAAAAAGACAAACAGAAGCAAAAAATTGTCACTTGGAGCTGCATTGGTGTGTTGTTTTGTGTGTATTCTGAGTTAATTTACCTGCCACGGATATTACTTCCCAGTGCATTAGTATAAATTATACTTGCAGTGTTGACAAGCTGAGGCTGTTGTTTAATGAGGTGGCTGCACAGAAAACACTATAATTTTTTTATATGATAGTAATATCATGTGTGCAGAAGGACCCTTTTAAATTTTAACACTTCCATTAAATGCCTGTTGTCTAGTACTCCCCCTCTCCCTCCGATCACCAGCCACAATGTAAAAAAAAAATATTATTTAAAATCCCTGGTGTCTAGTGCCCCCCCCAACCAATCACTGGCACAAATATAAAAAATAATCTTAAATCCCTGGTGAACCTCTCACCCCCACCCCTTCTGGTAGTACCTCCCACCATAACCCTGATGGGGTGATGCCCTAAGCTATTTTTCAGTTTGATGTCCTCAGGTAAAGGTACTGTACTGTGCCTCTGGGTACCGCCAAACAGTGTGATGTCCTAAAGTAGTTTCACTTGTCATTGCCTCTGATGGTTTATAGAGGCATAGAATGATAATCAGAGATTATTTATTTTCACCACTTTCTGAAATCTTCCAGGTAAAACAAATCACCAGGAGGGATCTGCTCAATATGCCCTCAAGAAAGAATGCACACCAAAACAGAGAAACAACCCACTCTCTGGTTTTCCTATTAAGTATTTATTATATCCAAAATTCAAGAGAAAGTGCTAACATAAACACTGGACTGCCTTTCCCTTACCAGATCTATGTTTTGTGGATGTCTCACCACTTCATCAGGATCAGAATATGTCACTAATAGCACTTGATTCACTATTTAATTCTTCACATATCCCTTGGATGCACTTGTTTCTCTTATGCCACATTCAATGCAATAATTTATATGTAACCCCTAGGTGGCACTATCCCAAGGGCTACTACCCTGCCTGTTTGACTACGGACAGGTTGAGGGGCCTAGGTCCTATGGCGGGTGCCTCCACCCAGAGGTCAGGGCTTATAGTGGTTAGACTAGCTTAGCCACAGCCCTCTGGGACACTGAGGACCCCTTTTATTCCCTCTAGTGGCTCACACAGTACTCTGGAGTTACGGCCCCAATACCCCATTTATACACACTGTTCACTCATATAGATACCACTTATCCTCGACACTGATTCTGCAGCATGTCTCTGGGGACCCCCTGTAAAATAAGGTTAAACAACATACACAGCAAAACACAATACTGTGTCCATAAGTGCCAACACCACAGACCGTATACAGTATAACAACAACAAATCTGATTTATTTAGGGGGCAGTAACACGGGAGGGGGAAATCAGGTTAATTGGTGGCATTAAATCACAGTACTGTGCACACATACAGGGTCTGAAAAGTCACACTCTGGATACCCAGGTTGGGGGGCTAGCCAGGTCCATTGCCTGGGGTTGGCCGGCAGGTGCAGATGGATGGGGCCCTGTAAAAGAAAATATATGCACAACACCCAATTGTAATCCGGAGCTGGTTGGCTCAGTCCATGAAGCAGGGAAACAACAAGAATTAGATGACACATTTGTGATTGAAAACAGAGTGCAGGGGAATATCCTGATTTGTACTCACAATACCCAAGCTGAGGACCGGATGGTAAATGTTCTTCTGGACTGCCAGAACAACAGGGCATGGAGACAAGGTCCTTGTGACTGGACCCCACTGCTGTTAATAGCAAACATATTTAGTCCAAGCTAAGCTGGAGTTTGCTTCCAGCTTCAGCACACAGCACAGAGTATTGGAAATAGTGATTCCCCACAAGCACTACGCACATTCATATGTAAAAGGAAAGTACTATACCAGGCAGGCTGCTCCTCGATCCTGATCGCAATTACTGCAAAATACCCGGGAGCAGACACAGCAGCTTCAGTTCCTGACAGACCAAGCGCAATTCAGCAATTTCTCCAGTCTTCTACAGGGTGAGCCTGGTTTCCACTCTTCAGACTTCCTTCTTTCTCCTCACAATCGGATTCAGTCCATACTGGCACTTGCAAAGTCTGCAGGCCGAACCTCCGGGCCTCACACACACTTCCCATTCAAAACTATACACCGCATAAGTACAGAGCTCCTTCTCTCTTCACTGTCACAACTGATCTGATCTTTCCAGTCACAAAGCAGGGCATTTCCTTTAGCTCCACACGATTCTGTTGGTTGGTTCAGCTGTCACTCATAATAAGACTCCCTCTGTTGGTGGAAAATGGCACCAAGGTCGAAACTACATTTCCCAGAGTCACTGCCCATACAATCCCCTTGTGGCTGGCTCAAAATTAAGAGTTTAAGTTCTGATTCATCCACAGGCTCCATTTTAGGGCTCCCTTAACCCAATTGGCCCAGCACAGCAGTTGAGGACAAAAATGAAAGAGCTACACTGAAACAGTTTGTGCTTAAATAAAGACAGGTTAGACAAACTAACAATTTTGCAATGAAGGAGACTGCAGTATGAGCGGGTTGTGTAACTCAAGAAGACATGGCATTAAGAGCAAAAGCAGCGGTGTTTCTTAATGAAATAAAATGCGTTTGTACAGTTTTTTTTTTACTAGTATTGTTTATCTGGCAAAAATGTAAATAATTATGTACTGTGCAGCTTTTTCATTACTATGAAAAAATATTATTTTCATTATATCATTATGCTATTAACCACAATGCATTTACTTTTGATTTGAAAATCCTCTCTTGTGTTATTCCAAACCTAACATGCCAGTAGTGCACTAATTATCTGCCATTCAATCAATTTTTTATGACTTAAAATTTGTGTTCTTCTTAATAGTCCAAAAGTCCATAACTATTGAATTCTACCGGGTCTGTATCTCGTACACTCTACAGTGCACTTTAAAACTGTGCAACACGAACAGTGTGGTAGGAAAGAACGAGAGGGTGCAAAACCATGAAAGGGTGTATGCGCGGCAGTGCACCCTCTCACTCTTCCTAGGCAGAGGACAAGGCTTCTGCTGGCACATGGGGTCAGTGAGCAGATGCTGTGGGTGCAATGAGATGAGCCACAAGCAGCAAGGGAGGCACTGCATCTGTTGACCGGGTTGTGATTCCCAGTCCCAGATGCATGGATTTTTTTTTTTCAAACTTTGTGAGAATTCAAGTGTGAACCCCGGTGTTTGTTATTTTGGTTGGGGGGGTTCACGGGGCACAGCCTCCCGTAATGGGGGTTGCAACGGGTGACTTCCACCCTGCAAAACAGAGACATATGCTGCTTAAAATGTATAGCACTGTATTGGCAGCCTGGTATAGAAACATAGAATTTCATGGCAGATAAGGACTACTGGGCCCACCCAGTATGCTCATTTCCCTACCTAATGGATAAGCTGCAGATTCTAGTTGACCAACAGCCTACTTCCTGCCACCCTCCACTACAATTGCCTTATGTCTGTCTCATGCATGTCTGAATTCCCCCACTGTTTTAGACCCAACAACCTCCCCAGGAAGGTGGTTCCATGCATCCACCACTCTCTCCATGAAAAAAAAACTTCCTCGCATTACCCCTGAGTCTCTCCCCCATCTTTAAATTGTGCCCCCTTGTTCTTACACATCTCTTTTTCTGAAAGATGCTACCCTGCTGGACTTTGTTGATTTCTTTGAGGTACTTGAAAGTTTCTATCATGCCTCCCCCCCCGTCCCTCCTTTCATCAAGGGTAGACATATTGAGCTCTCTCAGTCTCTCTTCATATGGTTTCTGATGCAGACCCTGCACCATTTGTGTTGCACTCCTCTGGGCTGCTTCCATCCTGTCTATGTCCTTGCATAGATGAGGTCTCCAAAACTGCACACAGTACTCCAGATGGGATCACATCACTGTCTGTAAAGAGGGATAACCACTTCCCTTTTTCTACTTGTGATGCCCCTTTCTATGCATCCCAGTATCTCCCTGGCTCTCCTTACTGACTTCTCACATTGCTTACCCACCTTTAGATCATCTGATTTGACTACCCCCAGGTCTTTTTCCATTTTTGTTGTTGTTAGTACCTCCCCTGCTATTATGTGCTCTTCTCCTGGGTTTTTGTTTCCCAGGTGCATTACTTGGCACTTCTTTGCATTGGATCTAAGTTGACATATGTCTGATCATTCCTCCAACCTTGCCAAGTCCCTTCTCATCCTTTCTACCCCCCCTTGTGTATCATCTCTGTTACAGATCTTTGTGTCATCTGCAAAGAGGCATACTTTTCCCTCCAGACCCTCTGCAATGTCAAGTACAAAGACATTAAAGAGGACTGGACCCAGTACTGAGCCCTGAGGTACTCCACTAGTAACCCCCCTTTCTTCGGAATGTGTTCCATTCACTATTACCTTCTGTGTCCTGTTGTGCAGCCAGTTTGCTACTCAGGCTACCACCCTTGGACCCACTCTTAGGCTGGCTAACTTGATTATTAATCTTTTGTGTGGGACTGTGTCAAATACCTTGCTAAAGTCTAGGTAGGCCATATCCACAGCCCTTCCCTGGTCTATTACTGTGGTCACCCAGTCAAAAAAAAATTAGATTCATCTGACATGACCTTCCTGCTGTAAATCCATGCTGCTTTGGGTCCTATGCCCACTGGCCTCTAAGTACTCAACAATTCTTTCTTTCAGAAGTGATTCCATCATTTTCCTTCCACTGAGGTCAAACTTACAGGTCTGTAGTTTCCTGCTTCTGCCTTGCTCCCACTTTTCTGAAGGGGAATCACATCTGCCCTCCTCCAGTCCTCGGGTACCACCCCATCCTCCCATGATTTGCTAAAAGTGTGGTCAGTGGTGTCACTAGGTCCTCCCTTAGTTCTTTTAGGATTCTGGGGTGAATCCTGCAGGCCCCATTGCTTTGTCCACCTTGAGTTTTAGGAGTTCTTTCAGGACTCTTTCTTCTGTGAATGGACTGGTGTCAACCCCCCTACCCAGAGTGCTTCTATTGTCTGGTTTAAGTAACTCCTCATCATCATCTTCTTTTGTGAATACTGAGCAAAAGTATTCATTCAGTATCTTTGCCATTTCACTGTCTCCCTCTGCCTACCTCCCCTCTCCTGTATTAATCTTTACTATTCCTCCCTTAACCTTTCTATGCTCCCTAATGTACCTATAAAAGGTTTTATCCCCTTCTTAACTGAGTTGGCTATTTTTTCCTCAGTTTGGGCTTTTGCTATTCAAACTGCCTTCCCGGCTTCTTTCTGCTTTAATTGATACAGTTCCCTGTCGTGCCCCTTCTGTGATTCCTTATACTTTTGAATGCAGCCTTTTATCCTTAATCTTCCTGCCACCTCTTTGAGAACCATAGTGTTTTTTTACTCTGCTTTGTTTTCTTTATTTGTTTCACACAAAGGCTTGTTGCCTGTATGATGGCAGTTTTGATTTTTCTTCATTGTTCTTCCACCCTCCTTTTGGCCATTTGCTAGTGTGTTCTCTGGTATTCACCCATTTTGCCAAAGTCAGCCCTTCTAAAGTCCAGTATCCTTGCTTTTGTATGGCTTGTCTCCATGGTTGTGCTTATTATGAAGCACACTGTGCAGTGGCCACTTGTTCCCAGATGTCTACTGACTTCTAAATTTGTGATCCTCTCCATTTGAGAGTACCAGATCTAGTATTGCTCCCTCCCTTGGTGCGCTCCAGACTAGCTGTCTAAGGCTTGCCTTGCAGCATCGAATGACCCTGCTCTTGGATGTGGCTGCAGTTTATGTCATCCAGTTAACATCTGGCATATTCAGGTCCCCCATCAACAGTATCGCCCCTTCTTCAGCCATTTTGAGAATGTCCCCTATCATTTTCTTGTCCATTTCCTCCTCTTGAGATGGGGGTCTGTATACAACCCCTGTGCATATATTGCTGTGGCATAATGTCTTGCAGCATTATGACCCCATGCCCTACTGCATTGTGAGTTTCCTTCAGTCAGTTAAATTCTACACTGTCCGGTTTCAGTAACCCTACTATGACTGTAGACATTGCCAACAATATTTAGTAATACACAATGCTCGAACCATATTTTTCTGCATGATCTAGGAATTATCTCTAGTCATCTCAACAGATCATGCCCATACATGATTGTTTTCTGCTCATTTTTATTTTTGAAAATCCTCACCCATTTAAAAAATGCCTCGCTTAAAACCACAAGTTATTATCCATAAATATTACAGTAAGTAAAGCTTTGTATATGCTAGCCAACATTCAAACCTTTATTGTGTCCATGGACTTGGCTCATTATTTAAAACACAGACTTCTAGGCCTGGATATTCAAAGCAGGTGCACATGGCACAACAGGGTTGTGCATTCGCAACTGCGAAGATGCACCATAGAGCGCTATTCAGTGGAAGCAACTGCACAGTACAAGTAGCAGTGTGCCAATGTGCAACAGTAATGAATACATGCACAAGGGCAGGGGGTGGACCCATGAATATGTGGCACAGTGCGATATTCAACCTCCGACTGATGGCGCATGTGAGAGGCAACTGCCTGTTGTGCTGAGCAGACTTGAGCCCATAAAAACAGGGAGCAAGTCAGAAGAGCACACATGCACCAGAGGGGAGCAGGACAGGAGACAGACAGGCAGTCTGAGCGGGGAACAAGGAGACAGGGGGAGAGAACAAGAAAGAAAAGGGGAAATAGAAAGAGAGAGTGGGGGGGAGAGAGAGAGAGTGGGAATGCGACAGACAGGGAGGCCCAGTGAGGGAGTGTGAGAGAGTGGGTGGCAAACACAGCCACCAGACCCAAGGGGAGTGACACAGGCACCCACAGGGGTGGATAACAGAGCCTGCAGGCAAATGCCAGACAGGGGCAGGGTATGCAGGAGGGGGCCCTGCTGAGTGACAGGCATTACCCCACAGAGTCGAGGGGGCTAGATGCCCAGCGGATGACAGGACAACATGGGCCATGGCCAGTGCAGTATTCCAGATGGAGGCCATAATGAGGGGTGTGAGGAGGCAGGAGGTGGAGCAACATGGCTGTGGAAGGGTCCATCGGTGGTACGCTCTGAACAGGTGGTACCAGCCCCACATCAACAGTGGCAAGGCACCCGGCCATGCATGGGCATGGCCATGGGAATGCACACACAAGCATGGGGCTGGGGCGGGGGAGCCATGACACATGACCACACACAACACCATGCAGCACTGCACAGTGACCGCCACACACACATACCCACCCTCTCTCCCACACACTGGCATGCGCCCAGGCATCAGCAAGTGGCATGGATCAGATGCAGAGCACTGATGCACATGTTCAACCGGTGCAGTGATGGCATCATCACACACAAGCCACACGGGCCAGGGGAAGGCACACACACAGGCAGTGTGTGTCGCAACACACAGCTGCCATGACCGTGTCATGCACACATACAATGCCCATGTGCTCACAGGGTGGTGGCCACAGACAGCGGACAGAGTGGTATGCCCATCAGGTCCGCTGCGCAGACACATGTCCACCACAGACATGGGGCGACCATGCCACGGCCGCCCAGAAGACTCAGGCTGTGCAACGGCCACGGGGCGGGTTGCAACTGCCCCACAGGAGCATGACTGCCAGACCATGACCGAGGCCTCGCAGGGGTCTGCAGGCTCCCAAACAGGCCTGCTCCAGGAGTTCCTGGGATGCCCACAGTGTAGCCCAGTATTGACACTGATGGGGTTGCCTGACAGCAGGGCCATGGGGTAGACAGTACACTCCACAGTGTCTGTGGCTGTTAGCCATGCCCTGAGGCAGCCAGTGGTGCAAAGCCGACTGAGATCACATTGGCAATGCAGTCTAGGGCTGCAGTCATGTCCTCCCGCAGGCATTGAATGGCATCCAGGACCTGTGCGGTGTCCCTCTTGCTTTGTTCAGCTGCCTGGTGCACCCCAGCCATGAGCCACATCTGTTGCTCCTTGGAGACCCGCAGCAATCAGGTGTATGACTGTGCTGCATGGCCCCCCACTCAGGTGGGTGCTGCACAGCGGGGTCCTCCTGGGGTTGGGCAATGGCAGGTGCTCCAGCAGCGGATGTTGCGACCGTCTGCCTAATGTTTTCAGCTGTCTACTCCCACCACCTCACCAGCCTCTGTGCACTGTCCAGCATCTGTGTGGTTGCACCGCCACACTGCGCTGTCATGTCTGTGCAATCAGAGGCATCAGGGGCAGTGGTGGGCAGCTGTTCAACTGCCAACAGGCCACTGGCTGTGCCACCTGTGATGGTGGATGGTATGGGTGTCTCCCTCATGACAACACCCTCACCATCCAGGACTATAGTTAGTTTGTCATCCATGTTGGACCCCACCTCAATCTGTGTCTCCGTACAGAGCACGTCATGGCTGGCGACACACTGGAACACAGTCAGGGCCTCGTCCACCACCTCACCAGGGACATCCAGCTGGACAGCAGTGGCGCACTGCAGCTGATCAGGTCCCCAGATGCCCGTGAAGGTTGATGGCTAGTCTTCCAGGGCAGGGCATGCACCCACAGCAGCTGCAGGCACCCCTGCCACTGCACACTGGTGTACCAGTGCTGTAAGGGAACAGAGATGCATTAGTACTGCCATATCTGCAGGCCCCAGATCCCCCTGGGCCCCCATACCTACCATGCAGTGGTGATCTCCCACTGGTCTGGAAGCCACCACCTGGCACACCCTCAACTGCGCTGCACTGCACCGCATGGTTGACAACCACCAGCTCCTCCTGTGCTGTGAGCTGTGGCATGACCGGCTGGCCCCCACCTGTGGCTGACCTGGCAGCCCATATGGCCACCACCTTCTCCTTGAACCTGCGCTTGTCAGTGCCCACCTTCTTCTTGCACTCCTACTCAGATCGCTGGTCTTTGCCCTGCTGGTTCACAGCATCCACAACCTCCTCCCAGGCTGTGACCCTGGCCTGGGGTGTGCCAGTGGTGTCACTCAGCAGGGGCTCCCTATCCAGGTACGCCTCAAACAGGGCACCTGCCTCCACTTTAGTAAAGTTGGGACTGCGCTTGCAGGCAGGCCCACGCTCCTTACCCTCCTCAAGCTCAGACATGATGCTGCCTGTGTACAGGGACATGTGGTTAGTGGCTGCAGCGATCAACCCCAGCCATCCAGCCTGCTGTGCTGGTCATCCCCACAGCAGGCGCAAAATACCTCTGATGGTTGCAATACTGGTCCATGGCCTGTGCTGTTGTGTGGCACCTTTATATCACATCGCATGCAAATGGGCCGATGCACAACAGTAATGTCATGCAAATTTCCCCATTGCGCTGCAGATAGGCTGATAAGCTAATCTGCATATAATGGCTGAATATCGTGCACTTGCGCAGTGTGCATTGGAAATGTTTCTCCACATGTCATGGTGCAATGCGATGATATGCGCAGTTCACCCTCGACAATATGCATGTGCTGTGGCATGAGCTGCCACCTATTGAGCAGCATGTGCTGTGTGCTATCAGGGCCATTGTACCGTATGCACCATGGACAGTATGGTGCTTGGGTGCTATTGGGGACAATGCGCTCGAGTGCTATTGGGCCTATGGTGCTTGAGCACTATTGGGCCCATGGGGCGTGGTATCTTCATGGCCCTATTGTGCATTATGCGTCCTGTGCCTGACTGTGCTCCCGCACACAGTGTGCATGCTGACCTCTGATCCCTGCCATGTCCTGTGCCTCCCAGTTTCCATGCCCCAGGTGCCAGGGTGGCCACGCCCATGCTGTGTATCCACAGAGATGCATGATTGCCAAAGACAGTGCATCTCCATGTGAGGCGCTCATCCTATGCACATTGTGCACGTGTGCTACTGGGTGCCATTTTGTCATTCCACTGCTCCACCAAACATGCCATGCAGCGCAGTGCCCCACACCAGGTATTGAAGCCAGGTGGAACTTGTCAACCTGGTTGCCCTGGTGGAACTCCATGCTGCTGGCCTGTGTGGCCAGCAGCCCCTGGCATGTCCAAGGACCGATGTGTGGCAAGAGCTTGTGGATGGCCTTGTCCAGGTCACTGGTGTGCGGCTCTCCAAGGAACAGTGCCACCACCGTTCTGGTGACCTAGTCCAAAGGGACCCAGGATGGCTGAGGGCACTTCAGGCACATGTTCAGTGAGGTGCCATGCCACGGCCAGGTAAGTGGGCCCCAACTGCATCCGTGCATGTCCACTGTTCCATGGGGCTGGCAGGACTGCATGCCATGTGTGTGGGGTGGCCATTGTACCATGCCCTGTGTCATGGCATTACTGCACACTGCATGCACTGTGCATATGCCCTACGGCCCTGCCAGGGTGGGGTGCACTCCGTGCATGGATGGTGGGGGCAGTGGGACAATGTTGTGGCTGTGTTGTGATGTGTGCCTGTCTGTGTTCCTGATCTAGGACCTGAGGGCAGGAGGACAGCCAGGGTGGCTGGTGTACCTGGTGGTCTGCAGCAGGCCACTACAGGTTCAGCAGGGCAAGTGGGGCCAGGACTAGTGCACAGTGCACTACAGGGAGCAGGCAGGCACTGTGAAGTCCCACATTGTTGTGCAGGGTGGGCGGTGGGGGTACGGCTTTCATCCCCTGTGCCTTGTGCCATGGCAGCTGTGGATGGCACATGGTACAGTGTGCGTGGCATTGCAGGGCGGCCACTGCACATGTGTGGCAGCTGTTGTTGGGGTAGGTGTGCGTCCGGCCACCACCTGTGCCACTGCAGTTCCATTGCAGCACCATGCCACCCGTCTGCCGCTGTGCTGTCTGGTGGGCTTTGGGCAGTGGATTCCAGCACTGTGGACCACTATGGCATGCCAGGATGGTGGCAGATGGAGGCCCACCCACTGCAGGTGGCTGAGGCACCACTCCAGGGGCATTTGCTCCCATTGTCCACTGTGCACAGGGGGTCTGGGGTGCTTTGGACTTGCACTGATCACCTGTCCCTTCCTCTTTCATAGGTGTCTGGAGGGTTTCATGCCTCCCCCTGTACTGCCATCTGCTGCAGCAGATAATCCTTATAACCTTCCACGACCACGAGGTTTCTGAACAGACCAGGAGGATCCTGCTTAGAGATAGGCAGTGGTGGCAGTAAAAAGCACGGGGCAGCCCGAGGATGGCCATGAGGACCACCAGCCCTCTTCACACCTCTGTCCTCTCTTCCCCTACCTTCCCCCATCCACCTGTACAGGCCCTGTCCCTCGACCCCTTCTCCCCTACACCTTCCCTCCCCTTTGTTTGCTGTTACTGTTGTATTTTGTTTCCTACTGTTAATATATTTGTTACTTGTTTACCCTTCTGTGTCTGTGTCTGCTTTGCAGCTGGCGAGTGGGTCCATGCTGTAGTTGTGTGGTGCACCAGTGTCATTGGGTGGTGCATGCATGGTGTTGGCCTGCCCCATGTTCAGTGGCTGTGGTGCGGCCCTGGGATGGCTGTTCAGGTTGGGTGGCATGTATATGTGGTGGGTGACATGTGTTGGGGTGTGGCCTGTTGTTGACCGGGCGGCCACGTACCCTCCGGTGTGTGGTGGACTGGGGTGCACACCCCTGTATGGCAGTGCCACCTGTGCCCTGCATCCTCCATGGGGAGGGGGCATCACCGGCTGCATGCTTGCACACCCTGTGCAGTGGTATCCTGTGTGCTGGCTGTCTCCCTGCCAGTGTTCCTGTCCTGGTGCTACCGCCCTTCTGCCCTGTTCCTCCCCTTCCCCCTTGCCTCTCTCTCTCTCTCTCTCTGTGCTGTGCCTTGGCACAGCTTCCTCTACCCCTTGCACATCTCTGGTTGTGCTATGGAGCATTTCTAGTTGCTCCCAGGCTAACCTCTCAGTGCGCCATGGAGCAGTGACTGTGATATTTAGCCATGTTGCACTGGCGCATGTTGCTGTGTGCATTCGTTGAACATCGAAGTCACTGCGCCAATACGCAGTTGACTTGTGCTGCACTGGGGTTGTGCCTTCTTTGGGTGCATTTCTGAATATCTAGCCCACAGGGTTTTACACATCACATTCTAGTTTCAATAAACTCAGTCGCCAAAGCATATACAGTATAAGGGTGAATCATTGTGGGAGGAGGGGTCTGAGAGAGGATAGAGGTGAAGATAGGATCAAATAGAATAAACTGGGGAGCATACAAATCTCAACAATTATTTATAACCCTATTTTAAAAGTTTATCCAGTTCAATTTGATTATTATTCCCTGGCCATTCCAGTGCCACTAGATGATAGATCCAAAATGCTTCCCATTTTGTCAATAATCTTTTTATATCCCCTCCCCTATATCCAAGCTTGACCTCGTAAATACTGTACACAGATCTGCTTAAGACAGTGTTTCTGATTTGAATGAATCAAGCATGGTTTTCAGTGCATAATCTGATTCTGGGTTACTTGAATGGTACTGCAGTTCTGTATAGTCTAATACTTGTACGGGTGCCATTCTTGAACTTCTCGCTCTCTTTAGTTTTGATTTATGCACTGTCTACTAATCTCTCCCTCAGTCATTTGATTAAAAAGTATCACAAGTGAAATTCTACTAATTCCTAAACCATTCTTGCCCTCCTACCATTAAGGGATCCATGAAATAAGATACAGACAGATGAGTCTGATGCAGATCTGTCATCACTATTGCAAATCTGTCACATTATCTCTCTCTCTCTGTCCTCTGTCTCCCAGGTAGCTTTACACACAGGAAATACACAAACCAACTGCACAATTAAATGAATTATGCAATCTTCTGAGCCTATTCACTGTAGTTACACCACAGATTTTATATCACACAATGTTTTGAAGTGTAGTTTTTTCAGACATGTTTGCTGCCTTTACGCCCCCCAGTAGAAATAAATGAACATTTTTAATTACATATATGCACACATAATATAACATATTTTGTTAGATTCCATTGCAAGCAAATGAAACCTGGTTTCATACTTAACTTTGAGCTTTGCTTGCTCTTTTTTCAATGGTATAAACTTGGTTTCATTTCAGAGAGCAAGAGAAAGAGCATGTGACAGATTTCCAACAGCACTGACAAGTCTTACTCAGGCTGCACTGCCTGTATCGTATGGATCCCTCAATGGAAGGAAGGTAAGAATGATTTAGGAATTAGTAGCATTTCAGCACTGATTTATTTTTTGATTAAATGAATGTTGAAGAGGTAAGCAGATAGTGCAAAACTCAAAACGAAAGAAAGTGTAAATTTCAAGAATGGCACCTGAACAAGTATTACACTATATAAGACTGTAGTACCATTCAAGTAACCCAGAAACAAATTATGCACTGGAACCCATATTTAATTCATTCCAATCAGAAGCACTATCTTGAACAGATTTATGTACAGTGTTTATTCATGTTATGCCATTTCTAAGGGGAGGGGGGTGGGGATCACTGTAAGGCAGCTGCACTATACACTGCTAGAATCAATCACAGAGATACCACACTGATCTGTCTAGTTTGGGATCTGCAGAGCCTGCCACAGACTTACAAAAGAAAAAGAAATATGAAAAATAGATAGTTGATGATATTGTCAGTTTACTAATAAAAAAAAAAAAAGAATGTTCACTTACCCAAACTGTTAAGATTAGTACATGGAAGGTGGATATGTGAGAAAAGGCACATTTTACACTACCTCTGATCCTGTTTTCACACAACTACTCATTCCCACCCCTGATCCCTTACTACTAGTCACTCACCATAAATCACAATTTTCATGGAATTATAGACCACATTACATGATGGGGATTCTAAGCACTCTGGCACGCATACACAGAATAGCCTGGTTATCCTTTTGCAATGGTAGAGAGGTGTAGTAAATATATATCCATTGATTCCAAATCAGAAACTTGCCAATTCATTGAATGAAACATAAAATAATAAATACTGTACTGTATATACTGAGAGTGTTCTATGAGTTCACCTTTTGAAAAAGTTTCAGAAATGTTTTTTTTTTTTTTTTCTTCTGAGACTTGATGAGTTCAGTAACCATTTCTGCTGTGTGTGTGGTGTGTGTGCTTGCTGTCTGGCTAATGGAATATGTCATAAGGGAGCCCCATCTGCTTTTGAAAACCACCTGCTCTTTCCCATGTTCTTAGTTCTGTGACAAGTGAAGTATTTTTGTCACCACCGAAAATAGAACAGGAAAGTAGAAATAGAAAGACTAAAAAAAAGTGCAGATACAACAGGAAAGGGACAGTTGAAATAGAGAATGAAATGGGTGAAACAAAATAGAACAAAATTGGAACTGAAAGTGCATTGCTGAACAAATGCCCTATCCTTTTATTTCATTTTCTTTGGAAACTGCACTGGTACAATGGAACCAGGTTAAAGAGCTAGATAGATAGGCAGACAGACAGACAGACAAGCAAACACAGTTATGCAATAAATAAATAAGCTGTTTCTGTGCGCTCACCCAATAAAAATAAAAAAACATACATTTGACGAACCTTTGAAACATTTAAATCAAATAATGCACTTTCTGCAGTACAGTTTGCACCATTAATTAAGAATTAAAGAGAATATTGTATGCTAAGTCTTCAGTGATAAACCAGAATAGTTTATAGTTCATTTGGGAGCCACAAGGAAAGACACAAATTAGAGACTCCATCACCTCTGCCATGACTACAGGAGTATGGGGGGGATTAGGAACTGCTAGTAGTGATTAATTAATGGGTCCACTCCCTGGCTGTTATAGCTCAATTCTTTAGAGAGTTGTACTGATTATCTGGAAGCTGTCAGTTACAGCACAATGTGTACATAGTACACATTCCTGAAGCCATAGTGAAATCCATCTTCTGTGTTTATTAATGGCCAAGTTCCACCCCCTTCCCTGAAGTATGCCAGTTAACTATTCCAACCCCGTTATTTCTTCCTAAGCTGGTATCCCTCTTCTTGCCTTTCTCTTTCCTTTTAAGTGAACATTCTGGCTGTACCCAATTATGAGCCTATCTGTTGTAAAGGCACTCTCACTCAAATGTCGATGTACATATGTATATTTTTCTTCTTTGTATAATATTGCATTAAGTTTTATCATATTACTGTACTATGATTTTTGTATGACCAGCTCCATCTTGCAAATGAGCCCGGCTCAATGGTACCCACCTGGATAAAAAAATATTTTGATTGATTGATTGATTGATTGATTAATTGATTGAATTTAAAAGAACACCTTCATCAATTTGGTTTGTGCCACTGTTGAAGTACATTAAAACTCTTGGTCACCTGCATTGATAATCACCCACAGTTGCCACTATTGCAAAATGCAGTCATTTAGAGTGAGTTGTATGCATATGATTTTTTTTCTTACTTTGTGGTTTAAGACACTGTAAGATAACACATTGTTACAAATGTTGCTCTTGGAGGCTTCAAACTCTGAAACAATTTTAGGTACAATGCTGCAAATCAGAAGCAATAAAAATGTTGTTTTAAAGTGCTCTCTTCTCAAAGAGAAGCTGTTAACAGCTTTACTCACACTTCGAAAGGCAACTGAGCTATGATGATTAACACTTATGCAACAAACCCAGAGGGAAGGGAAGGGAAGGGAACGAGTTAAGTCTATTGTCTGTTGTGAGCTGGATTCACTGAGGAAACTGGTTGTAAAGATCCCATTTAACAGACAGTTTCCATATGTGAGCAACAGGACATACAATCACCACTACCTTTTTGACCTTTCCAATACCTGTACCTCTAAACGTGGGACTACGTGTCTCACTATTCCCCAGTGCATTAATACTGTATGTGCTGCCAATGCATAGTTATCACTTTCATTGTTAAGGGCCCTCATATGTTTGCCTATATGATTCTTTAACCTTCTTTCTGTTCTTCCCACATAGAACACCCCACATGTATACACAGCTAAATAAATGACATTGCAGGTATCACAGGTGATAAAACTTAATATCTTGTATTTCCTAACATCCTTAGAATCCAAGAACGCTCTTGTATTTGCCACCACATTGCAATATTTGCAGTAGTTACAGTGTACACATCCCAGATTATGGGAAGGGGCAAAATACCACAGTTTTTTCTGGGGTTGTATACTATGCACCAAAACATACTTTGTGTTCCTTGCCCTGCAGTATATAATACATGAGAACTCTCTTGTATTCTCATTCAGCTTGGGCTCTATTCTACTAATATCCCAATTCTTAAAATGGAAATTTTGAATTGCCTTTGCTCCTGAGGAAAAATTGCTCATGAAAGTTATTCTACTGGTCCCCCTCCTCCAATCTAGACCTAATTCTTAGGAGAGATTCACTTTGGGTATTGCCAGCCCTCAGCCTGGCTTCGCCAATAACATGTAATTCATATCCTTGTTTTCTGGGGTGTATTCTAAGGTCATCTGCTGACTCAGAGTAATCTTCCTCTTCTGAACAGTTTCCTTTCATTGTCATAAACTGTCCATTTGGGATGTTGATTATAGTGTGGGAAGAGTGACAACTGCTAGCCTAGAGTAGGGTGTTTCTATCATTGCTTTTACAATTAGGGGAGATCTTCAGATCACAGTCTTCCTTCCTTGCTATACATGAGTCAAGAAAATAAATGTCCTCTGTGCTTTGATGTATGGCAAACTTGAACCCAGGTCTGTGTGATTTTAAATATGCTTGAAACTCCTCCAACTCCTGCCATACCATATTACAGCCATCAATATATTTTTTCCAAAATTAAATTTAATCTTTATACAGATTACTATCATCATAGATTACTGTATCATCCCTGTAACCCATCACCAAATTGGGGGCAAAACTCACCACATAGCCGTACCACTCATCTGGAGGTAATAGGAACCCATGAAATTAAATATATTGCTCTTGGATACCATCTTTGACATTTCCGTTTTTTTTTCAACAGTCTTTATTGTCTTTTTATTATTCATACAGACAAACAAACATTGATACCCAGGTAACTCCCGGGTCCCCACCCCTCAAACTAGGTGAGGCAACTATATACATTCATAACTATGTACATACACAGCTGCTGTAATCACCCCCCTCCATTGCCCTAAAAAAAAAACTAACCAATCAATAAGCAGGTTTTTATACTTAAGCATAAGCAGTCGAGCCTTATAATGAACGACCAATGACTAGATGGGAACCCCAACCCCCTATCCCAATCTCCATATAAGATCCGTAATTTGGGGTGTATCCTGCTGCTGTGTCCCAAGGAAAGAGAGAGAATCCCCCAAGCCCCAATACTTGGCAGAGAATAGCCTTCATGCTATAAAATCCTAATAATGCCCAACACAAGTATACATAGTCCCTTACAGTAAGCATGAGAAAAAAAATACAAGTCCCTACTATACATCTACTAATTACCTATAGACTTAGGCTAACTACACTCAGACAGACAGATCCGCATCTGAGGGCCTTTGACTTGGATTAAATAAACTGCCTCCAGGGTTCACCACCTCTTGTCGTATGCTCCCTTCCTTCCATCCCTGAGCATTTGACTCCTAATCCTAATGAGTGTCTTCAACAAATCCCTTACCCATTGGTCATATGAGTAAATTAAATCACTTTTCCAGTACCTCAAGACAAAGGCTTTGACTAGGGCAGACATCAACGCTATATGGTACTTAATATGCGCCCCAGAAGTTTGAACCATATCCCCCAGAACACAAATCTCAGGTAAAATAAATTCTGAGTAATTTAGTATGGGGTCCATATTTTGCCTAACCTGCACCCAAAAGGGGGTAAATCTTAGGCAATCCCAAAATATATGCAATATATCCTGGGTTCAGGCCACATCTAAAACAAAGATCTGTCTGTCTAAGCCTTCTAGACATAGTTTGGAAGGGTATAGTACATGTTAAAAGATAAAATACTGCATGGTCCTATATTTAGGTATAGGTATATAACCAGAGCTCTTCCAAATTTCTTTCCAATCTGGCCCCGGATGAGTGATTTTTTTTTCCCAATATGTTACCCTCGCCGAAGTATCCCTACTTAAATAGTCTAGCAGCACCCTATATACCTTTGAAAGAGGCTTTTGCAAAAGATTGAGTTCCTTAAGATTATCCCAAATGAACGGGGTACCCTGAAAGCCCCTACTCTCCCTCAACATCTTCTGGACCATTTTAGTGACCTGCAGTCTCTTAAAGAAATTAATACTTTTACACTGAGCTGGGAGGACTACCCTATCTTCTACAATAAAATCTATCCAATTACAATTAAGTAATTGGGGTGCCTAGTTTTTCCTAATTATTTGACACCCAATGGTCAAGTTAGGATTGCCCAAAATAGGTTGTTCCCTGAAACCCTACTGAGATTTTTTCTGGTTCGGGGATAAAAGCACCCACCAAGCCAGAATTGATTTATATATTGGAGTATGTTTCCCTTCTTCCGGAAAGTCTTCTGGGTTAATGTGAAGCAGCACTACCGGGAGATACCCATATCTCTAAGAGTTTGTCTCGATCTGTAACCAGGTTGAGATATATCCCTCTTCCTCTTGTGCCCTATTCCACCGACCCATTATAGCTAACTGTCCCGCTAACATAATATAAATGAAGGTCTGGGATTTGAGGCCCCATACTATAGGGAAGGTGCAATACATTGTACTTTCTCCTAGGTGGTTTAGAATTCCATAAGAAGTCAGAAAGTATTTTCTGTATCTTAATAAACCAACCCTTTGGAATATTATACGGGGACAAATGTATTGGATACAAGAGTCTAAGCAATAGGTTCATTTTAATTAAGCCAATTCTAGCCGTCAAATTCAGGGGGATTTTATTCCACCTAACTATAGCAGCTTTAGCTGCCGAAAGCACTTTATTTATATTTGCTTCCGCTCCTTCCTGTATATTAGCAGTGACCCAGATGCCTAGGTACTTGATCCTATCTAATGCCCAATTCAATTGTAAAGGTTCAAAATCTGCCCTATAGGTATGTGGGGTAAGGGGGAAAACCTGTGTCTTGTTCAAATTTAAACTATAATTCGAAACCCTAGAAAATCTCCTTATAATTTCAAGAGCCCTTTTAAAACTCTTTGCTGGTTTGTGCAGATGCAGCAATATATCATCTGCAAAAACAGAGAACTTAATTTCTCTCCCCTTAACAACAATCCCCGAATAGCTGGGTCCATCTGAATTGCTCTTAATAAGGGCTCCAGATATATATTAAATAAAATTGGTGATAAGGGACATCCCTGCCTAGTCCCATTGTAGAGGCGAAACTCTTTTGACAGATAGCCATTACAAAGAACCCTAGCTGTAGGAGCAGCATAAAGATTTTTGATGCCCCTGAGAAGGCCCTCCGGAAAACCCATCTTCTCCATTGTGGCAAATAGAAATGAATGGGAGACCTTATCAAAGGCCTTCTCAGCGTCCAATGAAATTAATGCCATGGCTAACCTAGAATTAGAAGCCACACTCAGCACATGGTGAAGTTTCCGAAGAGCATCATGCGCCCCCCTACCTGGCATAAATCCGACTTGTTCTTGGCTAATAATTATAGGAGATATCTTTAAAATTCTATTTGCCAATATTTTGGTTAACAGCTTGAGATCCTGATTCATTAAAGCAATGGGTCTATAACTCCAGGTAGTTCTTTAGGTTTGTCTGGCTAGAGATAAGTGAAATGTAAGCCTGATATAATGGCAAATGCAGAACCCCTCCGACATAATATTAGAAAATAAATCCTTCAATACGGGTAGTAAGATTTGGGAATGGACTTTATAGAACTGAGCTGATAGACCATCTGGTCCAGGGTTTTGCCCTTTGGTAGTGCATTAATCACCTCCTTATTTCAGATTCTAATATGGGGGCCTCTAATACCTGGGCTTGCACTGGGTCCAATCTAGTAAACTTTGCTCTCCAGAAACCCCCTCAACTCCGCTGCATTACTAAGGGGGCCCCCTGGATAAATCGCTATGTAATAATCCGCGAAGGCATCCGCCATTCTCTGTGGTTCTGTTATAATTTCCCCCCGATATTCTATTAAAGGAATCGCTCGAGCTGCCTCCCATTCTTTGATTCTATTTGCAAGAAGCTGACTAGGTTTGTCCCCCTGCAACAAATAGTTAGCCTGAAGTTTCTCTAGCCAGGAATCTATTTTACCAAAAAGGATATCTGTCATTTCCTCCCTTAATTCCTTGAGCTCAATATCCACCTCCTCTGAGGAACCCTCTAAGGGAGCAAGTGAGTTAATAGCACCCCATAAGAACTCTTCCCTTGCTTTTCTCATACCATGTCTTCTAGCTGTATACCTTTGAGCTACCCCAGCATATAATACTTTGCAGGTGGGCCATGCTAAACTCTTATCATGAAGTGTTGGGATTTGGGTCTGAATAATATCCCACAGGGCTTCCTCCAACCAGAATAACATATTATCATCTGAAAACAGTGATTCATCTAGCCTCCATCTAAAAGGTTTCATCCGAATAGACTCCAACGCCCATGTCAATTGCACCGGCGAGTGATCCGATAAAATTCTACTACGAGTGATCACTTTCCTAGATCCTTGCAAAGCCTCTTTATTAACCAAGAAAAAATCTATACGCGATTGGGTTTTGTGTGCCCCTGAATAGAAGGTCATACTACCATCCCCTGGCCGAAACATCCAAAATGGGTCCACCAATGCTGTTACCTCAAGTAATCTAGCCTTGGCTACCTGCACCCTGGAAGGTGGCTTTTTAGAAGGGGGGTTCCTATCAAGCAGATTATTAAGACACAGGTTTCAATCGCTTGCTAAAATCAGAGGATGGGATGAAAAAGTAGCTAAATCTATTTCCAACGAGGTGAAAAGTCTGGGTTAGGGTTGGACCGTATATAGAGGCAATTGTTAGTAACCTACCCATGATAGTACCCATAACATATATCCTCTAGCATCCCTCTTGGTCTAATTTGCAATACTGTGAGCGGACAATTTTTCCCAATCAGGATCGCCCTCCTGAAGCTTCGCCTCCCTTCTCCTAAGACTTGGCCCACCCATAGTCTTTTCATAAGGCTTAATTCTCTCCTTTAATAAATGAGTTTCCTGCAATACTGCTATTTGGGCCCCCAACTGGTATATATGTTTTAAGATCACTAACCTCTTTTTCCTCCCTCTGAGGCCTTTAACATTCCAAGATATAATATCAATATTTATCATATAGTATTACCATACCCCTTCCTTTCACATCGACAAATTCTGCCAGAATACTTTTGTCTACTTTTTGGTTTCTCTCTCTCCCCCCCAAACCTTCCCCCACATTACCATAATCCCCGATCCCTCAATCACCCTCCTACCACAAGTTGAAACAGAGATGAGCTAACCCCTGAGAGCGCCCCCATGCCCATCGAATCCCTTGATGAGCACAGATAGCCTCTTGCCCTCCCATGTGCCCCATAGGGCTAGAATCTTTGACATTTCCAACAGAAGTCTTGTGGGAGGCTCCCTCTCATGCTTTTCTTTGTTTCAAAAAATATTCCAAGGCTTCCAACCTGAAGTCAGGGAATATTTGTGTATAAACTTGTTGCATTTAATGAAACTAATGGGTTTCCATCTTCTACAAACACATCCTCTGCTAAGTTAATAATGTCACTAGTTTCCTGCAAGTAAGATATAGTATAAAGTATGGGGTGGTGTGTGTAACAAGAAGTTTACACACACCCAAGGAGTTAGATGCTCATAAACCACAAGAGCGAAGCTCGAGGGGTTTATGTCAGCATCTAACCTCGATGGTGCTTGCTAACTTCAAGTTTACTCACCACTCCCTGTTTTATTTTATATAATAGATGGCTATGATTTTTTTTTTGCCACAGCAATTATATAAAATAAAACATCCCTGTGCAGGTGCGCCTCAATCCTGATTTGGTTTGTGGTCAGAAGCGGCTGCTGAAGACACATATTTTTTTTTCTTAAACAGTAGCCTACATTTAGCCCTGAGTTACTGTATTTATTTTTTAGATTTACTACCCAGTCAGAGTTATGCTGCAGTCTCCAGTGGTAAGCCATGGTCTCGGACTACCAGGAAGAGCAGAGTGGCACCTGGCACATGTGCAGTTGTAGGGAAACTTGGTGCGTGTTTGCCATTATACGCTCCTTTATAATGAGAAATTATGGCATGGGTTTCCAATGGAAAAAAAATCATAACCATTAATTATATCTAATTTGTACTAACTAGAGTTTAATGTAACAATTAATAAACTGTGAGAGTCATCCCAAAAAAGACCCCTGATCAGATATAATAGGTCTACCTGGTGGTTTGTTCAAATTTTTATGAACTATAGGGAGAACATAAAACATTGATCAAAGTGGATGTTTGACACTTAGAACAATCCTTTCCTTTTTCATTAATCCATCCCTGTTCAAAAGCATTCTATCAGAACATCCACTCCCAAAATTTAATTTAACAAATCCCATACAGACATGCACTACATTTCATATCTCTGTCTTTAAAGGTGACTGAGTTACTGTATAAACAACCAAACTTTCAGAAATTTTGGCCCATGCTGACTATGAATAAATTCACATCTTGTTGTGATGTTTATCATCCAAGATACATACTAGCTCCCTCTCAATACATCCACAATATGAATCTAGCATGTTTATTTTTTATTTATTTTATTATTTGTAACCTCTAGGCATTATTGCCATACAATTGTTCCCCCTTTCACACCTTTCTCAAAGTAAATGTAAAGTCAAAAAGTGTCCTTTACAGAATGGATTTATAAAATTACTTGTGAAGGACATTAGTAATAACGTCAGCCATTAATTATATCAATAGTAATAAATGCTGTTTTAAAACTATCATACAGAAACAAAAATATACTCTAATTTTGTTAGAAAATATTACTGCTAAAAAAAAACTATATGCAGATCCCAATTCCCATCTCAATGCCCATCCCAATCTATGATATTTTAAAATGGAGGGTTACACTGCTACAGATTCTCACAGGCACTGAAAAACAACTATATGCCACCTCTGTCTTTGAAAGAACAGAAAGTGTTTGCCCATGAATGAGCCTACATAGGGTACAGCTCATTTTGAATGCATATTTAAACAAAGTCTGGTCAGAGCCACTATGGCTGCTGATGCATCAACTTGATAAGGGCATTTCATGGCCTCAAATGTGAATTGCCATAGTCAGCTCCATGTGTAAATTTGATTTGTAGTAAAGGTAGATAATTTGCCTGGTTGACCCTGTGTTTCCCATGAATTTAAATGTGAGTGGTGAGTGTGAGTTGTACTATATGTGAAATCAGAGGAAGCTTTGTACAAAGGCTTTTGAGTAATGGTAGAAGGGTTGCTGCAGGGAGGAGAGGTATGTCTACATTGGGGACTGTGGGCCAAGCTAGAAGGATAAGAACCTATACTGCGGTGGTTGCCTGCTTTCATGAAGGAGGTATCCACGGTTCTCAGTGGACAATTCAAATGTTACTTTGGTAGACATTTAAAGTAGTCAGGGGGGAGTGATGGAAGAAATAGAGGAGACAGAAAGTGGGCCATTACAAGCTGGGACAGAGACTAGGGAGATCCAAAGGGGATACAGTCCCACCAGAATACATGTTATTTAAGGAAGCAAAGGGTTAGCAAAGAAAGAAGGGGAAAAGGACCAGCTAGAGGAGAAAGGTGTGGAAGGAGAACATTTGGAAAAAAGGAGAAAGTGGTAAGAAGAGAGGTGAGGGCTGTCAAAATGGTGCACGGTCTGCATCAGAAGCCCTATGAAGAGAGACTGAAAGAGTTCAATATGTAAACCCTGGAGGAGAGGAGGGAGAGTGGAGAAGTTATGGAGATCTTTAAATGCCTCTTGAGGCTCAGTAAGGTGCAAGATTAAGATATGTTTCAGAGAAAAGTGTGCTGTAGAACAAGGAGTCATGATATGAAGATGGAAGGAGGTAGAATCAGGTGAGATGTGAGGAAGTAGTTCCTCACAGAAAGGGTGGTGGATTCCTGGAACTGCCTTCCATGGGAGACAGCAGGGATGAAACCAGTGGTGGGTTTCAGAAATGTCTGGGGCAAGCACAAAGGAATCCTAGGAGGAAGGAAGGGGTGGAAGGTGGAAGAGACAGTGCTTTTGGGCAAGTTAGGTCTGCAGCAAAAGTAATCATAACTAAAAATGGGCAGACTAGATGGGCCCAGCAGGCATTATCTGCCATTAATTTCTATGTTTAGGTAACCCCTTGGATATTACTGGTCTATTCACCCCTCCTGGGGGTTTTGTGGCCTAATTTGGCCCAGTAGGGAAAAGGTTAATTCTTCATAGCACTCTGTTGGAGCCTCCTGCAGGTCAGGAGGTCACCACGGGTGCATGGGAGGATAAAGCCCAGCAGTTTAGGCAGAAGGGTAGTTCCAGTTGGAGGACTAAGCTGCAGGGAAGTGAGAGTGAGTGGGAACTGGGCAGAGATGATTATGCACTCTGGCCCCCTGGCCAGGCACTTGGGGAGATGCAGAGGAAGAAGTGGGAGCCAGTAGTCACAAGCTGCACAGTATCTTGGAGGCAGCTAATGTAAAGATGGGAGCCAGCAGCCACAAGTGATAAAGTGCCCTGGCAGCCTGCACTGATTTGTGTGTAGGAATTCAGTGGGCAAGAATACAGCAGGGAGTGTAGTGTCCAGAGAACGAGTTGTCTTGGTGCTCCATGGATGTGTCCCCTTATCAATTCAGGAACAGTTGCTTCCAGTTCTGGTAAAGGAGGCAGGGATCATGATGGAACCCCCAAATCCCAAAATTGTGAGGATTGCATGTTCAGAGGGGAGCCACTTAACCAGTGCAGAGACAGAGACAAAGCAGAGAGATGGATATCATTGAGAGTTTTGGGTGCCTGTGAAGAATAATGGGCTGTTAGGCACTGTGAACTCCGCTGAGACTTGTGCTGCCTTCAAATTTTATGACCATACCGGTCCTGAGTTAATGCTGTCCTATAGACTGTGTGACCTTCTTGGTACAGGTAAAAGCTGCTATTATGGCAATACCAGCCATGTGAAAGTTGAATGTGTTCCCCATGAACTAACTAGTGCTACCCAGAGCTATGTGTGAATATGTTTGACAAATCTGTGATCCCTGTTGTTTCTTCAAGCTCGGTTTGGATATTCCGTTTTGAAAGGAACTGTTTAATATGAATTAACCTGTTGTTTCATCCAGCACCAGTAAGGAAAAGGGACACTGGGTGTGACAGCTGGGCCTGGGTAATGTGGGCATTAGAAATGTTTCTACTGCTGTGGGCACCCTCTTCCCATGGATATAGTCCATCCATACCCTAGACACAGGGAGAGGGCTACATTTGTATGATAGGATATGTGATTGAAATGGATAAGGCACACAGCTGTTACAGTTTGCACTTGTGCAGTTAGTTAACAGAGCAAATTTAGATACAAATATGTGTGGTGGTGATTGGGAGGAGGGGTAAGGAGATGCAGGCTTAAGAATTAGATGAAATTAAAAACAAAACAAATGAAATACCTGTGTGCTGAATAGTACTATGCACTCCATCAAATCCAGCAGTGATGAACATTACACACAGTACAAGTTCTGTAGGTTACAGTCAGTGACTTCATAAATAAATATTTTTTTATTCAAGCCATCAGCCTCCATTCAGTGCACAAAGTAAGCTTTATTTGTAAAAGGCAGGGAAATAATTTAAAAGTTTAAGCTGACAAAGGTCAATTAAATATTCATGTTTGGTCAGCTTCACGTTTCAGAATTTCCTTGTATAAGCTTCGTTCCAGAGAGAGAGAGAGAGAGAGAGGAGAGAGGGATGAACTATGTTGTCCCCAACCCACCATAGGTTGGGGTCCAGGGGCCGCTAAGGTCCCCATAAGCTATCAGGTTTTAGATGCATTCTTGTGCATTTTGAGACTGTTTGGCTGCTTTTAAAGCCTCCTTTGACTTGTTACAAACAACCAATATTAATATCAAAATAGCTACTTTTATTTTCTTTAAAATTGTCAAAACTAAAGCAAAACAGTCCCATTCCAGCCACCCTTCACATATCTGACTATATACCACCTCTTGAGTACAGTCAGCTATCGTGGCAGCAGGCATTGCACTTGTTACCTTGCAACCTGAACAGAAGACTCTGCCCCTCCCAACAGTGCACCACACAGTCAGACATGCAAGGTGGCAAGAAGGGCACACAAAACACCAACCCAGAGGTGCATGTGTTTGTCACACAGCAGACACATACACAGACCATCCATGCCAGAGAATGGAACGATTCACAGAACGTACTGGATGGTCCCTCAAGGCCCAACATTGACACAGGATGTATACCAACTAATGAATGCTTTATCTGCATTTACCCTGCACTGAAACAGTTGGAGCAGGGTGGTAAGACTCAGCAGGAACACTTATCTGAAATACAAGAGATATACAGTGTCATCACAGCCCACAGACTTGACACGCAGCAAGGGTTCAGCAACATGTGAGACTTTGGACAATGGCATCACCATAACTATCACTGCTCTACAGCAGGATGATGTTTCCCATTCATATCCTATACATGGCAGCCAACCCCCAGATCCCCATATGTCATACACTGGAACCACAACACCATCAAGCACTCCAGTGCAAACCATGCATGACAGCCAACCTGCAGGGGCACCCAGCCAACTATAACAGATGATGAGGTAATGCCAAGCATACCCTGTGGCATATACACAGCCCAGTCACATGGCAATAGAAGGGGCAGATCCAGTTGTAGGCTCATCCCACTCTAAACATGCACTTAGAAGTCATCACAGACACTAAAGTAAAGAAACACACATGACCTAATGCCTCATCTGAATGCAGCACAGGCTTTAATGCTGAAGCATTTCCATCCATCATCAAATGCATGTGGACTTCACTTCATGGGTTCCATGCTCGCTCCCAGCGGGGGGATGAGAGGCTGGTGGTAAGCTTGGGGGAAGAGAGATCACTCAAGTCTCTGGAAAACAACCCAGCCCCTCACCATCAGATAAAGTCATTCAATATGAAGAACATTTTTAATACAAAACAGCAGCACATTTACCTCACAGCTCCTTTTATGATAAAGCCTGGGTGGTTATTAATTTAGATTGTTTTGTTGGCACTGACCATCTAACTCATTCAGTTCCAGCTAAGCCCTGATTCTCGACTTGTGAGAATTAATCCCTCACAGACTCATATGACGTGACTAGTTGGCTACTCATAACTTACACCCCGCACAGTACCAGCCGTACCTCCAGTCACATAGTTACAGCTAGCCACTCGCTGGGTTAGAGGATTTCTGTAGGACATTTCCCTGATTGCAGATCTTTTACATGAAGAAAAAGTACTGTACCAACTTCAAGGTGAGAACAAAGTTATCATTGCCAGGTTACAAAGTTACTAATCCTTCATGGAGAATACATTTGAATGTACACTACTGCTTTACCACATTAAATAATATAAATAAGTCCACTATACTGCTATGCCACGGAAAACATATATAAATAAGTCCACTATACTGCTCTATCATGGAAAAATACATAATAAAAGCTGGACCCCATGGAAAATGAGAAATTGCCTCTTACTTTGGCTGTCTTAGATAAATGCATTACAAAAATGGGTAAAAGGAGGACCCCACTGAAAAAAAAAGATCTTGCATCTCAGTTGTACTATCCTGTGTAAATACAGTGTAAAAACTGGGTCAAACTGAACCGCTTTGCAAACAAAATATCACAACTCATCTTGGCTATCCTAAGTAAATATATTGTAAAACTGTAAAAGCAGGACCCTACTGCAGAACACCCTAGAAACGCAGATCTGAAAATGATTGACAAATGGGCCAGCAAAAATGGCATGTCTTTCAATTCATACAAGTGCGTTGTCATGTATTTTGAAGAAGCAAATGAGGGATGTACCTGTACATTAATTGGTATTCAACTAAAAACAGTGGAAAGTGAAAAGGATCTCAGGGCACTAGTTACAAATGACCTCAATTTTAGTAAACAATGCAGTGAAGTTGTTAAAAGGACAAATAAAATTATTAGATGTCTCATTAAGGCCTTTAATAGTAGACACCAGGCTTGTATTTTCCATCAGTATAGGTTGATTGTCAGGCCACACCTAGACTATGCCACCCTACTAAGGTTGCCATAAAGCAAAAACTGGACCTTAAGCTCCTCCCCTATTTCAGCCTTAAACTACACCCCCTTTTTGGGCCTGCCCCTTTAAAAATTAATGACCAACTGAAACCACCACATAAATTTACTGTACCAGTAGACAGTGGATATTAAGGAACTGAACCACAACACCCACTTATGAATTAATAATATAATAGTTTATTGCACTTCGAAAGTTAGACGATTAAAGATTTAAAACACACTTTCATATTATGGTATGAGCAAAAAGCACAGAAGTAGGAATAGGAAAAGAAATGACATTAGAAAAAATGCACCCATTACAGTTTGTAAAATTACTGTTGCACACATGGGACACATGCACTATCAAACAATGATTGCACATATACGATTTCTATTTTTAAACTGGCAGAATTGGCAGTTGTTTGGCACGTATCGTCTCATCAGTTCATTGTCACTGTACTTTGATTTTGTATTTTTATATGATTTTGCTGCATCTAACAGCTTTATATTGTTTTTTATAAAGGCATGGAACTGTGAGCAGCTATGCTGAAAGTTCAGTTTAACCAGCAGTTCAGCCTTTACTAAACTGATAGACATTCAGTTCCTCTCATCTGTCCAACAGTTCCCCGTGATAGAAAAAAAAACTCTTTCTACAAAGCTGTTGCTGACAGGTATTGACAACACAATCTGTACCAGTTGTACAAGAGTTTCACATTCTGGTGCCTTGGCAAAAAATGTTACCCATTTGTCTGCCACAGACCCTGTCATGCCACTAAGTACTGGCAGTGCATTCCTCAGCAGACAGTATTCTGAATAAAGTGCACCCATGTCCAAAATGCTTGTGAGCTGCAGAATTTCTGCACAGTGGAGCAGTTCATTCCATACGATTTCTGGCTCAATAAGTGCCATGATCTGCATGCCTTGAAGAGGACTTGTTTCAAATTTGAACCATTTTTTAAATAAGTAGTGGCACGACTGTAAAATCCACAGAAGTCATTTAAAATTTTATCTCTGATGTTTCCTGAAAATGTCTGCAGTGCTGCAGTCACTTTGTAGCCAAAAAAGTTGTCCTCCAGTCTTTTCTCCAGTTCCTGTTTTAGGTTCTGCATTATGCCATACACCTCTGTACTTGTCACAGTTTTACTATCCAGCAGTGCTATTGATTTGTGGAAAATGCCCATTCTATGCTGCATAAAATGGATATAGCACTCTCCCTCAGTAAGTTCATCAATGCTCCTGTACCCATCTTCATTTTCTGCAATGAATCTTCAAATAGCAGGACGACATTCATCTGAACCTTGGCTGATGAAGTACGATTTGACTGCAGGCCAACACTGGAGGAGCCTGTTTATTGCTGGCAGGAGGGAGAGCCAGCGAGTGACCACATAGCGTAGCAGTTCCTTCCATTCCAACTCAACAAAGGTAAACATGTATTTTAGCTCATTCATATTCTTAGCAGAGCTGGAAAATTCATTATATACTTTTATTACTAAGTTTTCCACATCATACCTACCCAGAGCCTTACTGGCATTCCTGGCACAGTTATGGATGACATGGCGCCAGTAGAGATGCAGTGAATTAAAATTTTGCCGGCTAAGTGAATGCAAAGTGGGCACTTCGTGTTGCCACTCTGCTATGTGGAGTGGGCAATGCAAAGTGCTCATTCAGCCTTGTCATTACCACTTCACGTTAAAGCGGAATGGCAACGCGGAGTAAGGCAAAGTCATTGTTTTTAATGGACTTTGTGTTCCTCATTAGGATTCTAAGTGATCCGTTTGATGTTTCAGATTTGGCACTCCCCCACACATCACATGGCTTACAGTACTGTAAATTACATGCTGTTTAGCTAGGCAGGAAGAAAGCGAGTCATACAAGCAGACACTTTTACTTTCTCCTGTGCAGATGGAGAGAGGGTAGCATGTTTTGTGACTGCTGATACTTTTGGATCAGAGTGAGGAGGAGATTAAAACTTTGATTTAGACCCAACAGCTTTTTTAAAGCTACATTTTTTTGTCTTTTCTGTACTCTTTTTTACTTAATTTGTTCTTTCTGTAAATTTTATTTTTCATACCTTTATAAGTAGTTAATTGTTTGTATGTGTCTGTGCAACTGTGTGTGTGTGTGTTGTGTGACAGTGTGAGTAGTGATTGTTCAGAATGAGGGAGCTCAGTAGGAGAGATGGACTAGGGTGAGGGAATGTCTAGGACGGGGCAGCTCTGGGAGAGCATGGTAGTGGTAAGCATCGTACTGTGTGCATGTGTGGAGCGCATGGGTGCCCATTTCTGTTGGACCGCTTAAAACTTGTGAGGTCCCCCCCACCAAAGCAGAACCAGCACTGCCTCCTGTCCTGACTCTGAGGCAGTTGAACCATCACCACCACCACCAAGTCCAGCAACAGGTCCTCTGGAGCAGGATGTGCCTGTTCCCCCAGGCCCAGGAGTGGATCCCATCCCTGTTCAGCACCATGACCAGCAGGCTTACAATACATCCAAGTAACTATTAAAGATATTTATGCTGTGATTCATGACATGATCGTAAATCATGATTTGTGACTGCATTTGTGACCGTGATGATGAAGAAACGTGAATGCTTACCGCCTACAGCTGTACTTCCCTGATGAGCTGTAGCTTAAAACTCCAAGACTTAAAAACACGTATCAGTGAGTACAATGGTGGGGTGGTGAAGCCTGGAGAGATACTACAAAACAGGCTTACAATACATCCAAGTAACTAGAAAAAAAATTAATGTGATTCGTAACGTGAATGATCGTGAATCGTGATTTGTGACTGCATTTGTGACTGTGATAATGAAGAACGTGATTTGTATCTTGAGTGACTCGTGATGATGGTCCTGACTTAAAAATGCATATTAATGAGTACAATGTTCATGCAGAATTAAGCACCACACCTGTCCAGTTCTCTGAAGGGAAGCCAAAGAAACAACTGTGACTTAAGTTACAGATGGAGACTGGGCCCTAAAGAGATGCAAATGCACAAACAGATTAAGATTGTGCTGTACATTGAAGAGATGCAGACACAAAGGCACAACGCCTAACCAGTGCTCACCATCAGAAATTCAAATCTGGAAAAGAGTATCTTTACTGGTTGGGGCGGGCCAAGTGGGGGGCAGTGTACTGTACTGCTGCAGTAACAGTCACTAGTACTAGTACCAGTAAAGATACCACAAAGAAGTACAAAAATCACACAGCTGCAGTGGATAGCAGCTTCACATTGCCAAAATTATTACGTGGCACAATAAAAGGTGTCTGATTTGATGACATGCTTCACACACATACTCACACACACTAAGTAATGCATAGTAAATTGAAAACTTTAGTACTATAACCACATATTTCAAATCAACTAAAATTATGCACTGCTGAACCACAACAATCAGCAAAAAAATGACAAGAAATATTGAAAATATTACTATGTGTACATTAACACAGTTAAACAAGAAAAATATCACCAAAACAGAAAGCACTGTCTTTTTCTCCAAGTTAATCTACCTACATCACAGATACACCCTTCCCCCAAAGCACACTTCCACTGTCTCTCAGTACAGAGACTGAATGTTGTACATTAACATTCAAAATCCATACACAAACAATAAACTCTCGATGATATGAGCACAGGAGGGTTTCCTATAATCGATGAACTAAAGTTTCAGCAAAAAAAAAGACTCAAAAAGGCTTTTTAACAGCTTTTGAAGGTTTGAATTGCAGAGAGTTCTCAGAGAGATCGTCTCCTACAGCTTCTACACACATACCCCAAACTGAGGCTGTGCTGAACAATCTAGAGCCCATGTGACCTGAAATCCCATGAAACACTGCAAAATTTGCCTTTGGAGCTTAAAAACAAGGCGAAGTAAGGCGAAGTACATTATTTTCAATGCACTTCAGCTTAAGAATTAGTGGAGTAGTGGTTTGGGAAGGCGGAGTAATGTGAAGTCATTGTTTTCAATGGACTTCACGTTACCCATTAGCAACGCAAAGTACTCCACTTCGCGTTGCGGAGCACTCCGCGGATTTGCCTTCACTCTGAGGATCACTTCGTAGAGCGAATTGGGGATGACTTCTCCCACCACTAGGCACAGGCAGTTGGCAGACACAAGGTGGGCAACTTCTGACCTTAAGTTTTAAAAAACTGAATAAAGTTTCCCATAATTTACAGAGGCATTGTCCACAGCATAGCTTGATAAGTATGCAAGCGTTAAACATCTGCTGGTCAGGGATTCAATAATTTTTGCTGTGACAACATCTGCGGTTTCATTACGATCTTCATAAAAGTCCAACAGTTTCTGTTGAATCCCCTTTTTGGGATCAAAGTACTGCACAACAACTGGAAACAGTTTTTTATTGCCTTGATTAGAAGCATCCGATGCAACAGAGTAAAATGGATTGCCCATTTCTTGTAACAGCAGCTCCTCCCCAAAAGGTGCCAGGACATTGGTGACAATGCTTTCTGCCTTTGTTTGTCCACAACTCATTTTGGATGCAATACTTGAGTCTGTGTAGATCTGCTGGGCTATCTTCATTCCATAGTCCATGGACAGCTAGGAGTGATGATGCTGGACTCCATGGTATAGTTCTGTAAGTTTGGCTGCCATCACCTTATTGCTTTCAGAACTATTTTCTGCAACAAAAAATTTCTTCATAACATGATTTTCTTTCTGAAGGTGTGTCAGCTGCTGGTGTTTTTCAATTTTTTCATGATTCTTTACTGCGGCCTCACCATCCCACTTCACTGTAAAAGTAAAGCCACAGACAGTGCATTTGGCAGAATTTTCCATTCATGGTCCTGCAGATCTGATCCAGAAAACCTTACTTTCCCAATCCTTGTTGTAGCAGCAAAATATTTTGGCCTTCTTAGCAGGATAGCTACTCCTTTCTTCATCACAAATGGGTTGGAATCTTTTTCCACTAAGACTCATGTTTCTGTTAAGCAGAGAAGAGAGTTTAAGAGTCAAAAAGAGCAACAAAACAGTGTGCAATGGCCACTGTTGGAAGTTCCAGGACAGCAGGATGTCACAGGCTCAGTCCTTTGTCAGAACAATATGAACATTTTATTGTAGTATTTCAAAAATTGCACTGAGTCACATGCAGTTTTGGTGGAGCAATCAGACTGACTGAAAATAGTTGTCCTCCTTGACTTGGCAGTATCAACAACACATAGCAAATAAAAGTTGCCAGAGCATCTCGGAGAAGAGGAGGGAAAGAATCAGCATTTCTATTGTGCTATGACATTGTGCTTTTCATACACAGTGTACCCTAAAGTGTTTCACAAGCAATGCTAGACTAGTAGTGAAGTGACTGAATGTGTAGTGACTGCCTTATCACACATCAGCACCCACCCACAGCCTGGACAATTGCTGAACCGGTTTTGTGGGAAGGGGAATGTTGGTCAGAACACCTGGAATGTCCCCTACTCTTTGCAAAGAATGCCGCCTTAGGTTCTTTTTCTTCCACCTGGAGATCCACCAGGACAGCACCAGGATGAGAAGAATGGACCTTGGTTTAATGTCTCATCTGAAGGAGAGCACTCCTCAACAGTACCACACAGCACCCCCCTAATACTACACTCAGGTGCCAGTGTTTTTTTTAGGAGAAAGTCCAATCCTGCTGTGCGAGGAGAACCCACATGCTTCTGGTCCAGAGAAGGATGTGCTACCAACTGAGAAATGCTGCACACCCCAGAGATATTTTTTGAGTATGTTTTTTACACTTTTAAGCCAATATAGAAACAATATATACCAAGAGATAGCTTCTTAGAGGGTGATGAAGAAACTCATGGTCTGACCTGGTCACTTAACTATCCATTATCAGGCCCCAGTGTTCTGAAAGGTAATAGGGAACAATTTTTACAACCTAAAATGCCCTCCTGTGGTCCCTTTAGCTCATATCCAACATTCTAATATGTGTGTGACCTGGTTTGAAAAATTAATAATCTAACTTGGTTGTCATTGTAACTACCCTGAATCCCTCTCTCCTCACCAGTTGGTGTTTTCTCTTTTCATACTGCCTGAACATTCTATGACATCAATCATACCAAGCCAGGCCATTCAGATTAATAGCATGGAATGATGTTATTGATGTCATAGAATGTTAAAAAATATGAAAAGAAAGAGCAGTAGTCACTGAGGGTAGCCACTGAGGAGGGCTGAACTCTGATCTGCGGTACCCCAGCTACATTGTGTATCAAAAATGGTCAAAGCATATTAGAATACATAACTGGTATGGAAAAGAAGATGGAAGGGCAAGAAACAACTAACTATGTAAAAGAAAACATTGTCCAGCTCCTTTGAGTGAGTTATGATAACAACATACCCTGAAGACTTTAGCAGTGCTAGTAGCATAGCCCCCAGTTAAGATTTTAAAGCAATCTGTGAAAAGAATAGATACTAATGGTTGGATTTTTATAAGGTGATTAAGAAACAAAAGATGTGACCTGGTTAGCTAAATATCCACTATCAGGTCCCAGGGTTCTTAAATGAGTTGTAGTAAAATATCATGAAGACTTTAACAGTTGAAGTAGCATGGCCCATAGCTTGAGCAGTTAAGATTTAAAGCAATGTGTGAAAAAATAGATACTAATGGGCTGCTTCTTATAAGGTGATTAAGAAACAAAAGATTTGGCCTGGACAGTTAAATGTCCCATTATCAGGCCCCTGGGTTCTTAAGTGAGTGCTGATAAAATATCATGAAGATTTTGGCATCAGCAGTTACATTTTAAGTCAAATACACTGTGTGTGTTTTTATTTGATCAGGGAAAGATAATCCTGGCCAAGGAAGTCTCCTCTAACTTCAGGAGTTTTGCTGTGGCACTGAGCTCATCACAAAGATGAAAAGCACCACATACAATGCAGTATTTAAAAATTTTTGAATGAAACATGAAAGGCACTTTTAGGTTTTGGATGAGTTTGTCTTTTTTTGTACTTTTAACAATATCAACAAAGCAAGGGACAAATGCCCCCCCCCCACACACACACACAAAAACAAACAAAACACTACACTACACTGTGGTACAGCTATGTTAATAAATGCAACATACTTGTGGACTGATTTTCATTTTTTAAGATGTGCCTTAGCTGAGTTGGCCATGAGCTATTTCTCTCTCATGTGTGCTGAAGTGGATGATGCAGCACCACAAGAGATGCATGACATCCCACTTTCTAAATCTGACGGTAAGCTTGTTTTGGCCAACTTCACCATTAAAAGCAGCATGGCAGAGTTGCAGAAATTGCCCCCCCAACCCCCAGCAGGGAGCAGATTTCCCTTCACTTACCTGAAGGGATTTCTTCTGAGACAGACAGCAGTGCCAGTGCATCAACCCCATCCCACATCAGGTGAGAGGAAAATGGGGTGCTTTTACTACATGGCAGCACGTGACCCCCAGCCTGACTGCGGGTTTCCTGTTGAGTTTGCTCCAGCCTCCTGTCCTGAACCAGAGACTGAGTGCATGTACAAAACTACCAGGCCAGTCACTGTGCAACTCAGGGCCTGGTCCACTGTGGTTTGCTTGCCTTCCCACACAATAAATACTAGACGACAACTACAGACCCAAGCAGATAATTTGTTTCCCAAATAGTATGCAGAATGCATAATATAACACACCATACAATTGGTGAGCCAGCCTTACAGCAAGCATCCCTATTAAATTAAGTGCTTTCCAAAAGCTGTAAAATTCTATCATTATGAAACATAATTTCTGATTGCCATTTTTTGTTACTTAAGTTTTTTTTGGTTGGACTTGAAACTACAGTCTGTAGACAATTTCAAGTCCAGTCAAAAAGAACTTCAGTAACAAAAGTGGCAAATAGAAATTATGTTTCATGATGACAGAATTTTATAACTTTTGAAAATACAGTATAAATACTGTAGAACTTGAAATTTTAGTTGTCAAATAATTTTCACTATTTTTTGCTGACGCACCAATTTGCGTGAAAATAAAGTTGTGCTAATTAGCACTTTTAATATTTTTTCCATTATAGTAAATGTGATGATGGTGACTTAGCACTAAAATAATTTTATGCAATTATGGTTGCATTTGTGTTTGCACTAAATTTACTTTGTGTGAAAATAACTAGCTCTACAGTAATATAACACACAAGACTAAGACTATTTAAATTGGTGAGCCAGCCTTATAGCATCTCTGTTAAAATTAAGTACAGTACTTTGAAGTCCAACCAAAGTGAACTGTTCAGTAACAAAAATGGCAAACACAAATTATGTTGATTCATGAAATAATTTGATAACTTTTGAAAATACAGCATTTTATATTTAAATAATATAACACACACCAGACTATTAAAATTGGTGAGCCAGCTGGCCCTTCGGCCCCTGCAGCAAGCATTCCATCCTGTTAAAACTAAGTACTGTAATTTTTCAAGCCTGTCCACAGTCCACTCCAGCCAAAAAGAGCTGCAGTACTTGTTGTTATGATACATAAATTCATAATTTATAGTTCTGTGCATACTCTATAGTGATGGGATTCAGAATTTAATTCTAATCACATACTGCAGCCCCCCTCCCCCAAGTAAAAAAACAAATAAACATGAACACAATGGCCGGACACTCAAGAAACATCCTAATCTGGGAACCCTGGAAATTCACTGAAATAATTAATTTAATCCAGTTTAAAACTGGGCAAGCCTCCCTTACAAAATGAAATAATATAACACACACCAGACTATTCAAATTGGAGGGCCAGCTAGCCCTTGGGCTCCTACAGCAAGCATTCCATCCTGTTAAAACTAAGTACTGTAATTTTTCATGCCTGTCCACAGTCCAATCCAGTCAAAAAGAACTGCAGTACTTGTTATGATATATACATTCATAATTTATAGTTCTGAGCATACACCATAGTGATGGGATTCGGAATTAAAATCTAATCACATACTGTAGCCCCCCCCCAAGTAAAAAAAAACATGAACACAACAATGGCAGGACACTCAAGAAACAGTCTAATCTGGGAGCCCTGGAAATTCACTGCTAAATTATTAATTTAATCCACTTTAAAACTGGGCAAGCCTTAGCCTACCTTACAAAGCTGATCCTAGTTGCAGCAGAATGTTCTCCCTCTGTCTCCAGTTTCTTCTCTGGTAAGCAGGAGTGGTGGAGGGTGCAGCTCTTCTCAATGATAGCTCTTCTTCACCCAAAGTTTTTTCTTCTGTCCTGTAGTGGTGGTCCCTTGAGATCAGGTAGCAGCAGCAGATATAGCAGATTTGCAGTGGTGGTCATCAAGGATCGATGCAGAATCAGTCAACCAGCCAGCAGAGGTTGTCCAAGGACAGATAAGGCAGTTAAAAGCTAGGGTATTTATAGCCAGGAATAGGGGTGCCCTTCTTTTGTTTTTATTTCCCTCTGCCTATTCATATTTTCCAGGGCAAGACAGCAGAAGAAAATGATTGGTCCCTTTTTAAGGACAAATAAAAATCAATTAATTCCAGTGGATGATTACTGCAAGTCAGACAGAAACCCTATTGGTAGAAAATTAGTTAGTCAGTAATGGAAGCCACTGATTGGCGTGGCTTTCAATACTGACTGCTACTGTGAAAAACAGACTGAACTCCTAGAAGTCTAGCTGGGCAGGAAATGAGACCAGAAAGTGGCTGGGTCCCAGACAGTTGGAGCGGAGTGGGGGATTTGGAAGGATGGAAGAGAGAGAAAAGACTGTAGGATTCTCAGCATAGAAACATAGATAGCACTGGGCATTGTTCTCATTCCAGGCTGCAGCTCATCTCAGTCCTCCAGTCCTCAGGTTTTAGTCAGAGCATACATACTTAACTTTATTCAACTCATCAGCGACAGGTAACATTATTTAAGACTTTGCTAATTGCTGCACTTCGCTGCATAACCATGCCTGCCATTTAATGAATAATCTGGGGCTCAGAAAAAAAAAATTAGTCTTTTTTTCTTCTGCTCTCAGTCGGACCAGACTCAGAGGTGGCGTGGCATTATTATAGACCCATTCTAGAGGCAACATTTAAATTTTTTATTCTAGGTTGTTGTGTCATGAGTGTGAACAAACTTCATTTTTATGCTGCTCATTGTCACTTATGAGTGCGTACATGTGGTTTAAGTAATTGTAAATTGTTTGGTGTGGCAGTGCTATGGCTGCCACTGCAGAGTGGTGGGGGGGTGCAAGAATGATTTACATTTGGGGTGCGGCGGCATCCACGATCTGTAGCTTTGCTGGGGAAAACCAGAGCAGATGGGGAGGAAACCGTAGAACCAGACAAACAAGTAAAAAACCATGCAATCTGGTCAAAAACTGGACAGGTGGAAACCTTACACCCCACTGTGAGTCCTTATTTTAGGAGGGGCATTAATGGACTTGAGAGGGTACGGGGAAGGGTGATGAAGTTGATTGATAGCCTGGGGGATTTGACCTATGATAATAGATTAAGGGAACTGAAGATTTACCCACTGGAGCTAAGGAGTATTGGGGTGACCTACTCCAGATGTATAAAATCACCAGGGATAGTCAATTAATGAGCAGTCTTGAATTCCAAATAAACAGTAGGACTGTTGTACTTAGAAACCACAGTTATCAGCTGATGCTGACATATCCAAAAAGGAATCTCAGGAGGTATTTCTTTATCCAGTGAATAATTCCACTACGGAAGGGCCTACTGAGAGCTATAGTAGGGGAGAATACTTTTTCTAGTTTTAAATGCAAGCTGAACCATCTCTTAACTGAATCTGGGATTACTTGACCTGCTAGTGCAGGAGATGGATGCAATGGGTGAGAGCCTTCTGTTCATCTTATTTTTCCAAGTATAGCTCCAAGTATGTTGCATGTAAGCTGATCTGTCCGGGGAAAATGCATTGTAAAAACATCCATATCACTCATCCTGTAGCTGTCAGGTATAGTCTTGGGGGTGTAGTGGCTCCCCCCGTAAGGGCACCTGCCCCACTCATGACTCACCCTCTCAGGCACTACACTCACAGGCCTGGTCACATAATGCATTTTGTAGCAACAGTGATGACTGTCACCTCCTTCTGCTTACCCCTTCAGCTGATTTCAATCAGACGATCTCTAAGCAATCGCAAGTATTGTACAAAAACCTGTGTCTACTGGACTTATGAACACTCACTGACAATTAGATGGTGGCTGGCCAAGGTGGAGAGCAGAGGGCTGTGTTGGTCACTGTCACTATTGCCATACTTTAGCTAAGGTGACCTGAGTGGGGGGAAGTTGTGGGCAGGAGGGTCCTGAACAGATAGGTTCACAGAGGATCAGATGCCATTAGAAAATAGGCTTAGAAATTCCTGAGCTCTGATTAGCTGATGCTCCTGGTAAGGTGGGCATGTATCATACAACAGGGCCTGGCTTAGACTACGTGCCAGTCTTGACTGACATGATCAAGGAAACCATAGGGCAAATTGGAATGTTCAGATTTCATTTGCCACATTTTTTTTCTCCAGTTTAGCAGACAAGTAGGTGGTTGACCAACCCCCCCCCTTTCAGAATTTCGAATACAATTTTCTGAATAAATACTATGCACAAATTAAAAAAATACGAAATGAAAGAAAAAAGGAATTAATCTGATCGCTGACCAGGAGAGAGAAAGTGCCATCTCTGGTAGCACAGTCGTGTACTAGAGCAGTGGTAATTTCTTTGTTTTTGGATAGTTCTCTCTCTCGTCATTTAGCCCTGCTGTCAATAAAAGCCTCAGTAACCAGAAGCAACACTACAGTATCTTATCAGAGGGGAAAATTGACTCAAACCCTACTAAGCAAGGAGATACTATAAGTGGTCTGTGACTTTTGCAATTAAGTTACTAGTCATGGTAAAGCAGCTGATGTGATGGCAGGCATTAGTTATTATGGTGTTTCAACAGGTGGGACAGGACACAGCGCAAAAATTTTGGTTTGAATGGATTGAGCTGAAAAATAGAGGGCTTGACAGTATGATTGTCCTTGAGTAGAGAGAATTACGCTTTTTGTTATGCTCCTCTAATTACACTTTTCACCGCGACCATGCTGGTTCAAAGGTGGGGGGGGCATGACAACCAGCTGCAAAGGCAGAAATAGGGAGGATCCAGTACGACATGAATGGCCACTCTTTAACGACCATCTAAAATTCTTCTAGGCTTCTTCAGCATTCACATTTGTAAAATCCACTGTCCGGTCTGCTCCAGACAACACTCCCCCAACACACACACACAAAAGACAATCTGCAGAGCTCTTCACATAGTGCAGCATCATTTAAAAATTAAACTGCCTTTTTTAACCACGAATACCAAAACAATGAATAGGCATGATGACAAATTGCTTAAAACCCCAAACATGCACTAAAGACAAAACTGCAGCTGCTGTCTTTCTCTAGCAGCATCCACAGGAACTCAAGCGCCCTCACTCCACCAATGGTACTGCAGTTATGGCAAAAACAAAACACAGGACACTGTTACAGTTTAAAATGAGTACTGTGTGTTTACTCCTCAGGCTGATTGTCCCAGTCTTTGAGCTCTCAAAATTATCCTCACAAACTAGTACTGGTCAACACTGCACAGAAAAGGCAAAAGTAAATTTAAAACAAGTACCTGTTTTATACAGGCTTAATTTGTTTTTGTTTTTCTACCTCCAGGTTTGTACTCCTTCTGTCCACATCCCATTCCCACCAAGAAAACATAATATTCTAAAGCAGGAGGAAGAACTATTGTATTATAAAATAAATGAAGCAGCTAAAAGTTTTAACATTCAAACATAAAATAATTGCGCTACACCAGCGACCCGGGTTTGGGAATGGACTCGGGTGGCCGGGGGTCAGCAGGGGAGAGGGAGGATCGAGCATCCCAATGGATGCTCTCCTCCCTCGGGGTGGGATCCAAGAACGCATCCGTGTTCTGCATCCCCTCCACAGCTGGTGGAAGCATCGACAATTGAAGGGGATGGAGGTGGCTCCGCTCGTCGGATCCTGGGAGGGGGGACGTCAATGGCGCATGAGAGGTCTGGCGTGCATCAGCACTTCACCACTCGGGACGTACGTCCTAGCACTCGACGTCCTAGAGGGTAGAGGAAACCAGGGGAGAAAATGGAAAACACCTCTCGGCAGCCCTAGATGATAGCCTCTCGGATACCATCTGGACCACCAAAGAGGGACAGACCCCACTGTGCAGGAGGAGAGAAGGAGGCACTCTAGGGGCAGGTCCCATGGAAGGTGGAATGGAGGATGAGAGGAAGGAAGGAGAGGGCTCTGAGAGCAGGCAAGGAGGGATAAAGAAATAAAGTAAAAAAAAAAAAAACATAAAATTATTATATTTTTGAACATATATAATACAGTGGCCCATTTCTAAGTGCAATGATACCCTCTAAGGTATGCACATGGGCTATACCAGACCTTCCAGGGGCCATAAAGCTCTCCACCTGTGGTGTTGGGCCACTTTACACCCCTGGACAGTTGGGTATAGCCAAATACATCCCACCCTGTCAGGTATTATTGCTTACTTATGGAGGGGGAGATCACCAGACTACCAGGAATATTCAAGACAGCTACAGGGTATTCGATAGGGGGTGCAGGAACCACTACACCACTTGACATATTTAAGACAGCTACAAGACAGGTGATCAGGGGTTGGGAGACCACTGGGCTACCAGGAATATTCAGGACAGCTACAGGACAATCAATCAGTGGGTACAGGAACCACAACACCACCATGAATATTTGACACAGCTACAGGACAGGTGAATAGGGGGGATAGGGGTACCACTAGACCATAAAGAATATGTAAGACATCAACAGAATGGGTTGGCCCGTGCACACATGCTTATAGACCCTTAATGGGCATGCAAATGGGCCATAGCTCTTCCATACCCAAAGGGTACTAGTTGATTATGTATAAATATGATCATAGGGGCCCTGGCATGAAAAGAAAAATATTGTACAAGTAGATACATAGGAGTTAATATGACAAGTCAAAGCAGAACAGTGCATTCAACTCCAGGGTCTGTGCTATCACAAGTGCATAATTAGGCACTACCAAAGGACAGGTATCAGCTACTGTATGTGTAATTCCAGTTTAATGTCATAGTTACTCTATCTTACTGTTTACATGTTTAATTATAGTATTACATAGAGGAGACTCTTGCTTACAGTACCTTGCAAGTCTCAGAGGGAAGATAGCCATTAGACAAAGGCACCAATAAAACTGTTACTTTATCAATCATAAGTATTTCCAGATAAACTCCTTACAAATGAAAATAAAGTACAACCACTCAAATTCTTCTACAGGATTGTCAATACAAAACTTGGACAGAGGGTTACAGGATCTTTACTTACCTTAGCAGGGAAAGTAAATTTAACTTAGCAAACAAATAGATACTAACAAATTTAGACTGCCTGTTTTACACAATTGGAGGCTCATCACAATAATTGACTGCCTGCCTGTCTGGCTGTCACAGCCCAGTGACCTCACTGCCACAAGCCAAAATCTGATTTCAAATCACCTTGTGTTCCTGGAGTTATGGAAGCAAGATCTGCTGAAAGGCTTGTTTTGGTTTTAAAACAGGTATGCAATTGTTTGCTTGATATTCGACTGATCTTACAAGGCCATCTTGTGTTCTACCCCCTGCGGTTCGCATTTCAGGCATTCTTTGCTTTTTTTTTCACAGGAGGATTGTGTAATGGCCACAGGACACTGAAAAGGGAAGGAGGCCTTCGGAAAGGCTTTAGCCTGGAGTGCTGTACCCAAGGAAAGAAAAGACTAGCTAGAAGATGAGCATAGGATTGATGGAGCGTAGAGTGGAGAGTCAAAAATGGAAAACTGGGAGAGGAGGATGGAAAATGGATTTATAAAGATCTATAAAGAACAGTGTTTGGTGATTGCTCTACTAAACAGTCTTCAAAGTTCTTATTGACTGTGTGTATAATTTGACCTTGGGACTGTGGGAGTGTTTAACTTTTATGCTCTTTGTGAAAATTCTGTGTAGGCACAATATTTTATTACTTATATCACTTTGGGGGCTTGACTTTCAGATCATTTTAAAATTACAGGCTACTCACTTTGACTTGCAGGTGATTTTCACATTTTTTATTTTTTTGTTTTTCTTAATATAAGGGTTTTTATTTAACATTTGAATTATGGGATGAATTCTCTGAGTTTTTTGCCTTATTTAGTGTTGTTTTATTTTGTTTGTCCTTTTGCGCATTTCACCTTACTATCTGTCTCCAGTTGGCTATTTAGCAGCACGTGCCATTGGTGCATATAACGCATGCGTGGCATCTCTGATTCAGATTCACCATTTGCCTGATTGGTTTATGCTGAACAGTGTAGATGTGCTGAGCTTGAGCTTGTGCGTTTGAACTGAGCTCTCTTTTTTTGCTTTTTGCTTTTTGGTGCCTCAGTTGATTGACACTGGTCACTGCTTTTAACTGCTCTTAAACAAATTGGTATTCAGTGTGGTGCCTTTTGCTTCTTATGAAACTTGATTATAGGCTCTTCCGGTTGTGTCTCTCTATGTCTTTTGTACTAATTGGGACCTGACCAGAGGCTTTGAGTATGTTTAAAGGAAGCAAGCTATGGAAGTAAGTTCTTGCACCTTGAGATTCTAACTTAAGTTAGAAAATGGGCATTAAAAACCTAGTGTCCTGATTGACTGAAAAGTCCCTAATACCCATAATCTATGTAGAAACAGACCCCAGCCAATAAAATGTGCCAGCATTTTGTGCCCCATCACGGCAATCCCTCAGCTGTTTGAATGTTAACTTTCTGACAGCTGTCAAAAGCCACTATTTTCTTGTCCGTATGCCCCGAAACTCAGCAAGTAAAAAAAATGACAATGACAGACCATGTACCTGTATTCTTTGAGGTACTTACTGAGGAGAGCCTCAACAAGCTGTTCTCATCACCAGAATCACAGCAACCATCAGCTGCAAAAAAAAATGGAGAGATCAATGAACTGAGTCCCTTGAGTCAGGCCAGCATATATCCATGAGTGAAAAGAGCTGGATGACATAGAAAGTGATAGGGATGAGGCTAACACACACACACACAAAAAAAAAACACTGGGCTGTTGAAGTGTTCACTGCACTTACATGCTCTCCAATCCTCATGTAGTAAGGACAGCGAGGCAATTTAAAATAAGGATTGGGGACCATGTAAGGGCAGTGAACAGAGGAGACTTGTCTTATGCTGTTGCAAAACACATTTCAGAGAGCGGAATTGAAATCATAAATTCAGTTTCACAGGTATTGAAATGGTCAGTTTGGGAATAAGAGGGGGAGATTTGAAGAAAGTTGTGGGCCAAAGTGAAACTTACTGGATTTTTGAATTGGGGGCAAGATATAGTAAAGGATTAAATGACAATATAGGCTTTGCAGCATTCTTAAAGAAATACAGATTTTAGAAGTCATATGGACATAATATACTCCCAGATATGAAAGAGTTGTCCCTCCATGGTAAAAAGTGGAACCTATATATAAAAAAAAGACAAGCATATAGAAATTAAATGCCTGGAACAAGATTGATTATACACAATCCATTGCATTGAAGAAATACATGAAGTCTCATTTAAACATAAGATAGGCTATTCTGTCTAAAATGAGCTACATTAAGTACAAAGCTGACCATAATGGCTCAGAACATCCACTTTGTTTAAATTTTAAAAGTTCAATTACTAGACTCTGTGGAGATATAGGAGATGTGATGATGATACATAATTTAATCAGTTCCATGTGAATGATGTGTTTGAATTTAATTGATTTACACATGTTTTAAATAATTAGTTATTCACTGGTTTGCACTAAATACATTGTAGCACTGTTCACTTCATTGGCTTGTTAGCAACACAAGATGTGAATCTGTATGTTATAAAATAAGCACTCAGTGTTGTTTTTATATTACTCTGAAGAAGCCTGGCAGCATGCCAGGGGAAACGTTAGTCTGCTCACTTGCCATTTTGGCCACTGTTTTATTTATTTGTACATTTTGTACATAATGGATTTAATAAATCAAGGCTTGAATTCCTAGTTGCCAGTCCATAGTGTAGGTGCTTATCTACTCTTCATTTTGCAAATTTCTGAACTCAGTAAAGCACCACACCAAGTCTCCAGATGCTCACATATCTTTTTTTCAAATTATACTGGCTAGATGCAGTATAAAGCTGTAAAATCTGGAGTCTATTGCAAATGACACATTACATCATGTTTGGTCTGTGTTAGGTTAATATATAGTAAAATGTGTTGAAGCAGGCCGTCATACAACAGCAATGGAAGCCCCAAGCATTCATCATTGAAAAATGCTTGTTTTCATTTCTGTTTTTGTGACTCTCAAATAGTATTTGTTGTTTCATGAAGTTGCCTAAAGTGAGCAGGGCAGTAGTTTCCTGATTTCATGATTCTTCTAAAGTAAAAAGCTATTTCTTAAGGTACATGGAAGATTTATGGAGGTTTAACAGGAGATTGTCAATTTGTTTTACCACCCTTTTGGCTCAGTAATTTGCAATAATATCTCCTTTTTTATGTCTTGCTGAGTCTATGATGAAAGTCAGTCAGAGAGTGTGTGTGTGTGTGTGTCTGTGTGTGTGCATGCCTGCGTGTGTGTCATCTTGAAAGGTCACTGTTTACTTTTGATGTGCTTTTAAAATGGACTTATGTTCCTTTTGGTTACATTGCCTACTCCACACTCAGCTCCGACAGCAGATCTGTTGAATGCGAGAGATTTCACTCCCTCATAACAACACACAGCTGGGGGGCGGAAACACAGTTTGGTTAATGCAGAAAACAGGGACTTAATTTCATTCCTCTCCTCCATAACAACAAAGGCATGGTGCATTAGTAATTCAGACCTCTTTTTCTGAAGACAGCAATAGATCTGCATGGCTCTGCCCATGCAGTTGTAAAAATCAGAAATCGTAGTGAGCTTGAGCATAGGCATTGCAGCATTTAAAATAGACTGCTCATTACCTTTGTTATTTGTTATACAGATTTATCCCATTTTCATTATATTTTAATACTGTAAACAAAGATCACTTGAGTTTCAAAGTTAACGCTGTGATCTAGCCATAAGATGGTGCTGACGTGAGATGTGATTTTGTCATTGAAGTGAGACGGCTACCAAAGACAAATAGAAGCCTTGTGTACCGGCCTATTTCAACTCATACTGTAAATCATCTAAAACCCACAAATGTGCTAATCAATACCTAATATATACATCAGACTGTGCATAACAAAGGTAAGGAGCGCTATATTTTAAAATGCCACATCCAGCTCTGTCTCACCATGATGTCTGACTTTTAACTTAGTGACCCCAGAAAATAGCAGTTTAGATGTCCTTGAAGCACCTGGTCCCAGGACTCTGAGTGCCCTGAATCATAAAATACAGAATCCCAACACAATCAATAAGTACATATAATATTAAAAATGTGCAAAACTGTAAGCAGATAGCTAAAAGAGATCTGTGAGATTAATTCCAGTCAAAAGCATGTCTGAACAGGTAGGTCTTCAGCCTGTCTTAAAGGTCGCCACTGAAGAAGTCTTCTTCATAGATCTAGGTAGAGGTAGCTAGAAGTTAAGATATCTTGGACCCAATATTCAAATTCATGCAAAGTGGACTGCAAAGTCTGCACTACACATTGTGATTTCCTGAGTGCTCCAAGGTGCAATATTCAGTTGAATAGAACACTGTCATTATTTGACTGAATATAGGGCCTTGTCAGCCCAGTGATAAACCACTTAATGCTGCCCTGACAAGGCTCCAGAAGTATGCCATCAAAATGGATAATATTGGAGTGCTATTTACATTATTCAAAGGGTCCATGTAAATAAGCCCATTGGGCATGCAAGGCACTAAAGCACTAAGGAACAATTTGCATGCCTGTTATGGGTTCATTTGCATGGGTAGCAAGGCAGGTTAGAGCAGTGTTGTTCCCACCAATTGCCCAGTCCCAGACATGTATATACCCCTGACACTAATGGCTCCCCCACCAATCAGCAGCCAATTCTGTAAAATAATATCTCCCTGGTGCTAGTGGTCCCCCACAACAATTGTTGGCTTGTTCTATAAAATAATGTCTTCTTGATGCTAGTTATCCCCTTCCCCGATCATGAGACACATCATAAATATTAGCATTTCTGGTGGTAGTGGTCTCCCCTCCATTCCACCACCAGCCCAGAAGTACAAAAACAAACCCTCCTTGGTGTCCAGTGCCCCCATGGCACTGGGTGTGCCTCCCACTTACATTAGTATTATCTGCAGTGCATGAAATCGTATGGCGACTTGCATAGCCCTCCTTACATCTCCTCAGCTATTCCCCACATGCACAGGCAGTGAGTGCTCCTTCTATTTATAGGACAGGGAAAATCACCCTGTTCTGTAAATAAGAGGTGCACTCCCTGCCTGGACATACAGCAGCTGGCTGAGGAGGTTTGAGGAGGTGCTGTGCCAGTTGTTGTATTGTTCTGCACCACTACAGAGAATGCTAAGGTGAATTTGGGGTATGCCCAGTGCCACAGGGTGGTGGACCACTGGACACCAAGGCTTTTTTGTACTTCATGCTGGTGATTGGAGGAGCCACTAATACCAATGATATTAATATTTAATTTGGGGCTGGCAATTGGGGGGAACTAGTACAGGGAAATATTATTTTACAGAATGGGATGGTGATTGGTGGGGGACTACTAGCATGATGGAGATATTACAGTATTTTACAGAATGGGCCAGAAATTGGCAGGGGGTGCTATTAGCACCAGGCAGATATTATTTTACAGAACAGGCTGGCAATTGTTTGGGTGGTGGGGCAATTAACAACATGGAGATATTATTTTATGGAACTGGCTGATGATCATCGGAAGGTGTGCCAGGGACCATATGGAATGATTGTGCTCTGCCTGCAGCCAACCAGCTAGGTGACTACATTACCTCCATCAGCTGCACAGAGTTAAGTCAGGATTTTTATTCCGTGATCTTGGCACTGCACAAAATGACTACACAAAACATTTTTGTGCTACAAAAAGCTGCTGATTATTGGGTAGCATGGTTATTTATGGCGATGCCCCTTCCCTTGCCCTCATACATACATTGGGCCCTATTCTCAAAGCCCTTAGAATGACACAAGATGCCTGCATCACATGTAAATGACACAAGTGGCACCTTCCATCAATCATTGTGCCCTGAGCTATTCTAAAAAGCAGCCTGTATCAATGCAGGCTGCATGCACCAAAAGGAGCTTGCACCAGCCTTGCAACATACAATGAGCTGTGGCATGATCCTATGGTGCTTGTGGAACATGCAGGCTGCCATATTAAGGCAGTATAGCACAGTGGTTTTAGGCTCTGAGCCACACAACTGGAGACCTGAGTCTGAATCCCATAGCCCCCATTTGCATGCTGTGTGACCCTGAGCAAGTCACTTAACTTACCTGTGCTCCCAGGTCATAACTGTAAACAAGCTTCAGTTTAGTGTGTCTCTCCTGGTTAAAAAAAAAAAAATATATATATATATATATATATATATATATTCCTAGCTGGTATTCTCAAAACCCTCCCAGAGGGCAATGGTCTACATACCATTAGACCAGCCAAGGGCTGGTTTAATGATACTTAGAAATCCTTAGAGAGGATTGCATTCAGTACCTGTACCAGTGTGTGGTTCCCCCCAATTCCCTAACATTAAACTATTAATATCCCTGATAGTCCAGGAGACCTCCTTCCCCAGTCTTGATCCCCTGCTATCATAATAAAATGATACCTGGTGATCTAGTTGCCCCCTTTCTCAATCCCTGATGTCCCCTATAATTAGTTACAGTTATAATTCATTAGTAGTCTAGAGGACCCCCATGCCAGGCCCCAATCCACCCTTATCATAATAAAATGATCCCTGGTGATCTACTGGCCCCCCTCCCGATTCCCATGTCCCCAGTAAATAGTTCTGATTATAATTCTCTGGAGGTCTAGTGAACCCCCTTCCCTGATGTCCCTAATAAATATTTATATTTATATTCCATGGTGATTTAGTGCCTTCCCCCAAGCCCCTATTAGGAAATAATAAAACATCATTGGGGGTCTAGTGGACCTCACCTCCCCAACCCAGCAGACAGTTCCCCACCACCCCACTCCACCCATCCCCAAACCAAGCCAGTGACTGGCACAGCCCACTGCTCCCCACCATGGCCAGCCACCAGCTCAGCTCTCAATAAGCACTGTACTCTAGACAGTACATGCCTATTGATTGACAGAGCTGGGGGAGCACTAAATTACCAGGAAATATAAATATAAATATGTATTAGGGACATCAGTGAGGAAGGTAGACCTCCAGGGAATTATAATCAGAACTATTTAATCTGGACATTGGGGATCAGGGAGGGGGACTGCTAGATCATCAGGGATCATTTTATTTTGATAATGGGGGATCGGTGCTGGAGGTCTGATAGACTACCAGGGAATCCTCAAGGACTTTGCCACACATCCTCCCATGTCTTGCAGCGACCTGTCCAGGTGCACCCTCTGTTTGATGCACTGCTATGGTTGGCACAAGCCATGGGACTTTGCCACAGAGACCCTACTGGATGGAGAATCAAGCACACGGTCCCTCTTGTGCAGGCAATTGGCTGAAGTCACCTTTGACGCAACTTGTGCCAACTTTTGAGAATTGCACCCATTATGTTTTACAAGGGCACTCACCCTCTTTGCCTGAGCAACAGTCCCTTTTGAATTTGGGAATCCAGCATAACCCTGGTTTGTGTGGACAAAGACCAGTTAGTGCCTGTGCAAACTTTTGAATATCAGGCCTCTTGTAAACAATGTCAGGTTAACAAAATCAACTGTAAACTGTCTTGAAAAAATTTCAATTAACATTTACTTCCTGAGGGCATGATTTTGTGTTGGAGAAGATGTTGTCTTACTGGTACAACTGCTGACCTGTGATCCCACCATAGCAAGAATTAACTTTATCTGACAGCATCCAAAAGCAGATCCTGACAAACATCCTCATCTTTAGCAGTGGATGGCATTTAGTGGGGGGGAGGAGACAGAGAGAGGGAGGGGAGGGGAGAGAGAGAGAGAGAGAGAGACTTCCCCTAAAGTTCAGATAAGAAAAGTGCCTCAATAAAAAAAAAAAAGAAAAAAGAAACTGCCACAGGCACTAATTTCCCCTAGTGCTCTGCTAGTGCGCTGGTGTGGGGAGAAAAAAAAATGGAGGAAAATGGCATTAGAGGGGCTTAATGAAGCCCAGCATGGCCACATTCACCCATACCTTGCCGCTCTGCCACTTAATTGGTCTGCTTCAGATATGTTGATTGGGTGGGCAGGACAGACCTTCCCTCTTGTCCCTGCCATGAGGAGGAAGCTCATGGGGAAATGACATGACCATGGTAGTTGACTGGGAAGGGGAAGGTAGCTGATGCAGAAGGCTGGGGACTAGATAGAGGAGTTCACCTCTGGATGAAGGAGGATAAAAGGCATATAAAAACAAGCATTTGTCAATGCTAAATATTGTCTCGCTGGCATTGGCATTGGTGGTGCAGGAGCTAAAGATGCATAATAGGAATGGCAGTGAAGTATTGAACTGAAGCCAATGCAACCCTCACCCTGCAGAGAATGACAGGTGTTGGGGTGTGCCTTTGTGTCATCAGTTATAATGCTTATGCCATTTTACTTCACTCTACCCTGCAGACAATGACAAGTGTTGTGGAGTGCTTTGGGGTCATTGGGCCTTATACTTACATCATTCCATAAGGAAATATGCTGAGGTGGGCACAGTATAGGAGAATGGGGTGAACTTTGCGGCCAAACACTCCCAGGCAGACCTCGATACCTGTCACTGGCTGCAGGGGTTGGGGGGGTGGAATGGTGTGAGCATTACAGCCAATGATCCCAAGTCACACCCCTGATGCCTGTCAGTCTCTACAGGGTGGGGAGTTACAGTTGGAAACCCTTGCGCTGTAGGCTCTTGTTGGTATTTTCACTCCACATTTTCAGCATAGGCTTTTTGTGACCCCACCTCATGAAAAGCGGCACTATCAGTTTCTTAGCCATAAGGTAGTTTTGCACAGTGACTATGCCATTTGGTAATGCAGGGACAAAAACACATGTTGGGCAAGATGTGAAAAATGACAACTGTATTGTTCATGAGGAGGTGTAAATAAATTGCAACGTTAAAAATCTGGAGTGAAAATATGAACATTTGGTGAAGTCATTAGCATGCATTGCAACTGCGCAACACACACCCTTAACCCAGTTATTTTCAGGATGTTTTTTAACCACATTTTCAAAACAGGCATTTTGGGACCTCCCCTTATGAACAGTGGCACTGTGATTTTGTTAATTTGTCCCAAAAGTTGATTTCCCACAGCGACCATGCCATTGTTTGCCATAGGTGTGAAAGCACACTTTGGGCAGGATGTGAAAAATGACAGCTGTACTGTTCATAAGGAGGTGTGAAAAAATGCCAGCATTGAAAATCTGGCATGAAAATATTGCAAATTTGCAAAATTGCTGGGGTGCATGGAAACTGCGCAACGCACGCTTGTAACAAAGTCATTTTATAGACGTTTCACCACCAAATTTTCAACATAGGCATTTTAGGACCTCTGCTCATGAACAGTGCCACCGTCATTTCCTTAAACTGTCATGAAAACTGATTTCGTACAGCGACCCCATTATTGTGCGCCATATGTGTGAAAACACATTTTGGCCAGGATATGTAAAATGACGGCTGTGCTTTTCATAAGGAGCTGTAGGAAAATGTCAATTTTTAAAATCTGGAGTGAAAATAGTACAAATTCTGGAGTTACGAGAGTGTGTGGAAACTACTCAACACATGCTCGTAAAACAGCCATTTTTTAGATTTTTTCCACTAAATTTGCAACATAGGCTTTTTAAGAGCCCCCCTCATGAACAGTGGCTCTGTCATTTTGTTAATCGGTCCCGAAAGGTGATTCCGTGCAGTTACCGCAAAATCACCTTTTGGGACTGATTAATGCCATGACAGTGATTGAATTTATAAGGAGGGGTCCCAATAACCCCATGTTGAAAATGTGGTGACAACATTCCCCAAAATGGCCGAGATATGAACCAAAATTGAAAAAAAACCTATTTTTGACATTATACAACTTACCGGCATTTTTTCAGCTTGCGGTAGGCTTTGAAGAGTCCAGACGTGTTCCCGGTCCACCGAAGATCATCGCACCAGACTCTAGAGGTAAGTATGGGGTGAGGAGGGTGTGGGGAGGCAGGGCACGCAGAAGGTGGGCATGGGTTGGGGAGGGGGCAGGGAGACAGGGAAGGACATTTTTCTTCTTTCACAGGTTTAAAAAAAAACATTGTGGGACGGTTTTTCTTTTTCTGGGGATTTGGCACACTGAGGTGGGCTCCCAGTGAGCCACCTAAGTGTTTTTGGGGGTGTTGTAGCCCATGGGGGATTAGGCACCCCCGTTGGCACATACCAAAGGGGGGAGCAAGAGCCAAGGGGGATTAGGCACCCCCCTCGGCACACAACAAAAGGTGGGGGGACATTATGCCAATGGGGAGGGGGCTCCCCCATCAGCAAAATAAATGGGAAAGGGGGATTAAAGCCAATGGGGACTGGGTTCCCTCATTGGCAAATAAAGACTGTTGGGGGGCGCATGATGACAAGGAGGATTGGGCTCACCCTTAACATACATTTTAAATGGGATGGGGGTCATCATACTGATGGGGAGTGGGATCCCCCATCGGCAAAAGTAGTGGGTCAGGGCACTCTGCAGGTGCTGTCACCAGGACAAGCATGTCAGGAGGGTGGTTTATTGTGCTGCTGCATAATTGCAGTGGACCTTTTCTTAGATCTGGTGACCACCTGACTTATGTCTGGTGTCAGCACCTGCAGCTGTCTCATTGGGGAATGAGGGTTGCACCTACTGATGCATGCCCTGCATTCGTCCACAGTGAATGCTCCGCCAGATCTGCTACTAGTGCAATATGTTGGCTGCGCAAGCACGAGCCAATATAAAAAGTTACGATTTCTGACTTATGTCTGTGGATAAATGTATAGTCCTGAAGATGTTGGATAGCTAGTAAACAGACTGAGAAGCCTCAAATAACAAATTATGCACTTTTCTCTGATTCTATGAATAGAGCAACAATCTCATCTATAACTGCAGGCATGTGTACCGCCTACATTATATAGGTATGTGGGGCTTCATCATTTGTATATTTGTACACCAGACAGGTATAGTAACCTTTTTGTCATGTTCAATTTAGCCAATCATAAATAATTCACCATTTTGGCATGCATCATTAGCATGACACTCTTAGTTTTCAACCCTTTTAGTTCATTTATTTCATTTTGTGCTGACCGTGTAAGTGCACTAGACAAATTCTGTCTATTTTCAGGCATGACCTGGGGAAGGGGAATACAGATGAATGCCAACTGACCTTGAACAAGATTAAGCTGTTGGTGGTATTTTTAGTGAAAGGGGGGAAATTTGGCTAGGGCACAGGGGAAATTCCCCTACTGAACAGTAGGGGGCAATGAATCCCATTTGTGTGTGGAATGGTTTGTTGGAACACAGTGACATCCACAGGAGAGCAGAACACCACAGAGAAAATCATGGAGGAAGACTCAAGGAATATACAAGAAGTTGGTCCTCATATTTCAAATAAACCTTCAGAGAAAATCTCCAAAATCCCCAGCACTAGTGAAATCCTGCCTGATAGACCGGAGACAGCGCTTGATACAAAACAGCTGATGAGCAGAAGGAGATTTAGCACAAGCACAACAGCAACTGGAACAGACTGAAGAGATGGGAGTAGAAATAGCCGTATAGAAGGAATCAGCAGCGTTTCTGAAAATCACATCAGAGCCCCTGTTTGTTTTCAGAGCTAAGCAACAACAGGGATTGGAAGTTCTGCAACAATCATGAACAGAGGCAATGCAGTCACAGCAAGGAGAAAATTGGTCACCAGACAAGGCACTACAGAATGCAGACTGGAAACACCTTGCGAATGGGCAATGGATAGCAGATCTAGAGTAAACAGCATCAGCACAGCTAGAAACAGAACATGAGGTAGTAGGGCTCCAAAATGCCATGATGCAGGCTGAAAATATTCCACAAACATTGCAGGAACCCACTGGTACAATCTCCTTTTCACCATTAGAATCACAGCATGAACTTTTCTTTGACACTACCCAAGGGGAAATGGAGCAGGACCAGGCTTTACCCATAGCACCTGTGCTACAGCAAGGTGTACAAATTACAGTAGAAATACCTACTGAAAGAGATGGGGAGGGGTGCCCCAATGTTAGACCTAACTCTGCAAATCATTTTAGCAAAGTAATAGAGCTTGCTAAATGTAGAAATGCCATTAGGCTGAGATACCTGGGGGAGGGGGGTCCAATGGACCACCGGATAGACAGTATGTTGGACAAATTATTTTACAGCAATCTTAAGCTTTACACCAGGAGATGTATAAGCTCTAATCCATATTATGGGGGAACATTCTTTTGATATTAGTTTTAGAACACCAGATCTTTTGGAGTGTTTCTTGGCTAGATATTCTGTCCTTAAAACAAATCCCTTATGGACACCCTTCTAGGTAATCCCCTGTACAATGCAGGCAGCCCATTATATTACTGTATTATTCAGCAATCAGGGGGTAAATATTGTGGATATTATTCTGTAGTTGGAGCAACATTGTGAAGTGGAAGGCTTACCTGAACCAGTCTTTGATTGTGAAGGCTTTTGGAATGAGGGGTGGAGGATAAAGGTGAAAGTGACCCAATTACAACAGGATTTTCAGCATCTACCCAATTGCTTTTTTCTCAGAAGTGTTAAGGGTTTTATTTTCTATCCCAGGCAATCAAGAAAGTGCTATGAATGTGGGTCAAACAGACATATGAGTAATTCATGTGATGAAGTTCAGTGCAATAACTGTGAAGAATTGGGACACTCTGGGTGCTACTGTACTAATAACCCTATTTGTAACCACTGTGGAGATGGTGGCCATAACTTTGCTAACTGTCCAAAGGCAGCACATAATACAGAGGATGCAGATTATGGTATACAGAACAATTATCTCTCTAAGGCATCTAGCGACATGTTGAATCCTTCCAGGCCTCAGACTGTTTCTGACCCATCCTCTATGATGCATAGTGCACTAAGATGATCTAGTTGCACCTATGCTGAAGCAATAAAACAGAATCCCCCACCACCACCTAGAGTATTTTTGCAGCCTGCATCCATCCAACCTGTTCCTTCTAATTCTATTTCCCTGCCTGTAGGTCAAGAGCAACAGGGAAAAGAGGTGCATCCTAGGGCTCCTTCATTTGCACTGATATCAGAACTGCAGCCTGCCACATCACCAAACAATTCAAACCTGGGGGAAATTGAGACACATCATCCTATAGTGGGAAGTTTGGTGTCCAATAAATATGAGGTATTTTTACAGGAATAACCAGAGGAAAGAAGTATATCAGAGGCAGAATCATGTGCTTCTTCGCAAATGGAAGCAGTGTCAGAACAAAGCATGAATTCTGCCTGAGTCAAAGCCCCACGAAAAAAAAAAAGAATGGGTTCTAATCTGGGAGTCAGAAAGAGTACAAGAAAAAAACCTAATCCAACCTAAAACATTTGGTTGAACTCTCATCAAAAGTATGACATGTCGATAGCAAGTCTAAGTGCAAATAGTATTCATTCGGAAAAGAAAAGATTAGCCACTTATGCATTATTTTTTGAGTATAAACCTGATATTGTATTTTTTCAGGATCCTCGGTTAGATGACTCACAAGATTTTTCCACAGCTTTAAATGCTTCATTTTGGGGTCTCAGTTTTTGGCCGGGGGTATGGGAGTAGCTAGTGGAATAGAGATATGCTTTACATTTTCAGATTTTAAAGTAATACATATAGTAGATATTGACCCAGGAAGGGCATTATTAGTGGATGTTCAGATGGGGGGGGGTGGAATTCAAATTGATAAATATTTATGCACCCCAGGGGAAAGTGTTGAGAATTGACCTCTTGAAGAAAATGCAACCCTATTTATTTTCAAGTAAAAATAGTATTTTCAGGGGAATTTTAATGTTAATATATTACTGTCAGATAAAGGCAAACAAAAAAAAAAGAAAAGCAATATTATGTTGCAAATTTCCTTAATGATTTACTTCACAGAACAGGACTCAGGGATAGTTTTTTTAGACAGAACCAGCAACCAGTATTTACTTTTTTTCAGGGTAAGAAAAACTCCAGAATAGATTATATTTTCATAACTCCTACTCTCTGTTTTAGTGAGATGAAAGTACAGGTAGTGGCAACCTCAGATCATGGATTAGTTTTGTTACTGATTTCAAATTTTCAAGAAACTACAAGAGGTCCGGGGTACTGGAAATTAAATCTTTCCTTACTAGAGATAGTGGAAGTTCTAACAGGCTTCCGATATGTAATGGAAGCTAGAAAGTCTATATATTTTCTATATTGTCAGGAGGTCTAAACCTCACTTTCAGGTTCTTGGCAATATTGGGAATGCAAGTAATCACAGACACATTGCATAAGAGTAATAAACTTGTTTATTACTACCAAAAAGGATAAAATCACAGTTGCCCAAAGCAGTTCTTGCCAATACGAACCTGAGGCCAGTGCTAAGCGTTCCCTATACCTCGAGGTTTCTTTGTGTCTCTCAGGATCTCTGAGGTACAAGACTTGTGTATCACATTATATACCTATGATAACTACTATGGTTACTGTAAGAGAGAAACAGTTTTAGTTACAGAGATGAGCCCTAGTGGTTAAATTACAGGCGGTTCCATGATCCAAGATAACATTATACAATTTTGTAGTAGTACCTCTGAGGGTACCAATAAGGGTGCAGGGGCCTCATGTAACATTCCCCCCCCGTTGCCTCTAAGGGCAACACAGGCAAATCTAGGGAAAGGTCAAGGAGTAGTGATCGTTTACAAACCTGACATGAGAGTTTTGTAAAGGAACTCAAGCTGCTCACGGTGTTGGGGTAGTGTGTGCCGTAGGCAGCATAGCATGATAATTAAGACAAATATAAAAAATGCTTGTATAATAACAAAACCTTTAAAAGTAATCTCTAACGAGGTGTTAGTCAATGCGTCATTCATGTCACGATAATTAATCAACGAAAGAATAGCTTCATTGGCTTTGGTTATATTATTGCTGATGTGAATGAGGTGTGTGTCTTTCCTGTCTAAAAGTGATTTCAATGTAAGTGTAAGTGGATCTATGTGTACATTAAAATATGATAAGTATTCAGAAAGTGTGAGCAGATAATCAGGGTTACCATGAATGATGTCTGCATCCATAAGGGGGACGGGCGTTATAACAGTATGTCCAATGATAGTCTTCTGGTGGGGGACAAAATAAAAATTGGGGTTATCAATAACACATTTCACAGATCCATAAGTATAGCTTTTAAAGATAGTTACCACACAGTACTCCCGTCAGAATTGTACTGAGAACAAACAGTGGGGAGTCTCCATTTTTGCAACTGTACTGGGCAGGTGTAGGCCTTCTTCGAAATCCATGTTGACAGGTGATGAACCTCCTCACGATATGATTGATAGAGCTTATCCAGAGCCAAAGTAGAATCCGAGGAATCCGTGCCATTAGTGGTGATGTCATTATCCATGGTAAAAGTCCAATCAATACTATCTGGAGAATAACCACAAACAGGCTGAATAACATCAAATACTTCACATCGGCACAAGTAAATGTATTGCTTCTTCACACAGCAGTCAATGTGTGGAGCCACCCAAGCATCCAAGAAAGGATGGAAAACCAGTAGAGATGGTAGATCCAGGCATTCTCTGTAGATTTGTTCATCCAAGTGCCCAATAGAATGTACCAGTGCAAACTTGTCGAACAAGGCTGTAGTGGGATCAAAATGTGGTAGAGAGACAGTAAAGAAACAAACATTGCATCTCTTATGGAACATTTCTTAGCAGTGAAACAAGGACCAGTGTTAGGGTGTCTGGTCATAAACCCCAAGTTCCTAGCTGTAGAAAGAGGAATGGTTAGAGATTGTTGCATACACATAGCAATATAGCTATGGGTTTTAGATCATGGACAATACCATTTGGAAATGTGTCTATCATGTATGATATCAGGGTTCTTCCAGATTCTAGATAACGGAAGAGATTGTTGATGGTAGTGATAATGTATGATCCATAGGCAGAGCAGAGGATCTCTCTAGCAATGTATTGTTTATCTGCTTCCTTGTTGTTCTGTGCAATGAGTGCATTAATGTTGTATTTAGAGTCTGTAAATGCCTTAGCAATGTCATGCATGCTGTATACAGTGTATCTTTCTTCCTGACTAAGGCCATCCACACCATGCAATTATGGAGGTAGTATATTGTTAAGCAAACCAGTGGAAAATTTGGCAGCATAAGATTTGATAGCAGCAATGTCTGCTTTATTCCAAATAGTCATAGCCATACCAAAGAGTCCTGTGACAGTACCTGTTGCACCTGTGACATCAGAACTGTCAACTGCATGTGTGTTACGTTTATGACTTTGATCATCAGGATTGAGTTTTCTCCTGAAGTTCTCTATATGTTCAGTAGTATGGACCCCGGCAATAGGGTCTTGAGTATGAATCTGAAATAAAGCTAAACTATCAAGCAATAACATACTATAAAATGCTGAAGTATTAGTATTGTGACACATACCAAATTCTTTCATATTCCAGTAAGTAAGATTAAACAAAACAGGTATATGCATAAATTGTAAGTTATTAATCAATGAACCAGGATGGGCAGTGGCTGTTAGACAGGGTTCGACCTTAACATTATTTTACTAGCCCTGAACCTAGTGCAAATTGGCCAGGGCTAGTGCAGCTAACTCTCTACTTGTCCGTCTTGACTAGTGCAGGTTTTTCATGGCTGTTAATGAAGTTGAAAAAGTCCCTACTTTAGCAGGTTGTAGTCCTTTTGCTAATCTCCCTCAGTGTTCCAGGTGGCCTGGTGTGATTAACAGCTCATTAAGAGCTGCAATTATCTGGCAGTTGAAGAGGGGGATCCAACAAAAGACTCAATGTGAGTCATTATCACTCAATTGTTAGGACATTCAGCTAGTGTGCATGCTGTGATCAAGGGCAGAGTGCTGTTAAGTAACTAGCTTCCAGTTTGCTGAACTTGTCTTTGATTTGTCCCACAATATTAAAACCAGTGTGCCTCATTTCCCAACCTTTTGAGTGCCTGTATCCAACACTGCAGTGACAGGATGCTATTATGTATACATGGTCTGCCCAGCCAGGTGGTCTGTCCACGCTATACTTTCTCTGGACACCACTGCAGACTAGGCTCTGAAGTGGCCATCCATAGACCAATAGCTGCCATTACTGACTGGTATATGGTTCACAGCTCCTCTTAATGGATCACACCAGTCAATGCCATCAATGCAGTACCACCCAGCATGTCTTTTTATCCTAAAAACAATGCTTTGGAGCATGTATGGTACAAAGCAAAACCTTAGTAAATATATAATTTGAAGGTTAAAATAGGTATTCCTGGTGTGCAAAGATCATCCTATATAGAAAGAGATGTAGTACAGCATCATGCCTGTATACTGCTCTGCTTTGACTGATGAAAGGACACTGTTATGAAAAATCAGTTTTTGTTAGGGCAGAGCATGTTAAATCAATATTTTTGTGCCTGGTGTATAAATATAAACAGATATGTCAAAGTTTCTTACATCCCAGACCCCTGTGTTTCTTTAACTCTCTCCAAAGAAATCCTAGAACTGTCCCAGGCTCACTTCGCAGTGTAAGAAAACTTCCAGAAGTGCAGTTCTGGTTAATCACAGGGTGGAGGATGAGAGTGTCTTTCTCTGCCTGATTCTGTACATTGCCCTGCAGGTCAGGGTGGGACTGTGGTGACGTACATGATGTTGTTGGCAATTGTGTGTGCAGAGCTAGAACTGCCTGATTGAACATTTGCTATTATGGTATTCTCTGGTTTGGCAGGAAGGGGGTGAAGAAAGAGGAAACAAGGGGCGCATGGTAAAAAAAACAATGGGGGTGCTCTGCGTGTGATTGGACTGCAGTCTTTTTTTTTTTTTTTTTGGCTGAGGCAGGAAGCAATGTGGGAGCAGGATAAATATGCAGTAATCGGAGTATTTCTTGGCTTGCATTTTTCCTGTATAACCTATCAAAATTGACCATTATTATTGTGGGCTAGTACAACCATCTGCGGGCTAGTGCACTTTTTAATCAACTTGTCTGGCTGGCTAGTGCAAAAAAAAGTTAAGGTTGACCCCTGCTGTTAGACCACTTCGGGGGTTCAGGGGTATGCTTTGGACATTCCAAAAGCTGTTTATCAGTGGGTGGTAACACAGAGAGATACATGGCAGCAGAAGCCATGTGGTGTACAGCACAACATTTTCGAGCAGAATCCTTAGACAAAGAATTACAGTACAAAGGATCAATTAAGGCAGTAATGTTGTACAAATCAGAATGCCTAAGAGCAGTCTGCAACAAGGACAGAGACCCATTTGGGGATAATTTAGCATTGGGCCAACCCTGGAAAGTTCCTTCGGAGAGTTTGGCCACAGGGAGAATTTGCCCTTGTGATGTGGTTTGCCACTCAATTTGTAGGGTAGATTTATCAGGACCAACAACTGAGGCAGTAACGGTAAGAATCGGAACCTTTCTGGACAGTAATCAGACTATCAGGTGTATTGATGGATACTCCCTCTGAAAGAGATGCTGGATGATCAAGGTGTGGTAGGAGGTTCGGTACCATGTCTTGGATGCAGGGGATAACTCCTGAGATGAGGAGGTCTGAAAATCAAAATCAAACATTAGTAAGTCAGTACTATTCCACCCAATGAGGTGAGGAAAAGTAATTAAGCTCCTTTATACAGTTTCGCTTGGTTTGCATGTAACCATTTGTCAGTCAGTTTATTGTTGTGCAGGAGTCTAACTTGATAGACTGCCGGACTGAGCTTGTTGACAATGGGGTATGGGCCTTCTCATTTATTGGAGAAGGAATGGTTGGGACGTGCAAATCGGAGTACCATTACCTGATCTCCTACCTGCCAATCCACTTCTTGTGCATGCTTGTCAAACTGTACTTTGGATTGTTGCTGGGTCTTGCCCATGCAGTTGGCAACATACCAATGTGTGTGTCTGAGGTCTTTTCTGAGGTTTTTCCACATATTGATCTACAGACACATGGTCTGCAGTGGGTGCGTGCAGGTCAAACAACAGGTGTTTGGGTAATCTCATCTGTCTTCCAGTCATTACCTCAAAGGGTGTGAGCTGGGTGGTGGCTGAGGGTGTGCCCCTAATTGCCATAAGGAGTAACAGTAGTAGGGAATCCTAGGTTTTGGGATTGTCCTCAATGAATTTGGAAAGCGTTTGCTTAATCCGTCTGTTGGCTCTCTCTTCTTGACCTGAAGACTGGAGGTGGTAGGGAATGTGGAACTTTTGTTGAACTCCAAGGAGTTCAAGAGATTCTTTCATTAACTCACCTGTAAAACTGGTTCCTTTGTCAGAGTCTACCTTAAGAGGTAGGCCCCACCTAGAGAAAATCTGTTCCTCCAGGATGTTGGCAGTGGTTTTAGCAGTGCATGTCTTAGTGTGGAAAGCTTCAACCCACTTAGAGAAGAGGTCAGTTACCACAACAGCATACTTGTTATTTCTGCTGGTATTGGTCAGGGGGCTAATAAAATCAATCTGTATGGCATGCCAGGGGCCAGAGTGTCGTTGTGGTCAGAGTTTGGTATTTTGCTTGGTAGGGATGGGGTTGTTTTACACACAAACAAGGCAATTGTCTATGTTCTGTTTAACATCTTTGGTAACACCAGGCCATCAGGCAGTGGTTTTAAGCCTTTGGAGGGTGTTTTCCACTCCCTGGTGTCCACCAGTGGGCGTATCATGCACTTGGTGCAAAAATTCAGACCTGAGGTGTCTAGGGACCACCCACAACTTAGTGGTGGAATCATCTGGCTGTTACCAGATGAGCTTGTCATCTGGTGACAAGTGTTACTTACCTTCATGCCTCTGGTGGGGGTTATGTGTGGGAAGTTTCTCTTCGGTACTTTTGTCAAGGAATCCGAACACTTCCTTGAGTTCATTATCAACATGTTGGGCTGCTGAGAGGTCCAAGGGGGAAAAAGGTTCAGGTTTTTATTTGAGTGCTGTAATATGTACAGCCGCATTGGCCTCTGGATGGTCCATCATCCAGGTGCCCCCCCGGCCCCTTCCTTGGCAAGGGTGTCTGCTTTATCGTTGAAGGCATGATAGGGGTCATGGAGAGAAATGAGCTTTAACTTTGTGTACATAGAGTTGGTGTGCAAATTTTTGTGCCAGTAAATGTATGAATATTACCAATTCCTTGTACTTCACTGGCCTGCCATCAGAGGAGAGGAAGGAGTTCTTCTGCTAGAAAGGAAGGAATTCTGTAAGAGAACAACAAACCCAATTAGAGTCTGTAAAAATGATGGTATCCTCGGTCCCATGCTGGATGAACTCGAGGGCACAGGCCACTGCTGCCATTTATGCATTCTGTGATGATGCTACACTGCAATGCTTAGATATTTTAAGTGTTTCCATAAGGGTAAATCACTAGAATACCCATCCCTACAATTTGTTATCCCTGATAGTAAGATGTTGAACCATCAGTAAAGACACAACACAAAGAGTTGTTGTCCAGTATCTGTGGTGTGGCAGGGAGGAAAGGACCTGGATCTGGAAGATCAGGTGACTGCAGTGTATAGTCATGGGGTTCTCCTTGGAAAAGGAGTCCATGAGCCAGCATAGATGGAATTTTTGTTGGGTATACCTGTATGTCTCTATCCTGGAGAAGAAGTGACCAGTGTATCAACCTGGTATTGAAGACTGACCCATCCTTCACTCTGTCTGAGAGCAGAAAAGTAGTTGGGGTGTGGTTGGTGTTGATAATCAGTGGAGAGTACCCAATGATATACAGAAAGTGCTTGACAGCCCAGTAGGTGGCCAGAAGGTTCCTTTCAAAAAGGCTGCACTTCTGTTCCACTGGGGTCAAGAGCTGTGATGCATATGCAGTGGGTCTTAGGGTGCAATGAACCTTCTGGGCCAGTACTGCTGACATGGCAGAGGTGGCGCATTCCAGATGGAATGGTAGTGCTGGATTGGGGTTGACCAGAGCTTGGGTGGAGGCCAAGGCCTGCTTCAGTGACATCACAACCTGAGTATGTATGGGGCCCCAAGTCCATGGGATGTCCTTTTTCAGTAGTTCATACAGAGGGGCAGCTTTCTGTGCAAAATCGCAAATAAAATCTCAAATAATTTACCATACCTAGAAACCTTCGAAGAGTTGCCATGCTGGTGGGCAATGGCAAGTCTTGCAATCCTTGTATCTTCTTCCAGGTAGGGCTTCGACCTTGGTCAGTTATTTATAGACCCAGAAAGAGTACTTCTTTCTGGCATAGCTGTGCTTTTACTGGATTTCATTTCAAGCCTGCTCTCTGAATGAGTGTCAGTAGTTTGTCCAAGAGATCCAAGTGTTATTCCTGCATGGCAGTTGCCAGTAACAGGTCATCCACATACTGCAAGAAACATTGTGGAGTAGAGAAACCCTATAGGGCATCCATCACATGCAGATGGAACAGGGACGGGTTATTATGGAATCCCTGTGGTAAGCAAGTTCACGTGTACTGTCTTCCTTCAAAGGTGAAGACAAACTTATATTGACTCTTGGAGGCCAATCGTAATAACCAAAAACCATTGGAGATGTCCAGGGCATTGAACCATTTCACGTCAGGGGTCAAAAGTCATAGCACATCAGGTGCCGATGCCACAGTTGGGGAACAACTGGGGGTGACCTGATTCAGTTTCCTGTAGTCAATAGTAAGTTTCCAGGCACCTGTGGTTTTTTTCACAGGCCACACTGGGGAGTTAGCAGTAGAAACGCATGTTCTGATTACTCCTTGCTTGAGAAGTGACTTGATTGTTTCTCTGAGAAAAGGCAAGGACTCAGTTAGAAAAGAGTACTACCTTTGCCTCTCATGTGCTGGGCCTGGCACTTCGATGACAGTGCGCATTCTGCCACAGTCATGTTTTTTGATTGCAAACACTTCCAGATGTCACTGCAAAATGGGGAGAAGCTTTGGAAAAAGCTCATTATCTTTGAACAAATCTATGACGTCATACTCTTTGTTGATAGCAGAGATTGTTGCCACAACGTGCAAATCAGGGATCAAGATGATGTGGTAATGACCCAGAATCTGTATCAGTAGCATGTTAGCTAGATCTACCACACAGACGTGTGGTGCAAGAAAATCAATTCCTATGATACTAGGATAATCGTGCATTACCATCAGTTGGAAAGTATGCGAGTCCTTTAAATGGCCTAGCTCCACCGGCAAGGGTAGAGACTGGTATGCAGGTAACCTAGTACCATCTACTCCTGACTTATTGGTCACCTGTCCAGTGGACCAAGGAGATGTGTCTGGGTGTTCATCTTGCAATACAGACACAGCTGCACCTGTATCTAACAAGACTACAAGTAGGCGGCCCCCAACCTCGGCCTTTGTGCAGTGCCTTCCATTTGTATCCAAGACCAGCTTGATTACAATCTGGACTGGGGCCTGTAATTGTCAATCTGTACTGCTGGGAGCATGGAGAGGTTGGGCCTGGCTTCTTTGAATCACTTTACCATGCTGTACTGATGCTATATAGGGAGGAGCGTCTGGGTTCAGGCCTGTATAGACCTGAAGGCCTGTACTTCTGGTGTCACCATGGCCCATTGGGGTCTGGGTCACCGGTTGTACAGCCACAAGGGCCTGAGCAGGAACAGTGTCCACTACAGAGTGCATTTGCCCCAGGAACTCTCGGAATTTCTGATTTTCTTCGGCTATCTCCCTATATGAAGGGCCATTTCTTTGTTGTTGTGGTTTACCCTTATTCTTGTGCTTTTTATTCTTATGCCAATTCCGGTTCCCACCCCATTGCTGCTGTTACTGTTGTGGTTGTTGTTGTTGGTGTTGGGCCTGTTGGGGGTGTTGGTTATGAGCTGAAAGAGCCTGTTGATGGTGGGCCTGTTGGTGCTGGACCTGCCCTTCCACAGTGTAGTGTGTCGTGGCCTCTGCAATAGGTTTCACAGCAACTATTTTCTTGGAACCAGAGCCCAAATCACGGATGTAAAGTTGGTAAACTTGTTCAGTCTTCCAAAGGATATTGGCAAACCTGTCCATGTTTGGGTATGTGGTTGGCTCTAACTTTTCTTGTATTGCAGGAATCATGTTCTTAAGGAACAAGGTCTTATACTCAATAAGATTTACATCTGCAGCTTCTTGTGCCAGGTGCTTTCCTGCTTGGTAGGCCATCCAAAGTCTCTGGCGGTAAGTCACTGGACTTTCCTTTGCATTCAGTTTTACAGGGTTTGCAAGCATTACTCCTATTACACCTGGGCTGTGAGCAGAAATGAGCTCAGCTGTGACCTCATCAAAGGTGGCATTCCCATCCTGGTGGATGTCATCGGGGGAGTATGGCCCACAAACTAGGATCGATAGTTTGGCGTAGTATCTAGACCTGATTTTCTGCAGCGAGGCTAAGCACCTTTTCTAAGTGACAGCTGAGATTATCGGACTGCTTCATCCGACCGATACTGTCAGTGATTTTCTGACCAGAGTAGGCCATTTTTAGGGGATTATTGGGTCAATCAGGCAGAGATAGATTGTCGCGGGCCCCGTCTAGGGTGGCCCGAGCTGAAGCCTCAGCCACAGTGCAAATAATACCATCCTGAGTGCCAGCCTTTTGTAGAAGCTGCCTAATTTGGGTTTTAATGGCCCGTTTACTCCTCTCGGGAAGAGGTACATTACTTACTGCCTTTTCAGTCATCATTTCTATCTCTTGCCTGTCTTCCACATTAATAATGGCTATCAATGGTGCCATCGGGACCAGGCCTGGGCCTGCTCCCACCCATCATGGGGGCCACCATGTTGGCGTCTTCCATGATGGGCGTCACAGCGTCGAAGATGTATGACATGGTGTGGGTGGTGTGGGGACCCACCATGTTGTGGATGGCAGGGTGGGGTTTCTGGACCATAGTAGGGGTGTGACTGGGCATTGTACTGAGAGATGTCATCAACTAATACCTCCCCTTCAGATGACGTGTGTAAGGCAGGGGCTACGCCTCCCATTGCCTTAACATGTCTTGCCAGAAACTCCCGCTGATGGCACAGTTTTGCCATCTTAGTTTTACATTCAGCATGACTCACAGTTGCAACATCCATCTCAACCTCATCCTGCATTTGCTTCTGCAACACTCTATATGCTGCGCTCAGTTCATGATTGTCCCTAGTAGCCACTTCTTAGTCATTACCTACCTGGTTCATCTAGTACTGTAGTTCTCCCATCTCCTCACTCAACTGTGCATTCGTTGTACCTAACAAGTCATTCATATGCAATGCCTGTCTCTTATCCTGTCTCAAACTTTCACACTCCTGCTTAAACATATGAAGTTCCTGTTCTCCAGCTTGAGCTGAATGATGCAAAAGTGAATCCTTTTCATTGATATGACAATTGATGGTTCCAGCTGCAACAACTCAGAAACCATTGCCAACTCCTTCAATCATTATTTCGCAGATCTGTCTGAGTACACCTCGTGCTTCCCCAATGGTAGTGGTGACAGCTGCGCCCAGTCCATAGCATCATCATCACCTTGTCTGCCCTTTCTTTTCAGGACAGTAGCAGTTCAAGAGGTGCGAAGACTGCCAGCTGGACTCTCCCTCTTCTCAAGTGCTGGCCAAGATGTCTTGGAACCAAAGCTCCTCAGCCTCGGTGCCACCTGGCTTGCCCCTCTGGTGGCACACAGCTTCTTTTTTGTCCCAGTCAATTGGTGTTATTCCAGACATATGAAAGGTCACCAGGGTGGTCCCAATCCTTAAACAGGGAAACCCTAAACTGATAGAGAACTATCGCCCCATATCCATCCTATTAGCAGTTAGCAAACTCTTGGAGAAAGTCGTGGCAGGGCAACTCTCAAAGTACTTACAATCACATGATATAATGTCTCCAGTACAGCACAGATTCAGGAAGGAGCATGGTACTTCCTCAGCCCTCGTTACTGTTTCATCTTGGATCAGAGAGGCCATGGACCAAGGCAAACTCTCGGGGGCTATCATTATAGACCTCTCGAAGGCCTTTGACCTAGTTGACCATGCCATGCAATCAACACAGCTAAGATCTATTGGACTATCCACTGCTGCTCTCAGCTGGTTCTCCAACTATCTGCATGGAAGAATGCAGGGGTTAAAATATGGTAAAGAGCTATCAAGCCCCATCCCAGTAACCATGGGAGTCCCCCAAGGCTCAGTCCTTGGACCCCTGCTCTTCTCCATTTTCATTAATAATCTCCCCACAGCCACTGCTCATTGTAAACTAATCCTCTATGCAGATGATCTGATCATCCTGTCTCACTCCCCAGAGGTGGGGGACATTAACTGCCACCTGAGTGCGGACCTAAGTAATATTCAGACATGGATCCTGAAGCATAAGCTAGTCCTTAATCTAAAAAATACCCAAGCCATGCTCTTTGGGTCCCGGGCTGAGATTAAGGCCTCCCCTGTGCCTTTCTGTGTTTCTGGAAAGGGGGTGTGCCGATCCCAATCACGGACAACTTCAAATACCTTGGAGTAATGTCGGACCCGCAGCTTGACCTTGGCCGCCATATCCAGAACACATGCAAAACTGTCAACTGTAAACTGGGTTTGGCCTATAGAGCAAAAAATAACCTCACTCCGGCTGCACGTATTCACTTGCCAGAGGTATGCTTCTCCCTTCATTGTGCTATGGGCTCCTGTTGTTTGCCAGCACCACTAAGGTCCATCTCTCTAGGTGGTTGACTGCCTACAATAATGTCTGTCACTTTGTCCTAGCAGCCCCTCGGCTCACTCACGACGGTGATCTCTATAACAAGCTAAACTGACTCTCTCCCTCAAAGCACATTGACTTTGTCCTTGGTTGCTTCACAGGGAAGGTCCTTAGCATGGGCACCCCCCCCAGGGGTGGTGAACTTGCTTGTCCAAACTGTTACCTCTTCCTACCACCTTAGGTCTCAGGGGTCTGCTACACTCAAGGTACCTGTGACTAGGACTTAAATGGGTGAAAGGGATTTTGCAGCGTGTTCCTCCCTATGGAACCATCTCAAACTCACATCGGCCTGTGGGTGCAAAACCCCCCGTGATAAAATGTCTGGACTCAGCCCTTACACACAACTGTTGACCCTTATGTTTGTTGGTTTTGTGTCCGCTGCTACTAATCCCTGCCCTTGTACTGTGCCAATCTGGCTCATACCGTTTTACTCTGCTGTACTTACTCTAACTAAAGGTTGCCTCATGACCTGTACTTTATGTATTCTAAATTAAGATGTTTGTGTGTGACATGTGAGTTGTTCCTTACTTGTACCTTGTTGTCCTATGACTTGTAATCTTTCCATAATCATGTACCATGTTGTCCAAATTGTGTTTTGTATGTAATTTCCTGTACTCTCCCGGGTCGTACCTGAAAATAGGCAAAGTTTTGTCTAGTGTACTTACCTGGTTAACAAAAGCTAAATAAATAAATAATAAATAAATTCCGCAGAGTTTGGAGTTCAGACTCCAAGTTCTGCTGAAGTCTAACACATTCTGTTTCCTGCAAACCCATCTGTTGCTTAAGAGATGAAATTTGCAGATCAAGGGTTTGAAACTTCACTTCAGAGGCTTCCAGGGCAGTGTAGAGAGTCGTGACCATCAGTCCTTTAGCTTGACACTTATTGGTTGATTGTCTCGTCTCTGTGTACTGGGTTGAAATCCCCAGTATAGGGTTGTCAGATTGACTTGCATCCTATGCAAGTCAGCCCATCCTCCATGGGAAGCAAGGAAGTTTGAGACATCGAGTCTCAGTTCTGCACAGATATTTAATATGGTGGCCATTGTGTGGAAGGGAATGAAAAATCAAACTGTGAAAAAGGTGCCGTGCTATGTATCAATCCACAGCAGGAGCACTTTATACATAGTCAGGCTACTGTAAGAGTTATAGGCTTACAATTCAAAGCTGTAATGAAGTGAGTCGAATCGGCATAGACCACACCCGAACAGAAGACAGCCAGACTTTGTAAGTGATTACAAACTGGTTTTAAAATGGGAGAGATGATATGGGAAAGTACACCTACTGTCCCCATGGGAAAGGGAAAAGTTATAGCAACTAGTGAAAACTTACAAACACCTGATATCGCCTGCATGTGGTTGACAATTGTCAAGAGGTCTAAACCTCACTTTCAGGTTCTTGGCAATATTGGGAATGCAAGTAATCATAGACACATTGTATAAGAGTAATAAACTTGTTTATTACTACCAAAAAGGATAAAATCACAGTTGCCGTAAGCAGTTCTTACCAATACGAACCGGGATCCAGTGCTAATCATTCCCTATACCTAAAGGTTTCTTTGTGTCCCTTGGGATCTCCGGGGAACAAGACTTGTGTATCACATTATATACCTATGATAATTACTATGGTTACTGTAAGATAGAAACATTTCTAGTTACAGAGATGAGCCCTATTAGCTAAATTAGAGGAGACACCATGGTCCAAGATAACATTATACAATTTTGTAGTAGTCATCAGTTTGTGAAACAAAAGAGTTCTTATACAGAGTCTTACATAACTCAGTGTAGTAGTAAAAATCACCAAAAGGTGGCAATGCTGACTTACATATCTTCATTATTCCAAGGACACAGGTGTCCTGGCATCTTACAAGTAAGAAATACATACAAAATGCATAGAAGAATATATATGTATTAGCAAGCAAAGTGTATTACAACAATATGCGTACATATCCTGACATCTACTCTTATACGGTAGATGCCCTTAGCCCTATATGTTAGTATAACATATGCTTAAGCACTAGCTGTCTACAGTGAACCTCTGAGGGTACCAATAAGGGTGCAGGGATCTCATGTAACAATATGATTCAGTACAAGTATGGTGGGAAGATACAAAAAATGATATTAGAGACTACTTTAAAAAAATAGGTAAAACTAACGGTAGATATAACACAGACACCTATAGTCTTCTTAGGAAAGAGTTACATTAGTCAAATACCCTTCAAAATACAAATACATTTTTTTTTCAAGAGAGAATGTCACAAATCAGGCAGGAAATTATTACTTTACAATACAACAGAATGAACTCTTTGGAGCTAGAGCAAAGATTCGGCACACAAGGTACAAAAGCATTTTGTAATCCATATGATTTTTGCCAACAACAACAAAAACATAAAGAGATTAAACAAGTAAGATCAAGGGGGAATACAAACAAGCTAAGATCTTACAGGAATTAGATTCATATATAGCAAAAACCTTTTCAGCTGATCCAGTCATCCAATAATCTGAGATACAGGAATGGTTACAGGAGTGTAAGCTTCCAGAGATTCCAAATGATTTTGTTAGAGCATTAACTATCCCAATAACAACAATAGAGATACAAAATATAATATCACAATTACACACTGGGAAATCTCCAGGCCCAGATGGGATACCAAATGAGCTTTATGCCCATATTAGTCAGATATTATTGACTGAACTCACACAAATGTTTAGAGACTGTCTGGAATCTAATGATCTCTTAACTACTTTAAATACAGGATTGGTAATTTTATTATATAAGGTGGGAGACAGGGATTTGTTGCAGAACTGGAGACCAATCACTCTATTGAATTCAGATATAAAAATACTGACAAAAACACTGAGCAATAGGATATCTGCAGTTTGCCTAAAATTATTTCCCCCATCCAGTTTTGTTCAGTACCAGGCAGACAAATAACAGATGGTTTGATATAGAAACATAGAAACATAGAAGTTGATGGCAGATAAGGACCACAAGGCCCATCCAGCTGCCCATTTCTTTTTCTACCTTATAAATGTGCCATCGGCCTTTGCTCTGTCAGTGGCCTATCTATTCATAGCCATTTGTATTGCTCCCTTATGCCTATCCCATGCCTGTTTGAAGCCCTGCAATGTATTCATAGCCACCACTTCTTGTGGTAAGCCATTCCATGCATCCACCACCCTTTCTGTGAAAAGAATTTCTTCACATTCCCCCTTAATCGGCCTCCCTCTAATCTCATGTTGTGTCCTCTTGTCCTGCTATTTTTCTTATATTTAAATATGTTAGACTCTTTCACCTTGTTTATGCCCTTAAGGTGTTTGAATGCTCGATCATATCACCTCTCTCCCTCCTTTGCTCAAGGGTATACATATTGAGCTCTGTTAATCTGTCCTCATATGTCTTCTGATGCAGTCCCTGCACCATTTTGGTTGCCCTTCTCTGGACTGCCTCAATTTGGTTGATGTCCTTGTGAAGGTGTGGCCTCCAATACTGCACACAGTACTCCAGATGGGGCCTAACCAGTGTCTTGTACAGAGGGATTATTACCTCCCTCTTACGACTTGTGATACCCCTACTAATACACCCTAACACCCCCTAGCCTTACCTACTGCTTTAGAGGTCTGCTTGGATGATTTTAGGTCATCAGTGATGATGATGCCCAAGTCTCTTTCTTCCTTTGTGACTCATAGCAACTCCTCCCAGCCTATAGGTGGCTTCAGGGTTTCTCTTCCTATATGCATGATTTTGCACTTTGCATTAAATCCCAGTTGCCAATCTTCTGACCATTCTGCTAGTTTATCCAGATCTCTTCTCATTCTGCCCACCCCATCTGGATCATCTACTCTGTTGCAGATCTTGGTGTCATCTGCAAACAGACAAGCCTTACCCTCTAGTCCATCTGCAAGGTCACTAATGAAGATGTTGAAGAGGACTGGCCCCAGGACTGATCCCGAGGTACCCCACTTGTGACTTGCATCTCTTCTGACTGTATACCATTTACCACCACTCTCTGTTTTCTGCCCGTCAACCAGTTTGCCACCCAGTTGACCAACTTCTGACCCACCCCAGCCTACCCAGCTTATTTATCAATCTTCTATGTGGAACAGTGTCAAAAGCTTTGCTGAAGTCAAGGTAGGCGACATCAACTGCTCCCCTTGGTCCACCACCTGGTTACCCAGTCAAAGAAATCTATGAAATTAGTTTGACAGGACCTTCCTTTGTAAACCCATGCTGTCTTGGATCCTGTGCCCCTATGGATTCCAGGTGTTGCACTATCCTTTCCTTAAGGAGTGCCTCCATAATCTTGCCCACTACTGAGGTAAGACTGAGTGGTCTGTAGTTCCCTGCCTCCTCCCTGCTACCACTCTTGTGGAGCGGGATCACATGAGCCCTTCTCCAGTCTTCTGGGACCTCTCCTGTGCTCAGAGACTCACTAAACAATTCTGCTAATGGATCTGATAGTTCCTCCTTTAGCTCCTTAAGTACCCTGGGATGTATGCCATCAGGTCCCATTGCCTTATCCACCCTGAGCTTATCAAGCTCTTGTAGGACCCTTTCTTTTGTGAAAGGAGTAGTGCTCACCTCCTCCCCTGTGTCCATGATGCTGAGCTGGGCCCTGCCCTACCTTCTCTTCAGTAAATACTGAGCAAAGTATCTATTTAGGATAGATGCCTTTACAGGGTCCTCCTCCTCACATGCTCCTTTCTCCATTAAGCTTAGCAATACCCTCTGGATTTTCTCCTTTCACTAATGTATCTATAGAAAGTCTTGTCACCTTCTTTACTGTTCGTGCTAGTGTTTCCTCAGTTTGGGACTTTGCCTGCCTTACTGCCTTACCTGCTTCCCTTAGGGCAGTTTGGTATGCCTCCTATCTTCATCCTACTGTGTTCCCTTATATTTCCTGAAGGCCAGCCTTTTGGCTCTGACCTTTTCTGCTACTGTATTTGAGAACCAAAGTGGTTTCCTTCTTCTTTGCACTTCCTTTCTGTCTAACACAATGGATGTTGCTTCAAGTATTGCATCATAATGCTTGCCCACTTTGCCTGTACCCTCACCTGTGTTTCTTTGCCAGGGCTAGCTTAACTAACTCGTTGGCCATCTTATCAAAGTCAGCTCCTCTGAAGTCCCATATTTTGCCTTGGAATGGGATGATTTAGATGTAGTAGCCAAATTGAACCATACCATGTGATGGTCACTGGCCCCAGGTGACCTTCTACCTGGAGATCTGTGATCCCTTCTTTGTTAGTCAGTACTAGATCTAGGATAGCCCTGTCTCTTGTGGGTTGCTGTACCAGTTGTTTGAGGCCTTCCCTGCACGGAATCCACTATGAGTCTAGTTCTGCAGATGTTCCTGCTGGTATTGACCAATCTGTATCTGGCATGTTGAAGTCTCCCATTATCAGAACCTCCCTTTAGCTGTCATGTTTTGTATATCTTCTAACAGTAATGTGTCTATGTCCTCCTCTGGTCTGGGGCCTGTAGACAACCCCAGTTCTTATGGCTGTCCCATTTCCTGTTTCCAGGGTGACCCACAGTTCTTCTGGCTCCTTATGTGTATTCTGAATTTCTGTAGCTTTGATATTTTCATTAACATACAGGGCCACTCCTCCCTTTTGCACCTCGGTCTCTTCTGAACAATACATAGCCAGGTACTGAAGTCTCCCAGTGTGGTTACTGGTAAACCACGGTCTCACTAATTGCTACTATGTCCAGTTTAGCCTCTGACATTATTGACTGCAGGTCTGGGATCTTATTTCCCAGGCTGTGAGCATTTGTGTACATGATTTTCCATTGGCCAGATTTTGTGTGTGTTAGTTGTTGGGTGAAGTTTGGCATTACTCCTGTGCGTCGTATGGGGAGACAAACCTTTTTTCTTACCTGGTGATGCAAATGAACGGCAAACATGCTGAATTCCTGTTTGACCACTAGCTGAGGGGGGAGGGGTGTTCTTCCCATTCGACGTATGGGGTGCTGCACCCCTCTCCCCATTTGCTAGTTTAAATATTCTGCAAAGACATCAAACTTCTGCCTGATGCACTGACTCCTCTTTAGTCAGATGCAGTCCATCAAATTTAAAGTTCTGCTCCCAGAACTGTTGCCAGTTCCTACAAATCTGTGTCCTTTTCCTGGCACCAGTCCTTGAGCCACGTGTTTAGCTCCCTATCTCCCCTTCTCTGACCTTCCGTCCATCTGCTCCCTCCCAGACTGGCAGGATCTCAGAGAAGGAGATGCCGGATGAAATAGATGATAGTTTGTCACCCAGCCTAGTCAGGTGTTCCTTGGTCTCCACAACTGACCGGCTGGCGAGATCATTAGTCCCTATGTGTACTAGGACATCAATGTTTTCTCCTGCTTTGTGAACAATTTAGCAATGTGGTCAGTGTCTCCATGCTGATGTACCTGGAGACATCTGACCATCACCCTGGCTGGAGATGGGTATCAACTCCCGAATCATGGAGTCTCCTATGATCAGAAGTTTTTGGATTTCCTTTGTGCTTGTTTAGTTTGGTTCCTGATTTGGGTGAGTTTTGTTGTCCTAGCTCCTGTGCCGCAGTGTTCTGCTCTGCAGTGTCTTCTGCCTCTTTATTTGATTTCAGAGATAGAGGCAGATACCTGTTTGTAGTGTTTATATGGTTTTGGAGGTAATGTGTTGGAGAGCAGAGAGTGATGGGGCACCGATTTGCTCCTCTAACCACCTGCCAACCTCCTGGACCAACTACCCTCTGCGGTCGTAGGTTTTCTGTTGATGCTGGGGAAATGGCAGGTGGTTCTTATAATGTATTTCTCTTCAATATGAAATTTGAGGCGTGCAATCTCTGCCCATGCTGCCGGAGCTGAGCCCTAAGATCTCCAAAGGCCCAGCATGTGAGACAGTGTCCTAAATCCTGTAAGACTGTCCTTCTGAAAATTGCTCCACAGTACCTGCAGTTAATGAAATCCATTCCAAATAAGTTGCTGGGTTTGTAACCTAGTCAGAGTAATTAGAAGAAAAAAAATGCAAGTAATGGTTTAATTGTGCTTTGTTTAACTGTTATAACAAGTTAAATTACTAGTGCCTATAAATGAGATCACCTTGTGGAGGCTCCACTGATCCGCCCTTCCTGCTCTGTCACAGGAAATGTCACAACTGTGGTACCCTAAAAAGGAGTGTAGTGGGGTGGTTAGATGGGGGTAAGTGGCTGGGCCCTTCCTGCCTAAAAAGAAGAACCACGGACAAAAGAACAAGGAGGTAAGAGCAGAAACAATCAGTCAATAACAAATGCAGTAACCCTGAAAGCTTATCCTAATGTTAGATAAAACTGTAAAACCTGTAAAGCACCACCTGTAATAATTTCAGAGAAGATATACGCTGTAAGAAACACTTTGCTCCAGAGAAAAATAAAGCAGTAACAGAAGATATACCTCGCAAAAGACAATTTGAATCAGAAGATTACAGGAGTAATGTGTTAGCACACACCTGTAGGCACACCTTGTAATAATGCAGAAGAAGGTACACCAGCAACAACAATTTGAATCAGAGAAAAAATAAAGCAATGAAATGTTAGCAACAAACAGTAGCAATCCCTGTGATATTTCTAAGAGAGATAATGGAAAAAGGTTGCATGGGAGAAATTTCAAGGTTTTTGCTTAGTTTAGAACAAAGGCCTTCGATAGAGTGGCATATTCCTATTTTTGGGCAGTTTTACAGAAATTTAATTTTCCAGGTATTTTCATAGGATGGCTAAAGACATATTATAATTCTGCTTTTACAGTCTCTTTTGTCAATAGATATATGGGAACATCATGTAGAATTACAAGAGGACTGAGACAGGGATGTCCACTTAGCCTGATATTGTATATTTTGTATACACAACCATTACTCCGAAAAGTTTCTTTAAAAAACAACTATGATGGACTTGTCTTTTTCTAGTCTTACAGAAGAAGTGAAATATATTGCATATGCTGATGATCTCTGTTTGTTACAGCTGACCTGACCTCTGGTGGAGTATTAGAAGTGATGATAAATGACTTTACTTGAGGAATGGGTGCTCAGATAAACATCCAAAAAAGTAAGTGTTTATCTATAGAGGATTCACATTCTGGAGAAATGACCCATTGAACATACCTTTATCACCTTTCCCATGTAAAATTTTAGGAATATATTTTGGTACTGGGAACATGAGTTTTTTAATTGGGATATGGTTCTAAGTGAAGCTCAGAAAAAAGTTATTAAAAGGAACAAATGTTTTTTGTTGAAACAAAAAAGAATACACATTATCAAAACATTTTTATTAAGTATGTTCCTGCATCTTAGTGTGGTTTATATGATTTCTCAAAGGCTAGAAACTTGATTATACAGTGTGTTTTTTTCAGGGAATATGGGGAAGTCATCTCAACCAGGTTAAACATAGAAACATAGACTTTGATAGCAGATAAGGACCATTTGGCCCACCTATTCTGCCCATTTCCCTACCTACAGGATAAGTTGTGGATCCTAGTTAACCAACAGCCTATTTCTTCCTACCCCATGCAAGAATTGCCTTATGTCTGTCCCATGCATTCTTGAATTCTCCCACAGTTTTAGACCCCACAACCTCCTCATGAAGGCTGTTCCATGCATCCACCACCCTTTCTGTGAAAAAATTATTCCTCACATTGTCCCTGAGCCATCCCCCTCTATCTACAAATTGTGTCCCTTTGTTCTTGCACATTTGTTTTCCTGAAATATGTTACCCTCTTGGACTTTGTTGATTCCACTGAGGTACTTAAAAGTTTCTATTATGTCCCCCTTTCCCTCCTTTCCTCAAGGGTATATATATTAAGCTCCTTTTGTCTGTCTTCATATGGCTTCCCTTGCAGACCCTGCACCACGTTAGTTGATCTCCTCTAGACTACCTCCATCCCCTTTATGTCCGTGCAGAGATGGGTTCTCCAGAACCAGGCACAGTACTCCAGATGGCGTCTCACCAACTGTCTGCACAGAGGGATAACAACTTCCTGTTTTCTGCTAGTGATGCATCTCTCTATACATCCCAGTATCCCCCCAGCCCTCCCTACTGCCTTCTCACATTGCTTGCCTACCTTAAGGTCATCTGATATGATTACCCTCAGGTCCCTTTCCATTTTTGTTGTTGTTACTTCCCCCCCTCCCCCCATTGTGGAGTCTTCCCCTGGGTTTTGTTTCCCAGGTGCATTGTTTTGCACTTTGTTGCATTGAATCCAGGCTGCCATAATTCTGACCATTCCTCCAACCTTGCCAAGTCCCTTCTCATATTACATACTTGTCAATCAAGAAGGGGGGACTAGGGGTGGTGCAATCTGTGCTCTTTTTCTTTTGCATGTTCCGCAATAAAAATATATCACCTTAATTACAAAAGGTAGACATGGTTTGGAATATATGGATTTGGGATCAGGTAGGCCCTTGGTTAAGTACATGGGGTCAGGACACCACAATTCCTAAACAAAATTCATTACAAGGCTTATCCCCATGTATGCAGCAATGTGTGGGTAATAAAGAAATAAGCTTGACTTCCATTATCCCAGAAAGCACTGTATCAAACTATTTTAGCTCAAATCTTTTTGGAAAAAAAACATTTTTATGATAAGCTGCAAGAACAAATGTCATGTACAGAAAAAATGTTAACTCAAAATAGAACCCCTGCATATATGTGGGATACCCTTTCATTAAGTGCACACAAAAAACTAAATTTTAAAGACAATTTGAAGCATAAAGACAGAAGTGAAAGAATGTGTCCCAGAACACATTGGTATATTCAACAGACAGAAACAATGGAACATCTGTTTTTTGAGTGTCCATATGCCATGTTATTTTGGCACTATTTATACCAGTATTGGGAAGATTCTCCTTATAAGATACTTACTCCAGATATTCTGTTTTGGGGGATAATACCAAAGTCATGGCAAGGTTACAACACAGAGACCTGTTACCTAATCTTGGGCAAGATATTCCAAACTTTGCACCAGGCAAAAAACTTTTGTGCAGGTTTAGCATGGGATTAGCGCGGGTCTGCTATATTCAAAAGGCCAAATAGCACGGGCAAACTGCATTAGCGCCAGGCAAAATCATAATGTATGCAAGGGGCAAACTGATATAAATACAGGCGCAATGCTATATTCAGCGACTAGCGCTACACAAAGTGGTTCTGCGTGACTTTTGTGTGACACTTAGCGTGTTGCACATTACTGCCCAGGAAAAGCTTGTCTTAACCCTGGGCAATCAGTTTTCACGACACTATGGCTTTGTGCAGGTTTTGTGTGGGTTTTGTGTGACTCTTACAAATAAATATGACACATAGACAAAGCCAAACATAGAGGAAGAATGCTGCTAACTGACGGCATCACAATGATGCCATCATCTGCCACCAGTCCCAGCCATGCCAGGCAGTAAGTGATGACCCTGCCACCAGTGGACAGCATGGCAGTGTGGCCATACAGCACACACCTGTGGACCACACTTCTGTGGACACCAACAGATGCCAGCACACACATGCAGCACTGTGGGCATGGAGGATGTTGATGGGAGAGTGAATGAGTGGCCAGGCGGTGCCACAGACCAGGTGTGGTCACAAGGCTGGGACACATCATGAAGTGCACATGGGCCAGTATTGGGAATACCCCAACACCAGCATGCCTTTCAGATAATATATGCCACCCCAGCCACATACCACACAGCTGTACAACTGCCACAGCACACAGAGCCGGACATGTATATGTCACTGTGAGCATCCCATGCCAGGGCTGCAGCATATGTGGGTCACACAACAGCATAACAGTAATGTCCACTGTAAGTAAACACCTGCAGGTTGGGCCTCTCACAGTGTATAGTGCAGTCATCATCACTGCCGTACACACCATAGGCATTGCTATGTCCACACACTACTGGCCCCATTGCTACTGTAGTGCCTGCTGTGCACTGTAGCATGATCTACAGTGTGACAGTTGCATGCAGCACCACCACCATCTGTGCCTATGCTGTGCTGTCCCAGTATAGCTGCAGGCAGCAGAGCATGTGGAAGTAGTGTTTAAAACTGTATAATAATTACTGGCGAGCAATTTTTCTCTATGGACTCTACCAGTTGATATTCACCATAACAACCTGCGGGTTATTATGGCGAACATGCGCTATGTCCTTCAAAACTGAGCACTTCCCTCATTGGCTATTGTACTGTGTGTGGGCAGGCTGAACAGTTTGTTAAACACAGCGGCACCCAATCACCATTAGCAAGTAGCCGCCACAACAATAGTCCTCACCTCCTAATTTTTTATACTGTCCTTATTTTTATATGCCTGGTTGCTCCTACCTATAAAATATTAAAAAAGAACAATATCTGGTTGATCCTGATGTTCAACAGCCTAAGGGGATGCAGAGTTCGAGCGGGAAGGGATCTGTGGCTGATACGTTGCTGTCTGAGGTAAGCAACTTCAAAATGCAGCAGAAAATAATAAATTAAAAATTCTAACTCTGGAAACTGAGGGAGGAAATGTGTGTGTGTGTGTGTGTGTGTGTGTGTGTGTGTGTGTGTGTGTGTGCCTGTCAAACTGAGTGAGACACTCTGCCTATAGATGAGTGAAGCTGGAAAAAATTGCTCACCAGCAATTATATAAAATAAAAGATGGGGAAGTATCTAAACTTGAATTTAATGCACACCTCGGTGTGTGATGCTACATAAACCACTCAGGCTTTACCCTCGGGGTTTATCAAAGCATCCCATACCTTGGGGTGCATTAAATTCTCATATCACACTCTTCCCCATCCATTATTTTCTATATATTCCCCAAGCTGTTTGCACGGGTTTAGCACAGGGCTAAACAGTTAGCCCGGCGCAAACTGCATGCAAATCCGGGCATAATGAGATTCTAATCTGGATGTTTGCCCACAGACTACCTAAGTAGGGTCATTTGCATGTCACTTTTGAATATGGCAAGTTTAGCACTGGGTAAAACGTGTTTGCACTGGGCTAACGGTTTACCCCTGCACTAAACCCGTGGAAACGTGTTAGTGCTGTGCAAACAGTTCAAGGAATATTTCACAGTTTTGCACACTGTACTTTCACATACGCTGTTGCCTGTAGCTGTACTGGGTCCATACATTTGCTGGCACACACATTGGTCACATAGTTCACCTCTACCTACCTTCACGTCGCTGTGCACTATGTTGCTGTTGTGGTTTGCATTTCCTGGTTGCTATATTCAGAGCTGTCTTATTCCAGGGATAAGTTTCCCCCTGCACTCCCAGCCCAGTTTGCCCATCCTCATTCCCATGCTATATTCAGAAGCTGTTTGCCCCAGGCTATTCCTTTTGAATATGGCTTGCTTTGTGCTCCAGGCTAAGTTTTCCTGCCGGGCAGTGCTAATTTAGCCAGCGGGGGGAAGTTTTGAATATCTGGCCCCTTGTGTTGTATTAAATACCAGATCTGGCATAGTAGATGTCAATGGTCCTTAAGGAAAATTTGGATAACACCAGAACAACTCTTTTGGGCATTACAGGGAAAAATCAAAAACATTTGCATAAAAGATAAGCAGAAATTACCTCTGAAATTATACAACAGCTAGTGGGATGGGACAGCATGGTTAGGTACTGGATTAATTGTAATGTTTGAATAGATAAATTGTGTTTTTGTTTTTTAGAACTGTTAGAAAGACCTTACTTTAGTTTTAAAAATTTAAGGAAGGGGATACACTTTAAAAAGTTTTGTTTTGCTTATCTGGTTTAGGTTGCATTAATTACAGAAAGGGAGAGAGGAATAAATACCTATTTTGCTAGAAGAGTTTACTTACATCATTTCTGTGCGGCATTTTATTTTGGAAAAAAAAATCAGCCAATCCCATTTTTTAGGGGTGGGGAAGGGGGGACCTTTTTTGGAGTTGTATGAAGGAATAAGTATTTTTTGGTTTTACATAAGGGTTTCTGAATTAATCATGTTTCTGAATGGTTTGTAAAATTGCCAGAAGGGAATTTATGTTTTAAATACTTATTTTGTTTTTATGATTTGCTTTTGTTTCTTTTTGTAATGTATTATAATTTCTGGATGTTTGAATAAAAAGTTCCCCTTTTCTTAGGCATGGGGGAGAGGGGATTTTTTTTATGAATTGTGTGAAGTACTATCTATTTTGTTTTAGTATAAGGGTTTCTGATTTACATTATCATTTAGAATATGTTTTAATATTTATGGAAGGAGTTGTATGTTTTAAATACTTATTTTGCTTTAATGCTTTGCTTTCTGTTATTTTGTAATGTATTATAGTTTCTTGAAGTCTGAATAAAAAATTCCACTGCTCTTTTCACCACCAGAAAATGCAGATGGGACCTTGGTTTAACATCTTATCCAAAAGATGGCACTTCAGGAGTGCAGCACCCCCCTCATGTTGCACTTAAGTGTCAGTATTGGGATATTAAGCCAAGTGCTTGGTGTGGGAATAGAACCCACAGCCTTCTGATCTCCAAGCCTCAGAGGCAAGTGTGCTACCTGCTGAGCCACTGGCACTGACTTATGCTGCAGTCCCATAAAAATGACTATATCTGAAGGCAGCATGAAGTTACTAAGCAAGGCATTTTTGAACCTAGGAACATTTGAATGGCACAGAATTTACTAACATTTTTAATGTTGGGTTGGCTGTGGTGTATAACATACCAGATTTATACCTTTATCTCTTGTTGCCATCAAGAGAGGCCAAGGACAAAACTAGTGAATCATCTGAGATACAACCTCTACTGTGAGGTGGTCCCTCTTGGCAGCATTCAGTGTGATCAGGAGGCAGTAAAGGTAAGGCTGCAGTCTCACTGAGTATAAAGCATCTGAGATACCCCCTCACTTACCACGTGGTCCCTCCATGAAAGAAGTTCAGTGTGATGATCGGTTGGACAGTATAGGTTAGCCTGTACTGTGACTATGAATGCTGTACCTGTCATATCCAACAGAAAGGAATTAAGTTTCCAGTTCTGTCAATCTGGTATCTTTATATGAGAGCAACATTTATCAGGAAATAACTAACTAACCAGCTAATGCAGTAACCAAACTAATAATAGCTGAATTTCAGCAAAGTTTGATGTTTGGTGAAAAATGATGCTCATGTGCAATATCAAATGCTATGTAAATAGTCCCCATCTTTTTTGAGATATAAATACACTGACCATCCCAATTTACCAATTTAATGTAAAGAATGTGTGCCACTGGTAATATACTGTACAGTGACTACCTTCACTCTATGAAACAGAATGCAATTACATATGCTAAGGTAAATGGCATTTAAAACTCTATTATTTCTCAAACCTGTGGGTATCCATAGAGCCCCAACACTCTAGCCATGGGTAGGGCACCATTTGCCTGCACATCTCCAACAATACCAGATAACGGTGGATGGAGCTGGCATCTGTAATTGGGAACATCCCTCTCTCCTCCAGATAATATCCCCAAAATTCCACCCAGTGCTCTAACTTCGGTATAGCATGAGTCATACACCTTAAATCCCAGTGTAATGTTTGGCAGTATTTGAGGATTCTTATTCAACTCTGCTATTGCAAAAACCATTGCAAGAAGGTACTGGTATATCTCAATGTTGAACCTAAAACATGTTAATTATTTATTATTATACATGTTGTCTCTCCATGTCAAGAGTTACTATAGTTATTCCTGTAATTCTATAATAGACCAGTTCATCCATACAGTTTGCTATAACCTGCAATATGCTTGGCTCACCTGGTAAACTGCACAGCATACCACACTTACTGACACAGGCAGTGATCTTGGAGCTTTTTACAAAACAATAAATTAAAATAGAAAACTGCACACACAAATCATAGCAAAAATATAGAGTCCATCACCAAGCTCTGGCCAAGTAGTATATCCATAAATAATATCAGAAATAATATGAACCAATTTGTCAAGGTTTAACATAATAATTCTCAGACTTGAAGTTTAGCTGACTGTGACATTGACATACCCACCGTCTTGTGACTCCATGTTCCTGCTAAAACAGTTTGTTTTCTGTCTGAGTACATACATTGCACTAATACCTATACAATGATGAGTGTGTCTGTAATTTTTCTGGTATCTCTGACACCAGCACACCATTTCTCACTGGACAGTAGACTTTCCTTCTGCTTCTTGAAACACAAATGTGTCCCTGACTTAGGTATTAAATCTGGTGGCAATCTCTGTTACCTGTATTCCGGAACTCAAATAATATTCACATTTTTCTGCAGTGTATGTCTTCTTTGGATAGTTGTAAATAGGTTTACTAAGCTCAAGATAGATACAGTTCCTGACGTCCCAGTAATTATTCTTAGTATAATTATCGGGTTTCAATTTCTACCATTGGGGAAACCTTGCTGTAATAATTGAGTGTTTATTAAGGCAAACACACACATGCTTTCCTTAGCTCTGCATATGCCCAGCCACAGCTCTTCCACATTTGCGGCGAAAGCTCACCACCCTGCCTTCTTGACCAAACCACACTGCCACTCTAACTTAGCAGTAAGTCTTTTTTTTATTTTTTTATCACTACTCTGCACAAAACAACTACCTGGGGGGACAAAAAAAAACAAACAACAGAACTATAACAAAGTGACTGCTGACCATGCTAAAAGGCAACCAGACCACAGCCTCACCAGAATGTCAGTTTATTTTATAAAACTGCTGTGGCCAAAAAGCAAAACCCAGCAATTAAAAAATATGGGGTGGTGTGTGTAAACAAGAATTTTACACACACCCTCTGTGTTGGGTGCCAAATTAAACCCCATGAGCTTTCCTCTCAGGGTTTATGTGGCACCCAACACCTCAGGGGGTGTATGCAATTCTCATTAGATACACACCACCCTATATTTTATTCTATTTATTATCAATGTAGTTATGCTTGTAATTCTTCTATTATGATGTGAGTTATTAAAGAGACAGTAAAGAAAGTGCATTAGTTGACATCATCTCTTATACATTCATAACACCACATGATACAGTGCTGAAATCTAATCAAGCTGCTCAATCTACTTTACAAACACAATAAAAACATCTTATTAAAAATTATGCTATCAAAATCACTAAATAAATACTAGAAACTAATGTATGGCAGTAAATATATTGTATATATTTACTGGCAGAATACTGAATGAATTAAATGGTATGGGATTTATAACGTACCATACAAATACTGTACATTCTGCAAATGTATGATATGATTTAATGTCTGTTGCTATATAGCCTATGATAGTGTCCACAATCAGGAAAGACTTCCTACATCAAATATATGCACAGTAAGTTTCATTCCACATGGTGCTCTATCTTGAAATTACAAGATGTCTTTGGACTTGATTTAGACCACCATTCAAAGCAACTCAAAAGATACCTGCCATAAGGATAGATTGAAGCACATTTTCTGTGTGGCATATTATAGTAGTAAACAGAACCTTCCAGAGAGAGAATACCAGCACCCATAGTAAAAATGACTCATCACAAATAATGTAGTAATTTGTTTTTTTTTGTTTACTTGTATTTAATAGTGATGGTACACGAAATCAATTAGAACCATGCTAAGGACAGAAGAAACCATCTGGACACACACATACAGTGGTAGTCATACAAAAGTATACTGGTATCGTGCACCATGTGTCATTGTGTGATAGCGGTATACATGTTAGTCAATGGGTCCCACATTTGCACAATGTTGGGTATACTGCACTACTGGTAAACATTTGTGTGATTGCCACTGTACATACACGCTGCAGTTGGCCAATAGAGACTGGTGTTTCACCCCATAAAACCAGGCTTTCTCAGAGTGCATTTACACCCCCTGGTGGCACCTCTTATGTGGTGACATCAATAAAGTTTCATCATGTGTTCAAATCAATTAATTATAACCCAAGATGGCACACACTTGATGTTTAAAGATACTTAGTGGCTTGTTTGAGGGTAAGAGCATACAAATACACAACCCCCCCCCATTCTCAAATTTATAGCTGGGTAATTATTTAATGAGAAAAGAATAAATATAAAACCCTGGTCACTGATTTACAATAACCACTTATTATACACGGATATATTAATCCTTCGAACTTTGCTAATATAGCATAACCAGCCACATGTAAATTATTTAAACACCAGGCTCAACCTTTAAATTACATAAAAACAAAGCAAAGTATTTCACCATGATTAGTTATACCAATCCATTACATTATTTATTCTGATAGTATTTAGGTGAATGTGCTCCAAATGAACTCATTTTTTTTTTTTGGCAAAAAAGCAGATAAATCAATATTTTCATTTAAACCATTTTCTCTCTGAGCTTTTACCTCATAGATCCAAAACATTTCACATCTTCCAATTAGACTTTCTCACCATCCCAGTGGCACTGAGGGTTGAGGCACTGGATGCCACACCTCACACCATGCAGGCGACCCAAGTTCAGTAGCAAGCTCAGGCACCAGGGGTCAGCAGAGGAGGTAGAGGATTGAGCACCCACTGGGCTGCTCTCTTCTCCCAGAGGAAGGGCATGGGACTGTTCAGCACTCCAGCTTTCCCCAGTGGAGACCGGGGGTGCTGCAGAAGTGCTGGACTACACATGCACTGCATGGCTGAAGCAGGCAGGGTTGCTGTTCACCACAGTATCAGGAGTGCACCGCGCACTGGGGGGGGGTGGGATGGTGGAATGCTCTCAGGGGAGTATACAAGAAAACCCCTCCCAACCGGATAGGTGACGTCACTTCCAGTGCAACCATCATACACTCTTTGCCGGTTCCCTGCCAATGCCCCTTTGGTCGCCCTGGGTCATTAGCCACCCAGGCCCAGGGAGGATTCATAACGTCCTTAAAGATGGCAGGGAACACGGTGGGTGGTAAAGCAAGATGGTGATAGAAGAGGCCTGAGAGTGTTCTGGAGTTGAGAGTGATAAACAGAGTGAGAAAACTAACATTAGACTTTCTAGGTGCCCACCCTCCCCCTGGAGCAAGGCAAATCTTCTCTATTTCTACAAATGTGATTGCATGTTTTCTATCACGTAAGCCTTAAACATGTTTGACTATAGCATATGGGTCATCCTCCCTTTGCAGAGCCCTAATCTGCTCACCAATAATTAACTTAAAATGGTATGTGGTCCACCCTACATAATGAGCGCTGCAGCTACAGGACATCAAATACCCCACCCCAATGGTGTCACATGTAATAAAATCCTTCAGAGGAATAACATTGTCACTGTGTGGATGTATGAAGACCCTACATTGTTCAACTATACATGCATTTCCCACACCTGAAGATCCCTTGGGGGGGCAAGCAGCTAATCATTCTTTCAATTCTAGGGAGAACATTAGGGGTCACCAAATCTCTAATAGTTTTAGCCCTTCTAAATACCACCTGTGGACCTTCCTTTACAATGTCCTTCAATTTCACTTCAAGACTGAGTAATCCCCAATTTCGAGAAACAATGTCCTTGACCAAATCTGAATGAACTGAAAATGTGGTAATAAAGGGATATGTGTTCAGTTTTGTTTTAGCCTGTGTCTTGGGAATCAGAGTGATATCTCTACTCAGTGTATCGACATGTTCCACAGCTGAAGCAATGCTCCTGTTGTTGTACCCTTTTTGCTTAAATCTGGTCAATTTTTGTGCCTTCTTATCGAAAAATTCCTTGCTTTTTGTACAGATTTTCAAAGTATGAATTAGTTGTTCCTTTGGAATGTTGTGTATCACATGGTGTGGATGGTAACTATTAAATAACAGCAAACGGTTCCTATCTGTACTTTTCTGGAATAATGTAGTACATACATCTCCTTGGGCAGTCTTAAAAATCAGCAAATCCAAGTATGTAATTTCACTTGGAAGTATATTGAATTTAACATTAAGCACTCACTGGTGCTCTACAAACACTGCACAAAATCAGTAAATTGGGAAACAGTGCTCCTCCAGATCACTAATATATCATTAATAAAGCACCACCACAAATCCAAATATTGAAAATATGGATTTGTGGTGTTGCTATACAGATGTGCCAACTCCCATTGTGCCACAAACAAACTGACATCTCTGGGAGCCATTGTGGCCTCCATCGCTGGGCCTCAGGTCTGTAAATAGTGTTTACCCTCATATAGGAACATGTTTGTTTTCCAGTACACACTTAGATACCTCATTAACAGATATCATTAACTTGATGGAAAAATCTTGATATGGGTGAATGCTCCTTTTTTGCCTCCTTGGATGCAGAATCCTTATACACAATTATTCCACACTTGGGGGGTAGGGGGTGTAGGAGCCTTTGGATATTTTTTGGAAACAAGGGATGAGCATGAAAAGGCTTATATGCCCACCTGGTATTTGCTTGAGTTATCTAAGTGCGTATGGAAGAAAAACATGTTTCTACACAAGATAAACACTATTTACAGACCTGAAGCTTAACGATAGAAACAATAACTAACTATATCAATTTGTTTGTGTTACAGTGGAGGTGGCAAATCTCTAAGCGCCACTGCAAATCCATATTTTCAATTTTTGAATTTGTGGCAGCACATTATTGATGATATATTGGTGAACTGGGAGGGAACTGTTTCCCAAGTTACAGATTTTGTGCAGTGGTTGGAAAGCATCAGTGATTGCTTTGTTAAAAAACTGTCTGACTGTTGCATTGAAAATATCTTTCCCTTCCCACTCCCCAACATACAGAATTGCAATGGAGGGGGCACATGTGACCCCCATTGCTGTCCCTTTAATTTGTTGGTACAGTTCCTTGTCAAAAAGAAACACAATGTCAGTTAAGATAAATTCAAGCAGTTTGAATAAGAAATCTGTAGGTGGCAGTTCCCCTGGACTTCATAAAATCAGATAAAAAGCTGCTGTATGTAAAGCTCCATCATGAGGGATGTTTGGATAAAGAGCTTCAATGTCCATCGTTACAAAGTTAGTAGCTTTTGACAAGGTCAGGGAATGTATTGTAGTTAAAACATCCTTTGTGTGTTAGATAAAGGAAGTTAAGTTATTCACTAAAGGTCTGATGAACGAGTACAAAAATTGAAAGAAGGGTTCAGTGGTGTTCAGTAAGTGATCCGATCTCACTTACGATCGGACATACAGGGGTTGCTGGAGTGATTTGTGCACTTTTGGGAGCAACTAAAATTTTGTTCACACAGGATCTTTCTAAAGTGTTTAGTTTTGTTGTTTATAAAGCGCTGGTCACATGCATTCAATATAATTTCATCTATAGAGTGTTTAAAATTAACAGTCAGATCCGAGTTAAGTCTACAGTAAAAGCAAGTATCATTCCATTGCTTCTGTGCCGCGCTAACGTAGTCCTATTCACTTACCCAACCCCCCTTTCCCTTCATTGTTGTATTTTAGGATTGCCTTGTGATGTAATTACCATGTATTGAATTATTCCACTCAGATGGGTTCTATGTCACTGACATCATCGTCACATCATTTTTTATCATTTTCTATTGGGTGTTGGCTTGAGTCTGCATTACCTTTTGATAAAGGACCACTGTCCAAAACACATCAAGTGTACAGACCTTGTGTGTGTTATGGAATAGTGATGATTCTTTGAAGTACCAGAGCCTGTATGTATTTTATGGATGTAGTTAGTGAGTGCACACCTTCAACTGGTATGCCATTGCTTTTTGGTTGAGAGAACCCCTTTTCCTGAAGAAGAAGAATCAGTATTTATATAACACTTTTCATACACAGTGTATCCCAAAGCACTTTACAAGCAATGCTAGACTGGTAGTGAAGTGACTGAATGTGTGGTGGCAGCCATGTCGCACATCATCACCCACACACAGACTGGATAATTGCATGAACCGGTTTATAGGAAGGGGGATGCTGGCCAGGACACCGGGAATGTTCCCTACTCTTTGCGAAGAGTGCCCTGGGTTCTTTCACTTCCACCTGGACACCCACCAGGACAACACCAGGATGGGCAGAAGGGACCTCAGTTTAGCATCTCATCCGAAGGACGGCACACCCCAGCAGTACATCACCCCCAATACTGCACTTGGATGCCAGCGATTTCTAGATGCAAGTCCGATCCCAGTGTGAGATGAGAACCCATGACCTTCTGTCCCAGAGTCAGATGTGTTACCTACTGAGCCACACTGGCAACACTTTTGTGTGTCTTTCCTACCTATTTTCAGGTACATCCCAGGAGATTACAAGATATAGAGGCTAGCAACTTTAACAGTGAAAAGACAACAACACATGGGTAAAGAAAAATAAATTAAAAAAACAGTATTAAAACAGTATTTGCATATGACACGCAGATACACAATCATGATCTAGGGCTGAACAGGCCAAGAACTGGAGCCTACCAATCATTGGAGGGAGGGGATACCATGATTAAGTGCAAATACTGGCCAAATTGGATTTCAGCTGATCCCACAGGGACCTTCTAAAGAGGCAGTGGGGGTGGCACTGCAAACAGGCACTGGGAGGAAATTCTATAGCCTGGGTGCACAGACAGCAAAGGCATGGTTCCCCATTATCTGTGTAGGGTTTTGGAACAGAGACCAGAATTGAATCACTAGACCTGAATAGGTAAGTTGAGTTAACAGTCCTTAATTGCTCCACCAAAACAAAAAAGAGTGGCCGGTTTGACAACTTTATCAATAATGGAATTGAAGGCAAAGATAAGATAGTTCCCTGGGGAGAACCATTCAAATGTATTTATATGGCCTGATTTTCAAAGCCTCTATCATGGCACAAGGGGCTTGCACCACAATGAATGCTGCAAGGTGCCCCTTGCACCAAAAGATACCGGTGGGAGCTATTCTCAAAGGCAGCCTGATTCAACCATAGGCTGCCTGCCCCAAACAGGGCTAGCACCACCCGTGCACCCATGGATGGGCTGCAACATGACCCAAGGGTGCATGTGGCAGATGCAAGCTGCCACAGCCCCCAAGTGGTATTCTCAGAACACTCCCAGTGGGAGACTTTCTAAGTACCCTTAGACCAGCCAGGGCTGATCTAAAGGTACCTAGAAATGTCTCCCCTCAGAGGCCAGACCATTGTGTGGTATTGTGCCAGTGCCCTGGTGCCCTAGTGGTTCCTCACCAAGGTCTCCATAACAGTGTCATATGCCACCCCTGTACCTGGTGGTCTGGTGGACCCTCCTCCCACCTGCATATGCCCTTTGACCACAGCAGTATCCTGTTGGTATAGCACCCCACTGCCACCCTGTCAAGAAGAGCCCACCATGTCACACACCCCCAATCTGTACCACAAGTCAGAACAGGCACACCCCTCCCCACACCAACTTGGCAGGCCCCAACTGAACTGGCACTGTGTGCATAACACATTACAGTAGGCATTCACTGAGAGCATTTTCTGTACTGTATTACACACTCAGCAACAGTTCAGAGGGGGCAGGCCAAGGTGGTGGGAGGGTTGTACTGATCCTGACTCAGGGTACAGATAGGGGGTGAAAAATGGTGGGCACTTCTTGCCAGGGTGGGTCCCTAGACCACCAGGATGGACCGGGTATCCCACAGGGCATGTGGGGGGGGCAAAGGCCACCAAGTGTGCCGCTGGACCAGCACACAGCCATCTCCAGGCTTGCGGCAAGCCCTCCTGTTGCACAGTGCATTTGATGCCTGTTCAGGCTTGCTGCAAGCACAGGGACTTAACCTCCAGAACCCTGCCCATTAAAGAATCAGGCAGTGGGTGCCTGGTGTACCAGGTTTCAGCACAAGCTGCTGCTTGCCGCAGTTTGTGCCAGATGCTGTACCCATTGACAATCGGGCACTTAGAATTCACAGTGATGTGTAAAGTGAGTAGCAGAGAGAGCGCATTGACATACATTTTTATAAACTACATCTCACTTAGATATGGTGAATTTAGAAGCAGGGGTAAAAGTAAAGAGCCCACAACCAAGAGGGGGGAGCACGCCTGTAACAAGGGTAAGATGCACAGCATGTATGATGATGCATTTGGTCCTATGTGTCAGGCCAATCTTACTATTAACTACCTTACATACAGCACAAATGTGCAAGGAGAGATATAGCTGGGGATCAACGGTGACTCCAGATATTTGAAGGAGTCAGCAATAGTAACAGAAGATCGGTCAGCATTAGCATCATGCAGGGGTTCAGAACAAGATATAATTCTGGCCTGACAGCTACAACGAATAGTTTGTATTTTCTTAGTATTCAGGACTAATCTATTTAATGTAAGCCAAGATTATATTTAGCAGAAGTCAGCCTTTAGTTTTGAGTTGATGACTTTGCTATCCTGGGAACTACACTTTGGTATCAGCATAAATGGTTTAGCTACAATGGGCAGGCATCTGGGGTAAGTCATTAATAAACAAGGAAAATAAGATGGGTCCCAAGATGGAACTCTGAGGCACAGCAGCTAAGACAGGATTAACCTCAGAGAGCATCCTGTTGCATTGACTAGCTACTGCATACCCGGCCGGTAATTTGCAAACAAGGCTAGAGCAGCAACTGACAATCCAAAAGAACATAGCTTTGTACAGAGTAGTTTAAGTTCTACCAGGTGAAAAGAATTGGTGAGATCTACAAAGACTGTTCCAGGAAGTTTACTGTGATACATGATGATCCTAACCTCAGAGGTAACTTTAGCAGGGAGGTAGAGGTACTTTAATCCTTTCGAAAGCCATGCTGCACCAAGAACAGCAGATCAATATTTATGGAGGTACTTCATTAATTGGGACACCACAACTTTCTCTAGCAATTTGCTGATAGCAGACAGCATAGCTATTGACTATAATTTTCAAGACATTTCAGATCCCCTTTCTTGAATACCGGGACAACTATGGCAATCTTCCATGGTTTAGGGATAACTCCAATAAGTAGGGATGTATTGAAGATATATGATGGACAAGGCAAGGAAAGGGGCACCCAAGTGAATAAGCTTTGGTTCCATATTATCATGACCAGCTCTAGTAAAGGGGGAGAGACTGGACACAAGTCTGCCTGTTTCACCCAGTGACACAGTCTTAAGGTAAATTGGGGAATGAGATGAGGGGCAGATGGGGAGGCACAAACTCATCTTGTGAGTTTGGAACAGCAAACAAGGAGGTATGGGCCAACATGTTAAGGAACTATTAATGCATTAACAATTATTTTAGCATTATTACAATTTACCCCATCAATATGCAAGTCAACAGATTGATATTTAAGGTAGCCACCCACTACACTTTTAGTATTATGCCAAGATCACCTGGATCTCAGGCAGAGGTCAATAAGGTAGATTTGCAGAATTCAGTCGTGGCATGTTAGTTACTTTTTGTGTTGCTTGCACACATAAGAAGCATGCCACAATGTGTCAAGAAATTCAGCCATGCCACCACGCAATCAGCTGTTTTGGTGCATTACAAGCTACCAAAACAGCTGATTGCATGGTGCCCCCATGGCAACGGCTTCTCCGTCTGCCTCTCAAAGTCCCAAGGAAGCCGACGGAAAGCAGCCACCTGCCATTTATTGTGCCTTCCTGGTGGAACATTTCAATAAATAAAAAAACAAAAAAGCAGATGGGGTGCCCAATCCCTGTTGGCTTAATGCACCCGACCATGGCTCATGCTTCCCCCCCCAGCTCACTGTATGGCCAATGGGGGTGCCCAATCCCCCATTGGTTCCACTGCTTCCCCAAACAAACTTCCATCTGCCATGCTGGGAGCCCATCCCAGCATGGCAAAAGTTTCCTTGGCCAATGGGGTGCCCAAATTGCCTGGTGCCATGCTGGGAGCCCACCCAAGCATGGCAAAAGTCCACCATCATCTTTTAAAAAAAAAATACCTAGAAAAAAAATGTCCATTGTTGATTCCTTTGCCCCCTCCCCCAACCCACACCACCTTCTGCGTACCTCACTTCCTAAAACCACTACCTCACCCCATACTTACCTCCTGAGCCCAGCGTGATGATAGTCGGTGGACCAGGAACACGTCTGCACTCTTCAAAGCTGATCGCGAACTGAAGAAATGCTGGTAAGCTGTATACAGGAATAAATGGGTTTTTTTCCAACTTTTGTGCATATCTCGGCCATTTTGGGGAATGTTTCACCAAATTTTCAACATGGGGTTCTTGGGACCCCACCTCATGAACTTAATCACTGTCATTTCGTTATTCGGTCCCGAAAGGTGATTTTACAGTCACTGCATGGAACCACCTTTTGGGATCGGTTAATGAAATGACAGTGTCACAGTTTATGAGGTAGGCCCCAAAAACCCTATGTTGAAAACTTGGTGAAAAAATTATTAAAAATGACTGTTTTATGAGTGTACATTGAGCAGTTCTTACGCACGCTCATAACTTCAAACATTTTTAATAGTTACACTCCAGATTTTCAACACTGGCATTTTGCCACACCTTCTTATAAACAGTACAGCTGTCATTTTTCACATCTCACCTGAAATGTGTTTTTGCACATGTAGCACACAATGGTATGGTCAGTGTGTGAAATCAACGTTCAGGACAGATTAAGAATATCACGGTGACACTATTCATGAGGAAGGCCCCCAAAAACCCTATGTTGAAAATTTGGTGAAAAAGTTCCCCAAAAATGACTGTTTTATGAGTGTGCATTGCGCAGTTCCTACGCACACTCATAACTTAGAGCATTTTTAATATTTGCACTCCAGATTTTCAGCATTGCCAGTTTACCACACCTCCTTATGAACAGTACAACTGTCATTTTTCACATCTCACCCAAAATGTGTTTTCACACATCTAGCACACAGTGGCGTGGGCAGTGTGTGAAATCAATGTTCAGGACAGATTAAGAAAATCACCATGATACTGTTCATGAGCAGAGGTCTTAAACTGGCTATGTTGAAAATTTGGTGACAGACATCCATAAAATGACTGTTACGAGAGTGCATTGTGCAATTTTCATGCACCCTCATAAGTTCACGAATTTGTAATCTTTTCAGTCCAGCTTTTCAACGTTTCCATTTTTCCACACCTCCTTATGAATAGTACAGCTGTCATTTTTCACACCCTGGCCAAAATGTGCTTTCACACTTCTGGCACAGAATAGCACAGTTGCTGTGGGAAATCAGTGTTTGGGATAGATTAAGAAAATCACAGTGATACTGTTCATGAGCAGACGTCCCAAAATGCCTATGTTGAAAATCTGCTGTAAAAAATGCCAAGACTAATTACATTACGGGTGTGCATTGTGCAGTTTCTACACACACTCGTGACTTCACCAGTTTTTTTTATATTTTCACTCCAGATTTTCAACATTGTCATTTTTTACACCTCCTCATGAACAGTACAGCTGTCAATTTTCACATTCTGTTCGAAATGTGTTTTCGCACCTGTTGTGCCAAATGGAGCAGTCGCTGTGCAAAATCACCTTTCGGCTAATGAACAGATAGTGTCGCTGTTCATGTGGTGAAATCACAAAAAGCCCATGTTGAAAACTTGGAGTAAAAGTACTGAGAAACACCCAGGGTGTTAGGGTTTTCGACCATAACGCCCTACCCTGTAGGGACTGACAGGCATCAGGGGTGTGACTTGGTACTGTCAACAGTAATGTTCATGCCATTCCACCCCCACCCTGCAGCCAATGACAGGCATCGAGGTGTGCCTTGGACCCTTTGGCCCCAGAGTTCACCCCATTCTCCTATACTGCACCCATTTCAGTGTATTTCCTTATGTAATGAGGTGAGTGTAAAGCCCCAACATTTCAAAGCACACCTCGGCACTTGTAAGTGTCTGCAGGGAAGGGTGAGGAGAAATGTCATGACCGTTATGGGTGACAACACAAAGACACACCCCAATGCCTGTCCATCTCTGCAGGGTGGGGGTGGAGTTGGCGTCAGTTCAATACTTCACTGCTGTTCATATACTGCATCTGTCTAACTCCTGCACTTCCACTGCTAATGACAGCAAGCAGCACTTGGCATTGACAAATGCATGTTTATAGATGTTGTGGAGCTATCTATACTCATGAAAGTCAGACAAAGCTTGGTAGCCTTAAACATTGCCCAGCATTTATCCCTAGACTTTATGAGCGATAGCATGTCACTGTGGAGTCATTTGGTGACAGTGCCCCAACTCTATTCTTTATAAGTGGGGTATGCTTATCTTGCAGAGCAGAGAAGATATTTAGGAAGTTACTTAGGGCAACAGAGGCATCCCCAGTAGATAACATAGAGGACCAGTCAGAGATTGTAAGGTTTCTATGAAAGGACTCTAGGTCTAGTTTAGACAAATCTCTAAGGAGGCTATTCTTCTGGGGTAGTTTGACAATGTGATCCTCCAAATACAGTTAGTGGGAGTATGGTCAGAGATAGAATCAGGGAAGTTCCCAGTCTTTGGGATCCTCTAAAACCCTGTTTGTCATGATCCAGACAAGAAGGGTATTCTGGCCACTTGATGTGGAGAGTCTGGTAGGGTCAGAAATAAGCTGCTTACGGCCAAGATCATCTAGCAGGGTTCATATTTCTTTTCACTTCTTTCTATCCAGTTTAGATTAAAATCATCCGGTACCAGCAGCTGTTCTGTTTACTGTTGTGCCACACAGTAGAATGTACTTCAGTCTCTGCTTATAATAGGTATCGCATTAACAGCATTGAATAGTTGTCTAAATCAAGTCCAAGAGCATCTGGTAATTGCAAGATACAGCACCACGCAGAATGAAACGTACAGTGCATGTATTTGGTGCATGAAGTCTTTCCTGATTATGGATGTCATTGCAGCATGTATAGCTATAGACATCAAATCTCTCCATACTTTAGCAGTATATATCAGTATGGTAGCTTACAGACGTGATACCTCTTAATTATGCAAACTTTTACTAAATTAAATTAATTATTTTGATAGACTGCCAGTAAACCTATGCAATATATTCACTGTCCTACTTTGGTTTGTTGCATTAGTTTAGCATTTATAATTACTGGGTTCCATTTTTTTCAGTGGGAAAAGCCGTGTATTAAATACTGTAATACTTGAGTAGGTATTATGGCATTCATGCAGTTTCTTCCCATGGAAATGCACTCGAGACAACAAACACAGCTCTAGCTTCACACTGTCCATTTTTTCTCACACAGTACTATTCAGACAAACCCACCTGCTTACTACCGTTAGTTCTGTATGAAACATTCTCCACTTCCCTCGCATTACCTAAACAAAATTAAAAAAATATATGTGGAAGTCTAAGTTCTTTTCATGTCCCTTAGAGCAGTTAAACACACAAAGGGGTTGTTTCCTGCTATGTTGCTTCCTGTGCAGGTAAAGAAAAAGCCACGCCCATGTTCTGGTGTCAAGAACTGGTTTACATGACAAGGGGAGAGTTGTTGAAAAGCATCCATGTGTGACTTGCCAGTTTGGTGCGAATTTCAGGAAAAAAACAGAACCCTACAATTATATATAACAAAATACGGGGTGCAGTGTGTAAACTCGAATTAAACACACCCTCATTGTTGGATGGCTATCATAAACTCCTCGGGCTTCACCCTCGGGGTTTATGTGCCATCCAAAAACTCAGTGTGTGTTAAATTGTCATAACACACTGCACCCCATGCTTTATCCTATACTTAATAACATGTTTTTAATAGGATCTTTTTGTGCATCTGTAACTTTCATTGAGCACCCTGATTAGATATGAGCACTCTCTGATGTGGTTATATGAGTACATAAGGGGTAATGTCAATTAATTTACTTATCTCTGAGGAAGCCCCTACTGACAGGGGTGAAACATCAGGTCTAGTCCACCAGATAGTGGTTTTGCTCCTAGTCATCTAAGTCTGCATCTTGTTTTACTATGCTGAATATTGTTTTAAATGATTTGTTTGAAATAAATAAATTAAATGGGAATAATGGTGAGATGGTATCTTCTGCATCTAGTGCAGTGTTCAGTTCATTGGGTACAGGTGTGCCCTACCTCTGTCCTTTTTTGAATATATGTTATTGATTGGGCACTGCTTCAACTCTTCAGTGGAGCGGTGGTAATATTTGTATATCAGCCAGCAAATAAGCAGCCAAAGCAGATGAATTCCAAATGAAAAAGACCCTTTTCAATGCAAATTCTCTTAACAAAGCAGGGAAAAAAAGCATAGCAAAAATATTACATACAATAAGAAGTGTACCAACGAAAAATATTTTAAAGTCTTCCCAGAAGCCATAGCAGGTCTTCATTTCATAGGTTTTTTCATAGGTTGTTTCGAGCATAGATGGACAATCTGCCCTTTCTGCTTCTCACTCTTCATTATTGATTGTAACCCTTGTTATTTCTATTTTGTAAATGACTGTACAATTTTATTTTAAAATCCTGCTTACTACCACTTCCTACAACCTCCAATGGCAGACTGCTCCAACACGCTCTGTCAAAGCCACATTTCCCTCTTTTTTATTCTGCTAAATTCTCCATGTTGCCTAAGACTAAGACAGTGTGACAAGGCAGCAGGTAAAGCAAATATGATGCTGGGATGCGTAGGCAGGGGCATCACCAGCAGGAAAAGGGAGGTCATAATTCTGCTATACAAGACATTAGTGAGGCCTCACCTGGAGTACAGTGTACAGTTCTGGAGACCTTACATACGAAAGGACATAGACATGGTAGAAAAGGTTCAGAGGAGGGCAACAAAGATGGTACATGGATTGCATCACAAGTCCTATAAGGACAGGTTGAAGGAATTAAATATGTATTTCCTAGAGGAGAGAAGGGAGAGAGGGGACATGATAGAGACATACAAGTATCTTACAGGGAGGAACAGGGTGCAAGAATACACTATTTTGAAGCAAAAAAGATGTTCCAGCACTATAGGGCATGGGATAAAGTTGGAGGGAGGACGATTCAGAAGAAATGTGAGGAAGAATTTCTTCACAGAATGAGTGTTGGACAGGTGGAACACCCTGCCAGAGGAAGTGGTGGGGGCTGAAACAATCACGGGATTTAAGAATGTATGGGATAGACATAAAGGAATTCTGGAAGTCAGGGGTAAGGGGCAACAGAGTCCTAAGAAAACATAAACTGAAGTTACAAACTCAAATGGGCAGTCTAGGTGGGCCATAGGCCCTTATCTGCCTACACTGCCTATGCATCTATGTATCTATGTATCTATGCACTATGAGATCTAGTTGTAAACTCCCTTTTAGTTCCATCCCTGTGCAGTCCCACAAAATCATTATTCTCAAATGCACCATTCACCAAACATTGATCCCCCATCCTCCTATATTTCAATGAGTAAAGTACTCATCTTTCCAGTTTCTCTTTGTAACCCAAATCCTGCACATCCACAGAATTCTTGATTGCTCTCCTTTGCACCCCCTTCCAACATTTAATTCCCCCCTTTGTATACGGTGCTCAGAACTTAAAACAATACTCCAAATGGGGACTTACCAATGCTTATACAGAGGCATCATTATCCTGCCACTAGTCTGCATGTGTCTCCTAATGCAACCCAGTATGGTATAGCATTTTTTCATTGTGTTGCCCAAATGCCTTTTCATGGATAAACCATCTGTAATAATGATAATAATAATGGCCAGATCCCTTTCTTCCTGCACTGCTTACAGCTCTTTCCCATTTAATGTATATTTAGCCTTTTAATTAAATCTTCCCAAGTGCATGGCCTTGCACTTTTCTGTGTTGAATTTCAATCTGTTTTCCTCTGCTCATTTCTCCAGTCTCTGTAGTTATTTCCTTAAGTTTTCAATCTCTTCATCATTCCATACTGTGGGTCCTAATTCAGAATCATCAGCAAATTTAGCTAACTAAATGGTGTCTTCACAGTACATAATCGACTCAAACATTTTGAATAGACACTGTCCCAATTCCGATTTCTGCAGCACTCCTCTTGTCACCCCATCTGGTCTGACAGTTCCTGTCTCAAGGAGACCCTTTGCTGCCTATCAGTTAGCCATGACTTGATCCATTTAACCAACCTTCAATTTACTCCTACACGTTGAAGTTTTTCCAGTCAATTATAAATGATCTAGAGTATCAAGAGTCTTTTTCTAATCCAAGAAAATCACATCTACAGGTATCCCTCTATCTGGGGCCCTACTGAGTCTTTCATTAAAGTTTAATAGTTTTGTCAAACCTGACCTCCGCCAGTGAACCCAGGCTGGGTACTATCCTGCAAGCCATTATCATTTATACAATTTTCCACTTCCTCCTTTACTATCCTTTCCAATTTCTTTTTTTTTTTGAAATTACTCTTTATTCTCCTCTCAGCCTGCCTCCTCTGACCCTTCAGTGAGGACCCCCGGACATCCCACTGCCCGGAACCCTGCCCACACAGACCACAGATCCCCATGGAGCCGCGGATTACCCCCCGGGTGGGGACAAGGTGGGGGGTTCCAACCCCGTAACTTACGTTTCGTCGGTCTCATGGTCTGCTGGGCAGGCACGGGCACATCATGGGTACGTCCAAAGTCCTCCCATCTTCCCTGCCGAGGCAGACTCGTTCCACGTTTTCTCCCTCCCCGAGCAGCCAACGACCTCCCCTGATGTGCACGTTGACGTCTGTGCTGCTCAACGGCCAGCCATCCCCTGGTGGGGCTTGCAGTTCCCCGAGCCTCCGCTCGGGGTCGTGCAAGTGCCGGGCATCGGCCGAATCCCTCCCCGGACCAGGCGAGCTGTCGTTGGACGCTCAAGCTTGTCTCCCCCCGGCCGACCCACCGATGACCCGAGTCCGCTCCCGAACCCGGGTCGCCGGCACGGAGCGAGGTGTGGCGTCCAGCGCCTCAACCCTCAGCGCCACCAGGCCAGCCATCCTTTCCAATTTCTTTGCACAAGACCAAGGTTAGGCTCACCGGTCTGTAATTATTACATTGCCCCTTGCCTACTTTCTTATAAATTAGAAAAAACTGCTGTCTTTTTTTTTAACTTGTTATAACTTTTCATGAATCTAATGAGGTTTGAAATATTCTAGTCACAGGTGCTGCCAATTCATTTGCCAACTCTATAAGCAGCCTTGGGTGCAGGTCATCCAGCCACAGGGCTTTATTCAGTTTATTACTTCTTAACTTTTCTCTAATATCACCGTTTTCAATCACTACTCCCATGTATTTATCCATATCCCCTTTTTGTATTATCCTATTATCCTTGGGTCTAAATACTGTACTGAAATATTTTTTCAATACCTGTGCCATCTGTTTGTCCTCAGACACCATGTTACCTGTCTCATCTACAAGAGGACGTACCCTTTGCATATTACCTCTTTTATAGTTAACATAGTGGTAGAGGATTTGTAATTATCCTTTACCTTTCTTGCCAACTCAATGGCCTTGTTCACACTAGAGTATTTAAAATGGTTTAACAAGCTTATACCATTTTAAAGAGCCCTAGCACAGTTTGTGTTCGCACTACACACATGCTTGCTAATCCGTTTTTTAAAACCAAGTTTAAACCCTGATAAGACCTAGACTTAAACACAGTTTTAAAAATGTTTCGGGAGTTAAATCAGACTAACCTGTAGTGCGAACGCTCTGGCATGGTTCCCTTTCATGCAGCCAGATGTCCTCGATTGGGAACCAGTTGATGGTTAATCCAGTCCCAAGGCAGTAGTGTGGATGCTGTAAACCTTTTGTAATAATGGTTTAGAACACGCTACTTCCAATGCGAACACAACAACATGGATGCTACAGCACAGTAATTAATCATATTAAAAAATGCTTTAAATTAACGTGCTGTAGTGCGAAGTAGGCCAATCTCTACTTTCTTTTAGTTGTTCATATACTGTATGTTTTTTGTCTTCTTTTGCCTTTTTCTTATAATCCTCTCACCCTGCTTCATTATTCTTCTTACATGCCTTTCTGTATGTATTTCCTTTCTCCTTATTAATGTACTTGCTCTTGAATCCATCCATCTTGGTATTCTCCACTTTGCATTGTATTAAGTCCTTTCCTGGATGTACTGAGCCATTAATTCCTGTATCTTCTTTGCCAGCTTCTCCCACATTTCAAACAGTGATTTCTTTTCAAATTCAGCTTCTCATTTCAGTTTCCTAAGTTCTTCTCTCATCATGTTAAAATCTGCAATACTGAAGCATTTTATTTTAGTGTTCCCCCCTTGTAAGGCAGTTTGTCCCCATCATTTTAAACATAACTGTTTTATAATCACTCTCAGTCACAGATTCTACTGTTTCACAGTTTATCTGCTCTACCATATTGCTCAATACTAAGTCAAAAATATGCAATTCTCTTGTCCCTAATTCAATGAATTGTTCCATATATAAACCCTCCACAATTTGAACAAACTCTCTTTCCAATTGTGTCATTCCTTCTTTTGTTTCCCATTTATACCTGGGTCCCTTATTATTCACAATCTATATCAACAATGTTGACCACAATATTAGTTCTGCCAGTGATCTATTTGCAGACAATACTGTTTTTTACATCGCTCAGCCTACCATAGAGTCCTGCTTCATGGTCCTCCAAGATTTCAAAATGTTACAGCAAAATCTACTTCAACTGAAGCTGATCCTCAATGCCCCGCCCCCCCAAAAAAAATCAAAATTATGCTTATCTCTCCACCAACTAAAACAACTACCACAAGAGACCTGTCTGCCAACTTAGGCATTACAACTATAATGGGTGAATTCCTAGAAAAAGTGGACATGTTTAAATATCTAGGCTTTAAGCTGGACTGTAAGCTTTCTTGTACCCCCCCCCCCATGTTGAAGAGTTTTCTAAAAATTAAAAAAAAAGATTGGGCTTATTTTTCCACATCAAATGGCTGCTCATCCATGATGCAAAATCAAGGCTGGTATAAACGACGTTCCTTCCACTATTAGACTATGCAGGCTTCCTTTATAATAATTGTCTTAAAACCATTCTTTCTAAGCTGGACATATTGTACCATAAAGCCTTACAATTCATCTTATCAGTTTATCTTCCTAGACATGCCTAGGACTCGTACCTCCTTTGGTAAACTTGCCATTTCATATGCACTTCCAACTATCTGGAACCAGCTCCAGTCTATACTGAAACTGTCAAGCATTGTGTCTGTCAAGCTCTTTAAAACCCTTGCTGTGACTAAACTAAAAAATACCTGCAGCTGTTTCTTGACCCTACTTGTCCTTTGACCTTTTTAAAAAACAACATACTTTCTTTCCTGACTCCCTCTACTCCTCTATTCCTATTTGCCTCTCCTTTTTCTTCCCTTCCCTCTCCTCCCCTTATTCTTCATGTCTGTCATCCTTGCATTTGATAATACTCCACACCCTTCCTCTTTTTCCCTCCCCTTCCCATCAGAATCCTCCCTCTCTTCTCCTCCACCTCCCCCTCCTCCTCCTATCTTATACTCTCCCTTCACCTTTTGCTTCCTATTGCTCCTGTCCTAACTACTTTGGCCGTACTTTCTCTACTTATAATGATTTCTCGAGGTTATGTTTATAATTTTTACCTTCTATGTTTAATTGAGCACTGTATACCACATGTACCATATATATTTTATGTACTATGATTCCATGCACGTAATTTCCTTTGTATGTTTACATGCCTCACGACCTCCTTGTGAATGAACTTACTCAATGGAGTTTTCATGCAATAAACTTAACTTTAAAAAAAAATATTGTGACAGATTTCCTGTTCAAAACTCACCATTGTTCGCTATACTCCCAACTAGGCTGGACCTCTTTATCTACCAGAAGGCAGCATAATGCCTCTATCTGGACCTTTAATGCCCTCACCAATAAACTCCCCCCCCGTACATATCCAATATGTTTAAGTTTACACCCTGTGAGTACTCTCTCAGCAAATACGCTTATATACTACTTGATATTCCTATGGTCAGATCCCATTTTGGTACCTCATCTATTGGTTACACTCTACCAATGCTATGGAACTCCCACCAAAGTACCTTATAGCTGACTCATTTTGTTAGACTAACCTCCTTCAAATCCTTTCTAAAACCCCTGTTGAAGGAGAACTGCCAGTGTTACACCTTACCCCCTCCAATTATGTGGTGTTTGGCACTTATACCATTACAATTGCCCTCTGGCACTCCCTGATGCCCCTTTTCATAATCGGCTGCCCGCCTCTGCTCCTGTCACTCTCCCCTGTTTCTCCTATAGCAATTGTTCCCCATCCTACTCCCTTATTGTTTTTAAATCTATGCCTTTCTCCCTTCCTTAACGTCTTGCACAACCACCCCCTGTACCCTGAACCAAATTTTTCTGAAATCTAATTGTTCAGTTAGTAGTTTTGCACTTATGTTTTTGACCTTTTTAATTCTGTGTATCTGGACAGTTTACATTGCATTATATTCCTACTATGTACAAACCCTGTTGTGTTTCTTTTTTTTTCATAACCTTGAATTGTCCTTCCAGGGCCACTTTGTAAATGAGTATCTCAGTGGTGTATCTCCTGGTAAAAAATAAAATTGAATTGAATTGGATATTAGAATCTCCCATTGGCACTATCCTATCCTCATTATCCAAACTATTCAAGTAGTTGAAATCAATCAACCAATAAATACATTTGTTTTTTTTTTACTAGGAACAGCACTGTTGAGCAAGTACATTTTCAAGGCGATCCTGGATGGACACTGCAGAAAAATATATCAGTAAATACGTTGGTACAGAGTACATAACTTTACACAATACAACCAGATGAGGTCCTAAGCAGTACGACAGAGGAAAATAAGGGTAGCAAAAAGCTTGTATTATAAGAAGCCCTTTCTCAAACTTGGAACAACAGCAGACAGTTTTGGCGTAATCTCAAAGATGTTACTGGTAAGGACCCCAAAACAGCTCCTAACATACTCAGCATTGATGGGCTCCCCTCCCTCAACCCCAAACTCATTGCAAACACATTTAATAATGTGTTCACTGACATCCGTGGTGTTAGTCCCCATGATTATTTCAACACCCCTGCACATAGTCCCTGTGCTGGTAAAACTGAGCAGCCCCAAACTGACCCACCTTTTTACTTCAGAACAATCAAAGTAAATGAGGCAAGGAAATTTTTCCAGAAGGTTCTGGGCACATGGTAGTACAGTAGCAACACCTTGGATCTCAAGCTTGTCTCCCTCACACTGGAAGAAGTACTGGCACCCTTAATGCATATCATGAGCCTTTCTCTAAGACACTTCTCATTTTCCTCAAAAATGGAAGTCTGTAGTAGTTAAAATAGAGGATACAGGGCAGTGGAAAATTGTATGGAAGTTTCTATGAAGCATGTCAACTTGATGAGCAATAGATACATTAATGACTTCCATGTATATGGTTCCTAATAGCCTTAGCCCCCTCCCTATTCAAATGTAACTTGTCTCTCTGGTATAGTCTAGGATTATTTATGAATTCCTCCCAGTTTTCCTGAAATTTAAATGCATCTTTATCACGCCATCTTCTTAGCCACCTGTTCAGAGCTATGATTTCATGTAATTTTTCCCATTCCCGCTTTGTGTATGGGAAGTACTTCTGATATTATGACAGTACATCCCCTCTATTTCAATCTCCTTCCCACCTCCTTGAAATCATTTTGAATATCTTCCTGCTTCCTACTTACTGTTAAAGGAAAACCATACAAATGTCAATAGTTATTATCCAAAGTTCCCCGACTCATAGAAATATAGAAACATAGAAGCAGAAGGCAGATATGGATCGAAAGGCCCATACAGTCGGCCCATTTCTTTTTCTACATCCCATTCTGCAAAAGTGGGATGTTTTGATATAAAGCAATACCATGTATTTGACTTAACTATCTGCACTGTATGTCCATGCTGCCTCCAAAATAATAGCCACATTGATAGGAATGTGCCTCTTGTGCTGGGCAAATGAGGCACAATTCCTGCTTTGTTAGCTGAGGTTCTGTGAGACAAAGATCTATAGCAAGTAAGGATTTTTTTTTTATTGTGTTCCAATCAATCAAGCATTTTCTATTCAGTAAGAAACATCTTCTACCTAATTTGGTCACATTTTCAATATTTTTAAACTTTCTTTTTATTAAAATTCCACCAGAGGCCAGACAATGCAAGGCATACATTTACAACACAAATACAGTAAAGAAATGTTTGAGCTTTCTAGAGAGGCAATTATATGGTGCAGCATGTACATCAAATTCCATTGTCACTGAATACCTGATGCCCCATTCACAAAGCCCCCAGAAGGAGGCAAGGAGCCTGCATTAAACATAAATGATGCAATGGGCATATTTAGCCAACATTTGCCCCTGGAACTATTCAGAAAGGCAGACTGCATCAAACGCAGGCTGCCTGCACCATACAGGGTCAGTCCCAGCCTTGCGCCACTAAACTGGTTGTGACATGGCACTAGGGGGCATGCGGATGACACAAACTGCCACATCCACTAAAACGTGATTCACAAACCTGCACCACAGTGCACGTTTCAAAGTACCGTTAAACCAACCAGGGCAGGTCTAAGGGTACTTAGAATATGTCCCTCTGGGACAGTTGGGCAATATGAGGCATTGTGCTGCTGTCCACCCGATCCCATTATCACTCATTTCCAATATAATATTTAATATGCCTAATCCTGGTGGTCTAGTGATCCCCCGACCCTGATCACTGATATCACCCATTTCTGACATAATAATGACTTTGCCCCATCTTGATGGTCTAGGGGTTCCCCCTCCCAGATACCCAATATTGCCCATTTCCAAGATAATAATGACTTTTCCCAGTTCTGGTGGCATAGTAGACCCCACCCCTACCCTAGCAGGCAGTGCCCATGACCCTGCTCCCCCCTTAATCTCGAAATGTAGCCAGTGACCAGCACAGCCCACCTCTCACCTCTGTGGCTGGTTGCCAGACTGAACTGTCAGAGATTGCCTACTGTATAGTGTATGGAGCACATACACTATACTGTAGGTAATCACTGACAGTGCAGACCAGTGGCCAGCCGCAGAGGTGAGAGGTGGGCTGTGCCGGTCACTGGCTGCTTTTCCAGATTTGAGGACGGTGGTGGTGGGCAGTGCCTGCAAGGGTAGGGTGGTTCTAGACCACCAGGATGAGACAAAGTCCTTATTATCTTGGAAACAGGCAATATCAGGTATCAGGAAGGGGGGACTCCTAGACCACCAGGATTTGGCAATGGATGCTTGCCATTGCTGTAGGAGTTTGAGGCAAACCCTTCCCATGTGCCGGGTGTTTGTCACATGGCAGTGACTGCTGCAAGAGTGGGGACTTAGGCGCCGGGACCCCTCCTGTACCTGAATCAGGTGCAGGGTCCCTGGCTTTTGTGCAAGCTACTGTTTGCAGCATCTTGTGCCACTCTAAGCCTCTTCTGTGAATCAGTCCCCTGGGATCCTCAACCAAGGAACACTAAGAGAAAATTTTTGAAAATGACAGCAAAGAAAGGTGTCACTCAACCCTTACACAGAGCAAAAAGATGATTCAACACAGTTCTTGTTCCCACTAAGATTAAAAGGGGTACCCCAGTACTCTACAATGAACAAGGTTATTAAAATGTACACTCTACAGCTTGAAAGTAAACTGTCTTGATAAAAATGGATGTAAAAAAAGAACAGAAAAGAGAATTTTACAATTGTCTGGTTAGGCCACATCTTGAGTCCTGTGTGCAGTATTGGAGACTGCACTTGAAGAGGGACATACAACTCCTGGAAAGGGTTCAGAGAAGGGCAACAAGATGATATGGGTCTAGGGGATTTGACGTATGAGGAAAGACTAGAGGAGCTTGACCTGTTCTCATTGGAAGAGACGAGTGACAGGAGAGACATGATTGAGGTCTTCAAGTACCTCAAGGGAATAAATAGGGTAAACAAGGAGGGGATCTTTAGACTAAAAGAGGGTGGTATCACCAGAGGGTATGGTTTGAAGTTGGAAGGTGGAAGGATGAGGAGGAAAAGAGGAGGAGGTATTTCACTGAGAGGGTGGTGGAACCTTGGAATGTGCTGCCTGGTGAGCTGGTTCTGACCTCTACAGTCGAGGGGTTCAAGAGGGGGTGGGACAGGTACAGAAAGGGGGTAAAGCAGGAGATGTGCTGACCCAGGGGAGTTGGGTTAGATAGCAGAAGAAACAGAAATACATTGAGGGGGAAGGCCTCAGTGCCTAAGTAAGGTTCTGAGGCACGAGCAGACTCACTAGACCACAAGGCCTAATCTACTGGAAAATAGTATGTTAGATCTAGGATTGGTTTGATTAATTTGGTATCACTGCTTCTCAAAAGTTTATAATGCTTGTAGTTGGTAATGTAGAATATGTGTCAATTCTTGCTAGCTGATCCAGAACAGGAATAGCCACCTTGTGTTCTATAAAGCTTATAATGGGGAGCCATATACTTCAATATTTCTCTGTTTTACAATGTAACCATGCTGTTATAAATGTCATGCTTTGAATTTCTTTACATTTTACAATTCATTCGGATTTGGAATGGGAAGGAGGCATAAACCACTTAACAGTGATGCACTTAAATGCAGTAGTTTAACTTATATTGTATACCCTTTTAGCCATCTACCCATTATATGCTTTGCTAATTGTTCCAAGACCACATGTTTCATTTCCCAAAAAAAGTCTATGTTCAAGAAAAAAGTGGTTTTAATACTTCAAGAAAAATCTTCCCCCAAACCTTGCTTGTTTAGGTCAAAACCAAAAGATATGTGTGTGATGACCAATCTTTTGGCATAATCTCCAGCAAAAGAGGTGTACAGAAGAAGAAGACTCAGCATTTATATAGCACTTTTCATACACAGTATCCCAAAGCACTTTACAAGCAATGCTAGACTGGTAGTGAAGTGAATGAATGTGTGGTGGTGGCGGCCATATCACACATCATCACCCACACACAGCCTGGTTAATTGCATAAACTGGTTTATGGGAAGGGGAATGTTGGCCAGGACACCGGAAATATTCCCTGCTCTTTGCAAAAGAGTGCCCTAGGTTCTTTTACTTCCACCTGGATGGACAGAAAAGACCTTGGTTTAATGTCTCATCCAAAGGATAGCACACACCAGCAGTACAGCACCCCCTAATCTGCACTCAGATGCCAGCAATTTTTAGGTGCAAGTCCAATCCCAGTGTGGAACGAGAACCCACGATCTTCTGGTCCAGAGGCAGATGTGCTACCAACTAAGCCACGCTGACACTTATGTGTGTATGTGAGATTTTAATGACATGGTATATGAGGTGTGCAAAAACATAAAGGGATTATTCTCAATCTGAATTCTTTCCAGACAGCCACCACAGCAGCTTTGTGTTTCCTGGATAAATGTGAATCCAGTCCAGCTCTGTAAGATATATGAGGTTCAGTACACCATTTGTGCTGTATGACTGAATGTGGCGATTGGTGAGTTTGTAGGCTAGTGTCATCCTAAAGACATTTATTTATTTATTGAATTTTGTTGACCCGGTAGGCACACTGAGACTAGAAGTCCATTTTTCAGGGGTGACAGGGGGAACACAGATGGTAACCAACTAAAACTGAACCAGATTACACTGTCTGTGGAATTTGTAGTGAATGGAGGAAATTTGGCCAGGACACCTGGGAAATTCCCCCACTCACCTGTAGGGGAACATAACATCCTGGGTCTCAGACCAAGTTGGCGTCCGATCGGCAGGAGAAGAGTCTGGAGACTAAGGAGACAGAGGACATGGACTCAGTCCCTGCATCACAAAGTATGGAGACTTTTATGGATATTTCTGTGTCAGTACAGAGATCTGAGGAGCATGTTAGCCCTACAGATGGTCTAGAGGATGTGCAGCTTCAATCTATAGAAACAGAGAAATTACCTGGACAACAGGAGACAGTTGCAGAAGTTTTGAACCCTACTGTATTGGATTTGTTGCAGTGTGAAGAGGAGCGGCATCTAAAGGCCTGTCAGACACTGCTGGCAGAAATGGCTGACGCTTCTACAAAGGATGCATCGATATTGCAGGCATTAGCAGATACGGAGATGACAACAACAAGGCTGAACACGTCTCAGAACTTGCAAAATATTTCTCCCCTAGATTGGGATCTGAGCTGCAGGTTAGTGACAATGACTGCATTGGTAACATGGTGAAAATGTCTGTGGGAAACATGTCAGGATGGGCAACTGTGGGTGTGCAACCCAGCCTAAGACAGCCCACAGTAATATCAGATAGCTTACCTGATCTCGATGCACTCACTGTAAGTGAGAAGATAGAAGGGACAGAGAAGCAAAAAATAGACTTACAGCCTGGTCTTAGATGGGACGAAGCAGTAACATTAGAAATTGGACAAGATGAAACCTGGTTGGCTGAAAAAGCTTTACTCACAGCGGGCTGGGAAAGAAATCCTACAAATGGGCAATGGGTCTCGTAGTCTTCCCCGATACGAACTTTTGAGGACAAGGAGACTAGGCAGGCTGAGGTTCCTGCAACTACTCATCCCTCTAGAACTGCCTGAGGAGTTGTTGTTAACCCAAAATCCTATTTTAAACATACCAGAATCATCAACAATTTTGTTGCCGCATAACCCAAACCCGGAACCCTCTCCTATCAATGGGCCTCAAGCTATAGTAAATAAAATGTCTTATTCTGCGGTTACTTCAAGGACCATCAGTAAACCTAAGGAGTTGCCTCCACGAGGCCCTATGCAGCTGGCTAAATGGCATAATGCGGTTAGACTTCACTATCTTGGAGGTCTAACAGAAGCCCTTGATAGGTTGTATGTTGCTAGAAAACTACTTAATGATTCAATTAATTTTTTCACAAATGAAGTGCATGCACTGATTCACTTGTCCGAGGAAACGATATTTGATGTCAGTTTCAAGACACAACAAGGGCTGGAATGATTTTGGCTGAAATATCATAAATTGCAAAAGACCCCATTATGGGCACCCTTTTCTGTTCTGCCCCTATCTAGGCCAACCCAGAAGACAATAACTGTTTTATTTCGAAGTGAGGGAGTCAGTATGAATGACCTGACACACTGGCTTAAAGCACAATGTACTATACTTTTGGATCCAGAAGCAATTTCTGATTCTGAACAGTTGTGGACTAGGGGATGGAGGGTGTGAGTCTTGCTCAAAATGACAGACACAGGGCTGGCTCATCTCCCCAATAGGTTTTTTTTTTTGGGTAGGGATAGAGGGGTCCTTTTTTTTTCTGGGCAGCACAAAGCATGCTACTGCTCTGGGTCAGTAGCACATTTAAGTAGTGCATGTGACCAGATAAAATGTATGGTTTGTGGGGAACTGGGGCATTCGGATTTTCACTGTGTTGAACAGGAAAGATGTAACCTTTGTGACGCACTTGGCCATAACTTTCAATCTTGCCAATGGGCTGTGCACAGTGTGCCTGAGTTGGCTGATGGCACGGAACAAAGGCTATATATAACCCTAGCCCAAAACCAGAGAATCTTTGCCCAGAAGGATCAAGGGGGAGGGGGCGAAGATATGGATTTGGCTGAACAGAGAAGGGAGGAGAGGGCTATCCCAGACACACTGGTACTAAATATTCTTACGACTTCAAACCAGACTCCACAGCTTGATAATTCCAGGGATTTCCTCCCCTTCCCCATGTCTCAAACAGTAAAATGATGGACGACAGAGTTAGGAGTTTAATTGAAGAAACTCCACAGATAGGAGCCCCTGACAGTGCAAAGGAGCCTCAAACCACACTGCTATCTTCTCATCACTCAAGGTTAGCAGAGAAGCCTGGAATGGAAATAATGGGGCCACTCACTCCACCTCAACAAACAGGATCACAATTTACTACTCTTCGGTTGACCAGTACCAGAAAAATGCTAGACTCACAACCATGTCCAGTGGCAGACCACCTCTTGAACAATTACGAGCTATTACAGTCCACAGGGGAGTCTTCAGATGATTCAGACTCCTTATCTGTGCCGCATTCTATACCGGACCAAACTACTGCTATGGAGGCACCAGTGGAAAAAACTGGAACCCAGAAAAGAAAAGCCAAAACTAAATGTAAGGAGTCTGCTACACATAAGAGTAGATTAAAGTAATAATGGCATTGTTTTCTTTTTCTATTCTCTTCCTGAATGCTGATCCCAGGACATGTTTTTCATACTATCAATGTAAATAGTATCAAGAACCCAACTAAAAGAGATTTTGTTTTTTCTTATTTACTATTGTCTGCTGCCGGTATTATTTTTTTACAAGATGTTAGATTTCACACATTGCCTGAACTAATGCAAGCCACTAGGTCTTGGTACTCAGGTCCTTCGTTTTGGTCAATAGGCCAGGAAGTAGCTTCAGGGGTGGGAATTTTGTTCCACTCTACGGAAATAGTATTAGTGAAATTATATGATGTAGTTCTGGGACTGGTTCTTATTCTAGATATTAAATTTCAGCAGATTTCCTATAGATTATTTAATTATTATGCTCCACAAACTAAAGCGCTTTGGGTTGATATGTTAAAAATTATCCAGCCTTTTTTACATACTTCGCAGTTCGTTATTTTTGGTGGTGACTTTAATTGCAGCTTATCTCTTAGAGACAAAACACATACTTCTAAAACATTTAAAATGTATTCTGATTCTTTTTTATCCTCCATGATAAAGACAGCTAAGCTCATTGACTCCTATTCATCACATACAGAGCAACATACGCTGACTTTTTACAAATGAAATTTAGCCACTAGAATTGATTTTTGTTTATCTCTTATCAATTGTGTATTAAGAGGGTTGAAGTGCAGATAGCTGAATTCTCCAATCATAGGAGGGTGTCTGTTGAAATTGGAGATGTTAGTAATGTTCAGAAAGGACCAGGTACCTGGAAAATGAATACATCCATATTAGTGGATATGAGTTTTAAATTTATTTTAACTGAATTTATAGTGGCTAGAAAATCAATGTTTATTTTATATGAGGATGCAATACAGTAGTGGCTAGATACCAAAAGGGACCTGGGTTTTTTCTTGAAACAATATAGTAAAACTGTATGCATGACCAAATATAATGAATACTTAGTGATTTGGACCCACCTACAGAGATTATATACTTTGCCTATTGCCATTAAACACAATTACACCCCACAGATTCAAATTTTTAAGGACAAAATGCAACAGTTCCATATGGAAAAATCCCAGTTTATTCAATACCAACAACAGTTTGGTACCACAGGTTCAACTGACTCAGTATGCCCTTTTGAAGTATGTCATTCCCGTATTGGTCATAAAGAAATGTTGTCCTTATATGATGATCAGGATCAAATAGTACAAACTAAGGATGGGATTATGGCGGTAGTTACTGCCTATACTGGAGGAAAGTTTAGTCCAACTGCTTTTGATACTGTATGAGCTGATGAGCTGTTATCCCACATTAATTTCCCTGGTATTTCTTTACAGGACAGTGCAAATCTGATTACAGATATACGTGTAGCAGAAGTGGTGGAGGGCATTCAGGCTCTGAAAGTGAATATGGCCCTCAGCCCAAACCGTTTGCCATCTAAGTTATATAAGTTTTTAGTTTCATACTGGGGGGAAGAATTGACCCAAGTTTATAACTGTCTGTTAAAAAGTCCATCTTTGCCCTTACATTTAAATATGGGCTCTCTGATATATCTCTTTAAGAAAGGGGATAAGAGTCATGACAAATTGGAGACCAATATATTTATTAAATACTAATTTTAAAATACTATCTGAAATATTGGCAAAACGTCTGCTGTCGGTAGTCACAGAGGTGATTTTGGCCAGTCAGACTTCCTCCATTCCTGGATGATGTATTCAAGGTAATCTGGTGCTGATAACAGAAATATTTGAGAGAGGTCATACCAATCTTTTAAATGGGTATGTCCTATCCTTAGATCAAAAACAGGCCTTTGATATGGTTCAACATGATTTTTTATGGCTTGTTTTGGCTAAATTTCAAATTCCAGGAGGTTTTATACTGTGGCTTAAACTGCTCTATAGAACTGCAAGGTTTTTTTCCACTGGTTAATGGATGGCATGGCCCACTGGTTGGGATTAAGAGAGGTGTAAGACAAGGGTGCCCCCTAAGCCCCATTTTATATGTCTTTTTTCTGGATCTTTTGTTGCTTATGTTACAGTACTCCCAAGCCCTTTCCCCTATTGTTTCCTCCTCTACATTACAAGTAAACCCAGTTCTGACTTATGCAAATGGCATCTGTTTATTGATACAAGATAAAGCCTCCATATTGGAGGACTTGCTGTTATGCTCCACGATTGGATCAGTGGCAGGAGCATGTCTTAACCTACACAAATGTGTAGGACAGAAGTTAGGACAGGATAGCCAGATCCAGTTAAATATTGGGGGCATTATATTTTGAACAGGTCCAATTAAAATTTTGGGAATCCATTTTGAAATGGAATGTCCAGACCTTTTTAATTGGGAGGAGAAACTGGAGATAGTGCAATGGAAAGTAAATGGCTGGAATAGATGGAAAATGGGGAAAAAGAAGATAGTTTATTTAGTTAAACTTATTTGGTTCCAGTGTTTTTGTTTATAAGTTATATTTTTCCACCACCAAAAACGTTAGAAATGAGATTACTGAGTATTTTTTTTCCAGGCTGTGTGGGGAAGTCAACCCTATTCCATGAAATAAACTGTATTTACCCATTAATTGGAGGGATTAATCGTGATTCATCCTTTATTTTTTTCAATAGTTCTTTTTTTATGGCTAATTTATGCCCCATTCTAATCCATATGGGTAAGGGATGGGAACCTTGGGTTTATGAGACATTTCAGATGTGGTTTCGGCTGTGGGAAGGGGGACATTTGAGGGTGGTAAAACAGTTACAAATAGCCCCTATATATTGGAGAGAGAGAGAGAGAGAGATGTTTACCAGACTTAGACAATGGAAGGTGACAACTCTGGGGATTATTTCTGGGCAGAGGAAACATGTGCATGCGGAGCTACTGGGTATAATCTGCCAGGTACCAGTAGTGTTTGACCACTGCTCAAAGGATAAGAGAATGAGTACTCTTCAGTTTTTATGAAATCCTAGGATCCCCCTCATATGTGGGATCTGCGCTGGCTCAGCTGCCATGGCCAACTCAATGTTAAGGGGAACCATCAGCACAAACAGCTTTCTGACAGATATTGCAGTCAATTGGACTGCATTACTCAGGTTGAAACTGTAGAACACCTTTTTTTCCAATGTTCTTTTATTATAGGATTTTGAGATCTTTTGGCTAACAAATGGCAGGCTCTGACCTTTGCTGTCATATCCTTGGATAACCTAATGTATGGTGAGGTATCTGGAACCTGGCAAGCGTGGGATGGTGAGACATTAGAAATAATATTTACTGTATGTAAGTGGCAAATACGGACTGCGCAATGTTTGTTTACTTTACAGCAAAAACAGATTACACACCTGGAAATTTGGGGAAAATAAAGATCTAAAAAGGATTTTATGAATGAAAGACAATCAATGCAGGAAACTATTTGGTTAGCCAAATGGCGAGGCCTACCTTGGATCATGGACTCAGATGGGACATTACTTGAAGGACAATTATAGCTGATAGATACCAGTTGGACTTTTTTCCTTGTTGTTATTATCTTTTTGTGCACAGTTAATTGATGGATATTTTTTTCTTTCTTTCTCCTGCATTAAGGTTGTACTAGCTGTGTTTTGTGATTTATACATAAATCTGTGTTAAGGTGTGACAAATTTTAGTTTTTAGGTATGCTTCTGAAGGTTCCATTAGCATTAGTGATATTAATTTATTGTTTCCTTTAAGGTTTTTCCTTTTCTTTTGCTTTGTTATTTTCTTTTTTTTTTTTTTGGAGGGATATGGATTTGATGCATATGTATGTACGTATGTTTCCTTTGTATTTAGTTTTTTTTTGGGGGATATGGATTTGATGCATATGTATATGCATATGTTTCCTTTGTATTTAGCTTTTGTTTCTAATAAAAATTTCCCTTACTCTTTTTGAGAAGTGCCATGGGACCTTTAACATCCACCTGAACAGGCAGATGGGACCTCGGTTTAACATCTCATCTGAAAGACGGCACCTCAGGAGTGCAGAACTCCCCTCATGCTGCACTGCAGTGTCAGTATTGGGATATTAACCTAAGTTCCTGGTGTGGGGATAGAACCCACAGCCTTCTGATCTCCCGGCCTCAGAGGCGAGTGTGCTACCTACTGAGTCACTGACACATGCTGAGTCACTGACACATGCTGAGCCACTGACATGGCCTGTATCACTGGGTAAGGTACTATCTGATGCTATATATTTTAAAAAAATTCAGATGACGGCTCCAGCATCCAAAATTTGGCTGGAGGATTCATGTGAAAGGTCCATATTTTTTTTATTTATTTTATTTATTGAAATGTTTCACCAGGAGGGCACACTGAACAACAAGTTGCTTGTCTCATGGTGCAACCTGGGGGAAGGAGTTACATAGGGTTGTGAAGGATGATCATTTCCAATAGTATGTGGGTAGTTCTAACAATACAACATTGTAAGATTATGCAACAGTTGGAACACAAGGTGTTGTACAATAAACAGTAGTGGAACATTGGGTAAATTACAATACATGTCCAAAATCATACAAAAGAACATATAAACGTACAAAACAGTAATAATGCAACAGAACCATTATAGTCCATGAGTGTACCATGAGAAGGTTCAAGGTAGTACGCAAGTGCTGTTGGAGTAAAAAGGATGGGTTAAGTTGTGCACGCAGGTGACCCAGAAGGGCAGGTGAAGGAGAGTGGGAGAGGCAAGAAGTGACTATGAGAAGAAGGGGTAGCCATTTCCTGATTCCCCCCTCAGGATGTTGAGAACCCTACCAGTGGGTATATTTGACATATTTACAGGTACCAATAGAAATAAGATCTAAGGGGAATCATGTGATTCAGGCAGCAAAGTAGTTGGGCCTTTTGCAGTGCTCCGGGTTCTTGGTAATAATTTCATTTAAAATGGCAAGATCTAACTTCACTCACTGAATCTCTCACTTTGCTCCAGTAGTACAGCACTAGAAGACAATGATGGCAGATTCCCTGATGGAAATTCATCCAGGGGATCCAGAAAACTCAGCTTTGTCAGAGGGGCCTGATGAGGAACCATTCCTGATCTTAGATGCAAAACGACCTCACCGGAGCAATTCCCCTATGCAAGTCTTGCTACCAGCACAGGCTTCAGAGCTAGAATCGACTACTATCTCCCGCATGGCTCTGGAAGCATCTCTGATTAAAACAGCAGTTTTTGCACTATTAGATGACCTAAAAGAATTAAAACCAACAATGAATGAAATAGTATGCCTGGTTACAGATGTAGAAGCCAGGGTATCATCAATAGAGTATAAGCAAGCTAAATTGGAGCCAGCCATGATATCCTTTAACCGCAGGCTGGGGAAGTTAGAAGACAAAGTGGAAGACCTCAAGGGTCATAGTAGGAAAAATAACTTTGTTATTTTCAGTCTGCCATAAGGCCAAGAGGGTCCTAACATAGTGTTTTTTCTACAAATATTCTGTGTGAAAGTGGCCAGCCCTAGCCCTAATGGTTCAATATATATCATAGAATGGGGACATAGGGCCTTGCTAGTTAGACCTCCCCCATTGGATCCACCATGGCCAATAATTTTTGGAATGGTCAACTATTTGGACAGGGATCATGTTCTCTGAGCAGTTCACCAGGTGGCTGAAGTACACCGGGAGGGTAAATCTTTGAAAATTGTGCCAGACCTTACTTTCCGAGTTCGCCAAGTGAGGCAGACCTATCGAGCTATATTACCTAAACTATGGGCTGTACATGTGAAACATAGGTTACTATACCCAGCCAGGCTTGAGGTGCAATTGCAAAAGGGAACCTACAGATCTGATACAGCCAATCAAGCCAAGAGAGAACTTGCCGAGCTGCTTCCAGATTTATTCAAAACCTAAATGAATAGCTCTATAGGGGGTGATTAATCTGTTAAGATTCCACTGGTTTCTTTATGACTGAATGGAAAGATTCCACTGGTTTCTTCATGACTGAAAGGGCTTTTGATGTTCTTATGTGTATTAAGAGCAGTCCTCAGCCCTGTTAACCTCAAGTTTAAGGAGCCAGAAGAACTGTGGGTCACCTGGGAAACAGGAAATGGGACAGCCATAAGAACTGGGGTTGTCTACAGGCCCCCAGACCAGAGGGAGGACATAGAAATATTACTGTTAGAAGATATACAAAACATGACAGCTAAAGGGGAGGTTCTGATAATGGGAGACTTCAACATGCCGGATACAGATTGGTCAATACCAGCAAGAACATCTGCCAGAACTAGACTCATAGTGGATTCCTGCAGGAAGGGCCTCAAACAACTGGTACAGCAACCCACAAGAGACAGGGCTATCCTAGATCTAGTACTGACTAACAAAGAAGGGATCACAGATCTCAGGTAGAAGGTCACCTGGGGCCAGTGACCATCACATGGTATGGTTCAATTTGGCTACTACATCTAAATCATCCATTCTAAGGCAAAAATATGGGACTTCAGAGGAGCTGACTTTGATAAGATGGCCAACAAAGTTAAGCTAGCCCTGGCAAAAGAAACTGGTGAGGGGTACAGGCAAAGTGGGCAAGCATTAAGGATGCAATACTTGAAGCAACATCCCATTGTGTTAGACAGAAAGGAAGTGCAAAAGAAGAAGGAAACCACTTTGGTTCTCAAATACAGTAGCAGAAAAGGTCAGAGCCAAAGAGCAGGTCTTCAGGAAATATAAGAGAACACAGCGGGATGAAGATAGGAGGCATACCAAACTGCCCTAAGGGAAGCAGGTAAGGCAGTAAGGCAGGCAAAGTCCCAAACTGAGGAAACACTAGCATGAACAGTAAAAGAAGGTGACAAGACTTTCTATAGATACATTAGTGAAAGGAGAAAGTCCAGAGGGGGTATTGCTAAGCTTAATGGAGAAAATGGAGCATGTGAGGAGGAGGACCCTGTAAAGGCATCTATCCTAAATAGATACTTTTGCTCAGTGTTTACTGAAGAGAAGGTAGGGCAGGGCCCACAGCTCAGCATCATGGACACAGGGGAGGAGGTGAGCACTACTCCCTTCACAAAATAAAGGGTCCTACAAGAGCTTGCTAAGCTCAGGTGGATAAGGCAATGGGACCTGATGGCATACATCCCAGGATACTTAAGGAGCTAAAGGAGGAACTAGCAGAGCCATTAGCAGAATTGTTTAGTGAGTCTCTGAGCACAGGAGAGGTCCCAGAAGACTGGAGAAGGCTCATGTGATCCCGCTCCACAAGAGTGGTAGCAGGGAGGAGGCGGGAACTACAGACCGGTCAGTCTTACCTCAGTAGTGGGCAAGATTATGGAGGCACTCCTTAAGGAAAGGATAGTGCAACACCTGGAATCCATAGGGCACAGGATCCAAGACAGCATGGGTTTACAAAGGAAGGTCCTGTCAAACTAATCTCATAGATTTCTTTGACTGGGTAACCAGAGTGGTGGACCAGGGGAGCAGTTGATGTCGCCTACCTTGACTTCAGCAAAGCTTTTGACACTGTTCCACATAGAAGATTGATAAATAAGCTGGGTAGGCTCAGGGGTGGGTCAGAAGTTGGTCAACTGGGTGGCAAACTGGTTGATGGGCAGAAAACAGAAGTGGTGGTAAATGGTATACAGTCAGAAGAGATGCAAGTCACAAGTGGGGCACCTCAGGGATCAGTCCTGGGGCTAGTCCTCTTCAACATCTTCATTAGTGACCTTGCAGATGGACCAGAGGTAAGGCTTGTCTGTTTGCAGATGACACCAGATCTGCAACAGAGTAGATGATCCAGATGGGGTGGGCAGAATGAGAAGAGATTTGGATAAACTAGCAGAATGGTCAGAAGAGTGGCAACTGGGATTTAATGCAAAGAAGTGCAAAATCATGCACATAGGGAGAGAAACCCTGAAGCCACCTATAGGCTGGGAGGGAGTTGCTAGCAGTCACAAAGGAAGAAAGAGACTTGGGCATCATCATCACTGATGACCTAAAATCATCAAGCAGACCTCTAAAGCAGTAGGTAAGGCTAGGGGTGTTAGGGTGTGATAGTAGAGGGTATCACAAGTCGTAAGAGGAGGTAATAATCCCTCTGTACAAGACACTGGTTAGGAGTCATCTGGAGTACTGTGCAGTATTGAGGCCACATCTTCAAAGGACATTAACCAAATTGAGGCAGTCCAGAGAAGGGCAACAAATGGTGCAGGGACTGCATCAGAAGACATGAGGACAGATTAACGGAGCTCAATATGTATACCTTGAGCAAGGAGGGAGATAGTTGATATGATCGAGGCATTCAAACGCCTTGAGGCATAAACAAGGTGAAAGAGTCTAACATGTTTAAATATAAGAAAATAGCAGGACAAGAGGACACAGCATGAGATTAGAGGATGCCGATTAAGGGGAATGTGAGGAATTCTTTTTCACAGAAAGGTGGTGGATGCATGGAATGGCTTACCACAAGAAGTGGTGGCTATGAATACAGTGCAGGGCTTCAAACAGGCATGGGATAGGCATAAGGGAGCAATACAAATGACTATGAATAGATAGACCACTGACAGAGCAAAGGCCGATGGCACATTTATAAGGTAGAAAAAGAAATGGGCAGACTGGATGGGCCTTGCGGTCCTTATCTGCCGTCAACTTCTATGTTTCTATGTCTATGTTTCTATGTAAGTTCTGAGAATGTGGATGGGCTTTATGTTTTTTTTTGACTGATCTCAGTTCGCACAATCCTCCCATCTCATCAAACGCGTTAGTGGGATTTATTTTCATGGTTTTGTTGGAGAGTTTTGAGGGGGAGGAACATTTTGGACTTTCGTTAAATGAACAGTATAATATAGGTCATTAGTTGGTCTAATTCTGAACCTTGAGCCCCCCCCATGACTGCTCAATATAACTTCTAGTTGAAGATGGACACATACAATTGTTTGAATGTTGTTGTAGAGTTTCAGTATTGTTACTGTTAGACCAATTAGAGAGTTCTGGTTAGCAGGGTATCTCTCTTTTTTCTGTTATTAGATCTACAAATTATGGTGTCTATATTATTGTGGAGCATGGAAACTGTTAATGGATGCTCAATACTGAGAATGCACCATTCCTTAAGCACTGACTACAGGAAAAAGTAAAAAGGGAGGGTGTGTTTATTCCATATTATTTAGTCAATGTGGCTAACTGGCTGGTCTGTTTCCTTTGTTATTACTGATATATGAGAGCATCAAGGCTTCTCAAAACCCTTATCTGTGGGGCAGATTAATTGCTCAGTTTTGGCAATATTTATACTTTAGTTCATTGCCGACTTTTCCCTTTTAAGTTTTACATACACCCGGCACAGATTGGAAGGAGTAATCAATACTATTTTACCTCTCCTCTTTGCACCCCATGGGGAACATATAGGCTATGGGGAGTAACTTATGCTTCTCCATGTGTTATATTTTAAATCTTGAGCCTACATTTAAGGTGCTCTGCTTGCTTGTATCTATTAAAATAATTGTTATGTTAAAATATAGTTAATATAATCTGGGTTTTTGCACCTTATTTAGCATATTTATGTTTGTTGGTTTAACCCAGTTTAGTAAGATAAGACCAGACAGATTCAGTAGATGTTTGATTCTGTTGTGCATCGATGGGTGGTAAACTTTTGCAACATTTCTGTCATGCTGTAATTCTGCCTACCGTGGACCTGGAGTCTTCGTAGTTTGCCTTGATCCGGTTAGAAAGGAGTGGATGTAAGGCCTGGAGATTAGATTACAGACAAAATTTAGTTTATTGAGGGTTTTTTCATATGTTGTGGTTTGATATGGGGGGGGTTGCTTTTTATAATGGGGGATGGGAGGGGGTGGTGTTAGGGTATAGTGCAGTACCTACAGGAAACGGGTTACCCCATTACAGCTAAGATTGTTAAGTTATGGCTCAGGGAGTTAATTTAATAACCTGGAACATTAAAGGTGGTAGAGACAACCAGAAAACATATATGATATTGTGGCATCTATCTAGATTTTCCCCACAGGTAGTTTCCTGAAGCAACCCATCTCCCTAAATCTCAAACTGCCTTACTTCAGAAAATTTGGGTGGGTCAGGTATATGGTGCAGGAAAGAGTTCTAGAAAGGGGGGCACTATTTTAATTGCTAAGTCCCTGCCATTCCACTATATGAAAGAGATAAAGGATTTTGAAGTGAGGTTTTTGTTCCTCTGGGGTGTACTAGGAAATGTTGAACTGGTCCTGGGTACCATCTATAGTTCTAACATTGATTCACCTTCTTTTTTTTATGAAACTGGCCTTAGTTCTGGCACCTTTATCTAACCTATCTTGTCTTTTGGGAGGGGATTTTAACTTAGTTTTTGTTAATGACATTGATAGATCTTACAGGACCACAGCGGGTCTCTCCCCTGCACAGAGACCACTAAGGGACTTAATTAATACTTTAGGACTGGCTGACTGTTGGAGGGTCTTAAACACGACCTCTACTGATTTTACATTCTACTCAGTTCCGCATAAAGTTTTTTCCAGGTTGGACTATTTCCTTATAAATAAAACAATGTAATCTTGGGTCAGAGACTGCACAATACACTCTAGGGTGGTCTCAGATCACTCCCCAGTTTAGTTAGTCATAGCTTTTTCCCAGATTACTTCTCGTCCCCATACATGGTCCTTAAATAATCTTCTCCTTAAGGACCAAGCCTTAATGTATCAGTTTTGTGGTTTTATGCACCAGACCATTCAACAAAATTTAAACTCCATTCCAAGCTCTGATGTACTCTGGGCAGCACTGAAGTCCACCTGGAGGGGTGAATTAATTCACTTGGCAATGTATCATATAAAGACAGCCCAGTCCCAAGTCGATACTTGACTAAGGCAAATCAGGTCAATAGAACAGTCACTTTCCCTGGCTTTACCAGAGGCAGATTGTAATAACCTAGCAAGACTTCATACACAATACTCGATCTACCTGATGGATAAAGTAGATAAGGCAACTGTTTGTATGAAGGCTACCTATACTGGGCAAGGCGAAAAAGCAGAAAAACTATTGGTGATGAGGTTAAAGCAACAAAGCTCATCCAGGTGGATTTCAGCACTAGCACATCCAGATACAGGGACTGTTATCAGAAATGTGAAGGAGATCTTGGAAATTTTTGGACATTATTACCAGACGCTATCTATTCCTTCTTATGCAGTTGCAATGGATGATCCACAAATGTTTTAATTTTTAGAGCTGACCCAATTGCATTCTCTTACTTTAGATCTGCAACAGAAATTAATTGGCCATATTACAGAACAAGAAGTTCATCAGGCAATAGCTTCCTTGGCTCTGGACAAAGATCCAGGACCTGATGGTTATACGGCCTTGTTCAAAAAAAGCTTTTTGCCAATTTTAGTCCCACTCTTCACCTCCTTATTTAATTTTTGGTCAGCTGCTCCTGTCATTGAAAAGTCCTTGTTTGAGGCCCGTATTATTTTATTATCAAAACCTGGGAAAGATCCTCTCGAGCCAGAGAGCTATAGCACCATCTCACTCTTTAATAAAGATATAATAACTGGTCAGCAATTTTTCCTATGGGCTGAACCAGTTATAATTTGCAATTTTAACCCGCAGGTTATAACAGCGAGCATGCACCTAGTCAATCAAAAACAGACGCTCTCTCATTGGCTCTTCACCTCATCCAGGGCGGGCTAATTGTGTTTCAAAACATGGCGGCTCCATATCCCGAGAAGCTAGGAGCCGCCAGACAGATAGTCCCATCATTTTTACTTTATTTTATTTTAAACTACTTACAATTTAGCAACTGAAAAAAATTATATCTGGTTGATCATTCCACTCGGCAGCTGCAGCAAAAAATAACTGGCAGGGGAACGGCTCTGACGGACTGCGAGCTGCCAGACAGGGGTAAGCAGTGATCACGATCATGAAGCTCTTCTGAATGAAAGCCCAAAATAAATTTTAAAAAAGCAGCTGTACAAAAAACTGAAGGAGAGGGTTCAAAAAGATTCTTGCAGGCAGAGAGAAAGAGAGAAGGGGAGTGTGTGTGTGTGTGTGTGTGTGTGTGTGTGTGTGTGCACGCGCGTGCGCATGTGTGTGTGTGTGTGTGTCTCCGCATCTGCATGTCTGCAACAGTGAGACAGTAAAGCTGGAAAGAATTGCAGTAAAGTAATTATAACAAATAAAGGCTGGGAAAGTATGCTAAATTAAAAATTAATGTTTGCCCTTGGTGTGGGATGCTTTAATAAACCCCTCGGGCTTTGCCTTCAGGGTTTATGTAGCATCCCACACCTTGGGCAACCATTAATTTCTCATTAAGCACATGTTCCCCATCCATTATTGTATATGTAAAGTTATAGGCAAACATTTTAGCTATACGTACGTCCACAATTTGGCTTATCCTAATCAGCCCTGAACAAACAGGCTTTACTTCAAGTCACAATATGAGCGATCATTTTAGGAAACTCTATTATCTCATCTCTGCATCTGTGGACCCTGGCCTGGGAGCAGCCCTGGTGTCCCTAGACATAGAGAAGCCTTTTGACAGGGTTCCTTGGCCATATCTATTTACTGTTCTTAAACAATATGGGTTTCCTGACAATTATATTCATAAAAATTCAGATACTGTATTCTTGCCCCTCAGCCAGGGTGTCATGCAATAACGAATTGTTCAAGCCCTTTTTGTTTGCTAGTGGGACACACCAAGGCTGTCCCTTATCCCCATACCTATTTAACCTCTATATTGAGCCCCTGCTACATAGGTTAAAACTGAACAAAAAGGTTAATGGTATCTCGATAGGGAACCAACAGTATAAAATCTCGGCCTTTGCACATGATTTGTTGTTGCATGTAGCCAACTGGTGTTCATCCTTGATAGAGGCCTTTGCTATTATTAATGATTTAATTTCCTTTTCTGGCTATAAATTAAATAAAAATAAAACACTAGTTTATTCTTTCTCTCCCTCCTGTACCAAATCTTCAGTACTGGAGATGGGCTTATAGTGGGAATCTAATGCACTACTTTACCTGGGCATTACGGTAACCCATGATTTGTCTAAGCTGATGGCAATTAATTTTGATTCTGTGATTAGGATTCTGTCCGACGACCTCCAGCGATGGCAAGCTTTACATCTGTCCTTGTGGGGGAAGAGTAAACGTGGTTAAAATGATGGTGCTTCCTCGCCTTTTGTACCCCCTGACTATGCTTAAGTTGCCACTACCTAAAAAATGGTTTACGGGGTTACATTCTCTATGTTTGAAATTTTTATGGGCTGGGAAACCCCCAAGGAGGGCCTACTCCAAATTGACGAGGGCCATGAAGTAAGGAGGATTACAGCTTCCAGATTTGTTTTGTACTACTTAGCAATCCATAACTCAAAATATTTTAAAAGGGATCAGCCTAAGTATGATACAGACTATTCACTAGATTAGCAGGTTATTGAACAATCACTTTTTAAGAAACACCACCTTTCCCCAGCTGCAGTACACCATCTCTCTTTAGTTAGTTTTCCCAAATATATTAATGACCTACCAGTTGGGGTGGGACTTGCATGCTCATATGCAGCTATGCAGAAAGTTTGGATTGAAGGAGGTAAAAGATCTTTCACAGCCATTAAAAAATAATCCTAATATTTGTATAGCTGGACAACTCGTTCCAGCATCACTTCGCTCTCCACTGGCGGGAGCTGTTCTCCAGGACCTTGTTTCAGAGGACCACATATTGTCTCTTATCAGACTTCAGTTCAAATTTGTTGTATCTTATAGATAGACATTTAAGTTGATCCAGATTCGGTCTTCGGTGGCTCAATTCTTTGGTCCCTATCCCTGGAACTCTCAAGCAGGAACCTGGTTTCATGACTTGACTTCATTAGCTTCCTGCCCCAGACTAGTCTCGGGGCTATATAAAGATCTGTGTTCACAGGTGAATAAGGTGGTCTCTCTTGTAGCCTTTTATTGGAAATCAGCTTTATCTATAGCTAAAACCTCCAGTATTCTGGCATAGTATTTGGACTGATGTTAACCATTACGTTAAGCAAGAAAGATTACATTTCCTTCAATTTAATATTTTATATAATCTTTATCTTACCCTGAGCAAATTATATCAAATGGGTAAAAACTCATCCCCAAATTGTGATGTGTGTGGAGAAAGAGATTGATCCTTGGTTCATAAGTTGTGGACTTGCTCTAAGATTAAGGATCTATGGCAATTAGTGCAGTCTAAACTACAAGCTATATTCCCCCTGTCTGCCTATTTTACTCCTGAGATGTGTTTGCAAGGGGATTACTCCATGATACCATCTATAGACCATAAATGTTACATAGCACTGCTGACGTTAGCAACCAAATTAATTATTTTACACCATTGGTAGGGTAACTGGAAGCCCACATTTGCTGACTGGTATCAGGAGTTCCTAACAGCTTTAGCAGCAGAACGAGCAATTGTGTGGTCCACAGGGGCCTGGTTTAAATTCCATAAATGTTGGTCACCTTTTTTATTCCTGGCTTCAACAAATATGATGTTAAATTTATATATATTATCTAGGCCTACCCCTTAGAGAATCTCTACCCAAAAGGAAATGTTTCTGCCATGTGATCCCAGCTTTTGACCTTTATATTATGCATTTTTTTCATTCCTAAGTGTGCTGCATGGGGGTTTGGGGGGGACCTACCCATTCTTGTATGTATTCATTCATATATTTACTTCTGTATAGGAAGTTATGTTTAGGTTTTTTAATTTGTGTAACTTGAATAATTTAATAAAATATACTAAATTAAAAAAAAAGAAATAAGATCTAAGAATATTAAATGCAGACTGGATATCTGTGAAAGTGTGGAACTCTGAATTCCGAATCACGATACAGTTGGCCAAGTCATAGTACTCCCTTATCTCTCCATTGTTTGAAGGCAGGGTCTTCACTAGTGGGAGGAAAAAATGGACATTGTTCTCTTGGGGTGAGAGTAGAAATCATATGAACATTTGAACATATGAAGAAGCCAGCAGAAGAAGGCCATTTGGTCTATCAAGTCTGCCCATATTGCAGGGTTCACAGCTTAAGCTACTGTCCCTGCCCTCCTTCCCCACTCCTCCCATCCTCCCTACCCATGAACCTTACCTTCCACCTATGCCTGTCCCAGCCTTTCTTAAAGCTGTCCACTGTCTTCAACAAGATGACCTCCTCTGGCAGCGCATTCCAAGTGTCCAACACCCTCTCTGTGAAGAAGTGCTTCCTGACCTCCCTCTTAAACCTCCAACCCTCCAGCATAAGACTGTGCACCTTAGTTTTATGGTTGCAACTCAGCTTAAAGAGACTATCCTTATCAACCTTATGTATCCCTTTCAAGTACTTGAAAGTCCCAGTCATGTCCCCTCTCATTCTCTCCTGTCTTCCAGGGAGTACATGTTCAGTGCCCTCAACCTCTCCTCATATGCCTTATCCTGCTGACCTGCTACCATCTTTGTAACCCTCCTCTGGACTTTCTCCAGCAAGTTGATCTCCTTTTTGAGGTATGGGCACCAGTACTGAACTCCATACTCTAGATGGGGCCTTACCAGTGAACTGTACATGAGCAGTATAACCTCCTCTCCCCTACTACTGATCCCCCTAGATATGCATCCCAGCATCTTGTTAGCCTTTGCCGCTGCTTTCTTGTACTGCGTGGAGTGCTTCATGTCACTACTGATCATCACTTCCAGGTCCTTCTCCATCTCTGATGCAGATACATAGAAACATAGAAACATAGAAGTTGACGGCAGATATGGGTGGACCAAAGGTGGTTCATCATTAAGAAAGGAATACTGGTTGCCACAGATGAGTGTGTTATGCTCAGGGGGAAGAACACAAGGGCCAAAGCGCCCAGCTGGTTCAGTTCTGGGGTTGCCCAGGCAGTGAGGGAAAAGAGGATGGCCTATAGAAAATTCAGGAAGACCAAGAGAGAGTTGGATAGGGAAAATTACCTAAGGTTGGCTAGTGAGGCAAGCAAGAAAGTCTGGTGAGCAAAGGCACAAAGGGAGCTGCAGATAGCTGAAGGAATTAAGAAGGTGGAGAAAGCTTTCTTTTGCTATATAAGTGAGAAAAGGGACAAGAAGGAAGAGATTGTTAGGCTAAATAAAGAGCTGGAGTGGGTGGAGGATAATGGGGGAAAAGCAGAGATACTAAATGAATACTTCTGTTCCATTTTTACCAGGGAGAAGGATGGACCAGTTCCTTCAGGAGGGAAAAGAGGAGCAAGGGAGGAGGGAAACACAGATGTAGTGATAGAGGAATATAGAGTTAGTGAGGGGCTGCAGGCATTGAAGGTGGACAAATCTACTTCTTCCCTTAGTTCTTTTAGAATTCTGGGGTGAATCCCATCAGGCCCCATTGCTTTATCCACCTTTAGTTTTAGGAGTTCTTTCAGAACCCTTTCTTCTGTAAAAGGACTAATTTCAACCCCCCTACCAAGAATTTTTCTATTGACTGGATAGGTATCTCCCCCTGCTTATTCATTGTGAATACTGAGCAGAAGTATTTGTTCAGTAACCCTGCTTTTTCACTGTCGCTCTCTGCCAAACCACCCTCCTCTTTATTCAGCCTCAGTATCCCTGCCTGAGTCTTTCTTTGCTCCCTAATGTACCTATAAAAGGTTTTATCCCCCTTCTTAACTGAGTTGGCTATCTTTTTCTTGGTTTGGGCCTTTGCTATTCTGACTTCCTTCCCCGCTTCTAAAAACAGTGCTGAGCAAAGCATTTAAGGTAGTGAACACTTATCAGGGTTGAAGGCCTATACGTAGATCAGTTGATTGCATGGTTTCAGTTGGTAGCATGGGTCAGTTGGTTTTATTGTTTGGGTAGAGTAGGCAAGAAACAACAGGTGAATAGTGACCTGCTCAAATGTCTGACTGTAAGGCATGGAGGCCTGGCTCCCTGAGGAGAGAGAGAACATCCAAAGGGGGAGAAGGGCCAATTATGGGGCAGCTACCCAACTCCATCCAACAGCAGAGATCTAAGTGTTCAAGAGACTACAACTATGCCCATCTAGTATTATAACCATTGGCACAGAGAAGAGGAAAAAACCCTTGAGGAGGAAACCTCTGGGATCCAAGGCCTAGGTGGTCTTCCCTCCAGGCTTTGGGACAGTTTTGTTTAGTGACAACTCTGCTAATGCAATTTAGTAGACCAATCCAGGAGAACTGCAATTTTGGGAAAAAACTTTCATGCTGTCCCTCTAATAGGAATGCCGTGGATGGTTTCATTTATTGTATTTATTGCAAGCAAACTCTGCAACACTAAGCCATCTTGGTGCCAACTTCCAAAGCAGGAGGAGTAGAGTACCAACCACTGAAGTGCTCAGCTGGCCTACTAGTCTAAGAACAAACCAAGTGAATCAGAGGCAGTTTTAGGGGGAATAACTTTTAAGGGTGCCTTCGAATCTACTCGGGCAGCTAAATGGGTCCTTCTAAGAGCTACCCACCTCTTTGCCACTGAAGTCTTCAATGCTACATTGAGAAGTGCCATCGGTATGGTTGATGATTGAAGGTCCAGCCTGAGCGAGGAAATTTCCAACTATGAGCCAGGTAGGAAGGACCCCGCTCCAAGCATCGCATGCTAAAGATGTGGAATTCGGGGTTCAGAGAGACAGCTGGCTGCAGGGCTAGCCCCGAGTACAGGAAGTAATGGCTATGGTCAGCATGTCTTTTTATGTGGAGGAGTGAATTGTATTGAGCATGGGACCCACACGTGGGTCATGATGGATGAGAGCAGACATGGGGAGACCTGTACATACTGTAGGTCAGACTGAGCACTGTAGACCCTGTTGTGGGTCTTGATGGGATAAGAGCTGACAGGGAGAGACCTGTACATAGGTTAGGCTGAGCAATATGGACCCTCTCATAGGTCTAGGTAATGCAAACAGCATTTGTCATCCACAGGAATGCATGCCAACCAAGTCCATTAGGAAGCAAACTGGGAGTGAATTTAATTGTGTGTTATGAGTAAGAAAACGGTGAGGCTTGGCAAAGCCCAGGGCAGATGGCTGGAGAGGAGGAGGCTGTGAAGCTGGTTAGATAGAAGGAGGCTACAAAGCCAGTATGGTAGGAGATGCAGTTCAAAGCAAGTAAACATAATATGCTGCCAGACATGGGAGGGGATGAGCATTGCTCGTAGTGCCAGGGGCAGGAAGGCTGGGATAACTGTGTAAACCAGGTGCATAATATAAGGGAAGGATTGGTAGATGGCTGGGTAGAGCCAGAAGCCCTTAGGTAGAGAGTTGCCTGGAATCATTGGTTGTGTAGTGCCATAAAGACTATGGAGAGCAGCAGATGAAGTCTGGGTGAGCCAGGGGCTCATACAATACATTACAAATAGGAAGCTGCAACCATTGCCTGGAGCCACAATGCCTGCTGTGACTCCTCAGTCACCCGCCGTAGGAAAAACAAAGGAGCCATGAACATGGCACCACGACATGAAGCAGCTAATGAAATAAGTTAAATACATGCCAGCCATGAAAGCAGGATTAGGTTATCTTCTGAAACAAACTGCTGTGGGTTTGCTAACGTAAGGTTTGGTAAAAGTGGGAGTAGCAATAAATGATCCTAAATAACACAAACATAGAAGTGAGGAATGATGCATGCAGTAGGGCAGGACACCACTGGAGCAGGCAGGAGAATGTGTCAGAATGATAGCTGCTAAGGGGAGCCAGTACTAAAGGCAGGTACAAACAATTAAGATGACGAGCACAGGGACTACACCATGGAAACAGCAATTGGAACTGAGAGCACACAGGCACCTAATACAGAGAAAGAGAGATTGCTGAGATATGATAAATGAAGTGAGAACTTGATTAGCAATGCAGCTAAATATAACACTGCAAACAGAGGGGAACTAGCATACCAAAAAAAGCCCAAAAAGCGAACAAAGACAACAGAACCACAGGAGCAGTAGGGAGAACAAACAACTGAGACAGAAGCACAGACTGCCGCCATAGGCAAAACACAGACCAAGAAGCAGAAGGCAAAGACAAAATTACTGACCCAGAAGCGTGAGAAGTACAAACCAGGCAGGGAGTCTAGCAACGTCAGCAGGGTCCAGAGGAAGGAAGGGAGGAGGCAAATACATCAGGGAGGGGCAGGGCTCAGGGAAAGAGTGTACCTGGAGAGAGAGGATAGACAAAGCCTCTGGTTTCAAGGAAAAAATGCTTGAATGTGGAGTGAGGAGAGCAGCCATTAAATAAGTTGAATGGTGGTATGGCCAGCTGCACCACCTCCTTGAACTACTGATCTCTGTACATTCTTGAACACTCACAGGGATGCAGCAATGAACCCTGACTCCTCTATCCATAAGCTTTGTTCTGTAAAGTAAAACCAAGGGTACAGAGATAGGAGGCACATGGGAGGAGTCAAGGGTTAGAACTAAGTCAGTGACTTGTTTTCTTGTACAGATAGGGACTTGGTAATTAAAGCTGATAGACAATCCCTTGATTTGAGGTGCAGAAATCTGAAAGTGTCTTACTATTCCTGATTCTTCATTTTTGCTTTACATTTACAGGGGTCAATCATTATGTTGGTGTGCTTGCACAGCCAACATCTTGGGACAGTGCAGCTTTGGAGGCAAGGTCGCTGTTGGACGAATGCAGGGCATGCACCAGTAGTTGCATCCCGCATTCCCCAATCAGCCTGCATGCCGGCGCCACACCATGCATACATAATGTGGCTAGCACATCTAAGAAAAAGTCCGCTGCAATCAGATCAAAGCTAGTCAGATGCAGCGGTCCTTTCCTTGCCGTGCTTGCAGCCATTATATACATGACAGCACACTGGTCACCGAACTGCTGACTTTGGGGGTGCCCAATCCCCCTGTCGGCTGCCCCTGTCACCTGTGAATGTGCCAATGGGCGAGCCCACTCCCCATCAGCATAAAGCATCCCCCCCCCCCATTTGTGATATGCCTACGAGGGTGCCCAATCACCAGTCGGCTACAGACACCCCCCAAACACTTAGGTGGCATGCTGGGAGCCCACCCCAGCATGCCAAATCTCCTGCAAAAAAAAACCTGTCCCACGATGTTTTGTTTTGTTTTTTCTTTCTGAACCTGTAAAAGGAAAAAGGTCCCTCGTAGTCTCCGTGCTCCCTTCCCCCACCTGCACCCACCGACTGTGCACCCTGCCTCCCCACACCCCCACACCCCATACTTATCTCCGGAGTCCGGTGCGATGATCTTTGGTGGACCGGGAACATGTCTGCACTCTTCAAAGCCGACCGCGAACTGAGGAAAGAACCGGCAAGCTGTATAATGGAATAAATAGGGTTTTTTCAACTTTGCTGCATATCTCAGACATTTTTTCCGAATTCTGGACCCAGAGTTTCAACATGGGGTTTTTGGGACCCCTTCGCATGAATTCCTGCACTGTCATGGCGTTATTCAGTCCCAAAAGGTGATTTTGCAGTCACTGCATGGAATCACCTTTCAGGACCACGTAACAAAATCACAGTGCCACTGTTCATGAGGGGGGCTCTCAAAAACCCTATGTTGCAAATTTGGTGGGAAAAATCCAAAACATGACTGTTTTACAAGCATGCTTAGCAACTGCGCAATGCACGCTTGTAAGTTAGTGCATTCACAATATTTTCATGTCAGATTCTCAACATTGGCATTTTACCATACCTTCTTGTGAACTGTATAGCTGTCATTTTTCACATCCTTGTCGAAATGTGTTTTCGCACTTTCGGCGCAGAATAGTGCGTTCACTGTGCGAAATCAGTGTTCGGGACATATTACAAAAATGACAGTGACACTGTTCATGAGCAGAGGTCATAAAATGCCTGTGCTGAAAATTTGATGACAATACTCCATAAAATGTCTGTTTTTCGAGCGTGCGTAGCAACTGTGCAATGCACGCTCGTAAGTTAGCGCACTTGCACTATTTTCATGCCAGATTCTCAACATTGGCATTTTACCACACCTTCTCGTGAACTGTATAGCTGTCATTTTTTGCTTCCTTGTCAAAATGTGTTTTCGCACTTTCAGCGCAGAATAGTGTGTTCGCTGTGCAAAATCAGTGTCTGGGACACATTACGAAAATTACAGTGACACTGTTCATGAGCAGAGGTCCTAAAATGCCTGTGTTGAACATTTGGTGACAATACTCCATAAGATGACTGTGTTAAGAGCATACGTTTGCACGCACGGTCGTACGTTCGCAAACTTCTAATATTTTCACTCCAGATTTTTAACAGTGCCATTGTTCTGCACCTCCTAATGAACAGTACAGCTGTCATTTTTCACATCCTGACCAAAATCTGTTTTTGCAGTTCCAGTGCAGAATAGCGTGGTCACTGTGGAAAGCCCGTGTTCGGGACACATGATGAAAATGACAGTGACACTGTTCATTAGCAGATGCCCTAAAATGCCTATGTTGAAAATTTAGGAATGAAAGTCAATAAAATGAGTGTTTTATGAGCGTGTGTTGCACAGTTTGCATGCAGGCTCATGACTTTGTGAATTTGTAATAGTTTCACTCCAGCTGTTCATCATTGCCATTTTTCCATACCTCCTTATGAACACTACAGCTGCCTGAAATGTGTTTTCACATGTCCAGCACAGAATTGCACGGCCACTGTGTGAAATCAGTTTACGGGACAGTTTGAAGAAATGACTGTGACACTATTCATTAGCAGAGGTCCTAAAATGCCTATGTTGAAAATTTGGTGCCGAACCTCCATACAATGATGGTGTTGCAAGCATGCATTGCTCAGTCTCCACGCACCTTTGTAACTGTCAATCTGCAATATTTTCATGCCACATTTTCACCAATGGCATTTGTGCACATCTCCTTATCAACAGTCCAACTGCCATTTTTCACAGCCTGCCCAAAACATGTTTCCGCAGCTGTGGCACACAATGGCGTGCTTGCAGTGCAAAATCACCTTTTGAGACACATTCACAAAATCACAGCACTATGTGTCTCTAGCTCCGCCACTCCCACTGCCAATGCCAGCGCGACAACATTCGGCATTGACCAATGCTTGTTTTTATGTTAGTGCAGGGAAGGTTATTTTTTTTGTTTACTTTATGGCTTTACTCAAAAAGCAAACACCAACATAAACCATACAATATATTATGAACAGCGAGCATTGCAAGGCTGCACAGCAATACATGGCCTGAGTTAATTACACGCACCTGTTCAGTCATTTCTGTGATCAATTTGGTGAAGGATGTGAGAAAAGGACACATGAAGAATGATGTCCAACTATATAAAAGAACACAATCTAGTACTACTCCCTTGTGAACCTATGAACTGAACATGTCACCTCACTTCAACACACAGTGCCCCTGAAATTAATGAGCTGTCCCAAGGATCTTGCTACTAATTTTATATAAGTTTGACTGACCACTGCATTGAAAGGCTCGGTAATGGCCTTGCAGATAAAATAGCTTTGTTTGGCAGTATGGCATTTGAATGATCATTCCAGGCATAAAATATAACATGCTACAGATATCTCTTGTTCTCGTCTACTACATCATATGTGATTTCATAGCCAGGCAAGAATTAGCCTGATACACGTGGAAGACTGATACTTCACTACATGAGTAACCATAAACTCATTCCTCATAATATAGAGTTACCTTCCCCCCTGATAAACACACACATATCCATGGTGATTCATAGTTGTCTCACACACACACACACACACACACACACAAACACACACCTTGATTAAACATGAAAACATTCTCAATACTCTGTGTTGTCGCACCTCAATACACGGAAGCACACCACGTGTACTCTGTACTCATCATGACCTGTTTTGCTACAGTACATACATAAGTACATGCAATCCTAGTCCTGATCATCTGTCAGACCTCACCCCCCCCAATGCACACACATAGTATAAACATTTCCCTAGTTCTCTGTGTACTGTAACCCTACAAAAAAAATGCCTACATGGTGTCTAGTGGGGATCTCTGAGGGCTTACTGTATGCTATCTGATTTCCTTAATACTAACTGATATCACACTGCTAGTTTAATGAGATGGGTGTTTCAAATATCTGTATGCCAAATACCGAAATCATGACCCATACTGTGCAATGGTATGACTGTGTTGCACTTCCAAGCATGTTTTAGTGCAACCGTCTAGTAACAAAATACTTGCTAATGCCATCCAATGTGTAATTAGTGGGTCCAATTGTTTCTAACCCAAGTAGGAAAGGGTGGACCTCTATGTCCATGGAAGAAACAGATGTCACCAGGAGGGAACTATATGCCATAGGCCCTGGCATGCAAAACAATCATAATATGGAATAATGTCCCACTCACCTGTGAGAAGTTATTGCTTTTATTATCAAATCAAAACAATATACAGGAATCAAATCTGCCTCTAATTTCAAAGTGCCAATTCTTTGTGATGGTTTGATTAGTTTTTCAAGGCATATACTTAAATCTGTGTACTAATAAATACAATATTTAGGTCACTGAATGGCTGTATGTATCTGCAATCCTACATATTTAAGTGTTTTCATTTCTTCCTATATTTTTTACATAAAGTTATTTCCTAATAAGAGAGATAAAAGATATGGGGCCCAATATTCAAAGGTCTGTGGGGGTACTAACTGGTGTCCAGATTTAAATCCAGAATTAAAATTGTAAAAATCAATTTAGAAAAAGATACTCCATTCAAGTGAATGGAGCATGCACCTGCACTCGAACTATAAGGACATCAAAAAATGTCAGAGCAGGGGTCTGGATCAGAGAGTCAGGAAGTGGAAAGAGACTGTGTGGCCTGCCCCTTGGAGGCAAATTACAATCCCTTTCCTCCTTTGGGGGCTATTTAAAAAATTTGGCAAACATTGTATTGGAGCTCCCTTATGAGCTCCCAGTGAGATAAGAGAGCTCCCCATTAATGACAGTCAGCTTCAAGAAAGGAAGTTTTTAAAGTATGCATCATTATTTTACTGCATGCACCATTGTTTTAATGCATATACCATTATTGTTTTTTTATTTTCTGTTTATGTCCTCTTGCAATGCCACAAAATTATCTCTCTCTCTCTTTCTCCCTCCCTCCGTCCCTCTCTCTGTCTCTCTCTCTCTCTCTCTCTCTCCCCCCCCCCCCAGGATGTTCTGCGGCTTGGCTGAACTCCCGGCTGTGTCAAGAGGACCATCCCCCATCTAGCTGATGGTTACCTTCCCCCAGTCAGGGAAGGAGAGACAGACAGCCTGTCTCTACCAACAAAAATCATGTTGGGCAGTCCTAACTGACACCTCAGAATCAGTCCAGTTGCTTGGTTCTGGGGCCCATCTCCAGGGATGGAAGTGGGGCTCCATTTTCTGCTTTTCTTCCTAACCTTAAGAGTGGTGGTATACTGGGAGGTCCAAGATGACATGCACACGCAGAGACACTGCCGCTCCAGACCCCAGTTGAGGACCTCCCCTCCATTTTTGGCATTCCTGGTTGCACTGCCTCCCATGGCCACCCAGGTTGCAGTACTGCAGCTGAAACAACAGTCCTCCCTCCCAGGAGGGGGGAGTGGCCCTAGGGTGCTCAATGCTACTTCCTCCAGCTGGTCCCCTATGACCCAGGCTCATTCTTGAACCTGGGTCACCGGCATTGCGAGCAGTAGCTGTACCTCTGTGCCAGAAGGGCTGACCACATACCATTATTTTTATGCATGTATCATTATTTTAATGCATGCACCATTACTTTGCTGAATGCACCATTATTTTAATGTGTGCATCATTGTTTTAAGATATGCATCATTACTTTAATACAGGCATCAACACTTGTAATGCATGCACCATTGTTTTGATACAGGCACCATTATTTTAATACAGTCATCATTATTTTGATGCATGCACCATTATTCTAATTCATGTACAATTATTTTCATGCATGTGTCATTTCCTGCACACAACGTGTGGATCTTGTGGAAAGACATTAGGCCACATTTTATGTGATCTGAACTGTTGATGCATGCAGCACGATTGTGCTAAAATCATGACACAAGTCAGCACACACACCCAGACAGCCTTGAAAATCTGTCTTTTTTCATTATCATTTATACCTTTTATTAGACATAAAATTGTATCGAAAGTAGGACAAGATGGGTATTGCTTTAAAGTCCTGTATGTAAGAAATTATATATAAAAAAAACATGCAATAATAGATGTATTTAGACAGTCTAAGTCAGCTCATTGTTATTGGCATGGTTGTATCCCTATATATTTAGGGTTACAAATGCATTTCTACATTCAAACCTGATTTTTGCACTATAATTCTGCAGCCTTTTTGGACAGAATACCCTAAGATTTGGAAAGCACGTGATTAGTGTCTGAGTGGATCCTGTAAATTTGGTGATGGTGAGCAGGGTGTTTGAAAGGGTCTAGATGGTTAAAAATACATTATAATATGGATTTCAAGACCTTGTTTTTTGCTCACTGATACCACGGAAATAGCTGTGAATTGAAACTTGAAACTTTCAGGTTTGTTTGAATTTTGCCGAGAAATTTTTTAGATTTAAAATTATCAAGACAATCAAATGCCATTTTCATGCATGTCGCAGTTCATTATTTCACCAGTTGTAGGTAACTGGATTTTTACAAACTGATGTACGGTTCATCAGATTTGTGACTCAGAATCCACATTTGTGGGATGAGACTCGTGGTTTAGTGAGACTCAGAGGTGGCGAAAGTTGGGAAACAAAAGAAACCTTTACACAACCAACTCACAAAGTCTGATATTAGTGTGGGGCAATGTTGGGCCACTCACAAAGTATACCACTTGTCTGATGCAATGTGTGTGATGATGCAGCTGGTTTGCACATAGAAAACGCACACAAAAAGTGGCCCCAGGCCTGTTTCCTGTGACCTTAGCATACAAGTACTGTGTTTGTCATGGTTTGTAACTGCTTTCTTCATATGGTGTTGTTTAATGATGATCTGAAAACACAGGTTTGGTTGGCTTCATGACACTGAGCTATGAGGCACCTGTTCATCATTTTGGTGACCAAGCTTTGCACCTTGTCTGGAGTGGACAACTGTGGGGAGGTGCAGAGTATCTACATGAATGCACACAGAGGATATGGTTCACACCACTCTTAAAGCAGCTCCTGGTGGTAGAATGTTACAGACACACCTGATGCTGTGATGTTGGAGACACACTTCATGCTGCCATGCATTTCTCCCAGGATACTGTGATGTGCAGCCATGAAAAGAGGGAAGGGAGAAAATGGTGAAGCAGATGACGGACTTTTGTGTGTCTTCCCATGCCCCCAAAGCCCCCAACACACCGTTCTAGCCCCCTGACTATCATCCTCAATGACTAAGTTGCTTCCTCACTGATGGCAGTAAAGGGGGGCCTGGCAGGAATAGGTTGGAATGGGGGGATGTCAGAGGATCTTGGGAAGCCTGCAAGAAAGTGTCAGCAGAAGGGTGGCCAGAGGGCAGCATGCATGGGGCCTGAAAGACAGGGAGAACAAGGGGAAATGGAAAGGGCCAAAAAAAAAACATTTGTTTGGAACCATGGTTGAGATTTGGCATTGAATTGGGTGGTCAGAAAACCCTAACACTGTCTTTCTGATAGATAGATAGATAGATAGATAGATAGATAGATAGATAGATAGATAGATAGATAGATAGATAGATAGATAGATAGAAAGAAAGAAAGATAGATAGACGGACATACAGACAAATAGAAAGACGGATGGATACTTGTTGCTAGACATATGAACATATGAAAGAATAAAATTTGCCAGCAGATGAAGGCCTAGGGGTCTATCAAGTCTGCTTGGATGTGCAGCCAGCTCCCCATATTCTGCAGCTGTCCTTCCCTCCCACCCTTCCCCTCCATTGACCCTCCCCCTTACCCTGTCTCAGCCCCTTTTGAAGCAGTCCACTATTCTACTGGATACCACTTCTGCCCATAATGCATTCCACCCAGCGACCACCCTCTCTGTAAAACAGTGTCTCCTCATCTCCCTCCTGAACCTTCCTCCCTCCAGTCTCATAACATGGCCCCAGGTTCCCTCCCCTCCCTTACTTTGAACAGCCCCTCAGTACCCATCTTGTTTATTCCTTTCATGTACTTCAAGGTTTCAATCATGTCCCCTCTGTTCCTTCTCTCCTTCAGTGAGTACATGCTCAAATCCCTTAGCCTCCTCTCATATGGTAAGTCCTCCAGCCCCTTGGTCATCTTTGTCACTCTGCGCTGCACCCCCTCTAGTAACTTAATGTCACTCTTCAGGTACGGGCTCCAGTACTGCATGCAGTACTCCAGGTGTGGTCTAACTAATGATCTATACAGTGGCAGAATCACCTCCCCCCTCCTTGAGGATGTACCCCTTGCAATGCAACCCAGCATTTTGTTGCCTTTTGTAGCTGCCTTCCTACATTGTGCCGAATTGTTCATTGACCCTGTAATGAGCACCCCCAGATCCTTCTTCTCCTCTGTCTTGGCTACCTGCAATCCCCCCCAGCTGGTAATTCCTCTTTGGGGTTTTCACCACAAAATACAGCACCTTAAACTTTTTGACATTAAACCCCAGTTGCCAGGTGTCTGACCAGGTTTCCAGCTTTGCCAGATTGTCCTGCAACCCCTGCCATCCTCCTAGGTCATCCACCACTGCTCCCATCTTGGTGTTGTCAGCAAACAGACTGATCTTGCTCTTGATGCCCAATGATATGTCTGCAATGAATATCCCAAACAACACGGGTCCCTACATCCAGCCCTGAGGAACACCGCTCATCACTACCCTTGGGGATGAGAGCTCACCACCCACCACCATCTTCTGTTGCCCTCCCTGAAGCCAGTTCCCTACCCATCTCACTAGCTTTGCACCCACCCACCCCTGTGCCTTCTACTTACTTCCCAGCCTCCCATGTGGCACTGAGTCGAATGCCTTGCTGAAGTCCACCTACAGGACATCCACTGCATGGCCCCTGTCCAATTGCCTGGTTACCCAGTCATAGAACTCCACCAAGCTGGTTTGGCAGTATCTGCCATGTACGAAGCCATGCTGTCTGCTGTCCTGTAGTCCTTTGGTCTCTAGGAGGGCTACCAGCCTCTCCTTCAGGTTAGTCTCCATCAGCTTACTCACAATGGATGTGAGTCTCACCGGTCTGTAGTTCCATGGTTCATCCTTGGGGCTGCTCTTGTGGAGGGGCACCATATGAGCCATCCTCCAATCCTGAGGTACACACCCTGAGTGTACTGAGACATTAAATAGGTCTGCCAAAGTTTCCACAAAGACCTCAGCCAGCTCCTTCGGTACCCTGGGGTGGATGCCATCTGGGCCTGGCACCTTGTCAACCCTCAGTACCCTCAAACCCTCCAGAAACCTGCCCTCCTTGATTTCCCCATCCATCACCCCCTCCCTCCCTGTTTCTGCCCTTCCTCCCCCATTGGGTATCACCCCCCCTTCTCCTTAGTAAATACTGAGAAGAACTAATCACTTAGCACTTTTGCCTTATCACCCCTGCTTCCACCCAACCCCCTTCCTAATCCTTACTATATGGTCCTTACAGTTCCTTTCTCCCTGATGTACCCGGAAAAGTATTTCTCCTTCTTAATGCCTTGAGCCAGCCTGAGCTCCCTAGACACCTTGGCTCCCCTTACTGCCCTTGTCACCTCCTTCGATTTCTTCAGGTACTTCTCCCTGTCCCCCCCCCCCTGTTTTCTTGTACCTCCTAAAGGCAGTTGTTTTCCTCCTTACCTTTTCCATGACCTCCTTGCTCACCCAGCTAGATTTCTTTGTCCTAGCCTTCTTGCTCTAGGCTTTGCTGCAGGTTCTGGTTGCCTTCACCATCCCCAGCTTTATAAGCTCCCACCTCTGGTTAGTGCCCATATTAGGTTGAATTCTGGCCAGGTACCCTTTTATCACTTCCCCCATCCTCCCAAAGTCAGCTCTTCTGAAGTCCAGCACCTTTGTGCCAGATTCCACTCCTTCCTTACCCATATCCAATGTGAGCCATACTGAGTGGTGGTCACTCCCTGCCAGCAGTTCTTCCACCCTAAGTTCCCTCAAAAACTCCTCATTTGCCAGCACAAGGTCAAGGGTATTCCATAACCTGGTTGGTTCACTGACCATTTGCATCAGGAAGCTGTCCTTGAAGGCAACCAGCAGTACCTGCTCCCTTTTATTCTTGATTGTTGGAGTACTGCAGTCCACTCCTGGCATGTTGAAGTCCCCCACAGTCACCACACTACCCTTCTTGCAGGTCCTCCTGATCTGTTCCTCTAGTTCCCTGTCTAAATCCTCTGATGGTGAGGGCGGCCTGTACATCACACCCATTCTAAGAGTTCTATTCTTGGAATCCTGGATTTGCATCCATACTGACTCCATACTACCCTCCTCCCTTTTCTCCTTTACACACTTTAGTCCTTCCCTCACATATAGTGCCACCCCCTCCTTTCCCAATCACTCTATCCCTATGAAATAACCTGTACCCTAGTGTTGACAGGTCCCAGTCATTGTATTGGGTGGCCCATGTTTCTGTGATGACTGCAATGTCCACCTCACCCTCTGCTATGAGAGTCTGTAGTGCTGCAGTTTTCTTCCCAAGGCTCCTAGCATTAAGGGTGACCACCTTCCACCCCTTCCTCCTTCCTATTCTGCCCTCCTTTACTAGCATCACCAATAGTACTTGCCCTTTGCCCTTTGTCACTGTTGTGGGGGTTAAGCTCGTATGGCTTCCCAACCTGTGGTCTCTGCATGTCCCTTGCCCACTTGCCACCCACCACTCCTAGTTTAAATTCCCAGCTTCCTCTATGTATTCCTCCATCCTCTGTTTCAACACTTTCTTTCCTTCCTCGCTCAAGTGTAGTCTATTCTTGGCATAGAGACTACTGTCCTCCCAGGTGTCTCTCCACCATCCACTGGCCTATAACCTTTAGCATGACACCAGGTTTTTAGCCATCCATTAAATTCTCTATTCCCGGATTTCTTGCTGTGCTTGCCCTGGGCACTGGAAGTACCTCCGAGAAAGTTACTGATCTTTCTGTCCCCTCACATAATTGTCCTAGTACCTCAAACCTCCTCTGGACTGTATCTACCATCTTGTCAGTCAGGTCGTTCATCCCCAAACATATAATTAAACAAGACTTGTCCCTACCCCTCCCAGCATATTTTAGAACAGATTGTCCCACCCATTCAGCTGTCATTCCCACCATGGCTTCCTCCCAAATGTGACTATGCCTCTCCCCTTTGCTACCCCACCTGACTCCTCTTAGTATTGAGTCCCCCAGATTCCACCCCTCTTACTCACTGCTTGCTTACATTCCTCACCACCTCTCACTCCCGGCTCCTCCTTTTCCTCCTGCACAGCAGTTCCCTTTTCTGCCCCTGTTGTAATTTCCCCAGTAGAACTTCCCCCCACTCCAGTTTCATCTGGACGTCTATCAGTTACTCTTTAAATTTCATCACCTCCCTCCTCCTCTTTCCTCTCTAGTACTGCAACACAATTTTCTGAAGACCCTTCTCCAATGCCTGCTTCCTCGCTCTTCATAGTAACCCATTTCCTCCTTTCAACTCCATGACAGTTGCCACTTCTCCTCCTCCCCTGGCAAGTCCCTTTCTTCTCCTTTCGTTTGTCTTTTTTTCCCTGACCTGGATTCCCCTAACACTGTTCTTTTTGGCCTGGGCCCCGCTGTCTCTGCTTCCCTTCTTCTCATCCTCTCCTCCTGCTGTTGGCTCAAATTGCCCTCCATATATGCTAGGGAAGGAGAGGCATCACCAGTAGATAACAGGAAGTTATTATCCCTCTGTACAGACAGTTGGTGAGACCCCATCTGGAGTACTGCATCCAGTTCTTGAGAGCTCATCTCCACAAGGACATAGACAGGATGGAGGCCATCCAGAGGAAGGCAGCTAAAATGGTGCAGGGTCTGCAACAGAAGCCATACGAGGAGAGACTAAAGGCGCTTAATATGTATACACTTGAGGAAAAGAGGGAGAGGGGGGATATGATAGAGACTTTTAAGGACCTCAAGGGAATCAACAAAGTCCAAGAGGGTAGCATATTTCAGAAAAAGAGATGTGCAAGAACAAGGGGACACAATTTGAAGATAGTGGAGGGACGGCTCAGGGGCAATGTGAATAAGTATTTTTTCACAGAGAGAGTGGTGGACGCATGAAACGGTCTTCCTGAGGAGGTCATGGGGTCAAAAATAGTGGAGGAATTCAAGAATGCAAGTAACAGACACAAGGCAATTCTTGTGAGTGGTAGGAAGAAACATGCTGTTGGTTAACTAGGATCTGCAGCTTATCCAGTAGGTAGGCAGACTAGGTGGACAAAGAGGTCCTTATCTGCTGTCAAAGTCAATGTTTCTATTTTTCTATCTCCCTTCTCCCTCTTTCCCTCCAGTGTTGGGCTATAATCTCTTCCAGTATGCCTTGCTTGTCTTAGTTCTACACACCATAGATAGATAGGTAGATAGATAGATACATAGATAAAGAGAATAACTTTTATAAAAAAATACAACACACGAATGAATAAAACATATTGCAAAATGTTGAAACTGCAAATCCAACAAATACTTAATATGCATACAGCATTAAATACAAAAGATAAGCATGTGCATTTTTTATAATAATGTGTTACCGAACTTGTGCATCAACTCAGTTTGCTGCAATAAATACTGCATATATTAGTACATATCCTTTTTTGTTCATATTAGCTCATAGTGTTCTCACTTAATAGTGGAGTAATGAAACATTTGACATAAAAATATGGAAAGGTTAGTGACAGTAAAGGACTTTTTATAAATGATAGCTAATATGTCTCAAGGGACGGTTGGAACTGAAGTCAAAGTTTTGCTATGCACTCTCTGATCTGTGGTGGAGGTCTGAAAAGCAGGAAAACATATTGCTACATTTCAAGTTACAAAAGGTATGCCACCATTGCCTAGTTATATGTTTTCTTGAGAGTAAATCATACTGCAAACTGTCGGCTGGCATAGTTGTTTCCTAGTGCGTCTTTGTGTTACCCACTAGGAAGACCCACCAACGGTGAAGCCCGAGACTAAACCCAAGGTGCAGTGGGAGCTGGTGAACTATGGAGGAGCCCACAGAATGGCTGAAAGCATTGAGGAGTGTTCTTTTATGGAATACTGTGCCTGTGAACAAAGAGAGTACATCAACCAATTGGGTGTATTTGTGGAAAATAAGAAATGTTTTCTAGGCTAAATTTTCTCTGCCACTGATGCTACAGTATATTAGCATGTTACTTTTTTTATAAAGCTATAAAGTTAAAGCTCAAAGTTAAAAGTTAAAGTTTAAATGGATCCCTAACAGTGTTCTGTGGGGTTTGTAAATATGTGCTTTTAGTAAAGGGTTTACTGTTTGCTTTTAAACAGTTTGGACAGTTTTTATAAAAGCAAATCCTTTATACTATATAAAAGTGTCATATTTTATCATTAAAAATGTGTGCCATCCTGATCACATAACCACCTCTCCATAAATGTACATGTGTAGCATTCCTGGTTCAGATCACTGCCAGACACCATACCAAGAGGTGGAAGACACTGCAGGAACTCTTATTGTTTACTGCCTGGAAATAGCAGAGTTATGAACTCTTAAAAATCTTATGTCCACCACTGAGGGGCCCTAAATAATAATCTTTTCAAGGGGATTCTTTCTTCTCGACATACTTAGGAACGTCGCTCTTTGATTGCTCTGCTAACGGCCTTTTCTATAGGTTTTGTGAGGCCTAGTACTCTCTGGGACCCTTACAACAGTAAGTGACAATATTTTAGCCTTGCTTAAATATAAGTTGACTAATTATATAGTAAGTTTTTATAAATTGATCCATTCATCATCTTCCACATATTGTATTCTATATGAATCATTTTAAAAAGTTTAATTCAACTTTGTTTAGTATTACTGAATCATTGAGAACATCTGAGCCTGGAAATTTATTAGCACAGTGAGGCACTTCTCTTGTGCAAGATAAACATGGTAAATTATTTTACAAAATGCTATTCCTTCTTGTGCTACTAGTGGATCAACTTGAAGGAGATCTGTCCAGCCTTTTGTATGAAAATAAAAATGGCAAAAGTTCTGCATCTGGAGAGAAGCCTGCAAAACTATGGAATAGCAGAACACTGAAGATTCAGCTAAAATCCTGAAATACTTTGCTAGCCATCTCCTCATGGTGATATCGCCATGCAGGGGATTTCTTCTTCCAGTGAAGACTAGAAATCAACAGGATAAATGGAGAAGAATACCAGAGTCAAGCTTTTGAGCAGTTCTCCTATAACTGGGACATGCTACAAACATTGCTGGTGACTCTTTTGTACTATTCTTTTGGTGCTGTTTGGTCCTTTTATAATATTTCATTTAAAGAAAGCCTTCATGAATTTTATGCAACATGGTTAGCACAATTCTACAAAGGAAAAATTAAGATATGTGTTCACCCCTACTGGGTGAATCTATGCTAGAAAAAGGGCAAAACAATAAACACGTGAAGACATTGCAAACTAAGCAGACAAAACTTAAGGACCATATAAAACATTATAACTCATTAGAGGGTGAAGGAAAAAACTTGACTCCTAAACCCCAGGCTAGCAATTCCTTACCTAAAGTAACCCTATTTGCATCTAGTGATTCTAGCCTTGAACATTCACCAAGATTAGCTGTTCATAGTGGAGAATAGTTGGAAACATTTTATAATTTTCTTGAACTAGAAGATAGTTTTTCTGGGGTCACTGAGCTGACTAAACAAGAAGGATTTAACTTTATTGCTTCACAGGATATTAGTTAGCTAAGCGGTTCCAAAGATTTAACTAGGGCCAAGGAAACCAATTTCACTAGTAGCAACATTTCATAGATAACAATAAAGATGTCGTAATACTGTAGTTTCAGGACCAGCATTTAGAACTATGACCTCAGATCTACAAAGAACCATACATGGTATGAAAGAACTTGCATTGAAATATGACAAATCTTGCATTAGAGATTTAAGTAAAGATCAGGTTCAGTTAGAAACAGTTATTTCTGGACTGTTAGAAACCTCAATACAGATGTGAAATATTCAAAAACAATCTAATCAATAGCCCCAATATATTCCTTTATGCCATATTAATGACTTGGTGACCCATATGGGCCACCAATATACAGATAACTTGATATTGATGGAGCAGTTAACTGTATTAAAAAATGAAATAAAGAATACAAGCTATGATGTGTCAATAAATAATGCCAAATTAGTAACTATTGAGAATAATCTAGAAGACGTTTTTCTGACACAGAAGTCAGACTCAGTGGTCCTTGACATTCTATGGCAAGAGATGAAGACTCAGGGGCCTGATTTTATGATTATTGAGATCCCAACCAGTATTATTAAGCCCCCAGGGAAGAAAAAGAAAAAAAAAACAATAATTAAAAAAGACGTTAAACAAAGTAAATTGATGGCTAGCCAGGGCATAAGCTTTACAATAAAGGAACAAAAAGTTAAGCGTGGTAAAAAGTTGAAATCTTGGAAACAGGGTAAATTAGCCAAAAAAACAAAACAATATTGTACACCAGATAGACTTAGAAAGTAGTTAAAATTTGTCATCTAATAATTCACTTGATCTACAACCCATTACTGGGGAATTAGGAAAGCATTTAGCTGCATTAGAACAAGGAATAGCTGTTTTTAAGGACTGCTGTCCAAATGTTGCTATGATCAAAAAGGATAAGGTACATTATTCCAGAAATGACCTCGTAGAGCAGAGACTTGAGACACCTACGAAGAATGTTAATGGGGGGAGCAGATTTTTTGAACAACCAGCCCTCAAATCATAAAATAAATAAAGAGAATAGTTATCCATTTTTGAGTCTGATGTCATTCAAGGACTGGCCATTGATATCTAATAAGGATCTGAAGGACTATTAAACAAGATCTTATTTGATCTGGATATCCAAAGGACACCTTGGAACTAAAAACAAACAAGGAGGGTCTAGTCCATAAAAGTGAAGTTGACTCTCCCAGAGTAACTAATTATATATGGTACAATGCTAGAATCCGGGAGAACAAAGGGATTCTCCAATTGAACAGATTTTAATACAAAAAAGTTAGACCACCCCCAAAAATGAAGCTCCAGTAATATTAAGCATGTGTGGAATGTAAAGAATGTACAGAGAAAACAACTGGAAATTGAGAGGCTCAATATGTAACCTTTTTAGTAATATCTTACAGGTGCATCTAGGCTACCAAGGTGTATTGAAGGTGACAAGGAATAGTGATTCTCCACAAATTGACTTTGTTAAAAATGACACATTACAACAGCAGTTGTTGGAGAAATGTGACTTATTAGATAATCTAGGCTTACATCTTATTAAGTCTACTGAAGTATTTGATTCCATCCCAATTTTACCTAAAGAAGTGTTTAAAGAGCATTACACTAATCCCCAAGATAGTAATAACATCTCCGACCACTCTCAAGAGAAACTGTGACTTAACGAAAGAGAAAAGAACGAATTTAATTTCAGAATTAACCGAGGAAAATGACCGGGGTATTTAAATAATTTCTAGAAATATAGCAACAATTACAAACAAATTTACTGATAAAGATTGGTTGGATTTTATTAAGAAAGGGGATATTGTTTGTTGCCAGAAGATCTGGCATAATAATAAGGATGCTATAGTATTTAATGACTATGATATGATACATCGTCCAGCTACAACAAGGCAACAGAGCATTAACAAGATGAAGGAGTTTAAAATGTTTCAATAAAAGAAAAACAGCAGAATAAGTGGACACAGCATGAGGTTAGAGGGAGGCCAATTAAGGGGTAATGAGGAAGGTAAAGGAAGAAGTTATTTTTCATAGAAAGGGTGGTGGATGCATGTAATGACCAACCTCAGGAAGTAGTGGATATGAATACAGTGCAGGGCTTTAAACAGGCATGGGATAGGCATAAAGGATTAATACAGATGAGTATGAACAGATAGGCCATTGACAGAGTATAGGCCTATGGCACATTCATAAGGTAAACAAAATTGGGCAGACTGGATGGGCCTTGCGGTCCTTATCTGCCGTCAACTTCTATGTTTCTATGTTACAAGGAAGAATTAAGTAGGCAGACCATCAGGTTGCCTTGTAATATATGTACAGCTAGTCCTCTTTGAAAAGCACTGTAATCTTTATTCTGAAAATAATTTCACAGCTTTATTTCTAACTCATCATTTATTTGTTTGTTTGTTTGTTTATTCATCCATTTGGTAGCCGGGTTGGTGCAATGATCTGAAGACCTTTTTCAGGCATGATCCAGACCAGAAATTGGCACAAATAATGTACAATTCAGTGAGAGAACAGTGTGGATCATACAGGGAACATAACTGTGTAGGTCAAGCTAACAGAGAAAATATAAGGTAGACAGTACCAGGTACATCAACAGTTGAGCATACCAAGGTATATAACATTTACATTTCATAACATAACATTGATATTAATTAATGCCTACTGTATGTTCCACCAAGAACTTAAAAATATTGTTATATGGAAATATGGGAGTGGTTGGATAGAATATTGTGAGACATCTATCTTAGATTCCCAGAAACAGAAATTCTCCTATCAGTGATCTGAATGCCAGGATAAGCAATTATGATGGGCTCCTGGATAATTCCTTTTTTAACTATCTAGAGTTAACAGGACATTTTAACAGACCTACTCTGGACTTAAAAGCAAATAGGGCAAGATTAAAGTTGATTGAATTATTAGCAACTTACAACCTTTACCCTTTAAATGGTAAGGTTCAGGGAGACCTACAAGGGACTTGCACTTATATTAGATCCACATGGATGTCATACCAGATCTGGCATTGTGGTCAGGTGACCCTCGAAAATGGAAATCCCTTTTGATTCCTGCTCAATCTGAGAGTGACCACTTGCCAGTTCTTATATAGGGTTGTTTGTTAATCAAACATGATCCTGTTACTGAAAATGTCAAAGAAGATGATGTAAAGGAAGTTAGATATAATTACTTGGATTACTTGGAAGGATTAACAAAGTCGGCCATAGGCCCATTAAATTTTCTCCCACTCCTAGTGCGTTAATTTAAGATCCCTTTGACAAAAGATATTTGCCAAGCCCATTTTTGAAGGCCTCGAAAGATGAAGCATTTAGCAATCCCCTGGTTATAGAGATGCAACAAAATTTAATTTTGCTGGTGAAGTTTCGGCAAAATCGGTAATTTCACCCCACAAACGTTTTCATGAAATTCGCACAGTTTGCTGAATATTTTGCTAGTGCGAAATACCCTACAAAATGTGGAGTTTCACCCACAAGTGGCAAAATTCTGCAATTCGCTGGCCCTTTTCCATAGTATAGTGTCTCTCCCCCCACCCCAGTCCCCGATCCACATAATAATGAAACATTAATGCCTGTAATTCCATATGTAAAGGACAGCACTGGGGTGGTGGTGCAGCACAAGAGTTGGACAATTCAAGTAGAAGAGAAGGCACACTCACCCCTCTCAAAGAAACACAGACATGCTGTTCAATTCAGTTCAAGTGTTTTATTGCAGCATCTGCTCATGCTAAACCCTGCTTCAGGAGACATACTGAAGCAGGGTTTAGTAGAAGCAGATGTCGCAATAAAACATTTGAACTGAATTAAGCAGCCTGTCTGTGTTTCATTGAAAAACATTAATGCCCTTTTCCACAGTACAGTGTCCCTCCCCCCACCCCAGTCCCCGATTTCCATAATAATAAAACATTACTTCTCTTTTCTGCAGTATAGTGTCCATCCTCAGTCCCTGATCCCCATAATAAACATTACTCCTTTTCTGCAGTATAGTGTCCATCCCCAGTCCCCATCCCCATAATAATAAAACATTACCCTTTTCTAGTATAGTGTCCTCACTCAGTCCCCCATCACCTTATTAAACAATGCCCTTTCACAGCAGTCATTCCATCCCCATCCCCTCGTCCAGATTCCACCCATACATACTTGGTTTTACATAGTGTATGGAAACTTTCATTTCGTCAATTGTTGTCTACTCAGCCTTCAGCATGCTCGGCAGTCAGCTTAGTAGTACAGTTATCTTTTCATTATGGCTGCTCGCTGATCGAATTGTCAGTGTTAGCTATAGTATACTTCATGCTTCCTATTGACTGACATGTTAACCAATGGGCTTGTAGCATACTGTAATTTGTCACTGACAATTCAGTCAGCGGCAGCCATGGCGTTTGAGGATGGCTGTACTGCCTGCTGACAGGGGCATGCTGGGGAGCAGGGTGGGATGTGGTTGCTGGAGCGGGTGGGGGATTGGGGGGACCATTACACTATGGAAAAACTGTAAGTACAGTATGAGTGGGAGATGTGAACTGGGAATGGGGATGGGATGATATACTATGAAAGGGGTATTTATGTTTTATTAAGAGGGTGATCGGGGACTGGTGTGGGGAGACACTATACTATGGAAAAGTAGGTTAATGTTTTTATTATTTTGGGGATCGGGGACTGGGGATGGACACTATACTATGGCAAAGGGAAGTGATGTTTTATTATCATGGAGATCAGGGACCAGGGTTTGGGGAGGGACACTATACTATGGAAAAAGGCATAAATGTTTTTCAATGAAACACAGACAGGCTGCTTAATGCACTAGTTCAGTAGTTATAGCATCTGCTCTCAGCAAATGTTGCTTCAGTATATTCCTGAAGCAGGGTTTAGCATGAGCAGATGCTGCAATAAAACACTTGAACTGAATTAAGCAGCCTGTATGTTTCTTTGAGAGGGGTGAGTGCAATTTATCTTCTACTGGAATTGCACAACTCTTGTGCTGCACCACCACCACCCCAACCCCCCTGTGCTGTCTTTTACTTTTGGAATTACAGGCATTAATGTTACATTATTAAGGGGATCAGGGACTGGGGTGGGGGGATACTATACTATGGAAAAGGGCCCATGAAATGCAGAATTTCATCAGTTACTGTACAAGTGAAATTTGGAATTTTTCAGGTGAAATTTTGCATTTCTCGAAATGCGTGTATTTCTTGAAATATTTTGTGGAATGAAATTTGTGGATTTTGCCCATCTTTACCTCGGTAATGAGTTCCATAGTCATGCAGTTCTAACTATATAGAAATTATGTCTCTTTATGGTGTTCACTCGTGGGACTAACAATTGCCTATTGTGAGATCTTAATTGAGTTGTCCTGTCATTTAGTTGTAGACCACACTGTTCCATATGTTTCTAATTTTTCATGTGTCAAATAATAAGTCCCCTCTTTTCCTCCTAGTTCCAAGGCTGAATAGTTTGAGTGAGTGGAGTCTGTCCTCATAGCTCATAGGAGATAGACCAGAAACTGATTTGTAACTCTTATTTGAGTTCTTTGAGTTCTTTCTAGTAGGGTTATGTCCCTCTTTTGGTAAGGGTTCCATATTGGGGAGCCATACTCCAAGTGCGGAATAATAATAAAAGGCTTAAATGGGGTGCTGAGTCAGAATTACAGGTAGCAAGACAAACTGAGGACAATCTTAGTAATAAGAACTGGGATTCTCAACATAATGCCCCAATGCAAGATTTATGGGATTATGTAAATGTTATGTTTGAAATGGTTAAAAAGAGTCTCTACAAACCAGTAGTAGCCAGAGAGAATAATAGACAGTGGGATACATAGTGTGTTAAGGATTTTCAAAAACACAAGCTTTATTAGGTTTCACCCATCGCTTCCCTAAAATCTGGAATTCCTTCCCCCCTGAAATACGACACTCCTCCTCCAACTACTCCCTTACCTCTGCCCTACACAATTACCTCTCCCTCAGCTGTTCCTGCCTTAACCCTCCTTAATACCTATCTCCATTTTCTGCCTTCCTACCCTGATCCCCTGCCCAGTAGGGTTCTTAGCATCTTGAAGGGGGAATCAGGAAATGGCTACAACTACTCCGCTCCCCCTCTCTTCTCCACCTGCCCTTCTGAGTCACCCATGTGCAACCTGCCCCATCCTTTTACTCCAACAGCACTTGTGTACTACCTCATGCCCTCCCAACCCCCACACACACACACCACCATACTTGACAAAGCCCTCTGGAGCTGCTCCCCATACAGCCCCCTCATTTCACTATCCCCCACCTCTCGCTCTCTGCGGAAGGTTCAAACCCAGCCCCCCTTGTTTCACTGTCACCTAGCCTCTCACCATCTAGGATAGCATTAAACCTTATGCAGTTACTCTGCCATAGTCTATCAACAGATCTGGAGGTTTCCAGGGGAGTGCTACCTAGGGCAACAAATTAGAAATAGCTTAGTATTCTATTACAGCTGCTCTGTTTTTCTCCTATTTGTCTAATTCTCATGCAATCACTCTTTAGTGCCTAATGATCAGGCCTCTGTAACCACTGAATATGTGTATTGTCTTATTGTCCACCCTGTTGTGGAACCTTTGTAAAAGAGCTCAGGCTCAAAGGTCTTTCTGAAATACTAATTAAATAAATAAATTACTGTTTTGCATGTTTATATGTTCTTTTGTATGATTTTGTACATGTACTGTAATATACCCAATGTTCCACTACTGTTTTTTGTACAGTACCTTATGTTCCAACTGTTGCATGATCTTACAATGTTGTATTGTTTGTACTACTCCCATACTATTGTAACTGATCATCTTTCACAACCCTATGTAACCCCCTCCCGCCAGGTCACACCATGAGATGAGCAACTTGTTGTTCAGTGTGCCCTCCGGTGAAACAGTTCAATAAATAAATAAAATTTAGTAACAATTGAAATAAGGAAGACTAGAAACACTAAGGATAAGCAGAAATTCAGTTCACTAAATCATCAAAGGAAATTATACAAGCAATTTTAAAGCAAAAAAAAAAAAATCACCATGGCAAATTGTATGGGATACTACAAATGATTTACAAAGGAGACTCTAAACAGTTCTGGCTACTGGTGGAAAAAGGTTCACATAAATCTAAATTAGACACCTATATTCTAGAAGATGACAGGGTTCTCTTCTTCACCAAAATATTTACCGATGAAACAGAGGGTAAATCTTGCCAGCCTATAAATGTTAATGAAAATACAACTAGAATAACCAGACAGGAGGTTTATATGGCAATAAAACTGTTAAGGAAAAATAAAGCTCCACGGCCGGATCATATCCCTGCAGAGGTATTCCTGGCAAGACCAGCACTCTGTGCAGACCTTTTTACTATTCTTTTTAATAACCTGACAATAGGACCTTACATTCCCCCATCATGGAAAGGAACTATTATAGTTCCAGTGTACAAAAAAAGCAGTCTTAGCAATCACTCTAAGTATAGACCTATAAGTCTATTTGGCAGTAATCTAAAGTTTTTTTTCTAAAATTATCCTGGATAAGATGTTATTAGAAATAGAAAACACAGGAGGTTTAAGCCAATGCCAGGCACATTTTAGAATGGGATACTGTACAACACTATGGATAACTGTTTTATTCTTGGTCATTTCAAATATATAATTTTGCATAGACAAAAACTATATGCATTTTACATTGACTTTAAGTCAGCTTTTGATACAGTGAATAGGTCAATACCATTGGGAATTGATGGCTGATAAAGGGATAGACAAATGACTTATTAATATCATCAGCAGGCTATATGAAAGAACTTGAATAAAAATGTGTATAGGACCAAATGGCCAAGTATTGCAGCCTGTAAAAATAACTAGAGGTGTAAGACAGAGAAGTTTCATGGCACCCTTCTTTTTTCAGTCTATGTGAATGTGGTCCTAAGGGCACTTGATGCCCTGGTCTCTGATTCTCCCCAAATCCTTGACAAATACTGTGCTGTTATGCCCTTAGCTGATGACATAATGTTGTTTTCACTCTCTAAGAAATGTCTCCAGAAAAAGATGAACCTATTGGAAAGTAAAACAAAGGAACTGAAGCTGCAAGTGAATGTTTCTAAGACTCAGATGTCTATATTTGGTAAGGGTAGAGACAGATGGCCCAATTCAAAAAGCAGGCATAGAGTGTCACAACCCGTGGCTAACAGTAGCTTGCCATGAAGCCAGGTGTGCCAGGGACCCTGCACCAGATTCTGATATAGGAGGGGTTGAGTCACCAAAGTCCCCACACATGCAGCACCCTCTCCCATGTGACAAACACATGGCACATGGGAAGGGTCTGCCTCAGACTCCTTGCCCCGAACACAAGTGGTCCCCCCTCCCAGATCCCTGATAGTGTCTGTTATTACATTATAAATGAAGTCCCCCTGACCTGGTGGTCTAGTGGCCCCCCACACCAATTCCTGATATTGACCATTACTGACCTCATGGTCTAGTGGTCCTCCCTCCCCGAGAGTGCCCATTACCATATTATAAATATTTTGCTTTGTCCTGCTGTTCTAGTGGTACCCCACCCCCTACCTTCCTACTCCCCTCCAATCCCAGAACTCATCCAGTGTCCGGCACAGCCTGCCTCACACCTCCACAGCCAGCCACCATACTGAACAGTCATTGAGTGCAACTGCAGTGTATGCGCTCATGATTTTCATGAACGTGTACACTATACAGTTGCTGCTCAATAGTGGCATGACTATCAAGCATTACTGGAAGCAATATGAGCAAATATCTGGCCCAAATAGGCTATGGGGGAGAATTGTGGGATATCAAGGAGAGAGAGAGAAAAATATATGGTTCCTATATATAACCTCCTGAGGAAAATTCTTACTGTATTCAGTTCTTTTCCCTCTGCTTATTTATAAGGAGATTGGGTCTGGAAAATATAAATACTATTTTGGACACAAAAAAATTTAATTATTGGTAAAGGCTTACTAGACTTACACCTGAATGAATTCCAAAATTGTGCCTTGTGGAAAAGGAAAAATGTCTAAAATTGGGTTGCTTCAAGTCCCCTTGGTACACAAATATTTGTGACATATTAGAGAAATATAAGTTGAACTTCCTTAAAAAATATTCTGTTGCCAATACCACACTAAGTCATCAATACAAAAATGTATTAATAAGAAAATTAAAAACTACTAGACAGCTTCAGATATAGAAAAATCAGGGAATCCAGATCCTCTACTTGATTTGCTAAAAATAATGAAGATGATTTCAAACTGCAATATAATCTGGAGATTTTGTTGTATCAGAAATTAAGGAATAACTTCACAGATACAAATTCGAATTGTTTGAAAGGGCTCTACAATGATGATTTGACAAATTTCTTGTTGACCCACATTATAGTGATGGATTTATGTCAACCACAAGTTGTGGTTGACATAAACCCATCAGGAGAGACAGTTGCTGTTCATCGAGGGGCTTTGCCCCTGAACCACCCATGCAGAGGGCTCTGCTGCCCATACCCCTAAACTTAGGTATTATCAACTCCAAGTTGGAGTTCATTCAGGAAGGGGGTGCAGGACCAGGGGAAAGAGTGCCGGTGTCCTGGGTGGACTTTTACAGCGAACTATCATGTTGTCGGCATTGATGTGTTCACTGTAAAAGTTTCACTGAGTGGAGGGCATACCATTTGAAAGTAAAGTTCTGCAGGCAAGGTTTAATAAGAAATCAGACTTGCCAAAAAAATTGTGAATATTTAGAAAAGGATTCTGAAAACATATTATATACATTATGGTTGTGTAGCTGGTTCAATAAGATTTGTGCCTATCTACTCAAAACTCTATTTCAAGTTGAAAGAATAGCTCAATTAAATATGGACATATTTACACTGAGTAAGACTGTTACACATTATGTGCAGAAGACTCTTTTGTAATTAGATGTTTTTCAACTGTATCCAATATAAGAAAACATATATGTGTGCAATGGTGAAACTTTTATCAGTTCTGTTGTAACAGAAATTCTGTTCCTGGCCTGGTATAATGTAATGTTTTATTTATTATCTTCAAGCTTTGATGCTACTTATCATGTTAATCTGGAAAGATTATGATTTTTAATGAAGTATATTTTTAATAATGTATACATTGTAATGACTTTTTTTGTTGAACAATAAACTTTCTATTGCTTTTTGTTCATAGAGTTGATTATATACCTTAAAGAAGTAATGAGCCAGTCGTAAAATGCTGGCACTGTGTAATTAGATGGTGATTTTATTTCTACAAAAACATTAACATTTCTCACTAGTGAGTTGCTCATTTATCCATATTGTGTATTGTCCTGTAATGTTCTGCCTCTAAACAGTGATTTAAAAAATAGTAAGACATACAGTCATCTAACAAAATGCATCTTTTTACTTTATAACAACTTAGAACTCACAACAAATAAGCAATAAGATGTGATGGGGTGGGAGTTGTCATTGGTTAATGCACACCCAGGTGTCTAGTGAGGCATGAGGTGCTTGTGCCGACTGCCTTCAGCACCTGGAAGTGCATTAACTCATAACAGCCATCATCCTGGAGTGTGTTACTACACTTATAAAGTGAATCCCATGTTACAAAACTGCCCTCCACCAAAAAATACAATGAAAGAGATGTAAAAATGTGTAATTTATAGGGTTTTGAATTTTTTTAGAAAAAAAATAGTCCTTATTGTATGCCACTATGTGGTGCTACGTCATTTTACTATAAAACACCAGAACTTGGAATGAGTTAAAGGGAACGTTCATTCAGCCTATTTTCTGTATACCTGTGTAGTCTGTAGGCATGAAAAATGTTTTCCTCTCTTGTAGCCCCCTATTATCATCCTAATTTAAATATAAATGAGGTTACTTAACTTTGTTTTGCCCTGGTGTGAAAACCTATTTGTTTCCTTTCCAAAGGTCATGACCCCATTCATGCAAGGCATCATAGGAGTTGATGATGAATACTGTACATGCACAAGCTAGCAGACATTATACTGTCATTCAGTTCAGTTGCATGTCTATTGAAGTCCCTGTATTCTCTAAAAGCATTTTTTTTTCTAACTCAGATGTACTTTAATCTACAGAAAACAGCAGGGCACTTAATATGCCTTGAAAAGTTTCATGGCCAGCATAAGACAATAACATAGGGACTGCAGAGAAGTGCAACAGCACTGGCTAATACAGTGTAACTACTGCAGGCTTTAGCACTGAAACATAATAAAATTCCTGGAAGTCTCACATGAGTCAGGTCATGACATTTGTAATGGAGTCAAGCAGCTTCTCACACCAGCCTTATGTACCTTCATTTACATTTAAATCCTGAAGAAATTAGTAGGGTGTAATAGAGGCAATCATTTCGTACACCAACAAACTACACAGAGAAACAATAAAACACTGAGAGGCTTTCCTTTATGAGAATTCAATAAAAGTATTTACATAGCTGTGATGGGAAAGGTTTGTATGATTTGTAGTAACTGGTGACTAATTAATAAACATGGAGTTGCCATCAGATCCACATTTGTTTTGTAGTATTGTTCGTCCTTGGCATTTATAAGGAAATGTGCAACTGTAATATAATATACCCTTTGCCAGCATTGATAACTTGATAAAGAAGTGGGAGCAAGCTGACTGCTATTTGAAACAGTGATGCTGCCACGGATTCTGGCTTCCTGATTAATTATGATGAAGAGAGCTGTTTGCTGCACTGCACTAGGGAGACAGACAGCATGTGTACAGTACAGTGACATGTGCTGCCATGGTTACTGGCAGTGACATTGCAGAGCGTCTGTCAGTAGCAGGCAGTGAGGAGCGCCTGTCGGTAGTAACAATATTATTCATGTATTTATAACTTTAAAATGTCAAGTGGCCAAATCTCATCAAGTGGTGGGTTACTGGTGCCTGTGAACAGGCGAAAGAAAGTGGTAGAGCTGGTTGCTGGCTCGTGGGCAGGAGGGAGATGGAGTGGTGGAGCTGAACAAGATGAACCATGAAGGAAATCTAGACTGGGGATTGGAGGCCTGTGGAATAAAAAGTAAGACAGAAAATCCAAAAAGTGAGTACATGGGTTAAATGTTTTTTTTACATGTTGGGCATGTGTTAGGTCATATCTATGTGTTGTGAGATTCTAAAATGCATTTTTTTTATTTATGGCAAGTAAGGGTTAATCAGGATTTTAACTTTACAAACATAACTGCCTGAAATTTGTTTTCAAACCATTTAGTGGAGGAAGAATGGATATCTAGGTGTGCTGTGCCCTGCTTGCTGGAACGCTTCCCCTCTCAACCAGTCAGAATGCAGAAAATTCCCCTACCCACTTTATAACCATCTATAAGCTGACATCAGAAGGTTCTGAGGTTAAGAAATATTCTCGATAAGCCCCCTAAAAGTTCTAATACATGCTGTATACAAACCTCAAAAACAAATGAACGCCAATAGGTTTATTTTTCTTTCACTACAAAAACAGTTAAGCACTAAAAAATAACTGTTACTTGAGTTATTAGGAAAACATCCTGGTTAGTACAGCTAAAATACTGTATATGGTGAAGGAAAATACTGTGACTACTGTACAACTGTTTTGATTATAACCCTGTATCATGTTTCCTAGCTGCATTATCCCCCTGTTGCACTCACCTGTTCAAGTCATCTCACTAGTTGTGGGTTCCTATCTGCATCATCAATTAGCAGCATTCTCTTGTGTGTTTTTAACCACATTTCCACTGCAGCATAGCAGCTGATTTTTATTTGCACACCAGAGTGGGTGACCCAAAGGTGAAATGCAGACACACATAGTGCCTATCTTTACATCCTTTGCCAGAACAGGTGACCCAAAGGAGAACCCCAGCACTAATAGTACCTATCTTTACTGCCCCAGCCAGAAGAGGTGATCCAAATGTGAAATGCAGCACCAGTAGTGCCTATCTTCAGTTACCCTGCAAGAACAGGTGACCCACAGGTGGACTGAAGTTCCAAAGGTATCTGTCTTTTTCCCCCTGCTGATAGAAGTGACCCAAAGGTGGACCACAGCACCAGTGGTGCCTGTCTTTACTTCCCATGCCAGAACAGGTGACTCAAAGGTAAACTGCAGCACCAGTAGTGCTTATCTTTTGCATGTCTTTACTGCACCTGCCAGAATGGGTGACACAAAAGTGCACTACTGTATCAATAGAGTCTGTCTTTACTTCCTCTGCTAGAACAGGTAACTCAAAGCTGGACTGCAGCACCAATGGTGCCTATCTTTACTAGCCCCACAGAACAGGTTATCTGAAAGTGCACCGTAGCACCAAAAGTGTCTTTCTTTTCTGCCCCTGCCAGAATAGGTGACCCAAAGAAGGACTGCAGCACCAATAAAACCTACTGTATCTTTACTTCTCCTGCCAGGGTGGGAGATCAGGCAACAAAATACTCATTACATGGGTGTGGTCGCACCCGTATAGTTAGGGTTGAACAGTGACTTTTATGTTAAGCTTGAAATTTTGAGCTTTAATAATTTTGCAACTGTTCAAGCAATTTGCATGAAGTTTAGCTTGCATCATCAGGGACCAGATATCCTTTGATGTGGCAAATTTTGTTCAGGTGAGATGCGTGGGTGCAGAGATACACAGTGTGAAAAAATTTGAAAATTAGCTTTTTTTTATTTCTTTGTCATGGCACAGCTCAAAAATGGTTTGGAAATTTGGTCTGAAATTTGGGGGGTACAAAGGTCTTGAGTCACAGATGTGCCTTTCATTTGGTGAAAAAATATTAATCCATTTCGAAGTTATTAAACTTCAAAGTTTCCAATTATTTTCAATGGGAATTTCACTCTCCAATTAGATGTCCCATTCATAGGTTTCATAGATTTCATAGATCAATCAAGCTTGTGATAGACTTTCATCCTTAATGCTTGCCTAGAGTAATGTTAACTGTCCCCAAATTTTATCTTATTGCTCATTTCATTGTCTAGCCTGTTTTTAAAAGTGTTTATGTCTTTACTTTCTATTACCTCTGTTGGGAGAGCGTTCCATAATGTAACTGCCCTTTGACTGTACCAGTCTTTCCTAGATAATGTGTTCCAATTGTCTAGATGGAGTTGCTTAGAATGTTTCCTACCACTAACTCTGTCCTGATTAAGCATGAGACCAATTTCTGCCATAAGATTGTTGTCCCCCATTGCCCTGTAGAGCATGGGAAAGTCTCCCCTTTTCCTCCTATACTGTAAAGAGTATAGGTTGAGTATTCTTAATCTTTGTTCATAAGATATCTGCTTTAAACCCACAATAAGCCTAATGAATCTTCACTGGACTGCTTCAACCTTTTTAATATCTTCTTTCCAATATGGTGACCATATTTGTATGCAATCCTCCAAGTGAGACCTGACAAATACTACATACTAGCTGTGCTGGATATATGCCTAATGATGAAGTTCAGCATCTAATTGGCTTTTTTCACCTGGTCCCTGCAATGAGCATTGAATTTAAGATCAGGGGTTATGGTCACTCCAAGATCCCTTTCGCATAGTGTTACAGCTAAGGGTTTATTTTTTAGAGTATACTTATACTGTCTGTTGTTGGTACCCAAATGCATTACTTTGCATTTACTGATATTTAATTCCAATTTGCTGTGATTAGTCCAGGAAAAAACATGGTTCAGTGCAAGCTGCAGTGTGGTGGTATTATCTAATGTGTTTACCACTGTTCCCAGTCGACAGTCATCTGCGAATTTGGACAACTAGATATTAGATAAATCTATTTTTAATGAAGAAATGTAAATGTTAAATAAAATGAGACCCAGGACCAACCCCTGGGGAACCCCACTTGTAACCCTGGCACATTCAGAGTACACACCGTTCACCATCACCCTTTGCTGTCTCCCATCTAGCCAATTGGCAATCCAGTGCATGATATCTGTACACAGATTTAACTCCCCCAGTGATTTGACCAATTCAGAATGTGGCAATTTATCAAAGGCTTTTGCAAAGTCCAAGAATATAATGTCAACTGGGTTTTTCCTATCAATTTCTCTGTTGACCTTTTCATAAAAACCTAGTAAATTTGTCAAACAGGATCTGTTATTAATAAATCCATGTTGATAGGGGTCTGTAGCCCCTAATATTAGTTGATGTTGCTGTATATAATCCTTGATTATACCTTATAATAGTTTGGCCATTAGAGAAGTTAAACTAATTGGTCTAAAGTTTTCTGCTTTGGTTATAGGTCCTTTTTTTTAGGAGGGGTACTACAACAGTGGCAACCCTCCAACCTAAAGGTATAACACCAGAGTCCATGGGTCAATGGTATGAAAATGTAATCAACAAGTTCTTTTAATACTCTAGAGTGGAGATCATCTGGGCCCGGGGATTTATTGACGTTTAATTTTTTTAGCCTCTTCAGTACGTCTGTTGGATTAATACTTACTTGTCCTGGTATGGATACTAGCTTGTCCTCTGAGGTATTTGAAGTAAAGTTACTAAACACTGAAGAAAAGTAACTGTTCTATATGTCAGCCATTTCCTTATTGCTAATAGGTGTTCCTGAATTATTGGTAAATGGTCCCACTAAGTTCATAGATCCTCTTAGTTTATTGACATGGGAAAATAATATTTTTATATTGCCATTAACCTTGGTAGACAAAAATATTTCCTGTTGTGTTTTTGCCTGTTTAATCTTATGTTTAATTTTTTTTGGTCAGTGCCCAATATGTCGGAACTAAATGCTGATTACCATTTTTAATACTTTTAAACATTCTAATTTTTTTGTTAATTATTTTCTTGATAGAGGGCTTCATTCAGCTTGGGGGTGTTCTTTTAATGGAATTTTTTTTGTGGTTGGTATGTGTCTGGTAACCTCACTCCTTATTTTCGAAGTCATTAGGTCCCATTTTCCTTCAACTGTATGGTCCATAAAATCCTTTTCCTAGTCCTATTTTGCCATATTTTCTTTTATGGTAGTAAAATTGGCCTTTCTGAAGTTTAGTTTTTCAGTAACCCCTATCCTGGTTATCTAGTTTGGCCCAGAACCTTAAAGGTTACACGTATATGGTCACTGTTGCCCAATGGTGTTGTGGTAATGACATCGGCTACACTGTTACCCATACTGGATTGTATGATATCTAGTGTTTTATCTTTCCTAGTGGCACAAGATACTTTTTGTTCAAGCCCTATCTGTAGAAGAGTATCAAGATATGAGTGTTCAGTTTTACTGTTTTCACTATATGTTGTCTCAGGAAAGGATAATTTGTTGCAAATGGGTAATCCTTTTTCACAAACAGGTCATCCTGTGTCATAAATGGGGAATCTTTTCCCATGCTGCTGCCATCTTGTTTTCTCTTAGCAAGGAAAACAAAATTAAATAATTGAAAAAAATGATATTTTCAGAAATAAACAATACATGTGTTCTGCTAATAGGGACCCATACTATCAGATTCTGCTGTTACATTTTTGATAAATCACCTGGAAATGTAGTTTTTGGACATGCCAGAACCCTTTTTCACAAATTGCAAAAAAAGAAACATAAAACAGGATACTGTTTCACAATTAGCGAAAAAGAAAGTGGGCCCAATTCTCAAAGCCCTGCATCTGACGCAAGGTGCTTGCACCAAACAGATATGGTGCAAGGTGCACCTTGCATCCAGGGCTGCCTCCATGCAATTCCCAAAGGATGCCTGCATTGACTGCAAGCCACCTGCCCCAAACAGGACTTGCGCCAGCCCTGCACCCTGCACTGCCCTGCAACACAGTGCTAGATGGACAGCGCTGATGCAAGCTGCAGTTTGCTATTCACAGACAGCACCCAATGAGAGAAATTCTAATTCCCCATAGACCAGCCAGGGCTGGCATAAGAGGACTTAGACATCACTCCCCTGGGTGAGCTGTCCTATGGATGGTGCAGTGTGTCCTACCTTCCCAACCCCACCGTGCCCTACAAGTGCCATATAGTGGAACCCCCATTCAGGTTGTGCCCCCATTGGGCATCCAGGGCAGGAGCACTCACCCAATCCTCAATGTGCCCCATACCATGTAGGTAGCCCTGGTGCCCCAGTTTGTATCATTACAGATGCCACCTACCCTCCCACCAGTGCCTGTGCCCCCCACCCATGCAGGTGGTGTCCCCCCATCCCCAGAAAGAGCAGGGGACCAGCACAGCCCTCTGCACACATCTGCTGCTGGTCCCAAATTGGACAGACCATGAAGCCAACAGTCTATGGGGCTTGTGGTGAATCCTCCTGTGCTCCATGCAGTTGCTGCATGGCTGGGGTTACTGCAAGCACTGGGTCTTAGATGCCAGGACCTCTCCTGTACCAGAATCTTGTGCAGGGTCCTTGGCACAAGGGGCTTTGGTGCAAGCTGCTGTTTGCCACAGCTTGTGCCAAACACAGCCTCGTATGAGAATCGGGCCCTTTCTCTTTTCCACAAACTGTGAAAAAGAAACTCGAAAAAGGATCCTGATTTGCAATATGTGAAAAAAGAATTATATGTCAGGTCTTTCTTTGTTACTCTGCAATGAAGAAATGATTTGGAATTGTGGTCTGAAATTTTCATGGTGCAAAGGTCTTGCCCCAGAGATAAGCCTTTTGCTGGTTTGGTGAAAATATATTATTTTTTTGTGGAGTTCTGCAGGTTTACATTTTGCTTAGTTTCCCATAGGATAACATTGTAATATGAGGTCTTTCTTTGTCACTCCATGGTGCAGAAACTGCTCCAATTGCGGGTCTGAAATTTTCAGGGCAGAAAGGGCTTGCCTCATAGATGTGCCTTTTGCCGGTGTTCTGAAAAGATATTAATCTGTTCTGAAGTCCTAAGGATTTGAAAATTCTGGTTTTGAGTATGCTAAGTAGCAAACTTAGTTAGAGGTGAGGCTTGAAAAAGGATTCTTTTTTACATATGGGTAATATTTTTTCACAAAAAGGATACAATTATGGAGGGATTGGTGTGCATGGCCCAGAGGGCTGTGGACTCCCAAAGGAAATTAGGATACTAACATACATGTGAATAGATGGGAGTGCAGGGCCCCCACCTGCAAATAAGAATACCGTTATGGAAGAATTGGAGCACAGGGCCTGGAGGGTCCTGCACTCCCACAGGAAATAAGGATAACAATATACTAGTGAAAGGATGGGACATGCAAATAAGGATTTATTTATGGAGGGTTGGATTGCAGGGCATAGATGGCACTGTGCTCCCACAGGAAATAAGGATACGATTATGCTATCTCAAAAAGTAAGGATATTCTTTCCAAAAACAACTTTATTAATGCACTAATTAAGGTTGATTAAAGTGACAAAAGAAAGGAAATGTGGGGTTAGGTTTTCAACTAATCACCCACTGCCACACTGCAGACAGCAATATTGGTGGTGTGTGCCTTGGGGTTCTCAGCTCTAATGCTCACCACATTCCATGAGTAAATTAGCTGCGATCAGTAAGTGATATAAGAATGGAGTGAGCATTAAGGTTGAGAACCCCAAGGCACAAGCCACCAGCATTGCTGCCTGCAGTTTGTGGATGGGATGTTAAGGCTGGAAATCCTAATCCCACATTTATCTACTTTTGTTGCTTTAACCAACTCTAACTACTACATTAACAATGTTTTTTGCAAAGAATATATAGGGAATAAATAATGGATAGCAGTCGAATAACACATTTATCTCCTGAATGAAACTTGCATTGATTTTATGAAATATATTGTGTGTCTGTTGTTATACATCATTTGAGTGTGCACATTGTTATTTTAAGATGTACTGACGTCTATTTTGGAGCCCTAGCCTACTTCTGACTAGGAGGAGGAGGAGTTGTAGTTCTCCAGGCTACTTTCTGGACTACACCTCACAGCAGTTGCTAAATAAATACTTGAAACTTGTGGGGAACTGAGCCAAAAGTGCTTTAATTCATCTAGGAGGCACAGTAGAGAGGTTAAGCCCCAAAATTAATTATTTGTGCCTGCAAAATCCACGGAGGTGTAGTGTGACCCATGAAGTCACTTTCAGGTCTCTAGGGGCTATATTTAGCTGCCCTGCAGTGAGCAGGGTGAGCGCGCAACGTCATGCATGAAGACGCATGCAAAGACACGCACGTCAGCACGTTGTGTTATGCGTGTTGTGCGTTTGTAGTAAATCAATAGTTGTGCTAGCTTAGACTTTGTCCTAAAGGTACAAGAATAGAATTCCTTCTACTTAAAGCTGGTAAGAAGTACTAAATAAGTTTAGTACTTTCATATAAACAAAAAAAAAAGGCAAGTGTCATATTAGCGACAGATGGGAGAGTAGGTACCATTTGTATATCATGCAACATGTTTAAGTTTGAATTAGGTGATCAAAATATTGAATCCTTTGCATGTGGTAAATGTATTAAGATTCAAGAACTTGAGGCTGAAATAAAGTTATTCGATGACAGACTAAGAGCACTTGAACTAAGTCAAATTGAAACGGCAAAAAGGCTACATATAACTGATAAACATATGCTAACTTCAAAGTCTAGTGTTGTTTCTAGTCTCACACCTATTTATACTGATATTGTTACAAAAAAGAGACCAAGGCAAGAGGGAAATGGCTCGGGTTCTAAGGATGATTGGTATACTGTCCAATATAAAAAAAAAACATTTAAAAGAAGGAGAAAAGCTAATGATTTTCATTTACCATTACAGAATAAATTTGATCCACTATTAATAAATCTGGATATGGAGGTGGTTGCGGATTCATCAATAACTGAAACAGTAATTACTTTACCTAGTAATGATGATTTGAACTTGGTAATTCCAAAGAACAGTGATATTAGAAATACCCAAACCAATCTTATAAATTTCTCCGAGAATAATAATATACAAGGAAAGCAAATGGACATTAGACCTGTGAATTTCATTCATAAAGCACCACAGCAGATTTTTGTATTAGGGGACTCTTTGTTATCTAACCATGATAGACAAATATGTAACCCCAATAAAGTGACCTGTACGTTATCTTGTTTTCGTGGTGCACAGATTCAAGACATATCCAGAATGAGTAGACATATTTTACATAACTGTAATGAAAATGATTTTGTCTTGATACATGTGGGGGTCAATAATATTTGGCATCAAAACGTTCAACAGATTAAAGAGGCTTATGTTGTTATGTCTAATATTCTTGCTGATATAGGAATTCATACAGTAATATCAGAGGTTCTTCCAGTACCTAGAGCAGACCATTTTCTTACAAACAAAATAAAACATATACATGATTGGCTTAGAGCTTAGTGTCTCAAACAAAACATTAAGTGCTTGACTCATTGGGAACAGTTTCAGCAAAATGGTAATTACTATGCAAAGGATGGTTTACATTTAAGTAAAAATGGTAAAGAAGTTCTGGGAAATGAGATTAACTTACAGATAAATGCTTTTTTATGCAATGCTTAGGGGGTGGAGTAATTACTGATAGACCTTCAGGAGAACAGAACTTAACTTTGAATCATGTTAAACTAACTTATTCCATTTTGAATAATAATCAGGTACCATAACTTAATTTACTTCTCTTAAATGCTAGGAGTTTGTCCAACAAAATTCATGAACTTCAAATCATTTTACATAGTGAAACATTTATATTTGTGGAGTTACATAAACTTGGTTTAATGATGAATAATGGGGACAAAATATTTGTGGGTATACTCTCTTTAAGAATAATCGTATAAATACAAGGGCAGGAGGTGTTGCTTATTATGTAAAAGAAGATATTGAGTGCACAGAAATTAAAATGAACACCAATTCACCACAAGGTATCAAAATACTATGGATTAAACTCAATAATAAATAGTTTCTAATTACACTTGGTTATGTTATAGACCACCTTCCATTGATTCTGTTAATAATGATAATTTTTGTAATTACATGGAAAACATTAATCAGAAAACTAATACTATTTTGATGGGTGATTTTAATTGTCCTGGTATAAATTGGTTAAATTGTGAAGGTTCAAATATACAAGAAAATAAATTTATAGGTTCAATTGCACACCTAGGATTAGACCAAGTTGTGACTATTCTGACAAGACTTAATAACATATTAGATCTAATATTTACTAATATAAAGGAAGGTATAGATACACCAGTTATAATGGCTCCACTAGGTAATAGTGACCATTTAATGATCAAATGGTCAAGTAATTATTATAAGAAAAACTTAAATGGCATAACCAAATTTAGAAATTATAAAACAGCTAATTATGTAGCAATTAAAGAGTATTTAATGATGTGGAATTGGAAAAAAGAATTAATTGGGTTAACAGTGGAAGAAATATGGCATAGAATAAAAGAAAAAATAGATTTCTGTATTTCTGAGTGGGTACCAATTAGAATAAAATACATTTAGAAGAAAAGGCTTCCACCATGGTATTCTAAAACCATTAAAAGGTTGGTATTGGCCAAAAAAAAGGCCTTTAATAAATATAATAAAAATAAATCTAAATCAAATTGGTCTAAATTTGTTCAAAAAGCTAAAAAAGCAAAATATGCAATAAAAAAGGCTAAAAAGGACTTAGAATATAATCTAGTTAGCAATCAGGGTGGTAATAAAAAAAGTTATTTAACTACATTGGCTCTTTAAAATCTACACCCAATACAGTTGGCCCTTTAAAAATTAATGATTTCACAATTCAAAGTGGTCTAATTAAAGCATTTGCTTATAACAGTGTTAGGTGATACCCCCCTTGCCAGTCAGTTAGGGCTCTGATTCCGGAAACCTCCTCCCTAATAGGATCCTCTGGTGTCATTTCTAAATTATATCAAGATCTGTTCCATAGATGGTATGGGGGCTCTTTTGGACCGACTAGGTTCTGGGGATCCATCTTTCCCCAATACCCTCTCAACTGGCGGGCCTTATGGAAGTCCTGTCATAAATATGTGTCCCAAGATAGATTGCGCCTCATGCAATACCACATTTTAAACAGTATGTATTATACCCCAGTTAAATTAGTGAAATGGGGTCTCCTTGATTCAAATATATTCGTCAGGTGTTCACAGGGTGAAAGAACACGCCTCCATGTATTTTGGTCGTGTCCCAAAATAACTTCTTTGTGGGAGGCTATTAAAACCTTCCTGGACCCCTTAATGGGTCTGCAGGAGTGTTTCACTCCTGACATCTGTCTCTTAGGGGACCTGTCCTCCATGAAGGTTAAGGTAAGGAGATTTCACATCTCAATGATTGCACTATCTGTCAAAAAAATTATTTTACGGCATTGGAAAGATAAGGTCACTCCGACATTACAGGAATGGGTGAATGAAATCCTAGCTAACCTTCATACAGAGAAAGCTATAGCTAGTCTCCACAATAGACTACCTGCTTATAGGCATATTTGGGATCCCCTTCACACCTTAATTATAGCTACCCAACTATAAGTATTGTTTTGTATTAACTATCCCTGTGCACTTAAGGATAAAGTCTTAGAAATTTGTGTTATAAGAAGGTATATTACTTTATGCAGGGGGAGGGTGGGGCAGTTTGAATAGAGTCTGGTACTGTATCCAACTTGTACTCCTCATGTTTGCTGCCTCCAGTGTAGTGAAAATTGTGTTAATAAAGTTTAAATTGAAAAAAAAATTAATGATGAGATTATAAATGATGAACAACTAATGGCAAATAAATTCAATCAATATTTTGCTAGTATATTTAAAAAAGGACATATTCTTAAATGAGAATTCCACCATGTTGGATCCTGTGGTTAAGTTTACTGTTGCCGAAACTTATTCCATCATTAATTCATGTAAATCTTTTACATCTGTAGGACCTGATAACATCCCTTCGATATTCTTAAAAAATGTATATTAACATTTCTTTTCAATGAATCTGTAGCTAAGGGTATTGTTATTAAGGAATGGAGAGATGCTTTAGTCATTCCTGTACATAAGAGTGGTTCAAAACAAGGACTAAAACACTATAGGCCTATAAGCCTGACATCCTCTGTATGTAAAATAATGGAAAAACTTATATCCAATAAGATTAATGTCCATATTGCAGAAAAAGAGCAATCTGATATATTACAATATGGTTTTCAACCTGGTAGGTCATCATACTAATTTAATAGACTTCTTTGAGCCTGTAAGTGACGCCTTGAACAAGGGTCTTCCAGTAGATGTCATTTATCTGGACTTTGAAAAGACTTTTGACTCTGTTCCACATAAAGTTTTAAATGAATGTTTAATACAAATGGAGTTTAATAAACATATTATTGCCTGGATTTTACAATGGTTGACTGATAGAAGACAACGGGTGTCACTACGAGGGTATACATCTACATGGACGGAGGTTACGAGTGGGGTTCTGCAGGGTTCAGTCCTGGGTCCAATATTGTTTAATATTTTAATAGCTAATATGAACACTAAAGACGGAATATGGCTAACAAAGTACGCAGATGATGCTAAATTAGGTGGGATTGTTAACAATATGAAATCTATTTCAAATTCACAGGATAATTTGAATCTAATCTCAGACTGGTCTACTACACATAAACTGAACTTTAATTATAATAAATGTAAAGTTATGCACTTTAGGTTAAATAATATGTGTGTTTATTATATTAATAACCAACTGTTAAGTGTAACTACTTCTGAAAAAGATTTGGGTGTCACTATCTCAAATAACTTAAAATTCACAGAACATTTAAATATTACAGTTAAAAAATGTACCCAACTGACTAATTGTATTTTCAAAAATATAAAAAGTAGAGAATCAGCCGTATTACTCCCACTGTTTACCAGCATTGTGAGATCTAATTTTGACTACTGCTCCTCATTTAGTGCTCCAACATTAATTTGAGTTAGAAATTGGGCTTTTTATTTCCTGGCATCTCATTGGCGAGTACCCTTGCCAGGGGGGTACATTAACTTTCAATAGATGCCCAGGAAATAAAAAGTACCAGCATATAGTGCCCCTTAACACAGTGAAATATCACAGTGCTTACCTTGCCTCCTAATTGGTCAAAAGACTTAATTTTCATTTCAAATTACCACCATTTTTATACCCTCGCTTAGCGTGAGCCACACACACACACACACACACACACATACATATATATCCATTCCATACCCAGACACTATACCCAGTATTGTAAAAAAAATCACAGCAGTATAAAAAAGAAAATAAATACTGTACAAATATTTTTTTCTTTGTCACTTGCTGACGGAGTGATAACGCGAGTGTGCCATTTCCATAGTACAGTCCTTCCTCACTGTCTTCTGCTCCTGATCTTTAAACAAACAGAAAAGAAAATCACATCGAGAAATACAGCCCCTTACATAGATCTTTAGAACAGTACCTAACGTTTTGTGTCCACTGGCAGGGATGTTGTTCTTTGTAGCTCCACAGAACCGAATGTCATTTCTCTTCATATTCCCGCTCCTCGGGGCAGGCAGCAACGATCGGGAACCAGCAAAAAAAAAAAAAAAGTAATGGTAAGAGCGGACTCCACGTCCGCAGGGTAGGCAACGAGGACAACAATACTTAAAAAAAGCCATTACTGAAATAGCAGAGATCGGAGTGCACTTTCTACTGCCTAGCATTGACATCCTACTAGGATCCTGGCAGTATTTGATTTATTTGCTTATCGTTTTAAATCTGAAACCACCATCACAAATGTCACCAAAACAGCACGTCTCATTTTATTTTTTCTAAAGTAATTCAAATAAATAAACACATGACAAAACTATTACCACTGCTCTTGTTTTTTCATCCATCTTTTCTTAAGGCAGTAGTGGTGGGGGTGGAAGCAGAACAGAATACCTCTGTGGGGCAACAGCAGATGGAACAGCTTATAAACGATGGACTACTTTACAAAAAAATATTTTTCCTGCTCTTTGTATTTATTTGTAGTCACTTCCTCTGTTATTTAATTACATATTTAAAACTGACACACATGCCCATTTTCTAAAGCGTAATAATACCCTCCAGGGTGGGCGGTATAGGCTATACGGTTCCTTAAAATATAAGGCCCTCGCTACTGTGGCGTTGGGTTCATTATACCCCTGGGCGTCCGGTATTGCCTAATACCGCCCACCCTATCGGGTATTATTGCTTGCATAGTTTATCTAGAGAAAGAATTCAAAGGAGGCTCACTAAACATATTACTGGCATGTGTTCATTGACTTATGAAGAAAAATTTAAAAAATTACATCTTTATAGTATGGAATATTGGTCCTTGAGAGGTGACCTTTGTTTGCTCTATAGGGCAATAAAGGATGAACTTCTGTTTGAAACCATATACTTGACTTGGAATCCAACATCTGTTCATAATAGATCACATAATCTGAAACTGAGTGCTATCACAAATAAAACTTCAAAGAGAAACAAATTCTTTACACAGAGGATAAGTCCAGTATGGAATTCACTTCCAAATGATGTAGTGCATTGTGATAATTTAACTCAATTTAAATCTAAGCTTGATTCTCACATGAATGACTTAAAATATGTAGTCCCCCTAGCCTAGGTGGCGTGATCAAATTTGGCATGTTCTTCAATCACATAATATACCTATGAGCCTATGAACCTATTGGTGAGTGTTAAGACCTATAACTCACAAGTGGTGAAGCCACAAGTTAGTCATAAGGGTCTTACCACTCATGTGTGGTGATAAATGTGTTATTCCATTGCATCCAATTTTGTATTTGATATATACCACACCATCTGTAATGTGTTTACTGGTTTTTATCTTGTTTTAGCTTAAAACTGTCTTCCTTCCATTGTAAACTCTCTGTCTGGCCCATTGTTCTTTGTGTTTTTCCAGATTCTAAGTGCAAATAACATGTTTTAAGTTAAATAAATGATGTTCTAAGTGAAAATAAATATTTATCTCCAAATAACATGATTTATTTACCTGATGTATTCACCACTGGTGTGGTATGTGTGTGTGTGTGCATGTGTGTGTACAAAAGCAAGGAAATTCAGTGTTAGGGTTGCCACCCTTGCACCCCATGCCACCCCTACCCCCACCAACAGGCATCTGGGTGTGCGTTGGGGTCTTCAGCCCTAATGCTCACCCCATTCCACATGTAAATAAGCTGAAATGGTGCAGTATAGGAGAATGAGGTCAGAGATAGGACCAATGACCCCAACACACTCCCTGAAGCCTTTTGGTGGGGGTAGGGTGGGTGGGTGTGAAGTGCAAGGGTGGCAACCCTAACACCGAATATCCTTGCTTTTGTCACTGTGAAACAACCCTAACTGATGCATTAAACAGAGTTTTTTTGCCATGAATTCCACTTCTTTTTGAGAATGGGCACTATAAATAGTGAATGGTATGTGGTGGTGAGAGCACAGGGCCCTTTGGGCCGTGCACTCTCACCATGTTTCCCATTTGTGTGTAATAACCCTAACAGTAATGGTAACACTAACAGTAGGGGTAACAGCAATGGTAATGGTAATCCTATCGGGAATGCTAACGCTAACAGTAATGCCAATGGTAATGGTAATGGTAATGGTAACAGTAACAAGAAAGTAACAGTAATGGTAATGCAACCACAAATGGTAACAGTGAGGTAAAAGAAAATAGTAATGCTAACGGTAATGCAAATGCAAGTGCAAATGGTAACGCACACGGTGATGCAAATAGAAGCACAAATGTAAACGCAAACACAAATGGTAATGCAAACAGTAAAGCGAATGCAAATGCAAATAGTAACAACAACGGTGATGCAGAAGGAAACAGTAACACAAGTGACAATGGAAATGCAACTGCAAACACTAACACCAACAGAAATGCAAACAGTGATGCAAATGATAACGAAAATGCAAATGGTAATGCAAATGAAAATGCAAATGGTAATGATAACTCAAACAGTGACACCAAAGGAAACAGTAACGCAAACTGAAATGCAAATGCAAGCACAGACACAAACTTAAATGGTAATACACAGGGTGACTCAAACAGAAACGCTAACAAAAACGGTAACGGAAATGCAAATGGTAATGGTAACACAAGTGGAAATGCAAACACAAATGGTAATGAAAATGGTGATACACAAGGAAACAGTAACGCAAGCAACAACATAAACTCAAGTGCAACCGCAATCACTAATGGTAACGGAAATGTAAATGCAAATGATAATGTAAATGGTAATGGTAATGAAAATGCAAATGGTTATGGGTAATGCTAATGGAAACACAAATGCAAAGGGTTATGGTAGCGGCAATGGTGACACCAAAGGAAATAGTAATGCAAACGGCAATACAAATGCAAGCGCAAACACAAATGCAAACGGTAATGCACATGGTGACGCAAAAGGAAATGCTAACAAAAATGGTAATGAAAATGCAAACAGTAATAGTAATGCAAATGGAAAGTTATATATCTGTCTGTCTGCCTGTCCGTCCATCTATCTATCTATCTTTAGAAAATGGGCTTGTAAATATGAGAAATCTAATTGGCTGGCAGGGGGTACATTAACTTACAGTGAGAGCCCTGTAAGTTAAAAGTACCATCCCTGCCAGCCTTATGTTGTATCATAGAGCACAGTCTCTGTCCTGATTGGCTACAGCACTGGACAAACATTTTTCAAATCTGCTGTTTTTTTCCTCTCGCTTAGTGAGAGATAAAGCCAAAAATCAGTGCCAAGAGTTATACTACTGAGTAGCAGACCTCACGGGGTGAAGGTAAAAACCAAAAAAACACTTCTTTCCTATTAAGACTCCTCATCTCTCAACAGCCACAACAAACAAAATAAAAAATTATACTTTTTTCTTAACGTCTGTTTGTTTTCAATCATGCTTCCAACCCACGTAGTCTGAAAGGAACTCCGCAGTATGGAGTGTGTAAGGAATAGAACTTAATTTTTTAAAATTTACATTTTTTTCTTACCATAGCAGTAGATGAACATGCAGTGAAAATGGGCAACAGCTCCGTTCCTTTCAGAATAGCACTCGCAATGCACGTAAGCTGATAGTAACTGTGAAGTAGAGACAACAACAAATAACAACAGAAGTGCCCTCTGCTGGCAACACTGCAGGAACTACTTTACATCAAAAGTGACTTCATTGCTTTTGATTTGTTTTTTATTCATTTTTTTTTCTTTGTAATATTTGTTTAAATTTTACCTCTGGTCCATTTTCTAAGTGCAATAATACTCTTCAGAGAGGGCGATATGGGGAATACCGGACCTTCCAGGAGCTATAATGCTCTCTGCCTGTGGCGTCGGGCCTCATTATGCCCCTGGGTGGTCCGGTATTCCCCAATACTGCCCACCCTGTCGGGTATTATTGCTTGCATCTATCTATCTATCTATCTATCTATCTATCTATCTATCTCTCTGTTATATTCATTGCCAAATATTTTGTTAATGCACCAGTTAAGGTTAATGGACAAAATTAGGGAAATGTAGTGTTAGGGTTCCCAATACTAAAACCCCACTCCACCCTGCAGGCAGCAACAATAACAACATTACAATTTCACCTCTCCTGAGTCTTTGCATACCAGTAGTGGGCTGTACCTTGGGGTTGTTAACTCTAACATTTACCCCCCCATTCCATCAGTAAATAAGCTGTGATGTGTAGAGTATATGAGAATGGGGTGAGCATTAAGGATAACATCCCCAAGGTATACCCCACGCCTTATTTGTAAACACACAGGAGGGATGAACCCTTGCACCACATTTCCATATTTGTGTTACGTTAACCCTTACTTGTGCATTAACAAAGTTTTTTGCAATGAATATATTTTGTATATGTATAAAACAGTCAGCTGTCCATGAGGAATGGTGCTCACTGCTTGCTGTCATATTTTGCCGGTCAAGCTAGCCTGCTCAAACCAATCCTTCCTTGATTGCTGTAGTAACCTTACTCTTTGCATAATGAAAAGAACCATTCTTCAAGAACAGCTGACTGATATAATCTTTGCAAGCACAAAACTGGGCTGTTTATGCCCATGATGTTGCACTGACACAAGGAACTGTTAATACACAAAGGATGGTGCATGTAGCGGGGGGGGATGTCCTCTGTATCGATGGTGTATTCATAATTAAACTGACTGGTGCAAACAGGGTTTGCTGCCAGCACCACAGCATGCACCCATAAGCACCATGTACTAATGCATACACTGAATGTCATGATGACTAAAGTTGCTCTGTATTGGCTGAGCTGAGTACACAACTGGGGTTGATTTAAGGAATGAAGTATAACAAGGGGCTAGATTAACAGTCTTTCAATAACCCCCTAGGGGTGTAATGTGGCATGAGTTGCAGCAGAGTGCTATATCACCCATGGGGGTGATTTGGTGATTAACTGACTGTTAAACTAGCTGATATTCATACCTTATTGCTATTATAAAAAAAATATTCGGAAAGAAAAGTGTTAGAAATTAACCTTTTGAATCTTTTCCTCATTAAGAAGAAGATTTTTTTATAAATTAGTTCATCCACCAACTGTTTTTGAATGCTGGTTCAGAATCAGAATGCACCATTTTAGTCATTCAGGTGTGCTGAAGGATGGACTGCCTACAGGAAGAATTCATGGGACATGGTGATCAGACTGTACACAACAGTATAACAGAGATCAGAAAATGAATAGGGAGAATTCTTCCTTCTGATTGACTAATGCTGCCAACCAGCCTGTCTGGTATCAGGCAAGAAAGACCAGGGAATAATGAGTCCCTCGGCTTGATTTTCAGAAGGGTTGCAGCTGCCACATGGGACTTGTGGCTGAGAGTTTGTTGGAATTGATGATGTGCAGCAAACCTGTTCTGCAGTGCTACTTTTGTACAAGCATGCTGCAATCCCTATGCTTCAAGTCCCTTGCAGAAATGCAGCACAGTTCTGCCAGCCCCCGCCCGTGTAACTGTGCCAGTGGGGAGCTGGTTACGTGGCTTTCTCCACTCCATAATGGCAAGCCGCTGTAAACTGAAGGTACTGTCACAACCAGTGTCCAGAACTGTAAAAAAGGGTACAAGTTGCATCAGACCCTTGAATGCAGGTACGACAAACTTTGTTGGGATGCAGGGCTTGGGCACAATTAGAGAATGGGGCCCCCAGCCTTTGGTTGCCTGATTACATTCCAGTATCACTGCACCCCCATGGAATTTTCAAGCTCTACCAGCTGCCATTTTTAACTTCACTTTGTGACTGACCTCCCCCCCAACTCTGATCAGTGAAACCCGAGCATCACTCACTTCCCCTGCTCTTAATGAATCACAGACTGACAAAACATCCACAAAATACTTTGCCCTGTTTTATAAGGGTGTTTAGAAAGCCTTTATTTTTAAGAGTGTTACAAGCAGCAAGAGATACATATGCCATCAACACCCTGTTCCCCCACCCCCTCCCCTCCACATAAAAACTATTCAAAATGTAACATCATTTACCAGTTTCACAAGTTTCCAACCTCAGCTCACTCCACATTCCCAACATTTACTTTTTCACCCTTCTTGCTTATCTTCCCCTGACCACTCTTGCTTCTCTGTAGCTCACCACAGTGGGTGTGCTGCACTGCACTGGCAGTACCGCTGTCTACTTAAATCTGTACAGTAATAAAGGCAAAAACTCTCTATACTTCCTGCTGTCCCCTCCTTCCACAGCCTGGATGGGTCTCTCTTTGAAGATGTCCCTTCCTTTTAGTACCTTGGGGTGTGGCTTGACCATCATCTAGACATCTCTGTTCTTGTGGACTCAATCCATAAAAAAGCTCCATCCAAATCTTGGTGCACTATATCGGAACAGAAGGTGTATCCACCTGCCGGCAGGCAGAGCCATCATATGGAGAATGAATCTCCCCATATTCAACTACAGAGATGCCATATATTGCAGTGCTCCTAAATCCCCCCTGGCCAGACTGGATCCCTTCTATCACTCCTTTTTCTGGTTTGCTCTTGACTGCTTCTGACTCATCTCTGCTTCCTCTACATCTTGCTATGTCTCCCCTTTACTGAAAAGCCAGATGGGTTGCACACGGCTCCTCTCTCATTGCTAAATATTGGCTGAGTTCTCTCCCATCCTACCTCACATCTCTACTTTCCTCTCCTCCCTACTCCTCCTACTCTCTTTGTAATTCTGGCTACCGGAACTTACCACTCCTGTCTAGGATACCCTCTACTGGCCAAGCTGCTTTGTCCTTCAGACTTCCTAAACTCTGGAAAGCCCTCCCCCTTCACATCCATTCTGTCTCCTCCATCCACTCACTCTTTTTTCTTCTCCATGACTTCACTTCTCAGTTCTGCACCTACACTTGAGTTATCCTCCCTTTCTTCTCCACTCTACATACCCCCTACTTGACCAACTCCTTCTTCAATCTCTCCCTCCTCCTCTTCCATTTTCTCATCCTCTGCCTCCTGTTGCCCTATTTAAATCCTGTCCTGCAATGACATCTGAGCTCTCCACCCTCTCCACTACCATTCCTACTCCCTTCCATCCTTTACTCTCGTCTCTTCCTTTTCCTTAAGCACAAAAAAAAGCACCCACACAGCAAAAGCAACACACAAAAACGCTGTTTTAAATCAATTTCATAGCGTTTTATATATCAGACGTGCAAAAAATACAAAAAATGGCTAAAGCGAATAAGTTAACGTTTTACCTGGTACTCTGCCAGGCTTCATCAGAATAAAATAGTGCCATAATAACATACCATTTAAATACAATTTTGAACATGACCATGTGACAATAATAAACCAATCACCTTAACAAATAGAACTTAATTCACATCTTTAACTGTTTCATGATCAGTCCCACAGATTTAATTTTATAACATAAATATACCAATCAACACAGAGTCAAATTTACAGGTAATGTCATAATGTGGTATTTATATTCCACAAAAAGTGGCATAGTCCTATACATAAATACACTGCTTACATTGTAATTGCAGATAAACAAACTTTGAAACCTTAATTACTCAAGCCCTTTCTCAAATAAATTTTCCTTAACATGTACTAGCCATATCATAATAAATATATATATAAATACACAGCGTGCTAAAATATTTTCTTTTATTATTCTAATACCTTTTTATATTGATTACCATTATGGTTATGGGCACAAAGAATAATGGTTTCCAGGCACATGCCTTTTAAAACTCATTGTACTTGGTAACAGGATGGTTACATCTAATAAACAATCATTGGGGGGCTGTAATCATTAAATCAATAATTGATTATATATTAAACTATTGATTAATTCAGCATTTATATTTTTGTAAAAATGCTGAAAGATCTATACTATCATTAAGTCCTTTACCTGAGCATGCTCCCAAAGAGAAAATCCAAAAACTTTCCCTTTGTCCTATTTTTTTATTAATGTCCCCTCCTCTGGGACCCATTGCAACTAGTTCCAGACCAAAAAACCTGAAATTGTGTTTCTGTGGATAATTCAATTGCACATGTTTTGCAATAGCATAATTCATATTACCTCTTTCAACCGCTCTTACATGTTCACCAATTCTAATCTTGAATTTGCGTATTGTCCTACCAACATAATATGCTCCACATTCACACAACAAGAAATAAACTACCCCTACACTGTTACAGGTAATAAAATCATTAATTTCTTTTGTTTTTCCAGTAATAGGATGTAATACACTTTTACTGTTAGGTATATATCCACAATAGATACAATTCCCACATTTATATGTGCCTTTCGGTCTGGGTGCTAAAAGAACCTGTCTTTCTTTATCGTTAATCTGTGTCATATTTGACACTACATGATCTTTTATACTTTTGCACTTCCAAAAAATTACCTTCGGTCCCTTCCTGGTTATTTCCTTTAGTCTAGGCTCCAATTGCAGTATGGGCCAATTTTTTGCAACAATACACTTAACTTGATCTGCTCGTCTAGAGAAATCAGTAACAAAGGGGCATTCAAATTCTTTCATATTGTTTGTCTCCTTAGATTTATGTTGTAGCACTTGATTTCTATCTATTGCATCCACTTGTTTAATAGCAGATGCTATGCTATGTTGGCTATATCCCCTTTCCAGGAACCTTCGCACTTGTCCCCTCTCTTTTTATTATATTCTTGGCGTTCCGAACAATTTATCAAAGTTCTAATTAACTGACCTTTTGGTATATTGTGACGAGTATGGTGAGGGTGGCCGCTTTCAAATCTTAGTAAACTATTTCTGTCAGTAACAGCAATGGCACCCAGTTATGCCAACCTTTTTGTTGGAAAATGGGAGGTGGATCATCTGTATAGCGTCGCCATGAATCCACACATTCATTGTCTGGATTTGTGTCGGCGCTTTATAGATGATATTATTATTGTATGGAAAGGTAGAAGTGATGAGTTTGTTTTGTTTGTGAACTGGGTGGAAAATACCAGTAGTTGTTTGAAATACCAGTTTGAACTTAACCAAGTTAGTATTAACTTTCTTGATTTAAAATTGTACAAGGATGGTGAGGGAGGAGTATGTACTACTTTGTTTCAAAAAGTTACTGACAGAACTAGTTTACTAAGATTTGAAAGCTGCCACCCTCACCATACTCATCACAATATACCAAAAGGACAGTTAATTAGAACTTTGAGAAATTGTATGGAATGCCAAGAATATAATAAAAAGAGAGGGGAACAAGTGTGAAGGTTCCTGGAAAGGGGATATAGCCAACATAGCATAGCATCTGCTATTAAACAAGTGGATGCAATAGACAGAAATCAAGTGCTACAATATAAATCTAAGGAGACAAACAATACAAAAGGATTTGAATGCCCCTTTGTTACAGATTTCTCTAGACGAGCAGATCAAGTTAAGTGTATTGTTGCAAAAAATTGGCCCATACTGCAATTGGAGCCTAGACTGAAGAAAATAACCAGGAAGGGACTGAAGGTAATTTTTCGGAAGTGTAAAAGTATAAAAGATCATGTAGTGTCAAATATGACACAGATTAATGATAAAGAAAGACAGGTTCTTTTAGCACCCAGACCAAAAGGCACATACAAATGTGGAAATTGTATCTATTGTGGATATATACATAACAGTAAAAGTATATTACATTATATTACTGGAAAAACAATAGAAATTAATGATTTTATTACCTGTAACAGTGTAGCGGTAGTTTATTTCTTGTTGTGTGAATGTGGAGCATATTATGTTGGTAGGACAATACGCAAATTCAAGATTAGAATTGGTGAACATGTACGAGCGGTTGAAAGAGGTGATATGAATTATGCTATTACAAAACATGTGCAGTTGAATTATCCACTGAAACACAATTTCAGGTTTTTTGGTCTGGAACTAGTTGCAATGGGTCCCAAAGGAGGGGACTTTAACAAAAAAATAGGACAAAGGGAAAGTTTTTGGATTTTCTCTTTGGAAGCATGCTCAGGTAAAGGACTTAATGATAGTATAGATCTTTCAGCATTTTTACAAAAATATAAATGCTGAATTAATCAATAGTTTAATATATAATCAATTATTGATTTAATGATTGCAGCCCCCCATTGATTGTTTATTAGATATAACCATCCTGTTACCAAGTACAATGAGTTTTAAAAGGCATGTGCCTGGAAACCATTATTCTTTGTGCCCATAACCATAATGGTAATCAATATAGAAAGATATTAGAATAATAAAAGAAAATATTTTAACACGCTGTGTATATATATATTTTTATTATATTATGGCTAGTACATGTTAAAGAAAATTTATTTTTTTGCAATTTAGTTTTTATTGCAACATTTTTAACATACATGGACATCTTAAACCCCAAAGATGAGGTAATCTCATGCAACAATAATACACAGTGTTATGCATGATAAGACACAAGACACTAGACAAAGAATAACTGGAAAGGGGAAGAGTCCCCTAATCTTACCCGAACCCCCCCCCTTCACCCCTCTCCCCCCTTAGATAGGCCCAACTCTGAACAGTCATCCTGGTAAATTAATATGTAAACAACTTCGATTGTTAACCTTCATGAGGTTATACTAGTGACACAGAATATAAATCCATAAGTGGAGCCCAGACTTTATTGAAATTAGACAATCTATTCTGTAGACTGGCAATCATCCTCTCTAACCTAATATTACCTAAGAATTCTGCCAGCCATTCTGCATATGGAATAGGAATGTCATCCTTCCAGTGGTGAAGTACCAGCTTTTTAACAGACATGGATATTAGAGCCATGTGATATTTTCGTACGTTAACCGGGATTACTAAGAAATTCCCTAATAAACATATACCAACTGTAAATAAATCCTCAAGACCTAAGAGGGGATCTGCTCTTTGCTTGATCTGCGACCAAAGGGAGGCAACTTTAGGACATTGCCAGAATATATGAACTAAATTGCCTTCCCTTGGCCACATCTCCAACAGGTCATGAGCCACCCTAGGAAACTACGATATTTTCTGAGGTGTGAAATATAAATTATGTAAGATAAAAATTGCACAAGCCGCAGCCTATCCTGGGTAATATATGTGGCATCCACCAAAGTGACTCCCAATTAAAGGATACATCCGGTAATAATTTATCCCAACACTCTGGAGGTCTGATAGGTTCAGGATATACCATATTATAAAGAGCCTTGTAGGTTTTGGACACCGCATGAGGGCGGTTAACAACTTGGTTCAATTCCTCTAGCAGAAGGGAAAGCTTTGATTGCTGAAGATTGTTTCCTAATGTAGCCAAGAGAATATGCCTCAATTGAAACACTTTAAAAATGTAAACGGTAGGCAACTCAAATTTTCTTAGAATGTCTTTAGTTAGACTCCATTTACAGTCCATCTCGGACCAGAACTCCCTGAGCTTTGCTCCTTGGAGCTGTGGTAACCAACAAGGGGAAATAACTTTTCCCTCTAATTTAATATTTGGATTACCCATTAGGGGTTGCTCTGAATCACATTTTGGATTATTTTTAATAAAAGAACAAAATTGGGAATGGACTCTAACAGACGTAGCAATTGGAGAGTCCTGCCAAGACTTGGGAAGAGATTTTGGCTGCACAAAAAGGAGAGCCGAAGGGGTCAGATTATGAGAAAGAATTAAGGCAGATTCTATTTGGAACCAGAGCGGTATATATTTACCAAGATTATTGAGATTACTTGGGGCGAGCCACCTCAAATATTTGGTCATATGACTGGCCCAATAATAAAAACACACGTACGGAACTCTTAAGCCTCCTTTGAACTTCGGGGCAGTTAACTTATAAAAAGCAAACCTGTGCCCTTTATCCACCCAGATAAAATTAGTGAAAATAACGTGGAGTTTTTAAAACCATGTGAGAGGTAGCCAGACATTGAGGAAATGAAGTGGGTAAAATATCCGCGGGAAAATGTTCATTTTAATGAGACTTATCCTGCCCCAAATCGTTAGAGGAAGGAGGGACCACCTTTTTAAGTCCCGAGTAATAATATTTAAAAGAGAATCCAGATTATATTTACTCATTAGGGATCTATTCCTCACGAGAGTGATACCGAGATATTTTAGTGATTTCCCCTGCCAAGACAAACCTAGAGCAATAACCTCATTCCTAACTACTCGATAGTTAAGTGGGAACACCATCGTTTTACCTAGATTTAATTTGTAATTTGACCACTTACTATAAGTCTTTATCACCTCCAGAAGAGGAGAAATAGTTTTACTTGGCTGGGAGGTACAGAGAAGCAAGTCATCTGCATAGGCTAATGCCTTGATTGTAAACTTCTGGACCGGAATTCCGTGGATGTCGGGATCTTTCACTATTCTCCGGATAAGGGGTTCCAAATATAAATTAAAAAGCAAAGGGGATAATGGACACTCTTGCCTTGTACCGGATAATACCGGGAATCTGTCTGAGCTACATCCATTGCAGAGCACACTGGCAGATGGGAAACGATAAAGTGCTTGGATCCAATTTTGAAATTCTAATGGAATACCAAAAGCCTGTAATGTGCGGAAAAGAAAGCTCCAATCGACTCTATCAAATGCCTTCTCGGCGTCCAAAGAAACAAGTGCAGCGGGATAATCAGCATCTTTGGTCACCGAGAAGACATGTTCCAGAGTTAGAATGTGATCACTGGCCAGTCTGCCTCTCATGAACTCCAACTCTGTTCTCCACCGACTGTCAGGGAGAACCGTGACTTGTAAATGGGTTAGCCAGAAGTTTACTAAGAATTTTAAGATCTTGATTAAGCAGGAGATTGGCGATAACTGGTTACTTCTTCTGGAGGTTTGCCAGGTTTTAAAATGAGCACAATTATGGCCTCAAAGAGTGTAGTATCTGTACATTTTGCATCTAATACTTGCTGAAACATTGGTAAAAGTAAAGGCATTATGCTTTTCATGAATACTTTATAAAATTGAGGAAAAACCATCCGGCCTGGTGATTTATCATTAGACTATCAATTACTTGAATAATTTCTATTTCGGTTAGGGCGCAGCAGAACTGAGGCCTGTTCAGGTTCAAGGGCGGGAGAGATGACTCGCAGATATTGGTCTAAATCCTGCTGTGAAGGTGTTGTCATCGGCGTTATAGGGTTTGATAAAACTTTTGAAATTCTGCTACGATCGCCTTAGAATCAACAATCAAAGAACCATCTATGGGCACGTATAGCCCTAATAAAATTGGTGGATTCTTGTTGTTTAATTCAGGCAGCAAGGAGGCGCCCGGCCTTTTCTCCTTGATCAATACAAGTAGCTTTAGCTTTTAGTATTAGATATTCCGCTTTCTCTCTAAGTAGCTCCAAATAGGAACTTCTAAGTTTAACCAACTCTAGTATAGTCTGTTCCGGGGTAGAGGGGGAAAGATTTGATTCTATGTCCCGAATCTAATCAAGAATTTCCCTCAATTTGCTTTCCTTAAGCCTTTTGTTCCTAGAGGCTACCTCAATAAATACACCCCTTAAATAGGCTTTGAATGCCCCCCATTCTATTTCTGTTTTTAGTTGAGTGCAGATTATCAGCTATGTATTGGGTAATTTGAGCGTTAATGTAGTCTACTGTTGTAGGATCTTTGAGAAGCTGATTGTTTAGCTTCCAACGACCTCTTCTCTCGGGAATACCCGTAAAGGAAAGTTGACATGTTACAATAGAATGGTCAGATGGAGGACCTGATTGGATAGCTGAATCAATCACTCCTCCTATTAAACATTGCGATATTAAAATGTAATCGATTCTTGAGGAAGTTTTATGTACAGGAGAGGTAAATGTAAAGCCCTTCTCATTTGGGTGCAATACACGCCAAATGTCGCAAAGATCTAAATCGTCCAGTAGGTCCCTTATGGCCCTTTGTGCCGGCGATAACCCCTTAAGCCGTTGACCTGTCCGATCTGTATTAGGATCAAAAACTACATTTAAATCACCCCCCAAAATTATCGGGATCTTATTAAAGGGCATGAGTTTGGCTATGAGTTCCATAAAAAAGTCCGGAGAATCCACGTTTGGGCCATAGACACTTCCCAACAAAAGTTCTAAATTGAAAAGTCTACCCTGGACCAAAATGAATCTGCCATGAGTATCTCTGATAACTTTACTTGATAAGAAGGGAATTTTATTTCTAATCAAGATCATGACCCCACAGCTCTGCCTTGTGCCCTGAGCTGCGAAGACTTGCCCAACCTGCTGTTTTTTCATATTCAGCTCTTCTGTAATCAGAAGATGGGACTCTTGGATAAATGTAATATCAGACCTCAGGAGCTGCAAATGCTTGCATACCTGGTACTGTTTAAGTTTTTGCCTGAGACCCTTGACATTCCAAGTGGAAATTATTAAGTTATTCGCCATCTGGAAAAGATAAATCGATGTAGGAAGCAGCGCTCACAAACACTAGCCGTATTCTGACCATCATTAATCTGGGCTCAACTTTGGATTTTTGATATGGGCCTATTCCACCTCCCCAGTGCCATTCAATCCCCATTGATGAACTTAATATCAACAACCCAAATAATCTCCCTCCCTCCCTCCCCACCCGGTAAGCGCTACGGTCTGCGAACCACAGGACCCTGCATGATGCACCTCCACCCTCCAGCCCTCCCTTCCCACCATCCCAACTTATTATAGGGTAGGGGCCCTAGAAACAACTACTAATGCTCTAATCTGAAATATTCTATGATCTACATTAAACCTCTACCCAAACCGAAACCTCATATTGTTAGAACCAACTCATCTTGGATAGTAACATTTGACTGAAACCAACTCCTGAACAAGGCAGCTGAGGAAAAGGTTCCCTCAATTCCCTAACAGGATGTAAATTCCGGTTTGCCCTGCCAATATAGTTATTGAGCATGTAATCATAATAAATGAAATACAATATCCACAATACTGATGCAAAAGCCTCCAATGAGCTAAAAGCATGTGGAGCAAATTTCCAGTCTTTCTCCCTAAAAAAGGTAAGAGAATGATGTCCAAATGGGAGATAGCCCCCAGGATAACAGGAAGCAGTAAATACAAGAATTAAACAACACAGCTGAGAATAGGAGTTAGCGATCAGTCCCATTCATGCGTTGTTCAAGACTAGGAATATCGTCCCGTCTCAACCCGCTTGCATGGGGGGCCGAGAGGTGAGACATCACAGAGTGGTAAGGCAGTTACTCCCATCGACAAGCAGAAGACATGTTCAGGACGCACGAGTCTTCAGATCATCTGAAAGAAAGAGAGAAAAAAAAAAAAGGGGGAGGGGAAGAATATGGACAAAAAGGAGGGGGGAGGGAGAGAAAGAGGAAGAGAGAGGGGAAAATCAACTATTCAGAGTCCTGGGACCTCTGCTATATTACAATGGGGATGCACAAAAACAAGTCGGTATCGCTGCTGAAACTCCGATGGAATACCAGCACCTCACGGTATTGAGCCCCAAATTTCGCATCTGTCAAGTACCAATATATCTCCTGAATTAGAGCACCCCTAGGTCCTGGGAGAAATGACTTGAGAGACCCATGTAACACAATACATGATAAGGGGGCATGTTCACCACACGCCCAGAGGTTTATTAGCGATCAGAACAGATAATGTGCCCTCCTTATCGGAATAATGTCTCCAGTCTGTGGGTGCCTCTTGTTACAGTCCATGGGTACCCTAGTAAATACCAGTCTTGAAGAAGCAGGCTTGGTGATAATCCACTGATAAAGGAATGTTAGCCATCTGCAGTATATTATTTACAGTATGTGATCTCCTCTGCTCGGTGTTCAAATGTCTTTGAATAAGTTCGGAAAGGCATTCTTGAGCCCCTTCTTGGCAGAATCGAAATCATCAAATGATGCCCATGATCCTGAGATAATGACACCAAGCTTGGCCGGGTAGGACATTCAGAATTTCACACTTGCAGCAATTAATTTTGAAACTAGGGGATGAAACTGGGCTCTTCTTTGCCTGATAGAAGCAGGAAGGTCCTGCACAATCCGAATCCTGGTATCCTCCCATCGTATCTCCTTAAGCTCTTTTAACTTATTAAACATATGCTGGCGTTCCAGATAATTTAAGAATTTTATAATCAGTGGGCGGGGGGGGGGCTCCAGACGGTGGCTTGGGGTGAAGGGCCCTATGTGCACGCTCGATGATATAGCTCGAACCAAAGGGTGAAGGCCCTGCTAGTTTTTCAATGAGCTTTTGGATAAAACTAATAGTATCTGCCCCTTCAGCCCCCTCAGGAATACCAATGATTACTGCGTTATTTCGGTGACTGCGACTTTCTAAATCTTCTATTTTCGATTCCATTTTGGCAAGCTTTGGCCTAATCGCAGTAACCTCAGGCTCCAACTTATCTGTTCTTCTCTCTAGTGAGCTAATCCTCACGTTGTCATCGGAAACTTTTTGCTGCAGATCTTCCATTGCATGTGTTAGGGATTTTAGTTCGGCAGTAATCACTAAAATGCTTTCCTTAAATGGGGAGAACTCCTGCAGAAATCTATGCAGTGTGAGTGGCTGCTGCTCATCAGAGACAGTCTCCGATACCTGGGCGTCTTCACCCACAGAAGCCCTGGCCTTTTTTGAGGCCTTTTCCGGTGTTGAAGGCGGAGTGTATCTGGGCACGCTTTTCTTCGCGAGCATCTCGCCGATCGTCGAAAAAGCACTGCTTTGAACGCCGAATTTTCTCCTGAGTACCAGCACTATTGCAAACTAGGCAAATTGTCGAAAACACACACAATTAAAGCCGGTTTGGTAGGTCGGAGGACCGGAGCTACGGAGGAGAGCTGCCTTTAGGGTGACTGCATCATGTGACCTCCAAGAAAATTTATTTGAGAAAGGGCTTGAATAATTAAGGTTTCAAAGTTTGTTTATCTGCATTTACAATGTAAGCAGTGTATTTATGTATAGGACTATGCCACTTTTTGTGGAATATAAATACCACATTATGACATTACTTGTAAATTTGACTCTGTGTTGATTGGTATATTTATGTTATAAAATTAAATCTGTGGGACTGATCATGAAACAGTTAAAGGTGTGAATTAAGTTCCATTTGTTAAGGCGATTGGTTTATTATTGTCACATGGTTATGTTCAAAATTGTATTTAAATGGTATGTTATTATGGCACTATTTTATTCTGATGAAGCCTGGCAGAGTACTAGGTGAAACGTTAACTTATTTGCTTTAGCCACTTTTTGTATTTTTTGCACATCTGATATATAAAACGCTATGAAATTGATTTAAAACAGCATTTTTGTGTGTTGCTTTTGCTGTGTGGGTGCTTATTTTTTTGTGCTTGTTGAATTGTTTTGAATAATAGCACCACACATATCCTGGTGCTCCTATTTCTTCAGTTCTATGTTTCCTCCATTTCCTTAACTCCATCCACTGCATCCTGGCTTATTCACAGCAATCTTCGCCCCTCTCACCACCCATTCCTTCTCTTCCTCTCTACTGCTTCACTTGTGGAGCTTCAGCCTATAAGGTTGGCCATATTGTTAGTTGTATATACTTCATCTAGTTTAATCACTGTTAATACTGCTATTGCCTTGTCCTGATTCTGTACATTGCTGTTGCTCTGTTATGTCTTTGTACAACAACCTAATTATTTTCTGTACATTCTATATAAATGGCTGTACTTGACCTTGTACATTCTACCTCAGTATGTACTGTAACTCTAGTATAGTCCTCCAAATTCCCTCCCCTTAGGACATATTTAGAAAAGAGCTGTGCCTCAGCTCAGTATGCATTTCCTGGCAAAACTTTTGAAATAAATAAAGGGACAGCAAAGAAAGATGGAAACCAGCCAGCAGCTCTGAATAACACACTGGGGTGTTGGGAGGGAAGCACCAGAGGAAACAATGTACAATATCATTGTAACCATGGCCACATTAATAAAAATCATAGCATCGAACAGCAGCACCCTCTAGTGTCAACTGCACCAGATAACGGACTGCTTTACAGCAGTTATGTTCTTATGGCTAATTTTATGTATTTTATTCTTTGTTTTTTTGAAACTTTTAATTAAAATGTCATAACCACCAACCAATTTTTTGAGTGCAACAATAACCTCTAAGGTGGACAGTTTGGGATTATACCAGACATTCCAAGGACTATATGGTCCTCTGCCTGTGGGATTGGGCTGCATTACACCCCTGGGATGTCCAGTATAGCCCAATACCATCCACCCTATCAGGTATTATCACTAGCTTAATGTACTGTAAGTCTATTAGAATGCTGACAGTCAATCAGATTAAAGTATTTCTGAGACTTTTTCATTACCTTTCACCCTCTCTTAAATTTCACAGGATTGGAATACATTTTCAAAACTTTAAGCACATATATCAGCTTCTGGGCTGTTATGATTCTCCAGTTCATTACTTTGTTTGCAGGCCCTTTGGGTTCTTCCATCCTCTGTGTGTTTGTGCACACAGCCATCAGACCTAATTGTGCACCCCCCCCCCATACCTGATGACCCCATCATGTTCCTGAGTCCCCAGTGACTCAGGATTCTTCCCTCGCTACTTCCCTCTACTGCACTTCCCTGGTGGCTCAGTGGTCCACCACCACCCAACAAAATTGCCCAACTCTGGGTCACTGTTTGGAAGTTGGCAGCTCTATGTCCCTATTACTGCCTGCTCCCAGTATTTTCCTAGCTTACTGCAGGCCCAAAATATGTACAGTTATCATTTTCATGTCATTTTCCAACATCAATAGCATTTAAAAACATCCCCTTCCTATTGCTCAATAAAGTTGAAATCAAAGTATTATTGCCTTAGATTTTTAATGTATGTAGAACTTAATCTGAAACATAGAAATACATTGAGAATGCTGCTGGAACTCACTGGAAAGAAACAACCATCGTGACAGAATCCTAGTGCTGTTTAGGGACCCTGTACATAGCTTGAAAATATACATACAGTAAAGGCCTGCATTTCTCTATACAAACCTAATTACATCTCTAAATAATTATCTTCTCCTGTACATTAGTTTATTAACTGATTTATTTTTATCAGAAGAAAAAATGTGACTCTTACGTTTTGCATCTTTGTGGTTCAGGATACTCAGTAAACATAATGTCAGGATACAGATTCTGGAAATGAACTGGGAAGACTCCACCAATTATGACATCTTCTGCCCTTAAGAATACCTTCATGTTCTGTCTCTGCAGTTTACATGCTGTCACTTTAGTCTGGTAGGTGACAGCAGCCCCTGCCAACAGCAGTAGTGTACAGCAGAGAATCATAATCATAGAGGCCCTTCAAACAGAACCCATTCAAAGATATTTGGAACTGTTGGTGGCAAGCCACTGTCAACAATTGTTACTCAGTTTCTTGTTCTTTATCGATTTTTAAATATATCTAGAAATTAAAAACGATAATAATAACCAAAAAATATCAAGCCAATATTTATAAAGCAGGTCAATGGAAGTTCTGCCCACCTGAGACACCTAGCACTTCCAGAGTTATTGCATCATTGTAAAAGATGACAGTCATACTTGTCATGAAATATGCTTTTTAAATTAATAATATTGTGGTTAATTTGTACTGTAGAATTCTGCAACTTGGCTTTAATCTGAGAGGAAAGAGTTTCCCTGTAATTTAAGTTCAATAACCATTCATTTATATCGTGTTTTTCAGTAGCTTAGCCAGTAACAAAGTTGTGGTTGATAATCATTTTGTTTTGCAATACTGGAGCTCAACACTCATCCTATAATTCTCCATGATAGCACAGAGAAACTTGTTTTTGTTTCTTATTTGTTCTTTGTCCTCCTCACCTCTTAGTCAGGCTGCCTCACCAGACCCACTCACAACAACCTACGAACACCTGCACCTTTTCCCATCTTCTAATGTGTTGCCCCTGCTTATACCGCATGGATGGGCTGGTGGAATTGGGACACCCACCATAGCAAGGTCCCTAGTCATGCAACATTGGCATAGCAAACATCTGCTCAAAGAAACTCTGAAATACACACACACACACACACACACACACACATGCACACACAAACGCTAGTGTGAAAAGTCCTACCAGTGTTCTTTCATCTACTAAGCAGTTTCCTCTCCGCCCTCCATCTACACCACCTCTGTTTTCATCTCAGGCTCAGTGATCTTCATGTTAAATAACCTACCACCAAGTGATGTTCATGTTAAAGGATATAGCACCCAGTGATCTTCATGTTAAAGGATCTCGTACACAGTGATCTTCATGTTAAAGAATCTAGCATCCAGTGAACTTCATGTTTTTTTTTCTCACCTGTGTTTATTTGCCTTTAATTCTGGCAGTCTTCCTTCCAGTGCTGGCCCTCAGTCCGATCACCCACCATAATAAGGACTTAATCCTTTTCCTCTTGAACCATCATGGGTGGATGCCTGTTGTGGGTGTTTTGCAGAGCCAGTGGGGAAGGGGGGTTGCTGCTATCATCCATGACCTGAGCTGTTTTTCTGTTTCTTGTTCTCGTCTGAACTGCTTTCGTACAAAAGCATGCAATCATTGTGTGATGATGCAGTGATCGTTCCATGCCTGTACCTGGCCAACCAGTTTGGGGACTGCTGCCACACCACCTACCCTCCACTTCACCAAGCAGCAGTATACATTGCTCCCCCCTTGAGGGAGGAGAGCTGTTGTAGGATGCTGTTCAATACTGTTTTCCTGGGTGGCATAGCCAACCGGGCAAGATGGGTGATGCTCTCTGAAAGCAAAGGACCCAAACTGTAAAATTTAACTCCTTCCTATCTGACAGTATCATCATCAATATTGGTGTGCCTCAGGGCTCTTTCCTTGGGCCACTTCTTTTCTCACTCTTCATAAACGATGTTGCAGAAGCTTTACAAACATGTTTGCCTCTGCTTTATGCTGACAATCTTGTTATTTACACTAGCTTCACCAGGATAGACAGAATTAACTCATCCCATTTCGTAGACTTCAAAAATGTTCAAAACTTGTTTTATGCCCATAAGCTAATACTAAATGCTAAAAAGACAAAAGCCATGTTTCTAGGCTCTGCCCTTAAGCTCAGGGCTTGACCCACAACCATGATGGTTTATGACTTAGAGGGCACTCACTTAGAGTATGTCATGTCCTTTAACTATCTTGGTGTCATGCTTGACCAATCCCTGGATTTCAATCTTCACAAACAGACCACCTGCAAAGCTTTCAATGCTAAACTGTGCGTTGCTTACAAGACCAGCTATATGTTAACACCCTCTGCTAAGCTGGTTATTGCCAGAGGTATCCTGCTCCCCACTCTCACATATTGTGTTCCTATTATTGCTGCTTCTCATAAAACCTCCCTTCACAAATGGGACGTTACTTATAATAATATTTGTCGATATGCCTCCTCGTCTCCTTGACTCAGGCACCATTGTCAACTCTACAGGGACTTGGAATGGCTCTCTCCCTCTGTTACCAGGCAATACTATCTTGGCTCTCTCACTGATTCTGTTATCAGGCTTCAAATCCCATCCTCACTTGTAGTGTTAATGGTTCCCCAAACTTCCTCCCATGACTTGCGATCAGCTGATAAATCTCTACTCAATGTAGCTAGGTGTCACACATCCAAAGGTACTGGTGCCTTCCAACCTTAAATATCAAACTGTTGACATGCTTATTGATGGGGTAAACTGTAACAATGTAACAATGCTAAAACAATTGCTAATGCATGAATAGTTCTCTGACCTGTCAGCCCTCACCTCCTTGTTTGTTGTTCCTAACTCACAAGATGAGTCTGTGCCTCCCATCTGCCCTCTTATCTTATCCCCCCATTTACCTTAAGACTGTGTCAGTGGCTGAAACCAGCGGATCCTTGGTCAATCTATCCCTCTTTCAGTAGTGCTTATCGTGATAATATGGAACCAAAGTTTATCCAGTTGGGTGCCCATTTCCTTGCCTTGTCCATTTCCCACATCTTTAATATGTCACTGCTTACTGGAGTTATTCCTGACCCATGGAAGATTGACAGAGTTGTCCCAGTATTCAAGCAAGGGAATCTGAAATGCCTTGGAAATGACAGTCCATAGGTGTACTGTCTGCCATCAGCAAATTGCTATAGACAGTTGTGGTGTCCCAATTAATGGAGTACCTCCATAAATATGATCTGCTGTCTTTGGGGCATCACGGCTTCCAAAAGGGATACAGTACCTCTACTTTCCTTGTTAAAGTTACCTCTAAGGTCAGGGTCACCATTGCTCATAGTAATCTTACTGGATCAATCTTTGTAGATCTCTCCAAGGCTGTTCACCTGGTAGAGCTTAAACTTCTCTGTATCAAGCTATGTTCATTTAGATTGTCAGCCCCTGCTCTAGCCTGGTTTCCAATTTACCTGTAGGGTAGGCAGCAAATAATCAGTACAACAGGACACTCTCTGAGCTTGATCCTGTCATGGTTGCTGTTCCTCAAGGTTTCATCTTGGGACCCAACTTATTTTCCTTGTTTATTAATTATTTACCTCAGGTGCCTGCACATTTTACCTCCACCATTTATGCAGATGCCTTTGTGTAGATCCCAAGGATATTAAATTCATCAACTTACAACTAAAGGCCAAACTTTCACTAAATACAGTCCTGTCCTACATTAAATATATTAATCCTTAATTTTGAGAAAATGCAGGCTATAGTTTGTGGCTATCAGGCCAGTATTAGATCTTGTTCTGAACTCCTGGATGATGCTAGCACTGATGGATCTTCTGTTACTATTGCTGACTCCTTCAAATATCTGAAAGTCACCCTTGTCCTGCAGCTAGATCTTTCCTTGCACATCTGTAATGTATGTAAGGTAGTTAATAATAAGCTGGGCCTGACATACTGTATAGAGCCAAACACATCCTCACACAAGCTGCGCACCTTACCCTTGCTAGAGGAGTGCTCCTTCCCACCCTTGGTTTTGGGTTCCTTACTTTTACTGCAGCTGTTAAGGTCACCTTATCAAAGTAGGATGTAGCTTATAAAAATGTATGCTAATTCTCCTTCTCTGCTGCTCGCCTTACACATCACTGTTAACTCTATGATAAATTAGAATGGTTATCCACAGGGAACTATGTACCCTTACCTTAGTTGCTTTATTGATAAAGTTCTCAGAACTGCCATCCCTCCTGTCTTAGCAGAGCAATTAAGAAATGTTAATTCAGCTTATCTCCTCAGATCTAGTGATTCATCTCTGTTCTTTGTTCCAAAACCACATACAGCCTTCGGGGCCAGAACTTTGCTGTCTGTGCACCAAGACTATGGAATTTCCCTCCCAGTTTCTGTTTGCCCTTCCCCCCATACCTCTTTAGAAGGTCCATGTAGGATCACCTGAAATCTAATTTGACGTGTAATTGCAATCAATCTTGGCATCCCTTCTATCACATGATTGGTGGGCCCTAGTCCTTGGCCTGGTCTGCCCTGGACCATGATTGTGTACATTTGTGTCATATATATACTGTGTACTGTTTTACTACTGTGATCTTTAATTTATTATTTACCCATATGTTGTTGTCCTTTCACTCTTAAAATTACTTGCCTGTATATCGTGTAACCTCCTGGTCATTCCTGAACATAAAATAAATTATACACAGTGGAAGATACCATGAATTACTTTGACAAGGAGCAAAAATGTGACTATGAAAAACATTAAATAGACCATTTTACTGCTCCTACAAAATTATTTTATTTCAATATGTTTTTCTAAGATGCAATGACCAAGAGCATGAAATGCTAAAGGGCAATTTTACTTAATGTAAAGGCCCATAATATTAACTAGAAATTCATAAGAAGTGAGACAGGTCAAATGAATCATTCAAGCCTAAGCTTCTAGATTCTTCTTGTACACATATACTATACTAATGGTGAATTTTTGATTAACATCAAGTCTTGCACTCACATGATCACCAATCCACTTCTTAAATTTTTGAATTGTGTGGCCAACATAGTATACTTTACACTGACACTCTAGCAGGTTGATAGCCCCCCCCCCACACACACACATACACTGTCACATGTTATGAACTGGTTTGTATAAATCTCCCCCTTGACCTCTTGGATGAAGAATCAAATGCTCTTGCATAAGGAACTAACAAAATTTCCATGTCAACACTAATGATTTCTCAGTGTTAATTTGGGCAACCACTTAATGGGACTTGGCACATCAGCTTTATTCACACTACTCACTGAGCACACTTCTCACTAAGCACACTACTCACTAAGCACTCTACTCACTATGCACACTACTTACTATGCACATGACTCACTATGTGCACTACTCATGATTCACACTTCTCCCTACTGTGTCTTTTCTATTCTTTGACTTGATGTTACTCAGAAATCTGTAGTGGGAAGGCATGCATTTAAGAATAATGTGGCAGATGACAGATAAGAAGTTTTGGCATTGAAACTGTTTAGTAGTTGGTTAGAGGATGTGAGTTTGAAAGAACTGTGAGCCAGCATGAGACAAGATGGATTACTAGGACCCAGGCTTGAATTCCACCAGGCCTGAATAATTCATTTGAGCTGGCTCACTTCTGAGTTTTCAGTTAATACGATGGTCTTTTATATTAACTAAAATTAGCCTTAATATTATGTGCCCTAGGTCACTGCATCTTTGAGAAAAAAATAAATTAAAAATAATAAAATAATTTGATAGGAGCAGTACAATGGCCTGTTTCATATTTTTCACAGGCACATCTTTGCTCCTTGCCAAAATAATTCATGGTATGTTCCACTGTAATGAATGTTCTGTTTACTACTATGTCACACAGTAAAATGTGCTTCTGTCTTTACTTTTTGCAGGTATCTTTTGGGTTACTTTGAATGGTGGCCTAAATCAAGTCCAGAGACATCTGGCAATTGAAAGATAGAGCACCGTGTGGAATGAAACTTACTGTGCATGTATTTGATGCAGGAAGTCTTTCCTAATTGTGGACATTATCATAGTCTATACAGCTGTGGACATTAAATCATACCATACATATGCAGAATATATTAGATCCAGAAGCAAATAGTTTGATGCCTTTTATTGGACCAACATAGATGCTATAAAAAACAAAACAAAGTGCCAAGCCTTTGGACCAACCAAGTCCTTCCTTGGAAGCTTAGCTTAGCAAGTTAAGCTTCCGAGGAAGGATTTGGTTGGTCTGAAAGCTTAGGCACTTTGTTCTTTTCATAAAATCTATGTTGGTCCAATAAAAGGTATCAAGCCATTTGCTTCTGGATCTAATATTTTTATTTATTTATTTAGACAGCAGTTTGGAAAACCTTTGAGCCATAGGCTCATTTACAAAGGTACCTTGTCACAGTAAGACAAACGAAAATACACAGTATAACAGTATAACACAGTATAACAGTAACTTAAGACATAGATACAAACAAGCTGGTACAGGTAGGATTGATGCAAACAATACCAGAGTTATGTTGTCCTTAGTAGCTTAGTAGTAAGCTTTGTCATAAGTATTGAGTACGGCTTTGATTAGTGGCAATTACAGCTTCGGGTGTTAACAAGGTGGTTCCGTAAGGATGTTTTGAAGCACGATATAGTTGGAGCTTCAGAGATGGAGGGGGGCAGTGTGTTGAACCAGGAGGGGGCCCTAAAGCTGAAGGCTCTTTGGCCATGAGAGGTCCTAGCTCTAGGGATAACAAGAGAGGTTTTCCCAGAGGTCCAAGTATGAACTAGTGGGACAGAGCGGTGGATGGTAGTGGTCAATCCTGGTGGGGATAGCCCAAGGAGGGTCTTTTTTGTAAGGGTACAGGTCAGATATTTGAGGCACTCATCACGATCAAGTACCAGCGCCTTAGTGTACAGTAGACAGGTGTGTGTTAGCCTAGGTGCCCCAGTAATTAACCTGCAGGCCTTATTCAGAGTAATGCAATTTTTATGGAGTGCGGTCTGATCAGCAGCACCATACACCGGCAGTCCATAGTCCAGTAGGGACAGGGTAGAGGAGGTGACTGAGATTCGAAGAGCCTCCGGGGGGAGGCAGTGTTTATACCGATGTAAGATGCCCAATCAGATATTAGTGGCAGTGGCTAGGGCAGCGATGTGTCCATGGAAGGAGAGGGAGGTCAAAATGGATCCCTAGGTATTTATAGGAGCAAACTTGTTCGAGTGGGAAAGAGGACCCAGAGTGAATGAGGAGTTTGAAGTTGCAGGACTTGTTTTGAGGATGAGTGAAGAACATGGTTTTGTTTTTAAGATTTATCACCAATCTATGTTCCTTGAACCAGCCCTCGGCTTGACGAGGACTTCTGCAGTGAGTCCTGGAGGGCAATAGGGTTACGACTTGAGGCAAAGATGACTGCATCATCAGCGTACAATAGAATGTTCCCGAGCAAGAGTGTGGAAGGGTGTTAAGGTAAAGGGAGAATAGTAAGGGCCCAGAATGGAGCCCTGGGGAACCCCAGAAAAGATGGGACAGATGTCTGAGTAGGTCCCATTAATTTTTACATGCTGTGAGCGGTCAGACAGTTAACTGGTGCACCAGGAGATAGGCCCAGCAGCAAAACAAGAGAGACTAAGGGCATCAAGAAGGAGGGGTTGGGAGACAGTGTCGAAAGCTTTAGAGAGGTCAATGAAGACCGCACCAGCCAAAGAACCAGTGTCTAAGGAGGAGTGGAGAAAGTTGGAGAACTCTAGGAGGGCTGTGTTGGTACTGTGGCCCGCTTGGAAGCCATGCTGCTCAGGACATAGGACATTGTAGGTGGAGAGGTAGTCAGAGATTTTAGAGGCCACCACTTTTTCCAAGGCCTTGGAGAGAGGAGAGAGAATGGAGATTGGCCGATAGTTTCCAGCCACAGTCCTATCACCACCTTTAAAGATAGGGGTGACAGTGGCGACTTTCCAGGCAGTTGTATATATATTCTGCAAATGTATGGTACAATTTAATGTCCATAGCTGTGTAGCCTACAATAATGTTCACAATAAAAGGTATCAAGCCATTTGCTTCTGGATCTGTTCTTACAAGGACCAGTATGGCAACTAAACGAAATCAGAATATATTAGTATGATATGTTATGGATCTCATACCACTTAATTATACAAAATGTTTATGAACCTAAATTCATTAGTTTCATATACCTTCAGTAAATCTATGCAATACATGTACTGCCATACATTAGTTTCTAGTATTAATTTAGTGATTTTAACAGCATGATTTTTAATAAGACGTTTTTAGTGCATTTGTAAAATTGATTGAGCACCTTGATTAGTTGTTAGCACTGTATCATGTGGTGCTATGTAGGGATTATGTCAACTAATGTGCTTTCTTTTCTGGCTCTTTAATTAGTCACATCTTAATAGAAGAATTACAGGGATAAATACATTGATACTAATATAGAGAATAAAGTATGGGGTGGTGTGTATAATGAGATTTTACACAAACCCGAGTTGTGGGATGCTACATAAAGGCTTATGAAATGCCTCCCATAACAAGTGTGTGTGTAAAATCGAGTTTTACACAACCACCCCATATTTTATTTTAAATAATTGCTGGCGTGCGCTTTTTCACCTCAACAATTATACAAAATAAGTAAACAAACAGACTGGTGTTCAGGCAGCCACGGACCAGCTGGGATTCTGTGCCACCAAGTTACAGTGCTCCACTTGTTTGAGGGAGAAAGAAGTGGAGATCTAAAAGAAGTTGTTTAAAAACTTCACAGTTTTTCAGTTTTTGTTTTAGTAGTTAAACTTACCTCTGAGTGGTGTTTTCAGAGTTGCAGTGTCCATCCTGTATGAAGAGGTGGGATGACCCTCTGGCTCATGCATGCAGTCTGGGAAACCTGGCACATGGTTGAAGCGTTTCCCTTTTGGTTTTTTTGTTTTTTGTTTAAGGGTCATCGGAGGAAAAAATCTACTTACCACAGACTGTGTGGAGCGGTGAAGTCTATGGCCTTTTGGAATTGGTCCACTGAGCATCACAGAGTAAATGAAGACCGACGACTTACTGGCGCATACATGGTCCGAGGGAAACCTGGTGAGTGTTAACTGTTATAACCAGCTGGTTATAATGAAAAATTACAACCGGGTTACCCTATGGGAAAAAGTACACACCAGTTATTATAAGAATAATTACTGAAAGTCAGGAACTACATATATCTTGAGATTTATAAACATATTTACTGCTATCCAGATGACATAAGATGCAGAAAATGTGAAGATTACTTGAGTTCTGGAAAAGAGGTAACAGAGGAATGTCTCCCAGATTTAAGCACCAAGTAGAGATGCAGCAAATTTAAATTTCTCCAGTGAACTGCCCATGAAGTGGGCACTTTGTGTTGCGAGTGGCCAATATGAAATGCTTACTTCACCTTATAATTATTACTTTGCATTGTCATTCCACCATAACACAATATAGGACAAAGTGATAACAATATTGCAGCCCGCCACACACCCAGTCACCAGAATTAATGTGCATCCCCAAAAATGCTACTGTCTTTTGTCCAGAAAATTCCCCAGTGCTGACTAAGTGAAATGAGAGAGTAACAAGAAATGTAAAGTCTCCCAGAATTAATGGCACACTCAGTCATGCATGCAGTGGTCACACAGAGTCACCAGAATTAAAGTCCATCCCCAAAATGCTACTGTCTTGTGTCCAGAAAATTCCTCCATGCTGACGAAGTGAAATGAGAGAGTAACAAGAAATGCAAAGTCTCCCAGAATTAATGGTGCACTGCAAACACACAGACAGATTAAGATTGCACTGCACACTCAAAAGATGCAGATGCAAAGGTACAACAACATCTAACCAGTGCTCACAAGTCACAAATCCTAATCTGGAAAAGAATAACTTTTGTCGATTGGGGGGGTAGTGCATGGCAGTAACAGTCCACATCCAGTAAAGATACCACAAAGCAGTACAAAAAATTCATGCAGGTGCAGTGGATAGCAGGTTCACACTGCTGTAATTACTCTATGACACAATAAAAGGAGTCTGATTTGATGGCATGCATTGCACACACCCACACACACACACACTACAAGTAATGAGAAGCAAATTGAAAACATTAAGCAATATAACCAAATGCTTTAAACAAACTGAAATTATACACTGTTGCACCACAACAATCAGCAAAAAAATGTTAAGAATTACTGAAAATATTACTGTGTGTACATTAACACAGTTATACAAGAAAAATATAACCAAAACAAAGACTGCCTTTTTCTCCCAGTTAATCTACCTACACCACATATACTTCCCTCCCCCAAAGCACATTTCACAGTACACAGACTAATTGTTCTAAATTAAGATTCAAAATCTACACACAAACAGTAAACACTCAATGATATGAACACAGGAGGGTTTCCTACAATCGATGTACTAAATTTTGATTTAAAAAATGACTCAAAAAGGCTTTTTGAAGCCTTTTAGAGGTTTTGAATAACAGACCTCTGAGTGCAAACTGTCTCCAGCTACCATTAAACACACACTTCCCAGAGCTGAGGCTGTGCAGAACAATCTAGAGCCCATGTGACCTGCAATCCCATGAATCACTGCAGAATTCACCTTGGAGCTCAATCACAAGGTGAAGTGCTGTGAAGTACATTGAAATCAATCATGGAGAAGTGATTTGGAGAAGGCAGAATAATGCAAAGTCACTGTTTTCAATGGACTTTGCGTTCTTCATTATGACGCGAAGTACTCTACTTCGCGTTGCTGTTTACGTCACGGATTCTGCATTACTTCACAAATCACTTTGCGGAGTGAATTTTGGCCACTTCCACCACCACTAGTCCCAAATCAGGGGCACATTTATCAATCAATCAATCAATCAATCAAGTCTTTATTTAACCAGGCATTCATCGTTGAGCAGAAGCTCATTTGCAAGATGGACCTGGGTGGAGCATGAACAATTGTGTATACAGGTCAACACAGGTATTTACAAGGCAATACAGATAATACTCTTTACAGAAAGAAAGAAAAAGAAGTTCATATGTACATAGAATTATACAGATATTGTACAAATTACAGGGCATTTACATACATAGAGGAGTCTATAGGAAGATAAAGCAGGTTATCTAAGGTTGCAGGAGGAAGTAACGGAAGGAAAAAAAAAAAAATATACATCAGGTAGAGGTGAAGGTAGGGGGAGAAAGGCTAGGAGGGCACGGTGCACAGAGAGGAGTTGGTAAAATGGGATGTAGAGAAGGTGGATGGAGAAAAGGAGTATGTGTGAGCCCCAGGTTTGATTGCTATAAAGTACGGGGCATGGTAGGATGTCACAACCCAGGGGTAGTGAGCTCCTATCTGAGGTTGGGAAAGGAAGGATAAGGGGATGGATGGGCCTAGTGTTGATAAGATGGGGGATAAGAGAGAGAGAGAACAATTAGGCTTGTGAGGAGCAAGCTGGGGGTCAGTACTAAAAATTGGGTCTAGGCATGGCTATATACCAGTGCAGACACTGGTACTGGGTCTGAGTGGGTGAAGCAGTTACATACTTATCTGATTGAACAGAAATAAAGCATCTTGAAGGCATTTATACCAATTAGAGTGCTTAATTTGAGGTTTTTTTGTAGATCAAGAAACAAAATAAGAGTCTACTGTCCAGTGAAAAATGGTGTGCTGGTAGAAGAGTCACCAGCAAAATTACAGACCAACTCATCACTGCTCTGGTACTAGTAAAATGTATGTACTCATATACAAAAAAAAATGTTTTAGCAGGAACATGGAGTCACAAGAGAGTAGGTATGCCAACGTCACACTCAGCTAAACTTCATGTCTGAGTTCTGTTATGCTGAACCTTGACAAATAGGTTCATGTTATTCCTGATATTGTTTATGGACATGCTATTTGGCTGGAACATGGTGAAGGACACTAGTTTTGCTATGCTTTCTGTGTGTATGTTTCTATTTTGATTTATTATTTAGTAAAAAGCTCCAAGATGACTGTGTCAACAAATGTGTTGTGCTGTGCAGTTTACCAGGTGAGCCAAGCATATTGTAGGTTATAGTATACTGTATGGTAAGCTGGTCTGTTACATAATTACAGGAATAACCATAATAACTCTTGACATAGACAGACCATATGTATAATAATTAATGATTACCAGTAATTTTTTCTTAGATTCAACACTGAGTTATACCAGGAACTTCTTGCAATGGTTTTTGCAATAGCAGAGCTGAATCAGGATCCTCAAATACTGCCAAACATTACATTGGGATTTAAGATGTTTGACTCATGCTATTCAGAAGTTAGAGCACTTGGTGGAATGTTTCGCATAGTATCTGGAGGAGAGAGCGATGTTCCCATTACAGTTGTCATTACCATTCACCATTATCTGGCAACATTGGAGGTGCACAGTCAAATACTGCCCTTCCCATGGCTAGAGTTTTGGGGCTCTATAGGTACCCACAGGTGTGAGACATAACAGCGTTTTAAATGTAATTTAGCTCACCATATGCAATTGTATTCTGTTTTGAAGAGTGAAAGTAGCCACTGTATATTACCAGTGGCACACATTCTCCACATTAAATTGATAAATTTGAGTTGGCCAGTGAATAGATCGCAAAAAAGGTGGCAACTAGGTATATAAAAGGGGTCAGATTGTAATAACAGGCTCACTCACCACTAAACATTTAAACAAATTATTTCAATATTTTAATTCTCAGAGCCCACAAGTATTTTATTTTCACATCCAGAGCTATGATACATCCTGTTTTTCATGGAAATAATACCCCTTCATCAGGGAATCTGGTTTCAATCTCTATAAACATACACTATAAATAAAATTCACTTTAGTTTTTAAAGAAAACTAAAAAAGTTTGTATTGTTTTTCTAAAATGAACATATGCCTTACTTGATCCTTCCCACACAAAGCGTGTGTTCCATTCAGGACTTTATAATTTCTACTACAGGCTTTTTCCTTGCAGCCTTGAAAAAGAGCAAAACATAAATAGCATTTTATAATTAACGCATTTCTGTCATGTAAAAGTTGGTAAGCTATATTTGTTACTTCTCCCACCTTTTCAAAACACGGGATATTTTTACTGAAATTAGTATTTTTGCTTTTAAACTTTTTTTAATATGCAGTTCTGTTCTGTGAAAGGACATGAAAAATACAAAATTAATCACTATACAAAGTTTCAAAGGATAAGTTAAAGTTCAGAACCTTTATGTTCTATGTTACCTTAACCATTAGCTCATGGTGCTTTCCAAGTTTACTTCTTTCTTGCCAGCTAGTGACCAGAAACTAGCTCCTTTTGTAGTGGATCATAACCAGAATCTGGCAAAGAGACACGTGACCCAGAGTGACATGTACCCTTTCACTGTGGGGTGCTTGTATGTGTGGGTGTGCTTGCCTGGGTGCTGGACCTGCTGATTATAGCGGCACCAAATGTTGGTGTCTGGTCAGTATACTTCTTTGTATTAAAGCAACATTTTATTCATTTTCTTTTTGCCAAAACATAGAAACGGAGATTATCATCAGATAAGGACCACTAGGCCCATCCAGTCTGCCCATAGGCCCTATACATGTATGTGTCCACTCACCCTTAGTGGTCAGTGGTTTTCCATCACTCCCTTCCCACCCAAGGTTCCCCTGTGCTTGTCCCAGGCATGTTTAAACCCCTCCACTATGCTTGCCCCTACCACCTCTTATGGCAGACTATTCCAAGCGTTCACCACCCTCTCTGTGTAGAAAAACATTCTCAAGTTACTTCTTACTATACCACGCTCCAATTTCATATCGTGCCCCCTCATTCTGGTATCTTTTCTACATTGGAAGAGATACCCCACCTGCACCTTGTTTATGACCTTCAGGTACTTAGAGGTTTCTACCACATTGCCCCTTTTACTCCTCTCCTCCAGTGAGTACATATTGAGGTCTCCTAGTCTCTCCTCATATGTTTTGTGGTGCAAACCATGCACCATCTTTGTTGCCCTTCTCTGGACAGCCTCCACCTTGTTTATGTCCTTACACATGTGTGGTCTCCAGTACTGCATGCAGTATTTCAGCTGAGGCCTTACCAGTGTTTTATACAATGGCATCACCACTTTCCACTTCCTACTAATAATACCTCTACCTATGCACCCCAGCATGCCACTGGCCCTTGCTGCAGCCATTGTGCACTGCTTTGATACCTTAGAGTCATCAGATATGATAACCTCTAGTTCCCTTTCCTCTTTGGTGACAGTCAGAACCTCCTCCCCATCCTGTAGCTCTCCCCAGGGATCCCCTACCCAGGTGTATTATCTTGCACCTTTTTGCACTGAATCTCAGTTGCCATACCTCCAACCATCTTTCAAGCTTCTCCAGGTCCCTTTTCATTTTCTGCACCCCTTCTGGAGTATCCACTCTGTTGTAGATCTCAGTGTCATCTGCAGATAGGCAGATCTTTCCTTCCAGACCCTCTACAATGTCACTAATGAAGACATTGAACAGGACTGGCCCCAGTACTGATCCTTGTGTCACCCCTCTCTACCCAGATTGGATTCCATTTACCATCACCCTCTGCCTTCTGTCCATCAGCCAGTTTCAAACCCGATGTATCACCTTATGCCCCATGCCCAGACTACTCATCTTGTTATCCAGCCTTCTGTGTGGTACGGTATCGAGGGCTTTGCTGAAATACAGGTAGGCGATGTCCACAGCCCCTCCCTGATTCACTTTCCTATTCACCCAATCAAAAAAGTCTATCAGATTCATTTGACAAGACATTTCTGATGTGAATCCATGCTGCCTCAGATCCTGGGCACCAATGGATTCCAGGAATGCCACTAACTTTTCTTTCAGCAGTGTCTCGATGATCTTCCCCACCACTGAGGTGAGGCTGACTGACCTGTAGTTCTCTGCTTCCACCCTACTACCACTTTTGTGCAGTGGGACTACATGCACCCTTCTCTAGTCCTCTGGAACCATGCCTGTGTTTAGTGAGTCTGTGAAACAAGGTGGTCTGAGGTGCTGCTAGTTCCCTATGCAGCTCCCTTAATATCCTCGGATGTATGTCCTCTGGCCCCATGGCTTTATCCACCTTCAGCTTTGTGAGTTCCTCCAGAACTCTCTCCACTGTGAATGGACAAATGTTCAATTCTCCCCCCCATCCAATTGCCTCTGCACCCCACCTGTGGTCCTTGACCCTTTCCCTGCTCAGTGAATACTGAACAGAAGTATTTGTTCAGTATTTCTGCCTTGTCTAGATCCCCCTCCTTACACTCTCCTTCCTCCCCTTTGAGCCTTACAATCCCCACCCTGTTTTTTCTTCTACCGCTAATGTACCTGTAGAATGTCTTGTCCCCTTTTTTCACAGTCCATGCTAAACCCTCCTCTGTCTGTGCCTTGGCTTTCCTATCAGCCTTCCCTGCTTCTCTTAGAGCTTCAAAGTAACCCTCCCTGTCCTCCTCTCTTTGGGTCCCCTGATACTTCCTGAAACTTGCTTTTTTAGCCCTCACTTTGTCTTCCACCTCTTTAGAGAACCATAGTGGTTTCTTTCTTCTTTTCCCTTTGGCCACTATCCTAATGCATTGGCTAGTTACCTCCATAATGGCTTCTTTTAGTCTCCCCCACTGTTCCTCCACCCCTCCACTTGAAACAGAAAATGATGACATGAGCATTTATGAACCATACTTTGGGCTAGTAGTTAAAACACCTTTTTAGAGTCAGTATAAACTGTTACAGTTGCATATTTTTTTCACAAGGTTACAGGGAGGGAAGGAGAGGGAAGGGAAATTTTAAACAGAGAAAAGAATATCTTGGCGGTAGATATGGGAAGGGGGTTCTAATAAGAAAATCAAGTACATGGATGTTACTATGCTTGTAAGTGTATTCATAGTATAGGTGGTCAATCTATACAACCATTTAGACCAAATCGCTGATCTGTTGTTTGGAAAGTATCTATACTGAAAGCTTCCCTTAGCAGAGGTTTCTGCCTAAAATTTCCTCTTTAAATTGGTAAATTGGTGTGCACAGTGTAGTGATCTCAAAAAAAGGTGGGTGCTAGGTATATAAAAGCTAGTATTGCACGTAAGCAGCATTTTCGACCAAACATCACACTTTGTTGAAATTCAGCTATTATGTGTCTAGTTACTGCATTAGCTGGTTAGTTAGTTATTTCCTAATGAATGTAGCTCTCATGAAAGGTACCAGATTGATAGAACTGGAGACTAAAGTTCTTTCTATATGACAGGTACAACATTCACAATCACAGTGCAGGCTGACCTATACTGTCCCACTGATCACACTGAACTTCCTTTATGGAGGGATCACCTTGTAGGTGAGGGGGTATCTCAGATGCTTTATGCACAGTGTCACTGCAGCCTAACCTCTACTACCACACTGATCACACCAAATGTTGCCAAGAGGGACCACCTCACATTTGATAGGGTATCTCAGATGTTTCACCTATTCTGTCCTTGGTCTCTTGTGAGAACAACAAGAGATAAAAGTGTAAATCTGATATGTCATACATCATTTCCAACCAAATATTAAAAATGTTAATAAATTCTGTTATGCCATTTAAATGTTGCTGGGTTGAAAAATACCTTGTTTGGTAACTTGATGCTGCTTTAAATTTTTTTCACTATTTATGGGACTGCAGCATAAACTAGAAAGGGTTGAAAACTGGAACTAAGTGAACTTAGAAGGGTTCCATGTCATAACGGTGATCGCCAAATGGAGATTGACATTTGGGCGAGTGTACATCACTGAAAATAAATAATGGTGATGTACAGTCACAGTAACTATATACAGTATCTGGCAACAGGATTAGAAGATATGTTGGGGCTGTACCCCCTGCATCCCCCTAATTAAAGATTCTCACTTCCAGGGGGGTACATGTTGGGGGGGGTGTAAAACTTAAAACAATTTAAAAAAATGGCCATGATGCAAAAAGTGATGCCCACCCAAGAACTGAACCCAGCACCCTCCCCACCCCAGCCTGTCACCCTACCCACCATGCCACATGGCCAGTTCTGCAGCCAACTACAACACTACCTCCCACATACCCTCCCACCCCTTCCACTCCTCTTGCAATGTGGTCTGCCCCATGCATGTATATATCCTGTCACTGTATTCACCCACTCTGGTATCCTGTTGATACAATGCCAGGTAGCCCAGAACAGAGGTGCCGTGATTGAGTCACCGTTTTTACAGTCGCTCAATCATGGTTGCCATGTTCACAAAATACCCTTAGAAGAGTATGGAACAACTGCATCATGCCAATGAAATATGCCAGAACTGTGGAATTGACTTGTTAAATTGGACAAGACAAAATGTTCACTAGTGCTGTCTGGTGTGCAAAAGTAGAAATGATGAAGCTTGACATACCTGTTTTATTTAGGTTGTTCACATGCCAGTAAAAATCGATTAGATCGTTGCTCTAGCCACAAACTCAGAAAGAGTTGAATAATGTATTATTTGGGGCTTCTCAGACTGTATAGTGGCTATCCAGCATCTTCAGGACAATCTGTTTAGCCACAGACATAAACTGGAAATTTTATCCTCCGGCATCCAGAGGGGCAGCTCCTCAGCCTAGTCCCCAACCATCTGCATTGGCTACCTTCCCCACTCCAGCTACCTATCTTGGTTATGTGGTTTCCCCATGAGCTTTCCACTCATGGAAGGGACAAGAGGGAAGGTCTGGCCTGCCTCCCTGATCAACATATCCAAGACAGAGCAAGTCAGTGGCAGAGCGGCAGTGTGGGTGTGAAAGCGGCCATGCTGGGCTTCATTAAGCCATTCTGATGTTATTTTCCCCCATTTATTTTCTCCCCACACAATCTGCTGAGTACTGGGGGACATTGGTGCCTGTGAGTTATTTTTTTATTAAACAGTTTTCAGATCTGTACTTTAGAGGTCAATAAAAGTCTTTCTCTCTTGGTTGCTAAATGCCATCTCCTGCTAATGATGAGGATGTTTATCAGTTTCTGTTTTGGGATGCTGGTCAGATAAAGTTAATTCTTGCTACGGTGGGATCACAGGTCAGCATTTGTACCAGTAAGAAAACATCTGCCCTAACATAAAATTATGCCCCCAGGAAATAAGTATAAATTGAAATGCCTTTAAAGCTTATTTACAGTATTTTGTATGTGCTTACACAAATAGCCCAGTTTCTTTCTGAACACTATGCCCAATGTTTCATATGTATATGTAATTGGGAGTGGGGGCTTAGTTAAAAATATAGCCTTTCCTTATATCTAAAGTTTATAGTTGTTTTTGCTGATCTGACATTGTTTTTGAAAGACCTGATATTCAAAGGTTTACATGAGTGCCAACAGGTCTTTGCCCATGCAAACTGGGGTTTGCGCTGGATCCCTATATTCAAAGGAGTGGTTGCATGGGCAAAGAGGGTTAACACCCATGTGTAGGCAAGGGGAGGTGCATGGCCATGAATAGCTACGCAAAAGGGTTTAGAGTGGTCCTTTTGTGCTGTGCAAATACCATGGAACAAAACCTGAGTTATCTCCAGGCAAGCTTAACAGCTGCCACAGTTAATGCAGTCACTTAGCTGGTTGGCTGCTTGGGGAGCACAACAATCCCGTGTGGTCCCTGGTACCCCCCTGCTGATTGTTGGCCCATTCCATGAAATTATATCTCACTGGTTCTAGTTTCACCACCACCCTGCCAATTGCCAGCCCGTTCTGTAAAATAATACCTCCCTGGTGCTACTGGTTCCCACCACCAATCACGGGCCCTTTTGTAAAATAATATCTCCCTGGTGCTAGTAGTCCCCCTTGCTAATCACTAGCCTGTTTTGTAAAATAATATCTCCCTGGTCCTAGTGGTTCTCCCACCGCTGGTCACTTACCCGTTCTGTAAAATAATATTCCCAGGTGCTAGTGGCCCCCTCATCCACTGTCACCAGTCCCTACTTAAATATTAGTATCCCTGATTGTAGTGGTACCCCCTCCCTCCAACAACCAGCTCTGATGTAAATGTTAGTGACCCTGGTGCTAGTGGTCCCCCTCCCTCTGATTGTCAGCCTGAAGTACAAAAAAGACCTCACTGGTGTCCACTGGCCCCCCGTGGCATCAGGCATACCCCACTCCCACTCACCTTATCATTGTCAGTAGTGCCATGGGACCGTATGAATACTGGTACATCCCTCCTCACACCATCTCAGCCAGCTGCCACATATACAGGTAGGGAGCACACCTCTTATTCATAAGACAGGTTGTCTTGCCCGTCCTAAAAATAATAGGTGCTCTCCCTGCCTGTACATACAGTGGCCAGCCAAGGAAGTGTAAGGAGGGCTGTGTAAGTCATTGTACTCTTCCATGGCATCATGGATAATGCTTAGGTGAGTGGGGTGAGTACACCTGATGCCATGGGGGCCACTGGACAGCAAGGAAGCTTTTTATTTGTACATCCAGGCTGGCAATTGGAGGGTGGGGGACCACTACCACCAAGGATGCTAATAATTACATCTAGGCTGGTAATCGAAGGGGGGCACCACTAGCATCAGGCAGATATTATTTTACAGAACATGCCAGTGACCGGTAGGGGGACCAGTAGCACCACTGAGATATTATTTTACAGAACAGGCTGGAGATTGGGGGGAGGGCACTAACATCAAGAAGATATTATTTTACAGAACGAGCCAGAAATTGGCAGGGGAAACAACCAGCACCAGGGGTATCTATGCACCTGGGATTAGGCAATTGTGGGGGCAGTACTGTACTATCCTGCCTTACTACCCTTGCAAATGAGCCCATAATGGGCATGCAAATCACCCCTTAGTGTCGTGCATGCTCAATGGGCTAATTTGCATGGGTCCCTTTAAATATTGCAAATAGCACTCCAGCGCGCTATTCATTCTGGCAGTGTACTTCAGGATCCCTGTTAGGGCACTGCTAAGTGACCCAACATGGTCCTATATTCAGTCAAATAGTGCCGGTGTGCTAAGTTCAAGAAAGTCATGGCACTCACCTTCCTGTATATTCACAATGGAAATACTGTCCACACAAAATGTAGAGCAAATCCAGACTGTATTTATTCAAGCATACAATTCTCAAAGTGCAGAGTGCAAAGTGCAAAGATGCAAACAGCCATGACAGTGGGGAGCAGTAGAAAATCACCTATTTGAAAAAAAAACAGCAATCAAAGCAAGAAGATTACATTGGACCTAAAGTCGACAGAAGCATTATTTACAAGTAGGCAGAATCCCTCAGGAACTGCACATAACAAAAGACCCAACTTTTGAGTTAGAAAAAGCAAATTTTGGGGTGAAGTGGAGAGAAATCCCCATGAGGCTTCAACAAACTGGATATGACTTATCTTGCAAGAGATGAAAGCAACTAAGGAGGACGTAAAGAAAGAACTAGAGGAAAAAGAGAAGCACCCAGAGACATTTTTGTCAGATAGAAATTTTGACAAATTCAAAAAAGAGCTGTAAGATCACATACAGTACCAGGATAAGAAAATCTATGCCACAAAGAAGAACAAATTTACCATGGATGAAAATGATTATAGATGGGGGCATATGTTCAGCTGTCCAAAAAGAAAGAACTTTGAGAAAAAAAACAAAAGTGCAGTTTGAATCATGTTCAGTTTTCAAGTAGACAGTTCAAACTGTGGAAAGGAATGGACCCCATGACCCCAGGGAGTGAGAAGTGCTTTGGATACAAGTGCTACAAGCAACACAAGTGACTCAGATCAATCCAATGATTTTTAGACAAGGAATTGGAGGAGGACAATCTGCAGGGAAGAGGCAAGAGGAAGATCAAACATCAGTCACAAAAAGGAAGTTATGAAAGCACAAAAGGAAATCAAGGGGGTGACGGAGGCCGCTTTCGCAAATGGAGGTATCAGCCATAACGGAAGATCAGGTAACAAGAGGGGACAATGTAATTAACCTTTTGAACTACTGTATGTACTCAGTGCAAGTGAAAGACAGGTTTTAAATAAGGGTTTGTCATGTGTCCCCACTATTGAGATTGACTTTTTTTTCAGATAACCATATACTTGTATCGATTGTGTAGGGTTCTAAGTTTAATGTGATTTTTTTGACTACCGAATAGCATAGGTCAAATACAGGAGGCAGAGGCAGCCTCTACACAAGGAGAATCTAATGTGGGCAGAGAAATGTGGGAAGTTACACCCACACAGGAAGTACTTGAAGCATTATATGAACATACTAGTGATGATTGTGTTCCAAGTGTAACCAGACAGGCAAGAAGAAAACAACACATTTATTCAGCAAATGTATTCTCCCCAGAGGTTAGAGTAGCAGAGTTTGATAAATTGCCATCTGTATTACAACAGTACATAATGGGGTCTGACCTATTATTGGTTAGTGATTTCAATGCAGCATGGAATGAATTGAGAGGAAATGTCCTTAGGATTAGTTTAACTCCATTAAATATGAATCAAAATGTTGCAATATCCACAAGAAAAATGTATTTTAAATGAAGGGAATATCTTGGATCTTATTTTCACCTCAGAGGGAATCCAAGTAACTACTACGGCAGTGAAGCAACTTATATTTGGGGACAATTGTTCTATTATTTATGAATGTGAAGTATCTGTTAATAAGGGATGTTTAGCAAATGAGGGATCTAAAATAGTCAGGCATTGAAGTTTTAATAGATATAGTAAAGATGCTTTTCTGCACAAGTTAAGAAGTATCAAGTGGGACAGGTTGTTCCTAATTCCTGAACTCGATTGGGCAATCGAAGAATTTACTAACTTATTTGTTCAGGTGTGTGACAAAATAGCTTCTTTTAAAAACAGCATAAATAAAAAATCTAACACTCCATGGATCACAGATAAAATAAAGCACAACATTAGATACAAAGATAAATTATGGAAAAAAGCAAATAAAACACTGGACACAAGGGACTGGGAGAAATACAAAAATGAGCAAAATAAACTTATATCTAAAATTCACATTTCAAAAAAACAGTATTATAAAAATAAGGTTGCTCAAAATACTGATTCACGGAAGTATTGGAATTTGTTAAAATCATTTGAAAAAACAGTGGTGAATAAACAGCCCATTCAGATTAAAAATAAAGAAATTCTATTATCACCACAAGATTCTGCAGAGAGGTTGAAACAATATTTTGTTTCACTCCCTGATATAGTTATTCCACAAGAAAATTATACTGAGACTGGTCGGAGGGAACAATGGCCCCAAAATAAGAAAATACTTAGATTTAGAGCTATTACCTGCAGAGAGGTTAAGGACAAATTTAGGAAACATCAGATTAAGAAAGCCTCAGGATTAGATCAGATAGAAAATAGGTTCCTAAAAGATTCCCCTGAGGTAATAGCTCCAATACTAACCAAACTCCTAAATTGGAGTCTGACCAAAAAGAAGTTCCCAACCTTGTGAAAAAAGGCAAAAATCATACCCATACACAAAGGGGGTCCCCCCGTGGAGCCAACAAACTACAGGACAATCTCTTTGTTGTTTGGTGTGTCAAAGGTCTTGGAGAGACTGATGCAGAGGCAGTTGAGTGAATACTTGGAAAAACACTCTCTCCTGTCCTGTTACTAGTCTGGTTTCCGAAAGGGCCACTCCATGGATACTGTGCTCACCGACCTGGTTGACAACATTGCTACCCATTTAAATGGAAGCAGTGTTCACGGATTTCTCCAAGGCCTTCGACACTATAGACAATGGAATATTGTTTGATAGAATGCAGGGGTTGGGGCTTGACAGTGAAACTCTTCCCTGGTTTCACTCTTATTTAACTGAAAGAGTCCAGCAAGTGCAGATTAGTGAAGCTTTGTCAAACTCAGTCGGATTAAGCTGTTTGTGGTATTTTTAGTGAATAAGGGAAATTTGGCCAAGACACCAGGGAAGTTTCCCTACTCTTTTCGGTAAGTGCCATGGGATCCTTAACATCCACCGGAACTACCATCAATCCAGGCAGGGACCTCGGTTTAACATCTCATCCGAAAGACGGCACCTCAGAAGTACAACACCCCTCTTATGCTGCACTACAGTGTCAGTACTGGGATATTAACCCAAGTGCCAGATGTGGGAACTGAACCCACAGCCCTCTGATCTCCCGGCCTCAGAGGTGAGTGTGCTACCTACTGAGCCACTGACACTTATATAATAAGCTAGGAGCTTTCCGGAGATCAAAACATTGTTTAAATCAAAAATGAGAGGGGATATCACAAAACAACTGATAATACCTAGTATTGAGTATGGAATCCATGTCTATGGCATGGTCAGTAAGACAAATTTAAGAGCAATGCAAGTTCTATACAATAATTTGGCTAGATTTGTGTTCAATTGTGAGTACCACACTCACCACTGTGACATGTTTATGTTATTACAATGGCCTCACTAAGAGCAAATAATAGAACAAAAATGGTTAAAACAGATTCATGGGGTGGTGCACAATCAGAACCCTAGCTATCTTGTGGACAAAATATCACAACTGACATATAAACATAATCACACTCTCAGAGGAAATGGGGGAAATAAATTTGCAATACCTAAATCACATAACAGATTTGGTGATATGACCTTTGGAACAAAAGTTGTTAAACTGTGGGAACAAATTGATGAAGGAAAAAAAACAAATCCAACAAACAAAATATTTTTGAAAGTTATTGGCTATGACCTAACAATGAAATGCATGTGTAATGGTTGATGTGTTTAACTACAGATGAATTGATTAATGTGAGTATGATAAGTGCAGAGAAGCCTTTTTAATGTTAGGAATATAGCGAAATTTATAATTGTTAGATTACATAAGTATTGTGTATTTAGTGCTGTCTTTGACTTGAGTGATAGTGAATAGGTGCATATGATAGACTAAATCAAATCATGGTTACATTTTTGCTGTTTTGATGTATGTAGTATATGTTAAATTTTTTGTACAATATGTGTGTAATTTTAATTGCAATTGCAACAGGTCCATCTTGAAAAAGGGTCCCTAACCCAATGATGTCAAACACTGCTACCTGCATAAAAACAAACTTTTTACTACTTTTACTGCATATTTTGTTCACCTCAACCTCCAGCAGTAACAATTTTCAAAAAACTATGTGAGGATGAGCTGGAGAAGTTGAGAAAAGAAGAATATGCCCCACAATTCTGTAGCATTACTAGAGAACTAAAGCTGGCAATAGAGAGTTTAAAGGGCACAGATCTAATCACTATCAAGCCAGCATACAAAGGTGGGTAATTGTGGTGGTGATGAACAATGAAGATTATACAGTATATTGGAAGTGAAATGCCAACTGGAGATGAAAGAGTTTTATAAATCAGTGGATTCAGACCCCACAACCCACCTTAAGAGACAGATTGATGGGTTTGTAGAATGAGCATATGGTACAGGGCTAACTACAGAAAAAGAAAAAGGATTTCTTATAACAAAATCACCTTTGAGAGCCCAGTTCTATGTTTTGCCAATGGTGCACAAATCTCTAGAATGCCCCCTGGTAGACCAGTCATATTTGGAGTTGGAACTGTTACTGAACCTTTGTATTTGTTGATGACAATCTCAAGCCTTTGGTCTATGGTATGCCCTCTTTTGTTCTGGTCTCTGTGGAAGTGGTGGAGTCTCTCTACACCAGTATCCCCATGTAAGGGTTAAAAGGCCTGAGGTATTTTCTGAACAAGAGAGGGAAAGGGGAGAAACTTCATACTGATTTGCTGGTGGAAATGGCCAAAATAGTACTAGAGGGAAACTACTTTGCATTTATGGGCAAAGTTTACCACCATGTAAAATGAACGGCCATGGATGCCACCTTTGCCCTGAACTACATCAACTTAAACCTGGGTTACTTGGAGGAGGCATACATATAGGATAAGAAAGTGAACTCCTATTGGTCCAAGTTGTGGATATGGAGGTTTTTTATTGATAATGTGCTTATGGTACGGCATGGCAGTATGGTAGAACTGGAGCAGTTTGTTGAATACCTCCACATAAGTAACAGTAATTCAAATTTACATGCAGTGCTAGTAGAGAAGAGGTGTCATTTCTAGATTTGTGCATTAAGAAGGGAAGGTAATGGCAGGCTTATTATAAGCTTGTATAGAAAGCCCACCAATTGCAACACCATTCTTTTGGCCAGCAGCTGCCACCCACGACACACAGTGAACAATAGCCTCAAAAGCCAATTGTACTGTGTTAAAAGAAACTGCAGTGAGGAGGAAACCTTTACCCAGGAAATGGAAAAACAAGAAAAAAAGGTTTTTGGATGGGGTGTACAGAGCTGATATTATGGGGAATGCAAGATATGCTACTGAATAAATAAGTAGGGAAACCCTATTGAGCAAGAAAGTGACAAATGAAAGGGACACACCAGAAAGAATAAACGTTGCATACACATATAATGTACATCTATGGAAGGCCAGGGAAATACTTAATAATAATTGGTGTGTGTTAGAGGTAGTCTCACAGTTATGGGAAACTCCCAGGACTCCACCTAGAATGGCATACAGGAGGGCTAAAAATGTAAGTGATCACTTAGTGCATTCTGTCCAACCAGTCATTAGTCCCAGGAACTGGTTGCCCCTACTCAAAATTTGCAAGAAATGTGACAAATGCAAATACTGGGCTCTATGCATGATGCCAACATGCCCCTGTAAACCGGGCACGTTGGCATTGTGCTCATGAATGCCACAGAGTGATGGCTATGCAGCAGTCACATCATGGGGGCACAGGGGTTATGTGCCCAATCAACTGACCATGCAGACAGCAACACACCTGGGGTGGGTGGGGGTCATGTTCTGGGGAGAGCGTGCCAGTGTTATGTGGTATGCATGAACCTACGTAGTGCTGGCTGCATATGTGTGGAGCAGGACACAGGTTATGGCAGGGGAGACTCTGCCATAACTCACTGTGTGCCTCCATGGACACAGGCCACTGGTCATTGGGGGACTGGGACGGGGCTCACTGTACTGCCCCTGACTACTGGGCAGCTGGAGATGGCAGGGGCAGCTGAAAGAACAAGATCCCATCTACTGTCAGGAGCAGTGGCAATGGGATGGGATGGTGCCATGTGGGTCTCAGTGCTTGTATTTGACATGCACAGCCCTGGACTCGTGCATCCCTATGCAAGAGATCCACTAGAGGGCCCAGGGGGGCATCCCATTGGATGCCCACCTGGGACGACTCCTCCCCTGGCCGCCCTGCAGAGTCTTGTGCACAATGGGGGGGAGGAGCTTTGGACAGGTGGCTGGTAAGGGTGCACCTGTCTTGGGTGTGTAGTGCTGTGGGTGGGGTATGCGACTTTTCTGTGTACCCCCACCCATGTGGTGCATAGTGCACTTTGGGTTCTATTCACAAAAAGACATGCATGAGGCGCATATCAAGGTGCACAGCTTTGCACCTGGGAGATGTCTGCATGGGGGCCATCATTCATGAACACTGGCCCCCTCCCATCTCCCATACCCAGCCCCACTCCCCTGGCATGCAGGTCCATAGGGGGGCAGGAAGGTGCAGAGTGGAGGAGCTGGGAGGGCAGTCAATCAGCTGCCCAGGCAGGAACCCACAGTAGATCCCTTGCAGGCAATGGGCACCATGTTGCCAGCTGGCGTGCAGAGCACCGATCTTGCTAATGTGGGGGGTACCCCATCTGCCTGACTCCCATCCTCCTGAAGTGCCCTGATGGCAGGGGCAACATTGTTGGGGGGGCCATGGCCCATTGCCATATCCACCGCATCCAGAGGCAGCTTTCCTGGGGAGGCGTGTAACCTGTCTTGGTGGTTTATGGCTGCTGTCTGGATGTGGAGCCAGCAGCCACCATGCACAGCACTCCACAATTTCATGAATGTGAGGACCTATACTGTTCGGCAAAGGTAATCACTGGCCTTTGTATAAGCTGGCCTTGACTGGAGCTCTAACATTTATAAATGGCAAACAGAAGACTTCCAGAGCATTAAGTCTAATATAAACTAAGCAAGGGATCCTGATAGGGATTAAGTTCCTTTAAGGAACCATGCCATTCCCAAAGTAAGTGTGGCACCCAAAGAATGTTTAATGGCCTCTTACAAACTCAGTTTAAACCTACGTCCCAAGCTAGCACCTGAATTGTGAAACACTCTTGAAAAATGACTGTACATATTGTAGATTATGCCAGAATGAGTAGCTAGTCTGGTAAAGAAGGGACTAAATGAGAAACGGTGAAAAAAACAGCGAAGCATGAAATGTACTGGAGAGGAATTTTTGCTGTCTTACACAGGGCAAAGCACTACTTGAAAAGAGAAATTGGAACCTAATAACTATTCTTTTAGGAAATGTAAGTGCATAGCCTTTGTAAAATTGTAAATGTGTTTGTGTCCTTAGTAAGACTTTTTAGAAAGAGGGGTTGGTGGAGTCACGTGCTGCTGTACAGGGGATAGGGCATCCTCATCGGAGCTCCGCTCTCTCGCCGACCCAAACCACTATAAACGCCCATTTATCCTGATTATTTTTCTGATATTATCAAAATTTAAGTAATCGGGTGTGCAGTGGTGGTGTTTGATCATTATCGGCAGTTGGTTTTCCCCTCAACATGTCTGTGCAGCAAGTAGCCGAGGAGGCCGCGCAGGAGTCAGAAGCTAAGCGCCCTCACCATAGTTCCTCTCCCCAAAGTCCTCCAGAGGAGCTCTCACCCTTACACGTTTACTCTGAGTTAGCAACTATCAAAGAGACTTTGCTGAAACTAATAGAAGATGTAGCGGACTTCAAACCAGCGCTTAACCAGTTAGCTCGAAGGGTTACAGATGCAAAAGTCAGAGTAGCCTCTATAGAAAGAAAGCAAGACAAGATGGAGCCTGAGGTGGTGGAAATAAAAAGGGCTTTAAATAAATTGGAAGATCGCTTTGAAGATCTGGAGGGGAGAAATAGGAGGAACAATCTGGTGCTGATAGGGCTGCCCGAAGGGGAAAAGGGCCCTAATACAATACAATTCTTACACCGTTTCCTGAAGAAAACCGTGGGTCCCTCCCTGAATGGTCTGGAGTTTATTATAGAAAGAGCACATAGATCGCTGAGGGCAAAACCCGCTCTGGCTGACCCACCTAGGCCTATTATTTTCAAATTACTAAACTGCCTAGATCGGGAATTCATTCATAAAGAAGCCAGAAAATTATCAGCTATTCTGTGGGAAAGAAAAAAATTGAGGCTGGTTCCAGATTTAACGCTGAAAACCCGCCAGTTGAGAGCTTCATTTCGCCCCATCACTTCCAAGCTGTGGGCAGCAGGCATAAAGCATTGCATGTTATACCCAGCTCGTCTGGAAGTTTCCTTAAAAGAAGGAGCCAAACGTTTTGATACCGTAGAAGATGCTTTAAAGACTCTGAGGAAAAGTTATCCTGATTTATTTCTCAAGTGAGAAAGTTCCAACTTAGCTGTATGAGGACTTTAAAAGTCAACTTCAAAGAACATTCGAGAAGGACAGAGTATCACCGCATTGTCTAACTACTCATAGTCAGATATGCTTTATTGAATGTTTGTTAGAGGGGAACATGTATTTTTCTAGCAGAAGGGGCAAAACTTATTGATAGGGGCACTATTGTATACTTATTGGTCAATCTTAACTGTCTTTTTTTAATTACTCTCAGGTTGACCTACGAAGATGCTATGATGGATGCCATAGTTCAGTTTGTCAACTAGATGGTGCCAAATACTTCTTAAGAGACAAGTGCTCATTCCCGGTTTTCTCAATTTTACTGTCTTAATTTTTCGGTCTCATATTTATTTTGGTGTTCCCCTCTCTCAGTTCTGGTTGCTGTGACGGTCTGGACTCACCCTTTTGTGATTTATACACCCTATTGTGTTCCTGGTCCATGGGGAAAGATATACATTTTTGTGCCTCTATAGATTGTCAGTGATATCGAGCAGCACCCCCTCAGGAGAGAAAGGAATTCAATAGAAGGGAATCACAGCTGTGACTGCTTAGTCCCATGCAGCTTCGCAGTTTTTTCACTGTTTCTCGTTTAGTCCCTTCTTTACCAGATTAGCTAGTCATTCTGGCATAATCTACAATATGTACAGTCATTTTTCAAGAGTGTTTCACAATTCAGGTGATAGCCTGGGACGTAGGTTTAAACTGAGTTTGTAAGAGGCCATTAAACATTCTTTGGGTGCCACACTTACTTTGGGAATAGCATGGTTCCTTAAAGGAACTTAATCCCTATCAGGATCCCTTGCTTAGTTTATATTAGTACTTAATGCTCTGGAAGTCTCCTGTTTGCCATTTATAAATGTTAGAGCTCCAGTCAAGGCCAGCTTATACAAAGGCCAGTAATTACCTTTGCCTAACAGTATAGGTCTATTTTTCTTTATACTTTTTTGGGACTCTGGTTGTCTAATTAATGTTGGGTGTGACATATAACATCCCTTATGTTATATCACTTTATTTAGGTGGGGAGAATCTACAGTGATAGGAAGATGGTGGGCATGCCACGAGCTATTTCATACTTTTTTCTAGTTCGGAGGCTGAGGAGGGGGTAGAGTGGGTTGTCTCCTTTGTGAGTATCATGGACCGTGAGGCTAGGAGGAGGCTTAGGGCCTGGGTAAGGAGATTTGTATATAGTTCTAAAAATGTGACTGTTAGCTTAATTTTAGAGTGTTTGGGGGGCATTTTTCAGGTAGTTTGTTTGTTTTTTTGGGAGGGGGGAGGCAGCAGAACAACCCTTTAATCCTTTTATATTACATGGTACATTCAAGGATTAATCTATGCTCAATGGCTTGAATATTTTTTCGTGGAACATTAAGGGGGGGAAGATAATAAGAAGAAATATATTATTTTAAATCATCTTGCCAAATACAACCCTGCAATAGTGTTTCTTCAAGAAATGCACATCGTTCCAGAACAGTTAAAGTTTTTTAAAAAAGTGCTGGGTAGGCCAAGTTTTCCGATTCAGTTCTAGTAAGCGCGGGGTGGCCTTGCTGTTTGCTAAAAAACTACCTTTTACTCCGGTGGAGTCTATTAGCGATCCTGAGGGGAGGTTTATTTTTGTTGTTGGCAGATTGGGCAGTTTTGATATAGTATTGGGATCAGTTTATGGCCCTAATGCGGAAACCCATTCCTTTTTTACCCATTTAGCAATGGTACTGGCCCCCTTTTTGCAATTCCCCATTATAATTGGAGGTGACTGGAATTTAGTTCAAGCAAATTATCTGGACCGTACTTATCTTAGGGGAGTGGGACTGTCTTCAATGCAAAAAGTTTTAGGGGGAATTCATCTCCTCCTTGGGTCTTGTTGACCCTTGGAGATTACTTAATCCATCAGGAAAAGAGTTTACTTTTTTTTCCCCAGTACACAAAAGTTACTCTCGTACTGATTACTTTTTAATAAGCCATCAGTTAATTTCATGCATGACCAATTCCAAAATACTAGCTCGAGTAATTTCAGACCACTCCCTAATATTTGTCCAGGTGGAAGTACCCAATGTCCCTATCAGGTCGCACATGTGGTCATTAAATAACAAACTATTAAAGGATAAACTAATCATTTCAAAATTCCAACATTTCTTGGAGGATTCCATTAAGGTAAATTATAAATGAATCCCTGCTGTGGATCAGGTCTGGGCATCCTTAAAAGCTACCTGGAGGGGAGAATTTATACATATTGCTACAATACAAAAAAAGAAAAAGATCAGCCAAATGAATGACTGTCTCCAGAGAATTAAGTGCCTGGAAAATAAAGGGGTGGACACACTTTCATCTTCAGAAGACCTAGAACTTACTAGGTTAAGAGCACACTATGCAAGCATATTACTGGAGAGGGTGGAGAGGTCAGCTTCATTTTTAAAGGTGTCTTACATTGGCCAAGGTAGTAAAGCAGGTAAATTACTTGCTTGGCAATTAAAGCAACAGTCAACATCGAAGTGGATCACAGCTATTAGACATCCCCAATCAGGATCTTTGGTGGTTAGTCCACCGGAGATACTAACTTTTTTCAGGAAGTACTAAAAGGCATTGTATTCTCCGGACCCATTACCAGGGGCTCATTTAGAGAAAATGCTAGTATTTTTGGAGAGAGCTGACTTACCCACCTTATCCAGTGATAGCCAGACCGGTTTAGTAGCCCCAATCACTGGGGAGGAAATTTCAGCAGTGATCGATTCTTTAAAACCTGACAAGGCACCGGGTCCAGATGGGTTTACAGGCCTGTTCTATAAAACCTTTAAAGAAAATCTTATCCCTCTGTTGTTACAGCTGTATAGGTATTGGAGTTCCTTCCCAGTTCTGGATCAGTCACTATTTGAAGCGAGAATAATCCTCCTCCCTAAGCTGGGGAAGGACCATTTAATGATTAGTAATTATAGGCCTATCTCTCTGTTAAAAATTGATGTCAAAATATATGCAAAAATTCTGGCCAACAGGTTGGGGGGAGTATGGGAAAGTCTGCTAAGCCCTGAACAAGCAGGGTTTGTGGCGGGGCGTACCTCAGCAGATCATTTCAGGAAATTGTTCCACCTGATTTCTGCATCCAGGGACCCCGAACTGGAAGCGGCCTTGGTGTCCCTGGATGCAGAAAAAGCATTTGATAGGGTGGAGTGGAAGTACCTGTTTGAGGTTCTCTCAAAATTTGGCATACCACAACCCTTTATTGATCAAATTCAGGTTTTGTGTCGCTACGCATCAGCACAATTGCAATGCAATAATCACATTTCTGAGGTCTTTCCACTTCGTCGAGGTACCCGACAGGGTTGCCCTCTTTCCCCTTATCTATTTAATCTATACAGAGAACCCTTAGCCAGAGTTCTCAATTTGGAACCGGGGATAAAAGGTATCCGATTACGACACCTGGAATTTAAATTATCCCTGTTCGCTGATGATTTGCTTTTTCATATTTCGAGCAGTAGGCAGTCCCTTTCCCACGTCCTCCAAATTATTTCTCAGTTTAGTGAATTTTCAGGTTATAAACTTAATAAAAATAAAACTATGGTATATTCCTTATCTCCTCTCCTTACAAGAGACCTAATCGAAAATAGGGAACTCCAATGGGAGAAAAAATACGTAACTTACTTGGGTATCAAAATCTCTAAAGACTTTTCTACTCTCAAGGATCTCAATCTAGACCCACTGTTAAAATCAACTAAAGAAGATCTGGCGAGGCGGAATAATTTACCGTTAACTTTCTGGGGGAGGACTAACGTCCTCAAAATGTCCATTTTGCCCAGATTTTTTAACCCCCTTAGTAATCTTAACATTTGCTTCCCTAAATCTTTTTGTTTATAGCTTCAGAGGATTTGTTCAGATTTCCTTTGGAAGGGGAAAGGTTCGTGTGGGGCCTACAGAAAACTTACCTGTCCTAGGGCATTGGGGGGCTTCGATTACCTGACTACTGTATCTACTATCTGGCAATTCATGCGAACAGATTTTTACATTGGTTCGCATCTACGGCCAGTATAGTGGAGAGCCCCCCATGGCTGATCCTAGATAACCAACAGGCTTGTTCTAGTAATATGGCCCTGGGGGCTTTGCTGTTTAATCCTTGGTCAAATATTCCATTAAAACTCAGGAATTCTCCCTCGGTGGGATGTGAGAGCTTTACAGCAATTAGTTGTCTGCTTCAAATCTTTACTACAAAAGATCTGAAGCAACCTTTGCTTAATAACCCAAACTTAAAATAGGCAAGAAAGCAATTGAAACCTTGTGGAGGATCCCACAATGAGTTATGCCTAGCTGACTTTGTTTCAGCTAACTCGGTCCTACCTATTTCTGTTTTGCAAACAAAGTTTAAGGTGCCGCTAAGAAATCAGTTTCAGTTGCTTCAAATACGTCAGTGTGTTAAGCATTTTCTGGGTAAACTTCCATGGTCGGACAACGCGGGAGTAGTATTAAACAATTTCTGGTAAATATCTAAGGGTCAGAAAGTGATAGCCAAATTGTACAAGAGAATCATAAGTCATGTTATGTTAAAGGTTTCCTCCATAGCCTATTATTGGAAAAATAATTTCAACAAGGACTTCCCAGATAAAATATGGGAAAAGATCTGGACGGACAACTATCTTTTAATCAAACAAGACCGATTAAGAAACATTCAGTTCAATATCCTCCACAATTTTTATTTTAAGCCCACTAAACTATTCCGGATAGAGAGGCTGGCTTCAGCAGAATGTAAAGAATGTGGCTTTGAGTTTACTACGTTACATCATAAACTATGGTCGTGCCCTAGAATAGTTAATTTCTGGAACTTGGTCAAAAAGAGGGTGGCGTCTTATCTTAAAATTGCCTCATACTTTAATAAGGACACTTGTCTGCTAGGTATGTATTCAGCGATCCCTACCTATTCTCAAAAAGTGCAGTTAGCACTGGTGGCTACGGTCACTAAATTAGTAATACTTAAAGATTGGAAGGTGGAATGGGAACCTTCATTTAGAGAATGGTGGGCAGAATTTCTTACCGCTCTAAATGCAGAAAGATGTGTAGCCTGGTTCTCCCACTCTGGCGAGAAGTTCCAGGAATGCTGGGGTGAACTTTTTTCACTTCTTAAGGATAAATTTGGTTATTGAACCATCACCCACCAGTCCCTTCCTCCTTTCTCTCCATTAAGGCCTGCGATCCCGCTGGTATATGATTACTTTAGATGTTTACTAGGCAAGACGACCCTTTGTCTAGGGATAGTTATATCTCTAGGCTCTTATAGGGAGGCATAGTAACTTCCAATATGTCCCTTATTTCTTTTATATATATAGAGTTTTTTTTTACCTTACTTTCCTTATTTCCTCCGTTTTGCTACATTTCATGTTGGATTGGTTAAGGGCTGTGCCATGAACTTCTATCTGTACCACTCAAAGGACCCTTATATAGGCCTATACGGCCTATACAATATCAGTTATAGATGTATTTAGGTTACAGTAAAGAGGCTGCTGCTGGTTGGGGGTTCCTTTCCTTTCTTCCCATCCTGTGAGGTGGGAGGGTTTGTTTGGTTAAATTTGGGGTTCTGTTTTCCCTTTTCTCTTTTTTTTTTCTGTTTTTCATGTTGTTCTATCTTATTGTAATATGTACAAGTCTGTGATTGCCTAGCCAAGATAGAATGTTGTTTTATGATTTTTTTTATTCATGAGCTTGTTAACTTGTTTTTTTTTTCTTTTCTAAAAATAAAGTTATTTGCAAAAGAAAGAGGGATTGGTTGCCCAGAAGCACTTTTTATTCCATTAATAGTGAATATAACCACTGTTTGTATTAGGAATGATTAGAACTCATGAAAGACTAAGATCACATGTCTGTGCACTTCTATGAAAGCTCCCAGACAATAGAGGGCACTACCTTTGAAAAAGCCAAGCATTTGGTGAAACGTCAAAAGATGATTTTCTGCAGCTACCCACTGTCATGGCTGTTTGCATCAGCAAAAAAAAAAAACGTTACATGCATCGCGCTTATCAACAGCTGTGGAAGAAGACGCTTGTCCATGCTATAGGAAATTTCAGGTGTGGGAATTGCACCGCATGCAACTACATTCAGGTGGGATCTTTCTTTGACATTCCTAATAACAGACAGGTACATCATGTAAGAAGCTATGTTTGATGCCTTACAGAATCTGTTATTTATTTGGTGACATGTACCTGTAAGTATTTCTATGTAGGTAAGACTGGCAGAAAATTCAAAAGCAGAATATTGGAACATCTTGGCTGCATTAGAAATAACAAAAAAGAGAGTGCACTAGCCCATCATATTTCCAGTGCTGGACCGGAACATTCTTTCATGTTTAGGGGCCTTGAACAAGGCACACTAGGCCTGAGAGGAGGTGATTTGGACAACAAGTTGTTATGTCAAGAGACATTTTGGCAACATTGGTTAAAGGCAGGATGTCTCCCTAGACTCAATGATTCATTTCAGTTAGTTTCTTTTTTACAGAAACATAGATAAATATGGTAGTTTAATGAGAGAATGAGACTTTCCCAGTTTGACTTTTCATTCTAATTGTCTCCATGTATCATATGTTTATATGTTTTACATGTTTTTTAATTTTTTGTGTTTTCCTCATATGCCTAACTATATTTGAACATTTGCTTCCCAGCATCTTGGAATAGGAATACCTGTTATGACATCAGGGGTCAGATCTTCAAAATTTTGCCCCGGGGCTACATTAGCACTGCCCTGTGGGCAAACTTAGCCTGGAGCAAAAAGCAAGCTATATTCAAAAGGAATAACCCGGTGTAAAACTAGCTGAATATAGCAAGCAGAGGAAGCTGGGAAAACAGGGTCAGGCATGCAAGGCAAAAATAGCCTGTTAATAAGACAGCACTGACTATAGCAATAGGGAAGTGCACACTGCAACTGCAGCTCATTAGACCCTGTCTCACATCTACTGCAAACAACAATGTAAGCCACAGACTGCAAAACTGTGCTATGCTGAAGTGTTGTTTGCCTGGGGCCAACCCAATAGCACAGTGCTAACACAATAGCCCAGTGCAAACTGGTTAGCTCGAGGCAAACGTGAGCTATATTCAGTGCTCCCATTCAAATGAGCCTACTTAGGTAATCTATGGGCAAACAGGCACATTTGCATCTCATTATGTGCTGCTTAGCACACATTACCATGCAGGTTACCCAGTGCTACTGCATGGAGTATACAGCTCCATGTTTTGGTCAGAATGGAAGTACAGGCTGGATGCTGCAGGCCAAGGCATGCCCACATCATCTCCTGTTGGTCAGAATGGAAGTACAGGCTGGAAGCAGCAAGAACTATGTTCTGGCAGGCATAGTCAGTGAATACATGCCTCCTGAATAAGGGACAAGGCTTAAAAAGTCAGGGACAAAGACCCAAAATCAGAGACACATCTTAAAAAGTGGTACTATTCACTCAGAATGCTGATAGAATAAGGGGATTTGTGTTAAGATGCATGTTCAGAAAATGAACCAGTCTGTAACAGTCATGTGTGATGTTATTGTGTGTTTTACTCCCCACTGTTCTGTCACAAAAACACATATTTTATGAGGGACAGAACAATGTGGAGGCAAAATCAGGGACGTCTCTGAAAATCAGGGACAATCGAGAGGTATGGGTGCATATAATGCACTCATGCATATGTGTGCCTGATACACACCCATGACCCTGGTAGTCTAGTGGTCCCCCCCCCCCAGCATGAATCCCGACCCCTATTCCACGATAAGAAATATTAGTTTTCTCTGGTAGTCCAGTGGTCCCCTTACTCCCGAGCATACATCCCGACCCCCGTTCCATGATAGTAATTAATTTCCCCATGTAATCTAGTGGTCCCTCCACCCAGCAGTAATGCTCCCTCTCATCCCAATAACAACCCATGAACAAAGTCAGCGACCAACTCATCCCTGCTCTCACAACCACAGCCAGCCGCCGACCGAGGTACAAATGAGTGCTACTGTAGTGAATGAGCTCAATCATTACAGTAGTGCTCATTCTGCTCATTCATCATCCCGTCTCGCTTTCTTGTGGGGTCCCTCAGGGCTCTATATTGTCCCCCATGTTGTTTGCGGTGTACATGCTTCCCCTCGGAGACATTGTGAGATGGTACGGGTTGTGTTTTCACTGTTATGCAGAAGATACCTAACTGTACCTGTCCTTCACACCTGACCAGGAAGGAGCTGTCTCAGTATTTAATAGCTGTCTGGAGGAAATCCAGGATTGGATGAGGTCGAGTTGGTTGAAGTTGAATTCTGGGAAGACCGAGGTGTAGGTTTTGGATCCGGATCACTGGATAGGGGGACCTGTGGCCGGCTCCCCCACCAGGGTGTTTTGTGGGGTTGTCAAGTTACTGGTCTCTGAATGGGTGCAAGATCTGGGGGTGATCTTAGATGTTGGGCTGACCTTAAGATCGCAAGTGTCAGCAGTGGTAAAATCCTTGTTCTATCATATGAGAAACATCACCAGAATCAAGCCCTCGGTCTGTCCGGAGATTTGCCAACTTTGATCCATGCCTCTGTGACCTCACGCCTGGACTATTGCAACTCGCTCTACCTTGGGCTTCCGGGGGTTGATATCCACCGCCTTCAGCTGGTGCAGAATTCCGCAGCTCGAGTACTTACAGGTACTCCTAGAATATCACATATTGCTCAGGTGCTGCAGGATCTGCACTGGCTACCAGTCCAGTGGCAGATCACCTTCGAAGTTGGATTACTGACTTTTAAAGCCCTACATGATCTGGGCCCTGACTACCTGAAAGATCTCCTGATTCTTTACCTTCCCGTGAGGTCGCCCACTCAGCCGATTTAGGGGTTGCTAGAGATTCCAAGGGTCACACTGAAATCAGCTGCTGCCCGGCTTTTATGTTTGTGGCACCAACCCTTTAGGAATTCTCACCACGCCTGATATGAGTGTTCGAATATGGGGAGCTTCTTTAAACAAGCTCTTAAACCCTTTTTATGGAATAAGGCATTTGGCCTTGATTAATGTTTCGTACTTGTTTTTAACAGTTTTTATATTACTGTTTGTTCTGTTTGTATTTTAATCTTTTTGGAATGTGCCTTGGTTTTGGAAAGGCGCAATATAAATAAAGTTTTTTATTATTATTATTATTATTATTATGGAGGTATAGCACAGTGGTTTAAGGCTCTGAGCTGAAAATCTGGTGATATCCAGAAAACCAGACCTGGGTTTGAATCCCACAGCTTCCACTTACGTATTGTGTGACCCTCAGCAAGTCACTTGACTTCCCTGTGCTCCCAGGTCACACCTGTAAAAAAGCTTTCAGCTTAATGTGCTACTCCTGGTTAAACAACTAAATAAAAATAAAATTCTTACCTCAGTCAGTGGCCAGCCGTATGGTGAGAGGAGGGCTGAGTAAGTCACCTGCTCTGTTAATGGGTTGTTATTGGCATGAACGGGGGCATCACTGCCTGGTGGGGGGACCACTGGACTACCAGGGAAACTAAAGACATACCACTGCTATGGTGGTCAGAAATCATGCGTGGGGGGCACCGCTGCATTACCACCAGCTTTTTGTAGCTAATGCGTGTAGTGCAGTGCTATACTTTTGAATATGCCATGCTGCCAGCATTCCTGGGTGCTCCCCTAACCCCACCCCTGAATACTATCATCTTTTAGCATCAGCGCTACCATACAGTGCCGGCGCTAATGGGGCTGTTGAATATTGCTGCCTGGTGCAAATCCAGTGCTATTCCAGCACTATGGATTTGCACTAGGCGCAAAGCTTTAAATATCTGGCACCAGATTCCTATACATAGAAATGTTGTTACAAGGGAGGCAGTATAGCGTAGTGGTTTAAGACTCTGAGCTGCAAATCTGGTGGCATTCAGCAAGCCAGACCTGGATTTGAACCCCACAGCTTCCACTTACATACTATGTGACCCTGAGCAAGTCACTTAACTTCCCTGTTCTCCCAAGTTGCACCTGTAAAAAAGCTTTCAGCTTAGTGTGCTAGTCCTGGTTAAATAAGCAACAACAAAAAAAAAAATTAACATGCACTTAGAACATATTTTTATTTAAGTTTTTCACTATTGATTGCACTCTTATGCATTGTATTTACACTGTAATGTTGATATTTGTATTGACATTTGTATTTATAAGTAATCATTTTCTTCTCTGGTAGGTGTCTTTAAATGAATTTGTCGGGGAGTAGCACACTATTTAAGTGTAGAGTATACAGCTGCTGACATTTTGATAATGCGTCTGGTATAGTTGTGAAACGTTGATGTTTTTGAAGGGGTGTGCTGCCACTGTTTGCACTGGGGCATCTGCCCTTTTACTGTTTTTTAATAATAAAATTAGTTTTTCATAGTGTCCTATTGCATGGGCCAGTGTCTTCGTCCTTAGCCATTGATAAGCCCACTGTATGTACTGTTTTTTTTGCTGATGCTGTTTTTGGCATGTCTCTGGCCTGTGGGAACATCCTGAGCTGCTTCTTTCTTTTTGCATGGCTGTTTGCATCTTTGCATTTTGCCCTCTGCACTTTGGAAACTGTATACTTGAATAAATGCATCCTGAATTTGCAGTAAGTTTTGTGTGGACAACATTTCCTTTGAAAATATACAGGAAGGTGAGTGTCATGATTTTCTTGAACTTAGCATTGAATATCTGTCACAGAACACCCAGACTCTGCTGAGTAGCTCTGTTTAGGACTGAGTGCCGGTGTGCTATTTGACTGAATATAGCATCTTCAGGCACTCAGTGCAGCGCAAACTTTGCTCTCTGGTTTGCATGAATTTGAATATCAGGGCCAAGATTTCTTAACTTCTACCTCTACTTAGATCTCTGAGAGAAGCTCCCTTGATGGAGACCTTTTAGAGGGACTGAAGACCTGCCTGTTCAGACAAGCTCTTGACTGGAATTTACCCCATTGATTTCTTTTAGCTATCTGCTGATGAATTTGCACATTTTTAACGTTACATGTATTTATTGATTGTGCTTGCATTTTATGTTTCATGAATCACTGTGCTCAGAGCGCCATGAATTGAGTGCTTAAAGGACACCTAAATAGCTGTGTTCTGGGGTCACTAAGTTAAAAGTCAGAAATTGTGGTGAGCTTGAGCCGGGGGTGGCATTTTAAAATATAGTGCTCCTTACCTTTGTTATACAGAGTCTGATGTGTGTGTTAGGTGCTGATTGGCATGTTTGTGGTCTTTGGAAGTTTTACAGTACAAGCTGAAATGGGCCGGTATATAAGGCTTCTATTTGCCTGTGGTAGCAGTCTCACTTCTGCAACATAATCACATCACATGTCAGCACCATCTTATGCCTAGATCACAGTGCCAACTTTGAAACTCAGGGTGTATAAGAAAGGTAAGAAACACTGTATTTTAAAATGTTACCTCTGGCTCAAGCTCACAACAACTTCTGATTTTTAACTTAGTGACCCCAGAAAATAGCTGTTTAGGTGTCCTTTAATAAATAAACTACTACTATGTCTATTACTTCTACTACTATCCTGAGCACTTTTCACTGTCCAAGATTTCCATTGCTTAACCTTGATCTGAAATGGCAGCCGAGGCAAAACTGAGTAAATGCAGTGTATGTAGATCAAGGACCAGGAATAAATATCAATTGCTGTAGGTTCCAAATGGACATAACCAGGAACAATCCTATTTAATCTCCCTTCTTGGCATTATACTGTTTTTGTTTCCTTGCCAAAGGCCAATCATGTGCTCTTTCAACAGCTATACTGAAAGATGGACTGAACATTTCCCACTTAAACTGATTCAATGCCAAGATATCTATCTTGCATTATCTTGCACAGATTTTCCTAACAGAGCAGAATCAAAAAGAACATAGATCCCTTGGTATGCTGTGCACCCAAAGCAAAGCATCCATTTATGACTACTAGTTAGTCCCTATGCACTGATTAGACTTATTAGGTTGGGCACTACAGCACAGGAATAACACCTTCACCACCAGCTAAACTGTTAGCACAGTCAGATGAGACACTCCAGCTACAGTATGTGGGTGCTAATGCAGATTAAAAGGTAGCCCACTGGAATGAGGCACTGCCTGAAACAATGCAACACTCAAAGTCAACAATGGCCTGAAGAGAAAGTAGAGCTTCTCTGCTTTCCGGTGTGACAGCATTTTATTTTTTCTTCTAAGACATCCAAGAAAACCATATTAAATGCAAGGTTGCTATATTGTTGTTTACTCACTGAAGTAGTCTGATAAGATATAATGAAACATAGAATTTAATGGCAGGTAAGGACCCCTTTGCCCATCCAGTCTGCCAATTTCGCCCTACCTACACATTACTGCAGACCGTTTCCAATCTACAGCTCTTTCTCCCTCCCCTCTTCCTTTTCTCTATAATTCCCTTTTGCTTATCCCATGCATTTTTGAACCCCACCACTGTTTTCACCTCTACCAACTCCACTGGAAGGCTGTTCCAAGAATCCACCACTCTTTCTGTGAAGAAGTACTTCTTCAAATCTCTCCTGAATCTACCCCCTCCAGCTTCATAGCATGTCTACTCATTCTTGAGTACCTTTTTTTCTGAAAAATACTCCTCTGCTATACCTTATTTACATTCACGAGGTACTTAATGGCCTCTATCATATCCCATCATCTCTCCTCTGTTCCAGGGTGCACATATTGAGGTCTTTTATTCTCTCCTCATAGGGCTTTTGTTGCAGACTCTGCACCATTTTAGTTGTCCTCTTCTGGACCAGCTCCACTCTGTCTATGTCCTTCCAGACATGTGATCTCCAGCACTGGACACAGTACTATAGCTGGGGTCTTACCAGTGATCGATATAAAGGCAACACCACTTCCCTCTTTCTGCTGGTGATACCCCTCCCTGTGTACCCCAGCATTCCACTCACCCTCCCTACTGCCTTGTTGCTCTGGATGACCATCTTTTAATCATTTGATGTGATTACCCCCAGATTTCTTTCCTGTTTGGTTGTCATTAATGCCACTGTACTCATTTTGTGCTCCAAACTAAGTGCATTACTTTGCACTTTTTCTCACTGAAACTCATCTGCTGTACCCTTGACCACTCCTCTAGTTTTCTCAGGTCTCAGCTTATCCTTTCCAAGACCCCCACCCCAAGAGTGTCCACCCTATTGCAGATTTTGGTGTCATTTGCAATGAGGCAGACCTTCCCTTATATCTCCTCTGCAATGTCACTTACAAAGACATTAAAGAAGACCAATCTCAGCACTCATCCCTAAGGCATCCCACTGGTGACCCTCCCATCCTTGGAGTAAACTCCATTTACCATCAGTCTCTGTCACCTAACCCCTAATCAATTTTTTTATCCTATTTACCACCTTTGGACTCACTCCTAAGCTACCCAGCTTCCTTACTAGTCTCCTATGTGGAACAGTGTTAAACACCTTACTGAAATCTAGGTAGGCCATGTCCACTTTTCCACCCTGATGCAGTTCCTTGGTAACCCAGTCAAAGGCATCTATCAGATTAGTTTTACATGACCTCCTATGTGAAGCCATGGTGCATCGGGTGTTGTAACCCACTAGAGTCAATATATTTACAATTTGTTCCTTCAGCAGTAATTCCATTAACTTTCCCACCACATGTCAGGCTGACTGGCAAATAATTGCCAACCTCCTCCCTGCTACCACGTTTGTGTAGTGGGACTACATCCACCCTTCTCAAGTCCTCCAGAACCATCCTGTTTCCAGTGAGCTGTTAAAAAGAATGGTCAGATGTGCAGTTGGTATTTCCCTGAGCTCCCTCAGTATCATTGGATGCACCCCATCTGACCCCATTGCTTTGTGCACCTTCTGATTAGCAAGCCCTGTCAGGGCTTTTGACTCCAAGAAAGGACTAGTGTCCACCTCCCTCCTTCTAAAGCTTTTGTTACTTTCTTGTGGCCCCTCTCCTTCTTCTTTTATTTATTTTTTGTTGACCGGGTAAGTGCACTAGACAAATGCTGCCTATTTTCAGGCACAACCTGGGGAAGGGGGAATACAGATGAATGCCAACTGACCTTGAATCAGAGTAAGCTGTTGGTGGTGTTTTTAGTGAATGAGGAAAATTTGGGGAAATTTGGCCAGGACACTGGGGAAATTCCCCTACTCTTCCAGCAGGGGGCTTGACTTCCTGAGAGCAGAGTGGAGGAGCACAGTTTGGAGCTGGACAGCAGAGGAGGAGGAAGTGCTGATGTGGCAGGAGAGAGGGCCTCCTCCCCTGTCTTGTATACAACTAGAGGCCTGAAAATGAATTCAGACACTTTTATGGATCAAGAAGATCAAAGTGAGGCGCTGGAAAGGAAAAAGAAGGAATTAAGAGAGAAAACTTCTTCCATGGAGATGGAGGGAGGAGATGTTGCAAGCGTGAGTAAAAAAAATGTTTTGGAAAATAATCAGCAAAAGAGTAAAGAAACAGGAGGTCTTATAGAACCAGATATTTCTGTTGTGGAAAACAAAGAAAATAGGCCAGACTCATATCAGGCTAAATTGAGAAGCAATGATGTGGCAGTATCAAAGCAAGCTGTACCTGCTGAGATAGGGAAAAAACAAATGAAAGTGTCAGCACAGAAAGGAAAGGTGAAAGTAAGTCGGAAATGGCTTGGCCTGAAAAGGATTTTACAAAGCAAGACAGAAAGTAAAGAAAGAGCTAAAACAAATAAAGAAAACACAGATTTTTAAGATATTGAGGAAGTCACAGAAAAAAGGGCCCATTAGGAAACAGTAAAGGAGAAAAAAAGGAGGTTTGAGATTCAGAAGAGAGAACTTTCATAGACTTTGCAGACACACCTGAACGGGTAACAGAAGCTTTATTACAAGCAGGTTGGAAAAGAAAGGATGATGGGTCTGGGTTGGATCCAAACAGGCCCAGTACATCATGAATTAGTAAAAAACAAAAAGAAGACACAAGGGATGTTGAAAGTAAATTTGGAGAAAAAGTCGATGAAGCCAAAAAACAAAAAGATGTAACATCAGAGGCAGATAAAACAAAAGAGATAATTTTTGATGGACTTGATAGCAATAATGAAGAGTCATCTATGGAGCTTGAGCAGAAAACAATATTAACAGATAAAGAAATGCAGAATGAAGGGAAAGGCCAGAAGGAGAAACCCTGGGTTGGGAATACTAAAGAAAGATTATTTCCTAAAGATATAAAACCACAGCAAGCTAAAAGAAGAAACACGGTACACCTGAGATTTAGAGGGCCCTCTGAGGATGTGCCCAACAGAATTTTCATTGGGAAAGAACTCTTAAGGAATAAAATGAAGTTTTATCCATATGAAATATATGCCCTTATTCATGTACCAGGAAGTACAGAATTTGACATAAGTTTTAAACATGGAGGAGGGTTGGACCGCTTTTGGAAATTATATCAGCAAATGAAATATACAGACTTATGAAAGGATTTCTCAGTTATTCCCTTATCAAAACCTGCTTTTAAGATAGTGACTGTGTTATTTTGAAATGAAGGCGTCAATGTGGTGGACATTAATTTCTGGATCAAGCAGAGGGGTGTAATGCATGGGCCGCCAGAACCGATATTGGATGAAAATGGTCTGTGGACAGGTGGATGGAAATATAAACTAACACTTAAACAAGTAGATGGGGAAATTCAACATTTACCGAACTGTTTCTTTCTAGGCCAAGATAAAGGCATTGTTTTTTATGCAGGTCAAGTACGGGCCTGCTACAAATGTGAAGAGCAAGGTCACTTAAGTAATGTCTGGGGTAAAGTCAAGTGTGGCCTATGTGGGGTTGTTGGGCATTTTGGGGCAGAATGCTCAAACCCAGTTAAATGTAGTTTGTGTGAAGAGGAAGGGCACACCTTAGCAAAATGTCCCTGGGCTTCCCATAACAGCCCAGAAACTGGAGAAAGAGCAGAGCAAGATGTCTAACTGGCTGTGGCACAGAAAGAGAAAGAGAAGCAAGATAAGGTAATAAGGGATGCCATTATCAGAGAGGACATGGAAAAAGGAATAAAGGTACAACCTTGGACTAAAGGGTTGGTAATACCAGAGCAAAAAGAATCAAAGGAAAAAACAGGATCTTTTAAAATGGAAGGGAAGACAGAAAAAGAAACTGGATTTACTATGGTTACAAGATCTAAAAACAAAAAGAAGAGTACAGCAAAACAGATAATTTCATTGGAAAAAGATCATGAAGGTGTAGAGTTAACAAATAAATACACCTTATTACAAGACAAGGAATGGTCCACTATGGAGGAGGGCTCTGATCGGTCCAACACGGATCTTTCTGAAGGTGCAGAAGAGGAAGATGGAGACACAACAGATATGCAGGCGTCAGAGAAAAGGAAAAAATCTAAAGAGGCAGGGTAAAAGTGAAGGGAAAACAAAATGGGAAGTTTAAAATGCCTCACTCATAATACAAATAGTATTAAAAATAGAAGGAAGAGGCTGATAACTTTTAAAATACTATATGACTTGAAAAGTGACATATATATTCCAAGACACAAGGTTACACACTATAGATGAAATTCAACAAACTTAGAAAGACTGGACATAGGGATCATCCTTATGGTCCTTTGGGATAGATAGGTATACAGAGGTGGGGGAAGCTTTCTCTTCTCATGATGTTCAAATTTTAAAAGTGATAGATTTGGTACCTGGAAGAGCTATGATTATTGATGTTATCTTAAAAAAAGAATTCTGTGAGAATTATTGTAATTTATAATCCAGAACGGAAAAAAGAAAGGAATATGCTAATAGATCAAATAGAGGCTTATTTGCATATTTCAAAACTTGTGATGTGGGTGGGGAGACTTTAACTGTGGGTTATCTAGAGCAGATTGGGGAGGGCAACATCAAACATTTTTTGTGACATGACTCACTTGAAAAGAATGTTAGATAAAGATGGGATGAAGGATGGATAGAAGTTAAAAGGGAAAAAAGGAGAACACACATATTTCAAGGGTTCTCATTCTACTCATATAGATTTCTGGTGGTACAAAAAAAAAGTGGAGGTAGTTGATATTAGGAGTATACCGGTTGAGACATCAGATCATATGGCAGTAGAAGTTGAAATTAACTTGGGGAAAAGGAGGAGAATAGGAAAAGGCTATTGGAGGATGAATACAGCTAAGCTACAAGAAGATACTTGTATAGAAAAGATTAAAAATAATACTGGAAGATAAGTTAACAGTTATGGAATTATATGATAGCGGAACAGAATGGTGGGAAGATACTAAAAATGAAATCAAACAATATATGATCGAAGAAGGACAGAAAGTACAGACAACAAATTATGGGAAGTATTTAAAATTAAGGGCTAGATTATATAAACTTATGACAAGGCAGGTTAAAGATAAGGTGGATGAATCTAAACAAACTGAAGAAATTAAGGTTAAAATGAAAGAATACCAATATAATAGGGTCACGTCTTTATTTATGGAACAAAAAAGTGTTACCAAGGGAACAATATATCATACATATCCTTATGACAGTAGTAAAGAAAGAATAGAAAATCAAGTTATGTACAAATTACAGAATGGAAAAGGGAGGATACATGCAGATATAGAACATATTAAATGTACAGTACAAGAGTTTTTGAAGGAAAAATACCAGCAACAAAGAAGTAGGAAAAGTGAGGATTTTTTTCTGACAATTGAGATGCCAGAGTTGGAGGAAGATGAGGCAGAGGTGATAAAGAGTGAAATTAAAGAAGACGAAGTGAAAGAGGCAATAAAATATTTGTCAAATAACATGGCACCTGAGGTGGATGGGATTCCGAATATGTTCTATAAAATTTTGGAAAAACGAAAAGCTCCCATTTTAACAAGAGTATACAATTTTATAATGAATGGAGACAATTTGGCAGAAAGCATGAACAAAGGAATAACATTTTTTTTTGCATAAAAAAGGAGAAAAAACACAACTTAAAAATTGGAGGCCCATTAGTTTATTGACTTCAGATTACAAACTTTTAGCCAAGGTAATAAATAATAGGTTAAGGACTTTTTCAGAGAAATTGATAATGCAGTCTCAAATGTGTGCTATTCCTGGATAAAGCATACAACAAAATGTCATTTATATTAGAGAAGTCATACACAAAGGACAGGAGGATTCTTTGCAAGGGTATTTGTATGCCTTGGGTCAAGAAATGGCATTTGATGTTGTAAAGCATCAGTATGTATGGGATACCTTAGAAAAGTTTAAATTTCCAACAGAACTAATTAGTTTAATAAAAGCAATATATAAGGAAGTGCAAATTTGTCCTATGGTTAATGGGCATCTAGGGACTTCAATGTATATAAGGAACGGGGTTCAGCAAGGGTGCCCATTAAGTCCCCTACTATATGTATTTTGTCTAGACCCACTTCTGAGAAGAATAGAGGTGGAGAAAGAGATTAAAAGTATTCTATGGCAAAATAGGGAACTGAATAAAACAAGTGCTTATGTAGATGGTTGCTTAGTTTTATAAAAGATCAGAGTTCAGGGGATAAGTTAAAAGAGTCAGTAGATAAGTATAGCCAATATATAGGGATTAAGATAAAGGGAAAAGCAGAATGTATCCGTTGGGGGCAGTGAAGAAAAAGAAAAGAGGAGATTTGGAGATAGCAGAAGGAAGCATTAAGGTGCTGGGAATAAGATTTGGAGGGGTTGATGCACTACAACAAAACTGGGAAGAAAAATATCAGATAGCCCAAATAAAAGTACATAAATGGAAACAATGGAGTAAGACACGAGAGAAAAGAATTTACTTATTAAAAACATTTATTGTCCCAATATTTTTATTTTTAGCATACATTTTTCCAGCATCATTTCAAATGCAATCCAAAATTCAAAGTCTTTTTTTTTCAGTTATTATGGGGTAGCAAGTTAAATCCTGTTAAAAGGTGGATTACGTATAGAACCATAAAAGATGGGGGTTTAAACATGATAAATCCAATTGTTTTTTTTTATATTTTTGTGTTTTCAAATATTGTACCATTAGTCAAAGGTGAGAACAAAGCTTGGTTTTGGTTAACACAGCAATGGAATGTACCTTTCATTAAATGTATTGAGAAGAAAGGGAATATAGCAGGAGGTAAAGTGTGGCCAATATATATGGAAATTGGAAGGAAGTATTTAACCCAGTGGGGGTAACAGTGGATGCTCTAATTAGGGTAACAGAAAACAGATGTATAAAAAAATTATGGAGAGGAATTTCTGAGAAAAACACGTTTTTAAGGTAGAAAAAGGAATAAAAGAGCAGGAAATTTTAGCTGTTACATTAGAAAAAATACTTCCGGGAAAAATGAAAGATGTAGTATGGATGTGTAGTCATGGGAAGTTAAACATCAGAGGTAACCATAAACATAAAAGAATGGAGGAAAGAATATGTGGAGAAAGAGATTGTGGTACAAAAGAGGAAAACATGCAGCATTTATTTTTTGATTGCGATTTTATTAAACCTTTTTGGAGTATGGTAGCCAGTTATTGGGGGATGCAAGCTTTTAAAAATATGACATATGAGATTTTGATCTATGGTCGGTTAACAAAAGAATGGGAAAAAGTTAATAAAAATACAGTCTATGTTATTTTGGCAGTTTTGAAATGGTCTATATGTCAAAACAGATGCTCAAGATTTTTGCAGAATAAGGATTTGACTGTACAGGATGTTTTTTTTTAAGTTTCAAGATGAAGTAGATACAATTTTTCAAGATGAATGTAAATTATGGGGAGAAGAGAAAGCAAGAAAGCTGTGGAAAAATGTTACTGGAATTGGGTAGATAATATGGATATCATAATGACTGTGAGATTTATTTTTGTTTTGGAAAAAAAGTGTGTTTTTGTTTTAATAAAAACTTCCCCTACTCTTTTCGATAAGTGCTCTGGGATCTTTAACATCCACCTGAACTATTACCAATCCTGGCAGATGGGACCTCGGTTTTAACGTCTCATCCGAAAGACGGCACCTCAGAAGTATAGCACCCTTCTCATGTTGCATTACAGTGTCAGGATTGGGATATTAACCCAAGTACCAGATGTGGGAACTGACCCCACAGCCATCTGATCTCCCAGCTTCAAAGGTGAGTGTGCTACCTACTGAGCCACTGACACTGATTGCCAACTCTTTGAACAACACTGAACAAAAGTATACTCACTGAACGAATCAAAAACTCAATGGTTTCTTTTTTGGAAAAAAGGTTTAATAGAACTGACTCGAAAGAATATAATATTCACACCATGCCAGGAGTAATAATAGATAGGGTGTATCATTATAACTATTTGGACCTGATATTAGACTTTCATTTGAGTTGCATCTAAATTACATATCAAATAAGTTGAGGCAGTTGTTAGGTTTTTTCTATAGAAACAAATTAATATTCAAGAAAAAATTGAGAAAGCTGTTGGTTACATCATTATTTTTACTAATTCTCGATTATGGAGATATTATATACAGTATTGCCTTAGGGGTACTGCTGCATATGCTGGATCCATATTTTAATAGCACAGTGAGATTTGTTACAAAATTGCCATATAGAACGCACAGTTGCACTTTATATGAGGCGATAGGATGGACTTCCTTCCCAGACCGAACGGAAGCACATTTATATATTTTTGTTTATAAGTTCATTATAGGTTTATTACTCTCTTTCTTACTGTGTAAATTACAGTTAAAAACTTTACCGAACTATGCTTTGCAATCCTCACTCACTAATAAATATCAAATTCCCAGAACAAAAAACAAACAAGGGGATAAATCTATAGCTGTATTGGTACCAAAACTTTGGAATCTGATAAAAAATAGGATTAATGTTTGTACATTACCATCATTAGCACAATTTTTAAGATCTGTTAGTAAGCATTGTAACTGCTTTGGTTAACCCATTCTGAAATATTCACAATTTCTGGAAGTAAATTAATGTTCAAAATGTTTGTTTGCAACCCTGTTTGTGTAAATTGCAACTTTTTGGGCTATTTTTACATGTTTGGATGCATTTGTAAAAGAGAATGTATTTTCTCAATTGTGCTGTTGAATAAACAAAATGAAGAAAGTGAAGAATTGAAGTATTTGTTTATGTCTGCCTTTTCCTGGTTCCCCCCCCCCGCCTGCACAGTCCCTCTCTTCCTTTGCTAACCTTACAATCCCACCCTAGTTCTTCCTCTTTTCACTTACCTACCTAAAAAATGTCTTGTCCCTTTTTGTTACCTCCTGGGCTATTCTCTCTTTAGTTTGTACACTTGCACTCCTTTCTGCTTTCCCTGTTTCCCTGATACACCTCTCTATTTATTTATTCAGTCTTTGGTAACCAGGTAAGGTCCACTAGGCACACGTGCCGGTTTCATGGATGACCAAGAGCACTGGGGAGGTTAAGTGATTTGCTTAGAGTCACACAGAATGCAACTGGAAGTTATGGGAATCAAACCCAGGTCTGCTGGATGTACCAAGCTAACAGCTCATCACTCTAACTTCTAGGCTGTATTGCCAGCCCCATGCCTATTCTCCTCCCTCTGCATCTCCTTATACCTTCTAAATGCTATGTTTTTAGCATTTACCTTTTTAGCCACCTCTTTCAAGCACCATAGCAGTCTCTTTTTCCTCTTGCTTTTGCTCACTTGTTTGATGCAAAGGTTTGTTGCCTTTACTATGCTCCCTTTCATCTTCACCCACTGAACATCCACCCCACCCAGGCAACCCCCCACCCCACTAGGTCCTCCCTGAGGGGGGTAGTAAGAAGTAGGCTGTTGGTTAACTAGGATCTGCAGCTTATCCAATAGGTATGGAAATGGGGAGACTAGGTGATCCAAGTGGTCCTTATCTGCTGTCAAAGACTGTGTTTCTAGTCACCATTTTTAAAATCTGCCCTTCTGAAATCTAGGACCCTTGCTCTTGTGTGGTTTGATTCTGTTGCCACCCTACTGAACTACACCATGCGGTGATTATGTGTACCAGGTCCAGTATTGCGCCATCATGAGTGGGTTCACTGACTAAGAGGAACGCCCCCTGCAGAAAGTCCAGGATGTTCCTGCTTCTAGAGGAAGCTGCAGGTGGGTGGCTATAATCTACATCTGGCAGGTTGAAGTCCCCACCAGCAGCATCTCCCTCTTTTCTGCTATATTGCCAGTGACTTCCACCAGTGCCTTATCTGATTCCTCCCCTTGTGCTGGAGGTCTGTAGATCACTCCAGGGTGAAATGTTGGTCCATTCCCTATCTCCAGGGTGACCCACAATACCTCTTCCTCCCTCTGTATTCCCTGTATCTCTGCCACTTTTATACTTTCATGCACATAAAGCACCACACCCCCTCCTTTTCTTCCCACCCAGTCCTTCCTGAACAGAGAATATCCTGGTATGGACACATCCCAGTCATTGTTTTCAGCACTCCATGCCTTTGTAATTGCCACAATATCCAGATTGGCCTCTGCCATGATGGTCTCTAGATCCAGAATCTTATTTTCTAGACTTCTAGCATTTGCACAAAATGTCGTATGGATTTTTTTCCACTCTGTTTGTCCCCTTCCCTTGTTTTCCTTTTTGCCTTCCCTCCTTCCTGTCTCTTTATTTAATGCTGATGTTCCATTTACCCTTTATCTCTGCCACCTTGCTTCCTTTATTAATTTGCATTAAAGCTAAAAAAAGAGAATGTGTGGTTCTTATTTATGAAAAACTACCAGTGTCTTACTTTTGAAGACAGTTCTAGCATTCATGGTTTGTCCTGTAAAGTTACATAGGTATTGAGAAAGTTTAAAATACTGTATCTTAAATGTTTTTATGTATGTTGATGAATGTTAACCCTTGATGTGCTGCAGAGAGATAAATTTGTCCAAAATTGCAATATGTTCAAATTCAGTCAGAAGATAAAAGGTTAAATGTGCTCTGTTTTAATATGAGGGCAGGCAGCGACTGGGACTCATATTTGAGGGGAGGTGAAATTGACTGAACGTTGATGTATTTGAAACAGTCTGACAAAATCTTTGACGTTCTGGAAGTTCATATCTGTAAACATTGCATGCAGATTATATATTAATTTTTTTATTTATTGAGATCTAGAATTAAACACCTTTGAGCTGTAAGCTCATTTACAAAGGTTCCACGTCAGTGGGAGGGTAGACAATAATTACAAAGGTTATACAAACAAGTCTGTAAAAACATGACACAGTAAACAATTAATGCAGGCAAACTTGAGCATAGTTGGCAAACAAATGGTAGGAGAAAGGCAGATAGGAGTTAGAGAGGGGCTAAAGGAGAAAGTGGGTAGGGAAGGGGTGAGAGTGAGGTGTGGAAAAGGGGCAGCAGTCAATGACATAGTCATAATGAAGGGGTGGAAGGGAGTGATGGGGGTGTGTAGAAGGTGGCCAGGGGCCATGTCAGTGCAAGGAGTGCAGGGCAGAGACCATTGGCAAGGGGGACTAAGTGTTGCAGTCACAGGTGATAGATGCAGAAAATTGTTGGTGAAGCAGTCTTTTAAAAGGGCCCAGAGTAGGTTGGTTGGAAATGTCCTGGCTGAGGGCATTAAATCAGAGGGGTGCTCTGTAGGCAAAGGAGCATTGGCCCTGTGTTGTTCGAGGATGAGGAACATGAAATAAGTGGGTGCTATAGCTTCTTGTGTGTTGCATGCTTCTGTGAAGTTGGAGTAGGTTAGCTGTGCCAGGGGGAGGGATACCAAGAAGAGCCGTTTTGGTGAGCAGACAGGTTTGGTAATGTATCCCCCCACTAAGTTTGAGCCAGCCCGTGTGAGCATAGAAGGCACAAGTATGGGTGAGATGTGCAGCCCCTGTGAGCAGTCTGCAGGCCTTGTTTAGGGCAACTGATATTCTGTGGAGAGCAGTGTGGCAAGCAGTGCCATAGATTACCAAGCCATAGTCTACTACAGAAAGGATGGAGCTGTTGATGGCGAGTCTAAGGGCGTCCAAAGTGAGACAGTGCTTGTGCCTGTGGAGGAGACTGATCTTGTAGTTGACAGTCCTAGAAATATTGCTGATGTGCTGGTCCTAGGAAAGACTGCTGTCAAGAGTGACCCCAAGATATTTAAAGTGCTGGTTATGTTCTAGCAGAGCTCCAGAGCGACTACTGATATTAAGTGCATGGGACTTATGCTTGTTCCAAGAGCAGCAGAACATCATGACTTTGGTTTTATTGCTGTTCTGAATGAGTTTATGGTTGTGGAACCATTCATCAACTATCCCTCTGCCACATTGCAGATAGCCCTCAAGTTCCTCTGGATCTGGGCAGCTTGTGAAGATTACCGCATCATCTATGTAGAGGTGCATCTGTTGTTGGCAGTAGCATGTTAGATTGTTGAGTAAGATACTGAAAAGGAGCGATCCTAATATGGAGCCTTGGGGGACACCAGATCTTACAGGCACATGGCGGAGAGGACATTGTTAATTTTCACCCTTTGTGAGCGTTGCTCTAGATAGCTTTTGAACCAGAGAGTTGACTTTGCAGAGAGGCCGATGAAGGTTAATTGGTTTAGGAGGAGGTAGTGGTGGACAGTATCAAAGGCCTTTGAAAGGTCAATGAAGACTGCCCCTGCTAGGGTTCCTTGATCCAATGACTGGTGTATGAAACCAGTGAGTTCCAGTAATGCCATAGCAGTACTATGGTTATATTAAAGCCATGCTGTTTAGGACTTTGAATGGAGTATTTTTCAAGGTATTCGACCAACTGGTCGGCTACTATGCATTCTAGTGCTCTGGAGAGCAGTGACAGAATTGAGATGGGCCAGTAGCTTGACAGAGATGTCCTGTCTCCATTCTTGTGGACTGGAGTCATGATAGCTGATTTCCACACCTGTGGGAATTGCGAGTGACAGAGTGACAGGTTGAGGATCTTAGGTATGGGAACAAGAACTTCTTCGACATTGAGTGCAATAAGTTTGAGGTCCAGTGTGTCTGCACTTTGTTGTGATTTCTAAAGCACTTTGCAAAGGTATTTTCTGACTAGCGAAGGAGTTACCTTCATGAAGTAAAAAGAGGGGGCAGGCTGATGGTGCGAGTCAGTAGTAGTGGTGTTGGCGTGTGGTGAGTCCTCAAAGAAGTCTGGGGGGAGTATCCCAGACAGGTCCGAAAAAGCTTCATTGAAGGCGCTGGCTAAAATTCAAAGGTCCTGGTTTGGGGTACCCTGAATGTTGATCAGGTTCAGTGATGACTTTACATTCTTCCTTAAGACTTCCTTCATATTAGTCCAGAAATTTTTACCATCGCCCCAGGAGGCAGTAAGCAACTCCTTGTGGTGGTTGGATTTAGCAAGGTGTAATTCCCGAGTGCAGGCATTTCTGGCTTGCTTGTAAGCTAGTATAGCTGAGGGTTGCCCGACTCTCTAGCTAGGTGCCAGAGGTGGTCACGATTCTTCAGTCTGTTTATGAGATCAAATGATAACCAAGGGTTCACTGACTCCCGAGCTTTGAGCTTCTTGAGGGGTGCATGCATGTCATAGAGCTTCATGAACTGTTGTATAAAGTATTTCAAGGCAGTATTGACATCTGGAGTGTCATCAATTTGTGACCAGTTGGTGTTGGCAAGGTCTTGTTTCAAGGACTTCAGATGCCCATGCTTTAGTACCTTACTATAGGTGAAGCAGGGTGGTGGCTTGAAGAGTTTGTTAGTCCAGCACATTACACACATTATGTTAGTCACATTATATTTGATGTCTGTATATTGCTGGAATTCTGGAACTCTTCCCTTTCCAGTGGTATATAACATGAACTTGTAGCATGATGGATTGTAGAAACATTGTCCTCTAAACTTACATAGTTATTGTCCAAATGTTCTAAATATGTTAATGAGACAAAAAACTTTGGCAGCAACACTGACATGCTTTACAACATGTTGCCATGTTGTAAAATAAATCCATGCTGCTCTGGAGAATGATATTTTACATGCTGGTAGTTCCGGCCATTGCACTGATGGTAAGCCAAGATGCTTCCCTTTTCATCATTGTCTAGCCGTCTAGTACACACTTCAGACATGTCTGATTACAGCTCAGTATACTGTGTTCTAAAGTTACAAGTGTATTGCCAAAGTGTTTTAACTAGTTTCCATATTTAGAGCACATCAGTTTCTTTGGTGGAGGGTCAGAACAGAACAGCTGTACACAGGGATAAAATTCTGCAGTGAAAAAAATTGATTTACTCACTTAGTAACAGCTACCAAATCAAAAACATCAGACCTGACCAGCAAAAAGACTCAGTATTTGAAAAAGGCAGAGTGCCCTGAAGCACTGAGGCTTTTTGCTGATAAATTCTTGTGATGTTATTGTATGGGTAACTTTTACTATCTGAGTAAATAAACATTTTGCACTGCTGAATGTCATCCCTGTGTGATGTTGCTCTGTATTATTGCTTTGTACACTTCTGTAAGGGATCTGCCTTTTTCATGTGAGCATGGGGTTTGCCTTTTTTATCAATATCTTGATAGAGCCTGACAGGGAACAATCATATCCATCTTGCACAAAACTATTAGTTAAAAAAATAAGTTCCTATCTCTGAAAAGTCAAATGTTAGCCCTCTTCAAAGACATTGGGCCCAATTCCAAGACAGTTAAGCCAGGCATAAATGCAGTACGCCAGTCCTGAGAGTGCAAATCACAAGTTACGCCTGCGAGTTGTGACATGTATGATTTCAAGAGAACATGTACCTGTACTCCGCACCCTGAAATCACTATGAATACCGCAAGATACGATACAGATATGACAAAAAGTGCATACATTACTGCGTAATGTGGCCTACGACAGGTATAACACAGTAGCACCATGGAACTGCTATTCAAAAACACATGGCATACAGAGCTATGGTGGAGGAAGGGCATGTAAGTCAGAACAGGCAATAGCTGTCTTAAATAGTGCACAGGCCAGTGGAACCCCCCGCCAGACAGCAGCAAACCACACAAACGGCAGTGCCCCAAGGTGGATCACGGTGCAAACAGTGGAACACCCAAGCCAACATGCCTATTACACACTGGACAGAGTGAAAGGGGCAGCAACGCATGTGCCAAGGGCACAGGTGGGACAGAAGGCAAAGGGCACACAGAGGCCACAGACACAACGCTGGGAAAATGGTACCACCTAGCACAATGCTCCTGTCATGGCCACTGATACATGTAAACAGTGAAACCACAACAGGGACACAGCACCTGGTCGCACAGACCTGTAGACATATGGTGGTGAGACACACCAATGCCTGTGCCACTGGTGCCACCCACAGGGTACTCTGGACCCCTGGGTGGAAGGGTGCCATACAGACCCAAGGCCACCACACAGCCGGGAACTTGCAATGTGTGGCGGCATGTGGTCTGGACCAGGCACGGTGCATTACTGCAGACAGGGCACCATGCAGCCATGATGACCCATGTGTGCCTAGGGCTGTGAGGTGCACAGCTGGCATACAGCAACCATGTGCACAGTGGGGACGCACAAGTGATGGTGCAGCACCACATGCATGCCCGTATGGGCACAATGAGACACACACACGCACATGCAGACCACAGACAGATGCGCAGAGTCATGGGTGTGTAAAAGGCATTTAATTTTCTTGACCTGGAAGGATGCTACTTCTTCTTTATTCAGCTGTGAGCTGTGTGAGAAATTCTATGCACTTGATATCTGCAACAAACGTGCACTTTTGCTTAATTCAGTGGGAGGTGAAACTAACTACCCTTGGTAATTGCTTTTTATTCACATATTTATTTAGTGTTTAACCAAGAAGGGGCTTGCAAACTCTGATTATCTTGTTAGTAACTTCAGAAGAATTTAAATACTGCATTTGGGTAGATTCTTGGAGGTAGCTAGATTGTCTACTAGGATTTTCTGACAGTAAAACTATTTTTAAATAAATTAAAGGTGGCTGAGGAGTTGAAAAAGAAGCTTGCAAACTCTGCTTATCTTGGAAGTAACTTCATAAGTGTTTGAATACTGCATTTTGGTTGTCCCTTGGGGTAGCTGGATTGATTACTAGGATTTTGGGACAGAAACTATTTTTAAATAATTTACTGGTGTGTAGGAGTTTGTGATAGTTAAACTATTTTTAAATAAGTTACTGTGGTTAAGGAGTTGTCATAGAAAAACCTGCAGTGTGAAACAGGAAAAGACAGTCTTTCAAGCAACAGAGGGAGGTGGATCTAGGTTTACGTTTGTTTGTTACAATTCTTAACATTTTCAGTGCAGGAAGAGTTTAAAGCACAGCTGACTTATTTTGAGGCTGACAGCTTTCAGAGCACAAACCACCAGGCCTGTTTTGGGGCTGGGGAGGTTTACCTGTGTCTGACTTGGATGTGTGGATTTTTCTCTGTTTGATTAGCAGGGTATTTTCTCTGTCAAATTGTTGTGTAGGGCATCTTGCTGACAGGAAGGCACTCATCATGGCGCGGGTCAGAGCTTTTAGCCGATTGTTGTTTTGTGAGGCACAGTTTAGGCCCAACCCTTCCACCCCTGACCCCACCCACCCCTGGAAATAGTTCCTTTATACCTGGGGTTCTGACATCATTTCCTCAAGAGTGCAAGGTGCATATCACTGTCATATCCTCTCTAGCACACTGCACTGACAATATAAGCATACACATTGTATAATATAAATATAGATATATATATATATATATATATATATATATATATATTAATATATATATATATATTTCTATATTACAAAACAATCACACACACACAAAAATGTGGGGAGTAGTGCAATGTAATGGCTGTGGGGCAGCAACCTTCCAGGAGTCTTTCTGGAGGCTGAGATGCTGCCCTATTTGCAGACAACTCTCTGCCCTGAGGGAGGAAGTTGCCCATCTTCAGGCCACACTGGACAGTAGTAGGGGGACCTTTCCCCAGGCCACACTGGATGGTAGGAAGAGAACCTCCCCCATCCAGGGAGCACCAGAGCCACCACAACTACCTCAGAGGTTGCGAAGAAAGCACAGCAGTTGGACCACAGAGGGCTCAGGGAGGGTGAGGATGGTGGAACAGAGGCACACCCAGTCAGTTGTTCCACACCACAATCCATACACATTCTGGGGAGCATAGCTCCCTATGGATGTACCCGAGAGGAGACTAAGGAGGCTGAGGACAACTGTCACAAGGAGGCCCACAGGAAGGAGGCGAGGGACACCACAAGGAAAGGAAGCAGCTCCTGTGGGGAACCCAATTATTAGGGGATAGAACTGGGGGAGCAGGGAAACTGGAAGTAAGGTGCCTGCCTGTGCCATGGCTTGGAGAGACAGGCAGCGATCCTCAGGATCACGAGAACAGCTGCACGGAGTCTGAGCTGGACATCATTGTCCACCTAGGAACAAGTGACTTGGCTAATCATGAGATTAGAGCAGTGCAGAAGGACTTTGTAGAATTGGGAGGGGCCTAAGACAAGTAGCACACACAATATCCTTCTCTGAGGTGCTGCCTGTCAATGGCATGAGTGAGGCAAGGGTACTTTGCACCATGCAGTTTAATGAATGGTTGAAAAATGGTGTGAGCACAGGGTTTGGCTTCATTGGGGACTGAGTTCCACCTGAGGGACACCAGCCTATACTGGCAGGATGGTCTGCATCTGTCAAGGAAGGAACAAGTCTTTGAGCAATCGGTTTAAATGCTTCCATTGGCAAGCTTTTAAACTAGTCATGGGGAGGCACTGATAAGCAGCAGGAAAATCCCAGCCTCCCTAAAAAACAGGGTACTAAATGAGAAAAGACTGAGGTAGGCAGGTCAGTGGGGGATGCTGAAAAAGAAAGTAAAGCGATCAAAAAATGGAGAGCAATGAGTACCAATGCCCGTAGTCTGAGTAACAAGCTTCCTGAACTAGTGGCCTTGATGGAGGAGGAACATCTGCATATTGTGGCAGTCACAGAAACATGGTACACACAAAACCATGACTGGGACATAAACATACCAGGATACATTATCTACAGACAGGGAGGGTAAAAGAGGAGGAGGAGTAGCTCTTTACATAAGGGAAGGAATCAAAGCAACAGAACAAAAGGGAAAACAGAGAGGAGAAGAAGCACTGTGGGTAAATTTGGAGACCGGCAATGGCACCACAATCCGCACAGGGTTTGTATACAGACCCCCTTCTCAGGGGGAGGAAATGGACAAGGAAATGAAAGAAAGAATACTTAGAATGGCAGAAAAAGGGGAGATATTGCTGATGGGTGATCTGAATATGCCAGATGTTAACTGGAGCACAGTTGCAGCAGCCACTTCAAAGAGTGGGTTATTCTAGATGCCTACAAGGACATGCCTTAGACAACTAGTATTGGAGCCCACTGAGAGGAGCAATCTTAGACCTGGTTCTCTCAAATGGAGATGAAGAGAGGATCACAGATGTAGAAGTGGGTAGCCATCTGGGAACTAGCGACCATCGAACAGTATGGTTCACAATAAACACAGCAATAGAGTCAAGCCATACAAAGGCAAAAGTACTGGACTTTAGGAGGGCTGACTTTGCCAAAATGGGTGAGTGCCTAAGGAATGCACTAGCAAATGGGCAGGAAGGAGGGGTGGAAGAACAATGGAGAATAATAAAAACTGCCATCACATAGGTAACAAGCCTTTGTGTGTAGCAAATTAACAAAACGAAACAATGTAAGAAACCACTATGGTTCTCAAAGGAAGTGGCAGTGAAGGTTCAAAAGAAAAAGAAAGCATTCAGGAAGTACACGGAATCACAGAAGGAGCAGGACAGAGAACTGTATCAGTTAAAGCAAAAGGAAGCTGGGAAGGCAGTCAGAACAGCAAAGGCCCAAACCAAGGAAAAGACAGCCAACTCAGTTAAGAAAGGGGATAAAACCTTTTATAGGTACATCAGGGAGCGAAGGAAGACCAAGGGAGGGTTAGTGAGGCTTAATAAAGAGGAGGGAGGGTGGGCAGAGGGTGACTGTGAAAAGGCAGAGATACTAAACAAATATTTTTGCTCAGTATTTACAAAGGAAGTGGGGGAGGTACCTAAAACAAACAGTAGAAACACTCTGGATACAGAAGTTGATACCAGCCTATTTACAGAAGAAAGGGTTCTGAAAGAACTCTTAAAACTGAAGGTGGACAAAGCAATGGGGCCTGATGGATTCATCCCAGAATTCTAAAAGAACTAAGGGTAGAACTAGTGACACCACTGATACCCTCTTTAACAAATCATGGGAGGATGGGGTGGTACCCGAGGACTGAAGAAGGGCACATGTGATTCCCCTTCACAAAAGTGGGAGCAAGGCAGAAGCAGAAAACTACAGACCTGTTAGTTTAACCTCAGTGGTAGGGAAAATGATGGAATCACTTCTGAAGGAAAGAATTGTTGAGTATCTAGAAGCCAGAGGGCTCAGGACCCAAGGCAGCATGGATTCACAAGGGAAGATCATGCCAGACAAATCTGATAGATTTCTTTGACTGGGTGACCAAAGTAGTAGATCAGGGAGGGCTGTGGACATGGCCTACCTAGACTTTAGCAAGGCATTTGACACAGTACCACACAAAGATTAATATACAAGTTAGCCAGCCTGGGAGTGGGTCCCAAGGTGACAGCCTGGGTAAAGAATTGGCTGGAGAATAGGACACAGAGAGTAATAGTAAATGGAGTCCACTCTGAAGAAAGGGGGTTACTAGTGGGTACTGCAGGTTCAATATTAGATCTGGTCTCTCAATGTCTTTATAAGCGACATTGCAGAGGGACTGGAAGGAAAAGTATGTCTCTTTGCAGATGACACAAAGATCTGCAACAGAGTTGATGCACAAGGTGGGGTGGAAAGGATGAGAAGGGACTTGGCAAGGTTAGAGGAATGGTCAAATGTATGGCAGCTTAGATTCAATGCTAAGAAGTGCAAGGTAATGCACCTGGGGAAACAAAAACCCAGGGGAAGAGTTCACAATGGGGGGGTGAGATACTAACAACAACAAAAATGGAAAGGGACCTGGGGGTAGTCATATCAGATGACCTAAAGGTGGGCAAGCAATGTGAGAGGGCAGCAAGGAGGGCTGGGGGGATACTGGGATGCATAGGGAGAGGCATCACCAGTAGAAAACAGGAAGTTATTATCCCCTCTGTACAGACAGTTGGTGAGACCCCATCTGGAGTACTGCGTGCAGTTCTGGAGACCCAATCTCCGCAAAGACATAGACAGGATGGAGGCTGTCCAGAGGAGGGCAACTAAAATGGTGCAGGGTCTGCACCGAAAGACATATGAAGAGAGAATTAAGGAGCTGAATATGTATAGCCTCGAGGAAAGGAGGGAGAGGGGGGACATGATAGAAACTTTCAAGTATCTCAAGGGAATCAACAAAGTCCAAGAGGGTAGCATCTTTCAAAAAAAGAGGTGTGCAAGAACAAGGGGGCACAATTTGAAGATAGAAGGGGGCAGCTCAGAGGTAATTTAAGGAAGTATTTTTCACAGAGAGCATTGTGGATGCGTGGAACGGCCTTCCCGAGGAGGTTGTGGAGTCAAAAACAGTGGTGGAATTCAAGCATGCATGGGACAGTCATAAGGCAATTTTAGGGGTTGGGGGTAGGAAGAAGTAGGCTGCTGTTTAACTAGGATCTGCAGCTTATCCATTAGGTAGGGAAATGGGCAGACTGGGTGGGCCAAGCGGTCCTTATCTGCCGTCAAAATCTATGTTTCTATGTAATGCAACAGTATGGAATGCACATTAGGCAGCAACAACAAAAACATCTACAACAACAACAAAGACAACTATAATAACAAATAGCAATGGGAAACATTCCCCTCAAGGACCCAGTACAAACAGTAGCTGTGTAGGATACAGACCAGGCCCATATGTACCCTTCCCTGCAGATGGCAGCCCCCAGCAACCACTGCCACCCACCTAGGCATGCAGCCCAACACAGACACCCCACACACGGGTGCCCCCCCCATGCAACAGGACACACAGTCCACAAGCTCCCCGGCCCCGCAGATACACAGCAGTTGCCCTACCCCACCTCAATGGACACCCAGTAAGTTCCAAGCCCCCAAGGCAGTGCACAACCCAACTGTCCATGGTCCCAGTCCATGGGCTGACACAACTAGTGCCTCTACAGTGCAGAGAGGAGATCCCCGAGTGAGCCATGCAGGTGTACGATGTCCGCCATAGTGGTGGAGACAAGCACCACCAAATGCTGGTCACAAGGTGCTGGCTGACCTGGGTAGAGGTTCACCTGTGGGCTCACCTGTCCCCCAGGTGCCTTGGAAGCAGCACCAAGGCCGACCTGCAGCTGAGGGGCAAGGTCACAGTGCCCATAGTGGCGGAGACAAGCACCACCAAATGCTGGTCACAAGGTGCTGGCTGACCTGGGTAGAGGTTCACATGTGGGCTCACCTGTCCCCCAGGTGCCTTGGAAACAGCACCAAGGCTGACCTGCAGCTGAGGGGCAAGGTCACAGTGCCCAGAGTAGCGGACAGCACAGACATCCTGAGGCATGTCTGCCACCACCTGCTCCACCACCAGGTGCTGCTGCACCACAGCATGCTCAACTGCAGGGCACTGCACCCCAACCCCCAGCACTGCTGCAACATGTGTCTCCACCTCCAGCACCCCTCTGGCCAACTATACCACCTCTGGCTCCCCTGCAGAGTGTTCCTCCACCGCCAGGCCCTCTTCCGCCTGCACAGCTGCCACCAGCACATCCACAGCTACTGCATCCTCTGCAGCCTGCTTCTCCATGGGCAATGCCTCATGGTGTCCCTTGGACCCCTGTGTCCCACTGTTGCAGGAGACCTCCTTAGGCAACACTTCTACCTCTGCCTCCTCATCCACTGTAGACGATACTGGGTGAACCCTGCTGTGATGGCATGTATGACAGCGATACTGTGCTATATTCTGGGCCTTCAGGTCAGCTATTGCCCTCAGCAGTGCCTGCTGCCATGGGGCAAGGTGGCTCCCACCACCTGCAAGGGAAACACTGTATGGAGCGGCACACATATGTGCATACCACAGCACACACCACAAGCAGTGCCACACACACACACACACACACACATGCATGCACATGCACACACACACACACCATCTGCTACATGGTGCATGGTGGCAAGCACACTAGCATTGCACAATGACCAGAGGCACTGCAGGTGCACATGACCACACCTGGTCTGCCTGGCGGAGCACAACTGCCTGACACTGCACAAGTTACCATGTCCATGTGACGCAGCCATCCTCCCACCGCAGCCACCTTGCTGTGGGCATGCTGTGCATTGGGCTGTGACGGTACTTACCTGACCACCAGTGACCATGTGTCCCCCACTGCTGGTGGTCATGCTCATGTCGCAGGGCTGTATGCACCCAGTGTGCATGCTGGCCAGGACCAGCACCTGTGTGAGGGATGAACAGTGTCACACAGATACGCAACTGCAGGAATGCGGACGGGTTGGGGAGTAGTGGTTGTGGCATACAACATGTCATTGTACCAACCTTCGGTGCAGCTACTGCCGGTCCTCATCTTCTGGTCCCTCTGTGCTACCATGTCGAGCAGGCTTGTTAGGATCTGGGGCTCCCATCTGGCCAGGTCCTGCCACCTGTGTTGCAGCTAATGCATGCTGCGGGACACACCACAGACTGCACTGACACGCCACACCCTCTCCCATTCCGCAGTTGTGCTGCGCCTGCATCTAGGTGGCAACAGTGTGGTGCGCCACTGTTGCACCTGGTTCACTAGCTGCACCGTCACCTCCGGTGTGTAGTTTGGTGCATGGCCTCTCAGGATCACATCTCTGCTACTTGACATGGCACTGGCAATCTGTGACATGCAACATAACCATGACAGGATTACCAGCTGCTGCTGTACATGTGGCACGGCACAATCACCCTGGGCAAGGCACCTACCTTCATTGTGTTCCCAGTATGCCCCTGATGGCAGGCCTGCAGACAGATGTGTGGCACCTGGATGGGGAAATGGAAGCATGGCAGTGAGCACAGGTGTCAACAGTGAGTGCTGCATGACTGGTGGTGCTGCTCAGGCCCCCTACCTACCTCCCACTGTTCCATGTGTGCCACACCTGGGAGTATTGACGGCAGGCTGCAGTACCGACTGCATGTACCACATGGTGGACACATGCTGTGCAGCACATCTGAATGTGCAATGTCCCTCACCCACCCCAGAGGTGCGGGTACTGCACTGTCACAGTACCTACCGATTGCCAGTGTGTGTCTCACCTGGTGTGGCGTATATGTACAGTAGAGCGGCATTTGCATGGGGCATAGAGTGCTGTATATGTACAAGCTGAGCATTGCCCATGTACCCTCCCATACCTCTCAACCTCTCAGCATTTCAAATATAGCACAGGCCTTCACATATCATAGTAGGGGGCCAGTTTGTGTAGCACTGTCTTATTCTACACCATAACATGTCTACAGATAGTGGGCCCTATATAGTTGGTGATAAGTAAGGCCACTGTTTTTCATTTTTTACTGGAAAATCCAGTAAAATTCCAGAATTAGGCTGCCTGAAGACTGGTAAAAACAAAGATTTCATGGAATCTGCCATTTTATATCAGATCAGATCAGTAAATCTACAAAACTTGTGTTTTTCTTTTAATTCCTTCCTGTACTATTTTCAATATGCTTTATTTATTGCTCTGTATATTAAGCCTTCTTTAATTCTGATTATTTATGCACATACTAAAAGAATGATAGCAGAATCCCGTTAAAATCCAGCAATTAGAGTAACAATCACCAGTGCAATTCCAGAATCTGGAGGCAGTATAACGCAGTGGTCTAAGGCTCTGATCTGCAAATTTAGTAATATCCAGCAGACCAGACCTGGGTTTAAATCCCACAACTTCCACTTGCATACTGTATGACCCTAAGCAAGTCACTTAGCCTCCTTGTGCTCCCAGGTTGCTCCTGTAAAAAAGCTTTCAGCTTAGTGTGTTATACCTGGTTAAACAACAAAATAAAAAAAAAATCTGAAGTCTTGAAAATGGAATGTCATTGTTTTAATCACCTAAATCAGTGACCTTGGTGATAAGGACTGTCTCTGTCAATGCAGGTCACTGATATAATGATTTGTGTGACCAGAAAAGCCTTAACATTCTTAGGAACAGCAGTATACCTATGCAGAGCAAGTGTATATAAGAGTGTGCAAATCATAGCGCTAGGCAGGATTCATAGCAGTTGAGAGGTATGTACTCACCAATCAGATGGCTGTGCAAGGTGAGCACTGTTGTCAGGCTGGTCTTTGACTCTCCAGTAATGCCCAGTCCCCTTCCACTGCTGCTACGACCTCCACTATTTCAGGTGAGCGTGGTTTGTGGCCTAGTGATTGCTGACATGATGTCCTCACACATGTTTCATGTACAGGCCACACATGCGGTGTACTGAACTACTGCGCAATTTCATCAGGCATGACGCGTGATGCAGATATGCAACTGTGGGATGGACATGTGGCATGCACGCAAATGTGGCCTGTGCAGTTTGACCACATATGCGTTCTGTGTTGTGCAGTCTGCGTTATGATATATGTCTTGTCACGGCAGCGATAATGACTAACAACATGCAGAGATATGGTGCAGAGGTGTTTACTCATGACAGGTGGGTTACACATAGGTGACAGTGCAATACAGTTCTGTACAGGTGAAAATCCCCCACACATACCATAACCCAGTGCCTCTGCAGTGCACATACGTGATGCCACACAGTGCACCCATGCCCCCATGCACTCATGCACATGCACACCCCACACACACAGCTTCCAGATGCATCCCGTGCCCACCCTGTGTGCAGCCTGGCCCCACAGCCCACCACTGGAAACAGCGTGCCATGTGTGCAAGTCTCTCATGCACCTGTCACTAGCACCCAGTCCTCTTCTGCTTTGCAGACTGTGTGGTGGCACTCGTCCGACCCTGCACATGCTGCATCCCAGTTGTGTCACCTCTGTCTCTGGGCACCACTAGTGCCACTGACCTCCGGGTCCTGCTGCATCTCCCAGATGTGGGTGGTGCACGCTGTGGCACCATCCCTCGGCAAGTCCACTTCAGCGCACTGTAGTCCATGGCCTTCCTCTGTGACACCACCTGTGCCACCTCCTGCCATGAGCCACTGGTCCTCTGCCCAGTGCCCAGCACCTTCTGTCCTATGCCCCAGGTGGTAAGTGTTGCTGCTGCCTTCTTGCCTGTCATCCCTGCAGCTCGTGGTGCCACTGGTGCATGAGTGGTTGCTGTCGGTGGCTGCTGTCACCCCAGTGCTATGGTTGTTGGTGGCACAAGATGCTGCAGTGCCTATGGCATAGTTGGTGGCACTGGTGCCAGTGGTTGCAGAGATGGGGCCACCTGCTGTGTCACGGCTGTAGGGGGTCATGGGGGTGGGGATGGCAGTGGTGTTGGTGGCGGCAGTGGTGTTGGTGGTGGTGGTAGAGGTGTTGGCAGCACAGCCTTTGTTGCCACCCCTGGCAGTGGCGCTCGTGACCCTGCGACTGTTCCTGGCACCGTTGGCAGGGGTGGTGCCAGATGCTCCTCCAATGCCACCGATGTGGCTGCATCACACCTAGCAGTGACCCGTGGGTGCAGGCCTGCCTGCATGGCCTGCAGCAGGGCCATGAGGGCATCGGCCTTCCTCACTTTCTGCACCACCGTCCCTTCGACGGCTATGGTCAGATGGGTGATGGCACATGTCTATGCCTGTACACTGGCCTGTGTGGCAGCCATGGCCTCCAAAATATGTTCTATGGTAGAGGATGTGGTCTGCACCCCAGTCTCCAGCACCCCTTTGAGTGCGGCCATCTGCTCCTGCTGTGCCACATGGTGGGCATCCATGCTGAGCCTTATGCAGCCCAGCATCTCCGACCGCTCCACGTGGGCAGTCACCAGGGTGTGGCAGAACCCTGCTTAGTCAGTTGGGGTCCATGGCCTCTCCACCTTGGGTGATGTTGTTGTCCCATTCAGGGCCTCTTCTAGCCTCTGGTAGGATGCGGGGCTCAGGTCTTGAGCTATGTCACCCCCCAGGCTGCCACAACTTAGGTAGTCACTGAGGTCCAGTCCAATCTCCTCTTGCAGCTGGTCCCCCACCGTTTGCTGCTTCCCCAACACCGGTGTCTCTGCTGTGTCCTGCAGGTCCCGCCTGTGGTGTCATGTGCACTGTCCACTGCTACTGTGTCCACTGCTGCTGTGCCTCTAGGGAGACATCAGTTCATCAGTGCATCAGTGACATGCCTGCTACTGTCCTACCCCTGCATTGCACTCCCACGCATTGGTGTTGGCACTGGCCATGTCCTTACCTGCCCCATTGCCATCTGCCTCTTCATCTGTGGGGGAATGTGAGGGGATCATTGTTGCTGCACCATTACATGATGCCCATGCCTGCCACAGACCACTACCCTGCAGCGCCATTCTGCAGGGCATCGGCGCAGCTGGACATTGGCCTACCTTCCTGTGTGTCCTCTGGTTCATCACCTGTGGAGTTCACAACAGTGCTTCAGTGCAACCACAACAGTCAATGTCCACCATGCATGCCACCATCCATGCCCCTGTGTCACTGTGTACCTCATGCCGGGTGGTGCTGTCTGCCACCTTACCTACCCCCGTGTCCACTGCAGCTGCACCTGTGGAGGGGGGGTACAGGGCATCAGTGCTGCCTACTCATGAGGTGACTGCACTGTCTGCTGTTCACCTGGCCGTGCACCATGACAGGCTACATTCCCACATTGTCCCACCTATCTGTGCACTGTTCCACATTGCGTTTCTGTGCCCCACCTTCATGGTTCACACTGTGCTGCTGCACACTGCCTGTGCAAACAGCATGTCACACTCCCTTTTGCCCATTATTACATTACATCTTCATGTTCCGTTTGCTATGCTTCACACATCCACTTACCCGTCCCCACGTCCATCTGGAATGTGTCCAGCTCTGAGTCCCCATGGACACTGTGCTAGCTCATGAATGCCAGCATCCACTTCTCATGTGTGCTTAGGGGTCACATATCCTGTGGCCCTCCTCCTGTGGTCATCTCCTGTCGCTTGTTGTATGCCTCCTTTGCCTTGGCGTGGCACTTGAGGTCACTATATCGCTTTTGCAAGTCACACACAGTGTGGCATGCATGTGCCTTGCATTTACCTTTTGCATGACTACGTCCCATGCCACCTTCCTCTGCAGCCATTCTTGTCACTCGCCTCCCTTCCTCAACAATAGGTTTGGATTTGCCTCTAGCTCTTCTAAGAGCACATCACTGTTTTCGAATGTGAAGTTCCTCTTCCTCTTCTTGCTACCACTTGCTGCCTCTCTCCTGCTACCCGCCATCTCGTAGCTCCTACAACATGCCTTCGACGTGCGCACACCTCTATGGTCATAGGGTAATGACATGTGTAGTGCTATGCTGCTCTTGTGGGCTGCGACATGCACTAGCAGAGTTAGTTGCGACATGCGTATTCCAGCATTTCGTGTTGTATCTAGCAGCCGTCTTGGAATCTGGTGCAGCTCACATGTCGTAAGGATTTTGGCATATCTTCTGCATTGGCGTACTTTGCACGCTGCTTTAACTGATGTCTTGGAGTTGGGCCCATAATATTTATAAAAAGGCATACCTTAGATCTGTTAGGGCTAGGAATGTAATTTTTTAAATAAAAGCTTGTTGTCAGGTTGATATGATTGTAAAGATGTAGACATGTTTAAACACAACTACATTGCAGTCAAAGGGCCAGATATTCAAAGGTTTGCCCCTGGGCTAAAGTAGCACTGCCTGGCATGCAAACTGAGCCTGGAGCACAAAGCAAGCTATATTCAAAAGGAATAGCCCAGGGCAAACAGCTTCTGAATATAGCATGGGAATGAGGCTGTGCAAACTGGACTGGGAGCGCAGGGCAAACGTAGCCCTGGAATAAGACAGCACTGAATACAGCAACCAGGAAGTGCAAACCACAACAACAACACAGTGCACTGTGACGTGATGGTAGGTGAGAGAGGAACTGTGTGGCCAATGTGTGTTCTGGCAAATGCATGGACCCAGTACAGCTGCAGGCAGCAGCACACATGAAAAAACAGTGATCAAAACTATATAATATTCCCTGAACCATTAGCGCAGCGCTGCTTTAGCGTGGAGCTAAGCGGTTTGCCTGGTGCAAACACGTTAGCCCCATGCTAAACTTTACCATATTCAAAAGTGACACGCAAATGAGCCTACTTAGAGAGTCTCTGGGCAAACAGCCACATTAGCATCTCATCATGCACTGATTTGCATGCTATTTGCACAGCGTTACTGCAGGGTCCCACAGCTCCATCTGTAGGTCAGTCTGGAGGTACAGGGGCTGGCCAGGTCTGACCGCAGCTCCACCTGTAGGTCAGTCAGGCAGTGCATGATGACAGCTGCAGGCTTCATGTAAACAGTACAGCATAGCATAGCATATCATACCCCAGGGGACAACACAGCATAGGCACAGGTGGTGGTAGTGCTGTATGCAACCTTCACACTGTAGGTCATGCTACAGTGCACAGCAGACACTACAGTAGCAAGAGGGCTGGTAGTGTGAGGGACACGGCACTGCCTATGGTATGTAGGGCAGTGATGACCACTGCACTGTACACAGTGACAGGCACAGCTTGCAGGTAATTACTGATAGTGGACAGTACTATCACGCTGTTGTGTGATGCACAGATGCTGCACCTGTGGCATGGGATGCACATAGTGTCATGTACATGGCTAGCAGTGTGTGCTGTGACATCTGTACAGTTGTGTGGTAGGTGGCTGGGGGGCATGTAGGATCTGACAGGCACACAGGTGGTGGTGTAATTCCACTGCTGGCCCATGTGCACTGAACGATGTGTCCCAGCCTTGTGGCCACACCTGGGCTGTGGTGAGGTCTGGCCACCCATACACCCTTCCCTCACTGGCCACCATACCCACAGTGCTGCATGTGTGTGCTGGCATCTGTTACGCACCACAGACGCATGGTCTGCAGGTGTGTGCTATATGGCCACACTACCATGCTGTCCCCTGTGGGTCAGATCACCCCTCACTGTCTGTGCTTGGCTCAGACTGGTAGCAGCTGATGGCATCATGGTGGTGCCATCAGTGAGCAGCATGTGTCCTCCATGTCTGGCAGTTTCTAAGTGTCATACTCATATGTTAGGGCCGCGCAAGCCACGCTAATGCTGAGATAGCACCGTGCAAAGTGAGCAAAGCTTTTTGCCCAGGGTTAAGACCAGCTTTTCCTGGGCGGTAAATTGTACCACGCTATGGGTCGTGTTATGTCACACTAAACACCTTAGTGCGGCGCTAGTCGCTGAATATCTCATAGCGAATCTATTCATGTTCACTATGCCCCTTGCATATCATTATGCTTAGCCCGGCACTACTGCTGTTTGCCCACGCTAGTTCGCCTTTTGAATATGGCAGACCCGCGCTAATCCCGCGCTATTCCCACGCAAACTGTTTGCGGACCATGCAAAGCTTTGAATATCTGTCCCAAAGAGCTTTAAATGAATCTGTACTTTTTTAGAGATTATAAAAGTATTTATGAAAAATATTTTGAACATTTTCTCATATTTGGTATGTACAGTATACACAGAAAACAAATAAGATTGGTGGGATTTTGAGAAATAAAATGTCTGTATAACGTACATCAGTGTAATTGCATTGCAAATAATGCAGTAATCAATATTTAGTAACCCATCATCTGCCTGGGAAAGCTTCAGAAAATAATATTTGAGGTACTGCATTATGAATTTTTCCATGAGCCTTTAGGAGTGTGATGACTTCAAGCATGAGTGATTTTCATGGTCATCATTAAACTAAGGGTTTACACAGCATCACCATCATGTTTTATTTTAATACTTTTTATTAATTTTTTTTAAACTTCTTACCTTGACCTTTGTAGCCAGCCTCCACATAATCCAGAATACCCGAGTCCCTCAGCTGTAACCACTGACCCATTGCTTTTTTAAACCTTATTTAAACTTTTCTAGTGATCCTGTCACTCCCAAAATATTTTTTCTCTCATTGCACCCTCAAAATCAATAATAAAATTCCACTCTATTTTCACAGCTGTACTACACTTGAAGAATTAATCATTAATCAGTTCAGTTCATTTAACAGAAACATAGAAACATAGACAATGACAGTAGAAAAAGACAAAGAGATCCATCCAGTCTACTCGAGTTCCCTATAATCCCTGGAACCAACTGTCCCTCCAGGGTACCAACCCTCTCTATCTTCTCTCTCTCTAGTCTTCTCCTTGGTCCTGTCACTTCCTATAACCACTAGTCCATTCATTATGTCTCAGCCCTGCTTGAATCCCCCAAGTGTTTTTGCACCCACCTCCTCAGCTGACAGACTCTTCCAAGGTCACACCACTCTTTCTTTAAAGCAGTACTTCCTCACTTCTTTCCAGAACCTACCTCCTGTTAATTTCCATTCATGTCCACATGACTGCAACTTGTTATTCATGCTAAAAAAATCCATGCAATGTTTATAAAGGATTCCAATCACCAGGTTTTTGGTTCATTTTCAGGATTGTCATGTTAATGTTATGTATATCCCATCTATTTGGGCAGATCCGCCTCCAATCTTTATTGGGAATCATACCAATTACCCTGAATTCTGAAAATCGCAATGGTAATGATTTATCTAAATGGAATTTTTCACTAGCAGGGAGGTTACCCAACTTCTTTGCTTTATACTTGCTATACCATAAACCTCCACTAGATTGCTGTATTGATTTTCACTGTTCTTCAAGGCTTTCTCCATTTGATGGTGGTATTTATTTTGATTGCTGTTCTGTGCTTTTACCACTAGATGGCAGTCCTTAGCACTGACTGCATTTCTTCTCATATACAGCACTCATTTTGACTTTGCTTCCATTAAATGTCTAGCCATTTCATTTGGTATAACTAAGGGCATCTGTATGATAAACAGGAATTTCTCCATCACAATAATTTCCACAGTAACCAGTCATGATGTTTCATGTAAGACATTATGCCATCCACTATGAACCATGGAGCAGATGGATTGTCAGGGACCACAACCCTGCAGTTAAACAAAATGTTCTTCGTGAAATAGTCTGAAACACAATATTTTGGCAGGAATATTTAAACAATATACCATGAAAGGGTGTGGGTTATGCTGGGATTTACCAATACCGCAAGTGGATAAATCCCAGCATCTCCCACACCCTGGAGTGGTATATTGCAATTGTACAATGCCACCCACAACCCCCATGTATTTTTTGTGTGGGAAAAAAAAACAATATATATTATATATCATTTTAAATTATTTTTACTAAATTTATTCCTGTTCCTGAAAAAATAGTGCTTGGTCCCTAGAGATGCCTTTTTGATGAGCATGTGCAGTACTGTTTTGTAATCCCGGCCCCCCCCAGTGCTTTTCATGGAGCGAGGAAAGCTTGTACACTGTGCACAGTGTCACCAGTTTACTGTGTCCTGTGTCATTTCTTTTGCTTCTTTTGTGATCCAGGGCAACCTTCTGCAGTTGCTCTGCAGCCAATTTCAACTATGAAGCACTGCCTCTAGTTGGCTCATGAATGGCAGCATATACTGCTGCTGTACTTACTAGGACTCCTTCTCAAGTCCATTTTAGCTCTTAGGCTGGGGAAACAAAGTTGGTGCTGTTCTTTTCCTTTTTTTTTCTCTGTCCTCTGCCTAAGTGCCTGGAATACTGGAGATGGCCTGAGGTCAAGAGGATGCTGAATGTTTCTCTGCAGAGCCCTGCTGTGACTGCCCTACCTGTCCACCTCTCTGATTGTCCTTTAGTCAGAGGGTGAAGATGTCGGGAGAGAGTAGGCTTGGAATTGTATTGGGTTACATTAATTCAGAGGTATTGAGGCAGCTTAGTTTTTGGTAGACATGGTTGTGATTCTCTCTCACAGTTAAGGGGAATCCAACATGGCATCCTCAATATTTCCATTTTTGGGGGGGTCGGAGTGACTTCCCAAATTCCAAATGTGTCTGATTGGCACTTTTTCCCATGGATCGTGCCAGGATTTACCACAGGTAAATTATGACAGTCAACCATTCTGATCAAGGAATTTTCAGAGCCATTGCATAACATGTAACTGAGTACTGTTGATATCTGCTATGATTCTGTAATCACCATCCACTTATATTAATATTATGGAACGTGTTTTAAAAAGGCAGATACTGTAGTTTTAAAATATCCCACTGCTTGAATAAACTTTTTTTTTTAGATCAGCAATGGTGTAGCATTTGCAATCCTGAGTGACAAACTTCAGTTTCCATCATTTCTGAGGACAATGCCAAATGTCAATTTTCAGTACCCTGTCCTAGCCCATTTGGTCAGGCATTTTGGATGGACCTGGATAGGTATTATAGCTTCAGATACTGAATATGGTCTCAAGGGTAATCAGAACCTGAAAAAAAACTCTTGGTCATAGTGGAGCATGTGTTGCTTTCACAGCAATCATTTCAGTGAACACGTTCAAGAAGCAGTTGCTTCAGATCGTTGATGTAATCAAAAAGTCTACTGTGACTGTTATTGTTGTCTATGCAACCAGGCTGGAGCTGCTACCATTAATGGAGGAGACTGCCAAGCAAAACATTACAGGAAAAGTCTGGTTGGCCACTATCAGTTGGATAATCTCCTCCCCTATTTTCTCAAAGAAAGACTCATGGAAAACCCTAAATGGTACATTTGGACTTGCAGTCCATAAAGGGGTGATTCCTGGACTCAGTGATTTCCTTCACACATTGCACCCTTCCACATCTCCAGATTATATTTTTATCAGGTCATTCTGGAAGGAAGCATCTGGTGGCTGCTATTGGCACACTGATTATAATGGCCAAGAGTATAAGGATATGAACAGAGCAGGTACTCCGTGCACAGGTGTAGAAAAGTTGGATGAATATAACCTATCTAAACTTAATTTGTTTGACTTTAGATATGCCTATAATAGCTATAAAGCAGTATATACAATTGCACATGGATTACATGATCTGCTCTCTTGCAAATCCAGCAGTGGGCCTTTCATTAATAAAACTTGTGCAAGTATTGATGATTTTAAGCCATGGCAGGTAAGACGCAGTAGTTTCCTTTCTTTGGTAAGAGGTATTTTCTTATAACATATATTAAGACCACTAAGGTTAGTCAGGAATAGAAGTAGACCAAGCAATCCTTCATGCTTATTTCCTCACTACTCAGTGGATCACTTTGATATCGGCACTATGCAACTTTTTTTTTTCACTTTATCTTTTTATTGAAATTTGAGTATATAAGAAAGCACACATCTAATACAATAGAAGACTATCTTCCATGTAAGGTAAAAAATATCACTTAACAAAACACAGTATTTAAGGTAAACATATTGGAGAAGCCTTATATACATGTATTGATAATAAAACACAAACCTAGACAGGATGTAAGTGCAGATCAGAAGGGATACAATCAATAGGGTATTATAGGATCAGAAATAGCAACCATGTGCGAAATACATGCTAGGGCAGGCTATGGCAAGGCATTCAGTAAATTGCAAAAAGTGATAAATGTGGTAATATGAACAATGTTCGGTAATGGAGAGGTGAAGATAGGAGAAAAGTGTGCAAGGAAAGAAAGAAGAGAGAAAAAAGCAAGGAGGAAGGGAAGGAGAGAGAGGGAGAAAACAGGGAAGAAGGGAAAAAAGAGGAGAAATCTGTTTACAAAAGTTTCAAGAAAACCTAATCTAAGAGCAAAACAAGAAGGAGGGCTAAATATCCCAAAGAATTAGGGTCTAGAAGAACTAGGTATGATGTACTTGAAGTAATCCTGCCAACATCTGTCATATTCAGTGAGTCGGTTATGAGTAACATGAGATAATCGGTCTAGGGAGGCATACTGAGAGAGGCTTTGAAGAACATCTGAAAGAGAAGGCACCAGAGTTGATTTCCATTTCATAAGAATCAGACGTTTGACCAGAAGAGAAAGTATATTTAGCCACCTAAAATGTGTATGTGAGAGGAGAGAGCTATTGGGGATAAGGATGCCTAGAAGGCATAGCTTGGGGTCAAAAGGTAGTTTTTGTCTTGTTACTATGGAGGCAAATAAACAGACTTTATGCCAGAGCTTATTAATGGGAGCGCAAGAACACAAGATATGAAGTAGATCCCTGCTGGCCAAATTGCAGCACCAGCAATTATTATTATTTAATAGGCCCATTCGTTGAAGCACAGAGGGAGTTCTATACCAAAGATGTAGGATTTTAGTTCGTATTAAAGAACTACGGGCATCTTTAAAGGTATTATGTGCAATACGCCAACAATTACTCAATTGTGCATCTGAAATAGTGTAGTTAAGAAGAGTACTCCATTTATTTTTGGCCTGTATAGACTGATGAGGTAGATTATCAATAATGTCTTTGTAAATGGAGCTATTTAATTTTACTGATTAATTAGTCCAGTGCGAGATGTATGGGTTTAAAAGAGTATGCCTATACACTAAACTAGAGAGAGAGTTATAAGCTGCTCAAATTTGTAAAAATTTCCCTAAGTCCTGTATAGGAAGTTTCCATGTGACCTGCAAGTCTGAGAATGATCTAATTGTGAGTGAATTCTGGTCCAAGATATCCCCAAGAAAGAAAATGTGTTTGTTCGTCCATGTACGACAGAAAATTGGGTGATCTTCTAGAGTGAGCAGTGGATTGTCCCATAAGGGGGGCATAAAACCAGGGTGCTGGACTGGATTTCAGGAATTTGTGGATTAGTTTCCAATAAAGAAAAGAAGATGATATAGTCGGGTGAGATTTTAGTTTAGAGGAAATGGGATTAAAAATGAAGGAAGTGGGAACTCCTCCCAGGCACAATGTGAATTCCATTGCAACTCATAGTGGTGAGTGACGGGAGGGTTTCTGAAACCATTTAATGGTTTGTGCCATTCGGAAAGCCCAGAGGTAGCCTTTGAACCAGGGGAGTCTGAATCCCCCTTTTTTCCAATGTGATCGAAGTTTGTTATGGTTAAATCTCAGTGGTTTCCCATCCCAGATAAAGTTACCTATTAATTTATCAATTTTAGCAAAAAAAGGAGGATGGTAAGACTAAAGGAATATTAGCAAAGAGGTAAAGAATCTTGGGAGAAATGGACATCTTAATAGCTGCAATTTTCCCCATGAAAGAGAGATTAAGAAGCTTCCATATGTCCAGAATTGTTTTGATGTTATCAAATAAGGAGTTAAAGTCAATGTCCCATATCTTCCCTAAGTTGCTAGTAATTTTGATTCCTAGATATGTTATACCCTTTGGTGACAAGCAGAATACAAGAGGTATGTTCATAAAGGCTTTACAGTGGTCGTTAAGGGGCATAGTTTGTGATTTGCCATAATTCAAAACAAGGCCAGAAATTTTAGTAAAATTATTAAGCAAATCAACCAACAGGGGCCCAGCCTCATGCAAGTTTTTGAGTAAGATTAAGAGGTCATCCGCATAGGAGAGAGAAACATATCTTGAATTGCTCACAGGTATGCCCATAATGCCAGAAGATTGATGTAAATAAGCAGTCATGGGTTCCATGGCTAAAATAAACAGGGAAGGTGACAGGGGACAGCCTTGCTTCTTCCCCATGCTAGATGAAAGTAAGAGGAAAGGTTGGAATTAGTAAGTACTTTAGCAACAGGGGAGTTGTATAATAGTTTCATCCAGGAGCAAAAGGTATGAGAAAGACCGACTATAAGATAAAACTTGATGAAGGTAGTCCCAGTTTAAGGAATCAAAGGCCTTCTCGAAATCAATAGCTATGACTGCAGCTAGTGTTTTGAGGGATTTGGCTTTGTGAATTAAATTAAATAAGGAACGTAGGTCATCAGAACCAGATCTATGTTTAATAAAACCAGCTTGCGAACAATGAGTTAGCTTGGGAATCAAGGATTTAAGTCAAGAAGTTAGTAGTTTAGCAAATATCTTCCCATCCGTGCTTAATAAAGAGATGGGCCTGTAACTTGCAGGGTGAGTAGGGTCTTTTTCTTTCTTAGGGATTAGGGTTATGATTGCTTCGGTGCAAGATGGGGGAAGCTTGCCAGTATTGGAAGCTTCTTGATAAGCATTAAGAAGAAGGGGACATAAGGTGTAGGAAAACATTTTATGGAAATCGGCAGGGAATCCATCACCCCAAGGGGAATTGCTGGATTTTAAGGAAGACAAAGCTTTCTGGATTTCCTGAAGCGAGAAGGGTTCATCTAAAGAGTTAGTTACAAGAGTAGAAAGATGAGGAAGATGTAACGATTTAAGGAACTGTTGAATCTGTAAAGTAGATGGAAGATTTGTGTTAGAGTATAATTTTTGATAAAAGGTTTTCATGATACGGTTTATAGAGGGGTTGTCGGAGTGAATCGTACCCTGTTCATCTTTTAGGCTTAGGATATGTTGTTCCATTTGTTGTGCTTTGAGCTGGTAAGAGAGGAGTTTCCCATTTTTATCGCCGTGTTCCCAAAAACTTATATTTAAGTTTAAACAAGGCCAGTTCAGTTTTACGAGAAATTAATTTATTAATTTTAACTCTAAGTTGAAGAATTTCAAGATGAAGTTGAGAATCAGGACAGTGCTTATTAGAAGAAAAGTATAAATTCTGTTTAGCCTTAAGAGATTTTTCCAAGTCAATGAGCTGTTGTTCCCTTACTCTTTTCCTATGTGCAGCATAACTGATAATTTTCCTTCCAATCGTAGCTTTAAGAGCTTCCCATACAGAGGACATAGAAGATTCGGTTGGGGTATTGTGAAAAAGGAAGTCCTGAATTTGTGCTTTGATCATGGGTAAGTAATTGGGACCCTTGAGAAGGAGAGGGTCCAGCTGCCAGTAAGAAGATTTAGGTGCTAATGGGCCCCACAAAAGTTGCAATTTGACAGGGGAATGGTCCGAGATTATGATGGGAAAGATGGATGAGTCAATAATTGTTTCCATTATAACAGGAGAGGTTAACCAGTAGTTAATTCTACTGCATGTCTTATGTAGAGAGGAGTAAAAAGTAAATTCTCAATCGCAGGGGTGAAGGAGGCGCCATGCATCAGCTAATCCAACATCTTCCATTAGTAATGAGAGGGCTTTAATACTTCTAGGGTGGGCCTCTGTAGTGGGGCTACTTCTGTCAATGCTGGCTTCTAAAGCTAAGTTAAGATCCCCTCCAAGAATAACTGGTGTATTATCAGTGTTAAAGGATAGAATCTGTTGAGCTAAATTATGAAAAAACTCCAGGGAATCAGAGTTGGGTGCATAGACATTAAAGGAAAACTACACCCAAAACTTGAAAAAATATATGTTGTACAGAGTGTTTTAATTTGTATGTGAAGTTCTAGTGTTTTCTTCCCTCTGACTGGTATTAGGAGTTTTTCCCAAAATTAGCCTGCTAGCTTTATGCTAGTTTTACAACCCCTGGGATCTTCAAACCTGATAGCGTAATTGTATTTCTTGTTCCCACAGTGCATCTTGTCTCATGTGACTGTGATGTAAGAGAGACCCAACATTCAGCACACACATGCCAAACAAACTAAATATCTTGGAAGCTTTACAAGCTGCTCAAATATTACCAGCAGCAAAGTTTTTCAGGACAGTAAAACCTTTAGGATGAGGGTGGTCACCAAGCTGAATTCTACAGATTTTAAAATATAGCCATCTCTATTGTTGTGAACTGATTGTAATGCAATGCTTTCTGCTGGATTTATGAGCTCTACCACATCACCATCACATGAAACAAGGTGCATTGTAGGACAAAGAAATGCAATAAAGCTATTTGATATGGAGATCTCCAGGTGTCGTAAAACTACCCTAAAGCAAGAAGGCTAATTTAGGAAAAACTCCTAATACCAGTCAGAGGGAAGGAAACACTAGAACGTCACATACAAATTAAAACACTCAGCACAGCATATATTTTTTTCAAGTTTTGGGTGTAGTTTTCCTTTAACAAGCAGAAGAGGACCAGAGTTGGTATTCAGTTTGACCATCACCCATCTGCCGTCAGTATCGGAAATGGAGTTTACAAGGGACCATTTGAGACTCTTATGAATAAGAATAGCAACTCCTCTTTTTTTTGAGGTATAGGATGATTCATAGATCTAACTGACCCAATCTTTTTTAAGTCTATGAACATCCTCTTCTAATAATTTTGTTTCTTGAAGGAAAGCAATTTGTGTTTTATGTTTTTTGAGATGTGAAAGAATTTGCTTCCGCTTACAAGGAGAATTAAGTCCCTTCACATTCCATGTAAATAAAAGTATGTCACTCATATTGTTAGTGTTAAAGAAAGGGAATAATGGCTGTAGTGTGAAGGGATAAATAAATGAGGCAGAGGATGATTAGAACACAATATAGAGAGCTTACGTATATGCAGAAAGTGGCAGGAATATTCAAGCCAAAAAAAGTGAGATATATGATACATGAGAGGCACAGATATCTTATTACATTTAGAATACAGATAGGGAAGAAGAAAAGTCATTGACAACAACAGCAATACCAGTAAGTTTAATAACAAAGAAAATGTTTTATGGGTGTGAGGAGATATGAGTCAGACAACTGGCTAAGAGAATCTCTCATCACACTCTGGGGCGTCGTTGTAGGGAGGAGACTAAGGAGGACCTGTTATAAATAGCAGCCCAAACCTAAGTCTGATCCCAGTAATATCATAAAGTAAGTATTTCTGATAAGCTAAACTGAAAGGGAATAATACCAAGAAAGGCAGGGGACTGTAATAACCTCAGCTTAATTCTAAGCTAACAGGACAAGGTATAAAGATAAAGCTAAACACCAGAACTTATTTATAAACATTAGTAAAAATAGTACAAGATATACCAACTCGAAATAACAGTAAATTAAAGAACCATATATGAGATGCCAGTATAGCCTAGACATAGATCAATGAATTCAGGGAGCCAGGTGGAATGCAAATGAACAAATATAAAAGGAAAAGTAGATCATTACCACATTAGAGCGACTCTGAGTATACTTTGCAGTGCAACATAATAAATACAATATTGAGGGGGAAAGAAGAAAAGGGAGGTCAATTTAAGCCCTTATGCCCCGAGCCAAATGCAAATCGGGATTATGTGGAAAGGTATAGGCTTCAGTGATAACTGTAGACAGAAGAGATAGTCATAGTAAAGTTCAGCTCCGATTACTCAAAAATTGCCTAAATAGGTGTTATATGGGAAGACTAGGTCAAAAAGACTTGGCCCAGTGAGCCCCAAAACAGGAGGGACCACACAGCAGTGGATTTCTATGATATCTGAAGGCTTCGAGTAAAATAAGGAGCATAAGGAAGATGCAGATTGACAATCCTTTGCAACAGTACACCAAACATAGCCCACCTCTTTGAGTGCTAATGCTAGTTCCATATTGTAAACAGGAGGTAGTAAGAATAATGGAGCGTAGGGAAGGAGATGGATTAATTGTAGTTGTCAATAGTATTAAGAACCTGTCATCAGGAGAAGGAAGGGGTAAATTGCCTTGTAATATATAATAATTCACATATGAAAAAAGAAAAGGCAATAATCAGGATGCATATCGATTGAAGATATGCAACTGAACAGCCAAAAGACTATAAACCTGATGCACTGCTAAACTAGAGAGTAAAAGGCTAGATACAGACAACCTGTTTAGTGAGGTAATGTATAAGATCTAACACTAAAATAATGGGTTAGAAAAGCATTGCTGATATACCAAAGTTCCCTTGAAGACCTTTAAAATGCTCATTTAAACACTGCAGCAAAAAGTAAATTGATTGCGCTGCGATGTACAGCCTTTGATTTCTGCACCCACTGGGAGCGAAAGCAACCAGGTAGCATAGACTGTAGAGTGGGCGGCTAGGCAGAAAAAGTGTACTGGCACTCCCTTTAAGTATCCTGGAAGCAAAACCTACCAAGATATAGCAACTGTGGCCATATTACTGACCATTTAAGCTCATGACACCTTAGATTTATTAGCAGGATTATGACTATTGATGTTCTTGCATTTGGTCTTTGCCTTACGTTTCTTTTTGGGCAGCTCTAAAGATTTGCGGTGGAAACTTGCAACAACTTCTGCCCATGAAGTATCAGCAGAAATACATCCCTGAGGTACAGGGCCCAAATTAGAAGGATGTTTGTCTGAAATTTGCTGGGAAAGATTCTCCTGTGAGGAGTGCATGTCATCCTCCAAGAGAGAAAACTTATTGCTCAAAGGAATAGAGGGGTTGATTTGAAAGTGAGAGGCTGCAGCTTGGGGTGTTTGGGGGGAAACCTCGCTAGAACAGCTTGAAAGTCTTGAAGAATAATGCCCCAACAGAAGCTTCTCTTGCAGCTGTGTTCATTGTCTTGAGGTCAAATCAGTTGTGGTGTTGCTGCTTGGGGCTGCGAGTTCTGCAACACTTTCCCCACGTTCCTGTACCTCATCATCCACCCTCCGTGTGGATGCCAAAGCTGTGTTTGGGTTGCCAATTGCTGCTGAACCTCCAAGGGAAAGATTACAGAGAGAGACCTCCAGATAGTTGGCTAAGGCATCAGGGGTTTCAGAATCCTTGAAGAAAGAGCCTGAGAAAAGGCGTAGTGGCACGAGGTAACGTAGAGCAAATGTAATGCTTCTTTGGTGGAGGATTTGTTTAAGTGGATTGTAGGCATTCCTTCTGATGGTTAAATCTTTTGAAAAGTCTCTGTAGATGGAAATATTAAACTCTTGCCACTGAAGTTTCCCCATTTCTCTGGCTCATTTCAGTATTAATTCTGTATGGGAATAGTTCAAGAAGCGAGCAATGATGGGCCTTGGTTGCTGGTCTGATGTTGGCCTGGGACCTAGAGTGCGGTGAGACGCTCAATGATTATCGTTAGGTCAGGAGACAGTTTAAGCATTGCAGGCAGCACATGTAATAAAAGTGCATTAGTGTCTCCTAATTCTACACCTTCAGGGAAGCCAAAAAATCGTAAATTGTTGCGACTATTACGATTTTCAATAGCATCGACTTTGGCTTGTAGGGATTTAATAGTTCGATCTTGATTGCAGACAGTAGCCTGGAGGTCATGAATAGTCGTGGTGTTACAGGCCGTTGCTTTCTCATTAAATGCAATTTTCTGGCTAAAAGTTTCAAGAGTGGTTGCATTCTGTTGGGTGGAGGTTTTTAGATCACTAATCTCAGCAATCAGTTTAGAAGACATTACTTCCACTCTAACAAGTGAGCATTGCTGTGCTTGGAGAGCTGCCATAATGCTGAAAGAGGAGGCCTAGTATGCAGCAGTACAGTGTAGAATAATTGAATATAAGTAGATGATGGATCAAAAATGGCTTACAAACTGTGTCAGGCAATAAGATCACAGGATGGTCACGGGAGTTGGTACCAAAGAAAGGTCTGGTGAAGGCTGGATGAGGTTAGATTGCAATCATTCCCGTAGAGATTCTGAACTATGCTGCCATCTTCTGCCTGGTCAGGCCATGCCCCCCCATACAACCTTTTAAAAATATCACTTTCCTTTGTTTGGACAGTTTCACTTGGTAAAGCATTCCATTGTCTCAGTACTCTCTATGTCAAATATGATTCTCTGGTAAATGTCCTATACCTCCTCCCTTGTAGCTGCAGGTGGTAACTCCTTATATTATGAGTACAATCTCTGCACATAGACTTTTGTCTCTGAGTATAATGTAAAGTAGTAATACATCATCTCTATTTCTCATTTTCTCCAACTATATTTAACCCTAGGAATTAAGGCTTGGTTTAAAAGCATGCCCTTCTAGATCATATATATGCATTTGGTGAATCTTCTTTGCACTTTTTCTAATATTTGGAGTTGTCCCTTTAATGTGAGTGCCCAGAATTTAAAGCAATAATCCAAGTATTGTCTAGCCAAGGATCTATACAAGGGCATGATAACATTTCTGTTTCGGTATCCAGTGAGGATGGTGACTGAATATGAGCGACCGTCAAAATGGTGACTCATATTCAACACTTTCCTCTTGGGCTACCCTAGAAGGATAACAATACTGCATAACCGTGAGTGTACTAAGAGCCGACAGGAAGGGGGAGGATAGCGAGGGGAGGGACAAGGAAGGGGTTTTGAGGGACTGCAGTACCTGGTGTCACTGAGCTAGCCATGTTGTATGGTGTTGTGGGTGACTAGCTCAGGTGTGGCAGGTACAGGGTTCGGGACTGGGTGTGGGAAACATTTGCTGCTGCCTGCAGCTGAGGCACTTAATTTTATCCAGATGCAGGGATATTGCCCCTTCCCTGACATGCACCCCCCTGGAGTTGAGAATCCTTTTTCAGGGCGGTGCAGGGAAGAAGTGGGGCACAGCCCATCTGCAAAAACAGTTGTTTACTTGTCCGGAAGTCATGTTACAATGGAGTGTATATCGCTGATCTACTTTTCGGCGATATACACTCGCCATAATATCAATCGCTATTATGACATGGAACCCTCTGTTTCTACTACAAAAATGTATTTTTATGTTGCCTAGAATTCTAATTGCTTTATTTCTGATTTGTTTATTATTAATTGAAAATTACAGGTCAGGCTGAATAATAACTCATAGATCTCTTTCCTGATCTGCACTACTTAGATGTGACTGATGAAATTATATTGTTTCCTGCAATTGTGCTTACCAAAATGTATTACCCAACATTTATCTTTGTTAAAATTCATATCAGTTGTCAACTCATTCTTGTATTCTGTCTAGATCCTCTTATAACTTTAATGTATCTTAACCAGATAATGCCGTACTGCCAATCATTTTGTTGTGTGTGAACTTGATAAAATTACTTTTGATTCCTATCTGCAAATCTGATACATAGAGTGTGAGTAGATTTGGATCCAAGACTAAGCCCACTGGCACTCCACTCATGACAAAACTGTTAGAGAATCCTCTATTTTTACGGCTTGTGACCACTTATCCAACCAACATCCTATCCACTTAACAAGCCTTGTATTCAAACCCATACCAACTACTTTCATAATCAGCTTTCTGTGTGGCACTTTGTTGAAGGACCTTAGTGAACTCAATTTAGGAGAAGTCAGAGATCTTACTTTAATATTTGTGTTCATTTCATAAATTGAGCCTATATAGGATTTGCAACAGTGTTAGGTGAAACTGTTCTTCCACCAGTGGGATTTTGCTAAACCATAATTTCTGCCTGGTGAAATTAACTCTGCAGAATTTACTGCTCTGTCTTCCCTTTCTCCTAGTTTTTAAAGAATGGGGTTTTGATTCCACAGTGGAATTTCTCCTGTAGGAGTTTGAATCCTGTCAATGGAATTTTTATTCTACTTCGAGGAATTCTGCAGTTTGTAATCCAACTATAACCCAGTTCCATTCTCCCATGAGAAATCTGTGAATCAGAATTTGGTATTTACACTCTCTCACTAACTTGCACTCTTTACAAGAGATTGCGAGTACCCTACTGGATAACAAGAAAAAAGAATGATACAGAATGTTGCTGACAAAATGAAAAACAGTTAATCATTTTAGCTTTCGTTCAGCAGAGGAATCTAGCCATCCTAATGTCTAAGGGTTTCTAGTCAAGCTCACATTGTAATTAATAAATTAATAAATAAATTAATTAATATGTTGACCAGGTAGGTGCTCTGGTCTTTGGGACCATTTTCTGGCATGACCAGCAAGATGGCACAACGTATTAAACAGGGCAAGCACAAAATAGCAAACAATGAGACCACAAATGTGACAAGAGTTATTAAGATGGAATGATACTGTCAATGAACCCTGACAGGCATTGTACACGTCAGCAATCAGCAAATATGGAAATACCAGCACAAATGTGCAAATACCTCACCAGGGTTTCAAGACTGACCCTGACAATCAAAAACAATAATTGCATATTTACAGGATAAAACAATAAGTGAAAAGATATACCAATAGGACTTGTTAATCTAATTACGACACTCACTGATTTTTGTATTTAAGGGACACGTTCAGGCAAAGGAAGCAATGAGGGCAGTCCTAATGTGCAATTTAAAAAGGGAGTGAGTCAAGACAGCAGAGGGAAATAGACAAGCTGTTTCTGGGCCTAGAGGCACCAACAGAGAAGGCCATTTGACCAATGAAGTGACAGTTTGGGGAAACTCCAGGAGAAGATGTGAGGAGAACTGGAGGCTCCAGCCACCAGGCTTGTGCTTGAGGAGGAGTGATACTGATGAGAACTCTTTCTCCCAGATTGATCTTGTCAACCAGACTGTCCAGTACACACTCATCAAGGGATTGTGGGGAGAACCACCCATGGGCCTGGTAGAGGGAGCAATTATGAGCTGACTAAGAAGTCAGTAAGGCAAACCTGCAAATGCTGTTGCAAGCTGAGTTGAGCCTGAACAGGTTGGAAGATGAAGTTTTTGTATAAATAGTGGAGCAGTAGTCCAGAAGTGCCAGGATGCAATGCAGTAATGCTGCAGTATAACACAAAATATTGCAGTATACTCCAGGGAACAATGTATTTAAATGGCAACTGAGCCCTTTTGTCATGCAATATTTTGTGACATGTCATTTGTTGGCAGCTGCAGGTTATTGCATTGCAACATGGCTGGCTACTTTGTAAACTATCATGTAACCTGATTGGTCAGCTAAGGTCTTTACCTGTGGTTAAATTCTGCAATAACCCATGATTGAGGAAGAGGGGATGGAAGGGGGGGGATACAAAGAGAGACAGACAGACAGACAGACTTAGCAGAGGAGAGCTGTCTTTACTTTAGTGAGAAGGAGACTAAAGGGCAGTCTACTACTGATGCACAGAATTACAAGAGATGAAAACAGACTAGCCAATTTAGGATACATCTTTTCAGTGTAAAAATAATGCAATCAAAGGACACACTACGAAGCTACAGAGTTAATTACTGATAAAAGGTTTTGCATCGAATGTATAGTTGATGTTTGGAATTTGCTACTTATGTTTTTGGCTGAGAAAAATAGCACTACAAATTTTAAACTGTGATTGGACAAATACATGAGTGAAAGGAATCTAGTTAACTGCTATAACTGAGAAATTAGGGAACGGTCTTGGTGGGCTATATATAGAGTAGCCTACTTCCATCTTAAGCAATACTAAGGCAAATCAAAGGAATGGTCACCACAGTCTGAACAAACAGTGCTAGTCCTAATGAAGTTGGAAAACTCCACACAAACAAGGTAAAATGGCAGGAATGGACTGCACAAAAGGAGACTGAAACAAAAAGCGCATAATTTTGCAAATATTTTATTTGTACTTAATACTTGCAAATTACAAAGCCATGCCACTTGCATGGAAAACCTGTTGAGCATGCCACTGTGTTCTCCAATACCAATGTTGTAATGTGTAAATATTAAGTACACGTAAAATGTTTAAGCAATGAAGCTTTTTGTTTTAGTATCTTTTTGAGTGGCCCATACCTGTCATTTTGCCTTAACACCACAATATGTCCTATAGTGAAATACCATTAGGATATATACATTGCTGCTTGGAGAGTAAACAGTGGAAGCATGCAGCAGAATGGTATTACAGTATAAAGCACATGAACAGGAAACTCTTACTATGAAAAGAGGTCTCTTAGTACATACATTCTAGTGCAGGGGTTCTCAAATGGTGAGGCCAGCTTCCCTGGGGAGGCCCCAACCTGTTCCAGGGGAGGCTCAAGCAAGTCTGAAAAAGTACTGTATTTAAATTTTGAGTTTTATATATTGTGTGTGAAGAGATGAAGCAAACTGAGAGGATAATAGTGAGTGAATTTAATGTATTTATTTACTAATAGGTGACAAGGAAAGGTGAATGCGCCAAGGCTCATCTCAGGTGTACTTGGGGAAGGGTAGGGAGTGAATACATTTCAAAAGGTAACTGCAAAACAATGAAGAAATACACAATGAACAAAATAGTGCAAACAGATATGAACAACAAACTAATAATGAGTGGTGGTAATTGATCAATTTGTAGCCTGATGGCAGAACAGCCCAAATACAAGGGTTGAGCATAGAAGTGCAAAGAGCAATAGCAGGAAGGAGTAAAGTAACCCCTGAGAAGTTGCTTAGGAGCAGGGAAGGAGGAGGAGAGGCAAAGTGTGTAGGAAGGTTATTTCATATAGAGAGGAAACAGAAAGTAGTCTGACCCATGAAGGTACTGCAACAAGGGGGTAACAATGGTTCAAGAATGAAAATAGTGGAGCAAGTAGGCTGGCCTGTGGGGGGGAGGTTACAATAAGCTGAATAACAATATGTGTTTGTTTTATTTACTTGTTAATCAGATAACACCTTTGAGCACAGGAGCTCTTTTTCAAAGGTTCCGCGTCAATACAAGACAAAGAACTGAATGTGAGCCAAGTACTCAAAGGGGTTTCAATATATTCATGGTGTACTGCGCAAAGTACAGTGTGTTATTTTTCTTTGGGGAGGCCCAAGATTATTTCAGTTTTTAGGGGAGGCTCAAAATATTTTCCATGGATCTGGGGGAGGCTCACTGTGACAAAGTCTAAGAACTATTGTTCTAGTGCAATATAATGGCCAGATGTCCCCATATATATGTCATGAAACCAGTGCCCCAGCTGAGTCTGTATTTTTATGAGCTGAAATTGCCATGTTCTTTTTTCCTGTTTTCTTTTATAGTTGACCTCAAGTACCCATACTGATATGTCTAGAAGTGAGGCTAGGTTGGGAGAAGTGGGGTCTTAGTGGTACGGTGGTTATCTTATTTGATAGTGTTTGCTTGTAGAGTTTGGCCTATGGTAAGTAGAATCAATGTGACATCAGAAATGCCCAACATAAATGGGTTGAAGTTTGTACATTTAAATATTAGATATATTACAGCACATACAGATGAACTGAAGTTATGGGTTGAATGTGAAAAAATGGATGTATTAACGGTAAGTGAAACATTGGCTAACATCATTTGCAAATGAATGCATTGATCTTGATGGTTAAACATCCTACAGAAAGGACAGGGGCAGAGAAAGAGGAAGAGAGGGAGGGGTTCTTGTGAATGTAAAAGATAGCCTTGTAAAAGAACAAATAAAGGCAGGTCATCATAATAGTGTAAAAGATTACTTGACAGTTAGAATTTTGCTAGGTGGAACCCAAAGAACTGGGATTTATGTTACATGTATGTATATATCATGGCCTGGATATTCAAAGGGGATGCGTATGGCGCAACAGGGTTGCACCATGCGCAACCCCTCAATGTGCCCCGGCATGATATTCAAAGGGGAAAGTTGCAATGCACAACTCCCGATGCGCCGGGGTGCATCATTAATGTATGCGGCACAAATGCAGGGGGCGTGTCCATGCATATGTGACACATTGCAATATTCAGCCCGGGATGTGTGGTGCATATGCTGGCACAACCATGCCATGCGCTGCTCAGGGGGCCGCAAAGTTGTACCAGATAAATCAAGGAACAAGTCCAGACCACCAACAGATGGGCTGCTGTATTGCAGGGTGCAACACAGCAGCCGCAAGCCGTGGGTGGCCACCCGCCCACCCAGAACACCGTCCACAGGCACCCTGCCCTGGGAGTGTTGCGCCCCCCCACCCTGTCACCGGATCACAGACATATGTAAATGTAGAATCCCTGGTGGTCCAGTGGCAACCCCCTCATTGCCTGATCATGGGTAGGTTTGACTTCATAGCCCTGGTGGTCCAGTGGCGATCCCCCCCATCTCCCGATCACGGGCAGTTGTAAACTCACATCCCTGGTGGTCCAGTGGTGCACTCCTCTAAGCCCGATCCTTGGGCACAATGGAAACTACCTATCCTGCTGGTCCTGGGGTGCCCCTCTCCACCCACCCGCAGGGTCCCCACCCACCCAGCACCACCCTGTCATCAGCGGGCGGGCAGCACCCCACCCGCATGCTGCCCAGCTGTCCACCAAATGACAGCATACAGTATGATTTGTACACCTATTGGTTCACTGCATGGACCAATGGGCATGCAGACCATACTGTACTACACAGACCTGCTATGTGAATGAATGCATTGGACCAATAGGTGTACAGATTGTACTGTACACTGTCATTCAGCAGCTGGGCAGCATGTGGGTGGGGTGCTGGCACCCACCAATGACAGGAGGGGGGACTGGGTGGCAGGGGGACCTCTGTGGGTGTTTGGGGAGGGGGGTACCTTTGGACCACCAGGGATAGGTCATTTCATTGTGCCCACGATCGGGTGAGAGGGGCGTACCACTGGACCACCAGGGGGTTTACAACTGCCCACAATTAGGCAATGGGGGGATCACCACTGGACCACCAGGGCTATGAAGTCAAACCTGTCCACGATCAGGTGATGGGGGTTAATCACTGGACCACCAGGGTTATGTTCTATGAATGCCCATGATTGGGAGGTAGGGAGTTCCCACTAGACCACCAGGAATATTATCTGTACCTTTGTCCTCGATCAGGCATATGGGAATGGGGTGACTTCCATGGCACCGCAGGATGATGCTCCCCAATGGCTGCAGCCTGGCAGGATGCCAGGTGCAAGTTACCGGGGATCAGCACATCGCATGCAAATGGGGCCATAATGACATGCAAATGGCCCCATTTGTGTCTTGTATGCATAATGGCCTAATTTGCATGCCCCATGCTGAATATTGCAGGGGATATGCCTAGCGCAACTGCACTTGCACTGGTGCATCCCCCTGCTCCTGTTCCCTGTCTTGTGCTGGTGCAGTGCCATGTGCAGTGTGTGTGCCCTCTGTGCCATATTCAACAGTGCTGAGCCATGGTACAGCACCGTTGAATATCACCTGGTCCATGCCCTGGCGCAGCCCAGTTGTGCTGTGCCCAGGCTTGAGCCACTGCCCGAAGCAGTCTGAATATTTGGCCCCATGTATATACCACCCAAATTTTCAAGGGCAGATATTGCTATACTAGACAAACTATTCATTTTAGATTGGAACAATAAAGAACATATTATTATGGGAGATTTTAATTTGGATTGGGCAACACTTGGTAATAATGATAAAGTGAAAAGTAGGCAGTATAGTGCTGTGGTTTAAGGCTCTGAGCTGCAAACCTGGAGACCTGGGTTTTAATCCCACAGACCCCACTTGCATACTTTGTGGCCCCTGAGCCCATTTAACTTCCTTGCGCTCCCAGGTCTCACCTTTAAACAAGCTGCAGCTTAGTGTGTCTCTCCTGGTTAAAAAAAATGTGGCTGCAAGAGGATATTATCAAGTTATAAATGAACAAACAAGGAAAAACTATAAAACTGGGGTGTGTGAGGACTGTTTTTGATTGGGTGTTAACAAATAAGATACACTTTTCAGCTGATTCAGGTGTCCTAAAGAATACAATCTCCAACAATTGTCCTGTCTACATGATTAGGAAAAAACAAAAAACAATGTTAAATGAAATAATTCATAGGGAAATTAGATCTTTTAGGTACCTGACTGATGATCATTTTGCAAAAGAGGTTGGTAGTATTAATTGGTCTCCATTGTATAAAATAAGAAATATATAAGATACAGTGAACTATTTTACAACCCAATTAGTGAATATTTTAAATCATTACGTGCCTAAAAGGAAACAGAGAGTGAAAACAAAATGTTCACCCTGGATAAATGCTAAAGTATTTAATGGTTTAGAATAAGGCATTCATTATGGAAACAATACAAAAAAACAGGAATGCAACGTGATCTAATTATTACAGTAAACTTAGAAATAAATGTAAAGTAGAAATTAAAAAGGCCAAACTATCATATCACAAAGAGGAACAAATGAATAATTTAACGAATCCCCAAAAATTTGGGAATCCTTTAAAGAATTTTATCAACCATTGGGCAGTAGTAAGATCAATAAACTTAAAATTGGAGAGATAGTATTAAATAATGAACTAGAAGTAGCAAATGCATTTAATTATTTTTTTACAGACATGACTCAGTATAAACATCAAACAAGTCAAAATCTCACAGATAGGAAAGACTATATTAAGAATAAAAAACACCCTATAGTGGATAAAAAAACTATGCCTGAAAACAAAATTGGTTCTTATACAGTTGGCTTCTTTAGGGAGAAGAGAAAGGAAGTTCTTTCTCTACTGAAGAATCTAAATGGGAATAAAGATCCGGGAGTTGACCAGTTGTCCCCAGGACTGTTGAAACTGGCTGCAGAAAACTGACAAGACTGATAACTTATCTTTTTAACTTATCATTGTGTCCAAATGGGGTGCCAGACCAATGGAAGGCAGTAGTCATAAAACCAATATTCAAATCAGGGGATAAATGATTGGTTATCAATTATAGACCTAGATCAGTTGTGCCTGTGTTGGCTAAACTGCTGTAAAAATAGTTTTTGGTCATTTATCAACATACTTAGAAAGAAAAACAACTTCTAACATAGAATCAATATAGATTCATATGGGGGGGGGATACAGCACGTTGTTGGCCTTGGTCAGGTTGACAAGTGACATTTATGATGGTTTGGATACAGGGTTGTTACCTGGAGTACTCTTTGTGGACCTGACCAAGGCCTTCAACCTGATAGACCACCCCATACTGATTCGTAAATTACAGTTGATTGGAGTGTGTAGTTACACATTAGAATGGTTTTGACAGTACCTAAAATATTGGAAAAATTGGTTAAAATTGGATCTGTGAGATCCACTATGACAGAAATTCACACTAGAGTAACACAAGGTTTAGTCCTGGGTCTGAATCCTGTTTTTGGTATTTATAAATGATTTGCTAAACATCTGTAATGAATTGTCAACAATAATGTATGCGGATGATACAGTGCTGTATTGCACAACAAAAACAGAGGGAGACCTAGAAGTGAAAATACAGCCGTCTTATAGCGCCTTACAAGAACGGCTTGTAGATAATAAGATTTTGTTGATTGAGAAAAAAAACAAGACCACGGTTTTTGGAACAAAGCAAAGACTACAAAATACCGCTATGAAAATAATGGGGTAACTGGAACAAGTTTAGAAGGGGTGTTAGCCTTTAATTATCTTGGTGTTACATTGGATAATACACTGTCCCTAAATGAATATTTTACTAAGGTAACAAGCAAAGTAAACAGTAAATTAGGTCATCTGTACAAAAATAAAACACCTGCGCTTACTCTGCTGTCCCGCCGGCATCTTCATCTGTCCTTGTCCCATCTTCCCTATTCCCCACTCCCACCCCTTTACCGCCTCTCCTAGTTCTCACCACACCCCACTTACCATCTCTCCACTGTCCCCCACCCCACCCACCAATAACCCACCATGACAAAGTAACCCCGGCCTGAGGTTACTGCCATATTTCTACACCCCCTCTTCCTCTATCTATTCCCCCTTCCTCTCAGTAAGGCCTACTGTGCTGAGTAATAACCTTCCTCACCTAAACAAACTCTCTGCACTCTCCCAGAACTTGTAACTGTAACATTTGTTCTACTCACTGTGATTTTGTTTCCCCATAGTTCCTTCTGTGTTCTAGTAATGTAATGTGAATTTTATTCTTTCCTTATGCCTGATGTGGAACCTCTGTAAATGAGCTTGAAGCTCAAAGGTTGTAATCCTAGACTTCAATAAACAAACAAACAAACAAATAGTCTATCCGGAAAAGCAAAGCAAAATGTTTCCCTGGACTAACGGTGCACAGGGCCAAGCATGAGGTATATCAGCTGGCAAAGGATTGTGGAGGTTCCCCAGACATACTGGTCCACCTGGGTACCAATGACATTGAGGGAAATAGTGAGCTAGAGATACAGGCAATGTTCAGGGAGCTTGCCAGGGTCTGTCATGACATAGGATGTGCTATTTCCTTCTCAGAAATCCTGCCGGTGCCAAGAGCTAGTGGGGAACACAAGAGGAAGATTAGGGAGATAAACCAGTGACTCAGGGAGTGATGTGGGGCCAGAGGGTATGGGTTAATGGGGGATTGGGGGGAGACCTGAGAGGATAAGGGGCTATATGCTAGAGATAGGCTCCATCTCAGTTTGGAGGGGAAGGAAATCCATAAGTTGAAAAGAGAGGGGTTCATTGGTGAAAGGTGGGGTTTAAACTTGTGATGGGGAAGGGAGGGGAGAAAAGGCTATCGAGGGGGGTCCGATAAAGGAGGGGCTCTGTCTCCAACCCCTTGGGGAGCTGGAGGAATGCTGAAAAAGGCCAACTGCTAAGGTGCAGACAGGGGGAAAACAGAATCCCCATGGGAACTTGAGCAGGGGAAATGGAAGTATAGGGAAAGGGTGGAAGGTAGTCCTGCTAAATGCCAGGAGCTCGGGCAATAAATTGCCCGAGCTCCAGGCGATACTATCTGAGCGAGAGGTGGATGTGGCAGTGGTCACTGAGACCTGGGCCACCGCAGGGCACAACTGGGACTTGAACTTAGAGGGTTACACCATGTTCAGGAAGGACAGGAGGGAGGAAAGGGAGGAGGGGTAGCAATAATTGTCAAAAAACTGCATTGGCATAGGAGGAGTGGAGGAGGTGGAGGGAACTGTGGAGGCAATTTGGGTCACCTTGATCACAGGGGGGGGCAAGAGAGTAAAAATAGGAGTGGTGTATAGACCACCTGCGTTGGCAGAGGAGCTGGAGGACAGTCTGGTGGCAGACGTTGGCAGACACTGCAGATTGGGCTGGGGAAGGGTGGTGGTGTTGGGGGACTTAAACATGCCAGGAATGGACTGGGAGACTATGACATCCTCAGTGGCCAGGGAACAGAGGTTGTTGGATGTCTTTCAGGACGCATTCCTAACTCAGCAGGTGGGGGAACCAACCAGGGAGGTGCAGATTCTGGATGTGGTCCTGGAAGACAGTGACCAGATTGGGGGGCCTAGAGGTAAGGGACCCGTTGCTGGGGAGTGACCATGCCACGGTCTGGTTCTGCCTGGACTTAGGAGAGGTAGAAGGCTGCACAAAGACGGAGGTAACTGACTTCAGGGGGGTGGATTTCAAGGAAATGGGAAGGATCCTTAAGGAGCATTTGGATAGGATTGGGCTAGACATGGACACTGACAGTTGGTGGGAAATCATCAGGATGGGGGTGCAGGATGCTATCAGCACCTGTGCAAGACTAAGACAAAAATGCGGTAGGACCCGAAAACCCTGCTGGTGGACCAGGGAGGTTCAGGAGGTGGTGAGGGGAAAGAAGACGGCCTATAGGCATTTCAAGTGCTCAAGGAGTGAAAGGGATCGAGGGGAGTATGAGCTGATGGCCAGAAGGGCCACTAGAGTGGTGAGAGCAGCTAAGGCAAGGAAGGAGCAGAACCTGGCCAGGGAAATTAGTAGAGGGAACAAGGAGTTCTTTAGACACATTGGGGAAAAACGAAGGGTGAAGGGGCAGATTAGCAGGATTAAAACGGGGGGGATGGGCACAAGACCCGGGTGAGCAGGTTGAGGTACTAAATGAGTACTTCACCTCAGTTTTCACCAAGAAAAATGGGGAACCTGCATCATACATGAGAGGAAACAGTGAAACTGCGGAGGGGGGGACCCCTACCGATCAGCGGGTCTGGGGAGGGGGGGGCCATCACTGGCAGGAGGGGGGATTTGCAACAGTGTTAGGTGAAACTGTTCTTCCACCAGTGGGATTTTGCTAGACCATAATTTCTGCCTGGTGAAATTAACTCTGCAGAATTTACTGCTCTGTCTTCCCATTCTCCTAGTTTTTAAAGAATGGGGTTTTGATTCCACAGTGGAATTTCTCCTGTAGGAGTTTGAATACTGTCAATGGAATTCTTATTCCACTTCGTGGAATTCTGCAGTTTGTAATCCAACTATAACCCAGTTCCATTCTCCCATGAGAAATCTGTGAATCAGAATTTGGTATTTACACTCTCACTAACTTGCACTCTTTACAAGAGATTACGAGTAATCTACTGAATAACAAGGAAGAGAACGATACAGAATGTTGCTGACAAAATGAAAAACAGTTAATCATTTTAGCTTTCATTCAGCAGAGGAATCTAGCCATCCTAATATCCAAGGATTTCTAGTAAAAGCAGGGGGATGAGATAGTGGAGGTGGAAATCACAGCAGAGAGAGTGAGGGAAGCTCTCACGTCCCTTAAGACAGAGAAAGCACTGGGGCCAGATAAAGTACATCCCAGAGTGCTGAAGGAACTGGCGGATGTCCTGTCGAAACCCATGGCAGAGATTTTCAGCATTTCTCTGAGGACAGGGTGGGTGCCCCAGGACTGGAAGGTGGCGCATATAGTGCCTATCCACAAGGGGGGATCAAGGGAGGTGGCAGGGAACTACAGGCCCATCAGCCTGACATTGGTGGTGGGCAAGGTGATGGAGGGTATAGTCAAGGAGTGGCTAGGGGGGGACCTGGACAAGTCAGGGTGCTTGGATGATAGACAGCATGGATTTGTCCCAGGGAAATCATGTCAGACAAACCTCGTGAAGTTCTATGACTGGGTGACGAGTGCCTTCGGCCTGGGTAGACTGGTGGACATCCTCTTTCTTGACTTCAGAAAGGCGTTTGACTCTGTTCCTCAGGGGGGCCTGTTGGATAAGTTTGGAGAATTGGGGGTGGGGAACCAGATGATCAGATGGATAGTCAATTGGCTCCAGGACCGGACCCAGAGGGTCGTGGTAGGTGGGTTAGTCTCATCCCCAAGCAGGGTCATTAGTGGGGTCCCTCAGGGATTGGTCCTTGGACCCCTCCTGTTCAACGCTTATGTCTCTGACATAAGGAAGTGTATCAGGAGTAAGATGAGTCTCTTTGTGGATGACTCGAAACCGGGGGTGGTGGTGGATGGGGAGGAGGGGAAGGTGGCCCTACAGGGGGAACTGGAGGCTCTGGAAAGGTGGTCTAGGAAGTGGAAGCTGAGGGACAATGCAGGAAATGCAAGGTACTACACCTGGGAGCCAGAAACCCAGGCCAAGTGTACACCCTGGGAGGGGAGAGCTACAAGTCTCGATGGCTGAGAGAGACCTGGGGAGGTGGTGGTGGATGTCAAGATGAACAACTCAGAGACTTGTAGGAAGGCAGCATCCAAGGCCAACAGGATGCTGCGATGCATTGCTAGGGGGATCACCTCCCAGAAGGAGGGAAGTGACACTCCCTCTGTATAACTGCTTGGTGAGGCTGCACCTAGAGTGCTGCATGCAGTTTTGGAGGCCACACTAAAAGAGGGACATTGAACTCCTGGAGAGGATCCAGAGGAGGGCAACCAAAATGATCTGGGGCTTGGGGGACAGGACCTATGGGGAGAGGCTCGAAGAGCTACATATGTACATATTGGAAGAGAGAAGGGACCAGGGGACATGATAGAGGCCTTCAGGTACATGAAGGGGTAAATAGGGGAGAAGCAGTCAGGGTGCTCTGAAGGAAGGAGGGGCAACTAGAGGGCATGGGTGGAAGCTGGAGGGAGGGAGATTCAGGGGAGAAAGGAGGAGGTGCTACTTCAGTAAGAGGGTAGTGGAGCCATGGTATGTGCTGCCCAGGGGGCTGGTGGAGGCAGAGACGGTGGAGATGTTCAAGAGGGGGTGGGACAGGTACAAGGGAAGGGTTCTGGAAGCAAAGTCCAGTGCATCGAGAATATCTAAGACTGGGGAGGGAGAAGCCAGGGAGGGTGAGGGGGGCAGCAAGGTCAGCTCCCAGGGTGGGGGCTGACCAAATGAGCAGACATGAGAGACCATTGGGCCTATTCTGCTGTCATTTTAGTATGTTAGTAATTATCACTGCCAGCTTTAGAGTATAATTCGCTACCATTGATAAATATGACAGATACATTATTACACAGATATATGGCTATATTTAATAATATTTTAAGACTTGCCACTGGTTGTAGAAAACAAAAACATCATTGTAGTATGTATAAAAATGTTGGGACTTTTCGACCTGGACAGAGTATATTGTATTCAGTATTGGTGTTTATGCATAATACATTGAGATCAGAAACTCCAAAGGTGATATACAGTATGATAGATTTAGGAGAGTTAATAAAGCAAAGACTTTACAAGCAAATTCATTAAAATAATATCAAGAGAACAGTATAAATACAATGATTGCTGAGCACTCAATGACTTATTATGGTCGCAAACTTTTAAATAATTTAATAAAAACTGGGGTAGAACGTAATACAAAGAAAAATACATTTACAATTGGGCTAAGAAACTATTTGAATGCACAATCAGTTTGCTGCTGTTAGGATAATACTTGAAGTTTGTAGTACAGATGATACTTACACTATACAACTAATGTAAGTGTCTAGAGACCATATTGTATACTATATAATTTAGTATGATTTTTTAATATCTTTGGTTGTATGTGTTAGAAAGTTGTTTGTATTCTTATTGTATTCCCCTTTCCCCAGACGTTGCTGAAAATTGGTCTTTGCTCCAGTCCATTTTCCTGGTAAATTAATTAAATGAATAAATAAATAAATAAAATAAAGAGTTTTATCCTGGTTTGAATGGGGTATTTGGTATCTGACACATAATATCCTTCTGGGTATTTTTTTTCTTCATTCTTTTATATATCCCCTTCTGTCAGTGACACCTGCCCCCAATACCGCTTTCCTCAGTTTTTTTCTTGGCTGGTGCAGTGCCATGGAAAGCTCCCCAAGTGGGGTCAAGTGTAGGGACACCCCTCAATAGGATTTCTGTGTTCTGTCCCTTTTCAGGATAACAGAATTGAGGGTGGGGGTATTGTATTTACTGGTGCTACTAGCACTGGTGCCAGGGGAAATGTTCTGTTTTTCTTCACCTCAGTTCTAAGGCAGCATGTGGGTCACATTATGAACTGCACATGTTAAGCATGTCAGCACAATGAGGTCTGCCTCTGCCTCTTCCCAGTCTGTCACACACTATCACCTGTGGTCACCAGGTGGCAGTGTTGTGGTGGAGGAGACTACCCTCCCTACCCAGAGGAGTAGAGCATCTTCTGTGATACTTGCTCCTACCCCCAGCTGGCTCCCAATGACCCAGGGCTGTTCTTGATCCCAGGTCACCGGTATCAAAAGTGGTAGTGCCACTGCTGCACTGCTGCTGACCCATTGGTCAGTCTTCTGGGTGTTTTTTCCATTTAGTGAGGTGATCCACATGGTCTGATTTGCAGACATATGATCCATGTATTTATAGTACTTTGTTCTGGGCTGTCCAGATGTTTTTTTTTAACTAAATATAGAGGCAGATAGAAACACAGAAACATAGAAGTTGACGGCAGATAAGGACCGCAAGGCCCATCCAGTCTGCCCATTTCTTTTTCTACCTTATAAATGTGCCATCTGCCTTTGTTCTGTCAGTGGCCTAGCTATTCATACTCATTTGTATAGCTCCCTTATGCCTATCCCATGCCTGTTTGAAGCCCTGCACTGTATTCATAGCCACCACTTCTTGAGGTAGGCCATTCCATGCATCCACCACCCTTTCTGTGAAAAAGAATTTCCTCACATTTCCCCTTAATCGCCCCCTCTAATCTCATGCTGTGTCCTCTTGTCCTGCTTTTTTCTTATATTTAAACATGTTAGACTCTTTTACCTTGTTAATGCCCTTAAGGTGTTTGAATGCCACGATCATATCACCTCTCTCCTCCTTTGCTCAAGGGTATACATATTGAGCTCTGTTAATCTGTCCTCATATGTCTTCTGATGCAGTCCCTGCACCATTTTGGTTGCCCTTCTCTGGACTGCCTCAATTTGGTTAATGTCCTTGTGAAGGTGTGGCCTCCAATACTGCACGCCGCAATACTCCAGATGGGGCCTAACCAGTGTCTTGTAAAGAGGGATTATTACCTCCCTCTTACAACTTGTGATACCCCTACTAATAGACCCTAACACTTCCCTAGCCTTACCTACTGCTTTAGAGGTCTGCTTAGATGATTTCAGGTCATCAGTGATGATGATTCCCAAGTCTCTTTCTTCCATTGTGACTGCTAGCAACTCCCCCTCCCAGCCTATAGGTGGCTTCAGGGTTTCTCTTCCCTATGTGCATGATCTTGCACTTCTTTGCATTAAATCCCAGTTGCCACTCTTCTGACCATTTTGCTAGTTTATCCAGATCTCTTCTCATTCTGCCCACCCCATCTGGATCATCTACTCTGTTGCAGATCTTGGTGTCATCTGCAAACAGACAAGCCTTACCCTCTAGTCCATCTGCAAGGTCACTAATGAAGATGTTGAAGAGGACTGGCCCCAGGACTGATCCCTGAGGTGCCCCACTTGTGACTTGCATCTCTTCTGACTGTATACCATTTACCACCACTCTCTGTTTTCTGCCCGTCAACCAGTTTGCCACCCAGTTGACCAACTTCTGACCCACCCCGAGCCTACCCAGCTTATTTATCAATCTTCTATGTGGAACAGTGTCAAAAGCTTTGCTGAAGTCAAGGTAGGCGACATCAACTGCTTCCCCTTGGTCCACCACTCTGGTTACCCAGTCAAAGAAATCTATGAGATTAGTTTGACAGGACCTTCCTTTTGTAAACCCATGCTGTCTTGGATCTTGTGCCCTATGGATTCCAGGTGTTGCACTATCCTTTCCTTAAGGAGTGCCTCCATAATCTTGCCCACTACTGAGGTAAGACTGACTGGTCTGTAGTTCCCTGCCTCCTCCCTGTTACCACTTTTGTGGAGCGGGATCACATGAGCCCTTCTCCAGTCTTCTGGGACCTCTCCTGTGCTCAGAGACTCACTAAACAGTTCTGCTAATGGCTCTGCTAGTTCCACCTTTAGCTCCTTAAGTACCCTGGGGTGTATGCCATCAGGTCCCATTGCCTTATCCACCCTGAGCTTAGCAAGCTCTTGTAGGACCCTTTCTTTTGTGAAGGGAGTAGTGCTCACCTCCCTCCCCCCTGTGTCCATGGTGCTGAGCTGTGGGCCCTGCCCTACCTTCTCTTCAGTAAATACTGAGCAAAGTATTTATTTAGGATAGATGCTTTACATGGTCCTCCTCCTCACATGCTCCCTTTTCTCCATTAAGCTTAGCAATACCCCTCTGGACTTTCTCCTTTCACTAATGTATCTAGAAAGTCTTGTCACCTTCTTTACTGTTCGTGCTAGTGTTTCCTCAGTTTGGGACTTTGCCTGCCTTACTGCCTTCCTGCTTCCCTTAGGGCAGTTTGGTATGCCTCCTATCTTCATCCCGCTGTATTCCCTTATTTATTTATTTATTTATTTATTTATTTATTTATTTAAACAGCAGTTTGGAAAACCTTTGAGCCATAGGCTCATTTACAAAGGTACCTTGTCACAGTAAGACAAACTAAAATGCACAGTATAACAGTACAACACAGTATAACAGTAACTTAAGACATCGATACAAACAAGCTGGTACAGGTAGGATTGATGCAAACAATACCAGAGTTATGTTGTCCTTAGCAGCTTAGTAGTAAGCTTTGTCATAAGTATTGAGTACGGCTTTGACTAGTGGCAGTTACAGCTTCGGGTGTTAATAAGGTGGTTACGTAAAGAAGTTTTGAAGCACGATATAGTTGGAGCTTCGGAGATGGAGGGGGGCAGTGTGTTGAACCAGGAGGGGGCCCTAAAGCTGAAGGCTCTTTGGCCGTGAGAGGTCCTAGCTCTAGGGATAACAAGAGAGGTTTTCCTAGAGGTCCGAGTATGAACTAGTGGGACAGAGCGGCGTATGGTGGTGGTGGTCAATCCTGGTGGGGATAGCCCAAGGAGAGTCTTTTTTGTAAGGGTACAGGTCAGATATTTGAGGCCCTCATCAAGATCAAGTACCAGCGCTTTAGCATACAGTAGACAGGTGTGTGTTAGCCTAGGTGCCCCAGTAATTAACCTGCAGGCCATATTCAGAGTAGTGCGAATTTTATGGAGTGCGGTCTGATCAGCAGCACCATACACCGGCAGTCCATAGTCTAATATTTCCTGAAGGCCAGCCTTTTGGCTCTGACCTTTTCTGCTACTGTATTTGAGAACCAAAGTGGTTTCCTTCTTCTTTTGCACTTCCTTTTCTGTCTAACACAATGGGATGTTGCTTCAAGTATTGCATCCTTAATGCTTGCCCACTTTGCCTGTACCCCCTCACCTGTGTTTCTTTTTGCCAGGGCTAGCTTAACTCTGTTGGCCATCTTATTAAAGTCAACTCCTCTGAAGTCCCATATTTTTGCCTTGGAATGGAATGATTTAGATGTAGTAGCCAAATTGAACCATACCATGTGATGGTCACTGGCCCCCTAGGTGACCTTCTACCTGGAGATCTGTGATCCCTTCCCTGTTAGTCAGTACTAGATCTAGGATAGCCCTGTCTCTTGTGGGTTGTTGTACCAGTTGTTTGAGGCCCTCACCCTGCAGGGAATGCAATATGTGTCTAGTTCTGGCAGATGTTCCTGCTGGTATTGACCAATCTGTATCCGGCATGTTGAAGTCTCCCATTATGAGAACCTCCCCTTTAGCTGTCATGTTTTGTATATCTTCTAACAGTAATGTGTCTATGTCCTCCCCCTGGTCTGGGGGGCCTGTAGACAACCCCAGTTCTTATGGCTGCCCATTTCCTGTTTCCAGGATGACCCACAGTTCTTCTGGCTCCTTATGTGTATTCTGAATTTCTGTAGCTTTGATATTTTCATTGACATACAGGGCCTCCCCCCTTTTGCACCTCGATCTCTTCTGAACAATACATAGCCAGGTACTGAAGTCTCCCAGGTGTGGTTACTGGTAAACCACATCTCACTAATTGCTACTATGTCCAGTTTAGCCTCTGACATTATTGCCTGCAGGTCTGGGATCTTATTTCCCAGGCTGTGAGCATTTGTGTACATGATTTTCCACTGGCCAGATTTCGGTGTGTTAGTTGTTGGGTGAGGTTTGGCATTACCCCTGTGCATTGGTATGGGGAGACAAACCTTTTTTCTTACCTGGTGATGCAAATGAACTGCAAACATGCTGAATCCCTGTTTGACCACTAGCTGAGGGGGAGGGGTGTTCTTCCCATTTGACGTATGGGGTGCTGCACCCCTCTCCCCATTTTTCTAGTTTAAATATTCTGCAAAGACGTCAAACTTTTGCCCCAATGCACTGACTCCCTCCTTAGTCAGATGCAGTCCATCAAATTTAAAGAACTTTTGCTCCCAGAACTTTTGCAAGTTCCCTACAAATCTGTGTCCTTTTTCCTGGCACCAGCCCTTGAGCCACGTGTTTAGCTCCCCTATCTCCCCTTCTCTAACCTTCCGTCCATCTGCCCCCCTCTCCCAGACTGGCAGGATCTCAGAGAAGGAGATGCCAGATGAAATGGATGATAGTTTGTCACCCAGCCTGGTCAGGTGTTCCTTGGTGTCCACAACTGACCGGCTGGTGAGATCATTAGTCCCTATGTGTACTAGGACATCAATGTTTTCTCCTGCCTTTTGAACAATTTTAGCAATGCGGTCAGTGTCTCTCCATGCTGATGTACCTGGGAGACATCTGACCATTACCCCTGGCTGGAGATGGGTATCAACTCCCCGAATCATGGAGTCTCCTATGATCAGAAGTTTTTGGATTTCCTTTTGCTTTTTTGTTTTGGTTCCTGATTTGGGTGAGTTTTGTTGTGCTAGCTCCTGTGCGCAGTGTCCTGCTGTGCAGTGTCTTCTGCCTCTTTGTTTGATTTCAGAGATAGAGGCAGACACCTGTTTAAGTGTTTATATGGGTTTTGGAGGTAATATGTTGGAGAGCAGAGAGTGATGGGGCACCTGATTTGCCCTTCTAACCACCTGCCAACCTCCTGGTCCAACTACCCTCTGCGGTCGAGGTTTTTCTGTTGGATGCTGGGGAAATGGCGGTGGTTCTTATAATGTATTTCCTCTTGAATATGAAATTTGAGGCGTGCAATCTCTGCCCATGCTGCCGGAGCTGAGCCCTAAGATCTCAATGGCCCAGCATGTAGGACAGTATCCTAAATCCTGTAAGACTGTCCTTCTGAAAATTGTTCCACAGTACCTGCAGTTAATGATATCCATTCCAGATAAGTTGCTGGGTTTATAACCTAGTCAGAGTAATTAGAAGGAAAAAATGCAAGTAATGGTTTGATTGTGTTTTGTTTTGTTTAACTTGTATAACAAGTTAAATTACTAGTGCCCTGTAAATGAGCTCACCTTGTGGATGCCCCACTGATCCGCCCCTTCCTGCTCTGCCACAGGAAATGTCACAACTGTGGTACCCTATAAAAGGAGTATGTGTGGGGTGGTTGGGGATGGGGTGGGTGGCTGGGCCTTCCTGCCGAAAAGAAGAACCACGGATGAAAGAACAAGGAGGTAAGAGCAGAAACAATCAGTCAACAACAAATGCAGTAACCCTGAAAGCTTATCCTAATGTTAGATAAAACTGTAAAACCTGTAAAGCACCACCTGTAATAATTTCAGAGAAGATATACGCTGTAAGAAACACTTCGCTACAGAGAAAAATAAAGCAATGAAATGTTAGCAACAAACAGTAGCAATCCCCGTGAGTAAAGATTTTGTATCTTATGCTGTTTCAGAGCACTGTTTCTTCTAGCTTCTTACCCCTATTTGATTGGAGTTTGTTTCAGATCATTACAGTATATAGACGGGCTTGTATGTTTGTAGTCTTTAACTGGTGGGTCATGGAATAGCCATTTTAGCTTACTATCTTTACTTGAGCATGGTTTATAGTTTATTTGTAATGTTCTGGAGGGGTAACAGTATGGGGCTATAGGTAACAATAAGAGACCTATTGTCAGGTATATTTTTCTTTGTATTATATATAGTACAGTTTCTCATGATATTTTTCTGCACATTCTATGCCAGTGTTATGGTCTTGTTTGAATGTTTCTCTTCTTACAACCGAATTGTCTTATCCTAAGCTGATACTAAAAGGCTGTTTCCAGAACTGTTCATGGTTGACTGTAGCCTGAGAAAAATCTCTGATTCCTATGCTTTAAGTAGTCTTTTGGGGTCTCTAATTGAATCTCAGGGTAGGGAAGTATGGAACTACAGTATAGTAAATGTGTGAAATCTTTTCCTCCACCTTTGGCAGTTGTTGTATAGACTTCCCCTGCTCCATGGGGTAGTATGGTCAAATTCTGATTTGTGGCCCCCCCCCGATAGTCCTTCCCCTGTTGAGAAGATCAGCTATTGCTCTTTTAGGGGGATTGTTCCAGAGGGACTGATGGCAGTAGTTGATTTTTCCGGTATTAATGCTGCTTGTGTGATGGCTTGGGTGATGCATTGGCAGCCTATAATGGGGCTGTCTCCAGAGAACTCAATTCCATCTCACCAATCCATATATGACCCAGGTCCTCTCACCTGAGACACCCATGGTTTGACAGGGATCTTAAGGTGATGAAGACCATGGGTCAGAGATTGGAGCGTTGCTGGTGAAGAACTCCGTCAAAGGAGGATAGACTGGCTTTGAGAGATCACTGTGTTGATTATCAAAGAGGAATTGACTATAAGAAGGCAGAGTTCCTGTCTAGGGAGATTGTCGCAGGCAGGAACAGATCAGCTCTGCTCTTTTGGACTATGGACAGATTGCTTCATCCTGTCTGTCTACAAATGAAAAGAGCCTTCTCAGTAGCACTTTGCGAAGAGTTTGCTCTGTTCTCCTCTGAGAGGGTGTCCTCTTTTCAGGCTGGGATCCTACCAGAGGGTCTAGTTCAGTCAGGCCTGGGTGGAGCAGAGGTAGTCCCATTGTCTGGGTAGAGTTTTGGTCGCTGGGGGTGGCCGAGGTCTCCAAGGTAATTTCAAAGCTGCGGCCCACTTGTTGTGAACTGGACCCTAGTTCGACACATCTATCAGTGGGCTGTGTCGAGGCCATTGATCCAGTGTTCACTAAGATAGTTGGGTGTTTACTTTTGGAGGAAGTCTTCCCTGATGCCTTGAAGGAGGCGCTAGTGAAGCCAAAAAAAACCCAAAACATCTCTCGACCCCAAAATCTTGGAGAATTATAGACCTGTCTCTAACCCCCCCATTCCTGGGGAAGGTTGTGGAGAAGACAGTGGCTCTGCAGCTTGAAAAGCCTTTGACATCTACAAGCCATTCCATTCTGGATTTAGGGTGAGGCACAGTACAAACTTGGCACTAGTCAGGGTACATAATGATCTGCTTAGGGCTAGAGATCGAGGGCAACAGTCAGTTCTCATTCTCCTCGATCTATCATCAGGATTTGACACCGTGGACCACTTTGTGTTGTTGGATTGCATTAGAGTGTATTGTGGACTCACCGGTTTTGTCATCTACTGGTTTGAGTCCTGTCTCTTGGGCAGGAGGCAGAGGATGGTGATGGGGAACTTCTCCGCCTTCTCAATGCCCCTGACCTGTGGAGTGCCTCAGGGTTCAATCCTATCACTGATGCTGTTCAAGGTATACATGCTTCCTTTGGGCAGGCTCATTATACAATATACTCTGAGTTTTCACAGCTGCGCAGATGATAGTCAGCTGTATATGTCTTTTGTACCAGGAACAGTTTATGCCATCAATGTGCTGAATAAGTGCTTCACCAAGATCCAGGAGTGGATAAACTCTAATTGACTGAGACCTAACCCGGACAAGATGGAGGTACTGGTGATGGAGCCAGGTCACAGGCATGATGGGGATGCCTCTGGAATTCAACAGGCTTGATCCTGGGGCCTGTCCCAGTGATGGTGTTCTCTAGGGTGAGGAATCTGGGCATTGTCCTTGATGACAAGCTGACATTTGATGCTCAGGTGTCAGCTGTCGTCAAAAGTGTTTTTTACCACTTAAGGAACGTCACCCTGATTAAACCCCTAATTCTGCCCCGAAGACCTGCCATCACTAGTGCATACCTTTGTAACATCCAGGTTCAAATACAGTAACGCTGTTTATCTCAGGGTCAGTGGAGAGAACTTCCGTCAACTGCAGCTGGTGCAGAATGCAACAGCCAGGTTGCTGACAGGACTGTTTAGGTCCTGTCATGTGACATCAGTCCTGTGGTGTCTACACTGGCTGCTGGTCAGGTGGAGAGTTCTCTTCAAGATGGGCTTGCTTGCCTATAAGGCCCTATACAGATCTGGGCCTCCCTACCTGTCAGACCTTCTTACCCTGCCATCCCTGCCTGCTCTCTTTGTTCCTCAACCAAGGGCCTCATAGAGGTTCTGAGGACCATGCTGAAAACCTCAGGTGATCGTTCATTCAGGGCGGCTGCCCCAGTCCTCTGGAACTTCCTGCTAAGACCTTTGAGGGAGGCCTCTATCGTGGAGGAATTTGGGAGGGGCCTAAAGACTCTCCTTTTTAACCTGGCGTTCCCTGCTGACATCTTTTTTTTGCCTGTTAATACCTTCTAAAATTCCCCTTGCTGAAATTGTAATCATTTATGATGATTTTATGTATGCAATTGTATTGTTTTATTTATTTTATTTTATTTTATTGTACGGCACCCAGAGCATCCAGGATTGGGCACCTAACAAATAAAAAATTGATTGACTGATTGAGTTAGTTAATGGGTACTACATATGCAGTGATGCTCAGTAATAGATTCTGTTATAACTGTAGATATCATGAAACCAGTATCACAATCCCTTCAGTCTTAAGTACAGTGCAGCCCTAATTATCCAACCCCCATTCATCCAACCTCCATGTCTAACAGACGCTTTGTCCCCCACAATTAACAAGTGTAATCTGCTAGTTCCCATTACCATTAACTACACTACTCTGATTAACATTCATCACACCTGGCACTGATTACCAGTGAGTCTCAACTACAGTATTTAAGCACATCAATTAACACATTCAAACATTGAATCTTACCTTGTGCTGGAATGTTTTCAGAGATTTCAGGCAAAAGAAAGTGTGTTGTCCCTAATGTTGCTCAGAAATTCTGCATCATGGAGCACCTCGAGAACAGTGAAAGGGCAACCATTCTAACAGGTGAATATGGGGTGGGTAAGTCCACCATAAGTGACATAAAGTCTGTAAAGGAATAAGTCTGTGACTTTGTGCTGACAATGGAGATGACATCAGGTGCTGAAAAACATGAGAATATGTGTTTCTGCAAGGATGAGCAGCGGGACTCTGCTTTATATTTGTGGTTCATTCAAGAACTTGAGAAGGGAACACCAGTTTCTGGTCCTCTTCTAAAAATAAAAGACTCTGATGTTTCACTCTCACCTGGGCAACACTGTCCCCTTTGCAGCCAGTTAGGGAGGGTTAGCACACTTTAAGTGGAGGCATGGAATTTGCCATCTGCACCTGTGTGTTGAGCGGCTCAGTGCTGTTGCGCAGGAGATCTCACCATTAATTGAAAACCTTTTGGATGCTGTTGAAGCTACGGGTCTCACCCCAGACCAGATCAAATTTACAATGTGGACAAGACCAGGCTTTTCTGGTGCTTTTGCTAGGTCACACATTAGCATATGGTGGAGGGGGGTTGGAGATGCTTCCAGTTTCAAATAAGCAAAATACCGGGTCACCATCCTGGGGTGTGGTAATGCTGCCAGGACACATAAACTTAAGCTACTTCTGTTGGGCAAATCTCACCAGCCTCGTTGTTTTAAGCATGTCAGTATGAGTGTCCTACCAGTGCATTATGAGGCACAACACAATGCTTGAATGGACAGTTCCGTATTCTCTAGCTGGTTCAAAGAACAGTTCATGCCCCAGGTTAAGAGCCATCTAAAATACTAACATACTTGTTTGCCAGCAGATTAGGCCTTACAGTCTATCATGTCTGCCTGAGATGCAGCTCACAGTTATTATTCTGCTGCTGCCGCCCCCTCCTTCCTTCCCTTGCTCCCGGGATCCTCCCTCTGAGATCACCCGCAGTTCACTTCCTTCCTTACCTGCACCTTGCCCATGAACCTGTCCCAACCCTTCTTAAATCCACCTACTGATTTCACCTGTGTCAGTTCCTCTGGTAGCACGTTCCAAGGTGCCATCACCCTCTACATGAAGTAGAGTCTCCTCACCTCCCCCCCTCCCCTCTGTACTCCCCCCCAACCAGTTTTAGGCTGTGATCTCTTGTAGTCCCTTCCCTTTCCATTTGAGAAAACACTCTGTGCTTACCGTATTGATCCTCTTCAAATATTTAAAGGCCTCAATCATCACCCCCGTCCCTTCTATCTTCCAAGGAGTACATGTTCAGCTCCCAAAGCTTCTCTTCATAGGACTTTTCCACCAGTCTATGAATCATCTTCAACACTCTCCTCTGGACTTTCTCCAGTTGAATAATGTTCCTCTTTAAATGAGGGCACTAGAACTACACACAGTACTCAAGAAATTGCACAGGGGTATTAGAACCTCCCTCCTCCTCCTTGATGTTATCCCCTTTGTAATACAGCCAAGCATTCTGAGACCATAAGCTACAATTTGTGATGACGACTTGCACAAATTTGATGCTTTGTTGCCTAACCCACTATCTAGGGAGCAAAGGACTGCACTTGTTTGCCATTCTGCTTGTGGATAACTTGCCTGCCCAGTCCAAACTTGCCGATGTGAGGACGAGGGATGGTTTTATAAAATGCATTTTCTTCCCTGCAAACATCACAAGCAAACTGCCGCCCTGTGATCAGGGCATCTTAGAAATTTTTAAGTGGGGTACAGAAAAAAAACTGCTCCATTCTGTGCTGTTAGAGGCAAACCAACAGTTGCCTACAAGTGATATAGTAAAAAGCACTGTCACTTAAGGATGTCGTGTACATGTGTGCAGAGGCTTGGGACTTGGTGCAGCAAGAAACCATACAAAAGGCATGGATCAAAGGTGGGATTCAATCTTATTGCAAGGATCCACAATCCTGCCCTGATCAGCCTGATCTTTCGCCCCCTACAGACTGTGATGATGACCTGCAGAAACTTGTTGCTTTGCTGCCTAACCCACTATCCAAAGACACAATTGAAGAATGGGAGAATTGTAATGTGGGGTACTTGGGACACAAGCAACTTTCCGATGAAGTGATCATTGAATTGGTGCAGAAGTAGGAAAGCACAGAGGCATAGGTGGAAGATACTGATGAGGAAAAAGAAAACAGTAATCCCCCTGTGCCGCCAACATACTCAGAGGCAATCGATCTGTTCAGCAAATGCATACTTTACATAGAAAGTCAGCCTGATTCTGATCCAGTGCAGGCCATGCTGCTGAAAGCAATGCAGCAGAGAGCCTGCTGAACGTTGTATGACCACTTGAAACAAAAACCTCTAACTGATTACTTTCAGTAATACACAGTACTGTATTACTTGAGTCTTTTTAAAATATTTTAATTTGTCTGAATAAAACACAGTTCTTTTTATTTATCTAACCTCAGTTGTCACTCTGTACCACTCACTTGTCATTTCCTTACTGTCATTTTAATGATACTCCAGTTTATGCTAGCTCCAGTTTATCTGACCTAGTCAGATGTACCCCAAGGAGTTCAGATAAACAAAGTTTTACAGTAGATATATCACCAGAAATTCAATGTTTATTATGTGCTCAAAAGTGATAAGATTAGCATTGTTAACTGCAGTTACTGAGAGTTACTGGTTGACTTGTCATGAAATGGTACAACGTATTACTCAGCACCCTTGTAACATTGTTAATTGGAGTTACTAAGAGTTATCGATTGACATGTCATACAGTGGCACAACCTATCACTTAGTACCAGTGTACAGTTCTGTTTGTCTTCAGCTCCTCCATTTTGTGAAGAATGTATTTTTTGAGGATAGTGCAGGCGAGAAGATGTTTTTTGATGTGAATGGAGACCCTTTTGCAATATATGACATAGTAAATTGGAAGATATCCCCGATGGAAGTATCACCAAGTATGTGCACGTTGGACATTTTGACTCTCGTGCTCCTTCAGGACAAGACATCTTCATTAATGAGATCCTGATTTTGTGGAATGGAGGTAGCACACATGTCAGTGCACAACAGAATGTGTTAGAGATACACAACAAGATGTGACTTAAAACTCAAAAAACATATAACATAATCAATAAGATACAGATCACCTGGTGGTAATTTTATTTTAGGAAGCTGGGGTATTCAGCCTTATAGCTTATTCTTGCCCTAGCTTTACTCATTAAATGATCCACTTACTCAAAGCTACCATGAATATGGACATTTGCTGATATGTTACGTAGTATTAGCAATAATTGTACATTATTGTCAAATAATTAAACATTTATTAAGCAGTAATAATGCAATTCAGATAACATATTACCCTTTAGTCATGTTTTACATAATCCTCTTCAATAATTGTAGTGATTCATTTGCTTCCCTTATTCTCCTTTCCTTTTTTGATCTTTTATTAATTGCATCTTCACAGTACAAACCATAATAGCATCCAGAGACATGGTCAGATATTTCCAGATATCTTGCAAAATTTCTAAAGAGTTACTCTCCAGCTGCCCTGACTGTGGAACTGCAGAAAGCAGGAGATTTCCCTAGAAATATCATAGACATTTCAGGAAAAATCTGACCATCTCCTAGATTTTCAAAACTTTGCACTGGACACAGAGAATAGTGGATGGGCAAGTATGTACAACCAGTGTGTTGTGCCACTGAGGGGTTCTGATTCCCTATGACCTCGAGAGCGAAGCTCGAGAGGTCCGTGGGAATCAGAACCCCAATGGCACAGCACACTGGTGCTCATAACATTGCCCATCCATTATTTTTTATAGTGTATGGTGCCCCTACAATAATTTAAGTGAGCATTTTAATTTTTTTTTAAGCCGTAAAAGGAATTCTTTATACTACATTTTAGTCTGGTATTCAAGTCAGGTTGCTAAGGTTAGTGCTGTGGTTGTTAGGGACCAAGCGTCCCTACATCTGTAGAATCGTCTGTCATTGGTTGTCAGTTGCCTTTGGCCGGGGATTCCAGAAAAAAAACATGGCGGACGTATCTCTCGCTAAGCGAGAGGACTGTGAGTGAAAGGATTCACCTGTTAATGTGAGTAGTTTTAAATATCTGGTTGATCCTGCAGTTTTTTAATAGTTTAAAGTATCTAGTCAATCCTGCCTTTTTTTGTGGTGCCCTGTTCGTCATCAGTTCATGGGATGATCGTGCCGCTGCTCCGAATTTTTCTGTGTCTGGTCCATTTTTAAAACGAGCTGAGCGCGTGCAGCCTCTACAGGCTTTCAAAATGTTGTTGTAGTACAGTGTGGTACAATCACGTTCCATGACCTTTTGAACTGTAGTACAAAAACATTTTGAAAGCCACTGAGTTCCATACATAACAAGCCTTCCCCATACACTATAAACCAATTGCACCGCAATTGCTCCACATTTGTGCCAGATTGCGGTATTCAAAAGGTCAAATAGCACCTGTGCACTAGAAACATAGAAACATAGACTTTGATGGCAGATAAGGACCACTTGGCCCACCTAGTCTGCCCATTTCCCGACCTACAGGATAAGCTGCAGATCCTGTTTAACCAACAGTCTATTTCTTCCTACCCCCCACAAAAATTGCCTTATGTCTGTCCCATGCGTTCTTGAATTCTCACACAGTTTTTGATCCTGCAACCTCCTCAGGAAGGCTGTCCCATGCGTTCACCACCCTCTCTGTGAAAAAATACTTCCTCACATTGCCCCTGAGCCGTCCCCCCTCTATCTTCAAATTGTGTCCCCTTGTTCTGGCACAACTCTTTTTCTGAAAGATGCTACCCTCTTGGACTTTGTTGATTCCACTGAGGTACTAAAAAGTTTCTATCATGTCCCCCCCCCCGCCTTTCCTCAAGGGTATACATATTAAGCTCCATTAGTCTCTTCTCGTATGTCTTCTCTTGCAGACAGAGCACCATTTTAGTTGCCCTCCTCTGGACTACCTCCATCCTGTCTATGTCCTTACGGAGATGGGGTTTCCAGAACTGGATGCAGTACTCCAGATGGGGTCTCACCAACTGTCTGTACAGAGGGATAACAACTTTCTGTTTTCTACTGGTGATGCCTTTCCCTATACATCCCAGTATCTCCCCAGCCCTCCCTACTGCCTTCTCACATTGCTTGCTTACCTTAAGGTCATCTGATATGATTACCCCCAGGTCCCTTTCCATTTTTTGTTGTTACTACTACCACCCCCATTGTGTAATCTTCCTTGTTTTTTTTTCCCCCAAGTGCATTATTTTGCACTTCTTTGCATTGAATCAAGCTGCCATACTTCTGACCATTCCTCCAACCTTGCCAAGTCCATTCTCATCCTTTCCACGCCTCCTTGTGTATCAACCCTATTGCAGATCTTTGTGTCATCTGCAAAGAGGCATACTTTTTTCCTTCCAGTCCATCTGCAATGTCACTTATAAAGACATTAAAAATGATTGTATCCAGTACTGAACCCTGCGGTACCCTGCAATGTCTTAGCACTGGAGCTAAAAGAAAATATATGTGCGGTGCAAAGTGAAGGATGGGGACATGCATACAGGTGCAACGGTATATTCAAAACTATAGTGTGTGTTAGCACAACATGTAGTGTGGTGCAAATTACTACCTATGGAAAATAGTGTTAACTCCAGGCAACCAAGGATGGAGGTGTGGACACAGCAGCAACAGTGAACTAGGCTGTATGTAGCCAGTGCAGCAGCAAGGGCAGACAGCCACCCTTGGCTGCTTCATATGCACAGGCATCCAAACTGTGTAATACAATGCCTCAACAGTGCTTGGAAGCTAGCAATAATCCACAGTATACAACAGAGTTAAAACTACACTTGCAGCAGCAAACCAAATGCATTGCTATATGTGAATTGTGTGTTTTTGTACATTGTATGCATTTATTGTACACTGCATCATCACATATAGTGGCTCCGGGTCAGTCCTGACTATGAGCCATGGCTCACTGTGGCTACCCAGTCAACACAATGATAAATGCATATGAAAGTATTAAATAACTGGCAGTGTGGCCATTCAGCACACACCTCCAGTCCCCCATTGGGGTACACCAACACACTCCAGCACACATATGCAGCACTGGGGAACTGGATGGTGTAGAGGGGAGGTTGCACAGGTGGACAGGCTGCACCATATAGTGGGTTTTTCCACAAGACTGGAGCCATCTGCACAGAGCACATGTTCCGGTGTCAGAAAAATCCCAATAAACAGTGTGCATGTCTGATGGTATGTATCATCCCCCAGGCACATACTTCACATCTATACAGACACAATGGCACACACAGCCAGCCATGTACTGTATATGCTACTGTGAGTATCCCATATCTTTGGTGCAGCATAAGTGAGACACAGGACAGTAGGACAGTGGTGTCTACTATCAGAACATACCTGCCAGCTGGGTCTGTTGCTGTGTGGAAAGCTGCAGCCATTGATGCCTGATATACCATAGGCATTGCTGTTTTCCTAACTACACTGGTCACTATGGTACTGTAGCATCTGCTATGCACTGTAGCATAGACTACAATATGTCCATGGTATGCAGCACAAACACTGGTGGCTGTGGTGCTAGTTTCCTGGAGCACACTAGACTCTGCTGCTGTGTACAGACAAAGCCTGCAGCTATTGACATATTTCTCCTGTCTGATGTACAGAAGGTGCTGTGAGGGGACCGAGCTTACAGCTATCAACCTGTAGTTCCAGTCTGACCTACAGGTGGAGCTGTGTGCAACCTGCACTAGCGCTGGGCAATCCACATGGAACTACATGCAAATCAGGCAATAATGACATTCTAACATAGCTGCTTGCCTATGGATTGCCTAAGCAAGCTCATTTGCATAGCACTTTTGAATATAGCAAACATTTGTACCGTGCGGTAAACGTGCGGGCGCCGCACAAACAAGTTTGCCCCATGAAAAACTGCCAGAACCATAGCACAATTCTGCAGTATTTGGTCTGCACTGTTGTTTGCAGTTTTTGTGTATCCACTTCTTTGCTAGCACACACATTGGCCATGTAGTTCACCTTTGCCTTACTCCACATCTTTGTGCACTGGGCTGCTGTTGTAGTTTGCATTGCCTGGTTGCTGTATTTAGAGTTGTCTTATTTGCAAGGCTATGTTTGCACTGCACTCAAGGCCCTATTTGCACACCATTGTTTGCACACGATATTCAACTGATTTAGCCCCATGGCTATTCCTTTGAATATGGCATGCAAATGGTTCTGGGCTATTTTTTGCATGCCATGCACTGCTAATTTTGCGCCATTGCTAAGTTTGGAATATCTGGCCCCATGTCTTTGGTTGTGACTGTATCAAACATTCTACAAGGTACTTCTTGAAAAGAGTAGGGGAATTTTTAGTGAGAAAATAAGTGTGTATATGCTGTGTACTCAATAGTTTGATAGTAAAATTCATGTAGAAACATTGAAAAAAAATTGTATAATTCATACATTCTAAGAAAGAAAAAACCCAAGTTCATAAGGAAAGCATTCAGTTTTATGACACATAGAAAATCAAGGCAGCCAATGAAGTGCTTCCCACCTTTCAAGATAAAGATCTTGCATATGAGTATGTTTTTCTTGTTCTCTGATTTCATTAATACTGCCAAAAATAGATTGTGAATGTTGTTCTGGTTGAATTACTAGCAATTGTAGTGTCAATCTGCATCTTTTGTGCCAGATCCAATTTTTATAAGATGCCGGTATTACTCTAATGGCACTGGCACTGTCAGGAAAACCATGGTGAGGGAGAATTCCTAAAAACAAAGCATTGTGGGAGATGATATGGTGTGGAAATGGTTTTCATTTATTCCTAATCATGGTCCAAAACTGTAGGATAAAGGGACAATGAAAACAGAGGTGATCCATGGTTTCCAAACTGTCTTGACATAAATGTCTGGAGCAATATCTTTCTGATTTATCCAAATGTTTCAAATTATTTTTCACTCTAAAGTTGCCCTGTGTGCATAACCATACAACATCCCACATTTGAGGTGGGATCCTTGAGTCTGTAAGCATGTGGTCAATTTTATTAGTATTTTGGATAGTTCTATCTAAAAAAGCTGAATTATCTAGACAGTGTTCTGATTGAATTGTCCCATAACATTGTTTTCTGTTGTGGACTAGAAGAAATTGTTTGTAACACACCGTATTTTCAGTTTACTTAAACAGCTGTAGAAGTACTGTATTGGGGTAGTGTTGCTATATGTGTTTGTTTTTGAATTATGGAAGCAAGTGCCCACGGTTGTACAATGTGTGTAATGTGGTCATGTACCCATGGAGTCCATAATGTGAGGCTTCTAGACAAAATGGGTTTTATATTAGTATACAAAAAGATGCTGTAAAAGAAAACCAAGGGGTTAAGTATATTCAAACCTCCTGATTATATATCTAAGTAAGTGGTTCCTCTTTTAATGGGGTTTATCCTGCTTCCCCACGTGCATTGGTAGAAGTAGCTAAATAATGTGGTTTCAAGCATTTTTGGAGTGGGATAAACATAACCGAGGTTTAAAAATATAGGAATGAGATATGTTTTAACCATATTAATATGTATATTTTTTTTGCTCATACATCACTTGTTCCACTGGGCAGCTCTATCTATGGCAATATTCATCATGTACTTCCAATTAAACTGGGCTAGGTCTCCATTTCCAAAGTATATTCCTGTATTTTACTGTGCTTCTTTGTAAAAGGTATTCATATGATTTCTGAAATATTGGGGCAGCTGGGTCCTATAGTATGCAATGGCTCTTTTGAAAAGTTTCCAGAAAGCCTATGATTTCAGAACAGAATTGTAAAAAGTGGCTTGGCATTTATGCTGGATATTTGGTCTGCAAGAATAAAGCAAATATCATGAGCATAAACCAGAGTTTTTATTTCTGTATCATGACTAGAGACTGGTAATCCCATTATCGAGGTGGTATGTTTTAATTTTTGTATAAGGGGATCAGGAGCTAACATGTACAGTATGGGACTAAGGAAACACACTTGCTTGACATCATTTCTAATCTGTCATGGGTTGCCTATCCATCCATTAATACATGGGAATACATAAGCTTGTTTATAATATAGTTGAAACCAAGAAATAAAGCACAGTGTAATTTAGTATGCTTGCATGCATTGCCACAGATAGTTATGATGCACCCTGTCAAATGCTTTTGATTGGCCAAGGCTAAGCAAATAACCAGTCAGTTGTTGTTTATTTGTGCCTTTTTCCATGATCTCTCTCAGTAGTATTAAAATATCTGATATTTTCCTACCTGGAAATGAGCAGACCTGAGTGGGGTGTATAACAGAATTTAGTATGTGAGTTCATCTATTACTTAGAATTTTTGTTAGGATTTTAAAATTGGCATTCAACAGAATAATATGTCTCCAGCTGGATAAAAGTTCCTTGTCTCCCTTTTTATATAGAAGTATCAGTAAACCCCTATACTTTCCTAAGGGTGACTGTTCTTGCGTTAGCAGATAGTTATAATGTTCTGTTAATTTGTTTAGTAAGTAAGGGTATGGTTTTTATAGAATGTATGTAGTAAACTGTCTATTTCAGGGGCCGTCCAGTTGTTAAATTTGAGAGCACTGATTTCATTTATTGCATTGTAATTGGCTTGGCCAGAAATGTAGCATCAGTGAATGATATTTTTGTTAAATAACAGGATTGTAGCCAATCTTGTGACTGGGTCATTTCTGAGAACGGTTCTCCAAATAATGTATGAATATGATTTTCTACTGCCTTTTGTAGTCTCTTGTTCTCTGCACTTAAAGCAACTTTCAAATGGGTTAACGTGAAATTGTGTACCATCTGTGCTAAATCTCTGTTCAAATTAAAGGGATTGTATCCTATTATATTGATACTGTGCCATTTCTTGCTTTATCGCTGTAATTTGGGAGGAATAGTCCTCTGAACTTTCTCTTTGTGAGGAAATTAAATACTCTGATAAAACAATTACACTATCATATTTAATATTCTTATGTTGCTCATTAAGTTTGCTTATCAATTTCAAAAAAGGAGATGAAATCAATTTTACTTTGTTCCCCCCATTCTATTGGAGAATCATATAGGAAAGAACAGATTTCATGGCTTGTATAATATGGGTGAGACCTTGCATGATTTCTCTGCCATCTAGTAGGCTGGTATTAAGTCTCCAATATCCCCTCTATGCTGTTTCATCTGGGGAGGTAGAGATTTTCACATGCAGGAGACCATGGTCAGATGTGACTATTCTGGTTGCTGTTTTCCCTCTAAAATGTGTATGCTGGTGTTAGTGAGATACTGATGAAACATGTCAATTAGTCTTGTTTGCTGTAGCAGTTTGTTTAAAAAGGAGGCATCACAAAAGGTTTTCTAAGCCTGTAGGCCTTTATCCCTTTGTAATCTACTACAGTTAAAGTCACTATCAAATAAAATACAGTATTTGTTGAGGTAAACAAGGTACAGTTGTATAAGTTTTAATCTGTCTACACTGTGACAGGATATCCCACTGCTAGTCATTGTTTGTATATAATTATATATGTATATATATATATACACATATTATAGTGGCACGGTAGTGCCACTATAGTTAGGGTTGAGTACCCCATTTAAGGTTGAAGTGTGAAATTTTACAACTTAATAACGTTGCTATCATATGATTGATTTGCCTGAAATTTTGCAGACTCAGAGTGGTATCATACATCTCAGGATCTGCTAAGTTTTGTAATGGTCAGATATACGGTCGCAGAGCTATAAAGCATAATAGAAAGTTGCATTTATGCTTTTTTGTGCATTCTTTGCTCGCACCTACAGGTCACATGGTTTGTGTGACTGGTCTGACACCTTCACAGAACATATGGCCAGGTTCCCCGATGTGCCTTTTGAAGATTTCGTGAAAAAATATTAAATGGTTCAAAAGTTATTCAAAAAACAAGTTTCCCATTATAGTCAATGGAAAAAGTTAAAAAAGTTTGACAGTGTTGCAAATGCAGTATTTAGTGTCACAGATGACCCCTGTAGTGTTGTGAGTCAGCTATTTTTTTTTCAGTTACTGGTCACAGAAATGCTTAGCATTTAAATGTGAGACCCTCTAGGGACACAATTATTTTTGTGTTTACCTAGTCGAGCCCTGAGGATACTAGCCATGTCTTTTTTGGGGGGCTAAACACCCCAGAAATATGTTTTTGAAATCTTTGTAAACTGGGAGTCACGTGATGCCAGCTCTGCAGTAGCAGTCTGATCCTTCGCCTCCAGTTTCCCCCTGGCTTTAAAATTAATTTTTTAAAAACTTCTTGGGGCATTTACAGCTTTATTTTGGGCTTTACAACAGCATTAGTTATTCGATCGGCTATCCTGGTACTTTCGGGCGTATATGGACGAAGTAATGAAGAAAAATACGCCCGGACACACACCGCCCGTGTCACCGGCAAAGGCCCAGCCGAAGAAGCCGAGAGTTTCTACAGAGAATGAAGGCCCCGAGGAGTGCGGTTTTACTGGCGAAAATGAGCCCCTGACCCTCGCTCAGTTCCTAGCAGAGTTCAAGCCTTTCAGAGCCGAACTGGGCTCGATTGCCGCAGAATTGAAAGTGGTCACGTCGGCACTGGAGGATCTATCTAAACGCACCGGAGACACTGAAGTAAAGGTCTCTTCCTTGGAAAAAAGGATCTCGAAGCAAGAACCGGAGCTTGTTAACCTTAGCAGAAGATCTCAGGATGGAGGCAAAATTAGAATTTAGAGGTCGGTCGGAGAAATAACTTAGTGATTATCGGTCTTCCGGAAAGAGAGGAAGGAGCTGACCCGACCCTTTTCGCCCAGGGCTTCTTTAAAGATCTGGTAGGCCCGACGCCCTTCGGGGAGAAATTTATAATCGAACGGGCACATTGGGCCTTGTGAGCAGTACCACCTTTGGGTGCCCCCCCACGGGTTTTCATTGTCCGCCTGTTAAATTTCCAGGAGCGCCAATTCATATTGCTGAAAACCAGAGAGAAAAAGGAATTGAACTGGAAAGGGACCCCCACTAGAATCACGCAGGATCTACTGATTACAGTAAGGCAGAAGCGCGCGGAATACCACCCGCTGATTTCTAAGCTGATTCCTGCCGGCATAAAATTTAAAGTTCTGTATCCAGCGAAGTTACATGTACTACTCAACGGGCAATGGGCTGCATTCGAGGACGCGGCTACGGCTGGTAAGGGTCTGACAACCGCCCTCCTGGATCTCTTCAAATGACCACGGGGAGTTTGCCGAGGAAGACGGTCTGCCTTTCATTTTTCTCCTGGTGTGGTCTAGGGTTAAGCGATTCCCCGATCGATCGGAGTGAATGCTCCTGTTTTGTTTTTTTTCTCTGATCACACCACCTGGACTGAAGACTAATAAGTGTGGTGTCTCAGTTAAAAACTTTTCCTTTTTGTCCCAGAGTCCAGGGCCTACGTCCAGGATGAGCAGCCTCTGCAAGCACAGTTTCAAGTTTTGTGGGGTAATATGTAGTTCTGCCTTTGAATGAGAGGGTTCCTCTCGATGGTGTTTACCAGAGCAGTATGTAATCACACGGCCATACCGAAGGAAGAGCGGTTGCCGTGTCTTAATTTACCCTTTAGTCGTGGTATTCGTTTTAATTGTTCGGTAGCTCACCCTGTCACTTCTTGGGTTATGGTCCTGCCCTGGGTGTATATAGATGGACATTGTGAAGGTGGCAAAATTGGCTCAGAAGGATCACAAGCTGATTTTTGTGCACTGTATTTTGTTTGCTTTCGAAGTAGCATGGACAGACTGTGGGAATGAAGCCGATTTTTGGGCTATGTTTTTGCTTTTTTCGGTTGGGATTTAATCATGTTTGCCGGGTGTTTGGATGTTCATTTCACCATAATTCCATTGGGACTACCTAGATCTTTTTTGTACTGCGGACTACTTCGGATGAAACTCTGCCTGGATAAAAGGAATTTTTTTTTTTGAAACTGTGAAACTACTGCAAGTTTGATTGAATGTCCTTTAAATGATTTTTATGGAATGTTGGTCTGTGTTGAATTTGGGTGTGTGTGGTGGGATTCGGGGGGGAAATGGATTGGGATTTAAAGGGTTAACAGTCTTGTGGATCACATAAAGGCTAGGTACCGGGGAAAGAGGGTTCATTATGAATATTAGTATTAATAAAGACGGTGGACTAAATGGGTTTAGTTGTAAGGACATGCTGGGGAGTGGGGAGGGATTAGCTGCGGAGTTATGGTCGTCATGGACCAAAGAGTGCTGAGAGACAATCGAGGGGTGGGATATGGGGGTGTTATGGAGGGTGCGCTACTTATTCTTCTATATTATTGGTTTATTACTGATACTATTAGTAAGGATAAGTGGGGCGGTGAGGGAGGTGATAATTTTGGGGTATCAAAGGAATGGTTTGGGGAAGTGGGTATTGGTGGGAGGGTAGCGTCTGGAGGGACTTTGGATTCTTTATGTTGGGGGGGTATGCAAGGCCTGCAAATATAGAAGTTTTGACTGGTTAATTACACAACGACAAGTCACTACATGATTGTATCGGAAATGGGGATGGATGTTGCTATAAAATTTCTTACATTGAACATTAAAGGGGTGAGGGACAAAACAAAACAATTTAAAATATTGAAGTACATTGATGCATCGAGGGCTAAAATTGTATTTTTGCAAGAAACCCACTTGTTACAAGAAGAAGAAAGCAATGCTATGCAGAGACTTCAGATAGGGAGGGTTTTCACGTCACAGGGCACCACACAGAGCAGAGGGTCATGCTATTATTCCACAGGTCATTGCACTTCATCCCCTAAGGTTATCCAGGATAATGAGGAAAGTACATTTTGGTACAAGGTAAATTGCAGAACAAGGTTATGTTGATTGGTGCAATTTATGGCCCTAACTCGGATTCTCATGATTTTTTTGGTCGAATTACTTAAGGTTTTACAACCTTTCAGCCATTTTCCCATGATCATAGCTGGTGATTTCAATACTGTGCTAGACCCGTCACTAGATAGACTTTCTAGGACTCAGGCACTTCCTACTCCTGCTTCCTGAGCCTTTGGGGAATTGGTTGACCAATTGGGCCTAGCAGATGTTTGGAGGGTTCTTCATCCTCAAGAGAGGAACTATACATTTGTTTCCCCGACTCATGGGTCGCGTTCCCGGTTGGACTATATCCTATTGTCTACTACCTTGCTCCCCGGAATTCTCAGCTCAGCAATAGTAGCTGCTCCCCTCTAAGACCATTCTGCTGTAGACCTCACAGTTTTCCTGCCTTCCTTAATCCGTAAAAGTAATAGATGGAAGATAAATAATCAGATATTGAGGAGTCCCAAAATAACCAAATATTTGTCAGCTCGAATTACAGAATTTTTTCATTTCAACTTGAAGGATCAGGTTCGTCCGGATATTCTTTGGGGAGCATTTAAAGCATATATGAGAGGTTTATTGATCAGCCAGACAGTGAAGAGAAAGAAAGAAAGGGAAATTGCAATGGAGGAGTTGTTAAAACAGATTAGGTCTTTAGAACTTAAGCTTCTCAATACCCCCACTGAAGAGGTGAAATTAAGTTTAGTAAAGGCAAAAGATGCATATCTTAATCTACTGGGGGAACAGGCCGAACTGGCTATTATTAAAACTAAAGCAAAGTTAGTGGATCAAGGTGAAAAGTCGGGTAAAATGTTGGCCAGGCGTATTTCCCAATTTGAAGCTTCCCGTTTAATAGAGGGTATTTTCTCAGAAGGGAAGGGTACTATCAAAACTACTCCTGAGGATATGGCCCAGATTTTTCAAAATTACTTTACATCTCTTTATGCGGGTATGCAGATACCCCCGACTGAAGCGGATATCTCCTCATTTTTGGCCAAGCTACCCCTCCCTAATCTCTGCGAATCGGATCAATCAGTGCTCGTTACAGAGATTACGCAACAGGATGTTGAATTGGCCATTAAGGGTCTTACATCTGACAAAACTCCCAGACCTGATGGGTTCTCACCCAATTTTTATAAAGCATTTGCCACCCAGTTGTCCCCGATTTTACTCAAACTTTTCCAATATATTTTATCTGGTAAAGAAGTAGAGCACTCCCTTACTGAGGCACTCATAGTGCTTATCCCCAAACCTAATAAACCACCTGAAAGACTGGCCAGTTACAGACCAATTTCACTGTTGAATTGCAACATTAAGATTCTGGCCAAGATATTGGCCGATCGTATCTGTCAGGTAATCCCAAAGTTGATTGGACCAGAGCAGGTAGGTTTTATGAGGGGTAGATCCTCTTCGGATCATTTTAGAACTCTGGCGCATGTTTTCTCGGCCTCCGAGGTCCAAGCTTCCATTGGCGTTGGTCTCCTTGGATGCAGCTTCGATAAGGTCCACTGGGCCTATCTTTTTGAGTGTCACGCGGATCGGCTTCCCTGAGAAGTCGTGGCTTGGATTAGGGCATTATCGCAGACCCTCGGCTAGGGTCGTGTGCAATGGGGCTATCTCTGCATCTTTTAAATTACAGGCCGGTGCAGAGACAGGGCTGTCCCTTTCACCCTTATTATTCAATTTGTATATGGAACCCCTTATAAGGAGTATAGTGCTGTCCCCTGAAATTCTTGGTATTAACGTGAGGGGATATACAATTAAGGTTATGGCTTATGCCGATGATTTACTAATATATGTATCGAAACCTGATTGATCTATTCCCAATTTATTAAAACTTATTCAGAATTTCAGTGGGCTATCTAATTATAAATTGAATCAAGACAAAACTGTCGTTTATCCTTTGAACAACAGGGTATTTAAACCCGATGTCATAGGACTTGGTTTAGGATGGGACTCTAAATCTTTTAGATATTTAGGCCTTTTCGTGACAAATAGTCAGGATAGACTGCGTCAACTGAATTTAGAATCCTTAGTCCACACTATTAAACTCGACCTCAAAAGATGGACGCAGTTGCCTTTGTCCTTATGGGGGAGAATAAATATTGTAAAAATGAATATATTTCCCAGGCTTTTCTACCCCTTATCTATGTTGAGTATCTGGATTCCCTTTTCTTGGTTTAAGAAACTTCATGGCGAATTGGCTGACTTTGTCTGGGGACATAAGAAGGCCAGGATGTCGTATCGTAAGTTGGCGGCCCCCAAGAATCTCGGTGGTCTGAGAATGCCTCATTTTGCACTTTATTTTTGGGCAGCGCATTTAAATAAATATGGGAGATGGATGCATTGTGACAACACCACCACGAATATGGGATATATTCCATTATGGGTTAATTTGGAATTTAGTCTTATTAAGAATGTAGATATTAATCCCAAGGCTCTACCTTATGTACCCACCCGTTTGCTTCCCTCTTTACTGAAAAAGTCTCCTATCGGACTTTCTCTTAGAATACATAATCAGTTATGTAATTTTGTGAAATCGAACAAATCTGGGACTGGGGCAGCCTGTTTGGGGAACCACTAATGGCGGATAGGATGTCGGACTATTAAGCGGAACTGGTTGCCCATCCTAGCTGTCTGCTCCCTGAAAAACTTTATAAATTCGGATGGTAGTGTGATTTCAACGGCGCAGATTTTGGTGAAGTTTGATTTGTCTCAAAGAGATGTTTTCAAAGTGTATCAATTACGTCATGCTCTGATTCAGAGAATCGGTAGCAATCCGGTTTATTCACCCAGCATCTCATTCTGGGAAGACCTCAGCATTTTAGTCGGTGCCCCACAGGCTATTTCCAAGATCTATTTAGTATTGTTCAACTTGGCTTTTAAGGATAACCTAGCACCTAGTTCATATTGGGCCAAGGTATTCCCCAGCATAACCTGGGACTGGGCACTTATTTGACGGAGTTGCCACAAATGGATCAACAAGATCATCTTAGATTAGTGCAATTCAAAATACTGCACAATATTTATTACACCTCAGAAATTACAGGATTTAAAATTAAGCACAGAGGTTTCTGTGTTATAGATGTGGCGGGGAGGGAGACCTTCTCCATATCTTTTGGCTCTGTCCTAACATAGCCCCTCTGTGGAATGAAATCAAAAGTAAAACGGATCCGTTACTGGGTTTAGAAGACCTGTTCACCCCGGAAATATGTTTATTGGGTGATATGTCAGGTTGTATGGTTAAGCAGAGGAAATTTCATATATCCATGATTTCTTGTGTAGTTAAAAAATTGGTGTTGAGGCACTGGAAGGACCCCTGCCTAATTTTTTATTCTGAATGGTTGGCAGAATTCCTTTCGTGCCTCAGGACCGAGAGGATGATTGCCATACTGCTCAATGTGTGGCCCCGTTTCGAGAAAATCTGGTCTCCACTGGTAACAGCTTACTCATAAGGAACCTATAGCAGTGATGCCTCTTTTCTTTCTCTCCCATGTAGTCTCTGATCGCAGTGCCTTGTATGGAGGGTGGGGGGTGGGAGTGGTTGGGTTGGGGGCTTGCGGAGACCGTATGTTTCTCTTTTTTTTTTTTCTCTTTTAGATTGTACTGATTGTTCATTGTGTGACCCCATCTGTATCTTACTGCTTATGTTTACATTGTCTCCGCAAGTACATGTATTCTAATGTTCAATAAAATGTTAATTGCAAAAAAAAAGAAATCTTTGTAAACTGTAGTGTCACAAAGTGGTGTCACACTTGCGACACTTTCGTGACTTTCTTTTGCAAAAGTGTTGTGATTTCCGACACTACTTTGTGACACTATGCCTAAAAGATTAGGAAATCTTTGTCACCCTGCTGCAAAAAACAGTTTTGGGCTGGAGTTTGGAGGAAAGCCAACATCCCACAGATGTGCCTTTTGGTGGCTAGGTGACAAAATATTATAAGGCTGCAAAGTTACGGTACTCCAAAGTTGATGATTTTTCCCGTAGACTAACATTATGGCATCTGCCGCGCCTTTCAGGGCCCATATCTCGGAAAAATGCTTAGCTCCCCATGAGGGGGCTAAGTGCAAAACTAGCCAGGAAAGTCATAAATTATATGAAATTTTAATTGTTTTTCTACGTCGTACAGTTCCTGAGATATAAGCAGTTTAGTAATCCAAGTGCTCATTTTCTGCTCCGAGGCCCATTGTTATGCATGCATTCTTTGTATTCACTGTGTTTCTCTATGCAGCTTTTGGGGGAAAAAAGGGTGTGCACTTTCATTGCTGTTGCAATTAACATTTCCATAACCATTTGCTTTAGCGTTCCCGTCTATGCCACCGTGTGCGTTACCCTTTGGGTTTTTGCTTGCGCTTGTGTTTGCATTACTGTTACCATTTGTGTTTCCATTACTGTTTCTGTTTGCATTTCATTTTGCGTCACCTTGTGCATTACCATTTGCATTTGCGTATGCTCTTCCATTTGTGTTTGTGTTCCCTTTGGCGTCATCGTTGCTGTTACCGTTAGCATTTGCATTTCCAAGTGCTGTACCGTGACCGTGCACGTTACCATTTGTGTTTCCATACACACTTGCATTTACAATTCCATTTGCGCTACTATTCACTTTGGCATCATCGTTGCTGTTACTGTAACTATTTGCGTTTCCAATTACATTACAGTTACTTTTTGCGTCTTCATCACCGTTTGTGTTTCGGTTGCCCTTAGCATTTGCATTTTCGGTTGCATTTCCATTGGCGATTGCATTACTGTTTCCTTCTGTGGCACCTTTGCCTTTACCATTTGCATTTCTGTTTGCGTTTGTGTTACTGTTTGCATTTTTCTTACCGTTTGCATTTCCATTGGCGTTTGCGTTTACCTTACTGTTTTCATTACCATTTGCATTTCTGTTGCCATTAGCATTTGCGTTACCAATTGCCTTACGATTTCTGTTTTCATTAACATTTGCACTTGCGTTTCTCTTACTGTTTGCATTATCATTTAGGTTTACGTCACCATGTGCGTTACCATTTGCGCTTGCATTTGTGTTACCGTTAGCATTACTATGTGACAAAAAAATCACATTCTATTCACTATTTATAGTGCTCATTCTCAAAAAGAAGGGACATTCGGTGTTAGGGTTGCCACCCCTTGCACCCCAAGCCACCATCCCCACCAACAGGCATTGGGTGTGCATTGGGGGTCGCCTGTCTTAACTCTCACTCCATTCTCCTACACTGCACCACCTCAGCTTGTTTACACATGGGATGTGGTGAGTTGAGACTGCGACCACAACACACACCCCAATGCCTGTTGGTGGGAGGGGACTGAGTGAAAAGGGGTGGCAACCCTAATACCGCCGCAGATTTCTCACTTTGTCACTGTGGAACAACCTTAACTGATGCATTAAACAGAGTTTTTTGCATGAATATATATATGTATGTGTATACATATATGTGTGTATATATATATATATATATATATGTTTTTATGGGATTTCTGCTTATGAAACATGGCAGGGTCAGTAGGCCCATGGGAAAAGACTAGCTTTTTCAAGGGGCCTGACCTTTTGACCCCAAATACATTTGCTAGCAGGAGCTAGATGGTTATGGTTTCCTTTTCCTGTTTTAACACATCTGCCAAAACCTGTGTAACTGTTAAAGACTCATGTTCTCGGAGATCTGGTACTTTGATCAGTGAAAAGATTGCATTTTATGGGCTAACAAAAGGGAAGCTGTTTTTTGGGCAGACTTATGTCAACTTTTACCTTGCTAAGTGAAATAGCTCATCAGGATGTTTTTCTGAAACATCAAAAAGGGGGTAATTCTAACTTGCCATAAACCATGTTCTGTGATGCACTTATGAGAAAACAGACTTTTTTATCATTGGAATATTGCTGAGGCTGCACATTTCAAAGAGGTATTGGGCTGGAAATATTTGGACTTGTGCATTGGCATGTGACTGATTAGGTATGCAGGAATGAGAGTGACCTCACAGCCAGCATTATCACAGAGTTGTGACCTCACAAGTTGTGTGGGACACTTTTCTCTCTGATATTGTCTAGTTGCTGGGGGGATCATCACATACTTCAGTGTTTGCCTTCCAAGATAGACACTTCAGTTTCTGGACTCCTAAGAGACACTTCTGCAAAGATTGGGGGGGGGGTAGTAACAATAACAAAAATGGAAAGGGAACTGGCGGTAATCATATCAGATGACTTTAAGGTTGACAAGCAATGTGAGAAGGCAGTAGGCAGGGCTGGTGTGATACTAGGATGTATAGGGAGAGAGGCATCACCAGCAGAAAACAGGAAGTTGTTATCCCTCTGTACAGACAGTTGATGAGACCCCATCTGGAGTACTGTGTCCAGTTCTGGAGACCCCATCTCCACAAGAACATAAACAGGATGGAGGCAGTCCAGAGAAGGGCAACTAAAATGGTGCAGGGTCTGCAAGAGAAGCCATATGAGGAGAGATTAAAGGAGCTTAATATGTATACCCTTGAGAAAGGGGAGGGGCATGATAGAAGCTTTTAAGTACCTCAGTGGAATCAGCAATGTCCAAGAGGGTAGCATCTTTCAGAAAAAGAGATGTGCAAGAACAAGGGGACAAAATTTGAAGATAGAGGGGTGACGGCTCGGGGTAATGTGAGGAAGTATTTTTTCACAAAGAGGGTGGTGGACACATGGAACAGCCTTCCTGAGGAGGTTCTGGAGTCTAAAACTGTGGGAGAATTCAAGAATGCATGGGACAAACATAAGACAATTCTTGTGGAGGGTAGGAAGAAATAGGCTGTTGGTTAACTAGGATCTACAGCTTATCCTGTAGGTAGGGAAATGGGCAGACTAGGTGGGTGAAGCATTCCTTATCTGCCATTAAAATCTATGTTTCTATGTTAAAGCTTGAGCCAGTTTCCCAACTGAAACCAAAGTAGAATTTAATTAATCATTTGCAAGGCATTTTGTTTCTGTATAATTGTCCAGTTTTATTTTCTGACTGTAACCTAAATCTATAAATGTTATGTTTAAGTGTACTGTATTTATTTACTTTTTTTAATTTTAGTAAACTTTGTTTTTCCTTAAAATGCTGCCTAAGACTTGCTCATTTTGGGTGTGAATTGTGGAATAGTATTAAGAATCTAACACAACTGTTATATGCTTAGGGTGTCGTCATATGCAACCAAACTGAAAAAGATCTAGAATAAAGATCTGACAGGTTAAGGAACAATACCAGAGTCTCAACTGACTTGGTAGGGAGTTGTGAATCAGGCTGATGTATGCCCTGTAGGATGAAGTCCAATTCAGGTTGTTGCACTGCTTTTCGCGAAGAGGATATGATAACTTGGATCTTTTACTTGGGTGTACTAGCCAGGAAAGGGTTCATATTTGACCCCAAGACCTGAGACTGGTAGTGTGCCCTGACTCAAACCAAACAGGAAGTTATCCATGTTTGTCCCCTATCATGAATCTCACTTAAAGAGGTGGGCACTGTGAACCCAGTGGACCTGACCCCAAGAGAGGGTTTGTGACATACACTACCTAGTTTGGTTTGTGGTGCATACAAATTAATTGCACTAAATTCTTGACCTTTAAAGGAAATGTCTATTATTAGTGCTCTTCCTGGAGACATTTCTGTCATATGTGTGATTTTGATAACAGAGTTGTTGACACACATTCCACCCCCACTGCACACATCTTCCCCAATAGACCAGTGTATTGAACCCCACAACCATTCAGCACTTGCTTTTTGAATTTTATAAGTGGTAGGCAATTTAGTGTCCTGGATAAAAAAACATGTCATATTTACAGTTTGTGAACAATGAATAAGAAGTTTTTCTCTTTTGTCTGACTTGAAAATGTTTACATTCAAGGAAGCTATTAAAATGTCATAGTTGTCCATAATCATGTATTAAACTCAATCCGGTTCCCATTCTTTTTCTTCTGGTATCAGTTTTCATTTTGTTACAGCTGTTCTTCCCTTTTTGAGATACCCATAACTTGTGAAAAATTTCCTGATTCTGTATCTGAGTCATTTTCTATTTCTGTGTTCCCCAATTGTAACATGGAAAATTAATTTTGTAATGAAAAATGTTCAGTTAGCAGTGTTTTACTTGTCACTTTTTTCTGTTTCCCTTTCAGGAGTTTCTAAAATCGAAGTTCCTCATGGTTAGGGGGCATCTGGTTTTCTGTGGTGTCCTTACTGTAAGATGGCACAGGGTCTTGGGGAACCAAAGTAGTAGGAGGTGCAAGAGTTGCTTCATCCAAATTGTCTGAAGGTGTTGGGGATGTTGGTCAGGCAGTTTTCATGGGAGCTGATGCAATGGTGTGAGTGGGTTGTGGGTGGGCCGCTTTTGTCGCTTTATTTTTCTTTTCTTTTTTTTATATCTTCTTATCTTAACCCTCAGTTCAGAAAGGATTAGAGTTCCTTTTTCCATCATAGGAAAATCTTCTGATTAGGTCTCTATTATCCATTCATCATTTCAACTGAGAGGGGGATCCAGGAACCTTTTCTTAATTACAAAAAATAATATTTTAACATTATATAGTAACTTAAGTATCACAAATTAAATTTCATAATTGCCAGTAGAAACGGTGCCCAAATTTTATCGAACTCTTCCTTTTTCCTTTCCTTCTCATAATGATATTTGCTCTAATTTTGCAATATCAATCATCATGTTAAGCCATGTCTTAAAGATAGGGGGATCTGCATCTTTTCACTTTAGGGCACACTTTTTGGCCACAACCACGGACATAGTCAAAACATTTTTCTGATGTTTATTAAATGCATCATGATTTGGATGTACTCCTAACAATTTAACAAATAATGTTAAATTGAAATCCTTCCCTAGGACTAAGTTACATACCTGCTCTACCATTGGCCAAAGATTTGACAGGTACAGGCAAGATGCCAAGAGATAAATGAGGGTCTCTGTGGTATTTGGGCACCTTGGACATTTGTCTGATGTAACACTGTTAAACTGATGTAGCTTATTAGGTGTATACTAGATTCTATGTACTGTATTCATTTGAATCTGTTGCATCCTAATGGATGCTAAATTATTAATATATGCATCTATATCTTCACTTCACAGTTCATCTGTCAGTGCTATCCCCAAATCTCTTTCCCATTTAGCCCTAATTTTATTAATATTTCCTCCTATTTTATCCTATAAAACATGATATAAGGGTGATATCAAACCCTTAGCTTCTAAATGTTTTTTGTAATACATCTAGCAAAATAGTTTTTTCCTTTAATTCTTATTTTTTCTTTATTTTTAAAGATGCAACTCTTGCATTTATTATAGTATAGACTATGGTTTTGAGTTATCCTATACTGTTTGACCAATTGATCAAATATCTTCAAACTATTATTGGACCATAGATGACCCACTTGTTTTAGTCCTTGACCCAGCCACTCTTTATAAATAGCTGACTTAGATAGTTGAAAATCATAATTATTATATAAAGGAGTATATTCTGAAATGTCATTTTTTTCACCCACCAAATTTTGTAACTGAAGCCGAGAAGTATAAGTAGTGTGAGCTGTTATCAATAAATTGTGCATATTTTTTGCTTATAACATGACTAGAGTAAGTTAGCCAAAGAGGGGTATGGTTGCATCTCTGTTTCCAATGCTAACAAAGGAATACCCAAATTACTTCCTTCCTTCCTTCCTGAGTCCAATACCATTCTTGATTAGCCTGCATAGACAAATAATAATTATAAAAATCTGGCTATGATTGACCCCCTTTTTATTTTGGCAATATCAAAGTTTTCCAAGTCATTATAGAATTTGCATGTTTCCAAAGAAACTTAGTTACCATTGTCTTCAGTTGTTTAAGAAAAGTATATGGAACTGGTATTGCCAAGGCCTGGAAGAAAAAAAGCAGTTTAGGTAAAACTTGAATTTTGACCCGATTGATCTTACCTATCAAAGACAAATATAATATATTCCATTTAATCAGATCTTTTTCCACCTTTACCACCCACTCCTCATAGTTAATTGTATACATGGTCATTAAATCTGCTGCAATATTCACACCCAAATATTTAACAAACCTTGAAACTACTTGCATTTGAAGACTAATAGATTGATGAATTTGTAAATTAGGATTCAATTTTAATAATGTAGCTTTTGACCAATTAATTTTACTGCCTGAAATATTACCAAACTGTGCTGTGATTTGGATTATTTGTGGCATTGAACTAATAACATTAGTTAAGAACGGCATTAATTCATCTGCATATAGACCAATTTTTTCTTTCTTGTTCCCCACATTTATACCCCTAATTATCCTATCATTTCTGATACTAATTACCAATGGCTCAATAATTAAGGCAACGATCAGAGGAGAAAGAGGACACCCTTGTCTTGTGCCTCTACCCCCCAAAAAACATTGTGACACTATATTATTTACTTTCACCATAGCAATTGGAAATTGGTATAATAATGCTATCCGCCCACTGAGCTGTGCACCTAGGATCAGTCTTCCTATTACTGCCTTAATATAGGGCCATTCAATTATGTCAAAGATTTCTCTGCATCTATTGTCATTAAGGCTGCATCATCCTGTTTATTTAAGGCTATTATGTTCAAAGTGCATCTCACATTTTCCATTAATGACCTGCCTTTAATAAATCCATTTTGATCTTGATGAATTAATGATAGAACAATCAGTTCAAGTCTTTTGACAATAATTTTAGTAAATATTTTATAATCTGTATTTAACAGGGAGCTGGGCCTATAAGATGCACAGCTCAGTGGGTCCTTGTTCTTTTTAAGAAACACCTGAATAATGGCCTCTTCAAAAGTCTCCAGGATCTTGTGAAGCTCCAAAAAATGATCCAAAAAGTCTCTTCAAAGGTGAAATAAAGAGCTAAAAAATTTATAATACTCTGCTCTGAGACCATCTGGTCCTGAGGCTTTACCCATAGCGAGATCTTGAATAGCTGTTTGAATTTCAAATTCAGAGATGGAGAGTTCCAAACTTAATCTTTCATTTTTTGTAATTGTTGGCATAGAAATAGTATCTAGAAAAGAATCTATGTCATTTTTATCACCTTTATACTCTGCAGAATATAATAGCATATGAAATTGTAAAAAACAATTAGCAATCTCTGCTGCTTTTTTTTTTGCAAATTACACCTGCTGAGCTTTTTATGGCTATTACTGAATTTTGTGACTGATCTTTCTTAATTTGCCACATTAGGAGCTTCAAGGGCTTGTCAGTTTTAAAGTAGTGATTTGATCTATCCAATGAATGATGGAATCTGTTCTTTCATTAATCAATTGGTTATACTGAGCTTTTTTAGAAAGTATATCTTTATAAATGTTTTGATCAAACGTATCACTGTGAATCTGTGCCAACCTACTAATATGTCTTTCTAGCTTAGTAATTAACTTTCTCTTATTTTATAACTAGAAGATGACATCTTCTGAAGTAAACTGCTTGTGGTTACCTTAAAAGCCTCCCAAATAATTATGGGTATTGTTTTTCCCTCTTTATTTAACTCAGAAAATTCCCTGCAGGCCTTCACTATTTGATTACCCATTTTATTTTTATTTAAAACAGCTTCATCCATTCTCCATATTTTTTGGTGGGAGGTCAAAAGGCAAGGAGACTAGAGATCAATATCCCTGAATAACTCACTTCCTGCACCATATGAAGTAAAGTGTTTGATATTAAAAAAATTAAACCTTGAATAATTCTGATGAACAGCTGAAAATATGAAAACAAATTATCTGTCTTAAAAAGTTCCCACCACAGATCCACTAACCCCAAATCAGTCATAAACAATCTAATTACTGTTCTAGCCATTGAATGTGTTTTATCCATACCACCTGTCTCATCTACTTGATTAAGAACTAAGTTGAAATCTCCACCTATTAAAAAAGGAGCTTCAAATGAAGATGAAGTAAAGAAAAATCAGAAAAGAATTTAGGGCAATTTTGATTAGGCATGTATACTGCTGCACATGTAAAGTTGACATTAAACTGCTGCAGCTGTAAGATAACAAATCTACCTTTGTTTATATCAACTTTAATTTATTTGAGGTTTCATTTTTTTTCCTATGGAAACAATTAAAAAACCTCTAGCATTACTTGAATATTCTGAAAAATGCAGATTCACCATCTATTCTTAAACCAGTCAATATCTGTTCTGGTTAAGTGAGTTTCTTGAAACATGACCAAGGATATATTTTTATTTTCCATTTGCTTAATTACTTTAGTTATTTTTGATCTTTCTTTTAGGACCTTAACATTCCACATGGCAATTTTAAAGTTATCTTCCATAACAGGAATTTTTAATAATGTTACTGTAGGTTCCTTGATCCCCTTTATCAATCAAATTAGAGTTAACGTATAATATTCCATTATCAAACAAAACAATCTAATAGTGTGGAAAGGAAAAAAAACTAAAAATCAACATACACCTACCCTGAACCCCTTCCCCCAGCCCCCTCATTTTACTACAATCGCTTCTCTGTCCCCCCAAGTTCCCCCAGCCCCAAGATAGCTGCATAGCCAACTCAGTATACCATAAAAGCACACCTAACCTGAGCAGAGAAGAGCCAGTAGATATATAAAAGTAGAATAATAGTGCCCATCTAAGCCCTTTAAATATAAACCCCTCATAAACTTACTTTCTAAATACCTTTGGTAAAGCCTATGTTACCTTTCCTAATATATATATATATATATATATATATATATATTCCCCTTTTATCTTTTAATTCCCCCTTCCAGCCACATTCAGTTACTTCTTCTTCATAACCCCTCAAATTTTCCTACTCAAAAGTCAGGACCCAACAGTTATGCCAATGGAGCATCCTATCCAGTAACCCAATGTTTTTTTTTTCTCTTTTTTCTTTCCTTCCTTTCATTTTAGGGGGACTTCAACAATTTCAGCTTTTATATCATTTCCCTCCTTTAACCTTTCATTGCATTTTTGGTGAGAATAATAATCTTATTAAAAACTGAAAATAAGAAACGGAACAAAAAAACAAGAAATAGAAAGAGAAATGACTACCCAAAGCAATAATCCTCAAGCCCTTCCCTTCATCAATCCCTTTGAAGGCTAAGAAAATACCTTCAATAAATTCATAATGTAGTTTCTTCATATGCCAGCTTGTATGCCTCCATTGCATCTTCCGCTGAATCAAATGTATGAAGACGTCCATTTACAACAAACCGCAGTCTTGCAGGGTATGACATTGATAATCTGATTCCCTTTTTATATAACTGCTGTTTTATGGCATTAAACCATTTTCGTTTCCCCATAGTCCCAGGTGACAAATCAAGATAAGCATTACAATGAATGTTCTCAAAGTTCAAACCCTTAGTACATCTTGCTTTTTTATAAACACAGTTCTAGGAAATTCTGAGTTGCTATTATTACAGGCACCAGCCCTATGAACTCTAACATAGAAATATAGAAACATAGACTTTGGCAGCAGATAAGGACCACTTGGCCCAACTAGTCTGCCCATTTTCCTACCTGCATGATAAGCTGCAGATCCTAGTTAACCAACAGCCTATTTCTTCCTACCCCCTACAAGAATTGTCTTATGTCTGTCCCATGCATTCTTGAATTCTCCCACAGTTTTAGACCCCACAACTTCCTCAGGAAGGCTGTTCCATGCATCCACTACCCTTTCTGAGAAAAAATACTTCCTCACATTGCTCCTGAGCCATTCCCTCTCTGTCTTCAAATTGTGTCCCCTCTTTCTTGCACATCTCTTTTTCTGAAAGATGCTACCCTCTTGGACTTTGTTGATTCCACAGAAGTATTTAAAAGTTTCTATCATGTCCCCCCTCTCTCCCTCCTTTCCTCAAGGGTATACCTATCAAGCTCCTTTAGCCTCTCCTAGTATGGCTTCTCTTGCAGAGCCTGCACCATTTTAGTTGCCGTCCTCTGGACTGCCTCCATCTTGTCTATGTCCTTGCAGAGATGGTTCTCCAGAACTGGACGCAGTACTCCAGATGGGGTCTCACCAACTGTCTGTACAGAGGGATAACAACATCCTGTTTTCTGCTGGTGATGCCTCTCCCTATACAATGTCAATGATAACTTTTTGTTTGGGGTACTTCCATTCTAAAGCCAGTGTTAAAGCTTTTTCATTATAAGGGACTGTATTTCCTGCCCCCTCTACCCCCACTGGAACTGTAATATACGGATGTTAGCTCTCCTTGCTGTATCTTCTTGCTGTATAATTTTTAGCTGAATGATTTGTAATTGATTCTCCAAATTCAGAATTTTCTGTGGGGCCTTATTTGTGTAGTCTTCTACTTGAGACACCCTCCCTTCCAGTTTTCCATTCTATCCAACAAAGCATTCAAATTACTATCCAGTTCTGCCAAAGTGCCAGTCACACTTGCCAGAGAACCTTTAATATCCCCCAGAGTCTCAAGCATTTCTTTTCTAAGGCCCAAAACTGCCTTAAGAACTTCAGTTTCAAAACATAAAGTACCCTCGATCCCCTGTGCACAAAGACAAGGAGTAATAGCTTCATAATCACCCACAGGTAATGCCTGTTGAGAATTAACTGGAGTTTCAATGGTTTCAGAAGTTACAGCTGATCTATGAAGTTGTAATATACTCATATCCTGAGGTTGGTTTTCTTTATCAAAGCTTTGATTTACTTCAACATTTTGTGACAAGCGGGGCTGTTCTTCTACAATAAGGGGGAAAAAAGGGGACCTTACACTGATCTTCATTCCCCAGAATATTTGATGAAGTTACTGGTTTCAGTTTACTGGTTTCAGCAAATTCTCACCACCTGTTGGATGTTCCTGTGAGGGATCCATTCCTTCATTCACTGCATCCATTCTACCCTCCAGTGGCTCTACAGCTTTTTTAGAGAGGAAAGATAAAATTTTACCTTGAACCCTGCTCTGCATGGGGTGGGGGGCTTATTAGTGGAGAAAAAATTTGTTGTGGCAGTTTAGAGAATGCTACAAATTCTCGATTATTTGGCAAATCGCTCTTTACCGAGACATGTGTAGCATGGGTGTTTTTTTCTTCTTATCTGCACCGTGGGCTTCCACAATTCCTTTAAGGCATTTCACATTTTTAGACATCATGATGCCCACTTCAGTTACACATAGAGAAATGCTGAAAGGCAAAGTAAAAAAAATGCCATTTCAGCTTACATGGCTTCTTGGCAATAAAAATAGCATACTTTTCAGCAAACTGGCCTAAACAAAAGAGAAAAAAACACAATAGCAGTCACAACTCTCATGAGTGGCAAATCTTATTCAGCCCATCATGCCTTCCTGCAAGCCTTACCAACAGCAGCGACTCTTTCATCCAACATAATGCTGGAGCTCCTTACTCAGGCATGTATGGTGCTCTCTTTACCAGGCCATCTCAGAGAGATCCACACGATGATGTCAGATCCTCCTCAAAGGTGCCCCCAACCCACTTTTGCCTCTTTAGTAATATAATAGTCTTGCTCTCCATAATCAGTATTTTCTGGGTTATGTGCAACCCAAGGACATGTCAAGAATCTATATCCTCCTTCATCTCAAAGGTTGCATTTAGGGGTGGAAGTAAAGTGAAACCCAAAGAGTCCCACTGTGCTACATTATATGCATTTCAAAACTTCACAAGCATTGCTCCTATGTTGTTGTGATCCATATTTATAAGAGGTTCTAGGATGACCCTGGAAAAAGAGAATACCCTTGTCTCTGCCTATATAAAAACGATTAGACAGCTGTTGAATTCCTTTATCATCCTATTTGAGTTTGACATACAATTTTCAACCCCGCAGTCCAAAATTCTTCCTCATCTGTAATGGAGTCTGGAATTCCCTGAATATCACATTATTTTTTCTAGCCAATATGTTATGCCTGCTATGTTGACCCCTTCATTCCGAAATAAAATAGTGACCAGCTTAAAGTAGGTTTGATGAGGGGGATAGATGGATAATGAAAGAGATCTTGGTGTGCAGATTACAAACTCAATTTTAAAGATAACTACACTGGAGTGGTGAAAAAGGGGTATGGAATTATGGCATGCATTAAATAGAACATTAAAACTAGAACCAGGAGGTGGTGCTCCCTCTGTATGTAGCTTTGGTCCATCCCCACTGGAGTATTGTGGGCTGTTTTGTTAACCCCATCTGAAGTGAAATGTGAGAAGATTAGAGGGGGTCCAGGGAAGGGCAATGGGAATGATCGATAAAACTTACAATGAGTGATTGAAAGCACTGGGGATGTATTCATTGCAGTACTGTAAGCATAGAAGGGACATGTGTCTGATTTAGTGGGCTTTTCAGAATCTTGATCTGTAGGAATGCCTGGGCCTCCAAAACAGGACTGCCATAAACAACAATAGAGGACACCAGTACCAACTAAAGGGAGACTAAGTTATAAAAAGACAGAGGGAACACTGGTTCTTACAGAAGGTGGTGACAAATTGGAGTGCGCTACCAGATGAGGTGGTATCCTGTAGTAATATGCAATTGTTCAAAACTGCACTAGATACATACTATGGTAACAGCTGCTTTTAGTTCATAGTGTAAACAGGTGCTGGTCTGATATGGCTTACACTAATTGACCACTCAACCAACCTATGAATCCTATAGATGGGAAAGGAGTCCATAACAGGATATTCTTCTGGGAAGCAAACTTCATCCAGAATCTATCTAGTAAACTGTCTAATTGGAAACTTATATCATAGGTATTCTCCCCTGGAGCATATACTTCAGAAGGAGAAAAGTCTAATACTAGCTTGATAAATGTTTTCCCTACGTAAAACAGATCTGGTGAGAGTTCCATGCTGCCAAGATATCGCAGATGGACTGCATATCTGTGTTTGACTTGGTTTTATTTATTTATTTATTTAAAAGTTTCACCAGGAAAGGCATACTGAGCAGACATGCTAATTTTTAAATGCGTCCTGGGGGAGGGGGAACGAGATACACAGTAATACAGCAGCTAAAGTCAAAACAGTGCATAACAGAAACAGACTGCAAATATACACAGTATGAGCAAAATGGATAACAATACATTACAATAAACAACAACAATAACAATAAAGGTGCTAGGAGACTAATAGAAACAAAAACAGTTTCATAATTCAAACAGGATAGGTACACATCCGCAAATAAGTGCACAGGCATATATGATAAGGGAAATAATTAAACACATCTACAGGAAGGGGTGAAATGGTCCTTGAGGAGGGAGTTGAAGATATGCAGGGAGGCAGTAAGATGGATGACGGAGGGATGACATTCCAAATTTTTGGGAAATGGTGTGAGAATGCAACCTGACCAACTGAGGTAGTCATGGGTGGAATGGTTAACGTGCAGTGGTCATGGTTTCTGAGTGGGTGAGAAGAAGACAGTTTGAGAGAGATAGAGGAGGAGAGATAGGGTTGGAGGGATTGAAGCCAGAATTTGGCAAGAAAGTTGGCACAGTGGATATGGCACCTGTCGGCTAGGGAAGGAAGAGAAAGATATTGGTAAAGGGTGCTGTGATGACTATGGGGAGGACTGTCAAGAGCAAAATGGTAGAAAGAGTGGAAAAGAGAGTCGTATCTTGTTAGGTAAGATTTGGAAGCAGCACTGTAGACTACATCACCATAGTCAAAAATAAGAAGGATCATTATCTGGACCACAGCACGGTGAGCCAGCAGAGGAATACAACCACGATTTCTGTATAAAGTATCACATTTAGGGTGTAGCTTTTTATGACTGGAACCATTGTGTCCAGAAAAAAAGTCTTTTGAAAGAGACTGGCATAAGTAACATTAGAAGAAATAGTGTTTGTAGGCTGTTCATTAGAAATGTCATTCAGCTCTATATTAGCAGTATTAACATTAGTAATATCTGTTTTAGCTTGGGACAAGTAAGTTTTGGCCCTCTGTAGTTGCAGGTTCGATCCTCGATTGTGCCTCCATTGCTATGGGTTTGTCACAGAGATTTGAAAATGCAGTGCAGCTGTCTGATACTGTGGAAGCTTGAATTTCTGAAGACTAAAGCATTTGGGTTTCAGAGTCAGGAATCCAATCTCCAGAAAGTGTTTGAATCCATCCTATGTTTTGCATTGCTTTTTTACTGTAGGAGTCCATTGTTCCTCTTTGTCTTTAGAAGGGCCTTGGTGTTTCCATTGTCACAGAGTTTGAATCCAAGTTCTGCTTCAATACAAAAAGATTTCAGTGGATTTGTCTCTCGAAGTTCAGGTGATGCATTTCACAAACCCACTCCTGAGGGTCAGGCCACTAAGCTCACAGTGCCCACCCTAAGTGCAAACTGTGACAGGTAGGGAAAATGGGATACCCTCTTTGTGTCCTTCTATTGTGCTTCCTGGCTTCACAACTGATCACTTGGCATGAAGTCCCAGAGTCCCCTCTTTACTATGTATCAGGGTACAATACTAGTCTTGAGTCTTGTAGTCAAATATGAACCCTTTTAGTTGTTATACAATGGTGGAAGATCCAGGCATTATAACCTCTTCAAGGGTAGTATTGTAACCCTGATTCTGCCTACTCACACAAGATGTGAAATAACCTGGTTCAAATCCCCCACAGACCCGTCCTTAAGGCTTTGGTAGTCCCCCTATCTTTACCCAGACTTTCCCTTTCCAGGCCCTTGTTCAATTTGATAGCTTATGATGGCACCCCTTAGCAATAACAGTTGTCATTGATTATTACTGAAACATCTCAGTCACACACAATATAACAATCTCTCTCAGGCAGGATCCTTAAAAACAAATGTTTTTACTAAATAATTAATTATCATACATTTACAACTAAAAGGTTTTATCCATTTTGCCACAGAATAACACACATAAAAGTGGAATATATACATGAAAAATACACTATAACTGTTATCTGACGTTCTACCTTAATGTTCGTATTGAATTAAAAGTTCAGAAGAATAAAGTCTGAAGAATCCTTTCCTTCTCTTACAGCCACTGGCCTTCAGTGTCTGCTGGCATTTGGTGTTGTCTTGCAGGAGAGTGTCCAAAACCAAAATGTCCGAAATTAAAGTGTCCTCAAAATGCTCTGTGGAGGGTTTTAAATACCTGTGGTCCAATCTGAGAAAAACTCAGTCTGATGCCAAGGGTGGCCTTCTCTTTTAGGTCAATATACATCACTCTTACACTTTCCCCACAACTCCAATTTTCTGGCTGCCTTTGAAGTCTCTCTGTCTTACTGGTAATGCAATTGACACCTGTAAAAGAATTCAGACACGTCTGCCAGAAGAGATACTCCTGTCCTTTTGTCTCATAAGATGTAATATACTATAACTGTTTCCAGGAACCAAAAATCTCCCTCTTGAAGTGTAGGGTTTATTACAGATGAATGGATTTTGGCATATCATTGTAGAGCAGTCCTTGAAGTAATTTGGCTGCCTGCCCAGCAAGCTTCCCCTTAAGGTCAGAAGAAGGTCCAACATTTAAAAAATCCAATCTCTCTGTCTTTCTCTCTATGTGACCCTGTCATCCATTTTCCTTGAGGCAGTTTGAACATACACAAAATAAAACAGAAAACAACACCATATATCTGTACATCTGATGGACAGTGGCATAACTCACCACATTCCTCCCTCATAGACTGAATTTGTGGAAACATGCCCCCTACCACATGGTAAGGTTTTCACAAATTCTGTTACTGTTCTAACTGGTGAGATAAGCCATCTGCATTGGCCGATCTGGCCTAGTGCGTAATTGTCATGTTGTGGGCCTGTAGGGCTATACTCCACCTTAAGAGATGGCCATTTGTTTTTCCTATCTGATTTATCCACACCAGGGGTTATGATCAGTCTGTACCTCAAAGCATCTACTGTAGAGGTGCCTCTCTAAATTCTTCAGGGCCCATGCTAGCACAAGGCATTCCTTTTCAACTGTGCAGTATGCCTGCTCCTGGGAAAGTAACATTTTGATCAGGTATATGATTGGATGCATACATGGACACAAATTTGTAGGTAACTGGCAACAGTTTGGGGAGTAAAAGTTCTTTAAATTTGATGGACTGCATCTGAATAAGGAGTGAGTCAGTGCATTGGGCAGATGTTTGACATCATTGCAGAACATGTAAACTAGCAAATGGGGAGAGGGGTGCAGCACCTGATATGTCAAATGGAAAGAACACCAATCTCCCCTCAGCTAGTGATCAAACAGGAGTTCAGAATGTTTGTAGTTCATTTGCATCACCAGGTAAGGAAAAAGGTCTGGCTCCCCATACGACACACAGGGGAAATGTCAGACCTAGCCCAACAACCAACATACCAAAATCTGCCCAGTGGAAAATCATGTACACAAATGCTCGCAGTCTGGGAAACAAGATCCCAGACCTGCAGGCAAGAATGACAGAGGCTAAACTGGACATAGTAGCCATTAGCGAGAAATGGTTCAACAGTAACCACACTTTGGAGACTTCAATACCTGGCTATGTACTGCTCAGAAGAGACCGAGGTGCAAAAAGGGGAGGGTGGAGTGGCTCTTTATGTCAATGAAAATATCAAAGCTACAGAAATTCAGAATACACATAAGGAGCCAGAAGAACTGTGGGTCACCCTGGAAATGGGAAATGGGACAGCCATACAAACTGGGGTTGTCTGCAGACCTCCAGACTAGGGGAAGGACATAGACACATTACTGTTTGAAGATATACAAAATATGACAGCTAAGGGGGAGGTTCTGATAATGGGAGACTTCAACATGCCAGATATAGATTGGTCAATACCAGCAGGAGCATCTGCCAGAACTAGACACATAGTGGATTCCTTGCAGGGTAAACAGCTCAAACAACTGGTAAAACATTACAAGAGACAGGGCTATCCTAAATCTAGTACTGACTAACAAGGAAAGGATCACAGATCTCCAGGTAGAAGGTCATCTGGGGGCCAGGGACCATCACATGGTATGGTTCAATTTGGCCACTAGAACTAAATCATCCCATTCCGAGGCAAAAATATGGGACTTCGGAGGAGCTGACTTTGATAAGATGGCCAACAGAGTTAAGCTATCCCTGTCAAGAAGAAATACAGGTGAGGGGGTACAGGCAAAGTGGGCAAACATTAATGATGCAATACTTGAAGCAACACCCCATGGTGTTGGAGAGAAAAAAGAAGTGCAAAAGAAGAAGGAAACCACTTTGGTTCTCAAAAACAGTAGCATAAAAGGTCAGAGCCAAAAGTTTGGTCTTCTGAAAATATAAGGGAACGCAGTGGGATGAAGATAGGGAGGCATACCAAAGTTCCTTAAGGGAATCAGGGAAGGCAGTAAGGCAGGCAAAGGCCCAGACCGAGGAAGCACTAATACAAACAGTAAAAGAAGGTGACAAGACTTTCTATATGTACATTAGTGAAAGGAGAAAGTCCAGAGGGGGTATTGCTAAGATCAAAGGGGATAAGGGGGCATGTGAGGAGGAGGGCCATGTAAAAGCATCTATCCTAAATAGATACTTCTGATCAGTATTTATTGAGGAGAAGGTAGGGCAGGGCCCACAGTTCAGCACCATGGACACAGGGGGAAGGGAGGTGTGTACTAGACCCTTCACAAAAGAAAGGGTCCTACAAGAGCTCAATAAGCTCAGCGTGGACAAGGCAATGGGACCAGATAGCATACATCCCAGGGTACTAAAGGAGCTAAGGGTGGAACTAGCAGAAACATTATCAGAACTGTTTAGTGAGTCTCTAAGCACAGGAGAGGTCCCACAAGACTGGAGAAGGGCTCATGTGATCTCATTCCACAAGAGTGGTAGCAGGGAAGAGGCAGGGAACTACAGACTAGTCAGTCTTACCTCAGTATTGGGCAGGACTATGGAGGCACTCCTTAAGGAAAGGATAGTGCAACACCTGGAATCCATAGGAGCTCAGGATCCAAAATACCATGGGTTTACAACACGAAGGTCCTGTCAAACTAATCTCATAGATTTCTTTGACTGGTAACCAGAGTGGTGGACCAAGGAGGAGCAGTTGATGTCGCCTACCTTGACTTCAGCAAAGCTTTCGATATTGTTCCACATAGATGATTGATTAATAAGCTGGGTCAACTAGGGGTGGGTCAGAAGTTTGTCAACTTGGTGGCAAACTGGTTGACGGGTAGAAAACAGAGAGTTCTGGTAAATGGTATACAGTTAGAAGAGATGCAAATCACAAGTGGGGTACCTAAGGGATCAGTCCTGGGGCCAGTCCTTTTCAATATCTTCATCAGTGACATTGCAGATGGACTGGAGGGCAAGGTTTGTCTGTTTGCAGATGACACCAAGGTCTGCAACAGAGTAGATGATCCAGATGGGGTGGGCAGAATGAGAAGAGATCTGGATAAACTAGCAAAATGGTCGGAAGAGTGGCAACTGGGTTTTAACGCGAAGAACTGCAAGATCATTTACATAGGGAAGAGAAACCCTGAAGCCACCTATAGGTTGGGAAGAGAGTTGCTGGCAGTCACAAGGGAAGAAAGATACTTGGGCATCATCATTACAGATGACCTGAAATCATCCAAGCAGACCTCTAAAGCAGTTGGTAAGGCTAGGGTAATGTTGGGGTGTATTAGTAGGGGTATTACAAGTCATAAGAGGGAGGTAATAATCCCTCTTTACAAGACATTGGTTAGGCCCCATCTGGAGTACTGAGTGCAGTACTGAAGGCCACACCTTCACAAGGACAGTAACCCAATTGAGGCAGTCAAGAGAAGGGCAACCAAAATGGTGCAGGGACTGCATCAGAAAACATATGAGGACAGATTAACAGAACTCAATATGTATACCCTAGAGCAAAGGAGGGAGAGAGGTGATATGATTGAAACATTCAAACACCTTAATGGCATTAACAAGGTGAAAGAGTCTAACATGTTTCAATATAAGAAAAATAGCAGGGCAAGAAAACACAGCATGAGATTAGAGAGAGGCCGATTAAGGGGTAATGTGAGGAAGTTCTTTTTCACAGAAAGGGTGGTGGATGCATGGAATGGCCTACCTCAGGAAGTGGTGGATATGAATACAGTGCAGGGCTTCAAACAGGCATGGGATAGGCATAAGGGAGCAATACAGATAAGTATGAATAGATACGACATTGACAAAGCAAAGGCCGACGGCACATTCATAAGGTAGAAAAAGAAATGGGCAGACTGGATGGGCCTTGCGGTCCTTATCTGACGTCAACTTCTATGTTTCTATGTTTCTATCTTTTCTCTGATTAGAGGTCTGGAAGAGGACTGCTCCAATCCCCCACATCTAAGACATCTATCTGGACTAGAAATTGCTTAGTGTAATCATGGCTGGCTAACACTGGAGCACTGCACAGTGCCTTCTTTAGCCTTACTAAGGCTCACTCAGAGGCTGGCTCCCAGTTTACCTTTTTTGGGCTTTCCTTTCTTTAGCAGACCAGATAGGGGAGGTGCCAGGGTACTGTAATTTGGAACAAACTTACTATAGTACCCTGCAGTCCCTAAGATGCTCCTATCCTGCTTCTGGGTTTCAGGAGTAGGCGATGGCTCTACTGCCTCTATTTTTGCTTTATTAGGGTTAAGCTACCCCCCACCCCACTACATGGTCTAGGTATGCCACCTCTACCATAGCCACCTTGCTGTTTTCAGCCTTGACAGTGAGCCCTGCCCTCTGTACCCTGCCCAACACTTCCTTCAGGTGGGATAGGTTTTCCTTTGAACTGGTACTGAAGATGGCAGTATCATCCAGATAAGCCACTGCGTACTCTCCAGTACCATGTAAAACCTGGTTAACCAACCTTCGGAAGGTGTTAGGGGTGTTCATCATTCCAAAAGGCATTACCTGGAACTTGAATAATCCTATTGGAGTGATGAAGGCTGACTGCTCTCTAGCTCTGGCAGTTAACTCCGCCTGCCACTACCCTTTCATCAGGTTAATTATGGTGAAGTATATTGCCCCTCCCAACTTGTCTAGTAGTTCATCCACCCATGGCATAAGGTGGGCATCAGACTTTGTGACTGCATTGAGTCCATGATAGTCCACACAAAAGCGAATAGAGCCACCTGGCTCGGGAACGAGAACTAGGGTTGAGGCCAAGGGACTGTGGGATTTCTGAATTACCTCTAAATCCAGCATTTCCTCCACCCCCTTTCTAATGTCCTTCAGGCTGACCTTAGACACCAGTAGCCTGTCCACCTTATGGGTACTTGAGTACCCGTGCCTACACCTTGTGTTGCTAAGGGGGTTCATCCAGGCTTGGTTGTAACAAAGGGGCAAAGTCCTCTAAAACCTCCCTTACTTTCTGGGACTGTTCCGGGGTCAACTGGGGCAACAGTTTGATTGCCTCCACAGAGGACTCCCACTTGCTTTCCTCAAGCAAGTCCAGTAGGGGTCTTCTTCATCCGTCCATTCCCCAGAACTACACACTGCAAATACTATGTCAGCCCTATTTGCACATGGCTTCATCAGGTTGACATGGTACATCCTATGTGTGTGTCTCCTGTTAGGCAGTTCTACAACATAGTTCATGTCACTGACCTGTCAGGCTACCTTATATGGTCCCACCCACTTGGCCTGCAGCTTGTCTTTCTGGACTGGAATTAGGACCATGACTTCCTGACCTACACTCTATGAGCGAGCTCTGGCTCCATGCTTATACCAGACTTTTTGCTTCTGTTGGGCAGCCGACAGGTTGCTCTGGGGCTCCCCCATAAGCCCCATTTAGCTTTTTCTTAAACTTCAGGACATACTCCATTGTGGGAGTTTCCTGGGTAGCGTGCTTGCCTTCCCAGTCTTCCCAGATCAAGTCTAGGGGCCCACGCACCCTACATCCATATAAGAGTTCGAAGGGGAAGAACCCTGTTGATGCTTGGGGCTCCTCTCTATATGTGAACAACAGGTGGGAAAGGTATTTCCCCCAGTCCCTCCCATGCTGTTCAGCAAATGTTTGGAGCATTGATTTTTGAGTACCGTTAAACCTTTCCACAAGCCCATTGGGTTCTGGGTGATAAGGTGCCGTGCATCTCGGCATCACCTCACACTTCCCCACGAACACTTCATCAGGTCTGACATGAAGGTACCCCCTTGATCAGTGATAACCTCCTGAGGAAGTCCAACACAGGAGAAGATTCCTAGCAAGGCATCTGCCACTTTGCCTGTCCTAAATGTGGAGAAGGTGATAGCCTTTGGGTATCATGTGGCGTAATCTACTACTATCAGGATAAACTTTTTCCTGGAGGAGCTTGGGGTATTTAAAGGTCCCACAATATCCATTCCTACCCTCTGGATTGGCTCCTCCACAATGGGCAAAGAAATTAGGACAGCTTTGATTTTACTTCCTGCCTTCCCTATTTGTTGGCACTGTTGACAAGACCTGCAATATTCCTTCACCTGCCAGGTGAAGTTGGGCCAGTAGAAATTCTGAGCCAATCACTACATGGTGCACACAATGCCCAGATGTCCGGACATGGGGATATAATAAGCAATCTTGAGTAACTGCTCATGGTACCCCTGGGGAATGACAAGCTGACTGCCCATCACCCCTCCCTTTGTCCTCACATTCTGTGTATATAACGGTCCATTGTCCCAAAATACCCTATGTCTTATGTCACTTCACTGAGTCCCATCAGATTCTGCACAAGCCCACAGCCTCTCCAAATTAGGACAGTTCTCTGAGCAGCTGCAAAATCTTTACATTTTGCCAAGGTATGGGTCACATAGCCTTCAGTTCCTAAACTGGGGTCCATAGCTCTAGCATCAGGGCCTTCAGTGTCACTGCTGTCCATAACCTTCTGACCATTTGTTACCCCTCCCTCCACGGAGTAACCTTCTGTAGCTGTCTTGTGAATGGCTTCCTGGGGAAACTGCTCTCCATTTCAGCAGACACAAGCTGGGGAAGCAGCCTACCACTTTTTTCCACAGGGGCTTCTATGGGGTTCAGGGAACCACACTCGGCCTTTGCCATCTAACTGCCACACCACCTCTTCTAGAAATTGTTCCCTGTAATCACATCCAAGGCGAAGTTGTCTACCACTGTCACTTTTTCCACCATCTCTCCTGTCTCACCCCAATCAAGAGAACACTAGCAAGTGACTGAGTTTTCTCTTCCCCAGTGAATCTCCATACCATTACAAACTGATTAGGTATAAGCTGTTCATGCCCAACCAATTCCCCTTTTACTAAGATAAGAGATGCCCCCGTGTCCCTTAACCCACGGGTCTGGACCATATTTACAGTAACTGGGTGTATATGCTCCCTCATGTTTACAGGCATGCTTTCAGGGATACACAGTGCACCCAACTCTGTTCGAGCACCACCTTGTCCACTCTGTGCCTTTTTAGGACACTGTCTAGCAGGATGCCCTGGCTGTCTACAGAATCAACAGTCATCATTTCTTTTATCCCGAAATCCTTTTTTTGCAACCAGGGGCATTCCCCTTTCTGTGGAGGTAGTGAGGGTTTTAGCTGCCCTGAAGGTCTGCTTTTCCCTGTCTGCGCTGCCACACCCACTTCACTTCCTTTCAGAGCAGGCCTGCTCCTGGTATAGTGATCTGAGAGTTCAGCAGCCTGTTGTGCTGTTTTTGGATCTCGGTCCTCTAGTCAGGTTTTCAACTCTGCTGTACAAGCCCAAAGGAACTGCTCTAAAAGTACAACCTTCTCAATTTTCCCCACAGAGTTTGCTTTCACCCCTCCCACCAATGCTTTAAAAACTGCCATTGCTTTGCGACTAGTTCTTAAAAGCTCATGTCAGGGCTTTTTTGGAGTTTACAGAATTTAACCCTGTAGGCCTCAGTAGGAGTCAGATCATACTTTTTAAGCAAAGCAGCTTTAAATTTCTCATAATTGCAGGCCTGCTGGTGCAGTGGTTGGATTTCTGCTTGCATCCCCGACAACCCAGGTTCAGGAATGCACCCAGGAGTCAGAGGTCTGGCTGGGGGAGAAGGATTGCACATCCTGGGGACTGCTTTCCTTCTCCAGGGTGGGAAGGGAAGGAAGAGTGTCCAACACTTTACTGATCCCTGACAGAAGCTGGGGGTACTGCTGTGACCAATACCATCACATTGGGGGTGGGGCAGACGCCAGACATCATTGCACTTCCTTGCCCCTGGGGACAAAGCATTGGAAAAAAACTGGCCCCCTGGCATGATAACTCACTCTGCTGCTGCCTCTTCATTGCCTCTGACATCCACCGGGGGGGGGTCCCACTCCCATGGCCCCAACCCAGGGGCTAAGCTGGGACTTGCCAACAGTGTCCACTGGGAAGGAAATCCCTCTCGGTGGCCCCACCAAGGAGAGCACCTGGGCATGGGAGATGGCAGGTAGGGAGCTCCAAGGATTGGAGGGGAACTGGGGGAAATAAAAGTTTCTCATAATTGTTGCTGCCCTGATTGTCCATTTGGCCTAGTGTCTCATGCCTTTTACCAGTAAGTAGCAGGGATAGCTGGAAGCTCCAGTCCTCCCAGGGAACTGATCTGGATACAGACCTTTTCAAACAAATGCAATAATGCATCCATTTCTTCCCCATCTTTAAATTCCGCTATTAATTAGGAACTTAAGTTTAATCCCTGCCCTGGAGTTTCAGGCCTATCTCTGCCACTTACCTCATCTGGCAATTGTCATTGGAATCTTAACTTCTCCAGTCTGAATTCCTTCTGGTGCTCTTCTTCCTCTCTCTCAGCCTCTCTCCAGGGCTGGTTTTCTTTTTCCTACATCTCCAGTTCAAATCTCTTCTGCTTGAACTCCCTCTGCTGCTGTTCTTCAGACTTTCTCTGTTTGAATTCCAGCTCCATTTTCCTCAACTCCAGCTGCAGCCTGATCTCTTCTAGTCCCAGCTCTGTGGTGACCTTCCTCAGCTGCTGTGGCTTTGGGGCACCTCTGGTCTTGCTGTCCTCCCCGGGACTGGATTCTGTGATGAACCCTGGCACTCCCACATCCACGCTCTAGTCCATTTCAGTCACAATGAGGGAGCGAGCCAGCAAGGTTTTAAAGGTAGGCAGCTTGACCGTTAATGTTAATTTCAAGGTCTTTTAAATGCTATTCCAGAGAACAGGTAAGGCACAGCTTATAGAGGCCTCACCAAATCACATTTGTACTCTGGGGACAGCTAGGGTTAAATAGGAAAGGCTCTTAAGGGGTAGTTCCTTGTGCTGCAGAAAGGCAATCAGATATATACTGAGGTAGCTTATTGGTAATAGCTCGATATGTCCAGATGATTGCAATCTTCTGTCTTCCAAGTTTAAGCGATCACCAGTCTAGTTCAGAGTATAGGGAGCAGTGATGGGTAGAGAATGGGGCACCAGTGATGAATCAGAGTGCACGGTGGTACAATGTGTTGAGCTTTTCTAAAGCCACACTAGAGCCCTGTCCACAGAGAAAGTCTGCATAGTCGAGGAGTGGGAGAAAGGTGGTCTGAACCAGATGTGTTTTTGCTTCATACGTAAGTAAATACCTAATGCCGAAGAACAGTCCAAGCCTTTGTTTTAGTTTGTTCATTAGTTCTTCTATATGGTCAGTGAAGGACAACTTATGGTCAACCCAGAAGCTCAGATATTTTAATTTGGCTACAAACTCCAGGTCCTCCCCCAGTAGCGTAGTAATGTGAGGTGCTGATCAGATGCTGGCTGGTTTAGCGAAAGGTGAAAGGAGCATTACTTTCATCTTTTTGGCATTTAGCAAGTGTTTTAGATGTAGTAGATTTTGTTGCAGAAGGTTGAATTCTAGTTGTAGATCATTGCTGGCAAGCTCCGGGGAGGGTCTGTCTATGTAAAGAACCATGTCATCCATGAATAGGTCGTTGTTAGCAGCTTTAATACTGGAGTTTATATTGTTGATGTATATAGTAAATAGTAAAGGGCATAAAATGAACCCTTGAGGCATGCCTCTCATAACAGGTTTCAGAGGGGAGAAGTCCCTGTCTGCTTTGATCTGTTGCTGGCGGCTGGTAAGATACCTAGAGAAGCAGTTCAGCACAAGAGAGCCCAGGTCAATGTTTTTCAGCAAGAGCAGAAGCAGGTCATGGTCCACCATATAAAAAGCCTTGCTAAGGTCCAGAAGTAAAGTGCAAACATAGTTTTTGTCATCCAGGGATCTTAACCAATCACTGGAGATCTTAGCAGGGGCAGAGACTGTGCTGTGGCATTACCGAATTCTGTCTGCACTGGGCTCAGAATGTTGAATGCTTCAAAATACTTTCTTTGTTGGGGAATAATAATTTTTTCCAACAATTTGGAAAGGATGGTAAGGAGGGAAATGGGTCTGTATTTGTTTAGGACATTCAGCTCACCAGATTTGAAGCAAGGAATAACATGGGCAGTTTTCCAGACCAGTGGGAGAACACCTTGTACAAGGGACAAGTTAAACAGATGGGTAATGGGAGTGGACAATACACGGCAACCTATTTTTAGGTAATAGGGATCAATAAGGTCAGCGGCTGTGCTTTTCCTGGAGTCTAGCCCCAGTAGGAGGTCCTCCACTTGTTTTATTGTGACAGCACCGAAGGAGATGGTAGTATTGCTGGGTGAAAAAGCTGAGCTAGAACTAGCTGGAATCTTGGAAGCTAATTGAGTCTATAGATTATTAGCCAGGGAGGAGTCAAATGCTAGACCAGCAGTAGTAAAGTGGTTATTAAACAGTTCTAAAATTGTTTGCTTACTGGTAATAAAGGAATCACCAGTAGCAATTTTTTTGGGCAGCGAGTTAGCCAGATGGTGGCCTTCTATGTCCTTTAAAGCCCTCTAGAATTTAGCTGGGCAGTTAGTGGAAGCCATTTGTTTGTTTTTAAAGAATATTGCTTTTTCAGTTCAAATTAATTTAATACATTGGTTTCTTATGGTTCTGAAGGCCATCCAGTCATCTGGAAACTTAGTTTTCTTTGCTTTTTTTCCATAGCATGTCCCTACGGTTCAGCAAGAACTTCAGATCCACCATGAACCATGGACAAGATACTTTTCTGGTGTGCATTTTGATCATTGGTGCATGTTGGTTTATGGCACCAATGACTATATTCTGGAAATGCTCATATGCCTCAGTCACAGTGGTGGCCAGGTAAAAGTCTTGCCAATGGGAGTAGTGAAGGTCAGAGAGGAAAGCCGTATGGCCAAAGTTATGATGGCATCTTTTGTAAATATATTTAGCGGTGGAGGGTGGCTTAAGAATGGCTTCACACAGGCTATGGAGCAGTGGTCACTAATGTTATTGGGAAATACACTGGTGTGGGTGGGTGGGTGTTTTGTTTACTAGAATTAGATCTAATAGGGTGCTGTTTGCAGGGTTTTTGATGTTGGGATGGGTGGCTTCAGTGATGATTTGATGGAAACTGAATGAGTCAGGAATCCTTCAGAGGTGCAGAGCTTGTTGAGAACCAATCAAGACTGAAATCTCTGAGGATGAGGAACTCTGATGATGATTTTGAGTCTATGATATTTGACAAGTGCTGAATGACCTTAAAGCCTGTGGAGGGAGGCTTATAACAGCCAATGATAGTGACAAATGATGAAGAGGAAAGTGAGACTTTTATAGTCAGACATTCAAACTGTTTGGGACTCTCAGTAGAGTCTACTACCAATGCTGAATGTTTGTTATGGATATACATTTCAACCCCTCCACCTCTAGACTGCCTGTCAGTCCTGTAGAGATTGTAGGACAGAAAGTTGATTTCATGGTCAGGGGTGGAGGGCTTAAGCCATGTTTCAGAGACCATCAGAACATCTGGCATACTGTGACATAGCCAAGTCTGCATGGACTCCACTTTCCTTAGTAGGCTACGTGTATTTATATGTAATTGGTGCAGTCCCTTTATTTGGGTCAACTGAGAGGGAGCAGTCATTGGGGTTAGGGGACCAGGATTCTGCTCCACATTGCCAGAACAAAGGAGTAACAGTAGCAGGATTTGTTTTAGAGCATTTAGTAGTAAATTGAGTAGCCTGGTTCAACCCCTTTTGCACCCGAAATGGAAGGAATGGGGAGTCTCGAAATGAAGGTTAAGGTGGCCCAAGGAGGCAAAAAGTAACACCCGAGCCAAATAAAGGATGTTATTTTGAGAGGGGGTAGAAGGCATATGATAGACATGGAACATAAATTCTGGAGGGGGAGTGCCATGGATGTTAGTAAGAGGAGATAGGACTTTATCAAAGTAAATAGCCAAATCAGTAGAGAGTATTCATGCTTCAAAAGATAGGGCCATTTTAGAGAATATAGCCACATCAATAGAGACCATGCATGGTCCAAAGGAGTCAATATTTTTGTAAGTGGCTAATGAAGTTAAATTGGTGTCTTGGTCAAGGCCAACAAAAAACAACCCCAGCCAGCAACTGAAATGTAGCAATACAGGTAGCATTTTGAACGCAAGTGCACTAAAATATTATTAGTCACAAGATTCCCTCGGTGGCCTCGAATGCCCCCTTTAAGCTTGCATCCAGGAGAATTCACCAATGAAAAAACTAAATACTGAAAGTGGGAGGGAGATAAGCATATTTAAAGAGTGGCAGGGTGGGGAGGGTGGGGAGCCAAAAACACAATGCACTTAGCAAGTGAGAAAACCAGTAAGTGAGAAAACCCAGTCCCCTGAAACAGCGGTGTTTGGTCACAGAGCCAAGCTGAAAAATGGAGGTTCTGGGCAGAGAAAGGCAAGCTAAAAGAGTGTCTATTCAGTGAAGAAGCCTTAAAAGCAGCAGCCAATAGCAGGCCGAGGGGAAGGTCCAGGACCAATCAGCATCCAGCTGGCTGTCCCGGAGCTGGCAGAGAACCGTACCTGGATCTGAGGGCTTGCAGGTGGCAGATGAGGCAGCACAGATGGTAAGGCTTTCCCACCACAGCCGCTGGGAGCAGAGCGCCTGGTCAAGGGTGAGAGTGGGTTCAATCTAAGGGAGGAAATAGAAAAAGGCTGGAGTTAAAAAAGGACTACACAACACACGGAAGAGCAATCACCTCATCGGTGGGAGTGAAGATAGTGCAGGGCAATTACATGATTAACAGCAGTGGGTGGGAGAGGCAAGAAGGACATTTGGGGGTCGTCAGGCCTGGTGCCAACAGAAAGATAAAGGAGGCGGGGGGCAAGGTAAAGAGCTCAGAAAAGAGGGAAAGAGAAAGAAAAAAAGAATCAAAGGTAGAATTTTTAAACAGCAGAGCAGGAAGGGGAGAGATACAGCAGAGAAAAGGTTTACAGTAGTAGAAAATTAAGTATAGTGAAATACATCAGTACTACAGCAATAACAATACATTGTTCAATAATCTGAGCAAACAGGTGGTGCAATCTAAACAGTTTGTAATGCAATAACAATTGTCACAGTCCTGCTTCCAATTCTCCCCAAAATCCTACTACTAGTTCTCACAGAATCCCACTACCCACAGATCAACAGTACTAAAAAAAGAAGCTATCCCCCAAATTAAACAGGATGCACTTAGCAAGTGAGAAAACCAGCAAATGAGAAAATCCAATCTGCTGAAACAGCAGTGTTTGGCCACAGAGCTGAACTGAAAAATGGAGGTTCTGGGCAGAGAAAGGCAGGCTAAAAGAGTGCCCAATTGGGGAAGAAACCATAAAAGCAGCAGCCAGTAACAGGCTGAGGGGAAGATCAAGGTCCAATCAGCATCTGGCTGGCTGTCCTGGAGCTGGCAGAGAACCATATCTGTATCTGAGGGCTTGCAGGAGGGCAAAAGAGGCAGCACGGACAGCAAGCTTTACCACCACAGCTGCTGGGAGCAGAGTGCCCAGTCAAGGGCAAAAGCAGATTCAACCTGGATCTGAGGGCTTGCAGGTGGGCAGATGAGGCAACATGGACAGCAGGCTTTTCCGCCATAGTCACTGGGAGCAGAGCCCCCGGTCAAGGGCAAGAGCAGGTTCAACCTGGATCTGAGGACTTGCAGGTGGGCAGATGACACAGCACAGATAGCAGGCTTTACTGCTGCAGCCACTGGGAGTGGAGCGCCAGGTCAAGGGTGAGAGCAGATTCGACCTAAGGGGTAGCTTATGATTTGCACCCCTTAGCAATAACAGTTTAGTCACAGATTATTACCGAAAAATACCACAATCACACACAATATAACAATCTCACTCAGGCAGGTTTTATAAAATCAAATGTTTTTACTAAATAATTAATTATCATACATTTACAATTAAAAGCTTTTATCAATTTGGTCACAGAATAACACAATTAAAAGTGGAAAATATACATGAAAAATGCACTATAACTGTTATCAAATGTTCCGCCTTTATGTTTGTAATTGATTGAAAGTTCAGAAGAATAAATAAAGCCTGAAGAATCTTTTCCTTCTCTTGCAGCCACTGGCCTTCATTGTCTGTTGGTAGTTGGTCTTGTCATTAGAGTGTTCAAAAGCACAGTGTCCAAAAGCAAAGTGTCCTAAAAATGCTCTGTGGGGGGTCTTAAATACCTGTGGTCCAACCTGAAAAAAACTGTGTCTGATCCCAAGGGTGGCCTTCTCTGTTAGGCCAGAAGAGGTCACTCTTGTGCTTTCCTCACAACCCCAATTCCTGGCTGCCTTTGATGTCTCGCTGTCTAACAAGTAATGCAATTGACACCTGTAAGAGAGTTCACACGTCTGCCAGAAAGGATATTCCTGTCCTTTCACATCATAAGATGTAATATACTATAACAGGGTTTATTACAGGCAAAAGGATTTTGGCATATCCTTGTTGAGCAGCCAACAGCTCAATCTGGTTCAGTTTCAATTGGTTACTATCTCTATCCCCTCTGGGTTGCCCCTGAAAAAAGGACTTCTAGTTTCAGTGGGCCTACCAGGTCAACAAAATTCAATGAATGAATGAATGAATTAATAAATTAAACAAATAAATCTTACATCACTGGGGCTTCAACTTCTGTACTTTCACCTTTTTGTCGTTTGTTTTTACTGGACAACAAAGTACATTGAGGTGTTGATGATACATTTGGTCTAACAACTGAGAACACAGTTGGCTTTGTGGCATGTGCAGTAGATGCTCCTTATATCAGACATATTTAGCATACCCTTTATCTTCTGGTGTAAGCAACATTTGATGTATGTTTGACTGCTGTCTGAAAAAAAGTTAAATGAGTAAAAAAGCATTACAAAACAGACAATGGATAGACAAATTAATATAAAACAGTGACCCTGCATAATGATTTGCAGCCATTTTATGAGACTGTAATTTGATGATTAAACAGCATTCTGTTTTTGTTTCAGAACACGTGGTAAAAAGTTGAAAAAGGTGCAGTACTTTACTGAGGAGGGCTTGCAGTGAAGAATGCAATTATATCTGTCTGCCATCTTTGCCTGGTTGTGTTTTTTTTTTCTAAGCAGTTTCATTTAATTTCAAAAGCTTCTAGTTCGACGAGTGATATCTTTGTGTTGCTCTGCTGCCCAATGAAGAGTTAATAAGGGACTCCTTTCTTCAGCGGGTGTAACATAAATGTCCTCCACATTGTCAGCATCCCAACTTCACCCTCTTCCTCCTCCTTGCCTGGATCTGCATCCAGGGCTTTGGTTGCTGTAGCCTCCTCAATGTCATCAACTTCAGTGGACTGGGCTTCATTGCTCCCTAGTTTGCATAATTCGTCAAGCTGTTCATGAGTGAATCCAGTTTGTGTGATCCCCTGCGTTCTCTGCCTCCTCCTGTACCTTCATCAGTAGGTATGTTCTCCTCTGCTTCTTTTAAACAAAATCCACCTTATTTGAAGCAACATTAGACTGTGCTTTAGGAGATACAGTCCCAGGCTTTCTGTATGAGTCTGACAGTATCCAGTAGACTAATACGATGAACACATGTAGCCACTATCGGATCCTCAGAGGACTCTAAGACTTCCTGTAGTCAGCTTCTCATTAACTTTACCTAATGTCTTTTTAAACTGTAAACAAAGCCCTGGTCTAAGTGCTGGACAATGCTGGTTATGCTGGAAGGTAGGAATGTAAGTTTAACGTTTCTGAGCCCAGACAATGGAGGGTAGCCACTAACATTTTCAAGGATCTAGTCAATTTTACAAGAGCACAGTCTCTTGCCCCTGTCATGCAGTGACTGTGAAAATCGACGCTATTATCCATGCAGTTTTCTTGTTTATATATAGCACAGACAGATTTTTTACACCTCTGAAACAGCGTGGCTGTGTTGACTTGTCAATGACAACAAGATTGCATTTTTCAGTGCCTGCCATGTTACACAATGGAAACACAGAAATTCTCTCCCTTGCCTTTTAGAGACTCATTGGGGTCTCAGTTTTTTTAAAGTTAAAGTGTCCTACCCAAGTCACCTACAGTATGAAACAGCACAGTTTAATCTATATAAAAATATTTTCTAGGCTATGGTCACTCAACAGATTTGGCAGATCATCACGTAACCATGAATTAGCTCCCTCACTATCAGCATTAAGCTTCTCAACATGCATTTTTTAAAACCATTGTTGTGATGTTTCTGCCTGGTTAGCCAGTCATCAGTAGGTTTGAAGTCTTTATTGCCTAATGCCATGGCAAGTTGCAGTGTTTTTTTAAAAACAGGGTAACTAATCAGTGCCTCTCTGCTCTTAGCATTAGTGAAGCATCTAAGGAGGGCTCCTTCCACATCCAAATCTTTACCCTGATGTTTCCTTTTCCTTTCAGTATTCTGGTTAAATTCTACTCAGAGACAAAAAGATCATGGTTTTCTGCAAATCACTCATTGTAGACTTTGAAATGACAAAATGTGCTGAAAGCTCACGCATGCTGAACTTAGAAAGGTGGTCTATCTAATTCAGGATTTAGACCTTCTTCGCCAAAGAAAGTCCACTCCATCTGCTAGACATGATGCCAAACAACAGGTTCAGGTAGTGTAACTAGCCCAGCAGGAGATAGCAGCTTTAAAGTCACCTTCGGTTAAAAAATCTGCTTTCCAACTGACGACATTTGCACCTGATTTAAGGTGAGAAAGGCGCAAGAGGTTCTCAAATTTGCAGCTGAGGTGTTCGCTATAGACAGTATGCAATGCAATAAACAGTGTAACTTCAAGTTTCATTATTAAAAGTATAGCAAATGGTTTTTAACTATATTATGTCATCTGTTAAAAGTGGATGTGAACTATAATTATCTCTATTATAACTGGTACGTATTGTATTTAAACTGATCCTCAGTTAGTTATTCCCAATAGCTGTTTAAATATTTGCTTAATATTGCTTTGAACTGTTTCATAGTTTTTGCAGTCCCTCTGATATTATTCAGCATTTTCTTCAGTTAAATTTACTAACATATGAACATAAGAAAAATGCCAGCAGAAATAGGCCCTAAGGTCTATCAAGTCTGCTCAAGTGTGCAACTATCAGTTTTTACTCTGCAGCTGCCCCCCATACAGTATTGAACTTTCCCCGACCCTGTCCCACCCCTTCCTAAAATTGCCCACTACCTTTAATGATACCACCTCCTCCAACAGTGCATTCTACTCAGCCACCACCCTTTAGTGAAGTAGTGTCTTCTTATATCCCTTTTAACCCACCTTCCAGTTTTAGACTATGCCTCCTAGTTTCCCTCCCTCCCTTTAATCTAAAAATCTACCAACCCTGTTTATGCCCCTCATATATTTGAAGGTTTCAATCATGTTCCCTTTATCCATCCTATCCTCCAGGGAGTACATCTTCATCTCCCTCAGTCTGTCCTCGTAGGGTTTGTCCCTCATTCTGGTTGCTCTGCGCTGGATCCCCTCTAGCAGTTAACATATATACATATATACATACATACATTGTTGCCAGCAGATTAGACCCATTGGTATCTCGTATCTACCTGACAGAGTTCACCGTTTGTGCACAGTGACTGCGCTACCCCTCACCTGTAGTTTTCTCCCATCCCCCCCACAGTCCATAGCTGTGTTTGCCCTACCCCTTAACTTTACACTGTTCCTATGCCTGTTCCAACCCTTCTTGAAGCCTTCTACTGTGTCAAGTGTCACTAACCCTGTAGGCAATGCATTCCAGGGTGTCACAACCCTCTCGGTGAAAAAATGCCTTCTTGCCTCCCCTCTGAAGTCCCCCCCCAAGAGCTTTAAGCTATGGCCTCTTGTGATCCCCCTTTCCTTTAGTTGGAAAAGCTCATCAACGTTCACTTAATTGAACTCCTTCAAGTTTTTGAAAGTCTCTATCATGTCCCCCCTGTCTCTTCTATCCTCTAACATGTACATATTTTGTTTTCTGAGCCTGTCCTCATACGTCACCCCCTCCATTCCCTGAACAATTTTGGTTGCCCTTTTCTGTACTCTCTCCAGCAGTTCCACATTCATCTTAAGCCAGGGTCTCCAGAACTGGATACAGTACTCTAGGTGTGGCCTCTCCAGTGCATTGTACAATGGCAGAATAACCTCCCCTCTTCTGGATGTAATACCCCTAGCTATGAAACCCATCATCTTATTGGCTTTTGCTTCTGCTTTTCTACACTGCTCTGAGTTGTTCCCCTTGTCATCCACTAGCACTCCCAGATCCTTTGCCACTTGCATGACAGACAGCTCAACCCCTTCCCCAGTGGTATGTGAACCTTAGGTTCCTCCCTCCCAAGTGCAGCACAGAGCATTTGCATGCATCATATCCCAGCTGCCATTTTTGGACCCATCTGTCCAGTATCTTTAAGTCTTCCTGGAGTGGCTTCTCCCCTCCTCATTTTCAACCACAGCCCTCACTTTGGTGTTGTCAGCAAACAAACTTATCTTGCTAGCCACCCCCACCATGATGTCCATGATCAATGTGTTAAAGAGGACTGAACCCAGGACCGAGCCCTGTGGAACTCCACTGATGACTACTCTGGGTGTTGATATCTCTTCCCCCACCACGAAGCTCTGTTTCTTTCCTTGAGCCAATTTACCGTCCACCTCACCAATTTCTCCCCTAACCCCAGTTCATTCAGCTTCCAGATCAAACTCCCATGTGGGATGGAATCAATAGCCTTGCTGAAAGCCAGGTATATGATATCTACCAGCTTACACATATCTAGGCACCGTGTTGCCCAGTCAAAGAATTCCACCAGGTTGGTTTGACACCATTTACCAAGGACAAACCGATGCTGATTTTTATCCTGAAAACCATTTACATCCATGAACTCCACTATCCTTTCCTTTAAGATGGCTTCTAGAATTTTACCTATGATGGAAGTCAGACTGACTGGTCTGTAGTTTGATGGATCATCCTGGGGTACACTCTTATGTATGGGCACCACGTGTACCTCTCTCCAATCCTGAAGGACACAGCCTGTTTGAAGGGAGGAGTTGTAGAGTTCCATTATTGGAGGTGCCAGGACATCCACCAGTTTGACATCTTTCTTTAAGTAGGGATGCCAGAACTGCATGCAGTATTCCATGTTCAGCCTGACTAGCAACCTGTACAGTGGTAGGATAACCTCCCTCGTCATTGAGGTGATTCTCATGGCAATACAACCCAATATCTTATTAGCCTTAGTTGCTGCCTTCCTGCACTGTGCTGAATTGTTCATTTGCTCTATGATTAGCACCCCAAGATCCTTCTCGTCCTCTGTAGTGGATAACTGTACCCCCTCACCCAGCCTGTAGCAAAACATTTAGTTTCTGGCTCCCAAGTGCATAACTTTGCACTTCTTTGCATTGAAACACAGCCTGACGTGCTTGACCAGCATTTAGGTTTATCCAGATCCTTCTGCAGTCCTAGCCACCCTTCTGTGTTGTCCACCACTGCACCAATCTTTTTGTCATCTGCAGATAGGCTGCTCTTATTGCTAACCCCATCTGCAATGTCTGCAATAAAGATACTAAACAACACTGAACCCAGTACTGAGCCCTGTGGAACCTTGCTTGTTACAGCCCTTGGAGATGAGAGTTTCCATCTTACAACAACCCTGGGCTGCCTGTCCTGCAGCCAATTTTTGACTCACTCCATCATTTTCTCCCCTAATCCCAGATAATCCAATTTGCTAACCAACCTCCCATGTGGCACTGAAATAAAGGCCTTGCTGAAGTCCAAGTACACTGCCTGCCCCCTGTTGATTGCCCTTTTTACCCAGTCATAGAAGTCAACCATGTTTGTCTGACAGGATCTCCCCAAGACAAACATATGCTGCCTGCTGTCCTTGAGCCCATTCTCCTCCAGAAAGGCTTCCAGCCTCTCATTAAGGATAGACTCCATGAACTTCCCTATGATGGAGGTGGGGCTGACTGGCCTATAGTTCCCTCGCTCATTTTTGGGTCCACTTTCATGGATTGGCACCACACGTGCCATCCTTCGGTCTTGGAACATGCAACCAGTCCCCAGGGAGGTGCTGAACAAATGTGCTAGCAGTCCTGCCAAGACCTCTGCCATCTCTATCAGCTTCCTGGGTTGTATGTTGTCAGGGCAAGGTGCCTTATCCAGCTTAAGGGCTTTAAGACTTTCTAGCTCTCTAGCTGATACTCTAGCAATTTATCTGATACATTTTATTTACTAAAATATTGATAAGGAAAATCTCTGTAAGTAGTAATAGACATATTAAAAACATTAACAACACATTACACATGTTCAATATTGAGAGGAATTGCTCAGAAATGTAGAATTTATTGACAATGGAGCTATGAATAAAGTAATAGTAATGTTTTGAAAGACCTTAGCCATGTTATAAGTCTTGTGCCATATAGTACAGTAGTACAATACATTCCTGTCAATAGACACTCTAACAGGAAAATCACATCTGCCAACTCCTTGGAATAAATGTTTGTTCGTGAGAGATTTATGAGCTAGCTTTGTTTTGTTGTAACAATGGAATGAAACTACTTTCTGGATAAGTTAATCTATTGTAATGGTACTGTATATAGATGTTATATTCTTTTTATTGCTTTAACTTTTTGTTTACGTCATGTTAAATTGAAAATTATGAACTGGCTACTATAAATCTCAGAAGTTGATTGGCTGAGCCCTCTTCTTACCCATGATTATACTGAGCAACATAATCATGGAAAAGGCAAGGTACCAGCCAACAGGTCTGCTATCAAATTGAAATCCTCCCTCCACAGCTTCAGCAGAATACTGATCCTCTCGCTCAACTTACAAAGGGCAGCATAAGCCACGCTTCCATCTGCTCTTGGAAAACAACAGTCCCACCAGCTGACTCAATTACATGTTTTTTTTCACAGTGTTACCCTCTACAACTGCCCTGACCTCCACTTAGAAATTTTTTTTATGCAATTCCCTCTCACTAATAGCCACTTCAAACTCACTGGCACTGTAGCTACTTTATTCATACAGTTTCACAGACTTACCTGGAGCACACCTTCACAGCGCATGGCTTTTAGTATAAATAAACCAATGCTGCATTTCAAAATATGCCGAATACTAGAAAACATTAAGTGCAACCACACATAGAAACATAGAATTTGTGAGCAGAAAAGGACCTCCATGCTCATCCAGTCTGCCTGTTTGCCCTACCTGTAATAGTGGCCATGACACCAGTTAGTTATTGGCTTTAGCTATTCCTTCTCACCTCTGTAGTTCCTGTATTCCTATCCCATGCATGTTTGAATCCCACCACAGTGCATGCTCCCACCACTCCTTGGGGCATGCTATTCCATGCATCCACCACCCTGTCAGAAAAAGAACTGTCTCACATTTCCTCTTATACGACCCCCTCCAATCTCATGTCATGTCCTTTTGTTCTAGTATCCTTTTTATACTGGAAGACGCTTTCCCTTTTGACCTTATTTATGCCCTTATGGTACAAAAACATCTCAGTCATATCCCATCTCCTCCTCTCCTCCAGCATATACATACTGTATTTAGGGCTTTTAAACTGTAATGGTATGTCTTATGCTGTAAACTGTGCACCATCTTGGTTGCTTTCCTCTGCACCATCTCCACCCTGTCGATGTTCTTATAAAGGTGTGGCTTTCAGAACTACATGTAGTACTCCAGATGAGGCCTCACCAGTGTTTTGAGCTGTGGGACCAATATCTCCCTTCTTCACCTTGTGATACCCCTTTCAACACAACCCAACTCTCCATTGGTCTTCCTCACCGCCTTTGTTTTCTGCTTGGAGGCCTTCAGGTCATCTGTGATAATGACCCCCCAGATCACAACATGGTATCCACCGCTCACCATAATTTCAATGCCCCCCCACCACAACCAATATTTACCTCCTGAAGAGAAATTGGAACTAAAAATAAAACCAAATCAAAAGTGGCCCATAGAAACATCAATGAGCCATTTCAAATCAACCAGAAGGAGTTAAAAAATAAAGAAAGAAAATCTACTTACTGCCTTCTCTTGTCCCACGACTGTCACAGAGCATTTACTTGGGGGAAGAGACTTTACATGAATCAAAGACTCATCAACTTCCAATACAAGTTCGCCATCTAGTGGACACACTCAGATACCTTTTTTTCAATATAACCTGCTACATAACAAAATCATTAACAAAACCATTTTTATATGTTTCTCTTTAAATTTTTCTAAAATTTTCTATTCATACAAAAACTAAGGCCAGTTCATAATAGCAATAATGCACTCCAGGGTGAGGTATGTCATAAGATATTGTTACTTCTTGGGTGTTGAACACACTCGACATGTGGTCTTGTGTCCAACCACACAAGGTGTGATAATATCCTATGATATACCATACCCTGCCATGCATTATTGCTTATTTAAAGACCATGTTACTACATGTTAAAGAAAATATAACATGTCCAGTTGATTTAATTTGTAATCAGTTAATACTTAGCACTGGGTATGTCTATAAGATTGGGAGTTACTAATCACAAAAACAATAATTTGGAGCACTCTACTTGAGACTGGGGATCAGAACCCTCTGACGCCATCAATTCAAACAGGTAATTAAAGCAGCAGTACAACTAAAAAAAAATCCTCCCAACCAAAGTTAGTTTCAGCTACAGCGAATAAAAAACATTAGCCTACCTTTCAAATCTACATTTGTAGGTACCTCATATGCTGCACACCATTTAAGATTTTTTATTCTACCTGTCCTAGCCCTTGCTAGGTCTATACTGCTCTGTCTATGTGAAACGGGTTGGCCATTGTTTTTTCCCCTTGAGAATAGGTAAATTAAAACATTTGTAAAATACTCACATGTTAGTAGAAATAGAACATTTTCCCCACTAAATAAAACTGGAAGATGCCAGGAATGATTTTATAGTGAAAAAAATGTAGGGGCAAATGTTTTGCTGAATTTTGTTGCACAGCTGCTTTAATAACATCTATCAATTTGCAGTACCTAGCAGTCCATTGATCAACTACCGTATCTTATATTCAAAGATAGGATGGCTGCCCTCTGCTGGTTAGAGAGATTTCTCCCTTAGGAATATAATAATGATAATAATAATAATAATAATAATAATAATAATAATAATAATAATAAAATTTATTTAATTAAGCGCCTCTCAAAATTTTAAATCACTGTACATCAAGAGCAAACATAAAACATATTCAATACATTCAATAAAACAAATATAAACATATCTTCCAATACTGCAATATAAAATTAGAGCAAAGAAGGAAACGCCTTCTCCCATAAAAAAGTCTTCAGTGCCTGCTTAAAGCTCCCCACCGTCCTACACTCCCGGAGCTGATGGGGCAGAGAATTCCAGAGGGTAGGTGCAGCAAATCCAAATGCACGGGCACCAGATGACTTCAAATTTACCCTCAGAATCTCCAGCAACCCCTCGTCAGCTGAACGGAGCTGTCTCAGGGGGGTGTAGGGCACCAGGAGCTCTTTCAAGTAGTCAGGACCCAGACAGTGTAGAGCTTTGTAGGTCAAAAGACCCATTTTAAAGGTGATCCGCCACTGTATTGGCAGCCAGTGCAGAGCGTGCAGCACAGGGGTAATATGAGAACTTCTAGATGCCCCAGTCAACAAACGTGCTGCCGCATTCTGCACTAGCTGCAAGCGGCAGATATCAACCCCAGGAAGTCCTAGGTAAAGGGAGTTACAGTAATCAAGGCGAGATGTCACAAAGGCATGGACCAGAACCAGCAGGTCACTGGGTGGAACAAGATGCCTAATCCTGGCAATGTTCCTAAGATGAAAAAATGCCAGCTTGACAACTGCAGACACCTGATAATGGAGGGTCAAACCAGTGTCAAGCTCCACTCCCAGGTTACGCACCCATTCAGAGGTGAGGATCTGGTCCACCCCCAGGATTAATCCAGAGGGGAGACCAGTCCTCAAACCCTCTACCCTGCGACCCGGGTCCACAACCATAACCTCAATCTTTCCTGGGTTCAGCTTTAAACCACTGGAGTTCATCCAGTCTTGGATATCTGCGAGGCAGTTGTTCAGTACTGAGATAGCACTAACCTGGTCAGGTGCAAAAGACAGGTAGAGCTGGGTATCATCAGCATAGCAGTGAAACCTCAGCTCATACCATCTTACAATGTCTCTGAGGGGTAGCATATATACTGCGAATAAGATGGGGGAAAGCACCGAGCCCTGAGGCACCCCACAAGGCAGAGAGAAGGCCCCAGATGAATGCAAACCCGAGACCACTCTCTGCGTTCTCCCTTCGAGGAATGATGAAAACCATCTGAGGACTGTACTTGATGGTCCACAAATGGACCTCAGGTGTTCGAGCAAAACCCCATGATCCACAGTATCAAAAGCTGATGATAGATCAAGGAGAACCAAGATAGAATGGTGTCTCCGATCTCTCGCCATCAGGAGATCATTGAGCACCCGAACCAGAGCAGTCTCTGTACTATGCCTCTTGCAAAAACCAGACTGGAGAGGTTCGTATAAACTATGGATGGTCAAATGGTTATCCAGTTGGGATGCCACAACTTTCTCAATAACCTTCCCCACAAAAGGGAGGTTAGAGATTGGCCTGTAGTTTGCTAGGTCATCCGGGTCTAAAGAAGCTTTCTTCAGAAGGGGAGTCACCAACCCTTCCTTCAGAGAGCTAGGAAAAACTCCCATATCTAAAGAACACCGGATAATCTGAGCTGACAGGGCCGATGATTTCACTACAACCCATAATCAGGGAAGTAGGGCCAGGGTCTAAACTACAGCATGTTGGATGCATCTCTTGGACAATCCTCATAGTGTCTACGAGATCCTGCAGGTCAAAGGTACTCCAGGAAATTCCGGGCTCTGCGACAGGACACTGATCAACTGCAACAACCTTGGAATGAGGTTGGAGGCACTCTCTCCTGATGTCTTCAACCTTATTTGCAAAGAATCGCGCAATCTCCTCACAATCAGTTTGAGTAAAGGCTCGACGGATCTGCTGACAGGCTGGGTTGCACAGTCTGTCAACAGTTCTGAAGAGCTGAGCCGGTCGATTCTGTGTGACAGAAATTTTCCTGGACAGGAATTCTGCCTTCTTATGGGAAATTGCTGTTTGGTTTTTATAATGCTCTAGCAAAATAAGGTGGTCGGCATCAGTGGTGGTCTTCCTCCAACGACGCTTAACCTACGCTCCAACCTCCGTAGCCCTCTCAGAGCCCCATCAAACCATGGGGCAGTGGGACAACGTGGAAGGGGTGAACACGGACTGGCGCAATCTGATCGAGTGCTACCAACATGGCCCTATTATAGACCACTACCAGCTGCTCAGGATCAGTGCAAAACTCGTCAAACAACAAGAGGTCAATAACCACCATCAGGTCCTCAGGGACAATGTCCCGCAATGGGCGGTACCTGACCAACTCCACAGGGGCCAACCTACCCAGGGGAGCCTCAAAATTGAACCCAAATGAGTAGTGATCTGACCAACTGACTGGTTACACCACCAGATCAGAAGCCTCGATCCCCAGGAGGAAGACCAGGTCAAGAGAGTGACCTCCCTTGTGTGTAGCTGAGGAAACAACCTGTGTAAAGCCCAGAGATGTCATCTCCTGGAGGAAATGTTGACCAAAAAGCGAAGATTCGTCGTTGACCCAAGCATTGAAGTCGCCCAGAACCATCAATCTGGGTGACTCCAAGGCCATGTCAGCAGCAAAATCTGCTATTTCCTGCAGAAAAAGCTTCTCATCACCTGGTGGATGATAAATGAGGGCAATCCTGCACCCTACACCAGCTACCACAGTACACTCAAAATGACCTGGTCTCTCAACTGGTACACCAGTTAGCCCACGTGCCCCCCGCGATCCAATCTTGGGCAATGTGGAACTGAGTACCTGGTGGGAACAGTGCCCCAAAAGGGGCAGCATTCCCGTCCAACCAGGTCTCGGTAATGCAAGCCAGATCTGCCCTGGCAACAAAATCTGCAAGAAGACCAGTCTTGTTGCAGACATATCTGGCATTGCACAACAACGCCTGAGTTGGACGAGGTTGGCGAGTTGTCCCAACCACTTGCCCTCCAAAACTGGAGGTGACCTTGGGTATGGGAACCAGAATGGAGTTACCGCATTCAAGTAGCCATTTCACCCCAGGGCGCCTTCTGGGCCTAACCACCCTTATGAGAAGGTCCCGCTCGCTCCGCTGTCCACAACCCCCCAGCCCCCCAATTCCTCCTCCCCCTTCGAGCAATCCCTAATTCCCGACAACGATGATAAATATGAGCAGGCAGGGGGGCAAAGAGAAGGGGCAGAGGGCATTGAGAGCGGAGGCCGAATAGTATAAGACAGGAGGATCAGACAGACACATCTAGCTGCTCAATTTAAAACAATAAATACAATAAAACTACCCGCAAACTTCCTACAACTAAAATTATACAACTACAAATTAAGAAAACCAACCAAAATAAAATAAAACTAACCAACTCTAACATAAAACCTAAATAATTGATTTAACCCACAGGTCCTTGCACAGCCTGGGGGTCAACCAAAAATTAACCAAAACAATTTTAAATTATTCCCAGGTCCTCTCACTACCTGGTACTTAAAAACAATTAAACACTCTCACAAAAATAATCAAAAAATAATAATAATTAAATCATAATAATAATAAAACAATAAACAGAGGAAATAATTTAAAAACTACCCTCTGGGATTCTCTCACAATACCGGATACAGGTGGAATAGAAGGTATTATATAGCACTCTCGCTGCTCATATTATTTCCTCAAACAAAATATAATTACAAACAACAAAATATAATTACAGACAATGAAAATCCTGTCTATATACAACAGGATACAAATATCATATAACCCGCCCAAACGTCAGTAGAAGCAGCGAACAATATAGTTCAATCTTCAAGAACACAGGGCTTCAAAATCCACACCGATTTGGATCGAAGAAAGGCCGCTAGCAGGCCGCAGGATCCAGCCAGCCCAAAAAATCAGTGGCCCACTACTTCCACTCCAAGAGAAGTCAGCCCTCCAGCCAGCTACCCCAGGAGTGTAGAGGAAGGGGAGATTAAGGACAAGCCCTCCAGCCTACCCCACTCCCCACCTCTCTGTGTGACACCGACCCAGGGCCCCCCAGAACTCTGCAAGCCCAACTATTAAGCCCAAAAAAGTCAGTCTCTAAAAACAGCGTTTAGACCATCAAAGATGTCACTAAAGATTTCAAAGCCACTTATCTTGAAGGCTATTCAAAACAACTCCGCCAGATCTCTGATCCCCACGATCCAACTGACCGAACATAAATAAATCCAAGGATAATCAGGAAGCACAGCCACAGGGTCAAATCCACATATCCAGGGTGGTAGTTCAAACAGTGCTTAAATTCAGCTAGAAAGCCATAAACCGGCCAGTCCTCTCACAGAATGAATAAATAACTCAGTCCGCATATAAGACTCGAATATCATCTACAGTGTACTGAACAACCACACCCCTTACCCTGCTCCACTCACTTGGTGCCTCATAAAACTGCCTACCCTCTCAGGTCTGAAGACCAGGACCTGCTTTCCATTCCTAGGGTTAAAACCAAATTTGGATCAAGAGGCTTTGCAATATCAGCCCCAAAACTGTGGAAAAAGGTCCCCCCCTAAAATTATACAGTGCAGTACTGCTGGTAATTTTCAGAAACAGCTATGATGCTACCTCCTACAATCAACTATGCCTATGCATGAAGGGGCAGAATGACCATCGAAAACTGTCATATTCTCAGCACATAGCGACACGGTCTGCATGGCACACCCGATAACCAGCATTCACGAATGTCAACATGGGGCATGCATACCCAGGGGGCATTACAACAGGGTACGTGTAGCAGAATGCACTTTGCAAAGAGGTGGTATCAGGATACATGGCTCCTCCTCTTGACCCCACCACATATGGACATGGCCACTGCCCCGTACAACACCTCAGAAGTGAATACCAAGTCGTGGACAAAAGAGCATAGAACAGCAGAGAGTCAAAGAAGTTTGGAGGGTAGCCCCACCCACCACAGATGCAGGCTGAATGGGCAAACCATGTGAGTGGACAGCACCACGGCTGTTTGTGGACACATCCCTGTACCCCAATCTTTACCAGTGGATAGGTCACTTCAATGGTGAGCAAATTTTGTGAGCACTACAGCTGGTTGTATGAAGTCCAGTCCCTGACAACTGACTCCATGGTAAAGGCATGGCTGTGGCTTGACATCCAGTCCAGCATTAACACCATCAGTCTAGAGGTCAGGACACTGGCTGTGATAAAGCACAAATGGTGAGACCTGCATGCTGTGGTCAAGAAGGTCTCCCCGAGCACACAGGCACACCAGGGCACCAGAGGAGGACCACCCAGCATAGACAGTCAGCTCACACCAATAAAGAGGATGGTGGTGTTGACCTCCACTGAAATCAGTGTCCACTGTGAGGTGGAAAGAGTAGATACCATGGAAGGTACGCATGCAATGGGCAGGGATGGCGTACCCTGGGGATGGCACATCATGCATGTAGTAACAGATGTGTGTTGCACCAACAGACATGGCAACTGATGGATGCCTGACATCAGGACCAACCACATGCAGCCTGGACACTCTCGCAGTTCGGGAACCATGCAGTGACAACAGGTAGGAGGAGCAAGGCACCTGTGGGTAACTGTGCCACATGCATCCCTGTAACTGTCCATACCAAGTGACCACAACTGGCATATTAGAAGAATCATATCCCCCCCACAGGTACCGAGCTAGAGATGGAGACCCAGCAGGAATCTGAGACAGACGCTGAAAGCATGGTGGTGCACCAGCATGAGGGGACACAGGAGTTTGGTGGGGTGCCGTATGGAAGCAGCGCCACCCTGTTGCACAGGCCATGACCAGGACAACAGGGCTGGACCAGCGATGTGATTCCATGTACCAGCAATGCCCCTAACGTAGCTGAAAGGATGGGCCTGGAAGGAAGGGCCAGAATAGATCTGCCATGCCCTGAGGACAGTGGGGATGAAGGTCCCTAAACACAGCTGACTGGACACATACAGTCCACACAGTGAAGCTCACATGGAGGCTCAGGATATGAGGCAACTGGAGCTGGACAGGTTTGGGGCACAATACAGAAACACCATGGTACATGTCACCCTCACCAACAAGGTGGGTGAAATGAGATGTGGTGTCGACTGGCTGGCCGATGCACATGTAAGGCTGGTGGAGTACCTAGTCAGCTGCCCTGCATCACATGTATGGGTTGCCCACATACCATCATGCGTGTCCAATTCCCACACATGCCATTCAGACAGCAGGATATGGACACACATCTGTGCTACCTAGCCAGCACATGGGAGGATGTGTGACAACACACAAGCAATGCTGACATACCTGACACTGAGGCACACAATGCCCATGCTGCAGACATTGACACAGACAGTGCACAGGGGAAATACACGGCAGTGTCAGCAGCCAGATACCACTAGATGGGGATGCATTGGAGGTGCCGGCCTTGGACTTATAACAGAATGCCAGGCAACTTTGCAGCACAATCCAGACACATGCATCTGTCCATAGATTCAGTACATGGTCATCGGCACACCTACAAGCAAAGCCATATGAGTCACAGGGCCAGTGACACAGCACAAGCACAACACAGCACACATGTTAAGCATGCCCAGGGTGTGTTCACACATATGACCCTGCACAGCCCCCCCAACACACACATGCACACACACACACACACACACACACACACACACACACACACACACACACAGAGCTTGTGACAGTACTGATCTGATCCTGCTGCATATCAAGGTCAACATACATTGGCACACAGTCATAGCCAGCACACATCACTTTGTGTGCAATGTCACAAAACCATGCAGCTTTTGCAATATGCCAAGAATGGCTTGGCACACAGTATGCAAACCCAACTCCCCCTACATGTGCAACTAACAACATGAGCCACATGGCACTCCATGCAGGACACAGATTTCCATGTAAGCCCCCCCCAAGGATGGGTGTACTCAGTGAGTGGTAGCATCCATGCACACCTGCCACCTATGGTGGATGCGGCACACACAAGTAATGGTACATACAGGTCCACAACAATCTCAGATATGGATACCCACAGGATGCTTGCACACACAATATGGTGGCACCAGTCATGGCACATGTCTGGCTCACCAGCGGCCACTCCCTGGTAACACATTAATGTTGTAATGTGTCCTGTACCAGTGCAACCCACGCTGCATGGCCAACCACTGTCCACAGCTCATGGCACAGCTCCCCCATTGCCACATTGTTTGGTGGGTTCCACTGTGGTGATTTGGCATGGCCACATCCCCTTGCTTGGCCATATTATGGAGCATGGCACATGTGGTGAAAACCCTGCTGGCCCTTACCAGAGATGGCATGATTGTCCCCCAGGTATGATATATTCAAAGAAATCGCAGCTTCAGTAGACCAATGGTCATCTCTAAAGATGTTTTTGATTTTCATGCGGGCATGGTTCTAGGGCCCAGATATTCAAAAGGGTTGCGCATGCGCAACAGGGTTGTGCATGCGCAAGTCCAAAATTGCGCCATCCTGCGATATTCAGCAGGAGGCAGTTACGCCACTGACAACAGGTTGCGCAACAGCGCAATGCAAATGAATGCATGCTCAACAGGAGGGGGAGGAACCATGCATAAACTGCGCAACCCGATATTCAGTCGGGTTGTGCAGAGTTGTGCATGCGCAACCCCCAACCTGCGCCTGCACAACCTTGAGCCAAAACAGTCGGGCGGGGATGCATGGAGCGGCAGGCGGTGGATGCTGCCTGCCTACCGCTGCCGGGAGAGGTGAGGGGCTTCGTGGGTGGTGGGGACACTAGACACCAGGGAGATGTTTGGGGGTTGTAATCTTGACATTCTGCCCGCGATCGGCATTATGGTCCACTGGACCACCAGGAAGATATTCGGGTTGGGGCTTTTTACATTCTGCCCGGATCGGGCACTGGGGGTTGATACACGCTCTGCCCGCACGGGCTTCGAGATGTGGGGCGGGGGTCATGCAGTCAGGCTGCCCGCAATCGGCTTCGGAGATGTGTGGGCGGGGGTCATAGCATTGTATGCCCGCGATCGGGCTTCGGGAGATGTTTGTGGGGGAATGTATATATTGATACTGCCCGCGATCGGGCTTCAGGGTGTGTCGGTCCCCAACGGCTGCTGCCTGGCAGGGTGGCCAGGTGCAAGTCCTCGGAATCAGCGCACCTACATGCTAATGGCATGCAAATGGGGCCATAAATAGATGCAAATGGCCCCCGTGCCTTGCATAAATTATGGCCCCATTTGCATGTCACCTTTTGAATATCGGAGAATTGCGCATGGCGCCAATGGTACTAGCGCCACCGCCAAGTTTAAGCTCAACTCTGGCAACTTGCGGTGGCGCAAGTTCCACTGCTGCTGTGGTAGATATTCAAAGGAGTTGCTCAATAGCGCAACCTCTTTGAATATCGCCCCGCCACACCCCGCGCAACTATTTTGAGCAGCAGGGGCTTGCACCTCAGAATGGCGAGTTTGAATATCTGGGCCTAGGTCTTCTCCGCTGCATTGTTCAGAGCAAGTATTGGTATAATCAGATATGGTCACAGTGAGTATCCGCTGTCACCTGTTCAGGAAAAGGAAACATGGGATGTGACATGCATGCAGCTGTATGTATTACATTTACACACACTATGGCAACCCCATACTCACCAAACAGCCAGCTATCCAGGTGTCTGCCATGCAGCATGGCAGCAAGTCATGAGGAGTCCAGTATGTATGCATCATGTCATGATCCCGGTACTTAGCACACACATTAATGAAAATGCCATCAGCATCACACACCACCTGAGAGTTTACACTATGGAATCCCTTATGGTTCCTGCACGACTCTTAATGCAGAGAGGGTGTAAGTATGGCAATAAATGTGCTGCTAATTGATCCATAGACATTTATTTATTTAAAGTTTGGTAACCAGAAAAGGCACACTGAGCCAAGCTCATTTCTAGATGCACCCAGGGACGGGGAGAGAGCAAGATATGCACAAAATATAATTATACATTTATATACATTCATGAGATGAGCAGTGCATGAAAAATATAGTAATAAGTAACAGACACAGAAATAGGGCCTAACGATGTACCTGCCAGGAGCAGTTGTATACTAGGAGAAACTATGCATAAGCTAGCAAACAAAGGTGTGAGAGCACAGGTATTGTACAGCAGTATACACAAAATATGGATATACATTTATATACATTCATGAGATGAGCAATATTATTTACAGCAATTATATATGTAGAGCAGGAGCTGTAGAGGAAAGAAAAGGGGAAAGGGTAAGAATGGATATAGCGTATAGCATTCAACCAGGGTGGAAACAAAGGCAAGGGGAGGGGAGATGCTTGAAGTAGTTTTGATGGAAGACGCTGTGGGTAGACCTTGTACAGTAAGGGGAATCGAGTTCCATAAGGCAGGGAACCAGTGGGCGAAGGCTAATGTACTGGCGTGTGAGCGTGTGTGGTCAAAGCAAAGGAGCACTGGACAATGGAATGCAGGTAGTAGTCTGAACTAGGGGCATGGGATAGTAAGGAGGAGAGGTAGGAGGGAAGGGTATTGAACCAGTACTTAGTGACTAAGGTAACACAAAGTGTGTGTGCCAGGTGGAGTTTGTTAAGTGATGATAAGGAGATGGATTGGTAAGAAGACGGTGGTAGGTGCGGTATGGGAGGTTTGAGGCAAATCTTCAGAAGTCATGAAAATGTGGGTCAAGTTTGGTGATGGAGGATTGCAGCACAGAGCTATAAACCACATCAGCATAATCAAATGAGGGAGGATAAGCTTAGAGACTATTTCTCTTGATGGGGAGGGAAAGACTGTCCTTCTGCCTATAGAGCATTCCTAATTTTGGACGTAGTTTATTGTGAATATTTTCAGATGTAGGGAGAAAAATAATTTGGGATCGAGCCAAACTCTGAGGTATTTATATGACTGACTACAGTAATTTTAGAGCCATCAAGGGCCTATATGGTGGGAGGAGTTGTTATTTTGGCTAATTTCTGGGAAGAGCCAAAAGCCATGGTGACCATTTTCTTAGTGTTACATTTAAGCGATTTGTCTTCCAGCCACTTCAGTGTTCTGAAATCGACTTGGAGAAGGGTTCAACCTGAGCCAGGGAGGCCAGACGCAAAGATAACAGTGTCATCAGCATACATTTGAACGTGTGAGACTGAACTGGCAGTGGAGATTGCTTACGAAGATTGAGAATAGGTAGACCAAGGATTGACCCCTGAGGAATGCCAGCTAAGATGAGAAGAGGAGCAGATTTAGTGTTCCCTAGCTGGACAAATTGGTACCTATCAGTTAAGTAGGCCTTGAACTATTTTGTAGAGGTAAGGGATAGTCCTATAGCTAGGAGACCTCAAGGAGAAGGTTGTGGGCCACAGAATCAAAGGCTTTAGGCAGATCAATAAATACGCAAGCGCCAGATGACCCTTGTCTGTGGCAGAGTGGATGTGGTTGGTAAGACGAAGGAGGGAGGAGGAAGTGGAGTGGAGGCAACAGAAACCAGATTGAAAAGGTGACAGAATGTCATTGGAGGTGAGGAATTGGTTTAGTTTCTCAGAGATGAGGATTCCAGAATTTTAGAGCCAGAGGAAAGGAGAGCGATAGATATGTAGTTGCCTGGGAAAGAAGGGTCACCCTCTTGTGAAAGGGATGACTTTGGTTAACTTCAGGCCTCTGCAAGGAGCAAGAGGTGAGAGAGGTTAAAGATGTGAGTAATTGGTTGGACTATGATGGAAGCTGAGATTTTTAGGAGGATGTGGTTAACCCCATCTGGACTTTGTTTGGTGGAGTTTAAGGATGTAGGGCATGAAGCACCTCTAGGGGAGGTGATGGAGGGAAGGTGTGGGTTGGTTGTGGGATGGGAGGATGGGCACCAGGGTGGGAGAAGGGAGGAGGGAGGAGGTGGGATCTGAAGTCTGAAGGAAGGTGACAGAGGGAGGGAAGGGTGGGTGAATGGCCTTGGGGTAGAGTGCAGGGGAGTAAAAGTGGTTACTGGAGGATGCTATGGCTTTAGAGCTATCAGTGGGATCCGTGTTGGGAAGGGGCCTGTTGAGCAGAGCTGAGCAGGGAATGAAAAGTTTTCCAGAAGGCGACTGGAGTGGGTCTGTACTCCTCAAGCTGAGACTTAAAGAAGCCCGCTTTAAAGGAGTGTACAGACTTTGTGCATGTGTTCCTTAGCGATCTATACTTAAGGAGATCAGAATTGGTCACAGAGACTTTTACACTTTCCAAGCTTTGTCCCTTGCTTTGAAAAGTTTCACCAGGGAGGGGAGATCCAGGGAAGTGCCTTCGCCAGAGACGCAACTTTGTTCGGGGAGGGGTGCAGTTCCAAATATCTAGGAAAATGGAGTTGAAGGCCACCAAGGCAGAGTCAGTGTCTGGTGCAGTAAAGACTCTGGATCAGTCAGCCAGGTAGAGGTCATCAAGTAGTGCCTGCTTGCTGAGGGACCTTAGGGGCCAAAACAGCATATACTTTGGCAGAGTGGGGAGAACGGTACTTCCTAAGAGAGAAGGTAATACAATGGTCACTGAAGGCATCAGGGAGGGTGCCAACTGAGGAACATTTTGGGGGTGGGTGGTTAGAATCCAGTCCAACAGTGAGTGTTTGCTGGTGTGTGGGTTAAGTCTAGTGGGGTCAGAGATGAGCTGTGTAAGGTTGAGGGCCTCAATTTTAAGGGTGATGGGCTTGGAATGCTGAGCGAGCCAATTAATGTTGAAATCACCCAGGATTAGGAGCCTCCTGAGGCTGCTGAAGAAGTTAGGGTGGTGAGGTAGGAGACCAGAGAGGAGGAAGAGGTGCAGGAGAGAAATAGCAGATGGCAATAAAAAGGGTGAGGAGGAAGGGAAGATCAGCTTAATAAAAAGTGCTTTGTGTGATTTAGGAGCGACCTCCTGAGAGACTATGAAGGCATGCAGGGACTCATGGACGATATAGCAACACTGCCAACAGGCTTGCCCTCTCTTCTTGAAGAATAAAGTACCCAGAAATGGCAACTGAGAAGTCAAGGATTTTGGCAGATAACCAAGTCTCAGACATACAAAGGATATTTGGGGAGCAATGGGATATCCACGCCTGATGTGATCAATCTTAGGCCAAAAGCGCTATGCATTTAGGTGGTAGATGCCCAATCTGTTAGTGGGGATGGAGAGTGTCTGGGGAGTCAGGCCCAGGGTTGGATTCAATATCCTCATCCAGTAAAAGCAGGAGAGCAGGAGGTGGTAGGGGCATAGCAGATGGAGGAGAGGGAAGGAGGGATTTGGGTGGTACAGGTGGAAAAGCCAAGTAGGTGGCACTCAAGGTTAGTTAGGGAGCTCAGTGTGAGAGTGCTGAGATGGTTAGGTCCCACCCTAGGAGAAGAGGGTGGGTGAAAAAGGGTAAATACTGTCATTAAATTGAAGGAGGTCATACTATAGAATGCCTGCTTCTTGGCACATCGTTGTTCTCCCCATGGAGAACTTGATGTGGTCATGTATGTATGCAAGCAGGGCATCCATCACCTGTGCCACTGCCTGGGACATGCACAACTAGAAAACATCAACTGCATTGCCTGTCACATGCTAGAAGGAGCCAGATGCATAGTATGCCAATGCACATAACACCTTGATCTCCACCATTGCCCTGGAACGCCGTGTCCGTGGAGCAAATGTTGTCATGGACTACATGGCACAGCTGTGAGGCCATGGGCCATGGAAATCTGAATCTCTGGATGTAGTGTGTCCCTCATGGTAGCTGCATCTAGCCACTGTCTGAACACCTATGGCCGTGCGCCTGGATGCTTCTGCCACTGCATCTCTGCACTTAGCAGGCACACATTCATCAGTAGTCCCGGACACATCCTTCACCTCTGTTACTATTTCTGGTCTCCCAGTACACATACCACCACATTCCTTTTAACCTGCCTTGCTCACTTGTGTGTACCTTTATGTGGGCATGTCATGTCTCATGTGTGCGATATCCTTACCTGTGCAGATAACGTGCACACAATCTGTCCAGTGCCGACTTCAAGCTTACAGAAGGAGAGTGAATCAGTGTTGGTGACTACTGCTAATGCTAGATGGGAGAGTATCCTGGGAGGCTGTGGCAGATGTCAGAGGATAGGTATACCTTCCACCATGGTGGTGGTACTCTGTAGCAAATGCAAGGGCATGTAAGGGTAAGTAGGGGCATGAAAGGGTAAGAACTAAGCCTGCAGGATGTGTTGTGAGGCAATGGGGTGTGTGGCCACTGTTCATGGCGGTAACTGTACATTTCCTTTCTCATCTCACACAGGATCACCCAGGACTGCCACACTGTATCAAGTTGACATGGGAGAGGCAGCCAGATGGGGCGCCATGTGTTGTATGGCCCTCCCTACCATGGAAGGAGATAGATCCTAAGGAACCGGGTTACCTATCCCTGTGGCATGAAGGCAATGAGGCGCATTATATGGCAGATGGCACTGTGTTATGGAATGTGGCTGTGCCCTCGATGGTGAGTACAGAGTATTCAGAGATGTCCCCTTGTGCCCCTGGCCAGTCATGCCACTGTTGCATACACATCTATAGTGGTACTGCAGGGGTGTACTTTGCATTACAGTGCTTAGGAACTCGATGCATCGCGGCTGCTTTCCACTTTGGTACTGTTTATGACACCAACACAGTGACAAGGGCAAAAGCCAGGATGGGGAGAAGTAGGATGGACAGTTTCACAGGTGGTATCAAGAGACTATGGGCCTGCGTAGTCATGAGACTACTGCATTGTGAGACTGAGGATGTGGACTAGGCTTGTGCCCCACTGTTTTATGTTGCAACTATGTGGACCTTTGTTTTGAATCATACATTCTTTATGGCTGTTTTACTATACATTCCTGCATTGTGTAGAGTTTATATTTTCATATTAAAACATTTGGCATTAACACCTGTGTGGTTACTGTCTTATGGTTTGTGGGTGATGGGCAGGGTGGGATGATGGGTGTTGCAGGGGAGTGATTGTCACAACACAGGTGGTGGGCCTGGTGGTCTTCTCATGGGGTGGACATCATGGGTGCTGGTACATATGTCCCGCATTGTGCTATGTGTGCCACACCAGTAGCTCACATGCAGGTTTGCCCAGTGGCAGCTGGATGTATTGTGGGGAGAGGGAGGTCGGCGATGACATGCTGCATCTGGATCACTGTGCATGTTCCCATGCTATACATATGGGGCATTGTGCAGTGAACCATCTGTGTGTCACCGCTGCAGGACCACATGGTTGTGCCTTGGCTGGGCATTCCATACTCATGCTGCTGTGCCCTTGGGCATTCAGGGACTGTGCCTCTGCTGATTTTGCCATGTCAAAGTCACTCCATAGTGTGTGTTTCGCAGCCTGGTGCTGGTTGTGGTGTTGACACACTATGCATGTTGTAACTGGTGGCTTCGCCACTGCCTCTTAGTGTTTCTCTGTCATTTGTGTACAGTGACTTGCACTGCCATCCACCAATGGCCAGCAATGCACACATTCTGTGCACACCATACATTATCTGTGTGCCTGCCTTGATGCATGGCTGGTGTATGTCCTGGGGTCAGTTTTGTGGGAACATGGGCATCCTGTCCAGTTACAGCTGCTCCTGCTCCTCGCCATGCATGCTCCTTGCCACATGGTTCCACCTATGTGGTATGGCACATATGATCCAGTGCATGTTACATATAGAGGATTATGTATTGCAATCATACAGAACAAGGCAGTTGTATGATCGAGAGGTTTCCATGGTAACTGGAGACCTCGAGAGGTCTCATTACCATGGAAACCTTGAGATTGTTCAACTGCCTTGTTTGCATATGGTAGCTCATACACAATCTTTTATAGTTTATGGGCAACCTCGGTGGCACTCCTTTATCCCCAAACAGGTCTCCAATAAAAAAAGTCTTACTTAGGCAGCAGTTCCATCACGCCACTTACTTCCTCACCACCATGGCTGCTCAAATGCACATGTGTGCCCAGGTTGGATGTTGTTGTGCTGCACAGTGACGTACCGGTGCAGCACAACAACATCATGACGTCACCGAGTGCAGCAGAACAACACTGCTTCAGGCATGGATTTCCATGTGGAACAGTGTTCCACCATGCACTATACTAACATACTAAGATGCCAGCAGAGTATGCCCAAAAGTCTATCAAATGTCTGCTTGAGATCATCACCTGGTAGATGCATCATTCCAGTGTGTGAGATGACTGGTTGTGTGGTGTTTCACACATAAGTAAAGGGTTATAGCCATGCAGACCCATGTACCTGGTTGTCAGCTCCACTGCACAGACATCTATGGCAGCCCTTCCACTGCCATAGGTGTATGCATCAGCCACCACATCCCTGGCAGTCATACATGGTTTCATGTATGCATGCTGGTCTGCCTGTGCATGGCATCACACAGCCATGCCACACATAAATGCCACATGTTACGGACATGGAGCTGTGTGCGGTAAGCTACTTGGGCGCTTGTGTTCCCTTTGTGCATGTCTTGGCTTAAAGACATGCATGTTGTTCATGCATAGCAGCCTCACGATGCTCCCAATGCACATCTGCACACACCATGATGGCTTTGTGCATAGAGCCCATATGCTTGTTTCTGTACCTAGGCCATATTACATGACCATACAGCACCATGTAATGCTATAAATGAGAAGCTCTAACCTGCCTCATACCCTGTCTTGACCTGCCACACTGCTCATATATGCATGTAATACTGCTGACTTGGATCATATTTTAAATGTTATGACCTGCCTCTTTGCGTATTCTATGTTTGTAAACTTTGGATCTCACTGTTGACATGGATTGTATTTCAAATGGTACGTGCATACCTCTCCCAGGTTGTGCTGAAAACAGGCAACTGCTGGTCTAGTCTACCTTATCAGTAAACAAAAACTAAATAAATAAATTCAGGTAGCAACACACAGTTTGGTTACATGGACCTAAATTAGTTTATAATCAAACAAGCACAATGTAATCAGCTACTTCAGGATAAAAATGTCACACAAATAATAAAAACCCAAATTCTAAAGAGTGTTTGAAACATTTAACATTCTTCACCTTTATCATACCCTTATATCATTCATATACATGGATGAATAGCATTTGGCAATAGAGCTTTAATATATGCATATTACTAGTCAGACAGCGGTGTTTAACATCACTGTAAAATGCCTACTAACTCTCACAAAGCCTAAAATATTATCTTATAAAACCATGGTTTCATGAAAATTCACTTAACATGAAAGAGAATTTTTTTTAAACTTAAAAGATAAAAAAATAATTAGCAAAATTACTACTGGGCTAGACTCCACCAAACCTGAAAGTTTCAGACTTCAATCCCAACCGTTTCAGCCATTGATGAGCAGAAAATGAGGTCTTGATTCTGGTGAGTCTATGTATTTTCAACCTTCTAGAACTAATACTAGAGATGCAGTGAAGTTTTACTTTGATCGCAAAATTTTGGCTAAGTCACCAACTTTGAATTCTCGAACACTTCTCAGGTTGACTATTCTGTGGCAACTTCAACTTTGAAAACGCAGATACTTTGCATGTACAGTAACTTTGCATCAGATGTTGTTTTATGGTAAATTCAGGAGGCATTTCAGAAAGAGATTGTTGGCAGAAGAGTGAAAATGTTGCTGAGAAGATGGCAGCTTGAAGTTACAGCAGCTGTTAACACTCACAGAAAACCCTACTAAAGATCTGTAAAATCACTATAGGTAATAAAAATATTATAATTTGTTATATCTTGTTACTGTCCAACAAATATTATTCTAATCTACTATTGTCAGAGCAATTTTTTTTTCTACAAGCTTACATTTTCTCACATATGCAATGGCAGGGCACCCACTGCTGGAAAGTCCATTGATAATGTTAAAGCAGCACCAGCCGGAAAAGCACTCATCCAGCTCCAGTAAATCAGACCTCATCATCATTGAAGAAATGCTGACAAATCTGATATTGAAGATGAAAGAACTTAAAGTATCTATTGCCCAAATTGAAAATGACAAGGACAAATTCATTGAAAGGGTAGACTTAAAGACTCCTTTTATAATTTAGAAGAAATTTCAGCCCGGCACTCTAAGCAACTAGAATACATTTTGGACAAATCAGATGATTCAGAAAACTGAGAAAGGTGGAAAAATATAAAATTGTTGGCCTCCCAGAGGGGCTGAGGTAATAACATAGTGTGATTCCTGCAATACTATTTTGCTGAACTTTTCCAACAGCAACAAAGTACCAGTTAAGGCAGAAAGAAGCAGGAGGGAAGTCAAAACAGCAAAGGCCCAATCTGAGGAAAAGAGAACCAACTCGGTTAAGAAGGGGAATAAAACCTTTATAGGTACATCAGGAGCGAGAAAGATAAAGGGAGGGACAGTGAGGCTGAATAGAAAGGATGGTGAGTGGGCAGAGAGAGACAGTGAAAAAGCAGGGATACTGAACGAATACTTCTGCCAGTATTCACAAAGGGAGGAGGGGAGGTGCCTAATCCAATTAACAGAAGCACCTGGATAGGAGGGTCGATCCCAGTCCTTTCACAGAAGAAAGGGTACTGAAAGAACTCCTAAAACTGAAGGTGGACAAAGCAATGGGGCCTGATGGAATTCACCCCAGAATTCTAAAAAGAATTAAGGGGAAAACTAGTGACACCACTGTCTACCCATTTTAACATATCATGGGAGGATGGTATGGTACCTGAGGACTAGAGGAAGGTGGATGAGATTCTCCTTCACAAAAGTGGTAGCAAGACAGAAGCAGGAAACTACAGACCTGTCAGTTTGACCTCTGTGGTAGGGAAAGTGATGGAATCACTTCTGAAGGAAAGAATTGTTGAGTACCTAGAGGAAAGTGGGGCCCAGGACCCAAGGCAGCATGGGTTCACAGCGGAAGATCATGTTAGACAAATCTAATTGATTTCTTTGACTGGGTGACCAAAGTAGTAGACCAGGGAGGGGCTGTGGACATGGCCTACCTAGACTTTAGCAAGGCATGTGACACAGTCCCACGCAAAAGATTAATAATCAAATTAACCAGCCTTGGAGTGGGTCCCAGGGTGGTAGCCTGGGTAAAACATTAGCTGGACAACAGGACACAGAAGGTAATTGTAAATGGGAGTCCATTCTGAAGAAAGAGGGGTTACTAGTGAGGTACCGAGGGTTCAGTACTGGGTCCAGTTCTTTTAATGTCTTTATAAGTGACATTGCAGAGGGACTGGTAGGAAAAGTATGCCTCTTTGCAGATGATACAAAGATCTGCAACAGGGTTGATACACAAGGAGGTGTGGAAAGGGTGAGAAGGGACTTGGCAAGGTTGGAGGAATGGTCAGAAGTATGGCAGCTTGGATTCAATGCAAAGAATTGCAAAATAATGCACCTGGAAACAAAAACCCTGGGGAAGATTACACAATGGGGGTACTAACAACAACAAAATGGAAGGGACCTGGGGTAATCTTATCAGATGACCTTAAGGTTAGCAAGCAATGTAAGAAGGCAGTAGGGAGGTTTGGGGGATACTACATATGTATAGGAGAGGCATCACCAGCAGAAAACAGGAAGTTGTTATCCTCTGTACAGACAGTTGGTGAGACCCCATCTGAGTACTGCATCCAGTTCTGGAGACCCCATCTCTGCAAAGACATAGACAGGATGGAGGCAGTCCAGAGCAGGGCAACTAAAATGGCATGGTCTGCAAGACAAGCCATATGAGGAAAGACTAAAGGAGCTTAATATGTATACCCTTGAGGAAAGGAGGGAGAGGGGGACATGATAGAAACTTTTAAGTACCTCAGCGGAATCAACAAAGTCCAAGAGGTAGCATCTTTCAGAAAAGAGATGCAAGAACAAGGGACTAGTTTGAAGATAGAGGGGATGGCTCAGGGCAATGTGAGGAAGTATTTTTTCACAAAGATGGTGGTGGACGCATGGAACAGCCTTCCCGAGGAGGTTGTGGGGTCTAAAACTGTGGGGAATTCAAGAATGCATGGGACAGACATAAGGCAGTTCTTTTGGGGGTAGGAAGAAATAGGTTATTGGTTAGCTAGGATCTGCAGCTTATCCTGTAGGTAGGAAAATGGGCAGACTAGGTGGGCCAAGCGGTCCTTATCTGCCGTCAAAGTCTATGTTTCTGTTTCTATGTTTGTAAGGTCAGTGGCTGCTCAAAACAGAGCAAGCTCATTGGTCACTAGCACCTAAACACAGCCCAGCTCTAAACCCAGGCCAGTCACTGTATACTTTGTTAGGTATTCAGTCAAGGAGGATCTTCTTAGAATGGCCAGAGGAAGGAAAGCTCTGATATGGAGGGAAAGAGAATATCCTAGCTTCAGGACTTCTCCTCAGAACTTATGAATACACACAGGATTTCACTGAAATAGGACAGGCTCTGTAAACAAGCAGGTGAAGTATGTTATGCAATACCCTGCAACACTTTTGATATACAGTACATTGATTCGAGCTCTGCTCATCATTGGCTTTTTTTGTTTGTTTTATCAGGATTTTATTAGGGCTGTGCACACCTAATATTATTTCCGAATACCATGAATAGTGGACGTTCTGAATATTTGATCGGTGGTTCCGATACCTGACTATTCGGTATTCAGGAAAGTTATTTGGGGAATGAGATTTTAGTCTGAGAGCTTCCTTGGCCAATCAGAGGCTTCTCGGCTCTGCAGATCATGTGATCTCCTCACTGTGAGATAGCATTCTCAGAGGAGAGATTGTGCTTCCATCTCAGAGCTTCTCTAACTGCAGAATCTTGTTGTTGAACTAGTTTTTTTTTTTTTGCTGGAGTGTGATCCATTTTCTCTGCCCCGACCTTCTATGGAGACATTTTGTGACTGATTGTTTTGTGTTTTGCTAAGTTACACGGGGGTAGCAGCCTAGCCTAGGAGAGAGGAAGACTGTTTGTGTCTGCATCCCCTCCCCCACTGCCTTCATCCATTCCACACTGCTCTAGTGTGTGATTTGGTTTGGTTTAGATATTGTTTATTTTGTGGCAGCAGAGGCTTTTGTTGTTGCTCTCTGAAAAGGTCAGGTTTTAGTTTTCTGTCTAGTGTGACAAAATGACATAGCATAATATAATAGCTTAGGGTAACTGACTGTTTCTGGGCTCAGTAAACAGTAATTCAGAGAGGGTTTACTACAGTAATTGCTGCCACATCCAGTGCATATTGTGCATAGTCTCTTCCCTCCCTTTGGGTTTAATCTTAAAGTTCCAGTCCACATCAAATCTAGGTGAAATCACAGTAAAGTTAACATAGTATTATAACATATATATATATAATGTTGGGAAGTGTTTCTGGGCTCTGTAACAGTTGTTCACAGAAGGTTGTTTGCTAAGCAGCATTGCCACTTGGGTGCTTAGTGGCCCCCAGCCAACACCCTAGTGTTAAAGTTCAAACCACAAAAATATAGTAGTTTGAGTGACAGGTTGCTGCCTGTGATGCAACTGAAAATTCATGACAATCTGATTTTGTTTAGAAAAAGAAATTAGTCTGACACCTAGTCTTCCCCCCCACTGTGTCTGTGCCCTGCAAGCATGAGACCGAGTCACACATCTGTCTGCTCTTACAGTGTGTGAATTTTTTCATTCAAAGAAATTTATTTTGTGCCAGAAAAAAGCCCTTTTTGCTCAGTAAAGTTGGGCTTATGTTGTCTGTCTAGTGTGACAGAATTATAGTATTTAGAAAAGATATATATAATTTGGGAACTGTTTCTGGGTTCAGTAAGAGTCGTTCACAGAGGGATGTTTTGTTTGGTAAGCATCTCCATTAGTGGTCCCCAACCCTAGTGGTTAACATTCCAATCCACACAAAATATAGTAGTGTGAGGGTGACAGGCTGCTGCCTGTGATGTAACTGGTAAATTAATGACAATCGGATTTTGTCTAGAAAAAGAAAGCATTTTGACACCTAGTCACCTCCCACTGCGCCTGAGTGTAAGTGCAGAGTCAGTCACACACTGCCCATCAGTTTCTTCCAGGGTCTTTCAGTGTGTCAGGTGTGGCACAGTGAATTGTGTGAGTGTTGGGCCTGTTGGGTACAGTTCTGTTGTAGGCTTATTTGCAAGTTGCATATATTACACCCACAGTTACACATAGTTGCATACCATAACATAAATTAAAATATTTGCCTGTGTTGTTACTTATAATAGCACTTCTACTGGTTGTAACATTAACCAGCAGCAGTATCATTTATCATGTCTGGTGATAAGCAAACTCATAAAAGGACTTGGTCTAGCCCCAGCAAGTCCACAGCCCTGCCTGTACCAAGCACAGCAAGCAGCAGTGATGCCAAATCAGAAGGTACTGTATGTTCATCTGGATGCATTCAGAGTCCCAAATATTTTTTTCACCTAGCAAGGTGGTAAGCTCACACAGTACGTTGGGTGATGAAAAGCTCCAGTAGTAGTAACCTAATTGATAGCACTGTTACCACCACCAGTGCAGTCACCCATTTTCTGCCCCAACCTTATATGGCAGCAGTAGGAGGGCATTACAGCTTAGCAGAGCTCCAAGTGAGGAAGCAGCAGCCATAGCCAGTGTATTGAGTTACCCTGTAACTTCTGCCACTCTTGCTGATGTTTCACACCTTCCCACCACTAGCTGCATGCCAGTCCCTATGACCATCTGTTGCACAAGCACATCAGCCAGTGCCACCAGTGCCATCAGTACCACTTTTGCTGTCCCTGTCACTGTAACCCTGTCCCCACTATAGCCACCAGCACCACTGCTTCAGCAGGTGCCTCCAGTGACAATGTTGAACCCATGGCTACTAATACTGTAACCACTACCAGTGCAGTCACTGTAAATGTGGCTATTGCCATGACCCTGGATACTGCACCAACAGATATTTTCACAATGCCTGTGACAACAAGTACTCCCACCCTAGGATGCAATCCAAATGCTGCAGTCATGCTGCTCAGGTGGTTGATGATGTATTACATGAGGAGGATGCAGAGTTTGCAGACCAGTCTTCTGGCTCCAAATATATTCCAGACCCTAGTGAGCTACCATCATCATCAGCATCTGGCAATGACACAGACACCCACATGAGTGACTTTGGGGATGAGTCAGAATACCTCATATCTGACTAGTAAAACTTAAGAGCTGCAGAGTCTGCAGACAAATTGAGGAAAGGTGCTAGGAGTACTGAGCAAAGTGAGCATAAGCATGGCCAGCAGAGCAAGCAAGGCATTAAACCTCCATCTGTCAAAAACCAAAGCAGTCCACAGTAGCTTCAGCAGAGTTGTGTCACCTCCATCCACACAAGATCGGGAAAGTTCTAATCAAGAAAGTCAGACAGCTGTTGTGGAGGAAGATCAAGGTGCTGTTGCAGCACACAGTTCAGTTGGTGGTAAAAGTAGTAAAAATGGAATAGCCATGGCCATCCTATTGGTGCGAAAAGTACTGGCTCAAGTAAGGCTGTAGAAGTGTTGTGGCTTCATTTTAGCTTATCCAAAAATCATCCAACTAAGGCAGTGTGTGGGCTGTGTTGCACCATAATTAGCAGAGGAAAAAATGTCTTAACTTAACTACCATGGCAATGAATAATCATTTGAAGCTGAAGCATGCCAGTGCACTGCAGGGATCCAGTGTGTTGCTCACAGTATGCTGACTACACCTTCTTGTAGTACTGGTGGGGGTCCAGATCACGCTGATGATTCCCAGTCACAAAGCGGTGGTGATTGTCATCATGTCAGTGAGTCTGACACAGTTTCTTCATGCCATCCATGCCAGTGACAGTTCATCACAAAACTGTGTCAGGACAAACTGTGGCTGCCTCTTTGCCTCCTGATGATTTGTCTGCTGCATGGTCTACAACATCTCCCATTGAATGGCATCAGACCCCGTTACAGTCCCAGACTACCCATTATCAAGGCCCCTAGAATTCTGTGGTCGCAGAATTTTGTGCAGAATTTGAATCTATCAGAGAACTTCTTGGGGCCGCAGAATTCACTCTTCTTGGGAGTCACGTGATGCGTGCACGGGTAGCAGCTGCCCCAGTGAGCTCCGGCCTGCCTCCTCCCACTTTTGCTGTTTTGTGGGCACACTTTGGGATTCTGGACCAGATTTCGTCTAACAGCCTCAGGAGCCTGCACAACTGTTGTTTGGTGCCTGATGGAGGAGGAGATGCCAAAACCCCTGAGGCACACACCTCCTGTCTCACTGAAAAGGCCCCTGAAAAAGCAAGGGCCTCAGGTGCTAACACCCACAGGGCTCAGCGAAGGAGGAGTTGGAGTATGAGGTATTGACTTTGGCTAAGATTTTTAGAGTTCAGACCATTTCAACTGGAGATCAAGGAATTGGCCATGGACATAAAACGCTTGTCCACCACATGGAGGATATCGCTAAAAGAGTATCTGATAATGAAGTGAGAATTAAAACTTTAGAAGGGCACATGGAAAGGGTGGAAGAGGGTCTGTTTTATCTCGCAAAAGCTTGCTAAGCTAGAAACAAAGGTCGAGGACCTTGAAGGAGGTCCTCGCCGTAACAATGCTGTCATTTTGAGGCTGCGAAAAAAAGAAGAAGGCCCTGATCCTGTGAAGTTCGTGCAGAAGTTTGTAGAGAAGATAGTGGGCCCTTCCCCTTATGGCCAGGCATATGTAATTGAGAGGGCCTATTGGGCCTTAAGGTCTATCCCACCTAACTCTCCACCTCGGCCCTTAATCTTCCGCTTTCTTAATTACTTGGAGCGCCAGCTTTTTCTCTAAAGCAAGGGAGAACAAGGATCTTTATTGGAAGGTACTAAAATAAGAGTCACGCAAGACATCCCGGTGACGGTCAGACAGAGAAGAGCCATTTCAATTCCTTGATTAACAGGCTGATTGCGGCCGGGTCCATTTTAAAATGATTTACCCAGCCAAACTCCAAGTTATAATCAAGGGGAATGGATGCAGTTTGATACGGCGGAGGCCGCCGGTGGCATTAAAGGCTGCGCTACTTAACCTTTTAAGGATCCATGAAAGGAATGGAAGGATCCTGGTGTGTGGTCACTTTGCTGTGGACTGCGGTTTGTGAAGGACCTATGCTGTGATGACATCTCGGTATTATCTGGCTCTGGTTTATTACTATCTCAGTGGGAAAATTAAAATGACTATCATGTTGGATGGACTGGTGCTGGTTGACTTTTGTGTTAATCATTGGAATCCTAAATGGGCTGCAATGCGGATTTTACTTTGGATTTTATTCTCACTATGCTCTCTGGATTACGGCAATTGGGGACCTACTAAAGGAGCGGGTGGAGGGGGTTTAGACCCACCTCTTCTCTCATTTCCTTTTCCTTCCCCTTCCCCCTTTTTTTATATATATATCGAGAATGATGGTGGTACTTGAATTGTGTAACATCCTTGTTTACTACCTTGTATTGCTACGTGGTAGTAGGATGATGATTGGTTATGTTTGGGGGACTGGTGGGCTTTTTTGGTTGGCTAAATCTGGCCCTATACTCAATGCTGAGCCTGATACTCTAGGGGTGTTAACATTAACTTTGTTTCTCTGTTTAAATGGTACGGGTCTGCTTATTGAGTTTGGACTTTAGGGTTTTGGTGAATTGATTTCAATGTCCGTACTATCGGAGAGAATGCTTGTGGGGACATCTTATGGAATGGGGATATTGATGATTGAGAGGAGGCGGGAGCGAGGTTGAGCAAAGCTATGATGTGCGGTGTTCACGGGCCAATGGAGTGGAGGGGTTGTTATACCATCCAAATGGTTTAAGAAAGTACATAATATGATTGCTAATTTCATATGGGGTCAGAAGAAATCACTAATGGCCTATGCGAAACTGGTGCTACCTAAGGAGCTGGGGGACTCAGACTCACATTTTGCCTTATATTTCTAGGCAGCCCAAACCAGTAAATATGTGAGATGGGCAAAGAGTAGCGAGGATTTGATTAACCAGAGTTATATACCACTTTGGTTATGGATTGAATTAGCCTTGATTAAGGAAGCCAGTCTAAGACCGGATGCCCTATATTATATTAAGCCTAAATGGTTGCCCGTGGGTTACTCAATTCCCCATTGGTGTTGCAGTGAATAATCATACCCAGCTTGCTGGTTTCTAAGATAGGATCATCTAAGAGATTGGGATCAACCCTTATGGGGAAACCCCGTTTTGTTTTGGGTGGTAAAACATTGGAGCAACATGGTTACCCTTACCCGAGATATGTCTCGTATGGATCTGCTCTCCGCAGAAGGTGTGGTATTACCCTCGAATATTATGATGGGTAAATTTGGGTTACCCAATAGGGCTATTTTAAGATCTACCAGGTCAGGCATCTCTTAATTTCACAATTGGGAAAGGTGGTAGTGCAGAAACTGAGTCTGGAGTTTTTGACTGCTTATCCCTTAGTGGGGCTAAGACATGCGATCTCTAAAATTTACCAGGTATTGATTGCTTGGGCCTATGCCTCTGACCCAGTGCAAGGTTATACTGGAATTCAGTTTTCCCGAATTCTAAGTTTAACTGGAAGGAGCTGTGGAGGAATTGTCATAGATTTCTATTGTAGGACAGATTGAGGCTCATGCAATTCAAATTCTTCACAATATTTTTATTCCCCATGGAAGTTAGAGAAAATTAGGTTGGCTAGAGATTCGAGGTGTTTCAGGTGTCAGGGGAGGAAGGAGACTCGGTACACATTTTCTGGAAATGTCCGAAGGTAGCCCCGTTATGGGAGGACATTAGGAAGAGGGTTAACCCTCTGTTGGGTCTCAAGACCTGTTTACGCCAGAGATATGCCTTTTGGGTGATGTCTCGAGCATTCCTGTGCTGAATAGGGTTTTATATGGCTCTGATTGCTGCCACGCTTAAGAGGGTGGTAATTAGGCACTGAAAGACCCAGTGGTCTTAGGATATAAGGAGTGGTTGGAGGAATTACTTGCTTGTTTGAGAACTGAAAGGATGTCGCTATCCTTCAGAATAAGCTCTCCAGGTTTGACAGAATCTGGGGCCCTTTTTCACTTGCTATTCTATTCGTGAGAATGAATGCTGTTTCTATTGATATCACCCTATCTCCTCAGACTTGTGCCAGGGTGGGAGAGGGATGGGGAGGGCTGGGGAGGGGGTGGGGGAGGGGGGGAGGGAGGTCTGTTACAGGGCCATGATTGTGGAATGTGCAACCTTTATATATAAGGCCGACTGTATGGCTGCATGTACCCTGTAACTTAAAGTGAATAAAATGTTAATTGAAAAAAAAAAAAAAAAGAATTCACTCTTCTTGGTGATTTTTATTAATATTTCTTGTTTATACATAGAATCTGGTTCCCATCCCTCTTTTTATATCCAAAACCCCTATTTGCTCAGAATGTGATGTTATCATTGCTATAACATCATACATTAGTAATGAAATTACTGCATTCTGCAACAGAAATGAACAGTCACTTATCTACCACAGCTCCCACTGCCAGAGATTGTGGAACAGCACATCATGCATGGTGATATTTGCTCAACCTGCACTACAGCCTAATACAATTTTCAGTCTTACATTGTTGCACTATGGCCAGCTTAAACCAAACCTTGTCAATAGCACAGACCTGTTAAGTCCATACCTCACTTTATACAAACCTATTTGTGCCTTTAAGGTATAGAGACACTATCTGAAATGAATAACTTGTAAAATGAATTTATCTGTCTAAATTTTTAAGAAAAAATAAAGTAATTATGCCCAGAAAAGTGAAATATAATAATGTGTAGAGCTGTTGAAAGAATAGACCTGTTAATTAAATAATTGCACTGTACGCATTTTGACAGGGTTGATTACATATTGTCATTGGTTGATAGAATCACCTAAAAGTTATTGAGAAATGTTGTGTGCAGGGACAGCTGTTGGGCCAGAGGGTAGCATGCTGTGTTTCCGTGCAGCAGCTCAGGTTCAGAGATTAGCTCTGGGAGCTGGCTGGGCAGCACAAGGATTGGTGGAACTCATCACTGCTCGGAGCCTGGGAAGGTATGATGCAGTGTTCTGTCACATGGTAGAACATTGTGATGGGCCAGAGAGCTGTATCTCACAATTGGTTCACATGCATGTCATGGCCTGATGGTGTTATGTAGTGTGTCAAGGAAAGCAGGTTGACATGAAAAATAAGTTTTCAATAACTCCTCTATTCCATTTCAAATGGGACCTGTATGAATGAGGATGCAAGTTCATGGAAATTAAAGAAAATATATATATAAATATATATATATATATATATATATATATATATACACACACACACACACACACACAGACATACAGTATCTCTGTCTCACACACACACACACACACACACATATATTTGTATGAATGTTACAGATTGCAGATAAATATACAAGTGATACACAGTGGAACCTCATGAGTGGTGTAGAAAGCACATACAAATATATAAGTGATAGACAGTGGAAACCTCATTATTGGGATAGATAGCATGCATATAGAAATACCTTATTTATCACATAAGATCCCTCTGCATATGTCATTTATGCAAAAGACTAGGACCTTAAGGGAGACATTTGTTTTGCCTTTTTAGGTATAAAATTATTTTAAAAGTCTGTTAATTTTTGAACTAGTGTTACTGTGCTTTCCACCATCCTGATTGCTATAACCACTGCCATGAAAGTGAAGTCAGGATGACAAGCTGACACTGTGATGTGGTAGTTTGTTAGTGCCGCAGAACTTCCACAGAAATTACAGACACCGCCACAGAAGTTCTGTGGCAAATGGTAGTCTTGCCGCAGAACTTGGTCCCACTGTGCTGCAGAAAGTAGGGCCCTGCCCATTATGCGGTCCTTTCATGCAAATACTAAATATCACCTGTCACACTCATGTGCACATTAGATCATCCAGTTAATTGGGGAATTGATTGCACTTGATCTTCAGCCATTTTCAATGGTAAAAACATTGGTTTTAGGTGGCTGATGCAACATTTGCACCCACTGTATCAGATACCACATGCACAACATTCTCCCATTCTGTTGTGCCCAACATTTATAAGGATGTGCACAAGGCAGTCTTGCAGCGACTATCAAATTCAGTAGAGGATGTGTTTCATTGCACAACAGACATATGGAGTAGCACAAACTCCAACCATGCATACATGTCGCTGACTGCACGTTGGTGTGCAGCAGACCCAATTGGTATAGGCAGTGAAGGTGCAGGTCTACATACTTCCTGTCATTCCCTGGTATAGGCTCACGATGTCTCATAGCAGGTCTGCACTTGAATGTGTCCGTTGTGGCTGTGGATCACTGGTCCACCAACATTTAGGCCTTCTTGCAAGACATGCTGCATGAGTGGACTAAAGACACGTTGTTGCGTGTTAGTTTCATTGTTACTGACAATGCAGCAAATATAGAAAAGGCCTTGTCTGATGGGCACTTTAAAGGCATCCGTCCTTATGCACACACTTTGAATTTGGTGGTGACAAAGTCCATCTGCAAGACACCAGAGGTTGATCAAACACTTAAGACAGCAAGAAAAATTTGTGCCCATTTCCATCACTCAGTTAAAGCCACAAACCAACTGCGGCAGGTGCAAGGCGCATTCAGATAGCACAGCACATGCTGATACAGGATGTGTCAACACGGTGGAATTCGACATTCTATATGTAACAAAGGCTAATGGAGCAGAACAGAGTTCTCCATGAAATGAGTAGGGAGACAGATATTGGGGAATTCTCAGCCACCAGGATTGGTCTGTTATAAGGAATAGTAAAGGTGCTTGGCCCTTTTGAAAGAAGCACACATGACATGAGTGCAGAATCTGCACTACTGAATCAGGTCATCCCTGCAGTCCAGAAACTGAGGAAGTCACTACAGAGATTTTCCATCCATGCTGATCTTGCACCTGCAGTGATGGCCCTTGTACACAATCTAACAACTGAATTAGTGAACAGGTTCACTGATATTTGTGCCACTAAGCCATATGTTTTTCAACGATGCTGGACCCGAGGTTTAAGTGTGAGATACTGCACCTTGAAAGGCTTGCCCACCTTGTCAATGAGTTTCATCAGCAGCTGTGCTCAGAGCTCATCTTTACAATGTGTGCCAAGGATGTGATGCCTACTGAAGTAGCCCTGGAAGAACAAGAACAGCAGGTGGAGGACGCCCAGAAATGGAGGAAGAAAACTGCGGGACACAACTTAGTTCATCCCTATAGCGAGACAAAAAAGCAAAATGAGCAGCACCCACTCTCGGCCAGCACTGTTTTGAATAGCTTCTGACAGAAGCTCTTGAACCCATCTCAGTTGACCCACTGGAGTACTGGACCAAAAAGTTGAAATTATCCCATCACATAGCACAGCTGGCCATGAAATACCTGAGCTGCCCCCAAAAGTGCGCCATCAGAGAGGTTGTTTAGGACAGCAGGGGATGTGGTGGAGCCTCTAATCCTCATTAGACCCTGAACATGTTAAGCAACATGTGTTCATCAAGCTCAATTTACCACATCTCGATTACAAATACAAGTCTTGAATAATTGAATTTCACAGCACTTTAATAACAATGCTGTTTTTATGTGACACACGCCCCTGTACTTGTGCTGCTGGCCTGGGCCAACTTGTGGACTATGTGTACTAACACCTCATCTGGTATTATGTTAATGACACTCAATATATTGCTATTTTTCCCAAAACCCCATGACTGGTGATGCTGTCCATTGTTGCAGAATTATGCTGAGCACCCACCACCTCACATTTCACAGACACCATGAGTGGTTTGCAAATTCATGTGATTATTAAAAAGCACAATGCCTGATGCATTTCAGATATTAAAAGTTCCTTTCAAAGGCAATTAGAGCAAGACTGAACACTATTATATATACATAAGTGTTGTGACATCACAGTGACATCATAATATAAACAACCTTCAAATTCTTAGGATGTAATACACCCTGACCACATAATGTACCCATGTGAAACATCCATTACCCACCCTTAGGTGCTACATATTGTTAAACAGACAATTCCAAAGGTAATACAACACAGTGTTAACAAACTGCAGTGCATAACCATTGAAAGTGCAGATGATGAAAACATATAATATTGTATATATGCAACAGTATAGACAAATAATCGCTATATCATAATGTACAGAAAAGCAGTAAAAGGAAAGGAGGGAATAAAAGAGTAAGAAGGGGAAAAAAAGACTAAAACAAAAATTAAAAATGGAGAAAATAAAGGAGAAGAGGAGGGACACATGCGGTCAGGGTGTATTACATCCTATGAATTTGAAGGATGTGAGGTGGTGGATGCTCAGCATAATTTTGCACAAATATTCTAAGTAGTTGCTTAGAGCAGCACCAGCCAAGTGTAATATTTGGTTTGTCATCATCAGTCTCCATTTTCCAGTATTCCCCATGCCTAAAATATGCTGGATACCAATGTGGCATCATCGGTTCTATGTGATAACTGCAAAGCCTAAAGGCAATTGCTATTACACAGTCAGAGTGCCAAAAACATTTGTGGCACTCTGACACCCCAGCGCACAGGACAACAGCACCAGGGACATAACTTTCAATGCTTTCTGTGGGGGCACCTAACATGGGGCTTCATCCCTCACTCCCCACTAAAGGATTCTCAACTCAGGGGGTGCATGTTGGGAGGAGAAGCATGTAAATTAAAGGTCTGGGCCAGGCGCAATAAAATCGCACCAGCGCCCAGACCTGAACCCAGTACTCACCCACCCCAACCACAGGCCAACCCCTGACGTCAGCGGCAGCTCGGCAACCCACTGCAGTGCCACCCCATCTTGTCACCCACTTTTCCCACCCCCATCCTGTCGCCCTACCCTCCCATCACCGTGAGGATTTTGATGAGAATGAGTAGCCGTTACAGATGGCGCTCTTGCCCATATGCCCTCCTCATGGGCTACCACATCACCAGTCTCCAGTATTGCCCATGCCTGAAATTTACTGATACCAGTTTGGCATCACCAGTGTCCAGTATTGCCCATGCCTGAAATTTGCTGAATACTAGTGTGGCATCACCAGTCTCAGTATTGTCCTTGCCTGAAATTTGCTGAATACCAATGTGGCATCACCAGTCTCCAGTATTGCCCAAGCCTGAGATTTGCTCTCCAGCATTCCCAATGACTGAAATATGCCAGAAACCAGTGTGGCCTCACCAGTCTCCACTCCAGTATTCATTTACCATGTCACATCACCAACAGTTATGAAGAAGAAGTCTGATGATGATGACCGCCAAGCTGGAGTGATGTTACTCATCTTCAAGTCCTACATTGTGTACTACCAGCAAAAGTAAGTAAATTGTATGAAATCTTTAATTGTTTTATGTTTGGGTAAAGGTTTGGGAATTATGATTGAACAGTGCATCTGTATTTCTGTAATTCTGTATCTTGGATGGAAATTAATCATGTTTATTTTATTTTTTTTTACCCTGCAGGAATTTTATCATGGGTCTGATGGACTCTTTGAAAACACTGTGTGTATAACTTGCAAAGGTAAGTATTCAGTCATTTCATTGTTTTCTTTCTGTTTGGTGGTATTTGTGTGAGAATTATTGAAATAAAACAGTGTGAGGTTGGCCCAATGTCACTGAGGGCTGAGGCACTGGACACCGTACCACGCTGCACAGGTGACATGGGTTCAGGAATGACTTCTGGTCGCCACAGGGTGCTGGACTGGTGGGGAGTGGGAGTAGGAATGAGCACCTGCTCTCCTCTCCCAGGTGGGGGCACCTATCTGTAGTACTGCCATAACTGTGTGAAGGCCTAGCAATGAGCGTAAGTGAAACCTGGTGACTGGCAGGGTGGGTGTCCCACAAGGCATGCATGCACATGTCTCCACATGTGCAAGTCACATCAGAGCATGTAGGCAGGGCATGGGATGAGAGAAAACAAAAAAAATACATAAAATAAAAGGAATAAATAGAGTTGTCTAACCAGTGACCACTGATTTTGAATCATCTAATGGCCACATGAGAAGGAGACTTCATGGATGTGTGCAGGCCATTTGGAAGCACTTCATTTCATTATGTGTCCCTAACAGGTAGCATTCATTAAAAGCATCTTTGTGGCCGTACATCATGAGCAGAATGGGCGTCATGCAAGAGTGTCGTCCTTACAGATGTCCCTCTCAGCTACGAAGGTAAGATCTGAATTTGTATGTTAGCCTGGTGAAGTAAAGTTATAGTGTTCTATGGCATAATTATGTTTTTTATTAGTTTTTAAGGGCAGAATTAGTTAAAGAGCTGTCATGTTTGTTTCCTGTAATACCCAATCCCATTAAGAGGAGGTGCCCATATGTAGATTGTCAATTAAATACCAGTATTGCCTGAGTTAAGCCTTATTGAAGATATACTGTTGTCCTATGGGAATAATTATGTTTTATTAATTGGTTTTCTTAAAGGTCTAATTATTTAAGGGTGTGGCATATTTTATTCTTGTAGTACACATTGTTTTTTTTCACCCAAGTACAATAAATGACAGCTATGTCTTCTATAATTCCAGTTGAATCCTAGGAGAAACTGAACGGAATGCTCATGATGAACCATTTTCCTGTGCGTCCTCCTCCAAATCCTGTGCATCCTCCTCCAGAAACAGCAGGGACATGGTAGCCTGCCCTCCTGCACCAGTGTACAAACCAAAGTGACATGACATCTGCATCCTCCTCCTGAAGCATCAGCAGCACAAGACAGCCTGTGGCAGTGGCACCAGTGTACAAGTCAAAGTGCAGTGACATCTGCATCTTCCTCTTGAAGCATCAGTAGCACAACACAGCCTGTGGCACCAGTTTACAAGCCATGGTGCTACGACATCTGCATCCTCCTCCATATCAGAACCATACCCAACAAGGCAGCCTATGGCACCAGTGTACAAGCCAAAGTACTGTGACATCTGCATCTTCCTCCTGATGCATCATCAGCACAACACAGCCTGTGGCACCAGTGTATGAGTCAAGGTGCCACGACATCTGCATCCTCCTCCACAACAGAAGCATATCCAACAAGACAGCATGTGGCACCAGTATACAAGCCAAAGTGTCATGGATTCTGCATCCTCCTCCTTAAGCCTTAGCAGCACAAGACAGCCTGTGTGGCAGTGGCACCAGTGTAAAAGCCAAAGTGAGATGACATCTGCATACTCCTCCAGAAGCAGCAATGGGACAAGGCAGCCTGTGGCACCAGTGTACAAGATAAAGTGCCAAGACATCTGCATCATCCTCCTGAAACAGCAGTGGAGCAATGCAGCCTGGGACACCAGTGTACAAGCCAAAGTGCTATGACCTCTGCATCCTCCTCCTGAAGTAAGCAGCGGGACAAGGCAGCCTGTACCCTGTAGCACCAGTGTACAATCCAAAGTGCCACGACCTCTGCATCCTCCTATTGTAGCAACAATGCCAAATGACAAACTGTGGTACCAGTGTACAAGCCAAAGTGCCATGACAGCTCATCCTACTCTCCCTGAAGCCATTTAAAGGAATTGTATGCCAGTTCTCTAAGAAGGCATTTTCACTAGCCAAATACTGAATAACGAATACTGAATAACGAATATCTGGGAACCGAATACCGAATATTCGCTGAATATTCGAAAAAGGTATTCGCTGACAGCCTTAATTTTATCCATCCAGGCATGTCCCAGGTAGATTTGCAACTCTGTCCTTTATCTCCTGCCTGGTAATTACCTCCCCGGTCCACCAAGCCCCATATCCCCATAGATTGTCCCCAATAGTGAGGCCAGGAAGGGGCAGATTGTCCTCCCCATCCACAGACCCAACATCCAGTTCCAAGGGCAGTGAACCAGTGACAGCACAGGGTGAGGACAGGCAGATAGGGCTTTTGTAGCTTTTGGCCACCATTTTTATCATTTCTCCCCTTTCTCCCTGTCATGCTCAAAGTGCATGTACTTGGAGGCGAGTACATACTATGACTGCAGCCCCTCCCTTTGTGCCACTTGAGCTACTGAGAATACCTCCAGGCCTCCACTTGGGGTAGCTAGGGGCCAAGTCGGAAAGGGTTTCCCCAGGAGATGAGAGCTGTCCTCGGATGCTGAAGTTGTCCCTCCCTGGCCAACCCCTGGCAACACAAGCTCATTCCTGAACCTGGGTCACCAGCATGATGGGAGGTAAGGCACATAGTGCCTCAGCCTTCTGCACCACTGGGCCAGTACTGCTCATCATTGTTTAACTCCTGAACAAGCCTGGGAAGTTTTTGACTGTAATCTGTCTGATACACATACTGATAACCAATGGATATTTTCAAAGACTCCTCAGGTTCTGAACCTGCATGTGCTAACACACACAAGTCTGAGAACAAGAAGAGTGAGCCTGTTAAAGGGACATGCATTTCTAATTCTAATTTAGAAAAGAGCCTTACAGTACAAAACAAGCAGAAAGCAATCCCTTCCCATCAGTGACCAGCATATGATTCTACCCTCAAGACTAATCTTACCATGTAGCCAAAGTCCTGGGACATGCAGATTAATCATAAAAGAAAACTGCCAGCACATGGATCCTGGTACACAGAAAGATCCTATTTTAAACAAAATTCAAGAAACATTCCAGGCATTGGAGCAGAGAAAATACATTCTCATCAAGCTTTGGACGTACACCAAGTAGATCTCCACTCTTGACCCCAGTTCATCCTGAGCTAACAGAGAAAATGTCACACTGACTTGCATCTCATTTACTGACATTTTTTTTAAATGTTTATCATGACATTGTTTTTGCCATCACTTCCATGGATCTGGCAAGGACTAGGACCCCCCTTGGAGGATACATCCTTCAGCTCATCAGGGCCATCATGGGTCCTGGCTAGTCCCACTATTTTTCCTCTGTTTTTTCTCCTCACCGCACCTCATGCAATAGGTGCAGCAGCTGTCTCCACCTCTAGGAGGCAGCCACACCCTGGGCACAGGCCAAACTCCTCTTATTGTACTGATGCATGCAGCACAAACCTGCCTCCACAAGGAAGGAGAGAAGTCCTCCAGATGCTCAATCTTACCTCCCTGGCCAACCCCTGAATGACCTGAGTAAATTCACAAACCTGGGTGGCTGGGTGGCGTGAGTGTGGCGTCCAGTGCCACAACTCAGCATCACCAGATGGCCATTTATTGACATTTTAATCAACATCCAGTTCACTAAAGAACTTCCTGTCACTTGCTGCAGAGCGGTATGACTGTAAAATCAGCCTCATTTCTGAATCTCATTTGAGTGGACTGAGCATTTTAATCCTGCTGTGTTTTTGTTCCTTTTGTTAATTGGCAGTCTTTTTACAGCTTTTGGCTTACTTTTCCCCACATTACAGAATTTGTGTCTGCATGCACTGCTACTCCGAAATGTCTTGCTCATGTTAAGGACATACTCCTGGCAATGGGGTAAGTGATTACTATACTGCAAAATGGCAAACAAGACTATGCATAGGAAAAATTCATTTACTTAAAATAAATGTAGTGGATAATAACCTCAGCCCCTGTTAATCGAATGAAATATTGCAGAATGCTTTCAAATGAATAATTATAGTCATGAAAGTAGTTTGCAGTTAGCCACAGTATCCAAGCTGAGCTTATATGAAATCAATTTTATGTCTTCCACGGTGGAGGATAATTTTGAAGTCTTTGGTGGGAAACCAGATGGAACCTTATTGATTTTCAAGTCATTACATTGAACTTTTTCAGGTGTAACTAAACATACAGTTGCTGAAAATTAAATTGCAGCTAAGCAGCTATGTTGCCAGAGATTTCTTCATCTCTCATGGTATGAATATCTTCCAAGCAACAGAGTGTGTTTCCTAGTTTTATTAGCAAAGGTTCCTTTTACTTTTATGTTCACCATGGGACAGGACAGAGACACTCTTCAAAATAAAAAGGGGTTGAGCAAGGACTATGGAATGCATTCTCAGGAACCCTGGAAGTACTGGTGATCCTGGGGAACTACATCAAGTCAACACCCTTCAACGTAGTCTAGCAAGACTAATGAACATGCATTCAAAGGAGATTCTAATCTCACTCTGATACCCATACAATCTATATGAGACAGTGATCATGATAAAATGTGATTAAATCTGCACTTAGTAACTTAGACTCATGTATACCTGCTATTTCTTCTTTTCACTTAGTTGACTAATCATCTGTTTTTTCGACTTTGTGGCTCTGTTAAATATTTGGGCTATGGAATTTAGATTAGTATGGTTACAAATAATATTGTTCCTTGTTGTTTTACAGAACAAGTGTTTATCCTAATAGAGAGTTAACAACTGTTATTTTCTGAGAAGATCACCAGTTAAAGAAGTGTTAGCTTGCTGACTCCTTAGAATTGGAATTTTTGTTTTTCTTTCATTTACAGTGTAGTTTTCTACTTCAATAATAGAATTATTTTAATTTAATGTACTTAAAATGTGTTGTAATTCTTAGCTGGACATTTCTGTTTTATTACAATTTTCCTAGCAGGTTTTGTAAGTAATTACTAGGTTAATTTAGCTAACAGTCATTTATAAATTAGAGTGCTACAAGGAAAATACCTGAACTAAGAAATTGCATAATCCATTGTTAACTTTTGGTGTATTTTCCCTAGAGGAAACAACCTCAAAACTGTTATCTAATTTGGTATCTCCCTAGACCAATATATTGTGTATGTCCCACCCTGATTTATTAAGATGAATAACATCTCTCAAGTACAAAATTAATCCAATGTATTCATCTAAGGCACAATATGCTCGATATTAGATAAAGAAAGATCATGACAGCAGAAAAGACCAGATGTCCATCCAGTCTTCCCATATTCCCAAAACCCCTGGAACCTTTCATGGAACCTACTGGTCCTCCAGGGACAAAGCCATCTCTTTGGGAATCACGAGAGAAGGTAGGCAAACTCCTGGCTTATAATCTTTAAAAACAACAGGCCAGTAACACAATAAATGGGATGAGAAATGAAAAGGGAATTTTGTACTCACAAATAATCAAATTTATGAAGTATTCACATATTTCTACAGTAATAGTCATTAAAGTAAACAACTAATTCTCCTGCAGAATTAGATAGCTTCCTATCTGGAATTAACCCATCTATCATTACTGAGCAAGATGCTCAAATACGGATACATGAATACAGTTTAGTGAAATAATTGCAGTAACTCAATATGTCCCAAATGGTAAGGCCCCTTAGCCAGTCGGTATTCCTGGAGAACTACACAAACTACTGGCACCCCAATGGCACCCTTTTAACTTAAGGTAATTTAAGTAGCATGCAAACCCTTTCTCAGTCAATGGCTGAAGCATATGCCATTCTCATTCCAAAAAGGTAAAGATTTAATGGATTGTACTAATTACAGGCTGATTTCTCTATTAAATCAAGATTACAAAATAACTGCTTAAATCTTATATGATAGACTCAATCTGCATTGCACAAAATTCTAGTGAACGAATAAGTAGGCTTCCTTAAAGGTAAGTCAGGGTCTGATAATGTAAGGAGAATGCTAAACACTATCTTGTATTCCAGTAAAAAGAAAATCCCTGCAATGGCCATAGTATTAGATATTATAAACGACTTTGATTCAATAAAATGGGTCTAAATGCAGACTGTCTTGCACTGTTATGGTTTTGGGGACTCATTTAATGCTGTAGGTGGATCTCACTTCTCTATCAAAGGCCTTTTGCTGCTATAATTATAAATGGATTTAATATCACCATTTTTCAGTTTTCCACAAGCACCAGATAGGCTGCCTGCTCTCCTGTATCTTTTATCTTGGCCATCAGCCCTTTCATCAGAAGCATTGCCAATTCAGCCATTATACATGTTGTTAAAGTCAGAAAATTCAAGCAAAATGTGTTTGTGTATGCAGATGAATTGCTGATAACCCTTAGTAGGCCACTAGAGTCATATAAAGCCGGAAGATATTTATTTGAAATGTTGGTAATATTTCAGGTCTCACCATTAACTGGAGAAACAGAGATATAATATATGGGGCCGCTTGTTATGTATGGAAAACACACAGATTTTTTCTTGTAATCTCATCGTTATGACATCAGTGATAAACCTCTCTTAAGTACGCTATAGAGATGAGTTTACAAGATGGAATGCCAACATCAATCATTATTCTGTCTTTAGAACCCGATCGCTAGTCCCCGCAAGCATTTGAATTGTTAATTACACTGTGTCAGTTACGCTGCTCGAACTATCGATTGTAATGTCCAGTTCATTGTATCACTGCCAAAACTGTACTGCAGTTGAATTACATATATTTTCTTCTGCCCAAATCCAGTTACCTTGCTTTCTTTGGCTTTATCGCTAGGGCCCTCTTGATGGTAGAAGACATGCCGATGTTTCCAGAACTCCTTGCGACCTGTCACCACATGGTGTCCAGTGATCAACTGGATTTCTTCTCCCAGACTCCTTTTAAAGTGGCAGTGTTCTTTAAGCAAGTTTTATTGTTTGGTAGATCCCATACACTATAAAATATAATGTATGGAATTGGATTATTAACCTGCTGTGTCGCTTCTCAAGGTTACCATATCATTGATAAACCTCTCAAGCTTAGCTCTCGAGGTTTAAGTGCGTTGCCATGGTAACCTCTCCAAATGTTTGCAGCATGGTTACTAATCCTCTCCCATACATTATCCTCTATATTACCATTGTTCTGCTCAAGTCTATTGGAGAATAGCTTCAAAACTGAGTACCCTGAAGAAATCCTTAGTAAAGACATTCAATAACCTCGATATATTACTGTGTGCAGATGTTAATACTATTCCAGAGCTTCACATAGATCCATTACTAAAGAACATTAAAGGAAAACTACACCCTTTATCTTGTAAATGTCATTTGTTTCATGTCAACAGACAACTCTTTTGTGTACCTGTTAGGATATATGTGATTGGTTTACTTTATTTTCACTGTTTATACCAGTCCCTGTAACTATCCTGGGGTCTCCATTTTCTCGTTGTTGAAATCCCATTGTCTCTGAAAGGTGTATTATTATATAGGGACAAGATGTATCAGCATCCTTGAGACGTGATAGTATGCCTGTCTACTTAATTAGAGTTCAACAAAATAAGTTCCAGCAATGTGTGAAATATCAGATTTACTTCAATTAGCTTTGCAAACTGAGTTGTAATGCAGGACTCTCCTATTTAAACTGCATTCAATGTATGTGTTTCCAGAGTCTTTTTTTCTGTATATTTGTACTTTCAGCATAGAGATACATGGTACAAATGGGTGATTAAATCATGTTATCATATGCAAGTGCAGCTCTCATGGACAATGAGATTTCAACAACCATAAAATGTAGACCTCCAAAGATAGTTACAGGGACTAGCATGGCAGTGAAATCAAATGAAAGCAAACACATATATCCTAACAACTACAAGAAAAGTGTTGTCAGTTGACATGGAAACTAATTCAAGATATGAGGGTATACTTTTCATTTAAAATTCATCTAGAAAGATGAACAAAACGTATCTTTATTGGAAAAATCATCTCTCTCAAAATAATAGAACCTAAACTGTCCTATATCTTTCAAAAGCTTCCTATGGCCCTCAAATATGAATATTACAAACATCTAGAATCAACAGTTAGTAGGTTCTTATGGGAAGACAGTCGCCTCAAATCTCCTTTAAAAGCTTTAAGCACCACTGAAAGTAGAATGATTTTTCGTTTGCACGGCCCCACCGCCAATGAATATAAGAGCTGTCTATGACAGCATTTGCAAATCAGTGGCATACAGTTCAAAAGCACTGCAGCATGGGCAATTTGCATACTGCGCTGGCAGTATCTGAGGAGCCTACACGTGGGCACTGCTGAAAACTGTCATAGACAGCTCCTCTTCCCAAACAAGTAAACACTGAGCCCACCCCAGCATGCTCACGCCTTCCCCACACAGTATGTCCAGCGGGATGCCCAATCCCCCATCATCTGTACTGTGCTAACAGCCTTCCAGGTGCCATGATGGGAGCCCACCCCAGTGTGGCAAACATCCATCTGCTGGCCCCAACACACTTCCAAGTGGTACGAGGAGCCCACCCCAGCATGGCAAACCTGTCTATGGCCAATGGGGATGCCCAATCCCCATTGGCTCTGTTGCCCCCCCAAAACTTCCAGCTGCCATGCTGGGAGCCCACGCCAGCCTGGCAAATGTCCCGTGTTGTCTTCTAAAGAAAAAAAAACTAGAAAGAAAAACATTCCCTCGCTGACTGTCTTGACCTTCTCCCCACCCGTGCCCACTCTCTGTGCACCCTGCCTTCCCACACCACCCTCACCCCATACTTACCTCCGGAGTCTGGCGCGATGATTTTCGGTGGACAGGGAACATGTCTGCACTCTTCAAAGCTGACTGCAACTGAGGAAATGCTAATAAGCTGTATAATGGAAAAATAAGGTTTCTTTCAACTTTGACGCATATCTCAGGCATTTTGGGAATTTTGTCAATAAATTTTCAACATGGGGTTTTAGGACCCCACCTCATGAATTGTTGCACTGTCATTTTGTTATTTCGTCCTGAAAGGTAATTTCACAGTCAGTGCACAAAACCACCTTTCAGGATGGATGTATGAAATGGCAGTGTCACAGTTCATGAGGTAGGCCCCCAAAAACCCTATGGTGAAAATTTGGAAACAAATTCCCAAAATGACTGTTTACGAGCGTGTGTTACGCAGTTCCTACACACGCTCGTAAGTTCGCAAAGTTTTAATGTTTGCATGCCAGAATTTCAACATTACCATTTTACCACACTCCTTATGAGCAGTACAGTTGTCATTCTTCACATCGAACCCAAAATGTGTTTCGTGCATGTACCGCACAATGCGCTAGTCGGTGTGCGATATCAATGTTTGGGACAGATTAAGAAAATCAAAGTGACACTTTTCATGAGCAGAGGTCTTAAAATAGCTATGTTGAAAATTTGGTGACAAAAGTCCATAAAATGACTATCTTACTGACGAGCATTACGCTGTTTCCACGCACCTCGTAAGTTCATGAATTTGTAATATTTTCAGTTCAGATTTTTCACCACTGGCATTTTTCCACACTTCCTTATGAACAGCACAGCTGTAATTTCTCACAACATGGCCAAAATGTATTTTCACACTTTCTGCACAGAAATGCGTGGTCGCTGTGGAAATCACTGTTTGGAACAGATTAAGAAAATGACAGTGACACTGTTCATCAGCGAAGGACCAAAAATGCCTCTGTTGACAATCTGCAGTAAAAATCACCAAAGTAATTCACATTAAGGGTGCGCATTGCGCGGTTTCTACATGCTCGTGACTTCACCAGTTTTTTACTATTTTCACTGCAGATTTTCAACATTGCCATTTTTTACCTCCCATGAACAGTACAGCTGTCATTTTTCACATCCTGTTCGAAATGTGTTTCGAACCTGTGGTGCCAAATGCCATAGTCACTGTGCAAAATCAGCTTTCAGCTAACAAACTGATATTACCACTGTTCATAAGGTGGGGTCACAAAACCCATGTTGAAAATTTTGAGTGAAAATACCAACGAACGCCTGAGGGGTTAGGGTTTCTGACCGTAACGCCCCACCCTTTAGAGACTGTCAGGCATCATGGGTGTGACTTGCGATTATCACCTGTAATGCACATACCATTCCACCCCCACCCATACCCTGCAGCCAGTGAGAGGCATTGAGGTGTGCCTTGCACTCTTCGGCCCCAAAGTTCACCCCATTCTCCTATACTGCACCCATCTCACCATATTTCCTGATGGAATGGGATGAGCATAAGGGCCAAAGACCTAGGCACACTGTAACACTTGTCGGTGTCTGCAGGGTAGGTGTGGTGAAATGGCATGGCTGTTATATCTGACCACCCAAAGGCACACTTACTAATGCCAATGCCAGAAAGCAAACTTTCGCATTGGCAAATGCTTGTTCATTACTGTGGTAGAAGAAGTACCACTGGACATTTTGGCTAGATAAACTTTGCAACACAATTCAAACCCACATTTATCAGAACTCCTCTATAGTATGAACTTGAGGCTGAACATTTGTTACCTCTTCAGATTCAGGATTTACTCCTTCTTTCCGTGCCTACAATAAGTTTATAAAATCCAATTATTGCAGGATGCACTAAAATTCTAAGGAAAGTGTTGTGCAACTAAATCCTCAGGCTGTGCCTATGAAAGGCATTCCTTTATGGAACAATTGCATTACTAAATATAATGATTCACCCTTATAAGACCACAGTTAGAGCAAAATTGGAATCAGGAGGCTGGGAGATATGGTAGATACAGAATCCAGAATGCTGTTATCTTTGAAGAACTCTGACTTAAATTCAAACAACGCAAGTTGCAGTCCTACTCTTATTTACAATCGAAAGGCTTTAGCTAATTTGCTAGATCCTGACTTGGCTCTCCCAGAATTTACAGATTGTCTGTAATTTGTCAGACTGTCACCTTTAAAAAAGGGGTCAGTCCATACCTCAGAATGTCCCAAATTAGAAGCGACATACCTCTCAACTGTCCACATTAGAAGTGACATACCTCTCAACTGTCTCACATTAGAAGGGACATACCTCTCAACTGTCCCACATTAGAAGGGATATACCCTCAACTGTCACAAATCAGAAGGGTCCTACCTCTCAACTGTCCCACATTAGAAGGGTCATACCTCACAACTGTCCAACATTAGAAGTGAAATACCTCTGAACTGTCCCACATTAGAAGGATATACCTCTCAACTGTCACAAATCAAAGGGTCATACCTCTCAACTGTCCCATATTAGAAGGGTCATACCTTCCAACTGTCCAACATTAGAGTGAAATACCTCTGAATTGTCCCACATTAGAAGGGTCATACCTCTCAACTGTCTCACATTAGAGGATATACCTCTCAAATGCCTTACATTATAAAGGTCATTACTCTCAACTGTCCCACATTAGAAGTGACATAGCTCTCAACTGACCCACATTTCTTTAATATGGGACAGTTGAGAGGTATGACCCTTCTAATTTAAGGCAGTTGAGAGGTATATCCTTCTAATGTGAGACAATTTGAGAGGTATGTGACGCTTCTAATTTGGGACAGTTCAGAGGTATTTCACTTCTAATGTTGGACAGTTTATTTATTTATTTATTTACTTAGTATAACCAGGAAGGCATACTGAGCAGGGATTGCTCAATTCCAGATGCGACCTGGGGACAAGTCCCAAGACAATAGTACAATCACAGGAACAGTAGTTAAACAGCACAGTGAGGGGCCACCCACCATACAATCGGTCAATAGATACAGGAACATAGGAGGGGAACTTACATGGGATAATGTTACAGAGAACACAAAAGCCAAAATACTAGTATATAGTGGACACCAGCTAAAGCATGTTGTGAGGTATGACCTTCTAATATGGGACAGTTGAGAGGTATGGTGGTAAAATTCATGGTGCAAAAGCTAACAATGAAATAATTAGTTTTATGCTGCTTGAGCCTTTTCTGAATACAGTCTGCTTTTTGCTGCTGCAGATATAATTAACTTTGCATTCTGTTCTGCTTGGATTTTGATTTAGGGAATTCATCATAGATTGTGACTGTAAGTTGTTTCTGTCTGCAGTATAATTCACATGACTATGCTATTTTATATGTGATCTAAATGATATTGTTGCAGATTTTCTATTGTATTATGAGTATGCTTTTATTCAAATTAATAAACTTTTTCTGTGAATAAGAAAAAGCTGTAGGTCACATGCATCAGTTCCTGCAGGTCACAAAATACAGCACTGTGCACAGCATCCTTCAGTTTCACTTTGCTCTCTGTATGGATGAGTGGAAGGGTGCAGATCATTTCTATAATGTTGGGACGGTCCTCTTAATGTCTTTATAACTGACATTGTAGAGGAGCTGGATGGGAAGGTCTGCCTTTGCAGATGACACCAAAACCTGCAATACAGTGGACACTCCAGGGTGTGAGAAAAGCATGAGCAGAGACCTGAGAAAACTAGAGGAGTGGTCAAAGGTATGGCAGCTGGTTTCAATGTGAAAAAGTGCAAAATCATACACTTAGGGCACAGAAACCAAGGAGTGGAGAATGAAATGGGTGGAGTGGTACTGATGACCACCAAGCAGGAAAGGGACCTGGTGGTAATCGTAATGGACAATCTAAAGGTTGGCAGGCAGGTGACAAGGCAAATCCAATATTGACTGCTCACCCTTGCTCATTCACAAACCATAAATGGGATTTAAATTAGGTGCTTTACTGTATGACATACATCAACAAAAACAACACATCAGAGCATACCTGACTTCCCCAAATATAACAGTAAACATATATTTTTCAGCCTGGATTGGCAACTTACTATTTTCATTTGAAAAGGGGTGAAAGTCTCTTAGTATTCACCTGAGGGACCTGCTGTGAAATCACCCAGCTACAAACGTTAGTAGACCACCCATCAGTTGGGTCCCTACTCTAAACTGCATCTGCCTCAAATGGTTTACCTTTACAGGGTGCATCAGCCAAATATTGGCTTAATTAAGTTGTGGGCCCAGCCAATGTGCAGGTAGCTGCTGGGGAGCTAGTAAAGTAAGAAAGCCATATTTCCCATTTGCAAACCAAATCCAATATTAACTGCTCACCCTTAGAACATTGGTAGCTGGATGACTCACAGCAAGGCCCTGAGGTGAATACTAACAGACTTCAGTTGGGGGAGCAGGGTGGGGCACTACCTGACAGGGTGGAGGTCCACTGGACATCAGAGATTAACATTTTTTATTAAATTAAATCAGAATTTGGATGTGGGTGCTGGGCTGCAATCGGCAGGGGCAAGGGGAACACTAGACACCAGGGCAGGTGCCAGCCACCAGGATGGATTTATTGTGGCCAGCAATCAGTGGTGGTGGTGGGTGAATGGACACAAGGGAAAGGATAGAGAGGAATTTAATGAAAAATATATTTTTTTTATATTGTGTGGGGGCACTAGACACCATAGAGGGCAGTTGGGTTGCAGGCTGGGGAGGGGATCTGACTTCTTTATGTGTTTTTTAAGTGCAATTTGCATTAAAACCCCAAAAAACAAGGCAAAGTGACAAATGACAAATTCCGGTAGTTTTGTAAACTTACACAAAGTGCTCCCGGATACAAATTTGGTGACTTTTGCCACATATTCGCCTCGCAGAAAAATCTTTGTTTCATCTCTAATAAGGACTGGGCCAGAACTGAGCCACAGTAAGATGAGGGTCGGGGACTTCAGGATGGCTGATTTCAGAAAATGGGAGAATGCCTCAGGACACCCTGGCAGAGACAGAGGATCTGCAGAGAATCAAGGAACTATGGGCAAAATAAAAGGGTACTGAAAAGCAACAAATCTCTGTGTCAGGCAGGTTAGCAAGGGCAAGAAAAGAAGAGCCTACTATAATTCTCTAAATATGTAGCAGAAAAGTAAGAGCAAAAAACTAGCATTTAGAAAGTACCAAAAGACACAGAAGGAGGAGGATAGACAAAACTACCAGGAGAAACAAAAGGAGGCAGGAAGGCAGTTTGCCATGCAAAGGCACAAACAGAGAGAATGTTGCCCAATCAGTAAAATATGGGGATGTAACTTTTAAGATATATAAGCCAGAAGATGAAGACCAAAGGGGAATAGTAGTGATAAAATGGGAAGAAGTGGTTTGTGAGGACGAGGACCAAAAGAAGGCAGACATATTGAACAAATACAGGGGTAGGTGATGGGCTAAAGTTAAGAGACAAGGAAATTAATGGTAGGGAGGTGGACACCAGTCCTTTAGAGAGGAGAAGTCCTCAAGGTACTAGCACAATTAAAAGTAGACCAAGCAATGAGACATGATGTGGTGCACCCCAGGTTACTGAGGGAGCTCAAAGAGATGCTGGCTGTACCTCTGACAACTCTGTTCAACTTATCATTAGAAACAGGAGAGGTTTTAATGAGATCAGTGATGCTGGCAATGAGATAGCTGTGTTTTCTCCAAGCACCCCAGCATCACTCCTAAAACTATCAAAAACCCCTACCTTTTGGTGAAATATTCTGAAATTGTCAGTCGATCATGTGGGGACACCAATGAGACTACAATGGCTGCAAAATAATTTTTAGATGGTGAGCTGGCACTGCACAGCCTGTCACTTTCTTCAGATGGGGAAGATGAGAAGATGGTTGATCTGGAGGCCAAGCACTCCTGTTGAGTACCTCGCCACACTACACCACAGCAGAGGTCCTGGACTAATTAACGCATGCCCAAATATATTTGTACTTGTCCATAATCAAACAGGCAGTTTCTCCTTGGTGGAGCAAATGTCTGAGATCAAACCAACCTTAAAGGAGCTATCCACTATGGTTTTGATGCTGAATCCCATATATCCTCCCTGGAGGATCATCATACTCATCTTGACCCAGAGATTTTACAACACCACAGATCATTAATGGCCCAGAGTCTAGGTAAATGACTTGTAGGGGAGGAATCAACGCAATAGCTTGGTTATCACTGGATTGCCAGAAGGGAGGAGGGTCCAAACATGCTGGAATTCATCCAAAACCTTCTGTATGAAAATAGTTGGACCCTTTGCCAACAGACCTAGTTATGTGGTGGAGACAGCACATAGAGCCCTTCGGGCTAAGCCACCACCTGAAGACCCTCCCACTCAATAATTTTTGTTGCTGAATTTTAGACCAGGACCACATTATGAAAAACAAGAAGTTTGGAGTCTATTCAGTGGACTGTGTGGTGGCTCAGAATTGTGCCTGATCTCACCAGCAAGATTCGCCAAGCTAGATCCGCTTATCACCCTTTACTAAATAAGCTCTGGGTAGCCCAAGTGAAGTACAGAGTCCTCTACCCTCCAGACTAGAGGTCACCACCGAATCAGGCAAACAGCATTTTGACTCAGTGAACCAAGTGATTGCAGAGTTGAATACAATGTTCCCTGATCTCTTTCAGTCCAAAACTTGATGGGAGCAAGGTACTTAATATGAGCCAGTTTGGTTATCCTGTTTGGCAGTAATCTTCTGAGATGTATCTGTTGATGGTATATCAACTTATAAGAGAGAGTGGCAAAGGTATAAATGATGTTATTTTAAGTGCTCCTCAGTGGTTTTGGTCTGTCTTGATTTTAATATAATCTAAGAGTTTATATTTCAACTTCACGAGTGCTCTACTTATACAGAGTATACATTGAGGAGACCCTGTCCCTCTCAGATCCCTAATTGTGACTAGCCCTCCAGTTAATTTTTGTACACTTCCCATAAAGTATTTGAGCTAAAGGGACTTAGCGCAAACTCTGAAGATTTGCTCTAATTTGTGTTGTCAGGTCTCCATCTACTAGCTGAATTGGCTTAATGGTAACCCTTTGGATCGATGATCTGGTACCAGAGAGCTGGTTTGCAGCCTCAAGCTGTTCTTCCTCAAGCCCCTTCCTCTTGGTACAACTCCCTGCTAATGTTCCCCCTTTTGCTGCTCACATAACACTACTCTATGCCCCTTGTGCACTAACTGGTACCCCCACCCTACCTGCCCAGCTGTTATATGATGTTATTTCTTGTCTGTTCCTGCTGATTGCCGTATTTTGACTCTGTATTGCTTAACCTGTACCAACTGTCCTTTGTTAACTGATGTGCCTTGACTCTGTACTGTTATTTGCCTGTACCTGTGCCTGACTCTGTATTGTTATTGCTTGTACCATGAAATTCTCCTGGATTGCACCTGAAAATAGGCACCTGACTGTCTAGTGTACTTACCTGGTAAAAAAAGCAAAATAATAATAAAATAATAATAATACGATAAACTGTCCAAGAGTTTTTTACTAAATGTTTGACTAATTTATCTGAATATGTTTCATTATATATGTTGCTGATGCATTGTAACTTATGTACTGTATTGTACTGTTTATATTCTCTATATTTAGTAATGAGTCATGTATACTGTATGTATGTATTGTTTATATTATCTATATTTAGTAACTAGTCACATTGGAAATGAGCTTGTCTGAATTGAGCAATCCAATTCTTTTCACTGTAAAATGAAATGAATAAAAGTTTTACTACTACTACTACGAAGTGTAAGAAGAAGGTAAATAGTTCTGCAGTTAATAAGAATAGTCTGCTTCAGTGGCATTGCTTCCACAGTTAATGCCTAACTGACATGTATTTGCAAAGTAAGTACCCAGAAACAGATTCTTAATGTGTAAGAAGAACAGTGTAACTACTATACACTTACATAGAACACATCAGTGCTGTAGTTTTGATGTATGTTCTCCTTCAGATATAATTCCTCATGCTCTAACTGCTTAATAAACAGGCAATCTAATATTGTTAATGGCTATACAACTACATTGTTTACTCATACAATAAAAATCATTAACATAATTACTTATATGCTTTTAACAGTGCTGTAGTTACTAAGAAATGTGCTGCTTCTGTGCCATTGGCTCACCTCTTGTACTCCCAACCCCTGTCCTACTACTGCCCAGGTGGGTGGCAGGGTGGGGCATGGCTACATGCCATGCTTTATCCCCATTTGCTGTGTGTAGTGGTGGAGGGTGGTGCCGCATACACTGGCAGGGATCCCTCCTTAGCCATTACATACCCTTCACACCAGCTGAACAGGGTGGTGGCCATGGCACCATCTTTCACACTAAGCTACTTCTGTTCTTTGACTACACCATGAGGGCTAGGAGCATAGCAGTGAACACAAGCATACCACTAGGTCTCCTTTCTGAAAACAGCAGTACTGGAAGGACCAGCTATATCCCACAATTCCCACTCCACACAAAGTGCAGGATCCAGTCTTCTGTAGTCAATCCACTTGATTGTATGGCTGCTGTTGATCATCAGGCCTGGGTATGCACATTTGACACACTCCTGCTGCCTCTGTGAATAGGGTCCAGTATTAGATTGCATTTTATTAAGCTCATAAGAGACTGGTTTCTGAATGAGAACTTACATCACAGCTACTGTACAGTGCTGTCATTTAGTAAATGTATGTGTGTGCACTTGCAGATATGTGTTGCCTAGGCATTAACTGTGAAAAAGTATCATTATTTCTAGCCACAATATTGTAACAGTGGCAATTAGTAATTATACAAATGAAATATCTTTGTGCACAGTTATTTATCAATTCACAATATTAGAATGCACGTTTATTAACCTGTAAGTTCATGAAAACTGGAATACAGGCATGGAACATCATCTAAAGTGTTCCAGTCAGTACATTTAACTGCAGCAGACTAAATTTGCATTGTAATCATATTTTAGTTACCATTCTGATTGCACTTTAAAGTTTTTCTGTGTGATTACCTTTTAAATAAATGACAGATAGACATAGACTGCTGAGACAGTGCACAAGACCGGCATTCATATGTAGTTACATATGTAAGAACAGATTTAATAATACTAAAAGTAGTAACATAATAGTCACACAATAGATTTGTTGTTACAATTGCAAGAGCTACTACATGTGAAGTTGCCCTTTTAAGAACAAATTACACACTGCCAGAAGAAATGCAGTGGTAGTTGCACAAGAGATTTTCTGTTACACTTTGCAACAGCTATTAACTGTGCAGTTATACTTGTCAGAATGAATTGATTTGTGTCAAAAGGAGACATTGGTCGTTGTATGTGTATGCAAATTGTGCAACTACACAGCACGCAAATGTAAAATTAGATAAGAACTACACAGTAGTTACTGGTGGTTCAGTGGTCCCAAGACACCCCAAAAAATAGCCCAATTCAGTGTAACTGGGTGCCAGTCTGCAGCTTTATCTTTCTCTATCACTGACTACTCCCAATATTTTCCAAGCTTACAACATGCCCAAAATACATGTGCAGGCATATTTTTCATGTCAGTTACTCTCCATCATCAGTAGCATTTAAAACATTGGCTTCCTAATTTTTAATAAAAGGAAGTCACAGTATCAGTGCCTTCATTTTAGGGCTATGGGCAGAGTCTACAGGCCTATTAGGATCGCTTAATAGCTTTAAAATGGCTGATCGTGGAACCTTCCATTGGACTTTAGGAAGTATCCTTCTGAAAGTCCAATGTAGTTTAAAATCCTCCACCACGATTGGCTGTTATGGATCAACAGCCACACGATTTTGGCTGTTACGTCCATATTTGGTGGCATGAACTGCACATGTGCAACTCGTGACGCATGTGCAGTTCTGTCGGCACTGTCATGTTGTGAATGGCAAAATTCCATTCACTGCAACTGTGCATGAGAGAGTGCCATGCATACGCAGTTGCATCACCACCACCAACTCTGCGGCATTCTGTGCCCCCTCAACTAATGTGGCACACTGGGAGCCCACTCCAGTGTACCCAAATAAAATCATTTTACCCCTGCCACCAGTTACACAGCATTCCGTTGCCCCCAACTTATGTGGCACACTGGAGCCCATCCCAGTGTCAAAAGAATAATCATTTTACCCACTGATATTGGGATGCCCAATCCCCGTGTTGGCATTATGGAACCCCCAACACCACTCATGTTGCACGCTGGGAGCCCACCCCAGTGTGCCTGTTTCTTTCTTCCCCTGCCAACATCGGGTGCCCAATTCCCATGTCGGCATCATGTACAACCCCCTTCATGTGGCACACACTGGGAGCGCACCCCATTCTGCCCAACAGCTTTTCACTTTTTTCTGTAAAAAGAAATGGTCTCTTGTCATCGCATTTTATTTCCCCTGAAAAGAAAATAGTCCCCTGTCGTTGCTGCAGTTCCCTCCCACTGATCACCCACCTCCTACACACACACACACACACTCTTACCCCATACTTAACTCTGGAGGTCAGCTCTGTCTCATTCTCTAGACTGGGACACGTCTGCACTCTTAAAAGCTGAAGCACAAACTAAAGAATCAAAGGTAAGTGTGCTATAATGCCATTCAATGGGATTTTCAACTTATATTGATAAATCAGGCATTATTTGAATTTTGACCCACATTTTCAACATGGTGTTATTGGGACCCCACCTGTGAAAACTGTCACTGTCATTTTGTTACTCAGTCCCAAAAGGTGATTTTTCTGTCACTGTGCAAAATCACCTTTTGGGACAAATTCATGAAATGACAGTGCCACTGTTCATGAGGTGGAGTCCCAAAAGCCCATGTTGCAAATTTTGGGGAGGGTGGATGACTGCATTAAGAACATGTGTGCAGTGCCTATGCATGCTCCTAACTTCATCAATTTTTTAATATTTACACTCACATTTTCAAAATTGCCATTTTTGCACACCTCCTTCAGAAGAGTATAGCTGTCATTTTCACATCCTGCCCAAAATGTGTTTTCGCATCTGTGGCACAGAATAGCGATTTGCTTTGTGAAATCACCTTTGGGACAAGTGACCAAATGACACTGGCACTCTTCATGAGAAGGGGTCCCAAACAGGCCATGTTGAAAATCTGGTGCAACACTTAAAAATGGCCAAGTTACACCTGGGCATTGAATAATTTTATGCATATGTGTAACTTTGGTCACTTGGTAGTCTTCACAACCCTATCAACTCTTGCTAGAGTTTGTTTTAATTTATACACAGCTTAGTCTGAAGCTTGCAAACACACTGACAATGGAACTGGCCCAGTGGCACTGAGGGTTGAGGTGCTGGACGCCACACCTCATGCCATGCCGGCAACCTGGGGTTGGGAATGAACCAGGCCATCGGGATCAGCAGTAGAATTCAGTGAATTTAAAAGTTCACCGGCGAAGTGCCAGCGAAGTGGAGCACCGCATTGTCACTCCACTGCGGAGTGCTGTGCAAAGGCTCACTAGCCTTGTGATTATTACTTTGCATTGTCATTCCACCTTAACGTGAAGTGAAGCGAAGTGACGACAATATTGGCAGCCCTTCACACACACAGTAACCAGAATTAATGTGAATCCCCAAATGCTCATGTCTTGTGTCCAGAAAATTCCCAGTGCCGACGACGTGAAATAATAGACAAAAACAAAAATGCAAAGTCTCCAGAATTCATGGTGCACTTTGTCATGCATGCAGTGGTCACACACAGTTACCAGAATTAATGTGCATCCCCAAGATGCTACTGTCTTGTGTCTAGAATATTCCCCAGTGCTGATGAAGTGAAATGAGAGCATAACAAGAAATGCGAAGTCTCCCAGAATTAATGGCTCACTCAGTCATGTGCACAACAGTCACACACAGTCACCAGAATTAATTTGCATCCTAAAATGCTACTGTCTTGTGTTCAGAAAATTCCCAGTGCTGACTTAAGTGAAATGAGAGTGTAACAAGAAATGCAAAGTCTCCCAGAATTAATGGTGTACTGCAAATGCACAGACAGATTAAGATTGTGCTGCACACTCAAGAGATGCAGACGCAAAGGCACAACACCACCTACCAGTGCTCACAAGTCACAATTCCAAATATGGAAAAGAATACCTTTTGCCAGTTGGGGTAGAGAATGGCAGTACAGTCCACTACCAGTAAAGATATCACAATGCAGTATAAAATTTCATGCAGGTGCAGTGGATAGCAGGTTCACACTGCAGCAATTACTCTGTGGCACAATAAAAGGTATATGATTTAATGGTACGATCACACACACACACACATACACACACACTTACACACTACAAGTAATGTGTAGCAAATTGAAAACTTTAGTAATATAACCAAACATTTTAAACAAACTGAAATTATACACTGCTGTACCACAACAACCAGCAAAACAATTTAAAGAATTACTAAAAATATTACTGTGTACATTAACACAGTTAGAAAAGAAAACATAACCAAACTGCCTTTTTCTCCCAGTTAATCTACTACACCACAGATAAGCCCCTCCCCAAAGCACACTTCACAGTACACATAATGACTGATCTAAATTAACATTCAAAATCCACACACAAACAATAAACACTCGATGATATGAGCACAGGAGGATTTCCTATAATCAAAGTACTAAATTGTGAGCAAAAAATAGCTCAAAAGGCTTTTTAGCAGCTTTTAGAGGATTTGAATTGCAGAGCTCTGAGAGGAAACTGTCTCCATCTTCCACCACACACACTACACAGAACTGAGGCTGTGCAGAACAATCTAGAGCCCATGTGACCTGAAATCCCATGAAGCACTGCAAAATTCACCTTGGAGCTCAAAAACAGAGCAGGTGGAGGCGAAGTACATTTATTTCAATATGCTTCACCTTAAAATTGGTGGAGAAGTGGTTTGGGGAAAGTGGAATAATGCAAAGTCATTGTTTTTGATGGACTTCACATTGCCCATTATAGCGTAAGTACTCCGCTTCGCGTTGTGGGTACTTCGCAGATTTCACGCTGAATTTCGGCCACTTCGCCCACCACTAATCAGAGGGTGGGAGAGGATTGAGCATCCAGAAGACTGCCTCCTCTCCCAGGGTAGGTTGTATGGGGTTCTTGCCTGGTGCTGTAGTGTCCTCTTGTGGAGACCAGGGGCGACTTAAGCACTCTGGATGTCAAAGGGGTGGGACAATGGCAGGCTCCAGTGGCATAGAAGCATAGAAGATATGCCATGCAGCAGCTATTGCATGTCAGGTCCTGAGGGGGAAACAGAATGGAACCCCTGGATGAGCAAGGTGACACAATGAAACAAAGCCCAGAGTAAGCTAGGCAGAAGTCCTAGGGTGATGCGGTCTCTCCCAGTCTGCTTACCGCTGGTGGAGGACCCTCCATGGGGTAAGTGATGGTCCTCCCTGGTTCTGCTTTAGTGGCAGAGGCTGGCTGATGGGGTGGTCTTGAGCAATCACGCACATGGCAGATGTGCTGCTAAGTCTGCTGTGGCCATTCATAGGATCATGGATAGAAATTACATTGACAGCTGTGCTGGAGCTCTTTGTGAAGTGAAGAGCCACATGACAGAATCCTAGCACTGTTTAGGACATGGCACATACTTTACAGTGTAAACATGCATAATGGTAAAGATCTGCATTTCTTCTGCAAGCCTAATGAAATCTCTAAATAATCACGCTCCATTGAATAATGGCATATTTATTTGTTAAATTTCATCAGAAAGAAATTTGAATCGTATCTTTGCAACGCTGTGGCTCAGGATACCGGTAAACATGATGTCAGGATACAGATTCTGGAAATAAATTGGGAAGATCCCACCAATTATGATGTCTCCTGTCCTGAAGAATGCCTCCATTTTCTGGCTCTGTAGTTTACATCCTGTCTCTTTAGTCTGGTAGGTAACATCAGTCCCTGCCAGCAGTAGCAGAATACAGCATAGAATTATAATCAATGAGGTCCTCCAAACAGAAGCTGGTTCTAATATATTTGAGTTGTTATTGGCAAGTCACTGTCAATACTTGTTTCTCATTTTCCTGTCCTTTATTCATTTACAAACATGTCTGGAAACTAAAGATAATAAAAATAAACAAAATAAATTGAGTCAGTATTTATAAAGCAGGTTACTGGTTGTTGCATCCAGATAAGCTATATAGCACGCCCAGAGTTATTGCATCACCATAAACATAACCATTATACAGTACTTGTCATGAAATAGTGTTTTAAAATACAGTAATAACACATTGGTTCATTTGTACTGTAAAATTTTAGAACTGCACTCTGATCTGAGTGCAAAGAGTTTGTCTGTAATTAAAGTGCAATAACCATTCATTTATATCCTGTTTCTCTGTAACTCAGCCAATAACATAGTTGCCTTTGATAATCATGATATTTTGCAGTACTGAGTCCAGCACCCATCCTATAATTGTCAGTGAGAGCAGAGAAAACTTTTTTTTTTTTTTTTTTTATTTGTTCATTGTCCTCCCTCACCAGTACCAGACACACTCACAGTGACCTATGAATGCCTTCACCTTCTCCCATCCCTGCTACTGCCACTGCTGCTTAATCCCCATTGAGGAGCTAGTGATGTAGGGACACCCATCAGAGCAAAGTCTCTAGTCATGTGACATCGGCACAGCAGGAAATCAGCTCAAAGTAACTCCAACACACACACACACACACACACACACAAACACATATACACACACATACACATGCCTGCACAGAGTCCAGACAATGATGTTTCATCTACTAAGCAACTACTAACTGTGCTACCCCAGTGGACCGTGATATGGCAGCAACAGCAGGAATCAGATAGCTTTCCTCCCAGAGGAGGAGGAGAGCATTTCAGGGACACTTGAACCTGGGTTGTCTGCATTGTGAATGGCAGCACTCTCTTTGAAGGAACCGGTTTTCTTTGTCCTCCATCTCCACCACCTCGTTTTCTTTCTCAGGCCTTGTGGTCACATGTTAAAAATCTAGCACCCAGTGATCTTCATATTAAAGAATCTAGCACCCAGCGATCTTCATGCTAAAGAATTTAGCCCCAAGCAATCTTCATGTTAAAGAACATAGCACCCAGTAATTTGCACATTAAAGATGCTAGCACCCAATGAACTTCATGTTAATGAATCTGGCACCAGGAGATCTTCATGTCATCCCCATTTGGGCTTACCGTGTGGGCTACACTCTCTGCTCCCACCACTGTCTCACAAGTGGCCCTGGTGAAATTCAGGCTAGCTGTCCTGACTGTGCCTTGTGGCTATGGCCACTAATGCCAGTCCATTCCTCAACTCCATGGGATCCCTGAATCAGGGGGCTGAGGTTACAGAAACATAGAAACATAGAATTTGATGGCAGATAAGGACTGCTTGGCCCACCTAGTCTGCCCATTTTCCTGTCCTAACAGATAAGCTGCAGATCCTAATTAACCAACAGCTTACTTCCTCCTACCCCCAATAAGACTGCCTTATGTCTGTCCCATGCATTCTTGAATTCTCCCACTGTTCTTGACTCCATGACCTCCTCAGGAGGCTGTTCCATGCATCCACAACCCTCTTTGTGAAAAATACTTCCTCACATTACCTCTGAGCCATCCCTCTATCTTCAAATTGTGCCCCTTGTTCTTGCACATCTCTTTTTCTGAAAGATGCCACCCTCTTGGACTTGTTGATTCCTTGAGGTACTTGAAAGTTTCTATCATGTCCCCTCTCCCTCCTTTCCTCAAGGGTATACATATTAAGCTCCTTTAGTCTTTCTTCAGATGTCTTCTGGTGCAGACCCTGCACCATTTTGGTTGCCCTACTCTGACAGCCTCCACTCTGTCTATGTCTTTGTGGAGATGGGGTCTCCAGAACTGCACACAGTACTCCAGATCGGGTCTCACCAACTGTCTGTACAGAGGGATAACAACTTCCTGTTTTCTACTATTGATGCCTCCCTATGCATCCCATTATCCCCCAGCCTTCCTTACTGCCTTCTCACATTGCTTGCCCACCTTTAGGTCATCTGATATAATTACCCCAGGTCCCTTTCCATTTTACTGTTGTCAGTATCTCACTCCCCATTGTGTACTCCTGCCCTGGGTTTTGTTTCCCAGGTGCATTACCTTGCACTTCTTTGCATTGAATCTGAGCTGCAACATTTGACCATTCCTTCAACCTTGCCAAGTCCCTTCTCATCCTTTCCACTCCATCTGTTGTATCAACCCTGTTGCAGATCTTTGTGTCATCTGAAAGAGACATATTTTCCTTCCAGTTCCTCTGCAATGTCACTTATAAAGATATTAAAAGGACCGGTCCCAGTACTGAACCTCGCGGTACCCGCTAGTAACCCTCCTTTCTTCACTGTGGACTCCATTTACTACTACCCTTTGCATCCTGTTGTCTAGCCAATTTTTATCCAGGCTACCACCTTGGGACCCACTCCAAGGCTGGCTAACTGTGTATTAATCTTTGTGGGACTGTATCAAATGCCTTGCTAAAATCTGGTAAACCTTGTCCACAGCCCTCCCTGGTCTACTACTTTGGTCACCCAGCCAAAGAAATCTATTAGATTCATCTGACACGACCTTCCCATCGTGAATCCATGCTGCCTTGGGTCCTGTGCCCCACTGGCCTCTAGGTACTCAACAATTCTTTCCTTCAGAAGTGATTCCATCATTTTACCTGCCACTGAGGTCAAATTAACTGGTCTGTAGTTTCCTGCCTCTGTCCTCCTCCCACTTTTGTGAAGAGGAATCACATCCGCCTCCTCCAGTCCTCAGGTACCACCCCATCCTCCCATGATTTGTTAAAGAGAGTAGTCAGTGTGTCATTAGTTCTACCTTAGTTCTTTAGAATCTTGGGTGAATCCCATCAGGCCCCATTGCTTTGTCCACCTTCAATTTTATTAGTTCTTTCAGAACCCTTTCTTCTGTAAATGGACTGGTATTGACCCTCGCCTTCAGAGTGTTTCTCTTGTTTGGTTTAGGTACCTCCTCCTCTTCCTTTGTGAATTCTGAGCAGAAATATTCATTCAGTATCCCTGCTTTTTCATTGTCACCTTCTACCCACATTCCTCCCTTTATTAAGCCTCAGTATCCCTTCTTGGTCTTTCTTCACTCCCTAATGTACCTGTAAAAGGTCTTATCCCCTTCTTAACAGAGTTGGCTATCCTTTCCTCAGTTTGGGCCTTTGCTATTCTGACTGCCTTCCCAGCCTCTTTCTGCTTTAACTGATAAAGTTCTCTGTCCTTCTCCTTCTGTGTTTCCTTATATTTCCTGAATGCTATCCTTTTCTCCTTAACCTTCCCTGCCACCTCTTTTGAGAACCATAGCGGATTTTTCCTTCATTGTGTTTTGTTGATTTGCTTTACAAAAGGCTTGTTGCCTCTGTGATGGCTGTTTTGATTACTCTCATTGTTCCTCCTCCCTCCTTCTTGCCTGTTTGCTAGTGCTTTTCTGAGGCACTCTCATTTTCCCAAAGTCAGCCCTCCTAAAGTCCAATACTCTTGCTTTTGTATGGCTTGATTGTATGGCTGTGTTTATCGTGAACCACACTGTTTGGTGGTCACTTGTTCCAGATGGCTACCCACTCTAAATCTGAGATTCTTTCTCCATCCCCATTTGAGAGTACCAGGTCTAAGATTGCTCCTCCCGAGTGGGTTCCAATACTAGCTGTCTGAGGCATGCCCCTGCACGGCATCAAGAATGACCCTGTTTTGGATGCGCCTGCAGCAAAGGTGCTCCAGTTAACATCTGGCATATTCAGGTCCCCCATCAACAATATCTCCCCTTTTCTGCCATTCTAAGGATGCCTTCTATCATTTCCTTGTCCATTCCTTCCCCTGAGATGAGGGTCTGTATACAACCCCATGCGGATTGTGATGCCATTTCCTGTCTCCAGGGTGACCCAGAGTGTCTCATCTGCTCCCTGTTTACTCTTTAGTTCTGTTGCTTTGATCCCTTCCTTTACATAAAGAGCTATTCCGCCTCATCTTTTACAGTGCTACCCCTCTTTGTGCTGGGAGGCTCTTTTCACTCCAGGAGGCAGTTAAGCCCCTGACCATATTGTAAATGTAAACATGGCCACCACACTCCCAATGTGCATGCATGGCTGTCTGAGACAAAACTATTGAAGGAGCCAGGGCTCCAACAAAGTGTTTTGCATCGGCCAAAAACCAAACTAACATTATCCCTCACTCCAGGGCAGGTAGCAAAGCCAGAAATAAGGGGATAATAAATTGAAGCATCTCTGAACATGGGCTGTGTGGTTTCCTGCCCTCTTAAAGGAGTAGTACAGTCAAAATTTGCAAAAACGGATGTTGTCCAGAGTGTTTTGATTCATGTATGTAGTCCTGGTGTGTTCTTCCTTTGTTTTCTAGTAAGAGCTTTTTTCTAAGTTAGGCAGCAAGTTATATGGTAGGTTTATGATCCCTGGGATGTCCATCTCAGTGAGCTTTATAACTCTTCTTTTCCTACAGTGCATACTGTCCTGTGTGACAATGATGGGTCCAGGACCACTGATTCAGCAAGTGTTAGACATAGGAGCCTGATATTCTGGCCTCCACTAAATTGCTCTAATTCAATATTATTGTTTTCTATGTGTGGGTCAGGTCTAGCTAGCAGGCATAAGTGTTTTGCTTTTAAAACTTTTAATTCCTTCAAAGTAAACATAGCCATAGAAAGCAAAGAAATCACCCCAGATCATCAATGCTACAATTAGTGCAAGCCCATCCACATCCAATGTTTAGGGTTATCCTGGTGGAAACTTGGTGGAAAAGGGTACTGTACAACAAAGTAAACACAGTCCAGAGAAATTGGAAATATGCTCATTACCCAGTTCTACTGTTGCCGTGAGATGGCTTCGCGTTGAGGAGTACATTTCTTTAATTCAGAGGGCTAACTGTAGGAGGCAATACTTGTTAACAGACACACATGCAAGTTTAAATCAATTAAATTCTATGGCTACTCCAGAATTAAAAGTGCAAAACTGATTTAATAAGAAATGAGAAATTTGATAGACCACTCCATGGATGATGGGGTTAACAATTACAGTGGCTATTTCATAGGTCAACCCTGACAGTTGTCCTGCAGATCCACAATTGGTGTTTGACAACATTTTTGTCGAATGCCCCCACAGCGAAATCCTGCAGGTTGACTGCATTCTGCAGTCGGCTGCCATTTCCAGTGCCAGAGAGTGTTTTGGGGGGCTCACCGAACCCCTCAAGGGGCTGCGCCTCCTCACACCCCTGCCCACTTAGGATTATCAATGCTGAGTCGGAGCTGATTTGATGGAGGGTCAGGACCCCAACAGACAGTGCCAGGTTCCAGCAGATTCCCTACAGCGGCATGGCACTGTAGTCACTGTAGGGGACCTTGCTGTCGAAAAGTCGCTGTTGGGTGCATAATCGTTGTCCTGCAACAATCTTTTTTCAACAGATTGATTTGCAGCTTTCAGACTATCCCATGAGCCAAAAAGTTACATTCCTGACAGAAGCATTAGATGTGGGTGAAGTGGGCTCACTTAAAGCATTTCAAACTCAGCAGCACTCTCACTTCATATTCCTTTCCTTTACTCTGTCTTCACTCAGGTACTTGCTTACTGTTTCTTCTCTTAGTCTCAGCCATATTCAAACTGATGTAGCAATTGTGACAGCATGAGATGGTTCTACTGTCCAAATCCCATTTACTTGTCTTGTTACACAGGGGTTGCGTCAGCTTACAGGGGCTGCTTTTAAACTCAGGGAGCCTTCTTCTACAGAGGCCATCAATTCCTTAACAGTGTTCCATTTAGCAAGAACTGCTAAGAACCGAAACCACTGAAACCACCAAGATCTTTTCCAGTACCAAATCACTGATGCCATGTGCCTGCAGCTGGACTGTTTCAGGCGGTTATGCACACCCCTGGCCAGTTCAGTAACTCCAGGCACTGTCTGCTCATGCAGCAATTTCAAATTCACCCAGGGACTGCTTGCTGTGCCACACAGAGTACCTGGATGGCATGCCACCTCACCGGGCCCCAACTAACTACTCCCTGATAGATCCTTTCCTGCCTCCACAGGCTGCACCCACCTGTGAGCCCAAACACTGTAGTCACCACTGGCCAGGGAAAAGGAATAGAGCTGCCACCACTCTGCCCTCAAAAGTCCAGGCTGCCACCTCTAAACCATGCCCCAGGCCCCATCTGCCAGAGCAGGCCCACCCAAAGAAATACTCACTGGCTCTATAGGGTGCACTCTCCCATGACTGAGATTACTCAGAAAACAGGGCCCCATCAGTACTTACCTCTACCATGGTGCCAGAGATCACATGGGCAGGCCTCCAATCTTCAGCTTCTATGAGCTTTGACTCTCAACAGCACTGACACGACCCAACTGGTGCTTCACTGCCCCCTTCTCTTACTGCCCAAACCACCACACTCTCCATACACAGGTCTTTGAGGCAGGAGGGCCAGGTGGCAAGTTGCCCACCCAGTGCTGCAGTGGCCTTCTGGCTGAACTTGCGAGCCCAACCCCTGCCCCCTGACTTCTCTTCTTTTCTGTCTTCCTCTCCTCTCCCTGATCCCCTATTGGTGCCAAAACCTCCTTATATACCCCTAGGGATGAAGCCTCCTGTTGACAGCAAGTAGGTTCAACATCCCAGATCTACCGGTACCATTGTTCTCTCTGCCCAGCTACACATTCAACTAGTAAGCTCCCAAAGGGTGCTTATATTACTAAAGACCCTATCTGTTTTCTTACAGAATAACCCACTCCATTAGTCCTCAAGTATTTACTAAACTGTAAATGTAGCCATTATCACTCACTGGATAAAGAAAGTTACTTAACTCTACTGTTGTAAACTGACTTTAAAGCAGTGCTTACTGAATCCAGGGTCTTGGCTACATCATTGTCACATGAGACAGGAGGCATTATAGGAACAATAAGAACAATAAACCATGCTGAGATGAAAACCTCAGGAGCCGTGAAACTACCTATAAAACTAGCAGGCTAATTTAGAAAAATCCTAATAGCAGGTAAAAGGAAGGACACACTAGATTACACACACCCACACACACACAAATCAAAACACTCTGCATAACATGTTTTGCAAATTTGAGTTTACTACTCCTATAAGGGCATATCTATAGAAATAAAGGAGACCCAACTAAGGATCTAAGGTTCGAGCAGACTCGATAGACCGTAAGGCCTAATCTGCTGGCAAATAGTATGTTAGTATGTTAAAGATAAACAAATATGGTGGCCTCAAGGGACTGAAGAGCAAGGGGCTTCTGGGCAAATGTAAAAGTAGAGAAAATGGTCTGGGAGGAAACAACTAAATGGAAGGGTACTCGGAAAGTGGTAAATAGGATCAGTTTGCCCACCAAAATGGATTCCATTTTGGTGAGATTCTGAGGAGAGAGGACAGAGAGACAGCCATGGGCTACCCTGCCTGATTTGTGCAGCATTGCCTAAACATCTGGCTCAGCCTCAAGGTCCAAGAACAGGCAAGTCACCTGAGAACTTCTGCAGCCAAGGAAGGAAGAGGATTTTAAGAGGTGGAAGCCAGAGGAATTTGAAAATAGGAGTCTGAGAGAGAAAAGATTAGGAGCTTACTTTGAAAGAGCAGAGGCTGTAAATGTGCTACCTGAATTCCTGGTGCTGTGGCTATGAGAGCAAAGACTAAGCCCTTGTGTTTCCCTCAGTAGGGACAGTTTGGTGAAGGTGGATCCTTACAGTCTGCTGAGAGTTGTGAGGTGTGCTGAGGTTTAAGACTGTGCAGGAGTCCAGCTCTGCCATGTGGATGTAAGCTGAGGTGATAGTGTTGGGCTAAAGACTGAGCCAAAGTCCAGTTGCAGCTAGTGTTCTGAAAGGGGTGCAACAGAGGGATCTAAAGGACCATGCTTGCCCTGTCCCTAGACTGAAGAAGAGGAAGACCAGCAATAAGATGGCAAGAGGCCTACCTAGTCAAAACTGTCTATAAAGGCCTCAGACATGAAGTTGGCAAGGCCAGGCAGGTGAAGAGTAGCATCCTAAAACTTTTGCAGCCATCCCTGTAGCTGTTTGTGTACACTGATGAAAGATACCTCCACGGTATTGTGTGATTGATTCTAAACTGTGAATCTAGAAACTATAAGTACCCTGGCCTGTGGCTGAGGGAAAGTATTATTAACTGGCTAGCTCAGAAAGCAGGGGTAATATCAGGGCAGGACCATGTGACCAAAACTAAACCCCAAATCTGTAGCCTTCTTTGTATTTCTGTTTCAACTTAATTGGACCCCGGCAAAAGAATCTCAAACCTGTATCATCACCCTGGTGAGGTACCCACCGAATCTGTGAGCATTTCTGGGTGCACCCACAGTGGAGGCAGGGAATTGTCGGGACATTTTACTGCACCTGTGTTGTTATCGCTTATTCTCCCATTCACCTTCCTCAAAATAAATATTGTTACTGCTTATGTTATATGCAGCTACAGTGACTTATTGTAAGAAGGGGGTTGTATTGCATGGGGGATTGTTGTGGGAGCAGCAGTTATATATTTCTTACGGGAGTGGTAACCCGCCATCCATTTACATGTGTTCGCAGTGATTACTCCAGATGGGGTCACTCACCATTTCTCATTTCAACCCAGAACCCAGGCTGGAGAAGTGTGCAGTATGGACCCTGAGGGCCCTGGAGCAGCTAAGGTGAGTTCAGGGTAGTTATAGCTGGAGGCATCATAGGGACTTGCTGCCTCTAGTGATCACCTTGAAACTGCCATTCTGAAAATTCTGTTACCCCAGAAGATTTCAAAGGGAAAATTGCCTTTACAAGAGATAGAGAACTTGTTCATGTTTGAGGGATTTGATCCTCAGAAAGTGCTTCAGATCAAAAATGTGACTGAAGAGCGAGCTAAGGAGTTCATTTTGGGAGTGTTGGAGGAGGTTCTGAAGGAATACAGGCAAATGAAGATCCAAAATGTGACTATTAACCAGCCACCAATTTAGGAACTTGATTGCAGAGACTGATAAGGTCTTGGGGATCAGATGTGCCACCTACGGTGACACTCAATGGGTTTTAAGACACCTGGGTGGTGCTGAGTAGGCGGAGTCTGGCCCTCCTGAACTTTCTTCCCTCCCTCATCCCGCCATCCAAGCCAAGGAGAGGATTTCAAAGCTAAGCTAGAGTCCCTGCTGCCTAGTGAAGGGAAGTCTGTGGAAGATCTATGGACTTTGTTTCCAGAATGGGAGCCCACCCTGATAGTACTGCCTATCAGGAGACTCCCTACATGGTGGCACCATAGAAACAGTACAAGAGGCTGCACAACTTCTCGGGCTACCACCACTCCTGCTGGGGAAGATGATTTCAAAAGCTGGATGAGTCTGAGGCCAAAATGGTACAGGTATGGGGTGTTCTCATGAGGAAAAGTGCAAGAGTGTTGTGGAGAGGTTGAGGGCATGGCTTTGAATGTAATTCAGTCATTGTGAGTCAGTCAGCCTACATATATAGCAGATGATTACCTGGCCATCATTGAAAACGCACTTTCAGAACTGTAGAGAAGAAGGAGGCTAGTATGTTCCAGCTGTGGGGCACCATGCAACAAAAAGGAGACACGTTGTCATAGTATATCACCAGGGTAGAGCCAGTGATGAGCATGATTACAAAATGGGGGGTCACCTTGCAGGTCACCCAATGAGGCAGATCTGATCCTGCTAGGCACTGTGCATTCATGATTGACTCTAGTCTACCATCAGGCTAAGGGAATGCAGAACTGACCCCCCAACCTTTAAGTAGTTGCTGGATGAGGTAAAGGAGAAAGAAGACCAGGAAGATGTTGCCAACTCCTCCAGGTGCCTGATGCAACCGCTGCCATTCTGTGATCCGGTACAAAGCCATGGGAACTGCTCACTTCCTCAAAATTGGGCATTGTGTTGAAGGACCTCAGAGAATGTATGAAGGGCTTAAGAGAGGGACAGAGTCTCACCCACCACCCACTACAGCTGAGTTTCAAGAGATAAAATACTGTGAATGGGTTCTGCAACTGACCCAAGGGTTTTGGCCGCAGCAGAGTAGTGCCCTGCCTGAACCTCGGTGGTGTGAGTCCCTGTGCTGCTCTCAATGTCAGGCCCAGGGTGTCCCAGGTGTATCGAGGTTTTTGTGCTATTGATATGGGAAAGACAGGCACCTGAGGTGAGGGTGTGTCAGTGTGGAGAACCCACAACTTGTGGAAGAGAAGAGACAGGAGAATCAGGGCAACCACAATACAGACCAGTGAAAGAGTGACCTGGTCTCTCAAATTGCAATGCTCCACACATTGGACAGAACTCAAGACTCCTCCAAAGTAACCAGATGCCCCTGGTCTGATCAGTACTAGAGCTGATGTGGAGGTTTTGATTGAAGGACTGCCATGCTTCACCTTACTGCATAGTGGGTCACAGGTCATTATAATACACTGGACTTTCTATAACAAACACTTGAATCATTTTCTGCTCCTAACCCTGTCCGTCTGTCCACATAGGGACTTGTCATTCCAGCTACCTCTATGTCAGTTATTGCCTTTACAAATTGCATTTATCTTAAAGTCTAGGGCAAACACCTCACCACTGAAACTATGTCTCTGATCTGCCCAGAGCCCAGAAGGATGGTCTGTGTTAATTGGGACAAATGCTAATATGTTTGGGAGGCTGGCTAACATGTCTAAAGAGAGAGGAGGGGCAGATGATCTAGTGAACCATTCAGTCAAAGCCATGGTAAAGAGTATCAGCCTGTCTGTGGACAGTGAGGAAGTCAACCTGATGGATGAATCTGTTGGTGTGGTGCACAGAATGGATAGCAAAATGTATCCTGCCCCTGAATTTGGAATGCAGAGTGATGGTAATTGTCAAATTTGCTCAGCCACCCAATGACCTGCCTTCATCATTGACACCCTACCGGAGGACAGCTTGACACATGGGCTAATGATTCAAAGAGGAGTATAGCTATTTTCAAGGCCCCTTGGCCTGACGAGTCATTAGTGAGAGTGAGCCTTGAACCCTGGAAGCCCATAGCCATACAGAAGGGCTGAGTGTTAACAAACATTTACAGAGTTGATGGTGCTATTGAGGTGAACCTGCATGTGCTGCAGATGTTGAAATAGATCCCACCTCATTTGATTTTCAGATTCCCCATATCTGCCAGTTATGGAGGAACTTAAGTCAAACATTAACCAAGTGGGCAAAGTCTTCTCACTCCACGAATGGGACATGGGTACATCCTGGTTGAAAAGCACCAGATTTGTCTGTGAGATAACTGCCCACTCAGGGAAACATTTCAGAGGTTGGCCCCTGTAGACATTGAAGATGCTCAGCAACACCTGCAAGAGTTATTGGTGGTAGGCTTAATCACCGAGTCCTGGAGCCCTTATGCCTTTCCCCATCATTTTAGCATGCAAGAAAAATGGTGCTGTGAGGATGTGCACTGATTATCACACATTGAACAAAAAAGACCACGCTGATCAATACACAGTGCTTTAAGTGGAAGATGCCTTGGCCAGCCTATTCAGGAGCAAATGGTTATCAATATTGGACCTCCATAGTGGCTATGACCAAACACCTTTGATGGAGGAGTATAAGGAGAAGACCATCTTTACCTGTCCATTGGGATTCTACCAATTTGAACACATGCTGCAAAGTATTTCAGAGCCCTGACCATGTTCCAACAGTTAATGGAAAAGCAGCAGGGCATATGAATTTGTTAGAAGTCAGTGTTTACCTGGATGAATTAATTATATTCAGTACACACCCTGAAAGAACACGAGGCTCAAATGGTGAAAGTACTAGACCAGCTGGAGGAGTTTGGGTTAAAAATCTCAGAGGACAAGTAGTAGTAGTAGTAGTAGTAGTAGTAAAACCTTTATTTTATACAGGATAGTAGATAGTCAATATTCACATCATTAGGACAAAAATCCTATTTTCAAGATGGTCCTGGAGTGAAGTGATGGTTCTGCCTGCCTTCTGTAAAGTACATGGGGCATATTATCTGGGTGGATGGAGTGCAAACTGACCCAACTAAAGTAGAGGTCCTCACCACCTGGCCCAGGCCTCACAACTTAAAGGATCTGAAATCTCTCTTGAAGTTCTGTGACTACTACTGCCACTTTGTAAAAGACTATTCAATGGTGGCATTCTCGCTAAATGATGTGATGCATGGCTAGCCACATACCAATAAGAAAAGGAGACTTCAGTTTGTGAAAGACAGTCCACCCAAAGAGTATTTGAAGGTTGGCGAGCCATTTGAAGACCGGTGGACACCTGAGTGTGATACTGCTTTTGAGAAATTATTAAAAGACTTAGTGAAGCCTCTGTCTGCATTCATGGACCCTAACAAGCCCTACATCCTCCATACAGATGCCAGCTTGCATGGGTTGGTGGCAGCACTCTATCAGGAATATTCAGAGAGATTAAGACAGAGGCATTCACCAGCTGCAGTCTGTCAACATCTGGGAAGCATTACCCTGTACTTAAACTGGAATTTTGACCTTGAAGTGGGTGGTTACCAAAATTCCACAATTACTTGTATGGGGTTCCTTTCACAGTTCAATCAGTTAATTATCCACTAACTGGTGTAAACACCACTGCGAAAATAGATGCTGCTTGGCACATGTGGCTGTCTACCCTATCAACATACAATTACAGCCTCAAGTATAGAAGTGAGAAGACCAACATAGATTCAGATACTATGTCAAAGTGCCTGCATAGTGACCAGCCTGACCCTCAGTACAGGTAGAGAATGCCATTGCTAAAGTGTTGCACTCAAAGTTTATTGCCCAAGTTGAAGACCCAACTCACCAATTCTGAGAGAGCAATTGACATGCTGGGGGACTCACCTGATGCTATTCCAACTGCATACTCTAATTTCTTTGGACTGGACATCTCTGCCTTGCTCCAGCAAAGTAAACAAGAACTACAAAGGGCCCAAAGAGAGGACCATGCCTTCCAAGATGTAAATCAAGATCTAGAGAAGGGCTGAGATGGACCAAGTGGCCCCAATTCACTCCACAAAGTGATATGCAGAGTGAAGGTGAATTCACGGAGTGCTCCACAATGCGAGGTACTTCAGTTATAATGGGTAATGCTAAGTCCATTGAAAACAATGACTTTGCATTACTCTGCCTTCTCAAACCACTACTCTACTAATTTAAGGCAAGTACATTGAAAACAATGTACTTCATCTCATTTGGCCTTGTTTTTAAGTTCCAAAGGTGAATTTTGCAGTGATTCATGGGTTTTCAGGTCACATGGGCTCTAGATTGTTCTGCACAGTCTCAGTTTGGGATAGTGTGTGTAGGAAGCTGTAGGAAACAATCTGTTCTGAGAGCTCTCTGTGATTCAAACCTTCTAACAGCTGTTAAAAAGCCTTTTGAGACTTTTATTTGCTTACAGTTTAGTTCATCGATTGTGCTCATATCATTGAGCGCTTATTGTTTGTGTGTGGATTTTAATGTTAATGTACAATATTCAGTCTGTGTACTGAGAGACAGTGAAGTGTGCTTTGGAGAGGGGCGTATCTGTGGTGTAGGTAGATTAACTTGGAGAAAAAGACAGTGCTTTCTGTTTTGGTTTTGATATTTTTCTTGTATAACTGTGTTAATGTACACACAGTAATATTTTCAATAATTCTTGCCATTTTTTGCTGATTGTTGTGGTGCAGCAGTGCATAATTTTAGTTTGTTTAAAATATGTGGTTATATTACTGACGCTTTCAATTTGCTATGATTTACTTAGTGTGTGTGTGAGTATGTGTGTGACATGTGTAATCAAATCAGACAACTTTATAGTGTCACATAATAATTTCAGAATGTGAACCTGCTATCCACTGCAGCTGTGTGATTTTTTTACTTCTTGTGGTATCTTTACTGGTACTAGTACTAGTGACTGCTACTGCAGCAGTGCAGTACACTGCCCCTCCCGTGGCCTGCCCCAACCAGCAAAGATATTCTTTTCTAGATTTGAATTTCTGATGGTGAGCACTGGTTAGGTGTTGTGCCTTTGCATCTGCATCTCTTCAATGCACATCGCACTCTTAATCTGTCTGTGCATTTGCATCTCTTTAGGGCTCAATCTCCATCTGTAATTTAAGTCACTGTTGTTTCTTTGGCTTCCTTCAGAGTACTGGAAAGGTGAGGTGCATAATTTTGCATGAACATTGTACTCATTAATATGCATTTTAAGTCAGGACCATCATCACGAGTCACTCGTGATACAAATCACGTTCTTCATCATTACAATCACAAATGCTGTCACAAATCACTATTCAAGATCATGTCACAAATCACAACATTAATTTTTTACTAATTACTTGAATGTATTGTAAGCATGTTTTGTAGTACCTGTAGGAACAGAACTAATTTGAGTTAAATATTTTGTTATAATATTATCATATTCTTAATTGTTATTCTATATCCTTATATTGGCTTAATTATTAAGTCCTATAAATGTTTCTGGTCAAATTAATGTTTAAATGAATCTTTAAAACATGAGTAATGCTACTTAAGGCTTGAATACTGAAATGAAGGAATAATGCCATGAACAGGGAATACAGCATATATGGTCAACTTTAGAAAAAAAGTGTTTTTAGGATAGTCTGTTTAAATTGAATTGCCTCTTCTAATTAGTAGCATAACAGCTTGAAACTTGACATAATTTACAACCTTGTTTTCAGTACCAGCCAAAGCACATCTCAGAGGTTAACATAGATTTAGACTGGCTTTAAGAAATTAAGACTTTTATTTATAGAAAATATACAAAAACTCTGATACATTTCAAAATTATACAGGTTATTGAAAATGCATGTACCTGCCCAGTGAGTAAGTTTAAACCCATCAACAAAGTGTATTATGAACTATTTACAAAAATCTGTAGCCTCAAAACTGTTTAAAATATATTATCAAGTTTGAGCCTGTACTAAGCTGACCTTGCCTCCTTTTCAGTGGAATGAGGGTAAAGTGTTTATCTAATAGAAACAACAAGTCAGGTGGCTTATAAGCCTCTGGATAGCTACATGATGTCACAGTTCATTTACTTTGAACAAAGGAAACTTATCTTAAGGAAGTTTGCTAAATTTATACAGTTCCTAATTATAGCAGGTATACCAAAGTAACATAATTTTAAACAGGAAAATGTACTTTTGAAATCTGTAAACACTTTTTAGAGATCTATAAAGGAAAAAGTTTTATAATGGTTTTATAAATTAAAGATTTTATATTACAATTGACACCATCATGTTTGGTCGCAAATGAATCCTCTCCTTTAGTTGCATTTAAAATGTGAGTCTTATATATGTACAAAGTGCACATAGATACAAGAAAGAAAAGTTGTTTTATATCAAAAATAGTTTTCAGGATGAGGTCATATTGAAAAAAATGGCTTAGGAGGGGCTAACAGCAACATCCTCAAAGAGAGCTCAGACCAATCATAACTTGATGGTGATGTCGCCTAGTAAGTGGGACGTAAATGGGATGCTGGCAAAGTTAGCCCAGAACTGCTTAATTCTTTTGGTGTGTGAAGACCTGTGCTGGATGTCCTGACAATTTTGGATGAGCTTGGACTTGTACCAAAAGCCTGAAGCCACACCTGCTTGGAACATTACTTGAGCTTTGACATTGCCACTACAAGGGTGCTAAACCAGCTGCTGTAACTGACTGTTACAGAAAGGACTTTCTTCCAGTATTGGATTAAGCAAGGCCTATGTTTTGCATACTGAGAATTTGGACTAAAAGTAATGTTTTGGAATTTCTGTTAAAAGCCTGAACAAGAGACTGACTTTGAATGTACCAGCCAGCAAGCTTGCAGTGCTGTTAAATAGCAGTGAGTCCAGAGTTGCAAGTTCAAAAGCAGAAATTAACTGAAACAGAAAAGAGTCAAAGAGTCCAGTTACCCAAAACAACATTGCTGTCCCCAGGAGAGATATTTCTACAGACTGTGATGAACTACTGAAATCTTGTCTAATTTTCCCCACTAAATCCTTAAGTGACTTTCGATGATTTATGACGTCAAGCAAGAAGGATCCAGCCTGTATTGTTTCATTGATGTCAAAAGACTCTACAGTTCCAGGTTCATGGGAACAAGACAGCAGACTAAAGCCAAACTCACCACAAAGGACATTTGTCATCCAAAACCAAAAGTTTTCACCAAGACTTTGAAAGCTAAAAGTAAAACCACATCTACAGATAACTAAAACATAAGTATTCCTTTATCTTACTATTAGTGCTTATTTGGCTTTCTGGGGTGATAACTTAGTGCATTTTAACTAAAAACCTTGAGTGTATGGTTACGCTTGAATTTAAATCTAAGGAAAATACCTTTTCATGCTATAAAGTTTAAAGCAAGTATCATACCAAGATAATCTGAAACACTAGTGTAATGAGTTGCAAGTTCTCACAGTAAAAAAAAAGAAAAGGTCATGCTATTTATAAGTATGCTAAAGAAATAGTATAAACTGTCATTTATTATGCTGAATAGTGCTTACTCATTTACTTTGCATATTTGCTAAAATTTATTTGTTTTGTTTTATATGATTTACTTAATTTTCTAAAATCTGTTTTGTTTACATTACAGTTTATGTTTACTTTTATTATGCTTGATATTTATGCTAGTTATGAATATTTAGGACTTGTACATATGTGAATAAAATATATTTATCTCTTATATAATCCAAAGTGTGGCAACAGTGTTTTTCACTGTCATTTTTAAATCTAGAGCACAGGATAATATCACATGAGAATATTTTTTTTTTTGGTAATTTATTAAATAATTTTTGGGTAAGGCCTGAGGTGAATCCAAGTGCATTATTATAAAAGTGATATTACAAGTCTTTGTTCCACATCATTGGGGCTCATTCGGATGATTGCTAGTGAATAACAGCCCACACTTAGGTTGTATGAGAAATAAATATTATTACAGTTATTGTTTGCGTGTTACTGAATGGAATAAGTAATATTTTTCTGTTCTTGTTTCTCGAGGATTTAAAGATAAATTACTCCTAGACAGCGAGAAAAGACAGAAAGAAGTAATTATCTGGCAGGAAAGCTGTAAGAAAAGGACTTTTGAAGTATCTCAAGGAAAAGATTTGGTTCTTTGTTTAAAATTGTATTACATAAGCATTGTGATTACCATTGTTATTTAATGGGTATTATTGTTAAAGTAGTGACTATTGTTACAAAACCATGTCAGCAAGGCTTATGTTCAGAAGTTATACAATCTGAAGCAGTGATACATTCTCCAGTACTTTCCCAGTCTTCAGTTATGAGTAAGGAGGAAAGAATAAAAGATCTTGAAATATCACTTTATCAGTGTCAGTGGCTCAGCAGGTAGCACACTCGCCTCTGAGGCCGGAGATCAGAGGGCTGTGGGTTCAGTTCCCACATCTGGCACTTGGGTTAATATCCCAGTACTGACACTGTAGTGCAGCATGAGAGGGGTGCTGCACTTCTGAGGTGCCGCCTTTCAGATGAGACGTTAAACCGAGGTCCCATCTACCTGGATTGGTGGTAGTTCAGGTGGATGTTAAAGATCCCATGGCACTCATCAAAAGAGTAGGGGAATTTTGCCGTGTCCTGGCCAAATTTCCCTCATTCACTAAAATTACCACCAACAGCTTAATCTGGTTCAAGGTCAGTTGGCATTCATCTGTATCCCTCCCCGGTCATGCCTGAAAATAGGCAGAATTTGTCTAGTGCACTTACCTGGTCAACAAAAACTAAATAAATAAAATAAATAAATAAATAAAATAAAATAATGAATGAAAAATATTTAGAGCTAACTGACCAGATAAATCATGATCAAAGATGTCTAGCAAGGAAGCAAGACAGTTAAAGGAATGACTACAAGAACAATCACTGGAATGTAGTAAATTCACAGGCCAAGTGGAGCTATTAGAAAACAGTTAGATGTAAGTAATGTGAAAATATCTAATGGAGACTGTGTCCTAATCAACTTAAAGACTGACATTGTTGCCTTGAAAAACTTGAATAAACAGTTAAAAGAGCAGTGCTCAGCTAGAGAGGCAGAGAAGGCCAAAATATTAAAGACTGATGGAAAGCTCAAAGAGTGGGGCAAGCTTTGGAAAGGGAAAAAGAAAAATTAAAGCATGCTAATGAACAAGTTACCAAGAAGCTAAATGAAATGGTACAAATGTATAATAATGTAAGGAGCAATATGAAAGTAATCAGAAACACTGGACATAGGGAAAGACACATCTTAGCCAGATGGAAAGAAGAAACTCAAAACAAAGAAGATAAGCTGTTCACCCTTGGGGTATCCACGCCAGGGTAAGGAACAAGAGGCTTATCCTTCTTGGATTTCCATGGTGTAGTACCCATAAATGGAACAGTCTCTTGCCAACCACACTCACCTGTTCATTCTAGTGTTGAAAAGACTTAAAAACAAGAAATAGTGCAAAAGAAAAAAAAAGACAGAGAGATCAGTGCACAAACAGAAAAGGAGGATAGCCAATTGAAAGAGTGGTGTACCCTTTTGGAGCAACACCTCTATAAACTAGGAAAAGAAGTCAGAGATTTACATGCCCAAAATGGTGATATCAAAAGCAAAAGTAAAATTATGTAAGCATAAATGCATCTGAAAATCTGGCCCAGATGACTCCTCCCTGAAAAGAAATATTCCTGTTCAGAAGAGGAACCACTTGATAAGCATAACAAAAATATAAAATTAAGCAAAAGGAGGCTCTGATTCTGAAGGTGACTCATCTGATGGGTCCAGGAAAATAAAAAGATTTCTGAAAAGGAACAGGGTATTTAAAATCAAAACTGTACTCAAGCTTTGAAACTGGTAGGTGAGAGATATAATTCTAAATCTGTGAAATGAGGCATTGAGCAGCCTATTCAAAACTAAAAGAGTGTTTTGAATCTGTGTGCATAACTGATGAGGAGAAGAGAGTTTAGGATTAGGTGGTCTGTTGATGATCCTCATGCAGAGTGGTCAAGAATTGCTAGAGAAAGTAGAAACAAACCTGACAAACAGTATAAATTCCTAAAAAGAAGTTTGATAAATACCACACTAAGGGGCAGCCAGATGTGCAGCCTACCAAATGCGGTGTGGGGCTAATCAAAGTCCTGAGGAATATTATTGCAGGCTAAAGGATGTGTACTTTGAACAGAAGAGCACTCATGCAGTGATTCAGATGACTTCCGAGATGCATATTACCAAGGTTACCCTTGCTATCAGGACACAATTGGCACTTGAGCTTAACAGGGACATCCACTGGATTGCCAGACAGGCAAAACACATCTGGGACTCTGGAAGAGGTGATGACTCTCCTCCACAGAAAAGGGAAGGGACCAAATCCCAAGGTCCAAGTGTCTGAAGTAAATACCTCAGATACTTTGGCTATGGAAGTGGGTGAGCTATCCACCCCAAAAACAGGAGACAAAGAAAGAAAAGGTAACAACACTCAACCAGAAAAAGCTGTAGAGCATCCTAAGGCTGTGCCTGACCCCACAGTAGTAATCCAACCTACCAACCCTGTCCAAGCTTTCCCTGTGATGGCTCCATACCTGGCCCTGAGTCACAGTTCTAGCAAACCCTCAGCAATTCCTACAGTCTCAGCCATACCAAAACCAAGGACCTCTCTTATCAAGGTTATGATCCTGGTATAGGACATGGACAAGGGTATGGGAGAGGATACTAAAAAGGATACAACAATGACTATAGGGGAGGTAGAGGTGCCTATGGGGTGACAAAACTATGACAATGAACAAGATGGTCACAGGTTCCAAAACAGACCTCAACCTGGTTCCCCAGTCATGGAGGAAATACAGGGAATAAAGGAGCTAGGAGACTTAAATTTGTTGCTCCAGCATTTGGTTCCTCCTCCTCCTCTGCCTTCTGGGTTTTCTACATCTGTGCTGAACCCATCTGCAACCTCAAGCAACAGTGGAACCAATAATAATGGCCAGTGACTAGAGCCTTCTGTCCTTCCAAATGCTGCCCAGGTTAATGAAATTGCAATTGCTGACAATGGTAATAAAACTGCTATGGAACTGGAAAATAAGAGTGTTAATGCAAAACCTTACCTTACCATAGGGGTATCACGAGTTACTGCTGCAGGCAGTGTAGAGTGTCACAGTAAACCTACCACATTGCCAGGAGTTAAGAAAAGCAAATTCTACCTGGGCAACTTAATCCCTAAAGGTGGGGCAGATAGGTTTTACTTTGACATCAACATTGAAAACAGCCCAAGTCATGAAGCTTTAGTTCACTCTGGAGCGGAAGTTACCTTAATGTCCAGCAGCATTTATAACAAACTGGTTGATGCAGTAGGTGACTCAAAAGTGTTAAGAACCCTCTCTGATGGCTTACAAGTAGTAGGTTATGGAGGGGGCTCAACAGACCCTAGGAAAAGTGTGGCTAAAATTGAGGTTTGGCAAGATGAAAGTCAACCACCCAGTGTATATCACTGATAGAACTGGAGATGATTTCTTAATTGGAAATGACCTCCTAAAAATATTTTGGCCTATCATTGACTATTTCCATGGAATCCTGTGGGCACAGGTAAACCGGCCCTTTCCATTTGGGAAGGGTCTTAAGGTTGCTAAAAATCAGAATCACGTTATCTTGAGAAAAGGGATGCAATGATTAAATTGAATTTTGTACGTTCTGATGTATCTAATGTGTGTGTACTAGGTGATCCTGAAAATTTGGCTCCATGGAGAAGCAAAGCTCATGTGCTTTGTCTGTCAAAGCATGATGTGGTAAAGTCTGAGATTAATGCAAGAGGCCTCACTTTTCACCAAGAAAGTGGACCCTGCTGTCTGAGAAGCAACACCCTGCTGTTGACACAGAGACATTAAATTCAGAGTACCCAACACTCTCTGAGAATGGTGGAAATAAAACACAGCCACTAAGTTACGAGCCCTAACTCTGTAAGATAAGGTCAGAGGAATGCATGTTAAAGGTGCCCATCAAAGCAGAGAATTTGCATCCCTTGAGTGTGCAGCACAATCTAATCTGTCTGTGCATTTGCATGGCACCATTAATTCTGGAGACTACATTTCTTGTTACACTCTCATTTCACTTCATCAGCACTGGGGAATTTTCTGGACACAAGACAATAGCATTTTGGGATGCACATTAACCTTGGTGACTCTGTATGTGATCTGACCACTGCACACATGACTGAGTGCACAATGAATTCTGGGAGACTTTGTGTTTCTTGTTACACTCTCATTTCACTTCATCAGCACTGGGAAGCTTTCTGGATGCAAGACAGTAGCACTTTGGGGATGCACATTCATTCTGGTGACTGTGTGGGTGGGATGCTGCTAATATTGTTGTCACACCACCTTATGTCACGTTTAAGGTGGAATGACAACGTGAAGTAATACAACAAGGCAAATTGAGCCTTTCCTATGGGGCACTGCACGTAGCAAAGTGCCAACTCGAAGTGGCCACTCGCATTCACTTCACTGGCGGATTTTAAACTTGCTGCATCTCTAGAAGGCACACCACAGAACAAGTGTGCAGCCACCACCTGACTGCAAAAGTAATGATGAGAGAATGGGGAAGCTGTCTCAAAGATTTTTTTTATTTATTTAGTTTTATTGACCTGGTAAGTGCACTAGACAAACTTGCTTATTTTCAGGTACGACCCAATGGAGGGGATACAGATGAATGTCAACTGACCTTGAACCAGATTAAGTTGTTGATGGACTGGTAATGCGGTGTGCAAAACTGTGAAAATCCTGAGTGTCCAAAGATCCAGCTGGTACTGGCTTGAAGTACCATAAGGCAGTCCTCACATCCCTTCACAAAGAAATCAGATGCCTGGGCTATAAGCATACCCTTGATCTGGCTATAGCAAGGCTTTATTGGCCCAGATTGAAACAAGACATTGAGAAACACTCATCCCTTAACCCTTGACCCCACTGTACCAAGCCATCCTGGTTAAACTCTCCTTCTTAGCTCCCCCACAACTGTGTGAACTATCCTGTTTCCTCCTAGGGCTCTGCCTTATATCATTGTCCCTCCTATACTAAGCCACCCTTCAATGCACCCCTGCATTTCTCTGTTTCTTTGCTATGTCCCCGACTCACTCTATCACCATGGGTTTCCCCTTGTTTCTCATCCTCCTCCCTTTCTAAAGACAAGACCTCTGTTGCAAGGCTGTCCTTGATTGCCAGTTGGCCACCTTTCTCATGATCTGCTGAAAAGAAACAACTTCAACTGTACTCAACCTGTTTAAATTCTTTGTTTGTTGCCATTCGAAGCTGTTATCTGTTAATTGGTCTGCTGTATTCTTGTGTTACTCAATGTACGTAGCAACTGTATTGTGTTTCATTGACATGGAACCATTGTAAAAGATCTCATGCTCAAAGGTTGTTTTCCAAAATGAAAATAAATAAATAAACATTGTAAACATTGCTTGAGATGCATAAAGTGAAAGACTTTGCCAAAAGAGCTGCCCTTTAGTCAATATCAGTACCAGTGGCCGGCTTGAATTAGTCTGCATGGATTATTTGTCTCTCAAGCCCAACAAAAAGAACAAAGTAAACAGTTTTGTTCTTACAGACCACTACACCAGATATGCTTACAATAGGCCTGCCCAAAAAAGATCAAAAGGCCAGCACAGTGGTAAAAGCCTTTAACAGTTTGTGGCCCACTATGGCATTTCACAAAGAGTTCACTCAGACCAGGGCCAAGACTTTGAATGTTGATGGGTAAAATAATTTCTGGCAGTGTACAGTATAAAGAAATCATACACCACAATGTACAACCCCAGGGAGACCTTCATCCTGAACATTTCAATAAAAATGTATTGAATATGTGGGGTACCTGGGTCCAGCTGACAAAGCCAAATGGAGTCAGAGAGTGAGCTACTTGGTGCATGAATACAACTGTACCAAAATGATGCCACCCAATGTTCTCTCTTATATCTGATATTTGGTCTCAAAGGAGGCAGCCAGTTGATCTCTGCTTTGGTGTGTCCCCAGATGACATGTCCAAGACAACTTATCTTGAATACACCCACCAGTTCAGGGAACAGCTACAGAAAGTCTATCATCTTGCATCTTAATCTGCTGCTAAAAGAAGTCAAGGTAACAAGCAAAGATGTGGCAGCCAAGCACGGCACCAAGTGTTGCAAGTGGGAGATCTGGTTCTGCTACAGAAACTGGACATACAAGGAAAGCACAGAATTCAAGACCGGTGGGCACTTGAAGTTTACACTGTCATTAAACAACTGCTAGACCTGCCAGTGTATAAAATCAGACAGAAACAGCGAGAGGCTTGGAAAAACTGCCACTGAAATCACCTGCTCCCAACTGGAGAGCTAGTGCCTGATCCAGCTTCTGACACTGAGACTCCAGTTGTGAGAAGGCCCAGAACAAGGAGCCAGACTATACAAAAGCAAAAGAAACATTGTTTCATCCTGGCCTCCCGAAGGACCATATTGAACATAAACTCTGGTCCAATTGAGCCTCCTGAGTCTCTTACAAGCAGTTCTTCTGCAGAAAGTGATACTGAGGACTTATCAGTATGTACCAGAGACTAATAAAAGCTTGACCCAGTGGCAAATGAACTGTAGAAATGTGTAGCTTTCTACTAGTACTGTCCCTCTGGACCTGTGAAACCTTTGAATCCCATGGCCACACCTTTGTCCCTGAGAAAAACTCTGTATCAAAGTGCCCGAGTCCTTAATAAACTTTGATATGGACAATATAGTTGCTTGGACCATGGTGAGCAAGTGCAAGACCATATTGTTTTTCCGACAATACCCTGTGCTGCCTATAAAGGAATGACAGGTAGAGGTGCCTCTATCCCTAGAGAAATTGCAGCACCTGACACAGCTCTGCTTAGAAAGTCAAAAAGGCAGCTATTACCAGCTATTAAGCTCACCTACAATACCTTTGGTGCCTCCTCCAATACTCCCTCTATGTGGCCCATAAGCACATACAGCCTAAAGTGTATGCCCTCCCAGTGTTCCAACTTCCAAGTATTGCTGTCCGGTTTTAGATGATGTGGGTAAATGTGGGATATGTTTGCCTTAGTCAAAGTGTGTTTAGATAGCATTCATTGTCTAGTTAGACATTGTGTATCTGTACAATTATAGTGACTGTTCATGACCGCATTTTTAGATAGGCATCAGGTGTCTAGACAGCCATTGTGTTTGAGATGCTATATTGAACAGCGAATTGGGGTTGTCACCCAATGGCTTCTTAGGATGCCAGGCACTTGGCAAAGGGAGTGTGTAAGACCCAAACTGGGCTTGCAGGTGTGGGCTATGGCCTTCCACTTCCTACTGCCATCTCACAAGTGGCCCTGGTAGGATTTAGGTCAGCTAGCTCTATTGTGCCCTGCAGCTATGGCTGCCAACTCCAGTCTATTATTCGCTCATGGGATCCCTGAATCAGGGGCCATGGTGATGTGTCTCCAGGCTCTGGAAAGGCTGGATTTTGCTCCCAGAGGCAGCAAGAGTCCCAGACCATAATGTAAACAAAAACTTGTTCCCTCACTCCCACTGTGTATATGTGGCTGACCAAGGTGAAACATTGAAGAAGCTATGGATCCAGTGGAGTGTTTTGGCTGTGGCCAATAAATTAATGCTATCCATGGCTCCAAGACAGGCAGCAGACCTGGGGATTGGGGAAGAATAAATGGGATCACCTTCCAGCTTGGGCTTTATGGTCTCCTGCCCTCTTAAGGGCATATCTATAGAAATTAATGACAAGATGTTTGGGACTTAAAGATTAACAAATATGAGAGCCACTGTTGGAATAAAGAACATGGGGGCAGCAGGGTAAATGTGGAAGGGTGGGGAAAAGGCCCAGCAGTGAAACAGCCAGTGGGAGGGGGACTATAGAAACTGATAAATAGAATGGTTTGCCCTCAAAAATGGATTCTGTTTAGGGATTTTCTGAGGAGACAGGGCAAGAGAACTGCCATGGGCTACCCTGTCTGATTCCTTCAGCATTGTCCCAACAGGCCAGCTCAGCCCCAAAGGTCCAAGAACGAGGTCTCTTGTGAACTTCAGTAGCCATGGAGGAAAATGATTTTGAGAGTGTGGCTGCTGGAAGAATTTGGAAAAGGAGCCTGAGAGAGGAAGATTAGAGCTGCATTGAAAGAGCAGAGACTGTAAGCATGCAGCCTGAATTTCCAGCACTGTGGCTGTGAGAGCAAAGAATGAGCCCTTGTGCTTCCCTCCTCACAGGGGTAACTTTGGTGATGTTGACTCCTTGCAGTCTGCTGGAGAGCTGGGGTGTGCTGAGGTTTAAGACTGTGTCAGAGCCCAGCCTCTGTTATGAGAACATAAGCTGAGGTGATAGTGTTGGGCTAAAGACTGAGCCAAAGCCCAGTCGTGGCTAGTGTTTTGAAAAGGTGTACAACAGAGGATTCTAAGGGACGATGCCTACCCTTTCCTAGATCAAGAAGAGAAAGACCAGCAAGAAAAAATGATGAGCCTGCCTGGTAAAAACTGTCTATAAAGGCCTAAGAGGGGAAGTTGACAATGCCAGGCAGGTACAGATCAACTTCTGCAGTCATCCCTGTTGCTGTGCACACTGACAAAAGATACCTTCATGGTACCATGTAACCGATTCCAGGCTGTGACCCCTGAAACTGTAAGTACCCCTCGACTGACTCAGGAGAAAATATTGTTAACCAGCTGGCTAAGTAAGCAGGAGGTAATACCTAGGCATGACTGCTCACCAAAGCTAAGCCCCAGGTCTGCAGCCTCTGTATTTCTGTTTCAACTTAACTGGACCCCTATGAAAGAATCCCAGGCCTGCATCATCACCCTGGTGAGGTATCCACTGCATCTAGACACAGGTCTGGTTGTACCCACGGTGGGCGGTGGGGAATTGTCGACATTTTACTGCACTTGTGTTGTTGTTGCTTTATTCTCCCATTTCCCTTCCCCAAAATAAATATCGCTACTGTTTATGTTATATGCTGCACAGTGACTTACTGCAAGAGGAGGATTGTATTGCATGGGCAGTGTTGTGGGGCAGCTGTTGTATATTTCCTGGGGTGGTAACCTGCTATCCATTTACAGGTATTCCTTCTATTACTCCAGGTGGAGGCACCATGCTATTTCTTCTTTCAACTCCGGAACCCAGGCTGGGCCTCTCGGAGAAGTGTGCAGTGTGGATCCGAGGATCCCATAGCAGCTAAGGTGAGCCCAGGTGCTGTTACATTCATGTTAATGGATCTAGCTCCCAGTGATCTTCATCGGGAAGAGGGAGATAATAATCCTCTTACAAAACACTGCTTAGGCTCCCATCTGAGTACTGCATGCAGTACTGGAGGCCACACCTGCAAAAGGACATTAACTAAATTGAGGCAGCCCAGAGAAGGGCAACCAAATGGTGCAGGGACTGCATCAGAAAACATATGAGGACAGATTAACTGAACTCAATATGTATACCCTAGAGCAAAGGAGGGAAAGAGGTGATATGATTGAAACATTATACAATAGCAAGAAAAAATCCTGGACTCTGATTGGACAGTCTTGGGCTGGACCCATGATGTCATCCCAGTACAACAGCATGGGTCTAGTCTCAGCACTGTGAACCTCTAGTTGATTTTTTGCTTTTGCTTGATTTGATTTGCTTTGATTGCTTCCATTGTCTCTTAAAAACAAAAATATTTTTCCACACAAAACATCTTTGAAATGATTTTTTTTCTTTGTATAACAACAAGCCATTAGATATTAATACACTCTCCAGGCTGTGTGTTGTTTGGGATAATGTCACGCCTCAGTTATTGATGCCCGGCCCGCGGCCTGTGCCCAACCACCTGAGGCATGACGTTATTCCAGCACGACACACACCCTGTCGGGCATTATTGCTTAATTCAAACACCTTAAGGGCATTAACAAGATGAAAGAGTCTAACGCTTCAATATAAGAAAAATAGCAGGACAAGAGGACACAGCATGAGATTAGAGGAGGCTGATTAAGGGGTAATGTGAGAAGTTCTTTTCACAGAAAGGGTGGTGGATGCATGGAGCGGCCTGCCTCAGGAAGTGGTGGATATGAATACAGTGCAGGGCACCAAACAGGCATGGGACAGGCATAATGGAGCAATACAGATGAGTATGAATAGATAGACCATTTACAGAGCAAAGGCCTATGGCACATTCATAGGGTAGAAAAGAAATGGTCAGACTGGATGGGCCTTGTGGTCCTTATCTGCCACAACTTCTATGTTTCTATATTTTCTTTTTTTTAATCTGTGTTTGTCTCCCTGCCACTTGGCAGTCTCCCTTCCAGTGCCAACCCCAGGTTCCCTTACCTACCTTACTGAGGACTTATCTCTTCCTCTTGAACCACCATGGGTGGTTTCTTGTGGAGGGTGTTACAGAGCCAGTGGGGGGCACTGCCATCATCCATGGCCTCCGCTGTTTTTCTGTTTACTGCTGTTCACTGGACTGCATTTGTGGGAAAGTATTCAAGCACTGGGTGACAATGCAGTGGTCCTTCTGTGCCTGCACCTGACTAACCAGTTTAGTGACTGCTGCCACACCACCTAATCCACAATAGAGTGCTACAAATCCTAGGAAGGAGGTCGGTGCAGGGAAAAGGCAACCATCCCAAACTCTCTAACTGGAAAATGTCCTGCACACAAGAATCCTTAACAAACCACACTTCATGAAAACATCATTTTCAAAGTTTTAATGCTGAATCAGTGGATACAGGCAATCACCACACACCACCTGAATGCCACGGCGCTCTAGTCATAACTCTTCATCAGAGGGCATGGTTCTGGGAGAACTCCACCACCATTAAATCCCACAGTTTTTCTTGAAGTTAAAAATGTTATTGAAATAGACAAACCAACAAAACATAGCAGTGATTACATATGAAAAGCCTATGATTTACAGTGGCCCTGACTGTACAGTCAATATACAGGTATAGCCACATGCTGTCAGACTAATACAACTACCCAGTATTCTAAATGCAAAGTATTTGTGTAAATCCCTTTGGGAAAAGTGTCTTACTTTAACTTTAAAAGCTTATGCCATTTTTAACACAGTATACCAGACCTTTATGGCTCTTGAGATAATACACAGGCTTAAGCCCTACATTCAACTAGTACTGCATAGTCTGGTTACAAGAGTACTGTAATATAACTTTTAAAGAGCTACTGATGCCTCAAAGAAAACTTAAAATAAAAATAACAATTAGGTACAATTCTGCTTGTATTCCATTTATATTTTAGAATTACTCCTCCCATAATTTATTACTAAGAAAGTGTGTATGAATATATTGGACGGATTTTCAAAGGCCGATGCAAAGCTGCACAATGGCAGCTTGTGCTGAGTGTGGTGTGCCAGGGACCCTGCACCCAATTTCTATTTTAAAAGGTCCAGCGCCTTAAGTCCAGCAGCTTGAAGCATAGGGGGTTCTTAAACTTGATGTATGGCGCACCCACCCCAAATGCATGCAACTGCTGTGGGAGTCCACAGCACCCACAGAAGGGCTGGCAACTGGGCACTGCCCCCAACACTATCGCGGCACCAGCACCGCGACACTCTCCTGCACCCTGGTGGGATTAGTGCCCCTGGTGGTAGCCATCTCAGCATTCCACCCCTCCTACCCGATCCAGTGGCCAGCACAGCCCTCCCCACCCCTGGCCAGCCCCCAAATGGGCAGTTCATGCACATACTGTATATTGTATACAGTACATGCACTGATGGCTCATTCAGCGGCTGGCCATGGTGGCTTCTGTGGAGGGCTGCAGGGTTGCAGGATCAGTGCTGGAGGGGGTGGCAGCTGAGATGGATACAGGGGTTGGTAGGATGCACAGACGTGGTGTCGGGGACAGCGACGGGGTGAGGGTGGGACCACTGGACCACCATGGATCACCCACTGGGATGGATCAGGTGGGCCACACAGTGAAAATGTACAGGATGACCCTCCGGGAGCCATCTATGTCCCCTTAGACCAGCCCCTCATTGGTCTATGGGTACTTGGCAGTTGGTTCCTGGGGTTCTTTCAAATTCGGATCCAAGGGCTGCGGTGGTCATGGTCTGGACGCAAGCACCCAGTGCCATGCTGCAGCCACTTTCGTGGTGCAAGGCTGGTGCTAGCACACTTTGGTGCAGGCAGCCTGCTGGGGATGCAACCTGCCTTTCAAATCTACATTTGGCACAGCCCTTGAGCAACGTGCCTCTGCATCAGACCTGTTTGATGCAAGCACCTGTATCAATCTAAGGCCTTTGGAAAATCTGACCCATTATCTTTATCCCTTAGAGTTCCTTTACAGTCCATCTGCCTCTATAGCTTTCTCCCCATTTCAAGTCCCAGTCCTCTGTTGGGACATCACACTTGTTGTCATGGAGTAACTGTGATGTCACAAGTAGGCCTGTGAACATCTAAAAGTTTTACTCGTGAACTTTTGGAAGAACCCAAAATGTTCTCACCTGGTTCTACCAGTAGAACCCAGTAGAATAGTTTTCTACCAGGTAGAACTGGTTCTCACGATTGATATCCAAGTTCTACCAAGTAAAACCAGGTTCTACCAAGTAGAACCAGGTTCTACCAAATATAACTAGGCTCTACTAAGTAAGCAAACAGGTTCTACTGAGTAAAACCAGGTTCTACAAATATTCCTGTGTGTTACTACTTAAAGTACTTGACTCAATGCAGCCAGCAGTGCTATATTTACAGGGCTGAACCTTAACTTTTTTTGCACTAGCCAGCCGGACAAGTTGATTAAAAATGGCACTAGCCCACAATAATAATGGTCAGTTTTGGTTGGTTTTACAGGAAAAATGCAAGCCAAGAAATAATCTGATTATTGCATATTTATCTGTTAGGGAACAAATATCCGTGTGTTACTACTTAAAGCAAATGACTCGATGCAGCCAGCAGTGCTATATTTACCTGCTTAGGAACAAATATCCCTGTGTGTTGCTACTTAAAGTACTTGACTCGACGCATCTAGCAGTGCTGTATTTACCTGCTAGGGAGAAAATGTCCCCATATTTTCTGCTTAAAGCACTTCAGCTCGACGCAGCCATGAGTGGTAAAAAATAGCAGCACTTCTCAGGCAATCCAGGCAACAGAGACAACAGTACATAAAAAATTCAGGACATTGCAGGAGTAACCCATCGTGGTACTCAGAGGATGAGTACAAAAGCCATCATAGTGTGACAGCCAGTCTTTAGTAAGCACAGTGATGGATGATGATGAGGAGGAGATGACAGATGGAACTGAGGGAGAAATCAGTGAAACAGATCCTGAGTTTGTAGTAGATAAAGTAGCAGTCAGTCTGTCAAGTAGCAGCAGTTCTATGGAGTGGGATGATGATGAGAAGGACTACAGGGCCAGCAAAAGAGCAAAAAGAGTTCTAGGAAGTATGGTGGTGCTAAGAAAAAAATGAATGGGGCATAATGAGACAACCCACCTGCAGTGGAGAAACAGAGAATAGAAGAAGGGCAGGGTTCTAGAGTAGTTGAGGCAGGAAGAGTTGCTGTGCATCAACATTCATTGATTGGCATGGAGATGGAAATATCTCAAAGAGATACTGGCAGCAGCAGTGGCTGTGGTGGTGGTGCCATAAGCAGTGGCAAACATATCCTCCCCATAAGTAGCAGTGCAACAAAATCTGTGAAATCCATAGTGTGATTTTTTTTTACACAAGGTAAATCATCATGCAGTCATGTGATTTGCAAATTATGCAAAACAAAATTAAGTCACGGTAAAGTGGGTACCAGGATGGAACATCAACAATGATAAGACATATGAACAAGTCTCATATTTATCAGTATCAAAAGCACAAAAGGAGCACACACAAGTTGTTACACTGTTGCACTCTGCTGAGGAGGATGATGATATGGATGTTTACCAAGGTCACGGTGATGATGTAATTGATGTAGAGTTGGAGGATGATAAAGTCTGACTTCCAGTCAAAAACATTTTCAGTTTCACATTTTTTACCCCTCTGAGCCCATCACCACAGCCTGCCAGGAGTCATACACCATCCATGTCCATGGCATGTACCTCCGTGGAGGTAAAAGTGAAGGGAAGCTACCAAGAAAATATGCTGATATCAGCAAGTGTAGCAGTCATCAAATTTCACTAAAAGACTGTTTTGAGTGGTCACAAAAATATAAGCCCAACAGGCCTGAGGCAAGGTGATTATCAAAGGCAATTGGAGAGAAGATAGCCGCCGACTTGCTACCATTCTCCTTGTGTCTAACCCAGGCTTTAAAGCATTAATGGAAATCATGCCCAAATATCAAGTCCCCAGACTGACCTATTTCTCAACTGTTGCCATCCCAGACTTGTATGATGGTGTTTATAACAGAATGTCTGAGGCTTTTAAAGGTTTAGTGGGCAAAAGGTCCATGTCATAACAGATATGTGGACCAGTGGCCAGCCGACTGACTATATGGCTGTGACTGGCCATTTGGGAAACTTTCCTCCCTTCTCCTCCTCATCAAGTAGTGGCACTGGTGGCAGAAGCAGCAAAAAGCAAGGGTCTTTCTCTGTTCATAGACAGACAGCATTATGATGTACGGTTTTGAAAAAGTTCACGTAGTGGAACATCTTCTGAGGGCCTTGAAGAAAAGTTTGCCGACTGGCAAAATTTCAAAGTCCTTGCTACCTGAGTTTACAGTGTCTGACAATGCTTCTAATATTGTGAAAGCAGAAGGCTTGGTAATTTTACACATGTACCATGCTCTGCATACACTGTTAACTTGGTGGTGAAAGACTTTATCAGTGAGGACTGAAATGTTCTTAACTTGATTGCAGCTATCCGCACTGTGTGCACCCACTTTGGCCATTTTGTTTAAGCCAGAAAGTTGTTGTGGCAGATTTAAATAGAAAACAGCCTCCTTCTCCACCAGATGATCCAGGAAGTTCCAGCCAGGTGGAATTCCACCTACTATATGATGCAGAGAATGCTTGAGCAGCAGAAAGCCATCCATCAGTATGCAGTCCAACATGGCATTGGGAAAGGAGATGTGAATATCAGCCCCAATCAGTGACATCTGATGGAGAATCTTAACTGTATTCTTAATCCCTTTGAGGAGGCTACACGAGTGATGAGCTCTGATGGAGCTGGGCTAAGCCAGATGTTACCCTTAATCTCACTCATCAGAATGAGACTGGAACGTCTTGAGTCACAGTTCCTTGACATTGGTAACATCAGTGCCACATCCCTTGTGGGAAAATGTTGAACACATTCCTGGCTGATGAGTGAATTGTTAATATGTAAAAGGAGAACATTACATTTTGCCACACTTCTCGATCCTCGGTTTAAGGATACAGTTGAGACATTCTTCAAACCACATGACTTTAAAGATCTGGAATACTATCGTGAACTGTTAATTGAGAAAGTGTCAGCAGGAATAGTCGAAAATGTAGCACATCATCAGTGCCCATGTGGCAACATTCAAATTCTGAATGAAATCTGGTGGAGAGGAGGGAGCACAATCTGCCATTGTTGCTGCTGCTGGTGCCACCACTACTGATTTTTTGTCATCAAACACAAACCAGAACTGCTGCCACACCACAACAGGATAAACCACTCAGGGACATGCTGTCAGACTTTGGTCTGATAAAAACAGCTGGAAAGGCTCAGCCAGCTATTGTGGTACCAGAAGTCCCTGCTGCAAAAATGGTGAAAGATTATTAAGGCAGAGACTGTACATCTCACCGCAGGTGACAAACCATTGCTGTATTGGCAACAGAAAAATCTATGTGGTCATCTTTAACATAAATTGCAATTAAGCATCTCAGTTGCCCACCTGCAGGCACATATTCCGAGAAACTTTTCAGTGCTGCTGGAGCAATAGAGAATGACAAAAGAACATGTCTTTCCAAAAAGAATGCAGAAAGGCTCAGTTTTAAATTAACCTGACACAGTTCAAACCGTATACTGTCCAAAATGTATGCAGGCTGACAGCACCCAGGTGGCATGCCATACTAATTTATGGCCACGCCACAGTCATTGGGTTCTATTAGTGGTTCAGTAGAGGGTTACTACTTGTGTCAAGCTTCAAGCAGGAGCGCTCAGTAGCTGTTCTGTTGTCACTGTTACCTAGATTGCCGAGAAGTCTTGCTGTTTTTTTACCACTCTTGGCTTCGTCAAGTACTTTGAGTAGTACGACACAGGATATTTGTTTCCTAGCAGGTAAATACAGCACTGCTGGCTGTGTCAAGTCAAATAGTAATAAGACACAGGGATATTTTCTCCCAATCAGGAAAATACAGCACTGCTGGCTGCATCGAGTCAAGTACTCAAGTAGTAAGACCCAGGGATATTTCTCCCTAACAGGTAAATAGCAGCACTGCTTGTTGCATCAAGTACTGTTTAAGTCATAACACACAGGGATATTTCTCCTAACAAGTAAATAACAACACTGATTGCTGCATCGAGTCAAGTACTTTAAGTAGTAAGACACAGGATATTTCTCCCTAACAGGTAAATAGCAGCACAGCGTGCTGCATCAAGTACTGTTTAAGTTGTAAGACACAGGAATATTTTCTCCTAACAGATAAATACAGCACTGCTGGCTGCGCCAAGTCAAGTACTTTAAGTAGTAAGACACAGGAATCTTTCTCCCTAACAGGTAAATAACAGCACTGCTGGCTGCATTGAGTCAAGTACTTTAAGTAGTAAGACACAGGGATATCTGTACCCTAACAAGTAAATACAACACTGCTGGCTGTGTCTAGTAGTTGTGAAAAATGGGGTATTATTATCTCAAACAGGTCCATAAAGCACTGTGCTAATTAAAATAGGTGTGTTGTCTGTACTTAAGAACACAGGATTTTTCCCTAACAGGTCAGTGGTATAGCAGTACAGCAGTGAAAACTTTTAAAACACAAGGAGAGTTTGACTGGATGACTCAGTCAGAAAGAACTCACTGCTCGGCTTACTGCATGGGATGAGAGAAGTCAGTTAGAGACAAAGAGCAGAGCACTTTAGTTTTCACATTTAGCAAGCACTGCACCAAATAAAACCTTACTTTTAATTTTTTGTCTCATACTTTTTTAGTAAAGAAGACTGCAGAGATGCATGCCCCTCTCGTACTACTTGTACAAATTCAGAATGATTCAAATTGTGTTAGTAGTAGTACTGCAGTACTAAGTGCATCATAGGATGTTGGGGGGATAAGTAGTTAGCAGTACTTTTTTCCCCAATTGTTTAACCAGGTGAGACACACTAAGCTGAATGCTTGTTTACAGGTGCAACCTGGGAGCACAGAGAAGTTAAGTGACTTGCTCAGGGTCACAGAGTATTCAAGTGGGGGCTGTGGGATTCAAACCCAGGTCTCCAAATTTGCAGCTCAGAGCCTTAAACCACAGCACTACACTTGCTGTTGCTGTGTGACATACTTTACTTTTTTGTGTTGTTTTGCCTCAGCCCTGACTTGTTTTTATTTAAAAAAAAATGTATATGATCCAGTTCCAAAGAAGATTGATTCCCAACTAAAGCAAGGATCTTTGAATGAAGAACCAGAACAGAGAACTGAAATTTCAATTTCAGTAAAACTGACTCCTCGAGGTATCCTCCTCCAGTCCTAATCGTCACTCAGTCACTAACTGCACGGCATTTAGTCTTCAGTCCACTCAATCAAGTGTATTTTTCTAAAAGACAAACAAAATGAATTATGAATGAATATATATTCTCTTTTTGTCTGGTGATCAGAGATTTGTTTGGGTTCTACAATACTGCAATGAACGATTCCATAGAAAAGCTAATTAAGCTGAAAGCATCCTGCTCATACCATCACACTCAGCACTGTGACAGGAAAATGTGGAGCAGGTCTAAGCCAAGACATGGTGGTGTTCAACCACATGTTTGTGTGACCACTCCACCAATGATTACTTTATTTGCTTCCTGTCTGAAGAGTGGTGGTGTAAGTCCTCCTTCCTCCAATCAAAGAATTTCTTACTGGAGGAAGGCTTGATGACAGACAGACAAGCTTCACAGTCTTGTGACTCTCCTGTCGGTGTACCATGTGGGAGGACTCTGGGAGAAATACAGAGCATGCACACGCAGAAGGAGGAAGAATGTAAGGTATGAAAAAAACAACAAAAAATGTTTTTTTTAGTTAACGAATCACAACTAAAGTTCGTGATTTTTATTAAAATGTTCACGACTGGACAAGTGGCGAACTCGAGAGTTCAAGCATTTACTGGGATAGGGTGAACCTGAACTTGCAGCCCTAGTCACAAGCAGTACATTATGACCTCTGGTAGGAGAAAGCAACAGAAATAGTTGGACTCTCCAGGAACAAAGATTCTGTTTTCATACAGATGACCTCAGTAATAAATAATGGGAGGAACATACAGCACTAATGGGAGATACAAGCTGGACTGTGTCTAAATATTATGTTTGCTAACGCTCACCTGAACATTTCACCAGCTCTTTAAACAATATACACTAAGCAATCACAGGAACAATTTGTACAGGTTTCCACTTTGTAAATTAGGTGTGAGAGAATAGAGTCTAGAAGGGAAGAAACAACGTACTCAATTATATCTTTCTGGGCCTTATGGCAACACTCAGACTTCAAGAAGGGCTGCCAGCATTTCTCATATTTGGCCAGAGTCCCAGTAGCAAAACTAGACAATCTTTCATAGGTTGCTACTTGTGCCATGGCCATCTGCAACTCCATCAATGAGGGGCACTCTTGAGTATGCTAGTGCACCAGAAGTAGGTGTTTTGCTGACATCCCTACAGTGGCTCATAGAGTTCCAAAATCAGCTCTTGGAACTCTCTCAGTGGTACAGCCAGGAGTAGTATGGGTGCATTTACAGTATGTGTGTGTCTTAGGTAACATTGCTTGACACATAGCCTTAACAGCCTTCTAAAGGGTTGTATCTAGGTGTATGACCATAGAACATGGTATAAATGAGCTTCAGGTTGTCCACAGCACCAGCAGCAATCCTTCTGGAGTAGGTCCAACTTTTAGAGTTTGGCCGGGTATAATACCATCTCAATAAGGTTTTATTTATAATCAGGTCAGGACTTACCTGATGTATCCTGGACCAACACCAAGCCCACTGTCACTCAGAGGGCACCCAGCTGTTATTCCCATTGGGACTTGGCCAACAGGGTACGATCCGGGAGGCCTCATGAATGGTTTTATAGATCTGGCTCACTGTATTTTGTTCAGTTTTAACCATGAGCAGAGAGGGGGGACCCAAGGGGCAACTGCAACTGGAGGAATCACAGGTCGAGCAATGTGTGACAGGGTAGAATGGGACCCTGTCCCATTTGTTTTAGAAAGTGATTAAATGCAAGGATCTGGGACTTCTGGTTGGGATGTCAAGCCATGAGGATGTAGGGTCGATCAGCTCCCACTGATTCCCTCAAAAATTGAATTTAAAACTTACCCCACCAGGTTATCAGCTACAAATAGCGTTTGGCAACTTATAATCTCAAAGGTGGCTAGCTCTAGAATTGGACTATTCAGGGATCTGCTTTAAAACAGCAGAAACTGAATTTACTACCCCACCTGCTGTGAAGGGAGGCCGCGCTGACTAGGCCCCAAGAAAATGTAGAGCCTGAAGCTTCTAGTGAGTCTGAGGAGGAAGGGAAGACTTCACGATTACTTCCCAACAGTTATGTCGGGAGCTCTGATGGCAAATCAAACCTCTGGATACCATCAGTTCTGATGTAAAAGAAAACTGCCAAAGGATACAACAGCATGATCAGCAACTCCAGGAGACTGAAACTCACCTCACAGAATATGCTGAATCCCTCGATCTACACAATGGGGCATTGCTGCAGCTACACAATCACTCTCAGTTCTTAATAGAGAAATTAGAGGACTTAGAAAATCGTTCATGTAGAGTGAATCTGTGTTTGCATGATCTGCCAGAATTCACTGAAACAGGAGAGATGACTCTTATATGGAGAGTCTGCTTCAGGAGTTGCTGGACTTAAATAAAACTACCCCTTTGAATATCATCAGGGCACATCGACCTCTAGCCACCCCACCTAAAGACCTTAAGGTTCAGCCATGCTCGATAGTGATGGCTTTCCTAGATTACTGAATTAAGGAAATGGTATTAAGAAAGGCCTGGGCATGCAGGAGATAATCTTTGGGACAAGAAGTTATTTTTTTATAGCCTGATTATGCACCAACCACTATGGCCCGGAGAAAGATGTGATTTTCACTGGTTAAGCAGCTATGCAGTAAGGGCTTAAGGCCAGAGTAGATTTTCCTGCAAAGCTATATTATTACCTCCAATACAGGCTCTAAGGTGTTTGAGAGGCCCAAGAAGCTAAAATACCTTGCCTCATTAGAAATCCAGATCAATGATTTTATAGATTCCGGAGCTGTGAAGGGCCTTCAGGAAGCATCAGTGGCAGCTGGTGGGAGGGCCGGGTCCATGACTTCCAAGGTGAAAGCAAGCCAAAAATGGAACAGCTGGGACTTGGTCCCAAATTTGATCAACAAGGTCTTCACCTCATAGGAAGTGGAGGGGCTACATCCAGGCCAAAGAAGCGAGACAGAGACACGATGGGGACTGAAAGAGTTTAATGGAACTAATCTTGCCTTCATTTACCCTGAGCACTTCAATATATCTCCCAGTTTGCAGGAGAGGTTTCGTTATGTTTACTTATAAAATGACCATTGGCTGTTACTTTTCTGGTGGTTACACAAGGGTAAAGCTGCATTAAGATAATACGAAGGACCCTTAATGATACATATGCAGTAGGAAATTCTGTCAGCAGTTTATTATTGGGGACGCCTTTCCTGATTCTCTTTTTCAGGAAATTTATGGTTTAGATCCTGGTGGGCTGGGTAAAGCAAACACATTGATGGGAATGGGGACATAGTGGACCCCTCCCATACGAACAATTCGAAGAAGGAGGAGGAGCAAGGGAAAGCTTAGGATTGAAGCTTTGGTGAACTCACTGTGGCAGATCTATGGCAGTAGGTTACTAATAATGCAGCAAGCTGCAGAGCATGGTCTAGCACTACCCGCCATCATGTTAGATCATCTGAATGATGGGCTTAAATTGAAGCCTTGGGAGTCAGTTGGGATTTCTTACTGTGACTTCTCATTTTATGTGAATCAAGAAATGTTTCAAAGTTATAATTACATGGTTCATGTGTTGGTTAAATTGTTCTTACAGTTCTGTTTTTATTAATAGTAATTGTTGACCGGCTGGGGTATGGTCACCCCACCCTGATTATACCAGAGAGATTGTGCAACCTGACCTTTTAGAGGATGCTGACTCAGAAACATTACATCTACATATATTTCCCATGGACAATCTTGGGGCAGCTACATAGAATGTTGGGGCCTTAATAATACCATAAAACATTCTCGGATACTACGGGAACTCCAAAAAGCAAACATCAAGTGGCTCTTTTGCAGGAGACCCACCCTATGGCATCTAAGCATATGAAACACTACGCAAGAGGCTGGGTGGGCTCGTGTATGCCTCCACTTATACTGCACATCCTCATAGAATGGGTACAGCCATATTGATACATAAAGATTGTCTGGAAATTGAGAATGTAGTAGTAGACCCGGATGGCCAGTTTGTTAAGCTCTGGCAGTGTCAGGATATCCCCTGTATTATTGTGAATCTGTATGCTCCAAACCAAGATAAGGAGGCTGCCTGTTTTCAAAACCCTGCAGGAGGGCTAATGGACATGGGAAACAGACTTTGCATTCTTGGGGATTTTAATACAACACTCACCCCCATGCTGGATAGACATTTGGGGGCAAGACGGATTCACGAGAGGAGGGCAATCTCTATGCTGACCAGATGTACTCATTTATCAGCGTCTGCTGGAAAGCGGTGAGAGGTGCATGGTCAGGAGAGAGGCTATCACGATATTCAGACAGACATAGATGCTATACTAGGATTGACATGTTGTTTGTGTCAGAAGAATGGATGCATAGCATACATTCCTGTAAACTTTAACCCGCTCTCTTTCTTATCATGCTCCACTGAAACTGGAGTTGACTCTGTCCCCTGCTGTCCGAAACTCCTTCTGGAGACTAAATGTGGGCCTGCTGAGCTCCCAAGAGTTTAAAGGCCGTATTTGTGACACCACTAAAATACATAATGAACAAAATGTAGTATGTGATACCTCACATTCAGTGAGGTGGGATGACCTTAAAGTGGTTTTGAGGGGAGTGATTATTAAACTTGCCTCTGAGCAAAAAAGAGACAGGAAGGAAAGATTAATGCCTTAGAAGAGGAGGTAAGAGAACTCAGAGTTTCATCACAAAATAACCCTGAATACAGATACAAAAACACTTGGAAGAGGCGTGTAGTCCCTAGAAAAGGAATTACAAGCCCAATTAGAGGAAAAATACAGATGGATCTGGCAGGGATATTATGAGGGAGGGGACAGAGTGGGAAATTATTGGCAGCCAGATTAAGGGACGAACAGACAAGTAGACTAATACTTAAGATTAAGGACCTAGCAAGGGGAACTCTAACAAGTAAACCAGAAGAAATATCCTGCATATTTGCTACTTACTATAAAACTTTATATTCTTAGGATACCATCCCTAATTTTGGGGAACAGCTTGAGGACTTCTTCTAAATACACCCCTCTGAGTCCTGGCTCAGAAAGATCTGGAAGTCATTAGATGCTGATATCACTGCAGCAGAGGTACAAATGCAAATTACAGGTAGCAGTTCCTCCCTGATACATGAAGACCAGATTGGTTTTATTACCAGCCGCTATCTCGACAATATCCGGAGGCTTTTGAATATTATTTCTTCTTCAAACTCAGTATGATGTTTCCAGATAGCTATATCCATGGATGCAGAAAACATTTGTAGGGTTAATTGACACTTTCTAAAAGCAACCATGGATTGCATGAATTTAGCCCTAAATTTTTAGCAACTATTTCTAAATTATACTCGGACCCACAGCATTGGTGAGAGCCAATGGCATCAGTTCTTGACCTTTCCCTAACTCAGGGAACCTAACAGGGTTGCCCACTGTCCCCCTCCTCTTCACCCTGAGTCTGGAACCATTGGCAGTCCAAGTTAGGGAGATGAAAGGATTAGGGAATAGAGGCTGGAGGAACTGATCAAAAGTTTCCTTATACACAGATGATTCCCTGTTTTTCCTGTCTTCCCCAGAGAGATCCCAGTGGAACCTTTGGGTGCCTTTTGGAGGATATCAGGATATAAAATTAATTTTCAGAAGTCAGAGACCCTTATATTGAGCAGTGCTTGTCCAATCCCTATAAGAATGATTTTGCATTCAAATAGGCCCCAAAACCAGATTTGATATCTAGGAATTCAAGTGGCAGTTGACCTTACAGAGTTGTTTGCAGTGAATTATGAACTGCTCTGGTCCACCATCGCAAGAGATCTGGCAAATGGAAATTGTTACCTTTAGGTTTAGTGGGGCGAGTTGCCACAATCCAAATGAATGTTCTTCCTAGGTTTCTTTTTTGTTCTCCTCTCTCCCACTAAAGATTCCGAATATATTTTGAATAAAGCTCTGTGACATATTTCCAAATTTATTTGGAATGGTAAAAACCAGTAGCCAGGACAACATTACAACTTCATAGTGAATCGGGAGGACTGTCACTAAAAGACCTTCCTAAGTATTATCTGGCAGCACAGGGCTCAATGTTAGTGACCTGGGCACAGCTGCATGCCTCTTCTCTCTGGTATTAGTATAGGTTTTCAGACCCTGTATACTCTGGTCTATAACACCCCATTAGACCTCTCAGAATCATTCGAAATAGATGGGTCCCACATAGTCTCCAGATACTTAGTAAGATTAGAAACTTACCTTCACTCCAGAAACTCTGGGCCCACTCTCCCTTATTAGACATGAAGCAAGTCTTTTCCCCAACCCTGGATATAGGATACAGTGCATTGGGTAGGAGGCCCGTTTGCTTTATATGCAACTGTTGAGGGTCAGGGTGTACATCCTTCCAGCATGCCAAGGAAAAGTTTGGCTGGCCCAATTCAGAATTCCTCCAGTACATGCAAATTAGGTATTTTATTAATTCAGGGGACAACTTCCTCTGTTTAACCAGACCATACACAGATTTGGAGGAGTTCATTTCAGGGGTAGTCACCATTAAGGAATTCAACAACATACTTCTGCCATTTACAAAGTCGTGAGGGGAGCAGTGGGTTCACCCTTGACTTACACAGGAGGGCCTGGGAACAGGAAATGGGTGTAGAAGTAGACAAACCCACTTGGGATTGGAGGTTGAAGTTGGGGTGGAAGGTTACTTCAGCCCCCTTGTGGCTGGAGATTTTTGGAAAATCTCATTCTGATTTTTCCAAACTCCAACCATTATGTATCACTATAGCAGGTCTAACTCTAATAAGTGCTGGAGGAACTGTAGCCAGATTGGAAATCATTGGCACATCTTTTGCGGGTGTCCGGTTCTCACAACTTTCTGGCAGTCGATTCAGGGCTGTACATAATATAACTGAGATACTTCTCCCTTACAGTTCGAAGAGTGGGGCTTGGATTTCTAGGGGCTGTTAATTTCAAAGGAGATACAAGGAAAGTCCTCCTGACTTTTATAGCTGTTGCCCTCAAATATGTCACTGCCAGGTGGCTGAGGCCAGACCCTTCTGAACTTGAGGAATAGGTAGATAGGATGAAAGGTGTAATATCAATGGAGGCCCTAATGGCCAAGCTACACCTTAGATATGAGCAAAGACGGCAGGCTTGGGAGTCATGGCTTATGGCCAGGACACCCCAGGTTGATCCGACACAAGATGCCTAACTCAAGATTACAACAGACTTGTGGTGAGTTTATATGACTAATCTGTTAACATTGGGAAAATGACCTGTGCTGTAGATTATTAATACAAATGGTGAACCATGGTGACTTTGGGGTTATGGAATGGGAGGTGGGTTGATTACCTATTGGCTGAGTCAAATCTAGCAGAAGTTTTAATTTACCTTTTCAAGACCCTTTTATTTTTTTAATTGTTCTTCTTGTTCCTTTTCATCTGGGCAGTTTAATCCCAGAAGCTTATGTACAACTTTGGGCTGAAGGTGGAGAATCTCTGTAAGGAGATTTATATTCAGATATGTTCATCTTACAGCTATCCATTAACCAGAGTCCCCATTATATCCACAGCTGGACATGATCTTTAACAAGACTGAAACTAGAGACTCTGGGCCAGATATTCAAAACTGTGCCCTAGGCTAAGTTAACACTGCCTGGTGGGCAAACATAGCCGGAGAACAAAGCAAGCTGTATTCAAAAGGAGTAGCCTGGGACAAACAGTTTCTAAATACAGCATGAGAATGAGGCCATACAAACTGGTCTGGAGTGCAGGGCAAACATAGCCCTGGAATAAGACAGCACTGAATATAGCAACCAGGAAGTGCAAACCACAACAACAACACAGTGCACAGCGACGTGAGGGTAGGTAGAGATGAACTATGTGGCCAATGTGTGTGCCAGTAAATGTGTGGACCCAGTACAGCTACAGGCAGCAGCAGACATGAAAGAACAGCTATCAAAACTGTAAAATATTCCCAAAACTTTAGCATCACACTAACACGTTAGAGCAGCTTTAGCATGGAACTAAGCTGTTTGCCCAGTACAAACATGTTTGCCTGTCACTAAGATTTGCCACATTTAAAAGTGACATGCAAATGAGCCTACCTAGGTAGTCTCTGGGCAAACAGTCAGATTAGCATCTCATAATGTCCTGATTTGCATGCAGTTTGCCCAGCATTACTGCAGGGTCCCACAGCATCACCTGTAGGTCAGTCTGAAAGTACAGGGGCTGGCCAGGTCTGGCGGCAGCTCCACCTGTAGGTCAGTCTGACAGTACATGATGGTGCTGCAGGCTACATGTATGCAGTACAGCATAGCATTATGTGCACCAGTGGACAATACAGCATAGGCACAGGAGGGTGGTGGTGCTGCATGCAACCATCACACTGTAGGCCATGCTACAGTGTACAACAGACACTACAGTAGCAAGGGGCTGGTAGTGTGAGGGACACAGCAATGCCTATGGTATGTAGGGGAGTGATGACCACTGCACTGTACACAGTGACCGCCCAGCTTGCAGGTGATTACTGACAGTGGACAGTACTGTTTCACTGTTGTGTGCTCCACAGATGCTCATCTGCTTCAAGGGATGCTCACAGTGACATATACATGGCCAGCTGTGTGTGCTGTTGCATCTGTACAGTTGTGCGGTATGTGGCTGGGGGGCATGTAGATCCGACAGGAACACAGGTGGTGGGGTATTCCCACTACTGGCCCATGTCCACTGCATGATGTGTCCCAGCCTTGTGGCCACACCTGGGCTGTGGTGAGGTCTGGCCACCTGTACACCCTCCCCTCAATGGCCACCATGCCCACAGTGCTGCATGTGTGTGCTGGCATCTGTTGGTCACCACAGGCGTATGGTCTGCAGGTGTTGTGCTGTATGGCCACACTACCATGATGTCCCCTGTGGGCCAGATCACCCCTTACTGCCTGTGCTTGTCTGGGACTGGTGGCAACTGTTGGCATCATGGTTGTGCCATCCATGAGCAGCATGTATCCTCCATACCTAGCTTTTTCTAAGTGCCATAATCATATGTTAGTGTCGCACAAGCTGTGCAAAAGCCACAAACACCACAGAGCAACAATGTTGCACAAAGCTGTTTGCCCAGGGTTAAGACCAGCTTTTCCTGAAGTGATAATTTGTACCACTCTAAGGGTCATGCTAAGTCATGCTACACACCTTAGTGCAGCGCTAGTCGCTGAATATCTCATGGAGCCTGTATTCATGTTCACTTTGCCTTGCATATAATTATGGTTTGCCCAGCGCAAATGCAGTTTGTGCACTATTAGGCCTTTTGAATATGGCAGACCCATGCTAATCCTGCGCTAAACCCATGCAAATGGTTTGCGCACTGTGCAGAACTTTTAATATCTGGACCTCTGACACTTAAAACATCATTTTGCTTCTGTAAACATTGTCTTGGAGTCCACTGTCTGAATGAAATTGTATGAAATGCTGTTTGATGCACTTTGTCACTATAAAGCTGAGTTTAAAAAAAAAAAATGCAAGGGATGTCCTTTTCTGTCTCCTCTCTGTCTGGTTGTGCGACCAAATTTTCCTGTGAGACTTGAACTTGATCAACCGAACAGTCTAGCAATTCTTTGCTTCTCACTGTCTCAGTTTTCTCTTGCTGTATTTTCCCTTCCTTGCATATCTATATCAGTTAATATGAAAATATGTGCAGATCAATGTATGGAATGAAAACAATATTGGGATCCCTTTTGTTTGAAAATATATAGTATTACTGGTAAAATATGTATGTTTATAGTTTGAGACAACTGTGAACTGTAGAGGTTACTTGAGTGCAAATGTTAGGCATTTTTTAAAGCTGCAAACAGGGGCCTCAGGAAGCACACTGATTTCTAGCAACTTTTGAAACTTACAAGGACATGATGTTTGGTAAGGCAGAGGTTGAAAAGACTTATAAAAGTGCTAAGCTGCTACTACAAGAGAGATTACAAGAAATATTTTATTTTGCCTCTGTACATAGTTATTATGAACAAGTTTATTTTTTTATATTACTGTTGCTGTAATTAATGTTTTGGTGAATTCTAGCACTGCTCCTGGTTTTCCCTATGCCTCCTGACCTGTGCCTCGATGACACAATGTAGCCCTGATTTGTAGCTATCTCCAGAAGTGGTTGGATGGGAGATGATATCTCTTCCAGAGATATAAAGGTGTCAACTGTGGTTGTGCTGGGCACCAGTAGGTCCACCAACCCTGATCCCTGGGCTTCCCAGATGCGACAATGTATGGGGACCTTGCCCAACATCAGAGATGGGTTATTCCATAGGGCATATTTTGACAGTAAGTGGAAGAAAACTGTATTATCTTGTGCACCTGTTTCAGTGCCTTACTCATATCGTGAGCATAGGGTCAAAATAATCCATGGCGAATGCCGTGCATCTTGTCGCGTTTGTGATTCCATGGGGCTCTGCCCACCAAACCCCGTTATGGAGGGCTGCGCCCCCTGACCCTCTCTAAAGATTCTAATTCAGGGGTTCAACTCGGAGGCGCACAGGTCTGGGATTTGCCATAATGCTATGCGGCTATTAAGCATATGACATCATGACCGCATGATATTGTAATAGGTGGTCAGAGGGCCCTGATATTTCTTTGCTGGTGTACAGCAGTATGGCAGGAGTAGGCAACCCTACCAATAAGGCTTCAAGAGGGACGAGATTGAGTTGTATTCCCAACAGGTGTGAACATTTTACAATTTGTACAGTAATAAATACCATGTGGTAGTCCTGGAAACAGAGTAGGTTCCAGACCCCTTACTCAGTTCCACTCCAAACCTGTGTGCACAGCGGAGAAAGTTGGATGCCAAAAGGGTAGCAAATCCTTGTAAGCAACTTATCCAGATCAAAGCTACTTTGCACTCACTGTGCAAATATGAGAGGAGAATTTGTAGTTCTTTCAAAAGTTTTAATTGCTGTCCAACTGACATACAATTTTAAAGGTACTCTACTAAACTCAGGTGTCTCCATTAACTAAACTTTCTCCCCAGCACTTTGACCAGGGTGTGGCCTTCCTCACTGGGTGGAGACAATTCAGTATTACCTTCCTTAAATAGCCATAATTTGAATGTTTGGTGCACCCTTGTGTTCTTTTCCTTACATTACAATTGTATTCTTATTTTTAAATAACTGGCTCTGGAAAGCTTTGAACCTGTGCTGTTATGAAACAAATTTTAGATTTTGTACTTTATTTTTTACAAAACATAAACAAATAAGGATTAAAAAAAAAGAAAATTATGAAGTTAACATGTTTAACTCATATGATTTGGCTTTTTGTCAAATTAATCAATTTCTGAAGTTTTTGTATGTTATAACCTTACAAGGTATTTTAATCAGAGTTGATGATTAAAACAAGTTAGAGTTGCATGGATTTAATTCTAGGTGATAGTTGTTTTGACTATTACCTGAATTTATTTTATTTTGGATCCATTATTTTTGATTCTGCCTTTTACTTTGGCTTTCTCACATTTGATTCCATTATTCCCAAAAATTTCAAACAGGGTTTAAAGACAGATACTTAAAGCACATACAATATTATTTTCCACATGGCTATATTTCAGTTGTTCTTACTATCAAATGTTTTGTGTTCAGTTCTTCTCTATATCCCCATAGTTCTTAAAGATTTCTAGACCAAAGCAGTGATCACTTCCATCATTTCTTCCAAGGCATATTTTTGGTGTAGTGGGGATCTACAGTACCAGTCCACAGTTAAATTCCACATAGAACTGAAAAGGGAAACACATTTAATTTGGTTTAAACATTCTTTTTACCTAGGTTACCTCAAGAATAGTTTTAAATCCAACTCTGTATTTAAACCCTTAGGTTGTAATGTGTCCAGTGTGAAAACTGAAAAGCTTTCCTTTGGAGTAGAGTATTCAGTCTGTCCCGCCCTTGATTTCTCCCAGCTCTTTCTGTAACCTTAAATATGATGCCCGCTACCCTTATTATGTTTCTCTAACAATGCTTACCTAGAGGTTTGTTTGTAAGGCCGGCTTTAATATTCCAGATATGCTCCTGCACTCTCTGCTTCACTGGTCTTATTGTTCTCCCCACATAAATAAGATTACGTGGACAGCATACTGCGTACACTACATACTGTACTGCTGCAAGTTACAAAGCTACTGATTCTCACACTGTGCTCATAACCTTCTGCTTTCAGCATTTTCCCTTGATTGCAATGATCACATACACTGCATCTACCACATGTAAACATCCTTGTTGGGAGTGGGGTAACCACATCCTATATATTTCTTTGAGTGAGTTGTACCTGTACCTACTCTGCACCAACTTATCTTTCAGATTTTTGCTTTAGAAAAAGTGAATCTATGATACCTTCCTAGTTCATTTAATAAGATGGAATCATTAAACAGAATGGGCCGGTATTTTTGACTATTGGCCCTGTTTGGCTTGTTGATTCCTGAATTGTGTCACAAAGGTAAATGGTTGTTTTTGTTTAATTTGTCATAATAATTTTTTGTTTTCAGTTTTAGAAGTGTGTTTCTGTCCTCTTTTTTGCACTTTTAAGGCTAAATCTAAGATTTCCTTTTGTAACCTCTGTCTAAAATGCTCTGGTACATTTCCACTGCCTGTCTATCAAAGTCTTCATTCTTTGAACAATTTCTACCTAGTCTTAAAATGTCCATAAGGTATGGATTTTACCAGGGCATTGGCATGTAAGCTATCAGCTCTTAGTATACTATTTCTTGCTGTCACTTTCCTAAAGTTTTTGACTGTACTCTGTTATTTTCGTCATTAAAGGGGCTAAATCCAAAAGTTGATCACTGATCTATTTTTTTGTATATGTAGGGGGTGCAATTTTAAAGGAGTTGCACCTGTGCATCTAATAAAATCAGCAACTGCACAATAATCAAATAGTGGAAGTGTGTTGTGCATCTCGCTGCCCCAAAGCACAGCTATAATGTATGTAGCAGATCTCTAGGGCGTGCCCATGAATATGCAACACATCTTCATATTCAGCCAAGATGTGGGGTTTTATTTAGAAATTCATGACATGCTGCTATGCCATCACTGTGTTTTATGCTGGTGTATTATGATTCAACAGCAATGCACAACCAAAAGTATTGTTCATTCCATTCAAAACCTTTGTATTTATCCAGCACATCCATCGTGTCTCTTAAATATGAAGTGACATCAGTGAGGCATGTTTTTAGAAAAAAACAATATTAACCAGCCTGGTGGTGCTGAGGGTTGAGGCACTGCATGCTATATCTTGCACCAAGCTGGTGAATCGGGTTTGGGAACAACCTCGGGTCACTGGGGAGCCAGCTGGGAGGAGGTTGGAGCAGGATTTCCCTTCCAGGGGTGGGACGACCACCCCTCTGTGGTCCGCACCCATAGGGTGGGGGGCATGATGGGTGCACAGGCAGGGCCAGGGACCCAACTCTGGTGGGGTGGAAGGGTCTAAAGATCCAGGCATGCACGAACACCACCAAGCCCAGGTACACATGTGTATGCCACGACCCCAGGAAAGGAGAAGGGAGAAAATAGAAAAGGCAAAAGTGTATATGAAGGGAAAAAAAGAAAAAATTAATAAACAGATTTAACCTGCCTCTAAGGGAGTCAATTCCCAACACCGTAGAGTCATCCTGGAGGGTGCTGCATTTGTTTATGGATCTTAGGAAGGGTGTATAGTGTGGGAGTGAGCAGTGTATTATTCGAAATGTATTTTAATTCATCCACAGTGATATGTCCTAAGTTCTTCCCCTTTCCAACAGGCATAATAGTTCCTTTTATATTCATCTGTTGGGGTTTTAGTCAGTTTTTGTACTTGCTGGTGTCTTCTAGCAATTCTTTCCACTTCTGACACAGTCTTCAGGATCCATTACCCCTTTGTCTGCCTGTTTTACAACCATATTTAGGCTCATTTGGGTCATGAGGGACGGAGGAAACCGCCTGCCCTCCCCACAGCACAAAGACAGCCTCCACGGGACCGGACTCATGCCATCGCCCTCCCCCACAGACCACAGAATTCAGCTCCTCGGAAGGCTCATTCAGGTCGCGAGGAACAGAGGCAAATGCCTGCCCTCCCCACAGCTCAAGACAGCCTCATGAGTTCAGGACTCGCCACCTGCCCCCCCACCACCACCACCACCACCACCACCACAGAATTCAGCTCCTCGGGAAGCTCATTCGGGTCTGAGGGGAGGAGAACTGCCCGCCCTTACCACAGCACAAAGACAGCCTCCATAGACCGGGACTCGCCACCGTGCTCCCCACCCCCCACACCACAGAATTCCAGCTCCTCGGGAGGCTCATTCGTCATGAGGGACGGAGGAAACTGCCCGCCCTCCCACAGCACAAAGACAGCCTCACGGACTGGGACTCGCCACCCCCCCCACAAACCACAGAATTCAGGTACATGGCTGAAAAAGCAAAACTTCAGGCGCTTTGTTTAATTGGCGCCAATTTGGACTGTGTAAACCAAACACTCAACAAATTTATTGTTCCTAATTTATTGCTTAAACCAGCTACTGTACAATTACTAGCCAGCCTACCTCACACAAATGCCTATTTAGTCAGCAATTGTACCGTATGTAGACTTGTTTCATGACTGCCAGTGAAACATTTTTGTGTTTCATTCCTCTCCTCTTACCTGCCCGCCTCCTATTCTGAAGGTACTTAAAAGCTCTCTCCTCTCTCTGCAGCTCCTCAGGGCTCATTCGGGTTTGCGGGATGGAGGAAACTGCCCGCCTCCCACAGCACAAAGACAGCCTCCATGGGACAGGGACAGGGACAGGGACAGGGACAGGGACAGGGACTCGCCACCCCACCCCACCCCACCCCACCGACCACAGAATTCAGCTCCTCGGGAGGCTCATTAGTCATGAGGGACAGAGAAACTGCCGCCCTCCCAGCACAAAAGACAGCCTCCGCGGACCAGGACTCGCCAACCGCCCCTCCCAGAATTCAGGTACATGGCTGAAGGAGCAAAGAGCTGCAGGTGCTTTGTTTAAACCCGCCCGGCACTGCGTGCTGGCTCCCTCCCTACCATCCTTGAGTCGGCTCTTTCTTTTATAGGCAATATCACGTGTGGTTCCAGAACCAATCAGCCCATTTTTCCACTTGCAGGTTATACTGGCTGAACTCTAGGGGATCCTGCTTGCCTAAGCCTTCATCCCTCTCATATAGCAGCTCAGCAAACATGCCTACTCTGTGCCTTGAGTACTCACACTGCTCCTTTTGTCCCATTCCCCCTCAAAAAATAGCTACCAAAAATCTTGCTGACTCCCTCTATGTGAACATGTGAGAACAGTTCATCCCTCCCTGCCCCCAAACCCCTCATCTGCCATCCATTCTGCATCGTACGCCACACACACTGGGCTGCCCCATCACCCCCATTATATACCCCTGCAGCCCACAGTAGTAGGTGGTATTCCCTGTCCAGGCTCTGCCATCCTTATCTCCCTACCCATCCCCTGCACTGCCCCCAGATCCTCACATCTGCTCAACCAGCCCCACTACTACCACCGCAGTCCCTTCCCCGTCTCATCCTTTCTACTCCTCCCTGCTCTCTGGGAATGTCCACCAACCCGGTCCAGGTCCTGCATCGCCCCCCTCAGGGCAGGGACTTCACATTGCCTTCATGAATATCTGCAGTCTCCCAAGGAAGATGGCTGCACTCCAATGTGGGTCTCCGAACATAAGCCCGACATTCTTGCCATAGTGAAAACCTGGCTCTCACCTTGACCCTGGACTCGACTGTCTCCCTCCTGGCTTTGCCCTCTTTAGAGAGGATCGCATGGGTGGCGTGGTGGTGGATCGCTGTCTACCTTACAAAGTCCCTCCTGGGTCATGCCTTACCCGCCCTAACCTTGGCCATGGGGCACAAGCCATCACCTTAAAATTACCCGACCCTGGATGAGACCCTCTTACCTCACAACCTCCTATGTACCCACACGTGAACAAAGCCAAGCTATCCTCTCCCTCACCGACTATCTCACCACCCTGCCATGCAAGGCTGAACAGCTCATCTTAGGTGACCTCAACATCAACTGGCTGGGCTCCAACTCCAACACTGATTAAGGACAACTTCTCAGCCCTAGATCTAGCCCAACTAGTGACTCAACCCACCAGAGTTAACCCGTCAAGTGGGACGAGCTCACTACTTGACGTTGTGTTCTCTAACCGCCCACACAAAATAAAGGATCTTAATGTCCTAGCCAACTCCCTCAGTGACCACTCACCCATTCTCTGCTTCTGGTCCCCCCACACTCAAACCCACGCACCAAGCCACCCCCCATTGCCGTTTCCACCCAGGAGGACTAAACAAGCATAGCGGCACCTTTCCCAGCTCGATTGGTCCCCGATCTCCTTGTAACAGATATAGATATCACCCTAGCCTTTCTCACCAGTGCCTATTATGAGCCTGCGATGTCTTCGCCCGTCATCAACATCCGCACTAAGAGGCGCACTGCTGCCTGGATCTCCCCTCCTGATCCAACAACAAGCAGCGCGATAACGCTGGAGCATTGCTGTTGAAACTGGCAGGCTAGCAGACAGGCAAGCTTATAATACAGCTTCGCAACCAGTGCACCTGGGCCATACGGCAAGCAACAGCCAACTACTACCAATCCATCTTGACTTCCTCCTGGGGCTCTGCTCGATCCTTCTGGGATAACATGAAGGAGTTAAATGGTACAACCCACCTCCTCCCTCTCAGATGGTCATAAATGGCACTAATAACATGGATCCTTCCTGTGTTGCTGACTGCCTGAGCGCATCCTTTTCTGATCTAAGTACTATCCTTCCATCCCACTTCTTTGACCCCATCCCAGTAACCAACTACCCAAATATCTCGTCCCCCTTTTCACTTTAGGACTATCTCCCCATGGGACGCATAACCCGATTCTCCTAAAAGCCCTCTCCTCCCATAACCCAAGCTGTGACCCCTTGACTCCAGGATGCTCTGCCTAACTATGGATGTCATGATAGCCCCCTCACGGACCTTATTAACTGCTCCCTGTGCCTCGGCCAATTCCGAATGCATGGAAGCAGGCTGAAATCACCCTATACACAAGAATGGAGCCACATAGTACCAAGCAATTACAGACCTATCTCCATCCTCTACCCATCTCTAAGGCCCTGGAAAAATAGTATCCATGCAACTCGTGGACAATCTTTCCACCCACAACACTCTGTGCCCAGAACAACATGGCTTCCACCCTGGTCACAGCACTACCACAGCTCTGCTGGAGTTTTCCACTATACACACTCGCACTAGATGCCAGAGAGCTGGCCGGAGCAGTGTTCATCGACCTGTCCAAGGCCTTCGACACCGTGAGCCACCCATTACTGCTGGAAACCCTCGGTAAACTGGGGTTCTCAACCGGACCGTTGACCTGGTTCTTCAGCTACCTCTGTGACAGATCCCAACGTGTCAAATTAAATGATAGCCTGTCTACAGCACTGCCCATATGCTCTGGAGTACTACAGACCGGTCAGTCTTACCTCAGTAGTGGGTAAGATTATGGAGGCACTCCTTAAGGAAAGGATAGTGCAACACCTGGAATCCATAGGGGCACAGGATCCAAGACAGCATGGGTTTACAAAGGAAGGTCCTGTCAAACTAATCTCATAGATTTCTTTGACTGGGTAACCAGAGTGGTGGACCAAGGGGAGCAGTTGATGTCGCCTACCTTGACTTCAGCAAAGCTTTTGACACTGTTCCACATAGAAGATTGATAAATAAGCTAGGTAGGCTCGGGTGGGTCAGAAGTTGGTCAACTGGGTGGCAAACTGGTTGACTGGCAGAAAACAGAGAGTTGTGGTAAATGGTATACAGTCAGAAGAGATGCAAGTCACAAGTGGGGTACCTCAGGGATCAGTCCTGGGGCCAGTCCTATTCAACATCTTCATTAGTGACCTCGCAGATGGACTAGAGGGTAAGGCTTGTCTGTTTGCAGATGACACCAAGATCTGCAACAGAGTAGATGATCCAGATGGGGTGGGCAGATGAGAAGAGATCTGGATAAACTAGCAGAATGGTCAGAAGAGTGGCAACTGGGATTTAATGCAAATAAGTGCAAAATCATGCACATAGGGAAGAGAAACCCTGAAGCCACTTATAGGCTGGGAGGGAGTTGCTAGCAGTCACAAAGGAAGAAAGAGACTTGGGCATCATCATCACTGATGACCTAAAATCATCCAAGCAGACCTCTAAAGCAGTAGGTAAGGCTAGGGGTGTTAGGGTGTATTAGTAGGGGTATCACAAGTCGTGAGGAGGTAATAATCCCTCTGTACAAGACATTGGTTAGGTCCCATCTGAGTACTGCTGCAGTATTGAGAGCCACACCTTCACAAGGACATTAACCAAATTGAGGCAGTCCAGAGAAGGGCAACCAAAATGGTGCAGGGACTGCATCAGAAGACATATGAGGACAGATTAACGGAGCTCAATATGTATACCCTTGAGCAAAGGAGGAGAGAGGTGATATGATCGAGACATTTAAACACCTGAAGGGCATAAACAAGGTGAAAGAGTCTAACATGTTTAAATATAAGAAAAATAGCAGGACAAGAGGACACAGCATGAGATTAGAGGGAGGCCGATTAAGGGGAATGTGAGGAAATTCTTTTCACAGAAAGGGTGGTAGATGCATGGAATGGCTTACCACAAGAAGTGGTGGCTATGAATACAGTGCAGGGCTTCAAACAGGCATGGGATAGGCATAAGGGAGCAATACAAATGACTATGAATAGATAGGTCACTGACAGAGCAAAGGCCGATGGCACATTTATAAGGTAGAAAAGAAATGGGCAGACTGGATGGGCCTGCGGTCCTTATCTGCCATCAACTTCTATGTTTCTATGTTTCTATGGTACCCCAAGGCTCCATCTTGGGCCCCACTTGTTCAGTCTTCTTAAACACCCTTCCCAGCTCTTGCTCAGGGCAAGCTGCTACTATATGCCTACGATGCAGCCCTAGTCGCCTCCACCCGACTCACTCACACTCCAGAGCTCCCTGCACTCTCCTTCAACCAAGCTGAAAAATGGTTCCTCGACCATTGCTTGGTTCTGAACCTCAAGAAAACAAAGGCCATGATCTTTGCCCACCGACAAAGTAACTCCAAAAATGTTCCTCTTGCATCCTTCCCAGTACCCTTCGCCCCTTGAACAGGTAACCACGCACAAATACCTGGGCATCACCTTCGACCGTGTCTTCCTTCCATGCCCATATCCATGCCTTATCCTTGGCCATGAATGCCCGGATTGGGCTCCTCTATTGCCACAAAGACTGCCTCCCAAATTCGCCCCACGGCTGGCAATCACTTCCTCCATCCTGTCATTGGTTGACTATGGACTCCCCACCTATGCTGTTGCTGACCCCACTGCCCTCACAAAAATCCAGACCTCTATCAACAAAGCCTGCAGGATCCTGGCTGGTGCCCCAAGTAGAACACACGTGCCAACTCTACTCCACCACTAACATACTCAGTTTTGAAGAACGGCTGCAATATCACACCTGCATACTTGCCAAAAGTCTCTACTTGGACTTTGTCCCCAGGTGTCACCTGTACATTCCATGGAGCCTCCCACTCGGTCACTACCCGTAGGGCTACCAGTGCCACCTTCCAGGTGCCTAGGCGAGGACCTCACTCGCCCAAAGATCCTTTCATCACAGAGCACCGTCCTGGTATAACTCCCTCCCTCACACGTCACTAGCACCTCTAAAATTGGCCAATTCAAAATCGTCCTTCAAAACACTTCGTTAGCTCACGGAGATGTGTGTGCCCTATCTTAGGGCCTACCGTGAGTGCCTTTCAAACTTACCAGCTCCTACAGGATTAAGTATATAACTGTGCTCTTGTTTAGCCTGTCATCAATCTGTATACCACATGCTGTATCCTACATGTCCCTCTGGGAACCCAATGACTTTGTTGTGTGCTCCTGGAAACCCAAATGTTTAGATGGCACTTTGATGATTCTGTATTGTATGCTGCATGTATTTCACCTGTACTGTTCTCCACTGTCTTACTTCACATGTAGATTGTTCCCCTCCCTGCGACGAAGTGCCTTTGTAAATGAGTCTCTGACTCAAAGGTTGAAAATCCGATATATGAATTAAATAAATAAAATAAAAAAAAATAAAATGAAGTTCTTTTAGTGCTTTTCTTTCTTGGCCACTTAAATTGCTTCTACTGGTGGAATGTTCTTTCAACATTTTGTCCACCTTTATAAGGACCATAGTTTCAAAACTCCTAATGAGTTGGTTATTTGTATTCTGGCAGAAATAGGATGGTGGTTTGAAAAGTTTTTTCCTTTCATTCTTAAAATCATTCACTGATGCATCTTCTTCCTGCCCTTCATTGTAACTATAATTTCCCCATTCCTTCCTGTAATAGACATTCTGACACTAGCAGGTCTTCATTCATTTCAACAGACATTTCACATTCTGTTTCTATATGTTTTCATTTAAATCAGTTTAAGCTTACTCCAATGTTCTCGGAGTGTCAGAGTTTTTGTCTGCTGAAGCAAGAGGGGATCCTTCCACAAGAAGCTCACTACCAAAGTGTTGACCTTCTGAAACCACTTAGGAAGGATGGCCAGTAGGAGGTGGGTCAGAAAGTATAGTATTCTAGGCATGATCATTAGCTTAATAGCATCTGTTTTCCTGCTAGGGATAGCTTTAGAGGTTTAAATCAGTCCAGATCACCTCTGCTAGCCTTGAGTAGAGTAGTGAAGTTAATCTTAATCAGTTTGTTTAGATTTGGGTGGCTTGTAACTCCTAAATATTTACTGCCTTAAGGCAACCATTTTAGACCCAGCGAGGTGAAGGCTTGGCCATTATGGGATGTATTGGGGTAGAGCCTCTGTCTTGGTTTGATTGACCTTGAGGTCTAAAGCCTGTGTGAAATTACCCAGTATGTTCAGGACTGCTTGGATGATTTGGGGGGTGGGGTATAGGCAGTGGTGACCAACAGATCATCTGCATAGAGGAATGTTTTAGTAGATACTCCCATTTTATGCCCAGAATTCCCTTGACTCTCAAATGGCAATGGCCAGTGGCTCTGTTGCTAGGACAAATAGCAAGTGCGACAATGGACAGCTGAGGGCAGGTGACATAATTTTATTAGTGAGGACAGATGCCATGGGTGATAGAAACATAGAAACATAGACTTTTCGAGCAGATAAGGACCGCCTGGCCCACCTAGTATGCCCATTTCCCTACCTACAGGATAAGCTGCAGATCCTAGTTAACAAACAGCCTATTTCTTCCTACCCCCAAAGAATTGCCTTATGTCTGTCCCATGCATTCTTGAATTTTCCACAGTTTTAGACCCCACAACCTCCTCAGGAAGGCTGTTCCATGCATCCACTACCCTCTTTGTGAAAAAATACTTCCTCATATTGCCCCAGAGCCATCCCCCATCTTCTAATTGTGTCCCTTGTTCTTGCACATCTCTTTTCTTAAAGATGCTACCCTCTTGGAGTTTATTGATTCCCACTGAGGTACTTAAAAGTTTGTATCATTTCTCCCTCTCTCCTTTCCTCAAGGGTATACATATTAAGCCCCTTTAGTTTCTCCTCATATGGCTTCTCTTGCAGACCTTGCACCATTTTAGTTGCCCTCCTCTGGACTGCCTCCATCCTATGTCCTTGCAGAATGGGGTCTCCAGAACTGGATGCAGTACTCCAGATGGGGCCTCACCAACTGCCTGTACAGAGGAATAACAACTTCCTGTTTTCTGCTGGTGATGACTCTCCTATACATCCCAGTATCCCTTCAGCCCTCCCTACTGCTTTTCATTGCTTGCTAAACTTAAGGTCATCTGATATGATTACCCCAGGTCCTTTCCATTTTGTTGTTACTAGCCCCCAGTGTGTAACCTTCCCTGGGGTTTTGTTTCCCAGGTGCATTATTTTACACTTCTTTGGATTGAATCAAGCTGCCATACTTCTGACCATTCATCCAGCCTTGCCAAGTCCTTCTTATCCTTTTCATGCCTCCTTGTGTATCAACCCTGTTGCAGATCTTTGTGTCATCTGCAAAGAGGCATACTTTTTCTTCCAGTCCTTCTGCAATGTCACTTATAAAGCCATTAAAAGGACTGGACACAGTACTGCACCCTTTGGTACCCCACTAGTAACCTCTCTTTCTTCAGAGTGGACTCATTTACAATTACCTTCTGTGTCCAGTTGTCCAGCCAATGTTTTACCCAGGTTACCACTCTGGGACCCACTCCCAGGCTGGTTAATTTAATTATTAATCTTTTGTGTGGGACTGTGTCAAATGTTTGGTAAAGTCTAGGTAGGCCATGACTGCAGCCCACCCTTGGTCTACTACTTTGGTCACCCAGTCAAATAAATTGATTTGATTTGTCTGACATGACTTTCCACCGTGAATCAATTTTGCCTTGGGTCCTGTGCCCCACTGGCCTCTAGGTACTCAACAATTCTTTCCTAGAAGTGATTCCATCATTTTCCATACCACTAAGATCAAACTAGCAAGTCTGTAGTTTCCTGCCTCTGTCTTGCTCCCACCTTTGTGAAAGGGAATCACATTCACCTTTTCCAGTCCTCAGGTACCACACCATCCTCCCATGATTTGTTAAAAGGTTAGTCATTGGTGTCACTAATTCTCCCTTAGTTCTTTAGAATTCTGGGGAATCCCGTCAGGCCCTATTGCTATGTCCCCTTAAGTTTTAGGAGTTCTTTCAGGATCCTTTCTTCTGTGAATGGACTGGTATCCACCCCAATCCAGAGTGCTTCTATTGTTTGGGAATGGTACCTCCTCTCCTCCTCTTCTTTTGTGAATATTGAGCAGATGTATTGATTCAGTATCCTGCTTTTTCACTGTCACTTTCTGCCCTCCTTCTCTTTATTAAGCCTCACTATCCTCCCTTGGTCTTTCTTTGCTCCGTAATGTACCTACAGTATAAAGTGTCTTATCCCTCTTCTTAACTGACTTGGGTATCTTTTCCTCAGTTTGGGCCTTTGCTATTCTGACTGCCTTCCCTCTTCCTTCTGCTTTTACTGGTACCGTTCTCTGTCCTGCTTCTTTTGTGTTTTCTTATACTCCCTGAATGCTACCTTTTTCCTGACCTTCCCGACACCTCGTTTGAGAACCATAATGTTTTTCCTTTGTTTTCTTTTGCTAATTTGCTTCACAAAGGCCTGTTGCCTCTGGATGGATGTTTTGATTTTCTCCATTGTTCCTCCACCCTCCTTCTTGCCCATTTGCTAGTGCTTTTCTGAGGCATGCTCCCATTTTTCCAAAGTCAGCCCTCCTAAAGTCCAGTACCCTTGCTTTTGTATGGCTTGACTCTATGGCTGTGTGTCATAAACCACACTATTTGGTGGTTGCTTGTTTCCAGATGGTTACCCACTTCAGAATGCAGATCCTCTCTCTGTCCCCTTTTGAAGTACCAGGTCTAAAACTGCTCCTCCCAAATGGGTTCCAGTACTAGCTGTCTTAGGCATGCCCCTGTAGGGCATCGAGAATTACCTTGCTTTTGGATGTGGCTGCATCAAAGGTGCTCCAGTTAACATCTGGCATATTTAGGTCCCCATCAACAGTGTCTCCCTTTTCTGCCATTCTAAGGATGCCTTCTATCATTTCCTTGTCCATTGCTCCTCCTAAGATGGGGGTCTGTACACATCCCCAAGCTGATTGTGATACCATTTCCTGTCTCAGGGTGACCCACGGTGCCTCCTCTCCTCTCTGTTTGCCCTTTAGTTCTGGTGCTGTGATCCCTTCCCTCACACAGAGAGCTACTCTTCCTCCTCATTTACACTTCCTGTCCCTCCTGTAGATTGTATTGACATCCCATTCATGGTTCTCTGTGTACATCAAGTATATCCAATCGACAGAGTGAAAGGCCTTTTGAAATCTATTGCTAAGGCCACCTGGGTGCAGGAGGTCTGCTCCTCATGCATTAAAGTGATGCGGGCACTGTGATGATCTGACCCTAGTCTGCCTTTTACAAAGCCTGCCTGGGCTGGGTGAAGCAAGCCCAGAAGGAGTTTTTCCAGATGACCAGACAGAACTTTAGCCAAGACCTTGGCATCTGCATCAATGAGGAAATAGGCCAGTAACTTTCTGGGTTCAGCAGATCTCTGTCCTTTTTGGGAAGTAGCATTATCACAGCTTCACTCATAGTTGGAGGGAGGACCCCTTTCCCCAAAGAATCCCTGAAAATCATCAGCAGATACTCTGCTATGTTCACCCCTGAGCTTGATAAAAATCTATTGGTAGGCAATTATTTCTGGGATTTCCATGGTTTCATGGCTTTTATGGTCTTTACAATTTCTGCCTTGGTCAGGGTTCATCCAGAATGGCCACCACTAAGCCTGAGATCCAAGGTTTAGGGAGTTCTGATAGGAATGCCTGTACTGTAGTGGTATCTAGTGAGGATGGGGAGGAGTGTAGCATTTTGTAGAACTGGGCTATAACCTTATTAATCCCTTTTGTGAATTGGTTTGTATACCAGACCTATCCCTTATGCCCTGGATCGACTTGACCGCTTGCCTGCTTTTTGAGCCAGTATGCCAGAAGCTTAATGGCCCCTTTCCAGTATGAATAGCACATATGCCTCAAGTTGAACTCCACCTGATGTGTCAAGTGGGTGTTCAGTTTGATTATTGTACTAGTTAACTGGACCAGAAGGGTACAGAGAGGGTCCCAAGAGTTAAAACTTTTATACTGGACTTCCAGAATAACTAAGCTGTGCCCCCAGCAAGGCCTGTTATGATGCCCTGTGTTTTGTTGAGCTGAGGCATAGGCAACAATCCTGCTTCTGATTGTGGCCTTGAACGCCTCACAGAGGGTTGAGTCAGATGCCTCCCCATCTGCATTATTACTCTTATAGTCCGTGATTTCTGATGTCAGTCATTCAAGGCCCCAGTTCATCCTTAGTTCCAAGGGTGTATGGTGTGATATAACTTTCTGATGTGTTTGAACCTTAGTGATTATTTCACATGAAGAGCTGGACATCAGACACAGGTCTATCCTGCTAGAAGATTCACAAGTGGCAGAGAAGTAGGTGTTGTCACTCACCCTGGGTGTCTGGTGCGCCAGACATCCAGCAGGAGTGCTCAGTCATTAGCCTGAGGACCGCTTTGGCTGCTTGTCTGTGAGGATCTACATTCCCCTGCTCCTTTCCACCATGGAATCCAGAGTAAGGCTGAATCCCCATTATCACCTGGCATTTACTGGTTTTAAATTCAGACAAGGTCTGGTTTATTTCATGGAAAACCCTGGGAAGTGCTGGTTGGGTGCATATATATTATGAAGAATGAGTGGTCCTTGTGGTGTCACCATCTCACCCAGTATCCACCTGCCCTGCTTGTCTGTTTTGCGATGGACCACTTTCCACTAGGTCTTTTATGAATGAGGATGGAGATCATCTTTTTGTGTGAGGGGCAACACTATGGATCTCTTCCCCACCCATCCTTGCCACAGTTTTTTTTTTGTTTTTTGCTTCCCTGTAGAGCTTGGTTTCCTGTAAGAAATCTTTTGTTTAATTTAATATGCCTTATTTCAAGTTTTATCATGATACAGTACATCCATGGATATCTTGTAGTGACTGAGGAGACAGTGTACAGGAGTAATAACTAACATAAGCAAAGTTCAATCCTCAATCTCAGTAGGCTTAGGACAACATCATTACAGTATTACCCCATAACCCTTCCTTCCCATTATCCTGCCCTTTAAATCAACCCCATCCCAAGTTATGTAGACTGTGTTTATGTCAAAGCGGTTCATATACTTATGGTAAACTGGAGTAATTTATGGTTTCCACACTGTGAGTAAAGCTTCAGAGGACCCATCTGTCCAGATAGTTCTGTCTTCTATTAGCCAGCATGGCTATATGTTTTCAAGTTGAAGAGCTAATAACACTTCTTTGTGCCATTCTAATATTAATGGCAAAACATTATCTTTCCAATGCCTCATAATTATTAGCTTGGCCACTGCTGAGATCAGAGCAATATGTGCCTTTCTACGTTTAATGGTTCCTGGAGGAAGTTATTAGAAGGCAAACTTCAGGAGTAAATAAAAGTTGTAGTCCAAGTAATGGGTCTAATGAATTTTTAATATTTTGCCAAAGGTTGAAGACTTTAGCACAGGACTACAGTATATGATAAAGGTCACCTTGAAAATCATTACATCTATGACACGGTGGGGTGGAAGCTGTCCCATTTTATATAATCTGTCAGGGAGAAATATAAGTTATGCATCACATTTTATTCCACTAACCAAAGCCTATCTTGTTTGATAAACATATTAAACAGAGACAGTGCCAGAATGGGATTTCAGCAGATGACAGTTTATTTACAGTAGTAATGGACAGTCTTGGGCAAACTTTGATCCATGGTTTGCAATTCTTTGTATACCTTGGATATTGCATGAGATTGATTTGCCATCAGTAATATTGAACATGGCTCAACAGTGGAGGAAGAGATATGAGTTAGTTTTCCAAGATAGGACAGGACCACCTGCCGAATTTGCCAGTATTTAAAGAAGCTTGGGTTTTAATTCTGTAATTTTGACAGGATTGTGAGAAGGTGAGAACTTTATTCCCAAGTACCAGGTTACCTAATTTCAAATTCTGTAAAGGGTCCCAAAATGGGAGGAAATGGGGTATGGGCAATTTCCAAATTAGGATTACCACTTAGGAGTTGCTCTAGTGATTTATACCAGCTGATATTCCAGTGTTTTGCATTTGGAATAACGCCTTTGAGTTTTCTCAAAGGTTTAAGTAGTGCCCAGGAATGAGAACAATAGTGCAGTCAAGGAACAATGGTAGGTGTCTGTTAACACTGTCTCAATGCCTAACCAAAGGTGTTTGAGGGAACCAGATAATCTTTAGGCTGGTGTCAAAATCCACTGTACAAGTTTGTTTATGTGTGGCCCAGTAATTGGTAAGAAAGGAAGGAGAGCAAGGCCTCCATAAAGTTTAGTGCAGTGAGCTTAACATATGCTTGCCTGACCTTCTTTCCCTTCCATAAGTATTGGTTAATTAAGGTTTGCAACTTAGACAACCAGCTTTTTGGAAGAAAAATGCCTAATGTGCTTAGTGGGTAAAGAATACAGAGGTAAAACATTCATTTTGATAGTAGCTATTCTGCCCCATAGTGAGATTGGCAGACAGCCCCATCTTGTCAAGTCTGCCTTGATAGTTGTCATTAACACTGAGAAGTTTTCTTTTTTATTATGTGGGATTTCTCTGAAAATCTTGGCCCAGGTATGTTATGGATTTTGATTCCAGATCAGATTCAACCCCTATTTTGCCGGTAAGATTTTCCATTCATGGAAATACTTTTGCTTTAGAGGATTTAATTTATAAAAAGACACATTGAAAACATGTCTATTTCACTGAGTAGTAGGAATACTCTGGGTTGGGTTTTCTAAATGTAGTAATAAATTATCCACATAGGCAGAGATAAGATGGCGAGAAGTTCCAATCTGAATGCCTTAAAGTTTTGGAGAAGAAAGTCATTTCCTAATAAAGGCCTCTAAATACAAATTAAAAAGTAGTGAGAAAGGGACAGCCTTGTCTTGTGCCATGGTGCACTGGGAGGGATCAGATAATAAACCGTTACACCAGACATGGGCTGTAGGTGCATTATAAAGGAGTTGGATCCAACTAATGAAACTATTTTGAAACCGATTCTTTCAGAACTGTGAACAGAAAGTTCCATGAGACTCGGTTGAGCGCTTTCTCAGCGTCTACTGAAATCAAAATGGTAAGGGTGTCCAAATGACTGGACAAGGATAATAAGTGTAGCAGGTGACGAATTTGGTCACTGGAATATCTACCAGCCATAAACCCTACTTGTTCAGGACCAGTTAAACTATTCATAAAGGGACCTAGTCTATTGGCAAGCACTTTTGTCAAGATTTTAATATCAGTGTTTAAAAGCGATATGGGACGGTAATTTTCTGGGTATTAAGGATCCCTATCAGGTTTGGATATAAGAACAATAATAGCTTCCTGGAAGTGTTGCTCTGAGAAACCATTAAAGAACCAAAAATCATATACTTCAGTGAAAAAAGGGGCAAGGTCTTCCGAACAGGTTTTAAACAAGCTGTTTGTGATTTCGTTGGATCCTGGGATGTATCCAGGGGTAACAGACATATCGCATATTCTACCTCCATCATTTGAATTGGAGTTCCAGGGATGTGGTCATATCAGAAGGCAATTTGGGAAGATCAATTGTATCTAAATAATTATCTATAGCCTCTGATTAGCAACTTCCTCTGTAGGAACCAGTATAAGTTTGAAAGTGTAGTTTGAAAATGTCAGTAATTTGTTGGGGATGGGTAACTACAGGCTCCACGTTGTCTGTTCTTAAGCTAGAAATACAACGGCTTATTTCTGCCTGCTTGATATGAATAGCTAAGAGTTTACCCACCCTTTCTCCTGATTCTAAATATTTAAGTCTAGTTCTTTTATTGCTAATTCTGCTTGTTGAGACATAAGAGCGTAAAATTGGGCATTTAAAGCATGTAACTTAATCCAATCTTCATCTGAGGAATAACGATTGATGTTTCTTTCTATGGTTTGGATGTCAAGTAGTAATTTATCCTTTTTAGTTTTAAATTGTCTGGCTCAGTTGGATGCAAAAATACATTTGCCACACAATGCACATTTGAAGGCTGCCCATATGATATCAGGTCTTGTAACTGAACCTGTGTTGGTTTGAACAAATTATGAGACAAAATCCCTAATACATTGTGAAGTGGGTTGTGATTTGAGTAATAGGTTATTCATGCACCACAGGAAGTCCCTGTGTATACCAGGTCCAAATAAGGAAGAAACAGAGATAGGCGAGTGATCTGAGATCACCCTGGATGTATCTGACTATCAATTATTCCTGGGAGGAGAAACAAGCTCTTTAAAAGTAATTGAGTCTTGAGCAGGTATGGTGAGGAGAAGAAAAAGTATAGGATTTTTGGTGAGGTGTAATGTCCTATATATCCACCAACCCTGCTACATTTGTAAGGTCTCAGAAGGGCCCTTTGAGCTGGCAAAGTTTCTTGTTGTTAGATCTGTCTAAATGAGTTTTGGTGTTAAATTCCAGTCTCCACCCAGGAAAATTGATGTATGCATAAAGGGGTAAGTAAATTAAGAAGGTTTGAAGAAAACAAGGGTGAATCTGTGTTAGGGCCATAAAATAGATCCTATCAAAACCTTTCTGGTTTGCAGTTCACCTAAGAGTAATATATATCTACTTTTGTGTCCCATATTTCATGAACAAGTTTAAATGGGATGTTTCTGGCAATTAGAATAGCAACCCCTGCCTTGGTTGAGTGAGACATCCCAGCACCATATGCTTGGCCTGTCAAATTTCTACACAGAAGAGAGGTGTCTTCTCCTTTTAAATGTGTTTCTTGTAGACATGCAATTCCCACATGAAAATGAGATAAGTGCCTGAGAACTATTTGTGGCTTGCACCTGTCTCTAGTACCATGGACATTCCAACTTATAATATTGTATGAACCTCCCATTATGAGATTGGCAATATGGAGGGAAACCAAAACTTGATTGAAATATTTTCCTCCATAATTAGCAGCCAGTTACCATATAGTAAAAAGAACTGTGGCATCCCTTCCCTTATTTCTATACTTAAATTTCCCATCATTATATATTAAACACAATTTTAACAAATATCCTAGTTCTATCAACCACACCAACTAAAATATAATGCCAGACGATGTCTTGAGTGATACATATTTTCCCCTCCCATTGTACCTCCTGGAGCATTTTAATTTGTGCCAGTATGTGCTGCTTGTCTAAGAAGTTTAAAAGTTTAAATATTAGTGGCCTGAGAAGCAATCCTGGGGGTGGCATTGGCTACAATGCTCTATCAGCTCTCTCGATAGTGTTGGTGGTTCCATTGGGTGAGAGATCAGTTATTTTTCACAAGTTTTGCACAAATAATAGTGGCAAAGTACCTTCTCTTTAGGGATCCTGAAAATGAGCAGTTGTTTTGTAGCTTCTGCCTTCAAATCCTCTAGTTTTCCTCAGTTTTTGATCCTATTCCCCACGATGCTATGACCAGCTTAGTTTTGTCTGCCTTTTTCTGAAGAGGCAAAGACGTGCCTCTGAATCAGAAACATGAATGGTTAGGGGATTCCATTGAGGAGTGTACTTGATATAGCTTTTTGAGATGGCTGCAATCATGCTCTGAAGTGGCTGCATGATTTCAAGAAGCGATCTTCCATAAAAGCAGCTGATCCACTGCAGTTTTACTACCAGTAGCAGGCTATTGTTTGGGCAACTTGGCGGTCTTGTCTTTCTCCGGCATGGGAGGAGGTGAATGGAGTGGCAGCAACTTGTACATGAAAACTTCCATTCTTGCTTGCAATTTCCCATTCTGTATGTTATATAGGGTATGCCAATCCTTTTCCCAAGAGAAATATCTAAATAAAGTGATGGTTTTCAATGAAAATAGTCAGAAGGGATGTGGAGCGAGGGAGACTAGCTGCTGTTCTCTAGGCTGCCATCACATGACCCTCTCCAGCAAGGATTCTATCAGGAGCTAATTCTCTTGAGCTGTAGTAGAACTTTCTTTCTTTTAAGGTGAACTGAGCCCTCTGACATTCCAAGAGATCATACCTCCATTAGGTGGCCTGTGGATTAAATAATGGAAAGACCATGAGAAAAGCTAGGGTGCCATCGTGAAGGATGTTCCTCTGCCTTTACCACTTCATTTTCCTCCTCCTTTTCCCCACCCCTTATTCCTTTTGTTCCCAATTACATCTTGAGACAAATTATACCAACAACTGATAAACAATATTAACATCATCATAACACATATTAAGAATAACTTTCACAGTCCTTAAGTACCAATAATGATCCTGCCTCCCCAACCTTGACCGGCTTTCACCATATCCATTGGCTAAGTGTAGCCCAGATGCTGGTGAGAGTCTCTGGGGTGCACCATAGAGTAACTTAGTCATACAGAGTAGCAGTCCCTCTGCTGCAGCCCATACCCTTGTACAGCTGGGATTGTATGCTCCATTTGTTCCTTGACATGAGTTTTGCTCTGTGTCCCCTTGTTATGCTGTGCCCCAGTGGAACTCTGGCACCCCCTCCCACCCTCTTTCCACCCTCTGTGTTACTTCTGGGAGTACATTTCTGTCCTGGCAGTGGTATCCAAACTTTATTCTGGGGATTGTGACCCTGCCCCAACTTCTCCCTGGTCTGCTTGCCTCTGATGAGATGCAGTTCTTGAAGTGGTGAACAGAACAGTTGTCAATGGTATGAATGACCTCCCATATGCCTTTATGCCAAGGATTCTAATTGTCCCTCAGGGCTAGTGCCTGTCCCCCTATGAATCCTAATCACTGCCCTGTGGGTCCCAGTATAGGTGTGTACTGATTGACGGTAAGCCCCTCTTCTGGGATATTGTTTTAAGAAGCCTGTACTATTATATGCTTTATCAGGAAGAGGAGCCTAGCATTACCAAATCATTTTCACCAATGGCTCAGCTGCCACGGGAGACACATAAATGATCCCTGATATTGCCTTATGGGGATACCTCAAGTGGCTTTTGAGCCTAATTTGGCACCACATGAGCTAACTGGTGAAATTCTCATCCCAGGAGAAACTGTGGCTCCCTAGAGGAAATTGCCTTTATCTTTAACAGTTGAAACAACTTCAACATTTTACAACAAGTAACTTTGAAGATCAACTTAGGACATGCACTCACATACAACTTGCCTCGCCCCTCAGTACAGAACATCATACATGTGGGGGATGCTGGCCAGATTTGCCAGCCCAGATTACAGCAAAACAGCCCCCTTTAGATCAGATCAGATCTCAAGGTAAAGGGTCAACTCTTGGGGACCAAGGCTTCCTGGGAAAGCCATAACCTGCTACATACTGCATTCAGGGCAGTCAGCCCTCTGAGTTCATGGTGTCAGGAGGAAGGGGAAGGTCCCCATTGCTAACTGTTTTCTAGTCCCTCCAGTTGATTTGGGCCTAGGATTTCAGCATTACTCAAACTTTTGCCCAGGAACCTGGATTTTCCCAAAAGAGTTCCTTCTCAGAGGTGGTCACAGCCCTGAATGCGGAGAACATCAGCTCTGGAGGGACCTCATCTTGTAAGACTCTAAGGCCCTCAAAGTGGTTGTTTCCAAGAGGTAAATCTGGTGTGTTGGAGGAAGCCCTGGACTCTTAACTCTGACTAAATCTCCTAGACCAGAGCCTCAGGGACTTGTCCAAGTGTTTTCACTCCTCTGGCTTTTCTTTTGGTTTTGGCACTACCCTTTTGGCACTGGGGTCTATGGATCGGGACCCACCCTCTGCAATCCCGGACCAAATTAGGAATGATTGGCTGAGGTATGGCCTGGGTTCCTTGAGTGGAGCAGTCCATGGGGGTGGGTTGAGATTGCACTTTGTCCACCCTGTAGGGATCCCCAGCTTGCTATAGTTCAACTCAGGGCATAGGAATGTAGAAATTTTTCATCTGATTCTGGTGAATCAAATGATCTGGGGGCTTCATTGATAGTTATGCAAAGGGTGGTCAGGTAACTTAAGGAATACTCAAGTCCCAGGTCTGGCATGGTTCTCCATGATATTGTGAATGCCCTCCTGAAGCAGTTCTTGTGAAAATCTGCAAATATTTATATTTTTGCTCTTGCCAGCTGAGGTTTTTACTTAGACCTTTTCCCCAGTGTTATGGTCTCTCTGTCCCTGAATATTAGGAATCACACCAGAATGGAGTGCAGGTGGCCCCTGGTGCTGGTCTCGGCACAAGTGATCAGTGGGCACAATCAATCTCCAGTCAGCCCTCTCTATGCCAGCCCAGAATCCTTGGTAATTCATTTTGTAAAACAGGATAGTGTCTTTGCCCTCGCAGCTGTCCAGGAACCCTAAAACCATAGGTTATTTCAGTAGCTGTGATTCTCTAGGTCTTATACTCAGTTCCATAACAGCTGTGTCATTAAGTCTTGGTTCCTCAGCTGGGAACCTGGGTGGTGTGTCATATCTTCATTATCCACCAAATGCTGCTCTGTCTCATTGGTTCTCTGTGATAGTTCAATTATGTCAGCGGCAGTGGCTCAGTAGGTAGCACACTCATCTCTGAGGTAAGGAGATCAGTGGGCTGTGGGTTCAGTTCCCATATCTGGCACTTGGGTTAATATCCAGTACTGTCACTGTAGTGCAGCATGAGAGGGTGCTGAACTTCTGAGGGGCTGTCTTCAGATGAGACATTAAACTGAGATCCCATCTGTCTGGATTGGTGGTAGTTCAGGTGGATGTTAAAGATCACATGGCACTTATCAAAGAGCAGGGAATTTCCCGTGTCCTGCCAAATGTCCCTCTTTCACTAAAATACCACCAACAGCTTAATCTGGTTCAAGATCAGTTGGCATTCATCTGTATCCCCTCCCTGGGTCATGCCTGAAAATAGGAAGGATTTGTCTAGTGCACTTACCGGTCAACAAAAATAACTAAATAAATGTCTGAGGCATTACATTGAACAGCAAGCTCAGGATTTCCCATCTTTTGAATGATCTGAGAAAACATGCCTTATCTCTCGGTTCCGTTCTTCCACAGAGGGTCTGATAACTTCACGTCTGGGATATGTGAGCCAGGCAAGGCCTCACTCTCATGGTTTCAGCACAGAACCTATAAGTTGCAGTCATTTGTCTTCTGTAGTTATACCTTATTTGGAGTAAAAGTAGCCAGATAATGCATGGATAATGATCGATGTATTAAAAGCTCTTAGATTTAAGCTACCATCCTTGTTGGCCACAAGTCATGCCCCCAAATACCCACAGTTAATTAATAAACATGAAACAATAACTAACAGCACATTCATAGTGACAATATCAAAGGTATGAAAAACACTGCAAAGTAAAATATTCTGTATTGTGTTATAGATCACTCCTTCAATGCATAATTCCAAAGATGAAGCTTTAATTTGTTAACTTATTTGTTACAAAATCTTTTAAGAGTGTCCCTGAAATGAGAGCGAGTGAGACAGACAGAGGGGTGAGGAAGACTTCAATCTGCCAATTAATCTGATCAGCCCAAACTTCACTCTGGCTTTGAAGTTTAAAGATAGAAGTGACCTAAAAAAAGGAGAAAAGATCACATTAGTAAATATAACCAAAGTGGACAGGAGACACTAGACTCAAATGTGTGAAATTATAATAAATCTCCTATTTACTATAAATATTCACATTCATTTAAACACCTAAATTACTGACCAACACAGCATTTTTAGAAAACGTATTAAATATCAAAAAATAAAATTTGAGTTTTTTAATCTATACAGATTAGAAATGTTGTAAAATAAAATTTAAACTTTGCAGCATGAAACATTTTACAAAATTCCAACATTCCACAAAATTTTTGCCAGGTGCAAAGTTGCAAATTGTTGCCTGCAGAACATAGAATTTCACTGCAAAATGCAGAATTTCACCTAAAATGGCAACATTTTGCTCTTCCATAGTGAAAGGTTGCATTTGTGTACAATTCCAAATTCCAAGTGTGAAATTCGCATTTTGCTCCTGCAAGATAATTCGTGGAATAGTGGAATTTTGTGAAATGTTTCACATAAGGAAATTTCATAATTTCACACATGACCAATCCAGATATTATAAAGACAGCAGATGTAAATATCAAGTATGTACAGCATATTGACATTGGCCTACATATACAGTACATCTGGGTGTTAAATTAACATGACACTAATTTATAGCCCAGCTGTGCTCCAAATGATACAGTAAGTTCAATCTTAACCCAACAAATAAGGTTTGACCTCCTAGTAATCATTTAGGCCATCTGGTTTAACCTTTTAGCAAAACAAAAAAAAAAAAACTCTCTGTCTTGAAGAGACCATTTTTTTTGTTTCAACCCTTCTGATGGGTTTGATGTGCTCCTGTCCCATTAATTGAATGGATTCTAGGTTGAAACCATGAAACTTCAAATAATGTGCACTCACAGGTTTGTCCTGTCTTCTGTTAGTAATTTACCTAATATGCTCTTGAATAACTGCTTTAAAAGTTTGACTGGTCTCCTATATATACACCAGATGACACGGACACCACAGAACATAAACTATAAACTGTAAATGCAGTGTCACAAGTTATGGATTCTTTTAGAGCTACCATTTTATTGTGGTTGGCAGGATGAACAATCTGGTTTCCTGTTTTGGCATACTTACACATATTGCATCTTTTACATGTGCTCCCAGGTTGCTCCTGTAAAAAGCTTTCAACTTAGTGTGCTATACCTGGTTAAACAACTAAATAAATAAATAAATAAAATGTGAAAATCCACGATTGCTGTGGTAACCAGTTTCCATCTGAGTTACAGAGTTTTCTAAATGACTGTGATTGATTTTATCTTTGATATTAATGACTCCAGTGAAAGAAACTTGGGGCTTCATTCCCATGGACTTACTAACTTCTTTATCTCCCATTAAAATGGTTTAATTCTTGCAAACAGTGTTTCCAATTCTCCCACTAGCTCACTGAACTCTGTAACAAAAGTCACTTGTGAGTTTTCACTGGTGCTGTTTTATTAAATGAGAGGAGACACCTGCTTTTCTGATTGGTTATTAACTGTACATGAAACCTGTTTCATGCACAGGTAATAACAAGTTCTAAAAGCAGGACCACATTACTCAAACAAAACCACTGTATCATTAGAATACATAAGTTTGAAATGCTCCCATAACACAGTAAAACCTTCAACTGGGCCCACAAAATAAAACACATTACATAAAAAATAAAAAAAATAATTTAAATGTTTCCCTGATCATCACACTTTCCTTACATGCATAAGCAAATTAGAATAATTGAGTATTGTTTATAGTTTTCATTACATCTGTTTCTTTCCTGACAATGAAAAATAGCCTTCTAACTTTACCTACTCTTCAGAGTTTTTTTCTGCTTGCCCTGACAGTGAGATAATTGAGTCACTGGCTCTAGAAGAGACCTTTGTTGTGTGTGTGTGTGTGTGTGTGTGTGTGTGTGTGTGTGTGTGTGTGTGGGTGTGTGTGTGTGTATAAAGTATATAAAGAGAGGAAATTCTGCCAGTGGGACTGAGCAGCATTTTAAATCCTGTATTCTATGACAAAACATTATAAAATAAACATTCCATATCTTGAGTGTTGGGTAAAACAAAGAAAAGAAAAACAGGATGAAGAAAGTATGCAACAAAACTGTATAAACAAGAGAAAAGGTGGGAAATATTTTTTGTTGTTCTTTTGAGGATGCTCCTTTGCTTTGCTGTTTAAGTTTTAAGAGCAACTTCCTACTTGATGCCTCCAAGAAACACAAATAGCCCTTACCTGCCCAAAATTAAATCCTGAAAAAATTATTTTAGGAACGTCCCCATTTTGGAAGGGAAGAGTTGTATTTTTTGGTCCATGGAGCTCTTCTTTGCTGATCCCTTTCACTTCCTGGTACCTCTGCCTAAACTGATCCACCACTGCGTTACCATTTTGTGGACATCACTATTTGAGTAAGCGCAGGGCGAGCATTCACTGACTTGAATGGGTCTGTTTAAAAGTTAAATTTGGTAGTTTAGATGGCTGAGTCACACAATTATGGCTACCACTTAACTAACAAGGACCTTGCTAGGTTAAGCAGTGGCCATGATTTATTCTGACTGACCATCTAAACTACCTAAATTTAACTTTTTAAAATAGTCTATTCAGGTCAATGGACACTCACCCCTCATGCTACTCAAATAGTGATGTCACAAAATGTGGTAGCGGGGGCAGATCGGGGTGGATCAGTCTAGGCAGAGATACTGGGAAGTGGAAGGGATTGTCATGGCAGAGCTAGATGGAGCAAAAATACAATCCCTTCCTTTCCAAAATTGGGATGTTCCCTGAAATAATTCTTTGAAGGATTTAATTTGGGGACAGGTATAGGGCTATTTGTGTTTCTTGGGTGCATATTAGAAGAGACCACAATAGTTGCTCTTTAATGCATCAGGAGACCAAGGTTACACGGATTGAGAGAGAGAGAAAGAGTAACTGTTTAGTAGAGTGGCTGCATTCCACATTGCCATCCCCCATCACTAAGCAAGAAACAAAATTAGAAGCAATGCTTTTTCATTTTCTGAACTGTTAGATGTTAGCATGGAGGGGCATGTCACACAGCTCTCCTTATACATTAAAACTGATACAGGAAAGCAAGAAGTATCAATCAAAATAATATACATACATACATATCACATTAAATTCTACCATGGCCTATATGGACATATCTTTGTTTGTGGGGAAGTCACCATCAGTCACGTTCTCATTCAAGAAAAAAATACATCTATGGATTCTGCCAAAGGACAAAAGCCCAATAGCAAACCAGGCAGAATCACTATTTAGCTTCTGAACTGAAGACTGGCACAAGGATGGTGGTGCAGCTGAAAGTCCTTGATAGCATTTAAACATAAGAGCACACACTCCTTCTAAAATCACTCAACAAACTGCTTGCTTACTTACTGCTTTTGAATTTTTTTTTACTGTCTTTTTATCCCACCTCTGTCTGCCATCAGATCTCCCTCAATCAGACCCTACAATGCCCCAAGCACTCCAGCCTCCCGACTCAAGGTCTGCCCTAGAGTGTCCCAGCTCAGCTCCCCTAAGGTCCTTGATGGCCTGGATTGCCCCGGATGGGGTGAGGAGAGGTCCCCTTACCTTTCCCTGAATGTTTCAGGAGATGGCTTGCACAGCAGAGTATGCCTTTTGCCAGTGGTGGCACGCATGCTGCTAGAGATCATCACCTAGGAGAGGTGAAGGATGTTTTCATGTTCTGTTCCCAACACCAGCTTGCAATGGGGAACAAAGGGTCAGCTGCATGCAGAGAAGAAATCTGCCCCAGTCCCTGCCAGCGTCAACCCTCTGCATTGCTGTGTCCCCAACTGCACCAACATTCCCTAGTTCACCAGGAGGCGGTGGTATTGTGGTGGAAAGAGCTACTAACCCCCGGAGAAGAAGCATGCCATTGGGTGCTCGATCCTTCTCCCAGCCGACCACTGGCGACCCAAGTCCATTTCGAACCTGGGTTGCCAGCGTGGAGGTAGTGTGACATGAGTGCCTCAACCCTCAGTGCCACCAGGCTATTTTGAATTTTATTTGCTTTTACCAGCCTCATACCAAATGCTGCTTCAGGTAAAAGTTCCTACATTTTGTACCTCCGGTGCTTCAACAGACAATACATTTCACATATAAGTTCATCCTTTTATATGTGATTGCTTAATAGTTGCACCAATAAAATTGCAAGAATCAAGTTTAAATTAAATTATATATTACTATCACCCAGTTGTTCATTCACAAAATTAAATCGGACTACAAAATTAAATCAGATTACTAGCGTTTGTTATTGTAACATGATTACTACTTCAGTATACTAGTATTCATTCATAAAACACTATGTTTGCAAACCAGTGATATTCCCAGCATCACAAGATATTAGCATTATATAAAATTAATAAATAGTGAAATAAAGCCATATACATACATTAGCATTGTTTGTTCAACAAAACTGATAGGAAATTAATTGCTTAATGTTTGAACATTATTCATAATACAACACAAATAATTATTTTAACATCATTAACACATGAAAATAATTTCTTGGTGGATGTTTAATTCAACAACCCATCAGTGTCCATAAATACCATATCTTCACATTCTGTATGTGATCTTATGATTCTTTACATATCTGTAGATGCAGCACCTAAAAACATGCATAATTAGGATATTGTTGAATTAAACACCCACCAAGAAATTATTTTCATGTGTTAATGATGTTAAAGGAATTATTTGTGTTGCATTATGAATAATGTTCAAACATTAATTAATTTCCTATAATTTTTGTCAAACAAATAGTGTTAATGTTTATGTAGCTTTATTTCACTATTCATTAATTCTTACATAATTCTAATATTTGTGATACTGGGAATATCACTAGTTTTAAACATAGGCCCAGATATTCAAAAGGGTTGTGCATGGTGCAACAGTGTTGCACACGTGCACAACCATAATCCTTGATGCGATATTTAAAAAGGGAAAAGTCGGCACAAATCCCAATGCGCTTGGAGCGCATCAGTAATGTGCATGAGGCACAGGTAGGGGGCATGCCCATGCATAACCTGCACAGCCTGATATTCAGCCGGGCTGTGCAGAGTCATGCATCGCCTTCTGCACCTGCACAAAGTTATGCCTAAAAAGGGAACAAGTGAAGGCCACCCACAGGTGAGCTGCCGCATTGCAGGGTGCACACAGCAGCTGCCACCTGCGGGTGGCCATCACTTGTTCCTGCCACAACTGGCAGTGCCCCCCATGCCCTGATCGGGCATCACTGAAATCACCCCCAAGTCCGATATCCCTGGTGGTCCAGTGGACTGCACAGAGCCTGATTGCGGCCATCATTCATCCCTCCTAGTCTGATATCCTTGGTGGTCCAGTGGACGCGCGGAGCCCGATCACAGGCAGCACTCAGCCCCCAAGTCCGATATTCCTGGTGATCTAGTATCCCTCACCCCACCCTCCCACTGAGCCATTGGTTCAGGCATGAGCCAATGGGCCTGCAGCCCACCGTACTAGTCAGTCCAGATATGTGAACATATCTGGACGTGACTAGCTACTGTATGGGCTTCTGGCCAATGGCTCATGCTCTGAACAATGGGCTTGTCCAACCTACTGAGCTATCAGTCGGTGGGCGGCGAGGGCGGCAGGCGGGTGGGGTGCTGCTGCCACGGCTGATGGGGGAGCTGGTGGTGGGGCTCAGTGGGCGTGTGGGGTGGGGGTACACTAGATCACCAGGGATATTGGACTTGGGGATGAATGATGCTCGCGATCAGGCTCTGTGCAGTCACTGGACCACCAGGGATATTGGCCTTTTATTCACTATGGGACTTCCAGCGACTGCTGCCTGCAGGTGCCAGGCACAAGTCATCGGGATCGCACACCTGCACGTTAAAGGGCCGTAATGAGATGCAAATTGCCCCTGTGTGCTCTAGTACAAATCAGGGCCCCATTTTCATGTCCCCATTTGAATATCACAGGTGCTGTGTGGCGGCGTAATGGCACTTGCACCACCGCATCTCCATGCTCCACTCTGACCACTTGTCATGTGAACATATCTGGACTGACTAGTATGGTATGGGCTGCAGGTCCATTGGCTCATACTCTGAACCCAATGGGCATGCAGCCCTACTAACTATCAGTCGGTGGGCGGCAGGCGGCAGGCGGGTGGTGCTGCCACCGGCTGATGGGGAGCTGGGTGGTGGGGCTCCAGTGGGCGTGTGGGGTGGGGGTACACTAGATCACCAGGGATATTGGACTTGGGGGATGAATGATGCTCGTGATCGGGCTCCATGCGGTCCACTGGACCACAGGGATATCAGACTTGGGGATGAATGATGCCACGATCAGGCTCTGTGCAGTCCACTGGACCACCAGGGATATTGGCCTTTTTATTCACTTATGGGACTTCCCGTCGGCTGCTGCCTGCAGGGTGCCAGGCACAAGTCATCGGGGATGCACACCTGCACGTTAATGGGGCCGTGAATGAGATGCAAATGGCCCTATTATTGCCTAGCATAATTATGGCCCCATTTGCATGTCCCGTTTGAATATCACAGGTGCTGTGTGGCGCAATGGCACTTGCACCACCGCATCTCCATGCTCCACTCTGACCACTTGTGCTGGTGCAGTGCCACTGCACCATGCACAGTAGGTATGGCAAGGGTGATTATATTCAAAGCAGTTGTGCCATAGCGCAGCTCCGTTGAATATCGCCTGGCCACACCCATGCACAACAAAGTTGAAGGCGCCCAGGCTTGTCGCCACAACCTAGTGCAGCTTGAATATCCAGGCCATAGTGTTTTATGAATGAATACTAGTAAATTGAAGTAGTAATCATGTGACAATAACAAATGCTAGTAATTGATTGGCTGATTTAATTTTGTGAATGAAGAACAACTGGGTGATAGTAACATGTAATTTAACTTAAACTTGATTCTTGCAATTTTATTAGATGCGGCTATTAAGTAATCATGTGTAAAAGGATTAACTTATATGAAATGTATTCTCTGTTGAAGCACATCAGAATGATAAACATAAGAACTTTTCCTGGAAGCAGTATTTGGTATGAGGCTGGCACTGCAAATAAAAATTCAAAACAGTAAGCAAGCAGCTTGTTGAGTGATTTTTGAGGATGTGTGTGCACTTCTATGTTTAAATGCTAGAATGACTATTTAATCATAAATTCATCAAATAACAGCTTTTTGTACATAAGGCTATTTAGCTAATTTTACAAATGCTTTTAAAAATGTAGTCCATTTATAAGTGCATAAGACACTCTGGGTGTGTGCATTGAACAGAGTTTGCTGCACTTTCAGGGGCTGAAGGCACTCTGCATGGCCTTGTGCCTCATTACGCCCTGGCCGTGTAGTAAAATCTGTTCCATGAACACCTCATCATGTCTTATTGCTTACTTGTTTCACATCTTTCTTCCATAGTAACTCTTTTCTTTCTATTATCAAAGCTTTATTTTTGGCACTCGTCAGTAATTCTGTATTGTAACACCTATCACTAAATTGTGATTCTAATTTTTCTGCCTATTCTGGTTAAACACCATCTGTATTGCAGCTACATCTAATCCTTAACATTTGGCTAAATGGAATAGATTCTTTTAATTTTGGGATGGGCACTTTAAGCACGTTATAAATAGTTTGTGCCTGTTGGTTTTCTATAGCCACTCATCTGTACAATTTCAGCTGGTTTCCATTTCAATTCTAAATCTAAAAACTGAATTTTTATTTATTTGCTAAATAAGTAAATCTTAAATTTAAATAGTCATGTATCGTTCTATGTCCGCCTCCCAGACACATAGGCAGTTGTCAATATAATGGGGTCAAGTTCTAAAATGTTTAAAGAAGGGTTCACCAACAGATATAAAATTATAACTTTTCCCACCATCCAGTAGCAAATCAGCATAGCTGGGAGGCTGGCTGGCACCTGTAGCTGCACTGCAAACTTGCAGATAATACTGTTCCTGAAATTTGAAATAATTCTGAGTTAGAATGAATTCAAATACTTTTAGAATGAAGTGAGTTGGTACTGTATATCTTTGGCATTTGGTTGATTTTCCAGGAAGAACCTGCAACCCCAAATCCCATGCTTGTGTATAACAGAAGTGTAAAGGGATTCTATGCCAATTCAAGTCAAACTAGATAATCTGTCCTATGAAGTTTTCAACCTTCCTAAGTATGTTTGTCATGCATGGCACCCAGCTATGCCAATTTGCTATTAGGATAGAATGGATGCATGCATGGATTCTGAGAATTAATCCACACATGTGGAAGTTGTGAGTCATGATGCACAAGCTGAAAGACTTCAACCACCCAGGCATGGATTCATTCTCAGTAAACCCATGCCCTGGAGTGAGGTTAAGTTGCTTATAAAATGGGCAACTTCATTTTAGAAGATTACCTAAATAAATATTTAAAAAACACTGTTTACTTGCATTTGTAAAACAATAGTACTTCTGCCTAATGGGTTTGTCCTTCTGAAGATGCCATAGTTGTAGTTCTCCACTGGGTGGATTTTTCCTAATGAGGATGCTGTAGTTGTAGTTTTTACATGATTCTGTGGTGGAATGACCTAAAGATAACTTTACATTGCTGTCACACAGGATTTATAGTGTGGAGAAGGCAACTTTAGGTTTACAGGGATTAATCCATGGTCAGGTGACCCGTTTTGACAAATCAGAATACAGGATTTTGGAAACACATTGTATCAGTACAGTTAGTAAACTGTTAATGTTGAAGTAAGATACATCATGGGGTTAACTACTATGTTAAATACAGGCTTTGTTACATTCCTGCTTGCCTAGTTGTATTAGGTGGGACAGAAGCTTTGTTTAATCAAATTACTCCAACAGAAAGAAGCGGGTAACTATGAGAGTGTTAAAATGTGCCAATAAGCCAACCTGCCAGTGCAGCAATAGCACTACCACTCATGACACCAGCGACCCAGGTTCAGGAACATGCCGGGCAATCAGAAGGCCAGCCAGGAGGAGGATTGAGCATCCCAGGACCACTCACCTTCTCCAGGAGAGGAAGGAGGCTGAGGCACAGCCCTTGACTGACCTCAGCTGGAGCCCAAGGTACATCAAACCCAGGCACATAGTTGGGGATGCATGACAGATATCAGCACTCATGCCTTGATGTCAGGAGCATGTGACACTGAGAACACCAGAAAATGTCTCTCTGAGCTCTGGGAAGATGGAGCTCTGGGCACAGAACCCCAGTATCCCTACCTGTTCTGGAGTGGTGTCCCGACAACACAAGAGGCTTGAGTGCATGGCCTCCACCTTATCTCCACTTGGGGGCAAACTAAGGCTACATGGGGACCAATCACTGAGCTCCAGGTAAGAGGGTGGGGACAGATGCATAGGTGACTCCTGATGAAGCAGAGTACAGGGTGCGGTGTGTGTATAAACAGAAAGCAAAAAAATCAATAATTGATGAGAATATCCACATAACTGTCCCTCACCATTTATTATATATATATATATATATACCCTGTAATAAACAAAACTGTTCATTGATGCCTGTTGCAGCCCCAACTGTAACTGCCCCACACCTGCCCCACACTGTTAGCACCCACCACCCCACACACACACACACCCACAAACATAACACTGACACCTGGGGTGTCTGATCCCTCAGTGTCATGACCTGAAAAGAAAACCATCACTAGTAGGTTTTTCATGAATCATGTAAAAGAAAAATGTCCATCAATGTCTGTTGCCACCGTTACTGTCCCCAACTGACCCTACCAGTTATACTTCTACAGCACCAGGAAGCCCACCCCTGTGCTGCCAAACATAACAATGATACTGGGAGGTGCTCAATTCCCCAGTGTCATGACCTGAAATAAAGAAAACTGTCCTCTTAGTTTTTATTTATTAAATAAACCCTGTAAAAGAAAACTGTCACCGATGTCTGTTACTGCTGTTACTGTCCCCTACCTGACCATCCCACTAAGCACCCACTACTCCACACCTCCCCAACCCTTTCTTACCAACTAGGAGTCCAACACTGTAGTCCTTTCTGGACTGCAGACACATCTTCACTCTTCAATGCTGGACCATGAACTGAGGAAATCAGGTATGCGGTTCAATGTATTTCAATGGGGTTTTGAATTTACTGGCATAACGTGATTATTTTTGAATATTTTTTCCCAAATGTTCAACATGCCTTTTGAGACCTCACCTCATGAACAATGGCAGTGAAATTAGGCAAATCTGTCCCAAAAGGTGATTTTATGGTCACTGTGTAAAATCAACTTTCAGGCAGGAGTTGAACATTTTCTTTGCCCTTTTTCATGGATGGGTCATAGAAGGCTATGCTGAAAATCTGGGGTATAAATGTTAACAAAACAACAACGTTATGAGCCTGAGTTGAAATTTGCAAACACAGGCTCGGAACTTTTGTAATTTTACCATTTTACAAAGCCTGGCCAAAATTTGGTTTTGTGTCGAAAAGTGATTTTATAGTCACTGCTTAAAATCACCATTTTGGCTGGAGTTAAAATTTTCTCTCCCTCTTGTTCAAGGTGGGGTCATATGAAGAGCTATGTTGAAAATCTGGGCTAAAATGTTTTTAAAAAGAAAAATGAGCCTACAATAAAATTTACTAATGTGGACTCGTAACTTTAGTAATTTTTAGTAATGTTTAATATTTTGACACCTGATTTTCAACATAGCCATTTCTTCACAGCACCTCATGAATGTGACAGTTGTCATTTTCAAATCCTGGTCAAAATGTGTTTTGTACTTGTGGTACAAAATCACCTTTTGAGGCAGGATTTAATATTCTACTATTGTTCATGAGGTGGACTCCTCAAAAGGCTACTGTATGTGGGGTCATAAGAACAATATGTTGAAAATGTAGGTACAAATATGAGAAAACAACAAAGTTATGAGTCTACATTGCAGTTTTCCCATGGATGCTTGTAACTGTGATAATTTTCAATATTTTGCCCCAGCTTTAAACATAGCCATTTTTCACACTACCTCATGAATGTGACTGCTTGCATTTCTCAAATTCTATCAAAATGTGTTTTAACACTTGTGGTGCAAAAGCGACATTTTAGCCATTGCTTTATAAATGACACCTGTCATGCAATGAAGGAGTGGTCATAAAATGATTAGATTGAACATTTGGGGTAAATTGTGAAAAATCAACTAAGTTGTGTTGAAATTAATTGTTCAACTTTTATTCATAACTTTGTTTTTGCAAATTTTGGCCCCTCATGTTCAACATATCCCATGTGTTACCTCACCTTCTGAACATGCAAGGTGTCATTTTCAAATTCTCTCTGAAACTTGTTTCCACAACTGCACAACAAAATCATCTTTTGGATTCGATTTTAAAATTCCACCTGTCTTGATCATGTCAGGTCATAAAAGACTATTGGGCATCTGGGGTCAAAATGTGGGCGCCCACTTAAAAGTAGATATTGCTCTCAGCTACTCTAGCCTGGTAATTACAATATAACAGAGTGTCAAAGCAGGACACCACTGAGAATGAGCTATTGTATCTCATCTGTTCTTTCCTGGGTAAATATATAGTAAAAATGTGTACAAGCAAGACCTGCTACAACAGCAATACTAACGGCAAACATTCAGCATAGACAAATGTTTTCTTATATTTGTTGAGAGCAGGGACATAGAAAAACCCGGTTCTATCTGAATAATCAACCAGTGACTAGCCATACCTTTAAAACTGGTTTTGAGCTAATATCTAAAACTGCAAATTAAAATGTTTGCAACTTATTGCCAAATAACCATGAAATGGTGGCATGAATACAAACCCATACACCTGGGGTCCAATATTGAAAATGGGTAAAGTGGAGTGCAAAGTTTAACACTACCTTCCCTATTGCCCATGACCCTGAGGATGCTATATTCAGTTGGATAGTACACTGGCGCTATCCTGTTGAATATAGGGGCATGTCAATGCAGCACTAAGCCAAGTGGCGCTGCCCCAACATGGATCCTGCCTGTGTAGGGAACAGTGCCACCAGACCAGTTAGTGCTGTTAGCTCCCAGCGCAATATTCAGACAGCCCCATGCAAATGAAGCCCATTTGGTATGCAAGGTGCTAAGGGCCATTGTGTGTGCCCATTAGGCACATTTACATTTGCATGGGAAGTGGCCAGGTTTGGCACCCTGTAACCAGCTCTGTCCCCACCCAATTACCCACTCCTGATAAAACATATATTCCTGGTGTCTAGTGGCACATTCACCCCACCAATCACCATCCTGAAACTGTCACAGTAATCGCTAGTACCTAGTGATCCTGTCCACCCTCCAGTCACCATCCCTGTAGCTGTCATGGTTATCCCTGGTGCCTACTGGTCCCCAACCCTCTGATCACCAATCTCATACCTATCACAGTAATCACTGGTGCCTAGTGATCCACTCCATGCTCCAGTCACCATCCCTGAAGCTCTTATAGTAATCCCTGGTGCCTAGTGGTCTCCCCACCCTCTGATTACTGTCACCATAGATGTCACAGTAATTCTTGGTGTCTAGTGGCTCCCCACCCTCTGATCACTGTCCCCAGCAAACCAAGATAATTTCCTGGTGTCTAGTGCTCCCCACCCACCCTCTGATCACAGGTTTATGTGATAATGGAAAACCTAAAAGCGATCGCGTTATCAGCTGAAATCACAGTGCCAAAATTGATTTTGGCAATCTGACTCCCAGTGCACTGCAAAATGGTGCCGGGGACTTGTTTTTAATGGTTTATGTGGGGGCTTTGCCCTGCACTGCCCTACTTAAGGATTCTCTAACTTCAGGGGTGCAAACCATTAAAAACAATTCAAAGCCAGGTGCAATAAAAATGTGCCAGTGCCTAGACCTGACCCAGCACCCTGCCCACCAATGCCACCTACTCACCCACCCACCAACCATGCCACGGGGCCAGTTCAGCAACCCACCGTGGCACCACCACTCATGATCACTCCCACCCTTGATGTGATGCTTGCTCCCCCACACATGCGTACATATAGCAATATCCCATCTCTATATTCATTGATGCCCCATCCAGCCACCCCACCTACCCTACCCCTAACCCGACGACATGCACAGGTGATTGGGTCACTGTTATTGTAGGCACCCAATCACCGATGCCCATGTCACAGAGCTACCCTGATCACTGTCCTTGGTAAAGTAAAATCATTTCCCTGGTGCCCAGTGGTCATCCTGCCCTCCAGTCACTAGCTCCAGTGTAATTTAAAATATCCCTGGTGACTAGTGCTCTCTTCTTCCTCCAGTCACCTGCCCGTCTATGAACAATTATTCCCTGGCATCTAATAGCAGCCCCGAGACTTCCAGGATGGAAAACCCACCCTGCCAACCCCTCCATACCTTTTGACTGTACTGTGCATCCCATATGGCAATGGAACAGCCCTCCTGTCACCTCCTCAGCAAGCCATCTTATAGAATGATAGGGAGCACATGTCCAATGTACAGTACAGTGTGTGCATCCCTATATTGTACAGGCAGCACAGCTTGTGTACTGCACAAGGAGTGCATGGCCCAGTGTACTGTACAGGGAGCAGGTTTCCTGTACAGTAAATGGGCCATGCTTCCTGTACAATATAGAGGACAAGCACTGTACTGTACACTGGAAGCATGCCCTTGTCTTTCCATATGGTGGTCAGCTGAGGAGGAGAGAGAGACAGGCTATGCTGGTCACCATATGGGATCTGCTCCCAGCTTAAGGTAATTGCATTTGTTAGTGCAGGCGGTGCAGAGGAAGGTGCCACTAGACACCAGGGAATAATTGTTTATAGATGGGCTGGTGATTGGAGGGTGGAAGCCAACTAGGCACCAGGGATAATTTAAATCACACTGGTGATGGCAATTGGAAGGCAGGGGACCACCAGGCACTGGGATTATCATGATAGCTACAGGGCTGGCAATTGGAAGGTGGGAGGACCATAAGGCACAAGGAATAATTTAAATTACTCTGGGGATAGCAATCAGAGTGCAGGGGCACCACTAGGCACCAGGGATTATCATGACTGCTATGGGGCTGGTAGTGGAGTGGGGAACCACAGGACATCAGGGACATTTTGTACTTTACTGGGGTTGGTAATTAGTAGCTAGAGGTGCCACTAGACTTCAGAATGGGTGTGCTCCCCAACTGCCAATGTGGTTGTTTACGGGGTTTTGATGGTAGTATTTGTTCTGTGCATAGTGTCCTGTGCTAACCCATTGTGCACATAAATGCTCTGAATATCTCACTGCACTAGAATTCCTGTCCCGCCCCTCCTTTGCCCACTGCATACATTCTTTTCTTTTCATGTGCTAAGAAAAAATAATCACTATAGTAATCTTGTTTCTTCCAGAGGATCGCACAGTATGATTAAACTAATACAGTCAGCCTTCAGTGTCGAACTGCTCTGGAGAGAATGGAATTTTCATCCAAATGACAGAATTCTAATTGGTTCATGCCAGTCTCTAACTGCTGCCCCTAGTAACTGCTGCACTCTGAAATGCTTCAGATTCATTGCACAGCCTAACAGGGTAGAGACCCTCTAGCTATCTAAAATAATATAGATTAAGCCCCTTTAATTGCTTCCCCAAAACAAATGTCCCTAAGAAAGTGACAACAACATGCCCAACTGGGTAAAACTTTAACATTAATCAAGCACAGACATGTGACAGCAGGGATGAAGGACTAAGTCTGTCCCTTATTTTCCCTAGGTTCAGGTAGTGGAGGCAGGGTGGGAGCTTTAATCATACTGTATGATCCTTGGAAGAAACAAGATTACTATGGTGAGTGGTTTTCCCTCTAACCCCAGGAATCACACAGCATGATTAAACTTTGCAGACTACCAAGTAGTACCTTTGGAGGTTGGGCAGAGAACCTATTTAGGAACAAGTTCTGCACCACTGCTATGCCAAATGTGGCATCACTTCTGGACTGTAAATCCAGTGAAATAATGCTTGGTGAAAGTCTGGACAGTTTTCCATGTAACTGCCTTGCAGATTTCCAGTAGAGGAATATTTCTTGCTGTAGCCACTGAAGCAACAGTACCCCTGGTGGAGTGTTTCCTGAGACCCAGGAGAACCTGCTTACCAATGTTACTGTAACAGAACTGTATGCAAGCCACTATCCAGTGTACAATGGTTCATTTGGATGCAGGTCTACCTTTACCCTCTTCCCCATAAGTGAGGAACAGCTGGGTATGTTCAGATCTATGAGCCTTGGTTCTTCAAAGATAGGCTAAGTGCTTTCTTGACATCCAGGCTGTGTAGTCTTCTCTCAAATGAGTTTAATTCTCAGTGAACAAAAAACATGGGTAGTGTAATAGATTGATTCAGGTGGAAAGCTGAGACCACTGTAGGAAGGATTTTCCTATTGGTTCTAAGCACCACTTTAACCCTGTGGAAGGAATAGAAGTTTATGTCAGTGCACAGATCCTGTAACTCACTGATTCACCTGGCTGAAGTAATGGCCACAAGAAAAACAGCTTTATATGTGAAATACTTCAAATCTGCAGTTGCCATTAGCACCAAAGGGGCCCGTGAGCTTGGCAATACAAATGTTTAGATTCCAGGTCAAAACTGGCTCCTTAAGGGAGGGTGGAGGTGGTCAAGACCTTTGAAAAACTTCTTAAGGACAAGGTGAGAGGACATAGACCTGTCTTTACCGCTGAGATATAGACTGAGGTTGCAGCTAGATGGACCTTTACTGTAGAAGGTCTGAGGCCCAGAGTATGGAGGTGGGTCAAGTAGTCCAATAGGCTACAAAGACCAGCCTTGGAGGAATTAATATCGCTTTCTGAGCATCAGATAGTGAACCTTTTCCACTCTGAAGTGTAAGTTTTCTTAGTGGATGGTTTCATTGACCCCAAGCACAGTCAGAACTTCTTCAAAAGGTTTAGGCTGGCAAATTCTAAGTCTTCATGAGCCAAGCCTTCATCCTCAGGCATCTGAGGTTGCAGTTCAGGATTCTGTCCTGGGAGGGTGTCAGTTGGTTGTGCCTCTGGGGCAGGTAGATGGGCTGTGATGCTGACAGGGTCAGTAGGAGAGATTACCATGGTTGCCACACCTAGTCTGGTGCCACTAGAATCATTGTTGCTGGCTGTGACCTGAGCTTGATCAGGGTTCTGAACAACATGGGGACAGGAGGAATGCATACAACCAATCCAGAATCAGGGCATCTACTGGGACAGTGCTCCTGCTGGGGGCCTGCAACAGTACTAAGGAAGCTGATAGTTGTCTCTGGAGGCAAAGAGATCTATCTCTGGGATGCCCACCTTCTGAATACTGACCGGAGTATCTGAGTATTCAGGGGCCACTTTGGTGATTCTGGGTGATCCTGCTGAGGAGCCTACCAGGATGATGTCCTTCCCTGGTAGGTGGATGCCTGACAGAGTCACCTACAGGGAACAGGCCAAGCTCCAAATCTTCATTGTCTCTGTGCACAGTGGGTTTGACCTGGTCCCCTTTGCTTGTTGATGTAGTACATGGTGGTAATGTTGTCTGTTTTGATCTGCACTACCTTGCTTTTTAGGTGTGGAGCAAAGCATGTGAAACCAGCTAAACTGCCCTGAGCTCCAACAGGTTTATGTGTATGAGTTGCTCCTGAGGTGACCAAGTGCCACTGGCTGTTAGGTTGAATATGTGTGCTCCCTAGCCTAGAAGAGAGGCTTCCAAAGGTAAGCACCACTGATGGCTGCTCCCACTAGAAAAGGGTTCCTTCTCTGAGGTTCTCCTGACTGACTACCAGTGCAGGGTCTGTAACAGGGTTTTGTAACTGGCACTAGCTTGGACATTGGATCCTTGCAACTGAAACTCTATGTTTCTCATTTGAAACCTGGATCCTGGCACTACTGCTATAGCAGCTGCCATAGGGCTGGCAGCTGCAATAACTGTCTTGCTGGCCTGTTTTTTTAGCTGAAATGACTCCACCAGCTGTAGGATACTGTTTACTCTGTCCCTGGAAGGAACACTCTTCCCTGGGTGGTATCCAGCTCTGTCTGTATGAAGTTCAGGATCGGGGCTGGCACCATCTGAGATGTTTGGGCATTTACCAGGAAGCCCAAGGACTCAAATGTGGCTCTGGTGAGGCCAGTAGGTCCCTGGCTAGATGCAGAGACTGTCCTACTACCAACCAGTCATCTAGGTGTGGGTATACTGTCACCCTTGCCTTCTCATATGTGTCACTACCACTACCAGATACTTTGTGAATGCCCTGGGGATGACGCTAAGCCAAATGGCATGGCTGTGAACAGGTAGTGGCCTGATGGCAATCTAAACCTCAGGTACATTCTGTGGAAAGGTCTGATTGGGATGTGAAAATTGGCATTCTTTAGATCAAAGGATGCCAACTAATCTCCTTTTGCAGTGAGGGAATAATCATGGCCAAAGTGACCATCCTGAACATTGGTTTTGACATGTTTGTTCAGAATTCTCAGATCCGAATTGGTCACCAGTCCCTGTTTTTCTTTTGTATTAGGAAGTATCTGGAGTAGAATCTGTTTGCCCTCTGTAGAAGGGGTAACAGATTATACCACCCTAATGAAGAGCAGATCTGTCACTTCTGACTCCAACAGAGTTCGTTCCACAGGAGTAGCTGGGGCAAACTTTCTGGCTCTTAGTTTAGGGAGGGATTTGAAGCTTAGAGACAGTCCCGGATCACTACTTCTAAGACCCACTTGTCTGCCATGATGAAGTTCCAAGCTTGGAGGAAATGAGCCAGCCTGCTGCCTACTGGTATGGAGAGGTGACCTGTGCCACCCCATCAGGAGTTCTGCTTGGGCTGGGCCTAAGTTTGAGGAACCTGGGCAGACCTCTTCAGGTCCTTCTGCCTATACCATTAAAAAAAACCTGATTTGTTGGTAGTCTGGCATTGCTTGAGCCTGAAAAATGGGTCTGAAATAGCATCCCGTGCCCCTGCCTCCCCTGTACTGGGACCTGCAGGAGGTGGATGGCTTATCCCTTGCAGAATAACTTCTGTAAGTGGGTTTGTATTCCTCCACCTTTTTCATGTATGCCTCAGTTTTATCCCCAAAGAAGAATCACCTTTGCAGGGAAACCCATTACTTAGTCTATGTGTCCTGGGGCAGGTTTGTGGCTCTTAGCCAAGCAAAGTGCCTGAGTGACACTGTGAGTGCCGTGAGTCTGACTGTAATGTCATTTGCATCCACAGCCATATGGAACTGGTACTTGATGGCTTCCAAAGCTGTCCTGGCCATTGCTGACAGATCCACTGCCATCTACCTAGGGATTTTGTCAGTCATGGCTAATACAGAGTAACAGAGGATTCCTGATATTGGACTGCATAGACCATGTAGTTGGCCTGCCTTACTAAAAGTGACAGGTGCCCTTTTACCCATCCCATCAAACTTTGTGGAATCTTTGTCAGGAGGGTGGGATGACAAAGGTATGCCAGCCTGGCCATGTGCTGCAACCTGATCCCCCAACGTGGTTCAAATGGTTAAACAGAAATGCAAAATTTGCCCTGTTGAGATGATATTTCTTGTCAATTTTCTTATCTACCCCTGGTATAGAAGTAGGAGTTTGTAAGATCTTTAACACAGCTTTTCTTAGGGTTTTGTGTTAGGGAACAGGGACATTTTGTGGGGGCTAACCCCATCATGTCAAGGAAATCTGCTTCCTCTTAATCCTCAACTGTCTCCTATAGGGACAGGTTGAAAGTGTCAACCATTTGTTTGTCAAAAGAATAATGTGAAGTGTAGTCCTCTGGTCCCTTGGAGAGGAGCTGAAATCTTTCTCAAGGGACACCTCTGGTTCAATGGGTTATCCTTCTTCTTCCTCCTCCTCCCTCTTCTTAATACACAAACACTGGTTTCTGGGCCATTGGAACCCGGGCAGGAACCCATGCAGGCATCAAACTGCAGCCTGCAGATCCTGCAGGATCTGTTGAGCTTTGCTATGTCCTCAGCTGAGGCAAGCTGGACAGTCAACTGAGAGTTCCTTTGATTTTTCAGCAGGAGATGCAGCTGTATGCTTTTCTTCACGTCTTTGTTTTGCTGGAACTGGTTCATTAGTCAGTTCCACTGGCCTTTGTTTTTGTGGAGTCAATTTTCTCTGTGGATATTGGATCCACTGACTCGAGCCTGTCTTTTTAGAGGAGGTAGTAAGTGCTTCATCAGAAGTCTTAGGAGAGGAAGGTCACCATTTCCTCCAGTTTCTTAGATATTTTCTTCAAGATCTTAGGGCAAAACATTTTGTAAATTTCACAACTGGCAAATATGTGACTGACTCCCAAACAAGAAACACACAGGCCATGTCTGTCTGCCTTAGCAACAATTTGGCCAGCTAATGCAGCTTTTGAACCCAGTCAGTTATATCTTTTCTTAGGTTTAGGGACTTCTGACATGGATGTTGAAACCAACAAAAACTTAGTTTAAAAATGATTGGGTCCTGAACCAACTGAAATATAAACACAATAACACCAGCAATCGCTTCCCCAAAGATATAGGAACCAAATGAAATATATAAATATATAATACAAATGATTGGTTCCCTGAACCAAATGGACTTGAAAGCCACCCAATTCCTGACAGGAAAAGGAACCGTGGCTGAATAAAAATTAAAATAAACAAACAAACATTATAGGTGCAGTAGGAACCAGAGCGTAAAGGAATATAAATACTTTATAAGAGGTAAAAAACTCAGAAACTGTGGTTCCTGGAGTTCCATGGAACCAATGAGAAACCCAAAAATAAAGAAATAAAACCCAAATCACTAACTAATAAACCAGAAAGGAGAAGCAATAACAAATAATAATGAATAAAACATTATTTATCAAAAATCAAATATAAACAAGTAAGTTGAGGAGAGCTCTCAAAGCATCTGAACTGGCAGGCAGAGTAATGAATCTGAAGCACTCAGAGTGCAGCAGTTACTATGGGCAGCAGTTTGAAGTTGGCACATGCCAATTAGAGTTCCATCATTTGCATAAATGTAATTCTTGCTGGAGCAGTTTAACACTGAAGGCTGACTGCATTAGTTTATTCATACTGTGTGATTCCTCATGTTAGAATCCTGTTAGTTCATGCATAAGCTCCCTCTGAATATTGCACATGGGTACAAACCCCAAGCAAACAGGCCACTATCACTTTGTCCACTGGCCAGAGTTTTGAATATCTGGCTCCTGATGTTTTGGCCATTTTAGAATCTTGGCTGACCAAAAAAGCAGATGACACAATTATATATTGAGCAGTATATATCCTGCAGTACGGACATGGTTGGAAAAAGGGAGAATTTATTATTTATATAAAAGAGAATATTAGTGTAAAATGTCTTGATTTGGAGACCCTAACATCAGAAAGTTACAGATCATTTGTTGAAATAACCCTAGGTCATAAAAGAAGTTAATAGTAGGGTGTATATAACCCACCTAAGTATAAATTAGCAGGGTGGGAGGATCTAATAAATATGGTGGATGATCTTGAAAATATAGAATTGGTTTTACTGGGCAATATTAACCCTTAGGCTGCCAATACAATAAGAATGTATAGGAATTCTGGACTGATACATCAGCCCACAGCATAGCAAGGGTTAAATCTGAATTGCTTGTAACCTGATGTCAATAAATTTACTAGTCTATTGCAGAAAACGACATGTGCATGATTCAATTACCTTCCTATGCTCAGAGTTTTCATTACCAAACTGATATTCTGAGAGGCTTGTCATTTTTTGTTTACTCCTCTGGCAGTCATGCCCTGCACTATTCATTTGTCATGTGTTCAATGTAATTGTATGTCTCCATTATTTGTTCTGTGTGATACCATATGCCTTGTATCTTGCTCTATTGTATAGTGTCTGCAAAAAACATTGTTAATGCACCATTAGGGTTCCAGAGACAAAAGTAGGGAAATGTGGTCTTGGGTTCCCCAGCATAATAGCCCACCTCACACCATCCTGAATACAGGAACAGGCTTGAGGGGTGTGCCTTGGGGATGTGAACCTAAAGCACCCCATTCCATGATTAAGTGAGCTAAGATGGGCACAGTGTAGGAGAATGAGGTGAGTATTAGGGTTCCACAACCCAAGGCACACCCCTCACACCTCTTCCTGCATGCATCGTGGAGGTGGGGCATGAGGTTGGGAACCCCAAGACAACATTTCCCTACTTTTGTTGCTGGAACCTTAATAGTACATTAACAATGTTTTGTGAAAATTTCCTTTATTTTTAAGAAAGTATAATCATAGGCATATTTTCTTGTGGGAGTGCAGAACCCTCTGGGCTCTGCTCTCCCAACCATCCATAATTTTTAGAGATTGTAATTGTATCCTCATTTTCTTGTGGGAGTGCAAGGTTCTTTTGGGACCTGCACTCCCATCCTCCATAATCCTCTGCATATTTGTGTGTGGGAGCACAAGGCCCTTTAGGCCCTGCACTACCATGTGTATAGAAGGTCTACACTCCCATCACTCCATAATGGTATTCATATTTGCATGTGGAAGTGCACAGAGCCGTCCATTACATAATTTTGAGGTACTGTAATTGTATCCCTATTTCCTGTGGGAGTGCAGGAACCTCTGAGCCCTGTTCTCCCATCAGTCATAATAGTATCCGTATTTGAGGGTGGGAGCACAGTGCCCTCTGGGTCCTATGCTCAATTCATGCATCATTTTGAAATAGTGTAATGCTGCCCTTCTTTGCCTGCCCGCCCTCCCATCCTGCAGTGTGCAGACCCCAAAACATCTGCCATTGCAATGTGATCCTATAGAAACACAGGAAATTGTAAACCTGTGGAACTTGACACCAAATTAATATACTTTCATGAAACTAGAAAAAAAAAAACATCAGTTTTGCAAGCTCTTTTGCACACTAAAAATTTCAAACAAAAATTGCAAAGTGTTTCTTCACAGCAGAGTGGCAAAGAAACAACTGGGTACACCTTCCATTACAATGTTATCCTATGGAAAATTAAGCAAAATATAACCCACAGAACTCCAGAGCAAAGTAATATATTTTTTGCCAAAGCAGCAAAAGGCACATCTGTGACAAAGCCCTTTATACCATGACATTTTCAGACCAAAATTCAAAACCACTTGATCACTGTGAAGTAACAAAAAAAACTATAAAAACATTTTTTCACAAATATCTGAATTAAATCTTTTCCACAGTTCCTTTTTGCAATTTGCAGAAAAGAAAATCCTTTCTACAAATTGCAAAAAAAAAGTCCTGTTTCACCAAAACATTTTTCTACAGTTTGTGAAAAAGATTTTACACATGATAAAAGAGCACATTTCAAAATAATAAAAACTAACTGCAGATCTGATTTTACAGGCACTGATTAGGTAAACACAACTGTTGTGTTTTCCTAAAGTCCACTATTTTTCAGTAATTTAATTGTCACCGTTAACTGAAAACAAGATGGTGGCAGTGCGAAGAAAGATACTACATTGTGATAAAAGATCCCACATTTCAAAAGTGGGTTCTGCATTTGCAATAAAGAATCCTTTTTCAAGGGAACATGTAGCTTTTCTGATAGGAAATAATGGGAAACTCTGAACTGTAATAACTTTGGAATGAATTAACATTTTTCATTAAATCTTCAAAGGGCACATCTGTGACCCAAGACCTTTCTTCCTAAAACTTTAAGACCAACATTCCAAGCCATTTCTGTGCAGCAGCATGACAAAAATTTTAAAATAAACAAGCATTTGTCAATGTCAAATGTTGCTTGCTTGTATGTGCTGTGTAGGTATTTGGAAGTCAGTGGAGACAAATATTGAAAATTTGCAAACTTACGGCGGCGTAGGAACAGCGCAATGCACACTCGTGAAACAGTCATTTTAGGAAGTTTGTGACCAAATTTTCAGCATAGCCATTTAAGACCTCTGCTCATGAACAGTGTCACTGTGATTTTCTTAATGTGTCCCATACATTGATTTCATACACCGACTGCTTCATTGTATGCGCTAGATGGGCGGAAACACGTTGTGGGCGAGATGTGAAAAATGACAGCCATACTCTCATAAGGAGGTGTGGTAAAATGGCAATGTTGGAAATCTGGGTGAAAATATTGAAAATTTGCAAACTTACAAGCGTGCGTAGGAAGTGCATAGCAACCTCATAAAACAGTCATTTTAGGAATTTTGTCACCAAATTTTCAACATAGCCATTTTAAGACCTCTGCTCATGAACAGTGTCACTGTGATTTTCTTAATATGTCCCATACAATGATTTTGCGCTGACTGCACCATTATAAGCTACATGGGCGGAAACACATTTTGAGTGAGATGTGAAAATGTTAGCTGTAGTGCTCATAAGGGTGTGGTAAAATAACAATGTTGAAAATCTGGGTGAAAATATTGAAAATTCACAAACTTATAGTGCGTGGGAACTGCATAATGCAGGCTTGTAAAACAGTCATTTTAGGAATTTTTCACCATATTTTCAACATAGCAATTTTAAGACCTCTGCTCATGAACAGTGTCACTGTGACTTTCTTAATGTGTCCCATACAAGTGATTTTGTGCACCGACTGCGCCATTGTCTTCATGACGGAAACACGTTTTAGGCAGATGTAAAATGACAGCTGTACTGCTCATAAGGAGGTGTGATAAAATGACAATGTTGAAAATCTGGAGTGAAAATATTGAAAATTTGTGAACTTCTGATCTCGCGTAGGAACTGCGCGCGCCGCAGCGCATAAAACAGTTATTTTAGGAATTTTTTCACAAAAATTTCAACATAGGCTTTTGAGCCCACCTTATGAACACTGGCAGTGTCATTTCATTAATTAGTGCTGAAAGGTGATTTCATGCAGTGACTGCGAAATCACCCTTCGAACCTGATTAACACCATAACAGTGAAAGCATTCATGAGAAGGGGTCCCAAAAACCCCATGTTGAAAATTTGGTGCAAAATTCAAAAATACCTGAGATATGCAGACAAGTTGAAAAACCCTATTTATTACATTATACAGCTTACGGCATTTCCTCAGTTTGCGGTCAGCTTTGAAGAGTGCAGATGTGTTCCCAGTCCACCAAAGATCATTGCACCAGAGTCCAGAGGTAAGTAAGGGGTGGGAGGTGGGGAGGCAGGCACAGTGGTGGCACGGTGGGGGGGCAGAGACAGCGAGGACCATTTTTGTGTTTCAGGCTTTTTTTTTTTAAAAAGGAGGACGACGCGGGACATTTGCCATGCTGGGGTGGGCTCCCAGAGTGGCACAAGGATAACTGTTTGGGGGCTGGAGCCGACGGGGATTGGGCACCCGGTCAGTGATAGCATCTGTTGCCATGCTGGGGTGGACTCCCAGCGTGGCACCCTACTCTGGGGAAACAGTGGAGCTGATGGGGGAATGGGCACCCCATCAGCTATACAATGTGTAGCCATGCTGGGCGGGCACCCAGCATGGCACAGTCATGGGGGCGAGGCATGCAGTATGCATGCGGCGTGTGTTGTGTGTGTGTGTGTGTGTGGGGAGCATGCATGAGCAGGTGATATCTACCGCTGCTCACTGAAGTGTAGCTCCCTTTCAACTGTACACCACTGCATTTCGGACTGCTGTCATAGACAGCTCTAGCAGGCATTGGAGAACTGCGGCCGTGCCTGCAAACACACTGACTGAATTGGAAGAGGGCTGCCACACCTCCAAAAACTCGGATGATGGCACTATGTTTCTTGCACATGCGTGCAAGCAACATAAAATGGTAACTTACCTGTTTAACAGTCCATGCCTCTGCAACCACATATCTGACAAAGAAGCTTGCCACATTAAGTGATCTTTGGTCCCTGATAGAGCATGCAAATTTCATGGAATCACTTGAACAGTTCTGAAGCTATTAAGTGCAACATTTCAGTTTATCATTGAAGTGAAGACTGAATCCTAACTTAGAGTGCTACTGTTAGTTGCTGTATTGTTTCTTGCATGACACGATGCACAAATTAGGAGATTTGATGCCTTTATTGGACCAATGGAATTACAGGAAGACCTAAAGCTTTCAACCCTAACAGAGGTCTTCAGAAGAAGAAATGGCATATATTTAAGAAAACTCACTTTTAAAAGTCCAGAGGGGAAAAAAACATTTAAACCAAGAGTGTGACAGATTAGCCATTAGTCAAGAAATACAACCAGAGATAAGCAAGCATCGATGAGACTAATAAGTCAAAGGTCACAGAATCAAATGTTAGGTAGTGACTCCACAGATGCTTCAAATCTCACGAAACCATGTTAAAGAAAAATGTGTGTGTGTGTGTGTGTGTGTGGGTGTATGCATGCATGCATGTGTTCTAAACATTTAAACAGCAGTTCTGCATGTGTAAAACTAATAGATTAACTCACCCACCTTTTTCTTTTTTTGGTAAAACTCACCCTTGTAAAACCAGGAAGTATAATGAGAAACTGTGGTGTCTTATCACTTAATGAAACTGCAGACACGCTGCACTAGCAGAATATGAGACTACACATGATTTTGTACATACATTTTCAATGCTGGCTCTATGTAATTATGTTTCTCTCTGTAACTATATGTTCATTTGTCAGTATTATTTGTGAATATTTAAACTCACACTGTTTAAACATGTGCAATCTGCAACTAGTGTTCATTAGTCAGTATTGTTTGTGAACATTTAAACTGAAACCGAGACAGGACCACCTTGTAAACAAGGCTCTGTTGCTAATCTGTCACACTCATGTTTTGAATGTTTTGTTTCCTCCTGGCTTTTAAAAATGAGCTTTCCTAAATACATGCCATTTCTTCTTTTGAAGATCTCTGTTGGAGGTTGAAAGCATAAGGTCTTTCTGTAATCTCTATTGGTCTGACAGCAGGTATCAAATCACCTAATTTGTGCATCTTGTTCATACTTATTGTAATTTCCTTTCTGTTAACTCCAACATTGTCAATGGTGCCCACCCAGGAGCCTTGCTGCTGAAGAGAATATTGTCTGGGATGCCAGCACTGGGATGTTCTTTGTTTTATAATGCACTTCTGAAAGTAAGTTTGTCTGGACATCATTCTATAATTTACCTGCTGTGCTTATATATATAGATATGCTAAACAAACTCTGGCCAGCGCCAATAGGGCTGCTGGAGAGAGAATGTGGGTCTTTTTAGGATATGAGGAGGCTCATAAAGTTACAATTGGCAATAAAGGTAATGAAAAGTATAACATCAGACCTGGTATTAACTACCCACAAGGCATATTTTCAGCAGTTGCTTACAAGATGAAAGTATTAAAAACACTTCACATATAAACCACAATAACAGTAAATATAAATGTATATATAAATAGTCTACAACCACCTCCAAGACTACCTTGAATCACACAACCTACAATCCCCTTATCAGCATGGATTCAGAAGGAATCACAGCACCCAAGCTGCTCTGATAAAAGTAACAACAGACATATACAGTGGCGTGAAAAGTATTTGCCCCTTCCTGATTTTCTCTATTATTGCATATTTGTCACACTGGATGTTTTCAGGTCTTTAGACAAAATATAATATTAGATAAAGGGAACCTGAGTGAACAAATAACACTTTTTTTTTTTACTTATTTCATTTATTTAATGAAAAAGTTAACCAACACCAACTGGCACTGTGTGAAAAGTAATTGCCCCTAGTTAAATCAACCCCATTAAAGGGATAATTAGAGTCAGCTGATTGAACACAGCCAGGCTTGATTACAGCCAGTCCTGCTCAATATAAACCTCACTTATTTTGGCCCTTACCATCAGAGTCACGTTGCCAGCACAAAGATTCAACAAGCACATTATGCCATGATTAAAGGAAGTTCCTGAAAAGATCAGAAAAAATTTGTTGCCCTCTATCAGTCTGGAAAGGGTTACAAAGCTATTTCTAAGGCTCTGGGACTCCATCGAACCACAGTGAGAGCCATAATCTCCAAATGGAGAACACTTGGAACAGTAGTGAGCCTTCCCAGGAGTGGGCGGCCTGCCAAAATTACTCCAAGGCGCAGTGTAAAATCATCCAAGAAGTCTCAAAGGATCCTAAAACAACATCCAAGAACTGCAGGCTTCTCTTGCCTCAGCTAAGGTCAGTGTTCATGACTCCACAATCAGAAAGAGACTGGGCAAAATGGGCTTCATGTGAGAGTAAAGCGGAAACCACTGCTAACCAGAAGAACATAAATGCTCGTCTCTCATTTGCCAAGAAGCACCTGGATGATCCACAAGCCTTTTGGGAAAATGTTCTATGGACAGATAAGTCCAAAGTGGAACTTTTGGACAACATGGATCCCATAATGTCTCGTGTAAAGCAAACACAGCATTCCACAGTAAGAACACCATACCAACAGTCAAACATGGTGGTGGTAGTGTGATGGTGTGGGGTGCTTTGCTGCCTAAGGACCTGGATGACTTGCCATAATTAAAGGAACCATGAATTCTGCTCTGTACCAGAAAATTCTTAAGAGAATGTCCAGTCATCCTTCCGTCAGCTGAAGCTGAGCGTAGTTGGGTCATGCAGCAAGACAATGATCCAAAGCATAAAAGCAAGTCCACATCAGAATGGTTAAAAGAAGTAAAATTAAAGTTTTGGAGTGGCCTAGTCAAAGTCCAGACTCAAACCCAATAGAGATGCTGTGGCAGGACCCTGAAACGAGCAGTTCATGCTCGAAAACCTACCAAATGTTACTGAATAAAAGCAGTTCTGCGAGGAAGAGTGGGTTAAAATTCCTCCACAGCGATGTGAAAGACTGATATTGAATTATAGGAAGTGTTTGATTGCAGTCATTGCAGCTAAATGTGGCATAACCAGTTATTAAGTGTAAGGGGCAATTACTTTTCACACAGTGCCAGTTGGTGTTGGTTAACTTTTTTTCATTAAATAAGTGAAATTAAAAAAAAAACAAGTGTTATTTGTTCACTCAGGTTCCTTTATCTAATATTACATTTCTCTAAAGACCTGAAAACATCCAGTGTGACAAATATGCAATAATAGAAAATCAGGAAGGGGCAAATACTTTTTCACGCCACTGTATCTTGCCATGGATGAGGGCCATGCTACAGGTGCCATTTCTGTTAACCATACTAAGGTATTTGATCTGGTAAACTATGATCTTCTGCAGCACCAGCTGCATACTCTAGGTCTGGATAACAATGCCCAGAACTGGGTAAAAGCTATCTATCATGCTGCACTCAGAGAGTCAAATTGAATGGCTCCTTCTCTGAACCCAGGCATATAACACATGGAGTATTGCAGGGATGCATCTTAGGACCACTTCTATTTTCCCTCTTCATTAATGACCTCCCCCATTCATGTGGTGGTGCCTCAGTGCATCTTTATGCGGATGATGCCATTATCTATCGTTCCTCATCAAATACTGACCAAATTAATAGGGCTCTTGCCAATGACTTTGCTTCCTTTGAGGACTGGTTCAGCTGTCATCAGCTAGTCCTCAACACAAAGAAAACTAAATGCATGTTGTTCTCCGACACCCTTCTACAAAGGATCCTCCACCCTCCTTAATATCATATCAAACAAGGGTGACACCCTGAAGACAGTTATGTCCTTCAAATATCTAGGCTTCACCCTGGACACTGCACTCTCTTTCAATCTTCATGTCTCCAACATTTTCAAAACCATGAATCAGAAGCTTGGATTGCTCTATCAATTCACCCATTTCTCACCTCTGCCTCCAGCCTATGAATTGCTTCCACATCGCTCACTCCCCTCTGACCTATGGAGCCCCTTTGCTGCAGACTACTAATTAGTCTCTCTCTCTCTCTCTCCTTTCCTAGGCCTACCATAGTATTGGGAGGTTCGCTCTGGGAGCCAACTCCCGTTTTCACCACTGTGAAGTCCTCTCCTGTCTGGGCTGGTTAACCTACAAATCTAAATTGAAGAACTTCTTCAGGTGCCTTATTTATAAATGTGTCCACTACTTCACGCCCCCAGCCTAAGGGATATAATAAGCTTAAGAAAAACTCCTCGACCCTCCACTCAAGCATCTCTACCCCTCCTAGATATTCCCAAACTGCACTAACCTCCACTAGGAGGTCCTTCTCATTGCTGCTATCTCTGGCTGGAACTGTCTTCCTCCACTTGTCCTGAACATTACCTCCCTTCCTCTAGTTAAGTCCTGCCTATATGCCTCCCTTGTTTCCCCTATCTCCTGTTCCTGTCTTCACTGATGCACCTTACTTCTCCAGTCCTGCCCCTATCCTACTCCTCTTCCCTTTCCTCTTTCTCCCTTTATACATTTATAGCACTATGCTTGTATCCACTTGTCATAGCACTCATTCTATGTAGCATTTATGTCTGTGCATAGCTCTATATGGCTATACACCAATTGTACATGGAGTTGATGATGCTTTGCTGATATCCCATTTACCTGTCTGTACACTGTACTGCTCTGTAATATTTGTTGTACTGTACTGTAATATATTTGACCCCAGATTGACCCTGAAAAAGGGACTGTAATTGCCTCAGTGGTCTTACCCGTCAACAAAATTCAAATAAATAAATATCAAAGACCATTTTGCACATGTTGGGGTGAAGCACTAGGGATACAAAATGTTTAGGTGTTCATCCATATATAGTTCTTCTCTTGAGAGACATTTTCTCTTGCACTGTGAATCCAATGAACTCTGCAATACAAAATACAAATGTCAGGCATGTATTCTAAAAAGCAATAAAAAGCAGGACATTATTATATCAGATGCTCATTTAGTCATAATCATTCAGTGGTAGCTTTAGAGAAGTGTCGCAGTACTGAGATATACCTAGAAGTTTCTCAGTACTGTAGTCACCTAGGAATGCTGAGGCAGAAAGAGGCAGAATCACATTACAGTCAATGCCAATTGCAACTTGAATGCAGTGGTACCTCAGTAGTACCTCAAGGTAGGCAACTTTTAGATAACTACTACTGTAATACAATTAAAAAATCTTCTGTTTCAAAGTATGCCTGCCAGCTTTATGTACAGGAAATAAAGACTGTCTATAGAAATCATTCACATCTGAGGCTATAGCAAGCCACAAGGTATAGATCCATTATGGCCAAGCATCTGATATAATGATGCCTACTTTTTATCTAATGTTTTAGAATAGATTCCTTTGGAATCATTATACTACATAATTCATTGGTTCCACAGTTCTAAAGAAAATGTCTCTCAAGAGATGTGATTTATAAATGAATACCTTTCAATTTTATATCCTCATTGCTTCACTCCAACATCAGCAAAATGGATTTCTAGACTGTTTATATTTCCTGATATTGTAGTTTATATGTAAAGCTATTTTTATAATTACATGCACTAGCCAACTGTGAAAATATACCTTTTGGGTAGCTTAAACCAGGTTTGATATACTTTTCATTACCTTATTTGCGGTTGTAATTTTTTAAGTGCCTCCTCGCATCCTGAGGATGCATCATGTTCATTGTTTCAAATTTTTTTTTTTTACACATCACTGGTGGTGGATAATACAATAATAGGTTACAACAGCACTACAAATAAAGCATAAGGAAAAACAGTGATGTCCGAATGGCATACCACAGACAGAGACAGGGATTAAACAGTGCTGGGCAATAAGCACTACCCAGGTCACTGTCCATAGTTCTAGGAAGAAGACAAGGGCTGGAAAATTGAAAATTGTGGATGAGTTGTTCCCATGGTAGAGAGGACTGAGACATGGGGCTGCTTGACCACAATGGTAGTAGAGATCAGGGTTCTAATCCTGGCATTCAGAATTTTGTTTTGTTCTGTAAACCAACTCCAACACAGAGTTGATCATTTTAGTTAGAGGGGTGTGGGGCACAGCTCCCACTAAAATAAGTGTTTGGACTGGTATCAGTCAACAGTGTACTGTGACTGCTATCAGTGACATATCCTTACTTGCCACATTTGTTCCGCGACTGTTCTACATAGTGCTGTATGGAAGGTACTGTTATTACAACACTGTTCATACCGGGTTAATCAGACCTAGTGACAGATTATATAAGGGCATTTCTGCATTAAGTTGCTAACTCTGATAGAACTCTGCTTCTGGAATGAAACATTAGTTGTTTTGCCCCAATATGGCATAACATTGCTCCCTGATATTCAATGCACTACTGCGCTTTTGTTTTTAGTATTCATCTGTGAATTCCCATATGCTTTTCTATTAAGTTGGTCAAAGTTTTTCTGCTGACTATGGAATAACACTGTTTTTATTTGATGTACAAATGGCAAGTACACAAATGTGCAATAGTACAATGAATAGCAGGGAGCAATACTGCAATACTGTAGATTAATTCAGAAAACAACTAAGGTTTATTTGGGCTCTCATTGTCTGCTTAATTTTTTATTGCCTGTTGGACCAGGGGCTGGACACCTAGTGTTAGAATGGAGGTTTGGCAGCACTGGGGTTTGGCTGTCATTGTTTGCTTACTTTTTCATTTACTGTCTGACTCTAGGTTTAGGCACTTGGTGTCAGAACTGGGGAAGTCTGGTGGCAACAGGATTGAGCAGCAAGTGGCTACTTGCTTTCATTTTAGTTTACCACCTTGCCCCATAATTGGGGGCAGGGAGGCGGCACTGCAGCTTGGCTCCTGGTGGCTGTAGCTGCCTGAATCAGGACTCACCCACCAACCCTGCCCACCAAACTAGAACTACATTGACATTGCTTGCAAGCTGCTGCACAGCAGCTCCCCAACCAACATTATAGCTAACCTATAAAGAGCTGTACTAATCTGTACTACTGCAGAGTTTTTTCATAAAATACTAGAGCACAGTCTGGTCAGTAATGAGAGAGTGCAGCACCAGCTAGCCACCAGCCCAGCCAGTAGCTGTAGCGCAGAGTCAGACTCTCAAGTAAAATTCCTGTCAGCAGCAAAAACAGCCAAGAAAGAAACTGGCTGCAGAACCAGAGTGACAGGGTTCTGACTGCTTGTGTCTTTTGTTAAGGTAATCAGATGGGTTTATTTGAAAATGTCTCAGTACTGTGTGGAGAGGAGGAGAGACTCAAAAGAGATAATGCATGGTCCTAAATCTCTGACCTGCCACTGCGGTGGCCAATTGATTGAAGACTATTTTGGTAGGTGGATACATGCTGTAAAGGGTTGGGATGGCAATTTCTTCTTGTTCAGGTGATGGCAAAAGCTATACTTCTCCTGCACTGGGGAATAGCTTTGCTTTCCTTGGTTGGGGGCCCTGATTCTCCCAGCTTGGGGTGAGGATGGCCCTTCTTCTTTTATCTTGGGGAAGGTATCCCCTGTTTCTCCTAGCTCAGGGGTGGCCCTGCTTTTCCTGGCTTGGGTGTCCATATCTTCCGGGTGATGTGGCCCAGTCTCTCCTGCTAGAAAGCAGGGGCAGGGCCATCTCCCAAGCCAGGAAAAGCAGAACCATCCATTCAAGCCAAGAGAAGCTGGGTCATCCATATCCTTACTCCCAAGACAGGTGAAGCAGGGCCATCCCCATAAAAAATTTAATGGAATTTTTTTTAGAAACATAACATTCATCATTATTTCAAATACTCAAGAAGCAAGCATGAATATGCACATATGCTTTCCATTCCAGTTTCAATAGGTGCCCTGGCTTCCAACTGTTGTGCCTAGCCAGTGCCCTGGTCAAAAAGTAAGTTGGAGCTGCCACTGTTGCTAGCATTACATGTTGTGAAACTTGATCAAATAGAAATAAAAAATGTAAATGTGGAGGTGGACATTGAAGAGAAAATAAAATGAAACAGGCAAGTAATTTGCAAACTGTGCAAAACACAATGCCTTTATGTACTAAAGAATAAAATAAAATATCAGCCTGTATGTATATAAGAGCACATAGGAAGGCTGAAGATTAATGACCGGCATAATCAAAGGTTAAGACTCAAATGTATTGCAAGGTCATCTGAGAACAGGAGAAGATGAAACCATTAAAATGCCAGAAAAGGCACACCACTACATTAACTATCTAATTATTATAAATATATTAGTTTTAAAGACACATTTGCAGGAACCCAACAGATATACTACAGAATCAGGTAAATATGCTAGAGTGCAGGAGAAGGAGTGACATTGAAAATAAATAATCTTTTCATTGTTTGAGGAAGTTAGCTGTTCCATAGCTATTTATCTTACATGCTTGAAATGATGAATGTGTTTTAATAAATTACAGCCATTACTGCCTTAATCTCTATTAAGAGGCACACTTATTAAAGTGGCTCTAGAAAAGTGTTATATACTGCAGGAAGGGTAGAAAGGAAACTCCCAAAATGTGTGCCATGGCACTCCATTTTACAACTGCAGACAGCATGATGACTGTATGCAGCCCTCTTGCATTAGCTCAAAATGCTATTTACCAAGTTGGATTCAAATGAAACATGTATTTCTTGTACTCACTGAAGCACTACAAGGATGGGGAGGAGAGGTGATTCTCCAGAGCATTTGTTTCTTAATCCCTAGGCTGTCAAAAGAACTAGAATGAATCTACAGTATTTGATTGAGTTCTGGATAGATTTTTTAGTCTGCAGCACTGCAAGAGTTAAATTGAAGGGCTGTAAAGAGGTGGAAGGATCATTTGAAAACTCCAAAGGAAGTGTTCTATGATCTGAATCATGTAGCTCATTTTAAAGCTGATGCAATAGGGCTGCATACTCCGCCTACCTACAGCCCTAAAAAGGAGCAGTTCTGCATTTAAATATCAGTTGCTGGCATGCAGGCTTAACAAGCTTGATTTTGATGATAAATACATTTTACAGTGTTGTCTGTTTGCATTAATTCCTTTGGCAAGTGTCTTCAAGGTGCCTTGGTACCGCAAGGAATTTCGACATTAGAGAAATGGAAGACAAGCCTTGTTCCTTCCCCCACTCTCCTGATGAGGCAGGGGACCATTTACTGTATCTTATTTTGGTTAAAGTTCTAACTAGATAGACAGCTTATATGTGTTGGTTCATGATAAGATGAACAGCATAATCTGTACAGATCTATTTTCATATACTAAGGGGCACTGCATGGACAAAAGTGACTGGAGAACTGCTGCTGTCTGAAATGTTCATGTGTCCAAGATTCTACACTGATTACAGCCTTGGGCTGTGTCATTTCCTTTAGGAGGGTATGCAGTACCCATTTATGAAGAAACCCATTGACAATGTTAGAGCTAACAGAAAAGGAAATTATGGTAATTATGAAGAAATGTCTTCTTTGTTTTTAATAGTGGGAAAAAAAGGCAGACTAGAAGGTATGGTCCTTTTCTGCCTTGAAGTTTCTATGATTTTATGATTCTATGAATTTATTACTATGTGTTGATAGTAATTTATGTGTTTATTGCATTTATAGTTTGCCTTTGTTGTATATACTGTGTATGTTCCTCCTGCCCTGTGTTTGTGTTCTCTGTACCTGGGTCGAGCCTGTAAAAGGACCATGTGGCCAGTGCTCCCTACACCATTAACAAAACATTTTAAATAAAAAAATAACATTCAGTGATCTTTATGTTAAAGAATCTAGCTCTCAGTGATATTTATGTTAAAGAAGCTAGCACACAGTGATCTTCATGTTACAAAATCAAGCACACAGTGATCTTCATGTTAAAGAATCTAGCACCCATGATCTTCATGTTACAGGTCCTGTACACATTGTGCTTTTCAAAATGTTTTAAAAGCAGTAAAACATTTTAAAATGTATAACATGGTTTGTATTCAAATATAACATGGTTTTGAAACCACATTAAAACTGTGTTTAAACTCTGCAGGAGATGTAGGTTTAATGACAGTTTTAAACATGATTTCACCGTAAAAACATTGTCATCTTCAGGTGTGGATGGGCAATTGATTCAATCATGTAGTCATGGTGGTGTTAGTCTTCCCAATACCCCTAATGCATTGCTTCCTGTATCTCTTAATGCATTGTTACCTACAGGCAGTCATGAGTAGAGTGGTGCAAGAGTGATGCTGTGTGGTGATCGATTGTTACTGCATGTCACATTCTGATAGGAGTTTGTCTAATAAATAGTCTGACAGCAATAATGGTTGAAAGTATAATATGTTAGTATTAGTAACAACTATTTGTTTGGTTTTCTTGTTTTGTGATATGAAAGTGAGTGACCATTCAGAAGAGTTAATCAGATGAGACCACAAAGCTTATCACTGATTGCTGGTCACAGAAGTTTGTCCAGGAGGAACTGGCAAAGTTTCAGAAAAATACAACATTTTAAAAATATCTAATTATTTATCAGAGCATGGTGTTGAGAGGCCAAACAAGCAATGGAGAAAAAATAAAGCAAATGAAAGTTAAATATCACAAAGTGAAAGATAATAATTGATGGCCGGTGGAGGAGGGTCTCATGTCCATTTATGAGGGCTGGAGTACTTTCTGGTACTCGTCCTACCACTAATCAAGAATTTGTACTCAGGGATCATCGGTAGATCAACCTAATATAGAAGACCAAGAAGACTACCCTGAGCCAGAGCCTCTGCAATCAGATATATTTTTTTTTGTAAAGTACTAGTGTTATATTTTGAGGCTGATTAAGAAGTTGAGATGCAGCATAGTTTCATGTGACAATATTTACTCCTGCAAGTACATGTCTCAGCATTATTCCTGGATGCAAAGCTATAGAACTGGTAAGCCCTCCCCCATCTTCTGTTTCTCAGTGGTGTACGAGGTCAAGCAAGTCACAACTGGCTTAGTTATGTGATCATGCAGACAGGGAGAAAAACTCTTTTGTTTTTGAACTGACCAAAATTAGGGCACAGTTAAACATCCACTCCCTGCCCCAATCCCTCACCCCTAGTGGGGCTGGAATGACAGTACCATGCATCCATGTGTGTTAATACATCGCTCAATGGAAATCTGCAATGTCAGTATGCCCCTGTGTCATCCCAGTGTGGTCTAGACCCAGTCTCCACAGGTTGTCTCAAAAGCAGAAGGTAACATTATTTTTTTTTTTTTATTATTTTTTACTCTTTGGTAACAGGGTAAGGCCCACTAGGCACAACTGCCTGTTTTCAGGGGTGACCTGGGAGCACTGGGTGGTTAAGTGACTTGCTCAGAGTCACACAGTATGCAAGTGGAGGTTGTGAGAATCAAACTCAGGTCTGGTCTGCTGGATGTACCAAGCTCATTCACACCTCGTTCCTCTAACCTCTAGGCTATACTATTAGCACTCTGTTATTTCTTTATCATGACTGTCAGAGTTGTAACTGAAGTTATCATTAAACTTACCTCATCCTCCAGCTATTCCCTAACCCACACTCCCCGGTCGGTCCTGTCACTCATTAATATTACCAGTGTGAGTACTCCATGACCATTGTAAATAGTAACGGTACTTCACTAGTTGCCTGGCATGTAAGATGCAGAGCAGATCACGTAGCATTACCTTTTGTTTTTTGTTTTGTTAACGAGGCAGCCAAATGCTGAAAAATAAAGAAGTAATCATTGCTCGGTTTCAGTTTATGATGTGCATTTGAATGACCTTTCATACATAAACAAATTAAAAGAAGAAACATTGACTTTGAGCAGTGTCCCAACCTAATTGACTTTTTCTATTCTTTTTTCCATTTTGAATTCTTTCTATAAATAACAAAAGAAACCAAGACATGTCAGTGAACAATGATATCTCAACCCTGGACACCTCAATGGTACACTTCAGCTACATGAGATGGTATCACAGGAACCAGGATGCAGTACACAACTGTCAACTTCCTCAAGAATATTTGCTAAGAGGCCTGCCAGCAATGAACTGTGTAATTTAAGGGAAAGAAAAGTGGCACACAGGAATGCAGGAACTAGTTGAGGTAGTATTTGAGTCCACTTGAAAAATTCTAGTTTAGCATCATAACCAAGTAACCATAACCTAGCTTGACAGTCATCATGCAAAGGCAGATTTAGAAATGTGGGAAAGAATCAGGAGGCATGAAATTGAGCAAGCAAATCTATTTTCAGGATCTGATGCAAATGTTTTACTCCAACAATATCACAGGGTGTAAAGCAATTTCAAGGAGGCTACCGCATGGGGCACACCCCATATTTCACCTCATGGTTGCAGTGTTGCTCAGATGACTATGAGCAGTAATGCTGCCTGTCATATGAGTAATATTAATGTTGGGATGCACAGTATGTCACAACAACAACATGGAGTTGTTGATAATCATGCACCACAGTTGATTGTGACACGTTCTGATACTGTGACCTCACGTTTTATAGCAAAATATTACTGATCACGGAAGTGGTGATGCCTATGCTGCAGTATCACACACCATCCACATCACACACGGATCAGCTACTTTCAGAAGAGATGATGTGGACAGAGTTGTAAGATTTCTCAAGTTATGCACCAAGTGACACATCAACATGTATTGAGCAAACAAAAAATTGAAAACTGTTTCATAAATGTGAAACAAAATACTTATTGATGGATGAAATTAATTTAACTTTGTCACAGAAGTATATATTAATTCTATACTCTGAACAGAACATTGCTACCACGCTGACTTTTTTCTATATTAATAAGGTTTACTAGTTCATGTGTTAGTGTTCCATCTTTTTATTTTATAACATTTAACACTGCAACTGCAGATTCAAAGATTTACTAACAGTAACATGAGTCAAACATTTTACGAACAATTAGAACAAATTCAGTTGATGGAATAAAAGGGATTTTACACGACTTTCAAAAGTGATACGTTTAAAAATATGGTTCTTAAAATAATGTATTTTTAAAGTAAGAGTCAAATCAGATTTAAACTGTAAAATCAAAAACATCTAATTTTCTATTTTAATATATACAAGTGCCAGAACATGAAATAACTGAAATGTTAATAAACGTGACAGTCTTACAAATCACGTGAACATCTGTGTCTAACCTCTTTGTATATGATGAACAATCAATAATAAGGCAGAGTTCATCCGCTGGAAATAGTACACACTGATTAAACACAAGAGAGTTTGTGAGTGTGTGAAGTGTGTGTGGATACGTGAGTGTGACTGTGACTTTGTGAATCTGTGTGTTTGTAAATATGAATGAAGAATTTAACACAGAAAATAAATACATCAGCATATAAGCTATGCAGTGTCTTTATAGCATCACACAACAGAACCTTGAAAAGCAGAGTAATATCTTCACACCTACCCATCTGAAAAAAGGTTCATGAGTTACATATTATGCGGTTGTTGCTGAGAAGCAATGTATATGACCCATGTATCCTTAATCATATGTGCACTTGTAGTGTGTACAGTTACAGTCACATCATCCCCTGGATGTCATCACAGTCAGGCTGACAGACATTTTCTGTGTATGTCTCCTCTAACCAGCAAGGGACAAACACCTCACCCTTACTTTCACATATGCTGTGTAACATGTAGCATGCTGCAATGACATATGTTATGTTTTCAATGCTGAATTCGTGCCTCTTCAGGAGACAGTGCCATCTCCCTTTCAGTCTGCCAAAACCTCACTCTAAACATACAAAATGCCAGCAGAAGCAGGCCGTATGGTCTATCGAGTCTGCTTGATTGTGTAACTAGCCCCTCAGCTTGCAGCTACCACCCTCCCAACCTCTTCATCACAACCCTCCCTTACCCTGTCCCAACCCCTCTTAAAGTCGCCCACCATTCTACAGGATACCATCTTCTCGGGACAGCATTCCACCTGTTCACCAGCCATTCAGTGAAAAAATGTCTCCTGATTTCTCTCTTGAATCCCCCAATCGTAGCTGATGCCGTCTCCTTACCCCACCTTCTTCTAAGCTGTAAAATCCCTTCTGTATTAGCCTTATTTATCCCTTAAGGTATTTAAAGGTTTCAATCATATACCCCCTATTCCTACTCTCCTCCAGGAGTACACATTCAGCTCACCCAATCAATCCCTGTAGGACTTTCCCTCCAATCCCTGGATAATCTTGGTATCCCTACATTGCACCCCTCCAACAATTTGATGTCATTCTTCAGGAATGGGTACCAGTACTGCATGCAGTACTCCAAGTGCAAGCCTGAACAGAGATCTTTACAAGGGAAGGATCACTTCCCTATTTCTGGAGGAGATTCCCTCGCTATAAACCCCAGCATCCTGTTGGCTTTGCTGCCGCCTTCCTACACTGAGATGAGTTGTTCATGCTACCTGTTATAAGTACCCCAAGATGCATTTCCTCCTTGATGCTTTCCAGCTGTTCCCTCCCAGCTGATAGCTCCTCCTAGTTCTGAAATGCAGCACCTTGCACTTCTTGGCATTGAACCCCAGCTGCCATGTTCTGACCACTCCTGTATTTGGTCATGTCCTGCTACAGCCCCTTCCACCCTTTAATGTCATCTACACAGCTCCCATCGTCTTATAATCAGCTCCCATCGTCTTATAATCTCATGTGAGATATCAGCTATGCATATCCCAAACAGCCCTGATCCCAGTACCGATCCTTGTGGTACCCTGCTCATCATTTCCCTTGGTGATGAGAGTTCACCATCACCACCACCTCTGCTGCCTTCCATTTAGCCAGCTGATGATCCATCTGACCATCTTGGTTCCCACCCTGTGTATTCAGCTTCCTCCTAGCCTCTCATGTGGCTTGGAATCAAAGGTCTTGCTAAAGTCCAAATACAGGACATCCACCACATGGCCCTCTCAGCTCCCTGGTCACCCAGTCATAATACTCAATTAGATTTGTCTGGCAGGATCTGCCTGATGCAAACCCATGTTGCTGGCCATCCTGGAGACCATTGTTCTCCAAAAGATCACTAGCTTCTCTTTTAGGATTGTTTCCATGAGCTTCTCCACATTTGATGTGAGGATCACTAGTCTGTAGTTGCCTGGTTCATTTCTAGGGTCATTTTTGTTAATAGAACACCACATGAGCCATGCTCCAGTCTTGTGGTATGCATCCTGTGTCCAGGGAGGTATTGAACAGGTCAGCCAGTGGTCCTGTCAGGATCTCCGCCAGCTCCTGAGTACCCTAGGGTGAATGCTGTCTGGTACTGGTGCCTTGTCCACTCTCAGTGCCCTTAGTCCTTCAGAACACTGTCCTCTGTAATCCTTACATCAGTCACCCGCCCACTACCCACTCAACCCCTCCATTGGGGTATCTTTTGCCCTTTCTCCTTCATAAACACAGAGCAGAAGTATTCATTTAATGTCTCTGCTTGTTCTCTCCCCTTCTCCACCCACCCTCCATCCATCCTAATCCTCACAATCTGGTCCTTTTCTTCCTTCTTTCTTTAATGTATCTGCAGAAGTCCTTTCTCCTTCCTAATCCTGTACCAGTCTCAGTTCTCTTGAATCTTGGCCACCCTGACTAGCCTGGTAACCTCACTGGACTTCTTCATATACTCATCCTTGTCAACCCTTCCTCCCAATGTCTTGAGTTTCCAAAATACCTTCCTCTTGGCTCTCACCCCTCCATATCCTTTTCAGTCAACCAACTGGGCTTCTTTGTCCTTCCCTTCTTACTCCTTGTCTTTGTACAAGTCCCAGTGGCCTCCTTCAAACCTTTTTAATAATATCTCATTTTGACTAGCATCCAAGTCTGGTTTAATTCCTGCTAGATACCTATCCAAAATGTCACCTATCCTTTTAAACTCCACCCCTTTAAAGTCAATCACCCTGGTCCCCATATACCCTTTTCCCTACCCATATTGAGTATGAACCACACGGTGATGGTCACTCCCAGCCAGAGGGTCCTCCACCACCAGTTCTCTTACTGCCTCTCCATTTGAAATTACCAGATCCAGCATCTTCTCCAATCTAGTCGGCTCATGTACCAGCTGCACCAGGAAGTTGTCCTGAAATGCATCTAGTATGACCTGCTCCCTTGCACTCATGGTGGTTGAGTACTCAATCCACCTCAGGTAGCTTAAGTTCCCCACCACCACTGTGTTCCCTTCCTACAGACTGTTTCCAATTTGGTCAGCTATCTCTCTATCCAGGTCATCACCTTGCACTGGTGGTCTGTATACTACCCCATCCTCAGTGTCCTACCTTTTGAGTCCTTAAACTGCATCCATAGGGCCTCTATTCTGCCTTCCTCCTTCCTCCCTTATACACTTTATCCCTTCCTGTACATAGAGTGCCACACATCCCTTCCCCTTAGTCCTATCATTGCTGAATATTCTACCCCGGGATCATCATATCCCAGTCCTGGTACTAGCTGGCCCATGTTTCCATGATGGTAACAATGTCCACTTTCCCCACTGCTAGGAGGCTTGCAACTCAGCTGACTTATTACCTAGGGTCCCTCGCATTCAGCAGGACCACCCTCCACCATTTCCTTCCTTACCTTTCCCTGGTTTAGCCTCCTCCTCCTCATGCCTCTGCTCCAACTCCTACCCTGTTAACATGGGGGTAAGCTCCTTTGGATCCCATCTCTGGGATCCCTGCCTCCAGCTGTCCACTCACCACCCCCACATTGTTTAAACCCCAATGCTGCTATGTACCCCCTATACCCTGCTTTAATAATCCCTTCCCTACCCATTCAAGTGTAGCCTGTCCCCTGCTTATAGATCATTACTGTCACAGGTTCTGCCCCAGCTGTCCACTAACCCATATCCCTTGGATTGACACCATATCCTAGCCATGTGCTGAACTTTCTAATCCTCCCTCTCCTCACTGTACTCATGCAGGAAGCACCTCTGAGAATGCCACTGATTCCCCAGCTCCTCATTCAACCTTCCCATCTCCTTGAACCTCTCCCTCACAACTTCCATCATCTCCCCACCAGGTCATTCATAACCACATGCACCATAAGATGCGGGTTCCTCTAACCTTCCTTGGGCACTTCAGAATTGATTGCCCTGCCCTGCCCACCATTAACTCAGGTATGGACTCTACCCATATATGACTGTGCCTTTCCCCTCACTGCCCCATCTTATCCCTTTTAGTATGAAATCCCCAGCACTAGTATCCCCCTCAATATTCCTTGTCCCTACCCCCACCCTGTTACCAAAGTACCTATCTGTATAGGCCACCACATTTGTAGCTCTGCCCTCCCGCATGAATCCTTCCCCCACCCCTGACCTGTACTCCCTCTCACTCACTGTTCCTTCTGTATCCTCCACATCATTGTTAACCTCCTGGACCCCTCCTTCTGCCCTTCCTGCCTCCTAGCAGCATTACTCATCTCCCTTTCCCTGCTCCCTTCGATCCTCCCTCCAGCTGTGCCTCCTCCCCCTATCCATGTCTCCTCCTCTGACAGACTACTGTTCCCTGTGCATTCCCTCCCTGTTTCCTCCTGGAATCCTTCCCCCCTCCACCAATGTTGCCAGCAGCTTATCTGACAGGGGCTCCCCGGTGTGCTCTTCTGCTCCCTTTCCTGATCTCCCCTCCCCATTTAGCACCACTAGTGGGGCAATTTATTCCTCTGTTCTAAGCCCACTTCCTGTACCCTTCTGGTTGATAGTCCTCCCTTGCTCCCTCCTCCCTTGTCCTCTCGCAGACAAGGAAAGGCAAAAGCAAGACAAATTTTATTTAAAAGATGCCCAATCCTGAAGGCTCTGGGTGCCATGCAGACAAATAAAATACACAAATAAATAGACACAGCTAAACTTAAAATAATTATTATTTCAAAATTAATTTCAAAAATAATAAAATAAGATACATTTATCTAGGGATAATAAAACAGGATGGCCAAGGGCTGAGATCGAGATGATAGCATCATGATCTCACTAAAGTGCCAGGTCAGGAAAAGCCTATGCAAACAAGAGGGCCTTGAGGTGGGCCTTGAACACCTCCAATGATGGGGCCTCCCTAACCCCAGGGCAGTGAATTCCACAGGATGGAATGGATGACACTAAAATCCCTGTTGTTGTTCATTTTTAGCCTCATCCTAGGAATTGCCAGGAGGTCCCTAGGGAGGAGTGGAAGGATGGACCAAGACAGCCAGTGTAGAAGGTCCATCAGGTAACTAGGGCCCTGACAATGTAGGGCCTTGTAGGTGAAGACCCACCTTAAGAAGAGTTCTCCACCTGATCAGCAGCCAGTGCAACTCATGCAGTGCTGGTATAATATGGCAATATTTAGGCTGACCGTAAGTAACCTGGCAACTGCATTCTGCACCAGCTGCAGTCTCCCATGACCCTGAGGTAGAGTGCATTGCAGTAGTCAAGCCTTGATATCACCAAGGCATGTATCAAAGTGGGGAGGTCCAGAGGCAGCACAAGGGACTTTATCCTGGAAACATTCTTGAGATGGGAAAAACAGGAACAGACAGTAGAAGACACGTGCACCTCCGTCATCAATCCCCTGTCCAGAATGACACCAAGATTCTATACCCCTGAGGAGGCCTTCAATGGACAGATCCCAGAACAAGTTCAGTCTCTGCACCAGAGGCCATTCTATCCTATTCTATGTATGACTCCACCACCAATCCCTTCATCTTATTGTGGTTCAGCCATAACCAGCTGGAAGCCATCCAGTCATTGATCTTGTCAAGGCAGATGTTAAGTATGTCTGCTGTGTTGTAAGTTCCTGGGGCAAAGAACAAGAATAGCAGGGTATCATCAGCACAGCAATGACACCCCAGACCATACTTCCCTACGATCCCCTCCTCCGGGCAGCATGTGCACTGTGAATAACATAGGGGACAAGACCGAACCCTGGGGAACTCTGCACAACTGGAGACTAGAGGTGGAGAAGAAATTCCCTTCACAACCCTTTGCCTCCTGTTGATTAAAAATGACTCAAACCAGCAGATGACAGTGTCAGTGAGTCCATAGTATTCCCTAAGGCAGTCAAGCAATACACAGTGGTCCACAGTGTCAAATGCTTAGCAGAGATCGAGGAGAACAAGAATTGTCCTTTCCCTCAATCTCTGGCCTTGAGGATATCATTCTGTAACTGAGCAAGTGCAGTTTCTGTGCTATGCCTCCCCAAAACCCTGACTGAAGAGATTCATATAACTCATGGGTCAAGAGGTGCTCCTCCATCTGAGCGCCACTACCTTCTCCACAATCTTCTCAAAATGTATGGTTGGAGATACCATGACCTCTGGGTCCAAGATGGTTTAGTTAGGAGTGGTTTTCACCAATGCTTCCTTCAAGGCATTGGGAAAGACACCTTCTTACAGGAAACACTAGATATTCAAGGCAAAAACTGGGCCAACAGCGTCAACGCATCTCATCAAGAAACACATCGGCACCAGGTCCAGTTCACAAAAAGTGTGCTTCAGATTGGTTGCTACCTCAATGACCTCATTTACCTCCACCAGTCTAAACTCTTCCCAACAAGACAGAGCACACTCAGGACACTTCAGGTGACCACTATCAGCTCTGGACTGGCTGACTGAAGGAATTCCCTGCTGGATACCAGACACCCTGTACAAGAAGAACAGAGCAAACTTCACATTCAGCATTAGAAAAGGCCTTCTTCAGCTATAGAAAGGCGGATGAAGAAACCTTCCACAGTCCAAAAGCATGCATCTGGTTGGTTCTTCCAGCAGCAATCTCCCTGGACAGAAGTTCTGTCTAGTACCATTATACTGTATCACCCACCATTCCTCAAGTAATCCCTTGTGCCCATTGCTGCCCTTATCCAGGATCCCTGTGTCTCCTCTAATGCTCTCCCCTCCTTGCAATTTGCCCCCAACTTTCCAACAGTCCCATCCCATCTTCCCTTCTTATGGCTGAGTTTGCTCCTTGTCCCCTGCAACTCCCTTTCAACTGGGCCTTGCCCCCACAGTCCCCTCTAGCTGCTGTAGCTCCTCAGTGGGACCCTCATCGACTCCCCGCCCTTTCCCAGCAAAGTGCCCATCTCAGCCATCCCATCTCCTACCTTAGCTGTGCAATATGCCTACATACTGTACCATACATCCCCCATTTTCCAGGCTATAATCAGTACCATGGCTGACCACAACCAGTTGAAGTTCTTCTTAATTGGATCACTGTAGTCAGCATATGGTTTCATTAACCTGGGTAACAGGGGATAAGTGACATCCCCAACTACTACAACTGGCACGCTCACACTGTTGATGTCCCTGCTCATGTTAGGAAACAAATTCTCAGTTTGACCTCTTGAGTACAACATACTATTTTGAACACCCTGGCATCATGGACCTTTCCTGGCAAACCAATGTTTATGTCCATGAATGTGAATCTGTGGTCTGCTAATGCCTGCATGACAACAGAGTAAAGCATTTATGGTTGTAACACTCAGTGATGTTTCCTGGGGATAAATTATGGGAAAATGATTCCTTCCACAGCTCATCACAATTTGGGAACCCCATTCCTTCCAAATCCAGATGTTATTTCTGCCACATTCTGTATCAATATCACCTTAGGAAGCAATACATTGACTATTGCCCTGCATGCCTCATTCACAGTTTTGCATACTGTGGAATGTCCAACACCAAATGAGGTCCCAATGTGCGATATTCTATGTTGGTGGCCAAATTCCACACTGTAATGGCCACACCTTTGTTTACAGGGACTGTGTGACAGAACTGTGTGTCACTTCTTTCTGTGTAGGTGCCAGCTCTGAACAGATCATCATAAAAGTGGCTCAAGTCATGCAAAAATTCACAAGCCATTGGTCATCACCCCACTGCCATAGTGGCACAAAACAAAGTCATTCCACCAGGATGTTGATCCAGCTTTGGTCCACATTGTTCTATTACTTGAGTTTGTCACTTAGGCAGCTATGATGTTTTGTAATAATGTCAGAATTGTCATTATTTGCACACAGTGGCCCAAAATGTAAGGCTCTCATAAAAGCTCTCTGTCTTAGACTGTGAATACAATGCTGAATAATACATCTTGTTAAAATTATGTGTGCTGTCAACAAACAGACAATAGCTGTCAAAACTGATGTGATGGGAGCCACCATGTTTCAAAACAGTTAACATGGAAACAACACCCCATACTCATTGCCACTTTGTGAATTGCATGCTGGGAAACCATTCAGTCCCATTCACATAAATAAGAAAAATCAAAATGCTGTGCTACTTATAATATTGGGTATTCTGCCATTAACAATGTGCAATGCAAACTTCTCTGTGCTGTCACCTGCACTGTTTTCTGTTTATTATACATGAACTGTCATGCTTACCTACCAACAAACACTTTTTCTAAGTGGTCTGCCATGTTTTACCATTTGTTTACATTGGAAACAGCCCCCAGGAATTGTGGGACATCATTCATTGAATACTGGGAAGTGTGACTCAACTGTTAAGAAACTATGCTCCTCTGATCATATCAAAGACCGTTACCACTCCAATATGTGGATGCACCATGACCATACTACAAAACACACAAACCACAGTGTGTACAGGCAACAGTGCTGAGTTCATTAATGTTTTTAACAATGTTCTACAAAATGTTTCTGCAGTGTGTACAGGGCAATAGAGTCAAGCACTGATTGATCTTCATGTTTAAGAATCTAGTGCCCAATTATCTTCATGTTAAAGACTCTAGCTCCCAGTGATGTTCATGTTGAAAAATAAAGCACCCAGTGATCTTCATGTTAAAGAATCTAGTACCCAGTGATCTTCATGTTAAAGACTGTAGCTCCCAGTGATGTTCATGTTAAAAATATAGCACCAGTGGTCTTCAGGTTAAAGAATCTAGTACCCAGTGATCTTCATGTTAAGGAATCCTAGCACTCAGTGATCTTCATGTTTAAGAATCTAGACCCAGTGAACCCTGTCTGGCTTCATTGCTTTCTCCACTTTTAGATTAGTGAGTCCCTTTTGGAGTCTCTCCTCTGAGAAAGGTAGTGTCCACTACTCTTCCTTCAGTGCACCTGTTACTTTTTATGCCCTCTCCTTCTCCTTCTAGTGTCAACACTAAACAAAAGTATTTGTTTAGGATATTTGCCTATCCTGGTCCCCTTGGACCTGTCTCAGACATCCTTTTTGACCTTAACAATCCCTCCCTGATTTTCTCTTTTCACCTACATTCCTAAAAATGTTTTGCCCACTTTTTTTACCACTTGGGCTATTCTCTCTTCAGGTTGTGCCTTTGCATTCCTTACTGCTTTCTCTGCTTCTCCTTGTTTTTCCTGATTCAGTTCCCTATCCTCCCACCTTCTGCATTTCCCTTATATCTTCTGAATGCCATCCTTGTAGTCCTTACCTTCCAACCCCAGTAATCTCTCCACTATGTTTACTGTTGCAAACACCATGAGCAGACTGAGCTGCTCCAGAGTGGAATTTTATGTAAGGTTATGGAACTATAGAATGCAACATAGCCTAGAGGTTAGAGTAACAAGCTGTGAATGAGCTTGGTATGTGCAGAAATGGGTTGGATTCCCACAATCTCCACTTGCATACTGTGTGAATCTGAGCAAGTCACTTGACCGGTCCAATGTTCCCGGGTTGCCTCTGTAAACAGACACTTGTGCCTAGTGGGCCTTACCCAGTTAACAAAGACTAAATACAATAAGTAAAAATAAAAAATTTAACCTCTGCTACATGGTGGCATTCTACCCTGTTCCCTAATGTCAGATTTATTTCTCTGCCTGAGGAAGCAAGTTGCCCAGAAGAGCTTCTACTCTGACTTGAGTTTAATGGTTTTATTTTACAATTATATAAGTTTTTGTTTAGTTTCTTTCTAATCTCTGCTGTTCTAGTTAGTTTATTATAGTTTAGTTTTTCTTTTTAGTTTTTAGTTTTAGTGACTTTCTCCAGTTTCTCAGCCTTGAACCACATTTATGCTACACAATCCCTCTTATTGTTTTTGTACTGTTTAAATAATTTTAGAACTGTTCTTCACATCAGTTTTTGATATTCAGGAACCAAGATGCATTTCTAGATTTCCTATTTTTGAGGGAACTCTCTTTTATAGTTTTAAAAAGTTTTAAAATCTCGTTTTTGTTAGTGGTTCACCCTTTTTAAGGCACTGGACTACAGATTGTAGTTTATCTCCATTGGGAACCTCTTTTGAGGTCTTGTCAAAATGTGCGTATCGACAGACACAAAAGAAAACAGGACCTACAGGTTTTAAAACTGTGCTAAGTGCTGTAATCTCTTTGTGAAGGCAGACTAACACAAGTTGTGCTTAATGTTCCTGGGTCCTGAGCATTCCCTAACTGATTGTAAATTATGAGCAGGTTTTGCCCAAAACTATTAAAAATGGCCAAAAGTTAGAGATTATTATGGCTTCTCAGTCTGCTATACATCACCTAAGCACATAGATGAGGTCATTCCTTCCACGGTAAGAAGAAGAAAATATCTGCTAAAGATGTCACTGATCCTAGGGCTCCTGAAAGAGGAACCAGGAGGAAACCAAGCATAAAAGGCCCTCTGAGTAGGATCTGGAATCAATTCCTGCCAAAAGAAACTAAAAAGAAACAAGTCACTGCACCTCTTCCTGAAGAAGGAAAGGAGCCATCAGAGGACAAATGAAAATGCCTCTATGGAGGACATGATTAAGGCTTGACAATTTTCTAGATGTTCCAAACCACAGAATCACTAATGGGCATGTTGGTTCCTCCACCAGTTCTGGCCCCACCCTTGGTTCCTGAGGACCAGGAGCTGAATGTTACTATGATGAGGAGGACAAAGGAAGGAATTCAATGAGCCTGATAGTTTCCTGAGCAGAAGTTTGGTTCCTTCCCCATTGGACAAGAGGAGATTTCCCTCACTATGCCATTGTGAGGCAAATGATGACTACCCATGACCTTTCCACCCTGGAAACTGTGGAGGACAAGGATGATGTGGAGTTTTGGATATGATGGGGTTAACGCCAACAAGAGGTTGTTCCTACCAGTAAATAAGCCCCTCAAGAAAGCAACATGCAGACTATTGCAAACCCCTACTTCCACTCAGACATTGATAAAAGATTGAGAAGTACCAGCTAAACAGACCTGTTGCTGAGTACCTCTACTCAAACCCTGACCTTGAAGGGGTGGTTCAGGTTGAAGCCTGTGATAAGGGCAAGGTTCCACTCTCCATCCAGCCTCCAGACAAAGATTCCAGGAAGCTGGACAGTATGGGAAAAGGTCTATACCTCTGCCTCTCTGCTTCTGAGGCAGGCTGCTTATATAGCTATACAGCCCAGTACTAGAAAGCTCTCTGCAATTCTATACTGGCCATGAGTGATAAGGCTTCTGGGCATCTGGCACAAGATTAGGCCATTATCAGTGGGAGGAAGGCTGTCTCACTTCTTACAGGAATTTAATACACAAGGGTGTGGAAAGGATGAGAAGGACTTGGCAAGGTTGGAGGAATGCTTAAAAGTATGGCAGCTTAGATTCAATGTAAAGAAGTGCAAAGTAATGCATGTGGGAAACAAAACCCAGGGAAGAGTACAAAATGGGAGGTGAGATACTGACAATCACAAAAATGGAAAGGGACCTGGGGGCAGTTATATCAGATGACCTAAAGGTTGGCAACCACTAGCCATGCACCTGTACAGAAAATGATTCTCCCAATATTCGACTATGGTGATGTAGTCTACAGTACAGCTCCCAAGTCCATCCTATCCTGACTGGACCCTCTCTTCCACTCTTTCTGCCGCTTCACACTAGATAGTCCCCCCCACTCGACACTGTGTACTCTACTGGTCTCTTGCTCTTCCCTCACTCCATGATGCATGAGTGTCCCCCTGCGCCAAGCTCACTGCCAAATACTGGTCCCAGTCCTTGTCTCCCTACCTCTCCCTGTGATGGCTGTCCCTAACCCTCCTGTGCACTCCCTCAGGAACATAGACACATGAACCTTGGCCATCCCATGGGTGTCTTCCTCAAGTGGTCAACATCCTTCAGATACGGATGCCCAAACTATGGAACTCTCTCCCTACCGTCATCCGGCATATGGCCCTGGAAAGGCATTTCAGCTCCCTCATCAACTCGCATTTCACGACATCATGTGCCTGTGGGTAGGCTGAGACTAAAACAATAAGTGAACTGGGAGTCCTACTGTTTGTTGATACACTCTCCCATTGCAGTGATTAGACCCTTCCGCATGGTTGTACTGCCTGAAATCTTATCCGCTGCCCTTATTGTCATCGCTTCTCTTCATTGTACTGGATGCACTTTGTTGTGATAAATCCACTCTGTATATAATGCTTCTGTATAAATTGCATATTCCTGCAAATCTCTTGTAACAATATTACCCTGTGCTCTTTACATGTATAGTTTGTTCTACTGACGATGTGTATGTACTGTTTCCTTTGCCCCTTCGCCAGGACACACCTGGAAATTAGCACTAGTGCTCAGTGTGTCTTCCTGGTAAAACTTTTAAATAAATAAAGTAAATAAGCAATGCGAGAAGGCATTAAGGATGGCTGGGGAATACTGGGAGGTATAGGAGAGGCATCACCAGTAAAAAAACAGGAAGTTGTTATCCTTCTGTACAGACAGTTGCTGAGACTCCATCTGGAGTACTGTGTGCAGTTCTGGAGACCCCATCTCCGCAAGAACATAGACAGGATGGAGGCTGTTCAGAAGGGCAACTAAAATGGTGCAGGGTCTGCACCAGAAGTCATACAAAGAAAGACTAAAGGAGCTTAATATGTATACCCTTGAGTTAAGGAGGAGAGGGGGACATGATTGAAACTTTCAAATACCTCAAGGGAATCAACAAAGTCCAAGATGGTAGCATCTTTCAGAAAAAGAGATGTGCAAGAACAAGGGGACACAATTTGAAGATAGAGGAGATGGCTCAGAGGTATTGTGAGAAGTATTTTCACAGAGAGGGTTGTGGATGCATGGAACAGCCTTCCTGAGGAGGTTGTGGAGTCAAGAACAGTGGGGAATTCAAGAAAGCATGGGACAGACATAAACCAATTCTAGTGGGGGTAGGAGGAAGTAGGCTGTTGGTTAACTAGGATCTGCAGCTTATCCATCAGGTGGGAAATGGGCAGACTGGGTAGGCCAAGCAGTCCTTATCTGCCATCAAATTCTATGTTTCTATATTTCTAGGTGGGAGCTGGACCATGCAAACCAGTGTAGTGCAATATTCAAGCGTTAGCACTGCACAAAGGATTAGCACAGGTCACTTAGCACTGTGCAATTACCTATAAAAGATCAAGTTAAACCAGGGCAAACCCAGTTGTAGGTGGATTCACTGCAGCCCACAGTTCAAGATGGTGCTGTGGAGAGAACACATGGGCCTGGATATTCAAAGAGTTGTGCATTTGCCATGCAACCCCAATGCACCCTAGGCGCAGTATTCAAGGGAGAGTTGTGATGCTAACTTCCGATGCACTGGGGCGCATCAGTAATGTATGCAGCACAATCGCAGGGGTGTGCCCATGCATATCTGACATATACTGATATTCAGCCCAGGATGTGTGCACATATGCTGGCACAACCCTGCCTTGTGCTGCTCGGGGGTCCTGAAAGTTGTGCCAGATAAAACCAGGAACAAGTCCTGGTCACTCACAGGTGGCAACACAGCTGCAGCCAGCCGTGGGTGACCACCCACCCACCAGAACACCGTCCACAAGCTCCCTGCTCTGGGAGCATTGTGCCCCCACCCCTGTCACCCCACCGATCTTGGGCATACGTATACATAGTCTCCTGATGGTCCAGTGGCAATCCCCTATTGCCCAATCATGGGCATATGCACTATCATAACCCTGGTTGGCCAGTGGCAATACCTCCATTGCCCGATCATGGGCTGGTGTAAAGCAAAGCCCTGGTGGCCCAGTGGTGATCCCCATCACCCAATCATGAGCTGGTGTAAAGCAAAACCCTGGTGGCCCAGTGGACTAATGGGCATGCAGCCCATACTGTACTACACAGGCGAAATGTGAATGAATGCATTCATTCATTCACATTCGCCTGTGTGTACAGTATGGAAGCTGAATGCCCATTGGTCCACACAGTGGACCAACAGGACGTGCAGTTCGTACTGTATGCTGTCATTTGGCGGCAGCCAGGCGGCATGCAGATGGGGTGCTGCCACCCACCGATGACAGGAGGGTGCTGGGAGGCAGGGACCTCAGTGAGTGGGAGTAGAGGGGTACTGCTAGACCACCAGGGTGCTACTCGCTACTTATGTCCTTGATCGGGCAATGGGGGTGACCACTGGACCACCAGGGTTCTACACAGTACTTGTGCCTATGATCGGGTGATGGGGAACACCACTGGGCCACCAGGGCATTGCTTTACACCAGCCCATGTTGGGCAATGGGTGGATTGCCACTGGGCCACCAGGGTTATGATGTGAACCTGTCCACGATCGGGCAATGGGGGAACACCATTGGACCACCAGGGCTTTGATTTGAACCTGCCCACAATCAGGCAATGAGGCTCGCCCTGGACCAGCAGGTTGCTATATTGCATATGCCCATGTTCAGGCATATGGAGTGCGAGAGAACTGCACTGGCACTTCAGGTGTCGGTCCCGACTTTGCAGCTGGCAGGCGCCAGGCGCAAGTGGCTGGGGATCAGTGCACTGCATGCAAATGGGGCCATAATGACATGCAAATGGCCCCATTTGTGCCTTGCATGCATAATGGCCTCATTTGCATGCCCTGTGCTGAATATCGCTGGGTGATGCACCTTGCGCAACTGCACTTGTGCTGGCGCATCCCCCTGCTCCTGTTCCCTGTCTTGCACTGGTGCAGTGCCACTGCACCATGCACAGTGTGTGCGCCTTCTGTGCCATATTCAGTGGTGCTGAGCCATGGCGCAGTACCGTTGAATATCGCCTGGCCCATGCCCTGGCACAACCTAATTGCGCTGCACCCAAGCTGCGCCACTGCCGGTACAGTCTGAATATCTGGCCCATAATATAGTTGTAGCACCAGGTCACACAGGAAGAGAGAGGGCTGATTTCCACCCTGGGCCAATACGGAGGCCACAGAGGCACCATGCTGCATAAAGATAGTACTGTCTATGATTCATATGGAATGTTCTCAGTGATGACCAAGTCACGGGCCAGTAGAGACTCAATAGGCCCTTGCTCAAGCAATTGTGCGAGCTGCTGCATGACCAGCTTTGGGCAGACCCCTGCATGGCCATGCATTGTCTGTAAAAGCTGAAGATGACAGCTGAAGTGTGTCTCCTGGCCACTGGAACATTTCAGATACGGTGGGGACAGCACCAGTATCTCACAGTCCACCACCCCATGCCTGTGAGGCTGGTTCCTAGATGCTCTGATGGACCGTGGTGGTGAATTTGTTGGGTTCCCCAGCACCCACAGTTGAGTGAACTGCATCCCTGCAGCAGTTCTACCAAGTTGTGCATCTGCCATCTGTACTCCATGCCACTGACTGAACCCATGTTGCCATCTGGGCCCCAGGGGCAAAGGAATGAAGGCCTGTTTCAATAGGAAGGGGTACAACTTTATCAATTGCCAGGTGGTGTGCTATGCAACAGGACACATCAGCAGTGCCCTAGCCCATTACCCCAGCAGTGTCCATGACAATTTCATATGGCACAGTTCCATCCTGTGTTAAAGGTTTGAACATGGGGACATCCCTGGTGACCACCTCACCAGTGTGTACACCCACTAGCTCCCAGCAGCCCATGCAGTACATGTTGAGGGTATAACCCTCTGTGGACAATAGGTTCCTGGTATGTTAGGGTTTATGGGCAGATTGGATTGACTAGTGGTTGGTTTCTGCCATCACTGTCTATATGTCTATTCTTCTCTTTGACACTAACCTCTGATCTTTACCTACATTTGTGTCCTTGGCTCCTCACACTTGTCCTTCACCCCTCATCCTTTGCAGAGGATATGTACAACATATCACACACTGCCACATGCAACATCATTGAACATTTATTTAGAATGCTCAAGATGCTGTACCAGTGCCATGACTGTTCGGTGGTGCCTTACAGTCACAGGTGGGTGAAGTCCATGAACTTTGCTATGCAGTGCATTTCAGGTATAACTCCAATTTCATGAAATACTCCACAAAGTGAAGTGAAGAACTTTGCTCTCCACATTAATGTGAAGTTCTCGTTGCTTCTTATGGATGTTCAGTTACTTCACCTATTTTGGCTCTTTAAGGTGACTTTTGCAGTGTTTTATGAGATGGCAGGTCACATGGACTTTATATTGTCTTGCGCAGCCTCAGTTCAGCGTAGTGGTTGTAGTAGAAAGCTGGAGACAGTTTGGTCTCAGATCTCTGAGAATCAAATCATCCAAAAACCTTAAAAAGCATTTTTGTAACTAAATTTTGAGTCAAATTTAGTACATTGATTGTAGGAAACCCTTGTGGGTTTATCTCATCGAGCATTTATTGATTTTGTGTGAATATTGCATGTTAATTTTGTACATTCAGCCTCTGTCTTAACAGACACTCTAGAAGTGTGCTTCAGGAGAGGCGGCTCTGTGGTGTAGAAGGATTCGCAGACCACAGTGAGAAAGGCAGTCTTTCCAACAGTTGTTGGCTAGTGTTTTAGTATTTGTGTGTTCAGGTACACACAGTAATACTTGCATTAATTAAAAAGTTTTGCTGTTTGCTAGGAATTTTTAATCTGTTTCAAAGACTGTTGTGTAGTTTACTGAAAGGTTAAAGTTTCTGTGCCTGATATTTAATCTGTGTATGCTGTCAATTTATATGTATTTTATTGCACCACTGCAATTGAAGTACTCTGAATTTCTCAGCCTGTCTCGGTATTTTCCCTGCTTCTGTGTACAGTAGATACTGTTGTAATACCCCGTATTGTTTTTCCACTTTTGGATTTCTGAAGACTGGTTAAGGTCTTGTTGTGCCTGTGCACCTCTTTAGTGCTCACTCTCCACCTGGAAGTCACAGTTGTTTTGCTTCCCATCCACCAAAAACTGCAGAAATACAAAGTTGCTGTTAATTGTCTGTGTAATCTTAAAATGCCCACGAAGAGACGGTCATGCAAAGCTGTGTCTGGCTGTGGCACTGCTGCCAAGAAGACTAGCAGTGGAAGTTGTGATGATGAGGCAGGTTCATCAGGGGCTAGCAAGTCTAGCAGTGTTAAGAGTGGTCATTGCTGTGGTAGTATGCAGCAGAAGGAAAGGTGGCAGTTGCTGCAAGTAAGGATTTCTCCAACTCTGTTTTCAGGAAATCAGTCACTTTAATGCTGGTTGGAGATACTGTTGTCCTTGCTGGTAGAAAAGTTATTGACGGGCCTGACATGGTTGATTACAGCATGACTTTGCTACAACCCAGGCAAAGTTATCAGGTGGCAAAATGTTGTGGAGTCAAAAGACTTGAGTGAGTTGATGTCCCACATCCAGTGTTGGGTAAGTTACTTTTCTATTACTGTCTATTACTTTTGAAACTTGTTCCAGGAAGCTCTGTGCAGTCAATAGCAAGGATGGAGAAGTACTGAAATAAGTTATGCACCTTACTGTTACAAAAACATATGTTTTTATACAAAAGTAATGTAACTGTAACTGATTACATTTATTTGAAAGTAACTATTAACTAACCTATTACTCTCAAATAAATGTAATCGGCTATAGTTATTTATTATTTTTGTATTGTTTTATAAAAAAAATAAGTAACTGTAAGGTGTATTACTTTCCCTAGTACTTCTCCATCCTTGCTAATGACAGCACAGAGCTCCTGGAACAAGTTTATGAAAGTAATAGAAAGTTATAGAAAAGTAACTTACCCAACACTGCCCACTTCCTACAGTAGCTGAGCATGATTCTTAGATTATGCTGATGACTCACAGCTTAATGTTTCCACTAATCTTGAGGTTAGCCATCCAAACTTTCAGATGTTGATTAAAAGTGTGGATGATCATATTGAGGCAGTGGTTGGGATATCACCACAGGACAGCCTCAAAGTGCATTTGTGGATGATGATAATGTTAGCAACTCCATTTGGGAACCGAACAAAAGAAAGTGAATGTGGCTGTTTTTAAACAGTCTGTTAGTCAACCCCTCAAAATTCTGATGTAGCTGTGTCTGTTGATGACTCTGAAGTAATAGTCATAGACTGTGATGTTCAGTCAAAGTTCAAGTGTGCACAACACTTGAAATCATGCAGTACACCCCATTTCATCATACAAAAACTGCAGTCCATATGCAGCAGCAGTGGCGACATGTGAAAAGTAGGGCATCAAAATCCCTAGTTGGGATTTAGTAGCAATCTGCCAGCTTTGCCAAGCATGTGTGAGGCATGCTAAAAAGGGTAACCATCTTGGCACTGCAGGCCAGCGTACTAATCTCAAGGGCAGGCACATGGCACTGTGGACTTGGCACTAGAGGAGAACTAATGATGTATTGGGGCATTCACCCTCATCCACCTTAGTGAGCATGGTATCCCTCCCAACTGAGTATAAGTAGCCATGTCATTTAAAGTGGTGAAATAACACAGGAGGATTACTACAGGCATGAGAAGGAGGATGACTTTGAATGCTCAAGTAGTGATCGAGTAGCTGTGGAGGTCCATGTAGTAATTCTACTAAATCAACCCTGTGTTTAAAACAGGTAAATAACAACATTTATTGGTGTGTCACCTCGCAGCTACCATCACACATCAAAGGCACCCCATCCATGGCAGTTCTCAGAGGACAGCCATTTGGCATGCCACGTGCAAAACACCGAACAATGCAGCCGCGTTGCACAGCCTTTTGCATGGAACAGTAAATATCCACCAAATCATTCAGTTGCACATGAACTCAATGCTGCAGTAGCAGAAATGCTGGCAATTAACCTTTGCCATTCTCCTCTGTGGAGATTGCGGGATGCCAATGCTTTGTGGCATGTGCATGTCCTAAATGGAAGATCACATCCAGGACATACTTTTCCATCCGTACTGTCCCTGAATTATACCATACTGTTTTCTTTTTACCATCATAAGTTTTTATTGAAATTTTCTAAATACAAACATCAGCCGAAAAAAATAATATTAGATTTTCAGGTAATGATTGCAAATAATAACAAACACAAATGAAAACAGTAAACAATTAAACACCTAGTTTCCTTAACATTTATATACACTTCCTGTACAAGATATAAAATGTCATATGCCCTTAGTCAATGAATATAACGAAACAAATTAGTACCTCAGACTTTTTGAGCCCAGCTGTGAATTAATCTCATGGGACTGCATTAAGAAAGTTATATCATACTGTGACAGTGTCTGTAAGACATGCCCTTAAACATTCCACATCTCATTACATTCACTTAAGTATGAATATGTGGACAAATGGCAAAATGGCAGGTAGTTCCTAACTGTGTATTACTGTACATTGAGTGCAGCTACCTGGGATTGTCTGTAATGGTGGGATGGGAAAGCAGTGTAATAAATCAGACTGTAGTGGTAGCAACCTTCATGGCGTTAGACAGCATGCCACACTTGCAATGTCTAGTGTAGCAGGGCTGCATATAGAAGAAAACATGCTAGACTTGCTACTGACAGAAATTGATGAGTGGCTGCACCCCTGTCCCTAAAAGCTTGCTTCATAGCTAGTGATACTGGATCAAATGTTATTAAATGTATCTGCAATGGTGACTTTGTGAGGGTTCCCATCATGGCCAACTGTTTAAATCTTGTGGTACAGGAGTTTCTGCAGAACCTGGAAATCAAACAAATACTGACTGTTGCGCACCATTTCTGTGCCCACTTTGCACACTCTGGAAAGGCCGGTGACCAGCTTAGGCAGCTATGGATCCAAAACAGCCTCCCTCAGCACCACCTCAAATTTTAAGTTGTCTTGAAATGGAACTCCACACTTTACATAGCAGAGTTGTTGTACTGAGCAGTACAAAGCAATCTCAAGTACCTAGTTATGCACACTAGCCATGACAATTCAGGGGCATCAATGTCTATGACAACTGAACAATGGTGAATCATGGACTCAGTAAAATTATTTTTGAGACTGTTTGAACATGCCACTCAGGCAGCAAGTGGTGACACTGCATCCGTTAGTCAAGTCATTCCACTGCTGCAAGTGCTGAGGCAGACTTTGCTAAATCTGCAGTCTAGCTTTGATGTGGCCATAAATAGGTCAAGCTGTGCATTACGAAACACATGATTACAATCTTAGACAGCAATAGACACATCACCACTAATCAGCAATCTCCAGAATTTGGAATAGCCACAATGCTGGACCAGTGCTACAAACTTTGCATTGCATTCATACTGGAGGAAGGGCATGATCAGGTTCAAAATTTGACTGGACAGATGGTCAGATTGGATCATGGAGCATGAAGTCACATGCAAAGTTCTGCAAACCACAGCATAACAAGGTTAAAGGTCACTGTGGACCCAGTGCATCCGTGAAGATGGCTGACCAGCAAAGGGTGGTGTCAGTGCATAGTTGCCCATTAATTCACTTTTGAGTGGATTGTCCCAAATAAGGATTTGTGACCTGGATGAATCTGTGAACAGGTGGATGGCTCATCAGGAATGCAAGCATCACATAGCATGGTTGAAGCCTATCTGGCAGAAAACAGGCATCTGACAATATTGAACAATCCTCTGGTGTACTGGAGTGGCAAGGTGAATGAATGTCTAACACTGACTTCAGTAGCACTCGAAGTACCTGACCTGCCCATCCTCAAGTGTAAGTGTGGCAAGGGTACTTAGTTCTGCAGGGCCATAGTATGTGACATCATACTAACCTATCACCTACAAGTGTCAGCATTCTAACGCTTATTAAAATGAATGGACACATACCAAGTAAGACAAGCACATCTATGTTTTGTACCCAATCACGATGATGGTGGTGCTGATGATGAGGGCGAAGCAGACCATCCTGGTGGTAGCAGGAAATGGTGTACCACTGAGGCTGATGATGCATTCATGGAAAAAGCATTTCCAAGTGGGTACAACTCCAGCATTGAGGACTATGAGGGCTGCTTCCTCATTGATGATGTTGAGGAAGCTGGTAGAATGGCATAAGGAAAAATGGGCATTAAAGTGTCTTTTCCTGTTGTAAGTGTCATGTGATGTCATTATAGTCCCCTTCCCACCTTGATTTTGTCAATGCAGTTAACAGAATTTGTGCAGCAATTTTTACCTGCAATCATCTAAACACATGTCAACCTGTAGCCACGCTCAGTGTCATGGCACTGATTGAATGGCAGACATCCTGACACCAAAATACATTAACACACCCCAGCCAGTCACCCTGCTTCTTGGACGAGAGAGACACACATTTTACCTGTGCCCAGTGTAAGAACCCACAGCCAGTCACAGCCTCCCTGCTTCTTAAGAGAGACTTTGTACTTGTGTCCAATGTAAGAACCTGCATCCAGCCACAGTCACCTGCTTCCTGACAGAGATAGAGAAAGAGACATTGTACCTGTGCCCAATACAAGAACCTTCAGTCAGCCACAGCCACCCTGTTTATTGACAGAGAGAAAGACATTGTACCTGTACCAAATGTAAGAACCCGCAGCCAGCCACAGCCACCCTGCTTCTTGACAGAGAGAGAAATACATTGTACCTGTACCCAATGTAAGAACCCACAGCCAGCCACAGCCACCCTGCTTCTTGACAGAGAGAGAACTGCACTGTACTTGTGCCCAATGTAAGAACCTGCAGCGAGCCACAGCCACCCTGCTTCTTGAGAGAGAAAGAGAGAGACAGAGAGAGAGACAGAGACAGAGACACACACAGATGTGGTGCCTTTCCACAATTGAAGATCCCACAGCCAGCCACGGTGAGTTCATGTCCTATAAATATGCATTAATGTAGTTCTTATTGTACCACCTCAGTACTATAGCCACTGCAGCAGAAATTAGGTTTATCTTGTCATCATCGTTATTAACCAGAATAGCCTAATGATCATGAAATAATGTACCAATATTTATCAGCGTTGTTTTAAATTTTGGCATTAAAAATAATGTACTGAAAATTATTCTGGATTACAGCATTCAGTAATGATGGACTATTCTTTTAAAAAGTTACTTTTGTGTTACACAGCTTTGTGAAAAGAGATCTGCATGATCAGTACAAGATGATTTGCAAAGAAGTCATATCAAAATACTTGTGCCACTGTGAGCAATAATTTTTAATGTCGGTTTTGTCTCTAGTTATTTCCCTGAAGGTGTTACACCACTAGCCTGGCTGCAGCCAGCTATGCACAATCATCTAGCGGTCCAGAAACATTACACTCATCATCATCACCATGAACATCAGTAATTAAGCAGTAAGACACTGACAGGTGTGTGTTATCATGTAATAATGTCGCTCCTGAGGTGAGTTGAAGCACAGGCAAAGCAGAGTGCTTCCACCACACCAGAAGTGACGTCTATTACCGAATAACACACACCCTGAGTGCCTTATTGCTATTATACAATGGTCCTGTGTGTAACTTTTACTTGGAGGATTGTATAATTAATAAACATAGGCAGATTAGCTTGTTTTAAATAATTTTAATTGTTCAATGTGTTTTAATAAATTACAGATAAAATAGTCCCTTTTAAATTAAAGAGACAGTTGGTTACAACTTGTAAAAGTTTGTTACTGCATACAACTGTTTTAAAAAGTGGTATCATATTTGAAAAACATTAAATAGTTTACTTGCCCAACTATTTTGAAAGTGGTATTTAACAGTTTCAACCAGAAGTTTAGCAACTGCTAATGAACAGTTCAAAGAAGAACATTCGGTTTACTGCATCTTTTTAACAGTTTATGATGTGCTTACTGTCGGTAGAAGTTGAACACGTACAGTACATTGTGTTCCCTTGAATGTTGAAGCAATCTTGGTTCAGAGCTGGTTGACTGCTTTGTTGAGTGTTGCTCATTGTCTGGGAGTTTTTTCATTGCATTCGGGTGAATTGTTTGGTCATATTTTGCTTCCTGTGTGGCCTGCTGCTGCTTGCTCGGTGGTTTTGGTTGCTGCTTCAGAAAGAATTTTACTTCAGTTTTCTCAGTCGGTGAGTTTGGCAGCCTAATATGATTTAAGCGACATTGCTCTTGTGCCCAGTCACTGACATGATTTGCCTGGCTCGAGTCTCACTTCCATCAACAGCTGAACAGCAGTTGCCTGCAGGCTATGATTTGTGTATTTATTTGTGATGCCTGTGAGCTTGCAAATGAGGGACAACATACTGGCTAAGTAATTTACACCCATTGGTTCAAGAGTATACCATATGGGCTCTTGAGTTAGTTCAGTGGTAGTTTTTCCTAGGGTGTAGGAGACAGGCAGTGAGGGTTGGCTGGCAGCTTAGATAGGTACAGTTCAAGACATCTCATGGGGCATAGTGGGCTTCTCGGGGATTCTCAAATCATAGTAATCTAAAGGTTTCCTAGTCCCACTCCATTATTTTAGCATGATTTTGAGTCTTTTCTACTGAAGGACATAGTTACGTATTTCATTCCGTGTTCATTTTGCTTTATTGTGAAAGAATCTGGCTTTAGTGCTCTCTGTCCCTCACAGCCCTTTGGGCAATGTGCAGCTGAAGTTCTAACACACTCTTCAGACAAGCCCTGCTGCTGTGGCTGGATTAAGGGCCTCGGAAAGTCTAATTTTTTAAAAATCTGCTTTGTTGATGGGTGGTGGTGAGTGCAATATCTCTGCTTTGTCTCCTGATGTTTTTAAATGATCACAGAATACATTGTTGGCAGGTTGGAAATCAGCGTCTGACATAATATTGAAGTAGAGGCTGTTGGGGCTCATTAATATTTCTATCCAGTCCAGCACTCAGACTAATGTAGCTAGAGATGCTGCATTGTTCTCCACTGCAGTTTCAGACACTACTATAGAATTGTCATAGCATTTGTTTAAGCTCTTTTGCTGATATTGTTTGAATATCACACAACAGTGATTTCTCTGATACCCAGTCTGTGAAGACAAGGATGGCCCAAGCTGTCTGCTGCTTTGTATTTTCCTTGTTGCGTCTGTCTCTATTTTATCTATCTCCTCAGACTGTAGCTCTAAATGTCGTGTTTTTGGCATTTCTTTAAGGTACTCACATTTCCTTCTGGTGCCCGTGAAGTGGAAGGAGTATCGCTGGTTGAGTCAGCCACGAATAATTTGGTGAGCATCCTGTCAGCAAGAAGGTTGAATGACACTTCAGGCAGGTTCATGACAGCTGTCAGGTGAGAAAGTGATTCATTGTTTGAGGCGACAAAGCGGTCAACAGCTGTCAGCCCTTGATACAGTGATGTTATTGATTAATAACATCACTGTCTCTGAACCTGTCAGCCAATCAGATTAATGGGATTTATTTTGCCATTGTATAATTTGCAGTATGTATGTATCTCATGTACTGTGTTTTGACTTGAACTGTGGTGTTAATCCTTGCTTGACCTTTATACATACACGATGACCAAATACAGGAAAGAGATTTTCAATTTTTCATCACAGGTGACTGTACCCCACTTCCAATGCCTCCAAATGGAAGGACCACTGAATTGCTGCACTCTGTCTCACAGTCAAGGCTGCTGTACCCTGATGCCACCTTGTCCTGCCACATGGTCGAGGCATCTGCACCATGCTGTCCTCTGTCTTTCTGTCACCACATCCAAGGCTGCTGCACCTGCATCCATGTTGACACAATCAAGGCTGCCATGGCCTGCTGTGCCCTAGATCCCCATGCCTCCACAGGTGGGGCTGCTGCATCATGCTACCCTCTGTCCCCACCTTATAACACAAGAGAAAAGTGCTTGTTTTCTTTTGAGCAGCTTAGGTAGTGTACCAAAGGATCTGACTCTGGTGGCAAGGAACAGCATGGTGCAACAACCCTAACTGTGGAAGCAAGAGGCTCTATGGTGCAGCAGAGACTGCTTGATGGCAGGGGCAGAGGACAGCTGGGTGCAGAACTTTTGACTGTGAAGCAGAACAGTGGGGCATCAGGGTACAGCAGCCCTGAGTGTGAGACAAGGTGCATATGTTGCAGCTGCCTTGCCCGTTTGGGGCAGTGCAGGGTGCAGTAAAATCTTCACCTTTTGTTGGCCTTGTGTAGCATGATGCAGCAGCCCCAACTGTGGCAGCAGATGCCCTGGAACTCTGGGGCTTAGCAGAGCACATCAGTCCTGTCTTTGGAGACTGGTACAGGGGCAAAGGGGGCATTGGCCCTGCCTGTAAGGGGCAGAAGGAAGCATGATGCAGTAGCCTCAACTGAGAGGCAAGAGGCAGGGCATTAGGATGACATATAGTATGCCTAGTTACACACATGCATGATGTATTTCCACACAGAATACCTCAGAGAACTGAATTTTGTGAGTTCATACTGTACATGTTCCTGAAATAGCAAAGTGTGGCAGACACCTGTTTGTTAATCTTACATAACAACAATATTGTTCTTACATGAATATACAGGTATGTATGGAGGCTACATAAAGACACACTACTTCTATGACTTAAACTTTAGATTTATTTTATATCCATTAAACAACCCTGTGTTTATATAGCTAAAAACAATGCTGAGTTTTGATGTGACAGAACTCAGCTATGATACCGACAGGAGATTTCTCACTGATATTCATTTATACCACTTCAGTTGCCCACTGAAACACAGTTGATCAACTCTTCATGAGAACAGAATGATACAATCTATCTAGACAAAAGCAAATGGGTTAGTAAAACATTTGGAGTAAAGACAATTAGCCCTACAGATTGCTCTGACTGGGAAGTGCAACAGCCTACTAGGCAATTAAGGACTTCATTGCTGCAGCAACAGGTTGGACAGGAATGATGTCATCACTCACTGATAGAGAAAGAAAAATCTTCACTGTTCCTTCACTGTTTTGGTTACTGCAGAGCATTTTAACAGATGCTGATTTAAAGAAAACCACAAAACCAAACAGCATGATATTTCAGAAAACACTAATCATGAAACAGGGACTTAAATTCCGGTGTTTATTGTAAATCTGTAAAACACTGGCATTTGATCTTTAACACAATACAACAGTAAGAAAACATTAATGTGAAAAATTAAATACTTTTCTGTATGTAAAAGATTATTAAGTAGTAAAAGAAAGAAAATGCAGGACAAGATTTTTGCGCCCTTGAGGATGAACTGATATCCATTTAGAATACAGCCTTACAGATAGGATCCCTTCTGGACAGTATGTATATGGGTGTACTAGTTTTATTGTATAAGTCGGGTGAACGAGGGATTTAAAGAACTGAAGACCAATTACTCTCCTGAATACGGATTATAAAATCCTCATGAAAGTATGGAAATCTCTTCTGGGGATCTGGATGGTATTATACACCCCACAACAAATTAGTGGGTTCCTGTCTGTAGGGTGCAGGATGCCTTGATTCTCCTCTCGAGATATTTTCAGAAGACACAGGATGGGGAAGTCATGGGACATCTGGTCAGTCTAGACCAGTCTAAAGCTTTTGATCGTATAGAATATGATTATTTATGGGAAGTCTTGTGGACCTATAATTTTCCCCTCAGTTCATCTTGTGGTTGCAGACTTGTTACAGTCAGATTATTCTTCTTCCTAGTGTAAATGAGTGGTCCAAAGAGGCAGTGTGGGTGACAAGGGGTTGACAGGGATGCCCTTTGAGCCCCTTTTTATATATAGTGACTCTGGATCCCTTACCATCATATTAATGCAGAGCCTGAGATTAGTGGTTTGTCTGTGGGTTGTGAGGACCCTCCTATTTGTACTTTGGCATATGCGGACGATGTAGAACTGATTTTGGCAGACACCGCTTCTTTTAATGTGGCACTGCAACTATTAGATGGTTTCTCAAAGACAACTGGGGCAACCCTTAATATACAGAAAAGTTGTTGTTTATCTATTGGTCTAGAAACTGGTTCACATGTTGACTTTATGGGTAGTCCTCGAAAGACAGGGTATACAAACATTTACAGTATTTTTTGGCAGTCCATATCCACAGTTTTACAACTGGGACCTTAAATTACATGAGACACAGGGAAAAAGTGATACTATGGAATAAATGGCATATGTCAAAAAGAAAAGGTTTATATGATCAAGAATTTTTTATTGCCAATGTTTCTTTTTGGGGTACAATTTTCCTCTTCCTTGGGATCTGGAAACATCCTTGTATGGTGTCTTTTTCCACTGTTTCTGGGGCAGCTGTTTGAACCCCTCAAGAGAGAATTGTGTATTTACCTTTGGCACAAGGGGTTTGAGGAATAAATCCCTGTTTTTCTGTATGTCACGTTTATTTATCACAATATGGTTCTGCTTTTAAGGGGCATAGTACACCATAGGGCGTCTGGATGCTAGATTATTCTGAACCTATTTTACGGTCTTGGGAAGACCATTTCCTGATTCCAAACAGAAGCATGTTTCGGCCTTCCCCAATACTTGTGGATGCAGTGACTAAACTTAAGTCTTTTGGTGATTAAGAAACACCTTCTTACCATGTCTAGAAAAGTTTTGTATAATGGTATCCTGGAAGCACAATTTGTTGAGAACCCCTGGTTTTGAGCAGTCCCCTACTGTGCAGGAATCACTCACTGGCATTTTAGTGAGCAGGAGGGTACCAATCCATATGTGGGATTTTCTATGGCTAACTCTTTGTCTAAGGTTGGGTGTGCAGGAACCTGAAACATAAGGGAATACAAGAAAGGGAAAGTCCTAGGTTGGGCTAGGACAACAGGAGATGATGCAACATCTTTTCTGGACTGTCCATTCGTGATTTCTTTCTGGCAGTATGTGCATAATCTATGGCCTCTGAACCCTTTTAGATCCCTGACTCCAGAAATTATGTGTGAGGGTATTTTTCCAGGGTGGTGGACAGAATATGATGGGCTGACAATGCAGTTAATTTTATTAAGTATTAACTTTCAGCTCTGGCAGGCACGGTGTGGCCTTACCCTAAGACAGCAACATATATCTGTGGAGCAGGTGATGTTTTCCGTACAGCAGGATATTTCTACCTTACAATGCTGAGATAGGGCTGCAGTTCCCAATCCCTTTTCACTTATGGTGGAGACACATGACCTGGTTGGATACAGGTTAGGGGTCTTTCACTCAGGGATTCTTTGGGTATTACCTTAACACTCCTCTGGGAGAGTGTGGAAGCATTTGAGTTTTTGAATGACATCTCCCTATCCCTTTGCGGTGGGGGTTCAGGTGGGTTCTGCGCCCTTTTTTTGATTTCAGGGTTTTGTGTGCAGAGTCATTCCTTCGTACCTGTTCTGATAATTTCTTTACAGTTCATTTTTGGGACACTGGCTCTGTTTATGTTGATTTCAAGTTTACATTACAACTTTCCCTCCTATTTTAGTGGGGAGGGTTTCACTTCCAGCCTTTATTGATGTTGGGTTTTGGGGACTATAGGATTAGGAACTGTAGAGAATGATTGATGACATGCTTCATTTTTGTTCTTCTTTCATCTGCTTTCTGACTTTGTGTAACATAACACGTTTTTTGTTTATTTTACTTTCAGTCCTTTAGTCAGGAGAGGGTCCATTTTTGGCATTTATTAATGAATTTTGGGACTACAAAAAGGTAATTGTCTGACATGTATGCTGTAATACTTATTTCTGTTTCAATTTTTTATCATATGATTTGTGTAAAGCACCACTGTTATATATATCAATTGTGTTCAAGTTATAATAAAAATCCCCATCTCTTTTATGGGGGTGACTCCATTGTAGTCAACAAGAGTATGTAGGTACATACAGTTTACCCTTTAGGATACAAAGTTGTGTGGAGTAATCCTATTTGATTATATTTTAATGTAGAGTTCATAAAGAATGTTCCCACTCTTTTAGTGGGACGGAGGAGAGGTTATCTTTTCAGTTTTCTTTAAAAAGTCTGGGGTTACAACAAAATGGCATTTATATGGAAAGTATGAAGAAATTTGCATCTTTGCTTCTCTCAGTTTGTATCTTGTTTTGGGTATAGTCACACTGTTTAGATGACTTAGCGTCCATGTTATAATAAAACAAATTTCCTTTCTCCTGTTTGTGAATGGGGGTTAGTAACAGAAGTTGATAATGTGTTTTGGGGTTATCTTTCCAATACTTGGTGGTGAGGTATGTGGTGCAATACTTATTTTGGTTTACTTTTTATTCCTTTTATTTTTTTTTTTTTTTTGAGTTGGTGTGCACTAACACCATTTTGGCTGTAGCTTACCCTTAAGTTATATTAAAATGTCCCTAGTATTGTATAACAGAGGGAGGGGTCTATTTACAATCAGTATTACTTAAGTTTGGGGTTAATGTATGATGAAATATTTATTTTGCTTTCATTTTTCCTTCTCCTATGATTTGTATGCAGTAATACTATTTTGTATGTAATTTGCTTTTAAGTTATGAATAAAAAAAATCCCTACTTTTTTCCAATAACAGTCACTAAAGGAGAGGTAAAGATATTGAGCATTCTTTTGGTACAGAGATGCAGAATGGGCAAATTGGGACCAGGTGTATGAAGAAGCTCATAGGAAGGTACAGACTTGGAAGTCATGGAAAATGACTAGGAAAGAAAGAGTACATTTGTTAAAAGTATATCTAGCACCTATATTTGTATATGACTCACATATATACCCACTACCATATAGTAAGCATACAAAGATAATGGGTCTCTTTTTATTCTTATTGGGAAGCAGGTTGAACCTGGTGAAAAGAGCACACATATAGGAATTGGAAAGAAGGTAGATTGAGCATGATGCAACCATTGATATTTTATTTGGAAATTATTTTTTCAGCAATATAAGGCCTCTAGTGCTAGGGAAAGAAGGATTAGGTACAGCATGTATAAAACATTGGGAGGAGCATTTTTCCAGCATGTGGGAGAGGAAAGTGGCCTGTATCTGAAAAATCTTTGCCTTACTATTACTATGGACAAACAACATTGAAATACATAAGAATATGGAAAATTGAATTAAGATGGGTTTTGGATATGGATAAACAGACCTTTTATAGGACTTTAGTTGACAAATGTTATCTGGAAGAGCCTGTAGTTAACAATAGAATCTCTCATAGAAAACTTTAGTATTAGCAAGCATTACTGAAACTAGGATACCTTTAAAATGCAAGATGTCATATGGTTGTGTGGGCATCAGAAACCAAACATTAAGGGAAACCAAAAACAAACAAACAAAAAAAACTAGATAAAAGAATGTGCAGCAGGAATTTGTTCAGGTCATATAGAAACAATACAGCATTTGTTTTGAATGTTTATGTACTCAGGCTTTTTGGAGTCTTTAGCAGCATTATGGGACAAGAAAATATTTACAGGTATTACTTATGAAGTGTTAATTTTAGGGCACTTGTCAGAAGGAATAAAAAATGGAGACAGACTACTGTATTTGTAATCTTAGCATGTATTAAATGGTCTGTTTGGCAGGCAAAGCATCTCAGAGTTTTGTAACAAAAAGAGGTAGAAATGCAAGATATATTGTTTAAAATTCAGGATGAAATAGATGAAGTCTATAATTATGAGAATCACGTTGGAGTAGAGAAATGTCACCAACTACGGGAAGGAATGGAATGGCTAGGTTAATAAGAACAGAGTTCAGAATGAATAGGTGGGAGTGGAGGAAGAAAGAGGATTATATAATAGAAGATGAGAAGCAGCAGAAAATGAAAATGAAGCAGAAGAACATGGTTATAGGATGATTAAAGTAGATATTGAAATGTATAATGTACAGAAAGAACTGTTGTGTATAGATAGGAGGTATGCCTTAAAAGGGACCATAGGTATAAGGAAAAAAGGGTTAAGATAAGGAAGTTGAGGAATTATGGTTATTTTTCCTTCAAAAAAGAAAATCCGATTCTCTAAATTTGAATTATTTATATCAAGTTCTATCCATTTTCCTATTCCCAATAATTTTGTGCCTAGATTAAATTACTGTACACCTTTCCTTCAGCACGTGTTCTCACTAATTCTACTCTCTCCACATCCTTTCATCTGACAAGAGTTACTAGACAGGTCTTCCCTATCACCTTCACTGTTTATTCTCACCATGGAGCCCCTATCTGCATGTTTACATCAATCTAGTATTATCAAATGCATCCCTTTTGGTAACTCTAATTACACCTCGCTCTCTTATGTAGATGATCTACTAATTCTATCAGAAAATATTGCAGTACCAGGACATTCATTAGTTAAATTACTCAACAAATGAACCTAAATATCTGGCTTAGCTCTAAATCATAACAAATCTGAAATCCTACCCTTGAATGATTTTTGTAAACCTTTTATGAATACACCTCTAGGCTTCCAATGTGCACCTCAAGGTCTTTTGTATCTAGGCATTTGAATTACCCTAAGTTAGACAAAATCTGGAAGCAAACCTTTTCCTGACTGTCTAATATTAAGTCTTCGTCTGACAGATGGAAACTACTAAACCTTTCTCTCAATGGTAAAATATCTGCTATCAAAATGTCTATTTCACCTAAAATATTATATCTCTTTTGCCAATATTCCCTAATCCTCCCTTCTAGCTATATCACTAAAATCAATAATTTAATTGGCAGCTTCATATGGGAAGGAAAAACTCCAAGATTTAGCTGCAACAAACTTCACACTCATTGGTAAAAGGAGGTTTGGGCTCCTTGGTTTCAAGCCTACTTATGGGTCTTCCATGCTGCACAAACCATCAAATGGTTTTGTAAACCCAATACTAAATCTCCATTATTGGTTACCATGGAAGCTTTCTTTTGTCCGGTAATGTTTTTACCTCCTTTATTTATAATGCTCTCCCCAACCTAAAATCTCATCCCACTATTGCATCTTCAGTAGCTTACTGGAAAATCATAAATAAACTTCTCAAATCAAATCCAACCCCATTAGCCTATGCCCCTATTTGGGGTAACTAAAATATTTTTCTCAATAACTACCCAATCTTTTGCAGTACCTTGAAAAATAGGGGTATTTTCTTTCTGAAAGATGCAATTGAAACTCATGAACTAAAACTTAAATCCTTCTCAGATTGCCATACCTATTGGAATCTCCCCACCATGACTCTGGAAATATTTACAACTTTATACTGCATGTAACACTTATTTTCATTATCTGTCCAAACAATTCTTATACAATCAACATATTTCACACTGGATCAAGGCTACATCAAACCTGAATGGTACCATCTATAAAATATTAAGGACACCCTTCGGACCATTCCATAAATGCAAAAACAAATGGAAATCACTTTTAAACTACAATATAACTGATGCTCAATGGCATGAATGCTGGATATCCTGTCACAAAACATTTAAAGATAAAGCAGTTCTCTAATACAGACCAATATTCTTCACTTATGGTACAGAACTCCTGCGATATTACATAAAATGTGTCTAATGATTAATAATAATAGTTTGCTCTGCAATTCTCCTAATGGAGATTTACTCCATATCTTATGGTAATGCACTTCTATATACTGTATACTGTATAAACTCTGGCTTACCATTCACCATTTTGCAATCAAAGTGATTGGTCACTCTTTACAGTTGATCCTAAATATTGTATACTTGGTATTTTCAATTTATTTTCACAATAACAAAATCTCCTGTGCACAAAGCAGATGGTTGGATATACTATTCCTCCAAGTTAAGCATCTTATACTCATCCATTGGAGATCTACCATAACCCCTAGTTTTCAGACATTCTTAAACAATTATCTCAATATGCATCCTCAGATTGTATGTCTTATATTTCTTCTGGCTGACTCAACATATACAACAGGTTCTGGCATGACTATTTAACTATTTAGAAACTTCTATACACTCTGATAACTAGGTATGGATCGACATATATTATAATTCTCATATAGCTACCCCTGACAATTTGTTATGGCCATTGTCTCTCCCAATAGATGTTTTAGTTTTCTTTTCTTCCCTTACCTTTTCTTTCTTGTTATCTTTCCTGAATATCTGTTATGCTCTAAAGTCTTCCATTTCAAATATAGACATAGCATTACGGTATATCTAAACTGCTATAATGTGTATCTATTATCGTTGTCTAAATTTAACCTTGATTTTCCTTTTATCATCCAAAACATTCTATATGTCAACACACTCAACTTTATGATGTAATTCATTATACATTATACAATCTACAATATGCAGTTACATCTGTTCTCCCTATTCCATTGTAAAGTTATTATATGCTGTCCTCTGGGATATGTAATGATGTCATTTTATGCATTTGGAAGATATCTGTTCACTTCTATAAATATCTAATAAAAGGATTAACTGCAAAAAACTTCTGATTATAATAATAGAAAAGAATAATGAATTATAGTTAAGTTTTTTTCTCATTTTAGGGTTGCAGGCTTTTGATTTTGCTTAGTATGATAATACTGAATTACTTTGTTTTTACCTTGTACATCATGTTTATTATTTATGGTTGTAAAAGATGTTTGAACCATGTCAGTTGTTTGTTTTGTATATTAATAAAAGTTTCCCTACTCTTTCAAGAAGTGCAATGGAATCTTTAACATCCACCTGAACTACCACTTGAACAGGCAGATGGGACCTCAGTCTAATGTCTCATCGGAAAGACGGCACCTCAGCAGTGCAGCACACCCTCATGCATCTCTACCCTGTCAGTTACGTGACTGCATGGCTGTGGAGGAATTTAAGAAGGGCTTAAAACCTCTGTGGCAAAAAGCATTTTTGAATACTGAAGTTTTTATTCGATTGTTGATGATTTTGGTTATATTGTTTTGTTATTGGATTTTACATAAACTGTTTTTAGAATGTTAGGCACCTTGGAATTGGAAAGGTGCCTTATAAATAAAAATATTATTATTATTATTATTAGTATTTAAATCAGGTGCCGGGCTAGAACCCACAGCCTTCTGATCTTCTGGCCTCATAGGTGAGTGTGCAACCTGCTGAACCACTGACACTGCATTGAAATGAAATGATAGTGACCTATTTGGCTATAATAAATGAGAAACTGAATTTTATGAGATTGGTGAGTAGAGATGCAGCAAATTTAAATTTTGCCAGCAAAATGGGCACTTGCATTGTCACTCCACTTTGCGGGTGGCCAGCATGAAATACCACTTCACTTTGTTATTATTACTTGCATTGTCATTCCACCTTAAGGTGAAGTAAGGTGGTGAGACAACAATATTGCAGCCCCCACACACTCAGTCACCAGAATTAATGTGCATCCCCAAAATGCTACTGTCATCTTGTCTCCAGAAAATTCCCAGTGCTGATGAAGTGAAATGAGAGAGTAATAAGAAATGCAAAGTCTTCCAGAATTAATGGCACACTCAGTCATCAGGGCAGTTGTCAGACAAAGTCACAGAATTAATGTTCATCCCAAAATGATACTGTCTTGTGTCCAGAAAATTCTCCACTGCTGACGAAGTGAAATTGGAGTGTAACAAGACATGCAAAGTCTCCCCATCTTAGAATTCAGTGAATTAAAATTCCACCAGTGAAGTGCCCTGAAGTGGGCACTGTGCATTACCTCATTCTGCTCTTGAAATGGCCAGCATGAAATGCCCACTTATCCTTGTTATTGTGATTGTGACTTCTCGCTATCATTCCGCCTTAACCTGAAGTGATGAGGAGTGACAACAATATTGGCAGTCCTGGGCCTCTCACATCACATGGCTTACAGTACTGTAACTCACATGTTGTACAGGAATGCAAATGCCTACAGCTGTAGTCCCCTATGACAATGACCTGTATCACAAAACTCCCCAATTTTAAAACTCATATCAATGAGTACAGTGGTGAAGTCTGGAAAGATACTACAAAACAGGCTTACATGATGCAAGTAACTAGTAAACAAAATTATTTTGTGATTTGTGATGTGATTGGAATCATGACTGCATTCGTGACCGTGAAATATGAATTTATTTTTCTTGGACTTGGAGCTGACGAGCGTATTGAGATGCTAATGCTCACAGCTGTACTTTCCTGATAACCTGGCTGTTCACAGAACTCATCAGCTTGAAAACTCACATCAATGGGTACAGTGGTGAAGCCTGGAGATACTACAAAACATTATTTTTGTGATTCGTGACGTGATCGTGAATTGTGTGCACCACACCAGTTTTCTGAAGGAAGCCAAAGGAACAACTGTGACTTAAGTAACAGATGGAGATTGGGACCTAAAGAGATGAAAATGCACAGATAGATTAAAATTGCGCTGCACACTAAAGAGATGCAGACACAAAGGCACGACAACAACACCTAACCAGTGCTCACCATCAGAAATCAAATTTGAAAAGAATACCTTTTGCCATTTGAGGGTAGTGCATAGCGGAACAGTCCATCCACTACTACCAGTAAAGGTACAACAAGTAGTACAAAAAATCATGAAGGTGCAGTGGATAGCAGGTTCACACTGCTGCAATTACTCTGTGGCACAATAAATGGTATCTGATTTAATGGCACGCATGCATCACATACACTCACACACACACACACACACACACACACACACACACACTACAAGTAATGCATAGCAGATTGAAAACCTTTAGTAAAACAACCAAATGTTTTAAACAAACTGAAATTATACACTGCTGCACCACAACAATAAGCAAAAAATTTCAAGAATTACTGAAAATATTACTGTGTGTACATTAACACAGTTATACAAGAAGAATATAACCAAAACAGAAAGACTGCCTTTTTTCTCCCAGTTAATCTACCTACACCACAGATACCCCCTCCCCAAAGCACACTTCACAATACACAGACTGACTGTTCTAAATTAACATTAAAATCCACGCAAACACAAACACTCAATGATATGAGCACAGGTGGGTTTCCCACAATCAATGTACTACATTTTGAGCAAACAAATGACTCAAAAGGCTTTTAACAGCTTTCAGAGGATTTGAATGGCAGAGCTCTGAGAAGAAACTGTCTCCATCTTCCACTACACACACTACACAGAACTGAGGCTGTGCAGAACAATCTAAACCCATTTGACCTGCAATCCATGAACACTGCAAATTTGCTTTGGAAATCACTAACAAGACAAAGTGATGTGAAGTACATTGATTTCAGTGCTACTTAAAATTGGTGGAGAAATGGTTTGGGAAGGTGTGGTAACACAAAGTCATTGTTTTCAATGGACTTCCACGTTCCCATTATAACGCTCCAGTACCGCTACGATTGCAGTACACTTCATGGATTCTGTGTTACCTAGTGTATCACTTTGGCGCAGCTTAATTTAGCCACTCTCGCCCACCACTATTGGTGAGCAGCATTTCTTTTTTTTTATGGGCCTTTCCCTTGCACCCCAGTTGGTTATTCCTTCAGGTCACATGGAACCTCTACACTGCCCCCACCCCCACTGCCAAGTGCCACCCACTATCTGCAGCCTCTGGAAACCCAATACATCCCATCGTCAGGTGGGTCCACACTGTCTGAGGAGAATGCACAGGTAGGAACATCCAGTTCACCCAGGTGCTGCTAGGGTCAGTCTGAGCTGTCCAGGGCTCAGTGATGGTGAGGTCAGAGGCCATCATCTGGTCAGCTGGGGTGCCATTTCCTGTGTTCTCCTCTTAGGAATGTGGCATGCCACTAACATTGAGGTGTGAGCCAGTGTCAGTCATGCTCTTTCACAGTGGGGTCTGATGTAATGCTGTTCCTCTCAGCCTCCTCCAGGGGCCATTAAATGCCAGGCCACTAATCCCTCCCCTCCCAGGAGAAGGCAAGCAGTTATCAGACACTTAAGACTTCTCCCATTGGCGGCCCTCCAACACCTGAGTCCATTCCTGAAACTGGGTCACCAGGCATTTCAAGTGGAATCCAACCACTGCACCAATGTGCCATTGAGAATTTATTTCTGTAAGTTATGAGGTCAAGTGCTGTGCCCTGGTTTTGTACAGATGCCTCCCAGTTTTCCTTTTTCTCACCAGTGGGCTGCACTGCAATTGGAAAATGATGATGCAGATTTCCACCAGAAAGCACACTTTTCAAAGGAGTTTTCACCATTCCAATAAGTGTGCTTACGTTTTGCCATTTTGATGATGCGGCATGCCAATGCCCCTGTCTGACTCTCTCTCCGCCATTTCACCATACCACTTCCTGTAACATATTCCACCACTCCAGATCATCACCAGTGGACTGAGTTTCATGCTGCTAGCAGTGGAACCATAATTGTCCACCAAGCAGGCTTAGTGTAATGATGCCAGTGGTGGTCCTTGTCTGTCTGTTGAGTGGGCTGAGTGTACCTGTACTCATGATTACTGGAACCTCCCCACCACCACCACAGAAATACTGGTGATGGGTACCTAATACTATTATCTGTATGCCTTCTCCCCACACTCTTTACAAATACCCTCCACACATTCTGTGACCCTTCCACACCTCGCCCCACTGGCACACACCCATCCCTCATCACTGCTCCTCTGTCCCTCTATGCAGAATCTCAGTATTCCATGAAGTGCTGCTCCTCCAACCATCAACCACATTAAAACTAATAGACCACATTCATGTCAATGGCCCTTTTATTTCTGCAATGTTTTTTTCTCTAGTTCATACCTTTTTGTTTTAGTATTTTTCACTTTTTCTGTTGAGGTCTTTTTTTATTCCTACCCATATAAACCTTATAAGTATCAAATTTCAAATCCATCCAAAATGCTGGTAGGTGTTTGTTGTGCATGATTGACAACCTTGAGGTTCTTGAGTGTCAGTCTAAAATGAGCCCAACAGGTAGGTATACATATTGAATAATAAGCAACTTATGAAATAAAGAATAAAATGAGCCCATTCATTTAAATTTATTTCTTTAAGTTGTACAGTACATTGAAACAGAAACTGTCGGCAGATAAGGACCTTTTAGCCCACCTGGTCTGCCCATATTTTCCTACCTATATTAAAACTGGTGACCATACTATGTCCCTTAACCCCATTACTTCTAATATCCCTCTGTGCCAATCACATGCATTCTTGAATCCTCTAACCATGCTAGCTCCCAGGATCTCTGGTGGGAGGTTGTTTCATGCACCAACCACGTTCTCCATGAAGAAATTCTTTCTCCCATTACCTCTGAGCCTCCCCTTCTATCATCATTGTTTGCCCTTGTCCTCAAGCATCTTTTCTTTGGAATATGCTCATTCTTGTACCTTTTTATACCTGTCAGGTATTTGATGTTTCTATTGCATCCCCCTTTTCCTCCTTTCATCCATGGAGTACATATTCCTTTAGACTTTCCCCATAGGACTTTTGATGCTGGCCATGTACCATTTTGTTGCCCTCCTTTGTACTGCCTCCACCTGTCTATGTCCTTGTGGAGATGGGACCTCAAGTGTTGTACACAGCACCCGGGTGTGATCTCACCAGTGATCTATATAGGGTATTATTACCTCTCTCTCTCTCTTCCTGCCAGTGATTCCCCTACCTATGCATCCCAGCATCCCACCTGCCTTCCCCACTGCATGTTCACACTGATTCTACCTTCAGGTCATCAGTAAATTATCACCCCCAGGTCCCTTTCCTGTGTTCGAACGTTAATACCTATCCCCCCATTTGGTATGTTGCCTCCGGCTCCTGTGGCCTATGTGCATTACTTTGTATTTGTTGTGTTAAAACCAAGTCACTAGACCCTTGGCCATTGCTCTAGGTTTTTATTAATTCTCCTTCTTTCCACACTCTGGTGAATCCACTCTGTTGCAGAGTTTTGTGTCATCTGCAAGCAGGCATACTTTCCCTTTCAGCCCTTCTGCAATGTCACTAATAAAGACGTTGAACAAGACTGGTCTTAATACTGATCCTTATGGTACTCCACTGGTCAATTTGCCTACCCCAGAGTGGATTCCATTGTTAGCAGGAGTATTCTGGACATGATGGTGAAATATGACACAGACTAAATATACAGCAAGGACAAAGTAGTGTATTACCAGAAAACCAAAACACAGCAAAATATCTGCTGGGAGTCAGGAACAGGATCCCAGCTATCATGCTATCACCCCAAACTGGATTCAAACACAGCAAAAAACAACGTTGCTGTCATCCTTATACTCTTAGATAAGAAATGTTCATTGCTACATAACTGTCTGGAAAATAAGGTAAAAACCACAAAATACAGAAATCTCATTGGTACAAGGTTAGCTCAGAGGACAGTTAGCTTATCACTCTCATTGCACATACTCTCTGATAAGAGTAAAACTAGCTAAAACTAATTTTAGGTTACAATACAAACAGTGCTTAGTATCATAGAATAATAACAGCTGGGTAGCAAAGAAAATAACTGTGTCAAAAGGCTTGCATAAGAAATGTTAATTCTATTAGGGCCAGAGGTTACCAGCACTTAGCTCTGTTGGGGTCTGATCTTTACCAACAGTCCATGCTACAATCATGTCATTTCTTATCACTATATCACGTAGTACTGCACTATATCTTACCTCACTAAGTACATCATGAATAAATGTATGTGTACCATATGCTCCACTAAGCATAGGTTGTGAGGTGTCCAGAGTCTACATATCCCTCATCCCCCCTTGTTTCCTGCTAAACTGGCAACACAAGATGGTGAGCAAGGTAAAAGCTTTATGGACTGGGCAGCATAAAGGAAGCATAGCTGACTTTGATGATGCCTGAGGGTTAGAGTATAAGCAATAGAATGGTAACAATAAGAAAATAAAAACAAAATCACCTGTAAAATGACAAAGGTTTTAAAATAAAGTTCAAGCAATGTATCAGTTAAAACAAGATATAAATCACCATCATGCAAAGATCCAATAAAATCCATCTGGACTGCATTCCAACAACGTGATTGTCTCTGCAAAAGCAACTTGGCATTTTCTCTCCAGGTATTGGGATCGTTGAGCATGGGTGATGCAGTTGTCCAGGTAATGCTGCATATCTACAGTCTGACCAGGCCACCACCATACTGTTCTCAAACTCTACAGATTATTGTCTACATCCTGATGTCCCCATAGATGTGTCTTTCACCTGGTGAATAAATTCTGACCAAAGATCTTTAGGGACTACTCTCAATAAGGTGTTCCCTAGTTATACAAAACCAGCTTTAGATCCGAAGAGAGGGAGAGGTTATTGAGGAGTCTCTCTAGGATTGTCACCAGGCACCTCTGTCTGCTGCAAGAGGTGGTTGTATACCTGTTTTATTTCTGGGTCTCCCATTTGCACTACAAACCAAATACAACAGGATGAGTTGTTTCCTCTTTGTGTGTCCACTGACTGTGCTTCTGTGAGTGCTGGGAAATCACCACTATTTGTCGACAGTAACTCTGCTGACATCCCTATAGTGGTGGTACAATACTGACATTGGGTGTTGTGCCATCCAGAAATGCAGTGTTTTTAGGGGCTGCAATCCCTGCACCAACCATGGAGGGGTTATGCCCCCAATTACATATTATCAACACCAGGTCAGAGTTGTTTCGTGGAAGAGGTAGAACACTGGGAGATGCTGCATCAGTGAAACCTCGGACCATTACAGAAACATTCACTGCAAAGGTCTCTTTTTAGGTTTTGCTGTTGTGGTGTCACTGTACAGTGGGCCACTGGAGTGCTAGCATCTCCCACTTCCCACTCTAATGCACCTTGCTTAGCCAGAGTATGTGCTTGGTCATTCTGTTCATGAAAAGTGGTTGACTTAGAGTGGACCTTCACTTTGTGGACATACAGCTTAAAGGTAACCTTTTCTGCCATAGTGTTGATGTATTGGAATTTGGAATGGGTCTATGTGTTTGACCTGTTGTTCCGAGGAAGAATACCTATGAGTCTTCCAAAAAAGCAAAACTCTGTGAGGGAGTAACACACCACAAAGAATCCAGAAAAGAAGTGTCCCCTCTTGTTTTTCCTGTATCAGTTCCATTGCATGTGCAATGGCTGCCAATTCAGCATATTCTGAGGATCTAAAGGTACACTGCCTGGCTGCCTTCACAGCGCCCCAGTACTAAGATTCCAAATCCTGCTGCCTGGTGTTCCTCATGATAAAAAGAGGAACCATCCATGAAAACAATGTGTGTAGGGGTCCACAAATACAATGCAAGTGGCAAGCAGAAATTAACTTGGTTCCAGTAAGGAAGGGAGTTCCAGTCGACACTCATGTGGGTCTCCATTATAAAGGAACCCATGAGCGGAATGGAGGGGTGTGGTGGGGTATACAGTAATATCCATATCCTGCAAGAGGAGGGACCAGTGGGTAAGTCTTGCATTGGAAACATTTCCATCCTTAACTCAGTCTGATAACAAATAAATTGGTAGGAGCATGGTTGGTGTGCAACACAATAGGGAAGAGTCAATAATGTAAGTAAAGTGCTTTACAGTCCAGGTTGTAGCCAGCCTGTTTCTCTCACAATTTGCTTTATGCAGCTTTTCCAGCCCTAAATCAATGACCACCCCAGGTACATGTGCCCAGTGTGCTGTTATGCACAGATATGAGCTGCCCGCTGTTTGTTCACTTCTCCACATAGCCATGCTAAGGTGGATATATTTGAAGCAGAATGCTTCATGGCATGTAGGATGGACTGTGAAACTCTGCTGTGTAGTACTGGCAGGGCACATTTTGAGAAATAAGTTTGTGATGCCACCTGCCATTTGGGACAGGCACGGCCATCAAGCGTCGGAATCCAGGATCCTCCACAGAAGAGAAGGGCAACAGTTCAATGGCCAGCATGTCAGTGGTGGCTGCAGTTCAACACACAGGCAGCAGCATGATTGGGGCAGGGGGCACTTTGTGTGCCACTCAAACACACTCTTCAATGTGGGTTGCATCTTCGTGCAGGTATACTGAAAACGCTTTACTTGTGCCACCAGTGTTTTTCTTGCTGGGGTATCAAGTGAGTCTTAGGGCCTGGGATGTGCAACATGTATGAAACTGGTTATTTTGGTGGATTTGGTTTCTGGTGGTGTACTTTTATAACTTGAGGGAGTGGCAGCTCCACTGCTACTATGCCCACTGCTTGCTTTTTTTGGAATCCATTTATGTCTCCTGAGGAATGGAACTCTCTCAGGCAGTCCACTCACCTGCCTCTCTACTGCCCACTGTGACCATCTGCCCCTCAAAGGCATTAGTGCTCCTGCAGGCCCCAACCCAAACCCACAAGGAGATCATGGGGTGGAGGTAGAGGCCCAGTGTTGGGCATGTGGTGGTTGAGGCACTGGGATGCCATCACCTACCCGGCCCTCAGGGTTTTTGGATGCTTTCCTGATCCCTGAGCGTGACATGTGGTGATGCCATGGCAAGCAGCAACCTTGCCAGCATCTGCCATGCTCCCCACTTGCTAGTCTGGGGTCTTGCAGTACCCTGGTCTCCACCTGTGGTCACTGGAACACCAGACACCCCAACACCATCCCCCAGAAAGGAGAGCCATCCAGGGCGCGATCCCTTTCCTCCTGCTGAACCACAGTGCCCGAGCTCGCTCCCAAACCCATGTCACAGCATGGCTTGAGGTGTTGCATCCAGCACATAAACCTCAGTGCCACCAGGCTGGCTACACTATGCCACTGCTTGAGACAGAAGAGATTCCTCACACTCCTTTTCCACTGACCCATTGAGTCCTTCCTCCTCCTGCTCTATTGCACTGCTGTCACTAACATTAAGCTTGACAGGGAAGTTCCACAACAGCTCTGGTATCTTTCTGGCGCCAGTGCAATGGTGCTTGTTTTTAAGTGGGTGTACTATGCAGTGCCTTCTTGACTGTCCTTTTTTTCCTTGACTGGCACGTGCTTGACACTGCTGACATATTGCAATGGTCTCATCAGCTGCATCAAGCACAAAGAAATCCCAGACTAGGGACTTTGCACTTTGTCTAGATTTGACATGGTACTGGGAGTTGGACAGCGGAGCCAAAGGTGTGGATGTTTTTGCTTTTGGGGCCTGCACTGATATCCACCATGCTAGGTTTGGAGGGGTTCTGGACTGCCTCTTGTAGGCTTGCTGATAGGTTCACCCTCAGGCTTGGCATCTAAATGGGCTACATCGGGCTGGCCCTGTGGCACTGAGTGCTGGAGCTTACTGAACACCTTACCATGCTGGTGACCCCTGTTCGGAATGAACACGGCCACCAGGGGTTAACGAGGATGGAGAAGGATTGAATGTTTGAGGGACTGCTCTTCTTCTCCAGGGAGGAGTGATGCCAGTGGTGGCACTGACTGGCCCCTAGCAGTGGCTGGGGACAGTGCACTGATGCTGAAAGAATGGGGGTGGAGATGGGGCCGATGTTTTGAGGATGGCATGCAGACATGTGAGGGCTCCCTCTATTGATGTCCTTGCATGCCCCTCTCACTGGGGAGAAAGTAAAGTAAAATGGAGCTCTCACCTCAGATGAAGACATCCCCTTACAGTGCCACTGGGAGGCACCTCCCTGAACTGGATCTGGACCTGTGGGTTGATGGTCTCCCCATCCCCTGCCATAAGGGTAAGTCATGGGGGCTGAAGGGGAGGGGTCTAATACCTGGTTGGCGTGGGGGACATCTGATGGCTAAAAGTGAGGCTCCATAAATAGTACCAAAAAATAAAAAATAAAAATAAAAAATAAATGAGCTACATCATCACCATTCAACTTTTTCACCTCATCATCATCTGTACCAAAACATATTATATCCTCCTCCTCCTCCACCCCTATCACTGTCTACTTCCAGAGAGACTTTTCCATTCTCTGGCACTCTCCTCACTGTGAGGGCTGATTTTCCTTATCTCCTTCTCCAGAAGAAACAGATTGAAGCTGGACAGTATCACCCTCACCACATCAACTCCACTTTCAGCAAGAACAACAGCAAAGAGATGTGCAAGAACAATGGGGCACAATTTGAAGATTGGGGATGGCTCAGAGATAATGCTAGATATTTATTTTTCACAGAGAGGGTTGTAGATGCATGGAACAGCCTTCCTGAGGAGGTTGTGGAGTCGGAAACAGTGGGAGAATTCAAGAATGCATGGGACAGACATAAGTCAAATCTAGTGGGGATAGGAGGGAGTAAGCTGTTGATTAACTAGAATCTGCAGCTTATCTATCAGGTAGGGAAATGGGCAGACTAGGTGGGCCAAACTGTCCTTATCAGCTGTCAGATTCTATGTTTCTATGTTTCTGTGTCACACCAACAATTTTTTCCACCTCCCTTGCACCTCTGTGTCTCCACTGGTGTGAGTGTCTACCTTGTTCCCAGTGTCATCCCCAACAAGCATGCTAGCTACAGATTGGGCAGTAAAAAATGAGTTACAGACTTGAAGCCACTTCAGACTTTGATTTTATTAGCACTGGCTGCCATAGCAGCACCAAGGCCCACAGAAGACAGTAATTCAGAAAATAGGTTTGCTTACTGGAACTGAAACTGTTTTCTACTTTTTCCAACAGACTTCTTTGAGCCACCTCCCAGCCAGTCACCTTTCCCTGAACTGTAACATCTCTTGGGAGGCATATTTAAATGCTTGTTCCATTTGCCATCCTTCTGAGTATATGATTATGTATTTCTAGTTAATAAGTGTGAATAACACCTGCAGTACTCTTTGCAAAGGGCAAACAGAAATCAGAATCAGTAGCACTGTAGTCTATACAGCTACATACAACTGCTACTATAGCCTATTTGAGTGTTAGAGCATTATTTAATTTTTTCAATTACAAAAACACCAATTAAGTAACATGGGTAACAGGAGAACAGAAGTGAAAGACTTTAAACACCAAACTGACAGAGAAGAACACCACAACAAGGATGTGCAGTAACTTTGAAAAATTACTTAAGCAATACAAAATCACACATGCCCCCATAATGAAAAGCATTATGGGCTTTATATACAAATCACCACAGAACATTATGCTGGTTAAATTTAAGCAGAAATACATGGTGCCAAAAGGCCTTTCACACAGCCTGCAAAGAGTGCCAACAGAAGACACAGACATGTGTTCCATCCTACCAGGGCTCATCACTGTGCCTCATCTGTATAACACTCCAGTGGAGCAGAGCAGAGCTCCCTAACATGGTCTATCTGGGTTATGTTATGGTGAACCCAATTAAAACAAAAACAAGCTAAAAGACAAAGAACCTCAGTGTGCAAGAGCATTGGCGGGAAGCCAAGTTTCAAAGAAATACAAAATCGCACATATCCCCATAATGCAAAGCATCATGGGCTGTATATGCAAATCACCACAGAATATTATGCTGGTTCAACTTGAAGCAGTTAAGTTATTACTTATATTTTATTAAGAACTACTTCAGTAGTTCTTAATAAAATATCAGTTTCAAATAGGAATAGTTATTGCACAACTTGATAAAAACTGGTTAGGTACAGGTAAGTTTATACATACTAAGTTGAAAACCAGCTGCACACAACACCTCACAGTCACAATACAATCTACAGTCTGGATAAGTGGCATCTGGATAAGGAAAGTACAGCATTGTGTTAGTACTTACCAGATACAATGTTGGCTTATAGATATATCAGACGGAAGGGACAACAATATTTCAAATGAACAAACAAAGTCACCTCCAACAATCTTACAGGGACCACCACTCTCTTGAAAACTATGTAATTTTTATATAGTATGGGTCAGGTAGTAAACATCAGTGAGTGTAACAGAGAAATGGTATGGTAAGCGAATTAAACAGAAAAACAGGAACTCTGCAATGCAGAGGCTAGATCACACTATTAATTTCTATGAACAAGTCAACAATGCAGAGTACTTGGATATGGACAAGTGTTCAATGTCACAAATACTTCCAATCAAAAATAATGCAGAAAAATGATTAAACAAAGAGAACAGGAACAGAACTACTCAGAATGAGTAACTCTTCAGATAAAGTTACCAAAAAGGGTCAATATGTAAGAAAAATATTACAAATAAGTAGCACACCAACAAAAATAGTAAGACTTAAAAGAAATAACAGAAACTCAATCACAACTTGTTAGAAATCTATCAGATATTAGGAACTTGTCTACTTTGCTTTCACATACACACACACACACACACACACACACACACACACACACACACACACAGTTGACCCTCCGCACTCAACTCCCTCACAGGCACAGACACATAGAAAACTGAAAAACTACCTAAGTTTAACTAAGTATTACCCAAAGATACCAAAACAAAAAATTTTCACTAGCAGCACTAGAGAACAAAATTTAGATTTTGTGAAAAATTAGCTCTCAAAACTAACAAATAAAGAGGTTTTTGAAGGTTTATTGGCTGTGATGCACCACACTGAACTGCTCTCAGACTCAGCAGACAATATACTGTGTGAGAAACAGCCTGCATGTGATATTTCAGCTATTAACACAATGCATTGCAAATTGTTTTTGAACTCTGTTTTGTACCACCTGTGGAATTCTCTCTGCATCCACTCACCCCAAGCTCTACCTCCTACCTGAAGCCCTCTACCCCGCCCCCTCCAACATGACAGCCCCCAGCTCTGCACCCTCTGAGGTAGGGCTACCCTATCAGCCCAGGGTGATCTATCTAGAATCTAATTTGCCAGTCGGAAGGTGTGCCTGGTGCGAGGAAAGGTGCCCGGTGTTGGAGTGTGGCTCATAGGTCTGTGGTGCCTTCACCTATCCCACTGGCAGGGATTTTCATTGTTATGCCCCTCAGAGTGTGGGCATGCAATGCCGTCTGTGCATGCTGTGTGCTGACACCCACTGCTGCTCTGCTCCTGCTACTGGTAACATTTACAGTGCCCCCAATCTCCATTGGGGCCACTGGTGTGCGTGTGAGACCAACTACTCTCCCTGAGAGAGAGCAGTCTGTCAGACCCTCAATCCTTTCTCTCCCCTATCGACGCCAGTGGCCCAAGTCCGTTCCTGAACTCGAGTTGCTGGCATGGGTGCAATGTGGCATCCAGTGCTCAAACCTCAGTGCTACCAGGCCAGATAATGCAGTGCAGATTTGCAGGTGAAATTGAAAAACACTGGCAAAATTGGTGAAATTGTCAACATTTTTGAAATTTCACATTACGTAAAATCACCATCCGAGGTGAAATTACGTTTCGCCTAAGGAAAAAATTTTTGTGTAATGCAATTACGCAATATTTTTGCTAGAGCAAAATTTTCCAGTTTTGCACAACACTATGTGAGAAGAAGACCACCTAAATGACAACTTCTGATTCAAATCGCTGGCAGGGGAGGATTCATTTACAGTGTTCATCTACTTGTCACTTGGAAGCTGTGTGGCCTGCGTGGCATTCCCAGTAAATGCGGAAAGAAAGTAAGTTTGTGCAGGAGGGAGCTTAGGAAGGAAAAGATCCACTTTGAGGCCTGCTTTCTACCTGCTCTTGTTTTGCTGCTGCCAGGTGTGGGAGCATATTCAACCCTGAGGAGAACTGCAGTGTAAAGCATCTAAGAACTAAAAGTTTGCTGCAGACTGTATTGAGCAGTTTTCCTAACGTTTCCCACATATGATCTGCACCCACCACTCCATGGAGTGAGTTTAATCAAAAATGATAAATTCACTTTTTTTCTTTCTTTGATCTGGAGTGGAGAAGGTTTAATCATTTGGCTCACAGTGTTTTGTAATAATCAAGTTTTCCCCAACAGCTGCTGTATGCCCTTCACTCCTAAGTAAGGCCAGCACCCCCTTGAGACATCTCATTTGAACCCAGATAATGAGTTGCACTATTTTCTGAGACAGTGTTTCTGGCTGCAATTGCCCCCTCAAAGTTAATATCTGGCATACCCCAGATACCAGGAAGGGGTCTTACACTGACAAATAGCCCAAAGAATAAGGTACAAAAGGCTTAATGGTGTCCTAAACATAGTTTTGTGGTGGATCTAGAAACTTAACATGTGAGGAGAGGGCATGCAGTGGGGGCATAGCAGGGTCAGAAGGATAGTACAGCAGGTGAAGAGGATGTCGAACTGCAGCATTCTGGGAGCACTCTGGAATTTGGAGGGATGCCTGGTTTGCAGGAGGATTGGTCAGATGAGGGAAGAGATGTGGACAATGGGGCAGGAATTAGGGGTGCAGATGGAGGGGATTTATAGAGTCATGAAGGGAGGGACAGAGGGTCAGAAGGATTGGGGTATAGGAAGGATTAGGAGCAGGAACAGGGTGTGGAAGTGAAGACAGAACAGGTACTTAGGCAGGACCCAGGGTTTCCCTCCCCAGTGCTAGAGAGGGCTCAGGGGAGGGGTGGATTACAGTGAATAGTAAGGCTAACTGGAGGGCCAATGGGCACTTCCAGAGTTCAGTTGCAGAACAGATTCCTCCCACTTGAGGAAGAGGAACCTGGAGGAATGGGGTGGGATGAGGAGGAGGAAGGTAATAGGGAGGTGTCAGAGGTAGCTGGGTGGGGCAACAAGATATACTGGGTTCAGGTGTGAGAGGAAGGGACAGATAAGGAAGGGGAAGAGGAGGGCAAGGGAGAAAAAGAGGAAGAACATGGGAAGCATAAGGAAAGAGTAGGGAGATGCTGGATAGGGAAGCTGAAGGGTAAGGCAGAAGGCATGCCGGGGAGAGAGGAAGTAGCAACTAGGGCAATTAGTCATGGGGAATACAAGTGGGAAAAGAGGGGAAAGGAGATAGGTGTGAGTGGCAGCAGAACAGATAGAGAGGAGAGATGGAGGTGATAACCTTGGGTGATTCAATAGTGAAGGGAAAGATAGGATGGGGAAAAATCAAGGGCAAACAAAAAGGGTAGAATGTATGTCATGGATGACAGCCGAAAGAGTGGAGCCACTGAAAGTGCAATATATGGGCACTGAGGAGGAAACCCTACATTAAACTGCACCTTGGGGATGACTGACTCTGCAGTATGTGAGTTGAGTGAGGTACAAAAGAGGTTAATGGAAGTGGGAGAATTTGTAGTGAGGCAGGAGAAGGTTAGCTTTATCAGAGATGCTTCTGGTCCTGAGGGCTAGTACACCAAGGAAGGTAAGGATAGAAGAATTCTATGGATTGCTTATCAGTGGCGTAAAAGGCATCACATCAGAAGGCTGATCACATATGAGCGACTTGCAAATGAGTGAGTCATGTGAGTGAAATGGGAATGGTTACCCTGCAAAGGTAGCAACCTGGTTGATGGCGACCATGTAGAAGAGTGACCGGAAGGCAGGGATAGTTAGGGGAATGAGAGGGCTAGGAAAGAGGGTTTCTGTGGGGCAGTGCTCCTGGTGCTGCTGAGCCAGCCCATGTGGTGTGGTGGTGAGGTGGCTGGATCTGGCATAGGAGGTTCTGGATTAGGGGGACGGGACAGGGAGAAATATTTTGCCACTACCTGTGGCTCTTGTTTCTTGTTGTTTGGGTGAGTCTCACCCTCTTCCTGACATGCAGCATCCTGGAGCTGAGAATCCTTTCTGTAGGGGGATACAGAGGGGGCATGGGGAGAGCCCACCCACATAAACATTGAAAACTACTGGCCAGATGTAGTGTCACCTTTTGTGTATATCGCTGAATATCTTTTCGGCAATATGCACTCACCATAATAACAATCGCTCTTTTGCATTAGATCTTATGACATGGAACCTGTAAAAGGAGGAGTATGGGCTCTTTGGGTACTGGGAAGGAACCTGGGATAACATAGACTTCTTGCACCAGACAGACTGTATCTGAGTAGGCATGGTGCAAGGGTCCTGAAGGCAAGCGGAAAGAGTATATAGGGAGCAACCTCAATTTAAACTGACAGGGGAGACAGTAGGGTGCACAGCACACTTATTCACCAGATGAAGGGGGTCGACAGGCCTCCCATCAGTCAAGCTAGCATAAGGAGAAGGTGGATGAGGTGGGTGGAAGAGTGTCAGGGTAACTGAAGGAGGAGCATGGTGATGGGGTGGAGATCAAGATAAGAGGGGCACAAAGTCATGGTGGAGGGTGGTGTCTCTGAATGCCAGAAGCCTGGGAAACAAGATGGCAGACTTGCAGTCACTGATGGCAGAGGAGAGGTGGACATAGCAGACATCACAGACATGGGTCACATTAAAGCATGACTGGGACATTATAGTACCAAGGCATACACTATACAGGAGCGATAAGGGGACAGGAAGCGGTGAGTGGCCCTGTTTGTGAAGGAAGAGATAACTTGTGCCAGAGAAGAAGTGGTGGAGGCTAAGACTGAAGGACTATAGGTACAGGTACAATCCACTAGAAGAAGAAACTCAGTTTGGGGTGGTTAACAGGCCACCTTCCCAGGAAGTTGGATTAGACAGGGTACTGGGGTCCAAATCACCATAACTGCCTGTAAGAAGGAGGTAGTAATAATGGGGATTTCAGGCTACCTGGAGTGGAATGCATAATCCTGGCAACCTCTTGCACAAGAGAACAAGTCCTGCTGCATATATTTCAGATTGTCTTCCTTGCCATGGGTTTCTTGGAACCAACTAGGGAGAAACTACACTGGACCTAGTCCTGTATAACTGCGGCATGTTTAGGATGTGACAATGGGAGAGCCACTTGCAAGTAGTGGCCACCATGTGGTGTGGTTCCACCTGGACATGGCCAAGGGGATGGTCAGCACCAGGACAAGGGTTTTAGACTTCAGGAGGTAGACTTTAGTAGGATGGTAGAGATTCTCATAGACCACCTTGCTGGGATCAGAAGGAAATGGATGTAGGACAAAAATGGGCAATATTAAAGGCGTATGATGGAGGCCACTAGTGAGTGTTCCCAAATGAAAGGTAAGAAATGAAAAGAGCAAAAAGGCCAGCTGGTTCAGGAAAGAGGTGGTAGAAGCTGTAGGTGACAAAAGGGGTATAGCATTAGCTCTGTGACTCAATTTTGCTGCAGCAATTACAGTACCACAATCAAGGCGACACTGAATGGGGCAATCTTGATTTTAGATCACCCCTCATCATGTGTACTACTGACCTAAAATTTCTACCTCCTCTGGGGCATACCTGCCCTACATCAGGTCATATTTATGTTTGTGGAATGTGGGGGCAAAGCTAATGTTCCTCAGGAGGCGCTTTGGTGCTGTAACTCCAGGAGACCAAATGGCTTCTACTGTAATGCCAGGCAACATTTTGCCAATGCCATAATCAGCTTTAACAAAACATTTATTGCTGCAGCATGGGTGAATCTAGGAGGGCAGACTTCCATGAGTGGAAAGCATACACAGAAGGAAGAGGACAGGGTGGAATACTCTTCTAAGTCAAGAGATGCAAGCAGAGGGCTTAGATCGGCTAATGCCAAAAGGAAGAGCAGCTAGTGCAAGTGGTAAAAACAGGGAGGAGGCCTTTTCCGACAGATAAAGAAGAAAACAACATCAAGGATGAAATAGTCAGATTAAACAAACTCTGGTCAGTGTCAATACACCTGCAAAATGCTGATGGATGGGTTGAGAAAGATGAGTAGAACAGTGATCGCGTGGGAGTGGCTAGTGCTTGCCTATGGGGATAGAGACATTCAGGCCAGTGGATTGGTGGGAGTACATCAAACAGGTTGGTGAGAGGGATCACATCAAATTTTCAAAACCAGATTTTAATATGCAGAAATACAGTAAATGCTTATTTAGGATTAAGATAGTCATATTAAGAATACATGTATCCCATTTGAGAACATGCAATATAGAACATTAGGAGCTCAGCTGCTAATCCATTACCTCAATAGCTTTGTATGAAATCCAAACCATCCATTACTTAACCTGGTTCTACAGAAAGTGAACACCTCCAACCAGAAAATGGATATTCAGGTCTGAGTCTATCAACACTGAAACTTTTAATGGCATGAGAGAAAAGACAAACTGCACCAAACATATGCAGTTCTCATTCATACCAACAGCAAGACCACTACCCCTGCAAAATGCCCACCCACCCATCCAAAAAGTAGCAGCACCTCATGCAGTACCAGACTTGGTCCCAACCTGCATTCATTGTTTTGCTTGGACTGGAGTCAAACTGCTGGGCATGAACAGATGTGTACTGGCAGTGCCCTCTGGACCCTGCACAATGGGAAAACTCTGACCACCTAGAGATGTCAAGAATTCATGAGGACTGCTGGTGGGCTGTGAAGGGGTCCACACTTTCACATGGTTGCAGATACAGACACACAGGACAAAAGTACTTGGGCTCATGTGAGCAAACCTGTACCTTCTCTTCCTAACATGGGGGTGGTGTCACATGGTAGCATCGTCCCCCCAGCCCTGAGCCTATCAGCTGTCTCACTGAGCTTGTGCCCAAACTCAGGCCACCAGCACTGGATCACAAGCACTACCGCTGGAGTAAAGGCTTCCACGCACAAAATGTTTTCAGAATTTTTGTTTTAATTTTCACCCCAAATTTTCAAGGTAGTCAATTTAAGTCTCCTGTTATAAACATGATGTGGCATTTTTAGAAAACTGTCCAAAATGTAATTTCACATGACAAGTGCAAAACATGATTTGTCAAGGTTTTGAAAAATGACACCTGTCTTGTTTATGAGGTGGTGTGAATAAAATGGCTATGTTGAAAATCTGGAGTCAAAATATTGAGAATTAGCAAAGTTATGAGTGAACAGTGAAATATTTCAATGTTCTCTCATACCGTGGTCATGTTAGCATATTTTACATAAATTTTCAAAATGGTCTTCTTACTGAATGACCCAATCTTGCAAACCTGGTAATTTTCAAGTCCCCCTCAAACATGATTTCATGCAGTTGCTGTGAAATCACCTTTTCCATATCTGAAAATTTCGACTGACTTGTTCATGAGGTGGGGTCCCAAAAGGGTATGCTGAAAGTTTGGTGGAAAAATATTGAAAAGTTGTGAAGTTATAAGTGAACATTAAAATATTTTGATGTTCACGATAACTTGGTCATTTTACCTTATTCATCCACCAAGTCTGCAGCACAGGCTTTATAACCACCATACAAACCTGTTTGGAGCGCATTTTCAAATCTCAGCCAAAATGTGATTTTGCAAAGAGACCAAGAAGCCCTTTTAGGACAGATTTGAAACATTTCCACCTACCATGTTCATGAGGTGGGTTCCCAAAAAGGTCATGTTGAAAATCTAGTGTAAGAATATTGAAAATGACAAAGTTATGAACAAAGTTCAAAACCTATTGAAATACTTGAAACTGGGCTTGCTTTATTCTCTCATATGGCAGTCGCTAGTTCCACTAGCACCAACAGGGTCATGCCATCTGTAAGAGATTCAGGGTCCCTACCACCTTCTCTGCCCACTCCACTCCACTGACCAGGGTTTTCTAGAGGTTTCAGGTTTGTTGAAGACCTCTGGGCGTGAGAGTTTACATTTGTGGACCCAGCCCTGTGGAACTTTCTACCTCAGCAGATGAAGGCGTGCCTGACTGTGGAGAGTTTCAGATCAGCATTGAAAATGTATATTTTCAAGTTGCCATGTTCAGAATTTTAAATGTAATGTTAATTGACTGTATTTTTACCTATTTATGATTATTTTAATCTGTTTATTAGTTACTGTACAAGTGCTATAGTCCTTTGAATAGTGCTTTTAAAGATACATTTGATTGATTGATTGATTGATTGCTGGCTTAGTGAGTTTAGGACCATTTACCTTTCAACAATCTGTACTAGGGTTTTCTAAAAGATATTACAAAAGTTATTTAAAGTATTTTAACCTTTGAACAGAGAGCTCCCTTGTTTGAATTGGAGCTCCTTTGTGGTGTTCAATAATTGTTTGTGCAGCCTCAAAGGAAAGGAAGGGATCATAATTTTTCCCCAAAGGGCCTGGCAGCATGATCCCTTTCCTCTTCCTACTAGCCTGCTCTGCCCACGCTCCAATGTTTTAGAACTTCTTTATGGGAAGAGCTCAGGGGCATTCTCCACTCACTTCCATGGAGCACCTTTTCTAAAGTAGATTTGCAGCAGATACTTCCAATTCACTAAAAGTGAAATTCAATAACTCAGCTATGCAAGCAAGTGAAGCTGAACCACCTAGAGAGAGGTGGAACATCATGGCATTCGGACACAGTTGCCATGAGGGGTAAATGCTGCAACTTGTCTCCCCTCTAGAGAACCCTCCACCTCATAACTGTTAAGTAAGGGTCGATAAGGAAAGAACTTAATCCTGGAACTGACAACAATGGAAGAAGAAACAGAAAAGGAAAGCAGAAAGTCCTTGCTTGCATTTGGCATGTGATGCCAAAAGGAAGAGAAAAATATTTCTGGTGGTGCTAAGCCCAAAATAGTTAAAACAGGCAAATTGACAACAAAGTCTACCAGAAAAATAAAAAAAAACAGGAGTCATTATCGCTGAAGGAAGTTAAGGTGCTGTACTTTTCCCCTGTTCAATTACCCAGAAAAAATTATCAAAGCTATCAACTCACCTGGAAAGAGAGCACCAGCTTTGGAGATGGCCCAGTTTAAAACACTAACAGAGTGTGCTGGTATGCCCACAGGATCTCTGATGGAATCCGACACTGAGCCAAATGAAGGAGGCCCAGATCATAGCACTTCACCAGTGTGCTGGAACACCCAGGATTCTACATTTGGAAACAGTAAAATGGAGGATCCAATAGATCCACTTCAGATACTGAGAAAGGAAACATTATGGACTCAAATAAAAGTAACCACAATCCAGGGTAAGAAACTTTGGAACTCCAAGTGATTAAAATCAAAGCCCACCTGAAACATTGCAACAGTCAATGAACGCCAGCAGAGGTGATGCAAACCACCGTGATCCCGAAAGGGAGGTAAACTTTTCTCTAACTTCTCCTGTTATGATGAATATGACAAGTATAAGTACAACTAAAATGAAAAAAACTATTAGAAACAAATGTTGAGAAAAGAGTTAGACAAACTGATAACTACACCCAGAAACAAAACAAGCAAGGAAACTGGGACTATGGAAAGAATGGGAATGGAAACAATTCACAAAATGATTTTGACTCTGAAAGTGACACAGAAAATTCTGATAACTCAGAGAATGCTAAACCCCAAGTCTGGGTAAAACAAAAAAAGCAGTTTAAACAAATAAATTCTATTTACCATGAAATGGAAATGGTCTTAAACCTACATGAACAGATGGGAAATTATGCTAAACAAATGCAAATCTTAATTAAAGAGACAGCTGAAATTAAAGTAGACATGGAACAAATGAAGCAAACTTTAATGATCCTACAAGAGGAGCAACTTCCTTTTCTACCCAAATAAAAAACTAGAAATTCAACTACAATGCTGAAAGCAAAATATTAGACTTTGAAACACACTCCAGTAGAAAGAATATTAGAATCCTAGGTATACCTGAAGTAGTAGCCTGTGACAATGGTAACCGTGATTTGGCACTTTCAAAAGAATGACTCAATCGCAGCACCTGTCAACTACTGAGCAGGGTGAGGTAACTGGATGGGGGCTCCATGAATATATGGACAGGATGTCACTATATGTACATGTGGGGGGGCAGTGAGCACGCTCGAGCGATGGGATGAAAGGGAGGGAGGGTTTGTGAGTTATGGTGTGGTGGTGGGCTGCTGAGCAGGCCCATGGTGTGTGTATGGGTGGCAGGCTAGGCTTGCAAGGGTGCCAGGTTTGGGTCCTGGCCTGTGTACATTTTGTTGCTCCCAGACAGAAATGTTTTTTTCCTGGTTTTGCAACCCCCAAAATGCACCTCCCTGGAGCTGAGAATCCTCAAATGATGGAGTGGGGCACAGCCCCTGCATAAACAAAAAAATACTAACTCACCCCAGTGCCCTTTTGCTGTGCTCTGTGAGTGTACATCACTGAAATAGATTTTCAGCGATGTACACTTGCCCTAATGACCATCAACTTTTCACGATTGCCATTATCACACGGAACTCATGAAATGTGGGACAATTCAAAAGATTTACAAGAATCCTTCAAACAAACAGCAGCAGCCTAAATGGACACCCATCCTACAGAATAAAAATGGAAAGAGATCGAATACAATGGGGACTTAGAGCAAAACCTATTGATACTACTCCACCATGTCCAATTATATAAAGATTTTGCTCTCTTCTGACAAAGATGCATCAATGGCTGCAGTGTATAAGAAAAAAGTTATGTGGGGATCACATGATGCAGCTCACCAGATAGTAGCTCTCTACACTGCTCCAGCCTCCCGACTCTTCGGATCCTTAAATATCATTGGTAACATCTGCTGAATTCATATTAAATACTTCCTAAAGACTTTAAGAAGGGGCCTAAATTAGTATATTGTCAAAATTTGGGCATATGGATGCGACAATGTGGAAAACTATGTCTAAACATACCCCTCGGCTACTCCAGAGAAGGCCCAAAAAAATCCAGGACCACGGTGGCGCCGGAGGTCGCTATCAGAGTCTACTATGGCTGAGCAACAGCATCTCCTTTACAATGATTCTTACAAGAATTTACTCCTTTCAAGGAAGAATTAAGTGTGATTACATCCAAATTAAGAACCTAGCTCAGGCGATGGACGACCTGCACCAGTGGACGGCAGACAACGAAGCCCACATTTGCTCAGTGGAGAGGCGGATCGAGAAGATAGACCCAGAGATCGTGGGTCACCGCCAGAAAATGGCATGATGGGAATCTAAAATCGAGGACCTAGAGGGTCGCAGCTGCAGGAATAACGCAGTCCCATAGGTCTTCCTGAAAAGAAGAGGGATCTGATGCTGTGTTATTCATGCAAAAGTGGTAGAAAAGTTAGCTGGCCCATCACCATTCGGGCGGGTATGTTATTGAACAGGCGACCAATCCCTTTCGCCCTATGCCACCGGTGGGAGTGCCTCCTTGCCCTCTAATTTTAGATTCCTGAATTATTTGAAATGTCAGCACTTTTGCCAGGATTAAGGAGCTGCACGAAGTGAGATGGGAGGGTACCAGAATTAGGGTGGCACAAGATTTGTCAGTGTCTATAAGGCAAAAAGAGCCAAGTTTCAACCTCTGGTCTCTAAGCTAATTGCTGCCAGAGTGAAATTCTGAATGGGTTATCCCCTAAACTGGGGTTATGATTACTGGCACATGGACATCCTTCAATGACCCTGAAACCACAGCTAAGGGTTGTAAAATGCCTTCCAGATTTATTCAAGGAGCCACGAAGAGCCCACCCAGGTATTTCACTGGCTACTGTAAGGGGTAAGAGAAATTCAATTTGAAGATGACCAGAGATAAATATCTTCCTTGCCAAGAAGATAACCTAAAGACACCACTAATACCTAAGTTAAAGGAATCTACTGATGTGAAGTCCTTTGGAAGCTCCTGCATTTGACTCCTTTTCTGTTAGACTCAGTGAGATTCTATTCCTTTTCAGTGGGGACTTGGTTTGGGTGCTCATATTTTGATGAGTAGAACTTTAATTCAGACTCCGCTCTAACTGAATTATGCGGTGACCTGCTCCAGCTCAGTGAAAGCAGGGACACTTCTAATAGAAGGCGGTGAAGCGAATCTACCCTGCCTTATCATCAATCTGATGTAAGTTCTGTTTCTAACAGCTGCTGCCACTAGAGGGAGCAAGAGCCTATTTTTGGTAGAAAAGCTGCAACTTGCAAGTGGTCAGAGCTGTGCTTTGGACATCAGATTCGAGAGCTTTAATTCTGAAAGATGTGACAGATCGGCGGATGGTGGTCTTATATATGGACATCTCCTTCTTGTGCTGGTTTTTCAATTTTCTTTTTTTTTTGTAATGGGCTATTTTAGCATTTCAGGGATGTAATAGCTTGTTTAAAATGGGGCAATTGGTTAGAACTGGCCATTTGTTTGAGGATGAATCATCTGTTAATATGTCCAGCATGACAAGAGAATATTTGCCCTTCTACTTTGTCAGTCTCCCTCTTCTCGTTTCATCCAGGGAAGTATAAAGTTAATTTTACTAGTGGGTATGTAGATCTCTGATAATGGCTGTCATTATCACCATGTTTTTATTTTAAATGGGAAACAGGGTTTGGAAGAAGTATCGGGTTGGTATTTTAAAAGGTATGAATAAGGAAAAGGAAGTTCCTTTAATTCACAATAACATGTGCTGGTTTAAGTTTCAATTAGATTCAAACAAACTCGATAATGAACTTGTAATTTTGTAATAATGGGCTGAGTCTATTCTGTTCAAATGTATGGGAATTGAGCAACTTATGGAGAACTATTTTGATCTAAGATTATGTTGCATTAGAGAGATTGAGGTATGTCAATGATGGGTGCAATTGCACAAATAGCAACAAAGTTGTTAATAGTCCATTAACTATTGTTTTGGGATACCAAGTCCAACGTTTTGTAGGGTTAGGTTGAATTTCATATAAAATTGTGCAATCTAGCATGTTGTTATTTTGCTATAGGAAGAAGAATGGAGCTGTTTATTTTCCTAATCTATATCAGAAGTTCAGATGTTAGACTGTTGTTATGTTAGCTTTTAAACATGACTAGTTAATATTTTGTAGTCACTGCGGATGGGCAGTAAGACTGGATTTTAGGGTAGGTAGGGATAATCCCTTCTACATTCCCTTTTGCTTCATTTATTATTACTATTTTCAATTGTATAAGGTGTCTGTTGGGTAACAGTCGAGGTTGGGATGGCTGGAGGGTGGGCAAGCATAGTAAGGTGTACTGCTGACCATAGTTGTAGCAATAAGGGTGGGAGGGTGGGTTGGGAGAACACTATCACTAGGGTATTCTTTCATTCTAGTTATTCATTCTGGGATTTTGGGATAAGGGAGGGAAGGGGTAGGGTAAGGTGTTGGGTTTGCATGGATTTATTAGTCTTTACCTTACTGAAGGCAGATTTCATTGGGAAAGTATCCAGGGACCCTCTCAAGTATTTAGTCCAAATCTATGGCTAGGAACTTAGTTTTGCTACTTGGAATGTTAGGGAGCTAGGCAGAAACTAAAGCAATATCAAATCCTGAAACATTTGCAGTTATTAAAATCTGATATCACCTTTATTCAAGAATCCCATTTATTGATCTGGAGGAACTCAAGATGAGAAGGCAGCAAATAGGTCAGGTGTTTGCAGCTGAAGGTAGTACCCAAAGTTGCAGGGTGATGATTTTACTAAAGTGTAATTTCCCATTCTCACCAAATAAAGTTATTAGGGATATCCAAGGCAGATTTTATTGGTCCAAGGGAGAATACACACTACCGAGATATTGTTAGGTAGTATATATGGGCCAAATAGTGACTCTCCTGGGTTCTTCATAGAGTTAGTTAACATCTTAACCCCTTTCTATCTATTCCAAAGATTTTGGGTGGGGACCTAAATTTAGCATTCGATGCAAATATGGACTATACAGGTAATAAGTATAAAGGTCTTTCTCCAGCCCAAATGACATTAAGGGATATGTTGGACTAGGTGGTCTATGTGATGTGTGCGTATTCTGCACCCTCAGATAGATGTTACACTTCCACTTCCCAGTCCACAAAACATCCTCTAGGATTGACTATATAATGTTTTCTCAATGATTACTGTCAGGGGTTGTAGATTCATCCATTCATCGGGGTCACCCTCTGATCATTCCCTTGTTATTTGCCAGTTTCTTTTCTACCCTTCCAAAGACTGGAGGGCGTTGGAAAATCAATAATCAACTTTTAAAGGACCCAAGCACAGTGAAATATATTATAAATCATATTTCCAATTCGTGTCAGCCAATTTTAATACCACGGGCAAGCCGGATATAGAATGGTGTGCCTTAAAGGCTTATTTGAGGGTCATCTAATTGGAGTGGCATCTAAAAGGAAAAAAAGAGAACAGCAAATAATGGCAGCTTCTTTCCCAGATTAGAGCTATCAAATCGAATATGTCCCCAAATACACCTGAAATAGTCCATTTGGAACTTACAAAATTAAGGGTTCTTATTTGGGTCTCCTGAGAGAAAGGCAGAATTTTGATTTTAAAATCGAGCGCTACTTATATTGACCAGGGTGAGAAAGCGGGTCACCTTCTTGCTTTAAGAGTTAAACAAGAAGAATCTTCTAGGTTCATTGCTTCAATCCGGTCAGCTGATGGGGCACTGAAAATAACCAGGCAGACATTATAGCTGAGTTTTATAAATACTTTCAATTATTATACAGTCCTATGGCAAATTCTCCTTCCTTAGAAGATATGGATCAGTACTTAGCCGAATCTCAGCTGCCTTCACTTTCAGAAAACAGCAAACCTCATTATGCACTCCCATAACTGAAGCAGAGATTCTTAAAGTTATTGATGATCTTCTCTTGGACAAATCTCAGGACCAGACGACTTCTCACCCAATTTTACAAAGTGTTCACAAAACAACTAGTCCCTTTGCTCCTCCTTTGTTCCAACAGATTATCAAAGGCAATAGCAGTGACAAAACATTATTTGAAGTGTTGATCATCTTACTGCCTAAACCTGGTAAAACACCCAAGCTCATGGCAAGTTACAGGCCTATATCTCTATTAAACCAAGATATTAAAATTCTGGAGTAAATTGCTAGCTGAGCATATTAACACAATTCTTCCAGATTTAATAGGAGTAGAACAGGTTGGTTTTATGAGGAGGTCATCAAGTGACCATCTCGTACTTTGGCCCATGTCTTCTGGTGTCCAGGGATGCAGAATTTCTGGCTGTCTTGGTATCCCTGGATGCCTAGAAGGCATTGACAGAGTGGATTGGAATTTTCTTTTCTGGAGCTACATGCTTTTGGCTTTCCTTTAGAATTTCAAAAATGGATACAGGCAATTTACAAGACCCCTACAGCCCAGGTATCAAGCAAAGGAATTATCTCAGATGTACTTTCTTTATGTTTTGGCACTAGGCAGTGCTGCCCTTATCTTCTTTACTTTTAATTTATATCTGGAGCCCCTCATCCGAGACTGGTTGCTTGTCCTAGGATTCAAGGCATTGTTATATAAGGCTATGAAGTCAAAGTCTCGGCTTATGCTGACAATTTACTTCAAATATCCCACCCTGGTGAATTTATCCCATCTATGTTGGAAATTATAAAAGAATATAGCTTCTTTTCCAATTACAAATTAAATGTGGAGAAGACTTGTGTTCCCCTCCACAAGGAGTTTCAAAACACCAAATTAAAAAGCTTTAGGTTTGTCTTGGGAAAAGAGTTGTTGAGATACTTAGGTATTGCTCTCACAAGAAGTGCTGCACTTTTCAAAAGAGCAATCTGGACTTTTATTACTCACTATCACAGGATCTAAAAGGTGGTCCTCCTCCCACATTCCCTCTGGAGCAAAATTAATCTTATCAAGATGATTATTTTTCCCTCCTTTATTACCCACTCAGCCTCTTGAATCTATGGCTGCCTCAGTCATGGTTCAAGAAGTGCATAGTAACTTTAACATTATCTGGGCTGGAAAGTGACCTCGTCTTGCTTTTCATAAATTTAGCGGCTCCCAAAATCAGGGAGGCCTTTGCCTGCCGCATGTTGGCTATTATTGGAGCTAGCCATGCGAATAAATATCTAAGGTGGCTTAGGCAAGTTGAATCAGAAAATCCCTCTTCGTATAAGCCCTCAGGCTCAAAATAGAATTGGCTCAAATCCAACATTATAATCTCTCCCTTTGGCATTGTTATATATGAAACCCAAATGCCTTCCCATACAGCTTCATTCAACATCAATTGCAACATCTGTCAAAGTGCATTCCCAGTTTTGTAGTTTTATAAAATACAACCATTGCATAGAGTTGGAACAACTGTTGCTGAAGCAACCCTAATATCAAAATAGATGGGAAGGTCCTCTCTTCCCTGTGGCTTCCACCAGGCTTGGGGATATTAATCTCACATATTTTTGGAATGATGTAAAAGGGACATAGCTTTCATCCCCAGAGATCCTAGCTAAGATGGGTATTCCAACCTCTAATATTTTGCATCACTTGCTTGTGAAAGCCATAGGGTGGCGCCCTCCGGATCTGAAACCTGCTTTCCAGACAGAATTGGTCCAAATGGGCAGCCTCCCACATGCTGTGTCGAGGATTTTCAATGCCCTATATGATTAGATTTATCCCAGATCATTTGGACCATCTGCTTACTGGCCTTGCTTCTTCCTGAGATACCTATTAATTAGGCGATGCTCTGGCAAGGTGCCACAAATTTATTATGCAAGACAGACTCCGACTCAAGCAATTTCAGATATTGCACAATTTATATTATACTCCTCAAAAATGGCTAAATTTGGTTTTGCTTCCTCTTCTAGCTGTACAAGGTGTGCCTAGGGGAGGTAACTTATAACATTTTCTGGCTTTGTCCCAAGATAACTTCCTTATGGTCGCAAATTAAACAGAGTGGACTCCTATTGGGTCTAATGACCTGTTTTCTGTTAAAGTTTGCCTCTTAGAGACATTACTCTGAAATCCCAGCAACTATCTGTAAGGTACCATATGGCTCTAATATCCATGTCAGTCAAAAATTAACACTTAGACATTGGAAAGACAGTGACTAGATATCATATGCTGAATGGTTGAGGGAACTCCTGGCTAATCTCAGAGCCAGAAAATGATTGCCAGTCTTCGAACAAAATGAATAGATTTAATCGAATCTGGGCCCCTTTACTAACCCTTTATTCTCTTTAAACTACCTAGATTAATGGCCTTACTGCTGTAGATATATGGATTGACCAAGTTTTATTCATGCAAACCTGGGAGAGTGGGAGGGAGGTTGGGAGGAGGAGGGATATTGTATATTTTCTTTAATTAAATTTTGTTTTATGTTGGGGGATGGGGAAGGGGAAGGGGAGGACACATGTTATATCCTGGTAATATCTACTTTATGTAACTTGTGATGTGTTGTCTGTTGTATGTTGAAAACTTCAATAAACTTTGAATGGAAAAAAAGTTATGTTTTTCAAGGTGCTAAAATTTCCATTTACAATGACTTGCCTCCTGAGATAATTCAATAATGAAAACAGTTGACTGGATCAATAATACATCATGGGCCAGAGGTTTCCAGGCCATCATGATCATCCTGCCAAAACTTTGAGTTATAATAAATGAACAAAGACATACAGTACCTATGAGACCCTTGAAAATGCAATACAGGACCTAAAATTAGACTACCAAATGTGTTTACATGATTGACTGATTTACATTCTGTTGAAAATAAATTATTAAATGTTTAATGCTCAAGTGATTACATTATGGGGTAGTAAGGAGAGAGGTAGCCAAAATGAGTTTCAAGATGACAGGGCTAGTCCACATCCAATTTTTTCTGTTCTACTTTGTGTTTTTGTAAGATTCTGAACTATGGATACAAATGCCTTGGGACAGTAAGAGGGAGGGAGGTGGAATGAGGTATGAAGAAATATAAGCAAGCATTGGCCATATATTCAAAATGTTGCACTGGATGCAAGCCATTTGCACTTGATTTGTGGTAAGTTTGCATAGGTCTCCTATATCAAAAGACCAAACAGTGTGGGTAAACTACTGCATGCTTTTAAGACAAATGTACAATGCAAGCAAGGGGGCAAAAAGAGGCATGTACAAGAATACGGGTGGAATCATATACTCAGTGCATTAGCACCATGCAAAGTGTTTTTGCGTGACTCAGCACAACACTTTGCACGATGCAAATGTCGCCCTGGAAAGGTAATCTTAACTCCAGGCAGCAAGGATGGGGGCATGAACACAGCAGCAAAGGAAACAAGGCTCTCTACAGCCAGTGAGGAGGCAGTGTGGGCTGACTGCCTCCTAGGCTACTCAAATGCACAGGCACCCAAACTGAGAAAACATAGAAACATAGAATTTGACGGCAGATAAGGACCGCTTGGCCCACCTAGTCTGCCCATTTTCCTACCTAACAGATAAGCTGCAGATCCTAGTTAACCAACAGCTTACTGTACTTCCTCCTACCCCACTAGGACTGCCTTATCTCTGTTCCATGCATTCTTGAATTCCCCACTGTTCTTGACTCCATGACCTCCTCAGGAGGCTGTTCCATACATCCACAACCCTCTCCATTGAAAAAATACTTCCTCCCATTACCTCTGAGCCGTCCCCTCTATCTTCAATTGTGCCCCTTGTTCCTAGCACATCTCTTTTTCTGAATGATGCTGCCCCTTGGACTTTGTTGATTCCCTTGAGGTACTTGAAGTTTCTATCATGTCCCTCTCTCCTTTCTTTCCTCAAAGGTATACTTATTAAGCTCCTTTAGTCTTTCTTCGTATGTCTTCTGGTGCAGACCCTGCACCATTTTAGTTGCCCTCTTCTGGACAGCCTCACTCTGTCTATGTCTTTGCAGAGATGGGGTCTCCAGATCTGCACACAGTACTCAGGTGGGGTCTCACCAACTGTCTGTACAGAGGGATAACAGCTTCCTGTTTTACTATTGATGCCTCTCCTATGCATCCCAGTATCTCCCAGCCTTCCTTACTGCCTTCTTACATTGCTTGCCCATTTTAGGTCATCTGATATAATTACCCCCAGACCCTTTCCATTTTTACTGTTGTCATTATCTCACCTCCATTGTGTACTCTTTCCCTGGGTTTTGTTTCCCAGGTGCATTACCTCACTTGCTTCTTTGCAATGAATCTGAGCTGCTATACATTTGACCATTTCTCCAACCATGCCAAGTCCCTTCTCATCCTTTCTACTACTTCTTGTGTATCAACCCTGTTGCAGATCTTTGTGTCGTCTGCAAGAGACATACTTTTCTTCCAGTTCCTCTGCAATGTCACTTATAAAGACATTAAAATGGACGAGTCCCAGTACTGAACCCTCGGTGCCCTGCTAGTAACCCTCTTTCTTCACTGTGGACTCCATTTACTACTACTCTTTGTGTCCTGTTGTCTCAGCCAATTTTATCCAGACTACCACCTTGGGACTCACACTAAGGCTGGCTAACTTGTGTATTAATCTTTTGTGTGGGACTGTATCAAATGCCTTGCTAAAATCTAGGTAGGCCATGTCCACAGCCCTCCCTGGTCTACTACTTTGGTCACCCAGTCAAAAAATCTATTAGATTCATCTGACACAACCTTCCATCGTGACTCCATGTTGCCTTGGGTCCTGTGCCCACTTGGCCTCTAGGTACTCAACAATTCTTTCCTTCAAAGTGATTCCATCATTTTCCTACCACTGAGGTCAAACTAACTGGTCTGTAGTTTCATGCCTCTGCCCTGCTCCCACTTTTGTGAAGAGGAATCACAACCACCATCCTCCAGTCCTCAGGTACCACCCCATCCTCCCATGATTTGTTAAAGAGTAGTTAGCGGGTGTCACTAGTTCTACACTTATTTCTTTTAGAATTCTTGGTGGATCCATCAATTTTATTAGTTCTTTCAAAACCCTTTCTTCTGTAAATGGACTGGTATCAACCCCCATCTTCAGAGTGTTTTTCTTGTTTGTTTTAGGTACCTCTCCTTTCTCTTCCTTTGTGAATACTGAGCAGACATATTCGTTCAGTATCTCAGCTTTTCACTGTCCACTCTACCCACATTCCCTCCCTTTACTAAGCCTCAGTATCCCTCCTTTGGTCTTTCTTCACTCCCTAATGTACCTATAAAACGTAGTATTCCCTTCTTAACAGAATTGGCTATCCTTTCCTCAGTTTGGGCCTTTGCTATTCTGACTGCCTTCCCAGCCTCTTTCTGCTTTAACTGCTAAAGTTCTCTGTCCTGCTCCTTCTGTGTTTCCTTGTATTTCCTGAATGCTGTCCTTTTCTCCTTAACCTTCCTTGCCACCTCTCTTGAGAACCATAGCAGTTTTTCCTTCATTGTGTTTTGTTGATTTGCTTTACACAAAGTCTTGTTGCCTCTGTGATGGCTGTTTTGATTTCTCCTCATTGTTCCTCCACCTCTCCTTCTTGCCTGTTTGCTAGTGCTTTTCTAAGGCACTCTATCATTTCCCAAAGTCAGCCCTCCTAAAGTCCAATACTCTTGCTTTTGTATGGCTTGACTGTATGGCTGTGTTTATCGTGAACCACACTGTTTGGTGGTCGCTTGTTCCCAGATGGCTACCCACTTCTAAATCTGAGATTCTTTCTCTATCCCCATTTGAGAGTACCAGGTCTAAGATTGCTCCTCCTGAGTGGGTTCCAATACTAGCTGTCCAAGGCATGCCCCTTGTAGGGCATCAATAATGACCCTGCTCTTAGATGTGCCTGCAGCAAAGGTGATCCAGTTAACATCTGGCATATTCAGGTGCCCCATCAACAATATCTCCCCTTTTTTGCCATTCTAATGATGCCTTCTATAATTTCCTTGTTCATTTCCTCCCCTGAGATGGGGGTCTGTATACAACCCCCATGGGACTGTGGTGCCTTTTCCTGTCTCCAGGGTGACCCACGGTGCCTCATCTGCTCCCTGTTTACTCTTTAGTTCTGTTGCTTTGATCACTTCCTTTACATGAGAGCTACTCCTCCTCTTTTACCTGCCCTTTCCCTCTTGTAGATTGTGTATCCTGGTATGCTGACATTCCAGTCATGGTTCTTCTGTACCATGTTTCTGTGACTGCCACAATATCCAGGCAACCCTCTTCCATCAAGGCCACTAGTTTAGGGAGCTTGTTACACAGACTATGGGCATTGGTACTCATCACCCTCCACTTTTGATGGCCTTACCCTGTTAGCCCCATTCCTGTCTATACTGCCTTTGCCTTTTTTTACATTTACCTCTGTCCTGCTGTCTAATGACTTCTCTGCCTTGATGTTTGCCTCACTAATTACTGTGTTTTGTGGGGGAGCTGGGATTTCCTGCTCCTTTCAGTGCTTCCCCTTAGCTGGTTTAAATGCTTGCCAATGAAGCATTTAAACCTCTCACCTAGGATCCTGGTCCCCCGGACAGATGCAGACCATCGCACCAGTATAGGTCTGCATCCTCCAGGTGACTCCCAGTCCCTAATGAAGCCAAAACCCTGAGCTCCACACCAGTTTTCAACCATTCATTGAATTCCCAGGTGAGGAGTACCTGGCATCACCCTTGCCATAGACAGGCAGCACCTCTGAGAAGGTTACCATATGCTTCTTGTCTAGGCCCCTCCCCAACTCTACAAACTCCTCTTGCACTTATCTGATCACATTCTCAGCCAGGTCATTTGTCCCTAGGTGGACAATGACATCCAGCTCCCTCACTCATGCAGCTGCTCCCAAGATCCTGAGGATTCACTTCCTGTCTCTCTAAGCCGTGGCACCAGGCAGGCACCTTACCTCCCTCTCCCCTCACCCATTTCTACCCCCATAATGATTGAATCCTCCACCAGGAGTTGTTTCCTTGCCCAGTGTGGTCCCATGCCACCCTCCTGGGTCTCCTTTGTGAAGGTTCCTAGCATCCTCCTTGGTCTCACTGCAGGTGCTTCCATAGAGGAACCACTATTCACCAGAAGATCATATGATTGTGGATAAGTACAGCTCAAGGATGCAACTCTGTTCCACACCACCCTCTCCTTCCATGAGCCCACCCTGGTCCAGCCTTTCTTCTTTCTTGGCAACCTCTGAGGTAGTGGCATTGGCCCTGGTGGTTCCTGGGGTGGGAGAGGAGGTTTCTAAATCCTAGCCAGGTCAGTCTGGAGATGGGCAATCTCCTCCTCAGACCAGAGGGTGCCTGCAAATAGGGTAGCATTGCAGCCTCCAGAATGTCTCCCAGAACACTGCCACCACACAGTCATTGCACTGCACCACTCTATCATGTCTTATTTTGTTTTCCTCTCCTATTTCTCTGTATGCTTACTCTCTTCTCTCCTTACAACTCTTACCATTCCTGTTCTGGGAAAGCAACTTCCTATATTCTTCAGTAGCCTCCTTCTTCCTTGCTCAGTGTCAGACCACCAGCAGCTTGGGGGAGTGAGCTACTTTTTCCTTTAGGGTTGACAAAACCAATGTTTCTCTATGATCCTTCCCTCCCTACTGCCAAACCGAAAGTTCCTGTTATCAGTCAAATCCAGTGGCTATAAAAGTAGAACTGGCTTAGGGTGGTGGGTGAGGATGAGATGGGTGGCAATTAGTAAGAAAAGAGCTAGCAACAGGAAGTTGTAATTTGAGTCACCTGCTTTTGTATTGGCTAAGTCACACCCCAATTAAGCTCTCTTTTCTCCTACTGGTTTAGCAAAGTAAGTTGATACAGTACCCTTCCCAGCACAGAACACACACTGTCTTTCTTTCTTTTCTTTTTTAACCCTAAATAATACCTCTTCTCTTCTAATAAAGTATCTGTCTGCTTAATCTCAACAGACACTGACTCCTGCTGGAAAAAGAAGTGTTAAATTAATAAGAAAATGGTAGCTTCTTTAAGTTAGCTGCTTTCTGCTCTACAAGCAAGGATAGCACTAGGAAGTTGTAATTTGAGTTACCTACTTTTCTATTGTTTAAGCCACACCCCAATTAAGCTCTCTCTCCTCCTACTGGTTTAGCAAAGTAAGTTGATACAGTACCCTTCCCTTTGCACAACACTGACTTTCTTTCTTTTCTTTTTTAACCCTAAATAAGACCCTTCTACTTCTAATAAAGTATCTGATACTATACAGTCAATTACCATATTACTACCTATGCTGTCTATTCTGATGCCACAACTAGACTGGGTTTCCACTATCATCAGATAAGGCACACTACCTAACCATCTTATACTTCATCTTTATTGAGTCCATAAAATTCTTGTATCTCACTGCTTACCAAACCTCTTATCCCATTGCTAGACTAAACACCCTCCTCTAATATCTGATTAGGCACCCAGTATGAGCTAAGTATACCACCTTTATAGTCTATGACACAGGCAATTACTGTGAGCAAATCATAAGTTATTACCTATAAAATCTCTGGTCACCTTCATAATGAGGAACTTTCTTTGGAGCCTCCTTATACTACTACTATTACCTGAACTAAGTAAAAGATGCAGACATCCACAGGATGCCAAGCAGAGTGCAGATACCACATTCTTGTCCTGCTGCAATTCTACAACAGCCCCAAGAGATTGGATATGTACCTATGACCTTCCATTGATATGATGCTACCCATTTATTCTTTACTACGGAGGGACACAGTCGGCATTGCATTTGTTTGGTGTCTGTCTCCAACTGTATACAGAACAAGATCCCACGACTATCTCTGTTAAAGTATTAATCCTTTCCTTTACAAGAGGACAAAAACTGAATTTGCATGGCAAATAAGAATTCCACAGAATAAAAAAAAGAAATAAAAAGGCATCTATAAGAACTTATACCCTATCTCTGGCGGCAACTATGAAACTACTGCTCCTACTACTAGTATGCTCAGGAATGTGGAACTTAACCCTGGGCTACCAGGGACTATCACTGCACCTTCAGAACTAGCAAAGATTAAAGGACTAAGCCTTCTACATATTAATGCATGTAGCCTTTTAAAAAAATCACATTGCTCCAAGCCTGGGTTAGCCACTCACTACCTGACATCCTGGTAGTCTCTGAGACATGGCTTAGACCTGATACAGCCAACTGAGATATTAACTTACTTAACTACCAAACATTCAGTGCTGATAAACGGACAAGAGGAGGAGGGTAGCAATATATGTAAAGGCCAACCTACCTGCAACTTGTCTTGCCTCTTATTCTATGGCAAAAGAATTCAGTGCCTATCCTTAAAATAACCCTTTCCAAAATACCTCACTGCAGCTGATCAGCTGTTACAGACCTCCCTCAGCTGGCCTCAAGATACTATCCTACTTGGGTGACTTGATTAAACAAGGAATGAAGAAACCATAATTATAGGCAATTTAAACCTAAACTGGCTTTCTAAGGCAGCTTCACCTCTAATTTCATTCTACGACATGCATGGCTTACACAGCTTATAAATGAACCTACTAGAATAAACAAAAAGAACCCAAAAATAGCACGCTTTTGGATGTACTATTAGTGAGTAAACCTCACCTCTTCTCACACACTGGAGTTCTGTTCAATGACATTAGTGATCATTGTTCTATTGCAGCAATTAGGTCAGCATGTAATTTCATCCTCACAAAATTCTTGTTGAGGAGATCGAAAAAGAACTTCAACATTGAGGCATACCTGGACGATATTAAATACTCCACAAGATGGCAAGAATTCTATCTAGCGAACACAATGGAGATTGCATATGGTGTTCTAAATGACATTATCACAAATGCTCTAAACATTCATGCACCAGTCTCTAAACTACGTATAAAACAAAACCTGTCGTTAGGTTCAATTCTGACCTTAAATCCACCCTTCTAGAAGGGACAAGCTGTGGAAAAAGACCAAAAACTAAATTAGCCTCTGACTGGGAGCAATTCAGAAAAGCCAGGAATCTCTGCACCAAGAAAGTGTGAGACACAAAAGCTGCATATTACATGGCTGAATTAGATTCCTCATACTACAACCCTGCCAAGTTTTGGAACACTATAAAAGATATAACTGGCCATGACCCAAGTAACTCACCCCAGCAAAACTACAATGTGGAAACAGAACCATCAGTGACAAAATAGAAGTATTGGAAGCCTTCAATAATCATTTTACAACTGCTGGGCTAGCATTCGACTCCTCTCCAGCCAACCAAATGAGATACATCTAGGGATTAAGAACACTGATGCAAGGGTGACTGACTCCACTTTCTCCTTCAATCCAGCCATGCTGAAGCAAGTCGAAGAACTAATCTTACAATTGGACATAAAAAAGTGCAGGCGCAGACTCCTTGACCCATACTTTTAAAAATTGCCATACATGTATTAGCAGTACCAGTAACACATCTGTTTAACCTTCTCTACAGTCTGGAGTCATCCCATCAATCTGAAAACCGCTCAAGTGATTCCACTTCTGAAAGCGGGGATCCCACAGACCTTAATAACTACAGACCAATTTCCATTCTCACTGTGCTGTCTAAACTACTTGAAAAAATTGTGAGCACCCAGCTAAGAGAGTATCTAGAAGCCAACAATCTTCTAAACCCAGCACAATCTGGTTTCAGAGCAAACCACAGTACCATAACAGCTCTTGCAAAAGTCACCAATGACTGGCAACTTGAATTGGATAAAAAATTGTGTATGTGCTGTCTTCTTAGACCTAAGTAAGGCCTTTGACATGGTTGACCATGACCTGCTCCTCTCTCCTCACTAAGGTCTATTGGACTTGACACCAATTCCATTAGATGGTTTAACAACTATCTTACAGGAAGAACCCAGCAGGTAAAGGCCGAAGGAGATATATCCCCACTCAGACCACTACAAAGAGGAGTACCACAAGGATCTATTCTTGGCCCTATCCTCTTTGCCATATATATCAATAGCATTGACACAAATCTTACCAAAGCCACTGTACACCTGTTTGCTGATGATACAGTACTGTATGTCAGTCACCTTCTCCTACAACAGCCTGCAAAGAACTACAAGCAGAATTTGACCTACTGCAACTCCAGCTGCTGGAAAAGAAACTACTATTGAATGCAAAAAAACTAAGGCAATGTTCTTTTCCCCACAGGTGCAGGCAAGATACTCAATCCCAGTCAATCTCCTAAACTATCCACTGCACTTGGTGAAAATCTCGAATATGTCACAAAATTCAAATACTGGGGGTATGGCTAGATAGTAGATTAGACTATCTAGAACACCTGGAAGAGCTGCTAAAAAGCTTAGACAAAGACTTGGACTTTACTATAGAATAAGGCACTTCCTTTCAAGTGATTCAAAAGAAGATGGTCAGGCCACATTCCTCTCAGTATTAGACTACGTGACTTCCTATATAGTCACTGCCCTACGGTATGCTTGAACAATTTAGATACAATATACCATAGAGCTTTGAGGTTTATCACAGACTTACCATACAGTACTCACCACTGCTTGCTATACTTCACAGTTGGTTGGCCCTCGCTTCAATATAGAAGGGATAGGAATGCATTACTATGGACTTACAGAGCAATATTACAGCAGCTTCCTAAATATATCTCAGACTGTTTTCTGCAAGCCTCATCAAGTAATTATGCATTAAAGAAGCCTGAACTTCATTACTCTTAAAGTGCCTAAGTTCCACTCTCGACATGGCAGACATGCTGTTAGTTATGTGTTATCTACCCTATGGAACACGATGCAAAAGATACTGAAAGTGAACAAGCTCATATCTATTACAGCCTTTAAATATCTATACAACAAAATATTCAAAGAAAATGTAACTGCTTCAGCCAACATTAGACTAACCCTCCATCTTTCCTACCAGCTGGACGACTATTCAAGGTAGCTCCTCAGCACCCTATGAGCAGTTACTTCACATTTCATAAACCTTTACTACAATCCTTCCTTCTTAAGCATTATATACTTAGTCTCCTTATACTTTCAGTTTTTTACTTCCCAGTCCATCCCCTCCCCTTGACCTACTATTGATCCCTCTTTGACATGGCCTTTTCCCTCCTTCCCTTTCACCACCCTGGCCACAACATTCTGTACCTCCTTTCATCCCCCGTCACTGCTTCAGCCGTGTATTTGCCTCCTACAAATTACTCCTGTAGATATAACTTCCAGATGTCCATACAGCTCATCACCCGAGTTTAAAAACTATCTAATAATTCCTGACACGTTTAACCTTCACCAAAAAGTGCTAGTTTCTAAAGTGTCCTCCACTAACAAGCTGGCTATTTGATGAATCATGTATATATGTAATATATATTTTTTCTTTATTAGCTGTTCAAAGCACTCTATCTTGGAGTTGTTGTTTTGTATTCATTTGCTATCCTCTCAAAGTTGTGTATTCTTTGCATGTTATATGTCATACAAATTGTTTCTTGACCTTACCAGGTCCATCTTGCAAATGAGCATTGCTCAATGATGTTCACCTGGATAAATAAAGATTTGATTGATTGATTGATTGATTGATTGATTAATCTCAACAGACACTGACTCTGACAAGATAGAAGTGTTAAATCAAAAAAATGGTAGCTTCTTCTAGTTAGCTGCTTTCTGCTCTACAAGGAAGGCTAACAACAGGAAGTTATAATTTGAGTCACCTGCTTTTATATTGTCTAAGCACACCCCAATTAAACTCTCTCCTCCTACTGGTTTAGTAAGGTAAGTTGATACAGTAGCCTTCTCAGACAGAACACCCACTGACTTTCTTTCTTTCTTTTTTAACCCTAAATAAGACCCTTCTACTTCTAATAAAGTATCTGTCTGCTTAATCTCAACACACTGACTCTTGCTGAGATAGAAGTGTTAAATTAATAAGAAAATGTTAGCTTTTTTAGTTAGCTGCTTTCTGCTCTTCAAGCAAGGCTAGCAACAGGAAGTTGTAATTTGAGTCACCTGCATTTATATTGTCTAAGCCACACCCCAATTAGCTCTCTCTCTCCTCCTACTGGTTTAGTAAAGTAAGTTGATACAGTACCATTCCGAGCACAGAACACACATTGACTTTCTTTCTTTTCTTGTTTTAACCCTAAATAAGACCCTTCAACTTCTAATAAAGTATCTGTCTACTTAATCTGAACAGACGCTGACTCCTGCTGAGATAGAGTGTTAAATTAATAAGAAAATGGTAGCTTCTTTTAGTTAGCTGCTTTGTGCTCTACAAGCAAGGCTAGCAACAGCCCTAGAATACAATGCAGTTATAGTGCTTCAAACCAACCATCAAGTCAGTGATAGAACTACACTGAAACAGTACCTGCAGCAGTAATGGTTTGCAATGTGACAATATGTTGCACATTGTGAATTGTATTGTGTTAATTGCCTGTTTTTAGTGTACACTGTATTATCCAGCCACATATGTTGTGGTTCTGGGCAATGTCTGGCATGTGTCTGTGCCATGTAAATGTTTCAGAAACATGGCACATTTCTGCAGAATTTCACATGTGCTGGTGCTTGCAGCTTTAATGAATCCACTCTTTGCTAGCTTTTACACATTGGCCACATAGTTCATTTTCTCTTCCTTCACATTGTGGTGCTAGGCTGCTGTTGTGGTTCACACTTCCTGGTTGCTATGTTCAGAGCTGTCTTATTTCCCAGGCTATTTTTGCACTGCACTGCACTCCCAGCCCAGTTTGCCTGGCTTCCTTATCATGCTATATTCAGCAGGTGTAGCACCCGGGCTATCCATTTTGAATATAGTGGGCTATTGTTCCTGTATAATTTAGCATGCCAAGTGGGGCAAAGTTTTGAATATCTGGCCCAATGAGTTTTATATATGATAAAAGATGTGATATGCTGGTGTATCTGGATTTGTTTATCAGTAACATAACTACCTTCACAAAGACAAATAAAAGGAAACATAGGGGAAAAATATAAAAGAAAATGACAATCATGTCATCTTATTAGAATTAGGTCAGATTCCTTTTATTAAAACTAAGAATCGCATTTAATGAGACAAAAAATAAATGTTGCATAGTAACAAAATGAAGATTGTATCATTAAATATAAATGGGATTAATTCTCCTATTAAAAGGAAAATATTATTGACATATTTAAAACAAAACTCAGGCCCAGATCATTTGCATTCAAGAAACCCATTAAATGGAACCAGAAATATTAAAATGAAAACTAAGTGGGTAAGATAAATTTGCTTTAGCACTGGAACAAATAAAAGTTGAGGTGTCGCCATACTGATAAGGAACTCCATACCAGGCACAATTATATAAAAAAGATGATGAGGGCAGATTATAATGGTCAAATTAATAATTAATCATTAACAATCAACCTTTAATTTTTGGATCCGTGTAAGCTTCTTTTCCTAAATATAATGACTTTCTGGCAAAAATATCAGAAGGGCTACAAAACCTTGAGGTAATAATATAATTTTAGCAGGAGATTGTAACACTCTAATACAATCTCTGCATGATATGCATTCTAAACCCACTAATGGGAATACATTAATTGCCTTTAAACGAAATGATTTTTTTACAAACAAAACAATTAATGGACAGCTGGACACAGATGACCACACTTAAAAAAGAATATACCAATATTTAAAGGAAAGAAAAATATTTACCCCTATTGATTATATATTGATATCAAAATTTTAGTAAACAGGATCATAACAGCTGAAATTGAGTCTATATTCATAATAAATCACACTTTAATTAGTTTAGAAATAAGCACTGTAAATTTGGATTGAAAAGTAACACTACAAGGTATTTTAACAATGAGTGCCTAAAGGAACCAAATTTTATTTCTTTAATTAGGCTATCAATTAAGGAATATTGGCACTATAATCGTTCAGGACAATCCCCATTAGTTAATCAATGGGATGATTTCAAGAGCTACACTTAGAGCTATCATAATTTCGTATCAGAAAAAAAAGCAATATTGGGATATAGAAGACAGATTAAAATAATTTGATAAATTAATACTAGATGACAAATAAATACAAAAAGAATGGGCACAATATAAAGTGAAAAAATTATTTAATACTACAAGAAAATAAAATACTGGCAATTACAATAAAGTCAATTAAATACTATAATACTGACAAATCAGGAAAATTATTGGCCAGCATATTAAAAAAATTAAACATATTATAACAGAAATTAATGATAAGGATGGGACACCAAAAATAAGGATGAACAAATTGTACAAATATTCATTGACTATTAATAATGACTTTACACCAGATACAGAAATTCTAACAAAATTATTTGACAAAAGCCAGTTTAACTTATGGTATACACCATTTCACTATTTCCATATAAATTAAAAGAAATAAAAGATGTCATTAAATCTTTACTAAGAAATAAAACTCTTGGATTAGAAGGCTTAACCAATGAATTTTATCAAGTTTTTGGAGAAGAATAGAAAGAATGTTAAGCAAACTGTTAAATCGAAATAATGAGCTAGCTCCATTTATGCAGTTAGCAAAGATTATATTAATACAAAGAATGCAAAGCAGTTGATCAACCTGAACATTATACACCTATAGCCATTCTAAATAAGACTATAAACGATATTCTAAATTAATAAATAATAGAATTCAGAATTATATAAATTCATATATTCATCCAAACCTGTATGGCTTTATTAAAGGACATAGTATTACACAGGCAAACAATAAAATACAAACTATTATCCAACTCATAAACTGTCAAAAGCAATATAAAATGACATCATTTATGCTATTGGTATAGAGGCTAGTAAAGCATTTAATTTAATAAATAGGGATTATATTTTTCAATTATTACTTAAATGAAATTCCACAGGAATTGATATCATTAATCAAGCAATTATACACAGTCACTGCTGTTACATTTCAGAATAATAAGTATTTTACTACAGAATTCAAAGCAGCTAAATGGTGCCCGACAAGGATGTCTGCAACCACCAATTATCTTTATATTGGGATTAGAACCATTTTACAATGTATAAGAAACACTCAAAATGCAGAAGGTCTCAAGTTAGAACATGAACATTTAAAACTATGGGCCAGATATTCAAAACTTTGCCCTGGGGCTAAATTAACACTGCCCAGAAGGCAAACTTAGCCCATAGCACAAAGCAAGCTATATTCAAAAGGAATAGCCTGGGGCAAACAGCTTCTGAATATAGCATTGGAATGAGGCTGGGCAAACTGGGCTGGGAGTGCAGGGCAAACTTAGCCCTGGAATAAGACAGCTCTGAATATAGCAACCAGGAAGCACAAACCACAAAAGCAACACAGTGCACAGTGACATGAAAGGTAAGTAGAGGTGAACTATGTGGCCAATGTGTGTGCCACAAATGTGTGGACCAGTACAGCTGCAGGCAGCAGCGCGTTTGAAAGTACAGTGTTCAAAACTGTATAATATTCTCTGAACTGTTTGTGCAAGCGCTAACACATTTTCACAGGTTTAGCGCTGGCTAAACTGTTAGCCAGTGCAAACACGTTTGCCCAGCACTAAACTTTGCCATATTCAAAAGTGACATGCAAATGAGCCTACTTAGGTAGTCTCTGGGCAAACATCCAGATTAGCATCACATTATGCCCTGATATGCATGTGGTTTGCCCAGCATTACTGCAGGGTCCAACAGCACCATCTGTAGGTCAGTCTGGAAGTACAGGGGCTGGCCAGGTCCAACTGCAGCTCCACCTGTAGGTCAGTCTGGTAGTGAAGATGATAGCTGTAGGCTACATGTAAACAGTACTGCACAAGCATAGAATATTGTAACCCAAGGGACAACACAGCATAGAAGCACAGATGGTGGTGGTGCAGCATGCAACTGTCACACTGTGGGTCATGCTACAGTACACAGCAGACACTACAGTAGCAAGGGGCCAGTAGTGTATGGACACAGCACTGCCTACGCTGTGTGAGGGCAGTGCTGATGACTGCACTATGCCCAGTGACAGGCCCAACATACAGGTGTTTACTGACAGTGGACATAACTGTTACACTGTTGTGTGACCCCCCTATGCACCTCTGGCATGGGATGCTCACAGTGACATATACATGTCAGTCTTTGTGTGCTGTGGCAGTTGTACTGTGTGGTATGTGGCGGAGGGGCATATATTATCAGAAAGGCACACTGGTTTTGGGGTATTCCCAATACTGGCCCATGTGCACTGCATGATGTGTCCCAGCATTGTGGCCACACCTCGTCTGTGGCACAGCCTGACCACCTGTACCTCTTCTCTCAACATCCTCCATGCCCAAAGTGCTACATGTGTGTGCTGGCATCTGTTGATGTCCACAGAAGAGTGGTCCACAGGTGTGTGCTGTATGGTCACTGCCATACTGTCCACTGGTGGCAGTGTCACCACTTACTGCCTGGCATGGCTGGGACTGGTGGCAGATGATGGCATCATTGTGATGCCATCAGTGAGCAGCATGTTTTCTCTATGTCTGGCTTTCTCTATGTGTCATATTTATTTGTTAGGTTGCACACAGCCACACAAAAGGCATGCAAACACTGCACAAAGCCAAAATGTCATGCAAATTTGATTGCCCAGGGTTAAGACTACCTTTTCCTGGGAGGTAATGTGCACCACGCTAAGTGTCATGCTAAGTTGTGTAAAACCACTTTCTGCGGCACTAGTCACTGAATATAGCATTGCACCTGCATTCATGTACACACACCCTCAGTTTGCCCTTGCAATACATTATGATTTTGCCCCACGCTAATGCAGTTTGCATGTGCTATTTGGCCTTTGAATATAGCAACACGTCCTAATCCTGTGCTAAATCTGCACAACAGTTTTTGCTCAGCACAAAGTTTTGAATATCTGGCCCTATATTTCAAATGATATTTCATTAATAGTTAAACATGTTCATACTTACTTAGATGAATTCCTTAAAGAAGTCAATAAATATTCACTAATAGCAAGACACCAGCATCACAAAAGTAAATCTGCAATAATGAAAATAACTAAACATAATACACAAAATATTGAAAATATGAAAAAGAATTCAGCATTCAAAAATCAATACAACTTGAAATACAGTTACCCCTGGATCAACAAATAAATATAAAATCTAATTATGATAAAGCAAAACAAAATAAAAAAAATCTATTAGAGAACTAGTGTGGTGTCCTTGTCTCTGTGGGGACACATTAATATTATAAAGATGATGGCAATGCCCTCATTATATATGCATTGTTCAAAACATTATAGGTATGTCATCACAAGTCTGTTTTTATATATATAAAAATGTTTTCAAAATTCCTGTGGAGGGGGACCCCAGATTGCTTGAGGAATACTGATCATGCCAAAGTGGGGAAAGGAGTTGCCCAGATCCCAAACCATATATGGAAGCCCATATACTTTCTATAATATATCAGTGCCACTTTTTCCTGACATAGAAAATAAGTTATACTACCAGATGATCTATAATACAAAAATGAATGCTCTTTATCACATAATGGACCAGATATTCAAAGCTTTGCCCCTGGGTTAAGTTAACATTGCCTGGTGTGCAAACTTAGCCTGGAGCACAAAACAAGCTATATTCAAAAGAAATAGCTCAGGGCAAACAGTTTCTGAATATAGCATGGAATGAGGCCATGCAAACTGGGCTGGGAGTGCAGGGCAAACACAGCCCTGGAATAAGGCAGCACTGATTAAAGCAAACCAGAAAGTGCAAGCCACAACAACAGCACGGTGCACAGCAACATGAGGGTAGGTAGAGAGAAAATATGTGGCCAATGTATGTTCTGGCAAATGCATGGATTCCAGTACAGCTGCAGGAGCAGCACACATAAAAAAACAGTGACCTAAATTGTATAATATTCCCAAACACGTTAGTGTGGCTTTAGCATGGAGCTAAGTGGTTTGCCTGGTGCAAACACATTAGCCTCGTGCTAACCTTTCATATTCAAAGTGACATGCAAATGAGCCTACTTAGATAGTCTCTGGGCAACCAGCCACATTAGCATCTCATCATGCCCTGATTTGCATGCAGTTTTTAAGCGTTACTGCAGGGTCCCACAGCTCCACCTGTAGGTCAGTCTGGAAGTACAGGGTCTGCCAGGTCTGACCGCAGCTCCACCTGTAGGTCAGTAAGGCAGTGCATGATGATAGCTGCAGGCTTCATGTAAACAGTACAGCACAGCATAGTATATCATACCCCAGGGGACAACACAGCATAGGCACAGGTGGTGGTAGTGCTGCATAATGCAACCTTCACACTGTAGGTCATGCTACAGTGCACAGCAGACACTACAGTAGCAAGAGGGCTGAGTAGTGTGAGGACATGACACTGCCTATGGTATGTGGGGCAGTGATGACCACTGCACTGTACACAGTGACAGGCACAGCTTGCAGGTAATTACTGACAGTGGACAGTACTATCACACTGTTGTGTGATCCACAGATGCTGCACCTGTGACATGGGATGCACACAGTGTCATGTACATGGCCGGCAGTGTGTGCTGTGACATCTGTACAGTTGTGTGGTAGGTGGCTGGGGGCGCATGTAGGATCCAACAGGCACACAGGTGGTGGCATAATCCCACTACTGGCCCATGTGCACTGAGCGATGTGTCCCTGCCTTGTGGCCACACCTGGGCTGTGGTGAGGTCTGGCCACCCATACACCCTCCCTCACTGGCCACCATGCCCACAGTGCTGCATGTGTGTGCTGGCATCTGTTACGCACCACAGACATATGGTCTGCAAGTGTGTGTTGTATGGCCACACTACCATACTGTCCCCTGTGGTCGATCACCCTCACTGTATGTGCTTGGCTCGGACTGGTGGCAGCTGATAGCATCATGGTGGTGCCATCAGTGAGCAGCATGTGTCCTCCATGTCTGGCAGTTTCTAAGTGTCACACTCGGTATGTTAGGCCAATACAAGCCACGCTAATGCTGAGATAGCACTGCTATTGGAAGCATGCAAAAGCTGTTTGGCCAGGGTTACGACCCAGCTTTCCTGGGTGGTAAATTGTACCGCCGCATGGGTGGCATTATGTCATGCTAAACACCTTAGCAAGGTGCTAGTCGCTGAATATCTCATAGCAAATTTTTTCATGTTCACTATGCCCTTGCATATCATTATGCTTAGTCTGGCACTACTGCTGTTTTTCTGCACTAGTTGGCCTTTTAATATGGCAGACCTGAGCTAATCCCACACTTTTCCCACGCAACTGTTTGCAGACCGCCGCAAAGCTTTTAATATCTTGCCCAACGTGCTTTAGACTATGAGATACCAAAAAAATAAAAATTACATTGGCTCTGGCTACAAATAGTAGAAAAAGAAATAAAGAATCAACAAATACTATAATTATACGCTATTCATTCAAAAGCGATTTGTTCAATTTTTACATCTTTACAAATTAAGACATACATTTTATGACAACAGTAATTAAAATAAAGATTTGAACATGTAATACATATAACAATAAAGTGCAGTTTCAACATATCTAAAGTGAAATAGTGCTGTTCTATACTTTCTTATAACAATATTCTTCATACAAAATACACAAACTGTAAGTTCGGTTTTATACAGAGTAATTAAAACTTCAGTGTTGTATTTTCAAATTCTTACTTTAGGATTCATGAGGTTGTGAAACCATTGCAAGAATAGCAGCAATCTTTTGTAACAAATTCCTTCACAAAAGAAAGGGTCCTACAAGAGCCTCGATAAGCTCAGGGTGGACAAGGCAATGGGACCTGATGGCATACATCCCAGGGTACCAAAGGGAGGTAAGGGTGGAACTAGGAGATAAATTATCAGAACTGTTTAGTGAGTCTCTGAGCACAGGAGAGGTCCCAGAAGACTGGAGAAGGGCTCATGTGATCCCACTCCACAAGAGGGGTGCAGGGAGGAGGCAGGGAACTACAGACTAGCCAGTCTTACCTCAGTAGTGGGCAACATTATGGAGGCACTCCTTAAGGAAAGGATAGTGCAACACCTGGAATCCATAGGAGACCAGGATCCAAGACAGCATGGGTTTAGAAAAGGAAGGTCCTGTCAAAATAATCTCATAGATTTCTTTGTCTGGATAACCATAGTGGTATACCAAGCGGGAGCAGTTCATGTCACCTTGACTTCAGCAAAGCTTTCAATACTGTCCCACATAGAATATTGATTAATAAGTTGGGTAGGCCTCGGGTGGGCCAGAAGTTAGTCAACTGGGTGGCAAACTGGTTGATGGGCAGAAAACAGAGAGTGGTAGTAAACAGTATACAGTCAGAAGAGATGCAAGTCACAAGTGGGGTACCTCAGGGATCAGTCCTAGGGCCAGTCCTCTTCAACATCTTCATCAGTGGCATTGCAGATGGACTGGAGGTTAAGATTTGTCTGTTTGCAGATGACACCAAGTACTGCAACAGAGTAGATGATACAGATCGGGTGGGCAGAATGAGAAGAGATCTGGATAAACTAGCAAAATGATTGAAAGAGTGGCAACTGGGGTTTAATGCAAAGACATGCAAGATCATGCACATGGGAAGAGAAACCTGAAGCCACCTATAGGCTGGGGGGAGTTGCTGGCAGTCACAAGAGAAGAAAGAGACTTGGACATCATCATCTCCGATGACTTTAAATCATCCAAGCAGATCACTAAAGCAGTAGGTAAGGCTAGGGGATGTTGAGGTGTATTAATTGGGGTATCTCAAGTCATAAGAGGAGGTAATAATCCTCTTTACAAGACACTGGTTAAACCTCATCTGGAGTACTGCATGCAGTACTGGAGGCCACACCTTCGCAAGGACATTAACAAAATTGAGGCAGTCCAGAGAAGGGCAACCAAAATGTTACAGGGACAGCATCAGAAAACATATGAGGACAGATTAACGGAGCTCAATATGTATACCCTAGAGCAAAGGAGGAGGGAGAGAGGTGATATGATTGAAACATTCAAACACCTTAAGGGCATTAACAAGGTGAAAGAGTCTAACATGTTTCAATATAAGAAAAATAGCAGGACAAGAGGACACAGCATGAGATTAGAGGGAGGCCAATTAAGGGTAATGAGGGAGTTCTTTTCACAGAAAGGGTGGTGGATGCATGGAACAGCCTACTTCAGGAAGTGGTGGATATGAATACAGTGCAGGGCTTCAAACAGGTATGGGATAGGCATAATGGAGCAATACAGATGAGTATGAATAGCTAGGCCATTGAGAGAGCAAAGGCCAATGGCACATTCGTAAGGTAGAAAAGAAATGGGCAGACTGAATGGGCCTTGCAGTCCTTATCTGCTGTCAACTTTTATGTTTCTATGTTTCTATCTGTGGAGTCATTAAAATGCAGAATATTTCTGTTTTTGCTAAAGTTTCTGTTTGAAAATATTGCACCAGGTAAATGTTTTACATTTCCTGGTATTTGGGGCAATACAAGATAATATGTGGCAAGGTTTCCAAAGAGTCCATGTTAAAATCACATTTTAAACTATTTGCATAATTTATGTCTTTATAGTAGAGATATCTAAGATATTTTGATGGCTATAATTCATATCTGAATGTTGTGAAAATCTTCCATTCTTTTTCCCATTTATGAGCCAGATATTCAAAACTTTGCCCCAGGGCTAAATTAGCACTGCCTGGCAGGCAAACATAGCCCAGAGCACAAAGCAAGCTATATTCAAAAGGAATAGCCCAGCACAAACAGCTTCAGAATATAGCATGGTAATGAGGCCATGCAAACTGGCTGGGAGTGCAGGGCAAACGAGCCCTGAATAATACAGCACTGCACAGCAACCAGGAAGTGCAACCCACAACAATAACACAGTGCACAGCAACGTGAGGGCAGGTACAGATGAACTATGTGGCCAATGTGTGTGCCAGCAAATGCATGGACTTAGTACAGCTGCAGGAAGCAGCAGATGTGAAAGAACAGTGATCAAAACTGTATATATGTTCCCATGCATTCCATGCCACATTAGTGCGGCATTACGAGTTAAGAGTTAGCCCGGCAAAACACGCTGTCTGGAGCTAAATGTGCTATATTCAAAAGTGTTATGCAAATGAGCCTACTTAGGTAGTCTCTGGGCAAACAACTGGATTAGTATCTCATTATGCCCTGATTTGCATGCAGTTTGCCCAGCTGCTATTGCAGGGTCCCACAGAGCCACCTGTAGTTCAGTCTGGAAGTACAGGGCAGACCAGGTCCAACCACAGCTCCACCTGTAGGTCAGCCTGGCAGTGCACGATGATAGCTGTAGGCTACATGTAATCAGTACAGCATAGCATAGCATATTGTACCCCAGGGACAAGACAGCATAGGCACAGGTGGTGGTGGTGCTGCATGCAACTGTCACACTGTAGGGCATGCTACAGTGCACAGCAGAAACTACAGTAGCAAGGGGCCAGTAGTGTGTGGACACAGCAATGCCTATGGTGTAGGGCAGTGATGATGACTACACTATACACAGTGAGAGGCCCAATCTGCAGGTGTTTACTGACACTGGACATTACAGTTACGCTGTTGTGTGACTCACAGATGCTGCACCTGTGGCATGGATGCTCACAGTGATAGGTACATTTCTGCTTTGTTTACTATAGCAGTTGTACAGCTGTGCAGTATGTGGCCGGGGGATATATTATCCAAAAGGCACACTGGTGTTGGGGTATTCCAATACTGGCCCATGTACACTGCATGATGTGTCCCAGCCTTGTGGCCACACCTAGTCTGTAGCACAGCCTCGCCAGCCATACATGCTCCCCTCAACATCCTCCATGCCCACAGTGCTGCATTTATGTGCTGGCATCTGTTGGTGTCCACAGAAGTGAGGTCCGCAGGTGTGTGCTGTATGGCCACACTGCCATGCTGTCCACTGGTGGCAGGGTCACTACTTACTGTCTGGCATGGCTGGGACTGGAGGCTGATGATGGCATCATTGTGATGCCATCAGTTAGCAGCATGCTTCCTCTATGTTTGGCTTTATCTATGTGTCATATTTATTTGTAAGTGGTCGCAAAACCTGCGCTTAAACCTGCACAAACACCACGCAAAACCACAGTGTTGCAAAAAGCTGATTGCCCAGGGTTATGACAAGCTTTTCCTGGTGGTAATGTGCACCGCGCTAAGTGTCACGCTAAGTCATGCAAAACCACTTAGCGTGGTGCTAGTCTCTGAATATAGCATTGCACCTGTATTCATGTCAGTTTGCCCCTTGCATACATTATAATTTTGCCCAGCGCTAATGCAGTTTGCCCGCGCTTATTTGGCCTTTTGAATACAGCAGACCGCTAATCCTGTGCTAAACCTGCGAAAACGCTTTTGCCTAGCGAAAGTTTTGAATATCTGGCCCAATATGTGTTAATTATGATGCTGAGTTGTGGTTTAATTTATTATTTGCATACCATGAATGCAACCTCAATTTAGTTATCTTATTCAAGTCTTCCTCATATGAAAATTCCTTTAGTCTTTTTTACGAGTTTATATATGATTTAGAAATCACTATTCCCTTTTGCAGTCCTCCCATAAGTGAGTTAAATTCAGTTTATGTAAAGTTTCTCCTATATGTGCTAGCCATGCATCTTTGTTCCCTTTCCCAACCATATTTGTTTTTCCAACATACATTTTTTAACCAGTCAGTTCCAGGCAAGGAAATGGATTTTACCCAATATGCCATTTTAGTTGCTATGGCAAGATATTTTATCTGAACCTCCCAATTTAGCCCTCACTATTTGTGATGTTATTGTTTTGGAAGTCGCAATAAGATTCTCTATAACAGTGTTAATATTTTTCCAAACTTCAGTTTTATCTGTGTACCACACTTCAACTGCATACATTGCTATTGGTGTTAACTTCATTTCTATTGCTAACTATGTTGATAATACTGATGAACCACAAAATTTAAAACTGAATCTAATAATAGCTTTGCTTGTTTGTTGTAGTTTTTTAATGTGTATTGAATACCTAAATTTACACCGCCTGCTCTCCCTGAGCTGCTGGGATTGACTTCAGCTGCAGTGCGGTCATGAGGGCCCCAAAATCTGGACTGCCTGCCTCCACCAAATGGCTGGATTGACTCCAGGTATGACCGTGGGCTCCTGCTTATTGGCGGTTTTCAGTGTCTGATTGTAATTTGAAGTTTGGCTCCAAGACTGAAGACCGCACTCTCTTTTATATTGCTGAAGGGACTCTAAACATGCTCTCTGCAGGCTCTGCCAATTTCAGTCAGCAGAGCAATGAAGATAGTTTTCATTCTAGGCTGCCTCTGTATTTTTTTTTTTAACATTTAATTGCCTACTTCTAGCTGTACCTTAATTGCTTAAATTCTCTGCATCTCAGTACTGGCTACAGTGTAGGGCAAGTTAACAGCTCGTTCTGGGTTCAGATACTTTTCCAGCTTTAATTCACAATATATTTACTTATTTGATGAACTCATACTTTTAACTCCAGTTCTTTAAAGGCTGAGCTTGCAGCAGACTAATTCTGCTGGACTTTACATCCTTTTAAGTCTGACATTTAAGCTGGGTATGTCTGCTGTATTTTAACATTTTTAAATTCTAGGCTGTGTGAGCAGTGAGTGCTAAACAGTGTTCCTCTTGCTCCATTATTTCTGTTTTATTTTAATTGTAAATCAGAGCTTGCTGCAGGCTAGTGTGAATGGTGGAACAGCATTCAAACTGTAACACAATATGGATTGTGACCTAAGCTTTCTTTCAGCCTGCATGCCAATCCAGTTTCAGCCAGTATTAATTTCTCCCTTCCCTTGCATTGTCCCTCCTGCCATTCATACCTGTTTATAAGCTGATTCCCTCTCCCTTTTCCACAGCTGCCAGTACAGTCGAGAGGGCCCTGAAATCTGGATTGCCTGCCCTCCCGAGCTGCTGGGTTAACTCCAGGTACAACTGGGGCTCCTGCTTGTTGGAGTTTTCAGTGACTGATTGTAATTTGCCCCACTGCCCCTCCACCACCTCGGTGAGCATTTACTTATATAGTCTTGAGGGCTCACGTGACTGCCTGTAAAAAAAAAAAAAAAGCTAACAGCCTTATTTCCCATCTGCAACTTATTGCTGCTCTCCATCAGATGCTGCTCAAATATCTCCAGTTATAGTACTTTAACCAACCTCCCTTGAATCACCTAGTACTCCAGCTTCTGCTTACTCACTTTATCCTTCCTAAAGCAGAAACTCTTCATCATGCCTCTCTTACTATTATATTCCTCACTCTCCTTCTGCTCTTGGTGTCCCTTCCACACTCTTTCTACCCTAAGGATCTGGCCTGTCACTCATTTGTTCACTCAATGCCTTCCTCCACACCAAACTGTGCTACCTCCCATCCTCCCACTGCAGCCCTTCCATACTACCCTCCAGTTTCATGCTGGTCTTGCCCTAAAATTCCCTCTCAGATAATCTTCAGCTTTACCTCATCACTCTACTTACCTCCAATAGAAGGATTAAGCTAGTCCTGACCAAGACCCTGGTAACTCTGCTGCAACAGATGGCTGGAGACATAGAACTAACCCTGGTCCAACCCCCCAACAACTGCCACATGGTCTAGGTTGGCCCACTTGAACAGCTGTAGCCTCCTCCTAAAATCGCACTGCTCCAACTGACTGTCTTATCCCTAAAACTGGACATTCTGATCATTACAGAGACATGGCTAAAATCACACACCAAGGTTGCTAGCATCTCCATATCAGGTTACACAGTCATAGGTAATGACCAGCCTGCTGTTAAAAGGGGTGGTGGTATTACCAAGTACATCAGTTCTGCCCTTCAATTCACCCTGTGTCGCTAGCACTACCACCCACACAGTCCATAAACTCCTTAATGGTGAAGATCTCCTCCCCACTCCATCCCCATCTTTATAGCTGGCTTCTACTGCCCCACTGACCCCTGTGTCCTTTATCAGGGACAATCTAACTGCCATCAAATCCTATGCATTGGGTGGAGAGCTCTATGTCCTTGGTGACTTTAATGTGAACTGGCTCACCTCCTCCAGCTCTAAAATTTATAATGATGTAGCCACACTGAATCTGTCCCAACTGTTTATGGAACCCTCCTGCCAAAACATCAAAACCCAAACCACTCACTACTAGATCAGATTCTCACCTCCCACCCACATCAGATAACATCTTATGGTTTCACCTAACTCCCTCAGTGACCACCATCTAATCTATTTGTTAAGGAAAACTACAGGCCAAAGGCCCCACCCTGAACCCTGATGGTTTGGGCCTACAAACCTTGGCTCTAATGTGCATTATAAATGACCTGGCAAACATAGACTGGTCATTCATCTCTCATGACTCTCTATTGACTGTGCCATGGCTATTTCAAGTCCAAGTTCCTCTTGGTCTGAAACACCTATGTCCCACTCAGACAAACCCAGGGTGGGGGATCACCTGCCCTGGGTCACCATTGATATCATGACCAGCCTTAGAGTCATGGACCAGGCTTGAAGGTCCACAAAGCCTCCAGTTCTACCTTGACATGCCAGAAATAGCACACACTTCATAATGCTTGTACTAGACAAATCTGCCGGATAAAGCAAACTGTTTCCAACCCACCTTCCTCACTAACGTAAATCACCCTTCTAAATTTTAGAAGGTGGTGCAATCAGCTCATCTCCCCACCATCACAACCCCCACCCTTAGAGCCAGAGACCAGGTTTGAAGGTCCACAAAGCCTCCAGTTCTACCTTGACATGCCAGAAATAGCACACTTCATAATGCTCGTACTAGACAAATCTGCCAGGATAAAGCAAACTGTTTCCAACCCACCTTCCTCACTAACATAAATCACCCTTCTAAATTTTAGAAGGTGGTGCAGTTGCTCATCTCCCCACCATCACAACCCCCACCCCTGTCCTTAATACAGGAGGCTCCACAGTATTTGACCCACAAGCAGTGGATACAGAGGTTAACTCCTTCTTCTCAAACTGTACAGCATCACTACTGTCCTCTCCTGACCTATCACACCAGCCCAAACTACCCACCCCATTCTGCCCAAGGCACTTCCCATGCTTTCTTCTTCCCCATGTTACAGCAGCTGATGTTTACAGCACCCTGCTTGCTCTAAACCCTTCTAAAGGCAAATTCCCAACTAGGTTGGACTCCAAAATGCTTTTCCTGTCAGCCCTTGCCATTGCCTCCCTCTAGATTCACTCTTCAATCTTTCCTTCTCTCTTGATTCTATTCCTTCTGAATGAAAACATGCCACAGTCATCACCTTCCAAAGGTTGGTGACTCTCCTCCTCCTCTCCTGGAAATTACTGCCCAATTCTCTCATCCACATTCTAGTAAAACTTCAGAACACCTAGTCCTCTCCCAGCTGTCCCCCTTCCTCGACTCTACCTCCTTCTTCACTCCTTACCAGTCTGGGTTTAGGAAATCCTCTACCACCACTTCCTGTTAAGGCTCACTGATGCCATCTTTATCAGAATCGATCAAGGCCACAATAAATCTGCCATCTTTCTTGACCTTGCAAAGGCATTTGACACTGTTTTACACCTCTCCTCCGCTCCAAACGTTCTCTAGCTGGGCTCTCCAGCAAGGCCACCAATTGGTTCCCTCCCACGTGGTAGGCAGAACTCAATCTGTCAGGATTGAAAACTCCATTTCTTCCCCTCCCCATCTTGAATGAGGTACCCCAAGTCTTGGTCTTGGCCCACTACTGTTCTCCATTTTCCTCAGTGACTTACCCTCTGCCTACCCACACCCATCCATTCATGTGTATGACAGATGACAGAGTCCTGTATACATGTGGCCCTCAACCTCTGATATGTCATCCAGACTACAGTGTGACTTCAGCCCCCACTTGCATACTGTGTGACCCTGAGCAAGTCACTTAACTTCCCTGTACTCCCAGTTTGCACCTGTAAACAAGCCTTCAGCTTAGTATGTCTCACCTGGTTAAACAATTGGAAAAAATGATGTCCAGCTCTGGTTTTGTCTATTCATATCTTCCTGAACACCAAGAAAACTGTCTCCATGACCTTTGGCACAAGGCAGAGACTGTCTCAGCTCCCTTTCTCCCCACTTTCCACACACACTGATGGGACGAACCTGGAGGACTGCACCTCCTTCAGACACCTGGGTATGACTCCAACCAGCACCTCAACTTTTCTGTACAGCTTGAGTATATCCACAAAAACTGCACCCCAAGCTCTTTGCCCTGTACTGGAACCATGGATGCATCCTGCTGCTGGCCCACCATGTTATTGTACAGAAAATGATTCTCCCAATCTTTGACTATGGTGTTGTAGTCTATAGTGCCACTCCCAAAACTACCCTAACCAGACTGGATACCCTCTTCCATTTCTTCTGTCACTTCACTCTTGACTGTCCTCCCAGCACTCACCACTGCACCCTTTACCAGACCTTTCACCTCCCTCACTGCAGGATAGGAGTCAGTCCCACTGCATCTGCTTATGGTTAATTTCGACCCAGTCCCTGCCCCATACCTCTCCACCATCTTGTCAGTGCATTCCCCTTCACAATCCCTCAGAAACTCTGACACCCATACCCTGTCTGTCCCACACATGTCCACTTCTGCAGGCCAGGCAGCTTTTCTTATCGCATGCCTAAACTGTTGAATTCACTCCACTTAGCCATTTGGCATGTCCTGTCTACACACCAACTCAACACTCTTCTAAAGGCCCACTTCTGCTCACTTATGCATGCACCTAACCTCCCTAATCCTGACTTAGCCAGGACACTCTTAACTGGGCAGGTCTGGGACAGCAGACCCAGCTGCTGGCTTGAAGTTCTGGTTAGGCACTTGTGGTCTGGCCATTGACTCTACTTGATTGTATTCTCTCAGAATCTGATGTAATTGACATTGTATTATAATGTATTGTATTTAATCTACAGCTGTCTCACTGTATATAATGTGTTGTTCCTATATATTGTTGATGTATTATATTCTGTGTTCTCTCCCATGCTCCTCTCCCACTAGGATGCATCTGGAATCGAGTGGTAGTCTACTCAGTATGCCTTCCTGGTAAAACTTTAAATAAATAAATATGCTTAGTTGTTTTATTGTTGGAAGTTATGTTACATCCTAAGTATTTATACATTATCACTTGTTCAAAAAGAAGTTGTTTATTGCCCATTTTGCTTTAATTTCCTTTTGCCAATTACCATTACTTGTATTTTTTAACATTTATATTTAATGTATTGATAGTAGAGTAACTCTCAAACAGTTTTTAATATTTTTTGTGATCTTACAGGTGACATGGATATTATTATTAGATCATCTGCATAAATTAGCACTGGAAATGGTGTGCCACATATGGCTGGACTATGTGACGAAGATCTGAGAAATGAGTTTGGAAGATGATTAATAAATAAATAAAAAATAATGGGGCTAGGATGCACCCCCTGTTTAATACCTGTGTTTGCTTTGAATGACTGTGTTAATTTTCTAGCTAAGTCATACTTTACCTGGGTCCAATTATTTGAATACAAATTAATAATTAAATGTAAGATTGTGGGTCCATTCCTAGTTTATTCAACTTATCCCATAATGCCCATTTATTCTAGCAAAAGAAGCCTAGAAATCTACAAATGTTAAGGAGTACTGCATGCCATATTATGTCTCTCAGAGTATTTAGTAGGGGGGAATCTAGTAAGAAGTTGTAAATCGGAGTGGAGGAAAAGGTGTGAAACCATAAGAGATAAAAATGAGGACTATACTATCTCAGCCCACAGTATTAGCACACAACAAAATGGAACCCACAGTTTTAAATTTGGTGGTTTGCAGATGGTGGAATAGGATCTAGGAGGTGATTTAAATAATGAATTATTGAAGAGGAATGTTTCTGGATTATAAGCATGTTATTATGTTCTTTCTTTTATTCCATTGAGGTTTTTCTCCTGTTCGTGTTCACCTCTGCCTTCAGACTGTAACTGCAACCACCCAGTCCCATGTCTCTATTAACCCACCATTGCCACTGTCCCCAGAGCTTTCCCTCCTAAAGGGGCTCCAAGGAGGGTTATCCAGGACCAGCACAGGATGACTCAATCATATGCATCATGGTCCTATAGAGGGAGCAAGCTCACTGGCCCATCAATAGTGTCACACCTGTACTAGTGCCTACAGCCAGCCCAGTCCAATCACATTGCATGGTTATGGTCCAATTACAGTGGCCAGATCTGCCTCCCTTGTGGCTCCCTGAGCTCATTTCTAATGCAGGTCTCCTTGATGGCAATGTAACATACTACCTCTGTGTCATTGGGGTGGGCCATTTATCTTTTAAGGTAAGTAAAAATCATTATAATATGTGTTGGTAAAACCAGCAACACAATTGGTGTTACAACATCACCTGACCATGGATTAAATTTCCTATTTAATCCATGGTTTTGTGAGGTCCCTCAGGCAATATCTGTGGGCAGAGTGGCACTTGTTATGTGCTAGAAAAGTAAGAAGTGAAAGCAGCCATTTAAACAGGTACAGAAATGACACACAACTGCAGCATATTCATTAGTTCCAGTAGTAGGAATAATGTAGTGATAGCGTGTGGAGCTACTCACATGGCTATATGAAATGTTGTAGGGAGCTCTGACCTGCTGTCATTGTGTTGAATAGACTACAGGAGACAGAGACACAGGAGAAAGAGAGAGAGAGAGAGAGAAAACATGTTTGTGTCTACATTTGTTTGCATGCCACACCGAGCCCTAAAACCACCTCTGCACATGACAGACAGTGAAACCAAGAGAGACACCGACAGTTTATTCTGAATTCCTGCACTGTTCTCTCTCTGTCTTGTCAGGCATGCAGTCACTGACAGTGATTTTTCCATGTCTGCAGTCCAGTTATGACAAGCAGCTCATCACAAAAAGGGAGAGACACCAACAGTGATCATCTGTCAAGAATAGTGAGGGACAGAACCTGAACATCATCATTCTCTGTGTGTCTTGCAGAATTGTGGCAGCAGTGGTCTGTAATGTCTATAAGGAATGAAAGTGTTGAGATGTGCTCTGAGAAGTGTGTGTGTGTGTGGGGGAGGGGGACTGAAATGAAAGCATGTTTCAATGTGTTATGATGAATATTATGGAAAAGGAAAGGTAAGAAATCATCCTAATACTATATTTATAGCATTTCTGTGTTTATAACATGTCTCACATATGTATTATTTGTTGGGACTACTTGTAAAGGCAACATGATACACTCAGATTTCTTATCTTTCATTGGGAATAAACCCTTTCTTTCCATTTTTTTCAAAGAACAATTGCATAAGTGCAGTAAGCCACTCCTGGGCATGGAGTTATAGACATTTAATCCATGCCTTAGGTGCTGTGAGGGCACTCAGCTTGTAGCCAATGCTCTGAGGTGTGAATTGCTATAACTCCATATCCTGTCATAGGTTATCATAATGTGATCATTACACTCTAGTGTAATTCAAATGAAAGCAGTATGGAATGACAAGCCTTTTATAAACAAATTGGGAGACAAATTTTCAGCATGAGATTAGAATTATAAAGTGAAAAAATATTTGTTTTAATGTTTAAATAAATGTAATGGTACAATTCTGCCCAATAAAATAATAAAAAGAAGCTGCTTGAGAAATCTCATATTGAAATCTTGTCCACCATGTTGTTTTCCAGATGTGTCACATTCTGTAAACTACACACTCAGATGATGATTTTATTCAGTCAGGTTTGCCCTCACCCCACATCCCCATTTTTTCCTCTTACATTTCACAATGAATTACTATCGATGAAAAGCAATACCTTGCAGATATTAGACTGGCTTCCTCTTCCCTTTCTACTTCCTTGTATTTTGTAGCTTGGGCTAGTGATAATGGCATGTTTAATCATTTTAAAGTATAATTTGTAACTCTTTAGGAAAGAAAGTAAGGTAATGTGGTACCTCCAGGGGTATCATATGAATCTGTAGTTTATTCTTATTGTTTGTCTTTTGAATGACTGAAATAAATTATGTTAAAATGCTGTTTTACATATGGAATCTGAAATATGAGAGTTATGATTAAAACTATTGGTTAAATCTATTTTGAACTAATCCTTTTTATGGCTGTGAGCGGAGCCTACAGCCATATTTATTTATTTATTTATTTAAGAGTTTCACCAGGAAGGCATACTAAGCGGAGTACCACTCAATTCCAGATGCTGCCCTGGGGAAGGGGAGAAGACAAGTACAACATTGAGACACATGAATTACAGTGCATATAATTTACAGTGCAGAACATAACAGGATTATACAGTGCAATAAAAGCTAGTAACTTAGATGCCTAAGGCAACGGCTATGAGAGTACCAACTACTAAAATTTAGTGGACCTACAGTCCAGCTATGCAATTTGAGTGAGATAAGTAATGCTGGAAGGACACTTATGATTACAGTGGGTGCTACAGGCCAGATTTCTCCAGGCACTGGACTGGGGCCTGGGACTCGGCAGGCAGAGATGTGCCAAAAGTGGTAAAGGTTAAGGTGAGAGGAGGGATATATGGCATTACTGTGGAGGGGACTGCATGAGCAGGAGGGGGAAAGAATGACTTGAGGGAGCTGGATTAGCTACTGAGGGTTGTCTGTGTGCCTAATGTCAGCCGGCAAGGAGTTGCAAAGTTTAGGCATGCGGTAGCTGAATGAGGCCTGGCCTTTGGCTGTGGACATGAGTGGGAAATGCAGAAACTGGGAGTCAGTGTTCCTGAGAGAGTACGCTGATGGGGTTGAACTGCAAAGGAAGGTTCTATGTGGGGAAGGACGGCATCTAGAATGTTGCCGTTATCCTCACACAGTGGGTAAGTCTCTGATCCTGTAGCCAGGGGAGGTCTAGCATCTTGTAGAGATAGCAGTGGTGCACTGAGGAGGGCAGTCCAAGGCAAAGTGGCAGAAGAAATGGAAGAGGGGTTGAGTCTTATGAGGGTGGACCTGGGGTGGCACTGTAAACTACGTCACCATAGTCAACAATAGGGATAATCATTTGTTGTAGGATTGCTTTTAAGAGTTGCCAGGGGTAAGCAGCCATGTTACAATATACAGCACCCAGCTTGGGGTGAAGTTTCTTGTGTATTGAGTCAATATGAGCTGAGAAGTGAAGGTGCTGGTCGAACCAGACCCCAATCCATAGTCAATCCAATCCAATCCAATCGATAGTATGATAGTGGGGTTTGTGGGGAGCCAGGAGAGCCTCTGTCTTGTACTGAAAGTTAGGAGATAGTTTTGGGGATTTAGAAAGAGCTGGTTAGATCAAACCAGAGCTGAACAGCACTGAAGTCCTCCTGAAGTTTAGAGGCCACTCAGAGGGTGAGGTACCAAACACATACAGTGCTGTGTTGTCTACATACGTATGAATGGTTGTGTGCAGGTCATTCAGGAAAATGGAGAACAGGATCAGACCAAGTACCGAGTCTTGGGGACCCTCGAGGTTACAGGGAGTAGGCAGAGGTATGATGACCGATTCTCACAGATTGGGATCTGCCTATTAAGTAGGTTGAAAAGGGGTTTCGTGGAACACATTTTTTAGAAGTTTTCAATGTATCCTTCCAAAACACTGCAAATCCCTATTGCAGTTAAGAAATACTCCTTCTTTCTGTTTAGAATGATGGACACAGAACTCAAAGCTGCTTTTCTCTGAGAGCAAATGTGCACACCTTCCAAACAAATCTAAATATCTTTAAAACTATTCACAGTGACAAAAACATCCAGTGTGAAAGTTGTTCAGGGCAAAATACTTTTCACTTGAGGGTAGACACTAATCTGAATTCTTTATATATTGTAAAATATGATCTTCCAAACAACCTCATTATTTTCCCTCTGAGTGAACACTGTAGGAGTCATGCAAAACAAATGTACGATCTTGGGAAATATACAAGTTACCAATATACATACCAACATGAAAGTTGTTCAGGACAATATGACCTTTCAAATGAGGGCAGTCACTAATCTGAATCCATTAGATGTTATTAAATACAGCCATACAAAAGGTGAACATTGTGAAGAAAATGAAAATCCAGGTAATCAGATGCCCATAGTTTAAAAATGTAAGTAGTGCAGCTTAATGAATAAGCTCATTTGAAAGGCCATTTTGTCCTGAACAACTTTCATGCTGATGGTTTAGCATAACATGCATACTTTTAGAGATATTTACATTTGTTTCCGTATCTCCTATTGAACTTCTAACAGCTTCATTTCTCTGAAGCACTATGTCACTTTAAGTGAAATGAGACCACACCATCTTGTCATGCCTAATTTAACAGTAGATCATCATGACTTTCTAGTACATCAATGGAATTCTTTAGTACTTACCAGTTTGAAACAAAATGATCTGCTTATTGGGGTCACATTAGATCTTTTCAGGATGGTATCATGTTAAATCTTTTCAGAACAAAAGCAGCAGATTAATTTTAGTAATTATTAGCCAGAAATATCCTGTGGGATCTATATGTGAAGCTGGCACCGACAGGTAGGAGGAAGAAAGAAGACAGAGAAGAAAACAATGTCTATCTGTAAAACATTTAGGCATCGATGCTGCAACACTGATTTTTAAATGTATTATGTCCTCTTTGGCAAGCTCTATTATTAAAGTGCATTAAATGTATAGTTTACTAAATCTTGACCTTGGGTGATCTTTGAATGACTCAAATAAGTTTTAAACCATTCTTTTATAGGAGATCAAGACCTGTCAAATGGTCAAGTGTTATTTTTTCACATTATTTTACAAATTTCCAAAGTAAAAGTTTTGAGAAATAGAAAAGTATGTATAACTAATCTTCTATGCATTTTCAACTCAGAGAGAAGTTAATATTTGTGCAAAATCAAACACAAAGTTTATGTAGTTGTGTTCAAAAGTTAATTTATTCTAATTCTCATTGGACTTTTGAGTGTTATGTTTTATGTTTTTAATTTTTTACACATTTCCAAAGTAAAAGTGTGGAGAAATACAAAAGTATGTACTAGTAATCTCCTATGCATTTTCAACTTGAGAGAAGTTAATATTTGCACAAAACCAAACCTAAAGTTTATACAGTTTTTGTTCTAAAGTAATTTTATTCTAAATCTTATTGGACTATTGAGGAACTGAGCAAATACATATTTAGATAAAACAAATTGAAGACTGCATTGCGAGGTCATTAAAATTGCAAAAGGTCAAATTATGAAACCTTAAATGAACTCAGTAAGACCATTCTTTTTCTGTGTACTTATAATGAATTAATGCCATTTGAATAAAGACCTACAGTTATACAACCATTGTGATGCATATTTTTCAGGATCAGAGGAATGGTGCAAGGCTATCAAAATCATGCTGATCTCATTGCTTCAATGTTTCAGTGTGTGTGACTCAAATCAAAAACAGCCGTAATAAAAGCTTCTATCTTCTTAAAAAACATATATATACAGTATATGTATATTATTGTATTTGATTTAACCAGAAAATACAGAATACCAATAAGGAAGTAAAACAATCAAGATGAGATTTCAACATTCTCCAACCATGCATTGGAGCCGAGCCATAATTAGAGATGGGTAAGTGACTCAATTTACTCCAGCGAAGTGATTCATGGAGTGAAGATGAATTCACGAGTGCCCCACAATGCTGCGGAGTACTTCATGTTATAATGGGTAATGCTGAAGTCCATTGAAAACAATGACTTTATGCTATTCTCCTTCCTAAACCACTACTTCATCAATTTAAGGTGAAGTACATTGAAAACAATGTACTTCACCTCACTTTGCATTGTTTTTTAAGCTCCAAAGGTGAATTTTGCAGTGATTTATGGGATTTCAGGTCACATGGGCTCTAGATTTTTCTGCAGAGCCTCAGCTTGTGTAAGTATATGTAGGAAGCTGTAGGAGACAATCTGCTCTGAGAGCTCTCTCTGTGATTCAAACCTTCTAAAAGCTATTAAAAAGCCTTTTGGGTCTTTTTTTGCTGAAACTTTAGTTCATCAATTATAGAAACCCTCCTGTGCTCATATCATCATAGAAACATAGAAACATAGAAGTTGATGGCAGATAGGACCGCAAGGCCCATCCAGTCTGCCCATTTCTTCTCTACCTTATAAATGTGCTCATTGGCCTTTGTCAGTGACCTATCTATTCATAGTCATTTGTATTGCTCCCTTATGCCTATCCCATGCATGTTTGAAGCCCTGCACTGTATTCATAGCCACCACTTCTTGTGGTAAGCCATTCCATGCATCTACCACCCTTTCTGTGAAAAAGAATTTCTCACATTCCCTCTTAATTGGCCTCCCTCTAATCTCATGCTGTGTCCTCTTGTCCTGCTATTTTCTTATATTTAAACATGTTAGACTCTTTCACCTTGTTTATGCCCTTAGGTGTTTGAATGCCTCGATCATATCACCTCTCCCTCCTTTGCTCAAAGGTATACATATTGAGCTCTGTTAATCTGTCCTCATATGTCTTCTGATGCAGTCCCTGCCATTTTGTTTGCCCTTCTGGACTGCCCTCAATTTGGTTAATGTCCTTGAAGGTGTGGTCTCCAATACTGCACGTTATACTCCAGATGGGGCCTAACCACTGTCTTGTATAGAGGATTATTACCTCCTCTTACGACTTGTGATACCCCTACTAATACACCTAACACCCCTCGCCTTACCTACTGCTTTAGAGGTCTGCTTGGATGATTTCAGTCATCAGTGATGATGATGCCCAAGTCTCTTTCTTCCTTTGTGACTGCTAGCAACTCCTCCCAGCCTATAAGTGGCTTCAGGTTTCTCTTCCTATGTGCATGATTTTGCACTTTTGCATTAAATCCCAGTTGCCACTCTTCTGACCATTCTGCTAGTTTATCCAGATCTCTTCCCATTCTGCCCACCCCATCTGGATCATCTACTCTGTTGCAGATCTTGGTGTCATCTGCAAACAGACAAGCCTTTACCCTCTAGTCCATCTGGCGAGGTCACTAATGAAGATGTTGAATAAGACTGGCCCCAGGACTGATCCCTGAGGTACCCCATTGTGACTTGCATCTCTTCTGACTGTATACCATTTACCACCACTCTCTGTTTTCTGCCAGTCAACCAGTTTGCCACCCAGTTGACCAACTTCTGACCCAATTCCCGAGCCTACCTAGCTTTATTTATCAATCTTCTGTGGAACAGTGTCAAAAGCTTTGCTGAAGTCAGAAGTACATCAACTGCCCCTTGGTCCACCACTCTGGTTACCCAGTCAAAGAAATCATGAGATTAGTTTGACAGGACCTTCCTTTGTAAACCCATGCTGTCTTGGATCCTGTGCCCTATGGATTCCAGGTGTTGCACTATCCTTTCCTTAAGGAGTGCCTCCATAATCTTGCCCACTACTGAGGTAAGACTGACCGGGTCTGTAGTTCTCCGCCTCCCTGCTGTACCACTCTTGTGGGAGTGGGATCACATGAGCCCTTCTCCAGTCTTCTGGGACCTCTCTGTGCTGAGACTCACTAAACAATTCTGCTAATGGCTCTGCTAGTTCCTCCTTTAGCTCCTTAAGTACCCTGGGATGTATGCCATCAGGTCCCATTGCCTTATCCACCCTGAGCTTAGCAAGCTCTTGTGGGACTCTTTCTTTTTGTGAAGGGAGTAGTGCTCACTCCTCCCACTGTGTCCATGATGCTGAGCTGTGGGTCCTGCCCTACCTTTTCTTCCAGTAAATACTGAGCAAAAGTATCTATTTAGGATGGATGCTTACAGGGTCCTCCTCCTCACTTGCTCCTTTCTCCATTAAGCTTAGCAATACCCTCTGGACTTTCTCCTTTCACTAATGTATCTATAGAAAGTCTTATACCTTTTTACTGTTCGGTGTTAGGTGTTTCAGTTTGGGACTTTGCCTGCCTTACTGCCTTGCCTGTTTCCCCTTAGGGCAGTTTGTATGCCTCCTCTATCTTCATCCCGCTTGTGTTCCTTTATATTTCCTGAAGGCCAGCCTTTTGGCTCTGACCTTTTCTGCTACTGTATTTGAGAACCAAAGTGGTTTCTTCTTCTTTGCACTTCCTTTTCTGTCAACACAATGGGATGTTGCTTCAAGTATTGCATCCTTAATGCTTGCCCACTTTGCCTGTACCTCCTCACCTGTGTTTCTTTTGCCAGGGCTAGCTTAACTCTGTTGGTCATCTTATCAAAGTCAGCTCTCTGAAGTCCTATATTTTTGCCTTGGAATGGGATGATTTAGATGTAGTAGCCAAATTGAACCATACCATGTGATGGTCACTGGCCCCCAGGTGACCTCTACCTGGAGATCTGTGATCCCTTTCTTTTTGTTAGTCGGTACTAGATCTAGGATAGCCCTGTCTCTGTGGGTTGCTGTACCAGTTGTTTGAGGCCCTCCCCCGAGGGGAACCACTATGAGTCTAGTTCTGGCAGATGTTCCTGCTGGTATTGACCAATCTGTATCTGGTATATGTTGAAGTCTCCCATTATCAGAACCTCCCCTTTTAGCTGTCATGTTTTGTATCGAGCTTATTTTTGTGTGTGGATTTTGAATGTTAATGTACAACATTCAGTCTGTGTACTGAGAGACATAGAAGTGTGCTTTGGGGAGGGGCGATTGTGGTGTAGGTAGATTAACTTGGAGAAAAGAGAGTGCTTTCTGTTTTGTGATATTTTTTCTTGTATAACTGTGCTAATGTACACACAGTAATATTTTCAATAATTCTTGACATTTTTGCTGATTGTTGTGGTACAGCAGTGCATAATTTTAGTTTGTTTAAAATATGTGGTTATATTACTGAAGTTTTCAATTTGCTACTCATTACTTGTGTGTGTGAGTATGTGTGATGCGGTCATCAAATCAAACACCTTTTATTGTGCCACATAATTTCAGCAATGTGAACCTGCTATCCACTGCAGCTGTGTAATTTTTGTACTTCTTTGTGGTATCATAACTGGTACTAGTGACTGTTACTGCAACAGTGCAGTACACTGCACCCCCTCATGCCTGCCCAAACTGGCAAAGGTATTCTTTACCAGATTTGAATTTCTGATGGTGAGCCCTGGTTAGGTGTTGTGCCTTTGCATCTGCATCTCTTCAGTGCTCAGCACAATCTTAATCTGTCTGTGCATTTGCATCTCTTTATGGCCCAATCTCCATCTCTAACTTAAGTCACAGTTGTTTCTTTGGCTTCCCTTCAGAGTACTGGACAGGTGTGGTGCATAATTCTGCATGAACATTGTACTCATTAATATGTGTTTTAAGTCAGGACCATCATCATGAGTCACTCGTGATACAAATCACGTTCTTCATCATCACAGTCACAAATGCAGTCACAAATCATGATTTACGATCACGTCATGAATCACAACATTAATTTTTTAATAGTTATTAGGATGTATTGTAGCCTGTTTTCTAGTATCTCTCCATGCTTCACCACCTCACTTATTGTACTCATTAATGTTTGTTTTAAGTCAGAGAGTTTTGTGCCACACCTCATTGGGACCCAGGGATACAGCCTGAGGCATTCATGTTTCTTCATCATCACAGTCACAAATGTTGTCACAAATCATGATTTATGATCATGTCACAAATCACAACATTAATTTTTTACTAGTTACTTGGATGTATTGTATGCCTGTTTTGTAGTATCTCCATGCTTCACCATCCCACCATTGTACTCATTAATAAATGTTTTAAGTCAGGAGTTGGACAGTATCTGTAGTACATACACAGACTGGAAAGAAGACTGACTGCACACATGCAGTTTAGCACAGTATACTTGCACTGCTCAGAATAAAAGTGTCACGACACGGAAGACAACAAAAAGGGCATAATTGCATACAAGGGTCGAGGATGGTGGAGGAATACATTTTATAACATAGCAAGGAAGGTGCGGGGCACATGGTGTGAGGGAAAAACTAACGTGGATCCCATGGTGATCCAGCAGCAGTTCCAGCATGGTCATAATTTGCAACTGATGTCCTCTATGTGATCCAGCTGCTGCTCCACAGCAGTCACCTTCTCATTGTTCTCCTTGACAGCACTCCAGAGAACTGCCAAATCAGCCTGTGTTACATGCAGTTCTTTGGGTTCCACACATTCTACAGGCTGACCTGCTGGTGGTGGTGGTGGTTGTGGTGGTTGTGGTGGTGGGGTGCTGGTAGAGCAGCAGGTGCTGCTGTGGCCCTCCTCTTCTTAGGGCTGCTGCAATGCACAGCTGACCTTCTGCCACAGAATGGCCAGCAGGTGCAGGCATGGTCCATTCTGTGCAGCCTGCCACTCCAACTGCTGGTGATTGAGCATATGGGTGTGCTGGCCTGCAACCCCAGGTGAGTCCCCTGAGGCCATGGTGCACCTCTACCTTACATATGCAGCACTTGACCACACTGCTGTCCCCTGACCCAGTCAAAATACTGCCAAACAATGGAGGTGTGGGGAGGACCAGGCACAGGCAGGGATGGCCAGATGTACTGGCAGCTGGCTGGTCATGGTGCTGAACAGGGATGGGATCCACACCTGGGCCCGGGGAACAGGCAAATCCTGCTTAGAGGACCTGGTGCTGGACTTGGTGATGGTGGTGGTTCAACTGCCTCAGAGGCAGGACAGGAGGTGGCACTGGTCCTGCTTCCAGGGGGACACTTACAAGTTTTGAGCAGTCCAACAGGAATGGGCACCCATGCCCTCCACACATGTGCAGGGTATGATGTTACCACTACCACGCCTCCCAGATATGCCCCTGCCCCAGACATTCCCTCACCCTAGAATCACTACTCACACTGTCACACAACATACACACACAGTCACACAGACACAGACAAACAACTAACTACTTATAAAGGTAAGAAAATAAAATTTACAGAAAGAACAAATTAAGTAAAAAGAGTACAGAAAAGACAAAAATGTAGCTTTTAAAAAGCTGTTGGGTCTAGATCAAAGTTTAAATCTCCTCCTCACTCTGATCTCAAAGTATCAGCAGTCACAAAACACACTACTCTCTCTCCGTCTGCACAGGAGAAAGTAAAAGTGTCTGCTTGTATGACTTACTTTCTTCCTGCCTAGCTAAAAAGCAAGTGACTTACAGTACTGTAAGCCATGTGATGTGTGGGGCGGGGGCTGCCAATCTGAAACACCAAGTGGATCACTTATAATCATAATGAGGAATGTGAAGTCCATTAAAACAAAGACTTCACCTTACTTCACATTGCCATTCCACCTTAACGTGAAGTGGTAATGACAAGGTAGAGTGAGCACTTTGTAATGCCCACTCCAGTAGCGGAGCGGTAACACAAAATGTCCACTTTATGCTCATTTCTCTGGTGGAATTGAAATTCGCTGCATCTCTAGCCATAATAAAGGTTTCTATTTTCTTCAAAACAATTATATTTTATTTTGATATAGTTAGTATTCTGTATCTAAGTAGACAGTAGGAAAAAATTATTGGGTGTTTGCAAACAGGCAAATGCAACCAGACACAGAAGGACGTCAAAAGAGAATATTGGTTGTGGGGCTAGTAACAAGTTAAGAATCTTGCTTGACCACTCCAACAGGGACCACCCTCCAACACACTGACTGTTGGTGGGCACTGGTAGAGGAGGAGCTGGACAAGTGCTGCAAGCAGTCAGTGGAGGAGGAGGAGGTGGAAGGCAAGCTGCCTGCCATAGTCCAACTCTTGTTTTAAATTCGGTGGTGCCTGAGTGGCTGTAGAAATCATCTGTGCATCAGCCATCCATCTGTAGGAATTAAAGGGACTCAGTTTAACTGTTCTGTTGTATTCTGGCAGGCTCAAACTCCATTACAGCAGCAGGTCCGACTGGAGCCCCGGACCCCGAACTCTGCTACTTGTACAGGACTGACTGTATGAGAGTGAGAGATCCTCAATGCTTACAGAGGAAGTGGGAGCATTAGGGTTGGAACTCATTTGTGTGTCAGGGGCTGGCTGTGCTGGGAGAGTGTCTTTATTTATTTATTCATTAAATTTTGTTAACTGGGCAACCTGCTGGGCCTAGAGGTCCCTTTTTAGGGGTGACCCGGAGTTAGTTACATAGAACAGTGCAGGTACAATCAAAGTATACACAGTAGGACAATGCGTACAGAATATGATGACATTGTACAATAATCATTGGAGAGGGCAGTGACATATATCATGACAACAGTGGCAGCTGTTAGACTTAGGGCAGGCAGTACAATTACATATACATGCAGTACAGTGTAGGACAATAGGTAACAGGTTACATTGGAAATGACTGGTTTTCAAAGGAGAGAGTGACTATTTACAGGACAAGTACACAAGATCAAGGGTGTCAGCTAGGTGCCAGTTAGAGCAGATTAAGTGAAAGCATTGCATGTGTCTGAACTGTTGTGGATTGCATGGGCATAGGCAGGGGGAGTGGCCAGGGTGTTCAAGCCCGCACCCTCTGAAATTACCTCAGAAAACTTCAAATTCCTGTATTTTATTTTGTGTTGGCTCAGACTCAGCTGCTAAAAAACTCAGTGTCTCAGCAGTCTCTTCAGTGGTTGGAGCTGGCTGCAACACAATGTGAATGTGTGGGACCATTCATGGCCAGAGGAGATGGAGACATCATCAGAGAGAGCAGGAGAAGACTGGTGAAACAGACTAGTGAGCTGTGTTACTGTGTTGCTCTGCAGTACAATACTGAGCAAGTTGCGTGTCCAAGTTGTGGTGTCCTGTAGACTGTCATGGTGGTAGAGTGGGACTGTGTGATGCTCTTCTCCAGCCTCAGTTGAAGTGTGGAAGAACCTGAAGTATGGTTTACTAGAGAAAGAACTGACCCATACAATGCTGAGCTGCCAGTAACTTGCGGAATGTCTTCTTCACTGTGCTGGCTGCTGGCTGGACTGGTAGTGTGGTCTGAAGAGAAGACAGGAGAGGCCAAGGAAAATCTGTTATGGCCTAATGGCCTGTAGTCCTGTCTTGAGAGAAGAGTGACAGGTAAGGCAAGCAACCAGGAGGATAATCAGCAGAAAAGGGGGTGAGTGGAGAAAAGAATAAAGATTGATTTGGGGACTCCTCTCATTCAGAGAGGTGTTGAGGGTATTGCTACTATCTCCCAGGGCAAACCACTCATTACATCTCAACCCCACTGATGTTCTGCCCAACTTGAGCTTACTTCCACCTTATGAGTCCCAGGGTTCCTTTTAAGTTTAAATTCTCCATTCCAATATCAAAGGCAGTAAAATATATGGGGAATGAGAACAAAATCAGAATGCCAGAGGTCAGTCAAAGGCAGCTCTCACTCAATCTCCATAATAAACAAACCAATAGTAAGACTTTTAACAGTGGTGGTTTTATTGAATCCACTATCTTCAGAACAGCATATTTTCTTTTTTTCCATAATATTTCATTTGTGACATTTCAGAACTAAAATTTTCCTTCCTCAGACAAAGGAGCTTAGCATTATAAACAACACTTCTGAAAAGTTGATATTTCTTTTTACACCTAGGGGCAAAAGAAAAATCTTTTTAATGTTCAACATTTACCCCAAATATATTCAAAATTAGCAAAATTACTGCTTTAAAAAGGAACCAAATACTAGGGGAACAGACATGTTATCAAAATACTCCAACTTTGTCCCCAATCAGTGTATGAAAATTCTTATATAGTCAATTCATAGTAGTGGCAACAAATTAATTTGGGTGGGGTGAGGAAGCTGCCCATCCATTAAAAGGACCTAATTTAAAAAGAAAAGATAGAAATTTTCAATGCCAATCATTAGGCTAATGTAATCAAGATTCTTTGAAACCAGAAAAATGTTTCATAAAGATTAAATCTAACCTGTTTCCACACAGGCGATATTGATTGTAGATAGAAGATTTACTCCTGTTTTTAACATATATTGTCTAAAGGACAAAATAATCTGTTTTAGCAGCGTGTAACTACTTATTGCTTCAACAGGTAATTTCAAACAGCCAGGTTTAACAAACAATTATCTTTATAGGTGATGTTGCTTTATGCTTCTAAATGCAGGTAACCACGCTACTAAAGTTCCAAGAAATGAGATTAAAATACCAAATTATGGGCCAGACAGTAGCTCCCAAGCCAATCCATTGAGAAACAGAACCAGCTGCTTTAGCAAACACTAGGAAAGTGTTTAAAACTTTTTTCTTGCATGTTCAAAGAGCTTCCAACTGGAGGAAGGGGCTGGTCCAAGGGTAAACACGCCAAGGCATGTAAACGTCATTACTGACATCACCCTGGGTGGCCGGTCAAAATAAATAATTCCCGATAGCAGTAAAGCACAGGACGATCCTTCTACAATCCAAGAATTGCCTTATTTGGCTACCAATATTTCAAAAGAGAACAAAATGGTAAGGGATAAAGACTGGCGTGTGTAATGCACATTCAAACTGGCTGGTCTATACTTTTGTGGAAAAAAGAAAGAAATGAAATGACAGGAGGTCAAATTGGAGCTTATCATGTGGAGTGGGAATAGGTGTGGAAGGACAGATGCCTGACTGTCATCTTTGTCTCTAGCTGTTGCAGAGTGCTCCCATGTGCAAAGGTGGAATGGGGTAAGGATTACTCTGAATGGGTCTCATTCACGGAAAGCTATGACTATGTACCATGTGTCCTGGGTGTGTAGCCACTGTGAAGTTGCCTGTGCTCACTGCACCCTCTTCATCCTATTCAGGACCCCTCTGCACCCCCCACACCCGATCCACCAGTCACCCACAGAGCTCTGCATGGGTGCAGGCCTGCAGTGGCAGAGGGAGAGCCAGCACTCCGTGCACTTACCATCCTGTGGAGTGCTGTACATGGGGTCTGTCAGCTCTGTGACCTGAATTCAGCAGTAAACCACCAGGGCCAGCAATGCACCACCTGGGAGGCTGCCTCAGATGCAGAGGCATGGCATGGACATCGGCACCCCAACAAAGCAGCCCCTGCCATTGGGGCACATCTGGAGTCCAGGGTCAGGCAGGCAGGGTGACCACCCACAACAGTTCTGACAGCACTTTCATGCCAGCTGGCAATATGACACCAACAGCACAGAAGATATCCACTGAGGATCCCTGCCTGTGCAGCCAATTGCTGCCTGCCATGATCACAGCTCTGCACCCACCTGCCCCCGCAGACTGTGTGCTGGGAAGGGGCAACATAGGGATCTGGGAAGGCTGGTGGTCATGAATGTGGCCCTGCACAGGACTCTCTAGGGTGTGAATATGCCCAAATATGCAGAAGTGGGATGGTGATAGAGAAGGAGTGATGCAAATGTGAGGAGGTGTCCTCATGTGTAAGAGTGGGATGGATGGGGAGCATGCTCCACACACAACGCCAGTGGGATTAAGTAGTGGAGTTCTCCCATGTACTGAGCTGATATGAAATGGGAGGAAATCTCCCCATATGTGGAGGTTGGATGGAGGTGGAGGAGTGTTATCTATGTGCAGGAGGTAGGATGTAGTGGGAGAAGTATTGGAAGAGGGTTTCAGTGAACTTCAGCCACAGCAAGACTTGGATTTTCCAAGATGGAGATCAGATGCTATGCTAGTTGAGGAAGAACTGAAGGAACAGGAGCTGTACAATGCTTTCTTGTAAATTACTACAGGTATGCCATCATTGCTTGAGTATTACATGTGTACAGCAATTTTCAGATAGACTTTAAGGTCTCCTCTTGGAGCAGTGTATTGTCTGTCCCTCTCTTTCCCTTTCAGACTAATGCAAGAAGTCCTAGTGATGGGGGAGCCTGTAGGCTAGAGGAGCTAAAAGAAGCAGAAGCCTTGCAGAAGGTGGGATGGACAAGAATTAAGTGAAGATACAGCTGCAGAAGGAGTTTTGCTTTTTAATTTTTATCCCTTTCTTCTCGTATGCTTTTCTACAAGCCTATAAGCATGCTGAAGTGATTGAAATTGAAGTGGCCAGTGTGCTGAGTGTACCAGGTGTGCTATTAGAAGTTAAAAGGAAATCAACAAGCCAAAGGTAGAGAAAATAGATGGAGGAAAAGCACGTTGATGTAAGGTGCCTAGTGAATAAATCAGTTAAGCCATTTCAGTTATACATAGGCGAATTTACAAGAGTTACAAGAATGGTAAAAAGAGAATAAGAGAACAACTGGAACTGTAGTGATCCATGAGTCTCTGGAGTTGGAGTCAATGGATATTGAGCAAATCTACTGGAGACTATGCAGACATTATAATTGAAACTATAAAAAACTGTGGCTTGTCCCAAATTGCGTTGATGCAATTTTAGTGTTCTTTTCATGTACTTTTAGTTTTCTTTTGAATATTGTATTGCTTAAATTAAACAGTGTGATAGAGTGCCCTTTAAGCGGAATATATAGGGAGTGTGTGTAACCTGTGTTTCTTAATATAAGGTAGTGCTTTGCTTCCAGGAAGTGCTGTATATAAATATCTAATTGGAGCAAGTTAGTTAAACAAGGAGAGGCAGATAGTTTTAGTATATTTTATTCAAAAATTAAGCTAATAAACCAGATATTTTCTAAATAAAGGCTACTTGGTAGCAATTGGTTAAGAAGGTGTAGACACATAATATGTCATACTTAGACTCAAATGGTATAAGTGCACATGTCTCAGCATCCTATTGCTTAAAAGCACCATTTTGAAAGTTAGAAACCTAACAAAGATGTTAAGGTATATGCAGACAAGTTTTCACAAGACCTCACTGTTTATTGTTCATTGTCAACTGCCATAGGAAAAACGTCTTTGATAATGGTTGCTAACAGTCAAATAGATTAGAACTGCTACTGTTGCGAGAGCTGATTGTGTGATGGACAGTAATGCTAAGCTGAGTAAGCTGTACAAAATACCAGGAAATAGCAAGTAGCAAGAGTGAGAAGAGACCAGAACATACAAAAGGTAGGAAAATTGCCTTTACCTTAGTGGAGGTACAAAATAAACAGCTAAATGAATTATGGATTAATTCAAATAGAGTAGTTTACAAATAAATAAATATAAGGCTTTAGCGTTTGTTCTGAATGAACGCTATGAATTTTTTTCTCCCACAGATGATGGAATAGAGAAATCTCATTAGAATGTACAGCTTACTCTGGAAAGGAAAGAAAGCAAATATAAGGAAGGAAAGAGGCTAGATGGGTAAAACAAATATCTATATATATATATATATATATATATATATATATATATATATATATATATAGGTGACTCCATGAAAATGGGTTACCAATGGTGTCCCAAAATGTACATGCCATCTATAAACTATGTAAATCCTGTGCCCAGTGAATGACTATGCTGTAGCAAAATATGTGATGGGGAGATAAATTACATAATATGAATGCTGCCAGTTGTTAATTTCCTCAAGAAAGAAACATGATTTGTGATAAAAGTTGTAATTTTTGTGCCTAATTTGTGACATTGTGGCACAAACTGTAAACAGCATTCATTATATTAATTTAAAAATGCTCTTTACCACAATAAACTGCTTTGACTTATTGTCCTGTGTCCAGACTTTGTTTTCAGACCATTTAGTTAATGTTAAATGTGCCTGAATAGCACTTACACAGCAGAGTAAATCGGTAGCTAAAGTAACCACTAGTGTCTCCAGTGGTTCGTTCATCCTTGCCCCCAAAATGTACTTATATTAATAAATCCTCCAGAAATTGCTTTGTGCTTTGATCAGGAAGTTTCTGCAAAGACACAGCACTAAGTTTCACTGGAGAATATTGTACTGCAGGAGCGCTGTGTCTGACATTTGTCCCCATGGTCTGTCTGTCCCCATGGTCTCCTGGGTGTCCAGAAGTCCTGGATGTTTGTTCACTCCCACCCCGGTGCCCCTCCCCACCTAATAATCTTGTTAGTGCACTACATGCACCAAGAGTGGGAAGGCTCTCAGAGTGCTTAAAAGCACAAGAATTTGCATCAGAGTCCCAATCCTGCTCTTGCCAGCTCACAGAACAATCCCGGTGTCCAACCAGCAGGATGTCGGTTACGTGAGCAACCGGTGGAGCCCAGGTATGCCATTGTTACTTCAAGGTCTAAGAATACAGCTACAGAATGGCTCATACAAATGGGATGTTGCTTAGAGTACAGTGTACATCTGTACATATTTTGGGGCTTATTCTAGCAAATAATATAGCGATTTGATGATTTTAATGAGCATTAGAGCCCCAATGTAGTGTTTAGGGACTACAAATAAATTGTAGTCCCTGTGTGTTCATCACCAAATGGGGATCATTCTCAGTATTGCACTGTGTATCAGGCTGTAAGGTTGATGGAACAAAATGTTTCTGTGCACTTATTGTGTAGTACAAATGTGAACATTTTATATATATTTTTTCTTGTGAAATGAGGCCTGGAGGTATTGTGTTATTGGAGAGGGCACAGTTTAAGTAATGGAGACCCCAACATTATGTGACTCTGGCTCCTTTCATTTTACAAACTTCCAGTGGGTAGTTATATAGTACAAATGCAGTCTAGCATTATACATCAGTTTTAATCAGTGGCATATTTCTTTTGGGCAAGTTAAGTTGTTTTTTGATGGGGATTTGGTGGTACAGTTTTAATGGACCCCAAAGGCCAATACCAGGTGTGTGTGTGTGTGTGTGTTTGTCTGTTTTCAAAATGCAGCCTTAACAAAAATAATTGTGTTCACAGAAGTGATTTTGTTCTTGGTAAATTATTTTTTCACATTATTTCTAAGGCTGTGTGATTTGGCTGAAGTTTGGACCTCCTTGTTCTTGCACCAATCATGCAGTTGTAGTCACTATTTGAAGTGGTTTTCTAACAAAAATGATACAGTAATTGTATTGCATGAAATATGTAACCTACAGATGCGTCTGTGTTATTACTAAATGTATTTTAGGAAATATGTTGCTTTTTGTCAGTATCTTTGGTCTTTGTTACTTTCAGCACCATGTGCTTGGGGTCCCTATTATGTTAGCTACCCATACAGTGTATTTTATTAAAATAAAGAACCTTTCATGTAAACTGTGTTATTGGGATGGTGTATTTCAGCTTTCTGTTTATTTGGGGCTTGATTCAGCAATTATCTGCATTTTATTTTTCAGAGTTTGCTTTTTGGAATACGTTTGTGGTCTTGGTTACTTTAGGCACCATGTGCTTGGGGTCCTCATTATGTTAGCCTCTTAAACTGTATTTTATTAACATAAACAACCCTTCAAGTAAACTGTGCTGATGGGATGATATCTTTCAGCTTTATGTTTATTTGGGGCTTGATTCAACAACTATCTGTGTTTTATTTTTTGTGGTCTTGGTTACTTTAGGCACCATGTGCTGGCAGCAGGCCAAGAATTCTACAATACCCCTACCTCATGCAATATGTTGGTAATGTGTTGATTGCCATGGCATTTTACCATCTTTTCTGCTCACAGGGAGTGTTGTTTAATGCTGTTTCACAATAACACCCTTCTTCTGTGACCCATTATGATTTTCCTGTGGTATTCATACCAAGGCTTGCATAGAAACAAGGTGGGGCTTGTGAGTAGTTTGTGCCATTCATTCTTGAATTGGCACAATATTCTGAGCATGGAGGGCATGGGTTTACTATAAAAGGTTTATGCTTTATGTATGAAATAGCATGAAATCCTTTTCTTCACATGTGACAAGATGCTGAAATGTGCATGTAACCACACACATTTGCCCTACTTTTGCCCAAGGTGTGGGGTTGGGGGTACTTGGATTGAAAATGTGGAACTATGGTTAGCATGGTAGCTGATGATCTACTCCCTCTACAGTACATCAGCAATATGACCTCACTGACTGTGACATCAGTGGTACTTAGGAACAACAAGTAAATGACCGCTAGGCTATTGCCTGTGAAGTCACTGAGATCACAATGCTGATGATGTATTATCGGGCAGTAGAGTTGTCAACTGTCAGTCTAATATCTATTAACTACGTCCAGCACAGTATTATCTCATCACGACTTTCTGATGAGAAAAGAAATATATTTGGAGAATAGAAAGTTACTGTGGACCACTAGTTCAAATTTGTGTTTACCTGTCTGCCTGTTTTGGCTCCAATAGTTTTTACCTTTAGGTCTTCGTGGAAAACACTTATCATCAGTCCTTGCACGCACATCTTGTAATGGTTTTAAGAACATGCAGTCTCCTCTTTATCTGTGTGTTTGCCAAGTAGGAATCCATTGCCACTTTCTTACATGCGTGTCTTGTAGTGGTTCTTAAAATGTTGTGTTCTCTCCTCCTTAACTTTGTGTTGTTTAAGTAGAAAAGCATGGCCACTTTCCTGCATATGCGTCTTGTAACAGTTCTTAACAAAATGTAGTATAGTCTCCTCCTTAACTGTGTGTTGCCATTGTTAATGCAGAAGTCTTGTATACATACTGCAAGAACTATCTAATTCAAAAGCCAGCCGCTGTTAAGTGTAGCTATTCCATTCACACTTTCTTCTGTTTTGGCAGCAATGATATTAAACAGAACATGCTTGGTAATATCAAACGATACCAAGGACTCTGCCAATTACAAAGTGTAAAGTCAGTGAAAGCAGGAGTGGTTGCAGTCAAAGACTTAACATGCTTCTGTAGACAGTGTCAATGAGAGCTACCATCTGACAACAGAAGGTATGTAGTACAGTGGACAGTCAAGTTTTAACAATGGTTTCTATGCCCACTTCACAGAAACACATAGAAACATAGAAGCATAGAGGTTGACGGCAGATAAGGACCGCAGGCCCATCCAGTCTGCTCATTTCTTTTTCTACCTTATAAATGTGCCATCGGCCTTTGCTCTGTCAGTGGCCTATCTATTCATGCTCATCTGTATTCCTCCTATGCCTATCCCATGCCTGTTTGAAGCCCTGCACTGTATTCATAGCCACTATTTCCTGAGGTGGGCCGCTCCATGCATCCACCACTCTTTCTGTGAAAAAGAATTTCCCACATCTCTTAATCGTCCTCCTCTAATCTCATGCTGTGTCCTCTTGTCCTGCTATTTTTCTTATATTTAAACATGTTAGACTCTTTTCACCTTGTTAATGCCTTTAAGGTGTTTTGAATGTTTCAATCATATCATCTTTCTCCCTCCTTTGCTCAAGGGTATACATATTGAGCTCCGTTAATCTGTACTAGATGTCTTCTGATGCAGTCCCTGCACTATATTTGGTTGTCCTTCTCTGGACTGCCCTAATTTAGTTAATGTCCTTGTGAAGGTGTGGTCTCCAGTACTGCACGCAGTACTCAGATGGGGCCTAACCAGTGTCTTGTAAAGAGGATTATTACTGCCCTCTTATGACTTGTATACCCTACTAATACACCCTAACATCCCCCTAGCCTTACCTACTGCTTTAGAGGTCTGCTTGGATGATTTCAGGTCATCAGTGATGATGATGCCCAAGTCTCTTTCCTTTGTGACTGCCAGCAACTCCCTCCCAGCCCATAGGTGGCCTCAGGGTTTCTCTCCATGCATGATCTGCACTTCTTGCATTAAATCCAGTTGCCACTCTTCTGACCATTTTGTATAGTTTATCCGGATCTCTTCTCATTCTGCCCACCCCATCTGGATCACCTACTCTGTTGCAGATCTTGATGTCACCTACAAACAGACAAGCCTAACCCTCTAGTCCATCTGCAATGTCACTAATGAAGATATTGAAGAGAACTAGCCCCAGGACTGATCCCTGAGGTACCCCACTTGTGACTTGCATCTCTTCTGACTGTATACCATTTACCACCACTCTCTGTTTTCTGCCCGTCAACCAGTTTGCCACCCAGTTGACCAAATTCTGACCCACCCTGAGCCAACCCAGCTTATTTATCAATCTTCTATGTGGAAGAGTGTCGAAAGCTTTGCTGAAGTCAAGGTAGGTGACATCAACTGCTCCCCTTGGTCCACTCACTCTGGTTACCCAGTCAAAGAAATCTATGAGATTAGTTTGACAGACCTCCTTTTGTAAACCCATGCTGTCTTGGATCCTATGCCCCTATGGATTCTAGGTGTTGCACTATCCTTTCCTTAAGAGTGCCTCCATAATCTTGCCCACTACTGAGGTAAGACTGACTGGTCTGTAGTTCCTGCCTCCTCCCTGCTACCACTCTTGTGGAGCAGGACCACATGAGCCTCTCCCAGTCTTCTGGGACCTCTCCTGTGCTCAGAGACTCACTAAACAGTTCTGCTAATGGCTCTGCTAGTTCCACACTTACCTCCTAGTACCCTGGGATGTATGCCATCAGGTCCCATTGCCTTGTCCACCCTGAACTTAGTGAGCTCTTGTAGGACCCTTTCTCTTGTGAAGGGAGTAGTGCTTACCTCCCTTCCCTGTGTCCATGGTGCTGAGCTGTTGGCCCTGCCTTACCTTCACTTCAGTAAATACTGAGCAAAAGTATCTATTTAGGATAGATGCTTACAGGTCCTCCTCCTCACATGCCCGCTTTTCTCCTTTGAGCTTAGCATACCCCTCTGGACTTTCTCCTTTCACTAATGTATCTATAGAAAGTCTTGTCACCTTCTTTTACTGTTTGTGCTAGTGTTTCCTCAGTTTTGGACTTTGTGCCTTACTGCCTTTCCTGCTTCCCTTTGGGCAGTTTGGTATGTCTCCTATCTTCATCCCACTGTGTTCCTTATATTTCCTGAAGGCCAGCCTTTTGGTTCTCACCTTTTCTGCTACTGTATTTGAGAACCAAAGTGGTTTCCTTCTTCTTTTGCACTTCCTTTTCTGTCTAACACAATGGGATGTTGCTTCAAGTATTGCATCATAATGCTTACCCACTTTGCCTGTACCCCTCACCTCTGTTTCTTTTTGCCAGGGCTAGCTTAACTCTATTGGCCATCTTATCAAAGTCTGCTCCTCTGAAGTCCCATATTTCTGCCTTGGAATGGGATGATTTAGATGTAGTGGCCAAACTGAACCATACCATGTGATGGTCACTGGCCCCAGGTGACATTCTACCTGGAGATCTGTGATCCCTTCCATGTTAGTCAGTACAGATCTAGGATAGCCCTGTCTCTTGTGGGTTGTTGTACCAGTTGTTTGAGGCCCTCCCTTGCATGGAATCCACCATGTGTCTTGTTCTGGCAGATGTTCCTGCTGTTATTGACCAATCTGTATCTGGCATGTTGAAGTCTCCCATTATCAGAACCTCCCTTTAGCTGTCATGTTTTGTATATCTTCTAACAGTAATGTGTCTATGTCCTCCTCCTGGTCTGCGGGCCTGTAGACAACCCCAGTTCTTATGGCTGTCCCATTTCCTGTTTCAGGGTGACCCACAGTTCTTCTGGCTCCTTATGCATATTCTAATTTCTAGTAGCTTTTATATTTTCATTGACATACAGGGCCACTCCACCCCTCTTTTGCACCTCGGTCTCTTCTGAACAGTACATAGCCAGGTACTGAAGTCTCCCAAGTGTGGTTACTGGTAAACCACATCTCACTAATTGCTACTATGTCCAGTTTAGCCTCTGACATTATTGCTTGCAGGTCTGGGATCCTATTTCCCAGACTGTGAGTATTTGTGTACATGATTTTCCATTGGCCAGATTTCAGTGTGTTAGTTGTTGGGTGAGATTTGGCATTTCCCTGTGTCGTATGGGGAGACAGACCTTTTTATTACCTGGGGATGCAAATGAACTGCAAACATGCTGAATCCCTGTTTGACCACTAGCTGAGGGTGTTCTTCCCATTCAACATATGGGGGTGCTTCACCCTCCCATTGCTAGTTGAAATATTCTGCAAAGACGTCAAACTTCTGCCCCAATGCACTGACTCCTTTTTAGTCAGGTGCAGTTCATCAAATTTAAAGAACTTTGCTCCCAGAACTGTTGCCAGTTCTCTACAAATCTGTGTCCTTTTTCCTGGCACCAGCCCTTGAGCCACATGTTTAGCTCCCCTATCCCCCTCTCTGACCTTATGTCCATCTGCCCCCTCTCCCAGACTGGCAGGATCTCAGAGAAGGAGATGTCAGATGAAATGGATGATAGTTTGTCACCCAGCCTGGTCAGATGTTCCTTGGTCTTCATAACTGACCAGCTGGTGAGATCATTAGTCCCTATGTGTACCAGGATGTCAATGTTTTCTCCTGCTTTGTGAACAGTTTTAGCAATGTGGTCAGTGTCTCTCCACACTGATGTACCTGGGAGAAATCTGACCATTACCCTGGCTGGATATGGGTATCAACTCCCGAATCATGGAGTCTTCTATGATCAGAAGTTTTTGAGTTCCTTTTTGCTTTTTGTTTTGGTTCCTGATTGGGTGAGTTTTGTTATGCTAGCTCCTGTGCTGCAGTGTCCTGCTCTGCAGTGTCCTCTGCCTCTTTGTTTGATTGTTTGTAGTGTTTATATGGTTTTTGGAGGTAATATGTTGGAGACGCAGAGTGACGGGGCACCTGATTTGCCCCTCCTAACCACCTGCCAACCTCCTGGACCAACTACCCTCTGCAGTCGAGGTTCTTCTGTTGGATGTTGGGGAAATGGTGGGTGGTTCTTATAATGTATTTCCTCTTGAATATGAAATTTGAGGTGCACAGTCTCTGCCCATGCTGCCCGGAGCTGAGCCCTAAGATCTCCAATGGCCCAGCATGTAGGACAGTGTCCTAAATCCTGTAAGACTGTCCTTCTGAAAAGTGTTCCATAATACCTGCAGTTAATGATATCCATTCCAGATAAGTTGCTGGGTCTATAACCTGGTCAGAGTAATTAGAAGGAAGAAAATGCAAGTAATGGTTTGATTTTGTGTTTTGTTTTCATATAACTTGTTATAACAAGTTAAATTACTAATGCCCTGTAAATGAGCTCACCTTGTGGACACCCCACTGATCTTCCCCTTCCTGCTTTTGGGGAAATGTCACAACTGTGGTACCCTATAAAGGAGTGTAGTGTGGGGTGGTTGGAGATGGGTGGTGGCTGGGCCCTTCCCCTGCCAAAAAGAAGAACCATGGATGAAAGAACAAGGAGGTAAGAGCAGAAACAATCAGTCAACAACAAATGCAGTAACCCTGAAAGCTTATCCTAATGTTAGATAAAACTGTAAAACCTGTAAAGCACCACCTGCAATAATTTCAGAGAAGATATACCCTGTAAGAAACACTTTGCTACAGAGAAAAATAAAGCAGTAACAGAAGATATACCTTGCAAAAGACAATTTGAATCAGAAGATTACAGCAGTAATCTGTTAGCACACACTGTAGGCACACCTTGTAATAATGCAGAAGAAGATATACCAGCAACAAAATTTGAATCAGAAAAAATAAAGCAATGAAATGTTAGCAATAAACAGTAGCAATCCCTGTGAGTACAAAATAAAAATAACAACACACAGTAAATCTGCTTAGCCAAAAGAAGTCTTAATCCATTTCCTTGCTGTGGTAAGGTTCTCTGTTCTGTGCTTTCAAGCAATCTTAGAATGAAACAGCTCAGATGAAGCTAGGTGTCTTAGCCAGCAAACCAAGACCCCGTTTGCCTGCTGCACATGGAACAGTCACATGAGCCAACACCAGAATCTTCTGAAACCAGTGGTCACATAAATGAAACTACTTTCAGCATCCCTATATCAGTGGTCATTTGTACTAATCAGAATGACATTGCCTCAAATGGTGTAGCCCTCACAACAAGCACCCAAATTGATTTTCCTTGGATCCATGTGTTCTGCTACCTGACACACAGTGTGCAACAACAAAAACAAGAATCATGCCTTCAGCCCAATTGAAGTCAACAAATTGATGTTTATTAATAAAATGCATTCTACTTTGGTGAGGTCACAGCATTACATAAGCACCTGTACACCTTCAAATTCCTGCACCAGCATGAGGATTCAACATTTACATGGCAACGGCTTTTGACTACGAGAATATAAAATGTACCCGAATATTTTATGGGCTGCTACAGCTACAGGGAGATATAAAATTAGCACTGAAGTATGGAAGAAATATGTGGAAAGTATTCCAGACTGAGGCAGAAATGGGTTAAGGAGTGTATTAGAGCTTGTCACAAGAGTTGAAAGATATGTCTGCTGACTAGAACAATTAATAATCTTTTACAAATTAAATGAAATACACTTAGCTAAAATGCTTTGAAATCATTTTCATTTGCTTGCAGGACAAGAATAGTTTGTTGTCCAGCCATACACAATGGACTTAAATACACTGCAGGGCAGGGAAGGATGATTTAAAACAGATCTTGTAAATATTTCACATTTCTTTTGCTTGATGTTGGTCGGTTTGTATTGTAATGGATAGTATTAGCATGATGTAATGAACAGTAGCTTAAACAAAGTCTTTTCCCCTCAAAAGGTCTTTGGTGTCCATATTACATGTGCAACCTTAAAGATGCATTAATCTCATGCCCATATAAGGGAGTTTCCAAATGCCATACCCCATATTCACTGTTAGAGCACACATGTTAAGCCAAATAACAAATGTTTCCTAATATGAGTTAAAAAACACACATGCATGTCACAATTCTTTGGTGTCCTTTGTTACATGTGCAACTTTCACAACCCATTTTCTCATGTACCGATCCGGAAGTTATCTCCCAATATATTCACTTAATAAGTGGTGGGGAGCAGCATCATAAAACACACAACAAAATTCATCTACTTTGGGTTTTAAAACCTGACACTCATGTCACAGTTTGGTAACCCTTTTCATGGAGTTGTCCATATATATATATATATATTTATATATATATATATATATATATATATATATATATATATATAAAGTAGCATATTTTAAGTTTTAGTATTTATATTTTACATATTTTATGACATTAGATCACACTCTGCATGTATAAAAGTAAGAGGTTCCTTTTCTTTTCCTTTTACATGTTTTATAGCGAGTCAGTGTTTAAGTAAGTGTGTACCAGCTGTTTTGGAGAATACCTGAGAACTAAGGACCAAGTAATCTAAGGGCAATCCTGCAGTAGTGGAAATTTTGGAAGTGACCAAACTTACATATAGTGACCATAAAACTACAATAACTTAAGTCTTGGTTAAGTAAGAACTAAAGAAAAACATTGTAAACACCAAAGTGGAGTGTTGAAGGAAATAAGAAGACAAATCAAATCGTGAACTGTGGACTTTGTGGTTAATATGAGTGGATTGTAAGAACACACAAATAAGTGTAAAATTTTTATTTTTTCCTTTCTGTACCTCTTTTTATGTGTGAGAGAATAGTTATACAGAAGTGGTGGAACTGATGAACACTAGGCAGAGGAAAAAGAAGCAAATGGCCAATTCAGTAGTGTATAATAGTAAGAAATAGGTGGGTAGTAAAGGAAAAATGAAGGAAAAAATCAATACTGAAAAAAAAATACTAGCTATATATGAGTACCAGGCAGTTAGATAAACTTGGTGGGAAAAAAAGAGGTGCCAAGAATTCAAAGCTCCTCTTCCTCCATTAAGTTCATCACCAATAAAGCAGTATGTACAGCCAGAAATTACAGAAAGTAAGGAAGAGCATCCACTTCTGAAAACTATAAGGGGTTTAGAAAGTATTGCTAGTAAGTCAGAAGATATAAATTCTGGTGATGAAGATAAAAGTTCTATGGAAATGAAAGGAAAACCACCAGGGCATATTGAGGTGGAGGTTCTAGTGGATGTATGAAATGATGAAGGAAGGTCTGTGAAATGTAAAGATGGAAAAGATAAAATAAAATTGAACCAGAATAAGATAAGGAAAAACATGCAAAAGGAAGAGGCAAGTGGATAAAGGAAAAAATGTGGCAGAAAAATCAAACCAGTGTCCTAGTACTTCATTTTGAGAGAATTTGAAGAATGCCTTACCCCATATACTTAAACTAAGATTGGATCCCCTACAGTATCCTCTTGACATCTCACATATAATAGGTAATAGTAATAAGTCAGATGGAGGAGGAGAAGGAGAAGAAGAAGAAAGAAGAAAGAAGAAGGAGGAGGAGGAGGAATAATGAAGGAAGAAGTTTTGGAGGAGGAAAATTACATCAAACAATTATGCGAGAGCTCAGAGTTGGAATATTATTGAATAATGAACTCCTTATAGTGTTACAGCACTGTTAACCTCACATATGGCTAAAATGGAGGAAATAAGGAAGCAGAAAATTCAAGAGAGAAAGATAATAAGTATGGGAAAGGAAAAACAATATAACAAATTACGAAAGAAATAGGTGAAAAGAGGAAGAAAAAAAATAATAAAAGAGCTAAAGAAACAAAAGATAAAACCAAAGGAAGAAATGAGACAGAGATCATACTTGGGAAAAATCAAAGGAGGAAAAAAATGGCAAATTTGATACATAAAGAGACAAGATTGGAAGTTGAGAAAGAGGGCAGGACATAAAAATGCCATGATAGGAAAGAAATATCTTCAAAAATAGAAAAAGAAAATGAGAAATGCAAGAAAACTGGAATCAAAAAGCAAAAGCAAAGGTTAGAGGAGAAAGGAAAGAGATTAAAAAATAGAATGGATTCACAAGTTAAGGAGGACCTGATAGCTAAAGGAAAACCTTTCCAACTATTTTCCTAAAATGTATCCCAACATGTAAATATGAAAACCATATGACACTCAAAATGGTAGTGTATAATATATGCAAAGGGATTTTGGGGACACAAATTATCATGGAATAATATTAGTTCAACATACAGATACCAAGGAGGTCATGAGAAAGGTTAGATATGTTTGGTTCTGAAGAATTCAAATACTAGACAAAAGTTAATAGAGGGAAGAGAATTTTGCAGAAATAGGCATCAAGGCAGAAAAAAACTGATAATTCTGGAAAATAGAAAAGACAAATTTGATCAAAGAGAGGAGAAAAGGAAAGAAAAAGTAGGGAAAGAAATGCAAATAAAAAAGAAGGAAAATGGCAACATAAAATTTCAGATTACTTAAGACCTGTAGAATAAAACCATCAATTACAACAGATGACAATATATTAGTTATGGAAAGAAGGATGATAATTAGAGGTAGGAAGAGAAAGGACCTAGAATAAATAACAGTATTAAACTAGAAAGAACAGACAGTATAGGAAACTATGAAAGGTCAATACAAACAGCAAGTGAAGTTGGTATAAAAGAAAGTGAAGAAGAAATGACAATTGTACTGGAAAGTAATCAATATTATATCTTGAGTGAGCTGAGTGAAGTAGAAGAAGGAAATTGACAGTTAAAGAAGAACTGGGTCAGTGAAGAAAACTTTTTCCCCAATTGTTTAACCAGGAGAGACACTAAGCTGAAAGCTTGTTTACAGGTGTGACTTGGAAGAACAGGAAGTTAAGTGACTTGCTCAGGGTCATATAGTATGTAAGTGGGGGCTATGGGTTTCAAACCCAGGTCTCCAGATTTGCAGCTCAGAGCTTTAAACCACTGCACCATACTGCCTCCCCTTAAACTTAGAGATGTTATGCTGGAATATAGCAGGTTTAGCAGGTAAACATAAAGATCTGTGTATTATTACATTTTTATCAGAATTTCATGTGATTATGCTGCAAGAAACTTGGTTTCAAACAAAGGATGGGTGTTGTTTAGAAGGTTATCAAAGTTGGTATATACTGGCAAAAAGGAGTAAATATGGGAGACCACCAGGTGGTGTGATGACTGTGTTAAAAACTTGTCTCTAACCTTGCAGTGAAATGCATATGGGATGATGATGAATATTTTATACTAGGATTGAATTATCATATGAGAAACAAGTAAGGTGTATATTGATAAATGCATATTTACCACCTGACACCAAAGACACCTCCTTTAATGGATGTATGAATGTACTCAAAAAGTAATAATACAGATACAAGCAATGTACCCAGGTAAAATTATCCTGATTGGGGAGGCTGGAATGCTTTAAACAGGAAATAAAATAGAAAATCCAAAAAGTAACCTGAGTTTGGATGATATATTTAAAATTCCTCTTAGGGAATCAATGGACAAAAGGCAAATAAACAAGGATTTTGCTTTTGGAAACATTAAATAAGTTGAATCTAAAAGTTTAAATGGCGTGTCAAGGTGACAGAGAGGTAAAGCTACATACATATACAAGGAAGGAGCCAGTGTTTTGGATTATATTGTAACATACATCTTTTGTTTAAATACATTAAAAATATAAAAGTGATAAACAACTGGGATAGTGGCCATCGACCACTAAAAGTTACATTGGATGAAAAGATGGGGAAATATAATGAACATTTAGCAGAAACACAACATGCAGGTGAAAATATGCTTATCCAAAACAGGAAGAAAATCAAGTGGACAAAAGTAAAAAAAGAAATAATACAAAATGTTCTAAACAGACAAGATATGGAGGAAGGAAAAAGGAAAATATTAAAATATAGATGAAAAGTTAAAAGAGGAGGGTAATTGGGAAGATATGTAAGCTTTAATACAAGATTATCAAAAGATTGAACAACAAGTGATAAAAGAACTTAAAACCACACAATGGGACAATAAATTTAAATAAAAAAATAATAAAATGGTTTGATTGGGAATGCCAAAATGTAAGAAAATTAATTGCCAAAATAGGAAAAGAGTGAATAGATATAATAACCAGAGGATTGGAAAACTTTTAAAAATCTAAAGCAAGAAGATAGAGGCGATAATACAAAGAAAAAGAGATATAATGAAGGACTATGGAGTGAACTGCAAGAGGCAATTATATAGAAGGATGGAGAAGCCTTCTGGCAACTTGTAGCTTATGGAACAAATTGTGATCGATAACATAGAAGCGATAATTCCATCAAAAGTGTGGGAAAACTACATCTATGAAATTTAAAATAAAGTAATGATTACAGAAATTGTTACAGATGTTAATAAGATAGAAAGACAAGAAGAAATGATGGTAGAAGTCACATATAGGAATGAGATCCAGATAACTAAAGAAGAAATTATTCAAGCGATTCAACAACAAAAAGGAACAAGGCCTCAGGGATTGAGGAGAGTTAGTGTGGTGATGTATCAAGCAGATCCCAGATGGAGGCAGATCTTTTAGTAAAACTGTTTGAGTTTATCCTGAAATTTGGAAGCTGGAGTCATAGCACCTTTGCACAAAAAGGATCAATAAGGTTGCCAGAAAAGTACCGCCTCATTACTCTTTTAAATATATGTTCAAAGGTGTTTTCGAGGATAATCTCAAACAGATTTCAGATATGGATAGAAGATGAAAAATATATCAAAATACCAAGCAGGATTCTGAAAGAAGTGTTCAACAACTGACCAGATTTTCATTCGAAATATATTATAGATAAATATACAAGATAAAAAGGAAAAATATATGCTGCCTTTCTGGACATCAAATCAGCATTTGTCTTGGTCAACCAGATTAAATTATGGGATATCTTGAGGAAAGAGGATTAGAAGAAAATGTATTAAATGTAATTATAATGTTATATACTGACACAAAAGTGGTAATTAGATATGGTAAAGATGGCACTATTACAAATGGAATAGATATAAAACAGGAATAAAACAAGGGTGTCTGCTGGCACCTAGTCTTTTGAATATATACATGGAAGAAATTGTACAGGAATTTGAGAAAATAGACTACTTTGCACAAACATAAATGGGGTCAAATAAAAATGTTATTATATGCAGATGACGCAGTATTATTATCACAAACTCCAGTAGGGTTAAAAGAGTGATAACCAAGACAGTTCAGATATTGGAGAGGCTGGATATGGCATCAAACACTGAAAAGACAAAGATTGTTGTATTTGGGAAAAGAAAAACAATAACAGAGTATGGAAAATTAATGGACTTACTATAAGTGAGGTAGTAGACTATCAATATTTAGGGTAGTCTTTAATAAGAACATAAAGTGGAACAAACACATAGAAACATTGAGAGATAACGTAAATAAGACAATGAATGGCATAAATCATTTTGTGCATGTTATGGCAAAACAATTTGTATACTGCACAGTACCACTGTATAATGTCTAAATTAAATTCTCTAATATTATATAGTGCAGAAGTGAGGATTGTTCTGCAAGATTAAAGAAATAGAATTATTACAAAATACATTTAAAAAATGCTTTGGACCTAGCAAATGCCACATCAAATGCAGCAGTAAGTGCAGAAACTGGCACAGCTTCAATGTATGTGCAGATTATGAAGAATTATTTAAAATATTGGGGACAATAAGACGGGTAGATACCGATAGCATGATAAATACCTGTTGGAAAGTAGCAGTAAGCAAGACAAATTATAAAAGAATAACCTGGTTTGATAAAGTAAAGCACAAACTGAATCACTGTATCAATGCAGTATAATTTAATATATAATGTGACTCAAAACCCAGAGAAATTGGTTCTGGAAGGGATCCAAAGAATTATGGAAAATGGAATACAGAAAGACATGGAAATAATAAAGAATGTGTGGAATTGTACTAGTTTAAGGCACATAAAAAGGTGTGAAACCTGAAAAGTATCTATTAATGTGTGAAAATATCAAACATAGGAGGACGTTAACCTGTATAAGATTTGGGCAATATCAAAAATGGGGTAATAGGGAGTGTATAGAAGTGATGTACAAATGTGTACAGGTTGTAATAATGCACAAATGCATGGAGCTCATTTAACATTAGAATGTGAAAGCTTTCAAGAAGACATGACAATTTTGATTTTGACATGTTCAAATCTATCTATGGTCTGATGACAAATAAGAAATTGAAAGTTATTTTGACACAGAAAAGCTGGCACAATTATTCACTTTAGAAAATTTTGTACATAAGATAGTAAAATTGAAATGGATAATTTAATAGCAGATAGAAAAGGAACTGAATACATGCTTTGAGTAAGAAAATATAGATTGTTATTTATGGGAAGGACAATGTTGGCACATTTTAAATTACGTGCAGCAAATATTTGGAATGTGTAGATTGATGTGTTAGATTATTGTAAGTCTAATAAGTGTGTAATTGGATTTTAAGATGTAAAGTATGTAACAAATATTTTTATATATACAATGTTAAATAAACTTGACTTGACTTGGGAGAAGTGCTCTTCATGTGGGGACGTGAACTATAGTAAAAGAAGCACTGAGAGGTCAAGGGATGAGTGCTCACAATGTATGGAGGTGGGATGGAGGTGGAGCAATGATACCTATTGTGGGAGATGGAATAGAGGGAAGAGTGCTTTCTATGTTCAAGTTCAAGTTTATTGTGAAGGGATAAAATCCATTCAGCAATCTCATTTACAAAGGCAGTACCATGTACAAGCAATGATAAATACATGGTGTGAGATACAAAAAGTAATTACACATAATATAAATTCAAATAAACATTATTATTTAGAATATGTACAATGTTGCATTCAACAAGGATTGAGACCAAATATGATTACATTAGACACTACAGTGGTTGTTATAGAAAAGTTGTCTGGTGCCACAGTACGATGCTCATTATTTCAGTGGTACCCTGGTATGACGAGTGGTATTCAGGCAGTGGAGAAGTAACACAGTGTTAAAAGCTGCATTAGAGAAGGAGCTTAATTGTGATTCCTTAATCGGGCACAAGGTGGCATTTGCTACTCATTCTGGCTAATGCTGACTGATTGCTCTCCCAGAGTGCAATTCACCTGCAGATGGCAGTGTTAGCAGTTATACTTTAGGGAGAATCAAGAGAGAGAAAGAGTGTTACGGTATATACTGTAGTAATGAAGTCAGAGAGAAGTTTCATTCAGACTACAGCATTCTCTGGTAGTGCAATTAATTATACTGCTGTCCAAGCAGCTTGTCTTTTTCTGACTAACAGTTTATTGATAGTTTAATCCTTAATGGTATTCCCGGTGGCTAGTGGTCCGTCCCCGTGGTTTCTCACTAAGAAAATATTTTTCCATAGTGCAGGGTCCTTGATTCCCTGATCAGTCACCTGCTCTTATCATGGTAGCTATACTAAAGTTTCTCAGAAGAAAAATAATTTTCCACAGCAGTAGCTCCCAATACCCACCCTTAATGAAAAAATAGACTATTGATTATTTACACAAAAATGATTACATTAGAGTTGCTACCTGGATTCCTTTTGTAAGCACTGATCACCTCATAAAAAAAGCCCACCATTGACACCCTACAAAAAAAATGGACAATCTCCATATACGGTATCTGACAATGAGTACACCCTCAGACACCTACTGTAGGTCACATGCAGTTTCCTGGAACATGGTATTTCAACTTCTGAAAAACAAAATTGCAATACTGTGACATAGGGTGATAAGGATACAAAACATTAAACTTACTGTTGTTCCTGAGGGAGTAGAAGGGGAAATATGAATTATTCTGTGGCACTATTGGGACTGTTAGGTGTTTCAGCTGTGCAACAGAGGTTCAGTGTTCTTGCAGGACTTTATTTACCCACCCCAAGCACAGGAAAGAACAAGACCAATCTTTCCAATGCTCCTAAAATACACATTGAAAGAAAAGTTCTTTAGGCCAGCCTGAGAAAGGGTCCTATACAATGGCAGAGACCTTCTCACGTTCACTATCACTCACATGCCCAATTAGTGGTATCTAGCTGTGAAACTAAGAGCACTTTGTTTCAAAATCATCATTGTACCATAAATATATATATATATATTATACAAGGAATGCTAGAAACACAGAAGCTAATAAAAGACATTAAACCCTAGTAACACTCCTATTCAGAGTTAGATTTGCAGTACTGTAGCAGCCCATGTAGTGGGGCACAAACCTTTGGTCCACTGTCTTACAATGCTGTATTTTAAACTTTATATACTGTTTGGAATTTATGGGGATCAAATTACCTTGCAAAGTTGGGTGTAAAATATGTACCCTGACAACTTAGAAACTGAATGAAATGGGATGCAGAAAAGAAAATCAGCCACAGTCCATTCATTCTAGAAACCATCCCCACAAGAGCAGGTGTAGGGGTCCTGGGCTTCTGTAGGAAGATCATCAGACACTTCCCCAGCAGACTGGATTACCTTTCTGCTGATAACAAACTCTGGTAATTCTCCTTAACCATCCTCAGTTCATCAGCCCCTCCAATGCTCGCATAACATGAAAGTATTTAAAAAATTCCCAGTGATCCCAGATGCTGTCTCAACTACAGTACTGTATATGCCTGATTTAATTTAGTATCACTGTTTGGGCCATGGTCTCTACAGCCATGGTGGATTCTTTGCTAGGAAGTTAATATTAATAATCATGAAAGAAAAAGGTACAGTATCTTAAAGATACATTCACAGTGTGTCAGTCAGTTGCCGCTAATTTGGAGCATGAATGAAAGTGAAGAGGAGAAATGTGAACTCATTAATGTTTCACTCACACTCCTCAGCTGTGTGTGCAGCATGCAGTGCATCCACAACATAGAAAAAATTATTGTTACAAAATTCATAAATAACATAATCTAAGCAGTGAGTCAGTGATGATGAAATGGGTAGTGTAGATGTACTGTAGCCATGGCCCCTCAAAATGAATGATGACTACAGCATGAAAAGGGCCTGACATGAAAGAGCAAATACTTATGATTTATGGAATGTTTCTACAAAATGTCTTCAAATATAGAAAGACAAAAGCTCCATTTGTCGTAGTAGTACCCTTTTTGGGATTGCTTTTCTGTTGTAGTCAACACTCCTGGAGAAACCAATGTTACTGTAGGTCTGCACTACCCTTTTGTCAACACTTACTCAGTCATTAGATTATGTTATTTATTATAATTTGTCAAGGTTATTTTTTCTGTGTTGTGGTTGTAATGCCAGATGCACACACAGCTGAAAAGTGGAGTGACACTTGCAAGAGTTTACCTGTCTCCCATTCACTTTCACTCAAGGGCCCAATTAGCAATATCTGGCTGTGAAACTGAAAGCACTTTGTTTCAAAATCATCATTTTACTGTAAATATATATTTTAGCAAGGAATGCCAGAAACACAGAAGCTAAAACAAACAAACACAAAATTAAACCCTAGTAGCACTCCTATTCAGAGTTAGATTTGCAGTACTGTAGCAGCCCATGCAGTGAGATTGAATCTTTGGTCCACTCTATTGTACAATGCTATATTTTTAAAGTTTATATACTGCTCGGCATTTATGGGGATCAGAATTACCCTGCAAAGTTGAGTGTAAAAATGTACCCTACCACCTTAAAACTGAATGAAATGGCATGCAGGAATGAAAATCAGCCACAGTTCATTCATTCTAGCAACCCTCCCACAAGAGCAGGTGTAGGGGTCCCGGCTTCTGTAGGCAGATCATCAGACACTTCACCTGCAGATAAAATCATCACATTATTTCATTTGGTCTCTATAATAACACTACAGACACACAGGAGAGCCTGGTAGGCAAAAGTAAAACATTTCAATGGATAGTAAAATATTCACCAATGGCTTTTACTGCTGTTTTAAAATCCATTTCACACTTTACCATCTAACAATGCAGAGGGTAAGAACATGATAATACATTAAAATCTCTCATATCCATATCCATATCCATATCCATATCCATATCCATACTATAAAACTGTTCCAGCACTGAGGCTTTGTCAGACATATTGTGAATTCTGTCTAAATGAAGGAACATTGCTGAAGAATCATATCTGTTAATGTAGTCACATGTTCTTGAGTAGCTTTTTATTTAAAAACAGCACTGTCCATAGATTTCATACATTTTCTTACAGTTTTTACAAACATATATGTTTCTTCAGCAATGTTGTTCATTTTCACAGAGTTTGTAACATGTCAGACAATCGGGCATGTGCTGATATAGTTCTACTGTAGGGGATATAGATATGAGGCAATTTAATTTATTAGTATTATTATATTTACTTGCTGTATTGTTTGAGGTCAAAGTGTGAGATGGACTTGGTGGTTGGATGATGATCCATTAAAAAATATGTGTTTAGATTGAGTGCAGTGGTTGTGGTGGGATTTGAAATCAAAAAAAAAAAAATATTCTGATGCTCCAGCTCAGTTTGTGTTAGCTAGTCACCACAGTGCTAAATCCTCACACTCGTTCACAGGAGGTGTGAATTAAATTATGGAGTGCTTCTATAGTGAAACCTGACTTGCTTCTTGTTAGACAGTCTGGTGTCACTATAGGATCACATCATTGTTTTACCCATACCATTTGTGACCCAAGAGAAAGCTGCTCCACCACAAGACCTCAGTCCAGAATGGGATAGACTTTATTTATATTTGTTCTGTGTGGACTATTTGTTCTGTGTGGAAGGGGTTGTAGGAAGTTGGTGCTAACTGCCATCCACAAATTAACCCATCCACCACTGAACACATACCAGAAGCTTCTGTTGTCATGGTGCCTCACAATCCTTTCTCAAACACACCTACAGCTATTAAAGACAGAACAATATGTTTGAAAGGATTAGTCCATCCCTCCCCAACTTGTTTTGTTTCATGGACCACTGAGTTTGAAAGGCATAACAGGCTGCCTTCTGAGGGAGGATAAAAAGCAAAGAAAATACAAGCAGTGAGGCAAAGAAAGGTGATAGTGTACATTGTAGCACAGTGGTACACTTCTGTTTGAAAATAAAACACTATGTAACAATGTATCTAATATATGTAATTTTGTTTCTAACAATGTTTTCATTTCAACAATCAGAGAACCATTTGCAATGATGTCAGTATTACCTTGCTAGATAGTGGTACAAGACGTATACCTAGTGAACTAGCATAAAATAAAAGTAATAGTTTTTGAAAGTGCAGTGCATCACCTCTTTTCATCTGCACTTGTAAAATCTTTGTTTTCCTGACTTTGTGACCCATTCCTCTCAACATCCTGCCTCAAATAAGGAACAAGGCTATAAAATCAGGGATAAATGACCAAAATCATGGACATGCTAGCACAATAAGGGAACACAACTTCAAAATCAATGATAGACACCTGAGAAGCTGGTAGAATAAGATGCTTAGTGTAAAATGCTTTCTCTAAAGCAGAACAAGTCTGTAACATTAATGCTTTACATTATTTTGTACTTACAGTCCCCTCAGTTTAGTCAGGAAAATGCATAACAAAACATTTAGAGCTAGTGTGAAACATTGGGCATTGGTGAAGAGTATCTGCACACTGTACAGACACTGTGTGTATCTACTGGATTTGCTGCCTAGGCCAAAAATAAAGTTGTGAAATATGTATGGGTTGTAATGGACTCCAAGCTTTCAGCTGAGTTCTTATGAATGTACAGTATGCATTATCACAAACAGCATGTGCTATACTTGTAGATTTTCAAAATGCCCCATACAGGTAGCAGTTCAATCTGAAGGTCCCAGTGGAATTAATAGATGTTGTGCAGGAACTTATACTTTAATTAGGTTGGTGTATACATTTAATGTAATGGGGTCCATGTCCACACACTTTGTCTCTACAGGTCCTAAAAATGGGGGATATCTAACTTAGAACAGTTGTGAGATACCACGTACAGTAGCTGTCAATTTCTGACAGTTTCACATGCTCTTGTATGAGTGAGCATATGGAATGACTACTGTATGTTATGGGGTGAGCATCAGTCTGACCACCATAGTTTGAGCTTGGGCAAAGCAGAGCTGAGAATTCTGTTTTTATAACTTTTTTTACTTGGAAATGGAAATGCAGGGTAGTACCTTCAGGATAGTCATAGTGGTATGGAATATACTGTATCTATGATTAAGGAAGCTCCTACTTAAATTCAGTTTATTGGTTGACCAGTTACAGTTGGTTATAACAATGTTACAATTTACAATTTTACAAAACCAAAACACAAGAAAACATACAGCATGAGGAGACATTGAGGACTTTAATATGTACTACCCAGAGGAAAGGAGGGATCACAGTGACATTATAGAGACATTCAGATATCTTGGGTTAGTTTCAATTCTGCCTATTAATTTTCCTCTTAATCATACAGTATCATACTTGAGACCAGGCTGAGTCATGTGCTATGATAATAATGTCCAAAATGACAGGATCTATTTGGGGCTCCATGATCCTGACCATTACAGTTTGTAACTAATATTATTGACTGCTACACGTACTGAAGAAGTGCTTGCTGGACTGAGGTACTGTAACTGAAAATCCCTCAGAATCTGTGAAGAAGCATCTGCCTGCTTGATTTGCAGAAGGAGAGCTACTCAACTGCATTTGGGAGGACACGTCCCTTTTTATCAGAATTATCCAGTCTCAGAATATGTTTTTTTTTTATTTATTCAATAGAGTTTAGAGATTAAGGCAACTCTTCATTCAGAGCACAGTACAGTATGTTTGATATTATGTTCCTCACCACACAGAAATTGCTTGATTGATTCTCCAAGGAAACATTGGGGTGAACTACAGTACATGGGCATATTGTCATGCAGCCAAGAAAACACTCAGCAATTGATGCAAATGAACTCGGAGGTGACATCAATGTATGATAATTCTATAGTAATGGGAGATGAAAATTTAACAATCTTTGAACTGCCTAAGGAAAGTAAAGCAGTGAGGTCTGTCATCCTGTTAGACCTGTACCTGGACAACTTTGCTAGGCACCATGGCACTGCACAGTTTAGCATGCTTTCATAGTCCCAGTCCCAGTAACCAGGGTGATACTGTGGCAGTGGCAGGGCAGCAAATATGAATGCACAGTAACATTCTGATTGCAGTTCAAGGAGCAATGCATAATCCAAATATTTCACCCACCAAATAGCACAACATTGCATGTGCTGGCATGCAGCCATACATTATGCCATGGTGATGTGAAGGCTGACCATGGGGGGCAGGAGTTGTGGTTGTGGGTGTAGTGGGGGGATTAGTTAACTATTGTTGTGGCACTGGGCATGACTGGGAGGGTCTGGATCATGACAGAGAATGGAGAGGAAGTTTTTATTAAATATTATTACCTCACAGGGTATGACTGTGAGGGTGCCCTAGCAGAGGTTGGACTGGGAGATATTTGTCTTTGTTTGTTGAAACTCTTCACAACAACTGTAGTTGATGCAATAAACAATGCTAAGTGTAGACCATGCTGTGTAACAACAATCTGAAAAGAAAAGAATGACATTAACAAAAATATTTCTTCTGCTCAATTTCTATGCCTTTTCACTACATTACATACAGGGTCATTGAACAGCAATACCCTGTCAGGCCACTTAGTGTGGTCCCAGTAATGCATTAACATCCAACACCCAATCTTGTCATTCATTAAAGTTTTTATTTTTATGTGGTTTACACTGACCACAATCATAGACCCTAAGTGTGTCATTCTCCTACTCCTCTCCAGCCACCTTCTCTATCCCACCCATTTTCAGCACTCCATGTGGTCGTAGTAATGCAATAAATTTCAACACCCAGTTGGGACATGTTTAATACTTTTTTGGTACTTTGCACTCACATGTGAAAATTAATAAATAAATAGATAAATAAATAATACAGGCTAGGAGAATATTTCCCAAACACACTGAATGCAGACTTTCTTCATAACTGTAAGTCTGAAGGGACTGACTAAATACTTTCTTAACAATAGTGACTCTGAAAGGACCAGGAAACAATAAATGACCCCCTCCCAATACATTTAATGACACTTCTTGCTTTTCAGAGGAAAGATCAGTCCACCTACATAACACTCTGTTGTCATGGTCTGCAGCATGAGTGTGAATTGCAATTCACTCATGCTGACAGTGTCATCTAAGGATCCCTATCCTCCCTTGTTTTTCACTAATCGGACAATACTTGTGCTAGATGTCTGGAAAAAGTAAAGAAATGGGGGCAGCAGTTTGATGAGAACATTAAAATTCTACTCCGTGTTTGCTCTGTGGTTATGATGGCAAAAACAAATCAGGAGTTTACAGATGAATATATTTTTGTGACTGTGGAAGCTGAGCAAAGTGAGAAATGATTCTATAGTTACTGCTCACTTCAGCTCTCACTGGCAAGCTGGTTTTAAACTGGCTATACCATCTGCAGCATTTGGTTAGCATCTGCACCCCAACTGCTGTATATTTGTGTCCATTCACCAGTTCCTTCAGTTTTTAGCAACTTGCACACCTCCATCTGAGCCCTTGGAGGCAAAAACTGAAGGAACTGGTGAGTGGACACATCATTTTGTAATGAACTGCATGGAAGCTGCCAGGGTCAGTATAATTGTGAAGCAGGATACCATTTTAAATCATTATATTGAAGCACACATATATAGTTTGGGTACAGATGCTGACTAAAGCTGCATATTTAAGCATATGGCTCTAATAATACTCTTACAGATTTAAAACATTTGAAGTGGGTGGTTGTGCTCATGCATTTAATAGTTTTAATCTAGGGATATTCTTCTGCCTGCATGCTTTTGACCAGTTTATGTCCCATAAGTTAAAAAAAAAGTTTTATTTGGGCAAACCGACAGACAGAAGTAGTAAAGGGCAACACACACACACACACACACACACACACACCTCTTCACAGAGAGAGTGGTGGACACATGGAATAGTCTTCTACAGGAGGTGGTGGGAGCCAGCACAGTGGACAGATTTAAACATGCCTGGATCAGAGTATAAGGGAACTTTAGAGGTGGGAAGGAGTAGGAAAAAGCCACTTATCAGATAGGGTCTGAGGCCCACATGAGTATAGGGCATATGGGCAGACTGTATGGTCAGGAATAATGAAGAGTGTAAAGACTAAAATGCAGTCACAGGCCTGTTACTCTGAACATTATATATTTTAATACTGCTAACTTTTATGTCAAGCAGTGTATATTTCATTGATACTGTACAGTATGTCTCTTTCAGACTTCAACACCTGCCCAATTAGCTTCACTTTTACACAATGCTTTTTATTATGATCTGTAAACTGACAGATCTGTATGTATTGCAACAAAGTTCTAAATTCTATCAACAAGTTGCAACAAGTATAAAATATACACAATGTTGCAAAGTGCTCTCTTTCAAATTGGAAAGTATGTTGCAAATCGTATGTGCATTACAGCTTATTTATTCTCTTTGAGATTTATAAAGTGACATCTTATTTGGAAAAACAAATAGTGCTTAGAACGTCATTTCATGATACTGAATATAGAAGTAGAATCTTTTTATTTCGTTCATACTGACACCTACACACTGTCTGTATCTGACAGCCCCAGCTTTCTTCAAAATAGGAATACTGCAGAACCTACAGCAGGATTCTCAAAAGCCAAACTCCCACAGCTGCAGGAAAAGGCTTGCAGCATCTTGTGAAACACAGTTGTGCGATATTCTCAAAGAAAATTTGTGCATGTGCAGAATTTCATAAAAATACCCACAGCTGCGGACATTAAGCATCTGTAGAAATTGAGCAGTGCTGAAAATCCACAACTGCAGATCCACAGCTGTGGAAATGGCTTAAGAGGCACAGCAACAGTGAACCTAATTAGCTACAGCAGACTTTAACATTGCTGCCATAGCATGATGCTGAAAGTAGCCACAAAGAGACCAGCAACCAATCCCTCAACTGGGACCACTGTAGCACCACAGTGCCAGCAATACCATTGCAACACAGTGGCTGTCTGTCACTGCTGGTCCTCCCACCCTGGAGTGTTCCTGTTAGCTGCAGGAGTAACACTCACTGCAGGATGTTCAGACTCTACTGCCTGTGGGGCTCCATCATGGACTGCACTGGGTCTGGTGGTTGTTGTCTGATGCCATATCATGGCAATGTGTGCTATTGTTGCTGTAACATCAGCCACTGCTACACCCACTAGGATGCTATTACCTGTGCTTCACCTCCACCATAATTGTTTTCAATTGTTGGGGCACTACTGCAGTTTGCTGAGGCAGAGTTACACCTCACTCCAGTGTGTGTAACATTTTTCCAGAACTGTGGAAAAAAACCTGGCTGAGAAAAGTCTCTGAGAGGTTGCACCTTACTTATCTATTATCTTCTTCCCACAGGAACTTCTACAGCTGCACTTTTCCACAGTCCATAGTGTTTTCTGCAACTACGGAGGTTTGAGAATAGTGCTCAGAGCAATTTCCCCTTTTCAAGTTTGTTGTGGCGCACAGGTGCAGACAAACTCATTGCTATAAGAGGTGCTCTACAGGGTGTGCCCAATGGAGAGCTCTGTTTCTAGGGGTGGGTCAGCGGCAGGTGAATCAGTCAGCAGGCCAGTGATAGAAACATAGAAACATAGAATTTGATGACAGATAAGGACCACTTGGGCCCACCTAGTCTGCCCATTTCCCTACCTAATGGATAAGCTGTAGATGCTAGTTAATCAACAGCCTACTTCCTCCTACTCCCCATTAGAATTGCCTTATTGTCTGTCCCATGCATTCTTGAATTTCCCCACTGTTTTGACTCTCGACCTCCTCAGAAGCCTATTCCATGCATCTACAACCCCTCTGTGAAGAAATACTTCCTCGCATTACCTCTGAGTCATCTCCTCTATCTTCAGATTGTGCCCCTTGTTCTTGCACATCTCTTTTCTGAAAGATGCTACTCTCTTGGACTTTGTTGATTCCTTGAGGCATCTGAAAGTTTCTATCATGTCCCCTCTCCCTCAAGACTATACATCTTAAGCTCTTTTAGTCTTTCTTCATGTGTCTTCTGGTGCAGATCCTGCACCATTTGGTTGCCCTCCTCTGGACAGCCTCCACCCTGCCTATGTCTTTGCAGAGATGGGGTCTCCAGAACTGCACACAGTAATCCAGATGTGGTCTTACCAGCTGTCTGTACAGAGGGACAACAACTTCCTTTTTCTACTGGTGATGCCTCTCCCTATGCATCCCATCCCCAGCCAGCCTTACTGCCTTCTCACATTGCTTGCCCACCTTTAGGTCATCTGATATGATTAACTGACTTGCTTTCAGCTGTTCAGGCTGAGTTGGACAACTTTTCAAAGGACTGACCTGTACCAATAGTGGCGCAGCTCGGTTCTTTGAACTTGCATTCCTGCATTGCATTCCTGGTTGCGCATTCACACTGCTGTAGCTTATAGCGGTATGAACACGCTGAGCCCAGACCTTCTGCATGCCCCTTGTAGTTAAAAAAACATGATGTGGTGCCCAATCTCCCTGTTGGCATGTCCCTCCCAGTTTATTTGCCAATGGGGACCCTCTCCCCATTGGCATAATGACCCCACAATTTGTTCTTTGTGGCTGTGCCAAAGTTTAACAGAAAAAAAATGATGGGGTTTCCCAATCCCCTGTTGGCATGCCCCTCCCAGTTCATTTGCCAATGGGGAGCCCACTCACCATTGGAATAATGTCCCCAATTTGTTGTGTGCTGAGGCGGTGCCCAATCCCCTTGGCTCTTGCCCCCACTCAGCATGTGCTGATGGGGTGCCCAATCTCCATTAGCTACAGATCCCCAAAAACACTCAGGTGGCACACTGATTGCCCACCCCTGCATTCAAAAAACCTGTAAGTAAGAAAACCTTCCCTAGCGTGCTTACGTTTTAAACCTGTAAACTAAAAAGCGGTCCCTCATTGAGTCTCTTGCCCTCCCCAACCGCACCCACCCACGCGCACCCCACCTTCCCACACCCCTCAACACATAATTACCTCCGGAACATGGTGGCTGATCTTCAGTGGACCAGGAACACGCCTGCACTCTTCAAAGCTGACCACAAACTGAAGAAATGCCTGTAAGCTGTATAATGACATAAATGTTTTTGTTTTTTCAATTTTGATGCATATCTTGGCCATTTTGCAAATTTTGGCAACACATTTTCAACATGGGTTGTTGGAACCCCACCTTATGAATGCAGTCACTGTCATGTGGTTATTCGGTCCCAAACAGTGATTTTGTGGTCACTGCGTGGAATCACCTTTCAGGACTGATTAATGAAATGACAGTGTCACTATTCACAAGGTGGGCTCCCGAAAAGCCTATGATGAAAATTTGGTAACAAAATTCCAAATGTTTGTGTTACAAGTGTATGCTGTGTGCATTTCCAACGCCACTGTAACGTAATGAATATGTACATTTTCACCCAGATTTTCAACATTGGTATTTTTACACCTCCTCATGGACAATACAGCTGTCATTTTCAACATCCAGGATGAAATGTGTTGTTGCACTTCTGGCACAAAATAGCATGGTCGCAATGGGAAATCAGTGTTTGGGACAGATTACAAAAATCACAGTGACACTGTTCATGAGCGGAGGTCTCAAAATACCTATGTTGAAAATTTGGTGACAAAAGTCCATATAATGACTGTGTTATGAGCGTGCATTGTACAGTTTCCATGCACACACTTAACTTTGTGAATTTGTAATATTTCACTCCAGATTTTCAACATTGCCATTTTTATACCTCCTTATGAACAGTACAGCTGTCATTTTTCACATCCTGGCCAACATGTGTTTACCATTGGCAGAATAGCGCAGTAGCTGTGGGAAATCAGGGTTTGGGAAGATTAATAAAATCACAGTGACACTGTTCAGCAGAGGTCCTATGAGGGAATTTTATATATCCTAAAGCTATATTTGCTATTATATGCCTTGAAGCTATGCTTGTGTTGAAAGCCATGCTGTAACAAAGTCATAATGAATGTAGTAGAAATTTCTGAGTTCATGTTTTTACAGGGTTATAGAATGATACTGAGGTTATTTGAGGTACATTTGTAAAACAGAAAGCAAGATAAAACTGAGCAGAACTGGTTGTACCAGCCTGAATAACAGGCTCGGACAAAATATAAGATAACAGCATGCTTGGGCAAAATGTAAGATAACAGCATGTTGAGGCATTGAAGACAAGCTGTACATTGCTATGGTGTGAGTGAAACTCATTGTTTCTCTCAGGTCAGATTGACCCAGGCATATGTATCAAGAGGTATTGGGAAAGAAATGGAATAAGAAGTGGAAAAGTACCTCATACATATCAACTTGTTTTTCTGTTACATTGCTGAAAACTTGTTATGCTGTCTTATGATTGGCTTATACTGAAATGTTGGTATTATTTCAAGATAAGAAGTGCAAAATCTAGCTTATAAAAGCTGCTGTAAACTTTAATCAGGGAGCTTTCTCCTTTGCAGAATCTCCTGCATGCATATGTAAGTTTGATCAAATAAACAACGTTAAGACAAAACCAGTGGTGTGTTTTTGCCCCATGATGATGGGAGTAGTTGCTCAGGTAATACTTACAGTGAGAAATTGCAATCACAGTTTTGGCGTAGTCGGCAGGATGAGTTCTTCGGTCCATGTCACTCCGTGATTGGGTTGTTTCCTTGGACAAAAGAAGGACATTTTGTGGAACCCCATCAGGACGTGGAGCCTAGGGGCCGCGACACTCATCATCACTGTAAGTACATAGTATACCTTGGAGCGAGTGTGCAATATAAAGAACAGGCCTAGATAAAATGGGAAACAAGGAACAAAAATAACCTAGGTCCAGAGTTAGTATTATCTGGACCAGCAAAATGTATGGTTGATAAGTTTGGCCAGGATTCGGTCTCTGAGATAGGAAAATGGCATAAGTTGACCAGGGACTATTTCCCTTATAGGTACTTTTAGTACAGATGTACTAAAGGAAGCAAGGATAGCATTGGAAGAAAAGAAAGAGCAAACAAAAGGGTGCAAGGTAGACTGGTCAAGGTTTAGAATATGGGAAAGAGGCAGAAAGGCGACATGAAAATCAAGTAAAGGGATTAATGGTAAAGCAAGAGGAGGAAGAAACTGACGCCGTGGAGGGTGTTTCACCACCACAATACCCCACCATATGGCCCTTCCACCAACTGTTCCACTGGAACCACAGGCAGGGATGGCACCAGAAGGACCACAAATACAGGGATAAGTGCAGCCTGTACAACAGGCTGCCCCAGCTGTGCAGGCTGCCCTTCCTGCTCAGCAAGTACAGGTGGCCCAACCAGCCCAAGCAGTACAACCAGCAGGTCGATCAACAGGCTACCCCACCAACCTCAGGTCCCACCAATTCAGAAACAGCCTGTTCAACCTCCTGTGACCTCGGCGCGGGAGGTTGCGTCAGAACCCCCAATGGTCCCCACACCTGTTCAGTTGGACACTGACTCGATGAGGAGATAGAAATAGAGGGATGGAAGAGGACCTGGTTGAAGCAGTGGAATCTATGTCACTGGTGGGGAAGGTGAGAGGCAAGGGAGATGGGAAGGCTTGGGTGTTTAGGCAAACTGATGCAAGGACTAAGGGCCCAAAACAGGCAGGGGAAGAAAGAAACTAAAACAGCAGTTGCCTTTGATACGTTATCCCAACCCCACGCGAGGCAGGGAGACTGGCTGCCAATGACCAGCCTGCAGTCCCTAAATACATTGAAGTGGACCGCCCATGGAACCCTGAGGAGTTGAAAGAGGCCCTGAAAGATATACCAAAGCCTCAGAATAACATAGAAGAATATATCAAGGAGTTAACAAACTTAATCAAAATGTATGAACTATCTATGACTGAGGTTGGAGAATGTTTTAGACGAACACTAAAGGGCATGTGGGAGGAAGTAAAAGAGCCTGGGACAGAGAAACCAAGGGCCAGAAATTATGCCACAATTTAATGCTGTGTGCATAAAACTATGGGAAAATACAGGGATGTGATAGACTGGCCTCGCATCCGGGATACGAGACAGAAAGATGAGGAATCAGTACGATTACAAGGAAAGATTGCAGGGGTTTTAGGCAATTTTCCGGTATTGGACCGGATAATCCCGCATACCAGCATCAGTTGGGTATGGCTTTTGCGCTGGACTGAGTGAGCCAATTAGATTGGGAGTTACCACAGTGTGCATTGGATGGGAGACAATGAAAATGGCCGACCTAGTGTGTATGCTGAACATGCTGAGAGACAGCAGAAGGAGATACAAAAGAGAAGAAAGAAAAGCTGGAAAAGGCTCAGCTAATGTATTTTGAAAGAGACAATAAGCAACCCCAACCGGAGGTGGAAATGGCAACAGAAGAAGACAGAGAGGATGAAATAATGGAGGTTATCCACAGGGAGGAGGGGAAAAGGGCAATCATCGGAAGGATCGGCAGGACAAAGACCGGACCGGAGGTGGTATCATCTGCTTTGCTTGTGGAGAACAGGGACACATAGCAAGAAATTGTGTAAAGGCAAACCAGTGGCAGCGTAATCAAGATTCCAATGCCTCTTGCTCCGCCACCACCCCTCCTTCTCCCCGACAGTGGCAGCCAAATCAGCAGCAAGGATGGAGTGAAAATCCTCAGGATCCTCAGTTCTGGACTAATAATGTTGGCTTTGCCAATGACAGCTGAAGGTTAGAGGAACCCCCCTCCCCTTTTCACAAATGCTATGTGCTTCAACAACGCGAAGGTAGTCCAGTATTAGACTTAATAATCATGAACACCAAGTTGACCTCCTTGATAGACACAGGTGCCTCGATCTCAGTAATTCAAAGAAGCAAGTTAAATGCACCCTTATCCAGTCGAATGGTGACAACAATAGGGGCATCAGAGTACCACAAAGAGAGCAATTGACAATCTCATTACTGGTTCGTGTGGAAAAATGGAATTACAACATATTTTCCTCAGTAGCACGACCTGTCCTGTGAATTTATTGGGAAGGGATCTCCTGTCAAGATGTAAATGCACAAATTACTTGTACCTCAGAGGGTCAATATAGAAGCACCAGGAATAGGCTTGTACCCATGTATAGCCGAAAGAACAGGGGATTGGCTGTATAGCTGGGAACTGACAGAACCAAGGAAATGTGTTGGTTATAAGGGTGGGCAGAAGAAATAACACATCGTGGTTGCAGTTACAAACAGATTTACATTGCACTACACACTATGCAGTAGGGGGTCGGGACATGGATTAGTGCAAAGAGTGGGGAAAATAGCCCGTAGAGCAGACCATCTGGGTGTCAGAGATATATGTGGCAAAGAATCATTGTGCAGCCTCAGTCAGGCTAAATGCAGAGCAATTGAAAGTATTCCAAGTGCCAGGGTCATATCCGCACATTTCTTTGGCAGAGAACCCCCTTGAGTGGAAGGAATTGGGGCCATGGGTAGCAGAAATGGTACAGTTGCGTGATTGGGAATGTGTAGGAAGCAAGCTAATATCAAAGGCTGGAAATTGTGAAAATACATAATCAACAGAAAGGTTCAGGTACAGTGGATGAAAGAGAAGTGAATGTGCGAAAGGTTTGTGAAGAAATAGGCATGCAGGAGAGTGTAAGTTGGATAAATGAGTTACCAGCAAAGCTATGGGCAGAATCAAAGTATGATGTGGGATTACTGAAGAATGCACAACCCCTTATGGTCAAGCCAAAGTCCTCTTACAGACCAAATAGGCATCAATATCCGCTGGGTAAAGAGGCGGAGGAGGGAATAGCCCCAGTGCATGCAGCATTAGTGGAAAGGGGAGTAATCATCCCTGCCCATATGCAATGGTAAATACATCAATTTTACCAGTGAGAAAGCCAAATGGAAGTTACCACTTTGTGCAGGACCTGAGAGCGTAAATGAAGCAGTACATGTACATACCCGGTAGTGCCAAACCCGATTATAGTATTGTCATCCATTCCACATAACAGCTGTTATTTCACAGTCAGTGATTTAGCAAATGCGTTTTATAGTATCCCAGTAGAACCCAGTAGCCAGGAATGGTTTGCATTCACCTACAAAGGGGAAAAGTGGACCTGGACTCGCATGCCCCAAGGCTATGTTGAGTCTCCAGCAGTATTCTCAGCTCAAATGAGAGAGAATCTATCCGCTTTGTGCCCCCATTGGGCAGTACCCTAATACAGTATGTGGATGATTTATTGCTTGCTAGCCCCAGTAAGGAAGCAAATGAACAGGATACAAAAGCTTTATTACTTTTCTTGGCTGAGAATGGGCATAAAGTCTCTAGAAAAATTGCAATTGTGTAAAGAACAAGTGAAATATTTGGGTCATGTGTTGTCTGGCAGTGGTAGAAAGTTAGACCTTGAGAGAATTAAAAACATAGCAGCATGACACGCCCAGTTACAAAGCAGCAAATGATGTCTTTTGGGAATGGTGGGCTATTGCAGAGCTTGGATCGTGGATTATACTATGTTGGCACAACCCTCCATGAAGCCATATATGGCATGAAAATGCAGATGAATGAGGAGATCAGGTGGATACCTGGTCTAGAGACCAGTTTTGCAAAACTTAAAAATTTATTGATCACAAGTCCCTGTTTGGGACTACCAAATTATGAGAAGGGTTTCAATTTGTTTGTAAATGGTAAGGAGGTTACATGTCAGCTGTCTTGACACAGGAACATGGAGGGGCAAAGGTCCATAGCATATTACTCAAAGCGTTTGGACTCAGTGGTGTGTGGGATGGTGTCTTGCTTGCAGTCGGTGGCAGTGGCTACTGAAGTGGTGTTGGCATGCGTGGATCTGGTAGGATTCTGTGCTTTGATGGTGCATGTGCTTCATTCTGTACATTCTATTCTGCTACAAACTCGCACAGCTCATTTAACACCTGCATGATTGTTTCAGTATCAAAATGTGTTACTAACCATGTCTAACATAACTTTGAAAGGTGCACCATTTTAAACCCATGACGTTGCTCCCCACCCGGAGGAGGGAGGAGCAAGACTGTGGGCAAGTAATTGACTTAGACTGTAAGCCTTGACCGGATATCACTGACGTACCCTTACAAAACGAGACTTAGAATTATTTGTTGACGGCTCAGCACAAAGAGACGAAAAGGATCCCCTTGGTAGGTTATGCAGTGTGTACTCAAAACTATGTCGTGGAAGGAGCAAAGTTACCCCCATGAACATCATCCCAAGCTGCTGAACTTATAGCTCTGCTGAGAGCTTGTATAATAGCCGAGGGTAAAACAGATAACATATACACAGATAGTCGATATGCATTTGGGGTAACTCATGATTTTGGCACCCTATGGAAACACAGGGTTTTTAACAGCAGCTGGAAAACCTATTGCGCATGCAAATTTGGTAAAAATCTTTTGTTAGCAATCCAGAAGCCAGAAAATTTAGCAATTGTAAAATGTCAAGCCCATACTTCTAACCAAGATTTTGTTTCTGCAGGAAATTGAGGGCTGATGCAGCTGCAAAGGAAGCAGCTCTTTCTGGGAGTGTTCTGAAATTTCAGATGTTCTTGACTATAACTAACCAACTGATTTATTCTCAGTAAAGGATGTTGCAACTTTACAACACTCGGCCAGTGCAAAGAAAGCGTAACTGGCAAACAAACTGTAAATTTGATGTTAGCACTAAGGTGTGAACAAACCCCGATGGCAGAGCTCTGCCTGCCCTCGACAATATTCCTTTTGGCAAAATTGGCCATGGGGCGATCATATTTCAAAAAGTGGGTGATCGATCTTGTAAATAAACATTGGTATGTTGTTGGCTTTACTATATACTGAAGATTTTTGTAAAAAGTGTGTAATATGTATGCAAAATAATGTTGGCAGAGGACTCCAAGTAACCCCTCTGCCCATCCTTTTCCTACAGGACCTTTTGAACATTTAATGATGGATTTTATTGAGCTAAACCCGTGTGAAGGGTATAAATATTGCTTAGTGATTATAGATATGTTTTCAAAGTGGGTAGAAGCATTCCCAGTACGGAAAACCACGGCCTGTACAGTAGCAAAGCCCTGATTAGAGAAATCATACCAAGGTGGGGATTCCCACCTGGCTCTCCAGCTGATAATGGCTCACATTTTGCAAATGAAGTCATCAGAACCTTGTGTGAGGCACCGTGCGGATTTGGCTAAACGCACGGTGCATACCACCCACAATCGGGAGGGCAGTAGAAAGGGCAAATCAGACATTAAAGCTAAAAATTGACCAAAATTATGGCAGATACTGGCCTTAGTTGGGTAAAAGCACTACTAATAGTCCTAATGAGTATGAGGGGAGAGCTGGCCCCATGGGTTTATCACTCTGAAATTTTGATGGAAGGCCCCTCAGAATGACAAATGTCCCCTTCCCACAAAACCGAATAACATTGCATGGTTTAGATAATGAAATGATTGCCTATTGTTTGTCTCTTAATGCTGTTTTAAGATCTCTCTATCCTAGGGTAAAGCTGTACTTCCAGTTCCCTTGGAGGACCCCTGCATAGGATACAGCCAGGAGACTTACGTGGTTATCAAGGACTTCCAAGAAAAAAAGTGGTGCGCCCGAGGTGGCGAGGACCGCTTCAAGCGCTCCTGACCACCGCCACTGCCATAAAGATCGTAGAGAGAGAAACGTGGATTCACGCATCTCATTGTCGTTTGGTGACAGCCTCTACAGTCGATACCATTGCACAGTGAAATGAGCAACCATGAAAACTGTTATCATTCTGTTTTCACATTCGACTATCGCTGCTATTTTTGCTATGGGGCTCTGGATACTAGGGAGAACCTTCTCCACTTCGCCTTCATGAAACTTCGTGCACATCTGAACACTTGGTGGACTTTAATGAACTTACATGCTAATAATGCTAATGTCTCCGATTGCTATGTATGCACTAGCTCTCCTTTCTCTGCAGCCGTGGGGCTCCACCTAAAACCAAGCCTGTAAATAGCACTGAGGCCAGCGAGATTCTCTGTGCCATCAGGGGAAGAAACATCACTAATGCCCCAGATTATGCTACAAACAAAATAAAGAACCTAACTGTGTTTCGGGGCATGATTTTACTGCATGGTACAGCCCACCAAATGATACAAATGTGTCAACCCCATTGTATCTAGACGTTAGACAGCAGAAAATATCAGCCAGGCTCTGCCTGTGTAATAAACAATTAACCGTGAGTTTAGCGCCACTGGGATGGTCCACGTGCCAATATTGTAGGCACTACAACAGCACCACCAAGTCCGAATCCACCATAACCAACTGCTCTCAAGCAGATGCCCACACAGTACATCCTGATTTCACTGCCGTGGGCAGTCTGTCAGGTCTATACTGGGTGGGATAGGCCTCATCTTTTCTACCCATGGGGTGGACGGGCGCAGCTATCTAGCCACACTCCACCTCGTGGCCCATGTATATATGTACAATGCATCTGCTATACATCAGCGTGTAAGCTATATAAATCAAATTCAAAAAGGAGGTGCCAGATCGCGAATAAACGTGTCCCAGTGGGAGAAAAATTTAGGGCGGAATCTTCCCATGGTGGGGTGTTGTTCAAAACATGCATTACATTGACCAGTTAAGCTATGAGTTAGAAACGTTAATTAATGATACCTTGAAATCAACTGACTTGCTGACAGCTGAAATTAAAGCCCTTAGAATTGTAGCTTTGCAGAATAGAGCCGCACTTGATTGTGTATTAGCTTAAAGGGGGTGCGCCATTATAGGGAAGAATGCTGCACCTATATACCAGATAATTCCCAAGAACTTGAGCAAGTAATTGAGGAAATTACGAACGCTACAGCAACGTGTTCTAAGTGAGCATGCACCTGTATCGCAGGGCTGGGACCCTGGTCATGGTTCTCAAGCATATTTGGTGACTCGGGCACTACCCTCCTCCACTGGGTGGCAGTAATTGTGGTGGTGATACTGGCATTATGGCTCCTGACTGTGTTGCTCAAATTTCTCTTGCAACAACTATGTAGCACTTGCGCCCATGCCATCACCCAGCTGCACCCTTTACTACACCCCAAGGACCAAGACCTAGCGAATTAGGCAGGGTGTTTTCTGTGATGTACCAGATGTGACTAAAGTATAATAGTTAACAAGTTGATACAAAGTATCAAAGGGGAGAGTGTGAGGAATTTTTATATATCCTAAAGCTATATTTGCTATTATATGCCTTGAAGCTATACTTGCGTTGAAAGCCATGCTGTAACAAAGTCATAATGAATGTAGTAGAAATTTCTGAGTTCATGTTTTTACAGGGTTATAGAATGATACTGAGGTTATTTGAGGTACATTTGTAAAAACAGAAAGCAAGATAAAACTGAGCAGAACTGGTTGTACCAGCCTGAATAACAGGTTCGGACAAAATATAAGATAACAGCATGCTTGGGCAAAATATAAGATAACAGCACGTTGAGGCATTGAAGGCAAGCTGTACATTGCTATGGTGTGAGTGAAACTCATTGTTTCTCTCTGGTCAGATTGACCCAGGCATATGTATCAAGAGGTATTGGGAAAGAAATGGAATAAGCAGTGGAAAAATACTTCATACATATCAACTTGTTTTCTGTTACATTGCTGAAAACTTGTTATGCTGTCTTATGATTGGCTTATACTGAAATGTTGGTATTTTTCAAGATAAAGTGCAAAATCTAGCTTATAAAAAGCTGCTGTAAACTTTAATCAGGAGCTTTCTCCTTTGCAGCATCTTCCACATGCATGTGTAAGGTTTGATCAAATAAGCGACGTTAAGACAAAACCCAGTGGTGTGGTTTTTGCCCCATGACGACAGGAGTGGTTGCTCAGGTAATACTTACAGTGAGAGAATTTGCGATCACAGTCCCAAAATGTCTATGTTGAAAATTTGGTGACAAAAGTTCATAAAATGATTATTTTATGAGCGTGCATTGCACAGTTTCCATCACACTTGTAACTCGAGTTTGTAATATTTTCACTCAAAGGTTTCAACATTGTCAGTTTGCACACCTTCTTATCAACAGCAGAGGTGTCATTGTTCACTTCCTGCCCAAAATGTGTTTTTCACATCTGGCACACAATGGCACAATCGCTGTGGGAAATCAACGTTCAGGACAGAGTAAGAAAAACATAGTGACAGTGTTCATGAGTAGTTGTCACAAAATGCCTACGTTGAAATTTTAGTGAAATTATTCCATTAAATGACTGTTCTGATGTGCATTGTGCAGTTCCATGCTTATGACGTTGAGCATTTTATATTTTCACTCCAGATGTTCAACACTGTCTTCTCTTCACACCTCCCTATGAATGGTACAGCTATAATTATTCACATCCTGCCTGAACTGTGTTTCACACATCTGATGCAGAATGGTGCAGTCGCTGTGAGAAATCAACATTTGAGACAGATTAACAAAATCACAGTGCCACTGTTCATGAGCAGAGTTCCCAAATGCTTTCATCAGGTAGTGGTCACAAGGGCCATGTTGAAAATTTGTAGTGCAAATACCAACAAATGCCCAGGGCATTAGGGTTTCTAACCATAACACCCCTGCCCAACCCATGGTGGGCTTTAGTGCCCTCATCTTCTCTGAACTGCAGACACATCATCACTCTTCAAAGCCAGATCACAAATTAAGGAAACAGATATGCACTTCACTGTATTTCAATGGGAATGTAGATTTGGTGGCATAACTTGTTTTTCTGCTGGGAACTGTAGTCCTGCCAATCGGTGCATACCAACAGCAGTCCCAATGATGAACTCTGGCATTGACAAATGCTTGTTTTCTGTAGCTACTGTAGTTTTGGGGATCTAGGAAGATGTTGCACCTTCAGAAAGCTTTGTGAATCCAGCCCTAGACTGCAGAGTTTTCTAAAGCAATGGCATTAACACATCTACCATCCCCATCAAGTTTCTTTTCACAAGGTGATATAACACCTACTTAGTTTTCATGTGAATGTGCTCCCCTGCTGTGAGCTAGCCTTCATTACTTGCCCAAGAGGAAGATGTGAGTCAAGGGAGGGAAGAAAGGAAGCCAGTAGCTTCAGGAATTTGTAAGCCTCACAGGCTATCTTTGAGGGTTGCTGGTGAGGGTGGGGAGAATGCAGACATATGGTTGACATACATAAAATATTTGCCATTCCTGTGATCCTGGGATGAAGTTACTAAGTACTGTGGCTGCAAAGACAACTGTCCAAACTAAGATATTCAGTTGGCTGCAGTGCTACAAATAATATGAGACTGCCCTGTGTTTTAAAGTGTGAAATGATTAGCACAATAATATTTCTGCACTCTGTGTATGTATGCATTATGTGGCCATCTGTGTCAGCAATACAGTATCTGGAAAACAACATTTTGCCAGCAGTTACTATCCAACTATCCTTTGCTCTCAGAAAGAGATAATTCCCTTTTGCTAACAAATATTTGTGGTATACAGTCAAGACTGACAGCCTCTTTCTCTAGTGTATTTTACTGGCCAATCTCAAATTCCTTTGCAAAGGAGTTTTGACAGAAATTTGTTACAGTTCTCAATGTCAAGCAGAAGAAAAGAGTTATCATTTTACAGTACGTAACCAACATTTCTGTTTCCAGCCCTGTAAGATGTGTGTAAACAAACATTATGCCTGTAATGGTACAGTATCATCTTGACCTGATAATTACTGTATTCTTAGCAATACTTATGATCAAAACAAATATTTGTTTTTCGTTCACTGATCAGGTTTTGAATTACCTGTCAATGATGACTTGTATGTGGCTTCTGACCCTATCTGGTCAGTGGTTTGTCCTCACTCCCTCCCACCTCAAGATTCTCTTGTGCCTGTTCCAGGAATGTTTAAAACCTTCCACTGTGCATGCTCCCATCACCTTTTTTGCAGACTAGGGCATTATTTTGCATTGAACCTCAGTTGCCACACTCAGACAATTTTAGAGCTATATAGCTATTAATAAATCATAATTAATTTTATTTTATAAATTAAGTATGTGTGTGTATAAGGGGGGCAGGCTAGAGCAAAATGGCAATGAAGCAAAGAACAATATGAACAATAAAACCTGTTCTGTTTCCAGTTCTGTAATGTGTGTGATAAAGGGACATTATGCCTGTAATGGTGTCATATTTTTGTGTTTATTTATTTATTCCACTTTTGTTTACATGGTAAATGCAATAGGCAGTAGCTTGCCTATTCACCTAACAATTATTCTGATCGATAAACATGATCTAAAATGTAATCGGTTGAATGGGAAGGTGTCTGTAACATTGCTCATGGTAGTGACTTTCTAAGTTTGTGTACACACACACACACGCTCACACACATATACACCTCTCTCTCTCTTACCTTTATCACTGAGTCAGTCTTTTGACAATCAGTTATTTATATTTGTTATGATTTTTGTTTGCTCACTGAGTACCGTGAGTTACAGAAACAGCTGCACTAAGCACTACAGTATATCTCTACACCACTCAATCTGTATGTTCTGCCTTTCCTGTAATAGCAGAAAATATGAACAAATGACACACAATGAAATTTGGATAACAAAATATACTGTGGTAGGGCCTTGCAGTGGCTGTCTTTCTTTGAGAAACACTCTCCCTTGCACTTCTTGCTCTTTCCAGTGCTCAGCCCTTATTGTCTTACCCTTCCCTCTTTCATGCTTTATTTTGTAACCGTTCTTGACCCTTGCAGTCTCCTCTATAGAATGCTTACTCCTCCTGCCCGTGCCTTTAAAGGGGACTCATTCATAGTTCATATCTCCAGTACTTGCTACTTGTAATTTAAATGACCCAGAAACATGTCAAGAGGTTTGGTAGTCCAATGTCACTTTCCTTCCTCCTCCTCATCAGACTCAAACTGTGAAAACAAAGTCCATGGTAGTCTGTCAGCCCCTAAACCCCACTTCTATGACCCACTCCAAACCCCCACCCCTGGACTACTGCCCATTGGTGAGCAGCACAGCCCTCCTCCACCTCAAAGGCTGCCCACTGACTGAGCTTCAGTATGCATGAGAATAACTCATACATAGTTCATACTGTAGTTCAGTTAGGCTGCAGACATGGAGATGAGAGACAGGCTCTAGTACTTGCCAATGGGCAGAAGTGAGGGGGGCACTAGACTACCATGGACACTTTTTTTCTGTTTGAGTATGATGACTGGAAAGGAGTATGTGAGGGTTGGGGTGGAGAAACTAGTAAAAGATTTATACCGAAAAACTTTCTAAAGATTTATTTGATGATTGGGTAATGGTGTGGGACACTACATTAGTCTCAAAATTATTAGTGACAGAGTGTAATCTGATGGGTGACCGGGGAATGGGGAGATACTGCCCTACAGAAACATTATTATGCAATGGCAAGAAAAATCCTAGACTCTGATTGGTCAGTCTTGGGCTGGGACCTGTGATGTCATCCCAGTACAACATCATGGGTCTAGTCTCAGCCTCACTGCGAACCTAATCTTGAGCATCTAGAGCTTGATTGTTTCATCTGCTCTTAAAAAACAAAAAATATTTTCCACAAAAACATCTTTAAAATTATTTTTTTATTCTGTATATACAACGAGCCATAGTATGACAGCAATAATGCCCTTCAGGGTGTTGTGTGTCATTTGGGAAAGCGTCATGCCTCAGTTGTTGGATGCACTCAGCTCAGACTGCGGCTCAACCACCTGAGGCGTGATGTTGTCCCAGCATGACACACACCCCTGTTGGGCATTATTGCTTAATTATTGAGTGGGGGTTTTATTTACTGTACAAGAAGTACAGACTGACTGATTTATTTTGCAGCCCATATCATCATCTGTGACATACTATACATTCTAACACTCATTAAATAGTACAGTATAACAAGGTGACAGCAGTACTGATTGCCCATACAGCATTCTTTCCCTCTGTGACTCAGAATGGAGGGCCAACTTTTAAAAACCTTAATGAGAGTTCACTGCCACTTTGTGATACATTTAAGCATTGTATTTGTTGTCTTGTACATATTGTAGTATGCAGCTGTTGAATACATAAAGCATAAATTAATTTATTAATAGTTTAGAACATGAGGGAAGTACAGTGGTGCATTTGTCAGACCACAGTTTGATTCCTGCAACCTCTACAACAATACTATGTGGTCCGGGCATCCAGCACCAGTTGAGATGTTTGAGGCTCACCAGTTAAACTACAAATGTGTGCATATTTACTTTTTTTGTCAGAAATTCTGCCGATGTGAGATTGCAATGTACAACACTGCAGATGGAAATGTGAAATGGAAAATGATTTATACTCCGCCTTGTGTCAAACAAGCTTATCTGATTGCACTGCAGTATTTTTCCCCAGTAGAAAATAAACCATTGGCAGTTTATATTAAACTTGAAAAGTAATTTTACCTTGTCCTTGTACTGTAACTAGAACTGTGAGCAAATAATATAAGCTAATGCACATTTGTGCCCCAAGACAATAACCACTTTTAATGACAAACATATTAGAATTAGCCTAGAGGTTAGCGTAACAAGCTATGAATGAGTTTAGTACTTCAGGCTGACCTGGGTTTGATTCCACAGCCTCCCTTGAATACTATATAATTCTGAGCAAATCCTTAACCTCTCCAGTTTTCCGGTTGCCTCTGAAAATGAGGCACTTAAACCTAAGGAATCTTATTCATGCCAGTTCCTGATTCTTGACATGGGGACCTGCATGCAAAGGTCACCCAGGGATTGAGCAGGCTGACAGTGTAAAGAATGGTGAACAATTTTTTTATTATTCATTAGGGTCCCTCCAGCCACCACTAACCCTAAGTAGAAAAGCCAGCCAGATCAGAGGAAAACTCCACAAGGGGAGCCAAAGAGAATGGTGTGGTCCTGTCATGAGAGTTCAATTGGCCTCCCCACCATCCTCTGAGTCACTCAACACCCACATCCGTTTCCTGGACTGTCTTTCTTGTTTTAACTATTTTATTTTACTTCACCGTGTGCACCAAGGATCCATAGTGTGCCTTATTTAATGTAGAAAATGATAACATGGCCACCAACTATAAATTATCATGGTTGAGATGTATTACCCTATCCAGCAGGTGGGGGCAGTACAAGTGTATTATGGCCACTGTGACATATTGATCAAGTTATAATGTGCTTATTTAGTGAACTTAAGTTTGTTATTTGTGCGCCATGGCAAGGATTTCACCCTTTAGAAAGTGCACTTGTCTATAGCTCAGACCACAAACTAAACAATTACATAGTGGCAGAGAAGTAGGACTTAGATGGTATGTGTACGTCAGGCTGCAGAAAGTGATTATACTGACTCTGCTCTCCTTCTCTCTCTTTCTCTCTGTTTTTCATTCTAGCTTCTCTGTCCCATCTCTCTCCTTGTTGATTGCTCTCAAGTCACTTTGTTTCACCTATTGAACCAAAAGATCAATATTTTTATTTATAAAATGGGTAGGGAAACTGCTGATTATTTATTGGCTGCCCACCATCACATGACCATGCATATATCAAAGCTAATTAAATTATCACTTCCTTATACTTCTCCTATATACATAGCAAGCACATACTGCCCCCCACACCCACTGAAGTCATCCTATCCTATCTAACTAATTACAGTCCCTAGCAAAGGAGGTGAGCTCCATGCCTTAGGGATTACAATGTCAATTGGATAGGGGTGGACAAAGCCCAACTGAAAACAAAAATAAAGGCCCAGTCCTCACGCAATTGATAAATGAGCCAACCAGACTTACCCACAAGTCAAAGAATCACTCCCTACTGGACTGGGCCTCACCATGCACCCACATAGAATCATTAAAGCAGGTCTACTTCCTGACTCTATTAGCCACCATCACATGGTTTACCTGATCAGGAAGGTCCATAGCCCCTCTCCCCCAAGACACTGCACACCAGGTCTTACAATTCCTTAGACATGGTATCTCTCCTGAGGACTTGGGTAGGGTAAACTGGTCCTGCATCACCGAGGCATCTACCATCGATGATGCCTTTAATGCATTCAAACTCAGTTTCCTAAAAGTTTGGGACATGCTACGCTCCACTGCGCACAAAGAGAGTTAGAGGAGCACATCTCCCTGGATCATGGCTGACATAATCAAAACCTGCCGCACCAGAGGATCCTTCCTGGAAAGTTTATAAGAAATTGGGCACCCAGACCTCCCCTCACTACCTACTGAGCCATACGTAATGCTTGCAATAAATAGCATTCGCTATGCTAAAAGGCTTATTTCCTATCATCCTTTAGTACAAATTTAACCAATTCTACGGACTTGAAATCCCTGAAATCCTTGCTCGTGCCCCCTACCCAACCACTCCCCCAACAATTTTAGTTAATGGCACCCTCATCTCTGATGCTGTCAGTGTGTGCTGAAGCCTTCATCACCCATTTTCCACCAGCTGTGCCAAACCTTTCTACCTTCCCGCCATATTACGCACACCCCTGTCAGTACTCAGCACCTACCACCCACCCCTAAGTCCCACCTTTGAATTCAAACCAGTATCCCGCAGAAGTCCTCCATGCCCACGGAACTGAACCCTCAACAAAGGCAAATGCCCATCATCTCTGGACGCCAAGATGCTTTTCCTGTCTGCCCCTGCCATAGCCACCCCACTGGCCACACTCTTCAACCTCTCCTTCTCTCTGGAAGGTACCAAAGACCTGGAAAATGGCCACTGTCATACCCTCCCAAAAGGCGGTGACCCTCCTCCCCAGGCAACTACAGACCTATCTCCCTACTCCTGATTCTGGCCAAACTGCAGGAGCGACTGGTCTTTTCCCAACTCTCCCAGTTCTTGGATGCCTCCTCTTTTACCCCTTTCCAATCAGGCTTCTGCAAATCCCACTCTACCATCACCTCCCTACTGCGAGTCACCGGGGACATCCTCACAGGTATCGACAAAGGTCATATCACCATGGTCATTTCATAGATCTAGCAAAAGCTTTTGATACCATCTCGCATCCCTACTTATCTCAAAACTTATGGATGCAGATCTTGCACTCCCAGCTATAGAATGGTTCCAAGACTACCTAGGGGCAGGACACAAGCAGTCAGATTGGCCTCCCACACATCAAACCCACTACCAGTCATATCAGGAGTCCCCAAGGATCAGTCCTAGGACCAATACTTTTTCTCATTTTTTAAATGACCTCCTCTCCGCATGCTCCCATTCTTCCATCGAATTGTATGCAGATGATACTGTTCTTATGCATCAGGTCCCTCATCAAGCAGGGTAGCATCCCTCCTTCAGGAGGATTTCTCAGCCATCCAGCACTGATTCATGACAAACCAGCTATCTCTTAACCCTAAAAACTGTTTAACACGTTCAGCTCCCAACAGAGACTCTCCTCAAACCCAAGTGTCCCCCTTTCACAACCCTGGAAGGGACACCCCTGAGCAATGCACCAGCTTTAGATATCATGGCATCTGCCTCGATCAACACCTTGATTTCTCTCTCACATAGACTCTCTGCATAAGAGGCTACTCCCTAAACTGGGGCACTCCATCAAAACAAAACCTGTCTCCCCAGCAAACGAGGCAGCCATAGTACAAAAATGATACTCCTGTACTGGATTATGGTGATATAGTTTACTCAATCGCCCGCATCCTCCCTCGCAAGCCTCGACACCCTTTTCCATTCCTTCTGCCATTTCATCCTCAACTCCCACAATCAACTCACCACTGTACTCTATACAGCTCCCTAGCCCTTCCATCTCTACAAGACCGCAGATTAATAAATTGCACTAGGTTTGCTGCAAAATTCTGGACCTCTCCTCCCTCCTTATCTTGAGTCTACTTTATCCCAACAACCCTGCCTGCATACTCCCTAAGGGGCACTGACCCCAGACTTCTTCATGTCCCATGTATGTGCACTACCAAAGGTCAGTCAGCTTTTAATTTCCGAATCCTCAGATTTGGAACACCTCCCTGCCCCCATCAGACACACACAAAATCCAGGTCTCGTGCCAGACTACTCCAAGCACATTTCTCCTCCAGCTGCTCCTGCTGCTATGCAATTAAGCCCCTAGCCATCCTAAGTTAAATATTGGACAGTTGAATCCTGTTTTGTGTTAAGTGTATACCTGGCTGTATACTCCTGTACTGCTTCTCATGGAGTTTACGTCATACCTGTTCCCTATTGTACTTCTACTCAAAATCTGTTTTATATTGTACAAAGTCTCATGCTATGTATTGTCAATCACTGTAATTTTTGACATGTACTGGCCCAAGCCCCCAGGTTGCATCTGGAATCAAGCATGTTGCTCAGTATGCCTTCCTGGTAAATCTAGAAGTAAATAAATAAATATCACAGCTGACCGCACACCTGCAATTTTACCCCCAAAAACAATTTTGACATTTTATAAGATAGATAACCACTTGAGGGCAGTCGTGCCTGACATATGCACACTTTGGTGGTTGACGACTCGCCCTGGCCTCATGCGCATAATGCACACCATGGCAATGTATATCAGAGCACCCACCGCACACCTCAGAGTGGTTTATCTGTTACATATACATATATATTAAGATCGGGTTTGTTCTACATTGGTGAATACTAACTCCTGGAGGTTTGCATTGCATCATTTCACTCTTGTCCCAGTCCTACAGTAGCTATCTGGCCTCACAGTATTGTAATTGGAAACCCAGAAGTTAAAAGTCTCCCACATAATTCTTAACCCTGATGGGAAAATCTATGCATGTTGGAGACATGCATGACAGTAGCTGAGTCTTTGCAAACACATTCCCAGAACATATTCTGTGAACATCATTGTATTACATATTTGCAAGTGGAACAAATAGTTTGAACATAACACTTATTATCATGATGACTATTATTATTATAATGACAATGGTGTGGTAAATAATTTTTCAAACTTTCAGCGGTCACTTGTGTACAAAAGCTGGCAAATCTGCAGTGCAAAAATAATTTATAGTCCTCATTGCAAATATGATGCACAAACAGTGTGGTTCAAAGGACAGAATTTTGAGAGCGGTATAAGTCCTGTCAGACTCAGTTATCTAATTGCAGCAAGTGAGATGCTGTGAGATGCAGTTTCAGTACCTTGTGTAGCCAGTTTCAGTGAACCACTACATTTCAGTAAGTCTCCCTTCAGTGCTGTTGGTGATTGTTCATCCAGTGTTATGGCAGCATAGCAAGCTGTGAATGAGTTTAGTACTTCAAGGTGACATGGGTTTGATTCCCACAGCCTCCTCTTGAATACTATATAATTCTGAGGAAGTCACTTAACCTCTCCAGTGCTCCTGGGTTGCCTCTGAAAATAGACACTTGTGCCTAGCAAACTTTACCCATGCCAGTTCTTGATATTTGATGCAGGGACCAGCACGCAAAAGGTCACCCCGGAGATTGAGCTGGCTAACAGTATAAAGAATGGTGAAGGATTTCTTTTCATTCATTAGGGTCCCTCCAGCCACCACTAACCCTAAGCAGAAAAGCCAGCTAGATCAGAGGAAACTCCACAAGGGGAGCCAAGAGGAGGGGGATCCTGCCATGAAGTTCAGTTGGCCTCCCCACCACCCTCTGAGTTACTCAACAGCCACACCTGTTTCTTGGACTTTCTTGTTTTAACTATTTTTAACTTCACCCTGTGTGCCAAGGATCCATATTGTGCCTTATTTAATGTAGAAAATGGTAACATGGCTGCAAACTATAAATTCCATGGTTGGAGAGTTATCCTATCCAGTGTGTGTGTTGGGGGGCATTACAGCTGCATTACAGCCATTACAGAAGTCTGACTACAGGAATTTTCAGACAGCAGCGGGATAGTGATGATGGCAGAATGGCAGTGGACTCGTTGTCTCAGCAGTGCAGTGAAAGCATGACAGAGTGAATATTTACTGTGAGGAGCAGACACTGTACTTTCCCCTTTCTGAAGTTCGAGGGTTGTAAAGCTGTGCAGACTGGTTTAAGAAAAAATGGAAATGTTTTTGTGTATTGCAACAACATGTCATTTCACCATCAGCAGTTCTTGTATGGGGCTCATTTAATCTCAGTAACCAAGAGAGTTATTCATTTTTAAATTCTATGTGTGCATTGATTTATGTACTAAAGCACTTCACAGACTTCCATTTGCTGATTGGGCATTGGACTGTGGGGCACCTAGTGGACAATGTAAATTGTAAGATTAAATTTAACTGAAAACAGTGCCACCTGGCACATTTTATCAGTCAACAATGGTTAAATAATTAACTAATAACTTGGCATACTTTTGCAGATACTAAAGCCTTACTGACACGGTAATGCTGCATTGATCCTTACTGGTCAATAACAACATGGCTGCCGTGGTATACCGAGGAACTGGATAACTTATCTGTAACTACCACTGTATGTCCACCATGTGTAAGAAGGCTGGAGAATAAGAATTGCATTCCATATGTAAAGGAGGCAGAGGGAGGAGTGCTCCCCATGTGTGGAGGTGGGAGGGGCAGTAACCTAATGGCCACCGTCCCAGACCCCACTCCAGCCTGTGTGTGAAACTTTTGGAATGGGCACAGTTTACAATGGGGCAGATGTACAATCCACATCTCTTCTCTGGCAACTGTAAAGTATTGGCTTGATAGGTGGGGGTGCAAGAGGGCACCAGTCACTCAGTCGCACCCACTGTATCCTATTCCCCACCCACCCAGCACAGTGGGAACAGTTGTAGGGTGGATACAAGATCCACATTTTATATCCCAGTACCTCAGAGTGCTCTTCAAGGGTAGAGTACATTGGGTGGGAGAGCCTCTAGTGCAAGTGTAGAGGTGTGGCATAGGGTGAGGAAGGGCCAGTCACCCAAATCCCACTCCAATCTCTTCATGCTAGCTCTGGTGGAGCAGGGACGAGTATGAAGGGGCAAATGTGCAACTTTCTTCTCTTATTCCTGGCTGCTGCATGGTGCTACCCTTTGAGGAGGTGGATGGTAGGATGGGCATCATTCTCCCAGAGCCACATGCCTGAGCCCACCCAATGCCATTACCAGCTTTCATGGAACTCGAATGGGTGAAGACCAGAGATGTCTGAACCACATCTGTCATTGGCTCCTGCAGAGTGCTCCTAACATTCAGGAGGCAGAATGGAAGGAGAAAGTGCTTCACATGTGCAGAAATGAGGAAAGACGTGTTGGGTGCCAATGAGCTCGGGCCACCCAGTGGATCGATCCGTAAACTCAGTTCCACCCACCTGGTGCCCACCAAGCTAAATAGAAACAGGTGTGGTGTGGCAAATGTACATCTCACATTTCTATCTCTGGCAGGGCTGCCAATGTGCAGTGGTGGAAGGTTGTGGAGGTGGAACCAATCATTAACTTCTGCAAGGCCACAGTCTACTGTTTACCTTGGGCTGCCCACCTGCAGGTCAACTTGTCACTGAGCCAACTCCATCTAGAGTGGGATGGGTGTGGAGGGGAAGAGAGTAATCTACATCAGTCTGTGGCTACTGCAGATTGTTCCATATGTGCTGATGTGAGCTGCAGCTGTAGGGGGGCAGCACCACCTTAGTGCCTGCAATCACTGCTCACCCTAATCTGTGCTAGTCAGTGTGAAGTGGCAGATATGTGACCCACATATTTGTCTCTGGCTCTGTCTGGGTGCTCCTTTTGTGCAGTGGTGAAATAGATGCACCAGGTTTGTTTACACTGTCTCTTCTGGTCACTCTCTCTCTCACACACATCTGCTCCCCATCAGTGAAGAAAAACCCTGAGCACTTTCTGTCCCAGTCATGGCACTCTTGATACCACTTTCTCTGCCTCTCTGTATGTGCTGCCTACTTCCACTGAGCTTCAGAGAGACAAACAGAGAGTCAGACCAACAGCAAGGTGCCAGAAGAGTGAACAGAAATAAAATGGATGGCAACCGAGCTCTGACGTACACTGTACTCAACACATTGGACCTGCACATATATGTCACACTGGAAGAGGCTCTCACAGTTGCTGTGTCTCTTAGGGGTGGGAGGGGTGGTGGAGGGAGAAGACACTGCTAGAGGATAGGCCAACCATTTGAATGAATGTGTGTTCACATGCAGGCCTGGAAGCCACCAGTCATTGTGGTTATATTATGGTCACTACATTACACTGCCCCAATTTCACACTGCCAAGGTGGTGCTGCAATACTGACAGCCTGTCACCTGGCAATCACTCTTATTCTGCTTACCGCCACATCTCAGCATGTTGCTATCACCATTTGGGGCTCTCTCTCTCTGCTCCATGCCTGACACTGGAGCCACTCAGCTCATCTTTGATCCTGCACTCTTTTGGGGAGGGTGCTGCTGCCTTTCCTTCTTGATGTCTGTCCCTGCAGCCCATGTCTCCTTCCCCACCATCCAGGGTTAAGCTACAGCTCTGTAGGCAATACTGCCTCACTTTTCAGCCCTCTTACTCCTTGTATTGTGCGGTGGGGTGGGTGCACACTGAGGCAACATGACACTAGAGATCCATTGATGGATCATTGGGTACCACCACAGAGAGTAATGCTCAGGCTGGGAATTGTTGCACATATGAAGCACTGGATGGAGAGGAACTCAGAGATAAGAACACATACTGTAATTCGTACAGAGACACAAACAAGTTCAACGAGATGTCTGTCTGGGTAAGGATAAATAATATTTACTTGTTCTTTACTGCTAGGGCTGTTTACTGCTTATGGCACAGACAGTGTGGGATGCAGTGTATGGTTGGTACCCTGACATCCGAAGGATGAGTGGGCAGACAAGCAATAAGATCAGTAAGGGCATGAATGAGAGGAATGAAAGCTCTCAATTGAGCACTGTATTTCTTTCAACTAGAAAACAGATTCCAGATATCAAAATGTGAGTAGTGTCACAGTCTGGTTGCATGCTCATTGGTCTGACAGAGACAAGCCCACTGTAGATCACTGTGCATTAGACTTGTCCCTGACACACCTCTGAAATGTATTTCTATCACAAGATGTTTCTTACACAGGAGCAAGGAAATATAAAAACTAAAGAATTTAGATTGGTGACTACCCTCGTCTGAAAGGCATTTTGTCCTGAACACAAAATGTAAAATAATGCATTTGGGGTACAGAAACCAGGGTACAGTACACATGGGTGGAGTAGTACTGACAACATTAAGAAAGCACAAATTCAAAATAAAAGAGCTTTTATATACAGTTGATTACTGTTTAACAATATTTTGCATCTATGGTTGCCACTGTACATCTGATGCAAACCCACAATGATGTTCCTCAGTTGATGCAAAAGGAGGGTGAAGGCCATATCTGACTTCTTGTTCTTGTGACAAAGGGGTCAGTTCTATACAACAAAACAAGGAAAGGCATCATTTCTAAAATGTGCAGGCATGGGACCACTTTCCAGAGCATGCCACAACCGGCAGCTACCACTTCAAGACTGCTACTGTCCCCACCTAATACAATCAGGGAAAACCAGAAATAGTCTACCAGCACTGAGATCAATATGGTTAAGGCACATTTGTCAGAAATTACTGCTTAGAAAAATGAGAAAGTGACTGATGACGAACAAGTCCCAGACCAGATCTCTAGTTTGTTAATAGACTCCTCCTGAGTCTGATTTGTATGGCTGCATGGGCCAAGTTCCACAGATGTTATGCTATCATCAGATTTTTATAACAGCACTGTGGAAGCATGTAACTGGACCACTGTCTGATGTTCTGTCACAGTGCTCTAACATAGTTTCCAGTGATTTTGTTTATGCAGCCCTTCCCTCCACAGGCCTCATCAACATATCCACTTCCCAAGCACTACATTTCTGTTCTTCAACTGCAGTTCTGATGGCCACCGGTGCAACATGGTGACATTGACTTAAACTGTACATACATGACTATTGTGCATACATAGTTACAACAGCATTGCCATGTTGTGCAAGGCTGACTAATGGGCAAACTTCACATATGCGAATATCAGGCATGCACGTACTGTAATTGCTGCAATATTACTTACGGCAGACTCTGGTGCAGCAAAAGCACTACTTATTCTTTTCCATGCTCTGACACCCTAAAAGCTCTCCACAGCCATATCAGCTCTAACTAGATCTTATCATGGCTGTGTGTGAGCCTACAGCCATATCACTTAGCTTGAAAAGGGTTTCTGTGAATAGATTTTTAGTAGTTTTCAGTGTATCCTTCCATAACACTGCAAATCCCTATGGCAGTTAAAAAATACTCCCTTCTTTCTGTTTAGAATGATGGACACAGAACTCAAAGCTGCTTTTCTCTAAGAGAAAATGCACACTTTCCAAACAAATCTAAATATCTTTAAAACTACTAAAGGTGCAGCAAAACAACCAGTATGAGAGTTGTTCATGGAAAAGACCTTTCACATGAGGGTAGTCATCAATCTGAATTCTTTATATTTTGTAAAAGATGGTTTTCCAAACAACCTCATTTTCTCTCTGAGGAAACACAGTAGAGTCATGCCAAACAAATGTAAATATCTCAGAAATTATACTAGTTACCAATATACAAATAATATGAAAGTTGTTCAGGACAAAATGACCTTTCAAGTGAGGTAGTCACTAATCTGAATCTATTACATTTTTTAAATATAGCTATCTGAAAGGTGACAATTGTGAAGAAAATGAAAATTCAGGTAATCAGATGGCCATAGTTTAAGAAATATAATTAGTGCAGCTTAATGAATAAGCTCATTTGAAAGGTTGTTTTATTCTGAACAACTTTCATACTGATGGTTTATGTATAATTTGTATACTTTTAGAGATATTTACATTTGTTTGCTATAACCCTATTGAACTTATAACAGCCTCATTTCTGTAAAGCACTATGACACTTTAAGTGCAGTGAGACCACACCATCTTAACAGTAGATCATCATGACTTAATAGTACTTACATGGAATTCTTTTAGTGCTTACTAGCTTGAAACAAAATTATCTGCTTATTGGGGTTGCATTAGATCTTTTCAGGATGGGATCATGTTAAATCTTTTCACAGCAAAAGCAGCAGATTAATTTTAGTAATTAGCCAGCAATATCCTATGAGATCTCTATGTGAAGCTGACACTGACCAGCTAGGAGGAAGAAGGAAGACAGAAGAAAGACAATGGCTGTCTGTTAAACTTTTAGGCATCTATGCTGCAACACTGATTTTTTCATTTAGTATGTCCTCAGTGGCAACTTCTATTATTAAAATGCATTAAATGTATAGTTTACTAAATTTTGACTTTGGGATAACTCTTGAATGACTGCTGAATAAGTTGTAAGCCATTCCCTTTAGAGGAGGTCAAGACCAGTGCAAAAGGTCAAGGGCTATTTTTTCATATTTTTATACAATTTAAACAGTAAACGTGTGGAAATTGATAAAGTATGTACAACTAATCTCCTATGCATTTTCAATTAGAGAGAAGTTAATATTTTCACAAAATCAAAACCAAAGTTTATGCAGTTTTATTCAAAGTTATTTCATTTTAAATCTTATTATCTTATTGGACTGTTGAGTGTTATTTTTCATATATATATATATATATATATATATATATATATTTACAAATTTCTGAAGGAAAAGTGTGGAAAATACAAAAGTATGTACAACTAATCTCCTATGCATTTTCAACTTTGAAAGAAGTTAATATTTGCATAAAATCAAACTCAAAGTTTACACAGTTTTGTTCTAAAGTAATTTTATTCTAAATCTTATTGGGCTATTGATGAACTGATCAAAGAAATGTATAGATAAAAGAAATTGAAGACTCCAGGATTGGGAGGTCATTAAAACTGCAAAGGTCAAATTATGAAACCTTAAATGAACTCATTAAGAACATTCTTCTTCTCACCCCAGGAATACTCCAGTATTCCTAACTCATATGCAGTATGCCTTTAAGACAGATCTGTCCGAGTTGGAATGTTATGCTAATGATGGAATCATTGGCTTGTGCCACTTTTTCAAATGCTGCCACCTATCAATTGCCTACATTCTAACCATCAGATTTTTCTCTCTCCCGCCTGCCAGGACTAGATCCTCAGAGTCTCTCATCATCTCACTGTGACACTTTAAACAATAAATATAAGTATTATTATTTATTTATTTATTAATGTATTTATTTTTGCCCTTTATCTTTTATTTGAAGTAAACGATTAGCTTTATTGTAGTTAAATTGCTTATTTTTTCTCAGTTTCTCCTGTTCAGTATAACTGGTGGGAACCAAGGTTTTAGTCTTAGCATACTTTTTCTTACTAAAACTCCTTTATTTGTGGTAAACTGTTTATTTAAATTTTATTTTTGTAACTGCTAATATTGGTTACTGAACTGTCAATCCCAGTTCCTTTTTCTCAGTTCCCATTTCTGATTGGTTCCTCGATCGGTTCCTGAACCGACTGCAAGCAATAGATTTGTTTTAAAAAGTAAATTTAATTGTGGCTGTGATTTCTGGGTTCTCCTGTTTGAACTGTCTGAAAACTAAGAAACAGACCAGTGAACCGGTTTCAAAAATTGCAAGTGGAGAGTGTTCCAAGGCAGATGAACACACTTGTGTTGTTTGCCATGGGTATGATCTTTTAAAGACAGAAAGTGAAATCTGTAAAACTTTTCCAGATAAAATGCATGAAAATGTTTGGAAAGGTTTAAAAGAAAGTTGCTCCACCTAAGGATCCCTCTGACTCTGACCAGCCAACACCCTCAGTGGCTGTGGTAAAACAAAGAAGCCACAGTTTCTACCCTGATATGGATAAAATGGCCATCACATCAAAAGACCTGCTGAACTGACTAGCTCTCAGGTTCCCATGAAAAGACCAAGAAGACAAAACACACTGAACCCCTGATGGTCAGGCTATGGGGATTTCTGTATCTGTAAACATGCCTACTCCTCTGGAGATTACACAGGCATTTAAGATCTTGCAAGTCTTGCAGGGTCTGCTGCCTGCTGGGCAGCAGTCTACAGTTCAGACCCTGCTGAGTCTTCCTAGTCCTCCTGCATGAGGCAAGGGAAGTTTATGGGGAATATGAAGAAGATGATAAAGAAGAACCTATAGAGCCTGAAGTCTCTCCTGAGCAGGAGTTTGGCTCTCCTCCCAGGTCATTAGAAGACTATTCATCACATTGTTCCTTTGTTAGGAAAATGGTAGATGCACAGGATATCTCTACCATTGAGGTGATAGAGGATGAGGAGGAGGCACAGTACCTAGAAATGATGGAGGTAACACCCATCAAAAGTTATTGCTCCCAATAAATTAAAAGTGATGCAATGAAATTCAACTAAACACCTGGGTCTTTCCACCTTTTGGATGAAAGGCTGGAAAAAGTACCAGCTTGACAGGGAAGAGGCTGAATTTTAATTTCCTCCTAACAACTAGAGGGTGGTATAAGCTGCAGCCTGTGACAAGGCAAAAGTACCTATTGCTTCTCACCCTCCAGAGAAGGATTCGAGAAAAATAGACAGAAAGGCAGGTTAATTTCCAAGCCTATGTGGCCCAGTAGCAAAAATCCATCTGCCAGTCTGTCATGTTATAGCAGACAAGGCTCCTTCCAATCTTTCAGCAGACCTTGCTGAGACTGCGGATTTGGCTTAGAAGCTGCCAAATATCAGTTCCAGATGGCAGCCGACACCAATGACACTGCTGCCAGGTGGATGGCCAATACTATTGTCCAGAGAAGGTTTGCCTGGTTAAGAGCCACAAACCTTACTCAAGATACTTAGAATAAGGCTCTGATCTCCCAGTTGAGGGTAACTCCTCTTTGAACTCACACAAGAGCCTACATGAATAAAGTGGATGAGTACAAGGCCACTTATTAAAGTAACTCTGCCAAGAAGAAGGTTTCCCCATCCACTAGACCATATGAAAGGGAGGCAGGTCAGACAATTTCATTCCAGACCTTTCTATCAGGCCATGGCTGTACCCCAAGTGCAACAGTGCCCCAGCAAGGTACTTCAGAGGCAGGGGCAGAAGGGTTCCTGGCATGGCTCCAGTCCCAACCCCAGGCAAAGCAGGGCCCCTGACTTGTTATCCCATGCTGCCTTCCACTTCCAGTGGGGCAGACTGACTCTAAGTTCAGGCTTGGAAACGGATCACCACAGACAAGTGGGTCCTGGAAGTAATGAGTCAGAGATTGTCCCTAAGCTTCAAATCCCTTCCTTATCTAAGAACAATGGTGTTCAAACCAGCTTCCAATGTGGAAAGAAAGCTGTTGGAAAAGGAGGTTCAAAACCTATCATCAGAAGCAGTGGAACTATTCCTTCATAGCAAAAGGAAAAGGTTTTATTCAAGATACTTCCTTGTAATAAAGAAGAATGAGGAGTGGCAGCCTATCCAAGACTTAAGGATGCTAAGCGGACGCCTACTAAAGCCCGGTTCAAAATGGTAACCTTGTCACTGATTCTGCCAGCTCTCCAAAAAGGAGATTGGCTGGCATCCCTGGTCTTAAAAGATGCTTATTTCCACAGCCCCATAAGGGAGTCTCACAGAAAGTATCTCAGGTTCAGACTCCCATCAGGTCATTATCAGTTTTCAACCCTGCCATTTGGTCTCACTTCAGCACCAAGAGTGTTCACAAAGTGCCTGGCAGTGGTTGTGGCACCTGGAAGGCAGGTATCACAGTGTCCTCCTATCTGGATGACTAGTTAGTGGTTGGACAATTACCATAGTAGGTACATATATAGATCTCTTTGCATCCTGTGAAAGCTACCATCTGCCACAGTATTGTTGCAGTCCCCCTTGAGACTCTGGTTCTGGACTGGTCAGGGAGGTACCTGTATGCATTCCCTCCATTCCTCTGAATACAAGGTGCTACTCAAGCTCAGGTCCCAGTCAACACCAATGATCTTGATAGCCCCAGACTGGGCCAGGCAGCCATGGTACTCTCTGCTGCTCTCCATGTCTGTGGCCAAACCAATACACCTTCCTCAGAGAAACAACCTGCTAACCTCCAACCAAGGGAGTTTCCTGTACCTGAACCTCAAGTCACTCAGACTCAAAGCATGGCTCTTCAGGACCTAGAGTATGCAGGTCTGCATCTTTCTGACAGTATTCTGGATATTTTAAAGGGTACGGAAACCATCCACCAAGAAACCTACACCTCTAAATGGAAAAGGTTTTCTGTATGGTGTTCCTGCAGGAATATGGTGCCAGTTCAGACAGAGGTTCCAGCTGTGCTGGATTATCTTACTCATTTGCATTCATTGGCCTGTAGCCCACTACTTTAAAGGTTCATCTAGCTTCAGTGTCTGCTTACACTTTGGATGGGAAGAATGCCTCTATGGGATCAAATTCTATCTTTAAATGGTTCTTTAAAGGTTTGTCCCATCTGCACTCTCCAAACAGGGAACCAGTGTGGTATGCAACCCTAATGGTGATATTTCTATGGTGACAGGTGTTAATTTCCACTACAGCCCCATGCCACCATAGAAGTGCTGCTGGAAGGGGCAACCACTTCTAACAGCACCCCTCCCTGAAAAACTCTGACCTGGAGTTAGAATCCATTAGTTTGGATGGAGTGGGGTGGAAGCCCCTGCATATGGGGAAGTCAGCGAAACTCCTGATGTTAAATATGGTCCCAAACAGTGTGGCTCCATGCTGACTGCAACTTGTGCTCGACATGGAGCCTGTCTCTGTAATGCTGGTTGCTATTCTTTTTGTTGGGCTGGCATATACAACCCAAACGGTGCCAGCTTGGGACATAAATGTCTGTATTGTCAAGCTCATGGGCCCCTCTTTGAGCCCATGTCTTCAGCTACTTTGAAATGTGTCACATGGAAAACATTTTTGTTAGTGGCAATCACTTCTGCCTAGAAGGATCAGTGAGCTTCAGGCTCTCCGTGTGGAGCAAGATTACATTTCATTTCACTGTGGTCCTGAGAACTAACAGAACATTTCTTACAAAGGTGGTCTTGAATTTCATTTGATCCAGTCCATCACCTTACCGGTTTTCTTTACTGAGCATTCCAGTTCTGGTGAGCATAGACTGCACAGTCTTGATGCCAAGAAAGGTCTTAGCTACTACATGACAGTCACCAAGGCCCATAGACAGGACAGAAAGCAACTGTTCCAGACTTATGGGGATGTGGGAAAGGAATCCAGCATCTAAGAGGTCCATTTCTTGCTGGATAGTACACTATTCAGTTTTGCTATTCAAAAGCTGGGAAAGAGGCCACAGCAGGGCTGAGAGCCCATTCCACAAGGATACAGCTGCTACTATAGCAGCTTCCAGAATGTTCCTTCAGTGGGCATCTGCAAAGCAGCTACCTGGAGGACAGTGCACATCTTTACAAAACATTATAGCCTGGATACAAAGGCTAGGGTGATGCCAGGTTTGGCATGGCTGTCCCACAGAGCCTATTTCCAAAGTAGGTTCTGTGTCCATCTCCAAAGTTACTGCTTCTAGTCTGCATAAGAGTTAGGAATATTGAAGTATTCCTGGGGTGAGAAGACAAAATTACTTACCACAGTAATCGTGTTACTTCCAGAGGATACTATAATATTCATAACTCCCCACCCTGCCTCCCTGCTAGAACCAATGGCCTCTGCACTCCATGCTGTATACCAGGAGTATGTGTGCCACACTCTGGTTTTATATTGGAACTGTGTTTCAATGGTTCTTTCCCTCTTCAGGTGATTCTGATCTTGGGGGTGTTTTGTTAATGTTTTTCCTCCAGTTGGAGGTTTTCTCTGGGTGTTTTATTATTATTATAAATAATTATTAAATTCCTCTTGGGCCCTGTCTTGTCAGGCATCAATGAAATCTGAGGGTTAGAATGTAGGCAGTTGATAGGTGGCAGCATTTGAAAAAGTGGCACGAGCCAATGATTCCATCATTAGCAAAATGTTCCATCTCCGGACAGATCTGGCTTAAGGCATACTGCATAAGAGTTATGAATATTGGAGTATCCACTTGAAGAGACAAGATTACAGCAGTCAGCAATTTTTTCTTAGTGTGTAATTATAAGAGCTACCTCACAAATCACTCTCAGCAAGTTAGGATTGATAATGTCCTATCAGACAGTAAAGGCCCGTTCACTCAGGTATACCCCTGGGCTCCATCTCGGCCCCATTTTATTCAGTTTGTTTATAAACATGCTCCCACTCACCAGTAGCTGTCATATTCTGCTCTATGCAGATGATGCAGTCCTTATACGAGTGACCCGATCCCTTTACCTTGGAATGCAAGCTCCAAGACAGCTTTACTATGTTGGAAGATGGTTCAGAGAACAAAACCTCATTATGAACTATAAAAAAAAGACCTGAGAAATTAATGGGATCATGTGATGCAGGCGCCAGCTAACAGCTCTCCTTGTCAGATCCAGCTACCCAGCTGATTATTTTACTTCTAAATCCAATTTTTCAGCAGTGAGTGGGACTGATTTGATACCTAATTACTGCGCTAACAGCAGCTGCTCTCTGGCTTGGTTATGGAGGTAGATATGAAGAAAATGTTGCGAAACATACCCCACCCACCAAGCCTGAGAAGGCCAAAGAAACATAGGCCCGCATCTGCTGTAAATACACAGGGAACTTTCTCTTCTAATCCTGATATGGAGCCCTCACATTGGCTTGCTTTCTTGAGGGATTGAAACCTTTCAAGGAAGAATTGTGGCAAATTATAGGAGAATTAAAATTGTTTGCCCAAGTGCTGGAAGATGTAACTACTCTTACTACTGACAACAAAGCTCAGATTTACTCCACTGAGCTCAAGAAAGCTAAAGCTGATTCCAAACTAGTGGCGACCCATCAGTGGATTTCCAAACTTGAAAATAAGGTCAAGAACCTAGAAGGACATATCCGTCGTAATAATGAAGTGTTGATCGGGCTTCCAGAGAAGGAAGAAGGGCCCGATTCAATATCCTATACTCAAAAATTCATTGAAAATGTAGCTGGCCCATCCCCTTGGCTCTAAATACATAATTGAAAGAACCCATCGTGCCCTCTGTCCACCTCCAGCTCCAACCACTCCACCATGGACCTTCATTTTCTGTTTCTTGAATTTTCAGGATCACCAACACTTTATTGCTAAAGTCCAAAGTGAAAGAGCTGCAATGGGAGGAGGCTACGATCCGAGTGGCACAAGACCTTCCACTCTCTGTGTGACAATGACGGGATCATTCCATCATCTTGTCACTAAACTGATAGCTGCAGGGGTCAAGTTTTGAATGGAATACCCAACCAGGCTCCAAGTTTTCCTTTGAGGCTCCTGGGTCACTTTTGAAGATGTGGATGCTGCAACAACTGGGCTCAAGGTGTCTTTTTCTGACCTGTTCAGAGACCCGTGAACACATAATAGTGGCTGACAGATGGATTATCGCCAGTATGTGACAATATTGTAAAATAAGAGATGTCCTCTCATCTCTTGTTCTTTTAAAGGTGGAACTGGTTTGTAATGTGGAAGCTAGTAGTCTTATTCTACCATGATTATGATTAGAATTTACTCCCAGATTACATTTGCATTAACAGTTCTGGTCTGGACCCTTATCCTGCATTTGCCAGTAATGCCAATGATTTTTTCCTTGACTTTTCTTTTATTCACAAGTTTCAATTTTTCTATGTAAAGCTTATGCACCCATGAAGAAATGGGAGCCCTCTTGATCGTGGTACTTTATGTTTTTGGACACTAAAGGGCACCGCAATTTGTCTCATATTTCACATTATAGTTTAATTTCATTCATTCATTCTGTAGGCATTAGCCAGCAGATGATTACTTGCTTAAACTTATTCTGCTCTCCGATTTTGAGACTTCCTATTGCTGGCTTATAGTCTTTGTTTTCAGTACATTGTCAGACATTGTCAAATGTTCCTGTTTGTTTTGTGGCATATTTCTTAAGGTCTCATGGACTACAGGCAATTTCCATGGGTTGAAGACTATGTCCATTGTTTCATATTGTCATTGTTAGTTAGAGAAAGTGTAGGTTCCTCATATTACTAAAATATTAGCCTTTCAGCAGCTTCCTTAACAGGACATGGGGGTGCAATTCTACCTCACATCCACAGAAGGAGTGTTGCATAAATTTTCCAGTATTAAAGATTATGATTATTGAGGACACAGCAGAGGTTCTGATTGTAACTTTAAAGTATTAGATAAAGTGGTAATTTTTTGAAAAAGGGGTTTTCTGGTTTTCAGTGCAAAGTAGCAAGGGTGGTTGGAGGGAGGAGCAAAAGTATGGGGAACTGCAAAACTATAGACTTAATCGAAAAGGGGTGGGGTGGGTGGGGTTGTTTAATGGAAGGGGAATTTTGGGGATTTATTGTGGACAGTAATAGTTTGTGTTTTTTAAAAGGGGGGGGGGTCAGACCACAGTCCAAAGATTCAGAGGGATAACAAGAAACACTGACTGTTTCTTTTTTCATGTTTTCCTTGCAATCTTTATATTTTCCTGGAAAATGGCTCATGACATATGTTTTCTTCCTGGAATGTGAAAGGGTCAGAAGAAACTAAAACAATATAAAATCCTAAAATACCCAAACCTCCTACAATCAAAATGTACTTTTATTCAGGAATCTCACTTATTAAATGGTGAAGCATTACAAATAAGGAGGCAACAAGTAGGACAAGTTTTGTCTGCCCAAGGGACCACAAATTGCTGTGGAGTTATGATTAGAATTAATAAAATTTTCCTTTCAATCCCATGCAGATCATTAATGATCTGCAGGGCAGGTAATGCTTTTAGTTCAGGGTTTTATATATTCTACACAGCTCCTACTCTGCAGTGTGTATGGACCTAATGTAGATGACTCCGATTCTTTATGTGACTTATTAATGTCATGCTTCCCTTTCTAACCATACCAATAGTCTTAGGTGGTGGCTTGAATCTGGTAACAGTCCCAACATGGATCGGTCAGGTTTTAATACCAGAGGACTTTCCCCAGCTCAGCGTGCACTTTCGCTATTAGATCAGATGGGCCTGTGCGATGTTTGGAGGATATTAAATCCTAAAGATAAGGAATACACTTATACTTCTCCAGTTCAGGAACATCTTCCCAAATCGATTATATTTTGATATCTCAGACACTTCTCCCAGGGTTTTGTCCTTTTCAATACAACCTGGCCCTCCTTCAGCCCATTGCCTTGTAATATGCCAGTTCTCTTTAATCTCTTTACCTAAAAGAGATAAACATTGGAAACTAAATGACCAGCTGCTTAAAGATTCAGAGATAACTGATTTGATTAAGGAACATATCGAACTATGTTTTGATATGAATTATTCCCATAATACTAATTGGTGTGCCTTTAAAGCATGCCTTAGAGGAATACTTATTGGAGTGGCCTCTAAGAGAAAGAAACCCAAGATGGAAAGTTGAAAATGCTCTTGTCCCAAATTTGGACTATAGAATCAAATTTAACCCTCAAACCTCTGAATATTATTAAACAGAATTTAATTAAAATTAAAGATAATTATTTGGACCTGCTCAGGAAGAAGGCTGAGTTTGCAATTTTACGCACAAGGCTTCTTATACGGATCAAGGTGAGAAAGCCGAAAATTACTTGCTCTTCGAATCAAACAACAGGAATCGACTGATTCATTCTCCCATTCAGTCTCAAAACAATGGATCCCTGAAATACTCCCTACTGATATTGTAAAGGCATTTACACACTACTACAAACGACTATATGGGACCATGACCAACCCCTTCAAATTTAGCTCTATCTTCTTACCATATAGAGTTCCAATTGCCCTCCCTTTCTGAAGCTCATAAATAGGCAATAACTACCATTTCTACCTTAGAAATTGATGAGGATATACAAAATCTTTCCATGGACAACATCTAGTGCCCAGATGGATTTTCATCCAATTTCTACAAGAACTTTAACAAACAAATTATCCCATTCCTTCTACTATTATACCAATATATTTTATCAGGTGCACAAGTTGGTCTTACCCTTTTGAAGATTTAATTGTTCTTCTACCCAAACCAGATAAAGAGCCCAAGTTTATACAGAATTACAGACCCATCTCTCTTCTAAATCAAGATATGAAAATCCAAAAAAATACTTGCTGATAGACTGAGTTTAATACTTCTGGACTTAATTGGTTTGCAACAAGTGGGATTCATGAAGGAGATCTTCAGTTGATCACCATCATACTCTTTCTCATGTCTTCTCAGCATCCAGGGATGCCTTTTTCCCACTGTCTTGGTGTTCCTGGACACCAAGAAGGTTTTGAACAGAGTCAATTGGATTTTTGTTTCAAACCCTAAATACCTTTGGTTTCCCCAGAATTTCAAAGTGGATAAAATCCTCTATCAATCCCCTTTAGCTAGGATTGCAGGGAATGGGATGATATCAGACTCATTCCTGTTACATTCTAGTACGAGGCAGGGCTGACCTCTTTCCCTTATTATTTAACATATAACTCGACCCCTTATTCGCAATCTGACTGCAAGTCAGGAGATACAGGGTATAAAGATACAAGGCACAGAGGTCAATGTTTCCACATTGTGGATGACCTTCTCCTTCAATTTTCTCATCCATAGATATCTATTCTGCCAATGCTTGCAATTATAGCAAAATAGAGTAGTCTCTCAAATTACAAATTGAATGTAGTAGGTCAACTATTTTCCTCTGCACCACAAGGTATTCAAACATACCTTTACAGCTTTAGGCCTCTTCTTGTCTCTGGATTCCTTTAAATATCTCGCATTGAGCTCAGTAGAAATCCACTTTTAAGTATCACGAGAATTTAGATTCCCTTATGCAAAACATTAGTCATGATTTAGATCAATGAGCAAACCTTCCTATCTCTTTGTGGGGCTGGATTAATTTAATTAAAATAAATATTTTTCCATGGTTATTCTACCTTCTTAACTTACTTAATATATGGCTGTCTGGCTCCTGGTTCAAAAAAGTACATAGGCTCATTACAAAATTAACCTGGTCCAAGAAACAGCCAAGATTGACATATTATAAACTTGTTGCCCCTAAGATTACGTCTTCTCACCTTAACCTGAACTATTGGGCCAGTCATGTGTCCAAATATCTCAGATGGATTGCATGAGGTCCTTCCTTTTCCCTCCCACCTTGGCTCAAAATTGAACTGGATCTAGTTTGTTCCAATGGTATAGAACCTTCCATTATTAAGTCTAAAATTATCCTCATCACCACCAAAGTTAAAACTTACTATGATTGATATCTCACTGAGATTACACCCTCAGTTGTAGGCTTTCTTACAGTATAAACCCTACAACACTCTCTCCCAATCCATTTGGAACTGCCCATGTTTCCGAATTGATAATAAGAGGATTACATCTAATTAGGAGGGATCACTATTTCTCTTTGTGGAAGAAGGAGATTCCTGGCTTCCAGTTGCTGACATTATGAACAAATTTAAAATTCTTAATCTTGTTATTTTAAGGTGTTCCAACTCAGACATCTCCTTATCAATGTAGTAGGCAAAGCTCCCCTCCACCACCCAAATGTTCTTTCCAATCAGAACTGAGTTCTCTGGTTTATCCCCTAAAGCTGTCTCTATGTTATATGCAACTCTTTATGATTGGTGTTTCAGTCAATGCCATGGCCCTACAATATATTGGACAGCCCTATTCCCCATTTGACTATAGATTGGCCCATCCTCTGGAGAAATTGCCATTGGTTTGTGACACAGGATAGATTACACCTTATGCAATTCCATATTTTACACAATTTGTATTATTCTCCTCAAAAATTGCCAAATGGAGCTTAATATCTTCCAGTTTATGTACTCAATGTTCTCAAGCAGAGGACACTCCTTCACATCTTTTAGATTGCCTAAGGTGGCTCCCCTATGGAACAATATACAAGCCAAGGTAGACCCCTTACTTGGGTTTTCTGATTACTTTAAACCCATAATATGTTTATTGGGTGATTACTCTCAAATATCAGTGAATAACCACAAATATTACATGTCTTTGATAGCAATGTCTGTTAAAAGTTGATTCTTAAACATTGGAAGGTTGATGATATTATTTCCTATAACGATAAACTTAATATTATTAGCTTATCTTAGAACTGAAAAGTTAGCAAGCCTTCATAATAGGTTGCCTAAATATTGACAGATATGGGACCCTTTTCATGCTTTGTATTTCCTTTAATGCATATGTATCTTGATGTCTATACTAGATAAGCTATTTTGTGTTAAAGGACTGTGGAACGGGAGGGAGGAGGGAAGCAGAGGCAGGCGAAGGGGAGGAAGGCGGACAAAACCATTTATAGGGTTTTTACTCTGATATATGGACTTAATTCTCATGGCTCTGTCTCATGTATGTGTAAAAATGCTTAATAAACTTTAAATTGAAAAAAAAAAACAGACCCTGCTGTTTTCCAGTCCCCAGAACAGACATCATTCACAACCACTCAGTATAACAAACGAATCTGGAACTACATTGGAACTCATCCAGCATTTCAGATATTTGGGGTCACTATAGATAGCACTATGTCATACGCCTACCACATTGAAAATGTTGCAAAGGCTGTGAACATCCGTATTGGTTTGCTTCATAGACATAAGCAAAGTCTTACCCCAGAGGCCCTAAAATTGCTATCCAGAGTACAGTGGTCTCTCTTGCTGACTATAGCATAGTAGTCTATGGCTCAGCTATGCACAGCCCTCTACCATATAAAATTTGCTCTAAATAAAGCCTGTTGACTCTTAACTGGCTCCGCATAGCTATACATAGGTGTGACCTGTATGACCAGGCTAACTGGCTCCAGTTCGCAGGTAGGCCCAGGTTCGAAACGTGCCCCTGCAAAGAAAGCGCGTGTCTTGACTCATACCAATGGGCATCCAGAAGCTCTCTTGCTCCATTCCATCAGAAGCTCAGAGAGCACGGTCTTGTAAAATTCCTAAGTGTCGCACCTCCCTTGGTCAAAGAGCTTTTGCGCATGGTGCTCCCGAATGGATTAATAATCTTCCTCCTGCCATCTCCTCTGTAACAGCATTATGTCTCTTCAAATGTGATTTCTGAAAACATCTCATTCAGAAAGGTTATGCGGGTATTGGCACCATTTTCCAGGGCATCCCACTCATTACATCCCAACCCCATCAATGTTCTGCCCAACTTGGAGCTTATTATGTGTAGTGCAAATAGTGTGGAAAGGCAGATGCCTGACTGACATCTTTGTCTCTGGCTTTTGTAGAGTGCTCCAATGTGCAAGGTGGAATAGGGTTAGGAGTACTCTCTATATATGCAGAGTTGTGATTGTGGTAGAAATAATGAAAATGTGTGGAGGTGTCCCCATGTGTAAAGTGGGATGGATTGGGAGCAATGTTCCCCATGTAGGGGCAGTGGGATGAAACGGTGGAGTTCTTTCCATGTACAGAGCTGATATGAAGTGGGAGAAGCTCCCCATGTGTGGAAGTTGAATGGAGGGAGAGGTGCTCCATATGTGCAGGAGGAGGGATGCAGTGGGAGAAGTGCGGTTCTACCATGCAGCAGTGACACAGAATTTGTTGACTGTCAGCACAGCAACAGCACAACACCTCAGTGGAGTTGTGCTATCATGTTTTCTGCCCCCACTTAAATAACCAACTCTGAGTCGGTGTTGGTTCAGGGAGGGTGAACACCAGGAAGCAATAGTGTTGGGAACCAAACAGACCATCACAGTGAACTGCCGAAAATGTCACTGTGATGGTCTTCCTGTATTCCCATCACTGTTGTGACATGATCTCGAAGGCTGTTCATGTGGGAGGAGAAATGTAGTGGGAGAAGCACTGGAGGGTTTCAGGAAGAGTGCTCACAATGTATGGTGGTGGGATGGAGGTGGAACAATAATACCTATGTGTGGAGATGGAATGGAGGAACAGTGCTTTCCATGTTCAAATTCAAGTTTATTGTGAAGGATAAAATCCATTCAGCAAGCTCATTTTCAAGGAGGTTCCATGTACAAGCAATGATGAATACATGGTATGAGATACAAAAAGTAAGGACAGTAACATAAATTAAAATAAAGTATTTTCTTTACGTTAGTATTTACAATATGTATAATGTTGCATTCAACAAGGATTGAGAGCAAATATGATTACATAAGACACTATGTCCACCATGTGGAAGAGGGATGGAGAATGAGAATTGCTTCTGATATGCAAAGGAGGCATGGAGTGGGAGGAGTGCTCTCTATGTGCAAATGTGTAATGAAGGGGAGGAGTGTTTCCCATGTGTGGAGGTGGGATGGAGGCGGGGACAGCCACTTAATTGCCACCATCCAGGCCCCACTCCAGCCTGTTTCTAAAACTTTTGGAGTGGTCACAGTTTATGATGGGGCAGATGTCTGTGCAATCCACATCTCTTCTCTGGCTGCTGTAAAGTATTGGGTTGATAGGTGGGATGCAAGAGGGGACACCAGTCTCTCAGGAGCACCCATTGTGTCCCCTGTATTCTACTCCCCCACCCAGCACAGTGGGAACAGTTGTGAGGGGGGATACAAAATCCATATTTTATATGCCAGTAACTCACAGTTCTCTCCATGGGTAGAGTATGTTAGGTGGGAGAGCCTCCGGCTGAAGCAGAGTTTTCTGCAAGTGTAGATGTGTGGTATAGGATGAGGAAGTGCCAGTCACCCAAAAATTTCACTCCATCCTAATGCTAGCTCTGGTATGAAGGGCAGATGTGCAACTTGCATCTCTATACCTGGCTGCTGAAGGGTGCTACCCTTGTGTGGATGTGGGATGGGGGATGGGGCATCATTCTCCCAGAGCCACCTGCCTGGAGCTCACCCAATGCCAGTGCCAGCTTTCATGGAACTCAGATGGGTGAAATTGGAAAGATGTGTGAACCACATCTGGCACATGACTCCTGCAGAATAATCCTATCATGCAGTGAGTAGACACTGCTAGGGGACAGGCCACCCATTTAAATGAATGTTAGTTCAGGTGCAGATCTGGAGCCACGATCATTGTTATAGTTATGGTCACTACATTTAACTGCCCCAATTTCATACTGTCAAGGTGGTGCTGCAATAGTGACAGCCTGTCACCTGGCGATCACTCTCATTCCCTTACTTGCCACATCTTGGCATGTTGCTGTCACTGAGGGCTCTCTCTCCACACTGTCCCTGACACTGGTGCCACTCACCACCTGTTTCAAACCTGCACTGTCTTTGGGGGGCTGCTCCCTCTCCTTCTCGGTGTCTGTCCCTGCAGCCCGTGTCTCCTCTCCCCACCATCCAGGGTTAAGCTATAGCTCTGCAGGCAATGCTGTGTCATTTCTCAGCACTTTTGCTCCTTGTATTGTGCAGCAGGGTGGTGGACACACTGAGGCAACATGGACAGTAGGAGATCAATGGGGCAGTGTCAGTGGGTACCATCACAGATAGCAATGCTAGGCTGGGCATTGTGGCACACATGAAGCACTGGAAGAGAGAGGAGCTCAGGGACAAGAATGTACACTGCCATTTGCACAGAGACACAAGTAAGTTCAACGTGGACATCTGTCTGGGGAAGGATAAATAATATTTATGTGTTCTTTACTGTAAGACTTCTTATGGCACATAGAGTGGGGATACAGTGTACAGTATGGCTGGGTACCCAGACATCAGCAGGATGGGTGGAGAGACAAGCAGTAAGATCAGTACAGGCATGAATGAAAGGAATAAAGTGCTCTCATTCCAGCACTTTATTTCTTTCAACTAGAGATGTGAAACTGTGACTAGTGTCACAGTCTGGTTGCATTCATTGGTCTGCCGCCACAAGCCCACTGTAGACTGCTGTGCATTGGACTTGTCCCTGACACACTTCTGAAATGTTGTTCTGCAACAAGATGTTTCTTGCACATGCAAGGAAACAAAAAAAAACTATAAAACATTTAGATTAGTGACTACCCTCATTTGAAAGGCATTTTGCCCTGAACACAAAAATGTAAAATAATACATTTGGGGTACAGAAATCCAGGGTAGAGTACATATGGTGTGAAGTGGTACCAACAACATTAAGAAAGCACACATTACAAAAAAGAGCTTTTACATACAGTTGCTTACTATTTAACAATATTTTGCATCTATGACTGCCACTGTACATCTGATGCAAACCCAAATGACGTTCCTCACTTGAAGCAAGAAAGGAGGATGAAGCTCATAACTGACTTCTTGTTTTGTGTTAAAGGGTCAGTTTCTTTACAGCAAAAACAAGGAAGGCATCATTTCTAAAATGTGCAGACGAGCATGGGACCACTTTTTCCAGAGCATGCCACCACCAGCAGCCACCACTTCAAGACTGCTACTGTCCCACCTAATACAATCAGGGGAAAACCGAAGTAGTCTACCAGCACTGAGATCAATATGGTTAGGCACATTTGCCAGAAAGTGCTGCTTAGAAAAGAATGAGAAAATGACTGTGATGATGAGCAAGTCCCAGACCAGATTGGTGTAATAGCACTGTGGAAGTATGTAACCAGACCACTGTCTGATGTGCTGCCACAGTGTTTCAACTATAGTTTCCAGTAATTTTGTTATGTAGGACTTCCTCTTCACAGGCCGCATAAACATACCCACTTCGGCACACTATTTTTCTGTTCTGCAGCTGCTAGCTACTGATGGCCACTATGTGCAGCATAGTGACATTGACTTAAACTGCTCATGCATGACTATTGTGCATACATAGTTATGTCAGCATTGCCATGTTGTGCAGGGCTGACTACAGGGCAAACTTCACATGTGCAGTATCATGCATGTAATTGCTGCAGTATTACTTACAGCTGACTCTGGTGCGGCAAAAGTACCACATATTCTTTTCCATGCTCTTGCCACTCCTAAAAGCTCTCCACAGCCATATTGGCTCTGACCAAGTTTGTTTGTATTTTCAGTGCTGTTAATGATATTCCACTTTACTGATTGAAACCAAGCCTTCTATGTTACTGACCCTTTAAATTTTAAGACATTTATGAGACCAGGCTAGAGGGTCGCTACCTTTATAAAGCAAGAACATTTGGTTTGGTGATTTGAGTCTTGCTGCTCACACTGTCAGCAACAATGCTACTAGTGGGATGGTCAGAGCCTGTTTTAACTTTTCAGTGAAGGATATGTTGGTAGAACTCAGACTGGAGCCTCCTTTCAATTGAGGAGCTCTGTGCTACGAGGGGATTTCAGTACCTCTTTATTTTTCTTTGCTTTGACTGTTTCCTGCTACTGGAGCACCACCCACTTTCCTTGCTTGATCATTTTAATCAACTCATACATTAGTTGCAAGTTCCCCTCACTCTTCTCTTCTCTATGCAATAGTGTCCCAAGATATATAACCTATCCTCTTAGGTCTTGTCTTGTCCTCCAACCCATTTATCAACTTAGTCCTTCAAACCCTCTCAGCCCTTGTAATATCCTATTCCAAGAATGGGACCCAAAACTGACATTACCAGTGATCTATACAGTGGCACAATTACTGTACCTTCAGTGTTCTTTAGGGGCTATTAATCATGATGTTTCCTATATGAAATACCTGTGTATACATCGCTCTAACTTCTTACCCGTCATGTGCTGTGTTATACTGATGAGTGATACAGTGAAAATATGGATACATCACTAAAGGTAAAAAAAACTCCTCTATGACTCAATATAATACAAACTCTAATGCTTTAAGGTAACAGCAGTTAATAATGGCAGAAATTTAAATCATCTTGCTTGCAGTTGTGTTCCACTGCAGGCATGCTTACTAAAACTGTACAGGAAAAAAAATGTTGCTGCTGTGAACTGTCAATGTTGCTAATCAAAATATTGTGAAAGAAATCTGATCTAATAGAATTGTCCACTTCATCATACCTCCTTTTAAATCTCTCCCCATCTACTTCAGTACTTTATAACAGTTCTTCAGAGGCAGTGCTTATATGATCCATCCCTTTCAGTCATGCAAGGTGTCCCTGGCATCTGGTGCCAGCCCATCGATATTTCTGAACATTAGTTGAAGTGGAGGAGTGGAAGCACTGTATCTTCCTGTTTGTGCATTATGGTGCGGCTGAGTGTAACAGACTGCATCTGTCCATCAGGCTAGTACAGGGGCTTATACACACAAGTTATTCAACTGGACGCTCAGCTAAGTATTTCAATGGGACCATACCCTTCCAATTTACACCTGTCCCTCCTTTATCGAAACACAGTTCATCTGTAACCATGCCACTTATGAGTTTAGTCATCCTCATTAGTAGATAAATATGTCACAAAGACAGTAGCACAGTATTCCTCTCTCTCATAGTACATATTTACTATGCAATACAATGTAATATAGTTTTAGTCTGTATAGCATCCCAAATGGTCAAAAGTTGGAATATTTTTTTTAACTTACATAAGTGCAGCGTCATTCACTTTGTACACACAACCTAAATCATGATTACAGTCTTAGTGGTCATATACTAAATATGTTTAAGCAGGGAACATGGCAATTTGCTCCTGTCAATTTGCTCCTGGACATTTTGCTCCCATCAGTTAACTTCCACATCAACTCGCCCTTGCAACTCACTCTCATTACAATTCACTCCTATGACAATGTGTTCCCCTGACAACCCTTATTCACTCACCTGATAAATAAATAAACTGGTTCCCATGAGCAGGCTTAAAATGCCAGCCCTTTCCTCATGATAGCACCACTGTTGTGATGTCTTTGGGACCATTGCAGAGGAATGAGTGTATAGGATTGGAATTACAATGCCTGGATGTAGGTCAGAACAGCATTCACCAGACATACTGACAGCACCAGGAAGGAAGACTCAATAGCAGCAGGCCTTTGTCCTGAACATTGAGAAATCACCCTGATCAGAAGAAGAGTGAGTCAGTCATTCTTCTGTCAGAGACCCATCCAATCATGTCAGATTAATACCAAACAGTATGGCTAGGCAGCACATGGGGACTATTTTTTTTGTTTATCTTTGTTGGGGCACAGACTAACCAGCAGTACAGCAGTCAGAAAGCATTCATTTAGTCATTGGATGGACAGCTAGCAGCAGGTAATGATCACTACTCCACCCCAGATCCACTGTTTTTTTAAGTCAAATTAGTGAACCATCAAAACAATATTAGCATGGCTGTAGTAATAAAAATGGCAGCATCACTTAAAAGGTTTTTTCCTTGATATTGCCAGTATGTCTGCTTTTGGGTGAGTTAATTGTAGTGGGATTGAATTGATGGGATACAAATGTTGGGGAGCAAACTGATGGAAGTGAATTGTTATGTACCCTCTGGGACCACACTAGTCAGACATCATTAGCAGTGACCAATGCTTGTATTTTATGGTGTCTGCTCTGCTGGCTCATCTTTGCTTTCTATATAGTATTTGAACCAACAAAAGTATTTCAAAGTTGCTCAACAACCACCACATTGAATATCCCAACCAGATTAGGTGGAATGTATAGATGAAGTTTAATTAAAATCAGATGTTATGCAGCATTTTGCAACAACACAGAATTTCATGTCCTAACTAGCTAACTGCAGGACATGCTCCATATGACTTGAGAAATAGGATAAATCTACTCAAATAATCTAGTACAAGAACTCTCTATTTTCCACTACATATATCTGGGTGAAGTTTCATAATTATACATTATTTTATCAGACCTCAAATTTTACCTAGCAGACCATGAAACAATGGCCTCCTTCAGCTACTGATACTGCCTCCTGCATGGAATAAATATGCAAAGAGTTGCACTGTAGAGCTGTAGCTGAACTGCTGCTAGTTTTATCTGTAAAAAACTGGTGGAAAAAGCACAAGTGGCATGGCGTAGCACAAGACAAAAATGAGGCCAAATGTGACTTTTAAAACAGAACTGAAATGTGGCTTACAAAAGTGGAGATTAAACATGCTGCATACAAAGAAATTAAGTTCTTTTCAGTTTTGCTTTGGATCGTGGCTTTGGTGGCAGGAGGACAAATGTGGATGATATGCTGATGTAATGTGGGTACAGTCTAGTAAACTACACTGACTACTTAGCAAGGAAAAATGGCTGCCAAACAACTTTTAAAAATCTACTGGCTAGTGATTTGTGAAAAGACTAACTAAGAGGATGACCATGCAGTGAGCTAGATCACTGCCCTGTGATGTGATCAGTTTCAGGCAATCATAATCATTTATTTTAGGTGCCAATTTTATGAGTAACTTTATTATGTATTTACCACATGATACTGAGACAAACACTGCCCTAACGATACCTGCAAAGGCACCTACATTGGGATGTTTGTATGCGTGAAGATTTGCTGCAATACATTTTTATTACAATGCTTCCAGCACAATGTGTGCTCCATTTTATCTCTCTTGTTTAGAGGTTTTGTTTGTGAATCTGTTATGGTGGCACCTTTAGTAATGGCTGTGCATGGTCTTTTTCCTTATTTGTGCTGCAGTACGACAAGGGAGAGGGTGAGTCGGCACAAGTCTATTCTCAGTGGAGAGGGTCTAGAAGGAATTGGAAGCCCTAAAGCAGATCAAGGTGATGGGGCCAGATGGGATTCATCCAAGGGTCCTAAAGAACTGAGCACAGTGCTGGCCACCCCTCTGGCATTGCTTTTAGAACCTCAGTAGAGATGGGAAAGTTCCTGGGGACTGGAGGATGGCCAATGTGGTCCCTGTGCAGAAAAATGGCAGTAGGAAGGATGCTATCAACTACAGGTCAGTCAGTCTCATATCAGTGGTGTTACATTAATGGAGGCACTACTGAAGAAATGGCTCATGTAGCACATTGAGGAAAAAGAGCTTCAGGACCACTGGCAGCATGGTTTCACAGGAGGAAGATCATGTCAAACTAATCTTATAGATTTCTTTGAGTGGATTACCAGGGAGGTGGATCAATTGAGAACAGTGGACATTGCCTATCTGTATTTCAGCTAGGCTTTCAACACAGTGCAACACAGGAGGATAGTTAAGAAACTAACCAGCCTGGGGTGGAGGTGAAAAGCTGGGTATCAAACAGGTAAGGGATAGGAGGTAAAGGGTGATGGTAAATGGTAGCCACTCAGGCAATAGGAGAGTGAGTAGGGGGTGCCACAGGGTTCAGTGCTGGGACCAGTCCTCTACAATGTCTTCATAAGCAACATTGTAGAGTAGCTTGAGAGGAAGGTGTGTCTCTTTGTGATGATACAAAATCTGCAATAGGGTTGATACCCAGAAAGGGGTGGAGGAATGCAAAGTCATCTGAGGAACTAGAGGAATGGTTTAGGAGTGACAACTGGATTTTGATGCCAAAAGTGCCAGGTTACACTTAGGGCTGCAGAACCTAGGGTCTGTGTATAAGATTGGGGATGTGCACTTACAGCCACTAAACAAGAAAAGACTTAGGGGCCATCATCTCTGATGACCTCATCATGCCTGAGCAGTGTGACAAAACAGAGGAAAGGCTAGCAGGATGGTGTATTGAGAGAGGGATTTCTAGCAGGAGGAGGCACTCGCTGGTGAGTCCGCCCTGGAGTATTGTCAAGTTCTGGAGGACACACCTTCACAGGATATTGAAAGGATGGAGCGGTATGGAAGAGGGCAGCCAAAATGGTGAGGGGGTTGCACAAGAAGTCATAAAGGAAAGCCTGCAGGGATTCAACATGTACTCCCTAGAAGAAAGGAGAGCAATATGAGACATGATTGAAGCCTACAGATATCTTACAGAAGCAAACAAGGTGCAAGCAAATAATCTATTTCAGAGAAAAGAAGTCACTAGAATAAGAGGGCATGAAATGAAGCTAAAGAAGGTAGGAATTTAAGAGAGATATGCAGAAACACTTCTTTCAAAAAGTGTGGTAGATGACTAGAATAGCCTGTCAGAGGAGGTGATGGGGGCAAAACTATGGAAATCTTCAAGCAAGGTGGGATAGGCACTGGGGCATTTTAGGTACATAGATACATAGACAGTGTCGGCAGATAAGGGCTTATGGCCCACCCAGTCTGCCCATTTGAGCTTGTAAGTTCAGTTTATGTTTTCCTAGAAGTCTGTTGCCCTTACCCCTGACTTTCAGAATTTCTTTATGTCTATCCCATGCATTCTTAAATCCGTGATTGTTTCAGCCCCACCACTTCCTCTGGCAGGGTGTTGCACTTGTCCACCACCTGTTCTGTGAAGAAATTCTTCCTCATGTTTCCTCTGAATTGTCCTCCTCCAACTTCATCCCATGGCCTCTAGTCCTGGATCATCTTTTTGCTTAAAATAGTTATTCCTGCACCCTGTTCCTCCCTGTAAGATACTTGTATGTCTCTATCATCCCCTCTCCCTCCTCTCCTCCAGGAGTACATGCTCAGTTCCTTCAACCTGTCCTCAATGGACTTGTGATGCAATCCATGTACCATCTTTGTTGCCCTCCTCTGAACCTTCTCTACCCTGTCTATGTCCTTACATAGGTAAGGTCTCCAGAACTGTACACTGTACTCCACTCTAGGTAGAGGAACAGGGGAAGGATTGACACCTGTGACTAATTAGGGTCAGTGGTGATAGAAAAGAATGAACAAGGATAAGACTGGATGGACCTAAGGTCCACTTCTGCTGACAAAAACTATTGTTTCTATGGTAATGTAATCCTATTTAATATAATATGATTTTGTATAGTATGGTATGGTATGGAACTATACTGATGTTATGCAGTGAGGTATTTCCATCGTATGTCAATGAACAACAATAATGTATTTATTGTACTATTGCATATTCTTTAGTTTTTGTCTGTGATGCTGAACTGCTATGGCAGTCCCTGACCAGAGATGCAGCAAATTTAAATTTAGCTGGCCAGTGAGCGAAGTGGGCACTTTACATTGTCACTCCACTTTGCAGGTAGGCCAGCATGAAATGCCCACTTTGCCTTATTATTATTACTGCATTGTCATTCCACCTTAATGCAAGTAAGGAGGAGGGACACATATTGGCAGCCCCCACACACACAGTCACTAGAATTAATGTGCATCCCCAAAATGCTACTGTCGACTTGTCTCCAGAAAATTCCCCAGTGCTGATGAAGTGAAATGAGAGCGTAATAAGAAATGCAAAGCTTCCCAGAATTAATGGCACACCCAGTCATCTGGGCAGTGGTGAGACAAAGTCACCAGAATTAATGTTCATCCCCAAATGCTACTGTCTTGTGTCCAGAAAATTCCCAGTGCTGACCAAGTGAAATGAGAGTGCAACAAGACATGCAAGTCTCCCATCTTAGAGATGCAGCAAATTTAAATTCCGCTGGTGAAGTGCCTGCGAAGTGGGTACTTGCGTTGTCACTTCAGCTACACAGAGTGCCAGCATGAAATGCCCACTTTCCTCGTTATTGTGATTGTGACATCTCATTGTCATTCCAACTTAACCTGAAGGAAGGTAGAGGACAGCAATATTGGCAGCCCCAGGCCCCCATATCACATGGCTTACAGTACTGTAACTCACATGCTGTATAAGAACACGATGCCTACAGCTGTTCTCCGATGGCAATGACCTGTATCACAAATAGAGATGCAGTGAATTTAAATTCCGCCAGCAAAGTGCCCCAAAGTGGGCACTTCACATTAATCACTCTGTGGCCAATGCAAAAGCTCACTTCAGCCTTAGTAATTATTACTCCGTGTTATGATTCCGCCTTAACTCAGGTAAGGTGAAGTGACACCAATATTTGGCAGCCCTTCACACACACATCACCAAAATTAATGTACATCCCCAAAATGCTCATGTTTTGTGTCCAGAAAACTCCCAGTACTGACAAAGTGTAATGAGAGCACAAGAAATGCAAAGTCTCCCAAAATTAATAGTGCACTCAGATGTCATACATTCAGTAGTCACACACAGTCACCAAAATTAATGTGCATCCCCAAAATGCTACTGAGAGTGTAACAAGAAGCGAAGTCTCTCAGAATTAATGGTGCACTCTGTCATGTGGCAGTGGTCACACATAGTCACCAGAATTAATTTTTTCCCCAAAATGCTACTGTCTTGTGTTCAGAAAATTACCTAGTGCTGACAAAGCGAAATGAGAGGGTAACAAAAATGCAAAGTCTCCAGAATTAATGATGTACTACAAACAGACAGATTAAGATTGCACTGCACACTCAAGATGCAGATGGAAAGACACAACAACACCTAACCAGTGCTCAAAGTCACAAATCCAAATCTGGAAAAGAATACCTTTTGCCAGTTTGGTGGGGGTAGTGCACAGCAGTAACAGACAGTCCACTACCAGTAAAGATACCACAAAGCAGTATAAAAATTCATGCAGGTGCAGGATAGCAGGTTCACACTGCTGCAGTTACTCTGGGCACAATAACAGGTGTCTTATTTAATGCACGCATCACACCACACTACAAGTAATGTAGCAAATTGAAAATCTTTAGTAATATAACCAAATGTTTTAAACAAACTGAAATTATACACTGCTGCATCATGACAATCAGAAAAAAGTCAAGAATTACTGAAAATATTACTGTGTGTACATTAACACAGTTATACAAGAAAATATAACCAAAACAGAAAAGACTGCTTTTCTCCCAGTTAATCTACCTACACCACAGATACGCCCCTCCCCAAAGCACAATTCACAGTACACAGACTGACTGTTCTAAATTAACATTCAAAATCCACACACAAACAATAAACACTCGATAATATGAGCACAGGAGGGTTTCCTACACTCGATGTAGTAAACTGAGCAAAAAAATAGCTCAAAAAGACTTTTTAACAGCTTTTAGAGGATTTGAATTGCAGAGCTCTGAAAGGAAACTGTCTCCATCTTCCACTACACACACACTACACAGAACTGAAGCTGTGCAGAACACTCTAGAGTCCATGTGACCTACAATCCCATAAAGCACTGCAAAATTCTCCTTTGGCTCAAGAACAAGGTGGAGTAAGGAGAAGTAAGGCATAGTACATTGATTTCAATGTACTTCACCTTAAATTGGTGAAGAAGTGGCTTGGGAAGGCGGAATAATGCAAAGTCATTGTTTTCAATGGTTTCGCCTTCCCATTATAACATGGTACTCCACTTCAAGGTCAGAGCACTTCATGGACTCCATGTTACTCCGTGAATCACTTTATGGAGCGAATTTAGCCACTTCTGCCCACCACTATCCTTGACAGGAACACCGAAAGTAAACACGCAAACTAAATTTTATTTACTATACCACTTGCTCTGAGCACTTTACAGCACAACAGTCAGGTAACACAAGATCTCGAAATAACTTAGAAAATTAAGAACAGTTAAAATTCATTAAATGTTACTGACAGACAATTGTGTTCTGACTTGGGTGGGACTGGTCATCCACAATTCAAATTGTTGGGCAAGATATTGAAGTAAAGACTGGAATTCATAGTACAGTGTAATATTCAGGTAATAAAAGCATATACAGTATTAATATTATGGTGTTCTATACTGTGATGTGGCACTATACTGATATACAATATATTGGGACATATCTAGGCTGGTCAGTGCTACAGCATGTATAGTCAAGTGAAGTGGCTTTCACATCTGGAGTTATAGATGAATTTAAAGTATCTGTCTTGGTGGTGCAAGTGATGGGAGGATTTATGAATTCAAAGAAACTGCTATCTTAAAACCAGTGGTATCCAGTGAGAATAGTGCTGAATATGAGTGACTGTCAAACAGTGAATCATATTCAGCACTTTCCCCATGGCTACCCTGCAAGGTAGTGACCCTATGCAAAGCAAGCATAGAAGCGTGCCTGGAAAGGAGAAGGTAGCAAGGGAAGGAGGAGGGACAGGAAGGGGTTTTAGGGGACTGGTGCTTGCTGCCACTGAGAGAGCCATGCTATGCTGGTGTGAGTGGCTAGCTGTGGGGCAGTAGGTACCAGGATCAGGACTGGGGCCAGGAGCATGGAATTGCAGCTGCCTGTGGCAGCGGGACTTAATTTTTTCCCCAATATCCAGATTTTGCCCCTCCCCAACGCTCACCCCCCTGGAGTTGAGAATCAATTTCAAGGGTGTGAGGGGATCCAAGCCCCTACGAGGGAGGAGCCAGTGTTCTGGATGTCTGGTCACCTGAAATGTATATCACCAATTTACTTTTCAGCAATATACACTCAACAGAATAGCGATTGCTATTATGACATGGAACCAAACCGATATATACATATACATATATATATAGATATAGATATATATAGATAGATAACTATATCTATATATAGATAGATAGATAGATAGATAGCTGTGTGGACAGTATTTGAGAGACAAGTGTGACATTCATACATTAAAAAAGTTTTATAATTAGACATGTCTCAAACCTTAATTTTAATGTGAACATGTGGTAACTGCATAATACAAAATATAAAGATGGTTCTGAATTTCTAAGTTCAGAATAATGGCAGTTATTTATGACATGTAAACTACTTTCCTGGGTAACTCGTGTCCATTATGCATTATTCCCATTTCTAGTAATAAATACAATTTTCAAGTGTAGTGTATCTGTCTTCTATTTAAGTGTATCGTTTCCATCATCTAATGATTTGATGTTCTTCCATACCTATGTGTTACTATCTATCCTCCAATGTAGACAGCACTAAAAATACAAACAGGAGGTTACCAAAGTTTTATTACTTCATGCTTATACTGTTTATGTCCAGTCTACATGCCTTTCACAGTTAAGCTGGACATTAAGCAGAAAGATAAACATGAACAAATCACTTGGCTGTACTTGATTTATTATGTGACCATCTCTATCGCATACTACTACTGTGGGTAACACGGACAGCACAGTTGCAATGCAACCTGTGAAACACATGGTACAACTTTTGTTGGTGGCTTATTATCAACCAAACAGCCAATACACATTGATAAGTACCATGCCTTATCAGGAGCCATTTTACATCACTGTAGCTCCACGGAGCCAGACTGAGGAGAGGCCCAATTACAGTTAACAACAGAAAGCACCCAGGCAAACTGTTTGGTACTGATAACTATAGATGAGGGTGTATATGATGCTCCTGGCACCCCATGCTGGCCTTTGAGGGAAAATAATGCCAAAATATCACACAGGCCCACCCTAGACTCACCACCACGTGCATCACAGGGATGCAGCTGCAGCAGGGTTCTTGTTCTGCATGTGGAATGTCACATCCAAACTGCTCTACAAGTCAAAACAATACACCAAAGTTCTCCATGAACAAACAAAAGCAAGAGACAGCTGGATGTTCACGGTGGGCCTGAGCCACATCATGGGTCATTTTCACATCACTGTTCCTCCACAGAGTCAAACTGAGGGCAGGCCCAACCACAGTTAACAACCAGAAAGCACCTAGGCAAGCTGCTTGGTGTTGATAACTGTAGATGCAGTCCTCTAGCAACCCAGTGCCAGCCATTATGGGAAAATGATGCCAAAATATTACATTGACCCACCCTGTGCTCACCACCACGTGCATCACAGGGACACCACTGCTGCAGGGTTCTTGTACTGCACATGGAATGCCATATCCAAACTGCTTGAGTCAGGCCCAGGTGATGTATTTTTATTTTCAAACAGTTCCAAGATATTATGCCAACACTTAACATTTAATTTATAGGCAGTCTCATTATAAATAAATCTGCTAAATGTTTTGCCAGATGAATCAAACCACAGATATTGCCCAACTAGCATTGTACACCCAGGCAATGACCAGATTATAGTACTACACATGGTATCCCTCCCATACCCTGAATGTACTAAGTAATGCCATGAGCAGTCTTTCTGAGGTAAGCCCAGATGTTCTCAATCATGTGAGTCTGAGTGACAGCATATAGAATTGGTGCTAGGAACTTGACAGTGCGAGTGTAGTTTTTCTTACAAGCTGCTGTCACAGAGCACTACTCATTCACACCTAAACTGAAATAGACATTCTTTGATGTGTCCGAGAGTAGTGTCTGAAATAATAATGGATTCATTCAGATGACATTTCAATCAAAAACAAAAAACTGTTATAGAAAGGTTAATTTAGAGGTACAAGGTAGTGTGAAGCTGTGTATGTGTGTGTGTGTGTGTGTGTGCGCGTGCGTGCATGTGTGCATGCATGTGTGTGTGAGGTAAAGATGTCACAGTGGGAGTTTATGTGGGTCACCAGGATAATGGTTCAATAATTTGGGTTGTCTCATCATTTTAATGTCTCTGATGTTATGTTTTACTTTTTCAAGTACTCATTTTGGCCCTCCACATCCGTCCCCCCAACCCTGGCATGCAAATATGTGACATGGCAAAGTAAATGTTTCGTCATTCTTAATTCTGAATATAAAGAGAATGATTCCATTACTTTGCTGAAAGTGGTTCAGAAGGCATGGTGCAGTGAGGATCCATTCATTTAGTGTTGTGTTGAAGCTGCACCTGCATGGTTTGGTTAGTGTAATATTTCTAATTATTAAGAGCACTTTGCTGTGCGTGACAAAACAAACATGTTACAGACTGATAGTTACAAAACCCTTGAGGCCCTGTCCACACTGCAGCCCAAAAACCTTCTGTAGCGTTACAGAGGTGTAAACCGCATCGGTAATGCCGTGCGTTTACACTGGTAACGTTACGGAGGAGTATGCCATATCGTTGTGGAAACCACCTCCATGAGGTATTTCACAATGGTTATGAAACCGTCCCCGCCCCTGGGACCATTACCAGTGGTAGTGTGGACTGCCAGTAACGGTCCCTGTAGGGCACAAAGTGCAGCGCGAGCTGCATTGTGGATGGGCACCGCTGTAAAGGTCGCCTGGATCTCGATGTGTGGACGCGTGCCAGTCCCGTATGGGGACACTGCCGAGGTGTGGACGCACTGCACCACTCAGCGGCCATAATGGATTGCATCCATTACGGGTGCAAGCGGTGTAGTGTGGACAGGGCCTTAGATGGAAAGAAGTCACAGTTCCCATGCTGGAAGGACAGCTTCCAAACTACAGAGACAGAAGCGCTTAGTAGTGAAGAGGAATGTCTGGTCTCTAAATGAGTGGGGAAAAGATAGAACCTGAGGCAGTAGCTCTGTTTCAAAAAGAATGTGTGGAGGAGTAATGAGTTTGTTTGTGGTATGCAGTTCACTGAATTTTATAAGTTGCCCATCTATGTCCTTGCTTATAAATGTAAAATACATTTTCCTAAAAAAAAAAAAAAAAAAGCTTGAAGCAAGGAGAAAAAATTTGTTTTTTAATGGGATTCAAACCTACAGCCTTTTGTACCCAAAACAGGAATCAAACCACTGCACTACAAGCTCTGCATTTTAATCATTAAGATTTTTTCTATTTGTCTTCTTTAAACACAAAGTGACATAATTCAGAGTTCAAGAGACTGTGATCTGTCCTGTTCACTCATAAGTTACTGAACTGATGCGAAGCTTTGAATGATGATTTCACCATGACAGAGAGGCATTTGTGGGGCTCTCTGAATGTTATAATTTGCATACCCAAGTCTTTGCTTACATACTAATTTAAACTACAGGCATAAAAAAAAAAAAGCTTTCAGAAAAAAAATTCCCCAGTTGGGATTCAAGCCCTCAGCTCAGCCTTGTGCCCAAAAGGTAAGCACCAAACCAAAACCCATCTGGCTTTGCCTGTTAGGAAAGTGATTTTGTAACTGTTTTATGTTTGCTTGCACGCATGTGCAAGAAACATAGTGTCATCATCTTAGTTTTCGGGTGTGTCACCCCTCTTCCAATTCAGTCAGTGTGTTGGAGGCGGCCCTGTCGCCAATGCATGCTGGAGCTGTCTATGACAAGCTCCAAAATGCAGTGGTGTACAGTTGAAGGGGAGCTATGCTTCAGTGAGCAGCGATAAGATATCGCCTGCTCATGCGCAGCTCCACACACACACACACACACACACACACACACACACACACACATACACGCATACATGCGTGCTGCTCCCCACCCATGCACACTCTATAGCCATGGGGTGCCCAATCCCCGTTAGCTGTGCTGTGCTTCCCCCCAAAGCCTTCCAAATGCCATGCTGGGTGCCCACCCAGCGTAGGCAAGTTATCGTGACAGCCGACGGGTGCCCAATCCCCATCGGCTCCACTGTCCTCCCCCGAAGTACTGGGTGCCATGCTGGGAGCCCACCCCAGCGTGGCAACTGATGCTATGGCCGACGGGGTGCCCAATCCTCTCGGCTTCTCACCCCAGCCATACTTGTGCCAAGCTGGGAGCCCACCCTAGTGTGGCAAACGCCCGCGTCATCTGTTAAAAAAAACCCTGAAAAGCAAAATGGTCCCATGCAGTCTCCCTGCCCCCCACAACCCGAACCCACCCTCGCACCTGCCTCCCCACCCTCCTCACCCCATACTTACCTCCGGAGCTCGGCGCGACAGTCTTCAGTGGACCGGAACACGTCTGCACTCTTCAAAGCCGACGCGAACTGAGAAAATGCCGTAAGCTGTATAATGGGATAGATAGGGGTTTTCAACTTTATTACATATCTCAGGCATTTTTGGAATTTTTGCACCAAATTTTCAACATGGGTTTTGGGACCCCTCCTCATGAATTCTTGCACTGTCATGTGTTACTCGGGCCGGAAGGGTGATTTCGCAGCCACTGCATGAAATCACCTTTCTGAATGATTAACAAATAACACTGCCAGTCATTCATAAGGTGAGCTCTCAAAAGACTATTTGAAGTTGGTGAAAAATCCAAAATGACTGTTTTACGAAGCAGCATTGGCGCAGTTCCTACGCACTGTAAGTTCATGAATTTTCAATATTTTCACTCCAGATTTTCAACATTGCCATTTTACCACACTTCGTATGAACAGTACATCTGTCATTTTTCACATCTCACCCAAAATGTGTTTCCACCCATGTAGCATAATGGCGCAGTCGGTGTGTGAAATCAATGTACAGGCACATAAGAAAATCACACTGATACTGTTCATGAGCAGAGGTCTTAAAATGGCTATGTTGAAAATTTGGTGAAAAATCCTAAAAATGACTGTTTCTGGCGTCGTTCTACAGTTCCACGCATGCTCATAAGTTTCGAAATTTCAATATTTTCCTCCAGATTTTCAACATTGCCATTTTTTACCACACCTTCTTATGAGCAGTATAGCTGTCATTTTTTCATCTTACCCAAAATGTGTTTCCCCATATAGCACACAATGGCGCAGTCGGTGTGCGAAATCAATGTACGGGACACATTAAGAAATCACAGTGACACTGTTCATGAGCAGAGGTCTTAAATGGCTATGTTGAAATTTGGTGAAAAAATTCAAAACATGACTGTTTACTGAGCGTGTGTTGTACAGTTCCTATGCATGCTCATAAGTTCACAATTTTCAATATTTTCACTCCAGATTTTCAACATTGCCATTTTACCACACCTTCTTATGAGCAGTATAGCTGTCATTTTCACATCTTACCCAAAATGTGTTTCGCCCATGTAGCACGCACAATGGCGCAGTCGGTGTTGCGAAATCAATGTCAGGGACACATTAAGAAAATCACAGTGACACTGTTCATGAGCAGAGGTCTTAAATGGCTATGTTGAAATTTTGCGAAAAAATTCCAAAACATGACTGTTTTACGAGCGCAGTGTTGTACAGTTCCTATGCACGCCATAAGTTCACGAATTTTCAATATTTTCACTCCAGATTTTCAACATTGCCATTTTACCACACCTTCTTATGAGCAGTACAGCTGTCATTTTTCATATCTTGGCCAAAATGTGTTTCTGCCCATGTAGCACCAATGGCGCAGTCGATGTGCAAAATCAATGTATGGGACACATTAAGAAAATCACAGAGACACTGTTCATGAGCAGAGGTCTTAAAATGGCTATATTGAAAATTTGGTGAAAAATTCTAAAAATGACTGTTTTACAGCGTATGCAGTTTCTATGCATACTCGTAAATTTGCGAATTTAATATTTTCACTCCAGATTTTCAACATTGCCATTTTATTACACTTCCTTATGAGCAGTACAGCTGCCATTTTTCATATGTCGCCCAAAATGTGTTTTCGCACATGTATGCACAATGCGCACGCTTGGTGTGCGAAAGCAATGTTTGGGACAGATTAAGAAAATCATAGTTACACTGTTCATGAGCAGAGGTCTTAAAATGGCTATGTTGAAATTTGGTGACAAAAGTCCATAAGATGTCTGTGTTACGAGTGAGCATTGCGCAGTTTCCACACACCTCATAAGTTCATGACTTTGTAATATTTTCAGTCCAGATTTTCACCAGTGGCATTTTCCACACTTCCTTATGAACAGTACAGCTGTCATTTTCACAACATGGCGAAGTGTGTTTTCACACTTTCAGCGAGAGATGCGTGGTCGCTGTGGGAAATCATTGTTCGGGACAGATAAAGAAAATCACAGTGACACTGTTCATGATCGGAGGCACCAAAATGCCTGAGTTGACAATCTGCTGTAAAAATCCCAACCTAATTATATTACGGGTGTGCATTGCACAGTTTCTATGTATGCTTCGTCACTTCACCATTTTTAAAATATTTTACTGCAGATTTGCAACATTGCCATTTTACACCTCCCCATGAACAGTACAGCTGTCATTTTTACATCCTGTTCGAATGTTTTGCACTTGTGGTGCTAAATGCCGTAGTCGCTGTGCATAAGCAGCTTTCAGCTAACAAACTGATATTCCCCTGTTCATGGGGTGGGGTCACAAAAAACATGTTGAAAATTTGGGTGAAATACCAATGAATGCCTGAGGTATTAGGGTTTCCAACCATAACGCCCAACCCTGTAGAGAATGACAGGCATCAGGGGTGTGGCTTGGGATTCTTGCCTGTAATGCTTATACCATTCCACACCTGCAGCCAGTGAGAGGCATCGAGGTATGCCTTGAACTCTTTGGCCCCAAAGTTCACCCCATTCTTCTATATCGCACCCATCTCACCGTATTCTTAATGGAATGGGGTGCGCAAAGTGCCAAAGACCCCAAGGAACACCGTGACACTTGTCAGTGTCTGCAGGGTGGGGTGTGGTGAAATGGCGTGGCCGTTATGCCTGACAACCCAAAGGCACACCCCAATGCCTGTCACTCTCTGCATGGTGGCGGTGGGGTTGACTTCAGTTCAATACTTCACTGCCATTCCTATTACGCAGCTCTGTAACTTCTACACTACCACTGTCAATGCCAGCAAGCAAACATTCGGCATTGACAAATGCTTGTTACAGTGTGTTACCATGTGTTACAGTATGTGACATTGTGTTACTGTGAATATAATAACCAGGATGACCTTTTTCCCATAAGCATAATTTGCCGTTATAAGGAGGCGTGTTATAACGGCGAACATTTGCCCAGTTTCCTCAAGACTGCATGCAGGCACCCCAGAAGCTGTTTCTTCTAACTTTTGTCCGTGTCGTCTTTTCCTTCTCTGGACTGCTGCATGAACTCATGGTAAGTGCTGGCAGGTAGACAGTAATAGAAATGTGGAAATACCCTCAAAATGTTGGCTCCAACTAAAGTATAATTAAAAAAATCTTCACAAAAGCGGCGACTGATGGTGCATGCACTCACACCAAAGCAGACCACCTTTCTTATTTTATATACTTGCTGTGGGAAAAAAAAATCCAGGCAATTATGTAAAATAAAATATGGAGTCTCGATTAATAACTCGAATTTACACACAGGTGCGGGTTTGATGCTATGCATAAACCCCTCGAGCTTCGCCTTGTGGTTTATGTAGCATCAAACCCTCGGTGTGTGTAAATCTCGCTACACACCAAGACCCATACTTTATCCTATATATTTTGAACCTTTAATGTTTTATTCTCTTTAGACAACAATTTTCATCTGTTTTATGAGATACTTTTCTCTTCCATTTTGATTATGTTTTTCAAGCAATACAGTATGGCCAAAGGGTTCCACTGGTAGTTAATCACACCTTAGGGGTGTAATGTGGCATGAGGCATAGCCCAGTACCACATACTCCTATGGGTGTGATTAACTGATAATAACTGTAACCCATAGAAACCTCACTGCTTTTATAGCAATGTAAAAAAACAAAACAATTTTTTTATATTATAATGCCAAATTTTGGTGTCAAATAGTCCTTCTTCCAAATGATTTGGAGGGTGCATTCTGTTTTAACAAGTAACATTTTTATGTTTGCTTGCATGCATGTGCAGGAAACATAGTGCCACTATATGAGTTTTGTAGGTGTGGCACCCGCTCCAATGCCCTGGGCATTTTGCAGGACCGCTGCACGCTATTCACACCAATGAATGTCCCAGCTGTCTAGAGGCTCGCTCACATGGCGAGAGAGTTGGATCACTGCTATGTAGATGGTTGCAGCCAAGCGATCTGAAATGCTGTGGAGCAGAGTTCACACGGCATAGCTCTAGAATGCTGCAGGTGCTGCAAGAGAAGTTCTCGCATTTTGAGGAGGGTTCTGGTGGGGGTGCAATCAACAATACTACAGTGGAGGTCTTCAGACCCTAGTTCAGCCAAAGGTAGTTTTAGGTGCACTAAACACAGCTGAACTTGGGCAAGTAGTTCTTTAAAAATCGAGGACTGTAAGTTGAGAAAACATGGTCCCATAGTGGAGCCGTGACACTGGGCAATATATTGGATGGTGCTGACTGTTCACACAACCAAGCAAACTGGTGCAAAACTCAACTCCACTGCGCAATCCCAAGAAACAGGGATTGTGGGCACAACAGAATGCATGTGGAAACAGCAGAACTGTGGCATTCACATGTGCACAGGGATACTGATCTGGGCACTGTGCACCACCAGCACCGACTCAGAATATGCAGCATGAGCAGAGCCTTATGACAGCAGTTCAGATGCAGTGGCCTACAGTTGAAAGCAAATGACCACTGCAATCAGCAGTGGTAACTTGTAGGCAATTTGCATACTGCTGTGCCATCAGCAGTATGAAAATTGCCTACACGTCCACCGCTGACTATAGCGGTCATTGTATGCCCCCCATTTGTTGTGTGCTGAGGGGGTGCCCAATCCCTTCAGCTTATGCACCCCCAAGCACACTGTATGCTCCGACGGGGTGCCCAATCCCCATCGGCCCCAGTGCCCCCCAAAACTTCCAGGTGCCATGCTGGGAGCCCACCCCAGCGTGGCAAAGTCCAGCATCCTTATGTGTTCCCCCCACACTGTATGGCCAGTGGGGTGCCCAATCCTCGTTTGCTCCACTGCACCCCAAACTTCCAGGCGCCGCTGGGAGCCCACCCAAGCATGGCAAAAGTCCCATGTCGTCTTTGTAAAATAAAACTGGCAACAAAAGAAAATTGGTCCCTCATTGACCTCTCTTGCCCCTCCCCACCCCGCCCACCCTCTGCATACCCCACCTCCCCACACCCCTCACCCTATACCTACCTCCAGAGGCTGGCACGATGATCTTCGGTGAGCAGGAACGTGTCGGCACTCTTCAAAGCCGACCGTGAACTGAAGAAATGCCGGTAAGCTGTATAATGGCATAAATAGGGTTTTTTCAACTTTGGTGCATAGTTCGGTCATTTTTTTGAATTTTTGCACCAAATTTTCAACATGGGGTTCTTGGGACCCCCCTCGTGAATTCAGTGACTGTCATTTGGTTATTCGGTCCCAAAGGTGATTTCATGGTCACTGCGTGAAATCACCTTTCATGAATCAATTAATGAAATGACAGTGTCACTGTTCATGAGGTGGGCTCTCAAAAGCATATGTTACAAATTTGGTGAAATAACTCCCCAAATGACTGTGTTATGAGCATGTGTTTCGTAGTTTCCACGCACACTCGCAAATTCGTAATTTGTAATATTTTCACTTCAGATTTTCAGCATTGGCATTTTTTCACACATCCTTATGAACAGTACAGCTGTCATTTTTACATCCTGGTCAAAATGTGTTTTCACACTTCTGGTGCAGAATAGGGCAGTCGCTGTGGGAAATCAGTGTTCGGGGCAGATTAGGAAAATCACAGTAACACTGTTCATTAGTGGAGGTCACAAAATGCCTACATTGAAAATCTGGTGCAAAAATCTCCCAAATAATTGCATTACGTGTGTGCATTGCAGTTTCTATGCACACTTGTGACTTCACCAGTTTTTTTTTTATATTACTCCAGATTTTCAACATTACCATTTTTACACCTCCTCATGAACAGTGCAGCTATTATTTTTCACATCATGTTCGAGATGTGTTTTGCACCTCTGGCACCAAATGGCGCAGTCACTGTGCAAAATCACCTCTCAGCTAACAAACTGATAGTGTCACTGTTCATGCGGTGGGGTCACAAAAGCCCATGTTGAAAACTTAGAGTAAAAATACCGAGAAATGCCCAGGGCCTTAGGGTTTCCACCATAATGCCCTACCCTGTAGGGTAATGTCATCCGCCCACTGTGAGGACTGTCAGGGGTGTGACTTGGGATTGTCGACAGTAATGCTCACGCCACTCCACCCACACCTCCACCCTGCAGCCAGTGACAGACATTGAGGTGCACCTTGGACTCTTTGGCCCCAGAATTCACACCATTCTCTTATGCTGCACCTATTTCCAGTGTATTTCTCTATGGAACAAGGTGAATGTAAAGTCTGAACACCCAAGGTACACCTGGACACTTGTCAGTGTCTGCAGGGTAGGTGAGGTGAAATGTTGTGACTGTTATGGGTGACGACCAAAGTCGCACCTCAATGCCTGTCCATCTCTGCAGGGTGGGTGTGGAGCTGGCGTCAGTTCAATACATCACTGCCATTCCTATACTGCATCTGCCTAATTCCTGCACTTCCACTGCTAATACCAGCAAGCAAACATACGGCATTGACAAATGCTTGTTTTGCTTAGACACAGCTTCTAATGACATCATTATAGCAAGAGTGCTCAAGCAATTGTCTGGCTGTAATCTGCCCCAATCATTCGTAACTCATTGAATTTGTATGGAAGTTTGGAATGCCTATTCACCATGGCAGAGGGCATTCTTTGTGGTGTGGGTTTATTTTTGGGAGGGATTACATTGTGAAGATTCATGGTTTAATATTTGAAATTCATGCTGTCTCATTAATAACACATTTGTAGAATAACATGCATTTAAAAATAAATTAGGAATGACTGATGGGCTGTCTTGATGGTCTGGATGCTATGATTCCAGTCAGTCACCACCCTCATGAGGGAGGGTATACTATTATGATAAAATGTGAGGTAGAATCTCATTCACAAATATAGTTAGAGGAGAGTCAATGGCTTTGTTATGCATAAAGTTTGGATGACGTGGACTTCTCTGCATTTAATAATTAGCCTATATATGTCTTTGCTTGCTAATAAAAATCATTTATATAAAAATGAAGCTTCTAGAGAGAAAAAAATGTTGTGATCTTGGTGGGATTTTAACCAGAGCTTTTGTTCAAAAGGTTTGTATTTTGTTCACCACACCACGGGATCTATTTGAAAGTCAAGATGATTTTGTTATCTTTGTTTTCTTTGGAGAAATGGATTGTCTGGCTGTAATCTGCCTTACTGTCTGCAAATACATGGGATGGTAGTGATACCCAAGTTATGAGAAGTAAAGCAATGAAACTTAGAAACACTAGTCACAACCCAAACTGTATCCCATTACTAATTAGTTGTTACAGGAAAGTTCATACTCAGGGTTCCCCACAGTATAACATTGCTGGCCTTCTGTGCAGTCAGTTACCCTCCTATACTGTGCTTGCTCCCACCACCTAATGCATCATGCCATTCCATGTATCCACCACCACACTGATGAATTAAACATTTCTCACGTTTCCCTTAAAATTACATATTGTACCACCTTGGTCTAGTATTCCTTCTAACTTTGAAGATGTCGTCCCCTGCACTTTCATTATGCCATTTGTGTACTTGAATGTTACTATCATGTCTGCCCTCTCACTTCTCTCCTCCAACATGTGCATATTGAGGTCCTTTAATCTCCCTCATATGTCCTCTGTTGCAAGACCTGTACCATCTTATTCTCCCTCATCTGGACCATCCTTACTCTGTAAATGTCCTTATGATGGACTTTTGCTGATGGCCCTGAATCAGAATCTCTATATTGTTGCATTATTACCAGATTCGTTTGGTGACCCACAGTACCTTGGCTTCCCTTCTTATACTGTATCTTTGTTGTCTTTACCCATCTCTGACTTACAGTTCAACTCCCAGGCCTTTGTTTTAAACCCCAGTACCAGTCCCCCAGGATCAGAGAATTACCGGTATATTTAAGTGGGAGGGAGGGCAGGGACAATAACTTAAGCTATGGACCCTGCAATAAAGTGAGACTTGACAGACCAAATTGCCTTCTTCTGCTGGCTTCTTCGTATGTTCTTGTGTCCCAGCCATGCTATTCAGTTTATCAGTTTCTAGATTGCTACTATGTCAAGGTCTGCCTCTCTATCAAGGCCTCCAGGTCAAGTATTTTATTTTACAGGCAGTAGACATTAGTCACCATGGTCTTCCATATTTTGCATCCTAGATGACTTCTCATGTCACCTTTACTGCTCCCCTGCTGCTTTCACCTAACACAGTTCCCTTTAGAGTGAACCTGAAATGTTATCCTCAACCCTCCCCATACCCACACACAGATGCTTCAGTTACTGTGCCGTCAGTTTATTATCCTGTTTGTGATCACTGGGGGTGATACTAAGCCTCCTGTCCATCACTGCTTTCTGCCTTTGGTCATTTTATATGCATACTGATGCAGTATTTTAACTTTTCACTTGGAACCCTGCAGTGTCCTCTTTCCAGACATATGCAGGCCTTCATTTTATACAAGTTGTATGTGTCTAGATGTATTCACGTACCATAGTATTACTAGGATTGTTGAATAATCATGCACTATCATTTCAATTGGTTTATTGACCTCCTATTACCAATGTCTTGGTCGGGCCTATGACTTATGCCTGTAGTTGCCATCTAATCTCTGATCTCCAAGGAACCATGGCTGCCATTGGGATCTATGTGATAACGGTGAAAGCCTAAATGTGATCGCCATTATCAAGAAGTCAAGAGTGCCTTAAATTTTTTGGCAGTCTGACAGCCCTGCACACAGCAAAACGGTGCCAAGGACTTATTTTTTAATGTTTTACCCCCAGGGCTTCACCCCTGCTCCCCCTACTAAAGGATTCTCAACTCCAGAGGGTGCATGTCAGGTGGGTGAAACATTAAAATAAAGGTTCAGGCTGGGTGCAATGAAAATGTACCAGCACCAAGACATGAACCCAGTACCCTTCCGAACATTGCTGGCAGCCCACCTAACACACCACATCATTGGCTTGGCAGACCACTGTGGCACAACCCTCACTGCGTGCACACTTGCCCCCACATGTACGTATAGTGACATCCTATTGCTATATTTGCTGACCCCCCATATGGCTGCCCTGCACTACTGTAGCCCTAGCAGGATGCGCATGGGAGTGGGTCGCCATTATTATCAGCCATTTCCCATCACCCTAATCGTGGGTACCTGGCATTACACTGTACTAAGTATTGTCTGACTGCAAGACTAATGGTCACTGGGTCGATGACAGTCTAAGGACTTCTAATTATGCCTCACTTGGCATTTTTCATATACCGCAGATTATGATCAACCCATATTGTGAAGAATAATTAAAATTGGCCTATGTGACCAATGTAGGGTGCAATAGAATATATTGCATCGTGGCAGTAGTTATGTAACAATATACCACTCCATGGTGTGGGTATTCTGGTGGATTTACCATGCCTGGTGTGGTTTGGTTGTGAGTGCAGCCGAGTGAAATGGTAACTCCACCAGTGTACCTACACCCTGGGAGAGTATATTGCTATTATGCTATGGTACTTTTAGATTTAGATATAAAATAAAAAATGCTTTTTTGATATTTTCATTTGTTTTGGATGTATTTTAGGGCTGCAAAAACAAACTTGTATGCCTGGTGACATCTGCATTGAACATACCCACCCCTGTAGTTGTCTCCTGGTCTGTTATCTAATGATGTGGAACCTATGTAAAGAGCTTCTGCTCAAAGGTATTAATTCAAGACATCAATAAACAAACAAAATATTTCAGCTGCCTTACAACAATCTACGTTACACTCTCCTGACAATCCTGATCAGTATTGTTTAAGCTTTCCTTTTGTAAAATTGTCATCCACTCCATCTGGTAATTGTTTTACATTCACTTTTGAAATGTTAAATTTTGACTTGATGTAATAAAAGTTGTACTCAGTTTTAAAATAACTGTCCAACATTTATACTTAGCTAGCATCACCATCTCATGATGTTAGCTGTTATTCACATTTTCAATATATCTTTTGTGTTTATTATTCACAGAATGACAACAGGACCTGATTGTGATTAGGAAACAGAAACATCTGTTGATTCTGATGATATTGATGCAACTGATAGCTGTAGCGGTCATTCCACAGAAGATGATGAGGATGATGATATGGGTGATGAACTGTCTGCTAGAGTGTCAATACTTGGCATTCAGCCTTACCGTTTCGAGCCTGTTGCCAGGCCTGATGCTCAAACTTCTAATGGTGGCAGTACACCAGTTACACTGCCAGATCTACAAACCCAAATGGACAGTAATTCATGACATATGTAGCGATTTGACTTATTATTCTTATATCTTTTCCAGATGTTGTACTTTATTGTTTGAATTGCTTAAACTGTAATGTAACTGATAAAGAAAGATTTAAGCGTAGTTCATTATGTTGTTTTAGTGCTAGTATGTGTGCTCAATAAACAAACCTCAGGGTGATGTTTATGTTGGGATTTACCAGAAATTGCTTTTTAGCCCATTGTCTGCCAGCCATTTAGTGAACCATATTGATTTGCTTGTTCATCTTTTCATTTGTCCACAATCCCAATGCATATGTTGGTTACCTCCACTATGGTCCCTTTAGTTTACCCTCACTGTTACTCCACTCTCTGTTATGAAAACATTAGAAAATGGCTAAGTAAACCTAGCATTCTGATTGGCTCGGACAGTAACAGTAGCGCCTGTTGAAAAATGAGTGCCAATTTAGGGTGCCCCATTACCAAGGGTAGGATTTGGCAACCTGAATTTTCACTCTAACTAGCTGACATTTTTTTCCCGCTAAGGCAGAAGTGATGGAGGAAGGCCCCCTGATAGATGTGTCTTGTCCCCACAATCCCATATCCGTATAACCACACCATAAATAAAAAAGTGCTATAATTTCTAAATAAATCTTTTCAAAGCACAACAGTTACTGCAGATCTGTCCATCCAAACTGGCTGTTCTAGTAGTGGTACCTACCAGCAATGAATCTGCAGGTCTGGGCAGCCAAATGTAACAAATTTCCACCTCTGCTCCTTAGTCCATGCTGCTCTCACACATCAACCTGTACTGCTACAAGCTCCCTCCTCTGTCCTGACAGAAGTTTAAAACACATCCCTCACACAGTGTTACAAGTGTTATATAATCCATGACAACGCTTGATTCCTTAGTCATCTTCTAATGACTTTAGTCTCTTGGTTACCTAGAGCAAGATATACCTTCTGGTAGGTGGTAGGTGCATAACTTTGAGGCTTATGACTATTCATCTTTCTCTAACAGAACTAGGAGGCAGTACAGTGCAGTGGTTTAAGGCTCTGAGTTGTAAATCTTAAAACCTGGGTTTGAATCCCACAGCCCCCACTTGCATACTATGTGACTCTGAGCAAGTCACTTAACTTCCTTGTGCTCCCAGGTTGCCCTGCAAACAAGCTTTCAACTTAGTGTGTTTTCTGGTTTAAAATAAAAAATACTACCATTGTGTGGATGTGCCCTGTATACCACCATCTTGTCCCCCTCACTCATTTCTTAGAGGGTATACATATTAAGCCCTTTTATGCACTCTTCATATTGCTTATGGGTCAAACTCTGCACTAATTTAGTTGCCCTGCTCTGGACAGTCTACATCCTGTCTATGTCCTTGCAGAGATGGGATCTCAAGAGATGCACACAGTCTCCAGATGTCTGTACAGTGGGGTAACAAATTCCTGTTTTCTCCTTGTGATACCTCTCCCTGTGTACAGTAATCCCCCAGCTCTGCTTACTGCCTTCTCACATTGCTTGCCTGCTTTTAGGTCCTATCATCTATAAAACATTAAAAGGACCTGTCCCAGTATTGAACTCTGTGGCACCCCTCTAGTAACCCTCTTTTTTCATGAAGGTGTTTTTCCTCCTTTGACCTGGGCATGTCTCAGCCTTCAAGTACCTTCAAACATATCTATGCTGCAGTGGATAATGTGGGATCAACACTTAACAGGCAGGCTGTGTTCTATTTAAGAGGTTAAAATATTTTTGTGGACTTTGTTTATTCTCCATTCCAGGAACTTTCTCTGGCTGTCCCTACTCACCTGCTATCACTCTACCACCCACCTGATCACCTGCATCCTTAGATGTAGCTGTCTCGACTAACGTCTGCCAGCAGATCCCCAGTTATGAGCCCCCTTGAGGTAGGGCCACCTCCACTTCAGAGCTTTATGTAGAATCAAGAACTCCTCTAGTGGGATGGTATAGCCCCTCCTCCCTCCCTTCAGGCTCCCAACCTCAGCCAGTTCCACTTTTATAGGCACTTGATTTGATTGACAACAGGAACCTTCTGTTTGGGAGAAGGAAGAGAGTGATCACAGAGACACAAAAGACCCCCAATCCTAGAAGGAAAATAGTAGCCTCCCTCAGCCCCTAGCTGCTGGATGTCTGTCTCTGAGCAAGTAAAAGGAGAATATGGAGGAATTCAGGGTGTTCCTGTACCAGAACATGAATGGCAGGAGTTGTAAAGGCACAGAGGCAGTAGGAACGTTAGGAAAACAAAACAAACAACTCCCACCCCCACACTCACAAAATAAGTATACAGAGAGTGGAAAGGGTAAGCATACAAAACAACAACCAGGATTTGGGGACCTCCTCTCCCATCCAGGGACCACTAGACCTAACCCAGCTGCCTCAGAGGTTGCAAAGAAACAGGAGCGGTTGGAACATGGTGGGGTCAAAGAGGAAGAGGGTGGAGGAACAGATGCACATCCCTCCAGTTGTACCTCTACACAATTTGTACACCGTTCTGTCAGAGCGTATTTCCTCTATGGAGGGGCCTCAGTGTAGAACAAGGAGGATGCTGAGAATATCCACAAAGGAGACTCACAGGAGGGTTGAATGGTAACCTTCTCGGAGTTGCTGCCTGTTTATGGCATGAGTGAGGATAGGGTACTCCTCACCATGAGATTCAATCAATAGAGGAAAAGTGATGCAGAGCTCAGGGCTTTGGCATCATTGGGGACTGGGGTCCACCCAGAGAGATACAGGCCTATACTGGTGTGATAGTCTGCATTCTGGCAAAGTTGGAGGAATGGTCAAAAGTATGGCTGCTTAGATTCAATGCAAAGAAGTGCAAAGTAATGCACATAGGAAACAAAAATCCAAGGAAAGAGTACACAATGCAGGAGGGGCCCTAACAACAAAAAGAAATGGACAGGGGACCTGGGGTAGTCATATCAGATGACTTAAAGCTAAGTGAGCAATGTGAGAAGGCAGTTAAGAGAACTGGGGACACTGGGATGTATAGGAAGAGGCATCATCAGTAGAAAACATGAGGATGTTATCCTCTGTACAGACAGCTGGTGAGACCCCATCTGAGCACTTGAGGCATCGCTGGAGACCCCAGCTCTGCAAGGACATAGACAGGATGAAGGCAGACTAGAAGAGGGCATTAAAATGGTGCAGAGTCTGCACCAGATGCCATATGAAGAGAGACTAAAGGGGTATACACGCAAGGACAGGCAGGAGAGTGGAACATGATAGAAACTTTCAAGTACCTCAAGGAATCAACAAGGTCCAGGAGGGTAGCATCTTAGGAATGGTGGTTTGAGACTGGTGGGATGCCAGTCCAGTGGCTGTGTAGTTGTCTTGGAAGGGTGCTCAGCCAGGTGCAGTCTTGTCTGTGGACTGGAAGTGAGTACAGGCAAAGTACTGTTTTTGGAAGTGGGGGGCATTACACTACATGCATTGCAGACACTACAGTGTGCCCTGTGCATTTCAGGTTTAGTGTTGTGTCATTTGCACTGCCAACATTTAAAGTTGGTGGAGGTTATAAAAACATGCTGTCATGACTGGGAGGGTTGGGGGAACTTTCAATAAGTGGAAAAGTCATAATGGCATTTGCTTGCCACATGAATCACATGTTAGTGTCACAGATATCACTCATTACAAGCAGCATCACATATTGTGGTTTAGCGTGGGAATGGAGACACAAGCTAGTCATACAAAGGTGAAGGTATTAGACTTAAAGCAGGCAGACCAATCTGAAATAGGCAGGTGTATCAAAGTAACCCTAGATAAGGGAAGTTAAGGGAGGTTGAGGAGCTGTGATATAAACTAAAGGGCACCATAGCTAAAGTGACATACCAATGTATCAGGTTGGTGTCCAAATACTGTAGAATAAAAGGGAGGAAACCACTATGAACTCAAAAGAAGTGGCAAACAAAGTAAGAGCTTACAGGGTTGGTTTCAGGAAGTATAAAGAAACACTAAGAGAGAAGACAAGGATGTGTTTATTGAGAACCTAAGGAAGCAGTTAAGGCTGTTAGGAGAGTAGAGACATGAGCTGAAGAGTGATTAGCACAGGCTGAGAAGAAAGTGGCTGAGACATTCCATGGGTAAAGCAATTAAATAAGAAGAAACAGGAGATGGATAGTGAGGCTACATTGGGAGGAAGGAGAGTGTTAAGGAGCGAGACAAGGAGAAGGCAGAAATATAGAACAAATAGTCTTGTACAGCATTCACTGACGAGGGGAGAGTCAGGAACCACAGCTGGGCAACAGATGCATAGAGAGGAAGAGGTGGTCACCAGCCCATTTTTTGCTGCATAGAGAATCCTGAGGAGTTCTCTTATCTAAAGAAAGAGTCAGTGGGTCATCATTTCAGATGACCAAAGGAGTCAAATCAGAAAACAAAGTTTTAGAGGAGAGCCAGTGGCATGCAGGGATGCATAGCAAGAGGTATCTAGCAGAAGTGGAGGTGACAATGCTGTTGTATGAAACACTAGTGAGGCCTAACTAAGGATACTGTATGCAGTTCTGTGGGCCACACCTTTCACAAAAAAGTGGTTCTGGGAAGAGTTGAATGGTGATAGGGAGGGAGTTCATATAGTGCCACAGAATTTGTTATTTGGGGTGTATTTGCATTCAAAATAGTTTTATATAGTGCCAGACTACCGCATTCTCCTTACTTATCCTGAAGCACTTTTCTATGTTTAGTATGTGATATCATCAATGACATCACAACATATGTTAGCCAATGACAGGACTGTATTCAGTGACAGAAATGAATAAATCATGCTGCAGAAATCAGAAAATTATTCCACACAAACATAGAAGCACTGTCGCAGAAATTGAAAGTTGCTGACACAATACACTATGCACACTGCCCATAGTGAATAATCCTAACCAAACTTTCTACTGTGATAGTCTGTGCAACCATGCATGAAATAAGTTATTAATAAATGGGGCAGATTGCAAGCAGACAGTCCCTTAAGTGCTATTTACTACAATGATTTTAATCTGGACTTTCTCCAAAGAAACAAAGATAACAAGAATAATTTTGCTCTCAAGCTAGGTCCTGTGGTGTGGTGGACTAGATACATATCTTTGAACAAAGAACCTATTACCAAGTGGGTACCACCAGTGAATGCCTGTAACACTGGTTGCTTTTTAATCTAAGCATTATGTACTGTACTGTTTTGCTTTGCCGTGATGTATTGCTTCTTGATGAGGTGCCTTTGTAAATGAGTCTTTGACCCAAAGGCCTGTAAACTGATAATCTAATAAATAAAATAAATAAATAAAATAAAACAAAAGGCTCTGGGTTAGAATCCCACCACTATCATAATATTTTTTTCCTCTCTGGAAGCTTCATTTTGTTATATAAATGTATTTTATATTAGCAAGCAAAGACATATATAGACTAGTTATACAGTGCAGAGAAGTTCACGCCATCCAAGCCATTGACTCTCCTCTAGCTATATTTGCAGAATGAGATTCTACTTCATTTGATCATAATAGTATGCCCTCCCTCATGAGGGTGGTGACTAACTGGAATCATAGCGCATGCACCCCCAACCTTCAAGACAACCCATCAGTCATTCCCAATTTATTGTTTAAATGCATGTTATTCTACAAATGTTTTATTAATGAGACAGCATGAATTTGAAATATTAAGCCATGAATCTTCACAATGGAATCCCCTGCCCCCAAAAATAATACACCCACACCACAAAGAACCCTTTGCCGTGGTGAATGGGCATCCCAAACATCCATACAAATTCAATGAGATATGAATGATGACTGGGCAGATTACAGCCAGACAATCGCTTGAGCACTATTTGCTATAATGATGTCATTATAAGCTGTGTCTAACAAAACAACAGTTACAAAAATCACTTTTGCTAACACGCAGCTAGGTAGGTAGTGGCTTAGTGCTTCTCCTTTGGGCATAAAGCTGTTACACGAGGTCCCTGCACCTAATAGGTACCCTCAGAGGTACACCGTAGACAGCTAGCACTTATATATTATATGTTATACTAACATATAGGGCTAAGGACATCTTCCGTATAAGAGTAGATGTCAGGATATGAATACATATTGTTGTAATACACTTTGCTTGCTAATACATATATTCTGCTATGTATTTTTCTGTGTATTTCTTACTTGTAAGATGCAAAGACACCTGTGTCCATGGAGTAATTATAATATGTAAGATGGCACTGCCACCTTTGATGATTTGTACCACTACACTGAGTTATGTAAGACTCTGTATAAGAGCTCTTTGTTCTCAAACTGATGACTTTACAGAATTGTATAATGTTATCTTGGACCTCTAATTTAGCCAATAGAGCTCATCTCTGTAACTAGAAATGTTTCTATCTTACGGTAACCATAGTAATTATCATAAGTATATAATGTAATGCACAAGCCTTATACCTCGGAGACCTGAGAGACCCCAAGAGACACAAAGAAACCTCGAGGTGTAGGGAACGCTTAGCACTGGCTCCCGGTTTGTATTGGTAAGAACTGTTTAGGGCAATTGTGATTTGTCCCTTTGGTAGTAACAAACTTGTTTTCCACTCTACTGCAACGTGTCTGTGATTACTTGCATTCCCAATATCGTCAAGAATCTGAAAGTGAGGTTTAGACCTCCAACAAATTGCGACTTAGTAAGCGATATTTGGTATTTGTAAGTTTTCACTTGTTGCTTAAACTTTTCTCTTCCCACAGGGACAGTAGGTGTACACCTCTTATCACCTCTCCCATTTTAAAACTACTTTGTAGTAACTTGCAAAGTCTGGCTGTCTTTTCGGTGTGTTTGATACCATCTCGACCCACTCCATAGCACTTCTGAACTGCAAGCCTCACAACTTATACAGTAGCCCAGTTGTATAAAGTGCTCAAGGCTGTGGATCAATATGCAGCACAATGCCCTTTTCACAGTTTGAATTTTTGTTCCTCCCACACAATGGCCACCTTATCAAATATCTGCTCAGAACTGAGACTCGATGTCTCGAACTTCCTTGCCTCCTATGGAGGATGGCTGACTTTGTGCAGGATGCAAGTCAATCTGAAAACCCTATACTGGGATTTCAACCCAGTACACAGAGATGAGACAATCAGCCAATAAGCATCAAGCTAAAGGGTTGATGGTCACCGCTCCCTACGCTGCACTGGAAGCTCCGGCAAGGTTTCGAACCCTCGATCTGCAGATTTCATCTCTTAAGGAACAGATGGGTTTGCAGGAAACAGAATGTATAAGACTGCAGCAGAACTTGAGTCTGAACCCAAACTCTGCAAAATGAAAAGGATTCACTATTGCATCATTCAGCTCAAGCTGGAGAACAGGAACCGTATGTTGAAGCAGAAGTGTGAAAGTTTGAGACAGGATAAGAGTCAGGCAGTGCAATGAATGATTTGTTGAGTGCTGCTAATGCTCAGTTGAGTGATGAAATGGGTGAACTGGCAGGACTAGATAAACCAGGTACGTAATGACTTAGAAGTGTCTATCAGGGACAATCGCGAATTGAGTGCTGTGTATAGAGTGTTGCAAAAGCAAAGCAAGATAAGGTTGATATGGATGTTGCAAGTGTGAGTCACAATGAATGTAGAACTAAGATGGTGAAACTGCGCCATCAGTGAGAGGTTCTGGCTGGACATGTTAAGCAATGGGAGGCGATAGCTTCGCTTTCCATATGTCATCAGAAGGGGAGTTGTCTGATGACTTTATATTCACAGCACAATGCCCAGTCACACCCCTACTATGGCCCAGAGACTACACCCAGTCATCTACAACATGGCGGGTCCCCACCCCCAACTCCCCACGCCATATGTCATCGACGTTGTAGACACTCATCATGGGAGATGCCAACATGGCGGCCCCCATGATGGGGAGCAGGCCCAAGTTTGGTCCTGACGGCACCTCCGCAGTCGCTATTAATGTGGGAAGACAGGCAGGAGATAGAAACCATGATTGAAACTGCGATAGGCAATGTACCTCTTCCTGAGAGGAGTAAATGGGCTATTAAAACCCAGATTAGGCAGCTTCTGCAAGAGGCTGGCACTCAGGAAGGTATTGTCCGCACTGCAGCCAAAGCTGCAGCTTGGCTGCCTGGATGGCGCGAGACAATCTACCTCTGCCTGATCGATCCAGTAATCCCTCATAAATGGCCTACTCTGTTCAGCAAATTGCTGACAGCATCAGTCGGATGAATCCGTCCGACAACCTCAGCTGTCACTTGGAAAGATACGCTCCAAATGCAAGATGCTTAGCCTCGCTGCTGAATATCAGGTCCAAATACTCACGCCAGACAATTGATCCTGGTTTGTGGGCTAAACTCCCGATGCTGTACGCCAGGATGGGAACACACCTTGGCAAGGTTGCAGCTGAGCTCATATCTGCTCACAGCCCAGGTGTAGTAGGAGTGATGCTTCCATATCCTGTGAAGCAGAATACAAAGGAGTCAGTGACTTACCACCAGAGACTCTGGATGGCCTACCAAGCATGAAAGCACTTGGCACAAGAAGCTGAAGATGTAGATCTTATTGAATATAAGACCTTGTTCCTTAGGAACATGATTCCAGCAGTAAGAGAAAAGGTAGAGTCAACCACCAACCCCAATATGGATAGGTTTGCCGACATCCTTCGGAAAACCAAAAGAGTGTACCAACTCTATATCCGTGATCTGGGCTCCGGTTCCAAAAGGTAGCGACCGGAGTCCACCCGAGGCCAGGACGCACTACACAGTGGAAGAGCAGGCCCAATGCCAGCAGGCCCAACATCAGCAAGCCGCTCCAGCTGATAATCAACAACCCCAACAGGCCTATCAACAGCAACCACAACAGCAGCAACAATGGGGTGGGAACCAGAATTGGCATAAGAATAGGAAGCATAAGGGTAGAGGTAAACCGCAACAGCAAAGAACAGGCCTTTCATATAGGGAGATAGCTGAAGAGAATCAGAAAATTCCAAGAGCTCCTGGGACAAGTACACTCTGTGGTGGATGCTGTTCCCACACAGGCCCTTGTGGCAGTACAACCAGCAACCCAGGCCCTAACCAGTCATGGGGACACCGTGGTAGCAGGCCTCAGGCCCATTCAGGCCTGGAACCCAGAAGCTCCTCCCTATATAACATCAGTGCAACATGGTGAAGTGATTCACATGAGTCAGGCCCACCTCTACATGCTTCTGGCAGTACAGATTGACAATTACAGGCCCCAGTCCAGATTATAAACAAGTTAGTCTTGGATCCAAACAGAAGGCCCTGCACTGAGGCCGAGGTCGGGGCCGCCTACTAGTAGTTTTGTTAGATACAGGTGCAGCTGTATCTGTGCTACATGATGAACACCTGACACATTGCCTTGGTCCACTGTATGGAGGACCAACATGTCAGGAGTTGATGGTACTAGGCTACCTGCATACTATTCCCTACCCCTACCGGAGAGCTAGGCCATCTAAAGGCCTCACACACTTTCCAACTAATGGTACTGCATGATCATCCTAGTATCATAGGGATTGATTTTCTCTCACCACACAGCTGTGTGGTGGACCTAGCTAACATGCTACTGATACAGATTCAGTGTCAATACCATACCATTTTGATTCCTGATTCACACGTTGTGGCAAAGATATCTGCCAATGACAAAGAGTACAACATCATAGTTTTGTTCAAGAATCATGAACTTTTCCCAAACTCCTCCTATTTTGCAATGACACTTGGAAGTGCTTGCAATCAGCAAGCATGACTGTGGTAGAATGCACACTGTCATCGAGTGCCAGGACCGGCACATGAGAGGCAAAGGCATTACTTTTTCCCAACTGAGGCCTTGCCTTCCCTCAGAGAAACAATCAAGTCACTCCTCAAGCAAGGAGTAATCAGAACTTGTGTTTCCACTGCCAACTCCCAGTGTGGTCTGTGAAGAAACCTACAGGTGCGTGGAGACTTACTATTGACTACAGGAAACTGAATCAGGTCACCCCAGTTGTTCTCCAACTGTGGCATCAGCACCAGATGTGCTACAACTTCTGACCCTTGATTTGAAATGGTTCAGTGCCCTGTACATCTCCAATGGTTTTGGTCATTGCCTTTGGCCCTTAAGAGTCAATATAAGTTTGTCTTCACCTTTGAAGGAAGACAGTACACGTGGATTTGCTTGCCACAAGGATTCCATAACAGTCCATAACAGTCCATCCCTGTTCCATCTCCACATGATGGATGCCCTTGAGAGTTTCTCTACTCCCAATGTCTCTTGTAATATGTGGACAACCTGCTGCTGGCAACAACCACACAGGAACAACATTTGATCTCTTGGACGAACTACTGACTCTCATTTAGAAAGCAGGCCTGAAATGTAACTCAGCAAATGCACAATTATGTCAGAAAGAAGTACTCTTTCTGGGTCTAAAATAATTGACCTAGGTCGAAGCTCTACCTGGATGAAGGTACAGGAATTGCAAGACTTGCCATTGTCCACCAGTGGCAACTCTTCAAGGTTTCTAGGTATGGGGAATTATTCGAGAGATTTTATTTGTGATTTTGCTCAGAAAGCTGCTCCTCTGTATCAGCTACTCAAAAGGATGTACCATGGACTTGGGACCCTATACACCCAGGCTGTGACATCACTGAAGCAGGTCTTGGCCTCCCACTCGAGCTCTGGTCAACCCCAATCCAGCACTGCCATTCCATCTGGAATGTGCCACTCTGACATTGTCATTTAGCAGTGTTGGCTCTAAAGGTGCATGGCACCTTGAGACCCATTGCATATGCTCACAGCTCTTGGACCCCAGTTGAACAGAAGCACGGCCTTTGTGAAAGGAACCTTCTGGCCACCTACTTGGCTGTCAAGCACTTCCTGTATATCATTGGGTACTCACCACCCATCATCAACACCAACCACATCCTGACTACCTTTCTGCTCTCAGATGGAGTGAAGGATGGATCTGTCTCGAATACCAGATTGACACACTGGTCACTTTCTTCTCCAGGACAGAGACATACAGGTACAACCAACTAAAGTTCCATCTATGTTAGCTCATGGCCTCCTTTCCAGGGGAGAACCCCATGACTGTACATTACAGTCACCTGATCTTCCAGATCCAGGTCCTTTCCTCCCTGCCATGCCACAAATACTTGACAACACTTCTTTGTGCCGTGTCTTTACTGATGGTTCAGCATCCTACTATCAAGGAGAACAAATTGCTGGATGGGCATTCTAGTGATCGACCCTTTCATGGGAACACTGTCAAAATATCTAAGTGCTGTAGTGTATCATCAACAATATGCAGAGATGGCAGCGGTGGCCTGTGCCCTCGAGTTCATCCAGCATGGAACTGAGGATACCATTATCTTTACTGACTCTAACTGGGTTTGTTGTTCTCTTACAAAATTTCTTCCTTCTGGCAGAAGAACTCCTTCCTCTCCTCTCGATGGCAGCCCAGTGAAATACAAGGAATTGATAATATACATACATTCTGGCACAAACATTTGCACACAAACTCTATGTACACAAAGTCAAAGTTCACTCTCTCTCCATGACCCCTACCATGCCTTCAATTACACAGCAGACACCCTTGCTAAGGAAGGGCCACAGGGGGCATCTGATGATGGACCATCCAGAGGCTAATGCAGCTGTACACATTGCAGCACTCAGAAGGATTTTGAACTATACAATTGTTATAACTTATGTAACACTTTTGCAAAAAACAGAATGTAGAAAGGGTTCCATATAAACTAAAAACGTCTCTATTTGATCACTACAAATAAAAGCTAGTCTTTCATAGTTTGAGCTGGTAGTAATATCTTCTAACCATTCAGACAAGGTGGGGGTTGTTTCCATCGTCTGAGAATAATATTTTGGCTGAGATCAATGCAGTCAATAGCCATGGGATATTATGTGTAGACCAACGTTTTAGATTTGAAGTGATACCCAACATCACTAGTTTATCAGTAGGTACAATCTTTCTGTTCAAAATTTTTTCACATGCCTCAAAACTTCTTCCCAGAATTTCTGAAATAGTGGGCATGACCAGATAATGTGTGTAATAGTGTCAATGTATTTTAAGCATCTCCAACAAGTATTGGTGTCAGATATACCCAATTTAAACATTTTCTCAGGGTGTGGTGCCATCTATGAACAATTGTACAATGCACCAACCTGCCTTTTCACCTCTTTACAAGCCTTAAGACTATTTATCCAACTATGATCCCATTCAGTCTATAAAATAGGAGATTTTAACTCAACTTCCCATTTTTGGATTAATGATTCAACCAGATTTTCTTTAGAGTCTATAATCATATTGTATATAATTTGTAGCCCTTGTAAGTAGAGAATATTTTGTCTAGGGTGATGGGGTAGTGATACTGTATTATTAATGTTCTTCTCAAAATTTGTCTGAGTTGTAAATATCTAAAAATTCAGTCCTCGCAACTTATATTTCTTGGCTATATCAAAAAGGCAACAGGCTACACGTGTTATGATCTATTAGGTCACTTATGTAGCAAAAACCCTGTCTATCTATTCCTTCCAAACCAGTGTATTTCCCTCTATTTGAAAGTTTGCTGTTCCAAATAGGACAATGTGGTAGTGTACTGGGTTCCACTCTAATGCCTTAGCAATGTTGAACCAGGCAGACAATAAAGCTTTTAGCATAGGGTGAGACTTGACTTCTTGGGTAGTTCCTCAAATAATGTGACTCTAGGATTTGTTCCTTTCAGTAAGCATGTCTCAATGTCCACCCATCCAGGAATTAGATTAATGTCCTGTAGCCATAAAGAGTGAATATTCTGAGCTGCTAAAAGGTGTCATGTCTTGTTCTGAAATCTGGATAAATGAATCCACCCTGCTCCTGGGTTGCTGTAGTTTAGCTTAGAAATACATGGAGATTTATCCTCCCATAGATATTTTAGTAAACTGAGTCAAGCAATTTATAATTTTTCACTGGGAATTGGAGTGGTAAGTGACGTAATAGATAGTAAACTTTAGGAGCAAGAATCATGTTTATTGCTTGTATTTTGCCCCAGAAAGACAGAAGCATTGGATGCCATTTCTAAATCTTGCTTTAAAGAGTCTATTAACTTTGTAAAATTAAGAGAGATAATTTTCTGAATATCAGCACACAAATCTAAGCAAAGGAAAGTAACAGTATTGGTAGATATCTTAAATTTAGATTGAGTAAAGTCGTTGCTAGTAATTTGCTTTGATAGCGGCAATATCACAGATTTTCCAAAGTTTATCTTAAAACCTGGAATTAAAGAGAATTCTCCAATAAGATTCAGCAAGGACATATGGATTTACCTGGATCTGAGAGAGTAAGTAATAAGTCATCAGCATAGGCCATGAGTTTATTGAATTTACTCAACCCTGTGCCTTTAATCTCAGTGGTTGACCTAATTTTAATGAGTAAAGGTTCTAAAGCTAGAATAAACAACAAAGGTGAAAGAGGGCATCCTTGTCTAGTCCCTCTGTTTATGTCAATTTTATCTGAAAGCACTCCATTTACTTTAACTTTGGCAGATATCTGATTATATAAAATTCCCACCCAGCCACAAAACTGTTCCCCTAGATTATATTTAGTCAGAATGCTCTGCAAGTATCCCCACTCCAGCCTGTCAAAAGCTTTGTTAGCATCCAGTGATAATAAAAGGGTTTAGTGGTTGAGTTTTTGCACACTATCTCTTGACCATATTGGCAACAGTACAGAGCACAAATCTGTATTTGTTTAATAAATTATGAATAAAATACAGACCTTATTTTAAGTGCACACCCAAGTCTCTTGAATACTCTCCACACACCCACACATACACATGCATATATGTAAATATATATATGTTTTTACTTCAGTGTAGCTACATTTATGTATAGCATCTAGCTTGCAAGAAAACCTCTGGGGCATGAACACTGTGCAAAAGAACATGGGTGTGCAGGATCTCTTAGAAGAGGAGACATCCACCACAGGGTACTGTGTAATATATTGCATCACACCATTACTTGCCTCAAAATAGATTAGATGGCTTGTTTTAATGGGTTCTTGCTATCTGTGTGCTTTCAGAAACTTCTCCACCACTTCCTCCGAAACATAACTGTAGCTTCAATTCCAATTTGAAATAGCAGCATCAAGGGAAAGTCTTGGAAAAGTAAGTATTACAAAAGGTGGTAAAATAAGTAATATTTGTTTTGGTTAGTCTGGTAGGTATATCCATCATATCAGCTACTGTAAAGTATAATGTCAGAATATTGGCACTTTAATAGAATATTTATTAATGATAAGTATGTGTCAGACTGTGACTTAAAATACTTGGTTCCTTCCCCAACTGTGGATACTCATCACTGGCAGCAATTTCAGGTTTTCATGTTTCTTTTCCTTTGTAAAATGGCAAGAAAAATCTAAAATTCCATTGGCCAAGAGATATCACCTGTCCATGCATTAAATTCCTAGTACCATGGTTAGGTGTCAGATCTTATTAACAAGGCAGCTGCCTAACTGCCTATAAAATTGGGGATTATTTAATGTAAATATGCTATCATCTAAAATGTTTTAAATATGATTTCACAAAACAATCATATTAGAATGGTTCACTTCATATTTAATACAGATGAACATTGAACCATTTTATAAAAGCAATAAGCTACTTCAGGATATACATTAAATGTTTTGAATGCACTTCCCAGGGCATAAGGATGCATGACCTCTGGTCTCATGTCATTCATTAATGCACACCTCATCATGGCTTATTGCTCACTTGTAGTTTTGAATATTTTAGAACTGGCACTTTCATATGATCAACTGCTGTAATACTGTAGAGGTGCTATAATGCACTTATGGTTAGGGTGGCTGGTGAATTCTATGTTAAACTCAATTTTGTGTTTGCTGTTTGCAGAAAGATGGTTTTGGTATTATGGATTTTACAAAATTTTCATGATTAGTTATCCATGGAAGAACCTACAACCCCTGAAATTCTCATGTAATTCAATTCAATAGTTTTAGTCCTATTAAAGTGTGACAAATGCATTTTTCATTAATTTTCAGTGGTGCTGTTTTCCTGAATTTTCATCTCATCTAGAAAAAAGTATAAATTTTAAACTGTGAAATGTTGTGTGTATGACTTCATTAGTGGAATACTTTCTGCTTGCAAATTAAATTGCATGAAACAATACCTAATTTTCTGAGTGCTTCTAGTCAAAGGCAGAAGTAACAAGCATTTGTCAATGCCGAATGTTTGCTTGCTGGCATTGGCAGTGGTGTAGAAGTTACAGAGCTGCGAATAGGAATGGCAGTGAAGTATTGAACTGAAGCCAACCCACCACCACCCTGCAGAGTGACAGGCATTGGGGTGTGCCTTTGGGTTATCAGGCATAACAGCCACCATTTCACCACACACCCCACCCAGCAGACACTGACAAGTGTCACAGTGAGCCTTGGGGTCTTTTGGCCCTTGCACCCCATTTCATTAGGAAATATGGTGAGAATGGTGCATTTGAGAATGGGGTGAAGTTTGGGGTCAAGAGTCCAAAGCATACCTGATGCCTCTCACTGACTGCAGGAAGTGGAATGGTATGAGCATCACAGGCAAGAATCCCAAGTCACACCCCTGATGCCTTTCATTCTCTACAGGGTTGGGCGTTATGGTTGGGAACCCTAATACCTCAGGCATTCGTTGGTATTTTCACTCCAAATTTTCAACATGTTTTTTGTGACCCCACCTCATGAACAGGGGAATATCAGTTTGTTAGTCAAAGCTCTCTTATGCACAGTGACTACGGCATTCAGCACCACAGGTGCAAAACATTCAACAGGATGTAAAAATGACAGCTGTACTGTTCATGGTGAGGTTTAAAAATGGCAATGTTGCAAATCTGTAGTAAAAATATTAAAAAAATGGTGAAGTCATGAGCATACATAGAAACTGTGCAACGACACCGTAACATAATTAGGTTGGGGATTTTTACAGCAGATTGTCACTCAGGCATTTTGGTGCCTCCGATCATGAACAGTGTCACTGTAATTTTCTTTATCTGTCCTGAACAATGATTTCCCACAGCGACCACGCATCTCTGCGCTGAAAGTGTGAAACCACACTTCAGCCATGTTGTGAAAATGACAGCTGTACTGTTCATAAGGAAGTGTGGAAAATGCCACTGGTGAAAATCTGGACTGAAAATATTACAAAGTCATGAAACTAACGAGGGTGCATGGAAACTGCACAATGCTCACCGTAACACAGTCATTTTATGGACTTTGTCACCAAATTATCAACATAGCCATTTTAAGACCTCTGCTCATGAACAGTGTAACTGTGATTTTCTTAATCTGTCCTAAACATTGCTTTCATGACACCAACAGCACCATTGTGCGCTACATGTGCGAAAAATACATTTTGGGTGACATATGAAAATTTCAGCTGTACTGTTCATAGGAAGTGTAATAAAATGGCAATGTTGAAAATCTGGAGTGAAAATATTAAATTGCAAACTTACTAACATGCATAGGAACTGTGCAACGACACTCATAAAACAATCATTTTTAGGAATTTTTTCACCAAATTTTCAACATAGCCATTTTAAGACTTCTGCTCATGAACAGTGTCACTGTGATTTTCTTAATTTGTCCTGTACATTGATTTCAAGACACCGACTGCGCACCATTGTGTGCTACATGGGCGGAAACATGTTTTGGGTGAGATGTGAAAATGACAGCTGTACTACTCTATAAGAAGATGTGGTAAAATGGCAATGTTGAAAATCTGGAGAAAAATACTTGAAAATTCGCTGGAACGACGAAGCGCAGTATAGTAACTGTACAATGTACTCCATAAAACAGTCATTTTGGGAATTTTTCACCAAATTTTCAACATAGCCATTTTAAGACCTCTGCTCATGAACAGTGTCACTGTGATTTTCTTGACTTATCCCGGTACATTGATTTTACACATCGATCGCGCCATTGTGCACTACATGGGCGGAAACACGCTTTGGGTGAGATGAAAAATGGCAGCTGTACTACTCATAAGGAGGTGTGGTAAAATGGCAATGCTGAAAATCTGGAGTGGAAATATTGAAAATTCGCGAACTTACGAGCCTGCGTAGGAACTGGCGCAATGCGCGCTATAAACATTCATTTTGGAACTTTGGCACCAAATTTTCAACATGGGGTTTTAGGAGCTCTTCTCATGAATGATGTACACTGTCATGGCATTATTCAGGCCCGAAGCAGTGATTTTGTCGCAGTGACTGCGCAGTGACTGAGAAATCACTTGGCATGAATAACGCCATGACAGTGACATCATTCATGAGAAGGGTCTCAAAACCCCATGTTGAAAGTTTGCAAAAATTCCAAAAATGCCTGAGATATGCAACAAAGTTGAACCCCCCATCTAGCCCTTTATACAGCTTACGGCATTTCCTCAGTTCAGGGTCGGCTTTGAAGAGTGCAGATGTGTCTGTCCACCGGAGATCGCCGCGCCGAGGTCTGAGGGCGCGGGGTGAGGGGGTGGGGAGGCAGGTGCGCAGTGGGTGGGTGCGGGTTGTGGAGGGGCCAGCGAGACTACGTGGACTGTTTTTTCTTTACAGGTTAAAAAAAGAAAAAGGGACGACGAGGGACGCTTGCCATGCTGGGGTGGGCTCCCAGTGTGGCACAAGGATGGTTGGGGGTGTTCAGCCGATGGGGATTGGGCACCCCTGCTGGATCTAAGTCGATTGCCATGCTGGGGTGGGCTCCCAGCATGGCACTTACTACTCAGGGGGTGAGGACCATGGAGCTGACGGGGATTGGTCACCCCATTGGCTATATCATTAGTTGCCACGCTGGGGTGGGCACCCAGCTGGCATTTTGAAGGCTTTGGGGGCGGGCAGGGGAACACAGCACATACAGTGTGTGCATGGGGGGCTACGCCCGCGTAAGCACGTGTGTGTGTGTGTGTGTGGTGGGGGAGCCATGATGGCAGGTGATATCTTATTGCTGCTTACTCAAGCATAGCTCTCTCTTTGAACTGTATGCCACTGCATTTTGGAGCTTGTCATAGACAGCTCCAGCATGCATTGGCTTACAGGGCCGTGCCTGCCACACACACTGACTGAATTGGAGGAGGAGGTGACACACCTCCGAAATCTCCGATGATGGCACTATGTTTCTTGCACATGCAAGCAAACATAAAAAGCAAAGTGTCTCTTCTCACTCATAGAATGAGCATAGGTCACCACCATCACCCCCAACTCTCACTACCAATGCAACCAACAAGAGAATATATGGTGTGAAATGGAGATATTTAATTCAATTTAACAGACCAAATCTACTGTAGATGATCATTCTGTATGTAATCAAAAGGTTTACACTGTAATGCATTATTTTAATTCAGTCAGTGATAAAATTAAAACAGGGTTTAAAACACATGAGTAATTTTAATTTCTATTGTTATATCTATGTCTAGTTCAAATAAAATGGCAGTACATTTCCATTCAACCAAAACATATGTTATCAGAGGAAGTGTACTGAATACAAATACCATTAGTCTGGTTGACAGTAATTGCTGTCACTCCTTCCTCTGCTTCACTATCTGTCACCAAGTTCCTACTGTATTTCCTAGAGTCACAGCTATACTAATAGACTGATGTGCAGAGTTCTCACCCAGTAGCAAACTGTTTCCATGGAGACAGTTATGCAAATTAACACCACCTATGATGTGCACAGTGATCTGAGTGACCAGGCAGCTCAGCCAGACTGAGTTGAAGGTTTCATTGTGAAATAGATGGCTTTTCAGGTGTTGTGTACATTGATCAATTAAATATGCCCAAAGAAGTGTAAATACATTCGAAAAACAGTTGCAATTTGACTTTGGCTTCAAAGACACTGAATGACTGCATGGGGACTCATCTGAATGGACACACTTGCCAATGATCTTTATGGGACCAGGGTGCCCACCCACTATACCACTTCTGTTGACCCTCCCTCCAGGTTGCCTGTTCCCCTATTCCCTATATGTACACAGTGGTACTGGAGAGTCCACACCTGGTGCTACAGAACAATAGCCCAACACTGGGATGCCCAGTACCCAATGTTGGAATATGTCTGCTGGAACAAAGAAAAGTATCCCTTAATAAGGCAGGGTAATTAGAAGGCTATGCTGAAAATTTGATGTACCCTGTACAAATACTGATGGTATAATGACAGTTATGAGTGAACATTGCAATATTACAATGTTCACTCATAGCTGTGATAAGTTTCAATATTTTAACTCCAAACTTTCAACATAACCATTTGATCACATCACCTCATAAAAGTGACAGGCATCATTTTTAAATCATAGGCAAGACATGTTTCACACTCCTGAAATGACATTTTGGACAATATATTATAAATGTCATATGTCATGTTTGTAGGGAGTCATAAAACAACTATCTTGAAAATTCTGGGTCAAAATAAAATTAATATTAAGAATCTTTGTGTGTAGTGCCAGTCTTCACCCAGCGGTATGCTTTGTGATCCTGTGGCAGTGAGCTAATTTCAGATGCGAGGTCAGTGACCAGCTACATGGGGTGATGGTGTTGGATTGGAACTGTTATGTGACACCACTACCATCCTGGAAATGAAAGCTGAAGGGTTGCCTGAATGAGCTCAGTTATCATATAGGAAGACAGCTCTTCTCTTAGTATAGGGCCTTGCACTTTTGTACCTGTGAGTGGCAGGGGGCCTGTACATTGACTGATAGATTACCTGTTTACCCTGTGCATTAGTATCTCTAGCCACATGCAAGCACAGGGACCAGAGAGACCAGTGTTTCCGCAGCCCACCAGACAGCCTCATGAATTCTTCACATCTGTCACTGCATGGAAGTGCAGGGCCTACAACTTCCCTACACTTCCATAGGCAGACAGAGTCTTCCCTTGGCACAGGGCTCAATGGGCCCAGCACATCTACTTGGTTTATGCAGGTCTCTGTAGATACTGTTCCATTTTCTCAAAAGGAAAGGAAATTCTTTGAAAAAAACAAACCTTCATTTGTGTACCACTTGGTGTTCAGTTCAATGTCAAAAAGTGGAGAAATGTGGCTTTAGGGTTTCAAACCTAACTCCCCACCACGACCCCCAAGCAGGAAAAGAAGAAAAACAGTATGGTTATGGGTTTCCTGAGTCTTGGTGAATCACTGGTGTCATCTTCCTTGAGTTGTCAACCCTAATTCCTACCCCATTCCCTGAAAAAACAACATCCGACAGGAAAAAGCTACAATAGATTATGTTGGCAACATGTGGCAAGACATACTTCTCTACCTTTGAATAGTGTGTCACTATGAGGCACTGACTTGGAAAAGCACCTTCTTCTTGGGACAGGAAGTTATGGTCTGAGGAGAGGGTCAGAATTAGGGCTGACAAACCCAAGGAAGACCCCACCACTGATTCACCAAGACTCCGGAGATACAAAACCATATTTTTCCCTTTGTTGCCTGGGATGGCAGTTAGGGTTGAAACCCTAACGCCACATTTTCTTACTTTTTGGTATCAAGTTGGTTACTAATTGGTGCAATAATGACATTTTTGCAAATAATTATATAATATGTGCCAAATAGTGTACTAGAATTTTTACAGACCAATGAAAATTAAAAGGGGAGTTCAGAAATACAATAGTGGTTGGCTCTTTGCTGCAGTATATTATCACCTGCAATCAATACATTCATAGTAGCTGTTTAGAAGTCATGCTTAATAATTGTAATAATAAATCCTACAAGGTACAATATATTTGATCATACAGATATTCTAGCCCACTTCACCTGGATCTGGAAGAGTTCCTACATTTTCTTGGAAGAGTTTATATTCCCCATTAATTGTCCTCTTGTGTTTAAGTGGGGTCCAGAAGAATAATGTAACACTTAGGGAAAAATATGCAAATGATTATTCCAGCACCAGATGCCATGATGGCTTAATATCTCAACGGCCACCATATACTTCCCCTAAGTTTGAGGTATGCTGGGATGAAAGACAACCAAACACTAACAAACACAATCATGCTGAAACTGATAAATTTAGCTTCATTGAAACTATCTGGCAACATTCTTGCTAGAAAGGCCACAACAAAGCTGACACTGCCAAGAGACCCATGTATCCCAGCATGCAATAAAACATGACCACTGAACCTTCTTTACATTCCACTATAATTTTACCCTCTTCAGTTTTCATGTTCAGCTCAGGAAATGGAGGAGAAGTTGCCAACCATATAATGCATATAGTTGCTTGTAGTAGGGAACCGAAAAGACTATGCAGTAGGGTGTCTTGGGTCCCACATAATTTCTTAAATTGCTGGGCTTTGTGGCGTTAAAGGCAATGACCACTGTAATGGTTTTGGCCAGTATCCCAGAAACACAAATGGAGAATATTGTTCCAAAACCAGTTTGAAGGAGCAGACAGGTAAGTTCTTTGGTCGCCTAATGAATATCAAGGGAAAGAGGAAGCAAAGGAACAGGGAAATAAGGATCAGGTAGCTGAGTTCACGGTTATTGGCTTTCACAATTGAGTGTCCCGTACTTAATGAATGTACATAGGATGGAAGCAGTAATTAAAGAGAAAACACTGTAGAAGCAGTTAGAGATGAACCCAAAGCTTCTTCATAAGAAAGAAAGTCCACAGATTTCTGGATGCAGATATTCTGTTTATCATTAGGCCATTGATCTTCTGGACATCTGAAGCAGTTACTGGCATCTAACAGATAGAAAATGTCAGTTACTCAAGAAGCAATAACAGTGTTAGTCATATGGTATATAATCATGTTAAGAATTGTTAGTGATTTTTTTTTAAATCTTTGGGATAACACAAATCTTTGACAATTATATAGGCTGGCATACTGCAGATAATGGCTTTCACTGTATATCAACAGGATATAGGCATTGTTTGACAGATATTCATGTCAACTGCATATAAAGAAAGTAGGTCAAAGGTCATACCTACAGTTACTCCAAGAAGCAACATATGTCAAAAAGGATGTGTAATTTTTATTTCATTTATTTAACTAATTATTAAGAATTCAGAAAACACCTTGAGCCAAGGGCTTTTTACAAAGATTCCATTTCATGAAATAAGGACAAGTGGAAACATAAATGTAATACAAAACATACAGTAAGATACACTTAAAGGAGCAGCCATTGGCATTGTTTTGATTTGTAAAGTGACTAATTTATGTAGTAAGATAGTACACCAGGCATTGTACAATGTATGCCTAGGGAAATTGCATGATAAGTTAGAGCAGGTGTAAGAGTTACTGGTACAGAGAGCAGCGTTGGATACTAAGGTAAAGGAGGGAGGTAGAAAGCAGCTCAGTGATATTGTCAAGGAGGAAAGGGTGAGAATAAGAGGGACAAATGGGGAAAGGGAGAAGAGAAGGGTGGAGATGTGGGGTAGACAGAGATAGAGTGAGTGAGAGGGACAGAGGGTAGGAGGGGAAATGGGGAGGTTAGAGAGGGATAAGGGCAATTGAGGAGAGAGTGATAAAGAGAGGATATGTGTGGTAGGGCAGGGAGTTAGAGCTGAAGTGAGGGAAAGCCAATTAGTGTAGTAATGCAGAGGGAGAGGACTGATGTAAAGGGATATGATAACTGGGGAGCCAGTGACATTAAAGGGTGGACTTTATGCAGCAGGGAGGTAGTGGAGATGGCAAGCTGGTGTGTGAGGGTAGGAGGTGAGAGGAGGGAGGGAGTAGGACTCAAACAGTTTATGTGAAGCAATCGAGGATGCACTAGCCTTAGGTGATGGCGTAGTTTGAGCTTAAAGGCACCAAGCATGGCAGTGTTGGTGACTTCAGTCGGTAGAGAGTTGAACCAGTTCAAGGCTCTGACATTGTAGGAGCACTGGTCCTTGTGTAGTCTGGCAGTAGGGAATAGAGAATGTTAGACTTTCTGAACTTCTGTTTAGGCAGAGATACGGTGAAGGGTCAGTATTGTCTGAACCCCTGGGGGCATGAGACAAAGTGAGGCCTTCCTTGCTATGGTGCAGGTCTGGTACTTTAGTCTGCCCATTACATGAAGTCAATTTGCCTGTTTGTAAATATCACAAGTGTGAGAAAGGTTCATGGCAGAAGTGAGGAGCCAATAACCCTTGTTAAGGGCAAAGGCAATGTGCCACAGTTCAGTGTCAGTGACAGATCTGTAGATCACAAGCCCATAATCAATTATTGAGATTACTGAGCTCTAAATTGCAAGATTTAGGGCTTCAGCCATCAGACAGTGCTTATGCTAGTATAACAGCCCTAATGTGGGTTTTCACTGCTTTAGCAATGTTGTCAATATGTTTGGTATATGATAGAGTGCAGTCAAGGGTCACACTCAGGTAATTAAAAGGTGCATCTGCTTGTGCAATGCCTGAGCTGTGTTGATTGTTAGTTGTTGGTCTTTATGCTTGTTGTGGGTTCCATAGAACAGCATTGTTTTTGTTTTTAGTAATTTAGAATGAGCTTATGCGATCTAAACTAGGCATCAGCTTCTGCAGCTTTTCTGCAGCTGAAACTGTAGGAGGAAGGGATCTTAGTTGGTTCTATGTCATACTAGTGATCACAGAATAGTGATTGCCATTAGGGCAAGTGTACATCACTGAAAATTAATTTCAGTGATGCACACTCACAGTGAACGGAAAAAGGTGCCTGAGATCTACAGGTTTCCTTTCTGCTTGGCCCCCCTCCGCACCCACCTACTAACAGATTCTCAACTCCAGGGGCTGCATGTTGGGAGGGATGAAATACTTAACAAAAAGCCACCTGCTGGCAAAAGAACTATGCAGGACCTGAACCCTGCACCTCCCAACATACCACCCTCCCACCACACTAGCAGACCAGCTCAGCAGCTGCTCACCACACCCCTCCCACATACCTTCCTCCCCTGCCTTCCCACTGCATGTGTACGTGCATGTGTATAGCTGCATACTTCAATCACCCTACCTCACCCACCCAGGTATCTGGTTGCCCCCTGCCAGGTAGCCCTGAACACTGGCATCATAACTGAGTTGCCATTTTGTAAGCACTCAATTGCAGTCACCTTGTTCACAGGTTACTATCTGGGTTGCACGGTAGATTACTGTGTCGTCTGCATAAAGAAGAATTCTACAATGGCAGGATGCAGGAAGCATTTTCAAAAGATGCTAAATAGCAATGTTTAAGATTGTTACTGATTTTTTCTTCTTTTGCTCTCACTGATCCTTACCAATAAAATAATTAGGTATGCTGTGGACAATCACCTTCATTGTATACCTACAGGATATACTGTAGTACTGTTTGACATATTCAAGTCAACTGCATAAAAAGTAGTTCTTATAGCTGCTACTGGTCAGGTAGAAATGTTGGACTCTTCTCCATTTAGAAAAAAGTCTGATTAACAACAGAAAAGGTAAGATAGGGACTATTCTTTCAATCTGTCCTCACCTTTAGCAAACGAATTATGGTAGGTAGACAACTGGGATTACTGTAGCACTGCATTAGCTAAACATTCACAAATAAGTAGTTTACAATGACCCTTGAATAGTATTATCTAGTAGTAGTTTTCTGTATTTTGACTAAAATGTATTTCCTACAGTATGTCCTGATAAAGTTGCAAGTTATATCATAGTCACTGCCCTTTTTATGCACTATAAGAGCAAGGAGTGGGCAGTCATGCTTGATGCAACAAAACAATCACAGGGATAACTGGCTCATTGCACAACAGTAACATTACTGTGCACAATGCCAGTAACCCAGAATCAGGAGCAATCTCAGGTCTTCAGCAGAGCGATGCATTACTGCTCATGATGCCGTAACCCAGGAACAGGAGTAATATCGGGTCATTGACAGTCTGGGGTCATCAGCAAAGCAGTAGCATTACCACTCATGATGCCAGTAACCCCGATCGGGAGCAAAGCTCACAATGCCAGTGACCTAGGTTCAGGAGCGATCCTGGATCATTAACACAGCATTAGTATTGCCGTTCACAATGCTGATAACCCAGGATCAGGAGCAATTTCAGGTTGTCAGCACAGTGGTATCTTTAAAACTCACGATGCTGGTAACCCAGGATCAGGAGTGATCTAAGGTCATTGGCACAGAGTTGCATTACTGTCCACAATGCCAGTAACCAAGAATCAGGAGCAATCTTGGGTCATTGGCAATCTTGGGTCATTAGCACAGAAGTAGCATTACTGCTCACAATGCTGGTAATATAGGATCAAGAGGGATCTCAGTTTGTGGAACAGTGATAGCATTACCGCTCATGATGCTGGTAACCCAGGATGAGGGGTGATCTCTTGTCATCAGCACAGTGGTAACATTACTGCTCCTGATACCAGTAACCCAGAATCAGGAGCAATTTCAGGTCATTGGAACAGCAGTATCATTACGCTCATGTTGCTGGTAACATAGAAACATAGAATGTAATGGCAGATAAGGACTGCTTGGCCCACCTAGTTCTGCCCATTTCCCTACCTGATGGATAAGCTGCAGATTCTAGTTAACCAACAGTTTACTTCCTTCTACCCCCCACCTAGAATTGCTTTATGTCTGTCCCATGCATTCTTGAATTCTCCCACTGTTCTTGACTCCACAACCTCCTCAGGAAGACTGTTTCATGCATCCACAACCCTCTCATGAAAAATACTTTCTAACATTACCTCTGAGGTATCCCCTCTAATCTTCAAATTGTGCCCACTTGTTCTGCACATCTCTTTTCTGAAAGATGCTACCTCTTGGACTTTGTTAATTCCTTGAGGTACTTGAAAGTTTTCTCTCATGTCCCCCCTTTCCTCAAGGGTATACATATTAAGCTGCTTTAGTCTCTCTTCATATGTCTTCTGGTACAGACCCTGCACCATTTTGGTTGCCCTCCTCTGATGGGCCTCCACTCTGTCTATGTATTTGTGAAGATGGGGACTCCAGAACTACACGAGTACTCAGATGGGGTCTCAGCAACTGTCTGTACAGAGGATAACAACTTCTTGTTTTCTACTGTTGATGCCTCTCCCTATGCATTCTAGTATCCCCAGCCCTCCTTACTGTCTTCTCACATTATTGCCCACCTTAAGGTCATCTGATATAATTACTCCAAGGTCCCTATCGATTTTTGTTGTTGTTAGTATCTCACACCCATTGTGCACTCTCCCTTGGGTTTTTGTTTCCCAGGTGCATTACCTTGCACTTCTTTGCATTGAATCTGAGCTACCATACATTTGACCATTCCTCCAACCTTGCCAAGTCTCTTTTCATCCTTTCCACCCCACTTTGTGTATCAACCCTGTTGCAGTTCTTTGTGTTGTCTGCAAAGAGACATACTTTTCCTTAAGGTGCTCTCCAATGTCACTTATAAAGACATTAAAGAGGACCGGTCCCAGTACTGAACCCTTCAATACCCGCTAGTTATCCTTCTTTCTTCACTGTGAAACCATTTACTATTACCCTTTGCGTTCTGTTGTCCAGCCAATTTTTATCCAGGCTACCACCTTGGGACCCACTCCCAGGCTGGCTAACTTTATATTAATCTTTTGTGTGGGACTGTGTCAAATGCCTTGCAAAATCTAGATAGGCCATATCCATAGTCCCTCTCTGGTCTACTACTTTGGTCACCCAGTCAAAGAAATATACTAGATTCATCTGACATGACCTTCCCCTGTGAATCCATGTTGCCTTGGGTCCTGTGCCCACTGCTCTCTAGATATTCAACAATTCTTTCCTTCAGAAGTGATTCCATCATTTTCCCTACCACTGAGGTCAAACTAATCGGTCTGTAGTTTCCTGCCTCTGCCCTGCTCCCACTTTTATGAAGTGGAATCACATCCACCCTCCTCCAGTCCTCAGGTACCACCCCATCCCCCATGATTTGTTAAAGAGAGTAGTCAGTGGTGTCACTAGTTCTGCCCTTCATTCTTTTTAGAAATCTGGGTGAATCCCATCATGCCCCATTGCTTTGTCTACCTCAGTTTCAAGAGTTCTTTCAAAACCCTTTCTTCTGTGACTGGACTGGTATCAACATCCCTATCCATAGTGTTTCTCTTGTTTGGTTTAGGTACCTGACCCTCCTCTTGTGTTGTGAATACTGAGCAGAAATATTGGTTCAGTATCCTGCGTTTTCACTATCGCCTTCTGTCCACATTCCTCCTTAATTAAGTCTCTGCATCCTCCTTTGTCTTTTTTTTCATTCCTAATGTACCTATAAAAGGTTTTATCCCCTTTCATAACAGAATTGGCTATCTTTTCCTCAGTTTGGGCCTTTGCTAGTCTGACTGCCTTCCCTGCCTCCTTCTGCTTTAACTGATAAAGTTCTCTGTCCTGCTCCTTCTGTGTTTCCTTAACCTTCCTGCCACCTCTTAGAACCAAAGAGTTTTTTTCCTTCATTGTGTTTTGTTGATTTGCTTTGCACAAAGGCTTTTGCCTCTGTGATGGCTGTTTTGATTACTCCCATTGTTCCTTCACCTCTCCTTCTTGCCTAGTGCTAGTGCTTTTCTAAGGCACTCTCTCATTTTCCCAAAGTCAGCCCTCCTAAAGTCCAATACTCTTGCTTTTGTATGGCTTGATTGTATGGCTGTGTTTATCATGAACCACACTGTTTGGTAGGTCGCTTGTTCCCAGATGGCTGTCCACTTCTAAATCTGAGATTCTTTCTCCATCCCCATTTGAGAGTACCAGGTCTAAGATTGTTCCTCCTGAGTGGGTTCCAATACTAGTTGTCTGAGGCATGCCCTTGTAGGGTATCAATAATGACCCTGCTCTTGGATATGCCTGCAGCAAAGGTGCTCTAGTTAACATCTGGCATATTCAGGTCCCCATCAACAATATCTCCTTTTTCTGCCATTCTAAGGATGCCTTCTATCATTTCCTTGTCCATTCTCCCCAAGATGGGGTCTGTATACCCCCATGCGGACTGTGGTGCCATTTCCTGTCTCCAGGGTGACCCACAGTGCCTCATCTGCTCCTGTTTACTCTTCAGTTCAGCTGCTCTGATCCCTTCCTTTACATAGAGAGCTACTCCTCCTCTTTTACCTCCCTGTCCCTCCTGTAGATTGTGTATCCTGGTATGTCAACATCCTAGTCATGGTTCTCGGTGTACCATGTTTCTGTGACTGCCACAATATATAGGCAACCCTCTTCCATCAAGGATACTAGTTCAGGAGCTTGTTACACAGACTACGGGCATTGGTACTCATCACCCTCCACTTTTTGATGGCCTTGCTCCTGTTAGCCCCATTCCTGTCCTTACTGCCTTTGCCTTTTTTACATTTACCTCTGTCCTGCTGCCTAATGACTTCTACCTTGGTGTTTGCCTCACTAATTACTGTGGTGTTTGTGGGGGAGGCTGATTTCCTGCTCCTTTCAGTGCCTCCCTTGGCTAGTTTAAATTCTTGCCTATGTATCCTTGTATTTCCTGAATGCTATCCTTTCTCCTTAACTTTCCCTGCCAGAGAACCATAGTGTTTTTTTCCTTCATTTTGTTTTATTGATTCACTTCACAAAGGCTTGTTGCCTCTGTGATGGCTGTTTTGATTATTCTCCATTGTTCTCCACCCCTCCTTCTTTCCCATTTGCTAGTGGTTCTCTGAGGCACTCTCTCATTTTCCCAAAGTCAGCCATCCTAAAGTCCAATACTCTTGCTTTTGTAGCGCTTGACTCTATGGCTGTGTTTATTGTAACCATACTGTTTGGTGGTCGCTTTTCCCAGATGGCAACCCACTTCTAAATCTGAGATCCTTTCTCCATCCCCATTTGAGAGTACAAGGTCTAAGATTGCTCCCTCAGTGGGTTTCAACTCTAGCTGTCTGAGGCATGCCCCTTGTAGGGCTTCAAGAATGACCCTGCCCCTGGATGTGTCTGCAGCAAAAGGTGCTCCAGTTAACATCTGGCATATTCAGGTCCCCATTAACAATATCTCCCATTTTCTGCCATTTTAAGGATGCCTTCTATCATTTTGTTATCGATTCCTTCCCTGAGATGGGGGTCTGTACAACTCCATGTGGATTGCAGTGCCATTCCTGTCTCCAGGGTGACCCATAGTGACTCATCTACTTCATGTTTATTTTTAGTTCTGTTGCCTTAATCCCTTCCCTTACATAGAGAGCTACTCCCTCCTCTTTACCCTCCCTATCCCTCCTGTAGATTGTGTATCCTAGTATGTTGACATCCCAGTCATGGTTTTCTGTATACCATGTTTCAGTGACTGTCACAATATCCAGGCATCCCTCTACCATCAAGGCCACTAGTTCAGGAAGCTTGTTTCATAGACTACGGGCACTGGTACTCATCACCTTCCATTTGTTGATGGCCTTACCCCTTTAGCCCCATTTCTGTCCTTACTGCATTTGCTTTTTTTGCATATACCCCATCCTGCTCCCAAATTACTTCTCTACCTTGGTGTTTACTTTAATTTTACTGTGTTTTGTGGGTGGGGCTGGATTTCCTGATCCTTTTCAGTGCCTCTCCCTTGCTTGTTTAAATGCTTGACAATGAAGCATTTAAACCCATCACCTAGGATCCTGGTTCCTCTTCTTCATAGATGCAGACCATTGTGCCAGTATAGGCCTGCATCCTCCAAGTGGAGCCCCAGTCTTCAATGAAGCCAAATCACTGAGCTCTACACCAGTTTTTCAACCAGTCATTGAATCTCATAGAGTGGAGCAATCTTATCATTCTGCCTCAGACAGGTAGCACTTGACAAGTTACCATGTATGCTACTTGTCTAAGGCCCCTCCAACTCCACAAGCTCCTGTTGCACTGCTCTGATCCCATTCTCAGCCAGGTCATTTGTCCCTAGGTGGATAATGACATCCAGCTCACTCCCCTTGCAGCTGCTCCATGATGCTGAGGATTAATTTCCTGTCCTTAAAAGCCATGGCACTGAGCAGGCACCTTGTGTCCCTTTCCCTCCCTCCCCAGTTCTACTCCCCTAACAATTGAGTCCTCCACCAGGAGTTTCCCTTCCCTGTGGGGTTCTGTGCCACCTCCTGTGGGTCTCCATTGTGGTGGTTCCCAGCATCCTCTTGGTCTCCACTGCGGGTGCCTCCATAGAGGAACCATGCTCTGCCTGAGTGGCGAATGGTGGGGAGCAGGTTTCCCCAAATCCTTGCCAGGTCAGCATGGAGACGAACATCCTCCTCCCTCAGACCACAGAGGTGCTTGCAAATAGGCAGCAATGCAGTCTCCAAAATGTCTCCCTGGAAGACTGCTGCTCCACAGCCAGTGCATTGCATCACTCCCACATGTCTGTGTCCCTTCCTGTTACAGATGATGTTCCTTTTTTGTTCTTATTTTAGTGTGTGCAAGCTTGTGAGCATCTCTACCCCATTCAGTGTGCGTGCCTTTAAGGATATGAACAGGTGTATGTTGTTAGTTTTGGGAAGTGATGTCAGAGCCCTGCTATAAAGGAAGTTATGTGCTTGGGGCAGGTGGGGTGAGGGCAGGGTTGGTGCTAGCAAACCTGTGCCCTCCAGAAACAATCAACTACAACTCTGGCCCTCCACCTTAGGGAGTGCCTTCCTTCCTTTCAGACACCTATTTGACAGAGGTTATAGTAACAGGTCTAGTCACAAATGACTGCAAATATCTCCCAGCTACAGTTCCTCCCTGGCAAATTAAAGTTAAACTAAGAAAATTCAACCCCAAAACAGAGAATCAATCCTTGGGATTACTAAAGTATATTTGTACATATTAATTTTGACTTGCTTTTTATATTGTGGTTTGCTGTATTTAAACAGTTTTTAATTTTCCGACAATCTGTGAAATGTCTTTCATGGTATATATTTTCACCCTTTGTTTTGAGCAAGACTTTCCTGCGCTGTACATTTTTCTCACATAGTATGCTTATAACCTTGTGTTTTATTACAATTTGTAGTTGTACCTCTGTAAATTAGACAACTGGATGCTTGTGAAAATGGGCATTTGCCCACATGCCTTTCTAGTATAAAATATAAATGAAATGAAATTAAATGAAATGATTGACTCTGGAAATGACACTGTTACTGAAAATGTGGTCACTTATTGACCATTTTCTGCAGAAATGTCTGGTATGCTTCCATCATATTTCAAGGACAATGGGGATGTCCTGCATAAATCTGAGCATGTGGTTTGGAAAACTGAAAATGTATGGATTGGCATAGATGTGGAATCTTTATGTATACTTCTATTCACCACAACCAGAGAAATCAGGCATGCAAGTTCTTTCTGGAAAATAACAGGAATCTGACAAATTTCCTATCAATTTATAATCACTGTATTGCAGTTCATTTTGAACCATAATACTTTTGACTTAGAGGGAAGCATTACCGTCAGAATGCGGAACTGCCATGGGTGCAAGTATGGTACCAAGTTATACAAACCTTTTTCTGGGGAGATGGGAACTTTAAAATTCATAATCAAGAGAATAACCCATACTGAAGTTACAAAAGATCATGTCATCGATATATTGATAACTATATACGTGTATGGGAGGGTGACACTGAAAGAATTCTGGAGTTTATGGATTGGCTCAATAATAATGAGTTCAATTTAAAATTTACATGTACAGTGAGTAAAGAGAAACTAGTATTCTTGAATTTAGAACTGTTGAGTGTACCTGGAGAAAAAGTAACTAAATGCTTCAGGAAGAAGACTACTACTAACAGTTTGTTGAGGTCAGATAGTGCTCACCCCCAAAATTGGAACAATCCATACCATACAGTTAGATGTTAAGACTTTGCCATAACTGTTCCAGTGATGACGCTTTTCTTAGCCAGGCACAAAACTGATAGACTTTTCTTGAAAGAGGATATGACAAGATTGTTAACAGAAGCCAGGAAAAAGCTTTGAACTTAGAAAGATCAGAACTGTTAAAGGACAAAAGGCAAATTACTTCACTGGTGGGGATCAGAATATGATTTCATTTGACAGAATTTAATCACCTAGCAGAAAGGGTGGAAAATATTGTACACAAAAATTGGACCATCCTAACAAGTTATTTGCAAGCCAGAAATGCAGTTGGAGAAAATCAAGGGTGTCCTTCCAAAATGACTTCAAATATAAAGACAAATGGCCATAGTAGACTAAGGCCTATGCATCAAATCAGTGCTAGCAGAATGTGGTTACTGAAAAGACCTGGGGTTCTTCAAATGTCATCATTGTAATATTTGTGAATTTGCCAACACAGAAAGGGAGCTTGTGCATCCTTTCATAACAGGGATTAAGTTGAAAATAGAAGAAACTATTTTTGTGACACACCATTTGTTGTGTATACCCCATGGTGTGACTGTATGCAACTGTATGTAGGATGCATGGTTAGGCATTTAAAACAAAGAATTCAGGAATGTGCATGCTCTCTCAGGAATGGTAGACAGTATATACCAGTGAGGGATGCATTTCTACACACATCATAATTCCAGTGTTAAAAATCTGAAATTTATGGGGCTAGAACATGTTCCACCAATGTGAAAAGGTGGTACTAGATCAAACCAGCTCCTGAAAAGGGAGAGTTATTGGATATACACCTTGAAAGTGTGAAACCACTTGGATTAAATGACCAGTGGGATATGAAGCCATACCTATTAGACTGAGATGACTTAGTATTGGGGTTTGTGAAAGTTGAGATTTCACCACTTATGTAATAACTAATGTTTCTGATGATTACCCTGAAAATGTTAGCTTTGTGTATATAGATATAGAAATAACTTATGTCCTAGAACCGATTTACTTTATTCGGACTGATAGGATAATTTTTACAATAGATTTGCATAAAATAAGAAAAGAAATTATAAAATGAGATTTGAATATCTGCCTTTTCTTACATATTAAATAGCTGTATGGGTTAATAACTTATTTTTGTGGCTTTACATTAATTGCTTTCTTGACTGTCTTGTAGGTTTCTGCACTGCATTTTTCTTTTGGGGATTTTGTTTCTGTGTTACAACATTCCAGGATGCCAGATCACAACACTTGCTTTTCTTCTCTACCTTATATCATATCTTTCTCTGCCCTCACTCCTAAAGTCAGGTATACTAATATCTGCCAAAGGGTTAATCATTTTCAGTTGATAGAAATGCAATGGGCTATAAATAATATATGATTAGAATGAAATATTATTTCTGGAAGGCCATGTTAACAATAAAGAGGATTTGAATGTAGCTGATGAATTTGGTTAAGGTCATGTATTCAATAAATGTGCATTTTATGTTGATTGCGTGTATGCGCAAGAAACATATTGTGGGCAGGCTGCCAGAAGCAGGTTGTAGAAGCACGGCACTGCTGTGGTCAGTGCCCCCATGGCATGCTGCTGCTGACTGGATTCGGCCAGCATGCCACAACCTTCAGGTTTCAGCCGCTGCAATCAAGGCAGCTTCTTCGTTGCAGCATAAGCCATTCGCTGCAATGAGGCGACCTGTCATTGCTGGGCCAAACCTTGTAACAGATATTGTTTGTGAACATGGCGGCTTGCCTCGGTGTTCACAAACAATATTAACACCTCCACTGAGGGGTGCCCAATCCCCTTGGCCACATGTGCCCCCACCATGTTTTTTAACAGGGCCCCAATCTCCATTGGCTTCCAGTGCCTGAGTGATGTTGCCAATGGGGAGCCCCTCCTTCAGCATTATATAACACCCCCGCTTTGTTGTGTGCGAAGAGGGTGCCCAGTCCCCGTCGGCATAATGTAACCCCCCTTTTGTTGTGTGCTGACAGGGGATGCTCAATCCCCGACTGCAGCTGTCCCAAAAGAGTTGTTGGCATGCTGGGAGCCCACCCAGTGTGCCACATGCCCCTGTTAAAACAAACCGTCCCGCAATGTTTTTTTTTACCCTGTCAAAAGGAAAATGGTCCTCACAGTCTCCCTGCCCCCTCCCACACCCCACGCCCACCCAATGCACACCCTGTCTTCCCACATCCCTCACATTCTATACTTACCTCCGGTATCCAGCGCGATGTTCTTCGGTGACCAGGAACAAGTCTGCACTCTTCAAAGCAGACCGTGAACTGAGAAATGGCCGTAAGCTGTATAATGGAATAAATAGGGTTTTTTCAACTTTGATGCATATCTCAGCCATTTTTGGAATGGTGGCACTAAATTTTCAACTTGGGGTTTTTGGGACCCTCTCCTCATGAATTCTGGCACTGTCATGGTGTTAGCGCCCCGAAGGGTGATTTATGGTCACTGCATGTAATCACCTTTGGGATTGATTAATGAAATGCTAGTGCCAGTGTTCATAAGGGGGATCTCAAAAGCCTATGTTGCAAATTTGGTGGCAAAAATCAAAATGACTGTTTTATGAGCGTGCATTGCACAGTTTGCATGCACACTCATAAGTTCACGGATTTATAAAATTTCACTGCAGATTTTCAACATTGCCATTGTTCTGCACCTCCTTATGAACAGTATAGATGTCATTTTTCATATCCTTGCTGAAATGTGTTTTCGCAGTTCCGGAGCAGAATGGCGGTCGCTGTGGGAAGTCCATGTTCAGGACACATTATGAAAATGGCAGTGGCACTGTTCATTAGCAGAGGTCCTAAAATGCCTATGTTGAAAATTTTGTGATGAAACTCCATAAATGACTGTGTTATGAGGGTGCATTGTGCAGTTTCTATGCACCCTTGTAACTTTCAAATTAGTAATATTTTGACGCCACATTTTCAACACTGGCATTTTCCACACTCCTTATGAACAGTACAGCTGTAATTTTCACATCCTGGCCAAAATGTGTTTTCACGCCCAGTGAAGAATACCGCAGTCACTGTTCGGAAATCAGTGTTTGGGACAGATTAGGATCGAGCGAGTGGGGGGAGTGACTTAGCTCAGCTGAGCTCTGTTGGGACTGCTGCAGATTTCTTTGTGGGCAGGAAAAGGTGCCAATGCAGGGAGCAGCCCAGTACAAAGGGCAGCCTTCAGCGCCTGGAGACACAGAACGAGCGAGTGAGGGAGGGAGAGTGAGTGAGCTCAAAGAAGCTCTGTTGGGACTGCTACAGATTTCTTTGGGGGCAGAAAAAGGCAGCAATGGACGAGGGGCCCAGTACAAAATGGCAGCCTGAAGCGGTGGGAGAAACAGAACAGTGACTGAGAGAGAGGAAATGAGCGAGCTCAATGGAGCTCTCATGACTGCTGCGGATCTCTTTGTGGACAGAAAGGGCAGCAATGCAGGCAGGAGCCCTGTACAAAAGGGCAGCCTACAGCACCAGCAGAAACAAAATGACCCAGTGAGAGAGGGGAGTGAGTGAGGTCAATGGAGCTCTGTCGGGACTGCTACAGATTTCTTTGTGGGCAGAAAAAGGTGCCAACAGGCAGGAGCCCAGTAAAAGGGCAGGCCTGCAGTGCCAGGAGAAACAGAATGAGCATGTGAGATGGAGGAGTGGCGTCCTCAATGGAGCTCTGTCGGGACAGCTGCGGTTTCTTTGTGGGGAGAAAGGTGCCAAACAGGCAGGAGCCCCATGAAAAAGGGCAGCCAGCAGCACTGGGAGAAACACACATGAGCGAGTGAGAGGGAGAGTGATCGAGCTCAACGGAGCTCTATCATGACTGTTGTGATCATTATGGCAGAAAAGGCGGCAATGCAGGCAGGAACCCACTGCAAAAGGCCAGCCTGCAGCGCTGGCAGAAACAGAATTAGCGAATGAGAGAGGGGAGTGAGCGAGCTCATGGAGCTGTGTTGGGACTGCTGCAGATTTCTTTGTGAGCAGAAAAGGCAGCAATGCAGGCAGGGGCCCAGTACAAAAGGCAGCCTGCAGCAGTGAGAGAAACAGAATGAGTGAGTGAGAGAGGGGCGTGAGCAAGCTCAATGGAGCTGTGTTGGGACTGCTGCAGATTTCTTTGTGAGCAGAAAAGGCAGCAATGCAGGCAGGGGCCCAGTACAAAAAGGCAGCTGCAGCAGTGAGAGAAACAGAATGAGTGGAGGAGAGGGAGAGTGAGCAAGCTCAATGGACCTGTGTCAGGACTGCTGCAGATTTCTTTGTAGGCAGAAAAAGTCACCAACGCAGGCAGGGCCCAGTACAAGGGCAGCCTGCAGCAGCTGGAGACACAGAATGAGTGAGTGAGGAAGGGGAGTCAGTGAGCTCAATGGAGCTCTGTTGGGACTGCTGCTGATTTCTTTGTGGACAGAAAAGGCAGCAATGAATGCAGGGGCCCAGTACAAAAGGGCAGGCTGCAGCAGTGGAGAAATGGAATGAGCGAGTGAGAGACAGGGAGTGAGTGAGCTCAACGGAGCTCTGTCAGGACTGCTGCAGATTTCTTTGTGGGCAGAAAAAGGTTCTAACAGAGGCCGAGGCCAGTACAAAAGGGCAGCCTGCAGTGCCAGGAGAAACAGAATGAGCGTAGTGAGACAGGGAGTGGGAGAACCTCAATAGAGCTCTGTCGGGCCAGCTGCAGATTTCTTTGTGGACAGAAAAGGGTGCCAATGCAAGCAGGAGCCCAGTACAAAACAGCAGCCTGCAGCACCGGAGAAACAGAATGAGCGAGTGACAGAGGGGCAGTGAGCGAGCTCATCGGACCAATGCAGTCAACATTTAGCATTGACAAATGCTTGTTTGTTTATGATTTGAACACCTGCTATGTACTTATTTATATTGTTTAAACAGTTACTAATCATGTACTTAATTGCTTGCACTATAAAATGGACCTTGCTGTCTCCCATTCACCCGCCCCTGCCCAGACAAAGGGTTGTTTTAACCTGAAGCACTGGGGCAAGTAGGTGATCAGTGATTCTGTCTTGTATGTACACCAATAAATTTGCATTTTTGCTTGAAACTCAGATGCTTAATACCTATCCTTGTATGGTGTGCAGTTGTGGACCTTTGAATCTGTGTTGTTTTAAGAATAGCTTCCTTTACTACCTACACCCTCTCTCCTCGATGCTTTAGCTTACCTTTGGATTTTTCTCTTTAAAAAATAATGGTAATTGGAGGTCCAGAAAACAGTATTGGAGTGATGGTAAGTTGACTGAAACAGAGGACCCAACTTGAGCTCATTAATGTAATGGCTTTATATATTAATTTTTTCTATTAATAATCATCAACATCCCTGCAATCAAGCACTATTCACTTGATAACAATAGCCTTATGAGACTACTATGTGCTAAAACTTTAAAATAAGTCTAAAATTTCAGAGTAAGTAATGTATTTTCATCATCAGCATCAGTTTATTGGATGGCAAATTGAGAGAAACAAACTCTCATTTACAATTGTGTCCAAATACTGTAAAACAGAATACTCAAACAAACACATATACAATAGTTTACAGACATTAAACAAGTTTGTTCTATGCAAGATAAGAATAATTAAAAGTTCATACAAACCAATTACAGTGACTAAATATAAGACTAACAATAGAAGCCTTTAAATGAGAGATGGGCAGTGAAGTGTCTCAGTTGCATTTTCTCCTAATCGTTTCCCATGTGCAAGGAACAGAACCAGCACGGTATAATCTCCAAATTCTATTTGATATCTCAGAATGGTAAATTATCATTTAGCGGACCTAAGACTATGGTATAATGCTGTATTATATTATATTCAGTCAAAGAGTTCACTCACCAGTTTGGTTGCTGATCTCCCTGGAGCAGCGGATACAGTCGAAGCAGCAGATCGGCTCTCTCCTTCGGGCAGCTTTCCTGGATCCAGGATGACACGATTCACTGCAGACAGAGCGTGGATCTGGGAAGAAGAAAATTCTAGAGCATTATGTTTTAAAATCTAAAAACAAAAAGTGCATGTTTCATCATCAGATACTTATGAATATCATATCAGGAGGGGTTCCAAGATATTCAATGGATAGCAGTGTTTGCCTTGTACTCTTTATTTATTTATTTAAATTTTGGTAATAGATACCCGGCCCACTGAAACGTTGACAGTCCCTTTTCAGGGGTGACCCAAGTTTAGTTACATGTACATAGAGGGAAAAGAAAACCAGTGCTTTTGATTGTACTACAGTATATGGTACATTGATCATGTATACATGTCGCAGAGATAGACATTACTACAGTTGATATAGGCGTAGTTTACGTATGAGCAACCTTGCTAGTTACACGCATTCATGAGTAGATAGTAGACATAAGTGCAGTTCAGTACATTATGTCCTTCCTTACTCTGTCAATGTTCTTTCTAAAATTACTTGTGAAAGTTAATTCTGTTAGTTTTGTCCCACAGAAGTGCTAAAAATGGATGACCATGAAAAGTTGTTGGATTACCAAAATAAAGGAGTTAAGAAAGCAACGAAATGGAGAAGAAGGCTCCTAAGCACAAAGAGCTTAGCTTTTTCCTGACAGATAAGCTGTACACTAGCAAGTGAGAAGGGAAACAGCCCAAATGGGAAATTCTCTGCTTTGCCCTGGCAAAGAGTTAGAAGATATGTATCCTGTTCTTTCAGGCTCTGGTGACCTCAGTCCTGTTAAAAAGGATTCTCTAAACTAGCCAATGCAAAAGGCCGTTCAGGTACTTCTTCTTCAGCATCTGCCCTAAGATTTATACTTTTGAGGATGACACAAAATCATTCGATGCCCACATGAATGCAGATCTCGATGCTATCATTACACACTAATACAATAGTGTGAAATCCATCTGTTATGGAGAAAGTGGCATATGGGTTAAACATTTAAATCTTGATTTGAAAAAAAATTAGAAGCATCCACTGCCCTAGTCTGTTTAGAGACAGACAGACAGATAGAGAGACAAGCAGCCAGACAGGCAGGCAGGCAGGTAGGCAGGCAGGCAGATAGACTGACAGACAGACAGACAGACAGAGAAGCAAGGCATACAGATAAGAGAGATAGGCAGACAGACAGACAGAGAGACAGTCAGACAGATAGACATAAAGATACTGTGTGTAGCTAGATAGATATTATACCTGTGCATTTGCACCTTTGTGTTAGGGTTGAGTAAATAGTTTAATGCTAATATTTTATACCTTAATAACTTGGCTGTCATCTGACTGATTCACTTGAAATGTAGCATGCACAGAGTTGGTTCCCAGATCACAAAATGCAAGAGGTTTGCTTGGTTCTCTCTGATACAGTGTCCTCCATTAGGGCCAGGATTGCTCCAAGTGGGCTGGTTCATCCCAGCATGGAGGAGCCTGGGAGTCAGGGTCAGGCTCAGTGTTCTGGGGAGAGTTTTCTGTTTCAGACAATTAACAAGGTATATTAGGTGATCTCTGAGCTGCAGACAACTTTTGTAGTCTGGATCCAGGCCCAACACGACTACTATTGAGTTGCATGGGGCAGTTGTGTCCATCTTTGCTGAGATTGTCCAGTGTTCTTTGTCAGATGTTTTTTTCCAAAGACATTGAAAAGTGACTTGGTCAATCCTTAGCTAAAAAGCCATCATTGGACCTGGACGTCTTGGCAAAGTACAGTTCTGTCTCTAAGCTTTCCTTTTTGGAAACATTATTGAGAAGGTGCTTGCGGTGCAGCTCGAGACACATCTCACTGTCTTTAGCATCTATGATCCTCTTCTTTCTGGAATTAGGAAATGCACAGCACAGAGGTGGTGTTGGTTTGGGTGCTCAGTGACTTGCTCAAGATGAGGAAAGGAGAGCTGTCAATTGTCGTTCTCCTCAGTCCATCATCAGCATCTGATATGGTGGACCATGAGTTGTTGGTGGACTGACTCAGGATATTCAGGACTCACCAGCAAGGTCATCAGTTGCTTTGAGCCCTATCTTAAGAACAGGACTCAGAGGGTTGTGTTTTGTGATGAGGAGCCAAGGAAGGCCTCCTGCTGGTCCTGAGGGCAAGATTAAAATTGCCTGGGGATCAGGCATTTGAGGTCGCAGCTCCAATCCTTGGAATTATTTGCCTAGGTCTTAACGGTAGACCACCTTGGCTAAGGCCTTTAAATGGGCTCTGAAATCATGTTTGTTCAGGCAAGCTTTGTGGGCTTACATGGGTATATTAGTTATAAGTATTTTTAAATTGCATTTATTAAATTTAGTTGTATTTAACAGGGTTGTGAGCTGTTTTGTTTTGTTTTAGAATTTGTATTTTACTATTTCTGTAATGGTGCCCTGGGCCTTCAGGGAAGGGAGCCACGAATAAATAAAACTACTACTGCTACTCTTGATCCTATAATTTCATAATGATTGGTTTAGTGGGTGAAAAGTGGAGGTGTGCAGAGTTTTGAAAACTTCAATTCACAATAACTTCAAGAAATCTTGCAACTTTGTGAAGTTACTTGCACTTTGCAAAGTCAAACTTCGAGGTATTGGTAACTTAGTGAAGTTGCAAATAAACAACTTTGCTGGCAGAGTTCATTGAGACATCACAAAATGGCTGAATCATTCAGTGTTGTTGCTGCATCATGTGACCTGCAGATCACACGCTTGCACTGCAGCAGGAAACAGATGAAGGGCAGATATTCAAAAGTGCACACATGCACAGTGTTCATGCTGCCCTGCTGTTTGCACCTGCATCAATCTCATAGCATGTTATATTCAGAGACATAGTGTCAGTGCTGTACCCTCTGAATATAAAGTGTGCTCTGCACAATTGACAGGTGAGTGCAGTGCAGCAGAGCACACAGCACTGAATATAGACTAAGGAGATTTAGTACAAACCAAGAAGGGGACATGCAGTGGCGCATCCCTGTCAAGGACACTGGTACAGAGCTGCACAGTGGGGGTGGCATGAGTGGGTGGAGGGCACCAAGGACAGACACACAACACAGCTGCTTCAGTAACATAAAATAAACTTTAATTGTATGAAAAGGCAACAGGCCATAATAACAGGAAAAGGGAGAAAGGAAGGTAAACATGGGGTGGGTAAACATGGTGAATACAGTCCAGATGGGGTGGTAACAAATGTGAATGCCTGTGTTGCAAGCATGCTTATAATGTGAATGGTGCTGGAGGTGGTGCTTGCTGGTGGTGCCAGGCTGCCACCACCTCTTGGTCGACCTCTGCAACCTCTTCTAGGGCCCTCAGGATCAGGCGCTACTGCCACACCAGCCAGTGCAGCTAGTCATCATGGCCCTTGAAGGTTTCCAGCTGCAGGTGGTGGCTGGGACCCTCTGGACATCTATGGATAGAAAGAAAATGAACCAGCCAGCTGTGCACACAGGATGGGGCATGCAGGTGTTGCCTATTATGTGCATCCACAGTAAATCCAGATAGCACATGCACAACCATGCCACACAAGGATGATGGTTGTTTGAGGGTCAGAATGGATCGGGCATGGTATACCAGTGACTGGACTGTAACCCATACACTGGATGGGTGCACATGCAACAGGTGCCCCATGCAGCACCAGAACTGTCCTTTCCTAGGTGGATTGTGCATCAAACTCTGCAGGGGGAGGAAAAGGTAGGTTTGATCAGTTCCCCACACTGATACACAGGGCTTCATTCAGTGCACACTACTCAATATAACCACCAACATGCCTGTGTTATTCTCAGTTCCACTTCCTAAGTGGCCTCCCATTATGCACCTTAGACAAACCTTATGCTTGTACATATTATGACAAATCACTACTAACTTGTAGGGCATTGGCACTTACCATACAAGCATAAGTAGCCAAGGAAACATTATGATTTTACTTTACTCAGCTTAGTAACAACATTTAGTATGCCAAGACACTTGTGTTTTTGTTATCTTCTAATAAGTCTATTCTACAGTCTGCACCACCACCTTTAGGATTTGTGTAATACTACACTTATTATGTAATATTGATGTGTTCATCCTGTACCTTGTATGAGTTCTTTGTTTATTTCAGCTGACATTAAACTTTTGTATAATGTTATCTACACTGCCCCAAACATTTTGGTCAATACGGCTTGTCTGCAACTCTAACAGTAATTATAATATATGCATGGGCTAGCTGCTGTCATAGCCACTATCTTACTATAAGAACTGTTGCATTACATATTCTCACTAAGGCCATCTTTGTGGGGATGAAAACTGTGGTCTAGTTGTCTACTTAGGTGAGATACTGTTTAGGTGTAAGTCTGATTCTTGTAAGTAATAAGTTATTACTGCTTTTGGCACTTGTCTGTCATTTCTTCTCTGGTTTATTACCATCTAGAATCTAAGGAGGGCTTGGTGTTCCCTAACAATTGGTGCCATAACTCAGATGGTCTAAGCTAGTGAAGATTCACTCACTTCACTGGCTTTACCCTTCCCTTGTTGTTAGATGTATACACCTGCACCACCTCTCTGTGTTGTTAACTCTAGTTTCTGCAAGGTCTGGCTGCTTAATGGCAAAGGCTGATGCTGTCTCACATTAATCAATACTAGTTTTGAGTTGCCATACTGCATTGAGTACAGACTGCCCAACCATCTTTCTGTTCAGCCACTGTGGATACATATATAGCAGGTGATCACAGACAGGTGAATTTGAGAGTTTCCCACCAAAGTTTAATATCTGTGCAGATTTGAGGCTTCATGTCTCAGGGTTTTATTGCTCCTATGGAGCACCCTTTTTCCCAAACTCCAGTGCTGGGGACCTCCACCAGTAGGATCTCAACCCAGTACACAGTGCTGCTACAAATTTTACAGACTACACAGACCCACTCTACATGGTCTGTTGGTCACAGTACTCTTCCTTGCTTTAATAGTATCCTTCGCTGTTTAAAGCATCCACAATCCCCATTCTATACCATTAAACTGAAAACACAGCTCTTAAAAAGGGAGATGGTTTGGCAGACTCCTGAAATGACCAAAAAGAAACCTGATTTAGAAGGATTAATATTTGCAGCACTCTGGGTTAATAGCTGCAGCACTTGGAGGTAATTATCAAGGTTTTGTGTCATTCTCCTGGACCGGAGTGTCAATGCACAGAAAGAAAGAATATACCTTGACACTGGAGTAAGGTAAGAGTCCTAAAAGTTGTTGTCACGAGATAAGATATTGTGTATTTTGTCCAACAGTTTTTAGTTGTCTGTCTACTTTATTTCTATAATAACACACATACTAAACAAAGTAATGCTTCTCTCTTTCTTTCTTATTTTCCAGTGTATATCTGTGTTCTATGGTTATGAACTGGTCTCAAGGTTGCTCTAAAGATGGCCTTGACTGCCTTCAACAAAAAGAGCATGTTTTGTAATAGGAGTTACGTAGAAGAACAAACGCTTTTTTTTTCTGCCTCTGCTTATCTGATTGCTTTAATTAGTCTTTTAGTAGAAGATTTGTGCTACCTGGATAGGGTTAGTGAATGACTTTCATTTGTAGATTGCTGGTTGGAGTATATGGTTTTGAAGGTGAAGAGATATGACGTCATAGATTGTAATGTGTGGAAAGATTTATAATTTCCAGACAATGTGCCAAGCAATTACTAGGTGAAAATATTTTGTTATTAATAGCTACAAATGCTTTTATCATACATCCAGTTAAACCAGAAACTCTTTGCTACAGAGCAATAAAATGTTAGCCACAGAGGTTTCAAAATGGCCAGGTGCCATATTTTAGCGCTGCGCTAAAAGACGTAGTCCTGGTCTCCTAGATGGGTCTTCACTTATAGATAGTGTATTGTACTGTATTTTCAAATAAGATCTTGTTGGTGTCAAATGAACAGAAATAATGTTTTATTTTACAAAGTGGTTTAGAAGGTGTTTAAAAGTTTTATTTTGAAAAGATGTGTCATGAGATATATAAATTTGTTGGTTCAAATTAATTGTAGTTTATTGCAAGATAGACAGCAGGCAGCACATATCTAAAACACTTTTACAGTTTTCTAATGAAAATATGGGCATTACTTTAGCAAACTAGCATCAAATAACATGCCAATCTAATCATACATTGTGTGTTAAGCAATTTTTTGTACTGCCTCAACCAGCAGCTTCACTTTGTGCTCTTTTATCATTAAAAGACACTTGAATATGTGTAGTGTTCAAAGACACTGCTGAAACAGCTGGTTTGAATCCCAGCAACCCTTGCTTGCACACTATGTGACCTTGGCAAGTTACTTAACTCTTCTTGTATTTCAAAATTCTATCTCACTACCAGTTCAAATGTTTTCCTACTTATGTTTTCATGAAAACACACCAAGTGTGAACCCTACAATTTTACTTTCTTTCTTTAATTTTACAGTACTTGCAATCTGTCCAAGCAAAAGGACAGCATTTTTTCTGGGCTTTGCAGCTAGAACCTTTTGCTATCTCTAACCCCATCCATCCCTACATATGTCTTCCTTCACAAAGTTCATTTTAACATGGCTTCTCTGTCCATGTAATATATCATGTGATTCCCATGCCACACAAGATGGGGGCTAATCACCCCATCATTTAAAATGAGCCATTTATTTTAACAAAGCTTGCTATAAGTATACTTCTTCAAAATATTACAGCCATTTAGGAGATCTTAACCAACTGTGTTTAATGATCATAACTTTTATTACAGGCCTGACTGTTACCACCTTTTATATGTAAGATACTAACATACATATTAGCTTAGTAATTGCCAGCAGAGTAGGCCTTATGGTTTGTCGAGTCTGCTCATGCCTCAGGGCCCCTAGGTGGGTACAGAGGGCCTCCCCACCCATTGCATTTCTGTCTTCTTCACGTCCATCCAGGCCCCTGGTCTAGGCCCACCCATGCTTCATTCCTCATTCTATACCTGTCCCACCTCTCTTGAACTCCTCCACAGCAGAAGCCAGAACCAGCTCATTGAGGAGTGTATTCCAAGGTTCACCACCCTCTTAGTGAAATACCCTCCTCCTCTTTCCCACCTCATCCTTCCTCCTTCCAACTTCTAAACCATGCCCTCTGGTGTTACCCCTCCTTTAATCTAAAAATCCTCTCCTTTTTACTCTTATTTATCTCCTTGAGGTACTGGAAGACCTCAATCATTTACCCCGTCCCTCTTCTCCCAGTGAAAACAGGCCAAGCTCCTCCAGTCTCTCCTCATACATCAAATCCCCAGACCCTGGATCATCTTGGTTGCCCTCCTCTGGACCCTTTCCATGAGCTGTATGTCCCTTCTCAGGTGCGATCTCCAGAACTACACACAATACTCAAGGTGTGGTCTAAGCAGACCATTGTACAGAAGCAGAATCACTTCCCTATTCCTTGAGATGATCCCCTTGCATGCAGCCCAACATCCTGTCTGCCTTGACTGCCACCCTACTGCACTGTTCACAGTTATTCATACTTGCATCATCTAGGACCCCTAGGTCTTTTTCTCCCAACATGGCCTCCATCACCTCCCTACACAGGGTGTACTCGTGTTTGGGGTTCCCTCCCAAGGTGTAACATCTTGCACTTTGAGGAGCTAAAATTTAATTTTCAGGTGTGAGCCCACCCATCTCGGGGTCTTCTGGTCCCTTGAAGGCTACCCACCCTCCCCCTCAACCACTGCTCCCAGCTTGAGTCATCAGTGAAGAGACTCATTTCAAACCCTATACACTCCTGATATCTGAGATGTATGCCTTAAACAAGATCGACCCCAGGACTGAGCCTTGCGGTACCCCACTCATGACACCTCTAGGGGTTGAGATCTCCTCACTGACCACTACCCTCTGGGTGCTCTCAGCCAGCCAGTTTCCTTCCATCTGACCTTCAATGGGTCTACTCTCATCTCCCTCAGTTTCTCCAGAAGGCCTTTGTGAGGAACCGAGTCAAATGCCTTGCTAAGTCCGAGAATAGCACATCCAGCAGTTTTCCTTGTCCGTCCTGATGTTACCCATACATAGAACTCCTCAAAGTTAGTTTGACATCATCTACCCAGCACAAAACCATGTTGATGACTATCCTGACATCCTATCTCCAAGAACCCCGCCTAAATATTCCTTCTGTATACTCTCACCATTATTTTACCTACCACTGACTTCAGACTGACAGGTCTATAGTTACTGGTCGCATCCCTTACCCCCTTATGGATTGCCACCATATTTGCCTCTCTCCAATCCTAGGCACTATCCCAGTCTCGAGTGACCTATTGTAGAGCTTCACCTGGGGCACAGCTAGTACATCCGCCAATTCCCATAGAACTATCAGATGTATGACATCCGCCCTGGAGATTTTTCCTTTTTAGGCCTTAAGGGCCTTCCACACCCGCTTAGTGGTGATTTCATCATCTGTCCCCTCCCACCTACTGGGCCAATTCATCCCGATGTGAAATCCCTGGGGTACACATCCCTCCCTGCCTTTTCCTTGTATGTTGCTCTGCTGTTCCTACCCCTGTTTCTTCTAACTGTAACTGATCCCCTTTATCAGTTTCCCATCCCTCTCCTAGTAAATACAAAGGCAAAGTAGTCATTTAGGACCTCCGACTGGTCTCCTCGCCTCTCACCTCTTCCACCCACTCTCCATCTGTTCTTAATCTGCCGATCTGGCCATTGGTCTTTCTCTGCTTCCCAATATACCTAAAGAAACCCTTTTCCCTCCCTGTGTCCCCTGTGCCAGTCTGCTGTTCCTTACTGACTTGGACCCCTTACCATCTGGGGCTTGTCTGAGCTGCAATACAGTAAGCTTCCTTTCCCTTTCTCTCATTTTTGTAATCTCTGTAGGCAGCCTTCTTTTCCCTGACTGCCTCCCTGAACCTCCCTGACCACAAGCACAGTTTACGTGACCTCACCCCATTTTGCTTCACCTTTGCATAGCTCCTAACTGCCTCCTGCAGTCTCCGCTTAATGACCTCCCATCTCTTCAACATCCTAGTAGTAATCCTCTCTAATGATCCTTGAATATCTTCCCTATGCCCTTAAAATTCACCTCCTGAAATCCACAGCCAAAGTCCTAGAACTATCCTCCTCCTCTCCCCAGGTTTATTCAAACCAGGCAGTGTGATGGTCACTTCTAGCCAAGTGATCCTCTACTGTCAGATCCTCACCAGTTCCCCTTCCGCCAGGGACCACGCCAAGGAAATGCCCATCTCTCATAGGCTCCAATTCATTATGCATGAAGAACATATCTCAAAAGCCGTCCAGCAGTCTCTGCTCCTTAGCCACCTTAGAAGTCATGGTTTCCCAGTTTTTAGCTGGCATATTTAGGTTCCCCATTAACACCACTCTTCTCCCTTTGGTCCACACTGGGCTATAATGTTATCCAGCAGACAATCCTCCAGAACATCCCCATTCCTGGGGCCTATAGACCACTTCCAATTTGACCTTTCCTCCTACTGGGATTCACAAGGTGACCCATAAGGCCTGTACATTTCCTCTGCCTCTTCAACCCTGGAAATTTCTATGCTATCCTTGATGAACATAGCCACTCACCCCCTTCTGCCTCCTTTCTATCCTTTCTAAGCATAGTGTACCCCTTACATTTAAAGTCCCAATCATAGTTTGTGTTGGCCCATGTTCCTGTTACTGCCGCCACATCTATCCCTCATTCGAACAACATGGCCTGAACTCCAGCCCTTATTTCCCAAGCTCCTGGCATTTACTAGCACCACCCCAATCCTTGCCCTTGCCCCTTGCCATGCCTCCCCTGGATACCATATGCCTCTGACCTCCTTTAGACCTCACTGTCATCGCCCTCTGCTGCTCTGTTTCCCACCCCCTTGGGGCTGAGGGCTAGGCCCTCATAGAGAGGTAGGGACTTCTGGTCTACCCTCCCTTATCCCCCCTCACAAGTTTAAACCCTGTTTAGCTTGAATATAGTCCACCAACCCCTTCTTAACTCATTATACCCAATAGCTCTGTATGAAGTCTGAACCATCTATTGATTCTCCTGATACAAAATGGCCACAGGGTATAATGATTAGACCTCCTTCCCTATCAGGTTAAGGTGAAGCCTATCCCTGGCATACAGTCCCTATCCTCCCACACCTCCCCAGTACCCCAATTTTCTTTACCACACTTTCTAAGCCAAGTCATTCACCTCTGCTATCTTCATTTTTGTTCTCCACAGAAGCCTTGGTACTGGCAATATTTCCAAGAAGGAAATGTTGCATCCATTATCCTGACATACTCTGTCCAGTTTTGAACCTTGCTTGGATTTCAGTACGCTATTTCTGTATATCATTTGTCCCCAGATGCACCAGAAAATCTGATTTCCTCCACCATCACTAGCCAGTTTGTACACCAGAAACTTTGCCCTGTGCAACGCCAGTCCAGAAATACCCACTACTCTAACCTGGTGGGTGTTCCTCTTGTCCCTCCCAGCATATCCCCTAATCATGGAATCCCTAGCAGAAGAACCTTAATGACCTCTTCTTCCTTATGATTTCCTTGATTTTTGTGCTCCGCCCCTCCCCACCTTGATCCAATGTTCACTCCCTGGGAGTCCTCTCTGCCTCCTTATGAGAGATCCCCTGTCACCCTCCCTTCCTGCCACCCTCTGCATGCACTTGCCTCAACCCCCTGATTGATATCCCCTTTATCCCTTTCTTGTCCATGCCTGTCTCCCAGGTCTTGACCATTCCCTTCCCCAGTCCATTGTCCTCCCCACTCATATTTATACCTTGCCTCCAGTAGCCCACTGTTGATCTCCTTACCTAGGGCCCCTCTGGCACAGTCCAGCTTCCTCAATGTGCTCCCTCCTCTCCTCCTTATTTCTTTCCCTCATCACTCATGCCCTCAACCCCATGCCTACTATGGTGCCTCCCCTTTGCTTAACAGTTAAGTCCCCACTTCTCCCACTGGAAATTTCTAGCCTTCTCATTACTGGTCACTGACCCTCTGGGTGTTCAATTTACTCTCTCCACCTTTGATTTCATTCCCTCAATTCCACCTCCCCTTCCTCACTTTCTAGGATGCTTAGTAGCTCAAATTTATTGTAACACTCTATGACAGTCTCCAACTCCTGTCTAGATTTCCCTGCCTGCCCATCTAGAATGCCTTAATACCACCCCTCCTGACCTGTTCTCCTTCTGCTAAACTTTTCCACTGTCTGCTCTCTAGGCTTCCCTCTGTTTGTCTCTTCGAGATCTGACCCCTCACTTTGAACTGGACTATTTACCCCTAAGTTTTCACTGTGACATGAAGCTTCCTTTGACAAGGGTCCTTGTTTCCTAATTTCTCTCCTCCTGGTTTTTGAATTGTAGCCCCACCTAATTACTTCTGAGCCATGCCCCAGCCTCACTTCAGCCTCTCCCACCTGCCACCCATATCCCCTCCCATTTTCCTTCATTGCCCCCCAGCTCCTCCAGCTGTCTCCATAGCCAGTTTACCTCTCCCTGATCTGCCACAACTGCCTGCAGAGTGGGCAGCCTCTCTCCTCCATGCCCAATTTAGTATGATTGCTACCCCACAGCCTGGCAACCTACAACTGTCCCAAAGATACTTGCCATGGTAGTTTCAGGCCATCCTGCCAGTCCTTCTAAAAGATGAATGCATTCTAAAAAATATATACATACATTATATGCTAAAATACAATTGGCATTAATCCATATCTTTTAAGAGCTCAGCTGACATGTTCTAATGTTAAAGACAGAAAATTTATGGACACTTAAGTTCTCTGACTTTTGGTAACCATATTTTATTTTAGAATCCACTGGAGTGTGGCTGGTACCACAAGATAACACCTACTCAGATTAGAGTAGCCAAAGGCATACCTCTGTATAACCCTAATGCAGAAGCATTTTTAAATCAGTGCTAACCTCTCACAGAGAGAACCATCTGAAAAGATGTTCCTTTGTGTTATGTGTGTTCTTTCTTCTTTCTTTCTTCTTTCTTTCTTTCTTTCTTTCTTTCTTTCTTTCTTTCTTTTTCTTTCTCTCTCTTTCTTTCTTTCTTTCTCAGAAAGAAGAGAGTCCTTGCAATAAGACCCAGGGCACTAATCTTGAAGAGCCTACTTACTGGCCTCCATCTTCTGGTAAAGTATAAACCCCAAACTAGTAGGCTGATTGCAATATAATGTTGTTACTGTTTGAAACACTTTGGGATGTCCTTATTTCTACTGGCAATGAGGTCACCCATCAGTATCCTATTCAGCATGCACCTTTAAGGTGATGATCATTAATAAGATTACAAGCACATTTGTGGTTAAATGTCTGCACCCACTGTCAATAAAGCATCATCTGACATCTATTAAAACAACTGTTACAGCTAACTTTAGTGGGACTTTACTAATTTGCTACCTGGCCTCTGTGCCAGCACTGGTCAACCCAAAGCACAACCCTTCCATTATTACAATAACTAAGCTGCCTCATTCAGCAAAGAAGGAGCTCTGGGGATGGATCATGCCCCTTGTCCATTCTAGTGCAACACCTGGTAGCTGCATGCAACAGAAATGAGAAGTCCTCTGGACCTGATGGAGCCATAGCTGACAGATCCAGAAATAAAAGAGGTAAACTAATCTCTCCCCAAGTTATAGAAATTAAAAAGTGTGTCTGCAAATAACCCATTTGTTGCTCAAAGTTTGGAAAGGCCCAGTGCACTCTAACATTGTAAACCAGCTCACTCCTTCTGTCTGTCAAACGTGGTGACCAAACCACTGAAAACTTGTTAATGGATGGCTTTATGTCAACCAGCACTGGCCTGGTGCAAGGGACTTAAGCCCTTATAAGTAATCAGCTGAGCTGGTGAGGGAGGCTGTACCTTCACCTGTTCCTTCTTGTCTTTACAGGACAATGCAACAGACTTCATTGGATAACAAGAAATATCCACCTTTCCAAACATAGAAGAACTTTGCCTAATTTATTCATCATTCCAGGTGGCATATCCTGAAAAGACCATGTCAACCCCAACCATATTGCATGGCAGTCCAGGCCCCTTATGGTTTTTTTTTATTTGTTTTCAAACCCACAAACACATGGAGATGTGGGAGGATACCAAAAAAAAATTCTTTCAATACAAGTAAACATGCAACACTGTGTGGTTACACAAACACTTAAATGGTATACCCACCCTGTGCATGTCATTTCACCAGGTACCTGACAAACTGCATGCACACACCTTTCAACCACAGAACATTCAGGGGCCTGACTATAATCTCTAGAATTTTGTTTTAGAAATGTTCAGTACCTATGTGTCTCTATATATTGTGGCACACTATGCCCAACATGGTCATTGTGTCATTACAAATGTTTAGGTTTCATGATATTGTGTTTTTACATGTAGTTGCAGCTTATCAGGTACAAGCCCCACAAACTGCTCCACATCCTGGGATGTTCCACCTTACTACACCCTGAGTGGGATTTGGGGTAACAGGCCTGGTGTGGAGTGTATTACAGGCTAAATATGTCAACCTGACAATGGGGGATATACAACAACTTCAAACACAAATTAGTTGTTTCTTTTATAAGATAATAGTGTTCTAAAGCCTCCCAACAACAACCCAAATGTTTGTTCCCCAACAGTGGAATGCAGCAACCCAGACCAACTAGTGGTCTGATTACTTCATCACTCCCAGGTACTCTTTACATCTAGCCAATTACAAAATGGCAGAATTTATACTCTGCTTCTGTACCAACATTTCTAGGTTTCATAGTGCCATGTTACTAGACCTCATTGAAACAAATCAAACACATACTAAGACCCAGTGGCAGGGCCCTACACTATTGTATACCTAGAGTATTTTGTCCAAAACACACAAGAAAGACCCCAGAGAGACCCCTTTTTCAAACTTCACAAGTGCAACAGGTGCTGCCACAAGTATAGGCCAAGATGTATTTACCTCAGTATTACATGGTATAAATGGCATACAGTCATAAGTTAAAGGTTTAAAGTGCATGCTACTGCACTCTATTTCATAAGACAGGGCTACACTAGGCCAAAATGCAACACATAGGCAGGGAACTATGTTTTTAATTACTGTCACAACTTCTTCTGAGACCTGAAACAGGCTGTATTTACAGATGACCAAATGGTATTTCCTCCTTATGAACCTCTGTCTGAACCTCCGAGTGCATGGTCAATGCCATTTTTCTCTCATGATTGCCAAGAACTTAGGTTATGTCACACCACACCTTAGTCAAAGATATTGCTAATAACGTTGTCCTTTTTCATGCAAAATAGCTATGTGTGTTTTATCAACTATGTTTATAACAGCACTTTTACAAAGTTTACTGGTTTCAACAAAATGGCATGTGTAAGGTCTTTAAGCAACTCTTTAAACTTTTCTTCACTGCTGGGAGTTTTCAAGTCTAGCTGGCACCTCATACAAACTGATTGTTCTATTATGGACTGTCACGTGCTCTCTTATGAACTGTTAATCTTTGTGCAGGGGTGTGATCAACTTCCACAACACAAATTCTATGCCAGTGTGTGTGGCTATTCCATTGAAAGACTCAATGTGCAATCATCTAATGCACCCTGCCAAGGCCTCTGTAAATCCAGCCATCCATCAGCCAGCAACCTGAACACTGATGTTCTTACTATGCTGGTGTGTCATCTTCAACTCAACGTCTGCATAACCCCATGTGCCTTGTGGGGTTACCACCTTTCTGTAAATTACATTTCACCTGTAACTATGCTGCCTTGTGGTTACTCACATGAACGTTATGGACTGTTACTCATATAAACTTTCTGAACTGGTCATATCCATTTTATAATGACCTATTTGTCAAGAGACATTATCAACAAATTCTTCAATCAAGAAAATGTACATCGCTGTCACATGCCTTATCCAGACTCAACGTGCAGTGTTCATCATCACTGGACAATGGTGTATCCTTTTATGTTCAACAATGTATTCAATACTGTTTTACCAATCATGTTATGTGGTTACAAACATCAATACCCTTTCTCATACACAAATCAATTGTGGTGTGGACATACCTAGTTTCTGTTTTGTCATTTACAAACAAATCATTCCATTTTGGTCAGTTTGTAGAGTACCACTGTACCCACTCCAGAATAGGACTCCCTTCATTTTTACCTTAACTATCTGTGTGATACAAACCAATTTTAACAAGGCTTTTCGTAATCGGTATACTGTGTAGTAATAAATTATGAACTGTTTTTCTACAGTAAACCTAAACCTTTCCTTTGTCACATATAAAGCACTGATATTTGCCATGCTGTTTTTCTTCCAACACTATATTATGGCAATTTTATCATCACACTCTCCAATACCTGGTTACAATTAACTTTGAAAGTTTTTTTGCTATTATACAACTGTTTTTGATTATATTTTGATACTAACACTTTATTGTCTATGGCACACTCTAAAACAACACCGTTAAAGACTCAAATTCCTTTACAAGGCTCGCATATTGGGTCTATAAATGATACTGTTGACCACACAATGCACACAATACTGTGTTGCCTTTTCATTAAGGTAACAAGGAGAATGTTACACTCAGTACTACATCATAATTGGCCTCCCAATCTGCACCTTAGACAAACCTTATGTTATACATATTATAGCAAATCAGGTAATGGACAGCCATATGAACTGGGGTTGTCTACAAGCCTCCAGACCAGGGGAGGACATAGACACATTACTGCTACAAGATATAGAAAACATGACAGCTAAAGTGGAGGTTTGATAATGGGAGACTTCAACATGCCAGATACAGATTGATCAATACCAGCAGGAACATCTGCTAGAAGTAGACACATAGTGGATTCCATGCAGAGGGAGGGCCTCAAACAACTGGTACAACAACCCACAAGAGACAGAGCTATCCTAGATCTAGTACTGACTAACAGGTAAAGGATCACAGATCTCCAGGTAGAAGGTCACCTGAGGGCCAGTGACCATCCATGCTTTATGGTTCAGTTTGGCCACTAGAACTGAGTCATCCCATTCAAGGCAAAATATGGGACTTCAGAGGAGCTGACTTTGATAAGATGGCCAACAGAGTTAAGTTAGCCCTAGCAAGAAGAAATACAGGTGAGGGGTACAGGCAAAGTGGGCAAGCATTATGATGCAATACTTGAATCAACATCCCATTGTGTTAGAGAGAAAAGAAAGTGAAAGAAGAAGGAAACCACTTTGGTTCTCATAAACAATAGCAGAAATGGTCAAAGCAAAAGGCTGGCCTTCAGGAAATATAAGGGAATGCAGCGGATGAAGATAGGAGGATACCAAACTTCCCTAAGGGAAGCAGGGAAGGCAGGCAGGAAAGGCCCAAACCAAGGAAACACTAACACAAACAGTAAAGAAGGTGACAAGACTTTCTATAGATACATTAGTGAAAGGAGAAAGTCCAGAGGGTATTGCTAAGATCAAAGGGATAAGGGGCATGTGAGAGGAGGACCATGTAAAAGCTTCTATCCTAAATAGACACTTCTGCTCACTAAAAATACCACCAACAGTTTTCATTTGGTTCAAGGTCAGTTGGCATTCATCTGTATCCCCTCCCTGGGTCAGCGCCTGAAAATAGGCAGGATTTGTCTAGTGCACTTACCAGTCAACAAAAACTAAATAAATAAAAATAAACAGTTAACTTGGGGCAGTATATGTATGGGATGCAGATCCATGTGTGACACATGCACCACCCAGCATTGCATACATGCTCACTGTTGCCATGCAGGGCTGCACAGACTGATGACATCATAGATGGCACACACATCATCATGCCTGTGCATTGGCCATAGGATATGAAACTACATATGCAGTGCAACCTCTTGCAGAAGTGCAAACCTGTTTAGTGTGCCAGGCAAACCTGCAGAATTCAGGGAGGCAGAGGTGCTGTTGGTCACACTCAAGTCAGAAAATGGAACCACTAATTTGAACAGGTGCAGTCTCCAGGCCTTTGGCACAAACAGAGGACTTAGGCAAAGAAATGTCAGAAACAACTGACAAAATGGCAGAAAAGATGGAGTTGGTGCTGATTGGGGACTTCAGGATGCCAGATGTGTAGATTGGAGCATAACTGCTACATCTTCAGCTTGAAGCAAGGACATCCTGGACTCACAACAGGGGTGTTCTCAGACACCTTGTCAGTGAGCCCACTTGAGATGGGGCAATAAAGGACCATCTGTTTACTAACAGTGACAGTGATGCAGATGTGGAGGTGGGAACCATCTGAGGACCAGTGATCATCATACAGTGTGGTTCAACATAAGAACAACTGCAGACTCCAACCACACAATGGTGAGACCCTGTACTTCACAATGGCTGATTTTACTAAGACAGATGTATGCCACAGGAATGACCTGGCAGGAGGAGATGACTGGGAGGGGACTGGGCCAAGCTAAAAGTGGGCTTAGTAAAGGCAAAAAACACTATGTTAAGCAAGTAAGAAAAAGTAAAAGAAAGAGGAGAGCACTATGGTTCTCAAAGGAGGTAGCAGTAAAGGTTAAGGATAAGAGAGTAGCATTCAGAAGGTATGAGGCCTGGGGGCTAGGGAAATGTATCAGGGAAAACAGAGGAGGCAAGCAAAGCAGTTAGGACTACAGAGGCACAAACTTAGGAAAGAATAGCTCAGGGAGTATCACAAGGGATAAAACATTTTGTTAGGTATATTAATGAAAAAAGGAAAGCAAAGGAGGATTTTATGATTAAAGGGACACAGTCAATCCATTTTGCAGAGTATTATTTCTAGTTGAAAACCGTATTATATGAATGCTTACATTCTCTAAAACTCATTGAAGTTGTTGGTTGCTGATCTTCTTCCTTTTTAGTAGAACTGAAAAGCGTTGAAAGGTGCAATTATAACAAATCTTGCTTTGTTTCAGATGGTATACCATCACTATGGTGACAACTTACAGCACCCTACACTACAGTGACAAAATAGTGCCAGATCTCTGTGGTGTTGTCACGGCATGCCAGCACTGCTATCTGGGGTATGCAACCCTGAAGAAGCAACTCTGACTTGAAGTTGATTAATTAAATAGCGAACTAAGGGCAGAGCCACCTTTCATGGGGGTTCAGGGACAAACTCAAGAAAACATAGTTGAAAGTGACTTTTATGCCAACCGCAAATGCGTCAACATACAGGAGTCACTGTAATGTCAGTCGACAATGAAATTGTTGACTAACTGCCATAGATCCACTTCAGATCACTGATCTACTGTTATTGCTTACACCTTGAACAATAGTAACACCTCCAAACAGTGCAGCCACTCATGATGCAATAGTCTCCGCCCTCCCACAGTATCATGGTTGACAAGATTGTGTTAGAGGCATTCCCAAGTCCAGGAAAGATGCAGTAGAAGTAGATCAAAGAATGTAAACAAACACATTTTTGTGTGGTAACACAAGAATGGTAGGCAGGCTGTTTTATTTTAAAAAGGAGAAATGCAGCAGAATCAAACCACCAGCTATATCAGCAATTGCCACAGAACATGAGCAATTATGACATCTGTTTTATGGCTGCAGTGGGCAGAGCCCATGGACGTGTTGCTATCTAGTAGAAAAGAGAGTTCTCCAGGATCAGTTACAAAATACTGACTAATATAATCATGACTACTGAAATTCTGTCACCAGAATCCCAGCTGCTCAGTTGCCAGACCATCTCATTTCCCATCAGTGAAAACCCCAACAGTGTGTTGAAACTCACTAAAAGCAGTAGTTGTGATTCTCATGCTGTAGGTCTAAATCTTGGAGTAAAGGAAATGGAGGTGTTATGCCTGGGTTATATACTTCAAGTGGGCCCACATGTAACCATAACCTTATACACAGTATTAGTACCTTACAGAGTCTTATAATGTTTATCTTGTTTTATTACTTATGTTAGTGTTCTCTGTTTATATTTGCTATGCTTATATCTGTCTGAAATGCATTTGCCTATATGCTATGTTTCTGCCATATATTCTGCTATACTTATAGTCATTCATATTCTGTAATTTTCACTATTGTGACACGTTGTATGCTTTTCTGATGACATTGCATGTGTTCTCAGACTCACTGTCTCCAGTAAGACTGATAACTGATTGCAGACTATGAATTTCCAATGTTTAGAGATTCAGAGATTCTTTCTTACTTGCAACTTCATTTCTTATGTAATTGCCCAAGGGATCCATCTTATTTACATGCCTTATCCAATGCTGTGTGTTTATCATATCTGTAACTGAACTCATACATTTGTATGCACACCAATTACTCTGACAGAGACAGAGAAAGAGAGAGAGACCATCCTTGAGAAGTGGTGGAAATCGCTCCCTTGTGTTTGCTTTGCTTCACTTGTTATGGCTTGAGTATGTAATAAGCGTATTTATTAATTCTGCTTGTTGTTATCTTTGTCCAGCATACCATGCAAAGAACACAAGCTGTGATCTTTTCACAGTGTAACAATGGTGAAACCTGCCAGTCTTGGTTTTGTCTGGCAAAGAATAACTCTCATTTCATCCATATTTTGAGTTCTGAGGCAAGTAGCTATGAGTTTGGCAGCTTAGGGACTCCATGCATGGACTGGAACTCTGTGCGCGGACTGCTACTCATTGTTATGTGCATTCACAGATGCCATCCGTCTGTGTGTGCTTGAGTGCTGTAGTTGCAATATGGCAGTTAACCCACAGAATGGTTTAAAGATTTCCTATTTATTGACATATTTAAATTTTGCACAGAGGTTGAGAAAAGACATCTCAGCTTCTGTACCTGCACTTGATGTCTGGGAAGTGCTTAAATAAGAAATAGTTGACTATATATGTTTTGGATCTAATTACAATTATGTTGATCTGTGTGCAGTATATTGAACTTAGACAGTCAACTACAGATGCAATCCGACAGAGGCTGCTTTGGAGGCTTTTAAGCCTGATAAGGTTTAATGGCTACTGATTAATTGGTGGCTAAACTGTTTGATAAGTTTATTGATTTATTTATTATTTATAGACTTCCATGAGGAATCCTCTTCATTGATGTGATTCACAGATCAAAAATTAGTCTGTTCTGACCCTGAGGGCTTTTTAAATGAACAAGTACATCTGGCAGGGTGTTACCCTTTCTTGTGTTTCATGTTTATGGTAAACCCACTTTAATTATGTCTAGTATGTAATTAACATTATTGGCTATCTGTGGCTGATGCTGTGACTAGTAAGGAATTCCTAAGGCACTAAGGACCCTGTTATTATTTGGATGGCTGCCTTTGTCTACTGGTTACACAACAGACCCACCTTTTATTGAGTTCTATAACAAATCTATGTAAACACTTTTGTCTATACAGCTGTTCCTTGCTACTACTTTAGGAGCAGTACTAGTAGTACACCATATCTTGTTATGTATTCCTGAATGCTTAGTTTACCCAAGGTCACGCTGTTCTCTGCAGTTCTGTTAATGACTACTTGGAGAATGCTTAGAAAATAACTGCAGAAACATTACTGTATTCGTAATGAATATTATGGTTTAATGATATCAGCTTCATTAACTGGAATGATGCCAAAGTTAAGTCTGTCTTTTCCTCTAGTTGTATCACTTGACTTTGTTCAGTTGAAGCTCATTATTGTGTATTTTTTGAGTTGAAAGAATCTTGGTTTTTTATTCCAGGTTAACCTTCGTCAGTGGCATAGTGTTGCTGGGTATGTTTTGAATGTGCCATCCTGGATTTTGATGTGTGGAAATATTTAAAGTTGGGAAACACTGTGCATAATTCAGCATATGCTAAGTCTGTTTGTCACTGTTACACTTTATTAGAGTCTTTATCTGTGTTTTCTGAAGCTACTCTGGTTTATTTGCTATGTTTTATAACAGCTCATAAATGGCTGACACCTTTGGCTTATTGCCAATGACATGTTCCGGTTTGCAGTGTTGGCACATTAGGTGGGATATTCAGAAGGTTGCCATGGAGCAACACAGTTGCACCATGCGCAACCTGATATAACCTGGTGATATTCAAAAGGGAATGTGTTTGGCACACAATCCCGATGCTACCGGATCAAGATTAGCAATGTATGTGGCGCAAGTGGGGGGCGTGCCCATGCATACCCGCACCTCCCGATATTATCAGCCTGACATTCTAATGTGCTGAGTAGATGCAGGCGCAACCCATACCTGCGCCCACACACAGTTGAGCAAAAATAAAGGAGCAACAGCTGGCCACCCACAGGTGAGCTGCCATATTGCAGGGCACAACATGGCTGCTGCCAGGTGTGGTGGCCACCCGAGCTCTGCAGCACCTTGTGGTAGTGCCCCCATGCCAGATCACAGGCATTAGTGTTGAAATAAAAGTCCAATATCCCTGGTGGTCCAGTGGACTCGCCTCCAGCCCAATCATGGGCCAGTTATAAAATTTTAAAACCAATCCATCCCTGGTGGTCCAGCGGTATCCTCCCCACCCGCCCACCTCAGCCCCACCACCCTGCTCCCCTCGGTCAGTGTCGGGTGGCAGTTTCCCACCCATAAGCCGCTCCACTGCCTCGCGACTGACTGCATACAGTAGTGCTGTATGCCCATACCATACTACAGCGCATCTCTCTGACCCTCTCTGGCCACTTGCACTGCTGCAGTGCCACTGCACCATGCACATTGCGGGTGGCCACAGTGCGATATTCAACTGTGCTGAGCCATGGCGCAGCACTGTTGAATATCACCCTGTCAGCACCTGCACATCCTAGTTAAAGGTACCCAGGCTTGTGCCACAGCTTGGCGTAGTTCGATATCCCACCCATTATCTACAAACTTTTATCTTTCAGATAAGTGGTTGGTTTAATGTTGAAATATGTGGACTGGTGTCCTTAGTATTGATTCAAGTTAATCATAGTTTATCATTGAAAAAAAGAAAATGGAAGCATGATACAAATGCTTGCAAAGGTTTTCTATGTTTTTCCCCCTTCCAATATGGCCTCTCCATCTGCCTTCATAGAAATTGTGATGGTTCCTCAATATTGTTTTTGATGTCTCAGCCGGTGGCTAGACATTATTCTTTATCTGTCAGACATCTCATTTAGTGTGGTGTCCAAGGCTGCAGCTACAGCTGGGTTTGGTCCCAGGAAACGTTGTTTGCACGGTGTATGACCTTGCAAATCTCGTGACCTCTGTGTGGTTTTGATCTGTACCTGTTTTTCCAGTCACAGTTGATGTGCCTCCCAATTAAATTGGTATTTCATTACCAAATATAACTTTAAAGGTGCGACATCAAGAGTACTTTTGTTACAAGTTACTTATTTTTTCTAGTCCTCCTCATCTAACAATGATGTTAGGACTGAATTTTCTTTTTCCTCTGCTTGCAGCAATGAAGCCTGCTTGCTATTTACAGACTCACCCATTCCTACTTTATGCCTTTCTTTGCAGAAGATCTCACAGCTTCTTTGTCCTTGTCCTGTATCACTTATCCCCTGCATCGCATGGTGATCGGGGGCTATTCACCCCAGCATTTGTAATAAGCCATTTGTTTTGTATTTCACAGGATAGCTACATGATGCACACTGCCATAGAACATATTATATCTGTTTTGGAGGATTTAACCTAATTTAATACCCTTTTAACAATTTTGTACATACAAAATACCAGTATTATAACTTGTGTTATTTATCAGAATGATGTGTGTTTAATGATACAGTTCTAATGTCACAATTCAGAGGAATAGGAAACCTAATGCTCTGACATTACTAATTTATTTCATTTTCAGGAATTCATCAGAGTGTACTAGTAGCTACAATAAAAGGTTGTTGAAGGCATGCGTCTTTATTTGGTTAATATGTGCAGACTAGGTGGGCCAAGCGGTCCTTATCTGCCATCAAATTCTATGTTTCTATGTAATAATTTAAGAACCAGTGCTAACCTTGCACACGGAGTATGCTCTAAGTAAATGAGATGTTCCTTTCGTGACGTGTGTTTTATTTTTCTCTCTTACGGGATGAGACTAACCTTCATAAGTAACCACTGGTAATGTATAAGTATATTTTACCAGTGGCCCAATTTCTTTATAATGTTATTACAGTTTGAATCATAGTAGGATACTGTATTGTCTTTATTTTAGTTTTAACAAGTTAGGTCAAACCCATCTGTATTTATTCAGCATAAAACCTTCCAGGTGATGACTGATTGGCAAAGACAGTTTGTTAGTATTATTGTGGATAAATATCCACACCTCTGTTGGGAATAAAGTGTTCTCAACATTTATGCAAACATCTGTTACTAGTCAACTAGATAGTTTTACTGCTGTATGGTCCGGCATCTGCTTCAGCATTGGTCCCACAGTATCCTATTATCTCTATGCTGCCTCTTTCGCAGAAGTAGAAGCTGGGGGAGGGGCTTGAATTGTATATATGCCCACCCTCTGTAACTGATCACTTACATTAACATCTGTTTTACCAACTGGTGTGCCTGTCGGGGAAAATAATTGTTGGAACTGTTAATTACACAGTTAACTACTAACACAACATTGCATGACTATATGTTCAACAAATAACAGTCTAGGTATGATGTCAGAAGTATATGAACTATTTCATACAGACTGTACTCACTGATAGAAGACTTTTTCAGTTCATCAGTAATGAGTATGTATAATGCTGCAGCTACCATTTTAGTGTGATTCACCATGTCTATGACATTTTCATAGACATGGTCTACTATAGCCTAGCCTCCTGTACTATACAGGTAGCTCAAGGAGGGTATTAAACCATGCCACCTCACAGTGCACCTACAGTGGTTGCAAATAAATGAAATTACTTCTGACCTGACTGAGCTTCAGCTAGCAGATCCAAAATGGGGGAGGTGGACTCACTGTCCCTCCAGTAAGAGCACACAAGAAGAAAAATATGTGTTTGCTAATAACCCATTTGTTGGTTACAAATTAATAATAAAATATATAATGTTCTCTAACATTATAAACCAGCTCAACCTCTGCCTCCATGAGTGCAGTTTAGAACAACCGTAAAATAATCTATTGGCAAGTGGCTTTATGTCAACAACCAGCACCAGCCGGTGCAAGAGCCTTGACCTCAACTAGTATTCTGCTGAGCTGGGGTGGGACTGTGTACATTCCCATGTTCTTCCACATATCCTTTTTGTCTTTTAGCTCTGGTAAAGGGCACTATAATTTCAACAGTCATTCCTGGACTCTGATACCCAACTTAATTTTACATTTTTGATGTTTAAAATGTATTTTCTGCACTGTGCTTAAAAGGACTATTGTTTCATTGTCATTATATTCACATATTGTTGCAGCTTATTAAGTATAAGCTCAGTAAACTGCTCCACATCCCTGGATATTTTGGAGCATTAGGCCCATCTGGGTGACATTTGTCACACCCACATGGGGAGGTGCTGAGTACCAACCACGTACACAACAAATTAGTTGTTTTCACATGCTGAAATGTCCCCATGAATAACTATTTCTTCCTTATGGGTTGTGTGCCACCATTCATACTCCCAGACAAAAGGGATCAGCATTGCTGTCCCATCCAGATTCATTACAACATGATAACCATGTACACCTGGACACCTAGTGGTGGCTCCCTAACCAGTCTTACAGACTAAATGGCAGACTGCTAGCAATTGACAACAAATCCTAAGGCCCACCTAGCTAATGGCACATTCCAAGGTAGGTCCTACACCAGAAGGTCACCACTGGCATCCTGTCTATAAGCCAGGCCCAAGCACAACACACAGGTTTCTACACCTGTACTGTACTATACACCCATATTTTGTGCTCTGTTTCTACAGGTACATACTACTACTGCATAGTACTGCACACCTCATTCCTTTGCTAGCACTGCTATGTTTCCAACTGTTGTTACCCCAACAGAGACAAAAGCCTACCCAATGTTCCAAGCATAAACCCAGACCAACTAGTGGTCTGATTGCTTCATCACTCCAAGTACCTTGTACATAATGTGTAATACACACATAATATGGCAGACTATACATTCTGCTTCAATACAAATACTTTAGGTTTCATAGCATCATATTACCAGACCCTTTTGAATGGAACTGATACCTGCTCCAGACCCAGTATCAGAGCACCACACTACTGACTACCTACAGAATGTAAATTTATTTTTTCCTCTTTCTTTATCTTAAAATATTCAGTTTCTATGCATTTTAACATCTCTCAACATTGTTGTGATAAAATCAGTTTATACATGCTTAACATGCTTTCACTTTCATACATTTTTGTTGATATAGTTGAACATGGCAGTTTATTTCTGTTAAGTACATTTATGCACCAATTATATGATTTTAAGCTATTTGTTTCTTGTTCCATATTTTTACTTATTTTACATGCAGTAAACATCTCTATATTTCATATTTAAAACATGCACTTATTTTCAATTTTACATGTCATGGGTTTAAGTCCTTAGAGCATCATGTGTGTATATTCTGTATTTCTACTCATGAGACTCTTACCAGTTTCCATATCCTGTTGTACATTGCATGTTATAGTGTGCTCAAAATGGGTCTGAGCTGTGCTGATGCTATTGCTCTGTGATGTGTTGATACTGTTGCTCTAGATGCCTTGTCTGTATTTGGTTATCCTTACTTAGTTGCATGCTCTCATTTGGTTTCTACATTCATGACAATATTTTGTTCCAGTGTTTTCATTTTGAATATCCAGCATATTTTGGCACTTAGTAACATGTCCCTAAAATTTCCACCTCTTCTGGGAGAAATACTTTTTCTAATCCCCAAAATATCAAGGAGGCTCCACTTTGGCCAGCTTGAGTAAAGTGTGTTGCTACTGAAGAGTTTTCATCCTTCCTTCCTATGTCCCCTTATGCTCTTGTATCTCTTGTTTTGAGCATTCTGCTTGTTTTTCTGACATATAGCATATCACAGGGCACTGTATGACTTGTATTACTCCTTCTGTTGTGCAGTCTATGTGTTGTTTTATCTGGTGTCTTTGTTCTGTGTGTAGGAGTATGAATATCTGTTTTTTAGAGGTGGTTGCACACTGAGCATTTCCACTGGCACCATTCCTGGTGCCATTGGGCCCAGTGTTAGTTGAATTTGTTGTCTTTCTGGTTCTTTTGTACTGTGACCTGACTAGTTGATCTTTAAGTTTTTAACTTTTTGGCTGCTATGATGGATCTCGCTTGTAATTCCGGATGTGTTCGTTATCAATTTGGAGTAGATGCCAATGTGTATTTACTATTCTTCTAATCTCCAGCATTTTGTGGTTGTATTTTTGCGGCTAGTTCCACTCTCTGATTACTTTCCTGTGGTTTTTGCTTTCAACAAATCCAACCTGACCTTCTACTCTATCTGTCTCTGTGCTGTTTGTAGGGTGTGTTCTGATATCCTCTGTTCCTAAATCTGTTTATCATGTTGTTGGTTTCTTTCTTTAAGTCCCTTTCCATGCTACAGTTTCTCTTGACTCTAGTCAGTTGGGAGTAAGGTATGCTATTTTCCATTTTCTCTCATGGAAGCTACTTCCATGGAGTACCGTGTTCCTGTCCGTTTCCTTTCTGTATAATGAGGTCTCTAGTCTATTGTTTTCCTTTTGATTAATAGATCTAGATACATGAATTACATGAATCACTTTAGGTCTCAACAGTAAAGGGCAAACACCAGAAAGTCTCTACCTTAAGCAGCTTAAAAACCAAAACAAAGGTATGGCAATGCACAGCTAAAAGTGGAAAGCCTGTTAGGCAGCATAGAATTAGGATCATTCGCAGCAAACATTTCAGTCACAGCAACTCAGAAATGTCTTGTATTTTACTTTTTCAAAATTATGGAAGTAAATACTGCAAACAGGATTAATACAGACTGTTGTATAAACTAAGAATAAAAAGCAGGACAGAAAACATGATGATGACAACCTTAGGATTGGTATGTGTTGGTACAGAATAAATGTATGAATTAAACTTTGTAAAAAAAAAACTGAGAATGGAAAGATACATTTATGAATACTTTTAACTAGGTTAAAAGAAGAAAATGAACCCGTGAACAAGATCTGGCACAGAGTGAAACATCGGGGAAATCAATAAAAGGTTGAAAAACATTTAAGCGTTGTCAAGTCTATGATTCTTAAAGGGGCCCCCAGGACCCATTACTTTGAAAGATTGTCTTTGAGCCTCATCTGGGGGCTCAAGAACCTACAAAAGAGTGACCATGTCCTGCTCACTCTGTAAATTCATTAATTGTCCTATACAGGGGCAAGATGACCTCCCACTTTGCACTCCTGATACCCTCCCTATGGACCCAAGCATCTGGCTGACCTTTCCAGCTGCCTTATCACAGTGCCAGGATTCTCTTATGCCCTCTGAGATGATAACTCCTGGTCCCTTTGCTGCTTTGTGACTGTCAGTACCTCCCACCTAGTTTGCAATTTGCCCTGAGTCCTTGTGCCCTAAGTGTATGATCCTGCACTTTGCATTGAATCCCTGTTACCATTCTTCAGACCATTTCTCCAGTTTTTAAAGGTCTTCCTGGCATGTCCACCTATTGAATACCTTTGTATCATCTAGAAGAAGCATACCTTCCTCCAGTTGATCAGCAATGTCCCCAATTAAGACACTGAAGAGAACCAGCCCCAACCCTTGAGGCACCCTGCTCATCACCTCTCCTCTCCAGAGTACTCACTGTATACCACAACCCTCTGACTCTTGCTATTCAGCCAATTCTCAATCCTCAGACCTATTTTAAGATCCAGCCATAGGCTGCCCAGTTTCTTAATCAGCTTTCTATGGGGGACAGTGTTGAAAGCCTTTATGAAGTCCAGCTAGGCCACATCCACCTCACCTCCCTGGTCTGCTACCTTAGTTACTCTTTCATGCCATAGACTAGTAAAATAAGTTAGTGCAAAACACATTGCTTATCCTAAATTAAGTAAAAGTTAGGGTTAGATGTAGATGTAAATAAATGCCATATAAGGCAGTGTGTGTGTGTTAGTGTATGTGGCAATGCTCTGTGTGTATAGATAGTGCATTTCTATGTTATACTGGAATATACAGTGAAGCCCCACCAGGATGAAGTGAAGTGCTGCAGAATTCTGCAGAGTTACTGCAGCAAACAATGCAATTTCAATAGGTGTTAATCCTTTTGTCATGCAGTAAACCTGTGACACTATGCTTCCTCCTGGTGGATTTACTGTGGTATGCATATGTACCAGTCAGTGTGCACGTGTGTGTGACACAATCAGAAAGGGCAGTTAGGTGGCTCAGTGATTAGTTAAAAATTGCTAGTCTACATTACCCCACAATCTAGATCAATTTCAGCCTTGTGCATGGCATTGCTTATTTAAATGAGGTGTCTAGTGGCACCTCCGATGTCCCTCATAGCCTGAAAAAGAAAATGGCCACTTAATGTATTTTTTTATCTTTAAGAATGTATGTAAACAACACTGCTATGTTATACTGGAATATACAGTATATGCATATACAGTATGTGTATATGTATTAGTCATTAGAAAATGGGTGTAAAATTCTGACTTCTGATTGGCCAGTTCCCTACTCCAAGCCCTGTTCCATCAGACTGTAGAGCCCAGTAGATAAAAAGTGCCAGCCCTTTCACCCACTCACATATGTTTGTTCCCAGCCTGCTTCCTCATTGGCTGAAAGCACCAGATTGAATTTAAAAATCCCTGCCATTTTTTCTCTTGTAGTGAGAGCTGCTGGTCTGCCCCAACACTTTAGTTCAGTGGAAGCTGCCTGTTTGACCCTTCTTCTAATGTTAATGACAAACAAAAAAGAAACAATCACACATTTTTGTGCAGTCAGAAGAAGAAAGACAGAGATAACAAGCAACTGATCATGTCCCTCAGAACCACGCTTGAAGGGCAACAGTGTCACCTCCTGACCGCAATCTATGCCCTTCATCCAACTGCCCGCTGTCATGCTGGTAGTTTGTCTCCATCTCCACAGACACTTTTAATTTAACCCACCCAAAAAGAAGGAGTCCAAGTTTGTATTTTGTTGAATGTTAGAACAGTGAAGTAACCTCATACCATAACTGTCGCTTAGCTACCATACCATAACAGTCGCTGGAGTCGCTTCTGATGTTCCACTCTCTGATACATACAGTGTACACCACCAGCCACTGCTGACTGATGTTTTCAGCTGCTGCCAGACATCTTTCCCAATACAGACTCTGCCATCCCAACTGTGATAGAAAATGTCAACTACTCAATTAATTTCCTAATGTTGTACTAACTGTGCCAAACTACTGGGGAGACGGGCTCTCAGGGATGCAATCATGCATAGTGCTTGAGGGTGGTGGGGGGCTGAAGTGTATTAGGTTGAAACATAACAGTAGAAGTAAAGAAATGAGCCACTAAATTCTGTGGTAGTTCAACAAGGACATACAGGCAGCAGCACTGTTTGGCTGGGCATATGTGTGTGTGTGTGTGTTAACCATGACAATAGCTCCAACCTTACAACTATTTATGTATTTATTTATTTAGTTTTTGTTGACCGGGTAAGTGCACTAGACAAATCCTGCCTATTTTCAGGCACAACCTGGGGAGGGAATACAGATGAATGCCAACTGACCTTGAACTAGATTAAGCTGTTGGTGGTATTTTTAGTGAATGAGGAAATTTGGCCAGGACACCCGGAAATTCCCCTACTCTTTCGATAAGTGCCATGGGATCTTTAACATCCACCTGAACTACCACCATTCCAAGCAGATGGGACCTCGGTTTAACGTCTCATCCGGAAGGATGGTACAGATACAACTACAGTACAGATGCTTCAAAAATGAACACAGCATTCTATGGCAGGTGAAGGAACTATTTTATTACAAATAAATCAAAACACCTAAGGCTTTAACATCCTAATAATTTTTCAAACATATATGATACAGTGGCCGATTTTCTAAGCACAATAATACCTCCAGGGTGGGTGGTATTTTGCTATGCTGGAGGGTTGTCTGGTATAGCAATACCGCCCATCCTGTGGGTATTATTGCTTATGTGTGTGTGTATAACATCATTTACAAAGTGCACTTAGGTGGCTCAGTGATTAGTGCAAAATTGCTAATCTACATTCCCCTGCTGTCTAGATCAGGTTCAGCATTATGCATGGCATTGTTGATTTAAATGTGCAGTCTATTTTCAATATACCCACCCTCCAATGTCCCATGAGCCTGAAAAGAAGAAAACAGTCCTTAGATGTCTTTTTATCTATAAAATGTATGTAGACAGTGAACAGCTATGTTAAACTGGAATATATATGATGTATGTGTATATGTATTAGTCAGTGTGTGTGTATCACAATAATTGGAAAAGGCTGTAGGTGGCTGAGTGGTTAGTGCAAAATTGCTATTTTACACATTTCTCACTGCCCACGATGCAATTATTTTACAGCCATATTGGCTCTTTCTAGAGCAAGTTTAGTCTAGGGACAGTTTGAGGCCTTTGGGGGTAGACAGTGTCCATTTAAAGAGAGAGGGATCTAGGAAAAGCAAACAACTTAAGCAAATACTTCTTCTTATGTTTACAGTAGAAGGGAAGGATCACACAAGGGTGCCAGGAACATTGTTTAGAAGGACATGGACACTAGTCTGTTTCATGAGGACAGAGCCCAGAAGGCACTCACCAGCATGAAGGTGAACAAGGCTATGGGACCAGACAGGGTATACCAAAGGGTTCTGAGGGAGCTCAGCTAGGTACTAGCTGTACATCTGATAGACCTGTTTAACAGATCACTGAGATCATTACAGTCCTGGAGGACTAGAGAAGGCAGATGCAGTCCCACTTCACAAAAGCAGTAGCAAAAAGAGGCATGCAATTATAGGCCTGTCAGCCTGACACTGGTGGTGAGTAAATTAATGGAAACACTACTAAAGGAAAGGATGGGGATAGTTTGTATCCAATGCATTACAGGACCCAAGGCAACATGGTTTCACAGAGGGATGGTCATGCCAGACAAACCTGATAGATTTATTGGACTGGGAGACTAAGGAGGTGGATCAGAGAGAGGAGGGAAGGATGTGGCCTACCAGGACTTCAACAAGGCTTTCAACACCATCCCACACAGCACACTGGTAAGATGTTGAGTAACTTAGGGTGGGTAATAAAGTGGCAACCTGGGTAAGAAACAAATTAATGGATAGGACACAGAGTGTAGTCATAAACAGAGTTCGCTCAGAGGAAAGGAGGGTGACCAGTGGGGTACCGTGAGGATCATTGTTGAACTGGTCCTCTTCAGTGTCTTTATAAGCGACATAGCAGAGGAATTGGAAGGGAAGGTCTACCTTTTATGGATGACACCAAGACTTGCCACAGAGTAAAAACTCCAGAGGCAGATGGAAAGGATGGTAGGGATCTAAAAAAGACCAGAAGAGTAGTCGAGGGTATGGCAGCTGGGTTTTGATATAAAAAGTGGAAAAACCCAGGAACTGAGTACAGAATGGCTGGAGTGATACTGACAATGACCAAGCAGGAAAGAGATCTGGTGTAATCATATTGATGACCTAAAGATGGCCAGGCAGTGTGACAAGGCAGTCGAAGGTCTAGTATAATGCTGAGGTGCATAGAAAGGGAATCGCCAGCATGAAGAGGTTGGTGGTGCTGCCCCATATAGATTACAGGTAAGAACCTACCTTGATTACTGTGTCCAGTTCTGGAGACCACATCTCAGGAAGGACACAGACAGGGTAGAGGTGGTCCAGATGAAGGCTACCAAAATGATGCAGGATCTGTATCAAAAGCCCTATGAGGAGAGGCTTAAGAAATCAAAGATGTACTCCTGGAGAAGGGAGAGGGTTGACAGATACCTTTAAATACTTCATGGGGTAAATAAGGTAATGAAAGGGGGTATTTTTTAGTGAAAAGGTGCTGTAGAACAAGAGGGCATTATATTAAGCTGCAGGGTAAAATCAGGAGGTATGTGGTAGTACTTCTTCACAGAAAGTGTGGTGATACCTTGAACAGCCTCACAGCAGAGGTTTAGGACTGAAAACTGTGGTGGATTTAAAATGCCTGTGACAGGTACAAGAGAATTGTAGGATAGGAAGGGAGGAAGAGATTGCACCATACATCAAGTAGGTTCTGAAGCAAAAATAAGGTTAACAAAAATTGGCAGACTGGGTGGGCACATCAGCTCTTATCTGCTATCACATTTTACATTTATGTTTGTATGTATTCAGCTAGGGTACTCAAATGAGGTCATTAGGCAGTGCATGGGCAAACAGTTATATTAGCATGTCATTACAGGCAGCTCTGCACACATTATAATGCAAGATTGCAGCTGGGTACATAAGGGCACACTGCACCATCTGGACACCACAGCAGAACTGCAGGTCAATGGGGTAAGTGTCCTGTGGAACTGCCAAGAATGGGATGTGTGTGCTATGTGTTGGCTCCACATGTGCCCCAAATGCATATAGCTTGTTCGGTGCTGCCAGAATGTTTTGGAATTCTCCTGAACTCCAGGGCAAGTTTCATGTGTTTCTGTACAGTACATTCAGTCCAATGCATGCCGACGCTCGCCTGTCCTGTATAATCAATGCTGCCCATGGGATAAATTTCTCAGTATAGCTCTAAAGCCCAGTAACATGCTGTCATCCCTGTAGCTCCAGGAACACTGCATGTCCTAGGCAGGGGTACAAGATCTACAGGGCATATTGCTCTATACATGGACCTGGGCCCAAGTTGTTTCCATGGCCGTGCAACAGTCCTACGGGACAATAGAGCCTGCATGCATCCTTATGCCATGCTGTATACAGCAGGGTAACATAAGTCCCTGCCATGGAGTCCCAGGAAGCATGACACAGTGGAAGGGGAACAATACCACTATGTCTCTAGGGTGGGGGACACAGTGTTCTGGAACCTTCCATGTTGTACTCTGGTGGGCATTGTAGGCAGTCTACCCATGTATCTACTTTACCTTCATGCACACATTATCCACATACACGTGTCCCTTGCCTTGTGCAATACAGGATGGCTTGTACAGTTGGGGTTCTGCAACAAGGGAAGTGCTGCAGTGAGGACCCATCACATCCTGTTGTCTAGGTGGTGTCTGTACTGTGGGGTGTTGTCCATCAACAAATGGGTCTATGTGGGCCTGCATTATGGTGGTGGTTGGGCCTGCAGTACAGTACAGGGTCATGCTTGGTCAGAGGTCCTGTAGATTCCTCTAAATGTGCACCTGTGTCTTCAATGTGTGTAGCAGTACTGCGGACATGTGGCATGCATTGCTGGATGCCTTACATGGTTGGGTGTGGGGCACACCACTGTTCAGTTAAGCAGTGTGCCACTGCCTGTACTCACTGGTCATCTGTCTTGCACCACCTTGTCCAGCAGATACCATGGAGGATACTTACAGGCTGTGAGTTCACAGATTCAGCATAAAGGAGTTTCACGTGCTGGCACTGACTTACAAGTCTAGGGAGGATGTTATGTCCTGGTTCAAAAATTCTGATGATTGTGTGCAACAGGCTTCAGATGAGATCATGGAGGAAATGAATGCCATTGGTAGATGGAAGAGGTATGTTGAAGTGGAGAGAGAAGTGCTTCAGGGACTTGAAGAGGTATACAGAAGAGGTTATGGCAACCGGCGCAGGGAGCTGCATGCACAGGCAGGGATCAAAGGACATTGGCAGAGCCACAATCCCTGGATCCTGTGGAGGAGGCCATAGCATCCACTCTACATCCTATGTAGGTGACGGGAGTGCTGGGTGGTGGATAGGAAAACCAAGTGAGGCCTGCGCTGCCATGTGAGTGCCTGCCAATGTGATATGCTGTAGGCAATACTTGTCTGTGTGGTTGTTCACTGGTACTGGGGCACACAGATGCCAGGGCTGCGAGAACATTTGGTTTGGACAACACTACTTTATCACTGTCACCCAGTGAGTGGCCATCTGTGTGCATGCCCATGACAGTGCTCTATGTGGTACTGACCATGTGCTCTCCAGTGCTGGGATTTGTCCACCTGGGGTGGAGGAGTGGGCTTGGTTTCTCTAGAATGTGTCCACTGGTGCTTAATGTATGTTCCCTGGTGTTGGGGTGTGCCCACCAGAGCTGAGTGAGTGTCCACTGGTGGTGGGGTGATTATACACTGGTGTTGGGTGTGTCCTGTGTTGATTCCTGTGGTGATGGTATATGTCTCTCCTGGTGTAGGTACCAGAACCTGCAGTGTATGAACATTGCACACAACGCATGGACATGTGAGACCGTATGCTAGGGCATGCATGTAGCCACAGCCTACACATTGCTCTGTCCTGTATGGTACTATATAACTCCCTCTCATCTCCATACAGCACAGCACATGTGTTTGGACACAGAGGAGGAGGAAGAGGAGGATGCATCATGACCATCCTGGTATGTGTTGTTCCCACTCACTCACCCTTCTGTACCACCCAGTGGACCTCAGCAAGGAGGCCATGGAAGAGGACAGCAGCAACAACAACACCTACATTAAAGGCTTGGAGTAGGCAGGGCCCACCCCACATGGGGAGAGGGCTATCCCTTGTTGTCAGCCCTCATAACACTGGGGTCCAGCTTCTGTCCCCACATGGCTCAGTGGTCACAAGGGTGCAATACTCATCTGCCCTGGCACAGTCACTGCAATGCCACCAGAGCACCCCATCAGTACCCTACCACCCTTGCCAATACTGCAGGGCCTGCCACCACTGCACCTGCCCATAAAGCCTCCAGAGGCATGTCCATGGCCCTGCTGCCCCTTGCCTATTGTACCAGACTGGCCACAGCCAGCCCGTGAAAGCCCACCATGGGCTACCACACCAACTGCAGAACAGCCTTAGCCCATACAACAGCCACGGTGCAACCCAACACTGTCCCACTGACAGTCCTTGGTGACAGCAGGACATAGCTAAAACCAGCATCTGCTACAGCCCACTGTGGAGACACAGTGGGCTGTGCAGCAGGAGCTGACATGCCTTCCACTAAATGCTGCATGAGGAAATGCAATGGGTAGAAGCACAATACAAGGAGCTCATGATGGTCCTATAGGACTTGTGTGGCACTATACATGAGGGTACAGCTATGGTGGTGGACACTGCAAGAGATGCCATAGCCCCAACCTGTTCAATGAGAGTAGTTCCACCCCACAACAGACACCTCAGCATATGCTGATGCCACACACTGCTGGGACAAGAATGCCAAGTACTCATGAGACTCCCAAGTCTCCAAGGACACACGCATCCCAGGTCATGATCTGCCACTCCCCAGGGGTGGTACTCATGGGACTGCAGCCAGAAGCAGATTACACCTCACCATGGACATCCCTACATCATGGCCAAGGTCCCCATCATACAAAGGACTTTGCAGGAAGACTGTCTGTAGCTGGAGTGGTGGTAGGGGGAAACATAGGCAGTGCCTGGCCACCCTCACCAATAGGGTTATTAACCACCCCATGTACCCCTGAGACACCACCCAGTTGCCCCTATTTCATGGCCCACGTTGTCCAAACCCAGCATGGATGGCTTGTAGAACAGCACCCACCTGGCCTGTCCGAAGAGTATCTCTATAGAGATCCCTGTTTCCCCAACCAATGAACTGTGTTTGTGTGTACCCCATATGCTACCCCAATGCATGGTGGGTCTGTTATGCCATGCAGACCCCTCCCCACCAGGATGGCATTTATCTCTGTTGGACGCCCCTTAGGACCACTTTTAACATGGATGTATGTTTGTGTGTGCCCTATTTGCCACCCCCTTGACGGTAACATTGTACTTATTTACACTCATCATATTACTCCCCTGTTTGGCATACTGCACTGCTTGCATTGTTGTTGTTGCTTTGCTGTGTGATAATACATTGTTTACCCCTTACAGTCTCCTGTGTGCTCTGTACTCATCTATCATGTCTGTAGATATTATGTATGATTCAGAATCGGTACTCCTGGGCCCCCGGCCATTTACGATCATGCCTGTCAAGCTGCTCTGGTATCTCCTGGTCCTCCAGTTCTGTATCCAGTGCATACTGTTTCTATGGCCAGCATCCATATCCCACAGTTGAGTGTCATAGTCATGTACAGTCACAGCCAAAGACATGGTCAGATTTTTCTGAAATTTCTGTGATATTTCTAAAGAAATCTCCTACTTTCTGTATTTCCACAGTAGGGGTGGCAAAGAGAAACTCTTTAGAAATTTCATGAAATATCTGCAAATATCTGACCATGTCTGTGGATATGACTGTAGTATATAACAGGCAAGGAATATGGCACAGGCCTTCTGAGGCGATACTGTAGGGCACCACCAGAATGGTCAAGGCACATGAACCACATCTTGAAAATTCCAAACACATGCTTGATGATGTTACATTTGGTGGTGTGTGCTGATTTGACCCTCTTCTCTATAGTAGATGCAGTGCAGAGGACAAGTGTGAAAAGCCAGGGACAAAGGGGTAGGCACTTTCCTCTGTGATGGTAAAGGGCACAGGTTACTATCACATAGCAGCACAGGCACATGGACAATGATGACACATAACAACCACTGGTTCATCCAGTCTGCCCATTGACCCTCACATACCCAGTACCTATGGTCCATACAGGATTCTGCCTCATCATGTCCCATATGGAGCTTCTGGGGAGGGCCTGTGGGGTGTATTCATGGACAAAGTGACCATTGGGGATGTCCATACTTTCAAACATCCAGCACAAGATGAAATTGTACCATATGAAGTCATTATGGGCACTATCAAGGTACTGTTCTAGGGCACTGATGATACACCCTGTTGCATCACACACAACCTGGCAATTGATGGAGTGGTACCCATTCCTATTGAGACAGGCCTCCACTCCATCACTGATGGGTGCCCGGAAGGCAACATGGGTGCAATCAATGGCACAGAGTACAGATGATAGGTGTGCAACTCAATGGAACATCTGCATGGTTGCTGTATCCAGAAACACACTACATCCATCACCTTCGCTCAACATACAATGCATGGCTGTACTGAGTATCTTTGTGGAACTGGTCATGCAGCAGCTCACATAGCTGTCTGAACATGGGCCTTTTGAGCCCATACTGGCCCACAAGCTGATCCTCACTGAGGCATTCAAAAGTGACTCACGGATGGTGCTATCTGTGTGCAGCATAATGCCTCCGATGTCTACATGTGGGCCAAGGTTGCACTCTAACTCTCCCTCCTCCTGTACATGCTGTTGCAGCAAGTACACTATGTGTTCTCCTCTGAGAGTGATCTTGCACTCTTGCCTGCAGTGTCTACACCCACCTCTGGGGTTGCCCTGGTTTCAGTTGGCCTTTTGAAACTGGTAATTGTATGGTGCTAAGTGGTCAGCACTAACCCTGTTGTGTGGCACTAATACACTCAATATCACTCTGTGCTAGTATGCATGGTTCTGCTCCTGCCTTTGTGCTGCATACATTTTCTTTGCAAACCTGGCAACTGTATTTAGCACACTACACATGCCTTTGAATTTGGGATGGGAGAAACTCTAAATGTTCTGAGGTTCTATAAGGTTCTGATAAGCAAAAAGGTTTGGATGCTTATCCAAACCTTATCCAAAACTTTATAATCTTTATGATTTTATGGTAACTGTATGTGAAAAAATCATTTCAAACAGCTATTAGTCAACATATCTATAGAAAAAGCAATGAAACCACTGTTTAGTAGTACTAAACAGCATGAGTAGTGAAATGAGATGAGATGTGAATAATGTGACTGTGGATGTACCTACTGGAGGATGGCGATGATCTGGTCCAAAGGCAGGCAAGTCCCCAATCTATTTGTTTTAACCAGTATCCTGAGTCTGACTTTTGTAAAAGGGTATATGTTTGGCACCACTTTTGTTTAGCAACAGCTCTTAATATGGAACATGATGTAAAGCAACATGGCAAAAAAAGACAGCACCAGGCAATCCGAACGTCACCACTTCACTATTAATACTATCACTACTATCAGACTCAGGCAAAAATCAGAGCTAAACAAAATTTTTCATTTTTAATCAGTCTGGTTAGAAACATTTATCTAAATGATCTCCTCAGAATGAGAAACTGACTGTGTGTAAGATCAGGGACTTGTCTACCACAGTTGCTACCAGTACAATCATGCCATGCACTGGCTGCACCTCTCACCCACTCCCAGGATAACAATGATATGGTCCAAGGCAGGCAATTCCCAGATCTCTATTTGAAGAAGGAGACAGTGTGTTTGAAATGCATGTCACCAATTATGTTCAGCAATGGCTTTCAGTATGGAACACAAGTAGGGCATTCTGCAGAATGTGAACACTAACAAAAGCATCGTACTGGTCTAAGGCTCATGAGTGATGTGACATGATAACTGGGTGTCTGGATTCATGATGAAACCAAAGATTTAAAAACAAAAACAGGGTTGCACCAAAAAGTTGAAGTGGTGTGATTTGTGATGACCATGAAGAATGTTATTCATTATGACGTAACGTGAGTCATGAACTTGGCACTGGCGCTCAGAACACCAGAAACTGGATGGAACTGTTCTTGCACAAACAATTACCATTGAAAATTTAAAATACCTACTGCTGTACTTCTCTGATGATAGATGACTGGCTTCTCTGCATGTGGGAGTCACACAGACAGTATGCAGAAGCAGCACTGGTGCACTGATGACTGGCTGGCAGATTTTATTTCACACACATACACTAATTTATATTTCACACACCACCTGCTTTAAGGGTAATGCTGCAGGCACTGCTGCTACCTACACAGATTCAGGGACCCTGTTTGGCCTTACCTTCTCTGACATAGTACTTTTCCCTACAAGGTTTTTTAATTTATGCCACGTGATGTGACAGAATGCCCTCCCACTGAGCCAAAGCATATACCTCACTGAGTGAGCATAGGGAGGACGATGACAGATTACTGACTTCTTGGGGGTAACACAGACAGTATGCAAGAAGTGGCACTTGTTGACTGACTGGCAGATTTACTTTCATACACAGATGCAATTTATTTCACACAACACCTAAGTTAAGAACCGATGCTGCAGGCACTGTTGCTACCAAAGAGATTCAGGGCCCTGGCTGGCAACCCTCTCTGACACAGTACTGTACTTTGCCTTCAAGGATGTTATTTATTTATTTTTTATTTATTCCATGTGATGTGAGGGAATGCCCTGCCCACAGACCAAAACTTATACCCCACCAAGAGAGCACAGGGAGGAAGATGACAGATGACTGACTTCTTAGGGGGCACACAGACAGTATGCAAGAAGTGGAACAGCTGACTGGGTGGCAAATTTTATTTCACACACACACACACACACACACACTTAAGGGAAATGCAGCAAGCACTGCTGCTACCAACAGAGATTCAGTGACCCTGCCTGGCCTAACCATCTCTGACACAGTACTGTACTTTCCTTCTAGGATTTTGTTTTTTCTTTTATTTATTCCACGTGATGTGATGGAATGCCCTGCCCACTGAGCCAAAGTTTATAAACCCCATGGAGCATAAGGAAAAGATAGATGACTGACTTCTTGGGGGTCACACAGACAGTATGCAAGAAGTGGTCCTAGTGATGACAGGCTGGCAGATTTCACACACACACACACACACACACACACACACACACACACACACACACACACACACACAGTATTTCCCATACCACCTAGGCTAATGGATGATGCTGCAGGCTGCTGCTACTGACCAAGATTCAGGGACCCTGCATAGTCTAACCCTCTCTCAGACAGTATTTTCAAATCAAGGATTTTTATTTTTATTTATTCTATGTGATGTGATAGAATGCCCACTAAGCCAAAGATTGTATAATAAAAATGAAATAATAAATCCCACTGATGTGACTGAGCAGTGAGCACAGGCAGAAGAACTGAGAGATAAATTATTGTTGGGGACAACTGAGCAAACTGCAAGAAGACTAACTGGGAGTGGTGTGGTATGGGTGGCACAGTTCACCCTCTGCTGCCCCAAAACAACCTGGCAGACTGGCTCTGGCACTTCAGACTTTCTCTTCTTGTCTTTCTTGACTCACTCATTTTCCTGGTTCTGTGTCATAATGTTGACTGTCATTTTGGTAAGGGTACATTGCCAAAATCAATTTCAACAATGTACACCCTGGGCACAGGAAAATGGCACTAGGGACATAGATTTTAAATGTTAATCTGGGGTTGTGCCCCGCACCTTCCACTAAAGTTTTTACCTCCACAGGGAGTGCATGTCGAGGGTGCAAATTTGGGAGAAAAAATGTCAGGCCAGGTGCACAAAAATGTAGGCACACCCAGACCCAAACCGGAACCCTCACAGCTTTAGATTGCCACCCACCCACCACACTATGGGGCTAGCTTGGCAGCCCCACGCCAACTCATATCAGGCCAACCCTCCTCCCTTCCATCATGCTTACTCCACCTACACATTATATATAATGACACCCTGTCACTATATGTGTGAACCTCCCCATCTGGTCACCTTCCTCACCCCCTAACCCTGTCCTTCCAGTGCCACAAGTGGGTTATTTTGGTAGGTGCCCACTTTCTGTTCACCCACATCACAGGATATCCACTTGCCCCAGTCTCCAAGTTCCTAATCCCGTCTGCAAGTCTTCCTCCCAACACCCACACCTGACCCAGTCCCTCCCAATCCGAGTCCCTAAATTCCCCCAAGTTTTTTCAGTTATTTTTTAATTATAATATATATATATATATATATATATATAAAAATAAATTTTTTTTTTTTTAAGAGTTCCAAGTCGACTTCTTTTCTTGCCCAACTGGCAAAAGAAGCAGCACAAGCACAGAATCATGGAGAAACCTATAGAATCTGCTGCGCCTTTTCTGTCCTGTATTCCTCTGTGTAAGTCTTAAGTGAACCATGTGGGTTGCTAGAGCAAACCCAATCAAGTGCCACCTTAAGAAGATGGACAGCTTGGCTATCCAATGAGGAACCAAAGTCTTGTCCCTAGTCCTCCTGTGGTTTCTCCTGCTCTGGTGCTTCTTGTGCCACATTCCCATTATATGGCAGCTGCTCAAACTGATCCAAACAGTCAAAGGTGTTCTGAAGCCGTTCGTTTATGAACACTTCAGCATGTTTGGATCGTTCTTCTTTGACAAACCGGTTCACCCATCCCTGCTTTGAATGCAGGATTTCAGAGTGATCCCCACACAGCAGGTGGATAACCACTGTATGCACAGTGCAACAATTTGACTAGCCTGCCCCAGAAGAGTTGTGCTATCTGCAGTTCTAGGAAATGTGTTTAGGAGACAGGATTTGCACAGTACTTAGAGCTCAGTTTTGACTTGATTTGCACTACTGTTGTTTGCAGAAAACAAACAAAAAACATATTCAACTTGATGTTCTGCTTCTACAGACTTAATTTTGAACATTTTGCCTACAGTTTAGTTTTTTTCCTTTCTCTTTCTGTGTTTGTGTTGCTGTACTAGACTAGTACTATGTGTGATGGAAGGAAGCTTTTCCTGCAGCCAAGAACAGCTTTAGTTTCAGAAACATTCAGAATATTTTCAGTTTTCACTCACACTCACTGTAAGACAATTAATGAATTTTCTCAAGTCCGAAACCTCATTTCCATAATTTTTGAACACTCTCTCAGTGTTCCAGTGGTGCTAAAATACTAATGTCTGTCCAGGGTTCTGCAGGTACTTGTTAACATTTTTGATTACTATTTTTCATAATACTTTAACCCTTTCTTGTCATTTAGAAATATGTATTTTATTTGATCACAACTATTTTACTATTTGCAGTATTTTTGTTATTGTTCAAGCCACTAGATTGCTACACATTACCATGTTAGAATGAGTGCTGGAGGGAAAGAAAAGGGTAGACAAGGAGGAAGGCAGAAATGATGACCATCTGTCCAGGAGGATGAAGTCATGGTATAGATGCAGGAGGTAGTGGTGAATCTGCAGTGTGTAATGGTATAGGTGCTGTTAACACAATGCTCATGACACAGGATTTGGTTGTTCTCTTAGTTGAGGAAGGCAGTAGCCAGAACCAGGATCTGCTATCTTAAATTTCCTCAACCCCATCAACAATGGTCACCAAACACAGCGGTGTTGAGAAATATCAAAGAGTACACACTGGTTAGTGATACTGGACCTGAGTGTGAGGATGATGCAGTGTCACAGTCCCCAGTGATTAGTGGCACTTGGACCTAAGTCTGAGGATGATGTTGTGGCACACTCCCCAGTGATTAGTGGTAATGGACAGTCTGAGGATGATGCAGTGGCACAGTACACAGTGGTTAGTGGTACTGGACCTGAGTCTGAGGAAGATGCAGTTGCACAGTCCCCAGTAGTTAGTTGTACTGGACATGAGTGGGAGGATGATGCAGTGGCACACTCCCCAGTGGTTACTGGTACAGAACCTCAGTGTGGAGGATGCAGTGACACAGTTTTCAGTGGTTACTGGTAATGGAACTGAGTGTCAGGATGCTGAAGTGGCACAGTTTTCAGTGGTTACTGGTACTGGACCTGGTGGGAGGATAATGCAGAGGCACAGTCCCAGTAGTTATTGGTACTGGACTTGAGTATGGGGATGCTGCAGTGGCACAGATTTCAGTGTTTAGTGGTACTGGACCTGAGTGTGAGGATGATGCAGTGGCACAGTCCTCAATATTTAGTAATAGTGGTTCTTAATGGGAGGATGATGCTGTAGCACACTGCCCAGTGATTAGTGGTAATGGACCCATGTCTGAGGATGATGCAGTGGCACAGTACACAGTAGTTAGTGGTACTGGACCTAAGTCCGAGGATGATGTAGTTGCACAGTCCCGGTAGTTAGTGGTACTGGACCTGAGTGGGAGGATGATGCAGTGGCACACTCCCAGTGGTTACTGGTACAGAACCTCAGTGTGAGGATGCTGCAGTGACACAGTTTTCAGTGGTTACTGGTACTGGACCTGAGTGGGAGGATGATGCAGTGGCACAGTCCCCAGTAGTTAGTGGTACTGGACCTGAGTGTGGAGATGCTGCAGTGGCACAGATTTCAGTGGTTAGTGGTACTGGACATGAGCCTGAAGATGATGCAGAGGCACAGTCCCCAGCAATTAGTTGTGCTGGCCCTGAGTCTGAGTATGATGCAGTGACACAGTCCCCAGTCATTTGTGGTACTGGCCCTGTGTGTGAGGATAATGCAGTGGTACAGTCCCTAGTGGTTAGTGGTACTGGGCCTGAGTCTGAGTCTGAGGATCCTGCAGTGGTACAGTCCACAGTGGTTAGTGGTGCTGGATGTGAGTGTGAGGATGATGCAGTGGCACCCTCACCAGTGGGTAGAGGTACTGGACCAGAGACTGAGGATGCAGTGGCACAATCCCAGTAGCTATTGGTACTGGACCCAAGTGTGAGGATGATGCAGTGGGCCAGTCCCCAGTGGTTAGTGGTACTGGACCTGAGTCAGAGGAAAATGCAGTGGCACAGTCCCCAATGGTTAGTGGTACTGGACCTGAGTTTGAAGATGTTGAAGCAGCACAGTCCCCAGTGGTTATTAGTACTGGACCGAGCGTGAGAATGATACACTGGTCTGGTCCCCAGTGGTTAGTGGTACTGGACTGAGTCAGAGGAAATGCAGTGGCACAGTCCCCAGTGGTTAGTGTTATTAGACCTCAGTCTCAGGATGTTGCAGCGGCACAGTCCTCAGTGGTTAGTGGTACAGTACCTGAGAATGAGGGATGGTGCAGTGATGCAGTCTCCAGTGGTTAGTGGTACTGGACCTCAGCCTGAGGATGATGTGAGTGGCACTGTCAGAAGTGCTTCATGGTACTGGACCTGAGTGTGAGAATGATGCATTGGCACAGTCCCCAGTGGTTAGTGCCACTGAATCTGAGTATGAGGATGCTGTTGTGGCACATTCCCCAGTGGTTAGTGATACTAGCCCTGACTGTGGGATCTTGCAGTGGCACAGTTCCCAGTGGTTATTGGTACTGTACTTGAGTATGAGGATGCTGCAGTGGCAAAGTCCCCAGTGGTTGGTCGTACTGGACCTGAATATGGGGGATGAAACAGTGGCACAGTCCCCAGTGGTTAGTGGTACTAAACCTGAGTCTGAGGTAGATGGTAGTGACACAGTCACCAGTGGTTACTAGTACTGGACCTGAGTGCAAGGATGATCGGCGGCACAGTTCCTAGTGGTTAGTGGTACTGAACCTGTGTTTGAGGATGCTGCAGTGACACAGTCCCAGTAGCTGGTGGTACTGGAAGTCGTTCTGAGGATGATGCAGTGGCACGGTTCCCAGTACTTAGTGGTACTTGATCTGGAGTGTGAGAATGATGCAGTGGCACAGTCCCCAGTGGTTAGTGGTACTGGACCTGAGTGTGAGGATGATGCAGTAGTAGTCTTTAGTGGTTAATGTTACTGGTTCTGAGTCTGAGGATGATGCAATGGTGCAATCTCAGTGGTTATTTGTACTGGAACTGAGTCTGAGGATCCTTCAGTGGTACAGTCCCTCGTGGTTAGTGGGACAGGACCTGAGTCTGTTGATGCTGCAGTGGCACAGTCCTCAGTGGTTAGTGGTACTGGCCCTGAGTGTGAAGATGCTGCAGTGGCACAGTCCCCAGGGGTCAGTAGTACTGGATCTGAGTGTGAGGAAGATGCAGAGGCACAGTCCTAGTGGCTAGTGGTACTAGACCTGAGTCTGAGGATGAAGTAGTGGCACTGTCCTGAGTGGTTAGTGTTACTGGGCCTGAGTCTGAGGATGATGAAGTGGTGCAGTCCATGGTGGTTATCAGTACAGGACCTGATTGTGAGGATGATGCAGTAGCGCCATCACCAGTGGTTAGTGGTACTGGACCAGAGACTGAGATGATGCAGTGGCATAGTCCCTCATGGTTAGTGGTACTAGACCTGAGTCTGAGGATGATGTAGTAGCACAGTCCCCACTGGTTAGTGGTACTGGTCCTGAGTGTGAAGATGCTGCAGTGGCACAGTCCCCAGGGGTTAGTAGTACTGGACCTGGTGTGAGGGATGATGAAGAGGCACAGTCCCTAGTGGCTAGTGCTACTAGACCTGAGTCTGAGGATGAAGTAGTGGCACTGTCCTGAGTGGTTAGTGTTACTGGGCCCGAGTCTGAGGATGATGAAGTGGTGCAGTCCACGGTGGTTAGTAGTAGTACAGGACCTGATTGTGAGGATGATGCAGTGGCACCACCACCAGTGGTTAGTGGTACTGGACCAGAGACTGAGGATGATGCAGTAGCACAGTCCCCAGTGGTTAGTGATACTGGCCCTGAGTCAGACAATGTTGCAGTGGCACTGTCCAGAGTGATTAGTGATACTAGACCTGAGTCTGAGGATGATGCAGTAGCACAGTCTGTAGTGTCTAGTTGTACTGGAACTGAGTCTGATGATGATTATGCAGTTGCAGAGCTGTGTGTACCACTGCCATCCCAGGAAAATGAGGAAGAAGAGAACCTACAAAAAGCAGATGGAGGATGAAATTTAGGGTGAAGGTAAGGATGTCACTGTCATTAATTCTTTTATGAGCCGAAAAGAAAAAATAAAGTTTAGTAGCAAAATGTAGTAAAGTAGCAAAGTGTAAATATTTTTCAAATTCAAGGTAGGCTGACACAACAGATAATATATGATGCTCCTCATAAATGTATGTGTTCTTTAAAATCACTTGCATGCAAGTTTTATTATTGATCAAAAGATGACACTGTGGCAATATGCCAGCTTTGTCAGGCCTAAGTAAGGCATGGCAAGAAAGAGTCTCATGCTGCACAGGTGGACAGCATACCTATCTTAAAGTCAAACATATGGCTTGGTGGCAAGTACATCAGCGAAAGTGTCTGCAGGTGGTTTGGGCTACATGATGATTTGCTCTGGTCAGTGTGCTCTGTGAGAACTAGTGCTGTGCTATTAGCTCCACCATTAATCAGCCTCCTGTACAGTGCATTTCCAGACAATTTTCCACTATATAAATTTGAAAATAAACCCCAGCAGAGTAAATTAGGAACAAATTGTGCAGGACCAACTGACGCAAGAGCTAATAGCCCAGTGTGTTGTCACAGAGCACATTGACCAGAATAACTTGACGTCACCGGTGGTTTGGGAGGTAGAAATAAGGTGGAGGATATTGTGGAGGAAAATCATGGCTGAGTAGGAGGAGATCAGTAAGGGAAAGGAGCATTGTTTAACCAGGAGTAGCACACTAAGCCGAGCTTGTTTCCAGATGCAACCAAGGAGCAAAATGAAGTTAAGTGACTTGCTCAGGATCATACACTTGCATCTAGGGAGCTATGGATTCAAACCCAGGTCTCCACATCTGCAGTTCAGAGCCTTAGCCCACTCGCGCTATACTGCCTTGAATTTGATAAATATTTACACTTTACTACTACTGCTGTAGTACCTTGAAAGTGTGAAGTCACTGATGAACAACAGCAGAAGGAGCAGCAGCAGCATCACTTTACCAAAACCCTCAGCAAAGTCACAAGTTTCTTGACACTGTCTCCATCTGTGACATCCTCCAAACAACGTGGTGCCTACACAAAACTGTTCCAAAAAGCACGCACCCAAAAAGTATCCAGACAACTATTACTAGCCTTCTATCCAAACAATGTAAATTCCTCTAATCATTCAGATCCTAGAAGGGTTGCAGAGTGGTTCCTGACTCAGGAGGTAACAACGCCAACCAGGGGTGGGCAATCTTTGATCTAGTGCTCATGAATGTGGAGCATGTGGAGCAATAATACCTGACAGGGAGGGTGGCACTGGGAAATACTAGACCACCCGGGGAAAGTTGAGGCCCGAGATCACAGGCAAAGGGCAATATAGCCCCTAGAAGGTCCAGTATTTCCCAATACCATCAACCCTGGAGGGAATTATTGCGCTTAGAAAATGGGCACTATAAAAAAGTTTAATAAAATATGCTCATAAAAATTAATTTAGATTAACTTTGTAATGAAATAGGTACTCCGCCTATACTGGAATGATGGACCTTTGTCCTAATGGAGACCATGTAGTTTAAAAAAAGCTGGTTGAATGCTGTTACTGCCACCACAGCAGACTGTTTCTGTTTCTCCAGTCCCCCCGCTGTCATGGCACAATTTTGTTCCCCCTCCAGCATTTTATTTTGATTCATTTTCATTTGCCTGATTACCTTTGTTGTTTACTTTTTTAAATACTGGGACCCAGAAGCTGTTGCGATCATAGAAATCATGGTTTGGGAGAGTGAGAGTGGTCAGGAAGCAGGTCTTCACTTCCAGCAGCAGGTGAGAGTGAGGGAATTTTCCTGGTATGGACACTCAGAAAGTGCTACATTCAAAATTATTTTCTGCTGTTTGAGAGAGATGGAGTTGTTGCTGTGGTTCTGGTACTGTGTATGAGAAAAGTGGCATTTTGTTAGTTTTCCATGCTGCTAATGGATGTCAATCTGCCGTATGGAAAAACGAAATACGCCCTGTCATGCACAGTGGTGGTACTGGAGCTACGCTCTTCTCACAGTGTCTGCCATTTTAATCCACTTCATTTTAAAACTATTGAAATTATTTAAAAATTTTGACTGGATGGTTTTGCCACAAGGAACAGGAAAATGGGTGCTGCTTATGTCCTGTAGAAAGCGAGGAAACAATAGCAGCCTGTCTGTTTTGAAAACTCAGGGTGCCCATGGATTCCTAAGTAATGGGGCACCCTGAACTGGCACTTGTTTTTTAGGGTCTACTGAAAAATGAATGCATGGCTGACCATGGCTTTCAGCCAATCAGGATGATTTATTTTTCAAGCCCATTTTCTAAATAAGAAATAAAGGTCCAGGAGCCCCTAGGTTGTAGTAACTATCGCACAGTAACATTCAGATTGGATATGGGCAGGAAAGCATCCCTAGTAAGACCAAAATCCTGGATTTTAGGAGGGCAGACTTTAGGAAGATTGGCAAGGTGCTAAAGTGGCATCTGGTGGGCATCAAAGCAGATAAGGAGTAGACCAAAAATGGTCCATCATTGAGGATGGAATAATTGTTTCACAGAGGAGTGTTAGTTCAAGTGGAAGAACTTGAAGGTCAAAGCACCCAGCTGGTTCAGCTCTGAGGTTGCCCAGGCGATGAAGGACAATGGTTCAGCCTATTAAGATGTTCAGAAAGACAAGAGAAAAGTGGATAGGAAAATTACCTAAACTTGGCCAGTGTGTGGCAAGCAAGGTAGTCCGGCAGGCTAAGGAACAAAAAGAACTGCAGATAGCTAAGGGATTCAGAAAGGGAGAAGGCTTTATTTCACTTCTTAAGCAAGAAAAGGGACAGAAGGATGAGATGGTAAGGCTTTGGAATGGGAAGAATAGGTGAGGAGAATGGGAGAAAGGCTGAGGGTACTGAGCGAATACTTCTGTCTCATCTTCACTGGGAAAACAATGGTCAGTGCCTGTAAGAGGGAGAAGAAGAGAAGGAGGAAGGGCAAATGGATGCAGTGATAGAGGAGAATAGAGTGAGGAAGGGAGCTAGCACTGAAGATGGAAAATCACGGACCTGGACAGCATATGCCAAAGGTACTAGGCAGCTGGCAAGGAGCTTGCCGGGCCACTGGAGAGCCTGTTCAAAAGTTCTCTGAGTCAGGCATGGTATCATGTGATTGAAGAATGGCACATGTTGTGCGCCTTCATAAAAGTAGTCCAAAGGATGACCCAGGAATTACAGACTGGTCAGTCTGACCTTAGTTGTGTGCATACCCATGGAGATGATACTTAAGGAAAGGCTGGTAGAGGGGTTGAGAGGAGGATGGTCTCCAGGATGACAGGCAGCGTGGGTTCATGGGAGGAGATCATTTCTAATTAACCTGACTAACTTCTTTGACTGGGTCACTATGTCAGTGGACAGTGGACAGTGGGCAGTGGACAGTGGACAGGGGCAGCTGGTGGTCGACATCCTTTATGTGAACTTCAGCAAGACTTTTGGCTCTGTACCCAACCAGAGATTAATCATGAAGTGGGCCAGATCTAGGGGTTGGGAAGATGACCAAGTGGATAGAAAGCTGGCTGTGGAACAGGACCATGTGGGTGGTAAGGGGGCAGAGTTATCTAGTGCAAGGAAAACACCAGTGGGGTCCACATGAGTGGTCTGCGGATGGTGTTGTTCAATGCCTTCATCAATGACATTGGGTATGACATTGAGGGCAAATGTGCCAATCACAGATGACACCAAACTCTGTGGGAAGGTTGACACAGTAACAGGAAGACCCGAGAAAGCTTGAGAGGTGGTCTGGGATTTGGCAGCATGGCTTCAATGCCAAGAAATGCAGTTATGTACATTGGAGCCAGATATCTAAGGATGGAGTACTGCCTGGCAGGTGTTCAGGTAGCAGCAACAGAGGAGGAGAAGGATCTGGGCATTATAATCACTAGAGATCTGAAGCACTCCATGCAGTGCAAAAGCAACAGCAAGGGCAGACAAGATGCAGGGTTGTATAGCCAGAGGAAACAGCAGTAGGCAAAAGGAGGTTATACTGCACTTGTACAGGTTGCTGGTGAGGCCACATCTAGAGTATGGAGTCAGGTTTTGGTGCACACACCTTAAGAAAGACATCAGCCTTCTGGACATAGTCTAGAGGAGGGCAACAAAGATGACTGCATGTCAGCAAGGTAAAACATATGAAGAGAGGTTAGGGGCCCATATATGTACTTCTTGGAGGACAGGAAAGAGATAGGAACAAATAGAGACCTTCAAGTACTTGAAAGGGATAAATAGGGTGGATAAGGATGGTCTCTTTAAGCTAAGTGGCAGACAGAACATGAGGGACACAGCTAAAGCTGGAAAGAGGGGTAGTAGGAGGTTAATGAGCACTTTGCCACAGAGAGGGTTGGTGTTAAGTTGAAATACTCTGCTAGAAAAGTTGTCTCGATGAAGTCAGTGGGCAGGTTCAAAAAGGGTTATGCTGGGATAGAATTAGGGAAAGTATGGGTCATGGGAGAGGTAGATGGAAGGATGGGAGGACTGTGGGGGCAGGGTCAGTAGAGTAAGCTGAGGACCCTGCAACATGAGCGAGACTAGATGAGGCCAAATCACCTTTTTCTGCTGGCTTCTTTGTATGTTTGTATGTTCGTATGCTTTTGGATACTCTCCAGTTCATCACTGTCTTTATGATTTAGGCTATAGAGCCAAACAACTGCACTGTACTCTGAAACAGGTGTAATCACTGTTCAACAGCAATAGACCAAGCCCTGTTTACCCACCCTTGTTCTTCTTAAGAAACTGTAGTTAAAATCATAATCGTCTGTTTGCCTTTCTTATATTTTTAACTTGTTTACCCATGTAAAATCACTTGAGTCATCAACCCTAATAATTTTGCATAATTTACTACTTCAACTTTCTCCTCACTAAAAGTTAAGGGTGCCCACCACTGCTTATTTCTTTTGTCTTTGCTGGGTTTATTATCATAACATTTTCTTTCAAGTCATCTTTCAAATTCATTCAAATATTGATGCATTTTATTATCAAGATCAGATTTAAATGTGTCTATGACTGTTGTGTCATCCACATATTTAATACATTCCCTCGCTGTTTTAAATCATTAATCATCAACTGAAAATGGAAAGGACCAAGCTTGGTACCCTGAGGACACACCCACACAGCTGATCCAACATTGATTTCTTGCCATCTAACTCCTCCACTGAATCTTTTACATCTGTAATACATTTCGTACCCCACCCATTTATTTTGTTTTTAGTATGGTATTGTGATCTATAAAGTCAGAGTTTTCTTATAATCCACAGAAACTACATGTACCAATTTTCCTTGTCCACACTTATTATTTACTTATTTATTTGAAAAGTTAACACCAGGAAAGGCATGCTGAGCTGAAACAGTTCATTTCAGATGCATCAGTGGAGGAGGTAAGAAAATCAGTTTACTTTACACAACAGTGCATAAAACTAATATACATGCTACACACTGCACATATATAGTGTTTCCCTCATGAGGATATACAGCAAGCACATGAGCATTAGTGAGTAATAGGAAGTATGGAGCGTGGAAATCAGGAGAATAGAGGAGGTGTAAGTAGAACAGTCAATAGAGAAGCATATAGAGGAATCTGGAGATATAACCGAGAAAGTGTGTAGAAGATGGGAGTGAAATTGGTTGGTGGGAGTGAGAACTGAAAGATAAGAAAAGGAAGAGGAAAGGCAGAGGAAGAAGTGATGTGGAATAGGAGGGTAAGAGAGATATGAAGAGATAGTGAGGCAGACCTTGACCCTCTTGGATGCATACCTCACAAGTGCCAGACACAGCTCAATGCACACACAGTCTGCTTTCATGCATACTTCCAAAATGTTATTATAGCTAACACTGTGGACTTGCCCCCCAAGACCCAAACTGTTTTTCATCAATGATCTTCATCATATATTCAGCAGTAATCTTTTTCACCAAAACCCTTCACATTGTAGAAATCACAAAAGTAAGAGAAATTGCTCAAAGCTATCCAGCATTTTAGGATTTGGTACTTTTGCAGATGGGGGGCACTTTAGCCTGTTTCCACTGCCGGGCATCTTTCCTGTCTCCATTGATTTGTTGAAAATATTACAACCCATGGTGCTATTAAATCGGCTCCCACTTTCCATACCCAGATAAGAATACCATCGGGTCCAATGGCTTTATTTAACTTTTAACATTTACATTTTCTTAGCCACACCATTAACTTTAACAAATACATCTAAGTTATATCCAGGGCCCCGGTGTTCTGCAGCAGAATTTTCTGATTTCTTGGCAGGGCTCCTTACTTCTGTGGCAGCATTTTCTGATTTCTGTGCATGATTTATTCATTTCTCTGGCAGAATGCAGTCCTGTCATTGGCTAAATAGGATGTGATGTCATCGATGACATTGTATACTGAGCATAGGGGAGGGCTTCAGGATAAAAGGGTGGGAAAGAAAGCCTGACACCATGGAAAAACAGTATATTTATATGAAAATTCACAAAAACAATGAATTCTGTGGCACTATATATATTCTGCGGCATGATGCAAATTCTGGGGCAAATTCCACAACACATAGAGCCACCAGAATTTCAAGGGCCTTGGGTATATCCCACATTTCAGCCATTCTTTCATCAAGGGTAGCCAAACTTTTCTTGCATTGCAGAGTTCTGTTCAACTCTTCCACAAAAATAGCTCTTACCTTCATCCTGAATTTGCAAGTATCAGCCCACTTTCCAGTCACTCCATCCTGTTTATCCCTACCTAAACATTCTTTTATTTGCTTCCACTGTCTTTTGGATCTGGGACAGGATTTACAAAAAACATAAACTGCCACCAAAAAGTTTGCCTGGCACCTCTTGATTGCGCTGATGGGCAGTCGTGCTATTCAGTTAGACAAGTGCGATAGATAGGGTCGGCATGGGCAGTGCTGACCCAGGAAAAGCAGTGGGAAACCGGTAGAACTACTCCACAGTCAGCCAGGAAAATGTCCCTCAGACAATCGTGCTCACCCACTGAGGTACTATTCACAGTTAGACAAGTGCGGTGAATAGGAGCTGTCAGGGCCCTCGCTGACCCAGAAAAGCAGTGGGAAACCCAGCAGCACTACCCCACAGTCAGCCAGGAAAATGTCCTGCAGCCAATAGTGTCACCCGCAAGGTGCTAGTCACAAAAGTATCAATGCAAATGGACATGCAAGGTGCTAGTGGCCATTAGCATGCCCATCATAGGCTCATTTACATGACCTTGGTATGTACTGATTAGTATTAGTAGGACATTAACAAAATGGAGGCAGTCCAGAGAAGGGCAACCAGACAGTACTGGGACTGCATCAGAAAACATGTGATGACAGTTTAATGGAGCTTAATATATACCCTAGAGCAAAGGAGGGAGAGAGGTGATATAATCGAAACATTCAAACATCTTAAGGGTATTAAAAAGGTGAAAGAGTCTAACATGTTTCACTATAAGAAAAATAGCAGGACAAGAGGACACAGCATGATATTAGAGGAGGCCGATTTAGGGTAATGTGAAGAAGTTCTTTTCACAGAAAGGGTGGTGGATGCATGGAATGGCCTACCTAAGGAAATGGTGGATATGAATACAGTGCAGGGCTACAAACAGGTATGGAATAGGCTTAAGGGAACAATATAGATGAGTATGACTAGATAGGCCATTGACAAAGTAAAGGCCTATGGCACATTCATAAGAGTAAAAAATGGGCAGACTGGATGGGACTTGCTGTCCTTATCTGCCATCAACTTCTATGTTTCTATGTATGGTGTTGTGTGCACCACCCCCCACCAGCTGAAACACCACTACAGTTTTCAATGAGCCATATAATATGCAGTGCATGCTCAATTTGGCTCAGTCGATGGTCAGCCATGGTGGTGAGTGGAGTGCTGTACGTGTCAGCGTCGCCCAGGGTGTGGGCTGGGGGAGTAGGAGGGTTATGGTGTTCAGGGTGGGGAATGAAGGGAACAGTATTACCAGCAGGGATACTGAGCTTAATGGGAACTGGCAATCTGTGATGGGGGTGTTTGGGACTCCCTAGACTACCAGGGACAATGTGTAATGGGAACAGCGATTGGCGATGGGGGTGTGAGTCCACTAGATGGCCAGGGTTCCACACCTTAGTTATGGGGATTATGGTCGGGGTTCAGGGCAGGGGCGGGCACTACACTGTGATAAAGGGTTTTTCAAGGCTTGGCAATCTGTGACCGGGTGGCGTGGGACATTATGCTAAAGAAAATGGGATTTTGCAAAGCTCAGCGATCCGGGCCAGGGTTGTGAGGGATAGGACACTTCATTACTGAAAAGGGATTTTTGAAAAGTTCAGCAATTGAGGATCGTGGCAGGCGTGGTACACTACACTATGGAAAAGGGATTTTGCAAAGCAAAAACTTGGTTATTAGGGATTGGGGCAAGGGTGGGACACTACACTATGGAAAAGGGATTTTTACGAAGCTCAGTGATCGAGGATTGGGGTGGAGGGTGGGACACTACACTATGGAAAAGGGTATTTTGCAAAGCTCAGTGATCAGGCATCAGGGCAGGGCTGCAGTACCTCCACTAACTACTAGGGTTGCATGGATTACTGCCAGGTTTTGGTTGACATTAATTTGCTCCACAGAAGGGCTTTCACAAAGGCCCTTACATGGAATAAAACCTTAATCCCCTCCTTAATTTGCATTGTGGCCCCTCACTACTTTGCCCAGGCACAAACCCAGTTTGTGGGGCAAACTGGTCTTATGAATACCTACTCTGGGCAAAACCTAGTTTGCACTGTGCCCAGTCAAAGTTTTTGAATCAGGCCCCGATTTCTTAAGATTCTGGACTTTTCCTCACAATAACTCCTTCTCAGTCTATTTGCCATTCTATTTATCTCATTTCTCAACTTTCTAAAATTCTCTGCATCATCAAATTTTCAGGCTCTTTGCCTCTTTTATCAAGTCCTTAATCTCTTCTTTCAACCAGTGTTTACCCCCATCTGATTATCTGTCTTTCAGGGGTAACTTGATGAATACTTTGTTGTTATACATTTAACGTATTTTCCCATGTTTCATTTGCTGATTCCAATGTGAACCAGTCAGTGTTTAGTTCCTGCAATTCTATCAAGCACTCTCTCTTTCTTCCTTGTGCCCATTTTATTCTGTGCATCTCATTTCCACCCTCTACCTCTTCCCGATATAAACATGGATTTTATTATGACTGCATTGTGATTTGATGAACCAACGGATGGAAGAATTTCAATATCATCATACCATTACTTCACATTTGTAATTATAACATCCAACGTATCTTCTCCCTGGTTTCTCCATTTTACAATTTGCTTAAAATGTTTGCCCTGACATGACCTGTCTTACTGGTAGTTTATTTGCATCCCCAATATAATTACCCCACATACTGGATGTTTTTCAAGATTCTGTCTAAGCACCAATTGAGGTGCTTACACATGAAATGGTTGTTACTTGAGGGAAGTTGATAAAAACACAAATAAACAAGGGCCTACATAGATGGGGAAAAGAGGGCATTTTTCTTCAAGCCATAGTATCAGAAGCTTCATTTCTAAATCCCCCATTCTCATATAACTAATATTTTCATGCATATAAGAAGCTAATCTAGAACTCTTTCTGTTTCTCTGTCCTCTTTCTGAACTCCCTCCCCAAATCCTGTAGTGGGAAGTTCTGCTTTATGCTGATGATGCTGTAGTCTTTTGAAACATCATCATCTCAACACCCTAAAAGCCACCCTGCAGACCTTCTTTGGTGAGCTCGGAACCTGGTTCTTTGAACACCGCCTAATACTTAACTATAAGAAGACAAAGCTATGATCTTCACCCACCACCAAAACCTGCTCTGCAATATGCTGCTAATCATCACAAATTCCCATAGCATCGCTCTGAAACAGGTCTACAGTTTCAAATACCTGGGCATCTTGTTGGACTCCTCCCTTACCTATCATGCTCACATCCAACAAGTATTCTCCTCTGTCAATGCCAGGTTAGGATCCTATAGACATAGGCATTGCATTCCCCCGCAGGCAATGCATCTAGCAGTGTCCTCCTCAATACTACTCCTGGTGGACTATGGCATAGTAATTTATGGGTCTGCTGATCATACTGCCCTGCACAGCATCAACCTTGCCCTCAAAGCCTGTCGCTGGTCTCGAACTTAACAGACTAACCCATACTCGAGCATTACAAACATGCTGGCTGGCTAAACTTCCAAGATATGGTGAAGTATTTCACTTGCCTTCTAGCAAGGAAGATACTACACAAACAAGATCTGACAGGCCTCCACCCTCTTATTCAAACAGCCTCGCTCAGGAGAGCACCAAGACACTCTGCAAACACCACATACTAGTATCACACTGTAGAACCTCCCTTGGGCAATGGTCTTTCTGTTATCATGCCCCTCTGTGGCTAAACAACCTACCATCCACAATCTCCCTTACATTCAGTTTGGTCAATTTAAGCTGGTCTTAGGTCACTCCTCAACTCGGCAACCTGTGACTGTAGGTAACTTTAAAACCGGGTTCCAGTGCTGCAAATACCCCCCAGGTCTTTCTACTCTTTCCTAAGCTAGGATCTTCAATCTCACTTTAATCATATCTTGACTCAGGGCCTATTTTGTAAGACCCTCCGAAACTGAAGTAATGTCATGTGAATCTAAAATGTTGACCGGGACCTCTTTTAAGATCCCAGATGATGTAACCCTACATTATAAGCTGCACCAAATGTTTAAATCCTCTCAATGTTTTAAGTTTAGTACCATGCCAAAAGTTTTAAGTTTGTACTGTTGCCAAATGTATAATAGTTGTACCTAATGTTTAAGTTTGTGATACTTAGTGTATGTTCTTACTGATGTGGAGCCTTTGCAAAGAGTCGATGACTCAAAGGATTGTAATTCGATATCTTTCAATAAATAAATAAATAATCCCTCCCACCCACACACTTTTCTTCTCACAATTTGCACGCATACAACACAGGCTATAGTATATACATAATTTGCACACTGGGGTCACATTCTGGCATCACTGTTGGAGGTGACTGACTTTTGGATAAACTGACTATCCTTAAGGCAGGCTTCATAGCCAGTGACCATGATGCAAACATTGTCAAGGCTATTAGTGATGGGGTTCTGTTAGGGTATCCTGCTTTGCACACTATCTTAACCTGGTTGAGTAAGTAAGTAAGTAAAATTTGACTTGTTTAGTGCCGAATCCCAGGTGCTCTGGGAGCTTTACATAGAGATGCAAACATTTACAGCATAAAATCAGTAATAACAATAATTGCAATTAAAATCACTTAATAAAAATGAAACAGAACTCAAACCCCATTAAAATATTACTAAACAATAAACGTTTGTATAAACAGGTGTGCTTTCAGTGCACTTTAAATCTCTCCATGGAAAGCCTTTCTTACAGATTGAGGCAGCAAATTCTACAACAAGGCCTGGCTACACCAAAGGTGAAGTCTCCAGATGTTTTCAGTTGTGTCCTTGGGACCATGAGATAACCCTCAGTGGATGAGCACAGTGAGTTCTCCAGGCATACAGGTGTCAGGAGGTCTGACAGATAACCATGACCCGACATGTATAGGGCCTTAACTTATATGTGAGTAAGCCCACCTTAAAGGAATCTCCACCTGACTGGCAGCCAGTGCAGTTCACACAAAAACTGGGGATGTATAAGCAGACCTCAGAAGGCCCATCAACAACCTGGCTGCGGCATTCTGCACCAGCTGCAGCCAGCAGAGGTTAGCCCTACTGACCCTGAGTAAAGAGCATTACAATAATTGAGTCTGGATGTGACAAAAGCATGTACCAGTGAGAGCAGGTCATCAGGCTGGAATAAGGATTTTATCAGGGTGACATTAGTCAAATGGTAAAAACACTTTGGATGATGGAAAACACCTGAGTACCAAGTGTCAATCTGTCGTCCAGGATGACACCCAGATTTTACACCTTATTGGCTGCTACCAGCAGGTGGTACCCAGGAACAACCCTGTTCCTGACCGGTGGTAACCACATCCCATCAATGACCCAGCTCAAACACTAGCACCTCTGTCTTATCTGGGTTGAGCCTCATTCAGTTAGAAGAGGATATCCAGTCCTGAATCTTGGATAGGCATTTATTTAGCATGTCCACACTGTCCTTTGTTCTGGGTGCAAAATACATATACAGCTATGTATTATCTGCATAACAGTGAAAACCCAGACTGTACCATCTAATAATGTCACCCAGGGGCAGCATGTACACCGCAAACAATATGGGCGACAGGATTGAACCCTGAGAAACTCCACAGGTCAGGGACTTTGGGCAGGAGGAGAAACCCACATCACTACCTGTTTTTTCCTGCTTGACAGAAAGGACTCAAAACAGTTAATGACTTTGCTGGTGAGTCCTCAGAGGTCTCTAAGGTGATCAAGTAGCACCTGGTCTACAGAGTCAAAAGCTGGAGAGATCCAGGAGGATGAGAACTGGCCACTCTCCTCTATTTCTAGCCCTGAGGAGATCATTTGCACTGTAACTAATGCTGTTTCAGTGCTATGTTTTCTCAAAACCTGGACTGGAGTGGCTCATTGGTGTCAAAGGCCATCACATGGGCCTTGAGCTGAGAAGCCACCACTTTCTCTACAACCTTCTCCAAGAATGGAAGGCTGGAGACAGGTTGATAATTTGATAAGATGTCAAGGTCAAGAGATGATTTCTTCAGTATGAGCCTTATCAATGAATCCTTCAAGTTATCAGAGAATAGACCCTCTGAAAGCAAACATGGACAATCTTAGTGAACACTGGACCAACGGACTCAACACATCCCACTAGTAGAAGTGTTGGGCTCAGGCCCAGTTCACCAAAAGTGGGTCACAGCTTCAAGATTACCTTGATGACCTCAGACACCCCACTAGCCAAAACTCTTCCCAGACAAACAGTGTGCCCCAGAACATACCAGACTATATACTGTGGGAGTTACCATATCCCACTGGCGAGATCCCAGCCCTGAAGGAGGACAGGTCTCATCAATTCACTATCTACAGTTCATGCCGACATTCTCACTCTTGACAACTCGTTCCCTTATCAACTCTCTCCTACTCTAATTCCTCCCATCAATTCACTCCTGGCCATATGCCCCCACTCCCCACATTGACAGCTGAGCTGAGATTTAATTGTTGCTGTGTACAAGTACAGTGATCTGTCAATAGCAATTAATATGGACATACTCTCTACTGGTTTGTGATAGTGTGAGTTAACTTAATTTAACCAGTGTTCAATCAGCAGGACTGTAATGTCCTGATCAATCAGCAGTACTGTAATTACAGATTGGCAGCTTTACACAATCAATGGTTACTATAAGGCTGCCGATCATCAAATGCTGGTTTCTTTACTTTGTTCTTACTTTTCTTTGACTGTCAGACTGTTACTAGCTCAAAATGACCAGACAGTTCATCTTATTTGAGCACAACAGGAGGAAGTGTGTTGATGAATCCATCAACATCTATACACTGCAGAAGTGTGGTAATGAAGGGAAAGCAATTTAGCAGTGTGAGTGCAGTCAGAAAACCGAAAGGGTGCAAATAGAGTGCACACTGTCAGTGAAGAGGACCCAACAATTATCCATACAATTTCTCAGAACACATGTGCTTTGACCCCAGTGCTGCTGAAGAGCTATAAAAGGAAAACTGTCATTATGTTAACAGTCCCACAACCCCAAAACGTTGGTCCTCGATTAAGCTTTTGGTAAATTAAATCAATTGTTTTAGCTCATCTACTTATTGAATTTTAGTTTTGAAAAGTCTGTGCTTCCCAACCATGGCGGATGGTGCACTGTTCCATTTCAGCTGATGTTGCAGCTGCGCCTGCTAGCCCTAGTACATATGATTTAATGTACCAAAAGCTTAATCAGAGGTTAAACTTTCAGGTGGGACCATTAACATAATGACACTTTTCCTTTAATGTGGCAAAGCAGAGGGCTTCAGCTACTCAGGACACTACAGCACTGATTCTAATTTATGCCAAGGAGCATGTGTCCCTGGCTACACAAGGAAATAATAGATAGGAACCTGAAATAAACCATACAGCAGGTAAGAGTGCATGGAGCCCCCAATCCAAAAGACCTAACTGAGCTAATGATACCAGCCTCATTCAAACATACACATATACAACTGACTGAAGAAACTAGTGATTTTTTTGTTGTATGACAGTGGGCCAGGCCAAGACTAGATTTTGATTTTAGCAGCAAACCAATATACAATTCCTTGAATGCAAAAATTGGTATGCAGACAGCACTTTCAGCATGGCCCCTCCCCTTTCTAGCAGATGTATGTGATACTGGGGAGAGGTTTGAAAACATGCAGCCTGTTATTTATGCACTATAGCCAGGAAAAGAAGAGACACTTACGAGAGAATGCTCAATGCCCTTAAACAGTTGAATCCTAACCTGGCCCTGAGGTACTTATAACAGACTTGAGTAAGCAACAATAAATGCTTTTAAGGTGTTTTCTCCCAAGCACGACAAGTAGGATGTTTTTCATTTCATACAATGCATTTACAGAAAGATCCAGAAAGAGGGATTGTCAGTCAAATACTACTTGGGACCCTGAATTTGCACTAAAATGTCAACACCTCCCTGAACTGGCATTTTATCCTCTGCAGGAGGTGATTTCAAGACTAGAGGATATCACAGTTGAGACAAAATAATGTGGAAATTCAGAGATGGACTCAGAGAGTGCAGAAAAAAGGAGATTCAGCAATTGAGCAATTAATTGCAGCCAATGCACCGCTGGATGAAGCATGCTTACTGTGACGATGGGGAGAGGTTGGCCTACAGTATATCTTGGAGAAATGCTCCAAAAGAACAATGGAAGAATTCTTACGTGCTGTGGCACATAGATTTGATTATTGATGCCACTAATTTTGACATTGTTTTAATCTGTTTTAATAAAGATTTCATAAAGTTTAATGAAGTTTAACAGTATTAGTACTGCAAAAGCACTGAGGTACTAACCCAATACAAATGCAGCACAAGTGCTGGCCAATAGCAACTGCTGAGCAGTGATTAGGCCAATGTAAGCACTGCAAAAGTGCTGAGTCAGTGGCCTTGTTAATACAAGCCAATACCAGTAGTGGCCAATAGCAATTCAGCGAATACAAGTGAGCATAGCCAGCAAATAGCAACCCAATAGCAAGTGCTGACAACAGCTACAGCACACAAGTGCTTCTTAGGCGTTGGACAACAGCAGGTTCTTAGATAATGGGACAGTGAAAGGCAACCACTGGTAGAAGTTTTAATATAATGGAGTGCTGGAGGACAGAATTGGTAGGGGCTGGAAAGACATGGGAGGGAAAATATGCAGGAGCATATAGTTGGGAGTGAGTTGTCATGGAGCGAATTGTCAGGAGTGAATTGTCATGCTGCCATGAAGGAAACACCCTGTCAGAAAAGAACCAAGCAAACTCCTCACACTGAACAATTAAACCTGCTGTTTTCGACTGTAGACAGACTGGATGTAATTACCTGTTCATAATGACATGTGAGATGTCTGTGATGAAAATGCCAAACAACACCAGGCCCAGGACCAAGCCCTGTGGCACACTGCTGGTTACAGCTTTTGGAGATGAGAGTCCCCCTCCCACTACTAGCCTCTGTTGTCTCCCTTTAAGCCAGTTGTTGATCCAGTTCACCATCTTTGTCCCTGCTCCCTGGTATCCCAGCTTGCTAATCAGCCTCTCATGTGGCACTGAATCAAATGCCTTGCTGAAATCCAGATCTAGGACATCCACCGCATGGCCCTTGTCAAGTTCTCCAGTCAACCAGTCATAACAGTCAACCAGGTTAGTCTGGCAGGATCTGCCAGAGACAAACCCATGTTGCTTTCTGTCCTGGAGTCCATAATCTTCTAGAAAGGTTACCAACCTCTCCTTAAGGACTATCACTATTAACTTTCACACAATGGATGTTAAACTTACCGGTCTATATTTGCCAGGTTCATCCTGATTTCCACTTTTATGGGTGGCACCATGTGAGCCATCTTCCAGTCCTTCGTATGCTCCCTATTCCCAGCGGTATTGACTTGGTCACCAATGGCTCAGCCAGGACCTCCACAATTCCTTCAGTAACCTGGGGTGTACGCCATATGGTCCTGGTGCCTTATCCACCCTCAGTGCCTTCAAACCTTCTAGTACTCTGCCTGCTATGATTTCCTATCCATAACCCCTCCCCCACCTACCTCCTAACCCCTTAGCAGTGACCCATTATTCTCCTTAGTAAATACAGAACAGAAGTATTTATTTAGCACTTCTGTCTGCTCTGCCCTTTGTCTGCCTAGCCCCATCCTTTCTGATCCTTACTATTTGATCTTTGCAGATCCTTCTCTCCCTTACATACCTCAAGAAGTCCATTTCCTCATCCTTGATGCCCTGTGCCAGTCCAATGCTATCAGGATGCCTTGACTACCTGACTGCTCTGGTCACCTCTTCTGATTTCTTTAAGTACTTCTCTATCCTTCCCATGACTGATTCTTTTAAATCTCTTGAAGGGTTCTTTGCCCTCACCTTTGACTCACCTCCTTACTTAACCAACCTGGTTTCTTGCCCTAGCCTTTTATTTTGTGTATTGGTACAGAATCTAGTGGCCTCTGCAAACCTTAGCTTGATAACCACCCATATCTGGTTAGCATCCTTGTGTGGTGGATTCTGGCTTGGTGCCCGCCACTGTTTCCCCATCCTCCCAAAATCAGCCTGTCTAAAATCCAGCACCCATGTCCTTATTCCCACAGCCTCCTTGCCCATACAGAGTGAGAACCACACCATGTGGTGATCACTTCCTGCCAGCAGATCCTTCACTCCCAGTTCTCTGACAAACTCCCCATTAGACAACATGAAGTCCAGAGTGATGCCTAAACTGGTTGGCTTTTACCAACTGTACCAAAAAGCTGTTCTGGAAGGCCTCAAGGAGGACCTGCTCCCTTGTACTAAAGTGGCTGGTTGCTCCAATCCACCCTGTCAGATTGAAGTCCCCACAATCATGGCATTGCCCTTCCCACTGCCCTCCTTATCTACTGTGCTAGTTCTCTGTTCATGTCCTCTGCTGAGACGGTGGCCTATACACCACACCCATCCTAATTGTCCTATTTCTAGAATCCTGAATTGAATCCATTATGCCTCTGTTCCACCCTTCTTCCCTCCTCCCGGCCCCTTATCCCTCCCTCACATAAATTTGCACCCCATCCCTAGTCCTTTTCCTATACCTGCAGTATAGCCTGTACCCTGGGATCACCAGGTCCCAGTCCTGGTAGTGGGTGGCCCATGTTTCGATGATGGAAGCTATGTCTCACCTCCCCACTGCCTTGAAAGCCTGCAACTCAGACACTTTGTTCTCCAGGCTCCTTCCATTCAAGAGACTACCTTCCAATAGTGTCCCTCCAACACCTTCTCCTGCTGAACCCTACAGTTCTCAACTCAGTAAAACACTACCTTGTTCCATCTCTACTGGTATGTGGTGGGGGTAAGCCTGTTTGACTCGAGGCTTGAAACCTTTTTGAATTCTGCCCACTTGCCTCTCCCTCACCATGGTTAATTCCACTCTGGTTGCTATCTATTCCAGCAGTTTCTGTTTTAATACCTTCAATCCCCTAGCTCAAGTGTAGCCTGTCCATGGCATACAGGGTGCTGCTTTCCCACATTCCCTCCATCCCCCCACCAGCCCATCCCTTTGGTCTGACACAAGGCCCCCAGTCAAGAGTTAAAGCCTCTATTCTCCATTTCCTTGCAGCACTTGGTCTGGTTACTGGGAGTACTCTGAGGAAGCCACTGAGCTCCTCATTTCATCACACAACTTACCCTGTGCTGGAAACCTCTCCTCTACCTCCTTGGTTGTGTTTTCCTCAAGTTATTCATGCCCAAGTGCACCACGATATGAGGTTCTTTTCTTCCCTCTTTGCATACTTCAGAATAAACTGTCCACCCACCTACCGGAGTATATGTTACTTCATACAAGCTGTGACAGTTCTCGAGCTTCTATGCGACAGAAAATGGAACAGTGGAGGTCTGTGGATGGGTGGTTTTTGATCCTGAGGCCTTTGCTCCTGCCATGCAAGCACTGGGTGGGACACTGCTCATATTAGTTACAGTAGCAACCACAGACACTGCCAGCTATTTCCTGAAATTTCTGTGATATTTTCAGATATATCTAATGCTTTCTCAATTTCTACAGTAGGGGCAGCAGAGAAACTCTTTAGAAATTTCACAAAATATCTGGAAATGGCTTGCAATGTCTGTGGCCACTATTATAGGCCATCCCACTTCTCCAGGTGCTGAGGCAGACCATCTGTAATGTAGCAGCAGCAGTCTGAAGGCAATAGGTGACTCTGTAAGGTGAGTATTGTCTGAACACGCCTAATGTATAGGATCATAACAGACATCTAAATGTTGTCCTGACATCTGTGGGCTTCAGTATTGCAACAATGTTGGATCCAAAGTACAAACAGGACCTTTCAAACATACTTGATGATGGCAGACAGAAAGTTGAGCATCTGTAAAGACTGCTGATCAGTCATGTACATGGCTTTCTAATTCTAAAAACGCAGCATATTGGGATGAGACCCAGGGTCTGCCAGATATGCCTCAACAATGTCACCCTCATCAACTATTAGCAAGGAAATGAGAAATGTGGAGATGCTGATTTGATTTCTCAGTGCAGCAGGAGACATGACCTCAGAAGGTCTCCTGTGCTGTTTTTCAGTATTTTAAAGCATCTTTTAAATTATTTACAGTGCTCCTCCTGAGCGCACTTTAGAGTCCTATTTTCCTAACCTGGAAGTAGGTAGAGGGCTGGTAGATCTGTGGTGTCTCCTGAACTACCAGTCTATTATTATTGTGTATTTTTAATCCAGGGGGCAAAGTTTTGTTGTTATTTAGTGGCCAGAGACACAGATGAGTGCTCTTGCCCTTAGTTTACTCCTAAGGGCATAATTTGGGCCATAGCACCTCCATGAACCGGAGTCATTTCTGGGGCATCTGAGCAGATAAAGAGAGCCCTACTGTAAGCAGGTTTGCTCACGCGTTGAGACACACGCATGCACTGCAGCGGTGCTAAACGCGTTGGCGTGTGAAGCATGGAAGGATATCCTCAGTTATTTTAGTTCAAAGGTAGCTCTGTGCTTTAGAAGTATCACTATAAATGCTCTCACAGGCTGTAGATAGCTATACTGTAGCTAGTACAACCTGCTGCCATATACCTAAATACAGGTAGCAGCTGTCACATCTGTTGGTTGTTTACATATTTCCCCACCACTTTCATTTGTGGCACTTACTCTGGTTATTCTAGTTCATCTTACTTTCCTTGGGATTGCTATATCCAATATTTTTTCTTGTGTACTGTCTGCTTGTATTTACTTCATTATGGCTGACATTATTGTGACCCTGGAAGGTCAGGCTGAAATCGAATGCACTGATTGCTTTATGTACGATTATCACTGCCCCCCAGCAAGCATCTGTATGTGACAAATGCTTACAAAATGGGGAAATGTTGATAGAAATCTCCATGTGCCTTGTGGTTGTTATGGAATGGTAAACCTCTTGAGCTGTGCTCTCGAGGTTTACTGATGCCCTAGCAACCACTCAAGGTGATTACACCATGGTTATCACCTGTACATCAGGCATTGTCATTTCTAGTGTATGGGACTCAACATGAGAAGTTGCACCCCCCCCACCCAAGCACAAGTAATTTAGTTTAATCTGCACAAGGCCAGATAATTGTGTAGAGAAAACAATTTATTAGGATACACTGACTGAACAACAGCAGGCCAAATTAGCACCAGAGTTAAAATCTCTATCAAACATAGTGATCGCTAGACTCAGTAACAGTAAACTGTGACAGTAGGAATGTTATTTGAATACTGTACTAACAATTGCATTCTGGGTGTGTAGAATACTAAGTAACACTGGCATTCCATGTTGTAAACCCACTGCTATGACATAGATGAGAGAGGTTTATAAGGTTCTGACATCACAACAGTGGATTACAAGGTTATAAACAGTTTACTTTTAGTGGGTAATAAGGGCTACCCATACATTATAACCTTGTTATGCAATCATTGTGACATCACTTTATTGTTAACCCTTCTTGAGTATGTCATATCAATGGTATAACAAAACAGAATGCTCACAACAAATCGATGTTCTAACAGAATGGAATGATCACAACAATCAATGTTCTGTAAAGTAAATTTGTAAAGTAATTCAGTCGTGATTACATAATCTTGGTAGCCCATACACTATAAAATATAATGTATGGTCTTTGGTTAACAACCACACTGAAAACACTTCTTGAGGTTGCCATGCCATCAAAATCCTTTCAAGCTGCATTCTTGAGGTTTACAATTATGTCATGACAAACTTTCAATGTTACAGCATGGTTATTAACCAACCATACAGTATCCTCTATATTATTAATGCACCTCGGGCCCTGTGCCTGCCTGTGCAGATCCTGGCAGCACTGCCTTTACATCTGACTCTATCAGTAAAAACCTGTGAGGAGGAAGACCCATAGCAATTGGTCAGATGATCACTGGTACGAAGGACAAAGTAGAAGGCCATTACAGAAAGACACGGGTCAATGCATTTAATCTTCTAACATAACAGGTTTGACCCCCTGGCCTCTACCACCTCGGAGAAACTAGACATAAGTCCTCCAAATGGAGATCCATCTTCTAGTACCTCCTCCAGTAGCCACAGCAGCATTACTATGGCCCCCACAATAGTTGTGACCTCCCAATGCAACCTGAACTGCACTGTCCTACTTGTAGATATCACATCCACCACAGTCCTTGTCAGTATAGATGAAAGGGATCTGGCAGATACACCAAACATCAATAATAACATTCATAGGGTCTCTGAAGGTATTCCACCCCTCCCAACACAGACATCAGTACCAGTGGATTTGCCATCAGCTTCTGCTACTAGTAATTTAATTTTGCCTGTTGAAATGGAAGTTTCTACTGAGCCATCAACTTCGACTCCACCATACCAGAGACAACGTTTGTTCTTACTGACTCCATTGTTGAGCATCTTGATAAAGTGATTTATGACCAGGACAAAACCACTACACTCTTTCTTGTTTCAGGCATAAAAATAACTGATATTACTGCTACGATGGATAATATTCTGTGTGAAAGTGGTATCAACTCTTTGGTAATTTTACATGTAGGTGCCAATAATGTTATGCATGATCACATATTGGATATTATAAAATGGGTACAGAATTTACTGAAACCAGATTGGCTGAAACACTTTTACAGCTGTATCCTTAACAGAGCATAACTGCAACTGGCACTACATGTGGCAAAGCGCAGCACAGGATCAAATCAATATTTCAAATGGCTTTCCTGCTGCAGCTGCACACCTAGAATACCAACAAACTGCAAGAGCTGAGCTCGAAAGCACAGCGTTCAAGTAAACAAGTCACCATGTCAGAATCCTGCCCCCAAAATAAAGTTCAATAACAAATTATGGAAATACTGTAGGCTGAATCATTTTAATACTGCAGGCTGAACTGTTTTCTACCTTAAGTTCTATTCTGGCTACTGCCCGTTTCTTCACAGATTTCGGTCCCACTATTCATACCAGGGCAGTACAAACTTCCCATCGGGTTTCCTATCCTGTCTCCAGTAGTCCCGCTTCATTTGTTGGCTGAACTCCTCACTAATCCTCATCTTCATGTGCACTCAAATAATGGACAGCGAGCATCTCTTTGTGAAAACCACGACCAGGAAGCCCTATGAGAAAAAATGGTATATACGGAAGCTGGCAAATGACATGCTCGCAATAAAAAACAGCCTGCCTACTATCAGTGAAATGACAGATACGCTCCCGGTACTGAAAGCAAGTAACCATTATTTAAATATATCTATTCAAATTTAATAAATGGTATGCAATGCTAGCACTTCAAAAGAGTGTATCTGGCACTGAGACACAAAGTGAGTCAGCTTTTGATGTGTTGGCAAGAAGAATTATTGCTCAAAGTGAAAGTGCATGCTTGGTGTCAGTGAAATGAGAGCTATAGTACATTCCTCTGTACCAAAAACAGTCATTATTAAAAAAGGAGTGTAATGCTTGTACTTAAAAAGAGTGTGTTAGAGAGGAAACAACCTGAGTCAACCACTGTGTAGGTGTAGGAGAGGAGTGCCCTGTAGTAGCCCTCACATTATTATAGTTATAAAATATTGATGGGGAACGATTTTTCCTATTGCCACTATTAAAAACCTCCCTTTTAAAAAATGTTGGACACTTTCTTTGTTTGTTTCTTTTTATGAATATTTACTTGGGGACCCATTTTGTAAGTGCAATAAGACACTCCGAGGTGTGGGTTGTGGCCTGATAAACACCTCCCAGGTGCTAAAGGCACTCGGCATAAACACCTTGTGCCTCATAATGCACCTGGGGTGTTCTTATCAGGCCATTACCCACACCTCGGAGGTGTCATTGCTGGCTTAAACAGGACCTGGTGGCATTGTCTAATAAACTGGTTGAACAAGGCTGAGAAATATGCTTTCAGAAGTTCTCTCTATACCTAGAGCAGCCCCTTATATTAATCAAAATCAAGACTGTAAATGAATTATTTATTTATTTAGCTTTTGTTGACGGGTAAGTGCACTAGACAAATCCTGCCTATTTTAGGCACGACCGGGAAGGGATACAGATGAATGCCAACTGACCTTGAACCAGATTAAGCTGTTGGTGGTATTTTTTCAGTGAATGAGGAAATTTGGGAATCGCTGAGGAAGTGGTGCTTTAAACAAAATTGCATGTGCATCACTCACCGGGAAGAGTTCACTGACAGACATGAACTTTTCTTTGAGGACGGGCTGCATTTAGTAGGAAGGAGTACCTTAAAGGAATAATGCCTGACAGGGTGGGTGTTATGCTGGGATAAAATCCCACCAGCCGAGGCATCCAACACCTGAGAAGGGATGTTATCCCAGCATAACACCCAGCCTGGAGGGCATTATTCCTATTATACAATGGTTAGCTGTTTCATACAGAAAAAATAATTTTAAAGAATTTTATTTAGTGTTTTAAAATATTTTTTAAGAAAAATACAGGCAATGCTCAAGGTCATTCATAATATCATCAGCAGGGATGTTATGCCAGGATAACATCCCTGCTGTGATGCCAACTGACCAATCAGGAGCCAGGATTCTTTCTTGCCATTGTATAATATTACGTAAACACATTGCTTCTGTGATTAATTGTCATTTAAACTCTCAGTGGGAGAGGAAGGAACTGCCTTCCTCTCTTAACAATTCTAGTATTCACCATAACACACTTATTAGAAATCAACTTTCCTTTTTGTATTTCAATGCTAGGTGCTTAAATAACAAATTAGACAGAATTAAAATAAAATTAGCCCTGGAAAATATTGATATTATTTCAATTTCAGAAACATGAGATGACCAAAAGCTGCTTGAGACATCACTCTGCCCAGTTATAACTGTTATTAACTGAACTGAACTAATAGAAAGAGGCGGAGGCGTCACCTACTTTGTCAATAGTAACATTACAACTGTTGATATTTCTGGCAAAGTAAAAATTCACAACATAGAAACCAAATCAGTCTGGATAAAATTACTACTCAATGACACTGATTGTATTTTATTTTATTTAATTTTTAATTATATTTTAATAGAGACATACTATCGTCCACTGAATTCTTCAGTGGAAATTTCAGATACAATTCTTTCAGAGATAGAGCATGCAAGCTAACTGGGTGATGTTATTATCATGGGGATTTTAATCTTGGGAACATTTTATTTTTACATTTTGGTAACTGGGTAGGCCCACTGAGTCCCAAAGTTCCTTTTTCAGGGCGACCTTGGATTAGTCACATATTGTGAATCATTAGGAGTTGACTAGTACAAGATCATTCAGAGGTTACAGTTGAGACAGTGAACAGACTTACAATAGTACAGCTAGGTTATATATGTTATAGTTATATATACATCTGCAGGAATAATTCCACAGCCACTTCAGTGATTGGCAATAAGCTTTTACATACTTGCCAAAGGCTTAAGTTGAAGCAAAGCATTCTCTCCCCACTAGGGCGACAGGATCCTGAATCTTGTATTACACAATGAAGACTTACTTATAAATAATATCTCTATCGAATGCCCAATTGGTAGTAGTGACCATAATTCTATACAATTTGCCCTTTATATGCAGCACTAGTACCACTAGAATGTTCCTGTATAAGGCAAATGTACCTGAGCTCAAAACCACAATGAATAACATTGATTGGGATTCACTTTTCTAATAACCCGATTTCAGTATGTTGGTATTTCCTAAAAATGACCTTAATTAATCTTAGAGACACACATATACCATCCAAACTAAAACATAATTCAAAAAGTTGTCCCAAATGGGTCAATAGAGCCCTAAAACATTTATTGAAACAGAAAAATAAAAAACATATATTCTGCTTATTTAAAGTCTAGAACAGCAATAATTGGGCATCTTATCTAAAAATTCTAAAAATGTAAATCTTCTCCTCTTCTGTAGTGGCTATCTACCCCTCCCAATTGATAACACATCCTTGGGGTCTTTGCCCCATGTGCATGACTTTGCACTTCTTAGCATTGAACCCCAGCAGCCATTTGTCTGACAAGTATTCAAGTTTAGCCAGATTGTTCTGCAGCCCCGCTACCCTACTGTGTCATCCACACCACTCTGATCTTTGTATCATCTGCAAAAGACTAATCTTGTTCACAATGACGTGAGATGTCTGTGATGAAAATGCCAAACAACACCAGGCCCAGTAACGAGCCCTGAGGGCACCCGTTGGTTACAGCCTTTGGAGATGAGAGTCCCTCCAACTTCTAGCCTCTGTTGTCTCCCTTGCAGCCAGTTCTTGATGCAGTTCACCATCTTTGTCCCTGCTCCCTGGTATCCCAGCTTGCTAATCAGCTTCCCGTGTGGCACTGAATCAAATGCCTTGCTGAAATCCAGATCCAGGACATCCACCGCATGGCCCACATCAAGTTCCCCAGCCACCCAGTCATTAATAGTCAACCAGGTTAGTCTGGCAGGATCTGCCAGAGACAAACCCATGTTGCTTTCTGTCCTGGAGTCCATTATCTGCTAGAAAGGTTACCAGCCTCTCCTTAAGGACTGTCGCTATTAACTTTCACACAATGGATGTTAGACTTACTGGTCTATATTTGCCAGGTTCATCCTGATTTCCACTTTTATGAAGGGCACCACGTGAGCCATCTTCCAGTCCTGGGTATGCACCCTATTCCCAGAAAGGTATTGAAAAAGTCCACCAGTGGCTAAGCCAGGATCTCCACAATTCTTTAAGTAACCGGGGATGTATGCCATCTGGTCCTGGTGCCTTATCCATCCTCAGTGCCTTCAAACCTTCTAGTACTCTGCCTGCTGTGATTTCCCATCCATTACCCAATCCTCATGCCTACCCTCCCTAACCCCTTAGGCAGTGACTCATCCTTCTCCTTAGTAAATACAGAACAGAAGTATTCATTTAGCACTTCTGTCTGCTCTGCCCTTTGTCTCCCTAGCCCATCCTTTCTGATCCTTACTGTTTGATCTTTGCAGATCCTTCTCTCCCTTATGTCCCCATCCTTGATGCCCTGTGCCAGCCCAAACTATCAGGAAGCATTGGCTACCCTGACTGCTATAGTGTCACCTCTCTTGATTTCTTCAAGTACTCTATCTATCCTCCCCCAACTGATTCTTTTGAATCTCTTGAAGGTTTCTCTTTTGCCTCACCTTTTCACTCACCTCCCACTTAACCAACCTGGTTTCTTTGCCCTAGCCTTTTTGCTTTGTGTATTAGAGAATATAGTGGCCTCTGCAAGTCCTAGCTTGATAACCTCCCATTTCTGGTTAGCATCCATGTGTGGGAGGATTCTGGCTTGGTGCCCAGTCACTCTTTCCCCCATCCTCCCAAATTCAGCTTGCCTGAAGTCCAGCACCCATGTCCCTATTCCCACAGCCTCCTTGCCCATGCAGAGTGAGAACCACACCATGTGGTGATCACTTCCTGCCAGCAGATCCTCCACTCCCAGTTCTCTGACAAACTCCCATTAGACAACATGAAGTCCAGAGTGATGCCTAACCTGGTTTTCTTGTTTACCAACTGTACCAAGAAGCTGTCCTGGAAGGCCTCAAGGAGGACCTGCTCCCTTGTACTAAAGTGGCTGGTTGCTCCAATCCACCCCTGTCAGATTGAAGTCTCCCACGATCATGGTGTTGCCTTCCCACTGACCCTCCTTATCTACTGTGCTAGTTCTCTGTTCAAGTCCTCTGCCTGAGATGGTGGCTTATACACCACAAACATCCTAATTGTCTTATTTCTTGAATCCTGGAATTGCATCCATTATGCCTCTGTTCCAACCTCCTCCCCTCCTCCCTGGCCCACTTATCCCTCCCTCACATAAATTTGCACCCCATCCCTTTTCCCTTTTCTCTATCCCTACAGTATAGCCCGTACCCTGGGATCACCATGTCCCAGTCCTGGTAGTGGGTGGCCCATGTTTCGGTGATGGCAGCTATGTTCACCTCCCCACTGCCTTGAGAGCCTGCAACTCAGACACTTTGTTCTCCAGGCTCCTTGCATTCAAGGAGACTACCTTCCAATATGTGCCTTCAATCCTTCCCCTGCTGAACCCTATTATTCTCAACACAGTAAGAACACTACCTTGTTCCATCTCTACTGGTATGGGGGTAAGCCTGTTTGACTCCGAGGCTTGAAACCTTTTTGAATTCTGCTCACTTGCCTCCCCCACACCATGATTAATTCCACTCTGGTTGCTATCTATTCCAGCAGTCTCTGTTTAATACCTTCAATCCCTCCTAGCTCAAGTGTAGCCTGTCCATGGCATACAGGGTGCTTCTTTCCCACGTTCCCCTCCATCCCCCACATCAGCCCATCCCTTTGGTCTGACACCAGGCCCCAGCCAAGTGTTAAAGTTCTCTATTCTCTGTTCCTTACAGCACTTGCTCTGAGTACTGGGGTACTTCTGAGAAAGCCACTGAGCTCCCCATTTCCTCGTACAACTTACCCTGTGCTGGAAACCTCTCCTGTACCTCCGTGACTGTGTTTTCCCCAAGTTATTCATGCCCAAGTGCACCATGATATGAGATTCCTTCTTCCCTCTTTACCTACTTCAGAATAAATTGTCCACCCACCTACCAGAGTATATGTTACTTTGTACAAGCTGTGACAGTTCTCGAGCTTCTGTGTGACAGAAAATGGAACAGTGGAGGTCTGTGGATGGGTGGATTTTGATCCTGAGGCCTTTTGCTCCTGCCATGCAAGCACTGAGTGGGGACACTGCTCATATTAGATAGGCCATCCCACTTCTACAGGTGCTGAGGCAGACCATCTGTAATGTGCAGCAGCAGCAGTCTGAAGGCAATAGGTGACTATTAATAAGATGAGTATTGTCTGAACACATGCCTAATCCATAGGATCATAACAGATACCTAAATGTTGTCCTAACATCTGTCGGCTTCAGTATTGCAACAATGTTGGATCCAAGGTACAAATGGGAGCTTTCAGACATACTTGATGATAGCAGACAGAAAGTTGAGCTTCTGTAAAGACTGCTGATCAGTTGCCTACACGGATTTCTAATTCTAGAAAAAACAGCATATTGAGATGAGACCCCAGGGTCTGCCAGATATGCCTCAACAATGTCACCCTCATCAACAATTAGCAAGAAATGAGAGATGTGGAGATGCCGATTTGATTTCTCAGTGCAGCAGGAGACACAACCTCAAAGGTCTCCTGTGCTGTTTTCAGTATTTTAAAGCATCTTTTAAATTATTTACAGTGCTTCTCCTGAGCGCCCTTTGGAGCCTATTTTCCTAACCTGGAAGTAGTTAGAGGGGCTGGTAGTTCTGTGATGTGTCCCGAATTACCAGTCTATTATTATTGTGTATTTTTAATCCAGGGGCATAGCTTACTGTTATTTAGTGGCCAGAGTCACAGGTGAGTGGCTCTTGCCCTTAGTTCACTGCTAAGGGCATAGTTTGGGCCATAGCACCTCTGTGAACCAGAGTCAGTTCGGGGCTTCTGGTCAGATAAAGAGCCCTTCTGTAAGCATGGCATGCTCAGCATCACGCTGAGACACGTCGTCCAGTGTGTGTTATCGTGTTTGGTGTGTAACATGGAAATGGGATATCCTCAGTTATTTTAGTTCAAAGGTAGGCTCTGTGCCTTAGAAGTATTACTATAAATGATCTCACAGGCTATAGATAGCTATACTGTAGCTAGTACAACCTGCTGCCATAAACCCAAATATAGGTAGCGACTGTCACATCTGTTGGTTGTTTACATATTTCCCACCACTTTCATTTGTGGCACTTACTCTGATTATTCTAGTTCATTTTACTTTCTGTGGGATTGCCATCTCCAATATTTTTTCTCGTATACCGTCTGCTTGTATTTACTTCATTAGGGCTGACATTATTGTGACCTGGAAGGTCAGGTTGAAATCAAATTCGCTGATTACCTTATGTATACTATTATCACTGCCCCCAAGCAAGCATCTGTGTGTAAAAATGCACACAAAATGGGAAATGTTGATAGAAATCTCTATGTTTAACATCAGGCTTATGTTACTAGAACAAAGTCAGAAAATATGGTCTCCAGGTTTAGCATACTCAATAACCCTGCTACTAATACTCCCACGGCATAGATTGGTCAAAACCACTTTTAAACGACCCACATTCTGTGGTTATCTTGGATAATAATGCTATAATGTATGGGGAGCCCTTATTATTAACTGAAATCAAGCAGATTACAACCTTTTTTATGCCATCGCTAGACATCACTTTATTGTTAACCCTTCTTGAGTATGTCATATCAATGGTGTAACAAAACAGAATGCTCACAACAATCAATGTTCTAATAAAATGGAATGCTCACAACAATCAATGTTCTGTAAAGTAAATTTGTAAAGTAATTAAATCTGTGATTACATAATCTTGGTAGCCCATACAATATAAAATATAATGTATGGTCTTTGGTTAACAACACACTGAAAACACTTCTTGAGGTTGCCATGCCATCTGAAAACCTCTTGAGCAGCGTTCTTGAGGTTTACAATGATGTCATGGCAACCCTGAAGTGTTTACAGTGTGATTATTAACCAAAGATCATACATTATCCTCTATATTATTAATGCCCTTCAGGCCCCTGTGCCTACCTGTGCAGATCCTACAGCACTGCCTTTACATCGGACTCTATCAGTAAAATCGCTGTGAGGGAGGAAGACTATAGCAATGGGTCAGATGATCACTGGTATGAAGTACAAAGTAGAAGGCCATTAAAGAAAATGTGCAAGGTCAATGCATTTAATCTTGTAACTTATAACAGATTTGACCCCTGGCCTCTATCACCTTGGAGTAACTAGACATATGCCCTCCAGATGGATACCCATTTCCTAGTACCTCCTCCAGTAGTCACTGCAGTGTTACTATAGCCCCTACAATAGTTGTGACCTCCCAATGCAATCTAAACTGCACCACCCTACTTATGTGAATGGATCCATTCACATATCTGGAAATAATAGTATGAAATGCAGCTGCCGCCCATTGGCTCACTGTGGACCAATGGGCGTGCAGCCTCGACTGGTGTCGGTCGGCGGGCAGCGGTGCAGCAGGCGGGTGGAGTGCGCCCGCCACTGACGAGGGAGAAAGCGGGCGGTTGGGCTCAGTGGGCGGGTGGGAGGGGTCCGCTGGACCACCAGGGATATTGGATTGTTTTTATTTTACTGAAGCCTGCGATCGGGCTGACAGCAGTCCACTAGACTACCAGGGATATTGGATTGTTTTTATTTTACTGAAGCCCATGATCGGGCAGACAGCAGTCCACTGGGCCACCAGGGATATTAGATACATTTATATTTTACAAATGCCTGCGGTCGGGCTGTGGGGCACATTGGCCAGCTGCAGTGGGCGTCGGTCCCCGGCGGCTGCTGCCTGGCAGAGCGCCAGGCACGTTGCTGGGGATCGGCGCACCTGCACGCAAATGGGGAGCCATGATGATGAAAATTGCCCCATTTGCGCCTTGCATAGATTATGACTCCATTTGCATGTGCACTTTTGAATATCACGGTTGCTGCACATAGCACAACAGAACTAGCTACATCCCCCTGCTCCACTCTGGCCACTTGCGCTGGCGCAGTGCCGCTGTGCCATGTGCACTGGGTAAAGCCGGGTGCGATATTCAATGATGTTGAGCCATGGCGCAGCTCCATTGAATATCGCCCAGTCAACGCCCTGCGCAGCCAAGCTGCACTGCGCCCAGGCTTGAGCCACAGCCCGGCGCAGTTTGAATAACTGGGCCATTAAGTACTGTTTATAGTTTTCATTACAACTATTTCTTTACTAACAGTGAAAAATCCCCTTCTATCTTTAGCTGCTCATCAGGAAATCTCTTCTGCTTGCCCTGACAGTGAGATAATGGAGTCTCTGGCTCTTAAACAGGCCTTTGTTGTCTGTGTGTATAGTATGTTAGGAGGTAACATTCTAACAGCAGAACTGATCAGAATTTTGAATCTCTGTATTCCATGATAAACATTTCATGATAAACATTCTGTGTCTTTAATTTGGGGAAAAACAGAAAAAAACAGGATGAGGAAAGTAGGCAATATAGTAATACTTTATAAACAAAGAAAAAGTGGGAAAACATAGTTACATAGGCAGAGACAGATCCAAACTGCTCAACTACATTGCTGAAGTTTATAAAAGCATGTACATTTTAATCATATATAGTGTTTTCAGGTGAAATCTACTTCCCACCACCACCAAAAAGGCAACTTGGCATGTTTAAAGTTTTTTTTCTTACTAACCTTTCACCTTAATCCTATAGCAGATTTCCTTTTATGTACTAGACCACACCACGTAAGTAAAAAAACTAAAATAAAGAGAAGGTTGCCTTCAATGAATGTATATAACTACAGTGTAATGAATTTAAGTTTTAAACACTACTTATGTTTACAAATTTACAGATGTTACAGTGCATTTATATGATAATTTACATGTTACAAAGAAAATATTTATTTACAACCAACTCTACTAATAAATACTTTTACTGCAAAGTCCTGTACTAGTTAACCTATTGCAGAGATATGCTATTTTATTCATTAATGGGACTACTTTCTCAGATTTTAGATGTTGTAGAGGAAATGTATTGTACACTCTTGAAAATAGTAAACAGGTTTTAATCCCTATCAGAGTAAATCAAACTAATTCTTTTATGAAAGTGGCCCGTTTTATAAGTGTGATAAGGATTTTATGCACTTTCGTCATAAGGACACTCGCATTTGGCCTTATGTCTTAGCACGCCCTGGGGCATGCATTAAAATCCTTTATAAAATGGGTTAGGAAAAAGATCATCAGCAACAAGTAACACATCATCAGGAGACTGCATATATCAGCTGCGATTGCACACCTACACTTTACCCCCTCAAACAATTTTGCCATTTTATAAGATAGATAATCCACTCTTAGGTTGTACAGTCAGCTCTGATATACCATGCGCTGGGTGGTTGACACACTGCGTCTTGCAGCCTCATGCATAATGATGCACACCAAGGCGCAAGTGATATCAGAGTGTGACCGCATACCTAAGAGTGGGATATTTATTACTTAATGCACATCCTGTCGTGGGCTATTACTTACATATATGTATATGTACATATATATATATATATATATATATGTGTGTGTATGTACTATACATATATGTGTGTTTGTAAGTATATGTGTATGCTTGCATATGCATATATATATATAGATATAGATATATATATAGATATATGCTGTATATATATGTATATGTGTATATATATGTGTGTGTGTGTATCTGTGGATATGTATGTATAGAAACATAGAAACATAGAATTTGATGGCGGATAAGTACCGCTTGGCCCACCTAGTCTGCCCATTTTCCTACCTAACAGATAAGTTGCAGATCCTAGTTAACCAACAGCTTGCTTCCTCCTACTCCCCAACTAGGACTGCCTTATGTCTGTCCCATGCATTCTTGAATTCCCCACTGTTCTTGACTCTACGACTCTCCTCAGGGAGGCTGTTCCATGCATCCACAACCCTCTCTGTGAAAAATACTTCCTCACATTACCTCTGAGCCATCCCCTTCTATCTTCAAATTGTGCCCCTGTTCTTGCACATCTCTTTTTCTGAAAGATGCTACCCTCTTGGACTTTGTTGATTCCTTGAGGTACTTGAAAGTTTCTATCATGTCCCCTCTCTCCTTCTTTCCTCAAAGGTATACATATTAATCTCCTTTAGTCTTTCTTCGATGTCTTCTGGTGCAGACCCTGCACCATTTTGGTTGCCCTCCTCTGGACAGCCTCCACTCTGTCTATGTCTTTGGGAGATGAGGTCTCCAGAACTGCACACAGTACTCCAGATGGGGTCTCACCATCTGTCTGTACAAAGGGATAACAACGTCCTGTTTTCTACTATTGATGCCTCTTCCTATGCATCCCAGTATCCCCAGTCTTCCTTACTGCCTTCTCACATTGCTTGCCCACATTTAGGTCATCTGATATAATTACCCCAAGGTCCCTTTCCATTTTACTGTTGTCAGTATCTCACCCCCATTGTGTACTCTTCCCTGGTTTTTGTTTCCCATGTGCATTGCCTTGCACTTCTTTGCATTGAATCTGAGCTGCCATATATTTGACCATTCCTCCAACCTTGCCAAGTCCCTTCTCATCCTTTCCACTCCATCTTGTGTATCAACCCTGTTGCAGATCTTGTGTCGTCTGCAGATAGATACTTTTCCTTCCAGTTCCTCTGCAATGTTACTTATGAAGACATTAAAAGGACTGGTCCCAGTACTGGACCCTGTGGTATCCCACTAGTAACCCTCCTTTCTTCACTGTGTACCCATTTACTACTACCCTTTGCATCCTGTTGTCTAGCCAATTTTTATCCTGGCTACCACCTTGGGACCCACTCAAGGCTGGCTAACTTGTGTATTAATCTTTGTGTGGAACTGTATAAAATGTCTTGCTAAAATCTAGATAGACCATGTCCACAGTCCCTACCTGGTCTACTACTTTGGTCACCCAGTCAAAGAAATCTATTAGATTCTTCTGACATGACCTTCCCATTGTGAATTCATGCTGCCTTGGGTCCTGTGCCCACTGGCCTCTAGGTACTCACAATTCTTTCCTTAAGAAGTGATTCCATTATTTTCCTACCACTGAGGTCAAACTAACTGGTCTGTAGTTTCCTGCCTCTGTCCTGCTCCCACTTTTGTGAAGAAGGATCACATCTGCCTCCTCCAGTCCTCAGGTACCACCCCATCCTCCCATGATTTGTTAAAGAGAGTAGTCAGTGTCACTAGTTCTACCCTTAGTTCTTTTAGAATTATTGGGTGAATCCCATCAGCCCCATTGCTTTGTCCACCTTCAATTTTATTAGTTCTTTCAGAACCCTTTTCTCTGTAAATGGACTGGTATCGACCCCCATCTTCAGAGTGTTTCTCTTGTTTGGTTTAGGTACCTCCCTCCTCTTCCTTTGTGAATACTGAGCAGAAATATTCGTTCAGTATCCTGCTTTTCACTGTCACCCTCTACCCACATTCCCTCCCTTTATTAAGCCTCAGTATCCCTCTTTGGTCCTTTTTGCTCCTAATGTACCTATAAAAGTTCTTATCCCCTTCTTAACAGAATTGGCTATCCTTTCCTCAGTTTGGGCCTTTGCTATTCTGACTGCCTTCCCAGCCTCTTTCTGCTTTAACTGATAAAGTTCTCTGTCCAGCTTCTTCTGTGTTTCCTTATATTTCCAGAATGCTATCCTTTACTCCTTAACCTTCTCTGCCACCTCTTTTGAGAACCATAGCATTTTTTTCCTTCATTGTGTTTGTTGATTTGCTTTACACAAAGGCTTGTTGCCTCTGTGATGGTTGTTTTGATTACTCCCCATTGTTCCTCCACCCTCCTTCTTGCATGTTTGCTAGTGCTTTTCTGAGGCACTCTCTCATTTTCCCAAAGTCAGCCCTCCTAAAGTCCAATACTCTTGCTTTTGTATGGCTTGATTGTATGGCTGTGTTTATCGTGAACCACATTGATTGGTGGTCGCTTGTTCCCAGATGGCTACCCACTTCTAAATCTGAGATTCTTTTTCTGTCCCCATTTGAGAGTACCAGGTCTAAGATTGCTCCTCCGAGTGGGTTCCAATACTAGCTGTCTGAGGCATGCCTCCATAGGGCATCAAGAATGACCCTGCTCTTGGATGTGCCTGCAGCAAAGGTGCTCCAGTTAATGTCTGGCATATTCAGGTCCCCTCAACAATATCTCCCTTTTTCTGCCATTCTAAGGAAGCCTTCTATCATTTCCTTGTCCATTCCCTCCCCTGAGATGGGGGTCAGTATACAACCCCATGTGGATTGTGGTGCCATTTCCTGTCTCCAGGGTAACCCAGAGTGCCTCTTCTGCTCCTGCTTTACTCTTTAGTTCTGTTGCTTTGATCCCGCCCTTTACATAGAGAGCTACTCCTCCTCCTCTTTTACCCTCCTGTCCTGCCTGTAGATTGTGTATCCTGGTATGTTGACATCCCAGTCATGGTTCTCTGTGTATCATGTTTCTGTGACTGCCACAATATCCAGGCAACCTCTTCCATCAAGGCCACTAGTTCAGGGAACTTGTTACATAGACTATGGGCATTGGTACTCATCACCCTCCACTTTTGATAGCCTTACCCCTTTTAGCCCCATTCCTGTCCTTACTGCCTTTGCCTTTTTTTACATTTACCTCTGTTCTGCTCCTAATAACTTCTTACCTTGGTGTTTACCTCACTAATTACAATGTTTTGTGGGGAGGCTGGGATTTCCTGCTTCTTTTCAGTGCCTCCTCTTGGCTAGTTTAAATGTTTGCCAATGAGCATTTAAACCTCCACCTAGGATCCTGGTCCCCTGACAGATGCAGACCATCGCACCAGTATACATCTGCATCCCTCCAGGTGGCCGCCCAGTCCCCAATGAAGCCAAAACCCTGAGCCCCACTCCAGTTGTTCAACCACTCATTGAATTCCTGGTGAGGAGTCCCTAGCATCATCCTTGCCATAGACAGGTAGCACCTCCGAGAAGGTTACTGTATGCGCTACTTGTCTAAGGCCCCTCCAACTCTACAAACTCCTCTTGCACTGCTCTGATCCCATTCCTAGCTAGGTCATTTGTCCATAAGTGGACAATGACATCCAGCTCCTCCCTCATGCAGCTCCTCCCACGATTCTGAGGATTCACTTTGTCCCTCCAAGCCATAGTGCTAGGAAGGCACCTTACCTCCTTCTCCCTTCCTCCCCATTTCTACCCCCTAATGATTGAGTCCTCACCAGGAGTTGTTTCCTTCCTTGGGGTCCCATGTCACACTCCTGTGGGTCTCTTTTGTGAAGGTTCCCAGCATCCTTCTTGGTCTCCGCTGCAGGTGCCTCCATAGAGGAACTGCTATCCACCAGAAGAAGCGAATGAACTGTGGAGAGGTATAGCTGGAGGATGCAACTCTGTTCCACCACCGTCTCCTCCCTGAGCCCACCCTGGTCCAGCCTCTCCTCTTTCTTGGCAACCTCTGAGGTAGTGTCATTGGCCCTGTGGTCCGTGGGTGGGAGGAGGTTTCACAATCTAGCCAGGTCAGCCTGGAGATGGGCATCCTCCTCTCTCAGACCAGAGAGGTGCCTGCAAATAGGTCAACATCGCAGCCTCCAGAATGTTTCCCAGAAAACTGCGCCCCACAGCCATTGCACTGCACCACTCCTATCATGTCTTATTTTGTGTTCCCTCTCCTATTTCTCTGTATGCTTACTTTCCTCTCCTTACAACTCTCACCCTTCCTATTCTGGGACAGCAACTTCCTATCTTCTTCAGTAACCTCCTTCTTCCTTGCTCAATGTCAGACCACCAGCAGCTGGGGAGAGTGAGCTACTTTTTCCTTTAGGGTTGACAAACCAATGTTTCTCTATGTTCCTTCCTTCCTACTGCCAAACAGGAAGTTCCTGTTGACAGTCAAATCTAGTGGCTATAAAAGTAGAACTGGCTTAGGGTGGGTGGGTGGGATGGAGTGCAGTTAGTAAGAAAAGGCTAGCAACAGGAAGTTGTAATTTGAGTCACCTGCTTTTATAGTGTCTAAGCCACACCCCAATTAAGCTGTCTCTCCTCCTACTGGTTTAGCAAAGTCAGCTGATACAGTACCCTTCCCAGCACAGAACACACACTGACTTTCTTTCTTTTCTTTCTTTTTAACCCTAAATAAGACCACTTCTACTTCTAATAAAGTATCTGTCTACTTAATCTCAACAGACACTGACTCCTGCTGAGATATAAGTGTTAAATCAATAAGAAAATGTAGCTTCTTTTAGTTAGCTGCTTTCTGCTCTACAAGCAAGGCTAGCAACCTTGTATGTGTATATACTATATATAGATAGAAGTATATGTATGCATATATGTGTATATATGTGTATATATATATATATATATATATACTGTGTATGTATGTATATTTGTGTATATGTAAATGTGTGTATGTAAGTGTGTGTATGTGTGTGTGTATATATATATATTTATATGTATATTACATACACAGATACTGTATATAGATATATTCTATGCAAAAAACGTAGTTAATGCATCATTTAGGGTTAAAACACAAAATCAGGAAATGAAACCTTTTGGTTGTCCCACCACCCCGTGGACCTGCCCATCATCCAAGATTGACAGCTGATGGGTGTGTCATTGCTAGGTGTGAGGCTATATGTCACCCATTCTTCTTTACTGTGGCTTGTGAATATGATTACAGATAGAAGAGGGTGACATTTAGCTCACAACCTAATGACACACCCCATCAGCCGTCAATCTCGGATGACAGGCTGGTCCACAAGGGTGGATGGGGCAACCCTGAATGTCTCATTTCCTGATTTTTGTGTTTTAATTCTAAATGATGCATTAACAAAGTTTTTGCATAGAATTTCCTTACTTTTGAGAAAGAATCGAAAGTAGACAGTTGCACAAGTTAGTGGGAGGCAGCCCTTTCAGCAAGGTGCTCCCACCAACTTGCAAATTCCTGCCTAAGATTAGAGTTCATGTACTGAATATCATATGTATGCTGGCAGTGCATATGGTTGGGAGGTGGGCCCATCACCTTGAAAGAAAGCAAAGTGTCATTCATCAGAGTGACATAATTCAACACCTGTTTACATGTCAGATACCTAACCACTACAAATTACCTCCATGGCAGTAACGCTAGGCACCCTATAAATGTGACGCCAGTACCACAATGCAAAATGCCATATGCAAAAACATAAAGTGTGTCATGCAATATGGATGCAACAAATTAATCTTCCAACACCTAAACACCATAATTCACATGGACAGCACATCCCTTCAACATGCTCCTAATTTCAATATAAAAGACCAAATTGTTTCTGAGATATAAAATGTGAAAGTTTCAGATTTTCATCCATCACACTGGCAGAATTCTACACCTATTAACATTTTACACACTAACAACTGAAAAGTACATCTATGGCAGTAAGGCTAGCTACCCTAGTAATTTAAAGCCTCTACTACCATGGAAAATGCTGTCCAGAATATGTAAACTGCCTCACACAATATTTCTGCAAAGAAATGTATTGTCTCACACCTAAGTACTATAATTCTCATCTACAGGACATGCCATCAACACCCTCCATATTTCAAATTAAAAGACCAAACCGTTTCTGAGATATTTAATTTGAAAAATTGTTAAATTGTGCTATCTGGTCTCTTCCAATCTGACCATCTCGTCCCTCCTCGCAATCAAAGATCGTGATCAAAGAATCTCATGATCAATGAATTTTCAGGCTCACAATAAAAGAATAAAAATGTTAAAACAATTTTAGAGAAAATACATTAAACCACAGCCATGACTCGACAGAATAAAGGTCCCTGAGCAGATCCCACCCTAGTTTGCCTTTAGAAGTGACCCTGTGCTGAGAAAATAAAATTTTCATGTGGCCTTCTAGTCGTGTCCTCGTGATCAAAGATCGTGGTCAAAGACTCTTGAGATCAAAGAATTAGCAGGCTTGTGATCAAAGAATTTGCAGGTTTGCGATCAAACAAAAATGTTAAAAGTCAATTCTAGGCAGAAATGCATAAAACCACAGTGATATCTCGATAGAACAAAGCTCTCTGAGAAAAACCCACCCTCATTTGGTTTAATAAACCAACCCTGATCTGAGAAAATTGATTTTTCAAGTGGCCATCTAGTCTAGACACACCTTTGTGATCAAAGATCATGGTCAAAGAATCTTGGTATCAAAGATTTTGCAGGCTTGCTATCAAAGAATTTTCAGGCCATGATCAAACAATAAAATATGTTGAAAGTCAATTTTAGGCAGAAATACATAAAACCACAGCCATGCCTCAATAGAATGAAGCCTTCTGAGCAAAGCCCACCCTTATTTGGCTTAATAAGTCACCCCTGAGCTGAAAATGTATTTATTCAAGTGACCATCTAATCATGCCCTCACGATCAAAGATCACAGTCAAAGAATCTCACGATCAAAGAATTTGCAGGCTCGTGATTAAAGATCAATAGCAAGCCATGATCAAAGAATAAAAAGATAAACTCTATTGCTTGACCGTCTTGAAAGAAACCACAGGCATGGCTCGATAGAGGCAAGACCCTTGAGCAAAACCCACTATAGTTTCACTCGAAGTCCCCTGGGCAGAGATATTTGAATTTTTCAGACAGCAAACTAAGAACAAGATGTATGGCCATCATGATCAAAGAATTACTTGATCTAAGATTCTCTTGATTGCGAGCCTGCAAATTATTTGATTGTGAAGTGGGACTAGATGGCCCAAACTCCACTCTTCTTTTGCAAAATAACCATATAAATTTCCCTTTGATTTATAATGGGAAATTAAAACTTTAATAACTTTTGAATGGATTAAGATTTTTCACCAAATGAAAAGTGGCATGTTCCTTGAGACCAAGCTCTTTTAGCTGAGCAAAGTTGCAGAGCATGCGCCACTAACGGCCGTGCAGTGCCATGGACAATATCAAAAGCTGCCCACATAACTGGTAGTGCATTTTCAGCATTTTGGTGTGCAAAACTGTAAGTCCAACCAAAATGAAATTTGGCAAATCAAGAGATCTACCATGCCCTCCATGCCTACCAAATTTCATGCAAATCTGTTGAAAGGGTCCAAAGTTATTAACGCGAAAATTTTGAGTTTAACATAGAAGAGGCTTCATAACTAAATATAGGGTGCGACCCACCCCTATAATATATTCCTTGACTGAGCATGCTGACATGCTACAGTAAAGGAGAATGGGGACATTTATGCCTCATAACTCCAATGACACACCAAGGCATCTGTCAGACTGAGGAGGATTGGGGTGATGTGTTTGAGGGGGTTAGGGTTCAACCTAATGTCTCATTTCCTGACTTTTTGCTTTAACCCAAATGAAGCATTAACACAGTTTTTGTATAGAATTCCTTACTTTTTGAAATAATTTTATATAAGTAGTAAAAACATATTGGTGGGAGTGCAGAGCCCAGCTCCCACCAAATTGCCAAGTTTTGCATAACAATATTCATCTGAGAGCATTCTCCCACTTATGCAAAACTACAGAGCCATGCAGCAGCGTTATACGGCAACAAACCTTGTAACAGTAATTTGACGATATCTTAGAAATGTAAGAGTTAGAAAAAAATTCTAGCATCATTGTAATCATGACGGAAGTATTCACGTGACACTGGAAAGATGTACCCATATCTCACATCGTTTTCAACCTCGTGACAGTACTTTCACAATATCTCATGAACCGTGTAATGTACAAACAAAATTCCACTGCAGGCTTACTCTACAATGTCAAATCTTTTTCCAGTGGCTTAGATCACCTAATGTTTTTTGATACCTAGGCACCATAATTCACATCTACAGGACATCCCATTAACATCCTCCAAATTTCAAGTTAAAAGACCAAACCGTTTCTGAGATATTTCATTTTAAAAGTTGTTAAAATTGGGCTATCTGGTCCTTCCAAATCTGGCCATCTAGTCCTTCCTTGGGATCAAAGAATCTTTGATTGTGAGCCTGCAAGTTCTTTGATCTTGAGGAGTGACCAGATGGCCAAAACCCCATTCTTTGTTCACAAAATAACCATATAAATTTTCTCTTTGACTTATAATGGGAACTTAAAAGTGCTATCACTTTTGAATGCCTCAATATTTTTCACCAAATGAAAAGTGGAATGTTCAGCCCATGAAGATCTTTTCAAATGAGCCATGCAACAGAGTGGCACACTCACACAATGGCTATGCAACACCACAGACAATATCCCAAAACTGCTCCAAAACTGGAAAATTTTGCATTTTCAGTGTTTTCGTGTGCAAAGACCGTAAGTCTGACTGAAATAAAATTCAGCAGATCAAGAGATCTACCATGTCCCACCATGCATACCAAATGTCAGGCAAATCTGCTGAACAGGTCCAAAGTTATTAATATGCATATTTTGACTTTAACATTGAAGTGACATCTCAACCCTAAATATAGTGGTGCTAATCGCTCACTACAATGTATAATTTTATTTTAGTTTCAACTTACCATTAGGCATCATTTCAGCAGTTTGCCTTTCATTGACTGTGCTCTTTAAAATACAAGGACACTTGCAATAAAAGTTGCAAGCTCATCTCACATGTATTAGGAGAATAGTGTCCTGCTGTTTTTTTTCCAATTGTTTAACCAGGTGAGACACACTCAGCTGAAAGCTTTTTACAGCTGCAACCTAGGAGCACAGGGAAGTTAAGTGACTTGCTCAGGATCACACAGTATATGCAAGTGGGGGCTGTGGGATTCAAACCCAAGTCTCCAGATTTGCAGCTCAGAGCCTTAAACCACTGCACTATTCTGTCTCCCCGATCAGTTTCTATCAGTTTCTATCAGTAGAATGGTTTTGAAACTTACTGAGTCAGTTTAAAATTTATGTGAGAAGAGTTCTCTATTTGTTGATAATTCTTGATAAACTTTGCCATTCAGGGCTTCTCAGCTAAAAGCATACTGGTGTTAATTAGCTTCTCTGAAGTAATCTGTTGTTATGTTTCAAAAGTACTGTAAATCTTTGCTCACACACACACACACACACACTGGGAGAGATGAGCAGGCATCTCATTTGCAACTGTTCTGCAGTTACGTGTTGTTATCTGTCTTGCAGTAGCTCTGCAAGTGTTGGCTTGAAAGAAAGTGGTTTTGTAGTCACTGAAGAACTACAAGGCTGCCAAAAGAAATGGAATTAATCTATTTGACTGAGCTCTGCACAGATGTTTATTCTGAAGTACTGCAAGGGTTAAATTGAAGGGCTGCAAAGTAGTAGAAGGATCATTTGAAAACTCCACAGGAAGTGTTCTATGGTCTGAATCCTGTAGCTCATTTTATAGTTGCAGAATAGGGCTGCAGGCTCTGCCTACCTGCAGCCCTAAAAAGGACCCAAAAGAACTGGAAAACTATCAGCCTATTAGTCTGACCTCATCTATTTGCAGACTTTTTGAAAGCACAATTGAGGACCTAATCACTCTAGTTCTCAATAACCAGGATGTGGAACAACATGGATTCAAAAAAGAAAGGGATGCCTTACTAATCTCATGTGTTCTTATGAGCACATTAGCTCTCATTTAAATTGTAGGATACCTTTTGATATTATATTTATTGGTTTTAGTAAGGCTTTTGACACTATGCCTCACAGGACCCTTACATCAAACTACAAACATTTGATATCAATAAAAACTTAGTTAAATGTATTGAAACTGGTGGGGACTGTGCATGCGTACATGAGGATTCCAGCTTAACCGAGGGCCTGATGCCATATAGAAATCCAACTAATTTTATGTTTTATTACCTAATTTTTATATGGGAGTAGCTGAAGTATTAGGGAACAGTTTACTGATCTTTATAATCTAAAAATTATTTCTGTACATCGGGTATATTAAATTTAGTCTTGTCAGGAGGAGAAGCTGTCCTCAGGGATGCCCAATAATAATAGACAGAGCTCAGGCTTTACCAACAGTCACAACGGGCACATTCAAATCCCTTCTCGGCATTTCCTTGAGAAAACACCAGATAACAGGCAAAATGGAAACCTGAATAAAACTGAAAAAATTACATGACTTTCATTAAAGATATGCCATCATCTATAAAAGAAGGTATTGCAGGGTTAAAGTTGAATGACACTACCACTGCAAAAAGCTGTCTGAAGTTATGAATAGAATGGACACTTTTGAAGAAAGATTGTCATTCTTAGAAGAATCTCTTATTAAATTAGAGAACTTTGTGGAAGGGGAAACAAGACAACTGACCAAAGTTTCGGAGAAATTAGATGATTTAGAAAACAAAGGGAGACGGAATAACTTCAGAATAGTAGAAATTCTGGAAGGACTGGAAGGACCTGATATGATTAGATTCCTGCAGGACTTTATTCCAGCTTTGTTAAATTATGAATGGAACTGGCAGCTTGAAATAGAAAGGGCACATAGGGCGCTGTCACCTAAACCGAAAGCAGGTCAACGTCCGAGACCCATTTTTGTCAACTTTTAAGGTTTACAGTTAAAGAAGGAGATTCTCAGGATAGCAAAGGAAAGGAAATCCTTTGACCTGGAATGGGGAGAGAGTGTACTTATTTCAGGATTTTTCTGCTGAACTAGTAGAGAAAAGAAAAGTATTTGCCCCAGTTAGAACTGTTCTTCAGAAACTTAATGTTAGATATTTTGTGAAATATCCTGCTGTTCTAGTGGTACAACAAGGGAGAGGCACATTCTTTCATAAATGTAGAAAAGCATGGTCCTTTATTAAAAAAATGGCCTGAAAATTCCAGTCAGAAGGGTTCACAGAGACAGAGAGACATACACAGATTTTCAGCTTGAGACTCTGGTGAAAAGCATCCTCGTTAACCCAAGTTAATTGACAGCTCTCACATGTGCTCTAGCTCCATGTAAACCGAGCAGTAATGACTCTATTCTCGATACACAAGCTTCTTCTTCTAAAACGTCAACTATATTGCCACTGGACACAAAACCCTTTCCTAAGTCTATGGCTTGGTCTACAAAATCATTTCATAAGACAATCTCCATTTCAAAAAATAAATTTAGGTCATTGGACAGTTCCTTTAGATTCTCAGACTCTCAGAAGAAACGAGTGAGACAGAACATATTTCAGAGGAGAGAACAGGAAAGAACTATCTACTGCTATGGAATTTGCAGATATCTCTCAAGTCCCAGTTGACTCGCTTTCACTGCCGAGTTCCTCTTACCTGCAGGAAGGCTGATGTTATTTTTGATGAGACGCTTTTTACCTGCAAGGTTTGGGGCTTTTTCCTAGGATGTCTGGAAGAGCAAGGTGGCTTTTCTAGAAGCAGTGTAAATGATTGTTTCCAAGGAAGGATCCACGAGGGGTAAAGATGGTCACATGATCTTAATCTTAAAGACAAAGTAGCTTCCTTCAATTAAGAGATTTTCTGTACTAATTTTTATTATTCTTCATGTGACATTATCCTAGATAGACCTTAGCAAGGTGCTAAGGTCCAGAATGCTCCCTACTGTACCCAAAATTACTATGCATGGGTGGATAAGTGACCGATAGTTCAGTATAACTCTGGTGACCTCTAGGGGTTTATTTTAACATTGCAATACACATGGATATAAATCTAATATTGTGAAATATTGATACTGACTATATTATGTGTTAATTTTTCTTGACATAGTGTGTTTGAGGGATTAAAACAAGAAATTTCTAAACCGATCAGAACTTTGGTTTGAGGAGACCCTTAAAAGGAAGCTAGGTAGGCATATTTTACTATCAATGTTTTCCATGGATGACACTTTATGGGAGGAAGTAGGAAATATTATTTATTAAATCTATAGACCTCTCTTTTGCCTGTCAAATTGGCTTTTACAAGATTTTTTTCTTTTCTCTCAGAGTCTCATATTACAGTAGTAGCCACAGACTCTGCAGGCTATTTCGAAATTTCTTTGATATTTCCAGAAATATCTGATGCTTTTGCATTTAAACAGTAGGGCAGCAGAGAGAACCTCTTCAGAAATGTTGTGAAATATCTGGAAATAGCTTGCAATGTCTGAGGCTATCACTGTAACTGTGGTCAGTGATTATGTGTTCTGATTACACTTTAGCAACTTTATGCCATTAGGGGCGGGGGCTATTTGTTCAAAACACTAGATAAAGCCTATGAGTGGTTTATTTCCCAATGGATAGAAATATGCATAGGAAACACTCAATAGGATGGCAGCCTTTTACACATATGAAGGATCTGCTAACAATAATATTTGTCAGAAAATAGCAAGCCAGTGAATAACTTTAAATGGACACATGCTGATGGAGATGCTGGGCTCTATTGGTTAGCATATTTTGTGTGGTCACCTTGTGAGGTCTATAGATTTCCATTTTTCTTGCACTACATGTTAGTTTTTAAGGGTATTTGAGGAGGGTTTTATCTTTTGTAATCTTTTCCTTGTTTTAACTCTCTATCTGCAGTTAGAGTATAAAGAAGATATTATTTGGGTTAAGCTACCAAGTTTTGATAATATTTAATACCATCTCATGGTGAGCTTAGGTATGGCATCATGTGATTTTTACCTGATACTTCCTTACATGGGTCTCCTGGGATTGCAATAATCTCTTCACTACACTATTAATCTTCATTCTTAAAAAAAGTTTTAAAGTCTAAAGTTTATAGCTTATTACCATAGTAATTTATGGCATAGGAACACTTTGTTTAGTCTGGATCAGAACCAGTTGAGGTACCTTGTGGTTAATACCGGTACATCTCTATTGGCTCTTCACCTGATGATTCACTTTTTCTTTTACATTACTTTTTGATTTCAAGAATTCTAGTTTAACGATATATCTTATAAAGTAATTTCATATTTAATTTATTTTGCTTGCTTCGAGCTGAATATAGTATAAACTGTTCTCGAACTTATATCGAAGGTGTTTTAACCTCTTAGAGGTTCTTTGTTTAAATATAGATTTTAGAATTCAGTACTAACCTAGGTACTATTTTTACCTGTTTGTTAGATTATATTTTACTCATTTAATAAGATGTCTGTTTTAAATATTGCTACCTGAAATGTTAATGGTCTGGGTTCTCCAATTAAGAGAAAAAGTTTTAACTCATTTAAAAAGGTAAAAGAGTGACATTGTTTTTTTTTTTTAGGAAACTCATCTTATTCCTGAAGAAGAGGATAAATTACAGAGACAATGAGTAGGTCAAGTGGCTCACAAATTCTATTCAACAAAAAAGGGATTTGGCCATTCTAATTCATAAAGCTGTTCCGCTCATTAAGAAGGAACAGGTCACAGATTTGGAAGGCAGAATACAAATTTTATCTGGATCTTTGTATGTAAGACATGTGGTTTTTGCAATATTTATGCTCCAAAACAATAACAGAGGTATTTTCTTTCAAGAATTGTTAGCCTCTCTATTGCCATTTAAAGATTGTGAACTTACAGTGGAGGAGATTTTAATGATGTTTTGGACCCTGTTGGATAAATCTACCCCCAAAATCAGACAAAACAGACTAAAACTCATAATTTTAAAGAACTAGTGTCAGATTTTGGTTTACTGGATGTTTGGAGAGTGGTTAATCCTGATGGTAAGGATTTTCCTTTTTCTCTGCAAGGCATAATGTATATAGTAGAATAGAGTATTTTCATGCTTAATCCCTTTGTAACTTAGTCACAAATTCGTGTTATGACTCCATCATTATTTCAGACCATGGTCTTCTTAAAACAACTTGTGTAATGGAAGACTCATCACTGAAGCAATTTAGATGGTGGTTTAACACATCCCTAGTTCAAGATCTGGAATTTTAAGAATGGTTAACTAAAGAAACAAAATGTATTTTGACATTAATGATAATAATGAGACCTCATTTTAACCTCATGGGATGCATACAAAGCTTTTATTAGAGAGTGTTATTAGATATGCATCTATTAGGAAGAAGAAAAGACAAGAAGAGATGGAGAGAAAGAAAAACTTATTAAACAGAAAGAGGATAAACTAAAACAAGACTCAAATAAGAATCAGGAGCTCAGGTATCAACTGATTCAATTAAAATATGAGATTAATAGGCTATACTCTAGCAAAGCAGAATATACTTTGTTTCGCACAGACAACAATATTGGGAATCAGGGAGAAACAAGTAAAACTATTGCCTATCATTTAAAAAACAACAACATCAGAATATGACACCTAAGATTAGATTGGGTACAAATAATAGTCAAAATATTAAAGAAAATAAATGTTTTCAAGAATATTATGAGAAGTTGTATAAGCCCTTTATTCCTGATACTTCATTAGACCTGAATGCATTTTAGAGGGGCTAACCTTCCTAGTGTATTAGAATTGAGAAGGAGATGTTGGACAAACCTATCTCGAAACAAGAAATATCACAGATAATTCAAAAGGCTAATCTTCATAAAACTCCCAGTCATGATGGATTTTCCAGTGAATTTTATAAAATAATAATCCAATCATTCTAGATTATCTAGAGAAATCATTTTTAGAGTGCTTAGAACAGAAAAAGATGTCAGGTACTATGAATGATGCATTTATCTGTTTACTTGAAAAAGATAAAGACCCTTTAGACCCAGCAAACTACTGTCCTATATCTCTTTAAATTTTCACTATAAGATTCTGACTAAAGCATTAGCAATAGATTGAAAGATGTTATACAGTCGTTAATTAGTAAAGAACAGGTGGATTTTGTTAGTGGACATCAGGCGCCAGATAACCTGAGAAGACTTTTCTCAGTTATTTGGGCAGCCAGCATTCTACTTCTCCATCTATTGCCCTTTCTTTGGACATTGGAAAGGTCTTTGATTCTCTTGATTGGTCAGACCTACAAAAGTATTGGATTTTTAAAATTTTGGGTCTACTTTTAAAATTGATTTCTATTATATATTCTACTATGAAAGCTTCCATTATTTCTAATAGACTCATCTCCAAACCTTTCAGTTATTTAGGGCACTCGTCAAAGTTGCCCTTTCTCCATTCCTTTATCTTAGCTTTGAGCCCCTATTGAGACATACTGATTCCACAACACAAATTCAAGGAATTAAAACTGGGAAGATAGTCCATAAAGCATTTGCTTTTGCAGATGATCTGTTAGTCACTCTTTCTAATCCAAAAGAATCTTTGCAAGCTTTAGATACTCTGTTAGACAAATTTACATCAAAATATGGTCTAAGTGTTAACTGGGTAAGTCAGAAGGAGTCATTCTTCACATCTACTCAGGAGAAAATTCCTTCAGTTAGCCAAATTGATGTCTCTTGGAGTGATAAAGGAATTAGATTTGGGAATGCAAATATTTAACTCAATTTCACAGATAGTTCAAATCAACATGTCCAGGCTGATAGAAAATATATAATTAGACCTTGAAATGGTCCAGTTATATCTTTCCTTATGGGGTAAGATTAATTCTATTAAAGTGATATTAGCTCCAAAAATATTTTATGTTTTTAATAATTTACAAACAAAGTTAGAGCCAGGATGGTATAAGAAATTAGATCAAATTTTCTAGATTTATTTGGGACAATAAGCCTCCTAGATTGAATGTATTTAAATTGAGAGCACCTTGGCAAGTAGGAGGGTTTAATTACCCTGGTGGCAAAGATATCATTGGGATTTTTATTAAAATAATCTGCACTGTGGCTATGTAAAGCAGAAGTGGAAAATGCCATTATGACTTTTAACTGAAATAGAAATTGTTCATCCTAATAAACTGATGGATCTTCTGTTTAAACTTACTCCACTTCACCTAATAAATCATCCTACTTAATAGTTACCAAAGGGTTATTTAAGTCATTAGAAGAGAAACTTGAATTGGGTAGCATCCCATTGGAATTGGCTCCAATTTGGGATCATCCAAATGTTTGCTTTAATAAGTTGCAATTTAAGAATTTGGAATGGAAAGGAGCAGGATTTATCAGGTGGGGATTTAGTAGATCCAGAAACTGGTATTTTCTACTCCTTTAAAGATTTAAGAGAGAGGTTCCACATATCCAGAATTCAGTTCTGGTTATATCTACAACTAAGGAAGTAATTAATAAAGAAATTATCAAAACTAATTCTCTTTCAAAGACTCTAACTGGTCACAAATTTTGAAGTTGGCAGGTATGAACAAGGTTCAAGCCATTTATATAAAATATTATCTGAACCTGACAACAATATCTCCTCTACAACTAAAGAAGCATGGGAAGTGGATCTAAAATAAACTATCTCAAAACACTGCTGGAAAAACTATGGGATAATGCATATAAACGTAGTAAAGAAGTCAATGGAAGGTTAATCCAATTCAAAATGTTCCATAGATATCATTATTCTCCTCAAAGACTGAATACTTTTTAAATCTAATCAGGTAAGATGTTGGAAATGTGGAACCTCTCAAGCTTCTCTGGGTCATATGTTCTGGTTTTGTCCAAAGTGTTAAAAAATGGAGGAAATTACACATTTTGTCAAAAGTGTTGAAATTCAATATAGGTTTTTCTCCACTTGTTTACATTTTAGGATAGTTCTAAGTTAAATCATTTGTCCAGACCTAAACAGCTTTGTTTATTAATGTGGCCTTATCCTTTAAAAGATTGTCACTTCAACATTGGAAGTCTCAGAGATTACCTAATTTGAGAGATTTAATGGATTCTTTAGGAAATATTGCTAATAATGAGCATATTAGACAAATTTAATGAAATTTGGAGACCATATTTTGAATTTGTGGAATCTCAGAATAATTAATGAATTTCTACTGATCTTACTCTAAACTTTAGGTATTCTTTGTTTTGAGGTTTACTTGCTATTTTTAGTCTCTGTAAGCATGTATGAGATGTCTTTATACGTTTATGGCTGATGCTTTTCTATATGTTTGTATATATAGATTATTCTTATTTAATCTATTGAGAAGGATTGAATCTTTATGTATGTTAATATTTTATTTAAAGTTAATCATAAATATTTGTTGTAATTGTTGTAACTTGAAAATTTTAGTAAAAACTATTATGGGATTGAAAACTGGCTGTGCGGTAGATCCCAGAGAGTTCATAGTGGGGGTTAGCTTTCTCAGACGGGTCAGATTACTTGTGGTGTCCCACTGGGTTTGTATTGGGTCCCTGTTTGTTCCAAGCCTTTATCTCAAACTTAAAGAGCAGCTGACACCTTCAGGAGAACTTTAACAAAACATAATATTCAGACACAATTCAGCTTGTGTTTCACATTAGTTCTGTATTCATCTTCCCATTATTTATTAGTGATGTAATTTGTATGAAAACAGGATCTTTGCTCCTGAAGAGATTGTCTATTCTTTTTTTTTAAATCACAATTTATCTCTCTCTCTCCCCTACACCGTGGACCCACGCTCAGTCGGGGAGTCGCTATGAGTATCACCCACTGCTGCTTTTCCTGGATCCCCAGAAAACCCCCATGGAGCCATGGATATACCCCCAGTTGGGTATGATGTGGCCCATACACCCCAAACAATCAACTTTTCATCGGGTCCCTCCAGTGTTCAGGCAGGCAGCAGTCATCAGGGTCCATACCCAGTCCTCCTTCCTCTCAGTGCTCTGCTGTCTCTTTCCCTTGTTCTAGTGGAGTGGCTATGCCCAGACATCAAGGTGTCCCCACTGACATCCTCACTTCCCACCCTCTCTGCATGCTTCGTGCTCTTGCTGTGCCTCTGGCTTCTGCCAGAGGCCAGACAAGATCAGTCAGAACCCCTCCCTCCTGGGAGGAGATCTGTTCTCCATATGCTCAATCCTCTCCCTCCTCCCTCCCTGCTGACTCTCGATGGCCCGGGTTCATTCCCAAACCCGGTCACCGGCGTGGCATGAGGTGTGGCATCCAGTGCCTCAACCCTCAGCACCACCAGGCTGGCTTAAGATTGTCTATTCTGTTGCTTCCTCCCAACCAGAAGTCATAGCACTGCTTGTGACAGCACATTATGCCCATGGAAACATACAGTGATGTCACAACAGAGGATTATAACTGAAGTAGGGAGTAAGCTACTGAGACAGATGAAATCTAAGCTATAAAGATCATGTATTCATGCAAATTTCCTGGTAATAAATACCATTGAGGAGAAATCTACCAAATATATATGGAATGCAAGATGAATTGTACTTAAATATTATGTTTTTCAAAGTTTTATTTGAGGCATCAGCAGCCTTTAACTAATGACTGTCTTTCATCATCTGTGAAAACAGTGTGTTGATTACATCTTAATTGGTGGCCCTTGCACTACCACTAAACAAAACCAGATAATTCAAAATGATCTTAATAAAGTCAATAACTGTGTCACAACCTGGGTATGAAATTGAACAGCAACATAAAATATGCATCTGGGTCCCCATAACTCCCAAATGTCATACATATTAGGTGGCACCATCCTGGACACTACTACAGATGAAAGGGATCTTGGGATAATCATCTCAAATGACCTAAGTCACTCAAGGCAAATAAACAAGGCTATCAATAAATCAAACCATGTCATCTGGTCCATAAAAGGAACATTAGGTCTAGAGACCCCAAGGTCATGATGCCTCTATTTAGGGCATATGTCAGACCCCACTTAGGATATGCCTCCTAGCTCTGGTGCACGCTTTAAGAAATCCAATAATATCCAACTAGAAAAGGTCCAAAGAAAATTTACTAAAATATTTCAGATCCAGAAGTAAGTGGTTTGATACCTTTTATTATTTAACATAGCTATTATAACAACAAAGAACAAAGTGCTTTAGCTTTCAGACCAACTAGTCCTTTCTTCAGAAGCTTTAGGACAGTTAAATAGCAACTGTCATAGACTGTTATAAAGCTTCTGAAAAAGGGGTTGGTTGGTCCAAAAGTTAGAGCACTTTTTTCTTTTGTTGTAACATCTATATTGGTCCAATAAAATGTATCAAAACATTTGCTTCTGGATCTGTTCTTACTAGGACCAATACAGCAACTACATTGTTTGTTTTGTCAAAAATATGTCAGTTAGATAACCAGTCATATGAAGATAGAATAAAATTACTGAACCTCATGCCCTAGCAAAATGTTGTCTTAGAGAAGACTTCCTTTTGACGTTCAACATCATCCTAGATCTATATTTACTCATGGAACTGGATTTTGAATTAAAAATAATTTTCATAATACCAGAGGACATCCTTTACAATTATCAGGTAAAAATGTAATTATTGCTGGCCTGGTGGCACTGAAGGTTGAGGTGCTGGATGCCACACCGCATGCCATGCCGGTGACCCATGTTCAGGAATGGACATGGACCACTGGGGATTGGCAAGAGAGAGAAGAATTAAGCATCCGGAGGACTTCTTTCTTTTCTGGGAGGGGGCTCTCAGAGTCGGTGTCCAGTTGTTCCCTGGTGGAGGCTGGGGACAAGGCACCATACTGCAGTAGGGAGGAGCTAGGGACAGGCGGCTTGGAGGAAGCACTCATGGAAGCATGCGTGCTGTCATCTCCGTTAGCATCATTGCACATTCCTCAGCTCCAGGTGAACATAGCACAGAAAAATGCTGGCCCCCATGTATAAGCCTGCTCCAGTGCCTGTCCCTTCTGGCCATGACAGTTCCATCGTCTGGTGGCTCCCACTGTGGGCATCCCCAAGTTTGAAGGGACCAGGTTGCCAGAGCCAGACAAGCCCACTCTGGGGCTAGGGGAGCCAGGCAAAAAAAAAAATTAGTTACAGAAACCACACATTTTTCATCACTCTAAGAACAGTTAATCCATGGAACAAACTCCCACTCAAAGTAATTATCGGTAAGACTAAAGATGAATTTAAAGGCACCTGGACAATCTAATCCTGTCTGGTTTAAACTTAGTTCTTACTCTAGACAGCTATAGGAGCAATTATGGGCCTCATAAGCCTCCTAGCTCCTCAAAAACCTTAGTAGAAGAAGAAGAAGAATCAGCATTTATATAGAGCTTTTCATACACAGTATATCCCAAAGCACTTTAAAGCAATGCTAGACTGGTAGTGAAGTGACTGAATGTGTAGTGGCAGCCATATCACACATCAACACCCTCAAACAGCCTGGGTAATTGTATGAACTGGTTTATGGGACGGGAATGGTGACACTCAGAAACCACCTCCAAAATCAAATCCTCTGTGGTGGTTCTTGCCCAGGTTGGCACTGCAGATTGTGAGAAGGAGAAGCAGTAAGTAAGTAACTTTTATTTTCCAAGTGCCCATTCTCAGGGGCTCAGAGAGCTGTACAGTATAGCGTCAAATTACTATAGATAAAATAGACATAAAATAACAAAACTATCTCCCTAACCCAAATAAAACAAATTAAATGCACAAATAATAATAAATATTTATACAATCAATAAAATCAGCAGCCAGCAACCATGAAGAATTTAAAACAAAAGCATCCTAAAAAGTGGATTTTAGACTCTCTTGATGGCCTCCACTGAGGGGCCTCCTCAAAGGTCTAGGAAGACAATTCCATAGGGCTGTGGCAGCTACTGGAAAAGCTCTGTTCCTGGAAGATTTTAGCTGAGCTCTTGGAACCACAAGCAGGCTCACATAAGTGGAGCAGAGAGGATGGAGAGGACAGTAAGGGTCAGAACATAACACAGGTAACTAGGGCCTGATCACATAGGGGTTTACAGGGCAGCATCAGACCTTGGACGCTGATTTGCCATACCACTGATAGCCATTGCAGACTAACCAGAATGGGAGTCACATGGCAAGATCTGGGTAGGCCAGACAGGAACCTAGCTGCCACATTCTGCACTATCTGCAGGCAAAGTAGGACACCTCCACTTAACCCAAGGTACAGAGCATTACAATAGTCAAGGAGAAGGAGCCATTAGAGGATGCCAGACTAAAGGCAGCAGCCAGATGTTTTGAGGCATATATGGTAGACCCAAAACACCTTGGAGCTGATGATGAACCTCTGCTGTATTGCAATAACAAAGTTAAACAGTGACTTGCACTGGCAAATGTGTTTTAAATATCTAAGCTGACCACTGTCTTGTGCTAGTTTTGACCGTGTGCTCAGTGCAATGGGACAATCATCACAGACCAAAGTACAACCCTATCCCTCAAAATGCTGCTATGTTGGCAGCCATTAAATGAATAGTGCACATATGCCTTCAAATAGAAGTGCATAGGTGTGGGTACTACTGACACACCAGGATGAGGCAGGGGAAGGACAGTCTCCCACCTGCCTACTTAACCCAGAGATAGATAAGGACATAATAGATGTAGAATTCCATGGGGTGAAAATTCACATACTGAGGATGCAAAGGGTCATCCATTGGGGGACAAGGAACAGTAGATTCAGTGCTTGTGGAATAAAGTGTGTTCATGCTTGTGCATACTCTTTTGTGGCTTAACTCTATTCCTATTGTTGGTATAAATTTAAGTTGGGTAGAGGAGTAAGGACTTTAAACATGATAGCTGCAGGAATAGACAGCCCCAAAATGATGTTGATAATCTCCTCAAACTTATCGAGAGTACGACCAGTAACGCACAGGAGAGGAAAAAACCCTTGGGGAAAACCTAGGAGGACCCATGGCTACTGATCTGCCCATCCTCTAGGCATACTAATAGGAGATCAGAAATGCCACTTTATTTCAGAATTTGGATTCAGAATGTAGGTTTCATAAGCTGATGACTTCCATCTTCTGACCTTCTTTATAATATGGCTGGGGATATTATGTCTTGAGGATGATGATGCTGCTCAATTCTAAAACAGAATATGAATAAGGATTGAGTCCCAGCTGATGAAGCAAAGTCCGATATGTACTACAAACCATTTTGTAGCTATTGAGTATCATAGATTGCGTTAGTAAGGGCAGAGAATGATTTGATCCAGAATGAAAATACATAAGTTTGTCCAATAGAGCAGCTGGGCACCATTTGTTCTTAGAAGGAAATATGGGTATGGAAACTCCTTCATGAACATCATCCATTTTCGATGAAGATAGATGAAGGATGTAGTAATCATCTTGTTTTCGGAGATCTGCTATTTTAAGGAATGTAGAGGTAGCAGGAGATGAGACTGAAAATTCTCAGGTCAAAGAAATTCATAAAAGCTTGGCCTACAGTGATGGAAATCATTAAAGTGGATTCTGGATTGAAAGGATGGAATCTAATAATTCCAAAGGTGTCTCATTATAGGTCCTTCTATGGGAAGTCTTTTAGGAATTTTACTGGAGCAGCTCTTTGAAAACCCAGCAAGAGAAGTTTCATGGATACACTGGAATGGATTGATGAAGCAGAAGGATCATATTGAGAATGCGAGTTGAAGTCCAGCAACATATTGTTTAATGGTACCATGAGATAAGTGTAAGGTCTTATGGCAAATGTCATAAATGCTAATACATGATCTATAGAGATAGGAGTAATGCATGGTATTTGTGAGGTGCAGAATAAGGTATATTTAGACAAAGATGTATAATAGGTAGATCTTGAAGAAAGGGCTAACATTTCCAACATGATTGAGGAAGCTTGGCACAGAAGAATTCTATGGCATTATGAGATCCTGAAGGAAATGGGGGCATCTCTGGATCAGCTGCTGGACATAATTTGTGGAATACCTGAAACTGAAATTGAGACAATGCATCAACAGCCTTATTGACATGACTGGGCATGTGAAAACATTGGATGATAAAATTATGGTAACGAGAGAGCCAGGTCAACTTCTGCATGAACATCATTATGGACAAGCATGAGGAATGACCTTGTTGATAATGTCTACTATTCTTTGATTATCTGATATATAGAAACTGATTGAAGAGTCCATAAGTGGCTTCCATACAAAAGTAACAGCTACAATGAGATACATTTTGAATAATGAAGAAGTAGAGGAAAAGTCAGGAGTTAGAATCTCTTAAGGCCAATGGGCAGCAAGTCAAGCCTGGCCAAAAATGACAGCAAACCCTCATGTAGATGATGCACCTGTGTAAATAATAGGGTAGAAGATCAGAGAAGGGTCTTTATAATACATAGAACATCCATTCCAATGAGCCAGGAATAAAGACCACATAGCTAAATCTGATTTTGCTGCATCTGTAATTTGAACGAGGTGGTGGAAATTCTCAACTGAAGAAGTCAAGTTTCAAAGAAAAGGTATGAATGATCTACCTTGGGGAATGATCCCCATGGCAAAGTTCAAGTAGCCTAGAAAGGAAAGTAATGTCAACTTAGAACAAGAAGAGCATGTTGAAAAGGAATGGACCATATCTTGTATTCGAAAAATGTTATCAGCAGGTAAGCTCATTTCCATGCATACCGATCCAAAATGATATCAAGAAATTCAAGGGAGAGGCTGGGCCTGAGGTTTTCTCTTTGGCTACAGGAATGTTTAGAGATGTAATAAAACTGAATGAGGGTATTTATACCTTCCTCTGGAGTGGAATCTGGTGGATCTATTAGAGAAATCACCCACATGGTGAGGCCCAACAAAGCACTTCAGCAAATTGGTCAAATAATGTAGTGCTCCTCCTGCATCCAAGAGTAAGTCAGACTGCAAAATAATACCGATTTTCCCAAGACATACCATAGAGGTGCCAAAGCGATGGATGGATATGTAGTTTAAAGTATCTGAGATATTGGCCTTAGAAAGCCATGCTCCTGAGTCAAGGTACTTGATTAATGATGACATTGTCTAGTCAAGTATAGGATAAGGAATATTCTTCAGCTGGAATTAATGAATTAATACTTTGCATGGAAGAAGCATTGAAACAGAGAGATCCATGATAAGACACTTTTTCCTGAGAACTTCCATGTTTCAATGCCACTAGGATTGATATAAAATGTAGGAAATGGAGGCAGAAGGAATGGACCAACGATGAAGTTATTTTGAGCTTCTTCTGAATGAGTTGCTTAACAATGTCTGGTTCTGTAATGCAGATTACAGACTGCTGACAAATGTAAGATTCAAAAGAAAATGACAGCTATACCACCATGAAAACCATGCTGAAACACCAAAAGGAGATGAGCAATGTCAGTACAGAAAGGTTGGAGGCTAAAGCATCCATTAACACAGAGATGTTGATAGGAGTTTAGGAATGGGAAAAAATCATTTGGATCACTTAAGAGCCTTAGAACCAACACAGTGAGCGTGGGCATCACCAAAATAAATGCAAACTTGCAGAAGTCTACAATCCAAACGAGAACAGCCCCATTCATTGAAACTGCTGCAGACTTGAGGAGAGCCAAACGTCCAGACTGGATGACAAAAGACAGTGGAACAAGCCTGATTGTTTGCAATGTTACGAGTGAATCCAGAACAGTTAGCACATGGCAGAGGGACGATAAGGCCTGGAGCCTGAGGAAGAAGTAGTGGCAGAATGCATAACCAATGACAAAGAAAGACAGTGTAACCCTCTTGTTGGCAAATGGTGACAAAACAGTTCACTGTTGAGGACAGCTCAGTTTAATTTGGTATTATTGTGATGCAATGTGGCAGTCACTGTACCAGAGAAGGACTTATGATAATCTTAAAAGAGCATGCCATAACAGGAACTAAGATCCACCATGAGATATAAATTGAATCCAGTTCAGCACAGCGATCAGGAAATGCTGAGCAAAAGACATCCTGATAAAGGCTGAAGGCAAGAACAAACTCAGAAATCTTCAGCTTGTGCAGGAGGTGGGATCCTTGGATTGAGGACAACTGATACATCGCTGCAGGAAACAATGCAATTGTCTATGAAGTCTAGGGAGGAAACCAGGAGGGAACTAAATTAACATCCTTGCCATTGATGATGTCCTTGCAGAGGTGATACAAGATGAGATGAACAGGAGAAATTACAGGATCAGAAGGAGGGGCAGTGTACCTGGCATGGTAATAGGAACAGGAGCAGGACAACTGGAGGAGCCAGAGGAGGAGGAAGTAGCTTGGAGAAGGATGTCCATCAGGGCAAGGAAGCATTGAACAGGAGGCAGTTGTGTCAATAGATGGCCCTCGAGTGGACATGCAAAACTGAAGAGTAGATATGGAGAAAGACATTTGAGCCATAAAGTGACGATTTCCAACATGAGAGAGGAGGCAGAGGAGCCACGGGGCAGATGCCAGAGATGACACAGGCTGCAAACTGAGATATCAGGTCATATAGGTCCTGGGTTATAAGCAGAAGTGGTAAGCAATGCTGACGGCAGTGAAGCTCCACAGTCAGATGACGACAGTCTAATCAGAGATAGAAAGTCAAGTCTTGGCAGTGTGCTTCCATCAGATGGTGGTGCAGGAGGAGCAGCTGCAGGTGAAGGAAAATTGACATCAGTATCTGGTACAGGAGCATCAAAGGAGGAAGCCATGAAAATTCAGGTCCTAGGAATGAAGACCAACCAACTAAGTGGAGACAAATAATCAGGGCAACATGAAAGACCATGCTGAGAGCAGCAACATAGATAGAGCAAGCAACAAGACTAGGAAGGCAGTCTCAGCCCATAGTGCTAGAGACAAAGCACAAGCATTCAGAAATGTGCAGTGATGGAGTCAAACTAGACACAAATGAGGCATAACAGGCAGGAAGATCCCTTATCTAATGTAAGGCTACACCAGGCAGAGGCAATGAGATAAACTTAAAAGGCAGCAAAGACTCCCATCCAAGGCCAGTCCACTGCTGAACATGATGCAGAAGCTGGAGAATGGAGACTTAAACAATAAAAAATGCAATAACAGGACTCCCATTCCTGGCAGACAGAATCTGACCTTCACTCAATTCTCCAGAGGCAAAAGTTAGTAAGAGGATCTGTAGAACTACTGAAGTGTACTGGGCAGAGGCCGGGAGCTGAAACAGAAGACAAGGTGTGAGAAGCAGGAGAAGAAGGTGGAGCAGAAGGCTAGCATGGGAGTGGGGGGCACAAAGGAGGAGAGAAACACAAAACAACACACAGACGTGGTAAGAACAAATCCAGGAACACAAATGTGGAAAGCAGGTGATCTAAGGATGGTAAGAAGCAAAGAAAACCATGAACAGACCCATGAGGAATGGGGAGAATGTAATGAAAGGAGCAAGGTATGGGTGAAAAGGGGGATCATAGCATCAAAGACAGTGATCCAAACACTACATGTGCAGCCACAGGGGTACGATTCTTCACTATGACTCCCTCATCCTCTGCGTAGGAAAACCAGAAGCCACTGAAAGGCACCGTGACCCACAAATGGACTAAAACTAGGTTACAGCGATAGCTGTAGCTGAGCTGACCTTCCAATTAAAGGACACATTATACAAATTAGGATAACAGCATCCAGCAGTAATTAGGTATAGCTTCCAGCAGTAGCCAAGCTGAACAATTAAACGAGGAAAGGAATTGCATGCAGAGTCAATAATGCGCTGAAAAGCAACATAAAGTGCTTGATGCAATTGCATATGAGAAGGTTTGAATCCCAGTGAGAATGGAATGTAAAGAGCTGTAGTCTCAGGTCTGAATGCCACCAACTGCAATACAAACATGAGCAAAGAATGTCATGACACACCAGTGACCACAAATAAAACTCCCCAGTCCAAAAGCATCTGGTATCAGAAAAACTTTACTTAGCAGCGGCCAAAACAGAGTACATGGTACCTTTGACCAAAGCCCATGCTTGGTGAAGCAGTGAGGAGGTTGCTTTGTGTCCACACTTTATATCTGTACTTTGTACTCTGTTTTCTTTGCTGATGTATTGGAAGTCACAGAGCACCCATTCCTCTCTGTGGCTCTATCTTTCTACTCTGCAATATAAACATGGTTGAGCAGAGTTAAATCCCAAAAGGGGTTTAAAGTACACTGAGCACCATGAGACCAAACAGCAGAAAATGTAATTTTTTATGTGTGTTAGTTTGAGTGGGTCACTAAGAAAGTTCAGCATCAGGTAACATACCTTGTATGGCGTCGGAATGCACAATTGGTAAACATTGGATAAGTTGAATAGGTTACCTCAATGAAGTTCAGAGAACAATGGCAAGCCTCCTAACAGTCACCACTAACTGAAAAACATGGACCAAGTGCTAGAGGGTTACCCATTGAGCCTTACTGGATTCCCAGAGGCTGCTGGAGCAAAACAAAATAATCAGTAGGAAGAAACAGTTTTACCCCCAGGCCAACTGATCTCACCAGATTCATTATGTCAGTATAGGGCAGGAGATACAGAAATGAGGGTGCGTAAGGAAGAGAAAGAGAGGATGGGACTGTCAAGCAGCAGCCCTGAGCGGGGCAGCAGTAGTATAACAGGAACAGTACTTGGTGCACATGGTTGCAGGATTGAGTCCAAAGGCAATGCAGAGTGGCTGCTGGAGGGTCTGCAGCCAGACAGGAGAAACACAAGGCAGACAGCAACAAGCATGGTGCAAGGATTTCAAGAAGCTAGCTGAAGACTTCCACTTCCATAGAAACTGCATGCAAAGGAAGCAGCACACATGCCATGCAGGAGGTCAGGGTAGGAGTTTTTTTCCAAGCACTACAGTGGGGAGTCTAGGGAGAGGCTGGTTTGTATTACGTTTATGGGAGGAGTTTTTCTTGAGCTAGGCCCTCCCATTGATTTATTTGGAGGACACAAAAAGAAGGAAGAGAATGTAACTCCACACTCTGGCTTCCATTCATCCTGCAGTCCTTCTCACCCAGAAACAACATGAGCCTCATCTTCCTGTATCTCATGCATGCCTCCAGGTAAAACAAGACTGTTCACCCAGTGAAATGACAGACTACTGTGTGAACCTGGGACTATTGTCCTGCTACCTTCTCCAGCCACCGACGCCTACTTCACCTCCATCTCTGCAGCACCATTGTGTCATTACACACCATCACCATTATTAATGTACTGATAAGTATTATTCCTTTTGTTAACTTTTCTATTTTCATTTTCTTAGGCTGTGCATGGGCTTGGCTCTAAAAATGTCATTCTTGTGTCCACAGGTCTCTCTCCTGCTGCCTCATTCATAGCAGCTCACAAGCCACCTACTCCTCCCATCCCTGGGGCACCATTGTGACAAGGCATGACCACCATCAGTGTAATGGTAAGTATCATTTCCAAGAGTTAGTTTCTTTCTCATACTTTTTTTGATCCACCCAGCACCAGATCTCAGCCAGGTCACGGCCCCATTGTCCCCCACTCTCAAATCAGCTGTCCTCTCTGCCCCTGGATTGCCCCCAGGGCAGGACCATGCCACCGGCCAACAGATCTGGAACGGGAGTCAGCCTGAGGTGAATGAGGGACAGTGAGGTGGCTTCATGGAGGTGCTGCAGTGGGGATTTTTCTATTTAGGCTCCCTCTGGAGTCAGATGCATGCAATGACACTGGCCAAGGCAGCTCATGTGCTCCCATGCATGCTCCCCTTGAGGCATCTCGCTAGGCTCCCTCTTGTGCGTGCCACATGCGCCTGCTCCCAAGCCTCCGCTAGAAACTCCAGATGTGATGCCAGTGATCCCCCCTCCCCAGGGAAGGAGAGCAGTCCTCCAGATGCTCTATCCTTCCCTGCCCCAGCTGACTTCAGCAGCCCATGTCCATTCCTGAACATGGGTCACCAGCGTGGCGTGAGGTGTGGTGTCCAGCACCTCACCCTCAGTGCCACCTGGCCGGGCCTTTCTCATACTTTTTATTTGAATTTTGTTTTCTAGGTGCAACATGACATGAAAGGAATGAACTAGAGTCTAACGAATTTCACTTTTGTCTTCACAGATCTTTTCTCATCCTGTCACAAATTTCTGTCCACTGAAGTGCTTAAAGAGAGGTGCTGTGGTTGGAGACTGACACAGAACAGCAGTATACAGAATCTGTAATTTCTGGGACTTGAGAAAATGTGACGAATGAGAATTTCATATAGTTTGCATCATTGCTATGGTCTAGGTGTGACAGAGGGTGCACCCACACCATGGAGTTCTGCCTTTACCTCAAGGACAGTCTACTGGTTTGAGAGCAGCATCTGGTGTGTGGCATCCCTAGACATGTGTCAGCCTCCAAGATTCTCCATCTCAGTGTGTAGTTGTACTACTTCATTTTTAACTGAGAAGGAGGAGGATCTGCAGCTTGATCTCAGGTTCTTTCTATGGCTGCAGCCCTCCATTCTGGCTGCATGTCCCACACCCATCATTTATGCCCCTTCACTGTGCACCTTGCCATCACTTGCTGCCCTCCCCCACCTTGGTACAAAATGACCACTAGCAGTGAAACCAAATCCAACTTTCTCAGCTGACTTTTGTATTCCTCCCACTCACAGTGGTGCCTTACTGTAAGGTGGGTGTATTGCCCAGCAGTGCCCAACTGTCTGTACCATTTACAGTGCCAAACAACTGTATAGCATAGTTTGTATGTCACAGCACTGTTGTCAGCAGCATATACCAGCATCGTATAGTATTTTGTGACTTGAGAAAATGCTATAGATGGAGACTGATACAGTGCAGCAGCATGTAGCAAGTATATATAATTTCTAGAACATGAGCAAACATGAGAACTGAGAGTTTCATATAGTGCAGTTTTGGGTACAAATGTGAATTACAAGTTATAGGTGCTGTTGTTGTGGTAAGAGGCTGATTGACGCAGTGCAGCTGCATGTAGCAGTAGTTTCTGGGAAATGAGAAAAATGGGAAATGAGATTTTCCATACAGTGTATTTCTGGGCACGTAAGTGAATTACAAGTTAGAAGTGCTGCTGCTGTGGTGGAGTTTGACTGACAGTGCACTACAGTGGTGTGTTGCAAGTACGCTTGTGGGACATGACAAAAATGATAAATAAGATTTTCATATAATGCATTTCTGACCACAAAATGAAGTACATAAATTACATGAGAAAAATAGAGGAGTTGAGAATTTACAACATACGGGCCAGAGATTCAAAATGGGCAAAGCAAAGAGCAAAGGTTTGCACTGGGATTGCTCTATTGCCCATGACCCTGAGGATGCTATATTCAGTTGGATAGTGCATCCCTGTTATCCCACTGAATATGGTGGCATATCGGCACAGCACTAAGAAAAGTAGCGCTGCCCTAAAATGGATCCCGCAGTGCAGAGAACAGCTCCCCAAACCCTATAGAGCCAGTTGCTCCTGGTGTCATATTCAGACTGCACCATGCAAATGAGCAGATTAGGCATGCAAAGTGCTAAGGGGCTATTTGCATGCCTATTATGGGCACATTTGCAAGGAAGTGGTGACAAGTTTGTGGCCCTGTGACCAGTTTGCTCCCACCCCAAGTATCCAGTCCTATAAAATGGACATATTCCTTGGTGTCTAGTGGTAACCCTCACCTTCTGATTTCCATGCTGGTAGAATGTCCCCGTGCCTAGTGGTGCCCCAATCTTCTGATCACCAGTCCCAGTATAGTACAGAAAAAAATCCCTGGTGCCTGGGGATGCCCAGCCCTATGATCACCACCCCAGTATAAAACAAAACAAACCCTTTGTGCTTAGTGGTCCCCTGCCCTCCAATCACCAGCCCATGTATAATACAAAAAATCCTTGGTGCCTAGTGGTCACGCCATGCTTCGATCACAATGCCCAGTATAAAACAAATGCCCTGGTGCCTAGTGGTTCCCAACTCTCCAGTCATCATCTTGGCAGATGACAAGAGTGTTCCTGGTGTCCAGTAGTCCTCCCACCCTTGAATTGCTGACCCCATAGTCAATTACATATTCCATGGTGTCTAGGTGGAACTCCCACACACCAATCCCAACTCCATATTAGTGTAATTCTTTCCTGTGGCTCTGTGACCCCCTCCCAACTGGAGTCCAGCCAACCCACACTGCCCCCCCTCCACCTTTCTGGTATTGCTGGCACCATGAGGCCCTATGTCAGCTGGCACAGCCCTCCTCTCCCACCACCTCAGCTGGCCACCATATGCACGATGGGGAGGTGTATTCCCTAGCATTGTAAAGGGAGTTGAACACTGTCTACAGTAGACAGTACAAACACCCCTTACAGTACAGGGCACACACTCTCCTGTCATTGCAAATGGCAGCCAGACAAGATAGTGAGAGGGAGGGATGTGCCAGTCCTATATGGGCTCCAGTGGCACCACCAGAAAGGTGGAGGAAGGAAGGGTGGGTTGGTCAGTGCATGCAGTGTGGGAGAGCCACTAGATGCCTGGAATGGATTATTCTGGTGTGGGGTGGGGATCAGTGGGTGGGGTGCCACTAGATAACAGGGAATATGGGATTGACTATGAGGCTGGTGATAAGAGGGTGGGGGACCCCTGCACACCTAGCAGGATGGTGATCAGAAGGTGAAGCCACTGGACTTCAGAGACATTCATGTCATCTACCAGAATGGCAAGTGGAGTTTGGGAGACCACTGGACACCAGGGATATCCTTGTCATCTACCGAGATGGCTGTGGAGGGCGGGGGAAGCAGTAGGCATCAGGGATTTTTATGGTCCTGGGGCTAGCAATTGGAGGGTAGGGGGCCACTAGACATCAAGGACTTATTTTACTGTATTGAGGCCAGGCTTTGTGAGGGGCACAGTGCACCATGGAGCAGGTGTGCTCCCACAACTGCCAACATGGTTGTTAGCCAAGGTGCCTCTACCAACTGCTAGTGTTGCCTGGAGTAAGTTGGGCTTCTTCTCAGTGGTAATTGTGCAGCACAAGGTGGCCTGACTATTCCCCTTGTGCAGCACTAAAGGGTTGAATATTGTGCCACTGGGATTCTTATCCTGCCCTCCCTTTCCCCACCACATACATTATTGTTTTATGAGAGCTAACCTTTTAGTGAGCCCCACAGCCCTCATTGACTATTGTGCATTAGCACAAGCACCAGGCAAACAGAGCGCAATCACTTTGCCCACCAGGCAAAGTTTTTAATATCTGGCCCATGGAGTTTATTCATTACTATGGGGAGAGAGTCTGCATCCCCAAATGGAGTTCTGCTATTCTCAAAGCCATGCCTTCTGGTTTGACAGCAGTGTCTACAGTGTGGCCTTCTATGGACACACCTCAGCATGTGAGGTTTCCCATCTCAATGAAGAGTTATGCCACTTCATCTCTCAACCAAGATCTTGAAGGAGGAGGATCTGCAGCTGAGGTCTCACATGCTCTCCATGGCTCCAACCCCTGAGTCAATCAGCAGGTTACACTTCCCTCATCTGTGTCCTCTCTGGCAACCATGCACCTCACCATAATTTGCTGCGCTGCCCTCCCAATGGCACAGAAGGACCACTAGGAGTGGCACTTCCTCCTCCCTCTCAGCCACCATATAAAATTCCTCCCACTCACTATGTGATCAACTCTAAGGTGGGTATGCTGCCCCGGTGCCCAAAGTGTCCCCATTTACCATGCTGAACAACTGTCTGGCACAGTTTGTGCATCCCTGCAGCTGGTGTCAGGGTCCAAATAAAAAATTCCCAAATAGAGACTTGTTCTGTTGCCTGGGAGGAGCCAGAGGTGGATGGTCTTGGGAGCTCCTCCTCATGAAGTTTAGTCAGTGGTGGTGGTGGTACCACAGGTAGGGAGGACACAGGAGGCTTATCCCTTGCAAGTACTGCTGGTGGCAGATCAGCTGATACTTGCTGCTGCTGCATTGTGGGTGGGGGGACATTCCTGCTGACAAAGAAGCTATTGCTGCTACTGACTTCTTGCAGGCACTTCTTCCAACAACTGGTGCTGCAAGAGTCACCCTTAAAGGTTTCTCTTCAGACAGATGGGTTGGACAGTGTCTCCCATCTGTTGATCATGTGACCACCCTTCTCTCCTACCTCTCCTCACTGTGGCTCCCACTCTGCTCTCTGTCTACACTCACTTTTATTTAAATGAAAAGGTATGAAAGCAAAATGACACAAAGAAAGGGAATTTAGAAAGGCTGAAAATGGAAAAAGTATGTATTATAAAATAACTAAATGGGGGCGGGCTGCTGCTGCTGAAGATGGCTGCTTGATTCTTCATCTCCTGGATTCACCAAATATCATCATCCATCCTACAGATTCCAGACTTCCTACCTTCACCAATATCTGAGATCTTATATGTACATTGCAGAACAGCTCTGGTACAGTATTTGTAGTGTCTCATAATTACTGAACAAGTTATCTACAGCTTTTCAATTTCTCTATAGGCTTAATAATGGCAGACCCATCTCCACATAACAGTTCTCTTTATAGAGTGGAGTCAATGTTCCAGCAACTAATAAGTGAAGTCAATGTATTAAAAATTGCATCTCAACAAAATATCAATATTATGCAGGCACTTGATCAAAAAATCAGTGCTACTGATGTTAAAGCATCTCAAAATGAAGATTCCATTAACACATTACAGGCTACCATCAGGGAGCAGGACAGAGTTATTAGGAACCTTCAGGACAAAACAGATGATATTGAAAATAGAAACAGACGTAACAACCTTAGATTTCTCAGATTTCCTGAAGGTGTTGAACTAGGAGATACCAGTGTTCTTCTAACTCATGTACTTCCTTCTTTGCTTAAATTACCAGCCAGCCAAGACCTAACCATCGAGAGATCTCACCGCACCCTAAATCCAAGGCCTGACCCGACAGAAACCCCGCCCATCATTGCCAGATTTCTAAACCACGCACATACTGAACTGATTCTTCAGAAAGTGAGGCAATTGGGTGCACTTACTTGGCAAGAAAACAGAATCTAATTTTCAGAGACTATTCTAAAGAATTATCTAACAAACGAAAAGCTTACAACTCCATTAAAACGATCCTTCATCAGCGTGGAATTAAGTTATCACTGCATTACCCTGCAACAATGCATCTTTTTTGAATGATTCTACCAGAGATTTCAGTACTCCAGAATCTCTCTGAATTTCTGAATTGGACACAGCCTGCACTTACATTGCCTTATGATGCTAATGCAGCTTGTTTCTGCTCCAGCACATGCACACTTTGCAATTACAATGTCTTGCCCTTCCTGCTGAAACTGTCCTTAGGTCCCTGAGAAATCTGCAGCCATCATATCTGCCACTGTAGCTCCTGCCAGAAGCTCCACACGCATACAAGAAAAAAAGCATCTGGTTCTTCTCTAAATAATAATACCTGCTGTTTTAATAATATTTCCACCTCTCCAGCTTCCCATGTGGAATTTCACATCAGTTTTCTACTCCTCTTACCTTGTCTAGCAAATTCTCCCACTCCAAGAAGATCTGCTCCAAGAAGATCTGCACTCATCTATGGAGGATCTGAGACAGACTGTATCCGACACAATTACTCAAGACCAAGAAGCTCTCAACGGGTAATGACTCTCCCGACTCTTCCTGGGCTGATCTTGTGTCCAGCTCTCCTTTAAATCATCTGAACCACCCAAAAGAAAAGGAGAAGAAAATCAAAGAGCAAGGCTACCTGAGGCTTTTCCCATAATTAGATGTGGTATAGCAGTTTCTCACCAGAATCCTCCTCTTCACACCACCTCATTCGATTCCTCAGTACATTTACCCAAAGCTTAGTCTCTATCGCATCCAACAGGTTTGGAGCACTTAATGCAGTAAATCCTATCGCTGTTGAGAAGCCTGTATCTGTATGTGGGAGGTGAGCCAATTGACACTGGTAGTATTTAATCTATGTGGAGTTACTCTAATGTATTCAAAAGAAAAAAAAGAGAAAGAATAAATATTACAATGTTTGTAAGATCTCTTATAATTAATCCTTGTGTGGTGCCAGACATTAGTATATATTATTGCTATTTACATTTTAAGTTTTCATAAGCTTCAGTGCCACCGTGTGGTCAGGCATACATACATATATAGAGTTTTGTATTTCTATCAGTGTGCCCTTAACCCCTACTATTATAGCATTTTTCCACATAAATCCTATCATTTGGAATGTGGAGGATGATTAGACAAATACTCTAAAATTATTTACTTAGTTAATATTTACTTTGCATCACTTCTGGTATGTAGTGCATCAGGTGCATTCCATTATATCTCAAAGATTTTGCACCAAAGTATGCTTCCTATTGTATTTCTATACATTGTGTTTTTCCGCCTTTTCACATTATTCTTCATCCCATTTTCTTCCAAATCATTGGAACTTATAAAATGATTCCACAATACACTGATGCACTATGAAACTACAGTATATACTGCATTCCCTAACCTAGCTTATGTGAATTAATACACATCGGGCATCCTTTTATCTGGCTCACACTGTTCCAGCATTATCTGCCATCATGTTGGTATACTTTATTAATATTGGACTTATTGCTAGGTCCAAGTTAATTCATTATGTTTGGAATTTAACATTATTACATAATTATCCTTGTTTATTTGGTAGAATGATGTTTTGGTCTTTTCCAGGGTAATGCTTTGATTACCTCAGCACAGATCTCAAATACATTTCTTTAATATTCTGTTATATAAAGTTTAGTATCTTAAGATTATAGGGTAAACTGTATCTTGAGATTTACTAATTACTCTACACGCCTAGTAATGTAGAGTGAGAGTCCTGGTATATTTATTGACTCTTATTGCTCTGCATTTCATAAAATTTTCAAATTAATATTCTTGTTACAAAGTTTATACTAACGTTTGTTGATTCTAATGTTTAATTACTTGATATTCCTATCTCTATACTCTCCTTCTGCAAGACTAAATGAATACAAATACTCAATCATCTCGAACCCATACAAGTTAAGGGCCCTGCATACATTTGTTTATTATATATATTTACCTTTTGAATCTGTGACATCCTCCAAATTAATGGTATTGAGTCCCTATTCCTATTTGTAACTAACTACCTTATATCCTAGTACCATGAGTGATCTAATCTTACATTCATGGAATGTCAAGGGACTCAACTCGCTTTGTAAACATAAGCAAGTACTTACCTATCTTAAAAGCATAAAACACTTATTGCTTTCTTACAAGAAACTAAACTTTTATCAGAGGATGTCAACAGACTTAAAAGGGACTGGGTTGGTCACATATATCGTCATCTTCTCTATCCAACAAACATGGGGCTGCTATCTTAATACATAAATCTCTTAGTTGGCCCCATAAAAATCATTAGAGAAACGGATGGTAGGTGGATTATAACCCTATTAAAAACCACAGCAGGTCCGCTTATGTTTGTGAATGTATATGCACCAACTTTGATTCACCCATTTTCTTCCATAATCTATCCCAACAAATTATGATTAATAATAAAAATAATTCACCTATTCTTATTGGTGGTGACTTTAACTTAACACTACAAGCATATTTAGACAGAAGTAACTCATCACATGATGCCCACCCCGTAGTATTAATGCTCTATCAATGCTTATGAAGGATTTAGGTCTCTGACATTTGGAGATTACATCATCCCAGACCACTAGATTACACCTTTTATACTCTTTACATAAATCATAGTAGGATTGATTATTGGTTCTCTTCTCCCTTATTACTGAAAAATTATTGATACATCGATTCTCCCTATTGTTATATCTGATCATTCCCCTATCAGTTTGCATTTACTCTGGGGTCCACCTTCTTCTAAATCCCATCTTGGCGTTTAGACCCACTTTTACTCAGAGGCCCTGAATTCACTCCTTGGATTAAAACCCAGATTCAAGATTTTTTTCTATTAACGATATTCCAGATGTGTCTCAAGGTACTATCTGGGAAGCATTAAAAGCCACTATTAGAGGTAAAATTATTTGTTATGCAGCGCATAGAAAGAAATTAAGAGAACAACAATTAGCTAATTTAAAAATCCTTAAAGAAAAGAAACCCAATACTATAAATTAAATAAACCCAATCATAATTCACAGCTTCATCTGGAAATTCTACAATTAAGAATTAAAATTAACAGTTGATATCCAGGAAAGCTGAACTTGCCCTTTAGGATTAAACACGGTTATTGGGAACAAGGGATAAATGTGGAATGTTGCTCTCTTACCAGCTGAAAACTCAACAGATGCAGAGACGTATAGCAGGTCTAAAAGATTCATCAGGTCAGACACACACAGATAACCTTTCAATCAATGTATTATGCAATCCCTTTACCATCAACTATACTCGCAACCTAATACTACAAATCCCAACCTAATACAACATTTTCTGGAAAAATTAATTTACCCCACCTATCACCTCAGGACAAAGCTATGTTGATAAACCAGTCACTTTACAGGAAATCCAAATTGCTTTATCATCATTAAAAACGGTAAAGCACCTGGCAGTGATGGGTTCCTATTGATTTTATAAACCCTATCTGACAGTCTTTGTCCTGTATTAGTCAATGTATTCCAAGAAACAACCTTAATAAAGAAACTCCCATGCACAATGACCAAAGCCATTATAACAGTCTTACCAAAAAGACAAAGACCCTTTTCTTCCTTCAAACTATAGACCGATCTCACTTCTTAATACTGATGGAAAAATCTTTGCCAAATTATTAACTCTCCGCTTAGAATCTTTAATGACTAAACTCATCCATACTTCTCAATCAGGATTTATCAAAATAGAAACAGTTCCGATCATCTTCGCCATTACTCAATTTAATTCACAAGCAAAAACTCTTAAAACCCCTGCAGCTGCAATAGCCATTGACTTTGAGAAAGCATTTGACTCTCTCAATTGGGAATATCTATATCAGGTGCTATCTCATTTTGGCTTTACAAATAATTTTTGTGCTTGGATTCAATTATTGTATACCTCCCTTCAGCTCGAGTTCTCACAAACTCTATTTTGTCCCCTCCTTTTACTTAGCAAGAGGCACCAGACAAGGATGGCCCTTATCGCCTTCATTGTTTATACTTGCCATGGAACCTCTTTCTGTGTCCCTACATCAATCCGGTACAATTAAAGACATTACTATTGGTAACTCTCACTATACTTCACTCTCATATGCAGATGATCTCCTTATTTTACTTAGAAACCTCGAAAGTTCCGGGCAACCTTTAGTTAAACTACTGAATGACTTCACCTCCACTCCGGACTAGCTCTAAACCTTAACAAATCCGAAATGCTACCATTGAATACCCTTTGTAGTCCCTCATGAACAACTCATTAGGCTTTCGTATTGGGCCCCCCAAGGTATATCTTATCTTGGCATTCAGATCACCCTGACATTGAATAAATTATGGGATGCTAATCTCTCTCCTCTGTTAACCAGTATCCAAACAACACTTGATAGATTGGAAGCTATTTAAACTTTCTTTTAATAGTAAAATTTCCGCCATTAAAATGTCTATAACTCCTAAAATATTATACCTATTTTCCAATATCCCTTTGATACGTCCCTCTAGTTTCCTTACCAAAATAGACAAAATTATCGGCAACTTCATTTGGGAAGAGGCAAAATACCTAGATTTAGTCATAATAAACTTAGATCCCATTGGTCAAAAGGTGGCTTTTGACCTTCCTTGGTTCCAAGCCTACTTATGGGCTTTCTGTACATCTGAAACAATTAAATTGTTTAACAAACCCAACATCCAGTCTCCTTTATGGGTCAATATGGAAACATCCTTATGTCCTGGTAATGTGGCTACTTTTTCTTTATAACATCCTTATCTCTTCTTTAAAGTCTCACCCTACCATAGCTGCCTTTATATTCTATTGGAAAATCATTCACAAGCATATTAACTCTAACCCCAAACCCTTAGCTTACACCCCATCTGGGGTAACCACCATATATCTCTTGATAATCACCCCATTTTTGTCATTCTGGAAAAATAAAGGTATTCTCTTTTGCAGGATATACTTGATCCCAAGTCATTAAAGTTAAAATCTTACCGACCTATGAGGCATATGGAATCTTCCCCACCAGGATTTTTGGAAATATCTACAGCTTCGCATCGCATGCAACTCTTACATCACACCCTTCTCTATCAATTCTCTGTATGATAAGCACGTCTCTAAATGGATAAAACAACATCCAATCTAAATAGCACTGTTTACAAAGATATTTGTGATATCCTTCCTGACTACTCTGTCAATGATAAAACAGATGGAGTGCTTTGCTACAATATAATATCACCAATGCACAATGGTCCAGATGTTGGCTCACCTGTCACAAATCTTTTAATGATAAATGCAGTTCCCTAATTCAAATCAAGATCCTTCATTTGTGGTACAGAACTCCTGTTGTATTACAAAAATGGGTTTATTGAACAATAACAATTGCTGGCGCTGCAATTCCCTCAATAGGGATTTATTGCATGTCTTATGGCACTGTTCCCTCCTTACAAAGATTTGGCACTGTACTACTTAGATTTGCAATGAAAGTGAGTAGGTCAACCTTTTACACTGGACCCTAAACATTGCATTCTTGGTATTTCTAATCACCGTTCTTATAAAATTTCATATCCATGAGCAGATGGTTAAATATACTCTTCCTTCAAGTTAAACGCACAATCCTCATGCATTGGAGATCCAACATAATCTCTACCCTTCCGATATCATTAACCAACTATTTCAATATGACTGTCTGGACCATTATGACATATATCTTGTCTGACCGACTCATGTTATATAACAATTGTTGGCTGGGCTTTTAATTTTTTGAATCAACTAAATCTTCCAGCACCAATGTATGGACTTAATATATATGGATTTTCCCTTTTACTGATACATCATTGTAGTCTCGCTTTTTCCCCTTTTTTATAGTTTTTCTCTCTCTTCTTAACTTCTTATATATCTTTTCTTTCCTATACTCTGTTCTCAATCGTTCTTTATTATTCCACAACCCTTTATAATGTACTTTTTCCTTTTGCAGCATCATATATAATTATGTAACATTTTAATATAAACCGTATCTAATCATACTATCTGCTTTAAGTTCACTACAAATGTCAAGTATATGCTAATTACATGACCTGTATTGTTTACTATATTTTAAACCAAAGCTCCTTGTATTATTGTAGCAATGTTCTTATTATATGCTGCCTCAATTTCTCTTTAAAAAAAAATCCTCACATTGTACTGTACTGTAAGAGGTTTGTCTGTATATCTTATGAAAAAATTAATAAAAAGTTTAACTGTAAAAAAAATAACTAAACAAAATTTACAGAACCAGAGCATCTGAACAGAGAAGTAAACAGAAAATACAGATAGAAGACTGTAAAAGTGCAGAAAATAAAGAAAATAAGACCTAAACCACAGAAACCCTTCCTAAGAAACTACTAAGCAAACAGAAGATGTAGAAAATACAAAAACAAAATCTGAAATGGTTGTTATTAAAGTTCTTTCCAATGCCCAAAAGCAGCAGATAACATAGAAACATAGACTTGGACAGCAGATAAGGTCTGCTTGACCCATCCAGAGTGTCTATTTCTCCCTACCTACACAAGTACAGCAGACCATGCCTGATATATAGTCTTTTCTACCTCATCCTTTCCTGTCCACTATGATTCCTTGTGCTTATCCCATGCATTCTTGAACCCCACCACAGTTCCCCACCACCTCCACTACAATACTGCTCCAGTAATCCACTACTGTTTCTCTGAAGAAGTACTTCTAATAGCCCTCCTAAATCTACCCTGTTCTGCTTCACAGCATGCCTTTATTCTTGAACACCTTTTGCTCTGAAAATATCTTCCTGTACCTTGTTTACCCCATGAGGTATTAAACATCTCTATCATATCCTCCCTCCCTCTCCATTCCAATGTTTACATATTGAGGTTCTTTAGTCTCTCTTTGTGGGACTTTTGATACAGACCCTGTGCCATTTTAGTTGCCTGTCTGTGCACTGCTTCCATTTTGTCTATGTCCTTCCAGAGATGTGGTCTACAGAACTCTGGGTGGGGTCTTACCAGTGATCTATACAAAGACAACATCATCTCCATCTTTCTACTAGTGATACCCTCCCTATGCATCTTAGCATCCTACTAGTCCTCCCTACTGCCTTCTCACACTGTCTGGCCACCTTTAGGTTATCCAGTTTGATTACCTCCATGTCTCTCTTCCTACTTGGTGGTCTTCAGTATCACTGTACACATTTTGTACTGCACCCTAGGTTTCTGTGTCTTAAGTGTATTATTTTGCACTTTTCACATTGAAACCCTGCTGCCATTCCTGAACATTACTCTAGTTTTCTCAGGTCTCTTCTCATCCTTTCCATCCTCCCTAAATAGTCCACTCTATTGTAGATTTTGGTGTCATCTGCAAAGAGACAGACATTCCTTCCAGCTCCTCTACAATGTCACTTATACAGACATTAAAGAAGACCAGTCCCAGCACTATAGAAATGATCTGCACCCTTCCACTCACCACTCACTCACTCACTCACTCACTCACACAGACAGCAAAGTGAAACTGAAGGATGCTGTGTACATAGAACTGTATCTTGTGACCTGCAGGAACTATTGCATGTGACATATAGCTTCTTTCTTTTTACAGTAAAAGTTTATTAAAATGAATAAGAAGTACAATCAATAATACAATAAAACATCTATAATAGTATCATTTAGATCAGATATATAATAGAATAGTCATGTGAATTATACTTTATGCAGAAACAACCTAGAGTCAGAATCCATGATGAATTTCTAAACCAAAACAAGCATAACAGAATGCAAAGTTAATTATATCTGCAGCTGCAAAAGGGGCCATGTTTCAGAAAAGGGCTCAAGCAGCATAAAACTAATTCTCTGTTGGCTTATACACTCAGGTATTCTAATCACTCTTCAGAGAGTAGATCAATTTAGCTTTCCATTTTGGTAATAAAAGTCTCTTGGCTCTAACAAAGCTTTAACGCCTATTGCTTTTGTTCTTTATTAATTTTGGAGTCCTTAGAAAGATTACTAATAGGAACAAAGCAACGGATAAAGGAAGGTTATTTTGATGACTGTAGAACATATGCAATGAATTTGTTCCGAGAAAATCTGCATGAGGGTGCGCATATCTCAACATCCACCATTAGCGGTGGACCAAAACATTTCTAATCTATAAGGGGAATAATAAAATACCCATAATAGTCATGTGGAATTATGTATTCTATCAGTTTCCCTGTACTTCTTTACTGAAGATTTTTGCATTGAATCCTCATCTTCTGACAATTAGGTCAGGTTAAGTTCTTGTTCCCATTTCTCTTTTAAACTGTCTGTCATGCTAGATTCAGGTTGTGTGAGTAATTTGTACATCAGACTGGATCCTTTTATGTTGACTCACTCTTGCATGCCAGCCAACATCTTGCAGTAGTAGTAGATTTGGAGGCGGAGTCACTGTTGGCTAATGCAGTCACGCATCAGTAGGTGCATCCCTCATTCTCCACTGAGGCAGCTGCAAGTGCTGACACCAGGCATATGTCAAGTGGCCACCAGATCTAACAAAGGTCCACTGCAATCATGCAGCGGCACAAAACACACCTTCCTGATGTGCCTGTCCTGGTGACAGCGCCTGCAGAGTGCCCTGATCCATTTCTTTGCCGATGGGGAGCCCACTCTCATTGGCATAATGACCCTCCCATTTTAAAATGTGCGTAGAGGGATGTCCAATCCACCGGCATCATGTGCCCCAACAGTCTTTTCTTGCTGATGGGGGCCAAATCCCCACGGCTTTAATCCCCTGCCCTCTTTCTTTTGTGGATGGGGAGCCACTCCCCGTTGGCATAATGTACCCCACTTTTGTTGTAGCTGAGGGGTGCCCAATCCCCTCTGATCTTTTTTACCCCTTCGGTATAAAAAGGACGGGGTGCCCAATCCCCCATCAGCTACAGCATCCCCCAAAATATTTTAGGTGGCACACTGGGAGCCCACCCCAGCATGCCAAATCCCCTGAAAACAAAACCATCCCTTGATGTTCCCTTTCTTTTTTTTTACCCTGTAAAAAGAAATGGTCCCTCATGGTCTCCTGCCCCCTCCCACAACCCAGATCCACCCACTGCGCACCCTGCCTCCCCAACACCTCCCTCACCCCATACTTACCTCTGGAGTTCTGGCGCACAATCTTCGTGGACCAGGAACACGCCTGCTATCTTGAAAGCCGGCTGAGAACTGGAAGAAATGCCAGTAAGCTGTATAATGGCATAAATAGTATTTTTTCAATTTTGGTGCATATCTCAGGCATTTTGGGAATTCTGACACCAAATTTTCAACAAGGGTTATTAGCACCCCTTCTCATGAATTCAGTCACTGTCATGATGTTATTCCATCCCGAAATGTGATATCATGGTCACTGCATGAATCACCTTTCGGGACTGATTAATGAAACAACAGTGCCACTGTTCATGAGGGGCTCTCAAAAACCTATGTTGCAAATTTGGTGGAAAAAATAAAAAATATGCTATTTTACAAAGCGTGCATTGCTCAGTTTCCATGCATGCTCGTACCTTATTGAATTTGTAATATTTTCACTCCAGATTTTCAAAATTGCCATTTTCCACACTTCCTCATGAACAGTTACAGCTGTCATTTTATATATCCTGCCAAAATGTGTTTTCACATCTGGCTCAGAATAGTGTGTCGCTGTGTGAAATCAGTTTTGGGGCAGTTTGAGGAATGACGGTGACACTGTTCATGAACAGAGGCCCTAAATGCCTATGTTGAAAATCTGGTGGCGATGTCCATAAAATTACTGTGTTACAAGCGCATTGTGCAGTTTCATGCAGTCTAGTAACTTCGCAAATTTGCAATATTTTCATGCCAGATTTTCAACATTGGCATTTTTTCACACCTCCTTATGAACAGTATAGCTGTCATTTTCACATCCTGCCCAAAATGTGTTTTCCACACCTGTGGCGCACAATGGCATGGTGGACTTGTGGGACAATCAACTTTGCGACACTGTTCAATGGGGAGGATCCAAAATGCCTATTTAAAATGTGGTTAAAAATCCCAAATAATTGGGTTGTGGACTTGTGTTGCATACTTTCTATGCATGCTCATGACTTCACCAAATATTTAATATTTTCCTCCAAATTTTCGTTTCAATTTTTACACCTCCTCATGAACAATACAGTTGTCATTTTCACATCCTGCCCAAAATGTGTTTTCATCTCTGTGTCGCCAAATGGCATACCCACTGTGCAAAATTACCTTTCAGCTAACAAACTGATAGTGCCGCTCTTCATGAGGTGGGGTCACAAAAGCCTATGTTGAAAATTTGGAGTGAAAATACCAACACTGCTGGCTTTAAGGTTTCCAACTGTAACTCCCCACCCTGTAGAGACTGACAGGCGTCAAAGGGTGTGACTTGGGATCAATGGCTGTAATGCTCACACCATTCCACCCCTCATTTTCCCTGCAGCCACTGACAGGCATCGAGGTCTGCCTTGGAGTGTTCGGCCCTAAAGTTCACCCCATTCTCCTATACTGTGCAAACCTTGGCATATTTCCTTATGGAATGGTGTAAGTATAAGGCCCAACAACCCCAAAGCACACCACAACACTTGTCATTGTCTGCAGGGTAGGTGTATAGAATGACAAGCATTATAGCTGACGACCCAAAGGCACACCCCAACACCTGTGAGTCTCTGCAGGGTTAGGTGGCGCTGGTTTCAGTTCAGTACTTCACTGCCATTCCTATTATGCATCTCTAACTCTGCACTGCCAATGCCAGTGAGACAACATTTGGCATTGACAAATGCATGTTTTAAAGGTGACAATCTGACAAATTGCACCCAATCAGTAAATTCGGGAAGAGCCAAGTCAGGATCAGTCAGTTAGCGAAGGCCTCTCTAAGTTGTAAATAAAGTAGGACTGGAACTTGCGTGAGTTTGAATTTAGGTCTGAGTTCTTCAAAGGATAACTGAATTCTGGATTCTGTTCTTACCACACCTCCTAGCCTCCTGCTTCCTATGTTGCTCTATCTGTGGTCTTGAAAGGGTTTAGGTCATCTATGTTCCACTGTAAATTAAAATGATCATTTTACCAGAGGAACATTTCCACTCCTAGTAGGAATTAACACATATAAGGTCCTTATTAAAACTTACTGTACAGCAGACACTGACAAACTGCAGTGAAGTTACCACCATTACTATACTAGCAGCAATTCAACTTCCTGACAGGCATACGAACATATGAACATACAAAATTTGCCAGCAGATAGGGAAGGCCTAGGGTCTATTAAGTCTGCTTCAAATGTGCACCTAGTAAACCTTATTCTGCAGCTGCCCTCACTTCTACTCCTTCCATTGACCCTCCCACTTGTCCTGTCCCATCCTCTTTGAATCAGTCCAATGTTCTACTGGATACCACTTCTGCAGGTAATGCATTCCAGCCAGCCACCACCCTCTCTGTAAAAAGTGTCTCCTCATCTCCCTCATGAACCTTCCTCCTCCAGTCTCATATCATGGCCCTGGGTGTCCCTCCCTCCCTTACTTTGAACAGCCTCTCTGTACCTGTCTTGTTTATTCCTTTCATGTACTTAAAAGGTTTTCAATCATGTCCCCCATCCCTCCTCTCCTCCAGTGAGTACATGTTCAACTACCTCAGACTCTTCTCGTATGATAAGTCCCCCAGCCTCTTGATCATCTTTATCTCCCTGCACTGCACCCCTCCAGTAACTTAATGTCCCTCTTCAGATACCAGTACTCCAGGTGCGGTCTAACTAATGACCTATACAGTGGCAGAATCACCTCCTCTCTTCGAGAATGTACCCTTGCAATGCAACCCAGCATTTTGTTGGCCTTTGCAGCTGCCTTCCCACATTGTGCCAAGTTGTTCATTGACCTTGTAATGAGCACCCCAGATCCTTCTCCTCCTCCTCTGTCTAGGCTAGCTACACTCTCTGCTGGTAACTCCTCCTTGGGTTCTTCACTCAAAATGCAGCACCTTGCACTTCTTTTGGCATTAAACCCAGTTGCCAGGTGTCTGACCAGGTTCTCAAGTTTTGCCAGATCATTCTACAACCCTGCCATCTCCCTAGGTCATCCACCACTGCTACCATATTGGTATCATCAGCAAACAGACTGATCTTGCTCTTGCTATCTAATGATATGTCTGCAATGAATATCCAAAGCAACACTGGTTTCAACACCGAGCCCTGTGGAACACCACTGTCACTATTCTTGGGTGTGAGAGCCCCCACCAACCACCACCCTCTGTTCCTTCCCTGAAGCCAGTTCCCTACCCAGCTCACCAGCTTTGTACCTGCCCTGTGCCTTCTAACTTACTTCCAGCTTCTCATGTGGCACTGAGTCGAATGCCGTACTGAAGTCCAGATACAGGACATCCACTGCATGGCCCCTATCCAGTTGCCTAGTTACCCAATCATAGAACTCCACCAGGTTGGTTTGGCAGGATCTGCCACACATGAAGCCACACTGTCTACTGTCCTGTAATCCTTTGGCTTCTAGGCAGGCCACCAGCCTCTGCTTCAGGATAGTCTCCATCAGCTTACCCACGATGGCTGCGAGGCTCACCAGTCTGTAGTTGCCCATTTCATCCTTGGGGCCACTCTTGTGGAGGAGCACCACATGAGCCATCCTCCAGTCCTGAGGTACATAACCTGAGTGTAGTGAGGCACTAAATAGGACTGCCAAGGTCCCACAGGGACGTCTGCCACCTTCAGTACCCTGGGGTGGATGCCATCTGGGCCTGGCACCTTGTCCACCCTCAGTGCTTTCAAACCCTCACAAACACAGTAGAGTAGCAGTCCAAATGGCATCAGCAGCCTGGAGGCATGTTGACTCAGCATCCAACATCCCTGGAACCACTGAATGTAGCTCAAAATGTAGGTCAAAACAGCCTGACAGGAAGAACACATTGGGCTTGCCAAATTATAAACTTCTAGTAAGGTTTCAATACAGCACTGCCTCTCCCACCCCATTGACAAGGAGATGGAATAATTGTTTTAAGTGCCATCCTCAGAAATTGCCTCAGTTGAATGATAGGTGTGAATGATCTTAGCCTTTCACCACATCAGAAACATATTCAGTCTGCAAACCTCACAGCAGTGTGCTTTGACCCAGCATCCAGCAACCCTGGAATAAAAGGTCCTCAACAAAAGGCACCCCCAAAATGTCAGTTTGTTACAAACCTAGAAACACATTGTTTTAAAGCAATGTTTATTGAATGGTGCTGCCTGTTTTACTTGTGAAAACCATTGCACATGATCTTTACAGCTTTGTAGAAACATGTCATATAATCTTGCTGACAGGGAATACTAGACTGTGAGTTCCTGTGATGACATCAACATCAGCTCTTCACTGCAACAGGCTTTTTTGAACAGGTAGTGAAATCAGGGTTACAAAACAGCTCATAACTTTAAATGAAGTCCTGTAGCAATCTAGTTTTTGGTATAGAGATTTACTGGGGTATGCTTATTCTAATTCTGCAATGCAGCACTTTTGGAAAAGAGTGGTGTCAGTTGCTCTTTAAGGAAAAAGGTGCTATTGGAGGTACCAGTAGTTTGTATAGTTCTGCAGGCATACAGTCTGACCCTGTGGTTTTATCATTCAGGAAGTTTTGGATTACAGTGATTATTTCACTAAGATGTTTTTGTGGATCCATATTTAGAACTTCTTGCTCTGTAATGTTAGGCAGTTTAATTCCAGATAGGAAGCTATATAATTCTGAGAAAGAATAAACTGTTTTACTTCAGCAAATATTACTGTAGAATTGTGACACAGAAATAGTTAGTTGCCATATTGGTCTTAATTTGTTTATTCATGAGTTCAGTATTCCTTTTCATTTCTTATTCCATATATTATGTTACTGTCCTGTTATTTTTAAGCCTTTAAGTCAGGAGATTTCCTGCCTTCTACCAATTGCCAAACAGATGGCTTTGTCCCCTGAAGGATCAATAGGTTCCAAGGAAAGTTCCAGAGAATATAGGGATTATGGGCCATTGGATAGACCTCTGGTCTTTTATGCTGTCATGACCTATGTTTCTATGTTCTCTATAACGCCATACTGTGCCTTAGATGAATACGTTGGAATCATTTTGTACTTGAGAGATGCTATTCATTTTAATAAATCAGGCCTGGTCCCCATGTTTTGTTAATACTTTGATCCTGCTGTCTTAAATTCATTCTCTAAGCTAGTAGTTTCTTCTGGGTTTCTATTTTTTTTCTGTGGAATAACTTATAACACAACCCCTTAAGCAGGCTTTACAGGTTGCTTAAACACATGTTTGGATACTTCTCCACTATCACTGGTGTCACAAAATTCGGCCGCTTTTTTGTTATCCATTCAACAAATGTCTTGTCATCCCAGAGGGATACAATGAACATCCACTTAAAGATGTTGGTTGTTGCATCTCCAAATGCCAGGTCAATGCTAGTTACAGCATGATCAGATTTACAATGCTCTGATTGTTTGCTGCCAATAAATAGTTATTTAGGATGTTGAAATCAGGAGGTAGTCCCACTTAGTGTATGATGTGTCTGTTAGAGAAAATGTAATGTCTTTTTCTCTGGGATGACATAAAGTATGTAAAAGGCCCAACCCATCTTTTAATTTAAGTAGTGAACTACATGAAGGAGTTGGAACCAAGGAAATAGTTTGTTTCCCATTATTTCTTTCCTATACTGGGTAAATGATTTCATTCAAACCTCTAGCATCTTAACATTAATCCATAAGGTTCCTTAATATCCAAACTGCTTTTACGTCTCATTAGGAGCATAGCTGTTACACAATACTACCATATTGTGTTCCAAAGCTCTGTTAGAATCTGTATTCTTCCTTCAGTATCCACAATGGGCAGGATTCACAAAGCAAATGTGATGGGCACAAATGAGATGCACCAGCAAAACAAAAATGTGCCACAGTGCCAGTTGCAAAGGCAGAGATGCCCTGGTGCATCCCTGGATGCTCTGTGCCACACTGGATGCACCAGAAGGTGAAAATAATAATATGCAGCACATCTGGAGGGTGAGTGTAGCTACATACACAGTGCAGAGTCATTCCAAAGCAAAATTAATACACAAACATGGAGTATTCACAGTGCATCCACGAAATGCACCATAAGGAGATAAGTATAAAAAGTAGACTTAAGTGCAAGCCCCCAGCAGGCAGACTGCAGGATAGCAGCAGCAGCAACAGGCAGAAACGCATCAGCAGAAAAATAGGTCACAGAGATGGATGGTGCACCATTTCTGATGGTGGGAATGAAAATGGGGATGAGGAGACAGGCAAACCAATAACGTAAGGAGCAGAAGGTACCATAGTCAGCCTGCCCCATGGCAGTATTGTGCCAGACTAATGTTTGATCAACTGATGGACACATAAATAGTCAGATAGCTCTGGAGCTGTGCCATGATGAAATGCAGGCACCCCCTGGAAGGAGGTCAAGCCATATCAGTGGAGACCAAGGTGACAACAGCAATGTGCCAGCTTGCCAAGGGAACCTTCTGGAAGCCAGCTGGAGACACACTGGCATGTCCCATCTCCTCACACAAACCCTCACTGCACTGCTGCCACACTTTTTGGAAGTCATCTGCTTCCCTAAACACACAGGCAGAGCAGACAGATGTCATGCAGCAGTTCCACAGGGTGGCACACATGCCAGGCATATGGACCATTGACTACACCCATGTGGCAATCCATGTACCACCTAGTAAAGAAGTCATGCCATACATGAACCACAAGGGATTCTACTCCACCAACTGCCAGGTAGTGTGCATGCCACAGGGCACATCAGCAATATCTGTGCCACACACTCTGGGAGTAACACAATGCCTTCCATGATACTGTCTCACCCTGTGCCACTGGTATGGGACTGTGGACATAACCAGTGGCCACCTGGTGGGTAGTGGGCATGCATACATGTCCGCAAACAGGACACTATGATACAACAATCTACGGAAGGACAGCAGTGTGCATGGGCTACAGAAGGCCTGCGTAGTTGGAAGTGCACAGGTGGGACATTGAAGGTGGGCACGAAGGGACTGTGTACATGACATGGGGAACAGTGCAGAAGCACAGCACAGCACAGGAGGTGAGGGGGATGCAACAGCATGTACAAATGGCAGGGTAATGCACCACATGCAGCCAGGCATGGGTAACCACTGGGCAATGGAGGAAGGCAAAGCCAAATGGAACAGGTGGGCAGCCATGGTATGCATAGTTACAGGGCAGCTGAGGGCAGCCAGGACATGCAGGTGCTGGTGAGTGCAGGACTGTGCTGGACCACCATGGGGAGGAGACACACCAAAGGTGTGCCACTGGGACAGAAGTGGACAGGCAGCAACTGCAAAATGCACCATGGTGGGGGGTCTGGGGTACACAATGCATAAGTATGCATGGATTTGTTACAGTCTGCTCTTGCCCCCACAGGTGATGCAGCGTACTTTTCTCTCCAGCCCTGTCCCTCCGCACCTTCCGCCAATCTGGCACAGAGGTGGAGGAGCGTTACAACAATGCACACATCGGGTAATGCGCGCCATCATCAAGTATGCCTTTAGCATGCTGAAGATGCACTTAGATGTCCAGATTGACCAGGTGGCACCTGCCACCCAGCCCAGAGAAGGCCTGTGGTATATTCCTGGCTCTGTTGTATAAGTTGCACAACATGGCCATTGACCATGGAATAGCTGTCCAGGCTGAGGAGGGCAACAGTTCCAGGGAGGAAGAAGAGGAGGAGGAGGATGCAGTGGAGCAGGGGCCCTGTGCAGGAGGTGGCAGACTTCCACTGGCCTGTAGGGACCCACATCTGGTTTGCCAGGTCCTGGTGGCACAGGACACCATCATGGATGGGCAGCGGGGACCGCGGGTGGGTAACACAGAGTGGGGCAAATCGCAGCCCTCCACACACCCACACACACCCATACACCCATAACCATACCACAGATCAGATGTTGGCAACACAGCTGTCACTTAGCCTACACCCATGAGGGTGTGAGTGCTGTACAAACACACACACACACACACACACACAACAGGACACACATGGCCAGGAGGACATGGTATATGTACTGGGGATGGCATGGGTCGGTGTACATCTGCCGCACACATGCACAAAAGACACAGGTCTGTGCTCATCATGCCCATGACACACAGCACAACAATGGTGCCCCTGTCATGCACAGTGCAATGCACAGGTAACCCACACAGGCACCATACTGGGGAAGGTGTGTGCACCCATGCTACCCCAGGCACAGTCAGCCTGGTGTGGGGCTATGGGTGCAGGCACAGGGGCCATGTGGGCTGTCAACCAAGACCTCAGTGAGAGGCACCATGGCCACCACAGACATGTAGGTGGCCACACCCACACTTGGTGGATGCTGTGTCAGTGCCACTGGCCACAGGGGATGACCACCACCCTGGAGGGGTAGTGCAACAAGAGTGTGAATGTGTGCTCACTGTTGTGTCATCCCAAGATCCAGGTGGGATCTGGGTTTGTCGGACGACCATGCATGGTGATGGCATTAGCAACTATCGGGTTCAACTGATGCTGTGACCAGGGGGTGCCTGAGGCACACCTGGGGTGTAAGCTCATGACCCAAGCCCACGCAGGTGCACGAGTTTGCATTTGTCAGCTTGGCAGTGAGAGCGCATATGTTCCAAAGCTGCGGTCATGCCCAACTGCAGTAGGTGAGCCTCTGTTAACATCTGGTCATGTCACTCAGCTGATGACTCATGTTCCACAGTCAGCTGTGTCTGAATGCCCCTGAGCTCTGCCCTAGGGATGTCTTCCCACCCATGGTATCCCACAAGAGGCATGCTTAGCTCTCAACCTCATCAGCAGGAGATGCAGAATGGGAACAGCACCGATGGAGCAGGATGCCAGCCTGCTGTGCTGCATCCACTCTAGGCAGACACACCACAGCAGGCTGCTGAATGGGTGAGGATTGGCTTTGGCAACCACTGTGTGCCTAGGGATGCCCGCATCATGCCCCCACCACCCACTTCTGCACCACAGCACTCTGCTAAACAATGCCGACAGTCCGTCTCCACAGTGGCACAAGACACAGGGCACCCATCAACTGTCACTGTGGGCAGTTGTCCAGGCCTGGCAGGAGCACTAGGGGCCACATGATGGCTGACACCACATGGATCCATCTGTGCATGCACCTGTGCCTCAGCCAGTCCTCTGCTGGCCATGTCCCCCCAGATTTATGTGGCATCTGGATCTTCATCATCATCGTATGCCCCTACATACCAGCAGCCAGCACCAGCAGGGCATCAACAATGTCCACCCTGTCCACTGGCTTGTCATCAGCCATACCAATTTGCTGACCAGCCATGATTGGTCCTGGCCTCCAGTCATGGTACTAGTCGCAGAGGGGTTAGATGGCCCTGCTACAACCAGTGCACTGGCTGGGCTGTGGTGGTGTTAGAAGGGCCTGGCACAGCATTGTCCATAGCCCTGGCTGCAGCCCAGTGTGATGGCCCAGCATCATCCCCAACCAGGACATTGTGCGGACCAGCCACCACAGCAGCACCCATGAGGGTGTGATGGAGCTATAAGAGAAAGAAGGAAAACATGGTTACTAACATGTGACTGTTGTGTTCGGACAGTCATGTACAGGGGGACATGCACGTGTGCCATAGGTGTGGCTGACTTGCCATGCAGGTGACAGCTGGTCATGGGCTACTGATGTGGCTAAGCACCAGTGATGGTCAGAACTCTTCGTTCTTCTATTACCCCTCTGGTAATATCCATCCAAACCCAGGCCCTACTCCCACCAGTCCACCTACTAGGTCTACTGGCCTCCGCATTGCCTCTTGAACGATGCAGCCTGCTGAAAAATTCACTGCTCTTCAGTGCTGGGTTACTCTACACCAACCTGACATCATAGCCCTAGTAGAAACCTAGCTATCTAAGTCCACCCTGACTCCTTTGTCTCTCTCCAGGCTACACCCTATACCGGGAAGATTGCATGGGTAAACGTGGGGTGGTTGTGTGATTTATACTTGTGACACCATCATTGGCCATGTGCTCCACCCCTAAGCTGTAAGGTGAAGCCCAGGCCCTTATCCTCAAACTCACTCCAGACCCTCCAGGACCTCGCTTTATCTCACAGTATCCTACATTCCCCTAGGCACCAGAACCCTCAATAACGTCTCTCACTGATTATCTCACCACTGTCCCCCATAATACTGAACAAGTCCTAGTGGGGACCTCAACATGAACTGGCTCAGTCCTCCACTTCCTCAGTAAAGACATCTTCGCTGCCCAAGACCTGACACAACTTGTCTCCCAGCCTACTAGACTTAACCCAGCTAGAGGTATCTGCACCTCTTGGACATCATTGTCACCAACCGCCCTCACAAAATTCAGGACATTCAGGTCCTCCCTGACTCCTGAGGACCACTCCTATCCTATTCCTCTGGTCTGCCCCCACTCCCAAACTTGCAGCCCAATCCCAACTCCATAGGTGCCTTCACCCAGGCAGGCTGAATAAACTCAAACAGTATCTCGCTCAGATCAGCTTGGTCCCCATAAACCACACACCCGACGTTGGTACTGCCTCGGCCCTCTCTCACAAGCTTTCAACAAGACCTGTGATCTCTCTTTGCACCCTTCACCAAACCTCGCTCTAAAAAGCAAAACGCACCCTGGGTTACCCTGCCCTACTCCAAAAGCTCAGAAATAGGGATAACCTCTGTCAACTAGCCACAGAGACCGCGCGGACAGCTGACAGACAGGCCTACAATGCTGCACAGAACAGGTGCACAAGGGCCATCCGTAAAGCTAAGGCAGACCACTACCAGGTCACCCTCACCTCTCTAGGGGTGTGCATGGACCTTCTGGGACAATATTAAAGAGCTAAATGGAAATCTCGCTCCCCATCCCAACTTACTATTGATGGCTCTACCTCTACCAACCCAGCTAACATTACCAACTGCCTTAACTCCTTTATGAGCCTAGCTCTGTCCTCCCAGAAACTTTTCAATCCAACCCCAAACTACCACCCCCAGTCCTTCAATGCCCTGGTTCTCCTACACAAAGTATCTGCCCAGGAAGCTAGACCTCTCCTGCTTAAAGCATTAAATAGCAACAGTCCTAGCAGCGGCTCCTGGACCCCAAAATAGTCCGGCTGGTCCTGGATGATGTCCTTATCCCACTCACTGGCCTACTAAACATGTCACTCTGGGGAAATTCCCACTGAGTGGAAGACAGTTATAGTCGTGCCTATTCATAAAGAGGGTGACAGATCCTCTCCTTGCAAATATCGACCAATCTCCACCCCCAAAGCCTTAGAAAAGTGGTGGCCAATCAACTAACTGAATATCTGGCTAAGCATAACATTCTCTGCCTGGAGCAGCATGGTTTCCATTCTGGACACAGCACTGGCACACCATTAATGGAGTTCTCCAACTTCCTGCACTCTTCTCTTGACTGTGGCTCCCCAGCTGGTGCAGTATTTGTCAGCGTCTCTAAGGCCTTTGACACTGTCTCCACCCTATCCAACTAGATGCCCTCTATTGCGGTTTCTCTGCTGGCCCCTCACCTGGTGCTCGATCTACCTATCAGCTCACTCCCAGTTTGTAAAATCAATGGGATGCTCTCAGAAACCCATCCTATCCACTCTGGGTCCCCAGGGCTCCATCCTGGGCCCCTACCTTTTTAGTCTCTATCTCAGCACCATGCCTAGTGCCTGCTCTGGCAATATCCTTATGTATGCCGATGATGCCATCATTTTTGCCACCCACCAAACCCCACCTCCCTCCAGGACTCTCTCCAACACTCCTTCAATGCAGCTGAAAACTGGTTTAAGGAGCACAGACTCGTCATCAATCTCAAGAAAACAAAGTCATTGCTCTTTGCCCACTGTCAAAACAAAGCTAGCAGCAACCCTCCTTATCCTCCTAGCACACACAACTGCTTGAAAAAGTTTACTCCTACAAATACCTTGGGGTCGCTCGACTCGGCCCTCACCTTTCACACCCTCACTAATGCCCTTGCATCAACCACTAACACCGACTTGGCATCCTCTACTGCCACAAGGACTGCCTCACCCTCACGCCACTGACTTGTCGTTACATCAGTACTGTCCCTTGAGGATTATGGCCTGCCGGTATATGGTGCTGCTGACACCACTGCCCTCAACAAAATTTGTCTCACATTAAATAAGGCTTGCAGATTAATGACCGTGCACTCCCCGGCTCACTCACACATGTCAGCTCTATGACATGGACAATCTCCTTAACCTCGATGAACGACTCTGCTACCAAACCTGCCTTCTAAGTAGAAAATTCTGATTGGGTTTTCCTCACCTGGGGTGACTGCCTCCATCCATTTTACCCCTTCTCTCTCTACCTGAACTGCTGACAAAGCCACCCTTCTAGTTCCAAGAACTAGGACCACCTTGGCACAGAGGTCATTCTGCTACAGAGCCACATCCTGGTTTAACTCCCTCCCTGAACCATCTCCAACGTTCCCAATATAGTGTCTCCTTCCAAAGCCCTTCAGAGCCTACTGTTTAACACCCACAGTTGCACCTGCTTCTAACTGATGCTCCATTATCTTCACTATGCACCTGATGAAGCCCGCCGGCTGAACCCCCACTTCACTGTCCCCCACTCCCTCCTGGCCTCCCACCCTTCTGTTGGAATACAGTTGTATTAAATCTGTTACATTGAAATGTTTCAAACTGCTAATTGTATGAGCATTGCTGTGTAAAACTGTGTAATATGTCACTGTGTGTTTGAATTCTGTAAATATTTTACATTGTATGTCCTCTCAGTGATAAGGTACCTTTGTAAACAAGCCCCTGGTTCAAAGGTTGTAAATCTGATTATACAAAATAAAATAAAATTAAAATTAAAATAAATGCAGGCATCCCATGGGGATATCATCCCTTATGACCACCGGCAACAAACACCATGTTCATGCCCCCTGGGCCCCGAGCTGCACATGGGTGGCATGTTGTGCATCTGTGACACACACTAGATGGATAGGGCATACAGCTACATGATCAGTGCACACAGGTACATGATTGCCTAGTGTCCCACAGTGGGGCTGGTCAGGGCACCCATGGCACATACACACACAGACAGGCACAGTTCCTAGGACATGTATACTCATAGTGCTACGATGGACTGCCACCTGTCTGGAAGCCCTCCTGGAACTCCCTGCACAACTGTCTGGTCCATGCTGGCCACCAGCAGCTCCTTAGTGGGACTGAGGCATACAACTGTCTGCGTCCCACCTGCTGTCCCACTCAGGAAGACCTCAGTGTGTGCCATCTTCTCCTTCACTCCCTCTTCTCATCATTGAAGTGCTTCCTGAACTTCTGAGGTGTTCTATTCAACTTCCAATGGGCATTGACATGCCTTGCCACTGCCTCCCAGCCCTCATCCATCTGCTGGTGGCTGCCACCCCTGCCAGCCAGGATGCCCTACCATATAAGTTAGGCCTCTATCAGTGCCCTGTCCTTGTCGGATGCAAAATTTGGATGTCTTCGTCTCACAGCTGCATCCTGTCTGGACATTGAGGTTTCTGTGGGTGACAATATGCAGGCATTAGCACAGTACAGGCAACTATGAATGTGTAACCATGACAAAAGGCTCAAGCACCATCCACTCACCCCCAAAAATGAAACGAGGCACCAATGTATTTCCAAAGTGCAAAAGCAGCTTTTTATTGCAAAAGTCACAAGGTCAGAGAAACATCCTACCTCCTACCTCTCAGAACAGGGAAGCCAAGCAGCCACACCTGTAGGCAAACCACCAATTGTTTTACCCTAAGGCATGCTCTCCTGATGAGCTTTTTGTCAAGGTTTAGCTTTCTTTGTTCTTAGCCTATCTTAAGCTGCTGGGGCAGTTATTCTTGTGTTAACTATGAATGTGGCAGCACAGTGGCTGGCTGCTGCAGGAACACAGCACCCTGTATGCATACCTCTCAACTGCCTACCTTGCATATCAGGGGCAAGGCTTAGAACATTTAAGGACATGTGGCCAGTATCAGGGACACAGTGTTAACAATGGTAGTATTAGCCAACATGTCCTGCCATATTGTCTGGCTTTGTGTGCCAGGTACTATCTGAAGGGAGCTAGACCATAACACACAATGCTGGCATTCTGTTATACTTGGAATCCTTACTCTTCTGCAACAGAACTCCTAACTGTAGAAGGAACAGAGGAACTCTGTGAGGCACACTCAGGGATGTGCCTGAAGAACAGAAACAGTTGAGAGGTATGCCTGTATATCCTAAAATCCCACTGTCATATTGTGCTGAATAAGCTGAATATGGCAGAATGTAAACAGGCCTACCTTCAAGGATGTAATTCCTGCCGGTCACCTGAGTTGTCTGGAGACTCATTCAGGAACACTTATGGCTCAGGGCATGCAAATGAGAGTGGGAGCAACTGTAATGAGATGCTAAACAGGTGAGATGCCCTAAATTGGGCAATGAGCTGATTCTGGAGCATTGTCTGTAAATTGTATAATTGTCCCCAGCTCATCTCAATCAGCAATGTGCACACTGATGTGTTGAGCGCATCCCTCTATGGCACGTTCCTCTGCACAAGGGTCATGGCACATCCCTGCACATGTGCGATGCAGAATCAGGTTGGCATGCCAGGCTTAGCACTATCTGTCCAGTGGTTCTGACTGCTCGATCGATTCTGGTAGCACATCCAGGCCTCCATGCACCATTGGTGCAGTGCTGCATGACTCATTGAGTATGTGTGTTGCACTTCGCCTGATATGGCATCGATGTGCATCTGCAGTGCACAGAGCAACACTGGCAGTGTGCATGGCAACAGTGTACTGTGAGTGGCATTGTTTGCCACTCAGAATATGGCAGATACACGTGGAATGCACATGCATGACTCAGTCATGTCCCCTGACCCTGCGTCTCCCACCGTGCGGTGAGCAGTGCACAATGGAAAGCAATGGCACATTGCCACACTGCAGTACCATGTTGCACAGTGTGGTGCACAATGGCCTATTGTGCATGTTGCATGAATGGGCCATTGCACACCTGCAGCCTGTTCTGTGCACACCTGCCCAGGAGACACAGATAGGAACCATGCCACATGCTCAGGCAACAGGGCCCGGGGCCATGAACTTGGGGAGGTTGAGCTGGTTGTGGCACTGGTAATGCCTGTGGAGGGACAGCTGTTTGGCACAGATGACCCTCACAGAGCCATGCTCAACAGTGTGGGTGAGGGTGGCAGAGCCCCTGGTGCACAGGACTGGGGTGGAGCAAACAGGGAGTAGTGCAGGCACCGCTATGGAGATCTGCAGTGCCAGGACTCAGACAGGCTCCAGATTGTCTGAGATCAGGCATGCAGGGGTGCAGTGCCACACCCTGGGTGAGTCACATCACCCTACAGATATACAGGGAGGCAGGGGTTTGTATCCGGGGCTGGTACAGCGCCCACCACACACACACACACACACACACATGTCAATAGCCGTGCCCCTGTGGCATGTGGGGTGCAGGTATGGCCACTGCAGTAGCCTGTGCAGCATAGTGCACATGATGGGGTGCATGGACACTGTGGCAGATGCAGTGTGGCAGTGTGGTACAGCTGTTGGCTTGGCACTCATCCAGCTGCACACACACACATGGTGTGCATGGGCTGGGGTGATGTGTGTTGCTGCATGCGGACCAGATCGCCTTCATTGGGGCACTGTGGCGGTGGAACAATCACTGCATGCTGGCACCGGTGTTGTTGCTGTGGGACATGGGGAGTGTTAAACACCTACCATCACCACATGGTGCTCTTTGCTTCGTTACCCTCACAGGGCCAGCAGACAGGTGAAGAGCCATGGTGGCCATGGAGGCCAGGTTCACTAGGACCAGTGGTGGAGCCCAGGGACTTGGTCGTATGGGTGCAGGTCAGTGTCCTTCTTGTGCAACCTCTGTGTGTTTATGGGGGTGCCAACTGCAGGCTGTTGCAGGTCTTTTGTACATGTCCGCAGGATGCATGTTGTGCACATGCATGGGGTGTGGCCATGTGATGGCGTGTGTTTGGGCCATAATGCACATAGCCCCTGTGTGTCTGTCCACATTGTGCACATCAGCCACAGACCTGGGGCACACTGTGGTGCTCCAGTGGTGTTTGGATGGGGCCTGCATGCTTGAGCAGCCTACTGGCATCTGCACATGCTGCATGGGACATGGCTGCATGCCCCTCTGTGCCTACCTCTACATACATATGTGGGCCTTGTTCTGCCTGGAGTACCATTGCACTGTCTGAGTGTGGCACTGTGTGCCAGCCTTGTTGCAGTAATGCGTGTGCCTGGTGGACTGTTGGCCATTGCCATGGTGGCTGCCTCCTGCACACTCATGTGGTGGGCAGGGGAGCAGGTGTGGAACATGACACTTAGTACCTGTTGTCTGTGTCCCCATTGTACTATAGGTCTACGGAGAGTACAGGCAGGTATGCCAAGGCAGCGGTGGAAACAACTTGGCTGTCTGGCAGGGTTGCAGCTCAAGAGGGTGTTGAGGAGGACCATTCAACCACTATACAGGTGGCAGGGGTAGCTCCTGCAGGCAATCACTTTGCTGGTCTGGGTGCTGAGTACCAAGGGACAGAGGGATGGCCGCCGTGCTGTGCCCATCCAGCACGATAGGACTCAGACACATTTGTAGATAGCCCCTTTGTTATTATATCCCCACACTCCATGCCCATCCCCATTGTCCGTAGCTGTCCCCTGCTCACCCACCTCCATGTCATCACCCTCTTGTGTACTGTTAGCTTTGTTCCTGTTCAGATTCCCACACCACACCACGCCTTCCTGCTCCTACTGATGTTTGATATTGTACATAGTTTCATCTGTTATCGCTCTTTTGTTACTGAAGTGTTTTATATTGCTAATGGTGTCTGGGGTTATTCATTATACCTTGAGAATGTGCTCTGTTGTGCTTGCTGGTTTCCACTGTACCTCTGTTCCCATTCACACGTGTGCACCTGTGGTACTGCACTTACACATCCTGTCCCCTTTAAGCCCACTCTTTGTTGCCGCTGGCCTTTTGGTGGCATTGAAACATGCTGCCTTCACAGTCCCCTTATTCTGTGAGTGTGCATGCTGGTTGCTTCTGATGTGCTGGTCCCTCTGTTGTTGTGCTGCTCTTCTTGTGGTCCACATTGCCTGTGGGCATGTTCCACCTCTGCAGGGCATGGCCTTAGGCCTGTCTGCCATTGTGCCTGTCCACTTGTGTGCACCTGTGTGGCATCTCCATTGTCCACACTGCTGGGTCTCTGTGCACCTGGACATGTACAGCACCTTCTGCTGTGCTGCTCACTGCACCTCTGCTGCTCTGGCCCACCTTTCTAGGCAACCCTGTGCATGGCATTTGTGCCTATTGGGCCCCTGTGGGGTGTGTGTCTGGTGCTTTCAGATGTCTCTGTGTGTGCTCTGTCTGTGCACCTCATCTGCTATGGCCACTCTCCAGCCTTTGGCCCTCTGACCAGTCCCTGCTGGTCTGTTCCCCACATCCTTTGTGTCACTGCAGCCTCTTCTGTTGCTCTCTGTGTCCCTTGCTTACTTGCTCCTCAATCAGTGTTGTGCTTTCCAGGATGCTTCTGTGCATCCTGGTTCCACTGGGCATGTCAGGTTGCACCATGGTGCTTCAGTGCAATACACAGTGGAGATGCACACAGTGCATTTTGCCACACATCCTTCTATCAATCCCACTGTTTGGGGATGGCACATCTGATTTGCACCCAGTGCATCTGCTTTGTAAATCCTGCCCAATGTGTTTATGTTTAGTAAAATGAACTCCTTTTTAATCAGTATAGCAGTACCTCTTTTTCTGGACTTAAAGCAATGAAACTCACCTTTGGATATCCAGCCTTTGGTGATTTTTGTTGCTTCGAGGGCTTCAAATAGTCTCTAGAAGGAAGGTTATGTCAGCCTTTTGTTTAAATAGATAACGCAACACTTTTTTCTTACCCTTGAACATCCAGCACACAAATCTGTATATATTTGTCATTTTGGGACCACAGTAACCCCACCAGTGTTCCTCCAAATTGCCCACTGGGGTGGGGAAGGTGGGAAGGTCTCCTGGGAAGATCCCCTTCGTATCCCTCTGAACGGTGCCATAGTGTAGCCTGGTGGCTGTGGGAGTTCTCAGGGTAGGCTTCATGGTGGGGGTTCAGGGATCAGTCTCGGCATCTATTTGTTGTCCCCTGTGGTGGGAGGTGTGGCATGCAGGGACATGGGAGTGCACATGCCCACATCTGGAACACCTCCTGGAACTACCAAGCCTAGCCTGCAGTGGCCCCCAGCCTCTGCTAGGAGATGGTTGCAGACTGAGTGCTTCCCCACCCTCCCGAGGAGAGGAGGGCAGTCCATCAGACACTCAGTCCTGCTCCCCAGATGGCCCTCCAACTCTTTGAGCTCTCATGTGAACTTGGGTCATCTGCATTGCAAGCAGAAATCCAACCTACTGCAGGCCAGCAAACATTTGACATACTTGATAAAGTCTGTATGGGTGAGACCTATATAATATATTGGTCTAGGAGTTACCAGATTAGATAAGGGTTCTAAGGTTGTCCTCCTCTAGGAAAAAAATACATCAAAAGTAAACAATGGATTATACAATTTCTTAGTTCAGGTATTTTCCTTGTAGCACTCTAATATTTATGAATGACTATGAGATAAATTAACCTAGTAATTACTAACACAATCTGCCAGGAAAATTGTAATAAAGCAGAAATGTGTTACTAAGAATTAAAATATATTTGCAAGTAAATGAAACTAAAATAATCCTACTATTGAAATAGCAAAATACACTGGAAATGAAACACAAACAAAACATTTAGTTCCAAGGTGTCAACAAGCTAACACTTCTTTAACTGGTGATCTTCTCAGAAAATAACAGTTGTTAACCCTCTATTAGGATAAACACTTGTTCTGTAGAATAACAAGGAACAATGGTATTTGTTACCATACTTATCAAAGCCCAAAGATTGTACTGAGTCATAAACTTGAAAGAATAGATGATTAGTCAACTAAGTGTAAGAAAAGGGAAACAGCAGATACACATGAGTCTAAATTACTAAATGCAGATTCAACCAGATTTCATTATGGTTACTGTCTCCCATAGCTTGTATGGGTATTAGAGTGAGATTAGAATCTTGTTTGTATGCATGTTCATTAGTTTTGCTAGACTGTGCTGAAGGGTGTTGACTTGAGGTGGTTCCTCAGGGTCGCCCAGTACTTCCAGGCTCAGTAAGGATGCATTCCATAGTCATTTCTCAACTCTCTTTTATTTTGAAGAGTATATCTCTGTCTTGTCCCCTAGTGAACATAAAAGTAACAAACTCTGGTCAGAGACGATACGGCTGTGGAGAGCTTTAGGAGTGGCAAGAGTGTGGAAAAGAATATATGGCGCTTTTGCTGAAGTCATAAGTGATACTGCAGTGATTACAGTACTGCACATGCATGATACTGCACATGTGCAGTTTGCCCTGTAGTCAGCCCTTCTCAACATGGCGGTGCTGACATAACTATGTGTGCACAAAAGTCATGCATGCATAGTTTAAGTCAATGTCACCATGTTGTACATGGTGGCTGCCATCACTGCTGCAGTTGCAGAACAGAAATGTCATGTGCTGGGAAGTGGTATATTTATGCAGCCCATGGAGGGGAAGGGCTGCATAAACAGAATCACTGTAAACTAGATCAAAACATTGTGGTAGCACATCAGACAGCGTCCGGTTACATGCTTACACAGTGCTCTTATACAAATCTGATGATGGCATAACATCTGTGGAGCTTGGCCCATGTAGTCGCATGTCAGACTGAGGAGGAGTCTATTAATAAACTAGAGATCTGGTCTGGGACTTATTCATTATCACAGTTACTTTCTCATTCTTTTCTAAGCAGTACTTTCTGGCAAATGTGCCTTAACCATATTGATCTCAGCACTGGTAGACTACTTCTGGTTTTCCCCTGATTGTGTTGGGGGTAGTAGCAGTCTTGAAGCGTAGCCTCCAGTGGTGGCATGCTCTGGAAAAAAGTGGTCCCCATGCTCATCTGCACATTGTAGAAATTATGCCTTTCCTTGTTTTTGCTTTAGAGAAACTGACCCCGTTAACACAAAAACAAGCATTTGTCAATGCTGAACGTTCACTTGCAGGTATTTGCAGTGGTATTTGGCACTTGGGCATGGCTTAAAAAAATCAGTGACAAAGAAGTAAAATGAGGAGACAGTTTCACAAGTGGTTCTATTGCCTGAAGCAGGCAGCATAACAGTATTGGTGTAAAATACTTTGCAGAAGAGCAAGTCTGTAACTCTGTTACCCACTGTTCAGTCACAGAAACAAATTGTAGGAGGGACAGAAACATGCTAAGGCAAAGTCTTGGACATCCTGAATATACATATATATCTCCCTCTCTCCCCTCTCCCTCCCTCTCTACCTCCCACCCCCAAACCCCCTCTTACAGGTGCTTTTCAGGCTTGGCGACTCTGCCACAGGAAAGCTCAGAGTTGAAAGGCAGAGGGTAAGTGCATTAGGCATTTGGGGAGGGCAAGACGTGGAGGATATTGGCTGCACCAGAGAGGAATATTAAACTATAAGTAAAACAAGTTTTTGTCAATGCCGAATGTTGCTTGCTTCTATGTGCTGTGTAAGTATTTGGAAGTCATTGGAGTGCAATATTGAAAATTCGTGAACTTAAGGAGTGTGCGAGGAACTGCGCAACGCATGCTCGTAAAACAGTCATTTTAGGAATTTTTTCAGCAAATTTTCAACATAGCCATTTTAAGACCTCTGCTCATGAGCAGTGTTACTGTGATTTTCTTAATTTATCCCCTGCATACTGATTTCGCGACACCGACCGCGCCTTGTGCGCCACATGGCGGAAACATGTTTTGGGCAGGATGTGAAAAATGACAGCTATACTGCTCATAAGGAGGTGTGGTAAAATGGCAATGTGTTGAAAATCTGGAGTGAAAATATTGAAAATTCGTGAACTTATGGCGGCATAGGAACTGCGCTAATGCACACTGGTAAAGTCATTTTCGGAATTTTTTACCAAATTTTCAACACAGCCATTTTAAGACCTCTGCTCATAAACAGTGTCACTGTGATTTTCTTAATGTGCCCCATACATTGAGTTTGGCACACCAACTGTGCCATTGTGCTCTTCATATGGGCAGAAACACTTTTGGCAGGATGTGAAAAAATGACAGCTGTACTGCTCATAAGGAGGTATGGTAAAATGGCAATGTTGAAAATCAGGAGTGAAATATTGAAAATTCGTGAACTTATGAGTGTACGCCGGAACTGCGCAACCTGCGGCGCTCGTAAAATGGTCATTTTACGAGATTTTCCACCAAATTTTCAAAATAGGCTTTTGAGAGCCCACCTTATGAACACTGGCAGTGTTGTTTCATTAATCATTTGGAAAGGTGATTTCACACAGTGACTGCGAAATCACCCTTCAGGCCAATAACGCCATGACAGTGACAGCATTCATGAGAAGGGTCCCAAAACCCCATGTTGAAAATTTGGTGCAAAAATTCCAAAAATGCCTGAGATATGCAACAAAGTTGAAAAACCCTATCTAGCCCATTATACAGCTTACGGCATTTCCTCAGTTCGCGGTCTGCTTTGAAGAGTGTAGACGTGTTCCCGGTCCACTGAAGATCATTGCGCTGGACTCCGGAGGTAAGTATGGGGTGAGGGGTGTGGGAGGCAGGTGTGCAGTGGGTGGGTGCGGGTTGTGGGGGCAGGGAGGCGCCCCGTGGGACCCGTTTTAATTTACAGATTTTAAAAAAAAAAGACGACGTGGATGTTTGCCATGCCAGTGGGCTCCCCAGCATGGCAGAAGGATGGCTGGAGGGGCGTGGAGCCGACGGGGATTGGGCACCCTGTCGGCCAAAACAAGATTTGCCATGCTGGGGTGGCCCCAGCTGCGGCACCAAAGCTTTGGGAGGGCGCAGACTTGAAGCCGATGGGGGATTAGGCACCCCGTCGGCTATAACAATTTCGGCAGCTCATACAGAGCGCTGCCAGCACTGATCCGAACGGTGGTTTTCTTTGAAGGAAGACCACTGCTGTCATATACAGTACCTCATCCATTGGTGCAGGACTGCCATGCCTGCTCAACGGAGCAGTGAATTACACAGGACAGTCACACCTCCAAAGTGTCCTATTCTCCCAAGACATTCCTGCGCATCGTGCAAGCTTAACGTAACAAGGAGTCAGTTATGGCCTCCACCCCACCCCATTTTCACTACAAGTGAGGAACGTGATTCTGGGTTTGCATTAGATGTACACTGGCAGCCATAGATATAATATTGTTAAACAGTAATCAACTGTACGGTATGTAAAAGCTCTTTTTTAATGTGTGCTTAATGTTATCAATATCACTCTGCTCATTTGTACTCTGCCCATGGATTTCTGTGCTCAAGTGCATTATTTTACATTTTGTGTTTAGGACAAAAGGGCTTTCAAACGATGGTAGTCACTAATCTAAATTCTTTATCATTTTTATGTTTCCTTCTGCATGTGCAAGAAACATCTTGTGGTAGAATAACATTTCAGAGGTGTGTCAGGGACAAGTCCAATGCACAGTAATCAACAGTGGGCTTTTCCCTTACAGACCAGTGAACATGCAACCAGACTGAGACACTAGTCACAGTTTCACAGCTGGAAGCCATTATCAATATCCAGGGATGATAGCAATTATAAATGAGAGACTTTAAAACAGCAACTCAATTATAGAGCTATCATCATCACCTGCAAGGGTAGCTATGGTATAGCAAGGAAAGCAACCAGAAGAGGAGGTTAAGGAGGTGTAGGGCAGGGATAGGAAGGAGGGTTTGGATAGGAAGGAGATCCTGCTGCAGCTGATCCAGCCCTGGGGTGTGGTGTGAGGTGGCTGGCTATGGTGCAGTAGATGGTTCAGGACTGAGTGGGGGGTTGTTTTGCCACTGCTTGCAGCTGCCTGTTTTGTTTTGTTTTGCTGCTATACTTTGTCCCTCCTCAACATCGCCCCCTGGGTTAACAATCTTAATCGGGGGAGTCACCAGGCAGAGCCCCCCACAGAAACACTTTTAGTATGCTGCAAGTCAGGTTGCTGAGCTTTGTATGTCGTCAAATGCTTTTTTATGATATACATCGCTATGATGGTAATCGCTGTATTGTGATCACACCATCACACGAACAGCTTATTCTCTAGGTTGAAATAAATGAAGCCTCCAATGAGAGTGCTCCATTCCTTTCATTCATCCCCTTACTGATCTTACTGATTATCTCCCCCACCCTGTAGATGTCTGGGTACCCAGCCATACTCTGCATCCCCCTCTCTGTGTGCCATAAACAGTAAATAGCCCTAGCAGTAAAGGACAAATAAATATAATTTATCCTTCCCAGTAGATGTCTGTGTTGAACTTGTTTGTGTCTCTTTGTGAATGAGAGTGCATGTTCTTGTCCCTGAGCTCTTCTGTCTCTGGTGCATAATCTGTGCTTCAATGCCCTGCCTGAACTTTTCTCTGTAATGGTACCCACTGACCCGCCCCACAGATCAGAGCAAGAGTGCTGAGAAGTGAGGCAGCATTGCCTGCAGAGCTACAGCTTAACCCTGGACTGCAGGGAGAGAGAAGCACAGGCTGCAGGGATAAACACTGAGAAGGAGATGCAGCAGCACCCCCAAAAGAGAACACAGGGTTGAAAGAGATCTTGAGTGGTACCAGTGTCAGGGACAGAGCAGAGATTGAGCTCCCAAACAGTGACAGAAACATACTGAGACATGGGGAGTAACTGGAATGAGAGTGATCACCAGGTGTCAGGCTGTCACTATTGCAACACCACCTTAGCAGTGTGACATTGGGGCAGTGCAATAGTGACCATAACCACGAAGACTGGTGGCTTCCAGAACTGCAATTGAACAAGCATTCATTTCAATGGGTGGCCCTTCCCTAGCAGTGTCTAATCCCCCACCCTTCACACCCACCCCTACCACTCAAGACAGGCACAAAAACAGCGAGAGCTGCATCCAGTGCAGCATACATGTGCAGGTCAATCCTTTCCAGTCCAAAGCGGTGTCAACCCCTTAAAACAGAAGTAGAGTACAGTGTGCACCGAGCTTGATTGCCATCCATGTTATTGCCACTCACTCTTCTGGCACTTACTGTCAGTCTGACTCTGTTTGTCTTTCTGAAGCCTCCAGTGGAAGCAGATAACACATACAGAGAGGCAGAAAAAGTGGCAGCAAGAGGCTATGACTGGGACAGAGAGCGCTTGCAGGGTTTTCCATTCGCCGAGGGGAGAGGAGGTCAGAGAGGGAGAGATAGAGAGAGACAGAGAGAGAGAGAGAAAGACCAGGAGGGACAGTGTAAAACAAAGTTGGTGCATCTATTGCACCACCTGTCAAGAGGAGCACTCAAACATAGACAGAGACAGATATGTGGGTCACATACCTGCCCTTTCACATTAACTATCACAGTGTACGGTGGTCACTGGATGGGCACCCCTGGGCAGTTACTGCCCCCTACATGTCCAACTCACATCAGCACATATGAACAATCTGCATTAGCCACAGAATGATGTTGGTTACCATTTTCCTTTCCACAGCCATCCCACTCCACACAGATTGGCACAGTGACAAGGTAACCTTCAGGTGGAAAGCTCAAGGCAAATAGTGGATGTGGCCTGGCAAATGTTGGTGATTGGTGTTCTCCACAACTGTCCTCACTACTGCACATACGCTTCCCCAGCAAGAGACATATGTGAGTTGCTCATTTGCCACACCCCACCTGTTTCTATCTAGCCTGGTGGGCTCCAGGTGGTGGAAATAGGCTGCAGTCCATATCCACTAGGTGGCCCAAGGCCATTGGCACCAACACACCATTTCACATCTCTGCAGATGTGAAGCATTTCTCCTTCCATTCCATTTCCTGAATGTGAGGAGCACTCTGCAGGAGCCAATGACAGTTGTGGTTCACACATCTGTCCATCTTCACCATCTGAGTTCCATGAAAGTTGGAACTGGCATTGGGTGGCCTCCAGGCAGGTGGCTCTGGAAGAATGATGCCTCATCCCCCAACCCATCTCCACACAAGGGTAGCACCCTGCATCAGCCATGGATAGAGATGCAAGTTGCTTATCTGCCCATTCATATCCATGTCTGCTCCAACAAGGCTAGCATGAAGGCTGAAGTGTATTTTGGGTAACTGGCACTTCCTCACCCTATGCCACACCTGTACACTTGCAGAACACTCTACTTCAGCCAGAGGCTCCTATCTAACATGCTCTCCCATGGAGAGCACTCTGAGGTAATGATATATAAAAATGTGGATCCTGTATCTGCCCTCCACAACTGTTCCCACTCTGCTGGATGGGTGGGAGGGCAGAATACAGTGGGTGCTCCTGCATGACGTGTGCCCTCTTGCACTCCCAACTATCAACCCAATACTTTACAGCAGCCAGACAAGAGATGTGGGTTGCACATCAGCAAGACCTTAACTATGATTGGCTGACTAAAGTCCCGTTACCCTGAAACAATTCTACGACTCTTCATGAGCTCACTCAACTTATTACTGAGCCTACTCACATCAACAAAAATCCAATGAGAAGCACCCTCTTGGATGTTCTCCTTGTTAACAGACCTCATTCCTTTTCCCATGCTGGTATCCTCTTAGTGGACATTAGTGACCACTGCTTTAATGGTGGCATGAGAACTGTTACCAAACCTCTATCTCGTCAAAGTTTTTCACTAAAAGATCCAGATGGAACTTCGATCCTATTGCATATTTCAATGATCTAAAAACTCATTGCTATGGCAGAGCTTCTACATGGCTAAGTCAGTGAGCGATGCCTATGACATTCTTCATGAAATCATATCCAGTGCCCTAAACAGCCATGCTCCCTGGTTAAAGCATGAATAAAAGCCAGAACCTGTTGGTGGTTCTCACGATCTGAAGGCTGCCTTACTCAAAAGAGATTACCTCTGCAAAAGGCTTTGTAAATCTCATGCCAACGCAGACTGATGTCTCTTCAGGGCATCTAGAAATGTCTGTACTAAGTTGGTCAGAGAGCCAAAGCCAACTTTTATCAAACTGAGCTACTCTCTGTGTCAAACTGCCCTACCAAGTTCTGGTCCACCATAAAAGAGCTATCTGGCCACTCTCCAGGAAGTGTGCTTCCTTCCAAATTAACACTGATAATACTATCATTAACGTGAAATTTAGAGATACTGCAGGCTTTCACCAATCACTTTGTCACTGCTGGCCTGGCGTTTGATAATGTACCTGTAAGTAGCTTCTTCCTCCAGACCAACACCCAGCTTTCAGAACCAAGTAGCAATAACATGGACTTCTCCTTTTCACCTACCACCATAAAGAATTAAAGATCTTCTTCTATGACTAGATACTAAAAAAGTTCTGGGGCTGACTCCTTCGACTCATATTTCTTGAAAATAGCATACCATATACTTGCTACACCTATAACACACCTATTCAATCTGTCCCTAGCACAAGGCTCCATCCCAAGCCATGGAAAACTACTCACGTCATTCCCCTGTTTAAAGCCAGGGACCCTGTGACCTAAATAACTACAGACAAATCTCCTTCTTCTCATACTTTCAAAACTTCTGAAAAAATTGTGGATATGCAGCTGAGATCTTTCTAGACAATGCTAGACTACTCAACCCAATGCAGTCTGGCTTTAGAGCTAAGCATAGTACAATTACTGCACTGGCAAAAGTTACTAATGACTGGCAATGGGACCTAGACAACAAAAAATGTGTTTGTGCTGTATTTCTGGACCTCAGTAAGGCTTCTCGACACTGTTGACCACTGCCTGCTCCTCTCCACCTTAAAACTGTAGGCTTTGACTCAACCCCACTGGAATGGTTCCAAGACTACCTTCTGATAAGCAGCAACAAATTAAGGCTGATGGAGAGATTTCTCCACTTAAGCCGATAAAAAGAGGTGTCCCCAGGGGTCCATACTGGGCCCATTACTGTTTGCCATTTATATCAACAGCTTGACATAGGCATCAAAGATGCCAGTATTCATTTGTTTGCTGATGACACGGTGCTCTACTTAAGCAGGGAATCTTCTGAAGCTGCCTGCACTGAGTTACAAGCTGACTTTAATACTCTGTAGTACCAGCTCCTTAGCAAAACGTTACTACTAAATGCAAAAAACAAGGCCATTCTTTTCTCACCATCAGGCCCAGGGCTTACTCTGCTGTCACTAGTCCATTACCATCAATCTCCACCTTATTAGGAGAAATCTTGAATTTGTGACTAAATTCAAATACTTTGGTATTTGGCTAGACAACAAACTCCTTTTGTGGAACACACAGAAGAACTGCTGAAAAACTGAGGCAGAGACTTGGTCTTTTTTTCAGAATGAAATGCCTCTTGACCACAGATACAAAAAGACAGCCTGTCCAATCTACATTCCTTTCATTAATTGACTACACCGACTTCATTTATGGCCATTGCCCTGCCTCATATCTTGCAAAACTGGATGTATTATATCATAGAGAACTGAGATTTATAACTGGCCTCCCATACTCCCACATCACTTCTCTTTATACACAGCTGTAGGGTGGCCTCCCTTCAATACAGGCATTATAGAACTGCAGCCCTATGAATGCTCAAGCCCTTACAAAAAACTCCCACAATACATTGTTGACTGTCTCCCTTAGTTCTATTAGGAACTATGCCTTAGAAGTCAATCGCAGATTTCTTTGAATGTCCCAAGGGCCAAAACTCACTTTGGAAGGGCTGCCGTAAGCTATGCCCTGCCTACTCTCTGGAATAGGATACAAAAATCATTGAGACGTAGCTCACCTGTCAGTCCTGCCTTCTTTAAGATACTGTATGACAAAACATTTGCTGAAATCTGTAATTGTTCTATCGCTGCTAGCAGCTTGACTATTGTTCCTCTTCTTCAACACTAGTCCCAGCTGCTTATCCAAATCAGCCCTGCCACTACTACTCCCCCCTCCTCTGCCCACTTGCCCTTAGCACCCTCTGCATCCCTCTTATTCACCACTCCTTCTGCTGCATTTGCCTAAGGCTTACACACTATTATGCACAACTCCATAGCTTAGGAATTTCCATCCAGGCCTGTAACATGTTTCTGCTGGACAGGAATATAAATAATCTTTGTTTTTCTTCTGTGGTTTGTATATGACATCCATACACATCCTGCTCCTGTGGGAACTGTGTGTGTATATATATATATATATATATATATATATATATATATATATATATATATATATATATATATATATATATATATATTACATTTGGGTTGTGTTTATGTATATCTTTCTTGTGCATGTGACTTGGAATGTAAATACTCTGTTCCTATCAGTACTGTAAACATGTTGTTCCTTTTCTATTATGTATATTTATATATATGTAACTGTACAATTTTCCTGTCAACAGCAGGTCCACCTTTGTAAATGAGCTTGCTCAATGGTGATCACCTGGATAAATAAAGATTTGATTGATTGATTGATTGATTGAAGATCATAAATTGTCCCCATTTCAAACAGTTTCACACACAGGCTAGAGTGCGGTCTAAGATGGTGGCCTAAATGACTGCCCCCATCCCACCCCCACAATGGGGAGCACTCCTGCCCCTCCATTATACATTTGCCCATAGAAGCACTCTTCCTACTCCATGCCCTTTGCACATGAGGAGCAGTTCTCCTTCTCCAGCCCTCTTCTTTTTTTTTCACTTTATCTTTTATTGAAATTTGAGTATATAAGAAAGCACACGTTGTACAATAGAAGAATTTCCTATATATAAGGTATAAAATATCACTTAAACACAGTATTTAGGGTAAACATATTGGAGAAGCCTTATATACATGTATTGATAATAAAACACAAACTTAGATGGGTTATAAGTGGAGAGCAGAAGGGTTACAATCAATAGGGTATTATAGAATCAGAAATGGCAACCATGTACAAAATAAATGTGGCACAGGGTCATAATGTTGCAAGACATTATGCCGCATGGCTAATCGCACTGCCAATATTTCTTTTTTTCTGTGGGGCCCCACACCCCCTGTTGTGGAGGCTGCCTCTGGCCCCCATTAAAGATTCTTAACTCTGGGGGTCCAACTCGGGAGTGCACAAAGTCTTTAAAAAATAAAATATTGAGATCGGGACTCAAACCCAGTCCCAGATGCAGTCCCTGGGTTCCTGCTACTGTGGCTCTGTCCAGTGAGCCATGGTAGCTGCTCGCAGAACCCCCTCCCAGCAGAGGTCTTATCCTCTGCCTGGGAGTGTGTGAATGGTGCAATACAACAGTATACTTAGTATTGTACAATTCGCTGTCCTAGACAGTGCTGTTTCGGGTTAGCTATAATGTTGTATGCTATTAAGCATATGACATTATGACTCAGTAAGCATAAATGCTAGGGCAGGCTATGGCAAGGCATTCCGTGAATTGTAAAAAGTGATAAATGTGGTAATATGAACAATGTTCAGTTATGGAGAGGTAAAGATAAAAGAAAAGTGTGCAAGGAGAGAAAGGAGAAAAGGAAAGGAAGACAGGAAGGAAAGAAGGAGAAAATAGAGAAGAAGGGAAAAAGAGGCGATATCTGTGCACAAAAGTTTCAGAGAAACCTAATCTGAGAGCAAAATAAGAAAGAGGGCTAAATATCCTTAAGAATTAGGGTCTAGAAGAACTAGGTTCAATGTACTTGAAGTAATCCTGCCAACATCTGTCGTATACAGTGAGTCAGTTTGAGTAACATGAGATAATTGGTCTAGGGAGGCATACTGTGAAAGGCTTTGAAGAACATCTGAAAGAGAAGGCACCAGAGTTGATTTCCATTTCATAAGAATCAGATGTTTGACCAGAAGAGAAAGTATGTTTAGCCATCTAAAATGTGCATGTGAGAAGAGAGATAGCTATTGGGGATAAGGATGCCTAGAAGGAATAGCTTGGGGTCAAAAGGTAGTTTTGTCCTGTTACACTGGAGACAAGTAAACAGACTTTACGCCAGAGCTTATTAATGGGAGCACGAACCACAAGCTATGAAGTAGATCCCCACTGTCCAAATTTGAGCACCAGCAGTTATTATTATTTAATAGGCCAATTCACTGAAGCACAGAGGGGTTCTGTACCAAAGATGTAGGATTTTAATTTGTATTAAAGAACTATGGGCTTCTTTAAAGGTATTATGTACAAGATGCCAACACTTACTCCATTGTGAGTCTGAAATATTGTAGTTAAGAAGAGTACTCCATTTATTGTTGGCCTGAGTAGACTGATTAGGAGATTATCAATAATGTCTTTGTAAGTGGAGCTATTCAATTTTACTGATACATTAGTCCAGTCAGATGTATGGGTTTAGAAGAGTATGCTTATACACTAAACTAGATAGAAAGTTATAAGCTGCCCAAATTTGTAAAACTTCCAGAAGTCCTGTTTAGGAAGTTTCCATGTAGCCTGTAAGTCCAAGAATAATCTAAAATTGAGTGAATTCTGGTCCAAGATATCTCTGAGAAAGAAAATGCCTCTGTTCTTCCACATACTACAGAAAATTGGGTGATCTTCTAGAGTGAGCAGTGGATTGCCCCATAAGGGGCATAAAACCAGGGTGGTGGATTGCATTTCAGGACTTTGTGGATTAGTACCCAATAAAGAACAGAGGATGATATAGTCAGGTGAGATTTTAGTTTAGAGGAATGGGATTAAAATGAAGGAAGTAGGAACTCCTCCTGGGCACAATGTGGTTTCCATTGCAACCCATAGTGATGAGTGAGGGAGGGTTTCTGAAACCATTAATGGTTTGGACCATCTGAAAAGCCCAGAAGTAGCCTTTGAACCAGGGAGTCTGAATCACCCTTTTACCAATGTGATCAAGTCTGTTGCAGTTAAATTTCAGTGGTTTCCCATCCCAGATAAAGTTGCCTATTAATTTATCAATTTTAGCAAAAAGGAGGATGGTAAAACTAAAGGAATATTAGCAAAGAGGTAAAGAATCTTGGGAGATAGGGACATCTTGATGGCTGCGATTTTCCCCATGAAGGAGAGATTAAGAAGCCTCCATCTGTCCAGAAATGTTTTGATGTTATCTAGTAAGAGGTTAAAGTTAATGTCCCATATCTTCCTAAGTTACTAGCAATTTTGATTCCTAGATATGTTATGCCCTGTGGTGACCAACAGAATCCAAGAGGTATGTTCATGAAGGATTTACAGTGGTTGTTTAAGTGGCAGAGTTTGTGATTTACCATAATTCAAAGCAAGGCAAGAAATGGTAGTAAAATTATTAAGCAAATCAACCAACAGGGATCCAGCCTCATTCAGGTTTTCAAATAAGATGAAGAGGTCATCTGCATGGGAGAGAGAGACGATCTTGAATTGCCCACAGGTAGCCATAATTCCAGAAGATTGATGTAAACAAGCAGACAGGGTTCCATAGCCAAAATAAACAGGGAAGGTGATAGGGGACAGCCTTGTCTAGTTCCCTTGCTAGAGGAAAGAGGAAAGGGTGGAATTAGTAAGTACTTTAGCAACAGGGGAATTATGTAATAGCTTGATACAGGAGCAAACGGTATGAGAAAGACCAAAATGAGATAAAACTTGATGAAGGTAGTCCCAGTTTATGGAATCAAAGGCCTTCTCAAAATCAATAGTTATGGCTGCAACTGGTGTCTTGAGGATTTGGCTTTGTGAATTAGATTAAATAATGAACGAGGTGATCAGAACCAGATCTATGTTTAATAAAACCAGCTTTGAATGATGAGTTAGCTTGGGAATCAAGGATTCAAGTCAAGAAGTTAGTAGTTTAGTAAATATCTTCCCATCCGTGTTTAATAAAGAGATGGGCCTGTAACTTGCAGGGTGAGTGGGGTCTTTCTTTTTAGTGATTAGGGTTATGATTGCTTTGATGCAAGATTGGGGAAGTTTGCCTTACTGGAAGCTTCTTGATAAATATTAAAAGGAGGGGACATAAGGTGTCAGAAAACATTTTATAGAAATTGACAGGGAATCTGTCACCTCCAGGGATTTGTTGGATTTCAAGGAAATCAAAGCTTTCTGATTTCCTGAAGTAGAAGTGTTCATCTAAAGAATTTGTTTCAAGAATAGAAAATGAGGAAGATGAAACGATTTAAGGAACTGCTGAATTTGTAAACTAGATGGAGGGTTTGTGTTAGAGTATAGTTTTTGATAAAAGGTTTTCATGATACAGTTTATAGAGGGGTTGTCAGAGTGAATTGTACCCTGTTCATCCTTTAGGCTTAGAACATGCTCATTCCATTTATTGTGCTTTGAGCTGATAAGATAGGAGTTTCCTGCTTTTATTGCAGCGTCCTAAAAGTTATATTTAAATTTAAACAAAGACAGTTTGGTTTTATGAGAAATTAATTTGTGTATTTTGACTCTAAGTTGAAGAATTTCAAGATGACTTTGAGAATCAGGACAGTGCTTCTTAGAGGAAAAGTATAAATTCTTTTAGCCTTAAGAGATTTTTTCAAATCAGCCAGTTGTTGTTCCTTACTCTTTTCCTATGTGCAACATAACTGACAATTTTCCTTCAAATCGTAGCTTTAAGAGTTTTCCATACAGAGGACATAAGAGGATTTGGTTGGGGTATTGTGAAAGAGGAAGTCCTGAAATTGTATTTAATCATGGTTAAGAAATCAGGATCCTTGAGGAGGAGAGGGTCCAGCCACCAGTAAGAAGATTTAGGTGGTAATGGGTCCCACAAATTTTGCAATTTGACAAGGAATGGTCTGAGATTTTGATGGAAGAGATCAATGAATCAATAGTGTTTTCCATTATAACAGGAGAGGCTAACCAGTAGTTGATTCTACTGTATGTCTTATGTAGAGAGGAGTAAAAAGTAAATTCTGATTGTGGGATGAAGGAGGTGCCATACATCAGCTATTCCAACATCTTACATTAGTAATGAGAGGGCTTTAATACTTCTAGGGTGGACATTTGTAGTGGAGCTTCTTCTGTCAATGCTGGCTTCTAAAGCTAAGCTCAGATCCCTCCAAGAATATCTGGTGTATTATCAGTGTTACAGGATAGAATCTGTTGAGCTAAATTGTGAAAAACTCTGGGGAATCGGAGTTGGGTGCATAGACATTAACAAGCAGAAGAGGACAAGAGTTGGTATTCAATTTAACCATCACCCATCTGCCATCAGTGTCGGAAAGGAGTTTTCAAGAAACATAGAAACTTGGAAACATAGAAGTTGATGGCAGATAAGGACTGCAAGGCCCATCCAGTCTGCCCATTTCTTTCTACCTTATGAATGTGCCATAGGCCTTGCTCTGTAAATGGCCTATCTAGTCATACTCATCTGTATTGCTCCCTTATGCCTATCCCATGCCTGTTTGAAGCCCTGCACTGTATTCATATCCACCACTTCCTGAGTTAGCTGTTCCATGCATCCACCACCCTTTCTGTGAAAAGAACTTCCTCACATTACCCCTTAATCAGCCTCCTCTAATCTCATGCTGTCTCCTCTTGTCCTGCTATTTTTCTTATATTGAAACATGTTAAACTCTTTCACCTTGTTAATGCCTCTTAAGGTGTTTGAATGTTTCATCATATCACCTCTCCCTCCTTTGCTGTAGGGTACACATATTGAGCTCAGTTAATCTGTCCTCATATGTTTTCTGATGCAGTCCCTGCACCATTGTGGTTGCCCTTCTGGACTGCCCTCAATTTGGCTTATGTCCTTGTGAAGGTGTGGCCTCCAGTACTGCATGCAGTACTCCAGATGGGCCTAACCAGTGTCTTGTAAAGAGGATTATGACCTCCTCTTCTGACTTGTGATACCCCTACTAATACACCCCAACTTCCTCTAGCCTTACCTACTGTTTAAGAGGTATGCTTGAATGATTTCAATTCATTGGTGATGATGACACCCAAGTCTCTTTCTTCCCTTGTGACTGCCAACAACTCCCATCCCATCCTATAGGTGACTTCAGGGTTTCTCTTCCCTATATGCATGATTTTGCCCTTCTTTCCGTTAAACCCCAGTTGCCACTCTTCCACCATTTTGCTAGTTTATACAGATCTCTTTCTCATTCTGCCCACCCCATCTGGATCATCTACTTTGTTGCAGATCGTGGTGTCATCTGCAAACAGACATGGGACCATTTGAGACTCTTATGAATAAGAATAGCAACTCCTCTTTCTTTTGAAGCATGGGATGATTTGTAGATCTGACCAACCCAGTCTTTCTTAAGTCTATGAACATCCTCTGCTAATAATTTTGTTTCTTGAAGGAAAGCAATTTATGCTTTATGTTTTTGAGAAGTGAAAGAATTTGCTTTCGCTACAAGGAGAATTAAGTCCCTTCACATTCCATGTATATAAAAGTATGTCACTCATACTGTTGGTGTTGAAGAAAGGAACAATGCTGGAATGTTAAGGACAAATGAATGAGGCAGAGAATAATCAGAATACAATACAGCGAGTTTATGTATATGCAGAAAGTGGCAGGAACATTCAAACCAAAAGTGAAATATATGATACATGAGCGGCACAGATATCATATTAAAGTTAGAATAGAGAAGGGGAAGGCAAATGTCATTAATAACAACAATACTAGTAAGCTAAATGACAAAGAAAACTTTTTATGGGTGTGAGGAGATATGAGTCGGCCAACTGGCTAAGAGATTCTCTCACCACACTCTGGGGCATCGATGTAGGGAGGAGACTAGGGAGGACCAGTTACAAATATTGTCCCAAACCTAAGTCTGATCCCAGTAATATAATAAAGTAAGTATTCCTGATAAGCTAAACTAAAAGGAATAATACCAAGAAAGGCAGGGATTGTAATAACCTCAGCTTTATTCTAAGCTAACAGTACAAGGTATAAGGAGACAGCTAAACGCCAAAACTTATTTATAAACATTAGTAGTAATAGTACAAGATATACCAACTCAAAATAACAGTAAATTAAAGACCCATATATGAGATTCCAGTATAGCTCTAGACATAGAGCAAGGAATTCAGGGAGCCAGGTGTATTGCAAATGAATAAATATAAAAGGAAAAGTATATCACTACCACATTAGAGTAACTGTGAGCATGCTTTGCAGTGCAACAGAATAAGTATATAATAAATACAATACTGAAGGGGAAAAGAAAGGGAGGCCAATATAAGCCCTTACCCCTGAGCCAGATGCAATTTGGGATTAAATGAGGAGGTATAGGCTTTGGTGATAACTGTGGACAGAGGAGATAGTCATATTAAAGGTCAGCTCTGATTACTCGAAAATTGCCTAAATATGTGTTATATAGGGTGACTAAGTCTAAAAAGACTAGGCCCAGTGAGCCCCAAAACAGGAGGGACCACACAACAGTAGATCTCTATAATATTTGTAGGCTTCAAATAAAATAAGGAGCATAAGGAAGATGTAGATCGACAACTTTTGCAACAGTACACCAAATAGAGCCCAGCTCATTGAGTGCTGATAGTTCCATATTGTAAACAGGAGGTAGTAAGAATAATGGAGTGTAGAGAAGGAGATAGATTAAATATAATTGGCAATAATACTTAAGAACCTATCATCAGGAGAGGGGAGGTAATTGCCTTGTAATATATGATAATTCATATATAAAAAAGAAAAGGCAATAATCAGGATGCATGATGATTGAAGATACACAGCTGAACAGCCCAAAGACTATAAACCTGATGCACTGCTAAACTGAGAGTAAAAGGATAGATATAGAGAACCTGTATAGTGAGGTAATGTATAAGATTTAACACTAAAATAATGGCTTAGAAAAGCATTGCTGATATACCAAAGTTCCCTTGATGACCTTTAAGTTGCTCATTTAAACATTACAACAAAAGTACAGCCTTTGCTTTCTGCACCTGCTGGGAGCAAAAGCAACTAGGTAGCATAGACTGTAGAGCGGGCAACTAGGCAGAAAAGTGTGCTGGCACTCCTTTTAAAGAGGACCTTCACTAGTCCTTTTGACTTTCATGCATAAATGACCCTTCTTGTATTGATTCTAGAATTATATTTCATTATTGTCTGCTTCAGTTAGATTTTGCATTCTGAGCTGCTAAAACTGCAGGTGTATCAAAGCTTCTATAGCAAGCCTGGTGTTGCTGCGGACAAACAAAATGAAACATACTGACAAGGCATTTGAATTTTGCCATAATGCATTGCTAATAGGGTGTCTTGTGGGAAGGGGAACACAGTATGTATACTGGTAGGTTCCCTTGCAACACTGTTGCAACTGCATGGTACTGCACAGTGTGTCACCCCTATATCCCCACAATGATGTCATCAGGAGCTAGCAGCTCAGCAGCTAAACATCAATGGCAAGTGCAGCAGGGCTCAAAACAAATCTAAATTATGGAAGGCAGGTAAACTTTGGCTAAAAATAATAAATGCATACACCTTTTCAGGTCTAGTACTGCATATAATGAATACAAGCTGTAACTTTTTGGACCATCATGAAAGTTCCTCATTAAGTACCCTGGAGGCAAAACCTACCAAGATATAACAACTGTGATCATATTACTGGTCATATTAGCTCATGACACCTTAGATTTATTAGCTAGATTGTGACTATTGATGTTTTGCATGTGGCCTTTGCCTTACATTTCTTTTGGGTGGCTCTAAAGATTTCGAGGGGAACTTAGAACAACTTCTGCCCATGAAGTATAGGCAGAAATACTTTCCTGAGGCACCAGACCCAAGTTAGAGGGTGTTCATCTGAAATTTACTGGGAAAGATCCTCCTGTGAGGAGTGCATGTCATCTTCAAAGAGAGCAAAATTATTACTCAAGGGAATAGAGGGGTCAATTTGAAGGTGAGAGGCTGCAGATTGGGGTGTTTGGGGTGAGACCACTCAGAACAGCATGAAAGTCTTGAAGAATAATGCCCTGACAGAAGCTTCTTGCAGCCGTGTTGATTGCCATGGGGTAAAATCAGTTGTGGCACTGCTGCTTGGGGATCGGAGTTCTGCAACACCTTCCCGCACTCCCAAACCTCGTCATCCTCCCTCCATGCGGATACCAGACCTGTGTTTGGGTTGCTGAATGCTTCTGAACCTCCCAAAGTATGATTACAGAGAGAAACCTCCAGATAGTTGGTTAAGGCATCAGGGGTTTCAAAATCCTTGAAGGAAAAGCCTGAGAAAAGGCGAGTGTAGCACAGTAATGTAAAGCAAATGTAACGCTTCTTTGGTGGAGGATTTGTTTAAGTGGATTGTTGGCCTTCCTTCTAATAGTTGAATATTTTGAAAGTCTCTGTAGATGGAAATATTAATCTCTTTGCCACTGAAATTTCCCCATTTCTCTGGCTCATTTCAGAATTAATTCTGTATGGAATAGTTCAAGAAGTGAGCAATGATGGGCCTCGTTGCTGGTCTGATGCTGGCCTGGGACCTAGAGTGCGGTTACAATGCTCAATGATTAACGTTAGGTCAGGAGGCAGTTTAAGCATTGCAGGCAGCACATGTAATAAAAAGTGCAGTAGTGTCTCCTAATTCTACATTTTCAGGGAAGCCAAAAATCGTAAATTGTTACGATGATTACAATTTTCATTATCATCAGTTTTGGCTTGAAGGATTTAATAGTTCGATCCTGATTGCAGACAGTAGCCTGGAGATCATGAATAGTAGTGGTGTTACAGGCCATTGCTTTCTCATTAAATGCAATTTTCTGGCCAAAAGTTTCAAGAATGATCGCATTCTGTTGGGTATAGGTTTTTAGATCATTAATCTCAGCCATCAGTTTAGAAAAATTACTTCCACTCTAGCAAGTGAGCTTTTCTGTGCTTGGAGATCTGCCATGATGCTGAAGGATGAGGTCTAGTATGCTGCAGTACAGTGTAGAATAATTGAATATAAGTAGATGATGGGTCAAAATGACTTACAAACTGTGTCAGGCAGTAAGATTACAGGATGGTCACAAGAGCTGGTACTGAAGAAAGATCTGGTGAAGGCTGGATGAGGTTAGACTGCAGTGATTCCTGCAGAGATTCTGAATTATGCTGCCATCTTCTGCCTGGTCAGGCCATGACCCCTCTCCAGCCCTCTTTCACATGGTGGACATAGTGTGTTATGTAATCGTATTTGGTCTCAATCCTTGTTGAATTCAACATTGTACATATTCTGCCGGGAGACCTCCTTTAGTTCCCATGGTTAGATTTAGTATCCTGGGGACAGGGTGTCGGTGGCTGTGCCTACCCTGGAACTCCTTTCTGTCTATTTAAAGGAGGCTTCCCCAGTAGAAGCCAATAAGAAGGGCCTAAAACATACTTGTTCCAGCAAGCTTTTATTAATTAATTGTTTAATGTTAGTGGGATAGATAGATGTATTTTAAATTTGCTCTGAGATGAATTTGATATACATTTTAGCGATGATTTTATACTGTTATTTGCTGGTTGTATTGTATGGCTGTGCCAGTATCACTTCATTTCTTCAGGTAATTCTTATGTTTTGCTTGTTGCATTATACCTTTGTGGTTGATTCTTGACCCCGGTCGACCCCTGAAAAAGGGATTGTAATTGTCTCAGCAGACTTACCCGGTTAGCAAACTCAAATAAATAAAAATAAATTTCTTTCACTCTGTCCTATCGTCTTCCTTTACTTTCTGCTATCCTTTTATTTCTTATCAGGGTGGCCACCTGATATTCTCCCAATCCTGTTGCTTTTATATCCCTTTGCCTTAAAACAAACACAGCCTGACCCCCCATTTATGGGAAGCATTATTGTATCTTGTTGAAAAGGCAGTATGATTATTAAGGTATTTCCCTGCTTACAAAGCCTTGTGTTTATTGTTGCCATGGTATCCTGTTGGAGCACTGTCTAAAGAATAGTAAATGAAAGTCCTGCTGAGTATGCACCTTCTCGCCGCTCAGGCAGCCCAGCGACTGCACACAATCGCTACTGGCCAGCTCCTTGTATGTATGATTGAGAGGAATGCAGCCCAAAAGAAAATATTATAAATAAGTAAAGAAACAGCTTGTTACAGTTTTGTGGGTCATGAAGTGCTGCTAAGTGTGCAAGAGCACTGAGCTGCTTCAGACAACAGAAATGAAATGCAGACTGAGTGTTGGTGGGTGGGGACCAACACCTTAAAATAAAGTGAAATAAAGGCAGATTAACACCCTGGTGAGCCAAGGGACTTGGAAAATGTCCTTGCCAGAGTGTCTGCCTTCTTTACGTAAAAATGTGCCCAGCTCTCTGAAAATGTGGAAGTTGTTACTCGCTGCACACAAAGGCGAAATTGAAAGTTATAAGCAATGGCTGAAAGATTTCAGCCATCTAGAATTTTTGAAGGGTCCCTAAGAACCAAAATGCTTACTACACTACCAAAATGAATAGGGGACACGTTTCTTTGATTTATTAAAGCTGCCCAATGTTCCTTTTCTCCTCTGAATAAGGAAAATATGTTTATGATGGTTTTGGGTTATTGTACACTCAGACAGCATTTTCCATTACAAAAATAAGCACATAAAGGAGCACACAGTTATCTGCCTGGTTTTCTAATAGGAAAACTCTAAACGCTTCTAAAATTAGAGACATAGGGCAGGATTCACAAAGGGATGCGCCAGCTCATCCCCAGAATGTGCCAGAGGGTGATTCAGGCAGGTCGACCATGCGCTGGCGCAACCACAATGTGCCACAAACCACCTGTAATGATATGTGGCGATCTGTAGGGGCCATGAGGGGTGTGCCCATGAATACACTGGGTGCAGCCCATTCAATAGTTCACCCTGTGGTGTGCCTGAAAGTCCCAGGTTGCAACCACGTGAAAGATAAGTCCAAAAAAGGTGTAAGTCAGGGGTCACCTACAGGCTGACCGCCACACTGCAGGAAGCAGCACAGGCACCTGACCACCCTGACAGCCCAGTGAGCCCCCCAAGCCTCATGCCCCCTACACTGCTACCCCTGTCAGTGTTACTGGACACGCCCCCAATCCCTGTACAAAGCCACCCCAGCGGTAGTAGTAGTGGTGACAATGCCCCCAAACCCCATATAGAGCTGCTCATGGCAGCAGAAGTAGTGGTGATGACCCCCTGATCCCAGTACAAAGCCACTCACGGCAGTGGTAGAGGCTGAGATGACCCCCAATCCCTGTACAGGCCACCACAGCGCAGTAGAGATTCAGATGGCCCCCTGAGCACCTGTACAATGCCGCCAAGGTGTCTCTAGACCACAGGCAACACCCCCAGCCCCAAGCACCCGGTATAGCCGCCACTCATGGGAGACATGTGGACAGCCCCCATGTACACTCAACCCACCTCCACCCCACACCCCAGCAAAGACTCACTGTCGGGCGGGTGGCTCAGCCCACCAGATACCACCACTGCCACCCACCAACTGAGCTGTCTGCAAAACATTGACAATGAAAAATAAATTAACCACACACCAGTCCCAAACCAGGAACCACTGCTGCCATAGACTGTCATCTTCACCCACCATACCAGATAGCCAGCTCAAACTGACCCTCCCAAACTAACCCCTATTTCCTTCTTCCATTAGCTCTTCCTCACTATACAATTCCTATCCTCTTTCTCAACTTGTGCCATTTGTTCTCGCTGTACTCTCACACTTGTTATTAACACAAGCACTCAAACTGAGTCATTCAATTTGAGTCATCCATATCATGGGTTACCAAGTATAGTAAAGTACTGTGCCAGTTTATATTTTTACCAAGTTTTCTGAAATAAAGATAGAATACTGATTAAGTGTCAAACAGCAACCTCTTTAAAAAGAGATAAATCATTATGCATGTTAATTGTTCTACATTCATTTATCTCTTCATTTGTCTGTTATACAATGCTGTTTCACTCATTTACATTTATTTAATGAATACTTTATAAACTTTTGAAGCAAATAAAAATCAAGACAAAAACATACAGTACCACACCAGAAATTGAACAGTAGATAATAAGAGCCTATAAAGACAATCTATGCATACTGCAACTATTGATACAAAATAGTATGAACAATAGAAAAACAGATACCTATCCCCACAACAATCAACATGAAACTTGAAAAGCAAACACAGAAATAGGCCCAGAATTAAGAAACCAGATAAACTCCGTCAGTATCCCAATAATACATACATAATAGCTGAGCATATCTAACTATAAGGAGTATCAACATCAGTAAGAACAAGAAAACATGCTGCTGCAGCAAGGATAAAGCAGGAGGGAATGGGGGTGGCAACCTCTAAACACCTATATTATGTAATCGCACCACTAAACCAACCCAATAGTAAATAATTCCCTAAACCTCTGAAGAGAAAATCATGAACAGGGAGAATTGAGCCTACCCAGAGACAGACTAGCCCTAAAGTGAAATATAAAAGGCTGCCATTTTCGATAAAAACACCAGAGTTTGCCTGCCACCAAATACGACAGCCTCTCAAACCCTGCCAATTTCAACATTCTGTCTACCCATTCATCTAAAGATGTTATATCAGTTGTACACTACCTATGTAAAAGACGATGCTTAGCTTCCATAACAGCAGCCATAAACCATTCCCATCAAAACCTGTTTGCCATTGGAAGCCTTAGGATATTACCTAAAACTAATAGAGAAGCATCCTTTGAGATCTTTAGTCCAAACTGACTCCACATAAGAAAGTATTTGATTCCACCACATCGACAGTTTGGGACATTACAGCAGGAGATGAAGTAGAGTACCCTTTGCCTGATCACAATGGCAAAAATGAGTATTCGGCTTCAAGCGCATATTATATAAGGAGGCAAGGGTATGATATCAGTGTAACAAAGTCTTCAACTGAATTAATTAGCCAGCAGTGTCCCTGCAGGCACCAAAAGTGTTAGCCTGGGCTCGAGCCCACTCCTCAGCAGAAAGTGTATAACCTAGCTTCCTTTCCCACTTTAACTTTTATCAACTTGTACTCAGAGTGTACTCATCCAGTAAGGCTTGATAATTGCCCCTGGTTTGGGAGAGAAAGACAGTGACCCTCTATAGACAACTTCCCAAAACATGCTTCCATTTCCAAGGACCAGGCAATTTAAGCTGACCCCACCTGACAATGAAAGATACCGGAGTTGGATGTACCACCAGAGATTGAAGAAGGCAAGGAAGCCTCTTCTGGAGGTCACTGAAAGATTATTAAATACCTAGAATCAGGAGAAAAGAGGACCCCAGTCACTTTCAGACCCCTCTGGTGCCACACTGGGCAATATATGGTGCACCCCTATATGTAGTGCTGAGTTAAGCCAGAGGGCCAAAAATACAGAGGAATATCCCACTGGTAGCTCAAAATACCTTTGTAATCTTCCAAACATGAAAAGCATATTCCTGAGTAGGGGAACGCCAAGGGATATACTTAGAATCCTGAGGGGGGCACCTCTGGGAGGAAATTGCCAGCCCAAACCAGTTCCAAGTCTAACCAACAAGGAGAGGGAATTAAACAGCTCTGGTGAAACCACACCCAAACTGAATGAAAACCAGATGCAACATAACAACCCTTAAACCAGTGAGAGCAAAACCCCTTTAGTATATAGGGGCGATGAGATGAGCAAAGAAAGATGAGGCTTGCTACCCTCCATAAAACCCAGAAATCACAGCAGAGAATCACTTCCATACCACTTCAGAAACTATAAGCACCAGATATAGAATAACATACAAAACATTGGGAAGAGTCATCATTCCCAAGGCCTCTACTTTACCCCAAAGAGATAAATGCAGGTGCTTCCATCTGGTCATGTCCTCCTTATGCTTACTAAGAAGTGAAGCAAAGTACATAGAGGGCCATTCCTGCAGTTTGGGAGAAATAAAATACCCAAATATTTAATAGTACAGAGAAACCCAATGCAACCCCAGAACAGGTGCCAAGTAAGCAGCACAAGGAGGGTTCAAATGGAGACATCTGTTTTACTCCAGTTATTCCTTAAACCAGACAGGGAAGTAAAGTATCTAACAATTTAATATGACTGTGCCCTTACAGAAATATAGGTGTACTTGTACATGCAGAATGCACGCAAATGCTTAATTGTGCAATGTTTGCATGCAGTTCACATATACAAAGTGAACCTATGCAAACCAGGTCTAAAAGCAAATCAGGTTCGAATGCTGCAAGCTTGACATGTGCACAGCAGGTATACTGGTGTGAGCATCTTCTAAATATTACATCAGATTCGCATGCTGCATGCTTGACATGATGCAGCAGTTAAGCTGGTGTGAATATCATTTAAACATCACATCAGGTTCATATGCTGCACGCTTGCCATGTGTGCAGCAGCTAGCTGGTGCAAATCTCATCTAAAAACACACATCAGTTTTTTTATACTACTGCCAGCAATTAGTCATTAAAATACATTTTTATTTGAATTCTATAACAAGTAGGTAAACTCAGTAATTCTGATCCTTTTGCAAGTTATTTAATGGCTTTTGATTTTTGTCATTAAATCACCATTAATTTATAAAGTATTATTTGCTTACTGCATTAAATGCCTAGAGATATAGCAAGTCAACATCCCTATTCCAGATGTATGAAGAGGGAATTCTGTGTGTGAAACCTTTCCTTTTGTTTTGGACCATGCAAATTCCTTTTGCATATTTAGTACTAGAAATGTGTTTCTCCATGACCGTTTCATCTCACTTACTTTCCTTTGTCATTCTGTATTGAGCATATAGACTATGGCCATGCTCAGCACTCTTTGTGTTGAGAAGGGTCTTGGAAGCATGCACCATACCTCACATTTTGTCATTGAAATGAGGACATGGACACTCAAAATGAGAGAAAATGAGAGACACTAACCCACATAATGATCAGGACAGATAATGAAACATGGAGATACAGTATCTCAGAACATGATGGATACTATTGCATTAGCACCTGAGAACACATTTCTACCATTAAGCAGGGTGCCATTTAGGTAGGGAAGAGGGGCAGTTGCACCTCCCAATATTTGTGCCTAGGTTGTTCTTATGCTGTGGCAAACATGGCTTTAAATTTGATTTAATCTTTTGCACAATAAGTGCCTATCTGGCCTGTGTGTGCTCACTCTGCAGGTGCTCTTCAGACTCAACTGTATCTGTATTGTGTTGTCCACTCTCTCCACCTATTAGTGGTGGCACAATCACATATGATGTGGATGAGCTCCAACCAAGAAAAAGGCATGAGCCTTGCAAGTGTGACACTGTCTTTCACAACACAGAGTAGACATACTGCACAGTACAGTTTGGAGGCTCAGTGAGCACTTAACTCTCAATAGCAGTGTTGTGGCAGCATATTTTGTTGTGCTGCTCTTAGTGAGTCTCCATCTCCCTGGTTACTGAAGGGGCAGAGGGTGAGCTAGAAGCTAACTCAAGACTAGGCTATCTACTTACTCTTCTAGGCCCGTCTTACAAAGTAAAACAGCACAGACCTCAATGGCAGCAAGCTAGGCTTAGCAGCAGTGGTGACAGTGGTGTGGGTGGCCTTCACAGGCTTTGATCAGTGCAGTGTGGCAGCAGCCAAAGCAGCAATCAAAAGAAGCAAGCAACACAGGTTGGGTGGGTTTGGTTGGTGAGGTGACTTTGCTCACAGACCATGCTGGGGACCTGTGACAGATCGTTCTAGCATCAGCTTCTGGCAAATAAGAGGAGGGTAGTGGACTGAAAACTGGCTGGTGGCACACTATGCCAGGTTGCAGGTTCTGGCCATATGGCCAGGTAAGTAAAAAGTAAATCACTTTTTACAGGGGATTGGGGAAGGGGAAGGACTGAAATATTGATGTGTTTTTCACATTTCTTTACCTTTGGGTGGCTTCATGACCCATAGGGATGAGTACTGAATGGAATGAAGTCAAGGAGAAAATAGGGACAACATTCTTTTTGGGGTAGGGGCAGAACTTCAGCCAGGAAAAATGGTTAGTAACTGGTGGGTTTAAATCCAAATCTGATGCACTGCTCCGAGGTATATACAGATGAATCTTATGCATTTGAATTTTTTAATTTGAGTATCATTTTCAGTCAAACCAAATAAGTTGTACCTTTTAGAGATATTTACAGACATTCTAGAGCTGTCCCCTGCATTCCCAGACAGTTGAGCAGTATGGTATGCACAGACTATTGGAGCCCCACTATAGTCAGTCTTATGCCCCCTCATGAAGCTGACCTCCACATCCCCATGCTCAGGCACATTATGACAAAGGGCATCAGATACTGCAGGGTGTGCACCATTGAAATGAATGGGGGTAGGAGGATATCAGATAAGGAGTTACCTGACTGTGGAGAGCTTTAAAGTTGCTCTTAAAACCTATTTTCTCTTGTCTATCCTGAACACTAAGTTATGGATCTAGTGGTTTTAATTAGTTTTATAATTTTAAGATTTTAGCTGTTGTAAAAGTGCTTTGATATTTTTGAATTGTGCTTTGTATAAATAAAGTTATTATTATTATTATTTTTAATTACTATTTTATACATTAGTAATGGAGAGTTGGAGATTAAGTAAGGTGACCGCTTGACTAATAAGGGCCTTGTTAGTAGAACAGTGACCTTCATTATTCTCCAATCACCATCATAATGTATAAAATAGTAATAGAAAAAACTCCATTCATTTCAAGGGGTATACCCCAGCACTCTGACTCATGGACATCATCTCATAAAGATTCCTGCCTCTGGCTCCCTAGGTACTTAAGTAAGAAACATTTTACTTTTATCTATTCTTGGTGGGTTGTCTTATAGCAGCATGGCCTTACCAGCTACAGTGTGTGTTCATGGGGGGCAGGGGACTGGCCGTGTGTGTGTGTGTGTGTGTGTGTGTGTGTGTGTGTGTGTGTGTTGAGTTATTGTTACTTTTGTGTTTGCACCATAAAGTCTTTTGGGAGGGAGCACTCAAACTATGGAGAGAAAATAGTAGCAAGCAAGACAGAAGTAATTAAGTGGTTTTGTGGGTAGAGTTGTGTATTGGGGTGGGGAAAACATGTGTTTCCATTGGTATGTTTGCTGCAGTTTTACTGTGAAACTGAGATGAGTGAGAGAAGAAAACTGAAAAGCATAGCAGTGGCTACAAGCATGCCGCATGCATGCAGATGCATTCAGATACAGTTTGTATTGAAGTACAAGTGAACCATATGTGTGCAGACAGTGTGGCTTAGTGGTTAAATGCAATGAACTACAAGCCAGGAGACTTAGAGGCATAAAGACCTGGGTTTGAATCTCATCATCCCCACTTGTGTGTGGTATGATCCTGAGCAAGTCACTTAACTTACATGTTTACAGTTATCAATGACCACTTGTTTTTGCATGCATGCCACATGCATGCAGTCTTTCCCAATTTAACATAACAATCATGGTTTCCACACTTGCTTACTGCATGTATGCCATATGCGTGAAAATGGTTCCAATTTAACATTTAAATCATACTTGCAGCATGCATATCACTTTGGTAGTTTTATGTGCAGCATGAAAACATTTCATATAATTATTTCTGTAAGGGTTGGGTTGTTCCATTCACCCTAGTAGGGCATACATATTACACATTTGTGATGATTACCCATTGACAGTGTGGACACTACAGAAATACATCTAACTTCTGTAAAGAAAAGTATCTAACAATAGAATAAGAGTGTGTAAAGAAGAAACAGGGTTCTTCAAAGTAAGAAGAATATCATCAGCAAATAACATGGCTTTGTAGGGAATCCAGCCCACCTCTAGCTCTTGAATATCAAGATTCACATATTTTTTGGGCAAAAGGCTCAACAGCAAGCAGAAAAGAGCCAGAGACAGGGGACAGCCCCTGTCGCATTCTCCTGCCTAACTGAAAAGTAGAGGATAATCTCCCATTAGTAAGAACTCCAGCTTACAGGAAGGGATACATAACTTGAACACAATGAAGAAAACTAGGAACAAAACCAAACTTATACAAACCTGCAAATAAATAAGGCCACTCAACAGAATCAAAGGCTTTCTCCATGTCCAATGCCACTACTATGGTGGCCTCAGACAATGAAGCAGAAGCCCATATTAAATCAATTAAATGACAAATATGATCCCCCATCTTGCCCCCCACAGAACCAACCTGATAAGAGTGTATCAAACAAGGCAACACTTCAGTCAATGGAATGGCTAAGATCTACACCAGGATCTTATAATCTAAGCTGAGGAGAGAGATAGGGCGGTAACCAAAACATTGAAAAGGTTTCTCATCTTTCTTAACTAAGACTGTAATAACAGCATCGTTCATAGTCAAGGGAAGCTTACCTGTCTGCCAGGTCTCAGCTAAAGTGTCAGCAAGCAGAGGGTACATCAGATCTCTGATCACTTTTAAAACCAACAGGAAACTCATCAGGCCCCGGAGTTTTACCTCCACTCAATTGTTTAACCATGACCTGAATCTCTAATGGCATCATGGGGCTCTCCAGCTCCTACTGCTGTGCATCTGTAAGAGGAAGAATGAGGGAATCCAAAACTTCCTGAATATTCATAGCTGGGGTCCTCTGCAGCTTTCTAGAAGTATACAACTGGGAGTAATAGTCTCTAAAAGTTGAATTAATCCCTCAGAATCTGTGATCAGGGTATCCCCATGACGGCTCCCTTCTGCACCTTTTCCCCATACCCTCTGGTTATCCACCTCTGGCACTTACCCTCTGTTTCTAGCACTTGTAGTATTGTTTATCCACCTAGGCTAGTTTTTAGATTGCACTTACATTTTTGTTTCCCACTGTTATGTTACATTATTGTTAAACCCTCACTGAATGCTTAAGGTCACATTGTATTTGTTAATTCACCTTCATGGTTTGCCCTTTAGTCTATATTATCCTGATTTTATGTACCATTGTATTAACCCTCACTGTAAATTAAAGTTTTAGCCTACAGTATGTCATGTCTCATGATTGTTGTATGTAACTGGACACGTGTGTAAATGGGCAGCAATGCTCACATGCCTTTCCAGTATAACCAATAAAAATGAAATGGATCCCAGGAATTTTATGGGAGACTTCCATCTGCTTAAGTCGATATCGCTAACAAATGATCCGTTCATTCAGCCTCCTCCTAATAGGCTTGCCTGGTCCTGTAAAGTCCAAATCCCCTGCTGTGTATTTAAAGAAATCATTTGAAATCTATGGTCTCTAATATGATAAATAAAGGAAGGGTAACTCTGACCCACCTTAAGTTGTTGTTCAAGAGGCAACAGCTGCTTTTTCAATGCTTGCAACCTAGAATATCTTTCTTTCTTGTGGGCGGATATGTAGGAAATGATTTTGCCACACAGAGAAGCCTTGAGACCTTCCCAGACCCACCTGGGAGCAACCTTCCCATATTGTTAGTGTTGATAATCCTGAACCTCTTGCAGATCCATTCCATGAACTGGGGATCACTTAATAGACCAGCATTACAGCAACAATATCTATCCCCAGCATATGCTCCCTCCTGTAGGATGTAAAAGTAATAGGGGAATGGTTAGAGATGACCATGGGTTCAATAGTCGTTACCAGGGTTCCTTTAACTAATTAATAGAAACCAGGATAAGATCTATCCTGCTATAAGTCTGTTGCAAAGGAGAGAAATAGGTATAGTCCCTAGCAACAGGATGAACTTAACTGAATGGCTGCAGGATCGGAGGACACTACCAGAGTAGTGGGATGACAGAGAAAGCCAAAAATAATGCTGATTATCATTTTTCTTTTTGTTAGTTTAGCAGGGACAAGCATCACTAAAAGCAGAACAGATGCTCACTTACTTAAGTAGATTCAGTCAAAGGCTGGAGCGGGAGCAGAGAGAATTGGGGATGGCTGAAGTAAAAGATTTCTTTCCTCTTTGTTACCTTTTTGTTCCCTTCAATTTGTAGGCTACTAGCTTCCCATCTTAGGAGGGGACCAACAAAATGGAGAGCTTATATTGCCCTCCCCACACACATCCTAGTGTAATGCAAAATAAATAGGCACTATGATTTGACTGACATCTGGAATGTCCAGACAAGAACAGGAAGGGTAGGAACAACAGAATAAGTAGAACGGGCTTGAGGGAAGAACCGCTGAAGTAACAGTTCCAGGTGTAGAGGGCAGACTCAGAGTGAAGTAACCAGAGAAGAGCTCAGAACACCTCATACTCAGCTCAGAAGGGAAAGGAAGAAAAGAGAGAAAACACAAAAAAGAAAAAGAAAGAAAAAAAAATAAGGAGGGGTCAGATAAAACAAAGCCAGACAAGCAGTGAAGAGAGAAGATGCTGGGAGTGGTGCAAAGTAGTGGTTGTGGGGCAGCAGTCTTCAGGAGAACCTTCTGGATACTGTGGGGATGTCCTATCTGCAGACACCTCTCTGGGCTGAGGATGGAGGTTTCTAGTCTCTGGGTGTAGCTGTCTTGTATTCAGAGGTCTCCGCCCCACCCAGGGACCATAAAGTTAGCTGCTGCTTCCCTGAAGGTTGCTAAACAGGAGAAGTGGATGGCCTATGGTGGGCTTGGTGAGGGTGAGGAGGTGGGACTGAGACACGTGCCCATCTGGTACAACTTCAGAACTCCTACACCATCTTGGCAGAGTGGGAAGGTCCTTCTGTGACACCAGAAGTAGTAACCAGGAGGATGAGCGGGTCTTCCACACTGAGCCCCAAAGGTGGGTGGCATGGGACCCTAGAAGAGGAGGAGGAGGAGGAGAAGCAAATCCTGATGGGGGTTTCCATCTCAGGGCAACAAAGCTGGGGACAGACAGTGAGGGGAAAGGGAGGTAAAGCGCCTATCCGGAGGCACTGCTTGAGGGATTGGGAGCAGATCCTGAGGATCACTTGGAAAGTAGTGAGAAAGAAGGAGCTGGATGTCATAATCCATCTGGGACAAATGACCTTTCAAGGGATGAGGCAGGGATAGGAATAGTGCTGGGGAGTTTAGGAAGTTGGGGAGGCATTTTGGTCAAGAGGTATGCTTTATGACATTCTCGGAGGTCCTTCTTGTCCTCAGCAAGGGGAGGATAGGGAATGCTGCATCAAGGATTTCAATACTTGACTGAAGGAATGGTGCATCAAGGAGGGGTTCAGCTTCATTGGGAACTGGGGCCCCAGTTGGTGGGATGCAAACCTGTAGAAGGTGACAGACCTCATTCAAACAGATGGGGAACCAAGGTCCTTAGTGAGTGGTTTAGATGCTTCACTTGTGTGCATTTAAGCCAGCCAAGTGGGGAGGTAGCAGGAGGCTGGAAGATAAAAACTGCCCCCCACAACAAGCTCAGGAGGCCTACAAAGAGTACCTGGAGGGAGAGGTAAACAGTAAGGAAGCAAATAACAATGAAAGCAAGGGATACAAAGAATAAGTAATAATAATCATAGTGGACACAACAAGGGACAACAAAAGGGAGAAAGACTGGATGGTGCCAACATAGACTGGAGAGCCATGTGTGCAAATGAGAGAAGTCTGAACAACAAGCTTGCAGACTTTGAGGCTACAATAGTGGAAGTAGACCTGGACTTGGTTGCCATCACAGAAACCTGGTGTAATGCAAACCAGGACTGGAAGGTGGCCATACCAATGTATCAGCTCTTTAGGAAAGACAGGGTTGGTAGAGAAGGGCAGGGGTGGCTCTCTATGTAAGGTACAACACGCAAAGCAAAAGCAACTCAGGGTGGAGCAGGAGGGGAAAGGAGATACTGTGGGTCACTCTGGAGAAAAGAAAGGGGCTGTAATTCAAACAGAGTGATCTACAGACCACCAGCAAGGGGAAAAGGGAACAAGGAAATGATGGAGGCAATACTGAAGATGAAAAGCAAAGGAGAGGTACTGCCAGTAGGAGACTTCAGTATGCTGGACATGGATTGGGGCTCTCACTGCAACTACAGTCAGGAGTAGGTACATGCTGGACTCCTGCAGGGGCAGTCCTCAAACAGCTTGTATGGGAACCCACATGGAAGGGCACTGCTGGACCTAGTATTAATCAAAGGAACAGTGTGGCAGGCGTGGGGACCACCTGAGGACCAGTGACCTCTGTACAGTGTGATTTCCTAAGAACTGGGACAGAACAAAATTATGCAAGGGGAAGGGTCCTAGACATCAGGAGGGAAGATTTTAAGAAAATAAAATAATGCCTCAGGGTCACCCTAGCAGGGTTAGGAGAACTGTGGCAATCGAGGAATGGTGGGAAAAATAAAAGAGGGCACTACATAACCTGCAAACCTATGTGTCAGGCAGCTCAATAAGGGCAAAGAAGAAAGAGACCACTATGGTTCTCTAAGGAGATAGTGAAAAGGTTGAAGCAAAAAAAGTGGGCATTTAGAAAGTACAAACAAATGCAAAATAATGGAGATAGGGAGACTTACCAAGAGAAACAAAGGGAGACAGGGAAGGCAATTAAAAGATCAAAAGCACAAAAGAGGAAAGGATCACCAAATCAGTGAAAAAGGGAGATAAAACATTTTTAGATACTGCATTTAAGTGAAAAGAAGAATGGCAAAGGGAGGGATAGTAAGATGGGAAGGGGAAGGAGTGGTGAGGAGAAGACCACAAAAAGCAGATATATGAAATATTTCTGTTCAGTATTCACAGAGGAAGGGAGTAGATACGGGCTAAGGATTGAGGACAAGGGTATAAAGAGACAGGAAGTGGACACAAGTCCATTTACAGAAGAAACAGCACCTAAGGAATTAACAAAGTTAAAAGTGAACAAGGCAATGGGGAAGACGGGGTGCACCCCAGGACACTGAGGGAACTAAAAGAGTAGTTTGATCGCACCTGACAGCCCTTTCAACCAGTTGTTAAGAACAGGGCAGGCACTGGGGATTGGAGGAGGGCAGATGTAGTCCTACTGCACAAGAGTGGAAATATGGAGGAGGCAGGAAATTACAGGCCCTCTGCCTGACACTGGTAGTGGGTAAGGTAATGGACTCACTACTGAAGGAAAGGATTGTAGAGTACCTTGTTACCTATAATCTACAGGATCAGAGGCAGCATGGTTTTACAGGGGGTGGAGATCATGCTGGACAAATCTGATCAAGTTCTTTGATTGGGTAACTAGAGTGGTGCATCAGGGAGGTGCGGTGGATGTAGCCTACCTGGATTTCAGCAAGGCCAACACAGTTCCACATGGAAGATCATTAAACAAATTGGGGAGCCTAGGTGTGGGTCCTAAAATAGTAAAATGGGTGGCAAATTGGCTGGGCAATAGGATTGAGAGGGTGGTAAATGGTGTCCACTTTTGAGTGGACAAGGTGACTAATGGGGTACCACAAGGATCAGAATTAGGACCAGTCCTCTGCAATGTCATTTATTAGTGGTATTGCAGAAGGGCTGAAAGGGAACTCTGCCTTTTGTAGATGACACCAAACTCTGGGCACACCGGGAGGGAGGAAAGAATAAGGATGGACCTACAAATACTAAAGGAATGGTCAAGGGTTTAGAAGCTAGGTTTTAATGCAAAAAAAATGCAAAGTAATGGACATGAGCACAGGAACCTAGGGGCAACATACCAACTGGGGGAGAGAGAACTACTCGGTCACAAAGCAGTAAACAGACCTGGGGTGACAATCTCTGATGGTCTGAAGGTAGCAAACAGTGCAACAAGGTAGTGGGAAAGGTAGGCAGATGATGGGATGCACAGGTAGGGGAATCAACAGCAGGAGGAGGGAGGAGGAGGCATAATACCCTGTATAGATCTTTTTTTGTATTATTTGTTTATCTGCCCCATGCCTCATCCTGCCACTCCTTCGAGCCATTGCCAAGGACTTCTCCTCTGAGGCTCCATCACCCATCCCCGACCTCAAATCGCAACCACCTCAGGGCAATCTGATGTATCCCTTTGTCAGGTGGGTTTTCTTCTGAGGAGAAAGGGTCTGGCAGCCAATGGCATTGGCCCTGGGTGCTGCTGAGGTCAGGTCAGCATGTCAGAGTACCACAGATTTGCTTGTCCGGGCAGCCATCATCCAGCAGTTTGAGGCGCAATTTCTTGTGTTTTCCTCCGAATCCCTAATTGGGCCACATCTGTAGTGCTCCCGGTCTCCACCAGGGGTCGCTATAGAGTGAGGCATCTCCCAAGCCCACCCCAGGAGAGGAAGGGAGAGCAGTCCTCTGATGCTTAATCCTTTCCTTCTCCTGACAACCTCCCCAGGGCCCCAGTCCTGCTCATGAACCTGGGTCGCCAGTGTGGTTTGAAATAAGTTGCCAGCACCTCAACCCTCTGTCGCTACCCGGCCAGCCACTCCTGTATAGGTCATTGGTGAGACCACACCTCAAGTACTGCATACACTTGAAGGCCCCATCTCTGCAAGGACATAGATAGAGTGGAGGCAGCACAAAGGAGGGCAACCAAAATGGTGCATGGACTGCATCAGAAGCCCTATGGAGAATGGCTCAAGGAATAAAATATGTACTCCCTGGAGGAAAGGGGGATATGATAGAGACATTAAAATACTTCACAGGTAAAACAAGGTACAAAAGGAAGCATATTTCAAAGAAAAAGTTGCTTGAAGACAAGGGTCACACTATAAAGACAGAAGGGGAGGCTCATAGGTAATTGGAGAAAGTGCTTCTTCATGGAGAGAGCAGTGGATGCTTGGAACAACCTTCCAGTGGAAGTGGTGGGGGCTGAAATGGTTGCAGGATTCAAGACTGCATGGGATAGATAGAGAAGGTTATTGGAAGTAAGGGGGGGGAAGCCCAGGGACTGAGTAGGATTATTGGTGTCAGTATAAGTAGGGAAATTATTGGCAGACTAGGTGGGCCAAGAGGTCATTATCTGCCCTCAGTTTCTATGTTTCTGTGTTTCTTTGTAACCTCCAGACATCCTGGTGCCCATGGTCATCCTGAAGCCTAAGTAAAGCTGCTAGAACCAGGGATATCAAGCCTAACTGAAGTACCACTGCTATCACAGAGATTGTCAAGAACTCATTCGTGTCCCTGCCCAGTATGATCGTCCCCTTACCCTTATACATACATACATACATACATACATACATACATAATTACATAGTTGCCAGCAGATTAGGCCTATTGGTTTATCTTATCTGCCCAATGCAGCTCAATGGTAGCACACTTTGGCTGCTCTACCATCCACCATTTCACCCCCCATCTCCTCTCTGTACTACTCCGGTGATCTCCTTGCCCCACCTTCATACTGTGCCTCTGTGCCCATCCCATCACTTCTTGAAACCCCCACTGTTCCCATTTTACTAGATCATCTGGTAGAGCATTCCAGGGTACCACCACCCTATCTTTGAAATAGTGATCCTTCACCTCTCCCTGAACCTCCCCTGCCTGCTTCAGACTATGGCCTCTTGTAGTCCCCTCTTACCTCAGCTTGAGCAAACCTCCTCACTCCCTTTATTGAACCACTTCAGGGTATCCAGTGAACAAGGCGGCTGCAATTGATCACTTACAAAAATGGTGACCCTGTGCTCAGGGCTACCTTCAGGGTAACGACTGGATTCCTGGGTGGGTGAGGGAGGTGATGGGAAATGCCGCATGTATACATGCATGCACATGTGGGGGTGGGAAGGGGAGGAAAGGTATGCAGGAGGGGTGTATCTGGCAGCTGCTGAGCTGGTCCGCTAGCATGGTGGGGAGTGTGGTTGGTTAGAGGTGCAGGGTGCAGGGTTGGTCTGATGGTGCTGCTTTTGTCGCAGGTGGCTTCTTGTTTTTAAGTATTTCATCTCCCCCAACACACACCCTCCTGGAGCTGAGAATCCTTTAGTGGGGTGCGGGGTGCAGGGGAGCATCCCCCACATTAGGAACACAACCCGTAGTTCTTGGTGCCCTCTTGCAGTTCACTGTGAGTGTGCATCACTGAATTCATTTTCAGCAATGTACACTCACCCAAACAGCGATCGCTATTCTCAATCACTATTATGACATAGAATACCACATCAGGTATTTGAAGGTCTCTATCATATCCCCCATCCCCCTCTTTCCTCCAGGGAGTACATGTTCAGCTATTTGAGTCTGTCTTCATGTGACAACCCTCCATACCATTGATCGTCCTCTGCTCTTCTCTGGATCTTCTCCAGAAGTGTGATGTCCTTTCAAGGCATGGTTGCCAGAACTGCACACAGTACTTCAAATGTGGCCTCACCAGTGAGGTGTACTAGGAAGTATGACCTCCTTTCTCCTGGACATTATACACCCAAGCATTTTGTTTGCTATGGCCGCTGCCTTACTGCATTGTCTCGAATGGTTCCCTTTAGTGCCAGTCATAACCCCCAGGTTCTTTGCCATTGTTTGATACAGCCAGCTGTATCCCCCAAGTGGTAGATATACTCACTGGTTCCTACTATCAAGATGCAGAACACTGCATTCATGTGCATTGAACCCCATCTTCCACGTGTGGGCCCAGTATTCTAGTTTCTGCAGGTCACCCTGTAGTGCCTTCCTTCCTTCTTCCTATCCACTACTACCCCAGTTTGGTATCATCAGTGAATAAGCTCATTTAACTACCTATCTGCTCTCCTATGTCTGAGACATACATATTAAAATGGAAAGAGCCCAAGACTGAGCCTTGTGAGACCTCGTTGATGACCTCTCTGGGTGTTGAGACATCACCCTTACCACTACCCTCTGTTGTCTATTCCCAAGCCAATTTGCTACCCACCCCACCAATTTGTCTCCACCCCAGCTCCCTTAATTTCCAAATTAGCCTTTTATATGTGATGTCATAGGATATGGGATTTCAAGTCATAGAAACAGGCAGACAAATCATAAGGTGCATAAAAATGCTTGGAAGTGTTTGTCATTTTATTAGAGCTCAAAACAATAAGCCAAAATACAGAAAATAAAGGTTAGCATAAGGTTAGCATGTCTCAGCTTAGCATGGCATGGCTTCAGCCTCCTGCTGAACACCCTGAAGGTCTTACACCTTCCCTTGCCTGTCAGCAACTGACCGCCCTATCTAAAAAAAAAACTAGCCCCAGTGGCAGGCTTAAATACATTTCTAAGAGTGATATCACCATCAGGTGACAATGTAACTGCCTGTCTCCCTCCAATTTCTTCTTTTATACATTACTAAAGTCCCTTTACAATCTGCTATCTGATGTGGACTAACAGAATGCATCATGACATATAACATTCTCTAGACATCTAGACATATATTACTCAGAAGCTTACTAACTTCTTAATTATGATCTGTGTCCTCATAATAGGGTTAGGACCTCCTTGGACAGTGACCTCACATCTTAGGATCACTATAAAGTCCTACACTAGGGGCCACTGCTGCCCTATAGGGTTCGGTTCCACAGGAGGCTTCCCTTGAAACAGCAGAGTCCACACTTGTTTGTGAACTAGGGCCTTTGGAAAAGTTGCTACATTGGGGCTCCTTCCATTCTCTAGAGACCCACTTATTAAACAGGGTAAGTTCCTATTTATACAACATGACAATATGCTGACAAGATATAGTAACTTGTACTGGTTTGGCTGGAGTGGGTTCTGTTGGAGTTTTGTCCCCAGTTAATATTATAAGTTTTCCAGACTGTGAGTACCAGATCTATAACATCAATACAGCACCGCAGGTAATGGAACCTTAATATACATATAAAGCAGCACTGTGTAGCTCTGCTACAGTTTCTGGGATAGCAAGGGAATGGAAGAATGAGGGCACGCCCTCTTCTCACATCTCCTGCTAACTCAGTAACTGCAGAATACATACTCTACTATTGTTTATTTTCTTCCATTTTGTGTGATTATTATGTTTTTCATATTCTCTCACACAACAAACTCTTCTGCCTTCTCCTGAGCAGACAATTTCTAACTTCAGAGGTTCCTAATTTTAAGAGCACTTTACCTAGTTCTCTTCCTTTATGGGGTGGGGTGTACACCTAAGACAGGGGTCACCCTGTCACACAGGACCAAATCAAAAGCCTTGCTGAAGTCCAGGTATAAACGTCAACTGCTCTCCCCAACCAGGAACCTAGTCACCCAGTTGAAGAATTTGACCAGGTTTGTTTGACATGAGTTCTTTTGGGCAAACCCATGTTGGTTTTCATCCTGAAAACCATTTACATCCAGAAACTCCTCCATCTGGTCTATCAAGAGGCCTCCAACATTTTCCCCACTATGGATGTCAGGCTGATAGGTCTGTAGTTTCCCCAGATCCTTCCAAGGTTCACTCTTGTGGAGGGGCAGTACATTTGCCAAGCTCCAATCCAGAGGGACCCATCCCTACTGGAGGGAGGAACTGAATAGTTCCATCAACGGAGTTGCCAAGACATCTGCCAGTTCAAGTTCATGAAAGAAGGGGGACCATCACTATTGGGACCATAGACAGACACTAAAGTATATTATACAATGGCAGAAAGAATCCTGGCTTCTGATTGATCAGTTGGCTGTCACAGCTGAGATGTTATCCTGGCATAACATCCCTGCTGACTGTTTGTAGGGTATGGAGCATGCTGATGATGAGCTATTTTTTTTCTTGAGAAACAAAAATATTTTCACACACTAACAAAAACATTCTTTCAAATTATTTTTTAACTATAAAACAATAATCCATTGTATAATAAGATAATGCCCTCCTGGGTGGGTGTTATGCTGGGATAACATCCTTCTCGGTGTTGGATGCCCTTGGCCAGGTGGCCTGGCCCAACCACCCGAGGTGGATGTTATCTCAGCATAACACCCACCATGTCAGGCATTATTCCTTTAATCTGAACCATCTACAGTAACCACTACTAGACTCCACCATCCCTGAGGATCCCCGCACAACTGACTGGATGACCCAATTGACATCCTTAATATGTAAAATCATAACTCCCAGCTTCTTAAATGTATAGAGGAGTGCAGCAACCAATGCATTGAATAGGAAGAACCTCCCCAGCTACTGATCAAACAGGACTTCAGCATGTTTGCAGTTCATTACATCACTAGGTAAGGAAAAAGTCTGGCCCCATTCGATGCATGGGAAATGGCAGATCTCGCCCAACAACTAACACACCGAAATCTGAACAATGAAAAATCATATACACAAATTCCGCAGTCTTGGAAACAAGATCTCAGACCTGCAGGCAACAATGACAGAGGCTAAAGTGGACATAGTAGCCATTACTGAGACATGGTTCACCAGTAATCATACTTGGGAGACTTCAGTACCTGGCTATGTACTGTTCAGAAGAGACTGAGGTGCAAAGGGGGCCCTTTATGTCAATGAAAATATCAAAGCTACGCTAAATTCAGAATACGCATAAAGAACCAGAAGAACTGTGGATCACCCTGGAAACAGGAAATGGGACAGCCATACGAACTGGGGGTTGTCTACAGGCCTCCAGATCAGGAGAGGACACAGACACATTACTATTAGAAGATATACGAAACATGACACCTAAATGAGAGGTTCTGATAATGGAAGACTTCAACTTGCCAGATACAGAGTGGTCAATACCAGCAGGAACATCCACCAGAACTAGACACATAGTGGATTCTCTGCAAGGAGGGCCTCAAACAACTGGTACAACAACCCACAAGAGACAGGGCTATCCTAGATCTAGTACTAACTAATGGGGAAAGGATCACAGATCTCCAGATAGAAGTTCACCTGGGGGCCAGTGACCATCACATGGTATGGTTAATTTTGGCCACTAGAACTAAATCACCCCATTCCAAGGCAAAATATGTGACTTCAGAGGAGCTGGCTTTGATAAGATAGCCAACAAAGTTAAGCTAACCCTGGCAAAAAGAAATACAGGTGAGGGGGTACAGGCAAAGTGGGCAAGCATTAAGGATGCAGTACTTGAAGCAACATCCCATTGTGTTAGGGAGAAAAGCAAGCACAAAAAAAGGAAAACCACTATGGTTCTTAAAAACGTAGCAGAAAAGGTCAGAGTCAAAGGCTGAACTTCAGGAAATATAAGGGAACACAGCGGGGACGGAGGTAGGGAACATACAAAACTTCCCTAAGGGAAACAGGGAAGGCAATAAGGCAGACAAAGTCCCAAACTGAGGAAACACTAGAACGAACAGTAAAGAAGGGGGCAAGACTTTCTATAGATACAGTAGTGAAAGGAGAAAGTCCAGAGGGGTATTGCTAAAATCAAAGGGATAAGGGTGTGTGTGTGGAGGAGGACTAAGGAAAAGCATCTATCCTAAATAGATACTTATGCTCAGTATTTACTGAGGAGAAGGTAGGGCAGGGCAAGCAGCTCAGCACCATGGACACAGGGAGGAGGGAGGTGTGTACAAATCCCTTCACAAAAGAAAGGGTCCTACATGAACTCACTAAGCTCAGGAGGACAAGGCAATAGGACCTGATGGCATACATCCCAGGGTACTAAAGGAGCTAAGGGTGGAACTAGCATAGCTATTAGCAGAATTGTTTAGTGAGTTTCTGAGCACAGGAGAGGTCCATGAAGACTGGAGAAGGGCTCATGTGATCCCATGCCACAAGAGTGGTAGCAGGGAGGAGGCAGGGAACTACAGACCAGTCAGTCTTACCTCAGTAGTGGGCAAGATTATTGAGGCACTCCTTAGGAAAGGATAGTGCAACACCTGGAATCCACAGGTGCACAGGATCCAAGACAGCATGGGTTTACAACAGGAAGGTCATGTCAAACTAATCTCATAGATGTCTTTGACTGGGTAAACTGAGTGGTGGACCAAGGAGGTACAGCTGATGTCACCTACCTTGACTTCAGCAATGCTTTCTATACTGTTCCACATAGAAGACTGATTAATAAGCTGGATAGTCTCGGGTGGGTAAGAGGTTGGTCAACTGGGTGGCAAACTGGTTGGCAGGCAGAAAACAGAGAGTGGTGGTACATGGTATACAGTTAGAAGAGATGTAAGTCACAAGTAGGGTACCTCAGCTGATCAGCCCTGGGGCCAGTCCTCTTTAGTATCTTCATCAGTGACATTGCAGATGGACTGGAGGGTAAGGTTTATCTGCTTGCAATGACACCAAGGTCTGTAACAGAGTAGATGATCCAGATGGGGTGGGCAGAATGAGAAGAGATCTGGATAAACTGGCAAAATGGTCAGAACAGTGGCAACTGCAGTTTAATGGAAAGAAGTGCAAGATCATGCACATAGGGAAGAGAAACCCTGAAGCCACCTATAGTTTGGGAGGGAAGTTGTTGGCAATCACAAGGGATGAAAGAGACTTGGGCATCATCATCACAGAGGACCTGAAACCATCCAAGCAGACCACTAAAGCAGTAGGTAAGGCTAGAGGGATGTTGGGGTGTATTAGCAGGGTACCACAAGTCATAAGGGAGGTAATAATCCCTCTTTACAAGACACTGGTTAGGCCCCATCTGGAGTTCTGCATGCAGTACTGGAGGCCACACCTGCACAAGGACATTAACAAAATGGAAGCAGTCCAGAGAAGGGCAACCAAAATGTTGCAGGGACTGCATCAGAAAACATATGAGGACAGATTAACAGAGCACAATACTTATACCTTAGAGCAAAGGAGGGAGAGAGGTGATATGATCGGGTATGCCACACTATCAGCGACATTTCAACAGCAGTGTCCCTCAGTGACAAAGTGCCAGGTCACTGTAGGGAACCCACTGGAACCAAGCACTGTTTGTCGGGGATCCTGCACCCTCCTCTGAATCAGCTCTGACTCGTAAGTTAAGAATCTAAGTGGGGGTGCAGTAGGACAGCCCCAAGAAGACACTTGTTTTCCTCAAAGCAGATCGATTGCAAATGCGGTCAATCTGCCGGTTTCATGTCCGTCGATCGACAAAAATTTGCGGACGCACAGTTTTGGATCCATATGATTGAAACATTCAAACATCTTAAGGGTATTAACAAGGTGAAAGAGTCTAACATGTTTCAATAAAAGAAAAATAGCAGGACAAGAGGACACAGCATGAGATTACAGGGAGGCCGATTAGGGGTAATATGAAGAAGTTCTTTTTCACAGAATGAGAAGCGGATGCATAGAACGGCCTACCTCAGGAAGTGGTGAATATGAATACAGTGCAGGGCTTCAGACAGGCATGAGATAGGCATAATGCAGCAATACAGATGAGTATGACTAGATAGGACATTGGCAGAGTAAAGGCCTATGGCACATTCATATGGTAGAAAAATGGCACACTGAATGGACCATGAGGTCTTCATCTACATACAACTTCTATGTTTCTATATGAGACTTCAAACACCTGCCCCTTCCAGATGGATTTAAACCTATCTACTTCCTTTTATGGAAAAGGTTTCCTGGAAAAAGACTATTTGTTCCTTTATTTTTAATACAAGATAAAACCTGTTTACATTTGAAAGGCCTATTCATCCCATGCACATTCCAGGAAAACACCTTGTACGTCATAGTCACCCTACAGTAAAATCTCTCGGTTGATGCCTGATCCCCACCATATCCCCAGCAGTAGCTTAAAGTGAAAAAAACACAAATATATTACAATAAATTGGTAAAACCACAAAGAATAACAACCATAACAAGGCAAATTAGTAGCCAGTAAAAGAAAACATAAATGAGAAAACAGAAAATGGAAATCTCATAGCATGCATGTAGGTATTCACAGGGCCACTTTACCTATCCCAATCAAATACATATCCCTGGGAATGTAACCCCAACTCTCCCTCGAACCATCCAATCAGATACAAAATCACAAACAGGATTCCCCACTAGTGAACAAACCAAAGAAGAACTACCCATAAACCATTAGCAGAGGTGTTCCCCATGGCTGCACAAAGTTAGCAATGGAAATACCAGGAACAGAAGCCAATTTGTTCACATCCACCCCACCCAACCTTACCATCTAGCACATAGCAGCTGAAGAGTTATAATGGAAAAACAAACATGAGAGCAACTGAAAACACGAAAACTACAATATAACAAAGGGAGGCAAACAGACTGTAAACAACACCGAACACCAGTACCCTCAAGACCCTACTGAGAAAAATAAATGCGCCTAATCAGCCAAGTCATAGCCCTTACATGGAAAATCCCTCAAAGTAAATCAGTAAGAGAAGAGGGACAAAACACTCTGATGGCTGCTAATGCTTTACAGAAAATTGAATCCCAAAAGAAATCAACATAATTAGTTGACACACCAGCTGCCCAATAGTAAAATAACAGGACAGACCAAAGACAAAATAAAATCATATCAGCAGTTCCATAGATGTGAGAGAATACTGTCTCTTACCACTGACCCATGGAAAGAACAAATCTTCAGTCCATTAAGTCCTCATCCCAAACTGAAGAGCTTAGGGTGGTGAATGACTAGCATCCTTCTTCCTGTGGCAGACTGAAATTTCGAATCCAACTGGAACAATTGCAATTTAAGTGTCAAAAGGGCTGAGTACCCTGAGGTATGGCTCCCTGATCTCCCATTGAAACCACCAGTAAAAATTGCTGATCCTCTGAAGGTGAAGAAAAGGATTCAACTCTATTGTTCAAAAGATCTGCAGCATAGCAGGGGTAGCTAAGAAACATCTAATGCCCCGTTCCTTAGCCAAGTCCCTGAACAGGTCGAAGGCCTTCCACTGATCAGTTACTCATTTGGGCAGATCTGGACAAAAAGTCAGTCTGGCTCCCTGTCATCGAATCTCTTTAATGACTGTGCTCCCTCAAGATGCAATCTCTGTCCTGAAAGCCAACAATGTCATTAACATGGAGTAAGGCCAAGCAGAGGGTCCATTGGTGGGGGGACCAGCTAATACACGATGCATCCTCCCTACTTCCAATACAAGGTTGGGTGGTCAATTGAACCATTGAGGCAGAGAATCTTGTATAAAGTGAAGCAAGTCTTTGCCCTCAGACCCTTTAGGCAAACCAAAGAATTGAACATTGCTCTGTCAGCTGTTGGTTTCCTGATCATTCAGCCTCCGACGCCTGACGCACTCCTCTCAACTAGCTCCTAGTCACTGTTCGGCTGGATAAGCCCAATCCACAAGCTGCCCAATACAGGTTTCTGTCAGCTCAACCCAATACCCCAAGGCCTCTACTGAGATCCACAGGCGTGAGCATAACAGGCAAATTACTGTGTCAGAGTGAATAGCAATCATAAAGGATTTAATTTCACTGAGCTCCCAAACCATGAGGACCATCTCAAGTCTCCTGCTCTACTTGTGCCTCGACCATGCTGCTAGGACCTCAGCAGGAGCTGGCTAAGAAGCTGAAAGCTTATATTTCTTCTTTGCCAGGGCTTGATTTTCAGTTTCAGACATCTCAGGGTCTTCAAAACACAAAACCCTCCAACTAAACTGGAAAGAAATGACTTAAAGAGGGGAAAAACAAAAAACATAGTCCGTGGGACTGAGCTACAGGAGCCTAGCTGCATTTAACTTGGCTGAATCACATGACCACCTACTCATTTAACTTTTTCCCAGACTACAGTTAAATATACAGTACATTGGATGATGCCTGCACCAGAAGATAAAGGCTATGCTAAATATGTCTGATATAAGGAGCACCTAATGCACATTTATTGTATTTATTTATTTAAAATATTGGATTTACAGACCTTTGAGTCAGGGACTTATTTACAAAGCACCTCACAAATAAAAGAGAACAATAGTACAGGTACATAGGTCATACACAGACAATTATTACAGTCATCCACGGAGAAACATGGTTGGCCACAATGAAATACAATAAACATAGTTTAGGCACACAGGTACCACATCAGTAAAACAGTAATCATAGTGTAGGCACACAGGCACCATGTCTGGGGGTTCAAACAGCATTAAGAAGTACAATATATATATATATAGTAGCAGAGTAGCATCCAAGATCACAGATTAGCCCAGGTCGTTCAACATTAGGGCTTGCACGTAGTCAGTAACCTGTCTTGTCCATGCACAGTTAGTGGGGGAGGGAGATTATGTACATTTGCAGCAGGGAGCCTAGCAAGTGGCCCCTGAGGGCAGACTTGAAGAGACCTAGTTTAGTGGAATCAGCTATGTTGCCTGGGAGGGAGTTGAACCAGGTGGGTCCTCTGTAGCTGAGGGATCTCTGGGCAAGAGACATCCTGGCCTTGGGAACTAGGAGTGAGGTCTTGACATTGCTGTGGGTGGACACTGAGGGGAGGGCTGGTGGAGGAGGCAGAGACACCGGATGGGGAGCCCAAGCAGAGTTTTTTGACTAGGAGGCAGGTTTGGTAGCGGAGTCTCTCCTTGAGATTTAGCAAATTGGTGGTGGAGTACAGTAGACAGGTATGGAGGTGCCTTGAGGCTCCAGTCAGGAGCCTGCAGGCCTTGTTTATAGAGAGCTGGATTTTAGCAAGGGCAGTATTGTCGGTGGCAGCATAGATGGGCAGACCATAGTCTACTAGCTACAGGATGGAGGAGGTGATGGCTAACCTGAGAGCCTTGGGGGAGGCAGTCCCTGTGGTGGTAAAGGAGTCCAATCCTGATGTTGGTGGCAGCAGACAGGTGCTGATGTGGGAGTGAAAGGTAGGGCCGAGTCAAACATGATACCCAGGTACTTATAGGTGGAGACCTGCTCGGATGGGGGTTGTGCTGGGTCATATTACGAGAGGGATGCCACTGGCTTTGCTTTGGTGATGCAAGAAGATCATAGCTCTTGGTGTTTTAGGTTCAGGGCCAGTCTTTGGGCAGGGAACCAGAGTTCGGCTTGTTGGAAAGCATGCTGGAGGGTGGTCTGCAGGGTGGTGGGGAAGGGATCTGAGGCAAAAACAGCGTTGTCCACATAGAGAGGATCCTACTAGAACAGGCAGAGGTGAGAGTGTTAAGATAGAGGCTGAAGAGGAGGGGCCCCAGGATAGAGCTCTGAGGGACACCTGAGCAGACAGGGTGGGTGTCAGATAAGGGCCATTGATTTTACGCAGTGTTCTGGCAGAGAGTAGCTGGTGAACCATGAGAGAGGACCAGGGGAAAAGCCAAGGCATCTGCTGAGTCAAGCAGCAAGAGAGATGACAGACCGTATCAAAGGCCTTGAAGAGTTCGATGTACACTGCACTGGTGGGGTTACTGGCATCAAGGCAGAGTGCAGGAAGTTGGAGTATTTGAGTACAGCAGAAGTGGTGCTATGACCAGAATGAAAGCCATGCTGTTCTGGGCACAGTATATCATGTTTGACCAGGTACTCAGTGAGCTGGTTGGATACCACTTTTTCCAAAGCCTCTGAGAGTGGGGGAGGATGGAGATTGGCCCGTAGTTATCGGGAAGGGACTGATTCCCACTTTGAAAATGGGAGTGATGATGGCAATTTTCCATGTACTGGGAACTGACCCAGCCAGAGATTGGTTTAGTAAGTCAGTAGGGGACCAGGATTAAATCCGGACCAGACGAAGGAGCTTTGCATCCAAGGGATCAGTGCAGGGCTATTACTATTGACAGCTTTTAGAAAATAGGGTCTGGCTTCAAGCAGGGAGATGTGTGTAGGTAGAAAGGGGCGTGAGGGAGGGTGGGTAGCTGAGAGACAGGGACAGCATCAAAGAAATTACAGGGTAGAACGGAGCTTAGGTCCGAGAAGGTGACGTTTAGGCAATCTGCAATGCTAAGGGATCCGAACAAACCGTGCCATTGACAGACAATTGGGAGGGAGGGAGGGAGGGCGGATTTCCATTCAACTCTTTGACATTGTTCCAGAAGTTTTTGGCAGAGCCCCATGAGGAGGCCAGGGAGGACAGATAATACTGAGCTTTTGCCTGCCGGATGGCTCAAGTACACCTATTGTGCTCTGCATTATACACTTGTCTGTCAGCCGCTCTGCCAGATTCCATGGCGATGTGCTAGAGGTTGTCTCTCATTTTGAGTTTCTGGAGGAGGGCGGGTGATCCAAGGTGTATTTAGCCTTTTAGTCCATGTTCTACTGAGAGGGCAAAGAGGTCAGCAGGCTTTATTGAAGAAGTGCATGAAAAAGTGAAGGGCTTTGTCTATGGATGGTGCATCTCTGATGGGGGACCAGTCAAGTTGGGCAACGTACATTTTAAGTTTATGAAGGCAGCCAGGTAGAGATGACACCTCTGGGCAGTTCTAGGGGTTGTCTTAATGCTGGTAGAGGACCAGGAGAATAAGACTGGAGAGTGGTCACTTAGCAAGTTGGGAAGATGTTGATGTCCAGGACTTTCGAGGGTGTTTGGTGATGATGACATCCAGAAGGGTGCTGGTACCCATGGAGGGTTGTGCCTAGTAGGGTGTGAGACTAGCTGAGTCATGTCAAGGGTGGCAAAGATGTCCCTGGTCTGAGAAGCAGAGTCAGAGAGCCAACTGATATTAAGATCTCTAGTGAGAATCTGCCCGGCTTTGCATAGGAGGCCTGACAGGTAATCGGTGAGCGACTGGACAGCAGGGTCCTGCCTGGGGGAATGTAGGTAACAGTGAGAAACAGTGGACTCTTAGCAGGATCAGGGAGATTTTTAGGTGAAGGCTTGTGCCCCACTGTCAAGCATAGGTGGGCATGGAATATCCACGAAGGATGTCGCGTGTATAGACAGCACAACCGTCCCTGCTCTACCCACCCTGTCTTCACTGGGAGGGAGACAAAGGAGTCTGGGATGGATTTTGGATTGCCAGGTTTCCACCAGGGTGATGATGTCTGGCTGTTGCTGAATAACCCAGCACTGGAACGCTGCAGCTTTTTGAGGAGGCTGCAAATATTCAGGGAGGCGCTGTGAAGCCCTTGAGCTGGGGCATGCCACAAAGCCAGCTGTGTTCTGGGTTGTTAGACAAAATATATCATCAGCACTCCATGTACTATACTGGCCAATAAAGACAAGGACTAAAAGTGAAAGTACAGAAGTTGAAGTCCCAGCAACGTAAGATTTATAGAAAGTTTCATAGCTTCTACTGGGAAGAAACAATTAGTAAAAGATCAAAAAGGAAGAGAGAACAAGGAGGAAACCAAATCACTGCAATTATTCAAGAGGATTATATCAAAATGAATAAAGAGTAATACTTTATTTGAACTGTGTTATTACTGCTTTATAAATCATTAACTACTTGGTAATAATGCACAATTACTGTTAATACTAAACAACATACTGTATTAGCAAATGTCCATATTCATGGTACCTCTGAATAAGAGGATCATTTAATGAGTAAAGCTAGGGCAAGAACAAGCCATAAGGCTGAATACACCAGCTTCCTAAAATAAAATTACCACCAAGTGGTCTGTGTTTTATTGATTATATTACATGTTTTTAAATCACATCTTGTTCTGTACATCTAACACATTCTATTTTCCACTGACCTGTGTGTTTCCTCCATTCCACAAAATCAAGCTCTCATTAATGAAGATGTCTTGTCCTGAATGAGCACGAGAGTCAAAATGCCCAACATGCACATACTTGGTGGTACTTCCATCAGGGGATACCTGCCAATTTAGTATGTCATACATTGCAGGAGAATCTCCATTCTCATCAAAAACACCTTCTCACCTGCATTGTCCTCAAAAATTGTATTCTTCACATAATGGAGGAGCTGATGATAAACAGAATGTACATTGGCACTCAGTGATAAGTTGTGCCACAGTATGACATGTCAATCTGTAACTCTTAGCTACTACAAATAACAGTGCTACAAGTGTGCTGGAGTGATAGGTTGTACCATTTCATGACATGTCAACCATTAACCTTCAGTAACTCCAGTTAATAATGTTAATCTTATCACTTTTAAACACATAGGCCCAGATATTCAAATGAGATGCACCCAGTGCAACTGAGTGGTGCGACACAGCTCCAAATTACACCCCTGGGCCATATTCAAAGGGAGGGAATGTGCCTCACAATTCCAGATGTGCCACATCACAAAGACAATGTATGTGGTGCATTCAGAGGGCGTTCCATGAATATGCGGCACAACCCAATATTCAACCCGAGATGTGGTGCAGCTGCCCACACATCTCAGAGACGTGCTGCACAAAGTTAGGCATGACAGAAACATGCTGAAGTCATAGCTACCCACAGGCATGAGGTTGTATTGTACAGCACAACACAGTAGCCACCAGCCCTTGGGTGACTGCCCCTATCCCTGATTGTGTAGAAATATAAACATATACCTCGTAACCCTGGTAGTCCAGTGTTACCCCTCTCTCATCCCGTTTGTGAATAAACATACAAATATCCCTCATATCCCTGGTAGTCCAGTGTTAACCCATCCCTGTTCATGAATAAAAATAAAAATATCCACATATTCCTGGTAGTCTAGTGGTAACCCGCATTCCCAAACACAACTGTAGTGTAATAGGTCACATCTCTGTAGCCCGTGGTCCAATAGAACCCCCCACCCACTGAAGGACCCACACCCACCACGCCCCCCCATCCCAGACTGACCACTCGGCCACAGAGTCGTGGGCACATCCCTCCACATACTACCACAGCTGCCTATCAACTGAGTTGTCAGTGAATGACAGCGTGCTGTACTCCTCTAAGCCCATTGGTAGACACTGTTGACCAATTGGCTTGCAGTACACTGTACACTTTCATTTGCACCTTTTTGAATGACACAAAGTTGTGAGCGAAGTGCGCATAGTACACACTGCAAGCCCATTGGTCAACAGTATCTATCAATGGGCTTACAGGGGTACATTACTCTGTCATTCATTGACAGCTCTGTCAATGGTAGCTAATGGTAGCGTGGAGGGATGTGCTGCCCGCCCGACTCCGTGGCTGAGTGGAGTCTGAGATGGGAGGAGCAGAGGGGGTGTGGTTCTCTCAGTGGGTGGGGGTCCACTGGACCACCTGGGATACTGGGATGTTACCTATTACACTGCCACTATGTTCAGAAATGGAAGGGGTACCACTAGACTACCAGGGATATGTGGTACATGATATATATATATATATTCACAAACAGAGATGGAGGGGGGGTACCACTGGACTACCAGGGATAGGAGGGATATTTTATTATTGTTCATGGTCGGGGATGGGAGGGGACCACTGGACTCCCGGGGTTGTGGAATGCTTTCGTAACACAGAAGCTGCAGGGGTGCCCAGTGCATTCTGCCAGGTACAACTCTTCCCCAGACATACAAATGGGGCTATAATGACATACAAATGGCCCAGTTTCACCTTGCATGGCTAAAGGCCCCAGTTGTTTCAATCTGAACATCTGAATTTGATCTCAGTGCATCCGCAAGATGTGCTGTGTATCCCTAGTCCAGTTATTCGGATCAGGCAGGGGATCGCCAGAGCATCATCAGCTGCCCCATTTTCCACAGGCATTTTGTACCATAGTCAGACGAGATGCGTGGTAGTGCATCATATTTGAAAATAGCTCTTGCACTCCAGCGCAACTTAGTTCACAGAGCAACCACTTGCGCACTCTCTGGGCACAGTTTGAATATCCAGGCCTAATTAACACTGGATTTCTGGTGATATAACTGCTTAAGATCAGAGAGGTTTTCATACTGATATCAAGATATCTACAGTTACAACAGAACCTATTTCTGAGCATCATTGCATATGTAGTACCCATCAACTTACTACACCATGGAGCAGGAGAAGTCTCTACAACTGTCAAAGGTGGAGAAAAACTTCACACATTTACTATAGTTCTTTGCTGCCCTACCCTGACACTCAACTAAAGACCTCAAAGACTACCTAAAATGTTGAATATATTGAAATATTGCCTTTATTGTAACCTCAATTTCATGTCTACTTTCTCTGCACCCTGTACTACCTGACTGTATTGTACTGTTTCTGTCTCCCTGTACGCCCCTGAAAAGGGACCTTCGGGATCAGTGCACCTACCCAGTCATCAAAATTCAATAAATAAATAAATAAAATGATTCCAGGCGATAACATCACTGACAATAACATTGCAGCACACAATGCCACAACCAAAATATCTTAACCAATGACAATGTCAGTGACTGACACAAATCCAGACACACCATAAAACTAACAAACAAAAGCCAACAGAAGTTCTTTGTTTTGAGGGGGGTCCACCCAGCTTGGGACTTTGCCCCCACACCATCCCAAATTAATATAATCTGCTCAGAAGGGTGTGGACCTTGGGGAGAGGGAGAAACCAGGAGGGGAAATGTCTTTGGAAAAAGTTCAGTTTGGGAGACAGACAAACCCTGGTCCCAGATCTCCTCCACTGCAGGAGCAAGTGCCTTAGCCACTCCACCATGTGAATAACTCAACCAATCACCACACCTCCTGCTCTGTTCCTTCCCGACTACTGCTTTCCCACCCTGCCTACACATACAGCAACAGAGGTAGGCATAACTTGGTAATGCTGCAATCTCTGTCGCTGTAAAGGCTCCGCATTGTGAAACTTGATATTCTTGCTGTGATGGTTTTAAATAATGTTTTGGGCAGATATGTTTAAACATAGGACTCAGAGATTTTCACACAGTACAGACAACCTTAACAGTTTCAGAAACAGGCTTTTAGTATCCAATTAGGATAATACTATTAGGGTGTAAGAATAGAAACATTAAATAAAGACCATAACATTGATATGGAATGTGCAGAAAACTACCATGAGAAATTGTACTACAATACAAAGAAAAATATACCTGACAATAGTCTCTTATTGTTACCTATAGCCCCATACTATTACCCCTCTGGAACATTACAAATAAACTATAAACTATGCTGATGTAGAGATAGAAACTAAGATGGATATTCCCTGATCCATGAGTTAAAGGCTACAGACATAAATGCCTTGGACATACTGTACTGTACTGTACTGAACTGAAACAAACTCCAATCAACCAGGAATAAGAAACCAGAAGAAACAATAGTCTGAAATAACATAAGATACAAATCTGCCCCAACATTTGCATTCTAACCCCATCCAGACAGCCCAGAACAAAGTATTATAAATACATGGATCATACACCTGCAAATCAGACAGTGTGGTTCATCTTTCGGAATGCAAACAATGCCCAGAAGACTGACCTGTTAGTGCAGTGGTAGTGCTACTGATTGTGACACTGGTAACCCAGGATCAGGGTCAATCCTGGGTCATGGGCAAGCTCAGAAGAGAATCAAGCATCCCAGAGGATGTTCTCCACCTCAGGGAGGGAGGATAGTCTACTCCATCACATCACTTCCACCTGGGTGACCACAGGTGGTGGTGCAGTAAGACAGACAGACTGGGAAGAGGTGGAGGCAGACCTCAATTTGCTGACACGCTAACATGTGCAATTCACAATATCACCCACATGCTGCTTTGGAACCAAGGGAGAAAACAGAACATTTTCCCTGGCACCAGAGCTAGAAGCCCCAGTAAATACAATACCCCCACCCTCAGTTCTCTGATTTTGAAAGGCTAGAACACAGAGATCCTATTGAGGGATGCTCTTAAACTTAACCCCAACTGGAGAGCTTTCCATAGCACTGCATCAGCCAAGAAAAATGAGGAAAGTAGCATTGGGGGTAGATGTTGGTGACAGAAAGGGATGTAAAACAGAATGAAGAAAAATGCCCATAAGGATACTATGTGGGAAAAAACAAATACCCTTTCAAACCAGGATAAAACTCTACAGGCAAATACTATCAGATAAGATAACCACTGTATCAGTAGGACCACACTTCTTCTAACCTAGCCTCACTTCTAGACATATCAGTATGGGTACTTGAGTTTCAGCTATACGGACTCAGTTGGGGCACTGGTTTCATGACATACAGTACACTGTGTGGACATCTGACCATTTATATTACATCTGTTACACGAGGTCCCTGCACCTAATTGGTATCCTCAGAGTTACACCGTGAGACAGCTAACACTTAGGTATAGGTTATACTAATATTTAGGGCTAAGGTCATCTACCGTATAAGAGTAGATGTCAGGATATGAATGCATATTGTTGTAATACACTTTGCTTGCTAATACACATATATTTTGCTATGTATTTTCGTGTATTTCTTACTTGTTAGATGCCAAGACACCTGTGTCCTTGAAGTAATTATATGTAAGATGGCATTGCCATCTTTTGGTGATTTGTACCACTACACTGAGGTATGTAAGACTCTGTATAAGAACTCTTTGTTCTCAAACTGATGACTTTACAGAATTGTATAATGTTATCTTGGACCATGGAGCCACCTCTAATTTAGCCAATAGGGCTCATCTCTGTAACTATGAACTTATCTGAACATTTGCCAGCAAGAGATAAAGCCTAGAGGTCTATCAAGTCTGCTCGAATGTGCAGCTAGCACCCCCTTATCCTGCAGCTGCCCTCCCTTCAACCCTTCCCGTCATTAACCCTCCCTTGTCCTGTCCCATACCCTTTGAAGCAGTCCACTGTTCTACTGGATACCACTTCTGCAGGTAACGCATTCCACCCAGCCACCACCTCTCTGTAAAAAGTGTTTCCTCATCTCCTCCCGAACCTTCCTCCCTCCAGTCTCATATCATGGCCCTGGTGGCCTCCCTCCTTACTTTGAACAACCCCTCTATACCCGTCTTGTTTATTTCTTTCATGTATTTAAAGGTTTCAATCATGTCACCCCTGTCCTCCTCTCCTCCAGTGAGTACATGTTCAACTCCTTCAACCTCCTCTCGTATGATAAGTCCCCCAGCCCCTTTGATCATCTTTTGTTGCCCTGCACTGCACCCCTCCAGTAACCTAATGTCCCTTCAGATACGGGTGCCAGTACTGCACGAGTACTCCAGGTGTGGTCTAACTAATGACCTGTACAGTGGCAGAATCACCTCCTCCCTCCTCGAGGATATACCCTTGCAATACAACCCAGCATTTTGTTGGCCTTGCAGCTGCCTTCCTACATTGTGCCGAGTTGTTCATTGACTATGTAATGAGCACACCCAGATCCTTCTCCTCCTCTGTCTGGGCTAGCTGCACTCCCCCAGCTGGTAACTCCTCCTTGGGTTCTTCATCCCAAAATGCAGCACCTTGCACTTTTGGCATTAAACCCCAGTTGCCAGGTATCTGACCAGGTTTCAAGCTTTGCCAGATCATCCTGCAACCCCTGCCATCCCCTAGGTCATCCACCACTGCGCCTACCTTGGTATCATCAGCAAACAGACTGATCTTGCTCTTGATGTCCCATGATATGTCTGCAATGAATATCCCAAACAACACTGGTCCCAACACGAGCCCTGTGGAACACGGCCTCACTGCCCTTTCGGTGAGAGCTCCCCACCCACCACCACCCTCTGTTGCCTTCCTGAGCCAGTTTCACCCATCTCACCAGCTTGCACCTGCCCCTGTGCCTACTAACTTTCTTCTCCTAGCCTTCCATGCGCACTGAGTCGAATGCCTTACTGAAGTCCAGATACAGGACATCCACTGCATGGCCCCTGTCCAGCTGTCTAGTTACCCAGCTTCAGAACTCCACCAGGTTGGTTTTTGTGATCTGCCAAGTATGAAGCCATGCTGTCTGCTGTCCTGCAGTCCTTTGGCCTCTAGGAGGCCACCAGCCTCTCCTTCAGGATAGTCTCCATTAGCTTACCCACGATGGATGTGAGGGTCACTGGTCTGTAGTTTCCCAGTTCATCCTTGGGGCCACTCTTGTGGAGGGGCACCATGATGAGCCATCCTCCAGTTCTGAGGGTACACCCCAGTGTAGTGAGGGCATTCAAATAGGTCTGCCAAAGGTCCTGCAAGGACCTCACCAGCTCTTCAGTACCCTGGGGTGGATGCCATCTGGGCCTGGCGCCTTGTCCACCCTCAGTGCCTTCAAACCTCCTCGAACTCTGCCCGCCATGATTTCCCCATCTGTCACCCCATCCCCGCTTCTGCCATTTCTCCCACCTTGGGTGTCACCCCCCTCTTCTCTTTAGTAAATACTGAGCAGAAGTACTCATTTTAGTGCTTCTGCCTTATCGCCCACCTGACTTCCACCCAACCCCCTCCTTCCTAATCCTTACTATGTGGTCCTTACAGCTCTTTCTCCCTGATGTACTTAAAGAGTCCTTCTCCCCTTCTTAATGCCTTGTGCCAGCCTGAGTTCTGTAGATGCTTTGGCTCCTTACTGCCTTTGTACCTCCTTCGATTCTGTCAAGTACTCTCCTGTCCTCCTCCCTCCTGTTTCTTGTACTTCCTAAAGGCAGCTCTTTTCTTCCTTACCTTTTCCATGACCTCCTTGCTCAACCAGCTTGGTTTCTTAGCCCTAGCCTTCTTGCTTTGGGCTTTGCAGCAGGTTTTGGTTGCCTCCACTATCCCCAGCTTTATGAGCTCCACCTCTGGTTAGTGTCCATACTAGACTTGAATTCTGGCCAGGTACCCTTTTACCACTTCCCCATCCTCCCAAAGTCAGCCATCCTGAAGTCCAGCACTCTTGTGCCAGATTCCACTCCTTCCTTGCCCATATCCAATGTGAGCCATACTGAGTGGTGGTCACTCCTGACAGCTGTTCCTCCACTGTAAGTTCTCTCACAAAGTCCCCATTTGCCAGCACAAGGTCAAGGGTATTCCCTAACCTGGTTGGTTCACTGACCATTTGCAGCAGGAAGCTGTCCTGGAAGGCATCCAGCAGTACCTGCTCCTTCTGTTCCTGGTTGTTGGGGTATTCCAGTCCACTCCTGACATGTTGAAGTCCCCACAGTCACCACTACCCTTCTCGCAGGTCCTCTTGATCTGTCCCATGGGGTTCCTGTATAACTCCTCCATCTGAGATGGTGGCCTGTCACCACTCCCATTCTAAGAATCCTATTTTTGGAATCCTGGATTTGCATCCAAAGTGACTCCATACTCCCTCCTCCTCTTCCTCCCACAGTTCAGTTCTTCCTTCACATATAGTGCCACCCCCTTTCCCAATCACCCTGTCCCTACGAAATAACCTGTACCCTGGTACAGACAGGTCTCAGTCATTGTATTGGGTGGCCTATGTTTCTGTGATGGCTGCAATGTCCACCTCTCCCTCTGCCATGAGAACCTGTAACTCTGCAGTTTTCCTCCCAAGGCTCCTAGCATTAAGGGTAACCACCTTCCACCCTTTCCCCTCCCATCCTGCCCCCTTTCCTAGCACCACCAATAGTACTTGCCATGTGTCCTTTGTCACTGTTATGGGGGTAAGCTCATATGGTTTCCAACCTGTGGTCTCTGCATATCTCTTCCCCAATTGCCACCCCCACTCCTAGTTTAAATACCCAACTTCCTCTATGTACTCCTCCATCCTCTGTTTCAACACTTCTTTCCCTCCTCACTCAAGTGTAGTCTGTCCTTGGCATAGAGACTACTGTCCTCCCAGGTCCCTCCCCCCAACAGCCCATACCCTTTAGCACAATACCAGGTTCTTAGCCATCCGTTAAATTCTCTATTCTCAGCTTTCTTGTTGTGCTTGCCTTTGGCACCAGAGTATCTCTGAAAAGTTACTGATCTTCCTGCCCCTCACATAATTGTGCTAGTTCCTCAAACCTCCTCTGGACTATGTCTACCATCTTGTCAGCCAGGTCATTTGTCCCAAGATGTATAATTAAATGAGGCTTGTCCCTACCCTTCTAGCATATTTCAGAACAGATTGTCCCACCCTTTCTGCTGTCATTCCTGGCATGGCCTCCACCCAAATCGACTATGCCTCTCCTCCTTGCTACCCACCTGACCCTCTTAGTATTGAGTCTCCCAGCACTAAGATTCCACCCTCTTACTCCTGCTTGCTTCCATTCATCCCCTATCTCATTTCCAGCTCCTCTTCTTCCTCCTGCACATTATTTCCCTTTTACCCTGTTGCAACTCTCCCAGCAGAATTTCCCCTGCTTCAGTTTGTCCAGGCATTTATCAATTACTCCTCTAATTTCATAATTTCCTCCTCCACCCTCTTCCTCTCTTAGCAGTGTAAAACTATTTTCTGAAGACCCTTCACAAATCCTCTCTCTTCATAGTAACCTGTTCTCTCCTTTCCACTCCATGACTTTTGTCACTTCTTTGCCTCCCTCACAAGTCCTTATCTCCTCCTTCCATTTGTCTTTTGTCTCCTGACCTGGTTTCCCTGCAGTTCTTCCTGGCCTGGGCCCCTTTGTCTCTGCTTCCTTCTTCTGACCCTCTCACCACTGTTGGCTTAAATTCCTCCCCATCTCCCTTCTTCCTCCCTCCAGTATTGGGCTAAACCCACCCCAATCTGCCTTACCTGTCTTAGTTCCTCCTGCAGACCCTCAATCTCCTTTCTAAGTTTTTCTATGTGGTTGCACACTAAACATCCTCCCACACTCCAGGCAATTTTTAGAAAGATTGGTGCCACAGTTGTTGCAGCCTACCACCCTACCCATTGCTGTCATTGCCACCAATGACCCCCACCCTTCCAGATGCAGGATACCAAACATTCCCCATGTCTCCCTCTCCCTCTATCAGTGCAAAACATTCTTTCTTTATTTCCTTACCTCCTTTGTTGTACTTGTTTAGATATATTGAGCAACTGCTTTTATTTCCTATCCTTCCTATCCACACTCAAAAGAGAGATTAAGTAGCCATTGCACAACCTTCTTAAAACTCCAACTCCTCCTTTCCCCAATGCAATATCAATGCAAAAGTAATAATGAAAGCTCTATATTTGCATTTACTTCCCTTCCGCTGAGATAGCAGTCACCTCTTCACTTGCTGCTGTTCCTTTCCTGGATGTCTGCTTCTGCTATGACAGGAGCATATCCCTTCCGTTTGAGGAAGTGATGTCAGAACCCTGGTACAAAAGAAATCATGGACCAGGGTGAGTGGGATGAAGGTTTGGGGGTGGGACCAGCCAAGTCTTCAGAAACAATCAGGTAGCTGAGGCCTCTGGTCAGACCATTAGCACACTTCCCCCACTCTTCATAAAACTTTGCAGCTAGTGAAGCCAGCAACAATGAATCACAATTCTACTCAAAGCCCCAAATAGGTTTGCTACCAAAGAAACAGGACTCCAATTCAAACAGCTTCACCAACAACACATCAAAATAGGCTTGGAATTAGAAGATATAGGTCTCCAATTCAAGAAACAGATCCAGTCAAATCACACCAATTATATTCTAAAACAGAAGAAATAGGCCTCTACAAATGCAGCCTGCCACACAGTGAATCATCAAACAGTGAGCCCACTTATAGCTACAAACAGCTTTCACAATTCCAACAGCCCCAAACAATACCCTGCTAGCCCTTAGTAGTAAGAAAGGAAAGAAATAACCTTCTACAAGTAGAATCCACAAGAAACAATGTAAAATGAGAAGAAGAAGCTACTGTGCTGTAGATCTGATCCTTTCCCCCTTCTAGTTCCTTCTGAGAAGCCAAAAGTACTGAATGAACTAGAAATGTTCTATCTTTTGGTAACCATAGTAATTATCATAGGTATATAATGTAATGCACAAGTTTTGCACCTCAGAGACCGAGAGACCCAAGAGACAACAGAGAAACCTTGAGGTGTAGGGAATGCTTAGCACTGGCTCCCAGTTCATATTGGTAAGAACTGCTTAGGGCAACTGTGATTTATCCCTTGGTAGTAATAAACTGTTTATTACTCTAATACAACATGTGTCTGTGATTACTTGCATTCCCAATATCGTCAAGAATCTGAAAGTGAGGTTTAGATCTCTCAACAATTGACGACCATGTGCAGGTGATATTTGGTGTTTGTAAGTTTCCTTGTTGTTTAAACTTTTCCCTTTCCCGAGGGGACAGTAGGTGTACATTCCCGTATCACCTTTCCCGTTTCCAAACCAGTTTATAGTCACTTGCAAAGTCTGGCTGACTTTTGGGTGTGGTCAATGCTGTCTCGACCCATTCCATAGCAATTTGAATTGCAAGCCTGCAACTAATACAGTAGTCGGCTGTGTTTAAAGTACTCGTGTTGTGGATTGTATCGATCACGCTGTCTTTTTCAGTTTGAATTTTTGTTCCTCTCACACAATGGCCACAGTATTGGATATCTGCCCAGAACTGAGACTCGATGTCTCGAACTTCCTTGCCTCCCATGGAGGATGGGCTGACTTCACGCGGATGCAAGTCAATCTGACAACCCTATACTGGGGATTTCAACCCAGTATACAGAGACAAGACAATCAACCAATAAGCATCATGTTAAAGGGTTGATGGTCGCGCTCTCACGCTGCTTTGAAGCCTCCAAGTGAGGTTTCAAACCCTTGATCTGCAGATTTAATCTTTTAAGCAACAGATGGGTTTGCAGGAAACAGAATGTATTAGACTGCAGCAGAACTTGGAGTCTGAACTCCAAACTCTGAGGAATGAAAAGGATTCATTATTGCATCATTCAGCCCAGGCTGGCAACAGGAAATATGTGTTGAAGCAGGAGTGTGAAAGTTTGAGACAGGATAAGAGTCAAGCTGTGCAAATGAATGATTTGCTGAGTGCTGCTAATGCTCAGCTTGAGTGATGAAATGGGTGAGCTGCAAGATGAGATTAACCAGGCACGAATGATTTAGAAATAGCTACAGGGACAATCGAATTGAGTGTCATCAGTATAGAGTTTTGCAAAAGCAAAAGCAAGATCAGGTTGATATGGATGTTGCAAGTGTGAATCACGATGAATGTAGAAATAAGATGGTGACACTGCGCCATCAGCGAGAGAGGTTCAGGCTGGCCATGTTAAGGCAATGGGAGTAGCGTCCTTTCATTCGTCATCAGAGGGGAGCTTATCTGATGATGACGTTTCACAATACAATGCCCAGTCATGCCCCTACTATGGCCCAGACTCCACACCTAGCCATCCACAGCATGGTGGTCCCTGCCCCTAACTCCCCAGGTCACACGTCGGTGACGCCGTGACCTCATCTTGGGAGACGCCAACATGGCAGCCCCATGATGGGGAGCAGGCCCAAGCCTGGTCCCGATGGCACCTCTGGTAGCTGTTATTAATGTGGAAGACATGCAAGAAATAGAAACCATGATTGAAACTGTGATAGGCAATATTCCTCTCCTGAGAGGAGTATGAGGGCTATTAAAACCCATATTAGGCAGCTCTTTCAAGAGGCTGGCACTCAGGAAGGTATTATCTGCACTGTAGCTGAAGCTGCAGCTCACACAGCCTTGGATGGTGCTCGAGACAATCTTCCTTTGCCTGATTGACTCACTAATCCCCTACAAATGGCCTACTCTGTTCAGCAGATTGCTGACAGCATTAGTTGATGAGTCCATCCGACAACCTCAGCTGTCACTTGGAGAAGGTACATTCTAAATGCAAGATGCTTAGCCTAGCTGCAGAATATCAGGTCCAGATACTACCAGACCATCGATCCTGGTTTATGGGCCAAACTCCCAGCTGTCCACCAGGATGGGGAACACTACCTGACAAGGTTGCAGCTGAGCTCATTTCTGTTCACAGTCCAGGTGTAGTAGGAGTGATGCTTGCATATCCTGTGAAGCAGAATGCAAAGAAAGTCCAGCAACTTACCACCAGAGACTCTGGATGGCCTACGAGCAGGAAAACACCTGGCACAAGAAGCTGCGGCTGTAGATCTTATTGAATATAAGACTCTTTTCCTTAGGAACATGATTCCAGCAGTAAGAGAAAAGGTAGAGACAGTCCTTACCCAAATACGGATAGGTTTGCCGATAGTCTTTGGAAAACTGAGAGAGTGTATCAACTGTATATCCGTGATTTGGGCTCCGGTTCAAAAAGTTAGCTGCCACGGAACCCATTTCGGAGGTCACGACACACTACACAGTGTAAGGGCAGGCTCAACGCCAACAGGCCCAACATCAGCCAGCCCTCCAGCTGATAATCAATGCCCCAACAGGCCCATCAACAACCGCATCCACAACAGCAATGGGTGGGAACCGGAATTGGTATAAGAACAGGAAGTATAAGGGTAGAGGTAAACCACAACAGAGGCAGGGGTCCTCATATGGGAGATAGCAGAAGAGAATCGAAAATTCAGAGAGCTCCTGGGACAAGTACGCTCTGTGGCGGATGCTGTTCCGCACAGGCCTTGTGGTGGTACACTGGCAGCCCAGGCCTCAACCGCCATGGGGACACCAGAGGCACCAGCCCTCAGTCCCACACAGGTCTGAACCCAGAAGCTCTCCTCATATAGCATCAGTACAGCATGGTGAAGTCATCCACATGAGCCAGGCTCTAACCTCTGCATGCTTCCGGCATACTGATTGACAATTATAGGCCCCAGTCTGTGTGTAAACAAGCTAGTCTTGGATACAAGCGGAAGACCCTGCACCGAGGCGGAGGTGGGGAGCGCCTACTAGTAGTTTGCTAGATACAGGTGCAGCTGTATCTGTGCTATATGATGAACACCGGACATCCTCTTGGTCCACCGGACGGAGGACCAACATGTCAGAGTCGATGGTACTAGGTTACCGCATACCGGTCTCTACTTTTACCGGTAGAGTTAGCCACTTAAAGGCCCTCACATACTTTCCAACTAATGGTACTGCATGATCATCCTAGTATTATAGGGTTCGACTTTCCTTGCGCCACAGGCTGTGTGGTGGACCTAGCTAACATGCTACTGATACAGATTCAGGGTCAATATCATACCATCTTGATTTCTGATTCACATATTAGGCAACGATATCTGCCAATGACAAAGAGTATGACGTCATAGATTTGTTCAAGAATCACTTTTCCAAAACTCCTACCTATCCTGCAACAACATTTGGAAGCGTTTGTAGTTAACAAGCATGACTGTGGTAGAATGCACACAGTCATTTAAGTGCCAGGCCCAGCACATGAGAGGCAAAGGCAATATCCTTTCCCAACTGAGGCCTTGCCTCCTTAGAGAAACAATCAAGTCACTTCTCAAGCAAGGAGTAATCAGAACTTGTGTTTCCACTGCCAACTCCCAGTATGGCCTGTGAAGAAACCCACATGCGCCTGAGACTTACTATTGACTACAGGAAACTGAATCAGGTCACCCTCAGTTGTTCCCCAGCTTGTGACATCAGCACCAGATGTGCTACAACTTCACCCCTGACCTGAAATGGTTCAGTGCCCTGGACATTTTCAATGGTTTTGGTCATTGCCATTGGCCCTTAAGAGTCAATATAAGTTTGCCTTCACCTTTGAAGGAAGACAGTACATGTGGACTTGCTTACCACAAGGATTCCATAACAGTCAATCCCTCTTCCATCTCCACATGATGGATGCCCTCGAGTTCTTTACTCCCCAATGTCTCTTGCAGTATGTGGATGACCTGTTGCTAGCAACAGCCACACAGGAGCAACATTTGGATCTCTTGGACGAACTATTGACTCTCATTCAGAAAGCAGGCTTGAAATGTAGCCAGCAAAAGCACAATTGTGTCAGAAAGAAGTACTCTTTCTGGGACTGAAAATAACTGATCAAGGTCAAAGCCCTACCTGGAAGAAGGTACAGGGATTACAAGACTTGCCATTACCTACCAGTGTGGCAACTCTTCGAAGGTTTCTAGATATGGTAAACTATTCCAGAGATTTCATTTGTGATTTTGCTCAGAAAGCTGCTCCCTGTATGAATTACTCAAAAAGGATGTACCATGGACTTGGGGTCCTATTCACACCCAGGCTGTGATGTCACTGAAGCAGGCCTTGGCCTCCGCCCCAGCACTGGTGAACCCTAATCCAACACTACCATTTCATCTGGAGTGTGCTACCTCTGACATTGCTATGTCAGCAGTGCTTGGCCAGAAGGTGCATGGCACCTTGAGACCCATTGCATATGCCTCACAGCTCTTGACCCCAGTGGAACAGAAGTACAGCCTTTGTGAAAGGAACCTTCTGGCCACCTACTGGGCTGTCAAGCACTATCCTGTATATCATTGGGTACTCCTCTGATTATTAACACTAACCATACACCAACCACCTTCCTGCTCTCAGACAGGGTGAAATATGGGTCAGTCTCTAACACCAGGCTGACGCACTGGTCACTTCTTCCGGATAGAGATATACAGGTACAACCGATTAAAGTTCCATTTATGCTAGCTCATGGCCTCCTTTTCCAGGGAGAACCTCATGACTGTATGCTACAGTCACCTGATCTTCCTGATACAGGTCTTTCCTCCCTGCCACGCCACAGGTACTTGATAGTATCTTTGTGCCGTATCTTCACTGATGGCTCAGCATCCTACTATCAGGAGAACAAATTGCAGGGATGGGTATTTTGGTAATTTACCTTATGGAAACACTTTCAAGATATCTAAGTGCTGTGAGTGTAGCTTCATCTCAATGCCGAGATGGCAGTGGTGGCCTGTGCCCTCGAGTTCATCCAACATGGAACCGAGGATACTATCATCTTTACAGACTCTAACTGGGTTTGTTGTTCCCTTACAGAATTTCTTCCTTCTGGCAGAAGAATTCTTCCTCTCTTCTGATGGCAGTCCAGTGAAGTACAAAGAATTGGTAATATATATATACATGCACTGGCACAGAAATTTGCACACAAACTCTATGTGCACAAAGTTAAAGCCTCACTCTCTCCATGACCCCTATCATGCCTTCAACGACACAGCAGACACCCTTGCTAAGGAAGGGCCTGAGGGGGGACATCTGGATGATGGACTATCCAGAGGCTAATGCAGCTGTACACATTGCAGCACTCAAGAAGAAACCTGAACCTTTTCCCCTTGGACCTCTCCAGCCCAACAGCTTGATACTGAACTCAAAGAGGTGTTCAGATTCTTGACAAAGGTACTGAAGAAAAACTTACCACACATAACCCCTATCGGAGGCATGAAGGTAAGTTGTCACCAGATGACAAGCTCATTTGGTTTCAACCAGATGACTCTACCACCAAGTTGTGGGTAGTCCCCAGACACCTAAGATCTGAATTCTTGTACCTAAGTGCATGACACTCCTACTGGTGGACACCAAGGAGCAGAGAATACATCTAACAACTCAAGACCACCGCCTGGTGGCCTGGTATCACCAAAGATGTTAAGCAATACATAGACAACTGTCTCATTTGTGCACAAAACAATCCCATCCCTACCAAATGAAATGCCAAACTTTTATCACAAAGACATTCTGCCCTTTGGCATGCTATTCAAATTGATTTCATTGGCCCTCTGACAAACACCAGCAGAAATAATAAGTATGCCCTTGTGGTAACTGACCTCTTCTCTAAGTGGGTAGAAGCTTTCCCCACTAAGACATGTACAGTGAAGACTACTGCCAAAATCCTGGTGGAACAGATTTTCTCCAGTTGAGCTCACCTCTTAAGGTAGATTCTGATAAAGGAACCAGTTTTTATTTATTTATTGCATAAGATCGAATTACAAACCTTGAGTCAAAGACTTTTGCAAAGGCTCCACGTTGGTTACAGGGGTGGAGGGAGTACATAAAATACAGGGAAACATACATAGTCAAGCAGTATTCAGGGAAAATATACATTAACAGTCAGCATTCATAATCAGTACTGGCACTGCAGTCCAGGTTTTAACTTAGTTTACCAGAGACAGTGATAGGCAGCTTTCAGGATTCCATTAGTTAGAGATAGGTAGGAAGCAGATTCATAGGGTCGAGGAGGACCCTGAGTCAGTTGTAGGGGGGTATGGGGTGCGAGGTGGGAGGAGATTAGCCATAGTCACAGTTCGCAGTCTCAAGTAGGTGAACTTTGAGGCCTGCTTTGAATAGGGAAATGCCATGGGTCTGAGAGATCTGGGTGGTAGACATTTAGCCAAAGGGGAGCATGGTACCGGAAAGATCTTTGGCCTAGAGATGTTCTACAGTGGAGGACCTGGAATTAGGAGTTTGCTGTGAGTCGGTATTATGCCTGAGGGGACTGGGCTGATTATGGGGAGAAGACAACGGGGCAAGCTTTAGATGTATTTTTTTGCGAGGACGCGGTGTAAACTTTAGTCTTTGTTGGAAGTTTAACCAGCTGGCCAAATCGTATAGGTCACAGGTATGGTTAGCCTGTCACTGCCGGTGACTAGTCGGCAAGCTTTATTCAGGGCAGTGTTAATACTACGCTAAGCGGTGGGTTCAGCTGATCCATATATCGCTATCCCATAGTCAATTAGGAGAGGATTGACGAGAAGACTGCTAGACACATGGCCTGTGTGGGTAGGCAGTGTTTGAGTCTGTAGAGTATGCCCACTCTGGCGTTGACAGCTGAGGAGAGGTGTTAAATGTGACTATGGTAGGAGAGGGAGGTATCTAGAGTGATACCCAGGTATTTAAAATTTGTAATGTGTCAAGGGGTGCCTTGTGAGCTTTTGATTAGGAGGGTCGACTGCCTGTGGGCTTTGCCGTGCACAAAGATCATGGATTTAATTTTATTATAGTTGATGATCAGGTGGTGCTCATTAAACCATGTCTCTAGCTCCCTAAAAACCCTGAAGGGCAAGTTGGAGGGTGCTTGGCTGTGGGTGTTTCAGTATAGCACTGCATCATCAGCATAGAAGCAGATGACCACTGCAGGCCTTGGGAAGTGAGTTTAAAAAGAGGGTGAAAAAGAGGGCTGAGAATAGAACCTGTGGGACACCAGAGCACACAGCTTTGCAGGAGGAGATGGTGGCATTTAACCTGACTTGTGACCGGCCTGAGAGGTAATCTTTGAACCAGGCCATAGTCTCAGGGACTACATTTAGTTTTGGGAGGACACAGAGCAGCAGATCATGGCTGACTGTGTCAAATGCCTTGGTCAGATCCACAAAGATTGCTCCAGCAATAGAACCTTGGTCCAGTGCTCATGGATGAAAGAGGTGAATTCAGTGAGTGCAGTGACCATGCTATGGCTAGTCCAGAAACCATGCTGAGCCTGGCAGAGGAGGTTGTGTTTGGTTAGGTGTTCTGTTATCTAGTCTGAGACTATTTTCCAGAGCTTTGGAGAGAGGTGAGTTGATGAAAGAATCCTTGAACTACTCGAGTTCACCAAAAGTTCCACATACTTACCACCCTCAATCCTCAGGTCAAGTAGAAAGAGCCAACAGACGGATTAAGCAAATGCTTTCCAAATTCACTGAGGACAATCCCAAAACTTGGGATTCCCTATTGCCTTTACTCCTTATGGCAATTAGGGGCACACCTCAGCCAGCACTCAGCTCACACCCTTTGAGGTAATGACTGGTAGACAAATGAGATTACCTGAACACCTGTTGTTTGACCTCACACCCCTCCACTGCAGACCGCGTGTCTGTGGACCAGAATGTGGAAAACTCAGAAAAGACCTCATACACACACACTTGTATGCCACCAACTGCATGAGCAAGTCCCAGCAACAATCCAAAATACAGTTTGACAAACATGCACAAGAAGTGGATTGGCAAGTTAGAGATCAGGTAATAGTACTTGATTTGCACATCCCACACACTCCTTTTCCAATAAGTGGGAAGGCCCATACCCTATTGTCAACAAGCTCAGTCTGGCAGTCTATCAAGTTAGACTCTCCACAACAAACAAATTGACTGACAAATGGTTACATGCAAACCAATTGAAACTGTATAAAGGAGCTTAAATTACTTTTCCTCATCTCATTGGGTGGAATTGTACTAACATACTAATCTTTGATCTTCCTTTCAGATACACTGACAAGATGGCTATCTTGTTCCATTATTTCCTCCTCTCAGGAGTGATCCCCTGCATCCAGGCACTGTGACCGACCTTCTACGACACCTCAATCCTCCAGCACCTCCTCCAGAGGGAGTATCCATCAATATACCAGATAGTATGATCACTGTTCAGGAAGGTTCCGATGCTTACCTCACTGCCTCGTTGTTGCTCCTGACAAATCTACCCTTCAAATTGAGTAGCAAACCACATCACAAGGACAAATTCTCCTGTGGCCAAACTCTCCAAAGGAACTTTCCAGGGTTGGCCCAATGCTAAATTATCCCCAAATGATTCACTGTCCTTGTTACAAACTGCATTATGACATTCTGGTTTGTACAACATAACTGCCTTAATAGATCCTTCTTACTGTAATTCTTTGTCCAAAGACTCTGCTCCAGATTTTGTGTTATACACCACATGGCTTCTGCAGCCATGTACCTCTCTTGTTACCACCCACTGATAATCAGCTTTGAATGTCCAAATCATACCCTGATCCCCGTAGTGGTCTTACAGCCACTGCCCTCCCGGTTCTTTGATTAATAACTTACAGTTTATGCATATACCTGTTTTGTTTAATCTACTTACTGGAATATGAAAGAGTTTGGTATGTGTCACAATACAAATACATTAGCATTTTATAGTACATTATTGTTTGATAGTTTAGCTGCATTTCAGATTTGTACACAAGATCCTATCACCAGGGTCCATTCTACTGAACATAGAGGCAACTTCAGAAGGAAGCCCTCTCTGATAATCTAAATTATAAACATAACAAATGTGAAGTTGATAGTTCTGATGTCACAGGTGCCACAGGTACTGTCACAGGTCTTTTTGTACGGCTATGTCTATCTGGAATAAAGCAGACATTGCTGCTATCAAAGTCATTCTGCCAAGTTCTCCACTGGCTTGGTCAATAACATTTTACCTCCATTATTGCATGGTGTGGATGTCCTTAGTCAGGAAGAAAGATACACTGTATACAACATGCATGACATTGCTAAGGCATTCACTGATTCTAAAGATAAGATCAACGCACTCATACAGCAAAACAATAAAGAAGCAGATAAACAATAATTGCTAGAGAGATACTCTGCTCTGCTTATGGCTCCTACATTATCACTACCATCAATAACCTCTTCTGTGATCTAGAATCTGGCAGAATTCTGACATTATACATGACAGATGCATTTCCAAATGGTACTGTCCAAGGTGTAAAACCACTAGCTGTGTTTCCATGTGTATGCAACAGACTTTGTAATTCCTCTCTCCACAGCTAGGAATTTGGGGTTTGTGACCAGGCACCCTAATACTGGTCCTTGTTTCACTGCTAAGAAATGTTCCATAACAGATATCATGTTTGTTTTTCACTGTCTCCTTACCATGCTTTGATCCTACTACAGCCTTGTTCAACAAGCTTGCACTGGTCCATTCCATTGGGCATTTGGACAAAGACATCTACAGAGAACGCCTGGATCTACCACCTCTACTGGTCTACCATTCTTTCCTGGATGCCTGGGTGGCTCTGCACATGGACTGCTGTGCCAAAAGCAATATATCTACTTGTGCCGATGTGATGTGTTTGATGTCATACAGCCTATTTGTGGATACTTCCAGACAGCATTGATTGGACTTTCACAATGGATGATGATATCACTGCGAATGGCACCAACTCTTTCGACCCAACTTTGGCTCCAGATAAGCTCTACCAATCCTATCGTGAGAGAGGTTCATCACCTGTCAACACAGATTTCAAGATGACCTACACCTGCCCTGTCCAGTTGCAAAAGTGGAGACTGCCTACTGTGCACTCACAGTATAATTCTGATGGTGAATATTGTGTAGTTATGAACTATAAAACCTACACATATGGTTCTGTTACTTGTGCTACTGATTACCCAATTTCTGTTTTGTCCTCACCAGAAGACTGTTATTGGACATACTGTTATGACCCCTGTCCCTCTTCTGGATGCAGACATTATTGATGGTAACCTCAGATTATCTGCTCACACTGTCAGAATACTTGCCATACTTTAATGTACACATAGACCCACTTACACTTACACTGAAATCACTCTTAGACAGGAAAGACACACACCTCATCCACATCAGCAATAGTATGACCAAAGCCAATGAAGCTGTTCTTGCTTTGATTAATGATGGAGATATGAATAACACACTAACTAACGCCTGGTTAGAGATTACTTTAAAGGTTTTGTTATTATTCAAGCATTTTTAATTTTTATTTTGAGTATTATGCTTTGCTGCCTATGGCACACACTATGCAACACTGTGAGTAGCTTGGTTCCTTTACAAGGCTCGCTTCGCCGGGTTTTGTAAACGCACCACTGCTCCTGTCCTTATCCTAGACATTTGCCTGTGTTGTCCTTGGAGGCAACAAGGGGGAATGTTACATGAGGTCCCTGCACCCTAATTGGTACCCCTCAGAGGTACACTATAGAGAGCTAACACTTAGGTATAGGTTATACTAATATTTAGGGCTAAGGGCATCTACCGTATAAGAGTAGATATCAGGATATGAATGCATATTGTTGTAATACACTTTGCTTGCTAATACACATATATTTTGCCATGTATTTTCTGTGTATTTCTTACTTGTTAGATGCCAAGACACCTGTGTCCTTGAAGTAATTATAATATGTAAGACGGCATTGCCATCTTTTGGTGATCTGTACCACTACACTGAGTTATGTAAGACTCTATAAGAGAACTCTTTTGTTCTCAAACTGATGACTTTACAGAATGTATAATGTTATCTTGGACCGTAGAGCCACCTCTAATGTAGCCAATAGGGCTCATCTCTATAACTAGAAATGTTTCTATCTTTCGTAACCATAGTAATTATCATAGGTATATAATGTAATGCACAAGCTTTGCACCTCAGAGACCCGAGAGACCCCAAGAGACAACAGAGAAACCTCGAGGTGTGGGAATGTTTAGCACTGGACTCCCAGTTCATATTGGTAAGAACTGCTTAGGGCAACTGTGATTTGTCCCTTGGTAGTAATAAACTTGTCTATTACTCTAATGCAACGTGTCTGTGATTACTTACATTCCCAATATCGTCAAGAATCTGAAAGTGAGGTTTAGACCTCTCAACACATCAGAATGTATGTAGTAAGAGACCTCTGTTCATAGTGAGAGTTTCCTGTTCATGTGCTTTATACTGCCATACAGTTCTGCTGTATACTCACTGTTTACAGACCAAGCAGCAATGTATACATCCTAATAATATTTCAGTATAGTACATACCTATGATGTTTAGGCAAAATGACAGGTATGGACTGGACAAAAGGAAACTGAAACAAAAACTTTATTAGTAAACATTTTACTTTATATACTTGCACATTACAAAGTTGGTACTGGAGAAACAGTGGCATGGAAAATAGGTTTTCCATGCAAGTGTGTTCCCCATTACTGGCTTTGTATCATGCAAGTATTAAGTACGGGTAAAATGTTAAGAAATGAAGCTTTTGTTCTTAGTCTCTTTATGCGCAGTCCATACCTGCCATTTTGCCTTGTTCGTGTAGGGTTTGCCACCTTCATTAGACTAGCACAGCTTGTTCAGACTATGCTGACCATTCCTTTCCTTTGCCTTAGTATTGCTTAAAAGAAAGTAGGCTACGATATATAGCCAGCCTAGACTGTCCCCTCATTTCTCAATTGTAATAGATGGCTAGATTAATCTCATTCATGCATTTGTTCAGTTACCCTTAACACTTGTAATATTGTATTCTCAGCCAAATCCAAAAGTTGTGAATTCCAAAGATCAACGATACATTGAATACAGAACTTTTACTTTTATCATTCACAGTAATTAACTCTGTAGTTTCATAGTGTAATAATTACATTATTTGTACCCTGTAAAACTAGTCCCAAATTGGCTATTCCATTTTCATCTCTTAGAACTTTGTGCATCAGTAGTAGACTGTCCCTTGGTCTCTTCCCTTTAAAGTAAAGAGAGCTCTCCTGCTCTCTGTCTGTCTGTCTCTGTCTCCCCACCTCTCTTCCTCAGCCCAGCGTTACTGCAAAATTTAACCACAGGTAAAGACATTAGCTGACCTCTCAGGTTACAGAATATTTTACAGTGGAGCCAGCCCTGATACAATGCAATATCCTGCAGTAAATATCATAAAATATTGCATGACAAAAGGGCTTAATTGTCATTGAATTACAGTGTTCCTTGCAGTATATTACAGTATTTTGTGTTATACTGCAGCATTACTGTGCTGCATCCTGGCTAACACTGCTGAATGTCAATTATATTATTTGGTGCATTACAGGCTAATACAGATGAGTGAATTAGAAGCTTGCTGTCAGCTTTTGACAAAGACATGATGACCTCAGAACTGGATTGTCCATAGCCCAGGTTGCACTGCTCCCTTTCTGGCTACTGCTCAACTGTTTATACAAATGTCTCATCTTCCAACCTGTCCAAGCTTAATACAGCTTGCAGCAGCATCTGTATGTTTGCCTCACTGGACCCTTATTCAGCTCATCATTGCTCCACCTACCAGGCTCATGGCTGGCTCTCCCCACAAGCCCTGCATGAGTGTATAGCAGGCAGCCTGGTTTACAGCTCCTCTGTGAGAAAGAGTCTCACCAGTATCATTCCTCCTCAAACCCAAGCCTGGTGTCTCTGGCCCTCCTCACAACTTGTCCTAGAGTTCCCCAAACTATCACTTGCACAGGTCAATGGCCTTATATTTTTGCCCCAGGCACAGGAACAGCTTGCCTATTTCCCTCTGTTGTCTTGACTCACACTCCCTTTTAAATTGTGCATTAGGGGCCAGATATTCAAAACTTTGTTCCGGGGTTAAATTAGCACTGCCCAGCATGCTAATTAGCCTTGGAACCAATAGCCTGCTATATTCAAAAGGGATAGCCCTGGTGCTAAACCTGTTGAATATAGCATGCTAAGGAAGCCAGGCAAACTGGACTGGAAGTGCAGTGAAAAAAGTAGCCTGGGAAATAAGACTGCTCTGAATATAGCAACTAGGAAGTGCAAACCACAATAGCAGCCCAGTGCACATCGATGTGAAGGTAAAAAGGTGGACCATGTTGTCAATGTGTGCTAGCAAAGGAGTGGGTTCATTAAAACTGCAAGCACCAGCGCATGTGAAATTCTGCAGAAATGTACCATGTTTCTGAAATGTTTACACTATGCAAAGATGTCTGCATGGCGCAAACGCTTGCCTGGGGCAAAACTTGCTATACTGAAAAGTGACATACAAATGAGCCTACTTAGGCAGTCTCTGGGCAAACATCCAGATTAGCATCTCATTATGTCCTGATTTGCATGCAGTTTGCTCAGCACTATTGCAGGGTTCCACAGCTCCACTTGTAGGTCAGTCTTGAAGTGCAGAGGCTGGCTAGGTCTGTATATAGATCCACCTGTAAGTCAGTCTGAAGTGCATGGTGGTAGCTGCTGGCTACATTTGTACAGAACCACATAGAATATTGTGGCCAAGGGACTACATAGCACAGGCACAGGTGGTGGTGATGCATGCAATTGTCAAACTGTAGTTCCTGCTACATGGGTGCCTGTAGTGTGAGGGACACATAGCCTATGGTATGTAGCGGTAGGATATCAATGACTGCTGCGCCTTACACGGTGACAGACCGATCTTGCAGATGTGTACTGACAGTGGACATTACTGTTATGCTGTTGTGTGACTGGGGTTCACATACCACAGATAGGCACACAGGTGTTGGGGTAGTCCAAACACTGGACCTGCTGTGCTGCGTGGAATGTCCCAGCCTTGTGGCAGCACCCAGTATGCAGTGCAGACTGGCCACCTGTACACCCTCCCTCAACACCCTCCATGCCCTCAGTGCTGCATGTTTGTGCTGTATTCTGTTGGTGTCCACTGAAGGGAGGTCTGCAGGTGTGTGCTGTATGGACACACTGCCATGGCGTCCATTGGGCACCAGGTCACCACTACCTGTCTGGCATGGCTGGGACTGGTGGCAGATGATGGCATCATAGGAGGTGCCATCCATGTGCAGCATGTTTCTTCCCTGTCTGTTTTCTTTCTATTTTTACTGGTTAAGGTGTTGCTAAGCTGCGCTAAGTAGCATACAAGCTGCTTTGCCCAGATTAAAGACTACCTTTTCCGGGCATAATTTCACCATGCAAAGTGTCATGCTAAGTCACACAAAAATACTTTACATGGTGCTAATGCACTGAATATAGCATTGCGCCTGTATTCACGTACACACACACTCTTTTTGCCTTTTGCATACATTATACTTTGCCCGCACTAATGCAGTTTGCCCATGCTGTTTGACGCTTTCAATATAGTGGACTCACACAAACTCTGTGCAGACGGTTTGCACCCAGCACAAAGTTTTGAATATCTGGCCCTTGGACTGTCCTTGTAGCTATCTCCACCTGTAAGTGTTCTAATACAGAAATCAGAGAGTGTCATAATTAGATTAACATGTCCTATTTTTATATCTTTCTACTTATTTGTTTTATCAAGTAAATATGCATATTATTGTTATTCATTGGCAGGGTCAGTCTTGAAACCTGGTGAGGTATTTGCACCTTTGTACTTGTATTTCTGTATTTATTGATTGATGACTGAAACAATCCCTGTTAGGGTTCTTGGACAATATCATCACATCTCAATAATTTTGTCACGTATGTGCTCTCATTGTTTGTTATTTTGTGCTTATTCTATTAAATACTTTGTGCCATCTTGTTGGCTTGGGTTGTGCCAGAAAATGGTCTCAGAGACCAGTGCACTCAACTGGTCAACATGTAAATTAATTTATTAATTAATTAATCACAATGTCAGCTAGTCTTGAAACACTTTGATTTTAGGATGGCTGGATTGCTCTGCTGAATGAAAGTTAAAACCATGAACTGTTTTTTTTTTTTGCTTCCCCATATCCAGGCCGGCCTCTCCTTCAGGCCCTTCTATGCCCTCCATGCTGTACTACCTCAGTACAGCACCTCTTCACCCTATATTGCAGCCCCCAGGTAACCCCTGGACATAACGCTTCACCAGGTGGTTCCCCTTCTCCAAGAGGCGGGTAGCACCATACTGCCCTGGGTGCTGCTAGGGTGATTCGTGCACTGCCTGAGGTCTCACAGCAGCAGAAGCTGGTGACTGTCATCTGGTCAGCCTCAGGGTTCTTTCCCATTTGCTCCCCAGGGATGTGGTGTGCCACTAACATTAGGCTTATGCCGATGTTCACTAGGCCCCATTGATTTGTGGCACCCCACATTGCCGAGCCTCGCCTCTGCCAGGGTCAGCAATTGCCAGGTAACATCCCTACCATCCCGTCTGAGAGAAGATAAGCAGTCATCTGACACTTCAGCCTTCTCTCTGGCTGGACCTCCACCCCGAGTCCTTCCTAAACCCGGATCGCTGGCGTCGTAAGCCGAAATCCAACTGCTGCACCAATGGGCCAGCTATGAACTGTTTTAATTGTTTTCTTTTACAAACAGCATTATGTATGCTGTCTTGAGTGCTGAAGGATACTCACAACCTCTTGCAGAGAGTTCTGGTTAGTATGTGTGTAAATACTAATTCTGATTCACAGATTTCTCATGGGAGAATGGAACTGAGTAATGCTGGGATTCCAAACTACAGAATTCTCAAGGTGGAATAGATCCAGAAGCAAATGATTTGAAACATTTTATTGGGCCAACATAAATGTAACAAAATAACAAAGTGCTTTAGCTTTTGGACCAACACAGTCATTCCTTGGAAGCTTAATGACAGTTATTTAGAAAATCCCATACTTTTAATACTCAGATCACGTAGAAAAAACAGAGAAAATTCCCATTGGTTTAAAATACTCATTTAAAAAATAACACAAGACACATCAGAGAAGCTGAAAGTACCAGTTCAGCTACAGCTAAAAAGGCCTAAGGTCAGATGTGCTTAGAGCACAACATAATGCAGGCAGTGCACTGCACATAAATTAAAATGACTTAGACATACCTTCAGAGTAAGATGACAACATCTTGAGAATAGAGCTGTTTTGCCCAATTATGAGTCAAACCCACTCGGATTAAAGACATGCTATAATGTGACATAATTGTAAGTTAAAAACAAGCCACACTAAGTAGAACTACAACAAGTAAATATACATACATGGCATGCAAAGGTTTTAAAATAAAATGTACCTAATGTAAGCAATAGTTTCAAACTACATGAGCCCATGAGGAAAACTGATTGCTGTTACTGTGGTTCCTGGAGGTGGGAGCTCATGGGTACTTTTACTTAGTTATTGCCACTCCCTCAACTTTGGTGGTGAGATTCGGGGTTTCAGGTGGATAAATCATGGCTCTTGGGCAGTGGTGCCTCTTGGATTTTCATCTAAGTGAATTTTCTCTTTTCTTTTGGTCTGAACACTGGATATGGTTGACATTATATTACATTTATGCTGGAAATGGCCAGGACTGAAAGACTGCTATAGTTTGTTCATTTTATTTTTAAGTTAATATTATTACAATGTTTATGGGATTGAGTTGTGTTGTTCTGTTTGGGGTTTATTTTGATTTAGTTCATATTTGGTTATAGTTCATATTTCTTCTTCTCCTCAAGTGAGAGCGGAGGGATTTATATTTCTTATAATTTACATGTTATCTACATATAGTTATTTATTTTGTTTCTTTTTGGTTGTTTCATTTTATTTCTTATTTCCTACCCTGCTGATACTTGTTTTATTGTGGTCAAGAGAATGTGATGGAGGCCTGCCCCACAGGTGTGTGTTATTCATCATCTGCCCTTTGCACCTCCATCCCTTTATCTCCCCACATTGTAGTTTATTATTTACCAGTGCTGTAGAGCACTGGGTATTGATGTCGGGGGAGGGGATTGGGCAGCGTGTACAGCGGAGGGTGAATGAGCAGGGCCACCATATTGGGGGTCATAAGACCCAGAAGACACACTGGGGTGACATGGAATCCTGAGCGTGGTCCTCCATGTCTGGTTTCCATACCAAGAGCACCACCAGTTCTGGTGGGCAGGTGGTTTGGATGGCCCTGAAGTTCATCCAACTGAGTGGTGTTATGCAATGCCAGGTCCATTAAAATAAGACTGCAATTATTGCAGATCTTGTGGGAACAGTGGACCTGGCTTGTATCACTGAAACCTGGCAGGACAAAAACTTTGGCCCTATATTGGAGGCTGCAACTCCAGCCGGGTACTCCATGATCCACCGCTTGAGATTGGATGGCGGTGGGGTCACTGTCTGTTTCAAGACTGAACTGGGCCTCATGTGTGTACCCAGTTGAGGAGACTGAGTCATTTGAGTGTACAGTGGTAGCAGGTGTAGGCTGTAGGATCACTCTCATCTACCATCCACCAGGAGATGAGAAGCCATTCCTTCAAGAAGTAGTGGACTTCGTGATCGACCTGGCATTTGAGTCACCAAGGCTGATGGTCCTGGGTGACTTTAATGCCTGGATCAATGACGGACTCTCGCATTTAGACAGCACATCCTCCAGCTGATGACATCTCTGGGCCTTACACATACTGCTTCACTGCTACCCATAAACATGGTCACTCCCTTGACTTAGTCTTCCTCCTGGGGATCAAAGCCTCAGACTTGGGGTGGAACCAGTCAGATGGTCCTATCACTAAACTGTGGGGTTCAGATTTCACCCCTTCATAGGCCTACCCCTGTAGGAATGGTTAGGTGCTGCTCTTTATAAAATATAAGCTCTGAAGGCCTAGTGGCGGTGCTTGACCTATCTGTCCTTCCATCAGCAAACAATGACCCAGAGGCCTTAGTTATGGCCTATAATACAGCTATGTCTGCAGCACTGGATGTCATTGCTCCTGTCTGTGTTTGTCCTCTCTCCTTCATCCTCAGTCCCCTTGGTTTGATGGGACTTTGAGGAGATGCGGTGACTAGGATGAAGATTAGAGCATTGCTGGCAGAGGTCCTCCTGGATACCGACCATCTTAAATTGATAGACCATTATCAGGCCTATCAATCTGTAATCACCCGTAAGAAGGCAGAGTTCCTGTCAGGGGAGATTGCGGTTGCTCAGAACTGACCAGCTCAGCTTTATTGAATCATGGACAGACTGTGCAACCCAGCCTGTCTACAGGTTGGAAAAGCTTTTTTGCAAGTGGAGTGCGATGAGCTTGCTCGATTCTTTGCGACTAAGGTGGATGACATCAGGGTAATGCTCGAACTGGCACAATTTTTGGTGTTACTTTGGATCAGCACTTAGTCGCTGCTCCTCAGCTTTCCTGGAGTTCCTTCAACCACTAGGAACTCATGGATGTCATGAGGATTGTCCACGATATGCACCCTACATGCTGAAGTTTGGACCCAGGACTACTACCCTGATTATAGATTGTATTGACACCATTGGCCTGGTCCTGGCACAGATTGTCTGGAGCTGCTTGGAAACAGGTGAATTATATGCTCCCTGAAAGAGGGGTGGTAACACCCTCCTGAAAAAGCTTCTTGGACCCTGACTGCCATGTGAACTACAGACCAATCTCGAACCTTCCTCTATAGGGAAGGTGATTGAGAAAGTAGTGGCTGTACAGCTGAGAACAATTTGACCATCCATGACATCTATGAACCTCTCCAGTCCAGTTTTTGAAAGAGGCACAGTACCGAGATGGTGCTGGTTCAGGTGCTGAATGACCTCCTGATGGTAAGAAATCAGAAAAACTGTTCTATCTTGGTTCTTCTCAATCTTTCATCAGTGTTTGACACTGTGGACCATGGGGTACTCTTCAGTCACCTGAGGTCCATCTGTGTCCTGTCTAATACAATCCTCAGGTGGTTTACATCTTTCCTCACGGAAGAACTCAGAGAGTGGTGTCAGGATTTATTCCCTGACCCAGTTCCTCTGTCTTGTGGGTGCCTCAGGGATCAGTGTTGTCCCCATGTTGTTTGCATGTATATGCTACCCCTCAGAGACATTGTAAGAAGGTATGGGCTGAGGTTTCACTGCTATACTGATGATACCTAGCTCTAGCTCTCTTTTGCACCCGACCAGGATAGAGCTCTCTCAATATTTAATAACTGCCTCACTGAAATCCAGGACTGGATGTATTCGAGTTGGTTGAGGTTGAACTTGGAAAAGACTGAGGTGCTGGTTGTGGACCTGGGGTGCCACATGGGGGTTAGGGGTAGGTTCACCTCGGGACTCTTTTGGGGGTTAATCACTCCTGACCTCTGAACAGGTGCAAAACCGGGGGTAATTTTGATGAAGGGCTGACACTGCATTTGCAGGTGTCGGCAGTTGTCAAATCCTCATTTTATCAACTGAGGAATATCTCCAGGGTTAAGCATCTTGATCAGTCTGTCGATCTCCATGTGTTGGCCCATGCCTGTGTGTCCTCATGCTTGGATTATTGCAATTCCCTTTATCTAGGGCTACCTGGGCGGAAATCCACCGCTTGGAGCTGGTGCAGAATGCTGCAGCCTGATTATTGATGGGAACCCTCAGTACTGTCATATTTTTCCAGTGCTGTGCTAACTGCACTGGCTGCCGTACAGTGGCGGATCACCTTTAAAGTCAGACTTCGATTTATGAAGCCCTACACGGACAGGTCCCTGACTACCTGAAAGAGCTTTTGGTCCCTTACTGCCCCATGAGATCTCTCCACTAGGCTGACAAGGGGTTGCTAGAGATTCTGAGGGTTGGTTTAAAATCCTCTGGGGCCCAGGCATTTATGCATGCGGCCCCTACCTCTGAAATGCTCTCACCCCATCAGCTATGGGAGGCATGACCATGAAGATTCAAAACAAGCTGTCAAAACTTACTTGTGGAGGAAAGCATTCGAGGACTGACGATATTTCGGTTTTATCTGTATTATCTCTTTTAAGTATTTATATTGATTGATTTTATGATTTACTGTTTTAATTGTTGTAAGGCACCTTGGTTATAGAAATGCACCATATAAATAAAGATTTATTTATAGATTTATTATATGGAATGTAAAACTTAGCTGGAAACATTACCCAACTATACTCTCAAACAGGTTACCATGCTCTATAAACCTTTAGGCCCTTGAGTTTTGTAACAGGAGTTTATAGATGATAATATAAATTGGCAGTATAAGAGCCAAACAAAAACCCTTTTTGGATCTTATACTGCCAATTTATATTATCATGTATAAACTTTAGTTACAACACTAGGGGCCAGATATTTAAATCTAAGCCTCTGGGCAAAATTAGCACTGCCCAGTGTGATAAAATAGATCAGAACCAAAAGCAAGCTATATTGAAAAGAATAGCCCTGGGGCTAAACCTGTTGAATATAGCATGCAAAGGAAGCAGGGCAACTAGGGCTGGGAGTGCAGTGCTTAAATAGCCCGGAAATTAGACAGCACTGAATATAGCAACAGGGAAGTACAAATTGGAATGGCTGCTCAGTAGACACAGAGGTGGAGCAAGGCAGAGTTGCAGATGGAGGGCATTGTGTGTGATAGCACAGCGGTGTCTCACAGCAACTGCAAACAAAGATGCAGACCACACACTGCAGAACCATGCTATGCTGATGGGAGGTTTGCCTGGGCTAACCTGACTGCACTGCAGACGGGTTAGCCTTTGGGCAAAAGTTTGTTATATTCAAACCTCTTATGCAAATGAACCTACTTAGGCAATCTATGGGCAAACTGTCACATCTGCATCTCATCATGTGCTGCTTAGCAATAACATCTCCATGTAGTTTGCCTGGTGCTACTGCATGGAGCACACAGCTCCATCTTTGGTCAGAATGGAAGCACAAGCTGGAAGCTGCATGCCAAGGTGTGCTCATAGGATACCCATGCTGGTGGAATGGAAGTACAGGCTGGATGCCACAGGGTATGGGTGTTGGCAGGCACAAGCAGTGCATACAACTTGCCCATGCATCACTCAATCAGTAAAAGACATATGTGTTTATATATATACATATATGTGCATGTGTGTGTGTGTGTGTGTGTGTGTATATATATATATTATGATAGCACAGTAGTGCTACCATAGTTAAGTTGAGGACCCATTTACATGTTAAACCTAAATTTTGCACCTTAATAACTTTGCAACTGTTCAACAGATTTAGCTGAAATTTGGAATACATGATCAAGACCATATATCTTGGCATCTGCCAACTTTCATACTGTTCAGATATACAGCTGCGGAGTTATTAGCGTGATCTGCACATGTGTTTATGCTTTTGCAGTTTGTTGGTCATCTCTACAGGTCACACAGTTTGCACAACCAGTACAAAATTTTCAGGAAACGTGCGTCGGGTCCCCAGTGTGCCTTTGAAGATTTCGTGAAAAATATTAAACGGTTTAAAAGTTATTCAAAAACAACTTCCCATTATAAGTCAATGGGAAAAGTTAACAAATGTTCAACAGTGTTTACTTTGCAAATGGCCCTTTTACTGTCGCAAATCCACCATTTTTTTCAGTTGCCCATCAGAAAATGCTTGGCATTTAAATTGGGACCCTCTAGCAACCTAATTTTATTTGTATTCACCTAGTCGGACCCTGAGGATGCTAGACATGTCTTTATTTTGGGGTAAAACACCCCAGAAATGATTTTTCACATTTCTGTGAAAAGTACTGCGAAAGTACTTTCGCATGAATTCCATGGTAAAGCTTTTGCAAAGTTCAACAGTACTTTTCCAGGCTGGGGAAAATGACAGCAATTATTTGGCACCCTGCTGCAAAAGAACGGTTTGGTCTTTTCAGCTGAAATTTGAGGGAACGCAGCCAACATCACACAGATGTGCCTTTTCAGTCTTTCAATGAAAAATATTACAGGGCAACAAAGTTACAGCACTCCAAAGTTGACAATTTTTCCCATAGGATAACAATACAGCGTCCGCCGCATTACAGGAATCGCTTTAGTGCCCTGCTGCAAAATAATGGTTTGGTCTTTTGAGCTGAAATTTGAGGGAAAAAAGTCAACATCCACAGATGTGCCTTTCAATGGTTTGGTGAAAAATATTACAGGGAGCCACAGTTATGGCGCTTCGAACTTCTCTTTATTTCCCATAGGATAACATTACGGCGTAGCCGACGCCTTTCAGGGCCTGTATTCTGAAACAGTGTGAGATATAGACTTTTCATCTGAAAATGAGTACAAAAAGTACAAAACTAGCCAGGAAAGTCATAAATTATATGACTTTTAAATTGTATTTCTACATCATACGGTTCCTGAGATATAAACAATTTAGTATTCCAACTCCTCATTTTGTGCTCGAGAACATTATTATGCATACATTCTTTGTAGTCACTGTCTTTCTATGCAGTTATTGGGGAAAACCAGCCTGTGTGCTTACATTACTGTTACAGTTACACTTCTGCTTGCAGTTCCATACCTGTTTCACTTACGATCCCATCCTATGCCACCATGTGCGTTATCTTTGTGTTTTCATTTGTGCTTGCTTATTTTTACCATTTGTGTCTACAGCACTGTTTCTCTTTCTGTTTTCTTTGCATCACCATCGCATTATCATTTGCATTTGCAGGCACTGTGTTACTATGTGACAAGACATCACGGGGCCCCGCTCCTGCCGCTGCAGTACATTCACTATTTCTCGTTATCATTCTCAAAGAAGAAATTAGGAAAAAACTCCATTTAATGCGTGATGAGGTTGTTTGGCAAAAAGTGAGGAATTTGGTGTTAGGGTTGAGCCCCTCCTTGACCCCCACAATGCACACTCCCAACTGGCATAGGGGTGCACATTGGAGTTGTCGGTCCCAACTCTCACCCCATTCTCCTATACATGTGCTTCCTACACATGCGATGGGGTGAGAGTTATGGCCGGCAACCCCAATGCGCACTCTGATGCCAGTTGGGGTGTGGGTGGGGTCTAAGGAGGCTTTCAACCCTAACACTGAATTTCCCTACTTTTGTCACTGTGAAACAATCCTAACTAATGCATTATGTGGAGTTTTTGCTCTAATATATATATATATATATATATATATATATATATATATATATATATATGTGTGTGTGTGTGTGTGTGTATGTGATTGGGGTGCAATTGCACCCCATATTTAGGGGTTGAGTAGGCACTTCTATGTTAAACTCGAAATGTTGCACTATTCATAACTTTGGACCCATTCAATGGATTTGCATGAAATTTGGTGTGTGTGGTGAGGGACATGGTAGATCTATTGATCTGCCAAATTTTGTTTCTGTTGGACTTACGATTTTTATGCACCAAAATGCTGAAAAATGTACTTTCGCCAGTTATGTAGGCAGTTTTCAGATCCTGTCTGTGGTGCTGCTTGGCCTTTGTGTGATGTACTCTGTGACTTGGCTCATCTGAAAGAGCTTGGGTCAAGCAATGAGATGCTTTTCATTTGTTGAAAAATATTAATCCATTAAAAGTTATAAAACTTTTAATTTCCTATTATAAGTCAAAGGGAAATTTATATGGTTATTTTGCAAAAGAAGAATGGGTTTGGCCATCTAGTTCCTCCTTACAATCAAAGAATTTGCAGGCTCGCTATCAAAGAATCTTTGATCATGAGAATTCTTTGATTGCAACAGCTGCCATCTTGTTTTCATTTTGCCATCAGAAAAATTAAAATATCTCGGCTCAGGGTTCACTCCTGAAGTAAAACTTAGATGGGTTTACTCAGGGGCTTGCCTATCAAGTCATGGCTGTGTTTGCTTCAAAATGGTGAAAAATAGAATTTTAAACATTTTATTCTTTGATCACAGCTTGCTAATGATCTTTGATCGCTAGCCTGCAAATTCTTTGATCTGAGATTCTTTGATCGTAATCTTTGATTGAAGGAGGGACAAGACGGTCACTTGAAAAAAAAATTTCTCAGCTCAGAGGTGGGTTATTAATCACAAATGAGGGTGGGTTTTGCTCAGGGAGCTTCTTTTTATCGACCATGCCAGTGGTTTCATGTATTTATGTGAAAATTTGAATTTCACCATTTTTATTCTTTGACCATAAGCCTGCAAATTCTTTGATTCAGAGCCTGCAAATTCTTTTATTGCAAGATTCTTTGACTATGATCGTTGATCGTGAGGCGACGACCAGATGAAAAATTACATTTCTCAGCCCAGGGTGACCTAGAAACACAAACTAGGATGGGTTTTGCTCAGGAGCTTCATTTTATTGATCCATGCTAGTGGTTTCATGTATTTATGTGTAAAATTAGAATTTCACCATTTTGTATTCTTTGATCATGAGCCTGCAAATTCTTTCATTCCGAGACTGCAAATTCTTTGATCATGAGATTCTTTGACCGCGATCTTTGATTGCGAGTGATGATTCAGAAGGCCAGATAAAAAATTAAATTTGTCAGCCAGGGATGACCTAGAAACACAAACTAGGATGGGTTTTGCTCAGAGGATCGTTTTATCGAACCATGCTGGTGGTTTCATGTATTTATGTGTAAAATTTGACTTTCATTGTTTTCATTGTTTGATCATGGGCCTGCAAATTCTTTGATTGCAAGATTCTTTGATAGCGATCCTTGATCGCGAGGAAGCTAGATGGTCAGTTCTTAATGCAACATGATAGGCCAGTTTTAACAATCTTTAATATTAAATATCTTGGAAATGGTTTGGTCTTTTTACTTGAAATTTGGAGGGTGTTCATAGGATGTCCTAGTATTGAATTATGATATTTACCTTTCAGACAATACATGTTTTGCAGAGATATTGCATGGCACAGTTTACATTTATGAACAGCATTTTCCATTGTGGTAGTGGCTTGAAATTTGTAGGGTAGCTTAGCCTTAATGCCATGGATGTACTTTTCAGTTGTTAGGTGTCTAAAATCTTAACAGGTGTGGAACTCAGCCACTCCAACAAATGGAAATCTCAACCTTTCAGATGTTATATCTTGGAAACAGTTTAGTCTTTTACATTTAAATTTGGAGGTCTTGGAGATGTCCTTTACATGTGAATTCTGTGTTTATCTGTGGAATATTAATTTGCTATGGACACATTGTGTGACACATTTTATGTTTTGCTTATGGCATTTTGCATTGTGGTACTGGCTTCCACATTTATAGGGTGCCTAGCATTACTGCCATGGAGTAGTTTTCAGTGGTTACATGTCTGACATGTAAACAGGTGTTGAATTATGCCACTCTGATGACTGACACTTTGTTTCTTTCAACATGGTAGGAGCTTTGGGACCACGCTCCCACCTATATGTACTCCCTACCAGAGACATATGATATTCAATACTTGTACTCTTATCTTTCACAGAGATTTACAAGTTGGTGGGGCTCCCACCAACTTCACAACTATTACATTTCTATTCTTTCTCAAAAAGAAAAATTCTATGCAAAAACTTTGTTAATGCATCATTTGGGTAAATGCACAAAAGTCAGAAATGAGACCTTTAGGTTGTCCCTCCCTCATGGACCCACCCATCATCCTGAGATTGACAGCTGAAGGGATGTGTCATTGGGGTTGTGAGGCCTAAATGTCACCCCATTCTTCTTTCCTGTGACTTTTCAATATGATTACACATGGAATGGGGTGACATTTGAGGCCTCACAACCCAATGACACACAGCGTCTTCTGTCAATCTCAGGATGATGAGCGAGGTCCACGAGGGCAACCCTAAAGGACTCATTTCCTGACTTTTTGTGTTTTAACCCTAAATGGTGCATTAACAAAGTTTTTGACAGAATATATATCTATATATATATAGATATATATTAGAAACAAAAACTCTGTTTAATGCATTAGTTAGGGTTGTTCCAGTGACAAAAAGTGAGGAAATTCGGTGTTGGGGTTGAAACCCCCTTGGACCCCCCACCCCAACTGACATTTGGTGTGCATTGGGGTAATCAGCCTAACTCTCACCCCATCATATGTAAATCAGCAAGAATATAAGAGAATGGGGTGAGAGTTAGGACCAACAACCCCAATGCACACCCCAATGCTGGTTGGGGGGTGGCAGGGTCAGGGGTTTTCAACCCCAACACCGACTTCCTCACTTTTGTCGCTGTGGAACAACCCTAACTAATGCATTAAATGGAGTTTTTGCCTCTAATTTCACTCTTTTTGAGAATGATAACTAGAAATAGTGAATGTAATGCAGCGGCAGGGCGCCGTCTCCTGCCACGTAATGCAATGACGGGGCCCGATGCTCCCACAGCGGATGTCTTGTGGCATAGTAACAGGAACAGCAATGCAAACAGAAGTGCTATACAGTGGCGCACATGGTAATGCAAGCGAATGAGAACAGAAAGGGTAACGCACACAGTGGCGTAGACGGAACGGTCTGCCTCGTAATGTGTTGTCACATAGTAACATGGTGCCTGCAAACGAAATGTCAATGGGCATGGTGCATAAAGTGAAACAGAAAGAAAAAGTACTGTAGACACAAATGGCAAAAAAATAACAGAAAACAAGCGCAATGAAAAAGCAAAGGATAACGACATGGTGGCACTGACGTCAACATTAAGTGAAACAGCTACGTATCCACAAGCAGAAAGGGCAACAGTAACAGTAATGTAGTGCACAGGCTGGTTTTCCCAAAACCTGCATAGAGAAAGACACTGAGTACAAAGAATGTATGCATAATAATGAGTATCGGAGCAGAAAATGAGAACTTGGAATACTAAATAGGTTATATCTCAAGAACCGTATGACGAGAAAAAAAATTTAAAGTCATATGATTTACAGCTCTCCTGGCTAATTTTGCATTTTTCCAAAGAAATTCTGCCTCATAACCGCTTTCCCAGATAATCGGACCCTGAAAGGCGCAGCTAATGCCATAATGTTATCCTATGGAAAAAAGAGAAGTTCGAGTGCCATAACTTTGCCTCCCTGTAATATTTTTCACCAAAACACTGAAAGACACATCTGTGGGCTGTTGGCTGACATCCCTCCAAATTTCAGGAAAAAGACTAAACCATTATTTTCAGCAGGGTGCCAAAGGATTCCTGTAATGCGTCTGCGCCGTAATGTTATCCTATGGAAAAACCATCACTTTTGGAGTGCTGTAACTTTGCTGCTGTGTAATATTTTTCAATACAATACCGAAAAGGCACATCTGTGAGACACATCTCGTTCTCCAAATTTCAGCCCAAAACTCCCAACCGCTCTTTTGCAGCGGAGTGCCAAAGAATTACTGTTATTTTGAGCATAGTGTCGCAGAGTAGTGTTGCAATTTGTAAGAGCTGCAAATAACCTATACACTTTCATAGGAGTGCGACACTACTTTGTGAAAGTACTTTTCCAGAAATCTGAAAAACATATTTCTGGGGTGTTTTACCCAAAATAAAGACATGGCTAGCATCCTCAGGGCCCCGACTAGGTGAAAACAAAAGAATTAGGTTGCTAGAGGGTCTCAATTTTAAATGCCAAGCATTTTTCTGATCACTAACTGAAACAAGATGGCAGATTTGCAACAGTAACAAGGCCATTTCGACAGTAAAAGTGCATTTGCGACACTGTCAAACTTTTGTTAACTTTTCCCATTGACTTATAATGGAAATTGTTTTTGAATAACTTTTGAACCGTTTAATATTTTTTCATGAAATCTTTGAAAGGCACATCGGGACCCCAGCCGCATGTTCCCTGAAGATTTCGGGCTGGTTGTGCAAATCTTACGACCTGTAGGCATGACCGAGAATTCCAGAAAAGCACAAACATGGCAGTGAGATCATGCTTAATAACTCCGCAGCTGTATATCTGACCAGTACAAAACTTGGCAGGTCTCAAGACCTATGGTTCTTGATCATGTATTTCAAATTTCAGGCAAATCTGTCAAACAGTTGCAAAGTTATTAAGGTGCAAAGTTTTGGGGTTTAACATAGAAATAGCTCTCAACCTCTATGGTAGCACTATCTGTACCATATATATATATATATATATATATATATATATGAGTGTGTATTTGATATTGAGATCCAAAGTGTGACATTCATGTCCCAAATTGTTTTTACTTAAATCTCATAACTATATCATTGTTACATTAGGTGCATACGGAGATAATGTAATACCAAATATAAAGATAGTTCATCATCTGGAAGTATAAGAAAATGACCCTTTAAGTTAGCACATGGATCAGGTAATGTACATAACATGGTGTCCCTTCTGTTTAATTTCAGTTTAAATTTCTTTTAGTTTTTTCCAAATTAGTATGGTTATTGAAGCTATTTAGGTACCATAGTATGCAACATTTCACTATTTTATTCTAAGCATTACCTGATTGTAATTATGCCACAGTTTATCTTTGGCACAACTGCTGTGAAAACAGGACATGTCAAAGTTTGCTGCTGATTGTATCCGTTTGTTTTACCATCCCCTTTTTTTAATCTGCTATGTGAACCTTGGTGGATAAGTTAGACACCACTGAGTTTCCTAACTATTTAGTGCAATTTATTCAAAAACAGTTTTTCATAAGATGTCATGTATGTAACAGTGACATCAAAAGTCATGTATCGTAACAGTGACACCACATAAAGTCATGTGGTTAACAGGACCCAGCAAAAGCAGCAATGTAAGTGTAACTATCCAACAAAGTCCTACTATAAAAATACTTATGTTAATGCACATAAAGCAACCATAGTTATCTTTAAACATTTACTTTGAATGCATTTTCACTGGTGTGTCAAAGTTTACCTGCTGATTGCATATGTTTGTTTTACAGTTCTTTTTTCTTAATCAGCTATATGAACCTTTGTATATAAGTTAGATGCCACTGAGTTTCCTAATTATTCAGTGCAATGTATTCAAAAACAGTTTTTCATAAGAAGTCATGTACATAATAGTGACACCAAAAGTCATGTGAGTAACTGTGACACCACATAAAGTCATGTAGTTACCAGGGGCCCAACAAAGCAACAATATAAGTGTCGCTATCTGATATAGACCTGCAACAAGAAACACTTGTGTTAATGTGCATAATGTAACCATAGTTATGTTTAAACATTTACTTTTGAATGCATTTTCTCCAGAGGTGTCAAAGTTTACCTGCTGACCATATCTGTTATTTTTACAGCTCTTTTTTTTACTCAGCAATTTAAACCTTGGCAGAAAAGTTAGACATCACTTATTGTCCTAATTATTTGGTGTAATTTATTTAAAAGCTGTTTTTATAATAAAAGTCATGCACATAACAGTGACACCACAACAAGTCATGTACGTAACAGTGAGAGAATGGAGGCACTAAGAAAAACACTCACTGGGATGAGAAGTAGAAAGGAAGTTTCTTGAGCAGGAGTGGGGCTTTTAAGAGCTCAAAGATTCAGCAACAATGCAGACAAGTGCTTTTAGTTCTGCAAATGGACGCTGGTATTGTGGAGAATTTTTGGACCCATAGTCTTGTACATAAAAGGGAGCGCCAAGGGAGGAGGATCCAAATATTTAATTAAAACATCATGAATACGGCAAAGTAAAGAAAAACAATAGAAATGATGTTAAGGAGAGACAGAGGCACTGCAATTGGGGGAGTTTATTAGAAAAAGCTATTTGAAAACCAGGGCTGTACAAGTCCTGAAAGTACTGGAGGGGACATCACTGGTTTGTACGTTACCAGGGAAAAAGGCTTTAAAACTACATAAATTATAACTTTAGAAATAAGAAAGTTTTAAGAAGCACAAGAGCTAACTATGAGATACTAGCATATAACTTTTTCTTTAAAATGTAAGCGTTGTGACTGAAATGAGGCACTCTATGAGTGACATGGAACAATGTCACAAAATGGGATCTTTCTTAAGGGGAAATGAGGCACTCCAGATGTGTTCAAAGCAAAACAGCAACACAACAGAGGGTGATGTTATTTACAGTATGTCCTTATTGAGTACAATACTAGGGAGTGTTAGAATGGAAACATGTTATTAGTCATTTAAGAAGTTACAGGACATTATAATAGAGGTGATGCAAGTCTCTCAGTACTGTACACAGATATATATATATATATATATATATATATATATATATATATATATATATATATTCTATGTGAAAAACTTTGTTAATGCATGAGTTAGGGTTCTTCTACAGCGAAAAAGTGAGAAATTCAATTTTAGGGTTTCCACCCCACCCTACCCCCACCAACAGACATCGGAGTGTGCGTTGGGGTCATCAGCCCTAACTCTCACCCCAGCCAATGTGTAAACAAGCTGAGGTGGTGCAGTGTAGGAGAATGGGATGACAGGGTGATGACCCCAACTCACACCCTGATGCCTGTTGGTGGGGCAGAGTGATGGTGGGGTGGAAGGATGGGAACCCAAAATTGAATTTCTGCACTTTTTGCTGTAGAAGAACCTCAACTGATGCATTATGAAGTTTTTGCATTGAATTTCTACTTTTAAGAAAAATAGAAAGTAGAAAGTTGGTGTTAGGATGGATCTGGGCCTTTGGGCCCCATGCTCCCACCAACTTGTAAGTCAAAGCCACATTACAGACTCAATCACTGAAAAGTACATTGACAACAACAAGGCCAGCAACCAAACAAATGTAAATCTAGTAGAACAATAGAAAATGCTGTCCAAAAATGTAAACTGGGCCACACAATATCTCTGCAAAAAATATTTTCTGACATAAACACCTCTATTAACATCTACAGGACATGCAGTCAACGCCCACCAAATTTCAAGTAAAAGAGCAATCCGTGGACAATATCACGGCATGTCAAAATTTGAAATTTTCATTCGTCAGAGTGGCACAGTTCTGCACCTGTTGACATTTAACACACACAACTGAAAACTACATTCATGGCACTAAGGCTAGGTATCCTATCAATTTCAAGCCACCACCACAACCAAAAGCTGTCCACAGAATGTAAATTGCACCACACCACATCTCCATAAATAAGATATTTTCCGACATGGAAACACTGTAATTTACAACCATAGTACAAGCCGTCAATGCCCTCCAAATTTCAAGTGAAAAGACCAAACCCTGTCCGAGATATAACATTTTAATGTATGAGATTTTCATTCATCAGACTGGGGTAGTTCCACACCTGTTGACATTTAGCACACAATGACTGAAAACTACATCCATGACACTAAGGCTAGGTATCCTATCAATTTCAAGCCACCACCACAAGCAACACATAAAGTGTGTCACAATATCGCCACAAAACAAAATTGTCTCCAACACATACATACCATAATTCACATCTACAGGACATGATGTAAACACCCTCCAAATTTCAAGTAAAAGACCAAACCATTTCTGAGATATTCAATGTTAAATATTGGTAAAATTTCCTATCTATTCCATTATAAAAAGTCTGGCCATCTTGTCCCTATCTAGTGATCAAAATGGCGACCAAAGAATCTCATGATCAAAGAATTTGCAGGCTCACTATGAAAGAATTTGCAGGCTCATGAACAAAGAATTAAAAGTCTTATAATTCCACAAATTGGGGAATTGCGGTATACCACCACCATGGTTCGACAAACGAAGTCCCTGAGTAAAACACACCCTCATTTGTCTTCCTAGGGCAGCCCTGGGCTAAGAAAATAATTTTTTATCTGGCTATTTCATCCCTCTCTCACGATCAAAGAATTTGCAGGGTCGTGATCAAAGAATTTGCTCGCTCATGAACAAAGAGAGAGGGACGAGATGGCCAGATTTTGATATGACTATTCACAGCCCAGGGTGCCCTACAAACATAAACGAGGCCATGCTTTGCTCAGGGGCTTCATTCTGTTCCATCTCAATAACAATAATAGTGTATAAAATATCACTGGTCGTCTAGTGGCTCCCCATCATTATAAATAATCTTATAATGTCTCATGTCCTTGTAGTCTAGTGCCCCTCCCAAATTTGTATTTTTAATCCCTGGTAGCCTAATGGCCCCTCCCAACTTGAGTAAAACAATTATGACTGTTAATATCCTGGTAGTCTAGTGCCCCATCTGTATAAATAATATGCACTTTGATTCTACATATCCCTGGTAGTCTAGTTTCCCTCCATTATAATACAATACATAATTATTTAATATTTCCTGGTAGTCTAGTGGCCCCACCCCCACCCAGCTGTGCCAGCCCACCCAGCACCCTCTACCCTTCCCCAGCTGGTGACTGGCACAGCCCACCTCTCACCTCCACCGCCACTGCCGACTGTCTGCATTATGAGTGGTAATGCAAAGGCGCTCTGAAAATATTCTGAGTGCGTTTTGCGTGGCGCTCATATCCAAAAAAATGGACAGACTGGATGGGCCTTGTGGTCCTTTTCTGCTGTCGGCTTCTGTGTTTCTTGTGTGTTTCTGAGATGGGGAGCCATTAGACTACTCAGGGATATTAACAGTCATAATTTTTTCATACATGTCGGGGGCACTAGACTACCAGGGATTAAAAATACAAATGGGGTGCTAGACTACCAGGACATGAGACATTATAAGATTATTTATAATTATGGGGTGGCACTAGACTACCACCAAATGAAAAGCGGTATGTTCGCCACCAAAGCTCTTTCAAACGAGCTATCTTGCAGAGCGGCAAGCCACATGACCGCTGTGCAGGACCACATCCAGAATACCAAAGGTGCTCCAAAAATGGATAATTTGGCATTTCTCAGCGCTTTACAACACAAGACTATAAGTCTGACCAAATCACAATTTGGCAAATCAAGAGATTTACCATGCCCCACTGCTAATACCAAATTTCAGGCAAATCCATTGAACAGGTCAAAGTTATTAACACCCAAACTTTTGAATTTAATATGTAACTGACCGCTGAACCCTAACTATAGTGGCATGACTGCACCACTATAATTACTGTATATATATATATATATATATATATATATATATATATATAGATATGGGGTCTACAGTGTGATACATGATTTATTTTTTACCAGTGGAAGTGACTGCAGCTGACATCACTAGTGGTGTGGAGCGTAGCCAGCCACGGTGGTGCTGTGGTCACTTCCCACGCAGTAAAAATAAATCATGTATCACACTGTAGACCCCACATGTTTGATTTATGCAACAGGCATATCTATTGTTGAGGGACAAGCTGGTTTTCTGACATTTAGTTTAGTTCCCTTCAGCTTTTATTTTAAACTGGACTATTTGTGTCATTTTACTGCCGGTTAAGTGTAAATGCGCATATCTTCTATGTATTTATGAATGAGGTTAGTTGAGCTTTTATAATTGGTTGGGTGTTGTGGTGTGTGACTTTTGATTGGATGCCTGCCATAACTGAAAATACGGCGATTGGTCTGAGCGTCACTTGGCTGGTTAATGCTGTTGGTTGATGGGCATGGTTTTGTGCTGACGGCGTGGTCAAAGTCTATTGCGCAGGTTTTAATCAGTACAGAGGAGGCGTCGATGGAGCAACATGTGTAGCAGCGTGTCTTGGAGCAGCCTTCAAGTTCAGCGGGAAGGATTATCGTGGGGTTCGAGGCGTCTTTCATCGTTGGGAGTTCGCGCCTTTCGTTGTGGAGTCAGGGACGCTGGTTACACTTTTCATCGCCGGGACATGGCGAGTTTTATCTGGGGATACTTTTGCATGGCGGTCTTCATCTCGGCATCTTCGAGGAGGCAGACCAGGACAGATGAGGTGATAATTGGAATTCCTGCATTTAATGGGATTGTCTTTTTTTGGGGAGGTGGGATTACCACATTGAAGAGTGGACGATATTGTACCAAACAATTTTGGATTACACCCTTTTCAACCTGGTATCTGATGGATTATATAACTTTTCTGACATCCATGGACGAGGACTACCGAAAAGTGAGTAATTTTTAACATTTTATTGGGAACAGTTATACATTAACAACAGCATCATAGACAGGCACTAGAAAAATATATAATAAATGATAGGAGTGTTGAATACATTGTTTACAGATATTGGTTAGATAGCAGGAAACAGGAACAAAATGTTTTTGCTTCAGTGTTCGTGCTTTTCCATGACTGATTCTGAGGGAATTTCTGCATTTTACCACAGCTTCTGTTTATTCTGGGTGGTATGACATCTCAGGTTTTGCTAGAATGGAGAGAAAAAAAATGTTATGGAACATGTATTTCTTTTTCACAGGTGAAATGAGTTTACACATTGTTCTTTGAGTGGTTGTACAGTATAGATGCTTATACATGCTTACCTGTTAGTCTGTGTCAGAGTTGGAATATAAAACTTTTGGTCATGGTCTTTTCTTGACTCAAACTAATGGCCTGTGCAGTTTTGGGGTGGGGGAGAGAAATACGTAATTTATTAATTTTTATTTTATTTTTATTTTTTTGATTAGTGTACTCTACATTACTACTGTGTTATGTTGCTATGGCTTTTGTGTAGTTGGGTGTACTTTACCTTGGACTATGTTAAATGTGATGTGTTTAGCTTTTATTCTAGGACGGTTGAAGCAAGGGCCCAATACTTCACTTAGGTTCTCCATTATAGTACTTAGTGCAGCTCATTTCATTGGCTCTGTTTTATTATGGGTTCTGGTTCCCACTTAGTATTTTGGAAATTTGTTCCTGTTTATTTTCATTCATTTTAGAATAATCATTTATACTGCTCAGCTGTTTATGTCCTGTTACCTGGATTATGTCAGTTGGTGCAACTCCAGAGTCAGTAAGCTTCTGAATTAAATGCTTTCTGGCAGAGTGGTTTGTTAGATTTTTCTCTGTTTTAATCCCACTTTGTTAACCATTGTTTTTACTAGTATGGACAACTTGTTTACTCCAACTGGCTGGTTTTTGTACCAGGTAGTTGGGTAATAGTCCTTAGCATTGGTGTTGACTGCTAGAAAAACGGAGACTCTGGGACTAGTGTCTTTTGGCCTCTTTTCCTTGTGCACCAAGTAGTTACTACAGGGCATTTTTCAAGCCTTTCTGGGAGTTGGTAGGCTCTTGGCTTTATTTTCCTGGTGTCTTTTGGGTTTGAGCGGTTCTTGTCTTGGTCTGCCTTTCTCTGAGTACTGCAAATAACGATTGCCATTTTCATCTTGTTGTAATTCTATGTCTCCCCCTTTATATTTCGCACCTCAGTGTTGCCCTGACTCCCAAAATACATACTTATCGTCAACCACATAATGTTTAGCAAGGAGTCAGGGGTGTGGGGACCAAGCTGTTGCTTTTCATATAGGATTTTGATGACATTGTCAGTTAATTCATCGTCAGCCTTGGGTCTTGAACCCTTGCCCTCACTCTTTAGATTTTTTGCTTAGGCAACAATACCTGTCTGGCTTTTTCAAAATGGGTGAGGTTGACAGTGAACATGGATAATCTTTGCCATGTAGGAATCATTCAATGCTTTGAAAAATTGAGCGCGTAAGGTTTGGGGCTCATAATCAGAGCTGTTTTTTTGCAATAGATGAAATAGTGGCAGAGATAATTTTGTAAGTCTGCTGGTGATATTTCTTGTAGGACCTTGGTAACATTTAGTTTTATCTGAGGTAATTTGTAAATAAGGACACATCTGCATGGGTTTTCTGGCAGTGTTAACATTTTTTGCCCTGTCTATGTAATTATCTATCTCTGACAAATCTATGTTTGATGTTTTGTTTGTACTTGCTGTTAGTGAAGCACTTCGGTTCATGGTTCATGCTGAAGTACACTTGCTGGATCCTCAAGGGGTCGGTATCCATCTCGATTTGTGTCAGTATCTCCTCAAGCTCCAAACTAAAGCTGCTATTTGCCTTACTGTCTGTCATTGCTTTTCAGGGATTTAGGGGTGTTACTCATTTACATTGGTTGCTAATATTTCTTTTACTTTTTACTATGGCTGCCATCAGATGGTTCTGCTGTTGATACTGGGATTTGAATCGGTTGCTGCACGGACTACTTGACTTATGCCAACTGCCTTTTCTACCATTACTGTTTGCTTCTGTGGCATGTGCTTGACAGAGTGGCACAAGTTCGTATTTTTTTTCCCTAACAAGTCTGGCTGTCTCTGCATTGGTCTGTGTTGCCAATCGAAGCTATGACGTGTCTACTGTGGTGATAAACTTAGGATGACATGTCTACTATGTGTATAAATGCTACATTTTGAATTTATACACATAGTAGCTGAGACACAGATTTATCTCATTATGTTTATCTCCACGCCTATTGCATAAATATACAGTATATATTCAATAAGGTGGGCATATATTCAGTGTGATAAATATGTTTATCTGAGTCACTGTATGTATAAATAAATTTATACATACAGTGACCATTTATACACACAGTTACTATGTCACAAATCTCTTTAGAATTCATTTAGAATGTTCGGCCTCAGAAGCAGTACTAACCATATTCAAATGGAAATAACTTTAAAACAAAAAGATAGCTTGGTACTGTGAGCACGAAAATTGTTCAGCACAAAATTCTTCATAAAATGAGTGGTGTTTCATGTATAGATACCTTATAGCTTTTACAATTAGCAAAAAGCAGAAGAAAATGTAATTTTTGTTCACTTTTTGACAAACAAATGTGAATAACTTTAAAACAAAAAACGATAGCATGGTACTGTGAGCACGAAAAATGTTCAGCACAAAAATATCTACAAAATGAGTGGTGTTTCATTTATAGATACCTTTTAGTTTTTGTTTATAATTAGCAAAAAAAGCATAAAATTAAATTTTCTTTTCCTTTTGACAAACAAATGTGAATAACTTTAAAATAAAAAGGTAGCATAGTACTGTGAGCAAGACATTTGTTCAGCAAGAAGTATTCTACAAAATGAGTGATGTTTCATTTAATAGCAACACTATGCTAGGCGGACATATTCTAGGAAAGTTAACCAAAACTCCCAGAAATTATCATTTAAAATAAAGATAAACAGTCAAAACCAAATGTTCCTGCACTGAATGAAAGCATCCCTATTGATAAATGAAATATACAATGGTGAGCTGTCAGATAAATGATTTATCTACACTTGTGCTGTTTGACCTCGGACACGCATATAAGTGGCTTCGCCACTGTGAGGTGACCCAAGGTCAAACAGCACTTGTGTAGACAAATCATTTATCTGACAGCTCACCATTGTATATCCCTTTATATATATATTCTTTGCAAAAAACTCCATTAATGCATCAGTTAGGGTTGTTTCCACACCGACAAAAGTGAGGAAATTCAATGTTAGGTTACCATCCCCATGCCCCTTCCTTTGCAAAGAATTTCCTTTCTTTTGAACAAGTCTGATATATAGTAAGTGGTAAATGGTATGTGTTGGTGGGAGCGCGGGGCCTGAACCAAGCTGCCCATTTTGCATAATGCCAATTTCTGCATAATGATATGTGTCTGTGGGATGCAGGCCCCTAACATAACAGTGCAAGTACTGAATATAATATGTATTAGTGGGAGTGCATATGGGTTCCTATGCTCCCATCACCCTGAAGCAAAACAAAGTTTCATTCATCAAAGTGGCATAATTCCACACCTATTTACATGTCAGAGACTAACCACTGAAAATTACCTCTATGGCAGTAAGGCTAGGTACTCTATAAATGTGAGGCCACTACCACAATGCAAACACTATATGCAAAATATAAAGTGTGTCACACAATATCTCTGCAGCAGATTAATTTTCCAACACCTATATACCACAATTCACATGTACAGGACATCCCTCAACACCCTCCAAATTTCAATGTAAAAGACCAAACCGTTTTCGAGATATAACATTTGAAAGTTTGAGATTTTCATTCATTGGAGTAGCAGAATTCAACACCTGTTTACATTTACACACCTAATGACTGAAAAGTACATCCATGGCAGTAAGTCTAGCTACCCTATAAATTTCAAGCCACTACCACAATGGAAAACGCTGTCCACAAAACATAAACTGTGCCATGCAATGTCTCTGCAACAAAATGCATTGTCTGATACCTAAACACTATAATTCACATCTACTGGACATCCCATCAACACCCTACAAATTTCAAATTAAAAGACCAAACCATTTCTGAGATATTTAATTTTTACATTTTAAAATTGGGCTATCTGGTCCCTCCAAATCTGGCCATTTAGTCCCTTTCTCCCTCATGATCAAAGATTGCAATCAAAGAATCCCACATTCAAAGAATTTGCAGGCTCATGATCAAAAATAAAAATGGTAAAAGTAAATTTTACACAAAAATACATGAAACCAAAGACATGACACGATAGAAAGAAGCCCCTGAGGAAACCCATCCTAGTTTAGCTTTCTAAGTTACCCTGTGCTGGAAAATAGATTTTTCATCTAGTAATTGCCCTCCGATCAAAGGTTGGGTCAAAGCATCTCATCGATCAAAAATTTGCAGGCTCATGATCAAGAACAAAAAATGTTAAAACTCAAGTTTTACACAAAAATATATGAAACCATAGCCATGATGTGATAGAACAAAGCCTCCTGAGCAAAACCCATCCTCATTTGGCTTAATAAGTCAACCATGAGCTGAGAATTTTTTTAATCTGGCCATCTAGTTACATCCCCGAGATCAAAGATTGCGGCCAAAGAATCTTGCAATCAAAGAATTTGCAGGCTCGTGGTCAAAGATCATTAGCGAGCCACGATCAAAGAATTAAAAACTAAAAACTCAATTTTTGACTAATTTAAAAGAAACCACAAGAATGGCTTGATAGAGGAAAGACCCTGAGCAAAACCCAACATAGTTTTACTTCAGAAGTCCCCCTGAGCTGAGATATTTGGATTTTCTGACCACAAACTGAAAACACGATGGTGGCGTCGCTCAAAGAATTCCTCACGATCAAAGATTATTTGATCCTGAGCTTGCAAATTCTTTGATTGTGTGGAGGGACCAGATGGCCAAAACCCCAATCTTCTTTAGCAAAATAACAATATAAATTTTCCCATAGACTTATAATGGGAACTTAAAACTTTAAAAACTTTTGAATGGATTAATATTTTTCACCAGTCAACAAGTGGCATGTTCCTTGACCCAAGCTCTTTCAGATGAGCCAAGTCGAGAGCAGCATGCCACACAATGGCCATGCAGTGCCACAGACAAAATCCCAAACTGTCTACATAACTGTTTAAAAGTGCATTTTTCAGCATTTTGTGAACAAACAATGAAAGATCTACTATGCCCTACCATGCATGCCAAATTTCATGCAAATCCATTGAACGGGTCCAAAGCTATTAACGGCAAAATTTTGAGTTTAACATAGAAGTGGCTTCATAACCCTAAATATAGGGCCAACTACTGTGCCACTATTATATATATATACTGTATATATATTATATATATATATATATATATATATATATATATATATATAAATAGCAAAAAATGCTGTTTAATGCATCAGTTAGGGTTGTTCCACAGAGACAAAAGTGAGAAATTTGGTGTTAGGGTTGAAAACCCTAACTGCCCCCACCCCCACCACCACCACACACACACATACATGCAAGTAGGGAAGAACCAAGGCAACACATCTAATCACACACAACCAGCAGGAGGTGTATACCTGTATCACTGTAGGAAGTGGAGAAATCCAACTTCAGATATCATACATTACTTACAAAGTTGTTCTTTGAGGTTAGTTCACATAAAGGTGAACCAAACTGACAGTAGCAAAAATGGTGTACCTCACTTCATTTTCAACATATGGATGATGAAAGCATCATGGGCACTGCAATGTTAGTTATGGCAAATTGCTCAGTTTTGCAACAGTGTAATTTGTCATCCTGAAGTATTTTAGCACAAAAGCAGGAAAAGGCACATCTGTGGGACAGGTCATGCTACCTGCAAATTTTAGTCCAAAGGACACAACCGTTTGCTTGCAGGATAATGGCAAAGATGTGCAGTCATTAGGAGCATACTTTCACAAAATACTTTCTCAAACATGAAAGGGTTGCAAATGGAAGACACGAAAGTGTCACATTTGAGAACAAATGTTACAAAATGTTAATAACATATTTCTAGGGTGTTTAACCCCCAAAAGACATGGCTAGCATCCTCAGGACTTGACTAGCTGAACACGTAAGAATCGTGTCCCTAGAGGGTCCCAAATTTAAATGCCAAGCATTTCTGTGAACCAAATGAAAACAAGATGGTGGATTTGCGACACTACAGGGTCATTTGCAACACTAAAACTGCATTTGTGACACTGTTCACTACAATGGAAACTTGTTTTTGAATAACTTTGAACTGTTTAATATTTTTCACAATATTTTCGAAATGCACATCGGGGACCCTGACTGCATGTTCCTTAAGTTTTTGGACCAGTCACACAAACCATGCAACCTGTAGGCGCTAGCAAAGAATGCACAAAAAGCATAAATATGACTTACTATTGTGCTATATAGCTCCGCAATCATGTATCCAACCATTCAAAACTTGGCAGATCCAGAGATCTATGGTACCGCTCAGTGCATGCTAAATTTCAGGCAAATCTTTCATACAGTGGCAAGTTATTAAGCTGCAAAATTTCACACTTTAAACTTAAATGGGGTACTCAACCTAACTATAATACTTTCCATGGCACTATAATATATACTGTCCATGTCCATATGTGCCCTAGAAGACAGTCCCCCAGTGCCCCCATCACCAACATAAGCACCTCACAGCAGTTGTGGGTGGAAAAACATTGGGGAGTCAGGAATGCATGGTATAGGCACAAGACAATCCTGGTGGGGGCAGGACATAGGCTGTAGGTTAACTAGGGTCTGCAGCATATCCATTATGTAGAGAACTGGGTAGACTGTATGGGCCAAGCAATCCATATCTGCCATTGAAGTCTCTGTTTTGATGCAAGTTTGTAACAGTCCCTGGTAGTCTAGTGGTCCCCCACCCCATCACGATCCCATCTCCCATTAAGTGTAACTATGCTGTCTATCCCCGGTAGTCTAGTGTTCCCAACCCCATCATGATCCCCAAACCAAAATCAATTAATTCCCTGGTGGTTCAGTGCCCGCCCATGCCCCACCTGGCAGTGGCATCCCCCCCCCAAATCAACATCGAATGGACTGTCTCAGCCTTCCTCACACCACCATAGCTGGTCACCAACTGAGTTATGAATGAGTGGAACTATAATTGAGTGCATCCTCACACAAGGACACACTCATTCATTAGAGTACTGCTCCATTTGGAGGTTGATTTGGAGGGCGTGGGGGTCATCACTGCTGGGTAGGTGGCCACTAGCACACCAGGGAATTAATTGATTTGTAATAGGGATCATGATGTGGGTGGGGACCATTAGACTACAAGGTATAGACAGTGTATTTACATTTAATGGGAGTTGGGGATCATGATGTGGGTGGGCCCCTAGACTACCAGGGTAGAGGACTGAAATGCAGATAACAAAAGTTGAGGATCATGAAGGAGGGTGGGAGGACTACTGGACTAGCAGAGACTGACATAGAAGTAATTTGAAGTGTATCAAAGTTACACTTTGAATTACTTCACATTACAGCATGCTTTTGCAGGCAGTATTTAGCACCACACTACAGGTGGTGCACAAACTCAGAAAAGTGAGCTATTTTTTATGACTATGGGCAGAGCCTCAGCCATTTTGCTGTCTATAGCTTGAAAATTGAGTTTTGTGGAACACATTTTACAGACATTTCAATGTCTCCTTCCATATCTACAAATCACTATGACAACTAAAATAAAATAATGCATTCTTTCTATGTAGAATGTTGGAGAAATAACTCCAAGCTGCTTATATGATGGCCATTAGGAAACTGAAACAGCTTGTTAAATGTTGGTTGCCTATTAAACTGGAGATTTGTTTACCCACTTTGAAATGCAACAGCTTACAATTTAAATGATTAGCATTTAAACATTCACTTCAGTTGGGGATGAATATCTTTCAAGAAAGATTCATACCTCATAAATATCACCCTTTCCTAGAAAAGTTTGTAAAGATTTACACTGTTTTAACCTTTCAAGACCTATCTGATAAAATACTAGGTCTTCAGTGAGCTACCAGACTAAATACATAAATGTCTTTTGACAAGGGCTGCAGCCTGCTTCCAAACATAACAGATAAGGGTTACTGAGATCTCTTATAGAAAGTGTGTGTGTGGGGAGGGTACAGAAACAGTCAAACTCTGGCAAGAGAGACCTCATCGAATGAATTAACTGCTGACAAACCATGAGTGATGCAGAAGTAAATGATGTGATACCTTCTATTGGACCAACATAGATGTAACAAAAGGAACTTATACCATTTAAACACTTCCGATCAAACAACTGCATACAGAAGACTGTTTTTGTCATTTTACAATATGATATACTGAGTGTGCATCTACAGAGTTGCTGAATCAGGGCCTTGATAAATAATAACATTTACTTAACTCATTTAAGATTCCATCAGGTGGACAGAAAAGTCTATAAGAATTTGTCTGAAAACTAACAACTATAAGATGCAAAATGGCATATATATATATATATATATATATATATATATATATATAATATATATATATAGAAGAGAGAGCGGAGATACATATTTATTTTATTTGAATTTTGTTAACCCTGTAAGACAACTGAGACAATTACAGTCCTTTTTCAGGGTTGATCTGGAAGACAACACAAAAATACAAGGTACTTACAACAAATTTAGGACGAGACAGGATACAGCAGAAGTATTCTAAGTACATTAAGTCAAGTAGCAATGAGGAATAAAGTTGAAATATAATAATATATACATTGCATTGCTAAGCACAAGTGAGTACAAACAGCAGTCATAGCTAGCAGGTCTAAATGCACAACACAATATGTAGTAGACAGAATATCACATGTTCAGATATATACAACTCTAAACAATGTACAAGTGTAGGCACCATCAGCAACCACTACTAGCAAAGCAAATAAACAGTTAGGGGGGGGGTATCAGATAACAGGTAAATGGAGCAAGGGAGCAAAGGCAGAGCAGAGGGATGGAGAGAGGGATTGGGGTTCAGACAGCAAAGGGGAACATCAGTCCAAGGCACAAGAGGTGAATAGAACAGCAATCTAAGTAGTGCAAGTCAAGTAGTCTGCGGTCATAGGGTGAGTAATTCAATGACAGAAGCAGTTCCATTTAGCAGAAAAGGTAAGAAAGGCAAGTAAGCTGGACTGAAACATAGGAAGACAGGTACAGGACAGAACTGAAAGGGGGCAATGAGTTTCAGTTGGCTACTGCTGCAAAGAAGAAGGCTTTTCATGTGACAGCTAGTTGCAGGTTAGTTCTAAGGGGAAGAGGGAGGGAGGAGGCTGATCTGAGGGTTCGAGGTGCCAGTTTCTGATGGATTATCCCACTGAAGCAAGGTGGAGTGTATTTGTGGACAAGTTTGTACAAGAAGCTCAGAGAGGAGAGCCTCAAAATTTTTTTTTTTTAATCATAGAATAATTGTTATTGTTATTTAGTATTTGTTTCTAACTGATACAGTACAGGTCTGCAAACATCCAGTAATGTTACAGTACATCCAAAGAAAATGACAGGATACAAAGGTAAACTTCACTAAGTAACAGGAGCTCTGAAATATACTAGGTAAATGTTCTCAATTCTGACTGACCATCTACTATAGGCAGCTTTAAGTTGAATATTCACCATGCTAGCTCCATATACCTTAGAGATACAGTAGATTATCTTAATCAGGGCAATGAGGCTGTTGTGGTTCTTTCTGAAACCATGCTGGAAAGGTAAAAGCAGATTATGGTGATCTAGGTAGTCCTTAAGGTGATTGCAAATGATGTACTCCTGTACTTTGGCCAGGAGACAAAAGATGAGATTGGTCTGAAATTCTCAACAACGGAGCTGGATCTGCCTTTATGCACTGGTACAACAACTGCTACCTTCCATTTGCCAGAAACAGTACTAGTCAAGAAGGAACAGTTAAATAGGTCATGAATTAAGCGAGCAAGGTCCAGAGCTCCCAGCTTAAGAAATTTTTGGGCACAGGGAGTCATGACCAGGGGAACTCTCAGCTTCAAAGTGTCAAGAAGTCTCTGACTTCATTACATGTGACCAGTTTTGAGTGAAATAAAGGTTTAGTCCTGATGTCCTCCACAGATGAAGGAACTTCTGCTACTTCTGCTCAGTATTTACTGAAGAGAAGGTAGGGCAGGGCCCACAGCTCAGCACCATAGACACAGGTGGGAGGGAGGTGAGCACTAGTCTCTTCACAAAGAATGGATCCTACAAGAGCTTGATAAGCTCAGGGTGGACAAGGCAATGGGATCTGATGGCATCATCCCAGAGTACTATAGGAGCTAAGGGTGGAACTAGCAGAGCCATTATCAGAACTGTTTAGTGAGTCTCTGAGCACAGGGAGGTCCCAGAAGACTGGAGAAGGGCTCATGTGATCCCGCTCCACAAGAGTGGTAGCAGGGAGAAGGCAGTGAACTACAGACCAGTCAGTCTTACCTCAGTAGTGGGCAAGGTATGGATGCACTCCTTAAGGAAAGGATAGTGCAACACCTGGAATTCATAGGCACACTGGATCCAAGACAGCATGGGTTTACAATAGGAAGGTCATGTCAAACTACTCTCATAGATTTCTTTGACTGGGTAACCAGAGTGGTGGACCAAGTGGGAGCAACTGATGTTGCCTACCTTGACTTCAGCAAAGCTTTTGATACTGTTCCACATAGAAGATTGATGATAAGCTGGGTAGGCTCAGGGTGGGTCAGAAGCTGGTCAACTGAGTGGCAAACTGGTTGATGGACAGAAAACAGAGAGTGGTGGTAAACAGTATACAGTCAGAAGAGATGCAAGTCACAAGTGGGGTATCTCAGGATCAGCCTGGGGCCAGTCCTCTTCAATAACTTCATCAGTGACATTGCAGATGGACTGGAGGTAAGGTTTGTCTTTTGCCACCAAGATCTGCAACAGAGTAGATAATCCAGATGGGTGGGCAGAATGAGAAGAGATCTGGATAAACTAGCAAATGGTTGGAAGAGTGGCAACTGGGGTTTAATGCAAAGAAGTGCAAGATCATGCACATACGGAAGAGAAACCTGAAGCCACCCATAGGCTGGGAGGGAGTTGCTGGCAGTCACAAGGGAAGAAAGAGACTTGGGCATCATCATCACCGATGACCTGAAATCATCCAAACAGACCACTAAAGCAGTAGGTAAGGCTAGGGGGATTTTAGGGTGTATTAGTAGGGGTATCACAAGTCAGAAGAAGGAGGTAATAATCCTCATTACAAGACACCGGTTAGGTCCCATCTGAGTACTGTGTGCAGTACTGAGGCCACACCTGCACAAGGACATCAACAAATTGAGGCAGTCCAGAGAAGGGCAACCAAAATGTTGCAGGGACTGCATCAGAAAACATATGAGGACAGATTAATGGAGCTCAATATGTATACCCTAGAGCAAGGAGGTAAAGAGGTGATATGATCAAAACATTCAAACACCTTAAGGGCATTAACAAGATGAAAGAGTCTAACATGTTTCAATATAAGAAAATAGCAGGACAAGAGGACACACCATGAGATTAGAGGAGGTGATTAATGGGTAATGTGAGGAAGTTCTTTTTCACAGAAAGGGTGGTGGATGCTTGGAACAGCCTACCTCAGGAAGTGGTGGATATGAATACAGTGCAGGGCTTCAAACAGGCATGGGATAGGCATAAGTGAGCAATACAGATGAGTATGAATAGATAGGCCATTGACAGAGCAAAGGCCGATGGCACATATATAAGGTAGAAAAGAAATGGGCAGACTGGATGGGCCTTGCGATTCCTTATCTGCCATCAACTTCTATGTTTCTATGTTTCTATGAATTGAGGGTGCAACGGGAGAGTTATTAAATTGTGAGGCATATTTGTTTAGATCTGTAAAGAAGTCATTAAACCAGCAGCAATAGATGGCCCCCTCATCTATTGCTGATGGCTTTAAGCAGGGTAACACTTTGGGCAGAGATGGAGCATGGGAGTTTGGCAGCCTTCCTTTCACCAGTGCATTGATCTGCCTCCAGAACTCCTTGGGTTTGCAGAGGTACTGTGCTTGAATATACATATATATATATATATATATATATATATATATATGTATGTGTGTGTATGTGCATGTGTCTCTATTTGCAATAAATTTGTTTACGTGATTACTAGTATCTTTTGAAAGATTGTCTGACTTGTGATTACTAATTTTGTGTATAGTTCATGAAATAATGAGCTTGATATTTGTTATTTCATATAGTCCCCATTATGCCTTATGCATAGCATATAAATCCAAAGTCATTCCAAGACCCTTGTGACATATAATATTAATTCCCTCTTCAGTTTGCCACGGATGTACACACAACTGCAGTCACAGGTGTACCTGCTGCTGGCATGGTGTCCCAATGCACAGTACAGCCAGCTGGGTGATTCCAGAGTGCAGGTCCCCAGCCCAGGTTCAGTGCAATCAATGGCTGGCCATGGCAGGTTGTAGAATGGCAATGCCAGTCTTGCAACAGGTTGGGTATGGGGGAGTGAGGGTGTCTGTGTACAGGGCAGTGGATGGGAGTCCTCTAGACTATGGATATGGACCATGGTTTCCTCTGGTGCAATTGTTCATGGGGCCCTATGCTATGGAGCTCTTCAGGGATGGAGTTGGCTAGACTGGGGATCGAAGGAGGTACCTCTGATCCCAGTGCTGCCATGCTGCTATGCAGCTGGGTGTACATCTGCAGCCTGCCTGTGGGTGGCTGACTGGTTAGTCCAGCTATTTGTGTCCTAACTGTGGGCTGTGGTGCTCTGGACTATGAGGGCACATTTCCACTAAATAGGCTGTAGCACAGCATATGCATGGGATTGCCACCTTGGCTTGAACAACGCATACCATTTGTGTGTGCCCTGGCCAATTCCTTTCCAGCTGATGCATCCCGAATGTTTAAATATTGTGCTGCTGTGCATTGTTGGAGTTGTGCTGTACAATCTCCCTTTTCCACCGGGATGCACTATATGTCTCCTTTCATTACAGGGGCTCTGGTTCAGTACCTAAATAAATACATTATAACAATGGCAAATGACTCCACTGAAAACAAGATATTGCATCTAATATGTGACAGCCTAGGTAAATACAGTGCAAAAATGTGTAAATGAACACCCTGTGACAATGAGATGTAGCATCTCCCTTGTTCTGTCCAAGATACAAAATATAGGATCAGAATATTCAGTGCTCCCAGATCCAAATAACAATTACTCTGTAAGAAACCCTCATTTTCCTGTGTTTTCTCCCCAAAGGCAGAATCAAATCCCTGTATAAATCCTTGTATATTTTCCATAAGCCACTGGTTCCTTATTTATGACTTTGTTCTTTATTTATTAAATCAGCAGCCTTTTATACGTAAAGTGCTTTGACTTGCTACTCAGTATTTATCACACTCCAGTGCTTGATTTGCCAATACTGTATATTCCTGCTGTCATACACCTCTGCAAGTCCACACTCTCCCTGTTCCCCTGTGTAACATGCCACCCCTAGACTGCAAGTATCCTGGGTGTGATGGGGTGCAGTATCCGGTAATGCCATTTGCAGTGTACGTTTCAGGTTATAGATAGTTCATCCACAGTTTCCCAACTGCACACATGAATGGGAGTTTGGCTGTAACATGCCTGTCTTGGGACCTGTGCGATTGGGTACAGCATCAGCCATCACCCACACTGAGAAGTGCAATGGCACTGGAATGATGGATCCACATGCCAGTGCTTGAGGAGTAGGGCCACTGGGTTTTATCACCCACACACAGCTCATGCCTATGTATAACACATTCCAGAATCCTACTGTGAGTGCTCCACCACCCGCCAATAGAGTGGTATGATCTCATTACAGAGCCAGTCCTCACAATGGGATAGGCAGGAGAGGTATCTGTGCACTGTTGAGGAAATGGGGCCACTACACTATGGACATAGACTGTAGATGTATTAATGTGCAATTAGGAATGGCATTGGGTTCCTATAATACAGAACCGATAGAACCTGGACTCTGGTACGATCGGGGCTGGTGGAATTGGGGGGGTGCCACTATACCACCAGAGACTTCAGGGCCTGTCCCACATGGGAGTGATTGGGATTGGGGCTTGTGGGTGAGAGCTGCTCTGGCTCATTCATCCCCATGCCAGCATGCAAATGAGCTGGTAATGAGCATGCATAAGGCCTCTTTGCAACCTTCATGCTCAGTTAGTTCATTTGAATTCCTGTGCTGAATATCGCCCATGAGGGCTGTGGTGCACACTGGTATGTGCCATGCATTCACCTGGATGCACCTGAGTTGGTGCCACCCACACTGTGACTCCCATCCAGGGTCACATTTTCAACAGGAGCGATGAAGCCCGCCAGGATGAAGCGCAGTGTCACAGGTTTGCTACAAGGCCAAAGAGATTAACTCATTTGAAACTGCATTGTTTGCTGCAGTAACTGCTGCAGAATACTGCAGTGCTGCGCTTCATCCTGGTGGGCTTCACTATATGTACACCCTGCACTAGTGGTGCATTCACTTTGAATATTATATCAGTGCCAACTGGTGCACCTCTTTGTGCAATGCATCCTTCTGCTTGTTCATCGATCCAGCACTTATTACAGTATATCCCCCAATGTAAAATATTATTTTAATGCATTCTGATTTTATACAATGCAACATACTATTGTGTAGATGTAGAGCCCACAGAAAATAAGATGCCATTTCTTCTGTGAATTATCTAACTTAAATATATAGCAATCAGCAGACATATTCTAGGAAAACACATTGCAAAATGTGTACAAGAAAGACCGCATTGAAACTGCCTCTCCACAGATCTGCATTGTTCAAATTCATTAGAAATAATGGGTAAAAGCATCCCAAAAGCTCTTCATAGCCATATCGGCTCTGAGCAGAATTTGTTTGAATATGCCAGTGTGCCAGCATTCATGGCCACTCCCCTACCTCTCCTCCTGCATACATAAACTTTTAGCATTGGTGTTATCACTCAGAGCCAGCACCAAAATGGCTTTTGAATATTGCAGCCTGGGCAAATTGCACTATTCAAGTGCAATGGATTTGCGCTGGTAAATTTTGAATATATGGCCCTAAAGGCGTAATATTTATGGAGCATAATAACCTTTAGAGTATAGTTGGTAATGTTTCCAGCTAAGTTTTACATTCCATATAGTGTGAAACTATTGCTCACATTAGGTAAACTTTATTTTAAACCCTTTGCATGCCATGTATGTATATTTACTTGTAGTTCTACTTAGTGTGGCTTGTTTTTAATATACAATTATGTCACATTATAGCATGTCTTTAATCAGAGTGGGTTTTGGCTGATAATTGGGTTAAACAGCTCTATGCTCGAGATGTTCTTATCTTACTCTGAAGGTACCTCTAATGCATTTTAATTTATGTGCAGTGTAATCCCTGCATGACGTTATGCTCTGAACACATCTGACCATTAGGCCTTTTCAGCTAAAGCAGAGCTGGTACTTTTCAGCTTTTCTGATGTGTCTTGTGGTATTTTTAAATGAGTATTTTAAAGCAATGGAATTTGTTCTGAGTTTTTTTCTGCATGATCTAGGTGTTAAAAGTATGGGATTTTCTAAATAACTGTCATTAAACTTCTGAGGAAGGACTAGGTTGGTCCAAAAGCTAAAGTACATTGTTATTTTTGTTACATCTATGTTGGCACAATAAAAGGTATCAAATCATTTGCTTCTGGATCTGTTCTTACAAGGACCAATATGGCAAAGACTAAATCTGTATGTCAAGGTGGATTATCAATTAGATTGACAGGATTCAAATTTCTGTAGGAGGAATTCCACTGTGGAATCAAAACCTCATCCATTGGCAACTAGCAGAATGGGAGACAGAGTAATACGTTCTGCTGAATTAATTTCAACATGCAGAAATTATGGTTTTGTAAAATCCCACCTGTGGAAGAACAGTTTCACCCAACTCTGTTGCAAATCCTATATAGGCTCTATTTATGAAATGAACAGAAATATTAAAGTAAGATCTCTGGCTTATCCTACCTTGATTTCACTAAGGCTCATTAACAAAGTGCCACAAAAGCTGATTATGAAAGTAGGTGGCATGGGTTTGAATTCCAGGCTTGTTAAGTGGCTAGGATGTTGGTTGAATGTGTGGTCACAAGCTATAAGAACAGAGGATTCTCTAACAGCATTGTGGTGACAAGTGATGTGCCACCAGGCTCTGTCTTGGGTCCAGTTCTAGTCATACTCTGTATATCAGATTCATAGAGAGGAATCAAAATAATGTTATTAAATTCACACATGATACAAAGATGGGAAGTCCGCATTATCTGATGAAGATATGTTAAAGTTACAAAAGGGTATCAACAGAATACAAGCATGGGTGGACACATCAGGTATGAATTTTAACAAAGATACATATGTAATGCATTTTGGTAAGCACAATCGCAGGAAACATAATAATTTGGACAGTCACATTCTAAGCAGTGTAGATCAGGAAAGAGATCTAGGGATTGTTATACAGCCTGACCAGACATTTTCAATTAATAATAAAAACAATAGTAATAAAGTACTTAGATTTATAGGCAACATAAAAATAAATTGTTGTAGTAGACACAAAGATGTTATCATGTACTTGTATAGATTCTTGTCTAGACCATACTTGGAATATTGCTTTCAGTTCTGGATGCCCACATTAAAGGAATAAATCCAAAGATTAGAAAACATGAAAAGGAGATTCACTAATTGTATATATGGTCTAGAGGTGCAGGATTTTCAAACTGTACTTAATTTTCTAGGATTATATAGTTTAGAGAAAGGAGGAATAGAGGTGACTACTTTACAATATACTTGAGACAAAAGTCAGAGTGCAAAAATGTGATTAGTATTAAAAAGTGTACTCATAATATAAAGGGTCACTGTCTGCAGCTACAAGGGAGAAGGTATAGGACAAATATCAGAGAATCATATTTCATGCAGAAGTGATAAGACAATGGAATGCTTTACCAAGAGAAATTGTCCAAGCAAGGACAGTAATAGTTTTAAAGGGGCACTGTCAGATTTGCTCCTCATTTTTTTCATATCTCAACAGTCTGCTTCAGTGCACACATTTGTCACACATGTTCTATATAATAGCCCTGCATACCTCTATAGGATCACACTGTTTCTACTTCTTATCTCTGGTAATGTTCACCAAAACCCAGGTCCTCTGCATGCTCTCCAAACAGGCTATACAAAAAATGGCTTCCTTAAACTAGCATCCCTTAACCTTCTGAGCCTTTTACTAAAACTCAATGACCTCCAAGTCTGGGTGACTCAACATAACCATGATGTGCTCATGCTGACTGAAACCTGGCTCTCGAATGAAATATGTGACTCAGCATTAACTCTCACTGGCTATACACTATTCAGGCAAGATAGGTTAGGCAAAAGGGAGGGTGTGCCACCTACTTGAAGGACTCCCTGAAGGGTCAGGTACTACTCCATGCTTCCTAGCTAATCAATCCCAATTTCTTGGTATTAAAATCCTCCTTGGTCAGCATGGCAAAGCCCTATATGTGTTTTCTGTAAGCATCCCCCCGTGAAAACAAATTGGGCATAAATCTGGTTATTGAATGATTACCTAGAAAGCTTACCAAATCTATCAGAGGTTGTTGTCATGGGTGACTTTAACATCAGATGCTTGGCCTAAGTCACCCAGTTTAAAGATGTCATTGCAGCACACAACATCTCCCAAATGGTGACCTCCCCATGAAAGCTAACCTAAGAACAGGCAACAACACTCTTCTGGACCTAATTATCACCACTCAACCTCAAAGACATATTAGCACCTTGGTTCTTCCAGACTTGATCAGTGACCATTCACCTGTCATTAGCCTCTGGTCAAATAAAGCCACTAAACCCCTTCCTAAAATCACATAACAGTAGATGCTGAAAAAGGGAAACTTGATCAATTCTGGGCCTTCCTTGCACAGTGTGACTGGTGGACCCTGGGCTCGTTCTCCAATCTTGACCTTGCATTGAGCTACCCCATCACACACTTTAACAAAGCATGTGACATCTTTCCCCAAGTTGTAAATCTAACCTCAAGGGGTAACTAATCCATGGATTACTGCTAACCTATTAAGCAAGATGAAAGTTATGTATAATCTGTGGCACCAGTCCACAGGTAGTCTGGTTGACAAGCAGCATTATAGAGCTGATAGGAATGCTTGCACCCAGGAAATCCACACGGCCAAAAGACCTACTTTCAAAATGAGCTCACAAACTCATGGGGAAATATTCTGAACTTCTGGCATGCAATCAAGGACCTCACTGGTAAGCCAAATAAGGTAGCACCTACAGTGGTAGTTTTAATGACACCCTGTGCAAGACCCTAATTCCATATCTGAAGCTTTCAACATGGCCTTTACAGACCTTAGCCAGGTCCTTCCACCCAACTTCTTCGACATGTCCAACACTAGTGCCACTCAGGACACTGCGTCCCCCACATCCCCTTTCTATTTTAGGAGAATCACACTTGCTGAGGCAAAAAATATCTGCTTAAGGTACTAGGTAAAACCAGGTACAGCAGTGACACCCTTGACATGAAACTACTATACCTGTCACTGGATGTCATGCTAAAACCCCTTACCACCATTCTGAACCTTTCCCTGTCCCTTATGCAGTTCCCCAAAGGTGGAAGGCTGCAATTGCCATGCCCATGCTCAAAAGTGGTGACAGATCACTAGTCTCAAACTACCACCCCATCTAGATTCTCCCACCTTTAGCCAAAGTCCTAAAGAAAGTAGTGGCCAGTCAACTTACTGAATTCCTCACCAAGTACAACATCCAATGCCCCAAGCTGCATGGTTTCCATTCAGCACATAGTACAACCACAGCCTTATTGGAATACACAGATTACACTCACAAAGCCTGGGACTGTGGTCACATACTTGGCCAATTTATATTGACCTGACCAAGGCTTTTGATACTGTGAAGTGATCCTCCTAAACTCTCTCCTCTTCCTTGGCCCCTGCCCTGCCTTAGTAAACTGGTTCAAAAGCTATCTTGAAACCAGAACACAGCACGTTAAAAAAGATTCCCTATTGATTTGTCTGTTAGTTCACTCTGGTGTCCCACAAGGATCCATCCTTGGGCCTTTACTGTTCAGCCTGTACCTGAATACTCTACCAAAAGCCTGTGTGCAGGATTTGGTCACCAGTTTTAAAATGTATTTAGTAGCACTATCAGTGCTCGGTTTTGATTCCCAGGCAGCAAATTTGGTTCTGCAGGCCAAAAATACATAGTACAAGCATCTTTGTAGTATTGACATGTAAAATGTTGCACTTCATGTCTGCGCTCCATTTGAGATCCACCTTCTCAGCATGCATGTGCCTCCAGTGGTCAGATCATTTTGAGTCTGACCATTTGAAAACAAAATACTGTGAAAATAAGAAAAAGTGGTAAGATGTATTATTTTTGACATATACAAGGGTATTATATTGAACATGTGTGATGAATGTGTGCATAAAACTACACTGTTGAGTGATAGGAAAAAACAAGGGAAAAGCAGACAGTGCCCCATTAAAAGGTTGTATGCTAAAGATATCAGAGCAATCCACTGAGTAGTAGGGAATAGGCATGAAGGACCAGTTGATCTATTTTGATTCCTGAGTAACCATAGTATGCTTAGTACATGTAATGAGAAAATACCTCTTGCCAAAGAAATAAAAACTATCTTACCTGCCATGGCTTAAGATCACTGATGCTTGCACAAGTTTTATTAGTAAAAGGCCCACCACTGGATTTGCAGGAGAGCAGATCATGTAAGCCATGTGCAATTCGTACACTGCTTTATAGCTATTATAGGCATATCTAAAGTCAAACAAATTAAATTTAGACAGGTCATATTTATCCAGTTTTCTGCACCTGTGCAAGGAGTGCCTGTTCTGTTCATATACTTATACTCTTGTCCATTATCATCAGTTGTCCAATAGCAGTCAAATGCTTCCTCCCAGAATGACCTGATAAAATGTCATCCGAAGATGAGGAAGGGTGCAGTATGTGAAGGAAATCACTGAGACCAGGAATCACCCTCTATGGATTGCAAGTCCAAAGGTGCCGTTAAGGGTTTCCATGAATCTTTCTTTGAGAAAATAGGGAGATTATCCAACTGATAGTGGCCATCCAGACTTTTCCTGTAATGTTTTGCTTTGCAATCTCATCCATTAATGGCATCAGCTCCATCCTGGTTGAATAGACAACAATAACAGTCACAGCAGACTTTTGATTGCATCAATGATCTGAAGCACCTGCTTCTTAGAGGTGCTCTGTGAAATGATTGCTGTGAAAGCAACACATGTTCCACTATGACCAAGAGCCCTTTTCAGGTTTAGACTACCCTGGAGACCATATTCATTATCTGAAGTTATAATACCTATCCATGTCCAACCAAAATACGTGACCAAATGGGCTAGGACAGGGTACTGACATTTGTCATTTGGCATTGTCCGTAGAAAGGATGGAAACTGAAGTTTGTCACTCAGGATTGCAACTGCTGCACCCATGCTGATCTGAAAAGAAAAAGTTTATTCAAACAGGTGGATATTTTGAAATTACAGTATCTGCCTTTTAAAACAAGTTCCATAATGTTAATAAAGGTGATTGCAGAATCACAGCTGATATGAACAACGCACAGTTACATAACATTCCTTCCCAAGTATTGCATTTCAAACTATTTCACAAAAAATATTTGTTTGGCTGGAGGGTCATGGCCCTGAGAATTCATGTGCTCCATAGTTCATAGTGGATGGCATAATGTCATATGTTTAAATTCATGACTGGCTGTTGTGGAAATGGCTTGTGATGGACAAGTTCTTGTTTATCATGCAGATGCCCTTAGTAATACAGAATGAAATGGCTGGACATTTAACAGAAGATTATTCAAAGGAGTGCCGTGTTTGACAACAAATACAATCAGTGCTAAGCACTACCATTTAGTGTCAAAAGCATTGAAGAGCAGTCAAAATAAATGCAGCCATTAAATAGTGAAAGCCTTGAAGAACAGTGAAAATCAATACAGCCATTTAGTGGAGGTTTATGGGTAGCAAGTATAAAGCAGAGAAGCTGAGTAACCTCCCTGCTAGTAAAAATTCCCTTTAGATAAATGGTTAGTGCTGTTGTCTTCAGAACTCCAGTTGATTGGTTTAAGTCCCTAAAAGGGCTGGAGGTGGATTTGCCCAAATGGAGGGATGTACCTAACAATAACAGCACAATCCTGAAAATGAGCCAAAAACCTGGTGATCATAAACCTTTATAAATATTAAATCCACTGAAACTGAACTGAATAAAGATCAATTCTACAAGTGTAGTACTTCTGTGACAACAGAGGTGGATTTTATTATTGATTTTGAGGTTGCAGTGAGAGATGAATATTTTGGGAATGACAGGATCATTAAATAGGTTTAAATCAAAATTACAAATTAAATAGTTCAGTGGTCACAACTGAGGGGCTGGGGTTATCCTGGATTATGTGGAGGCTGGGTACATAGGTCATGGTAGGAAGGTTTTTAATAAAAACAAGTTGTTTTAAAGAAAAAGTATTAAAATAGAACACAATGGTGTCACTGTATTTAAACCCATAGTTTTGTGATGACTATGCAAATCACTCTTGCATGAAGTCATCACAAACCTAAAGGCTCATGATACAGGACCCCAAACATTATCTCGCTGAAGCATCTCAGGAACATAATGGATTACTAAATGAAGATCACTGCATTATTTGCTATGCAATTACACTATTGTACCTTATACAGACATTTTATTCACAAAAATCCCAGCAATCTTATTTATTTCTATGTATAGAGTACATACCCCAAATCAGAAAATGTTCAAAACTTTTTCATAAAACTTTTAAAACTCTAACACAATACATATTATAATTATAATATGACAACCTGACTCAAGCTTTTATTTAAAACAATTACATTTCTAGCCCTAACAGATCCACGGTATGCCCTTTTATTAACTATTATGGGCTGGATTTTCCAAAAGTGGTGCAGGGTTTGCATCGAGCCCTGAGCCATGGGACTTAGGTTTTGGTGGTGTGCCAAACACCTTTGCCACAACTGCACTGAATTTCTAATCTCATGTGCAGTTGCAGCAGTTCCATGATGTATGGCAGCTAGCACCAAATAGCTGGTACAAGCTCTGTATCAAAGGTCCCCAGGGTAATGCACACCAGACCACAAAAATGTGGTCTAATGTGTGGCTAGTGGTACAAGGGATTTAAATTCCCAGTTGTCAGCCAGAGAATGCCACAAGCTCTGTGCACCATATGTTTGGCACACCAGGCCTTGCAGCAGTCTTAGTGTTTCGAAAATACAACCCTATGTCTTTGAATATGGCTAACGTTTGACATTTCAGAGACAGGAACTTGTATTTTTAACTAATAGTTTTGTATCAGATGAATATTACTGTACAAGTACAAAAGGTTTTATTGATCGTTTATATAACCATTACAATCAATGTATACATACATACAGATTTCCAACTTCAAACATCTTATCAGACATAAAATGTACAAATTCACGTTACAAATATTAGTCATCTGCATATAAAAACTACAATTAGTTCAAGATAAAACTTGAATGTCTTTACAACTGTACAGTAGATAAACATTCAATTAATTTATTCAATATTCTCATCTCTAATCAAGAATAGAAAGGTTACTGTTTGCTCAGGAGAAAGGCCAAGATCATCAAGCACACAACCAAACCATTTCGTCCTGGTTTCTTATATATAGCGGTATATCAAAATAATGTGTTTTAGGTCATCCTCTGCATTATTTCCACATTTACAGAAGGAGAGGTAACTCCTTCATGTTTTTGTCTGTAATGTATGTAGTTAGAGGCAAACATTTCCAATCTGAACCTTGTTAATAGTCTCCTGGCAACTGGGGAAGTTAAATATTTCAAATATAATTCTAACTCCTGTCCTTTCTTGATTTGTTTATAATAAGTAAATAGTTTGAGATTATTTATACAACTTGTATTATTAGCCATTTCTATATCTTTCAACCTTCTTTTAACCTGAGACACAATTTTTCTCCCAAGGATTTAGGAAAATTTCCCAGTTCAGGTGCCCTAGTCCATATGGTAATATATACTTTGTTATGCACTGTATGATGGGAGGTGAAAATCCATTCATAGAGTATGCAGTTTCCTCTTCTATCGTCTTCTGGGCAGTATGTGTTCTTGTAATATAAATTATTTTAAAGTGAACAAAATCCTTCTTTCTACAGCCAGAGTTGAAATTAGTGTTTGCCTCAGTTCCATTTGGAGAATGACTGGTGACATGAATTGTGTTACCATGAGTATATATCTGTACATCTTGTTCATAATTACTTCCAGTTCGTTATGTTCCAAAGAGCCCCAAACTTCCGTGAGCATTCAGAGCACTTGATTTTTATTTTTGTGTTTAGGACTTTAAGAACTCCCAGTAATGAGTTTTCCCCATTTTATCATAAAATGTCTTAAAAGCATTGGTGGTCACTTTTAGTTTATTGTTAATCATTCTAAAGATTTTTTCCATGTATAGGTTTCTGAAAATCTGACTCCCAGATAGTCATAATGCTTTGTTACTTCTATCCTAGCTTTTTTATCCAGATTTTTGGCAGTATTTTACTTTTGTTTCCAAATATTACCACCATAGTCTTTTCATTATTCTCAATTGGAGTTTTTACATAATTCTGCAAATGTGCCAATTTCCTTTTAAGACCCAAAACCAAAGCGGATATAAGCACAAAGTTGTCCACATAAGCGAGCCACGGATTCTTGTCCTTGCCACCATGGGGAAATGAAAATCAGGATCCCAGAGATTTTCAAGAATTTCATATATATATATATATATATATATATATATATACATACATACACACCTGCGGCTATAGTTAGGTTTGGGTACACCATTTAAGGTTAAAGTGTGAAATTGTGCACCCTAATAACTTTGCCACCGTTTGACAGATTTGTCTGCAGTTTGGTAGCACAGAGTATTACCACAGATCTTGGGATCTGCCAAGTTTTGTACTGGTCGGATATATGGTTGCTGAGTTATTAAGCGACATTCCATAGCACATTTACGCTTTTTGCGACTTCTTTGCTCACACTTTCAAGTCGCACGGTTTGCGCGACCAGTCTGAAAACTTCAGGAAACTGGTGGCCGGGGTCCTCGATGTGGCTTTTGAAGATTTCATGAAAAAATATTAAACGGTTCAAAAGTTATTCAAAAACAAGTTTCACATTATAGTCAATGGGAAAAGGTAAAAGTTCAACAGTGTCGCAAATACAGTTTTAGTGTCGCAAATGACCCTGCAGTGTCGTGAGTTAGCTATTTTTTTCAGTTACTGATCACAGAAATGCTTGGCATTTAAAATTAGGACCCTCTAGGGACACAGTTCTTTTGTGTTTACCTAGTGAGCCCTGAGGATGCTAGGCATGTCTTTATTTTGGGATTAAACACCCCAGAAATATGTTTTGAAATTTTTGGGAAAAGTAGTTTTGCAAGTAGTGTCGCACCTGTGACACTTTCATAATTTTTTTTTGCGAAAGTGTCATGATTTGCAGCACTACTATTCAACACTATGGGAAAAAACAGGAATTCTTTGCCACCCTGCTGCAAAACACTGGTTTGGTCTTTTAGGCTGAAATTTGGAGGTAGAAAGCCAACATCCACAGATGTGCCTTTCGGTGGTTTGGTGACAAAATGTTGCACGGATGGAAAGTTATAGTGCTCCGAAGTTTATGCTTTTCCTGTAGACTAACAATACAGCGGCCACCGTGCATTCGAGCCCGTATCTCAGAAAGCAGTTCAAGATACGGACTTTTCATTGAAATAATGCTTAGCCCCTACTATGGGGAGAAGTACAAAACTAGCCAGGAAAGTCATAAATCATATGAAATTTTAATTTTTTTTTACGTCATCGGTTCCTGAGATATAAGCAATTTAGTATTCCAAGTCCTCATTTTCTGCTCCGAGGCCTATTATTATGCATTCATTTTTGTATTCACTGTGTTTCTCTATGCACCTTTTGGGAAAAAAAAGGTGTGCACTTTCGTTACTATTACAGTTAGCATTCCACTTGTGTTTCCATACCTGTTTGTATTACCGTTCCGTGTATGCCACCATGTGCATTACCCTTTGCATTTTCATTTGCACTTGCATTTGTGTTACTGTTAGCATTTGCATTTCCACTACTGTTTCTGTCTGTGTTTTGATTTGCATCACCTTGTGCATTTTCATTTGCATCTGCGGCTGCCCTTCTGTTTGCATTTGTGTTTTCTTTCATTTGGCATTATCGTTGCTGTTATTATTATCATTTGCATTTTCAATTGTGTTACCATGACTGTGTGCATTACGGTTTGCATTTGCAAATGCATTTTGTTCATTTCCATTTCTGTTTCCTTTGGTGTTATTGTTGCTGTTACCATTACCATTTGCATTTCAAATTGCAGTACCATGGCCATGTGCATTATGGTTTGTGTTTCCGTTAAGCGCTTGCATTTCCATTTCTATTTTCTTTGGCATTATTCTTGCTGTTTCCATTACCATTTGCATTTTCAATTGCAGTACCATGACCATATGTGTTACCAGTTGTGTTTCTGTACTCAATTGCATTTGCATTATTGTTTGCTTTATGCTGTTACTTTGTGCTTTATGCTTCTCTTTACTGCTTATGTTACCATGTATGTTTGCATCACCATGTGCTGTACCATTTGTGCTTGCATTTCTGTTGCCATTACCATTACTAGGTGAGTAAATATCCTGTGGTTGTAGCATGGGGCCCCAAGGGCCCGCACTCCACCACCACATTCCATTCACTATTTATAGTCCTCATTCTCAAAAGAATGGAAATTCATGGGAAAAAAAATCTGTTTAATGCATCAGTTAGGGCTGTTCCACTGTGACAAAAGTGAGGAAATTCGATGTTAGGGTTGAAACCCCCTTTTGCACCCCCCCAGCTCCCTCAACTGGCATCAGGGTGTGTGTTGAGGTCATCAGTCCTTGGTTGGAGGTGGAGCTGGATAATTTGTGCCCATATTCAGTGAGTAAGGGTGAGGGTGAGGTGGTGGTACATGTGGAGCAACATGAGGACAACAGTCGTGAAGAGGAGGTGCATGTTACAGAGCCTGTGACACTTGCTACTGAGGCAGACAGACTTGCTGCAGCTGATGAGACTGCCAGCAATGCCAGCTTTTCCAGACTATGATGTGGATGATGGTGATGATGTGTCAGATGACATGAATCCCTCATGGGAGCCAGAAAAGAAAAGGACAAAACAGGATGTTACAAAGCATGTCTTTCCTGTTGTCTTAGCTGCTAAAACTGCCAGGGAAAGGTCACCCCAACCATTGTTTCTCCAAATTTTTCTACATTGCTCCAGTCACCCCACAACATAACAAGGAGCAAATCTTCTCCTTTGCTATCACAATCACAGTCATCTTGGCACCAAGCAAATAAAAGGCCCATAAATCTCTAGTGTGGGATTTTTATGTATTGCACCTATCTGATGAAACAGTGGCAATTTGCCAACTGTGTCAAACCTGAGTAAGTCGGGGTAAGAAGAGTAGTCATCTCAGCACAGGTAGGCAATACACACACCTTAAAAATAGGCACCCAATTCAGTGGCATCAACACCAGAAGGCAGCCAGTGCCAGTGGTTGTGGTACATCCCAATCAGAGGGCAATGTAGTAAAATACACACAGCACCACTACTGGGACATGGAGGTGCTAGTGATGAGTAGGAAATTTTGTTGTACTGGATGAGGAGGATTCTGGCAGTGGGCAAAGCAGTGGTTCTGGCATCTAGAGTACCACCCCAACCCAAAATGTGATTGCTACCCACTAGTTATGAAAAACAAAAAAGCTGAGGTGTGTCATGCCTCACCACAGGCCAAGAGCACCATTGGCTGTCCCCAGGCAAAGATCACCACTTACTGGCACAATGATGAGGCAAGCTGTTTGGCAACCACCAGGTGCATCACTGATGGCAGCAGTATCAAGAAAAGTTCAGTCGATGCTGACTTCAATTTTGATAGGCTAACAAAATTCATGCCTAATCATGTTACAGCATGGGAGTTGAATGCAGCATGTGCAGAAATGACTGCTCTGGATTTGTTGCCATACTCCTTTGTAGAGATTGTGGGATTTAGGTGGTTCATGGCCGAGCATTGCCGAAGTGGCAGGTGCCATCACTTGCATACTTTTCAAAGTGTGCCATCCCTGAACTGTACAGTACTGTATGTGACATGGTACATCATGCCCTGCAGCATTCCTCTGCACAGTATGTTCATCTGAGCATGAACACGTGGACCAGTGAAAACATCTGGTAGTTCTTACCTGTGCATTACAGCACACTGGGCACAGGTATCTGGGGTAGCAGCTGATTGGGGAGAGGTGAAATTACACTAGGACAAACTGTGGTGGTAGCAACATGCCTGGTGTAAGGCAGCATGCAACACTGACCTTGAATAGTATCCCTGGTCATACACTGGAACAAAGATGCTGGAAGTCATACTAACTGAGATTGATCAGTGGCTCCACCCCCATGTACTGAATGCTCAATTCATCGCCCGTGATAATGGCTCAAATGTGTGGAAATTCATCACTGATGGGGGTTTTGTCAGCATGACATGCCTGGCACATTGCCTTAATCTTGTGGTGCAGGCTTTCCTTAACCATCAGGATGTAAAAGAAGAAGTTTTAGCTCTTGCCTGATGAAGCTGTGCCAACTTTGACCATTCTATAAAGCATATGACCATCTCTGTGATCTGCAGGTAAAGAACAAGCTGCCTCAGCACCATTTAAAGTTTGACATTGTCACCCAGTGGAACTCCACCTTGTACAGTACATGGTGGAGCATCTGTACCAGCAGTACAAGGCTGTATCTGAGTATCTGCTAATTCATATGAGTTGTGACAACAACTGGACATCCATGTGTCTCACAGCAGATCAGTGGTGCCTAATGGATGGGCTTATCTCAGTTCTGAGACCCTTCGAGCATGCATCACAGACAGTGAGTGGGGACACTGCCTGCATCAGTGAGCCCATTCCTCTGCTATAAGTGCTGAGACAGACACTGCTGAACATGCAGCAATATCTGGAGGCAGGTGGTGAAAGAGCAAATTGCTCATTAATGGAATACATGCTGTCCACATTAGACTCCAATACCCACATAATGCATATTATGCAGTCTGAGGAGTTGGAATTGCAACAGTGCTTGACCCATGTTTTAAAACATCAGCTGGCAGCCATATTACAAGGTGGGCATTATGAATTGCAGAGGCTGACAGAACTACTCACTCAGAGGGTAAGTGCTGCACAGTTGCTACTATGGGCACAGGGGGCAAAGAAAGATGATGGCACTTCACAGTGATCTGGTGTTACTGCCACCCACTTTTCTTCATCTCAGCCTCAAACTGCAGAAAGGCAATGTAAGGTAAAGGAACCTATGCAGAATCCAATTTGTGCCACCCTCAATCAGGTGGGAGTCACAGATATGGAGGAAACTGAGGAGGAGGAGGTGGATTATCAAGATGTATGTCTTCGACTGGCAAAATGCATGGAAGATGCATATTTTACAGATACAAAGAACCTTGCCACTGGAGATGAGCTACTACTATACTGGGGCACTAAGGTCAATGACTGTCCAACAAACACTAACAGCAGTGGCACTGAAATAGCTTTGCTGCCCATCATCCAGTGTCAGTGGGTGTCAATGTTGAGTAGGCATTCAGTTCAGCATGTACTATTGTGCATGACAGATGCAGAAATCTATCTACTAAAAATGTTGGCATGCTGACATTTATTAAAATGAATGAGGCTCACATACCCTCAAAACAGTAATGTCCATTGTAACAGCACCAATTGACAGTGATGATGATGATGGAAAGAAAGTGCTTTAGGAAGATGGAGATGTGCCTCATCATTATCTCACAACATTGAAGTGGATGAAGCAGTGATGGAGAAGGAGTTCCCATATGGTGACACTTCCAGTAATAAAGACTGTGAGGGATGCTTCAAGGAGGACATGGAAGAATAATGAATGCTACTATTTATTTTCTCCTTCTCCTCCATGTCCCTCCCCACCCATCCACAACCATGTACTCTTGGATGTCAACTTAATGACAATAATAATGTATCACATTCAGTGCTGAGATATATATCAACAACTATTAATTGGTGCTGCTTTTAATTGCGTCACATTGAACAGCTGTAAATGATGCACATAGCCACTTATGAACTACTGAACAGAACACCCGCTCTAGCCAGTGGAAAACATCGCAGCCATGCAGCAGTGACCTCAACCCTGCACCCTTCTCCTCCTCCTCCTCCCTCCTACTATCTCTTGTGTGCACTGTAGAAGCCTTGATCTCCTCCTCCAACATAGGCTGAAACAGCATAGCACAGCACTTCCACAACCAGTGGTATTGGTAATTAATATGTAGTAGGCAGCTGATTGTGATAAAGAGAACCACCTCCTTTACCTCCTCTGTACTTCCTGGGCTGCTTCAGCTATGTCCTCCTCCTCACAATCACATCAAGTAAGAAACAGCACTTGCTTAGCTACTACTTCCACCATCAAGTGACTAATGATTCATTGCCAGCAATGTGAAACAGAATTACCTCCTGTAACTCCTAAAACTCTCCCTTAACAGATTAATCTTGGTCCTCCTCCTCCATCAAGCTACTGACTGAAGTCTACACTGCATCATCATGTGATTGTAACCACACTGCATCGAGGACTTTCTTCATCTGCTGTTGATAGAAACAGAGAAACATAGAAGTTGATAGCAGATAAGGACCGCAAGGTCCATGCAGTCTGCCCAGTTCTTTTTCTACCTTATAAATGTGCCATGATTTATGTTTAACTTCTCAGTAGAATAGCTCATATTTGTGTTATGGTTTGCACTTCTTTGGTGGTTGGCGTTGCTCACAACACAACTACTGTACCAGTTACGCACCATCACATACCATGGGGACACAATTTATGTAATATGGCAAATACTTGACAATTGTGGATAGAAGGAGTGAGTACACATGTGATGAGACACTTGCACTGTTTTTCAGACACTGCAGCACTTCTATGAGCCTACTAGAGGTAGAAAATCAGATCATGATTGATGAGACTCATTGCAGCATTAAATTGTTTTCCTGTAATATGTTTGTCATGCAGGTTTTCTGGTTCTACTACAGAACACAGACACCAAAACAGAATTGCACAGCCAGCAGTAGTACTCTAATGGTAAGTATCATTGTGATTTCATGTTTTTCCTTTGCTTTAATTTCCTCTCCTTTCTTTGGCTTTTCTTTCTTTTAGTTTAGTTTACTTTACTTTCATTCACAAAAATCCTTTTTTCCTGGTGCTCTCTGTGGACTGACATTATTTGCTTGGTGAATCATCAAGCACATCGCTCACAACAAATTCAGGCACAAAGAATACTTGTAAAGATAAGGTCACAAAAATCCTTTTTTCCTGGTGCTCTCTGTGGACTGACATTATTTGCTTGGTGAATCATCACACATTGCTGCAACAAATTCAGGCACAAAGAATACTTGTAAAGATAAGGAAAAGAACAGCAGAGTCAGTGATTAAGAACTGAAATTAATTTGTCCATTATGGTACAGAAACAAATCAACTCGTCACACCCTAAAATAACCCAAAAATACTTATATTGTGGTTGAACAATGTTGTGTATGAGCCAGACAACAGCATCTATGCTGTATCTGTCCAACAGTATGATGTCATATGCACAAATAACTGAAAATCAATGATAGAGAATTACAAATATATTAGACTTCGAACAGCAGCAATAACCCCTCCATTACAATGAAAAGAAACAAAAGGTACTTACCTGAATAGTATGTCTATATGCCATCATGAATCTAGGGCCACACCGAGCAAGAGGCTGTTTCTCTGACAGTGGAACAACAGTAGCATGCAGCAGCATCAAAGCACCCTCTCCACGTGGCAATAGTGTTTCTCTTGCAAGCTTCACATATGCTTTGCATCACTTTCTCTGGCATGTGTGGCAACAGTATTTGACTGAAAAGATGTGTTTTCTCTCTCGGACACAACTTCAAATTTCTGGCAAAGTGCCAGTGGTGGTGGTGGTGGTGGTGGTGGTTGGTGGTGGTGGTGGGTAGTAAGCCCAGAAATGCTTAGTATGATAAACATGTTTATGTTATTTTGCAAGCTTCACATATGCTTGCGCTGCCTTTGTTGGTGTGTGTGGCAACAGTATTTGACTGAAAAGATGTGTTGTCTTTCTGGGGACACAACTTTCACAATTCTGGCAACCACAGTATACATATTAAGTGCTTAAAACAGATTGATGTTTAACTTCTCAGTAGAATAGCTCATATTTGTGTTATGGTTTGCATTATTTGGGTGGTTGGCAGTTGCTCACAACACAACTACCAGTTATGCACCATCACATACCATGGAAGACAAATTTATGTAATATAGCAAATACTTGACATTTGTGGATAGAAGGAGTGAGTACACATGATGAACCAGTGACAAAACTAAAAGGAAGGAATGTGGTTCATCATGTGTAAAAAGGATAAAAAATAACAGAACTGGAAAAGCAAGGGACATCCACACGAACAAAACAATACTAAAAGGAGAACAGAGAAAATAGGCCTTAAAACAACAGAGCTTTTTCTTTTCTTTTGTATTTTGCTGTATTTTTATTTTAAACGATGGGACTAGAGAGTGGAGAAATTAAGAACAAAGTTGACAGAATAACTACATATAAACTAACATAAAACTTGAAACAGATCAACTCAGACCACCCCACTAACACTGCCAGAAGATGAACCATGCCTACCACCACCACCACGACTCGGATAGGAGAGAGGATCCTCTTATAGCTGGACATGTCACTGTAAAACTGATCCATCACCTTCTACTGGAAAGAGTTCAATTTGTGGTGCAGATCATTCACCTCAGCCCACAAAACAACGAGATGGCCATTTGTGGCTGTTGCCATGGGGTCATGACTGCCACTTTCATAACAGCACTACTGAGGTATACCAGAAGCATTGTTGTGGTTCACATCATGCCTGCCACACCATCACTGACTTGCTGCTTGTGCTACAGCAGCACTGCTGACCATGCTGCTCCACATTTCCCCCAGGGTCATCATCCCCAACACCATTATGTGATGCAGCCACAACATGCTCTTTGGCCCTTCACTCAGTGAGGTGGTGGATGAGGAGGAGTATCCTCTGGCAGCCGGTCCCAAATGGCTCCTTTTTGCCACACTCCACACACCTTACAGAAGGCCCCTGTCTCATCTGCAGGTGCATATCAAAGACATCCCACAACACAGGGCATTGTGGAACTGGGGAGCACCAGAAGAGGAGGTGGCAGGCTTCTGCTGGGCATGACAAACTTGTGGCTGCTGCTGCTGCTGTTGTTGTTCCAGATCCTGCAGTTTATCTTTTTCTTGCTGCTGCTGCCTATAGCAGCAGAACTCCCTTCCTGAGCTGGGGGCACAGTCCTTTTAAAAAAACATGCTTGCTAAGGTGAGGATGCTTTACTGGTGCACCAGCACCACCCGGTCTGGACTCAGCCGAGTTCAGATACTGCTCCTCCATCACAAATAGAAATGTAAAGAAAATGAAAGAAAAAGACAGTGAACTCAGAAAAAGAAGATACACTAGAGAATTTACAAGATCAGAAAGTACAAATCCCCAACCAAATCAATCCCAGCAGATTGGCAAATATTGCGACAATATGAGACACTGGCAGCATTCAAGTTAAACACTACAAAACAGAAATTTTGGCTTTCAATTTTATACCTTCTCTACAATTAAAAAGGTATACCCTTCAAATGGCAGGCCATGAAAATAAAATATTTGGGAATTCATATCCCCTGCAATCCAGAGGTCTTACAGATTTTAAATTATGAGCCTCTCATGATAACTATTCAAGCTAACCTGGAAAAATGGTCCAGTTCCTTATTCCCTTTCACCAATGGATAGAAATTGTTCATATGAACATATTTCCTGGATTATTATATTTAATCCAGAACATTCCCTTCTTTCTGGTGACATATTACTTCAAATCTTGGAATAGACTTATTTCACCTCTCATTTGTGGTAAAGGGTGTCCAAGGATATGGTTATTGGTACTCAAATTATCCCTAGCTTAGAGGATTTAACCTCCCAGACTTTAAGCTATACTCCAAAGTGTCTTTCCTCAGGATAATGCTAATCTGGTTGATAGAGATTTACTCGACCCCTGGAAAGATGTAGAATTCCACCTAAACGACCTGTTTGACATTAAAAGATTCTCCTATCCTCAGAGGAAAGATCACTTCCCCACTGTTTTTACATGAATCATGTCTCAAATTTATAAATGTTGGAGATGTGTGAGGCAATCTGGACCCATCCGAATAATATATGAATACATTAAATTAATATCAGAAGATGATACTTTTGTCCCTATTCATATAGACCCCATTTCATGAATGGAGAGGGCAGACCTCTCTCATTTTTTCAGTTTTATCCCCCAAGAGATTCTCTCTTTGAAAATATACAGTTCCAATATAATCTTCGCAGATCAGATTTATTTAGTTATTTCCTGGTCAGGAATCATATACTCCAAAATAGAATAATCCAACCTAAAATCCCTTGTCCAACCCCAGATCCATAAAACTATTTACCAAAACTATCGGGGAATTTAGGGAACCACATCATAGGACCATATATAAGAGTTTGAGAAATGAACAAATTGAATCTACAAACTCCATATTACAGTAGTGGAACAAGGATTTACATCTGGAGGTGACTAGGGAAGAATGGATGGGGTAAGCTTTGAGTGTGGTGAACACCACCTCCTCTCCAATATGGAGGTAGTTTGCATGGAAGTGCCACTCCTGCTTCTGTCAAGCTCCTGTGGTCCTACTCAATTTCCTTCTGGAAGAATATAGTGTCTGCTGGTGAGGGTGTGGGTGCCGAGAGCAATAGTGGGACACATATTTTGGTAATGCCCTTATTTGATGCCCTTTGGCTATCACTGCAAACAGAGATTACTACCTTATTTGGGACAGGAGGTAGAACTAACAACTGAGCAGACACTGCTTGGGATCTTTCCAGATCAGTCTCCTCCATAGGCAAATACTCTCCTACCTACTAGTCTTTTGGCAACAAAAGACCATCACTCATAGATGGATGACTATCACAATCCCAACAATTGCAAATGGCGATCTATCATGTCTGACCTTCATTCACCAGAAAGTCTCAATGTTAAAATTCAGAGTAGAGCTCCATCATACATGATGAGATGGCAGAGATGGATGTCCTACCAAATTTTGGTGAACCCTGACTTTTGTCCTTAAACTTTTACGGACCAGGAGGGGCCACTCAAGAGAGAGATGAAGTATCATATAAGGGGATGAGGGAATAGAGGATTCTACTAAGATTCATGGGGCCCAGACATGGAAGGGTGACCTTATAATCCTGGGTCTAACAGGATTAGCAGAAAGTTATTGGGTAATCAAGGGAAGGAGGATACGTTATGGATATGGAGCTTTATCTTTGAAGAGATCTCAGCCTAAAGACATATAAGTATTATACCAATTTTAAAGATCTCTGGGTGGATAAATATATACTGAATATATACTGAACATACTATCAAAAGACTGAAGATACGTATCAGATCAATGTATTATATGGCTCTTGACTCAAGTGTAAAAGTAACTTTTTAATAAAAAAATATTTAAAAAAGATCAGAAAGTACAAGTACAGTAATGAAATATAATGATTAAAACTAAAAAAGGAGTAACATTTTCAACTCTCTAAATGAGAATGGGATTTATAAAATGCTCTGTCCCTCACTCTGTGAGCCAATAACACCATTTCCTCTCCTTCATAGAAACATAGAAACATAGACTTTGATGGCAGATAAGGACCGCTAGGCCAATCTAGTCTGCCCATTTCCCTACCTACAGGATAGGCCGCAGATCCTAGTTAATCAACAGCCTTTATCTTCTGCCCCCCACAAGAATTGCCTTATGTCTGTCCCATGCATTCTTGAATTCTCCTACAGTTTTAGACCCCACAACTTCCTCAGGAAGGCTGTTCCATGCATCCACTACCCTCTCTGTGAAATAATACTTCCTCACTTTGCCCCTGAATCGCCCTGCTTCTATCTTTAGATTGTGTCCCTTGTTCTTGCAACTCTTTTTCTGAAAGATGCTACCTCTTGGACTTTGTTGATTCCCTTGAGGTACTTGAAAGTTTCTATCATGTCCCCTCTCCCTTCTTTCCTCAAGGGTATACATATTAAGCTCCTTAGTCTCTCCTCACGGCTTCTCTGCAGACCCTGCACCATTTTAGTTGCCCTCCTCTGACTGCCTCTATCCTGTCTATGTCCTTGCAGAGATGGGGTCTCCAGAACTGGACACAGTATTCCAGATGGGGTCTCACCAACTGTCTGTACAGAGGGATAACAACTTCCTGTTTTCTGCTGCTGATGTCTCTCCCTATACATCCCAGTATACCCCGCCCTCCCTACTGCCTTCTCACATTGCTTGCTAACCTTATGGTCATCTGATATGATTACCCCAGGTCCCTTTCCTGTTTTGTTGTTGCTACTACCTTCCCACCCATTGTGTATTCTTCCCCTGGGTTCTTGTTTCCCAGGTGCATTATTTTGCACTTTTTGCATTGAATCCTAGCTGCCATATATCTGACCATTCCTCCAACCTTGCCAAGTCCCTTTTCATCCTTTCCACACCTCCTTGTGTATCAACCCTGTTGCAGATCTTTGTGTCATCTGCAAAGGCATACTTTTCCTTCCAGTCCATCTGCAATGTCACTGATGAAGACATTAAAAGGACTGGACCCAATACTGAACCCCGCGGTACCCACTAGTAACCGCCCTTTCTTCAGAGTGGACTCCATTTACAATTACCTTCTGTGTCCTGTTGTCCAGCCAATGTTTTACCCAGGCTACCACCCTGGGACCCACTCCCAGGCTGGTTAATTTGACTATCAATCTTTTGTGTGGGACTGTGTCAAATGCCTTGCTAAAGTCTAGGTAGGCCATGTCCACAGCCCCTCCCTGGTCTACTACTTTGGTCACCCAGTCAAAGAAATCTATTAGATTCATCTGACATGACCTTCCCACTGTGAACCCATGCTGCCTTGGATCCTGTGCTCCACTGACCTCTAGGTACTCAACTATTCTTTCCTTCAGAAGTGACTCCATCACTTTCCCTACCACAGAGGTCAGACTGACAGGTCTGTAGTTTTCTGCCTCTGTTTTGGTCCCACTTTTGTGAAGGGGAATCACATCCGCTTCCTCCAGTCCTCGGGTACCACACCATCCTCCCATGATTTATTAAAAAGAGTAGCCAGTGGTTTCACTAGTTCCTTCCTTAATTCTTTTAGAATTCTGGGGTGAATTCCATCAGGACCCATTGTTTTGTCCACCTTCAGTTTTGGGAGTTCTTGCAGAACCCTTTCTTCTGTGAAAGGACTGGATCGACCCCCTATCAAGAGTGCTTCTGTTAATTGGATTAGGCACTTCCCCCTCCTCTTTTGTGAATACTGAGCAGAAATATTCGTTCAGTATTCCTGCTTTTACTGTCCCCTCTGCCCACCACCGTTCATTCTATTCAGCCTCACTATCCCTCCCTTTGTCTTTCTACGCTTGCTGATGTACCTATAAAAGGTTTTATCCCTTCTTAACTGAGTTGGCTATCTTTTCCTCAGTTTGGGCCTTGCTATTCTGACTTCCTCTCCTGCTTCTTTCTGCCTTAACTGGTACAGATCTCTGTCCTGCTCCTTCTGTGTTTCCTTATACTTCTGGAATGCTATCTTTTCTTCCTGACTTTCACAGCCACCTCTCTTGAGAACTATAGTGGCTTTTTCTTTCTTTTGATTGTTTATTTGCTTCACACAAAGACTTGTTGCATCTGTGATGGCAGTTTGATAATTCCCCATTGTTGCTCCACACCTCCTTCTAGCCTGTTTGCTGCTGCTTTCTGAGGCACTCTCCTATCTTTGCCAAAGTCAGCCTCCCAAAGTCCAGTACCCTCACTTTTGTATGGCTTGACTCTGTAGCTGAGTTTAACATGAACCACACTGTCTGATGGTCACTTGTCCCCAGATGGCAACCTACTTCTAGATCTGAGATCCTCACTGCCCCGCTTGAGAGTATGAGGTCTAAGATTGCTCCCTCATGAGTGGGTTCCCAAACTAGCTGTCTAATGCCTGCCACCTGTAGGCGTCAAGAATGGCCTACTCTTGGATGTGGCTGCAGCAAATGTGCTCCAGTTAACATCTGGCATATTCAGGTCTCCCATCAACAGTATCTCCCTTTCTCTGCCATTCTAAGAATGCCTTCCATCATATCCTTGTCCATTCCTTCCCCTGACATGGTGGTCTGTACACAACCCTGTGCGGATTGTGGTGCCCTTTCCAGTCTCAAGGTGATCCACAGTGCCTCCTCCTCCCCTGTTTACTCTTTTGTTCAGTTGCTTTTATCCCTTCCTTTACATGAGAGCTACTCCTCCCCTCTTCTCCCCTGCCTGTCTCTCCTGTAGGTTATGTACCCTGGTATGTTAACATCCAGTCATGGTTCTCTGTGTACCATGTTTCTGTGACTGCTACGATATCCAGGCATCCCTCTTCCATTAAGGCCACCAGCTCAGGGGCTTGTTGCCCAGACTACTGAGCATTGGTACTCCATACCCTCCATTTCCTGATGGCCTTACCCCTTTGCCCCATCCCTGTCCTTCTTGCCTTTGTCACTTTCTCCATTTACCCCTGCCCTTCTCCTATCAACACCTCCATGTTGGTGTTTGCCACACTTACTACCGTGATTGTTTTGAGGCTGGGATTTTCCTGCTCCTTTCAGTGCCTCCCTTGGCTAGTTTAAAGCTTGCCAATGGAAGCATTCAAACCCTATCACCTAGGATCCTGGTTCCCCTCCTGGACAGATGCAGCCCATCATGCCAGTATGGGCTTGCATCACTCCAGGTGGACCCCCAGTCCCCAATGAAGCCAAATCCCTGAGCTCCACACCAGTTTTCAACCACTGATTGAATCCCATGGTATGGAACACCCTAGCCTCTCCTATGCCATAGATGGGTAGCACCTCCAGAAGGTTACCGTGCGTGCTACTTGACTAAGGCCCCTCCCCAACTCCACAAACTCTTCCTGCACTTCTCTAATCCCTTTCTTAGCCAGGTCATTTTGTCCCTAGGGTGGACAATGACATCCAGCTCCCTCCACTGTGCAGCTGCTCCGCAATCCTGAGGATTCGCTCCCTGTCCCTCCAAGCCATGGCACCAGGCAGGCACCTTACCTCCTCTCCCTTCCCTTGCCCAGTTCTACCTTCCTAACAATGGAGTCCCCACCAGGAGTTGTTTCCTTCCCTGCAGGGTCCCCTGCCACCCTCCTGTGGGTCTCCTTTGTGGAGGTTCCCAGCATCCTCCTCTTGGTCTCCACTGGAGGTGCCTCCATGAGGAACCACACTTTGCCAGAATGGCATAGGAGTGTGAGAGGTACAACTGGAGGGATGTGCCTCTGTTCCACCACCCTCCCCTCCCTGAGCCCACTGTGGTCCAACCGCACCTCTTTCTTGGCAACCTCTGGAGGCAACGGCAGTGGCATTGGTGGTCCCTGGATGGAAGAGAGGTCCCACAAATCCTGGCCAACTCAGCCTGGAGATGAGCAACCGCCTCCTCAGCCCAGAGGGTGCCTGCAGATGGGACAACACCGCATCCTCCAGAACATCTCCCGAAGACTGCTGCTCCACAGCCACTGCACTGCACCACTCCAATCATGTCTTATTTCTGACCCCTTAACTGTTTGCAATCCTTACCTCTCATGTTTTTTTCTCTCTCTCTCTCTCTCTCTCTCTCCTTACTTTCTGCCTGTGCCCCTTAAGCTCCTGATTGTCCTGTTCTGAGACAAGAATATCCTATATTTCTCAGTAGACCACTTACTTGTTCAGAGGCAGACCTCCAGCAGCTAGAGGGGCCGGAGAGCCTACTCCAGCTATACAACTGCTGAAATGAAAGTGAAACATTCATTTCCTGCCTGCCTGAGTCTCTCATGTGACATGCAGTAAGTGAATCTTGTGACAAACCATGTTTTCATTAACTTTGAACTTACTAACAAAATCAAAGTTACCTTCAAAGTTAACCAGCAAAGTTTTGGAACCAGATTAAGACAATTACATTTGAAGTTACTAAAAAAGTCAAAGTTAACCAATAAAGTTTCTGATGAAGTTTTTGACCAGAGAGGTCATTTCTGCAAGGTTTTTCAGGGTGAATTTGATAACTTTGTGGGAACTTCACCGCAGATTAAAATTTTGGAACATCTCTACTTATAATGTGTATAGGAAGAGGATACATTTTCTTTTTCAGATATTAGTATATTGATTCAATTCAATGTCTTCTTCTTTCAAAAAATACAGTTTATTAAAATGCTCAGTCCATGTATCTGGGGTGATATAAGCTTCAGCCATAGTAAAGTAATTGTTTTAACCTTGGCTGACTAATTCCCCAAATTGTTTGGAATCCTTTCTTAAACAGCTTGTCTTATTCTCCCAGAGGACTGTTTTATATTGATTTCACTCAGTGTCCAGCACTTGTTTGTATTCCTTCCTAGCTGCATTTATGTTTATCTTTGGGTGCTTATATGTTTTCCCTTTATCATCCTTATATGACATTTTATTTTGTCTGATTTTTTTGTTTAATTCTGGTTTAGCTTTATGGCATGTTTTATTAAACCATGAGTGTCTTGATATTTCTTCCGCCAACTGAATGGTTATGCAATGGGGTCTAATTAGTACATTTAATTTGTGCCATAGATCAACAATTTCTTCACAATTGGATGCTTCCAAAATACTTGTATGAAGCTCAGATAACAAACCTGTATGTAAAGATTATTAAATTCTTTTTGGACTTATTGTTCCATTTTATACTTTTTGATTTATGATCTCCATCTTTTCCTTTATGTGTGCTGCCTGCTTTTCCTTAACCTTTCCAAGTTGTAATATTACTCCGGGTGCATCAGCAGATTCTAAACTTTTAGATATTTATTACTTTTAAGACTTCAATATTGGCCCATATTAGATCAATTAGCAAAGATCGCTTTGAGCTTGATGTAAATTTCCCTCATCTCCCACTGTACATCCATTCAATACATTGAAGTTTAAACCTGTCATTGTGTTGTATAATGCTTTCCCACTAATACTACTTTTTCTGATTTCTTGTTTCTCTTGTACTGCATATTCTGGGGTTTATTAATAAATCAAATCAAATCAAAAATCTTTATTTAACCAGGCGAACATCATTGAGCAAAGTTCATTTGTGAGATGGACCTGGACAGGATACAAGAACATTACACAGCACATTAAGCACAAAAATCACACAATATTTAAGTAACTAACATAGTCAGGGCTTCATATAATACATAGAGGTAATGACAGTGGAAGTGCATGAGTACTATATACAGATATGAGCAGATAAATACAGGTTATAATCAAGATTGGACACTATGGTGTGGTGAAGGCAGAAGAACAAACACAAGTGAGGGGGCAACAAGGGAAGTTAGGAAGCTGATAAGAAAAGGAATGGAGATGTGAAGGTTAAAGAGGAGGAGGGAGGGTAGGCAGAGAAACCTGTAAGTGTCATAGCAGCAAATAGTGATACCAGGGCCAGGGCTAAGGACAGGTTCCAGATAAGGGAAGTGGGAAGAGGCAGTAGTGAATGCCCCAGGGTGAGGGAGATAGAGGGCATGTGAACAAGAGTTAATGCTACTTTGAGACAACTGAAACCTATGCAAGGAGCAGGCTACACAAGGAAAAGCAAAAAGGAATGCTATGAAAAGGTTAAAGAAGGAGGGAAGGGGTCAATGAGACAGGGTAGTAAATGTAATATTTCATCAGACAGGTGACCAGCAAGTCACTGAGGCAGTGATGGGGAGATCAGGAGAAACAATTGCAGGTTTCCTTAAATGAACGAGCATAGAGAGTTTTAAATGCAGTGCAAGTGCAAGATAATGCAACAGGTCATTGCCAGTTCCTGAAAATTGTAAGTTAGTAAGTAAAACTTTATTTCTTAAGAGTCTTTCAGATATCAAGATGTTATACAATGAGATGAACAAACAGTATAATCAAATAATAAACATACATTTAAATTTTAAAATCACACATGCCCCCATGATACAAAGCATCATGGGCTGTATACTGCAAATCACCACAGAATATTATGCTGGTTCAACTTTAAGCAGAAATGCATGGTGCCGAAAGGCCTCTCACACAGTTTGCAAGGGTGCCAACAGAAGACACAGAACACGTGTTTTGTCCTACCATGACTCATCAGTGTGCCTATTCTGTTTTTCCATATTGTCCATGTGCTGGGAGTCTAGCATTAAAATCTACCGCTATTAGAGTGGCAACATCACCCGGTAGCTACTACACTTTCCAGTAGTGGATATGACTGTTTTCTGTCAGGATCTGTAAAGACATTGAAAAATCAAGAAACCCTGTGCTGACATGAAAAAGGCAGATCCCTTGCCTAAAAGCAAAAACACGGGAACAAAACAGAACAGCTACTGTATATGCAGGGATGAAATTCGCAGTGTAAAGAGTTTATTTACTCACATAGTAAAAGTTACCCATGCAAAAACGTCACTAGAGTTTATCAGGAAAAGCTTCAGTGCTTCAGAGCACGCTGCCTTCCCAAGTGCTGAGTCTTTTAGTTGATCAGATCTGATGATGTTTTGTATTGGTATCTTTACTATGTGAGTTATAAACTTTGCACTGCAACTTCTAGAGGACAGTATACAGTACTGTAATCAGATATGCTGAATTTGTCCTAGACTGATAGACACTGTTGGAAGGGAAGGACCTAATCTTCCAACAGTTCTAGGGCAGGAACTACCAGCATGTAAAATATCATCATTCAAAGTGTTTTAAACACATTAATGTGTTTTAAAGCATATCAGGGTTGCTGTCAAAGTTTTATCTCATTGACATATTTAAATACTGTACTTTGAGAATAGCTATGGAAATTTAGCAGACAATATTTCTACAATCCATCATGTTACAAGTTCATGCTATACACCATTAGAAAGGAGTAGTTCCAGGATTCTAGCAATTTACAATAAAATCTAGACATAGATTCTGAATGCAGTGTGTACAGATATGAACCTCCAGAACTGCAAAGGTTTTGTACTGAACTGTTTCAAATACATCAACATTCAGTCCATTTCACCTTTCATCAACTATGAGTCCCAGTCACTGCCTGACCTCATATTAAAATAGAGTACATTTAACCCTTTGGCTACTGGCAGAATTTAAACATATTTGGATTTTTATAATTTTATTAGTATGTAGTTCATTAAGTATTAAAATAAATCCATATATCTAAAACAGTTTAAGATATTTAAACATTCTCAATACCTGTGCTATTTAGAGGACAACATCTTGTGAACCATGAAGGCTAGAATTGTCTTCTGAAGAAAGATAGTGGAGGTTTTCCATAAATGAAAGCAACATCACTCTTTTCTTCTAGCTTTAGTATAAATTAATAAAGGAAGCAAGATGATAGAGGTAAAGGGAAGGAACAGGAGCATTAAAAAGTGAGGCAGGGAGGATTGAAGAAAAAGGGGAGACAAGCAGAGTCAAAAAAAATTGTAAGGCCTTGTGTGTAAATTCTAGAAGTCTAGGAAATTAAATTCTGGATCTAGCTGGTCCGGTGGTGCAGAGGGTTAAGGCACTGGATGCCACACCTTGCACCATGCCAGCAAAACAGGTTCAGGAATGAGCCTGGGTCAGCGGAGGCTGGCGAGGGGAGGGAGAGTACATAAACAGCTGCTGGCTGGCAGACATCTGCCTCAGAAGGGTGTAAGATGTGTCTTTGGAGTTCAGCTGCCTCCTGGTGGAGGCCATAGAGGCAACACTGCTCAAGGACTCTGCTGCCGATAGGCCAAGGGATGGTTAGAGGACCTAGCACTGGAGCTGTGGTGCACATGTGCACCTCCACACATATGCGCCACAACTTCCAGGGGTCGGCTGTCAGGCATGGGAGTAACAGAGGAAGAATCACAGGGTCCACCAAGGATGATGCCTCTGGACTAGCTCAGGATCTGCCAGGGTGCCATAGCACCTCAAGACCCCAAGACCATTAGGGTTGGAGGACAATGAGGGTGACCCACTGCAGGAGGATAAAGAAATAAAAAAAAAAATAAATAAAATTCTGTATCTAGAGGCCATCATGTCAGAGGCCAGCCTGGATATTGTGGCCATTACCGAGTCATGGTGCACTGAAAACCATAACTGTGATATGGCCATACCAGGATATACTCTGTTCAGGAAGGACTGGGTGGGAAGGTAAGGAGGGAGTGTGGTGCTTATGTGAGGGAAAGCATAAGAGTGATGGACATACAGGAATATGGGGAGGCAGAGGTATTGTGGGTCACCCTGGAGATGGGAAATGGAGCCACTTTTTGAACAGGAGTGATCTACAAACCTCCAGTACAGGGAAGGAATTAGATAACGTGCTGGTGGAAGCCAATGGCAAGAAGGCAGAAAGGGTGAGAGGCTGCTGATGGGGACTTCAACCCACCAGATGTGGATTAGAGACACCCATCTGCAGTTTCAGCAAAGCGGGGACATCCTGGACTCTCTGAGGGGCATTCCTTAGGTAACTAGTCAGTGAACCCACTCAAGATGGGGCAATACTGGACATGGTACACACTAACAGGTGCAGTGTTGCAGACATCAAGATGAGAGGCCACTTGGGGACCAGTGATCACCACACAGTGTGGCTCAATAGGCTGACAGCAGAATCAAACCACACAAGGGTGAGGGTCCTGGATTTCAGAAAGTCAGAGTAAAGAAATGGTAAATGTCTCAGAGATGGCTTTGTTGGGGAGGATGACCTGGGTGTGGTGGAGGAATACTGGTGAAGATGAAAGACAGCATATCAAAGGCAACAAACTTCTGCTTCAAACATGCAAGCCAAAGCAAGAGAAAAAGAGACTGCCATGGTTCTCAAAAGAGGTGTCTGAAAAGGTACAGGCTAAAAGGTAGCATTTAGAAGGTATAAGGAGATGCAGAGGTAGGAGGATAGGCATGGGCTGGCAGTACAGCTTAGAGGTTACAGTAATGAGCTGTGACCCTGGTACATCCAGCAGACCTGGGTTTGATTCCCACAACCTCAACTTGCATACGGTATGACTCTGAGCAAGTCACTTAAGGTCCCCAATGCTCCTGGATCAACCCTGAAAACAAACACATATGCCTAGTGAGCCTTACCTGATTACCAAAGACTAAATAAATATAAATAAATAAATGAGGAGGTGTATCGAGGAAGCACAAAAGCAGTAAGGGAATGCTAAGGTGCAAGCTGGAGAGAATAGCCCCGGAGGTAACAAAAAGGAGCAAGAAATTTTTACTGTAGGTATGTACAGTAAATGAAAAGAAGAACAGGAGTGGGATTGTAGGATTAGAAAGGGAAGGAGGAACCTTGCAGAGGGGACCAGGAAAAGGCAGACATCCTAAACAAATGCCTTTGTTCAGTGTTCAAATAGGAAAAAGAAGGAGGGTCACAAAAAGTAACAAAAGCTTGGAGGAGAGAGGTGGGCACTAGTCCTTTCTTGGAGGTGAGAGTCTGAAGGGACTTTCTAATCTGAAGGTGGACAAAGTAATGGGGCCAGATATGGGGCATGTCAAGGGTATTGAGTGGGTTTAGGGAAATATTGGCTACACATCTGACCACTGTACTTAACAGATCACTGGAAACAGGAGTGGTTCCAGAGGACTGAAGGAGGGTGGATGAAGTCCCACTACACAAAAGCGGTAGCAAGAAGAGACTGGCCATTACAGGCCATTCGGCCTGACATTGGTGGTGGGAAAGTTAATGGAATAACTACTGAAGGAAAGGATTGCAAATATGTTGACTCTAGCGGGTTACAAGACCTGAGGCAGCATGGTTTCACATGGGAAAAGTCATGTCAAACTAATCTGACAGATTTCTTTGACTGGGTTGCCAGGAACTACATCAGAGTGGAGCAGTGGACATAGCCTACCTAGATTTCAGTAAGGCATTTAACACTGTTCCACACTGGAGAATAGTAAGGAAGCTGAGTAGTTAAGGAGTGGGTCCACAGGTGGAAAACTGGATAAAAAATATGTTAGCACTTAGGCAACTGAGGCTGTGCTATACTGACTACTGTAACTTAGTCCACAAAACAAGTGTGATTAAAATGGCTTTTTTTCTTAAACCAAGCGACTTCCATGAACCACACATGCCGTAACTGCTGATTGCATGGTTCACGGAAGGCACCTAGTTCGGGAAAACAAACATGAAAAGTACATCTGTATTTATTGCTTAATTTAACTCATGACAGAGATCCTCCATCTCATCATGCTCCAAAAGTACTCACGGCACAAAGTTTCAAGGAAACAAAGAGTGATTCAGTGCCTTCCTCATCGTCAACATCAAATCAGCACATGCATGCTGCAGTGTCCTGCTCTGCAGAGCCACAGCATCTCTCTGATGATGGTGATCACTGAAAAAAGACCAAATCCACATAATGGAAAAAAAAAGAAAAAGCTAAACACAGGCCAGTTTTCGGATGAACAAAGCGTGGGGGTCACAGCAGGCCAAAGTTCATCAGTAAATCCATGCTAACCGTGGATGCTGTGGAAAACTTGATGATTCAGGCAGCAACCCCACCTGCTAGTGAAATAAAATAATGGACTTAAAAAAACATACACCTCCACACAGGAAAAATGGGAGAAAAGCTACAAAATGTTTCTTTTCTCTTTTTCTTTAAAAAAATGAACCATTGTATAATTCAGTAAGGCACTCCAGAGTGTGTGTTATTGTATAATAACCTAACTCCTGGGGTGGTGGATGCACTCAACTTCACCTCGTGCTTCAACCCACCCCAGAAGTGAAGTTACTACAGAATAACACACACCCTGTCATGCTGTTTGCTTAATTAGCATGCACATAGCTGGACTGTCTCATCTGACTATGCTAACAGCTAAACAGGGGTGAGCTATTATTCCTACACTGCATTAGCCCACCTAATTAGGCTAATCAATGCACAGGCACTAACTAGTAGTCATAAATGGATGCTTTGTTTTGGGTGTACCACATTCCCTTGGATCTATATTCTTTTAATTTCTGTTTTGTTAAGGAAATCTATGCAATACAATACAGGGTAGACATCTTGGCATTAAAATAGTGCAAGTGGAAAAGTTCAATCCATCTTGCACTGCAGCTGTTGAAAGATCACATGATTGGCCTTTGGCAGAGAAAACAAACAGTATTATGGCAGAAGAGAGATTAAATAGGATTGGTCCTGGCTAAGATGCATTTGGGAATTTGAGCAATGGACATTTATTTGGTTCTGAGGCATCACAGTGTCACTTTTCAATGCCACATCAATACAGTGCCAGATTTTGGCAACTGTCATAGTCAGTGACCTCTCTGTTTGTGGGGGCCACATCCACCCTGCACCCAAACACCCCTTACTAAATATACCAGCTCGGAGGGGAGGACCTTGAGCAGGGGCACAGAGAGTTTACCGACTATGCCTGTCACCAAAATCTGGCACTGTCTTTACTCAGCTGTAAATGTGTCGCTGTTGCAATGATATACACAGTGATTCCAGGTCCTTGATCTACATACATTACCTTAACTCACTTTTGCTTAGGCAGCCATTTTGCATATGGTTAAAGAGCCACTGATCTGGCTATATAGTAGCCCCCGTGTTGTGTGAGAGAGGATGTTTTGATCTGGCTGTATAGGTAGCCCCCCATATTCTGTGTTAGGGCTGTTTTGATCTGGCTACATATGTAGTTTCTTGTATTACACTAACACACCTGACAGCTAATGTGTGTACCGTTCATATACCACTGAGTTCTGCAGACATGTTGAATTCTGCACAGGAATGGAATGGTCTTATTAATGAGCATGCAAAGTAATGAAAGATTAAACTACCTTCAAATATGCTGCATTTTAAGTATCTATTCATTATTATTAGCTATTATATATCAGTGAGGTCCAGTTGCTAGCACTCTTGTCTGGGGTTAGTCTCATAGTAATCATGTGTGAAAGTCTCACACACAGAACTCGGCTCATATCTACGCTGACAATGCAGTGTGGAATTGGTGATCTTGCTGGCGCAGGCAAAGGGATGACTAACTGTGGATCACCACCAGCAGCATATTGTAAAGGGGATAAGAAACCAGGCAGCATATGTGGGGAGGGTATAAAGGGGATAAGAAACAAGACAGCATATGCGGTGGGGATATTACATATTTGTGGAAGTAGTAGGTCACCAATACTAATAAAACAAAACCTCATGACTCAATCAAAGCACACCAGCCATCTAACAAGGTCTATAGAATGCTGGGCCCTTATGCAGCTCAAAGGTGGGGTAAAGCAGCCTCTTACTTTTCTCAGCTACATCACTGCTATCATATTGCAGTTGTATTAGCTCTCAACAGCATATGTTCTTTTAGCTTTGTGTTTCTTATCCCCATAATTTATTACTGTGGTCATATATTTGAAAACAGGATAGTTGTTCCTAAGTATACGTCAGCTTCTATTGCATCTTCCCAACCTTCCCAACCTGACATCATGATACTCTGCTTGTGACATCACAGCTATTCCCATGGCAACAGTTTGTAATATCACAACAGTGCATTATTATTTCAAGTAGGGAATAGACTGCAGAGGCACATGAACTGTAAGGGATATAAACCTTGTTGGAAATAATAATGGAAAGGAGATATCTATAGAAGATATATGAAACACAAGCAGACTTGTTCCTAAATATTATATTTTCAAAGTTTTCCTAAAGGCATCAGCTGCTCTTTAAGCAATGGAAATCTTAGACTTTAAAAGTGTTCAAGGTAGTGGTAGAAGAAGTAGTACACATAGTTGTAGTTTATTTATTAAAAGACGCCTAAGCAGTCATTTTCTGGGGTTGTTAAGTTAACAAACTCTGGTAAGCACAACACAACTGCTGTGCATTAACATGAAACCAATGTTTGCTTTTTTTTTCTTTTATTACAGAAGTCCTTCAAAAAATGAATGCTTTAATTGATATAGTCGAGCAGGGTTGCAGGCATGATGGGTTGCTACCTGGAGCAGACTCTGGTCTTTTAGGGTGTGCTCCATAGGTTTGCTTCCCCAAAGGTGTGAAATCTAGGAGCGATCCTGGACAACAGCCTGACCTTTGAAGTTCTGGTGTTGTCTGTTGTGAAGAGTGTTTTACCACTTACGGAACATAGCCAGGATAAAGCCCTCGTTCCACCCAAAGATCTGCCAAACCTAATACATGCGTTTGTGACCTCAGACTTGACTACTGTAATGCTTTTACTTTGGGTCATGGTGGGACCCTCTGCAGGCTGCAGCTGGTGCAGAATGCAGTGTCTCAGCTACTGGCGGGACTATCTTGGTCATGTCATGTGACCCCAGTTTTGCGTGTTCTGCATTGGTTGCCAGTCAGGTGAGGGTCCTTTTCAAGGTGGGCTTGCTCTCCATAATGCCCTTTATTGGCTGGGTCCTGGCTACCAGTCTGAGCTCCTGTCACCTGTGACCTCTGCCTGCTCCCTCCACTCCATTTTGAGGGGTTTCCTGGATGTTCCCAGTGTTCGGCTCAAGACCTCTGGTGATCAAGCATTCAGTGTCTCTGGGCTGACCCTGTGGAACAGCTTCCAACTGCAATCCAGGAGGCCCTTTCGATTGGTGTTTTAAGCAGAGGCTTAAGGCCCATCTTTTCTGCCAGTCTTTTAGGATTAAGTCCTCTCCACCTACCTCAGTAATTTACATTTTATATTTTATATTTAAACTTTAAAACACTGTTTTAAAGTTTTACTACTGCACAAATGTTATTTATGTATTTTTATTTTTGTTTTATCATGTATGGCACTCAGAGCCTCCAGGATTGGGCACCTTAGAAATAAAATTGCCATGCCTTGCCTTGCCTTGCCTAGTCTACTCTGACTGGTTTTGTTGTTGAAGTGTGATGTGTTAGATTTTAGGGTGCAACTGCAGAGCTATTTTGTTCATTATGCATAGGTTTAGGTAGAGCACCACCTGTTTATCAATGTTTTACAGGGCTTGACCCGATGGTAAATCATGCATGCATCGATGTGTGACTACTGTTATATTGTATATAAGAGATTTCTACAGCTTTACAGCAGCAACAGCACACAACTACTCCCTCAGACACATTTGCAAATCTGCCTCCTTCAATTCCTCATATACAATGTTACAGTAGTCATACATCAATGTATGCACAATTTACCATCAAAGGTCAGGCCCAGCAAAACATTGATAACCAGGGTGTGTTGCACCTAAACCTATACATACTGGAACAATAGCTGTGGGGTTTGACCCCTAAAATGTATCACATCACACTGTTCAGAGATTGTCCTAATAACCCCACCAGCTTCTCTGTTCTCAGTCACTGCATCTGAGACATACCTATCACCTGCCTGTAACAGTTCTATAAGCAAGGTGCCATTAAAGTCTGTGTCCAGGTTTCTAAGGGTTACCTTGCTTTCTGCATGCATTGGCAATTTGACCTCCCTGCCCTTCCCACATGTTCCTTATAGTAATAATCTCATGGGCTGTGGTTCTTTGAAGTTGTAAGTGCTTTGGCTGAAGTTGACAAACCAACACAACAACACTCCTGGGTTTCAGGCATGAAGCATTTGGTACATTAAGATTCTAGATTGGCCAGCCAGCCTGGTGGCACTGAGGTTTGAGGTGCTGGATGCCACACCTCGTGCCACACTGGCAACCTGGGTTTGGAAATGATCCCAGACCATCAGGGGTCAGCAAGGGCAGGAAAAGGATTGAGCATCTATAGGACTGCTCTCCTTTCCTGGGGTTAAACTAGCCACTGTTCTGGTGGCTCCTAGCAGTGGCAGGGCACATTAATCAGTGACCTGCAGTGTGGAGGGGGCTGTGGTGGATGTCTTATGAAGGTGCATGGATGTCATTGCACATCTATTCATGGGGCAACACAGAAATGGTAAAACGCTGATCCTGGTAGGTGAAGAAGGGGACATGGGGCCACCACCCACACTCAATGTTGAGTCCATCGGCTGCCTCCAGTGCTCCCTCCTGTCCCTGGACACCTGCACAGATTTTAGAAAGGTTTTGGGAGGAGAGTGGCAGTCCTGCCCCAGGGAATGGGTGCCAGTGTGAAATGGAACAGGAGATGGGCAAAACCAAGTTTACAGAACTGAGCCTTCAGGCTGGGTGGGATGGAGGTGAGCAGATGTCCCCATTGGAGAGTGTCAGGTTGGTGAAAGGAGTGAAAAATAGGGTAACAAAAATATTCCAGATTGGTTGCCTCCCCTGACCTCCCTTGTGCTGTGTCATTGATGGGACATAAGTTGGAACAGATCACCTACCTAAATTATAGTGAGCTATCCATGGGGACCCTGCACAGCTGCCTATAGGGGACCACACTGGCATCGAGAAGGATGTGCTCTGGGTTGAGTCAACTGTTTCTTCTCCAATAAGGAGGAGGAGATGATCAATGACAAGGTGACAACCCAGTCGAGTGTGAAATTCAAACAGAAGACAGATACATTGGAAAATATGCAAATGTATCACCAACACAGGCTACTAGAACACCTCAAAAACATCAAAAGATAAACTTTATAGAAACTTCCAGTTCTCTAATGGCATGCTAGGCACACACCAGGTGCACACAATCAAAAATGTCCTAAGTCTATATATTTTGTATTTTTCCTATGCTTCTGTAAATACCATATCAACGTGGTCTCTGTTCAAAACTACAGGGGAAGTGAAGAATCTGCTGGGTCCATTGAGCAGACATTCCAATGGAATTTTGACCTCTGATAAAATTACTACTGGAAGAGGCTAAGCTGGGTGCCCTGCAGAGGGTAACTGAGGGCTGATTAGGGGCTGAGCTTAGACACAGACACCTCTCCTGAAGTCAGTTCTCCTACCTGTTATCAAATCCAGTCCCACTTCTAGATTAGTGTGCATCTATGGGGCTTAGACATCTGTACTTCTACAAAGGGGTTAATGCATAGTCAAATACAAACGTAATCAAGACTAGAATGGGAATTTCTTCAATGTTTGGCTACACATAAACATGGGAAAAAAGAAATCAGCTGTTCTGCATAGGTGGCACTCTCACTGGAGTGTGAAAAGTGTTTTCTCTGTAGGACAGCTGGATCACTCATAATAGGCTGAGTGATAACATCTGCAGTTTTTCAAAATACGAAATAGCAATACACTGGACTGCTAGTGCAGCAGCAATGTGTCCACTTGTGGTGCCAACATCCCAGGTTCAGGAACAGACTCTGGAGTTGGAGGGTTGGCTGGGGAAGAAGGACTGAGAGTCCCAGGGACTGCTTTCCTTCTCTTGGGGAGAAGGAAGAGTGTTCGACACTATGCAGACCTTTGGCAAAGGCTGAGTGTATTGTTGTGGCCAGTGTCACATGTTGGGGTGTGAGGCAGATGCTGGCATCATTGCATGTCCCCACCCCAAGGGAAAACTCTCCCAAAAATGCTGGCCCACACAATGATGGCCCCGTCTCTGCCGCCTCTCCTGCTGCAGACTACAGTCTGCCAGGGGTTCCTGCTCTATTAGCACCACCCTGGAGCAAGCCAGGGCTAGATGACCAAGTTCCTTGAAGAGGGGTGCCTGCCAGGTGGCCCCACCCAGGAGGGTAAGCTTGGGGATGGGGGAGGCAGTGCAAGGAGACTGGAACCTCTGGTATCAGGTGGAAAGGAGCCAGGCAAAAAAATGTCACATTGATTCATGGTTTCACTGTGTAACAAAAGTGGCACCCACATATTAGATTGTTCAACATGGTTGTGCATATCACTGCCAGTAAGCACAAGTGAAATCAGCCAAGAAGATTAGTTGAGATTTCCAGGAGATGAATCTCTTCTGCTTGTTGTGGGCCATATGCAGTGGTAGTTATAAAAGCCTTTCCTGGTACCCTGGCATGATGCTTGTCATTGAGACAGTAATGCTGTAATGGGGTAATTGAGTGTTCAATATGCAGTATTCTAGCTGCCTAAATGCACTTCTAAGTTGGCCACAGGATGGCAATCAGCTCTTGTCCCAGAGTAATTGCTGTCTTGTAGTGTAATTAAATCATATTTATGTTGGCGCACTTGCGCAGCCAACATCTTGTGGTAGTGCAGCTTTGGAGGTGTGGTCACTGTTGAGCAAATGCAGGGCTGCGCCAATAGATGCATCCCTCATTCCACAATCATCCTGCATGCCTGCACCACACCATGCATACATAATGTGGTGAGCACATCTAAGAAAAGGTCCACTGCAATCTGAGCAAAGCTCGTCAGATGCAGCGGACCTTCCCCTGAACATGTCCACGACATTATGAGCATGGCGGCACAGTGGCCTGCAAACTACCAACCTCTGGGATGCCCAATCCCACTGTCAGTTTCCCCTGCCACTCTGTATGTGCCCATGGAGTCCACTCCCCACTGGCATCAAATCACCCCCATTGTTAGATGCTGGGGGGTGTCCAATCCTCGGCTCCGGCCCCCCTCTTTCTTTGTGTTATGGCAGGGGCCTCCCCCTCGGCATAAGGACCCACCAATTGTTAAATGCTGGGGGGGTGCCCAATCCCCCTCAACTCAGCCCCCAGCTTTCTTTGTGTGCTGACAGGGTGCCCAACCACCCGTCGGCTACAGACCCCAAAATTTCAGGTGGCATGCTGGGGCCCACCCAAGCATATGCAGTCCTTGAAACAAAAAACTGTCCTGCGATGTCTTTGTTTTTTTTCTCATCTGTAAAAAAAACGGTCCCTTGTGAGTCTCCCCTGCCCCCACCCACACCTCCACCCTCTGAGCCTCTGCCTCCCCACACTCCCCTCCCATACTTATCTCTGGAGTCTGGCATGACAATCTATGGTGGACCAGGAACTCGTCTGCAATCTTCAAAGCCGAACAGGAACTGAAGAAATGCCAGTAAGCTGTATAATGGTATAAACAGGGTTTTTCAACTTTGCTGCATATCTCAGGCATTTTGGGAATTTTGGCCTCAAATTTTCAACATGGGGTTTTGAGAACTCCCTCATGAATTCTTGCACTGTCATGGCATTATTTGGTCCCAAAGGTGATTTCTCAGCCACTGCATGAGAATCATTTTTGGGGCGAGTAACAAAATAACAGTGCCACTGTTCATGAGGGGGCTCTTAAAAAGCCTATGTTGCAAACTAGGTGGAAAAAAATAAAAAAACATTGCTGTTTTCTGGTACGTGCGCAGTTGCTCACTTATGCCTTGTAAGTTAGGAAATTCATGATTTTCATGCCAGATTCTAACATACTAACATAACATACTATTTGCCAGCAGATTAGGCCTTACAGTCTATCGAGTCTGCTCGAACCTCAGATCCCTAGTTGGGTACTGAGGCCTCACCCCTTGTGTTCCAGAAACCCTATCATCCATCCCCACCCCACTGGGACAGGCCATCATCTGATACATCCACTTTCTGTGTCTGTCCCACCCTGTCTTGAAGCCCTCCACTGTGGATTTCTGAACCAGCTCACCAGGCAGTGCATTCCAAGGGTCCACCACCCTCTCAGTGAAAACCTCCTCCTCTTTCCCCCTCACCCTTCCACCTTCCAACTTCAAACCATGCCCTCTGGTGATACCTCCCTGCTTTAGTCTAAAGATCCCTCCATGTTTTACCCTATTTATTCCTTGAGGTACTTGAGAGCCTCAATCGTGTCTCCCTGTCTCTCCTCTCCTCCAATGAAAACAGGCAGAGCTCCTCAAGTCTGTCCTCATCGTCAAATCCCCTAGCCCTCGTATCATCTTAGTTGCCCTCCTCTGTACCCTCTCCAGGAGCTGTATGTCCCTTTTCAAGTGTGGTCTCCAGTACTATACACAGTACTCAAGGTGTGGTCTAACCAGTCCATTGTACAGCGGCAGAATCACTTCCTTGCTCCTAGAGGTGATCCCACGATGCATCCCAACATCCTGTTTGCCTTGCTAGCTGCTCTCCTGCATTGCTCAGAGTTATTCATACATGCATCCACCATGACCCCTAGGTCTTTTTCCCCTATTAGGGCCTCCAGCGCCTCCCCTACCAGGGGTGTACCTGTGTTTAGGGTTTCCCCATGAGTCTGTAACACCTTGCACTTGGTGATATTGAAATTTAATTTCCATGTGTGAGCCCCAGCTTTCCAGGGTGTCCAGGTCCTTGCAGGGCCAACCTCCCTCTTCTCCCTCAACTACTGTTCCCATCTTGGAGTCATCAGTGAAGAGACTCATTTGACACCCTATACCCTCCCTCATGTCCGATATGTATGCATTAAACAGGATCGGACCCAGGACTGAGCCCTGCGGTACCCCCACTACCAACCTCTCTAGGGTTCAAGAGCTCCCCACAGACCACTACTCTCTGGGTGCATCCAGCTAGCCAGTTTTCAATCCATCTGACCATCAAAGGGCCTACTCCCAACCCCATCAGTTTCTCCACCAGACCATTGTGGGGACAGAGTCAAACACCTTGCTGAGGTCCAAGAATAATACATCCACAGGCTTTCCCTGTCTAGTTCTGATGTTACCCATCATAGAACTCCACAAGATTGGTTTGACATGATCTACCGGAACAAACCCATGTTGCCAACTATCCAGACCTCCCACCTCCTCCAAGTACACCCCAATCGTTCCTTTAGTATACTCTCCATTAATTTTCCACCACCGAGGTCAAACTGATGGGTCTATAGTTACCTGGCACTTCCTCTGCCCCCCTTTATGGTTGGCACCACATGTGCCTCTCGCCAATCCTAGGTACCCTCCCTGTCTCAAGTGACCTGTTGAGGAGCTCTGCCAGGGATGCAGCCAGTATGTCAACCAATTCCCATAGTACTCTTGGATGAATGCCATCCAGCCCAGGAGATTTGTCTTTCTTTAGGGCCTTGAGGGCTAACCACCCTTCTGGCAGAGATAGCATCATCTGTCCCTCCACCTTACTGGCCTTTTTATCCTTATCCTAATGCTGACACCCCTGGCACCCCTGACATTGGCATTTTACCACCCTCTTGTGAACCATACAGCTGTCATTTTCACATCCTGGACAAAATGTATTTTCACACTTCCAGCGCAGAATAGCGTGGTCACTGTGCAAAATAAATTTTGGGACACATTATGAAGAAGACAGTGACACTGTTCATGAGCAGAGGTCCTAAAATGCCTGTGTTGAAAAATTTGGTGACAATACTCCATAAAATGACTGTGTTACGAGTGTGCATTGTGCAGTTTCACATCACGCTCATAAGTTTGCAAACTTATAATGTTTTCCTCCAGATTTTCAACAGTGCCATTGTTCTGCACTCTAATGAACAGTGCAGCTGTCATTTATTACATCCTGACCAAAATCTGTTTTTGCAGTTCCGCGAGAATAGCATGGTCACTGTGGAAAGACCATGTTTGAGACACATTATGAAAATGCCAGTGACACCGTTCATTGTAGATGTCCTAAAATGCCCATTTTGAAAATTTGGGGATGAAAGTCAATAAAATGAGGTGTTTTACGGTGTGCATTGCTCAGCTTACACGCACGCTCATGACTTTGGAATTTGTAATAGTTTCACTCCAGCTGTTCATCATTGGCATTTTTCCATACCTCCTTATGAACAGTACAGCCGGCTGAAATGTATTTTTGCACACGCTCAGAATTGCACGTCGCTATGTGAAATCAGTTTTCGGACAGTTTGAGGAAATGATGGTGACACTATTCATGAGCAGAGGTCCTAAAATGCCTATGTTGAAAATTTGGTGCCGAAAGTCCATACAATGACTGTGTTGCAAGCATGCATTGCTCAGTTTCCACACCCTTGTAACTTTGTCAATCTGCAATTTGTTCATGCCACATTTTCACCACTGGCATTTGTGCACACCTCCTTATCAACAGTCCAGCTGCCATTTTCACAGCCTGCCCAGAACATATTTCCGCAGGTGTGGTGCGACATTTGTGCTCACTGTGCAAAATCACCTTTTGGGACACATTAACAAAATCACACCACTATGCGTCTCTAGCTCCACCACTGCCAGTGCCAGCGACAACATTCGGCATTGACAAATGCTTGTTTTTAAGTTCATGCTTCATTCACTGGCAGATCTCACTCTTTCAAACTGCTAAAATCTGCTCATCAGTCTCTCAAGAGATAATTAATGTGTTTTTTCTTTTTATTAAGAGTAAAAAATATAATTTGGCAGTTCTGAAAGAAAGTCAGGTTCCAAGATTTGATGAGGTGTTCTGCATTTTCTTTAGACTGAACATTCCCTTGGTCTGCTGTTTCTACAGTACCTGCTATTATCAATCCCAAGTCAAATTACCTGACAAGTGGGATGGCTGATGCTAAGTAAAACTACTTGGGAAGTCATTTGTAAAATGCACATACAAAAGACAAATGAAAAGAGATTTGCAGAAGTTTTAGCAGATCTTAATGAAACAACTCAGAGGACTGAAAACCTGATTTGTCTATGCAGTGAGTAATCCTAATAATAATGACATGAATGGAGCTGTGTAAAAGAGTTAGAACATTTAAAATCTCAATTTGCTTTTAATGACCTGTAATCTATGTGTTTTTGTGATTTTGTGAAAATGCTAAAGATGTCCAACAAAATATTGCATAGAATATGGGATGGAGGGATAGACAGATAGATAGATAGATAGATAGACAGGCAAACACTGACAGACAGACATGATAGATGATAGATAGATAGATAGATAGATAGATAGATAGATAGATAGATAGATAGAGGCAGATTAATAGATTGATGCTGCTTATTAGATTTTCTTATGTCTAAATATATACATTTTTATATTTAGCACAATATCAGACAACAACTGGGAGAGGGTAAAATCAAGTATCCTTTTAAATTACAATGCAGTTCTGTATTTGTGTATAGGTCAAAGGAGATGCTCAATGAAGTCTGCAACTGAAGCAGAAGGCAGTTGAAATGTTATGGTACATTACTAAATGCAACAAGCAAACATCAACTTATTGCAATAGTCTTTCCCAACTGAAGTATTCCACCTTGGCAGAATAGGCTACCTAGCAGCTTCTTTTACAGCTAAATGGTAAAACATTTAAAAATTGTGTGTGGAGGACATTTTAATGACTTCAGTCATTAATTATTTCAATAGTAATAAAAGCTGTTTCAAAATATAATACAGAAACAAAATATACTATGAATCTAATTTTGTCAGAAAAGGTTATTGCTAAAAATGATGCATTTCCCCAAACAAACATATTCTGCTGTGTTAAATTCTGAGATTTGTGTGATAAGTTAAAATGTATATACTGCATAATATTTATTACAGTTTTATCCAAAATGTCATGCATTGGCCTGAATAAAATGTAAGTTAAAAAAAACTGTCCATGAGCTGCATGTAAGGCAAAACACATGGAACTAAGGAAAAAGACCAGATGCAGCAGTGAAGCATGTAAGTGTCTGCAAAAAATATTCAGGTTTGCCCACTGGTTTGTAAATCCCTAAAGCAATTTATCTACTTGCTTCTGCTGGAAAACAGAAAAAATTGCCACTATACAGGCCCAGTCTGATTCATTTTCATTCAACTCTGTTTTGTTAGGTTCAAACAGCAGCTGCCAAGTTGCATGTCTGCTGGATTTCTTATCATGACTATCAAATTGAACAAAAAAAGACAAGCAGAAGAAAAAGTCTCACCCAGGCTATATGGCATGTTGTTTTGTGTGTATTCTGAGGTAATTTACCTGCCATGGAAATTACTTCCCAGTGCATTAGTATAAATTATACTTGCAGTACTGACAAGCTGAGGCTGTTGTTTAATGAGATGGATGCTCAGGACACACTATTATTATTTTATATGATAGTAATATCATGTGTGCAGAAAGAATCTCTTAAATTTTAAAACTGCCATTAAATGGGAGGAAGTCAGAATAGCAAAGGCCAAAACTGAGGAAAAGATAGTCAACTCTGTTAAGAAGAGGAATAAAGCCTTTTATAGGTGCATCAGGGAGCACAGAAAGACAAAGGGAGGGATAGTGAGGCTGAATAGAATGGATGATGGGTGGGCAGAGAGGAAAGTGAAAAAGCAGGGATACTGAATGAATACTTCTGTTCAGTATTCACAAAAGAAGAGGGTGGGAGGTGTCTAATCCAATTAACAGAAGCACTCTGGATAGGGGTTGATCCCAGTCCTTTCACAGAAGAAAGGGTTCTGAAAGAACTCCAAAACAAAAGGTGGACAAAGCAATGGGCCCTGACGGAATTCACCCCAGAATTCTAAAAGAATTAAAAGAATTAAGGGAGAACTAGTGACACCATTGACTACCCTTTTTAACAAATCATGGAAGGATGGTGTGGTACCTGAGGACTAGAGGAAGGTGGATGTAATTCACCTTCACAAAAGTGGGAGCAAGACAGAGGCAGGAAACTATAGACCTGTCAGTTTGACCTCTGTGGTAGGGAAAGTGATGGAATCCTTCTAAAGGAAAGAATTGTTGAGTACCTAGAGGCCAGTGGGCGGGACCCAAAGGCATGGGTTCTTTATGCTGGGTGACCAAGTAGTAGACCAGGGAGGGGCTGTGGACATGGCCTACCTAGACTTTAGCAAGGCATTTGACACAGTCAGCACAAGAGATCAATAATCAAATTAACCAGCCTTGGAGTGGGTCCCAGGGTGGTAGCCTGGGTAAAACATTAGCTGGACAACAGGACACAGAAGGTAATTATAAATGGAGTCCACTCTGAGAAAGAGGGTTACTAGTGGGGTACCGCAGGGTTCAGTACTGGGTCTTGTCCTTTTAATGTCTTTATAAGTGACATTGCAGAGGACTGGAAGAAAAGTATACATCTTTGCAGATGACACAAAGATCTTCAACATGGTTAATACACAAGGAGGCATGGAAATGATGAGAAGGGACATGGCAATGTTGGAGGAATGGTCAGAAGTATGTAAGCTTGGATTCAATGCAAAGAAGTGCAAAATAATGCACCTGGAAACAAAACCAGACCAAGATTACACAATGGTGGGGTAGTAACAACAACAAAAATGGAAAGGGACTTGGGTACTCATATCAGATGACCTTAAGGTTAGCAAGCAATGTGAGAAGGCAATAGGGAGGGCTTGGGGGATACTGGGATGTATAGGAGAGGCATCACCAGCAGAAAACAGGAAGTTGTTATCCCTCTGTACAGACAGTTGGTAAGACCCCATCTGACTACTGCATCCAATTCTGGAGACCCCATTTCTGCAAGGACATAGACAGGATGGTGGCAGTCCAGAGGAGGCAACAAAATGGTGCAGGGTCTGGAAGAGAAGCCATACAAGTAGAGACTAAAGGAGCTTAATATGTATACCCTTGAGGAAAGGAGGAGAGGGAGGACATGATAGAAACCTTTAGGTACCTCAGTGGAATCAACAAAATCCAAGAGGGTAGCATCTTTCAGAAAAGAGACATGCAAGAACAAGGGCACAATTTTGAAGATAGAGGCGGATGTCTCAGGGGCAATGTGAGGAGTATTTTTTCAAGAGATGGTGGCGGATGCATGGAACAGCCTTCCTGAGGGAGGTTGTTGGGTCTAAAACTGTGGGAGAATTCAAGAATGCATGGGACAGACATAAGGCAATTCTTGTGGAGGGTAGGAAGAAATAGGCTGTTGGTTAACTAGGATCTGCAGCTTATCCTGTAGGTAGGAAATGGGCAGACTATGTGGGCCAAGCGATCATTATCTGCCATCAAAGTCTATGTTTCTAAATGCCTGTTGTCTAGTATTCCCCTCTCTACTGATTACCAGCCCCAATGTAAAAAAAATATTATTTTAAATCCCTGGTATCTAATGTCCCCACCCCCACTACCACCAATCACTGGCACAATTATAAAAATAATCTTAAATCCCTAGTGGACCTCCCACTCCTACCTGCTCTGGCAGTAGCCCTGACCCTGACCCCGATGGGTGATGTCCTAAACTATTTTCAGTCTGATGCCCTCTGGTAAAGGTTCTGTACTGTGGCTGGGCACCATCAAACAGTTTGATGTCCTAAAGTAGTTTCACTTGGCATTGCCTCTGATGATTTATTGAGGCATAGAACGATAATCTGAGATTATTTATTTTCCCACTTCCGAAATCTTCCAGGTAAAACAAACCACCAGGAGGGATCTGCTCAATATTTACTCAAGACAAAATGCACACCAAAAACAGAGAAATAACTCTCTCACTGGTTTTCTTATTAAGTATTTATTATTTCCAAAATTCAAGAGTAAGTGCTAACATAAACACTGGACTGCCTTTCCATTACCAGATCTATGTTTTGTGGATGTATCACCCCTTCATCAGGATCAGAATATGTCACTAATAGCACTTGGTTCACTATTTAATTCTTCACATATCCCTTGGATGCACTTGTTTCTCTTTATGCCACATTCAATGCATTAATTTATTAACATCTAGTATCCTGTATTTCTTAAATATCATAATAGAGCCTCCAGCTTCCATCCAGTCCTCACTACCAGCCTCTAAGGCAAGTTTCAGTCTTCAGTGGGGCCCTAGTACTCTTAGTGACGCACTGTATGCAGATCCTGATTAAGTGGTGAGAGTGAGACAACCATGAAACATAGATTGGGTTATGGACAGGCAGTCCAGTGTTATGTGTATGTCAGCACTTATTATTGATGTTTGGAAATAATAAATACTAAAAATGGAAACCAGTGATAGGGTCATTTCTCCATTTTGGGTATGCATAAATGAAGTACCAGACAGATATTGTATCAGAAAGAATATTAGTGGAGTGACATGGGTGAAAGAAGTGTGTTGCATTTTGCTCCGAGTCCATGAAATGCACATAAAGGATGATGAAATGCCATGGAAAAATAGAGTAGACAAAGCTTTTCTGCAGTAACTGCAGGTCCACTTAATCCTACATTTTCCACTAGATTGTGCATTTTTCCTGTTGAACGTCAGAATTCTGGGCAAATAAACCCAGTGATACTGAATGCTGACATCACAATGCTGCAGAATGACTGTTTCAAGGTCTTTCTGAAATTGTCTTAAATTCTCCAACATCTCTAGGTGCACAAGTAATACACTTTCAACAGAAAGCTGCTCTATATTGCAAGTGTGTACATTTTGATGTTGAATGACCCTCTGTTGCCCCATTCACATGGACAAAAGTGCAGCCATGCTCCTATCCAGTTTTGCAGCCAAGAAGACTGCAGTATGAGGGGGCTGTATAACTCAAAAGACATGGCAATAAGAGCTAAAGCAGCGGTATTTCTTAATGAAATAAAATGCAATTATACAGGCTCTTTTTACTAGTACTGTTTATCTGACAAAAACATAATTATGTACTGTACAGCTTTCTTTTCATTATTATGAAACAATATTATTTTCATATTATTATGTTATTAACCACAATGCATTTACTTTTGATTTGAAAATCCTCGTGTTATTCCAAACCTAACATGCCAGTAGTGCACTAATTATTTGCCTTTCAATCAATTTTTAAAGCTTAAAATTTGTGTTCTTCTTAATAGTCCAAAGTCCATAACTATTGCATCCTACCAGGTCAGTATCTCGTACACTCTACAGTTCACTTTCAAAATGTGCAACACAAACAGTGCGGTAGGAAGAATGAGGTACAAAACCATGAAGTGTCTATACATGGTAGTGCACCATCTCACTCTTCCCAGGCAGAGGATAAGGCTTCTGGGAACTGGAGTCAGTGAGCAGCTGCTGTGGCATGACAGGATGAGCCACAAGCAGCAAGGGAGGCACTACATCTGTGGACTGGGTTTGAGTCCCAGTCCCATAGGCATGGATTTTTTTATTTTTAGACATAGTGTGAATTTAAGTGTGAACCCCTCCCACCCCGGTGTTTGCTATTTTATCTGGGGTTTGGGGCTAAGCCTCCACTAACAAGGGTGCAGGGGGCAACTGCCCCTGCAAAACAGAGACATATGCCGCTTGCAATATATAGCACTGTAATGGCAGCATGATATATTGCTGTGGCATAATGTCTTGCAACATTATGACACCATGCCCTATTGAATTGTGAGTTTCCTTCAGTCAATTAAATACTACACTGTCCGGTTTCAATAAAAGCAGGAAGTAAATATTTGGCCAGCACTGGCTACTCACAGGCCTTTTTTCAAATAAGCATTTGAGCAAGCAAAATTTCAGACAGTATACACGACTCCTGGAAACCTAGACTGGTGCAAAAAGGTGTTATATTTTATTTTTGTGTACAACACCACCCAGCAACCACAGTCTCTTCTAGGTACAAGTCGTCCCTCCTCTTCTCTCCAAACAAACACTCCTGATGCATTTAGAATTCTAGTGCTTAATCATAGGAATCAGTAACCCTACTATGACTGTGGACATTGCCAACAAGTTTTGATATTACACAATGCCCAACCATATTTTTCTGTACCATCTGGGAATTATCTCTAGTGATTTCAAAAGATCTTGCCTATACATGATTGTTTTCTGCTCATTTCTATTTTGGAAACTCCTCCCCCTTTAAAAAAAATTCCTTCCTTAAAACCCTAAGTTATTATCCATAATTATAACATGGACATAAGTGAACAGCCAATGAAATCATCAGCCTGGCAGTTTACCACCTGTGTAAATCCTCTGATAATCAATGGCTGTTGATTAAGGAAGTCAATAAATCATCTGCAGCACAGGAATAAATAGAATAAAAATAAGAAAAAATCAACCTCTTTAATATTTGTATTTTATTATAGTAAAAAATTAACTTTGGTATAATCGCAATAAGCCACTTGGAGGATGTGGGTTATCAAGGGATTTACCATGGCTGGCAAGATTTACCCACTCGACTGCACCTCATGGACAAAACGCTTCCAGCTATTGAAAACCCTGATAACCCACACTCCTGCAAGTGGCTTATTGCTTAACTATTACAGTAAGTAAAGCTTGTATATGCTAGTCGACATTCAAACCTTTATTGTGTCCGTGGCATGGCTCATTATTTAAAACACAGACTTCTAGGGTTTTACACATCAAATTCTAGTTTAAGTAAACTCAGTCACAAAGCATATACAGTATAAGGGTGAATCATTGTAGGGGAGGGCTGGGAGGCTAGAGGCAAAGATATGATGAAATAGAATAAACTGGGGCATACAAATCTCAACAATAATTTATAACCCTATTTTAAAAGTTTATCCAGTTCAATTTGATTATTATTCCCTGGCCATTCCAGTGCCACTAGATGACAGATCCAAAATGCTCCCATTTTGTCAATAATCTTTCTATATCCCATCTCCTGTATCCAAGCTTGACCTCATAAATACTATACACAAATCTGCTGAAGGTAGTGTTTTTGATTTGAATTAATCAAGTATGGCTTCAGTGCATAATTTGATTCTGGGTTATGTGAACGACACTGCAGTTCTGTATAGTCTAATACATGTTCAGGTGCCATTCTGAACTTCTCACTCTCTTTAGTTTTGATTTTTGCATTGTCTGCTAATCTCTCCCACAGTCATTTGATTAAAAGGTATCAAAGTGAAATTCTACTAACTCCTAAACCATTCTTACCCTCCTATCATTGAGGATTGATAAAATAAGATACTGACAGAGCAGTCTGATACAGATCTGTCATCACTATTACAAATCAGTCACATTATCTCTCTCTCTCTGTCACACACACACACACACACACACACACACACACACTCTCTCTCTCTCTCTCTCTCCCTCTCTTCCCACTCAACTAGTTTCACACACAGGAAAGACACAAACCAACTGCATAATTAAATTAATTATTCACTGTAGTTACACACACACTTTATATCACACAATGTTTTGAAGTGTAGTTTTTGCAGATGTGTTTGCTGCTACCCACCAGTAGAAATAAATGAACATTTTAATTACATATATGCATGCATAATATAACATATGTTGTTAGATTCCATTGCAAGCAAATGAAACCCAGTTCCACATTTAACTCTGACCTTTGCTTGCTCTTTTTTACAATGGTATAAACATGTTTTCATTTGAGAGAGCAAGAGAAAGAGAATGTTACAGATCTACAACACGCTGACAAGTCTTTCTCAGGCCACACTGTCAGTATCTTATGGATCCCTCAATGGTAGAAGGGCAAGAATGATTTAGGAGTTAGCAGTATTTCAACACTGATTTATTTTTGAATTAAATGAATGCTGAAAAGTAAGCAGATAGTGCAAAACTCAAAACTAAAGAAAGTGTAAATTTCAAGAATGGCACCTGAACAAGTATTGACTATACAGGACTGCAGTACCATTCAAGTAACCCAGAAACCAATTATACACTGAAACCCACCTTTAATTCATTCTGATCAGAAACCCTATCTTGAACAGATTTATGTACAGTGTTTATTCATGTTATGCCATTTCTAAGGTGGGGGGCAATCACTGTAAAGTAGCTGCACTATACACTGTTAGAATCAATCACAGAGATACGCACTGATCTGTCTGGTTTGGGATCTGCAGAGCCTGCCAGAGACTTACAAAAGAAAAAGAAATATGCAAAATAGATAGTTGATATTGTGCATTTACTAATAGAAATAGAATGTGCATTGACCCAAACTGTTAAGATTAGTACATGAAAGGTGGAGATGTGAAAAAGACACATTTTACACTACCTCTGATCCTATTTTCACACAACTGCTTTCATCCACCCCTGATCCCTTACTACTAGTCACTCACCATAAATCACAATTTTCATGGAATTACAGACCAAATTACATGATGGGGATTCTAAACACTCTGGCAAGCATTCACAGAATAGCCTGTTTATCCTTGTACAATGGTAAAGAGGTATAGTAAATATATATCCATGGATTCCAAAAGGAAACTTGCCAATTCATTGAGTGAAACATAAAATAATAAATAATGTGCTGTATATACTGAGAGTGTTCTAGGAGTTCACCTTTGAAAAAGATTCAGAAATGTTTTTTTTTATATTTGGCTCAGCTGTTGCTCACCAGCCAACATTACGGTAGTAGGAGATTTGGAGGCCCTTGGTCACTGTGGGCGATACAGGGCACACATCATTAGGTGCATCCCTCATTCCCCAATCAGGCAGCATGCAGGTGCCACATCAGCAGTTTGAAATGTGGCCACCAGATCTAACAAAAGGTCCGCTGCTATGAGTGAAGTTCTCATGCAGCATGACCACAACACACCTCTCGATGTGCACGCAACAATGCCACTGCCTCCTGTCAGAATGCCGATGGGGAGCCCACTCCCTTTGCGGCATAATACCCCTCATTTAAAATGTATACTGAAGGTGCCCAATCCCCCTTGGCATCATATGCCCCCCAACAGTTTTCTTTGCTGACAGGGGCCCAATTCCAGTTGGCATAATGTCTCTCCCCCACTTTTTGTTGTGTGCGGGGGTGCCCAATCCCTCGGCTCATGCAGTCCCCTTCAGAATGTGCCAATGGGGGTGCCCAATTCCCCATTGGCAAAAGAATCCCCCAATAAAATTACTTAGGTGGCATGCTGGGAGCCCACCTCAGCATGCCAAATACCTGTAAAAAATGGCACGCAATGCTTTATTGTTTTTTAAACCTGTAACAAAGAAAACGATCCTTCATGGTCTCCTGCCCCTCCCAAAAGCCATGCCCACCCTCTGCACACCCTGCCTCCCCACACCCCTTACCCCATACTTACCTCCAGAGTCTGGCACGACAATCTTCAGTGGACCAGGAACACGTCTGCACTCTTCAAAGCCATTGTGAACTGAAGAAATGCTGGGAAGCTGTATGATGGCATAAATAGGGTTTTCAACTTTGGTGCATATCTGGGCATTTTGAGGTACAGCCTGAAATTTTCAATATGGAGTTATTGGGACCCCTCCTCATGGATCTGTCACTATTACAGCATTATTCTGTCATAAAGGTGATTTTACGGTCACCACATGGAATCACCTTTGGGACTGATTTACAAAATGACAGTGACACTGTTCATGAGGGGTTCTCAAAAGCCTATGTTGCAAATTTGGTGGAATCAAAAATAGCTGTTTTAATGAGCTTGTGTTGTGCAGGTTCCACGCATGCTCGTAACTTCATGAATTTGTAATATTTTCACTCCAGATTTTCAAAATTGGCATTTTTCCCACCTCCTTATGAACAGTACAGTTGTCATTTTACATATCCTGGCCAAAAGTGTTTTCGCACATCCAGCACAAAATAAGCGCGGTCGTTGTGCAAAATCAGTTTTCTGGACAGTTTCAGTAAATGACAGTGACACTGTTCATGAGCAGAAATCATAACATGCCTATGTTGAAAATTTGGTGGCAAATTCCATAAAATGAGTGTGTTACAAGTGTGCATTTGCAGTTCCACACACCTTGTAACCTATAGAAATTTGCAATATTTTCATGCCAGATTTTCAACACTGCCATTTTTCACAACTCCTTATGAACAGTACAGTTGTCATTTTCACATCCTGCCCTAAATTTGTTTTCACACCTGTGTGTACAATGGCATAGTCACTGTGCGAAATCAATGTTTCAGACACAATAACAGAATCACAGTGCCACTGGTAATAAGGGAGGTCCCAAAATGCCAATGTTAAAGATGTGGTTACAAAAATCCCAAAATAATTGGGTTACGGATGTGTGTTGCACATTTTCTAGAGATGCTCATACCTTCACCAATTTTTATATTTTCACTTCAGATTTTCAACATTGCATTTTTACATCTCCTCATGAACAATACAGTTGTCATTTTCCACATACTGCCCAACATATGTTTTCATCCCTGTGTCGCTAAATGGCATAGCTGCTGTGCAAAACCACCTTCAGCCAACAAACTGATAGTGCCGCTTTCATGAGGTGGTTCACAAAGCCCATGTTGAAAATTTGGAGTGAAAATACCAACACACACCTACAGTGTTAGGGTTTCCAGCTGTAGCACCACCCTGTAGAGACTGACAGGTGTCAGGGGTGTGACTTGGGATCATTGGCTGTAATGCTCATGCCATTCCACACCCCAACCCCCACCCTGCTGCCAGTGACAGACATTGTGGTGTGCTTTGCACTGTTTGGCCACAAGTTCACCCCAGTTTCCTATACTGCACCCACCTCAGTGTATTTCCTTATGGAATGGGGTAAGTATAATGCCCAAAGACCCAAAGCACACCATGACACATGTCAGTGTCTACAGGATAGAATGAGGTGAAATGGCAAGGCGTTTTAGCTGATGACCCAAAGGCACACCCCAGTGTCTCTAGGTCTCTACAGGGTGGGGTGGGGTTGGCATCATTTTAATACTGCCCTGACATTCCGATTATGCATCTCTAACTCTGGCACTACCAATGCCAATGCCAGAGAGACAACATTCAGCATTGACAAATGCTTGTTTCTTCTGGGACTTGATGAGTTCTGTAATCATTTCTGTTGTGTGTGCTTGCTGCTTGGCTAATGAAATATGTCATAAAGGGCTAACTGTCTTTGAAAACCACCGCCCTTTCCCATGTTCTTAGTTCTGTGACAAGAGAAAATTTGTGTCACCACTGAAAATAGCACAGGAAAGTAGAAATAGAAAGACTAAAAAAGTGCAGCTATAACAGGAAAGGGACAGTTGAAATAGAGAATGAAATGGATGAAACAAAATAGAACAAAGGGGTAACTGAAAAGTGCATTGCTGAACAAATGCCCTCTCCATTTATTTCATTTTTCTTTGGAAACTGCACTGGTACAATGGAACCAGAGCTGACAGAAGATGATAGATAGATAGATAGATAGATAGATAGATAGATAGAGAGAGAGAGAGAGACAGACAGACAGACAGGCAGGCAGAGAGATAAACAGGCAAACACAGACAGTTATGCAATAAATAAAATAAGCTGTTTCTGTGAGCTCACTCAATAAAAAAAAAAAAAATACATTTGACAAATCTTTGAAATGTTTAAATCAATTAATGCACTTTCTGCAGTACAGTTTGCACCATTATTTAAGAATCAAAGAGAATATTGTATGCTAAGTCTTCAGTGTTAAACCAGAATAGTTTATAGTTCATTTGGAAGCCACAAGGAAGGACACAAATTAGAGACTCCACCACCTCTGCCGTGAGTACAGGAGTATCTAACATATGAACATAGAAATTTACCAGCAGATAAAGGCCTAGAGGTCTATCAAGTCTGCTCAAATGTGCAGCTAGCACCCTTATTCTGAAGCTGCCCCTCCTTCCACCCTTCTCCTCCATTAACCCTCTCCCTTGTCCTGTTCCATCCCCTTTGAAGCAGTCCACTGTTCTACTGGATACCACTTCTGCAGGTAACGCATTCCATCCAGCTACCACCCTCTCTGAAAAAGTGTCACCTCATCTCCCTCCTGAACCTTTCTCCTCCAGTCTCATATCATGGCCCCTGGTCTACCTCCCTCCCTTACTTTGAACAACCCCTCTGCACCTGTCTTGTTTATTCCTTTCATGTACTGAAAGGTTTCAATCATCTCCCTTGTCCCTCCTCTCCTCCAATGAGGAGTATAAGGGAGGTAGGTTAGGAACTGCTAGTAGTGATTATTAATTAACTGGTCACTCCCTGGCTGCTACAGTTGGATTCTTTAGAGAGTGATCCTGATTATCTGGAAGCTGTCAGCTACAGCACAATGTGTACATAGTACACATCCAGAAGCCATAGTGAAATCCATCTGCTGTGTTTATTAATTTAAAAGAACACCTTCCATCAATTTTCTTTGTGCCACTGTTAACGTACATTAAAACTCTTGGTCACCTGTATTAATAATCATCCACAGTTGCCACTATTGCAAAATGCAGTCATTTAGAGTGAGTTGTATGCTTGTGATTTTTTTCTTACCTTGTGGTTTAAGACACTGTAAGGTAACACATTGTTACAAATGTTACTCTTTGAGGCTTCAAACTCTGAAACAATTGTAGATACAAAGCTGCAAATCACAAGCAAAAATACATTGTTTTAAGTGCTCTCTTCTCAAGAGAAGCTATTAACAGCTTTCACTCACACTTTGAAAGGCAACTGAGCTATGGTGATTAACACTTATGCAACAAACCCGAGGTATGGGAACGAGTCAAGTCTATTGTCTGTTGTGAGCTGGCTTCACTGAGGACACTGGTTGTAATGATCCCATTTAACAGACAGTTTCCATATGTGAGCAACAGGACATTCAATCACCACTAACTTATTGACCTTTTCAACACCTCTAAATATGGGACTATGTGTCTCACTATCCCCAATGCAATAATACTGTATGTGCTGCCAATGGATAGTTATCACTTTCATTGTTAAGGGCCTACATAAGTTTGTCTGTATGATCCTTTAACCTTCTCTTAGAAAATGGGCTTTTTATTTCCTGGCATCTGATTGGCTAATACCCTTCCCAGGGGTACATTAACTTTCAATAGATGCCCAGGAAATAAAAAAATACCAACCAATACCTTCACCCTCAGTAAAATCCTTGTGCCCACTCTGCCCCTCATTGGGCAAAAGCACCCCAGTAAATTTAAACCCACCCATTTTTTCCCTCACTTAGCAAGAGATAGACCCAACACACACATAGTGTAAACTCAGCCTTTCCTCCAACCTGACAGTTTGTAAAGATGAAAAAATACACTTTCAGTGGAAAAACAACTCAGTTGGGTGCAGTGCAATACACTGAGAACCCACGCTGCTTCTGATGCGCTCACTGTAATCTCCTCTAACAACTGAATCCTCCCCCACATGTGAGAGTGACAGATTTTTAAAGTAACCATAAACACACAATACACATTTTTATTCTGTTCTCGATGAGACAGACAAATTCACATCCCGTGCTCATCTACAACGGCACTGCTCTCGCTCCGCCTTCTCCACAGCGCTTAACCCACCCATCACAGTCTCCCCCGACCCTGTCCCATCACTGATCATGAACATTATCTTCTAAAAGCACCCAAACCACCATAACCACTCCTCACCACAGCGCGTGATTAATAAACATCACCAGTATTCATCCCCAAAGCTTACCAGTGACAGGAGGGCAGCACTGATGCTATGGAGAGAGCAGAATAGCAGAACAGGCTAGCAAGACACGCTGCCTTTGGAAAACAGTAATTCGTTCCCAGCCCGAGCTCAGACTGGCGACCTGATGCAGTGCAGTCAGCATGTATGAAATCTCAATTGTTACAGTCCGAGGGACTGCCAGTGCTCGGTGAGTGTTTATGAATCACCCCTGACTGCCACACCACCACCTGCCACAGTTCCGGTCAGTTACTGTCGTCCATGACAGCCTACAGTGGGGGCATAAATAAAACAGAATGGCTGTATTTGGGGGGCAGGATACAGAACAGCACAAAATGGGACTACTTTACAACCCAGAGCTAAACTGCATTCCTGTTTATTAAATGTTTTCCTTAATTTTTTATTCCATTTAAAAAATGCCACACAGCCCATTTTCTAAGTGCAATAATACCCTCCAGGGTTGGTGGTATGGGCAATCCGGACCTTACAGGGGCTATAAGGCCCTCCACCTGCGGCGTTGGGCCTCCAGTACACCCCATGGCAGTCCGTGTGCCCAATACCACCCACCCTGTTGGGTATTATTCCTTGCTAGTTCTCTCTGTATAGAACATCCCACATTTATACACAGCTAAATAAATGACATTGGGTATCACATGTGATAAAACTTAATATCTTGTATTCCCCTAACATCCTTAGGGTCCAAGAACCTCTTGTATTTGTCACCACATTGCAATATTTGCAGTGGTTACATTGTACACATCCCAGATTATGGGAAGGAAAGAATACTAAATTTTTTTCTCGGTTGTACACTATGCACCAAAACATACTTTGTGTTCCTTGCCCTGCAATATGTAATCCATGAGAACTCTCTTGCATTCTCATTCAGCTTGGGCTCTATTCTAATATCAGTTCTTAACATGGAAATTCTGAATTGCCTTTGCTCCTGAGGAAAAATTGGTCATAAAAGTTATTCTACTAGTCCCTCCTCCAACCTAGACCTAATTCATAGGAAGAATTCCTTTGGGTATTGTCTACCCCAAAATAATGCCACAACAAAAAGCCAGTACCACTCAGGAGACCTAAATAAAAGGCAATGTTTTTATTATAAAATAACACCTCAACAAAAACACAACAGGTGTGTGAAACAAAGCAACCTCTACGGTTTCACTCAGTTAGTGTCATCAGGAGGATGACCAATCAAAATACATAGACCCTTATATGGCCAGTGAACCTATCAAATTTAAAGTGACATAAAGAATAAAACAACCATTTAAAACAAAAGATCTACATAACATGAATGAAGAATTTTGAATTATTATGTAATTACTATACCTAGGAGAATGGAAAAAATAAAAATAAAATAATATATATAGAATTCTTAAAGGCATATAACATTATTCCTCTGATGCATCCTTATTTCTATCATACTGTACAAAGCATATTAATTTGTTCATTAGTGATGAATATATATTCTTAAAACAAAAAAAGTCTATGTATATCAGTATAGGCAAATTGATGCTTTAAAATTACCACCATGAATTCTATGTCCAAAATGTTATTTAGGATATTTAGGATAAAGGCATGATGAAACAGAGGAAAGCACTTATTCCTGTTACCTGAAAAACAAACATAAAAACATAAAAATATATAAAAAAGAGAGCACACATACAGAAATTATTTGTCTACTGTTCATAGTGTGGATATCAAAGAAAATATATATACATTCAAAGTTACACAGTTATACTGGTTCTAATGCCACCACAGGTACAGTCCAAAAACATAACCCCATAGGGACATCTATTTCCTTCTCCTGATACATAACAACAAATCAATTCTATCATTGAGACCAGGAGGTTTTAAAGCTCCCAAAGTGAAAATCCAAAAGGATTCTCGATGGAGCAATTGTTCATCCAAATTCCACCCGTGGTCCCAATGTAACTCTTTCAACAGCACAAAACTTGAAAGAATGTTTGCCATCTCTTGTGTTGTTAACATGCATAATAAATGTACGCCTATGATGTCCAGAATAATTTATATAGTGATAAGATCGATAGCTGGCGTTGTTTTTTGTGACATTTTATGGTATGGACTGGCACACTGGTGGAACTTGAGATTTTGTGAAATTTCTTGAATCTGATTCTAATCTCAAGCTTACTGTGCAAAGTGACTTAGACAGTGTTTCTTTTTGGATCTAAAGATCTCTAAAATCCACATGGAACTTTAAGAACTGATTTATTTAGTAAGGAAACTGATCGTAACTCACTTAGGTCTCCTGAGTGGTGCAGCTTTTTTATGGCATTACGTGATTTATTAGGTCCGCACACATTCACTGCTGAGCTCTTTTGCTTATCTTTACATTGTCTACCCCAACCTGGCTTTGCCAATAACATCTCATTCATATCCTTGTTTTTGGGGTATATTCCAATGTCATCTGCTGACTTAGAGTAATCGTCCTCTTCTGAACAGTTTCTTTTCTTTGCCATAAACTGTCCATTTGGGATGTTGATTATAGTGTGTGGAGGGTGACAACTGCAAGCCTAGAGCAGGGTGTTTCTATCATTGCTTTTACAATAAGGGAGATCTTCAGACCACAGTCTTCCTTCCTTACTATACATAAGTCAAGAAAACAAATGTTCTCTGCACTTTGATTTATGGCAAACCTGAACCCAGGTCTATGCGATTTTAAATATGTTTGAAACTCCTGTAACTCCTGCCATACCATATTACAGTCATAAGTATATTTTTCCAAAATTAAATTTTATTTTTATGCAGATTACTGTCAGCATAGACCACTGTATCCTCCACGTAACCCATCTCCAGATTGGGGCAAAACTCACCACATAGCCGTGCCACTCTTCTGAAGTAATAGGAACACAAGAAATTAAATATATTGCTCTTGGTAACATCTTTGACATTTCCAACAGAATTCTTGTGGGAGGTTGCCTCTCATTTTTCTTTGTTTCAAAAATATTCCAAGGCTTCCAATCTGAAGTTGTGGAATATTTGTGTATAAACTTGTTATATCTAATGAAACTAATGGGTTCCCATCTTCTACAAACACATCTTCAGCTAAGTTGATACTGTCACTAGGATGACCTTCTCCTCACATTAAATCACCCTCAGGAATCCCTTCCACCAGTCCTGAAGATACTAGACAACTCCCACAATTATCCGGGTTGTGTATTAACACTAGCAAAACTCAAATCACTCCCTTGAATGCGGCCTGCTCTAAAGATTTCCTGCAGAGTCTAGGGATGGCCTGGGTCCCTAATAACCTATCTTACTTGGGGATGCACATACCCTTTGACTGGAAACAAATTGAAACTAGAAATTTCTCCCCCTTATAACCCAGCTAGTAATTCAGATATCATGTTGGCACAGACTTAACCCATCTCTCTTGGGCAGGGTGGCAGCTATCCATATACTCTGTGTACCCAGAATGACATATCCCTTAATAATCTACCTATCCCCTGGCCGGATGAAGTTTTTTTCATTTAGAAAAATTTATCTCACATTACCTTTGGGATGGCAAAACCCATGGTGGAGCACCCACAAATTGAGAGCCCACTGGTCTAAGGGTAGCCTTGAGATTCCATGGTTGCAAGGCTACCATTGGTCCTTTTTCTCAGCTCAAGTCATGAGATGGTTTGTCCCAACATCCTTTCCACCAGCTCTATGGGTCCAATTAGAAACTCATCTCCTACAATGGACCCACTTAGCTTGTTGTTGACTAATAGTTTCACACCTCCCAATAAACTTACTCCAGTTGTTGCTCAAACTCAAAAGGCTGGTTCCGACTCATGTCAGCAGCCAAAACCAAAAAGCAGACCTCCTTTACACCTCTTAGGTATCTGCTGCTATGGCACAACCTGCTTCTACCAGTGGATGCTAAACCCATTTACTGGCCCTCTTGGGATAAGTAAGGGATGCACATAGTCTAGGACTTGTACCTTCCAAAACTGACCACGCTTTTGTCATTTGAACAGCTTAGAACCGCTATTCGCTCCTGTCCCAGGATCTTTGTAAATATCTGCAGCTTCTAAGGTGATACAGTCCTTTGCAGATCCTATATCACAGACCAAAATGTCATTGGATGTCTACATTGCACCTCAAATCCTCCTCCCGAGGATTGGTTGGTAAATTTTACAACACATGGCGAGAAGCACAACCTGACTACACTGAAATCTGCAGGATAGCTTGGAACCAGGACCTACAAAGCCCCACTTCACCACAGACTTATTGCCTCCAGCTAGCACCCATTGCCTACAATGATGCTAAAGCCAACTAATCCAACTTAAACTTCTCTTCCATTGGTATCATACTCCAGCCGCCCTACACAAATGGGGTATTATCCCTCAGGCGGATTGTTGGAGATGCCAAGGGAGCCCAGCAACAATTTTGCACCTCCTGTAGCTTTGCCCAGCATTGGCCCTTTTCTTGGTCTGCAGTCACCATGGACTGCTCATGGGTACTAGGACAACCTATAGATCTCAGCAATCCTATGCTCCTCTTGGTGGACACTGCACCCTTACATCAACTTAGTCCACAACTCAGAAATTGGTCCCTAGTAGCTTTATTGGAAGCTAAATGGCTTTTACTGATGCAATGGTGGCAACCTCCCCACCAACCACTACCCTCTGGCACTCTGCATTGGCATGGCTAGCTACCTTTGAGAGACTCACATATGCTAGTAAAGGCCTACTCTCACTGTATGACAAAAATGGGAAGCTTATATCAACTCATCATTGTGTAAGCACGACTGCCCCCTCCCTGTAATCCTCCTATTTAAAGGACCCATGATCAACTGATGCAAGGTGGGAGTAGCAGGTCTATAGAACTTGGGAACTGTGTGACTATAGATACTCCTAATATAATAGGGTCTTCTTTCTATATCTTCTATGTATTACTTCTTATTTGCCACCTACTGTATTTCTAAGATTCATGGAACCTAGTATGGTGAATATTTGATTTAAAACTGCCTATAGCAGATGATCCATCAGAATCGAGAACATTTACACTTGTATATATTGGAGCTTCTGTTATTTAGTATATTCTACTTTTGTATCCTGTTAGTTTTCTGTGGATGTATTGTAACACTACCGGATGATTGCAACTTGTACTGTGTCTCATACTGAAAACAATATAAAATATTCTATGATAAAAAAAATACTGTCACTAGTTTCCTGCAAGTAAGATAAAGAATAAAGTATGGGGTGGTGTGTGTAACAAGAAGTTTACACACATCTAAGGAGACTGATGCTCATAAACCATGAGAGTGAAGCTTGAGGGGTTTATGTCAGCATCTAACCCCAAGGGTGTGTGCAAACTTCAGGTTTACACACCAACCTGTTTTATTTTATGTAATTGATGACTATGATTTTTTTTTCTATAACAATTATATAAAATTAAACGACCCTGTGCAGGTGCGACCTAATCCTGATTTGGTTTGTGGTCAGAAGTGGCTGCTGAAGACAAGTAATTGTTTTTTCTTAAACAGTAGCCTACTATAAGCCCTGGGTTATTGTATTAATTATTTTGACTTACCACCCAGTCAGAAGTATGGTGTGATCTCTGGCGGTAAGCCATGGTCTCGGACTACTAGGAAGAGCACAGTGGCATCTGGTACATGTGTAGTAGTAGGGAAACTCAGTGTGTTTTGCTGTTATAAACACTCCTTTATAATGGAAAATTATGGCATGGGTTTCCAATGGGAAAAAATCATAGCCATTAATCATACCTTATTTTACTAGCAACAGTTTAATGTAACAATTAATAAACTGTGAGAGTCATCCCATAATGGACCCCTGACCTGAGAATAATAGGTCTACCTGGTGGTTTGTTCACATTTTATGAACTGTAGGGAGAACATTAAATACTGATCAAAGTGGATGTTTGACATTTAAAAAAATTATTTTCTTTTTCATTAATCCATCCCTGTTCAAAAGCATTCTGTCAAAACATCCACCCCCAAAATTTAATTTAACAAATCCCATACAGACATGTACTACATTTCATATCGCTGTCTTTAAAGGTGAGTTATAAACCACCAAACTTTCAGAAATTTTGTCCCATGCTGACTATGAATAAATTCACATCTTGTTGTGCTGTTTATCATCCAAGATACATGCTAGCTCCTCTAAATACATCCATAATATGAATCTAGCATGTTTATTTTTTGTTTATTTTAGTCATTGTTAACCAGGTAAGGCCCACTAGGCACAGGTGCCTGTTTTAGGGCAACCAGAAGTACTGGGGAGATAAAGTGACTTCCTCAGAGTCACACAATATGTAAGCTGAGGTTATGAGAATCAAACCTAAGTGTGTCTGCTGGATGTACCGAGCTCATTCACCTCATTATTCTAACCTCTAGGCATTATTGTCAGACAATTGTTCCCTTCCACACCTTTCTCAAAGTAAATGTAAAGTCAAAAGTGTCCTTTACAGAATGGATTTATAAAAATTAATTGTAAAGGACATTTGTAATAACTTCAGTCATTAATTATATCAATAGTAATAAAAGCTGTTTTAAAACTATCATACAGAAACAAAAATATACTAATTATGAATCTAATTTTGTTAGAAAATGTTACTGCTAAAAAAAACTATATGCCCATCTCAATGCCCATCCCAAACTATGTTATGAATATCATCCAGCATTTTTAAAATGGAGGGTTAAACTGCAACAAATTCTCACAGGCACTGAAAACAACTGTATGCCCCTCTCTCCTTGAAAGAACAGAAAGTGTTTGCCCAGGAATGAGCCTACATAGGGTAAAGCACATTCTGAATGCATATTTAAACAATCTCTGTTCAGAGCCACTATAGATGCTGATCCATCAACTTTATAAGGGCATTTCATGGTGTACCCCCACAAATGGCGGTTCCAGAAAAGTCTTGAGTTTGCTTAAATGCTCACTGCCTGGCTGGTGTCTTGCACTTTAGCAGTTTAAATGTGCTTGCCAGACAATGCCTGTATAGCCTCTGTGTACTGTCTCTTTAAGAGCTGCCTGGATTGCAGTCATAAGTAATCTGAGAGAGAGAGCTCTGTTGAAAGATGTAACTATTTGCTGAAAATCATTTAGAGTGATAACGATAATGAAAATGTAGTTTGTATAACCTGCCTTCTTGTGGCAAGGACTGTTTTGTTTATCTCCACTGTCTTGGTCCTGGACTGGTGAATTGGACCAGTCAGTGCTGGTGGGACCTAAATGAAGCGGACTACAGAAGCTGTCTGGAGTCAAAATCTGTAGGAATTGTAGTTTTGGGCTTTTGGTGCCTTTTGCACCTGAAGAGGGAACCTTTGTTGTAGGACAGACAGATCAGCCAACTGAACCTTTTGGATTCTGGGGAAAGTCCCAGGCTTGCTGGCAGTTGAGTCAGATTTAAGTTGGGTGCTGAAAAACAACAGCTTGAAACAGTCGAGCAGCCATCTGAGTAGTTTCGCATGGGAGAACTGTGGAAAGGCCTGAGTTTTGGCATGCATGCCTGCCTGTTGCCCCTGAGAGGAAGAAGAGAATCAGTTCAGACTGAATCTGAGTTTGTGAGAATGAAGTAAGCAACTGAGTTGTGACCTGGATCAACCTGAAAAAGACCAAAGATTTGCTGAATGCATTGGCCTGTCAGGATGTCCAGCTACTTCTAAACTCCTGGTGTGTGGAGACTTTGTAATTGTGACCGGGGAGTGGTTTGCCTGGTATAGTAGAAGCCCTTACATGTAAATGTGCTGTGTGTTTATATTAGATCATGACTTGGTTCACCTCACCACTGTGTGAATTGTGTTCTGCTTGCTGGAAGCTGTATCCAGCTTAAACAGACTGAATCTGCATTCGTCTCCATATGGCTAGGCCTTGCCACACTGGCCCTGCCAAACTACCCCAATGCACAGAGAAAGTCATCAATGACAGACCTGCATGGGGATCAGCTCCCTGCTCCATGCTTGAACAGGAATGATGCCTTGATGAATCCTGTGGCACTGCTTCTCCTGGCACTCGAGATCAAGCACCTGCAGTCTCAATTTTCGTCCAGCCTGTGTCCAGTCTTGATATCGTGAGTAACCATCAGGTATAGCTCCTGCAGCAACTGCTTAATCTAATTGTGTCATCTGATTGTCTTGTTGTTTCTTTCTTTCATGAACTGAGCCTCTGGCTCTGGATTACAATTAGTGTGTGTGTGGTGCATGTTGTTTTCTTCCATCACAGGGCCCCAACCAGCAGCGACACCGGCCTACCCTGGGCAACGATCCTGGCTAGCCCATCTTGTCCACCTGGGTACCCAGGGTGTGTGACTGTTTAGGGACTCTGAAGTGCATGCATAACCATTTGATTGATAGAGCCTTTAAGCAAATAAACTGATTACGCTCCTCCCTTGTTCAAGTCCCTCAATAAATCAAATCTAACTCTTTTGCATTTAACCTGACTGTGGTTCCAGTTTGTGCCAAGAGTTCTGTACTGTTGTTATTTGGTTTGCATAACCTTGTTTTACAGGGGTCCCCAGGGTCAAGCTAGAGGAACTTGCACTGGTGGTAAGTGCAAACAGTGTGGGGAATTGCCTGGTGTACAAGAGGTATTGTGAAAGTGAACATTCTGTATTGTTCCAGCCACTAGCAGGGAAAGAGGGATTCAGTGTCCTGGAGGGCTGTGCCCAGGTTAGCTTGACCACTACCAACCCTGACCTCCAGGTGGAGGCAGCCGTTTCAGAACTCAGGCCCCTTAACCTGCTACTAGCCAAGTAGGCAGGGTAGTAGCCCTTGGGCTATTGCCACCTAGGGGTTACATCTTGAAGTCACTGCTGGGATTTTGTGCCTTCTAGCGGCCAAAAATTATGAATTATTGTTAAAGATTAATGGCTACCCCAGTAGAAATGGCTGTACACCAGTTGGTGAGGTGGTGTACTGGGCAAGAGATCGACCTCCCCAAATGCTTTGATTATACTGAATATTCCCTGGATACCAGTAAGGACACTGTAGAGGAAGCACTTGCCAAAGTTGAATGTTTAAAAACCCTGTGGTGGTGGGTCGACAGGCTGATTTGATCGCCCAAACTTTCATAGCCTTGGTAGAGTGTAGTGACCTAGTGGACAGCTCTAAAGTGCACAGCCTATTGCCTCAGAAGGGTACCAGCCACCTGAAGAGTGATAACAAAGAGAGTACAGACCCTGGGGAGAATGAGCTCCCACCATTATCTGAGACTTTTGAGGAGAAATTTGCTAAGTTGTTGCTGGAGGAAAGGAAAACCATAGAGGACTTTAGGAAGCTGTTCCTGCCACCTGGGGCATTCTTTCCCAACACCCTCCCACTCCAGCACCTGTGTCTGCCCCACCTTCTTTGCCCATGCCAATGCTGGCCCCTATATCTGTACCCGCCATTAGTCACAACTCCTAGAGGCTGAGAATCTTCTCAGGCACCCTCCCACCCCCAGGGAAAGGATGACTGGGAGACCTGGATCGACTATGTTGCCCCTTGATATCCGAGTGCAGTGTGCAGAGGCTGAGAAGTGGAAAAGAATCATAGTAAGTTTGAGGGCCCCACCCTTGAAGCCATTAAATTTTGAGATCCACAAACCCTTATGCATCTGGTCAGAAGTACCTATCTGTATTTGAAAGCAATTATGGGAGCATTGAGTCAGAGGAAACTTTGATGTGGAAATTTCTAGGTACCAAACAATGGAAGAGAGAGTTTGTCTGCATATGTTACTCGTTAGAAAGAACTCTGCAGAAATCTTACCAGAAAGGAGGAGTAGCTGCTAGTGATTTGAACTGTGTGAGATTGGGGCACATACTGCAACATGCCAAGCATTCTAAACTGCAAATCATCCAGTTAAAGCTCCAGGATAGGAGAGGTAACCCACCTGACTACTGTGACTTGATAAAAACTCCGGAGGTAGAAGGTGAAGAGGAGATTGTAATTATGGGGTGAGTGCAGCCCAGGTGATCATGGCACCGGAAGGCCCTTCCAAAATGGAGACCACTAAGCGTGTCCCACTATGGGCTAAACAGTGGGGAGGAGTTGCTGAAGGAAGTAATAAAAGTACAACTGGGTGTGTTCGCTGAGGTATCTCCTGCTGACAGAGACCCTGATCCCTGTCAGGATGTGACTGTTTTGGGGTGGGTGCACTCTCAGGCATCCTCTACTGAGAGTGGCTTCTCTGCTGAGCTCAAGGAATTGACTGCCACCCTAAAGGAACTTTTGAGACATGGTACACTTCCTGCAGAAGTCAGATTACAATCTCCCGTCGATGCTCCAGCATCCCTGCTATGTTTTCCCAAGGATGCCCCAAGAGCATGTCATTTGTCACAGCCATGCAATGATGACTATATGAAGAGGGAAATGCCAGTCTCAGAAGGACTTAGACAAAGTGGTGATCTAGCTTCAAGGAGAGCTTCAGAAAATGAGTCAGTAAACAAGGGGTGCATGAAATGACCACAGTAAAGTCTTCAGCCATTCTAATTCAAACCACTCTGTGGCTAAATCATCTGTCCAGGCCCATGCTGTTGTCCTTCCAGAATGGTCCAAGTGAGTGGGCCCTTCAAAGGATACTAATGTGGCTGTGAATGGTATTCCTACTGGGCTGTGCTTGACAGTGGGCCACAAGTGACCATTGTGTTTCCGGACTGGTATGACAAACACTTATCTGATATGCCCTACAATCCTTGGAAGGCCTACATGTGTGGGGCTGAGTGACAAGTCTTATCCATATCAAGGATATGCCTGCCTCTGGTTGTCTTTTCCTACAACTGTCACTGGTGTATAATAGCAAGTAGAGACTCTGGACCTAGTATGTTCCCCACCGACTGTATGGATGGGGTTCCTCTGTTAATTGGAACAAACGCCCACATGTTTGGGAGATTAACACAACTCTGCCATGAGAAACAATGGCAGCTGACTGGATGGGCTGTAAGAATTCCAGCCTTAGTAAAAAGGGCTTATGACTGACAACAGAGACCCGATGAGGTGGACCGAGATGAACTGGTGGGATAGTGTGGAAGAAGGATCCTAGTCAATGATACTGGCCCCAACGTCCAGTGTACCATTCAAGGGAGGTTCACCTCTGGAAAGATGTCAAAACAAAATACTGATGTTGATGTGCCAGGCAATGGAAAATTGCCAGAAGGATTATTGGTCAAGCCCAGCATCTTGCCTGCTTGTGCCCATGCCTATGCATGATGAGTGATGGTCCAGATTCACAATGTGTCAGATCGGCAGATCCAGGTGAACAGAGGGTGCACTCTAGCTATGGTACACTACACAGACACTGCAGTATTGCCCAGCAACAAGCACCCTGGTGAGAAGGAAGAGTGACCCCAGACTTGTTTGACTTTGGTGACTCCCTGCTGCCAGCTGAATGGAAGGCTAGAATTAGCAAGAAACTTTCCCAGAGAGACCAAGTGTTTTCATTGAAGAAATAGGAGGTGGGATGTGTCCAGGGTAAAGAGCTTCACAAATGCCTCCACGATGAATGGCCATTTTGAGACAGGTCCCGATGCTTAGCCCCAGCAGACATAGATGATGTGAGAAGACATCTGCAGAAATGCTTGCTGCTGACATGATACAAAAATCCAGGGGCCCATACATCTCTCCCATTGTGGTTGTGCATAAGAAGAATGGGTCTGTGAGGATGTGTGTTGATTATCAAACCCTGACTGGTGGACCATCCCAGACCAATACACTATGCCTTGTATACAAGATGCCCTGAACTGCTTGAATGGGAGCAAATGGTTCTCGGTTTTGGATCTTCACAGCGGATATTACCAGATTCCAATGGCTCATGAGGACCATGAGAAAACAGCCTTCATCTGTCCTTTGGGGTCCTATGAATTTCTGAGAATGCCACAGGGATATCGGGCGCCCGCCACCTTTCAGTGACTGATGGAACATGTGGTGGGAGATATGAATTTGCTGGAATGCCTGGTGTACTTGGACGATGTCTTTGTGTTTGGGATCACCCAAGAGGAGCATGCGAATTGACTGTTTAAAGTCCTAGACTGACTGGAAGACTTCAGCCTCAAGCTATCCATTGAGAAGTGCCAGTTTTTCCAAACCTCCGTGATGTATGTGGGGCACATAGTATCTACAGAAGGAATAGAGACTGATCCCAGTAAGGTTGAAGCCTAACTATTTGGCCCCAACCCCATAATTTGAAAGAACTACAACATTTCCTGGGGTTCTGAGCTACTACCGCAGGTTCATAAAGGACTATTCCAAGGTGATTAGCCCACTATTGAATCTTACCCAGGGTTACCCTCCTACCAATCATAAATATAAGAAAGGGCTGTCAAAGAGCCAGAAAAGAACACTTTCACCCAGGTGAACTCTTCTGGCCCTGCTGGATGCCCAACTGTGAAGCAGCCTTCCACAAAATCATATACTAGCTCATCCATGCCCCCATCCTCACTTCTGTTGACTCTACATTAACCCTATGTGCTGCATTCACCAGTGCAGCATTATAGGTTTGTGGGTCATAGTGGCTTTCTACCAGTAGGAGCTGGACCCCATCAGAGTAAAACTACCTTGTACATAAGTTGGAGTTCCTTGCACTAAACTGGGAAAATGGGTCATCGTTGACCAGTTTCATGAATACAGCTATGGGGCAAAGATATTGGTGAAGACTGACAATAACCTGTTGACCTATGTACAGACTTCAGCTAAGTTAGATGCCACACGGCAGCAGTGGCTTTCTGCGATACCAGCCTATAATTATGCTGTCAAATACAGACTGGGCCTGAACCATATTGATGCTGCTGCCCTATCACGAAGGTCCACTTCAAGAGTGATTCGTTCAGACTGTCTGAACCTGACATCTGAGCATTGTGCCAAAAGTTTGATAGAGATGAAGAGATGTCTGTGGACACAGTGGACTGTTTAGTAGATTGCTTGAGCCTTCTGACACCTGCATACTGGCTGCTTATTGCCACTTCTCTGCTCTAGATATTAGTGCACTACCTCAGTTTGACAATGACAGCATTCTGTGGGCTCAATCTCAAGATCCTATGATTCAGCTAGCACTTGATGCCCTCCGTGCAGGGGAAGGATGTGTCTAAATTACATTCCACTGACTTGCGAACTGCTTTATTGTTTAAAGAAGGCTCCAGATTGAAGTTGCTCAATCAGTTGTTGCATAGAGAGACAGTAGATCATAGTAGGCAAAGTAGACAAGCAACAATTGGTCCTGCCCATGGCTTTTAAAGATTTGGTACTGAGGTCCCTCCACAATCACATGGAGCACCTCGTTATTGACCGAACCCATGATCTGTACAATCTTGCTTCTACTGGCCCAAAATGGGGCCGATGTTGAGCACCATGAAAGACCTGTAGTCACTGCCTGCAAGAAAAGCCCTGCTTTCAACCTTATTGGGATCAGTCTCTATCCCTTCTGTAGATACTATGTGCCCCACATGCTTCACAGAGGTTTGGAAAAACTGGCACTTCTCAATTGATAGCTTGAGGCTGAAGTCTTCTAGTCAGTCTAGGACTTTAAACAGTTGATTCTCATGCTCCTCTAGGGTGCTCCCAAACACAAAGTCTGCCTCCCTTGTTAATATTACTACCAGCACCCCATAGAACTAGTTGGCATAGACTTCTTGTGTTTCAGAACCTGATCAGCGGAACATTGGCAATGTGTTAGTGGTTATGGATCATTTCACATGGTACGCACAAGCTTTTCCCACCAGCTGCAGCTTGACTTCAAGCGCATCAAAGACTGTTTCAGTTCTCATAAACTTGTCCTGAACCACAACAAGACTAAAGCCATGTCCTTCTGTAACAGACGGAGCAGGCACAACTCTGTCCCTCACCATCAAGAACCACGTTGGGAACCCACTCAAACATGTCAAGGAGTTCAAGTACCTTGGTATTACCCTGGATAGTACCCTCTCCTATACTCAGCATATTGACACTGTTGCCAAGTCCGCCAATATACTGGATTGGACTACTATACAAACACAAGCACTGTATGCTCATGGATGCCCTTAAACTAGCCATCTACAGCTCTGTCACCTCTATCATTGACTACGGCCTTGCCATCTATGGCTCTGCCTCAACAAGTGCCCTCTGCAGGATCTCAGTTTCTCTCAACAAAGCCTGTAGACTACTAACGGTGCGGCCTGACAAACTCACACCTGTGACCTCTATGCACAGGCCAGCTGGCTACCCTACTCAGCAGAATACAATACCAGACCTGCTTACTTACCAAAAGATTCTTCTCATTCTCATGCCACCTGATATTAGCTCACTCCTTACTACCTACAGTGGCACTCAACAAACATGTGGTGCCCAATCTCTAACCTTTCAGGTTCCCAGATGTCATATCTCCATGGGTCAGTGGTCCTTTATCTATAGAGCCGCTCAATGGTTCAATTACCTCAATAAAGAAGCACTTTCCTCTACTACACTTGGACCCTTCAAAAGAATCTCAAACTTTACCTCACCTCTACCACTCAATGTGACTGCTTCTCTGTACAGAGATCTCTCTAAACACCTCCCAGCTCACTCATGTCTCATAGCCCTTTCCCAGTCTCATTCCCTTTGGCACCGGGCCTTCCTTGTGACTTCTTTCCTGCTTCACATCTCCACTGGCACAAGACATCTTCCACCACCATCAGACAGTGGCCCACTAGCCTGCCAACTTTCTCTCCCGGTCGCAAGCCTGCAATACTAACTGCCTATGGTGCCTCTATCTCTTATTGTTACCCCAGCCAGCTGCCTACTCAAGCTGCTCGTTATATGAATATTATCTCAAAGTATGTTATAACTGAGTATCTTTATTTTTTCTTTTAGTTGTTTTGGTTGTTTATGTGCATTCTTTACTACCTCTGTATGTATGTTGACCCTCATCCTTTGACGTGGAACCTTTGTAAACGAGCAGTTTCTGCTCAAAGGTATTTGTAATCCAAGAATTTAATAACTAAATAAATAAATAAGATCAAAAGGCATCTACCATGGCCAAAGTGCTAGTGGAAAATTTCTTTGTCTTCTATGGTGCCCCAGCAGATCCACTCTGACCAGGCAGAGACTTTGAGAGTCGACTAATCAAAAAATGCTCTCTCAATGGGGGTGAGGAAATCAAGAACCACCCCCTCACCAACAGGAGATCCTCAACCAGAACAATTTAATTGCATCCTGCTAGACATGATGGGCACCCTCCACCCAAAGGACAAGCATAAATGGAGCCAGCAGATTAGCACCTTGGTATATGCATATAATTGCACAAAAATGATGCTACCGGTTCTCCCCTACCACCTCATGTTCGGAAGAAAGGCCCAGCTACCAGTTGATGTCTGTTTTGGGGTCTTTCCAGATGGGGTCTGAGACGAAAACTACCTGCAACATGTACAAAAACTGAAAGCTCAATTGAACCATGCCTATCAACTGGCCCAGACAATGGCAGCCAAGAGAAATCTAGCCAACAAAGAGGCATGATAGAAAAGTAAAGACTCAAAAGCTTTGTCCTGGAGACATTGTGTTGTTGCTCAATTTGGAACTGTATGGTATACACAAAATTGCTTATCGATGGCACCATCTTCCCTATGCAGTAGTTGGAAAGTTGATGATTTACCAGTGTACCAAATGCGCCCAGAGAATAACTCCAAAGCTGTCAAGACCATGCACCATAACCATTTGCTACCCATCGGCCAAGTCATAATTGAGGCTGAACCCTCAGAGATTGATTTCTCGGCAGTGACTCATGCTGCTGCAAGAAAGAGAAAAGTCAACCTACCCCAGTGGTTACAAGTTCAAGGTTTCTTCCACAGCAGATTCAGAATGATAATGACTGTCAGTACACCTCTGATGAAAGTGAATGTGACAATGCCTATTACCCTCTTATGAACTGAGTCAGCAGTTTCGAGGTAACCCTATGACTAATTGCAGGGATGAAACTGGAACTTCTGGACTGACTTATCCCCCAGCTTATCCCCAGCTGGACTTCTGGACTGACTTGTCCTTGGAGCCAATGCTCCCAGAAAGTGAAGTGCAAAGTATCACGTCTGAAGTTGCTGAGTCTCTGTGTATTGTGGAACTGTATGATTTGCCTGAAGGAGGGATGATGATTTGAGTCTTTCCAGTGACATACCAGAATTTGAGGAACACCATGAGAGTGCTGACAACCCCACTTCAGTGCCTTAAAGTTTGATTGCGCCTGAGCCTTCACAAATTAGTCAAGTGTTGTAGAAACAGAGCCTGCAGATCAAGAGCTGACAGTGTCCCAAGTTCAGACATTCTCATCCAGGCAGAGGCACCCTCACAAGTGACTAGAGTCTCCAGACCAGTGCTGAGAGTACAGAGACTGTAGTCGTCCCCTTCAGAAAGACTGGCTGAGCTGTCAAGCCAGTAATATGCTTCAGTTATGATTCTCCCAGCAGGCCAGTGGATTTACTGTCAATGTGGTTCAGTAAAGGGTTTTATGCTTCTCAGAGCTCACTGCCTAAACTGAGTCTAGTGCCAATTCCAGCTTGATTGTTCTGCCTTCTAGGTATGGTGCCCCTGCCCCACCTAGTCCCAAGTTAGCTGATAGGAAGGCCCATTCTTACATTGTTCAATGTACAAGAGGTCATTACATGATTCCACATAGTAATGTGTAAATTATATGTGAAATATGCATGATTTATTGTCAGAATGGATATAGTATTATGAAGTGTAGAGAATATGTATAGTAAAGGTATACGTTTCTGTCGACTGATGCATCAGATGTCACTTGCATAACATGCTAATGGTATAAATGTCTTGTATAGTTTGCATTTGCAATATTGTGATGGTACAGACTTGAAGCGGACACCAAGTTTTCTCCAATCAGTGAAGGTGTAACCCTCTCACAAATCTGGATTCCCAAAAGTCTTCCTTGAGCTTGCCTAAATGCTCACTGCCTGGCTGGTGTCCTGCATTTTAGAAGTTTAAATGTGATTGCCAGAGTGCCTGTATAGCCTCTGTGTACTGTCTCTTTAAGAGCTGCCTGGATTGCAGTCATAAGTAATCTGAGAGGAGCTCTGTTGTAAGATGTAACTATTTGCTGAAAATCATTTAGAGTGATAATGATAATTTAGTTTGTCTTACCTGACTTCTCTGCAGCAAGGACTGTTTTGTTTATCTCCACTATCTTGGTCCTGGACTGGCAATTGAACAATCAGTACTGGTGGGACATAAAATGGAGCTGGACAGCAGGAGCTGTCTGGAGTCAAAATCTGTAGGAATTGTACTTTGGGGTTTTTGCGCTTCTTGCACCTGAAGGGGAGCCTTTGTTGTGACTGATGGACAGATCAGCCAACTGAATGTTTGTATTCTGGGAAAGTCCCATTGAGTGAGAGCTAAGTTGGGAGCTGAAGAAGCAACAGCTCGAGACAGTTGAGCAGCCATCTGAGTAGTTTCCATCGAGGAGAACTGTGGAAAGGCCTGAGTTTTTACCTGCATGCCAGCCTCCTGCCCTGAGAAGAAGTGAATCAGTTTGGACTGAATTGAATTTGTGAAACGGAGTAATCCACTGAGTTGTGACCAGGATCAACCTGAAGAAGATCAAAGATTTGCTGAATGCATTGGCCTGTCAGGATTTTCAGCTACCTCTAAACTCCCGTGTGTGCAGAGACTTTGCCATTGTGACCAGAGAGCGGTTTGCCTGGTATAGTAGAATCCTTACATGTAAATGTTCTGCATGTTTATAGTAGGTCATGATTTGGTTCCCCACTGTGTGAATTGTGTTCTGCTTGCTGGAAGTTATATCCAGCTCAAACAGACTGAATCCATGTTCATCTCCATACGGCCTGGGGCCCTGCCAGACTACTCCCAGTGCACAGAGAAAGCCATCATCTAGAGACCTGCCTGGGGATAAGCCTCTGCTTCATCGCTTGAACAGGAATGATGCCTGGTGAATCATGTGGGCCCTGATTCTCCTGTCACTCCAGATGAAGCACCTGCAGTCTCAATTTTCATCCAGCCTGTGTCCAGTCTTGGGTATCATGAGTAACCATCAGGTGTAGCTCCCTGCAACAGCAGCTTAATCTAAGTGTGTCATCTGATTGTCTTGTTGTTTCTTTTCTTTCATGACCTTAGCCCTCCAGCTCTGGATTACAATTAGTGTGTGGTGCATGTTGTTTTCTTCCATCACAGGGCCTGACCAGCGGCCCGGTCTACCTGGGCAACGATCTGGCTAGCCCACCTCTTGTCCACCTGGGTACCCAGAGTGTGTGACTGTTTAGGGACTCTGAAGTGCATGCATAACCATTTGATTGATAGAGCCTTTAAACAAATCAACCTGATTACTCCCTCCCTTGTTCAAGTCCACTCAATAAATCAGATCTAACTCTTTTGCATTTAACCTGACTGTGGTTCCAGTCTATGCCAAGAGTACTGTACTGTTGCTATTTGGTTTGCATAACCTTGTTTTCTGAGGGGTGTCTCCAGGGTCAAGCTAGATGAACCTGCCCTATCGGTAAGTGCAAACAGTGTGGGACTTGCCTGGTGTACAAGAGGTATTGTGAAAGTGATCACTGCATACTGTTCAGGTCACTAGCAGGGAAAAGAGGGGATTACAGTGTCCCGGAGGGCTGTGCCCAGGTTAGCTTGACCACTACCAACCCTGACCTCTGGGTGGAGGCACCTGTTTCATAACTCAGGCCCTTAACCTGCTACCAGCCAGTAGGCAGGGTTAGTAGCACTTGGGATAGCGCCACCTCGGGTCACGGCGGCCTCAAATGTAAAGATGAAGTTCCATAGTCAGCTCCATGGGTAAATTTAATTTGTAGTAAAGGTAGATCATTTATCTGGTTGATTCTGTTTCCCATGAATGTAAATGTAAGTGGCAGTGTGTGTTGTACTATGTCTGGAAGGAGGGAGCTCAGTACAAAGGCCTTCAAGTAATCATAGAAGGAATGGTGCAGGGAGGAGAGGTGTGTCTACATTGGGGACTGTGGGCCAAGCTAGAAGGAAAAGAACCTATGCTGAGGTGATGGCCTGCTTTCATCAAGGAGGTAACCACGGTCCTCAGTGGATGATTCAAATGTTACTTGATAGACAATTAAAGTAGCCAGGGAGAGTGATGGAAGAAATAGAGGAGGCAGAAAGTGGCCACTACAAGCTGAGACAGAGAATAATGAGATACCAAGTGAGAGAGTCCTATCAGGATGCAGGTTATTCAAGGAAGCAATGGGTTAGAAAGAAAGAAGGGGAAAAGAGCAGCCAGAGGAGAAAGATATGGAAGGAGAACATTTGGAAAAAGAGAAAGTGGTAAGAAGAGAGGTGAGGGCTGTCAAATGTTGCATGGTCTGCATCAGAAGCCCTATGAAGAGAGACTGAAAGAGTTCAGTATGTATAAACCCTGGAGGAGAGGACGGAGAGTGGGGATGTTATGGAGATCTTTAAATACCTCTTGAGGTTCAGTAAGGTACAAGAGGAGATATGTTTCAGAGAAAAGGTGCTGTAGAACAAGGGGTCATGATATGAAACTGGAAGGAGGCAGAATCAGGACAGATGTGAGGAAGTAGTTCTTCACAGAAAGGGTGGTGGATTCCTGGAACAGCCTTCCATGGGAGGCAGCAGGGATAAAACCAGTGGTGGGTTTCAAAATGTCTGGAACAGGCACAAAGGATTCCTAGGAGGAAGGAAGGGTGGGTGGTGGAAGAGACAGTGCTTCAGGGAAAGTTTGGTCTGCAGCAAAAGTGATCATAACTAAAATGGACAGACTGGATGGCCCCAGCAGACATTATCTGCCATTAGTTTATATGTTTATGTAACTCCCTTGGGATATTACTAGTCCATTCACCCCTCCTGGGCTTTTGTGGCCTAATTCGCCCAGTAGGGAAAGGGCTAATTCTTCTCAGCACTCTGTTGAATCCTCCTGCAAGTCTGGAGGTCACCACAGGTGCATGGGGAAAACACCCAGCTGTTTAGGCAGGAGGGTAGTTCCAGTTGGAGGAGTAAACAACAAGGGAGTGAGTGTAAGTGGGGTGGGCAGGGATGATTGTTCATTCTGGCCCCACTCTAGGAGCCAATAGTCACATGCTGCACAGTATCTTGGAAGGCAGCTAAAGTCAGGAGGGAGCCAGCAGCCACAAGTGATAAAGTGCCCTGGCAGCCTGCACAGATTTGTGTAGGGATTCAGTGGGCAAGAATACAGCAGGGAGTGTTGTGTCCAGAGAATGAGTTGCCTTGGATATCCATGAGATGTGTTCCCCTTTCTCAGTCCAGTGACAGTTGCTTCCAGTTCTGGTAAAGGATGTAGGGCTGATGATGGAAACCCCAAATCCCAAAACGGTGAGGATTGCATGTTCTGAGGGGAGCCACTTGCCAGTGCAGAGACACAGAAGAGAGAGAGAGAGAGAGAGAGAGATGGATATCATTGAGAGTTTTGGTGCCTGTCAAGAATAATGGGCTGTTAGGCATTGTGAACTACTTTGTGACTTGTACTGCCTTCAAACGCTTATGACCATAGCGGTCCTGACTTAATGCTGTCCTAAAGACTGTGTGGCCTTCTTGGTACAGGTAAAGCTACTATTATGGCAGAACCAGCCATGTGAAAGTTGAATGTGTTCCCCATGAATTAACTGGTGCTACCCAGAGCTATGTGTGAATATGTTTACGAATCTGGGATCCCTGTTGTTTCTTTAAGTTCTGCTTGGATATTCTGTCTTTGAAAGGAACTGTTTAATATGAATAAACCTATTGTTTTCATACAGCACCAATAAGGAAAAGGGACCCTGTGTGTGACATCTGGGCCTGGGTAATGTGAGCATTGGAAGTGCTTCTGTTGCTGTGGGCACCCTCTCTCCATGGATATATTCCATTCATACCCTAGACACAGGGAGAGAGGGCTACATTTCAATGTATGACAGGATATGTGATTCAAATGGATAAGGCACACAGCTGTTACAGTTTTGCACTTGTGCAGTTAGTTTACAGAGCAAGTTTAGATACAAATGTGTGTGGTGGTGATTGGGAGGAGGGTAAGGAGATGCAGGCTTAAGGATTAGATGAAACAAAAACAAATCAAATACCTGCGTGCTGTATAGTACTATGCACTCCATCAAACCCAGGAGTGATGAACATTACACAGAGTGCATGTTCTGTAGGTTACAGTCAGTGATTTCAGAAATACAAATTTTTTAATCAGGCCATCAGCCTCCATTCAATACACAAAGTAAGCTTCATTTATAAAGTCTGGAAATAATTTAAAAGTTTAAGCTGACAAAAAACGTCAAGTAAGTATTCATGTTTGGTCAGCTTCACCTTTAGAATTTCCTTTATAAGCATGGGGGAAGAGAGAGAGAGAGAGAGAGAGAGAGAAAGAAAGAGAGAGAGACAGAGACAGAGAGAGAGAGAGAGAGAGAGGGATATGAACTACGATGTCCCCAACCCATCACAGGCTGGGGTCCAGGGCTTCCAAGGACCCCATAAGCTATCAGGTTTTAGATGCATTCTAGTGCATTTTCAGGGTCATTTGAGACTGTTTGGCTGCTTTTAAAGCCTTCTTTGACTTGTCACTGAACAGCCAATATCAATATCAAAATAACTACTTTTATTTTCTTTAAAAATTGTCAAAACTGAAGCAAAAATTCCAACTTCAGCCACTCTTCACATATTTGGCTATATACCACTTCTCTTGAGTACAGTCAGCTGTCACAGTACCAGGCATTGCACTTGTTACCTTGCAACCTGCACAGAAGACTCTGCCCCACCCCAACAGTGCACCACAAAGTCAGACATGCAAGGGTGAGAAGGGCACACAAAACACCAATCTGGAGGTGCATGTGTCTGTCACACATCAGACACATACACAGACCATCCATGCCAGAGAATGGAACTGATTCACAGAACCCACTGTAGGGTCCCTCAAGGACCAACATTGACACAGGATATATACAAACTAATAAATGCTTTATCTGCATGTACACTGAACTGAAACAGTTGGAGCAGGGTGGTAAGACTCAGCAGGGACAGCTACATGAAATACAAGAGATATACAGTGGCATCAGAGACCACAGACTTGACATGCAGCAAGGGTTCAGCAACATGTGAGACCTTGGACAATGGCATCACCATAATTATCACTGCTCTACAGCAGTATGATGTTTCCCATTCATATCCTATACATGGCAGTCAACCCCAGATCCCCATATGTCATACACTGGAACCACAGCACCATCAAGCACTGCAGTGCAAACCATACATGACAGCCAACCTGCCGGGCACCTGGCCAAATGTAACAGATGATGAGCTAATGCCAAGCACACCCTGTGGCATGTACACAGCCCAGTCACATGGCAATGGAAGGCAAATCCAGTTGTAGGCTCATCCCACCCTAAACATGCACTCAGAAGTCATCCCAGACACCAAATCCAAGAAACTCACATGACCTAGTGCCTCATCTGAATGCAGCACACACTTTATTGCTGAAGAATTTCCATCCACCATCAAATGCATGTAGACTTCATTTCTTGGGTTCCATTCTCGCTCCCAGTGGGGGATGAGAGGCTGGTGGTAAGTTTGGGAAAGAGAGATCAGTCGAGTCTCTGGACACAACCCAGACCCTCACCATCAGATAAAGTCATTCAATATGAAGAAAATTATTAAGATAAAACAGCAGCACATTTACCTCACTGCTCCTTTTATGATAAAGCCAGGATAGTTATTAATTTATATTGTTTTGTTGGCACTGACCATCTAACTCATTCAGTTCCAGCTAAGCCATGACTCCCACTTGTGAGAATTTTTATTTATTTAAAAGTTTTACCAGGAAAGACATACTGAGCAGACTACGCTCGATTCCAGATGCATCCTGGGGGTAGAGGGAATGGGATAGTACATACAAGTAAACATACAGAAGTTTTAGAACAGCAAAATTTACATAGTTACATACAGTATGTACAAGGTTTAATAATTTCAGTGATAAATGATCTCAAGTAGTATGTACAAGAGGCAAGAAACAGAGAGAATTAATCCTCACAGACTCATATGGCGTGACTAATTGGCTACTCATAACTTACTCTCCATATAGTACCAGCCATACCTCCAGTCATACAGTTACAGCTAGCCACTTACTGGGTTAGAGGATTTCTGTAGGACATTCCCCTGATTGCAGATCTTTCACATGAACAAAAAGTACCAACTTCAAGATGAGAACAAAGTTATCATTGCCAGGTTATAAAGTTACTAATCCTTCATGGGGAATACATTTGAACACACACTACTGCTTTACCATTATTAAATAATATAAATAAGTCCACTATACTGCTCTGTCATGGAAAAATTATATAAATAAGTCCACTATACTGCTCTATCATGGAAAAATACATAGTAAAGCTGGACCCCACTGAAAATGAGAAATTACCTCTTATTTTCACTGTCCTGGATAAATGCATTATAAAATGGGTAAAAGGAGGACCCCATGGAATAAAAAGATCTTGCATCTCAACTGTACTATCCTGTGTAAACACAGTGTAAAACTGGGTCAGACAGAACCCCACTGCAACCAAAATATCACAACTCATCAGGGCTATCCTAAGTAAATATATTGTAAAAGTGTAAAAGCAGGACCCTACAGCAGAACCCCTGAAAAGCAGATCTGAAAAAGACTGATGAATGGACCAGCAAAATGGCATGTCCTTCAATTCAGACAAGTGTGTTGTCATGCTTTGGGGAAGCAAATGAGGATATACCTGTACATTAAATGGTATTCAACTCAAAACAGTGGAAAGTGAAAAGGATCTCAAGGTAATAGTTACAAATGACCTCAATTTTAGTGAACAAGCAGTAAGAAGTTGTTAAAGGACAAATAAACTTATTAGATGTATCATTAAGGCCTTCACTAGTAGAAAATGAGCTTGAATTGACCCCTGTATAGGTCGATTGTCAGGCCACACCTAGACTATGCCACCCCACTGTGAGTCCTTATCTTAGGAGGGACATTAATGGACTTGAGAGGGTACAGGAAGGGTGATGAAGTTGATTGATGGCCTGGGGATTTGACCTATGACAATAGGTTAAGGGAACTGAAGATTTACCCGCTGAAGCTCATGAGTATTGTGGGTGACCTACTCCAGATATATAAAATCACCAGGGATAGTCAATTAATGAGCAGTCATGAATTCCAAATAAACAGTGGGACTGTTGTACTTAGAAACCACAGTTATCAGCTGATGCTGACATATCCAAAAGGAATCTCAGGAGGTATTTCTTTATCCAGTGAATAATTCCACTATGGAAGGGCCTACTGAGAGCTATAGCAGGGGCCAATACTTTTTATAGTTTTAAATGCAAGCTGAACCATCTCTTAACTGAATATGGGATTACTTGATCTGCTAGTGCAGGAGATGGATGCAATGGGTGAGCACCTTCTGTTCATCTTATTTCTCCAAGTATAGCTCAAGTATGTTGCATGTAAGCTGATCTGTCCTGGGAAAATACATTGTAAAGCATCCAGATCACTCATCCTGTAGCTGTCAGGTATAGTCTTGGGGGTGTAGCGGCTCCCCATAAGGGCAACTGCCCCCTCCTGACTCACCCTCTCAGGCACCCCACTCCCAGCCCTGGTCACATAATACAAACTGTAGCAACAGTGATGACTGACACAGCCCTCTGCTTACCACTTCAGCTGATTTCCATCTGTCGATCTCTGAATAATCGCAAGTATTGTACAAACACCTGTGTCTACTGGACTTACAAATGCTCACTGGCAATTAGATGGTGGCTGGCCAAGGTGGAGAGCAGAGGGCTGTGTTGGTCACTGTCACTAATGCTGACTTTAGCTAAGGTGATCTGAGTTGGGGGTGTGGGGAGGAGGGTCCTGAACAGATGGATTGACAGAAGATCAGATGCACTAGAAAATAGGCTTAGAAATTCCTGAACACTGATTAGCTGATGCCCCGGTAAGGTGGGCATGTATCATACAACAGAGCATGGCTTAAATAAGTGCCAGTCTTGACTGACATGATCACAGAAACCATGAAGCAAATTGGAATGTTCAAATTTGATTTGCCACCAGTTTTTCTCTCCAGTTTAGTGGACAAGTAGGTGGTTGGCCAACCCCCTCTCCTTTTCAGAATTTCTACAACCATTTTCTGAATCAATACTATGCACACATTAAAAAAAAAATGGAAGAAAAAAGGAGTTAATACAATCCCCTACCAGAGAGAGAGAAAGCACCATCTCGGTAACACAGCCGTGTATGAGAGCAGTGGTAATTTCTTTGTTTTCGATAGCTCTTCCTCTCTCTCTCTCTCTCTCTCTCTCTCTCGATATTTAGTCCTGCTGTTAAAGAAAGTCTCAGTAACCAGAAGCAACACTACAGCATCTTGTCAGAGGGAAAATTGACTCAAACCCTACTAAGCAAGGAGGCACTGTAAGTGGTCTGTGACTTTTGCAAGTAAGTTATTAGTCATGGTAAAGAAGCTGACGCGATGGCAGGCATTAGTTATTATGGTGTTTCAACAGGTGGGACAGGACACAATGCAAAAATTTGGGTTTGAAGGGATTGAGCTGAAAAATAGAGGCTTGACAGTATGATTGTCCTTGAGTAGAGAGAATTATGCTTTTTTTATGCTCCTCTAATTACACTTTTCACCGCAACCATGCTGGTTCATGGGTGGGGGCATGACAACCAGCTGCAAAGGCAGAACTAGAGAATCCAGTAGAACATGAAGGGCCACTTTCTAATGACCACGTAAAACTCTTCCTGGCTCCTTCAGCATTCACATTTGTAAATCCACTGCCCAGTCTTGCTCCAGACAACACCCCCAACATACGCATACAAAAAGACACTCTGCAGAGTTCTTCGCACAGTGCAGCACCATTTAAAAATTAAACTGCCTTTTTAACCATGAATACCAAAATAATGAATAGGCATGCTGACAAATTGCTTAAAACCCCAAACATGCACTAAAAACAAACTGCAGCTGTTGTCTTTCTCTGGCAGCATCCACAGGAAACTCAAGCACCCTCACTCCACCAATGGTACTGAAGTTATGGCAAAACAAAACACAGGACACTGTTACAGTTTAAACTGAGTACTGTGTTTTTGCTACTCAGGCTGATTGTCCAGTCTTTGAGCTCTCAAAATTATCCTCACAAACTAATACTGGTCAACACTGCACAGAAAAGGCAAAAGTAAATTTAAAACAAGTACCTGTTTTATACAGGCTTAATTTGTTTTTGTTTTCTACCTCAGATTTGAACTCCTTCTGTCCACATCCCATTCCCACCAAGAAAACATAACATTCTAAAGCAGGAGGAGGAGCTATTGTATTATAAAATAAATGAAACAGCTAAGAGTTTTCAAATTTGAACATAAAATTATCATTTTTGAACATATATAATACAGTGGCCCATTTCTAAGTGCAATAATACCCTCTAGGGTGTGCACTATGAGCTATGCCAGACCTTCCAATATAAAGCCTCCACCTGTGATGTCGGCCACATTACACCCCTGGACGATTTGGTATAGCCCAATAACTCCCACTCTGTTAGGTATTATTGCTTACTTATTTATTTTATTTATTTAGTTTTTGTTAACCAGGTATGTGCACTAGCCATGAAATGACTATTTTCAGGCATGACCTAGAGAGTACAACAAAAAGGAACAGTGGAACAATAGCAAACATGGGTACAGTAATAAAAAATAGAGAAACAGTACATCAGAGCTACAAGGATACAATAAGTAGGAACAACAAAAATAATGGCAGCGTTAAACAAATAATGGCAGCAAGGTTTATAATAAGTGCAGGAGCCATGGATTAGACCTGTGGAATTAAAGGGTTAATAAGAGAGTAGGGTTAAAGAGAGAGAGAGAGGTGAGGAAATGTTCAGCTATAACAAGAAAGACTGATAGAAGGAAGTGCACAGATTGTGGGGGAACATATCTAATATAGGAGAGGAGATATTGAATAGATTGGGGTCAATAGGTCTAGGGTGGTTTGAAGCAGGAGCATTTGCAGGACAGGATTAGATGGTTTCTAAATGTCTTCTTGAAAGCAACATGAGATGGAGCCTGGCTAATGGTTAGTGGGAGGGAGTTCCAGTATTGCGGAGCAAGACAGGCAAAAGCACTGGGCGCCTTTAGAGGTGGTGTGTCTAGGGATGAACAGGGCAGAAACTGCTGCTAAGGTCATAGAAGGATGATTGTTTCTGAAAGAGACCCGCAAGGGATTGAGGAGTTTGAGATCTAATAATGCTATCAGTTATGGAGCCAAAGGCATAAAACCTAGACTCATTGGGTGGAAGCCATCCAAGGTCAGAGTAGAGGATGCAGTGGTGTTTCAGTCTGAGGAGGAGGATGCATAACAACAGATATTATTGTAGGTGACATCCCATTTCAAAGACTTGATTTGCATGCAAAGGTATAAGTGGCAACCCATAGTTAAGTGAGGGCAGAAGTACCCGCGGGCTATGGGAGATCCCAGACTACTAGAAATATTCAAGATAGCTACAGGATATTCGATAGGGGTGCAGGAACTACTACACCACTAGGCATATTCAAGACAGCTACAAGACAGGTGATCAGGGGTGGGAGACCACTGGGCTACCAGGAATATTCAGGACAGCTACAGGACAATCAATCAGTGGGTACAGGAACCACGACACCACCAGGAATATTTGACACAGCTACAGGACAGGTGAATAGGGGGATAGGGTACCACTAGACCATAAAGAATATGTAAGACATTAACAGAATGGGTTGGCCATGCACATGCTTATGGACCCTTAATGGCATGCAAATGGGCCATAGCGCCTTCCATACCCAAAGGGATAATTAGCTTGTTATGGCTAAATATGATCAAGGGGCCCTGGCATGAAAAGAAAATATTGTACAAGAGATACATAGGAGTTAATATGACAAGTCAAAGCAGAACAGTGCATTCAACTCCAGGGTCTGTGCTACCACAAGTGCATAATTAGGCACTACCAAAGGACAGGTATCAGCTACTGTATGTGTAATTCCAGTTTAATGTCATAGTTACTCTATCTTACTGTTTACATGTTTAATTATAGTATTACAGAGGAGACTCTTGCTTACAGTACCTTGCAAGTCTCAGAGGGAAGATAGCCATTAGACAAAGGCACTAATAAAACTGTTACTTTATTATCAATCATAAGTATTTCCAGATAAACTCCTTACAAATGAAAATAAAGTGTAACCACTCAAATTCTTCCACAGGATTGTTAATACAAAACTTGGACAGAGGGTTACAGAATCTTTACTTATCTTAGTAGGGAAAGTAAATTTAACTTAGCAAACAAATAGATACTAAAAATAAGACTGCCTGTTTTACACAAGCGGAGGCTCATCACAATAACTGACTGCCTGCCTGTCTGCCTGTCACAGTCCAGTGACCTCATTGCCACAAGCCAAAACCTGATTTCAAATCATCTTGTGCTCCTGGAGTTGTGGGAGCAGGATATGCTGAAAGGCTTATTTTGTTTTTAAAACAGGTATGCCATTGTTTGCTTGATATTCAACTAATCTTATCAGGCCAACTTGTGTTCTACCCCCTGTGGGTCGTGTTTCAGGTATTCTTTGCTTTTTTTTGCAGGAGGATTGTGTAATGCCCACAGGATGCTGAAAGGTGAAGGAACCCTTCAGAAAGGCTCTAGCCTGGAGCACTGTACCCAAGGAAAGAAAAGACACAATAGAAGACAGGCGTGGGATTGTTGGAACATGGAGTGGAGAGTCGAAACCGAAAACTGGGAGAGGAGGATGGAGAATGGATTTATAAAGATCTATAAGGAACAGTGTTTGGTGATCGCTCTGCTAAAGAGTCTTTAAAGTTCTTATTGACTGCATGTATAATTTTACTGTGGGACTGTGGGAGTGTTTAACTTTTATGCTTTTTGTGAAAATTCTGTGTTGGCACAATATTTTATTACTTATATAACTTTGGGGCTTGACTTTCAGATCATTTTAAAATTACAAGCTACTCACTTTGACTTGCAGGTGATTTTCTTTTTTTTCCTTTTTGTTTTTCTTAATATAAGGGTTTTAGTTTAAATTTTAATTAAGGTATGAATTCTCTGAGTTTTTGTCTTATTTAGTGTTGTTTTATTTTGTTTGCCCTTTTGCTGCTTCACCTTACTATTTGTCTCCGGTTGGCTATTCAACAGCACGCCTCATTAGTGCATATAACACATGCAGGAGCCTCTGATTCAGATTCACCATTTGCCTGATCAGTTTGTGCTGAACAGTGTAGAAGTGTAGCTGAGCTTGAGCTGCATTTGCACTGAGCTCTTTTTTTTGCTTTTGCTTTTAGTGCCTCAATTGATTGACACTGATCACTGCTTTTAAACTGCTCTTAAACAAATTGGCATTCAGTGTGGTGCCTTTTTGCTTCTTGTGAAGCTTTATTATAGTATCTTCCTGTTATATCTTTCTACATCTTTTGCACCAATTGGGAACTGACCAGAAGCTTTGAGTATGTTTATAGGAAGCAAGCTATGGAAGTAAGTTCTCGCACCCTGAGATTCTAACTTAAGATATTCACCCACAATATACTGTTCTTACACTGTGTTTTAACTGTTTATATAAGATTTTTAGCCTGTTGTTGCCTGTTTTAATTTTTTTTGTTTTATTTTGTGCTCTACTGTTTGGTTTACTGTGAGGTCAAGTCTAGGGTTATATTAGAGGCACATTTTACTTAGATTTCTTTATACATTTATATTTTTATATGTTTTGGTTTTGCCTCAGATCTCTGAATTTTGTACTGGCCTGTATCACTGTCTGATTGTGCTGTTTCGACAGAGTGGACAAGGCCTGTGGTGTTTCTGGAGGTCTGGGGCATGGCATTGTACAGACTCGGTGCTGCCTTGGAAAAGTGTGGTCTTATGTGTGTCAGCGTGACAGTGAATCTATTTGTTTCAACATTTTACACCTTATAATCCTGATCAACTTGATGAAATTTAGATTCCACTGAAGTGAACTGGTGTTAGTTCACAACTCGAATTGATGGGAGGATTATTTTAGAAGTCCTCTAGAACTTTTTGTGCCAGGGTGACAGTGCTTCTTTTCATCTCAACTTTTATTCTTCATAATCCTGATGGACCTGATAAAATGGATATCCTATTGAAGTAAACTGGTGTTAGTCTGCAACCTGAATTTGATTGGAGGATTATTTAGAAGCTTTCTAGAACTTTAGTTGACCATCTGACTCTGTTTATTGGTCCTTGCTATGGCTCTATAATTTTTATATCTTTGCAGGATTTTCAAATTTCTGTTATTGACAAGCATATTTTATATTCAGGTACTTTTGTCATACCCGAGTGTTAGTTAAGACTTAGTGTTTCACACTGTGGTAATCATTTTGTCAGACATCAAGTGGTTACAACGACTCAATCTGTGAATTGTCTGAGTTCAACAAGACAAATTAATTAATTTAATGATAATGATATTGAGATCAGTTCTAAAGTGTGTAAGAGTGATATGAGGGGCATTAAACCCAGATGCATGCAGCTCCTTTCTCCCCTAATATCTACAGGTAAGAAGAGTTTGAAGGATGAAAGGACCAATAATAATAGTAATTATACAATGGCAAGAAATAATCTCTCATGATGATTGGTTAATGAGGCCTCAGACACAGTGATGTTATTACATGATAACATCACTGTATCTAGGTCAGCACAAAGGTAACCACACTGCAGAAAAGGATCCTCCTTCTAACTACCCTGTAGCCATCACAGCTCACCTCTGTGTGTACAAGCATCCAGCTTCCTGCCTAACAGTTCACATTGAAATCACCATCCTGCCCCAAATGTCACTTTCTTTCATAAAATGGAAACTCTTCTTAAACAGACCATAAATTCTTCCAAAATGACATTGCTTGCGGCTTTGTAAAACAGAAGTTCATACCTGGAGCTGCTGTCCGTTGTTGCGAACGCACACTTTGACACTCGCGCACTTGGCCATCTGTTCCTTGAAAACACATATTCCAAGTAAAATAATTAAAAGCCATTAATGATGGCTTTTACATCTCCTCTCATTGATGAGTTGATGTCAGAGTGTGTGCAGTCCAGACTCACACTGCACCATTCCGAAAGGCTTGACAGCTATCAAAGAAATGAAGTAAATTAGAATAGCAAAAAAAAAACACCACTACTTTCCCCTTCATGCAATGTTTGTTGTAACTTTAAACAAAACACTTGAAAGGGCAGAAGTAGACTGATTCCACAGACCAATACATAAACAAGAAAAAGCATTTAGGACTCAGTAGGCAAGATCGATGTGGCAGCAGCACCACCCAGTGTTGGAAGACATAGTCTGGACTTTTTCTTAAAACATATACCTACATCCACAGAAATCATAGAAAAATTGATAAAAAGCATTTTTTCTTTTTTGTCTTAAATTAACAAATGAGCCATTGTATAATACCAATAAGGCACTCCAGGGATGTGTGTTATTGTGTAATAACATCACTCCTGGGGTGGTGGAATCACTTTCGGCTGTGCCTGGTGCTTTAACCCACCCCAGGGTGACGTTATTACACAATAACACACACCCTGTCATGCCTTATTGCTTAATTAAAGTATTATAGTAGTAATAGTAAAAAAAAACTAGTCTTAAACAAGAGAATCGTGATAGTTTTGTGAAGGCTAAACCACAGAAGGTTTTATAAAAAGGGATGCGAAACATGTGGGTAGTAATAAAACAGATTGTTCCAAGACAACCCATAAATAAATCACAAAAGTCTCAGGTTAACCATTTTAAACAGGTTGAGCTAATTAAGCAGCTTACAGAAAAGCATTCTTTCACATTGTGTAACAAAGGTAAAGAAGGGTAAGAAAGATAGCAAAAAAAATGAGGAAGAGGTAAAAGATGTTGGGGGTCAGAGTCTTTAACACTAATAAATCTTACTTCAACTTCAATTTTTTTTAATTCAATATATTTTATTTAGATTTTAATATAATACACCAATGGGTATCCAGGAGAAATTCAGAAGCAATTATATAAAACATTAGAATTTGATAAAGCTAATCCACTCAATCTTATTTTATAAGAGCAACAAACCACCTACCACCCCAAACTCCCTCCCATCTACCCCATCCACCATCTACCCCAATGCCAAACATGGAATTATTATGTAGCTAAGAGTATTTATATACACGTTAATATTACAGTTCACTATGGCTTCCAGGCTGTAAGCAATGCATCTAGGGCCCCCATCTGTCTGAGTTGACCAAGCCTACTGGCCATCATAGCAATATGTTTTTCCAGTTGCAGAGCCAAAAACACTTCTGTGTCATTCTAATATGGACAGAGGTGATTCATTCTTCCAGTGTCTCATAATAATTTGTTTACCCACTGCTGAAACTAGAGCTATGTGGGCCTTTCTGGTTTTAATAGTCCCCAAAGGGAAGCTATTAAACAGGCAAGTCTCCAAAGTAAATAGAGGTTCCAGTCCCAGCAGTGGATCCAAGGAGCTTTTAACATTGAGCCAAAAGGGGAAACCTTTGAGCAAGACCATGACATATGATAGAGATCTCCAGAATGCCCTTGGCAACGGTGACACTGCGAGGATGGGAGCCTTCAAAGTTTGTGTAATTTTCAGGGGTAAAATATAGGTTATGCATAATGTTATATTGTACCAAGCAAGTCTATCTTGTTTAATATACCTATAAAGGTTGCACCATATGTGCTGGCAGGTGCAGATATCTGAAGGAAGAGAGAGTTTGTTAACCCAGTAGTAGCATATACCTTTAGGTAAGCTCGAGTTCTGCAGTTCTTTGTAAACCTTGGATATTGAATGTGCTTGATCCACCACAAGCATAAGGGGGTGCAACTCAGATGCAGGAGTGATATTAGGTGCAGTGCCCATAAAATAGACTATGGCTTGCCTGATTTGCCACCATTTAAAGGGATTTCTGTCTTGGATTTTAAGTACTTGATGACATTGTAATAAGGGTAAGACCTGACCTCAGGGGCCAGGTCCCAAAGCTTGCGCCTACTAAAGGGGCCCAAAATGGAGGAGAGATAGGGCCTTTGCCAATTTGGAAGTGAGGATTACCTATCAAAGAAAATGTTCCAGGGATTTATGCCAATCAAGGTTTGAGTGTTTTGTAATTGAGGGCCCTAAGGGACCAATAAATGGGAGTGTCCCTTAGGTTTTGGGAATATATTGTGGTAAAGAATACAATAGAGCGGGAAAAGTACAAGAGGTTTTAAATGCCATGGCTTTCTATATCCAGCCAGAGAGGTTGGAATAGTCCTGAATCTCGTGGGCCAGATACAGAAACCCAGTGGGCTAACTTACTAATATCAATCGTACTATAATAGGTGAAAAGGAGGGAGAGAAAGCCCACCCTGCAATTTTGGGGCAGTGAACTTGAAGTATGCTCATTGAACTCCCTTCCTCCAGAGATATTTATTAATCAAAGCTTGCAGTTCAACAAACCAACGCTGAGAGGAAAATACCCAACATACCCAAAAGGTAGAGAATTCAGGGTAATATGTTCATTTTAACTATGCCTACTCTTTCCCAAAGTGATATTGGTAGTGCTCCCCATCTTGTTAAATCTGTTATAAGTGTAGTAATTAATGCAGAAAGGTTCTCTTTCACCATGGTGGAAATCTCTCTGGAGATCTTAATGCCCAAGTATGTCAAGGACTTCTGCTTCCATACCAGACCAAGTCCCTCAGTGTCTGATGGTAAAGTTTTCCATTCAGTGAAAGGACTTTTTGTTTGGAGGGATTAAGTTTACAATAAGAAACTTTGGAGAACAGGTCAATTTCTCTGAGGAGAACTGCACACCAGATGTGAGGTCTTCAAAGTGTAGTAATAAATCATCCGCATAGACTGACAAGAGACACCTTTGAGTCCCCACTGCTATACCACGGGATTCGGGAGGAAATCAACTTCCAAATAAAGGGTTCTAAATAAAGGTTAAAGAGGTAGGGGGGACAGGGACAGCCTTGTCTGGTGTTGCGGTATAGTGTGAGTATGTCTGAGAGTACTCCATTGCTCCAGATATGGGCTGTTGGAGAATGATAAAGGAGTCATACACATTTGATAAAGTCTTTAGGAAAACCAAGTCAGACTAGGACCATAAACAAAAAGTCCCAGGAGTCGATCAAAGGCCTTCTCAGCATCAAAGGAGATCAGAACTGCAGGGATATTGAAAGTAGGTGACGCATGTGGTCACTAGAGGACCTACTAGTCATAAAACCCACCTGTTCAGGGCCTCACGATAGTACCATGATCAGTCCCAGCCAGTTCACTAGCACTTTTACCAGTATTTTGAGATCAGTGTTCAATAGTGATATGGGACGATAGTTTTCTGGGTATTGGAGATTTTATCAGGTTTAGGTATGAGGGTAATAATTGCTTCAAGGAAGCTATTGTCAGAATGCCAGTTAGTAAACCAGGAGTTGAACACTTCTGTCAGCAGGGAGAGAGAGCTCTGGGGAGCAAGACTTAAACAGATTAGTCGTAAGGCCATCTGGCCCAGGAGACTTATCTAGGGGAGTTGTTGTATTGCTTGTTCCACTTCCCAGTCATTTATAGGAAGGCTCATGGGATGCCACATTAGAGGGAGGTAAGGGAGGTCAATTGAATCTAGGAAGTTACTTATTGATACCTGCGTGAGACCCCATTTCCAGGTACAGTATATTGGTTTTGAAAATATCACCGTAATTCAGTGGCAATTTGTCTAGGGTCTGTGATAATTGGGCCATTTTTGTTAAACATAGTCCGAGAATGCAGTGTGCTGTTTCTGCCTGTTTGATTCAGATGGTGAGCAGCTTACCTGCACATTCACCAGACTCGAGATATCGAGTTTGGTTCTGTTCAGAGACAGTTCAGCTTTCTGAGACATAAGGTCAGAAAATTGCATTTGCAGGGCATATAATTTGACCCAGTCCACCTTTGGGGAACAACAGCTCATGTCCCTCTCGATGGACTTAATAGAGAGCAATAATTCCTCTACTTGGGCTGGTGCATTGCGGGTTCTAGTTGATGCAAGGCAGATACATTCACCACATAGTGCACACTTCATGGCTGCCCATACTATAGCTATTCTCTTAACAGAGCCCAGATTAGTGTCTAGGAAATGAGAGATGAAGTCCTTAACATGTGAGAGAGTGACCTGGATTTTGAGTAACTAGCTAGTTAAGCACCATAATGTGTCTCTCTTGACACCTGGCCCTAAGTAAGAAAGGGAGACATGAGGTGATCGTTATAACTCTTGGGTGTATTCTGGTATTTAATACCCTGGGAGAATAGAGGGCTGACTAGACAATAGTCAATTCTAGAGCAGGTGTGGTGAGGGGAGGAGAAGAAAGTATAATGCCTCTCTGTGGGGTTTAAAACTGTCCAAATATCTACCAAATCCACTCCAGACATTAGATCATTTATGGCTCTTTGAGCCGAGAGAGAGGCCAGACCTTTAATATCAGATCTGTCTAACTGTAGCGGGGATAAGGTTCCAGTCCCCCAGAGGAATGTGGTTTTGGCAAAGGAGACAACTAGATTTAAGAGATGTGTGAAAAATGGGTGAATCCACATTAGCCATTTATAGACCCTAGAAAGATCTGCTGTGATTCTAACACCCTGTGAAGTAGCAAGCATCTATTCACATCCCAGACCTCTTGTACCAGTTTAAAGGGCACAGTTTTGGCAACTAATATGGCTACCCTTCGATCTGAAGAGATTCCCACACCATAGGCTTGACCAACCCAGCCTTTACATAAATAGGAGGTATTCTCTCCTAAGGTGAGTCTCCTGTAAATAGGCAAACCCTGTACTGAGGTGTTGTAGATGCCTCAGAATGATTTGGTGCTTGCACCTATCTCTGGCACCCCTTACATTCCATGTTAAAATATTATATGGGTCACTCATTTGCAAGGCATAATTGGCAATCTGTCTAAGGGAACATTGCTGCAAAAAGTCAGCACATCCCAGCTGACATATTGTGGTTTATGCTTTGTACTGAAGTACTTTGCACTCCTCACACTTAAAACATCCACATAAGACAGACCCACCCCCAATATCCCACAACAAAACAATAAACACTACCCCAGTTCTACAAACTGCACTGGCTTAAATATACTGCCAGGTGATGTCTTAATGCAAACCCATGATCCATCATCCCACTTCCACTTCCTACCACCGCATTGTGTTGCACAGAAATCATTAACACTATTAAATTGAGTACAAAATGGCAACTTAAATATCTTATGTGTAGTCCCGTATGTGAAACCATCATGATAAGTCATTCGCTATCACATTAAAGTAATGTGTCCCCAGATCCATATAGGGCTCCTAGAATCCCTAGGAGCAATAAAAAATAGCAGTAAGTCCGAGGAAGTGTGTTGCAAGTGAAAAAAAAACAGAATTAAATTACGACCCTTGATGCTTCAGGTTAAGCAGGTTGCATACATCTTAAATAATGGACTTCTGTTAGATTCACAGAGGCACCTCCATATTGTCACCTGGATGTGGATAGGGTAATTTCCAAGAGGTGGTAAGGATTACTTAGCAGATCCAAAAGGTAGAAGGAGTACAAAAATTCAAGGAGCAACCAGAATTCCTATGCCGCGGTCCAGCGATAGTCTTGACTGAAAGGGAAGTCTGTATTTGAACATGCAGTCTGAACAGGTTGCAGCGTTTCAGCTAAATCCACACTGAAGTATGTCTCGCAGAGTTAACCAACTTCTTTTCCCTTCAGCAAGTTGTCAGCAATGATAACCGAACACTTGAGAAGTGTAAGGATATTGAGAGTACTCACTGCGATCAATACCCGAGATCCCACCACCAGTTCCAGCATTAGAATTAGCACTTAAACAAATCTGGTATGAGTTTTTAGCTCGAGGAGCACCTGGTCTTGTGATTCAAATGAGTGCCACTGATCCCCAATCTTCACTTGAAGTACCACCTGGTAGCGAACTTGAAACTGTTTCCTTGCAGCAATCAACTTACAGATGAGTGGGTGCAGCTCCTTCCTCTTCACTCGTACAGACTATGGCAGATCATGGGTGAATCGTGATTACGATCTTCCCATAGCATTTCTTGAAGGGCTTTCACTTGTGCTAAAATGTACTGTTTATCTAGGAAGTTGAGTAATTTAATGATCAGTGGCCTGGGTGATGAGCCGGCGGTGGTGGTGGGTGAAGCACTCTATGTGCTCTCTCTATGACATATGTGGTGCCATTTGGGGAAGGGCCTGCAATCTTTTCACAGAGCTTTTGGAGAAACCGAATGGGGAGCTGCCTTCCTCTTTTCAGAAACCTATAATTAACAAATTGTTCCATCGGCTTCTCCCTTGAGGTCCTCTAGTTGTTCTTCTAGTTTTTAACCTCCTGGTAGCACTACTGTGATCAAATTCTGCCTTATCTTGTTTTTCCTCCAAGGAGATAAGTCTAGTTTTGGAGCCACAAACTATCTTTGTAAGGAATCCACTGAGGAATGTATTTGGTGAAGTTCCTCTGATATGACCTCAAATGAGCTCTGCATCTGCTGCATAATTTCTAAAACTCTTTCCTCAGAAAGCCATTGGCCCTGTTGGAATTTTGCTACCACCAGCAGCCTGTTGTTTAGACCTCTTTGTGAATTTATCTTTTCAGGCATTGGAGGAGGCAAGTGCCATGGAGGAGCTTTGAGCATATACACTTCCATTTTTAGAGTTTGCAAGCTTCTAGATGTTGTCACACACTAGTTCTTTAGATCTGGAGTGGCGTTCAATTTCAATTTAATGGATTAGCAGTAGAAATAGGCAATAGGGATGCGGAGCGACGGAGCTAGCTGCAGATCATTAGGCTGCCATCATGTGACTTCAACTTCAAATTTAATGGCTTCTGTAAAATCTAGGTTTGTTGACTCCATTTTGTTGAAAACAGTTCTGACCCCCAACTGTTTGAACTTGACATCAAGAGCACTGATTGAAATAGGAAAAAGCCAGATTTGTTAACAAATTTTGATCAAAGGTCAACAAATGTCCCTGAAGTGAAGGAGATGCTGATTCTTCATCAGCATCTTTTGAATCTTTGAATTGGCTACCTCCTGGTGATGAAGAAAGACTTGACAGACAGACTTGTTATAAAAAGGCACCTTGATAATAATCAATCCACCAATACTAACATAAGTGAAATAATGTGAGACCTACAAAATGCAATACTTGGACTAAAATCATTAAATACTGATTTAATTTCAAAGCAGATCCCAAGAGTGGAGGTATTGCCCTGAACAATCATGTTCCTAGGGTAATTGATCCAGCAACTCCAGGTAACTCTAAGGAAGAGGTCTCAATGATGTCTTATCCAACAACTTTTAGTCAGGATTTAGTTAACATAATGAAAAATCAACATGCAGCTAATTTAATTTTGATGGGGCAATTTGTGGTAGTAAGAGAAGAGCTGGATAACTGGAACGAACATAGCTGTTAATGGAGCAAAATGGAGGATATAATTAGATTACTAATCAACATTCATCCACCAAGAGATTCATCCTCTATCCCTTAATAGCTGCCAAGGATTTAGGAAGCTCAGTGGAAACAAATAGTTCTGAGTCCTTAATACTTATGAAGGATAAGCCAAACAAGCAGAACAATTGGTGGAGGGGAATAATAGAAAATCATTAAATAAAATTGAAAGGAAATTTAAAAATGTTGGAAAATTCAAAATTCAACAATCAAAACACATTAGTAATAAGGATATATTTGATATACAAAACAAAAAAAAGAAGAAAAGAAACATAGAAACAAGAAATCTTGGGCTTGTTCCTCGAGGCTCCTGTATTGTTAATAACAATACAGCTGATCTAAAATTGAAAGATGCTAATGGGGAACAATCTGCTGAAGTTGTACAAGCTGTGTTCAGTGAGTCTGAACTTGCTCAGCCCAGTGAGCAGGTTGCTGGGAAATTTGAAATACAGGATACATGCCAGAAAAGAAAACAATGAAAATAGGGTAGAATTTGACAGTAGTGATAACAAATTTCTGATCACATTTGATTCTTAAAGTTATATAAAATCATGGGTCTGTAGTTGGAGCCTGATAAGTCTGAAGAGCATTTATAGAGACAGGTTATCACCCTCCTTAGAGACACATTGTTTCTTTCTGGAGGATGAGGATCTTTACAGTACTAGAAGTACATCTTCATTGGAAAGTACTACAGTTATTAAAGTCTTTAGTTGTCATAAAAAGTCCTCTACTATCTTTGGAGAAACATAGCAGGCTATTGCTTTGGGAATTTAAGTTTTGAGATAGTGGATGGTTGTGATAAAAAACAAGAAGAGGTGAGTGATGGAAGCATACCTGTCTCACTTTATTTGGGTTAAGACAGATTTATTATTTATTTAGTTAGTTTTTGTTGACCAGGTAAGTGCACTAGACAAATCCTGCCTATTTTCAGGCACGACCGGGGAGGGGATACAGATGAATGCCAACTGACCTTGGAACCAGATTAAGCTGTTGGTGGTATTTTTTTTAGTGAATGAGGGAAATTTGTCCAGGACACTGGGGAAATTCCTCTACTGCATTGCTGGTGGTTGGGGAGCTGCTGGTACTACATTTGGAATGGCAGTTTGTGCTGACCTCTCAATGGAGAAGGACGTTCTTTCTACTATGGGCCCCAAGGATTTGCCTGGAGAATCTGAGCTAGACCGATACCGAGATGCGATTTCTGAGCCTGTTGCATCTGTAGAACTGTTCAGTGATATGTAATGTGTGATCTGTGCAGCGGAAGATTTATTACCTGACCAAGGCTCACTGGGTAAAGTTTTCTTTCAAACGCTTCTTCGATGCAGAATATTCTTCTGAGTTTATGGCAGCTGCAGTGTTACATGCTGATTCAATTGCTGTCAGTGGCTGTTTTGGCCGGCATTGTACAGGGGAACTGCTGGCTCCTATGTCGGAGGTTCAGAATCTTGGAATGCGAGTCGGGCTTGTTGGCGGCTTCTTTCCTGCAACAGACTGCAGCAAGGAATCGGCCACTAGACACCAGCTGGATGCTTAAGGATGGGAAATGGCTACTAGACTAGGATTGGGTTACTTTTACCCCAACGAACATGCATGGATTTATGCGACTGAGAAGTCTGCGGATCCACAACCTTCAGAACAATCTCTTTTCACTACAGGGGTAAGACTTTGATTGATTCGACTGTAAGTGATGCAGAACAGTTATCTACAGGCTTACCAAATGCTTCTTCCCCTCCCATTGGGACTGTTTTATCATGGTCCCCATTTTCAGATCTTTTCCGAAATAACAGACTTGACCAAGCCCCCAGGCACAATGCTGTATGACTTTGGTACAGGGGTTGCAGGACCATCTCACGGGTTTATATTGCTAGACGGTTGCTAAAGAATTCCATGGCTTTTCAGGCTCTGACATGTACGCACTTAATAATATACAAGGAGGACACGTTTGATATTAGTTTTAGGTCCTTTACTGGCCTAGATAGGTTTTGGCAGAAGTATGAATCTTTAAACTCTGCCCTTTATGGTGTCCATTTTGGGCTATTTCTATTATCAAGCCTTTGTTCAAAACCATCCACATTATGTTTTGTAATGAGGGGTTAATGTGGGGATACTTTATACTGGTTGGAGACTAAATGTACTGTGCTGGGACCTCCTAAGCCTATTATTGATGGGGAGGGCATTTGGACAGGAAGTTGGAAATTTAAGATTAAATTGCATATTACAGGGATACGGTTCAGCATGTTCCTAACAGTTTTTTGGGGTAAGGATAGAGGAGTGTGCTTTTATCCTGGCCAGCCCAAGGCTTGTTATAAGTGTGGTAGTGCTCGCCATTTAAGTAGTGCTTGTGATAAGATCAAGTGTGCTTTGTGTGGTGAGTTGGACCACACAGCGTACATCATAATATCTTTCGCTGTAATCTCTGCAATGCCCAGGACCATGCTTACCATCAGTGTCCATATGGGTCAAAATAATTCAGGGTCTTGATAAAGAAACCCCTCATTTCAGAAGCCCAATGACACTTCAGGCCTACCACTGAGGAGTCTACTCCTTCTGCTTCAGATTCTTCTGCCTCAGGCCCTTCTCCCATGGCACCTCCTGAGGGTTCAGTACCTCAGTACACTGATAAACCCACAAATGCTGCAGGATCTTCTATCCCACAGCCGTCCGTGGTTCCAGGACTTTACATCCTGCTTCCCGGCTCCCTGGACCCAGAGTTTGAAAACCTCCTCCTAGACGGTGTGACCAGATCTCATACCAAACAACTTCTCCTACCCACTACTCCCCTATGCACAACTCCTTGCAGGTGTTGCAAGATCAAGATGGGGATTCTGAGTCTGACATGTCGGTTACATCTGGGATTCTTTCAGGTATGGGATGTAATGATGAGGGTGGACCCATTTTATTGGAGTCTAAGAAGAAGTCAGGTAGAAAGCAGAAAAAGACGAATTTTAATATTGCTTTCTGGCTTCTTTAACTGTAGTTTCTAAATGCTTGTAGCATCAAGAATTCTAAGAAGCATCTTGGACTTTTGCATTTTGTAAATCCTTAACTGCGGACATTTTGTTCCTGCAGGAGATCGCTTTGCTTCCTTGTCTGATATATATCAGGCAAAGAAGCTATGGTTTCATGGGCGCTCTTTTGGTCCTATGGCTCTGATGTTGTTGACGGGGTTGGCATGCTTTTTATCATGCCAATGTACAAGTTCACAGAATGGTGGACTTAGTTCCAGGTAGGGCTTTGCTTCTAGATTGTTCTTTCCAAGGTTGTTCCTTTGCCTCATAAATACTTATGCTCCCAGATAAAGTCAGCTAGGATGGATCTTTTCCAGGAGATTGAACATTACCTTTTACCACTAGACATATCATATGGGGGACTTTAATTGCAGCTTAGATCTCAAATCTAAAACCAGATACAGCAAAGGTTTATTGTGATTCTCATGTCCTACAGACCATAATTTTGAAAGCTTCCTTAACAGGTGCCTGTAGAGCACTTTTTTCAGATCCTGGGATGACTTATAGAAGGAGCAGTTTTTCTACTAGAATAGATTTCATATTTGCTTCCCATTTTTGTTACTGTTTTCATTTTATTTACGTCAGTGTGAATTTTCAGATCACAAGTTATTATTAGTGTGTTTTTCACTATCTAGTTTTCCACCCTGCTTCCCTACTATTTCTGTAAGATGTAAACTGAACCCTATTTTATTGTCTCAGGAGCGGTTTCAGTTAACTCAATCTCAGGCATTTGACCGGAGCCGATCTGTGGCCGGGTTGTATGATTCATGGGGAGAATGGTGGATAGACACCAAGCTTGAGTTTCAACACACTTGCACCCTCTTTTAAAATGCTACTCAACACCGATTGCCAAGTCTTTCTGGCACAGATTGAAATGCTGTAAGGTATCAGAAGTCTGGAGAGAGGGTAAATTATTATTTCCGGTCCAATCTGGTGGCTTCACAATCTCTCTAGTAAAAGTCTTTTAAATCCTTGCAAGTTAATAAAGCCCTGTCCATGTTTCACAAACATTTTATAATTGCGGATATAGGGAAAAGGATCTACTGAGTTGTTGCAGGTTGCCTCATGGAGGAATAAAGTTTCTATTTTATATAAGACCTTGCTAGACTGGGACACCAGATTACAGTCAGGTCTCTGTCCTTATTGGATCAAAGAATTGGGTATCCCGGCGATCCTAAGATATGGGATAGTGTCTGACTACTCTATATAGAACTGTCAAACAGGATAGGCTCAGGCAGTAAATTACAATATATTGCATAATCTGTATCTGACTCCATCTAAGTTATATAGAATAGGCCGGTGCACACACCAATGTGCAGTAAATGTAAGACAGGAGAGGGTCCCTTTATCATATGCTGTGGCTATGCCCATGTATTAAAGTTTTGTGGCAAACTATCTGCAACTCCCTAGATTCGATTCTCGGTTTATGGACCTTTTCACTCCTGAAGTATGCCTAGTAAATTTTTTCCTGGTGGTACTCCAAGTAAAAGAAAGGCACACATGGCATTGATAACAGCAACTGCAAAGCTAGTAATAGTGAGGCATTGGACCGATGAGACGCACCTTCAATTATGGAATGGTATAGGGAATGCTCTTTGGCTCTCACAGCTGGAGAAACACATAGCAGCCATGCGAAACAGAACTAACGATTCTCTACTCGCTGAGTAGTTTAGAGGCCATTATGATGATATGGAAATCTCCAAACATATAAATGTATTTCACTGAATCATAGATACATGGTCTGTAGTACTGCGCAGCCTAGGGAGGGGGTTGGGGAGGGTGAGGGATAGTTTTGTATTTCTTTTATTTTCTTTTCCTTTTTGGGCTTATTTGTTCTTCTTTTATGTACCTTTTGCCCTCACGATGTCACATGATGTTGTATAACTAGAGTTGAAAATAAAAAAAAAAATGCTACTCAAACAGAGGAGTATATTTCTTATTTAGGTTATCGTTCTCAATTTTACAAATTACTTTCCTTACCTAATTCATCAGATGTCTGATACAAAACAAATTGTTATACTCAAAACTAAAATGAGGCAATTTCATTACGGTAAGGCTTGCAGCATGCATGATGAATTGTCCTATGGGATGAAGTCATCCCCTTTTGTGTCCTTTTCAGCCTGTAGAAAAGCTTTGGAAAAGAAACTCATGACTGGCCTTTATGATTCGATGGGGCTTTAAAGTCTACTGATATAGAAATTTTGCATATTATTCAGTGTTTTTAAAGGCTCAATATGGTCAGGCTTTCCAACCTACAGGTATTTGGAAAGAGTTGTTTTCTTTTCGCTCCCTACAGTATCATTTATGGATTCTCAAATTGTAGATAAGCCCATTACCCAGAATGAAGTCCGTCTGTAATTAGCCATTTGAAAACTGGGATTTCTCCAGGCCCTGATGTTCTTATTAATGAGTTATACAAATTTTTTTAGATGATATGAGCAGCATATTACTCACAGGTGTTTAATGAAATACTTACTCTTAATACCCTATCTACAGGTTTTGCAGATGCTTTTACGATTTTTTGTTTAAAAAGGTAACAAACATATTATTGGGAACTGGCAGCCAATTAGTCTGCTCAATAAGGACTATAAGATTTTTCTACTATTTTGTGTTCTCGACTCCAACGTGTGGCTCCTTCCCTGATATATCCTGTTCAAACCTGTTCTATCCCTAGCAGACATATTCATCAGAATTTGATTCTATTACATATCTGCAGTGTAGTCAGTTGGGGAAGCTGTCAGGATATTTACTTTCTTTGGATCAAACTAAAGGTTTGATAATGTGTCTCATGAATTTTTATTTCAAGTCCTGCAAAGATATGGTTTTCAGATAGGCTTAGATCTTGGGTGGGGCTTTTATATACAGATGTTCAGAATTTCCCTGGTTAATGGTATGATGGGGAGGGGTTGTCTTTGTAGAGGGGTCCATCAGGGCTATCCGCTTAGCCCACTACTAATACCTTGGTGCTAAATCCTTTAATACGGAACTCCTTCATCATCCACACATTCTGGGTTTGTCTCCTGCTTTAGATGTTCTTCATCAGATTTTGGCAGTTTATGTGGATGATATGTGTCTTATGTTACAAGATTCTGCTTCAGGTAGCTTAGCTTTGTCCATGTTAACACAGTTTGGTTCTGTTTCAGGGACTTCAATAAATTATGATAAGAGCACAGGAGTTTTTTGGGAAGGCTATTTTGAACCGTATGTTGGACAAATTGATATTTCTTTGGGGCTGATTAAGATATTGGGTTGTCTGTTTGGGCTAGGCGATTTAGCAGACCCCAATTGGAAGCCCTGCATTGAACTAGGTGAGGGAAAGGTCCAGTTATGGAAGTCTTGGACTTTTCTAAAGGAAGTATATTTTGATTATTAAAAATTCTAATTGCCTATTTTTTATACTTAAGTTCAGTATTTCTTTGCCCAGGGCTTATGAAACCCACTTGTATAGTGTTTTCTTTCAAATATTGTGGGGAGCCAATTAACCTGATCAAGCGTGATTTTACTAATTTACTGGTTAAGGCAGGTGGATTAGAATTATAAATCCGCTGTTTTTTTTTACTTTTCCTTTTTATTAAGGCTACATTTAAAGAATCTGCATATCAGTCCCATCCTTGGGACTCCTGGACATTTTACTCAAAGATTTCTTGAAGCAGTGGTTGACTGAAGCACCCATTGTTAAGTCTAATTATGGGGCACCCTTATTTCTACTTTCAGTAGTCATTAAGCTACCTCAGTGGCACCTGGCTCAGGACGAGGTTCATCAGCTGTCCCGAAGGGTTTATATAACAAAATAATGTCTTCTTACTTTTTAGTTCAGGTGGATTTCCTAGGTGTTTTCCCACTAAAGTACCTTTAGCTTTAAAATGCTTACAGATAGAAGGATACCTGATTGGATGTGGGATGTGATATGGCTCAGTTGTCATGGTAGATTAGAGGTTAGGGTAATCTCAAGCACAAGGCTGTGTCCAAAGACATTGTATTCATATGTAATGTGCTGCTTTGGAAGAAACTTTGTCTCATTTTTTTTCCACTTGTATTTATGCTCAGCAATTTTGGTCCGTTCTGCTTACTAAGTGGGATGGGGTTCCCTTGTCATGTTTCTTATGAATGTTTGATCCTGGGGATTATTCTGTTTTTTTCCAGATATCATCCAAGTACTCTCTCCATGATTTTTGCCTGTGTTAAATTTTATATGTGGCAGGCACAGTGTTTATTTTCTTTACAACATACTGACACTTTACCTACAGTTGTTTTACATCATATTGAATCAGCTTTGAGAACCCAGAAAGACTATGAATTGCAGCACCTGACGGTGCATTTATTTCATGAATATTGGAAGCATGTTTATTGGATTTGATGGGGCAGTTCCTTTTCTTTCGTGATTGCACAGATTGTTTATTTATTTTGTTGTGTGTAACATGTTTTCCTTTCACTTTCTTTGAGATCTTGTAAGGATGTTTTTGGTTTTCTGTGAATAAACAATTCCCCTACTCTTTTCGATAAGTGCCATGGGATCTTTAACATCCATCTGAACTTCCATCAATCCTGGCAGATGGGACCTCTGTTTAACGTGTCATCTGAAAAGAAGGCACCTCAGAATTGCAGCACCCTCTCTGCTGCACTACAGTGTCAGTACTGGGATATTAACCCAGGAGCCAGATGTGGGAACTGAACCCAAAGCCCTCTGATCTCCCAGCCTCAGAGGTGAGTGTGCTACCTACTGAGCCACTGACACTGCTAGATGTACAGAGAAACAAGAAACAAGCTCAGAATGTCACTCTGTAATTTTCTGTCAAATATCATTGGATCAAACTGCGAAGAAATGGGATCATGGATGTCTTCAGGCATTCCAGCTTGTATCAAGACAGTCAGGTAGATATGTTATATTATAATAGACAAGAAAGTGAAAGAATTATGGCCAAAAAGCACTTCTTGATAGAATGTGAATTCACATTGTTGACTCATTGGTGATTACTAATTATTATCCTTTGTTAAAGGGTACTTTGGTTATTGACAATCAGGTGTCAAATGTAATGGGTGTAATAACTCATCAAGAAGGAAAACAAAGCTGTTTCTTGATTTGAGATTAATTAAAGAGTTGAGTCCCTTTTGAACATGGTAAATTGACAAATACTAAAACTACAGAACACCTCCATGATTCAGTACACAAGTTACATATAGCTCTGTCTTTTAAGGAATCAAGAAATCAATTGTCTCTCATATCATGGAATATTGTGGGTTATAAGGCAAAACTGGTAGCTGTAAAATTTGTTGCATTTTTGACAGGTATTTCAGTGTTTTGCCTTCAGGAAACCTGGCATGCACAAGGTGATTACATTAATATGGATGGTTTTGAACCTTCCATATCCCAAGTGAAAAATATCTAAACTTGGAAGAAGAGCTGGGGTTTGATATCAGTGTTAAAATAAATAGGTTTACCAATATCTCTCTAATAGAGTTGAATAGCCACTATGGAATCATAAGATTAAGTGGAGAGGGTTTTGCCAGTATTTTAGGTAATGTCTTATTCTGCCTAAGACCTCTACATTTTTTGATGCAGGAATTTGGAGTAAGCTAGAGAAGCAATTTACTCAAATTGCTTGTGAACTTCAAAGGACCATCTTTTATTAATTGGCAATTTTAATTCAAGAATTGGTCAACATGATGAGCTGGCAGATGACACTATATTAAATTACATACTTCCTGAAGCTGAAAAATTTATTAGAAGATCTAAAGACTGGATTATCAGTAGTAATGGATTTAAACTTACTGAGATTCTGAAGTCAAATGGCATTTTTCCGCTGAATGGCAATTTTGCGGTGACGTAGAAGGAATTTATGTATCAATTTGCTACTTCAGAATCTTTCTTTGATCCGGCACTGTGGAGAGGTCCCATTAATTTTTGTCTTCATTAAAGTAGAAAGTACAACAGAAGTGATCACTATCCTACATGTTTTACTGCACATAAAGAACTAGCTAGAACAGTACCAATAACATCTCACACTTTTAATAATGTTGATCTGGAGGTTCATAACAGAAAAAGGCTAGTGTGGTCAAATATCATTAATCAAAAGTACATATGTGGAGCTGGATTTTTTTTGATAAATACTTTGAGATCATTAATACTGATTTCGAGGCTAAAAGTAAACTTCTGATGGAAACCCTGGAAAAAAATTCAGCAAATTATTTACACTGAGGTGCCTAATAATAAATCTACTAAAGCATGTAAAGGATGGTTTAATAACAAATGCATATTCAGAAACATTAGCTGAGTGTGCAATTGAGGAAATATAGGAAGTCATCTAGTGCTGATGATCTAACACTCTTACGGATTGAAATAAATAAATATAGGAAATTGTTATCTGGTAAAAGAAACAATACTATGCATATCTTTGACAACAAATGAATCAGGCAATTACAACCTGAGATGATAGAACCTTCTGGCAAATGGTAGCATTTGGATGTAAGCAGGCCTGAAATTATAATGATAGTGAATTTGGGGACAGGGACTGGTGCAGTCATTTGTTACAGATTTTATTTCAGGAATCCCAGTTCTATTCCACTACTTTAGTTAGACAAGTCACTTCAGTTTAAAGATCTTATTAATATTGAAGTGAGTGAAACAATAGACAGTCTAAAAAATAAAGCTCCTGGTTCTGACCAGATTCCCAGTGAAATCTACAAATATTTTATCCACAAATTGGCTGAGATCTTAGCTGATTTCTATACTGTAATAATTGTATAATGAAAATCATATACCTGACTCATGGAGGGGTCTGTCATTGTTCCATATTTAAGAAAGGGGACAAGGCGCTACCAGTTAATTATCTCTGAGCAAGTAAGGAGACTACTGAGAAATATAGGAACTTCTTGTCTCAGAACAGGAAGATCAGGAGCTAAAAGGGCATGGATGTAGTAAGTAAGTAGGAGAGAAAAAGAAATAAACAAACAGAGGAAAGAGTAAGTATTCCTAACAACAGTTGGGGCCATAAAAAGACATGATGGGAGTGGTGCAGTGCAGTGGCTGTGGAGCAGCAGTCTTCCAGGATATGTCCTGGAGGATGCAGTATTGTCCCAACTGCAGGCACCTCTCTGGGTTGAGGAGGAAGTTGCTCATCTCCAGGCTGAGTTGGCCAAGATTTGTGGGACCTCCTCTCCCCCAGGGACCACCAGGGTCATTGCCATTGCCTCAGAGTTTGCCAAGAAAGATGAGTGGTTGGACCACAGTGGGCTCAGGGAGGGTGAGGGGTAGTGGAACAGAGGCACATCCTCCAGTTGTACCTCTCCACAATTTCTATGCCATTCTGGAAAAGTGTGGTTCCTCTATAGAGGCACCTACAGTGGAGACCACGGAGGATGCTGGGAACCTCCACAAAGGAGACCCACAGGAGGGTGGCATGGGATCCCACAGGGAAGGAAACAACTCCTGGTGGGGGACTCCATTGTTAGGAAGGTAGAACTGGGGAGAAAGGGAGGAGGTAAGGTGCCTGCCTAGTGCCATGGCTTGGAGGAAAGGGCAAAATCCTCAGATCACAGGAGCAGCTGCACGGGAGGGAGCTGGATGTCATTTTCCACCTAGGGACAAATGACCTGGCTAAGAAAGGGATCAAAGCAGTGCAAGAAGCATTTGTGGAGATGGGGAGGGCCTTAGACAAATAGCACACATGGTAACAATCTCGGAGGTGATGCCTGTCTATGGCATGGGTGAGACTAGGGTGCTCCACATCATGGGATTCAATCAGTGGTTGAAAAACTGGTGCAGAGCTCAGGGATTTGGCTTCATTGGGGACTGGGTGTCTACCTGGAGGGATGCAGGCCTATACTGGTGTGATGGTCTGCATCTGTCCAGGAGGTGAACCAGGATCCTAGGTGATAGGTTTAAATACTTCATAGGCAAGCATTTAAACTAGTCAATGGGAGACACTGGAAAGGGCAGGGAAATCCTAAGGCCCCCAGAAATCAGGGTACTAAGTGAGGTAGACACTAGCATAGTGATGTCGATAGGGAGAAGCACAGGGTAAATGGAGAAAGTGACAAATGCAATAAGGACAGGGATGTGGCAAAACAGGGTAAGGCCATCAAGAAATGGAAGGTAATAGTACCAGCACCGTAGTCTGGGCAACAAACTCCCTGAACTGGTGGCCTTGATGGAAGAGGATGCCTGGATATTGTAGCAGTCACAGAAACATGGTACACAGAGAACCATGATTGGGATGTTAACATACCAGGGTACACAACCTATAGGAGAGACAGGGAGGGCAGAAGAAGGGGACGAGTAGCTCTCTGTGTAAGGGAAGAAATAAAGCAACTGAACAAAAGAGTAAACAGGGAGGAGAGGAGGTACTGTGGGTCACCTTAGAGACTGGAAATGACACCACAATCCACACAGAGGTTGTATACAGACCCCATGTCAGGGAGGGAGGAAATGGACAAGGTTATGATAGAAGGCATACTTAGGATGGCAGAGAAAGGAGATACTGTTGATGGGGGACCTTAATATGCCAGATGTTAACTGGAGCACCTTTGCTGCAGCCACATCCAAAGGTAGGGCCATTCTTGATGCCCTTCAGGTGGCATGCCTCAGACAGCTAGTTTGGAACCTACTCATGAGGGAGCAATCTTAGACCTCATACTCTAAAATGGGGACAGTGAGAGGATCTCAGATCTAGAAGTGGGTAACCATTCAGGAACAATTGACCACCAAACAGTGTGGTTCACAATAAACTCAGCTACAGAGTCAAGCCATACAAAAGTGAGGGTTCTGGACTTCAGGATGGCTGACTTTGGCAAGATGGGAGAGTGCCTTAGAAAAGCACTAGCAAACAGGCTAGAAGGAGGTGGCGTAACAATGGGGAAATATCAAACTGCCATCACAGAGGCAACAAGCCTTTGTGTGAAGCAAATAAACAAATCAAAATGAAAGAAAAAGTCACTATGGTTCTCAAAAGAGTAGCGGTGAAGGTTGGGGAGAAAAGATAGCATTTAGGAAGTATAAGGAACACAGAAGGAACAGGACAGAGAACTGTACCAGTTAAGGCAGAAGGAAGCAGGGAGGTGAGTCAGAATAGCAAAGGCACAAACTGAGGAAAGATAGCCAACTCTGTTAAGAACAGGGATAAAACCTTTTATAGGTATTTCAGGGAGTGTAGAAAGACAAGGGAGGGATAGTGATGCTGAATAGAATGGATGGTCGGTGTGAAGAGGTGACCGTGAAAAAGCAGGGATACTGAATGAATACTTCTGTTCAGTATTCACAAAAGAGGAAGTGGGGAGGTGCCTAATCCAATTAACAGAAGCATTCTGAAGAGGGTGGTTGATCCAGTCCTGTCACAGGAGAAAGGTTGTGAAGAACTCCTAAAACTGAAGGTGGACAAAGCAATGGGGCCAGGTGGAATTAACCCCAGAATTCTAAAAGAATTAAGCAGAGAACTAGTAACACCACTTACTACCCTTTTAACAAATCATGGGAGGATGGTGTGGTACCTGAGGACTGGAAGAAGGCTGATGTGATTCCCCTTCACAAAAGTGGGACCAAGACAGAAGTAGGAAACTACAGACCTGTCAGTTTGACCTCTGTGGTAGGGAAAGTGATGGAATCACTTTGGAAGAAAAGAATTGTTGAGTACCTAGATGCCAGTGGGGCACAGGACCCAAGGTAGCATGGGTTCACAGCAGGAGAAGTCATTGCCCAGTCAGCCTCACCATAGTGGTGGGCAAGGTGATGGAGGAAATATTAAAAGAAAGGGTTGTCTGAAACTTTGTGGAAAGTGGGCTGGAGGATGTTTGTTAGCATGGCTTCACACAAGGGAGGTCATGCCAGATGAATCTGATCGAGTTCTTCAGTTGGGTGACAAGGGTGGCTGATCAGGGAGGGGCAGTAGACATTACTTATCTGGACTTCAGGAAGGACTTCAAGACTGTTGCGCAGATGCTGGAAAATAAGCTGGAAAGTTTGGGGGTAGGACAGAAAATAACATGGTGGGTGGAGAATAGGCTGATGGGTCGGGCCAGAGGGTGGTGGTAAATGGAGTAAATGCCAAGCAGGTAGGGTGACAAGTTGGGTCCCCAGGGTGAGTGCTGGGACCCATGCTGTTTAACATCCTATATCAACAATAAAGTGGAGGAGCTGCGGGGAAGGGCTGCCTATTTGCCAAAGGTACAAAGATCTGTAATAGGGTGGACAATACAGAGGAAGTGGAGGCTATGGTGAAGATCTAATGTTGCTGGAAGGGTGGTCAAACATGGCAGCTGAAATTCAATGCCAAACAATGCATAGTAATTCACGTGGATTGGGATAACCCACCAGCAAATTACACACTGGGAGGAGGGATAAAATAAAGGCAACTGATCAGGAGAAGGATCTGGGGATCATAATTACAGGCGATCTTAAGGTCGGGACCTAATGTATCAAGGCGGTGGGCAAAGTGAATAGAATGCTGGCATGTATAGAGGAGTTATAACAAGCAGAAGAGAGAGTGCTGATGCCTCTTTACAAATCCATGGTGAGGCCTCACCTGAGGTATAAGTTCAGTTCTGGTGGTCTCACCTATGTAAAGAACACAGATGAGGTGAAAGCGTGCAGAGAAGGGCCATTAAGATGGTGCATGGGTTGAATGGACAGCCCTATAAAGGGAGGTTGAGGGTGTTGGATTTGTACATGCTAGAGACCAGAGGGAGAGAGTGAGGATAAGATAGAAACATGTAAGAAAATGAAGAGGATTAATAAAGTAGGTGGAAGCTTATTCACTGGAAAGGTAGGTATTAGGACTAGGGTCTTGGTCCAAGGGTGGAGAGAGGAAGGTTTAGGGAAATGTGAGGGTGTTGCTTCACTGAGATGGTGGTGAAGCCCTGGAATAGTCTGTTGGAGGAGGAGGTGGGGTTGAAATGGTGTAGAGATTCAAGAGGTCATGGGACAGACACAAGGGGTTGACCAGGGGGCAAAGGGATCTCTGAATGAGGAGGACAAGTAGGAAGGCGAGAGAGGCAGACTCAATGGTCCAAGAGGGTCCTTTATTGCGATCACACTTCTATGATCTAATTTGATTATTAAGCTTATTATGAAAATGCCTTCCTGTAAAATGTTGGTATTTGGATGTGTGCTTATGTGTATCCAATGGGGAAAATAAAACAAAGGTCCCAATGTACCAATGTTTATGTTTTTATAGTTAACTCACTATACTTAGCCAGAGTAAAACCACAGTATTTTATTATTTTGTTATGACCCTCTTTTCAATGGCAATTGTTGTCAAGATAGCTTTTGTATAGCACTAAAAAGCACTTCTAGAATAGAGACATTACTGTGTTTTTTGTGTTTTTCATGCACTGTTACTCAAACCCAGATACCAAAACACTACTGCTTAGGACTCTAATAATAAGCAACATATTCTGCACATGAGAAACATGTCATTCAAGAATGTCAGTGCAGTTGTCAGTACACAGGATACCCAACCATGACTGCCTAATAATAATAACTTGCTTAGTATTAAAGTCTTAAGCAACAGAGTTTTGGTATCTGATTTCTGTACCAGTGCATGAAAAACAAACATTTGTCAATGCCGATGTTGATTGCGTTGGTCTGTTGAGCTCTCTCACTGGCCCTGTGTCCCTCACTGGTTCTGTTTCTCCTGATGCTGCAGGCTGCTCTTTTATACTGGGCTCCTGCCTGCATTGCTTTGTTGTGTGCCAACAAAGAAATCTGCAGCTGTCCCGACAGAGCTCTGTTGAGGTGGGTCCTCCCCTCTCTCACTTGCTCATTCTGTTTCTGCTGGTGCTGCAGATGCCCTTTTGTACTGGGCTCTCGCCTCTGTTGGCAGCTTCTTCTGCCCACAAAGAAATCTACAGCAGTCCTGACACAGGTCCGTTGAGCTAGCTCACGCCCCCTCTCTTGTTCGTTCCTTTTCTGCTGGCGCTGCAGGCTGATGTTTTGTACTGGGCTCCTGCCGCATTGCCGCCTTTTTCTGCCCACAAAGCAATGCACAGCAGTCATGATAGAGGTCTGTTGAACTCGCTCACTGCCCCTCTCTCACTCGCTCATTATGTTTCTCCTGGTGCTGCTGGCTGCCCTTTTGTACTGAGGCTTCTGCTGCGTTGGCATGTTTTGCTGCCCACAAAGAAATCTGCAGCTGTCCCGACAGAGCCCCGTTGAGGTGGGTCACTTCCCTCTCTCACTCGCTCATTCTGTTTCTGGTGGCGCTGCAGGCCTCCCTTTGTTCTGGGCCTTTGTTGGTGGCTTTTCTGACCACAAAGAAATCTGAAGCAGTACTGAGAGGTCCGTTGAGGTAGCTCACTCCCCTCTCTCACTCGCTCATTCTGTTTTCTTGGCGCTGCAGGCTGGGCTTTGTATTGGGCTCCTGCCTGTGCTGCCACCTTTTCTGCCCACAAAGAAATCTGCAGCTGTCCTGACAGAGCTCTGGTGGGGTCGCTCACCCTGCCTGTCTCACTCGCTCATTCTATTTCTCCTGGCACTACAGGTTGCCATTTTGTAGTGGTCTCCTGCCTCTGTTGGTGCCTTTTCTGCCCACAAAGAAATCTGCAGCAGTCCTGACATAGTTCCATTGAGCTCGCTCACTTCCCGTCTCTCTTGCTCATTCCATTTCTGTCAATGCTAATGCTGCAGGCTGCCCTTTTGTACTGGGCTCCTGCCTGCGTTGCCGCCTTCTTGCGGCCACAAAGAAATCTGGAGCAATCACGATACAGCTCCATTGAGCTGCTCACTCACTCCCCTTCTCACTCATTTGTTCTGTTTCTTTCACGCTGCAAGCTGCCCTTTGTACTGGGCCCTACGCATTGTTGCCTTTTCTGCCAACAAAGAAATCTGCAGCTGTCCTGGCAGAGCTCTGGTGGGTGCTCACTCTGCCTGTCTCACTCACTCATTCTATTTCTCCTGGCGCTACAGGCTGCCATTTTGTAGTGGTCTTCTGCCTCTGTTGGGCCTTTTTCTGCCCACAAAGAAATGCGGCAGTCCTGACATAGTTCCATTGAGCTCGCTCACTCCCCTCTCCCACTTGCTCATTCCATTTCTGTCAATGCTGCAAGCTGCCCTTTTGTACTGAGCTCCTGCCTGCATTGCCGCCTTCTTCAGGCCACAAAGAAATCTGGAGGCGATCACGATACAGCTCCATTGAGCTCGCTCATTCCTCCCCCTTCTCACTCATTTGTTCTGTTTCTTCCACCACTGCAAGCTTCCCTTTTGTACTGGGCCCTGCATGCATTGCTGCCTTTTCTGCCAACAAAGAAATCTGCAGCTGTCTCAACAGAGCTCCATTGAGCTCACTCACTCCCCATCCTTCACTCGCTCATTTCCGTTTCTGCCACGCTGCAGGCTGGCCATTTGTACTGAGTTCCTGCCTGTATTGCTGCCTTTTCCTGCCCACTAAGAAATCTGCAGCAGTTACAATAGACCTCCATTGAGCTCGCTCACCTCCCCTCTCACTCACTCACTCATTCTGTTTCTCCCAGCTGCAGGCTGCCCTTTGTACTGGGCTCCTGCCTGAATTGGCGCCTTTTCCTGCCCACAGAAATCTGCAGCTGTCCCAACAGAGCTCTGTTGAGTTTGCTCACTCCCCATCTCACTCCTCAATCTATTTCTATTGGTGCTGCAGGCTGCCCTTTTGTACTGGGCTCCTGCCTCTGTAAGCATCTTTTCTGCCCACAGAGAAATCTGCAGCAGTCCCGACAGAGCTCCGTTGGCCTCACTCACTCCCCATCTCACTCGCTCATTCCATTTCTGCCGGTGCTGCAGGCTGCCCTTCTGTACTGGGCTCATGCCTGTGTTGCTGCCTTTTCCTGCCCACTAAGAAATCTACAGTAGTCAGGATAGACTCCATTGAGCTCGCTCACTCTTCCTCTTTCACTCGCTCATTCTGTTTCTCCCAGTGCTGCAGGCTGCCCTTTTGTACTGGGCTCCTGCCTGTGTTGGCACCTTTTCCTGCCCACAAAGAAATCCACAGCTTTCCTGACAGAGCTCTATTGAGGTCCCCACTCCCCATCTCACTCACTCATTCTGTTTCTACTGGCACTGCAGGCTGCCCTTTGTACTGGGCTCCTGCCTCTGTTGACATTTTTCTGCCCACAAAGAAATCTGCAGCAGTCCCAACAGAGCTCCGTTGGCCTCATTCCTCCCCTGTCTCCTCGCTCATTCCGTTTCTGCGGTGCTGCAGGCTGCCCTTTTGTACTGGGCTCCTGCCTGCATTGCCACCCTTTCTGCCCACAAAGAAATCCGCAGCAGGCATGATAGAGCTCTGTTGAGCTCACTCACCTCCCACTCTGTCACTCATTCTGTTTCTCCCATCACTGCAGGCTGCCCTTTTGTACTCAGCCCCTGCATGCATTGCTGCCTTTCCCTGCCCACAAAGAAATCACAACAGTCCCATCAGAGCTCCATTGAGCTCACTCCTCCCCTTCCTCCCTCGCTCGTCCTCTGTCTCCCGGCACTACAGGCTGGCCTTTTGTACTGGGCTCCTGCCTGCGCTGTCACCTTTCCTGCCCACAAAGAATTTGTAGCAGTCCTGACAGAGCTCAGTTGAGATGGTCACTCACCCCCAGTCACTCGATGCTAATCTGTCCCAAACACTGATTTATGACAGCGACTGTGGTATTCTGCACGGAAGGGTGGAAACACATTTCGCCAGGATGTAAAAATGACAGCTGTACTGTTCATAAGGAGGTATGAACAAATGCTAGTGTTGAAAATCTGTCATGAAAATATTACTAATTTGCAAACTTACAAGGGTGCATGGAACCTGCACAACACACACTCATAACACAGTCATTTTATGGAGTTTCATTACAAGATTTTCAGCGTAGGCATTTGGGACCTCTGCTCATGAACAGTGTCAGTGTGATTTTCTTAACATGTCCCAAACACTGATTTCCCACAGCAACGGCGTTACTGTGCACCTGAAGAGTGAAAACACATTTCAGCCAGGATGTGGAAAAATGACTGCACTGTCAATAAGGATGTGTGTAAAATGGCAATGCTGAAAATCTGGAGTGAAAATATTGCAAAGTTGCAAATACTGGCGTGCGTGGAAACTGCACAATGTACATTCATGACACATTCATTTATGGGCTTTCATCACCAAATTTTCAGATAGGCATTTTAGGACCTCTGCAAATAAACAGTGTAGCTGTCATTTTCATAATGTTTCCCAAACATGGATTTCCCACAGGGACCATGCTATTCTGTGCCAAACTGTGAAAACATTTTGGCCAGGATGTGAAAATGACAGCTGTACTGTTCATAAGAAGATGCAGAACAATGGCAATGTTGAAAATCTGGAAAGAAAATATTATAAATTCATGAAGTTACGAGCATGCATGCAAACTACTGCTCTTACTCGTAGCACAGTAATTTTATGGATATCATCACAAAATTTTCACCATATGTCATTTTCTTCATCTGTCCTGAACACTGATTTCCCACAGTGACCATGCTATTCTGCACTGGAAATGCAAAAACACATTTGGCCAGGATGTGGAAAATGACAGCTGTACTGTTCACAAGGAGGTCTGAAAAATGCCAATGTTAAAATCTGGTATGAAAATATTGCAAATTCGCTAAGTTACGAGCATGCGTAGCAACTGCACAATGCACACTCATAAAACAGTAATTTTTTCAATTTTCCCACAAATTTGCAGTATAGGCTTTTGAGAGCCACCTCATGAACACTGGCACTGTCATTTCATTAATCAGTCCCAAAGGGATTCTGTGCAGTGAACTTTCAGGGCTGAATGATGCCATGACAGTGCCAGAATTCATGAGGAGGGTCCCAAAACCCCATGTTGAAAATTTGGTGCCAAAATTTCAAAAATGCCTGAGATGTGCATCAAAATTGAAGAAACCCCTTTTATTCCATTATACAGCTTACGGCATTTCCTCAGTTTGTGGTTGGCTTTGAAGAGTGCAGACATGTTCCCGGTCCACGAAGTTTGTCACACTGGACTCTGGAGGTAAGTATGGGATGAGGGGGTGTGGGGATGCAGGGTGTGCAGTGGGTGGGCGCAGGTTGTGGGAGGGCAGGAGACCCGCCGAGGACCGTTCCTTCTTTACAGGTCAAAAACTGTTACAGGAGCATGTGGCATGCTGGGGTGGGCTCCCTGCATGCCAATTGAGTTTCTGTTGGGGGCAGCTGTAGCCAATGGGGGAATGGGCACCCTCGTTGGCACTCAATAAAGGTGGGGTGACATTATGCCCGATGGGATTGGGCACCCTCGGTGAGATAACAAAGTGGGGGAGTTAACCTCATGTCACTGAAGCTGATGAGGGATTGGGGCCCCAGTAGGCAAACAAACATGGTGATGGGGCACATGCTGCCGGGGGACCTCGGCGGGTGGGGGATAATATTGTTTGTGAACATGGCGAAGCCGCTGCCATGTTTACAAACAATATCAGTGTTCAAGTTCCACCCTGCAATGGGTCGCTCCTCATTGCAGCAAATGACTGATGCTGCAATGACGAGGCAGCCCCTGATTGCAGCGGCTAAAACATTTGAAAGTTGTGACACGTTGGCTGAACTAGTGTCAGCAGCAGCATGCCATGGCATTGGGAAAGCAGGCCAAGCCTTTACAGGCTGTGGGGCATTAGCCACAAAGTGCCGTGCCTCCACCACCTGCTTCTGGAGAAAGCTGCAGCAATATGCTTCTCGCATGCGTGCAATCAACATAATAAATTGGGCAATGTCTCTGCTACCAGTGCCTGTTCTGGGGACTGCAACACAGATTTTATGTACCATCTGAGGCTTTGTTACAGAACAGAAACTGAATTTCCTGGACAGTACACTGTATGTGGCTGAAGAGAGTACCAGAAAGGTGACTATAATAACCTGTTCTATCTGGAGTTTTATGTTGCAGAAAAACAATCTATTTAACTAACTATTTGAAGAAATTTTTACATAATAGTCTATTAAATGCAAAGACATATTAATTAATCTGCCCTATCACTTCCCTGTCCTGGCACCGGTACTCTAATAAATTATCCTCCCACTCTCTCCCTCTGTGTACTTTCCACCCCAGCCCTTCCCATCCTAGCATCAGTTCTATTTAAATTATACTGTGCATCCCACCTAAACTAAATGTGCATTTGGTAAGGTAGAACACATGATCAGAATCAGAAGCAAAAACTTTTGTTCTATTAAAAGTCTTTCATCTCTGTTAGAATTTGCTGTATCCTTAATCTTGATCACATTTGAGCAACAGAGCAGTTTCTGCAACTGTAACAGTCTTGTGGTTTTGTTTCTTACCAAGTAATGGTTTGTGGAGGTTGACTACAATGCTATGTTTGTACCAATAATTGTTTTATGTTGTATGTTTTAAGGGCAGTAATCTATGGTCTCTCCAAATTCTCTTTCTAGTGGTGTGTTCTGTAATATGTTCCATTGTTTCAGGACCCAGTTGTGTTTAAAACAAACTTTGCCAGTAAAGGTGCTTTGAAATTAAAATTATCACAACTCATAGTGTGAGATTCCTGACTTCAGCACTACTTTGAATGTGAATGAACAGTGCTCTTCAGCTTCTGGTCTGCTCATTTAAAGAAGATGCTTAAATTATATTGCTACCCTTCCCTCTGTCTCTGTGTAGTTTTGTGGATGTGGATTGTGATGGGTGGAGCAGAAAGTGGTTTGAGGATTAGGTTATGCTGTGACAAATTCTCACAGGCACTCAGAAACAATGATATGCCTCTGGAGCTCTTTTTTTGTAGACTCTTTTCTCCTCTTCACTCTGGCTCAGGGCATCTCTCCAGTGCACCTACTCAGTCTCATGTCTCTTCCACCCACCAGACAAGAAAATCAGGAATGCTAGGTCCCTCCTCTTCTGCTGATCCACCAGAGAGGCAGAGGACTGTGGAGAGCTGAATCGGAGTTTGGGTAGGCATTGGATGTCTGGGTATAACCACTGGACTCCACTTTCACCTCCCAGTCACCAGAGATTTTCCTTTGTTCAGTCCCTCCCTCCCTGATGCAGGACATGCAATGCCATCCAGTGCTAGACATGTGCATTCCCACCCATACCACAGGTCAGTCATCTGCCATTGACCCAACATGGTCCCCAACTGCTGTGCCACCAGTCTCCACTGGGTGCCACTAGCTTTGTGGGACAAGGACCCCTCCCAGTGAGGAGACCAGTCCAATGGATGCTCAATCCTCTCCTACCCGACTGACCCTGGCTCCGATCTCATTCCGAATCCTGGTCACCAGAATGGCACGAGATGTGCTGTTCAGTGCCTCAACCCTCAGCACAATCAGGCGGTTACTGGAGCTCTTTTAATGCTTGTATTTCAAAGCTGGTTATGTATTCCTGCCAGTAGCTGTACCATGGTGCCATGACTAATCAACTTCTGACTCACTCAGTGATCTGTCAAGTTTGTGAGAGTACTGGAATATAATTTGTCAGCATTAAAATTCAATCCTTGACTTCTATTTTGACTTAGATTTTCAGTTCCTATAGTTTTTTTCTTCATTTACTGTGAACTCAAATAATATGCCAGAAATGTGTGGCCTTCGGTTGTAGCAACACAGATCTGATCTGATTTCACTGTATTTTTCCCTATGATGACAAGTATAATAAAAAGCTGATCAAACTGCCTGTGCAACATTGCACGGAAAGGGACAGTGCTGGGTGGGAGATGCTTGATGAGTCCCATGTTTCTACCATCTGTGAGTGACCCTGTCCACTTGTGAATGGAGCTGGCATGCACGCTGTTCCCATCCTTGCAAACTAGTTAAACTGGTTATAACTCACCATGCTTCCCACTCCAGTAATTGTTGCAGTTGGTGCAGCTGAGGATAGTGCAGCAGGCACAGTACCCAAACCCTGTCCATGTGTATGCCGTGCATGGAACAAGTGCCCTTTCACTTTCACTCACATTTTTGGTAGTGGATCCGAAGTCTTAAAGAATAAAATCCAGTGTTCCTTAAGGGACATGCAGGAAAGACAGCGGTTTTCAATTAGTAGATTACTCCCAACTCTTTGTGACCCCTCAGTGCCCTAAGACTCACATTATCACTAGGTACCAACCCTATTGATGGTGGCTACAGACTCAATTAATTAACATTCAATATCCATTGTGTCTGGTACCCCACACTCACCCACTCCAACAGCATCCTGTGTCATATTTTGTTGCCCTACATGGCAGACTGGCATGTACTCTTCTTTATTCTGTTAAATATGAATAAAAGCTGTCCTCTATGATACTAACACCTGACTGACCAACAATCAGCCAATCAGATGTTACTATTATAGGAGGATGTGTTTTCATTCATACTTAGCAGAATGAAGAAGAGTGCATATTCTCAGTGTCACTAATTTTAAACAGCATTTTTGCTGCTTAATAATGTCAAGAGCCTATCTATAGGTCTGTCAGGTGATCAGGAGGAAATACCACTAGCCACCAGAATTTCTTTTAATGGGTTGAGCAAGTGATCAGATGAGGGGACTGCTATCCACCAGAGGATTTTTTAACAGGGCCAGCTGGATAGAAACATAGAAACATAGAATTTGATGACAGATAAGGACCACTTGGCCCACCCAGTCTTCCTATTTCCTAACTACTGGATAAGCTGCAGATCCTAGTTAACCAACAGACTACTTCTTCTACCCCCACCCCTAGAATGGCCTTATGACTGTCCCATGCATGCTTGAATTCCACCACTGTTTTTGACTCCACAACCTCCTCCAAAGGCCGTTCCATGCATCCACAACCCTCTCTGTGAAAAATACTTCCTTAAATTACCTCTGAGCCACCCCTCTATCTTCAAATTGTGCCCCTTGTTCTTGCACACCTCTTTTATTGAACGATGCTACCTCTTGGACTTTGTTGATTCCTTGAGGTACCTGAAAGTTTCTATCATGTCCCCCCTCTCCCTCCTTTCCTCGAGGCTATACATATTAAGCTCCTTTAGTCTCTCTTCATATGTCTTCTGGTGCAGACCCTGCACCATTTTAGTTGCCCTCCTCTGGACAGCTTCCATCCTGTCTATGTCTTTGCAGAGATTGGGTCTCCAGAACTGCACACAGTACTCTAGATGGGGTCTGACCAGCTGTCTGTACAGAGGGATAATAACTTCCTGTTTTCTACTGGTGATGCCTCTCCTATGCATCCCAGTATCCCCCACCCTCCTTGCTGCCCTCTCACTTGCCTGCACCTTTAGGTCATCTGATATGACTACCCCCAGGTCCCTTTCCATTTTGTTGTTGTTAGTATCTCACCCCCCATTGTGTACTCTTCCCTGGGTTTTTGTTTCCCAGGTGCATTACCTGCACTTCTTAGCATTGAATCTAAGCTGCCATACATTTGACCATTCCTCTAACCTTGCCAACTCCCTTCTCATCCTTTCCACCCCACCTTGTCCATCAACTCTGTTGAAGGTCTTTGTGTCATCTGCAAAGAGACATACTTGATGGATGATTAATTGAGGGGAGAGACCACTAGCCACCAGGGAATTTCTGCTGAGACATAGACTATGGACTGTAGGGACTATGGACTGTGGGGACACCTGATGGAACACTGCAATTACATCAGTAAAATGTTACCCAAGCAGTGCCACCTAGTGCATTTCAGCAGATAATGAGGGGAATTAAATTAATTAAGCACCTACCACAATACTGCATACCTCAGACTTACATACCACCTATGCAGTACCACATTACCACATAATGAGTACCGCTTATATGCAACACCTACTGAGGTAAACCTCATTACTGAGCAACTTTCCCATAACTACCTGTGGGCCCTATGCATGAATGGAGCAGAGTGGCTATGCGTATATATCTGGAGTGAGTAGCCACTCTGCACCAATTGTGCACCTGCATGATATGCACAAATGGGGAGCATGTAGAGCCACCACACCTGATCCCCAATGTTCACAGACTGCACCATGCCTGGGGCATTCCTGGGCATGCCAGCACTATGGGTGTTCACTAAACTGCATAGTGCTGGCCTCATAGTATGGAGGGTGTCATAGGAGATGTCAGGGTAGACCCTGTTGTAATCCTCTGTGAACCCCCATGGTCCCCATCCAACAGACACCAGGGACCTGGCAGTTCCTCCATGCTGTCCTTCCCACCAGACAGCCGGTGATGGCAAGGGCAGTGGGATGAGTGAGCACCCATAATGCAAGCTTTGCAGTGGCACCAGGATGTTGTGGGGGACTGACAGTGACACATGCCCCACAGGGGCTCAGGGTAAGGGGCCCACAATGGTGTTGAGACACAGCCAGAGGTGTGCAGGCCAGAGACAGATCCTGATGCTGGGGTCCTGCAATCTGCCAGGAGGGTGCCATTCACTGAGACTGTGCCATTGACATGACCAGCTGTGGGGCCATGCTGTATGGGTCCAGGTGCCTGGGTGGCATACACAACACTGGACCCATGCATCGCTGTGCAAGTGATCCACTTTTGGACCCAGAACAGTCAGCAGCTCCACCCCAGATGCCCTATGGGGTCCTCCATGCTGGGGTAGGATCCCACAGGCAGGTGGCCAGCATTAGTGAATGCCAGTAGGGGCACACCAGTCCACAGGGTGCAGTGTCATGGTCGGGTTATGTGCCTTTTCCATACCCACCCGCTGTGCATAGTGCCCAATGTATGTAAAACTACTCTGTTTCATGAATAAAACATACACAATTAGAAAATAGAATAATAACAGCTGCTTTTTTTCAAAACTTATTCACCTTAGCATGCCTCTGAAAGAGTTGCCAATTGTCAATGCGTTGCTTTTTAAACATAATCACCCCATTACACACTGATTCTACTGATGTTTTTCTTTGTGTTTTTATCAGTGTGTGTTCTAAATCATAGTACTTTTATATAAATAGTGTCACATCCCTCCAAAAAGCAGAGGCTTTTCCACTGTGGTGCAGGGGCAGTGCTCTTTGGAGGCTTTAAAACTCAAAATAGTCACAAAAATCCAAGTATGGAGACCATTCAGGGTAGACTGTGACCATACAGTTCAACTGGGTAATTTAATATACAAATGCAAATCCACAATGAAGGCTGTGTTTAAAAAAAATTATTACTTCCACAACTAGCTGTCAGTACTGAAATAATCGCTATGAGTTGAAAGTAAATGTTTTTAAATACAGCTTTTATTGTGTATTAGCATTTTACATTTAATTACCTAGTTGAACTGTATGGTCATGGACCAGTAATTTTATTATTTGCCCAGCCTACCCTGAGTCTCTCCACACTTGTGTTAAAAAACCCATAATAAAAGGACTGCATCCCTAAATACATTTCAATCACCCCAACATACAAACACTAAGGACCACATATTCAAAGGAGATGCACAGCACAAAATGGAGATGTGCAGAAGCATGATATTCAAAAGGAGAAATGTGTTGCATATATTGGAACACATGATCATGTAGTTATAATGTATGCAGCTCAGAATAAGAGGCGGGTACCTGAATACACCATGCATGTGTATATTAAGCCAAAATTAGCAATGCATGTGCTACACAGCCCACATTTGTGCAGGGCAAAGTTAAGCAAGCAAATCGTGGCCCTATTTAGGCCAACCACTCACAGGCAGGCTGCAGAACTGCAGACAGGAAATCCAAGACAGCCCTTGGAAGTCAACTAGGATGTGGCCCAGATGCCCATGCACAGCAGTCCTGCCAGAATGCAGTGTTGAGTAAGTTACTTTTTCTCTACTTTCTATTATGTTTGGAAACTTGTTCCAGGAAGCTCTGTGCAGTCGATAGCAAGGATAGAGAGTAGTAGAAAAAGTAATACACCTTACAATTATAGTTTCTTATTTATTTTATACAAAACAATACAAAAATAATAAATAACTAAAACAGATAACATTTTTTAAAGTAATAGGTTAGTTACTAGTTACTTTCAAATAAATGTAATCAGTTACAGATTACGTATTTCTTTTGTGTAAAAAGTCATAAATAATTGTAACTGTAAAGTGTATTACTTGTTTTAGTATGCTCCATCCTTGCTAGTGACTGAACAGAGCTTTCTGGAACAAGTTTCCAAAAGTAATAGAAAGCAATATAAAAGTATCTTACCCAACACTGCCAGAATGGTGGTTCCCAAAACTGCTGTGACACCACAGGCACTGCCCAGAAGCCACCCCCTCACCACACCTGGGTCATAGACATCTAGCTGCCACATGCTAATGTGCAGCACCCGCCCAGCACATCAGCAGATCAGACAGTCACAATGCAGCACATGTACTAGGGGTCATGACCTGCACCAATGTGTCATCATAGCATCAACTGGTGGTGGCATGAGCCCATTGTGACATCTGGGACAATGGTGCTCAGGGTGCATGGTGGTAATGGTAGCAGCATGGCATAAGTCAGGGACTGACCAGAGGCTCACACCATGACTGTACACCATGGCGCACACTGCATGACTGTGCTACACCACACCATTAGAAGCCACAGACATGTCACCGATGCCATACATGCATTGGAGACATTGCCAGAGGGGCTCTGCAGTGGGTCAGTGTGGTGTTCTGGTTGTGGACATTACACAACTGTGGGCAGCACGGGACAGGATGGCACCACCTGCAGCCTGGACAAGGCATGGACATGCCTCACAGACACCAAACCCTGCTGGTGCTGTGTGTGCATGCATGTTCTTGAATAATAACACTGTACTCAAGCCAATGCAGTCCACCCACAGACAAACATGCCTTGCACCTGCATGCTAGGCTGCAGTACCTGCTGATCACCTTTGTAGAGTGGTGGTGCTGCCCTGCAATACTGGAACTGTGCATGCCAGTGGTATGCAAATGGTCTAAATTCATTCTAGTAATGAGATGGAAATGTGCTGTTTGGGCTCGGACTATGCGATGAGGCCATTTGCATATGCTGGCTGACTACTGCAACTCTGCATGCACATGAGTAGCTTTACTTCATGCAATTCTGTATGTTTTGCACTGGTCTCAGGTCACCTGCACACATCTCACTGTGCAATTGTACATGTTTGGGATATTCAGATGAACATGAGCGATTGCATTTCTGTAAGAATCTTCTGAATATCCCATTGTTTTGTGCTGGTGCAGTTGAGATGCACAGAGCAGTCACTTGCATGATGCAGCCTACAACAATTATAAACAAGCATTTGTCAATGCAGAATGTTGCTTCCTTACTTATATGTGCTGTTTCAGGTATTTGGAAGTGATTGTACCATGCCTAGAAACTGTCATGTGCCCCCCAAGACAGCTACTGTGTCTTTCGGTTCAGTATTCACAGAAGAGGGGAGGGGCAAGGGCAACAACAGTACAGCAGTTGCAAATGCGTGAAGAGGAGGACAAGTCCATTCACAGGCAGAAGAATCCTGCAGGAGGTGGCTAAATTAAAGGTGGGCAAAGTGATGGGACCAGATGGCATAAACCCAGGATATTAAGAGAACTGTGAAGGGGAGATGAGCTACCTCTGACCACCCATGTTCCTGAGCAATTCAACACAGGGTGGTATCAGTGAATTGGAGGAAGGCACATGGTTCCTTTATACAAATCCAGCAGTAAGGCACAGGTGGAGAACTATAGGCTGGTCAGCCCACCTCAGTAGTGGGAAGATCATGGAGACATTGGTTAAAGAAAGGATAGTGGGGCATCTAGAAGCCATTGGAGCACAGGACCACAGGCAACATGGTTTCACAGGGATGGTCATATCAGGCAAATCTGGTTGACCTCTTTGACTGGGTGACAAAGGAAGTAAATCAGGATGGGGCAGTGGACAATGCCTACCTTGATTTAAGCAAAGTCTTTGACACTGTCCCACATAGGAAGCTGATAAACTATCTGAGTAGGCTGGGCATGGGGGAAAGGGTGGTAAACTGGGTTAGAAACTGGCTAATAGACAGGAGGCAGAGAGTGGTGGTAAATGGGGTGCAGTCTGGAGAGGGTGACTAGTGGGGTGCCACAGGGATTGGTCCTGGGGCCAGTCCTGTTCAATGTCTTCATTAGTGACATTGCAGAAGGGCTGAAGCAAAAGGTCTTCCTGTTTGCAGATGACATCAAGATCTGTAAGACAGTGGATACCCCAGATGGGATGGAGAAAATGAGAAGGGACCTGGGAAAGCTTGAAAATTGGTCTGAGGACTGGCAACTGAAATTTAATTCAAAAAAGTGCAAAATTATGCACCTGGGACACAGAAACCCTAGGGAAAGCTAAAGGATGGGGAGGAGTTGCTGACAGTCACAAAGAAGAAAGGGACCTGAGGGTTCTTATTTCAGGTGACCTGAAAATGCCAAAGTGGTAAGGCAGCTAGGATGGTCAGTGACATGCTGGGATGCATAGGCAGGGTATCACCAGCATAAGGAGGGAGGAGTGATGCCATTAAATAAAACCATGGTCAGGTCTCACATGGAGGACTGTGTGCAGTTCTGGAGGTCACACCTTCATTAGGATATTAACAGGCTGGAGATGGTCCAGAGAAGGGCGAATGAGATGGTACAGAGCTTGCAACATAAGACTTATGAGGAAAAATTAAGAGACCTCAATATGTACTCATTGAAAGAGAGGAGGAAAGAGGGGTTATGACAGAAACATTCAAGTACCTCAAGGGTATAACTACTGAGAAGCAGGAGACAGCTGCTATAGACATATATGCCCGCTTCTGTGTGATATTCTTTTGTTCTTATAAATCTGTATTCTCCAGTATTTCAGTAACCACATAACCACACTGCCTTCTTTAGGCAATTTTATGGTGGTTGATGCCTGGTGTCAGATGGCAGACAGAGGGCTCACCAGATTGTTGTGCCATTTGAAAACTTCACTGAGTGTTCTTTTACTGGTAAGCATTTTGGAAAGCTGGTGAAGGTCTCACAATTTTATTATGATTTTATCTCCTTATGTCTGTCCCTTTGGTCCCCCATCCTCACACCCCAACAGTCATCAGTGGCCACAGCTGTAGCCTTCTTCTTGCCAAGATGGTGGGAGAGCAGCTGTCTTCACAGTCTATGAAATCTGACATCTTTCAGTTATTGGTCATCTTCCAACACAGGCGAGGTGCTGCCAGACCAAAACTAACTCAGGAAAAGCAGCTTTCAAAGTGGGAAGAAATGGAGTGAGCAAGAATCAAGAACTCATTCAGATGTGGCGTTGATTTTAAGATCAGCATACTGGTGTGGACACTGCAGATAGAACCCCAGCTCTTTAAGCAGCCTTATGAAGAGTAAAGGCATCTCAAAGAACTGGGATTCTGTTTATTTGTACTGTTTGTGGGCTGCATCTAATTAGGTAATTTACTGTATCTTACATCTGGATATATGGTAGGCCCAACTTTAAAAACACTGCTCCTGAATGAAACACATGATGCCACGGAAACATAGAATTTGTCAGCAGAAAAGGACCACTCAGTCTACCCAGTATACCCAAGTGTTCTCTACCTACTTGTAACTCCTGCCTGTATATGTTACTGCATGTATTATTCTGCCTCGTCTCATCAGGACCTCCTTGTGAATGAGCTTGCTTAATGGATTTTTCCTGCAATGAACTTGAACCTACTCCACCTCCATAGCCCTACTGATCTCTGTTGACCTCCTCCTTCCCTTTTTCTAATATGTCCCTATGTTTGTCCAATGCATGCTTCATGCCCCATACCATTTTAACTTCCACCACTTCTCCTGGCAGTCTGTTCAAGGCATCTACCACTGTTTCAGTAAAGAAATATTTCTTCATATCTATCTTGAACCCCCCATCTTCATTGTATGTCCCTTGGTTTGGGTGCTCATCCTCATTTGAAGAGCTCCCCAATTGCACCCTGTTTACCCTGTGAGGTACTTTGTAGGTCTTGATCATGTTCCTCTCCGTCCTCCTCTGTTCCAGAGTGTACATGTTGAGATTCTTCAGCCTTTCCTTGTAGTGATTCCTGTGAAAATCCTGAACTATTTTAGTTGTCCTATTCTGGAAAATCTCCACCTTATGTCCTTTCTGAAGTGTGGACTCTAAAACTGGACACAGTACTCCAGCTGGAGGTTATACCAGGGAGTGATACAATGGCAGCACAACATCCCTCCTCCTCATCCTACTGGAGATGCCCTCCTTATGCACCCCAGAATCCAATTTCCCTGCCCATAGCCTTGTCAAACTGTACTACCACCATGAGGTCCTCTAATATAACCTCAAGGACCCTTTCATGTCTAGTGAGTATCAGTACCTCCTCTCATCCTATACTCAGCGTTGGGGTTCCTATGCCCTAGGTACATGATTTTATAGTTGTTGGCATTGAACCCCAACTAAGTAAGAAAATGGAATTGATTTGAATGAATTGCAGGCTTTTAAGCAGCTTTTCAGGAGTGTGTATGTGTGTGTGTGGGGGCTCTTCTACTATAACTATTTGCTTCTGATTTTGTCCTCAAATCAGGTGCACTCCTGTAAACAGATAAAACACTTTAAGAAAGACTCAAGAAATGTGATAAAGTCTTTGTACATTAGCCTGGGCTGAGCTTGCAGACAGGAGAGACAGAAACATAGAAACATAGACTTTGACAGCAGATAAGGACTGTTTGGCCCACCTAGTCTGCCCATTTCCTACCTACAGGATAAGCTACAGATCCTAGCTAACCAACAGCCTATTTCTTCCCCCCCACAAGAATTGCCTTATGTCTGTCCCATGCATTCTCCCAAAGTTTTAGAGCCAACCTCCTCAGGAAGGCTGTTCCATGCATTCACCACCCTCTCTGTGAAAAATACTTTCCAACATTGCCTCTGAGCTGTTCCCCCTCTATCTTCAAATTGTGTCCCTTGTTCTTGCACTTCTCTTTTCTGAAAGATGCTACTGTCTTGGACTTTGTTGATTCCATTGAGGTACTTAAAGTTTCTATCATGTCCCTCCTCCTCCTTTCCTCAAGGGTATACATATTAAGCTCCTTTAGTCTCTTCTCATATGGCTTCTCTTGCAGACCCTGCACCATTTTAGTTGCCCTCCTCTGGACTGCATCCATCCTTTCTATCTTGTGGAGATGATGTCTCCAGAACTGGGCACAGTACTCAGATGGGGTCTCACCAACTGTCTGTTCAAAGTAATTAAAAAGGAGATGCAGTCTGTTCTAATTAATAAGCTTCTCACTGGTCACCTGTGAGCCTCTTATGTGCAGAGCTTACTGCACAAGCATTTTACAATGCCAAATGGTTGCTTGCTGGCATTAGCAGTGGAAGTGCAGGAGTTAGACAGATGGGGCCCGATTCTCAAAGCCCTGCATCAGGACGCAAGGTGCCTGTGGTGAACAGATATGGTCCAAGGTGCACCTTGCATCCATGATTGCCCTCTGTGCGATTCACAAAGGTGGCCTGCATCGACCGCAGTCCACCTGCCTCAAACAGGGCTTGCATCTGCAATGCACTGTGGCATGGTGGTAGGGGGACTGCGGCCGACACAAGCTGCATCCTGTGATTCACAGACATCACTTGGCAGGAGAAATTCTAAGTGTCTTAGACCAGCCAGGGCAGGCATAAGGGGACTTAAACATTCTCCCTGGGTGACATGCCTGTGTGCAACACACCATGGGTGACAGTCCACCAACCATACACCCCAGTGTGGCCCCCATCCTAGTGGTCCAATGGCACCCCTCAGAGCTCCCGATGCCATCTATGTACCATGTTGGTACTCCCGTCCTGATCGGCTCTCCCAATCCCAGGTGCCTGCCCCATCAGCAATACCGCAGCACCAACATAGGTGGTACAGTGCCCACCCATGCCCCAGCAGGTGGTGCCCAAGCCCCCCATACACTAATCCTGACTGCTCCCTAGTGCCTGGCACATCCCATGACTCACCTCCGTGGCCAGGTGCCAACTGCACCAAATATGGTCGGGCACCAGTCCACCAGGTTGGGTCCACATGCCCATTACCTAGTGGGACAGGGGTCCTGCATTAGTCTCTGTAGGCCAGTGGTGGAGCTGTGTGGTGTGTCAGGGGCATGCTGCAGGGTTCTGGTCAGTGCAAGCATGGGGACTTAGCCACTGTGACCCCTCTTGTACTTGAATCAGGTGCAGGGTCTCTGGCACACCAGGCATTGCTGCAAGCTGCTGTTTGCTGCAGCTGCGCCAGATCACAGGCCCCTCTGAGAATTGGGCCCATGCGGTGTAGGAATGGCAGTGAAGTACTGAACTGATGCCAACTCCACCCTACTCTGCAGAGATGGACAGGCATTGGGGTCATTGCCCATAATGGTCAGATATTTCACCTCACCCTACCCTGCAGACACTGACAAGTGTTGAGGTGTGCTGGGTGTTCGGGCTTACTCATCTCATTGCATAAGGATATATATGCGAAATGGGTACCGTATGGGAGAATGGGATGGATTCTGGGCCAAAGAGTCCAAGGTGCACCTTGATGCCTGTCATTGGCTGCAGGGTGCTGGTGGGGGAGTGGAATGGCATGAACATTATTGTCGACAATCCCAAGTCACATCCATGATGCCTGTCAGTCCCTACAAGGTGGGGCATTATGGCTGAAAGCCCTAACACCCTGGGCATTTCTTGGTATTTTTACTCCAAGTTTTCAACATGGATTTTGTGATCCCACCGCATGAACAGAGACACTATCAGTTCTTTAGCTGAAAGGCAATTTTCGTGCACTGTACCATTTGGCACCACAGGTGAAAAACATATTTCACCTCCACTCATGAACAGTGTCACTGTGATTTTCTTAATCTATCCCAAACACTGATTTCTTACAGCGACTGTGCTATTCCTTGCTAGAATTGTGAAAAAACATTTCAGCCAGGGTGTGAAAATGACAGCTGTACTATTCATAAGGAGGTGTGGAAAAATGCCAATGTTGAAAATCTGGACTGAAAAGATTACGAATTTGTTAACGTATGAGGATGCATGGAAATTGAACAATGTATGCTTGTAACACAGTCATTTTATGGACTTTTGTCACCAAATTTTCAACACAGCCAGTTTAAGACCTCTGCTCATGAACAGTGTCACTGTGATTTTCTTAAACTGTCCCGAACATTGATTTCCACACTGACCACGCCACTGTGCTACATGTCTGAAAACATGTTTTGGATTAAATGTGAAAAATGATAGTTGTACTGTTCATAAAGAGGTGAGGTAAAATGGCAATGCTGAAAATCTTAGAGAAAATATTAAAAATTCTCAAGTTCCAAGCGTTCGTAGGAACTGTGCAATGCTGCACTCATAAAACAGTCATTTTGGGGAATTTTTGCCAAATCTTTAACATATGGCTTTTGGGGTCTACCTCATGAACAGTGTCAAGTGATATTCTTAATCTGCCCTGAACATTGATTTTGCATGCCGACTGTGCGCCATTGTGCGCTACATGTGCGAAAACACATTTCAGATGAGATGTGATGAATGACAGCTGTACTGTTCATAAGAAGGTATGGTAAAATGGCAATGTTGAAAATCTGAGAGAAAATATTAAAAATGCTTGAACTTATGAGCATGCATAGAAACTGCATAAACACACTCATAAAGAGACATTTTGAGAATTTTTTCACCAAATTTTCAACATAGGGTTTTGGGACCTACCTCATGAACTGTGACACTGTTGTCTCATTAATCAATCCTGAAAGGTGGTTCCACACAGTGCATGCAAAATCACCTTTCAGGACTGAATAACAAAATGACAGTGACTGAATTCATGAGGAGGGTCCAAGAACCCCATGCTGAAATTTGGTGAAAAAATTCCCAAATATGGCGAGATATGCATCAAAGTTGAAAAAACATTTATGCCATTATACAGCTCACCAGCATTTCTTCAGTTCAAGTCAGCTTTGAAGAGTGCAAACGTGTTCCAGGTCCACCAAAGATTGTCACGCCATGCTCAGGAGGTAAGTATGGGGTGAGGGGTGTGGGGAGCAGGGTGCACAGAGGGTGGCCATGGGTTGGGGGAGGGCCATCAGACTCGACGAGGGACTGTTTTCAGGTTTGCAGGTTTAAAAAACATAGAGGATGGATTTTCTTTACAGGGGCCTTTGGCATACTGGGGTGGGCTCCCAACATGCCACCTGAATGTTTGGGAGGCTGTAGCAGATGGGGTATTAGGCACCCCCATCAGCATGCCTGGAGTGTGGGGGGACAAGAGCTGAGGAGGATTGGGCACCCCGTCAGCACACAAAAAATTTGTGGGAGCATTATGCCAATGGGGAGTGGGCTCCCATCAGCAAAATGATGAGGAAGGGGCATGCTGACAGGGGATTGGGTACCCTGTCTTCACATATAAGTATGGGGTGGCAAGAGCCAAGGGGATTAGGCACCCCTCGGCACCCAAGAAATTGGGGGAGCATTATGCTGATGGGAGTGGGCTACCCGTCAGCTTTTTAATTGAAATGTTTCACTAGAAAGGCACACTGATTGGTGGGAGGTGGCTTTCCATTGGCCTTGTGAGGACTGTGAGAAGTCGAAGGAGAAGCCGTCACCTGTCACCATGGAAACACAGCACCATGTAGCTGTGTGTGGCTGCTGCAGTCAGGAGGCCCGTGTACAAACAGCTGATTGTGTACTGATGGGGTGCTCCCTGATTGCAGCGTTCAATTCCTTTGATGTAGTGGCATGCTTGGTAACTGCAATGATCCACAGCATTCTTCTCTATTGCCAGGCAGAGACCCACCCTGAATGGGCTGCTGCCATTCAGAACAACACTGCCATGCCTCCACAGACTGCTTGAGAAAAAATGTGATGCAATGTGTTTCTTGCACATGCGTGCAAGCAACACAAAAGAAGCAGGAACATAATTAGTTTACAAAGATTGAAAGACCAATACCAGAATAAGTGCAATAACAATTACTGTATTATGTACAAAAATACACAGTGGCACTATAAGCAGCAAAAATAATTAATTGTAAGGTAAGTAATCATAGACTGTGACTAATGTATTAAAAGGTAAACAAGTAAACAGTGCTGTCCAATTTCTAGTCCCCACCACCATCCAACCAGAACAATTGCTAAACCCATTTTCAAACCCTGCTACATCGGAATATATTTCCAGAAACAGCTTGTTCAAATTCCACCACTACTGGAAAAAGAACACATACAGCAAGCAAGTATCCACTTATACTAATATAAAAAGTTGTACTATAAGATGCTACCCAATCTGACTGCAGCCTTCTATGGAGTAACCGCACATACACTACCACACCTCCCTGGTCTGTTGCTAAATGGCAGTTTACTATCCTCTGCATATTGAAATAGCTGATGAAGTATGCAAACAATTGTAAACTGACATTTGTCGGCCAGCTAAGGAGATGGGAAATGGTACCATATGTGCCACTAGCCAAAGAGTAACAAACAGTAAAACAGTGGTGGTGGAATGCTTGATAATTACAATTACTGATGAAGAGGAATAAGCAGCACAAGGAAAACCTATGAGGAAAGACCTGGGAGTTAAATATGTACTCTCTAGAGGAGAGGAAGGAAAGGGAAACATAATAGGAACATTCAAATACCTCAAAGGTATCAATAATGTACAGTAAGGTAGCATTTTGCACAGAAAGAGATGCTTAAGGACAAGGGGCATGATATGAAGCTGGAAGGAGTAGACTTAGATGAGATGGGAAATACTTCTTTATGGAAAGGGTGGTAGACATCTGGAACAGCCTCTCAAGAGAGGTGGTGACTACTGACATGGTAACAGGTTTCGAACATCGTTGGATAGATACAAGGTTACCTTGGTAACAGATCAGTTAGGGGTCTATGTTGCACAGTAAGTAGGGATCTGAGGGGCAGACTAGGTGAGCCAGTAGCTCCATTTCTGCTGACAGCTTCTATGTTTCCATGTAATAGAAACATAGAATTTGATGGCAGATATGGACTGCTTGGCCCACCTAGTCTGCCCATTTCTCTACCTAACGGATAAGCTGCAGATCCTAGTTAACCAACAGCCTACTTCCTCCTACCCCATTAGAATTGCCTTATGTCTGTCTCATGCATTCTTGAATTTCACTGTTTTTTGACTCTCGACCTCTTCAGGAATAACATAGGTACTGTGATGGGTAATGGGCGTTGGGACAAACATAAATCAAGCACCATGGGCTATGAGAGAAAGATTTTAGAGGGTTTTACAGTTAGTGAAATGAGGCAAAATGGAAATAAAATCAACAAAGAATGCATGTTGCATATCAGTAAACATATTGTGAAGTATGCATGTACATGCACATTGCGCCATACATCCACATCTCCTGAAAACATTTGTTTTAGAAAAAAATTGAAATAAATAAGAAATGCGCAATCAAGTTGCCACAACCCCTTTCACATACCAACCTTAAACATTCAATGAAACCATATTTGAATCTAACACCAGCAGCATAAATTTCCATGAATCACAGGTTCAAATCCACAGCACCCTGCTTCTCAATACAAATGCAACTACTGTAGCACCAGTAGACAACTGCATGAATATAATACAGTTTTATTAATATACAATGATCCCATAGTTGACTTGATCATCACCATCCATTTAGGGACCAGAACATTTAACCCACTTATGATCAATTGAGTAGTGGAGAGATAAATTGTACTGCTGGTTAAAACAAATGATATTCGTCAGTTTGAACTTTGCAGCTTGACATTTTCCCACTATGAAATCATGAGTTATGCAGGCTATGAGAAGTTCATGTGAAGCAATGTCTCTGTTAAGAAACATAGAAATATATAAGATGACAGCAGATAAGGACCTAGTTGCCCATCTAGTCTGTCCCTTTTCTCTATCTAATGCAATACCACAGACCCTAGTTGACCTGTGAAACACCCGCCCTTCCCTATTGCGACAGTACTCTTATGTCTGTCCCACGCATTCTTAGAATTCCCCTACTATTTTGCCCATCACCTCTGCGGAAGCCTATTCCCAGCATCTACTTCTCTTTCAGTGAAAAAGTACTTCCTCACATTGCTCCTGAGCCTACCCCCATCTCATATCACAAGCCCTTGTTCTTGTTCACTTTCTTTTCTGAAAGATGCTACCTTCTGGTACATTGTTTATACCCCTGAGGTACTTGAATGCCTCTATCTTCCCCTCTCCTCTCTTCCAGGAAATACATATTGAGGCACTCTAGTCTTTCCTCTATATGACTGTTGGTGCAGTCTTTTGCACCATTTTGTTGCTCCTTCTCTAGACTGCCTCTATTTTGTCTACAGTATGTCCTTCCAGAGATGCAGCCTTCAAAACTGAGCACAGAGCTCTGGATAAGGTCTCCCTAGTGATCTTTACAGTGGCATAACCACCTCCTTTTGCTGCTGGTGATACCTCTTCCTATGCACCCTAGCATCTCGCTAGCTCTCCCTCAGCCTTCTCACATTGTTTAGTTACCTTTAGGTCATCAGATATAAATACCCCCAGGTCCCTTTCTTGATTGGTGGCAGTCAGTACCTCTCCTCCCATCTTGTACACCTCTCTTGGATTTCTGTGATCCAAATGCATGATTTTGCATGTCTTTGCATTGAGTCTTAGCTGCCACACTCTTCACCACTCCTCAAGCATATTTAGGTCCTTTTCTTCCCTCCCCAGGTGTTGACTCTGTTGCAGATCTTAGAGTCATCTGCAAAGAGGCATACCTTCCCTCTTGCCCCTATGCAATGTTGCTTATGAAGACATTAAATTCTCCTCAAGCACCTCTTCAATGTTACTTTTGAAGACATTATGGAGGACTGGCCCCAGCATGGATCCCTGTGGCTCCCTCTGGTCACCTCCTTCTCTTCGGATTGAATGCCATTAACCATCAACCTCTATGTCCTGTCACTCAACCAATTTCTGACCCAGATTATCACCTTGAGGCCCACTCCCAGGCTGCACAACTATTTACCAACCTCCATGTAGGAGGGTGTTGAAGGTCTTGCTGAAATTTAGGTAGGCTACATCCACCTCCACTACCTGATCTACCTCCCTGGTCACCCAATCAAATAAAGCTATTCTAACTGCATCAGACAAAATGATCTGAATCTCTCAGTTTCATCTTGCATTCAGCAACAGCATATTACATGATTTATCTAGTGTATTTTTTACTTAATCAGAACAAGAACATGCTTGTCATAAATATGTTATCACAATAAGACAAAGTGATACAAAATCAACCGTAACACACACATTTAACAGACTTAAAGGAATGGTTGATAACTGTTTTATTTTAATACATGTATTCTTTGTCATGTGAATACAAATAGCCATAGCTAGGTTCATGTACTAACAAAAATACACGCTTTATTTCCAGGAAAATTTAATGCTTCTTTCTTAAGGTACACCTTACTGACAGCTTCTCTGTTGTCCACATGCCTCATCAAATATTGGAACCAAGTTTTATAATATGACTTACAGTTTTAGTACAGTGCTCCTTTTGATGAGCAACCAGTATAGCTTTGTTTTGTTGTTTAGGGTTTTTTGGTAATAAACTGAGCCTCAAACTAGGCTTCATATTCCAGTAAATATAGAGTACAAATTGGGTAAAGCAGGATCCCACTAAAAACATGATTGCATCTGAGCTTTGTTATCTAACCAAATGCAATAAAAAACAATCTAAACAGGTCCCCATTGAAATGAGATATTGCATCTCAGCTTGGTTAACCTCAGCAAACCTACTGCAAAACTATATTAAAACACATGACCCCAGAACAAAACCCTCCGAGAAAAGACTGTTTCATCGAAGGAGCTGTTTCATCAGTCAGTGTCAGTGGCTCAGTAGGTAGCATACTCACCTCTGAGGCCGGAGATCAGAGGGCTGTGGGTTTAGTTCCCACATCTGGCACTTGTTAATATCCCAGTACTGACACTGTAGTGCAGCATGAGAGGGGTGCTGCACTTGAGGTGCCGTCTTTCAGATGAGATGTTAAACCGAGGTCCCATCTGCCTGGATTGGTGGTAGTTCAGATGGATGTTAAAGATCCCATGGCACTTATCGAAAGAGTAGGGAATTTCCCGGTGTCCTGGCCAAATTTCCCTCATTCACTAAAAATACCACCAACAGCATAATCTGGTTCAAAGTCAGTTGGCATTCATCTGTATCCTCCCCCGGTCATGCCTGAAAATAGGCAGGATTTGTCTAGCACTTACCCGGTCAACAAAACCAAATAAATAAATCTAAAATGATCTGCCTAGAAAAATACATTATAAAACCAGGACCTCACTAAATCAAAATGTTGCAGCTCACCTCTACTATACTGGTTAAATTCACAAAGTGAAGAGTAGATAAGCACCCACACTACAGACTTGCAACTAGGATTTCAAGCCTTGATTTATTAAATGCATTATGTACAAAATGTGCAAATAAATAAAACACTGGCAAAATGGCAAGTGAACAGACTAACATTTCCCTGGCATGCTGCCAGGCTTCTTCAGAGTAATTTAAAAACAACACTGAGTGCTTGTTTTATAACATACAAATTCACATCACGTGTTGCTAACAAGCCTATAAAGCAAACAGTGCTTCAGTTTATTTAGTGCAAACCAGTGAACTAATTATTTAAAACAGGTGTAAATCAATTAAGTTCAAACACATCATTTACATGGAACTGATTAAATTATGTATCATCATCATCACATCTTCCATATCTCCTCAGAGTCCACTAATTGAATTTTATAAATGAAACAAAGTGGATGTTCTGAACCATTATGGTTAGCTTTGTACTTAATGTAGCTCATTTTAGCCAGTATGGCCGATCTTATGTTTAAATGAGACTTCGTATCTTTCTTCAATGTGGTGGATTGTGCATAGTCAATCTTGTTCCAGGCACTTCATTTCTATATGCTTGTTTTATACATATAGGATCCACTTTTTACCAAGGGGCAACCCTTTCATATCTGGTAGTATATCTGTCCATATGACTTCTAACATCTATATTTCTTTAAGAATGCTGCAAGGTCTATACTGTCATTTAATCCTTTATTATATCTTGCCCCAATTCAAAAATACAATAAGTTTCTCTCTGGCCCAGAATTTTCTTCAGATCTCCCCTCTTATTCCCAAAGTGACCAATTCAATACCCGTGAAACTGAATTTATGATTTTTATTTCCACTCTCTGTAATGTGTTTGCAACAGCATAAGACAAGTCTCCTCTGTTCACTGCCCCTACATGCTCCCCAATCCTTATTTTAAATTCCTCACTGTCCTTCCTACATAAAAGGCCCCACAATCACAACTCAGTAGGTAAACCAATCCACTGCTGTTGCAGGTAATGAAGTCCTTCAACAATCTCTTTGCCTGTAGAGGGATGTTTAAACATTTTACAGCTATTAACATATCCACAATACATGCCGTTACACACGGTGTGTGCCACTAGTGTAGGGGGCCAAAGGGTCTGTCTCAGGGTTCTGGGCCTGGTACTATATTTCTGACCACCATATCCTTTATACTCTGAAATACTACTCGTGGACCCCATTCCACCACATCTGTTAATTTGGATTCCAATTCCAGAATGGACCAATTACTCTGGATAATCTGTTTTGCTTGATTTGCCCTTCTTGAACAATTGGTGACAAATGGGAACAAGTTTATTCTGTCTCTGTCAGTTTTCTGACCTATAATACCTGATCCTATCCATTTTTCCACTGTCTGAATTGCTGTGGCAACACAATGTGTGCTATAACCCTGTCAAGACTCTCTTCACTAGGGTTGCACTTTTTGTTTAAACTCAGTAGGCTCCAGTGCAGTTCCTAAGGAGTTCGGACTAACTGTCCCATAGGTATAATGAAACAACACTTGATGAGGGTGGCAACTATTTTACCTTAAAAGGCTGTTTCGATCCATGCTTTTAATTCAAACTTTATTAAAGATTTTCCACAATACAGGAGGCAGCAATTATAGCATATACAACATGTTTGTAGTACATTACATGATCTCCCCCACCCACCCTACCCTTCCTCCCCAGTACAGCAGTGCACTATAACATAGTAGTTTCATATCCTATAACAAAACCTTGTGTATTCTGAGATTACTAACTGCCAACAGCTCATTCATCTTTAGCAACCATGACTAAGGTGTGAGGGATCCCAGATTCGTTTATAACTTTGTAACCTGTTGTGGAGACTTGCTATGGGTTTCTCTGTGAGAAGGTTAGCAAGGATTTCATGAATCCATTCCTGGTATGTTGGGCTAACCTCATCCTTCCAATGCCTAAGTATAATTTTTTGACAGATAATGCAATCATAGAGATGAAATCTCCGAGCTTTAACCATAATGGAAGACAGGTCTCCCAGGAGGCAAGTGTCAGGTGTGAAGCAGCTCTGCAAACCCAGTATGGGGTCCAGGTTGGCTTTACTTGAGTCCCACAGTGGAATTATCTTGGGGCATGACCAGAATATGTGAAGAAGTGTTCCTTCTTCCTGGGAACATCGGGTGCATAGCTCTGATTCAAGATGACCCCATTTTGCCAATTTAACTGGGGTGTAATACATGTTGTGTAAAATGATATTGCATAAGGCGTAATCTGTCTTGAGACACATATTTATGACAGAACATCCATAAAGCCAGCCAATTGAAAGTGTATTGGGGAAAAATAGAGCCCCAAAACCTAGTAGGGCCATAGGAACCCCCATACCACCAGTGAAACAAAACTTGATATATTTTAGAAATGACACTAAAGGATCCAAGTAGGGAGAAAAGCTCAGGTATCAATGTGAAGGCCAGTGGGCAGGAGGGGTATTATCCAGCACAGTGGCAAGCAAATGTTTTAGTTGGAAAACCCTGACTTGCCGGATACTGGGATGCCACATTTTTGAGTAATTTTAGTTGCAGGAGCCATGCTCCTCGCCATCAGAAACATGGATACTATCCATCCCTCACTTGGGGCAACCATGTATGGGGAATCCTCTGCTTGTTTATAGTAAAGGTCGGGAATTCCAAATGGACTGGGACAGGTCCAGATATGGAGTATATCGCAAAAAGAACTAAGCTGTGCATGTACTTTTAATGAGGTCATGAGGATGGGGCATTTACTAGCATCTTGTAGAAGAGAAAGCTTGACATAAAACATGGTCAAGGGGTCCATGTTCATAGCCTGGATAAAATCTAATTCAATGTTGAGCCAGACGGTCTCAAACTCTCAAGGCCCAGACTCACCCACTTCATGTATTTAGCAAGATGACTAGCCCAGTAGTAGATTGCCAAGTGAGGAATCCGAGTCCCCATCTGCTTTTGAGGCAGCCAGCTTATAGTATGCCAGTCGGAGTGTTTGTTAGACCAGATGAAATTGGTAAAGATTCTGTGCATTTTCTGAAACCAGGATAATTGGATGAATGAGTTAAGGTGCGAAAGGGGATAAAAAGTCGAGTAAATACATTCATCTTAATTATATTGATACGACCCATAGTAAAACCGGAAGCTTAGACCATCTATCTAGATCCTGCACAATCAACTGGGAAAGGGGCTCTAGATTTTCTTTAAACCATAAGGAAGGATTGTGTGTTAATTTGATACCCAGATATTTCAGAACACGGGTGACCAGCACAAACCAAAAGGATAATATCTGTCTTAAAGAATTTATGGTTAAGGAGAAAAAGAACAACTTGTTAGCATTCAATTTATATTTTGAGAAGGAGCTAAACTTGGCAATCTCCCTAACATTACGGGATGAATGGTACCAGATGAGACAAATGAAGGATAAGATCATCAGCATATGCAGTGATCTTCACCACATTACTCCCAATCAGTATACATTGTATCCCGGTATTGTTGAGGTTATTTTGAATAAGGGACTCCAAATATAAATTAAATAAAAGAGGGGAAAGGGACAGCCCTGTCTTGTACCTGAACATAAAATAAAGGGTTTTGAAAATGCACCATTACCTGAAATCTTAGAAGAAGGGCCCAATATAGAGCATGGATCCAGTCTATGAACATGGTAGGAAAATCAAATGCCTTAAGAACCTGGAAGAGAAAATTCAAATTCACACAGTCAAATGCCTTCTCGGCATCCAGGGAGACCAACCCAGCAGGAAGGTGGCGTCCCTGGACTCTGAGAAGACATGCAAAAGGTGCACAAATGGTCTGATGATGAACGCCCTCATGAATCCAACCTGGGACATGACAATCAGATCCGGAGGACCAGAGTTAACCTGTTGGCCAGTATGTTCAAAAGAATTTTGATATCCTGATTCAAAACGGATATAGGCCTATAACTCTGTACTAACACAGGGTCTTTATCAGGTTTGGGGATAAGGACAATCAGGGCTTCAAACAGATAGGCATCTACAGCTACCCCAGAGAATGTGGAGGTACAACGGTGAAGCACCGATAATAATTGTTCTCGAAAAACCCATAAAATAATAAGGAAAAACCATCCAGTCTCAGAACTCTATCGAGGGCAGGGCCTTAATAACCTCTGAAATTTCCTCCAGGGATAATGGGAGGACAGAAAAATCCTCTGCGGACCTGACAGGGAAGGAGATGAGAGTCCCTAAGATGCGCCTCCAACATCTCCAAAGGAAGAGGACTGTCCATGTCCTGTAATTGCTCATAGTACAATGCAAACTCTTGCACTATCTCTGAAGGGGATACCCTTGGGGACCCGTCTGCAAGAACCCTGACTGGAGAATAAATCTTGCAGACTCCTGCTGCTTTAACCTTAGTGTGAGCATATGCCCCACTTTTCTCCCTGATCAGTGAAACTTGCTTTAGTGCGGATAATGGCTAACTCTGCCTTTTTCCTCAACAAGTCTAAGTATCTATCTTTAGCTACCAAAGTTTCTTCCTGTCCTCATTCGAGTGCTGGGAGATAAGTTAGCTTCTAGTGACCATACTTGAGACAGTAGGATAATAGTTCCGCTTCTTGAGCCTTTTCTCTTTGTAGCTAAACTAATAAGTATTCCCCTCATATAGGCCTTGAAAGCACCCCATAAAATATCCAGCTCCATACTTTCTATTGGGTTAGTAGAAAAAAGAAATCAATCTGCTCTTTTACAAGGTTGCAGTACCTAGCATCCTTTAATAATTGTTCATTTAATTTCCACCAGGTCTTCTTCTTAGGAATATTAAGAAAAGCCAAATTGCATACCACCAGGAATGATCAGATGCAGGACCAGGCTGAATCGAGGAGGACAAAACCCTGGCAAGAGCACCTGGGAAATTAATGGGTAATCAATGCGAGATTGTGATCCATGCACTGCTGAACTAAAGGTATATTCGTTGGAGTTGGGGTGCAATACCACGCCACACGTCTCACAGTCCACTCTGAAAGCCTTTGCCCAGGAGACAGTCTCCTCAACCCGTTACCAGACCTGTCCATGTTAGGGTCTGTAACCAAATTGAAGTCTCCACCCATAACTATCGCAATAGGAAGCATAGGAGAATAATGGTGATGAGCTTCATAAAAAGCCTGGGTGGTCGGTATTAGGCCCATAGATACTACAGAGTAAAAGTGGCATGGGCCAAAGACTACCCTGAACCAGAACATACCTGCCTCCTAGATCTTTAAAACCTGCATTGAAATGAAGGAATGCCTCTGTTAACAATTAACATGACCCCAGCTATTAGTGGACCCGAGGCATTAAAAACCTGCCCAACCTGTTGCCTCCTGAGTTGTAAAGCTTCAGAATCTAGCAAATGGGATTCTTGAAAAATGTTGTTTGGAAGCGAGTAGGCTCAGGTGTTTAAGCACCTGGTATTGTTTAGGTTTTTCCTTATCCCTTCACATTCCAAATAGCAAGATTAAAATTGATGGCCATCTAAATTGGTAAACGTAAGCACATAATTGTAATCCAGGTATTACTACAACAAGAATCCAAATTCCAATACCCCTTGATTACTGCTGTACCACCCTCCCAACCCACACCCCCATCAAGACCTAATCTACCCCAGTTCCACCCCCATAGAATATCCCAACATCCCATAACATAGGTAAACCAGATCTCTTAAATCTGACCATAACCCACCCACCAAACCACCCCAACTGTCACAAACAACACTCAACAAAATACGCTTCTCTTCCTCTCCCCAGCCTCCCAGCATTGCCCCCAAACCCAAACATGTTCTGCAAGCCCCATATAAGGAACAGGTAATTGTTAAATAAAGATGTAAGGAAGTACAACGTTCCAACTAACATCTCATTAACTAGCCAACTCCTGGTAGCAGAGAGAAATCTCAGCATTTTGAGGTTTGAACTCAGCGAATATACTAGCATAGCTAAAGAATTGCATACGACCTGCCGAATAAGCACAATTACCTAATTACAACAAATGGCAGGCAGTACAAGATAGAACAAGTCCACCATGGGGCCATGCCAGTAGCGGGGACTAAGTTGCCCAGTGAGAAATATATTAACTAAACCCAGGCCTCAAGTAGAGAGTTCCTGCAAAGAAATAAAATCCTGGGTTGTTAAGTAGTGCTAACCTGCTAAGCAAATGACCAGAGCTCCCTCTGGCAGTACCTGAGAAAGCATACCACAGCGCACACTGAAAAAGAAAAGTCCAGCGCTACCCCTGAATCAGTCCCTCCTTTATATTAAATAAAGAACCAAGGGGTACAAGCCTGGTAAATCAACAATCCCCTACTGCATATACAAATTGGCACCAGACAAGCTCTTTTCAAAGATACCCCCAAATAAACAGTCCTTCAATTGAAGCAGTCTCCTGATAAAATCCACTGTCCCAGGAGTAAATAGGATGTACAAGTGTTTTGAAAAACTAAATGAACACAACAACATGATGTCCCTTCAGCCATCAATATCAGGCTCTCACAGTCTCGAACAGCTATTATCACTCATCCCCATCACACATCTCGAAGAACAGCTTCATCCCTTCAATTCAGATCTCCCACTTCAGGAAATGCAGGGCATGTCATGGATCATGAAACAGATAAGGCAGGGCTAGTTTTAAGCCAGAAAGTGCAGCATCTGGATCATCATAGGCTGACCAGGTACCAGCCACTTGCACCTGCAGCCTAGCTGGGTACCCCATTCTGAACTTAAGCCCTGCAGCAATGATCTTGGATACTATAGGGTGGAATGCTGTGTGTTTCTGTTGGACAGAACCCAGTAGATCTTGTGCTATCCTGAGTTTAGTATTCTCCCATCTGACTTCCTGTACCTCTTTAACTTTTGCCAGAAAATGCTGCCGTTCAGATAATTCAAAACGGCATATAATAGGATGAGGTGCAGCTCCTGAGGAGGCTTTGGCCATAAAGACCTATGTACCCTCGATGATGTACTTGGTCCCAAAAGAGAGGAACCGGCAATCCTTTCAACCAGCTTTTGAATAAATGCTGGTATTCTGGCCCTCTTCTCCCTCTGGAAGCCCAAGTATGACAGCGTTGTTCTTGTGGCTGGACCCTTGAGGTCTTCTAACTTTGTTTCGAGATGTGAAAGCTTCTCCCACATAGCCACAAGCCCAGGGTCAATCTTTCCACGCTTCTCTAGGGAGGAATTTGGGCTGTATTATCCGAGTTGTAACAGAGACCTCATCAAGTTTTAGATAGAGATTTGAGCTCCAAAGAAATTTCCTTTACTTCCTCATGGAAGGGCTTGAATTCCTCCAAAAACCTGCTCAAGATTAGCAGCTCCTGTTCCATGTCATAGCTCAAGTGTTCTGGCTTGTCTGACCCTTCGAGGTCCGTGATTTCTTAGAGCCTTCTAGGGGTTGACGAGTGGGGTATGGTTTCTGCGCCTTCTTCATGTAGACCTCCATCGATGTTCCAACCCACTAAACAGAAGCTCGGATGATAAGAAGGCAAAGTTAGGTAGATTTAGAGGTTTTAGGCAGTTATGTTGATCCAAAATACAAAATTATTAAGTTGGAAGACTGGAGCTGCAAAGAGGAGCTTCTACCAGGTACCCTGCATCACGTGCCCCCGATCCATGCTTTTTGAAAAGTGTGGTACATATCCCACCATTGTAGCCCTTATACAATTTTAAATCTAAAATGTGATCTCATTCTGACTAAACTCATATTTGTATCTCAAACAACTACTGGTACCTTCCATCCACTTAATGAACCTAGAAAACTGCTCACTTGTACCTTTCCATATTATCAAAATATCATCTATAAAGCACTGCCACAAATTCAACTTTGGCAAGAAAATATTTGTGGTGGTGCTATACAGATAGTCCTTCTCCCATTTCCTGTAAATAGGTTCACAAAACTTGGAGCCATGGCTGTACCCATGGCTGTGCCATGATTTGATGGTACAATTGGTTCTAGAAAAGAAAGATATTTTCTGCAAAACCATTTCTGCTAAATTTACCCAAAATTCTGTAGGGTCTTCAATGCATTCTGCCTCTGTCCTTATGTCCAGAAAAAGCTAAAGAGTTTAAACTTTCCTAATGTGAATAACAGTGTACAATGAGTTCACATCCATTACTGCAGTTCCACATACATGTCTTCCATCAATCTAACTACCTCAGTGGAATCCCTTATATAAGATTTTAAGTTCTGCACCAAGGGCTATAAAACTTGTCAAAATACATGGAGGGGGTTCAGTTAACTACCCTGCCCCAAGACTACAGGTTGACCAGAAAGTTGAACTGGGTTTTATGAATTTTGGGTAGAGCATAAATCACTGGGATTACTGGGCAGTTAACAGTGAGAGTGCTATAAGAACATCAGTGATGTAACCCCTGATGTGGCTCTCCTTAAGTAGGACATCAATTTAACTTTTGAACTATTGTATGACAGATCTAGTGACTTTTCAATTAAAGGATGTATCACTTAATCTCACAACCTCCTCAATGTAGTTTTGGTGTTCAAAATTACCACTGCCACTCCCTTATCCACAGCTTTAATATTAATGTTATTGTTCTTGCTAAGTGCTATTAAAGCACATCATTCTTTCTTACTACAATTCTCTATGTAAGGACTAGATACTGTATGCTGTAACTTCTCTAGATCCATTTCACACTTGTGTATAAACATACTGTAGAAACCACAGGATTTCAAGGGGACAATATTCAGATCTGGGGTTTAACGAGCAAGAAATAACATTAGTGAGGCTTTGATCTTCATCCTCAAAAATACATTTTAATGATAAATTACATCCTAATTTGTGTAAATCAACATATGTGTTGAAAACAATTTACATCTGTTCAAAACAGAAAGATAGACCCTTGCTTAAAACAGATAATTCTGCATCTGTCAAGTTGTAATCAGACAAATTAATGATACGCATTAAATCAACATTTCCTGTACAATCTTTGCTACAGACTGCTGAAGTGGAAATCATTAACAAAATCAGTTATATCTATAATTATAGAATTCTGACAGTAGGAGAAATGACTATAGGATCAAGGGAAATGGGATGGGGTGGTGGTCATCATGTTCAGAGTGGAGCCCTTATCTGTCCTGTTTATTGTCTGTTGTATTAGTAGACTTTCCTGCCTCTTCTTCCATGCTGACCCCCTCCTCCTCCTCTTTGGAAATGAGCAGATTGAAATTGTATTTTGCACTGTCTTTGACTGCACCTTGTCCCTGGGTGTAATTGGGGAGTGACCCATTTCTGATTCCCCTAACTCCCTCCATGGGGGCTCCTGGATTCATCAGTGTCTGAGGGCCTGTTGAATAGTCCAAAACTGTTTTATCATCCTCTAGACTGCTTGTACCATTGTTGCCTCTTTTCAAAATAGATTTGGGTCCCACTTTTGTATCTGTCCAATTAAATACTTGGTCATTCTGATAGTCTCTCTCATCTCTCAGAAATTTCTTTGCTTCTGTTTCTTAATCCTAACATCATATTTTGTAACTTTCTCCATCAGCAATCTATTTAGTCTGTCGCATTCTGTTTCATTAGTATGGAATTTGAGTAAAGCTTCCACCTCACCAATTTCAATTGTAAGTTCATCCTTACAGGCTGTGCAAATTCAAGGCTGCTGTTTTGACAGAAAAGAACTTTGGTTTCAGAGCAAGATACAGCAGTCTAGAACTACAGATTTTTTACTGATAAAATCACTTCTATCTCAGCAGGAGTTAGTACCTGTTTGGATTAAGCAAACAGATACTTTTTTAGAAGAAGGGGTCTCATTTAAGGAAAAAAGGATGAAAACCACTGTGTGTTTCTCTGAGGAAGGGGCTGTATCAAGCTTAATTTACTGAGTCAGAGCAGAGGTTATTCTAATTGGGGGTGTGGCTTAGCACTTTAGGATTACAAATGCAGATGTCTTCAATTACAGCTTCCTGCTGTTTTTGACAGTACAGAACTTTGGTTTCAGAGCAAGATACAGCAGTCTAGAACTATAGATTTTTACTAAATGCCCTCCTTCCCACCTAAGCCAGTTTTACTTTTATAGCCACTGGATTTGACTGACAACAGGAACTTCCTGTTTGGCAGTAGGAAGGAAGGATCACTGAGACACAATAGTTTCATCAACCTTGAAGGAACCTAAAAAATAACTCTTTCTCCCTCCCCAGCTGCTGGAGGTCTGAATCCAAGCGCGGAAGAAGGAGACAACTGAAGACTACAGGAAGTTCATGTCCCAGAACAGGAAGGGCAAAAGTTGTAAGGGCACATAGGCAGTAGGAAAGTAAGTGTAAAAAGACATAGAGGGAGGAGACAGTAAGCATACAAAGCAACAGGAGAGGGACACAAAATAAGTCAAGCTGGGAGTGGTGCAGTGCAATGGCTGTGGGGCAGCAGTTTTCTGGGAGACATTCTGGAGGCTGCGATGCTGCCCTGTTTGCAGGCACCTCTCTGGTCTGAGGAGGAGGTTGCCCATCTCCAGGCTGACCTGGCCTAGATTTGTAAAACCTCTTCCCCACACAGAGACCACCAGGGCCACCACCATTACCTCAGAGGTTGCCAAGAAAGACGAGTGGTTGGACCAAGGTGGGCTCAGGAAGGAGACGGTGGTGGAACAGAGGTGCATCCCTCCAGTTGTACCTCTCCACAATTCATATGCTGTTCTGGCAAAGAGTGGTTCCTCTATGGAGGCACCTGCAGTAGAGACCAAGGAGGATGCTGGGAACCTCCACAAAGGAAACCCACAGGAGGGTGGCACAAGACCCCACAGGGAAAGAAACAACTCCTGGTGGGGACTCAATCATTTGGGGTAGAAGTGGGGAAGAAGGGATAAGGAGGTAGGTGCCTGCCTGCCCAGCACCATGGCTCGGAGGGACAGGAAGTGAATCCTCAGGATCTCGGGGCAGCTGCAGGGAGGAAGCCAAACAGTGTGGTTCACAATAAACACAGCCATAGAGTCAAGTCATACAAAAACAAGAGTATTGGACTTTAGGAAGGCTGACTTTGGAAAATGAGAGAATGTCTCAGAAATGCACTATCAAATGGGCAAGAAGGAGGGATGGAGGAACAATGGAGAATAATCAAAACAGCCATCACAGAGGCAACAAGCCTTTGTGTGAAACAAATCAACAAAATAAAATGAAGGAAAAAACCACTATGGTTCTCAAAAGAGGCGGCAGGATGGTTAAGGAGAAAAGGATAGCATTCAGCAAATATAAGGAAACACAGAAGGAGCAGGACAGAGAACTTTATCAGTTAAAGCAGAAGAAGGCAGGAAGGAAGTCAGAATAGCAAAGACACAAACTGAGGAAAAGATAGCCAACTCTGTTAAGAAGGGGAATAAAATCTTTTATAGGTACATTAGGGAGTGAAGAAAGACCAAGGGAGGATACATAGACTTAATAAAGGGAAGGAATGTGGGCAGAGGGCGACAGTGAAAAGCAGGGATACTGAACAAATATTTCTGCTCAGTATTCACAAGGAAGAGGAGGGGAGGTACCAAAACCAAACAAGGGAGAAACTCTGAATGGGGGTCAATACAAGTCCATTCACAGAAGAAAGGGTTTGAAAGAACTCTTGAAACTGAGGGTGTACAAAGTAATGGGGCCTGATGGGATTCACCAAGAATTCTACAAGAAATAAGGTAGAACTAGTAACACCATCTACTACTCTCTTTAACAAATCATGGGAGGATGGGGTGGTACCTGAGGACTGGAGGAGGGCAAATGTGATTCCACTTCACAGAAGTGGGAGCAGGGCAGAAGCAGGAAACTACAGACCAGTTAGTTTGACTTCAGTGGTAGGGAAAATGATGGAATCACTTCTGAAGGAAAGAATTGTTGAGTACCTAGAGGCCAGTGGGCACAGGACCCAAGGCAGCGTGGTTTCAAAGCAGGAAGGTCATGTCAGACGAACCTAATAGATTTTTTTGACTGGGTGGCCAAGTAGTAGACCAAGGGAGGGGCTGTGGATATGGCCTACCAAGATTTTGTAAGGCATTTGACACAGTCTCACAGAAAAGATTAATATACAAGTTAGCCAGCCTTGGAGTGGGTTCTAAAGGGAGCATGTAAGGGCAGTGAACAGAGGAGACTTGTCTTATGCTATTGCAAAACACATTTCAGAGAGTGGAACTGAAAATCATAAATTCAGTTTCACAGGTGTTGAATTGGTTGGTTTGGGAATAAGAGGGGGAGATATGAAGAACATTCTGGGCCAGAGAGAAACTTATTGGATTTTTGAATTGGGGCAAGATATAATAAAGGATTAAATGACAGTATAGACCTTGCAGCATTCTTAAAGAAATATAGATTTTAGAAGTCATATGGACATACATACTTCCATATATGAAAGGGTTGCCCTCATTGGTAAAAAGTAGAACCTATATATTAAAACAAGCATATAGAAATGAAGTGCCTAAAACAAGACTGATTATGCACAATCCACCACACTGAAGAAAGATATGAAGTCTCATTTAAACATAAGATCGACTATACTGGCTAAAATGAGCTACATTAAGTACAAAGCTGAACGTAATGGCTCAGAACATCCACTCTGTTTCATTATAAAAATTCAATTAGTGGACTCTGTGGAGATATAGAAGATGTGATGATGATACATAATTTAATCCAGTTCCATGTGAATGATGTGTTGAACTTAATTGAGTTACACATGTTTTAAACAATTAGTTGTTCACTAGTTTGCATTAAATACATTGAAGCACTGTTTGCTTTATAGGCTTGTTAGCAACACGTGATGTGAATTTGTATGTTATAAAATAAGCACTCAGTGTTGTTTTTAAATTACTCTGAAGTAGCCTGACAGCATCGCCAGGGGAACGTTAGTCTGTTCACTTGCCATTTGGCCAGTGTTTTATTAATTTTGCATATTTTGTAGATAATGGCTTTAATAAATCAAGTCTTGAAACTTAGTTGCCAGCCTGTATTGTGGGTGCTTATCTACTCTTCACTTTGCATGAATTTCTGAACTCAGTAAAGCACCACACTAAGTCTCCAGGTGCTCACATATCTTTTTCAAATTATACTGGCTAAATGCAGTATAAAACTGTAAAATCAGGAGGCTATTGCAAATGACACATTGCATCACCTCTGGTCTGTCTTGGGTTAATGTATAGTAAAATGTGTTCAAGCAGGGCATCGTACAACAGCAATGAAGCCACAAGCATTCATCATTGACAAATGCTTGTTTCCATATCTGTTTTGTGACTCTGAAAAGTATTTGTTGTTTCATGAAGTTGCTTAAAGTGAGCAGGGCAGTAGTTTCCTGATTTCCTGATTCTTCTAAAGTAAAAGGCTGTTTCTGAAGGTACTTGGATGATTTATGGAGGTTTAACAGGGATTGTCAATTTGTTTTACCCCTTTTGGTTCAGTAATTTGAATTGTTATCTCCTTTTTTATGTCTTGCTGAGTTCATGATGAAAGCCACTCAAAGTGTTTGTGTGTGTGTGTCTATCTTGAAAGGTCACTGTTTACTTCTGATGCACTTTTAAAAGGGACTTATGTTTCTCTTGGTGACATCTCCCACTCCATACCCAGCAGATCTGTTGAATGCGTAGAGGTTCCACTCCCTCATAACAACACATAGCTGGGGGAGGAACACTCTTCAGTTAATGCAGAAAACAGGGACCTGATTTCTTTCCTATCCTGCATAACAACAAGGGCATACCGTGTTAATAATTCAGACTTCTTTTTCTGAAGACATACAGTCTGCATGGCTCCACCCATGCAGTTGCAAAATCAGAAATCATGGTGAGCTTCAGCATAGGCATTGCAGCATTTAAAATAGAATATTCCTTACCTTTGTTATTTGTTATACAGATTTACCCCATTTTCATTATATTTTAATACTGTAAACAATGATCACATGAGTTTCAAAGTCAATGCTGTGATCTAGCCATAAGATGGTGCTGATGTGAGATGTGATTTTGTCATCAAGTGAGACGGCTACCAAAGACAAATAGAAGCCCTGTGTACCGCCTATTTCAACTCATACTGTAAATCATCTAAAACCAACAAATGTGCTAATCAGCACCTAACACATACATCAGATTGTGCATAACAAAGGTAAGGAGCGCATATTTTAAGATGCCACCTCCAGCTCTGGCTCACCATGATTTCTGACTTTTTAACTTAGTGACCCCAGAAAATAGCTGTTTAGATGCCCTTTATGCACCTGATCCCAGGACTCTGAGTGCCCTGCATCATAAAACACAGAATCCCAACACAATCAATAAGTACAAATAACATTAAAAATATGCAAAACTGTCTGCAGATTGCTAAAAGAAATCTGTGTCGTTAATTCCACTCAAAAGCATGTCTGAACAGGTAGGTCTTCAGCCTCTCTTAAAGGTCTCCACTGAGGAAGCCATCCTCATAGATCTAGGTAGAGGTAGTCAGAAGTTAAGAAATCTTGGGCCCAATATTCAAATTCATGCAAAAGCAGACTGCAAAGTCTGCACTGCACTTGCGATTACCTGGGTGCCCCAAGGTGCAATATTCAGTTGAATAGAACACTGTACTTATTTAACTGAAAATAGGGCCATGTCAGCCCAGTGATAAACCACTTAATGCTGCCCTGACAAGGCTCCCAAAGTACACCATCAGAATGGATAACATTGGAGTGCTATTTGCATTATTCAAAGGGTCCATGTAAATAAGCCCATTGGGCATGCAAGGCACTAAAGCACTAAGGAGCAATTTGCATGCCGTTATGTTCTTATTTGTAAGGATAGCAAGGCAGGTTAGAACAGTGTTGCTCCCACCAATTGCCCAGTCCCAGATGTGTACATACCCTGATACTAGAGGTTCCCCACCGATCACAGGCCTATTCTGTACAATAATACCCCTGGTGCTAGTGGTCCCCCACAAATCACTGGCTTGTTCTATAAAATAATGTCTTCCTGATGCTTGCTGTCCCCCAATCAGCAGACCCATCGTAAATATTAGCATTCCTGGTGGTAGTGGTCCCCACTCCTTTCCACTACCAGCCGAGAAGTACAAAAATAAAACTCCCTGGTGTCCAATGGCTCACCCCATGGCACTGGGTGTACCTCCACTTACCTTAGTATTATCTGCAGTGCATGGAATTGTATGCTACTGCATAGCCCTCCTTACATCTCTCAGGAGGCCCCTATATGCACAGGCAGTGAGTGACTGCCTACTTATACTGTAGAATAGGGCAAATCACTCTGTTCTATGAATAAGAGGTGTGCTCCTGCCTGGACATACAGAGGCTTTCTGAAGAGGTGTGAGGAGGGATGTGCCAGTTGTCATGTTGTCCTGCAGCACCACAGAGAATGCTAAGGTGAATTTGGGATATGCCCAGTGCCACAGGGTGGGGACGACTGGACACCAAGGAAGTTTTTTTGGTACTTCAGGCTGGTGATTGGGGACCACTACCACCAAGGATATTAATATTTAATTTGGGGCTGGCAACTGGTGGGGGAACTAGCACAGGAGATATTATTTTACAGAATGGGATAGTGATTGGTGGGGGACTACAAGCATGATGAAGATACTACAGTATTTTACAGAATGGGTCAGAAATTGGCGAGGGGCACTAACATCAGGGAGATATTATTTTATGGAACTGGCCAATGATCATCGAAGGTGTGCCAGGGACCATATGGGTGATTGTGCTCTGCTAGCAGCCAACCAGCTAGGTGGCTACATTACCTGCATCAGCTGCACAGAGTTAAGTCAGGATTTTTGTTCTGTGATATTTGCACTGCACAAAATGACTACACAAAACATTTTTGTGCAACAAAAGCTGCTGATTATGGGGTAGCATGGCTATTTATGCCATGCCCCTCCCCTGCCTCACACATACATTGGGCCCAATTCTCAAAGCCCTTAGAATGACACAAGATACCTGCATCACACATAAATGACACGGGTGGCAACTTGAATCAAAAATTGTACCCTGAGCTATTCTGAAAAGCAGCCTGTGTCAAATATAGGCTGCATGCACCAAATGGAGCTTGCACCAGCCTTGCAACATAAAATGAGCTGTGGCATGGTCCTGTGGTGCTTGTAGAAGATGCAGGCTGCCATATTAAGGCAGCATAGCACAGTGGCTTGTGGCAGTATATCACACTGGTTTAAGGTTCTGAGCTACAAAATGGAGACCTGAGTCTGAATCCCATAGCCCCTACTTGCATACTGTGTGACCCTGAGCAAGTCACTTAACTTCCCTGTGCTCACAGATCATACCTGTAAACAAGCTTCAGTTTAGTGTTTCTCTCCTGGTATAAAAAATATAGATATTCCCTAAGTTGGTATTCTCAAAACCCTCCCAGAGTGCAATGGTCTGACTACTGTTAGACTAGCCAAGCACTGGTCCAACAATATTTAGAAATCCTTTGAGAGGGTTGCATACAGTACCCATACCAGTGTATGTGGTGTCCCCAATCCACTAATATTAAACTATTAATATCCCTGATAATCTAGGAGACCCCCTCCCAGCCTTGATTCCTTGTTATCATAATAAAATGATACCTGGTGATCTAGTTGCCCCTCCTCGATCCCTGATGTCCCCAATAATTAGTTATAATTATAATTCCCTAGTGGTCTAGAGGACCCCATGCCAGGCCCCAATTCACCCTTATCATAATAAATGATCCCTGGTGACCTACTGCCCCCTTCCAGATTCCCATGTCCCCAGTAAATACTTTTGATTTTAATTCCTGGAGGTCTAGTGGCCCCCTTTACTGATGTCCCTAATAAATATTTATATTTATATTCCATGGTGATTTAGTGGCCCCCAAGCCTCAAGCACCTATTAGGAAATAATAAAACATCATTGGGGTCTAGTGGACCTAACCTCCCACCCCAGCAGACAGTGCCCCACCACCCCACTCCACCTATCCCCAAACCAAGCCAGTGACTGGCACAGCCCACTGCTCACCACCACGGCTAGCCACCAGCTCAGCTCCCAAAGAGCACTGCACTCTAAATAGTACATACCTATTGATTGACAGAGCTGGGGGCACTAAATCACCAGGAAATATAAATATAAATATTTATTAGGGACATCAGGGAGGGTCCACTAGACCACCAAGGAATTATAATCAGAACTATTTAATCTGGACATTGGGGAACAGGGAGGGACTGCTAGTTCATCAGGGATCATTTTATTTGATAATGGGGATCGGTGCTGGTGGGTCTGCTAGACTACCAGGGAATGCTCATGGACATTGCCACATATTCTTCCATGTCTTGGAGCAACCTGTCCAGGTGCACCCTCTGTTTGATGCACTGCTATGGTTGGCACAAGCCATGGGACTTTGCCACAGAGACCCTACTGGATGGAGAATCAAGCACACGGTCCCTCTTGCACTGGTATTGGTGCAAGTCGCCTTTGATGCGACTTGTGCCAACTTTTGAGAATTGCACCCATTTTGTTTGCAAGGGCACTATCCTCTTTGCCTGAGCTGAGCAACAGTCCCTTTTGAATAATGGATCCAGCATAACCCTGGTTTCTGTGGACAAAGACCAGTTAGTGCCTGTGCAAACTTTTGAATATCAGGCTTCTTATAAACAATGCCAGGTCAACAAAATCAAGTGTAAACTGTCTTTAAAACATTTCAATTAACATTTACTTCCTGAGGGCATGATTTGTGTTGGAGATGTTGTCTTACTGGTACAACTGCTGACCTGTGATCCCACCATAGCAAAACTTAACTTTATCTGACAGCATCCCAAAACAGAAACTGACAAACATCCTCATCGTTAGCAGCAGATGGCATTTAGCAACTAAGGAGGGGGGACCAGAGAGAGAGAGAGACTTCACCTAAAGTACAAATAAGAAAAGTGCTTCATAAAAATAAAATTAGATAAAACTGTCACAGGCACTAATTTCCCTAGTGCTCTGCTAGTGCAGCTGGTGTGGAGAGAAAATGGAGGAAAATGGCATAGGGGCTTAATGAAGCCCAGCATGGCTACATTTGCACACACACCGCCGCTCTGCCACTTACTTGGTCTGCTTCAGATATGTTGACTGGGTGGGCAGGACAGACCTTCTCTCTTATCCCTGCCGTGAGGGGAAGCTCATGGGGAAATGACATGACATGACCATGGTAGTTGACTGGGAGGGAAGGTAGATGATGCAGAAGGCTTGGGACTAGACCGAGAAGTTGCCCTCTGGATGCAAGAGGATAAAAGGCATATAAAAAAGGGACGATTTCCAGCTTATGTCTGTGGATAAATGTATGTAATGAAGATGTTGGATAGCTAGTAAACAGACTGAGAAGCCTCAAATAACTAATTATGCACTTTTCTGATTCTGTGAATAGAGCAACTATCTAATCTACAACTGCAGGCATGTGTACAGCCTACATTACACAGGTATGTGGGGCTTCACCATTTGTATGTTTGTACACCAGACAGGTACTGTATAGTAACCTTTTTGTCTTGTCCAATTTAGCCAATCATAAATAGATCACCATTTTGCATGTATCATTAGCATGACACTCTCAGTTTTCAACCCTTTCTAGTTCATTTATTTCATTTTTTGTTTTCGGTAATTGCACAAGACAAATTCTGCCTATTTTCAGGTGCGACCCAGGGGAGGGAATACAGATGAATGCCAACTAGAGATGCAGTGAATTTAAATTCCGCCGGAGAAGTGAACGTGAAGTGGGCACTTTGTGTTGCCACTCACATGTGGAGTGGGCAATGCAAAGTGCTTCATCTACTTTGTCATTACCACTGTATTAAGGTGGAATGGCAAATGGCGTAAGGTGAAGTCATTGTTTTAATGGACTTTGCATTCTCATTATGATTCTAAGTGACCCACTTGGTGTTTCAGATTTGGCAGCCACCCCCACACATCACATGGCTTACAGTACTGTAAGTCACATGCTCTTTAGCTAAGCAGGAAGAAAATGAGTCATACAAGCAGACACTTTTACTTTCTCCTGTGTAGACAGAGAGAGAGTAGTGTGTTTTGTGACTGCTGATACTTTGAGATCAGAGAGGAGGAGATTTAAACTTTGATTTAGAGCCAACAGCTTTTAACAGCTACATTTTTTTGTCTTTTCTGTACTCTTTTTACTTAATTTGCTCTTTCTGTAAATTTTATTTTTCTTACAGGCTTAAAATACATCCAAGTAACTATTAAAAATTAATGTTGTGATTCGTGATGTGAACGTAAATCATGATTTCTGACTGCATTTGTGACCGTGATGATGATAAAATGCAAATGCCTACAGCTGTACTTCCCGCCCCCCAGATGAGGTGTGACACAAAACTCCCTGACTTAAAAAACACTCATTAATGAGTACAATGGTGGGTGGTGAAGCATGGAGAGATACTACATAACAGGCTTAAAATACATCCAAGTAACTATTAAAAAAATTAATGTTGTGATTCATGACATGATCATAAACCACGATTTGTGACTGCATTTGTGACCGTGATGATGAAGAAATGTAATGCCTACAGCTGTACTTCCCTGAGCTCCGATGAGGTGTGGCACAAAAACTCCACGACATAAAAACATTCATTAATGAGTACAATGGTGGGGTGTTGATGAAGCATGGAGACATACTACAAAACAGGCTTATAACACATCCAAGTAACTATTAAAAAGATTAATGTTGTGATTTGTGACATGTGATTATAAATCGTGATTTGTGACTTGCATTTGTGACCACACCATGATGATGAAGAATTGATTTGTATCACGAATGACTCATGATAATGGGCTTGACTTAAAACGCATAATAATGAGTACAATGTTCATGCAGAATTATGTACCACATCTGTCCAGTACTCTGAAGGAAAGCCAAAGAAACAACTGTGACTTAAGTAAGAGATGAGATTGGGCTCTAAAGAGATGCAAAATAGACAGATTAAGATTGTGCTGTGCACTGAAGAGATGCAGCTGCAAAGGAACAACACCTAACCAGTGCTCACCTTCGAATTCAAAAATCTGGAAAATAATTCTTTCAGTTGGGGCAGGCTATGGGGGAAGTACCACTGTTGCAGTAATAGTCACTAGTACTAGTACTAGTACTTGTACTAGTACTAGTAAAGATACCACAAAGAAGTACAAAATTACACAGCTGCAGTGGATAGCATAGCAGGTTCACATTGCTGAAATTAAGTGACACAATAAAAGATGTCTGACTTGATGACTCGCGTCACGACATACTCACACACACTAAGTAATGCATAGCAAATTGAAAACTTCGTAATATAACCACATATTTTAAACAAACTAAAATTATGCACTGCTGCACTACAACAATTGGCAAAAATGGCAAGAATTATTGAAAATATTACCGTGTGTACAGTAACACAGTTATACAAGAAAAATATCACCAAAACAGAAAGCTCTGTCTCTTTTCTCCAAGTTAATCTACCACACAAGAGATACACCCTCCCCAAAGCACACTTCCACTGTCTCTCAGTACACAGAGTGAATATTGTACATTTACATTCAAAATCCACACACAAACAATAAACGCTCAATGATATAAGCAGAGGAGGGTTTCCTATAATCGATGAACTAAAGTTTTAGCAAAACAAATGACCCCAAAAGGCTTTTTCAACAGCTTTTAGAAGGTTTTGAATCACAAAGCTCTCAGAGTAGATTCTCTCCTACAGCTTCATATGCGTACTACCCCAAACAGAGGCTGTGCAGAACAATCTAGATCGGATGTGACCTGAAATCCCATGAATCACTGCAAATTCACCTTTGGAGCTTAAAAACAAGGTGAAGTGAGGCAGAGTACATTATTTTCAATGTACTTCACCTTAAGAATTGGTGGAGTAGTGTTTTGGGAGGCAAAGTAAACAAAGCCATTGTTTTCAATGGACTTGGCCTCATTATAACAGTACTCCACTACGTGCGAGAACTGCTCCATTCCGCCTTCACTCTATTTGGATCACTTTGTCAGAGTGAATTGGGGCCACTTGCCCACCACTAATGCCAACTGACCTTACCCAGATTAAGCTGTTGGTGGTATTTTAGTGAATGAGGGAATTTGGCCAGGGCACTGGGAAATTCCCTACTGAGCAGTGGGGGCACTCAATCCCGTTTGTGTGTGGAACTCTGTCTTGGAACACAGTGGCATCCATAGGAGAGCAGAACACCATAGAGAAAATCATGGAGGAAGACTCAAGGAATATACAAGAAGTTGGTCCTCATATTTCAAATATACATTTGGAGAAAATCACCAAAATCCACAGCACTGTGAAATCCTGCCTGATGGTAAAGAGGACTGGAGACAGCACTTGATACAAACATCTGACAAGTGGAATGAGATTTAGCACAAGCACAACAACAGCAACTGGCAGAGGCTGAAAAGATGGGAGTAGAAACGTCCGCACAGAAGGAATTGGCAGCGCTTCTGAAAACCACATCAAAGCCCCTGTTTGTTTTCGGAGTTAAGCAACAACAGGGCTGGAAGTTTCGCAACAATCACGGACAGAGGCAGTGCAGTCACAGCAAGGGAAAATTGGTCACCGGACAAGGCACTATAGAATGTTGGCTGGAAATGCCTTGCGAATGGGCAATGGATAGCAGATCCAGAGCAAACAGCACCACCACAGCTAGAAACAGAACAAGAGGTAGTGGGCTCCAAGATGCCACAATGCAGGCTGCAAATATTCCAAAACAACACAGGAACCACAGGTAAAATTTCTTTTCACCATTAGGATCACAGAATGAACTTTTGTTTGACACTACTCAAGGGAAATGGAGCAGGTCCAACTTTACCCCAGCACCTGTGCTACAGAAAGAGTGCACAAATTACAGTAGAAATACCCACTGAAAGAGATGGGAGGGGTGAACCAACGTTAGACCTAACTCTTCAAATCATTTTAGCAAAATAATAGAGCTTGCAAACGTAAAATGCCATTAGGCTGCGATACCTGGGGCAGGGGTCCAATGAACCACCAGATAGACAGTATGTTGACAAATTATTTTACAGCAATCTTAGGCTTTATAGCAGGAGATGTATAGCTGTAATCCATATTATGGGGAACATTCTTTTGATATTAGTTTTCAAAAACCAGATCTTTTGGAGAGTTTCTGGGCTAGATATTCTGTCCTTAAAACAAATCTCTTATGGACACTCTTCCAGGTAATCCCCGTAGAAAGCATACAGCCTATTATATTACTGTATTATTCAGAAACAAGGGGTAAATATTGCTGATATTATTCTTTGGTTGGAGTGACATTATGAAGTAGAAGGCTTACCTGAACCAGTCTTTGATTGTGAAGGATTTTGGAATGGGGTGGAGGATAAAGGTGGAATTGACCCAGCTACAACAAGATTTTCATCATCTGCCCAATTGCTTTTTCTCAGTAGGATTAAGGGTTTTATTTTCTATCCCAGGCAACTGAGAAAGTACTATGAATGTGGGTCAACCAGACATAAGAGTAATTCATGATGAAATTCAATGTAATAACTGTGGAGAATTGGGACACTCTGGGTGCTACTGTTTTAATACCCTATTTGTAACCTCTGTGGAGATGGTGGCACCTTTGCTGACTGTCCAAAGGCAGCACATAATACAGAGGATGCAGATTATGGCATACAGAACTATTATCTTTCTAAGGCATCTAGAGACATGTTGAATCCTTCCAGGCCTCAGACTGCTTCTGATCCAGTGCACCAAGATGGTCTAGTTGTACCTATGCTGAAGCAACAAAACAGAATCCCCCACCACCATCAAGAGTATCTTTGCAGCCTGCACCCATCCAACCTGTTCCTTTTAATTCTATGTCCCTGTCTGTAGATCAAGAGCAACAGGGAATAGAAGTGCATCCTATGGCATCTCCATCAGCATCGATATTGGAACTGTAGCCTACCACATCACCAAATAATTCAAACCTGGGAAATTGAGACACATCATCATATGGTGGGAATTATAGTGTCCAATAAATTTGAGGTACTATTACAGGATCAACCAGAGGAAGGAAGTATATCAGAGGCAGAATCATGTGCTTCTTCACAAATGGAAGCAGTGTCAGAACAAAGCATGAATTCTGCCTCAGTCAAAGCCCCCAAAAAAGGAAAGGGTTCTAATCTGGGAGACAGAAAGAGTGCAATAATAAAACCTAGTCCAACCTAAAACACTTGGTTGAACTCTCATCAAAAGTTTGACATGTCGATAGCAAGTCTAAGTGCAAATAGTATTCATTCGGAAAAGAAAAGATTAGCCACTTATGCATTATTTTCTGAGTATAAACATGATATTTAGTTAGCTGACTCACATAATTTTTCCACAGCCTCAAATGCTTGGTTTTGGGGTCCCAGTTACTGGCTGGGGGTATGGAAATAGTTAGTGGAATAGGGATATGGTTTACATTTTCAGACTTTAAAGTAATACATATATAGATATTGACCAGGAATGGCATTATTAGTGGATGTTCAGATGGGGGATTCAAATTGATAAATATTTATGCAACCCAAGGGAAAGTGCTGAGGACTGATCTCTTGAAGAAAATGCAACCCTATTTATTTTCAAGTAAAAATATTATTTTCAGGGGATTTTAATGTTAACATACTACTGTCAGATAAAGGCAAAAAATGAAAACAATATTGTGATGCAAATTTCTTAATGATTTATGTCACAGAACAGGACACAGATATTTTTAGGTAGAACCACAACCAGTATTTACTTTTTTCAGGTAAGAAAAATCCAGAATAGATTATATTTTCATAACTCCTACTCTTTGTTTTAGTGAGATGAAAGTACAGGTAGTAGCAACCTCAGATCATGGATTAATTACCTTACTGATTTCAAATTTTCAAGAAACTACTAGAGGTCCGGGTATTGAAATTAAATCTTTCCTTACTAGAGATACCGAAGTTCTAACAGGTTTCAATATGTAATGGAAGCTAGAAAGTCTATATATTTTCTGTATGATTCAGCAAAAGTATGGTGGGAAGATACTAAAATGGTATTAGAGACTATTTAAAAAATAGGTAAACTAAAGGTAGATATAACACAGACACTTACAGTCTTCTTAGGAAAGAGTTACATCAGCCACATAACCCTCAAAATACAAATACATTTTTTATAAAGAGAGAATGTCACAAATCAAGCAGGAAATGATTACTTTACAATAAAACAAAATGAAATCTTTGAGCTTAGAGCAAAGATTTTGCACACAAGGTACAAAAGCATTTTAGATCCATATGATTTTTGCTAACAACAACAAAAGCAAAAAGAGATTAAACAAGTAAGATCAACAGAGGGGAGCTGAAAAACAAACAAGCTGAGATCTTACAGGAATTAGATTCATATATAGCAAAAACCTTTTGGCTGTTCCAGACATCCAAGAATCTGAGATACAGGAATGGATACAGGAGTGTAAGCTTCCAGAGATTCCAGATGATTTTGTTGGAGCATTAACTGCCCCAATAACAACAACAGAGATGCAAAATGTAATAGCACAGCTATACACTGGGAAATCTCCAGGCCCAAATGGGATACCAAATGAGCTGTAAGTACATATGGGTCAGATATTATTGACTGAACTCACACAAATGTTCAGAGACTGTCTGGAATCAAATGATCTCTTAACTACTTTAAATACAGGATTGGTAATTTTTATATAAGGTGGGAGACGGATTTGTTGCAGAACTGAGACCAATCACGCTATTGAATTCAGATATAAAATATTGACAAAAACTCTGAGCAATAGGATATTTGCAGTTTTGCCTGAAAATATTTCCCCACCAGTTTTGTTCAATACCAGGCAGACAAATAACAAATGGTTTGATATTACTAAGAGAGATAATGGAAAAAGGTTTTATAGGAGAAATTTAGGGTTTTTACTGAGTTTAGCCAGACAAAGGCATTTGAAAGAGTGGCACACTCCTATCTTTGGGCTGTTTTTCAGAAATTTAAATTTCCAGGTATTTTCATAGGATGGCTAAAACATATTACAATTCTGCTTTTTACAGTCCCTTTTGTCAATAGATATAGGAAAATCATGTAGAATTACAAGAGGTCTGAGACAGGGATGTCCACTTTGCCTGATATTGTATATTTTATCAACACAACCAGAAAAGTTTATTTAAAATCAACTATGATGGGCTTGTCTTTTCTAGTCTTACAGAAGAAGTGAAATATATTGTATATGCTGATGATCTCTGTTTTGATATAGCTGACCCGCTGCCTGGTGGAGTATTGAAGTGATGACAAATGACTTCACTCGAGGAAGGGTGCTCAGATAAACATCCCAAAAAGTAAGTGTTTATCTATAGGAGATTTACATTCTAGAGAGATGACACCATTGAACAAACCTATATCATCTTTCCCATGTAAAATTTTAGGAATATATTTTGGTACTGGGGACATGAGTTTTTAATTGGGAAATGGTTCTAAGTGAAGCTCAGAAAAATGTTATTAAAGGAACACAATTTTTTGTTGAAACAAAAAAGAATATACATTTTCAAAACATTTTTATTAAGTATGTTCCTGCATCTTAGTGTGGTTTATATGATTCCTCAAAGGCTAGAACTCGATTATACAGTGTGTTTTTTCAGGGAGGGAAGTCTTCTCAACCTGGTAAAACATAGAAACATAGAAACAGAGTTTGACTGCAGATAAGGACCACATGGCCCACTGAGTCTGCCCTTACCTACCTACAGGATAAGCTACTGATCCTAATTAACCAACAGCCTATTTCTTCCTACCCCCACAAGAATTGCCTTATGTCTGTCCCATGCAGTCTTGAATTCTCCCACAGTTTTAGACCCCACAACCTCCTCAGGAAGGCTGTTCCATGCATCCACCACCATCTCTGTGAAAAATATGCTCCTCACATTGCCCCTGAGCCATCCCCTCTATCTTCAAATTGTGTCCCCTTGTTCTTGCACATCTCTTTTCTGAAGGATGCTACCCTCTTGGACTTTGTTGATTCCACTGAGGTACTAAAACATTTCTATCATGTCCCCTTTTCCTCCTTTCCTCAAGGATATACATATTAAACTCCTTTAGTCTCTCCTCATATGGCTTCTCTTGCAGACCCTGCACCACTTTAGTTGCCCTCTTCCAGACTGCCTCCATCCTGTCTATGTCCTTGCAGAAATGGGGTCTCCAGAACTGGACACAGTACTCCAGATGGCTTCTCACCAACTGTCTGCACAGAGGGATAAAACTTCTTGTTTTCTGCTGGTAATGCCTCTCCTATACATCCCAGTGTCCCCCAGCCCTCCATACTGCCTTCTCACATTGCTTGCCAACCTTAAGGTCATCTGATATATTTACCCCAGGTCCTTTCCATTTTTATTGTTGCTACTACCTCTCATTGTATAGTCTTCCTCTGGGTTTTGTTTCCCAGGTGCATTATTTTGCACTTCTTTGCATTGAATCCAAGCTGCCATAATTCTGACCATTCCTCCAATCTTGCCAAGTCCTTCTCATATGATGTACTTGTCAATCAAGAAGGGAGACTAGGGATGGTACAACATGTACTCTTTTTCTTTTACATGTTCCTCAATAAAAATATATCACCTTAATTACAAAAGGTAGACAGGGTTTGGAATATGTGGATTTGGGATCAGGTAGGCCCTTGGTTAAATACATGGGGTCAGGACACCACAATTCCTAAACAAAATTCATTGCAAGGCTTATCTCCATATATGCAGCAATGTGTAGGTAAACTGAAACTTTAGAAAATACAAAAATCAGCTTGTCTTCCATTATCCCAGAAAGCACTGTGTCAAACTACTTTAGCTCAAAGCTTTTTTGAAAAAAAAAACATTTATATGATAAGCTGCAAGAATAAATTTCATGTACAGAAAAATATTAACTCAAAATAGAACACCTGCATATATGTGGTTACCCTTCATTAAGTGCCCACCAAAACTAAATGTTAAAGACAATTTGAAGCATAAAGACAGGAGTGAAAGAATGTGTCCCAGAACACGTTAGTATTCAACAGACACAAACAATGAAACATCTGTTTTTTGAGTGTCAATATATCATGTAATTTTGGAACTATTTATACCAGTATTAGGAAGATTCTCCTTTTGAGCTACTTACTCAGATATTCTGTTTTGGGTGATAATACCAGAGTCATGGCAAAGGTTACAACACAGATGCTGTTACCAAGCTTGTGTTGTATTAAATACCAAATCTGGCATAGTAGATGTCAATGGTCCTTAAGGAAATCTGGATAATGCCAGAACAACTCTTTTGGGCATTACAGGGAAAAATCAAAATATTTGCATAGAAGATAAGCAGAAATTATCTCTGAAATTATACAACAGCTGGTGGGATGGGACAACATGGTTAGATACTGGATTAATTATAAAGTTTGAATAGATAAATTGTGTTTTTGTTCTTCATAACTGTTAGAAATACTTACTTTAGTTTAAAACATTTAAGGAGGAGATACACTTTAAAAAGTTTTGTTTTGTTTTTCTGGTTTAGGCCGTATTAGTTACAGAAGGGAGATAGGAATAGATACCTATTTTGCTATTAAGAGTTTACTTATATCATTTCTGTACAACATTTTATTTTTTTTAAAAATCAGCCAATCCCATTTTTAGGGTGGGGAGGGAGACTTTTTGGAGTTGTATGAAGGAATAGATGTTTTTGGTTTTACATATGGTTTCTTGAATTAATCATGTTTTTGAATGGGTTGCAAAATTGCCAGAAGGGAATGTATGCTTTAAATACTTATTTTGTTTTCATGATTTGCTTTTGATTCTTTTGTAATGTATTATACTTTCTGAGTTGGAATAAAAATTCTCACTCTTAGGGATGGGAAGGGGATTTTTATGAATTGAATGAAGTATTATGTATTTTGTTATGTATATGGGTTTCTGATTTATATTATCATTTAGAATATGTTTTAATATTTATGGAAGAGGTTGTATGCTTTAAATACTTATTTTTGCTTAATGCTTGGCTTTCTGTTATTTTTGCATTGTATTATAATTTCTTGAAGTTTGAAAATAAATCCCACTACTCTTTTCAAGAAGTGCAATGGGATCTTTAACATCCACCTGAACTACCACCAAAACAGGCAGATAGGACCTCAGTTTAACATCTCACCCAAAAGATGGCACTTCAGGAGTGCTGCACCCCTCATGCTGCACTAAAGTGTCAGTATTGGGATATTAACCTAAGTACCTGGTGTGGATAGAACCCACAGCCTTCTGATCTCCTGGTCTCAGAGAGTGTGCTACCTGCTGAGCCACTGGCACTGACATATGCTGCAGTCCCATAAAAATGAATATATCTGAAGGTAGCAAGAAGTTACCAAACAAGGCATTTTTGAACCCAGGAACATTTGAATGGCACAGAATTTACTAACATTTTTAATGTTGGGTTGGCAGTGGTGTATAACATATCATATTTACACCTTTATCTCTTTGTTGCTATCAACAGAGGCCAAGGACAAAACTAGTGAATCATCTGAGATACAACCTCTACTGTGAGGTGGTCCCTCTTGGTAGCATTCAGTGTGATCAGGAGGCAGTATAGGTAAGGCTGCAGTCTCACTGAGTATGAAGCATCTGAGGTACCCTCACCCATGAGGTGTGGTGCCCTAATAAAGAAGTTCAGTGTGATGATCAGTTGGGCAGTATGAGTTTGCCTATACTGTGATTATGAATGCTGTACCTGTTATATACAATAGAAAGGACTTAAGTTTCCAGTTCTGTCAATCTGGTATCTTTTATGAGAGCAACATTTATCAGGAAATAACTAACTAGCCAGCTAATGCAGTAACTAAACAAATAAATAATAGCTTAATTTCAGCAAAGTTTGATGTTTGGTCAAACATGAAGTTCATGTGCAATATCAAATGCTATGTAAATAATCCTCATCTTTTGAAATATAAATACAGTGACCATCCCCATTTACCAATTTAATGTAAAGAATGTGTGCCACTGGTAATACACTGTACAGTGACTACCTTCACTCTATGAAATAGAATGCAATTACATATGCTAAGGTAAATGGCATTTAAAACTCTATTATTTCTCATACCTGTGGGTATCCATAGAGCCCCAAAACTCTAGCCATGGGAAGGGCAGCATTTGACTGCACATCTCCAAGGATACCAGATAACGGTGGATGGAGCTGGCATCTGTAATTGGGAACAACCCTCTCTCCAGATAATATCCCAAAATTCCACCAAGTGCTCTAACTTCAGAATAGCATGAGTCATACACCTTAAATCCCAGTGTAATGTTTGGCAGTATTTGAGGATTTTGATTCAGCTCTCTATTGCAAAACCATTGCAAGAAGGTACTGGTATGCCTCAATGTTGAATCTAAAACATGTAATTATTTATTATTATACATGTTGTCTCTCTATGTCAAGAGTTACTACAGTTATTCCTGTAATTGTATTATAGACCAGTTCATCTATACAGTTTGCTATAACCTGCAATATGCTTGGCTCACCTGGTAAACTGCTCAGCATACCACACTTACCAACACAGGCAGTGATCTTGGAGCTTTTTGTAAAAGAATAAATTTAAGTAGAAAACCGCACAGACAAATCATAGCAAAATATAGAGTCCATCACCAAGCTCTGGCCAAGTAGTATATCCATAAATAATATTAGACATAACATGAACCCATTTGTCAAGGTTCAATATAACTGAATTCAGACTTGAAGTTTAGTTGAGTGTGACATTGACATACCCACTGTCTTGTGCCTCCATGTTCCTGCTAAAACAGCATTTTTTTTTCTGTCTGAGTACATACATTTCACTAATACCAGACAATGATGACTGCATCTGTAATTTTTCTGGTATCTCTGATACCAGCACACCATTTCCCACTGGACAGTAGACTCTCCTTCTGCTTCTTGAAACACAAATGTATCCCTGAGTTAAGTATTAAATCTGAGGCAATCTCTGTTACCTGTTTTCCAGAACTCAAATAATCTTCACATTTTTCTGCAGTGTATGTCCTCTTGGATAGTAGTAAATAGGTTTACTAAGCTCAAGATAGATATAGTTCCTGACTTGGCAGTAATTATTCTTAGTATAATTATCGGGTTTCAATTTCTACCACTGGGGAAACCGTGCAGCAACAATTGAGTGTTTATTAAGGCAAACACATGCATGCTTTCCTTAGCTCTACACATGCCCAGCCACAGCTCTTCCATGTTTGCAAAGCTCACCACCCTGCTTTCTTCAACAAACTGCACCACCACTCTGACTTGGCAGTAAGTAGTTTTTTTGTGTTTTTATCACTACTCTGCACAAAACACTACTGGGGGCAAATTATAACAAAGTGACCACTGACCATGTTAAAAGGCAACCAGACCACAGCCTCACCAGAAGGTCAGTTTATTTTATAAAATTGCTGTGGCCAAAAAGCAAAACCCAGCAATTAAAAATATAGGGTGGTGTGTATAAACAAGAATTTTACACACCCTTCTGTGTTGGTGCCAAATTAAACCCCATGAGCTTCCTCTCGGGGTTTATGTGGCACCCAACACCTCAGGGGTGTATACAGTTCTCATTAGACACACCAACCCCATATTTTTTATATTTATTATCAATGTAGTTATGCTTGTAATTCTTCTATTATGATGTGAGTTATTAAAGAGACAGAAAAGAAAGTGCATTCGTTGACATCATCTCTTATTCACTCATAACACCACATTATACAGTTCTGGAATCTAACCAAGGTGCTTAATCAACTTTACAATCACAATAAAACATCTTATTAAAAATCATGTTATTAAAAACACTAAATTAATACTAGAAAAAATGTATGACAGCAAATATATTGCATATACAGTATTTAATGGTGGTATATTTAATGAATTAAGTGGTATGGGATTTATAACATACCATACAAATACATTCTGCAAATGTATGGTATGATTTAATGTCTGTTGCTATATAGCCTATGATAGTGTCCACAATCAGGAAAGACTTCTACATCAAATATATGCACAGTAAGTTTCATTCCACATGGTGCTCTATCTTGAAATTACGAGATATCTTTGAACTTGATTTAGACCACCATTCAAAGCAACTCAAAAGATACTTGCCATAAGTATAGATTGAAGCACATTTTACTGTGTGGCATATTGTAGTAGTAAACAGAACCTTCCAGAGAGAGAATACCAGCACCTATAGTAAAATGACTCACCTCAAATGATATAGTAATTTTTTTTCTTTACTTGTATTTAGAGATGGTACACAAAATCAATTAGAACCACGCTAAGGACAGAAAAACCATCTGGGCACACACAAAGTATACTTGTATTGCACACCATACGTCATTGTGTGATAGCAGTATACATGTTATGTAATGGGTCCCATTTGCACAATGCTCGTATACTGCACTACTGGTAAACATTTGTGTGATTGCCACTGTACATACATGCCACAGGTGGTCAATATGGACTTGCTTTCACCCCATAACACCAGGCTTTCTCAGAGTGCATTTACACCCCTGGTGGTACCTCTTATGTAGTGTCATCAATAAAGATTCATCATGTGTTCAAATCAATTAATTATAACCCAAAATGGCACACACTTGATGTTTAAAGATACTTAGTGGCTGGTTTGAGGTGAAAGCATACTAAATAAACAACCCCATTCTCAAATTTATATTTGGGTAATTATTTAATGAGCAAAAATAAATATAAAACCCTGGTCACTGATTTACAATAACCACTTACAGTATTATATATATATATTAATCCTTTAAACTTTGCTAATACCGTGTAACCCCGATTATCCAAACCTGATTATCCAAATCTCTGATTATCCAAAATTAAGTTATGTCCCCATCCCCCATAATTGATGTTTCAGATACAGTACTGTAACTGCGATAGTGTAGCTCATTTACCTAAGCAGCATACTCTGTCTCCACACTGAATCAAAAGATTGCAGCTTGTTTACCTAAGCAACATACTTGTTCTCCACACTGAATAGCAAGATTGTAGCTCATTTAGCTTAGCAACATAATCAGTGTTTAACGTGTTTATTCACCATACATTCTCCACACTTAGTTGCAAATTTACTTGTACTTTTGTACCTCATTCAGTTGAAGATAATTGAACTAACCTGGTTCTGTAATGATCTGGGTCTTTAATGAATGGCAAATGTGGCAAATGTGTTTCTCATTCAAGCAATGGCTGGCAAGTGCAAACGCTGTGTGCTCCATATCAAGCAGAAGCTCTGTGTACTTGAATGCCTGGACAGTGGTGAAAAGATAGTTTCTGTTGCCCAAAATTTAACATTGGAAATGCTACTGTGTGCAATATCAGGACTGCAAGAGATAAAACACGGGAGTATGCTGCTACTATGGACTGTCCTGAGTCAACCATCAAAGAAAAAGCATGAAAGGGAGTAAGGACGAGTGTTGGACAAGGCACTTTATCAATGGTTCATACAGAACAGTGTGAAAGGAATCCCAATATCAGGGCCAATTATGAAACAAAAGGCAATCGCCTTCCATAATGACATTAATGGACAAGACGATATGTTCAGTGCCAGTGAAGGTTGGTTAAATCGCTTTAAAGCATCATGGAATATGCCAGCTTTCTGTGGCTGGTGAACTGTTATCTGCTGCAAATGATAGCATTGCCCCTTTTAGACAGAAACTGTCTGATCTCATGCTAGCTGAACAACTTACTCCAACTCAGATTTATAATGCAGATGAGACAGGAGCATATTGAAGATGAGGCACTGCTTGAGGATTGGGAGCAGATCCTGAGGATCACTGGAAAGCAGTGAGAAAGAAGGAGCTGGATGTCATAATCCATCTGGGGACAAATGACCTTCAAGGGATGAGGCAGGGATAGGAATAGTGCTGGGGAGTTTAGGGAGTTGGGGAGGCATTTTGGTCAAGAGGTATGCTTTATGACATTCTTGGAGGTCCTTCTTGTCCTCAGCAAGGGGAGGATAGGGGAATGCCGCATCAAGGATTTCAATACTTGGCTGAAGGAATGGTGCATCAAGGAGGGGTTCAGCTTTATTGGGAACTGGGGCCCAGTTAGAGGGATGCAAACCTGTAGAAGGGTGACAGACCTCATTCATCCAGATGAGGAGCCAAGGTCCTTAGCAAGTGGTTTAGATGCTTCACTGGTGCATTTAAGCCAGCCAAGTGGGAGGTAGCAGGAGGCTGAAGATAAAAACTGCCCCCACAACAAGCTCAGGAGGCCTACAAAAGAGTACCTGGAGGGAGAGGTAACCAGTAAGGAAGCAAATAACAATGAAAGCAAGGGATACAAAGAATAAGTAATAATAATCATAGTGGACACAACAAGGGACGAACAAAAGGGAGAAAGACTGAGGGTGCCAACATAGCCTGGAGAGCCATGTGTGCAAATGCAAGAAGTCTGATCAACAAACTTGCAGACTTAGAGGCTAATAGTGGGAAGTAGACCTGAAATTGGTTGCTATCACAGAAACCTGGTGTAATGCAAACCAGGACTGGGAGATGGCCATACCAATGTATCAGCTCTTCAGGAAAGACAGGGTTGGTAGAGAAGGGCAAGGGTGTCTCTCATGTAAGGGACGACTAAAAGCCACAGAAACCCAGGGGGTAAGTGAGGAGATGATACTGTGGGTCATGCTGGAGAAAAGAAAGGGGCTGTAATTCAAACACGAGTGATCTACAGACCACCAGCAAAGGGAAAAGGGAACAAGGAAATGATGGAGGCAATACTGAAGATGAAAAGCAAAGGAGAGGTACTACCAGTAGGAGACTTCAGTATGCTGGACATGGATTGGGGCCTCCCCACTGCAACTACAGTCAGGAGTAGGTACATGCTGGACTCTGCTGCAGGGGCATTCCTCAAACAGCTTGTATGGGAACCCACATGGGAAGGGGCACTGCTGGACCTAGTATTAATCAAAGGAACAGTGTGGCAGAGCGTGGGGACCACCTGAGGACCAGTGACCTCTGTACAGTGTGATTTCACATAAGAACTGGGACAGAACAAAATTATGCAAGGGAAGGGTCCTAGACATCAGGAGGGAAGATTTTAAGAAAATGAGATAATGCCTCAGGGTCAACCTAGCAGGGTTAGAGAACTGGAGAATCGAGGAATGGTGGGAAAAATAAAAGAGGGCATTACTCAACCTGCAAACCTATGTGTCAGGACAGCTCAATAAGGGCAAAGAAGAAAAGAGACCACTATGGTTCTCTAAGGAGATAGTGAAAGGTTCAAGCAAAAAAGTGGGCATTTAGAAAGTACAAACAAATGCAAAATAATGGAGATAGGGAGACTTACCAAGAGAAACAAAGGGAGACAGGGAAGGCAATTAAAAGATCAAAAGCACAAAAGTGGAAAGGATCACCAAATCAGTGAAAAAGGGAGATAAAACATTTTTAGATACTGTATGTAAGTGAAAAGAGAAAGACAAAGGAGGGATAGTAAGATGGGAAGGGAAGGGGTTAGTGAGAAGCAAGACCACCAAAAGCAGATATATGGAAAATATTTATATTCAGTATTCACAGAGGAAGGGAGTGATACGGGCTAAAGGATTGAGGACAAGGGTATAAAGGATCTAAGAGTGGACACAAGTCCATTTATAGAAGAAACAGCACCCAAGGAATTCAACAAAGTTAAAAGTGAACAAGGCAATGGGGAAGACGGGGTGCACCCCAGGACACTGAGGGAACTAAAAGAGTAGTTTGATGCACCTCGGACAGTCCTTTTCAACCAGTCATTAAGAACAGGGCAGGTACTGGGGGATTGGAGGAGGGCAGATGTAGTCCTACTGCACAAGAGTGGAAATATGGAGGAGGCAGGAAATTACAGGCCTCTCTGCCTGACACTGGTAGTGGGTAAGGTAATGGACTCACTACTGAAGGAAAGGACTGTGAGTACCTTGTTACCTATAATCTACAGGATCAGAGGCAGCATGATTTTACAGGGAGAGGTCATGCTGGACAAATCTGATCAAGTTCTTTGATTGGGTAACTAGAGTGGTGCATCAGGAGGTGCGTGGATGTAGCCTACCTGGATTTCAGCAAGGCTAACACAGTTCCACATGGAAGATCATTAAACAAATTGGGAGCCTAGGTGTGGGTCCTAAAATAGTAAAATGGGTGCAAATTGGCTGGGCAATAGGATTGAGAGGGTGGTGGTAAATGGTGTCCACTTTTGAGTGGACAAGGTGACTAATGGGGTACCACAAGGATCAGAATTAGGACCAGTCCTCTGCAATTAATTTATTAGTGATATTGCAGAAGGGCTGAAAGGGAAACTCTGCCTTTTTGCAGATGACACCAAACTCTGCAACAGTGGGCACACCGGGAGGGGAGGAAAGAATAAGGATGGACCTACAAATACTAAAGGAATGGTCAAGGGTTTAGAAGCTAGGTTTTAATGCAAAAAAAAATGCAAAGTAATGGACATGAAGCACAGGAACCTGGGGGCAACATACCAACTGGGGGGAGAGAGAGAGAGATACTACCGGTCACAAAGCAGTAAACAGACCTGGGGTGACAATCCCTGAAGGCTTGAATGTAGCAAAACAGTGCAACAAGGTAGTGGGAAAGGTAGGCATGATGATGGGATGCACAGGTAGGGGAATCAACAACAGGAGGAGGGAGGAGGGAGGTAATAATACCCCTGTATAGATCATTTTTTTTGTATTATTTGTTTATCTGCCCTTCGCCTCATCCTGCTACTCCTTCAAGCCATTGCCAAGGACCTCCTTTGAGGCTCCATCACCCATCCCTGACCTCAAATCGCAACCACCTCAGGGCAATCTGATGTATCCCTTTGTCAGGTGGGTTTCTTCTTCTGAGGAGAAAGGGTCTGGCAGCCAATGGCATTGGCCCTGGGTGCTGCTGAGGTCGGGTCAGCATGTCAGAGTACCACAGATTTGCTTGTCCGGACAGCCATCATCCAGCAGTTTGAGGCGCAATTTCTTGTGTTTTCCTCCGAATCCCAATTGGGCCACATCTGTAGTGCTCCCGTCTCCACCAGGGGCCACTATAGAGTGAGGCATCTCCCCAGCCCACCCCAGGAGAGGAGAGAGCAGTCCTCTGATGCTTAATCCTTTCCTTCTCCTGACAACCTCCCCAGGGCCCCAGTCCTGCTCATGAACCTGGGTCGCCAGTGTGGTTTTGAAATAAGTTGCCAGCACCTCAACCCTCTTGCCACCGGGCCAGCCACTCCTGTATAGGTCATTGGTGAGACCACACCTCAAGTACTGCATACACTTGAAGGCCCCATCTCTGCAAGTGACATAGATAGAGTGGAGGCAGCACAAAGGAGGGCAACCAAAATGGTGCATGGACTGCATCTGAAGCCCTATGGAGAATGGCTCAAGGAATAAAATATGTACTCCCTGGAGGAAAGGGGATATGATAGAGACATTAAAATACTTCACAGGTAAAAACAAGGTACAAAAAGGAAGCATATTTCAAAGAAAAAGTTGCTTGAAGACAAGGGGTCACACTATAAAGACAGAAGGGGGGAGGCTCATAGGTAATTGGAGAAAGTGCTTCTTCATGGAGAGAGCAGTGGATGCTTGGAACAACCTTCCAGTGGAAGTGGTGGGGGCTGAAATGGTTGCAGGATTCAAGACTGCATGGGATAGATAGAGAAGGTTATTGGAAGTAAGGGGCGGGGGAAGCCCGGGGACTGAGTAGGATTGTTGGTGTCAGTATAAGTAGGGAAAATATTGGCAGACTAGGTGGGCCAAGAGGTCATTATCTGCCCTCAGTTTCTATGTTTCTGTGTTTCTTTGTAACCTCCAGACATCCTGGTGCCCATGGTCATCCTGAAGCCTAAGTAAAGCGTTAGAACCAGGGATATCAAGCCTAACTGAAGTACCACTGCTATCACAGAGATTGTCAAGAACTTCATTCGTGTCCCTGCCCAGTATGATCGTCCCCTTACCCTTATACATACATACATACATACATACATACATACATAATTACATAGTTGCCAGCAGATTAGGCCTATTGGTTTATCTTATCTGCCCAATGCAGCTCAATGGTAGCACACTTTGGCTGCTCTACCATCCACCATTTCACCCCCCCCCATCTCCTCTCTGTACTACTCCGGTGATCTCCTTGCCCCACCTTCATACTGTGCCTCTGTGCCCATCCCATCACTTCTTGAAACCCCCACTGTTCCCATTTTTACTAGATCATCTGGTAGAGCATTCCAGGGTACCACCACCCTATCTTTGAAATAGTGATCCTTCACCTCTCCCCTGAACCTCCCCCCTGCCTGCTTCAGACTATGGCCTCTTGTAGTCCCCTCTTACCTCAGCTTGAGCAAACCCTCCCCACTCCCTTTATTGAACCACTTCAGGGTATCCAGTGAACAAGGCGGCTGCAATTGATCACTTACAAAAATGGTGACCCTGTGCTCAGGGCTACCTTCAGGGTAACGACTGGATTCCTGGGTGGGTGAGGAAGGGTGATGGGAAGTACGCATGTATACATGCATGCACATGTGGGGGTGGGAAGGGGAGGGAAGGTATGCAGGAGGGGATGTATCTGGCAGCTGCTGAGCTGGTCCGCTAGCATGGTGGGGAGTGTGGTTGGTTAGGAGGTGCAGGGTGCAGGGTTTGGGTCTGATGTGGTGCTTTTTTTTTTTGCCGGCAGGTGGCTTCTTGTTTTTTTAAGTATTTCATCTCCCCCCAACACACACCCTCCTGGAGCTGAGAATCCTTTAGTGGGGGGTGCGGGGGTGCAGGGGAGCATCCCCCCCACATTAGGAACACAACCCGTAGTTCTTGGGTGCCCTCTTGCAGTTCACTGTGAGTGTGCATCACTGAATTCATTTTCAGCAATGTACACTCACCCAAACAGCGATCGCTATTCCTCAATCACTATTATGACATAGAATACCACATCAGGTATTTGAAGGTCTCTATCATATCCCCCCATCCCCTCTTTCCTCCAGGGAGTACATGTTCAGCTATTTGAGTCTGTCTTCATGTGACAACCCCTCCATACCATTGATCGTCCTCGTTGCCCTTCTCTGGATCTTCTCCAGAAGTGTGATGTCCCTTTCAAGGCATGGTTGCCAGAACTGCACACAGTACTTCAAATGTGGCCTCACCAGTGAGGTGTACAGGGGAAGTATGACCTCCTTTCTCCTGGACATTATACACCCAAGCATTTTGTTTGCTATGGCCGCTGCCTTACTGCATTGCTCCGAATGGTTCCCTTTAGTGCCAGTCATAACCCCCAGGTTCTTTGCCATTGTTTGATACAGCCAGCTGTATCCCCCCCAAGTGGTAGATATACTCACGGTTCCTACTATCAAGATGCAGAACACTGCATTCATGTGCATTGAACCCCATCTTCCACGTGTGGGCCCAGTATTCTAGTTTCTGCAGGTCACCCTGTAGTGCCTTCCTTCCTTCTTCCCTATCCACTACTACCCCCAGTTTGGTATCATCAGTGAATAAGCTCATTTAACTACCTATCTGCTCTCTATGTCTGAGACATACATATTAAATGGAAAGAGCCCAAGACTGAGCCTTGTGAGACCTCGTTGATGACCTCTCTGGGTGTTGAGACATCACCCTACCACTACCCTCTGTTGTCTATTCCCAAGCCAATTTGCTACCCACCCCACCAATTTGTCTCCACCACCAGCTCCCTTAATTTCCAAATTAGCCTTTTATATGTGATGTCATAGGATATGGGATTTCAAGTCATAGAAACAGGCAGACAAATCATAAGGTGCATAAAAAATGCTTGGAAGTGTTTGTCATTTTATTAGAGCTCAAAAACAATAAGCCAAAATACAGAAAATAAAGGTTAGCATAAGGTTAGCATGTCTCAGCTTAGCATGGCATGGCTTCAGCCTCCCTGCTGAACACCCTGAAGGTCTTACACCTTCCCTTGCCTGTCAGCAACTGACCGCCCTATCTAAAAAAAAAAACTAGCCCCTAGTGGCAGGCTTAAATACATTTCTAAGAGTGATATCACCATCAGGTGACAATGTAACTGCCTGTCTCCCTCCAATTTCTTCTTTTATACATTACTAAAGTCCCTTTACAATCTGCTATCTGATGTGGACTAACAGAATGCATCATGACATATAACATTCTCTAGACATCTAGACATATATTACTCAGAAGCTTACTAACTCTTAATTATGATCTGTGTCCTCATAATAGGGTTAGGACCTCCCTTGGACAGTGACCTCACATCTTAGGATCACTATAAAGTCCTACACTAGAGGCCACTGCTGCCCTATAGGGTTCGGTTCCACAGGAGGCTTCCCTTTGAAACAGCAGAGTCCACACTTGTTTGTGAACTAGGGCCTTTGGAAAAAGTTGCTACATTGGGGCTCCTTCCATTCTCTAGAGACCCACTTATTAAACAGGGTAAGTTCCTATTTATACAACATGACAATATGCTGACAAGATATAGTAACTTGTACTGGTTTGGCTGGGTGGGTTCTGTTGGAGTTTGTCCCCAGTTAATATTATAAGTTTTCCAGACTGTGAGTACCAGATCTATAACATCCAATACAGCACCGCAGGTAATGGAACCTTAATATACATATAAAGCAGCACTGTAGCACTGCTACAGTTTCTGGGATAGCAAGGAAATGGAAGAATGAGGGCACGCCTCTTCTCACATCTCCTGCTAACTCAGTAACTGCAGAATACATACTCTACTATTGTTTATTTTCTTCCATTTTGTGTGATTATTATGTTTTTCATATTCTCTCACACAACAAACTCTTCTGCCTTCTCCTGAGCAGACACTTTCTAACTTCAGAGGTTCCTAATTTTAAAGAGCACTTTACCTAGTTCTCTTCCTTTATGGGGTGGGGTGTACACCTAAGACAAGGGTCACCCTGTCACACAGGACCAAATCAAAAGCCTTGCTGAAGTCCAGGTATAAAACGTCAACTGCTCTCCCCAACCAGGAACCTAGTCACCCAGTTGAAGAATTTGACCAGGTTTGTTTGACATGAGTTCTTTTGGGCAACCCATGTTGGTTTTCATCCTGAAAACCATTTACATCCAGAAACTCCTCCATCTGGTCTATCAAGAGGCTCCAACATTTTCCCCACTATGGATGTCAGGCTGATAGGTCTGTAGTTTCCCAGATCCTTCCAAGGTTCACTCTTGTGGAGGGGCAGTACATTTGCCAAGCTCCAATCCAGAGGGACCCATCCCTACTGGAGGGAGGAACTGAATAGTTCCATCAACGGAGTTGCCAAGACATCTGCCAGTTCAAGTTCATGAAAGAAGGGGGGACCATCACTATTGGGACCATAGACAGACACTAAAGTATATTATACAATGGCAAGAAAGAATCCTGGCTTCTGATTGATCAGTTGGCTGTCACAGCTGAGATGTTATCCTGGCATAACATCCCTGCTGACTGTTTGTAGGGTATGGAGCATGCTGATGATGAGCTATTTTTTTTTCTCTTGAGAAACAAAAATATTTTCACACACTAACAAAAACATTCTTTCAAATTATTTTTTTAACTATAAAACAATAATCCATTGTATAATAGGAATAATGCCCTCCTGGGTGGGTGTTATGCTGGGATAACATCCCTTCTCGGGTGTTGGATGCCCTCGGCCAGTAGCCTCGGGCCCAACCACCCGAGGTGGGATGTTGTCTCAGCATAACACCCACCATGTCAGGCATTATTCCTTTAATCTGAACCATCTACAGTAACCACTACTAGACTCCACCATCCCTGAGGATCCCGCACAACTGACTGGATGACCCAATTGACATCCTTAATATGTAAAATCATAACTCCCAGCTTCTTAAATGTATAGAGGAGTGCAGCAACCAATGCATTGAATAGGAAGAACCTCCCCAGCTACTGATCAAACAGGACTTCAGCATGTTTGCAGTTCATTACATCACTAGGTAAGGAAAAAGTCTGGCCCCATTCGATGCACAGGAAATGATAGTCTAAGCAACAACTAACACAATCTGAACAATGAAAAATCATATACACAAATTCCGCAGTCTTGGAAACAAGATCTCAGACCTGCAGGCAACAATGACAGAGGCTAAAGTGGACATAGTAGCCATTACTGAGACATGGTTCACCAGTAATCACACTTGGGAGACTTCAGTACCTGGCTATGTACTGTTCAGAAGAGACTGAGTGTGTGGGGGGCCCTTTATGTCAATGAAAATATCAAAGCTGCATATATCCAGAATACGCATAAAGAACCAGAAGAACTGTGGATCACCCTGGAAACAGGAAATGGGACAGCCATACGAACTGGGGTTGTCTACAGGCCTCCAGATCAGGGAGAGGACACAGACACATTACTATTAGAAGATATACGAAACATGACACCTAAATGAGAGGTTCTGATAATGGAAGACTTCAACTTGCCAGATACAGAGTGGTCAATACCAGCAGGAACATCCACCAGAACTAGACACATAGTGGATTCTCTGCAAGGAGGGCCTCAAACAACTGGTACAACAACCCACAAGAGACAGGGCTATCCTAGATCTAGTACTAACTAATGGGAAAGGATCACAGATCTCCAGATAGAAGTTCACCTGGGGCCAGTGACCATCACATGGTATGGTTAATTTTGGCCACTAGAACTAAATCACCCCATTCCAAGGCAAAATATGTGACTTCAGAGGAGCTGGCTTTGATAAGATAGCCAACAAAGTTAAGCTAACCCTGGCAAAAAGAAATACAGGTGAGGGGTACAGGCAAAGTGGGCAAGCATTAAGGATGCAGTACTTGAAGCAACATCCCATTGTGTTAGGGAGAAAAGCAAGCACAAAAAAAGGAGAAAACCACTATGGTTCTTAAAAAAACGTAGCAGAAAAGGTCAGAGTCAAAAGGCTGAACTTCAGGAAATATAAGGGAACACAGCGGGACGGAGGTAGGGAAACATACAAAACTTCCCTAAGGGAAACAGGGAAGGCAATAAGGCAGACAAAGTCCCAAACTGAGGAAACACTAGAACGAACAGTAAAAGAAGGGGGCAAGACTTTCTATAGATACAGTAGTGAAAGGAGAAAGTCCAGAGGGGGTATTGCTAAAATCAAAGGGGATAAGGGTGTGTGTGTGGAGGAGGACCAAGGAAAAGCATCTATCCTAAATAGATACTTATGCTCAGTATTTACTGAGGAGAAGGTAGGGCAGGGCAAGCAGCTCAGCACCATGGACACAGGGAGGAGGGAGGTGTGTACAAATCCCTTCACAAAAGAAAGGGTCCTACATGAACTCACTAAGCTCGGGAGGACAAGGCAATAGGACCGGATGGCATACATCCCAGGGTACTAAAGGAGCTAAGGGTGGAACTAGCATAGCTATTAGCAGAATTGTTTAGTGAGTTTCTGAGCACAGGAGAGGTCCATGAAGACTGGAGAAGGGCTCATGTGATCCCATGCCACAAGAGTGGTAGCAGGGAGGAGGCAGGGAACTACAGACCAGTCAGTCTTACCTCAGTAGTGGGCAAGATTATTGAGGCACTCCTTAAGGAAAGGATAGTGCAACACCTGGAATCCACAGGTGCACAGGATCCAAGACAGCATGGGTTTACAACAGGAAGGTCATGTCAAACTAATCTCATAGATGTCTTTGACTGGGTAAACTGAGTGGTGGACCAAGGAGGTGCAGCTGATGTCACCTACCTTGACTTCAGCAATGCTTTCTATACTGTTCACATAGAAGACTGATTAATAAGCTGGATAGTCTCAGGGTGGGTAAGAGGTTGGTCAACTGGGTGGCAAACTGGTTGGCAGGCAGAAAACAGAGAGTGGTGGTACATGGTATACAGTTAGAAGAGATGTAAGTCACAAGTAGGGTACCTCAGCTGATCAGCCCTAGGGCCAGTCCTCTTTAGTATCTTCATCAGTGACATTGCAGATGGACTGGAGGGTAAGGTTTATCTGCTTGCAATGACACCAAGGTCTGTAACAGAGTAGATGATCCAGATGGGGTGGGCAGAATGAGAAGAGATCTGGATAAACTGGCAAAATGGTCAGAACAGTGGCAACTGCAGTTTAATGGAAAGAAGTGCAAGATCATGCACATAGGGAAGAGAAACCCTGAAGCCACCTATAGTTTGGGAGGGAAGTTGTTGGCAATCACAAGGGATGAAAGAGACTTGGGCATCATCATCACAGAGGACCTGAAATCATCCAAGCAGACCACTAAAGCAGTAGGTAAGGCTAGAGGGATGTTGGGGTGTATTAGTAGGGGTACCACAAGTCATAAGGGAGGTAATAATCCCTCTTTACAAGACACTGGTTAGGCCCCATCTGGAGTTCTGCATGCAGTACTGGAGGCCACACCTGCACAAGGACATTAACAAAATGGAAGCAGTCCAGAGAAGGGCAACCAAAATGTTGCAGGGACTGCATCAGAAAACATATGAGGACAGATTAACAGAGCACAATACTTATACCTTAGAGCAAAGGAGGGAGAGAGGTGATATGATCGGGTATGCCACACTAGCAGCGACATTTCAACAGCAGTGTCCCCTACAGTGACAAACGTGCCAGGTCACTGTAGGGAACCCACTGGAACCAAGCACTGTTTGTCGGGGATCCTGCACCCCCTCCTCTGAATCAGCTCTGACTCGTAAGTTAAGAATCTAAGTGGGGGTGCAGTAGGACAGCCCCAAGAAGACACTTGTTTTTCTACAAAACCGCAGTCGATTGCAAATGCGGTCAATCTGCCGGTTTCATGTCCGGTCGATCGACAAAAATTTGCCGACGACCAGTTTTGGATCCATATGATCGAAACATTCAAACATCTTAAGGGTATTAACAAGGTGAAAGAGTCTAACATGTTTCAATAAAAGAAAAATAGCAGGACAAGAGGACACAGCATGAGATTACAGGGAGGCCGATTAGGGGTAATATGAAGAAGTTCTTTTTCACAGAATGAGTAAGCTGATGCATAGAACGGCCTACCTCAGGAAGTGGTGAATATGAATACAGTGCAGGGCTTCAGACAGGCATGAGATAGGCATAATGCAGCAATACAGATGAGTATGACTAGATAGGACATTGGCAGAGTAAAGGCCTATGGCACATTCATATGGTAGAAAAATGGCACACTGAATGGACCATGAGGTCTTCATCTACCGTCAACTTCTATGTTTCTATATGAGACTTCAAACACCTGCCCCTTCCAGATGGATTTAAACCTATCTACTTCCTTTTAAAGTGGAAAGGTTTCCTGGAAAAAGACTATTTGTTCCCTTAATTTTTTAATACAAGATAAAACCTGTTTACATTTGAAAGGCCTATTCATCCCATGCACATTCCAGGAAAACACCTTGTACGTCATAGTCACCCTACAGTAAAATCTCTCGGTTGATGCCTGATCCCCACCATATCCCCAGCAGTAGCTTAAAGTGAAAAAAAAAAACACCAAAATCATTACAATAAATTGGTAAAACCACAAAGAATAACAACCATAACAAGGCAAATTAGTAGCCAGTAAAAAGAAAACATAAATGAGAAAACAGAAAATGGAAATCTCATAGCATGCATGTAGGTATTCACAGGGCCACTTTACCCATCCCAATCAAATACATATCCCTGGGAATGTAACCCCCAACTCTCCCCTCGGAACCATCCAATCAGATACAAAAATCACAAACAGGATTCCCCACTAGTGAACAAACCAAAGAAGAACTACCCATAAACCATTAGCAGGGCTGTTCCCCTATGGCTCCACAAAGTTAACAATAGAAATACCAGGAACAGAAGCCCAATTTGTCTACATCCACCCCCACCCAACCTCACCATCTAGCATACAGCAGCTGGAAGAGTTATAATGGAAAAACAAAACATGAGAGCAACTGAAAACACGAAAAACTACAATATAACAAGCGGAGGCAAACAGACTGTAAACAACACCCGAACACCAGTGCCCTCAAGAGCCTACTGAGAAAAAATAAATGCGCCCAATCAGCCAAGTCATAGCCCTTACATGGAAAATCCCTCAAAGTAAATCAGTAAGAGAAGAGGGACAAAAACACTCTGATGGCTGCTATGCTTACAGAAAATTGAATCCCCCAAAAGAAATCAACATAATTAGTTGACACCAGCTGCCCAATAGTAAAATAACAGGACAGACCAAAGACAAAATAAAATCATATCAGCAGTTCCATAGATGTGAGAGAATACTGTCTCTTACCACTGACCCATGGAAAGAACAAATCTTCAGTCCATTAAGTCCTCATCCCAAACTGAAGAGCTAGGTGGTGGAATGACTAGCATCCTTCTTCCTGTGCAGACTGAAATTTCGAATCCAACTGGAACAATTGCAATTTAAGTGTCAAAAGGGCTGAGTCCCTGAGGTATGGCCCTGATCTCCCATTGAAACCACCAGTAAAAATTGCTGATCCTCTGAAGGTGAAGAAAAGGATTCAACTCTATTGTTCAAAAAGATCTGCAGCATAGCAGGGGTAGCTAAGAAACATCTAATGCCCCATTCCTTAGCCAAGTCCCTGAACAGGTCGAAGGCCTTCCCCTGATCAGTTACTCATTTCGGCAGATCTGGACAAAAAGTCAGTCTGGCCCCCTGTCATCGAATCTCTTTAATGGACTGTGCTCCCCTCAAGATGCAATCTCTGTCCTGAAAGCCAAGCAATGTCATTAACATGGAGTAAGGCCAAGCAGGGGGTCCATTGGAGGGGGGGACCAGCTAATACACGATGCATCCTCCCTACTTCCAATACAAGGTTGGGTGGTCAATTGAACCATTGAGGCAGAGAATCTTGTATAAAGTGAAGCAAGTCTTTGCCCTCAGACCCTTTAGGCAAACCAAAGAATTGAACATTGCTCTGTCAGCTGTTGGTTTCCTGATCATTCAGCTCTCCCGACGCTGACGCACTCCCTCTCAACTAGCCCTAGTCACTGTTCGGCTGGATAAGCCCAATCCACAAGCTGCCCAAAACAGGTTTCTGTCAGCTCAACCCAATACCCCAAGGCCTCTACTGAGATCCACACAGCCGTGAGCATAACAGGCAAATTACTGTGTCAGAGCGAATAGCACTCATAAAGGATTTAATTTCACTGAGCTCCCAAACCATGAGGCCCATCTCAAGTCTCCTGCTCTACTTGTGCCTCGACCATGCTGTTAGGACCTCAGCAGGAGCTGGCTAAGAAGCTGAAAGCTTATATTTCTTCTTTGCCAGGGCTTCAGATTTTTCAGTTTCAGACATCTCAGGGTCTTCAAAACACAAAACCCTCCAACTAAACCGGGAAAGAAATGACTTAAAGAGGGGGAAAAACAAAAAACATAGTCTGTGGGACCGAGCTACAGGAGCCTAGCTGCATTTAACTTGGCTGAATCACATGACCACCTACTCATTTAACTTTTTCCCAGACTACAGTTAAATATACAGTACATTGGATGATGTCTGCACCAGAAGATAAAGGTTATGCTAAATATGTCTGATATAAGGAGCACCTAATGCACATTTATTGTATTTATTTATTTAAAATATTGGATTTACAGACCTTTGAGTCAGGGACTTATTTACAAAGGCACCTCACAAATAAAGAGAACAATAGTACAGGTACATAGGTCATACACAGACAATTATTACAGTCATCCACAGCTTATGGTTGGCCACAATGAAATATAATAAACATAGTTTAGGCACACAGGTACCACATCAGTAAAACAGTAATCATAGTGTAGGCACACAGGCACCATGTCTGGGGGTTCAAAACAGCATTAAGAAGTACAATATATATATATATAGTAGCAGAGTAGCATCCAGATCACAGATTAGCCAGGTCGTTCAACATTAGGGCTTGCATGTAGTCAGTAACCTGTCTTGTCCATGCACAGTTAGTGGGGGAGGGAGATTATGTACATTTGCAGCAGCAGGAGCCTAGCAAGTGGCCCCTGAGGGCAGACTTGAAGAGACCTAGTTTAGTGGAATCAGCTATGTTGCCTGGGAGGGAGTTGAACCAGGTGGGTCCTCTGTAGCTGAGGGATCTCTGGGCAAGAGACATCCTGGCCTTGGGAACTAGGAGTGAGGTCTTGACATTGCTGTGGGTGGACACTGAGGGGAGGCCCGGTAGAGGAGGCAGAAATACTGGGGTGGGCCCAAGCAGAGTTTATTGACTAGGAAGCAGGTTTGGTATTGGAGTCTCTCCTTGAGATTTAGCAAATTGGTGGTGGAGTAGCAGACAGGTATGAGGCAGCCTTGAGGCTCCAGTCAGGAGCCTGCAGGCCTTGTTTATAGAGAGCTGGATTTTAGCAAGGGCAGTATTGTCGGTGGCAGCATAGATGGGCAGACCATAGTCTACTAGCTACAGGATGGAGGAGGTGATGGCTAACCTGAGAGCCTCGGGGGGGAGGCAGTCCCTGTGGCGGTAAAGGAGTCCAATCCTGATGTTGGTGGCAGCAGAGATGGCACTGATATGGGAGTGAAAGGTAAGGGCCAAGTCAAACATGATACCCAGGTACTTATAGGTGGAGACCTGCTCGATGGGGGTGTTGTGTGCTGGGTCATATTACGAGAGGGATGCCACTGGCTTTGCTTTGGTGATGCAAGAAGATCATAGCCTTGGTGTTTTTTAGGTTCAGGGCCAGTCTTTGGGCAGGGAACCAGAGTTCGGCTTGTTGGAAAGCATGCTGGAGGGTGGTCTGTCAGGGTGGTGGGGAGGGATCTGAGGCAAAATGCAGTGTGTCCACATAGAGAAGGATCCTACTAGAACAGGCAGAGGTGAGAGTGTTAAGATAGAGGCTGAAGAGGAGGGGCCCAGGATAGAGCTCTGAGGGACACCTGAGCAGACAGGGTGGGTGTCAGATAAGGTGCCATTGATTTTTACGCACTGTGTTCTGGCAGAGAGGTAGCTGGTGAACCATGAGAGGGGACCAGGGGAAAAGCCAAGGCATCTGATTGCGTCAAGCAGGAGGGGATGACAGACCGTATCAAAGGCCTTGAAGAGTTCGATGTACACGGCACTGGTGGGGTTACTGGCATCAAAAGCAGAGTGCAGGAAGTTGGAGTATTTGAGTACAGCAGAAGTGGTGCTATGACCAGAATGAAAGCCATGCTGTTCTGGGCACAGTATATCATGTTTGACCAGGTACTCAGTGAGCTGGTTGGATACCACTTTTTCCAAAGCCTCTGAGAGTGGGGGGAGGATGGAGATTGGCCCGTAGTTATCGGGAAGGGACTGATTCCCACTCTTGAAAATGGGAGTGATGATGGCAATTTTCCATGTACTGGGGAACTGACCCAGCCAGAGATTGGTTTAGTAAGTCAGTAAGGGGGACCAGGATTAAATCCGGGACCAGACGAAGGAGCCTTGCATCCAAGGGATCAGTGCAGGGGCTATTACTATTGACAGCTTTTAGAAGATAGGGTCTGGCTTCAAGCAGGGAGATGGTGTGTAGGTAGAAAGGGGCGTGAGGGAGGGTGGGTAGCTGAGAGACAGGGACAGCGTCAAAGAAATTACAGGGTAGAACGGAGCTTAGGTCCGAGAAGGTGACGTTTAGGCAAATCTGCAATGCTAAGGGATCCGAACAAACCGTGCCATTGACAGACAATTGGGAGGAGGGAGGGAGGGGCGGATTTCCATTCAACTCTTTGACATTGTTCCAGAAGTTTTTGGCAGAGCCCCATGAGGAGGCCAGGGAGGACAGATAATACTGAGCTTTTGCCTGCCGGATGGCCCAAGGTACACCTATTGTGCTCTGCATTATACACTTGTCTGTCAGCCGCTCTGCAGGATTCCATGATGATGTGCTAGAGGTTGTCTCTCATTTTGAGTTTCTGGAGGAGGGCGGGGGTGATCCAAGGTGTATTTAGCCTTTTAGTCCATGTTCTACTGAGAGGGGCAAAGAGGTCACAGGCTTTATTGAAGAAGTGCATGAAAAAGTGAAGGGCTTTGTCTATGGATGGTGCATCTCTGATGGGGGACCAGTCAAGTTGGGCAAGGTACATTTTAAGTTTGTGAAGGCAGTCAGGTAGAAGACACTGTCTCTGGGTGGTTCTAGGGGTTGTCTTAATGCTGGTAGAGGACCAGGAGAATAAGACTGGAGAGTGGTCACTTAGCAAGTTGGGGAAGATGTTGATGTCCAGGACTTTCGAGGGTGTTTGGTGATGATGACATCCAGAAGGGTGCTGGTACCCATGGAGGGGTTGTGCCTAGTAGGGTGTGAGACTAGCTGAGTCATGTCAAGGGTGGCAAAGATGTCCCTGGTCTGAGAAGCAGAGTCAGAGAGCCAACTGATATTAAGATCTCTAGTGAGAATCTGCCCGGCTTTGCATAGGAGGCCTGACAGGTAATCGGTGAGCGACTGGACAGCAGGGTCCTGCTTTCTAGGGGGAATGTAGGTAACAGTGAGAAACAGTGGACTCTTAGCAGGATCAGGGGAGATTTTTAGTGTGAAGGCTTGTGCCCCACTGTCAAGCATAGGTGGCGGCATGGAATATCCACAAAGGATGTCGCGTATATAGACAGCACAACCGTCCCTGCCTTACCCACCCTGTCTTCACTGGGAGGGAGACAAAGGAGTCTGGGATGGATTTTGATTGCCAGGTTTCCACCAGGGTGATGATGTCTGGCTGTTGCTGAATAACCCAGCACTGGAACCTGCAGCTTTTTGAGGAGCTGCAAATATTCAGGGAGGCGCTGTGAAGCCCTTGAGCTGGGCATGCCACAAAGCCAGCTGTGTTCTGGGTTGTTAGACAAAATATATCATCAGCACCTCCATGTACCTTACTGTCCAATAAAGACAAGGACTAAAAGTGAAAGTACAGAAGTTGAAGTCCCAGCAATGTAAGATTTATAGAAAGTTTCATAGCTTCTACTGGGAAGAAGCAATTAGTAAAAGATCAAAAAGGAAGAGAGAACAAGGAGGAAACCAAATCACTGCAATTATTCAAGAGGATTATATCAAAATGAATAAAGAGTAATACTTTATTTGAACTGTGTTATTACTGCTTTATAAATCATTAACTACTTGGTAATAATGCACAATTACTATTAATACTAAACAACATACTGTATTAGCAAATGTCCATATTCATGGTACCTCTGAATAAGAGGATCATTTAATGAGTAAAGCTAGGGTAAGAATAAGCCATAAGGCTGAATACACCCAGCTTCCTAAAATAAAATTACCACCAAGTGGTCTGTGTTTTATTGATTATATTACATGTTTTTAAATCACATCTTGTTCTGTACATCTAACACATTCTATTTTCCACTGACCTGTGTGTTTCCTCCATTCCACAAAATCAAGCTCTCATTAATGAAGATGTCTTGTCCTGAATGAGCACGAGAGTCAAAAATGCCCAACATGCACATACTTGGTGGTACTTCCATCAGGGGATACCTGCCAATTTAGTATGTCATACATTGCAGGAGAATCTCCATTCTCATCAAAAACACCTTCTCACCTGCATTGTCCTCAAAATTGTATTCTTCACATAATGGAGGAGCTGATGATAAACAGAATGTACATTGGCACTCAGTGATAAGTTGTGCCACAGTATGACATGTCAATCTGTAACTCTTAGCTACTACAAATAACAGTGCTACAAGTGTGCTGGAGTGATAGGTTGTACCATTTCATGACATGTCAACCATTAACCTTCAGTAACTCCAGTTAATAATGTTAATCTTATCACTTTTAAACACATAGGCCCAGATATTCAAAGAGATGCACCCAGTGCAACTGAGTGTGCTGACACAGCTCCAAATTACACCCTGGGCATATTCAAAGGAGGGAATGTGCCTCACAATTCCAGATGTGCCACATCACAAAGACAATGTATGTGGTGCATTCAGAGGGCGTTCCATGAATATGCGGCACAACCCAATATTCAACCCGAGATGTGGTGCAGCTGCCCACACATCTCAGAGATGTGCTGCACAAAGTTAGGCATGACAGAAACATGCTGAAGTCATAGCTACCTACAGGCATGAGGTTGTATTGTACAGCACAACACAGTAGCCACCAGCCTTGGTGACTGCCCCTATCCCTGATTGTGTAGAAATATAAACATATACCTGGAACCCTGGTAGTCCAGTGTTACCCCTCTCTCATCCCGTTTGTGAATAAACATACAAATATCCCTCATATCCCTGGTAGTCCAGTGTTAACCCATCCCTGTTCATGAATAAAAATAAAAATATCCACATATTCCTGGTAGTCTAGTGGTAACCCGCCATTCCCAAACACAACTGTAGTGTAATAGGTCACATCGCTGTAGCCTGGTGGTCCAGTGAACCCCCCACCCACTGAAGGACCCACACCACCACCCGCTCCCCATCCCAGACTGACCACTCGGCCACAGAGTCGTGGGCAGCATCCCTCCACATACCACCACAGCTGCCTATCAACTGAGTTGTCAGTGAATGACAGCGTGCTGTACTCCTCTAAGCCCATTGGTAGACACTGTTGACCAATTGGCTTGCAGTACACTGTACACTTTCATTTGCACCTTTTTGAATGACACAAAGTTGTGAACGAAAGTGCATAGTACACACTGCAAGCCCATTGGTCAACAGTATCTACCAATGGGCTTACAGGGGTACATTACTCTGTCATTCATTGACAGCTCTGTCAGCGAGCAGCTATGGTAACGTGTGGAGGGATGTGCTGCCCGCCGACTCCGTGGCTGAGTGGAGTCTGAGATGGGAGGAGCAGAGTGGGGTGTGGTTCTCTCAGTGGGTGGGGGGTCCACTGGACCACCTGGGATACTGGGATGTTACCTATTACACTGCCACTATGTTCAGAAATGGAAGGGGGTACCACTAGACTACCAGGGATATGTGGTACATGTATATATATATATATTCACAAACAGAGATGGGAGGGGGGGTACCACTGGACTACCAGGGATAGGAGGGATATTTTTATTATTGTTCATGGTCGGGGATGGGAGGGGGACCACTGGACTCCCGCGGGTTGTGGAATGCTTTCGTGTAACACAGAAGCTGCAGGGTGCCCAGTGCATTCTGCCAGGTACAACTCTTCCCCAGACATACAAATGGGGCTATAATGACATACAAATGGCCCAGTTTGCACCTTTCATGGCTAAAGGCCCCAGTTGTTTCAATCTGAACATCTGGAATTTGATCTCAGTGCATCCGCAAGATGTGCTGTGTATCCCTAGTCCAGTTATTCGGATCAGGCAGGGGGATGCGCCAGAGCATCATCAGCTGCCCCATTTTACTGAGCATTTTGTACCATAGTCAGACGAGATGCGTGGTAGTGCATCATATTTGAAAATAGCCCTTTTGCACTCCAGCGCAACTTAGTTACACAGAGCAACCACTTGCGCACTCTCTGGGCACAGTTTGAATATCCAGGCCCTAATTAACACTGGATTTCTGGTGATATAACTGCTTAAGATCAGAGAGGTTTTCATACTGATATCAAGATATCTACAGTTACAACAGAACCTATTTCTGAGCATCATTGCATATGTAGTACCCATCAACTAACTACACCATGGAGCAGGAGAAGTCTCTACAACTGTCAAAGGTGGAGGAAAAAACTTCACACATTTACTATAGTACTTTGCTGCCCTACCCTGACACTCAACTAAAGACCTCGAAAGACTACCTAAAATGTTGAATATATTGAAATATTGCCTTTATTGTAACCTCGAATTTCATGTCTACTTTCTCTGCACCCTGTACTACCTGACTGTATTGTACTGTTTCTGTCTCCATGTCGCCCCTGAAAAAGGGACCTTCGGGGATCAGTGCACCTACCCAGTTATCAAAATTCAATAAATAAATAAATAAAATGATTCCAGGCGATAACATCACTGACAATAACATTGCAGCACACAATGCCACAACCAAAATATCTTAACCAAATGACAATGTCAGTGACTGACACAAATCAGACACACCATAAAACTAACAAACAAAACCAACAGAAGTTCTTTGTTTTGAGAGAGAGGTCCACCCAGCGTTAGAACTTGCCCCCCCACCATCCCAAATAATATAATCTGCTCCAGAAGGGTGTGGACCTTGGGGAGAGGGAGAAACTCAGGAGGGGGAAATGTCTTTGGGAAAAAAAAGTTCAGTTTTGGGAGACAGGGAGCCAAACCCTGGTCCCCAGATCTCCTCCACTGCAGGAGCAAGTGCCTTAGCCACTCCACCACGTGGATACCTCAACCAATCACCACACCTCCTGCTCTGTTATCCCTTCCTGACTACTGCTTTCCCCACCCTGCCTACACATACAGCAACAGAGGTAGGCATAACTTGGTAATGCTGCAATCCCCCTGTCGCTGTAAAGGCTCCAAGCATTGTGAAACTTGATATTCTTGCTGTGATGGTTTTTAAATAATGTTTTGGGCAGATATGTTTAAACATAGGACTCAGAGATTTTTCACACAGTACAGACAACCTTGAACAGTTTCAGAAACAGGCTTTTAGTATCCAATTAGGATAATACTATTAGGGTGTAAGAATAGAAACATTAAATAAAGACCATAACATTGATATGGAATGTGCAGAAAACTACCATGAGAAATTGTACTACAATACAAAGAAAAATATACCTGACAATACGTCTCTTATTGTTACCTATAGCCCCATACTATTACCCCTCTGGAACATTACAAATAAACTATAAACTATGCTGACGTAGAGATAGCAAACTAAGATGGATATTCCCTTATCCATGAGTTAAAGGCTACAGACATAAATGCCTGTTGACATACTGTACTGTACTGTACTGAACTGAAACAAACTCCAATCAACCAGGAATAAGAAACCAGAAGAAACAATAGTCTGAAATAACATAAGATACAAAATCTGCCCCAACATTTGCATTCTAACCCCATCCAGACAGCCTAGAACAAAGTATTATAAATACATGGATCATACACCTGCAAATCAGACAGTGTGGTTCATCTTTCGGAATGCAAACAATGCCCAGAAGACTGACCTGTTAGTGCAGTGGTAGTGCTACTGATTGTGACACTGGTAACCCAGGATCAGGGTCAATCCTGGGTCATGGGGGGCAGGCTCAAGAAGGGGGAATCAAGCATCCCAGAGGATGTTCTCCACCTCCAGGGAGGGAGGATAGTCTACTCCATCACATCACTTCCACCTGGGTGACCACAGGTGGTGGTGCAGTAAGACAGACAGACTGGGAAGAGGTGGAGGCAGACCTCAATTTGCTGACACGCTTAACATGTGCAATTCACAATATCACCCACATGCTGCTTTGGAACCAAGGGGAGAAAAACAGAACATTTTCCCTGGCACCAGAGCTAGAAGCCCCAGTAAATACAATACCCCCACCCTCAGTTCTCTTATTTCTGAAAAGGGCCAGAACACAGAGATCCTATTGAGGGATGCTCTTAAACTTGACCCCAACTGGAGAGCTTTCCATAGCACTGCATCAGCCAAGAAACAAATGAGGAAAGTAGCATTGGGGGGTAGATGTTGGTGACAGAAAGGATGTAAACAGAATGAAGAAAAATGCCCATAAGGATACTATGTGGGAAAAAACAATACCCTTTCAAACCAGGATAAAACTCTACAGGCAAATACTATCAGATAAGATAACCACTGTATCAGTAGGACCACACTTCTTCTAACCTAGCCTCACTTCTAGACATATCAGTATGGGTACTTGAGGTTCAGCTTCATACGGACTCAGTTGGGGCACTGGTTTCATGACATACAGTACACTGTGTGGGACATCTGACCATTTATATTACATCTGTTACACGAGGTCCCTGCACCCTAATTGGTATCCTCAGAGTTACACCGTAGACAGCTAACACTTAGGTATAGGTTATACTAATATTTAGGGCTAAGGTCATCTACCGTATAAGAGTAGATGTCAGGATATGAATGCATATTGTTGTAATACACTTTGCTTGCTAATACACATATATTTTGCTATGTATTTTCTGTGTATTTCTTACTTGTTAGATGCCAAGACACCTGTGTCCTTGAAGTAATTATAATATGTAAGATGGCATTGCCATCTTTTGGTAATTTGTACCACTACACTGAGGTATGTAAGACTCTGTATAAGAACTCTTTTGTTCTCAAACTGATGACTTTACAGAATTGTATAATGTTATCTTGGACCATGGAGCCACCTCTAATTTAGCCAATAGGGCTCATCTCTGTAACACAGAACTTGTCTGAACATTCTAGTTCCAGCAGATAAAGCCTTAGGGGTCTATCAAGTCTGCTCGAATGTGCAGCTAGCACCCCCTTATCCTGCAGCTGCCCCTCCTTCAACCCTTCCCGTCATTAACCCTCCCTTGTCCTGTCCCATACCCTTTGAAGCAGTCCACTGTTCTACTGGATACCACTTCTGCAGGTAACGCATTCCACCCAGCCACCACCCTCTCTGTAAAAAGTGTCTCCTCATCTCTCCCGAACCTTCCTCCCTCCAGTCTCATATCATGGCCCTGGTGGTCCTCCCTCCTTACTTTGAACAACCCTCTATACCCGTCTTGTTTATTTCTTTCATGTATTTAAAGGTTTCAATCATGTCACCCCTGTCCTCCTCTCCTCCAGTGAGTACATGTTCAACTCCTTCAACCTCCTCTCGTATGATAAGTCCCCCAGCCCCTTGATCATCTTTTGTTGCCCCGCACTGCACCCCTCCAGTAACCTAATGTCCCTTCAGATACGGGTGCCAGTACTGCACGAGTACTCCAGGTGTGGTCTAACTAATGACCTGTACAGTGGCAGAATCACCTCCTCCCTCCTCGAGGATATACCCTTGCAATACAACCCAGCATTTTGTTGGCCTTGCAGCTGCCTTCCTACATTGTGCCGAGTTGTTCATTGACTATGTAATGAGCACACCCAGATCCTCTCCTCCTCTGTCTGGGCTAGCTGCACCCCCAGCTGGTAACTCCTCCTTGGGTTCTTCATCCCAAAATGCAGCACCTTGCACTTTTGGCATTAAACCCCAGTTGCCAGGTATCTGACCAGGTTTCAAGCTTTGCCAGATCATACTGCAACCCCTGCCATCCCCTAGGTCATCCACCACTGCGCCTACCTTGGTATCATCAGCAAACAGACTGATCTTGCTCTTGATGTCCCATGATATGTCTGCAATGAATATCCCAAACAACACTGGTCCCAACACGAGCCCTGTGGAACACCGGCCACTGCCCTTTGGGTGAGAGCTCCCCACCCACCACCACCCTCTGTTGCCTTCCTGAAGCCAGTTTCACCCATCTCACCAGCTTGCACCTGCCCCTGTGCCTACTAACTTTCTTCTCCTAGCCTTCCATGCGCACTGAGTCGAATGCCTTACTGAAGTCCAGATACAGGACATCCACTGCATGGCCCCTGTCCAGCTGCTCTAGTTACCCAGTCTTAGAACTCACCAGGTTGGTTTTGGTGATCTGCCAAGTATGAAGCCATGCTGTCTGCTGTCCTGCAGTCCTTTGGCCTCTAGGAGGCCACCAGCCTCTCCTTCAGGATAGTCTCCATTAGCTTACCCACGATGGATGTGAGGGTCACTGGTCTGTAGTTTCCCAGTTCATCCTTGGGGCCACTCTTGTGGAGGGGCACCATGAGAGCCATCCTCCAGTTCTGAGGGTACACCCCAGTGTAGTGAGGGCGTTCAAATAGGTCTGCCAAAGGTCCTGCAAGGACCTCTGCCAGCTCCTTCAGTACCCTGGGGTGGATGCCATCTGGGCCTGGCGCCTTGTCCACCCTCAGTGCCTTCAAACCCTCTCGAACTCTGCCCGCCATGATTTCCCCATCTGTCACCCCTTCCCCCTTCTGCCATTTCTCCCACCTTGGGTGTCACCCCCCTCTTCTCTTTAGTAAATACTGAGCAGAAGTACTCATTTAGTGCTTCTGCCTTATCGCACCCTGCTTCCACCCAACCCCCCTCCTTCCTAATCCTTACTATGTGGTCCTTACAGCTCCTTTTCTCCCTGATGTACTTAAAGAAGTCCTTCTCCCCCTTCTTAATGCCTTGTGCCAGCCTGAGTTCTGTAGATGCTTTGGCTCCCCTTACTGCCCTTGTCACCTCCTTCGATTCTGTCAAGTACTCCTCCCTGTCCTCCTCCCTCCCTGTTTTCTTGTACTTCCTAAAGGCAGCTGTTTTCTTCCTTACCTTTTCCATGACCTCCTTGCTCAACCAGCTTGGTTTCTTAGCCCTAGCCTTCTTGCTCTGGGCTTTGCAGCAGGTTTTGGTTGCCTCCACTATCCCCAGCTTTATGAGCTCCCACCTCTGGTTAGTGTCCATACTAGACTGAATTCTGGCCTGGTACCCTTTTACCACTTCCCCCATCCTCCCAAAGTCAGCCATCCTGAAGTCCAGCACTCTTGTGCCAGATTCCACTCCTTCCTTGCCCATATCCAATGTGAGCCATACTGAGTGGTGGTCACTCCTGACAGCGTTCCTCCACTGTAGTTCTCTCACAAAGTCCCCATTTGCCAGTACAAGGTCAAGGGTATTCCCTAACCTGGTTGGTTCACTGACCATTTGCAGCAGGAAGCTGTCCTGGAAGGCATCCAGCAGTACCTGCTCCTTCTGTTCCTGGTTGTTGGGGTATTCCAGTCCACTCCTGACATGTTGAAGTCCCCACAGTCACCACTACCCTTCTCGCAGGTCCTCTTGATCTGTCCCATGGGTTCCTGTATAACTCCTCCATCTGAGATGGTGGCCTGTACACCACTCCCATTCTAAGAATCCTATTTTTGGAATCCTGGATTTGCATCCAAAGTGACTCCATACTACCCTCCTCCTCTTCCTCCCTTACACAGTTCAGTTCTTCCTTCACATATAGTGCCACCCCCCTTTCCCAATCACCCTGTCCCTACGAAATAACCTGTACCCTGGTACAGACAGGTCTCAGTCATTGTATTGGGTGCCCATGTTTCTGTGATGGCTGCAATGTCCACCTCTCCCTCTGCCATGAGAACCTGTAACTCTGCAGTTTTCCTCCCAAGGCTCCTAGCATTAGGGTAACCACCTTCCACCCTTCCCCTCCCATCCTGCCCCCTTTCCTAGCACCACCAATAGTACTTGCCATGTGTCCTTTGTCACTGTTATGGGGGTAAGCTCATATGGTTTCCAACCTGTGGTCTCTGCATATCTCTTCCCCAATTGTCACCCCCACTCCTAGTTTAAATACCCAACTTCCTCTATGTACTCCTCCATCCTGTTTCAACACTTCTTTCCCTCCTCACTCAAGTGTAGTCTGTCCTGGCATAGAGACTACTGTCTCCCAGGTCCCTCCCCCAACAGCCCATACCCTTTAGCACAAACCAGGTTCTTAGCCATCCGTTAAATTCTCTATTCTCAGCTTTCTTGTTGTGCTTGCCTTTGGCACCGAAGTATCTCTGAAAAGTTACTGATCTTCCTGCCCCCTCACATAATTGTGCTAGTTCCTCAAACCTCCTCTGGACTATATCTACCATCTTGTCAGCCAGGTCATTTGTCCCAAGATGTATAATTAAATGAGGCTTGTCCCTACCCCTTCTAGCATATTTCAGAAAAGATTGTCCCACCCTTTCTGCTGTCATTCCTGGCATGGCCTCCACCCAAATGCGACTATGCCTCTCCTCCTTGCTACCCACCTCACTCTTAGTATTGAGTCTCCCAGCACTAAGATTCCCCCTCTTACTCCCTGCTTGCTTCCATTCATCCCTCTCTCATTTCCAGCTCCTCTTCTTCCTCCTGCACATTATTTCCCTTTTACCCTGTTGCAACTCTCCCAGCAGAATTTCCCCCTGCTTCAGTTTGGTCCAGGCATTTATCAATTACTCCTCTAATTTCATCATTTCCCTCCTCCACCCTCTTCCTCTCTAGCAGTGTAAAACTATTTTCTGAAGACCCTTCACAAATCCCTCTCTCTTCATAGTAACCTGTTCTCTCCTTTCCACTCCATGACTTTTGTCACTTCTTTGCCTCCCCTCACAAGTCCTTATCTCCTCCTTCCATTTGTCTTTTGTCTCCTGACCTGGTTTCCCTGGCAATCGTTCTTCCTGGCCTGGGCCCCTTTGTCTCTGCTTCCCTTCTTCTGACCCTCTCCTCACCACTGTTGGCTTAAATCACCCTCCCTCATCTCCCCTTCTTCCTCCCTCCAGTATTGGGCTAAACCCACCCCAATCTGCCTTACCTGTCTTAGTTCCTCCTGCAGACCCTCAATCTCCTTTCTAAGTTTTTCTGTGGTTGCACACTAAACATCCTCCACACTCCAGGCAATTTTTAGAAAGATTGGTGCATCAGTTGTTGCAGCCTACCACCCTACCCATTGCTGTCATTGCCCACCAACGACCCCCAGCCCTTCCAGATGCAGGATACCAAACATTCCCCCTTTTTCCCTCTCCCCCCTCTATCAGTGCAAAACATTCTTTTCTTTATTTCCCTTACCTCCTTTGTTGTACTTGTTTAGATATATTGAGCAACTGCTTTTTATATTCCTATCCTTCCTATCCACACTCAAAAAGAGAGATTAAGTAGCCATTGCACAACCTTCTTAAAACTCCAACTCCTCCTTTCCCCAATGCAATATCAATGCAAAGAAGTAATAATGAAAGCTCCTATATTTGCATTTACTTCCCTTCCGCTGAGATAGCAGTCACCTCTTCACTTGCTGCTGTTCCTTTCCTGGATGTCTGCTTCTGCTATGACAGGAGCATATCCCTTCCGTTTGAGGAAGTGATGTCAGAACCCTGGTACAAAAGAAATCATGGACCAGGGTGAGTGGAGATGAAGGTTTGGGGGTGGGACCAGCCAAGTCTTCCAGAAACAATCAGGTAGCTGAGGCCTCTGGTCAGACCATTAGCACACTTCCCCCACTCTTCATAAAACTTTGCAGCTAGTGAAGCCAGCAACAATGAATCACAATTCTACTCAAAGCCCCCAATAGGTTTACACCAAAGAAACAGGACTCCAATTCAAACAGCTTCACCAACAACACATCAAAATAGGCTTGGAATTAGAAGATATAGGTCTCCAATTCAAAGAAACAGATCCAGTCAAATCACACCAATTATATTCTAAAACAGAAGAAATAGGCCTCTACAAATGCAGCCTGCCACACAGTGAATCATCAAACAGTGAGCCCACTTATAGCTACCAAAACAGCTTTCACAATTCCAACAGCCCCAAACAATACCCTGCTAGCCCCTTAGTAGTAAGAAAGGAAAGAAATAACCTTCTATAAAGTAGAATCCACAAGAAACAATGTAAAAACAAGAAGAAGAAGCTACTGTGCTGTAGATCTGATCCTGTCCCCCTTCTAGTTCCTTCTGAGAAGCCAAAGCACTGAATGAACTAGAAATGTTTCTATCTTTTGGTAACCATAGTAATTATCATAGGTATATAATGTAATGCACAAGTTTTGCACCTCAGAGACCCGAGAGACCCCAAGAGACAACAGAGAAACCTTGAGGTGTAGGGAATGCTTAGCACTGGCTCCCAGTTCATATTGGTAAGAACTGCTTAGGGCAACTGTGATTTATCCCTTGGTAGTAATAAACTTGTTTATTACTCTAATGCAACATGTCTGTGATTACTTGCATTCCCAATATCGTCAAGAATCTGAAAGTGAGGTTTAGATCTCTCAACAAATTGGCGACCATGTGCAGGTGATATTTGGTGTTTGTAAGTTTTCACTTGTTGTTTAAACTTTTTCCCTTTCCCACGGGGACAGTAGGTGTACATTCCCGTATCACCTTTCCCGTTTCCAAACCAGTTTATAGTCACTTGCAAAGTCTGGCTGACTTTTTGGGTGTGGTCAATGCTGTCTCGACCCATTCCATAGCAATTTTGAATTGCAAGCCTGCAACTAATACAGTAGCCCGGCTGTGTTTAAAGTACTCGTGTTGTGGATTGTATCGATCACGCTGTCTTTTTCAGTTTGAATTTTTTTCCTCTCACACAATGGCCACAGATGGATACATCTGCCCAGAACTGAGACTGATGTCTCGAACTTCCTTGCCTCCCATGGAGGATGGGCTGACTTCATGCGGGATGCAAGTCAATCTGACAACCCTATACTGGGGATTTCAACCCAGTATACAGAGACAAGACAATCAACCAATAAGCATCATGCTAAAGGATTGATGGTCGCGGCTCTCTACGCTGCTTTGGAAGCCTCCGAAGTGAGGTTTCGAACCCTTGATCTGCAGATTTAATCTTTTAAGCAACAGATGGGTTTGCAGGAAACAGAATGTATTAGACTGCAGCAGAACTTGGAGTCTGAACTCCAAACTCTGAGGAATGAAAAGGATTCATTATTGCATCATTCAGCCCAGGCTGGCAAACAGGAAATCATGTGTTGAAGCAGGAGTGTGAAAGTTTGAGACAGGATAAGAGTCAAGCTGTGCAAATGAATGATTTGGTTGAGTGCTGCTTAATGCTCAGTTGAGTGATGAAATGGGTGAGCTGCAAGATGAGATTAACCAGGTCCTAATGATTTAGAAAATAGCTATAGGGACAACGCGAATTGAGTCGTATAGAGTTTTGCAAAAATCAAAAGCAAGATCAGGTTGATATGGATGTTGCAAGTGTGAATCACGTCGATGTAGAAATAAGATGGTGACACTGCGCCATCAGCGAGAGTAGGTTCAGGCTGCCATGTTAGAGGCAATGGGAGGCGAGCCCTGCTCTTCATTCGTCATCAGAGGGGGACTTATCTGATGATGACGTTTCACAATACAATGCCCAGTCACGCCCCTACTATGGCCCAGACGCCACACCCAGCCATCCACAGCATGGTGGATCCCCGCCTCCAACTCCCCAGGTCACACGTCGGTGACGTCGTGACACTCATCTTGGGAGACGCCAACATGGCAGCCCCCATGATGGGGAGCAGGCCCAAGCCTGGTCCCGACTGGCACCTCTGGTAGCTGTTATTATGGGAAGACAGGCAAGAAATAGAAACCATGATTGAAACTGTGATAGGCAATACTTCCTTCCTGAGAGGAGTATGAGGGCTATTAAAACCCAGATTAGGCAGCTCTTTCAAGAGGCTGGCACTCAGGAAGGTATTGTCTGCACTGTAGCTGAAGCTGCAGCTCACACAGCCTTGGATGGTGCTCGAGACAATCTTCCTTTGCCTGATTGACCACTAATCCCTCAAATGGCCTACTCTGTTCAGCAGATTGCTGACAGCATTAGTTGATGAGTCCATCCGACAACCTCAGCTGTATCACTTGGAGAAGGTACATTCTAAATGCAAGGTGCTTAGCCTAGCTGCAGAATATCAGGTCCAGATACTACGCCAGACCATCGATCCTGGTTTATGGGCCAAACTCCTCGAAGCTGTCCACCAGGATGAGAACGCTACCTTTGACAAGGTTGCAGCTGAGCTCATTTCTGTTCACAGTCCAGGTGTAGCAGGAGTGATGCTTGCATATCCTGTGAAGCAGAATGCAAAAGAAAGTCCAGCAACTTACCACCAGAGACTCTGGATGGCCTACGAGCAGGAAAACACTTGGCACAAGAAGCTGCGGCTGTAGATCTTATTGAATATAAGACTCTTTCCTTAGGAACATGATTCCAGCAGTAAGAGAAGAGGGAGACAGTCACTTACCCAAATACGGATAGGTTTTCGATATTCTTTGGAAAACTGAGAGAGTGTATCAACTGTATATCCGTGATTTGGGCTCCGGTTCAAAAAGTTAGCTGCCACGGAACCCATTTCGGAGGTCACTACACACTACACAGTGTAAGGGCAGGCTCAACGCCAACAGGCCCAACATCAGCCAGCCCTCCAGCTGATAATCAATGCCCCCAACAGGCCTCCAACAACCGCATCCACAACAGCAATGGGGTGGGAACCGGAATTGTATAAGAACAGGAAGTATAAGGGTAGAGGTAAACCACAACAGAGAACGGGGTCCTCATATAGGGAGATAGCAGAAGAGAATCCGAAATTCAGAGAGCTCCTGGGACAAGTACGCTCTGTGGCGGATGCTGTTCCCGCACAGGCCCTTGTGGTGGTACAACTGGCAACCCAGGCCTCAACCGGCCATGGGGACACCAGAGGCACCAGCCCTCAGTCCCACACAGGTCTGAACCCAGAAGCTCCTCCCTATATAGCATCAGTACAGCATGGTGAAGTCATCCACATGAGCCAGGCCTAACCTCTGCATGCTTCCGGCAGTACGGATTGACAATTATAGGCCCCAGTCCGTATTGTAAACAAGCTAGTCTTGGATACAAATGGGAGGACCTGCACCGAGGCGGAGGTCTGGGGCCGCCTACTAGTAGTTTTGCTAGATACAGGTGCAGCTGTATCTGTGCTATATGATGAACACCCGGACACATCCTCTTGGTCCACCGGACGGAGGACCAACATGTCAGGAGTCGATGGTACTAGGTTACCTGCATACCGGTCTCTACTTTTACCGGTAGAGTTAGGCCACTTAAAGGCCTCACATACTTTCCAACTAATGGTACTGCATGATCATCCTAGTATTATAGGGATCGACTTCCTTGCGCCACATGGCTGTGTGGTGGACCTAGCTAACATGCTACTGATACAGATTCAGGGTCAATATCATACCATCTTGATTCCTGATTCACACATTGTGGCAACGATATCTGCCAATGACAAAGAGTATGACGTCATAGATTCGTTCAAGAATCACTTTTTCCAAAACTCTACCTATCCTGCAACAACATTTGGAAGCGTTTGCAGTTAACAAGCATGACTGTGGTAGAATGCACACAGTCATTTAAGTGCCAGGCCCAGCACATGAGAGGCAAAGGCAATATCCTTTCCCAACTGAGGCCTTGCCTTCCCTTAGAGAAACAATCAAGTCACTTCTCAAGCAAGGAGTAATCAGAACTTGTGTTTCCACTGCCAACTCCCCAGTATGGCCTGTGAAGAAACCCACATGCGCCTGGAGACTTACTATTGACTACAGGAAACTGAATCAGGTCACCCTCAGTTGTTCCCCAGCTGTGACATCAGCACCAGATGTGCTACAACTTAACCCTGACCTGAAATGGTTCAGTGCCTGGACATTTTCAATGGTTTTGGTCATTGCCATTGGCCCTTAAGAGTCAATATAAGTTTGCCTTCACCTTTGAAGGAAGACAGTACATGTGGACTTGCTTACCACAAGGATTCCATAACAGTCCATCCCTCTTCCATCTCCACATGATGGATGCCCTCGGAGTTTCTTTACTCCCAATGTCTCTTGCAGTAGGGATGACCTGTTGCTAGCAACAGCCACACAGGAGCAACATTTGGATCTCTTGGACGAACTATTGACTCTCATTCAGAAAGCAGGCTTGAAATGTAACCCAGCAAAAGCACAATTGTGTCAGAAAGAAGTACTCTTTCTGGGACTAGAAAATAACTGATCAAGGTCAAAGCCCTACCTGGAAGAAGGTACAGTGGATTACAAGACTTGCCATTACCTACCAGTGTGGCAACTCTTTCGAAGGTTTCTAGATATGGTAAACTATTCCAGAGATTTCATTTGTGATTTTGCTCAGAAAGCTGCTCTCTGTATGAATTACTCAAAAAGGATGTACCATGGACTTGAGGGCCCTATTCACACCCAGGCTGTGATGTCACTGAAGCAGGCCTTGGCCTCCGCCCCAGCACTGGTGAACCCTAATCCAACACTACCATTTCATCTGGAGTGTGCTACCTGACATTGCTATGTCAGCAGTGTTGGCCCAGAAGGTGCATGGCACCTTGAGACCCATTGCATATGCCTCACAGCTCTTGACCCCAGTGGAACAGAAGTACAGCCTTTGTGAAAGGAACCTTCTGGCCACCTACTGGGCTGTCAAGCACTATCTGTATATCATTGGGTACTCACCTCTGATTATTAACACTAACCATACACCAACCACCTTCCTGCTCTCAGACAGGGTGAAATATGGGTCAGTCTCTAACACCAGGCTGACGCACTGGTCACTTCTTCCGGATAGAGATATACAGGTACAACCGATTAAAGTTCCATTTATGCTAGCTCATGGCCTCCTTTTCCAGGGAGAACCTCATGACTGTATGCTACAGTCACCTGATCTTCCTGATACAGGTCTTTTCCTCCCTGCCATGCCACAGGTACTTGATAGTACTTCTTTGTGCCGTATCTTCACTGATGGCTCAGCATCCTACTATCAGGGAGAACAAATTGCAGGGATGGGTATTTTGGTAATTTACCCTTATGGAAACACTTTCAAGATATCTAAGTGCTGTAGTGTAGCTTCATCTCAGTACGCCGAGATGGCAGTGGTGGCCTGTGCCCTCGAGTTCATCCAACATGGAACCGAGGATACTATCATCTTTACAGACTCTAACTGGGTTTGTTGTTCCCTTACAGAATTTCTTCCTTTCTGGCAGAAGAATTCTTCCTCTCTTCTGATGGCAGTCCAGTGAAGTACAAAGAATTGGTATATATATACATGCACTGGCACAGAAATTTGCACACAAACTCTATGTGCACAAAGTTAAAGCCTACTCTCTCCATGACCCCTATCATGCCTTCACGACACAGCAGACACCCTTGCATAGGAAGGGGCCTGAGGAGGGGACATCTGGATGATGGACTATCCAGAGGCTAATGCAGCTGTACACATTGCAGCATTCAAGAAGAAACCTGAACCTTTTTCCCCCTTGGACCTCTCCGCAGCCCAACAGCTTGATACTGAACTCAAAGAGGTGTTCAGATTCCTTGACAAAGGTACTGAAGAAAAACTTCCCACACATAACCCCTATCGGAGGCATGAAGGTAAGTTGTCACCAGATGACAAGCTCATTTGGTTTCAACCAGATGACTCTACCACCAAGTTGTGGGTAGTCCCCAGACACCTAAGATCTGAATTCTTGTACCAAGTGCATGACACTCCTACTGGTGGACACCAAGGAGCAGAGAATACACTCCAACGACTCAAGACCACCGCCTGGTGGCCTGGTATCACCAAAGACGTTAAACAATACATAGACAACTGTCTCATTTGTGCACAAAACAATCCCATCCCTACTAAATGAAATGCCAAACTTTTATCACAAAGACATTCTGGCCCTTGGCATGCCATTCAAATTGATTTCATTGGCCCTCTGACAAACACCAGCAGAAATAATAAGTATGCCCTTGTGGTAACTGACCTCTTCTCTAAGTGGGTAGAAGCTTTCCCCACTAAGACATGTACAGTGAAGACTACTGCCAAAATCCTGGTGGAACAGATTTTCTCCAGTTGGGGTCAACCTCTTAAGGTAGATTCTGATAAAGGAACCAGTTTTTTATTTATTTATTGCATAAGATCGGAATTACAAACCTTTGAGTCAAAGACTCTTTTGCAAAGGCTCCACATTGGTTACAGGGGGTGGAGGGAGTACATAAAATACAGGGAAACATACATAGTCAAGCAGTATTCAGGGAAAATATACATTAACAGTCAGCATTCATAATCAGTACTGGCACTGCAGTCCAGGTTTTAACTTAGTTTACCAGAGACAGTGATAGGCAGCTTTCAGGATTCCATTAGTTAGAGATAGGTAGGAAGCAGATTCATAGGGTCGAGGAGGACCCTGAGTCAGTTGTAGGGGGGTATGGGGGGTGCACGAGGTGGGAAGGGAGATTAGCCACAGTCACAGTTCGCAGTCTCAAGTAGGTGAACTTTGAGGCCTGCTTTGAATAGGGAAATGCCATGGGTCTGAGAGATCTGGGGTGGTAGAGCATTTAGCCAAAGGGGAGCATGGTACCGGAAAGATCTTTGGCCTAGAGATGTTCTACAGTGGAGGACCTGGAATTAGGAGTTTGCTGTGAGTCGTGTATTATGCCTGAGGGGGACTGGGCTGATTATGGGGAGAAGACCAACGGGGGCAAGCTTTAGATGTATTTTTTTTGCGAGGACGCAGGTGTGAAACTTTAGTCTTTGTTGGAAGTTTAACCAGCTGGCCAAATCGTATAGGTCACAGGTATGGGGTTAGCCTGTCACTGCCGGTGACTAGTCGGCAAGCTTTATTCAGGGCAGTGTTAATACTACGTTGTGCGGTGGGTTCAGCTGATCCATATATCGTTATCCCATAGTCAATTAGGGAGAGGATTGATGAGAAGACTGCTAGACACATGGCCTGTGTGGGTAGGCAGTGTTTGAGTCTGTAGAGTATGCCCACTCTGGTGTTGACAGCTGAGGAGAGGTGTTAAATGTGACTATGGTAGGAGAGGGAGGTATCTAGAGTGATACCCAGGTATTTAAAATTTGTAATGTGTTCAAGGGGGGTGCCTTGTGAGCTTTTGATTAGGAGGGTCGACTGCCTGTGTGGGCTTTGCCGGTGCACAAAGATCATGGATTTAATTTTATTATAGTTGATGATCAGGTGGTGCTCATTAAACCATGTCTCTAGCTCCCTAAAAAAACCCTGAAGGGCAAGTTGGAGGGTGCTTGGCTGTGGGTGTTTCCAGTATAGCACTGCATCATCAGCATAGAGAAGCAGATGACCACTGCAGGCCTTGGGAAGTGAGTTTAAAAAGAGGGTGAAAAGAAGAGGGCTGAGAATAGAACCCTGTGGGACACCAGAGCACACAGCTTTGCAGGAGGAGATGGTGGCATTTAACCTGACTTGTTGTGACTGGCCTGAGAGGTAATCTTTGAACCAGGCCATAGTCTCAGGGACTACATTTAGTTTTGGGAGGACACAGAGCAGCAGATCATGGCTGACTGTGTCAAATGCCTTGGTCAGATCCACAAAGATTGCTCCAGCAATAGAACCTTGGTCCAGTGCCTCATGGATGAAAGAGGTGAATTCAGTGAGTGCAGTGACCATGCTATGGCCAGTCCAGAAACCATGCTGAGCCTGGCAGAGGAGGTTGTGTTTGGTTAGGTGTTCTGTTATCTAGTCTGAGACTATTTTTTCCAGAGCTTTGGAGAGAGGTGAGTTGATGAAAGAATCCCTTGAACTACTCGGAGTTCACCAAAAGTTCCACATACCTCACCACCCTCAATCCTCAGGTCAAGTAGAAAGAGCCAACAGACGGATTAAGCAAATGCTTTCCAAATTCACTGAGGACAATCCCAAAACTTGGGATTCCCTTATTGCCTTTACTCCTTATGGCAATTAGGGGCACACCTCAGCCAGCACTCAGCTCACACCCTTTGAGGTAATGACTGGTAGACAAATGAGATTACCTGAACACCTATTGTTTGACCTACACCCCCCCCCACTGCAGACCGCATGTCTGTGGACCAGAATGTGGAAAAACTCAGAAAAGGCCTCATACACACACACTTGTATATCACCAACTGCATGAGCAAGTCCCAGCAACAATCCAAAATACAGTTTGACAAACACGCACAAGAAGTGGATTGGCAAGTTAGAGATCAGGTAATAGTACTTCATTTGCACATCCCACACTCCTTTCTCCAATAAGTGGGAAGGCCCATACCCTATTGTCAACAAGCTCAGTCTGGCAGTCTATCAAGTTAGACCCTCCACAACAACAAATTGACTGACAAATGGTTACATGCAAACCAATTGAAACTGTATAAAGGAGCTTAAATTACTTTTCCTCATCTCATTGGGCGGAATTGTACTAACATACTAATCTTTGATCTTCCTTTTCAGATACACTGACAAGATGGCTATCTTGTTCCATTATTTCCTCCTCTCAGGAGTGATCCCCTGCATCCAAGGCACTGTGCCGGACCTTCTACGACACCTCAATCCTCCAGCACCTCCTCCAGAGGGAGTATCCATCAATATACCAGATAGTATGATCACTGTTCAGGAAGGTTCCGATGCTTACCCACTGCCTCGGTTGTTGCTCCTGACAAATCTACCCTTCAAATTGAGTAGCAAACCACATCACAAGGACAAATTCTCCTGTGGCCAAACTCTCCAAAGGAACTTTCCAGGGTTGGCCCAATGCTAAATTATCCCCAAATGATTCACTGTCCTTGTTACAAACTGCATTATGACATTCTGGTTTGTACAACACAACTGCCTTAATAGATCCTTCTTACTGTAATTCTTTGTCTAAAGACTCTGCTCACAGATTTTGTGTTATACACCACATGGCTTCTGCAGTCATGTACCTCTCTGTGTTACCACCCACTGATAATCAGCTTTTGGAATGTCCAAATCATACCCCTGATCCCCGTAGTGGTCTTACAGCCACTGCCCTCCCGGGTTCTTTGATTAATAACTTACAGTTTATGCATATACCTGTTTTGTTTAATCTTACTTACTGGAATATGAAAGAGTTTGGTATGTGTCACAATACTAATACATTAGCATTTTATAGTACATTATTGTTTGATAGTTTAGCTGCATTTCAGATTTGTACACAAGATCCTATCACCAGGGTCCATTCTACTGAACATAGAGGCAACTTCAGAAGGAAGCCCTCTCCTGATAATCTAAATTATAAACATAACAAATGTGAAGTTGATAGTTCTGATGTCACAGGTGCCACAGGTACTGTCACAGGTCTTTTTGGTACGGCTATGTCTATCTGGAATAAAGCAGACATTGCTGCTATCAAAGTCATTCTGCCAAGTTCTCCACTGGCTTGGTCAATAACATTTTACCTCCATTATTGCATGGTGTGGATGTCCTTAGTCAGGAAGAAAGATACACTGTATACAACATGCACGACATTGCTAAGGCATTCACTGATTCTAAAGATAAGATCAACGCACTCATACAACAAAACAATAAAGAAGCAGATAAACAATACATTGCTAGAGAGATACTCTGCTCTGCTTATGGCTCCTACATTATCACTACCATCAATAACCTCTTCTGTGATCTAGAATCTGGCAGAATTCCTGACATTATACATGACAGATGCATTTCCAAATGGTACTGTCCAAGGTGTAAAACCACTAGCTGTGTTTCCATGTGTATGCAACAGACTTTAGCAATTCCTCTCTCCACAGCTAGGAATTTGGGGTTTGTGACCAGGCACCCTAATACTGGTCCTTGTTTCACTGCTAAGAAATGTTCCATAACAGATATCATGTTTGTTTTTCACTGTCTCCTTACCATGCTTTGATCCTACTACAGCCTTGTTCAACAAGCTTGCACTGGTCCATTCCATTGGGCATTTGGACAAAGACATCTACAGAGAACGCCTGGATCTACCACCTCTACTGGTCTACCATTCTTTCCTGGATGCCTGGGTGGCTCTGCACATGGACTGCTGTGCCAAAAAGCAATATATCTACTTGTGCCGATGTGATGTGTTTGATGTCATACAGCCTATTTGTGGATACTCTCCAGACAGCATTGATTGGACTTTCACAATGGATGATGATATCACTGCGAATGGCACCAACTCTTTCGACCCAACTTTGGCTCCAGATAAGCTCTACCAATCCTATCGTGAGAGAGGTTCATCGCCTGTCAACACAGATTTCGAAGATGACCTACACCTGCCCTGTCCAGTTGCAAAAGTGGAGACTGCCTACTGTGCACTCACAGTATAATTCTGATGGTGAATATTGTGTAGTTATGAACTATAAAACCTACACATATGGTTCTGTTACTTGTGCTACTGATTACCCCAATTTCTGTTTTGTCCCCCACCAGAAGACTGTTATTGGACATACTGTTATGACCCCTGTCCCTCTTCTGGATGCAGACATTATTGATGGTAACCCAGATTATCTGCTCACACTGTCAGAATACTTGCCATACTTTAATGTACACATAAACCCACTTACACTTACACTGAAATCACTCTTAGACAGGAAAGACACACACCTCATCCACATCAGCAATAGTATGACCAAAGCCAATGAAGCTGTTCTTGCCTTGATTAATGATGGAGATATGAATAACACACTAACTAACGCCTGGTTAGAGATTACTTTTAAAGGTTTTGTTATTATTCAAGCATTTTTAATTTTTATTTTGATTATTATGCTTTGCTGCCTATGGCGCACACTATGCCAACACCGTGAGCAGCTTGAGTTCCTTTACAAGGCTCGCTCGTCGGGTTTGTAAACGACCACTGCTCCTGTCCTTATCCTAGACATTTGCCTGTGTTGTCCTTGGAGGCAACAAGGGGGGAATGTTACATGAGGTCCCTGCACCCTAATTGGTACCCTCAGAGGTACACCATAGAGAGCTAACACTTAGGTATAGGTTATACTAATATTTAGGGCTAAGGGCATCTACCGTACAAGAGTAGATATCAGGATATGAATGCATATTGTTGTAATACACTTTGCTTGCTAATACACATATATTTTGCCATGTATTTTCTGTGTATTTCTTACTTGTTAGATGCCAAGACACCTGTGTCCTTGAAGTAATTATAATATGTAAGACGGCATTGCCATCTTTTGGTGATCTGTACCACTACACTGAGTTATGTAAGACTCTATAAGAGAACTCTTTTGTTCTCAAACTGATGACTTTACAGAATTGTATAATGTTATCTTGGACCGTGGAGCCACCTCTAATTTAGCCAATAGGGCTCATCTCTGTAACTAGAAATGTTTCTATCTTTCGGTAACCATAGTAATTATCATAGGTATATAATGTAATGCACAAGCTTTGCACCTCAGAGACCCGAGAGACCCCAAGAGACAACAGAGAAACCTCGAGGTGTGGGAATGTTTAGCACTGACTCCCAGTTCAGTGGTAAGAACTGCTTAGGGCAACTGTGATTTGTCCCTTGGTAGTAATAAACTTGTCTATTACTCTAATGCAACGTGTCTGTGATTACTTACATTCCCAATATCGTCAAGAATCTGAAAGTGAGGTTTGGACCTCTCAACACATCAGAATGTATGTAGTAAGAGACCTCTGTTCATAGTGAGAGTTTTCTGTTCATGTGCTTTATACTGCCATACAGTTCTGCTGTATACTCTCACTGTTTACAGACCAAGCAGCAATGTATACATCCTAATAATATTTCAGTATAGTACATCCCTATGATGTTTAGGCAAATGACAGGTATGGACTGGACAAAGGAAACTGAAACAAAAACTTTATTGTTAAACATTTTTACTTTATATACTTGCACATTACAAAGTTGGTACTGGAGAATACAGGCATGGAAAATAGGTTTTCCATGCAAGTGTGTTCCCCATTACTGGCTTTGTATCATGCAAGTATTAAGTACGGGTAAAATGTTAAGAAATGAAGCTTTTGTTTCAGTCTCCTTTTACAGTCCATACCTGCCATTTTGCCTTGTTCTGTAGGGTTTGCTACCTTCATTAGACTAGCACAGCTTGTTCAGACTATGCTGACCATTCCTTTCCTTTGCCTTAGTATTGCTTAAAAAGAAAGTAGGCTACGATATATAGCCAGCCTAGACTGTCCCCTCATTTCTCAATTGTAATAGATGGCTAGATTACTCTCATTCATGCATTTGTTCAATTACCCTTTAACACTTGTAATATTGTATTCCTCAGCCAAATCCAAAAGTTGTGAATTCCAAAGATCAACGATACATTGAATACAGAACTTTTTACTTTTATCATTCACCAGTAATTAACTCTGTAGTTTCATAGTGTAATAATTACATTATTTGTACCCTGTAAAACTAGTCCCAAATTGGCTATTCCATTTTCATCTCTTAGAACTTTGTGCATCAGTAGTAGACTGTCCCTTGGTCTCCTTCCCTTTAAAGTAAAGAGAGCTCTCCTCTGCTCTCTGTCTGTCTGTCTCTGTCTCCCCCCACCCTCTCTTCCTCAGCCCAGCGTTACTGCAAAATTTAACCACAGGTAAAGACATTAGCTGACCTCTCAGGTTACAGAATATTTTACAGTGGAGCCAGCCCTGATACAATGCAATATCCTGCAGTAAATAACGTCATAAAATATTGCATGACAAAAGGGCTTAATTGTCATTGAATTACAGTGTTCCTTGCAGTATATTACAGTATTTTGTGTTATACTGCAGCATTACTGTGCTGCATCCTGGCTAACACTGCTGAATGTCAATTATATTATTTGGTGCATTACAGGCTAATACAGATGAGTGAATTAGAAGCTTGCTGTCAGCTTTTGACTAAAAGACATGATGACCTCAGAACTGGATTGTCCATAGCCCAGGTTGCACTGCTCCCCTTTCTGGGCTACTGCTCAACTGTTTATACAAATGTCTCATCTTCCAACCTGTCCAAGCTTAATACAGCTTGCAGCAGCATCTGTATGTTTGCCTCACTGGACCCTTATTCAGCTCATCATTGCTCCACCTACCAGGCTCATGGCTGGCTCTCCCCACAAGCCCTGCATGAGTGTATAGCAGGCAGCCTGGTTTACAGCTCCCTCTGTGAGAAAGAGTTCTCACCAGTATCATTCCTCCTCAAAATCAAGCCTGGTGTCTCTGGCCCTCCTCACAACTTGTCCTAGAGTTCCCCAAACTATCACTTGCACAGGTCAAATGGCCTTCTCTATTTTTGCCCCAGGCACAGGAACAGCTTGCCTATTTCCCTCTGTTGTCTTGACTCACACTCCCTTTTAAATTGTGCATTAGGGGCCAGATATTCAAAACTTTGTTCCGGGAGTTAAATTAGCACTGCCCAGCATGCTAAATTAGCCTGGAACCAATAGCCCGCTATATTCAAAAGGGATATCCCTGGTGCTAAACCTGTTGAATATAGCATGCTAAGGAAGCCAGGCAAACTGGACTGGAAGTGCAGTGAAAAAGTAGCCTGGGAAATAAGACTGCTCTGAATATAGCAACTAGGAAGTGCAAACCACAATAGCAGCCCAGTGCACATCGATGTGAAGGAAGGTAAAGGTGGACCATGTTGTCAATGTGTGTGCTAGCAAAGGAGTGGGTTCATTAAAACTGCAAGCACCAGCGCATGTGAAATTCTGCAGAAATGTACCATGTTTCTGAAATGTTTACACTATGCAAAAGATGTCTGCATGGCGCAAACGTTTGCCTGGGGCAAAAACTTGCTATACTGAAAAGTGACATGCAAATGAGCCTACTTAGGCAGTCTCTGGGCAAACATCCAGATTAGCATCTCATTATGTCCTGATTTGCATGCAGTTTGCTCAGCACTATTGCAGGGTTCCACAGCTCCACTTGTAGGTCAGTCTTGAAGTGCAGAGGCTGGCTAGGTCTGCACATAGATCCACCTGTAGTCAGTCTGGAAGTGCATGGTGGTAGCTGCTGGCTACATTTGTACAGAACCACATAGAATATTGTGGCTAAGGGACTACATAGCACAGGCACAGGTGGTGGTGATGCATGCAATTGTCAAACTGTAGTTCCAAGTACATGGGTGCCTGTAGTGTGAGGGACACATCAATGCCTATGGTATGTAGCGGTAGGATATCAATGACTGCTGCGCCTTACACGGTGACAGACCGATCTTGCAGATGTGTACTGACAGTGGACATTACTGTTATGCTGTTGTGTGACTGGGGGTTCACATACCACAGATAGGCACACAGGTGTTGGGGTAGTCCAAACACTGGACCTGCTGTGCTGCGTGGAATGTCCCAGCCTTGTGGCAGCACCCAGTATGCAGTGCAGACTGGCCACCTGTACACCTCCCTCAACACCCTCCATGCCCTCAGTGCTGCATGTTTGTGCTGTATTCTGTTGGTGTCCACTGAAGCGAGGTCTGCAGGTGTGCTGTATGGACACACTGCCATGGCGTCCATTGGGCACCAGGTCACACTTACTGTCTGGCATGGTTGGACTGGTGGCAGATGATGGCATCATTGGAGGTGCCATCCATGTGCAGCATGTTTCTTCCCTGTCTGTTTTCTTTCTATTTTTACTGGTTAAGGTGTTGCTAAGCTGCGCAAAAGTAGCACAAAGCTGCTTTGCCCAGATTAAAGACTACCTTTTCCGGGTCAGTAATTTTCACCATGCAAAGTGTCATGCTAAGTCATGCAAAAACACTTTACATGGTGCTAATGCACTGAATATAGCATTGCGCCTGTATTCACGTACACACACGCTCTTTTTGCCTTTTGCATACATTATACTTTTGCCCGGCACTAATGCAGTTTGCCCATGCTGTTTGACGTTTTCAATATAGCGGACTCACACAAACTCTGTGCAGACGGTTTGCACCCAGCACAAAGTTTTGAATATCTGCCCTTGGACTGTCCTTGTAGCTATCTCCACCTGTAAGTGTTCCTAATACAGAAATCAGAGAGTGTCATAATTAGATTAATATGTCCTATTTTATATCTTTCTACTTATTTGTTTTATCAAGTAAATATGCATATTATTGTTATTCATTGGCAGGGTCAGTCTTGAAACCCTGGTGAGGTATTTGCACCTTTGTACTTGTATTTCTGTATTTATTGATTGATGACTGAAACAATCCCTGTTAGGGTTCTTGGACAATATCATCACATCTCAATAATTTTGTCACTGTATGTGCTCATTGTTTGTTATTTTGTGCTTATTCTATTAAATACTTTGTGCCATCTTGTTGGCTTGGTCACAGCAGAAAATGGTCTCAGAGACCAGTGCACTAACTGGTCAACATGTAAATTAATTTATTAATTAATTAATCACAATGTCAGCTAGTCTTGAAACACTTTGATTTTAGGATGGCTGGATTGCTCTGCTGAATGAAAGTTAAAACCATGAACTGTTTTTTTTTTTTGCTTCCCCATATCCAGGCCGGCCTCTCCTTCAGGCCCTTCTATGCCCTCCATGCTGTACTACCTCAGTACAGCCACCTCTTCACCTATATTGCAGCCCCCAGGTAACCCCTGACATAACGCTCACCAGGTGGTTCTCCTTCTCCAAGAGGCGGTAGCACCATACTTGCCCTGGGTGCTGCTAGGGTGATTGTGCACTGCCTGAGGTCTCACAGCAGCAGAAGCTGGTGACTGTCATCTGGTCAGCCTCAGGGTTCTTTCCCATTTGCTCCCCAGGGATGTGGTGTGCCACTAACATTAGGCTTATGCCGATGTTCACCAGGCCCCATTGATTTGTGGCACCCCACACATTGCCGAGCCCCCGGCCTCTGCCAGGGTCAGCAATTGCCAGGTAACATCCCTACCATCCCGTCTGAGAGAATATAAGCAGTCATCCGATGCTTCAGCCTTCTCTCACTGGCTGGACCTCCATCACCCGAGTCCTTTCCCAAACCCGGATCGCTGGCGTCGCAAGCGGAAATCCAACTGTTGCACCAATGGGCCAGCTATGAACTGTTTTTAATTGTTTTCTTTTTACAAACAGCATTATGTATGCTGTCTTGAGTGCTGAAGGATACTCACAACCTCTTGTAGAGAGTGCTGGTTAGTGTGGGTGTAAATACTAATTCTGATTCACAGATTTCTCATGGGAGAATGGAACTGAGTAATGCTGGGATTCCAAACTACAGAATTCCCTCAAGGTGGAATAGATCCAGAAGCAAATGATTTGAAACATTTTATTGGGCCAACATAAATGTAACAAAAATAACAAAGTGCTTTAGCTTTTGGACCAACACAGTCATTCCTTGGAAGCTTAATGACAGTTATTTAGAAAATCCCATACTTTTAATACTCAGATCACGTAGAAAAAAAACAGAGAAAATTCCCATTGGTTTAAAATACTCATTTAAAAAATAACACAAGACACATCAGAGAAGCTGAAAAGTACCAGTTCAGCTACAGCTAAAAAGGCCTAAAGGTCAGATGTGCTTAGAGCACAACATAATGCAGGCAGTGCACTGCACATAAATTAAAATGACTTAGACATACCTTCAGAGTAAGATGACAACATCTTGAGAATAGAGCTGTTTTGCCCAATTATGAGTCAAAACCCACTCGGATTAAAGACATGCTATAATGTGACATAATTGTAAGTTAAAAACAAGCCACACTAAGTAGAACTACAACAAGTAAATATACATACATGGCATGCAAAGGTTTTAAAATAAAATGTACCTAATGTAAGCAATAGTTTCAAACTACATGAGCCCATGAGGAAAACTGATTGCTGTTACTGTGGTTCCCTGGAGGTGGGAGCTCATGGGTACTTTTTACTTAGTTATTGCCACTCCTCAACTTTGGTGGTGAGATTCCGGGTTTCAGGTGGATAAATCATGGCTCTTGGGCAGTGGTGCTCTTGGATTTTCATCTAAGTGAATTTTTCTTTTCTTTGGTCTGAACACTGGATATGGTTGACATTATATTACATTTATGCTGGAAATGGCCAGGACTGAAAGACTGCTATAGTTTGTTCATTTTATTTTTAAGTTAATATTATTACAATGTTTATGGGATTGAGTTGTGTTGTTCTGTTTGGGGTTTATTTTGATTTAGTTCATATTTGGTTATAGTTCATATTTCTTTTCTCTCCTCAAGTGAGAGCGGAGGGATTTATATTTTATAATTTACATGTTATCTACATATAGTTATTTATTTTGTTTCTTTTTGGTTGTTTCATTTTATTTCTTATTTCCTACCCTGCTGATACTTGTTTTTATTGTGGTCAAGAGAATGTGATGGAGGCCTGCCCCACAGGTGTGTGTTATTCATCATCTGCCCTTTGCACCCTCCATCCCTTTATCTCCCCCCCATTGTAGTTTACTATTTACCAGTGCTGTAGAGCACTGGGTATTGCATGTCGGGGGAAGGGGGATTGGGCAGTGTGAACAGCGGAGGGTGAATGAGCAGGGCCACCATATTGGGGGTCATAAGACCCAGAAGACACACTGGGGTGACATGGAATCCTGAGCGTGGTCCTCCATGTCTGGTTTCCATACCCAAGAGCACCACCAGTTCTGGTGGGCAGGTGGTTTGGATGGCCCTGGAAGTTCATCCAACTTGAGTGGTGTTATGCAATGCCAGGTCCATTAAAAATAAGACTGCAATTATTGCAGATCTTGTGGGAACAGTGGACCTGGCTTGTATCACTGAAACCTGGCAGGACAAAAACTTTGGCCCCATATTGGAGGCTGCAACTCCAGCCGGGTACTCCATGATCCACCGCTTGAGATTGGATGGCGGGGGGGGTCACGGTCTGTTTCAAGACTGAACTGGGCCTCATGTGTGTACCCAGTTGAGGAGACTGAGTCATTTGAGGTACAGTGGTAGCAGGTGTAGGCTGTAGGATCACTCTCATCTACCATCCACCAGGAGATGAGAAGCCATTCTTCAAGAAGTAGTGGACTGTGATCGACCTGGCATTTGAGTCACCAAGGCTGATGGTCCTGGTGACTTTAATGCCTGGATCAATGACGGACTCTCGCACTTAGACAGCACATCCTCCAGCTGATGACATCTCTGGGCCTTACACATACTGCTTACCACTGCTACCCATAACATGGTCACTCCCTTGACTTAGTCTTCCTCCTGGGGATCAAAGCCTCAGACTTGGGGTGGAACCAGTCAGATGGTCCTATCACTAAACTGTGGGGTTCAGATTTCACCCCTTCATAGGCCTACCCCTGTAGGAATGGTTAGGTGCTGCTCTTTATAAAATATAAGCTCTGAAGGCCTAGTGGCGGTGTTGACCTATCTGTCCTTCCATCAGCAAACAATGACCCAGAGGCCTTAGTTATGGCCTATAATACAGCTATGTCTGCAGCACTGGATGTCATTGCTCCTGTCTGTGTTTGTCCTCTCTCCTTCATCCTCAGTCCCCTTGGTTTGATGGGACTTTTGAGGAGATGCGGTGACTAGGATGAAGATTAGAGCATTGCTGGCAGAGGTCCTCCTGGATACCGACATCTTAAATTGATAGACCATTATCAGGCCTATCAATCTGTAATCACCCGTAAGAAGGCAGAGTTCCTGTCAGGGGAGATTGCGTTGCTCAGAACTGACCAGCTCAGCTTTATTGAATCATGGACAGACTGTGCAACCCAGCCTGTCTACAGGTTGGAAAAGCTTTTTTGCAAGTGGAGTGCGATGAGCTTGCTCGATTCTTTGCGACTAAGGTGGATGACATCAGGGTAATGCTCGAACTGGCACAATTTTTGGGTGTTACTTTGGATCAGCACTTAGTCGCTGCTCCTCAGCTTTCCTGGAGTTCCTTCAACCACTAGGAACTCATGGATGTCATGAGGATTGTCCACGATATGCACCCTACATGCTGAAGTTTGGACCCAGGACCTACTACCCTGATTATAGATTGTATTGACACCATTGGCCTGGTCCTGGCACAGATTGTCTGGAGCTGCTTGGAAACAGGTGAATTTATATGCTCCCTGAAAGAGGGGCTGGTAACACCCCTCCTGAAGAAAGCTTCTTTGGACCCTGACTGCCATGTGAACTACAGACCAATCTCGAACCTTCCCTTTATAGGGAAGGTGATTGAGAAAGTAGTGGCTGTACAGCTGAGAGAACAATTTGACCATCCATGACATCTATGAACCTCTCCAGTCCAGTTTTTGAAAGAGGCACAGTACCGAGATGGTGCTGGTTCAGGTGCTGAATGACCTCCTGATGGTAAGAAATCGGAAAAACTGTTCTATCTTGGTTCTTCTCAATCTTTCATCAGTGTTTGACACTGTGGACCATGGGGTACTCTTCAGTCACCTGAGGTCCATCTGTGTCCTGTCTAGTACAATCCTCAGGTGGTTTACATCTTTCCTCACCGGAAGAACTCAGAGAGTGGTGTCAGGGATTTATTCCCCTGACCCAGTTCCTCTGTCTTGTGGGGTGCCTCAGGGATCAGTGTTGTCCCCTATGTTGTTTGCAATGTATATGCTACCCCTCAGAGACATTGTAAGAAGGTATGGGCTGAGGTTTCACTGCTATACTGATGATACCTAGCTCTAGCTCTCTTTTGCACCCGACCAGGATAGAGCTCTCTCAATATTTAATAACTGCCTCACTGAAATCCAGGACTGGATGTATTCGAGTTGGTTGAGGTTGAACTTGGAAAAGACTGAGGTGCTGGTTGTGGACCTGGGGTGCCACATGGGGTTGGGGGTAGGTTCACTCGGACTCTTTTGGGGTTAATCACTCCTGACCTCTGAACAGGTGCAAAACCGGGGGTAATTTTGATGAAGGGCTGACACTGCATTTGCAGGTGTCGGCAGTTGTCAAATCCTCATTTTATCAACTGAGGAATATCTCCAGGGTTAAGCATCTTGATCCATCTGTTGATCTCCATGTGTTGGCCCATGCCTGTGTGTCCTCATGCTTGGATTATTGCAATTCCCTTTATCTAGGGCTACCTGGGGTGGAACTCCACCACTTGGAGCTGGTGCAGAATGCTGCAGCCCGATTATTGATGGGAACCCCTCAGTACTGTCATATTTTTCCAGTGCTGTGCTAACTGCACTGGCTGCCGGTACAGTGGCGGATCACCTTTAAAGTCAGACTTCTGATTTATGAAGCCCTACACGGACAGGTCCCTGACTACCTGAAAGAGCTTTTGGTCCCTTACTGCCCCATGAGATCTCTCCACTAGGCTGACAAGGGGTTGCTAGAGATTCTGAGGGTTAGTTTAAAATCCTCTGGGGCCCAGGCATTTATGCATGCGGCCCCTACCCTCTGAAATGCTCTACCCCATCAGCTATGGGAGTGCATGACCATGAAGAGATTCAAACAAGCTGTCAAAACTTACTTGTGGAGGAAAGCATTCGAGGACTGACGCATATTTCGGTTTTATCTGTATTATCTCTTTTAAGTATTTATATTGATTGATTTTATGATTTACTGTTTTAATTGTTGTAAGGCACCTTGGTTATAGAAATGCACCATATAAATAAAGATTTATTTATAGATTTATTATATGGAATGTAAAACTTAGCTGGAAACATTACCCAACTATACTCTCAAACAGGTTACCATGCTCTATAAACCTTTAGGCCCTTAGTGTTGTAACAGGAGTTTATAGATGATAATATAAATTGGCAGTATAAGAGCCAAACAAAAAACCCTTTTTGGATCTTATACTGCCAATTTATATTATCATGTATAAACTTTAGTTACAACACTAGGGGCCAGATATTTAAACTAAGCCTCTGGGCAAAATTAGCACTGCCCAGTGTGATAAAATAGATCAGAACTAAAGCAAGCTATATTCAAAAGAATAGCCCTGGGGCTAAACCTGTTGAATATAGCATGCAAAGGAAGCAGGGCAACCAGGGCTGGGAGTGCAGTGCTTAAATAGCCTGGGAAATTAGACAGCACTGAATATAGCAACAGGGAAGTACAAATTGGAATGGCTGCTCAGTAGACACAGAGGTGGAGCAAGGCAGAGTTGCAGATGGAGGGATTGTGTGTGATAGCACAGCGGTGTCTCACAGCAACTGCAAACAAAGATGCAGACCACACACTGCAGAACCGTGCTATGCTGATGGGAGGTTTGCCTGGCTAACCTGACTGCACTGCAGATGGGTTAGCCTTTGGGCAAAAGTTTGTTATATTCAAAGCTCTTATGCAAATGAACCTACTTAGGCAATCTATGGGCAAACTGTCACATCTGCATCTCATCATGTGCTGCTTAGCAATAACATCTCCATGTAGTTTGCCTTGTGCTACTGCATGGAGCACACAGCTCCATCTTTTGTCAGAATGGAAGCACAAGCTGGAAGCTGCATGCCAAGGTGTGCTCATAGGATACCCATGCTGGTGGAATGGAAGTACAGGCTGGATGCCACAGGGTATGGGTGTTGGCAGGCACAAGCAGTGCATACAACTTGCCCATGCATCACTAATCAGTAAAAGACATATGTGTTTATATATATACATATATGTGCTGTGTGTGTGTGTGTGTATATATATATATTTATGGTAGCACAGTAGTGCTACCATAGTTAGGGTTGAGGACCCATTTACATGTTAAACCTAAAATTTTGCACCTTAATAACTTTGCAACTGTTCAACAGATTTAGCTGAAATTTGGAATACATGATCAAGACCATATATCTTGGCATCTGCCAACTTTCATACTGTTCAGATATACAGCTGCGGAGTTATTAAGCGTGATCTGCACATGTGTTTATGCTTTTTTGCAGTTTGTTGGTCATCTCTACAGGTCACACAGTTTGCACAACCAGTACAAAATTTTCAGGGAACGGCGTCGGGTCCCCAGTGTGCCTTTGAAGATTTCGTAAAATATTAAACGGTTTAAAAGTTATTCAAAAAACAACTTCCCATTATAAGTCAATGGGAAAAGTTAACAAATGTTCAACAGTGTTTACTTTTGCAAATGGCCCTTTTACTGTCGCAAATCCACCATTTTTTTTCAGTTGCCCATCAGAAAAATGCTTGGCATTTAAATGTGGGACCCTCTAGCAACCTAATTTTATTTGTATTCACCTAGTCGGACCCTGAGGATGCTAGACATGTCTTTATTTTGGGGTAAAACACCCCAGAAATGATTTTTCACATTTCTGTGAAAAGTACTGCTAAAGTACTTTCGCATGAATTGCATGGTAAAGCTTTTGCAAAGTTCAACAGTACTTTCCAGGCTGTGGGAAATGACAGCAATTATTTGGCACCCTGCTGCAAAAGAACGGTTTGGTCTTTTCAGCTGAAATTTGAGGAATGCAGCCAACATCACACAGATGTGCCTTTCAGTCTTTCAATGAAAAATATTACAGGGCAACAAAGTTACAGCACTCCAAAGTTGACAATTTTTCCATAGGATAACAATACAGCGTCCGCCGCATTACAGGAATCGCTTTAGTGCCCTGCTGCAAAATAATGGTTTGGTCTTTGAGCTGAAATTTGAGGAAGAAAGTCAACATCCACAGATGTGCCTTTCAATGGTTTGGTGAAAAAATATTACAGGGAGCCACAGTTATGGCACTTCACTTCTCTTTATTTCCCATAGGATAACATTACGGCGTCCGACGCGCCTTTCAGGGCCTGTATTTCGGAAACAGTGTGAGATATAGACTTTTCATCTGAAAAATGAGTACAAAAAGTACAAAACTAGCCAGGAAAGTCATAAATTATATGACTTTTAAATTGTATTTCTACATCATACGGTTCCTGAGATATAAACAATTTAGTATTCCAACTCCTCATTTTGTGCTCCGAGACACATTATTATGCATACATTCTTTGTAGTCACTGTCTTTCTCTATGCAGTTATTGGGGAAAACCAGCCTGTGTGCTTACATTACTGTTACAGTTACCACTTCTGCTTGCAGTTCCATACCTGTTTCACTTACCGATCCCGTCTATGCCACCATGTGCGTTACCCTTTGTGTTTTCATTTGTGCTTGCGTTATTTTTACCATTTGTGTCTACAGCACTGTTTCTCTTTCTGTTTTGCTTTGCATCACCATGCGCATTATCATTTGCATTTGCAGGCACTGTGTTACTATGTGACAAGACATCACGGGCCCGCGCGCTCCTGCCGCTGCAGTACATTCACTATTTCTCGTTATCATTCTCAAAAGAAGTTAGAGGCAAAATCTGCACGCACGACATATAGCGAAGCAGTGAGGAGTTGAGCCCCTTGACTCCCATGTTTACTTCCTCACCGGCATAGTACATTGGAGTTGTCAGTCCTAACCTCACCCCATTCTCCCTATAGCATGTGCTTCCTCATACATGCGATGGGGTGAGAGTTGTGGCCGGCAACCTCAATGCACCTTGATGCCCAGTTGGGGGTGGGTGGGGTCCAAGGGGGCTTTCAACCCAACACTGAATTTCTCACTTTTGTCACTGTGGAACAATCCTAACTAATGCATTATGTGGAGGTTTTTGCCTCTATATAAATATATATATATATATATATATATATATATATATATATGTGTGTGTGTGTGTGTGTGTGTGTATATTATTGGGGTGCAATTGCACCCCATATTTAGGGTTGAGTAGGCACTTCTATGTTAAACTCGAAATGTTGCATCATTCATAACTTTGGACCCATTCAATGGATTTGCATGAAATTTGGTGTGTGTGGTGAGGACATGGTAGATCTATTGATCTGCCAAATTTTGTTTCTGTTGGACTTACAATTTTTATGCACCAAAATGCTGAAAATGCACTTTTCGCCAGTTATGTAGGCAGTTTTTCAGATCCTGTCTGTGGTGCTGCTTGGCCTTTGTGTGATGTGCCACTCTGTGACTTGGCTCATCTGAAAGAGCTTGGGTCAAGCAATGAGATGCTTTTCATTTGTTGAAAAAATATTAATCCATTAAAAAGTTATAAAACTTTTAATTTCCTATTATAAGTCAAAGGGAAATTTTATATGGTTATTTTGCAAAAGAAGAATGGGGTTTTGGCCATCTAGTTCCTCCTTACAATCAAAGAATTTGCAGGCTCGCTATCAAAGAATCTTTGATCATGAGAATTCTTTGATTGCAACGGCTGCCATCTTGTTTTCATTTTGCCATCAGAAAAATTAAAATATCTCGGCTCAGGGTTCACTCCTGAAGTAAAACTTAGATGGTTTTACTCAGGGGCTTCGTTTATCAAGTCATGGCTGTGTTTGCTTCAAAATGGTGAAAAATAGAATTTTAAACATTTTTATTCTTTGATCACAGCTTAATGATCTTGATCGCTAGTCTGCAAATTCTTTGATCTCGGATTCTTTGATCGAATCTTTGATTGCAAGGAGGGAGAAGACGGTCACTTGAAAAAGAAAATTTCTCAGCTCAGAGGTGGGTTATTACACAAATGAGGGTGGGTTTTGCTTATGGAGCTTCTTTTATCGACCATGCCAGTGGTTTCATGTATTTATGTGTAAAATTTGAATTTCACCTTTTATTCTTTGACCATAAGCCTGCAAATTTTTGATTAAGTAGCCTGCAAATTCTTTTATTGCAAGATTCTTTGACTATGATCGTTGATCGTGAGGCTGACGACCAGATGAAAAATTACATTTCTCAGTCCTGGGTGACCTAGAAACACAAACTAGATGGGTTTTGCTCAGGAGCTTCATTTTATTGATCCATGCTAGTGGTTTCATGTATTTATGTGTAAAATTAGAATTTCACCATTTTGTATTCTTTGATCATGAGCCTGCAAATTCTTTCATTCCGAGACTGCAAATTCTTTGATCATGAGATTCTTTGACCGCGATCTTTGATTGCGAGGTGATGACCAGAAGGCCAGATAAAAAAATTAAATTTGTCAGCCCAGGGATGACCTAGAAACACAAACTAGGATGGGTTTTGCTCAGAGGGCATCGTTTTATCGAACCATGCTGGTGGTTTCATGTATTTATGTGTAAAATTTGACTTTCATTGTTTTTCATTGTTTGATCATGGGCCTGCAAATTCTTTGATTGCAAGATTCTTTGATAGCTGATCCTTGATCGCAAGGGAGGGCCTAGATGGTCAGTTCTTAATGCAACATGATAGTGCAGTTTTAACAATCTTAATATTAAATATCTTGAAATGGTTTGGTCTTTTACTTGAAATTTGGAGGGTGTTCATAGGATGTCCTGTATATGGGAATTATGATATTTACCTTTCAGACAATACATGTTTTGCAGAGATATTGCATGGCACAGTTTACATTTTATGAACAGCATTTTCCATTGTGGTAGTGGCTTGAAATTTGTAGGGTAGCTAGCCTTAATGCCATGGATGTACTTTTCAGTTGTTAGGTGTCTAAAATTCAACAGGTGGAACTCCAGCCACCTAACAAATGGAAACTTCAACCTTTCAGATGTTATATCTTGGAAACGGTTTAGTCTTTTACATTTAAATTTGGAGGGTCTTTGGAGATGTCCTTACATGTGAATTCTGGTGTTTATCTGTTGGAATATTAATTTGCTATGGACACATTGTGTGATTACATTTTATGTTTTGCTTATGGCATTTTGCATTGTGGTACTGGCTTTACATTTATAGGGTGCCTAGTATTACTGCCATGGAGGTAGTTTTTCAGTGGTTATATGTCTGACATGTAAACAGGTGTTGAATTATGCCACCTGATGACTGACACTTTGTTTTTTCAACATGGTGGAGCTTTTAGACCCACGCCCCACCTATATGTGCCCTGCAAGACATATGATATTCAATACTTGTACTCTTATCTTTCATAGAGATTTACAAGTTGGTGGCCCCACCAACTTCCACAACTTCTGTACATTTTTATTTTTTCTCAAAAGAGGAATTCATGCAAAAACTTTGTTAATGCATCATTTAGGTAAATGCATAAAGTCAGGAAATGAGACCTTTAGGGTTGTCCTCTCCTCATGGACCACTCCATCATCCTGAGATGCGAGGATGTGATATTAGTTAGAGGCCAAATGTCACCCCATTCTTCTTCCTGTGATTTTCACATGATTACATACGGAATGGGGTGACATTTAGGCCTCACAACCCCAATGACACCAACGCTGCTTCTGTCAATCTCAGGATGATGGGCAGGTCCACGGGGGCAACCCTAAAGGACTCATTTCCTGACTTTTGTGTTTTAACCCTAAATGGTGCATTAACAAAGTTTTTTGCACAGAATATATATCTACATATATATAGATATTAGAGGCAGGCTTGTTTACATACACTGCGTGATAGGAACAGGTTGAACCCCTGTCCTGTTCACCCCCACCGAGTTGGTGCATTGGCCGCCAGCCCCAACTCTCACCCATCATATGTAAACATGCAGAAGTATAAGAGAATGGGGTGAGAGTTAGACCAACAACCCAATGCACACCCCAATGCTGGTTGGGGGGGTGGTCAGGGGTCCAAGGGGGGTTTTCAACCCTAACACCGAATTTCCTCACTTTTGTCGCTGTGGAACAACCCTAACTAATGCATTAAATGGAGTTTTTTGCCTCTAATTTCCCTTCTTTTTGAGAATGATAACTAGAAATAGTGAATGTAATGCAGCGGCAGGGCCCCGTGCTCCTGCCACGTAATGCAGCGACGGGGCCCCGTGCTCCCACCGCGTGATGTCTTGTGGCATAGTAACAGGAACAGCAATGCAAACAGAAGTGCTAACAGTGGCGCACATGGTAATGCAAGCGCGAATGAGAACAGAAAGGGTAACGCACACAGTGGCGTAGACGGGAACGGTCTGCCTCGTAATGTGTTGTCACATAGTAACATGGTGCCTGCAAACGGAAATGTCAATGGGCATGGTGATGCAAAGTGAAACAGAAAGTGAAAAAGTACTGTAGACACAAATGGCAAAAAAATAACAGAAACACAAGCGCAAATGAAAAAGCAAAGGATAACGCACATGGTGGCACTGACGTCAACATTAAGTGAAACAGCTACGTATCCGCAAGCGGAAAGGGCAACAGTAACAGTAATGTAAGTGCACAGGCTGGTTTTCCCCAAAACCTGCATAGAGAAAGACACTGAGTACAAAGAATGTATGCATAATAATGAGTATCGGAGCAGAAAATGAGAACTTGGAATACTAAATAGGTTATATCTCAAGAACCGTATGACGTAGAAAAAAAATTTAAAAGTCATATGATTTACAGCTCTCCTGGCTAATTTTGCATTTTTCCAAAGAAAATTCCGTCTCTCGCACCGTTTCCTAGATACGGACCCTGAAAGGCGCAGCGAATGCCATAATGTTATCCTATGGGAAAAAAAGAGAAGTTCGGAGTGCCATAACTTTGCCTCCCTGTAATATTTTTTCACCAAAACACTGAAAGACACATCTGTGGGCTGTTGGCTGACATCCCTCCAAATTTCAGGAAAAAAGACTAAACCATTATTTTGCAGCAGGGTGCCAAAGGATTCCTGTAATGCGTCTGGCGCCGTAATGTTATCCTATGGGAAAAACTGTCACTTTTGGAGTGCCGTAACTTTGCTGCTGTGTAATATTTTTTCAATACAATACCGAAAAGGCACATCTGTGAGACACATCTCGCTTTCTTCCAAATTTCAGCCCAAACTCCCAACCGCTCTTTTGCAGCGGAGTGCCAAAGAATTACTGTTATTTTGAGTATAGTGTCGCAGAGTAGTGTTGCAATTTGTAAGAGCTGCAAACACCTATACACTTTCATATGAGTGCGACACTACTTTGTGAAAGTACTTTTCCAGAAATCTGAAAAACATATTTCTGGGGTGTTTTACCCCAAATAAAGACATGGCTAGCATCCTCAGGGCCCGACTAGGTGAATAACAAAAGAATTAGGTTGCTAGAGGGTCTCAATTTTAAATGCCAAGCATTTTTCTGATCACTAACTGAAAACAAGATGGCATATTTGCAACAGTAACAGGGCCATTTGCGACAGTAAAAAGTGCATTTGCGACACTGTCAAACTTTTTGTTAACTTTTCCCATTGACTTATAATGGGAAATTGTTTTTTGAATAACTTTTGAACCGTTTAATATTTTTTCACGAAATCTTTGAAAGGCACATCGGGGACCCCAGCCGCATGTTTCCTGAAGATTTCGGGCTGGTTGTGCAAATCTTACGACCTGTAGGCATGACCATAGAATTCCAGAAAAAGCGCAAACATGCATGCAGATCATGCTTAATAACTCCGCAGCTGTATATCTGACCAGTACAAAACTTGGCAGGTCTCAAGACCTATGGTTCTTGATCATGTATTACAAATTTCAGGCAAATCTGTCAAACAGTTGCAAAGTTATTAAGGTGCAAAGTTTTGGGGTTTAACATAGAAATGGCTCCTCAACCCTAACTATGGTAGCACTAGTATATATATATATATATATATATATATATATATATATGAGTGTGTATTTGATATTGAGATCCAAAGTGTGACATTCATGTCCCAAATTGTTTTTACTTAAATCTCATAACTATATCATTGTTACATTAGGTGCATACGGAGATAATGTAATACCAAATATAAAGATAGTTCATCATCTGAAGTATAAGAAAATGACCCTTTAAGTTAGCACATGGATCAGGTAATGTACATAACATGGTGTCCCTTCTGTTTAATTTTCAGTTTAAATTTCTTTTAGTTTTTTTTCCAAATTAGTATGGTTATTGAAGCTATTTAGGTACCATAGTATGCAACATTTCACTATTTTATTCTAAGCATTACCTGATTGTAATTACGCCACAATCTATCTTTGGCACAACTGCTGTGAAAACAGGACATGTCAAAGTTTTGCTGCTGATTGTATCCATTTGTTTTTACCATCCCCTTTTTTTTAATCTGCTATGTGAACCTTGGTGGATAAGTTAGACACTGCTGAGTTTCCTAACTATTTAGTGCAATTTATTCAAAAACAGTTTTTTCATAAGATGTCATGTACGTAACAGTGGCATCAAAAGTCATGTACGTAACAGTGACACCACATAAAGTCATGTGGTTAACAGGGACCCAGCAAAAGCAGCAATGTAAGTGTAACTATCCAACAAAGTCCTACTATAAGAAATACTTATGTTAATGCACATAAAGCAACCATAGTTATCTTTAAACATTTACTTTTGAATGCATTTTCACTGGGTGTGTCAAAGTTTACCTGCTGATTGCATATGTTTGTTTTTACAGTTCTTTTTTTCTTAATCAGCTATATGAACCTTTGTATATAAGTTAGATGCCACTGAGTTTCCTAATTATTCAGTGCAATGTATTCAAAACAGTTTTTCATAAGAAGTCATGTACATAATAGTGACAAAAGTCATGTGAGTAACTGTGACACCACATAAAGTCATGTAGTTACCAGGGGCCCAACAAAGCAACAATATAAGTGTCGCTATCTGATATAGACCTGCAACAAGAAACACTTGTGTTAATGTGCATAATGCAACCATAGTTATGTTTAAACATTTACTTTTGGATGCATTTTCTCCAGAGGTGTCAAAGTTTACCTGATGACCATATCTGTTATTTTTACAGCTCTTTTTTTCTTACTCAGCAATTTAAACCTTGGCAGAAAAGTTAGACATCACTTATTGTCCTAATTATTTGGTGTAATTTATTTAAAAGCTGTTTTTTATAATAAAAAGTCATGCACGTAACAGTGACACCACAACAAGTCATGTACGTAACAGTGAGAGGAATGGAGGCACTAAGAAAAACACTCACTGGGATGAGAAGTAGAAAGGAAGTTTCTTGAGCAGGAGTGGGGCTTTTAAGAGCTTCAAAGATTCAGCAACAATGCAGACAAGTGCTTTTAGTTCTGCAAATGGACCGCTGGTATTGTGGAGAATTTTTGGACCCATAGTCTTGTACATAAAAGGGGAACGCCAAGGGAGGAGGATCCAAATATTTAATTAAAACATCATGAATACGGCAAAGTAAAGAAAAAACAATAGAAATGATGTTAAGGAGAGACAGAGGCACTGCAATTGGGGGGAGTTTATTAGAAAAAAAAGCTATTTGAAAACCAGGGCTGTACAAGTCCTGAAAGTACTGTAGGGGGACATCACTGGTTTGTACGTTACCAGGGAAAAAAGGCTTTTAAAACTACATAAATTATAACTTTAGAAATAAGAAAGTTTTAAGAAGCACAAGAGCTAACTATGAGATACTAGCATATAACTTTTTTCTTTAAAATGTAAACGTTGTGACTGAAATGAGGCACTCTATGAGTGACATGGAACAATGTCACAAAATGGGATCTTTCTTGGGGAAATGAGGCACTCCAGATGTGTTCAAGCAAAACAGCAACACAACAGAGGCTGATGTTATTTACAGTATGTCCTTATTGAGTACAATACTAGGGAGTGTTAGAATGGAAACATGTTATTAGTCATTTAAGAAGTTACAGGACATTATAATAGAGGTGATGCAAGTCTCTCAGTACTGTACATATATATATATATATATATATATATATATATATATATATATATATATATATTCTATGTGAAAAACTTTGTTAATGCATGAGTTAGGGTTCTTCTACAGCGAAAAAGTGAGAAATTCAATTTTTAGGGTTTCCACCCCACCCTACCCCCACCAACAGACATCGAGTGTGCGTTGGGGTCATCAGCCTCAACTCTCACCCCAGCCAATGTAAACAAGCTGAGGTGGTGCAGTGTAGGAGAATGGGATGACAGGGTGATGACCCCAACTCACACCCTGATGCCTGTTGGTGGGCAGAGTGATGGTGGGGTGGAAGGGGTGGGAACCCTAAAATTGAATTTCTGCACTTTTTGCTGTAGAAGAACCCTAACTGATGCATTATGAAGTTTTTTGCATTGAATTTCTACTTTTAAGAAAAATAGAAAGTAGAAATTCGCTGTTAGGTGGGAGCGTGGGCCTTTGGGGCCCTATGTTCCCACCAACTTGTAAGTATGGGTCATTACAGACTCAATCACTGAAAAGTACATTGACAACAGCAAGGCCAGCAACCAAACAAATGTAACTAGTAGAACAATAGAAAATGCTGTCCACAAAATGTAAACTGGGCCACACAATATCTCTGCAAAAAAAATATTGTCTGACACGTAAACACCTCTATTAACATCTACAGGACATGCAGTCAACACCCACCAAATTTCAAGTAAAAAGATCAATCCTACGTACAATATACGGCATGTCAAAATTTGAAATTTTCATTCGTCAGAGTGGCACAGTTCTGCACCTGTTGACATTTAACACACACAACTGAAAACTACATTCATGGCACTAAGGCTAGGTATCCTATCAATTTCAAGCCACCACCACAACCAAAAGCTGTCCACAGAATGTAAATTGCACCACACCACATCTCCGCAAATAAGATAATTTCCGACATGGAAACACTGTAATTTACAACCATAGTACAAGCCGTCAATGCCCTCCAAATTTCAAGTGAAAAGACCAAACCCTGTCCGAGATATAACATTTTAATGTATGAGATTTTCATTCATCAGACTGGGGTAGTTCCACACCTGTTGACATTTAGCACACACAATGACTGAAAACTACATCCATGACACTAAGGCTAGGTATCCTATCAATTTCAAGCCACCACCACAAGCAACACATAAAGTGTGTCACACAATATCTCCACAAAACAAAATTGTCTCCAACACGTACATACCATAATTCACATCTACAGGACATGATGTAAACACCCTCCAAATTTCAAGTAAAAAGACCAAACCATTTCTGAGATATTCAATGTTAAATATTGGTAAAATTTCCCTATCTATTCCATTATAAAAAAGTCTGGCCATCTTGTCCCTATCTAGTGATCAAAAATGGCGACCAAAGAATCTCATGATCAAAGAATTTGCAGGCTCACTATGAAAGAATTTGCAGGCTCATGAACAAAGAATTAAAAGTCTTATAATTCCACAAATTGAGGGAATTGCGGTATACCACCACCATGGTTCGACAAAACGAAGTCCCCTGAGTAAAACACACCCTCATTTGTCTTCCTAGGGCAGCCCTGGGCTAAGAAAATAATTTTTTTTATCTGACTATTTCATCCCTCTCTCACGATCAAAGAATTTTCAGGGTCGTGATCAAAGAATTTGCTCGCTCATGAACAAAGAGAGAGGGACGAGATGGCCAGATTTTGATATGACTATTCACAGCCCAGGGTGCCCTACAAACATAAACGAGGCCATGCTTTGCTCAGGGGCTTCATTCTGTTCCATCTCAATAACAATAATAGTGTATAAAATATCACTGGTCGTCTAGTGGTTCCCCATCATTATAAATAATCTTATAATGTCTCATGTCCTTGTAGTCTAGTGCCCTCCCAAATTTGTATTTTTAATCCCTGTAGCCTAATGGCCTCCCAACTTGAGTAAAACAATTATGACTGTTAATATCCTGGTAGTCTAGTGCCCCATCTGTATAAATAATATGCACTTTGATTCTACATATCCCTGGTAGTCTAGTTTCTCCTCCATTATAATACAATACATATTTTAATATTTCCTGGTAGTCTAGTGGCCCCACACCCCACCCAGCTGTGCCAGCCCACCCAGCACCCTCTACCCTTCCCCAGCTGGTGACTGGCACAGCCCACCTCTCACCTCCACCGCCAGCTGCCGACTGTCTGCATTATGAGTGGTAATGCAAAGACGCGCTCTGAAAATATTTCTGAGTGCGTTTTTGCATTAGCGCTCATATCACAAAGAAATGGACAGACTGGATGGGCCTTGTGGTCCTTTTCTGCTGTCGGCTTCTGTGTTTCTTGTGTGTTTCTGAGATGGGGGGCCATTAGACTACTAGGGATATTAACAGTCATCATTTTTTCATACAAGTCGGGGGGGGCCACTAGACTACCAGGGATTAAAAAATACAAATGGGGGGGGTGCTAGACTACCAGGACATGAGACATTATAAGATTATTTATAATTATGGGGTGGCACTAGACTACCACCAAATGAAAAGTGGTATGTTCGGCCACCAAAGCTCTTTCAAACAAGCCATCTTGCAGAGCGGCAAGCCACATGACCGCTGTGCAGGACCACATCCAGAATACCAAAAGGTGCCTCCAAAAATGGATAATTTGGCATTTCTCAGCGCTTTCATACACAAAGACCATAAGTCTGACCAAATCACAATTTGGCAAATCAAGAGATTTACCATGCCCCACTGCTAATACCAAATTTCAGGCAAATCCATTGAACAGGTCAAAAGTTATTAACACCCAAACTTTTGAATTTAATATATAACTGACCGCTGAACCCTAACTATAGTGGCGTGACTGCACCACTATAATTACTGTATATATATATATATATATATATATATATATATATATATATATATATATATATATATATGGATTACAGTGTGATACATGATTTATTTTTACCAGTGGGAAGTGACTGCAGCTGACATCACGAGTGGTGGAGCGTAGCGTAGCCACGGATGGTGGTGCTGTGGTCACTTCCCACGAGTAAAAATAAATCATGTATCACACTGTAGACCCCCACATGTTTGATTTATGCACAGGCATATTCATTGTTGAGGGACAAGCTGGTTTTCTGACATTTAGTTTAGTCTCCTTCAGCTTTTATTTTTAAACTGGACTATTTGTGTCATTTTACTGCGGTTAAGTGTAAATGCGCATATCTTCTATGTATTTATGAATGAGGTTAGTTGAGCTTTATAATTGGTTGGGTGTTGTGGTGTGTGACTTTTGATTGGATGCCTGCCATAACTGAAAATACGGCGATTGGTCTGAGCGTCACTTGGCTGGTTAATGCTGTTGGTTGATGGGCATGGTTTTGTGCTGACGGGCGTGGTCAAAGTCTATTGCGCAGGTTTTAATCAGTACAGAGGGAGGCGTCAATGGAGCAACATGTGTAGCAGCGTGTCTTGGAGCGGCCTTCAAGTTCAGCGGGAAGGATTATCGTGGGGTTCGAGGCGTCTTTCATCGTTGGGAGTTCGCGCCTTTCGTTGTGGGAGTCAGGGACGCTGGTTACACTCTTTTCATCGCCGGGACATGGCGAGTTTTTATCTGGGGATACTTTTGCATGGCGGTCTTCATCTCGGCATCTTCGAGGAGGCAGACCAGGACAGATGAGGTGATAATTGGAATTCCTGCATTTTAATGGATTGTCTTTTTTTGGGGAGGTGGGATTACCACATTGAAGAGTGGATGATATTGTACCAAACAATTTTGGATTACACCCTTTTTCAACCTGGTATCTGATGGATTATATAACTTTTTCTGACATCCATGGACGAGGACTACCGAAAAGTGAGTAATTTTTAACATTTTATTGGGAACAGTTATACATTAACAACAGCATCATAGACAGGCACTAGAAAAATATAATAAATGATAGGAGTGTTGAATACATTGTTTACAGATATTGGTTAGATAGCAGGGAAACAGGAACAAAAATGTTTTTGCTTCAGTGTTCGTGCTTTTCCATGAGCTGATTCTGGAGGGAATTTCTGCATTTTTACCACAGCTTCTGTTTATTCTGGGTGGTATGACATCTCAGGTTTTGCTAGAATGGAGAGAAAAAAAATGTTATGGAACATGTATTTCTTTTTTCACAGGTGAAATGAGTTTACACATTGTTCTTTGAGTGGTTGTACAGTATAGATGCTTATACATGCTTACCTGTTAGTCTGTGTCAGAGTTGGAATATAAAACTTTTGGTCATGGTCTTTTTCTTGACTCAAACTAATGGCCTGTGCAGTTTTGGGGTGGGGGGGGAGAGAAATACATAATTTATTAATTTTTAATTTTTATTTATTTATTTTTTTTTGATTAGTGTACTCTACATTACTACTGTGTTATGTTGCTATGGCTTTTGTGTAGTTGGGTGTACATTACCTTGGACTATGTTAAATGTGATGTGTTTAGCTTTTATTCTAGGACGGTTGAAGCAAGGGCCTAATACTTCACTTAGGTTCTCTGTTATAGTACTTAGTGCAGCTTATTTCATTGGCTCTGTTTTTATTATGGGTTCTGGTTCCCCACTTAGTATTTTGGAAATTTGTTCCTGTTTATTTTCATTCATTTTAGAATAATCATTTATACTGCTCAGCTGTTTATGTCCTGTTACCTGGATTATGTCAGTTGGTGCAACTCCAGAGTCAGTAAGCTTCTGAATTAAATGCTTTCTGGCAGAGTGGTTTGTTAGATTTTTCTCTGTTTTAATCCCCACTTTGTTAACCATTGTTTTTACTAGTATGGACAACTTGTTTACTCCAACTGGCTGGTTTTTGTACCAGGTAGTTGGGTAATAGTCCTTAGCATTGGTGTTGACTGCTAGAAAAACGGAGACTCTGGGACTAGTGTCTTTTTTGGCCTCTTTTCCTTGTGCACCAAGTAGTTACTTACAGGGCATTTTTCAAGCCTTTCTGGGAGTTGGTAGGCTCTTGGCTTTATTTTCCTGGTGTCTTTTGGGTTTGAGCCGGTTCTTGTCTTGGTCTGCCTTTCTCTGGAGTACTGCAAATAACGATTGCCATTTTCATCTTGTTGTAATTCTATGTCTCCCCACTTTATATTTCGCACCTCAGTGTTGCCCCTGACTCCAAAATACATACTTATCGTCAACCACATAATGTTTAGCAAGGAGTCAGGGGTGTGGGGAACAAGCTGTTGCTTTTCATATAGGATTTGATGACATTGTCAGTTAATTCATCGTCAGCCTTGGGTCTTGAACCCTTGCCTCACTCTTTAGATTTTTTGCTTAGGCAACAATACCTGTCTGGCTTTTCCAAAAATGGGTGAGGTTGACAGTGAACATGGATAATCTTTGCCATGTAGGAATCATTCAATGCTTTGAAAAATTGAACGTAAGGTTTGGGGCTCATAATCAGAGCTGTTTTTTTTTTGCAATAGATGAAATAGTGGCAGAGATAATTTTGTAAGTCTGCTGGTGATATTTCTTGTAGGACCTTGGTAACATTTAGTTTTATCTGAGGTAATTTGTAAATAAGGACACATCTGCATGGGTTTTCTGGCAGTGTTAACATTTTTGCCCTGTCTATGTAATTATCTATCTCTGACAAATCTATGTTTGATGTTTTGTTTGTACTTGCTGTTAGTGAAGCACTCCGGTTGCGGTTCATGCTGAAGTACACTTGCTGGATCCTCAAGGGGGTCGGTATCCATCTCGATTTGTGTCAGTATCTCCTCAAGCTCCAAACTAAAGCTGCTATTTGCCTTACTGTCTGTCATTGCTTTTTCAGGGGATTTAGGGGTGTTACTCATTTATATTGGTTGCTAATATTTCTTTTACTTTTTACAATGGCTGCCATCAGATGGTTCTGCTGTTGATACTGGGATTTGAATCGGTTGCCGTGCAGACTACTTGACTTATGCTAACTGCCTTTTTCTACCGTTACTGTTTGCTTCGTGGCACGTGCTTGACAGAGTGGCACAAGTTCGTTTTTTTTTTTCCCTAACAAGTCTGGCTGTCTCTGCATTGGTCTGTGTTGCCAATCGAAGCTATGACGTGTCTACTGTGGTGATAAACTTAAGATGACATGTCTACTATGTGTATAAATGCTACATTTTGAATTTATACACATAGTAACTGAGATACACAGATTTATCTCATTATGTTTATCTCCGCCTATTGCATAAATATACAGTATATATTCAATAAGGGTGGGCATATATTCAGTGTGATAAATATGTTTATCTGAGTCACTGTATGTATAAATAAATTTATACATACAGTGACCATTTATACACACAGTTACTATGTCACAAATCTCTTTAGAATTCATTTAGAATGTTCGGCCTCAGAAGCAGTACTAACCATATTCAAATGGAAATAACTTTAAAACAAAAAAGATAGCTTGGTACTGTGAGCACGAAAATTGTTCAGCACAAAATTCTTCATAAAATGAGTGGTGTTTCATGTATAGATACCTTATAGCTTTTTACAATTAGCAAAAAGCAGAAGAAAATGTAATTTTTGTTCACTTTTGACAAACAAATGTGAATAACTTTAAAACAAAAAATGATAGCATGGTACTGTGAGCACGAAAAATGTTCAGCACAAAAATATCTACAAAATGAGTGGTGTTTCATTTATAGATACCTTTTAGTTTTGTTTATAATTAGCAAAAAAAAGCATAAAATTAAATTTTCTTTTCCCTTTTTTGACAAACAAATGTGAATAACTTTAAAATGAAAAAGGTAGCATAGTACTGTGAGCAAGACATTTGTTCAGCAAGAAGTATTCTACAAAATGAGTGATGTTTCATTTAATAGCAACCACTATGCTAGGCGGACATATTCTAGGAAAGTTAACCAAAACTCCCAGAAATTATCATTTAAAATAAAGATAAACAGTCAAAACCAAATGTTCCTGCACTGAATGAAAGCACCCCTATTGCATAAATGAAATATACAATGGTGAGCTGTCAGATAAATGATTTATCTACACTTGTGCTGTTTGACCTCGGACACTTCACTCGTGGCTTACACCACTCGTGAGGTGACCCAAGGTCAAACAGCACTTGTGTAGACAAATCATTTATCTGACAGCTCACCCTTGTATATCCCTTATATATATATTCTTTGCAAAAAACTCCATTAATGCATCAGTTAGGGTTGTTTCCACACCGACAAAAGTGAGGAAATTCAATGTTAGGGTTACCATCCCCATGCCCCCTTCCTTTGCAAAGAATTTCCTTTCTTTTTGAACAAGTCTGATATATAGTAAGTGGTAAATGGTATGTGTTGGTGGGAGCGCAGGGCCTGAACCAAGCTGCCCATTTTTGCATAATGCCCATTTCTGCATAATGATATGTGTCTGTGGGAGTGCAGGCCCCCTAACATAACAGTGCAAGTACTGAATATAATATGTATTAGTGGGAGTGCATATAGGTTTGGGCCCATGCTCCCATCACCCTAAAAACAAAACAAGTTTCATTCATCAAAGTGGCATAATTCCACACCTATTTACATGTCAGAGACCTAACCACTGAAAATTACCTCTATGGCAGTAAGGCTAGGTACTCTATAAATGTGAGGCCACTACCACAATGCAAAACTATGCAAAATATAAAGTGTGTCACACAATATCTCTGCAGCAGATTAATTTTCCAACACCTATATACCACAATTCACATGTACAGGACATCCCTCAACACCCTCCAAATTTCAATGTAAAAGACCAAACCGTTTTCGAGATATAACATTTGAAAGTTTGAGATTTTATTCATTAGAGTAGCAGAATTCAACACCTGTTTACATTTTTACACCTAATGACTGAAAAGTACATCCATGGCAGTAAGTCTAGCTACCTATAAATTTCAAGCCACTACCACAATGGAAAACGCTGTCCATAAAACATAAACTGTGCCATGCAATGTCTCTGCAACAAAATGCATTGTCTGATACCTAAACACTATAATTCACATCTACTGGACATCCCATCAACACCCTACAAATTTCAAATTAAAAGACCAAACCATTTCTGAGATATTTAATTTTTTACATTTTTAAAATTGGGCTATCTGGTCCCTCCAAATCTGGCCATTTAGTCCCTTTCTCCCTCATGATCAAAGATTGCAATCAAAGAATCCCACATTCAAAGAATTTGCAGGCTCATGATCAAAAATTAAAAAATGGTAAAAGTAAATTTTTACACAAAAATACATGAAACCAAAGACATGACACGATAGAAAGAAGCCCCCTGAGGAAAACCCATCCTAGTTTAGCTTTCTAAGTTACCCCTGTGCTGAGAAAATAGATTTTTTCATCTAGTCATGCCCTCCGATCAAAGGTTGTGGTCAAAGCATCTCATGATCAAAGAATTTGCAGGCTCATGATCAAAGAACAAAAAATGTTAAAACTCAAGTTTTACACAAAAATATATGAAACCATAGCCATGATGTGATAGAACAAAGCCTCCTGAGCAAAACCCATCCTCATTTGGCTTAATAAGTCAACCATGAGCTGAGAATTTTTTTTTTTAATCTGGCCATCTAGTTACATCCCCGAGATCAAAGATTGCGGCCAAAGAATCTTGCAATCAAAGAATTTGCAGGCTCGTGATCAAAGATCATTAGCGAGCCACGATCAAAGAATTAAAAACTAAAAAACTCAATTTTTTGACTAATTTAAAAGAAACCACAAGAATGGCTTGATAGAGGAAAGATCCCTGAGCAAAACCCAACATAGTTTTACTTCAGAAGTACCCCCTGAGCTGAGATATTTGGATTTTTCTGACCACAAACTGAAAACACGATGGTGGCCATCGCGATCAAAGAATTCCTCACGATCAAAGATTCTTTGATCCTGAGCTTGCAAATTCTTTGATTGTGTGGAGGGACCTGATGGCCAAAACCCCATTCTTCTTTAGCAAAATAACCATATAAATTTTCCCATAGACTTATAATGGGAACTTAAAACTTTAAAAACTTTTGAATGGATTAATATTTTTTCACCAGTCAACAAGTGGCATGTTCCTTGACCCAAGCTCTTTCAGATGAGCCAAGTCGCAGAGCAGCATGCCACACAATGGCCATGCAGTGCCACAGACAAAATCCCCAAAACTGTCTACATAACTGTTGAAAAGTGCATTTTTCAGCATTTTGGTGAACAAACAATGAAAGATCTACTATGCCCTACCATGCATGCCAAATTTCATGCAAATCCATTGAACGGGTCCAAAGCTATTAACGTGCAAAATTTTGAGTTTAACATAGAAGTGGCTTCATAACCCTAAATATAGAGGCGCAACTACTGTGCCACTATTATATATATACTGTATATATATATATATATATATATATATATATATACAGTATATATACATATATATATATATATATATATATATATATATATATATATATAAATGGCAAAAATTTTGTTTAATGCATCAGTTAGGGTTGTTCCACAGAGACAAAAGTGAGGAAATTTGGTGTTAGGGTTGAAAACCCTAACTGCACATTCCCCCCACCCCCACCACCACCACACACACACATACATGCAAGTAGGGGAAGGACCAAGGCAACACATCTAATCACACACAACCAGCAGGAGGTGTATACCTGTGTTACTGTAGGAAGTGGAGAAATCCAACTTCAGATATCATACATTACTTACAAAGTTGTTCTTTGAGGTTAGTTCACATAAAGGTGAACCAAGCTGACAGTAGCGAAAATGGTGTACCTCGCTTCATTTTCAACATATGGATGAAGAAAGCATCATGGGCACTGCAATGTTAGTGTATGGCAAATTGCTCAGTTTTGCAACAGTGTAATTTTGTCATCCTAAGTATTTTAGCACAAAAGCAGGAAAAGGCACATCTGTGGGACAGGTCATGCTACCCTGCAAATTTTAGTCCAAAGGACACAACCGTTTGCTTGCAGGATAATGGCAAAGATGTGCAGTCATTAGGAGCATACTTTCACAAAATACTTTCTCAAACATGAAAGGGTTGCAAATGGAAGACACGAAAGTGTCACATTTGAGGAACAAATGTTACAAAAATGTTAATAACATATTTCTAGGGTGTTTAACCCCCCAAAAAAGACATGGCTAGCATCCTCAGGACTTGACTAGCTGAACACGGTAAGAATCGTGTCCCTAGAGGGTCCCAAATTTAAATGCCAAGCATTTCTGTGACCACCAAATGAAAACAAGGTGGTGGATTTGCGACACTACAGGGGTCATTTGCAACACTAAAAACTGCATTTGTGACACTGTTCACTACAATGGGAAACTTGTTTTTTGAATAACTTTTGAACTGTTTAATATTTTTTCACAATATTTTCGAAATGCACATCGGGGACCCTGACTGCATGTTCCCTTAAGTTTTTGGACCAGTCGCACAAACCATGCAACCTGTAGGCGCTAGCAAAGAATGCACAAAAAGCATAAATATGACTTTCTACTGTGCTATATAGCTCCTAATCATGTATCCAACCATTCAAAACTTGGCAGATCCAGAGATCTATGGTACCGCTCAGTGCATGCTAAATTTTCAGGCAAATCTTTTCAATACAGTGGCAAGTTATTAAGCTGCAAAATTTCACACTTTAAACTTAAATGGGGTACTCAACCTAACTATAATACTTTACCATGGCACTATAATATATACTGTCCATGTCCATATGTGCCCTAGAAGACAGTCCCCCAGTGCCCCCATCACAAACATAAGCACCTCACAGCAGTTGTGGGTGGAAAAACATTGGGAGTCAGGAATGCATGGTATAGGCATAAGACAATCCTGGTGGGGGCAGGACATAGGCTGTAGGTTAACTAGGGTCTGCAGCATATCCATTATGTAGGGAACTGGGTAGACTGTATGGGCCAAGCAATCCATATTTGCCATTGAAGTCTCTGTTTTGATGCAAGTTTGTAACAGTCCCTGGTAGTCTAGTGGTCCCCCACCCCCATCATGATCCCCATCTCCCATTAAGTGTAACTATGCTGTCTATCCCCGGTAGTCTAGTGGTTCCCCAACCCCCCATCATGATCCCCAAATCAAAATCAATTAATTCCCTGGTGGTTCAGTGCCCTCCCATGCCCCACCTGGCAGTGGCATCCCCCCACCCCCCCAAATCAACATCGAATGGACTGTCTCAACCTTCCTCACACCACCATAGCGGATCACCAACTGAGTTATGAATGAGTGGAACTATAATTGAGTGCATCCTCACACAAGGACACACTCATTCATTAGAGTACTGCTCCATTTGGAGGTTGATTTGGAGGGAGCGTGGGGGGGTCATCACTGCTGGGTAGGTGGCCACTAGCACACCAGGGAATTAATTGATTTGGGGTCAGGGATCATGATGTGGGTTGGGGGACCATTAGACTACAAGGTATAGACAGTGTATTTACATTTAATGGGAGTTGGGGATCATGATGTGGGTTGGGGGCCCCCAGACTACCAGGGTAGAGGACTGAAATGCAGATAACAAAAGTTGAGGATCATGAAGGAGGGTGGGGGGACTACTGGACTAGCAGAGACTGACATAGAAGTAATTTGAAGTGTATCAAAGTTACACTTTGAATTACTTCACATTACAGCATGCTTTTTGCAGGCAGTATTTGGCACCATACTACAGGTGGTGCACAAACCTGTAGTGCGGAGCTATTTTTTATGACTATGGGCAGAGCCTGCAGCCATTTTGCTGTCTATAGCTTGAAAATTGAGTTTTGTGGAACACATTTTACAGACATTTCAATGTCTCCTTCCATATCTACAAATCACTATGACAACTAAAATAAAATAATGCATTCTTTCTATGTAGAATGTTGGAGAAATAACTCCAAGCTGCTTATATGATGGCCATTAGGAAACTGAAACAGCTTGTTAAATGTTGGTTGCCTATTAAACTGGAGATTTGTTTACCCACTTTGAAATGCAACAGCTTGCACATTTAAATGATTAGCATTTAAACATTCACTTCAGTTGGGGATGAATATCTTTCAAGAAAGATTCATACCTCATAAATATCACCCTTTCCTAGAAAAGTTTGTAAAGATTTACACTGTTTTTAACCTTTCAAGACCTATCTGATAAAATACTAGGTCTTCAGTGAGCTACCCAGACTAAATACATAAATGTCTTTTTGACAAGGGCTGCAGCCTGCTTCCAAACATAACAGATAAGGGTTACTGAGATCTCTTATAGAAAGTGGTGTGTGTGGGGAGGGTACAGAAACAGTCAAACTCTGGCAAGAGAGACCTCATCGAATGAATTAACTGCTGACAAACCATGAGTGATGCAGAAGTAAATGATGTGATACCTTCTATTGGACCAACATAGATGTAACAAAAGGAACTTATACCATTTAAACACTTCCCGATCAAACAACTGCGTACAGAAGACTGTTTTTTGTCATTTTACAATATGATATACTGAGTGTGCATCTGCAGAGTTGCTGAATCAGGGTCTTGATAAAATAATAACATTTACTTAACTCGTTTAAGATTCCATCAGGTGGACAGAAAAGTCTATAAGAATTTGTCTGAAAACTAACAACTATAAGATGCAAAATGGCATTTATATATATATATATATATATATATATATATATATATAAATTTATAAAATGGGCTTAGAAAATCAGCTATCGATTGGCTACTACATCATCGAGCAACGTGTCCTTATCAGATGATATCTGTAGCCAACCGAACTACTGCACCCACCACTATGTCACGCACTGCAACAAATCAGTGACCTCTGGCAAGCGTAAACAGAAATGCTTGCTGCCAGAGTTCACTGAAGCGCCACTGCTAACCTCTCTCGATCCTTCACGGCTCTCCCGCTTACTTTCTCTCAACCTCCAGCTGCTTCTCATAAATCCCCAAGAAATCTTTTCTTTTAATTTCACATATAAAGTCTAACCTGTCTTCTCGTCTCCTCCTTAGGGTAACCGACCGCATCTCTCTTAGTACCCAATGTCGTAGACCACAGTCAAACAACCGAAAACATTCTGGCACACTCATGAACAGCGAAGCCGCAGCAACATAAAATGAAAATAGAAAGCAAGCAGCGAGGTATGGCGGCCTGTGAGGACATGCTCGCTCCCACTACAGAGAACCGTTCACTAAAACTGTTTTGCAGTTCTTGCAAGTTTGATAGAACTGTGACAGTAGAGCAACAGATGTTTTATTTTTTAAATTATTTTATGTTGCTGCAACGCTTACTGATCCTGAGTCCGTAAGTATACAGACATTGCAATTCTCTGAATCTCTTCACTTGCTTCATTGTGAACAGCTATAGTTAGCTATGTGTGTCTCTCTCTTTAACCCAGTACTCTCACCATTTAACAGGAAAACACATTAAAAAAAATGTCACAGGAGGATTTAAATCAATCTAAATCAGCAAACACAGTAACAACACTGTACTGCCAACTTAAATGTCACTTCATGGGGGACTACTTTTTACTACTTGAGTTATTAAACCATGTTTTTTTATATTTTGTAATTTTTGTATAATTTTTGTTTTTTCCCAATAAATAATTACTGCAGGGCCCATTTTATAAGTGGAATAAGACACTCGGTGTGGTTTATGAAGCGATAAAGAGCACTTCCAGGTGCCTGAAGTCTTTCGGCGCAGGCGCCTCGTGCCTCGTCGCACCTGGGCGTGCTCTTATCAAGCCATAAGCCACACCCTATTATCAATATTCATACACTCTCTATATATAAAGAGAGAGAGAGATACATATTTATTTTATTTGAATTTTGTTAACCCTGTAAGACAACTGAGACAATTACAGTCCCTTTTTCAGGGTTGATCTGGAAGACAACACAAAAATACAAGGTACTTACAGCAAATTTAGGACGAGACAGGATACAGCAGAAGTATTCTAAGTACATTAAGTCAAGTAGCAATGAGGAATAAAGTTGAAATATAATAATATATACATTGCATTGCTAAGCACAAGTGAGGTACAAACAGCAGTCATAGCTAGCAGGTCTAAATGCACAACACAATATGTAGTAGACAGAATATCACATGTTCAGATATATACAACTCTAAACAATGTACAAGTGTAGGCACCATCAGCAACCACTACTAGCAAAGCAAATAAACAGTTAGGGGGTGGGGGTATCAGATAACAGGTAAATGGAGCAAGGGAGCAAAGGCAGAGCAGAGGGATGGAGAGAGGGATTGGGGGTTCAGACAGCAAAAGGGGGAACATCAGTCCAAGGCACAAGAGGGTGAATAGAACAGCAATCTAAGTAGTGCACAGTCAAGTAGTCTGCAGTCACAGGGGTGAGTAATTCAATGACAGAAGCAGTTCCATTTAGCAGAAAAGGTAAGAAAGGCAAGTAAGCTGGACTGAAACATAGGAAGACAGGTGCAGGACAGAACTGAAAGGGGGCAATGAGTTTCAGTTGGCTACTGCTGCAAAGAAGAAGGCTTTTCATGTGACAGCTAGTTGCAGGTTAGTTCTAAGGGAGAGGGAGGAGGGAGGAGGCTGATCTGAGGGTTCGAGGTGCCAGTTTCTGATGGATTATCCCACTGAAGCAAGGTGGAGTGTATTTGTGGACAAGTTTGTACAAGAAGCTCAGAGAGAGGAGAGCCTCAAAATTTTTTTTTTTTAATCATAGAATAATTGTTATTGTTATTTAGTATTTGTTTCTAACTGATTACAGTACAGGTCTGCAAACATCCAGTAATGTTAAGTACATCCAAAGAAAATGACAGGATACAAAGGTAAACTTCACTAAGTAACAGGAGCTCTGAAATATACTAGGTAAATGTTCTCAATTCTGACTGACCATCTACTATAGGCAGCTTTAAGTTGAATATTCACCATGCTAGCTCCATATACCTTAGAGATACAGTAGATTATCTTAATCAGGGCAATGAGGCTGTTGTGGTTCTTTCTGAAACCATGCTGGAAAGGTAAAAGCAGATTATGGTGATCTAGGTAGTCCTTAAGGTGATTGCAATGATGTACTCCTGTACTTTGGCCAGGAGACAAAAGATGGGATTGGTCTGAAATTCTCAACAACGGAGCTGGATCTGCCTTTGTGCACTGGTACAACAACTGCTACCTTCCATTTGCCAGAAACAGTACTAGTCAAGAAGGAACAGTTAAATAGGTCATGAATTGTGCGAGCAAGGTCCAGAGCTCCCAGCTTAAGAAATTTTGGGTACAGGGAGTCATGACCAGGGGAACTCTCAGCCTTCAAAGTGTCAAGAAGTCTCTGGACTTCATTACATGTGACCAGTTTTGAGTGAAATAAAGGTTTAGTCCTGATGTCCTCCACAGATGAAGGAACTTCTGCTACTTCTGCTCAGTATTTACTGAAGAGAAGGTAGGGCAGGGCCCACAGCTCAGCACCATAGACACAGGTGGGAGGGAGGTGAGCACTAGTCTCTTCACAAAAGAAAGGATCCTACAAGAGCTTGATAAGCTCAGGGTGGACAAGGCAATGGGACCTGATGGCATACATCCCAGAGTACTATAGGAGCTAAGGGTGGAACTAGCAGAGCCATTATCAGAACTGTTTAGTGAGTCTCTGAGCACAGGGGAGGTCCCAGAAGACTGGAGAAGGGCTCATGTGATCCCGCTCCACAAGAGTGGTAGCAGGGAGAAGGCAGTGAACTACAGACCAGTCAGTCTTACCTCAGTAGTGGGCAAGAGTATGGATGCACTCCTTAAGGAAAGGATAGTGCAACACCTGGAATTCATAGGCACACTGGATCCAAGACAGCATGGGTTTACAATAGGAAGGTCATGTCAAACTACTCTCATAGATTTCTTTGACTGGGTAACCAGAGTGGTGGACCAAGTGGGAGCAGCTGATGTTGCCTACCTTGACTTCAGCAAAGCTTTTGATACTGTTCCACATAGAAGATTGATGATAAGCTGGGTAGGCTCAGGGTGGGTCAGAAGTTGGTCAGCTGAGTGGCAAACTGGTTGATGGACAGACATCAGAGAGTGGTGGTAAACAGTATACAGTCAGAAGAGATGCAAGTCACAAGTGGGGTATCTCAGGGATCAGCCCTGGGGCCAGTCCTCTTCAATAACTTCATCAGTGACATTGCAGATGGACTGGAGGTAAGGTTTGTCTTTTGCCACCAAGATCTGCAACAGAGTAGATAATCCAGATGGGTGGGCAGAATGAGAAGAGATCTGGATAAACTAGCAAATGGTTGGAAGAGTGGCAACTGGGGTTTAATGCAAAGAAGTGCAAGATCATGCACATACGGAAGAGAACCTCGAAGCCACCCATAGGCTGGGAGGGGAGTTGCTGGCAGTCACAAGGGAAGAAAGAGACTTGGGCATCATCATCACCGATGACCTGAAATCATCCAAACAGACCACTAAAGCAGTAGGTAAGGCTAGGGGGATGTTAGGGTGTATTAGTAGGGGTATCACAAGTCAGAAGAAGGAGGTAATAATCCCTCATTACAAGACACTGGTTAGGCCCCATCTGGAGTACTGTGTGCAGTACTGGAGGCCACACCTGCACAAGGACATCAACCAAATTGAGGCAGTCCAGAGAAGGGCAACCAAAATGTTGCAGGGACTGCATCAGAAAACATATGAGGACAGATTAATGGAGCTCAATATGTATACCCTAGAGCAAAGGAGGTAAAGAGGTGATATGATCAAAACATTCAAACACCTTAAGGGCATTAACAAGATGAAAGAGTCCAACATGTTTCAGTATAAGAAAAATAGCAGGACAAGAGGACACACCATGAGATTAAAGGGAGGTTGATTAATGGGTAATGTGAGGAAGTTCTTTTTCACAGAAAGGGTGGTGGATGCTTGGAACAGCCTACCTCAGGAAGTGGTGGATATGAATACAGTGCAGGGCTTCAAACAGGCATGGGATAGGCATAAGTGAGCAATACAGATGAGTATGAATAGATAGGCCATTGACAGAGCAAAGGCCGATGGCACATATATAAGGTAGAAAAAGAAATGGGCAGACTGGATGGGCCTTGCGGTCCTTATCTGCCATCAACTTCTATGTTTCTATGTTTCTATGAATTGAGGGTGCAACGGGAGAGTTATTAAATTGTGAGGCATATTTGTTTAGATCTGTAAAAGAAGTCATTAAACCAGCAGCAATAGATGGCCCCCCTCATCTATTGCTGATGGCTTTAAGCGGGGGTAACACTTTGGGCAGAGATGGAGCATGGGAGTTTGGCAGCCTTCCCTTTCACCAGTGCATTGATCTGCCTCCAGAACTCCTTGGGTTTGCAGAGGTACTGTGCTTGAATATATACATATATATATATATATATATATATATATATATATATATATATATATATATATATATATATATATATGTATATATATGTATGTGTGTGTTGTGCATGTGTCTCTATTTGCAATAAATTTGTTTACGTATTACTAGTATCTTTTGAAAGATTGTCTGACTTGTGATTACTAATTTTGTGTATAGTTCATGAAATAATGAGCTTGATATTTGTTATTTCATATAGTCCCCCATTATGCCTTATGCATAGCATATAAATCCAAGTCATTCCAAGGCCATTGTGACATATAATATTAATTCCCCTTCAGTTTGCCACGGATGTACACACACACTGCAGTCACAGGTGTACCTGCTGCTGGCATGGTGCCCCAATGCACAGTACAGCCAGCTGGGTGATTCCAGAGTGCAGGTCCCCAGCCCGGGTTCAGTGCAATCAATGGCTGGCCATGGCAGGTTGTAGATGGCAATGCCAGTCTTTGCAACAGGTTGGGTATGGGGGAAGTGAGGGTGTCTGTGTACAGGGGCAGTGGATGGGAGTCCTCTAGACTATGGATATGGACCATGGTTTCCTCTGGTGCAATTGTTCATGGGGCCCTATGCTATGGAGCTCTTCAGGGATGGAGTTGGCTAGACTGGGGATCGAAAGGAGGTACCTCTGATCCACCAGTGCTGCCATGCTGCTATGCAGCTGGGTGTACATCTGCAGCCTGCCTGTGGGTGGCTGACTGGGTTAGTCCAGCTATTTGTGTCCTAACTGTGGGCTGTGGTGCTCTGGACTATCAGGGGCACATTTCCACTGAATAGGCTGTAGCACAGCATATGCATGGGATTGCCACCTTGACTTGAACAGCATACCATTTGTGTGTGCCCTGGCCAATTCCTTTCCAGCTGATGCATCCCGAATGTTTAAATATTGTGCTGCTGTGCATTGTTGGAGTTGTGCTGTACAATCTCCCTTTTCCACCGGGATGCACTATATGTCTCCTTTCATTACAGGGGCTCTGGGTTAAGTAGCCTAAATAAATACATTATAACAATGGCAAATGACTCCACTGAAAACAAGATATTGCATCTAATATGTGACAGCCTAGGTAAATACAGTGCAAAAATGTGTAAATGAACACCCCTGTGACAATGAGATGTAGCGTCTCCCTTGTTCTGTCCAAGATACAAAATATAGGATCAAAATATTCAGTGCTCCCAGATCCAAATAACAATTACTCTGTAAGAAACCCTCATTTTCCCTGTGTTTTCTCCCCAAAGGCAGAATCAAATCCCTGTATAAATCCTTTTATATTTTTCCATAAGCCACTGGTTCCTTATTTATGACTTTGTTCTTTATTTATTAAATCAGCAGCCTTTTATACGTAAAAGTGCTTTGACTTGCTACTCAGTATTTACATACCTCCAGTGCTTGATTTGCCAATACTGTATATTCCTGCTGTCATACACCTCTGCAAGTCCACACTCTCCCCTGTTCCCCTGTGTAACATGCCACCCTCTAGACTGCAGAAGTATCCTGGGTGTGATGGGGTGCAGTATCCAGTAATGCCATTTGCAGTGTACGCTTCAGGTTATAGATAGTTCATCCACAGTTCCCCAACTGCACACATGAATGGGAGGTTGGCTGTAACATGCCTGTCTTGGGACCTGTGTGATTGGCTACAGCATCAGCCATCACCCACACTGAGAATTGCAATGGCACTGGAATGATGGATCCACATGCCAGTGCTTGAGGAGTAGGGCCACTGGGTTTTATCACCCACACACAGCTCATGCCTATGTATAACACATTCCAGAATCCTACTGTGAGTGCTCCACCACCCGCCAATAGAGTGGTATGATCTCATAACAGAGCCAGTCCTCACAATGGGATAGGCAGGGAGGAGGTATCTGTGCACTGTTGAGGGGAAATGGGGGCCACTACACTATGGACATAGACTGTAGATGTATTAATGTGCAATTAGGAATGGCATTGGGTTCTCTATAATACAGAACCGATAGAACCTGGACTCTGGTACGATCGGGGCTGGTGGAATTGGTGGGGGGGTGCCACTATACCACCAGAGACTTCAGGGCCTGTCCCACATGGGAGTGATTGGGATTGGGGCTTGTGGGTGAGAGCTGCTCTGGCTCATTCATCCCCATGCCAGCATGCAAATGAGCTGGTAATGAGCATGCATAAGGCCTCTTTGCAACCTTCATGCTCAGTTAGTTCATTTGAATTCCTTTGCTGAATATCGCCCATGAGGGCTGTGGTGCACACTGGTATGTGCCATGCATTCACCTGGATGCACCTGAGTTGGTGGCCACCCGCACTGTGACTCCCATCCAGGGTCACATTTTCAACTGGAACGATGAAGCCCGCCAGGATGAAGCGCAATGTCACAGGTTTGCTACAAGGCCAAAGAGATTAACTTCATTTGAAACTGCATTGTTTGCTGCAGTAACTGCTGCAGAATACTGCAGTGCTGCACTTCATCCTGGTGGGCTTCACTATATGTACACCCTGCACTAGTGGTGCATTCACTTTGAATATTATATCAGTGCCAACTGGTGCACCCTCTTTGTGCAATGCATCCTTCTGCTTGTTCATCGATCCAGCACTTATTACAGTATATCCCCAATGTAAAATATTATTTTAATGCATTCTGATTTTATACAATGCAACATACTATTGTGTAGATGTAGAGCCCACAGAAAATAAGATGCCATTTCTTCTGTGAATTATCTAACTTAAATATATAGCAATCAGCAGACATATTCTAGGAAAACACATTGCAAAATGTGTACAAGAAAAGACTGCATTGAAACTGCCTCCACAGATCTGCATTGTTCAAATTCATTAGAAATAATGGGTAAAAGCATCCCAAAGCTCTTCATAGCCATATCGGCTCTGAGCAGAATTTGTTTGAATATGCCAGTGTGCCAGCATTCATGGCCACTCCCCTACCTCTCCTCCCCTGCATACATAAACTTTTAGCATTGGTGTTATCACTCAGAGCCAGCACCAAAATGGCTTTTGAATATTGCAGCCTGGAGCAAATTCGGCACTATTCAAGTGCAATGGATTTGCGCTTGGTGCAAATTTTGAATATATGGCCCTAAAGGCGTTAATATTTATGGAGCATAATAACCCTTTTGAAAGTATAGTTGGGTAATGTTTCCAGCTAAGTTTTACATTCCATATAGTGTGAAACTAGTTGCTCACATTAGGTAAACTTTATTTTAAACCCTTTGCATGCCATGTATGTATATTTACTTGTAGTTCTACTTAGTGTGGCTTGTTTTTAATATACAATTATGTCACATTATAGCATGTCTTTAATCAGAGTGGGTTTTGGCTGATAATTGGGTTAAACAGCTCTATGCTCGAGATGTTCTTATCTTACTCTGAAGGTACCTCTAATGCATTTTAATTTATGTGCAGTATAATCCCTGCATGACGTTATGCTCTGAACACATCTGACCATTAGGCCTTTTCAGCTAAAGCAGAGCTGGTACTTTTCAGCTTTTCTGATGTGTCTTGTGGTATTTTTTAAATGAGTATTTTAAAGCAATGGAATTTGTTCTGAGTTTTTTTTTTCTGCATGATCTAGGTGTTAAAAGTATGGGATTTTCTAAATAACTGTCATTAAACTTCTGAGGAAGGACTAGGTTGGTCCAAAAGCTAAAGTACATTGTTATTTTTGTTACATCTATGTTGGCACAATAAAAGGTATCAAATCATTTGCTTCTGGATCTGTTCTTACAAGGACCAATATGGCAAAGACTAAATCTGTATGTCAAGGTGGAATATGAATTCGATTGACAGGATTCAAATTTCTGTAGGAGGAATTCCACTGTGGAATCAAAACCTCATCCATTGGCAACTAGCAGAATGGGGAGACAGAGTAAATACATTCTGCTGAATTAATTTCAACATGCAGAAATTATGGTTTTGTAAAATCCCACCTGTGGAAGAACAGTTTCACCCAACTCTGTTGCAAATCCTATATAGGCTCTATTTATGAAATGAACAGAAATATTAAAGTAAGATCTCTGGCTTATCCTACCTTGATTTCACTAAGGCTCATTAACAAAGTGCCACACAGAAAGCTGATTATGAAAGTAGGTGGCATGGGTTTGAATTCCAGGCTTGTTAAGTGGCTAGGATGTTGGTTGAATGTGTGGTCACAAGCTATAAGAACAGAGGATTCTCTAACAGCATTGTGGTGACAAGTGATGTGCCACCAGGCTCTGTCTTGGGTCCAGTTCTATTCATACTCTGTATATCAGATTCATAGAGAGGAATCAAAAATAATGTTATTAAATTCACACATGATACAAAGATGGGAAGTCCGGCATTATCTGATGAAGATATGTTAAAGTTACAAAAGGGTATCAACAGAATACAAGCATGGGTGGACACATAAGGTATGAATTTTAACAAAGATACATATGTAATGCATTTTGGTAAGCACAATCGAGGAAACATAATAATTTGGACAGTCACATTCTAAGCAGTGTAGATCAGGAAAGAGATCTAGGGATTGTTATACAGCCTGACCAGACATTTTCAATTAATAATAAAAACAATAGTAATAAAGTACTTAGATTTATAGGCAACATAAAAATAAATTGTTGTAGTAGACACAAAGATGTTATCATGTACTTGTATAGATTCTTGTCTAGACCATACTTGGAATATTGCTTTCAGTTCTGGATGCCCACATTAAAGGAATAAATCCAAAGATTAGAAAACATGCAAAGGAGATTCACTAATTGTATATATGGTCTAGAGGTGCAGGATTTTCAAACTGTACTTAATTTTCTAGGATTATATAGTTTAGAGAAAAGGAGGAATAGAGGTGATTTATTACTACTTTACAATGTACTTTGAGGCAAAAGTCAGTGTGCAAAAATGTGATTAGTATTAAAAAGTGTACTCATAATATAAAGGGTCACTATCTGCAGCTACAAGGGAGAAGGTATAGGACAAATATCAGAGAATCATATTTCATGCAGAGAGTGATAAGACAATGGAATGCTTTACCAAGAAAAATTGTCCAAGCAAAGGACAGTAATAGTTTTAAAGGGCACTGTCAGATTTGCCCTCATTTTTTCCATATCTCAACAGTCTGCTTCAGTGCACACATTTGTCACACATGTTCTATATAATAGCCCTGCATACCTCTATAGGATCACACTGTTTCTACTTCTTATCTCTGGTAATGTTCACCAAAACCCAGGTCCTCTGCATGCTCTCCAAACAGGCTATACAAAAATGGCTTCCTTAAACTAGCATCCCTTAACCTTCTGAGCCTTTACTAAAACTCAATGACCTCCAAGTCTGGGTGACTCAACATAACCATGATGTGCTCATGCTGACTGAAACCTGGCTCTCGAATGAAATATGTGACTCAGCATTAACTCTCACTGGCTATACACTATTCAGGCAAGATAGGTTAGGCAAAGGGAGGGTGTGCCACCTACTTGAAGGACTCCTGAAGGGTCAGGTACTCCCATGCTTCCTAGCTAATCAATCCCAATTTTGGTATTAAAATCCTCCTTGGTCAGCATGGCAAAGCCTTATATGTGTTTTCTGTAAGCATCCCCCCCCGTGAAAACAAATTGGGCATAAATCTGGTTATTGAATGATTACCTAGAAAGCTTACCAAATCTATCAGAGGTTGTTGTCATGGGTGACTTTAACATCAGATGCTTGGCCCCTGAAGTCACCCAGTTTAAAGATGTCATTGCAGCACACAACATCTCCCAAATGGTGACCTCCCCCATGAAAGCTAACCTAAGAACAGGCAACAACACTCTTCTGGACCTAATTATCACCACTCAACCTCAAAGACATATTAGCACCTTGGTTCTTCCAGACTTGATCAGTGACCATTCACCTGTCATTAGCCTCTGGTCAAATAAAGCCACTAAACCCCCTTCCTAAAATCACATAACAGTAGATGCTGAAAAAGGGAAACTTGATCAATTCTGGGCCTTCCTTGCACAGTGTGACTGGTGGACCCTGGGCTCGTTCTCCAATATTGACTTTGCGTTTAGCTACCCCATCACACACTTTAACAAAGCATGTGACATCTTTTCCCCAGGTTGTAAATCTAACTCCAAGGGGTAACTGATCCATGGATTACTGCTAATCTATTAAGCAAGATGAAAGTCATGTATAATCTGTGGCACCTTGCACAGTCCACAGGTAGTCTGGTTGACAAGCAGCATTATAGAGCTGATAGGAATGCTTGCACCCAGGAAATCCACACGGCCAAAAAGACCTACTTTCAAAATGAGCTCACAAACTCATGGGGAAATATTCTGAACTTCTGGCACGCAATCAAGGACCTCACTGGTAAGCCAAATAAGGTAGCACCTACAGTGGTAGTTTTAATGACACCCTGTGCAAGACCCTAATTCCATATCTGAAGCTTTCAACATGGCCTTTACAGACCTTAGCCAGGTCCTTCACCCAACTTCTTCGACATGTCCAACACTAGTGCCACTCAGGACACTGCCCCCCCACATCCCCTTTCTATTTTAGGAGAATCACACTTGCTGAGGCAAAAAATATCTGCTTAGGTACTAGGTAAAACCAGGTACAGCAGTGACACCCTTGACATGAAACTACTATACCTGTCACTGGATGTCATCAAAACCCCTTACCACCATTCTGAACCTTTCCCTGTCCCTTATGCAGTTCCCCAAAGAGTGAAGGCTGCAATTGCCATGCCCATGCTCAAAAGTGGTGACAGATCACTAGTCTCAAACTAACACCCCATCTAGATTCTCCCACCTTTAGCCAAAGTCCTAAAGAAAGTAGTGGCCAGTCAACTTACTGAATTCCTCACCAAGTACAACATCCAATGCCCCAAGCTGCATGGTTTCCATTCAGCACATAGTACAACCACAGCCTTATTGGAATACACAGATTACACTCACAAAGCCTGGGACTGTGGTCACATACTTGGGCAATTTATATTGACCTGACCAAGGCTTTTGATACTGTGAAGTGATCCTCCTAAACTCTCTCTCCTCTTCTGGCCCTGCCCTGCCTTAGTAAACTGGTTCAAAAGCTATCTTGAAACCAGAACACAGCACGTTAAAAAAGATTCCTATTGATTTGTTTGTTAGTTCACTCTGGTGTCCCACAAGGATCCATCCTTGGGCCTTTACTGTTCAGCCTGTACCTGAATACTCTACCAAAAAGCCTGTGTGCAGGATTTGGTCACCAGTTTTAAAATGTATTTAGTAGCACTATCAGTGCTTGGTTTTGATTCCCAGGCAGCAAATTTGGTTCTGCAGGCCAAAAATACATAGTACAAGCATCTTTGTAGTATTGACATGTAAAATGTTGCACTTCATGTCTGCGCTCCATTTGAGATCCACCTTCTCAGCATGCATGTGCCTCCAGTGGTCAGATCATTTTGAGTCTGACCATTTGAAAACAAAATACTGTGAAAATAAGAAAAGTGGTAAGATGTATTATTTTGACATATACAAGGGTATTATATTGAACATGTGTGATGAATGTGTGCATAGAAGTACACTTTTGAGAGATAGGAAAAACAAGGGGAAAAGCAGACAGTGCCCATTAAAAGGTTGTATGCTAAAGATATCAGAGCAATCCACTGAGTAGTAGGGTATAGGCATGAAGGACCAGTTGATCTATTTTGATTCCTGAGTAACTATAGTATGCTTAGTACATGTAATGAGAAAATACCTCTTGCCAAAGAAATAAAACTATCTTACCTGCCATGGCTTAAGATCACTGATGCTTGCACAAGTTTTATTAGTAAAAGGCCCACCACTGGATTTGCAGGAGAGCAGATCATGTAAGCCATGTGCAATTGCGTACACTGCTTTATAGCTATTATAGGCATATCTAAAGTCAAACAAATTAAATTTAGACAGGTCATATTTATCCAGTTTTTCTGCACCTGTGCAAGGAGTGCCTGTTCTGTTCATATCCTTATACTCTTGTCCATTATCATCAGTTGTCCAATAGCAGTCAAATGCTTCCTCCCAGAATGACCTGATAAAAATGTCATCCGAAGATGAGGAAGGGTGCAGTATGTGAAGGAAATCACTGAGACCAGGAATCACCCCTCTATGGATTGCAAGTCCAAAGGTGCCGTTAAGGGTTTTCCATGAATCTTTCTTTGAGAAAATAGGGGAGATTATCCAACTGATAGTGGCCATCCAGACTTTTCCTGTAATGTTTTGCTTTGCAATCTCATCCATTAATGGCATCAGCTCCATCCTGGTTGAATAGACAACAATAACAGTCACAGCAGACTTTTTGATTGCATCAATGATCTGAAGCACCTGCTTCTTAGAGGTGCTCTGTGAAATGATTGCTGTGAAAGCAACACATGTTCCACTATGACCAAGAGCCCTTTTCAGGTTTAGACTACCCTGGAGACCATATTCATTATCTGAAGTTATAATACCTATCCATGTCCAACCAAAATACGTGACCAAACGGGCTAGGACAGGGTACTGACATTTGTCATTTGGCATTGTCCGTAGAAAGGATGGAAACTGAAGTTTGTCACCAGGATTGCAACTGCTGCACCCATGCTGATCTGAAAAGAAAAGTTTATTCAAACAGGTGGATATTTTGAAATTACAGTATCTGCCTTTTTAAAACAAGTTCCATAATGTTAATAAAAGGTGATTGCAGAATCACAGCTGATATGAACAACGCACAGTTACATAACATTCCTTCCCAAGTATTGCATTTCAAACTATTTCACAAAAAAAAATGTGTTTGGCTGGAGGGTCATGGCCCCTGAGAATTCATGTGCTCCATAGTTCATAGTGGATGGCATAATGTCATATGTTTAAATTCATGACTGGCTGTTGTGGAAATGGTTGTGATGGACAAGTTCTTGTTTATCGTGCAGATGCCCTTAGTAATACAGAATGAAATGGCTGGACATTTAACAGAAGGTTATTCAAAAGGAGTGCCGTGTTTGACAACAAATACAATCAGTGCTAAGCACTACCATTTAGTGTCAAAAGCATTGAAGAGCAGTCAAAATAAATGCAGCCATTAAATAGTGAAAGCCTTGAAGAACAGTGAAAATCAATACAGCCATTTAGTGGAGGTTTATGGGTAGCAAGTATAAAGCAGAGAAGCTGAGTAACCTCCCTGCTAGTAAAAAATTCCCTTCAGTTAAATGGTTAGTGCTGTTGTCTTCAGAACTCCAGTTGATTGGTTTAAGTCCCTAAAAGGGCTGGAGGTGGATTTGCCCAAATGGAGGGATGTACCTAACAATAACAGCACAATCCTGAAAATGAGCCAAAACCTGGTGATCATAAACCTTTATAAATATTAAATCCACTGAAACTGAACTGAATAAAGATCAATTCTACAAGTGTAGTACTTCTGTGACAACAGAGGTGGATTTTATTATTGATTTTGAGGTTGCAGTGAGAGATGAATATTTTGGGAATGACAGGATCATTAAATAGGTTTAAATCAAAATTACAAATTAAATAGTTCAGTGGTCACAACTGAGGGGCTGGGGGTTATCCTGGATTATGTGGAGGCTGGGTACATAGGTCATGGTAGGAAGGTTTTTTAATAAAAAACAAGTTGTTTTTAAAGAAAAAGTATTAAAATAGAACACAATGGTGTCACTGTATTTAAACCCATAGTTTTGTGATGACTATGCAAATCACTCTTGCATGAAGTCATCACAAACCTGAAGGCTCATGATACAGGACCCCAAACATTATCCGCTGAAGCATCTAAGGAACATAATGGATTACTAAATGAAGATCACTGCATTATTTGCTATGCAATTACACTATTGTACCTTATACAGACATTTTTATTCACAAAAAATCCCAGCAATCTTATTTATTTTCTATGTATAGAGTACATACCCCAAATCAGAAAATGTTCAAAACTTTTTTCATAAAAACTTTTAAAAACTCTAACACAATACATATTATAATTATAATATGACAACCTGACTCCAAGCTTTTATTTAAAACAATTACATTTCTAGCCCTAACAGATCCACGGTATGCCCTTTTATTAACTATTATGGGCTGGATTTTCAAAAGTGGTGCAGGGTTTGCATCGAGCCCTGAGCCATGGGACTTAGGTTTTGGTGGTGTGCCAAACACCTTTGCCACAACTGCACTGAATTTCTAATCTCATGTGCAGTTGCAGCAGTTTCCATGATGTATGGCAGCTAGCACCAAATAGCTGGTACAAGCTCTGTATCAAAGGTCCCCAGGAGTAATGCACACCAGACCACAAAAATGTGGTCTAATGTGTGGCTAGTGGTACAAGGGATTTAAATTCCCAATTGTCAGCCAGAGAATGCCACAAGCTCTGTGCACCATATGTTTGGTACACCAGGGCTTGCAGCAGTCTTAGTGTTTCAAAATACAACCCTATGTCTTTGAATATGGCTAACGTTTGACATTTCAGAGACAGGAACTTGTATTTTTAACTAATAGTTTTGTATCAGATGAATATTACTGTACAAGTACAAAAGGTTTTATTGATCGTTTATATAACCATTACAATCAATGTATACATACATACAGATTTCCAACTTAAAACATCTTATCAGACATAAAATGTACAAATTCACGTTACAAATATTAGTCATCTGCATATAAAAACTACAATTAGTTCAAGATAAAAACTTGAATGTCTTTACAACTGTACAGTAGATAAACATTCAATTAATTTATTCAATATTCTCACATCTCTAATCAAGAATAGAAAGGTTACTGTTTGCTCAGGAGAAAGGCCAAGATCATCAAGCACACAACCAAACCATTTCGTCCTGGTTTCCTTATATAGCGGGTATATCAAAATAATGTGTTTTAGGTCATCCTCTGCATTATTTCCACATTTACAGAAGGGAGAGGTAACTCCTTCATGTTTTTGTCTGTAATGTATGTAGTTAGAGGCAAACATTTCCAATCTGAACCTTGTTAATAGTCTCCTGGCAACTGGGGAAGTTAAATATTTCAAATATAATTCTAACTCCTGTCCTTTCTTGATTTGTTTATAATAAGTAAATAGTTTGAGATTATTTATACAACTTGTATTATTAGCCATTTCTATATCTTTCAACCTTCTTTTAACCTGAGACACAATTTTTCTCCCAAGGATTTAGGAAAATTTCCCAGTTCAGGTGCCCTAGTCCATATGGTAATATATACTTTGTTAGGCACTGTATGATGGGAGGTGAAAATCCATTCATAGAGTATGCAGTTTCCTCTTCTATACGTCTTCTGGACAGTATGTGTTCTTGTAATATAAATTATTTTAAAGTGAACAAAATCCTTCTTTCTACAGCCAGAGTTGAAATTAGTGTTTGCCTCAGTTCCATTTGGAGAATGACTGGTGACATGAATTGTGTTACCATGAGTATATATCTGTACATCTTGTTCATAATTACTTCCAGTTCGTTATGTTCCAAAGAGCCCCAAACTTCCGTGGCATTCAGAGCACTTGATTTTTATTTTTGTGTTTAGGACTTTAAGAACTCCCAGTAATGAGTTTTTCCCCATTTTATCATAAAATGTCTTAAAAGCATTGGTGGCCACTTTTAGTTTATTGTTAATCATTCTAAAGATTTTTTCCATGTATAGGTTTCTGAAAATCTGACTCCCAGATAGTCATAATGCTTTGTTACTTCTATCCTAGCTTTTTATCCAGATTTTGGCAGTATTTTACTTTTGTTTCCAAATATTACCACCATAGTCTTTTCATTATTCTCAATTGAGTTTTTACATAATTCTGCAAATGTGCCAATTTCCTTTTAAGACCCAAAACCAAAGCGGATATAAGCACAAAGTTGTCCACATAAGCGAGCCACGGATTCTTGTCCTTGCCACTATGGGGAAAGAAAATCAGGATCCCAGAGATTTTCAAGGATTTCATATAGATATATATATATATATATATATATATATATACATACACACACCGTAGCTATAGTTAGGTTTGTACACCATTTAAGGTTAAAGTGTGAAATTGTGCACTCTAATAACTTTGCCACCGTTTGACAGATTTGTCTGCAGTTTGGTAGCACAGAGTATTACCACAGATCTTGGGATCTGCCAAGTTTGTACTGGTCGGATATATGGTTGCTGAGTTATTAAGCGACATTCCATAGCACATTTACGCTTTTTGCGACTTCTTTGCTCACACTTTCAAGTCGCACGGTTTGCGCGACCAGTCTGAAAACTTCAGGAAACGGTGGCGGGGTCCTCGATGTGGCTTTTGAAGATTTCATGAAAAAATATTAAACGGTTCAAAAGTTATTCAAACAAGTTTCCCATTATAGTCAATGGGAAAAGGTAAAAGTTCAACAGTGTCGCAAATACAGTTTTAGTGTCGCAAATGACCCCTGCAGTGTCGTGAGTTAGCTATTTTTTTTCAGTTACTGATCACAGAAATGCTTGGCATTTAAAATTAGGACCCTCTAGGGACACAGTTCTTTTTGTGTTTACCTAGTCGAGCCCTGAGGATGCTAGGCATGTCTTTATTTTGGGATTAAACACCCCAGAAATATGTTTTTGAAATTTTTGGGAAAAGTAGTTTTGCAAAGTAGTGTCGCACCTGTGACACTTTCATAATTTTTTTTTTTGCGAAAGTGTCATGATTTGCCGCACTACTATTCAACATTATGGGAAAAAAACAGGAATTCTTTGCCACCCTGCTGCAAAACATTGGTTTGGTCTTTTAGGCTGAAATTTGAGTAAGAAAGCCAACATCCCACAGATGTGCCTTTCGGTGGTTTGGTGACAAAATGTTGCACGGATGGAAAGTTATAGTGCTCTCAAGTTTATGCTTTTCCTGTAGACTAACAAATACAGCGGCCACCGTGCATTACGGAGCCCGTATCTCAGAAACGGTTCAAGATACGGACTTTTCATTGAAATAATGCTTAGCCCCCTAGTATGGGGAGAAGTACAAAACTAGCCAGGAAAGTCATAAATCATATGAAATTTTAATTTTTTTTTACGTCATACGGTTCCTGAGATATAAGCAATTTAGTATTCCAAGTCCTCATTTTCTGCTCCGAGGCCTATTATTATGCATTCATTTTTTTGTATTCACTGTGTTTCTCTATGCACCTTTTGGGGAAAAAAAGGGTGTGCACTTTCGTTACTGTTACAGTTAGCATTCCCACTTGTGTTTCCATACCTGTTTGTATTACCGTTCCCGTGTATGCCACCATGTGCATTACCCTTTGCATTTTCATTTGCGCTTGCATTTGTGTTACTGTTAGCATTTGCATTTCCACTACTGTTTCTGTCTGTGTTTTGATTTGCATCACCTTGTGCATTTTCATTTGCAGCTGCCCTTCTGTTTGCATTTGTGTTTCTCTTTCGTTTGGCATTATCGTTGCTGTTATCATTATCATTTGCATTTTCAATTGTGTTACCATGACTGTGTGCATTACGGTTTGCATTTGCAAATGTATTTGTGTTTGCATTTCCATTTCTGTTTCCTTTGGTGTTATTGTTGCTGTTACCATTACCATTTGCATTTCAAATTGCAGTACCGTGGCCATGTGCATTATGGTTTGTGTTTCCGTTAGCGCTTGCATTTCCATTTCTATTTTCTTTGGCATTATTCTTGCTGTTTCCATTACCATTTGCATTTTCAATTGCAGTACCATGACCATATGTGTTACCAGTTGTGTTTCTGTACTCAATTGCATTTGCATTATTGTTTGCTTTGGCGTTACTTTGCGCTTGCGTTTCCCTTACCGTTTGTGTTACCATGTATGTTTGCATCACCATGTGCTGTACCATTTGTGCTTGCATTTCTGTTGCCATTACCATTACTAGGTGAGTAAATATCCTGTGGTTGTAGCATGGGGCCACAGGCCCGCACTCCCACCACCACATTCCATTCACTATTTATAGTCCTCATTCTCAAAAGAATGGAAATTCATGGGAAAAAAATCTGTTTAATGCATCGGTTAGGGCTGTTCCACTGTGACAAAAGTGAGGAAATTCGATGTTAGGTTGAAACCCCTTTGCACCCCACCCCAGCCTCTCAACTGGCATCAGGGTGTGTGTTGAGGTCATCAGTCCTTGGTTGGAGGTGGAGCTGGATAATTTGTGCCCATATTCAGTGAGTAAGGGTGAGGGTGAGGTGGTGGTACATGTGGAGCAACATGAGGACAACAGTCGTGAAGAGGAGGTGCATGTTACAGAGTCTGTGACACTTGCTACTGAGGCAGACAGACTTGCTGCAGCTGATGAGACTGCCAGCAATGCCAGCTTTTTTCCAGACTATGATGTGGATGATGGTGATGATGTGTCAGATGACATGAATCCCTCATGGGAGCCAGAAAAGAAAAGGACAAAACAGGATGTTACAAAGCATGTCTTTCCTGTTGTCTTAGCTGCTAAAACTGCCAAGGAAAAGGTCACCCCAACCATTGTTTCTCCAAATTTTTCTACATTGCTCCAGTCACCCCCACAACATAACAAGGAGCAAATCTTCTCCTTTGCTATCACAATCACAGTCATCTTGGCACCAAGCAAATAAATGGCCCCATAAATCTCTAGTGTGGGATTTTTATGTATTGCACCTATGTGATGAAACAGTGGCAATTTGCCAACTGTGTCAAACCTGAGTAAGTCGGGGTAAGAAGAGTAGTCATCTCAGCACAGGTAGGCAATACACACACCTTAAAAATAGGCACCCAATTCAGTGGCATCAACACCAGAAGGCAGCCAGTGCCAGTGGTTGTGGTACATCCCAATCAGAGGGCAATGTAAGTAAAATACACACAGTACCACTACTGGGACATGGAGGTGCAAGTGATGAGTAGGAAATTTTTTTTGTACTGGATGAGGAGGATTCTGGCAGTGGGCAAAGCAGTGGTTCTGGCATCTAGAGTACCACCCCAACCCAAAATGTGATTGCTACCCCACTAGTTATGAAAAACCAAAAAAACGCTGAGGTGTGTCATGCCTCACCACAGGCCAAGAGCACCATTGGCAGTCCCCAGGCAAAGATCACCCCCTTACTGGCACAATGATGAGGCAAGCTGTTTGGCAACCACCAGGTGCATCACTGATGGCAGCAGTATCAAGAAAAGTTCAGTCGATGCTGACTTCAATTTTGATAGGCTAACAAAATTCATGCCTAATCATGTTACAGCATGGAGTTGAACGCAGCATGTGCAGAAATGACTGCTCTGGATTTGTTGCCATACTCCTTTGTAGAGATTGTGGGATTTAGGTGGTTCATGGCCGAGCATTGCCGAAGTGGCAGGTGCCATCACTTGCATACTTTTCAAAGTGTGCCATCCCTGAACTGTACAGTACTGTATGTGACATGGTACATCATGCCCTGCAGCATTCCTCTGCACAGTATGTTCATCTGGGCATGAACACGTGGACCAGTGGAAAACATCTGGTAGTTCTTACCTGTGCATTACAGCACACTGGGCACAGGTATCTGGGGTAGCAGCTGATTGGGGGAGAGGTGAAAATTACACTAGGACAAACTGTGGTGGTAGCAACATGCCTGGTGTAAGGCAGCATGCAACACTGACCTTGAATAGTATCCCCTGGTCATACACTGGAACAAAGATGCTGGAAGTCATACTAACTGAGATTGATCAGTGGCTCCACCCCCATGTACTGAATGCTCAATTCATCGCCTGTGATAATGGCTCAAATGTGTGGAAATTCATCACTGATGGGGTTTTGTCAGCATGACATGCCTGGCACATTGCCTTAATCTTGTGGTGCAGGCTTTCCTTAACCATCAGGATGTAAAAGAAGAAGTTTTAGCTCTTGCCTGATGAAGCTGTGCCAACTTTGACCATTCTATAAAGCATATGACCATCTCTGTGATCTGCAGGTAAAGAACAAGCTGCCTCAGCACCATTTAAAGTTTGACATTGTCACCCAGTGGAACTCCACCTTGTACAGTACATGGTGGAGCATCTGTACCAGCAGTACAAGGCTGTATCTGAGTATCTGCTAATTCTATGAGTTGTGACAACAACTGGACATCCATGTGTCTCACAGCAGATCAGTGGTGCCTAATGGATGGGCTTATCTCAGTTCTGAGACCCTTCGAGCATGCATCACAGACAGTGAGTGGGGACACTGCCTGCATCAGTGAGCCCATTCCTCTGCTATAAGTGCTGAGACAGACACTGCTGAACATGCAGCAATATCTGGAGGCAGGTGGTGAAAGAGCAAATTGCTCATTAATGGAATACATGCTGTCCACATTAGACTCCAATACCCACATAATGCATATTATGCAGTCTGAGGAGTTTGGAATTGCAACAGTGCTTGACCCATGTTTTAAACATCAGCTGGCAGCCATATTACAAGGTGGGCATTATGAATTGCAGAGGCTGACAGAACTACTCACTCAGAGGGTAAGTGCTGCACAGTTGCTACTATGGGCACGGAGGGGAAAGATGATGGCACTTCACAGTGATCTGGTGTTACTGCCACCCACTTTTCTTCATCTCAGCCTCAAACTGCAGAAAGGCAATGTAGTAAAGGAACCTATGCAGAATCCAATTTGTGCCACCCTCAGTCAGGTGGGAGTCACAGATATGGAGGAAACTGAGGAGGAGGAGGTGGATTATCAAGATGTATGTTTCGACTGGCAAAATGCATGGAAGATGCATATTTTACAGATACAAAGAACCTTGCCACTGGAGATGAGCTACTACTATACTGGGGCACTAAGGTCAATGACTGTCCAACAAACACTAACAGCAGTGGCACTGAAATAGCTTTGCTGCCCATCATCCAGTGTCAGTGGGTGTCAATGTTGAGTAGGCATTCAGTTCAGCATGTACTATTGTGCATGACAGATGCAGAAATCTATCTACTAAAAATGTTGGCATGCTGACATTTATTAAAATGAATGAGGCTCACATACCCTCAAAAACAGTAATGTCCATTGTAACAGCACCAATTGACAGTGATGATGATGATGGAAAGAAAGTGCTTTAGGAAGATGGAGATGTGCCTCATCATTATCTCACAACATTGAAGTGGATGAAGCAGTGATGGAGAAGGAGTTCCATATGGTGACATCCAGTAATAAAGACTGTGAGGGATGCTTCAAGGAGGACATGGAAGAATAATGAATGCTACTATTTATTTTCTCCTTCTCCTCCATGTCCCCTCCCACCCATCCACAACCATGTACTCTTGGATGTCAACTTAATGACAATAATAATGTATCACATTCAGTGCTGAGATATACATCAACAACTATTAATTGGTGCTGCTTTTTAATTGCGTCACATTGAACAGCTGTAAACGATGCACATAGCCACTTATGAACTACTGAACAGAACACCCACTCTAGCCAGTGGAAAACATCGCAGCCATGCAGCAGTGACCTCAACCCTGCACCCTTCTCTCCTCCTCCTCCTCCTACTATCTCTTGTGTGCACTGTAGAAGCCTTGGATCCTCCTCCAACATAGGCTGAAACAGCATAGCACAGCACTTCCACAACCAGTGGTATTGGTAATTAATATGTAGTAGGCAGCTGATTGTGATAAAGAGAACCACCTCCTTTACCTCCTCTGTACTTCCTGGGCTGCTTCAGCTATGTCCTCCTCCTCACAATCACATCAAGTAAGAAACAGCACTTGCTTAGCTACTACTTCCACCATCGAAGTGACTAATGATTCATTGCCAGCAATGTGAAACAGAATTACCTCCTGTAACTCCTAAAAACTCTCCCCTTAACAGATTAATCTTGGTCCTCCTCCATCAAGCTACTGACTGAAGTCTACACTGCATCATCATGTGATTGTAACCACACTGCATCGAGGACTTTCTTCATCTGCTGTTGATAGAAACAGAGAAACATAGAAGTTGACAGCAGATAAGGACCCGCAAGGTCCATGCAGTCTGCCCAGTTCTTTTCTACCTTATAAATGTGCCATGATTTATGTTTAACTTCTCAGTAGAACAGCTCATATTTGTGTTATGGTTTGCACTTCTTTCAGTGGTTGGCGGTTGCTCACAACACAACTACTGTACCAGTTATGCACCATCACATACCATGGGGACACAATTTATGTAATATGGCAAATACTTGACAATTGTGGATAGAAGGAGTGAGTACACATGTGATGAGACACTTGCACTGTTTTTCAGACACTGCAGCACTTCTATGAGCCTACTAGAGGTAGAAAATCAGATCATGATTGATGAGACTCATTGCAGCATTAAATTGTTTTCCTGTAATATGTTTGTCATGCAGGTTTTGCTGGTTCTACTACAGAACACAGACACCAAAACAGAATTGCACAGCCAGCAGTAGTACTCTAATGGTAAGTATCATTGTGATTTCATGTTTTTCCTTTGCTTTAATTTCCTCTCCTTTCTTTGGCTTTTCTTTCTTTTAGTTTAGTTTACTTTACTTTCATTCACAAAAATCCTTTTTTTTCCTGGTGCTCTCTGTGGACTGACATTATTTGCTTGGTGAATCATCAAGCACATCGCTGCAACAAATTCAGGCACAAAGAATACTTGTAAAGATAAGGTCACAAACATCCTTTTTTTTTCCTGGTGCTCTCTGTGGACTGACATTATTTGCTTGGTAAATCATCAAGCACATCGCTGCAACAAATTCAGGCACAAAGAATACTTGTAAAGATAAGGAAAAGAACAGCAGAGTCAGTGATTAAGAACTGAAATTAATTTGTCCATTATGGTACAGAAACAAGTCGACTCGTCACACCCTAAAATAACCCAAAAATACTTATATTGTGGTTGAACAATGTTGTGTATGAGCCAGACAACAGCATCTATGTTATCTGTCCAACAGTATGATGTCATATGCACAAATAACTGAAAATCAATGATAAGAGAATTACAAATATATTAGACTTCGAACAGCAGCAATAACCCTCCATTACAATGAAAAGAAACAAAGGTGACTTACCTGAATAGTATGTCTATATGCCATCATGAATCTAGGGACCACACTGAGCAAGATGCTGTTTCTCTGACATTGGAACAACAGTAGCATGCAGCAGCATCAAAGCACCCTTCCACGTGGCAATAGTGTTTCTCTTGCAAGCTTCACATATGCTTTGCATCACTTTCTCTGGCATGTGTGGCAACAGTATTTGACTGAAAAGATGTGTTTTCTCTCTCGCGGACCTTCAAATTTCTGGCAAAGTGCCAGTGGTGGTGGTGTGTGGTGGTGCTGGTTGTGGTGGTGGTGGGGTAGTAAGCCCAGAAATGCTTAGTATGATAAACATGTTTATGTTCTTTTGCAAGCTTCACATATGCTTTGCGCTGCCTTTGTTGGTGTGTGTGGCAACAGTATTTGACTGAAAAGATGTGTTGTCTTTCTGGGGACACAACTTTCACAATTCTGGCAACCACAGTATACATATTAAGTGCTTAAAACAGATTGATGTTTAACTTCTCAGTAGAATAGCTCATATTTGTGTTATGGTTTGCATTATTTGGGTGGTTGGCAGTTGCTCACAACACAACTACCAGTTATGCACCATCACATACCATGGAGACACAATTTATGTAATATAGCAAATACTTGACATTTGTGGATAGAAGGAGTGAGTACACATGATGAACCAGTGACAAAACTAAAAGGAAGGAATGTGGTTCATCATGTGTAAAAAGGATAAAAAAATAACAGAACTGGAAAAGCAAGGGACATCCACACGAACAAAACAATACTAAAAAGGAGAACAGAGAAAATAGGCCTTAAAACAACAGAGCTTTTTCTTTTCTTTTTGTATTTTTGCTGTATTTTTTTATTTTAAATGATGGGACTAGAGAGTGGAGAAATTAAGAACAAAGTTGACAGAATAACTACATATAAACTAACATAAAACTTGAAACAGATCAACTCAGACCACCCCACTAACACTGCCAGAAGATGAACCATGCCTACCACCACCACCACGCAGCTCGGATAGGAGAGAGAGGATCCTCTTATAGCTGGACATGACACTGTAAAACTGATCCATCACCTTCTACTGGAAAGTGTTCAATTTGTGGTGCAGATCATTCACCTCAGCCCACAAAACAATGAGATGGCCATTTGTGGCTGTTGCCATGGGGTCATGACTGCCACTTTCATAACAGCACTACTGAGGTACACCAGGAGCATTGTTGTGGTTCACATCATGCCTGCCACACCATCACTGACTTGCTGCTTGTGCTACAGCAGCACTGCTGACCTCATGCTGCTCCACATTTCCCCCAGGGTCGTCATCCCCAACACCATTATGTGATGCAGCCACAACATGCTCTTTGGCCCTTCACTCAGTGAGGTGGTGGATGAGGAGGAGTATCCTCTGGCAGCCGGTCCCAAAATGGCTCCCTTTTTTGCCACACCTCACACACCTTACAGAAGGCCCCTGTCTCATCTGCAGGGTGCATATCAAAGACATCCCACAACACAGGGCACTGTGGAACTGGGGGAGTACCAGAAGAGGAGGTGGCAGGCTTCTGCTGGGCATGACAAACTTGTGGCTGCTGCTGCTGTTGTTGTTCCAGATCCTGCAGTTTATCTTTTTCTTGCTGCTGCTGCTCTATAGCAGCAGAACTCCCTTCCTGAGCTGGGGGGCACAGTCCCTTTTAAAAAAACATGCTTGCTAAGGTGAGGATGCTTTACTGGTGCACCAGCACCACCCGGTCTGGACTCAGCCGAGTTCAGATACTGCCTCCATCACAAATAGAAATGTAAAGAAAATGAAAGAAAAGACAGTGAACTCAGAAAAGAAGTATACACTGAAGAATTTACAAGATCAGAAAGTACAAATCCCCAACCAAATCAATCCCAGCAGATTGGCAAATATTACGACAATATGAGACACTGGCAGCATTCAAGTTAAACACTACAAAACAGAAATTTTGGCTTTCAATTTTATACCTTCTCTACAATTAAAAAGGTATACCCTTCAAATGGCAGGCCATGAAAATAAAATATTTGGGAATTCATATCCCCTGCAATCCAGAGGTCTTACAGATTTTAAATTATGAGCCTCTCATGATAACTATTCAAGCTAACCTGGAAAAATGGTCCAGTTCCCTTATTCCTTTACCAATGGATAGAAATTGTTCATATGAACATATTTCCTGGATTATTATATTTAATCCAGAACATTCCCTTCTTTCTGGTGACATATTACTTCAAATCTTGGAATAGACTTATTTCACCTTTCATTTGTGGTAAAGGGTGTCCAAGGATATGGTTATTGGTACTCAAATTATCCCTAGCTTAGAGAGGATTTAACCTCCCAGACTTTAAGCTATACTCCAAAGCATCTTTCCTCAGGATAATGCTAATCTGGTTGATAGAGATTTACTCGACCCCCTGGAAAGATGTAGAATTCCACCTAAACGACCTGTTTGACATTAAAAAGATTCTCCTATCCTCAGAGGAAAGATCGCTTCACCCCCACTGTTTTACATGAATCATGTCTCAAATTTATAAATGTTGGAGACGTGTGAGGCAATCTGGACCCATCCGAATAATATATGAATACATTAAATTAATATCAGAAGATGATACTTTTGTCCCTATTCATATAGACCCCACATTTCATGAATGGAGAGGGGCAGACCTCTCTCATTTTTTTCCAGTTTTTGTCCCCCCAAGAGATTCTCTCTTTGAAGAAATACAGTTCCAATATAATCTTCGCAGATCAGATTCATTTAGTTATTTCCTGGTCAGGAATCATATACTCCAAAATAGAATAATCCAACCTAAAATCCATTGCCCAACCCCAGATCTCATAAAACTATTTACCAAAACTATCGGGGGAATTTAGGGAACCACATCATAGGGACCATATATAAGAGTTTGAGAAATGAACAAATTGAATCTACAAACTCCATATTACAGTAGTGGAACAAGGATTTACATCTGGAGGTGACTAGGGAAGAATGGATGGGGTAAGCTTTGAGTGTGGTGAACACCACCTCCTCTCCAATATGGAGGGAGTTTGAGTGGAAGTGCCACTCCTGCTTCTGTCAAGCTCCTGTGGTCCTACTCAATTTCCTTCTGGAAGAATATAGTGTCTGCTGGTGAGGGTGTGGGTGCCCGAGAGCAATAGTGGGACACATATTTTGGTAATGCCCTTATTTGATGCCCTTTTGGCTATCACTGCAAACAGAGATTACTACCTTATTTGGGACAGGAGGTAGAACTAACAACTGAGCAGACACTGCTTGGGATCTTTCCAGATCAGTCTCCTCCATAGGCAAATACTCCTACCTACTAGTCTTTTGGCAACAAAAGATCATCACTCATAGATGGATGACTATCACAATCCCAACAATTGCAAATGGCAATCTATCATGTCTGACCTTTATTCACAGAAAGTGTCAATGTTAAAATTCAGAGTAGAGCTCCATCATACATGATGAGATGGCAGAGATGGTGTCCTACCAAATTTTGGTGAACCCTGACTTTTGTCCTTAAACTTTACGGACCAGGAGGGCCACTCAAGAGAGAAGATGAAGTATCATATAAGGGGATGAGGGAATAGAGGATTCTACTAAGATTCATGGGGCCCAGACATGGAAGGGTGACCTTATAATCCTGGGTCTAACAGGATTAGCAGAAAGTTATTGGGTAATCGAGAGAAGGAGGATACGTTATGGATATGGAGCTTTATCTTTTGAAGAGATCTCAGCCTAAAGACATATAAGTATTATACCAATTTTAAAGATCTCTGGGTGGATAAATATATACTGAATATATACTGAACATACTATCAAAAGACTGAAGATACGTATCAGATCAATGTATTATATGGCTCTTGACTCAAGTGTAAAAAGTAACTTTTTTAATACAAAAATATTTAAAAAAAAGATCAGAAAGTACAAGTACAGTAACGAAATATAATGATTAAAACTAAAAAAGGAGTAACATTTTCAACTCTCTAAACGAGAATGAGATATATAAAATGCTCTGTCCCCTCACTCTGTGAGCCAATAACATTATTTCCTCTCTCCTTCAGCTATACAACTGCTGAAATGAAAGTGAAACATTCACTTCCTGCCTGCCTGGAGTCTCTCATGTGACATGCAGTAAGTGAATCTTGTGACAAACCATGTTTTTCATTAACTTTGAACTTACTAACAAAATCAAAGTTACCTTCAAAGTTAACCAGCAAAGTTTTGGAACCAGATTAAGACAATTACATTTGAAGTTACTAAAAAAAGTCAAAGTTAACCAATGAAGTTTCCTGATGAAGTTTTTGACCAGAGAGGTCATTTCTGTGAGTTTTTTTCAGGGTGAATTTGATAACTTTGTGGGAACTTCACCGGCAGATTAAAATTTTGGAACATCTCTACTTATAATGTGTATAGGAAGAGGATACATTTTTCTTTTTCAGATATTAGTATATTGATTCAATTCAATGTCTTCTTCTTTCAAAAAATATAGTTTAGTAAAATGCTCAGTCCATGTATCTGGGGTGATATAAGCTTCAGCCATAGTAAAGTAATTGTTTTAACCTTGGCTGACTAATTCCCCAAATTGTTTGGAATCCTTTCTTAACACAGCTTGTCTTATTCTCCCACAGGACTGTTTTATATTGATTTCACTCAGTGTCCAGCACTTGTTTGTATTCCTTCCTAGCTGCATTTATGTTTATCTTTGGGTGCTTATTTGTTTTCCCTTTATCATCCTTATATGACATTTTATGTTGTCTGATTTTTTTTGTTTAATTCTGGTTTAGCTTTATGGCATGTTTTATTAAACCATGAGTGTCTTGATATTTCTTCCGCCAACTGAATGGTTATGCAATGGGGTCTAATTAGTACATTTAATTTGTGCCATAGATCAACAATTTCTTCACAATTGATGCTTCAAAATACTTGTATGAAGCTCAGATAACAAACCTGTATGTAAAGATTATTAAATTCTTTTTTGGACTTATTGTTCCATTTTATACTTTTTTGATTTATGATCTCCATCTTTTCCTTTATGTGTGCTGCTGCCTGCTTTTCCATAACCTTTCCAAGTTGTAATATTACCTCCGGGGTGCATCAGCAGATTCTAAACTTTTAGATATTTATTACTTTTAAGACTTCAATATTGGCCCATATTAGATCAATTAGCAAAGATCGTTTTGAGCTTGATGTAAAATTTCCCCTCATCTCCCACTGTACATCCATTCAATACATTGAAGTTTAAACCTGTCATTGTGTTGTGTAATGCTTTCCCACTAATACTACTTTTCTGATTTCTTGTTTCTCTTGTACTGCATATTCTGGGGTTTATTAATCAAATCAAATCAAAAATCTTTATTTAACCAGGCGAACATCATTGAGCAAAGCTCATTTGTGAGATGGACCTGGACAGGATACAAGAACATTACACAGCACATTAAGCACAAAAAAATCACACAATATTTAAGTAACTAACATAGTCAGGGCTACATTTAATACACAGGGTAATGACAGTGTAAGTGCATGAGTATTATATACAGATATGAGCAGATAAATACAGGTTATAATCGATATTGGACACTATGGTGCGGTGAAGGCAGAAGAACAAGCACAAGTGGGGGGCAACAAGGAAGTTAGGAAGCTGATAAGAAAAGGAATGGAGATGTGAAGGTTAAAGAGAGAGGGGGAGGGTAGGCAGAGAAACCTGTAAGTGTCATAGCAGCAAATAGTGATACCAGGGCCAGGGCTAAGGACAGGTTCCAGATAAGGGAAGTGGGAAGAGGCAGTAGGTGAATGCTCCGGGTGAGGGAGATAGAGGCATGTGAACAAGAGTTAATGCTACTTTAAGACAACTGAAACCTATGCAAGGAGCAGACTACACAAGGAAAAGCAAAAAGGAATGCTATGAAAAGGTTAAGAGGGGAGGGAAGGGGTCAATGAGACAGGGTAGTAAATGTAATATTTCATCAGACAGGTGACCAGCAAGTCACTGAGGCAGTGAGGGGAGATCAGGAGAAACAATTGCAGGTTTCCTTAAATGAACGAGCATAGAGAGTTTTAAATGCAGTGCAAGTGCAAGATAATGCAACAGGTCATTGCCAGTTCCTGAAAATTGTAAGTAAGTAAGTAAAACTTTATTTCTTAAGAGACTTTCAGATATCAAGATGCTATACAATGAGATGAACAAACAGTATAATCAAATAATAAACATACATTTAAATTTTAAAAATCACACATGCCCCCATGATACAAAGCATCATGGGCTGTATATGCAAATCACCACAGAATATTATGCTGGTTCAACTTTAAGCAGAAATGCATGGTGCCGAAAGGCCTCTCACAGTTTGCAAGGGTGCCAACAGAAGACACAGACACTGTTTGTCCTACCATGACTCATCAGTGTGCCTATTCTGTTTTTCCATATTGTCCATGTGCTGGGAGTCTAGCATTAAAATCTCACCACTATTAGAGTGGCAACATCACCCCGGGTAGCTACTACACTTTCCAGTAGTGGATATGACTGTTTTCTGTCAGGATCTGTAAAGACATTGAAAAATCAAGAAACCCTGTGCTGACATGAAAAAAGGCAGATCCCTTGCACAAAGCAAAACACACGGGAACAAAACAGAACAGCTACTGTATATGCAGGGATGAAATTCGCAGTGTAAAAGGTTTATTTACTCACATAGTAAAAGTTACCCATGCAAAAACGTCACTAGAGTTTATCAGGAAAAAGCTTCAGTGCTTCAGAGCACGCTGCCTTTCCCAAGTGCTGAGTCTTTTAGTTGATCAGATCTGATGATGTTTTTGTATTGGTATCTTTTACTATGTGAGTTAACTTTTGCACTGCAACTTTAGAGGACAGTATACAGTACTGTAATCAGATATGCTGAATTTGTCCTAGACTGATAGACACTGTTGGAAGGGGAAGGACCTAAGCTTTCCAACAGTTCTAGGGCAGGAACTACCAGCATGTAAAATATCATCATTCAAAGTGTTTTAAACACATTAATGTGTTTTAAAGCATATCAGGGTTGCTGTCAAAGTTTTTATCTCATTGACATATTTAAATACTGTACTTTGAGAATAGCTATGGAAATTTAGCAGACAATATTTCTACAATCCATCATGTTACAAGTTCATGCTATACACCATTAGAAAGGGAGTAGTTCCAGGATTCTAGCAATTTACAATAAAATCTAGACATAGATTCTGAATGCAGTGTGTACAGATATGAACCTCCAGAACTGCAAAGGTTTTGACGAACTGTTTCAAATACATCAACATTCAGTCCATTTCACCTTTCATCAACTATGAGTCCCAGTCACTGCCTGACCTCATATTAAAATAGAGTACATTTAACCCTTTATACTGGCAGAATTTAAACATATTTGGATTTTTTATAATTTTATTAGTATGTAGTTCATTAAGTATTAAAATAAATCCATATATCTAAAACAGTTTAAGATATTTGAAACATTCTCAATACCTGTGCTATTTAGAGGACAACATCTTGTGAACCATGAAAGGCTAGAATTGTCTTCTGAAGAAAGATAGTGGAGGTTTTCCATAAATGAAAGCAACATCACTCTTTTCTTCTAGCTTTAGTATAAATTAATAAAGGAAGCAAGATGATAGAGGTAAAGGGGAAGGAACAGGAGCATTAAAAAGTGAGGCAGGGAGGATTGAAGAAAAAAGGGGGAGACAAGCAGAGTCAAAAAAAATTGTAAGGCCTTGTGTGTAAATTCTAGAAGTCTAGGAAATTAAATTCTGGATCTAGCTGGCCCGGTGGTGCAGAGGGTTAAGGCACTGGATGCCACACCTTGCACCATGCCAGCAAAACAGGTTCAGGAATGAGCCTGGGTCAGCGGAGGCTGGCGAGGGGAGGGAGAGTACAAACAGCTGCTGGCTGGCAGACATCTGCCTCAGAAGGGTGTAAGATGTGTCTTTGGAGTTCAGCTGCCTCCTGGTGGAGGCATAGAGGCAGCACTGCTCCAAGGACTGCTGCCGTAAGGCCAAGGGATGGTTAGAGGGACCTGGCACTGGAGCTGTGGTACACATGTGCACCTCCACACATATGCGCCACAACTTCCAGGGGTCTCGGCCGTAGGCATGGGAGTAACAGAGGAAAAATCACAGGGGCCACCAAGGATGATGCCTCTGGACTAGCTCAGGGGATCTGCCGGGGTGCACATAGCACCTCAAGACCCCAAGACCATTAGGGTTGGAGGACAATGAGGGTGACCCACTGCAGGAGGATAAAGAAATAAAAAAAAATAAATAAAATTTTGTATCTAGAGGCCATCATGTCAGAGGCCAGCCTGGATATTGTGGCCATTACCGGTCATGGTGCACTGAAAACCATAACTGTGATATGGCCATACCAGGATATACTCTGTTCAGGAAGGACTGGGTGGGAAGGTAAGGAGGGAGTGTGGTGCTTATGTGAGGGAAAGCATAAGAGTGATGGACATACAGGGAATGCGGGAGGCAGAGGTATTGTGGGTCACCCTGGAGATGGGAAATGGAGCCACTTTTTGAACAGGAGTGATCTACAAACCTCCAGTACAGGGAAGGAATTAGCTAACGTGCTGGTGGAAGCCAATGGCAAGAAGGCAGAAAAGGGTGAGAGGCTGCTGATGGGGACTTCAACCCACCAGATGTGGATTAGAGACACCCATCTGCAGTTTCAGCTAAAAGCGGGGACATCCTGGACTCTCTGCAGGGGCATTCCTTAGGTAACTAGTCAGTGAACCCACTCAAGATGGGGCAATACTGGACATGGTACACACTAACAGGTGCAGTGTTGCAGACATCAAGATGAGAGGCCACTTGGGGACCAGTGATCACCACACAGTGTGGTTCAATAGGCTGACAGCAGAATCAAACCACACAAGGGTGAGGGTCCTGGATTTCAGAAAGTCAGAGTAAAGAAATGGTGAATGTCTCAGAGATGGCTTTGTTGGGGGGGGGATGACCTGGGTGTGGTGGAGGAATACTGGGTGAAGATGAAAGACAGCATATCAAAGGCAACAAACTTTTGCTTCAAACATGCAAGCCAAAGCAAGAGAAAAAAGAGACTGCCATGGTTCTCAAAAGAGGTGTCTGAAAAGGTACAGGCTAAAAAGGTAGCATTTAGAAGGTATAAGGAGATGCAGAGGTAGGAGGATAGGCATGGGCTGGCAGTACAGCTTAGAGGTTACAGTAATGAGCTGTGACCCTGGTACATCCAGCAGACCTGGGTTTGATTCCCACAACCTCAACTTGCATACGGTATGACTCTGAGCAAGTCACTTAAGGTCCCCAATGCTCCTGGATCACCCTGAAAACAAACACATATGCCTAGTGAGCCTTACCTGATTACCAAGGGCTAAATAAATGATAAATAAATAAATGAGGAGGTGTATCGAGGAAGCACAAGCAGTAAGGAGTGCTAAGGTGCAAGCTGGAAGTAATAGCCCCGGAGGTAACAAAAGGAGCAAGAAATTTTTACTGTAGGTATGTACAGTAAATGAAAAGAAGAACAGGAGTGGGATTGTAGGATTAGAAAGGGAAGGAGGAACCTTGCAGAAGGGACCAGGAAAAGGCAGACATCTAAACAAATGCCTTTGTTCAGTGTTCAAATAGGAAAAGAGGAGGGGTCACAAAAAGTAACAAAAGCTTTGAGGAGAGAGGTGGGCACTAGTCCTTTCTTGGAGGTGAAGTCTCAAGGGACTTTCTAATCTGAAGGTGGACAAAGTAATGGGGCCAGATATGGGGCATGTCCAAGGGTATTGAGTGGGTTTAGGGAAATATTGGCTACACATCTGACCACTGTACTTAACAGATCACTGGAAACAGGAGTGGTTCCAGAGGACTGAAGGAGGGTGGATGAAGTCCCACTACACAAAAGCGGTAGCAAGAAGAGGCTGGCCATCATAGGCCATTTGGCCTGACATTGGTGGTGGGAAAGTTAATGGAATAACTACTGAAGGAAAGGATTGCAAAATATGTTGACTCTAGCGGGTTACAAGACCTGAGGCAGCATGGTTTCACATGGGAAAAGTCATGTCAAACTAATCTGACAGATTTCTTTGACTGGGTTGCCAAGGAACTACATCAGAGTGGAGCAGTGGACATAGCCTACCTAGATTTCAGTAAGGCATTTAACACTGTTCCACACTGGAGAATAGTAAGGAAGCTGAGTAGTTAAGGAGTGGGTCCACAGGTGGAAAACTGGATAAAAAATATGTTAGGACTTAGGCAACTGAGGCTGTGCTATACTGACTACTGTAACTTAGTCCACAAAACAAGTGTGATTAAAATGGTTTTTTTTTCTTAAACTGCGTTTACTTCCACTTAACCACACATGCCGTATCTGCTGATTGCATGGTTCACGGAAGGCACCTAGTTCCGGGAAAACAAACATGAAAAGTACATCTGTATTTATTGCTTAATTTAACTCATGACAGAGATCCTCCATCTCATCATGCTCCAAAAGTACTCACGGCACAAAGTTTCCAAGGAAACAAAGAGTGATTCAGTGCCTTCCTCATCGTCAACATCAAATCAGCACATGCATGCTGCAGTGTCCTGCTCTGCAGAGCCACAGCATCTCTCTGATGATGGTGATCACTGAAAAAAAGACCAAATCCACATAATGGAAAAAAAAAAGAAAAAAGCTGAAACACAGGCCAGTTTTTCGGATGAACAAACGTGGGGGTGGGGGTCACAGCAGGCCAAAGTTCATCAGTAAATCCATGCTAACCGTGGATGCTGTGGAAAACTTGATGATTCAGGCAGCAACCCCACCTGCTAGTGAAATAAAATAATGGACTTAAAAAAAAAAAACATACACCTCCACACAGGAAAAAATGGGAGAAAAGCTACAAAATGTTTCTTTTTCTCTTTTTTCTTTAAAAAAATGAACCATTGTATAATTCAGTAAGGCACTCAGAGTGTGTGTTATTGTATAATAACCTAACTCCTGGGGTGGTGGATGCACTCAACTTCACCTCGTGCTTCAACCCACCCCAGAAGTGAAGTTACTACAGAATAACACACACCCTGTCATGCTGTATTGCTTAATTAGCATGCACATAGCTGGACTGTCTCATCTGACTATGCTAACAGCTAAACAGGGGGTGAGCTATACATTCCTACACTGCATTAGCCCACCTAATTAGGCTAATCAATGCACAGGCACTAACTAGTAGTCATAAATGGATGCTTTGTTTTGGGTGTACCACATTCCCTTGGATCTATATTCTTTTTAATTTCTGTTTTGTTAAGGAAATCTATGCAATACAATACAGGGTAGACATCTTGGCATTAAAATAGTGCAAGTTGGAAAAGTTCAATCCATCTTGCACTGCAGCTGTTGAAAGATCACATGATTGGCCTTTGGCAAGAGAAAACAAACAGTATTATGGCAAGAAGAGAGATTAAATAGGATTGGTCCTGGCTAAGATGCATTTGGGAATTTGAGCAATGGACATTTATTTGGTTCTGAGGCATCACAGTGTCACTTTTTCAATGCCACATCAATACAGTGCCAGATTTTGGCAACTGTCATAGTCAGTGACCTCTCTGTTTGTGGGGGGGGCCACATCCACCCTGCACCCAAACACCCCCTTACTAAATATACCAGCTCCGGAGGAGGACCTTGAGCAGGGGCACAGAGAGTTTACCGACATGCCTGTCACAAAATCTGGCACTGTCTTTACTCAGCTGTAAATGTGTCACTGTTGCAATGATATACACAGTGATTCCAGGTCCTTGATCTACATACATTACCTTAACTCACTTTTGCTTAGGCAGCCATTTTGCATATGGTTAAGAGCCACTGATCTGGCTATATAGTAGCCCCCGTGTGTGTGTGAGAGGGATGTTTTGATCTGGCTGTATAGGTAGCCCCCCATGTTCTGTGTTAGGGCTGTTTTGATCTGGCTACATATGTAGTTTCTTGTATTACACTAACACACCTGACAGCTAATGTGTGTACCGTTCATATACCACTGAGTTCTGCAGACATGTTGAATTCTGCACAGGAATGGAATGGTCTTATTAATGAGCATGCAAAGTAATGAAAGATTAAACTACCTTCAAATATGCTGCATTTTAAGTATCTATTCATTATTATTAGCTATTATATATCAGTGAGGTCCAGTTGCTAGCACTCTTGTCTAGGGGTTAGTCTCATAGTAATCATGTGTGAAAGTCTCACACACAGAACTCGGGCTCATATCTAACGCTGACAATGCAGTGTGGAATTGGTGATCTTGCTGGCGCAGGCAAAGGGGATGACTAACTGTGGATCACCACCAGCAGCATATTGTAAAGGGGATAAGAAACCAGGCAGCATATGTGGGAGAGGGTATAAAGGGATAAGAAACAAGACAGCATATGCGGTGGGGGATATTACATATTTGTGGAAGTAGTAGGTCACCAATACTAATAAAACCAAAAACCTCATGACTCAATCAAAGCACACCAGCCATCGCAACAAGGTCTATAGAATGCTGGGCCCTTATGCAGCTCAAAAGGTGGGGTAAAGCAGCCTCTTACTTTTCTCAGCTACATCACTGCTATCATATTGCAGTTGTATTCGCTCTCAACAGCATATGTTCTTTTTAGCTTTGTGTTTCTTATCCCCATAATTTATTACTGTGGTCATATATTTGAAAACAGGATAGTTGTTCCTAATGATCAGCCTTCTATTGCATCTTCCAACCTTCCTAACCTGACATCATGATACTCTGCTTGTGACATCACAGCTATTCCCATGGCAACAGTTTGTAATATCACAACAGTGCATTATTATTTCAAGTAGGGAATAGACTGCAGAGGCACATGAACTGTAAGGGATATAAACCTTGTTGGAAATAATAATGGAAAGGAGATATCTATAGAAGATATATGAAACACAAGCAGACTTGTTCCTAAATATTATATTTTCAAAGTTTTCCTAAAGGCATCAGCTGCTCTTTAAGCAATGGAAATCTTAGACTTTAAAAGTGTTCAAGGTAGGTGGTAGAAGTAGTACACATAGTTGTAGTTTATTTATTAAAAGACGCCTAAGCAGTCATTTTCTGGGGTTATTAAGTTAACAAACTCTGGTAAGCATCAACACAACTGCTGTGCATTAACATGAAACCAATGTTTTAGCTTTTTTTTTTCTTTTATTACAGAAGTCCTTCAAAAAAATGAATGCTTTAATTGATATAGTCGAGCAGGGTTGCAGGCATGATGGGTTGCTACCTGGAGCAGACTCTGGTCTTTTTTTAGGGTGTGCTCCATAGGTTGCTTCCCCAAAGGTGTGAAATCTAGGAGCGATCCTGGACAACAGCCTGACCTTTGAAGTTCTGGTGTTGTCTGTTGTGAAGAGTGTTTTTACCACTTACGGAACATAGCCAGGATAAAGCCCCTCGTTCCACCCAAAGATCTGCCAAACCTAATACATGCGTTTGTGACCTCCAGACTTGACTACTGTAATGCTTTTTACTTTGGGTCATGGTGGGACCCTCTGCAGGCTGCAGCTGGTGCAGAATGCAGTGTCTCAGCTACTGGCGGGACTATCTTGGTCATGTCATGTGACCCCAGTTTTGCGTGTTCTGCATTGGTTGCCAGTCAGGTGGAGGGTCCTTTTCAAGGTGGGCTTGCTCTCCTATAATGCCCTTTATTGGCTGGGTCCTGGCTACCAGTCTGAGCTCCTGTCACCTGTGACCTCTGCCTGCTCCCTCCACTCCATTTTGAGGGGTTTCCTGGATGTTCCCAGTGTTCGGCTCAAGACCTCTGGTGATCAAGCATTCAGTGTCTCTGGGCTGACCCTGTGGAACACGCTTCCAACTGCAATCCAGGAGGCCCTTTCGATTGGTGTTTTTTAAGCAGAGGCTTAAGGCCCATCTTTTCTGCCAGTCTTTTAGGGATTAAGTCCTCTCCCACCTACCCTCAGTAATTTACATTTTATATTTTATATTTAAACTTTTGAAAACACTGTTTTAAAGTTTTTACTACTGCACAAATGTTATTTATGTATTTTTTATTTTTGTTTTTATCATGTATGGCACTCAGAGCCTCCAGGATTGGGCACCTTAGAAATAAAATTGCCATGCCTTGCCTTGCCTTGCCTAGTCTACTCTGACTGGTTTTGTTGTTGAAGTGTGATGTGTTAGATTTTAGGGGTGCAACTGCAGAGCTATTTTGTTCATTATGCATAGGTTTAGGTAGAGCACCACCTGTTTATCAATGTTTTACAGGGCTTGACCCCGATGGTAAATCATGCATGCATCGATGTGTGACTACTGTTATATTGTATATAAGGATTTCTACAGCTTTACAGCAGCAACAGCACACAACTACTCCCTCAGACACATTTGCAAATCTGCCTCCTTCAATTCCTCATATACAATGTTACAGTAGTCATACATCAATGTATGCACAATTTACCATCAAAGGTCAAGCCCAGCAAAACATTGATAACCAGGGTGTGTTGCACCTAAACCTATACATACTGGAACAATAGCTGTGGGGTTTGACCCCTAAAATGTATCACATCACACTGTTCAGAGATTGTCCTAATAACCCCACCAGCTTCTCTGTTCTCAGTCACTGCATCTGAGACATACCTATCACCTGCCTGTAACAGTTCTATAAGCAAGGGTGCCATTAAAGTCTGTGTCCAGGTTTCTAAGGGTTACCTTGCTTTCTGCATGCATTGGCAATTTGACCTCCCTGCCCTTCCCACATGTTCCTTATAGTAATAATCTCATGGGCTGTGGTTCTTTGAAGTTGTAAGTGCTTTGGCTGAAGTTGACAAACCAAACACAACAACACTCCTGGGTTTCAGGCATGAAGCATTTAGTACATTAAGATTCTAGATTGGCCAGCCAGCCTGGTGGCACTGAGGTTTGAGGTGCTGGATGCCACACCTCGTGCCACACTGGCAACCTGGGTTTGGAAATGATCCCAGACCATCAGGGGTCAGCAAGGGCAGGAAAGGATTGAGCATCTATAGGACTGCTCTCCTTTCCTGGGGGTTAGGCTAGCCACTGTTCTGGTGGCTCCTAGCAGTGGCGGGGGGCACATTAATCAGTGACCTGCAGTGTGGAGGGGGGCTGTGGTGGATGTCTTATGAAGGTGCATGGATGTCATTGCACATCTATTCATGGGGCAACACAGAAAATGGTAAAAACGCTGATCCTGGTAGGTGAAGATGGGGACGCCACCACCCACACTCAATGTTGAGTCCATCGGCTGCCTCCAGTGCTCCCTCCTGTCCCTGGACACCTGCACAGATTTTAGAAAGGTTTTGGGAGGAGTGGCAGTTCTGCCCCGGGAATGGGTGCCAGTGTGAAATGGAACAGGAGATGGGCAAAACCAAGTTTACAGAACTGAGCCTTCAGGCTGGGTGGGATGGAGGTGAGCAGATGTCCCCCATTGGAGAGAGTCTGAGGTTGGTGAAAGGAGTGAAAAATAGGGTAACAAAAAATATTCCAGATTGTTTGCCTCCCCCTGACCTCCCTTGTGCTGTGTCATTGATGGGACATAAGTTGGAACAGATCACCTACCTAAATTATAGTGAGCTATCCATGGGGGACCCTGCACAGCTGCCTATAGGGGACCACACTGGCATCGAGAAGGATGTGCTCTGGGTTGGAGTCACCTATTTCTTCTCAGATAAGGAGGAGGAGATGATCAATGACAGGGTGACAACCCAGTCGAGTGTGAAATTCAAACAGAAGACAGATACATTGGAAAATATGCAAATGTATCACCAACACAGGCTACTAGAACACCTCAAAAACATCAAAAGATAAACTTTATAGAAACTTCCAGTTCTCTAATGGCATGCTAGGCACACACCAGGTGCACACACAATCAAAAATGTCCTAAGTCTATATATTTTGTATTTTTCCTATGCTTCTGTAAATACCATATCAACGTGGTCTCTGTTCAAAACTACAGGGGGAAGTGAAGAATCTGCTGGGTCCATTGAGCAGACATTCCAATGGAATTTTGACCTCTGATAAAATTACTACTGGAAGGGCTAAGCTGGGTGCCCTGCAGAGGGTAACTGAGGGCTGATTAGGGGGCTGAGCTTAGACACAGACACCTCTCCTGAAGTCAGTTCTCCTACCTGTTATCAAATCCAGTCCCACTTCTAGATTAGTGTGCATCTATGGGGCTTAGACATCTGTACTTCTACAAAGGGGTTAATGAATAGTCAAATACAAAAGTAATCAAGACTAGAATGAGAATTTCTTCAATGTTTGGCTACACATAAACATGGGAAAAAAGAAATCAGCTGTTCTGCATAGGTGGCACTCTCACTGGAGTGTGAAAAGTGTTTCTCTGTAGGACAGCTGGATCACTCATAATAGGCTGAGTGATAACATCTGCAGTTTTTCAAAATACGAAATAGCATACACTGGACTGCTAGTGCAGCAGCAATGTGTCCACTTGTGGTGCCAACATCCCAGGTTCAGGAACAGACTCTGGAGTTGGAGGGTTGGCTGGGGGAAGAAGGACTGAGAGTCCCAGGGACTGCTTTCCCTTCTCTTGGGGAAGAGTGTTCGACACTATGCAGACCTTTGGCAAAGGCTGAGTGTATTGTTGTGGCCAGTGTCACATGTTGGGGTGTGAGGCAGATGCTGGCATCATTGCATGTCCCCACCCCAAGGGAAAACTCTCCCAAAAAATGCTGGCCCACTAATGATGGCCCCCGTCTCTGCCGCCTCTCCTGCTGCAGACTACAGTCTGCCAGGGGTTCCTGCTCCTGTGGCACCACCCCTGGAGGCAAGCCAGGGCTAGATGACCAAGTTCCTTGAAGAGGGGGGTGCCTGCCAGGTGGCCCCACCCAGGAGGGGTAAGCTTGGGGATGGGGTGGGGCAGTGCAAGGAGACTGGAACCTCTGGTATCAGGTGGAAAGGAGCCAGGCAAAAAAAATGTCACATTGATTCATGGTTTCACTGTGTAACAAAAAGTGGCACCCACATATTAGATTGTTCAACATGGTTGTGCATATCACTGCCATAAGCACAAGTGAAATCAGCCAAGAAGATTAGTTGAGATTTCCAGGAGATGAATTCCCTTCTGCTTGTTGTGGGCCATATGCAGTGGTAGTTATAAAACCTTTCCTGGTACCCTGGCATGATGCTTGTCATTGAGACAGTAATGCTGTAATGGGGTAATTGAGTGTTCAATATGCAGTATTCTAGCTGCCTAAATGCACTTCCTAAGTTGGCCACAGGATGGCAATCAGCTCTTGTCCCAGAGTAATTGCTGTCTTGTAGTGTAATTAAATCATATTTATGTTGGCGCACTTGCGCAGCCAACATCTTGTGGTAGTGCAGCTTTGGAGGTGTGGTCACTGTTGAGCAAATGCAGGGCAGACGCCAATAGATGCATCCTCATTCCACAATCATCCTGCATGCCTGCACCACACCATGCATACATAATGTGGTGAGCACATCTAAGAAAAGGTCCACTGCAATCCGAGCAAAGCTCGTCAGATGCAGCGGACCTTCCCCTGAACATGTCCATGGCATTATGAGCATGGCGGCTGGTGGCCTGGAAACTACCAACTTCTGGGATGCCCAATCCCACTGTCAGTTTCCCCTGCCACTCTGTATGTGCCCATGGAGTCCACTCCCCACTGGCATCAAATCACCCCCATTGTTAGATGCTGGGGGGTGTCCAATCCTCGGCTCGGCCCCCCTCTTTCTTTGTGTGTAGCGGGGCCTCCCCCTCGGCATAAGGACCCACCAATTGTTAAATGCTGGGGGGTGCCCAATCCCCCTCAACTCAGCCCCCAGCTTTCTTTGTGTGCTGACAGGGTGCCCAACCACCCGTCGGCTACAGACCCCAAAAAATTTAGGTGGCATGCTGGGGCCCACCAAGCATGCCAAATCCTTGAAACAAAAAACTGTCCTGCGATGTCTTTTTTTTTTTCTCATCTGTAAAAAAAACGGTCCTTGTAGCCTCCCTGCCCCCACCCACACCTCCACCCTCTGTGCACTTCTGCCTCCCCACACTCCCCTCCCATACTTATCTCTGGAGTCTGGCATGACAATCTATGGTGGACCAGGAACTGCGTCTGCAATCTTCAAAGCCGACACAGGAACTGAAGAAATGCCAGTAAGCTGTATAATGGTATAAACAGGGTTTTCAACTTTGCTGCATATCTCAGGCATTTTGGGAATTTTGGCCTCAAATTTTCAACATGGGGTTTTGAACTCTCCTCATGAATTCTTGCACTGTCATGGCATTATTTGGTCCCAAAAGGTGATTTCTCAGCCACTCATGAAATCATTTTGGGGCGAGTAACAAAATAACAGTGCCACTGTTCATGAAGGGGCTCTTAAAAAGCCTATGTTGCAAACTAGGTGGAAAAAAATAAAAAAACATTACTGTTTTCTGGTACGTGCGCAGTTGCTCACTTTTGCATTGTAAGTTAGGAAATTCATGAATTTCATGCCAGATTCTAACATACTAACATAACATACTATTTGCCAGCAGATTAGGCCTTACAGTCTATCGAGTCTGCTCGAACCTCAGATCCCTAGTTGGGTACTGAGGCCCTCACCCCTGTGTTCCAGAACCCCTATCATCCATCCCACCCCACTGGGACAGGCCATCATCTGATACATCCACTTTCTGTGTCTGTCCCACCCTGTCTTGAAGCCCTCCACTGTGGATTTCTGAACCAGCTCACCAGGCAGTGCATTCCAAGGGTCCACCACCCTCTCAGTGAAAAACCTCCTCCTCTTTCCCCCCTCACCCTTCCACCTTCCAACTTCAAACCATGCCCTCTGGTGATACCTCCCTGCTTTAGTCTAAAGATCCCCTCCATGTTTACCCTATTTATTCCCTTGAGGTACTTGAAGACCTCAATCGTGTCTCCCCTGTCTCTCCTCCTCCTCCAATGAAAACAGGCAGAGCTCCTCAAGTCTGTCCTCATCGTCAAATCCCTAGCCCTCGTATCATCTTAGTTGCCCTCCTCTGTACCCTCTCCAGGGCTGTATGTCCCTTTTCAAGTGTGGTCTCCAGTACTATACACAGTACTCAAGGTGTGGTCTAACCAGTCCATTGTACAGCGGCAGAATCACTTCCTTGCTCCTAGAGGTGATCCCACATGCATCCCAACATCCTGTTTGCCTTGCTAGCTGCTCTCCTGCATTGCTCAGAGTTATTCATACATGCATCCACCATGACCCCTAGGTCTTTTTCCCCTATTGAGGCCTCCAGCGCCTCCCCTACCAGGGTGTACCTGTGTTTAGGGTTTCCCCACGCAAGATGTAACACCTTGCACTTGGTGATATTGAAATTTAATTTCCATGTGTGAGCCCAGCTTTCCAGGGTGTCCAGGTCCCCTTGCAGGGCCAACCTCCCCTCTTCTCCCTCAACTACTGTTCCCATCTTGGAGTCATCAGTGAAGAGACTCATTTGACACCCTATACCCTCCCTCATGTCCGATATGTATGCATTAAACAGGATCGGACCCAGGACTGAGCCCTGCGGTACCCCACTACCAACCTCTCTAGGGTTCAAGAGCTCCCCACAGACCACTACTCTCTGGGTGCATCCAGCTAGCCAGTTTTCAATCCATCTGACCATCAAAGGGCCTACTCCCAACCCCATCAGTTTCTCCACCAGACCATTGTGGGGGACAGAGTCAAACGCCTTGCTGAAGTCCAAGAATAATACATCCACAGGCTTTCCCCTGTCCAGTTCTGATGTTACCCATTCGTAGAACTCCACAAGATTGGTTTGACATGATCTACCTGAACAAACCCATGTTGCCAACTATCAGACCTCCCACCTCCTCAAGTACACCCCAATCGTTCCTTTAGTATACTCTCCATTAATTTTCCACCACCGAGGTCAAACTGATGGGTCTATAGTTACCTGGCACTTCCTCTGACCCCCTTTGTAGGTTGGCTACACATGTGCCTCTCGCCAATCCCTAGGTACCCTCCCTGTCTCAAGTGACCTGTTGAGGGAGCTCTGCCAGGGATGCAGCCAGTATGTCAACCAATTCCCATAGTACTCTTGGATGAATGCCATCCAGCCCAGGAGATTTGTCTTTCTTTAGGGCCTTGAGGGCTAACCACACCCTTCTGGCAGAGATAGCATCATCTGTCCCCTCCACCTTACTGGCCTTTTTATCCTTATCCTAATGTGACACCCCTGGCACCCCTGACATTGGCATTTTACCACACCCTCTTGTGAACCATACAGCTGTCATTTTTCACATCCTGGACAAAATGTATTTTCGCACTTCCAGCGCAGAATAGCGTGGTCACTGTGCAAAATAAATTTTTGGGACACATTATGAAGAAGACAGTGACACTGTTCATGAGCAGAGGTCCTAAAATGCCTGTGTTGAAAATTTGGTGACAATACTCCATAAAATGACTGTGTTACGAGTGTGCATTGTGCAGTTTGCACACACGCTCATAAGTTTGCAAACTTATAATGTTTTCACTCCAGATTTTCAACAGTGCCATTGTTCTGCACCTCCTAATGAACAGTGCAGCTGTCATTTATTACATCCTGACCAAAATCTGTTTTTGCAGTTCCGGCGCAGAATAGCATGGTCACTGTGGAAAGCCCATGTTTGAGACACATTATGAAAATGCCAGTGACACCGTTCATTGCAGATGTCCTAAAATGCCCATTTTGAAAATTTGGGGATGAAAGTCAATAAAAAGAGTGTTTTACGAGTGTGCATTGCTCAGCTTACACGCACGCTCATGACTTTAGGAATTTGTAATAGTTTCACTCCAGCTGTTCATCATTGGCATTTTCCGCCAATTCCTTATGAACAGTACAGCCGCTGAAATGTTTTTTGCACACGCAGAATTGCACGTCGCTATATGAAATCAGTTTTCGGGACAGTTTGAGGAAATGATGGTGACACTATTCATGAGCAGAGGTCCGAAAATGCCTATGTTGAAAATTTGGTGCCGAAAGTCCATACAATGACTGTGTTGCAAGCATGCATTGCTCAGTTTCCACACACCCTTGTAACTTTGTCAATCTGCAATTTGTTCATGCCACATTTTCACCACTGGCATTTGTGCACACCTCCTTATCAACAGTCCAGCTGCCATTTTTCACAGCCTGCCCAGAACATATTTCCGCAGGTGTGGTGCACGATGTTGTGCTCACTGTGCAAAATCACCTTTTGGGACACATTAACAAAATCACACCACTATGCGTCTCTAGCTCCACCACTGCCAGTGCCAGCACGACAACATTCGGCATTGACAAATGCTTGTTTTTTAAGTGCATGCTTCATTCACTGGCAGATCTCACTCTTTCAAACTGCTAAAATCTGCTCATCAGTCTCTCAAGAGATAAGTAATGTGTTTTTCTTTTTATTAAGGTAAAAAAATATAATTTGGCAGTTCTGAAAGAAAGTCAGTTCAAGATTTGATGAGGGTTCTGCATTTTCTTTAGACTGAACATTCCCTTGGTCTGCTGTTTCTACAGTACCTGCTATTATCAATCCCAAGTCAAATTACCTGACAAGTGGGATGGCTGATGCTAAGTAAAACTACTTGGGAAGTCATTTGTAAAATGCACATACAAAAGACAAATGAAAAGATTTGCAGAAGTTTTAGCAGATCTTAATGAAACAACTCAGAGGACTGAAAACCTGATTTGTCTATGCAGTGAGTAATCCTAATAATAATGACATGAATGGAGCTGTGTAAAAGAGTTAGAACATTTAAAATCTCAATTTGCTTTTAATGACCTGTAATCTATGTGTTTTTTGTGATTTTGTGAAAATGCTAAAGATGTCCAACAAAATATTGCATAGAATATGGGATGGAGGGATAGACAGATAGATAGATAGATAGATAGACAGGCAAACACTGACAGACAGACATGATAGATGATAGATAGATAGATAGATAGATAGATAGATAGATAGATAGATAGATAGATAGGCAGATTAATAGATTGATGCTGCTTATTAGATTTTCTTATGTCTAAATATACACATTTTTATATTTAGCACAATATCAGACAGCAACTGGGAGAGGGGTAAAATCAAGTATCCTTTTAAATTACAGTGCAGTTCTGTATTTGTGTATAGGTCAAAGGAGATGATCAATGAAGTCTGCAACTGAAGCAGAAGGCAGTTGGAAATGTTATGGTACATTACTAAATGCAACAAGCAAACGCAACTTATTGCAATAGTCTTTCCCAACTAGAAGTATTCCACCTTGGCAGAATAGGCTACCTAGCAGCTTCTTTTACAACTAAATGGTAAAAACATTTAAAAATTGTGTGTGGAGGACATTTTTAATGACTTCAGTCATTAATTATTTCAATAGTAATAAAAGCTGTTTCAAAAATATAATACAGAAACAAAAATATACTATGAATCTAATTTTGTCAGAAAAGGTTATTGCTAAAAAATGATGCATTTCCCCCAAACAAACATATTCTGCTGTGTTAAATTCTGAGATTTGTGTGATAAGTTAAAATGTATATACTGCATAATATTTATTACAGTTTTATCCCAAAATGTCATGCATTGGCCTGAAATAAAATGGAAGTTAAAAATAAATCTGTCTGTGTGTCGCATGTAAGGCAAAACACATAGAACAAAGGAAAAAGACCCCAGTGCAGCAGTGAAGCATATGAGTGTCTGCAAAAAATATTCCAGGTTTGCCCACTGGTTTGTAAATCCCCCTAAAGCAATTTATCTACTTGCTTCTGCTGGAAAACAGAAAAAAGAATTGCCACTATACAGGCCCAGTCTGATTCATTTTCATTCAACTCTGTTTTTGTTAGGTTCAAACAGCAGCTGCCAAGTTGCATGTCTGCTGGATTTCTTATCATGACTATCAAATTGAACAAAAAAAAGACAAGCAGAAGAAAAAAGTCTCACCCAGAGCTATATAGGCATGTTGTTTTGTGTGTATTCTGAGGTAATTTACCTGCCATGGAAATTACTTCCCAGTGCATTAGTATAAATTATACTTGCAGTACTGACAAGCTGAGGCTGTTGTTTAATGAGATGGATGCTCAGGACACACTATTATTATTTTATATGATAGTAATATCATGTGTGCAGAAAGACTCTCTTAAATTTTAAAACTGCCATTAAATGGGAGGAAGTCAGAATAGCAAAGGCCAAAACTGAGGAAAAGATAGTCAACTCTGTTAAGAAGAGGAATAAATCCTTTTATAGGTGCATCAGGGAGCACAGAAAGACAAAGGGAGGGATAGTGAGGCTGAATAGAATGGATGATGGGTGGGCAGAGAGGGAAAGTGAAAAAGCAGGGATACTGAATGAATACTTCTGTTCAGTATTCACAAAAGAAAGAGGGTGGGAGGTGTCTAATCCAATTAACAGAAGCACTCTGGATAGAGGTTGATCCCAGTCCTTTCACAGAAGAAAGGGTTCTGAAAGAACTCAAAAACTAAAGGTGGACAAAGCAATGGGCCCTGATGGAATTCACCCAGAATTCTAAAAGAATTAAAAGAATTAAGGGGAGAACTAGTGACACCATTGACTACCCTTTTTAACAAATCACAGAAGGATGGTGTGGTACCTGAGGACTAGAGGAAGGTGGATGTAATTCACCTTCACAAAAGTGGGAGCAAGACAGAGGCAGGAAACTATAGACCTGTCAGTTTGACCTCTGTGGTAGGGAAAGTGATGGAATTGCTTCTAAAGGAAAGAATTGTTGAGTACCTAGAGGCCAGTGGGGCAGAGGACCCAAGGCAGCATGGGTTCTTTTATTTGACTGGGTGACCAAAGTAGTAGACCAGGGAGGGGCTGTGGACATGGCCTACCTAGACTTTAGCAAGGCATTTGACACAGTCGCACACAAGAGATCAATAATCAAATTAACCAGCCTTGGAGTGGGTCCCAGGGTGGTAGTCTGGGTAAAACATTAGCTGGACAACAGGACACAGAAGGTAATTATAAATGGAGTCCACTCTGAGAAAGAGGGGTTACTAGTGGGGTACCGCAGGGTTCAGTACTGGGTCTTGTCCTTTTTAATGTCTTTATAAGTGACATTGCAGAGGGACTGGAAGAAAAAGTATACATCTTTGCAGATGACACAAAGATCTTCAACATGGTTAATACACAAGGAGGCATGGAAATGATGAGAAGGGACATGGCAATGTTGGAGGAATGGTCAGAAGTATGGCAGCTTGGATTCAATGCAAAGAAGTGCAAAATAATGCACCTGGGAAACAAAAACCCAGACCAAGATTACACAATGGTGGGGTAGTAACAACAACAAAAATGGAAAGGGACTTCGGGGTACTCATATCAGATGACCTTAAGGTTAGCAAGCAATGTGAGAAGGCAATAGGGAGGGCTTGGGGGGATACTGGGATGTATAGGGAGAGGCATCACCAGCAGAAAACAGGAAGTTGTTATCCCTCTGTACAGACAGTTGGTAAGACCCCATCTGGACTACTGCATCCAATTCTGGAGACCCCATTTCTGCAAGGACATAGACAGGATGGTGGCAGTCCAGAGGAGGGCAACCAAAATGGTGCAGGGTCTGGAAGAGAAGCCATACAAGTAGAGACTAAAGGAGCTTAATATGTATACCCTTGAGGAAAGGAGGGAGAGGGAGGACATGATAGAAACCTTTAGGTACCTCAGTGGAATCAACAAAATCCAAGAGGGTAGCATCTTTCAGAAAAAGAGACATGCAAGAACAAGGGGCACAATTTTGAAGATAGAGGCGGATGTCTCAGGGGCAATGTGAGGAAGTATTTTTTTTCAAGAGATGGTGGCGGATGCATGGAACAGCCTTCCTGAGGAGGTTGTTGGGTCTAAAACTGTGGGAGAATTCAAGAATGCATGGGACAGACATAAGGCAATTCTTGTGGAGGGGTAGGAAGAAATAGGCTGTTGGTTAACTAGGATCTGCAGCTTATCCTGTAGGTAGGGAAATGGGCAGACTATGTGGGCCAAGCGATCCTTATCTGCCATCAAAGTCTATGTTTCTAAATGCCTGTTGTCTAGTATTCCCTCTCACTGATTACCAGCCCCAATGTAAAAAAAAATATATTATTTAAATCCCTGGTATCTAATGTCCCCACCCCACTACCACCAATCACTGGCACAATTTATAAAAATAATCTTAAATCCCTAGTGGACCTCCCACTCCTACCTGCTCTGGCAGTAGCCCTGACCCTGACCCCGATGGGGTGATGTCCTAAACTATTTTTCAGTCTGATGCCCTCTGGTAAAGGTTCTGTACTGTGTCGCTGGGCACCATCAAACAGTTTGATGTCCTAAAGTAGTTTCACTTGGCATTGCCTCTGATGATTTATTGAGGCATAGAACGATAATCTGAGATTATTTATTTTCCCCACTCTCCGAAATCTTCCAGGTAAAACAAACCACCAGGAGGGATCTGCTCAATATTTACTCAAGACAAAATGCACACCAAAAACAGAGAAATAACTCTCTCACTGGTTTTCTTATTAAGTATTTATTATTTCAAAATTCAAGAGTAAGTGCTAACATAAACACTGGACTGCCTTCCATTACCAGATCTATGTTTTGTGGATGTATCACCCTTCATCAGGATCAGAATATGTCACTAATAGCACTTGATTCACTATTTAATTCTTCACATATCCCTTGGATGCACTTGTTTCTCTTTATGCCACATTCAATGCATTAATTTATTAACATCTAGTATCCTGTATTTCTTAAATATCATAATAGAGCCTCCAGCTTCCATCCAGTCCTCACTACCAGCCTCTAAGGCAAGTTTCAGTTCCCTCAGTGGGCCCTAGTACTCTTAGTGACGCACTGTATGCAGATCCTGATTAAGTGGTGAGAGTGAGACAACCATGAAACATAGATTGGGTTATGGACAGGCAGTCCAGTGTGTATGTGTATGTCAGCACTTATTATTGATGTTTGGAAATAATAAATACTAAAAATGGAAACCAGTGATAGGGTCATTTCTCCATTTTGGGTATGCATAAATGAAGTACCAGACAGATATTGTATCAGAAAGAATATTAGTGGAGTGACATGGTGAAAGAAGTGTGTTGCATTTTGCTCCGAGTCCATGAAATGCACATAAAGGATGATGAAATGCCATGGAAAAATAGAGTAGACAAAGCTTTTTTGCAATAACTGCAGGTCCACTTAATCCTACATTTTCCACTAGATTGTGCATTTTTCCTGTTGAACGTCAGAATTCTGGGCAAATAAACCCAGTGATACTGAATGCTGACATCACAATGCTGCAGAATGACTGTTTCAAGGTCTTTCTGGAAATTGTCTTAAATTCTGCAACATCTCTAGGTGCACAAGTAATACACTTTCAACAGAAGCTGCTCTGTATTGCAAGTGTGTGTACATTTTTATGTTGAATGACCCTCTGTTGCCCCATTCACATGGAACAAAAGTGCAGCCATGCTCCTATCCAGTTTTGCAGCCAAGAAGACTGCAGTATGAGGGGGCTGTATAACTCAAGACATGGCAATAAGAGCTAAAGCAGCGGTATTTTAATGAAATAAAATGCAATTATACAGGCTCTTTTTACTAGTACTGTTTATCTGACAAAAACATAATTATGTACTGTACAGCTTTCTTTTCATTATTATGAAACAATATTATTTTCATATTATATGTTATTAACCACAATGCATTTACTTTTGATTTGAAAATCCTCTGTGTTATTCCAAACCTAACATGCCAGTAGTGCACTAATTATTTGCCTTTCAATCAATTTTTTAAAGCTTAAAATTTGTGTTCTTCTTAATAGTCCAAAAGTCCATAACTATTGCATCCTACCAGGTCAGTATCTCGTACACTCTACAGTTCACTTTCAAAATGTGCAACACAAACAGTGCGGTAGGGAAGAATGAGGGTACAAAACCATGAAAGTGTCTATACATGGTAGTGCACCATCTCACTCTTCCCAGGCAGAGGATAAGGCTTCTGCTGGGAACTGGAGTCAGTGAGCAGCTGCTGTGGCATGACAGGATGAGCCACAAGCCGCAAGGGAGGCACTACATCTGTGGACTGGGTTTCGAGTCCCAGTCCCATAGGCATGGATTTTTTATTTTTAGACATAGTGTGAATTTAAGTGTGAACCCCTCCCACCCCGGTGTTTGCTATTTTATCTGGGGTTTGGGGCTAAGCCTCCACTAACAAGGGTGCAGGGGGCAACTGCCCCTGCAAAACAGAGACATATGCCGCTTGCAATATATAGCACTGTAATGGCAGCATGATATATTGCTGTGGCATAATGTCTTGCAACATTATGACACCATGCCCTATTGAATTGTGAGTTTCCTTCAGTCAATTAAATACTACACTGTCCGGTTTCAATAAAAGCAGGAAGTAAATATTTGGCCAGCACTGGCTACTCACAGGCCTTTTTCAAATAAGCATTTGAGCAAGCAAAATTTCAGACAGTATACACGACTCCTGGAAACCTAGACTGGTGCAAAAAGGTGTTATATTTTATTTTGTGTACAACACCACCCAGCAACCACAGTCTCTCCTAGGTACAAGTCGTCCCTCCTCTTCTCTCCAAACAAACACTCCTGATGCATTTAGCACCCTCTAGTGCTTAATCATAGGAATCAGTAACCCTACTATGACTGTGGACATTGCCAACAAGTTTTGATATTACACAATGCCCAACCATATTTTTCTGTACCATCTGGGAATTATCTCTAGTGATTTCAAAAGATCTTGCCTATACATGATTGTTTTCTGCTCATTTCTATTTTGAAACTCCTCCCCCCTTTAAAAAAATTCCTTCCTTAAAACCCCAAGTTATTATCCATAATTATAACATGGACATAAGTGAACAGCCAATGAAATCATCAGCCTGGCAGTTTACCACCTGTGTAAATCCTCTGATAATCAATGGCTGTTGATTAAGGAAGTCAATAAATCATCTGCAGCACAGGAATAAATAGAATAAAAATAAGAAAAAATCAACCTCTTTAATATTTGTATTTTATTATAGTAAAAAAATTAACTTTGGTATAATCGCAATAAGCCACTTGGAGGATGTGGGTTATCAAGGGATTTACCATGGCTGGCAAGGATTTACCCACTCGACTGCACCTCATGGACAAAACGCTCCAGCCATGGTAAATCCCCTGATAACCCACACCCCTCGCGTGGCTTATTGCTTAACTATTACAGTAAGTAAAGCTGTGTATATGCTAGTCGACATTCAAACCTTTATTGTGTCCGTGGGCATGGCTCATTATTTAAAACACAGACTTCTAGGGTTTTACACATCAAATTCTAGTTTAAGTAAACTCAGTCACCAAAGCATATACAGTATAAGGGTGAATCATTGTAGGGGAAGGGGGCTGGGAGAGGCTAGAGGCAAAGATATGATGAAATAGAATAAACTGGGGGGCATACAAATCTCAACAATAATTTATAACCCTATTTTAAAAGTTTATCCAGTTCAATTTGATTATTATTCCCTGGCCATTCCAGTGCCACTAGATGACAGATCCAAAATGCTCCCCATTTTGTCAATAATCTTTCTATATCCCATCTCCTGTATCCAAGCTTGACCTCATAAATACTATACACAAATCTGCTGAAGGTAGTGTTTTTGATTTGAATTAATCAAGTATGGCTTCAGTGCATAATTTGATTCTGGGTTATATGAACGACACTGCAGTTCTGTATAGTCTAATACATGTTCAGGTGCCATTCTCGAACTTCTCACTCTCTTTAGTTTTGATTTTTGCATTGTCTGCTAATCTCTCCCACAGTCATTTGATTAAAAAGGTATCAAAAGTGAAATTCTACTAACTCCTAAACCATTCTTACCCTCCTATCATTGAGGGATTGATAAAATAAGATACTGACAGAGCAGTCTGATACAGATCTGTCATCACTATTGCAAATCTGTCACATTATCTCTTGCTCTCTCTGTCACACACACACACACACACACACACACACGCACACTCTCTCTCTCTCTCTCCCCTCTGTCTCCCAACTAGTTTCACACACAGGAAAGACACAAACCAACTGCATAATTAAATTAATTATTCACTGTAGTTACACCACACACTTTATATCACACAATGTTTGAAGTGTGTTTTTGCAGATGTGTTTGCTGCTACCCCACCAGTAGAAATAAATGAACATTTTAATTACATATATGCATGCATAATATAACATATGTTGTTAGATTCCATTGCAAGCAAATGAAACCCAGTTCCACATTTAACTCTGACCTTTGCTTGCTCTTTTTTTACAATGGTATAAACATGTTTCTACTTGAGAGAGCAAGAGAAAGAGAATGTTACAGATCTACAACAGCGCTGACAAGTCTTTCTCAGGCCACACTGTCAGTATCTTATGGATCCCTCAATGGTAGAAGGGCAAGAATGATTTAGGAGTTAGCAGTATTTCAACACTGATTTATTTTGAATTAAATGAATGCTGAAGAAGTAAGCAGATAGTGAAAACTCAAAACTAAAGAAAGTGTAAATTTCAAGAATGGCACCTGAACAAGTATTGACTATACAGGACTGCAGTACCATTCAAGTAACCCAGAAACCAATTATACACTGAAACCCACCTTTAATTCATTCTGATCAGAAACCCTATCTTGAACAGATTTATGTACAGTGTTTATTCATGTTATGCCATTTCTAAGGTGGGGGGGGGGGCAATCACTGTAAAGTAGCTGCACTATACACTGTTAGAATCAATCACAGAGATACCGCACTGATCTGTCTGGTTTGGGATCTGCAGAGCCTGCCAGAGACTTACAAAAGAAAAAAGAAATATGCAAAATAGATAGTTGATATTGTGCATTTACTAATAGAAATAGAATGTGCATTGACCCAAACTGTTAAGATTAGTACATGAAAGGTGGAGATGTGAGAAAAGACACATTTTACACTACCTCTGATCCTATTTTCACACAACTGCTTTCATCCACCCCTGATCCCTTACTACTAGTCACTCACCATAAATCACAATTTCATGGAATTACAGACCAAATTACATGATGGGGATTCTAAACAATTTGGCAAGCATTCACAGAATAGCCTGTTTATCCTTGTACAATGGTAAAGAGGTATAGTAAATATATATCCATGGATTCCAAAAGGAAACTTGCCAATTCATTGAGTGAAACATAAAATAATAAATAATGTGCTGTATATACTGAGAGTGTTCTAGGAGTTCACCTTTGAAAAAGATTCAGAAATGTTTGTTTTTTATGTTGGCTCGCGCTTGCTCACCAGCCAACATCTTGCGGTAGTAGGAGATTTGGAGGCGCGGTCACTGTCGGGCGAATGCAGGGCACACATCATTAGGTGCATCCCTCATTCCCCAATCAGGCAGCATGCAGGTGCCACATCAGCAGTTTGAAATGTGACCAGATCTAACAAAGGTCCGCTGCTATGAGAGTGAAGTTCTCATGCAGCATGACCACAAACACACCTCTCGATGTGCACGCAACAATGCCACTGCCTCCTGTCAGAATGCCGATGGGGAGCCCACTCCCTTCGGCATGATAACCCCTCCCATTTAAAATGTATACTGAAGGTGCCCAATCCCCCTTGGCATCATATGCCCCCCAACAGTTTTCTTTGCTGACAGGGGCCCAATTCAGTTGGCATAATGTCTCCCCCCACTTTGTTGTGGTGCAGGGGGTGCCCAATCCCCTCGGCTCATGCAGCTCCCTTCAGAATGTGCCAATGGGGGTGCCCAATTCCCATTGGCAAAAGAATCCCCCAATAAAATTATTAGGTGGCATGCTGGGAGCCCACCTCAGCATGCCAAATACCTGTAAAAAATGGCACGCAATGCTTTATTGTTTTTAAACCTGTAACAAAGAAAACGATCCTTCATGGTCTCCTGCCCCTCCCAAAAGCCATGCCCACCCTCTGCACACCCTGCCTCCCCACACCCCTTACCCCATACTTACCTCCAGAGTCTGGCACGACAATCTTCAGTGGACCAGGAACACGTCTGCACTCTTCAAAGCCAATTGTGAACTGAAGAAATGCTGGGAAGCTGTATGATGGCATAAATAGGGTTTTTTCAACTTTGGTGCATATCTCGGGCATTTTGGGGAATTTTGACACCAAATTTTCAACATGGAGTTATTGGGACCCCTCCTCATGGATCTGTCACTATTACAGCATTATTCTGTCATAAAAGGTGATTTAGCGGTCACCACATGGAATCACCTTTTGGGACTGATTTACAAAATGACAGTGACACTGTTCATGAGGGGGTTCTCAAAAAGCCTATGTTGCAAATTTGGTGGATAAAATCCAAAAAATGGCTGTTTTAATGAGCTTGTGTTGTGCAGTTTCCACGCATGCTCGTAACTTCATGAATTTGTAATATTTTCACTCCAGATTTTCAAAATTGGCATTTTTTCCACACCTCCTTATGAACAGTACAGTTGTCATTTTACATATCCTGGCCAAAAAGTGTTTTCGCACATCCAGCACAAAATAGCGCGGTCGTTGTGCAAAATCAGTTTTCTGGACAGTTTCAGTAAATGACAGTGACACTGTTCATGAGCAGAAGTCATAACATGCCTATGTTGAAAATTTGGTGGCAAAATTCCATAAAATGAGTGTGTTACAAGTGTGCATTGTGCAGTTTCCACACACCCTTGTAACTTCGCAAATTTGCAATATTTTCATGCCAGATTTTCAACACTGCCATTTTTTCACAACTCCTTATGAACAGTACAGTTGTCATTTTTCACATCCTGCCCTAAATTTGTTTTCACACCTGTGGTGTACAATGGCATGGTCACTGTGCGAAATCAATGTTTCAGACACAATAACAGAATCACAGTGCCACTGGTAATAAGGGAGTCCCAAAATGCCAATGTTAAAGATGTGGTTCAAAAATCCCAAAATAATTGGGTTACGGATGTGTGTTGCACATTTTCTAGCATGCTCATACCTTCACCAATTTTTATATTTTCACTTCAGATTTTTCAACATTGCATTTTTACATCTCCTCATGAACAATACAGTTGTCATTTTCCACATACTGCCAACATATGTTTTCATCCCTGTGTCGCTAAATGGCATAGCTGCTGTGCAAAACCACCTTTCAGCCAACAAACTGATAGTGCCGCTTTTCATGAGGTGGTTCACAAAAAGCCCATGTTGAAAATTTGGAGTGAAAATACCAACACACACCTACAGTGTTAGGGTTTCCAGCTGTAGCACCCACCCTGTAGAGACTGACAGGTGTCAGGGGTGTGACTTGGGATCATTGGCTGTAATGCTCATGCCATTCACACCCCAACCCCACCCTGCTGCCAGTGACAGACATTGTGGTGTGCTTTGCACTGTTTAGCCTAAAGTTCACCCCAGTTTCCTATACTGCACCCACCTCAGTGTATTTCCTTATGGAATGGGGTAAGTATAATGCCAAAGACCCAAAGCACACCATGACACATGTCAGTGTCTACAGGATAGAATGAGGTGAAATGGCAAGAGCGTTTTAGCTGATGACCCAAAGGCACACCCCAGTGTCTCTAGGTCTCTACAGGTGGGGTGGGGTTGGCATCATTTTAATACTGCCCTGACATTCCGATTATGCATCTCTAACTCTGGCCTCAATGCCAATGCCAGAGAGACAACATTCAGCATTGACAAATGCTTGTTTCTTCTGGGACTTGATGAGTTCTGTAATCATTTCTGTTGTGTGTGTGCTTGCTGCCCGGCTAATGAAATATGTCATAAGGGAGCTCCAACTGCTTTTGAAAACCACCCGCCCTTTCCCATGTTCTTAGTTCTGTGACAAGAGAAGAATTTGTGTCACCACTGAAAATAGCACAGGAAAGTAGAAATAGAAAGACTAAAAAAAAGTGCAGCTATAACAGGAAAGGGACAGTTGAAATAGAGAATGAAATGGATGAAACAAAATAGAACAAAAGGGTAACTGAAAGTGCATTGCTGAACAAATGCCCTCTCCATTTATTTCATTTTCTTTGGAAACTGCACTGGTACAATGGAACCAGGCTGAAGAGCTAGACAGATAGATAGATAGATAGATAGATAGAGAGAGAGACAGACAGACAGACAGGCAGGCAGAGAGATAGACAGGCAAACACAGACAGTTATGCAATAAATAAATAAATAAGCTGTTTCTGTGAGCTCACTCAATAAAAATAAAAAAAAATACATTTGACAAATCTTTGAAATGTTTAAATCAATTAATGCACTTTCTGCAGTACAGTTTGCACATTATTTAAGAATCAAAGAGAATATTGTATGCTAAGTCTTCAGTGTTAAACCAGAATAGTTTATAGTTCATTTGGAAGCCACAAGGAAGGACACAAATTAGAGACTCCACCACCTCTGCCGTGAGTACAGGAGTATACGAACATATGAACATATGAAATTTACCAGCAGATAAAGGCCTAGAGGTCTATCAAGTCTGCTCAAATGTGCAGCTAGCACCCCTTATTCTGAAGCTGCCCCTCCCTTCCACCCTTCTCCTCCATTAACCCTCTCCCTTGTCCTGTTCCATCCCCTTTTGAAGCAGTCCACTGTTCTACTGGATACCACTTCTGCAGGTAACGCATTCCATCCAGCTACCACCCTCTCTGAAAAAAAGTGTCACCTCATCTCCCTCCTGAACCTTTCTCCCTCCAGTCTCATATCATGGCCCCTGGTCTACCTCCCCTCCCTTACTTTGAACAACCCCTCTGCACCTGTCTTGTTTATTCCTTTCATGTACTGAAAGGTTTCAATCATGTCTCCCTTGTCCCTCCTCTCCTCCAATGAGGAGTATAAGGGGAGGTAGGTTAGGAACTGCTAGTAGTGATTATTAATTAACTGGTCCACTCCCTGGCTGCTACAGTTGGATTCTTTAGAGAGTGATCCTGATTATCTGGAAGCTGTCAGCTACAGCACAATGTGTACATAGTACACATTCCAGAAGCCATAGTGAAATCCATCTGCTGTGTTTATTAATTTAAAAGAACACCTTCCATCAATTTTCTTTGTGCCACTGTTAACGTACATTAAAACTCTTGGTCACCTGTATTAATAATCATCCACAGTTGCCACTATTGCAAAATGCAGTCATTTAGAGTGAGTTGTATGCTTGTGATTTTTTTTTCTTACCTTGTGGTTTAAGACACTGTAAGGTAACACATTGTTACAAATGTTACTATTTGAGGCTTCAAACTCTGAAACAATTGTAGATACAAAGCTGCAAATCACAAGCAAAAAATACATTGTTTTAAGTGCTCTCTTCTCAAGAGAAGCTATTAACAGCTTTCACTCACACTTTGAAAGGCAACTGAGCTATGGTGATTAACACTTATGCAACAAACCCGAGGTATGGGAACAGAGTCAAGTCTATTGTCTGTTGTGAGCTGGCTTCACTGAGGACACTGGTTGTAATGATCCCATTTAACAGACAGTTTCCATATGTGAGCAACAGGACATTCAATCACCACTAACTTATTGACCTTTTCAACACCTCTAAATATGGGACTATGTGTCTCACTATCCCCAATGCAATAATACTGTATGTGCTGCCAATGGATAGTTATCACTTTCATTGTTAAGGGCCTACATAAGTTTGTCTGTATGATCCTTTAACCTTCTCTTAGAAAATGGGCTTTTTATTTCCTGGCATCTGATTGGCTAATACCCTTCCCAGAGTACGTATTACTTTCAATAGATGCCCAGGAAATAAAAAGTACCAGCCCCAGTACCCCTTCACCCTCAGTAAAATCCTTGTGCCCACTCTGCCCCCTCATTGGCCAAAAGCACCCCCAGTAAATTTAAAACCCACGCCATTTTTTTCCCCTCACTTAGCAAGAGATAGACCCAACACACACATAGTGTAAACTCAGCCTTTCCTCCAACCTGACAGTTTGTAAAAGATGAAAAAAAATACACTTTCAGTGGAAAAACAACTCAGTTGTGGTGCAGTGCAATACACTGAGAACCCACGCTGCTTCTGATGCCTCTCACTGTAATCTCCTCTAACAACTGAATCCTCCCCCCACATGTGAAGTGACAGATTTTTTTAAAGTAACCATAAACACACAATACACATTTTTTATTCTGTTCTCGATGAGACAGACAAATTCACATCCCCCGTGCTCATCTACAACGGCACTGCTCTCGCTCCGCCTTCTCCACAGCGCTTAACCCACCCATCACAGTCTCCCCGACCCTGTCCCATCACTGATCATGAACATTATCTTCTAAAAGCGCACCCAACCACCATAACCACTCCTCACCACAGCGCGTGATTAATAAACATCACCAGTATTCATCCCCCAAAGCTTACCAGTGACAGGAGGGCAGCACTGATGCTATGGAGAGAGCAGAATAGCAGAACAGGCTAGCAAGACACGCTGCCTTTGGAAAACAGTAATTCCGTTCCCAGCCCGAGCTCAGAACTGGCGGCCTGATGCAGTGCAGTCAGCATGTATGAAATCTCAATTGTTACAGTCCGAGGACTGCCAGTGCTCCGGTGAGTGTTTATGAATCACCCCTGACTGCCACACTGCCACCCTGCCACCCAGTTCCCGGTCAGTTACTGTCATTCCATGACAGCCTACAGTTGGGGGGGGCATAAATAAAACAGAATGGCTGTATTTGGGGAGGGGGGGCAGGATACAGAACAGCACAAAATGGGACTACTTTACAACCCAGAGCTAAACTGCATTCCTGTTTATTAAATGTTTTCCTTAATTTTTTTTTATTCCCATTTAAAAAATGCCACACAGCCCATTTTCTAAGTGCAATAATACCCTCCAGGGTTGGTGGTATGGGCAGTACCGGACCTTACAGGGGCTATAAGGCCCTCCACCTGCGGCGTTGGGCCTCATTACACCCATGGGCAGTCCGGTATTGCCCAATACCACCCACCCTGTTGGGTATTATTGCTTGCTTAGTTCTCTCTGTATAGAACATCCCACATTTATACACAGCTAAATAAATGACATTACGGGTATCACATGTGATAAAACTTAATATCTTGTATTCCCTAACATCCTTAGGGTCCAAGAACACTCTTGTATTTGTCACCACATTGCAATATTTGCAGTGGTTACATTGTACACATCCCAGATTATGGGGAAGGAAAGAATACTAAATTTTTTTCTGGGGTTGTACACTATGCACCAAAACATACTTTATGTTCCTTGCCCTGCAATATGTAATCCATGAGAACTCTCTTGCATTCTCATTCAGCTTGGGCTCTATTCTAATATCCCAGTTCTTAACATGGAAATTCTGAATTGCCTTTGCTCCTGAGGAAAAATTGGTCATAAAAGTTATTCTACTAGTCCCCCTCCTCCAACCTAGACCTAATTCATAGGAAGAATTCCCTTTGGGTATTGTCTACCCCCAAAATAATGCCACAACAAAAAGCCGTACCACTCAGGAGACCTAAATAAAGGCAATGTTTTATTATAAAATAACACCTCAACAAACACAACAGGTGTGTGAAACAAAGGCAACCTCTACCGGTTTCACTCAGTTAGTGTCATCAGGAGGATGACCAATCAAAATACATAGACCCTTATATGGCCAGTGAACCTATCAAATTTAAAGTGACATAAAGAATAAAACAACCATTTAAAACAAAAGATCTACATAACATGAATGAAGAATTTTTGAATTATTATGTAATTGCTATACCTAGGGAGAATGGAAAAAATAAAAATAAAATAATATATATAGAATTCTTAAAGGCATATAACATTATTCCCTCGCATGCATCCTTATTTCTATCATACTGTACAAAGCATATTAATTTGTTCATTAGTGATGAATATATATTCTTAAAACAAAAACAAGTCTATGTATATCAGTATAGGCAAATTGATGCTTTAAAATTACCACCATGAATTCTATGTCCAAAATGTTATTTAGGATATTTAGGATAAAGGCATGATGAAACAGAGGAAAAGCACTTATTCCCTGTTACCTGAAAAACAAACATAAAAACATAAAAATATATAAAAAAAAAAGAGAGCACACATACAGAAATTATTTGTCTACTGTTCATAGTGTGGATATCAAAGAAAAATATATATACATTCAGAGTTACACAGTTATACTGGTTCTAATGCCACCACAGGTACAGTCCAAAAACATAACCCCATAGGGACATCTATTTCCTTCTCCTGATACATAACAACAAATCAATTCTATCATTGAGACCAGGAGGTTTTAAAGCTCCCAAAGTGAAAATCCAAAAGGATTCTCGATGGAGCAATTGTTCATCCAAATTCCCACCACGTGGTCCCAATGTAACTCTTTCAACAGCACAAAACTTGAAAGAATGTTTGCCATCTCTTGTGTTGTTAACATGCATAATAAATGTACGCCTATGATGTCCAGAATAATTTATATAGTGATAAGATCGATAGCTGGTGTTGTTTTATTGACGACATTTTTATGGTATGGACTGGCACACTGGTGGAACTTGGAGATTTTGTGAAATTTCTTGAATCTACTGATTCTAATCTCAAGCTTACTGTGCAAAGTGACTTAGACAGTGTTTCTTTTTTGGATCTAAAGATCTCTAAAAATCCACATGGAACTTTAAGAACTGATTTATTTAGTAAGGAAACTGATCGTAACTCACTTAGGTCTCCTGAGTGGTGCGGCTTTTTATGGCATTACGTGATTTATTAGGTCCGCACACCATTCACTGCTGAGCTCTTTTGCTTATCTTTACATTGTCTACCCCAACCTGGCTTTGCAATAACATCTCATTCATATCCTTGTTTTTGGGGTATATTCAATGTCATCTGCTGACTTAGAGTATCGTCCTCTTCTGAACAGTTTCTTTTCTTTGCCATAAACTGTCCATTTGGGATGTTGATTATAGTGTGTGGAGGTGACAACGCAAGCCTAGAGCAGGGTGTTTCTATCATTGCTTTTACAATAAGGGAGATCTTCAGACCACAGTCTTCCTTCCTTACTATACATAAGTCAAGAAAACAAATGTTCTCTGCACTTTGATTTATGGCAAACCTGAACCCAGGTCTATGCGATTTTAAATATGTTTGAAACTCCTGTAACTCCTGCCATACCATATTACAGTCATAAGTATATTTTTTCCAAAATTAAATTTTATTTTTATGCAGATTACTGTCAGCATAGACCACTGTATCCTCCACGTAACCCATCTCCAGATTGGGGGCAAAACTCACCACATAGCCGTGCCACTCTTCTGGAGGTAATAGGAACACAAGAAATTAAATATATTGCTCTTGGGTAACATCTTTGACATTTCCAACAGAATTCTTGTGGGAGGTTGCCTCTCATTTTTTCTTTGTTTCAAAAAATATTCCAAGGCTTCCAATCTGAAGTTGTGGAATATTTGTGTATAAACTTGTTATATCTAATGAAACTAATGGGTTCCCATCTTCTACAAACACATCTTCAGCTAAGTTGATACTGTCACTAGGATGACCTTCTCCTCACATTAAATCACCCTCAGGAATCCTTCCACCAGTCCTGAAGATACTAGACAACTCCGCACAATTATCCGGGTTTTGTATTAACACTAGCAAAAACTCAAATCACTCCCTTGAATGCGGCCTGCTCTAAAGATTTCCTGCAGAGTCTAGGGATGGCCTGGGTCCCTAATAACCTATCTTACTTGGGGATGCACATACCCTTTGACTGGAAACAAATTGAAACTAGAAATTTCTCCCCCTTATAACCAGCTAGTAATTCAGATATCATGTTGGCACAGACTTAACCCATCTCTCTTGGGCAGGGTGGCAGCTATCCATATACTCTGTGTACCCAGAATGACATATCCCTTAATAATCTACCTATCCCCTGGTCGGATGAAGTTTTTATTTAGAAAATTTATCTCACATTACCTTTGGGATGGCAAAAACCCATGGTGGAGCACCCACAAATTGAGAGCCCACTGGTCTAAGGGTAGCCTTGGAATTCCATGGTTGCAAGGCTACCATTGGTCCTTTTTCTCAGCTCAAGCCATGAGATGGTTTGTCCCAACGTCCTTTCCACCAGCTCTATGGGTCCAATTAGAAACTCATCTCCTACAATGGACCCACTTAGCTTGTTGTTGACTAATAGTTTCACACCTCCCAATAAACTTACTCCAGTTGTTGCTCAAACTCAAAAAGGCTGGTTCCGACTCATGTCAGCAGCCAAAACCAAAAAGCAGACCTCCTTTACACCTCTTAGGTATCTGCTGCTATGGCACAACCTGCTTCTACCAGTGGATGCTAAACCCATTTACTGGCCCTCTTGGGATAAGTAAGGGATGCACATAGTCTAGGACTTGTACCTTCCAAAACTGACCACGCTTTTGTCATTTGAACAGCTTAGAACCCGTTATTCGCTCCTGTCCCAGGATCTTTGTAAATATCTGCAGCTTCTAAGGTGATACAGTCCCTTTGCAGATCCTATACACAGACCAAAATGTCATTGGATGTCTACGCACCTCAAATCCTCCTCCCGAGGATTGGTTGGTAAATTTTACAACACATGGCGAGAAGCACAACCTGACTACACTGAAATCTGCAGGATAGCTTGGAACCAGGACCTACAAAGCCCCACTTCACCACAGACTTATTGCCTCCAGCTAGCACCCATTGCCTACAACGATGCTAAAAGCCAACTAATCCAACTTAAACTTCTCTTCCATTGGTATCATACTCCAGCCGCCCTACACAAATGGGGTATTATCCCTCAGGCGGATTGTTGGAGATGCCAAGGGAGCCCAGCAACAATTTTGCACCTCCTGTAGCTTTGCCCAGCATTGGCCCCTTCTTGGTCTGCAGTCACCATGGACTGCTCATGGGTACTAGGACAACCTATAGATCTCAGCAATCCTATGCTCCTCTTGGTGGACACTGCACCCTTACATCAACTTAGTCCACAACTCAGAAATTGGTCCCTAGTAGCTTTATTGGAAGCTAAATGGCTTTTACTGATGCAATGGTGGCAACCCTCCCCACCAACCACTACCCTCTGGCACTCTGCATTGGCATGGCTAGCTACCTTTGAGAGACTCACATATGCTAGTAAAGGCCTACTCTCACTGTATGACAAAAAATGGGAAGCTTATATCAACTCATCATTGTGTAAAGCACGACTGCCCCCTCCCTGTAATCCTCCTATTTAAAGGACCCATGATCAACTGATGCAAGGTGGGAGTAGCAGGTCTATAGAACTTGGGAACTGTGTGACTATAGATACTCCTAATATAATAGGGTCTTCTTTCTATATCTTCTATGTATTACTTTATTTGCCACCTACTGTATTTCTAAGATTCATGGAACCTAGTATGGTGAATATTTGATTTAAAACTGCCTATAGCAGATGATCCGTCAGAATCGAGAACATTTACACTTGTATATATTGGAGCTTCTGTTATTTAGTATATTCTACTTTTGTATCCTGTTAGTTTTCTGTGGATGTATTGTAACACTACCGGATGATTGCAACTTGTACTGTGTCTCATACTGGAAAACAATATAAAATATTCTATGATAAAAAAAAAAAATACTGTCACTAGTTTCCTGCAAGTAAGATAAAGAATAAAGTATGGGGTGGTGTGTGTAACAAGAAGTTTACACACATCTAAGGAGACTGATGCTCATAAACCATGAGAGTGAAGCTTGAGGGTTTATGTCAGATCTAACCTCAAGGGTGTGTGCAAACTTCAGGTTTACACACCAACCTGTTTTATTTTATGTAATTGATGACTATGATTTTTTTTTTCTATAACAATTATATAAAATTAAACGACCCTGTGCAGGTGCGACCTAATCCTGATTTGGTTTGTGGTCAGAAGTGGCTGCTGAAGACAAGTAATTGGTTTTTTTCTTAAACAGTAGCCTACTATAAGCCCTGGGTTATTGTATTAATTATTTTGACTTACCACCCAGTCAGAAGTATGGTGTGATCTCTGGCGGTAAGCCATGGTCTCGGACTACCAGGAAGAGCACAGTGGCATCTGGTACATGTGTAGTAGTAGGGAAACTCAGTGTGTTTTTGCTGTTATAAACACTCCTTTATAATGGAAAATTATGGCATGGGTTTCCAATGGGAAAAAAAATCATAGCCATTAATCATACCTTATTTTTACTAGCAACAGTTTAATGTAACAATTAATAAACTGTGAGAGTCATCCCATAATGGACCCCTGACCTGAGATAATAGGTCTACCTGGTGGTTTGTTCACATTTTTATGAACTGTAGGGAGAACATTAAATACTGATCAAAGTGGATGTTTGACATTTAAAAAAATTATTTTCTTTTTCATTAATCCATCCCTGTTCAAAAGCATTCTGTCAAAACATCCACCCCCAAAATTTAATTTAACAAATCCCATACAGACATGTACTACATTTCATATTGCTGTCTTTAAAGGTGAGTTATAAACCACCAAACTTTCAGAAATTTTGTCCCATGCTGACTATGAATAAATTCACATCTTGTTGTGCTGTTTATCATCCAAGATACATGCTAGCTCCCTCTAAATACATCCATAATATGAATCTAGCATGTTTATTTTTTGTTTATTTTAGTCATTGTTAACCAGGTAAGGCCCACTAGGCACAGGTGCCTGTTTTAAGGGGCAACCCAGAAGTACTGGGGAGATAAAGTGACTTCCTCAGAGTCACACAATATGTAAGCTGAGGTTATGAGAATCAAACCTAAGTGTGTCTGCTGGATGTACCGAGCTCATTCACCGCTCATTATTCTAACCTCTAGGCATTATTGTCAGACAATTGTTCCCCCTTCCACACCTTTCTCAAAGTAAATGTAAAGTCAAAAAGTGTCCTTTACAGAATGGATTTATAAAAATTAATTGTAAAGGACATTTGTAATAACTTCAGTCATTAATTATATCAATAGTAATAAAAGCTGTTTTAAAACTATCATACAGAAACAAAAATATACTAATTATGAATCTAATTTTGTTAGAAAATGTTACTGCTAAAAAAAAAACTATATGCCCATCTCAATGCCCATCCCAAACTATGTTATGAATATCATCCAGCATTTTTAAAATGGAGGGTTAAACTGCAACAAATTCTCACAGGCACTGAAAAACAACTGTATGCCCCCTCTCTCCTTGAAAGAACAGAAAGTGTTTGCCCAGGAATGAGCCTACATAGGGTAAAGCACATTCTGAATGCATATTTAAACAATCTCTGTTCAGAGCCACTATAGATGCTGATCCATCAACTTTATAAGGGCATTTCATGGTGTACCCCCCCCACAAATGGCGGTTCCAGAAAAGTCTTGAGTTTGCCTAAATGCTCACTGCCTGGCTGGTGTCTTGCACTTTAGCAGTTTAAATGTGCTTGCCAGACAATGCCTGTATAGCCTCTGTGTACTGTCTCTTTAAGAGCTGCCTGGATTGCAGTCATAAGTAATCTGAGAGAGAGAGAGCTCTGTTGAAAGATGTAACTATTTGCTGAAAATCATTTAGAGTGATAACGATAATGAAAATGTAGTTTGTATAACCTGCCTTCTTTGTGGCAAGGACTGTTTTGTTTATCTCCACTGTCTTGGTCCTGGACTGGTGAATTGGACCAGTCAGTACTGGTGGGACCTAAAATGAAGCCGGACTACAGAAGCTGTCTGGAGTCAAAATCTGTAGGAATTGTAGTTTTGGGCTTTTGGTGCCTTTTTGCACCTGAAGAGGGAACCTTTGTTGTAACGGACAGACAGATCAGCCAACTGAACCTTTTGGATTCTGGGGAAAGTCCCAGGCTTGCTGGCAGTTGAGTCAGATTTAAGTTGGGTGCTGAAAAAACAACAGCTTGAAACAGTCGAGCAGCCATCTGAGTAGTTTCGCATGGGAGAACTGTGGAAAGGCCTGAGTTTTGGCATGCATGCCTGCCTGTTGCCCCTGAGAGGAAGAAGAGAATCAGTTCAGACTGAATCTGAGTTTGTGAGAATGAAGTAAGCAACTGAGTTGTGACCTGGATCAACCTGAAAAAGACCAAAGATTTGCTGAATGCATTGGCCTGTCAGGATGTCCAGCTACTTCTAAACTCCTGGTGTGTGGAGACTTTGTAATTGTGACCGGGGAGTGGTTTGCCTGGTATAGTAGAAGCCCTTACATGTAAATGTGCTGTGTGTTTATATTAGATCATGACTTGGTTCACCTCACCACTGTGTGAATTGTGTTCTGCTTGCTGGAAGCTGTATCCAGCTTAAACAGACTGAATCTGCATTCGTCTCCATATGGCCTAGGCCTTGCCACACTGGCCCTGCCAAACTACCCCAATGCACAGAGAAAGCCATCAATGACAGACCTGCATGGGGATCAGCTCCCTGCTCCATGCTTGAACAGGAATGATGCCTTGATGAATCCTGTGGGCACTGCTTCTCCTGGCACTCGAGATCAAGCACCTGCAGTCTCAATTTTCGTCCAGCCTGTGTCCAGTCTTGGATATCGTGAGTAACCATCAGGTATAGCTCCCTGCAGCAACTGCTTAATCTAATTGTGTCATCTGATTGTCTTGTTGTTTCTTTTCTTTCATGAACTGAGCCCTCTGGCTCTGGATTACAATTAGTGTGTGTGGTGCATGTTGTTTTCTTCCATCACAGGGCCCCAACCAGCAGCGACACCGGCCTACCCTGGGCAACGATCCTGGCTAGCCCACCTCTTGTCCACCTGGGTACCCAGGGTGTGTGACTGTTTAGGGACTCTGAAGTGCATGCATAACCATTTGATTGATAGAGCCTTTAAGCAAATAAACTGATTACGCTCCTCCCTTGTTCAAGTCCCCTCAATAAATCAAATCTAACTCTTTTTGCATTTAACCTGACTGTGGTTCCAGTTTGTGCCAAGAGTTCTGTACTGTTGTTATTTGGTTTGCATAACCTTGTTTTACAGGGGGTCCCCAGGGTCAAGCTAGAGGAACTTGCACTGGTGGTAAGTGCAAACAGTGTGGGGAATTGCCTGGTGTACAAGAGGTATTGTGAAAGTGAACATTCTGTATTGTTCCAGCCACTAGCAGGGAAAGAGCGGGATTCAGTGTCCTGGAGGGGCTGTGCCCAGGTTAGCTTGACCACTACCAACCCTGACCTCCAGGTGGAGGCAGCCGTTTCAGAACTCAGGCCCCTTAACCTGCTACTAGCCAAGTAGGCAGGGGTAGTAGCCCTTGGGCTATTGCCACCTAGGGGTTACATCTTGGAAGTCACTGCTGGGATTTTGTGCCTTCTAGCGGCCAAAAATTATGAATTATTGTTAAAGATTAATGGCTACCCCAGTAGAAATGGCTGTACACCAGTTGGTGAGGTGGTGTACTGGGCAAGAGATCGACCTCCCCAAATGCTTTGATTATACTGAATATTCCCCTGGATACCAGTAAGGACACTGTAGAGGAAGCACTTGCCAAAGTTGAATGTTTAAAAAACCCTGTGGTGGTGGGTCGACAGGCTGATTTGATCGCCCAAACTTTCATAGCCTTGGTAGAGTGTAGTGACCTAGTGGACAGCTCTAAAGTGCCACAGCCTATTGCCTCAGAAGGGGTACCAGCCACCTGAAGAGTGATAACAAAAGAGAGTACAGACCCTGGGGAGAATGAGCTCCCACCATTATCTGAGACTTTTGAGGAGAAATTTGCTAAGTTGTTGCTGGAGGAAAGGAAAACCATAGAGGACTTTAGGAAGCTGTTCCTGCCACCTGGGGCATTCTTTCCCCAACACCCCCTCCCACTCCAGCACCTGTGTCTGCCCCACCTTCTTTGCCCATGCCAATGCTGGCCCCTATATCTGTACCCGCCATTAGTCACAACTCCTACAGGCTGAGAATCTTCTCAGGCACCCTCCCAACCCCCCAGGGAAAGGATGACTGGGAGACCTGGATCGACTATGTTGCCCCTTGATATCCGAGTGCAGTGTGCAGAGGCTGAGAAGTGGAAAAGAATCATAGTAAGTTTGAGGGCCCCACCCTTGAAGCCATTAAATTTTTGAGATCCACAAACCCTTATGCATCTGGTCAGAAGTACCTATCTGTATTTGAAAGCAATTATGGGAGCATTGAGTCAGAGGAAACTTTGATGTGGAAATTTCTAGGTACCAAACAATGGAAGAGAGAGAGTTTGTCTGCATATGTTACTCGCTTAGAAAGAACTCTGCAGAAATCTTACCAGAAAGGAGGAGTAGCTGCTAGTGATTTGAACTGTGTGAGATTGGGGCACATACTGCAACATGCCAAGCATTCTAAACTGCAAATCATCCAGTTAAAGCTCCAGGATAGGAGAGGTAACCCACCTGACTACTGTGACTTGATAAAAAACTCCGGAGGTAGAAGGTGAAGAGGGAGATTGTAATTATGGGGTGAGTGCAGCCCAGGTGATCATGGCACCGGAAGGCCCTTCCAAAATGGAGACCACTAAGCGTGTCCCACTATGGGCTAAACAGTGGGGGGAGGAGTTGCTGAAGGAAGTAATAAAAGTACAACTGGGTGTGTTCGCTGAGGTATCTCCTGCTGACAGAGACCCTGATCCCTGTCAGGATGTGACTGTTTTGGGGTTGGGGTGCACTCTCAGGCATCCTCTACTGAGAGTGGCTTCTCTGCTGAGCTCAAGGAATTGACTGCCACCCTAAAGGAACTTTTGAGACATGGTACACTTCCTGCAGAAGTCAGATTACAATCTCCCGTCGATGCTCCAGCATCCCCTGCTATGTTTTCCCCAAGGATGCCCCAAGAGCATGTCATTTGTCACAGCTGCGGCAATGATGACTATATGAAGAGGGAATGCCAGTCTCAGAAGGACTTAGACAAAGTGGTGATCTAGCTTCAAGGAGAGCTTCAGAAAATGAGTCAGTAAACAAGGGGTGCATGAAATGACCACAGTAAAGTCTTCAGCCATTCTAATTCAAACCACTCTGTGGCTAAATCATCTGTCCAGGCCCATGCTGTTGTCCTTCCAGAATGGTCCAAGTGAGTGGGCCCTTCAAAGGATACTAATGTGGCTGTGAATGGTATTCCTACTCGGGCTGTGCTTGACAGTGGGCCACAAGTGACCATTGTGTTTCCGGACTGGTATGACAAACACTTATCTGATATGCCCTTACAATCCTTGGAAGGCCTACATGTGTGGGGCTGAGTGACAAGTCTTATCCATATCAAGGATATGCCTGCCTCTGGTTGTCTTTTCCTACAACTGTCACTGGTGTATAATAGCAAGTAGAGACTCTGGACCTAGTATGTTCCCCCCACCGGACTGTATGATGGGGTTCCTCTGTTAATTGGAACAAACGCCCATATGTTTGGGAGACTAACACAACTCTGCCATGAGAAACAATGGCAGCTGACTGGATGGGCTGTAAGAATTCCAGCCTTAGTAAAAAGGGCTTATGACTGACAACAGAGACCCGATGAGGTGGACCGAGATGAACTGGTGGGGATAGTGTGGAAGAAGGATCCCAAGTCAATGATACTGGCCCCTAACGTCCAGTGTACCATTCAAGGGGAGGTTCACCTCTGGAAAGATGTCAAAAACAAAATACTGATGTTGGATGTGCCAGGCAATGGGAAATTGCCAGAAGGATTATTGGTCAAGCCCAGCATCTTGCCTGCTTGTGCCCATGCCTATGCATGATGAGTGATGGTCCAGATTCACAATGTGTCAGATCGGCAGATCCAGGTGAACAGAGGGTGCACTCTAGCTATGGTACACTACACAGACACTGCAGTATTGCCCAGCAACAAGCACCCTGGTGAGAAGGAGAGAGTGACCCCAGACTTGTTTGACTTTGGTGACTCCCTGCTGCCAGCTGAATGGAAGGCTAGAATTAGCAAGAAACTTTCCCAGAGAGACCAAGTGTTTTCATTGAAGAAATAGGAGGTGGGATGTGTCCAGGGTAAAGAGCTTCACAAATGCCTCCACGATGAATGGCCATTTTGAGACAGGTCCCGATGCTTAGCCCCAGCAGACATAGATGATGTGAGAAGACATCTGCAGGAAATGCTTGCTGCTGACATGATACAAAAATCCAGGGGCCCATACATCTCTCCCATTGTGGTTGTGCATAAGAAGAATGGGTCTGTGAGGATGTGTGTTGATTATCAAACCCTGACTGGTGGACCATCCCAGACCAATACACTATGCCTTGTATACAAGATGCCCTGAACTGCTTGAATGGGAGCAAATGGTTCTCGGTTTTGGATCTTCACAGCGGATATTACCAGATTCCAATGGCTCATGAGGACCATGAGAAAACAGCCTTCATCTGTCCTTTGGGGTCCTATGAATTTCTGAGAATGCCACAGGGGATATCGGGCGCCCCGGCCACCTTTCAGTGACTGATGGAACATGTGGTGGGAGATATGAATTTGCTGGAATGCCTGGTGTACTTGGACGATGTCTTTGTGTTTGGGATCACCCAAGAGGAGCATGCGAATTGACTGTTTAAAGTCCTAGACTGACTGGAAGACTTCAGCCTCAAGCTATCCATTGAGAAGTGCCAGTTTTTCCAAACCTCCGTGATGTATGTGGGGCACATAGTATCTACAGAAGGAATAGAGACTGATCCCAGTAAGGTTGAAGCCCTAACTATTTGGCCCCAACCCCATAATTTGAAAGAACTACAACATTTCCTGGGGTTCTGAGGCTACTACCGCAGGTTCATAAAGGACTATTCCAAGGTGATTAGCCCACTATTGAATCTTACCCAGGGTTACCCTCCTACCAATCATAAATATAAGAAAGGGGCTGTCAAAGAGCCAGAAAAAGAACACTTTCACCCAGGTGAACTCTTCTGGCCCTGCTGGATGCCCAACTGTGAAGCAGCCTTCCACAAAATCATATACTAGCTCATCCATGCCCCCATCCTCACTTCTGTTGACTCTACATTAACCCTATGTGCTGCATTCACCAGTGCAGCATTATAGGTTTGTGGGTCATAGTGGCTTTCTACCAGTAGGAGCTGGACCCCATCAGAGTAAAACTACCTTGTACATAAGTTGGAGTTCCTTGCACTAAACTGGGAAAATGGGTCATCGTTGACCAGTTTCATGAATACCGCTATGGGGCAAAGATATTGGTGAAGACTGACAATAACCTGTTGACCTATGTACAGACTTCAGCTAAGTTAGATGCCACCGGGCAACGGTGGCTTTCTGCATTACCAGCCTATAATTATGCTGTCAAATACAGACTGGGCCTGAACCATATTGATGCTGCTGCCCTATCACGAAGGTCCACTTCCAAGAGTGATTCGTTCAGACTGTCTGAACCTGACATCTGAGCATTGTGCCAAAAGTTTGATAGAGATGAAGAGATGTCTGTGGACACAGTGGACTGTTTAGTAGATTGCTTGAGCCCTTCTGACACCTGCATACTGGCTGCTTATTGCCACTTCTCTGCTCTAGATATTAGTGCACTACCTCAGTTTGACAATGACAGCATTCTGTGGGCTCAATCTCAAGATCCTATGATTCAGCCAGCACTTGATGCCCTCCGTGCGGGGAAGGATGTGTCTAAATTACATTCCACTGACTTGCGAACTGCTTTATTGTTTAAAGAAGGCTCCAGATTGAAGTTGCTCAATCAGTTGTTGCATAGAGAGACAGTAGATCATAGTGGCAAAGTAGACAAGCAACAATTGGTCCTGCCCATGGCTTTTAAAGATTTGGTACTGAGGTCCCTCCACAATCACATGGAGCACCTCGTTATTGACAGAACCCATGATCTAGTACAATCTTGCTTCTACTGGCCCAAAATGGGGGCCGATGTTGAGCACCATGTAAAGACCTGTAGTCACTGCCTGCAAAGAAAAGCCCTGCTTTCAACCTTACTGGGATCAGTCTCTATCCCTTCTGTAGATACTATGTGCCCCACATGCTTCACAGAGGTTTGGAAAAACTGGCACTTCTCAATTGATAGCTTGAGGCTGAAGTCTTCTAGTCAGTCTAGGACTTTAAACAGTTGATTCTCATGCTCCTCTAGGGTGCTCCCAAACACAAAAGTCTGCCTCCCTTGTTAATATTACTACCAGCACCCCATAGAACTAGTTGGCATAGACTTCTTGTGTTCAGAACCTGATCAGCGGAACATTGGCAATGTGTTAGTGGTTATGGATCATTTCACATGGTACGCACAAGCTTTTCCCACCAGCTGCAGCTTGACTTCAAGCGCATCAAAGACTGTTTCAGTTCTCATAAACTTGTCCTGAACCACAACAAGACTAAAGCCATGTCCTTCTGTAACAGACGGAGCAGGCACAACTCTGTCCCTCACCATCAAGAACCACGTTGGGAACCCACTCAAACATGTCAAGGAGTTCAAGTACCTTGGTATTACCCTGGATAGTACCCTCTCCTATACTCAGCATATTGACACTGTTGCCAAGTCCGCCAATATACGGATTGGACTACTATACAAACACAAGCACTGTATGCCTGCGGATGCCCTTAAACTAGCCATCTACAGCTCTGTCACCTCTATCATTGACTACGGCCTTGCCATCTATGGCTCTGCCTCAACAAGTGCCCTCTGCAGGATCTCAGTTTCTCTCAACAAAGCCTGTAGACTACTAACGGTGCGGCCTGACAAACTCACACCTGTGACCTCTATGCACAGGCCAGCTGGCTACCCCTACTCAGCAGAATACAATACCAGACCTGCTTACTTACCAAAAAGATTCTTCTCATTCTCATGCCACCTGATATTAGCTCACTCCTTACTACCTACAGTGGCACTCAACAAACATGTGGTGCCCAATCTCTAACCTTTCAGGTTCCCAGATGTCATATCTCCATGGGTCAGTGGTCCTTTATCTATAGAGCCGCTCAATGGTTCAATTACCTCAATAAAGAAGCACTTTCCTCTACTACACTTGGACCCTTCAAAAGGAATCTCAAACTTTACCTCACCTCTACCACTCAATGTGACTGCTTCTCTGTACAGAGATCTCTCTAAACACCTCCCAGCTCACTCATGTCTCATAGCCCGCCCTTTCCCAGTCTCATTCCCTTTGGCACCGGGCCTTCCTTGTGACTTCTTTCCTGCTTCACATCTCCACTGGCACAAGACATCTTCCACCACCATCAGACAGTGGCCCACTAGCCTGCCAACTTTCTCTCCCGGTCGCAAGCCTGCAATACTAACTGCCTATGGTGCCCTCTATCTCTTATTGTTACCCCAGCCAGCTGCCTACTCAAGCTGCTCGTTATATGAATATTATCTCAAAGTATGTTATAACTGAGTATCTTTATTTTTTCTTTTAGTTGTTTTGGTTGTTTATTGTGCATTCTTTTACTACCTCTGTATGTATGTTGACCCTCATCCTTTGACGTGGAACCTTTGTAAACGAGCAGTTTCTGCTCAAAGGTATTTGTAATCCAAGAATTTAATAACTAAATAAATAAATAAGATCAAAAGGCATCTACCATGGCCAAAGTGCTAGTGGAAAATTTCTTTGTCTTCTATGGTGCCCCCCAGCAGATCCACTCTGACCAGGCAGAGACTTTGAGAGTCGACTAATCAAAAAAATGCTCTCTCAATGGGGGGTGAGGAAATCAAGAACCACCCCCCTCACCAACAGGGAGATCCTCAACCAGAACAATTTAATTGCATCCTGCTAGACATGATGGGCACCCTCCACCCAAAGGACAAGCATAAATGGAGCCAGCAGATTAGCACCTTGGTATATGCATATAATTGCACAAAAAATGATGCTACCGGTTCTCCCCCTACCACCTCATGTTCGGAAGAAAGGCCCAGCTACCAGTTGATGTCTGTTTTGGGGTCTTTCCAGATGGGGTCTGAGACGAAAACTACCTGCAACATGTACAAAAACTGAAAGCTCAATTGAACCATGCCTATCAACTGGCCCAGACAATGGCAGCCAAGAGAAATCTAGCCAACAAAGAGAAGCATGATAGAAAAGTAAAGACTCAAAAGCTTTGTCCTGGAGACATTGTGTTGTTGCTCAATTTGGAACTGTATGGTATACACAAAATTGCTTATCGATGGCACCATCTTCCCTATGTAGTAGTTGGAAAGTTGGATGATTTACCAGTGTACCAAATGCGCCCAGAGAATAACTCCAAAGCTGTCAAGACCATGCACCATAACCATTTGCTACCTATCGGCCAAGTCATAATTGAGGCTGAACCCTCAGAGATTGATTTCTCTGGGCCAGTGACTCATGCTGCTGCAAGAAAGAGAAAAAGTCAACCTACCCCAGTGGTTACAAGTTCAAGGTTTCTTCCACAGCAGATTCAGAATGATAATGACTGTCAGTACACCTCTGATGAAAGTGAATGTGACAATGCCTATTACCCCTCTTATGAACTGAGTCAGCAGTTTCGAGGTAACCCTATGACTAATTGCAGGGATGAAACTGGAACTTCTGGACTGACTTATCCCCCAGCTTATCCCCAGCTGGACTTCTGGACTGACTTGTCCTTGGAGCCAATGCTCCCAGAAAGTGAAGTGCAAAGTATCACGTCTGAAGTTGCTGAGTCTCTGTGTATTGTGGAACTGTATGATTTGCCTGAAGGAGGGGATGATGATTTGAGTCTTTCCAGTGACATACCAGAATTTGAGGAACACCATGAGAGTGCTGACAACCCCACTTCAGTGCCTTAAAGTTTGATTGCGCCTGAGCCTTCACAAAATTAGTCAAGTGTTGTAGAAACAGAGCCTGCAGATCAAGGAGCTGACAGTGTCCCAAGTTCAGACATTCTCATCCAGGCAGAGGCACCCCTCACAAGTGACTAGAGTCTCCAGACCAGTGCTGAGAGTACAGAGACTGTAGTCGTCCCCTTCAGAAAGACTGGCTGAGCTGTCAAGCCAGTAATATGCTTCAGTTATGATTCTCCCAGCAGGCCAGTGGATTTACTGTCAATGTGGTTCGCAAAGGGGTTTATGCTTCTCAGAGCTCACTGCCTAAACTGAGTCTAAGTGCCAATTCCAGCTTGATTGTTCTGCCTTCTAGGTATGGTGCCCCTGCCCCACCTAGTCCCAAGTTAGCTGATAGGGAAGGCCCATTCTTACATTGTTCAATGTACAAGAGGTCATTACATGATTCCACATAGTAATGTGTAAATTATATGTGTGAAATATGCATGATTTATTGTCAGAATGGATATAGTATTATGAAGTGTAGAGAATATGTATAGTAAAGGTATACGTTTCTGTCGACTGATGCATCAGATGTCACTTGCATAACATGCTAATGGTATAAATGTCTTGTATAGTTTGCATTTGCAATATTGTGATGGTACAGACTTGAAGCGGACACCAAGTTTTCTCCAATCAGTGAAGGGTGTAACCCCCCCTACAAATCTGGATTCCCAAAAAGTCTTCCTTGAGCTTGCCTAAATGCTCACTGCCTGGCTGGTGTCCTGCATTTTAGAAGTTTAAATGTGATTGCCAGAGTGCCTGTATAGCCTCTGTGTACTGTCTCTTTAAGAGCTGCCTGGATTGCAGTCATAAGTAATCTGAGAGGGAGCTCTGTTGTAAGATGTAACTATTTGCTGAAAATCATTTAGAGTGATAATGATAATTTAGTTTGTCTAACCTGACTTCTCTGCAGCAAGGACTGTTTTGTTTATCTCCACTATCTTGGTCCTGGACTGGCGAATTGGAACAATCAGTACTGGTGGGACATAAAATGGAGCTGGACAGCAGGAGCTGTCTGGAGTCAAAATCTGTAGGAATTGTACTTTGGGGTTTTTGGCGCTTCTTGCACCTGAAGGGGGAGCCTTTGTTGTGACTGATGGACAGATCAGCCAACTGAATGTTTGTATTCTGGGGAAAGTCCCATTGAGTGAGAGCTAAGTTGGGAGCTGAAGAAGCAACAGCTCGAGACAGTTGAGCAGCCATCTGAGTAGTTTCATCCAGGAGAACTGTGGAAAGGCCTGAGTTTTTACCTGCATGCCAGCCTCCTGCCCTGAGAAGAAGTGAATCAGTTTGGACTGAATTCGAATTTGTGAAAACGGAGTAATCCACTGAGTTGTGACCAGGATCAACCTGAAGAAGATCAAAGATTTGCTGAATGCATTGGCCTGTCAGGATTTTCAGCTACCTCTAAACTCCCGGTGTGTGCAGAGACTTTGCCATTGTGACCAGAGAGCGGTTTGCCTGGTATAGTAGAATCCCTTACATGTAAATGTTCTGCATGTTTATAGTAGGTCATGATTTGGTTCCCCACTGTGTGAATTGTGTTCTGCTTGCTGGAAGTTATATCCAGCTCAAACAGACTGAATCCATGTTCATCTCCATACGGCCTGGGCCTTGCCACACTGGCCCTGCCAGACTACCCCAGTGCACAGAGAAAGCCATCAACGAGAGACCTGCCTGGGGATAAGCCCCCTGCTCCATGCTTGAACAGGAATGATGCCTCGATGAATCATGTGGGCCCTGATTCTCCTGTCACTCCAGATGAAGCACCTGCAGTCTCAATTTTCATCCAGCCTGTGTCCAGTCTTGGGTATCATGAGTAACCATCAGGTGTAGCTCCCTGCAACAGCAGCTTAATCTAAGTGTGTCATCTGATTGTCTTGTTGTTTCTTTTCTTTCATGACCTTAGCCCTCCAGCTCTGGATTACAATTAGTGTGTGGTGCATGTTGTTTTCTTCCATCACAGGGCCCCAACCAGCAGCGACGCCGGTCTACCCTGGGCAACGATCCTGGCTAGCCCACCTCTTGTCCACCTGGGTACCCAGAGTGTGTGACTGTTTAGGGACTCTGAAGTGCATGCATAACCATTTGATTGATAGAGCCTTTAAACAAATCAACCTGATTACTCCCCTCCCTTGTTCAAGTCCACTCAATAAATCAGATCTAACTCTTTTTGCATTTAACCTGACTGTGGTTCCAGTCTATGCCAAGAGTACTGTACTGTTGCTATTTGGTTTGCATAACCTTGTTTCACAGGGGTGTCTCCAGGGTCAAGCTAGATGAACCTGCCCTATCGGTAAGTGCAAACAGTGTGGGGACTTGCCTGGTGTACAAGAGGTATTGTGAAAGTGATCACTGCATACTGTTCAGGTCACTAGCAGGGAAAGAGGGGGATTACAGTGTCCCGGAGGGCTGTGCCCAGGTTAGCTTGACCACTACCAACCCTGACCTCTGGGTGGAGGCACCTGTTTCATAACTCAGGCCCCTTAACCTGCTACTAGCCAAGTAGGCAGGGTTAGTAGCACTTGGGATAGCGCCACCTCGGGGTTACGATGGCCTCAAATGTAAAGATGAAGTTCCATAGTCAGCTCCATGTGTAAATTTAATTTGTAGTAAAGGTAGATCATTTATCTGGTTGATTCTGTTTCCCATGAATGTAAATGTAAGTGGCGAGTGTGTGTTGTACTATGTCTGGAAGGAGAGGGAGCTCAGTACAAAGGCCTTCAAGTAATCATAGAAGGAATGGTGCAGGGAGGAGAGGTGTGTCTACATTGGGGACTGTGGGCCAAGCTAGAAGGAAAAGAACCTATGCTGAGGTGATGGCCTGCTTTCATCAAGGAGGTAACCACGGTCCTCAGTGGATGATTCAAATGTTACTTGATAGACAATTAAAGTAGCCAGGGGAGAGTGATGGAAGAAATAGAGGAGGCAGAAAGTGGGCCACTACAAGCTGAGACAGAGAATAATGAGATACCAAGTGGAGAGAGTCCTATCAGGATGCAGGTTATTCAAGGAAGCAATGGGTTAGCAAAGAAAGAAGGGGAAAAGAGCAGCCAGAGGAGAAAGATATGGAAGGAGAACATTTGGAAAAAAGAGAAAGTGGTAAGAAGAGAGGTGAGGGCTGTCAAAATGTTGCATGGTCTGCATCAGAAGCCCTATGAAGAGAGACTGAAAGAGTTCAGTATGTAAACCCTGGAGGAGAGGACGGAGAGTGGGGATGTTATGGAGATCTTTAAATACCTCTTGAGGTTCAGTAAGGTACAAGAGGGAGATATGTTTCAGAGAAAAGGGTGCTGTAGAACAAGGGGTCATGATATGAAACTGGAAGGAGGCAGAATCAGGACAGATGTGAGGAAGTAGTTCTTCACAGAAAGGGTGGTGGATTCCTGGAACAGCCTTCCATGGGAGGCAGCAGGGATAAAACCAGTGGTGGGTTTCAAAAATGTCTGGAACAGGCACAAAGGATTCCTAGGAGGAAGGAAGGGGTGGGTGGTGGAAGAGACAGTGCTTCAGGGAAAGTTTGGTCTGCAGCAAAAGTGATCATAACTAAAAATGGACAGACTGGATGGCCCCAGCAGACATTATCTGCCATTAGTTTATATGTTTATGTAACTCCCCTTGGGATATTACTAGTCCATTCACCCCTCCTGGGCTTTTTGTGGCCTAATTCGGCCCAGTAGGGAAAAGGGCTAATTCTTCTCAGCACTCTGTTGAATCCTCCTGCAAGTCTGGAGGTCACCACGGGTGCATGGGGGGAAAACACCCAGCTGTTTAGGCAGGAGGGGTAGTTCCAGTTGGAGGAGTAAACAACAAGGGAGTGAGTGTAAGTGGGGGCTGGGCAGGGATGATTGTTCATTCTGGCCCCACTCTAGGAGCCAATAGTCACATGCTGCACAGTATCTTGGAAGGCAGCTAAAGTCAGGAGGGGAGCCAGCAGCCACAAGTGATAAAGTGCCCTGGCAGCCTGCACAGATTTGTGTAGGGATTCAGTGGGCAAGAATACAGCAGGGAGTGTTGTGTCCAGAGAATGAGTTGCCTTGGATATCCATGAGATGTGTTCCCCTTTCTCAGTCCAGTGACAGTTGCTTCCAGTTCTGGTAAAGGATGTAGGGCTGATGATGGAAACCCCAAATCCCAAAACGGTGAGGATTGCATGTTCTGAGGGGGAGCCACTTAGCCAGTGCAGAGACACAGAAGAGAGAGAGAGAGAGAGAGAGAGATGGATATCATTGAGAGTTTTTGGTGCCTGTCAAGAATAATGGGCTGTTAGGCATTGTGAACTACTTTGTGACTTGTACTGCCTTCAAACGTTTATGACCATAGCGGTCCTGACTTAATGCTGTCCTAAAGACTGTGTGGCCTTCTTGGTACAGGTAAAAGCTACTATTATGGCAGAACCAGCCATGTGAAAGTTGAATGTGTTCCCCATGAATTAACTGGTGCTACCCAGAGCTATGTGTGAATATGTTTACGAATCTGGGATCCCTGTTGTTTCTTTAAGTTCTGCTTGGATATTCTGTCTTTGAAAGGAACTGTTTAATATGAATAAACCTATTGTTTTCATACAGCACCAATAAGGAAAAGGGACCCTGTGTGTGACATCTGGGCCTGGGTAATGTGAGCATTGGAAGTGCTTCTGCTGCTGTGGGCACCCTCTCTCCATGGATATATTCCATTCATACCCCTAGACACAGGGAGAGAGGGCTACATTTCAATGTATGACAGGATATGTGATTCAAATGGATAAGGCACACAGCTGTTACAGTTTTGCACTTGTGCAGTTAGTTTACAGAGCAAGTTTAGATACAAATGTGTGTGGTGGTGATTGGGAGGAGGGGTAAGGAGATGCAGGCTTAAGGATTAGATGAAACAAAAAACAAATCAAATACCTGCGTGCTGTATAGTACTATGCACTCCATCAAACCCAGGAGTGATGAACATTACACAGAGTGCATGTTCTGTAGGTTACAGTCAGTGATTTCAGAAATACAAATTTTTTTAATCAGGCCATCAGCCTCCATTCAATACACAAAGTAAGCTTCATTTATAAAAGTCTGGGAAATAATTTAAAAGTTTAAGCTGACAAAAAACGTCAAGTAAGTATTCATGTTTGGTCAGCTTCACCTTTCAGAATTTCCTTTTATAAGCATGGGGGAGAAGAGAGAGAGAGAGAGAGAGAGAGAGAGAAAGAAAGAGAGAGAGACAGAGACAGAGAGAGAGAGAGAGAGAGAGGGATATGAACTACGATGTCCCCCAACCCACCACAGGCTGGGGTCCAGGGGCTTCCAAGGACCCCATAAGCTATCAGGTTTTAGATGCATTCTAGTGCATTTTCAGGGTCATTTTGAGACTGTTTGGCTGCTTTTAAAGCCTTCTTTGACTTGTCACGAACAGCCAATATCAATATCAAAATAACTACTTTTTATTTTCTTTAAAAAAATTGTCAAAACTGAAGCAAAAAATTCCAACTTCAGCCACTCTTCACATATTTGGCTATATACCACTTCTCTTGAGTACAGTCAGCTGTCACAGTACCAGGCATTGCACTTGTTACCTTGCAACCTGCACAGAAGACTCTGCCCCACCCCAACAGTGCACCACAAAGTCAGACATGCAAGGCGGTGAGAAGGGCACACAAAACACCAACCTGGAGGTGCATGTGTCTGTCACACATCAGACACATACACAGACCATCCATGCCAGAGAATGGAACTGATTCACAGAACCCACTGTAGGGTCCCTCAAGGACCAACATTGACACAGGATATATACAAACTAATAAATGCTTTATCTGCATGTACACTGAACTGAAACAGTTGGAGCAGGGTGGGTAAGACTCAGCAGGGACAGCTACATGAAATACAAGAGATATACAGTGGCATCAGAGACCACAGACTTGACATGCAGCAAGGGTTCAGCAACATGTGAGACCTTGGACAATGGCATCACCATAATTATCACTGCTCTACAGCAGTATGATGTTTCCCATTCATATCCTATACATGGCAGTCAACCCCCAGATCCCCATATGTCATACACTGGAACCACAGCACCATCAAGCACTGCAGTGCAAACCATACATGACAGCCAACCTGCCGGGCTACCTGGCCAAATGTAACAGATGATGAGCTAATGCCAAGCACACCCTGTGGCATGTACACAGCCCAGTCACATGGCAATGGAAGGGGCAAATCCAGTTGTAGGCTCATCCCACCCTAAACACGCACTCAGAAGTCATCCCAGACACCAAATCCAAGAAACTCACATGACCTAGTGCCTCATCTGAATGCAGCACACACTTTATTGCTGAAGAATTTCCATCCACCATCAAATGCATGTAGACTTCATTTCTTGGGTTCCATTCTCGCTCCCAGTGGGGGGATGAGAGGCTGGTGGTAAGTTTGGGGGAAAGAGAGATCAGTCGAGTCTCTGGACACAACCCAGACCCTCACCATCAGATAAAGTCATTCAATATGAAGAAAATTATTAAGATAAAACAGCAGCACATTTACCTCACTGCTCCTTTTATGATAAAGCCAGGATAGTTATTAATTTATATTGTTTTGTTGGCACTGACCATCTAACTCATTCAGTTCCAGCTAAGCCATGACTCCCACTTGTGAGAATTTTTATTTATTTAAAAGTTTTACCAGGAAAGACATACTGAGCAGACTACCGCTCGATTCCAGATGCATCCTGGGGGTAGAGGGAATGGGATAGTACATACAAGTAAACATACAGAAGTTTTAGAACAGCAAAATTTACATAGGTTACATACAGTATGTACAAGGTTTAATAATTTCAGTGATAAATGATCTCGAAGTAGTATGTACAAGAGGCAAGAAACAGAGAGAGAGAATTAATCCCTCACAGACTCATATGGCGTGACTAATTGGCTACTCATAACTTACTCTCCACATAGTACCAGCCATACCTCCAGTCATACAGTTACAGCTAGCCACTTACTGGGTTAGAGGATTTCTGTAGGACATTCCCCTGATTGCAGATCTTTCACATGAACAAAAAGTACCAACTTCAAGATGAGAACAAAGTTATCATTGCCAGGTTATAAAGTTACTAATCCTTCATGGGGAATACATTTGAACACACACTACTGCTTTACCACATTAAATAATATAAATAAGTCCACTATACTGCTCTGTCATGGAAAAATTATATAAATAAGTCCACTATACTGCTCTATCATGGAAAAATACATAGTAAAAGCTGGACCCCACTGAAAATGAGAAATTACCTCTTATTTTCACTGTCCTGGATAAATGCATTATAAAAATGGGTAAAAGGAGGACCCCCATGGGAATAAAAAAGATCTTGCATCTCAACTGTACTATCCTGTGTAAACACAGTGTAAAAACTGGGTCAGACAGAACCCCACTGCAACCAAAATATCACAACTCATCAGGGCTATCCTAAGTAAATATATTGTAAAAGTGTAAAAGCAGGACCCTACAGCAGAACCCCCCTGAAAAGCAGATCTGAAAAAGACTGATGAATGGACCAGCAAAAATGGCATGTCCTTCAATTCAGACAAGTGTGTTGTCATGCGTTTTGGGGAAGCAAATGAGGGATATACCTGTACATTAAATGGTATTCAACTCAAAACAGTGGAAAGTGAAAAGGATCTCAAGGTAATAGTTACAAATGACCTCAATTTTAGTGAACGAAGCAGTGAAGTTGTTAAAGGGACAAATAAACTTATTAGATGTATCATTAAGGCCTTCAATAGTAGAAAATGAGCTTGAATTGACCCCCTGTATAGGTCGATTGTCAGGCCACACCTAGACTATGCCACCCCACTGTGAGTCCTTATCTTAGGAGGGACATTAATGGACTTGAGAGGGTACAGGGAAGGGTGATGAAGTTGATTGATGGCCTGGGGGGATTTGACCTATGACAATAGGTTAAGGGAACTGAAGATTTACCCGCTGAAGCTCATGAGTATTGTGGGTGACCTACTCCAGATATATAAAATCACCAGGGATAGTCAATTAATGCGCAGTCATGAATTCCAAATAAACAGTGGGACTGTTGTACTTAGAAACCACAGTTATCAGCTGATGCTGACATATCCAAAAGGAATCTCAGGAGGTATTTCTTTATCCAGTGAATAATTCCACTATGGAAGGGCCTACTGAGAGCTATAGCAGGGGCCAATACTTTTTATAGTTTTAAATGCAAGCTGAACCATCTCTTAACTGAATATGGGATTACTTGATCTGCTAGTGCAGGAGATGGATGCAATGGGTGAGCACCTTCTGTTCATCTTATTTCTCCAAGTATAGCTCCAAGTATGTTGCATGTAAGCTGATCTGTCCTGGGAAAATACATTGTAAAAGCATCCAGATCACTCATCCTGTAGCTGTCAGGTATAGTCTTGGGGGGTGTAGCGGCTCCCCATAAGGGCAACTGCCCCCCTCCTGACTCACCCTCTCAGGCACCCCACTCCCAGCCCTGGTCACATAATACAAACTGTAGCAACAGTGATGACTGACACAGCCCTCTGCTTACCACTTCAGCTGATTTCCATCTGTCGATCTCTGAATAATCGCAAGTATTGTACAAACACCTGTGTCTACTGGACTTACAAATGCTCACTGGCAATTAGATGGTGGCTGGCCAAGGTGGAGAGCAGAGGGCTGTGTTGGTCACTGTCACTAATGCTGACTTTAGCTAAGGTGATCTGAGTTGGGGGTGTGGGGAGGAGGGTCCTGAACAGATGGATTGACAGAAGATCAGATGCACTTAGAAAATAGGCTTAGAAATTCCTGAACACTGATTAGCTGATGCCCCGGTAAGGTGGGCATGTATCATACAACAGAGCATGGCTTAAATAAGTGCCAGTCTTGACTGACATGATCACAGAAACCATGAAGCAAATTGGAATGTTCAAATTTGATTTGCCACCAGTTTTTCTCTCCAGTTTAGTGGACAAGTAGGTGGTTGGCCAACCCCCCCTCTCCTTTTCAGAATTTCTACAACCATTTTCTGAATCAATACTATGCACACATTAAAAAAAAAAATGGAAGAAAAAAAGGAGTTAATACAATCCCCTACCAGAGAGAGAGAAAGCACCATCTCCGGTAACACAGCCGTGTATGAGAGCAGTGGTAATTTCTTTGTTTTCGTATAGCTCTTCCTCTCTCTCTCTCTCTCTCTCTCTCTCTCGATATTTAGTCCTGCTGTTAAAGAAAGTCTCAGTAACCAGAAGCAACACTACAGCATCTTGTCAGAGGGGAAAATTGACTCAAACCCTACTAAGCAAGGAGGCACTGTAAGTGGTCTGTGACTTTTGCAAGTAAGTTATTAGTCATGGTAAAGAAGCTGACGCGATGGCAGGCATTAGTTATTATGGTGTTTCAACAGGTGGGACAGGACACAATGCAAAAATTTGGGTTTGAAGGGATTGAGCTGAAAAATAGAGGGCTTGACAGTATGATTGTCCTTGAGTAGAGAGAATTATGCTTTTTTTATGCTCCTCTAATTACACCTTTCACCGCAACCATGCTGGTTCATGGGTGGGGGGGCATGACAACCAGCTGCAAAGGCAGAACTAGAGAATCCAGTAGAACATGAAGGGCCACTTTCTAATGACCACGTAAAACTCTTCCTGGCTCCTTCAGCATTCACATTTGTAAAATCCACTGCCCAGTCTGCTCCAGACAACACTCCCCCAACATACGCACACAAAAGACACTCTGCAGAGTTCTTCGCACAGTGCAGCACCATTTAAAAATTAAACTGCCTTTTTTAACCATGAATACCAAAATAATGAATAGGCATGCTGACAAATTGCTTAAAACCCCAAACATGCACTAAAAACAAAACTGCAGCTGTTGTCTTTCTCTGGCAGCATCCACAGGAAACTCAAGCACCCTCACTCCACCAATGGTACTGAAGTTATGGCAAAAACAAAACACAGGACACTGTTACAGTTTAAACTGAGTACTGTGTTTTTGCTACTCAGGCTGATTGTCCAGTCTTTGAGCTCTCAAAATTATCCTCACAAACTAATACTGGTCAACACTGCACAGAAAAGGCAAAAGTAAATTTAAAACAAGTACCTGTTTTATACAGGCTTAATTTGTTTTTGTTTTTCTACCTCCAGATTTGAACTCCTTCTGTCCACATCCCATTCCCACCAAGAAAACATAACATTCTAAAGCAGGAGGAGGAGCTATTGTATTATAAAATAAATGAAACAGCTAAGAGTTTTCAAATTTGAACATAAAATTATCATTTTTTTGAACATATATAATACAGTGGCCCATTTCTAAGTGCAATAATACCCTCTAGGGTGTGCACTATGAGCTATGCCAGACCTTCCAAGGGCTATAAAGCCCTCCACCTGTGATGTCGGGCCACATTACACCCCTGGACGATTTGGTATAGCCCAATAACTCCCACTCTGTTAGGTATTATTGCTTACTTATTTATTTTATTTATTTAGTTTTTGTTAACCAGGTATGTGCACTAGCCATGAAATGACTATTTTCAGGCATGACCCTAGAGAGTACAACAAAAAGGAACAGTGGAACAATAGCAAACATGGGTACAGTAATAAAAAATAGAGGAAACAGTACATCAGAGCTACAAGGATACAATAAGTAGGAACAACAAAAATAATGGCAAGCGTTAAACAAATAATGGCAGCAAGGTTTATAATAAGTGCAGGAGCCATGGATTAGACCTGTGGAATTAAAGGGTTAATAAGAGAGTAGGGTTAAAGAGAGAGGGAGAGAAGTGAGGAAATGTTCAGCTATAACAAGAAAGACTGATAGAAGGAAGTGCACAGATTGTGGGGGGGAACATATCTAATATAGGAGGGAGATATTGAATAGATTGGGGTCAATAGGTCTAGGGTGGTTTGAAGCAGGAGCATTTGCAGGACAGGATTAGATGGTTTCTAAATGTCTTCTTGAAAGCAACATGAGATGGAGCCTGGCGAATGGTTAGTGGGAGGGAGTTCCAGTATTGCGGAGCAAGACAGGCAAAAGCACTGGCGCCTTTAGAGGTGGTGTGTCTAGGGATGAGAACAGGGGCAGAAACTGCTAAGCGAGGTCATAGAAGGATGATTGTTTCTGAAAGAGACCCGCAAGGGATTGAGGAGTTTGAGATCTAATAATGCTATCAGTTATGGAGCCAAAGGCATAAAACCTAGACTCATTGGGTGGAAGCCATCCAAGGTCAGAGTAGAGGATGCAGTGGTGTTTCAGTCTGAGGGAGGAGGATGCATAACAACAGATATTATTGTAGGTGACATCCCATTTCGAAAGACTTGATTTGCATGCAAAGGTATAAGTGGCAACCCCATAGTTAAGTGAGGGCAGAAGTACCCGACGGGCTATGGGGAGATCACCAGACTACTAGAAATATTCAAGATAGCTACAGGATATTCGATAGGGGGTGCAGGAACTACTACACCACTAGGCATATTCAAGACAGCTACAAGACAGGTGATCAGGGGGTGGGAGACCACTGGGCTACCAGGAATATTCAGGACAGCTACAGGACAATCAATCAGTGGGTACAGGAACCACGACACCACCAGGAATATTTGACACAGCTACAGGACAGGTGAATAGGGGGGATAGGGGTACCACTAGACCATAAAGAATATGTAAGACATTAACAGAATGGGTTGGGCCATGCACACATGCTTATGGACCCTTAATGGGCATGCAAATGGGCCATAGCGCCTTCCATACCCAAAGGGATAATTAGCTTGTTATGGCTAAATATGGCCCACAGGGGCCCTGGCATGAAAAGAAAAATATTGTACAAGTAGATACATAGGAGTTAATATGACAAGTCAAAGCAGAACAGTGCATTCAACTCCAGGGTCTGTGCTACCACAAGTGCATAATTAGGCACTACCAAAGGACAGGTATCAGCTACTGTATGTGTAATTCCAGTTTAATGTCATAGTTACTCTATCTTACTGTTTACATGTTTAATTATAGTATTACATAGAGGAGACTCTTGCTTACAGTACCTTGCAAGTCTCAGAGGGAAGATAGCCATTAGACAAAGGCACTAATAAAACTGTTACTTTATTATCAATCATAAGTATTTCCAGATAAACTCCTTACAAATGAAAATAAAGTGTAACCACTCAAATTCTTCCACAGGATTGTTAATACAAAACTTGGACAGAGGGTTACAGAATCTTTACTTATCTTAGTAGGGAAAGTAAATTTAACTTAGCAAACAAATAGATACTAAAAAATAAGACTGCCTGTTTTACACAAGCGGAGGCTCATCACAATAACTGACTGCCTGCCTGTCTGCCTGTCACAGTCCAGTGACCTCATTGCCACAAGCCAAAACCTGATTTCAAATCATCTTGTGCTCCTGGAGTTGTGGGAGCAGGATATGCTGAAAGGCTTATTTTGTTTTTAAAACAGGTATGCCATTGTTTGCTTGATATTCAACTAATCTTATCAGGCCAACTTGTGTTCTACCCCCTGTGGGTCGTGTTTCAGGTATTCTTTGCTTTTTTTTGCAGGAGGATTGTGTAATGCCCACAGGATGCTGAAAGGTGAAGGAACCCTTCAGAAAGGCTCTAGCCTGGAGCACTGTACCCAAGGAAAGAAAAGACACAATAGAAGACAGGCGTAGGATTGTTGGAACATGGAGTGGAGAGTCGAAAACCGAAAACTGGGAGAGGAGGATGGAGAATGGATTTATAAAGATCTATAAGGAACAGTGTTTGGTGATCGCTCTGCTAAAGAGTCTTTAAAGTTCTTATTGACTGCATGTATAATTTTACTGTGGGACTGTGGGAGTGTTTAACTTTTATGCTTTTTGTGAAAATTCTGTGTTGGCACAATATTTTATTACTTATATAACTTTGGGGGCTTGACTTTCAGATCATTTTAAAATTACAAGCTACTCACTTTGACTTGCAGGTGATTTTCTTTTTTTTTCCTTTTTTTGTTTTTCTTAATATAAGGGTTTTTAGTTTAAATTTTAATTAAGGTATGAATTCTCTGAGTTTTTTGTCTTATTTAGTGTTGTTTTATTTTGTTTGCCCTTTTGCTCGTTTCACCTTACTATTTGTCTCCGGTTGGCTATTCAACAGCACGCCTCATTAGTGCATATAACACATGCAGGACGTCTCTGATTCAGATTCACCATTTGCCTGATCAGTTTGTGCTGAACAGTGTAGAAGTGCTGAGCTTGAGCTTGTGCATTTGCACTGAGCTCTTTTTTTTGCTTTTTGCTTTTTAGTGCCTCAATTGATTGACACTGATCACTGCTTTAAACTGCTCTTAAACAAATTGGCATTCAGTGTGGTGCCTTTTGCTTCTTGTGAAGCTTGATTATAGTCTCTTCCTGTTATATCTTTCTACATCTTTTGCACCAATTGGGAACTGACCAGAAGCTTTGAGTATGTTTATAGGAAGCAAGCTATGGAAGTAAGTTCTCGCACCCTGAGATTCTAACTTAAGATATTCACCCACAATATACTGTTCTTACACTGTGTTTTAACTGTTTATATAAGATTTTTAGCCTGTTGTTGCCTGTTTTAATTTTTTTTGTTTTATTTTGTGCTCTACTGTTTGGTTTACTGTGAGGTCAAGTCTAGGGTTATATTAGAGGCACATTTTTACTTAGATTTCTTTATACATTTATATTTTTATATGTTTTGGTTTTGCCTCAGATCTCTGAATTTTGTACTGGCCTGTATCACTGTCTGATTGTGCTGCTCGACAGAGTGGACAAGGCCTGTGGTGTTTCTGGAGGTCTGGGGCATGGCATTGTACAGACTCGGTGCTGCCTTGGAAAAGTGTGGTCTTATGTGTGTCAGCGTGACAGTGAATCTATTTGTTTCAACATTTTACACCTTATAATCCTGATCAACTTGATGAAATTTAGATTCCACTGAAGTGAACTGGTGTTAGTTCACAACTCGAATTGATGGGAGGATTATTTTAGAAGTCCTCTAGAACTTTTTGTGCCAGGGTGACAGTGCTTCTTTTCATCTCAACTTTTTATTCTTCATAATCCTGATGGACCTGATAAAATGGATATCCTATTGAAGTAAACTGGTGTTAGTCTGCAACTTGAATTTGATTGGAGGATTATTTTAGAAGCTTTCTAGAACTTTTAGTTGACCATCTGACTCTGTTTATTGGTCCTTGCTATGGCTCTATAATTTTTATATCTTTTGCAGGATTTTTCAAATTTCTGTTATTGACAAGCATATTTTATATTCAGGTACTTTTGTCATACCCGAGTGTTAGTTAAGACTTAGTGTTTCACACTGTGGTAATCATTTTGTCAGACATCACAGTGGTTACAACGACTCAATCTGTGAATTGTCTGAGTTCAACAAGACAAATTAATTAATTTAATGATAATGATATTGAGATCAGTTCTAAAGTGTGTAAGAGTGATATGAGGGGGCATTAAACCCAGATGCATGCAGCTCCTTTCTCCCCCTAATATCTACAGGTAAGAAGAGTTTGAAGGATGAAAGGACCAATAATAATAGTAATTATACAATGGCAAGAAATAATCTCTCATGATGATTGGTTAATGAGCCCCAGACACAGTGATGTTATTACATGATAACATCACTGTATCTAGGTCAGGCACAAAGGTAACCACACTGCAGAAAAGGATCCTCCTTCTAACTACCCTGTAGCCATCACAGCTCACCTCTGTGTGTACAAGCATCCAGCTTCCTGCCTAACAGTTCACATTGAAATCACCATCCTGCCCCAAATGTCACTTTCTTTTCATAAAAATGGAAACTCTTCTTAAACAGACCATAAATTCTTCCAAAATGACATTGCTTGCGGCTTTGTAAAACAGAAGTTCATACCTGGAGCTGCCGTTCCGTTGTTGCGAACGCACACTTTGGACACTCGCACTTGGCCATCTGTTCCTTGAAAAACACATATTCCAAGTAAAAATAATTAAAAGCCATTAATGATGGCTTTTACATCTCCCTCTCATTGATGAGTTGATGTCAGAGTGTGTGCAGTCCAGACTCACACTGCACCATTCCCGAAAGGCTTGACAGCTATCAAAGAAATGAAGTAAATTAGAATAGCAAAAAAAAAAAAACACACCACTACTTTCCCCTTCATGCAATGTTTGTTGTAACTTTAAACAAAACACTTGAAAGGGCAGAAGTGAGACTGATTCCACAGACCAATACATAAACAAGAAAAAGCATTTAGGACTCAGTAGGCAAGATCGATGTGGCAGCAGCACCACCCAGTGTTGGAAGACATAGTCTGGACTTTTTCTTAAAACATATACCTACATCCACAGAAATCATAGAAAAAATTGATAAAAAAGCATTTTTTCTTTTTTTTGTCTTAAATTAACAAATGAGCCATTGTATAATACCAATAAGGCACTCCAGGGATGTGTGTTATTGTGTAATAACATCACTCCTGGGGTGGTGGAATCACTCGGCTGTGCCTCGTGCTTTAACCCACCCCAGGAGTGACGTTATTACACAATAACACACACCCTGTCATGCCTTATTGCTTAATTAAAGTATTATAGTAGTAATAGTAAAAAAAAAAACTAGTCTTAAACAAGAGAATCGTGATAGTTTTGTGAAGGCTAAACCACAGAAGGTTTTTATAAAAAAAGGGATGCGCAAACATGTGGGTAGTAATAAAACAGATTGTTCCAAGACAACCCATAAATAAATCACAAAAGTCTCAGGTTAACCATTTTAAACAGGTTGAGCTAATTAAGCAGCTTAAGCAGAAAAGCATTCTTTCACATTGTGTAACAAAGGTAAAGAAGGGCAAGAAAGATAGCAAAAAAAAATGCAGGAAGAGGTAAAAGTGATGTTGGGGGGTCAGAGTCTTTTAACACCAATAAATCTTACTTCAACTTCAATTTTTTTTTAATTCAATATACTTTATTTAGATTTTAATACAATACACCAATGGGTATCCAGGGAGAAATTCAGAAGCAATTATATAAAACATTGGAATTCGATAAAGTGAATCCACTCAATCTTATTTTATAAGAGCAACAAACCACCTACCACCCCAAACTCCCTCCCATCTACCCCATCCACCATCTACCCCAATGCCAAACATGGAATTATTATGTAGCTAAGAGTATTTATATACACGTTAATATTACAGTTCACTATGGCTTCCAGGCTGTAAGCAATGCATCTAGGGCCCCCCCATCTGTCTGAGTTGACCCGAAGCCTACTGGCCATCATAGCAATATGTTTTTCCAGTTGCAGAGCCAAAAACACTTCTCTGTGTCATTCTAATATGGACAGAGGTGATTCATTCTTCCAGTGTCTCATAATAATTTGTTTACCCACTGCTGAAACTAGAGCTATGTGGGCCTTTCTGGTTTTAATAGTCCCCAAAGGGAAGCTATTAAACAGGCAAGTCTCCAAAGTAAATAGAGGTTCCAGTCCCAGCAGTGGATCCAAGGAGCTTTTAACATTGAGCCAAAAGGCGGAAACCTTTGAGCAAGACCATGACATATGATAGAGATCTCCAGAATGCCCTTGGCAACGGTGACACTGCGAGGATGGGAGCCTTCAAAGTTTGTGTAATTTTGCAGGGGTAAAATATAGGTTATGCATAATGTTATATTGTACCAAGCGAAGTCTATCTTGTTTAATATACCTATAAAGGTTGCACCATATGTGCTGGCAGGTGCAGATATCTGAAGGAAGAGAGAGTTTGTTAACCCAGTAGTAGCATATACCTTTAGGTAAGCTCGAGTTCTGCAGTTCTTTGTAAACCTTGGATATTGAATGTGCTTGATCCACCACAAGCATAAGGGGGTGCAACTCAGATGCAGGAGTGATATTAGGTGCAGTGCCCATAAAATAGACTATGGCTTGCCTGATTTGCCACCATTTAAAGGGATTTCTGTCTTGGATTTTAAGTACTTGATGACATTGTAATAAGGGTAAGACCTGACCCTCAGGGGCCAGGTCCCAAAGCTTGGCGCCTACTAAAGGGGCCCAAAATGGAGGAGAGATAGGGCCTTTGCCAATTTGGAAGTGAGGATTACCTATCAAAGAAAATGTTCCAGGGATTTATGCCAATCAAGGTTTGAGTGTTTTTGTAATTGGTGTAGGGCCCTAAGGGACCAATAAATGGGAGTGTCCCTTAGGGTTTTGGGAATATATTGTGGTAAAGAATACAATAGAGCGGGAAAAGTACAAGAGGTTTTAAATGCCATGGCTTTCTCTATATCCAGCCAGAGAGGTTGGAATAGTCCTGAATCTCGTGGGCCAGATACAGAAACCCAGTGGGCTAACTTACTAATATCAATCGTACTATAATAGGTGAAAAGGAGGGGAGAGAAAGCCCACCCTGCAATTTTGGGGCAGTGAACTTGAAGTATGCTCATTGAACTCCCTTTCCCCTCCAGAGATATTTATTAATCAAAGCTTGCAGTTCAACAAACCAACGCTTGGGGAGGAAAATACCCAACATACCCAAAAGGTAGAGAATTCAGGGTAATATGTTCATTTTAACTATGCCTACTCTTTCCCAAAGTGATATTGGTAGTGCTCCCCATCTTGTTAAATCTGTTATAAGTGTAGTAATTAATGCAGAAAGGTTCTCTTTCACCATGGTGGAAATCTCTCTGGAGATCTTAATGCCCAAGTATGTCAAGGACTTCTGCTTCCATACCAGACCAAGTCCCTCAGTGTCTGATGGTAAAGTTTTTCCATTCAGTGAAAGGACTTTTGTTTTGGAGGGATTAAGTTTACAATAAGAAACTTTGGAGAACAGGTCAATTTCTCTGAGGAGAACTGGCACACCAGATGTGAGGTCTTCAAAGTGTAGTAATAAATCATCCGCATAGACTGACAAGAGACACCTTTGAGTCCCCACTGCTATACCACGGGGATTCGGGGAGGAAATCAACTTCCAAATAAAGGGTTCTAAATAAAGGTTAAAGAGGTAGGGGGGGACAGGGGACAGCCTTGTCTGGTGTTGCGGTATAGTGTGAGTATGTCTGAGAGTACTCCATTGCTCCAGATATGGGCTGTTGGAGAATGATAAAGGAGTCATACACATTTGATAAAGTCTTTAGGAAAACCAAGTCAGACTAGGACCATAAACAAAAAGTCCCAGGAGTCGATCAAAGGCCTTCTCAGCATCAAAGGAGATCAGAACTGCAGGGATATTGAAAGTAGGTGACGCATGTGGTCACTAGAGGACCTACTAGTCATAAAACCCACCTGTTCAGGGCCTACGATAGTACCCATGATCAGTCCCAGCCAGTTCACTAGCACTTTTACCAGTATTTTGAGATCAGTGTTCAATAGTGATATGGGACGATAGTTTTTCTGGGTATTGGAGATTTTTATCAGGTTTAGGTATGAGGGTAATAATTGCTTCAAGGAAGCTATTGTCAGAATGCCAGTTAGTAAACCAGGAGTTGAACACTTCTGTCAGCAGGGGAGAGAGCTCTGGGGAGCAAGACTTAAACAGATTAGTCGTAAGGCCATCTGGCCCAGGAGACTTATCTAGGGGGAGTTGTTGTATTGCTTGTTCCACTTCCCAGTCATTTATAGGAAGGCCCAGGGGATGCCACATTAGAGGGAGGTAAGGGAGGTCAATTGAATCTAGGAAGTTACTTATTGATACCTGCGTAGAGACCCCATTTCCAGGTACAGTATATTGGTTTTGAAAATATCACCGTAATTCAGTGGCAATTTGTCTAGGGTCTGTGATAATTGGGCCATTTTTTGTTAAACATAGTCCGAGAATGCAGTGTGCTGTTTCTGCCTGTTTGATTCAGATGGTGAGCAGCTTACCTGCACATTCACCAGACTCGAGATACTTGAGTTTGGTTCTGTTCAGAGACAGTTCAGCTTTCTGAGACATAAGGTCAGAAAATTGCATTTGCAGGGCATATAATTTGACCCAGTCCACCTTTAGGGAACAACAGCTCATGTCCCTCTCGATGGACTTAATAGAGAGCAATAATTCCTCTACTTGGGCTTTGAATTGCGAGGTTCTAGTTGATGCAAGGCAGATACATTCACCACATAGTGCACACTTCATGGCTGCCCATACTATAGCTATTCTCTTAACAGAGCCCAGATTAGTGTCTAGGAAATGAGAGATGAAGTCCTTAACATGTGAGAGAGTGACCTGGATTTTGAGTAACTAGCTAGTTAAGCACCATAATGTGTCTCTCTTGACACCTGGCCCTAAGAAGTAAGAAAGGGAGACATGAGAGTGATCCGTTATAACTCTTGGGTGTATTCTAGTATTTAATACCCCTGGGAGAATAGAGGAGCTGACTAGACAATAGTCAATTCTAGAGCAGGTGTGGTGAGGGGAGGAGAAGAAAGTATAATGCCTCTCTGTGGGGTTTAAAACTGTCCAAATATCTACCAAATCCACTCCAGACATTAGATCATTTATGGCTCTTTGAGCCGAGAGAGAGGCCAGACCTTTTAATATCAGATCTGTCTAACTGTAGCGGGGGGATAAGGTTCCAGTCCCCCAGAGGAATGTGGTTTTTGGCAAGTGAGAGACAACTAGATTTAAGAGATGTGTGAAAAATTGGGGTGAATCCACATTAGGGCCATTTATAGACCCTAGAAAGATCTGCTGTGATTCTAACACCCTGTGAAGTAGCAAGAAGCGTCTATTCACATCCCAGACCTCTTGTACCAGTTTAAAGGGCACAGTTTTGGCAACTAATATGGCTACCCTCTCGATCTGAAGAGATTCCCACACCATAGGCTTGACCAACCCAGCCTTTACATAAATAGGAGGTATCTTCTCTCCTAAGGTGAGTCTCCTGTAAATAGGCAAACCCTGTACTGAGGTGTTGTAGATGCCTCAGAATGATTTGGTGCTTGCACCTATCTCTGGCACCCCTTACATTCCATGTTAAAATATTATATGGGTCACTCATTTGCAAGGCATAATTGGCAATCTGTCTAAGGGAACATTGCTGCAAAAAAGTCAGCACATCCCAGCTGACATATTGTGGTTTATGCTTTGTACTGAAGTACTTTGCACTCCCCTCACACTTAAAACATCCCACATAAGACAGACCCACCCCCCCAATATCCCACAACAAAACAATAAACACTACCCCCAGTTCTACAAACTGCACTGGCTTAAATATACTGCCAGGTGATGTCTTAATGCAAACCCATGATCCATCATCCCACTTCCACTTCCCTACCACCGGCATTGTGTTGCACAGAAATCATTAACACTATTAAATTGAGTACAAAAATGGCAACTTAAATATCTTATGTGCAGTCCCGTATGTGAAACCATCATGATAAGTCATTCGCTATCACATTAAAGTAATGTGTCCCCAGATCCACATAGGGCTCCTAGAATCCCTAGGAGCAATAAAAAAAATAGCAGTAAGTCCGAGGAAGTGTGTTGCAAGTGAAAAAAAAACAGAATTAAATTGCGACCCCTTGATGCTTCAGGTTAAGCAGGTTGCATACATCTTAAATAATGGACTTCTGTTAGATTCACAGAGGCACCTCCATATTGTCACCTGGATGTGGATAGGGTAATTTCCAAGAGGTGGTAAGGATTACTTAGCAGATCCAAAAGGTAGAAGGAGTACAAAAAATTCAAGGAGCAACCAGAATTCCCATGCCGTGGCCAAGCGATAGTCTTGACTGAAAGGGAAGTCTGTATTTGAACATGCAGTCTGAACAGGTTGCAGCGTTTCAGCTAAATCCACACTGAAGTATGTCTCGCAGAGTTAACCAACTTCTTTTTCCCCTTCAGCAAGTTGTCAGCAATGATAACCGAACACTTGAGAAGTGTAAGGATATTGAGAGTACTCACTGCGATCAATACCCGAGATCCCACCACCAGTTCCAGCATTAGAATTAGCGTCACTTAAACAAATCTGGTATGAGTTTTTTTAGCTCGAGGAGCACCTGGTCTTGTGATTCAAATGAGTGCCACTGATCCCCAATCTTCACTTGAAGTACCACCTGGTAGCGAACTTGAAACTGTTTCCTTGCAGCAATCAACTTACAGATGAGTGGGTGCAGCTCCTTCCTCTTCACTCGTACAGACTATGGCAGATCATGGGTGAATCGTACTTTACGATCTTCCCATAGCATTTCTTGAAGGGCTTTCACTTGTGCTAAAATGTACTGTTTATCTAGGAAGTTGAGTAATTTAATGATCAGTGGCCTGGGTGATGAGCCGGGCGGTGGTGGTGGGTGAAGCACTCTATGTGCTCTCTCTATGACATATGTGGTGCCATTTGGGGAAGGGCCTGCAATCTTTTCACAGAGCTTTTGGAGAAACCGAATGGGGGAGCTGCCTTCCTCTTTTTCAGAAATCCCTATAATTAACAAATTGTTCCATCGGCTTCTCCCCTTGAGGTCCTCTAGTTGTTCTTCTAGTTTTTTTAACCTCCTGGTAGCACTACTGTGATCAAATTCTGCCTTATCTTGTTTTTCCTCCAAGGAGATAAGTCTAGTTTTGGAGCCACAAACTATCTTTGTAAGGGAATCCACTGAGGAATGTATTTGGTGAAGTTCCTCTGATATGACCTCAAATGAGCTCTGCATCTGCTGCATAATTTCTAAAACTCTTTCCTCAGAAAGCGCCATTGGCCCTGTTGGAATTTTGCTACCACCAGCAGCCTGTTGTTTAGACCTCTTTGTGAATTTATCTTTTTCAGGCATTGGAGGAGGCAAGTGCCATGGAGGAGCTTTGAGCATATACACTTCCATTTTTTAGAGTTTGCAAGCTTCTAGATGTTGTCACACACTAGTTCTTTAGATCTGGAGTGGCGTTCAATTTCAATTTAATGGATTAGCAGTAGAAATAGGCAATAGGGATGCGGAGCGACGGAGCTAGCTGCAGATCATTAGGCTGCCATCATGTGACTTCAACTTCAAATTTAATGGCTTCTGTAAAATCTAGGTTTGTTGACTCCATTTTTGTTGAAAACAGTTCTGACCCCCAACTGTTTGAACTTGACACCGTAGCACTGATTGAAATAGGAAAAAAGCCAGATTTGTTAACAAATTTTGATCAAAGGTCAACAAATGTCCCTGAAGTGAAGGGAGATGCTGATTCTTCATCAGCATCTTTTTGAATCTTTGAATTGGCTACCTCCTGGTGATGAAGAAAGACTCTTGACAGACAGACTTGTTATAAAAAAGGCGCCCTTGATAATAATCAATCCACCAATACTAACATAAGTGAAATAATGTGAGACCTACAAAATGCAATACTTGGACTAAAATCATTAAATACTGATTTAATTTCAAAGCAGATCCCAAGAGTGGAGGTAATTGCCCTGAACAATCATGTTCCTAGGGTAATTGATCCAGCAACTCCAGGTAACTCTAAGGAAGAGGTCTCAATGATGTCTTATCCAACAACTTTTAGTCAGGATTTAGTTAACATAATGAAAAATCAACATGCAGCTAATTTAATTTTGATGGGGCAATTTGTGGTAGTAAGAGAAGAGCTGGATAACTGGAATGGAACATAGCTGTTAATGGAGCAAAAATGGAGGATATAATTAGATTACTAATCAACATTCATCCACCAAGAGATTCATCCTCTATCCCCTTAATAGCTGCCAAGGATTTAGGAAGCTCAGTGGAAACAAATAGTTCTGAGTCCTTAATACTTATGAAGGATAAGCCAAACAAGCAGAACAATTGGTGGAGGGGGAATAATAGAAAATCATTAAATAAAATTGAAAGGAAATTTAAAAAATGTTGGAAAATTCAAAATTCAACAATCAAAACACATTAGTAATAAGGATATATTTGATATACAAAACAAAAAAAAGAAGAAAAAGAAACATAGAAACAAGAAATCTTGGGCTTGTTCCCTTGGAGGCTCCTGTATTGTTAATAACAATACAGCTGATCTAAAATTGAAAGATGCTAATGGGGAACAATCTGCTGAAGTTGTACAAGCTGTGTTCAGTGAGTCTGAACTTGCTCAGCCCAGTGAGCAGGTTGCTGGGAAAATTGAAATACAGGATACATGCCAAAAAGAAAACAATGAAAATAGGGTAGAATTTGACAGCAGTGATAACAAATTTCTGATCACATTTGATTCTTAAAGTTATATAAAAATCATGGGTCTGTAGTTGGAGCCTGATAAGTCTGAAGAGCATTTATAGAGACAGGTTATCACCCTCCTTAGAGACACATTGTTTCTTTCTGTGGAGGATGAGGATCTTTACAGTACTAGAAGTACATCTTCATTGGAAAGTACTACAGTTATTAAAGTCTTTAGTTGTCATAAAAAAGTCCTCTACTATCTTTGGAGAAACATAGCAGGCTATTGCTTTGGGAATTTAAGTTTTGAGATAGTGGATGGTTGTGATAAAAAACAAGAAGAGGTGAGTGATGGGGGAAGCATACCTGTCTCACTTTATTTGGGTTAAGACAGATTTATTATTTATTTAGTTAGTTTTTGTTGACCAGGTAAGTGCACTAGACAAATCCTGCCTATTTTCAGGCACGACCCGGGGGAGGGGATACAGATGAATGCCAACTGACCTTGAACCAGATTAAGCTGTTGGTGGTATTTTTTTTTTAGTGAATGAGGGAAATTTGTCCAGGACACTGGGGAAATTCCTCTACTGCATTGCTGGTGGTTGGGGGAGCTGCTGGTACTACATTTGGAATGGCAGTTTGTGCTGACCTCTCAATGGAGAAGGACGTTCTTTCTACTATGGGCCCCAAGGATTTGCCTGGAGAATCTGAGCTAGACCGATACCGAGATGCGATTTCTGAGCCTGTTGCATCTGTAGAACCGTTCAGTGATATGCACGGTGTGATCTGTGCAGCGGAAGATTTATTACCTGACCAAGGCTCACTGGGTAAAGTTTTCTTTTCAAACGCTTCTTCGATGCAGAATATCTCTTCTGAGTTTATGGCAGCTGCAGTGTTACATGCTGATTCAATTGCTGTGTCAGTGGCTGTTTTTGACGGCATTGTACAGGGGGAACTGCTGGCTCCTATGTCGGAGGTTCAGAATCTTGGAATGCGGAAGTCGGGCTTGTTGGCCGGCTTCTTTCCTGCAACAGACTGCAGCAAGGAATCGGCTTCACTAGACACCAGCTGGATGCTTAAGGATGGGAAATGGCTACTAGACTAGGATTGGGTTACTTTTACCCCAACGAACATGCATGGATTTATGCGACTGAGAAGTCTGCGGATCCACAACCTTCAGAACAATCTCTTTTCACTACAGGGGGTAAGACTTTGATTGATTCGACTGTAAGTGATGCAGAACAGTTATCTACAGGCTTACCAAATGCTTCTTCCCCTCCCCATTGGGACTGTTTTCATCATGGTCCCCATTTTTCAGATCTTTTCCGAAATAACAGACTTGACCAAGCCCCCAGGCACAATGCTGTATGACTTTGGTACAGGGGTGCTGCAGGACCATCCTTACGGGTTTACATTGCTAGACGGCTGCTAAAGAATTCCATGGCTTTTCAGGCTTCTGACATGTACGCACTTAATAATATACAAGGGGAGGACACGTTTGATATTAGTTTTAGGTCCTTTACTGGCCTAGATAGGTTTTGGCAGAAGTATGAATCTTTAAACTCTGCTCCTTTATGGTGTCCATTTTGGGCTATTCCTATTATCAAGCCTTTGTTCAAAACCATCCACATTATGTTTTGTAATGAGGGGGTTAATGTGGGGGATACTTTATACTGGTTGGAGACTAAATGTACTGTGCTGGGACCTCCTAAGCCTATTATTGATGGGGAGGGCATTTGGACAGGAAGTTGGAAATTTAAGATTAAATTGCATATTACAGGGGATACGGTTCAGCATGTTCCTAACAGTTTTTTGGGGTAAGGATAGAGGAGTGTGCTTTTATCCTGGCCAGCCCAAGGCTTGTTATAAGTGTGGTAGTGCTCGCCATTTAAGTAGTGCTTGTGATAAGATCAAGTGTGCTTTGTGTGGTGAGTTGGACCACGACAGCGGTACGTCATAATATCTTTCGTTGTAATCTCTGCAATGCCCAGGACCATGCTTACCATCAGTGTCCATATGTGGGTCAAAATAATTCAGGGGGTCTTGATAAAGAAACCCTCATTTCAGAAGCCCAATGACACTTCAGGCCTACCACTGAGGAGTCTACTCCTTCTGCTTCAGATTCTTCTGCCTCAGGCCCTTCTCCCATGGCACCTCCTGAGGGTTCAGTACCTCAGTACACTGATAAACCCACAAATGCTGCAGGATCTTCTATCCCACAGCCGTCCGTGGTTCCAGGACTTTTACATCCTGCTTCCCCGGCTCCCCTGGACCCAGAGTTTGAAAACCTCCTCCTAGACGTGTGACCAGATCTCATACCAAACAACTTCTCCTACCCACTACTCCCCCTATGCACAACTCCTTGCAGGTGTTGCAAGATCAAGATGGGGATTCTGAGTCTGACATGTCGGTTACATCTGGGATTCTTTCAGGTATGGGATGTAATGATGAGGGTGGACCCATTTTATTGGAGTCTAAGAAGAAGTCAGGTAGAAAGCAGAAAAAAGACGAATTTTAATATTGCTTTCTGGCTTCTTTAACTGTAGTTTCCCTAAATGCTTGTAGCATCAAGAATTCTAAGAAGCATCTTGGGCTTTTGCATTTTTGTAAATCCTTAACTGCGGACATTTTGTTCCTGCAGGAGATGCGTTTTGCTTCCTTGTCTGATATATATCAGGCAAAGAAGCTATGGTTTCATGGGCGTTCTTTTTGGTCCTATGGCTCTGATGCTGCTGACGGGGTTGGCATGCTTTTTTATCATGCCAATGTACAAGTTCACAGAATGGTGGACTTAGTTCCAGGTAGGGCTTTGCTTCTAGATTGTTCTTTCCAAGGTTGTTCCCTTTGCCTCATAAATACTTATGCTCCCTAGATAAAGTCAGCTAGGATGGATCTTTTCCAGGAGATTGAACATTACCTTTTTACCACTAGACATATCATATGGGGGACTTTAATTGCAGCTTAGATCTCAAATTCAAAAACCAGATACAGCAAAAGGTTTACTGTGATTCTCATGTCCTACAGACCATAATTTTGAAAGCTTCCTTAACAGGTGCCTGTAGAGCACTTTTTTTCAGATCCTGGGATGACTTATAGAAGGAGCAGTTTTTCTACTAGAATAGATTTCATATTTGCTTCCCATTTTTGTTACTGTTTTCATTTTATTTGCGTCAGTGTGAATTTTCAGATCACAAGTTATTATTAGTGTGTTTTTCACTATCTAGTTTTCCACCCTGCTTCCCTACTATTTCTGTAAGATGTAAACTGAACCCTATTTTATTGTCTCAGGAGCGGTTTCAGTTAACTCAATCTCAGGCATTTGACCGGAGCCGATCTGTGGCCGGGTTGTATGATTCATGGGGAGAATGGTGGATAGACACCAAGCTTGAGTTTCAACACACTTGCACCCTCTTTTAAAATGCTACTCAACACCGATTGCCAAGTCTTTCTGGCACAGATTGAAATGCTGTAAGGTATCAGAAGTCTGGAGAGAGGGTAAATTATTATTTCCGGTCCAATCTGGTGGCTTCGACAATCTCTCTAGTAAAAAGTCTTTTAAATCCTTGCAAGTTAATAAAGCCCTGTCCATGTTTCACAAACATTTTATAATTGCGGATATAGGGAAAAGGATCTACTGAGTTGTTGCAGGTTGCCTCATGGAGGAATAAAGTTTCTATTTTATATAAGACCTTGCTAGACTGGGACACCAGATTACAGTCAGGTCTCTGTCCTTATTGGATCAAAGAATTGGGTATCCCGGCGATCCTAAGATATGGGATAGTGTCTGACTACTCTATATAGAACTGTCAAACAGGATAGGCTCAGGCAGTAAATTACAATATATTGCATAATCTGTATCTGACTCCATCTAAGTTATATAGAATAGGCCGGTGCACACACCAATGTGCAGTAAATGTAAGACAGGAGAGGGTCCCTTTATCATATGCTGTGGCTATGCCCATGTATTAAAGTTTTGTGGCAAACTATCTGCAACTCCCTAGATTCGATTCTCGGTTTATGGACCTTTTCACTCCTGAAGTATGCCTAGTAAATTTTTTCCTGGTGGTACTCCAAGTAAAAGAAAGGCACACATGGCATTGATAACAGCAACTGCAAAGCTAGTAATAGTGAGGCATTGGACCGATGAGACGCACCTTCAATTATGGAATGGTATAGGGAATGCTCTTTGGCTCTCACAGCTGGAGAAACACATAGCAGCCATGCGAAACAGAACTAACGATTCTCTACTCGCTGAGTAGTTTAGAGGCCATTATGATGATATGGAAATCTCCAAACATATAAATGTATTTCACTGAATCATAGATACATGGTCTGTAGTACTGCGCAGCCTAGGGAGGGGGTTGGGGAGGGTGAGGGATAGTTTTGTATTTCTTTTATTTTCTTTTCCTTTTTGGGCTTATTTGTTCTTCTTTTATGTACCTTTTGCCCTCACGATGTCACATGATGTTGTATAACTAGAGTTGAAAATAAAAAAAAAAATGCTACTCAAACAGAGGAGTATATTTCTTATTTAGGTTATCGTTCTCAATTTTACAAATTACTTTCCTTACCTAATTCATCAGATGTTCGGATACAAAAACAAATTGTTATACTCAAAACTAAAATGAGGCAATTTCATTACGGTAAGGCTTGCAGCATGCATGATGAATTGTCCTATGGGATGAAGTCATCCCCCATTTTGTGTCCTTTTTCAGCCTGTAGAAAAGCTTTGGAAAAGAAACTCATGACTGGCCTTTATGATTCGATGGGGGCTTTAAAGTCTACTGATATAGAAATTTTGCATATTATTCAGTGTTTTTAGAAGGCTCAACATGGTCAGGCTTTCCAACCTACAGGTATTTGGAAAGAGTTGTTTTCTTTTCAGCTCCCTACAGTATCATTTATGGATTCTCAAATTGTAGATAAGCCCATTACCCAGAATGAAGTCCGTCTCGTAATTAGCCATTTGAAAACTGGGATTTCTCCAGGCCCTGATGTTCTTATTAATGAGTTATACAAATTTTTTTAGATGATATGAGCAGCATATTACCACAGGTGTTTAATGAAATACTTACTCTTAATACCCTATCTACAGGTTTTGCAGATGCTTTTACGATTTTTTTGTTTAAAAAAGGTAACAAACATATTATTGGGAACTGGCAGCCAATTAGTCTGCTCAATAAGGACTATAAGATTTTTTCTACTATTTTGTGTTCTCGACTCCAACGTGTGGCTCCTTCCCTGATATATCCTGTTCAAACCTGTTCTATCCCTAGCAGACATATTCATCAGAATTTGATTCTATTACATATCTGCAGTGTAGTCAGTTGGGGAAGCTGTCAGGATATTTACTTTCTTTGGATCAAACTAAAGCGTTTGATAATGTGTCTCATGAATTTTTATTTCAAGTCCTGCAAAGATATGGTTTTTCAGATAGGCTTAGATCTTGGGTGGGGCTTTTATATACAGATGTTCAGAATTTCCCCTGGTTAATGGTATGATGGGGAAGGGGGTTGTCTTTTGTAGAGGGGTCCATCAGGGCTATCCGCTTAGCCCACTACTACATACCTTGGTGCTAAATCCTTTAATACGGGAACTCCTTCATCATCCACACATTCTGGGTTTGTCTCCTGCTTTAGATGTTCTTCATCAGATTTTGGCAGTTTATGTGGATGATATGTGTCTTATGTTACAAGATTCTGCTTCAGGTAGCTTAGCTTTGTCCATGTTAACACAGTTTGGTTCTGTTTCAGGGACTTCAATAAATTATGATAAGAGCACAGGAGTTTTTTTGGGGAAGGCTATTTTGAACCGTATGTTGGACAAATTGATATTTCTTTGGGGCTGATTAAGATATTGGGTTGTCTGTTTGGGCTAGGCGATTTAGCAGACCCTAATTGGAAGCCCTGCATTGAACTAGGTGAGGGAAAGGTCCAGTTATGGAAGTCTTGGACTTTTTCTAAAAGGAAGCATATTTTGATTATTAAAAAATTCTAATTGCCTATTTTTTTATACTTAAGTTCAGTATTTCCTTTGCCCAGGGCTTATGAAACCCACTTGTATAGTGTTTTCTTTCAAATATTGTGGGGGAGCCAATTAACCTGATCAAGCGTGATTTTACTAATTTACTGGTTAAGGCAGGTGGATTAGAATTATAAATCCGCTGTTTTTTTTTACTTTTACTTCCTCCTAATGTCCTTTTGGATAGCCTCTGACACCCGATATGCTGTTCACTGTATAGGCATCTGTGTCCCTGTCTCCACATCATGTAGTCGCTGAGGGGGTTAGTCCAGGCTTGGCGCTAAACAAGGGGGCAAAGTCTGCTCAAACCTCCCTTACTTTCTGGACCTGGTCCAAGGCCAGCTGAAACAAGTTTACTGCCTCCACAGAGGACTCCTGCTTACTTTCTTCCAGCAAATCCAGAAGCGGTCTCCTTCGGCCATCCCCTCCCCATGACTACACTGCAAACACCATGTCAGCCCTATTTGCATATGACTTCATCATGTTGACATGGTACATCCTTTCAGTCTGATTTCTGTCAGGTAACTCCACAATGTAGTTCACATCATTTATCTTCCTAACCACTTTGTATGGTCCTGCCCACTCAGCTTGCAGCTTGTCTTTCTGGACCAGAATAAGGACCATGACTTCCTGACCCACCATGTATGAGTGAGCTCTGGCTCTGTGGTCATACCACACCTTTTGTTTCTGTTGAGCAGGTGCCAGGTTGCTCTGGGCTGTCCCCATAAGCTCCTTTAGCCTTTCCCTAAATCTAAGGAAGTAATCTACAATGGGAGTTCCCTGGGTGGTGTACTTGCCTTCCCAGTCCTCCTGGATCAAGTCTAGGGGCCCACATACCCAGCGTCCATATAAGAGTTCGAAGGGGGAAAATCCTATATTGACTCTTGGGGAACCTCCCTGTATGCAAACAACAGGTTGGGAAGGATTTCTCCCAATCCCTCCCATGCTGTTCTAAATATCCGGACACTGACTTTAGGATACCATTGAATCATTCCAAGTCCATTGGCTTGCAGGTGACCACGATGTTGTGCATCTCTACACCATTCCACCTTCTCCCATAAACTTTTCATCCAGGTCTGACATGAAGAAACCCCCTCGATTGGTAGTTACTTCCTGCAGAAACCCAACAAGGAAAATCCAAGCAAGGCATCTGCCACTTTTCCGTCCTCAGTGAGGATAGGGCGACTGCCTCTGGGTACTGAGTGGCATAATCCAGCACAGTCAGGATGAATCTTTTCCCTGAGGAGCTGGGGGGTATCTAAAAGGCCCCACAATATCATTCCACACCTCTGGAATGGCTCCTCCACTATAGGCAATGGAATCAGGGTGGCTTAGGTTTTCTTGACCGCCTTCCCTATTTCTTGGCACCGGTGACAAGACCTGCAACTCTCATCACCTGCTGGGTGAAGTTGGGCCCAGTAGAAATTCTGGGCTAACTGTTTGCATAGTGCGTATGATTCCCCAGATGACCAGACAAGGGAATATCATGTGAAATTTTGAGCAACTGCTGACGTACCCCTGAGGGCGACAAGCTGCCTGCCTAGCATCCCTCCCTCTGTCTGCACTGTCTGAGTATACATGAAGTCCATTTTCCCAATAAACCTTATGTTTGCTGTCACCCTCCCTGTGTGTTGTCCGAGTCTGCCCAAGCCCTCAGCTTCTCTAAACTAGGGTCACCCTTCTGAGCAGCTGCAAACCCCTCACACTGTCCCAAGGCATGGGACAGGTCCCCTTCAGTCATTAAACTAGGGTCCCTAGCACTAGTGTCAGGACACCAGGATCACTATCAATCCCAACCCCTTGGACAATGGGTCACCCCTCCCTCTTTGGAGTAACCTTTCGTAGCTGTGTGGTCACTTGCTACTGGAAATTCTACCCCTTTTTATCAGTCTCCCCATCTGGAACACAGGCTGGATAACCAGCCTCTCAGTGGTTTCCACAGTGGCTTTTTGTGGGGTTCAGGGAACTTAACTTTCCCTTGTCGCTTGGCTATGGGTAACTGCACTTACCATCCCCTGTTGGAGATTGTTACCCAGGATCACATCCACTGCTAAAGTTTTGGCTACAGCCACCTGTTGCACAGTTCCCCCTGTTTCACCCCAGTCTAGGAGACACTAGCCAATGGCAAGGTTTCTCTTCACCCAGTGAACCCTTGGACAGTAACATATTTATTGGGTATAAATGACCAGGTTGTACCAGATCCTTTCACCAATGTCAGGGATGCCCCTGTGTCCCTTAACCCCTTAACCTGTACCCCATTCACCATGACTGGCTGCATGTGTTTCCCTCATGTTCACTGACATGCTTCCAGGGACACACAAGACAATCCACTTCTTTTCTAGCACCCTGCTGTATGTAATTCGCTTCTTTTGGGACACTGTCCAGCAACATGCCCAGTCTCTTTACATAACCAACAGACATTTCTTACTTTAGAGAAATCTTTTCTTTGAAACCTAGGGGCTGCTGGTTTCAGTGGAGGCAGTGGAGGGTTTTGCTGCTGCCCTATAGGTGCGCTTTTCCCTTTCTGCACTGCCACACCCGCCCCATTCACTCTCAGAGCAGGTCTGTTCTTGGCATAGCGGTCAGAGAGTTCAGCAGCCTCTTGCACTGTTTTGGATCTCAGTCCTCTAGCCAGGTTTTTAGCTTGGCTGGGCAAGCCCAATAAAACTGTTCTAATAAAATCACATTTTCAATTTTGTCAACAGAGTTTGCTTCAATTCCTTCCCACCAATGTTTTTAAAATTGACGTTTCATGGCTAGCTCCTCGTAGCTCATATCAGGGCTTCTCCTGAGCTTCACGAATTTAGCTCTGTATGATTCAGCAGTTAAATCAAACTTTTTTAACAAGTGCAGCTTTTAGCTTGTTACGTAATCATTGCTGTCCTCATTGTCCATTTGACCCAATGCATCCAGAGCTTTCCGGTATGTAGCAGGGATGGCTGAGAGCTCCAGAACTCTCTAGAAATTTTTAGCCCTGAATGCAAACTTTTCAAAGGAATTTAAAAGGCATCCAAGTCCTCCCTTCTTTAAACTCGGCTGTTAATTTGGAGTTCAATTTGTAACCCCAATCCTGCAGTCCCAGTTAAACCCAAGTCATTTACCTGCTCTGGTGCTGCTGGGTCGAGATGTAGGATTCTCCAGTTTGTGTTGCCACTGGCACTCCTCTCTCTTCTCCTCTGCGGCTCTGTGTTCTCGCTCTGCCTCTCGGTCTGCCTCTGCATTCTCAGCTCTACCTCTTCTGCAGCTCACTGGGTGCTCATGCTTCACAGTCCGCCTCCTCTGTTATCGCTCTGCCTCCAGTTCCATCCTGTGAAACTCAGATTTACAGTTTGATACCTCTGTGATGGGATGCTGGTGACCATCCCTGCTCATGGCCTTCATTTGACCCAGTGGCCCTGCCATCCTTTTTCGGTCACGGTCAGTGACTCACTGCTCTAGGTGTCTGCTACTAGCAGGGCCTCTATGAGGTTCCTGCTTTTGGCTCACCACCTCGAGCCCAGAGACTCCTGTCCCCTTTTAACTGCTAGTAATTTACAGTGTGCCTGCTGTAATGCAGGCTCATCTGGCTAATAGCCCCTAACACGGCTGCTCTGACCTGAAGTACTTTGGAAAAAAATAAAGATGGGTGGGGACTGGGCTTAATAAAGCCAAGTGATATATAGTTCTGTTTCCTTTTTAAAATAAACTCTGCCTTTTTCTTTCTTTTGTAAGAGAACTCACGGTCTCAGCTGACACAGAACAATAAAAGCTTGTGATACCAAAATTATGCCACCGCTGCCAACCAATCTGTCACAAACCCACTCAGCAGGTCAGGCCCTCTACTCCCAAAGTGCCAACCTCTTAGCGCAGTCTTGTGAACAGTGTAACAGACAAGGTAACCCTCTTGTCTGTTTTTGTGAGTTCGGATCAACCTTTGGTCTCAAGTTCTGGAGGGATTCAAACTGTGAACCTCTTGCTAGCATACCCAATGCACAGGCTCAGATATTTCTGTCTTTGGGGGGCTAGATACCTTTGTCTACGGGCACCTAACCAGGTATACAGAGATGAACCCTTAAAAACTTTAATAAAGACCTCAGTTTTAAAACGCTTCTCTTTCCAGTTTGGTACCACCATTCAAGCTTATGTTTAGTATCTGCAATAACCATATACTTTTCTTACACCTAAAAAGAAGTCAAAGACAGACCAAGTAAGTTCTAAAAATAATTTTACTAAAATAGTTAAAAATATGTAAAATGCAAAATACAGAACTCTTATACCACAAGACATACAACTCTTTTTAAAAAAAAGAACAAGGTTTAAACAGTGCAAATTACTACTTACAGTACTTAGATTTGAAATCTTTCTAAATGCTTGTTTACAAGTGCTCCAAAGATCTTTCCTCAGTAAAAGCCTAGGTAAAAGTGTGTAAGTAAAACAGAGTATTACTTAAATAACTGTATGGGACAACCCATTTTTGTGTGAGTTCAGTTAGCTCCTCCTCTGTCAGATTATGTATAAAAAAAATATATATCTTATAAAAAAGTATTACATTCTGCAACTTCAGCATAATTCATGTCCTTCAAATTACACTTCTTTTGATCTCATAATAAACTTCCTCCTTCCAGGACATGAAAGCATCTTTATGATTTCGCACTTCTATGTAATAACCTGGGTTTTCCTTCTAACGTCATAAAATGGATATGTTATAGCAACTATGGTTGTAACTAACTCAGACAGACAGGATCCTTAATTAAGGCCTTACATGTAACACATGGTCTGTAAAAACTGAGTGTGTGTGTGAACTCACTTGCTGTCAGCATTTTTCTTATGGCTTTCATCTTTTAGCTAAAATCTGGGGGGATGGGTGAGGTATTCTAAGAGCATCAGATTTTTTTTTTTAGCAGAGACAGTCAGTCATACATTTTATATTAAAAAAAAGGATACAGCACTCAGAGCTGGCTGTCTACGCCACACAGGGCACAGGCATGCCCATGACTGAATGCCATGCAGTGGGGTCCAGCGGACCCCCTGCAGCATTCACAACAGGCATACTAGCACCTTCTAGCACCTTGCATACCAGATCCACTGGCCTCATAGCTACATGCCACAGGCAGTCTGTGGGTGTGCTAGGGGGCATGCCCACAGTCTGTGCCATTCACTAAAGTGCAGAGGTGGCAGGTGGTAGCATTGGATGCCAGGCTGAGGGGGCCCAAGTTATGCAACAGGGGACCAGTCTTAACTGTTGTGAGGCTCCCCCAATAGACACCTGCCAGTGGAGTTAGCTAAGGGACCCACACCACACTGCTGCCCCAACCCGTGGGGCTGCTGGAAAGTGCTGGGGCAGTCATTCAGTCAGTTGCCCATCAGACCCTGATTCCCAAAGTCTGGGCTGACCCAGGACCCCCCCTGCATGTGAACAGCAGGGGATCCACTATGGGACCAAGGCCAGGCATCCCATTGGATGCCCGCCTGTGCCCCATGATCAACCCCCCTGCACAGTTGTGATCTACACCCATGCAGCAGTGCACCAGGCAGTGTGGCCATGGACTGGTGCAAAGGGAGTGCTTGCAGTCATAAATACTGCACACTTTGTACCTGTCTGGAGTCATTAGCTACATGGGCATTATATGCACATATCACATGTGTAACCCACACTTTTGAGAATAGGCCCATTGTGCATCTTGCCTAAACACCATAGTACTACTGTAGTGAAATACCATTAGGATGTCGATATTGGTGCTTCAAGAGTAAACAATGGGAGCATGACAGCAGAACTGTATTACAGCATAAAGCACATGAACAGGAAACTCTCACTATGAACAGAGGTCTCTTACTACATACATTCTGGTATAATATAATGGTCAGATGTCCCTGTGTATTGTATGTCATGAAACGAGTGCCCCAACTGAGTCCATGTTTTTAGGCACTGAAGTTCCACATCCTTTTCCTGTTTGCTTTTATAGATGTCTTCAAGTACAAGTACTGATATGTTTAGAAGTGAGGCTAGGTTGGGGTCAAGGGTAGGGTACTTCTTGAGAGAATATCTGTGTTCATGGCCCTCTGCAGGACAGCCAAGTTGATGGGGGTATTGGATTTACCAGGGCTCCTAACCCTGGTGCTTGGGAGAATCTTCTATTCCCCCACTCAGTTCCAAGGCAGCATGGGGGTGACATTATTCCTTGCACATGCTAAGCATGTAAATATACCAATGTCCACCTCCACCTCTTCCTAAGCTGTCCCTCCTGCCTCACTAACACCTATGGTCACCCACGTGTCAGTGATGTGGTGGAGTGAGCTACTCTCCCTCTCCGTAGGTGGAGACCATCCTCTGGGATGCTTGATCTTCCCTCCAGCCAGCCCCAATGATCCAGGATTGTTTCCGATCCTAGGTCGCCATTGTCACGGCAATACACTACCATTGTACTAACAGGCCATCCCCATGATCCAAGATTGTTTCCAATCCTGGGTCACCAGTGTCACAGCAATACACTACCATTGTACTAATAGGCCAGCCCCATGATCCAAGATTGTTTCCAATCCTGGGTCGCCAGTGTCACAGCAATACACTACTGCTGTACTAATGGGCCAGCCCCAGGATCCAAGATTGTTTTCAATCCTGGGTCGCTAGTGTCACAGCAATACACTACCACTGTACTAATGGGCCAGCCTTCTGGGCAATTTTTACATTTAGTGAGGTGATCCACACTGTCTGATTTGCAGGTGTATGATCCATCAAATTATAGTGCTTCATTCTGAGCTGACCAGAAGGGGGTTTGAAAGCAAATATAGGGGCAGATTTATTTATTTATTTATTTGAATATTCAGAGACAACCTTTGAGTTAGAACTCTTTTACAAGTGTTCCACATCATACACTGAACACAGGTTACAGAAACTGGGATTACGCAACAGAAACAGGAGTAAACAGCAGAAACATCACATTGTCAATTATAGTAAAAAACATGCTATCTTTTCAATTACAGGCAAGTGCTTTTGACTGCAGTATGTATATCAGGCAGGACATGCTGCAGGCATTAGGCACTGCTAGAGTTGGCATTGTCTTGCTATCCTACGAGGAGGAGGAAGGAGAGAAATGGATGAATGGTGAGAGAACATGGAAAACCAAGTGTAGTGGGACAGAGGGTAGGTAGGGGTTAGAGGAGAAAGCAGGGAGAGAGATGTGAGGGTGAGAAAGGGGGAGAGAAAGCTGAGTTGTCTTTTAGTGTCGTTTGCTGTTTGAGTTTTGCTTCTTGTGGTTTCTTTCCTCCGGTTGATTGGAGTTTGTTTCAGTGCAGTATAATATGTCAACAGGCTTGTATGTTTATAGTCTTTAACTGGTGGGTCAGGGAATATCCTCCTTAGTGTACTGGCTTATTTGAGCATGGAATATAGTTCATATGTAAAGTTCTGGAGGGGTAATAGTATCAGACTATAAGTAACAATAAGAGACATATTGTCAGGTATGTTTTTCTTTGTATTGTAGTACAATTTTTCATGGTATTTTTCTGTACATTCCATGCCAGTTGTTATGGTCCTGATTAAATGCTTATCTTCTTATAACCTAATAGTCATATCGTAAGCTAATACTAAAAGTCTGTTTCCAGAACTGTTCAAGGTTGGCTGTATCCTGTGAAAAATCTCTGAATCCTATGTTTTAAGTAGACTTTTGGGGTCTCTAGCTGAATGCCAGGGTAGGAAAGGAGAGAACTCTAATAAATGAGTGAAATATTTCCCTCCACCTTTGACAGTTGTTGTATAGATTTCCCCTGCTCCACAGTGTCATTACATATGAAGCAATGCTCAGTAATAGGTTCTGTTACAGCTGTAGATATCTTGATGCCAGTATCTCAATCCCTCTGGTCTTAGCTAGTTATATCAGTAGGCATTTATGGTTTAAAATGTAGTTAAAAGAGGGAGAACAGCTACCAGATACCTTAAAGCAATGAGGTGATTTAATTGAGAACATTGAATTCAGTTCATAATTCAGGGGTCTGTAGAAGTAGGTAGAAGTAAGTGTTTTGGTTCAGTGTTTCTGAGGTTGTTCTTTACTTAGTGAAGCTTTTATTTGCCAGGGAAGTAATCTAACTGGGAGAATAGTTGCAGTCATTTGTAACTAGAGTGGTTAATTAAACTTTGTGAAATAGGTGTCTGATAAGGGGAGGTGCTAAAGGAGGCTTGAGGGACTGTGGATTAAAAACAGGGAACCAGGGACTAATTGAGCTGATTGTTTTTCCCAGTCCAAGGGTAATCCCGCCCACCCACCCTCCCCCCTCCCCCACCCCACCCACCCATCCCAGGGTTCATCCTCCTTTCATAGGGAATGGGTCTGACATATAGTACATCTTCCTGCTTCCTACCAGGAAGTACTAGTCCAAAGAACAGGAGGAGGGGGAAGAGAAAGCAAAAGAGGAAGAGAAAAGACAAAACAACAAAAGCTTAAGCAAATCAAACTAAGAGGCTAACAATAGCAGCAGGAGGGTTTAAACAGTATTAAAGGAGGGAATACAGACAGATTAAAAGGAGATGATGCAGGGAGTGGTGTAGTGCACTGGGTGCAGAGCAGCAGTCTTCAGGAGGATGTTCTGTGTACTACAGTGCTGCCCCACATGCAGGCACCTCTCTGGGCTGAGGGCAGATGTGGCCAGTCTTCTGGCTGAGCTGACAGGAGTACTGGTGACCTTCATTCCTCCACCTTAGCCACCATATCACCAGCCATTGCCACAACTGCCCTGGCAGATGGCAGGATGGACTACAGTGGGATTATGGAGGTTCAGGGAGGGAGGGAGGGAGCAGAGACACATCCCCCATTTGCTCAAGCTTAAGAATACCTACACTTGGCAGAGCAGGAGAGTCTTTGAAGGGAACTCAAGGTTGTGACCAGTGAGGATGTGAGGGTCCTCCAGAAGGGAGACCCAGTGGGGGGAGGAAGAAAAGGATCACAGGGGAAGAAGAAGTGACTCTGATGGGGACCAACTGTACAGGGAATGGATCTGGGCAAAGATAGTAGGGAGGAAAGGGGTGGTTAAGTGCTCCCAGGAGGCACAGCTCAGAGGGAGGGAAGCAGATCCAGAAGATAGCTAAGGCAGTGGCAAGGGAGGGGGTGGAGGTCATTGTCCACCTGAGAATAAATGACTCATCAAGGACAGGACAAGCATGGAGCAGGTGCCAGAGGATTTCAAAGAGCTGGGAGGGCAGCTGGGAAGATAACAAGCTCCATGACATTTTCCAAGGTGCTACCAGTCCACAACAGGGGAGGATGGGAATCTCCATATCAGAAGCTTCAACATACAGTAGAAGGGCTGGTGCAGTGAGAAAGGGTATGGCTTTCATTGGGACTGGGGACCATTGAAAAGATGTGGCCCCTGTACTCAAACGGGCCACATCTGTCCAGGGAAGGGAAAGCAGTCCTAAATGAATGTTTTAATTTCTTCCTTGCTGAGTGTTTTAACTAGCCGGGAGGGTGGAAACTGGTACAGGGAGACTCTGAAGCCCAGCCCCACAAGAAAAAAAAAGCCAGAATTGAGAAGCAGGAAGGCAAAATGTGGACAGTATCACCTAAGTCAAACAAAGAAGGAAAGGCAGATGAAGGAAGGCTGCACAAAAAGATAAAATGGATGAGGAAAGAAAGCAGCGGAGCAAAGACGTAAGTAAAGAGCAGATAGGCAACAAAACGTGGAAGGCCATGGTTACAAATGCTCACAGCCAGGGGAATAAAATCCCAGACCTGAAAGCATTGGTGGTAGAGGCAGACTTGGACATGGTAACAATAGTAGAAACCTGGTACACCACAAATCTTGACTGGGATGTTAATGTACCTGGATATGCTCTGTTAAGGATGGACGGGGATAGAAAAGAGGAGAGGGGTGGCCAAGTGTGTTAGGGAGGTGTGACAGGGTAAACACAACACCAGGGAACAAGGCTGGATGAGACTGAAGAAATGTAGATACTGCAGCAGGCAAGGGGGGTGCTACCACAGGTGTGGCCAATTAGACAGAGACTGCAAAAAGGCAGAGGAATTCAGCAAGAGAGAGAGAAGCTGGAAACTGCTGCCCTGTGAGAGAGAAACCAGAGTTGAAAACCAAAGAGAATATTTAGGTCATAGGAGAGTCTTTGGGGAAAACAGCTGAAGCCTGCTCCTGAGAATCGTCCAGACCATGCCTGGAGCAGAGGATCCTGATGGAAAGGACTAGTTTAGCCAGCTGGGCCAATAACAGTGAGTAGAATACACTGCTGCTAACTGCCTGAAGATGAGGCTAAAGAGGAAACTGTTTGTACTTCATTTAAGATTGTATCTTGAACAAACTACTGGCCCATAGGTGGTACAAAGATTCCTTTGTCAAGTCAGCCTGAAATAACTTTTTATGTTAAACTTTGTTACTTGACCAGGCTGAGTAAGTTGAACTGACTGATTATGATTTTCCGGAGTAATAACTAACATTTGAAGCAATAAAAGTGCATTGTGTTCGTGCACCTGAACACAGCATGTTGCCTTCCATATACCATAGGCCAGCTTGTCACAGGAGGGTATAAAGGCATTGGAGTACTGGGTAGGCTGGAGGAGGCCGAGGCACTGTGAGTCACCCTTCAGCCAGACAATGGCACAGCAATCTGAGCAGGTGCGAACTACATGCCTCCAGCACAGGGAGAGGAGTTGGATAGGGACCTAGGGGATCAAATTCACACAATGGCAGCAAAAGGTGAGGTATTACTGCTGTGCAATTTCAATATCCCAGATGTGGACTAGGCCATCCCAGCAGCTGCTTCAACCAGAAGCAGAGACATCCTGGATTCCCTACGGGGCAGGCCTAAGACAGCTAGTGATTGATCCAACCAGAGAAGGGGTGATTCTGGACCTAGTACTGACCAATGGGAATAAAATCGCAAACGTCCAAGTAGAAGGTCAACTGGGGTCCAGCAACCATCACATATTGTGGTTTAGCATGGAGACTGAGACACAGTCTAGTCACACAAAGGCAAAGGTCTTAGATTTTAGGAGGGCTTTTTTAGCAAAAATGGGGAGTTGTATCAAAGATGCATTGGTGAGAAGGAAGACAGGAGGGGGGAGTTGAGGAGCAGTGGGAACAACTAAAAAGAGCCACAGAGGAGGTGACAAGACAATGCATCAGGTGAGTAAATAAAGGCAAGAGAAGATGGAAACTGCTGTGGTTCTCGAGAGAGGTTGCAGACAAGGTAAGTAATAAAAGGGCAGGTTTCAGGAAATATAAGGAGACACAAAGGGAGGAGGAGAGGAGGTATCTAAGGAATCTAAAGGAAGCAGGGAAGGCTGTTAGCAGAGCAAAGGTGCAGACTGAAAAAAGATTAGAGCAGACAGTAAAGAAAGGAGACAAGGCATTCTATAGGTACATTAGTAAAAGAAGAAAGACCTCGGGGGGAGGGATTGTAAGGCTCAAAGGGGATACAGAGGAGTGTAAGGAGGGAGATATGAAAAAGGCAGAAATATTGAGCAAATACTTCTGTTCAGTATTCACTAATGAGGGTAAAGTTCAGGGACCACAGCTGGATAACAAGCATGAAGGAGGGAGGTAAACACAAGTCCATTCACAGTGGAGAGAGTCCTGGAGAAGCTCACAAACCTGAAGGTGGGCAGAGCAATAGGGCCTGATGGCATACACCTGAGGATATTAAAAGAGCTGTAAAGAGAGCTAGCGGTGCCTCTGGCCGGACTGTTCACAGAGTCACTCAATACAGGAATGGTTCCAGAGGACTGGAAGAGGGCATGTGTAGCCCCTCTACACAAAAGTGGCAGTAGAGAGGAGGCAGGGAACTGTAGGCCAGTCAGCCTCACCTCAGTAATGGGTAAAATCAGGAAGGCACTGCATAAAGAAAGAATAGTGGCACACTTGGAATCTGATACATTTTTTTTCACTGGGTGACAAGGGAAGTAAATTGGAGGAGGGACAGTAGATGACACCTATCTCGATTTCAGCAAAGTTTTGACACCATGCCACATAAAAGGCTAGTCAACAAAATGAGTAGGCTGGGTATGGGGCATAAGGTAAATTGGGTAAGGAGCTGGCTAACAGACAGGAAGCAGAGGGTGGTGGTAATGAGATCCAATCAGGGGCATGGGGTGACCAGTGAGATGCCCCAGGACTGTCCTTGGGCCAGTCCTGTTTAATGTCTCTCATTAGGGACATTGTGGTAGGACTGAGGGAAGGGTATGCCTGTTTGCAGATGACACCAAGATCTGCAACAGGGTGGATACTTCAGATGGATGGAGAAATGAGGAGGGATCTGGGAAGCTTGAAAATGGTCTGAAGTGTGGCAACTAAGGTCTGATTCCAAGAAGTGCAAAATAATGCACCTGGGAAGAGGGAACCCTGGGAGAGCTACAGGATGGGGGAGTTGCTGGCATCACCAAGGAAGAACAGGACCTGGGGGGTTATCATTTCTGATGACCTAAAGGTGTCTAAGCAGAGTACAAGGCTGCATGGAAGGCCAGTGGCATGCTGGGGTGCATTGGCAGAGAAATCACTAGCAGAAGGTGGGAGGTGGTAATGCCATTGTACAAAATGCTAGTGAGGCCTCACTTAGAGTACTGTGTGCAGTTCTGGAGGCCACACCTTCATAAGGACATTAACATGGTGGAGGACAGACGGGTGACTAAGATGGTACAGGGCTTGCACCAGAAAACATAGGAAAGAATATAGGACCTCAAAATGTACTCACTGGAGTAGAGGAGGGATCAGGGGGACATGATAGAAAGGGCATTCACAAGGTGCAAAGGGAGACATCTTCCAATATAAAAGATGTACAAGAACAAGGGACATGCTATGAAATTAGAAGGTGGCAGGCTGAGGGGTAAATGTAAGTTTTTCTTCACAGAGAGTGTGGTGGACATGTGGAATAAACTGCCACAGGAGGTGGTGGGGGTGAACACAGTAGAGGGTTTTAAAATGCATGGGACAGGCATAAGGGTACCTTTAGAGGTGGAAGGAGCGGTGAAAAATCCATTGACCAGGTAGGGCCAGAGGCCACAAACTAGTGTAGGGCTTTCAGGCAGACTGGATAGCCTGGTGGTCCCTATCTGCTGACAATTTCTATGTTTCTATGTATCTATTTGATAAGAGTAACACTGTTAACTGGAGTTACTGAGAGTTAACGATTGACATGTCATGCCATGGCACAACCTATCACTGAGCACCCCTCTAGCATTGTTGACTGGAGTAACTGATTGACATGATTGTTCACTTGGGAGCTTAAGCAACAGGTTGGTAGAAAAGAGGCCAGGAGTTATATTTTGTTTTAAACTGAAATATTTGAATAGTTGTAAGTGAAATTAGTTCTATGTGTTAAAAATTATTACCTTGAATTTGAACTGATACTTGGGCTGTGATATTGTAGGTTTGGGGATAGATGTTTGGCAGGGAAAATTAGAAGGTAATTTAAATGTGTTGTTTGCCTGGTGTTTGGAGGAGGGGACATTAGCTGCAATTAACTTGTCTTTAAACAGGAATTACTGTGGCTTTCATTGTTCACTTGGGAGCTTAAGCAACAGGTTGGTAGAAAAGAGGCCAGGAGTTATATTTTGTTTTAAACTGAAATATTTGAATAGTTGTAAGTGAAATTAGTTCTATGTGTTAAAAATTATTACCTTGAATTTGAACTGATACTTGGGCTGTGATATTGTAGGTTTGGGGATAGATGTTTGGCAGGGAAAATTAGAAGGTAATTTAAATGTGTTGTTTGCCTGGTGTTTGGAGGAGGGGACATTAGCTGCAATTAACTTGTCTTTAAACAGGAATTACTGTGGCTTTCATTGTTCACTTGGGAGCTTAAGCAACAGGTTGGTAGAAAAGAGGCCAGGAGTTATATTTTGTTTTAAACTGAAATATCTGAATAGTTGTAAGTGAAATTAGTTCTATGTGTTAAAAATTATTACCTTGAATTTGAACTGATACTTGGGCTGTGATATTGTAGGTTTGGGGATAGATGTTTGGCAGGAAATTAGAAGGTAATTTAAAGTGTTGTTTGCCTGGTGTTTGGAGGAGGGACATTAGCTGCAATTAACTTGTCTTTAAACAGGAATTACTGTGGCTTTCATTGTTCACTTGGGAGCTTAAGCAACAGGTTGGTAGAAAAGAGGCCAGGAGTTATATTTTGTTTTAAACTGAAATATTTGAATAGTTGTAAGTGAAATTAGTTCTATGTGTTAAAAATTATTACCTTGAATTTGAACTGATACTTGGGCTGTGATATTGTAGGTTTGGGGATAGATGTTTGGCAGGGAAAATTAGAAGGTAATTTAAATGTGTTGTTTGCCTGGTGTTTGGAGGAGGGGACATTAGCTGCAATTAACTTGTCTTTAAACAGGAATTACTGTGGCTTTCATTGTTCACTTGGGAGCTTAAGCAACAGGTTGGTAGAAAAGAGGCCAGGAGTTATATTTTGTTTTAAACTGAAATATTTGAATAGTTGTAAGTGAAATTAGTTCTATGTGTTAAAAATTATTACCTTGAATTTGAACTGATACTTGGGCTGTGATATTGTAGGTTTGGGGATAGATGTTGGCAGGGAAAATTAGAAGGTAATTTAAATGTGTTGTTTGCCTGGTGTTTGGAGGAGGGGACATTAGCTGCAATTAACTTGTCTTTAAACAGGAATTACTGTGGCTTTCATTGTTCACTTGGGAGCTTAAGCAACAGGTTGGTAGAAAAGAGGCCAGGAGTTATATTTTGTTTTAAACTGAAATATTTGAATAGTTGTAAGTGAAATTAGTTCTATGTGTTAAAAATTATTACCTTGAATTTGAACTGATACTTGGGCTGTGATATTGTAGGTTTGGGGATAGATGTTTGGCAGGGAAAATTAGAAGGTAATTTAAATGTGTTGCTTGCCTGGCGTTTGGAGGAGGGGACATTAGCTGCAATTAACTTGTCTTTAAACAGGAATTACTGTGGCTTTCATTGTTCACTTGGGAGCTTAAGCAACAGGTTGGTAGAAAAGAGGCCAGGAGTTATATTTTGTTTTAAACTGAAATATTTGAATAGTTGTAAGTGAAATTAGTTCTATGTGTTAAAAAATTATTACCTTGAATTTGAACTGATACTTGGGCTGTGATATTGTAGGTTTGGGGATAGATGTTTGGCAGGGAAAATTAGAAGGTAATTTAAATGTGTTGTTTGCCTGGTGTTTGGAGGAGGGACATTAGCTGCAATTAACTTGTCTTAAACAGGAATTACTGTGGCTTTCATTGTTCACTTGGGAGCTTAGCAACAGGTTGGTAGAAAAGAGGCCAGGAGTTATATTTTGTTTTAAACTGAAATATTTGAATAGTTGTAAGTGAAATTAGTTCTATGTGTTAAAAATTATTACCTTGAATTTGAACTGATACTTGGGCTGTGATATTGTAGGTTTGGGGATAGATGTTTGGCAGGAAAAATTAGAAGGTAATTTAAATGTGTTGTTTGCCTGGTGTTTGGAGGAGGGGACATTAGCTGCAATTAACTTGTCTTTAAACAGGAATTACTGTGGCTTTCATTGTTCACTTGGGAGCTTAAGCAACAGGTTGGTAGAAAAGAGGCCAGGAGTTATATTTTGTTTTAAACTGAAATATTTGAATAGTTGTAAGTGAAATTAGTTCTATGTGTTAAAAATGATTACCTTGAATTTGAACTGATACTTGGGCTGTGATATTGTAGGTTTGGGGATAGATGTTTGGCAGGGAAAATTAGAAGGTAATTTAAATGTGTTGTTTGCCTGGTGTTTGGAGGATGGGACATTAGCTACAATTAACTTGTCTTTAAACAGGAATTACTGTGGCTTTCATTGTTCACTTGGGGAGCTTAAGCAACAGGTTGGTAGAAAAGAGGCCAGGAGTTATATCTTGTTTTAAACTGAAATATTTGAATAGTTGTAAGTGAAATTAGTTCTATGTGTTAAAATTATTACCTTGAATTTGAACTGATACTTGGGCTTGTGATATTGTAGGTTTGGGGATAGATGTTTGGCAGGGAAAATTAGAAGGTAATTTAAATGTGTTGTTTGCCTGGTGTTTGGAGGATGGGACATTAGCTACAATTAACTTGTCTTTAAACAGGAATTACTGTGGCTTTCATTGTTCACTTGGGAGCTTAAGCAACAGGTTGGTAGAAAAGAGGCCAGGAGTTATATTTGTTTTAAACTGAAATATTTGAATAGTTGTAAGTGAAATTAGTTCTATGTGTTAAAATTATTACCTTGAATTTGAACTGATACTTGGCTGTGATATTGTAGGTTTGGGGATAGATGTTTGCAGGAAAATTAGAAGGTAATTTAAATGTGTTGTTTGCCTGGTGTTTGAGGAGGGACATTAGCTGAATTAACTTGTCTTTAAACAGGAATTACTGTGGCTTTCATTGTTCACTTGGGAGCTTAACAACAGGTTGGTAGAAAAGAGGCCAGGAGTTATATTTGTTTTAAACTGAAATATTTGAATAGTTGTAAGTGAAATTAGTTCTATGTGTTAAAAATTATTCACCTTGAATTTGAACTGATACTTGGGCTGTGATATTGTAGGTTTGGGGATAGATGTTTGGCAGGAAAATTAGAAGGTAATTTAAATGTGTTGTTTGCCTGGTGTTTGGAGGAGGGACATTAGCTGCAATTAACTTGTCTTTAAACAGGAATTACTGTGGCTTTCATTGTTCACTTGGGAGCTTAAGCAACAGGTTGGTAGAAAAGAGGCCAGGAGTTATATTTTGTTTTAAACTGAAATATTTGAATAGTTGTAAGTGAAATTAGTTCTATGTGTTAAAAATTATTACCTTGAATTTGAACTGATACTTGGGCTGTGATATTGTAGGTTTGGGGATAGATGTTTGGCAGGGAAAATTAGAAGGTAATTTAAATGTGTTGTTTGCCTGGTGTTTGGAGGAGGGGACATTAGCTGAATTAACTTGTCTTTAAACAGGAATTACTGTGGCTTTCATTGTTCACTTGGGAGCTTAAGCAACAGGTTGGTAGAAAAGAGGCCAGGAGTTATATTTTGTTTTAAACTGAAATATTTGAATAGTTGTAAGTGAAATTAGTTCTATGTGTTAAAAATTATTACCTTGAATTTGAACTGATACTTGGGCTGTGATATTGTAGGTTTGGGGATAGATGTTTGGCAGGGAAAATTAGAAGGTAATTTAAATGTGTTGTTTGCCTGGTGTTTGGAGGAGGGACATTAGCTGCAATTAACTTGTCTTTAAAGCAGGAATTACTGTGGCTTTCATTGTTCACTTGGGAGCTTAAGCAACAGGTTGGTAGAAAAGAGGCCAGGAGTTATATTTTGTTTTAAACTGAAATATTTGAATAGTTGTAAGTGAAATTAGTTCTATGTGTTAAAAATTATTACCTTGAATTTGAACTGATACTTGGGCTGTGATATTGTAGGTTTGGGGATAGATGTTTGGCAGGGAAAATTAGAAGGTAATTTAAATGTGTTGTTTGCCTGGTGTTTGGAGGAGTGGACATTAGCTGCAATTAACTTGTCTTTAAACAGGAATTACTGTGGCTTTCATTGTTCACTTAAGAGCTTAAGCAACAGGTTGGTAGAAAAGAGGCCAGGAGTTATATTTTGTTTTAAACTGAAATACTTGAATAGTTGTAAGTGAAATTAGTTCTATGTGTTAAAAATTATTACCTTGAATTTGAACTGATACTTGGGCTGTGATATTGTAGGTTTGGGGATAGATGTTTGGCAGGGAAAATTAGAAGGTAATTTAAATGTGTTGTTTGCCTGGTGTTTGGTAAGAGCCCTCCCACCCACCCTGTTTTGTAGGCTTTTTAAATACTGAAAAGCCACTGGGGTTGGGATTGAAGGGCTGAGTATTTCTGTTTGGGACTGAAATTTGAAGCAACAGGAGTTGGTGGGCCTGTGACATCATACGGTACCTGGTGTCTGCTTACACACACTGTTATGGGACTGAACACATACTGACTGTATGTGTTTGTGAGACTTGGGAACTTTGTTGGTGGGATTGAAATTGGGTTTGTAAATAACTACAGTCAGTATAGAGAGAAACTGTACTCCAGGGGAAAGGGACTGAGAAAAGGGGTGTGCTATTATAAACAGAGGGGGATAATCAGGGTGGCCATATTCCACCATGGCAGGCATCTTCGGAAGGGTTGTAGGCTGCACAGGCTGTGGGATGGCAATAATTCTAAATTGGGCCTGAGAGGGGAGGCTGCCCACCTGTGAGACAGCTATCTTGTATCAGGAGTGAGGTATATTGGTTAGGAGTAAGCTGTGGGAGCTGGGGGTGTCCAAGGATAAGGGGTGTGGATATGGGCAGCAGAAGGGTGGGGCTGAGGGGAGGCTGGGGCAACGCTCTGAAATTACAGGACATTATGCTACAGCAAGCAGAAGGGGGGATATTAGGGACAGAGGACCCTTAGATAGGGAAGTTGATGCTAAGGGGAAAGCGTACAGGGTGAAAATTCTGAATTCAAGGAGACTGGAGGGGGAAGAGTCAGGAGGGGCTGTTGTGCGGAAGCCTAAAACAGCAGACTGTGGGAAGGGAGCTCCTAAGGTGAACAGTGCAAGAGAGGAAGAAGAGGGTCAGTTTAGAGATGCAGTCAGGGGAAACTCGGGTTACTTGATGGAGGCTGACATAGAGTGTCACAATAAATTTGAGATACTAAGCATCCTAGAGGGGGAGGAGAGGGTTGGTGGAAATGAGGAAACTTATACAGAGGCCGGGGGGAGGGAGTCAGATACCCATAGGGCATCACAGAACAGCTATGGAAAGAATAGACATAGTCCCAGAGGGAGAAGGGGAAACACATATGTTAAGCAAATGGGGGAGATGCAACATATTCCAGACATGAGGGAGGAGAGCATGATTGGAGAGAAACTGGGAGACAAGGAGGTGGGAGAGGAGCCCCCCTTCAGCAGGAAGGTCAGTACCAAGGATGGGGCCCTAGCTAAAGGGGACCCACAGAGAGCCTCTGGAGACAGGGGTACTATTACAGGGGGATGGGGGTGCGGGGGAAGGAAACCATCAGGGCCAGGATAAATGGTTCAGATAAGAGAGGGTTAAAGGGGACACCTATTCAGAAGGGGTTTGAGTTAAGTGGGCAAAATAGCAAGGGAGGCAGAAAGGGGAGGGTGACAAGGGGGTCTCTAATAAGGCAGGAAGACTCCCATGAAATTGCGATCATGAATAAAGTGGGAGGGGGGCTGAGAGGGCATAGTGGAGGTAACCATAAGGATGATGGCGGTGTTAAGGTTCTGTTACTGGGAGACTCGATGATTAAGGGTATCCATTGGGAGGGACAGGGGATGGATGCCATAGCCAGGTGAAGGTAGTGAGTATCTCTGGGCTGACAGTGCACAGAGCAAAGTTCTGTGGTGTGTGAAATGGTTAGGGATTGTGGAGGGAAACCGGATTCTGGTGCATTTGGGAACTAATGATCTAGAGGGAAATAGCATTATGGAATCAAGCAAGGTTCCAAGAACTTGCCAGAGTCTGTCGGGATAATGGATGCAACATTTCCTTTTGGAGATATTGCCAGTACCAAAGGCCTCAGTGGAGAAAAAAATGAAGCTCACAGAGGTTAATAAATGGCTCAGGAAGTGGGGTGAAGAGAATGGGTTGGGGGTGTTAGGGAACTGGAATGGAGTTTGGGAGGATAAGGGACTATATGCCAAGGACAGGTTTCATCTTGCCCCATTAGGGAAGGAAGTCCTTAAACAGGGGATGGCTGACTACATACAAGAAAGGTGGGGTTTAAACTTGTAAGGGGGAAGGGATAAGGAGGGGCTGACCAGAGCCTCCCTCCAGATGAGGGGAGTAGCCTTCAAGCCAAGGGGGAGGGGAAACAGACTGGAGGTGGAGGTTTCAGGAGGAGCAGGGAGGATGGAAGTATAAGGAATCTGGGTGGGGTTCGACAAAAGGATCAGGGATAAGGGTGGGGTTAGTGTTAGTAAATGCCAGGAGCTTGAAAACAAGTTGCCAGAGTTCCAGGCCATGCTGTTCTGGGGGTGGATGTGGCGGCAGTCACGAAACGTGGGCCAACAAAAACCATGACTGGGACCTAAATGTACTGGGGTACACTATGCTTAGGAAGGATAGAAAGGAGGGCAGAGGGGGTGGAGTGGCTATGTTCATTAGAGATGACATAGAAATTGCTAAGGTAGAAGAGGCAGAGGGAAACGTGGAGGCCTTATGGGTCACCTTACGATCCCCAGCAGGAGATAAGGTCAAGCTGGGAGTAGCATATAGGCCCCCCGGGATGAGTGATGTTCTAGAGGATGGTTTGCTGGACAACATCATTGCCCAGTGTGGTCCAAAAGGGGAAGGAGTGGTGTTGATGAGGGACCTTAATATGCCAGGTACAAACTGGGGAACCATGTCCTCTAAGGTGGCCAAGGAGCAGAGGCTGCTGGATGGCTTCCAGGATGTGTTCTTAACACAGCATGTGATGGAGCCCACAAGGGAGGGGCATGTCCTGGATGTGGTTCTGGCAGATGGGGATCTGGTAAGGGACATGGTTGTACAGGACCCCCTGACTGGGAGTGACCACAATACTGTCTGGTTTCAAATAAGCATTGGGGAGTGGGGTGAGATCTAGGACACTGGCAGTGGACTTCAGGGGCAGACTTTACGGGCATGGGAAATATTCTCAAGGATCACTTGAAGGGATTACCTCAATGACAAGTGTGGAAAGGAGATGGGAGGTCAAAACGGGACTTCATGAGGCAGTCAGGATCTGCGCTAAGTTGAAACGTAGGGAGCAAGGTCACATAAACCATGCTGGTGGTCCAGTGAGGTCCAGGTAGCAGTCAGAGAAAAGAAGGCGTTACAAAAATATAAAACAACAAGAGGATAGGGATAAGGAAATGTACCAGCTTGCATCTAGAAAAGTCACCCATTATGGTGAGGGAGCAAAGTCCAGTAAAGGGCAAGCGAGCTGGCACAGGGATACATGGAGGGAAAGGGGTTCTTCCGGTACATTGGGGAGCAGAGAAAACTAAGGGCCATCTCAGCAGATTGAGACTGAAGAAGGTGGGTGGAAGAGGCGAGGGACCAGGCAGAGGTATTTAACAGTACTTTGCCTCTGTGTTCACTAGGGAGGGATGGACATCTACAAAGCAAGGCACAAAGGGATAGAAGCGGCAGGGAGTGGGATCAGGGGAGCAACAGAAATGGAGCAAAAGGGAGGGAAAGTACCCCAGGGTGTCACATCTGGATAAGGATAAAAAGACCAGTAAGGTGGAGGGACAGATGATGCCATCCCCACCAAAGGGTGTGGTTTGCCCTCAAGGCCCCAAAGAAAGACAAATCTCCTGGGCTGGATGGCATTCATCTGAGAGTACTATGGAATTGGTGGACATACTGGCTGCAATCTCTGGCGGAGCTTTTCAACAGGTCACTTGAGACAGGGAGGGTACCTAGGATTGGGCGAGGCATGTGGTACCAATCCATAAAGGGGGTCAAGGAAGTACCAGGAAACTATAGACCCATCAGTTTAACCTCGGTGGTGGGAAAATTAATGGAGAGTATACTAAAGGAACGATTGGGGTTTACTTGGGGAGGTGGGAGGTCTGGATAGTCGGCAACATGGGTTTGTGCCAGGTAGATCATGGTCAAACCAACCTTGTGGAGTTCTATGAATGGGTAACATCAGAACTGGACAGGGTAAGCCTGTGGATGTATTATTCTTGGACTTCAGCAAGTGTTTGACTCTGTCCCCACAATGGTCTGGTGGAGAAACTGATGGGGTTAGGAGTAGCCCTTTGATGGTCAGATGGATTGAAAACTGGATAGCTGGACGCACTCAGAGAGTAGTGGTCTGTGGGGAGCCTCGAACCCTACAGAGGTTGGTAGGGGTACCACAGGGCCTGGGTCCTGGGTCCAATCTTGTTTAATGCATACATATCAGACATCAGGGATGGTATAGGGTGTGAAATGAGTCTCTTCGCAGATGACTCCAAGATGGGAGCAGTAGTTGAGGGAGAAGAGGGAGGTTGGCCCTGCAAGGGACCTGGACACCCTGGAAAGCTGGGCTCACACATGGAAATTAATTTCAATATCACCAAGTGCAAGGTGTTGCATCTTGGTCGGGAAACCCTAAACACAGGTACACCCTGGGAGGGAGGTGCTGGAAGCCTCAACAGGGGAAAAAGACCTAGGGGTCATGGTGGATACATGTATGAATAACTCTGAGCAGTGCAGAGAGCAGCTAGCAAGGCAAACAGGATGTTGGGATGCATCAAGGGGATCACACCAAGGAGCAAGGAAGTGATTCTGCCGCTGTACAATGGACTGGTTAGATCACACCTTGAGTACTGTGTACAGTACTGGAGACCACACTTGAAGAGGGACATACAGCTCCTGGAGAGGGTACAGAGGAGGGCAACAAAGATGATACGAGGGCTAGGGATTTGACTTACGAGGACAGACTTGAAGAGCTCTGCCTGTTTTCATTGGAGGAGAGGAGACAGGGGAACATGATTGAGGTCTTCAAGTACCTCAAGGAATAAATAGGGTAAACAAGGAGGGATCTTTAGACTAAAGCAGGAGGCATCACCAGAGGCATGGTTTGAAGTTGGAAGGTGGAAGGGTGAGGGGGAAAAGAGGAGGAGGTTTTCACTGAGAGGGTGGTGGACCCTTGGAATGCTCTGCCTGGTGAGCTGGTTCAGAGATCCACAGTGGAGGGCTTTAGAGAGGGTGGGACAGACACAGAAAGTGGATGTATCAGATGATGGCCTGTCCGGGGTGGGATGGATGATAGGGTTTCTGGAGCACAAGGGATGGGAGGGTCTCTGCACCCAACTAAGGATCTAGGTTCGAGCAGACTTGATAGACCATAAGGCCTAATCTGCTGGCAAATAGTATGTTAGTATGTTAGTATGTCATGCTGTGGCACAACCTATCACTGAGCACCCTCTAACATTGTTGACTGGAGTAACTGATTGACATGTCATGCTGTAGTACAACCTATCACTGCGCACCCTCTAACATTGTTGACTAGAGTAACTGACTGACATGTCATGCTGTGGCACAACCTATCACTGCGCACCCCTCTAACACTGTTGACTGGAGTAACTGATTGACATGTCATGCCATGGCAGAACCTATCACTGAGCACCCCCCTAACATTGTTGACTAGAGTAACCGATTGACATGTCATGCTGTGGTACAACCTATCACTGAATACCAGTGCACATTTCTTTTTATCTTCAGCTTCTTCATTATGTGAAGAATGTAGGTTTTGAGGACAGTGCAGGTGAGAAGGTTTTTTTTGATGAAAATGGAGACCCTCCTGCAATGTATGACATACTAAACTGGCAGGTATCCCCTGATGGAAGTACTACCAAGTATGTGTACATTGGACATTTTGACTCTCGTGCTCCTTCAGGACAAGACATCTTCATTAACGAGAGCCTGATTTTGTGGAATGGAGGTAGCATACAGGTCAGTGCAAAACAGAATGCATTAAAAATAAAGAAAAAGATGTGACTTAAAATGTTAAAAACTATGCTTGGGGCTTTCAGCCTCATAGCTTATTCTTACTCCAGCTTTACTCATTTAAATTACTGTCTTATTCATATGTGCCATGAATTATCCTCTATATGGGCATTTGTTGGTATGTTATTTAGTATTAATAATACATTTTCATTATTACCAAGAAAATAGATGTGTATATATAATAAAAGAGGAAAAATACCAATGTGATGCACACAAAAAATCAGGAAACAGATTAATAAAAGAAAATGGCATTCAAAGCTTTAAAAGTAATGAAATGATTATATCATGACTCATTATAACTCAGAGTTGAAAAAACTTAAAAAGCTAATTAGAACAGAAAGACAAAAACTAGAATTCATAATTTCCCATACCAAAGACAGTGGCAAGAGGTTTTATGCCTATATAAATAACCAAAGAGCAACAGACACAGTAATAGGGCTAAACAAAGACATGGGGCATGACATCAAATCGTTGATATGGCTAATACTTTCAACAAGTACTTCTGTTAGGTGTATAACAAGGGTACATCAGTGAAGAAAACAATTAAGAACAACGTAGGACAAAACACATTTTCTGGAGCTGGAAGGACACTACTTTCTTCAACTGCGAGCTGTGTGAGAAATTCTGTATTGCACTTGATATCTGCAACAAACGTGCACTTTTGCTTAATTCTGTGGGAGGTGAAACTAACCACCCTTGGTAATTGCTTTTTATTCACATTTATTTAATGTTTAACCAAGAAGGGGCTTGTAAACTCTGTTTATCTTGTTAGTAACTTCAGAAGGATTTAAATACTGCATTTGGGTAGGTCCTTGGAGGTAGCTAGATTGTCTACTAGGATTTGCTGACAGTTAAACTATTTTAAATGAATTACAGTTGGCTGAGGAGTTGAAAAGAAACTTGCAAACTCTGCTTATCTTGGAAGTAACCTCATAAGTGTTTGAATACTGCATTCTGGTTGTCCCTTGGGGGTAGCTGGATTGACTACTAGGATTTTGGGACAGAAACTATTTTTAAATAATTTACTGGTGCATAGGAGTTTGATAGTTAAACTCTTTTTAACAGAGTTACTGGGGTTAAGGAGTGGTCACAGAAAAACCTGCAGTGTGAAACAGGAAAAGACAGTCTTTCAAGCAACAGAGGGTGGTGGATCTAGGTTTATGTTTGTTTGTTACAATTCTTAAGATTTTCAGTGCAGGAAGAGTTTAAAGCACAGCTGACTTATTTTGGGGCTGACAGCTCTCGGAGCACAAACCACCAGGCCTGTTTTGGAGCTGGGAAGGTTTACCTGTGTCTGAGTTGGATGTGTGGATTTTTCTCTGTTTGATTAGCAGGGTATTTCTCTACCAAATTGTTGTGTAGGGCATCTTGCTGACAGGAAGGCACTCATTGCAGCAGTGGGTCAGAGCTTTTAGCTGATTGTTTTGTGAGGGCACAGTTTAGGCCCAACCCCTTCCCACCCCTCACCCCACCTACCCCTGGAAATAGTTCCTTTATACCTGGGGTTCTGACATCATTTCTCAAGAGTGCAAGGCATGTCACTGTCATATCCTCTCTAGCACACTGCACTGACAATTTAAGCATACACATTGTATATTATAAATATATATTTCTATATTACAAACCAATCACACACACACACACACACACAAAAAAATGTGGGGAGTAGTGCAATGTAATGGCTGTGGGGCAGCAGTCTTCCGGGAGTCTTTCTGGAGGCTGAGATGCTGCCCTATCTGTAGACAACTCTCTGCCCTGAGGGAGGAAGTTGCCCATCTTCAGGCCACACTGGACAGTAGTACGGGGACCTTCCCCCATGCCACACTGAGAGTAGGAAGGGAATCTCCCCCATCCAGGGACCACCACAGCCACCACCACTACCTCAGAGATTGCAAAGAAAACACAGCAGTTGGACCACAGTGGGCTCAGGAAGGGTGAGGATGGTGGAACGGAGGCACACCCAGTCAGTTGTTCCACTCCACAATCCATACACCATTCTGGGGGAGCATAGCTCCCCTATGGATGCACCCACAGAGGAGACTAAGGAGGCTGAGGACAGCTGTCACAAGGGAGGCCCACAGGAAGGAGGCAGAGGACACCACAAGGAAAGGAAGCAGCCCTGGTGGGGACCCAATTATTAGGGGATAGAACTGGGAGGAGCTGGGAAAACTGAAGTAGGTGCCTGCCTGGTGCCATGGCTTGGAGGGACAGGAAGCGATCTCTCAGGATCACGACAACAGCTGCAAGGGATTCTGAGCTGGACGAATTGTCCACCTAGGGACAAATGACTTGGCTCATCATGAAGTTAGAGCAGTGCAGGAGGACATTGCAGAGTTGAGGAGGGCCCTGGAACAAGTAGCACACACAGTTATCCTTCTCAGAGTGCTGCCTGTCAAGGCGTGGGTGAGGCAGGGTAATTGGCACCATGCAGTTTAATGAATGGTTGAAAAATGGTGCAGAGCACAGCGGTTTGGCTTCATTGGGGACTGGGGTTCCACCTGGAGGGACAACAGCCTATACTGGCAGGATGGTCTGCATCTGTCCAGGAAGGAACAAGTCTTTTGAGCAATCGTTTAAATGCTTCATTGGCAAGCTTTTAAACTAGTCAAAGGGGAGGCACTGACAAGCAGCAGAAAATCCCAGCCTCTCCCTACAAAACAGGGTACTAAATGAGAAAAGACCAAGGTAGAACGGTCAGTGGGGATGCTGCAACAGAAGGTAAAGCCATCAAAAATGGAGAGCAATGAGTACCAATGCCTCGTAGTCTAGGTAACAAGCTCCTGAATTAGTGGCCTTGATGGAGGAGGAACATCTGATATCGTGGCAGTCACAGAAACATGGTACACACACAACCATGACTGGGACGAAACATACCAGGATACACTATCTACAGGAGGGACAGGGAGGGTAAAAGAGGAGAAGGAGTGGTTCTTACATAAAGGAAGGAATAAAAGTAACAGAACAAAAGGGTAAACAGGGAGGAGAAGAAGCACTGTGGGTAAATTTGGAGACAGGCAATGGCACCACAATCTGCACAGGGGTGATACAGACCCCTTCTCAGGGGAGGAAATGGACAAGGAAATGATAGAAAGTATACTTAGAATGGCAGAAAAGGAGATACTGCTGATGGGTGATCTGAATATGCCAGATGTTAACTGGAGTGCAGTTGCAGCTGCCACTCAAGAGTGCAGTTATTCTAGATGCCCTACAGGGGCATGCCTTAGACAACTAGTCTGGAGCCCACTGAGAGGGAGCAATATTAGACTTGATACTCAAATGGAGATGGAGAGAGGATCACAGATGTAGAAGTGGGTAGCCATCTGGGAACTAGCGACCATCGAACAGTATGGTTCACAATAAACACAGTAATAGAGTCAAGCCATACAAAGACAAAAGTACTGGACTTTAGGACGGCTGACTTTGCCATAATGGGTGAGTGCCTAAGGAATGCACTAGCAAATGGGCAGGAAGGGGTGGAAGAACAATGGGGAATAATAAAAACTGCCATCACAGAGGTAAAAGCCTTTGTGTGAAGCAAATAAACAAAACAAGACAATGTAAGAAACCACTATGGTTCTCAAAGGAAGTGGCAGTGAAGGTTCAAGAGAAAAGAAAGCATTCAGGAAGTACAAGGAATCGAGAAGGAGCAGGACAGAGAACTGTATCAGTTAAAGCAAAAGGAGGCTGGGAAGGCAGCCAGAACAGCAAAGGCCCAAACTGAGGAAAAGATAGCCAACTCAGTTAAGAAGGGGATAAAACCTTTATAGGTACATCAGGAGCCAAGGAAGACCAAGGGAGGGATAGTGAGGCTTAATAAAGGGAGGGAGGGAGGGTGGGCAGAGGGAGACTGTGAAAAGGCAGAGATACTAAACAAATATTTTTGCTCAGTATTTACGAAGGAAGAGTGGAGATACATAAAACAAACAGTAGTAACACTCTGGATACAGAAGTTGATACCGGCCCATTTGTAGAAGAAAGGGTTCTGAAAGAACTCTTAAAACTGAAGGTGGACAAAGCAATGGGGCCTGATGGGATTCATCTCAGAATTCTAAAAGAACTAAGGGTAGAACTAGTGACACCACTGACTACCCTTTTTAACAAATCATGGGAGGATTGGGTGGTACCCGAGGACTAGAGGAGGGCAGATGTGATTCCCCTTCACAAAAGTGGGAGCAAGGCAGAAGCAGGAAACTATAGACCTGTTAGTTTAACCTCAGTGATAGGGAAAATGATGGAATCACTTCTAAAGGAAAGAATTGTCGAGTATCTAGAGGCCAGAGGGGCACAGGACCCCAGGCAGCATGGATTCACAGTGGAAGGTCATGCCAGATGAATCTGATAGATTTCTTTGACTGGGTGACCAAAGTAGTAGATCAGGGAGGGCTGTGGACATGGCCTACCTAGACTTTAGCAAGGCATTTGACACAGTCCCACACAAAAGATTAATATACAAGTTAGCCAGCCTGGGAGTGGGTCCCAAGATGACAGCCTGGGTAAAGAATTGGCTGGAGAATAGGACACAGAGAGTTATAGTAAATGGAGTCCACTCAGAAGAAAGGAGGGTTACTAGTGGGGCACCGAGGGTTCAGATAGACTAGTCCTCTCAATGTCTTTATATGCTTACATTGCAGAAGGACTGAAGGAAAGTATGTCTCTTTGCAGATGACACTAAGATCTGCAACAGAGTTGATGCACAGGGTGGGTGGAAAGGATGAGAAGGACTTGGCAAGGTTAGAGGAATGGTCAAATGTATGGCAGCTTAGATTCAATGCTAAGAAGTGCAAGGTAATGCACCTGGGAAACAAAAACCCAGGGGAAGAGTACACAATGTGGGGTGAGATACTAACAACAGCAAGAATGGAAAGGGACCTGGAGGTAGTCATATCAGATGACCTAAAGGTGAGCAAGCAATGTGAGAGGGAAGCAAGGAGGGCTGAGGGGATACTGGGATGTATAGGGAGAGGCAGCACCAGTAGAAAACAGGAAGTTATTATCCCTCTGTACAGACAGCTGGTGAGACCCCATCTGGAGTACTGTGTGCAGTTCTGGAGACCCAATCTCGCAAAGACATAGACAGGATGGAAGCTGTCCAGAGGAGGGCAACTAAAATGGTGCAGGGTCTGCACCAGAAGTCATATGAAGAGAGACTTAAGAAGCTTAATATGTATAGCCTCGAGGAAAGGAGGGAGAGGGGGGACATGATAGAAACTTTCAAGTACCTCAAGGGAATCAACAAAGTCCAAGAGGGTAGCATCTTTCAAAAAAAGAGGTGTGCAAGAACAAGAGGGCACAATTTGAAGATGGGGCGGCTCAGAGGTAATTTAAGGAAGTATTTTTTCACAGAGAGGGTTGTGGATGCATGGAACGGCCTTCTGAGGAGGTTGTGAGTCAAAATCAGTGGGGAATTCAGCATGCATGGGATAGTCATAAGGCAATTCTGGGGGTGGTAGGAAGAAGTGGCTGGCTGGTTAACTAGGATCTGCAGCTTATCCAGTAGGTAGGGAAATGGGCAGACTGGGTGGCCAAGCGTCCTTATCTTCCCAAATTCTATGTTTCTATGTTCTATGTTTCTATGTAGGACTCAGTATCAACCCATCTTTAGCACCTCAGAGGTTCTCAAGATTATTATCACAGTTAAAGACACAAACTCCAGAATCTGATGTGTTATACTCAATATTGTTAAAGAGCTTAAGGCCCTTATTACGGACCCCTTGATACATTTATTTAACACTTTTCAGCACTGGAGAAATACCTAGTGATTGGACAAGGGCTACAGAGGTGCCTATCTCTAAAAAGGGGATAAGTCAAAACATCTTATTATCAACATATTAGTTTGACGTCAGTTTTATGCAAAACTGTTGAGAGTTTGATTAAATTAAAAGCAGAGGAAAATCTTGTACAAAACAATTACAATAATAGTACACAACATGGTTTCAAAAAAGATAGGGCATGTTCAGTAGTACTAACTTACTATGCTTCTTTGAGAAAGTCAGTAAAAGCATAAACAACAGTGTGCCTGTGGATGTTATTTACCTCGGCCCAGATATTCAAACTGTGCTCAAAACTGGTGCAACAGCAGGAGCAAGCACAAACCAGTTGCGCAAATGCGCAACAGGTGCGATATTCAAACATGGAGCAGAGCAAATTGCGCAAGCAACCAACGTCTGAATATCGCACATACTGCGCCATCGCGCAACCAGGAAGGAGAAGCTGAGCCAAAATGTTGCGCTATGGCGCAACCAGGGAAGCTCAGCTGAGCATTCCAGAGCTGCCATAGCGCAAGTACAGCCCCCCCAGAGCAATGGAACTGCACATCCAGGGAGGCAGGCTGGGCCCACCGCCAGCCATGCCACACATGGGCACAGGAACACACTGCAGAACCCACACCACACCGGCACACCCCAAGCACAGCATCACTGGAGGTGGGACGGATGATCCACGTGCCCATGGGGACAAGCCAACAAAGCATAGCAGAGCCCTGACACCCCAGCACAACCACTGGCAGGCGAGTGCCACACAGGGGTTGACAACCACAGTGTACATCAGCCCCTCGATGCACAGCACACCCTGCACTGTGACCCCAAGACACCACCCATGTTTAGTGACTGGCACTGCAGGAAACCATGCAGTCCCCAGCACACGCCAGCCCCCTGGCAACACAGAAGCCTAAGCCAGACACACCCCTGTGCACCCAGCACTGGGTGGCAGCAGATGGCAAGACCAACCGAAAGTCACTGCCATGCTGGAGATACCTTCCCATGCACACACACACACACACACACACACATATATACCCAGGACCATACCACCCCAGATGGCATGTACACCCCTGCAACTGAGCACCCATAGCCAGCTGCAAATCAGAGACCAACACAGTATTCATGTCAAAATAGAAATGTATATTTAAATATCGAATAGTAAAGAAACAAAGCAATAACAAACTATTTACAAGGGGGGACGGTACAAGGTAGGGTGTTCAAGGGTAGGGATGAACAACTTGGAGAGGGAAGGCAGGGTGGTAGGGATGGGAGAAGTGGAAGGGTATCAGCCGCTATGGCCCAGCTGGCTGCTCATCCTCCCGCCTGGTCCTGCACCGTCCTGTGCCGCCCTCCGAAGGCCATGGCATCTGATTGATTGGAGGATGGCCTGATTTTCAATCGACACCGTGGTGAGCCCCGGATATCGTGGCGAATCCGCCGGAGAAACTCCGAGGCCCAGGAAAATGGGAACACAGTCAATGGCTGTGACTGACCACAACCCTGAACACCACCCAACCTGCAAGCCATATAGCCCAATGTCCCGCACCTGTGATGGCATGCACCCACCCACAGTGAACATGCACATGGCCATCACAAACAGGCGGCACCAGCTATGCGCACCACCGCCACACACACTGCCCACGCCAATCACAGTACAAACTAGGCTGGCAAGTGATGTGGCAACGTGGTGCGATGCCAGTTACACAGCCATGTGCCCAGTGCATGCCTGGACCACCAGTGACACATACACAGACGTGCTGTGATACTGCACTGTAATGCATGTCACCTGTGTCGTGCCTACATACATGGATACATAGACAGTGTCGGTAGATAAGGGCCTATGGGCCACTCAGTCTGGCCATTTGACCTTGTAAGTTCACTCTGTTTTCCTATAAGTCTGTTGCACCTTACCCCTGACCTCCAGAATTCCTGTATGGCTATCCCATGCATTCTTAAATCCCGTGACCAAGTCAGCCCCCACCACTTCCTCTGGCAGGGTGTTCCACTTGTCCACCACCCGTTCTGTGAAGAAATTCTTTCTCATGTTTCCTCTGAATCGTCCCCCCTCCAACTTCATCCCATGCCCTAGTCCTGGAACATCTTTTACGCTTAAAAATAGTGTTGTCCTGCACTCTGTTCCCCTGTAAGATACTTGTATGTCCCCATCATATCCCCTCTCCTCCTCCTCCAGGGAGTACATGTTCAGTTCCTTCAACCTGTCTTCAGGACTTGTGATGCAATCCATGCACCATCCGTGCCTCTCCTCTGAACCCTCTCTACCCAGTCCATGTCCATACGTAGGTATGGTCTCCAGAACTGTACACCGTACTCCAGTGTGGGGCCTCACTAGTGTCTTGTATAGTGGAATTATGACCTCCCTTTGGTTGTGTTTGCATGGCTGGTGGTCTTGCCCCCAGCATGCAATAGCATCCATGAAGTAATGATACTCACACCCTCCAGCAGCTGGGTCTGCGCTGCTGCTGATGCTGCTGCTGCTGCTGCCGCGTTGGGGCAACACCCCTGGCACCGCCCTGGCATCGCCCACCTCACCGCCCGCGCCCTCAAAATCCGGCTGTGGAGATATATGTTGAGACAAACATCAGTGTGACTCAAAAGCAGAGTGCCCCTGCCCCAGTGAGAGTGCTCTCCCCACAGCCATAACCATCCATCGCACAGCTGCACACACTGACACAGCCAACCGTGTCCGAGCTGGCACCTATGCACAGCCACCCAAGCACACACACACCCCTACAGAGAATATAGGTGCATAGATGGTACACTCACCTGGCTTAGGCACCATGCCCCGCTTGGCATGTGAACGCAGCCCGGCCAAGAGTTCTGGTTTCCTTCGGCGGAGGTTCACTGTACCGGTGCCGCACTGCTCAGCAGACCGCCCCGCCAGTGACTCCACCAGGTCAGTGGCTACTGCTGCCACACGTGGGTCCTAGACAGGTGAGGGGGCCTCACCATACAGTGCCCCACAGTGGGCTCCACCAGGGCCACCAGGTTGGCCACTTCAAGCTGGCTCCAGGACACCGCCTCCTTCTAGCTATGGCACCAACTTACAGCAGGCAATATGTCGCTTCTGCTGCCGCGGACCTCCGTGTGGAGTTGTTGCACAATAGACCACCAAGGTTCCAATTGGCGCTGTTCAACAGCGCCATTACTTTATATGGCGCTGTCACCAGACAGCGCATAGGGACGCATACATGGCATTCGAACAGTGCCAGAGGGCAGAGGGCATACACAAGGTCACGGCAATGACGCAGGCTACGCACAGCACCATCGGACGATAGGCATCCTGCGAGACTGCAGCTGAGCACCAGTGCCACAGTGGACTATCGCGCAGTAGTGCCACAGCGCCATATAGTGCCCAGTGCTGTAGCGCCACTGGCACAATGGTGGCCATGGTTTGGACCGCCTATCGCGCTCAGCAGGTCTGCAGCACGATAGACGCGACGCGCAGCTGTCTGGGCATGCGCAATGCAGTGTAGCACGCAGCCACAAACCTGCCCATTGGCTCAGCCGACTTCCAGAGTGCGCAAAGCGCAAAATACACGCCGATATTCAGCCGACATATGCAACTCATTCGATCAGCTATTCAAGCGCAGAGTGGCGCCGATTAGCATGAAACATTAAAGTTGCGCCACACCTCATTTGCATGTGTTGCGCTATGAAATGCGACAGGGGTTGTGCTGGCCAGAGTTGGTTACTGCAGGTGAGAGGTGAGTTACATGCTGTGTGATGCTCAGGACAATGCTCATGGGCAGGGGTGCCGGAGGATGATAAAGGCTGAGGGGGCTGAGCATGAAAAGGGCACTTAGAAAGGGACAAAGGGCACCCTTTCTATCAGTATCTGCCATGCGGAGAGGAAATGGGGGCTTCCGCCCCCCCGGGCCAGCAGCTATGCTCATGGGGAAATGCTGTCGACTGCACAGTGACAGGTGTCCACTTCCACCCAAACAGATCACCATGACTGACCAGAGCCAAGCTGAGGGTGTGGACGGCGGGCGTAGGAGGAGGCCGAACTTCACCGCGGCAGAGACAGAGGCCCTCTTCCAGGCCTACCTGGAGGATGAGCCACTATTGAGTGGACGGAGGGGCACCCCTCAGGAGCGTGCAGCTGCATGGGAGGGGGTAGCTCGGGCCGTCAACCTGCACGGAAGCCACCAGCACTCCGTGCAGGAATGCAGGAAGAAGATGGGGACTGACCGCAGGAGGCTGAAGGAGAAGGTGGCAGCCTTCAGGGCGGCACGTGCTGGCACTGGTGAGGGCCCACCAGTGGTGTTGCAGCTGACCCCTACAGAGGAGACACTGGTCGCGGCCATGCAGCCGAGTGCCATTGCGGGCGTACCAGGCGGAGGATTCCAGACAGGTGGAAGCTCATCACTGCACGGTATGATGGTGGTGTTGTTGGGGGCTGTTGTTCACATGCACTCACATGTACTCTCTTTCTGTTACAGATCCTGTTCATCTGCAGGAGACGGTGGTGGTGGTGGGTCCAGACAGTGAGGCAGACCTGCTGGACGTGGAGGAGGGACCATCCACCTCCACCACCAGCCTGCAGGCACCGCGCAGCATGCACGCTGGGCCTACAACCCAGTGTCAGTGATACGGGTGCAGGGGGTGCACAGCCTGTGTCACAGCAGTCTGGCATGCAGGCATGCCAGCATGCTGTGCCTATGGCAGTGGACGCACCTGCACCATTGATGATAGCAGGCCTGCAATGGGCAGTGATAGGTGTGTGTCCATGACGGACACATGGCAGGCCAGCACGTGCCCCTGGGCCTTCCTGGTTCACACCTGTACCAGCATGCTGGCACAGTCCCAGGTTGTGTCTGTCAGCACCGTGGGGCAGCACCGTGGCTGTGCAGGTGTCTGGCACTGTTGTCAGCACGGAAGTGGAACAGGTGGACCTGGGGCCTCAGCAGTTGGAGGGCGGCAGCAGCAGTTGCACACCAGGTCTGGGGGTATAGTGTCAATCAGTGGCACATGTCCACCGCTCATTGATCTGCTCCATACCTGGTCCTGGCGAACAGCGCCACCTCAAGGGGTGCTGTGCACCAGGACCATCCACACCCTGGGGTCACTGAGGCCATTGGGGCAGAGTACCATTGGACATGCACACCTGCCTGCTGCAGGACTCGGTACAGCTGCAGGGGTGGCTGTAAGGTCCGTGGAGGCACTGTCTAGTCCGTGAGTGGTATAGCAGGGAGTGCTCGACCGAGCCGAGCTGGTCCGCGCGGACGGATGTGACCGCTGCCATTGACAGGCTGACCCAGGCAGTGGTCTCTGTGGCGGACACATTGGCCACACTGTCAGGTGCCCTGTACCACACACCCCACACAGTGCGCTCCTCCCCTGCTCGGCGTCGGCGGACACCAGGCCTGTCGATGCCGGGTTCTGCTGTGGGCATCCCGAGCACCCCTGTGCAAGTTTGTTTGGCAGGATGCAGACCCCCTGTGCGGGCAAGGTCACGTTCACGACAGTGGTCCCCTGGTGGTGCACCAGCCACCCGATGTGGCCCCTGCTCAGCCTGCCAGTGCTGCTGGAGACATGGTGGGGCCGCCACGCATCCATGGTGGCCGTGGACAGTGCTACCTGACTGAGCTGTCTCCCAGTGCAGGCCCTGTCTGGTGCTGCCCTGTGTGCAATGTGTGTCAGTGGTGGCAGTGCACTGCTGGGTGCTCTGCTCACCACGCTGACACATGGACCACCTGCACACTCTCCCAACTGCTGTCCACAGGTGCGTGTGCATGATGATGCCTGCATTGCACTGTACACCAAGGTGCAAGTGTGCCCAGGTCCTGACATATGTACGTGGACAGTCCAGGTGGTGGGGGTGGTTGGTGGTGCTGTGTGTTGGCAATGTCATTTCCGCAGTGCTGTGCTGCTGCCCATGTACTCTGCCTGGTGTGTGTGTGTGTCCATATGAGTGCTCACCCCTCTCTGATGGTGTGTTAGTATGCCTGGAACTGTCAACTCCCCTGACCTTCATGCACGGTGTGTTCCCCTGTGTGCCTGTGGTTTGCGCATGGACAGTGTTGCCTGCACATGTCCTCTTGACTTACCTGTGTTTGGCATAGTGCTCTTCTGTAATGGTGTCCGGTGCAGCTGGGCCTGCCGGTCAGTCGGGGTCCCTCCGTCCTAGGGGCTGCTCATCACCCACATCACCGGCGCCACTGGCGCCCCCATCGCTGTCCCCTCTTGGACCTGTACGGCTATCCCATGGTCTTTGGCCATGTTGTGCAGGATGCAACAGGCCAGGAATATCCCACAGGCCTTTTGGGGCTGTACTGTAGGTCTCACCGAGGTGTCCAGGCATCGGAAGCGTGCCTTGAGCATCCCAAACACCCGCTCTATGATGTTACGTGTTGCGGCATGTGCCTCATTGAAACATAGCTGTGCTGGGGTCGGGCACCGGTACAGTGTGAGCAGCCAGGGACGGAGTGGGTATCCGCAGTCACCTGTGTGGAGATAGTGGAGATCAGTGTCATGTCAGGTCCATATTGCCCATATCCTTGTGTGCCACTACCATGGCACCTGTGTCATTCCCACCTTGCCCAGAGTTTGCATTCCATACATGTACTCACCCACTAGATGACCCGTGGGGATGTTCCACTCGAATCGATGGCACAGTGCAGACTGGTGCCATATGAAGGCATCATGTGCTCCGCCAGGGTGTGTGGCACAGACATTGATAATGCGCCCAGTGGCATCACACACCACCTGGCAGTTGACACTGGAAAAGCCCTTTCGGTTCCGATAAGCCTGGCCGTTGGGGCCAGGTGGCGTGCGAATGGCCACATGGGTGCAGTCTATGGCCCCTAGCACGCCAGGCATATGTGCTACCCTGTGGAACTCCTGCATGTTTGTTGTACGCTCTGCCGCGGTGCTGGGGAAGTGGATGTACTCCGCAGCATGAGGCAGCAGTGCGCTGAGGAATTGGGTGAGGATGCATGACGTGGCCGACTGTGTAATGCCTGTGGTGTCCCCTGTCGGCCTCTGGAAGGTGCCCGTGGCGAGCAGGCACATGCAGGCTGTCACCTTGGTCTCCACGGACAGAGCATGACTCCGTCGTGAGGGTGCCTGCATCACATCACTGCACAGCTCGCAGAGCCGCCTCAGTATTGCCCTGTTCAGGCGGTACCGGCCCACAATCTCGATGTCTGTGTACAGCTCGAAGCTGATGCAGGCACGATACTGCCTGTCGGGGGCATACCGCTGATGGGCCCCTCCGCGGTCACGTCCCCCTGCAGCATGGTGTCTCACCCCCCTCATTACAGCTTCCATGTGGAAGCTGACACTGTCCATCTCCCTGGCTTCTGCCCCCCCAGCTGCTGTTCCTGTGTTAACCCCGCTGCCCCCACTGCTGCTTCCACTGCACCGGGCACCCCCCACTGGCCTCTCTGTCCTCCTGGACCCACTGTCCCTCTCTGCCCTTCCAGCTCCTGTCTCTCTCTCTCTCTCTGTCTCTTCCCCAGTTTGCGGCCTGCTAGGGTTCTTCGCCGCTTCCTTGAGCCTTTTTTTTTTTGGCTCAAATCCGGTGCCTCTTGACTTCGGCTGAGCCACTCTTGCGCATTGGCGCAGAATGTTCGGATATCGCATTGGCGCACTTTATGCATGGACCCGCCTCTTCCGGGTTGCGCATGCCTTCATTTCCATTGGCGCTTGTTGCTCAGCATGTTTTCGTGGTGCAACTGGCCCCTTCTGAATATCGCAGAATGGCGATTTTTGAGTTTGCGACGCTGAAGAACCCTGTTGCGCATGGCGCAACCTTTTGAATATCTGGGCCTTCAACTTTCAAAAAGCCTTTGACATGATTTCACATTTAGTATTAATAGATAAACTTAAAAGTTAAACATAGACCAAGGAAGTACTATTTGGGTACAAAACTGGTTGTGTGGTAGAACACAAAAGTGAGAATTAGAGGAGTACGCTCTGTGGAGGGAATGTCACTAGTGGGGTGCCACAGGGCTCTGTGCTGGGACCGGTACTCTTTTCAGTTTTATAGGTGACCTGCACACAAACATTAACAATGGCTAATTAAGTTTGCTGATTACATCAAACTTCAGGAACCTGTGAATACCATACAAAATAGATTAACCTTCCATAATGATTTATAAAAGATTGACTAGTGGGCTGTAAAATACAATGGGTGGGATATTCAGAATGCGCCAGGCAGGGGTGCAAGCCTAGGTGCAGCGCAACTGGGCTGCACCAGGGCATGGACCAGGCGATATTCAACGCTGCTGTGCCATGGCCCAGCACCATTGAATATGGCACTGGGTGCACCCACACTGCGCACGGCGCAGTGGCAGTGCACCAGTGCAAGTGGCAGGTGAGGAGCAGGGGACTGCGCCAGTGCAAGTGCAGCTGCACTAGGTGCAGCAAGAGCAATATTCAGACATGAACATGCAAATGAGGCCATTATGAATGCATGGCACAAATTGGGCCATTTGCATGTCATTATGGCCCCATTTGCATGCAGGTGCGCCGATCCCTGGTGACTTGTGCCTGGTACCATGCCAGGCTGCAGCCATTGGGGACCAATGACCCTTGCCTCTCTGCGGGCAACATGCCCCAATGCCCGATCGCAGGCTTAAGTAAATTAAAATAATCCATGGTTGTCCAATGGACCCGATCCCCTGCCCGATCGCGGGCTTTGTAAATAAACATCATCTCTGGTGGTCCAGTGGACCTGCTCCCCTGCCTGATCGCGGGCTTTGTAAATAAATATCATCCATGGTGGTCCAGTGGACCTGCTCCCATGCCCGATCATGGGCTTTAGAAATGAAAATATTCCCTGGTGGTCTAGTGGACCTGAACCACGGCCCGATCGCAGGCTTTATTAGTATGTTAATGCCCCAGTGGGCCAGCGGTACCCCCTCCCCACCCGCCACTCAGACCCACCACCCCGCTCCCCGCCAGTCAGCAGCAGACAGCAGCTCCTCCAGCAAGCTGCCTGGCATCCACTGACTGACAGCGACAGTATGGCTATACACTCATTGGTCCTCTGCGCCTAATGGGCATGTAGATCGTGACGGTTACACAGTTCCCAAAATGTGAATGAACCATTCACATTTCCGACTGTGTAGTACAGTATGAGTCTGCACGCCCATTGGCCTCGTAGGGGACTAATGGCATACAGTCGTACTGTATGTTGTCAGTCGGCAGGCAGCTGGGCTTGCTATGGGAGGGGGATGCTGCCCACCACTGGCTGGGGGAGCGGGTGGTGGGTCTGAGGGTGGGTGGGGATGAGGGTACTGCTGGCCCACTGGTGCATGTACATACTACTAAAGCCCGCAATCGGGCTGGGGTTTGGGTCCACTGGACCACCTGGGATTAATTTTATTTACAAAGCCCATGATTGGCATGGGAGCGGGTCCACTGGACCACTAGGGATTAAGTTTATTTACAAAGCCTGCAATCGGGCATGGGAGTGGCTCCACTGACCACCAGGGAATATATTTATTTATAAGGCCCGCGATTGAGCAGGGAGCAGGTCCACTGGACCACCAGGGATGATCTACTATCTGCCCAGATCAGGGCGGGGGCATGATGCCCAGACTGTGTTCCAGGAGATCGGGCGGTTAATTTGCTGGCAGGCAGCTGCCATGTTGCACATCGCTAGTATGGCAGCCCACCTGTGGATGTCCCTGGCTTGCTCCTACTTTTATGGGTGGATCTTTGTGTCCTTCTGTGCGGCGCAAGGCAGGTGCTTCCTACATATGCACCGCACATCCTGGTTGAATATCGGGATGTGCCGGATATACATGGGCACGCCCCCCAAACTTGCACCGCATATATTTATTGGTGCACTCCTGGCATATTGGGATTTGCAGAGTGCAACTTCCACCTTTGAATATTATGCCAGGGTGCAACCCCTTTGAATATCCCACCTTATATATTTTAGTATAGACAAATGTTCTGTTTTACATACAGGGAAGCATAATTCAAATCATGATTATTATATATCAGCTAAAAGTGTTAAGAAAGTTGAAACAGAAAAAGACTTTGGAATCCTGATAGGCAAAGATTTAAAATTTTGTGATCACTGTACTAAACTGGTTCAACAATCAAATTGTACTTTGAAATGTGTAAAAATTGCATTTTTGAGTAGGAATACATACTGTATTATGCTCCTTTACAAGGCTTTCATCAGACCAAATTTGGTATTTGGTCTGCCACGGGATCCCTTACCTTCTCTAGTATTCTGCTTTCCCATCTGGTGCTTCTGCAATAGTCGACTGCTGGTACCGAACAAACTGAGTCGGACGCATAAAATAAAAAACAAAATAAGGTTTATTCAGGAGCATAAGCAGGGACATCTCATCAGCACAAGGTACAGACTAGACTCTGGCTAGACAGGAAATTGGGGTTTCCTAGCTCCAGCTGGAAAATAATTAGCATAATACATGATCATAGCTGGCTGCAACATCACTGTTCCTAGTTAAAGGGGCGGCAGCTAATATTAAGCCCCATGCTTAGCTCTGTACTCCACATAGCCCTGGGTACTGTAAATGTGAGTACCACTCGAACAAGTAAAAACATTGTTATGCAAGAAACAGTAGTAAAAATTATCAAAACCTTTGTAAACATCAGTATCTTATTAAACACTAATATGAACATTTATCACATCATGGATAAAATGATTAAGAAGATGTTTGATTGACTGAAAACCACAATGCATTGCTGTAGGGGAAGGGAGAAAAGAATCTAAACTACACTGGTGGCCAATCAGTGTAATGCCAGGGGAGGTGGGGACACCATAGCACTTGAGGCTGGCCATGCCACAACCACTAAGGTATGGGGAAGGGAAAGGAAAGACAGCGAAGAGGAGCAGCACTTATTACCCAAATGCAATTCAATTTACTGGAATGAGTGGAACAATATATATTTTTCTAGATCTAGGAGAGAAAAAAAACAAGCAGTAATTTAGAACCAATATGCATTGTTAAGACACAGAATTTACAGAATCACCACACTGAGTCCAAATAATAAAGTTCACTTGGTTCTGCAACTGTTACAGTCAGTTGAGATTGATGAATGGGTGGCTTGAACAAGATCTTGACAGAGTGTGGTCAGGTCACAAAAGGGGACCCAAAAGTTCTGAGCACTGTCAAACCCACACCATTTAACAGGGTATGACCAGGATTCGTTAATGTACTTTTTTGCACAAAATCTTCTCGATCTGGTACACTGATTGGGGTACATGAGAGTCCTGAGAAGATGCAAGAGATGGAGAAGTTCCAGAAAGTCCATCTGACTTAGCAGGTAGAACAGGATCTGGCAAATAAGTGTCAGGACCGTGGGGTTTTGGTGAAACTGGTGTCAAATTGTCAGCAGGAAGTTCGGTGTCAGAAAGTATTGCAGGTTCAAGTGCATCTTCTTTACTTGGGGGACTGGGCTCATCAGGGAGGGTATCATGCAAGTAATCATTTTTCAACCTGTTGATGTGAATTTTGTTGCGTACCAGCTTTCCATCAGACCTGCGGCACAAGTGAACATGAACAGGAGGAAGCTTTTCCACAAAATAGAATGGGCCAGTCCAGGGGCGTAGCAGTTTTTTTGGTGGTGTCCAGAACAAGGACAGGTTGATACAAATAGACAATGTCCTCAACAGAAGATGACGATGAGACTTGGCTGCTGACATTCTTTGCATTGCAGTTTTTCTGTCCCAGAATGTCAATTGCAACACGTCTGGCAAGTTCAAGCTGTTCCAACATTGGGATGATGAAGGATGAAGCTGACTCTGGTTCCTCTAGCAGTGAGAGCTCTTTGTCCAGAGGTGTTCTTGGGTGACGTCCCATAGACTAGGAAAAATGGTGTGTATTCTGTACTGTCAACACGAGGGCTGGCGTTGTAAGCAAATTGAATGAAGGGAACAAAATGATCCCAAGTGTCATGAGTCTCATCCAGGTACTTGGATAGTGTAATAAGAATGGTGGCCATCATTCTCTCACTTTGTCGTGGATGGTGACTGATAGTGAGAGTCTTTCTGATGTCAGGAAGTTTGCAGGTTTCTTTCACAATAGTTGAGAGGTAGTTAGTGCATCTGTCTGAATGCAGGTACGCTGGGATACCATGACAGCAAATGACTGTATTGAGGAAGGCACTTGCCACTGTAGCAGCTTTAATGTCCTTTAGAGGAATTAATTTCAGGTACTCAGTTAGATAGTCCACAAAAACAAGAATGTACTTGTTGCCGGAGTCAGGGCATGTAGGCAGGGATCCAAGAATGTCTGTTCTCACTCTCTGGAAAAGTTCTGTGGCTACAGGCATTGGAATGATGTGTGCCTTTGTCGGTTTGGCAGGAGGCTTTCTTTGGGAACAGGGCTGGCAGGATTTGACAAAATGGAAAATGTCCTTGTTCCTGTGAGGTCAGAAGAAGTGAAGCCTTGTCTTTTCAAGAGTTCTGTGGATTCCCATATGACCTCCCGAAAGTGGAGAGGCATGAGTGGATTGAAGAACTTCGGAGACTAGAGAGGCTGGCAGAGCTAGCTGTACACGAGTTCTATTCATGCAGTGACCCTTGCCTTCCTTGGTCCAAATGTGAAAAAGCACTCCGTCATTGAGGAAATACTGTGACATGAAGAATAGTACAACCTGGTGGTGTTTCTTTTGTTGCGGTAAAGTTTTAGTCTCGAGATACGTGATGATGTCTGTAAACTGAGGATCAGTTTTTTGTTGAAGTTTAATCATCGCCAGGGAGATACCGGGTATTAGAGGTTGTAAGAAGATCTTCCGCTGCTTGCAATAAGTGAGGATTTGTGCTTCTCTCTGTAGAAGCAGTTGGTAGCAGCAAAGCAACTTGAGGTGCGGAAGGAATGTCCACAGGGAGCTCATCTGTGGAGTGAAAAGGAAGAGCTTGTAGGCAGGCTTCTTCATCTGGAGAAGCTACTGCAGAGGGATACAGTCTCCAGCTTACAGCATCTCTATTAGAATGGACTCAACCTGGTCAGCATTGAATTTCAAAGTTGTAGCATTGCAGTATGGAAATCCATCAGGTGAACTTTCCTACTGGTTCCTTAATTCGAACAACCACCTGAGAGCAGAGTGATCCACAATAGCTGTGAAGGAGGAGTAGCGAAGGTAACAGTCAAACTTCTTTATGGCAAAGACAACAGCTAGGCATTCTTTTTCTGTAATGTCATAGTTTTGCTCAGCTGACGTAAGAAAGCGTCCAGCATAGGAAACAACTCATTCTGTTCCATCTTGGATTTGACACAGCACAGCATCCACTGCAAAGGAACTAGCATCTGTGTAGAGCTTGAATAGCTGGTCAAACCTGGGATAGGCCAATACTAGGGAAGAAATACATTTTTCTTTCAAAGTTTCAAAGGCCTGATTGCATTTGTAAGTCCATGTGTAGTCACATCCCTTTTTGATGAGAGCATACAGTGGAGCTGCAATCCTGGCATAGTTGCAAATTAATTTTTTGTAGTAGCCAGACAAGCCCAGGAAAGTCCTAAGGTCTTTGAGGTTTGTATGTTCTGTAGTCTTTTACTGCAGAGAACTTATCTGGGTCTGGCGAGATGCCTTGCAAACTGACCACATGTCCCAGGTAATGGATTTGATGCTGCAAAGCAACATTTCTCTGGGCAAAGTTTGAGGTTGGCTTGCCTGAGACATTCAACACCTCTTTGAGATGCTGGAGGTGCTCTTGGAAAGTTCTGCTGAAGACGATAACATCATCGAGGTAAACTAAGCAAGATTTTCAAGACAGTCCATGTCATACAGCTTCCATGATGCATTGAAATGTGGCTGGGCTGTTCCGAAGTCCCATAGAAAGATGTTTAAATTGGAAAAGTCCCAAGTGGCAGCACCAGGCTGTGTATGGGCATGAAGCTGGATCCATAGTAACTTGGTAGAATCCACTCTGAAGGTCTAGAGTGGTGAGGTAAGCTGGGCTGGCCACACCAAGGCTCTCTAAGGCATCATCTGTGGTAGGCAAGGGATGTGTGTCCTGCACCATGTAGGCATTGAGCTTTCTGTAATCCACCATGAACCAATACCCTTTGTCTTTCTTTACTACCAGCAAGCAAGGTGCACCCTAGGGACTTGTAGATTCCTCAATAATGTCCTGTTCAAGCATGTCCATTACTAAGTCCTCCAGGACTTGTTTTTGTTTGTGCCCCACTTTGTAAGCTTGCTAACAAATTGGCTTTTGGTTGGACTGCACCTCAATGGTGTGTTGCAGGATATCACAGCTTCAAGTTTGTTATCAGGGCCAACAAAGACATCTGGGTAGTTTCCAGGAATTCCAGAAGTTGTCATTTCTCTGTGGGACATGGCAGGAAGTTTTGAGACAGATAGCCTCTGGCTGAAGGATAGTCCTTGTGACGCTGGAGTGGTTGTGATGGTACTGACAGGATTTGATGTTAATGGAACCAGACTGAGGTTCATGCAGAAGCTGAAGCTGGTCTCTGAAGACAGACAAACAAAACTTTCCGATTTTGTCACCCATTGAGATGACCACTGGCTCATCTGTGAAGTTGCAGCATTTTTGGAATACTGAGCCACCATGCACAGCAGACAAGGTGTTCCCTGGAAGGAGACCTGAGGAGTGCAAAGCTGAGGATCCCGTGATGATGCCAACAACACCTTGTGGGAGTGGTTCACCTTGAATCTTCGCAATTAAAACCATCTCTGACTTAGGAGGAATAGTGACTGAGTCTATAGCTGCGAATTGCCTCCGGGGATCTAGTGACAGTTTGTTTGAGGCAAAGTCTAGGATGACTTTGTGCGCTTTGAGAAAGTCCAGGCCCAAGAATCATGTCTGGTTGAAGTTCACACACTAGGCAGAATTTAACATTAGCTTGCTGTGAGCTGAAGTGGAGCTTAAGATGGACCACGCCTGTGATAGATACTGTAGCAGTACTTGTTGTGATGATGTACTTTAGGTCAGCTAGAGCAACTGTAGGTACATGGCAAATAGCTAAATTGCCTAGTATACTGCTGTGGATTACAGAGATTTCTGCTCTGGAGTTGACAAAGGCATACGTGGACCAATTCCCAGAGGTGACAGGGACGTAGTTTGCAAGGAGGGGTGACCTGATGACAGGAACATTGGCTCCTTTAGGCAAGATTGTGCCTGACCTAGCAGCTGGAGGGTACAGTTTGTTTGAGTTATAAGAGTCAGTGGGGTGGTCAGTTGCTTCATTTTCCTGCCCAACAAAAGCCCCTAGTTTGTTGGGCAGTGCTCATTTCCCTGGTCCTGTGAATAGTTGCTAGCATTTTGCTGATTGAGCTGTGGTGGATGCCTTTGGCTTTCTTGATTTCTGTGAAAGTTTTTCAGTTTGCAGCAGACCGCAGCAGTGCGACCCCTGAATCCACATCACTGACGGGTCACTGGCTCCTGTGAAGGTGGAGGTGGCTTAGGTCACTGAGGAGGTGGCTGCAGGACATTAACAGGAGTTGCAGGGGAAGTCACATTATTGGAATGTACAGTAAGTTGTTGACAGTTGAAATAAGCTTGTCAGTCATTATTTGTTGCTGTTGGATGGGCAGCAAGTGCAGCCAATTGTGAGAACTGTGGCTCCTGAGCAGTGGAAGGCCGGGCATGGACATAGACTCCTGGCTAACCGTGCAGCTTGGATCGTGTCCATCCAGGTGGTTGGTTTTGCTGGATAACGTATGTACAAAATTGCGGAGACAGTCCCTGGACAAAGGCTGTGATCTGGTCTTTCTCTGATTTTTGTAGATGTTTACACCTTGATTCAGTGTCCACTAGGAATGTTTCCAATGATTCAGAGGTTGCATAGTGCGCTCCACGCAGTTGCTGTTCTGACAACCAGGGTGGATGAGCTTGTAGAAATGGTCCTTGAAGGTGGTATACAGGTGTCAGTGTTCCTTCTTGTCCAGTCTGGAAGGACATTAAACCATGAGAATGGCATCCTCTCAGGAGTAAGTGTATGGCTTTGGAAATTTGCAAGGGATCCATCCAACCACTGAAGGAGATCCAGGCCTGAAATTGCTCGAGCCAATCGATAGCATCTTCCTGGAGTAGTGCTGAGAAAGGTACTGGCTGTAAGCTGGTGTGGACTGTAGAGTGTGGGGAAATAGCTTTAATACAGGCAAGGTCATCCTGAATGGCCTGCATAGTGGGTGTCCCTTGGGCTGAGTTGGATGACTGGATGTTGTGCAGGATAGTTTCAATCTTGAGATCCCATGCTCTCAAGGCAGGTGAAGGTGGAGCCCTGGAGCTTGCAGTGCTGGAAATGGTGGCATCCTCAGATCTCATGGTCAGAGATGAGCTGCGTGCCACTGAACGGAGGTCGTAGGAATGAGTACGAGTGGTTGTCATGTAGAGAACAAGACGTCTTTGGAAGAAATAAATTGCTGAGAGAAAATATTTTTGTAGACAAAAGTACAATTATTTGTAAGCAGTTTTCATCAATGGACATCTTAATAAAACAATTTCCATTCTATTTTGGTGTTGTCTGTTATTTAAATAAAGTTGTATCACAAGATAAATTATTTGGTGTACCGTCTCTTTAATTGCATTGGTTTGTCATTGATTTGTACTGAAACTGATTAATTTGCCTTGAATTGAAGTAATTTCAGTGCTTGACTTTAGCGAGGTAACACCACCGGGGAGCAAGGTCACTACTAATGGTACTGTTTGCTGGCAACAAATGGAGGCTCTTTGCCATGTGGTTGCTGTACAGGGAGTGAAATGGTGATTTGCCAGGTGGCAGGCCTCTTCCCTGCTGACATTTTGGCAGGCTTTACTGTGGTGAATGGCAAAATGCTGGGGAAAAGGTCTATATTTATGTACAGCATTTTGTTTCTTAGTTATTGTGCTGTCCTGTACTTTTATTCCACTTGCCTTCCTCGATTTGCAGGTTGCTTGCATTGCCTGACAGTTGCCCACGGATTTTAATTTACTGTGCCACCTTTCAGGTTGGAGGCTGTAGCTCTGTATATTGTTGTAACTTAATTTTATGTGTTTAGATGGCCCCCTTTAATTCCTGTGCTTCACATGTGCTGTCTCTGGGGAACTAGTGTACTACTTTGCGCCGTTCAGTGATCTAGTAGGAGTCGTATTGTTTTGCTTTATTGAGAGCGGCCCTGGCAGTGAGACCTTGGCCAAGCAGGAGCTGTCTGTGTAGGAGCAGCAATTTGGAGAGAGGGTCTCTCCCTATGGCTGTTGGGACAGGGAGCAAGCTATGGCAGTTCTGGAGGAGCGCAGAGTATGCTAGTCGGTCCGTGGTCTGTGGTGGCAGGAGAGAGGTCAGTGCAACTGTCGGAAATGCATCTGCTGGTAGGGCTCCGTGTGACTGGCAGAGGAGTGTAGAGCTGAGAAAGAGAACAGCATTGCAGTCGGGCAGAGCGGAGCTGAGCCATGGTTCAATGCAGCTGCTGGGGAGGGCCATGTGATTCCCTGAGGAGCGAGTGTGGCTGTGAGTGAAGCAGCAAGGAAGATGCAGGTACAGCTGGTGTTTGAGCTGCAGGTACAGTTGGTGGTTGGCCACATTTTGTGTGGAGGGTAGAAAGAGTGAGCAGTTCACTGAGTGGTCAGCAGAAGAGTGTTCTTTCGCTCGGTACTCTTTGTGAAGTGGTCCCGGCTTTTCCAGGCCACTGAATGGAGCTGGAGCTTTCTTGCCCAGATAGTTGGGTGGGGAACTGAGAGCACTAGAGTGTTGAGCCACAGTACAATGGCAGCCACAGGGCATATTTACAATTTTGGGCACCCTTTTCATTTGGCTGAGTTCCCTTGGAGAGAGATTTAAGAATGCATGGGATGGACACAAGGGAACCTTAGAAGCAGGTGGAGGGTACAAGCCAGAGTCTGAGTAGGGTCTCTGGTGGCACAATAGGTAGGGAATTTATGGCATACCAGGTGGGCCAAGTAGTCTTTATCTGCTGACAACTTCTATGTTTGTATGTTAAGCAGATTTTTTACACCTCTAAAACAGCATGGCTGCTACAGCCCAGTGGCACTGAGGGTTGAGGCGCTGGATGCCACACCTCATACCATGCCGGCAACCCGGGTTCGGTAATAGACTCCAGGAACCAGGGGTCAGCAGGGGAGGAACAGGATGGAGAGTCCAGAGGACAGCTCTCCTCTCCTGGGAGGGATCCAGGGTTGCTCGGTGTCCGGCGGCATTGTAGGAACACCAGCCAATGTAAGGGGCAGAGCACAGCAGACGCCAGCAGGGCAGCCATGCACAGGCATCATTGCACACCGGCACTCCAGGGAGAAAACTAAGAAATCCCTGTCCTCGGGATAGGCGATTGCTCTTCACCCCACTGCACCACACTCTAGTTTCTATCTCCACCAGGCCGACCGCCAAGCTGGCACACTGGATTATAGATAGAGTGCTCTGGGCAGATAGGGCAGCCCCACCGCTGGCACTGCAGAGCCGGGGGATCTGCCGAGCTGATGCGGGATAGAAAAGAGTTTCAGGTAGAAGGTAGAGCTCGTGGGTATAGTGAATGCCCAAGACAGTTCCCCATAGGAACGGAGCAGAAAAAGAATGTACAAAAATAAAAACCCAGCATGGCTGTGCCAGCTGGCCAATGACAACAAGACTGTGTTTCTCAGCATCTGCCATGTTACATGTCAGGAGCTAAGAAACTCTCTCCTTTGACTTTTTGAACCATTGGGGTCTCCATTTAAAAAGTTAAAGTGTCATACCCAATGCACCTATAAAATAGCCTGGTTTAATCTGTATTAACAATATTTTTGAGACTATAGTCACTTAACAGATCTAGCAGAACATGAAGTAACCACAAATCAGCTCCCACCGCAAATCAGCCCCCTCATTTTCAACATTAAGTTTCTCACCAGGGATGTTTTTAAAACCATTGTTGTGGCAATGTTTCCACCTGGTAAGCCACCAGTCGGTAGTTTGAAGTCTTTCTTACCTAACGCCGTGGCAAGTTGCTGTGATTTTTGTGTGACAGCAGAGGGCCACTGATCAGCACTTCTCTGCCATGAGTGTTAGAGAACTGCCTAAGGAGGTCTCCTTCCACATCTGAATCTTTACCCTTTCTTGTCCTTTTCCTATTGGGGTTCTGGTTAGAATGCCACTCAAAGACCAAATAATCATGTTATTTCTGCAAACTATTGAGTGTAGACTTGGGAACGACAAAATGTGCTGAGAGTTCACAAAGGCTGAGCTTAGAAAGGTGACATACCTTGTTCAAGATTTCAATTTTCGTCACCAAAAAAGGCCACTCCATCTGCCAGACTTGTCAAACAAAAGGTTCAGGTAGTGTAACAAGCCCAGCAGGAGACAGCAGATTAAATACCACCTTTAGGTTAAGACAACATTCACACCTAATTAGAGGTGTGAGAGGCACAAGAGAATGTCAAATTGGCAGGCGAGGTATCCATTATAGACAGTATGCAATAAACTGTGTAACTTCAAGGTTTGCTATTGAAAGTATAGCAATGGCACTTGGCTTCAGTATGTCATCCATTATAAGTGGCTGTCTGCTATAAATAGTACATACTGTATTTAACTGATGCTCGGTTAATCCTGATAGCTGTTGAAATATGTGCTTCATAGTGCTTTGAACTACTTCACTGTTCTTGCAGTCCATCTAAGATTATTCCATATTTTCTTGAGTAGAGATGTCATGAAATTTAATTTCGCCAGCGAAATCAAGAATTTGCCCACAAAATATTTTATGTGTAATTATGTTCTTATGGCCAGTCAATTTCGCCTTGCATTACTAGTAGGTGAAATTGGGCTTGTCACATGACTTACTCTGCAAGTCACATGGGTGTCTGTAAACAGTCTCATTTCAACCTCTCACTACATCTATCCCAATTCCCTCACATCTGGAAATAAGCCTTAGTAACCCCTGTACACAAATCTGGAGATCGTGCCTTACATTCTAACTATAGGCCAATTTCAATCCTCCCCCCTCTATCAAAATTGCTGGAGTGCATAGTTGCAGATCAGTTAGTAGACTACCTTGAAAAGTACTTCATCTAATGCCCACAGCAACATGGCTTCAGGAAAGTGCATCGCACCACCACTGCTCTCCTGAAATTTACTGGATTCATTCACCAAACGCTAAACCAAGGGAACCTTGTGGGTGCAGCCTTCATAGACCTAACAAAGGCTTTTGATACTGTGAACCACTCATTTCTACTACAACTGATCTCAACTGGACTATCAAATAATGCGATGCTTTGGTTCAAAAACTATCTTGAGGATCACTCTCAATAGGTAAAAATCTCCAATATTACCTCTGACCGACGGATTTTCTGCTCTGGAGTGCCACAAGGATCTATCCAGGGCCCTTTCCTGTTCAGTGTCTTTCTCAACAATCTACCTCGTTGCTGCCATCAACGTATTCTTCTGTATGCCAATGATGCCATCATCTTTATAAGCCATCATAACCCCAATCTTCTTGAGCATTACCTACAACTCAGCTTTGAGGAAGTAGAGGAATGGTTCAGTGCCCATTAGCTGGTCCTGAACTACAAAAAAATGAAGGTTATGATGTTTAGTACCTCATGCAACAAGCATAAAACCCATGCCCTTAGCAAAAGAAACCGCCTTGGAGTCTCACCTGAACTGATTCAGTACTTCAGATATCTGGGGGTTAGTTGCTCATCACATTGAGAATGTTTCTAGGGCTGTTAATATAAGGATTGGGCTCTCTACTGGCATAAGCATAGTTTAACACCAGAAGTGCTCAGACTGGCAATTTATGGCTCCATTTTATCAGTCATTGATTATGATCTTATTATTCATGGTTCAGCCACCCCTGCCTCTCTTAGAAGGATAACTGTTACACTCAATAAGGCACACAGGCTACTAACAGACTCTGCATGCCTTACCCACACTTGCAATCTATATGCGCTGATAGGCTGACTCCAGCTTAGTGGAAGGATTAAATATCAAACGTGTTTACTAAGTAAAAAAACACACCCTGGCCTTCTGCCCCCAGGGATTGTAAACCTTCTGACCCTGTACTGCAGCTCCAAGCACACACATGCATCAGCTAATCAACTCCTCCTTGGCTCCAGATGTCAGACAACACAAGGACATCGATCTTTCTCCTACAGAGCACCACTTTGGCTCAATGTGTTGGACTTTGAAATATCACCCAAGGTCAGCTAGTTCAAGATCTTGCTCCACCAGCATCTTGTATCCAACAGGTCCTCTGATTGCCTCGCCTAATGACCAACTGCTGTAGCTACCTCATGGTTCTTCTTGACTACCCTCTTTTTACTGGGGCATATCAAATTTCAGATCTCACATCCTTACCCCTCCCCATCTGCTACTGCCCATTATCCATGACTTGCCCACCCCCATCCTCTTTTGTTAGCTGGTGGCACCATTCCATCTCCTTCCTTATACCCTCTCCCTAGTGCACCTCCCCCAATGTAGCTCACCCATCTTTCTCACCCCTAAGCTAAGTACAACAAGGTCTTTGGCTGCTTCTCTCACCTTCCAGCTGTCTCTATCTCCCTCATCTCTATTTACCATCCTATCTCTCACCTGTTCTCTTACCTCTATTCTTAATTGAAGTGTTCTAGTTTAATAAGTGATTGTTTAGCCATGATATTTTGCCACCATTTTGTTATGAATTATGTCTTAATTAGATAACCAATGTTAGTCTTCCTTTGTTTGTATGCAACGCTCCCACTGATGTGGAACCTTTGTAAATGAGCTGCTTTGTGCTTGGAGGTATCAGAATCCTAGACTGAAATAAATAAATAAATAAATAAACAGTCAGGAAGTGAGTGATTCAGTTCCTTTGCTACATGGCTGGAGAAGCAGGCAACAGCAGAGAAATTGTTCTGTGCGTTACACAGATACTATTTAGTTTAAAAATAATAGATTTGTGCTTTTTTCCTTAGGTTATCTGGTGTGTGTGTTTATTATTTCCTATCTGTGACTATAGATTGCATGTGTGTGTGTGTGTGTGTGTGTGTCTTTCACTCTCTCTCTCTTTCTCATTTTTTTTTTTTTTAGATTTCTGTTAAGAAAACTTTTTTGAGGGATAATGGATGGGAAAGGCAGGGCAAGGGGGACTGGGAAGAAGGCTGGATCCAGTGTTCACCTTGACAGGTGAACAGTTATGTATGAGGACGTCCAGCAGGAGCATGGCCCCCCAGCAACAGGATCCTGTTTCCCCCCTCCCAACCACAGCAGCATGAGGAGCAAGACAGTTCATATGAATGCAAGAAGCATAGCCACAAAAATGCACGAGATTGAGGCCTGGGTGAATTATTATATCCCTGACATCTTGGCTATTTCTGAAACTTGGCTTCGGCCCACAATCCTTGATTCTGATATAACACTCCCAGGATACTACATTCACAGAAAAGATAGGCACAATGGTAAAGGGGGGGGTCATGTTCAATATAAGAGATATGTTTGCAGCTGAGGCCCTCCCACAACCTGATGAAAAGCAGATGTCTTTTGAATATCTTGCTATTAGACTTAAAATAGGGTCCTCAAAAAAACTATCCCTCTACTGAATTTACAACCCCCAAAAAAACACTAAACAGGATTTTCAAGATTTTTCAGACTTGATGTCACACAGTATTAAAGGCAAAACTGTAGTAGTGGGAGATTTTAATTTAAATTGGGACAGTAACAATACTCTTCTATTTAAAACTACTTTAATGAATTCAGGGTTACAGCAGTTGATAACATCCCCTACCTGACTTAATCTTAAAACCAACAAGCATATGTTGCTTGACTGGCTTTTGAACAATCAAAATGACCATATTATATCTCGTGGCCTGACATCAGATTCCATCAGTGACTATTACCCAGTTTTCAGGATATGGAAGGGTGGAAGAATTTCTAAACCTCCACCAAGATATTTAGAGTTTAGATGTTACTCTAAATTGATGCTCCTAGTTTTCTTATTGCTCTCTCAGAAACTGACTGATCTTATTTAAATCTTATACCTGACGTAGACTGTGCCCTAGAATTTTTTTATCTCTACCCTTACGGAAGCTGTAAATAAATTTGTTCCTTTAGTTAAAAGGAGAGTTAGTGGAAGGGAGACTAAGTGGTTTGATTGAAATTTAATTAAACTAATGAGGGAAAGAGATGCCACCTGGAGAAAGTATAGGAAAAGTGGGAAATCTGTTGATTTAAATGCTTACCGGTTAAGGCGGAATTTGTCTAAAAAGGAAGTTAAGATAGCCAAAATGCGTTACTTTCAGAAACAGCAACAGACCAATCTTTCCAACCCCATAAAGTTCTGGAGCTCAATCAAATCTTTATTTACTCTGACCAGTGATAGAGGCCCCTGGATGCTAAAAAATTGGGAATTGCTACCAGACTCTGCCCTTATTGCAGAGGGAATCAATTCCCAGTTCTCTAATCTGGATTCATACCACAGGGACCTGTTGGACCATACTAATCACAGTGTTGTACAAGATCAAACTAACGGCTGTACTGAACCTAACCTGAACTGGCAGAAATTCTACCTGAAAACTGTCAGGAGTTTTGAGGTGTTAAGAGGTGTTAAGACTCCTAACTAGCCTGAAGCCCAACAAAGCTCCTGGCTGCGATGAGCTATCACCCAACATCCTGGCCCTTGCTGCTTCCCAACTTGCATACCCAATTAGTCTTAGTTTTAATTTATCCTTTAAAACATTACAGATACCAAGTTTATGGAAAAAATCATGCATTTTTCCAATCTTTAAATCTGGGTCACACACTAAATACTGTAATTATCGCCCTATCTCAATTTTATCTGCTTCATCAAACCTTCAAGAAAAAACAGTATACAAACAGTTCAGTGATTATATCAACAAGACCCATAATTTGATCTCCCCTAACCAAGATGGATTTGGGGGGGACATTGTACTGAGACTGCCTTGGTTGGGTTCACGGACACTGTCCTCACGGCCACTGAGAGTGGTAACTTAACTAGGGCAGTGTTTGTGGACCTAACCAAAGCATTTGACGTTGTTGACCATACGGTTTTACTGGATTGACTATCTGGACTGGGGGTAGGAGGTCCTGCCTTGTCTTGGTTCAGGAACAATCTTACTAATAGGCTGCAGTGTGTTGTTAAACAGAATATGTTCATCTTATCAAGAGGTCCCATGTGGGTCCTTCAGGGCTCCATACTGGGTCCCTCTACTTTTCACTCTTCATAGACCCTGTGGTGAAAGTGGTAGAGCACTGTGACCTGTTATTATTGCAGATGATGCAGTTTTATTCACTCGTGATTCTAATGTCACCGATATTAATCTATTATTGAACACTGAATTTAACAATGTGCAACTCTGGCTTTATCAAAACAAACAGTGTCGAATAAGCTAAAGACCAAGCCTATGATATTTGGCTCAGAACCTACATTAAAAAAAACATTTTGGTAATTTTGCTGTTAGCATGCTGGGGTGAGGTTATAGAAGTTGTTAAATCATTTAGATATCTAGGCATGTACCTACATCCGCCATTAAAATATAATATACACATAGCTAAGGTTACTGCCAAGTTACATTCTAAAATTGGTACTCTTTATCTGCCTTCTAAATTTCTGACCAAAAATTCTCATAAAACTATTGCACAATATTTTTTTTTACCGGTCCTAAATTACGCTTCTTTAATTACCGATGCCTCATCTTCTTCCTTTAGTTCCCGGAAGGAAACATTGTTACATAAAATTGGAAAATTTGTATTAATGGCATCTTCCCTGACACATCACTGTGTATTTTGACTAGCATTAAATGGCTATGCTTTCAAAATATTTATAAACTGGCCAGCCCATCAGTGCAGTGGTTGGATTTCCGTGTGCGATGCCAGCTACCCGGGTTCAGGAACAGACCTGGGTCGCCGGAGGGCCGGCCGGGGGGAGATGCATGGAGCATCCCTCAGACTGCTGTCCTTCTCCAGGGGGGAGGGGGGACGAATGTCCGTTGCATCACGGACCCCTGGCAAAGGCCGGGGGGGATCCGCCACAACCAGCATCTGAACGTCCAGGGGTGGGGACGTGAGGGACATCATTGCACGTCCCCACCCCCGAGGAGAAAACATCCTTTCCGGGACACAAAATCCCCAGTCAGCACCTCCATGATGCCCTCCTCGCCGCCTCTCCATATGCTTCCAGGCCGGCTCCCCCAACCCAAACCGACGTTCCCGACACCTTGGCCGGTGCTGCACACCCACCCTGGGGGGCAAGCCAGGGGGCATGGAGGGAGCACGGCTCATTTGGGAGCAGGGGGCAGCGGGGGTCGTGACCAGGGCAGATGTCCCGAGGCTGGCTGGGACAAAAAGTACAATTAATAAAAAAAATAAATACTTATAAATTGGCTAGGTCATGTTTTATATTTAAAAATATTACATGCAGGTATTCCAACATTACTTTGAGACCTTTTGAATACATATAGATCCCGATACAGTTCACGGTCACCTACTAAGATCCAACTGACCCTTCCATTGGTCGCATAAACTCAGGAAAAGGTACTTTCTTATTGCACTGCAACAGTGTGGAATCCTTTACCTGATGAAGTAAAGTCTTCTTTATTAATCACCACTTTCTCCACTGCTGCTTCTATTCATTTTAAAAGAAAAATATTGTTTGCTCTTGTGTAAAATAACGTGTTAACTGTTTATTGTATTTAATGGTTGATTAATGTATTCTATGTCATTAGTTTGTCTGTTGAACCTACTGATTTCAGGTCATGCCTGAAAATGGGATCTTGTATCTCAGTGTACCTACCTGCAATTACAAATAAATGAAGCGAAAATGTGCTCCCCACCCCCCAGCAGCAGCAGGATCCCATTGCCCCCCATCAGCAGCAGCAGGAGGAGCATGTGGCCCCACCCCCAGCAGCAGCAGGATCCCATTGCCCCCACCAGCAGCAGCAGGAGGAGCATGTGGCCCCCACCCCAGCAGCAGCAGGATCCCATTGCCCTCCACCAGCAGCAGCAGGAGGAGCATGTGGCCCCCACCCCCAGCAGCAGCAAATCCCATTGCCCCCCATCAGCAGCAGCAGGAGGGATGAGCATGTGGCCCCACCCCCAGCAGCAGCAGGATCCCATTGCCCCCACCAGCAGCAGCAGGAGGAGCATGTGGCCCCACCCCCAGCAGCAGCAGGATCCCATTGCCCCCACCAGCAGCAGCAGGAGGAGCATGTGGCCCCCCCCCCCAGCAGCAGCAGGATCCCATTGCCCCATCAGCAGCAGCAGGAGGATGAGCATGTGGCCCCACCCCCAGCAGCAGCAGGATCCCATTGCCCCCACCAGCAGCAGCAGGAGGAGCATGTGGCCCCACCCCCAGCAGCAGCAGGATCCCATTGCCCCCACCAGCAGCAGGAGGATGAGCATGTGGCCCCACCCCCAGCAGCAGCAGGATCCCATTGCACCCCACCAGCAGCAGCAGGCGGAGCATGTGGCCCCACCCCCAGCAGCAGCAGGATCCCGTGCCCCCCACCAGCAGCAGCAGGAGGAGCATGTGGCCCCACTCCCAGAAGCAGCAGGATCCCATTGCCCCCCAGCAGGAGCATATTCGCCCCACCACCCCTCAGCAGGAGCATGATGTTGTGGCCTCCGGGACATCAGCTGGTGGTGGTGCCCCCCCTACCACCGCCCAAGAGTGTCATCTGTGTGGTGTTTCTTCACCACAACAAATGACAGCATTGTGATCTGCAGCCTTTACATCAGCAGTAAGAAGGGGGAAGAAGAGGGCACACCTTGGAACTGGTGGCCAAAGGAGCCATCTGCTGCACCACCACCCTGCAGAGTGGCTCCAAAAGCAGCCAAAGTTGGCAGCAGCAGGAGGCAGCACTAGTGGGGGAGATCAGATAGAACGGGAAGGGGTGCAGCAGGAGGAAGGCAGTTGGCACCAGCCTTGAAGGGGGCACCACACCAGGAAACAGCAGCAAGAGGCAGCAGCAGCAGCATCATCACCCCACAGCCAGCGGCACTGCCATCATCACCCTGGTGATGATCCCGCACAGCCTGCAGCAGCCTAGCCGGTCAGATGACAGTCAGCCATGAAGATCTTGTAGCTGCGTGCAAAGAGGTGTGAGCTCTGTGGTGAGAGTTTGAACAGTTCCGCTAGGAGGCCAGGGGGGACATGGAAAAACTTATGGATGACCAACAGAAAGTGTTGGAACTCCTGGCAGAACTGCGTCATGGTGGTGGTGATGGCGGCAGTTCACAATCGGGACCTGGTGCGGCATCGTGTAAGTTTGTATTAGTCAGTGAGGCTGGCAGCAGACAAATTTTTTTTCTTTTCTTTTTCCTGTTCTTTGTTAGTGTCACTCTTCTCATCTCCACCCCCTAAAATAAGAACAATCAAAAAATAAAAAAAGGAAAAAAAAACACAAAAAAATATTTTCTGTCCTCTTCCACTTCTATATCCTCTTGTTTCTTTTTCATATCTTATAATCATATGTCTTTGTCCAGCGGTTTTGTGTGTTATGTGATGTTTATTCTCCCTCCCTATAGCATTCAATCCTTTTCCTTGTTCAGTAATTTACGTTTCCCCTCACATATGAATATCCTTGCCCTGACTCTGCATGTCCCCCATCGTGTGTTACTGTCAGTCAGTGTACCCATAAATACTGTACCTTTCTTTTTGCTCTGTGTTACTTCTTCTTTATATATTTCTTCCTCCTATCCACAAATGTCAAATATTGTGATTTGTTCCTATGAACAAAAATTTCCCCCAAAGCTATGTGATGTTGTGGCTGTGTGCAGCATCAGTCCGAAGACGTACACAATAATCATCTAGACATGAACAATTTTTTTGCGAAGTTAAACGTAAACATTTTTTTTGTGCTTAACACAACATGTGTCCCCCGGGTTTGCCACAAATGTTATCTTGGGGTCCCTCCCTTCCAGTCATGATGATGTTTTATAGTGCCCCACCACCTCCTGGTTCAAAATGCGCACTTGGGCCACAGTTTAACACACCCTCTTGCTGCCATGCTCTGCAGAGCAAGCCTGATAAGACAAGAAATATGACAGGAAAACAGTAGGATGCTAGCATGAATCTTCTTGACGCTACCTGCTGTGCAGAACAGGCCTTAGAAGTCCAGAAATGTTACATAAAAATGATTAAATTGAGACATAAACGTGGTTTCAGGCCAGAAGTTTTATAGAGCCCAACCACCACCCAGACAAAAAATTGCTGTTTTGTCCACTGTTTACAAATTATTTCATGATGAATCTTCTTGCTGCTACCTGCTCTGCTGTGCAGAACAGGCCTTAGAAGTCCAGAAATGCTATATAAAAATGATAAAATTGAAACATAAATGTGGTTACAGACCAGAAGTTTTATAGAGCCCAACCACCACCTGGACAAAAAAATGCTGTTTTGTCCACAATTTACAAATGATTTCAGGATTAATCTTGTTGCTGCTAGCTGCTGTGCTGTGCAGAACAGGCCTTAGAAGTCCAGAAATGTAACACGACAAAATTGTGATAGAAGGGAGACACAATTGTTATGGCAGTTATGAAATTGCCAACATGGCAAGTGGTGGTCGTGGGGCCACACTGAGAAAATGTATTCCTCCTACAAAATGTTGCTGCTAGTCACACTTGCTGCCTCCTGCTGCTTGTTTCACAACTGAGATTAATCTATAATATTCATTTGCCAATGCTGTCCTGTTTGACTGTGGTGATGCCGGTTGTAACTTGCACGGCATGATGGGATGAGATTTTGGGTGCTGTAGCTTGCTGCCTGCTGCTCCTCAGACTGGTTGCCAACTTGGCATCAAGTAATGTTTTGACTAGTGTAATGTTGATGGATCATTCTCACAGACATACTACCACTGCTGCACACGTAAGTATTTCTATGTATTTCATTTGTTTTTCTGTGCAAAGAGGTGTGGGGATGGGTTGGTATTGTGGCCTGTTGAGATCTAATATGTTTGTACTGCTTTTCCATTTTTTTTTCCAGTTGGCGGAGGATTACATCCTGATGCCATGCAAAGGAAGCTCATCATGCCAGGATTCGGATGTTTGAATGCACCACACTTCCCAACACAGAAGGTAAGTATTTAATTTTTCATTGATGGGAGGTGGGGTCACTGCAGTCCAGATGTCTGACTATGACAGTAACTGTGCTCTATGTCTTTGTCAACATTCAGGAATTCCAGCGCTGGTGCACGTGTTACCTCCCACTCCTGCTGCTGCTGACCAGACATCAGCGCTTCATGTAGAACAGTTCTAGTTACACAGCCAGTCCCTGAGGTAAGTATTTCTTCAATTTTAATGGGTTTTGGGGGTTACTTGTACCAATCATCAAAATGCGTTCTTCTTTTTATCTTATTTCCAGGTATGCAGTGCTTTTAGGGGAATGAGAATGCCTGCTGTTGCTGTCCTTCATGTGCACCACATGCTCCTTCTGGGGGAAATCTCAGCAGTTTACATTCACCAGGTAACGTAAGTGTGTGTGGATATTTTTTTGTAATTTATGACTCATGTCATTAAAGATGGCTGCCAATATTCACGATTTTGCAAAACCTCTTCAACTGTTGTTGCCAGTTTAATGAACGTGCTACATTCACACTATGCTTGTACTAGGAGGGTTCTCCAACATGTCGCAAATAGTAAGGCACAAAATATTTCATTTGACACATGGTGTGCATGGGCATGGCAGTTGTCAGGGCAGGGTGGGTAGGCATGTGTCACTGCCATTCTGGGCACTTTTACAGGCTACAAGACAACATATCTTGCTTCCAGAAGGGGTTAGTGGAAATGAAAAGTAAAATGTGTATCTTGATATTTTTGGCACAGGAATATTATTACTGTAATAATGCAAAATGTTTATGGTTATGGTAACTCGACTGGTGGCTTAATATAGGGTGGGACTAAATAACCGTTTAGAGCAAGGATGATCAAATTAAACTGATTAACAGGCTAATGGCAGATAACACAACCATCACAAAACACTTCACTACATTGGAGCCATTATCACTTATGATATATCTTGCTGTAAATGACTCTGTGTAGCCAGAAATGTTACAGAAAATCGAGACATAAATGTGGTCTCAGTCCTGAAGTTTGATGAGAGCCCCACCACCACCAGGACAAGAAAAATGGCATTTTGTCCACTGCTTACAAATGATTTCATGATGATTCTCATTGGCTCTTGCTCCTGTGCTGTGCAGCACAGGCCCTATAAGTCCAGAAATGTCACAAGCAAAATTTTAAAGAGAAGTCTCACATAAACACAGTCTTAGTCCTGAAGTTGGCTACTGCCCCCACCCCCCACACCATCACCAGGCACAAAAAGTGCAGGCCACAGTGGGAAAAATAATTTCCTGCTGCAGAATGCTTTTCAGGCAGAAATTTGGAACAGGCCAGAAGAGGTATGTACAAACACGAGAGAAAATTATGAGACAAGTCAAACAATACACAATTATTGTGGCAGTGATAAAGATGCCAAAAATGGCAAGTGCAGGCCATAGTGGGGAAAAATGATTTCCTCGTGCAAAATGCTTTTCAAGCAGAAATTTGCAACAGCCCAGGAAAGGTGTGTACAAACACATGAGAAAATTATGAGACAAGGCAAACAATACACAATTCTTTCATTTTCCAAGGCTGGGTTTACTGCAGTAAAGATGTCTGAGTTTGACAGTAATTCTGTTCTGTTTCGTTTTGTCAATATTCAGGAACTTTCTGGGGTGATTGCTACCAATTGCTCATGCTGCTGCCTGTCACAACCTGTGAGCTGCATTTGGTGTTCAGATTGTTCAAGTTTCTGAGCAAGTACCTGAGGTAAGTATTTCTTCATTTTTCATGGGGGTGGGGGCTGGGGGGAACTTGTAACAATTCTCAAAATGTTTTCATTTTCTCTGATTACCAGGTATGTAGTACTTTAATTGGAATGGATGGATCGTTTTCCTCTGGTCAGTTGGTATCCCATGTCTGTATGGTGACTACATCCAGGTCTTGCTGGTGTGTGGAAGTCTGATCGTGGTGCCTGAGCTGTGAGGTGTGGACCACTGCTGTCATGAACAAGTAAACAAATACGTTTTTAACAACAGACACCTGTGAAGAAAAAGAAAAAAGAAAAATACTAGTAATACTGTTTAGTGAAGTTGAAAGTGTGACCCTGGATTTTTTCCGCATGTGTTTGGCAATTGCCAGTGCTGAAGACCTCATATCGGCACTTACTGAAGTTCCTTGAACCACTGTGAAAAGGAAGGCTATATTACTTTATTCAATAAAACACAAATGACACTGTAAACAGCAGCATAATCATTCGCTGCACTGTGATGCTTCCTCAACTTACAGTGTTACCTGTTATAAAGAATAAACTCCTTTGGAACTGAAATTTGCCACTCACAACTGCTGTTGTTTGAACCAAGGTTATCCGTGAAAAGGGGGAAAAAATATGAAGGGAAAAAAAATTTGCATTGATATTTACCTGTAGTGATGCTTACCATCCATGTTGGTGCCATCAATTAAAATTTTCACGGACTGACTTGCTTGTTTATGAGCCTATGTTAAAATCTACAGGGATGTAGAAAACCTGGAAGAATGAACATTTTAGTATCATCATGAAAAAAGGGTGAATGCTTTTTGTCTGATTCCAGTGCCACACACGTCATCTTGACTCCAATTGAAAAAAACTTGCTTCTTCTCATCCGCAACACCTATCATGGAAAATAATAATAACAAACAGCACTTTTCCCAGCTGTGCCTCATGTACTGAAATAGAATAAAGTGAAAGTGGAGTTTGTGGAGCTGACTCTGAGAATAACTGTCATGAAATAAAGTGAAAATGGAGTTTTCTCAGATGTGCCACCGGTCCAGAGAAAGCAAAAGACAAACTGAACAACTGTAAGGTACTTGTGGCATCCATCTTGAAATAAAGAACCTGATTAACTATTTGCCCACATTTTGACCTGTACATCTCTGCATTGAGTGATAGAACCACAGTACCCTCCATGTACACAGAAGGCGTGCATTTGCACACTTGAATTACAAAATGTGCCACTGCTTCAATATAGAGGATATTGACCTAAGAAATGGTGGTTAACCACGGTGTAATCACTTTGAGCAGTTGTCATGACAACTGCTCGAGAGGTTTACAGTTGTCATGACAACTGCAGAGGTGATTACACCTGTGGTTAACCACCATTTCTTAGAATTGTCTTTATAATGCTTGGGACCATGCACTACAATAAAATGCCAAGTTAAATTTCAGTTTCTTAGAACACGTTACAGAAACTCACCAAAGCTTTTAGAAACTCATGGAGTCGCTTGATCGTTAAGCTGTAACATTTATTGTGACATCTCAATACATCTACTTCATATTGCTAGGATATGCTAATATTTTTGGTTATTTATTAGTGCTTTAGTCTAAAAAACATTTTAAAATCTGGAAAGTCTTTCAGGCCGATTGTAGCTTGTTGGTTGGTCGGCAAGGAACATGTGACTCTGCGTCAGTGTCAACGTCATCATGACAGGTTGGATGTGCGAGGAGGACATGCAGCTGGACGGAGGACTTTCAACAGTAACCTGATGTTGGAGGCTTAAAAAAAACATTTTGAAATCTGGAAAGCCTCGCGGTTAAACATTGTATATAGTTAGTAGACATTGCGACGTGTTGTACTTTGTTTTACCAACAGAATGGTCAGAATGTGTGGTGCTTTGAATTTTTCAGTAATGAGATTGTACTTGCAGAATGTAGAGGGACTTGTCATTCTGTCCTGTAATCCCATTGATGTGACATCCAAATAGAGGGTTTACAGGCTACAGACGTCACATCGATAGGATTATCAGATTATTACAATGCTGATTTCAATGCATAATAAAGGCTCCCCATACATTATTCATAGTTTTCTATTTTATGATGATGTCATAGTGAGGGAACAATGTTAACTAATCCATTCTTATTTTATATGTGTGGAATACACAAATTAGACCAACTGAAAAAAGATAAATGGTAGGATGATACTAACCTGTACATAATGATGCTTGCAATGTTGACTAGGCACTGACAGTGCCATGTCTGATGTATCAGGCTTATTCCTGGCCTCACATAGAGTGCTCATGGCAAAACCTGCACAGAGTCAAATGGAAATACATGCGATAACTTATGCCTCATTTCTGCATAAGGTGGTCTGCCTTTGATGCAACCTCAACGTGATATGGCAAAGGAATGCACAATGGAGGTATAAGTAATAAGATGAGAGCAGGACTGAAAAAGACTTACAATGAATCACTTGATCAGAAGGCAGGCCATGGAGTAGGAATAGATATATTTATGGTTTGATGATGATCTTCATCGATGAGTGGCTGTTTTGATGGCTGGAGGACATACACAGCAAGTGGGCTGGCTGGAATGAAACTGCTGCATCACACTGGTTGAGGTGATGGCCTAAAATGTGCTGGCAATGTTGTCATCATGGGCCAGTGGTTCTTGGTGGAACACTGGAAGAGGAGGAGGAGGAGTAATAGCTGGAGGCAGCACTAATGCACTGTGACTGTTGTTCATGGTGGAGCATGCATCCGTGACCTTTGTAGATAATTTTCAGCTATATTTCTTGGCAGTATGAGACTGAAGTCCAGACTGTTAAACACTGTGTTATAGACATTAGGATGGATGCCAAGGAGGAGGAGTACATGTCGGAAAAATCTATACATGGCTGCATGCATTGCTGATTCACCTAGTACTGGTTGCACTGTCAGACAAAGCAGTTACATCGAATATATATTCGTGGGGAGACTGACACACATTCAGGGAGGAAGTATTTGTGAGGAATGATACAGATGGTGTTTAGTAATTCTCTACTAGATGGGGCCATTGTCTATTGACATAATAGTTAGTATAGCTGGAGTAAGGATATTTAAAAATGACCAACTGAAGTAGACGGTGTTACTAGGGTAATTAATTAACTGGATTAATGCAAGATAACAGAACTACCTTCAAAATCCAATGAAAATATGTAACAATAACTTAAAAGTGTATACTCAGTGGAAATGGGTGAGAGGATGGGTATAACATAACAGCTTTATCCATCTTCCAGTGCCACATCATCCATGAAGCAGCCCTCACAGTCTTCAAGACTGGAGTCAATACCAGGTGGAAATTCTCTCATCATTGATGCTTCATCTACCTCCCTGCTGCTGGAAGAAGCTTTCACAGTGCTGACATCTTCATTGTCATCATTGTCTCTGAGACACAGTTCATGTGCTCAACACCATTGACATAACTGTGTTATGTGGAATGCGACCCTCATTCATTTTATGAATGTTAGAATGCACACATTCTTGGTTGACAGATTTGTCCTCCGTCACGCATAATGGCCCCAGCCAACTAAACACCCCCATTGACACTGGATGGCGGACAGCTCTAGGTATTTGGGTGCAACAGATGCCAGTGAGGGCTAACTACCACTTTGCTGCTCCAATACTGCAATGGTTTCGTCAGCGATGCCAAGATGCTTGGTGTCTCCTATGTAGGCCTCCACCATTCGTTGTGCTGCCTGAGTCCTGCTGCCTCATCAGGCTCCTCCTTCTTGTCTTCCATTTCTACTCCCCACCCAGTAAAGAGCATCCCAAATGGGATTACTTGCCATTTTCTGCGTAACTTGATATTTTTTCAGAATTGGTGGCCTGTGAGCTGCTGCTGGTGGTAGCAACACCTGAAATATGTGCAGTTTGTGTCTGTGCTTATTTTCTCTGTGTACCATGTACCCATTTGATGAGGTAATCTGTAATTTTTCCAGTCGCTGATGACGCCCTCAATTACCGCGGCAAGCCATGTTCGAGCGTGGATCAAGAGTTGTAGCAATAGCAAATTCACCTGACTGTAAAATGCCAGAGATATGTGTTTACTGTCCAGTACGTGAGCATGTGACCCCTTAGATTACAACCATTCTGATCACCACTTGCCTCCATCTGGTGACGGACATTCAACAGTGTCTGCCTCAGCACATGTATAAGGGGTATTGGCTGACTTATACAGGCAATGTCCTCACTCACAGCTTGTGTTGCATGCTCGAATGGATGCAGAATGCGTATTATGCCATCTGTTTGTTGCCACTGTTCTGTTGTTAGAGCGATGGACACTCCAGTACTGTCCCAGGTGGTGTGCAGCAGCAGGTAGTCTGAAACTGCCTTATACTGCTCATACAGCTGGTCTAGCATGCACAGTGTGGAGTTCCACCTGGTCACAACATCAAGCTTCATACGGTGCTGAGGCAGATGGTTATTGTGTTGCAGCTCATGTAGATGGTCACGGGCCTTTGCAGAATGGGTGAAGTGCACACAGATACGTTGGGTGATAAACTTTGTTTCCTTGATGTCAGCATGGTTTAAAAATTGCTGCACAACCAGATTAAGGCAATGTGCCAGGCAAGCACTCTGAAAAAACACCATTGTTAATGCAGTTCACCACATTGGAGCCATAGTCACTGGCAATAAACCTTGCTGTAAGTGAGTGTGTGTGTAGCTACTCATCAATCAATTTAGCAGCACATTCAGAATTTTCTCACCTGTGTGAGACCCAGTGACACTTTGCATAGTGAGGGTGGCATGCTGCCAAATACCAGGTGTGTTGCTACCACCTAACTTTGCTTTATGCAGGTTTTCCAGGACACAAATCAATGACCACCCCAGGTACCTGTGGCCACGTGCTGTTATGCATGATACTGAGCTGGTCGCTGTTTGTCCACTTGTCCATATATCCATGCTAAGGTGGATATATTCAGAGGAAGAATGCTTCATGACATGTAGAATGGACTCTGAAACTCTGCTGTAAAGTTATGGCATGGCACATTTTGAGAAATAGGTTCACGATGTCACCTGCAATTTGGGACAGGAACTGGCCATCAAACAGCGGAATCCAGGATTCTCCACGAAGGAGAATGGCAACAGGTCAATGGCCAGCATTTCAGCAGTGGCTGCATTCAGCTCACATGCAGCAGCATGATGGGGGGGTACTTTGAGTGCCACTCAAAAATGCTCTTCAATGTGGGCTGAATCTTTGGGGCTGGTCAACCAAAACACTGTTCTTGTGCCACCAATGTTCTTGCTGGGGTACCAGTTGAGTATTGGGGCCTGGGATGTGCAGCATGCATGAACTGGTTGTTTTGGTTGATTTGGTGACTGGTAGTGTACTTTAATGATTCAAGGGAGTGGCACCTCCACTGCTACTATGCTCACTGCTCGGGAGAGCAAAGGATTGCTCACATTCCTCTTCCGCTGATCCACTCAGCCCTCCCTCCTCCTGCTCTGTTGCACTGCTGTCACCAACATTTAGCTTGATGAAGAAAGTCCCACAGACATCTCTGGTATCTTTCTGGTGTTGGTGCCAGCACAACTGGTACTCATTTTTTCAAGTGGGCATGTTGGCCACCAGTGCCTATGGCTGCCCTTTTTTCCACGACTGACATGTGCTTGACACAGCTGACATATCGCTATGGTCTCATCAGCTGCATCAAGCATGAAAAAAATCCCAAGCTAGAGACTTTGCACCTCTGGATTTCACATGGTACTGGGACTGGGAGAGCGGAGCCAAAGGTGTTGAAGTTTTTGCTTTTATGGCCACTTTCATGGGTTCCATTATACTAGTTTTGGGAGGGGGTTACTTGACTGCTTGTTGTAAGCTTGCTGATAGCCTCACCTTCAGGCTCTATGTCTAAATGGGCTACATCACCCTTCAGCTTTTTCAGCTATGACTCTCACAGGGGATCCACCACCTCATCATCATCTGGACCACAGCTGATTATGTCCTCCTCCCCCCTATCACTGTCTACTTCCACAGAAACATTTTCCTTCTCTGGCATCTCCTCAGGGGGCTGACTTTCCATATCTCTTTCTACAGGAGAAACAGACTGAAGCTGAACAGTATCACCACCACCAACTCCACCAAGAACAGGAATAGTCACACTGACAGCTTTGTCCTCCTCCTCCTAGACCTCCGTGCCTGCACTGGTGTGAGTGTCTCCCTTATTCTCAGTATCATCCCCAACAAGCATGGTAGCTGTAGATCTGGCTGTAAAAACTGAGTCACACTTATGCCACTTCTAACTTCTATTTTGCTGGTACTGGCTGCCACAGCAGCAGAAGCCCACAGAAGGCTCTGATGCAGAAATATGTTTGCTTTGTGGGCGAAATGCATTTATACTTTTTTAAAAACTTCTCTGAAGCATATACCACCCTATCACCTTTCCCTGAACTGGGGTATCTCTTGGCAGACATATTTATTGCTTGTTGCAACATCCGTCTCTCTCTGGAAGTATATGATAATGTATTTCTATTCACTAAGTGTGAATAACACCTGCAGTACTATCTTCAAAGGCCAAAAGAAATCAGGACGGTCAGCACTGTAGTCCATACAACTACAACTACTACTGTAGCCTATTCCAGTGGTAAACACAATTCTATTTTTCCTTTCCAAGAACAGGAATTAAGTAACATGGGGTAACAGGGCAGAAGTAAGTGACTTTAAATACCACACGGACAGAGACCCCCCCCCAACAAGGATCTGCAGTGACACTCTGAAAAACTACTAAAGCAGTTCTTAATAAAATGTCAGTTTTTAAATGTAATTTTTATTACACAACTGATAATAACCGGGTAGGTACAGGTAGAGTTACACAAAACTAAACTGAAAACCAACGGCACAGAATACCTCACAGTCACAATGCAATCTACAGACCTACGGATAAGCACTGTCTGGACAAGACAAGTACTGCAATGTGTTAGTACTAACTAAATACAATTTTTGCTTATAGATATATAAGAGGGCAGGGACAACAAGATTTAAAATGAACAAAGCCACCTCCAACAATCTGGGAGGGATCACCACTCTCTTGAAAACTACAGTATGTAGTTTTTTTTGTAGTATGGGTCAGGTAGTAAACAACAATGATGTAACAGGGAAAGGATAAGCAAGTTAAACAGAATAACAGGAATGCCACAATGCAGAGGTTAGCACACACTATTAAATTCTGTGAGCAATTCACCAAAGCAGCGTACCGGGATATGGACAAGTGGTCAATCAACTACAAGTACTTCCAATACAACAAAAAAACACAAGAGTGATTAAACAAAGGGTAACAGTACAACTCAGAATGAGTAACTGTTCACATAAAGTGACAATATAGTTATCAATATGTAAGAAAATATTACAAATAAGTAGCACACCAACAAAAATATAAAGATTTAAAAGAAATAACAGAAACTCACTCCCAACTTGTGAGACATCCACCAAATATTAGGAACAAGCCTGCTCTGCTTTCACACACACACCATATGGTCTACCCTCCCCCACTCAACTCCTTCACAGACACAGACAAGATTGATAACACTACCTAAGTTAAACTATGTATTATCCAAATATCCCAAAAAGAAGAATACTGCATGTTCACTAGCAGCACTAGGAACAAACTGTATATCTTGGGAGCAATTACCTCTCAAAAATAAGGTATAAAGAGGTTTTGAAAGTGTTTATTGGCTGCGATGCATCACACTGAACTGCTCTCAAACTCTACAGACAATACACTGTGCTAGAAACAGCCTGCATGAGGTAATTCATCTATTTACCTACAATGCATTGCAAATTTCACCTTCTGAGCATAATTTTGCAGGTAAAATTGGAAATACAGTGAAACTGGCGAAATTGCTGAAATTTCACAGTTACGTGAAACTGCTGTCCCCAGCGAAATTACATTTCACCTAAGCAAAAAATTTCACGTAATGAGGGAATTGCGCAAAATATTTCACATAGTGAAATTTTCGCATTTTGCACAACATTATTCTTGAGTTAAATTTAGCTTGTTCTTTTTATTTATTAAACTAGTAATAACAAAAGAAACCCCTGGAAGCAGTAGCAGACAGACTTAAAACATTAACAACACATTACAGTTGTACTTTAGTGAGAGTAATCACACAAGCATGTATAAATGATTGACAATGGGGCCATGAATAATGTAACAGTGATACTTTTAATGATCTTAGCCTTGTTATGTCTCATACAGTACTACATTCCTGCCAGCACACACCCTTATAACATAAGCACATCTGCCAACTCCTTACAGAAATGTGACTTCTCAATGCAAATGAATGTTCATGAGAAATTTTGAGCTATCTTTGTTTTGTTGCAATCATGGAATAAAAATACAGTTTGGATAAGTTAATTAATTGTGGTGATACTTTATATAGAAGCAATATTCTTTTTTAACTTTTTATTTACATCACTTTCAAATAAGAGATTTAAGACCCTGTTACTACATATTAAAGAAAAATAGAACATCCAGTTAATTAAATTTGTAATTAGGTAATCGGTACTTACCATTGGTATGTCCATAAGACTGGCAGTCACCAAGAACAATGATTTGGGGCACTCTATTTGAGACTGGAGATCAGAACCCTCTCATTCCTCCAGTTCAAACAGGTAATTAAAGCAACAGTGTAATGAAAAAAGTTTTTTCCCCGAAAGTTAGTTTCAGCTACAACTAATAAAAACATCAATCTACCTGTTAAATCTGCTTTTGTAGGTACCTCATTTGTTGCACACCATATGAGATGTTTTAATTTTCCCAGTCCTAGCCCTTTCTAGGTCTACAATGCAATGTCAGTGCAAAATGGGGTGGCCATCTTTTTCTTGAGGAAATAAAATAAATTGAAACATTTATAAAATACCCAAATGTTGGTGGAACTAGAACATTTTACTACCAAATCAAACTGGAAGATGCTTGAAACATGTTATAGAAAAAAAATGTAAGGTCAAGTGTTTTGCTGAATGTTGTGCACGGATAGCAACATATAATTTTGTTGTATAAACCTTATATTTATTTATAATCAAATTCGCTCAATGCAATCAACTACTTCAGGATAAAAATATCACACACAAAGGGCACAGTTTTCAAACAGGTACACAGGGCTGACAACCAAGCCCTGCGTCCCTGCAATGTTCGACGCACCTGTGGCCAAAGGTTTGCCGCAACTTGCACCTGATTTTATAACTGGGGATGCAAGTTATGACAGTACCCCCATTTTACAGTAGATTGCAGCAAAGCTGTGGTACAAGTCCTGTAGACAGGCTCTCCCACGAAGGCAGGAGGGAGCTGGCACACCATTGCTGTGTCACTGCAAGGGACTTGCATCAAGGATTTTGTGGAGGGTTTCTTTGAAAATCCCACTTTCGGCAGGGTTTGACACAAATGGGGACTTGGGTCAAGTTCCATGCTGCAAGTCCCTTACGGCACTCTAAGCAGGTTTCAAAATCGGCCCCCAATAATAAAATCCAGAAATTCTAATGAGTGTTCGGAAACCTTTAACATTCGTTACCATTATCATATCCTTATATTATCATTCATATGCATGGATGAATAGCATTTGAGTAACAAATTTCAGTAGATGCATATTATTGGTCAGACATCAGGGTTTAACATTGCTGTAAAATGCCTAATACCTCTTACAAAACCTAAAATTTTATCTTAGTAAATCAGTACCAAATGATATAAAAATGGTTTCATTGAAAATCCACTTATGAAAACAGAACAATTTTTTATAATAACTTAAAACCAAAATGTTAAAAACAACTAATTAGAAAGAATTACCATTTGGTCAAACTCTATCAAACCTTAAAGTTTTGATGTCAGATCCCAACCATTTTTCATTCCCTGATGAACAGAAAAAAGGCGCATTGATTCTGGTGAGTCTATGTATTTTCAACCTTCTACAACTTTTCACTAGAGACGCAGCAAAGTATAACTTTGATCATGAAGTTCCTGTGAAGTCATCAACTTTGACTTCTGAAAGTTGGCCATTTTGTGCCAGCTTCAACTTTGAAAAACGTTGCTGCCACTTTGCATGTAACTTATACTTGGAACTATACTTGGAAATTAAGTCAGGCAGAAGACTTCATAGCCTATAATGTCTGACTCCCCTAATCAAGAGGTGTATTTCCCTACCTTTGTAGTAAATATTCATCTAGCTTTCTTTTAAAAGTACTTACAATATCTGAATCAACAATCTCAAAGGGAAGTTTATTCCATATACCCACAATCCGGTGACTAAAAAATTGCCTACTCTTGTTATTATGTGGATAAGTCAGTTTGATTTGTTTATTATGACTCCTAAGATTAAAGTTACAATCCGAGTAACATATACCCAGTTCTTTTAACATTCCTATATCATTGGACATTTTAAACATATAAAGCAAGTCCCTCTCAATCTTCTCTTTTCCAAACTATACAGATCCAAAGACTGCAGTCTATTGTCATATGGTACATCAGCCATTCCTCTTATCATCCTAGTCACTCTTGAACTCTCTCAATGGCATTTACATCCTTCCTTAAATAGGAGTCCATAAAGGCTACAATAATCCAAATGTGGTCGCACAAAGCTCTATACAGGGCATAATACATGCTTTATGTCTTCATACAAATGATCTCTGGATCATACTAATTATTCTGTTTGTTTTACTACTATTTCTTTGCAATGAGCTGAGAAGGTAAAGTCCTTATTAATCAAAATACCCAGATCCTTTTCCTGGGTGACTGATTTTAAAACTTGATTATTGAGATAATGTTTTACTGTGTATTCTTAACTCCCAGATGCAAGGCGATACATTTATTTACATTAAATTACATTCTGTTTTGATCCACCCATCTCTGTAATTGTTTCAAGTCATCCTGTAGACCAATCACCTTTTCCTATTCTCTACATCAGCACATGGTTTAGAATCATCAGCAAATTTAATGCAATAGTTCTTTAATGTTTCATTCATATCAGAAACAAATAAATTGAACAGAACTGGCCCCAGGACAGATCCTAGGGCATGCCACACTGACTAATCTCTTGTCAGAAAGATAACCTCTCAGTCTGACTTTCTGGGTTCTATTATGCAACCAATTTCTTACCCAATTAACAATATATTTATTAATGCCCAATTTTACCATTGTGTTTATCAAAAGAGAATGTTGGACTTTATTGAATGCTTTTTAGTAATCCAGGTAGACAATATCTACTGGAAAACATTGTCCAACATATCACTAACCCTATTATAGAATAGAAGCAAATTGGACAAACAAGATCTATTTTTCTTAAATCCATGTTGGGTATTATCTTTTATATCTTTATTTTCTAGATCCCTTTCCAATCTATCCTTTAATAAGGACTCAAACATCTTTCCCAGAATCGAGGTAAGGCTTATCGGCCTGTAATTCTGTACATTGACTTATCCCCCTTTTTGTAGATTGGTACCACCTGATCATCTCTCCAATCCCCAGGGACCTCCCCAGATATCAAGGACATGGCAAATAGTTTATGAAAGGCTCCACTAGCCAGTCCTTTATCTCTTTTAAAATTTTGGGATGACATTTATCCAGTCCAGCAGATTTAGAAATGTCAAGTTTATTTAGCTTTTCTATTATTTCACTTTTTGTCATTATGTCAGGACAATAATTAACTGTACTTATATGGTCCTGACACAATGTGGGTGTAGTTGTCCTGTGATACACATTACAGAAGTATTTCTTAAAAGCCTTGGCCATTTGTTGTGGGTCCCTTATCTCCTCGTCCTGTATTTTAATAGGGCCCACCTCTCTATTTTTGGCCCTATTATTAATACAGGCAAAGAAAGCTTTACCATTATCCTCCGTATGTGCAAATTTAAATTCAAGAGCTGCTTTTTGTTTTCTTATTGCTCTTTTTGTATTTCTTAACTGTTTCCTATAGATATATATGTTATATGGGCTATTTTCCCTCTTCATGGCTCGGTATGCTTGTTTCTTCTTAATACTTTGTTTATGTATTTTATTTATATACCAGATTGGTACTTTCCCCACTTTATTATAATACTTTTTAAAGGGACAAAATTGTTTTCAAGTTCTAATATGTACTCCTTGATTTTCACCCATAATTTTTCCACTGTGTCAACATCAGAATTCCAGTTCCAGTGATTCAACTTATTTCTTATTTTACTGAAGTCCGCTTTTTGGTAGTCTGTAACTTCTGTCCTGCCATTTAATTTGGCTGTTGCATTACAATACTTAAAAAAAATGGTGTCATGATCAGAGAAGATTAATGGTTCTCTGCATTCACATTAACAGCATTGTTCGTTAACACCAGATCCAGTAAGTTGGTTAGCCTAGTTGGCCGTCTACTAATTGTGTCAATCCATTTTCATAAGATAAGTACAGTAATTCCTGCTCCTGACTATTTCTAACTGTACCTAGGTTCCATTCTATACCAGGGGCGTTACAGTCACCCATCAGCAAAACATCCATATCAGATCTTTGTTTACGATAGAACAGATCAGTTCATTGTTACCCAAACTGTTGATATTTGGTGGTCTATATACAACTCCCAATCTTAGTTGTTTACTACCCAAGAGATAGAGGTCTATCCATAATACATCACGTAGATTTGAAGTATAATTTGTATCAACCTGCTTACATTCTATACCTTCTTTAATAAATATTGCTACCCCACACCCTTTTTTGTTTCCTGTCATATCAAAACAATTTATACCCTTTATATAAGTATTACCAGTATCTTTATTAGACCACCAGGTCTCTGTGATTGCAACCAGGTCTACCTTGTTCTCCATCAAAATACACTCCAAATCAGTCATTTTAATGGAGTTCAAACTTCTTGCATTCAACAGTAAGCAAGTCAGCCCTTCCTTACTTCTCTTGTATTTCCTAGGTAATGAAGATATTATTCTGCATCCCAATCCAGGCTCATCCCAACACCCCTTGTCTACATGTTTTTCGAGACTGCTTCATAAAATCTAATTCCCAACTTTCTTGTCCCCTTTTTATTTAAGCGTAAACCATCCTGGCAATAAAGGTCTGGTCTGTCAATAAATTCTTCATAATTAGTTAGGCACTTAATATCATGTTCACAGCACCATTTCCTCAGCCAATTATTGTATTGCTTTATTTAAGTGGTCTACCTTTACTTGCTCTAGGTACTGGTAATACTTCTGAAATTATTATTTTTGCTTTAAAGGTTTTAGCAACTGTGTAAATACTAATGGTATCGTCTATCGTGTCCGAGACAGTTCTATGTCCCAGATCATTTGTTCCTGCATGGACAAGGAGTGTTATGGGTGCACTAATGTCCTTTAACATGTCTGGCAGCATCTGTGAAATTTCCCCTATTTTAGCCCACTTATAGGAGCACGTTGTTGTATTTAACTTATTTCCCTTTGCAGAATAACGATCTGTGTACTTTATCATAGACTCTCCTAATATAAGTACTTGTTCAGACTTCTCACATGTTGTCTTGCATATATTCATTGTAGTTAGTTTTTCGTGAATATCATCATTTGGAATTTCCATGGCTGTATCGCCTATCAATGATAATGGGGGTAGGCGAACAAGCTACGATTTTGCTATTGATATATTGGTTGTTTTATCATTTAAATTAGTTGTTTCACCTCCTAGACCCTGAACCCCATTTTGTATTAAATCACAATTATCCTTTATAGTAGTTTCAGTCACTGTATGGGGCTGGGATACAGATGTTGATCTCCCAATGGATATATCAATTACTTCCTCAGTGGAAATGTTTGTCTCACTTACTAGATCAGATTCTACTGTTAATACTTGATCAGAGTCTTCCATGTCATTGGCTAATACTTGATAATGGTTTTGAGATATCTATTGCTGATGATAAAGCCCTTCTTCTTAACCTTTTATAGCCTTTTACCTCCCTTACCATAGTCCATTCTTCTTCATTTTCCTCCCTTCAGTAACTTCTACTGATCTCTGACGTTTAACAGCAGGTGTACATCTAGTAATTGGATCAATTATCTTGATTTTAAGCTCATTCAGTTGTTGCTTAAGTATACTAATCGCCGTGTCCTGTTCTGTTATCTTAGCTTTATACTTCTGTTCATTTAGGCATCCTTGACATGTAAATATATCAAAACCTGTAGCTTCACTGATTGAAAACATCTCACATTTGTTACATTTCAATCCCAACAGACCTGATTTTAGCTCTACAATAGTGCACTCCATTTCAACAATTGGTTCCTTCTTTTACAACCAGCTGTTCTTGTGGTAGGTGTTATTTAAAGGCTACTTTCCGCTGTACTCACTTTCCCGCTTGACACACTAGACACGTAACGCTCTTAGCACATCTTCATGCATGTAGCATGCGCTCTGCCTCGTGCTTGCTCCACTTGCATGGAGCGCTCCTTTTCCAGTATGGAGCCAAAAATTCTAATTGGCCACAGGACTCCACAAACACCTGAAGCTAGAGCCAATAATGAGCCTCGGAGTACTGAAACAGCTCCTGAAATTAACCCCTGATAAACTGCAATCTAGCAAGCACTTAAAAGTGCTATAGCCCAGTTACATAAACACTATAAAATTCACTTGGCACTCGCACTCACTCCTCTGCCAAATGGATGTGTGGTAGTTCTAGTTGTCACTGTGAACTACAATATTCACTCACTATCTGTCAACATTAGGAGCTTAAGTGCCTCTTATAGCACTTCCAAGTGCACAGTAAAAGCACAATGAATTTCTCCTCCTTCAAAGGGACACCCGAGCAGAGTCTTCCCTTGCCAGTACTGCCTCACACCACTAAGGTGTCTCGCAGTGTGTGGACATCTCAGACATTGCTTATGCCAAATTCAGGAGACATTTCCTCAGAAAGAGACTGTAGGCTGGAGTGTGCATGTGGCACCAAGAAGATGACAGCTTGACGTTACAGCAGCTATTCACTCTTACAAAAAACCCTACTAAATATCTGTAAAAATCTTTACAGGTAACCAAAAGCAGTATCATTCATTAGATCTTGTTCCTGTCTAATGAATTTTATTGGAATCCGCTACTGTCAGAGCATTTTTATAATTTTTTCTGAGATTAAATTTTCTCACAAACATGATAGCATCCACTTGCATAAAGTCTGTTGATAATCCTAGGATCACACCAGACAAGATACAACATAGAAACTCATCGAGCTCCAGTAAACTGGTCCTTAACATCATTAAAGAAATGCTGACAAATCTGACATTGCTGATGAAAGAATTTAAGGTACCTGAACCAAACAATAGAGACACTCTGGATAAGGTGGTCGATACCAATCCATTTACAGAAGAAAGGGTTCTGAAAAAACTCTTAAAACTGAAGGTGGACGAAGCAATGAGGCCTGATGGGATTCACCCAAAATTCTAAAATAACTAGGGTAGAACTATTGACACCACTGACTACCCTGTTTAACAAATCATGGGAGGATGGGGTGGTACCTGAGAACTGGAGGAGGTGGATATGATTCCACTTCACATAAGTGGGAGCAAGGCAGAGGCAGGAAACTACAGACCTATTAGTTTGACCTCAGTGATGGGAAAATGGTGGAATCACTTCTGAAGGAAAGAACTGTTGAGTACCTAGAGGCCAGAGTGGCACAGGACCCAAGGCAGCATGGATTCACAATGGAAATGTCATGTCAGACTAATCTAATAGATTTCTTTGACTGGGTGAACAAAGTAGTAGACCAAGGAGGGGCTGTGGACATGGTCTACCTAGATTTTAGCAAGACATTTGACACAGTCCCACACAAATGAGTAATATACAAGTTAGACAGCCTTGAAGTTGGTCCCAATGTGGTAGCCTGGGTAAAATCTTAGCTGGACAACAGGACACAGAGGGTAATAGTAAACAGAGTCCACTCTGAAGAAAGAGGGGTTACTAGCAGAGTACCGCAGGGTTCAATACTGGGACCGGTCCTTTTTAATGTCTTTATAAATGACATTGCAGAGGGACTGGAAGAAAAAGTATGTCTCTTTGTACATGACACAAACCTCTGCAACAGGGTCAGTACAGAAGGTGGGATGGAAATGATGAGAAGGGACTTGGCAAGGTTGGAGAATGGTCAAATGTATGGCAGCTTAGATTCAACGCAAAGAAGTGCAAAGTAATGCACCTGGGAAACAAAAACCTAGGGGATGAGTACAGTGGTGGGTGAGATACTAACAACAAAAAAGGGACCTGGGGGTTGTCATATCAGATGACCCAAAGGTGGGCAAGCAATGTGAGAAGGCAGTAAGAAGGGCTGGTGGGATACTGGGATGCATTGGCAGAGGCATTACCAGTAGAAAACAGGAAGTTATCTCTCTGTACAGACAGTTGGTGAGACCCCATCTGGAGTACTGATTGCAGTTCTGGAGATCCCATCTCCGCAAGGATGTAGACAGGATGGAGGCTGTCCAGAGGACAGCAACTAAAATGGTGCAGGGTTGGCACCAGAAGACATGCGAAGAGAGATTACAGGAGCTTAATATGTATACCCTCGAGGAAAGGAGGAGAGGGGACATGATGGAAACTTTCAAATACCTCAAGGGAATCAACAAAGTCCAAGAGTAGCAACTTTAGAAAAAGATGTGCAAGAACAAGGAGGCACAATCTGAAGATAAAGTGGGGATGGCTCAGAGGTAATATGAGGAAATATTTCTTCATGGAGAGGGTTGTGGATACATGGAGCGGCCTTCCTGAGGAGGTAGTGAGTCAAAACAGTGGGGAATTCAAGAATGCATGGGACAGACATAAGGCAATTCTAGTGGAGGGTAGGAGGAAGTAGGCTGTTGGTTAACTAGGATCTGCAGCTTATCCATTAGGTAGGAAATGGCAGACTAGGTGGGCCAGCGGTCCTTATCGGCCATCAAATGCTATGCTTCTATGCAAGGCATCTACTGCCCAAATTAAAAAGACACAGAAATAGTCAGTGAAAGGGTAGACTAAAAGGAATGCCATATTACAGCAGTTGAACTAATAATTTAGAATAAATTTCATCAGACACTCTATGCAACTACAGTACATTTTGGACAAATCTGCACCAGCTACAGTCAACACATCAAACCTCCAGATAGCCCTAGGTATACAGCATTACAGTAATCCACCTCTCTTGGCACCTAAACTTCAAAGACCTTTTGTCTTGCTAATCTCTGTCCCACTCTGATCTGTCTGACCCATTGTTCCAGCTGTCTTAATTGCTCCTCTCTCTCTCTTCTCCCCAGCAGCAGCAGCAGCCCTGAACAGGGCTTGCCTATGCTCCACAACGAGTTCCACCCCGGTCGTATGGCAATCCAGCAGCTGCTGACCCTCCACACACCTCGGATCAACAAGCTACAAGTTACGGCCAAAGCCAGCCAATGTAGCATCGAAGCTTTTTCAAAGCAAGCCCCGATTGGTTCAGATGAAAGGTGCTGCATATCTGTGCTCTGGGCTCAGTCTCTGCTGGGCTTTTTCTTCCCACCCCCACCCTCCAAGGCCTCCATTAAATACTCAATAGCTCGCGCCTAAAGAGCTGTCTCACCCTATTCGCCACCGGTGAGGGCATAGACCATGTTACAAACCACCCTCTCTCTAGCACCCCACCCTCTTTCCTCTGCACTAGCCTGCTCTCCTGGAATCATGGTCCACCTCCCCATTGTCATTTCATTGTTGCTCACTAACATCTTAACTATATGCTATCACAAAGCCCCAGGTTCAAAACCTGCCCTGGAACATCTCACTGCTATATCGTTGCCCCTTTCACTGTACTGACACTCACCTAAAGCCCCTCCTTTATTTACAACCTACTCTCCTCTCACCTGCTTTTAATACCCCCTTCTCACATGTCACTTAGAGCATTATCCCTACTATCTATTAACTGCCACATTAGACTGTACCATAATAGCACTAAAATGGCATCCTTAACCACTACTGTTAGCCAGTCACAACTTAAAAAAGCATCCAGATCCATCACAACAGCTGTAAAGAAACTCCTACACCTGCTCCTTCTCTGCTCAGGTTATGTAGAACTAAACCCAGGCCCTTTGTCAACGTTCTCCTCGTCTACCGAATTTGCAGCTGCTCCCGGCCTTAAATTCATGTTGGTCAACATTTTAAGTTTGCTCAAAAAAATTGACCTTTTACAAGCCTGGGCCACACACACTGAGCCTGACCTCATCATTATTACCGAATCCTGGCTCAAAAAAACTATTACAGACCAGCAAGTAACTCTCCTCAACTATAATTTATATAGGGCTGATAGGAGTACCAGGGAGGGTAGAGTAGTTATTTACGCCAAATCCAAATTCACTATTAGTGACACCTACTGCAACTCAAAATCAAAGGAATACGAAATCATATCTCTGAAGCTCCACCTTCCTTCCAATGAAACTATCACAGTACTCTAGCAGCTACAGACCTCCAACTGGTGGAACTGAAATCATTAACATCCTAAAATCCTTAGTTACGACTGGCAATACAGAAACACTGATACTCAGGGACCTCAGTATGGATTGGCTCACACACAAATCGCATAGCCTGAAATCCCTTTGTGATGAACTGGGTCTTGTCCAGATAATTAGTGAACCCACTAGGATTAACACCACTAACATTGCCAATAGTTCTCTCATAGATCTCATACTTACCACCCATTCCCACAAAATACTACAATCGGCAGTTTTTTCCAACGATATGAGTGACCATAGATTTGTGACCTGTACAAGACATCAAACCAAAGCTCGCCACCAGCCTAAGTTCATAATCAAGCAATCTTTGTAGAATTCAATACCCTGAGCTATCTGACCGACCTTAGCAAGGTCAAATGGCAAGATCTGTACCTCTCTAAAACAGTCGATGAGGCTGTCTCTACCCTAAATGAAAATCTCATCACCCTGGCTAACAAGCATGCCCCATTTATTAAGGTGCATACGCGTAAGGTCTCCCACCCCTGGTTTACACCGGAGCTCAAGATCGCACTTTTTTAACCGAGACAAACTTTGGGCTCTAGCAAGAAGAACTAAGAATCCGGCAGATTGGCAGACATTTAGAGCAGCTAGGAACACCTGCGTAAAACACATTCGTTCTACCAAAGCAAACTACTACGTTTCCACGCTGGAACAAGCCAAAGGAAATTCACAGAAAATCTGGAGGACCATTAAGACTATCGAAGGTTGGCCGGCTGCTCCCTCCATCCCAGCTAAGATTAACATAAATGGCACAGTTATTGAAAGCAATCACCAAATCCTTGAAGAACTGAATTCTCACTTTGTAACAGCTGGTTTAGCCTTCGATGCATCACCGTACGCATCTCGTACTAGCATCCATGTTAGCCCTACCACTGTCCCAAAAGCTACAGCCCATCCTTTCCAGCTGCTCCCCCTCAGCTTCAAAGAAGTCAAGGATTCACTCATCAAGTTAGATACCACAAAAAAGTGCTGGAGATGATGGCCTTGAACCATTTTTCTTAAAAGTCAGCTACCGCTATCTTACTGCCCCCATTCTCCATATATTCAACCTTTCTATTTCTTCCACCGTAGTTCCATCATGCTGGAAATCTGCTCATATCATACCCCTATTTAAATCAGGTGACCTGTGCGACTTAAACAATTATAGACCGATCTCAATCCTGCCTATCCTTTCAAAAGTCTTCGAAAAGCTGATTTATATACAATTGAAGAACCACCTTGAAACCTATTCTCTCCACAATCCAGCCCAATCAGGCTTTCACCATAATCATAGCACCGTTACTGCACTAGCCAAAGTCACCAACGACTGGATCTCAGCTAAGGATGCTAAAAATTACAGTTGTAGTATTCTTAGATTTAAGCAAAGCATTCTACACCATTTTCCATAATCTAATTGTGAACAGCCTTTCCAATATTGGTGCTACCCAGCTACTTCAGAGTGGTTTTCCAGTTACCTAACAGGAAGGATGCAGAAAGTCAAAGCAGGTGGGCTGTTCCCTGCCTCCTTACCAGTTACTAGGGGAGTCCAGTAAGGTTCCATCTTAGGTCCTATACTCTTCTCCCTATATATCAACAACCTCGATTCACAAATAACCAGGTCAACCTTGCAGATGATACAGTCTTGTATACATCCGGGCCCTACAATATCGGAAGTCAGGGACATACTTCAAGTCAATTTCGCACAGCTAGAAACAAATCTTATCAATACCAAACTCCTCCTAAACACCAAAAAAACTAAGGCCATGATTTTCTCCCCTAATACTTCCTCCATCACCCTTACTGTCCCACCTAAAGATTTCATTGTTACATCCCTAGGTGACCCGCTGGAAGTTGTCTCTAAATTTAAATACCCCGGCTTCTGGTTAGACAACAAGCTCTCCTTTAATGAGCACATTGACGACCTGTCCGGAAGACTAAAAGCTAGACTAGGCTTCTTCTTCTGAAATAGGTCCCTCTTTCCCCTGGAAACCAGACTCAGGCTTGTTCAGACCACCTTCCTCCCTTTTCTTGACTATGGGGACATATTATACACTTCTGAAGCAATTACTAACCTAAATAAATGGAACAGTCTCTATCACTGCGCCTTGCGCTTCATTACAAACTACCCACACCGAACCCACCACTGCGAACTATACACAGCTGTTGGCTGGACATCACTCACCACTAGGCTGCTTCATGCTGGCATTTGAGCCCTAAACTTCTTCTGAATAAACTACCAGCTATTTAGTTGCTTCTTATCCGTACTGCCCACAGCTCTTATTTCCTTAGGAAATAGGATTTTATCCTACTCGATGTACAGTACCTAGGACTCGCACCTCCTTTGGTAGACAAGCCTTCTCAAGTGCCCTACCAACTATTTGGAACCAGCTGCAATCTACTCTGAAACTATCCAGTGTAGTCTCAGTAAATTTCTTCAAAAGACTGGCTTCAAAATAAAGGATACCTGTAACTGTTTCTAAACTCCTTCCCTAGCCTTCTCCTCACTTCCTTTGTTTGCTCTTACTACACTGCCTTCCTTAAAAACTTGTACTAAGTATTTTTTTTCTCCAGATTGTTGACCCATGCATCTTGTAGGAACTGGTCCGCCATTAATGTATTGTTATGTTATTGCCTGCATGTATTGTGTATTTGTTGTAACCGTGCATCCAGGACCTCCTTGTGAATAAGCTTGCTCAATAGAGTTTTCCTGTAATAAACCTGAACTTGAAGCATGGATAATCATCGCTAGGTCATCCTGACCTAAGAATGGCCAGATCCTAGCAATATTCTGAAAATGGAAGAAGCCAGACTGGACAACAGATGACACCTGATGTTTGAAGGTCAATTTGTCATACAGTATGACACCCAGATCTCTGACCACACTCACTGCTGACCATCCAAAACAGGGAGGTCTACCTCTCTGCCAACAGGCAACCCCAATGACTAGGTTTGATAACCATGAGCTCTGTCTTGCCTGGGTTGAGACATAACCAGTTGGAGGCCACCCAGTCATTTATCTCAGCCAAACAACGGCTCAGCACAAAAGGCACAAAAGTATTATCAGGTGCATAAGACAGGTACAGCTGGGTATCATCTGCATAACAGTGAAAACCCATGTTATAACACCTTATGATCTCCCCTATTTGTAGCATGTACATGGAGAATAAAATAGGGGTGAGGATTGAATCCTAAGGAAAACTGCAGGACAGCACAGATGACCCAGAGGAAAATTTCCCCTGAACAACGCGCTGCATCCTCCCAGTCAAATATAAGCTGAACCAATGTAAAACTGCACTAGTAATGCCCACATAGTTCCTCAGTTGATCAATCAGCACCCCATGATCTGCCACGTCAAATGCAGATGAAAGGTCCAAGAGCACCAGAACAGTGCATTGCCCTCGGTCCCTTGCCATGAGGAGAGCATGTGACACCCTGACAAGGGCTAACTGAGTGCTGTGTCAAGGCTGAAAACCAGACTGGAGAGGTTCAATGATAGAAAGACTCTCCTAGAAGTCTAACAGCTTTTCAACCACCACCTTTTCAATAAGCTTCCCTAAAAAGGGAAGATTAGAGAAAGGCCAGTAGTTCATGAGAATGTCAGGGTCTAAGGCTGGTTTCTTTAGATGGGGCTTCACTACAGCCCTTTTCAGGGTTGAGTGAAAGACACCCTCACTCAAGGATCCATTCATGATCTCAGCAAAGACTGGGCCCAGGAACTCAGGGCAGCCCATAATTAGCCATGTTTGACCTAGGTCCAGCTCACAGCTGGCAGGATGCAAACTGGGGACCACTCGGAGGACCTCAGCCTCTGAAACCAGTTGAAACTCATCCCAGGCAGACAGATTAGTGCCTGCACAAGGCAGGTTACCCCCAGCCCCAGTTAGGCCACGAGAAGAAATATTGGATCTAATGGCAGACACTTTGCCACAGAAAAAGCACCCAAACTCTTTGCACCTTTCTCCAGAAAGGACGCTCACAGACTGCAGACAGGGGGGAATTTAACAATCTGTCTACAGTGCAAAAGAACACAGCTGGGCAATTTTTTGCTGCAGCAATCATCCAAGATAGAAATTTTGTATTTTTCTGGTTAATTACCCATTGTTACTTAATGTAATGACATCTCAATGCCAACCTGTCCTCCATAGATCTAAATATTTTCCAGGAATGCTCAAACCTACACCCCTTAGCCTTCAACTGGTGCAGCTCAGCAAAATGTCAGAGTGAGCCACAGCGGGAGGTCAAGCGGTGAATTTGGAAAGGTGCAGTAGAGTCCAAAGCAGACACAAGCGCCATATTATAGCAATCATTGCCCACTTCAGCACCTTGCATACAAGCCAGCAACATGCCTGAGACATTTAGTGTGTCCTGGAGTTTGCGAGGCTCCAACTTGTGCTTTAGACAACACTTGATAGTTTCCACAAAAGGAGTAATAGAGCAAGGGACCCCACACTGGAACTGGACTACATGATGATCCCACCAGATGACTGGATCAACCTTAACTGCAGTTATGTCAAGTCTGAGTGAGTAAACTAAATCCAATGTGTGACCATGTTTATGTGTCTCAGAGGTAACTACCTGTGTCAGTCCTAGAGACCATTAACTGGAGGAGCTCCTGTCCAAACCGTGAGGTTCATCATTGACTCAGGCATTGAAGTCCACCAGTGCCATTAACCTAGGTTAAACACGAAATCTGCCAGCTTCTGCAGGGACTCATTCCCACTGCCCAGAGGCTGGTACATGAGAATGATCCTGCCGTTGACACCTGAGATGCATCTGGTCATCACATATTCAAGCGATTCAAATGTTCTCACTGGGAGGGCAGTGAGTCCCAGGGTGGATCTAAAACAGATGGCTACCCCGCCCTCTATGGTCCCTCCTCTGGCAGTGCACCACAGAATACCCAGAAGGGACAGATGCTGCTAGCATAGGGCCAGTGTCATCACCCAACCAGTGATGCAAAAGATGTTATCTGAGAAATCAGCAATGAAATTCTCCATTACTGCAGTTTTATTCTTAAGTAATCTCATGTTACATGGAATGGCCCGAAGGGATCAGCAACACAGGCCAGACAGACTGCTTGCTGCCTGATGAAATTAGCAAAGACCTGGGATGGGGAAACAGGTGTGGCTGCCCTCGAATCCTGATTCTATCTCCTCCTGGGTGTCTCCTGGGCGTATCACCCAATCTTACCCTCCTGACCACCATACCTAGGACCTCCACTGTGGTGAGTGCTCCTCCTTTGTAAGATTCCCAGTTCTCATCAGTGGCTGAACACCTCTGCTGGGAGAACCAGTGGAACCCCAACAAAGGGCAGAGTGAAGGCATGTGGTCAGTGGAGTAGGTTTGCCTTTCTGATTGAAACTCTCATGATAGTTCACAAGGAAATCTGCAACCTCCAATAAAGCTAAAACAGAACACTAAAATAAATAAATAAATAATTAAAGCACACACAACAGAATAAATAATAAAACCACACACACAGTCACTCAAGTAACTAAACCTCACTAGCCACACAGCAAACTCACAAACACCAAACTATAACTCAGGACACACACCAGTTTCACACACACCAGACACACCAAATTAAAACAAACACTCAGCTAATACCAACCACTAACCCCCCCATGAATCTAAAAAAATTAACAAGATTTACAAAGGAGAATCAGTCAAGCCATCAAGGTGCACAGTCACAAATTAGTCCCAGTTATGCTGGAGATAGCTTAAATGACTTAAGTACACAAGAGGTAAAAAGAATTGTCTGATAGAGCAGCAGTGGAACCAGTAAATAGCGTACTACTGTAGTTGTGATAACAGTAAAGTTACATTCCTTCAGCCAGAATGCCATTAGGGCTCTCACCACTACCGATTAAAATAACAATGCAGTGAGCAAATAGCAACTAATAATCAAGGGCTCTCTTACCCCCCTCGGTCATCCGAAACCAATGTCACCAAACCAAGTGTCAGTAAATGAACAGTCAAATTGAAACAAGTCCTCTTCTAGCCCCTGGAGGCTCTCTCACAACCTACTGGGAACAGTATTATGGTTTTAGGAACAGTAGAGTTGCATTCCACCAAACAAAGAGTCAGCAAGTTAAAACAAGTTTATTAACCAGCACCCAGAAGCTCTCTCACAACTTATGGGAAGCAGGACTCACCAGAGAAAGATTGGCAGACCCAGACAAGCCCAGCACAAAGAACAGAATGGCCCAGTTTCAAACAGTTCAGCATGAAGCAGTTTTTAATCCAGAAAAGGAAGCAAACAGAACAGCTCTGGTAACCTCTTAGGCTGATGGCAGGAAACTGTCTGGGTTGAATCTTGGCCAAGGATCTCCAGCAAACCTCCTGCTCAAGCTGGTGAAACAAACAATCACGTCCAGTTAGGTCCAGTACTGGACAGGCTCCAGAAGGAGCTCCTTTTCTGTACACTCCCAACTCTGCTATGGGATTGCTTCCAGACAAGTCACTGAATTCCAGGAAAAGTAGCTGCTGAGAGATAAGCCAAAGATAATTCTGAGATAAAAAAAAAATTCTGAAACTAAACTGTGCACCAAATATAGCAAGTGGGACTCAAGTAAAACGACCCAAACTAAAAACGAAAAAGTGAGCTCCTAGCACTTCCTACTTGTAACCCCTGACTTGTGCTACCCCACCTAAGCCTATACTCTGTCTAAAAATGAGTGACAGCAGCAGCAATCATGACAGTAATTACACACATAAAAAACAAAATGACAAAAATGGATAAAACTAGCAATTTAGTAAAAACAGATGCCAGAGAAAAAAAACTTCAGAGCAATCACCCTTAGGCCAAACCATAACGCATCTATAAGTTTCAACTTTCAAACACCCAACCATTTTTAGCTACTGGTGAGCAAACACAAAGTCTTCATCTGGGGGATTATACAGTATGTGTTTTCAACCTTCTGGAGCTTTTAAACTGCTAAACAGATCATTACCACAGTTATGGGATCCTGAGATCTTGGCACCAGTTCCACCCATGCCAAATTTCAGGTGAATGGGATCACGGATGGCTACAATAGTAATTTATAAATGTTGAAGTTTAACATGAAACTGCCCATGCAATCCTAATAACCAGGTGCTACTGAATACGTTTTTAAAAAAATAGTACCTGTAAATTGGGGCTGAGTAAGCACTTTAACATTAGACCACAGTTTTTGCACCTTAATATCTCAGCTGCAGTTCAAATTATTTACGTGCGAATTGGCAAGCAAGGAGTTGGTCCAATAAAAGGTATCAAATCATTTGTTTCTGGATCTGTGGAATCCTATAAATTTCATGTCAATAGGTTTGGTAGTCTAAGTTATACAAGGACAAAAATATATACATTCACCAAAATAATGTGTTTTTCTGTTTCTCTTCCATAACATAGTAACATACTAAAATGCCAGCAGAATAGGCCTAATGGTCTTTTGTGTCTGCTCGTTTGGTCAGCCCCCACCCTGGGTGCTGACCTTGCTGTCCCCCTCGCCTTCTCTGGCTTCTCCCTTCCCAGTTCCGGATATTCTTGCTGCATTGGATTTTGCTTCCTGAACCCTTCCCCTGTACCTGTCCCACCCCCTCTTGAACCCCTCCACTGTCTCTGCCTCCACCAGCCCCCTAGGTAGTGCATTCCATGGCTCTACCACCCTCTCAGTGAAGTAGCACCTCCTCCTTTCTCCCCTGAATCTTCCACCCTCCAGCTTCCACCCATGCCCTCTAGTGGCCCCCTCCTCCTTCCTTCGAAGCACCCTCACTGTTCCTCCCCTATTTACCCTCTTCATGTACCTGAAGACCTCTATCATGTCCCCCCGGTCCCTTCTCTCTTCCAAAGTGTACATATTTAGCTCTTCGAGCCTCTCCTCATAGGTCCTGTCCCCCAAGCCCCAAATCATTTTGGTTGCCCTCCTCTGGACCCTCTCCAGGAGGTTAATATCCCTCTTTAAGTGCGGCCTCCAAAACTGCACGCAGTACTCCAGGTGCGGCCTCACCAAGCAGTTATACAGAGGGAGTATCACTTCCCTCCTTCTGGAGGTGATCCCCCTAGCGATGCATCCCAGCATCCTGTTGGCCTTGGCTGCTGCCCTCCTACAAGTCTCAGAGTTGTTCATCTTGACATCCACCACCACCCCCAGGTCCCTCTCAGCCATTGAGACTTGTAGATAACCCAAAAACAGTTTAGATCTGAAACCTGAAACTTTCAAATTTGAAAGAATTTGACCCAAGGTGCTTCCTCTGTCATTTGTATCTTTGTAATTTAAGCCTTTTTTCATTATTTGTAAAAAAGCAACCCATTTTTCACACATGCTCAATAGCAAAAAATGAACCCTCTAAGGATAGCTGTATTTTTGCAAATCCATTTTAAAATGGTTTCATTTGGCAACAATACATCCATTCATGGGGGGAGTGGGGTAATGCATCATCATGTGTGTTCCTGCATGTAATATTTCTGATTTAATTTACTTCTAAAATACAATCCATTTTCAGATGAGACGTTAAACCGAGGTCCCATCTGCCTTTTCTGGTGGAAGTCCAGGTGGATGTTAAAGGTCCCATGGCTTTTCTCGAAAAAAGTAGGGGAATTTTTATTTGAAAAATAAGGCAAACAAGACACAGTGGAAATGTTAACATCACATAATCCAAAAATCATATGAAACAAAACATCCTGAAGGAAAAAAAAGAAGAAATGCAGCAAAGACAAAACCTAATAAAATAAGGGGAAAAAAAGGAAAATAAAGCAGAACTGAGAAAGAATACAACATAACATCAGTTAAATCCCTGCGATTTACTCACATGCCCCATTCATTTATATTTAATCAAGCAGGGAAATCCCTTCCACCACCTGAATACTTTATCTGTCGTATCCATGTTAGCATCCTTAAGATACACTTTTTCCAACACCTGATGTACCGGGATACGAAAAGTGTCATAGGGTGTCAGTTTTTGGGACAACGTACATTGGCATCTAGCCTGCCATAAATAATATTTCAGACACCAAAAAAAAAACAGCCAGCATATCTCTATGATAGGTGTTTTCAAAAAGCAAACTGACCCAACACCAAAGAGTTGTATGACAGGGTAGTTAACCAACCCATGTGCAAACCTTGGTCAAATAGGCCCACAAATTTGTAGAATACGAACAAGTAAAAGAAAATGTTCCATTGTTTCTCAAGTGCAATACACAGAAGTCGACGGGCAAGATCTTTCCTTCATGACCTATGCTTATGATTACCATGAACATTCAGTCAGCCATAAACCGACAACCACAAAACCTCCCACATATGTAACAGAATACGTTTGTTAGTCAGCTGTCTACAAACCAGCGAATTGGAAGCTGCCGGACAGTTTTTAAAGACAGGTGCCATTGGGTAAATCCTGGACATCACTAGCAAATATAATTGCACACTCTTATTTTGTTATATTCTATTTTGTCAATCCCCATTTATACAATTTCTGTGCTGCAGACTTAAAATATCCAGGAATATGGAGATAAGGTGATCATTTTGGCGTGACAGAAGTCTAAGCCCAAAAATATTTGTCTAAATTGTGTGCAACCCATCACTGATGCATAGTATTCAAAGCAACCCCTTTCACTGTTTGGGAAAAGAAGATAGTGTGTAAAATACTACAGGGTTCAACATGCCCAGGCCACCCTTGTCCCTGGGAAGATAAGTATAGCAACGTTTAATGGGGTTTAAATGATTGCCCCATAACATTTGAAAAAATAACTGATATAATCTTGTGTCGACCCGAGAAGGTGGAGGAAAAATCATAGCCACATACAACAGACATTGAAGTAAAAATTGTTTTATAAGCTGAATTCCTTTAAGCTTGGACATTTTCCAGTGCTTCCAACACTGAACTTTGACCTGCACTTTAGTCAGAGAGTTCTCCCAGTTAACATCTGGAATATACTGTGGACTGAATTCTATGCCCAAAACCTTCAACGGTTTAGAGGAGATAGTGATCCCGTGTATGGAAATAGGAAGAAAGTGACCAGAACCAACCCACAAACCTCTGGACTTTCCCATGTTAAGTCTAGCACTGGGAACCAGTGAATGCTGTCACATAAGCTCCAAAAAAACATCCAGTTGCTGGAAACGTAAAAAAAAATAAACAAATCTCATCAGCATAGGCTTGCGCATAAACTGAGAGTTCAGAAGTGTCCCCCACAATACTATGCCAACTGCAGGTATCATTAAGCTGCTTGAGTAATGGGTCTAATACAAAAACATACAGCATTGGACTAAGGGACAGCCTGTCGCATCCCTACCGAAATAGGAATACTCCAGCAACCTGACCCTGCAACATAGACCGTACAGTTGCAGAAATGTGAGTGCCTGCATCCACGCCACAAATTGTGGAGGGATGCCATAGGAATATGGGCTGTTGGGGGGTGCGGAGGACAGTAGCCTCTATGCCAAGGACAGACTATACTTGAGCGAGGAGGGAAAGAAAGTGTTGAAACAGAGAAAGGAGGAGTACACAGAGGAAGTTGGGAATTTAAACTAGGAGCAGGGGTGGCAAGTGGGCAAGAGACATGCAGAGACCACAGGTTGGGAAACCATATGAGTCTCCCAATAACAGTGACAAAGGACAAATGGCAAGTACTATTGGTGATGCTAGTAAAGGAGGGCAGGATGGGGGGGGAAGGGTGGAAGGTGGTTATCCTTAATGCTAGGAGCAATGGGAGGAACACTGCAGAGTTACAGGTGCTCATGACAGAGGGGGAGGTGGACACTGCAGCCATCACAGAAACATGGGCTACCCAATACAATGACTGGGACCTGTCTGTACCAGGGTACATGTTATTTTGTATGGACAGGTTGATTGGGAAAAGAGGGGGGTGGTACTATATGTTAAGGAAGTACTGAAGTGTGTAAGGGAGGAAGGGGAGGAGAGTAGTACTGAATCACTTTGGATGCAAATCCAGGATTCCAAGAATAGGATTCTCAGAATGGGAGTGGTGTACAGTCCACCATCTCAGATGGAGGAGTTAGACAGGGAACTAACAGGACAGATCAGGAGGACCTGCAAGAAGGGTAGTGTGGTGATTGTGGGGACTTCAACATGCCAGGAGTGGACTGAAGTACCCCAACAACCAGGAATAGAAGGAGCAGATACTGCTGGATGCCTTCCAGGACAGCTTCCTGCTGCAAATGGTCAGTGAACCAACCAGGTTAGGAAATACCCTTGACCTTGTGCTGGCAAACAGGGATTTTGTGAGAGAACTTACAGTGGAAGAACCGCTGTCAGGGAGTAACCACCACTCTGTATGGCTCACATTGGATATGGGCAAGGAAGGAGTGGAATCTGGTGCAAGAGTGCTGGACTTCAGGAGGACCAACTTTGGGAGGATGGGGGAAGTGGTAGAAGGGTACCTGGCCAGAGTTCAGCATTGTATGGACACTAACCAGAGGTGGGAGCTCATAAAGCTGGGGATAGTGGAGGCAACCAAAACCTGCTGCAAGGCCCCGAGCAAGAAGGCTAGGGCTAAGAAACCGAGCTGATTGACCAAGGAGGTCATGGAAAAGGAAAGGAGGAAAAGAGCTGCCTTTAGGAGGTACAAGAAAACAGGGAGGGGGGGAGGACAGGGAGGAGTACCTGATGGAATCGAAGGAGGTGACATGGGCAGTAAGGGGAGCAAAGGCATCTACAGAGCTCAGGCTGGCACAAGGCATTAAGAAGGGGGAGAAGGACTTCTTTAGGTACATCAGGGAGAAAAGGAGCTGTAAGGACCACATAGTAAGGATTGGGAAGTAGGGGTTGGGTGGAAGTAGGGTGCAATAAGGCAGAAGTGCTAAATGATTACTTCTGCTGAGGGTATTTACTAAGGAGAAGAGGGTGATACCCAAGGAGGGAGGAATGGCAGAAACGGGGGGGGAGGGGGTAACAGATGGAGAAATCATGGAGGGCAGAGTTTGGGAGGGTTTGAAGGTACTGAGGGTTGATGCGGCGCCAGGCCCAGATGGCATCCACCCCAGGGTACTGAAGGAGCTGGTAGAGATCCTTGCAGGACCTTTGGCAAACTTATTTAATGCTTCACTATACTCAGGGTGTGTACGTCAGGACTGGAGGATGGCTCATGTGGTGCCCCTCCACAAAAGTGGCCCCAAGGATGAACCAGGGAACTACAGACCAGTGAGCCTCACATCCATCGTGGGTAAGCTGATGGAGACTATCCTGAAGGAGAGGTTGGTGGTCCTCCTAGAGGCCAAAGGACTACAGGACAACAGACAGCATGGCTTCATACATGGCAGATCCTGCCAAACCAACTTGGTGGAGTTCTATGACTGGGTAACTAGGCAACTGGACAGGGGCCATGCGGTGGATGTCCTGTATCTGGACTTTAGTAAGGCATTCGACTCTGTGTCACATGGGAGGCTGGGAAGCAAGTTAGAAGACACAGGGGTGGGTGCAAAGATGGTGAGATGAGTAGGTAATTGGCTTCAGGGAAAGCAACAGAGGGTGGTGGTGGGTGGGGAGCTCTCACACCCAAGGCTAGTGATGAGCAGTGTTCCACAGGGCTTGGTGTTGGGACCAGTGTTGTTTGGGATATTCATAGCAGACATATCATTGGACATCAAGAGCAAGATCAGTCTGTTTGCTGATGATACCAAGATGGGAGCAGTGGTGGGCGATCTAGGGGATGGCAGGGTTGAGGATGATCTAGCAAAGCTTGAAACCTGGTCAGACACTTGGAAACTGGGGTTTAATGCCAAAAAGTGCAAGGTGCTGCATTTTGGGGTGAAGAACCCAAGGAGGGGTTACCAGCTGGGGAGTGCAGCTAGCCCAGACAGAGGAGGAAAAGGATCTGGGGGTGCTCATTACAGAGTCAATTAACAACCTGGCACAATGTAAGAAGCAGCTGCAAAGGCCAACAAAATGCTGGGTTGCATTGCAAGGGTATATCTCGAGGAGGGAGGAGGTGATCTCTGCCAATGTATAGGTTCTTAGTTAGACATGACTCTGGAGTACTGCATGCAGTACTGGTGCCCGAATCTGAAGAGGGACATTAAGTTACTGGAGGGGTGCAGCGAGGGTGACAAAGATGATCAAAGGACTGGGGACTTATAATATGAGAGGAGGCTGAGGAGTTGAACATGTACTCGCTGGAGGAGAGGAGGGACGGGGACATGACTGAAACCTTTAAGTACATGAAAGGAATAAACAAGACAGTTACAGAGGGGCTGTTCAAAGTAATGGAGCGAAGGACACCAGGGGCTATGATATGAGACTGGAGGAGGAAAGTTCAGCAGGAGATGAGGAGACACTTTTACAGAAAGGGTGATAGCTGGGTGGAATGCATTACCTGCTGAAGTGGTATCCAGTAGAACAGTGGACTGCTTCAAAAGGGGATGGGACAGGACAAGGGGTAGGGTCAATGCAGGGGCATGGTGGAAGGGAAGGGCAGCTGCAGAATAAGGGGTGCTAGCTGCACATTCGAGCAGACTTGATAGACCTCTAGGCCTTTATCTGCTGGCAAATTTTGTATGTTCGTACGTTTGTATAAGCCTTTGAAGTGCCAAACAGGAATGGATGATAAACCCTATCAAAGGCTTTATCTTGATCTACTGATATTACACAACCCAAACTACTGGTTAAAGAAAGGTGATTAATAATATCACAAATGATCATTAAAGCACTCTGTATTTTCCTTTGAGGAATACCACAGTATTGGAAAGGAGAGACCACCAGAGATGCAAATCTTTTTAATCTGTTGTTCAACAGATGAGTCAGGACTTTGAAATCTGAATTTAAAATTGTGATAGGTCTCCAACTCTGAATATGTAACTTATCCCCGGATTTATATAAAAAAATTAGTAAACCTTCTGAAAAAGAAGGCAAACCACATCCCAGAACAAAATGCTGAAAAACCAACAGTAAACATTTAGCCAAATCTATGTTGAAAGCTTTATAAAAGTCACTGGAAAGGCTATCCAGGCCAGGCAACAGTCCAGGCTTCAAAGATGTAATAACTGATTCAATCTAACATACTAACATGCTAAAATACAGCAGAATAGGCCTAATCGTCTTTCGCGTCTGCTCGTTTGGTCAGCCCCCACCCTGGGAGCTGACCTTGCTGCCCCCCTCGCCTTCTCCCTTCCCAGTTCCAGATATTCTCGTTGCATTGGATTTTGCTTCCAGAACCCTTCCCCTGTACCTGTCCCACCCCCTCTTGAACCCCTCCACCATCTCTGTCTCTACCAGTCCCCTAGGCAGCGCATTCCATGGCTCCACCACCCTCTCAGTGAAGTAGCACCTCTTTCTTTCTCCCCTGAATCTTCCCCCCTCCAGCTTCCACCCATGCCCTCTAGTGGCCCCCTCCTCCTTCCTTCGAAACACCCTGACTGTTCCTCCCCTATTTATCCCCTTCATGTACCTGAAGACCTCTATCATGTCCCCCCGGTCCCTTCTCTCTTCCAATATGTACATATTTAGCTCTTTCGAGCCTCTCCTCATAGGTCCTGTCCCCCAAGCCCCAAATCATTTTGGTTGTCCTCCTCTGGACCCTCTCCATGAGTTTAATGTCTCTTTTTAAGTGTCTCCGAAATAGTAATGGGTATCAGTAAGTCCCATGCTTCACTGGGAAAGGCAGGCACAATAAGTCCATGCAGATAGAAGTAATGTCAGCATGACTTGGGGCCAAAACCGGAGCAAGTGACTGAAAATGCTGACAGATAACATCATGCAATCCAGGGATAGAGTCCACCTCGATACCCTCATCAGTCAACAAGAGTGCAGTGAGGTAGCCTCCCTGCGTGCCTTGCAAAATTCAAAAGAGTATCAGTGAACGAGTAGTGCCATGTTGAAACATGGCCTGAATAGTAGATGCTCTATCATACTGAAAGAGCTTCATTTGTGTTGTCAAACTGTGAATTTGTGCAGAATAATCATATTTGACGGAATAGGAAAGGGAGACAAGGAGCTGGAACTGTCTATGGAGGGTCAGATAGGTCAAGAAATTGTTAACTTGTCGCCTACCATAACGCTGCAACCACCATTTAAAATCTTTCTTAGAGTCTGCCCACCACTCTCCCAAATCATCATAAAGAACAGGCATGCATGTATAAGACTATGCATGCCTGCCTGTACCTCAGACTCCATTAATAGTAATGAATTAACCTTCCAGCGGGATTTGAGTCTTGGTACACTAGGTGTCTCCTGAAAGGAAACAGCAACAGGTGATCTGAGAATTCCGTCTTGAGAGCGCTAAACTGTACAGTGGGCATATGCTTTGATATGAAAATATGATCAATTATGGAGGTAAGCTGACCTTTCCGAAAAGTATAAGGAGGGCCCAGGACCTGAAAGTTTCTAATCCAGCAAATCAGCAGTTTCTATTGTTTTAGTAAGAGCACTGGAATCACAATAGATTTTTCTAGTGGTATCTCCTTTCCAAACTAACTGAGTCCTGGTACAACAATTAAAATCTCCACCAAAAAATATGTCTTGAAGTCACTAATTAAGGTTGTAGGGACTGAAAAAGTGCCACTGTATTGGCTTTAGACTGGGGACAGTACACATTTATAATTCTACAAGACATCGCCCTCCATACACCGTCAAGTATAAAGGCTCTACCTGGAAGCAGGGCAATCAATTTTTATAAGGAAAATGAAAAATCATTAAAAAGAATTCACACACCATCAGCACAATCTGGCCCAAATGACCAGTAGGAGGGGCCCCATCTCCATACCCCCTGAAAAGTCCTGAGTTGGGTACTGGAAAACATCCACGTTTCTTGCAAGAGACTGACATCAATCTGAGACATATGTAGAGAGTCATAAATTGCATACCTCTTAGCAATTTTTAATAAGCTATGGACATTAAAAGTCCTGACAGTAAATGCTGCAACTAGAAGTATTTAAGAAAGTTTTTTCTCTTTTTTTTCCCTTTATAACCTACAAGGTCAGGGGAAGAAATGGGAGGATCTAAATCAATCGGTTGTGAATCCATGACTACCTGTTCCATATCTGATTCCCCAGAAGTGGCCAAAACTGAAAAGGGTTCTTGGATTCTACCCATCCCCAAGATGAGAGGTCCGACCTAAGATTCTGGTAGGCCTTCATCTGGGAAGAGGAGGAAGGGTGAGGAGGTCAAGACCAGCTCCTGAAAACCCCTTTGTCCCCATCCTGATAGCAGACCGGGGTCTGGAGCGCTAGAAGGGTCTCTAGCAGAGAGGGAAGTTTCTGTTGCATGGAACAAACTGGATCCATCAAAGAAGCTGGAGTTGTCTGACTGGGTTGAGGGGGTAATAGAACCTTGGCAGTGGATACGAGAGGGACAGGGGAAGCAACAGGAAGGGAAGCTGAGAAGGCCTCAGTACCAGCAAACACCAAATCCTGGGCATTCTGTATTAACAGATCTGGGCTGAGACAGGAGGCTTTGTTCTTGGCTGACCAAGCACATTCTGAGAAGGTATGACCAAACTCTTCGCACAAGTCACATTTAGTATGATTGGCACACTGAAAGGCAATGTGGCCAATTTCTCCACTGTTATCACATTGTGGTTTATCACAGAAGCCCGAAAGGTGAGTACAGGAGCCACAGCGATAACAAGCCCGGGGTTGCCCAGCACAAAAAAACCTAACAGGAAGGCATTAGGGACATATTCAACTCCTGTATCAGACTGGCATAACTTAGCTTTATATTTCCATCCCCCTGTCCAAAATTTCTCAGAATCTAAAATGGCTTCAGAAGGAGAAAGAACCTTACATTTCTGTGACAGCCAATATGTGATATCTTCCACATGAACCCCCTCATTTTGGAACATAACCATGATAAATTTAGTAAGAGGTTTAGATAGTGGGATTACAAAAAGGGGGGTCCATGTGGGAGAAAATTTCACCTGGCTGTAACGTTCCCAAAACAATTTTAAAGCAGATGCCGAACAAAAACTAACATCAAAATTATCTTCGCCAGAGATGTTAATAAAGGCGAAGACATCCTGTGGAGAAAAATGCAGTGAGTCCTTCAGTAAAAGTTTCCCAACATAATGTCTATCAGGCCGCACTTCCAGACCACCTTTATATCTGATATGTACAGCATTTCAACGTGGGGCAGCCTCTTTTTTAGATTTCAAAAAAAGGTCAGATGGGGGGCGTGGCCTGGTTCTGATCCAGATGACAGCTTAATCTTTTCTCTCGAAAGGGTTACCAGCTATCTAACTTCATCTGCAACCCTCCAGGCAATACAAAGTAAGCCAACCATATGCCTTGCAGTTAGGATCTTCTATACATACCTCCTGGGAGTCACTTTTTTTGATTGCATCAAAATTTAACCTTATTTTGGTGGTTGCTCTATCTGAGTACTTAGGCCGAGCTTCTAAGACTCTACAACTATGGCTGAGTCTGAAAAACAGCTTTCCTCCTTATCCAGAGTTGAAACTATGTTCCAGCAGCTGATTTCTGATATGAATGATCTAAAAACATCATCTCAACAAATTGCTATTACTTTCAATGCATTAGAGTCTCAACTTTTACAAAATGAAACTAAATCTTCACAAAATGAGTCCTCTATTCAAGATCTAAATGCCACTATTACAGAACAGGACTGGACTATTAAAAGTTTGCAATCTAAGCTGGATGACATAGAAAATAGAAATCATAGAAATAATCTTCATTTTTGGCTTTCGAAAAGCTCAGAACTCAGAGACACAACTGCTTTGCTGTTACCGTCCTTCCATCCATGCTGTGACTTCCCCTGATCTCAATTTAACTATCGAGCGGCCTCACTGCTCACTAGGCCCTAGACCTGGCCGAATCAAAACCCAAGACCCATTCTGGCAAGATTTCTTAATTTTGCACATACTGAGATTAACTTGAGGAAAGCAAAGAAATCGGTACTTATGTATGCAAGTATAAACTTTCCACATATAGAGATTTCTCAAAGAGCTTTCCATCCACAGATGAACCTCTGCACCGATCTAACAGATTTTACACAATAAAAGTATCAGATTTGCATTAAGATACCCTGCGATTATGCAACTTTTTCTGGGAAATACTATTAAAGATTTTAACTCGTCTGATTCACTAGTTACCTTTCTGGAAGGTTTGGACCTGGAGACATGCATGCCGAATCCTATCGAGACAGCTCATCCAAGGATTGTGAGCGCGTCCTCTGTGAATGCTAAGGGCAGTGAGCTGGTCATCGGAAGTCTTTCATTGGCTCAGTCTGATGTGGAATCCTCTTGCCCCACAGACCTTTTACCCAGGCACTCAACCCGCATACAAGAAAAAAAAGTGCTATCATGTTTGCCATCATTTGTTGCTTTATTATTCTCCAGCTTGTATTTTTTTGTTTTTTACTATACAGGGGTTAATTTATTTCTAGCAGGCAATAGTTTTTTAGTTGCTGCAATGCTATATAAGTCTCATGATGTTTCTACACCCTAACAAATCCTTTTACTGTTGTTACCCTAGATACTCTACAATAACTGATAATATATAAAGCATTTTATTGCTTATTAATATTAAGAATAGAACCTATAAATATTTTCATATTCAAGAATTTAAAGCACTTCTTCTAATTCTAATTCTCACTAATTCTTTTTCACCTCACTATTTGTATTAAAATAACAGGCTATGTTCATGCTATTTGGTTCCTATATTTCAATAATCTTAATTAAAATAAGGTTATATTCTGAATAATGATTTAAATAAGGCCTAGGCTCGAAGTCCAAGAGATAGTATTCTCATAATACACAATCTCTATTCCTATATGTTGGGACTTGCAAGGCCTAGCTCATAGACTCAGTTCTCCCTTAAGGAAATTCATTTCGGACAATTTTCAAGCAGTTGTGGCACAGATTACATAATATTGATACTACTTCTCATGGAACCTTAGCATTGAAGCCTGCATATGGCGTCCTCTCATATATAGTGAAAGTTCCTTTATATAGTTATAAGTGCTACTCTTCTCGCTTACTAAATCCATCCTTATAGAGTAATCTGGAGAATCAACACTATTTCTTTTATACGTAATTGAGAAGCTTGCCTCAGATTTAAATCCCTCATGTATAGTATATTATTAATATACAATTCCAACAACTGATTAATGTAGTTACGTTAAGTAATCTTTGGCTACCCTCACAATTTTTGGGTATTCATATGCAGGTTGGCATACCCTTTCTTTTTATTATGTTATCTACATATATACCTGGTTGGTATCATATTTTGCTATAAATATATTCACTCGTTTTCTCAGATGAGGTTGTGATTTTGGTAATCTTTAGAAACAGTATTTCAATCTATGTTACTACAGTTTTGAATTAAGCAGTTCCTGTTATAAAATCGGTCTGTATATTTTCTAAGAAATTTGATAGTTCTATACTTGTAGTTACTGTCTTAAGATAATGGAACTTCTACCACTTGCCTAGTTGTGTTGTGAGAGAGTCCTTTAGAATTGCTGTTCTGACTCTTATCTCACTGCACATCCAAGGACTTCAATGTTTTGTAGTTTCATTGTTAGATAGATATGTGTTAATGTGTTTATTATATTTCCTTATTGTTTATATTTCAGAGAGCACAGCAACTACATTTGTCTAAAATATCTTTCTTTATTCTTTCTTTGGCCCTATACAATTTTCCATACTCAGTCCACTTTACTACCATGTTAACTGATCTTGTTCTTCCTATGATGTCCTCATCCATGGCTTCTATTGAGTCCTTCTTCTATCAAGTATATAGTTCTCCCATATTGTTAATATGACTGATCTAATTCTATATACCTGGAATGTCAAGGAACTCAATTCTCCTTGTAAGCATAAATAAATACTTTCACATCTTAAGAAACATAAGGCTAAGATTGCATTCTTACAAGAAACTAAACTTTTGGCAGAGGACATCGATAGGCTTAAACGGGATTGGGTCAGTCATATATATGCCTCATCCTTTACTTCAAAGAAGCGTGGTGTGGCAATACTAATTCATAAACACCTTAATTGGACTCCCATAAAAACAATCAGTGATATAGAAGGCAGATGGGTGATAGCTATCCTCAATACCACCTCAGGCCCCTTGACATTGGTCAATGTATATGCCCCCAACTCTGACACCCCTGAGTTCTTTCACAATCTAGCTCAGCAAATGATGTCTAATAATCCAAACAACTGTCCTGTATTATTTGGAGAATATCTAAACCTTGCAGTGGCTCCCCACTCAGATTGAAGCAATATCTCCACAGACGCACATCCTAGAAGTATCAATGCCCTTTCCCTACTTAGGAAAGACTCTGGTCTTATGGACCTCGGAGGCTTTTTCATCCACGTGATCGTGACTACACTTTTTACTCTTCACTCCACAAATCTTACAGCAGAATTGACTACTGGTTCGCATCCTCCTCAATAACCGAAAAAGTGATTGACACTTCAGTTTTACCGATTATAGTATCCGATCATGCTCCAGTTCACTTACATATTCTTTGGGGTCCTCCATCATCTAAATCTCCCTCCTGACGACTATACCCTTTATTACTCAAAGACCCAGAATTTCTTCCCTGGGTTAAATCTTAAATACAAGACTTTCTCTCCTTTAGCAAACCTACAGACACCTCTATATGCACACTTTGGGAAGCTCTAAAAGCCACAATTTGAGGTAAAATCATAAGTTTTGCAGCTTACCCTAAGAGATTAAGGGAACAACAGCTAAAGGATCTGGAAAAAACACTTAAAACTAAAGACACCCAATATTTTAAAACTAATAATTCCAATCCTAACTCCCCTCTTCACTTAGAAATTTTGCATCTCAGAATTAAAATCAACTAGTTGATTTCACATAAAACTGAATTAGCATTATTCAAGCTCAAACACAAATACTGTGAACAAGGGGAGAAATCTGGCAAATTACTCACATACCAATTTAAGAATCAACAATCTGAAAGACATATTGCCGGCCTCAAAGACAATCTATGTCAATTCAGATGGGCGACCTCTCAATTAACCATATCATGATGTCTTTCTATAAGCAGTTATATGCCCAGCCCAACTATATACTTACTACGCATATACAACAGTTTCTGGACAAACTTAATTTCCCTAGCCTGTCGGTCCTTGATAAAGAAAGTTTAGACGAACCATTTACATTACAAGAAATACAAAATGCTTTATCTTCTTTAAAATTTGGCAAATCCCCAGGTGGAGACGGCTTTCCAGTTGATTTCTATAAAGCATTATCTGAGATACTTTGCCCTCTGCTGTTCAATGTTTACCAGGAAGCATCGCAAACTGGGAAGCTCCCTCCTTCAATGACAGAGGCTATTATCATGGTACTCCCCAAAAAAGAAAAAGATCCCTCTCTTCCCTCCGGTTATAGATCAATCTCCCTGTTAAACACAGATTGTAAAATTTTTGCAAAACTTTTATCTTCTCGCTTAAACTCGATCGTCCCTAAATTATTACATAGATCTCAAGCTGGTTTTATTAAAAATAGAACAGGTACTGATCATCTTCGATCACTTTTTAATCTAATGCACCAAGCTAAATCCCTCAAATCCCCAGCAGCGGCTGTTGCCATTGATTTTGAGAAAGCCTTTGACTCTTTGAATTGGGATTATTTGTATCAGACCCTATTACACCTTGGTATTACTAATAACTTCTGCTCCTTGATTAAATTATATACTTTACCTTCTGCTAGAGTCCTGACCAACTCTATTCTATCACATTCCTTCCCCTTAGCGAGACGGACTAGGCAAGGTTTTCCTTTATCTCCCATCCTATTTATTTTGGCTATGGAACCCTTACCTTCCTACTTGCGTCAATCTAATAATATTAAAGGAATTCCCATCGATAACTCCCACTATACCTCCTTGTCTTATACTGATGATCTTCTAATCCTACTAGAAAATCTTGAAGAGTCAGGTCAACCACTAAGTAATATGCTTAATAAATTTACCTCACTCTCTGGTCTAGCTCTAAATTATAATAAATCAGAAACATTACGCCTAAATTCATTTTGTAAATCCTTTATGAACATTGCTCTGGGCTTCCGCTGGGCACCTGAAGGCCTCACGCATCTGAGCATTAAAGTTACACCAAATTTAGGGAAAGTTTGGGAAACCAATTTCAATCCACTATTATCCAACATCAAGACAACATTAGATAGATGGCAATTACTCAATCTCTATTTTATGGGGAAAAGAGCGGCCATTAAAATGTCTATATCTTATAGAATATTTTATCTTTTTGCTAATATCCCCTTACTTCTCCCCTCTAATCTTTTAACTAAAATTGATAAGCTGATTGGCAATTTTTTATGGGAAGGCAAAATACCTAGGTTTAGTCAAACCAAACTTCATTTACATTGGTCTAGAAGGGGATTTGGTCTTCCATGGTTCATAGCTTATTTATTAGCCTTTAGAGCTGCTCAGACCATTAGATGATTTTGTAAACCAACCCCTCAAACTCCATTATGGGTACAAATGAAAGCATTTTTTAGCCCAGGGCATTGTCCTACCTCTTTCATTTCAACCCGCTTTCTCATAATTTAAGATCTCACCCCATTATTGGTTCTTCAGTACATTATTGAAACAAATTCACTAATTTCTAAACTTTAATCCTACCCCTCTCTCCTATACTCCTTTATGGGGTAATCATGATAGTTCTCTCAAAAATCATCCCATTTTCTGTCGAGCATGGATAAATAAAGGCATAATTTTTCTGGATGACATCCTAGAAAAAAATTCTCTTAACTTAAAAACTTTTACAGATCTTTGCGAACAATAGGATTTACCTAAACAAGACTTCTGGAAATATTTGCAACTCCGTACTGCATACACCACTTTTCTTCCTTCCCTTCACACATACTCTATTCATGACCAACATATTGCCCTTTGGACCAATACTATAACCAATCTAACTAGTATTATATATAAGGATATCAGAGATGCTCTTCGGATCAATCCTTGGCTGCTAAAACCAAATGGAGCCTTCTGTTAAAATATAACATAACTGACTCACAATTGTGCAAATGCTGGCTTCTGTGTCATAAAACTTTTAAGGATGCTTTCGTAGCACCCTTATCAAACTAAAATCCTTCATTTATGGTATAGAACAACTGTAGTACTCCACCGTATGGGCTTGAGCCCAAACAATAACTGCTGGAGATGTAATCTACCCAATGGAGAACTACTACACATTCTTTGGTATTGTGACCCCATACTTAAACTTTGGCATAATGTTTTTCAGTTTGCATATAATGTAGTTGGTCACAATATTATATTTGATCCTAAATATGTTTTGCTTGGTATTTTTTACATCATCTAATACCTCCTTTCTCCCACATAGATGGATAAATTTACTTTTCTCCAGGTTAAACGACTTATCCTCACGTTCTGGAAATCTTCCACTATTCCAAAACTCTCTGATATCCTTAAAATCTCTCACAATATGCCTCTTTTGAATGGATTACGTTTGCTGCTTTAGGCTGACTAGATGAGTATGGAAATTGTTGGCAGGGCTATTTTAATTATCTGAATTCTTCAATATATAACTGATAATTAATGTACACTATATTGTATTTACAACACTTTTTATCACATAAATTGAATTCAGGTATGTCTGTTGCCTCTCATTTCTATGATTTTTTTTCTTTTTCTTGATGTATTAATCGTTAATCAGTAATTATGGTTACTATTTTATAATTTTTTTAAATCTTTCTTCCTATACCTTATTCAGCAAGAAGACAATGTATACATTATACAATGTGGCATATTTTGAACTATTTACTTATTCCTACTCTTTTAAATACCTTTTGTGTATCAATATTCTTAATAATTTATCCAATATCATTATTGCTGATTTACTGTATATGCCATGAACAGATGATGTAAGATACTTTTATTATCCTTTTTATTCATGTTTTATTTCTTGTATTCTCACCTTTTCTTTTTGCATCATCTTTTAACATAAGGAAGAATGATTGTATTGTTATAAAACTTTGAATAAAAGATAAACTGAAAAAGGTCAGATAGAAGAGGTTTAGCGGGTGGTTGCACAGAAGGCACAGCATCTGACAAAGGCATAGTTACAATGTCAGAAGCAGGGTAACACTCAACTCCCACCAGGGGATTACCACCACAGGATCACCCACCAGCACCGGCCGAGTTCGATCTGCCACAATAGATGCAGTAGCAGAGATGATATGTGGCCTAGGCAAGTCAGTGTCAACTGTGTGAGTTCAATAGCTATTGAGGTCGGACACCAGTCAGGCAGTGCCTATGTAAATCCTGTCATAAGATTCCACTCAAGGTCAGGCAACCAGGCCCCACTATGCACCCTTTCTAACCAGCCTCAAGTAATGCCTTATGTGCTGATCAAGCTTCCACAGGAGAGGGCAGGAGAGTCACAGAAAAAGCTCACGGAATGGGCAGTGTAGAAGAACTAGCTTCCATGTGCTGTGGCAGAGATTCCAATGCAGCAGTCACAATATGGTGTTTAGCCAGTGTTATTGCTGACATTTCTCTTTACTGTCCTTCCAAAACCAGCTCATGCAGCCTGGACTCTGCCCTGAAAGGAAAAGACAGTAGCACCCTCTTGAGGAGGCTCGTTAGTCTGCTAATGATCAGAAACCTCGAGGGAACAGAAGAAGAGCCCCAGATCCTCAACTATTCGTCGAAACACAAATCCTGCTGTCTGAGTCAAATGAGCAGAGACTGAAAGAGGGGCCACCTGTTGTTCAGGCCCTGCAGGGATTGGAAGAATAGTGCTTGTAATGTCACTCACTCCACTTTTGGCCACAGACACCGTCTGCATTTCAACTGCAAAAGGAGTCGTATCTCTCGTGTTCACAATCAGCTGTAGGCACTCACTGTCTGCAGCGATTTGACTGCCAGCTGTTCCTAAAGGTATGTCCAAACCACCAGAACTGTCAAGACTGAGTGACTCACCTTGCTCAGCAGTGAATCCAGGCAGTACTGCGTCACTTTCTAGTGGGTCTCATTTGACAAATCTGTCAGTTGCCGTCATGTAAATTGACTGTTTAATTGAGCCAGACAGCCCTGTAATGCCTTCTGAAGTAACAAATGCTTCTCCTGTTCTGTCACCATCTGGGTTTGTAAAGCTGCTATTTCATTTAATGCACTCTCATCCTGAGCAATGTCTGAAAGCTACTCACATCGTCAGACAACTGTGATCCAGAATCCACAGGTAAATCTCTTTTTCCACCATATCAATAACAACAACCTCCAAGCGACTTGGGGTAGGGGTAGAGTTGGCTCCCCTACCTCAGAGACATCCATGTCCTCCACCTTTGCAGGCATAGTTGCCATCTTGGATGATGGCCAGCAATTTCCCCAGAGGTGAGTAGGGAATTTCCTGGTGCCTGGCCAAATTTCCCGATTCACTAAATACCACCAACAGCTTAATCTGATTCAAAGTCAGTTGGCATTCATGTGTATCCCCTCCCCTTGGTCGTGCCTGAAAATAGGCAGAATTTGTTTAGTGCACTTACCCAGTCATCAAAAACTAAATAAATAAAATAAAATTATTCCTAGGGGGCAGGCCTAGCTGTGTCATCATGTCACTGCATGTGTCTGTGCATTCAAAAATCCCTGCATATGTCTGTGCATCCCCACAGTTTTAACTGGCAGTGGGTGCTCAATCTCTCTGCTAGTACCCCCCCAATTATCCAACTGATGGCTTTTCTTTCAGTTTGAAACCAGCAGTGGGTGCTCAGTCCTGAAACTGATCTCCTGCCTGACACAGCCTTTAAGCAAACTAATAGCAGGTGTTTAATCCAGCCACTGGTATTCCCTCTTTTGCCCAACCCAACTCATTAAGCAAACAGGCTATCGGTGCTTAATCCCACTGCCAATATCACCCCCCCTTCCCAACATACTCTGACAGTGGGGTGCCCAATCCCCAGTGCTGGCTAACACCCCCCCAACTGTTTGTAACACCAGGGTGCCCACTTCTGGTGCTGCTAAACAGCAGACTGACACTGGGGTGCACAATCCCCAGTGTCAGTACCTGCAATAAAGAAAAACATCCTTCATTATTCCTTTATTTTAATTTTACCCTGCAAAAAAGAAAATTGTCTGACAATGTCTTCTGTCCCCCGACACTCCAATCCCTCCAACCCTTGACCTCCCACTCATCACTCACCACCCCACCCCTCACTTATCTATGGTCCTCCGAAGTAATCCTGTCTGCAACTGGAAGAATGTATTTAATTTTAACTACACCCAGTTGGGAGGGGGACAGCTGAGGTGAAGTCATCCCTCCCATATAAATCAGAACAGGAGCCACATGATGTCCAGTGTAATACAGTACAACCCTGATTTAACAAACTCCAGTCATCCGAAACTCCCTATCTAGTGAACCGGACTAAGGTTGCCCTTTTATTTTTGCATAACAGATTGGATTGGATTGTAATGACCTTTCACTACTCTATTCTCTTAAGATCCATTATTTTCAATCCTGAAATTGTGCCTCTGTGAAAGTATGTGAAAATTACTGTACCAAATTGGGTGGTGAGGGGGCAGTACACTTGTAACCCAACATGCTGCTGGTCTGCTATTGTAGTTTATGCTCCACAGTGGCAGGTAGAAAGTAAGCAAAAAAGCAAACAGAATTTAGGGCACAACTTCTGATCAGCATTTGCAAAGCTAACCAAGTTAGTGTATTTTACATTTATAACCAGACCTAGAGTTCTTTACGTTTGGTTTCTACACTACAGTCAGGGGTCTATCACCATTTCTTTTTAGCAGGCAACTCTTGAAGGGGACTGAAGGAGATTAATAAGGCAGGATGGAGCTTATTCACATAAAAAGTATGTGCTAGAAGTATGGGTCATAGTCTAAGATTAGAAAGAAGACGGTTTAGAGGCAATGTGAGGGGGTATTACTTCACTGAGAAGGTGGTGGAGCCCTGGAACAGTCTGCCTGAGGAGGTGGTGAGGGCCAAAACAGTGGAGGGATTTAAGAGGGCATGGGACAGATACAATGAGTTGACCCTGTGGGCAGACTGGGAGATCTCTGGACAAGGGGGGCAAAGAGGAAGGGGGTGAGGGTCAGACTTGATGGGCCAAAGGGTTTTCTGCCACCAGATTTCTATGATTCTATGATTCTATTACTCACGGTAGACTCGAGATGTGGTGCTGCTGAGATGAGATTTTTGAGATGGTGCTGCTAATGAAAAAAACCCTACCACAAAAGCTAGCCAAGGTTTTTAAGCAAGTTACTTTGTTTACATTTTTAACCAGATGGAGAGTTGTTTACATTACATTTCTGCACTACAGTATAGTTGAGCATCCACTTCCTGTTTCTGATTGACTCACGATGTGCTGCAGCCAAGATCGAGACTGACATTTTCGAGGAAGTGGTGGCAATTAAAAAAAAAAAAACACTGGCACAATTTACCACACCAAAGCATAAAAGATTATTTAGATATGTAAAGTACTGTACTGCAGCAGATGGCACAATATTCTATATAGGCAGATAAGTGGCTCACTAAATATAAAGCATCCCTGATCTTGCGAATTCACTCAGTTCAGATAATGGGGAGTTTGAGTGAGTTCACAAGATTGGGGTTTCTTTATATTCAGTGATCAGCCACATATCTGCCTATATAGTATATCATGCCATCTTCTGCAGTACAGTACAGTACTTTATATATGTAGTGCACCTTTCATGCTTTGGTCCAGTAAACTGTGGCAGAGTTTTGGGGTTTGTTTTGTTTGTTTTATCCCCACCACTTTTTCGACAATGTCAGTCTCCATCTTTGGCTGCACCATATTGTCAGTCAATCACAAATCAGAAGTAGAACTTGACAGTACTGTAGTGCAGAAATCTAAGGTAAAGAACTCTCCAACTGGTTAAAAACATGTAAAAAACTATTTCACTTACAAACCCTGGCTAGCTTTTGTGGCAGGTTTGTTGGTTTTTTTATTACCGTCACTATCTCAACAATCTCATTGGCAGCACCACATCTTGAGTCGACCGCAAGTGGACTGCTAAAAGGAAATGGTGACAGACCTTAACTGTAGTGTAGAAACAAAATGTAAAGAACTCTAGATCTGGTAAAAAATATAAAATGAAGTAACCCTGGCTAGCTTGCAAAAAGCCAATAAGAAGCCCCAGCGTTGCATCATGATAATGACTCCACCCAGCTGGTTGCTGGGCAGTGCCATGTAAATGCAATGAGCCAGCTGCTGTTCTTGATAGGAGCGGCTGACTCCTTTCAAGTACACAAAGTTTCCACCCAGCAAGCAGTGGTAGTGTCATGACCACATTTTGCGGTTGTGCCTGCACTGCCGAGCTCCTTATAGCTCGAGCTGCAATTGACTCAGTAGTGACACACCTCTGAAATGCTGTTCATGTAACAAAAAGTTTCTTGTGCAAGCGAAGCAAACATAAAAATTGGCTCTCTAAATTACTTCCTTTAAAACTTGAGCCATTTTGTAACCTATTTCACTATCTGTTCAAAAAGACACTTTCAATGAAGCACTACTGATGATGTCATAACCAGAACTCACAGTCTAGTCCTCCTGTCAGCAACCTTGTAGGGCTTATTTCTCTAAAGTTTAAAAAAATGGAATTGTAGTAATCATTTGGGGAAAAAATTGCACAGAGCTGGCTGGGAATACTGCATGCAGTTTCAGAATATTCAGAAGCATGATACTGTACCTTAGAATGTGGCAGGAGCTAGTTTTGGAATGCAGTTCTGGACTAAGGTATAGAATGTAAAGTTAGTGCACAATTTCAGAATGTTGGAAGCATGCAATCTTGAAATGTGGCAGAGATGCACCATCTCAAAATGTGATGGGGACACTCCATCTCAGAATGAAACTGGGACACACATCTAGGCATTTGGCGGGGACTGACAATTTTGTAATATTGTGGGGATGTACACTGTCTGAACATGATAGGATACACCATTTATTCTGACATTACTTGTCCCTGCCATATTCCAGAATAGTATACACCCACCACATTTCAAAATTGTGCATCACATCCCAACATCGTGCACCCCAGTCATATTCTGACATTGTGCATTCCTGCCATATTCAAAGTGCACTCCCACCACATTCAAAATTTCACATCCCACCACAATTCTCAGATGTCATGTCCACGCCACATTGTGAAACTGCATGTTGCCACCACAGCCTGAAATCAAGCATCCCAACCACATTCTGAAATTGTGCAACACCACCACAAATTATAGATCCATAACACATTACGAAATTGCATATCTCTGCCACATTCCACAACTATGTGCCTCCACATTTGGGAACTGAGTATCACTGCCACATTTAAAAAACTTACAATACTGCCACATTATAAATTTCAATGTTCCTACTACATACAAAACTGTGCAGCCCAGCTACTTTCAGAATTGTGTCATTGCTGCATTCCACAGTTGCAGCCTGGTGGCCTTTCAAAATGTCATTCCTGTAGTAATCTAAAAACTGCACACAAGTTTGGCATTCTAAACAGGCCAGTTGCCAGGATTTTCTAGGGGTGTTTCTTTTAGTAGGTAGTAAAGGTATGTTGCGCACATAGCCCACACAACATTTTTATAAAAAGCTTGGGGTCTGGGGGGTTTAGGTGCTCTGTGGTGCATTTTAAGGCTTAAATGGAAGATAAAACAAAGTTCTGTTAGGTCTCCCCCCAACCCGGACTCCAAGGAAAAAAATATAATTCTCTGGCTGGTCTCCAGTGCTGGAGAATGCAGCTGGGGTTGACTGAGAACAGGACTAGTTCCATGATTTAACCAGGGGAATCTGTATTTTTATACACAGGGAATATGGTAGTCATCCCCAAGAAAATTTTTAAATGCTGAGTGCTCAGATTTGCAAGTTTCTGCGTTTTGAAGGGGTTAATTAAACTCCAATTTTATTGGCAACCAATATTTAAAAATAAATGCCAGCCACTATTTATTTCATTGTTTGATCTACCCTAAATTAATCTTAACTGGTCACTTATTTACTAGTGTTACTAACCCTAGTGGCCAAGTGACCAGTCCACGTCACTTTCAGTTAAAGCAAATAATAAGGTAAACAATGCCTGGGGCATGCTACAAGGGTGCCCACATGGTTCCATCACGCCTCCATACTATCTAGATACTGTACACTCCCAACAGGCCTAGATCCAGAACACATAACTTTGGCACTACCAGGGCAATATATATCCTATGCAAACCCTCCCCAAAGTTCCTCACTGACTACAGATGGGTAACAGACCTCCCTGCCCCTGCAGTAGTGTTTCCAATGAATAATGACCATCTCTCACTCTACATGACCCAAACCAAGCTTGTTTGACCACCAGACCCCCTTCACTCTGGTAGATTAAGCAGACATTCCTGCCTTGGGGAAGTGCTAAACCCACAGCCTGATTATCCTTACTGGCCTCTGGATGGTGACGGAAGGACACAGTTTGGTGTCTCTCTCCTCAGCCTCAGTCTAGCTAGTCTCTCCATCATGCAACAGAGCTACATGGGCTGCTGTCTGTCAAGTGATGATGCAGTACAAGCCCACAAACTACTGGACCCTCAATGGGGCAGGCATCAGCAAACACAGACCACTGTGTGGATCTACAGAACTATAACGATTTATAAAAAATTAAAAAAAATAAAAGCTTGGTGGTTTCAAGCAAAACTTTTCAATCTGAAAACCTGAAGTCAGACAAAGATATTAACTAGCATTGCTGCTTTAACAGCCAGTATCTAAAAAAAATCAGTCTACATCTACTTTACAGACACACACACACACACACTCTCTTACTAAATATTATTAAAATAATCTTGTGCAGGTATAAATTGATGTTTCTCATGAACAAATGTGGCCAGTGCTGGAAATGGAAACTCCACTTGCCTCTCCCATTAACTTTTCAAATGCGCATGTATATGATATCATTTGAGGTGCAATATCACTGTCTAGAAAACAGAGTGATGACAAAATTCTATCAAGTCAAAGCAATGTCACCAGTTGTGGCCCTACACATAAGTTCCTCTTCCAGAGAATTAAAAAAGATAGCTTTGGGGCCTAGATGTGGCTGTCTAGGGGGTAAGCAGATAGATACTTTATTAGAAGTGTAGGGTCTGCAAGGTCAATTAGGACATTCAATTACTAGTGACACAGTGAGAGAGTCAGAGCCTATTACATAACAGTTTTGCTCTCCCACCACCCCTCCACCCTTCCATCTTTAGTCATTTCCACTTTTATAGGCACTGGATTTGACTAACAACAGCAACTTCCTGTTTGGGATCACCAAGACACATAAGACTCATCATCCGTGAAGGAAAATAGTAGCCCCTCCCCCCACTTCAGCTGCTGGAGGTCTGATTCTGAGCAAGGAAGAAGGAGACTACCAAGGCAATATGTAAACACATGACTCATTGGAAGGAGGAAGGACACTACCAAGGCACAGTAACATCAGAGAAAAGGCTTCTCAAAAGTCAAGGTAGGAACTCATTGCTCGCAAGCTGGTTTTATTAAACATAGATCTGGTTCTGATCACCCACATTCCTTAATTAATTTAATTCACAAAGCCAAATCCTCAAGACACCAGCTGCTGCCATAGCTATTGATTTCGAGAAGGCCTTTAATTCCTTAAACTGGGACTATCTTCATCAAATTTTATCTTATTTCGGTCTTTCTACATCTTTGCTCCTGGATCATAGAAACATAGAAACATAGAATCTGATGGCAGATAAGGACTGCATGGTCCACCTAGTCTGCCCATTTCCTACCTAATGGATAAGCTGCAGATTATAGTTAACCAACAGCCTACTTCCTCCTACCCCCACTAAAATTGCCTTATGTCTGTCCCATGCATTCTTGAATTCCCCCACTGTTTTGATTCCACGACCCCTCAGGTCCATGCATCTACAACCCTCTCTGTGAAGAAATACTTTCTCACATTACCTCTGAGCTGTCCCCCCTCTATCTTCAAATTGTGCCCCCTTGTTCTTGCACATCTCTTTTTCTGAAAGATGCTACCCTCTTGGACTTTGTTGATTCCCTTGAGGTATTTGAACATTTCTATCATGTCCCCCCTCTCTCTCCTTTCCTCGAGGCTATACATATTAAGCTGCTTTAGTCTTTCTTCATATGTCTTCTGGTGCAAACCCTGCACCATTTTGGTTGCCCTCCTCTGGACAGCCTCCACCCTGTCTATGTCTTTGCAGAGATGGGGTCTCCAGAACTGTACACAGCACTCCAGATGTGGTCTTACCAACTGTCTGTACAGAGGGCCAACAACTTCCGGTTTTCTACTGGTGATGCCTCTCCCTATGCATCCCAGTATCCCCCCCAACCCTCCTTACTGCCTTCTCACATTGCTGACCCACCTTTAGGTCGTCTGATATGACTACCCCCAGGTCCCTTTAGATTTTTGTTGTTGTCAGTATCTCACCCCCCATTGTGCACTCTTCCCCTGGGTTTTTGTTTCCCAGGTGCATTACTTTGCACTTCTTTGTGCTGAATCTAAGCTGCCATACATTTAACCATTCCTCCAACCTTACCAAGCCCCTTTTCATCCTTTCCACCCCGCCTTGTGTATCAACCCTGTTGCAGATCTTAGTGTCATCTGCAAAAAGACATACTTTCCCTTCTAGTCTTCAATAATGTCACTTATAAAGACATTAAAAAGGACCAGCCCCACTACTGAACCCTGTGGTACCCCACTAGTAACCCTCCTTTCTTCACTGTGGACTCCATTTACTAATACCCGCTGTGTTCTGTTGTCCAACCAGTGTTTTACCCAGGCTACCACCCTGGGACCCACTCCCAGGCTGGCTAATTTGTTTAGTAATCTTTTGTGTGGGACTGTGTCAAATGCCTTGCTAAAGTCTAGGTAGGCCATGTCCACAGCCCCTCCCTGGTCTACTACTTTGGTCACCCAGTCAAAGAAATCAATTAGATTTGTCTGACATGACCTTCCTGCTGTGAATCCATGCTGCCTTGGGTCCTGTGCCCCACTGGCCTCTGGGTACTCGACAGTTCTTTCCTTTAGCAGTTATTTCATCATTTTCCCTACCACTGAGGTCAAACTGATCTTCCTGGATCACTGCCCATACATGGTCTCCCAGTCCTTTTGTAGTAAGGACAGTGAGGAAATGTAAACAAGGATTAGACATGTAAGGGCAGTGAACAGAGGAGACTTGTCTTATGCTATTGCAAAACACATTTCAGAGAGTGGAACTGAAAATCATAAATTCAGTTTCACAGGTGTTGAATTGGTTGGTTTGGGAATAAGAGGGGAGATGAAGAACATTCTGGGCCAGAGAGAAACTTATTGGATTTTTGAATTGGGGCAAGATATAATAAAGGATTAAATGACAGTATAGACCTTGCAGCATTCTTAAAGAAATATAGATTTTAGAAGTCATATGGACATACATACTCCCAGATATGAAAGGGTTGCCCCTCATTGGTAAAAAGTAGAACCTATATATTAAAAAAACAAGCATATAGAAATGAAGTGCCTAAAACAAGACTGATTATGCACAATCCACCACACTGAAGAAAGATATGAAGTCTCATTTAAACATAAGATCGGCCATACTGGCTAAAATGAGCTACATTAAGTACAAAGCTGAACGTAATGGCTCAGAACATCCACTCTGTTTCAATTATAAAAATTCAATTAGTGGACTCTGTGGAGATATAGAAGATGTGATGATGATACATAATTTAACCAGTTCCATGTGAATGATGTGTTGAACTTAATTGAGTTACACATGTTTTAAACAATTAGTTGTTCACTAGTTTGCATTAAATACATTGAAGCACTGTTTGCTTTATAGGCTTGTTAGCAACACGTGATGTGAATTTGTATGTTATAAAATAAGCACTCAGTGTTGTTTTTAAATTACTCTGAAGTAGCCTGACAGCACGCCAGGGGAAACGTTAGTCTGTTCACTTGCCATTTTGGCCAGTGTTTTATTAATTTGCATATTTTGTAGATAATGGATTTAATAAATCAAGTCTTGAAATCCTAGTTGCCAGTCTGTAGTGTGGGTGCTTATCCACTCTTCACTTTGCAAATTTCTGAACTCAGTAAATCACTACACCAAGTCTCCAGGTGCTCACATATCTTTCTTCAAATTATACTGGCTAAATGCAGTATAAAACTGTAAAATCAGGAGGCTATTGCAAATGACACATTGCATCACCTCTGGTCTGTCTTGGGTTAATGTATAGTAAAATGTGTTCAAGCAGGGCATCGTACAACAGCAATGCAAGCCACAAGCATTCATCATTGACAAATGCTTGTTTCCATATCTGTTTTTGTGACTCTGAAAAAGTATTTGTTGTTTCATGAAGTTGCTTAAAGTGAGCAGGGCAGTAGTTTCCTGATTTCCTGATTCTTCTAAAGTAAAAGGCTGTTTCTGAAGGTACTTGGATGATTTATGGAGGTTTAACAGGGGATTGTCAATTTGTTTTACCCCCTTTTGGTTCAGTAATTTGAATTGTTATCTCCTTTTTTATGTCTTGCTGAGTTCATGATGAAAGTCACTCAAAGTGTGTGTGTGTGTGTCTGTTATCTTGAAAGGTCACTGTTTACTTCTGATGCACTTTTAAAAGGGACTTATGTTTCTCTTGGTGACATCTCCCACTCCATACCCAGCAGATCTGTTGAATGCGTAGAGGTTCCACTCCCTCATAACAACACATAGCTGGGGGAGGAACACTCTTCAGTTAATGCAGAAAACAGGGACCTGATTTCATTCCTATCCTGCATAACAACAAGGGCATACCATGTTAATAATTCAGACTTCTTTTTCTGAAGACAGCAATACATCTGCATGGCTCCACCCATGCAGTTGTAAAAATCAGAAATCATGGTGAGCTTCAGCATAGGCATTGCAGCATTTAAAATAGAATGTTCTTACCTTTGTTATTTGTTATACAGATTTACCCCATTTTCATTATATTTTAATACTGTAAACAATGATCACATGAGTTTCAAAGTCAATGCTGTGATCTAGCCATAAGATGGTGCTGATGTGAGATGTGATTTTGTCATCAAGTGAGACGCTACCAAAGACAAATAGAAGCCTTGTGTACCGCCTATTTCAACTCATACTGTAAATCATCTAAAACCAACAAATGTGCTAATCAGCACCTAACACATACATCAGATTGTGCATAACAAAGGTAAGGAGCGCTATTTTAAGATGCCACCTCCAGCTCTGGCTCACCATGATTTCTGACTTTTAACTTAGTGACCCCAGAAAATAGCTGTTTAGATGCCCTTTATGCACCTGATCCCAGGACTCTGAGTGCCCTGAATCATAAAACACAGAATCCCAACACAATCAATAAGTACAAATAACATTAAAAATATGCAAACTGTCTGCAGATTGCTAAAAGAAATCTGTGTCGTTAATTCCACTCAAAAGCATGTCTGAACAGGTAGGTCTTCAGCCTCTCTTAAAGGTCTCCACTGAGGAAGCCATCCTCATAGATCTAGGTAGAGGTAGTCAGAAGTTAAGAAATCTTGGGCCCAATATTCAAATTCATGCAAAGCAGACTGCAAAGTCTGCACTGCACCTTGCGATTACCTGGGTGCCCCAAGGTGCAATATTCAGTTGAATAGAACACTGTACTTATTTAACTGAAAATAGGGCCATGTCAGCCCAGTGATAAACCACTTAATGCTGCCCTGACAAGGCTCCCAAAGTACACCATCAGAATGGATAACATTGGAGTGCTATTTGCATTATTCAAAGGGTCCTGTAAATAAGCCCATTGGGCATGCAAGGCACTAAAGCACTAAGGAGCAATTTGTATGCCCGTTATGTTCTTATTTGTAAGGATACCAAGGCAGGTTAGAACAGTGTTGCTCCACCAATTGCCCACTCCCAGATGTGTACATACCCCTGATACTAGAGGTTCCCCCCACCGATCACAGGCCTATTCTGTACAATAATACCTCCCTGGTGCTAGTGGTCCCCCCAACAAATCACTGGCATGTTCTATAAAATAATGTCTTCCTGATGCTTGCTGTCCCCCCCGATCAGCAGACCCATCGTAAATATTAGCATTCCTGGTGGTAGTGGTCCCCACTCCCTTCCACTACCAGCCGAGAAGTACAAAAATAAACTCCCTGGTGTCCAATGGCTCACCCCATGGCACTGGGTGTACCTCCACTTACCTTAGTATTATCTGCAGTGCATGGAATTGTACATACTGGTATAGCCCTCCCTTACATCTCTCAGGAGGCCTCTATATGCACAGGCAGTGAGTGCACTGCCTACTTATACTGTAGAATAGGGCAAATCACTCTGTTCTATGAATAAGAGGTGTGCTCCCTGCCTGGACATACAGAGGCTTTCTGAAGAGGTGTGAGGAGGGATGTGCCAGTTGTCATGTTGTCCTGCAGCACCACAGAGAATGCTAAGGTGAATTTGGGATATGCCCAGTGCCACAGGGTGGGGGACGACTGGACACCAAGGAAGTTTTTTTGTACTTCAGGCTGGTGATTGGGGACCACTACCACCAAGGATATTAATATTTAATTTGGGGCTGGCAACTGGTGGGGGGGAACTAGCACAGGGAGATATTATTTTACAGAATGGGATAGTGATTGGTGGGGGGACTACAAGCATGATGAAGATACTACAGTATTTTACAGAATGGGTCAGAAATTGGCGAGGGGGCACTAACATCAGGGAGATATTATTTTATGGAACTGGCCAATGATCATCGGAAGGTGTGCCAGGGACCATATGGGGTGATTGTGCTCTGCTAGCAGCCAACCAGCTAGGTGGCTACATTACCTGCATCAGCTGCACAGAGTTAAGTCAGGATTTTTGTTCTGTGATATTTGCACTGCACAAAATGACTACACAAAACATTTTTGTGCAACAAAAAGCTGCTGATTATGGGGTAGCATGGCTATTTATGGCCATGCCCCTCTGCCTCACACATACATTGGGCCCCAATTCTCAAAGCCCTTAGAATGACACAAGATACCTGCATCACATATAAATGACACGGGTGGCAACTTGAATCAAAATTGTACCCTGAGCTATTCTGAAAAGCAGCCTGTGTCAAATATAGGCTGCATGCACCAAATGGAGCTTGCACCAGCCTTGCAACATAAAATGAGCTGTGGCATGGTCCTGTGGTGCTTGTAGAAGATGCAGGCTGCCATATTAAGCAGCTAGCACAGTGGCTTGTGGCAGTATATCACACTGGTTTAAGGTTCTGAGCTACAAAATGGAGACCTGAGTCTGAATCCCATAGCCCCTACTTGCATACTGTGTGACCCTGAGCAAGTCACTTAACTTCCTGTGCTCACAGATCATACCTGTAAACAAGCTTCAGTTTAGTGTTTCTCTCCTGGTATAAAAAATATAGATATTCCTAGTTGGTATTCTCAAAACCCTCCCAGAGTGCAATGGTCTGACTACTGTTAGACTAGCCAAGCACTGGTCCAACAATATTTAGAAATCCTTTGAGAGGGTTGCATACAGTACCCATACCAGTGTATGTGGTGTCCCCAATCCACTAATATTAAACTATTAATATCCCTGATAATCTAGGAGACCCCCCTCCCCAGCCTTGATTCCTTGTTATCATAATAAAATGATACCTGGTGATCTAGTTGCCCCCTCCTCGATCCCTGATGTCCCCAATAATTAGTTATAATTATAATTCCCTAGTGGTCTAGAGGACCCCCATGCCAGGCCCCAATCCACCCTTATCATAATAAAATGATCCCTGGTGACCTACTGCCCCCCCCTTCCAGATTCCCATGTCCCCAGTAAATACTTTTGATTTTAATTCCCTGGAGGTCTAGTGGCCCCCCTTTACTGATGTCCCTAATAAATATTTATATTTATATTCCATGGTGATTTAGTGGCCCCCAAGCCTCAAGCACCTATTAGGAAAAATAAAACATCATTGGGGTCTAGTGGACCTAACCTCCCACCCCAGCAGACAGTGCCCCACCACCCCACTCCACCTATCCTCAAACCAAGCCAGTGACTGGCACAGCCCACTGCTCACCACCACGGCTAGCCACCAGCTCAGCTCCCAAAGAGCACTGCACTCTATATAGTACATACCTATTGATTGACAGAGCTGGGGGCACTAAATCACCAGGAAATATAAATATAAATATTTATTAGGGACATCAGGAGGGTCCACTAGACCACCAGGAATTATAATCAGAACTATTTAATCTGGACATTGGGGAACAGGGAGGGGACTGCTAGTTCATCAGGGATCATTTTATTTGATAATGGGGATCGGTGCTGGTGGGTCTGCTAGACTACCAGGGAATGCTCATGACATTGCCACATATTCTTCCATGTCTTGGAGCAACCTGTCCAGGTGCACCCTCTGTTTGATGCACTGCTATGGTTGGCACAAGCCATGGGACTTTGCCACAGAGACCCTACTGGATGGAGAATCAAGCACACGGTCCCTCTTGTGCAGGCAATTGGCTGAAGTCACCTTGACACAACTTGTAACACGAAATTGCACCCATTATGTTTTACAAGGGCACTCACCCTCTTTGCCTGAGCTGAGCAACAGTCCCTTTTGAATAATGGGATCCAGCATAACCCTGGTTTCTGCGGACAAAGACCAGTTAGTGCCTGTGCAAACTTTTGAATATCAGGCTTCTTATAAACAATGCCAGGTCAACAAAATCAAGTGTAAACTGTCTTTAAAAACATTTCAATTAACATTTACTTCCTGAGGGCATGATTTGGTGTTGGAGATGTTGTCTTACTGGTACAACTGCTGACCTGTGATCCCACCATAGCAAAACTTAACTTTATCTGACAGCATCCCAAAACAGAAACTGACAAACATCCTCATCGTTAGCAGCAGATGGCATTTAGCAACCAAGGAGGGGGGACCAGAGAGAGAGAGAGACTTCACCTAAAGTACAAAAAAGTAAAGTCTTACAAAAAAAAATAAAATTAGATAAAACTGTCACAGGCACTAATTTCCCTAGTGCTCTGCTAGTGCAGCTGGTGTGGAGAGAAAATGGAGGAAAATGGCATAGGGGCTTAATGAAGCCCAGCATGGCCACATTCGCACACACACTGCCGCTCTGCCACTTACTTGGTCTGCTTCAGATATGTTGACTGGGTGGGCAGGACAGATCTTCTCTTATCCCTGCCGTGAGGGGGAAGCTCATGGGGAAATGACATGACCATGGTAGTTGACTGGGGAGGGGAAGGTAGATGATGCAGAAGGCTTGGGACTAGACCGAGAAGTTGCTCTCTAGATGCAAGAGGATAAAAGGCATATAAAAAAAGGGACGATTTCCAGCTTATGTCTGTGGATAAATGTATGGTAATGAAGATGTTGGATAGCTAGTAAACAGACTGAGAAGCCTCAAATAACTAATTATGCACTTTTTTCTGATTCTGTGAATAGAGCAACTATCTAATCTACAACTGCAGGCATGTACAGCCTACATTACACAGGTATGTGGGGCTTCACCATTTGTATGTTTGTACACCAGACAGGTACTGTATAGTAACCTTTTTGTCTTGTCCAATTTAGCCAATCATAAATAGATCACCATTTTGCATGTATCATTAGCATGACACTCTCAGTTTTCAACCCTTTCTAGTTCATTTATTTCATTTTTGTTTTCCGGTAATTGCACAAGACAAATTCTGCCTATTTTCAGGTGCGACCCAGGGGAGGGAATACAGATGAATGCCAACTAGAGATGCAGTGAATTTAAATTCCGCCGGAGAAGTGTAGCGTGAAGTGGCACTTTGTGTTGCCACTCACATGTGGAGTGGGCAATGCAAAGTGCTTCATCTACTTTGTCATTACCACTTCGCATTAAGGTGGAATGGCAAATGCGAAGTAAGGTGAAGTCATTGTTTTTAATGGACTTTGCATTCCTCATTATGATTCTAAGTGACCCACTTGGTGTTTCAGATTTGGCAGCCACCCCACACATCACATGGCTTACAGTACTGTAAGTCACATGCTCTTTAGCTAAGCAGGAAGAAAATGAGTCATACAAGCAGACACTTTTACTTTCTCCTGTGTAGACAGAGAGAGAGTAGTGTGCTTTGTGACTGCTGATACTTTGAGATCAGAGAGGAGGAGATTTAAACTTTGATTTAGAGCCAACAGCTTTTTTAACAGCTACATTTTTTTTGTCTTTTCTGTACTCTTTTTTACTTAATTTGCTCTTTCTGTAAATTTTATTTTTCTTACAGGCTTAAAATACATCCAAGTAACTATTAAAAAAAATTAATGTTGTGATTCGTGATGTGAACGTAAATCATGATTTCTGACTGCATTTGTGACCGTGATGATGATAAAATGCAAATGCCTACAGCTGTACTTCCCCGCCCCCCCCCAGATGAGGTGTGACACAAAACTCCCTGACTTAAAAAAACTCATTAATGAGTACAATGGTGGGGTGGTGAAGCATGGAGAGATACTACAAAACAGGCTTACAATACATCCAAGTAACTATTAAAAAAATTAATGTTGTGATTCATGACATGATCATAAACCGTGATTTGTGACTGCATTTGTGACCGTGATGATGAAGAAATGTAATGCCTACAGCTGTACTTCCCTGAGCTCCGATGAGGTGTGGCACAAAACTCCACGACATAAAAAACATTCATTAATGAGTACAATGGTGGGGTGTTGATGAAGCATGGAGACATACTACAAAACAGGCTTATAACACATCCAAGTAACTATTAAAAAGATTAATGTTGTGATTTGTGACTTGTGATTATAAATCGTGATTTGTGATTGCATTTGTGACCACACATGATGATGAAGAACGTGATTTGTATCACGAATGACTCATGATAATGGGCTTGACTTAAAACGATATTAATAAAAAAAAAGTACAATGTTCATGCAGAATTATGTACCACATCTGTCCAGTACTCTGAAGGAAAGCCAAAAGAAACAACTGTGACTTAAGTAGAGATGAGATTGGGCTCTAAAGAGATGCAAATGCACAGACAGATTAAGATTGTGCTGTGCACTGAAGAGATGCAGCTGCAAAGGAACAACACCTAACCAGTGCTCACCTTCAGAAATTCAAAAATCTGGAAAATAATTCCCTTTCCAGTTGGGGCAGGCCATGGGGGGGGGGAAGTGTACTGCACTGTTGCAGTAACAGTCACTAGTACTAGTACTAGTACTTGTACTAGTACTAGTAAAGATACCACAAAGAAGTACAAAAATTACACAGCTGCAGTGGATAGCATAGCAGGTTCACATTGCTGAAATTAAGTGACACAATAAAAGATGTCTGACTTGATGACTCCGCCACACGATACTCACACACTAAGTAATGCATAGCAAATTGAAAACTTCGGTAATATAACCACATATTTTAAACAAACTAAAATTATGCACTGCTGCACTACAACAATTGGCAAAAAAATGGCAAGAATTATTGAAAATATTACCATGTGTACAGTAACACAGTTATACAAGAAAAATATCACCAAAACAGAAAGCTCTGTCTTTTTCTCCAAGTTAATCTACCTACACAAGAGATACACCCCTCCCCCAAAGCACACTTCCACTGTCTCTCAGTACACAGAGTGAATATTGTACATTTACATTCAAAACCACACAAACAATAAACGCTCAATGATATAAGCAGAGGAGGGTTTCCTATAATCGATGAACTAAAGTTTTAGCAAAACAAATGACCCCAAAAGGCTTTTCAACAGCTTTTAGAAGGTTTTAATCACAAAGCTCTCAGTAGATTCTCTCTACAGCTTCATATGCGTACTACCCCAAACAGAGGCTGTGCAGAACAATCTAGATCGGATGTGACCTGAAATCCCATGAATCACTGCAAATTCACCTTGGAGCTTAAAAACAAGGTGAAGTGAGGCAGAGTACATTGTTTTCAATGTACTTCACCTTAAGAATTGGTGGAGTAGTGTTTGGGAGGCAAAGTAAAACAAAGCCATTGTTTTCAATGGACTTGGCCTCATTATAACAGTACTCCACTACGTGCGAGAACTGCTCCATTCCGCCTTCACTCATGTGGATCACTTTGTCAGAGTGAATTAGGGACTCTTGCCCACCACTAATGCCAACTGACCTTACCCAGATTAAGCTGTTGGTGGTATTTTAGTGAATGAGGAAATTTGGCCAGGGCACCGGGGAAATTCCCCTACTGAGCAGTGGGGGGCACTCAATCCCGTTTGTGTGTGGAACTCTGTCTTGGAACACAGTGGCATCCATAGGAGAGCAGAACACCATAGAGAAAATCATGGAGGAAGACTCAAGGAATATACAAGAAGTTGGTCCTCATATTTCAAATATACATTTGGAGAAAATCACCAAAATCCACAGCACTAGCGAAATCCTGCCTGATGGTAAAGAGGACTGGAGACAGCGCTTGATACAAACATCTGACAAGTGGAATGAGATTTAGCACAAGCACAACAGCAACTGGCAGAGGCCGAAAAGATGGGAGTAGAAACATCCGCACAGAAGGAATTGGCAGCGTTTCTGAAAACCACATCAAAGCCCCTGTTTGTTTTCAGAGTTAAGCAACAACAGGGATTGGAAGTTTCGCAACAATCATGGACAGAGGCAGTGCAGTCACAGCAAGGGGAAAATTGGTCACCGGACAAGGCACTATAGAATGTTGGCTGGAAATGCCTTGCGAATGGGCAATGGATAGCAGATCCAGAGCAAACAGCACCACCACAGCTAGAAACAGAACAAGAGGTAGTGGGGCTCCAAGATGCCACAATGCAGGCTGCAAATATTCCAAAAACAACACAGGAACCCACAGGTAAAATTTCCTTTTCACCATTAGGATCACAGAATGAATTTTTGTTTGACACTACTCAAGGGGAAATGGAGCAGGTCCAAACTTTACCCCAGCACCTGTGCTACAGAAAGGTGCACAAATTACAGTAGAAATACCCACTGAAAGAGATGGGGAGGGGTGAACCAACGTTAGACCTAACTCTTCAAATCATTTTAGCAAAATAATAGAGCTTGCTAAATGTAAAATGCCATTAGGCTGCGATACCTGGGGCAGGGGTCCAATGAACCACCAGATAGACAGTATGTTGGACAAATTAGTTTACAGCAATCTTAGGCTTTATAGCAGGAGATGTATAAGCTGTAATCCATATTATGGGGGAACATTCTTTTGATATTAGTTTTCAAAACCAGATCTTTTGGAGAGTTTCTGGGCTAGATATTCTGTCCTTAAACAAATCTCTTATGGACACTCTTCCAGGTAATCCTCGTAGAAAGCATACAGCCTATTATATTACTGTATTATTCAGAAACAAGGGGTAAATATTGCTGATATTATTCTTTGGTTGGAGGACATTATGAAGTAGAAGGCTTACCTGAACCAGTCTTTGATTGTGAAGGATTTTGAATGGGGTGGAGGATAAAGGTGGAATTGACCCAGCTACAACAAGATTTTCATCATCTGCCCAATTGCTTTTTCTCAGTAGGATTAAGGTTTTATTTTCTATCCCAGGCAACTGAGAAAGTACTATGAATAGTGGGTCAACCAGACATAAGAGTAATTCATGGATGAAATTCAGTGTAATAACTGTGAAGAATTGGGACACTCTGGGTGCTACTGTTTTAATACCCTATTTGTAACCTCTGTGGAGATGGTGGCCATAACTTTGCTAACTGTCCAAAAGGCAGCACATAATACAGAGGATGCAGATTATGGCATACAGAACTATTATCTTTCTAAGGCATCTAGAGACATGTTGAATCCTTCCAGGCCTCAGACTGCTTCTGATCCAGTGCACCAAGATGGTCTAGTTGTACCTATGCTGAAGCAACAAAACAGAATCCCCCACCACCATCAAGAGTATCTTTGCAGCCTGCACCATCCAACCTGTTCCTTTTAATTCTATGTCCCTGTCTGTAGATCAAGAGCAACAGGAATAGAGTGCATCCTATGGCATCTCCATCAGCATCGATATTGGAACTGTAGCCTACCACATCACCAAATAATTCAAACCTGGGGGAAATTGAGACACATCATCATATGGTGGGAATTATAGTGTCCAATAAATTTGAGGTACTATTACAGGATCAACCAGAGGAAGGAAGGAAGTATATCAGAGGCAGAATAATGTGCTTCTTCACAAATGGAAGCAGTGTCAGAACAAAGCATGAATTCTGCCTCAGTCAAAGCCCCCCCCAAAAAAAAAAAAAAGGAAAGGGTTCTAATCTGGGAGTCAGAAAGAGTGCAATAATAAAACCTAGTCCAACCTAAAACACTTGGTTGAACTCTCATCAAAAGTTTGACATGTCGATAGCAAGTCTAAGTGCAAATAGTATTCATTCGGAAAAGAAAAGATTAGCCACTTATGCATTATTTTCTGAGTATAAACATGATATTAGTTAGTTGACTCACATAATTTTTCCACAGCCTCAAATGCTTGGTTTTGGGGTCCCAGTTACTGGCTGGGGGTATGGAAATAGTTAGTGGAATAGGGATATGGTTTACATTTTCAGACTTTAAAGTAATACATATAATAGATATTGACCCAGGAATGGCATTATTAGTGGATGTTCAGATGGGGGATTCAAATTGATAAATATTTATGCAACCCAAGGGAAAGTGCTGAGGACTGATCTCTTGAAGAAAATGCAACCCTATTTATTTTCAAGTAAAAATATTATTTTCAGGGGGGATTTTAATGTTAACATACTACTGTCAGATAAAGGCAAAAAAATGAAAAACAATATTGTGATGCAAATTTCCTTAATGATTTATGTCACAGAACAGGACACAGATATTTTTTTAGGTAGAACCAGCAACCAGTATTTACTTTTTTCAGGGTAAGAAAAATCCAGAATAGATTATATTTTCATAACTCCTACTCTTTGTTTTAGTGAGATGAAAGTACAGGTAGTAGCAACCTCAGATCATGGATTAATTACCTTACTGATTTCAAATTTTCAAGAAACTACTAGAGGTCCGGGGTATTGGAAATTAAATCTTTCCTTACTAGAGATACCGGAAGTTCTAACAGGTTTCCAATATGTAATGGAAGCTAGAAAGTCTATATATTTTCTGTATGATTCAGCAAAAGTATGGTGGGAAGATACGAAAAATGGTATTAGAGACTATTTAAAAAAATAGGTAAAACTAAAGGTAGATATAACACAGACACTTACAGTCTTCTTAGGAAAGAGTTACATCAGCCACATAACCCCTCAAAATACAAATACATTTTTTTATAAAGAGAGAATGTCACAAATCAAGCAGGAAATGATTACTTTACAATAAAACAAAATGAAATCTTTGGAGCTAGAGCAAAGATTTTGCACACAAGGTACAAAAGCATTTTGTAATCCATATGATTTTTGCTAACAACAACAAAAGCAAAAAGAGATTAAACAAGTAAGATCAACAGAGGGGGAGCTGAAAAACAAACAAGCTGAGATCTTACAGGAATTAGATTCATATATAGCAAAAAACCTTTTTGGCTGTTCCAGACATCCAAGAATCTGAGATACAGGAATGGATACAGGAGTGTAAGCTTCCAGAGATTCCAGATGATTTTGTTGGAGCATTAACTGCCCCAATAACAACAACAGAGATGCAAAATGTAATAGCACAGCTATACACTGGGAAATCTCCAGGCCCAAATGGGATACCAAATGAGCTGTAGGTACATATGGGCTGATATTATTGACTGAACTCACACAAATGTTCAGAGACTGTCTGGAATCAAATGATCTCTTAACTACTTTAAATACAGGATTGGTAATTTTTATATAAGGTGGGAGACGGATTTGTTGCAGAACTGAGACCAATCACGCTATTGAATTCAGATATAAAATATTGACAAAACTCTGAGCAATAGGATATTTGCAGTTTTGCTGAAAATATTTCCCACCCAGTTTTGTTCAATACCAGGCAGACAAATAACAAATGGTTTGAGATTACTAAGAGAGATAATGGAAAAGGTTTATAGGAGAAATTTCAGGGTTTTTACAGTTTAGCTAGACAAAGGCCTTTGAAAGAGTGGCACACTCCTATCTTTGGGCTGTTTTTCAGAAATTTAAATTTCCAGGTATTTTCATAGGATGGCTAAAAACATATTACAATTCTGCTTTTACAGTCCCTTTTGTCAATAGATATATGGGAAAATCATGTAGAATTACAAGAGGTCTGAGCCAGGGATGTCCACTTTGCTCGATATTGTATATTTTATCAACACAACCAGAAAAGTTTCTTTAAAATCAACTATGATGGGCTTGTCTTTTTCTAGTCTTACAGAAGAAGTGAAATATATTGTATATGCTGATGATCTCTGTTTTGATATAGCTGACCCGCCGTCTGGTGGAGTATTGGAAGTGATGACAAATGACTTCACTCGAGGAAAGGGTGCTCAGATAAACATCCCAAAAAGTAAGTGTTTATCTATAGGAGATTTACATTCTAGAGAGATGACACCATTGAACAAACCTATATCATCTTTCCCATGTAAAATTTTAGGAATATATTTTGGTACTGGGAACATGAGTTTTTAATTGGGAATGGTTCTATGAAGCTCAGAAAAAGTTATTAAAGGAACAAATTTTTTTGTTGAAACAAAAAGAATATACATTTTCAAAACATTTTTATTAAGTATGTTCCTGCATCTTAGTGTGGTTTATATGATTCCTCAAAGGCTAGAACTCGATTATACAGTGTGTTTTTTCAGGGAGTGCGGGGAAGTCTTCTCAACCCAGTAAAACATAGAAACATAGAAACAGAGTTTGACTGCAGATAAGGACCACATGGCCCACTGAGTCTGCCCATTTCCCTACCTACAGGATAAGCTACGGATCCTAATTAACCAACAGCCTATTTCTTCCTACCCCCCACAAGAATTGCCTTATGTCTGTCCCATGCAGTCTTGAATTCTCCCACAGTTTTAGACCCCACAACCTCCTCAGGAAGGCTGTTCCATGCATCCACCACCATCTCTGTGAAAAATATGCTTCCTCACATTGCCCCTGAGCCATCCCCCCCTCTATCTTCAAATTGTGTCCCCTTGTTCTTGCACATCTCTTTTTCTGAAGGATGCTACCCTCTTGGACTTTGTTGATTCCACTGAGGTACTAAAACATTTCTATCATGTCCCCCTTTTCCCTCCTTTTCTCAAGGATATACATATTAAACTCCTTTAGTCTCTCCTCATATGGCTTCTCTTGCAGACCCTGCACCACTTTAGTTGCCCTCTTCCAGACTGCCTCCATCCTGTCTATGTCCTTGCAGAAATGGGGTCTCCAGAACTGGACACAGTACTCCAGATGGCTTCTCACCAACTGTCTGCACAGAGGGATAAAAACTTCTTGTTTTCTGCTGGTAATGCCTCTCCCTATACATCCCAGTGTCCCCCCCAGCCCTCCATACTGCCTTCTCACATTGCTTGCCAACCTTAAGGTCATCTGATATATTTACCCCAGGTCCCTTTCCATTTTTATTGTTGCTAATACCTCCCCCCCATTGTATAGTCTTCCTCTGGGTTTTTGTTTCCCAGGTGCATTATTTTTGCACTTCTTGCATTGAATCCAAGCTGCCATAATTCTGACCATTCCTCCAATCTTGCCAAGTCCCTTCTCATATGATGTACTTGTCAATCAAGAAGGGAGACTAGGATGGTACAACATGTACTCTTTTTCTTTTACATGTTCCTCAATAAAATATATCACCTTAATTACAAAAGGTAGACAGGGTTTGGAATATGTGGATTTGGGATCAGGTAGGCCCTTGTTAAATACATGGGGTCAGGACACCACAATTCCTAAACAAAATTCATTGCAAGGCTTATCTCCATATATGCAGCAATGTGTAGGTAAACTGAAACTTTAGAAAATACAAAAATCAGCTTGTCTTCCATTATCCCAGAAAGCACTTTGTCAAACTATTTTAGCGTAAAGCTTTTTTGAAAAAAAAAACAAACATTTATATGACAAGCTGCAAGAATAAATTTCATGTACAGAAAAAATATTAACTCAAAATAGAACACCTGCATATATGTGGGTTACCCTTTCATTAAGTGCCCACCAAAAACTAAATGTTAAAGACAATTTGAAGCATAAAGACAGGAGTGAAAGAATGTGTCCCAGAACACGTTGATGTATTCAACAGACACAAACAATGAAACATCTGTTTTTTGAGTGTCAATATATCATGTAATTTTGGAACTATTTATACCAGTATTAGGAAGATTCTCCTTTTTGAGCTACTTACTTCAGATATTCTGTTTTGGGTGATAATACCAGAGTCATGGCAAGGTTACAACACAGATGCTGTTACCTAAGCTTGTGTTGTATTAAATACCAAATCTGGCATAGTAGATGTCAATGGTCCTTAAGGGAAATCTGGATAATGCCAGAACAACTCTTTTGGGCATTACAGGGAAAAATCAAAATATTTGCATAGAAGATAAGCAGAAATTATCTCTGAAATTATACAACAGCTGGTGGATGGGACAAATATGGTTAGATACTGGATTAATTATAAAGTTTGAATAGATAAATTGTGTTTTTGTTTTTCATAACTGTTAGAAATACCTTACTTTAGTTTAAAACATTTAAGGAGGAGATACACTTTAAAAGTTTTGTTTTGTTTTTCTGGTTTAGGCCGTATTAGTTACAGAAGGGGAGATAGGAATAGATACCTATTTTGCTATTAAGAGTTTACTTATATCATTTCTGTACAACATTTTTTTTTTTAAAAATCAGCCAATCCCATTTTTAGGGTGGGGAGGGGAGACTTTTTTTGGAGTTGTATGAAGGAATAGATGTTTTTTGGTTTTACATAAGGGTTTCTGAATTAATCATGTTTTTGAATGGGTTGCAAAATTGCCAGAAGGGAATGTATGCTTTAAATACTTATTTTGTTTTCATGATTTGCTTTTGATTCTTTTTGCAATGTATTATACTTTCTGGAAGTTGGAATAAAAAATTCCTCTACTCTTAGGGATGGGGAGGGGGGAATTTTTATGAATTGAATCAAGTTTTATGTATTTTGTTTTAGTATAAGTGTTTCTGATTTATATTATCATTTAGAATATGTTTTAATATTTATGGAAGAGGTTGTATGCTTTAAATACTTATTTTGCGTTAATGCTTGGCTTTCTGTTATTTTTGCATTGTATTATAATTTCTTGAAGTTTGAAAAAAAATCCCACTACTCTTTTCAAGAAGTGCCATGAGATCTTTAACATCCACCTGAACTACCACCAAAACAGGCAGATAGGACCTCAGTTTAACATCTCACCCAAAAGATGGCACTTCAGGAGTGCTGCACCCCCCTCATGCTGCACTAAAGTGTCAGTATTGGGATATTAACCTAAGTACCTGGTGTGGGGATAGAACCCACAGCCTTCTGATCTCCTGGTCTCAGAGGAGAGTGTGCTACCTGCTGAGCCACTGGCACTGACATATGCTGCAGTCCCATAAAAATGAATATATCTGAAGGTAGCAAGAAGTTACCAAACAAGGCATTTTTGAACCCAGGAACATTTGAATGGCACAGAATTTACTAACATTTTTAATGTTGGGTTGGCAGTGGTGTATAACATGTCATATTTACACCCTTATCTCTTGTTGCTATCAACAGAGGCCAAGGACAAAACTGGTGAATCATCTGAGATACAACCTCTACTGTGAGGTGGTCCCTCTTGGTAGCATTCAGTGTGATCAGGAGGCAGTATAGGTAAGGCTGCAGTCTCACTGAGTATGAAGCATCTGAGGTACCCCCTCACCTACGAGGTGGTGCCCCCATTAAAGAAGTTCAGTGTGATGATCAGTTGGGCAGTATGAGTTTGCCTATACTGTGATTATGAATGCTGTACCTGTTATATACAATAGAAAGGACTTAAGTTTCCAGTTCTGTCAATCTGGTATCTTTTTATGAGAGCAACATTTATCAGGAAATAACTAACTAGCCAGCTAATGCAGTAACTAAACAAATAAATAATAGCTGAATTTCAGCAAAGTTTGATGTTTGGTCAAACATGAAGTTCATGTGCAATATCAAATGCTATGTAAATAGTCCTCATCTTTTTGAGATATAAATACAGTGACCATCCCCATTTACCAATTTAATGTAAAGAATGTGTGCCACTGGTAATACACTGTACAGCGACTACCTTCACTCTACGAAATAGAATGTAATTACATATGCTAAGGTAAATGACATTTAAAACTCTATTATTTCTCATACCTGTGGGTATCCATAGAGCCCCAAAACTCTAGCCATGGAAGGGCAGCATTTGACTGCACATCTCCAAGGATACCAGATAACGGTGGATGGAGCTGGCATCTGTAATTGGGAACAACCCTCTCTTCTCCAGATAATATCCCAAAAATTCCACCAAGTGCTCTAACTTCAGAATAGCATGAGTCATACACCTTAAATCCCAGTGTAATGTTTGGCAGTATTTGAGGATTTTGATTCAGCTCTGCTATTGCAAAAACCATTGCAAGAAGGTACTGGTATGCCTCAATGTTGAATCTAAAACATGTAATTATTTATTATTATACATGTTGTCTCTCTATGTCAAGAGTTACTACAGTTATTCCTGTAATTGTATTATAGACCAGTTCATCTATACAGTTTGCTATAACCTGCAATATGCTTGGCTCACCTGGTAAACTGCTCAGCATACCACACTTACCAACACAGGCAGTGATCTTGGAGCTTTTTGTAAAGAATAAATTTAAGTAGAAAACCGCACAGACAAATCATAGCAAAATATAGAGTCCATCACCAAGCTCTGGCCAAGTAGTATATCCATAAATAATATTAGACATAACATGAACCCATTTGTCAAGGTTCAATATAACTGAAGTCAGACTTGAAGTTTAGTTGAGTGTGACATTGACATACCCATTGTCTTGTGCCTCCATGTTCCTGCTAAAACAGCATTTTTTTTTTCTGAGTACATACATTTCACTAATACCCAGACAATGATGACTGCATCTGTAATTTTTCTGGTATCTCTGATACCAGCACACCATTTCCCACTGGACAGTAGACGCTCCTTCTGCTTCTTGAAACACAAATGTATCCCTGAGTTAAGTATTAAATCTGGAGGCAATCTCTGTTACCTGTTTTCCAGAACTCAAATAATCTTCACATTTTTCTGCAGTGTATGTCCTCTTTGGATAGTAGTAAATAGGTTTACTAAGCTCAAGATAGATATAGTTCCTGACTTGGCAGTAATTATTCTTAGTATAATTATCGGGTTTCAATTTCTACCACTGGGGAAACCGTGCAGTAACAATTGAGTGTTTATTAAGGCAAACACATGCATGCTTTCCTTAGCTCTACACATGCCCAGCCACAGCTCTTCCATGTTTGCAAAAGCTCACCACCCTGCTTTCTTCAACAAACTGCACCACCACTCTGACTTGGCAGTAAGTAGTTTTTTTTTGTGTTTTTATCACTACTCTGCACAAAACACTACTGGGGGGGCCAAATTATAACAAAGTGACCACTGACCATGTTAAAAGGCAACCAGACCACAGCCTCACCAGAAGGTCAGTTTATTTTATAAAATTGCTGTGGCCAAAAAGCAAAACCCAGCAATTATATAAATATGGGGTGGTGTGTATAAAAGAATTTTACACATCTCTGTGTTAGGTGCCAAATTAAACCCCATGAGCTTTCTCTCGGGTTTATGTGGCACCCAACACCTCAGGGGTGTATGCAGTTCTCATTAGACACACACCACCCCATATTTTTATATTTATTATCAATGTAGTTATGCTTGTAATTCTTCTATTATGATGTGAGTTATTAAAGAGACAGAAAAGAAAGTATTCGTTGACATCATCTCTTATTCACTCATAACACCACATTATACAGTTCTGGAATCTAACCAAGGTGCTTAATCAACTTTACAATCACAATAAAACATCTTATTAAAAATCATGTTATTAAAAACACTAAATTAATACTAGAAAAATGTATGACAGCAAATATATTGCATATACAGTATTTAATGGTGGTATATTTAATGAATTAATGGTATGGATTTATAACATACCATACAAATACATTCTGCAAATGTATGGTATGATTTAATGTCTGTTGCTATATAGCCTATGATAGTGTCACAATCAGGAAAGACTTCCTACATAAATACATGCACAGTAAGTTTCATTCCACATGGTGCTCTATCTTGAAATTACAAGATATCTTTGGACTTGATTTAGACCACCATTCAAAGCAACTCAAAAGATACTTGCCATAAGTATAGATTGAGCACATTTTACTGTGTGGCATATTGTAGTAGTAAACAGAACCTTCCAGAGAGAGAATACCAGCACCTATAGTAAAAATGACTCACCTCAAATGATAGTAATTTTTTTTCTTTACTTGTATTTAGAGATGGTACACAAAATCAATTAGAACCACGCTAAGGACAGAAGAAACCATCTGACACACACATACAGTGGTAGTCATACAAAAGTATACTGGTATCGTGCACCATGTGTCATTGTGTGATAGCGGTATACATGTTAGTCAATGGGTCCTACATTTGCACAATGCTCGGTATACTGCACTACTGGTAAACATTTGTGTGATTGCCACTGTACATACATGCCACAGGTGGTCAATATGGACTTACCTTTCACCCCATAACACCAGGCTTTCTCAGAGTGCATTTACACCCCCTGGTGGTACCTCTTATGTAGTGTCATCAATAAAGATTCATCATGTGTTCAAATCAATTAATTATAACCCAAAATGGCACACACTTGATGTTTAAAGATACTTAGTGGCTGGTTTGAGGGTGAAAGCATACGAATAAACAACCCCCATTCTCAAATTTATATTTGGGTAATTATTTAATGAGCAAAAAATAAATATAAAACCCTGGTCACTGATTTACAATAACCACTTACAGTATTATACATATATATATTAATCCTTAAACTTTGCTAATACCGTGTAACCCCGATTATCCAAAACCTGATTATCCAAATCTCCTGATTATCCAAAATTAAGTTATGTCCCCCATCCCCCATAATTGATGTTTCAGATACAGTACTGTAACTGCGATAGTGTAGCTCATTTACCTAAGCAGCATACTCTGTCTCCACACTGAATCAAAAGATTGCAGCTTGTTTACCTAAGCAACATACTTGTTCTCCACACTGAATAGCAAGATTGTAGCTCATTTAGCTTAGCAACATAATCAGTGTTTAACGTGCTCGTTCACCACATTCTCCACACTTAGTTGCACTTACTTGTACTTTTGTACCTCATTCAGTTGAAGATAATTGAACTAACCTGGTTCTGTAATGATCTGGGTCTTTTAATGAATGGCAAATGTGGCAAATGTGTTTCTCATTCATGCAATGGCTGGCAAGTGCAAACGCTGTGTGCTCCATATCAAGCAGAAGCTCTGTGTACTTGAATGCCTAGACAGTGGTGAAAAGATAGTTTCTGTTGCCCAAAATTTAACATTGGAAATGCTACTGTGTGCAATATCAGGACTGCAAGAGATAAAACACAGGAGTATGCTGCTACTATGGACTGTCCTGAGTCAACCATCAAAAGAAAAAGCATGAAAGGGAGTAAGGACGAAGTGTTGGACAAGGCACTTTATCAATGGTTCATACAGAACAGCGTGAAAGAAATCCCAATATCAGGGTCAATTATGAAACAAAAGGCAATCGCCTTCCATAATGACATTAATGGACAAGACGATATGTTCAGTGCCAGTGAAGGTTGGTTAAATCGTAAAAGGCGTCATGGAATATGCCAGCTTTCTGTGGCTGGTGAACTGTTATCTGCTGCAAATGATAGCATTGCCCCTTTTAGACAGAAACTGTCTGATCTCATGCTAGCTGAACAACTTACTCCAACTCAGATTTATAATGCAGATGAGACAGGAGCATATTGGAAGATGTTGCCTGAGAAAACTTTAGCTGCATGGTCTGAGAAATGTGCACCGGGATTTAAAAAAGGAAAAGAAAGACTAACTGTCCTGGGCTGCTGTAATGCCACAGGAACACATTGTTTAAAGTTGCTAGTGATTGGTAAATCTATGCGTCCTAGATGTTTCAAGCACACCAACATGCTGAGTCTATCTGTGACTTATGCAGCTCAATCAAATGCATAGATGAATGCTGCCATATTTAAACAGCGGTTCCACACAGATTTTGTTCCCACAGTTCGCTCGCACTGACAGCGAGTTAACCTTCATCAAAGGGCTGTTTCATGTTTCCTGAGGCATTCGGATAATTGGGGTTGCACTGTATAGAATAACCAGCCACATGTAAATTATTTAAACACTAGGCTCAGCCTTTAAATGACATAAAATCAAAGCAAAGTATTTCATCATGATTAGTTATACCAATCCATTACCTTATTTATTCTGATAGCATTTAGGTGAATGCACTTCAACTGAACTCTTTTTTTGTTTGGCAAAAAAGCAGATAAATCAATATTTTCATTTAAACCATTTTCTCCCTGAGCTTTTACCTCATAGATCCAAAAAGTTTCACATCTTCCAATTAGACTTTCTCACTGTCCTGGTGGCACTGAGGGTTGAGGCACTGGACGTCACACCTCATGCCACGTCGGTGACCTGAGTTCGGGAGCAAGCTCAGGCACCAGGGGTCAGCAGTGGAGGTAGAGGATTGAACACCTGCTGGGCTGCTCTCCTCCCAGGGAGAGGGCATGGGACTGGTTCAGCACTCCAGCATTCCCAGCTGGAGACCGGGGTGCTCAGAGTGCTGGACTGACACATGCACTGCATGGCTGAAGCAGGCAGGGTTGCTGTTCACCACAGTATCAGGAGTGCACCACACTGGGGGTAGACTGGGGGGAGGGCTCTCAGAGGAGTATGCAAGAAAACCCCTCCCAACCCGAATAGGTGACAGCAGTTCCAGTGCCACTGCCACATGCTCAATGCCAGTTCCCTGCCAAAGCCCCTTTGGTCTCCCCAGGTCGTTAGCTACCGAGGCTAGGGGAGGATTCATAACATCCTTGAAGATGGCAGGAAACACGATGGGCAGTAGAGCAAGATGGTGAGAGAAGAGGCCTGAGAGGGTTCCGGAGTTGAGGGTGATAAATAAAGTGGGGATAAAAATTTGACTTTCTAAGCGCCTCCCCCCCCACCCGGACCTAGGCAAATCTTTTCTATTTCTACAAATGTGATGGCATGTTTTTTATCAGGTAAGTCTTAAACATGTTTGACAATAGCATACAGGTCATCCTCCCTCTGCAGAGCCATAATGTGCTCACCAGTTCTTAACTTACAATGGCATGTAGTCCACCCTACATAATGTGTGCTGCAACTACAGGATATCAAATACCCCACCCCAATGGTGTCACACATAATAAAATCCTTCAGAGGAATAACATTGTCACTGTGTGGATGTATGAAGACCATTCATTGTTTAATATAAGGACAAAACATGCATTTCCCACACCTGAAGGTCCCTTGCAGGGGGCAAGCAGCTATTCGTTCTTTCAATTTTAGGGAGAACATTAGGGACCACCAAATCTCTAATAGTTTTAGCCCTTCTAAACACCACCTGTGGACCTTCCTTTACAATGTCCTTCAATTTCAGTTTGAGATTGAGTGATTCCCAATTTCGAGAAACAATGCCCCTGACCAAATCTGAATGAACTGAAAATGTGGTAATAAAGGGACATGTGTTTGGTTTTGTTTTAGCCTGTGTCTTGGGAATCAATGTGGTATCCCGACTCAGTGTATCGACATGTTCCACAGCTGAAGCAATGCTCCTATTGCTGCACCCTCTTTGCTTAAATCTGGTCAATTATTGTGCCCTCTTATCTAAAAATTCCTTGCTTTTTTGTACAGGTTCTCAAAGTATGAATTAGTTGTTCCTTTGGAATGTTGTGTATCACATGGTGTAGATGATAACTATTAAATAACAGCAAACGGTTCCTATCTGTACTTTTCTGGAATAATATAGTACATACACCTCCTTGTGCATTCTTAAAAATCAACAAATCCAAGTATGTAATTTCACTTGAAATTATATTGAATTTAACATTAACACTCACTGGTGCTCTCCAAACACTGCACAAAATCAGTAAATTGGGAAACAGTGCCCCTCCAGATCACTAATATATCATTAATAATGCACCACCACAAATCCAAATATTGAAAATATGGATTCGTGGTGGCACTGTAGAGATGTGCCAACTCCCATTGTGCCACAAACAAACTGACATCTCGGGGGGCCATTGTGGCCTCCATCACTGGGCCTCAGGTCTGTAAATAGTGTTTACCCTCATATAGGAACATGTTTGTTTTCCAGTACACACTCAGATAACTCATTAACAGATATTAACTTGATGGAAGAATCCTGATATGGGTGAATGCTTCTTTTGCCTCCTGGGATGCAGAATCCTTATACGCAGTTATTCCACACTTGGTGTAGCAGCCCTTGAATATTTTTTGGGAAACAAGAGATGAGCATGAAAAGGTTTATATGCCCACCTGTTATTTGCTTGAGTTGTCTAACTGAGTACAGAAGAAAAACATGTTTCTACACAAGGAAAACACTATTTACAAACCTGAAGCACAGCGATGGGGGCCACAATGGCCCCCAGCTATGCCAATTTGTTTGTTTTACAGTGGGAGTTGGCAAATCTGTACAATGCCACTGCAAATCCATATTTTCAATATTTGGATTTGTGGCAGTGCATTATTGATGATATATTGATGAACTTGGGGGAACTGTTTCCCAAGTTACAGATTTTGTGCAGTGGTTGGAGAGCACCAGTGATTGCTTTGTTAAAAAACTGGATGACTGTTGCATTGAAAACATTTTTCCCTTCCCACTCCCCAATATACAAAATTGCAATGGAGGGAGCACACGTGACCCCCGTTTCTGTCCCTTTAATTTGTTGGTACAGTTCCTTGTTAAAAAGAAACACAATCTCAGTTAAAATAAATTCAAGCAGTTTGAATAAGAAGTCTGTAGGTGGCAGTTCCTCTGGATTTCATAAATTCAGATAAAAAGCTGCTGTATGTAAAGCTCCATCATGAGGGATGTTTGGATAAAGAGCTTCAATGTCCATCGTTACAAAGTTAGCACTTTTTGACATGGTCAGGGAATGTATTGTTGTTAAAACATCCTTTGTGTCTTAGATAAGGAAGGTAGGTTTTTCACAAAAGGTCTGATGAACGAGTACAAAAATTGAGAGAGGGGTTCAGTGGGGTTCAGTAAGTGATCCGATCCCACATACGATTGGACATACAGGAGTTGCTGGAGTGACTTGTGCACCTTTGGGAGCAAATAACATTTTGTTCACACGGGATCTTTCTTTATAAAAAAAATCTTTAGTTTTGCTGTTTATAATGCCCTGGTCACATGCATTCAATATAATTTTTATCTATAGGGTGTTTAAAATCAACAGTCAGATCAGAGTTAAGTTTACAGTAAAAGCAAGTATCTTTCAATTGCCTCTGTGCCTTGTTAACATAGTCCTATTCACTTACCCAACCGCCCCTTTTCCCTTCATTGTTGTATTTTAGGATTGCCTTATGATGTATTTACCATGTATTGAATTATACCACTCAGATGGGTTCTATGTCACTGACATCATCGAGACATCATTTTTTATCATTATCTGTTGAGAGTTGGTCTGAGTCTGCATTATCTTTTGATAAAGGGCCACTGTCCAAAACACATCAAGTGTACAGACCATGTGTGTGTTATGGACTGGTAATGCTTCTTTGAAGTACTAGAGCCTGTGTGTATTTTATGGAAGTGGTGAGTGAGTGCTTACCTTCAACTGGTATGCCAGTACTTTTTGGTTGAGAGAACCCCTTTTCCTTGTGCAACACTTTTGTGTGTCTTTCCTGCCTATTTTCAGGTACAGCCCATGAGATTACAAGATATAGAGGTTAGCAGCTTCAACAGTGAAAGGACAACAACACATGGGTAAAGAAAAATAAATAAAAAAAAACAGTATTAAAACAATATATGCATATGACACACATGTACACAATCATGATCCAGGGCTGAACAGGCCAAGGACTGGAGCCTACCAATCATTGGAGGGAGGGGATACCATGATTAAGTGCAAATACTGACCAAATTGGATTTCAGGTGATCCCACAGGGACCTTCTAAAGAAACAATGGGGGTTGGCACTGCAAACAAGCACTGGGAGGGAATTCTCATAGTCTGGGTGCACATACAGTAAAGACCTGGTTCCCCAACGGCTGTGTGGAGTTTTGGAACAGAGACCAGAGCAGAATCACTAGACCTGAGGAGGTAATTTGAGTTAACAGTCCTTAATTGCTCCACCAAGAAAAAAAATGTGGCAGGTTTGACAACTTTATCAATAAAGCAATTGAAGGCAAAGGTACGATAGTTCCCTGGGGAGAACCATTCAAAATTATTTATAGGGCCTGATTCTCAAAGCCTCCATCATGGCACAAGGGGCTTGCACCAGATTGATTGTCGCAAGGTACCCCTTGAACTGGAAGATGCCGGTGGGAGCTATTCTCAAAGGCAGCCTTCATCACCCACTGGCTGCCTGCCCCAAACAGGGCTAGCACCACCCATGCACCCATGGATGAGCTACAACATGATGCAAGGGTGCATGTGGCAGATGCAAGCTGCCACAGTCCCCAAGTGGGATTCTCAGAACACTTCCGGTGGGAGACTTTCTAAGTACCCTTAGACCAGCCAGGGCTGGTCTAAGGGTAACTAGAAATGTCTCCCCTGGGAGGACAAATCATTGTGTGGCATCGTGTCAATGCCCTGGTGCCCTAGTGGTCCCTACCCAAGGTCCCCATAACAGTGCCATATGCCACTCCTGTACCTGGTGGTCCGGTGGACCCTCCTCCCACCTGCATATGCCCTTTGACCACAGCAGTATCCTGGTGGTAGTGCACTCCATCCCCCACCCTGACAAGAAGTGCCCACCATCTCACAAACCCCAACCTGTACCCCAAGCTGGGACAGGCACAGCCCTCCCCACACCACCTTGGCAGGCCCCGAATGAACTGGCACTGCGTGCATAAAACATTACAGTAGGCACTCACTGAGAGCATTTTCTGTACTGTACTGTATTAAGCACTCAGCAACAGTTCAGAGGGGGTCAGCCAAGGTGGTGGGAGGGTTGTACTGATCCTGACTCAGGGTACAGATAGGGGTGAAAATGGTGGGCACTTTGCCAGGGTGGGTCCACTAGACCACCAGGATGGAATGGGTATTTCACAGGGCCTGTGGGGGGCAATGGCCACCAAGGGTGATGCTGGACCAGTGCACAGCAGTCTCCAGGCTTGCAACAAGCCCTCCTGTTGTGCAATGCATTTGGTGCCTGTTCAGGGTTGCTGCAAGCACAGGGACATAACCGCTGAGACCCTGCCCATTAGAGAATCAGGCACTGGGTCCCTGGTGTACCGGGTTTCAACACAAGCTGCTGCTTGCCACAGTTTGCACCAGATGCAGCCCCCATTGAGAATAGGGCCCTTAGGCTTCACAGTGATGTTAAAAGCATGCAGCAGAGAGGGTGTATTGACATACATTTTTACAAACCACATCTCACATAGATAAGGTGAATTTAGAAGCAGGGGTAAAAGTATGGAGCCCACAACCAAGGGGGGGAGCACTCCTGTAGCAAGGGTAAGATGTGCAGCATGTACGAGGATGCATTTGGTCCTATGTGCCAGGCCAAACTTATTATTAACTACCTTACATACAGCATAAATGTGCAAGGAGGGATATAGCTGTTGATCAAGGGTGACTCCCAGATATTTGAAGGAGTCAGCAATAGAAACAGAAGATCAGTCTGCATTAGCATCATCCAGGGGTTCAGAACAAGATCCAATTCTGGCCTGACAGCTACAAAGAATAGTTTTCAATTTCTTAGGATTCAGGACTAATCTATTTAATGCAAGCCAAGTTTATATTTAGCAGAAGTCAGTCTTTAGTTTTGAGTTGATAACTTTTATATCCTGGAACTACACCACGGTATCAGCATAAATGGTGACGTTACAATGGGCAGGCACCTGGGGTAAGTCATTAATAAACATGGAAAACAAGGTGGGTCCCAAGATGGAACTCTGAGGGACAGCAGCTATGACAGGATTAAGCTCAGAGAGCATCCTGTTGCATTGACTAGCCACTACATACCCTGCCGGTAATTTGCAAACAAGGCTAGAGCAGCAGCTGATAATCCAAAAGAACATAGCCTGGTATAGAGTAGTTTATGTTCTACCAGGTGAAAAGACTTGATGAGATCTACAAAGATTGTTCCAGGAAGTTTACTGTGACCCATGATGACCCTAAAATCAGAGGTAACTTTAGCAAGGGAAGTAGAGGTACTGTAACCCTTCCAGAAGTCATGCTGCACCAAGAACAGCAGATCAATATTTATGGAGGTACTTCATTAATTGGGATACCACAATGTTCTCCAGCAATTTGCTGATAGCAGAGAGCATAGCTATCGATCATAATGTTCAAGACATTTCAGATCCCCTTGTTTGAATGCTGGGACAACTCTGGCAATCTTCCATGGGTTAGGGATAACTCCAATAAGTAGGGATGTATTGAAGATGTAGGGGATGGACAAGGCAAGGAAAGGGGCACCTGAGTGAATAAGCTTTGGTTCCATATTATCATGACCAGCTCTAATAGAGGGGGAGAGACTGGGCATGAGTCTGCCAGTTTCACCCAGTGACACGGTCATAAGGTAAATTGGGGGATGAGATGAGGGGCAGATGGAGGGGCACAAACTCATCCTGTGAGTATGTAATAGCAAACAAGGAGGTAAGGGCCAACATGTTAGAGAACTATTAATGCATTAACAATTATTTTAGCATTATTACAGTTTACCCCATCAATATGCAAGTCAACAGATTGATATTTAAGGTAGCCACCCACTACACTTTTAGAATTATGCCAAGGTCACCTGGATCTCGGGAAGAGGTCAATAAGGTAGATTTGCAGAATTCAGCCTTGGGATGTTTGTTACTTTTTTATAGATGTTGTGGAGCTATCATGAAAATCAGACAAAGATTGGGTAGCCTTAAATATTGCCCAGCATTTATCCTTAGACTTCATGAGTGATAGCAGGTCACTGTGGAGTCATTTGGTGACAGTGCCCCTAACTATATTCTTTATAAGTGGGGTATGCTTATCTTGCAGAGAAGAGAAGATATTTAGGAAGTTATTTAGGGCAACAGAGGCATCCCCAGCAGATAACACAGAGGACCAGTCAAAGAATGTAAGGTTTCTATGAAAGGACTCTATGTCTAGTTTAGACAAATCTCTAAGGAGGATATTGTTATGGGGTATTTTGACAATGTGATCCTCCAAATACAGTTAGTGGGAGTATGGTCAGAGATAGAATCAGGGAAGGTCCCAACCTTTTGGATCTTCTCAACCCTGGTTGTCATGATCCAGACAAGAAGGGTATTCTGGCCACTTGATGTGGAGAGTCTGGTAGGGTCAGAAATAAGCTGCTTAGGGCCAAGACCATCTAGCAGGGTTCATATTTCTTTTCACTTCTTTCTATCCAGTTTAGATTAAAATCATCTGGTACCAGCAGCTGTTCTGTTTACTACTGTGCCACACAGTGTAATGTACTTCTATCTCTGCTTATAACAGGTATCACTTTAACAGCATTGAATAGTGGTCTAAATCATGTCCAAGGGCATCTGGTAATTACAAAATACAGCTCCATGCAGAATGAAACTTACAGTGCATGTATTTGATGCATGAAGTCTTTCCTGATTATGGATGTCATTGCTGCATGTATAGCTATGGACATTAAATCATACCATACATTAGCAGAATATATTAGTATGGTAGCTTATAGACATGATACCTCTTAATTATGCAAACGTTTACAAAGTTAAATTCATTATTTTGATAGACTGACAGTAAAAAATTGCAATATATTCACTGTCCTACTTTGGTCTGTATTATTAGTTTAGCATTTATAATTACTGGGTTCCATTTTTTTCACTAGGAAAAGCTGTGTATTAAATACTATAATACCTGAGTAGGTATTACAGCATTTACGCAGTTTCTTCCCATGGAAATGCACTCAAGACAACAAACACAGCTCTAGCTTCACACTGTCTCTTTTTCCTCACGCAGTACTATTCAGACAAACTCACCTGCTTACTGCTGTTCACTCCATATGAAACATTCTCCACTACCCTCGCATTACCTAAACAAAATTAAAAAAAAATATGTAGAAGTCTAAGTTTTTTTCATGTCCCTTAGAGCAGTTAAACACACAAAGGGGTTGTTTCCTGCTATCTTGCTTCCCATGCAAGTAAAGAAAAAGCGCCCGCCCATGTTTTGATGTCAAGAACTGGTTTACATGACAAGGGGAGAGTTGCTGAAAAGCATCTATGTGCAACTTTCCAGTTTGGTGTGAATTTCAGGAAAAAAACGGAACCCTTCAATTGTATACAACAAAATATGGGGTGCAGTGTGTAAACTCAAATTAAACACACACCCTCATTGTTGGATGGCTATCATAAACCCCTTGGGCTTCACCCTTCGGGTTTATGTGCCATCCAAGAACTCGGGGGGGTGTTAAATTATCATAACACACTGCACCCTATACTTTATCCTGTATTTAATAACATGTTTTTAATAGGATGTTTTTTGTGCATCTGTAACTTTTATTGAGCACCCTGATTAGATATGTGCACTGTCTGATGTGGTTATATGAGTACATGAAGGGTAATGTCAATTAATTCACTTTTCTCTGAGGAAGCCTCTCCTGACATAGACGAAATATCAGGTCCAGTCCACTAGATGGTGGTTTTGCTCCTAGTCATCTAAGTCTGTATCTTGTTTTACTATGCTGAATATTTTTTAAATGCTTTGTTTGAAATAAAAAAATTGAATGGGAATAATAGTAAGATAGTATCTTCCTGCATCTAGCGCAGTGTTCCGTTCATTGGGTACAGGTGTGCCCTACCTCTGTCCTTTTTTGAATATATGTTATTGATTGGGCACTGCTTCAACTCTACAGTGGAGTGGTGGTAATATTTGTGTATCAGCCAGAAAATAAGCAGCCAAAGCAGATGAATTCCAAATGAAAAATACCCTTTTCCATGCAAATTCTCTTACCAAAGCAGGGAAAAGAAGCATAGGCAAAAATCTTAAATACAGTAAGAAGTGTACCAATGAAAAAATATTTTAAAGTCTTCCCAGAAGGGCTGGCATGGTGGCGTTGAGGGCTGAAGCTCTGGATGCCTTACCTCAAGCCACACTGGCGACCCATGTTCAGGAATGAGCACGGGTTGTCAGGGGTTGGCAGGGAGGAGAAGGATCGAGTGTCTGTTGGACTGCTCTCTTTCTGCGGGGTGGGGGGACACTAGCTGTCGATGCTCCACTGACCCCTAGCGGATGCTGGGGGCTGATGCTACAGCTGAAGAGGAGGAGACAGGCAGACGCTTGGTGAGAGCACATGCAGTAGCGTGCACATGCTCACCGCAGGTGTCATTGCATGTCCTGCCTCCTCACAAGGGGAGAAAAGCAGAAAATAGCTCCAGCTGGATGATGTGGTCCCCACAGTGCCACATTCTTGAAGGCACCTCCCTGGCATGGATCCATTTGTAGTGGGTTGTGTCACTCTCTACCACCCTGCCACAAAGGGCAAGTCATGGGGTGCACAAGGGAGGGGGTCTAACCTTCGGGGGGAGGGCTGCACTGGGGGACAACTGAAGGCAGAAGCTGAGAGCTTGGAAGAAATAATACATAAAAAAAAAGTCTTCCCAGAAGCCATAGCAGGTCTTCATTTCATAGTTTTTTTCATAGGTTGTTTCGAGCATAGATTGACAATCTGCTCTTTTTCTTCTCACTCATCATTATTGATTGTAACCCTTGTTATTTCTATTTAGTAAATGACTATACAATTTTATTTTAAAATCCTGCTTACTACCACTTCTTACAACCTCCAATGGCAGACCGCTCTAACACTCACCATCCTCTGTCAAAGCCACATTTCCCTCTTTTTCATTCTGCTAATTTCTCCATGTAGCTTAAGACTATGAGATCTAGTTGTAAACTCCCCTTTCTTCAGTTCCATCCCTATGCAGTCCTACAAAATCATTATTCTCAAATGCACCATTCACCAAACTTAGATCCCCCCCTCACCCTCCTATATTCCAATGAGTAAAGTACTCATCTTTCCAGTTTCTCTTTCTGACCCAAATCCTGCACATCCACAGTCTTCTTGATAGCTCTCCTTTGCACCCATTCCAACATCTAAATCCCCCCTTTGTATATGGTGCCCAAAACTGACTACAGTACTCCAAATTGGGACTCACCAATGCCTTATAGAGATGCATCATTATCCTGTCACTAGTCTGCACGTGTCTCCTAATGCAACCCAGTATGTTATAGCAATTTTTCATTGTGTCACCCCAATGCCTTTTCATAGATAACCCATCTGTAATAATAATAATGGCCAGATCCCTTTCTTCTTGTGTTACTTCTAGCTTTTTCCCATTTAATGTATATTTAGGCTTTTTATTAAATCTCCCCAAGTGCATGACCTTGCACTTTTCTACGCTGAATTCCAATCTATTTTCCTCTGTCCATTTATCCAATCTCTGTAGTTCTTTCCTTAAATTTTCAATCTCTTCATCATTCCATACTGTGGGTCCTAATTTAGAATCATCAGCAAATTTAGCTAACCAAAGGTTGTCTTCACTGTATGTAGTAGACACAAACATTTTGACCAGACACAGTCCCAATTGTGATTCATGCAGCACTCCTCTTGTCATCCCATCTAGTCTGACAGTTCCCCTCTCAAGGAGACCCTTTGCTCCCTATCAGTTAGCCATGACTTGATCCATTTAACCAACCTTCCATTTACGCCTACACTCTGAAGTTTTCATTCAATTGTAAATGATCTAGAGCATCAAAAGCCTTTTTCTAATCCAAGAAAATCACATCTGCTGGTATCCTTCTATCCAGGGCCCTATTGAGTCTTTCCTAAAACTCAATAGATTTGCCAAACATGACCTCCCACCAGTGAACCAAGGCTGGGTACTATCCTGTAAGCCATTAGCATTTATAAAATGTTCGACTTCCTCCTTTACTATCCTTTCCAATTCCTTTGCACAAGCTCAGAGCTTAGGCTCACTGGTCTGTAATTATTACATTGTCCCTTGCCTCCTTTCTTATCAATTAGAACAACTGCTGTCTTTTTTCAACTTGATATAACTTGTCCTGAATCTAATGAGGTTTGAAATATTCTAGTCACAGGTGCTGCCAATTCATTTGCCAACTCTCTAAACAGCCTTGAGTGCAGGTCATCTGGCCACGGGGCTTCATTCAGTTTATTACTTCTTAACCTTTCTCTAATTTCACCCTTTTCAATCACTAGTCCCATGTATTTACTCATATCCTCTTTTTGTATTATCCTATTATCCTTGGGTCTAAATACTGTACTGAAATATTTGTTCAATACCTGTGCCATCTGTTTGCCCTCAGATACCATGTTACCTGTCTCATCTACAAGAGGACCTACCCTTTGCATATTACCTCTTTTATAGTTAACATAGTTATAGAGGATTTGTAATTATCCTTTACCTTACTTGTTAACTCAATCTCTACTTCCTTTTAGCCTTTCATATATGTTTTTTGCATTCTTTTACCTTTTTCTTATAATCCTCCAACCCTGCTTCATTATTTTCCTTACATGCCTTTCTGTATGCCTTTCCTTCCTCCTTATTAACTTCCTTGCTTTTGTATCCCTCCATCTTGGTATTCTACCATTTGTATTGTATTAAGTCCTTTCCTGGATGTACTGAGCCATTAATTCCTGCATCTTCTTTACCAGCTCCTCTCACATTTCAAATAGTGATTTCTGTTCAAATTCTGCTTCCCAATTCCATTTCCTAAGTTCTTCTCTCATCATGTTAAAATCGGCAATATTGAAGCATTACATTTTAGTTTTACCCCTTGTAAGGCAGTTTGTCCCCATCATTTTAAACATAACTGTTTTATAATCACTGTCAGTCACCGATTCTACTGTTTCACAGTTTATCTGCTCTACCATATTGCTCAGTACTAAGTCAAAAATGTGCTATTCTCTTTTCCCTAATTAAATGAATTGTTCCATACATAAACCCTCCACAACTTGAACAAACTCTATTTCCAACTGTGTCACTCCTTCTTTTGTTTCCCATTTATACCTGGGGCCCTTATTATTCACAATCTATATCAACAATGTTGACCACAATATTAGTTCTGCCAGTGATCTATTTGCAGATGATACTGTTTTTTACATCGCTCAGCCTACCATCGAGTCTGCCTTCATGGTCCTCCAAGATTTCAAAATGCTACAGCAAAATCTACTTCAACTGAAGCTGCTCCTCAGTGCCAAATATAAAACAAAATTATGCTTATCTCTCCACCAAGTTAAACAACTACTGCAAGAGACCTGTCTGCCAACTTAGGCATTACAACTATGATGGGTGAATCCCTAGAAAAAGTGGACATGTTTAAATATCTAGGCTTTGGCTGGACTGTAAGCTTTCTTGTACCCCCATGTTGAAGAGCTTTCTAAAAAATAAAAAAAAAGATTGGGATTATTTTTCGACATCAAATGGCTGCTCACCTATGATGCAAAATCAAAGCTAGTACAAAAAACATTCTTTCCACTATTAGACTATGCAGGCTTCCTTTATTGTAATTGTCTCAAAACCATTCTTGCTAAGCTGGACATATTGTACCATAGAGCATTCAAATTCATCTTATTAATTTATCTTCCTAGACATGCCTAGGGCTTGTACCTCGTTTGGTAAACTTGCCATTTCATATGCACATCCAACTGTTTGAAACCAGCTCCAGTCTATACTGAAACTGTCAAGCATTGTCTGTCAAGCTCTTTAAGACCCTTGCTGTGGCTAAACTAAAAGATACCTGCAGCTGTTTATAGACCCTGTGTCCTTTGACCTTTTTAAACAATACCATACTTTCTTTCCTGATTCCTTCTACTTCTCTATTCCTATTTGTCTCTCCTTTTTCTTCCCTTCCCTCACTCCCCTTATTTTTCATTTCTGTCATCCTTGCATTTGATAATACTCTGCACCCTTCCTCTTTTTCCCTCCCCCCTCTCAGGATCCTCCCTCTCTTCTCCTCCCCCTCCCCCTCCTCCTCCTATCTTACACTCTCTCTCTTCACCTTATGCTTCCTATTGCTCCTGCCCTAACTACTTTGGCTGTACTTTCTCTGCTTATAATGATTTCTCCAGGTTATGTTTATAATTTTTACCTTTTATGTTTAATTGAGCACTATATACCACATGTACCATATATATTTTATGTACTATGATTTCATGTATGTAATTTCCTTTGTAAGTTTACATGCATCAGGACCTCCTTGTGAATGAGCTTGCTCACTGGAGTTTTCCTGCAATAAACTTAACTTAAAAACAAGTTGTGATGGATTTCCTGTTCAAAACTCACCACTGCAAGCTATACTCCCAACTATGCTGGACCTCGTTATCTATCAGAAGGTGGCATAATGCCTCTGTCTAGACCTTTAATGCCCTCAGCAATAAACTACCCCTGTACATATCCTATATCTTTAAGTTTATGCCCTGTGTGTACTCTATCAGGAAATACACTTATACACTGCTTGATATTCCCAGGGTCAGATCCCATTTTAGTATCTCATTTACTGGTTATACTCTATCAGTGCTATGGAAATCCAACCAAAGTACCTTATAGCTGACTCATTTTGTTAGACTATCCTCCTTCAAATCCTTTCTAAAACACCTGTTGAAGGAGAACTGCCAGTGTTACACCTAACCCCTTCCATTATGTGGTGTTTGGCACTTATACCACTACAACTACCCTCTGGTGCTCCAGGATGCCCCTTTTCATAACCTACTGCCTGCCTCTGCTCCTGTCACTCTCCCCTGTTTCTCCTATAGCCCTTGTTCCCCCTCCTGCTCCCTTCTTGTTTTTAAATCAATGCCTTTCTCTCTTCCTTAACCTCTTGCACAACCACCCCTGTACCTTGAACCTTCTTTTCTGAAATCTGATTGTTCAGTTAATAGTTTTGCACTGATGTTTTTGACCTTTTTAATCCTGTGTATCTGGACAGTCTACATTGCATTGTATTCCTACTCTGTGCAAACCATGTTGTGTTCCTTTTTTTTCATAACCTTGTATTGTCCTTCCAGGACCACTTTTTAAAATGAATATCTCAATGGTGTATCTCCTAGTAAACAATAAAACTGAATTGAATTGAATGTTAGAATCTCCCATAGGCATTATCCTATCCTCATTATCCAAACTATTTAAGTAGTTGAAATCAATCAATCAATATTTTTTTTTACCAGGAACAGCACAGTTGAGCAAGCTCATTTTCAAGATGGCCATGGGTGGACACTACAGAAACATATATCAGTACATATGTTGGTATAGAGTACTTAACAATACAACCAGATAAGGTCCTAAGTAGTATGACAGAGGAAAATAAGGGTAGCAAAAAGCTTGTATTATAAGAAGCCTTTTCTTGAACTTGGAACAACAGCAGACAGTTTTGGAGCAGTCTCAAAGATGTTACTGGTAAGGGCCGTAAAACAGCTCCTAACATGCTCAACATTGATGGGATCCCCTTCCTCAACCCCAAACTCATCGCAGACACATTTAATAACATGTTCACTGACCTCAGTGGTGTTCATCCCCATGATTATTTCAACACCCCTGCACATAGTCCCTGTGCTGGTAAAACTGAGCAGCCCCAAACTCACCCGCCCTTTTACTTCAGAACAATCAGAGTAAATGAGGCAAGGACATTTTTCCAGAAGGTTCTGGGCAAATGGTGGTACAGTAGCAACACTTTGGATCTCAAGCTTGTCTCCCTCACACTGGAAGAAATACTGACACCCTTAATGCATATCATGAACCTTTCTCTAAGACACTCTCATTTTCCTCAAAAATAGAAATCTGCGGTAGTTACCCCTCTCCACAAGGACATAGACCACGACTTCACAGAAACTACAGACCCATTTCCCTCCTATCCCCACTATCTAAAGCCATGGAGAAAATAGTTGATGATCAGCTTGTTGATTATGAGGGGAAATATCAACTACTCTGCCCTCAACAGCAGGGTTTCAGGTCCAGGCACAGTACCACCACTGCCTTGCTCAAATTCATGGGCTTCATCTATAAATCCCTCCACAATGGTCAGCTAGTCAGCGCAGTATACATCAATTTAACCAAGGCCTTTGGCATGGTTAATCATAGATACATAGATACATAGACAGTGTCGGCAGATAAGGGCCTATGGCCCACCCAGTCTGCCCATTTGAGCTTGTAAGTTCAGTTTATGTTTTCCTAGAAGTCTGTTGCCCCTTACCCCTGACCTCCAGAATTCCTTTATGTCTATGCTATGCATTCTTAAATACCGTGATTGTTTCAGCCTCCACCACTTCCTCTGGCAGGGTGTTCCACTTGTCCACTACCCGTTCTGTGAAGAAATCCTTCCTCATGTTTCCTCTGAATCGTCCTCCCTCCAACTTCATCCCATGCCCTCTAGTCCTGGAACATCTTTTTCACTTAAAAATAGTGTATTCCTGCACCCTGTTCCTCCCTGTGAGATACTTGTATGTCTCTATCATATCCCCTCTCTCCCTCCTCTCCTCCAGGGTGTACATGTTCAGTTCCTTCAACCTGTCTTCATAGGACTTGTGATGCAATCCATGCACCATCTTTGTTGCCCTCCTCTGAACCTTCTCTACCCTGTCTATGTCCTTACGTAGGTATGGTCTCCAGAACTGTACACTGTACTCCAGGTGGGGCCTCACTAGTGTCTTGTATAGCGGAATTATGACCTCCCTTTTCCTGCTGGTGATGCCCCTGCCTATACATCACAGCATCCTATTTGCTTTACCTGCTGCCTTGTCACACTGTTTCCCTACCTTGAGGTCATCAGAGATGATAACCCCAAGATCCCTTTCCTGCTTGGTGCATGCTATATCCTCACCCCCCCAACTGATATATTGTGCCAGGGTTTTTGTGCCCCGCATGCATTATCTTGCACTTCTTTGCATTGAATTTCAACTGCCAAACCCCTGACCATTCTTCAAGTTTCTGCAGGTCCCCTTCTCATTCTGTCTACACCCTCTGGTGTGTTTACTCTGTTACAGAGCTTTGTGTCATCAGCGAACAGTGAAATTCTGCCTTCTAGGTCCTGTGCAATGTCACTGATGAAGATGTTGAATAGGACCGGTCCCAGCACTGATCCCTGTGGTACCCCACTGGTCACTCTTCCCTCTGTGGAGTGACAACCATTTACCACCACGCTCTGTGTCCTGCCACCCAGCCAGTTACCTACCCACCACACTACTGTCCTGCCCACACCCATATTCCCCAGTTTGTATAATAGTCTTCTATGTGGCATAGTGTCAAAGGCCTTGCTGAAGTCCAGATAGGCCATGTCCACTGCCCTCCCCTGATCCACCTCTCTAGTCACCCAGTCAAAAAATTCAATGAGGTTGGTCTGACATGACCTCCCTGGTGAAACCATGCTGTCTTGGATCCTGTAATCATTGCACCCTGGCTAAAGAATTAGCCACTCTTGGTCTCTCACCTGAATCTGTTGTCAGGTTCAATGGTTACCCTCAAAACCATTCACAGCAAGTAAAAAATAGGCACTGTCCTCTCAGACAGTCAGCCTGTACTGTCTAGTGTCCCTCAAGGCTCTATCTTGGGCCCCCTTCTGTTCAGTGTATTCCTGAATACCCTGCCCCTCTCCATCCAGGGCAGGTCCTTCTCTACGTGGATGATCTTGTCTTGTTCTCCAGTGGCCAACACCCCAAAGCTCTCTAATCAGAATTTCAATGAAACTTTGTTGCTGCAGAAGGATAGTTCAGCAAGCACAAATGAATCTTAAACTATAAGAAAACAAAAAAATCATGTTATTTTCCAACCTGTAAAGCAAGTATAGACACTACCCCCTCTCCATAGTAAATGACATTGGATCCCCCCTAGAGCTAGTCTCTAACTTTAAATACCTTGGGATCACAATGGACAATACCCTTTTGTATACTAAGCATATTGACAATATTTCCAAGGCAATTAATAGGCAGATTGGGCTCCTGCATCGACACAAGCATTGCCTGACCCCACAGCCCTCCACATGGCTATTCACAGCTCAGTGGCATCGCTGGTAGACTATAGGCTCATCATCTATGGATTGGCCACTGACATGTCTCTCAAGCACTTAAAAATGGCACTCAGCAAGGCCTGCCAACTCCTCACTGCTGCAGACCAGTTGACCCATACCTGTGACTTGTATTCATAGGCTAATTGGCTACAATTCAGTAGCAGACTTTCCTACCAGAACCGCCTCATGGCTAAAACAGTCAGCTGTGGTCTTCTGCCCCCTGTGGTTCAGGAGCTTCTTACTGCCACCATTGAAATTTGGCACACAAGAAGATCTGCCTACTCCTCTTTTAAGATCCCATGCTGTCACACCTCACATGGTTAGAGGTCCTTTGCCTACCATGCCCCCTCTGGTTCAGCTCCATTATCTGTGACATATCATCTGCCAAGACCTTGGGTGCCTTCCCAAGGATGTTAAAAGCATATCTGGTATAAGTCCAACTGTGACTGCTACTGCTAACCTCCATACTGGTATTACCATTTTTTGTAACTTCCTGGCACCCTGCCTCTTTTTTTTTATCATTTAAGATTTTATTGAGTTTTATATTTTGAGAAGACGTATCCAAAACATCAACAAGACACAGTACAAAGATAGGTGTCAGACAAAGCAAGAGACAGACTGTAGGATACCATTCCATTCCCAGATCTTTGTCAAGTCATCATCCAGAAGTGGCCATATATTGATCGATAGAGTCCATCTCAGAGACACATCTCTGCAGCTTAACATGCTGTCTAAAATAACTAAAGGGTAACCTCATATAACCCCTGTCTCCCACCCCCTACCCTCCTCCGCCTCACCTTATTCCATATCAATCTTGCACTCTCAACTCAGGTAACCACCACTTCTCCTGGGACCACCCCTGATATACATCTAGGCAGATGTGTGCCAATGACCTGTTTTCTTCGGCCATTTTGCTTATAACTTGGCCTCTGGGGCTGATCCCTGTTTTCTACCCCCCTCCCAGGACCAGAGCATCTACCATCAGTTGGTTAAATGATGACAGTCCCCCCCTTCCAGCACCTCCCATAATATATATCCTGTCCACTCTGCACCATACCCAGAGTCTGCCACCTTTGAACTGCCCCTCCTTTGCCTCTTTATTAACTGATGAGGTCTTTGGGCTGATTCCAGTTTCTTCCACCTTTTCCTCCCCTCTCCTCCTACCCACTTTAATTATTCATGTTCCTTGTTTTCCTTTCTTGCACTTAGTTATTAGGGTTCATACCCCTAGTGCACTTAGTAACGCACCCAGAACTATCCCATTTTGTATGTAATTGTCCTCTCTCATATTTTTGTCTAGGAATTACTTCACATTGCAATGTATCTAGTGTTGATGTTGCTGCTGTAGCTATTCTCCATAACCCCTTCTGTTGTTAATCCTTTAGATCTCCACTGTTAATTATCCTTGTTCATTGTTATTTGATGTGGAACCTATGTACAAGAACTCTGCTCAAAGGTGTAAACCAAATTATAATAAATAAATAAAAATAGAGGATACAGGGCAGTGGAGAATTATATGGAAGTTTTTATGAAGCATGTCAACTTGATGAGAAATAGATACATTAAGGACTCCCACATATATGGTTCCTAATAGCCTTAACCCCCTCCCTATTCAAATGTAATGTGTCTCTCTGGCATAGTCCAGGATTATTTATGAATTCCTCCCAGTTTTCCTGAAATTGAAATGCCTCTTTATAGCACCATCTTCTTAACCACCTATTCAGAGCTATGATTTCATGTAATTTTTCCCATTCCACCTTTGTGTGTGGGAAGTACTTCTGATATTATGACAGTACATCCCCTCTCTTTCAATCTCCTTCCCACCTCCTTGAAATCATTTTGAATATCTTCCTGCTTCCTACTTACTGCTAAAGGAAAACCATACAAATGTCAATAGTTATTATCCAAAGTTCCCCGACTCCCATTCTGCAAAAGTGGGATATTTTGATATAAAGCAATACCGTGTATTTGACTTAACTATCTGCACTCTATGTCCATGCTACCTCCAAAATAATAGCCACATTGATAGGAATGTGCCTCTTGTGATGGGCAAATGAGGCACAATTCCTGCTTTGTTAGCTGAGGTTCTGTGAGTCAAAGTTCTATAGCAAGTAAGGAATTTTTTAAATGTGTTCAAATCAATCAAGTATTTTCTATTTAGTAAGCAATATCTTCTACTTAATTAGGTCACAGCTTCAATATTTGTAATCTTTCTTTTTAAAATTCCACCAGAGGCCAGACAATGCATAACATACATTTACAACACAAATACAGTAAAGAAATGTTTGAGCATTCTTGAGAGGCAATTATATGGTGCAGCATGAACATCAAATTCCATTATCACTGAATACCTGGTGCCCGTTCACAAAGCCCCCAGAAGGATGCAAGAAGCCTGCATGAAACATAAATGATGCAATGGGCACATTTATCCAAAATTTTCCCCTTAGCTATTCAGAAAAGCAGCCTGCATCAAACGCATGCTGCCTGCACCATACTGGGCTAGTACCAGCCTTGCACCACTAAACTGGTTGTGACATGGCGCTAAGGGGCATGCAGATAATGCAAACTGACACATCCACTAAAATGTGATTCACACACCTGCACCACAGGGCATATTTCTAAGTACCGTTAAACCAACCAGGACTGGTCTAAGGGTACTTAGAATATGCCTCTCTGGGACAGTTGGGCAATATGAGGCATTGTACTGTGGTCCACCTGATCCCCAATATCCCCATTTCCAATATAATATTTAATATACCTAATCCTAGTGGTCTAGTGATCCCCCACCCTGATCACTGATATTGCCCACTTCTGACATAGTAATGACTTTGCCCCATATTGATGCTCTAGGAGTCCCCCCTCCCAGATACCCAATATTGCTCATTTCCAAGATAAATAATGACTTTGCCCAGTCCTGGTGGTCTAGTGGACCTCATCCCTACCATAGCAGGCAATGCCCATAACCCTGCTCCCCTCTTAATCTTGAAATGCAGCCAGCGACCGACACAGCCCACCTCTCTCCTCTGCAGCTGGCTGCCAGACTGAACTGTCAGTGATTGCCTATGGTATAGTGTATGGAGCACGTACACTATGCAGTAGGTAATCACTGACAGTGCACACCAGTGGCCAGCCACAGAGGTGAGAGGTGGGCTGTGCTGGTCGCTGGCTGCTTTTCAAGATTTGAGGAGTGGGGTGGTTGGCACTGCCTGCAAGGGTGGGGGCTGCTAGACCACCAGAATGGGGAAAAGTCATTATTAACTTGGAAATGGGCAGTATTGAGTATCAGGGGGGAGGAGGAACCCATAGACCACCAGGATGAGGCAAAGTCCTTATTATCTTGGAAACAGGCAATGTCGGGTTTCAGGGAGGGGGGACTCCTAGACCACCAGGATGGGGCAATGGATGCTTGCCATTGCTGTAGGAGCTTGAGGCAAACCCCTCCCATGTTCCAGGTGTTTGTCACATGGGAGTGACTGCTGCAAGAGTGGGGACTTAGGCGCCAGGACCCCTCCTGTACCTGAATCAGGTGCAGGGTCCCTGGCTTTTGTGCAAGCTGCTGTTTGCAGCAGCTTGTGCCACTCTAATCCCCTTTTGTGAATCAGGCCCCTGGTTTCCTGAACCAAGGAACACTAAGAGAAAATTTTAGAAAATGACAGCAAAGAAAGGTGTCACCCAACCCTTACACAGAGCAAAAAGATGGTTCAACACAGTTCTTGTTCCCACTGAGATTAAAAGGGGTCCCCCAGTACTCTAAAATGAGCAAGGTTATTAAAATGTATACTATACAGCTTGAAAGTAAACTGTCTCTATAAAAATGGATGTGAAAAAAGAACAGAAAAGACTGTTTTACAATGGTCTGGTTAGACCACATCTTGAGTACTGTGTGCAGTACTGGAGGAGGGACATACAGCTCCTGGAAAGGGTTCAGAGGAGGGCAACCAAGATGATATGGGGTCTAAGGGACTTGACATATGAGGAGAGACTAGAGGAGCTTGACCTGTTCTCATTGGAGGAGAGGAGGGATGGGGAGACATGACTGAGGTCTTCAAGTACCTCAAGGGAATAAATAGGGTAAACAAGGAGGTGCTCTTTAGACTAAAGGAGGTGGTATCACCAGAAGGCATGGTTTGAAGTTGGAAGGTGAAAGGATGAGGGGGAAAAGAGGAGGAGGTATTTCACTGAGAGGGCAGTGGAACATTTGAATGTGCTGCTTGGTGAGCTGGTTCTGACCTCTGCAGTCCAGGGGTTCAAGAGGGGATGGGACAGGTACAGAAAGGGGGTGAAGCAGGAGATGGGCTGACCCAGGGAGCTGGGTTGGATGGCAGGAGAAACAGAAATACATTGAGGGGGAAGGTCTCGGTACCCAACTAGGCTTCTGAGGCACGAGCAGACTCAATAGACCGTAAGGCCTAATCTGCTGGCAAATAGTATGTTAGATCTAGGATTGGGTTGATTTATTTGGTATCACTGTATCTCAAAAGTTTATGTTGCTTGTAGTTGATAATGTAGATTATGTGTCAGTTCTCGCTAGCTGATCCAGAACAGGAATAGCCACCTTGTGTTCCATAAAGCTTATAATGGGGAGCCATATACTTCAATATTTCTCTGTTTTACAATGTAACCATGCTGTTATAAATGTTTTGAATTTCTTTACATTTTACAATCCATTCAGATTTGGAATGGGAAGGAGGCATACACCATTTAACAGTGATGCACTTAAATGCAATAGCTTTACCTCTATTGTACAGCCTCTTACCAGTCTACCCATTATATGCTTTGGTAATTGTTCCAAGACCACATGTTTCATTTCCAAAAAAATCTATGTTCAAGAAAAAGGTGGTTTTAATACTTGAAGATATATATTCCCCTAACCTTACCTGTTTAGGTCAAAACTAAAAGATATGTGTGTGATGACCAATCTTTTGGCATAATCTCCAGCAAAAGAGGCATACACAGTATATGGGATTTTACTGACATAGTACAGCATGTGAGGTGTGCAAAAATATCTAGGGATTATTCTCAATCTGATTTCTTTCCAGACAGCCACCACAGCAGTTTTGTGTTTCCTGGTAAATGTGACTCCAGTCCAGCTCTGTAAGATATATGAGGTCCAGTGCACCATTTGTGCTGTATGATTGAATGTGGTGATTGATGAGTTTGTAGACTAGTGTAATCCTGAACAGATTTATTTATTTATTGAATTTTGTTGACCTGGTAGGCCCACTGAGACTAGAAGTCCCTTTTTCAGGGACTACTGGGGGGACACAGATGGTAACCAACTGAAACTGAACCAGATTAAGCTGTTGGTGATATTTGTAGTGAATGGAGGAAATTTGGCCAGGACACCGTGGAAATTCCCCTACTCTGACAGAGAGGGGATCCCTTGGACATCTGGCTGCTTGCCAAGATGGCTGCCATCCCACACCCTTGTGGAGGTGGTGGAGAAGCTGCTCTTTGTCCCCAGGTTTTTGTTCCTGATTTCCAGTCTGATTCTCAAACTACTGTCTGCAGCACTGGTTGTTTCGACTCTGTACCTAACTTAGCCTTATCATCTGTGGTGCTCCAGTCTCCTACTGCTGCTATTGCCTTGGATTTTGACCAGCTTTCTTTGGACCATTCTACAGTCGCCACTTCTGATGCCTGTGCTACTCCCTTATCCCCTTCGCACTTGCACCTCCTCTATCACCAGCATCGCTCCCTGCTATGGCGCTTTGTTCAGGAAGATAACACTTTACAGACTGACCTGCCACCTGTTTCATCTCAGTCTGCCCCTTCTACTATGCTACCTCCTGCTGCCTTACAAGATCTGAACACTGTTCCTACCTGTTCTGCCATGCCTGCTTCTGCTCCATTTACTCCCGAGTCCATCCACAGTACTGCTTCCTCTTCGGACCCTGTCTGGCCTCGGCTTCTGCTCTCTGAGCTGAGGGTTGGATGCAGCAAACTTCCTGGTGCACCGTGAACTCCCCCCCCGTGCAGTAAGCACCAGAGATATCATTCAAAATACAGTAGCTTGACTCCTGTTTTGTCCACTGTTGCTAGCCCTATACCCACCTTGTCTCCTCTGTTGGAGTCACGTCATGATTCTTCGGCTCCCTCCTGGGTCTCCTCTGTTGGCCAACCATCATTTCCCTCTAAGGACTCTATGCTTGTCCAGGATTACAATTTACCTCAAAAACGTCCTACTTCAGCACACTCCTCCTCAGACGATGATATCCAGGGATGTAAGGATGACCCTGCACTACCTTCTTTTCCTGCAGGTGAGACTTTACCAGACTGCTCCTTTCACCTCAGTGACCTTTTTCAGAACTTGGGCGCACCAGCTCAGTGTCGGAACGTTGTTCGTTTGAAGTTTTTTGGTTTCCTTTCTACTGCACCAGATAGAAACACTATATTACATTCTATGTTGTGAGACTCTATGGGTATTTCAGCCAGTGAACTGTTTGCCTTTATTCATGTTAAGGGGGAGTCAATATATGATCTCAGTTTTAAGAATGTGTATACTCTGGAAAGATTTTGGTTGAAGTGCAAAATGCTAAAGTCTCAGCCTTTATGGGCCCCCTTTATGTTCATTCCCCTTACTAAACCTACAGTGAAACTTATTACCCTTCTTTTTCACAAAGGAGTGAGCATAGTGGATGTCCAATACTGGTTTAAGCAGCGCTGCAACATTCTCGAGGCTCCTTGTCCTATTTTGGGTGAGGACCTCATCTGGACAGAGGGTTGGAAGGTTAAAGTGCAATTGCGGCAAACTGACTGGGGAATTACACACTTGCCTGGCAGTTTTTACATAGGTAGGGACAGAGGTTTGTGGTTTTACCCTGTTCAGCCCCACACTTGTCATAAATGCGGTGCCCGAACTCACCTTAGTCACACCTGCTACAAGCCATGGTGCACTATTTGCTTAGCCTATGGTCACATTAGCCTTGGCTGTCCTGACCCACAGAAATGTAACCTCTGTGATGAATCAGGTCATACATATCATCAGTGCCCATGGGCAGACCTTAATAGGTTGGATCGCCCCCCTCAGGACCAGGTGGACCTTATTTCTGACACTCAATCTTGGATGCTTTCATCAGCATGATGAGGAACACCAGGAAATGATACCCCCCTTCGAATGCTGATGTCCCGACTCTCCTCCTGAGGTTTTGGGTAGTGATTCTCTACCACAGGACCATATCCCTTCCTGTGTGGATCCAGCCCTGGAGGTTGTTACCCCCTCTGACCCTATGACCCCTCCCCCTCCGGACCAGGATCCCTTCATGGAGGTTTCTCAGGGCAAGAGGGGTAAGTCCAAAGGCAAGTGAAAGGCTCCGGCCCCCAGACAGTCCATTCTGACCAGAAATCATTACCAAGCTTTGACTAAATGGAAGCAGTGGAGTGACATAATGGATAAGGAAAATTATCCTGAATCCTCTCAGGCCTCTTCTCTCCATATGGATTACTCCTTTGATTCCCAGCAAGATCCCTTCCCCTCTCGATCTGACACTGGGCAGCATTCTGCAGTTACTTAACTTGTTCATGTGTATTTTTTTCCCATTTTTTCCTGAGCTCTTGTTGCCTTCTCCACTTTTCCTATGCCTAGAAGTTTGAGGCTGTGCTGCTTTACACTTAATGTTTGCAGCATGAAATCCCATAGGAAACTTCTTACCTCCCTGCAGAATCTTTTGGATCTCCCTCATGACTTTTATTTGATCAAAGATACTCAGTTGAAAACCTATTACGACCTGTCCCGGGCTTCTGCCAGTTGGACCGCAGGCCCTTCCTATTTGTCCTCTGGTGACGATAAATGTGATGGTTTGGGCATTTTATTTTCTGGCTTTGATTGCACTGTTATGAGACTGGTAGGCATTGTTATGGCTGTGCCTTACTGCTTGACTGCACTTTCAATCGTCTAAAGCTCAGGATTCTGAATGTAAACATGCCTCAAAGTATTGCTGCTCGTTCTGACTTGTTTAGGTTGTTACAACCTTAGTTACATACCTCCGGCCATCTATACATGGTGGGGATTTCAATTGCAGACTCATCCTGGCAGATAGAGGGGGCACCACTCAGAAACTTTTGGACACTCTACTGCATTGCGCACTATTCTTCAGACCACTTCTCTTCAGGATGGCTACTGTGTGGAAACCTCAGATCACATGGTCATTTCCTTGCTATGCTCTCCTTCCACACTGTCCCACCCTCTGGTAGTTTCATCCAGTTGGAAGTTGAATAGCTCTTTGTTGACTGATGGTTGCATTGTTCAGGATTGTTGAGATTTTTTGCTGGCTTGCACTTCAGTATTAGATGCTTATACCTCCCCTTTACATTGGTGGGAGGACACTAAATTGGATTTCAAACATTTCTTTCTTAGGCATGCTTGGAGGAAGTCAGCCTTCTCTTATAATCAGTATTAGCTTTAGCGACGACATTTACAGGATACTATCTCCAGGGTGCAGAGTCTGGTCATGATTACTCCCCTCTTATTGCTTCTCTGAAGACTCAGATGGAAGTACATCAGTATGATAGGGCTCGTTTCTTGAATCTTGAAGCCTTTATGACACCCATTCTTTGAAAGCCTCCTTTGATATCTTTAAGCGTTGTTCTAACAAGGTGTCAGCTACACATATTGAATGTCTTGTTGACCCAGACTCTTCGACAGTTTATGATACTATGGCTTTTCTCCAGTGCAAGGTTGTTTCCCACCTGGATAGTGTCTTTGGGATCCCTACAGTGACCTCTCCAGCTGCTGCTTCTTTTCTTGAGTTCCAGCTTCTGTCTCCCCCTATTGATCTCTGCACTCGGGTGACTATCCCGATTTCTTTATTGGAGGTACAGGCAGCCATCAAGAAGCAGAAGCAGTGTACTTCTCCAGAGCCAGATAGCCTAACAGGGGAGCTTTATTACACATTTTCTGATCTTTTTTCTCCTATCCTTAACCTGCTCTTTAATACTATTATTGCTACTCATTCTGTTCCTCGACATTTCTCAGATGCAATTATGTTTCTCTTATGTAAGAAGGGGGCTAGGTCAGATATTCACAATTGGAGACCATTGAGCCTGTTGAATGTGGACTACAAGATTTTTGCATCTGTCCTGCTCCACCAGCTTCTTCCTATTGTGTCTCATGTTATCTCAGAAGCTCAGACTTGTGCTATTCCTTACCGCTGTATTGATTTGAATCTTTCTCTCCTGAGGGATGTCTCTTCTTTCAGGTCTTCTTCTTCTCCCTCACTACTCCTTTCTCTTGATCAGGAGAAAGCATTTGATTGGGTGAACCATGATTACCTCTTTCTCATCCTCTCTTACTATGGTGTTCCACAATGTTTTATCCAATGGATTAGATTACTATATTCTACTGCTTGGATCCTACCTTATGTGAATGGTGCCTCCTTTTTGAGCCAGACTGGTGTCCAGCAAGGCTGCCCTTTAAGTCCTCTTCTCTACGTTTTTCATATTGATCCTTTGCTTTGCAAGATTTTACGTCATTCTTCTATTCCCCCATCTTTCCTTTTCTTCTGTATCCCCTATTCCTAAGGTGATGGCTTATGCTGATGACCTTTGTATTCTCACCACTCCTCAATTTCAAGAGACAGACTTGCTCCTTCTTCTTATGGACTTTGAACGAATGTCAAGTTCTAGGTTGAATTACGGTAAAAACTCAGCTTTGCTCCTCCTGCTGTTGCCACCCCCTGATTCTCCTCATCATATTGCAGGAATACCTTTGAACTACACACCGATCAAGATTTTAGGATGAACTTTTGGTGCCACTGACAATACCTTCAACAACTAGATTGTTATTCTGGATAAGGCTTTCCATACGGTTACTTCCTGGAAGGGTCATACTATAGCCAAACAGAAGTGGGTTCTGTTGTTGAAAACCTTTGTTCTTCATTTGTTTCTTCACTTAGCTTCCTTTTTTTGATTCCTTTTTCTTTGGAAGCTCGTTTATACAATTTTTTTTTCAGGGCTTTTGGGGTAGTCGTTTAAACCCAGTTAGAAGGAATTACACACATATCCTGATTATTGCCATGGTGAAGTTCGGATTTTGGACCCTTTAGCATTTTTTCACTGTATGTTTCTCAAATTCATTATTCCTTACCTAGTACATGCCCAGCCAGTCTTTTGGTTATCTCTTCTCCATCATCATGTTGCCCCGTTATGCACAGCGTGGAGTCTTCCTCCTCTGGAGATTCCCCAAAACTTTTGAAAATACGATCTTCCCCATTATATTATCCCCTCTTCTTTAAAGATTCGCCAGTGGTCTCTGACTCCTACGATGAGTCTTTCTTCCACAAGAAGGCATTTATATCAGTCTATTTTGGGATCATCCTATCTGGACCTTCCGGTGTTACGGGACACCCTTGGTACTATTTTGGACTCCTCCTGTGTTTTTCGTCAAATGACTGATTACTGCATTCCTCAGCGGGTTTGAGATACTGTATTACTTGGTTATCATGTCATGGATGCCTTGGTGTACATGATAATCTGAAACATAAAGCTCAGGAGGAAAGAACTTGTCCTTGTGACTTGTATCCTTCCATCCCTGAAACCATCTCCATTTTTTTATTGGCTGCCCCTATACACAACCTGTTTGGACCCTATTCCTTCATAAGTGGAAGGAAAAAGCTCTTCCATCTCTTACATATGATATTTTGATTTATGCCATTTATCCTCCCGGACTGAGTCAATACAATCCCAGTACTCAACGTTTGATTTTTGCTTTTTGCCACTACTATTTGTGGCAGGCCAGATGTGCATTTTTGCTACAACAGAAAGTGTGTACTCCTACTCAAATAGTTGCTCAGATTTTACAAGGTTTACACACTGTCTATTGTTCTGAGAAGACCTCGGAACCTCCTGAGGTTTTCCAACATTACTGGGTTTCTGCTCCTGGATTCTTCCCTGACAGATGGTCTTTTAATTTTGACACATTGCTTATTTGTTTTTTTGCATTTGTTAAGGTGCTGAGTTGGTGGTTCTTTGTTTTTGTCATTTTCAGGTTCATTGTTTTATTTCTTTTATGTTATTTTTATGTACTTTTCCTTTGTTTCCTATGTGTAATTTCCTGCCTATGGATTGGTTTCTTTCTTACACCTTTATTTATGTTGTAATGCTTCTTCTTGGTTTGACCTTTCCCCTTTTACTTCATATGCCTTAATACACTGTTGTATGTTTTTGTTTTGCTGATTTTGACTACTGTATTCCCCTACTGTTTTTGTGGGGATGGGATGGGGGTTCTGTTCATATCAAGATCATTTCTGTTTTAGGTTTCATGAATGCTGTTATTCTTGTTTCTGTTTTTAGCTTTCTTGCATTATAATTTGTGTGATGTAATACACTTTTGCATATTGTGTTTTCCGTTTTTGAATAAAAACCCTACTCTCCAGAGGGGGAACCTCTGTCCGTGTCGACCATAGATCTTCCCATTTCACAGGAGGCTGATCAGCAGGATGGTTATGCTTCTTAGAGCTCTCCCAACAGGGCTGTCCCTGTGGTTTCTTGTCTGGGTTCTCCATTGGTACTTGAGCCGGTTTCCTTCTCTTCTACTGATCTGCTTCACCCAGAGATGGTACAATGGGAGTTGCAGTTGTAGGATTTATTGGACATGGACAAAGAGCAGGTACACCCTATGGTGGTGGATGATGAGAAGAAACAAAACTGACATGAGCAAAGCCCTACCATTATGCCTTTAAAGAAACGCTTACTTCATGATCTAGCCCATAATGTTGTGACTATGCACTCTTCGCATCCTGGTTCTCCAGGTTTATCTCAAGACTCTGTCTTACTACCTTTTTCAGCAACTACTTCTTAGGTATTGTCCTGAACAGGCTTTGGCTAAAGCAGGTTGGTTGTCTCAGGATGGTATTTGGGTTCCGGATCTGAATATTCCTCTGCCTGGGGGTTTTGAAGAGGAACACAAGTTCTTATCTCCACCTCGTCAATGAGCTGTTTCCTCTATGAGTGCGGTAGGACTACACTCTTCTCCTTCACCTAAGCAGATGGTTCCCCAGGGTGAGGCATGCCCTGTGTCTCTTCCTGCGTTAGACACTGTGACTGTGCTTGCTGGACAGTCGGACTCTGGGACACCTCCTCTTGCTTCTACTCCAGATGCTGAACATGTTTCTCCCTTGTCAAGCTCACCTCCGATTCTCAGGGTATGTGCTCAGGTATGTCTGTTCCCTCAGTTCCTGTGTTATTACCTGTTCCACCACCTGACCCAAATGTGGCTCCTGGTAAATCTGGGCCTCAGGCCAAACCTACTAGCTATGCTGGTTTGTTTTGTAAACTGGTGGAGGCTGCCCGTCATCATTTTGTGGTTAGACTCTATTATCAGGGTGGTTTGGATTTACCCCCAGACAGGAATTATGTGGGGAAACACCTAATTCTTGAATCCCTTCATTTTACACCAGCTGAAGTCTATGCATTCGTCCATGCTTCGGGTGATCATAACTTTCACATTAGTTTTGATCAGCTGGTTTGTTGGACAAGTTATGGGCTGCTTATTAAGAAGTTAAGAATACTCCCCTTTTGAAACCTTTCATGGCTATTCCCATTACTAGACCCACCACTAAGGTGGTTACTGTTCTTTTTCGGAATGAAGGAGTGAACGTTTTGGATATTGTGTACTGGCTGGAAAAATGTTGTGCTGTCAATGGTCTCCCTTGTGCCCTCATTGATAATAATGGTTTCTGGATGGGGGGGCTGGAAGTTTTCGGTCCAGCTTCCCTTAATGGAGGATGGGATTCAACATTTACCCAATTGTTTTTATTTGGGCAGGGATCGGGGTATTCTGTTTTATCCCGGGCAGCCTCGATCCTGCTATCGATGTGGTTCCACTTCCCATCTCAATTCTGACTGTGACCAACTGAAATGTTCTAACTGTGGAACTCTTGATTACACCGTTACTACTTGTGAGGTTCCTCCTTCATGTAATCTATGTGGTGGGGAGGACCATGTTTTTTCCTCTTGACCTTGGGTGGTGCATAACTCTGCCGATTATATGGAGCATGATTTTTATGTGAATACAGCCACGAAGGAACTTGCTGTTGAGCACCGTTCTCAGCCTTTGCTTTCAGATTCATTGGGTAGATCTGGTGTGCCCTTGCAGGCTCTTCCTGCCCCTGCTGCTTGCTTGCAAGTGTCTGTGCTCCCTGTTGATGGACCCCTTTAACCCCCTCCTCCAGCTCCGCTGGTAGTGGAAGAGGTGGAGGCGATGGAACCTCTTCCCATGGAGCCTGTGGCTTTCCAGACAGTTCAGACTAAGAGATCCTCAAAGAGATTGCAGTTGAAGGCCCAGTTACCTGGCCCTATGCCTACATCCAATCGCTATCACCCTCTACAATCATGGGGTGACATTATGGATAGTGAAGACTCAGAAGTTTCTGTTTACTTCACTCAATCTGATGCCCTCTTGGATGTCTTGCCTCCTGCTAAGGCAGATGTTCCATCTACTGTGAAGAAGAGGACTACTAGCGCATCTAAGAAAACACTTAGTTCATGTCTTGTGGATTGTTTGTTTTCTTTTTCTGGCTTATGCTGTCCCTTTCCCCATTTCTGTTGCTTGTTTGAATGTGAATAGCATAACATCTGATTTCAAATGTAAAGCCACTTATGCAGCTTTACAGCTCACCCCATATGATATTTATTTTTTACACAACGCTAGGCTTTCTTCTGCTTCAGAGTTAAGTACAGCTACTACAGAATGGGTTTTGGGGACTTCCCTTTGGTCTGTTGGGCAGGATACTTGTTCGGGTTTGGGGTTTTGTTTTTCGGGTACTGATTTGCAAGTACAAAAATGGGTGGATATTGAACCGGGGCTGGCTTTTTTTTGGGATGTTGTTTTTCAAAGGTTTTTTTTGTCATCTGATTACTTTGTATGCCCCCAACTAAAGGCGCATCGAGTGACCCTTTTTCATAAAATTAAGCCTTTTTTGTTTACTAGCAATCCCCTGATTTGGGGAGGTGATTTTAATACCACTCTGAAGAGGGTTGGTACTCAGAAAAGTTACTGTGATATCCATGCTTTAAGTGCCATTTTGCAGTTAACTGCTTTGTGGGATGATGCTTTTGAATTGCACCCAGAGTCTACTTTTAATAAAGGGTCCTTATGTTCCCGGATTGATTATTTTTTTTTGTCACCAAATTTGTCCATCTCTGTTGCTGAGGTGTTGCCGTTTGAAATGTCTGACCATTGCTTACTTCAGCTTCAGGTTTCCCATCACCGTCTTCTGTGCCTGGGCCTGGGCTGTGGCATTTGAAGACAAGTTTGTTGGACAATCCAGAGTTTTTTTCTTTATTTTCGGCAGTTTTGGAGGATAGGGTGTCCATTTTCTTTTTGTATGATTCCCCCATTACCTGGTGGGAAGATACTAAATGTTGTTTAAGAGATTTTTTTTTAAACTGCATTCTAGAACTCTGGCTTCTCTAAACAACAGGAATGTTTGCAAGTTAGACAGGAACGTTTTGCTTTGTTCTCCTTTCAACAGTCTGGTCATGCCATTGATCAAAGCCAGCTTGAGGATTTGAAGAGCAGGTTGTCGCAATTGCAATATAGTCGACAGCTTACATTAGAAAAAGAACAGAGTTTTGGTACACAGGGCACTAAGGCTCACACTAATCCATCTGAGGCTTGTCAAACCAGTACAAAACTTAAATATATGAGGGCTTTACAAGATGCTGATGGTGAACTAGTGTTGGGGTCAGATGTTTTGGGTGCTTTGGAAAGTCTTCTGCAATTTAAATTTGGCATTCCCTTTCTCTTTCATGATTGTATGTCAACTATTTTGCAAGCTGCAGCACCTCCACAATTAACTTGCAATCAGAAGGATGCTTTGAGTGCTGCTTTTACATCTGCAGAGCTTGATATGGTTATTCAGGACCTGAAGAGTGGTTCTGCACCGGGGTCTGATGGTCTACCCGCTGAGGTTTATAAGGTCATGTGGATGCTTATTCCTGCTACACTATTGCAAGTGTTTAATGCATTTATTTCAGAGGATAGGATTGCTACTACTATGTATGAGAGTTTGATGATTGTTTTATTTAAAAAAGGGGATAGAACGATTTTTGACAACTGGAAACCAATCACTCTTTTGAATACAGATTTTAAGATATTTGCCAAACTTTTATGTAGTAAAATTTTAGGTGTCCTGCCTGATTTGATTCATAGCTCTCAGTTTTGTTCTGTGCCACGTTCTATCTAGGATGCATTGATATTGTTGAGGGACCTTTTTTCTGGGGGAGTTAGTATTTCACGCGGTGGATATTTGCTTAGTATAGATCAGGCTAAAGCCTTTGATCAACTTTCCCAAGACTTTATTTAGCACCTTTTATTTATTTATGGTTTTCTGATTGAATTTAGAAATTGGATACAGATCTGTTACTCATTGGCATATGTCCTGCCTTATGTAAATGGGAGGGTCGGTGCCAGATGTTATATTAGGAGGGGAGCTAGGCAGGGCTGTCCCCTTAGCCTGATTTTATTTGTTTTGGCTTTGTATCCCATTCTGTGAATCCTGCATAGATCACCTTTGTTGCGTGGTATTGCCAGTCCAGATTTGAGAGAAATTTGGACAATTGCTTATGCTGATGATCTACAGCATGTCTTGTACTTCCTATTGTGTTTATGGGGCTTTTGTGTCTTCATGTGTTGATTTCTCTTCTTGCTTTTATGGGTTCTAGCATCAATAAGGATAAGATTTTTTGTTTGAATCTTATCGTTTTTTCGATGGCAGATGATCACATTAGGGATATTGGTGTTTCTGACTCTCCCCAGAAGATTTTAGGTATTTATTTTGGCTGTGCTGATGTGGCTGCGTATAATTGGGAAATCTGTTTGAATCGTGGGAGGGCTATGGTAAGTAAATGGGTGGCTTGGAAGATGGGGAAGAAGAAACGTGTCTACCTTATTAAATCTTTCTTATTGATCATGTTTCTTTTTTTAAGTCATATTTATCCACTCCCTAAGACTTTTGAAACTGCTTTAATGACTTCTTTTTTCACTGGTGTATGGGGCAGTAGACTGAATCCAGTGAAATGTAATGTTTTATATCTGGATATTAAGCTTGGGGGTCTTCAGATGATTAATCCTGTTTTGTTCTTTTTTTCTATTTTTTCTTTTTACAAATTTGAAGCCTCTCCTTTTACCCCAGGGTAAGATATGGGTACCCTGGATTGACTGTGGCTTGAGGGAGATTTTACTTGAATGGTGTCAGTCTTCCTTTATTCATAAAAAATAAAAGGAAATATACTTTGCCTAGTGATTAGGGTGTTATTTTTGATTATATTTGTAAATGGAATATTCCAATCTTGGATATTGTCCACCTACCCCAGAAGACTTTCTATGCTTCCTTGCTTTTGACTTTTTTTAAGACCTATCCGTTTCTCTCCTTCACTGCACAAGACCAGAAGGCTATAGGTCTCAGATTGTCTGATTGCCGCATACCACAATCCATGTGGGATTTAGTGTGGTTAGGGGTACATGATAAGATAAATACAAGGAGGAATCATAAGCACAAAGCTTTAGCTGACAGGTATTGCCTCCGTGAATCTTGCCATTAGATTGTTGAGACACAGGAGCATCTGTATTTTGAGGGTCCTTTTGTGCAAGACATTTGAGATTTATTGTATCAGAGATGGAAGGGAGAGGTTTTTTCAGTTTGGTCAGCTCCTCAATTGTTCTATGGTCTTTATCCTGTAAAGTGGAGTAAATGTCATGCGAGCACCTTAAATGTACTGGCAGCACCTATTTTATTCTGGGTTTGGCAAGTGCGATGTGGTTTTCTTTTTCAACAAAAGTAGACAACTCTGGCTGCCTTATATCAAGTTGTGATTTCTTATATATCTAGGAAGAAAGATTCAGAGTTTTTTCCTTAAAGAGGGGTATTTAGGAACACTATTGGCATGCATTTTGATCCTGTGTTGGCTTCAGATACTTCTCTGCTTTTGTTTTTTGTCTCCTTACTTTCATTTCTTTTGTTTGTGCTTTTTTCTCCATTCCTGCCATTTTTGGCTGGCATTTTTGCAAAGGTTAGCTTGTATGCTGTAATACTGCTTTCTTTTTTTTGCATTTTTCTTTATTTTTTTAGGTTATTGGTAATTGTGACTGCTGTTTTTTTCTATGCTTTACTCTATTTTATGTATTCATGCTTCTTTTTTTTGGTGTTTTTCTTTCTTTTTCGGGTTTGCTACACTGATTCGAGCTTGTTTTTTTTTGTATGTTTATTTCTGTTTTGCTCCTATTGTTTTCTCTTTTGAGACTTACTGTATGGCTTACTACTTGTTTTTGTATTTCCCTGGTTATGTTTCTGTATGTTGGATTCTTGCTTTGTATATTTTTGTCATGCTTCAAATAAAAATTTCCCTACTCTGCCTGCAGGGGTTCTGTCACTTCCTGTGGACAGGATGGAGGGACCTAGTTGGCAGCCAGACACAGGAGGAGGAGGAGGAGGAGGAAGTGATGATGTAGCAAGGGAGCAGGTTGTGCTGCAAAGAGAAGGCCCGATTTCAGGGACTATATTCTTTTCGCAAGAGATATGAGATGTGGAAATAGCCATGGATCCCCAGCATTTCATTGAAGTTGATTCTAGTCAAGTAGAATTGGATCAGGAAATTCTGACCAAAACATGGATGGTATACAGTCTGTAAAGGAAAGCGACTCAGTGCAGGTATTGCTTCATGTTTGTTTACGAGAGAAAATTATTAAAAGAAAAGAACACATTACTTGCAAAAATGCAGAGTTTGGAAGCTGAAATGATGACATTAGCAGCTGAAGAAGAAGTATACAGCTCACAGTTAGCTTTCAAATCACTGCTGAGTCACCTGATGCTCAAGGAGTGGCCTGCGGGAGTCAGGGATCCTGTTCAAACTACAGATTCTGTAACAGTGGCTGGCAGTAAAGAGGTGAATGCAAACCCATGTCTAGAGCCATCAGAGGTCCTTAGTAAGACTCCAAGATCTAAGGAAGCCAGAAATGGACCCCCCAAACATTGTTTAGGGGTCGGGAAAGCAACTGGTCCCACAGCAATGCCAGGGACCATGGAAAAAACATTTTCTTTTAAAGAGAGACATTTAGCAGAAGACTGGGGCACAAGAATGGATATTGATTCAGAAATTAATATTGATACTTGGACACCAGAGAATTCACTAGTACAAGCAGGATGGGCTCAGGGACAGTCTGGGAAATGGATTCCAGATCCCAAATTCCCTACTTTTTGATCATCACAGGACTCCACTCCAGCAGATGTGGCCACCAACAATGATGCAACAATGAGCTCCAACATACCCTGGGTAATGCCTTTTCTGTTAACTCAAATATTTCTGATAATGACTGTAATTTACTAAATGGTGAGAATACAATTCTGCAGAAAGAAATTGGTTTAGAAGGGAGTATACCAGTTAGAGGGGAGGTAGAACCTTTGCATTTAGGTCCATCTTAAGTGATCTAAATAGTAACTCTATGGGGTCTTCTTTAGCTCCTATGTCCAAGCTAGCTGACCATTTTTCAAATTAGGGTGAACCAGCACCTAAGCGCAATGCAGTGCAACTATTATATAAAGGCGGGTTGGAACCCCCCCTATAGGCTTTACATACCCAAAACTTTGCTAAAGACTTCTATGAAGTTCTTTTCTTCTGAAATATTCATCCTACTTGGACTTGGTAATGGGAATTATGATGTCAGTTTTAAGGCTGTCTCAAGCTTAGATCAGTTTTGGGCCCAGTACCATACTCTTAAAAACAAACCTGTATGGATACCATTTCATGTAATACCATTGACCAAGCCATTAATCAAAACCATTACAGTCCTTTTTAAGAACTAGGGGGTGAATATAGAAGATATTATGTTTTGGTTGAGGCAAAGGTGCGAAATAATGGGGAAACCTATACCAAATCTTTATAGTGAACAGATTTGGGATTGAAGTTGGTGGATCGAAATAAAACTGTTTATCATGAATACAGGCCAGTCCATCTTCCCAGTACATTTTACTTAGGAAAAGATCAAGGTTCCATATTTTATATAGGACAACCCAAATTCTGTTTTAAATGTGGGTCAAAAGCACATTTAGCTCAGCATGTGATTCTTCTCGCTTTAACCATTGTCTTGAATTTGGTCGTAAAGCTTCAGCAAGTCTGAACCTTTTCAAATGTAATCTCTGTGAACAAGCAGGTCATGCTTATGGGAGGTGTCCATGAGCCTCCCATAACAGGGATGATTGCCCATCACCTGAGGGCCTGATTAACATAGCCCAGCACCAACAAGCAAAAAGAACTGCAGAGCAAGATAACAAAAATATGGGAAACCAGATTGTAGCACCCACATCAGAGGGTACTACCCCTCAGCCAGATGAAAACCCAGCTATAAAGCCCCAAATAGTTGAGACCCCAGATCAGGAACCAAATAAGGTAGCTGAACATGAAAATATGGTGATGGAAATGCCTCCTCCCACCAGGGCAGAAGGAACCTCCCTTTAAAATAGTTTCTACAAAAAAAACACAGGGAAAATCAGTTCCCATAACTGATTCTGTGTCAACCCCCATTCCAACAGGAAATAAATACACAATTTTGGCAGCAGAAGGTAATGATAGGGACTCTGAAGGAGAGGGTACTGACACCTCCTCAGTAATCTCCACTATGGGCACAGAAGGGGAGGGATAGACCCCATAGCAAAAAGGACCAGGCAGAGGAAAAACTCAAAAGGTTTCTTGAAGAGATAAGGAATCTTATGTTTTTATATACCTATGCACTCTCTGTTAATAGCTACATTAAATATTAACAGTATTAAGAGTAATAGGACATGTACGAGAGCATTATATTCTCTGCAGAGAAGTACATTTGATATACTATGTATTCAGGTCACAAAACTGAAATCACATTATGAGCTCCAGCAAGCCTCATGAGCTTGGACTCCCAGACCCTCATTTTGGTCCACAGGACTAGACACATGTGATGGCATAGGCATTCTCTTTTCAAATCCCTTTCTGAAAGTTTTCAGGTTAATCAATATACACCCAGGTAGAGCTTTATTATTAGATATTTCCATATTTTCTGAAATATTTTGGTTGATAGTCAGTTATGCCCCTCAAACAAAAGCTCAAAGGGTTGCCTTATTTAAAGAAATACTACCATATCTGCATACATCTAGATTACTGTTGTGGGTTGGGGATTTCAATTGTGTGCTTCCCACCCAGGATAGCGGTTTAAGGACAAACACATTATTCTGTGACTCACAAACCCTTAAACAGATAGTTCAAATGGCAAACTTGGTGGATGTATATAGAACATGTAATATTGAGGGTGGATATACATATTTTAAAGGAACCTTGAAAACTAGAATTGATTTTATTTTTGAATCTAAATCTCTGGAAATCACACAGGCAAGAACATATCCAAATGAATTTTCTGACCATGTAATAGCAGGAGCTCAGGTTCAATGGGAAAATACCCCTAGATGCAGAAAACATCAATGGAGGTTAAATGAAAATATTTTATGGGACCCATACATACAGCTTAAATGGAAAAGAGAATGGACAACTCACCTGTCTGTTATTGAATTATTTGACAATCTCCTAGAATGGTGGGAGGATACAAAAAAGGTGGCAGGATTTTTTTTAGAACAGGGCCCATTACATAGCCCAGAAAAAATATTTAAAATATTTACAGCTAAGACATCAACTGCAACACTTAATTTAACAAGCTTCACAAACAAATCAAGACTATAGTGAGCAGATAAAAAATACTAAACAAAAAATGATAGATATTCAATACATTAGAGCTCAAACACTAAATCAAGAATTGAAATTCAGGAATGAAGGTAGCAAAAGGTTCATTAGATCCGTACAAGGAATGCCAGAAAAGAGTGGATAATAAAATCATCACAGAACTATTCTCCCCTAAAGGGATCTTGGTAAGCTCTCTGCAAGAACTATTACAAACAGTTGAGGTATATGCTACTCAACAATTTGGATGCTTATAGGAGGTAGAGGATTCAAGTAGAATATTACATTCTCTAGACTTACCACAGGTACAGCAAGTAGACAAAGGCAAAGACCAGTTAGTCATGAAAGTAACCTCAGAGGAGGTATCAATGGCTATTTCTAGTTTAGCTCCAAATACTGCTCCTGGGATTAATGGTCTTGGAACAGGCTTTTATAAAACATTTAGGGAAGAAATAGTTCCTATATTGGTAAACCTCTATAATACTGTATTAGACACTTCATCTTATAGTTAATCCATGCAGGAAGCAATTTTAATCATGTTACATAAGAAAGGTGAGAAAATAACTTGAAAAACTGGCATCCACTAAGTTTACTAAATACAGATCTGAAAATTCTAAGTAAAATCCTTTTAAATAGACTTCTGAAAATAGCAAATTATTTGATTAGTTCACTACAGACATGCACTGTTCCTGAAAGGAAACAGCAGGACAATCTTATAATTATAAGAGAATTATTTTCCAGAGGAGAAGCAGGGACTTTAGAAGGGTTCCTGTTAACATTGGATCAGAAGAAAGCTTTAGACAGGTTGTCACATTGCTTTTTATTTACAGTCCTTAAAGCATATGGGATACCTGTTACATTTGTGAATTGGATTCAGCAAATGTACAAAAAGACATATGTTATCCTGAATATGAATGGATGGCTAGGGGAAAAGACTTTTAATACAGAAAGGAGTAAGGCAAGGGTGTCCCCTAAGCTCTATATTATATGTATTTGCCATAGATATTCTGATTAGGCAAATAGTAAATAATGCAAGTATTAATGGTTTAGAGGTAATTTTCCAGACCCCAGTCATTAAGATATTATCCTATGCAGATGATATGGCCCATGTAGTCCCCCCCACCACGGTATCAGAAATTGAGTTAGTTAATGCTTAAGACAAATACTCAAGAATCTCAGGATCCCAGATCAACTTAGGGAAAAGCAAATGGGGTAACAATAGGTAAAACACCAGTGACCCCTTCAGGACAGGTAATAGGAGTTACAATTTCAGACCAAGCAATCCAGGTCTTAGGGATAGACTTCGGACCAGGAGATATGTGTGTACATAACTGGGACAAAAGCCTGACAAGAGCTACATGTCTAGTTAACACCTGGAAAGGTCAACAGCTATCAAAGAAAAGAAGAATAGTATTAATAAAGTCCTTGTTGCTCCCGGTATTTGTGTATTTGAGTTACATTTATCCACCTCCCTGTAGTAGATTTACAAACCTGTTAAGTACATTTTTTCAAGCTTTATGGGGGTCACGATTGAACCCAATTAAGAGGGAAATCATGTATCGCTCAGTTAAAAGAGGAGGAGTAGGGATGATAAATCCAGTTGCTTTTTATGTAAGCTTATTTATCTCTTATAACTTCAGGCAGGCTATGAAACCTGGGGTCATTTCATGGAAAGGTTTAGTAGAATACTGGCTAAGGCCTTGCCTTCCTGGATGAGAAAACAGACAGGGTAGACTATTAAATAAAATAGAAGCCCCTCAATATGGACTGCAAATGATAAAAACCTTAATAAAATAGGGGATTTCTCCCCAGCATGTCCTATTAAATGATAGGAAATCAGTATACAAACTGCTACTAGATTCTGAATGCACATCCAAGATTAATTTCCCTGATTGTCCACCAAACCATTTAAGTCTTGTGTTGCAACAACTGTCAAACAACAGAATCCCACCGTATGCATGGGATGCACTTGGCTGTGTAATTATGGCAGATTAAGTGTAAAAGGCAACAGCAAACATAAACAGATAAATGAAAGAATTTGCCCAAGGGAAACATGTCTTCAAATAACAGAAACTCAGGAACACCTATTTTCAATATGTGCATATATAAGGCCTTTTTGGAGTATCTTAGCTGAATACCTTAAGGAACCAAAGTTTTAAATGGTAGAATACCCCACTGTAATATATGGTCCAGTTTATAGTTCCTTTAGTAAATATCATGCTGATACAATTTATATTGTTTTTGTTCTTAAGTACTTTATTTGGCAATCATGTTGTTTATAGATTTTACAACAAAAGAAGGTATATTATACAGAACTGCTTCAGAATCTCAAAATAACCTTGGCCAAAGCAATGCAGTATGACATAGCTAGATTTCCACCAGAGAAAGTGAAGCATTTATGGGCTAACTGCATAGAATGGTGTAATTAAGTCTTAAAAACGACAAGGGGAAAAACTCTAAATAATGTTGATTTATGTGACAAAGTCAGTTTATTTTTTTTATCTTTTTTGTGTATTTGTTTTCATATGTTCTTACTTTATATGTTCTGATAATTTATTATTGATGTATGAACTGTAATGAAATCCAAACTTTTCAATAAAATTCCCCTACTCTTTCCTGCAGGGGGCGCTGAAGCACTGCAGGAGAGATGGCTGATCTCAGTTTTGAGCAGAACATTGGGGAGAGAGGACGTGGTGCAGATGTGGTGGTTGATACTTTGGATTCACATACTTGTATGAGAGCTGAAATACCTCCTATAGGGGAGGAAACCCTTCTTGGGGAAACCTCGCAGCTTGGTATGGAATCAAATTTGCAAGACATGGATGCTGAGGAGGAGAAATTGCAAGCAGAGCTGGCATTTAAAAAAAACAACAGTTATTGTGTTTCATTACAGTGGGTGAATGGGATTTCCTCACAAGTAAGCAGAAATTAGAGGAAGAACAAAAAAAGAGAAAGCGGTCAGTGGCTAGTCCTTCCCTGTTCTGCGTAAATGCTTACCGCAGGGGGCTAGTTCTGAACTATGCTTAGGTGCTTGTTCTGACCAAGTCTTCAGTGTGGAGGCATCAGTTTTGGAAGGCTCATTCCCAGCTGACTACACCCCGACTTCGGTTTGGACCCCTGATTTAGCATTACAACAAGCGGGATGGTTGCTACACTGGGATTACTGGGCCCCAGATCCTGCTATCCCCTTGCCCAGCTCTCCAGAAAGTCTAGTGTTACGACATCAGGAGGTCTCCACTTTACAGGTAACTGACACATCAGTGAATGCTTCTAAGTCCCTGACTATGGCAGCTGCTACTGCATGAGTTAAAAATGAGGCCGCAGTGGGACCAACTTTGCCAGCCACAGTGTCCCCAGTAGAATCTCCATTACCTACTGCTCTTTCAAATGCTGTATTACCTGATAAATTGACTCCTACTTTGCCAGATGTGCGGGATGGATGGAGTGCATTTTTTTCATGAAGCTCCACTTCCAGGTACATCTATACTGCTGTTGTCTGGGCAGGAGAACACGGGAGGGCAGGAAAGTCCACGGTCGGGCCCACAAAGATCTTGGACATTTGCTGGTCTTTTTCATAAGCTTGCAGAGGCTGCAAAAAGATGATTGTTGGTTCGTCTCTGATATAAAGGTACTGCTCCTATTGTGCCTGATAGGGTATGGATGGGGAAAACCTTGATTAAAGATTCCATGGGGTTTTCACCAGCAGATGTCTATGCCTTTATTCATGCCTTGGGGGATCAGACATATGACCTTAGTTTTTGTACGATGCAATCCCTGGATAAATTTTGGAAACTATACTATGTTTTGAAAGATATGGATATTTGGCTTGATTTCTTGGCAATACCTATAACTAAATCAACTATTAAGACTTTGACCATTCTTTTCTGCAATTAAGGAGCCTGCATTAATGATATAGTGTTTTGGTTGGAGAAAAAATGCACTGTCATGGAGCAACCCAGACCTATTATGGATGAGAATAGGTTTTGGAATGGGGATGGTTGTTTCAGGTCCAGCTCACACAAACAGAAGAGGGGATTCAACATTTGCCTAGTTCCTTTTTTCGGGAGCATGATCGGGGTGTTGCCTTCTATGCAGGACAGCCCAAAAGTTGTTACCGGTGTGGAGCTTTGGATCATTTGAGTGTCGACTGTGACAAGATTAACTGCTTTAACTGTGGTTTGTTTGGGGCATATGGTTCCTCAGTGTGCTGCATTTCCATTTTGCAACTTATGTGGCAAAGAGGAACATTCTTTTCAGGATTGCCCTTGGGCAGCTCACAATACGGAAGGGGAATCTGATCATGATTTCCTTTTGGCTAAAGCAAAACAGACTTTTGTACATTCCTTTAGTACTCCTACAGAAGGTAGTTTTCATCCTCATGGTCATGGGAGGGGCAGATGTAGTGGCTTTGGAGACGAGGGAGGTCTCAGCGATCTAGAACTCAGACTGTTAGATCGGAACCTAGTGTATTGGATATTTCTGGGTCTTTATGGGGTCAGAGATCATCCCAGACAAAAACTAGACAAGCATAAGTTACTCCATATGCTACTCCTCAGGGGTCAGCCCTTAGAACTGTAACATTAACCTTTTTTTTGCAGCAACAAGGTTCTACTGTTCCTGTTGAGATTCCTTCCCCTCATATAGTCTCTACATGGGAATTGCTGGGTTCCTTGGTTCCTTGTCCTTTAAATACAGTTCTTTGTGCAGACACTGTGGAGGTTGAGGATGAAATCTTACCTCTTCCTATTTCACAGGTGATGGTGGGGGAAGGGGTGGGATTGTTACTGTCCCCTCTTCCTTTGTCCAGTAGGTTTGCTGCCTTTAATACTTGGGGAGAACAGGTAGATTCTGAAATCCCAATGGAAGGTGTTGCTCCAGATCCTTTTCCCCCCTCTGGGAATTGCCTCCCCACCCCACCCCCAAAAACCCTCAAAGGCTAATTTCTCCCAGAAACGGATAACTCATTCTAGTGGAAAGGCGGCAATACTTTCTCCCTGAACCGTTATGTTTTAAGATTGCTATTTTGAATGTTAATAGTATACAATCTGTGAGAAAGCATCTTTCTACATTTGGGGTTTTAAAACACTTGCAGTATGATGTGTTTTTTCTCCAAGATACCAGATTGCATTCAGTTGCATAGATAAATCAGGTCTCTGCAACTTGGACCTGGGGACCGTTTTTCTGGTTGCTGGGTCCGGACACCTGTAGTGCTGTGGGGGTTTTATTTCACCTCTCCAGGAGTGAATGTTTATTGATTAGTGGATATTGAACCAGCTCATGCTTTGCTGTTAGATGTAGAATTAAATTCAGTACAATGTAGATTGGTAAATATTTATGGGTCACAATCCAAAGCGTTACGTATTGATTTGCTGAAAAAAGTACATCCCTTTTTGCATACTAGCTGACAAATAATTTTTGGGGGTGACTTATATTAATTTATCAAAAGACGGTCCTTCTGACAAAATTTATTATGACAAGGCCTTTTTACGTCTGATGATTGGACAAGTGGGGTTAAAAGAAGTGCAAGGGAGGGGGAGTCGAATTGTTCAACCTACTTTTTATAAGGGATCTCTCTTTTCCTGTACTGATATGATTTTTGTTAATCACGCTTTGCCAGTGTTTAAAATGCAATTGGTACTTGTAGAAACTTCTGATCATGTTTTATTAGGGATACATTTTGAATCCCCACCCCGCAGGATGGCTGGACCAGGGTATTGGAGATGAATTCTTCGAGTTTAACTGACCCTGATGTCCTACATGCATTAGTGGGTATGGTTCAGGAAAAGATCTTTAAACAATTTTTATGTGATGATGTTGGCAGATGGTGAGATGATTTCAAACTTTGTTTGAGTGTTTTTTTTTTTTAGGAAGAAGGGAGAACCAGATGAGCATCTGCATATTCAATTTACTTAGCACTTCGGGGTCGGCTGGGAGCACTATTGACTAAACTTCATTCTTGTTAGGATGATGTCCTTCTAGAGATACAGGAGATTAAAATATTGTTATCAGTATGATCATTTGCTGTCTTTAAGTAAGGAACAATCTTTTGATACTCAAGGGAAGTTGCAACAGGGTAAGCCTTTTATTAATAGTAAAAAGAGGAGAGAAAAAGTGAATGTCAGGCTTATTGAACTCACAGGTTGGGTCGATGGAGGATAATGCTGGTATTATGTCGGTATTGGAAGACCATGTGCAAGGTGTATTTGGGACTCCAGTGCCTGATTTATGTTTTGATAAACACATTTAATTGTCAGTTTCACTTCCACAGTTGATGTCAGAGATACAGGAATCTATGGTTTTGCCATTTTCTCATCAGGAACTGGATAAAGTGATTAAGGGATTGAGAAGGAATGTTGCTCCTGAGTCAGATGGGCTTTCTGGGAACATTTATAAAGTATTATGGCAGATCATACCTAAGGACATGTTAGCGGTTTATAATTTTTTTTTTACAAGATCAGAGTTTACCAACTTTATTATATGAGGGGCTTATGATTTTTTTATTTAAAACTGGAGATCGTGAGGATATCCTGAATTGGAGACCTATTACACTTCTAAATACAGAGTTTAAAATATTTGCTAAATTATTCAGTAATAGAATTGCCTCTGTCTTGGAGGGACTGATTATACTTACTCAATTTTGTTCGGTTCCTGGTCGAAAAATGACAGATGCTCTTTTATTATTGTGGGAATTGATGGAGGTTCCTAGTTTATCTGTGAGTGTACAGTAGATATTAGGGGATATGTTGTTAGTCTAGATCAGGTGAAAGCCTTGGATGGAGTTTCACATTCATTTTTATGGAATTGTTTGAGGGCTTATGGAATCCTGGAGATCTTTATTCAGTAGATTTGATTGTGTTATGCTTTGGCATATGTGAGGCCTTATGAAAATGGGTGGATGGGGATGAAGATTCAGGTCCAGAAGGGAGTTCAACAAGGCTGTTCATTAAGCCCTTTGTTGTATGTGTTTATGTTACATCATTTACTCCGTTTGATCCAGCATTCCCCCCTTGATATATGGGTTGAGGAAAGGGTGGGATTTGGAATATAAGGTATTGGCCTATGCAGACGATGTCTGCCTGCTTGTTAGGGATGGTTCATCCATCCAGTTAGCTTGTGGATTGCTTCAGGAAGTGGTCAAAATCATGGGGGCTAGTATTAACATATTAAAAACACATTGTTTGTATATTGCTGGATTCCCAGGACCAGGAATCCTGGTAGATGGTATTCCAGTTTCTGAGATTCCATGTCGTATCTTGGGGATTTAGTTTGGGGGGAGGATATGGTGAAGTTTAATTGGGAATGTGCCTTGTCGTTGGGACATGCTAAAGTACAGTTATGGAACAGGTGGAAAATGTCAAACAAAAGACGGGTCTTTTTGCTAAAAACTTTTTTTGTTACTGGTATTCTTATTTATTAGTTCAATTTTCTTTTTGGTCCAAGGTTTGGAGACCTTATTAATGAGTTGTTTTTTCACTTGTGTGTGGGTCAGTAGATTAAATCCTGTGAAGCGCAACATTCTTTATAAATCACTGAAGGCTGGTGGTCTTAATATGTTGCATCCCAGTGTGTGTTTTTTTTACAGTATTTTTGCATAATAATCTTCTTCCATTGATAAAGGGTACTGCTAGGTTTTGGGGGAGTTGGGGGTATGAAGTGTTGACAGGGGTTTGGGAGAATGGACGTCAAACCATTTTTTACATAAAAATAAATGATGTCCCCATCTGGTGAAGAGATGGGAAGGAGTTTTTAAAGCTTTGAAGAAATGGGGAATAACAGTGGATGCGTCTCTTTGCCTTTCTAGGAGGGCTTTTTATGAAGATATTATTTTATGGTGTTTTGAAGAAAATGTTTTTACAAGATTTTCACAGGTAGATCAGAAGCAACTGTCCAATTATGTGACTAATGATTGAATCGCAGTACAAATGTGGGATACTGTATGGTTGGGGATTCATGGCTGAATTAACGTGAAGGGCAATCAGAAACATAAAACTTTACCAGAACGTTATTGTCCGAGGGACCATTGCATCTTAAAGATTGAGACGATGGATCATTTATATTTTACATGTCCATATGCGATACAATTGTAGGACATTGTAAAAAACAGATGGAAATTTGTGGGCCCAATTCCGCTAGTCCCTAGTTTGTTGTTTTATGGGATACTTCCAAAATCACATGTTAAAGTACATCAAGGAATGCTTCGTATTATTTATATTCATTTTCTTTATTGGATGTGGATAGGGCGTGTAGATTGGTATTGCAACAGCAGTACAGAATGGCTCTGGAACTTTTTTATATGATTTGCATGGCTTTACATAACTGGAAACAGACCAAACAATGTGTTTGTAGTTTGGATCTTTGGGCCCAGTTTTGGAGTGATTTTGATCTTATTTAGAGGTCATTTTTACTGTTGTATGTGATTCTATTGATTTTTGGGTTCAATTTTTTTTTTATTTTTGGTCTTTAGGAGGCTCAATTTGATTGCCATGTGATTTGACAATTAACCCCCTGCTCGCAGTATATATGGGGGGGGGGGATTAGTTATGTTTAGGAATAGTATGTTGTGAATAATTTATCTCTGTTTTTCCCCCTTTTTCTTTTCCTACCTGTTTTTCTTCATATGAAATATTACTGTTTAGTTTTTATAGAATAAATATTTTTTATGGATGAAGGATTATTACCCTACTGCTCTAGTGGGGAGGGATATGTTTATGAGAAGTTGATTTGTTTCCTTTTTGGGACTGCAATATGAAGTACCTTGTTAGATTCTTTTTTTGTTTCATTGTTAGATTTTTATTCTGTTCTGTATATGACTTTTTTTTTCTCTTGTTGATTATCAATACTACCCCAACATTTCTTTTGGTGGGGGGGAGGATCCTGACAGTTATAGGATATGTTTTGTGTTTTACAACTGTTTTCTAGAAATGATATCAAACAAGTATGATTGTAATACTTATTTTTTATGACTTTGTATATTGCTTTTGTGTGAATTAACATTGTTTTGTATTTTTTGATTTTGAAGTTTATAATAAAAATTCCCCTACTCTTTTCAAGAAGTGCCATGGATCTTTAACAGCCACCTGAACTACCACCAGAACAGGCAGCTGAAACCTCGGTTTAATGTCTCATCTGAAAGACAGCATCTCAGAAGTGCAGCACCCCCCCTCATGCTGCACTGCAGTGTCAGTACTAGGATATTAGCCCAAGTGCCTGGTGTGGGGATAGAACCCACAGATTGAGCCACTGACACATGCTGAGCCACTGACACATGCTGAGCCACTGACATGGCCTGTATCAGTGGGTAAGGTACTATCTGATGCTATAAATGTTCAAAAATTCAGATATTGTCTCCAGCATCCAAAATGTGGCTAGAGGCTTCATGTGAAAGGTCCATATTTTTTTTATTTAATTTATTTATTGAAATGTTTCACTAGGAGGGCATACTGAACAACAAGTTGCTCATCTCATGGTGCAACCTGGGGGTGAAGGGGTTACATAGGGTTGTGAAGGATGATCAGTTACAATAGTATGTGTGTAGTACACACAGTACAACATTGTAAGATTATGCAACAGTTAGAACACAAGGTGTTGTACAATAAACAGTAGTGGAACATTGGGTAAATTACAATACATGTTCTAAATCATACAAAAGAATATATTAATGTACAAAACAGTAATAATGCAACAGAACCATTATAGTGCTTGAGTGTACCAAGAGCACGCTTGAGGTAGTACGCAAGTGCTGTTGGAGTAGAAAGGACGGGGTAGATTGTGCACACAGGTTACCCAGAAGGGCAGGTGGAGAAGACAGCAGGAGAGGCAAGAAGTGAATATGAGGAGAAGGGGTAGCCATTTCCTGATTCCCCCCTTCAGGATGTTGAGAACTCTGCCAGGGGGTATATTTGCCATATTTGCAGGTACCAATGGAAATAAGATCTAAGGGGAGTCACGTGATGCAGGCAGTGAAGTAGTTGGGCCTTTTGCAGTGCTCTGGGTCCTCAGTAACAATTTAATTTAAAATGCAAGATCTGCCAGCCAGGTGGCACTGAGGGCTGAGGCACTGGATGCTTTACCTCACGGCACGCCAGCGACCTGGGTTTGAGAACGAGCTCAGGTCATCCAGATGTCAGCAGTGGGGGGGAGGCAGAGCTGGATTGAGCTGCCAACAGGCAGACTCCTCTCCGGGGAGGTGATGTGGCATGCCTCGGCCAATGGCGACTCCTAGTGGAAGCTGTGAGTGGCACGGGCTACAGGCATCCAAGGTGCTAGGTAATGGGATGGCGGAAAGGATCTGTTACCAGGGCTGTAGGGCTCATGCGTGCCTCCACATACATGCCCTCCTACTCCTGAGGCTCCTGGGTGAAAAACCAGAGGAGAAAACACTGGTGGCTAGCAGGATGAGGACCGACTCCCTGCAGGATCTGCTCCCGGGCCGGGTACAAGGTGACCACCGGCTATTCCGAGAGACGGGTCTGGGGGAGTCATTTGGAATGGGGTGGCCGACCAAAGGAGACAAAAATAAAGATGTGATTAAAAAAATGCAAGATCTGACTTCAGTTACTGAATCTCTCTCTCTTTGCTCCAATAGTACAGCACTAGAAGACAGTGATGGCTGTTTCCCTGATGGAAATTCATCCAGGGAAACAGAAAACGCAGATTTGTTAGAGGGGCCCAATGAGGAACCACTTCTGACCCTAGATGCAAAATGAACTTGCCGGAGTAATTCCCCTATGCAAGTCTTGCTAGCATCACAGGCTTCAGAGTCAGAATCGACTACCATCTCCTACATGGCCCTAGATGCATCTATGATTAAAACAGCAGTTTTAGCAATATTAGATGACCTAAAAGAACTGAAACCAACAATGAATTAAATAATACGCTGGGTTACAGATGTAGAAGCCAGGGTATCATCAATAGAGGATAAGCAAGCTAAATTGGAGCCAGCCATGATATCCTTTAACCACAGGCTGGGAAAGTTAGAAGACAAAGTGGACGACCTCGAAGGTCATAGTAGAAGAAATAACCTTGTTATTGTCAATCTGTCGTAAGGCCAAGAGGGTCATAACATAGTGGATTTTCTACAAAAATTCTGTATGAAAGTGGCCGGCCCGAGCCCTAATGGTTCAATATATATCATAGAACGGGAACATAGGGCCTTGCTAGCTAAACCTCCCCCACTGGATCCACCATGGTCAACAATTTTCAGAATGCTCAACTATTTGGGCAAGGATCATGTTCTTTAAGCAGTTCACCAGGTGGCTGAAGTACCATGGGAGGGTAAATCTTTGAAAATTGTGTCAGACCTTACTCTCCAAGTTCGCCAAGCGATGCAGACCTTTTTGAGCTATCTTACCTAAACTGTGAGCTGCACAGGAAAAACATAGGTTACTATACCCAGCCAGGCTTGAGGTACAATTGCAAAAGGGAACCTACAGATCTGATATAGCCGATCAAGCCAAGAGAAAACTTGCCTAACTGCTTACAGATTTATTCAAAACCTAAATGAATAGCTCTACAGGGGGTGATTAACCTGTTAAGATTCCACTGGTTTCTTCATGACTGAATGGACTTTTGATGTCCTCATATGTATTAAGAGCAGCCCTCAGTCCTGTTAACCTCAAGTTCTGAGAATGTGGATGGGCTTCATGTTTTTTTTTTACAGGTCTCAGTTTGCACTATTCTCCCATCTCATCAAACACATTAGAGGGATTTATTTTCATGGTTTTGTTGGTGGGCTTCGAGGGGGAGGAACATTTTGGACTTTTGTTAAACTAACAGTATAATATAGGCTATTAGTTGGTCTAATTCTGAACCTTGAGCCCCCCCCCCGTGAATGCTCAGTATAACTTCTAGTTGAAGATGGACACATACAATTGTTCAAATGTTCTTGTAGAGTTTCAGTATTGTTATTGTTAGACCAATTAGAGATTACTGGTTAGCAATGTATCTCTCTTTTTTTCTGTTATTAGATCTATGAATTATGGTGTCTATATTATTGTGGAGCATGGAAACTGTTAATGGGTGCTCAATACTGAGAGTGCACCATTCCTTAAGCACTGACTACAGGAAAAAGTAAAGAGGGAGGTTGTGTTTATTCCATATTGTTTAGTCAATGTGGCTAACTGGCTGGTCTGTTTCCTTTATTATTACTGATATATGAAAGCATCAAGGCTTCTCAAAACCCTAATCTGTGGGGCAGATTAATTGCTCAGTTTTGGCAATATTTATACTTTAGTTCATTGCCAACTTTTCCCTTTTAAGTTTTACATATACCTGGCACAGATTGGAAGGAGTAATTAATATTATTTTACCTCTCCTCTATGCACCCCATGGGGAACATATAGGCTATTGGGAGAAATGTATGCTCCTCCATTTGTTATATTTTAAATCTTGACCCTACATTTAAGGGTGCTCTACTTGCTTGTATCTCTTAAAATAATTGTTATGTTAAAATATAGTTAATATAATGTGGGTTTTTGCACTTTTTTTAGCACATATATGTTTGTTGGTTTAACCCAGTATAGTAAGATAAGACCAGACAGATTCAGTAGATGCTTGATTCTGTTGTGCATCAATGGGTGGTAAACTCTTGCAACATTTCTGTCATGCTATAATACTGCCTATTGTGGACCTGGAGCCTTCATAATTTGCCTTAGGGCTGGTTGGAAATGAATGGGCATAAGGCCTGGAGATTACTTTACAGACTAAATTTAGTTTATTGAGTGTTTTTCATATGTTGTGGTTTGATATGGGCGTTGCTTTTTGTAATGGAGGATGGGAAGGGTTGGGGATAGGGTACAGCGCGGTACCTACAGAAAACGAGTTACCTCTATTACAGCTAAGATTGTTAAGTTATGGTTCAGGGAGTTAATTTAATAACCTGGAATATTAAATATGGTAGAGACAAACAGAAAAAAAATATTAATGATATTGCAGCATCTACCTAGATTTTCTCCACAGGTAGTATTTGTACAAGAGCAAAACAAAATGGTTATAATAAATGCAGGCTGAAAATAGAAAATAGAGTTAACACTCTATTTTCTTTTTCAGTGTGCATTTAATATAACCATTTTGTTTTGCTTTTAGACCACATGCTGATGCAGTGCCTTGTTTTTGTTTTTTACATTTTGTACAAGAGACCTATCTCTCTGAATTTCAAACTGCCTAAACTTCAGAAAATGTTGGTGTCAGGTGTATGGTGCAGGAAAGAATTCTAGAAAGGAGGGGTGCTATTTTAATTGCTAAATCCCTGCCAATCCACTGTACAAAAGAGATAAAGGATCTTGAATGGAAGTTTTTGTTCCTCTGAGGTGTACTAGGAAATGTTGAACTGGTCCTGGGTACCATATATGGTTCCAACATTGATTCACCTTTTTTTTATGAAACTGGCCTCAGTTCTGGCACCTTTATCTAACCTACCTTGTCTTTAGGGAAGGGATTTAAATTTAGTTTTTGTTAATGACATTGATAGATCTTACAGGACCTCAGCAGGTCTGTCCCTTGCACAGAGACCACTAAGGGACTTAATTGATACTTTAGGACTGGCTGACCCTTGGAGGATCTTAAACATGATCTCTACTGATTTTACATTCTACTTAGTTCCGCACAAAGTTTTTTCCAGGTTGGACTATTTCCTCACAAACAAAACAATGTTATCTTGGGTCAGAGACTGCACAATACAATCTAGGATGGTCTCAGACCTCTCCTTAGTTCAGTTTGCCATAGATTTTTCCCAGATTACTTCTCGTCCCCATACATGGTCCTTAAATAATCTTCTCCTTAAGGACCAAGCCTTAGTGGACTGGTTTTGCAGTTTTATGCGCCAGACCATTCAACTGAATTTAAACTCCATTCCAAGCTCTGATGTACTCTGGGCAGCATTGAAGTTCATCTGGATGGGTGAATTAATTCACCTGGCAATATATAGTATACAGACAGTCTGGTCCCAAGTCAATATTTGGCAAAGGCAAATCAGGTCAATAGAACGGTCACTTTCCCTGACTTTACCAGAGGCAGATCGTAATAACCTAGCAGGACTTCACACACAATACTCAATCTATCTAATGGATAAAGTAGATAAGGTAACCTTTCATATGAAGGCTACCTATACTGGGCAAGGTGAAAAAGCAGAAAAGCTATTGGCGATGAGGTTAAAGCAACAAAGCTCATCCAGGTGGATTTCGGCACTAGCACATCCAGATACATGGAATGTTATCAGTAATGCGAAGGAGATCTTGGAAATTTTTTGACATTATTACCAGACACTATCTACTCCTTCTTATGTGGTTGCAATGGATGATCCACAAATGTTTCAGTTTTTAGAACTGGCCCAATTGCCTTCTCTTACTTTAGATCTGCAATAGAAATTAATTGGTCATATTACAGAACATGGAGTTCATCAGGCAATAGTTTCCTTGCCTCTGGACAAAATCAAGAACCTGATGGTTATACGGCCTTGTTCTACAAACATTTTTGCAATTTTAGTCCCACTCTTCACCTCCTTAATTAATTTTTGATCAGCTGCTCCTGTCATCAAAAAGTTCTTGTTTGAGGCCCGTATTATTTTATTACCAAAAACCTGGGAAATATCCTCTCAACCAGAGAGCTATAGCACTATCTCACTCTTTAATAATGATATAATAACTGGTCAGCAATTTTTTTCTATGGGCTGAACCAGTTACAATTTACCATTATAACGGCGAGCACACACCCAGTCAATCAAAAACAGACGCTCTCTCATTGGCTCTTCACCTCATATGGGGCAGGCTAATCGTGTTTCAAAACATGGCATCTCCATATCCTGAGAAGTGAGGAGCCACCAGACAGAGAGTCCTGTTGTTTTTACTTTATTTTATTTTAAACTACTTACAATTTAACAACAGAAAAAAATTATATCTGGCTGATCATGCCGTTCGGCACCTACAGCAGAAAATAACTACTTGGGGAAGGGCTCCAGCAGATGCCAAGCTGCCAGACCGTGGTAAGCAGTGATCACGATCATGACGCTCTTTCTTCACAGAAATCCAGGAGTGGATGGCTTTGAGATGGTTGAGGTTGAATTCAGTAAAGACTAAGGTGTTAGTGGAGGATCTGGGCCACCGGATAGAGGGCTGGGGGTGGGGTTACCCTTGGGACTGGTTCTTGGGGGTCTCCCACTCCCAACCTCTGAACGGGTGTGAAACCTGGGGGTAATCTTTGACGAGGGTCTGACACTGCATTCACTGGTGTCAGCCATTGTTAAATCCTCATTTTATCACCTGAGGAATATCTCCAGGTTTAAGCATCTAGTTCCATCCAGTGACCTTCCTACTCTAGTCCATGCCATCTGTGTTCTCTCACCTGGTCAATTGCAATGCCCTTTACCTAGGACTTCCTGGGGTTGATATTTACCACCTGCAGTTGGTGCAGAATGTAGCGGCCTGGCTACTGACAAGAACTTTTCAGTGCTGCGTGAACTGCACTGGCTACCAGTTCAGTGGTGAATCACCGTCAGAGTCAGACTTCTGACTTATACAGCCCTACACGGACAGGGCTCAGACTACCTGAAAGAACTCCTGGTCACTTACTGCCCAGGATGATCGCTCCCCTCGACTGACGAGGGGTTACTAGATTCCAGGGGTTTGTTTAAATTCTTCTGGGGCCTGTACATTTATGCACACTGCCCTGATCCTTTGGAATTCTCTACCCCATCAGATACGTGAGTGCCCGACCGTGGAGGGATTTAAACAGGCACTCAGAACTGCTTTATGGAGTCGAGTGTTTGGGGATTAGTTTTATTTTATTGGATATTTCTAAATATTTTATTCTGTTTAAATACTTGTAATTTTAAATTGAAGTTGTTTTAAAGTATATGTAAGGTGCCTTGGTGTTTGAAAGGCACCATATAAATAAATATGATTTGATTTTGATTTGATTTGAATGAAAGCCCAAAATAAATTTAAAAAAAAGCAGCCGTACAAAAAAACTGAAGGAGGGGGGGAAAAAATATTATTTTAGGCAGAGAGAAAGAGAGAGGGGGAGGAGGATTGTGTGTGTGTGTGTGTGTCTCAGCATCTGCATTCTGAAACAGCAATTATAATTGAATAGGATGGGGAAGGTGTTAATTTAGAATTACTTGTTTTGGTGTGGGATGCTTTAATAAACCCACTGGTCTTTGTCCTCAGGGTTTATGTAGCATCCCACACTTTGGGCAAACATTAATTTCTCATTAAACACACTTCCCCATCCATTATTGTATATATAAAGGTATATGCACAAATTTTAGCTAGACATATGTCCACAATTTGGCCTATCCTAATCAGCCCTGAACAAACAGGCTTTCTTTCAAGTCATAATGTGAGCGATCATTTTAGGAAACTCTTCTATCTCATCCCTGCATCTGGGGACCCTGGCCTGGGAGCAGCCCTGGTGTCCCTAGATGTAGAGAAGGCCTTTGACAGGGTTGCTTGGCCATATCTATTTACTGTTCTTAAACAATATGGGTTTCCTTATGATTATATTCATAAAATTCAGATACTGTATTCTTGCCCATCAGTTAGGGTGTCATGCAATTGTTCAAGCCCTTTTTTCTTGCTAGAGGGACACGCCAAGGCTGTCCCTTATCCCCATACCTATTTAACCTCTATATTGAGCCCCTGATATGTTGGTTGAAATTGGACAAAAAGGTTAAGGGTATCTCAATAGGGAACCAAAAGTATAAAATCTCAGCCTTTGCATATGATTTGTTTTTAGTGCATGTAGCCAACTGGTGTTCATCCTTGACAGAGGCCTTTGCTATTATTAATGATTTCAGTTCCTTTTCTGGCTATAAATTAAATAAAAATAAAACACTAGTTTATTCTTTGTCTCCCTCCTGTACCAGATCTTCAGTACTGGAGATGGGCTTACAGTGGGACTAATGCAATACTCTACCTGGGCATTACGGTAACCCATGATTTGTCTAAGCTGACAGCAATTAATTTTGATTCTGTGATTAAGAATCTGGCAGAAGACCTCCAGTGATGGCAAGCTTTACCTCTGTCCTTATGAGGGAGAGTAAACGTGGTTAAAATGATGGTGCTTCCTCACCTTTTGTGTGCCCTGACTATGCTTAATTTACCACTACCTAATAAATAGTTTACGGGGTTACATTCTCTATGTTCGAAATTTTTATGGGCTGGGAAAAACCCAAGAAGTTCCTACTCCAAACTGACTAGGGCAATGAAGTAAGGAGGGTTATAGCTTCCAGACTTTTTTTGTACTACTTAGCAATCCATAGCTCTAAATATTTTAAAAGGGATCAGCCTAAGTATGATACAGACTATTCACCAGATTAGCAGGTTATTGAACAATCACATTTTAAGAAACACCACCTTTCCCCAGCTGCAGTACACCATCTCTCTTTAGTTAGTTTTCCCAAAGATCTTAATGACTTATCGGTTTGGGTGGGACCTGCATGCTCATATGCAGCTATGCAGAAAGTTTGGATTGAAGGAGGTAAAAGATCTTTCCCAGCCATTAAAAAATAATCCTAGTATTTGTATAGCTGGAAAACTCATTCCAGCATCATTTTGCCCTACACTGGCAGAAGCTGTTCTCCAGGACCTTGTTTCAGAGGACCACATATTGCCACTTATAAGACTTCAGTTCAAATTTGTTGTATCTTATAGAGAGACATTTAAGTTGATCCAGATTTGGTCTTCGGTGGCTCAATTCCTTGGTCCCTATCCCTGGAACTCTCAAGCAGGATCCTGGTTTCATGACTTGACTTCATTAGCTTCCTGCCCCAGACTAGTCTCGGGGCTATATAAAGAACTGCGTTCATAGGCGAATAAGGTGGTCTCTCTTGTAGCCTTTTATTGGAAATCAGCTTGATCAATAGCTAAACCTCTAGTGGCATAATATTTGGACCAATGTTAACCATTACGTTAAGCAAGAAAGATTCTGTCTCCTTCAGTTTAATGTTTTACATAATCTTTATCTTACTCCAAGCAAATTATATCAAATGGGTAAAAACCCGTCCCCAAATTGTGATGTGTGTGGAGAAAGAGATGGATCCTTGGTTCATAAGTTGTGGACTTGCTCTAAGATTAAGGGTCTATGGCAATTAGTGCAGTCTAAACTACAAGCTATATTCCCCCTGTCTGCCTATTTTACTCCTGAGATGTATTTGCTAGGGGATTACTTCAGGATACCATCTATAGACCATAAATGTTACATAGCACTGATGACGTTAGCAACCAAATTAATTATTTTGCACCATTGGAAGGGTAATTGGAAGCCCACATTTGTTGAAAGGTACCAGGAGTTCCTCACAGCTTTAGCAGCAGAACGAGCAATTGCATGGTTCACAGGGGCCTGGTTTAAATTCCATAAATGTTGGTCACCTTTTTTATTCCTGGCTCCTACAAATATGATGTTAAATTTATATATATTATCTAGGCCTACCCCTTAGAGAATCTCTACCCAAAGGGAAATGTTTCTGCCTTGTGATCTCAACTTTTGACCTTTATATTATGCATTTTTTTTCATTCCTGGGGGTGCTGCACTGTGGGTTGGGGGGCTAGGGTTAGGGAGGGGAGTGGAGAGGATCTTAGTTTATGTTTCTGATTATTTTATGATAAACTCTACCTACCCATCCTTGTATGTATTCATTCATATATTTACTTCTGTATAGGATGTTATTTTTAGGTTTGTTTAATTTGTGTAACTTGAATAATTTAATAGAATATACTAAATTATAAAACAAATCAGATCTAAGAATATTAAATGCAGATTGGATATCTGTGAAAGTGTGGAATTCTGAATTCTGAATCACGATACAGTTGGCCAAGTCATAGTACTCCCTTATCTCTCCATTGTTTGAAGGCAGGGTCTTCACTAGTGGTAGGAAACAATGGATATTGTACTCTTGGGGTGAGAGTAGATATCATATGAACATACAAACATACAAAGAAGCCAGCAGAAGAAGGCCATTTTGTCTATCAAGTCTGCTCATATTGCAGGGTCCATAGCTTAAGCTACTGCCCCTGCCCTCAATCCCCACTCCTCCCATCCTCCCTACCCATGAACCTCACCTTTCACCTATGCCTATCAAAGCCTTTCTTAAAGCTGTCCACTGTCTTCAACAAGATGACCTCCTCTGGCTGCACATTCCAAGTGTCCAATGCCCTCTCTCTGAAGAAGTGCTTCCTGACCTACCTCCCACCCTCCAGCTTAAGACTGTGCTCCTTAGTGTTATGGTTGCCACTCAGCTTAAAGAGACTATCCTTATCAACCTTATGTATCCTTTTCAAGTACTTGAAGGTCACAATCATGTCCTCTCTCTCTCTCCTGTCTTCCAGGGAATACATGTTCACTGCCTTCAACCTCTCCTCATATGCCTTACCCTGCTGACCTGCTATCATCTTTGTAGCCCTCCTCTGGAACATCTCCAGCAGGTTGATGTCCTTTTGAGGTATGGGCACCAGTACTGAACTCCATACTCTAGATGCAGCCTTAGCAGTGACCTGTACAAGGGCAGTATAACCTCCTCTCCCCTACTACTGATCCCCCTAGATATGCATCTCAGCATCCTGTTTGCCTTTGCCTCTGCTTTCTTGCACTGCATGAAGTGCTTCAGGTCACTACTGATCATCACTTCCAGGTCCTTTTCATCTTCAGATGCAGATACTCGGCTCCACTAAGGTAGTACTCTGTCCTGTGATTCTTAGTGCCAATATTCATAACTTCACATTTCTTGGCATTGAAGCCAAGCTGCCAGATCCTGGACCACCTCTCTAGCTTTTCCAGATCTTCCTGTAGGTTCTGTATCCCTTCAGCTGTGTCCACTTTCCTGCAGAGCTTGGTGTCATCCTGGAATTGGCACATTTTGCCCTTAATGCTATTCCCAATGTTATTGATAAAGACATTGAACAACATCGACCCCAGCACCGAGCTCTGTGGGACCCCACTGGTTACCTCTGGTGCCAGATAACTCTCCCCCCACAACCACCCTCTGGGTTCTGTCCCTCAGCCAGTTTTTCCCCATTTTGGCAATCTTTTTCCCAATCCCAAGATCCACCAACTTCCTGATCAACCTTTTGTGGGGCACAGAGTCAAAGGCCTTGCTGAAATCAAGATAGAGGATGTCTACCGCTTGGCCCCTGTCTACTGCCTTAGTGACACCATCAAAGAAGTCAATCAGATTTATCTGACAGGATCTCCCCTCCATGAATCAATGCTGCCTCACATCCGGGAGACCATTCTCTAGATATTCCACCACCCTTTCCTTTAGTATGGTCTCCATGAGCTTGCACACAATGGAGGTCAGACTGACTGCTCTGTAATTCATTGGGTCATCCGTGGGACCGCTTTTGTGGAGGGGCACTACATGTGCTGTTTTCCAGTCCTATGGCACCACATCTGACACTAGTGAACTATTAAATAGGTCTGCCTGTGGCCCTGCCAGCTCTTCTGCCAGTTCCTTTAGTACCCTTGGATGTACTCTGTCCAGGCCTGGTGATTTGTCCACCTTCAATGCCAGCAGCCCCTCCCTAACTCTATCTTCCTCTATCACTACATCTGTGTTCCCCTCCCCCCTTGCTCCTCTTTTCCCTCCTGAAGGCACTGGTCCATCCTTCTCCTGGTAAAGATGGAACAGAATTATTAATTTAGTATCTCTGCTTTTCCCCCATTATCCTCCACCCAATCCACCCCTTTCTTAAGTCTAACAATCAGTTCCTTCTTGTCCCTTTTCTCACTTATATAGTGAAAGAAAGCCTTCTCCATCTTCTTAATTCCTTCAGCTATCTGCAGCTCCCTCTGTGCCTTTGCTTGCCAGACTTCCTTGCTTGCCTCACTAGCCAACCTTAGGTAATTTTCCCTATCCACCTCTCTCTTGGTCTACCTGAATTTTATACAGGCCAACCTCTTTTCCCTTACTGCTGAGGCAACCCCAGAACTGAACCAGCTGGGTGCTTTGGCCCTTGTATTTTCCCCCTGAGCATAATGCACTCATCTATGGCAACCATTATTCCTTCCTTAATGATGAACCACCTTTGGTCCACCCCATATCTGCTGTGATGCCCACCAGATGGCTCTTTAGCACTTTGCCTATTTTCCTGAAGCCCGCCTTCCTGAAATCCAAGATTTTGGTCTTAGTTGCATTAGGAATGGTGTTATCCCTAAAATCCCTTGGCTTCCAGCTTATTCCTTGTCTCTTCCAGTATCTCTTTTGCTGTACCCTGTTGTGCCATCCTGCTCTGCTATGTTCAGACTCTGAGCTGTTTCACTCCCACTTCAACTGTGATGCAGTGTTACAGAATTCTCTGCCTCTGTAACAGAATCTACTGTTTTATCTGTAAAACCGACTGTGTGATATATAAAAATCTCACCCTTGCACCTTGACTCTGTATTTGCAAATTGCTACCTCTGTGCTTGCTCATTCTGTATAATTTTGTAACTATTATATATGCACCTTGTATTCAGTATATTTATTGTGTTCTACAGACTATTGTAAAGTGCTATTGTGCACTTGTCTGTTTCTGTTATGTATTGTTTTCCTGGTTCTCCCCTTTTACTCTCCCCCAGGTCACCCCTGAAAAGGGACATTCTGTCTCAGTGGGCCTACCCAGTTACAAAAATTAAAATAAATAAATAATGTTATGGTACCAACTAACATAGAAACATAGAAACATAGACTCTGATGGCAGATAAGGACCACTTGGCCACCTAGTCTGCCCATTTCCCTACCTAGTGGATAAGCTGCAGATCCTAGTTAACCAACAGCCTACTTCTTCCTACCCCCCACTAGAATTGCCTTATGTCTGTCCCATGCATTCTTGAATTTCCCCACTGTTTTTGACTCTACGACCTCCTCAGGAAGGCTGTTCCATGCATCTACAACCCTCTCTGTGAAGAAATACTTCCTCACATTACCCCTGAACCATCCACCCCTCTAGCTTCACATTGTGCCTCCTTGTTCTCGCACATCTCTTTTTCTGAAAGATGCTACCCTCTTGGACTTTGTTGATTCCCTTGAGGAATTTGAAAGTTTATATCATGTCCCCCCTCTCCCTCCTTTCCTCGAGGCTATACATCTTAAGCTCCTTTAGTCTTTCTTCATATGTCTTCTGGTACAGACCCTGCAACATTTTGGTTACCCTCCTCTGGATAGCCTCCACCCTGTCTATGTCTTTGTGGTGATGGGGTCTCAAGAACTGTACACATTACTCCAGATGTGGTCTTATTAACTGCCTGTACAGAGAGACAACAACTTCCTGTTTTCTACTGGTAATGCCACTCCCTATGCATCCTAGTATCCCCCCAGCCCTGCTTACTGCCTTCTCACATTGCTTGCCCACCTTTAGGTCATCTGATATGACTACCCCCAGGTCACTTTCCATGTTTGTTGTTGTATCTCACCCCCCCACTGTGTACTCTTCCCCTTGGATTTTGTTTCCCAGGTGCATTACTTTGCACTTCTTTGCATTGAATCTAAGCTGCCATACATTTGACCATTTGTCCAACCTTGCCAAATCCCTTTTCATCCTTTCCACTCTATCTTCCATATCAACCCTGTTGCAGATCTTTGTGTCATCTGCAAAGAGACATACTTTTCCTTCCAGTCCCTCTGCAATGCCACTTATAAAGACATTGAAAAGGACTGGACCCAGTACTGAACCCTGTGGTACCCCACTAGTAACCCTCCTTTCTTCACTATGGACTCCATTTACTATTACCCTCTGTGTCCTGTTGTCCAGCCAGTGTTTTACCCAGGCTACTACCCTGGGACCCACTCCTAGGCTGGCTAATTTGTTTATTAATCTTTTGTGCAGGACTGTGTCAAATGCCTTGCTAAAGTCTAGGTAGGCCATGTCCACAGCCCCTCCCTGGTCTACTACTTTGGTCACCCAGTCAAAGAAATCAATTAGATTTGTCTGACATGATCTTCCTGCTGTGAATGCATGCTGCCTTGTGTCCTGTGCCCCACTGGCCTCTAGATACTCAACAATTCTTTCCTTCAGAAGTGATTCCATCATTTTCCCTACCACTGAGGTCAAACTGACAGGTCTGTAGTTTCCTGCTTCTTTCTTGCTCCCACTTTTGTGAAGGGGTATCACATCTGCCCTCCTCCAGTCCTCAGGTACCACACCATCCTCCCATGGTTTATTAGAAAGGGTAGTCAGTGGTGTTACTAGTTCTTTCCTTAGTTCTTTTAGAATTCTGGGGTGAATCCCATCAGGCCCCATTGCTTTGTTCACCTTCAGTTTTAAGAGTTTTTTCAGAACCCTTTCTTCTGTGAAAGGACTAATTTCAACACCCCTATCCAGAGTGTTTCTATTGACTGGATTAGATATTTCCCTCTGCTGTTCCATTGTGAATACTGAGCAGAAGTATTTGTTTATTATCCCTGATTTTTCACTGTCACTCTCTGCCTAACCACCCTCCTCTTTATTCAGCCTCAGCATCCCTGCCTTAGTCTTTCTTTGCTCCCTAATGTACCTGTAAAAGTTTTTATCCCCTTTCTTAACTGAGCTGGTTATCTTTTCCTCGGTTTGGGCCTTTGCTATTCTAACTGCCTTCCCCACTTCCTTCAGCTTTAACTGGTACAGTTCTTTGTCCTGCTCCTTCTGTTTTCTTATAGTTCCTGAATGCTATCTTTTCTCATTAACCTTTCCCACCACTTCTTTTGAGAACCATAGTGATTTTTTCTTTCATTTTGATTTATTTGCTTCACACAAAGGCTTGTTGCCCCTGTGATGGCAGTTTTGAAGTTTCCCCATTGTTGCACCACCTCTCCTTCTTGTCTGTTTGCTAGTGCTTTTCTGATTCACTCTCCCATTTTGACAAAATCTGCCCTCCTGAAGTCCAATACCTTCACTTCTGTATGGCTTGACTCTACAGCTAAGTTTTTTGTGAACCACACTGTTTGGTGGTCTCTTGTTCCCAGATGGCAACCCACTTCTAGATCTGAGATCCTTTCTCTGTCCCCATTTGAGAGTACCAGGTCTAAGACTGCTCCCTCCCAAGTGGATTCCAAAACTAGCTGTCTGAGGCATGCCCCCTGTAGGGCATTGAGAACGGCCCTGCTCTTGGATGTGGCTGCAGCAAAAGTGCTCCAGTTAACATCTGGCATATTCAGGTCCCCCACTATCAATATCTCCCCTTTCTCTGCCATCCTAGGGATGCCTTCTGTCATTTCCTTGTCCATTTCCTCCCCCTGAGACTGGGGTCTGTATACAACCCATGTGCGGATTGTGGTGCAATTTTCAGTCTCCAGGGTGACCCACAGTGCCTCCTCTCCTCCCTGTTTACCTTTTAGTTCAGTTGCTTTGACCCCTTCCCTTACATAGAGAGCTACTCCTCCTCCTCTTCTACCCTCCCTGTCCCTCCTGTAGATTGTGTACCCTGGTATGCTGACATCCCAGTCATGGTTCTCTGTGTACCATGTTTCTGTGACTGCTACAATATCCAGGCATCCCTCTTCAATAAAAGCCACCATTTCAGGGAGCTTTTACCTAGACTACGGGCATTGGTACTCATTGCCCTCCATTTTGTTTGGCCTTATTTCTCTTTGCTCCATCCCTGTCCTTACTGCCTTTGTTTTTTTCTCCATTTACCCATGCCCTTCTCCCTATCGAATGCTCTATCTTGGTGTTTACCTCACTAACTACCCTGATTTTTGTTTGGGGGGGGCTAGGATTTCTCATTTTCAGTGCCTCCCCCTTGGCTAGTTTAACTGCTTGCCAATGAAGCATTTAAACCTATCACCTAGGATCCTGGTTCCTCTCCTGGACAGATGCAGACCATCCCACCAGTATAGTCCTGCTTCCCTCCCGGTGGAGCCCCAGTCCCCAATGAAGCCAAATCCCTGAGCTATGCACCAGTTTTTTAACCAGTTACTGAATCCCAAAGTGCTGAGTACCCTAGCCTCATCCATGCTATAGACAGGTAGCATTTCTGAGAAAGTTACCATGTGTGCTACTTGTCTAAGGCCCCTCCCCAACTCCACAAACTCCTGTTGCACTGCTCTGATCCAATTCTCAGCCAGGTCATTTATCCCATGGTGGATAATGACATCCAGCTCACTCCCTCTGCAGCTGCTCCCATGATCCTGAGTATTTATTTCCTGTCCCTCCAAGCCATGGCACTGGACAGGCACCTTAGTTCCCTTTCCCCTCCCTCCTCCAGTTCTACCCCCTACACTCTGTGTTTTTACTTTCATCCATAGGTTAGTCAGTTCTTTAATCACTTTTGGGGTCAAAGTAATAACAAGGAGGGAAAGGAGAGGTATTGTAGGGGAAGAATTACTCTCTAAGTCATACCGGCCATAATTTAATTTTTGATAAGTAGTTCTGGGACCTCTGTCAGTCTTGTGGCATAGTGGTAAAAAGATGAGGATTAGAATTAGAGTTTCAGTTTTTATTCATATTCTGTACTTTTTGATCTTCACCTGAGTCTGTTCTTAAATGTTACACTTTAGTACCTCTAGTTTTCTTTATATTTTGTTCTGTTTAATAATCCATTCAACCTCCATGTCAGAGACTGTAGATACTGTCTGCTTGGTGATTTCATATACAGTGAGGTTGTACACATTCTTATGAGCTCTGTCAATTGATCAGGGTCATTGAAAATATTTCAATGTGCCTATTCAACTGGTTTTGTACTTGTGCAACATAGAAAATCTGTGGCTGTTCAGCTCTCTATCCATGGGATATACCAGCTTGTAGGGGTAGGAAGGCAAGGAACCGTAGGGAAGGGTTCCACCCCTTGAAATGCTGCAGGAGTGATTCCCTTGGATAAAGGTACCTTAGCATGAAGCCCAAAAAAGAGTGCTGAGCAAAGCATATAAGGTAGTGAACATTTATCGAGGTTGAAGGCCTGTACGTAGATCGGTTGATCGTATGGGTTCAGTTGATAACATGGGTCAGTTGGTTTTATTGTTTGGGTAGAATAGGCAGGAAGCAACAGGTGAATAGTGACCGGCTCAAAGGTCTGACTGTAAGGCATGGAGGTCTGGCTTCCTAAGGAGAGAGAGAACATCCAAAGGGGGAGAAGGATCAGTTATTGGGCAGCCACCCAACTCGATCCAACAGCGGAAACCAAACTAAGTGATCTAGAGACTACAACTATGCCCATCTAGTATTATGACCATTGGCAGAGAGGAGAGGAGAGGAGAAAACCCTTGAGGAAGAAACCTCTGGGATCCAAGGCCTAGGTCGCCTTCCCTCCAGGCTTTGGGACAGTTTTGTTTAGTGACGGCTCTGCTAATGCAATTTAGTAGACCAATCCAGGGGAATTGCAATTTTGGGGAACACTCTCACGCTATCCCTCTAATGGGAATGCCATGGATGGTTGTAAGCAAACTCTGCAACACTGAGCCATCTCGGTGCCAACTTTCAAAGCAGGAGAAGGAGAGTATGTACCACTGAGGTGCTCAGCTGGCCTACTAATCTAAGAACAAACCAAGTGAACCAGAGGCAGTTTTAGGGAGAATAGCTTTTATGGGTTCCTCTGAATCCACTCGGGCAGCTGAAGGGGCCCTTCTAAGAGATCCCAACCTCTTTGCCACTGAAGTCTTCAATGCTACATTGAGAGCTGCCATCGGTATGGTTGATGACTGAATGATCACCCTGAGTGAGGACATTCCCAACTATGAGCCAGATGAGAAGGACCCCACTCCAAGCATTGCATGCTAAAAATGTGGATTTTGGGGTGCAGAGAGAGACCACTGGCTACTGGGCTAGCCCTGAGTACAGGAAGTAATGGATATGGCCAGCATGTCTTTTATGTGGTGGAGTGAAGTGTAATGAGCATGGGACCCACACATGGGTCATGATGAATGATAGCAGACATGGGGAGACCTGTACATATGGTAGGTCAGACTGAGCACTGTAGACTCTCTTGTAGGTCTTAATTGGATAAGAGCTGAAAAGGAGAGACCTGTAGATAGGTCAGGCTGAGCAATATGAACCCTCTCATAGGTCTAGGTAATGCAAGCAGCATTTGTCATCCACAGGAATGAATGCCTACCAAGTCCATTAGGAAGCCAAACTGGGAGTGAATTTAATTGTATGTTATGAGTAAGAGAACGGTGAGGCTGGCAAAAGTGCAGGGCAGATGGTTGGAGAGGAGGAGGCTGTGAAGCTGGTTAGACAGAAGGAGGCTGCAAAACCAGTATGGTAGGAGATGCTGTTCAAAGCAAGTAAACATTATATGCTGCCAGATTTGGAAGGGGATGAGAGTTGCTCATAGTGCCAGGGACAGGAAGGCTGGGATAACTGTGTAAACCAGGTGCATAATATAAGGGAAGGGCTGGTAGATGGCTAAGTAGAGCCAGAAGCACTTAGGTAGAGAGATGCCTGGTATCACTGGTTGCGTAGTGCCATAAAGACTATGGAGAGCAGCAGGTGGAGTCTGGTTGAGCCAGGGGCTCAAATAGGAAGCTGCAACCATTGCCTGAGGCTGCAATGCCTGCTGTGACTCCTCAGTCACCTGCCGTAGGAAAAACAAAGAAGCCACAGACATGGCACCACAACATTAAGCAGCTAATGAAATAAGTTAAATACATGCCAGCCATGAAAGCAGGATTAGGTTATCATCTGAAACAAACTGCTGTGGGTTTGCTAATGTAAGGTTTGGTAAAAATGGGAGTAGCAATAAATGAGCCTAAATAACACAAACATAGAAGTGAGGAATGATGCATGCAGTAGGGCAGGACACTACTGGAGCAGGCAGGAGAATGCGTCAGAGTGATAGCTGCTAAGGGGAGCCAGTACTAAAGGCAGGTACAAACAATTACGGTGATAAGCACAGGGACTACACCATGGAAACAGCAATTGGAACTGTCAGCACACAGGCACCTAATACAGAGAAAGAGAGATTGCTGATATATGGTAAATGAAGTGAGAACTTGATTAGCAATGCAGCTAAATATAATACTGCAAACACTAGCATACCAGAAAAGCCCAAAAAGTGAACAAAGCAAACAGAACCACAGGAACAGTAGGGAGAACAAACAACTGAGACAGAAGAACAGACTGCAGCCATAGGCAAAACACTCACCAAGAAGCAGAAGGCAAAGACAAAATTACTGACCCAGAAGCATGGGAAGTACAAACCAAGCAGGGAGTCTAGCACAGCCAGCGGGGTCCACAGGAAGGAAGGGAGGAGGCAAATTAAATGGGGAGCGGCACTGCTCAGGGAAAGAGTGGGCTTGGAGAGAGGAAGGACAAAGCCTCTGGCTGCAAGGAAAAAATGCTTGAATGTGGAGTGAGGAGAGCAGCCATTAAATAGGCCGAATGGTGGTATGGCCAGTTGCACCACCCCCGTGAACTACAGGCTGTAGCCTTCCAAATAAAATCAATCTATGTACATTCTTTAACACTCACAGGGTTGCAGCAATGAACCCTGACTCCACTATCCATAAGCTTTGTTCTGTAAAGTAAAACCCAGGGTACAGAGATAGAAGGCACATGGGAGGAATCAAGGGTTAGAACAATGTTAGTGACTTGTTTTCTTGTACAGATAGGGACTTGGTAATTAAAGCTGATAGGCAATCCCTTGATTTAAGGTGCAGAAATATGAAAGGGTCTTATTGACTTCCCGTGATGCAGCAGACTGTGTAGCAGCACTTACTCTCAGCTCCCATAGCCCAGCACTAATTTTCTTATTTTTGAGCTCCTAAAATGATTTGCAGGTGCTTCATCGAGATTGGAAAGCGAGTAGACTAACAGAACAGCAAAAATATTCAGGAATGGAAGCCAAAATGCAGCTTGCGTTACCCTGCCATACCCCTCCTGTTTTGCCAGAGAAGATTGGCAAAAGACACAGGGCCCAATCGACTAGCAGCAGTGAACAAATTACTACTACAGCCTCCTCTAGGGTGGTTCCTACAGCGACTCCCCTCACCCTCAAACTGTTCCTGAAGGAGCTTCAACCTTTTCAGGAAGATTTAAAATCAGTAGCTGAAATGAAACAAATGTCGTCGACTCTGGAGGACTTGTCAAAGAGGATGCTGGACAGTGAGTCTCATCTTATTTCCCTGGAAAAGAAGTCTGGCCGTACAGAAGGTGAAATTGTAGAGGATCGACGTAGAATTAAGAAACTTGAGCAAAAAATAGAAGACTTAGAGGGGAGGAGTCGCAGAAACAATGTTGTGAGCATGGGTATCCCTGAACGAGAGGAAGGTTATAATACCATTTTGTTTATCCAGAAACTGTTAGAAAAGTTATTGGGCCCCTCTCCTTTCCGTACAACATATATAATCGAAAAGGCTCATAGAGCATTGAGACCGATGCCAGCACCAGGGCCTCAACCCCGCCCGTTAATATTTAAATTCTTAAATCATCAAGAGAAACAATTTTTCTTGGGAAAAATAAAGGAACTTGAACAGGTTCTCTGGGAGGGGAACAAAATCTGTATAACCCAGGATTTGACGGTTACTGTAAGGCAAAGGAGAACTCTCTTCCACCCAATAGTTTCTAAATTAATAGCTGCAAGTGTGAAATTCCATTTGGTTTACCCAGCCCGACTTCAAGTTTTATCTCTGGAGTGTGGGCCTCATTTGAAGAGGTACATCCAGCCCTATCGGCATTGCAGAAGGCCTATCCCTACTTGTTTCATGTTCGTTAACTAGCTTGAGATGGACTTCTGGCCAGTTAGTAGGTTCACAAATGCTTCCTCTGTCGTAGAAGGATGGGAAAAAAATAAAAGGAATCTAAATAATTACAAACAAAAGAGCTTTATTTTGAACTGGATTGCAATTCAAGAAGAGGGGATCCTCCAGAAAAGATGGCTGATCAACCGAGCCTGATGTCCTCTGTTGTTGTTTTATTAATAATTTTCCTTTCTCACTCAATGGTACAGGAGCAAGATTTGGGACAAGATTTGTTGTGCATTAACTTTCTTTCAACCTAGCTGTTGTGTTTGAGACTGATTGCTCCGATATATAGGACTCCATTCCAAACTGAATAGTGGACTAGCATTACTCCTTTAAATCCAGCCATGACGCTGAACTAATTTTAGTTAATGGTTACTATAGGAAAATACCAGACCAAGTTGGGACAAATACCCATTTTGATGTTGCTTGTATGTTTTATTTTCACTCGATCATACACTCTTAGATCAGAGTAGTGTTGTTTATAGAAAATGAGAGACAGTTAACTGCCCAAAACTTTTCCCCTTTTATTTTTTCCTTTTTTGGCATATTGCTCCAAGTGATAATTTAGGTTTTGGGCAGCAAATGTATTTACTAATGCACACCAATGCTGCCTTATGTTATTTGCGGTAATTTACCCTGTCTGCTCTGATATATAAGAGATCAAGATAATACAGCCAATTGGCTGTTATAGACATGCAGGGGTGCTGAATCACCACATGAGGGTGCCTTTACTAAAGAATTGTAAGCACAACTTGGGGACCCATTGATTGTGTTTTGAGTTATTTTCAGAAGCCAAGTAATCACAGTGGAACATGGTTTTAATTCCTGTGATTAGTTTGGCTGTATCAACTAAATGTCCACCTAGTAATGGTGCACAATATTTATAATCTGGAATATCCAAGTTAGAAAGGGGCACTGAACTCCCAGGAAGATCATAATGTATGTTGTATAAATAACATCTGCTTGTGGAAAAATTCCTTTTACAAGACCTTCTAATCTGTTTCTAGCTTGGGCAGATAAGGAGGGAGAAGAGGGAAAGACATAGGACTTGCTGCATAGCGCCGTGTCAATATGAAGGGGATCTTGGGGGATGTTAACTTAGATGTATTAAGAGGGTTTAGTTATAATAAGATGCAGGGGGGAGGAGGAAGGGGGAGGGGAGGAGAGAAGATACAAATAGGAGCACAATTTACAGGAAACTAAGGTTGCGATCCAGACAGGATAATTACCTTCTAGATTTTCTAGTCTGTATTTGAAGAATTAGGGATAAAGAAATTAGGAAAAATGGTTAATTGTGTTCATATTGCTACTTGGAATATCAAGGGGGGACGGAAAAAATCGAAACAATATCAGATATTAATGCATCTGAAATTGCTGAATATAGACATTGCCTATGTTCGAAAAACACATCTTCTGGACATAGAAGCATCCCAACTTCGCAAGCAGCAATTTGGGCAATTTTTGCGGAAGAGGGAATGACTGATAGTTGTGGGGTAATGATCCTCATACATAGGTGGATTCCTTTCATAGCAATCAATGTGATCCGAGATCCGAAGGGTAGATATGTTTTTGTCCAGGGCCTCCTTTACAATAAAGAGATAATACTAGGCAGTGTGTATGGACTGAATCAGGACACCCCAGAGTTCTTCTCACAACTTGCCCAGGTCTTACAACCACTCCTTCCCATCCCATTGATCATTGGAGGTGATTTCAACCTAGTATATGATCCTGCGATGGACATGTCAGGTCAGCTAAGAAAAGGTCTATCTCCCGCTCAAAGGATACTCTGGGATTTGACGGATCAGACTGGTGTATGTGATATTTGAAGGGTATTTCATCCCTCGGACAGGGAGTATACCTTCGTCTCACCAGTTCATTTGTCCTCCTCAAGGATAGACTACATGCTCCAGTCTCATTCACTAATACCCGGAACCCTAGACATTCTGATTCTGCCTGGCCCTCCCTTGGATCATTCTATGGCTACTTGTAAAATCTCGATTCTTTCCCTACTCAAAAGAGGCACTAGGTGGAAAATTAATGATTTATTATTGAAGGACCCTTCCTTAACTAAGCTCCTACAAGAACATATTGATAGTTTTTATGGGAATAACTACGATCCCCAAGGTAGACCAGATATGTTATGGGGGGCCTTTAAAGCATACCTTAGAGGTACTATTATTAGTTTCACCACCCATAGGAAGAAGACTTCCATCTCCCAGATCTCCTACTAACTATCCTGAATCAGGACCCTAGAAAGGGATCTGACCCTACAGTCACCAGAATCCATAAAGCAAGAGCTGATCAAAGTAAAGGTGACATATTTGGATCTCCTTCGGGAGAAATCCAACTATACCATCTTAAGAACCCAGGCATCATATACCTACCGGGGAGAAAAGGCAGGACATCTCCTGGTGCTCAGGGTTAAACAAATGGAGTCTGCCCGATATATAGCTTCCATAATTTCTTTATCTGATGGCTCCTTGAAGACCCACCCAGAGGACATTATAAAATAATTTTCTACATATTATAAGGAATTATATGGCCCTATGCCTATTGTCCCCACAGTACAACAATTGTGTAACTATCTACAAGTGTCCACTCTTCCCCAACTTACCTTAGAGCAGCAAGAGAGATTGCTTGCCCCCATTACGAGTAGGGAAGTTTCTGAGGTTATCAGAGACTTACTGGTAAACAAAACCCCAGGGATCGATGGGTACACAGCCCTTTTCTATAAAACATTCACAGCCCAGTTAGTCCCCATGCTCCTACCCCTATATTAACAAATCTTATCGGGAGTAGATATAGACCCCACCTTATTCGAGGCATTGATAGTTCTGATCCCCAATCTTGAAAAATCCACAGAATATGTAGCAAATTACTGCGCTATCTCATTAATAAACCAAGATGTTAAAATCCTAACTAAACTGTTAGCCAACTGCCTTGGAGTGGTCTTGGACACTCTCATTGGACTGGAACAGGTCGGATTTATGCAGGGTAGATCCTCTTCTGATCACCTAAGAACCCTGTCACATGTTCTCTCGGTATCCAGGGAGGCACCGTTCCCCGCCGCTTTAATTTCCTAGGATGCCAAGAAAGCTTTTGATAGGGTGCACTGGGAATACTTATTTCATGCTATGGAAGCCTTTGGTATCCCATCAGGGTTTATAGAATGGATTACAGCACTCTATAAATCCCCTACCGCAAGAGTATCAGGCAATGGGGTGATTTCAGACAAGTTTACCCTCTACTCTGGAACCAGACAAGGGTGCCCCTTATCTCCGCTACTCTTAAATATTTATCTGGAACCACTAATCCATAACCTGCAGAATTGTCAGGCTATCCAGGGGATCCATGTTTATCCCTGTGAGATCAAAGTATCTGCTTATGCAGATGATCTCCTCCTTCAAATCTCAAATCCATGTATATCTATTCCCCCTATGTTAAACATTATCAAGACCTTTAGCAAGATGTCTAACTACAAATTAAATGTGAAAAAAACAATAATTTTCCCTCTCAACCATAAACTGTTTAGAATGGATGTAACGCCTTTAGGATTTACTTGGAAACAAGATTCCCTCAAATACCTAGGCATAGAACTATCTAGAAACACCAGACAAATTATCAAATTTAATTTGGATTCTCTAGTCTCTACAATTTCTCAAGATTTAGACCACTGGGCTTCACTTCCAGTGTCTCTGTGGGGTAAAATAAACCTAATCAAGATGAATGTTTTCCCACGGCTCCTATACCCCATTTCTATGCTTAATATCTGGATCCCAGCTTTATGGTTCAAGAAATTGCAATCTCTGTTCACCAAATGTATCTGGAGTAATAAATCTCCCAGGATAGCTTATCATATCCTGGCTGCTCCCAAATACAATGGAGGACTGCGCTTCCCTCATGTACGACTCTGTTATTGGGCCAGTCACATCAATAAATACCTGAAATGGCTATCTTTAGACAATTTACACTCTGCCCCGTCCTGGCTCAAAATTGAACTAACTCTCATATGTTCATATGGGTTAAACTCCAAGGGCCTTCTATATACTAAAGAAAGGCTCCTTCCCCCTAAAGCTCAAGAATTCCACAATTTCTATATCTTTAAAAATCCATACCCAGATCTGTCGTTATCTTAAATAGAATCATATTAAGGACCTTCACCAACTGATAGTGGGAAATCTGCAACTCAAAATAGATGGCAAACCAATCCCGTTAGCATGGTTCCCGCTCTGACGATTTGAACATAACTCATTTTGTTACAGATGATGGTCTATAGCTCTCAGTTAAAGAACTTATGGTTATGCTAGATATATCCTCCAGGTTCTCTTTTAGGCTTCTCCAGGTACAACATTTATTAATACACACATTTGGTCAAACACCCCAGTTAACCCAAACCTCTCCCTTTTCTAAAGAACTACTAGAGTTCTGTGGAAACTCCAAAGCAATTTCAAATATTTATAATACAATATACCTTTGGAAATCTCCGGACAGCTATGGACCACCCCAGCTCTGGGAAGCCTTTTTTCCAGATCGGAACATAGAATGGCCCACTATCTGGAGAAACTGTCACAAAATGGTCACACAGGAAAGACTTACACTCATGCAAATGTATATCTTACATAACGCCTATTATACTCTGTGTAAATTAGCCAAGATGGGATTAACACCTACATCATTATGTGTGAGATGTCAACAAAACGAAGGGACGTTGTATCACATCTTTTGGTCTTGCCCTAAAAACTCGCTATTACAGGACACCATTAAACAACTTTTAGATCCCCTACTCGGTATTAAAGATGTATTTACCCCAAATATTTGTCTCATGGTAGACACATCAGGTATTAGAGTCTGTAACCGTAAATACCATATGTCTCTCATAGCTATGTCAGTCAAGAAACTGGTGTTATGACACTGGACTGATCAACTAGAGATCCTCTATACTGAGTGGCTAACTGAAATCTTGGCTAATCTGCATACAGAGAAAGCTATCACCAATTTAAACAACTCAATGAAAATATTAATAAAAATTTGGGACCCTCTCTACGCACTATATTCATTATAACATAGACCTTTGTAGGGTAATTTTTGTTTGCCTCAAACCAGGATGGATCTACAACCAGTCTTAGCAACTTAGATACATTACTGTTGTTCTAACAAGGGAGGGAAGGGAGGATGGAGGGAGGGAGAGGGAAGGGTGGTAAGGGGAAGGGGGAGGGCAGAATTAGATATATCCAATGTCCTCTGTATCCTATGTCTGTATATTTACATCTGCCTTTGTTATAATTTTGTAAAAGATGCTAATAAACTTTAAACTAAAAAAAAAATGAAAGTGTCTTATTATTCCTGATTCTTCATGGGCAACCCAGACCCACAGTTGAAGATATTTGCTTCACATTTACAGGGGTCAATCATTTTTATGTTAGTACAGGGAAGTTTTTTTTTAGGTTACTTTATTTATATTATCATAGTATCATAGTAAAAGTCAGCAGAATAGGCTCCATAGTCTATTGTGCCTGCTCAGAAGCCAGCCCCGTACTGGGTGCTCACTCCTCCACCCCTCCAACCCCAGAGGTGGTCTTCCCTGGCCTCAGCTTCCCCCTGTACCTGTCCCAACCCTTCTTGAATCCTTCCATGGTGGTCTCTTCCACCAGACTCCTGGGCAGTGTGTTCCATGGGTCCACCACCCTCTCTGTGAAGAAGTGTCTCCTTCGCTCCCCCATGTACTCCCCCCCTTCCAGCTTCCACTCTTGCCCCCTGGTAGTTCCCCCCTTGCTTGGCTCTACCCTTATTTATCCCCTTTACGTACCTGAAAGTCTCTATTATGTCCCCTCTGTCCCTCCTCTCCTCCAATGTTTACAGATTGAGTTCATCCAGTCTCTCCTCATAGGTCCTACCCTCCATGCCCTGAATCATCCTGGCCACCCTCCTCTGGACACTCTCCAGCAGCTCTATGTCCCTCTTAAGATGGGGTCTCCAGAACTGTACACAGTACTCAAAATGCGGCCTAACCAGGACATCATACAGAGGGAGGATCACCTCCCTCGTCTTGGAGATAATCCCCCTGGTTATGCAGCCTGTATCCTGTTTGATTTTGCTGCAGCTCTTTGGCAATTCTCTGTGTTATTCATTTTGCTGTCCACCACTATCCCTAAGTCCCTCTCGCCCAATGTGACTTGCAGTGTGGTCCCCCCAAGGGTGTATGCAGGTCCCATGTTTCCGACCCACAGATGCAGCACCCTACGTTTCCCTGCATTGAACTTCAATCCCTACTTCCTTGCCCACTCCCCAGGCTATCCAGATCCCCCTGCAGGGCCTCTCTCCCCTCCTGCCCATCTGCCAGTGCTCCCAGTTTTGAGTCATCTGCAAAGAGACTCAACCTACTCCTAACACCCCACCCTATGTCTGAGACATAGAAATTGAACAGGAGTGGCCCTAGGAACACACCCTGGGGAACCCCACTGATGACCCTCCTGGGAGAGAAGACTATCCCTCCAACCACCACTTGCTGTATTCACCCTGTAAGCCAGTTTTCCACCCACCTGAGCAACTGCCCTCCCACCCCATCCCCCTCATCTTTGTTGAAGGATGTTGTGGGGTACCGAATCGAACGCCTTACTGAAATCCAGATAGAGGACATCCACCAGCCTATGTCAGTCCAGGACACCCATCACCCAGTCATAAAACTCCACCAGGTTAGTCTGGCATAACCTCCCCAGAACAAAACCATACTGCCTGTCATCCAGGTGCCCCAACCTTTCCAGCTGCCCCCCCAGCCTCTCCTTGATAATGCCCTCCATAACCTTGCCTACCACAGATGTTAGGCTAACAGGCCTATAATTCCCCATCTCCTCTCTGGACCCCCTCCTTGTGGATAGGCACCACATGAGCCACCTTCCAATCTTGAGGCATCCATTCTGTCTTCAGGGAGATGTTGAAGAGTGAAGCCAGTGAAGCTGCCAGCACATCCGTCAGTTCCTTCAGCACCCTTGGATGCAGCCCATCTGGCCCTGGTGCCTTCTCAGTCTTTAGCGACCAGAGGACCTCTCTCACCCTATCAACTGTGATTTCACCCTCCCATCCCCCTACCTCATGCATCCTCTCCTCCCCTTCTAGATATGACCCATTCTCTGCCCTAGTCTCATCCAGTCCTTCAGTCTCCAACTGACCTCCTGGTTCAATGGGCTCCTTTACTCACCCATCAGGATGGAAAGATCCCCCACCTCCACAGTAAAGACAGAGGCAAAGTACTCATTTAGATCCTCTGCTTGTTACCCAGCTTCCTGCGCCCATCCCCCCAGTTCTAATTCTGCTGATCTGTGTCCTCACTTTTCCTTTCTCCCCTATGTATCTCTAGAACCGCTTTCCCCCTGCAGTTATCAGTGGCCAGGTTAAGCTCCTTCTTCACCTTGCCCCCGTTACCACCCTGATGACCCTCTTAGCCAGAAAATCATACTTTCCCATCTCCCTTGCCCCCCCCTTAGGCACTTTAAGCATGCATAGGCAGCCTTTTACTCCCTCACCACCTCCTGCACCTCCCGGGTCCACCAACATGGCTTACTGGCCCTACATTGCTTATGCTTTACCTTTGCACAAGCCCTCGAAATGTCCTGTGCCCCCTTCTTAATGGTCTCCCACAAGCTACCAACATCCATGTCTGGCCTTATCTCATCCAAGCACCCTTTAAGAATCATTTCCATGCCCTCAAAGTCTGCCCCCCTGAAATCTATTACTTCTGTGTTAGTGCAAATTTCCTATCCCCCTTGGAACATAAGAAACCAGACTGTGACATGGTCACTGCCTGCCAACAGGCTGCTCACCTCCAGGCCCTTTATCTGGTCACTATCTGCTAGGACAATGTCAAGGATCTGATCTTGCCTAGTTGCATCCCCCACATGCTGGACTAGGAAGGCATCCTGGAAGACATCCATCAACCTCTGCTCCCTGGCCACCGAGGATGTCATAGTGCCCCAGTCTTCCTTCGACATGTTCAGGTCACCCATGATCGCCACCCTGCCCTTTCTGAGGCCACAGTGACCCCTGATGTTCTCAGCCAGATCATCCTCTAGTTCTACTTCCATTGCAGGGGGTCTATACACCACCCCTATTTTTAATCTTTTATCCCCCCTCATTTGTAGGGTTACCCAAATTGCCTCCACATCTCCTTCTGCCTCCTTGATTCCACCAACTACTGTGTCATTTTTGACTCTCAATGCCACACACCGCTCTTCCATAGAAACATAGAAACATAGAAGTTGACGGCAGATAAGGACCGCAAGGCCCATCCAGTCTGCCCATTTCTTTTTCTACCTTATAAATGTGCCATTGGCCTTTGCTCTGTCAGTGGCCTATCTATTCATAGTCATTTGTATTGCTCCCTTATGCCTATCCCATGCTTGTTTGAAGCCTGCACTGAATTCATAGCCACCACTTCTTGTGGTAAACCATTCCATGCATCCACCACCCTTTCTGTAGAAGAATTTCCTCACATTTCCCCATAATATTCCCCTCTAATCTCATGCTGTGTCCTCTTGTCCTGCTATTTTCTTATATTTAAACATGTTAGACTCTTTCACCTTGTTAATGCCCTTAAGGTGTTTGAATGCCTCAATCATATCACCTCTCTCCCTCCTTTGCTCTAGGGTATACATATTGAGCTCTGTTGATCTGTCCTCATATGTCTTCTGATGCAGCCCCTGCACCATTTTGGTTGCCCTTCTCTGGACTGCCTCAATTTGGTTACCCTATATCCTTCCTATACATTGTGTATCTCTCTAAATTTAGGTCCCAATCATGCCTCTGGGTGGCCCATGTCTCAGTAATTGCCACCAAGTCTACTGCACCCTCAACTAGCATTGCCTGGAACTCTAGCATTTTATTGCCCATGCTCCTGACATTGATCAAGCCATCCTCCACCTGAACCCCGACCCCCTCTGCAGTCTTCTCAGCCCAGCGCAATCCCCCATCTCTCTTCACCCCTCAATTCCCCCTGGTCTTTTAATGCTACCCGAAGCCCACTTTGCATGATCTAGTCCTGAACCCTCAAGCTTGCTCGCTGGAGCTTTCAGTATTTCTATCCCTCCTCCTTTACAAGTTTAAACCCCAACTATCACCAATGAATCCAAAAAGTTTTAGTTTAAGGATCTCCCTCCCTCCAGGTTGAGGTGCAGCCTATTCCCTGGCATATAGCCCCTTGTCTTCCCATGTATCACCCCAGTTCCCCATCAATCCATACCCTTCTGACTTGCACCAGTCCCTGAGCCACTGGCTAACCCCCCTAAGTTTTTGCTTATTTTCCCCGTTTGCACATGGTACTGGCAGTATCTCAGAAAAGGAGACTGAGCATCCTAGAGAGTGGCAAACCCTGTCCAATTTCTTGAATCTTGCCTGTATCTCTAGTTCACTGTTCCCTTCTAAATTGTTTGTTCCCAGATAAACTAGAAAGTCTGGGGATCCTCTGCATTCCCTTGCCATTGAGTATAGCTGGAATTTGGCCTTATGTACTGATGGGCCTGGTGTACATTTAACCTTGACTGAGCTGCCTTTTCCCTCTCCAACCCCCTTCCACTGGATACCTCTAATCATGGAGTTACCCAGCAGGAGTATCTTCACCTCTCCCCCCAAGTTACTAGCCCATTTGTGCCTTTCCATACTCCTTCTTCTGTCTACGACTCCCGGCTTACTCATTGCACCCCCCACAGCCTGGGTGTCTCTATTTTGAGCATGCCCTTCCAGGCTCCCTCTTCTGCCTATGTCCCCCAGTTTTCTCCTCTCACCCCCTGTAACTTGGGGGTCACAGGTCTGTATGTGTCCTTCCAGACTCTTTTTCCCGACTATGGCCCCCGCTTGCTCCTCGCCCCTCCCACTGCCTGGGCATAACTAGTTTGATTGTGCCCTTCCAGGCTCCCTCTTCTGTCTCCCTCTCACAGCTTGCTCTTCGCACCCCTCACAGCCTGAGTATCACTAGTAGCCCAGTTGGTCTGTTGCAATTGACTTCTCCACCCAGGCCTCCTATTCCTGCTTTCCTTCTCCCCTCTCTCCCCCCCTCAGGTTCTGCAATAATAGACCCTTGTGCCCTAGTGCTCTCTATGACCCCCTCTTCTGGAGATTCCAGTCTCAGAGCTGGCCTACCCAAAGTGCTCCCCTCCTCACCCACTTCCTTGTCCACTTTTCCCTTCCTCAACTTTGCCCTGTCACAGAGTTCCTGGCCTCATACACCCTGACTCTGTTCTGTGCATCCCTCTGCCTTACCTCCCTCAGACCCAGGCTCCTGCCCCCTCCCGCCCGTTCTGTGCACACCCTGGTCTCACGTTTCCCCGCATGACTTCCCCCATGGATCAGGCCTCCCATCCCTTCCCCCTCCAACACCAGGCCAATCCTTCCCACCATGCTGCACCCCTGCCCACCAGCCTCTTCCACCTCATCATCTCTGGGTACAGCAGGGTGAAGCAATTTGTAAGTGTGATGCCTGCCTCAAGCTCACCCACTCCTGTCCCCCTTCCCTCCCTCTTCATTGGCTCTCTCTGGGCCACCCCCTCCTTTCAGAGTGAAGACTGTACACTGGTATTTTCATGTCTCTCTCCCCTGGAGCAACCATGTGGTCCTAGTCCTCTCACTCCCACCCCTATACCCTGGGGTATGCCATTTTGTCCTCGCCTATCATCATATGGTTCCTGCCCCCTTCCATCTCCAACCCACCCCCTTTCTCCCTCCCTCCAACTGCTTAGTGATCCCCTCCATCTCCCACCTGAGGCCTGCCAACTGGTAACACACTGTGCATTCCCCAAACCTCCATGCCCAATTCAATATTATGGCTGCCCCACACACCGTACACCCAATCACCCTCACCAAGATACTGGCTCTTGCATCATTAGATCCCATCCTCACAGTTAGGTGTGGGCAATATGGGCCCCCCTCAGCAATAAAAGTACCCTCCAATCGGTATACACTCAATCAATCTACAATCTAAAAGTACCCTCAAATCTGGATACACTCAATCAATCTACCCTTTTCCCAGCAGTAGCCAGCACTACCCAAGCATCACCATAATAGGATTAGGATGTTGCAAGGCCTTATGGGACTCATCCAATAAATGTAGGGTGAGCCTTGGGTGTGGAGTGGGTGTGGGGTGGGTGGGTGGGAGGTCACCACAGGCTGTGTCAAAACACAATCAGCCAAGGAGTCCTCTGGAAGTGACACCTCCCACAATCACCAACTTGTCTGCTAGAATCCCTTACTCCTGCCCAAACTAAATGTAAAAGCACAATAAATGGCAGTTAAGACCAACCCTCAAATACAATTACAAACACACAGAAATACCAGCTAAGAAAATCTTTCAGATCTACTTACACTCACAGCCACCAGCTAGAGGATCCTTCTCTCCCTTCACTAACTGAAGACTAACTGAGATGGCAGTTACACCTCACATTCAAACAGCACTAATCCCCTGTAATATTATGCCTGCACTTAGAGGCCAGACAGCAACTTTTAAACACACAAACACCAACTTGTCTGCTAGAATTCCTTACTCCTGCCCAAATTTAATGTAAAAGCACAATAAATGGCAGTTAAGACCAGTCCTCAAATACAAAATTACAAACACACAGAAATACCAGCTATGAAAATCTTTCAGATCTACTTACACTCACTGCCACCAGCTAGTGGCTCCTTCTCCCCCTCCACTCCCTCTCCACTCAAAAAGCAAACACCAACATAAACCATACAATATATTAGGAACAGTGAGCATTGCAAGGATACACAGCAATACATAGCCTGAGTTAATTACACACACACACCTGTTCAATCATTTCTGTGACCAATTTGGTGAAGAATGTGAGAAAAAGACACATGAAGAATGATGTCCAACTATATATAAGAACACAATCTAGTACTACTCCCTCGTGAACCTATGAACTGTACATGTCATCTCACATCAACACACAGTGCCCCTGAAATTAATGAGCTGTCCCAAGGATCTTGCTACTAACTTCATATAAGTTTGACTGACCACTGCATAGAAAGGCTCGGTAATAGCCTTGCAGATAAAATAGCTTTATTGAGCAGTATGGCATTTCAATGTGCATTCCAGGCATAAAATATAACATGCTACTGATATCTCTTGTAGTACACCACATGTGAGTTCATAGGCAGGTAAAAATTAGTCTGATACACATGAAAGACTGTGATACTGCACTACATGAGTAACCATATACTCATTCCTCATAAAATACAGTTACCCCTCCCCTGATAAACACACACATACCCATGGTGATTCATAGTTGTCACTTACACACACACACACACACCAACACACACATACACACACACACATATACACCACTTGATTAAACATGAAAACATCCTCAGTACTCAGTGTTGTCCCACCTCAATACACGTAAGCACACCATTTATACTCTGTACTCATCATGACCCATTTTGCTACATTACATACATAAGTAAACGCAATCCTAGTCCTGATCATCTGTCAGACCTCATCACCCCCAACACATACACATAGTATAAACATTTCCCTGCTTCTCTGTGTACTGTAACCCTACAAAATACAAAAAAAAACCTACATGGTGTCTAGTGGGGATCTCTGAGGGCTTAATGTATGCCATCTGATTTTCTTAATACTAACTGATATCACACTGCTAGTTTAATGAGGTGGGTGTTTCAAATATCTGTATGCCAAATACCGAAATCATGACCCACACTGTGCAATAGTATGATGTGTTGCACTTCCAAGCATGTTTTAGTGCAACCGTCTAGTCACAAAGTACTTGCTAATGCCATCCAATGTGTAATTAGTGGGTCCAATTGGCTTCTAACCCAAGTAGGAAAGGGTGGTCCTCTATGTTCATGGAAGAAACAGATATCACCAGGAGGAAACTATATGCCATAGGCGCTGGCATGCAAAATAATCATAATATGGAATAATGTCCCACTCACCTGTGAGAAGTTTTTTGCTTTTATTATCAAATCAAAATAATATAAAGGAATCAAATCTCCCTCTAATTTCAAAGTGCCAATTCTTTGTTATGGGCTCATTAGTTTTTCAAGGCATACTTAAATCTGTGTACAAACAAATACAATATTTAGGTCACTAAATGGCTGTACGTATCTGCAATCCTACATATTTAAGAGTTTTCATTTCTTCCTATATTTTTTACATAAAGTTATTTCTTAATAAGAGAGATAAAAGATAAGGGGCCTGATATTCAAAGGTTTGTGGGGGTACTAACTGGTGTCCACATTTAAATCCAGACTTAAAATTGGAAAACTCAGTTTAGAACAAGACACTCCATTCAAGTGAATGGAGCATGCACCTGCACTCAACCTATAAGAACGTCAACAAATGTCAGAGCATGGGACTGGATCAGAGAGTCAGGAAGTGGAAAGAGATTGTGTGGTCTGCCTCTTGCAGGCAAATTACAATCTCATTCCTCCTTTGGGGGCTATTTAAAAAATTTGGTAAACGTCGTATTGAAGCTCCCTTAAGAGCTCCCAATGAGATAAGAGAGCTCCCCATTAATGACTGTAAGCTTCAAGAAAGGACATTTTTAAAGTAGGCACCATTATTTTAATGCATGCACCACTATTTTGATGCATGCATGAGCCATTATTTTGATGCTTACACCATTATTTTGATGCAAGCATCATTATTTTACTGCATGCACCATTGTTTTAATGCATGTACCATTATTTTTTATTTTGTTTTCTGTTTATGCCCTCTTGCAATGCCACAACCATCTCTCTCTCTCTCTCTCTCTCTCTCTCTCTCTCTCTCTCTTTCTCTCAGGGACTCCCAAGGTGTTCTGTGGCTTGGCTGAACTCCTGGCTCTGCCAACAGGACTGTCCCCCCATCTAGCTGATGGTTACCCTCCCCCCAGTCAGGGAAGGAGAGACAGACAGCCTGTTTCTACCTATAAAAATCATGTTAGGTGGTCCTTACTGACACCTCAGGGTCAGTCCAGTTGTTTGGGTCTGGGGCCCATCTCCAGCGATGTAAGTGGGGCTCCATTGTCTGCTTTTCTTCCTAACCCTGAGGGTGGAGGTATATTGGGAGGTCAAAAGTGACATACACACACAGAGACACTGCTGTTCCAGACCCCAGCTGAGGTCCTCCACTCCATTTTTGGCATTCCTGGTTGCACTGCCTCCCATGGTCACCCAGATTGCAGTATTGCAGCAGAAATGACAGTCCTCTCTCCCAGGAGGGGGACGTGGCCTTAGGGTGCTCAATGCTACTCCCTCCAGATGGCCCCCTATGACCCAGGCTCATTCCTGAACCTGGGTCACCAGCATTGAGAGCAGTAGCTGTGCCACTGTGCCAGAAGAGCTGACCACGTACCATTATTTTGATGCATGTATCATTACTTTAATGCATGCAACATTACTTTGATGCATGCACCATTATTTTAATGCATGCATCATTGTTTTAAGACTTGCACCATTATTTTAATACAGGCATCAACAGTTTTAATGCATGCACCATTGTTTTGATTCAGGCACCATTATTTTAAAGCAGTCATCATTATTTTGATGCAAGCACCATTATTCTAATTCATGTACCATTATTTTCATGCATGTGTCATTTTCTGCACACAACGTGTGGCTCTTGTGGAAAGACATTAGGTCACATTTTCTGTGATCTGAACTGTTGATGCAAGTAGCACGACTGTGATAAAATCATGACACAAGTCAGCACACACACCTGGACAGCCTTGAAAATCTGTCTCTTTTCATTATCATTTATACCTCTTATTATACATAAAATTGTATCAAAAGTAGGACAGAGATGGGTATTGCTGTAAAGTCCTGTATGGAAGAAATTATATATAAAAAACACTTCAAACATGGTGATAATAGATGTATTTAGACAATCTAAGTCAGCTCATTTTTATTGGCATGGTTGTACCCACATATATTTAGGGTTACAAATGCATTTCTACATTCAAACCTGATTTTTACACTATAATTCTTCGGCCTTTTTGGACATAATGCCCTAAGATTTGGAAAGCATGTAGCTGGTGTCTGACTGTCTGGATCCTGTAAATTTGGTAATGGTAAGTTGGATGGTTGAAAGGATCAAGATGGCTAAAAATACATTATTATATGAATTTCAAGACCTTTTCTTTGCTCACTGATACCACACAAATGGCTGTGAATTGAAACTTGAAACTTTCAGCTTGGTTAGAATTTTGCCCAAGGACGAGTCTTTGATTGGTGACTTTACTAAGATAGGTTTTAGATTTAAAATGCTCAAGACAATCAAATGCCATTTTCATGTATGTCACAATTCATTATTTCACCAGTTATAGGTAACTGGATTTTTACAAACTGATGTACGGTTCAACAGATTTGTGACTCAGAATCCACATTTGTGGGCTAAGACTCATGGTTTAGTGAGACTCAGAGGTGGCGAAAGTTGGGAAACAAAAGAAACCTTTGCACAACCAAATCACAAAGTCTGGTATTAGTCTGGGGCAGTGCTGGACCACTCGCAAAGTCTGCTACATGTCTGATGCAATGTGTGTGATGATGCAGTTGGTTTGCACATGGGAGCACACACAAAAAGTGGCCCCAGCCCTGTTTTCTGTGACCTTAGCATACAAGCACTGTGTTTGTCTTGGGGTGTAACAGCTTTCTTCATAAGGTGTTGTTTAATGATGATCTGAAAACACAGGTTTGGCTGGCTCCATGGCACTGAGCTATGAGGCAACTGCTCATCATTTTGTTGACCAAGCTTTGCACCTTGTTCCAGGGTCATCTGGAGTGGAGAACAAGAGGGAGGTGCAGAGTATCTGCATGAATGCATAGGGAATATATGATTCACACCACTCTTAAAGCGGTTCCTGGTGGTAGAATGTTACAGACACACCTGATGCTGTGATGCTGGTGACACACTTCATGCTGCCATGGATTTCTCCCAGGATACTGTGATGTGCAGCCATGACAAGAGGAAAAAGAGGGAAGGGAGAAAATAGTGAAGCAGATAACAGCCTTTTGTGTGTCTTCCCATGCCCCCAAAGTCTCCAACACACAGTTCTAGCCCCCTGACCATCATCCTCAATGACTAAGGTGCTTCCTCACTGGTGGCAGTAAAGGGGGGCCTGGCAGGAATAGGTTGGAATGGGGGCATGTCAGATGATCTTGGGAAGCTGGAAGTAAGTGTCAGCAGAAGGATGGCCAGAGGACAGCATGCATGGGGCATGAAGGACAGGAAGAACAAGGGGGCATGTAAAGGGGCCAAAAAAAAATAACATTTGTTTAAAACCATGGTTGAACTTTGACATTGAATTGGGTGGTCAGAAAACCCTAACACTGTCTTTTCTGATAGATAGAGATAGATAGATAGATAGATAGATAGATAGATAGATAGATAGATAGGTAGATAGGTAGGTCAGTCAATAGATAGGTAGATAGACAGACAGACAGACAGATGGATGAATACTTGTTCCTAGAGATCTGAACATGTGAACTAATGAAATTTGACAGCAGATAAAGGCCTAGGGTTCTATCAAGTCTGCTCGAATGTGCAGCTAGTACCCCTTATTCTGCAGCTGTCCCTCCCTCCCATCCTTTGCCTCCATTGACCCCCCCTTATCCTGTCCCAGCCCCTTTTGAAGCGGTCCACTGTTCTACTGGATACCACGTCTGCTGGTAACGGATTCCAACCAGCGACCAACCTCTCTGTAAAAAAGGTGTCTCTTCATCTCCCCTCCTGAACCTTCCTCCTTCCAGTCTCATATCATGGCCCCCGGGTCCCTCCTCTCCCTTACTTTGAACAGCCCCTCAGTACCCATCTTGTTTATTCCTTTCATGTACTTAAAGGTTTCAATCATATCCCCCCATCCCCCCTCCAGTGAGTGCATGCTCAAATCCCGTAGCCTCCTCTCGTATGGTAAGTCCTCCAGCACCTTAATCATCTTTGTCACTTTGCACTGCTCACCCTCCAGTAACTTAATGTCACTCTTCAGGTATGGGTTCCAGTACTGCACGCAGTACTCCAGGTGCATTCTAACTAATGATCTATACAGTGGCAGAATCACCTCCCCCCTCCTCGAGGATATGCCCCTAAGCTATGCAACCCAGCATTTTGCTGACCATTGCAGTTGCCTTCCTACATTGTGCTAAGTTTTTCACTGACACTGTAATGAACACCCCCAGATCCTTCTCCTCCTCTGTCTTGGCTACCTGCACTCTCCCCCACCTGGTAACTACTGCTTGGGTTTTTCACCAAAAAATGCAGCACCTTGAACTTTTTTGCATTAAACCCCAGTTGTCAGGTGTCTGACCAGGTTTTCAGCTTTGCCAGAATGTCCTGAAACCCCTGCCATCACCCTAGGTCATCCACCACTGCTCATATCTTGGTGTCATTGGCAAACAGACTGATCTTGCTCTTGATGCCCAATGATATGTCTGCAATGAATATCCCAGACAACACTGGTCCCTACACCGAGCCCTGAGTAACACCGCTCATCACTACCCTTGGGGATGAGAGCTCCCCACCCACCACCACCCTGTGTTGCCTTCCCTGAAGCCAGTTCCCTACTCATCTCACCAGCTTTGCACCCACCCCTGTGCCTTCTAACTTACTTCCCAGCCTCCCATGTGGCACTGAGTCAAATGCTTTACTGAAGTCCAGGTACAGGATATCCACTGCATGGCCCCTGTCCAATTGCCTCATTACCCAGTCATAGAACTCCACCAAGCTGGTTTTGCAGGATCTGCCATGCACGAAGCCATGCTGTCTGCTGTGCTGTAGGCCTTTGGTCTCCAGGAGGGCTACCAGCCTCTCCTTCAGGTAAGTCTCCATCACCTTACCCACAATGGATGTGAGGCTCACCGGTTTGTAGTTCCCTAATTCAGCCTTGGGGCTACTCTTGTGGAGGGGCACCACATGAGCCATCCTCCAGTCCTGAAGTACACACCCTGAGGTAGTGAGGCATTAAATAGGTCTGCCAAAGGTTCCACAAGGACCTCTGCCAGCTCCTTCAGTACACTGGGGTGGATGCCATCTGGGCCTGGCACCTTGTCCACCCTCAGTACCCTCAAACCCTCCAGAGCTCTGCCCTCCATGATTTCCCCATCCATCCCCCCTCCCCCCCATTTCTGCCCTTCCTCCCCCTTGGGTATCACCCCTCTCTCTTAGTAAATGCTGAGAAGATGTAATCATTTAGCACTTCTGTCTTATCATCCCCTGCTTCCACCCAACCCCCCTCCTTCCTAATCCTTACTATATAGTCCTTACTGTTCCTTTTCTCCATGATGTACCTGAAGAAGTCCTTCTCCTTCTTAATGCCTTGGGCCAGCCAGAGCTCCGTAGACACCTTGGATCCCCTAACTGCCCTTGTCACCTCCTTCAATTCCTTCAGGTACTTCTCCCTGTCCTCCCTCCCTCCCTGTTTTCTTGTACCTCCTAAAGGCAACTCTTTTCCTCCTTACCTTTTCCATGACCTCCTTGCTCACCCAGCTAGATTTCTTTGCCCTAACATTCTTGCTCTGAGCCTTGCTGCAGGTTCTGGTTGCCTCAACCTTCCCCAGCTTTATGAGCGCCCACCTCTGGTTAGTGCCCATACAAGGTAGAATTCTGGTCAGGTACCCTTTTACCACTTCCCCCATCCTCCCAAAGTTGGCCCTCCTGCAGTTCAGCACCCTTGTGCCAGATTCCACTCCTTCCTTACCCATATCCAATGTGAGCCATACTGAGTGGTGGTCACTCCCTGCCAGTGGTTCTTCCACCCTAAGTTCCCTCAAAACTCCCCATTTGCCAGCACAAGGTCAAGGGTATTCCATAACTTGGTTGATTCACCGGCCATTTGCATCAGGAAACTGTCCTGGAAGGCATCCAGCAGTACCTGCTCCCTTTTATTCCTGATTGTTAGGGTATTGCAGTCCACTCCTGGCATGTTGAAGTCCCCCACAGTCACCACACTACCCTTCTCCTGATCTGTTCCTCTAGTTCCCTGTCTAAATCCTCTGTCAGAGAGGGCAGCCTGTATGTCACTCCCATTCTGAGAGTCCTATTCTTGGAATCTTGGATATGCATCCATAGTGACTCCGTACTACCCTCCTCCCTTTTCTCCCTTACACACTTTAGCCATTCCTTCACATATAGTGCCACCCCTTCCTTTCCCAATCACTCTATCCCTATGAAATAACCTGTACCCTAGTGTCGACAGGTCCCAGTCATTGGATTGGGTGGCCCATGTTTCTGTGATGACTGCAGAGTCTACCTTTCCCTCTGCCATGAGAGTCTGTAGCTCTGCAGTTTTCTTCCCAAGGCTCCTAGCATTAAGATGACCACCTTCCAACCCTTCCCCCTCCCATTCTGCCCTCCTTTACTAGTGTCACCAATAGTACTTTCCCTTTGTCCTTTGTCACTGTTGTGGGGGGGTAAGCTCATATGGCTTCCCAACGTGTGGTCTTTGCATGTCCCTTGCCCACTTGCCACCCCCCGCTCCTAGTTTAAATTCCCAACTTCCTCTATGTACTCCTCCATCCTCTGTTTCAACACTTTCTTTCCTTCCTTGCTCAAGTGTAGTCTATCCTTGGCATAGAAACTACTGTCCTCCCAGGTCCCTCTCCACCCCCCACTGGCCCATACCCTTTAACATGACACCAGGTTTTTAGCCATCTGTTAAATTCTCTATTCTCAGCTTTCTTGCTGTGCTTGCCCTGGGCACTGGAAGTATCTCTGAGAAAGTTACTGATCTTCCTGCCCCCTCACATAATTGTCCTAGTACCTCAAACCTCCTCTGGACAGTATCTTCCATCTTGTCAGTCAGGTCATTCATCCCCAAATGTGTAATTAAACGAGACTTGTCCCTACCACTTCTAGCATATTTTAGAACAGATTGTCCCACCCATTCAACTGTCATTCCCACCATGGCCTCCTCACAAATGTGACTATGCCTCTCCCCTTTGCTACGCCACCTGACCCCTCTTAGTATTGAGTCCCCCAGATTCCATGTCTCTTGCTCACTGCTTGCTTCCATTCCTCCCCACCTCTTGCTCCCAGCTCCTCCTCTTCCTCCTGCACAGTAGTTCCCCTTTCTACCCTGTTGTAATTCCCTCAGTAGAACTTCACCCCACTCCAGTTTCATCCGGATGTCTATCAGTTACTCTTCCAATTTCATCACCTCCCTCTTCCTCCTTCTCCTCTAGTACTGCAAAACAATTTTCTGAAGACCCTTCTCCAATGCCTGCTTGCTCTCTCCTCATAGTAACCCATTTCCTCATTTCAGCTCCATGTCTGTTGCTACTTCTCCTCCTCCACTGGCAAGTCCCTTTCATCTCCTTCTGTTTGTCTTTTTTCCCCTGACCTGGTTTCCCCTGACACCATTCTTCTTGGCCTGGCCCCCCCATCTCTGCTTCCCTTCTTCTGATCCTCTCCTCCCGCTGTTGGTTCAAATTGTCATCCCTATATGTGAGGGAAGGAGAGGCATCACCAGTAGAAAACAGGAAGTTGTTATCCCTCTGAACAGACAGCTGGTGAGACCCCATCTGGAGTACCGTGTCCAGTTCTGGAGACCCCATCTCCACAAGGACATAGACAGTATGGAGGCCATCCAGAGGAAGGCAGCTAAAATGGGCCAGGGTCTGCAACAGAAGCCATATGAGGAGAGACTAAAGGAACTTTACATGTATACACTTGAGAAAAGGAGGGAGAGAGGGGACATGATAGAAACTTTTAAGGACCTCAAGGGAATCAACAAAGTCCAAGAGGGTAGCATCTTTCAGAAATAGAGATGTGCAAGAATAAAGGGACACAATTTGAAGATAATGGGGGATGGCTCAGGGGCAATGTGAGGAAGTATTTTTTTCACAGAGAGAGTGGTGGATGCATGAAACAGACTTCCTGAGGAGGTTGTGGGGTCAAAAATAGTGGGGGCATTCAAGAATGCATGGGACAGACATAAGACAGTTCTTGTGGGGAGTAGGAAGAAACAGGCTGTTGGTTAACTATGATCTGCAGCTCATCCAGTAGGTAGGTAAATGGGCCGACTAGGTGGGCAAAGAGGTCCTTATCTGCCATTAAAGTCTATGTTTCTATCTCCCTTTCTCCCTCCCTCCAGTGTTGGGCTATAATCTCCTCCAGTCTGCCTTGCTTGTCTTAGTTCCTCCTGCACACCATAGATAGATAGATAGATAGGTAGGTAGATAGATAGATACATAGATAGATAGATAGATAGATAGATAGATAGATAGATAGATAGATAGATAGATAGATACATAGATAAAGATAATAACTTTTATAAACAAATACAAAACACAAATGAATAAAACATATTGCAAAATCTTAAAACTGCAAATCCAATAAATACTCAATATACATATGGCATTAAATAAAAAAGATAAGCCTTGTGTCTTTTATAATAATGTGTTACTGTAACTTGTGCATCAACTCAGTTTGCTGTAATAAATACTACAAATATTTGTACATATCCTTTTTTGTTCATATTAGCTCTTAGTGTTCTCACTTAATACTGGAGTAAACATTTGATACAAAAAAATGGAAAGGTTAGTTACAGTAAAGGACTTTTTATAAATTATAGCTGGTATATCTCGAGGGATGGCTGGAACTGAGGTCAAAGTTTTGCTATGCACTTTCTGATCTGTGGTGGAGGTCTGAAAAGCAGGAAAACATATTGCTACATTTCAAATTACAAAAGGTATGCCACCATTGCCTGGTTATATGTTTTCTTGCCAGTAAATAGTACTGCAAACTGTCGGCTGGCATAGTTGTTCCCTGGCGTGTCTTTGTGTTCCTCTCAAGGAAGACCCACCAATGGTGAAGCCCAAGACTAAACCCAAGGTGCAGCGGGAGCTGGTGAACTATGGAGGAGCCTATGGAATGGCTGAAAGCACCGTGGAGTGTTCTTTTGTGGAATACTGTACCTTGTTAACAAAGAGAGTATATCAACCAGATGGATGAATTTGGGGAAAATAAGGAATGTTTTCTATGCAAAATTTTCTCCGCCACTGATACTACAGCTATTATTATTATTATTGATGCTATTAGGGTTTTACTTTTTTATAAAGCTATAAAGTTAAAGCTCAAAGTTAAAAGTTAAGTTTAAATGGATCCCTAACAAACAGTGTTACGTGGGGGTTTATAAATATGTGCAGTATATATTTAGTAAAGGGTTTACTGTTTACTTTTAAACAGTTTAGACAGTTTTTATTAAAGTAAATCCTTTATACTAGATAAAAGTGTCATATTTTATTGTTAAAAATGTGTGTGGTCCTGATCACATGACCACCGCTCCATAAATGCTCATGTATAGCATTCCTGGTTCAGATCACTGCCAAACACCATACCAAGAGGTGGAAGTCACTGCAGGGACACCTATTGTTTACTGCCTGGAAATACCAGAGTCCACCACTGAGGAGCCCTAAATAATCTTTTAAAGGGGTTTCTTGCTTTTCGGCCTACTTAGGAATGTCACTGTTTGATTTCTCTGCTAACGGCCTTTTTTATAGGTTTTGTGAGGCCTAGTACTCTCTAGGACCCTTAGAATAGTAAGTGACAGTATTTTAACCTTGCTTAAATATAAGTTGATTAATTATATAAGAAGTTATTTATAAATCGATCCATTCATCATCTTACACATACTGCATTCTATATGAATCATTTTAAAAAGTTTAATGGATCATGTGATGTCTTCAGCCTGAGCGGACGTTCACTGACTCAGTTCCCCCCTGAACTCTCCAAAATTATAAAAATTGTAAGGTTTGATTTAAGATTGACCACTCAAAACCTTGTTAATAGTGATCTGAAACTGAGGGGACCCGATTGAAACTATTAGATCAGCTTTCAATAAGTAAGAAGTGAGAATGGATGCCGAAATGCGGCAGGCTCTCCCAGCCCGGACGCCGCCGCAGACGCCAGACAAATCATCAAAGAGAACCAAGACACAGACCACAACCCTTAACTATGCAGCGGCATCAGCTAGCAACTCTGTTCCCCTGTCGGAAGACACGTTCTTGGCAGAAATGTCTGGCATTAAGGACTCGTTTAAAGAATTTGCCCTAGACCTGAAGAATATTCAAGCGGAATTGAGGGAAACGAATAAGAAAATATCAGATGTTTCTGCTCGTACATCTTGGTCAGAAAATTGGCAGATAAGATTAGAGCCAGACATAGTATCATTAAGGCAGAGGCTGGTTAAGGTTGAGAGTAAACTAGAAGATCTAGAGGGGAGGAACAGGAGGAATAATATTGTGGTGTTTGGGCTGCCTGAAGAAGCTGAAGGAACAGCTATAATTCAGTTTACACAGAAGCTTTTGGCCAAAATAGCTGGCCCTCCCCACCGCAATACACAGTGTATCAGGTAGAACAGGCCCATCGCTCGCTGAAACCTCGACCTCCTCCAGGGACTAAGCCTAGGCCTTTCATTATTCAGCTCTTGAGCTACATTGACCGACAGCACATCTTAGGGAAAGTTAAAGAAATTCAAGAGATTAAATGGGAAGATGCCAAGCTTAGATTCTCTCAAGATCTGCCAGTTAGTGTCAAACAGAAGCGGTCAGCTTATCATAGTTGCATTAAAAAGCTGATAGTGGCTAGAATTCGATTCCGGATGATTTACCCAGCCAAATTGATGGTGCAACATCAGGATACTTGGAGAAGTTTTGGAGTTGCAGACCAGGCAGCTGAAGAACTACCCACTATGTATCCCGATTTGTTTACTCATCGTTGAGTATCCAAAGGATGGTGCAACAGTCTGGCTACTTCACATCATGGCATATACCTGAGGAGAAGATAATCTTTTCTCTCTTCCTTTTTTTTTTTCTCCTTTTTTTATCATTTTGTTGTCCGATTACAATATGCACACCTCCTTTTGGATCCCTTACTAAGGATGCCTCAGCAGATGGAGGCCCTATTCTTTCCCTTCCCCCCTCCCCCCTTTTTTTTCCTCTTTTTTTTCTCTTTCTCCCGTTCTTCTTATTTTTTGTTCAGATTTAAATGCAGCAAGGAATGAACAACAGGGTCCAGCCCAAATAGTGGGTGAGCATCACGGCTGACCGCGCCCAACATTACGGGACTCTTTTTTTTTTTTTTTCATTTTCTTTTCCCGCTCAAGTCCTGCATGGCACTACTATTTGGGATACCTTTTATATTTCAATGGTGGGGTAATATTTGAATCTTGAAGAAGGGAAAGCTTAGCAATTTATCCAATACCTTCCCGGGGTCTTTAGGTGGAACTTTATGTTATCCTCCAGCATAAAAATTGGAGATGTAATGGCCTGTATTATGCTTCGCTATAGGCCCAAAAGATTTTCCATGGGCTGCGTTGTAGTTTGACTTCAATTGCTGAGGGTTTAGCTTTAAATATGAGGGATTAGTTACCTGAGTTTATTAAGGGCGGGTTTGGGAAGATGGGTAAATTTACTTAACGAATAGATAAATATATACATTGGAGCTTACTGCTTGAAAGATAGATACAATTTTGAACTTAAAAGCTAACAAGAATATGGAACTTTATAGAGGGGTATCTATTGTGAAGGTGGTATGGGGTGGGAAGATTACTCTTTAACTAAAATATTGGATGCTACGCTTTTTTGGGGGAGTGGGAATGAGTCGGGATACGCTTAATCGGGTGGAACATCGCGTCTTTGCAAAGTGGGATTGAGCATATGCATTTAATGGGGCATTTCAAATTCAAGATAACCAATTTGGTGGTTGGGGGTTGCTATGCTCATAAGGGTATGTTGTGGGGGGTTTTACTTCAAGAGGATGGGGGGGGAGGTGGGAATGGGAAAAAATCCTTGGGATGGGAGGGTACTGCCACAGATACTGTCAGTCTGGTAATATATCACTCAGTGTGTCACTGGTTGTCACAAAAGTGGGACATAATAAGGTAACAGATAATTAAAAATGTCAGGATATCATTTTTGTACATGGAACGTTAAGGGTGCACAAACCCCAGAAAAACGTATGCAAATATTGATACATCTCCGTAATATACAAGCGGACGTAGTTTTTTTGCAGGAAACACACCTTTTATCCACTCAAGTGCATTACTTTAATAGGCTTTGGGTGGGACAAGTTTTTGGGCCTGGTTTTAATTCATGTAAAAGGGATACTGCAGTTTTAATTGCCCATAGAATCCCGTTTCGGTTATTACAAGAGATCTTAGACTCAGAAGGCCGTTACGTGATTTTACGGGCAGTAATAGGTCATACTGAGGTTATCCTTGGCTCTATGTATGGTCCAAACTCGGACGACCCTAAATTCTTTACAGATCTTATGGCTATGCTAGCTCCACTGTCCATGACTCCAATAATTGTAGGAGCAGACGAATCAGGTCTTGTCAAATAGCCAGGATAGAACAGGGCCCCCTAAAACATCACTGTCTCCAGGTCAAAAAGCCCAGATGGAATTAATGCACCTAGTAGGACTAGCAGACCCCAGGCGAATCATGTACCCAACCAGGAAAGAATACTCATTTCATTCACCTATTCACAATACATTTTCTCGTATTGACTATTTTCTTGTCAGCAGTGATTGTCTTCCTGGTGTCGCTTCAGTTTTTTACTCCTTGAAAACTATATTGGACCATCAGATGGTTCAACTATTTATAGAGCTTGTTCCTAACATTCAGCGAGATAAACTTTGGAGGATTAATAACCAGATTATAAAATCAGAAAATCAAATACAGCATTTACAATCCTTCATCTCCAATTTCATAGCAGATAACTCTTTATCAATGCCCAGAAGAGATATACTATGGTGTGCACTCAAATGCACTTTAAGAAAAGAGCTAATACATTTGGCTGTTAAACACAAAAAGCGGAGAGATCAAGCCCTTTCCTCTTTAATCGATCAGATTACATTGGCGGAAGCGAATCTTTCACCTCTGTCCCCTTGGGTGGACTGGGAAAAAGCTGAATCCCTTCAAGCCCAGTACAATCACCTTCTAGCCGAAAAGGCTGAATTTCTTATGCTCAAATCCAAAATATCTTATTTTGATCAAGGAAGAGAGCAGGAAAACTATTGGCACTTAGAATAAGAGCACAGGTTGCTGACAAAATAGTGACCTCCCTTCAATCATCTACTGGTACAATTCTGACCTCACCCCAAGACATTTCTGAAAATTTTAAACTGTATTATGAGAAGTTGTATACTCATACTAATTTTTTTTTTCCCCAACAAATGTTGGACTCATACATCAAAGATGTTAAACTGCCTACACTTACAGGGGCACAATCCTCTGTACTTTAAGCCCCAATAGAAATAAAAGAGGTACTACAGGCTATTGATTCGCTTACATCGGACAAATCCCCCGGTCCAGATGGGTTTACATCTAATTTTTATAAGGCCCTAAAAGATACGCTAGCGCTCATTCTTTTAAACACCTTTCATTATTTTTATGAGTATGGTATTTCAGACAAATCTTTAACTCAAGCCATTATTATAGTATTACCCAAACCTGGAAAAGATCCTTTGCTCGTACATAATTACAGGCCTATTTCACTTATTGATGTGGACCTGAAAATCTTGACCAAGATTTTGGCTATGAGCCTGGGTCAGGTATGGGACTCCTTAATTAGTGCAGAACAAGTAGGATTTGTTAAGGGACGACTTTCATCAGACCATCTCAGGAAGTTAGCGTACTTATTTTCTGTCTCCAAAGATTCATACATGCCGGCAGCTTTAGTTTCCTTGGATGCAGAAAAAGGTTTTGACAGAGTCTCCTGGGAATATCTGTTTTCTCTACTTCCCAGATATGGCATCCCACCGGAATTTCTCACTTGGGTTAAAATACTGTACTCTTCTCCCTCCGTAAGAGTTTACTGTAATGGAATACTCTCCACAGTTTTTAATTTGAGTCAAGGTACTCATCAAGGTTGTCCCCTCTCGCCATATCTATTTAATTTGTTTCTCGAACCCCTTATTAGGAAGCTTAATTCTTCACCCTTAATATCGGGGATCACGATATGGATGTCAGAATATAAACTTTCCATATATGCGGATGATGTTTTATTACATGTTTCATCTCCCTCACAATCCCTTCCAGCTGCACTTGAATTAATATCACAGTTTAGTTTGATCTCCAATTACAAACTGAATCTAGATAAATCGGAAGTACTTCCTCTCAATCAATACTTTCAGAAATCAGAAATATCTAGATTGGGTTTACAGTGGAAACAAGATAAGTTTAAATATTTGGGAATCTTTCTTCACCCCTCTCCTAAAATAATGAAAAAGCTTAATCTTGACGCTACCTAAATCACATATGAGAGGATATTTAGCGTTGGTCCTTATTACCTTTATCGATTTGGGGTTGAGTGAGTATAATAAAAATGAATGTGTTACCCCATTTATTATACCCGTTACAAATGTATAATTGGGACCTATCTAAATCTTGGTTTATGCAGGTACACAAAATTATCAATGCCTTTTTGTGGGCTGGGAAAAAATCAAGAAGAGTATATAGTAAACTTACACAGGCTAAAAATGATGGTGGTCTTCAGGCCCCCAATCTATACTTATATTATCTCACCATACACCTAACTAGACTTAGGCATTGGATGCTTCCATCAGAGCACAGGTCCGATTCGATGTACTTTCCTCTCTGGTTTGGAATCGAGAAATCTCTGTGTGTGCTATATGATATGGACCCGGAAATCCTTCCCTTCCTGAATAAGAAAAATCTTCCAAACAAATTGAAGGGATCCCTGCTTGATGCTCTTTTGGCTACACAGTTCCAACTTAACACGTTACTTAGGACTAATGGGTATAAGGATGTAACACAACCTCTTTTCAATAATCTTAACTTGTTGATTTTTGGTAAACCAATAAAGACTAATGTTTTTTGGCCTAATATAGGGATTGAAAGAGTAGAGGAATTGATTACTAATCAGAGACTGATGCGATTCCAGGAAGCCAATAGTAAATACCATTGGTCCACCAGTCATGTTTTTAAATATCTGCAGATTAGTCACATGTTAACACAGTATTTTGGTACTGGGAGGTGGACTACTCCCCTCCTAACTGCATTAACCCTGTATCTCAAGTCGGTTCCGTCAACTCATTTAATCTCATACATTTACAAATTTCTATAGACCATGATTGCTGGACTGGAAGGACAGATATTTTATTGATGGGATCAATCCCTTCCATCTTCTGACCCCCCTAGATGTTGGTTAAGAATATGGAAACACCTATATAGATATGTTAAGTGGAATAGGTATAGATACATGCAATTCCAAATTGTGCATAACATGTACTATACCCCAGTTAAATTATCTAAGATGGGTTTTCTGCAGTCCAATCTTTGCACCAAATGTTCTCGAGCTCAGGGAGACTTGTTGCATATGTTATGGTCGTGTGATAAAGTCTCTCCACTATGGAGCAGTATTAGACCCCGGATGGACCCGCTGCTATCCCTTTCAGATAAATTTACCCTGGAAATATGTATTGTAGGAGATTACACGATGCTCCATGGCAAAACCCAAAGAGCATATATGGCGTTGATATCTGTTTGTGCCAAAAAAGTATTACTTAGACATTGGGTAGATACCCTAACACCAACTTGTACCGAATGGTATAAAGAAATTATGTTTGCATTACAGGTGGAACGGGTTATTGCAGGGTTAACCCAATGAATGGGGAAATATAAAATGTTTTGGGACCCTTTTTATAACTTATTATTAATCCAACCCGATAAAGCAACAGCTAACTCTCATGCCCCCCTATGATCTAACCTATACTTTTAACAGGATTTTCCATTGACATGTATTTAGGACTATCAAGACAGTATCTGTGGCAGCCAGGGATTGGGAGGGAGGGAGGGGTGGAGGGGGTGAGGGGTTACAGACATTAAAAGTGGTCATGTATTATTGTATGGAGATCGGATGTCTTGATTAACAAATATATATGCAATATGGTATGATCTCCTGTATGCAAGATGTCTGTAACCATGAAAATTAATAAAGTATATTTAATGAAAAATAAATAAAAAGTTTAATTAAACTTTGTTTAGTATTACTGAATCATTGAGAACATCCGAGCCTGGAAATTTATTAGCCCAGTGAGGTACTTCTCTTGTGCAAGATTAACATTGTAAATTCTTTTACTAAAAGCTATTCCTTCTTGTGCTACTAGTGGATCAACCTGAAGGAGATCTGTCCAGCCTTTTGTATGAAAATAAAAATGGCAAACATTGTGCATCTGGAGATAAGCCTATAAAATTATGGGATAGCAGAACACTGAAGATTCAGCTAAAATCCTGAAATACTTTGCTAGCCATTTCCTCATGGTGGTATCGCCATACAGGAGGTGTCTTCCTCCAGTGAAGACTAGAAAACAACAAGAAAAAAGGAGAAGACCAGAGTCAAGCTTTTGACCAGTTCTCCTGTAACTGGGACATGCTACAAACATTGCTGGTGACTCTTTTGTACTATTTGTTTGGTGCTGTTTGGTCCTTTTATAATATTTTATTTAAAGAAAGCCTTCGTGAATTTTATACAACATGGTTAGCACAAGGCTACAAAGGAAAAATCAGGATATGTGTTTTCCCCTACTGGGTGACTCTATGCTAGAAAAAAAGTAAAGCAATAAGCAAGTGAAGACATTGCAAACTAAGCAGACAAAAATTAAGGACCATATAAAACATTATGACTCAGTAGAGGGTGAAAGAAAAAACTTGACTACTAAACCCCAGGCTAGCAATTCCTTATCTAAAGTAGCCCTATCTGCATCTAGGGATTCCATCCTTGAACATTCATCTAGATTAGATTTTCATAGTGGAGAATAGCTGGAAACACTTTATAATTCTCTTGAACTAGAAGATAGTTTTTCTACGATCACTGAAAGGACTAAACAAGAAGGATTTGACTTTATTGCTTCACAGGATATTAGTTACCTAAGTGATTCCAAAGATTCAGCTAGAGCCAAGGAAGCCAATCTCACTAGTAGCAATATTTCAATGGATAAAAATAAAGATGTCCTAATACTGTAGTTTCAGGACCAGAATTTAGAACTATGACCTCAGATCTACAGGGTATGAAAGAACTTGCATTGAAATATAACAAATCTTGCTTTAGAGATTTAAGTAGAGATCAGGGTCAGATAAAAACAGCTATTTTTGGACTGTTAGAAACCTCAAAACAGATGGGAAATATTCAAAAACAATCTAATCATTGGCCCCAATATATTCCTTTATGCATTAGTGATGACTTGGTGGCCCATATGGGCCAGCAATATACAGCCAACTTGATATTGATGGAGCAGTTAATTGTATTAAAAAATGAAATAAAGAATACAAGATATGATGTATCTATAAATAATACCAAATTAGTAACTATTCAGAATAAACTAGAAGATGTTTTTCTGACACAGAAGTCAGACTCAGTAGTCCTTGACACTCTACAGCAAGAGAGGAAGGCTCGGAGGCCTGATTGTATGATTATTGAGATCCCAGCTAGCATTATTAAGCCCCCAGGGAAGAAAAAGGAAAAAAACAATAATTAAAAAAGACGTTAAACAAATTAAATTGATGGCTAGCCAGGGCACAACCTTTACAATAAAGGAACAAAAAGTTAAGTGTGGTAAAAAGTTGAAATCTTGGAAACATGGTAAATTAAGTCAAAACTAAACAAAACAATATTGCACACCAGATAGACTTTGAAAGTAGTTAAAATCTGGCATCTATTAATTCACTTGATCTACAACCCATTACTGGGGAATTAGGAAAGCATTTAGCTGCAGTAGAACAAGGAATAGCTGTTTTCAAGGACTACTATCCAAATGTTACTATGATCAAAAAGGATAAGGTACATTATTCCAGAAATGACCTCATAGAGCAGAGGCTTGAGACACCTAAGGAGAATGTTAATGCTGGAGCAGATTTTTTGAACAACCAGCCCTCAAATCATAAAATGAATAAAGAGAATAGTTATCCGTTTTTGAGTCTGAGGTCATTCGAGGACTGGCCATTGATATCTAACAAGGATCTGAAAGACTATTAAACAAGATCTTATTTGATCTGGATATTGATCCAAAGGACACCTTGGAACTAAAAACAAACAAGGAGGGTCTAGTCCATACAAGTGAAGTTGACTCTCCCAAAGTAACTAATTATATATGGTACAATGCCAGAATCCAGGAAAACAAAGGGATTCTCCAATAGAACAGATTTTAATATAAAAAGTTAGACCACCTCCAAAAATGAAGCTCCAGTAATATCAAGCATGTGTGGAATGTCAAGACTGTATAGAGAAAACAACTGGAAATTGAGAGGCTCAATATGTAACCTTTTTAATAATATCTTACAAGTGCATCTATGCTATCAAGGTGTATTGAAAGCGACAAGGAATGATGATTCTTCACAAATTGACATAGTAGTTAAAAATGACGCATTAGCACAGCAGTTGTTGGAGAAATGTGACTAATTAGATAATACTAGGCTTACATCTTATGAAGTTTACTGAAGTATTTGATTCCATCCCAGTTTTACCTAAAGAAGTGTTTAAAGATCACTACACTAATGCCCAAGATAATAATAACATCTCTGACCACACTCAAGAGAAATTGTAACTTAACGAGAGAGAAAAGAACTAATTTAATTTCAGAATTAACTGAGGAAAATGACCGGGGTATTTAAATAATTTCTAGGAATATAGCAATAATTACAAGCAAATTTACTGATAAAGATTGGTTGGATTTTATTAAGAAAGTGGATATTGTTAGTTGCCAGAAGACCTGGCATGAGAATGAGGATGCCATAGTACTTAATGACTATGATATGATACATCATCCAGCTTCAACAAGGCAACAGGGAATTGACAACATGAAAGAGTCTAACATGTTTCAATATAAGAAAAACAGCAGGGCAAGAGGAAACAGCATGAGGTTAGAGGGAGGCCACTTAAGGGGTAATGTGAGGAAGTTCTTTTTCACAGAAAGGGTAGTGGATGCATGGAACGGCCTACCTCAGGAAGTGATGGATATGAATGCAGTGCAGGGCTTTAAGCAGACATGGGATAGGCATAAGGGAGTAATACAGAGGAGTATGAACAGATAGGCCATTGACAGAGTACAGGCCTATGGTACATTCATAAGGTAGAAAAAATGGGCAGACTGGATGGGCCTTGCGCTCCTTATCTGCTATCAACCTCTATGTTTCTATGTTACAAGGAAGAATTAAGTAGGCAGACCATCAGGTTGCCTGGTAATATATGTACGGCTGGGCCTCTTCTTTGAAAAGCATTGTAAACTTTATTCTGAAAATAATTTCATAGCTTTATTTCTAACTCATCATTTATTTATTTCTTTACTTACTTACTTATTTATTTATCCATTTGGTGGCCGGGTTGGTGCATTGACATGGAGACCTTTTTCAGGCATGACCCAGACCAGAAGTTGGCACAAACAATGTAAAATTCTGTGAGAGAACAGTATGGATCATACTTGGAACAAAACCATGTAGGTCAAGCTAACAGAGAAAATGTAAGGTAGACAGTACCAGGTACATCAGCAGTTGAGCATACCAAGGTATATAACATTTACATTTTATAACATAACTTTGATATTAATTAATGCCTACTGTATGTTCCACCCAGAGCTTAAAATATTGTTAATTGGAAATATGGGAGCGGTTGGACAGTATATTGTCAGACATTTTTCTCATATTCCCAGAAACAGAAATTCTCCTATTTGGTGATCTGAATGCCAGGATAGGCAATTATGGTTGGCTCCTGGATAGTTCAAGTTTTTAACTATCTAGAGTTAACAGGAAATTTTAGTAGATCTACTCTGGACTTAAAAACAAATAGGGCAGGATTAAAGTTGATTGAATTATTAGCAACTTACAACCTTTACCCTTTAAATGGTAAGGTTCAGGGAGACCTACAAGGAACTTGCACTTATATTAGATCTACGTGGATGTCATACCAGATTTGGCTTTGTGGTCAGGTGACCCTCGAAAATGGAAATGCCTTTTGATTCCTGCCCGATCTGAGAGTGACCACTTGCCAGTTCTTATATAGGGTTGTTTGTTAATCAAACATGACCCTGTTACTAAAAACATCAAAGAAGATGATGTAAAGGAAGTTAGATATAATTACTTGGATTACTTGGAAGGATTAACAAAAGTCAGCCATAGGCACATTAAATTGTCTCCCACTCCTAGTGGGCTAATTTAAGATCTCTTTGACAAAAGATATTTGCCAAGCCTGTTTTTGAAGGGCTCAAAAGATGAAGCATTTAGCAATTCTCTGGTTATAGAGATGCAGTGAAATTTAATTTTAACAGTGAAGTTCCAACAAAATCGATAATTTCACCCCGCAAACTTTTTCACAAAATTTGCACAGTTGCTGAATATTTTGCTAGTGCAAAATACCCTATGAAATGTGGAATTTCACCCGAAAGTGGCAAAATTCTGCAATTCACTGGCCCTTTTCTATTGTATAATGTCTCTCCCCCCACCCCAGTCCCCGATCCCCTTAGTAATGAAACATTAATCCATGTAATTCCAAAAGTAAAGGACAGCACTGGGGTGGTGATGCAGCACAAGAGTTGTGCAATTCGAGTAGAAGAGACGGCACACTCACCCCTCTCCAAGAAACACAGACATGCTGCTCAATTCAGTTCAAGTGTTTTATTGCAGCATCTGCTCATGCTAAACCCTGCTTCAGGAGACATACTGAAGCAGGGTTTAATAAACAATGTAATAAACATTGAACTGAATTAAGCAGCCTGCCTGTGTTTCATTGAAAAACATTAATGCCCTTTTCCATAATACAGTGCCCCCCACCCCAGTCCCTGATCTCCATAATAATAAAACATTACTTCCCTTTCTGCAGTATAGTGTCCATCCCCAGTCCCCGATCCCCATAATAATAAAAACATTAACCCCCTTTTCCATAGTATAGTGTCACCCACCCCAGTCCTTGATCACCCTCTTAATAAAACATAAATACCCATTTCATAGTATATTGTCCCATCCCCATCCCCAGTCCAGATCTCTCACCCATACTATACTTAGTTTTTCCATAGTGTAATGGTCCCTCCAGTCCCCCACCCACTGCAGTAAACACATCCCACCTTGGCCCCCCAAGCATGGCCCACCAGTCAGTGAGCAGCACAGCCCTCCTTTCACCTCCATGGCTACCCGCTGACTGAACTGTCAATGCCAGCTTACAGTATATACTATAAGCCTATTGGTTGACATGTTAACCAATGGGCTTGTAGTATATACTGTAATCTGTCACTGACAATTCAGTCAGTGGGCAGCCATGAAGGTTAGAGGATGGCTGTACTGCTCATTGACAGGGGGGCATGCTGGGAGGAGCAGGGTGGGATGTGGTTACTGGAGCAGATGGGGGATGGGGGGACCATTACACTATGGAAAAACTGTAAGTACTGTATGGGTGGGAGATGTGAACTGGGGAGGTGGATGGGATGATATACTATGAAAGGGGTATTAATGTTTTATTATGAGGGTATCGGGACCAGGTGGGGGGGCACTATACTATGGAAAAGTAGGTTAATGTTTTTATTATTTGGGGGATTGGAGAATGTGGATGGACTCTATAGTACGGCAAAGGGAAGTAATGTTTTATTATCGTGGAGATTGGGGACCTGGGTTTGGGGAGGGACACTATACTATGGAAAAGGGCATTAATGTTTTTCAATGAAACACAGACAGGCTGCTTAATTCAGTTCAAGTGTTTTATTGCAGCATCTGCTCCTGCTAAATGTTGCTTCATATGTCTCCTGAAGCTGCATTTAGCAGGAGCAGATGCTGCAATAAAACACTTGAACTGAATTAAGCAGCCTGTATGTTTCTTTGAGAGGGGTAAGTGCAACTTCTCTTCTACTGGAATTGCATTCCTCTTGTGTTGCACCACCACCATCCCAGTGCCGTCTTTTAATTTTGGAATTACAGGCATTAATGTTACATTATTAAGGGGATCAGGGACTGGGGTGGGGGCATACTATACTATGGAAAAAGGCCTATTAAATGCAGACTTTCACCACTTACAAGTGAAATTCTGCATTTCTCAGGTGAAATTTCACATTTCATGGGCAGAATTTTGCATTTTTCAAAATGCAAGTATTTTGTGAAATATTTAATTGAATGAAATGCCTGGATTTTGCCCATCTTTACCTGGGTAATGAGTTCCAAAGTCATGCAGTTCTGACTGTATAGAAATGATGTCTCTTTATGGTGTTCACTCGTGGGACTAACAATTGCCTATTGTGAGATCTTAATTGAGTTGTCCTGTCATTAAGTTGTAGACCACACTGTTCCATAAGTTTTTGATTTTTCATGTGTTAAATACTAAGTCCCTTTTTTTCTCCTAGTTCCAAGGCTGAATAGTTTGAGTGAGTAAAGTCTGTCCTCATAGCTCATAGTAGATAGACCAGAAACTGATTTTGTAACTCTTCTTTGAGTTCTTTGAGTTATTTCTGGTAGGGTTATGTCCCTCTTTTGGTAAGGGTTCCATATTGGGGAGCCATAGTCCAAGTGTGGAATAATAATAAAAGGCTTAAATGGAGTACTGAGTCAGAATTACAGGTAGTAAGACAAACTGAGGAGAATCTTAATAATAAGAACTGGGATTGTCAACATAATGCCCTAATGCAAGATTTATGGGATTATGTAAATGTTATATTTGAAATGGTTAAAAAGAGTCTCTACAAACAAGTAGTAGCCAGAGGGAATAATAGACAGTGGGATACATGGTTTATTAAAGACTTTCAAAAACACAAATCTTTATTAGGTTTATTAGGTTTCACCCATCGCTTCCCTAAAATCTGGAATTCCCTCCCCCCTGAATTACAAAAATCCTCTTCCAACTACTCCCTTACCTCGGCTCTAGACAATTACCTCTTCCACAGCTGTTTCTGCCTTAACCCTCCTTCATACCTATTCCCAGTTTCTGCCTTCCTACCCTGACCCCCCCCTCCGATAGGGTTAGCAACATCCTGAAGGGGGAATCAGAAAATGGCTACAGTTACTCTTCTCCCCTTCTCTTCTCCACCTGCCCTTCTGAGTCACCCATGTGCATAACCTACCCCATCCTTTTTACTCCAACAGAACTTGTGTACTTCCTCAAGCCTGCTCCTGGTACACTCATGCACTATAATGGTTCTGTTGCATTATTACTGTTGTATATGTTTATAATGTTCTTTTGTATGATTTTGGATATGTATTGTAATTTACCCAATGTTACACTACTGTTTTTTGTACAATACCTTGTGTTCCAACTGTTGCATAATCTTACAATGTTGTATTGTTTGTACTACTCACATACTATTTTAACTGATCATCTTTCACAACCCTATGTACCCCCTCCCCCCAGGTCACACCATAAGATGAGCAACTTGTTTTTCAGTGTGCCCTCCTGGTGAAACATTTTAATAAATAAACAAAATGTATTAACAATTGAAATAAGGAAGACTAGAAACACTAAGAATAAGCAGAAATTCAGTTCACTAAATCATCAAAGCAAATTATACAAGCAATGTTAATGCAAAAAACAACATTTCACCATGAAAAATTGTATGGGATACTACAAATGATTTACAAAGGAGACTCTAAACAATTCTGGCTACTGGTGGAAAAAAGTTCACATAAATCTAAATTAGACACCTATATTCTAGAAGAAGACTGAGTTCTCTTCTTCACCAAAATATTTACTGATGAAATAGAGGGTGAATCTTGCCAGCCTATAAATCTTTCTGAAAATACAACTAGAATAACCAGACGGGAGGTTTATTTGACAATAAAACTGTTAAGGAAAAATAAAGCTTCACAGCCGGATCATATCCATGCAGAGGTATACCTGGCAAGACCAGCACTCTTTGCAGACCTTTTTGCTATTCTTTTTAATAACCTGATGATAGGACATTACATTCCCCCATCATGGAAAGGAACTATTATAGTTCCAGTGTACAAAAAAGGCAGTCTTAGTGATCACTCTAAGTATAGACCTATAAGTCTATTGGGTGTTAGCCTAAAGCCTTTTTCTAAAATTATCCTGGATAAGATGGTATTAGAAATAGAAAACACAGGAGGTTTAAGCCAATACCAGGCAAGTTTTAGAATGAGATACCGTACAAGACTATGGATAACTGTTTTATTCCCGGTTATTTCAAATATACAATTTTACATACACAAAAACTATATGCATTTTACGTCAACTTTAAGTCAGCTTTTGATACAGTGAATAGGTCAATACCATTGGGAATTGATGGCTGATAAAGGATAGACAAATGACTTATTAATATCATCGGCAGGCTATATGAGAGATCTTGAGCAAAAATGTGTATAGGATCAAATGGCCAAGTATTGCTGCCTGTAAAAATAACTAGAGGTGTAAGACAGAAGTGTCATGGCACCCTTCTTTTTTCACTCTATGTGGATGTGGTCCTAAGGGCACTTGATGCCCTGGTGTCTGATTCTCCCCAAATCCTTGGCAAATACTGTGCTGTTATGACCTTTGCTGATGACATAATTTTGTTTTCTCTCTCTAAAAAAGGTCTCCAGAAAAAGATTAACCTGTTGGAAAGTAAAACAAAGGAACTGAAGCTACAGGTGTATGTTTCTAAGACTCAGATTTCTATATTTGCTAAGGGCAGAGACAGACGCCCCGATTCAAAAAGCAGGCATAGAGCATCACAACCTGTGGCAAACAGTAGCTTGCCACAAAGCCAGGTATGCCAGGGACCTTGCACCAGATTATGATACAGGAGGGGTTGAGTGGCCAAAGTCCCCACACATGCAGCACCCTCTCCCATGTGACAAACACATGGCACATGGGAAGGGTCTACCACAGGCTCCTTGTCCCAAACACAAGTGGTCCTCCCTCCCAGATCCCCCCAGCCTGGTGGTCTAGTGGCCCCCCAACCCAATTCCTGATAGTGCCCATTAATATCTATTATAAATTTATTCTCAATGACCTCATGGTCTAGTGGCTCCCCCTTCCCGATAGTGACCATTACCATATTATAAATATTCCTCTCTGTCCTGCTGTTCTAGTGGTACCCCACTCCCTCCATCCTGCTCCCCTTCAATCCCAGAACTCATCCAGTGTCTGGCACAGCCTGCCTCACTCTTCCACAGCCAACTCCCAGACTGAACAGTCATTGAGTGGTAACTGCAGTGTATGCACTCATGATTTTCATGAGTGTATAAACTATACAGTTGCAGCTCAATGGCTGTTCTGTACAGCAGTCAACTGCAGAAGTGTGAGGTGGGCTGTGCCAGTCACTGGCTGCATTTTGGGACTGGAGGGGGAAGGGTGATGGGCACTACCTGCTGGGGTGGGGGTAGGGTATCACTGGGCCATTAGGATGGGGAGAAATATTTATAATATACTAATGGTTGCTATTGGAGAGAGGGCACCACTAGATCACCAAGTCAGGGAGAATTAATTTATAATAGATATTAACAGGCGATATCGGGAATCGGGATGGAGGACCACTTGATCACCAGGTCAGGAAGAATTATAATATAATAATGGGTTGGGGGATCACAGAGGAGGATCACTGGACAGCCAGGGATGTCTTATATACAGTGGCCTCCCCAGGATGAAAAACGCTTTTAACACACTCTGCAGTATGCTGCAGTAGACCTACTGAGTAAAGTAATATCATTTCAACGGCAATTAGCCCACTTTGTCATGCAGGAAACTGTGGTATTCATGTCATCCTGGCAGTGTCACATTTTCCTGAATGACAAAGAGGACTAATTACCATTGAAATTACATTGCTTTATTTAGTAGGTCTTCTGCAGCATTCTGCAGAGTGCTGCAAAATTCTGCAGACTTGCATTTCATCCTGGGGGACGCCACTGTATATTGAAGGAGGATCAAAGCAGGGGTTGTGGACAGCAGCACATTGCTGCACAGTGCCCATCTTATCCAGAGGGTGAATTTTTAAGTACTCTTAGACCAGCCCTGGCTGATCTAAGAGTATTTGGAAATTCACCCACTGGGTGAGTGTTGTGAATTGCAATTGTAGAGCTATGGCAGCCTGCATCTTCTGCAAGACCCTAGATCCATGTGGCAGCCCATTCCTGGACACAATGGTGGTGCAAGCCCCATTTGGGGCAGGCAGCCTACGGTTGATGCAGGCTGCCTTTGTGAATAGCTAAAGGGGGCACTATTTGATGCAAAGTGCCACGTACGCCATATATGTTTGGCACAGGCACCTTGCATCAATCCAGGGCTTTGTGAATCAGGCCCAGAGGGAGTTGGAAATTAGATCATGAAAAGTTAACTTTTACTAACATTTATGTCTACCTGTGTTTATGTTCCTCTACAAAAAAAAACAATGGAAAGATCATTTTAATAAAGTATTATCTTCAGAAAAAAAAAACAGCTGCTGCCCTGGGAAAATGTAATTATTATTATGGTGGCATGACTATCAAGCATTACTGGAAGCAATCCGAGCAAAATATCTGACCCAAACAGGCTATGGGTGAGAAATGTGGGATATCAAGGAGAGAGAGAAATATGTATGGTTCCTATATATAAGCTCCTAAGGAGAACTCTTGCTGTACTCTGTTTGTTTCCCTCTGCTTATTTATTACGAGATTGGGTCTGGAAAATATAAATACTGTTCTGGACTCAAAAAAAATAAATTATTGGTTAAGACTTACTAGACTTACACCTGAATGAATTCCAAAATTGTGCCTTGTGGAAAAGAAAAGATGTCTAAAAATGGGTTGCTTCAAGTCCCCTTGGTACATAACTATTTGTGAAATATTAGAGAAATATAAGTTGAACTTCCTTAAAAAATATTCTGATGCCAATACCACACTAAGTCATCAATACAAAAATGTATTATTAAGAAAATTTAAAACTACTAGACAGCTTCAGATATGGAAAAATCAGGGAATCCAGATCTTCTACTTGATTTGCTAAAAATAATGAAGATGATTTCAAACTGCAATATAATCTGGAGATTTTGATGTATCATAAATGATGCAATAACTTCACCAGGTACAAATTCGAATTGTTTGAAAGGGCTCTACAATGATGATTCGACAAATTTCTTGTCGACCGACATTACAGTGATGGATTTATATCAACCACAAGTTGCGGTTGACATAAATCCATCAGGAGAAACAGTTGCTGTTCATTAAGGGGATTTGCCCCCTGAACCACCCATGCAAGGGGCTTTGCCGCCCATACCCCCAAACTTAGGGATTATCAACTCCAAGTTGGAGTTCATTCAGGGAGGGGGTGCAGGACCAGGGGAAAGAGTGCAGGTGTCCTGGGTGGACTTTTACGGCTAACTATCATGTTGTCTGCATTGATGTGTTCACTGTAAATGTTTTGTTGAGTGGAGGGCATACCATTTGAAAGTTAAGTACTGCAGGTAAGGTTTAATAAGAAATCAGACTTCTCAAAAAATTGTGAATATTTAGAAAGGGGTTTTGAAGACCTATTACATATATTATGGTTGTGTAGCTGGTTCAGTAAGATTTGTGTCTATCTACTCAAAACTCTATTTCAAGTTGAGTAGATCAATTAAATATGGACATATTTACACTGACTAGGAGCCAGATATTCAAACCTTTGCGCCTAGCACAAATCCCTAGCACTGGAATAATGATGGATTTGCATGAGGCTTCAATATTGAAAAGCCCTATTAGCACCGGTGCTGTGTGGTAGTGCTTATGCTAATAGATAATTTTATGCAGGGGCATAGACAGGAGAGCACCCACGAAGTCCAGTAGCGTGGCATATTCAAATGTATAGCGCCGCGCTACAGGCATTAGCGTGACCTGGAGCGCGGCACTAGATACCACCAGAAAAAAGCTGGCAGTAATGTAGCAGTGCCCCCCCATTGTGGCCCATGTAGCTGCCTTATAACACGCTTTGCCCATGTAGTCTAGTGGTCCCCTCACCCCCAGCGCATATCCCGACCTCTGTTTTAATTAAAATGCAACTCTCCCCTGTTTGAAATAAAATAAAACACATTTCCCTTGTAGTCTAGTGCCCCCCCCCCACATTTATCCCAAACCCCAGTTCACATAACATTAGATTATTTTTCCTAGTGGTCTAGTGGTCCCCCACCCCAGCACGTATCCTAACCCCGTTGTTAATAAAGTAAGCTGTTTCCTTGGTAGTGTAGTCCTCCCCCCAACCCCAGCACATATCCCAACCCCCGTTGTAAATAAATTAAGCCAGTTCCTAGGTAGTCTAGTAGTCCACCCACCCTCAGCGCATATCCCCACCCGCATTTCAATTAAAATGTAACTCTCCCCTGTTTGAAATAAAATGAAACACGGATCCCTGGTAGTCTAGTGGTCCACCCCCTGCATTTATCCTGATCCCCAGTTCACATCACATTAGACTATTTTCCCTGGTAGTCTAGTGGTACCCCCCCACCTGGTAGCATGGCCCCCGCTCAGCCCACCCATCTGCCAAGAAGCGAGCCGGTGACTGGCTCAGCCCTCCTCACACCACCATGGCCGGCCACTGACTGAGGAATGAAAGAGATTTTATTCATTGCGGGGGGGAAGGGTTGACCACTAGACTACCAGGAAAATGTGTTTAATTTTATTTCAAACAGGGGAGAGTTGCATTTTAATTGAAACGGGGGTCGAGATATGTGCTAGGGGTGGGGGGACCACTAAACTACTAGGGAACCAGCTTAATTTATTTACAACAGGGGTAAGGATATGTGCTGGAGGTGGGAGAAACCCTAGACTACCAGGGAAAATAGTCTAATGTTTTGTGAACCGGGGATCGGGATAAATGTGGGGGGGACCACTAGACTACCAGGGAAATATACTGGGCAAACTGCATGGTAATGTATGCTAAGCAGCACTTGTAACATGGCAAAGTTGAAGAACAGTAAATAAAGAGAAGTAATTGGTCAGATGGCATCACATGATATACTTTGGACACAGCATTAATGTAGCAATAATGCCGTGTCTAAAGTGAAATACCATAGTTAGCCACAGACCAAGAAAAGCAGTGCAGCACAGAAGTGGCAATGCTGTGTCCCACGCACCCACCTACAATCAGATCACTGCCTTTCTGTACCAGGGAGCGCGACTCAGTAAGAATGCCCAGGTGGAAGTAGGTGTGATGCGCAGCACTACAGTGGAGCAACCATCGAGACACGTCTGGAGTGCAACTGAGCGTGACACAAACCGCAAGGTAAAATGTTGCATAATATGCAGGGGCACAGCAGATAAAATAGGGAATGGGAAGAAGTCATGTTGGGAAGTGATACAGGACATGCGCGACACCTGGAAATGCTGCAGAAAAGTAAGCAAAGTAGAAGCAATGTGAGGGATGGGAAACAGGAGGTAATCCACCCAGAGCGACGCAGTAGACACACAAATAAGGTGACGGAGTATGCAAAACAGATAAAGGCGCGCACATAAAGTAACAGGTAAATGACCACACAGGCAACCTCCCACGGCACATATCAGACTAATAGCTGCACAGATATGACAAAATGCCAGACACAAATATTGACATATAGTTTCTTCACAGTTATAGTTGGTATTAATTTCACAACATCAGCATATGAAATGTAGTCTCTGAAAAGTTCAGGAAGTGCAAGACAAAAATTGAAACAGTGCAAAATGTGTCTGTGTCATTGTATTAATAATATCAAAATAACAATCATAATAAACACCTTCTCCTGAAAGCCATGTTACAAAAGCATTAAGCCACTCCTAAGGTGGCATCTACTGGTGGATTAATGCATGGTTGGGCCATTGCCCTCCCAACCATGCATTAATCCACCAGTAGACGCCACCTTCGTCATGGCTTAATGCTTACTTAATGGGATGCAAATGTACCTGTTTGCCCATGGATTACCTAAGAAGGCTCATTTGCATGGGAGCTTTGAATATAGCTCCCGTTTGTCCCAGGCTAACCAGTTTGCACCGGGCTAATGTGTTAGCACTGTGCAATCAGGTTAGCCCTGGGCAAACCTCAGTTCAGCATAGCACAGTTCTGCAGTGTGTGGCTTACACTGTTGTTTGCAGTCATACCTCTGAACTGTCCCTGATTTTCAGGGACATCCCTGATTTTACCTTAAGATTTTACTCTGTCCCTCCTAAAAATTGTGTTTCCATGACCAAACAGTGGAGGTGGTAAGCATAAAATAATGTCAAACATTAATTTTACAGACACGTTCTTCCTTAGACAATGCATTTTACACTAAACCACTTATTCTACAAGCTTTCTCAGTGGATATCATCAATTTTTAAGATGTATCCCTGATTGTAAACCTTTGTCCCTGATTTTTTTAAGCCTTGTCCCTGATTTATGAGGCAGGGGGTTGAGAGGTGTGTTTGCAGTAGATGTGAGACATCTCTGTACAATCACACACAATATTCTCCACCTGTAACACTGGCCTGCTACAGAGTATAATGAGCTGCAGTTGCAGTTTGCACTTCCCTGTTGCTCCTATTTCAAGAATGGTCTAGAAACCACCTGGGGTGAGGGGAGATCCTTCTGGGACAACATATGTAATATTACGGGCAAACAGTCTAAATCCTCTCCCACGGCAATGAACATTGATGGCTCCACTACCCGTGACCCTAAGACTATGGCCGATGCCCTAAATAAAACCTTCACTGACCTCAGTGGTGTCCTCTCACCAGACTTCTTCCAGGACTTGTCAGTTCCAAAACTCGTTTCCCAAACCACCTCGCCAGACAAACTGCTATTTCACTTTAAAATAGTTAAGACATATGAAGCCTACAGATACATAAAAAAGGCCTGCTCTAAATCTAGAAATAGCAGTGATACCATTGATCTAAAACTTCTGTCCCTCACCTTGGAAGAAGTGATCCACACCCTCAACAAAATTCTCAACCTCTCCCTGTGCCAAAGTCAATTCCCCAACACATGGAAGGCCGCTATAGTCACACCAGTGCATAAAGGGGGTGACAAATTCACACCAGGGAACTATCGGCCCATATCTATACTTCCACCCCTCTCCAAAGCTCTTGAACGGATCGTGGTGGATCAACTATCAGACTACCTGCAAAAGTACGATCTACTCTGCATTCAGCAACACGGATTTAGGAAAGGACACAGTACGTCGACAGCCCTACTTGATTTCTCTAGTGAAACTCACAAAGCCTTGGATAAGGGTTATTTAACAGGAGCTGTTTTCATAGACCTCACAAAGGCCTTTGACACTGTTCACCATAGCCTTCTAATCTCTCTTTTGCTCAACACTGGGCTAGCCGAGGGACCTGGAGCCTGGGTAAAAAGTTACCTGGCACAACGTTCTCAAACAGTAAAAATCTCTGAGGTTCTCTCTGACTCCAAACCGGTCCTCTCTGGTGTCCCCCAGGGCTCAATTTTAGGTCTTCTCCTCTTCAGCCTATTTCTAAACTTGCTTCCCAAATCCTGCCCTGAAAAATTAATACTCTATGCTGATAACGCTGTAATTCTCTCCTCCCATAAGGATCCAAATCCACTACGACAGAGCTTGCAGCTTGCTTTCTCATGTGTTGAAAAGTGGTTCCTTGAGCACAAACTGGTCCTAAATCAAAAAAAAAAAAAAGCCATGCTTTTCGCCAGTCATCAAAACAGAAATAGGCATACTCCACTAGTCATAAAAACTTCTCTTGGAAATACACTAGAACAAGTGAACACCTTCAAATACCTTGGTATCACTTTTGACGAATGTCTTACTTTATGACCCATATCGATAACACTGCAAAAACTGTGCACCAACGCATTGGAATTTTGTACCGGAACCGTCAATTTTTCAACCAAGCTGCCTTGAGGATTGCTGTTCAAAGCTCCATCATCTCAATCATAGACTATGGTCTAATTGTCTATGGCTCAGCTACTACCACTGCACTAAAGCGCATTTCAACAGCACTAAACAAAACCTGTCGGCTCCTCATTGGAGCACAGAGACGGACCCACACTTGTGACCTCTACATGGAAACCGGTTGGTTACATCTTTCCAATCGCCTCATGTATCTCACCTGCGTAATGGCAAAAAAATCAATCTTGGGACTCACTCTTACATGTATCTGGAACCTGCTCTGCCTGAACAATGGCACTCATACCACCAGAGGATCTGACCACCAACCTTTCCTTTTCCCTAGATGCCGGACTGCTCAGAGACAAAGATCTTTTACATACTGTGCCCCTACCTTGTACAATGCCCTTAACCTGCCCTCCCTATTCTCCACGGCATTGGGAGCTTTCAAATCCATACTTTACGCTCACCTCACAGCCTCCAGCTCCTGTGACTGCTTTGACTAAAGTCTCATCCCACTGAGTGCACTTACATTTGTTTCACTCAACCACCATGGTCTCCTCTTTGACAAAGACAACCTGAGTACCACTAACCTGGTTCTGTCTGCTCCTAAACTTCTTATTTCTCCCTCTCTTACCTCTCAAGCTCTCCAATCCTTATTCCTTGCCCTTGACACTGCCTCTGAATTCCTTTTTCTTTTCTGTACATAAATGTTACTGTTTAAGTTGTGGCCTTGTTAAATGGCTTACTGATTGTTTGTAACACTGTCTACTATGTTTTTGTACTTAATGACGTGGAACCTTTGTAAAACAGCCTTGGCTCAAAGGTACTAATTCCTAGAACAATAAACTTCAAACTATATTCAGTGCTGTCTTATTCCCGGGCTATTTTTGCCCTGCACTCCCAGACTGGTTTGCCCGGCTTCCTTAGACTGCTATATTCAGCAGGATTAGCACCGGGCTATTTCCTTTTCAATATAGCTTGCTTTGCGCTCTGGGCTAAGTTTGCCCACTGGGCAGTGCTAATTTAGCCCCGGGGCAAAGTTTTGAATATCTGGCCCTAAAAGACTGTTATACATTATATGCAGAAGACTTTTTCGTAATTAAATGTTTCTCAACTGTATCCAATATAAGAAAACAGATATGTGTGCAATGGTGATACTTTTATTCATTTTGTTATAACAGCAATTCTGTTCCTTACCTGGTATAATTTTATGTTTTATTTATTATCTTCAAGCTTTGGTGCTACTTATTATGTCATTCTGAAAAGATGATGATTTTTAATGAATTGTGTTTTTAATAATGTAACCATTGTAATGACTTTTTTTGTTGAACAATAAACTTTCTATTGCTTTTTGTTCATAGAGTTGATTATATACCTTAAAGAAGTAAGGAGCCAGTCGTAAAATGCTGGCACTGTGTAATTAGATGGTGATTTTATTCCTATAAAAACATTAACATTTCTCATTAGTGAGTTGCTCATTTATCCATATTGTGTATTGTCCTGTAAAGTTCTTACTCTAAACAGTGGTTTAAAAAATAGTAAGACCTACAGTCATCTAACAGGATGCATCCTTTTACTTTATGACAACTTAGAACTCACAACAAATAAGCAATGAGATGTGATGGGGTGGGAGTTGTCGTTGGTTAATGCACACCCAGGTGCCTAGTGAGGCATGACGTGCTTGTGCCGAATGCCTTCAACACCTGGAAGTGCATTAACTCATGACAGCCATCACTCTGGAGTGTCTTACTGCACTTATAAAGTGAATCCCATGTTACAAAACTGCCCTCCACCAAAAAATACAATGAAAGAGATGTAAAAATATGTAATGTATAGAGTTTTTAATTTTTTAGAAAAAACAAATAATCCTTATTGTATGCCACTATGTGGTGCTGCTATGAAGAATGAAATGGTTTCAGTTTTTTAATTACAAATCATTACTTCATTTTATTATAAAACACCAGAACTTGGAATGAGTTAAAGGAAAAGTTAATTCAGCCTATTTTCTGTATACCTGTGTAGTCTGTAGGCATGAAACATTTTTTCCTCTCTTGTAGCACCCTATTGTCATTCTAATTTTATTATAAATGAGGTTACTTCACTCCGTTTTTCCCTGTTGTGAAAACCTGTTTGTTTCCATTCCAAAGGTCATGACCTAATTCATGCAATGCATCATGGGAGTTGATGATGAATACATGCACAAGCTAGCAGAAGTTATACTGTCATTCAGTTCAGTTGCATGTCTTGTGAAGTCCCTGCATTCTCTAAAAGCATTTTTTTTCTAACTCAGATGCACCTTAATCTACAGAAAACAGCATGGCACTTAATATGCCTTGAAAAGTTTCATGGCCAGCATAAGACAATAACATAGGGACTGCAGAGAAGAGCAACAGCACTGACTAATACAGTGTAGCTACTGCAGGCCTTAGCACTGAAATATGATAACATTCCTGGAAGTCTCACATGAGTCAGGTCATGACCTTTGTAATGGAGTCAAGCAGCTTCTCACACCAGCCTTATGTACCTTCATTTGCATTTAAATCCTGAAGAAATTAGTAGGGTGTAATAGAGGCAATCATTGTGTACACCTACAAACTACACAGAGAAACAATAAAAGGCTGAGGGGGCTTTCCTTTAGGAGAACTGAATAAAAGTCTTCACATGGCTGTGATGGGAAAGGTTTGTATGATTTGAAGTAAATGGTGACTAATGAATAAACATGGGGAAGCCATCAGATCCACATTTGTTTAGTACTATTGCTTGTCCTTGGCATTTATAAGGAAATGTGCAACTGTAATATAATCTACCCTTTGCCAGCATTGATAAGTTGATAAAGAAGAGGGAGCAAGCTGACTGCTATTTAAAACAGTGATGCTGCCATGGATTCTGGTTTCCTGATTAATTATGATGAAGAGAGCTGTTTGCTGCACTGCACTAGAGAGAGAGACAGCATGTGTACAGTACAGTGACATGTGCTGCCATGGTTACTGGCAGTGACATTGCAGAGCATCTGTCAGTAGCAGGCAGTGAGGAGCGCCTGTTGGTAGTAACAATATTATTCATGTATTTATAACTTTAAAATGTTAAGTGGCCAAATCTTATCAAGTGGTGGGTTACTGGTGCCTTTGAACAGGTGCAAGAAAGTGGCAGAGCTTGTTGCCAGCTCATGGGTAGGAGGGGGGATGGAGTGGTGGAGCTGAACAAGATGAACCATGAAGGAAATCTAGACTGGGGATTGGAGGCCTGTGGAATAAAAAGTAAGACAGAAAATCCAAAAAGTGAGTACATGGGTTAAATGTTTTTTTTTTACATGTTGGGCATATGTTAGGTCATATCTATGTGTTGTGAGATTCTAAAATGCATTTTTTTTTATTTATGGCAAGTAAGGGTTGATCAGGATTTTAACTTTACAGACATAGCTGCCTGAAATCTGTTTTCAAACTGTTTAGAGGAGGAGGAATGGATATCTAGGTGTGCTGTGCCCTGCTTGCTGGAACGCTTCCCCTCTCAACCAGTCAGAGTGCAGAAAATTCCCTACCCACTTTATAACCATCTATAAGCTGACATCAGAAGGTTCTGAGGTTAAGAAATATTCCCGATAAGCCCCCCTAAAAGTTCTAATACATGCTGTATACAAACCTCAAAAACAAATGAACTCCAATAGGTTTATTTTTCTTTCACTACAAAAACAGTTAAGCACTAACAAATAACTGTTACTTGAGTTATTAGGAAAACATCCTGGTTAGTACAGCTAAAATAATGTAAATGGTGAAGGAAAATACTGTGACTACTGTACAATTGTTTTGATTATAACCCGGTATCATGTCTCCTAGCTGCATTATCCCCCTGTTGCACTCACCTGTTCAAGTCATCTCACTAGTTGTGGGTTCCTATCTACATCATCAATTAGCAGCATTCTCTTGTGTGTTTTTAACCACATTTTCCACTGCAGCATAGCAGCTGATTTTTATTTGCACACCGGAGTGGGTGACCCAAAGGTGAAATGCAGACACACATAGTGCCTATCTTTACATCCTTTGCCAGAACAGGTGATCCAAAGGAGAGCTCCAGCACTAATAGTACCTATCTTTACTGCCCCAGCCAGAAGAGGTGATCCAAAGGTGAAATGCAGCACCAGTAGTGCCTATCTTTAGTTACCCTGCAAGAACAGGTGACCCACAGGTGGACTGAAGTTCCAATAGTGTCTGTCTTTTTCCCCCTGCTGATAGACGTGACTCAAAGGTGGACCACAGCACCAATGGTGCCTGTCTTTACTTCCCATCCCAGAACAGGTGACTCAAAGGTAAACTGCAGCACCAGTAGTGCCTATCTTTAGCCTGTCTTTACTGCCCCTGCTAGAATGGGTGACACAAAAGTGCACTACTGCATCAATAGTGTCTGTCTTTACTTCCTCTGCTAGAACAGGTAACCCAAAGCTGGACTGCAGCACCAATGGTGCCTATCTTTACTACCCCCACAGAACAGGTTATCCAAAAGTGCACCGTTGCACCAAAAGTGTCTTTCTTTGCTGCCCCTGAAAGAACAGGTGACCCAAAGATGAACTGCTGCACCAATAAAACCTACTGTATCTTTACTTCTCCTGCCAGGGTGGGAGATCAGGCAACAAAATACTCATTACATGTGTGTGGTCACACCCTTATAGTTAGGGTTGAACAGTGACTTCTATGTTAAACTTGAAATTTTGAGCTTTAATAATTTTGCAACTGTTCAAGCAATGTGCATGAAGTTTAGCTTGCATCATCAGGGACCAGATATCCTTTGATGTGGCAAATTTCGTTCAGGTGAGATGCATGTGTGCAGAGACACACAGTGTGAAAAAATGTGAAAATTACCTTTTTTTTATTTCTTTGTCATGGCACAGCTCAAAAATGGTTTGGAATTTTGGTCTGAAATTTTTGGGGTACAAAGGCCTTGAGTCACAGATGTGGCTTTCATTTGGTGAAAAAATATGAATCCATTTCGAAGTTATTAAACTTCAAAGTTTCCAATTATTTTCAATGGGAATTTCACTCTCCAATTAGATGTCCCACTCATAGGTTTCATAGATTTCATAGATCAATCAAGCTTGTGATAGACTTTCGTCCTTGATGCTTGCCTAGAGTAATGTTAACTGTCCCCAAATTTTATCTTATTGCTCATTTCATTGTCTAGCCTGTTTTTAAAAGTATTTATGTCTTTACTGTCTATTACCTCTTTTGGGAAAGCATTCCATAATGTAACTGCCCTTTGACTGTACCAGTTTTTCCTAGATAATGTGTTCCAATTGTCTAGATGGAGTTGCTTAGAATGTCTCCTACCATTAACTCAGTCCTGATTAAGCATGAGACCAATTTCTGCCATAAGATTGTTGTCCCCCATTGCCCTGTAGAGCATGGAAAAGTTCACCTTTTCCTCCTATATTGTAATGAGTATAGGTTGAGTATTCTTAATCTTTGTTCATGAGATATCTGCTTTAAACCCACAATAAGCCCAGTGAATCTTCACTGGATTGCTTCAACCTTTTTGATATCTTCTTTCCTATATGGTGACCATATTTGTATGCAATACTCCAAGTGAGGCCTGGCAAATACTACTTACTAGCTGTGCTGGATATATGCCTAATGATGCAGTTCAGCATCTAATTGGCTTTTTTCACCTGGTCCCTGCAATGAGCATTGAATTTAAGATCAGGGGTTATGGTCACTCCAAGATCCCTTTCTCATAGTGTTACAGTTAAGGGTTTATTTTTTAGAGTATACTTATACTGTATGTTGTTGGTGCCCAAATGCATTACTTTGCATTTACTGATATTTAATTCCAATTTGCTGTGATTAGTCCAGGAAAAAAACATGGTTCAGTGCAAGCTGCAGTGTGGTGGTATCATCTAATGTGTTTACCACTGTTCCCAGTCGACAGTCATCTGCGAATTTGGACAACCAGATATTAGGTACATCTATTTTTAATGAAGAAATGTAAATGTTAAATAAAATGAGACCCAGGACTGACCCCTGGGGAACCCCACTTGTAACCCTGGCACATTAGGAGTACACACCGTTCACCATCACCCTTTGCTGTCTCTCCTCTAGCCAATTGGCAATCCAGTGCATGATATTTGTACACAGATTTAAGTCCCCTAGTGATTTGACCAATTCAGAATGTGGCAATTTACCAAAGGCTTTTGCAAAGTCCAAGAATATAATGTCAACTGGATTTTTTCTATCAATTTCTCTGTTGACCTTTTCATAAAAACCTAGAAATATTTGTCAAACAGGATCTGTTATTAATAAATCCATGTTGATAGGAGTCTGTAGCCTCTAATATTAGTTGATGTTTCTGTATATAATCCTTGATTATACCTTCTAATAGTTTGGCCATTAGAGAAGTTACACTAATTGGTCTAAAGTTTTCTGGTTTGGTTATAGGTCCTTTTTACGTTCGCTTGTGTGCATGCGCAAGGAATGTCTTGGGAGAATGGGACACTTTGGAGGTGTGCCCCTTCCCTGAAATCCCCTGCTCCATTGAGCAGGCATGGCAGTCCTGCACCAATGGGACGCGGTGCTGTGTATGACAGCGGTGGTCTTCTCTTCAAAACCACCGCTGTCATACAACACCAATCACCACCGCCCAAATCTTTGCTGCCACGCTGGGAGCCCACCCCAGCGTGGCCAACGCCCTGCATCATCTGCCGACGGGGTGCCCAATCCCCGTCAGCTCCACAGCCCCAGCCATCCTTCTGCCACATTGGGAGCCCACCCCAGCATGGCAAATGTCCCACGCATCTGTTTTTTAAAACCTGTAAATTGAAAACGGTCCCACGCGCTCCTCCCAGGCCCCCTCCCACAACCAGCACCCACCCACTCTGCACCCCACCTCCCCACACCCCCACCCCAAAATTACCTCCAGAGCTTGGCACGATGATCTTGGTGGACCGGGAACACGTCTGCACTCTTCAAAGTCGACCGCGAACTGAGGAAATGCCGGTAAGCTGTATAATGGGCTAGATAGGGGGTTTTCAACTTTATTGCATATCTCAGGCATTTTTTTGGAATTTTAGCACCAAATTTCAACATGGGGTTTTTGGGACCCCTTCTCATGAATGATGTCATTGTCATGTCGTTATTCGGGCCCGAAGAGTGATTTCGCAGTCACTGTGCAGTCACTGTGTGAAATCACCCTTTGGGCCCAAATAATGCCATGACAGTGAAATCATTCATGAGAAGGGGTCCCAAAACCCCATATTGAAAATTTGGAAAATTCACAAAATGACTGTTTTACATAGCACGCTATGCAGTTCCTACCAGGCTCGTAAGTTCAAATTTTCAATATTTTCACTCCAGATTTTCAACATTGTCATTTTACCACACCTCCTTATGAGCAGTACAGCTGTCATTTTTCACATCCTGCCCAAAACATGTTTCAGCTCATGTAGCGCACAATGGCTAGTCAGTGTGCAAAATCAATGTATGGGACACATTAAGAAAATCACCATGACACTGTTCATTAGCAAGGTCTTAAAATGGCTATGTTGAAAATTTGGTGAACAAATTCCTAAAATTACTGTTTCTGATGCATTGCACAGTTCCTACATGCGCTAAGGTTTTCGAATTTTCAATATTTCCACTCCAGATTTTCAACATTGCAATTTTACCACACCTTCTTATGAGTAGTACAGCTGTCATTTTCACATCTTACCCAAAACGTGTTTCCGCCCATGTAGCGCACAATGGTTGCAGTCGGTGTGCGAAATCAATGTATGGGACACATTAAGAAAATCACAGTGACACTGTTCATGGGCAGATGTCTTAAAATGACTATGTTGAAAATCTGGTGAAAAATCTAAAATGACTGTTTTACGGCGTCGTTCGCAGTTCCTACGACCGTAAAGTTTGCTAATTTCAATATTTTCCTCCCAGATTTTCAACATTGCCATTTACCACACCTCCTTATGAGCAGTACAGCTGTCATTTTCACATCCTGCCCAAAGCGATGTTTCCCCATGTAGCTCACAATGGCGCCCAGTTGGTGTCTTGAAATCAATGTATGGGACACATTAAGAAAATCTCAGTGACACTGTTCATGAGCAAAGGTCTTAAAATGTATGTTGAAAATTTGGTGAAAAATTCCTAAAATGACTGTTTTATGTGATGCTATGCGACAGTTCCTACGCATGCTCGTAAGTTCGTGAATTTTCAATATTTGCACTCCAATGACTTCCAAATACCTAAACAGCACATAGAAGCAAGCAACATTCGGCATTGACAAATGCTTATACTTCTCTGTCACTGATTTTTTTAAGCCACGTCCAAGTGCCAAATACCACTGCAAATACCTGCAAGCGAACGTTCGGCATTGACAAATGCTTGTTTTAGGAGGGGTGCTACAACAGTGGCAACCCTCCAACCTAAAGGTATAACACCAGAGTCCAGGGATTGCTGGAACACGTGGGTCAATGGTATGAAAATGTAATCAAGTTCTTTTAATACTCTAGAGAGGAGATCATCCGGGCCAGGGGATTTATTGACGTCTAATTTTTTTAGCCTCTCCAGTACATCTGTTGGTTTAATACTTACTTGTCCTGGTATAGATGCTAGCTTGTCCTCTGAGGTATTTGAAGTAAAGTTATTAAACACTGAAGAAAAGTAACTGTTCTGTATGTCAGCCATTTCCTTATTACTAATAGGTGTTCCTGAATTATTGGCAAATGGTCCCACTAAGTTCATAGATCCTCTTAGTTTATTGATATGCGAAAAGAATATTTTTTTATTGTCATTAACCTTGGTAGACATAAATATTTCCTGTTGTGTTTTTGCCTGTTTAATCTTATGTTTAAGTTTTTTGGTCAATGCCCAATATGTCGGAACTAAATGCTGATTACCATTTTTAATATTTTTAAACATTCTACTTTTTTTGTTAATTAGTTTCTTGATAGAGGGCTTCATCCAACTTGGGGATGTTCTTTTAATGGAATTTTTTTTGTGGTTGGTATTTGTTTGGTAACCTCACTCTTTATTTTTGAAGTCAGTAGGTCCCATTTTCCTTCAACTGTATGGTCCAGAAAATCCTTTTCCTAGTCCCATTTTGCCATATTTTCTTTTATGGTAGTAAAATTGGCCTTCCTGAAGTTTAGTTTTTAAGTAACCCCTACCCTGGTTGTCAAGTTTGGCCCAGAACCTTAAAGGTTACACATATATGGTCACTGTTGCCCAATGAGAGACTTAAAGAGCTTAATATGTATACCCTTGAGGAAAGAAGTATTAGAAGGGAGAGGGGGGACATGATAGAAACTTTTAAGTACCTCAGTGGAATCAACAAAGTCCAAGAGGGTAGCATCTTTCAGAAAAAGAGACATGCAAGAACAAGGGGACACAATTTAAAGATAGAGGGGGGGTGGTTCAGGGGCAATGTGAGGAAGTATTTTTTCACATAGAGGGTAGTGGATGCATGGAACAGCCTTCCTGAGGAGGTTGTGGGGTCTAAAACTGTGGGAGAATTCAAGAATGCATGGGACAGACATAAGGCAATTCTTGTGGGGTGGTAGGGAGAAATAGGCTGTTGGTTAACTAGGATCTGCGGCCTATCCTGTAGGTAGGGAAATGGGCAGACTAGATGGGCCAAGCAGTCCTTATCTGGCATCAAAGTCTATGTTTCTATGTTTCTATGGTGTTGTAGTAGTGACATCGGCAACACTGTTACCCATATTGGATTGTATGATAACTAGTGTTTTATCTTTCCTAGTGGCACAAGATACTTTTTGTTCAAGCCCTATCTGTACAAGAGTATCAAGATATGAGTGTTCAGTTTTACTGTTTCCACTATATGTTGTCTCAAGAAAGGATCCTTTGTTGCAAATGGGTAATCCTTTTTTGCAAACAGGTCATCCTGTGTCGCAAATGGGTAATCTTTTTCCATGCTGCTGCCATCTTGTTTTCTCTTAGCAAGGAAAACAAAATTAAATAATTGAAAAAAATGATATTTTCAGAAATAATCAAAACATGTGTTCTGCTGATCGGGACCCATACTATCAGGTTCTGCTGTTACATTTTTGATAAATCACCTGGAAATGTAGTTTTTGGACATGCCAGAATCCTTTTTCACAAGTTGCAAAAAAAGAAACATAAAACAGGATACTGTTTCACAATTAGCGAAAAAGAATGTGGGCCCAATTCTCAAAGCCCTGCGTCTGACACAAGGAGCTTGCACCAAACAGATATGGTGCAAGGTGCACCTTGTATCCAGGGCTGCCCCCATGCAATTCTCAAAGGATGCCTGCATCGACTGCAAGCTGCATGCCCCAAACAGAGCTTGCACCAGCCCTGCACCCTGCACTGCCCTGCTACACGGTGCTAGGTGGACAGCGCTGATGCAAGCTGCAGCTTGCTATTCACAGACAGCACCCAATGAGAGAAATTCTAAGTCCCCTTAGACCAGCCAGGACTGGAATAAGAGGACTTAGACATCGCTCCCCTGGGTGAGCTGTCCTATGGGTAGTGCGGTGTGTCCTACCTCCCCAACCCCACCGTGCCCCACAAGTGCCACATAGTGGACCCCCCATTCAGGTTGTGCCCCCATAGGGCATCTAGGGCAGGAGCACTCACCCAATCCTCAATGTGCCCCATACCATGTAGGAAGTCCTGATGCCCCAGTTTGTACCATGACAGATGCCACCTACCTTCCCACCGGTGCCTGTGCCCCCCACCCATGCAGGTGGTGTCCCCCCATCCCCAGAAAGAGCAGCGGACCAGCACAGCCCTCTGCACACCTCTGCTGCCGGTCCCAAATTTGATGGACCATGCAGCCAATGGTCTAAGGGGCTTGTGGTGAACCCTCCCATGCTCCGTGCAGTTGCTGCATGGCTGGGGTTACTGCAAGCATTGGGTCTTAGGTGCCAGGACCCCTTCTGTACCAGAATCTGGTGCAGGGTCCCTGGCACAAAGGGCTTTGGCACAAGCTGCTATTTGCTGCAGCTTGCACCGGACGCAGCCCCGTATGAGATTCGGGCCCTTTCTCTTTTCCACAAACTGCGAAAAAGAAACTCAAAAAAAGATCCTGATTTGCAATATGCAAAAAAAGAATTATATGTCAGGTATTTCTTTGTCACTCTGCAATGAAGAAATGATTTGGAATTGTGGTCTGAAATTTTCATGGTGCAAAGGCCTTGCCCTAGAGATGAGCCTTTTGCTGGTTTGGTGAAAATATATTATTTTGCTCTGGAGTTCTGCAGGTTTACATTTTGCTTAATTTCCCATAGGATAACATTGTAATATGAGGTCTTTCTTTGTCACTCCATGGTGCAGAAACTGCTCAGAATGTGTGTCTGAAATTTTCAGGGCAGAAAGGGCTTGCCTCATAGATGTGCCTTTCACTGGTGATCTGAAAATATATTAATCTGTTCTGAAGTCCTAAGGATTGGAAAATTCTGGTTTTGAGTATGCTAAGTAGCAAATTCAGTTAGAGGTGAGGCTTGAAAAAGGATTCATTTTTGCAAATGGGTAATATTTTTTCACAAAAAGGATACAATTATGGAGAGATTGATGTGCATGGCCCAGAGGGCTATGCACTCCCAAAGGAAATTAGGATAACAACATACATGTGAATAGATGGGAGTGCAGGGCTTCCACGTGCAAATAAGAATACAATTATGGAAGGATTGGAGCACAGGGTCTGGAGGGCCCTGCACTCCCACAGGAAATAAGGATAACAATATACTAGTGGAAGGATGGGACATGAAAATAAGGATTTATTTATGGAGGGTTAGATTGCAGGGCATAGATGGCACTGTGCTCCCACAGGAAATAAGGATACGATTATGCTATCTCAAAAAGTAAGGATATTCTTTGCAAAAAAAAAACATTAATGCACTAATTAAGGTTGATTAAAGTGACAAAAGAAAGGAAATGCTGGGTTAGGTTTTCCAACTATATCACCCACTGCCACACTGCAGACAGCAATATTGGTGGGGTGTGCCTTGGGTTCTCAGCTCTAACGCTCACCACATTCCATGAGTAAATTAGCTAAGATCAGTAAGTGATATAAGAATGGGATGAACATTAGGGCTGAGAACCCTAAGGCACAACCTGCCAGTATTGCTGCCTGCAGTTTGTGGATGGGATTTTAGGGCTGGAAATCCTAATCCCACATTTATCTACTTTAGTTACTTTAACCGACTCTAACTACTACATTAACAAAGCTTTTTGCAAAGAATATATAGGGAATACATAATGGATAGCAGTCAAAGAACACATTTATCTCCATTAGTGAGTGGTAAGACCTATAACTCACAAGTGGTGAAGCCACAAGTTAGTCATAAAGGTCTTACCACTCATGTGTGGTGATAAATGTGTTATTCCATTGCATCCCATTTTGTATTTGATATATACCACACCATCTGTAATGTGTTTACTGGTTTTTACCTTGTTTTAGCTTAAAACTGTCTTCCTTCCATTATAAACTCTCTATCTGGCCCATTGTTCTTTGTGTTCTGTTTCCAGATTCTAAGTGCAAATAACATGTTTTAAGTTAAATAAATGATGTTCTAAGTGAAAATAAATATTTATCCCCAAATAACATGATTTATTTACCTGATTTATTCACCACTGGTGTGGTGTGTGTGTGTGTACAAAAGCAAGGAAATTCAGTGTTAGGGTTGCCACCCCTTGCACCCCATGCCCACCCCACCCCCCACCTACAGGCATCGGGGTGTGTGTTGGGGTCTTCAGCCCTAACTCTCACCCCATTCCATGTGTAAATAAGCTGAAGTGGTGCAGTATAGAAGAATGAGGTCAGAGATAGGACCAATGACCCCAACACACACCCCAATGCCTTTTGGTGGGGGTGGGGTTGGTGTGAAGTGCAAGGGTGGCAACCCTAACACCAAATTTCCTTGCTTTTGTCTCTGAGAAACAACCCTTACTGATGCTTTAAACAGAGTTTTTTTGCCATGAATTCCACTTCTTTTTGAGAATGTGCACTATAAATAGTGAATGGTATGTGGTGTTGAGAGCGCGTGGCCCTTTGGGCCCTGCACTCTCACCATGCTTCCCATTTGTGTGTAATAACCCTAACAGTAATGGTAACACTAACAGTAGGGGTAACAGCAATGGTAATGGTAATCCTATCAGGAATGCTAACGCTAACAGTAACGCCAATGGTAATGGTAATGGTAACAGTAAAAGTAACAAGAAAGAAACAGTAATGGTAACGCAACCACAAATGGTAATGGTAACAGTGAGGTAAAAGAAAATAGTAATGTTTAACGGTAATGCAAACGCAAGTGCAAATGGTAATGCACATGGTGACGCAAATGGAAGTGCAAATGTAAACGCAAACACAAATGGTAATGCAAACAGTAATGCAAATGCAAATGCAAACAGTAACAGCAACGGTGATGCAGAAGGAAACAGTAACACAAGTGACAATGGAAATGCATCCGCAAACACTAACACCAACGGAAACGCAAACAGTAATGCAAATGGTAACGAAAATGCAAATGGTTACAGTAATGCAAATGGAAACACAAATGCAAAGGGTTATGGTAACGGCAATGGTGACACCAAAGGAAATTGTAATGCAAATGGCAATACAAACACAATCACAAACACAAATGCAAATGGTAATGCACACGGTGATGCAAAAGGAAATGCTAACAAAAATGGTAATAGAAATGCAAACAGTAATAGTATTGCAAATGGAAAATTATATGTCTGTCTGTCTGTCTGTCCATCCATCCATCTACCTATGTATCTTTAGAAAATGGGCTTGGAAATATGATAAATCGAATTGGCTGGCAAGGGGTATATTAACTTACAGTGAGAGCACTGTAAGTTAAAAGTACCAGCCATGCCAGCCTCATGTTGTATCATAGAGCACAGCCTCTGTCCTGACTAGCTACAGCACTGGACAAACATTTTTCAAATGCCGCTGTTTTTTCCTCTCGCTTAGCGAGAGATAAAACTGAAAATCAGTGCCAAGAGTTATACTACTGAGTAGTAGACCTCACGGGGTGAAGGTAAAACCAAAAACCACTTCTTTCCTATTAAGACTCCTCATCTCTCAACACCCACAACAAACAAAATAAAAAATGATAATTTTTTCTTAACGTCTGTTTGTTTTCAATCATGCTTGCAACCCACGTAGCCTGAAAGACACTCCGTGGTATGGAGTGTGTAAAGAACAGAACTTAATTTTTAAAAATGGACATTTTTTTCATACCATAGCAGTAGATGAACACGCAGTGAAAGTGGGCAACAGCTCCATTCCTTTCAGAATCACGCTCGCAATGCACGTAAGCTGATAGTAACTGTGAAGTAGAACAACAACAAAAAACAACAGCAGTGCCCTCTGCTGGCACCACTGTAGAAACTACTTTACATCAAAAGTGACTTCATTGCTTTTGATTTGTTTTTTATTCATTTTTTTTCTTTGTAATATTTTGTTTAAATTTTACCTCTGGTCCATTTTCTAAGCGCAATACTCTCCAGGCAGGGCGATATAGGGAACACCGGACCTTCCAGGAGCTATAAGGCCCTCTGCCTGCGGCGTCGGGCCTCATTATGCCCCTGGGTGGTCCAGTATTCCCCAATACCACCCACCCTGTTGGGTATTATTGCTTGCACCCATCCATCTATCTATCTATCTATCTATCTATCTATCTATCTATCTATCTATCTATCTATCTATCTATCTATCTATCTCTCTCTCTGTTATATTCATTGCCAAAGATTTTGTTAATGCACCAGTTAGGGTTAATGGACAAAAGTAGGGAAATGTAGTGTTAGGGTTCCCAACACTAAAACCCCACCCCACCCTGCAGGCAGCAAGAATAAAAACATTACGATTTCACCTCTCCTGAGTCTTCGCATATCAGTAGTAGGCTGTACCTTGGGGTTGTTAACTCTAACATTTACCCCCCCCCATTCCATCAGTAAATAAGCTGTGATGTGTAGAGTATATGAGAATGGGGTGAGCATTAAGGATAACATCCCCAAGGTATACCCCACGCCTTATTTGTAAACACACAGGAGGGATGAACCCTTGCACCACATTTCCATATTTGTGTCACGTTAACCCTTTCTTGTGCATTAACAAAGTTTTTTGCAATGAATATATTTTGTATATGTATAAAACAGCCAGCTGTCCATGAGGAATGGTGGTCACTGCTTGCTATCATATTTTGCCTGCCAAGCTAGCCTGCTTGAACCATTCCTTCCTTGATTGCTGTAGCAACCTTACTCTTTGCATAATGAAAAGAACCGTTCTTCAAGGACAGCTGACTGATCTAATCTTTGCAAGCACAAAATGGGCAGTTTGTGCCCATGATGTTGCACTGACACAAGAAACTGTTAATACACAAAGGATGGTGCATGTAGCGGGGGGGGATGCCCTCTGTATCTGTGGTGTATTCATAATTAAACTGACTGGTGCAAACAGGGTGTGCTGCCAGCACCACAGCATTCACCCATAAGCACCATGTACTAATGCATACACTGAATGTCATGATGGCTAAAGTTGCTCTCTATTGGCTGAGCTGAATACACAACTGGGGTTGATTTAAGGAATGTACTATGATCAGGGGCTAGATTAGCAGTCTTTCAATAACCCCCTAGGGGTGTAATGTGGCATGAGTTGCAGCAGAGTGCTATATCACCCATGGGGGTGATTGGGTGATTAACTGACTGTTAAACTAGCTGATATTCATACCTTATTGCTATTACAAAAAAATTATTTGGAAAGAAAAGTGTTAGAAATTAACCTTTTGAATCTTTTCCTCATTAAGAAGGAGATTTTTTTATGAATTAGTTCATCCACCAACTGTTTTTGAATGCTGATTCAGAATCAGGATGCATCATTTCAGTCATTCAGGTGTGCTGAAGGATGGAATGCCTAAAGGAAGAATTCATGGGACATGGTGATCAGGCTGTACACAACAGTATAACAGAGATCAGAAAATGAATAGGGAGAATTCTTCCTTCTGATTGACTAATGCTGCCAACCAGCCTGTCTGGTATCAGGCAACAGATACCAGGGAATAATGAGTCCCTGGGCCTGATTTTCAGAGGGGTTGCAGCTGCCACATGGGACTTGTGGCTGAGAGTTCGTTGGAATTGATGATGTGCAGCAAACCTGTTCTGCAGTGCTACTTTTGTACAAGCATGTTGCAACCCCTATGCTGCATGTCCCATGCAGTAATGCAACACAGTTCTGCCAGACCCCGCCCCCCCCAGGTGTAACTGAGCCAGTGGGGATCTGGTTACATGGCTTGCGCCACTCCATAAGGGCAAGCTGCTGTAAACTGAAGGTACTGTCACAACCTGTGTCCAGAACTGTAAAAAAGGGTACAAGTTGCATCAGGCCCTCGAATGCAGGTACGACAAACTTTGTTGGGATGCAGGGCTTGGTCACAATTAAAGAATCGGGCCCCCAGCCTCTGGTTGCCTGATTACATTCAAGTATCACTGCACCCCCATGGAATTTTCATGCTCTACCAGCTGCCATTTTTTCCTTCACTTTGTGATTGACCTCCCCCCCAACTCTGATCAGTGAAACCCGAGCATCACTCACTTCCCCTGCTCTTAATGAATCACAGACTGGCAAAACATCCACAAAATACTTTGTGCTGTTTTATAAGGGTGTTTAGAAAGCCTTTATTTTTAAGAGTGTTACAAGCAGCATGAGATACATATGCCATCAACACCCTGTTCCCCCACCCCGCCGCTCCTCCACATAAAAAACTATTCAAAATGTAACATCATTTACCAGTTTTACAAGTTTCCAACCTCAGCTCACTCCACATTCCCAACATTTACTTTTTCACCCTTCTTGTTCATTACCTCCTGACCACTTTTGCTTCTCTGTAGCTCACCACAGTGAGTGTGCTGCACCGCACTGACAGTACCACTGTCGACCTAAATCTGTACAGTAATAAAGACAAAACCTCTCTATACTCCCTGCTCTCCCTCCTTCCACACCCTGGATGGGTCTCTCCTTGAAGATGCCCCTCCTTTTAGTACCTTGGGGTGTGGCTTGACCATCATCTAGACTTCTCTGTTCATGTGGACTCAATCCACAAAAAGCTCCATCCAAATCTTGGTGCACTATATCAGAACAGAGGGTGTATCCACCTGCCGGCATGCAGAGCCATCATACTGAGAATGAGTAACCCCATATTCAGCTACAGAGATGCCATATATTGCAGTGATCCTAAATCCCCCCGGCCAGACTGGATCCCTTCTATCACTCGTTTTGCTGGTTTGCTCTTGACTGCTTCTGAATCATCTCTGCTTCCTCTACATCTTGCTATGTCTCCCCTTTACCGAAGCCAGATGGGTTGTGCATGGCTCCTCTCTCATTGCTAAATATTGGCTAAGTTCTCTCCCATCCTACCTCACATCTCTACTTTCCTCTCTTCCCTACTCCTCCTACTCCTCCTACTCTCTTTGTAACTCTGGCTACCGGACCTTAGCACTCCTGTCTAGGACATCCTCTACTGACCAAGCTGCTTTGTCCTTCAGACTTCCGAAACTCTGGAAAGCCCTCCCTCTTCACATCCATTCTGTCTCCTCCATCCACTCCCTCTCTTTTCTTCTCCATGATTTCACTTCTTACTTCTGCACCTACACCTGAGTTATCCTCCCTTTCTTCTCCACTCTGCATACCCCCTACTTGACCAACTCCTTCTTCAATCTCTCCCTCCTCCTCTTCCATTTTCTCATCCTCTGCCTCCTGTCACCCTATTTAACTCCTGCCCTGCAATGACATCTGAGCTCTCCACCGTCTCCACTATCTTTCCTACTCCCCTCCAACCTTTACTCTTGCCTCCTCCATTTCCTTAACTCTATCCACTGCATCCTGGCTTATTCATAGCAATCTTCACTCCTCTCACCACCCATTCTTTCTCTTCCTCTCTACTGCTTCACTTGAGGAGCTTCAGCCTATAAGGTTGGCCATATTGGTTAGTTGTATATATTGCACCTAGTTTAATCACTGTTAATACTGCTATTGCCTTGTCCTGATTATGTACATTGCTGTTGCTCTGTTATGTCTTTGTACAACAATCTAATTATGTTCTGTACATTCTATATAAACGGCTGTACTTGACCTTGCACATTCTACCTCATTATGTACTGTAACTCTTGTATAGTACTCCAATTTCCCCTCCTCTTAGGACACATTTAGAAAAGAGCTATGCCTCAGCTCAGTATGTATTTCCTGGTAAAACTTTTGAAATAAATAAATAAAGGGACAGCAAAGAAAGATGGAAACCAGCCAGCAGCTCTGAATAACACACTGGGGAGTTGGGGGGGAAAGCACCAGAGGAAACAGTGTACAATAGCATTGTAACCATGGCCACATTAATAAAAACCATAGCATCGAACAGCAGCACCCTCCAGTGTCAACTGCACCAGATAAGGGACTGCTTTACAGCAGTTATGTTCTTATGCCCAATTGTATGTATTTTATTCTTTGTTTTTTTGAAACTTTTAATTAAAATTTCATAACCACCAACCAATTTTCTGAGTGCAACAATAACCTCCAGGGTGGACAGTTTGGGGTTATACCAGACATTCCAAGGACTATATGGTCCTCTGCCTGTGGCATTGGGCTGCATTACACCCCTGGGATGTCCAGTATAGCCCAATACCATCCACCCTATCAGGTATTATCACTAGCTTAATGTACTGTAAGTCTATTAGAATGCTAACAGTCAATCAGACTAAAGCATTTCTGAGACTTTTTCATCATTACCTTTCACCCTCTCTTAAATTTCACAGGATTGGAATACATTTTCAAAACTTTAAGCATATATATCAACTTGTGGGCTGTTATGATTCTCCAGTTCATTACTTTGTTTGCAGGCCCTTTGGGTTCTTCCATCCTCTGTGTGTTTGTGCACACAGCCATCAGACCTCATTGTGCACCCCCCCCCAAACGTGATGACCCCATTATGTTCCTGAGTCCCCAGTGGTCCAGGATTCTTCCCTCGCTACTTCCCTCTACTGCAGTGCCCTGGTGGCTCAGTGGTCCACCACCACCCAACAAAATTGCCCAACTCTGGGTCACTGTGTGGAAGTTGGCAGCTCTATGTCCCTATTACTGCCTGCTCCCAGTATTTTCCCAGCTTACTGCAGGCCCAAAATATGTACAGTTATCATTTTCATGTCATTTTCCAGCATCAATAGCATTTAAAAACATCCCCTTCCTATTGCTCAATAAAGTTGAAATCAAAGTATTATTGCCTTAGATTTTTAATGTATGTAGAACTTAATCTGAAGCATGGAAACACACTGAGAATGCTGCTGGAGCTCACTGGAAAGCAACAACCCACATGACAGAATCCTAGTGCTGTTTAGGGACCCTGTACATACCTTGCAAATATACATACAGTAAAGGCCTGCATTTCTCTGTACAAGCCTAATTACATTTCTAAATAATCATCTTCACCTGCATATTAGTTTATTAACTGATTTATTTTTATCAGAAGAAAAAATGTGACTCTTACGTTTTACATCGTTGTGGTTCAGGATACTCAGTAAACATAATGTCAGGATACAGATTCTGGAAATGAACTGGGAAGACTCCACCAATTATGACATCTCCTGCCCTGAAGAATGCCTTCATGTTCTGTCTCTGCAGTTTACATGCTGTCTCTTTAGTCTGGTAGGTGACAGCAGCCCCTGCCAACAGCAGTAGTGTACAGCAGAGAATCATAATCATAGAGGCCCTTCAAACAGAACCCGTTCAAAGATATTTGGAGCTGTTGGTGGCAAGCCACTGTCAATACTTGTTACTCAGTTTCTTGTTCTTTATCAATTTTTAAATATATCTAGAATCTAAAAACGATAACAATAACCAAAAAATATCAAGCCAATATTTATAAAGCAGGTCAATGGAACCTGAGACACCTAGCACTCCCAGAGTTATTGCATCATTGTAAAGATGACAGTTATACTTGTCATGAAATATGCTTTTTAAATTAATAATATTGTGGTTAATTTGTACTGTAGAATTCTGCAACTTAGCTTTAATCTGAGAGGAAAGAGTTTCTCTGTAATTTAAGTTCAATAACCATTCATTTATATCTTGTTTTTCTGCAGCTTAGCCAATAACAAGTTGTTGTTGATAATCATGATGTATTGCAATACTGGAGCTCAACATTCATCCTATAATTCTACATGATAGCACAGAGAAACTTGTTTTTGTTTCTTATTTGTTCTTTGTCCTCCTCACCTGTCAGTCAGGCTGTCTCACCAGGCCTACTTACAGTGACCTATGAACACCTGCACCTTGTCCCATCTTCAAATGTGTTGCCCCTGCTTAATCCCCATGGATGGGCTGGTGGAATGGGGACACCCACCATAGCAAGGTCCCTAGTCATGTAACATTGGCATAGCAGGGCATCCGCTCAAAGGAACTCCGAAATACACATACACATGCACACACACAAGCTCACATGTGTGCATGCATGCGCGCACACGCACACACACACACACACACACGCACACTGGTGTGCAAAGTTCTACCAGTGTTCTTTTATCTACTAAGCAGCTAATAACTGTTCTACCACCTGTGGGCCCTTAGATGGCAGCAACACAACAGGAGTCAGATAGCCTCCCTCTCAAGAGGACGAGAACATTTCCAGGGACACTTGATCTGGGTCACCTGCATTGTGAATGGCAGAACTCTCTTTGCTGTACCAGTTTCCTCTCTGTCTTCCATCTACACCACCTCTGTTTTCATCTCAGGCTCAGTAATCTACATGTTAAATAATCTACCACCAAGTGATCTTCATGTTAAAGGATCTAGCACCCAGAGATCTTCATATTAAAGGATCTCGTACACAGTGATCTTCATGTTAAAGAATGAAACATCCAATGATCTTTATGTTAAAGAATCTAGCATCCAGTGAACTTCATGTTTTTTTTTTTCCGAACCTGTGTTTATTTGCCTTTAATTCTGGCAGTCTCCCTTCCAGTGCTGGCCCTCAGTCCCATCACCCACCATACTAAGAACCTACTCCTTTTCCTCTTGAACCATCATGGGTGGATGCCTGTGGTTGGTGTGGTAGAGCCAATGGGGGGTGTTGCTATCATCCATGACCTGAGGTATTTTTCTGTTTCCAGTTCTCTTCTGAACTGCTTTCGTACAAAAGCAAGCATGCACTGTGTGATGATGCAGTGATGGTTCCATGCCTGTACCTGGCCAACCAATTTAGGGGACTGCAGCCACACCACCTACCCTCCACTTCACCAAGCAGCAGTACACGTTGCCCCCCGCTCCCTTGATGGAGGAGAGCTGTTGTAGGATGCTGCTCAATACTGTTTCCCTGGGGGGGGGCATAGCCAACTGGGCAAGATGGGGGATGTTGTCTGAAAGCAAAGGATCCAAACTGTAAAATTTAACTCTTCCCTGTCTGACAGTACCGTCATCAATATCGGTGTGCCTCAGGGCTCTTTCCTGGTGCCACTTCTTTTTTCAGTCTTCATAAACAATGTTACAAATGCTTTTCAAACATGTTTGTCTCTGATTTATGCTGACAATCTTCTTATTTATACTAGCTCCACCAGGATAGACAGCATTAACTCATTCCATTCCTTAGATTTCAAAAATGTTCAAAATGTGCTTTATGCCCTTAAGCTAATACTAAATGCTAAGAAGACAAAAGCCACACCTCTAGGCTCTGCCCTTAAGCTCAGGGCTTGACCCACAACCATGATGGTTTATAACTAAGAGGGCAGCCAGTTACAGTGTGTCATGTCCTTTAACTATCTTGGTGTCGTGCTTGACCAATCCCTGGATTTCAGTCTTCATAAACAGTCCACCTGCAAAGCTGTCAATGCTAAACTGTGTGTTGCTTACAAGACCAGCTATATGTTAACACCCTCTGCTAAGCAGGATATTGCCAGAGGTATCCTGCTCCCCACCCTCACATATTGTGTTCCTACTATTGCTGCTTCTCATAAAACCTTCCTTCACAAATGGGACATTAATTATAATAACATTTGTCGATATGCCTCCTCATCTCCTTTGACTCAGGCACCATTGTCAACTCTACACGGACTTGGGATGGCTCTCCCTCTCTGCTATCAGGCAATACTATCTCAGCTCTTTCACTGATTCTATTATCAGACTTCAAATCCCATCTTCACTTGCAGTGTTACTGGTTCCCCAAACTTCCCCCCATGACTTGCGATCAGCTGATAAGTCTCTACTCAACGTATCTAGGTGTCACACATCTGAAGGTACTGGTGCCTTCCAACATGTGGCACCCCAGCTATGGAATACACTTCCATTTGTCCTAAGGCACTTGAAGTCCCATCTTTGCTTTAAAAGAGAGCTGTGCCGTTATCTATTTCTGGTTGACTAATGCACCTGTTTTGACTCCACTTGATGGTACTAAGCCCTTTCACTCCTAGTTATGTCACCTTCAAGCTCCCTAACCACAAAAAACACCCTACTATACCGCCTCCTACTCCTTAAAACCCTAGTCCTGCTGACCCTTGGCCCATTTCCCTTCTCTTCCTCAAGCTAAGACCCACTTCCTCTTATCCTAGTAAGCTGTTTGCCCTCCACTGCTTCTTCCTACACTGACCCCCCCTTACACTACTTTATCTTTGAGTCTACTGCTTGTTTTATGCTATTTCTACTTACAGTCTGTTCTGTTCTGCTCTGTATGAAGGTATTTCTCTAAACCACTCCCCCTGTAGTGTTATTTTTTGATTGCCTGTGTATTGATCATTGATACTGTTTTTGACCTACTCTATGTATTATGTTCCTGCACTTATAAAATGTTCTGTATGTTATTCTGTTTTGTAATCTCACGGGTCATGCCTGAAAATAGTCATGCTATAGCTAGTGCACTTACCCAGTAAACAAAAACTAAATAAATAAATAAATAAATGGAGCAACTTGGGCACAATAACCTTTAGTGGGGTAAAAAATTATTCAACTGTGTTATAAAACCTACAAGTTATACTGATGACAAACAGAAGTGCTGTTGTAATGAGCCAAGCTAAAACCAGACAAGCAAAACTCAATTTTTAATCCTAGATAACTATTGGCAGATCAGCAACTGGACCATGAGGCAGTACCAGGCACACAGCAGTCCAGCTCCTCTAGTGGGGAAAAAAATGACAGAACTCGAGGAGTCCCTTGTCTGTATGCCTGCTATGCTAACAAATCTGCAAAATGACATGAATGCAGGCTTTGGATGTATCACGGCACAAATCACACCTTTGCAATTGGTGGTGTCGGGCTAGTCAGAAATGATGGACTCCCGTGCCACCAAACTGGTCAACGTAGAGCAAAGAGTAAGTACTATTGAGGATACTGTGTCTGAATTTCTTAAAGAAAGAAACTCCCTCAAAAGCCAAGTCACTAACCTGCAAGCCAAAAAAGGATGACCTGGAAAACAGATTCCATCACTTTAATCTCATAGTCATCAGTCTTCCAGAGGGTACCGAGAAAAATAACCCAGAAACCAAGGTTCACAAGTGGTTCATCTAGTGGTTCCAGACTGAACATGGGCCAAGGGCAATTAAAGTTGAGTGGGCCCACAGGGTGGGCCTGATGCAACATCCAGGGGAGGGAGCTTGACACTTTTTGATTAAATATGTGAGATACACTGATAAAGAAAAAATCTTGAAAGCTGCCAAGGCAAACAGTCCAATCATTCTTGAAAATGGCCATAAGGTATTTGTTATGCAAGACTACTGCTGCAATCTCCAAAAATGACAACAGAAATTCAGTGAAGTTAAAAATGTCTTATTCAGTTGAGGTTGGGAATTTGCTCATTTATACCTCTCGAAGTTGCAGATCACCAGGCTGGGTCACCCACCATGATTCTTTAACTCTACTGAAGTGGCAAAACAGTTTATAGAAGAGGAGGAAGCAGGTAGGTCTGGGAGACCCTCTGTACATACCACCAACCCTGCCTAGATGGTTTGTTGAGATCTCCTAATAAATAGACTATTCCAGTGAAAGTACCCTCTATTGCCCATCTCACCCAAAAATAATCTTGTGTCTCCATTTGCCTTTTACCCTGGTTTGTGTGATATCACCCTGCTGTAGTGGTGTATAAAAGTGAGGAGCATCAGGTGGGTGTTTCTCTTCACTAAAGAAATTAGCTAGTCTATTTGTTTATGTATATCCTGGTGGTTGTAATGGACTGCACTGGATGAACCCAGCCCCATCCTGTACTGGAAAACACACTGTGCCAGTTTTGTTCTATAAAATAATGTACTTTGCTAACTGTGGGTCCTATGCTCAAAGGAGCAAAGTGCCTCCGTGCCATGTATGTGGGTCACAGAGATACTCCACACCCACTGCGCCGCCCTCATGGCAGTCACTAAATGGGATGTGCAGCCTCTATGCACATGATCCCCCACCCACAGGGATCACAGTGTGCAGGCAGCAGTCGGGGGCATGCCAGCATTACACAGCATGTACATAGCCACATACAGCTGTTCACTGGGGTGCGTAGGGGGCAGCCGGCATGCCAAGGAAACCCTTCCATAAGCCCACTACACACCCTGTGCCCCCTCCCTCAACAAGGGGACACTGCAGAACAGCAGTGAATGGCTTCCCAGGACCATCCACCCCTGCACCAAGCAATGCCCCACACCACCCAATGCCTGACACCCCCCCACACACAAGGTGGCACTGGCCCCTGGCCATTGGACTGCAGCCCCCCCACAACACACTGTCTGTCCATCTCATGTCCCCTTGCTGCACTGGCATAGTGGGAAGTGAAATACCATTCCCCCTCTCTCCACTCTCTCATGCCAGTACCCCCAACCTAAAGTTCCATCCCACTTGGTTGGGGGCAAGGCATGGCTGGCAGCACAATCCACCTCTCACCTCCATGGCCACCAACTGTACAGACACCCATGGAGGAGCACAGCCAATGCCCCCCCACTGCGTAAGTGATCTACTGTTGGCCCTGGGACGGGCATCTGATTGGATGCCTACCTGGGTCTACAACTCTACTCCTGGCTGCCTTGTGGACTGCTGTGCACTGGGGTGGGTGTGCCCACAGACAGGTCATGGCCATTGGAGAATACTGGTGGCTTGCACCTGTCAGCAGGTGCAGAGTTGCATGGGTGGGTTACGTGCCTCGGGCATGTAAATCCCGCCCATTGGAGCTTAGACCTGTATGATCTGTTTTACAGAAACTGAAAAACTTTCACTTTCATCATGAACTGTCAGTTCCATCCACCATTTTGTATGGTACAGTCTGTGCTCAAGCTGTCAAACTACTTTGCATGAGTATAATATGGCCAGGGCCTTGGACCTTGTGGTGGAGTCTGAACAAACTTTATATTGAGCAAGGATCCCTATGTCTCTTTTATTCTGTTTTTATTCTGGGTTGGTCTGAGCTACCAGGAATAATGTCTTCTTGGAGAATCTGATGGGTGTGGAACAATCACTAAGTGCAATAGTATTTTATAAAACCATTTGTCTCCTTTGTGATTGAAGTTGGATCTAGACCGGAATGCAGGCAATGAATTAATTGGACTGTCCAATTTGACTGATCTTACCACTGGTAAGTGTTGATACTTTGGGCTTGGTGAGGTCCACAGGTCTTATCCATTTGCTTTGCTTGAAATATGTCAGGACCCTGGCCTCTTCCCCTGACAGTGCCTGGGGATGCTGGTAATGATGGGGGTTAGGAGACCGTGGCTTTTGTTTGAGCTATGTGCTTCTTCTGCCATCAGTAACCACTGTTCATTTAATATCTTGCTCTGTGGTCCACTTTCAGCAGCCAGGAATGTGACTGGAAGACCAGGAATTATATACTCATTGTTGCGGCAAAGATCTTTCCTTGGGGGGGTCAAACTTTTGTTTATGAATTGCCTGTGGTCATGTGCTCGGGGGACGCAGGAGTTTTCCGCAGCCGTGGAATGGGGGAAAATAAATGACCTGCTAAAATGAGAGATATCTGGTCCCAGAGATGGTAATGTTCTTAATTACCCATTACAGTGAGTCCCAGTGACAAGCAACAGGGCTTGCTTCCCAACTTAGGGCATGGGGCTGCCATGACCTCTCAAGCTCAGATGGGCAGACATAAGGATATATCATAACAAGTGGATCTGACAGGAATGCACCCTCTTACCACCTTTATTAACATTTGGGGGATAATGCAATTGAGGTTACACTAGCCCAGCTAGCCATCCTAAGTTTTCACCACAGACAAAAATTAGACCATGGGGGGGGTGCAAGGGCAGAGGATGTGAGGCAGGGGGAGACCTGAATAAGTGGGCAGGGGGGCAGCATACTAGAAAGACATCAATTTCATTATAGGGCACTTTTTCCTGTGCCTTGCATATGTGGTATTACCCATACAGGGGGTATTGAACTGTTTGAGGGGCATTTCAGGCCCTATCAGGCAGGTGAATGTTTGCCAACTTGCTCATTAATTTGACAAAAAATAAAACACATTGCCTTACTGGGGGGTGTATGGAGTTATAGGTTCATGCACCTCACCAGTAACAGATAACAGTTGTAAGCCCACTAATCTCTTAGGGTGAGCATGATCTAATATTCACCCATGGCAACCACAAAAATCACCATCTTTTATTGAGGGTGAAGGGGAAACAATGATCAATGTATTGTACCTCTTAATGTGCCACTGGATCACTATCTGGTTGGAAGTAGCTGGATTCTTGGGTACTCAGACAATTGTAATGGGGGGGACCAGGTGCACAATGTTTGGGGATAGGAAGGTTTAAAAAGGGGGGGAATCATCTTTGTGTTCTTAATAATGTTTTTATTCCAAAATGTGTTATTGTATATAGTTTATTGTTCTTAGCAGGTACCCTCAAATGTTCATATGTACAGTGTGAAGTGGAAGGAAGGTATACAGCAATGTTCAAGGTCAGAGAACAATGACAACCTCCTTAAAAATTGTGACATGGAATGTAAATGGGTTGTAAAATGTTATCAAGAGGAAAAAAGTCCTAAATGGAATCAAAAAACCGAAAGCGAGTGTGGTTCAGTTGCAGGAGACTCACCTAATAGCTTTAGAGGTGGGTAAGCTGAGGGAGTCCTGGGGGATAACATGGGTGGCAGCTACCTATAGTTCTTGAGCCAGCGGGGTGGCTATATGATTGCCAAGGGGGTACAGGGACATGTTGATGCTTCTTGCGTGGACCGGTGGGGGGGGGGGTCAGAGGTGCACTGGCTCAGCTGCAGCTGAACACAGGGGAGATGTGGGCAGTGGGAAGTGTGAATGGGTCTAACATTTAGAACTCTGGTTTCTATCACAGGTTGCACTTGGACATGGCCCCTTTCATGGGTTCATGGATTTGGGGGGGATTTTAATAGTGTCCCTGATACTGCATTGGATACACTGAATCCAGCTCCAATCCCTCGCTCAAAAAACACCCAAGCTCTACTGGAAATAGAAGTTACTTTCTCCCTTATGGATATATGGTGCCATCAGAACACTGGGGGTGGGAATACTGCTTCTTTTCACATGCTCACCACTCTTATTCTAGAATAGACAGATTGTTGGTATCCTCAGTTTTTGCACTCTGGGTGAGTCAGATTACGTATGAACCTTTGCTGGTCTCGGATCACACCCCACTCACTGCTCTTATTCATTTGTGAGATGAAATGGTTCCTGTCAAGCAATGGACGCTAGACCCTCAGCTTTTAAATGACAAACACTATATCAATCATACCTGGACAGCCAATATGGAGTATTTATCCAATAACAAAAAAGGTGATATTATCCAGGTGGGAAGCCTTGAAGGCATATGTAAGGAGATAGTCTACAGTATCTCCTTTGTAGTCCCCCCAAAAAAAAAGACAAAAAAAGAGTTGGAATTTTTGGAAACATGAATCAAGGAGTTGGAGAGGGCTCACATGGTGCACCCTTCTCCTTCTCCTGGCTTGAATAACAAATGACAGCAAACTAAAGTAAAATTGTACACACTCAGCAGTTCTCAAATTGAGCACGGCCTACTGCTGAGTAATGCGGGGATGTATTTTGACAGAGACAGGGGAGAGAAATTCCTTGTCTGGAAGTTTTAAAAAAAAGGAGGGCGACTGAGAGATTAAGGCTATCAATACCCCAGATGGAAGGCTAGCCATTGACACACAATTTGTGGGACAAGCTTTTGCTAAATTTTATAAAAATCTCTACTCCTCAGAGGTTTCTCCCCCACCACCCCGATCAACTAACTCAGTTCCTAGTAAATGCCTCTGTGGTTACTATCCAGAAATTCTTCTGAGGCCCTGCATAAGCCACTGGAAAAAATCCAAATAACAAGGGCCATAAAGAAACTTAGAGGAGGTAAAGCACTAGGCCCAGATGGACTACCTATTGACTGCTAAAAAAATCCAAGGTATTCTCATGGACCCCTTGTTTAAGGTATATGAGGAGAATATTACCAAAGGACACTTACTCCTCTCCATGCAGTCAGCCATTGTAATGGTACTACTCAATCCAGGTAAAGACCCAATCCTCTGTTCTTCATACTGCCCCATATCTTCAATTACCTTGGACTACAAAGTTCTCACTAGAATTGCTGCTGCTAAACTAGAGCCCTTATTACCGCACATAGTGTATTCTGACCAGTGTGGATTTGCCCATGGGAGGCAGGGTAAACATAGCATTTGGAAAGCCCAAAACATCATACATTATTGGGCTAAACCATGTAAAAGACATGGGACCACAATACTTGCACTTGAAACAGAGAAGGTCTTTGACCATGTGGAGTGGGGGTACATGTTTGCAGCTCTGCAGACTTTTCATATTGGATCACATATGGTTAAATGGATTAGGACCTTTTACACTAACCCAAGGTCAGAGATCCAGGTAAATCATTTTCCCCAACCTTTGCTGTGCATAGGTGTATAAGGCAGGGGTGTCCGTTGTTCCACCTCCTATATATGCTGGCCCTGGAACCACTAGCAGCAGTTATCCACAATCATCCTGGGATTGTAGGTTATGCTGACTGAGGTGGACATAAACTTGTGCTATTTGCAGATGACCTGCTCCTGTACCTGGAGAACCCCCCAGGAGAGCCTTCCAATTATCCACAACATACTCAAGGAGTATGATTCTCTCTCTCTCTCTCTCAGGACACAAAATAAATTGATTCAAGAGCAGAATTTTATCAGTTGGGGACAAAAATAGGCAATTTCGGACCTTCAATGCTTTGGGAGGCCAAGTGGAGCAAAAATGTAAATATTTAGGGGTCCTGGTAATGGCAAAACACACTCAGCATGTAGTACTCAATTACAGCCCTCTCCTTATCAAAATAACACAGGACTGCGATAGGTGGTCTTCTCTGCCTTTGAGCCTCCTGGGAACAATAGCAACAGTTAAAGGGGACAGGAAATAGGTTTTGTGACATTTTTGTGTGGCTTGAACCATAGAAATAAACATGTTTTTACTTACAAACTGTGTCATTTCTTCAATTTATTTTACTGATGAGCATATTTCACACAGCTACTATGGTTACGATAACTGACATTCTGTGCAAGCATCTGAGAGTCTAAATGGATGTGGATAGAAGTTATTAGTTCTCTGTTCCTGCATTCTGCACAATTGCAGGCTAAACTTGAATCATTGTGAAAAAAAACGAGTTTCATACATCTGAAGTGTACTTTTGTGAAGATAATAACATAAGCAGCATTGTAAATGTTGTACTATAGCTGTTTTTTTTTTCCTCAAATAGGTAATGTGTTACTTACTGTCAAGATGTTTTATGTATATCGGGACTCCGAGGGGGATCTGCGATGTGTGTTGCAGTATGCTGCACGTTCATTCAAAGAAAAAAAATGAAGCTTCCATCTTACATACCTCTTGTTGACTATATTTATGTGTGAAATAAGAAAATAAGAATACCTCTTATGTCTGGGAGATTTCAATATGGTCAGTGGTCACTTAGGAGCTTTGGTGTGTCGTGGCTGTGCTTGAGTTGTCCCTTGTTCACTTTGTAATTTCAGCCTTCACTGTCCTCGCTTGGTTCTGTCTCTTTGTCGGTTTCCTTCTTTAAATGGACGCAGTCAGCCTGCCTGATTATATTCTTTTTATTTCTGCAATAAAATTGTATGTGGCTTGAACAGTGTGCCCCTGTGTTGTGTGTGTCCATATTGCGTCAGCTTTGCATAGTGTTATGTTTTAGGGCACTTCTGAGGGTTCCTCATTTGTGGAGTGGCTCGTCTGTGAAACAGACCTCAGCAAAGTGTAAAGTTCATGACCCCTTCTCAGATGTACTGAATGAGGTGGCAGTTTCAATCTGGAAAGCAGACTACACATACCTACGGTGCTGCTTTATGTTATCTGTCATATAAGTGCTCACTCTGATAGTGTGAGCTATCAAGGGACAGATGCCTGTCAGTTTTCCTTACATTTGCAGTTAATCATCCCTATGGTCTGCAGCCTGCCTGATTATATTCTTTTTATTTCTGCAATAAAATTGTATGTGGCTTGAACAGTGTGCCCCTGTGTTGTGTGTGTCCATATTGCGTCAGCTTTGCATAGTGTTATGTTTTAGGGCACTTCTGAGGGTTCCTCATTTGTGGAGTGGCTCGTCTGTGAAACAGAACTCAGCAAAGTGTAGAGTTCATGACCCCTTCTCAGATGTACTGAATGAGGTGGCAGTTTCAATCTGGAAAGCAGACTACACATACCTACGGTGCTGCTTTATGTTATCTGTCATATAAGTGCTCACTCTGATAGTGTGAGCTATCAAGGGACAGATGCCTGTCAGTTTTCCTTACATTTGCAGTTAATCATCCCTATGGTCTGCACCCTGACTGAACTGAGAGTCAGGAATTCTGAAGCATGAACTCAGATTACATTCTTCCTTTTGTTTAGTGGTGTTGAATGTCATATAATCCCAGTGCATGCTTATTGGCAGACAGTGCTGTGTGTGAATTATGTTTTGCCATTTGGAGTAGAGAACCGCAATGTGTTGCGATGGTGGGGACAGAGGTTTGACAAATAAACGGAGTCTCTGTCATTCTTTTCTTTGTTCAGGTAAGCTGCGATTTGTATTAGCAAAAGAAAAAATAATGGTCCCATGCACAGTTCAACAAACCAGAGTTACCCAATCCAGATGCTATTCATGGATGTAACTCTAACTCATATCATGTAACTCCCTCATTTAATTAGTAAAGTAGCCTTTCTCCCATCAAAGAACCTAAGGGAAGAGACTAAACGATGTAAGAAATACAAAATCACACATGCCCCCCACAATGTAAAGCATCATGGGCTGCATATGCAAATCACCACCGAATAATGTGCTGGTTCAGCTTTAAGCAGAAATGCATGGTGCTGAAAGGCCTCTCACACAGTTTGCAAAGGGTGCCAACAGAAGACATAGACTCGTGTTTCATCCTACCAGGACTCATCAGTATGCCTCGTCTGTTTGACACCCCAGTGGAATGAACCAGCAACCTTTCGGCACCATGCATTTCTGCTTAAAGTTGAACCAACATAATATTCTGTGGTGATTTGCATATGCAGCCCATGATGCTTTGCATTGTGGGGGCATGTGTGAATTTGTATTTCTTTGAAACTTGGCTTCCCGGCCAAATGCCTTTTGGGGTAACCATTGCCTCAGTGCTTGCACACAGAGGTTCTTTATCTCATATATATACAGGTATATTTACTTTCTTTTAGAGAGAAATAAGAATGAGATTTAATAGAGACTACAAATAACACAAATGGTAAACCAGGTACATGACTGCAGCAAGACTCAAAAAGAACAAAAAACAGGTGTTCTAGAACAAAGGACTACATTCAGAAGAGATGTGAGGAATTTTTCAGACTGCATAGTTGGAGCGGTCTCAGAATAGTGCTGATAGTACACAGTATTACTGCAGTGCAGTGTGCAATACCCCAGTAGACTAAAGTGCTCCTTGAACAAATATGGGTTTGATAGTACACTACACAGTGGAAACTAGTGCAGTGTGTGCAAAACCAACACTTGAATGGGCAATGCACATTGATATTATATAAGTTTAGAAATCTATCTACTTTCCTTTTTCAGCATTTCCCCCTATCTGCTATCACTTTTCTGTATGGGGTGGTAGCCCACTCAAACCTAGTAATTTTAAGACTTGATGGTTACTTTGATGTGTTGTACAACAATGTGGGGCAACTGTGCTAGTAAGAGATTATTAGGGATATCTCTGCCATGTTCCTGTATCCTATCCAAAAGTGGTGAAATGCCTAGGTTTGGACTTGGTCCCACCCTCTCTACAGAAAGATGGTAGAGATAGGGAACTGCTGAAAAAGGAAAGTAGATGGATTTCCAAACTTAGTACACTATCACCTTAGTTCCATGGTTTAGAAGACAGTTCTCTATTTCATTTTTTGGTTTTTTATAGTATTATAAATTGGGGCAGTTGCAAATAGGGACAACGGATGGTAATGGGACAATGGGGAGAAGGGGAAATGCACACTAGGGTGAAGGTTATTTCCAGGTGCAACCTGGGAGCACAAGGAAGTTAAGTGACTTGCTCAGGGTCACATAGTATGCAATATGCAGTAGGCTGTGGGATTCAAACTCAGGTCTCCAGGTTTGCAGCTCAGTACCCTTAACCACTGCGCTATACTGCCTCCTATGGGGGAGTGACCACTATACTACCCAAAGAGCAAGGGGGCGACAATAGGAAAAGGGGGCACTTGACTTACATATTTAATAACGTGCTCAAAAAAATGCACAGAAGCAAAAATATAAGCCATTATATAGTGTCTATACGAAGGATATAGAAAACACACACACACACACACACACACACGCAATGCACGACACTGTGGCAGTATAAAGTGTATTTACACCTGTTCTGATATCAAGCCTTTTTTTTGTAATGTTTTGGAAGTAAAGGAACACCAAGTAGAAGCTTGTTTCCAGGAGTGTCCATTCAATACATAGAGGTTATGTAACTTGCTCAATGTGGCAATGTATGGCAATGTGGCACAGTCTGCAAGCTGCAGTTGTAGTTTCAAAGCAAGGTCTGTTGGGTCACTACCAGGTTCACAATTTGGTGCAAGCAAAAAATGAACCTTGCTGGTGTGTTTTGGAAATTAAGTTACATAAGTTTTGGCTACTATGGCCCATTTATTCAAAAGAGTTGAGCCATGCGAAATAGGGTTGCGCCTGCGCAAGTCTGAAATTGCGTCATTCTGCGATATTCAGCAGGAGGCAGTTGCACCCCCTAAATCACACTGAGCAACAGTGCAATCATAATGAAGGCATGTGCAACTGAAGGGGGAAGAACCATGCATAAATGGCGCAGTGCGATATTCAACAACTTGCGCCATGCCCAATAGGGGAGCAAGCAGAAGTTGCGCCATAGCGGAAATGAGCCAAAATAAAAAGAAACAAGGGAGAGGCACAAGAATGCCACAGGGAAGGCACGTGGGTCTGAACTCTAGCCACACAGACAGGGCAGGAGGGACACACAGGACAGGCCAGGGAAAGGACACCCTGAACACAGAGGCACAGGGAAGGTGTGGGGAGCCACAGCCAGTGCAGAAGGGGGAAGTGCCACACAGCACAGAGGCCACCACAGGCAGGTGTTCCCTGTGCAGGGGAAGTAGCAGTGAGGACAGTGGGGGGAATACAGTAACAGCTGCCGGGGGGGGGTGAGCACAAGTCAGGGACATGGCCAGTGCCACCTTCCAGATGGAGGCCATTATGAGGGAGGTGAGAAGGTGGGCAGCAGGGGGGCATGGCCGTGGAAGGGCCCGTCGGCAGTATGCCCCCAACAGGCAGTACTGAGCCCACACCAGATTCAAGCTGTACAGTGATACCAAGATTGTGGGCCAGTACCACCTGAATCAGGCAATTCTGAGGTGGCTCTGTGAGCTGTGCAGTGATGTGATGCAGGCACCCACACGACAAAGCCATGCCCTGTCAGTGGAGACAAAAGTGACAGCTTGCATGTGCTTGCTCACATAGGTACCTTCCAGGGACCAACAGGGGACACCACAGGCATAACCCAGTCAGCCACATCACGCCACCTCACCCAATTCCTCAGCGCACTGCTGCCACATGCTGCAGAGTACATCCATTTCCCCAGCATACCAGCGGAGCGCACAGCAAACATACGGGAGTTCCACAAGGTAGCACGTATGCCTGGCATGCTAGGGGCAATGGACTGCACCCACGTGGCCATATGCACACCACCTGGTCCTGAGGGGGCTGCATACATCAATCGCAAGGGCTATGCCAGCATCAACTGCCAGGTGGTGTGCAATGCCAGGGGACGCATAATCAATGTCTGTGCCACGCACTCTGGAGGAGCACACAATGCCTTCATCTGGCACCAGTTGGCACTGTGCCACAGATTTGAGAGTGGGAAGATCCCCACTGGACACCTAGTGGGTGAGTATGCAAACCACATGGACAATCATAGGGCCTGGGGGGCATGGTCTGAGGTGACATGGGTAGTGGCCTACATGGCCCGGGGCAGGGTGATGCTGATCACCAAACTAACCTCCACCCTCTACACACAGGTGACAGTGGATACCCACTCCATCCCTGGCTGTTCACACCCTACCGGCAGCCCGCGACCCCATTGCAGCAAAGCTACAATGAGGCACACTCCACCACACGTAATGTCATCGAGCGGGTGTTTGGGATGCTGAAGGCATGTTTCTGTTGCCTGGACACCTCCGGCGGTGCCCTACAGTTCAGCCCCTCAAAGGCCTGCAGGCTATTCCTGTTGCATCCTGAACAACATGGCTAATGAATGTGGGATAGCCGTACAGGTCGAAGAAGGGGACAGCGATGGGGACGATGAGGATGCCAGTGATGATGGTGATGGGCAACCCCTCCCTTTGCTGATGGGACCCCTGACTGCTCCAGCTGGCACAGCTGCACTTGGACACCTTCACAGAGGAGCACTTCAGCCAACCCAGGTAAGTCATGGGGCCATGTGCAGCCAACAGTGGCTAAGGCACAACCCACAAACATGCATGGACACACACCAGGGGTGCATGCCATCAAGGGAAGTGGCAGGGCATGGAACAACACACACAACCTGGGATGGGTGAGGGCTAACATGCCACGTGGATGGACACACACACACACACGCACAACGCACCAAACTTGCACAAAGGGCAGGAGGTACACTGACCCAGAATGCCAACCCTAGCCACACACTTGTCCACAGACCACCACGCCCACTGTCTGTCCATGTGCATGTGTCAGATGCTGAGCACCATTGCACATTGGTGTACAGTGCAATGCAGGCATCATCATGCACACACAACTGCAGACAGCAGCTGGGAGGGTGTGCATATGGACTGTGTGTCCTCATGCAGGACTGGGTAAACACCCGTGCACTGCCCACTGAAAGACACAATGTACATAGGGCAGCACCAGACAGTAGCTGTGTTGGGAGACAGGTCAGTCACGCGACACAGTGCCCCTGCCACCACAGACACATGGGCAGCCCCTCCGAGACCCGCCAGCACTGACAGGCTGACCACTGGCCTCATGGGGTGGCACTGATGGTCCCCCAGGGGTTCCACTGCATGAACGTGACCATGCTCACACAGCACACCAAACATGCCTGTGCCAGGCGTGCTTGGGATGCCCACAGCTGAACCCGGTGTCGACAGGGAGGGTGTTGCATGACTCCAGGAATGGGGTGGACAGTGCACTGCGTGGTGTCCGTGATGCAGGGGCACATGACTGTGTGCACATTGTGGCCATGACAGCAATGAATGCCTGTGCATGCCTGTCAATGGCAGCGGTCACATTCTCCCGCAACCGGTACATCCCTGCCAGGATCTGAGCAGTGCCTCTTCTGTGATGCTCCTCTGCCCACTCCAGAGCTGCACACAGTGCATCCACCAATGTTGCAAGCTGCATCTGCTGCTGGACTGATGCTTGCAGTAGGTGGGTGTGCTCATCCAAGAGGTCATCTGCCTCCTTGTCATCCTGTCCCTCAGGGTGTGCAGGGCCCTGATGCTCAGCACCCCTTGAGCGTGGGCACTGCGCACCAGGAACAGGTCTGGGCATGTCCACAGGTGGTGCACAGACGCCGCCGCTGGACCCTGTACCCCCAAGACCATTATCCAACTGCTGATGCTGCCTCTCCAGCTGCCACTCACCAGGGCTCAGTCGTGCCACCGCAGTGGCCGCAGCAGTCCCACTGTCCTGAACAAACACCAGTGCTGGCCCACTGGTGCTGACAGGCACAGGCTGGGACTGTGCTGACACGCAGGCCTCCACAGCAGCATCACCTATAGCCATGGCCACGATGTGTCCTGCTGTGTGGCCATCCTGTGTCACACATGTGTCACTGCCCATGCCATTAGTGACATCATCATCGGTGATGGACTTGGCACCAGCCCCAGTCACAGTATGCTGGCATCCGTGGACGCTGGCATGCTGGGACACAGGCAGGGCTTCCTCCGCACCTGTTACAGCAACATCAGTGTGGACAGCCAGGCAGCCCCACTGTTGCACTGAACTATGTATACCTGTGGAGGTGGATGGGCCCTCCTCCATCTCCAGCTGACTGTCCTCAGTGGACATGCCCACCACCGCTGACCCATGCAGATGCTCAGGATCTGTAAGGGAAAGCAAAGTCGTGTTACTGCATGTGACCTACCCTGCCCCCCATAGACAGACCATGACTTACCATTCAGTGATGGGCTACCACCCGTCTGGAAGCCACCACCCGGAACAACCTCAATGGTACTACGCTGCATGCTTCCAGCAATCCTCTCCTCCTGTGGGATCAGGTGTACTACCTCCGGCTGTCCCCAACATGTTGCAGCTTGTGTTGCCCTGATGGCAGCCACCTTCTCCTTTATCCTCCTCCTGTCCATGCCCATCTTTTTCTTGCACTCCTGCACGGAGCGCTGGTGGCTGCCATGCAAGTTCACAGCACGTACCACCTCCTCCCATGCAGCAGCATGGGCTTGAGATGTTCCCTGCCATCAGCTGAGAAGCGGCCCCTGATCCAGATAGGCATCAAACAGGGCTTCGGTCTCAGCCTTGGTAAAATTAGCCTCCTCCTCCTCCTCCCACCACTGTGTTCCTCCTCTCCCACAACTTGCTCGGTCATTATTTAGCCTGTAAGAATGGCAGTTGTTACCTGTGACTGTGCAGTCCCATGCATGTCCCTTAATCCACAGTCCACACTCCCAAACAGCATGCAACTCACCAATAGACTGCAGTAACCAACTATGGTCAGTGCAGCACAATGTTGCACTTTAATAGCGCAACACATGCAAAAGAGGGGAGGCACAACTTTAAGTGGATGCAAATTGCAGGGCAGCACCATTGAATGGCTGATTAGATGATTTGTATATGACGGCTAAATATCGCGCTGTTGCACTTTGTGCAATTGTGCTGAAAGTGCTGAGCCAATGGTGCAGTTCTGTGACATGCGTAGTACACACCTCACTGTGCATGCCCGGGTTGCTGACACAGGCGTCTGCCACGCTGCTGACGTGCTGTGCATGGGAAGCAATGCGGGGCACGACCACCATTGTGCCAGTGGCACTATAGTGATGGTCACCTACATGGCGCTGTGGCACTGGGCCATCATAGGCACACTGGGGAAACAGCACGGTAGGCTGCTACTGGTGGTAGCACACAGGCAGCCAATTGCGCTACACGCATTGGGTTCCATTGGTGCTGTGCATGTCCATGCGCCAGAGACCCTTGACCTTGTGCCCGACCTTTCCTCCCTAGGCACCATGCATCAGGCATGGGTGGACCACTATTGCGCTGTTCAGTGACAGCGCGATAGGGAATGGCAGTGCTGTACCACTCAGCATCTGCACGTGGGGAGCCGCACTGCAGAGTGCCATATTTGCAGACCGAGCAGAGAGCATGGCACGCAGAAGGGCTGCTCAGTGGTCTCAGATAGAGCTGGCCAACCTAAAGGCCATAGTGGAGCCACACCATGGGCCACTGTTTGGGGAGGCACCCCTGGACAGGTCCAGGAGCCAGGTGTGGGAGGAGGTGGCCACTGCACTCAAGGAGGCCACTGGATGGGGGAGAAGCACAGAGCAGTGCCGCCACAGGTATGGGGACCTGCAGCGGAGGGGGAAAGAGCTGCTAACCTGCCTGCGAGCACATGTCAGGAGGGGCACGGTGCCACGGCCAGGTAGGTGTTACTTCGACACACTTTCATCTTCCATATGGGTATCACAGTTGTATGTGTCCAGCACATGGGGGAGGGACCATCCAGGGTTGGCTGTGGTGGTGTTATCAGGATGTGGGGTGGGTGGGTCTGGCTGGGTGAGAGGGCACACACCTGGGGGCAGGGGGAATTTGCTATGGGATTGTGCTGATGTTCCTCTCTCCATGTTTGCACCACAGGCCCGGAGGAATGGCGCCTGGCCTGTGAGCTGCAGCGAAATGAAGAAGAGAGGGAAGCCATGTGGGGTGAGGGTCCACAGCACCCAAGGGACAGGCCCAATGATGGTGAGTGCCATACCTCCATGATTCCTATTGCATGCTGTGTAACAGGGTGGGCAGCGGGGCATGGCCACCATCCATCGACAACACTGCTATGCACACAACTTGTTACAGTCAACACTGTCCAGTGGCAATGCATGTCTAGGAGTGTGTCGATGGTGGTCCATGTGTGCACCAGGTACATGGCTGTGCCACTGCCTTTGCACCACATAGCCATGGCACTAAACGGCCACGGTGGAGCTGTGCGTGACTTGGCCGGTGGGTGTGTACAGCATTCCGCATGGCCGTATGTGCCTGGGTGGGCAGGTGATGTGGACATGATCACTGTGGGTGGTCACACGCCATCACAGAGGTATGTCCCACGGCCGTATGCCATGCATAGTGGGTGGGCTGTATGGGGCTGTGCATTCACACATATTGACTGAGCTCCCTTGTTCTAGGTACACACCAGCTCTGAGACATAAGAGAGGTACTTTGGGAGATCCTGCAGGTGGCAAGGGTGTCACTCGACATCCTCTGCAGGATTGATGAGACCGGGGTCCTGCAGAGGCACAGACAGTGATAGAGCCAGAGCGGGGAGTGGTGCTCCCGTTAGGAGTCCCTCTGCCCCTGATATCCCCTACACCCCTGGACCTACCCTCACACCCCTCTTTTCCTGTCCCAATTGTCCACCCCTGCCCCTTACCCACCCCCACCTTTTATGTGGCCCTCCCCCCCCACCTTGTATATATTTTGTAAATAGTTAACTTTTATGTGTTGTTTCAATACAGTTATTTTGATATGAATACTGTGGTGGTCTCTGATGTGCAGCGGGCTATAGGTGCTCAGCTGCAGTGGTGTGCATGGTGTCAGGGGTGGTGCGGTCATGGGTATGTGAGTGTGTCCATGTGGAGGTGACTATGGTGTGGGGGTAGCTATCAGTCAGTGTCTGTGGTGTGTGTGTGTTGTGCCCTGTGCACTGGATGACAGTGTGCAGTGGTCCATGGTACGAGCTCTGTGTCTATGGTGCCTCTATCAGCCCATCCATGGCCTGTGCAGCTGACACCCATGCATGTCTGTGACCTGCACGGTCCGCTGGCATGTCAGTGGTGGCAGTCCATACAGGGCAGCCACTGTACCCGTCACACTGCTGGGTTGCCTCCTGTCACTGGTGTGGTGCATGTCTGTCTCGAGTGACACTGTGGCCTCCACAGTTGTTGACCCACCTCCATGCTGTGCCTTGTGTGTGTTACAGGGGATGTGCACCACTGTCTGTGACTTGTGCTCCTGGAGAATGCTGGTGGCGTACAGGTCCACAGTGCCTGCGCAGGGTGGCTGGCACTCCAGTGCCATGGAGGACTGTGGGTTGTGTGTACACAGTTTACATGGGCCCACGCTGGGAGCTTGGTTGCCCCACCACTGAGTCCCTGTGTTGTTGTGCCCTTGGGTATGGGTGGGTGTCTGTCCATGCACTGTGTGGCATCTGGTGTGGTGCATGCTTCCATGCACCACTGTGGGTGTCTGTGCTGGCTGTTGTGGCCAGTGCTGGGTCGGGGTGTGTCACTGGGATACTGTGCAGGGTGCTGTACCACTGGTGGTGGTGTCCGGGGCTAGCCCTGTCCCGTGTGGGGTACCTCATGTGCCGACGTATGGTTGGTCTCTCAGCAGTACCTCAGGGGGACTGTGCGTGGTGGCACTGTGTATTCCATTGTTGCATCGCTGTGTGCTGCCACCCACTGATGGGTGCTTGTGGTGGGGCTGCCTTGCATGGTTCTGTGGTGCACAGGGTTGAAGTGTCACAGTGGGGGTGGTGGCATGCATGGGGTTTCCTGCAAAGGTGGTCACTGCTCCTGGGCAGGGTGTCTAGGGGTCACAGTGCAGGGTGTGCTCTGCATTGAGGGGATGGTGTGGCATGGGGTTGTCAGCCCTCCTTGTGTGCCAGTCATAGCTTGCTGGGGGGTGTGATGGGGCACCATGGCCCAGCTGTGGGTTGTTTGCTTGTCTCCATGGGCCGGTGGTTATTCCAGCCCTCCCTCAGTTGTGCATGCATGGGGTGTGGGGGGATGATGTCTGTTCTGCTGTGTGTTCCTGTGTCCATCTGTGGTATGGGTGGTGGGCCCCTACCTCCCTGGTTGTGCAGTTGCATTGCCCTGTTGCTGGGGGGCATCCCTGGTTGCACTGTGGCACCTCTGAACTGTTCAGCTGCACATCCCTTGTTGCGCTACGGTGCATAAGATCTACTCAGCTTCCCCTCCCTAGTTGCACTATGGCACATGTGGTGCGATATTCAGTCGTCAGCTGTAGGCGCAGCTTGGCTGGCTCACTTTTTGAATATCGCACCTCTTGCGCATGGGCGCAATGGACTTGCGCTTGCTCCTGCTATTGCGCACTTTTTGGGCTCAGTTTGAATACCTGGGCCTATGACATCATTATGGCATATTTGTACCTTTTTTGCAAATGTTTTATATAAACAAAGTTTAATTCAAAAGCACAACATGCATTCACGTTCCCCCCACACCAAAAACAAAACTCTTCCATTTTTCTTGAGAATGCAAAATCTGAATTTCAAAGCTACCTTGTAAAGTTTTATGATTAGCTGATGCTACCAGCCACTTTCAGTGCATCTTTAGTGAGACACTAGCCTTAAGCAATGCAGAAGCCATAAAAACTGGGACTCAGCTTTATCTGGTAATTAATTCTTAGTGTGCATTTCCCAGCCGAAAAGTCTGAAAAACTTGAGTAGGGGCACAAAGACAAAGTAAATACGAGTCTATCCAGCACATCATTTTGTTTAAACTTGGAAATATCAGTCACCTTGCTGTACTTTCCAAGCACTGAAATTTGACTAGCTACAGGATGAGATTGACTGCGTATATATTACACATGTAATGTACAGACTGTCATTATCATCCCTTGGCTAGTCAAACTTAAGTACATCAAAAGTAGTGCAAGGCGACTGAACTTTTCAAGTTTTAGTACTGAGCATCAGCCTAAGGAATATATTTAGACCAGCTATTGACTCCTTCCATAGAAGAAAACAGACAATGTTTACATTTTAAAAATACAGTACCAAAATATATTTATTGGGGGTTAAATCTCTTGTGTATTATGATGCACTCCAAACTACATTCTTTAACATTTTTATTGATATCCATCCAGTTACTTGTTCAATTCGGGACATTTTTCTCTGAATCTTGTACTGCCATTGAAAGATTCCCCATGCAGGCCCTTGCTCTGCTAGACACTATACCCTCAATTTGCAGTGTCTCACCAAGCCTAATCTACTTTATTTGTGAGATGAAGTTCAATAATTAAGGGACAAAACTGGGGCAATGGCAGCAATATGAAATACAGCAGCATGCCCTTGTTTTACAAAGCACTGGAATTCTAGATTTGTTTTATTTTAACAGGCCAATGCAATTGACCTGGTGTCTTCATAATTGCTTCAAACACAATTCTATATTTGGGGGAAGGTGCTCCAAAGCTTAGCGCTGGCAGATTTCTCCATTATATATTTCATTTTAGGTGAAAAAAAACGACCCCGCTGCAGGGACTGTGCCTATATTTCCCCTTCTCAGATGTTGGCATCTCCTTTCACTTGACAGCACAATCCAGCAAGAGATCTCCTCTGAAATTCCAATTCCTTTGAAAAGGGTGGAAGATTGTGCCCAGCTGGGCAGCAACAACACCACAGCAGCAAGTGGCAACCAAACAGCAGGCTAACAATATCAAGGATGGGAAATAAGCTACATAGACCCTGTTCTGTTATACTGTTATGTTTGGGTTATGCCCCCTGTCGTCCCACATACACCTAACATACACCTCACACTGTATTCCTGGTCTGTTATAATGTGATACTGCTATTTTGCACTAACCTATAGATATGAGCACACATCATATATACATGGGTGCTATGAATGTGCTTTGCTGCTAAGATATACTAATATTGTCCTGCATGATTCATTATACCTCACTATAATACATTTATCTAGATTAGTTTGTCTTTTATAGATATTCCATATATAATCTACCTAATTACTGATATGATGGCTCTGAGGGATCATCAGTGATTATTGTATACTTATATTCTCACATAATTATATGTAGTGAGTGTTTTACACACAGGCACATACACCATGTTTAATGAGCTTTGTAAGCAATTCTCTATGTTATGCAGATAAGAGACAGATCCCTTGTTTAGTCTCTCATCTAAGCACATGTAGATTGGAAGTGTCAGCATTTCTTTTGTCCAAGCTATAATGCTAATGGAAGCATATTCTGTCTCAAATAATACTCATTAGTAATTCTGTCTCCTAAGTCATTATCCAATGAAGAATGACTTAGGACCAATACCTATTGTTTCTCATATCTGTTACTATGTAGTAATCTCTGTTGCTATGCTGTTATCTGTAGTATTTAGCTGTCCGCAACCCACTGTAGCTTCTCTAGAAGGGCAGAGAGTTGGAGCACAGGGAGAGAAAGAACAAGATCTTAGAGAACCTAAGATCTACAGTTCTGGAGATTGTGTATATTCTTCATGAGAATGGTGAGAAACCCATCTCCCTTGTGATTTTCTCTGTCACATGCTTGGCGTTAGTAGTATAATAAACCTTATTAGTACTCCTTGCTTGTTTACAAATGTTTCTTGGCAGACTCCGAGACACAAGAATCTGTATTATTATTATTATTTTTATTGTTTACCCTGCACACCAAGAGTGTCTAGACAACATAATGGTGACTGCGAGTGGAGTCCGGATGTTTTTGCCAAGTTTCATTTTAATTTCCTCTGTAAATTAAAACACTGGGTGAGAAATCCCTGGTAACAAGCAACTAAAAGTGTCTCAATGTTTAACGTTTCGGTCTGTTGTGTGTTCCACAGTGCAAAAAGAACAAACTCTTGGCAGATATTCAATTTTTGTGTAATGAGTTGTATTATTTTTGATTTTTTTTTCCCTATTCTTTCTCTGTGGGAAAACACAGCTGTAAAGGGATCCAAACAGATGTAGACTGTTTTTCTTTTGTTGACTTAAATCCTAATGGGTATTTACTCATCTAGGTGCCCACATATGCCAAAGGCTGTTTGTGTGCTTTCATGAACTTCAGAAGCATAACATATAAGTAAATATATTTCAGACAGCTATAAGCATAGCACATATAATTAAGAACACTAACATAAGTAATAAAACAAGGTAAAACATTACAAGACTGTGTAAGGCACTAATACTTGTAGCAATATAAGGTTACGGTTACATGTGGGTCAGTTGGTGGTATATAACCCAGGCATAACAAGAGGCATACCAAACTTCCCTAAGGGAAGCAGGGAAGGCAGTAAAGCAGGCAAAGGTCCAAACCAAGGAAACTCTAGCACAAACAGTAAAAGAAGGTGACAAGACTTTATATAGATACATTAGTTAAAGGAGAAAGTACAGAGGGGGATATTGTTAAGATCAAAGGGGATAAGGGGTCATGTGAGGAGGAGGACCAGGTAAAAGCATCTATCCTAAATAGAAACTTCTACTCAGTATTTACTGAAGAGAAGGTAGGGCAGGGCCCACAGTTCAGCACCATGGACACAGGGGGGAGGGAGGTGTGCACTAGTCCTTTCACAAAAGAAAGGGTCCTACAAGGGTGCAATAAGCTCAGGGTGGACAAGGCAATGGGACCCAATGGCATACATCCCAGGGTACTAGAGAAGCTAAGGGTGGAACTATCAGAGCCATTAGCAGAACTGTTTAGCAAGTCTCTGAGCACAGGAGAAGGCCCAGTAGAGTGGAGAAGGGCTCATGTGATCCCACTCCACAAGAGTGGTAGCAGTGAGGAGGCAGGGAACTACAGACCAGTCAGTCTTACCTCAGTAGTGGGCAAGATTATGGAGGCACTCCTTAAGGAAAGGATAGTGCAACACCTGGAATCCATAGGAACACAGGATCCAAGACAGCATGGGTTTACAAAAGGAAGGTTCTGTCAAACTAATCTCATAGATTTTTTTGATTGGGTAACCAGAGTGGTGGACCAAGGGGGAGCAGTTTATGTTTCCTACCTTGACTTCAGCAAAGCTTTCAATACTGTTCCACATAGAAGATTGATTAATAAGCTGGGTAGATTCAGGGTGGGTCAGAAGTTGGCCATCTGGGTGGCAAACTGGTTGATGGGCAGAAAACAGAGAGTGGTGGTAAATGGCATACAGCCAGAAGAGATGCAAGTCACAAGTGGGGTACCTCAGGGATCAGTCCTGGGGCCAGTCCTCCTCAATATTTTCATCAGTGACATTGTAGATGGACTGGAAAGTAAGGTTTGTCTGTTTGCAGATGACACTAAGGTCTGCAACAAAGTAGATGATCCAGATGGGGTGGGCAGAATGAGAAGAGATCTGGATAAACCTGCAAAATGGTTGAAAGAGTGGCAACTGGGGTTTAATGCAAAGAAGTGCAAGATCATGCACATGGGGAAGAGAAACCCTGAAGCCACCAATAGGCTGAGAGGGTAGCTGCTGGCAGTCACAAGGGAAGAAAGACTTGGTCATCATCATCACCGATGACCTGAAATCATCCAAGCAGACCACTAAAGCAGAAGGTAAGGCTAGAGGGATATTGGGGTGTATTAGTAGGGGTATCACAAGTCGGAAGAGGGAGGTAATAATCCCTCTTTACAAGACACTGGTTATGCCCCATCTGGAGTACTGCATGCAGTACTGGAGGTCACACCTTCACAAGGGCATTAACCAAATTGAGGCAGTCCAGAGAAGGGCAACCCAAATGGTACGGGGACTGCATCAGAAAACATATGAGGACAGATTAACAGAGCTCAGTATGTATACCCCAGAGCAAAGGAGGGAGAGAGGTGATATGATCAAAACATTCAAACACCTTAAGAGCATTAACAAGGTGAAAAAGTCTAATATGTTTCAATATAAGAAAAATAGCAGAACAAGAGGACACAGCATGAGATTTGAGAGAGGCCAATTAAGGGTAATGTAAGGACATTCTTTTTCACAGAAAAGGTGGTGGATGCATGGAACGGCCTACCTCAGGAAATTGTGGATATGAATACAGTACAGGACTTCAAACAGCCATGGGAAAGGCATAAGGGAGCAATACAGATGAATATGAATAGATAGGCCTTTGACAGAGCAAAGGCCAATGGCACATTCATAAGGTAGAAAAAGAAATGGGCAGACTGGATGGGCCTTGAAGTCCTTATCTGCCATCAACTTCTATGTTTCTATATTTCTAATTCCAAGGGATCCCAATCACTGAATTTGTATCCTGTGGTCCACAGTGCCAAAGGCTTTGGATAAGTCCATGAACACCACGCCCACCTCCCTACCCCTATCCATCTGAGATGCTATTGTGTCTATAAGGTTGGCGAGTGTGGTATCCATGGAGTACTCTTTCCAAAATCCAGATTGGGAGCTGGTTAGTAAGGAGCACTTTTCCAAATACTCACTTAACTGCCTCTGGACCACCCTGTGCATTACCTTTGACACCATGGACAACAGGGCTATGGGTCTATAGTTAGTAGGAACGGTTGAATTCCCCCACCACACCCCTTTATGGGCTGGGATTATTTTGGTCTTCTTCCAATCTTTGGGGACATGTCTGTCTTTTAGGCATCAATTAAAAAGTTTAGTTAAGATAGAGGCCACTGTTTCTATTCTGTCTTTCAAAAATCTATTTTCAATGGCATCAGGGCCACAGGCTTTATTTTTAGTCTTTGTAGCTCATTCTTGACTTCATCACAAATAGTAACTTTAAATCTAAAATCTGGAGCATCTAACGGCCTTGCAGAAGTTCAAAAAGGTCCCTTTCTAGATCACAGTTTGGGATATCAATATCCAGTAGAGTAATGAATAATCGTTTAATATATTTGCTGATGCAATAGTAGTTGGAAACACTCCATTATTTTTATTTGAACTGGGAGGTTTTTTTCTACTGGTTTTTCAAATGGCCTAATCAGGGCCCAATATATCTGAGGGTTAGTTGTCTCTGAGATTTGTTTTTGTAATACTTCTTTTTGGAATTCCTAATTTTGATCTTAGAGCATTCTTTTCTTTTTTATAAGTTTCCTAATCATCTACCTTTAATGTTTTGCCTTTTTCCAAAGTTGATTTTTTACTGTCTCGCTTTAACTTTTCTGAGATCCATGGTAAATGATTCTTCCTTGTAGAAAACTGTTTAAAGGGTTCTGCTGTACGTCATGGATGGTGAAGGGGCTTATGCAAACACATTATTAAACTGGGCATCAGCCAAGCACCTTAAAGGGATCACAGATACACAGAAATGTGACAGCAGAGAAAGGCCCCACGGCCCATCTAGTCTGCGCAACACCCTACCTTCCCCCTTCTGTTATGCTTCCTCCCTCTTTTCCCAACCCCTTAAATCTATCCCAAGCCCTCTTGAACCTCTCCACCATAGCCTTCTTGTTTACACCTGTCCCTCATTTAGAGATACACAGCTCACCTGTCACCACGCCAGTTATCAGTTTAGTCATCTTCATGTGTAGATTAATATATATGAAAACACCAGCAGAAACAGGCCTAATGGTCTATCGAGTCTGCTCAATTGTGCAGCTAGCCCCTCAACTTGCAGCTGCCCCACCCCCTGCCACTTCTCTGAATTATCCCTCCCCCCTCACTCTGTCCCACACCCTCTTAAAATCCCCACTGTACTACTGGCTACCACCTCTTCAGGCAAGGCATTCCACTTATCCACCACCCACTCAGTGAAAAAGTATCTCCTGATTTCCTTCCTGAATCTTCCCCCCTCCAATCTCAATGTATGCCCTCTTGTGTCCCTCCCACTTCTAATTTGGAGGCTCCTTTCTGTGTCAGTTTTGTTAATCCTCTTTAAGTATTTAAAAGTTTAAATCATACCTCCCCATTCCTCCTCTCCTCCAGCGAATACTTGTTCAGCTCACCCAGCATATCCTTGTAGGACATAACCTCCGGACCCTAGATCATCTTTGTCACCCTGCACTGTACCCGTTCTAATAATTTGGTGTCTTTCTTCAGGAATAGGCACCAGTACTGTACACATTATTTCAGATGCAGTCTGACCAGTGACCTGTGCAGGGGAAGGATCATCTCCCTATTCCTGGAAAAGATACCTCTTGCTATACACCCCAGCAACATGTTGGCTTTTGCTGCCACCTTCCTGCACTGTGCTGAGTTGTTCATATTCCCTGTTATAATCATCCCGAGATCTTTCTCCTTCCTGGTGCTTTCCAATTGAACTCCTCAAAGCTGATAGCTTCTCCCCTGGTTCCTAGTTCCAAAGTGCCATACTTTGCACTTCTTGACATTGAACCCCAGCTGCCATGTTGCTAACCATTCCTGTAGTTTGGTCTGGTCATCGTACAGCCCTTCCCACCCATCTACATCATCTACCACAGCTCCCATTTTAGTATCATCTACAAACAGATTGATCTTACTCTGGATTCTGTGTGAGATATCTGCTATGAATATTCCAAAACAGCACCAGTCCCAGTACTGATCCCTGTGGTCCTCCACTCATCACATCCCTTGGTGATGAGAGCCCCCCCCACTACCATAGGATACAAAGGATAGGTACAGAGCTACTGGACTTTAATCCTTGATGCTCACCAGCTGTATCTCTAGGTTCTGATTTTTTTTTTATGAGCATCCCATCTAGTTTTAAATGCTGTGGTTGTTGGACTGGCCACAACCTCCAATGGGAGCCTGTTCTAGTCATAGACCACTCTCTGGTTAAACCACCCATCAGACAGTTGGTAATCCTTTTGAGCATTTTTGTTCCCACCCTGGTATCTTCCAGGTTCCTTCCAGCCTCCCATGCAGCACTGAATCAAAGGCCTTGCTGAAAACCAAACACAGGACATCCACAGCATGGCCTTTGTCCAGTTCCTTGATCACCCAGTCATAGTACTCAACTAGGTTTGTCTAGCATGACCTTCCTGACACAAGCACATGTTGCTGAACATCCTGGAGTCCATTGTTCTCCAAAAATGCCACTATCCTCACATTCAGGATTGTCTCCATGAGCTTTCCCACAATCAATGTGAGGCTCACAGGTCTGTAGCTCCCCTGCTCATCACTAGGGCCACTTTTGTAAATGGGCACAACATGGGCCATCCTCCAGTCTTCTGGTACTATCCAGTGTCCAAGGAGATACTGAACAAGTCAGCCAGTGGTCCTGCAAGTATTGCCACCAGTTCTTTTAGCACCCAAGGGTGAATGCCATCCAGACCCAGTGTCTTGTTCACCCTCAGTGCCCTTAGCCCTTCCAGAACCCTGGACTCCATAATCCCTGTATCAGTCACCCCCTTCCCTTCCCTGCCCATCTCTCTCCTCTCCCAACAGTATAAATACCCATCTTTCATATTACATATTTACTATACAATACAATATGCAAGTGATAAGACACAATGAGGTGTGGGTTATGGCCTGATAAGAGCACACCCCAGGTGCATTATGAGGCATACGGCACTTGCACAGAGTGCCTTTAGCACCTGGGAAGTGCTTTTATCAGGCCATAATTTACACCTTGAAGTATCTTATTCTGCTTATAAAATGGCCCCCTCGGTTTAAAAATTAATTTAAAAAAATGCTCATAAAAAGTGCAGATAAGAAGAGTAAAAATAAAATGGATGATATAATTGGGTAGGGGAAAAGTAACCCTTGTCACTGAATTGTATGGTCATGTTTAACTTTAACTAGGCTGCTGTGAAGTGTCTATCTGCTGCCCCACCCCACACACACACTGACACAAAATCCTCAAGAGTATGCATTTTTTGTTTTGTTGTGTGTTTTTTCCATGACCCTGCAAGTGCTCAATGAGTTTCATTGAAAGGGTAGGGCACGAGCATGTCTCTCACCAGTTGCTGCTTTTTGCACTTTTGTGATAGCGCTTCTTCGATTGTTGGTTTCTGTTTGTCTGCCCCAATGCCCCAAACACAAAATCATAAAGAATATACATTTTCTTTGTGTGTGTGCTTTTCCATTTCGAGCAAGCAGTCAGTGACTTTTAATCAAAGACCGGGATCAAACGTGTCCCTTGCTAGCCGCTCTATATTTCAGTTTTCTTGACAGCATTCCTCGATCTTGGTTTCATCTGATCTCACTGGCATACGAAAGCCTGCAATGTTTAAAACAGAAGAAAAACATTATGCTGGAGAAGGAGCAGGTCTGGTGAGTCAGTAGAGGAGTGGGTTTGTGATTTTATTTGAAAGTCACTTCCTCACAGCCCGTGTGATATGCTTGTACATACCATCTGGTTTTATTGGTGTGGAGTCTGGAGATCGAACAGACTGTCTCATCTGAATCTACTGTACTCGGCAGAGTATTAAGCAGTGGAAGCTGTGATGAGCAAACCAGTAGTCACTAAAAGAAAGTAAGATGTTTAAAGGATTGAACAGCTGGGGTTTGTGCAGTAATTGGGAATCATGGATACACTGACTTTTTTTTCTTGTTTCTCTGTGAAGAAAATAGTCCTTGAACATAATAATGTGGAGATGTTATAGGTTAAACTACTGCCACCAAAATCTGCTAAAATAAGCTTAGGGATTATCTACAGACCCCTTTCAAGCACACTAGAAACTGACAATTCAATATTTAAGCTTATTTCCAGCTTAGATCCCTCAGAAAATAATATCCTAGTGGGGGACTTTAACCTACTAGGGATGAACTGGGCGAATCTGGAAGGTAGTTCCAGTTCAGAAAAAAGTATTTAGAGGCTCTGGAGAATGCTGGACTGGAGCAAAAGGTGCTTCTAGGAACCAGAGAAAACAATACCGTTGATCTCATATTAACAAATATGGGTAGAAGGGTAGGCAGTATTGAAATAACTAGCCTCTTGGGAACTAGCAACCACTGTTCAGTGTTCTTTTATATTAAGGATATCTCAAATAACATTGGTCTGGGATCCACACAGATGCTAAACTTTAGAAAGGCATATTTTGCATCCTTGAAGAGATGCATGAAAAACTGGGATTGGGAGACTGAGTTTAGGGATAAGACTGTTGAAGAATCCTGAGGGATCCTATTACACAAAATATCAGCTAAATTGTCCCTACATATACCTTGTAGGAAGAAATATGGAAACAAAAAGGTTGTACCAGGGTGGTTCAATGACAAAGTAAAAAACTGATAAAAAAGAAGAACACACTTTTTAAACTGGTACATCAATCAAATGATACCCGGGGCTTACTGGAATATAGGGAACTGGCAAAGTCAGCAAAGAGAGCCATTAAAAAGGCAAAAGCTGTGTATGAACTTACACTCACAAATAAGGTTAAAAATAACTATAAACTGTTCTTTGCACACATTAATGAGAACAAGCAAGGCCACAATAACATCGGACCGTACATTAACAATAAGGGCAATATTGCAGACAACAAGGAAACAGCAAACATTCAGAATCACTACTTCTGTTCAGTATTCAATTCCATCAACTCGGGTAAACCAGAACCCACAGATGATATAACCCAATCCATACCAGGGAAAATACAAATTGATTTAAAGGATGTTAGGGAAAGACTTCAAAAAATTAATATAAATAAATCCCCAGGACCAGATAATATGCACCCCAGAGTCTTGAAAGAGATATCGGAACATATAGCACCCCATTGACTCACATTTTCTGGTTATCCTTGGACAGGGAGAAAGTGGTACAGGACTGGAAGGAGGCTATGGTAGTACCTATATTAAAAAAGGGACCCAGAACTAAACCAGAGAATTTTGAACCAGTGAGTCTTACTTCGATGCTGGAGAAGATCCTAGAGGGTATACTCAAAGACCTCATCATAACACACTTAGAGGTGGAAAAATTATTTGATATATCATAACATGGTTTCACCAAATTGAAATCATGTCAGACACATATGCTTGTTTTTTACAAAAAAGCTAGCATGGCTGTAGACCAGGGTGATTCCGTGGATGTGGCTTATTTGGATTTTTCAAAAGCTTTTGACAAACTCCCTTATGAAGAACTGATAAGGGTCCTGGAGAATTATAAATTAGATTTGAACATCATCAGTTGAGTAAATGCATGGCTGTCCAACAAAAGACAATGAGTAACTATTAATGGAGTCCCTTCAGAGTGGGCAATGGTGACAAGTGGAGTGCCCCAGGGCTCTGTCCTGAGCCACTGTCTTTTTAATACCTATGTGTTATCTTTAAACTATTCTCATCCTAACAAAGTTTGCTGATGATTGCAGAATTGGGCCAATTGTAAATAAAACTGAGGACGACAAGTCCCTGCAATTTGCACTAAATGAAATATACAGCTGGACGGTTAAATACAAATTGGAGCTAAATATGGATAAATGTTATATCATGCACATGGGGAGCCACAGCCTAAACATAGCATATGCTATGGGGAAAAAGAATTTGCCAGTTACTGTGGAAGAAAGGGACCTGGGGATTAAAGTAACATCTAACCTCCAATTTAGTGCTCACTGCAACACTACTGCAAGAAAGGCAAATTAAAATTTAAATTGCATCTTGCGGCACATTAGCAGCAGGTAAAGGGAGGTGATGCTCCCCTATATCAATCATTGGTTAGGCCCCGTCTGAAGTATGGGGCCCAGGTGTGGTCACCTTATAAAAAGTAAGAGGTCATCAAACTAGAAGAATTCCAGAAAAGGGCCACAAAAGTAATAACAGGCTACAAAGAGCTCGCATACATGGAAAGATTGAAAAAATTAGACCTATTTAACCTACAATATAGAAGAACACAGGGGTACATGTGTATGGTCTACAAAGCATTAAAGAATGAGGCCATATCAAACAGCTATAGACTTATACTAAGGAAGGGAGTATATCAACCCAGAGGCCATCCATTACAACTGACACTAGGGAAATGGAACGTGCTCAAAAGAAGGCATTGGTTTAGCCAAAGGGTTGTCCACTTGTGGAACAGCCTACCGACAGAAGTGGTTACTAGCAATATGACTGAGCTGTTTAAAAAAAAGTTGGAAACTTGTGTTCTGGAAAAATATGAACTTACATAATCTACCTTGACAAGCAAAATATGGACGTAAGTCTAATAAAGTTTGTGCAACCTATGTTGCCAACGTCGCTCTCTCCTACTGCAGCTATTCCATTGGATGCTAGTTGCGGAGGTGCAGCAGGGGAGCAATGACATGGATTGATTCCATGTGTGCTGCATCTTGGTTGGCACAAGTAGTGTCCATTGTAAGGTCATGTCCTGATAACAACACAGCTGGAAAGGGCTTCCAGACAATCAGGATTCAATAACTGTTTTGCCCCTTTTATAAAATACAGTTTTAGTCTGTATAGCATCCCAAATGAAAACATGCTCCAAAACACCAAAATAGAATTATAGGGAATAAATATAATAGAAAATGAATCTCAGCATTTTAAATCAAACCAAGCTTGTGCAATATATGGATATATTTAATTAAAACCTATATACTTTCATTGTATAAAGTGCATTTTAATTCAAAATTATACATTTTTGTATTAACTAATTCTTATTTAATTATAGCAATGTAGTCTTTATTGAAAGTGCTCTATATTTGTTGAAGCCAATACATTTTCATAAACCACTGCATTTTTATCAGAACTAATATACTGTATGTCTGCTGGAATCAAAACAAATCAGATACATGTCTATTACTTGTGAATATTTAGCAATCTATTTTTAAACAAAACATGTCATCCCAAACCAATGTAATCATAATTGTACTCAAATGAATACAGTCACCAAAATGAATTATATGCATTATTTTGTTTATTCCACTTACCTATCAAACCTGCCAACCAGGACCTCCTTCAGTTACTAATAGTGCTTCCTGTGTGAAATGAATATACAAATATGCTAGCAATAACACATGACAGGGTGTGCATTATGCTAGATTACTACACACCCCTGTGTGCATTGTGAGGCATGAGGCCACAGGCCGAGTGCGTTCAACCACCAGAACGTGTAGCATATAGCGCAATGAACACCTTGGAGTGTGTTATTGCACTAAAAAATGGGTTTTTACTGTTAAAAATGCATATTTATTAAAAACAGTATTTTGAAAATTGTTAAAAGTTAGGATTAGTGTTGAATTTTTACATAAAATAGTCCTTCCATCTACAGGGACTTGTTTGGATTTACAGCTTTGACTAGGGTATTTTGACCCTGTGCAGTATCCACAGTTGTAGTTTTATCCTCTTTCAGAGTGCTGCCATGCCCCCTTCACATAATGTCTTACAATTAGACTCTACTGAATTTTAAATGATACCTGCATGGTTGTTGCTGGAATGATCAATTCACAGAGAGAGAGACACAAGACAGAAAATGAATAAGTAAATATCGGGAGAGAGAGAGAGAGAGAGAGAGAGTGAGGGAGAGCAAGTCGTGAGCTTTGTGGAAGTTGCCATGCAGAGTCACACCGTAGAGCTGTAGCTGAACTGCTGTCAGGACTCCCTTCCTTAAAACACCAGCATTGTTGGAAAGGACAGAATTTACAAAGATTACAGTTTTTTTTTATCTGTAAATTACTGGTGGGAGACGCGCAAGTGGCATGGCATTAGTACAAGGCAAATGGAGGCTGAAACACAACTTTTAAAACTGAACTGAAATGTGACTTTAAAAAGTGGAGTTTAAACATGCTGCAGATAGAAAGAAATGAAGTTAAAATATTTCAGATCTTTTCAGTTTTGCTTTGGATCGTGATCTTGGTGGCAGGAGGACAATGTGGATGATATGCTGATATAATATGGGTACTGGCTTGTAAACTATGCTGACTACTTATCAAGGGAAAATATGGCACCAAACAACTTTTAAAAATCTACTGGCATAGTGATTTGTGAAAAGGCTAGCAAAGAGGATGACCATGTGGTGAGCTAGATCGCTGCACAGTTATGTGATCGGTTTCAGCCAATCACAATAATTTATTTTAGGTCCCCATTTTATAAGTACATTTATTGTGTATTTACCACATGATGTTGAGACAAACATTGCACCAGACAAAGCCTGCAAAGGCACTACATGGGGGGGTGTTTGTATGGGTGAAGATTTGCTGCAATATATTTTTATTACAGTGCTTCTGGCATGGTGTGTGCACCGTTTTATATCTCTTGTTTTAGAGGTTTGTTTGTAAATCTGTTATGGTGACACCTTTAGTAATGGGTGGCTGTGCATGGTCTTTTTCCTTATTTGTGCTGCAATAAGCACCAGGGAGAGGCTGGGTGGACACGTCTATTCTCAGTTGAGAGGGTCCAGAGGGAATTGGAAGCTTTAAAGCAGGATAAGGTGATGGGGCTGGATGGGATTCATCCAAGAGTCCCAATGGAACTGAGCACGGTGCTGGCTGCCCCTCTGGCACTGCATTTTAGCTCCTTAGTGAAGATGGAAGAAGTTCCAGAGGACTAGAGGAGGGCCAGTGAGGTCCCTTTGTACAAATGTGACAGTAGGAAGGATATTAGCAACTACAGGCCAGTCAGTTTCATATCAGTGGTGGGACGTTAATGGAGACACTACTGAAGGAATAGCAAAAGGAAAAATTTGTTTTTTAAAAATGACTATGTGTGAAGGGGGGTGGGGTTACTGTGAAGGAGCTGTGCTTGTTCTTGGGCTTGGGGGTGGCTGAGACAAAGTCTGAAATTGCAGCTCAATGCTAAGTGAGCAGCTGTTGATTTTAATGTTGCCCATACACTATAAGAGACAATGGATGGGAACAGTGAACAACAACACTGTGTTCACTTCTCGAGGTTGTATGACTACAGAAAGCCTCTCAAGCTTTGCTTTCAATGTTTACATGTTTGTCATGGCAACCTCTCGAAGTAAACAACAGTGTTGTTGCTCACTGTTGCCCATCCATTATCCTCTATATTGTAATATTGCATTTTCTTTAGTTTTTGTCTGTGATGCTGTCCTGCTGTGGCAGTCCATGACAGGAACACCAAATATAAATAAACAACCCAAATTTTATTTACTACACCACTTTGCTCTGAGAACTTTACAGCACAACAGTCAAGTAACACAAGTCTCTCAAAATAACTTAGACAATTAAGAACAGTTAAAATTCAATAAATGCTACTAGCAGACAATTGTGTTCTGGCTTGTATGGGACTGGCCAACTGCAATTCAAGAACTTGAGGAAGTTATTGTAAGTAAGATCATTGAATTCATAGAACGCTGTAAAATTCAGGTTCTGAAATCACATACAATAATGATATTATGCATTTCTATACTGTGATATGGCACCATACTGATATAGTATATTGGAACATACTTAGATTGCCCTCACTGAAGTGGAATACTAAATTTAGTCTTAAAGCAGTAACTAATTCATCTTTTAAGACTAAGTTTAGTAATCTTTAATATTCTGTAATCATCAGAAGAAGAATACTGCCAATAGGAATATTAATTCTAAGAAGTATTCCAATGTGATTGTTTTTAAGAGTAAAGTATTATTAAATGAATATTACACACATATTTTAAAAGTGCACATTTTTGAATACATTTGAATGATAAATGAAGACTTTTCAAAACTTCTGTTTGTGTTATATGCAAGGTTGTTAATTTTCATTCTGATCACTTCTTTTACAATAAGATTTGCTCTATCAAGAATGCTAAGAAAGACATTAATACTGCTCTGTCAAATACATAGATACACACATGCATATATACAATCACAGTTGAAGAGTTTTATACAGTTACTTCTTGAGCCATTTATGTGCTTTTAACTTCTCAGATAATTTAGCTATTCAGGGGTCATTCCCTAAATAGGATCGGCAAGAGTATCTCCCATGGTTGAAAAGAATCTTAAATGGAAAATTACAAAACATGTCTCTGTACTGTGTCAGGTACACAATCAGTTACTCTAACGGAGTATAGACCACATTTTCATAATGGTTGCATCACATAATGGCATTGTTAGAATCAAAAGAGAAGGTGGATGGGCAGAAAAAGGGGGAAGACTAAGCAGAGGAACTCGACGAGTACTTCTGCTCCGTGTTCACGAAAGAAAGGGATAGAGGTGAGGGGGCACAGAGATAACAGATGGGTCAATCCAAGAGAATAGCATCCTGAAAGGCCTTAAAACTTGCAGATGGACAAAGCACAAGAACTTGATGGTGTACACTCAAGGGTTCTGAAGGAACTGGCAGAGGGGTTGGCAGGCTCTCTGATAGACCTGTTCAACACTTCTTTGGAGATAGAGAATGTACCCAGTTACTGGAGGATGACTCATGTGATGCCCTTCCACAAGAGTGGACCTGAGGATGAACCATGCAATTACAGACCGGTGAGCTAGACCTCTGTAGTGGGGGTGTTAATGGAGACAATTCTGAAGGAGAGATTGATAACTTTTCTTGTTAGTAATTGTGAACAGGATGAGAGAAAGCATGGGTTTGCCTTGGAAAGATCATGCCAAACTAACTTAATCAACTTCTTTGACTGGGTCCCTAGGGTGGCTGACAAAGGCCAAGCTGTAGATAAACTGTATCTGGATTTCAGAAAGGCCTTTGACTTGGTGCCATACAGGAGGTTACTTAGCAAGCTGAGGAACCTGGGTGCATGGCAGACACTAATTCGGGTTGGTTGAGAGCTGGCTACAGAGCAGACAATAGAGGGTGGTTGTATGGGGGGGGTCATCCAAGCCAAGGCCAATAGCTAGTGGGGTGCCACAGGGTTTAGTGCAGGCCTTGTTTTGTTCAGTATCTTTATTGAAAAATAAGATCAACCTGTTTGCTGATGACACTAAGATTTGTGCAAAAGTGGACAGTGAAAAGGGGAGACATGCATGCAGGGAGTATCTAGCTAAACTTGAACATTGGTCTAAGAAGTGGCAGATGGGGTTTAATGCAAAGTAGTGCAAGGCCATGTATCTTGGACCCAGAAATCCAAGAACCAGCTACTGACTGTGGGGAATGCAGATAGCAGTTACAGAAAAGATCTGGGGGGTAATAGTAACAGGGGGCATGAAGGTATCAGCACAATGTAGGGGGCTGCAGCAAGGGAAAACAGGATTCTGGGGTGCATTAACAGAGGGATCACCCCTAGAAAGAAGGAGCCCATACAGAAAAAGAAGGGTGAATTTACTGTTGTTTTATTCTCAAAGTCCCTTTATTTGTCAGCATTTGTACCATTCAATCATTCATTTTCCATTTTTTATCTTTTCCCTTTATTTTTTCCTCCTGATATCTCTTCAAATACCCTTCAAATTACCCATATTTTGAGCAGTTTATTCAGAACAATTCATTTTCCATTTTGTATTATTCTGAACCATATATTTTTTTCATTTTTTATCTTTCATTGTCAAAATTGCACCTACTATCCATTCAAATACCCTTGAAATTATCCATCTTGTAGCAGTTATATTATTTTAACAATTACATGTATTTTCTTTTTTTATTGTGGTTGCTTCAGTTTATTGCTCTTTCTCAATTAATATTAAGTAAAATCAATGGTTGGGTGAAAAGCAATCCAGGGTGGGACTAAGAAGAACTGATGGGCAGAAGCAAGAGTATAAGGCATTTTTCCATTATATATATGGGGGAAGCATAAAACTAAAGAGATAACCCAGAGGGAAGTTGAGTGCACATTATAATCTAGGGCCCCATTTCACTGTTAACACATATCACTGTTGTTATTACCTGGCAAGGCAAGGACAAGGCAAGGCCAAATGTATTTAAAAGACACCCAATCCCAGAGGCTCTGGGTGCCATACAGATAAATAAACACATATTCAAAACCAAAATCAATAAAAAACAGAAGAAAGAAATATAAACATATAAATAATTTACTCCACTTAAAACATTTCCCATAAATAATAAACTAAAATATCAAATTACCAATAGCTGTAGACAAACCTGTAGATGGAACAGTTTAGAAAGGACTGAGTGAACAGGAGGGCCTTAACAGAGCTTATCAGGTTCACATGTAGCATGCTTGACATGGATGCAGCAGCTAAATTAGAAAAATTCACAATAAACAATTGTTTCTTTATAACAAAAGAGGCACTTAACTGTTTTTTATCTGTTTTGCAGCTGTCCCAATAAAACTCTCCATACCTTGCAGCTCATTGTTGGAGTTGGTGGAGGATCCTTTTCTTCCCCCATCACAACCCACTAAATTCCTACTGCACCCAAGCCCAGCCTGCTGACATGCCCAGCCCACTGAGTCCCTCTCATGCACCAAGCCAGCACAGTGTGTCTTCACCTGCACTCACACACAACCCAGTAGGCCCTCTTTTGCACCCAAGCCCTGCCCAGTGGATCCTTCTAGTACTCATGACCAGTGCAATGGGTCAACATTCTGCCAAGTCTAGCCAGTTGCTGTCCCTTAAGTTTGTGTTGCAGAATAGCCACACTAGACCCCCTCAAGACCAAGCAGTAAAGCCAACCTTAAAAGAGCTGTACTGACTTTGTTGTACTATTGTTTCAAATAACTAGAGTGCAGTTCGGTCGGTAACAGGATAGAGTAGCAGCAGCTAGCCCCACTGCCCATCCAGTTGCTGAAGCACAGAGTCAGTTCCTCAAGTAAAATTCCAGACAACAGCAACAGCAACTAAGAGAGAAGCTGCCTGCAGAACTAGAGAGACAGGGTTCTGACTTCTTGTGCCTTTTTGTTGAGGTGCATGGCTGTGTTTAGTTGAAAATGTACCGTACTGTGGGGTGTGGAGGGACTCAGTGGAGAGAGTGCATGGGCCTCTATCTCCTGGCACTGCCACTGTGGGTGAGCATTCCATTGGGATCAGTTTGGGAGGTTGACAGTTGCTGGAAAGGGGTGGGATGGCTTTACTTCTCCTGGCTTATGGTGGGATGGCCCTGCTTCTTCTGGCATGGGGGGGCAGATATGGCCCTACTTCTTTGTGGCTCGGAGGGTGCCCCCACTTCGTTTGGCTTGGGGGATGACCCTTCTTTTCCTGGCTTGGGTGTTTTAGTCTTCCTTATACTATACTTATTTTCATCTTCTCACATACACCCAAGGTGTGAGCCATCTTAAAGTGACCAAGTTTCTTGTTTTGTGCATTTCTGTGAGTATAAGCTTTCTTAAGCAGGATTTTTGTTAAAAGATGATTTTTCCTACACTGATACCTTTGTTAGCCATGGCACTGGGAACATCTGTGACTCTTTTTTTTAATTAGCCATATGCACTTTTACTTCCACCTGGCTGGAGAACAGAGATGAGCAAAAGGGACCTAGATTTAACATCGCATCTGAAGGATGGCATCTCAGCAACTACTGAATCTGCATCACCCCAATCTATCTCCCCCGCATGACCATGCTTCATGAACCAGGACCACTATCAGCCCCACAACCAGCCTCTCCAGCTGAGCAGTGTCCTTGGAAATCCCCTCTCCCATCTGGGTTATGTGCAAGTCACAGGGGTAGGAAAAAAGCAAGAATTCAGAGTGTCTGTATCCCTCATTCCAGTGGCAAGAAGTTGAGAAGTATGGTCCACCGCTACCATAGGTCATTGTCGCAAATGGCAATTACATAAATACATACTACTCAGCTCACTGTGTGAAACATTTGTTTGTGCTGTTTGTATTTCTGTAATCACAGTAATCAGTGTTGGTTAAAGTCCCACATTAAACAGCATCCAGCTGAAGATGTAGGTTGGAGAGCTTTACTAGTTGCTTTTGGTACAGTGACACAGCAGGGGTCTGAGGAACACCTGGACAGCAAAGACTGCTTTTTCAATAAGGGATGGGGAGAGTGAAGAGGTGACACTGGATGAAAATTACTTAATTTACATGGAATGAGAGGAGAGAGTTCTTACCCAATAGATGCTAGGGACTGCTAGTCCACTGCCCCGTAACCCTTGACATAAACACCCTTTTTTATACCACATCAAGCCCCCTCTGTGAAAAGGGGGATGTTCAAGATGTGGGATGGAGGTACACAGCCAGCATGTTCTTCAGTGGGTCCAGCTTCTGGGGCTGGTTGGTCGGTGTGAAGGGGGTTCCAGCTGGGGGGGGGTAGACTGGCCAATTATCCCAAAAACTTGATGTCCCCTCACTTTACAGATGACAAAATCCTCTCTCATGCCCTAGGCACTCCTTTCACAGCCCCAGAGTATTCCCCCAGCCCCTCTTCTAACCAGTAACACCTGTCAGTCACAGTAACCTTAGCAGTCCTGTTCCCCTCTGCTCAGTTGAGACGCCCTCATACCCTTGACTCATTGCTTCCCTGCATGGCCCCCTACTGACACCTCCCAGATCCATGAATCACCCACTCCTTACAGATTGTCAAGATACTTTTCCTCCACAGGCATGCACAGCCTCAGATACTAGCCCCCTTCCCTTTCCTTTGTTGCCTGATATTAGCTAAGTCTTCTTATACAGCCCCAGACACTAGTCTCAACCCCTTCCATGGCCCCAACATGGCCTGCCCTCCCTCCACATCCAATCCACAGCTCCCTCCACAGTAACTATTTCATCAACAACCCAACTCTGAGTCTCTTTACCACCTCCTTCTTCCAGGACCCATCACCCCATAGTTCCCTCAGCACATTTGCTGTCTCCACAGTCTCCCATCCCCTCTAACACCAGCCCACAATGTGCCACCAGTGATACTGACCAAGACAGGTTTGAGCAGGGAGTCCGGTCAGGGATCTGGAAGGGAATGCAATGGTATGGAGTGTCATCAGCCAGGGGGAAGGGTTCCAGTTACAGAGAGTGGTCAGCTGTAGGGGGACAGTGAACTTGGGGCAGGTCTAGTTGCAGGGAGTTTTGGGGGCTGGAGGGTGGTTGAGGTGTAGTGTGTTGATTCAGCTACAGATAGGGTGGTTAAGATGCTACTCCAGGTGAAGATAGTTGGCTAATACAGGGAGGGCAGTGTTGTGGGGGGAGTAGAGCATGCAGAGTGTAAAAGAACTCACTAAATCCCATTGGTTGTTGCCATGACAACTGTCATGGAAATAATGTTGTCATCATTCTTGTGCTGTGCTCTTGACCTGAATCTCCCCTCTGTGATGACATGTTTAGTCAGTCAGTGTTGGCATGGTAACAGTGTGATTTTTTTTTTACAGTTCAAGATTGGCATCTAAGCCATTAACCCCACACATTCACACTAAACTGGTATTTTTATTTCATTGTCCTAGTCAGACAAACTTACTGGCTAGCCAATGCTGACATCTGCATGATGTCAGAATCTGACATACTGTTTTGCAACTGCACAGATGTTCTTGATATGCTCTATATCTCTACAGAAGCACATATGTCTTTGAACATCTGCAAGCTGAATTGGAACATAAATGGACTATGGATGGACTGATGACCAGATGGTGGAAGGACCATTTGAATATAAAATCAGGTACAATTAATAAAAAAAATGTAAACAGCTAATTTGAATTTTTTTTTAATTCACATTTGCTAAAAAAAAATAAGGTACTCACAGTGGTTGCAAATAAGTTAATCACACCATTGGGGCATGGCACTCAGCTTCACCTTATGCCACATTACCTCAAAGAATGTGATTTACATATGGTTAATGCAACCCCTTGTCATTCCTTATTGCTTAAATATTTCAAGTCTGCCACAGTAGCTTCTTGTTCAGAATCAGCTAAGACCATATTCTATCTCCCAAGACTCTATTCAATTATGAAGACTTGTGCAGAAAAGCAGGACTTCACTGAAAGAAGACATCCTTCATTTTTGACAACCCTAGGTAAGTAAATGTTAAATAAAGCCAGTCCTCTAAGATACAACCTTGTGTAATTGTCCTTATGATTCTCATTTTTTGTATAAACAATTTGGAACATCTTGCAAAACTGACAGCTTGCACTTGCATGTTGCTTTAAAAATCTACTCATCAAAGACTTAATTTCCCATGATTCTTTTGTTTTTTGGAAGGATGTGATACTGCCAGAAAGAAGCACGTCCTAGTTTCTTCCTAATTTGAACACAATAATGGCAATTGCAGCTCCTTTGTGAGACCAGTGAGACAAGATATGCAGAAACTTGTAAGGTATTTGTTTTCTATAGTTTTGTAAAGATTTTTAACTCAGAAAGGTGCTTTTTAATCTAGAATACTTCTAGAGAGTCTCTTAGCTTAAATGCAGTGCTGTTTTACAAAGTTTCCAAATGCTGCGGTGGATCAGATTGCAATTAAAATCTTGACTTGTTGCATATGTTTAATTACATGCTGCATATGTTTAATTAGTGCTTTCTTTGTTTTACAGCATTTTTAAAGTTTTGTCATAACACGATTGGACTTTTAGACTGAGAAATGTGTGCATTTACAGTTACGTGAATGTATACATTTTTGTGTGTGGTAAGAGAACAGACTTTTTCCTCCAGGCTTTGAATTCAAATGTAGTATTTGTAATGCTGTTGTGTTTATATATTGTAGTATGTTGCAAGCCAGGGAGTGTTACTAGGCAATTTACTTCTCAACCCTGTGCCATTTAAGCTGAAGATATATATATATATATATATATATATATATATATATATATATATATATATGTTTTTATTGAAATAAAGGGTCAAAATCAGGAACAGCTGGCTTAACAAAATATTTAATATTAGCTGAAGAAATTGTTGTGGCATAGTATTTTGTGAAAGAAAACTAGAATATGTCACTAATATCTGACTTAGATTTTATGTTTATATATACTGTGAATTTTATAGTTTTCTTGGTGTGACTACAGTTTGTGACCCAGGTATCACAACGGACAGAAATAATATGGTGGATGGGAATACCATGAATGCCATGACTCTGCCTGTCCACTACATTTTTTCCACAGTGAATTTCTGCAAGAAGGGGGGGATTTGTACTGCATTCGTAGGGTGCACTGTACAGTACAAGTGCCAGGAGAGCTTGTTCTAAGACCGGAAGTGAAGGTGATCAGAAGGCTGTGCTGGTCGCTGGCTCTCAGTGTTGGGTTGAGGGAGACAGTGGGGTGATCAGGCACTACCTGCCAGAGTTGGAGTCCACCAGACAATCAGGGACAGGGTTTGTCTACTATGGGCAGGCAGGGGTTAGGGAGGGGGAAGCACTGGACCACCGGGAAATTCTATAATTTTCCAAACAAGGATGGTAATCAGGGCTGGTGAGAGACCACTGGACCACCAAGGAGTTTATTGTTTTTAAACAGGGATGGGAATCAGTGCATGGGGAGGACATGGTCCAGCACACTGAGCCACTGTAGTAGCATGTAGCAGAGTCCATAATGGGCATGCAAATGTCCTTGTAGTGAAGTGGGTTCATCTGCATCATTGTTTGAATATTCGCCCATGGGGTACAGAACTAACCAGTGTGTGCTGCGCATTACCCCCATGGTTGGTCTTTAGCCCGTATCCTTGTAGCACAGCACAAAGCATGGTGAAAACTGGCTGAATGCCATGCTACCATGGCTGATATTCAAATGAATAGTGCAGTCAGTTCAGATCATGCTATTCATTTGAATATGGTGCCGGAGCCAGTTGTCCCTGTTTTTTCATGTGGCACCCCCATGTGTGCTCGCAGCTGGCTAGCTTTGAATATGGGGTCCATAATGCCTTATCTATTAGATAAGTACTGTTTGATTTGGGTGTAACAGGTTATATGGCTATATAATTACATAATGACACTAATTTAAGGTTGGAAGGAACTCTAGGTTTTGAAAGACTTAATAAAATAAGTGTTGCATTACCTACAATATTTAGTAGATCAACAGCATGGGAAAGTAGAATAAAATAACTAGAAACAATAAAGTTAAAATACAATTGGTAAAAATCTACTGTTTTTTAACTCATATGATACAGTAGTTTTAACTCTGTCTTTTCCACTAGAACTCTGCTTTCTTCACTCTTATGTTGTATCACCATTTGCACCTAGTTGCTGCTCTCTCTACTCAGGCTACTATATGTTCCTCATTTTTACCTTTATTTGAACAGATCTGGCCAGATGTTGACTGTCTACCTTTCATATATGTATCTTATCTTATCTTATCTCATTTAATTCTAACCCCTAATCTCTCCTCTAGAACCTCTGACACTTTTGTCTCCACATCCTTCTCTGTGCTTTCCTTTTAGATACTACCAGCATACCCCAAACCCAAGCCAATCAAACCCTGGCCAATGTGATTCAAACAGAGCACATAAGTCATATTTAATTTAGGGGTCAAAATTTGGTTTTGCAGCCACTAGCCAGCAGGGCTAGTGACTGGGAAAATTGTTTTTCTTGTTTGGTAACCAAGTACAAATCCCCACAGACTTCTCCACTGGACCTGCTGGTATACTTACTGAAGTGCTACCTTTTCCAGTACAAGTCCACAGGGCTAGCTAAATGAAAATCTTACTAGCTGGATACAAAATCTGCTATATTTAGCTAGTGGGACAGTGACAATTTTGATGCCAGTGAAGGAGGTAGAGCTAGTGTCCTGTGCCAAGGAAGGAAGTGGGGCTACTGTCGGGGGCTGGGGGTCTAGTGTCTGGAGAAGTGGGATGCTAGTGTCTTGGGCTTTGGAAGATGGGTCAGCTAGGGTCAGGAGTTGTGGAAGGAGGGAGGAGGCTAGTTTCAGGGCCTGTTGAGGGAGAGTGTAGAGGAGGGTGTATGTGTGCCTCAGGTGTCTGAGAAGGTGGTATCCAGAGGGGGGCTTGCTGGGCTGGTGGGTAACAAGTGTATATATGATTCTCAAATGGCTGAGGAGGAAGGGGTGTGGTTTCTGGTAGTCAGGGGGTCCCAGGAGGGAGGAAGGTGATATATGTGGGTTTAGAAAAGTGGTATGCCTAGAGAGGGATGGGTGTTCAAAGAAACTGTGGTGAAAGAGAAGGAGGAGTGGTGTGTGAGGGTTGAGTCCGGAAGTAGAGGCAGGGGTTGGTGTCTAGGTGATGGAGGGAGCCAGGGTAGTGTTGGGGTTTGGGAGGTGTACAGCCAAGGGGACTACTGTCATGGGGGGCTGTAAGGAAAACATGCTAGTGTCAGATGCTGTGGAGGAGGGGGCTAGTTTCATAGAGGCTATGGAGGGAGGTGGCAGGTGTTGGGTGCTGTGGACAGTGGTGGCTTCTGTTGGGTGCTGTGGACACAGGTGGCTGGTGATGGGTGCTGTCGATGAAGGTGAGATGGTATAGGATACTGAGGAGTCAGGTGGGCTAGTGTCAGGTTCAGTAGAGGGAAGGGGCTAGAGTCTGGAGCAGAGGAGGGAGGAGGCTAGTATTGGATACTGTGCAGGCAGGTGGCATAGTTTCAGGTGCTTTGGAGGGAGGGGGCTCATGTTGGGTACATAACACTGTTGGGATGATTAAACACCAAAATCATGAGTGAATAAAGTTTGCGGTCCCTGCTTAAAAACCTTCACCCCTGGGATGCAACGTACCACCTGTTGGTCATGTGGTGTTAGACCCACTTCCCTCCTGTTCCCCTCACTAGGGAATCCCTTGAAAGGAATGCACAAGGTGAACTATGAGGAACTGTTTAGCCTGAGCAACAGTTACAGGACATGGGGGATATTTATTTATTTTGGCCTGGTAGTGAGCGCTATTTTCAGACTCGAACCTACCTAGTGTTTATTGGAGGTCTCCTGATCAGACCCGACTTATGAGATTTGATAGAAGGCTGCAGGCACATACAGAAAATAAGGAACCCCCTGCCATGCAGAACAAGCCACATTGACTGAGGTTAGTGACATAATGGACATGAGAGCAAAGCTTGAGTGCCCTCAAGATGTTACTAACCTCACAAATTGTGAGGTTACCAGAGCATTCTGCAATGAGGTGGGTTCATTATATATAATGACATAAGCAGGGAGTGTCCAAAACATACAAGTAACAGGCAAACCCCCTCATTAATGCTGAGTTTAAAACAGCACCCAGTACTGTTTTTCACTGGGCTCTATTTTGAAATTAGTGCTTGTGAAGGTGTTTTCCAGCCCTAATCAGATTGTGCTAAATGGTGAATTATTTCTCTGAGCATTCTAATAGGTGGATTACTGGTTTAGAAACCACTGCAGAAGCTGGCTTTGCACTGATATTCAGGATGGTCCAATTGCAACCCCCAACCCACAACCTAGAGCATGGCCACCTGCTCAATCTGTCAGCTTCACAATACAGCAGAAAAGCACCGAGTGAGAGGGAGTGCCTAGAGTGACAAGTCTCATTGATAATGTTAGGAAAGATTAATTTCTGAATTTCATGAATGACATTTAGAAAATGGGTTTCTTAAAACCAGCACGCTGATTGGCTAAGTCCCCCTGCCGCAGGTGTTATTTTTTAACAATGACTGATAAAAAAACAAGTCCCAGTTTGGGGTGCCTCATTACATATGATATTATCGGACCCCCTGAATTGTCACACCAAGCAGCTGCCATTGTTTTGCCTAGCTTACTGACTCTCCAGCCCCCCACCACCGCACCACTCTCTACAAAAAAGTCATTAACTCCCAGTATGATGATGCTTCTCTTCCTCCACAACTCCTCACAGAAAAAAAGAAACACATCCTGATTTGAGTGCTTACTTTTTTTTCCTGATGGCTCACTCGACCTCCCTGAAAGTGAAAGCTCCTGATCTTCCTTCAGGTCCTGCTTGAGTCACATTTTTATCACCAGAACAGTGTTACAATATATTAACCTTGTACACCCCTCAATGAATAAAACACATTGCTTCTCTTTACAGTTTACATTCCTGTAATCACCTGATTTTTAATGCCACTGCTGTATTTATAGTTTTAATCTTTTGTATTGTTTATTTATTGATGCATTTTAATTGTTGCTGTACAGGTGCCTTGGTTTTAGAAAGGTGTATTTTTTATAAATAATGATTGATTAATTGAATGCTGCCGGCTCCCTCAACCTTCATCTTAGTAATGTTCCCGACCATCCTTCTAAGTCACGCACACTCACGTGAATGCCCAGTTCCACCTGAAAAGGTGAATGTTATGGGATATAACAGACCTTCCAGGGGCTATAAAGCCCTCTGCCTGTGGCATCTGGCTTCATTATGCCCCTGGGCAGTCTATTATATCCCAATAATGCCCATCCTGTCAGGTATTATTACTCACATACTGCTCTGCCTACTCCATTACAGTGGTAGCAGTCTGGTGCTGAAAAACTCTGTATGTTGGAGGGTCATTGGGGGACAAGGAGGCTCAAACATCCAAAGGCCTGCCCTCCTCCTAGGGGAGGGATTGCAGAACTGGGGTGGGCCCAGATTAGCCCAGACCTGGGGATGTCCTGGGGCAGGGCTATGGGAGCTAGGGAGCAAAGTAGACCAGGAAGTCAGAGGCAGAGGGAGCAGGGGTGGACTAGGGATAGAACCAAGGCAGATGGTGACTAGTGCAAGGTGGAATATAGTGGTCAAGGGCAGGGCCATGTGAACTTGGGGCCAACCAGGACATCCTAGGGATGGTGCAGGGTGGAGCTGGGATGGGTGGGGGACAATGGGTGGGCTAAGGCTGAGGGAGGAAGTGTGGTGGCTCTGGCATAGTAGAGGAGCTGGGATGGTCCACAGGCAGGACCAAGGGAACTGGGGTGACCTAAGAGGACAGCATGGGCCATGAGAGACTGGTGCTGGAATGGGACAAGGCCATGCAAGCCTAGAGGGCACAGATAAGCCTGGGACAAGGGAAGCTGGTGTGGTCCAGATGAAGATCCACTGGAATGCAGAGCACCGAGGTGGGCCAGGGTAGCCTGGTGCTATGGCAGGATGAAGCTTGTATTGTCAAGGGGCAGGGCTATTAGAGCTGGAGGTGAGGCAGGTTGTCCTGGGTTGCCTGTAGCAGGGGGAGCTGACACCTTTGGCTGGGATTGGAGGTGGGGTGGTGGGGGCCACTATCCACCCATGTAATGGTTGTATATATTTACAGATTCTTTTAACAGTAATAGGGGAGCGAGGGGGGGAAGAGTAGGGTGGAGCAGCTACAATATAAGGATGCTAGCTGCGTATTTGAGCAAACAAACCTAATAGACCATAAGGTCTGTTTCTGCTGGCAGATTTCATATACAGTACCTCCCAGTCTTCTTCCATACTTTCTATTTCCTGAGAAATTAAGGCACACATTGATCATGTTTCTTTGTTGTAAAATCTACTTTGAGCAAACAAATTTCAAATATCTCTCTCTCTATCTCCATCTCCTGGATTTCAGCAGGACAAACTTTGTTAAGATGAAGGACTAATTCAGGAAGGCTATGTAGGGATATGATGACATAAGGGAAGTAGTGGAACAGTGGGATAAGATAAGAGAAACCCTGCACCTGGTAGCAAACCATTGTGCCAGGCCCTGCAGCAAGAGCAGAAGAAAGAGGAAACCATTGGGGTTCTCAAGGGGAGTAGCAGAGCTAGTAAGAGGAAAAAAGATGGCATTTCTGAGGTACAAGGCAACACAAAGCAAGGAGGACAGGCAAGAATACTTGGAAAATGAAAGGAGGTGAACAAGGCAGCAAGGACAGCGAAGGCAGAAATTGATGAAAAGCTAGCTAAATCAGTGAAGAAAGGAGGGGAAAGCATTCTTTAGTTATATTAGTGAGAGAAGGAAGATAGGGGAGGGATTGTGGAACTTGGGGCAGAGGGATGCAGCGTAGTGGAGAAAGATATTGACAATGTGGTACCAGGGGGCTTTGTGACTTAAGTTGGAAAGGTACCTGTTTAGGGGATTTGCTGTTGCAGCTGAGTTTCTCAGTGAGGGTCTGTTGGGGTAGCTGATTGTCTCTAGTACTCAGGAGGGACCCAACCTCTCCCACCCACTCCTAATGCATTATATTAAATGTATGGCAGCTTAGATTCAATGCTAAGAAGTGCAAAGTAATGTACCTGGGAAACAGAAACCCAGAGGAAGAGTACACAATGGGGGGTGAGATACTAACAACAGCAAAAATGGAAAGAGACCTGTGGATAGTCATATCAGATGACATAAAGGTGATCAAGCAATGTGATAGGGCAGTAAGTAGGGCTGGTGCTATACTGGAATGCATAGGGAGAGGCTTCACCAGTAGAAAACAGGAACTTGTTATCCCTCTGTACAGACAGCTGGCGAGACCCCATCTGGAGTACTGCGTGCAGTTCTGGAGACCCAATCTCCGCAAAGACATAGACAGGATGGAGGCAGTCCAGAGGAGGGCAACTAAAATGATGCAGGGTCTGCACCAGAAGACATATCAAGAGAGACTTAAGGATCTTAATATGTATAGCCTTGAAGAGAGGAGGGAAGGGGAGACATGATAGAAACTTTCAAATACTTCAAGGGAATCAATAAAGTCCAAGAGGGTAGAATGTTTCAGAAAAAGAGGCGTGCAAGAACAAGGGGGCACAATTTGAAGCTACAGGGTGGATGGCTCAGAGGTAATGTGAGGAAGTATATTTTTATGGAGAGGGTTGTGGATGCATTGAACAGCCTTCTGGATGAGGTTGTGGTGAAATTCAAGAATGCATGGAACAGACAAGGCAATTCTAGGGGGTGGAGGTTAGAAGAAGCAGGCTGATCTGCAGCTTATCCATTAGGTAGGGAAATGGGAAGACTGGGTGGGGCAAGTGGTCCTTATCTGATGTCAAATTGTATGTTTCTATGTTTCTATCCTTTATACTGGTAGCTTGTGACATCATATGGTACCTGATGTCTGCATACACACACTGTTAGCTGGACTGGACACACACTGGACTGTATGTGTTTGTGAGACTTGGGAATGCTATTGGTGGGTTTCTGATTGGGTTTGTAAACAACTGCAGTCAGAGAGTCTGCATTCCACTGTCCTGTATAGGTAGTGTGACCCATGGGTAGGATTGTGGGGTGCAGTGGTTGTGGGGCAGCAGTGTGGAGGAACATACTATTGAGGCAAAAGGATGCCCAATACGCCAAAGGATAAGGAGGCTCAAGGAAGAGGTTCATTGGCTTGGCAGGGAGCTGGGGAGGTTGAGGGGTGAGGGGAGGGTTGCATTGGTAGAAGGGCTGACATCTGAGAGTATAAGGGGAGCACAACAGAGAAGGAACAGTGGGTTGAGGGATGGGGGCAAACTAGACAGGAAGCCAGTTGATGAAGGGTATACTCTAGTAGGGCCTAGCAGAAGAGGAGCAGCAGTAGGCAGGAGAGAGGAGAAAACACATAGTAAGGTAAAGAGAGTAGGGAACATGTTTGCTGTACTACCAACACATGGGGAAGAGGACGCAAGAGGAGATTGCACAAGTGATAGTACTCACAAACAGGAGGAGTGAGGGGCATTGCTAGTGGAGAGATTCTCCCGTGCCCGCCGGAGCTTCGGCTCCCCCTCCTCCAGGACCAGGATTCTTCGGACCACCTTCCAGACAACCGCCGGGGTCTCCACTCCTAAGGTGGCGCCTCCAAAAGAAAAGCCGTGCTCCTCCAGATCACCTGTTGCCAGGGGCCGCATCCAACCGCTAAAGCCGAGGAAGGGAACCAGGAGCTCGGCCGCGCCCTGGTACCTTGTAGCCGCTGAGGCAGAAGCCCGCAAGGTACGTCCTTCATCCTCCCGCCGCCGCTCTTTTTCTGCTGGGTCGGGACTCTAACCAGTACCATCCCTCCACAGAAAGCGGCTGTTCTTGCTTCCTTTTCTAAGGTTAGCTACCACTTTTGAACCCTTGGGACTAGAGAAGTGTCATGCAAGCTCGCGGATACAGCTCCTTCATAGAATTTGTAAAATACTTCTTTCACTCATAGTCCACTCTCTACTCAGCTGAAACCTGTACTTGTGTTTTTACCTAACTAAGTTAAATTCTGCTACTTAGTCTCTGGTACTGCCTACAACTGCCTGCCTGGGGTTCCCACCTTTTCTGTTTAAAATTTTAACTGCATTGTGTACTAACTTTGTTTTTCCTTACTCAGTAGCTCTACCAAGTTTCAAGTTTACCTCCTGCTGAATTGCTCTCCTCCTCTTCTCACCTCCACCTTCTCCTATTGTCTCAGCCTGTACTTAATCTGCTTCCTTCCCTGCCTCCTCAGGACTCTCCCGAGCCCGCCGGGGCTTCGGCTCCCCCTCCTCCTGGACCAGGATTCTTCGGACCACCTTCCAGACAACCTCCGGGGTCTCCGCTCCTAAAGCGGTGCCTCCAAAAGAAAAGCTGCGCTCCTCCAGATCACCTGTTGCCAGGGGCCGCATCCAACCGCTAAAGCCGAGGAAGGGAACCAGGAGCTCGGCCGCTCCCTGGTACCTTGTGCCACTGAAGGCACAAAGCCCGCAAGGTACGTCCCTTCATCCTCCCTGCCGCCGGCTCTCTTCTGCTGGGTCGGGACTCTAACCAGTACCATCCCTCACAGAAAGCGGCTGTTCTTGCTTCCTTTTTCTAAGGTTAGCTACCACTTTTGAACCCTTGGGACTGTGAGCTGTCACTGCGGGCTTCGGATATAGCTCCATAAAGACTTTTCCTCAGCGGCGCTTGCCTGCCCCCACTCCCCACCTCACCCACCCTGGTCGACCCTTTAGCTATATAGTTCCTGTCTGTCATATGACTGTGCTACTTTTCCATTGGCTCCTTATATTCCTCTCCCACTAGGGGCAGCATCCTATCCCTGCCATGCTCTGTGCTAACTTGCTTGTACTGTAGTGCTATGCCGTAACCTGGAACCAGCTATTACCCTAGCCATATCTAGCCATATCTCGACCCATCTTCCCTTGGACAATCCACCTTTGTCCTCCCCCCAATTTGCTGGAATGGCACCTCACACTGGTCTCTCCACGATGAACCTACTCTGTAACATTAGCCACCCTAAACTTGTCCCTTTCTTCTGCCTATCTCTCCTATTTTTTTTTAACTGGATTATTGTGTCTTTCTCCATTACTGAGGACTGCTGCACTCAGTACACAAATGACTTTAGATTCTCCAATCTTCTCCTATCCTCTCATGCTAATCTTCCCATTACCCACCTTATACTACTCAAAAGGTTGTACCTACACTATCCTCCACTTCTATCTCTGGGCAGTCGCAAACCTAAAATTAAACCAGGCATGTTCCTGTAGACATGTTTATACACCTGGCTCAGAGGCTCCTCCTGCTATCTGGTGATATTGAATCTAACCCTGGTCCCAAACTCTGCACCTCACTGTCTACCTCAACTAGCACTAAAAAAGGCCTGGTACTTGCCCATATGAACATTAGAAGCCTCCTGAGTCACCTGGCTGAACTTGAAGCCTGGGCTAAGTTGGTGGATCCTGACATACTATGCCTCACCAAAACTTGGTTGAAACCTGCTGTATCCAATACTTCCTGCCCTCTACCTGGGTATAATATTCTTCAGAGAGATCGATCTGGGTCCAAGGGGGGGTGGGGTTGCTATTTACTATTAAAGTCATCTGTCTCTTAGCGTCCTACCTAGCCCTGATTCCCTCATGCTATGTGAAGCGCTGCATGCAACCCTGACACTCGGGTCGAAACACTTACATATCGTTTGTGTGTATAACCCGCCAACCAGTGGGCTGAGCGGTCTCCAGAACCTACTGCATCGTTTCTCAAACTGTAAAACAAATGAAACACCTCCTCGGTGACTTGAACCTGAACTGGCTGGGCCTGCATCACAATCTCCTTGCATCTTTGATCCAGAAGCACAATTTTCACCAACTTATAACTATCTGCACTAGAACCACGTCTTCACTATCAGGGTCGTTACTGGACTGGATCCTTACAAATAGACCGGATCATGTTTCCAAAGCTACTGTCCTGGCTGACTAACTTACAGATCACTCACCAACGCTCTGTCACTGGCGCTCCTGCCCACCGCCTGCTCCTCAACCATGACTGATTACCTTCACGAACTATGCTGCCCTCGATACACAAGCCTTCTTATCTGACATAGACTGGACTGACGCTTTCTCCATCTCAATGTTGACACTGCCTAACATATTTCTCACCAAGTTTGGCGAAGTACAAAAGAAACACCTCCCAAAGGTAAAAAGAAGAGTCAGAGGTCAGCAGTCAAGATGGCTAAATAAAGAACTCCTATGTAAGTTAAAAGTCCGAGATAAGCAATGGAAACAATACAAAAATCTGGCCCCCTGGATCTTATCCTGTACAAGCAGTATAGAAATGATTGCAAAGGCGCATCAGGCAGGCTAAAAGCATATACTGTCAAAACCTGCTGACTAACTCTCCAACGACCTGAAAATTTTGGAGTCACATTAAAACTTTTAGGATCTCACGCAGCTGTCACCCCTCTGAAATGGTCCTGCAAGGTGTCCACTGTATGACTCCTTCACTATTGCAAACGCGTTTAACCAGCAGTTTTCCGACCTATCTGCCTCACAGCTTCCTTCAATCTCCTGCTACACATCTGAACTCAACATTCCCTGGCGATTCACCTACCTCATCTAGACCATTCTACTTCAAAGCGGTCACCAGGCATTAAGGCTTCAAGCTGCTCATGCTATCTCGACAATACCAGCCCGGCTCTGATGGAATCGAACCCCGTCTATTAAAGATGGCTGCTCACCTCATATCTGGACCTATAGCTAGAATCTTCACCTATCCCTCTCCAAAGGCTCTGTCCCTGAAATCTGGAAGGCCGCCAGAATTACTCCCGTGTTTAAAAAAGGCAGCAAAAATGACACGACCAACTACAGACCAATTGCTATACTATCAGTCCTTAGCAAGATCCTTGAGAAATTAGTCTCTATTCAAGTAACCGAATTCGTTGAAAACTCCAACTTACTCAATACAGCACAGCATGGCTTTAGAAAACACCACAGCACCATGACTGCACTAGCAAAATTCTCCTCTGACATTCTTACCAACATGGACAAAGGGAAGCTAACAGGGGCTGTTTTCATCAACCTCACTAAAGCGTTTGACCTTGTTGACCATCCTTTACTACTTACCTCCCTCAGAAATCTGGGCTTCTCCAACCCTGTCACTACCTGGTTCAGCAGCTACCTTGCCAACAGGACTCAAGCAGTGAAATTCAACTCGGCAATCTCTGACAGTGCTGTTATCAATATTGGCGTCCCTCAGGGCTCCATCCTCGGTCCTCTCCTCTTCTCACTATTTGTAAACAATCTCCCTGATGTAGTAACCTCTGGCCACTCACTACTTTATGCTGATGACCTGGTCATCTATGCCCACTCTGACAATATCACCAACCTGGATGCTGCCCTTACCACAGACTTCTGCTTGTGCAGCACTGGCTACACACCAACGCCTTGTCCTTAACTCCAATAAAACTAAAGCTATGCTATTTGGATCCCACACAAATTAAGAACCTGCTCTTCTTCTCTCTCTCTGTGCCTGACATTAATGGTAACCCTCTGGAGTCTGTTAGCTCTTTTAGCTACTTGGGCATTCACCTTGACCAAAATCTTGACCTAAGCTGCACATCCAGGAAACTTGTAAATCTGTCAATTGTAAGCTAGGGGCTGCTTACAGGACTAACTACCTGCTTACCCTACCGCTAAACTGGCAATTGCTAGAGAATCCTGTTACCAACCTCACCTACGGTGCTCCCATCCTAACCATGGCCAGCAAAACTACTCTGCACCAATGGGATACCACCTTCAACAATGTTTGCAGGTATAGGCCAAAGCAACGCCTGAAGCACCATTGTCAGCTATACAAAGACCTGAGCTGGCTATCTCCTCCTCCACCAGGCAATATTACTCTGCAACCTTTTGGACACCATCATCAGAGCATCAAAGCCAGCTGAGCTCTCAAAACTACTCCAACGGTTATACCTTCACGGGACCTTAGATCCTCTGACAAGTCCTTACTGAATATTCTCTCTGCCGCACAAAAGGGCTCGGGAGCCTTCAGTTATGCTGCCCTCACTTTTGGAACTTGCTGCCCAGGGACTAGAAATGCTCCTTCTCACAAATTTAAGCACAATCTCAGAGCTTTCCTCCTCGATGGACAAATGTGTTTGTTTTGATCCCTCTTGAATCCCATGCTCCTAACCTGTTCTCCTCCCTCCCTATTATGTATTATAGGCACTTACGCTTTTTTATTCTTGGTTGTTTTTGCTTTTATGTTTCATGTTGTTGATACTGTATAACATTGTTGTTCTGATGCCAATTGTAAATCTCTTAACTTTAGTCACTTAGCTTGCCCTCGCCTCTGAGCTGTCTTCCCCACCTTCATTCCTTAACCTGCACCCACTGTTCCTGTAACACCTACTTTCCCAGCCCCGCTCTCTTCCCTTCCCACTTAGCCATTTCTCCAGTACCCCTGTCATTCCCTCCTTTTCCTGCCCCTCCCTCTCCTGCTCTTTGCCCGCCTCCTCCCCTCACTGACCTCACTCCCCTCTCTGCGTCTTTAGGTTCCACCGCCGGTAACAGGTTGCTACCTTGTACCGCTAATGCCGTAACTTCACGCCACCCTTCCTACCTTTCTTTCACCTTCTGCCCCTCCCCTGCCAGTTTCCCCTCCTTCTTTCTTCTTCCCTCTTCTCCTATGCTCAGTCCTCACCTCCTCCTCTCTATTTTATCCTGCCTCCCACCAGTTTGCGACCGGCCGTGACTCCCCTCTCTCTCCTGCCGTCTCGTAGTTCCACCGGCTCGGCCGCAGGTTACTACTTTACCCCGCCAATGCCGTTTTCACCGTCTCGCCTCTTGTCCTCCTCCCTTCTTCTGCTCCGCTGCGCTTTTACTAGGTGCACTCTATCTACCCGAGGTCCCATCTGCCTGGATTGGTGGTAGTTCAGGTGGATGTTAAAGATCCCATGGCATTCCATCTTTCGGATGAGACGTTAAACCGAGGTCCCATCTGCCTGGATTGGTGGTAGTTCAGGTGGATGTTAAAGATCCCATGGCATTTATCGAAAAGAGTAGGGGAATTTCCGCAGTGTCCTTGCCAAATTTCCCTCATTCACTAAAAATACCACCAACAGCTTAATCTGGTTCAAGGTCAGTTGGCATTCATCTGTATCCCCCTCCCCCGGGTCGTGCCTGAAAATAGGCAGGATTTGTCTAGTGCACTTACCCGGTCAACAAAAGCTAAATAAATAAATAAAATATCACCCTACCCCACTCATTTCCCTATCTGTTCCGTGCCCTTAATCCCTTCCCTATACCTGCCCTTCCCACCCTACCCTTCCCCTCCCCATTCCTTTAGTTCAAATCCTCCTCACCCTTGCACTCGAGTCCCCCACTGCCTCCCTGCACATCACCATCTCACTCTCCCTGTTTTTGCACCCATAGCTTCACTGTCCTGTCCCCAACCTCTCTGTCTCTCTTGCCGACTCCTGGTTCCACCGTCCCGCCACAGGTGGTAACCTTCTCCTGCTAATGCAGCACCTGGTGCCTAACCTCCCTCCTGTCCTCCTTTTTTTTTTATTCGGCCTCACCACCGTGGGTCTCCATGTCCCTCCTGGGCCCTCACCCACACCTCCGTCCCCACCACCTCTCCCTAGTTCACAACAACTGAATACATGTAATTTTATCCATATTGCTATGCTTGACTACACTGTGTGACTTTGTCCTTTGCAAATGTATCCTGCTCTGTGTAATTTCTTATGTATCCTGCAAATGTATCCTGCTTTGTGTAATCTCTTATGTATCACTGTGTTCTGTAACTGTACCTCCTGGGTCGTGCCTGAAAATAGTCACTTGTTGGCTAGTGCACTTACCCTGTCAATAAAAACTAAATAAAAATAAATAAAGAGATTGAGCATGGTGTGGCATGGGGAGGGATAATACTCAGAGAGGAGGAAAAATTAGGTTGGTGGTCAAACAGGAGGAGGGGAAGGGTCTCTATTGAGAGGGGTTGGGGAAGACATTGGGGCAAATGGTAAAAGCACCATCTTGAGTGGCCCCAGGAATGAGAACCTGGGTGGGGGAGTGGTAATGGGCATAAGGAAAGAGGATGGGGTTGTACTGGTGTTGGGGGACTCCATACTCAAGGGGTTCAGATGGGGCAGCAAGGGGGAAGAGGCACAGTCGGATAAGGGTGGAGTCCATACTGGGATTAAAGGCTAACAAGGCAGGACAGGCAATCCTAAAGTGCGTAAGGAGGGGTAGGAGGAAACCGCACATTATAGTACATGGGACAAACGACCTAGCGGGAGAATGGTTGGAGGTAACAAGGAGAGGTTTTAAGGAAGTGGAAGGTGCTACGAGGAGACTGGGGAGTCTGTGGCCTTCTCAGAGGTGCTCCCAGTACCCTGCACAAGCACAATGAGAAAGGAGAGGATTAGGAAGTTGAATGCATGGTTGGAGGAATGGTGTTGAACTATGGGGTATGGGGTCGAGGGTGGCTGGGGCAGTACCTGGGATAATAACAATCTGTTTGCAAGGCATAGGCTGCACTTGAGTGAGGAGGGGAAGGAGGTATTAAAACAAAGACTGGAGAGGTACATTGTGATAAATGTGGATTTAAACTGGGGGGTGGCAAGTGGACAGCAGGTAAACAGGCATCTGATAGAGTGGAGTCACAGCCTACCCCCAAGCTATCAGCTAGCAGGGAAGGACTTGGGACAGCTGAAAAGGGAGGGTGGGAGTAGAAGGGAAGAGATGAAGGGTGATGAAGGGAAAGGGGCACAATGGAGGGTGGTCTTGCTAAACGCTAAAAGCTTAGGCAACAAATTAGCTGAACTACAGGCACTCTTGCCAGTGTGAAAGGTGAATATTGCAACTGTCACGGAAATGTGGGCAAGTGAGCACCGGGACTGGGATCTGGCAATCCCAGTATACAAATTATACAGGAAGGACCATAAGGAGGGATGGGGAGGTGGGGTGGCAGTCTATGTGAGGGATGGGATCAAATGCACAAGATACAAAGGGGAAGAAAGGAGAACAGAGGTAATCTGGCTGCAGCTCCTAGACTCAAGGGGTAGGGAAACTGAGGATTAGGGTGGTATACAAGCCACTGTCCCAGTCTGAGCAGCTTGACCAGGAATTAGAGGGACAAATCAGAAAGGTTTGTAGAAAAAGGAAGGTGGTCAGCATGGGGGATTTCAACTTGCTGGGGTTGACTGGGGTATTCCGGTTACCTCCAGTGCTAGGGAGCAAGTGCTCCTGGATGTGATCCAGGAGGATCTCCTGATGCAGTTGGTCAGTGTACCTACTAGGCTAAAGAGCACTTTAGATCTGCTATTGACTAATGGGGAGACAGTAAGGAAAATAAGGGTGGAGGACCCACTAGCCAACAGTGGTCACCAAATGGTGTGGTTTGATATCATGATGTGCGTGGAGCCAGAGAAATCAGTAACCCATGAGGTAAACTTCAGGGGGACAGACTTTGTGAGGATGCAGGTACAGTAGTATTGAAAGGGAAATTGGAAGGCATAAGGCAGGAGATGGACATGGGGCAGAAATGGGATATTATTAAATGAGGGATTACAGAGGCAATGGAAGTCTGCACCAAGACACAGAGTAAGAGGAGCAGAGCAAGAAAAAATGCTGGTTGAACAGTGAGATAGTGGAGTTGTGAGGGCAAAATGAGAGGCACACCAGAGGTATAGGAGGACAGGGAAGGAAGAGGACAGGGAAGAGTATGCAAGATGGTCGAGGAGGTGACCAGAAAAGTGAGAGAAGCCAAGGCCCAGAGGGAGCTGAGATTAGTGCGTGAAATTAACGGGGTGGGGGGAGAAAGAGTTTTCTGACGACATCAGGAAGAAAAAGGAAGTGCAAGGAGACAATAGTGAGGATAAAAAAGGGTGGGGAGTGGATAGAAAAGGGTGAGGAACAGGCAGAATCACTGAATGAATATTTTTGCTCAGTGTTCACGGAAGAAAGGGGGGGAGTGCTACCACCATGATCTGGGAAGGTGGGGACGAGGGGGACGAGTGGGAGAGGAGGCGACAGATGGAAGAATTGAGGGAGGTAGAGTCCTAAAGGAACTGAGGGCACTAGGAGTAGATAAGATGCCAGGGCCGGATGGTACCCACCCAAGGGTGCTGAGAGATGGTGGAGCAGTTGGTGGAGCCACTGGTGGATCTGTACAGCACCTCACTGGAGCTGGGATGTGTGCCACTGGACTGGAAGATGGCACATGTAGTGCTATTACACAAGAGTGGACCAAAGGATGAACTGGGTAATTATCATCCAGTAAGTCTCACCTCCATAGTGTGCAAAGTCATGGAAACAATACTAAAGGAAAGACTGGTGTCATACCTGGAGGACAACAGCCTCCAGGATGTGAGGCAGCATTGGTTCATTTCGGGGAAGTCTTGTCATACCAACCTGATACAATATTATGACTAGGTGACAGGTGAGCTGGATAGGGGTCATGCTGTAGATGTTCTTTACTTGGACTTCTGCAAGGCCTTTGATTCAGTGCCTTATGGGTGGCTTGGGGGGAAGCTATCTTCTGTTGGAGCAGGGGCAAAAATGATGTACTGGATTACAAGCTGGCTGAGTGAAGGCTGCAACAGGTGGTGGTAGGAGGGAAACTCTCAATTCCAAAGCCGGTGATGAGCACAGTGCCACAGGGCTCTGGGCTGGGACCAGTATTAATTGGGCTCTTCATAACAGATGTTGTGCATAGAGTGGTGAGCAAGGTAAGTCTGTTCACAGACAACACCAAAATGGGAGCAGTGGTGGATGGAGAGGAGATATGGAAGCAGCTGCAGGGGATACCGCAGCAAGCTAGAGGAGTGGTCAGAGAGATGGCAGCTGCAGTTCAATGCAAAGAAGAGAAAGATTATGCACTTCAGGGAGAAGAACCCAAGGAGAGAATACTGTTTTAGAGGGGTAAAGCTGGGGATCAATTAGGGGAAGAAGAAACTGGTGGTAATCTTAACAGGGACCATGAACAACACTTCCCAGTGCAGGAGAGTGGATGTAAAAATGAACAAAATCCTGGGGTGTATAGCAAGGGTGTTTTCATCCAGGTGAAGAGAGATGTTCTTGCTCATCTACAGGTCACTGGTAAGGCCACACTTGGAGTACTGTGTGTAGTTTAGGAGGCCATACCTGAAGTGTGATATTAGGCTACTGGAGGGGGTGCAGAGGAGGACAATGAAGATATGTGGAAAGGAAGGGAGAGAGAGATTATGAGAGCAGGCTGGGAGACCTGAATATGTACACTCTAGAGGATAGAAGGGACAGGGGGGACATGATAGAGAAATTCTGGTATCTCAGAGGAATCAATACAGATGGGGCAAATGGGGTCTTTAAGCTAAGGAGGGACACCAGGGGACACGGGCTAAGAATAGAGGGGGGAAGATATAGGAGGGAAATCAGGAGACACTATTTCACAGTGAAGGTGGTAGCAAAATGGAATGTACTACCAGAATGAGTGGTATCATGTAACTCTATGAACAGCTTTAAAAGGGCATGGGACAGGGAACATGAGATAGTGATTGTGGGGGAGATGGGTGGCAGCTGTGGGATGACAAAGGTGAGGGGGTGGGGCAGCTACAAATTAGAAGTGCTAGCTGCACACTCGAGCAGACTTAGACCAGGTGGTCTGTTTCTGCTAGCATGTTCACTTTAGGTGGTTCTGCACAGCAAAAGATTTGGACCCTCCATTTGGTGTAATCTTATTCAAACTGGTTTAATGTCAGCAAAGATAAGTTTATTTTTATTGATAAAGACTTTTCAATTTTGGGAGTTAAAGAAGCTGGGCAAACATCTTTCTATGTGCCATAAAATCTTGCCTATCTTGCCCCTCCCCACTTGTGCATGAAGAAGTGTAGTGGGGACAGGGAGCCAGATGCAAGTGGAGTGGAAGATATCAGCGGGCATCCAGTTGGATTCCCATTCTGCCAGCAGACTGGATCTTCTGAACCATGCAGAGTAGGGGATTGTGGATACTGTTGTACCATTACATTAAGGAGATGTGTGTAAAAGTTCCATACATTTTATAGTAAAGTGTGTTAAAGTGCCAGTACATATTGGAGCACTAACAGAGGTAGATACATTAGAAAAATTAAGGTGCAGGCAACAGCATTTCTGTAGTGCTTTAATCTGCCAATGTGCTTACGGGTGCATATTGAGCAACACTTGGGTATTGGAACAGCCCAAAGATGTCACTCAACATGAAACTCTGGCCACATGAAGATTACAAGAGCAGCATACAGACTCTGCATGACACAGAGGGAAAGAGTACAGTCAAACCCACAGTGTTCACAGATGCACACTTTAAATTTGTTTCTTTTACACTAGTGAAGTGGTGGGGATAACAAGACTGGGATACCTTCAAGCCATGATACATCCTATGCTTTCAGGGATACATACAGCAAGATGGCCTGCAGACATATAGGCTGTGTGCTGTACAGCAGCTGTGCTTGCCAGCTAGCCCAGCTGTAGGTGCAGATCACGGGGATGGGTTTTGAATAATAACCAGCATGCATATGGCCTGTATGCAGTGCTAGTAGCCTGCCCCCATGTACTGGCACTGTATACAGGCCATATGCATGCTGCTGCTCAAAACCAGTCCCTGTGAGCAGCACCTGCAGCTGGGTTAGCTGTAAACACAGCTGGAGCATAGTGCATGGCCTATGCTGTACAAATTATATATATGGCACTATATAAATACTACTTGAGTACTACAGTACTACTACTTTACCGCTATTAAGAAGTATTCAACTAGTCTTCATTGGTATTGTTATACAATTTAGAAGGAATTATTTAAGTAATCATCTAATCTTCACAGCACTGCATTAATTTACATACATTTGCTTATACGACTACCTAACTACTAACTGAATACTTAATTATTACTAAGTTAGTCTTCAATGTATAGCTCATTTACATTTTTTGGCTCGTGGGCAGACTACTTTACTACAACTGAATATTACCCAAAATTATCATAAAATTACTATTACAATACATAGAAACAGACTTTGATGGCAGATAAGGACCGCTTGGCCCACCTAGTCTGCCCATTGAATACTAGCAAAAAAGACAAAAAGATAGTATTCAGACTTCGCTGAGGATGGTCAGTGTTATAATGTGTATGGGCAAGTGGAATTGTTTTTGTATTTGGAGTTACAGATGCATATAAACTATCTGGATTGGTGGGTGCATCTGATGGGAGGAGTCATGAACGCCAGAGAAAGTGGTATCATCAAATCAGTTTATTTACGTATTTATTTTAAAGATTTTCTGCTCCACTGTAGTCATGTTTAGTTATAGCATGTAGCTTGCAGTAAAGCTTGTGGGGACACAAACACTATGGCATGGGAACAAGGGTGTGCAGGGTCACTCATAGAACAGGAGACCTCCACCACCAAGGTACTGTACAAATATATTGCATCACACCATTACATGCCTCAAAATAGGCTAGATGGCTTGTTTTACTGTGTCCTTGCTATCTGTGTGCTCTCAGATGTACTTCCCCACCACTTCTCCCAAAACATAACTGTAGATTTAATTCCATATTGAAATTGCAGCATCAAATGAAAGTCTTGGAAAAGCAAGTATTACAAGAGGTAGTAAAATAAGCAATATTTGTTTCTGTTAGTCTGGTAGGTACAGTATATCCCATCATATCAGCTACTGTACATTATAATACCAGAATATTGGCATTTTAATAGAATATTTATTAAAGATAAGTATGTGTCAGACTGCAATTTGTAATACTCAGTTCCTCCCCTGACTGTGGATACCCATCATTGGCAGAAATGTCAGGTTCTCATTTTCTTTTCTGTTTATAAAACAGTAAGAAGAAAAATCTAAAAATTCAATTGGCCAAGAGATGTCACCTGGTCATGCATTAAATTCCTAACACCATGGTTAGGTGTCAGATCTTATTACAAAGGCAAATGCCTAATTACCTACAAAATCAAGGATTATTTCATGTAAACATGCTGTCATCTAAAATGTATTTTAAAATTATCTTGTAAAAAAATCATATTAAAATGTTTCCCATTATATTTAATACAGATGAGCAGAGAGTTGTTTTATATGTGCAAGAAGATATTTCAGGATATATATTACATGATTTGAATGCATTTCTCAGGGGCATAAGTACTCATTTCCTTCTTCCTCATGTCTCACTCCCCCTGGGGCATGCATTAAATACAGAATAAAGTATGGTGGGGGGCCGGGTGTAACGAGATGTTTACACACACCCGAGGGGTTAGATGCTACATAAATGCTCAAGGAGTTTGTGAAAAGCATCTAACCAAGAGGATGAGTGTAAACTCTGAGTTTACACACACTACACCATATTTTTTTTAATATAATTAGTGGGTTTCCCTTTTTTCACCTCAGCAATTAAATAAAATAAAAAGTTGTAGTGCACAACGACCCAGTTAACTTAGAGTGTGTGGCTGGTTTTCTTTACTTGTTTAATTTTTTTTAACTTATGGGCAGCAGCCAAAAGTTATTTACCTCCTTTTGGCACATTTCCATTTTTTTTTTATTACTTATCGCCTACTCCGAGTGGTGGTTTGTCCCTTAGGTTCAGCAAGCAGAGAGCATCGGGGAAGCAAGAAACTGCCGTGGGCAAATGCAAAGAGTGAGGAAAACCATGCACATGTTTGTCATAATGAACATTCCTTCATTATGGAAAATTATGCCATGGTTTCCCTACAGGGAAAAAAGGGAAGCCAGTTATTATAATTCTTTAATGCACACGCCATCATGGCTTATTGCTCATTTCCAATTTTTGAATGTTTAAGAACTAGCACTTTCATACAATTAACCGCTGTAATATTATACGGGTACAATAACACTCCTTTGGTTCAGGCGGCTGGTGAATTCTTTGTTAAACTAGTTTTTTATTTGCTGCTTGCAGAAAGATGGTTTTGGTTTCATAGATTTACATAAAAACTGCTATGATTTGTTGTCCATGACAGAATCTACAATTCCTGAAATTCTCAGACACTTTAACCAGTGAGCTTGTAGCTTAATGGTTAGAGTGCTGGAACAGCATACCAGAAATCTGAGGTTCAAATCCCAGTGGGTCACACTTTTTCATTCTCATTTCCATTCTTGATTTAAAAATATACATTGCAGGGGTGAAACTGCACTGAGAGAAGTGGTATTTCTAAATTGGTTCCTGGTTGCATGATTGTGCAACACTAGAGAAAAGGAATGTGTGGCTGTAAAAAGGAAGTTCCTCAGACACTTTAACCAGTGAGCATGTAGCTTAATGGTTAGAGTGCTTGAATGGCATACCAGAGATCTGAGGTTCAAATCCCAGTGGGACACACTTTTCCTTTCTCATTTCCATCCTTGATTTAAAAATGTACCTTGCAGGGGTTAAACTGCACTGAGAGAAGTGGTATTTCTAAATTGGTTCCTCGTTGCATGATTGCGCAACACTAGAGAAAAGGAATGTGTGGCTGTAAAAAGGAAGTTCCTCAGACACTTCAACCAGTGAGCATGTAGCTTAATGGTTAGAGTGCTGGAATGGCATACCAGAGATCTGAGGTTCAAATCTCAGTGGGTCACACTTTTCCTTTCTCATTTCCATCCTTGATTAAAAAATATACCTTGCAGGGGTTAAACTGCACTGAGAGAAGTGGTATTTCTAAATTGAAATTCTCATGTAAATCAGTTCAGTAGTTTTAGACCTATTAAAGTGGGAAAAGCAGTATCTTTTCATAGAGTTTCATTGGTGTTTTTTTCCTGAAATTTTGCTTGTCTAGAAAAAAAGTATAACTCTTTGAACTGTGAAACTTTATGTGCATGATGACAACATTAGCGGAATACTCTCTGCTTGCACCTACAGTTGCTTGAAACAATACCTGAACAACTGATAACTTCTGGTCACAGGCAGGAGTAAAAAGTAAAGTGTCTCTACTCACACAGAGAACGAGCATAGGTCACCAACATCACCCCTCACTCCCACTACCTACACAACCAACAGGATAATATACGCTGTGAAATGGGGATATATCAATTCAACAGACCAAATCTACTGAAGATGTAAATGTTTGTAATCAAAAACATTTTCACAGTAATGCATGATTTTTATTCAGTCAGTGATAAATATAAAAAAGACTATAAAACAAAATAGTAATTTTTAATTTCCATCATCATATTTATGTCTAGGTGAAACAAGTATTTGTCAATGCTGAACATTCATCATGTACACTGGTGTCATGAGAGGAACGTCGGAAAATTGCTTTTTTTTTATTTAAATGTTTCATTTTTTTTTTACCAGGAGAGACACACTAAGCTGAAAGCTTGTTTACAGGTGCAACCTTGGAGCAGAAGGCAGTTAAGTTGCTTGCACAGGGTCACTCCTTTAGTAAAGTCGTTTGTGAGGTGGGGTCCCAAAAAACATATGTTGAAAATTTGGGGTAAAAATGTTTAAAAATGGGCAAGTTATGCCACTAAGCTAAAAACCCTTTTGAAATACATTTAAGTGCTTACCTCAGTTCGCGGTTGTGCTTTGGAAAGCAAAGACATGCCTGCAGTCCAAGGTAGATTACGGCGATGGACCTCCAGTGGGTAAGTAAGTATGGGGTATGTGGGGTGTGGGGTGATGGGTCCTGATTGGGAGAGTAGGGGGCTGAGTAATGGCAGAATGGACAAAGATGGATGGTTTTCTTTTTTACTGGGGAAAAAAATGATGAAGGACAGTTTTCATTTTTTCTGGGAGTTTGCTGAACAGATGAGGACACTGGAGGACTGGGCACCCCCAGTGTCTGTATACTGTTGGGGGGTTTACACAGTGGACAACAATAGATGGACAGATGACATTGGGGGATTGGGCACCCCCATGTCTGCATACTGTGGGTGGGGGGGTTACACAGTGCACAATGGACAGACAGATGAAAACACTGGAGGATTGGGCACTCCCAGTGTCTGTATACTGTTTAGGGACAGGAGGGTTACAGAATGGACAAAGATGGACAGTTTTCTTTTTTGGGGGATAAAAAAACAAGCATTTGTCAGTGTCAAACATTTGATGTATTGAAAGATGTCCACCTCTGCACCTTGTTTATGCCCTTGAGGTACTTGAATGTATCTGTCATGTTCCCCCAACCCCTCCTTTCATCCAGTAAGTACATGTTGAAGTCATTTTAATCTTTCCTGATATGTTCTGTGTTGCATGCCATGTACCATCTTCATTGCCTTTCTGTAGGCTGCCTCCACCTTGTCAATGGCCTTGCACATTTGCGACCTCCAGATTTGCACGTAGTACTGTAGGTGAGGCCTCACTAGTGCATTATACAATGGCATCACTACCTCATGCTTTTTGCTAGTGATATGTGCCTATGCATCCCAGCATGCCACTGGCCATCTTTGCAACATGTGTGTTCTGCTTTGACACATTTTGGTAATCAGAACTGATAACTCCTAGGTCCCTTTCTTCCTTGGTGATCATCAGCACCTCCACCCCATCCTGTAATTCTCCATAGGTTTCCCTCTTCTCAGTTGCATTATTTAGGCTTATTTGCATTGAACCTCAGTTGCCGCTCTTCAGACCATTTTTTAAGCCCCTCCATGTCCCTGTTCATTTTCTCCATCCCTTCTGGAGTATTCACTCTGTTACAGATGTTGGTGTAGTCTGCAAACAGGCAGACAGACCTTTGTTTCTAGCTCTTCTGCAATGTCTGTAATGAAGGCTTGGAACAGGACTGGTCCCAGAACTTATCACTGAGGTACTCCACTGACCACCCCCCTCTTCCTGGATTAGAACCAGTTACCACCACCCTCTGCCTCCTGTCCATTAGCCAGTTTCTAACCCAGCTTATCAGTTTGTGAACCATTGCCAGACTACTCATCTTGTTAATCAGTCTTCTGTGTTGGACATTGTCAAAGGCTTTGCTGAAATCAAGGTACTGTAGGTGACATCAAACTTCCTTCTCTGGTTTACTTTCTTTATGAGACTTTGAGGTTTCCAACCCTGATGCCCCACCTCCACCCTGCAGAGACTGACAGGCATTGTGGGTGTCCCTTTGGGTCATCGGATGTAATGTTCATGCTATTCTATCCCCACCCTGCAAACACTGCCAGGCATTGTGGTGTGCCTTGAGGTCTTCGGCCCTCATATTCACTCCATTCCATAATGAAATAAGCTGAGATGGGTGCAGTACAGGAGAATGGGCTGAACATTTGAGCCAAAGACTCCAAGGCATACCCTAATGCCTGTCACTGGCTGCAGGGTGGAGGTGGAATGGTGTGACATTATGGCCGACAACCCCAAGGTATGCACCCAATATCTATCAGTGTCTACAGGGTGGGGGGTGGGTGTTACAGTTGGAAACCCTAATGCCTCAGATGTTTGTTGGTATTTTCACTACAAATTTTCAACATGACTGTTTTAGGTCATCACCTCATGAACAGTGGCAATATTATTTTGTTACTCAATCCCAAAAGGTGATTTTCCACAGGTACTGCATTATTTGGTGCCACAGGTGCTAAAACACATTTTGGGCAGGATGTGAAAAATCACAGTTGTACTGTTCATGAGGATGTGTGAAAAGATGGCCATGTTGAAAATCTAGAGTGAAAATATAAGAAATTGATGAAGTTACGAGCGTGCATAGAAATGCGGTCATTTTTTGTAATTTGTTCACCAAATTTTCAGCATACTCTTTTTGGGACCTACTCTCATGAACAGTGGCCCAGTGATTTTGTCACTCCATCCTGAAAGTGAATTTCGCATAGCGACCGTGCCGTTCTGCTCAACTAGTGTGAAAACACATTTCAAGCAGGGTGTGAAAAATGACAGTTATACTGTTCATATGGATGTGTGAAATAATGGCAATGTTGAAAATCTGGAGTGAAAATATTAAAAACTGGCAAAGTTATGAGTGTGCGTAGAAAACGCACATTGCAAACTCATAATGCAGTCATTTTTTGGAATTCTTTCACCAAAGAATTCACCAAATTTGCAACATGGGCTTTTTGGGACCTCACCTCATGACCAGTGACACTGTTGTTTCATTAATCAGTCCCAAAAGGTGATTCTGCATAGTGATCACGAAATCACATTTTGGGACTGAGTAATGAAATGACAGTGACAGTGTTCAGGAGATGGGGTCCCAAGAACTACATGTTGAAAATTTGGAGCCAAAATTCCTAAAAATAGCTGAGATATCAACCTAAGTTGAAACCCCCCCATTGATTCTCATTATATGGCTTACCTTGAAATATTCACTTTGTCGGTTGGCTTTGAAGAGTGCAGACATGACCCAGTCCACAGAAGATCATTGCTCCCGACCTCCAGAGGTAAGTATGGGTAAGGAGGTGGGTGGCGAGGTGGATGCTCATTGAGAGGGTCGGGATGGGGGAGGGAGATGGGGAGACAATGATGGACCATTTTTTTTATTTTTCAGGTTTATAGCGACACTGAGGATGATTTTCTTATTTATTATATAGGGAAAGGATGTAAGTATTTCTGGATACTGGGAGAGTACTTCCCAGTGTCTGGGGGGATGGGGAATGGAGGGTGCAAGGAGGAGAGCAGCAGTGAGAGGGAGAGGGAGGGATTTGCTGTGTGTGTGTGTGTGTGTGTGTGTGTGTGTGTGTACAGAATGCAGGAGTGAGGAGGACAGCAGCAATGAAAGGAAGTGGGAGGGAGTGATTTGCTGGTGGGGGGCCTCCAATACAACGCGAGTGTGGGGAGGATAGCAGCAGTGGGAGGGAGAGGGAGGGATTTGCTGTGTGTGTGGGGGGGGCTCAAACAGAATGCAGGTGTGGAGAGGATATCAGTAGCGGGAGGGAGTGATTTGCTGGCAGGGGCATGGGGATCTCCAACATAACATGGGTGTGGGGAGGATAGCAGCAGTGGGAGGAAGTGGGCATTAGTGATTTGCTGGTGGGGCCTCCAACAAAACATGGGTGTGGGGAGGATAGCAGCAGTGGAAGGAAGTGGGAGGGTGTGATTTGCTGGTGTGGGGGTTCAAACAGGAACACAAAGAAGACAGGAACAGTGGGCAGGCTCAACGCATTCACACTGTAAGTGCTACGGCAGTGTGAATGGGCTACCAGGAAGTCAATGTAATGCAGAGCTTTACTCATCTAAGAACAGAGCTGCACCACTATTGGTGCAGCTCTGTCCTTTGAAAAGTTGGCCAACTCCACTCCAACAACAGAAACTGAATCATCCCCAGCCTGCTGACCCATTGGCCTGGCACTTGTTATGGAACTCTCCATTGTGCATACCCCCCTCACAGCCCTACATAGCACCTCTCATGTTAATGAGTTCATCTGCACCTGTGCGACAAAACAAACTCAATAAAATGGCAGTACATTTCCACTGAACCAAAACATATGCTAGCAGATTAAGTATACTGAGTAAAAATACCATTAGTCTGGTTGAGAGTAGCTGCTGTCATGCCCTTTCTTGGCTTCAGTATCTCTCAACAAGTTTCTATTTCCCAGAGTCACAGCTTTGCTAATAGACTGCTGTGCAGAGATCACGGCCAGTAGCAAATTGCTGCTATGGAGACAGTTATGCAAATTAGCACCACCTGGGATGTGTATGGCAATCTAAGTGACATGGCGGCTCAGCCAGACTTTGAGTATAAAAGTTTCACTATGAAACAGGTGACTTTTCAGTTGTTGTGTGCATTCATGGATTAAATATGCCCAAAGCACTGCAAGTAAATTTGAAAAACAGTTGCAGTTCTGTAATTTGGCTTCAGTGACACTGAAAGACTGCACTAGGCCCAAACAGAATGAACACTGTTTGCTAATGATCTTTAAGCGGACTAGGGTGCCCACCCCAGGTATCACTTATTTCTCCCCCCTGCCCTCCAGGTTGCCTGCCCCCTTCCCAATGTTAAGGTTAGCGGACTGGGGTGCCCAACCCAGTACCACTCCTATTGACCCCCTCCTATCAGGGTGCCCATTTCCCATATGTAGATAGTGGCACTGAAGTGTCCACCCCTGATGCCACTGAACATCAGCCCAATACTGGGATGCCCAATTCCCAATATAAGAATAGGTCCCCAGGAATAAGGAAAACTATCATTCAATAAGGTAGGATAATAATAAGGCTAGGCTGAAAATCTGATCTAGAAATATGGGAAAATGACCAAGTTATGATTGAACGTTGCAATATTACAAGATTTATTATAGTTTCGCAAATGTTCAATATTTTAACTCAAAATTTTCAACATAGCTATTTTTCAACACCACCTCATAAACGTGACAGGTGTCATTTTTTAAATCATTGGCAAGATATATTTCACACTTGTGGTGCAAAATTACATTTTGGACAATATACTATGCATTAAACATGCCATGTTTGTAAGAGAAGTCATAAAACAACTATAACATAAATCAACGAGCACAGTGTGAGCCTCAGATGCTGAGCACCATTGCACAGTGGTGGACAGTGCTACGCTGGCATCATCATGCACAAGCCACAGTGGCCAGCAGCCAGGAGGGTGTGCACAGGGACTGTATGAGGGCAAAACGGGGCACCACACCCATACAACACACACAGAACACCACAGTGCACACTGGGCAGTGGCAGAGAGTGGCTGTGGTGGGGGAAGGGTCAGTCATGCAGCACAGTAGCATGGCTGCCATGGATGCATGAGTGGTCCCACTGAGATCTGCCAGCCACACCAGGCTGACCAGTGGCCTAATGGGGTGGCACCAAAGGGCCCCCAGGGGTGATGCTGCATGAACACGACCATGTCCATGAAGGCATCTGCAGGCCACCAAACATGCCCGCACCAGGGGTACTTGGTATGACCACAGTCGAACCCGACGTCAACATGGCAGGGGTCGCCTGACGCTGAGTAAGGGGGTGGACATTGCACTCTGTGGGGTGTGCGGTGGCTGGGCACACAGCCGGTCAGCCAATGTAGCCACAAAAGTTGCCATTGCAGTGGTGTGCCTGTCAATGGCTGCGGTCACATCTGCCTGCTGTTGAGCCAACTCTGCCAGGAGCAGGGCTTGGTTCCTGCTTCGCCGCTCCTCTGCCTGGTGCAGCTCTACATGGAGTGCATCCCACCACCACTATGAGCTGCACCTGCTGATCCACAGAGGCCTGGAGAAGATGGCTGTGGTTGTCCAAAGGTCATCTGCATGGCCAGCATGCTGTCCCCTGGCCCTGCTGCACAGCACCTCTCGACAGTGGGTGCTTCACAGTGGTGCCTTCCTGGGGTATGTCCTCATGCAGTGCACTGCTGCTACCCCCTGCTGCTGTCCCCATATCAATACTGTCCAGCTGCTGACACTGCCTCTTGGGCTGCCGATAGCCAGGCACCACCGGCGTGGTTGCAGTGCCGACAACAGCCCCACTGGATCCCACAGATGCAACCTGGACAAGCGCTGTTTGGCTGGCAACCATGCAAGTGATGCCCACACTGCTGCCTGCACGGATGCCAGCCGTGGGATCCCCCTGTGTCCCACTAATATCACTGTCCGGGATGTACGTCTTGTCATCATCGGTGCTGGAGTTGGCCCAGATCTGTGTCTCAGCACACAGGATACCATGAGTGGCATCACACTGGAACACAGCCTGGGCCACATTCACACCCGCACCACAGGGATCAGTCTGGACAGATGTGCAGGGCTGCAGGCGGTTGGTCCCTCAGACACCTGTGGAGGTGGATGGGTGCTTCACAGGTTCCAGGGCTGCCCCCTCACTGGATACACCCACCACCACTGCCCCATGCAGATGCTCAGGAGCCATAAAGGAACACAATACCGTTAGTGGTGCCGCCTGGCCCTGGGGCCTGCCCCCTGCCACCACACAGTACCAGCACCAGTCCTACCATGTGGTGATGGGCTGCCACCCATCTGGAAGCCTCTGCCGGGAGCACCCTCAATGGCACAATGCCACATGCTGCTGGCCATCTACTCCTCCCATGGCATCAGGCGGGGCACGTCCTGCTGGCCCCCACCAGTGGCAGCATGGTCTTCCCTGATGGCAGCCACCTTGTCCATAATCCACCTCCTGTCCATGCCAACCTTCTTCTTGCACTCCTGCATGGAATGCTGGTGGCTGCCCTGCTGGTTGATGGCACGTGCCACCTTGCCCCACGCCACCACATGAGCTTCTGGTGTGCCCCTCTGTCCACTGAGCAGAGGCTCCCTGTCGAGGTAGGCCGTGAACAGGATATCTGATTCCGCCCTTGTGAAGTTGTACCTCCTCTTTGGCACCCTCCCCAGCTCCTCATCATCCTCACGTTCAGTCATGCTTGTGCCTGGGGGGATGGACAGGTGTTACCATGGACTGTGCAGTTCCATACAGCCCTCCCAGACCATTGTCCCTAAGTCTTCACAGCATGGCACCTACCTCCAAAGACTGCAATACCAATCCATGGTGTGTGCATCTCCAGGTCACTTTTAAATTGCATTGCATGCAAATGAGGGCATGCACAACTGTAATGGGATGCAAATGCAGTGGATGCACCATGGATTGGCTCATGAGCTGATTAGCATAACCTGGCTGAATATCGCACTGTTGCACCTTGTGCAATGGTGTTGAGCATACTCAGACTGTGGTGCACCACTGTGACGTGCGCAATCGTCACCACACCATGCATGCCCACGGTGCTGACGCCCACGCTAGTGATGCAGCAGATGCACTGTGCATGGGAGACAGTACAGAGCACTGCCACTACTGTGCCTGTGGCGCTCATGCACAATATGTCCGAAGGGGCACACTTGCCATGGAGCCCTATGGGCGCCATTGTGCCTTTGCATGGTAGGCCACTTCATGGCGTCACACACATGCACCCTACCATGCTCCATCCAGGGGCCTCTTAATAGCGCTGTTGCGCTCTGTGCGCAGACAGACCCTTGACCCTGTGGCTGCCCTTTGCCCTCTAGGTGCCATGCGGCCGCATGGCTGCTCCCCTGTTGCGCAGTACGGTGCCAGCGTGATAGCGACTGGCAGCACAGTACCGCGCTGCCTCTGCACATGGGGCACATGCACTACCGGGTGCTATTTTGAGCTCAGCAGAGGCTGCATGATGCCACGCACCAGAGCCCCAGTATGGAATGCAGTAGAGATGGCAAACCTGGTGGCTCTTGTGGAGCCCCATGCAGATGCCCTGTTTGGGCAGGTTCCCCTCCTGAGGCCATGGACAGAGGTGTGGCAGGAGGTAGCAGAAGCCTGGAGGAGGCTACAAGGAGCTGTAGGACCGTGGAGCAGTGTCACCACTGCTATGGGGACCTCCAGTGGTTTGACTACCTGGGGTGACTGCAGGTGTGTGCCCAGTGGGGAGCCATGCCACAGCCAGGTAGGTGATCATTCACCATCTCTAGTCATATCCATCTGTCCTGGTGGCACAGTGTTCAGCAGGCCATGCCACTGGGGGGAAGCCAAGACCTGTGTTGCTGGTTGTGGGGGTGCATCGAGTACAACCTGCGCCACAGCGGCATGGACGGGCTCTGTGGGCACATGCACTGTTGGGGGGGCTATGGGTCAGATATGTACTGATGAGACTCTTTCCTTGTTTTCCCACTAGGCCTGGAGGACCGCTGTAGGCCCAGGATGGCTCAGGAGTGTAGAGGGCAGGACGGCGCTCGTGGTGTGACCATGAGGGCAGGACACAGTATTGGTGCCATGGGTCAGCAGTGCCCTGCTTACTGGGACACAGGTGAGTGCCATGATTTCCCTTTACACCTGTGCATGGTGGATTGCAGGGGTGGTGGTGAGGCATGGCCCCCTGCACATGGTCCCTACAGCCGTGCACATCCCACGGTGCCCTCTGCACCATCCTGTGGGTCTGCACATGTGGGTGGGCATCACAGGTGGGCTGTGGGTGCACTTGGCACCTGGCTGTGCCACTGCCATCCCACTGCATTGCCATGATGCCGGATGGCCATGATGGAGCCGTGTGGTACATGGGGGGGTGGTGGTGTGCAGCAGCTCTCATGGCTGTGGAAGCCCAGGTAGGCAGATTATGTGAGCACACCCACTGTAGATGGTTGTCTGCCATCCCAGGGGTGCAAGCCACTGATGTACGCTGTGCACGGTGGGTGGGCTGCTTTGGTCTGGCCAGTCACTCATACTGATTCTGCTCCCTTGTCCTAGGTGGACCACGCTGGTCAGCCATGGAGCGGACCCTGCAGGAGATACTGCAGGTCACCCAGGCCATGCTGGAGCTGCTGCAGCATATGGACAGGGGTAACCATTGGTGGCGCAGAAGGCACCACAGGGAGGACAGAGAAGACCAGAGCTACCAATAGGGCTTGCAGCTCATGCCCATAACCATTCCCTCTTTGGACTGTACCCCACACCCCCATGTTCCCCACCTTTGCCTTTCCCATAGTCCCCTGCCCTTACCCCAACCCCCATTGTTGTGGCCTTGCACACTCCCTCCCCCATTGTATATATCCATGTAGATATGTTCTGTTGCTGTTGTTTCTTACTTAATATATGCTTTTACAACTATATTCATGTCAGCCTCTGATTTGCAGTGGGTGCACAGAGCCATGCTGCAGTGGTGTGCATGGCTACTGAGCAGTTGTGCTGGCCTGGCCATGGGTGTGTCTAGTGGGAATCATCCACTGGTGTGGGTGGGGGCCATGGGCTCTGACTGGGGACTGTGTGGTGTGCCCTTTGCACTGTCTGCCTGTGTGCATCTGGCTGTGGTGCATATGCTATGTCCCAGCCACCCCTGGCAGTGTGCGCCATGACTGTGTGGCTGTGCCCCCTGCATGTCTGTGGTATGCACGGTTGTGCTGACCCCACCACTGCATGCATGGATGCTGACGTGGCATCGGGAGTGGTCCATACCAGCCACCTTCCAGGCATGGTGCCCTGGCAGCTGGCATCCCAACCCCTGGTCTATTGCACATCTGCCCCTGTTACCACTGTGGGCAGTGCTGTTTTAGCCCCCTCCATGTGGTCTATGGTAACTGGGGCTGTACCTGTGGTCTGGTGTTTGTCATATGGGCTCCTGCTGCATGTGGGCAGTGGCCTTGTTCATGGTGTGAACACCAATGGCAGGTTCACAGGCACCATGGTGGTGTGCAGGCCACAGGTACATGGAACCATGGGCCTCATGATGGCAATGTCTGTTGCAACGCTATGTGTGGCTGTTTGATGGGGTACCCATGGGATTGTGTTGGGGGGGCATTGTGTGTGCCCTGAGTTGCCTCCTGTGTGGCGCATGCCTCCACGTGCAACAGTAGGGTGCTGTGCTATCTGATGGGGCCAGTGCTGGGTCAGGGTGTGTGCATCTGTGGTGGATCATGCACAGGTCCTGTGTTCAGAGTGCCTTCCTGCTGGTGGCGGTGTCCGTGGTGGGCCTTGTAACGTACAGGGTCCCTCGGGTACTGATGCCAGGTCAACCACCTAGCTGTGCCTTTGTGGGAGCCATGCAGGAGGGCCTTGTGTGGGCTGTGGTGGCATCAGTGGATGGGGTCACCACATGCGGGTGGAGGTCACGGTGGGGATGTGGTGCATGTGCATGGTGCCATGGGGTGACAGGATGCATTGTCATGGTGGTGGTGGAATGCCTTCAGTGCCATGCACTGTTTGGTCATGCTTCTGGGCTGGGTGTCTCAGGGTCACGGTACTGGGGGTGGTTGGCATTGGTGTGGTGCCATGGCATGGGAGGATCCTGGCCATCCTTGTGTTCCCGCCTCTGTTGGCCAGGGGACAGTGCAAGGGCACCTTGCCCTGGGCTGGGGACTGCTGGCCCACGTCTGCTGTTGGATCAGCGCCAGGGTTCATGGGCCTGTGGTCAATCCTGCCACATCTGGTTGTGCAGCTCATGGGGGCTTTGCCCTGGTGGGCGGTGGTGGGGTTGGTCTGTCTGTCCTACTGCATGCTCCTTGGTGCATGGCACATCCATGACTGCTGCACAGCTGCTTCCTGTCTTTGTCCCTGTGCATCCCTAGGAGTGCTATTACTCATCGACCCTGCTCCACTGCGCATCAATCATTGTGCTATGGTGCATCGGGCATGATATTCAGCCACGTTGCTCAGGTGCACCTTGTCCTGCGCATGGTTTGAATATCGTGCCCGTTGCGCCATGGCACAATGGACTTGCGCCTGCTCCCTCCATTGTGCATCTTTTTGGTGCAGTCTGAATATCCCACCCCATAACTTCACAACAATTAATAAAATATGTCAAGTAAAAACACACTTAATCAGAGGTTACATTTAAGTTGAATGACAAGTACAGTCAAAGGTGATGTCAAGCCATGATATTAACCTGTTTTCAAAGGTTAGAACAATGTACAAGTTTTTTTTTTAAAAGAATTATATAATGTGTGTGCCAAATAATGTATTAGCATTTTTGCAGGCCAATTAAAAATTAAAAACGGGATTTCAGAAATACAGTAGTAATTGTCTCCTTACTGCAGTACATTATCACTAGCAATCAATACATTCATAGTAGCTGTTTACAGTTCATGTTTAATAATTGTTATATAAATCCTATACGGTACAATATATCTTATCCTACAGATATTCCAGCCCACTTCTCCTGGATCTGGAACAGTTCCTACATATTTTTGGAAGAGTTTATATTCCTCATTAATTGTCCTCTTGTGTTTAAGTTGGGCTGCAGAAGAATAATGTAACACTTAGGTAAAAATATGCAAATGATTATTCCTGCACCAGATGCCATGATAGCGAATATCTCAACGGCCACCATATACTTTCCTGTTGTGCTGAGGTACGCTGGGATGAAAGAGAGCCAAACACTAACAAACACAATCATGCTGAAACTGATAAATTTAGCTTCATTGAAACTGTCCGGCAATGTCCTCGCTAGAAAGGCCACGACAAAGCTGACACTTGCCAGGAGACCAAGATATCCCAGCATGCAATAGAACATGATCACTGAACCTTCTTTACATTCCACTATAATTTTACCCTCTTCAGTTTTCATGTTCAGCTCAGAAAATGGAGGAGAAGTTGCCAACCATGTAATGCATATAGTCGCTTGCAGTAGAGAACCAGACAAGACAATGCAGTAGGGTGTCTTGGGTCCCACATAATTTCTTAAATTGCTGTCAGGCTTTGTGGCCTTAAAGGCAATGACCACTGTAATGGTTTTGGCCAGTATCCCAGAAACACAAATGGAGAATATTATTCCAAAACCAGTTTGGCGGAGCAGACAAGTAAGTACTTTGGGTCGACCAATGAATATCAAGGGGCAGAGGAAGCAAAGGAACAGGGAAATAAGAATAAGGTAGCTGAGTTCACGGTTGTTGGCTTTCACAATTGGAGTGTCCTGGTACTTAACAAAGGTACATAGGATAGAAGCAGTAATTAAAGAGAATATTACTGAAGAACTGGTGAGAGTTGAACCCATGGCTTCTTCATAAGAAAGAAAGTCCACAGATTTCTGAATGCAGATATTCTGTTTATCATTTGGCCATTGATTGTCTGGACATCTGAAGCAGTTAGTGGCATCTAATAGAAAAAAAAGGTCAAAGGTCATGCCTACAGTTACTCCAAGAAGCAATAACAAGTCATATGGTATGTAATCATGTTAGGAATTGTTACCATTTTTTTTTATATATCTTTAGGATCACACTAATCCTTGCCAATTTTACAGGCAGGCATACTGTGGATAATAGCATTCACTGTATATCCACAGGATGAAGGCATTGTTTGACAGATGCTCATATCAACTGCATATAAATAATAATAATCTTTATTTTTAATGCGCCTTTCAAAAAATCAAGGCACAGAACAGTCTTTAAAATACATCCAAATAACACATCATAAAATCAATAGAATAAATAATATCAGCCTCATAATAAATAATAAAATCAGATCAGTTCAATATCCTCCCCAAATGCTTATCTCCACAGAAAGGATTTCAAAGCTTGTTTAAAGCCCCCCACCATCGTTGCACTCTCTAATCCAATGGGGTAGAGAATTCCAGAGGGTCAGTGCTGTGAATACGAAGGCCCGGACACCGGAAGATTTCAAAACTACCCTCAGAATCTCTAGCAACCCCTCGTTGGCTGAGCGGAGCAGTCGCTCCGGGATGTAAGGGACCAGAAGCTCTTTCAGGTAGTCAGGGCCCAGACTGTGCAGGGCTTTGTAAATCAGCAAACTGACTTTAAAGGAGATCCGCCACTGAACCGGCAGCCAGTGCAGGCCCTGCAGCACTGGGGTAATATGGGAGGAATGAGGCGTCCCAGTTAAAAACCAGGCTGTGGAGTTCTGCACCAGCTGCAAGCAGTGGATAGCAACCCCTGGAAGCCCAAAGTAAAGAGAATTGCAGTAGTCCAAGCGCAATGTCACAAAGGCGTGGATCAATGTGGGTAGGCCTCCGGATGGAACAAGGTGCTTGATTCTAGTGATATTCCTAAGATGATAAAAGGATAGCTTAATGACAGCTGACTCTTGCGCACGCAGTGTCAGCTGGTCATCAAGAATTACCCCTAGGTCGCGCACCTGTTCAGAGATAGGAAGCTCAACCACCCCCAGGAACAAACCTGATGGATGGTTTGTCCCCCACCCCCTTATCCGGTGACCAGGATCCACGACCATCACCTCCATCTTTCCAGAATTCAGCTTCAGCCAGCTGGACCTCACCCATCCTTGGATTTCATCGAGGCAATTATTAAACACCAAGAGTGCTCCATTCTGGTCGGGTGAAAAAGACAGGTAGAGCTGGGTATCATCGGCATAACAATGAAACTCCAGCCCATACCGTCTTACAATGTCTCCGAGGGGAAGCAAGTACGCCACAAACAACATGGGGGACAGCACTGAGCCCGGAGGCACACCACAGGACAGAGAGATAGAGTCGTAGGAAAATACCCCCAACACCACTCTCTGTGTTCTACCAGTGAGGAAAGACATAAACCATCTGTGGACCAAACCTGAAAGCCCTCAGATGTTGTTCAAGAGCTCAAGCAGTACCCCATGGTCTACAGTGTCAAATGCTGATGACAGATCCAACAGGACCAAAATGGACCATTTTTTCTGGTCTCTCGCCATCAGGAGATCATTGAGCACCGAACCAGTGCAGTCTTGGTGCTGTGCCTCTTTCTAAAACTGGATTGGAGAGGATCATAGATGCTATGGAGGGTCAAATGGTTGTCCAGCTGAGTGGCCACTACTTTCTCAATTACCTTCCCAACAAAGGGAAGGTTTGAGATAGGTCTGTAGTTAGCGAGGGAGTCGGGGTCCAAAAAAGCCTTCTTCAACACTGGTGTCACCACAGCTTCCTTCAGGGAGCTGGGATATTCACTAGAGTCTAAGGAGCACCAGACTATCCTCGCTAAAACCGGGATGATAATCTCCCCACAGCCCATAATCAGGGCTGTAGGTCCTGGGTCTAAACTACAGCATGTAGTGTGCATATCTTGGACAATCCTCATAACATCTTCAATATCTGGCCTTTTGAAGAGATTCCAGGAACGTGGAAGGAAAGCGACCAAGGACTGGTCCATGGCCCTTCCCATAGAGAGTGTTGCATGGATTTCCGCCCTAATGTCTTCCACCTTATCTGCAAAGAACTGAGCAAGCTTGTCACACTGAGATTGTGAAAAGGCTCTACAAACCTGTAAACAGGCTGGGTTGCACAGTCTGTCCACGGTTCGAAAGAGCTGAGCCAGTCGGTTCTGTGCAGCAGCAATCTCCCCGGACAGGAACACTGCCTTCTTACGGGTAATTGCTGACTGATAGAGTTGATAATGCTCTAGCAGTCTAAGATGGTCGGCATTCAAGCAGGATTTCTGCCAGCATCTCTCTAACCTGTGTCCTAAATGCCGCATCTCCCTCGGGTCCTCATCGAACCATGGGGACCGAGGGTGAAGGGAGAGAGGATGCACACGAAATGTTGCAATGGAATCCAGAGTAGAGGTAATGGCCTTATTATAGGCCAGAACCAAAACCTCTGGATCCGTGCATATCACAGGGAGTTCTGATAGGTCAAGTGCCGCAGTTAGACCATTGGGAGTCACATCCCGTAAAGGGTGGTACTTGACCATTTCCACAGGGGTTGGTCTACGGAGGGGGGTGCCAAAATTGAATCTCATAGTGTGATGGTCAGACCATCCGATGGGTTCCACCCCCACGCCGGAGGCCTCTATCCCCAGGAGGAAGACCAGATCAAGGGAATGGCCGCATTTGTGAGTGGCAGAGGTAACCACCTGTGAGAGGCCCAATGAATTCATCAATTCGAGGAAGTGCTGTCCAAATTGCAAGAGTTCATCGTCGATCCAGGCATTGAAGGCATAAAGAAAGTAGGTCAATGGTTATACCTACAGTTACTCCAAAAAGCACTGTATGTCATACAATATGTAATCATCATAAGGATAGTTACTGATTTTTTTATCTTCTTTGGGCTCACACTGATCCTTATCAATTGTTTGTTTATTTAAAAATTGGTAACCTGGAAAAGCACCATGAGCGAGGCTCATTTCCATGTGCATCCCGGGAAAAAGGGCAAATACAGAGGTAAAGTCAGCATAGCTACAATATATAGAGTAATGAATAAAACATCAAGGTAGCAAGACCAGGAAAAACAGTTGTGGTGAATGATACAGTAGGCAAACAAGGTACAACAACAGACAAGGTACAGTAACATTAATGAGGCATAAGTGCAAAACTAATTAAGGAATTTCTGAAGGCGGTTACTGGAAAATAAGTGCCATTGCACAGTAAGCTGAGGTAGATAGAGAAATACAACACAGGGATAGGCCAGGCAAAAAGAGGTTTGGGCATCAAGGTGGGACAGTCACCTGTGAGGTGGAGGCTGTAGAGGAGGAGCACTAGAGACACAAAGATGGGGGAACGAGCCTAAGGAGTATTTTGAGGGAGGAGGAGGAGGTGGATAGATGCAAGTCAGAGGGTAGATTATTCTAGAGAAGGGGGACGTGATAAGAGGAGGCCAGTTAGCTGGCAGTAGAGTGAGCGCAAGAGATAGAGAAGGTGCAGGCATCTCTGTGGTGAAGGGAGCAAGAGGTGGTGGCAGCTTGCAAGAGTCGGTATATAGATAGGTATGCTGTGGATAATCCCCTTCATTGTATATCTATAGAATATAGGTACTGTTTGACACATATTCATATCAACTGCATATAAATAAAGTAGTTCTTACAGCTGCTACTGGTCAGACAGAAATGCTGGATTCTGCTCCATTTAGAAAAAAAGCCTTGATAACAACAGTTACGGACAGATAGGGACTATCCTTTTTATCTGTCCTTAACCTTTGGCCAAACTAACACCAGTGGGTAGACAACTGGGATTACTGTAGCTCTGTATTAGCTTAACATACACTCTCAGGCAGTGTACCATGGCCCTTAAATAGAATTCCCTAGTAGCAGTCTTTTGTATTCTTGACTAAAATGTATTACCTACAGTATGTCCACATACAGTTGTAAATTCTATCAGTCATTGCGCATTTTTATCAACTGCAGGAGCAAGGAGTGGTCAGTCATGCTTGATACAACAAAATAAATCACAGGGATAGCCAGCTCATCAGAACAGTAATAACATTGCTGCTCATGATGCTGATAACCCACAATCAGAATCAATCAAAGGGTCATCAGTGCAGCAGTAGCATTACTGCTTATGATGCCAGTAGCCCAGAATAAGGAAAAATCTCAGGTCATCGGCAATCCTGGATCATCAGCACAGCAGTAGCATTGCCACTCACAATGCCAGTAACCCAGGATCAGGAGTGATCTCTGGTTGTTAGCACAGTTAGCATTACTGCTCATGATGCCGGTAACCCAGAATCAGGTGCGATCTCAGATCATCGGCACAGCAATAGCATAACTGCTCACAATGCAAGCAACCTAGAATCAGGAGCAATCTCAGGTCATCGGCAATCTTGGGTTATCAGCACAGAAGTAATATTACCGCTTATGGTGCCAGTAACCCAGGATCAGGAGCAAAGGTCACAGTGCCAGTAACCTAGAATCAGGAGAAATCGTGGGTCATCAGCACATCAGTAGCATCACTGCTTATGATGCCAATAACCCAGAGTTAGGAGTAATCTTGGGTAGTCAGCAATCTTGGGTCATCTGAACAGCAGTAGCATTATCACTCACCATGCTGGTAATACAGGATCAGGAGCAATCTTGCATTGTGAAACAGTGGTAGCAGTACTGGTCACAATGCCAGTAACCCAAGATTAGGAGTGATCTCTTGTCATTGGTACAGTGGTAGCACTACTGTTCATGCTGCTGGTAACAAGGATCAGGAGCGATCTTGGGTCGTCGGCACAGCAGTAGCATTACTGCTCACTTAACTGGTAAGAGGACTAGGTACTGCACGCTGCTGGGGAGAAGCTGAGGAAGAAGGACTTGTATAACACTTTTTGCTGCCTAGAACAGGTATACCACCATTGCCTCATTTGATTGTGCCTGCAGCAGATACAGTTCTTTCCAGAACAACTTGTATACCTGATTTAGAATTGCAGTCTGTGTTGAACTACCATTCCAGGGAAAGCTACGAGTGCCATGGTGATGGGGGCAGCCCGCTCCACCCGGAGTGTGTGGTTTAGCGTTCAGACCGCTAACATGCAGACTTTCTTTCCTATTCGGAGCCTAGAGCCTAGAACTCTTGAAATCTGTTGATAATTGTATATCCCTCCTCTCCAGTTTTTTTTACCTCAGTTTGTTTCTGCCTGCTTTGGCTCGATAATTTATTTTTTCTGCTGTTATTTATACTTTATTTTATTTACAAGGGGCAGAAAAGCATTTTTATGTAACTTGTTCTTTGAGAAAGTGGTTTGTGTGAAATATACAGCAAGTGTATAGATTTACTGATTTATTTGATCTATGGACATATAACTAATTTTAATATTAAGAGTATGTAATTATAGTAGTAGGTTAGTCCTACATGTTTTATTAGATTTTAAAAGAGTCTAACAAAGTTTGATAAAATCATATAATTACTTGAGCCAAATAAGCTGTAACTTAACAAGGTTTTTAATTTTAACAATCAAGCCAATTACCAAAAATCTGATAGTGTGTTTAAGCTCTCCTCAAACACCCTAATTAGATTTTAGGCTGTTAGTATTGCAGCTCGTGCTGCTAATTGCACTATTGCGATACGGCGACATTGGTTATGGTTCAATTGATCAGTGTTTTAAAGCTCTTAACAGGCTATTAGAAACTGGAAGAATATTTTTTATATTGTTATACAGACAAATGAACTATTTGATGAACTGATTAATTAATCTGAGATTAGCTTAAATAAGCACTAGCAGCATGGGAATACTGAGGTCATTAAAGTAATTTGAAATTGATATATTGAAAGCAACGTGCCTGATACTTAGAAGGTAGGTTTAAAAACCTTTGATGACTCAACTACTTCATCTGATACTCTGAGAGGGCACAACGTTTTTGCTGCTTGTGTTTCTTATTCAGCTAAGCTAAACTACATTGCTACAGGATTTTGTTGTGTGCGTAATATTTTTGTGAAGCTATGAAGCTACGGAGTTTTAATTAATTTTATAAAAAACAATCAGACAATCTATGCCAGATGCACTTTCAGCTTTCAGCTTGCTATTATAAAACACATTTCTTTTCCTACCCATCACTGGGTACTGGGGGAGATTCTTTTGGATTATTGGTGAAATTTCACTGAAACCCTCTCCTAATAAGAGAACAACAAATACCATCTTTTTTCTGAAGCAGTATCATGGTGCAGTGTGGTAGAGGGTTAAATTCTCCTTCATAAGTAAGTTTTGTTTTGTTTTGTTTGAACTTTGAATTCTTTTATTGGGCAACATGAGCTGCATGCTGTACTATTGCTGTGCTATTGCTTAATATTAGGTTCCTATATAGGCTTGACATAGATTTAATATAGATATAATATTAGTTTTGTTTCAATCAAATCAATGCAATTCAGTTTGGTACAATAATTATTACAACAGTATCAGTAATAATTACTAAATTAGTATATTTTTTTTTTTTGGATAACTGGATTTGATTGAACAGAGTCATTAGAATTTCAGTACCTTTTTTAGGTAGTGAAACTCAGTACTCTGATTGATCTGTTTAGTTGAGTTTTTATGTTGGTCTTTTAGTTTATTTAGTAGTAGATCTGTTTTGCTATGTTTAACATAGCTTGTCATTCCCTGTTATTACGGCTTGGTCTTTTCTCTTACCCACAATAGTGACCAATTAGGAGTTTTGGGGAAACTCCTGGTGGAGTTTGCCGGACGTAGATGGGGTACAAATTGTGGAACTTGAAGGCCCCAATTGTCAACTCAGTCTGAACTTTGCGCAACCCACTGATTCGCCCTGGCATGATATTCAAAAGGGGAATGTGCATGGCACAAATCCCGATGCGCCGTAGCGCATCAGTAATGTATGCGCTGCAAGTGTGGGGGGGTGTGCCTATGCATACTCCGCTCATCCTGATATTCAGCCCGGGATGTGTTGAGCAGATGCAGGTGTAACCTGTACCTGCGTCACACACAGCTGAGCAAAAAATAAAAGGAGCAACAGCTGGCCACCCACAAGTGAGCTGCCATATTGCAGGGTGCAACACGGCAGCTGCTAGCTGTGGGTGGCCAACCGAGCTCCAGCGGCACCTTTGTAGTAGCACCCCCATGCCCAATCATGGGCATTAGTATCATATTAAAGGTAAAATATCCCTGGTGGCCCAGTGGAATGCTAGCAGCCTGATCGCGGGCAGAAGTATAATAAAAAAACCTCCTATATCCCCTGGTGGTCCAGTGGACCGTGTCCAGCCCGATCGCAGGTGTCTGTTACAAATTATTAAGAAACAATCCATCCCTGGTGGTCCAGCGGTACCCTCCCACCGCCCACTGAACCCACCATCCTGCTCCGTCTTGGTCAGTGGCAGGCGGCAGCTCCCCACCTGCATGCCCGCTGCCCACTGACTGACTGCATACAGTAGGAGCTGTACACCTATTGATCTCAGCATGGGCCAATGGGTACAGCCTATTGTACCACAGTCCAGCATTTGACTGTGTAGCAGTGGTTGCACGCCCATTGGCCCATGCTGTGGACCAATGGGCATACAGCCCTACTGTATGCAGTCAGTCAGTGGGTGGTGGGGCAGCATGCTGCCACCCACCACTGACTGGAGGGAGTGAGGTGGTGGGGCTCAGTGGGCAGGTGGGGAGGGGGTACCGCTGGACCACCAGAGATGGATTGGTTTTTAATAATTTATAACAGACGCCCATGATCGGGTTGGACGTGATCCACTGGACCACCAGGGATATAGGAGGTTTTTACATTATACTTCTGCCCACGATCGGGATATGAGCAGTCCACTGGACCAGCAGGGATATTGGACCGTTAATATGATACTAATGCCCATGATCGGGCTGTGAGCAGTCCACTGGACCACCAGGGATATAGGAGGATTTTTTTTTTCATACTTATGCCCGTGAATGGGCAGTGGGACACTTTGCCGCCTGTGCAGGGGGTGTCGGTCCCTGACGGCTGCAGCCTGGCAGGGCGCCAGGTGCAAGTCGCCGGGGATGGGCACACCTGCATGCAAATGGGGCCATAATGAAATGCAAATGGCCCCATTTGTGCCTTGCATGCATTATGGTCCCATTTGCATGTGCACTTTTGAATATCATGGGTGATGCACCTAGCGCAATGGCACTTGCACTAGCGCATCCCCCTGCCCCTCTCTGGCCACTTGCACTGGTGCAGTGCCACTGCACCATGCACATTGCAGGTGGCCACAGAGTGATATTCAATGGTGCTGAGCCATGGCGCAGCACCATTAAATATCACCCTGTCAGTGCTCTGGCACATACCAGTTGCACTGAGCCCAGGCTTGTGCCACAGCCTGGCACAGTCTGAATATCCCACCCAAAGTCTACAAGTTGAACAACTGGAACAAACAGAACAAATTGCTGGGATTTACTAGAACTGTTCGAACTACAAGAAATATATCATCTGAATGCACAGTGTTTATAGAACATCCAACATCCACAAGGGTCTCAAGACTTTGTTAGTTGTAAAGTTTGATGTCTAAAACTGAAGATCTTCGTAACTATACTTCTTTTGTTTTCTATTTTTTGGTATATATCCTACAGTAGACAATTACTAATTTAATTTAATAGAATTATACTGGATTATTGGTTACTAACTGGAGTTCATTTCTGGGATATTCGTATTGAAAAACTATCAGCGGGTTGCATTTTACAACTTGACTGATATGGTGGGCTAAAAACAGGGAGCCCAAGAGAACTGACTCTAGAGACTGGAATTGAGCTAAAAGAGACAGAGAAAATCAATTGGAAGAGTCTTTTTACACCGGACTCATTATTTAAATCTGTGTTTGCTGTCTACTCTTTGAGGTCTGTTAAGTGTTTGTTGAGTGTGGATTCAAGTAATTTGATTGTTTGACTAGGAAGAGCATTTTTCACTCCTAGATTTGGTGTTGAATCCCTTTGGTACAATATTGCTGGATTTGTTTTTTCTTTTTTTTTAGTACTCTATAATATATCTCTCTAGCTTACAAAAAGTTTTAGTCAATGTTCACAAGAAGTGGTAAAATGCTCACAGGAAAGATGGGAAAAAAGGAAAAGTATCAGGGGATAGATTAAAGAAAAGGAATGAAAATAATGGATGTGTATTTAATGATACACTATGCGTTACATCCACCCCTATTGAGCAAAAACATTTTTCTTATGCTGAGGCTTTGAAAAATACCACAAAATTGACTAATGAGAAGTTAGATAATATGGGGGAAAAATTAAAAAAGGAGATAGACAGAGAGGAAAAGGATTCTTATTCTACCAGCAATGATATTCAAGAATCAATTATAAAGACTCAAAGTTTGCACAAGGGGAAAGTAAAAACTGAAGATAAACATTAGATCAATAAGACTCTAGAGATGCCAGATAGACAAAGCAAGCAGAAAAATATTACAGATTTTTTTACTTTCAAATCCAAATGCAATGTGAGGGAAACTAAGTTCAGGAAATTAAATCTTGCCTGCAGGAAGTGTTAATTACACAGTCTTCAATGAAAATGGTTTCCCATAGTAAAGTACAGGATTCAAGACTTGAATTATATAGCCCCTTAGAAATCTCTTCAGAATTAGATGAAGATTTTGACAATCCTAGTCAAGATCTAGTGAATGACGTTGGAGCAACTAGAACTAGTTGCTCTGTACAAACAGGATCTCCAACTACAGTATTTGAAAAAATGGACAGAGAAGTTGAACAAATAATAATAAATGAAGATCTATTTGCTCAATGTCTGGATACATTATCAAAGTATACATTTAAGGCACTAACACACCCTGTCATGGCAAATGTACTACTGTTAGAAGCACTAAGGGATTTAAAATCTACTATGGAAAGTTCTATTAACACTCTGTTTTTGAAATTGCAACAATTAGAGGAAAAAATGGATGAAGTTGTCTGCCAAAGAAAGACAAGTAGGTTATCCTTCTCATCAATCTGTATCCCAAATAATAAACCAAAAAATAAGAAGAAACAGAAAGGGCCTAAGAAACAAAATGAAAAGAAAAGGGGTGGAAAGAAACATTCAATAAAAGTAACAAAGGTAACAAAAAAACAGAAAGAAGCAACTATAGAAAAACAACAAAAGCAGGACTTAGTAAGAAAGGAAAATCCAAAGACTCTGGAAAGTACTGTCAACAATAGTGTAGGAAAAGAGAGAGGGATGCCTATAGAAATTATATGCACAGACTGTAATAATAGACCCCTTAATGAGATTACAGAAGTATATAAGGAACCCGAAAGATTACTTGATGGAAAGGAAGTTTGTTTGCGAATTGATGGGGTGTATCATAAGGCAGATGAATCTCCAGAAACATTAAAGGATCTTATTGAGTACTTAACCGTCGCATAGCTAGGCATCCCCCAAGCCAAGGATAACATCATTATGGTATGTAGGGATGAAGGAATGGAGAATAAACCTGTGTATGTATTAGTTTCTGACATGCATTTAGCAAAGTATGACTGACTGTAATTTGGGATTGGGTAAAGTTGTATAGTCTTCTTTGTTCTGCCTGCTGTGACTTTTTGACACCAGAGTTGTTTGTGGATCTCACTTCCTGGTTCAGATTTTGACATCGATAGTTACAGTGCGGCTTTTGCTGACGTTTATATTGGGTATCTAGCTGCAGCTCGCTGAAGTGGTGGATTTCTTACACTCATACTCCCAATAGTGTGATCTTATTTGGGTTTATTCGAGGTTCCTTGGATTTGCAAGAGTTGGGATCCATTATGAGCAAGTTGGGAGTGAGTTCTAAAGCAACTGGGAACAAGTTTTACTTCTGTGGAGTTCGCAAGCTTGGAAATATTGCACTAAGAAGCTGTTTTTCCTTGTTCCTGCTTACTGGGTGTTCCGGCTCATTTATCCGGGCCCTCTGGCACTATTGAGGTGTTAGTTGGTTGGTGACTTATGCAGGGGTTGGGATTGGGGCCTGCTGGAGAGCTGACCCTTTGTCCTATTCCCCTAGACCCCGAGTGGAATCGGTCGAAGGGCTGATCCGGCCTGCAGTCATAGTGGTGGGTCACCACTATAGCCCGGTATTGCCTCTGGGTCAATTGGCTGGACTGCGTGGTTGAAATATGCTTTTCCCCTGAAATCTGACTGAATTGGAATCCTTATATTGAGAACTTTGTCTGGCATCCTGGTTGTGGGAATGTTTTAAGGATATAGAATCAGTATTGTCTGACCTTTTTAAGTGTAAAGAAGTGCAAAGAAGCAGCTTGAAGAAGTCTCCACAAGATAAGTGACTGTGGATATAACTACTGTTCTCCCGAACCTTTTGATACTAATTTTTGGTGGCCAATTGGGCTTCGACGGTCCTGGGCTGGGGTCTCACGCAGAGGGGGGAGTGGGAGTGGCTAGAAGGCTGGTTATTTCTTCTCTCCTCTATACTCCTGGGGTGGTTGGCCGAAGGGCCTTCCCCCCTGGTGTAGTAGCAGTGGGTCTCTAACCCTTTTGGACTGGATGGTTCCTGTGATCTGTTGATTGTTTTAATTTTGTTTTTATCTAGGTGTTGATGAATATTGACTTATTGTACTGTTTATATTTTATTTTTAGGATTTGTGATGTTTAGTTATTTTAAGGGACAAACTTAAGCAGTGAGAGTGCTTGTTTTCATCTTATTTTCCACCCTTTCGGTCCTGTGAAAGAGTTCCGGTGGGTGGTTTATACATTTTTTCCCTGTAAATATTTATTGTATTTTATTTTAGTTGTCATAGTTGTATTATTATTTTCTGTCTCTTGGCCGTGAGAGGACTGTGGGACTCAAAGTAACTTTTGATTGTTTAATTGTTATATTATAATATTGTTTTATTTAGTTTTATGGTGGGTGGTAGTGTTCCTTATTTGTTGTTTATTTGTTTTATTTGGTTTTAATTTTGATAGCAGCCTGATGTGCTTGCCAGTTCCACCAGTTGTCCGTTACTCGGCCTCCACTCTCCACACCCTCCGCCCCTTCTTCTCTCCCCCTTTACCAACTCAGGTTTATCATTGTGCAGTGTCAGTGGCTCAGCAGGTAGCACACTCGCCTCTGAGGCTGGGAGATCAGAGGGCTGTGGGTTCAGTTCCCATATCTGGCACTTGGGTTAATATCCCAGTACTGACACTGTAGTGCAGCATGAAAGGGGTGCTGCACTTCTGAGATGCCGTCTTTCGGATGAGATGTTAAACTGAGGTCCCATCTGCCTGGATTGGTGGTAGTTCAGGTGGATGTTAAAGATCCCATGGCACTTATCGAAAGAGTAGGGAATTTCCGTGTCCTGGCCAAATTTCCCATTCACAAAAAAATATCACCAACAGCTTAATCTGGTTCAAGGTCAGTTGGCATTCATCTGTATCCCTCTCCCCCGGGTCGTGCCTGAAAATAGGCAGGATTTGTCTAGTGCGCTTACCCGGTCAACAAAAACTAAATAAATAAATAAATAAATAAAATCGTTGCTGGGCTTTGGGGATTGCGTGAGGGGAGAGGGGGAGGCGAGGGGGGTGTTGGAGGTTGTGGGCAGCGGAGTGAGCATTGCTCTCCCATTGGGGTGGTTAGGCCTTGAAGATGCCCTGGGGTGAAATGGGTTCTGGAGCGTGGTAACCCCATTCTAGTTCCCATACCCAAGGGCACCTCTTCTTTTAGAGGGCAAGTGGTTGGGACATTCACCTCGTCCAACTCAGGCGCTGTTGTGCAATGCCAGATCTGTCTGCAATAAGACTGCTCTTATTATGACTTTGTTGTTAGGGCAGATCTGGCTTGCATTACGCGACCTGGTTGGATGGGAATGCGCCCCACCTTTAGAGGCTGCTGCTCCCACCGGTTCTTGTTATACATCGCCCGAGATTGGATCACGGGGGGGGGTGGAGGTCTGTTTTAAGACCGAATTGGGCCTAACTGAAGTTCCAGTTGAGGAGACCAGATCATTTGAGTGCACTGTGGTAGCTGGGGTGGGATGCAGGATTGCTCTCATCTATCATCCACCAAGGGATGAGAAGCTTTTCCTGCAGGAAATAGCAGATTTTGCCACTGACATGGCCTTGGAATCGCCCAGATTGATGGTGCTGGGTGATTTCAATGCTTGGGTTGACGACGAATCTTCACTTTTTGGTCAACATTTCCTCCAGGTGATGTCATCCCTTGGCTTCACTCAGGTTGTTTCCACAGCTACTCACAAGGGAGGTCACTCTCTTGATCTGGTCTTCCTCCTGGGGATCGAGGCTTATGACTTGGTGGTGGAACCGGTTGGTTGGTCTGACCATTACTAAGTTGGATTCAATTTTGTGGCCCCCCGGGTAGGTCGGCCCCTGTGGAGTTGGTCAAATACCGTCCATTGCGGGATGTTGTCCCTGAAGACCTGATGATGGTTATTCACCTCTCGTTGTGTGATGAATTGTGCTCTGATCCCGGGCGGCTGGTGGTGGCCTACAATGGGGCCATCTCGGCTGCTCTTGACCAGATTGCTCCAACCCGTGTTCGCCCCCTTCTGTGCCGTCCTGTCACCCCTTGGTTTGATGGGGCATTGAGAGGGTTGCGGAGGTTGGGGCGTAGGTTGGAGCGTCACTGGAGGAAGACTGCCTTGGATGTCGACCATCTTATTTTGCTAGAGCATTATAAGCTCTATCAAACAGAAATTTCCCGTAAGAAGGCAGAATTCCTGTCCAGGGAAATCTCTGTCGCCCGGAATCGACTGGCTCAGCTCTTCAGAACTGTTGACAGACTGTACAACCCAGCCTGTCGGCAGGTCCGCCGAGTTTTTACGCAGATTGACTGCGAGGAGATCGCTCGATTCTTTGTGAATAAGGTGGAAGACATTAAGAGGCAGTGTCCCCAACCTCACTCCAAGGCTGTTGTAGTTGATCAGTGTGCTGTCCCAGAGCCTGGAGTTTCCTGGAGTTCCTTTAATCTTCCTGACCTCATGGACACTATGAGGATTGTCTCTGAGATGCGCCCCAACCTGTTGTAGTTTGGATCCGGGTCCCACTTCCTTGATTATAGGATGTAGTGAACTTATTGGCCCAGTCCTTGCTTGGATTATTCGGTGTTCTTTGGAGACGGGAGTTTTCCCTAGCTCTCTGAAAGAAGGGGTGGTGACTCCCCTTCTGAAGAAAGCTTCCTTAGACCCGAATGACCTTGCCAACTACCGTCCAATCTCTAACCTCCCTTTTGTGGGGAAGGTTATTGAAAAGGTTGTGGCGACTCAACTTGATAACCATTTGACCATCCATAGTTTATATGAGCCTCTCCAGTCAGGTTTTCATAAGAGGCATAGCACCGAGACTGCTCTGGTTCGGGTGCTTAATGATCTCCTGATGGCGAGAGATCGGAGACACCGCTTCTATTCTGGTTCTCCTTGATCTATCATCAGCCTTTGATACTGTGGATCATGGGGTCTTGCTCGAACGTCTGAGGTCAATCTGCGGGCTTTCAGGTGTTGTCCTCAGATGGTTTTCGTCTTACCTCCTGGGGAGAACCCAGAGAGTGGTTTCCGGTTTATATTCATCCGGGGCTTTCTCTCTTTCTTGTGGGGTACCTCAGGGTTCAGTGCTTTCCCCCATGTTATTCACAGTATATATGCTACCCCTCGGAGACATTGTAAGATGATATGAGCTGAGGTTTCATTGCTATGCTGATGATACTCAGCTCTACTTGTCTTTTGCACCTGACCAGGTTAGTGCTATCTGGGTGCTGAATAATTGCCTCGCTGATATCCAAGACTGGATGAGTACCAGTGGTTTGAAGTTGAACCCGGGAAAGACTGAGGTTATGGTGGTGGACCCCGGTCACAGGGTTGAGGGTCTAGGGATAGGGTCCCTCTCTGGATTAGTTCTTGGGGTAGACCAGATCCCTACCTTTGAACGGGTGCGTAACCTGGGTGTGGAGCTTGACACTGGCTTGACCCTTCGTTATCAGGTGTCTGCAGTAGTCAAGACTTCATTTTTTCATCTCAGAAACATCTCCTGGATTAGGCACCTAGTTCCATCAGGCAATTTGCCAGTTTTGGTCCACACCTTTGTGACATCTCATCTTGATTACTGTAACTCCCTATACCTAGGGCTTGCTGGGGTTGATATCCGCCGCTTGCAGCTAGTGCAGAATGCTGCAGCATGTTTGTTGACTGGGGTGTCTAGAAGGGCTCATATTACCCCTGTGCTGTGCACTCTGCACTGGCTGCCTATACAGTGGCGGATCTCCTTCAAAGTGGGTATTTTGACCTACAAAGCCCTACATGGGTTAGGTCCCGACTACCTGAAAGAGCTTCTGGTGCCTTACATCCCTCTGAGACAGCTTCGCTCAGCTGACGAGGGGTTGCTGGAGATTCCGAGGGTGAATTTGAAGTCTTCTGGAGCACGTGCTTTCGGCTTTGTGGCTCCCACCCTCTGGAATTCTCTGCCCTGCCAGCTCCGAGAAAGTACAATGGTGGACAGTTTTAAGAAGGCCTTAAAGTCATTTTTATGGAATCAGGCATTCCCTGTTGTATTTTAAATTGTTTATTTTAAATATTTTATCGGTTGTACTGTTTAGTGTATGTATGGTTATGTTGAATGTTATGATGTTTTGTACAGCACCTTGAAATATTTGAAAGGCACTTAATCAAATAAATTTTATTTTTATTAGTTTATAAAGTCCATTTGGGCTCAGTCATACAGGCTTTCCTCATTAGGGTTAGAATTATGGGCCTCTATCTCTTGGAAGACCATTATAACCCATACCAAGCAGTACTGTGGGATTGGTGACCACTTAACTCTGAATAATTTTAAGGGGAACTTACTTAAACTTCAATGGTATTTCAGTAAACTCACAACAGACATTAGTGGGGATCCCAACCCCTATATTCTGTCTCTATTTGGTGTAGACAGACTTCTGGGATAAAATGAGGAAATCCTGGATGCCTATATAAATTCCCCTCATAGGGTCATTCCTCAAAAGACCAAAGGGAGAAAAGTGCATTAGATATGCAAAGAGGACATTTTTGGACATAGAGAACAGTCAGATAGATATATCATGTGTATCAGTAGATCTATTTTTTCTGACAAAAAGGAATGTGGAAACTTTTGATTTGGTCGGTATACTAATACTGGATTTGTTTAATCTGAATGATGAAAGGACTAGGGGTTTGGATATAGAACACTGACTAGGAATAATAGAAGAAAATTCATCAGAGATTACTTTTGATTCTACACAAAATAATTATACCCTGAAAATGTTATCTTGGAATATTGCTGGATTCTGTAATAAGTTAGTAGATCAAAAATGTATGGAATTCCTCTCCAAATATGAAATCCTGGCCTTACAAGAGATGTTGGCTTTAGAAAATATAAATATCAATGGATATCAAGCTGTATTAAATTTAGCTGCCAGGGAAATAAATTTGGCAGAGCAAAAGGGGGTTGACCCTGTTTGTATAAGTTGGACCTACTATAACAATATTAGAAATCTTAAAAATGTGCAACACTATATTTTGGCCATCATAGGCATAAATCAGGTTGTGTTAATTTGGCTAATGTATATTTTCCACCAGTCAACAAAGTAGACCAGTCTAAAAATATCTAGAGTTCATTAGGGGCTAACATAGATGCTTCCCTTCTTAAATATCCAAAGGGTTTGCTTATTATATTAGGGAATTTTAATGCTCGCATTGCAAATCATGATAATTTTATGAATTTAGAGAATCAGTTAAATCTTAAGTTCTGTAAAAACAGATTCAGTAAAGACAAAGGTGTAAATGACAGAGGTCGAAGTTTGATCAAATTCCTTGATGAAAATGCTTTAATGATCCTGAATGGAAGAATTGAGGGGGATAGGGAGGGTGAATACATCTTCTCATCGGGGGTGGATCGAAGTATAATAGACTATGTTATAGTTAGTCCTGAAAGTTTAGAGAATTTTGTTTCATAAAAAATTCTCACCAGATCAGAAAGTGATCATGCTGCTTTAAGTTTACAAGTGAAGCCTGATAAAGATATCATTCTCTCTGAACAGTCCCCTTGTATACCTTTGGCACAATTATATCTGGAAGGGAAACAGTGTTTGAATTATAAGACCATTCATGGGAATAAAGTAAAAAACATACTGCTAGAATTTGAAAAAATAAAAAAGGAAGTGCAAAATTACGAATGGGAAAACATAGAATGGGTAAATGCACAATTAGATATACTTAATTTGGACTTAAGAACATCACTTTATACAAATGTTAATTCTGGACTAAAGAAACCTACTAAAACATGGTTTGATAAAGAATGTGAAACTGAAAAAAGGATGTTCAAGAAACTCATGAGAAGGACTAGAAACTATCCCTCAAAGGAAAATTGTGCTTTTCTAAATAGGACCAGGAAGTCATATAATTTATTTATTTATTGAAAATGTTTCACCAGGAAAGGCACACTGAGCAAAAAGATGCTTGTCTCATGGTGCAACCTGGGGAGAGGGGTTACAGAGGATGCAGGTATACATACAATAGTTGAATTTAGCAGTAGAGCAATACAGATCATGTGCATAGTTTGGAGGGATTACATTTGAACTTGTTACATAAGGAGAACAGTACAGAACATGATCATCAAGGACAGGGTATACATATCATGGGTACAAATCAAGACAAGAACAATACAGAACATGATCATCAGGGACAGGGTAAACATATCATGGGTACACAATGAGGCAATACACGAATTACATAAGTGCCAGTAACAGAACTAGAGTGCCAGTAACAGAACTTGAGTGCCAGTAACAGAACTTGAGCTGCAGTGGGATGCACCAAGTTGACAGTAGGAGTTGGAGAGTGAAGATGGGGTAGAGGAGGAGTGGACTAGTAAGCATTAGGTGTGTAGGGGAGGTTTAGGTGAGGTGGGAGGGAGGGAGGGAGGAGGGAGAATGGAGTTAGTAGCTATGAGTAGGGCAGAAGAGCGTATGTTAATTAGGAAGGGGAGAGAAGGGAGATGTTAGGAGTGAGAAGAGGGAGTAACAGTGAGAGTGTAGGTGCGTAGGGTAGTATATAAGCCAGACAATTAGGTGATGGCCAAGCCGTTGGTCAGGTGCTAAGGGGCGATGGGGGAAGAGAAGCTATCAAAGTGGGAGGAGGTCAAGGGCAGTTGCAATTTGGTGCAAGGAAGTTAGTGAGTGCTGAGGATAGGGAGTGTTTGGATGAAGAATGGCGGATCTGGGCAGGCAGGCCCCTCCAGAGTTTAGGGAAGAGGTAAGAGAAGGCCGATTGGCCGCCAGTGGTCCTTTGGTGGGGATGGCTAATAGCCTAGTGTCAGTGGACCTGAGGGCATGGGTGGGAGTAGGTAGGGAAGATAGGGAGGATACGAGGTAGGGCAGGAGGGAGTAGAGCCAGAAGTTGGAGGCAAATTTAACACCATGAATTAGGTGCCGGTTACTCAGGGATGGCAGGGTCAGTGAACAGTAGAGCTTGCAGTGATGTGAGCTGGGGGGCATCAAGAGCAAAGTGGCAGAACACATTAAAGAGAGGGTTAAGTCTGGCTAGGGTTGTCTTTGAGGAGGAGCTGTAGACGACAGTAGTCGAAGGTGGGTAGAATCATTTTCAGGATTAAAAATCATGTCTGACGGGTAGTGGGAGACAAGTGCAGTTCCTGTAGAGGGTGCCAAGTTTTGGGCACAGTTTAGAAATGATGGCATCTACGTGTGTGGAAAAGGAGAGGTGGCAATCGAGCCAAACCCCTAGATACCTGAAAGAGGGCACTTCATCAAGGATGGTGTTGTTTAGGGTATGGAAGATCTGGGGAGTGAGTTTGGATAGACGCTGTCTAGTGCTGAAAGACATAGAGACAGTTTTCTTGTCATTTAGGGAGAGTTGTTTGGTATTGAACCAGTGTTGGATTTTGTTGAAATCAGTTTGAAGTTTGGAAGTGAGTTCTTCGTGAATCTGGCTGGAGGTAAAGAGGACCGTGTCATCTGCATACATGTGGATTGCGGTAAAGGAGCAAGAATTAGGCAGATCATTTAGAAGGATGGAGAAGAGGATGGGGCCAAGAACTGAACCTTGGGGAATGCCAGTGGTGTTAGGGAGAGGGGGGAGGTGTGGTCAGGTATTTTAGTGGATTGGGTTCTATTTAGTAGGTAGGCACTGATCCAGTTTGTGGCAGACGCTGCTAACCTTGCCCCTGATAGGCAGGATAGTAGGAGAGAATGGGATACCATGTCGAAAGCTTTAGCTAGGTCAATGAAAATAGTGGCATGATTAGCCCTTTATACATCCCAGTGAGGATGGAGTCCATGAGTCTTAGTAGGGAGGAGGTGGTAGAGTGGTGTTTTCTGAAGCCCGACTGAAATGGGGTGAAGAAGTTAGTTTTTGAGAGAAAGTGGAAGAGCTGGGATAGAACCAGGTTTTCCTGGAGTTTGGCAAGGGCGGGGAGGAGGGAGATGGGACGGTAGTTAGTAGTGGAGGAAGGATCATCACCTTTTGGAAGGGGTAGGACAGTGGCATGCTTCCATTCGGAAGGGAGTGACTCGGTGGTGAAGGATAGATTTAGCAGGGCAGCGAGGGGAGTAGTGATGGCAGGGGCAGAAAGGAAGAGGAGTTTGTTATCGAGACCATCAGGGGATTTGCCTTTGGAGGGGTCCAGGGAGTGAAGGGCATCTAAGGTTTCAGTGGGGGAGATGGGTCTGAAGGAAAAGGGATTCCTACCAGTTGGTAGGGAGATAGATGACTTGGGGCCGGATGTGGTTATAGATGTATCGGGGTGGGCATGGTTGCAGGAGGTAGGGAGTCAAGGAGGGTCAGGGTGCAAGTAGTGAAATATGAATTAAACTCGGAGGCTACCTTAAGGGCGTCGGTGAGGAGAGTCCCTTGAATGAGGAGGAGAGATGGGGGGGCTTGCTGTTTGGGGGGAGAAAAGGGAGTTAATGACTTTCCAGAATTTATAAGGTCTCCCAAGATTTGCATTTAGGGTGTTGTTAAAATATACAGCCTTAGCTAATTGGATGGCCTTTGTGCATTTGTTGCAGAGCATGCGGTAGGTGACAAAGTTGCTTGGGAGGAGTGTGGATTTGTAGTTACACCAGGCCTTGTCACAGGCTTGTTGGCAAGCTATCAACTCAGGGGATATCCAGGGTAGGTGAGACCCAGGACTCTAGCCTGGTGTTGGGGGGGCGTGTTTGTCCCAGGTGGTGAGGAAGGTGTTCCAAAAATGTGTAAGGGCCGAATCCATGTTAGAGCAGCTTGAGCTCAGGACCAAATTTGAGTGAGATAGATCTTCCAGGAGGGGGGAGAGGTTGAGGGATTTGTATGACCATTGGAATATAAATTTAGGAGGGGATTTAATGCTGTGGATTGTGTGGACCAAGTAGATTAGGTGGTGGTCGCTAATGGAATCAGGGAGGAGGCCTGAACTGATAATGCGGTGTAGGTGGGATGTAAGTGCTCAGTCTAGTAGGGAGTGATTACCAGACTTACGGTTTGAGCGGGTGGGTTCCATAATGGTTTGGGTAAGGTTGAGATCGGTTAACTCAGTTTGGGTTTTGTTGAAAGTGGGTGCTAGCCAGTTGTGGTTAAAGTCACCCATGACATATACTTCACCTGACTGGGCAAGAGATGAGAGTAGGCACAGTAGGTCAGTGACTATTGTGGTTGGTGTGCCTGGGCAGCAATAAATACTGGCCATGAAGATAGGTAATGAGGAGGGAGGGGACAGCTTTACCATAAGAAGATTGTAAGCTTTGGGTTCAGCTTTTGTGAGATAGACAGTGAAGTGTAGGGCTGATCTGACGTAGATAGCCACCCCTCCGCCTCTGCAGATGAAGAAGTTATCCTTCCAAAATGATACTTGGGATGAGATGTACCAGATCATCAAAAATAAGGATGTTAAAGCATTCTGGAGTATGGCAGTGAAGGGAACCAATCAATATCAGCCTGCCCTCTTAGTATATGTACCAAGAGATAGTTGGGTAGAATATTTTAGGGAAATATTTTGTAAGACTCCCTCTTCCCCTGACAGTACAGTATTGTATAGTCTTTGCAAAGCAGAATCTATAATAATTTTCTCCCCTGAGGAGATAGAAGTTTGTATAATGAAACTAAAATATAACAAGGCACCTGGACCTGATCGCATTCCCCCTGCAGTATACAAAGAATATAAAGAATTTAGGATCCCTCTACTTACAATGTTTTTTAATTTATGTACCAGACATAATTTCATTCCTATTTCATGGACATGTAATATCATAGTCCCAGTTCATAAAAAGGGATCATTATATGACCCCTCAAATTTTCATCCCATTAGTTTATTAGATATAAGTTCAATAATATTCACAAGACGGCTATTGAATAGAGTAAATGAATGGATTGAATTGACCTCGCAGATATCAATTTACCAGGGCGGTTTTAGGGAGAGTTTTTCCACGACTGACAATTTGTTCTCTTTAGCTCATTTGATGAAAAAATATGTATTTCTTAGAAAATCCAAGTTATATGCAGTCTTTGTAGACTTCGAATCAACATTTGATTCAGTAAACAGGTCAAAGATATGGGAATTATTCTACAAGAAGGATTTGGATCCAAGTCTCCTCAGATTAATTCAAAGACTCTACTACATTTACATATATTAGGTATGACAATGAAGGTAGGCTGTCCCAGCCATTTGAATCAAATTGTGGAGTTAAGCAGGGTTGCCTTTTGGCCTCTGTTCTCTTTAATCTGTATATTAATGAATCACTAATATACCAAGTGGCTGAAGTATATGACTCTCCCAAAATAAATAGCACATTAATTCACTCATTGGCATATGCAGATGACCTGGTAATACTTTCATTTTCTAGAGCCGGGATACAGAAGAAATTTGACATCTTGCAGTTGAAATGTAAATTATTAGAACTTTGGATAAATATAAAAAAAATGTTTTTTTAGAAATGGGAACTATATTGTGAAAGGACCTAGGTTAAGAGTTGGAGATGATAACATTGAGTTAGTAAAGGATTACTGCTATTTGGGGGTACAACTAACTTTGACTTGCTCTTGGATGGCTCACATTACTAACCAAATAAATAAAGCTAAATTAGCCGCAAGAGCATTATTGAAATTTAATTTTGCTTATGGAGGAAATACAGTAGTACCCACACTAATTGCTGGTGAGGCAAAAATACAAACATTACTGTTATTTGGCTCAGAAGTGTGAGGGTATATAAGCAAGACTGACTTGGAGAAACCATTGTCATATTATTATAAAGCACTCCTAGTGGTACCCACATCTACTTCAAACACCATGGTAAGAGCAGAGTTAGGCAGAGTTCCAATCCACTTCCTTAAAGATCTTAGGTTGATTTCCTATTGGATTAGAATAATAAATCAAGAGAAAAATATACTTCCAAAAATATGTCTAAAAGAAAAAATGCAATGGGCAGATAGAGATTTACCATCATTTTGGTTAAACGGACTCCAAAGTAAATTAGACCAAACTGACATTGGCCATTTGTGGATGGATTTCACCAGAGGGATTTTGATCCTTCCTCAATATAGACAATTGGTCAAAAAATGTGCTCTTTAGGGAAAAGTAAAGACATGGCACAAATAAGAAAACAAAACTACTCAAGATGGCATAAAGAGAACAAAATTGATCATGAATTGGAATTATATGTCTCTTTTTGGATGATTCCATCATATAGAAAAGCTATTACCTGGATGAGGATAGGGCTAGTAAATTCAAAGTACATTTACTTTAATACACGCAGTGTTGTTGATGATGCAAACGGGTCAGAAAAGTTATGACAATGCAATACTGGACATGAAGAAACCCTGAAGCATATCTTACTGTTGTGCCCTCTGTACTAACAGGCCAGAGATCAATTTTTAAAGAATTACTTATTAACTTATGCAGTCTCTGGTTATGATGTGATATTTATTTTGCTACATCCGCAAACAGTAGAAGATGTGATTTTGTCTGGCAAATTTTTTAATTTCGTTATTAATAGGAAAAAGAAAAATAATAGGCAGCTAATTCTAAAGCAATAACATGTTATTATAGGAAGAATGGACTGACGCATTAGGAAATTTAAAATGTTTTTAAAATTGTCAGGTGAAATGTTATTTATGTGTTTGTGCGTTTTATATCTGGTATGTCTTATTTTGCTACATGCATATGTTGAAAATAATCAAGCTACTTGTTATCTTGATTGATCAAATAAAGTGTATTGATTGAACTGGTAACCCAGTATCAGGAGCAATTTCAGGATGTCAGCACAGAGGTAGCATTACCACTCATGCTGCTGGTAACCCACAATCAAGAGCAATCTTGGAGCATTAGGGGCTGGCCAGAGGAGGAGGATTGAGCATGTTAGAGGATTCTCTCCTCCTCCAGAAAGTGAGGTCATCTCCTCCACCATAACAGTGCCACCACTGAGACCACATTTTGCACTCCAGCTGGGAGGAACATGAAGGGAAGAGGCAGAGGCAGACTTCAATGTGCTGACATACAGTAGTTTGTGTGTACACATCATTAAACCATACAATTTGCTGCCCTGGGAGAAGGAGACAGAGAACAAGGAAAATGGTGCCTTGGATCCAGAACCAAGCAGCCCCCTGACCCTCAACCCGGTAGTCCTCTTTCATGGTGACACTGCAGATCCACAATCCAACGTATCATGGCATCCCCAGTAAAAGCTAAGGTAAATGACAATGTGGGGGGCTCAGATGCCAGAGACAGAAGGGGGCTTAAACAGAATGACCAAAGAAAATCACTGGAACAGTATCACATCCACCAATGGTTATTCTGGGGTTGAAAGGTGTTATAAAAAATAGAATAATGAATAGGTGAGTATGTATTACAAAGTAGTAAAACCATCAAGAGGTTCCTTTGTCCCCAGAACCTCAAGATGGTTTTACTACCAAGTTATACACACTCACCTATTTTTAATTTTTTTAATATATGGATCTAACATACAATTCTCCTCATCAAAAAAATGGGCACCTGACTACTGTGGTAATCATTCGGCTCGGTGCCCAACTGCTACTCTTACTAGTCTGCACTGCACTGAAGACTCATTCACTTGGAGTCTTACCTGTGTTTCTGTGGTGAGATGTATGAAAGCAGGACCAACTAGATATTTTTGGAGGCACTGGACAAAGAAAGGAAAAATAAAAAAATTAAAATACCGTGCTGTTTTCCCCGAGGATGTTTTCTTCCTAAGCGAGTGAAAGAGCCACCATGCTTTTCAAAATTGTTCTGCCCACCCACACTAGAAAAGTGATTGATAGGAAGGCACATTTAGGATGATGCCATGACCAGAGTTGCACTTGTGCACTTGAGTTTTTTGAAACTACTATCGTTCAGGTCCAGAAAGATACTATTACAGCACCTAAATGATAGTATTATCACTCATGAATGGTGGTATTATCGCTCAGTAGCAATGGTATCACAAGGAATTTTTTGTATACTTTACAAGGGTATTATTTTAAGTATCCATATATTAAATAGAGAATCATGCATGAAGTTTAGCATATTATGAGACTCTAATACACACCCAAGGTGTGGGATGCTACATAAGCTCCAAGAGTGAAGCTTGAGGGGTTTATCAAACATCACACACCAATTGTGTGTATTACATCTGCCATTCACACCACCCAATGCATTAGTTTTTATAATTTCTATTGAGCAATATTTTCCAACTAGAAATTAGAAAAACATTGCTGAGAAAGCCTGATTCTAGCAGGCTGATATTTAAGCATTTACAACAGAAATGAACAAGAGAATATGAATGTGTGTTCTCAAATGACTTTATTGGATTACCTCTACATGAACACCATTTTGGAAGCAGAGATTCGAGAAATTAATAAAACTGCAAACCAAGTGAATGTCCAAGAAACTGTTAAAATAGCTGTTTTTTTTTAAACTTTTTTTTTGCAATTTAAAGTTTATTAACAGATTTCACCATACAGAGGACAAATCAATGTAATCAATACAACATAAAGATAGTACATGAGAAATTGAAAGACCTGCCCTCCCCTCCCACCCATACCCCTACCCCTTCCCCTCCCTCCAACTTTTGCACAGTATAAGCATATGAATAACAATAGAAAATCTATTTAAGATATCATCTTTAGGTAGGCTGTAGGGAATATAGAGCTTGCAAGGGGGCCACAGCTTTTTAAACCTAGCAATACTGTTACAAAGACTTGCAATTGTTCTTTCAGTTCTGGGGTTAGCTAGTAATTCACTTAATCATTCAATCTAGGAAATCTCTTTGGTATCTTTCCAGTGCCTCAAGACTAACTTCTTGACTGACATTGAAATTAAGGCCATGTGGAACTTGCAACCAATGACCAGAATCTCAGAAAAATCCCCAGTACACAGACTTTTGGAGAGAACAAATCAATAAGACCTAAAAGGGGATCTACCTTGTGTTTAATAAGGGTCCATAGAGGGACTATCTTGGGACATGACCAGAAAACATGAAGCAGGTTGCCTTCTTAAAACAAATTTTTCAACTTAGAAAAGTGCACTGCTTGTGCCTCACTGACAAAAAAAATGCATTTGTTTCACAAAAAAGTTCAAGAATCAGTTCAAAACTTTAAAAAATATGAAACATTTTAATGCCCTTTGCCATTCAAGTGTATCCAATCTGACAATGACAGTGGGAAGTGAAACTGACAGCAGTTCTGTGGCTATGAAAACAGAGCTCTTGGTTACAGAATATGGTACCACATGTCTTTAGTAATAAACAGCTGATTATTATTTGAATAATAACAGGTTGAGCCCATAGAATAAATTGCTCACCTGTTATTATTTAGACAGTAATGCATAGGCTACTGTGTGTTACGCCATTTGTTTGTTTTTTACACACCCGAAATGTGATGTCCCATAAACCTCAAGAGAAAAGCTCAAATGGTTCATGTGGACATCACACATCAAGGGTGTGTAAAAAAATAAAGAAAGAAATCATAAGCACACAGTTGCTTATATTTTATTTTTTATAGCAACTGGTGCAGGGGCATAGGCATGCGAATGAGGTTTCTCACTACCCATCTGCAGAAAGGGAAAATGGAACACGACTGCTGCAAAGAGCATAGGGAAAAAAGTATGAGTGCTATAAATTCCTATAGATTTCTACACCAGGAATGAGGGGTAAATCCCAGTACTAACACTGTAGTGTGGGAGGCTGTACTCCTGAGATGTTGTCTTTCAGATGAGATGTTAAACTGAAATCAAGTCTGCCTGTTCTGGTGGATGGTAAAGATCCCATGGCACTTCTCAATAAGAGTAGGGGAATTTTGTATTGCAGAAAGCAAAACAAAAGAACTTACAGTATTATACAACAAGTAAAATGTAAGGAAAGAAACCATAATAACTGGAACAAAACCCTTTTATCACAGTATGGAAAAAAGGGAGGGCAGAAAAACCAAATGCGAAAAAATAAAACAAGAAGACAACTACGGCAAAATACACAATGCACAAGCTATGCAGTAGAGCTTAAAAGGTGAAAAAAATGTGCCAGAAACAGCAGACTTTAGCTGGAGGCAAGACAAGTTTATCATGATCATACACCTTGTAAAACTCTAGCTGAACATTGGTAAATAAATCATGGTGTAGCTGTAGGGACAAAACCCTTGATGGAAAAATTATTTTATTGTTATTATTAAAAATGTATTTTTAATTATTATGTTGTCTGATTTTTAGATGGGACTCATTTCTGGTTAAGATTATTGTTTGCATAAGTTCCTAAGAGAAAACAAAAAAATGTTAGTTAATTAAACCTTAAGACAAGGTATCTGGCTTTAATTCTTAAGGGGAGAATATCTCTGTTCCCTAAACAGCACTTTGCCATATGCTAGATGAGATCTAAGGGAGTAGAGTTGAGATTCCATTTTGTTTTTTAAGCCATGATATATGTGGACACCTTCTAAGCTAATCAGGTAGTGCAATGTTGTTCTAAGTGGCCTAGCCACATTCCAGGGAAGACACTTTTATTAGGATTTATGGGTGTCTGTATGGAGAAGCCTTAGCTAAATCTAGGTATCCATGACAACAATCAGATAGGAGGCCATGTGACTAATACAGGCTAGCACCAAGGGAAAAATTGTCTTAGACTTTAAAAGTCCCATTATTTTGTATCGAAATAAGTTGTTTTATTCATTGTTTAAAGATGCAATGTACTGCCGCTATGAACATTGGACAGTTATTGGACAATAGTATGATAAATAAGCTTACCAAGTTTTATGATTGCAGAATGAAGGATTCTGAAGTTATAAATAAGATTTATTTAATATCATTTTCTTATTTCAAAACTAGATAAATCTAGTATCTCTTAATAGCTCACATCTTAGGAAGTCTAACAATGTAATTCTTAAATCTGTAGTGTGATGTTATAGAGAAAAATACCAGTTTATAGTAAATTAACTTTTCTGACATTGATTTATTGCTTTCCTTAAAAGAACAGACTTCTTGTGTTTCTACAAAAAAAGTAATATTTAAAGAACTTTAGGAATGGATTTTTCTTACAAATCTTATATAATTCTTTAGCTCAGACTACTAAAAGCAAGACTATCATTTTATTTAAAAAAAATGATTGAGATTATAAAGTTATAGCCTTAATAGTGTAGTTTAAAAAGTATCCATACTACAGATATCAAACTTTTTCTAGAAGGTTTGGCTCAAGATAAAACACCTGAATATATAAGTTTAATTTTTAAATTAGGTTAAATAAGGATTTTATTAAAGAAAAATAATTTTGAACTAAAACCAAGTTAGAGGACAAGGAGAGTGTCTTAGGAGGCATGTCTGTATGTCATCATTTATCTTCTGAGATGCCCTACCTTTCTGGTGACTCAGGCCAATCAAAATCTGGTGATGACATCACCAGAACAGTTTCCTATTAGTGAATTCTGCCGGGCCACTCCTCAGTCTGAGCTAACTATCAATGTAGGAAGACCTATGTTACTTTAACTAAGAATTTTAATGGCATTATGCTAAAGCTAGGCCAAAGAACTTTGGGCTACGCCTGTTTGAAATGCAGTTAGCAGCCTAAGGATAGCCAAATGATTATGCAGGGCTGCCAGAAGATACAGTAGCAGCCACAGACACTGCCAGATATTTCTGGAAATTTCTGTGATATTTCCAGAAATATCTCCTGCTTTCTGCATTTCCACAGTAGGGGCAGCAGGCAGGGAGAAACTCTTCAGAAATGTTGTGAAATATCTGAAAATAGCTGGCAATGTCTCTGGCTACTAATGTATCCAGGTGCAAGAAGAGATGCAATAACATTCTTATTGTGTATGAAGCAATGTCTGTGTTTATTTGCTGAGCATTTTGATGAGTAATGTTGCCTGCTGAGGACCAGAAAGACTTACCTTTAAAACTCACACAAGCTATACAGCGTGCTGAGCAAAAAGAGGTCCACTGTCTTAAGGTTTTGAAAGCAGATGCAACATGAAAGAGTCAATAAGTTCCAGTTGTTGAAGCAACTTGCTATCCATGAGAAAGTTCTTTGAATCCAGTATTGCTATGGACTGTGCAGATTGAAGCTGTGTTCTACAACTCTAAGAACTGACTTTTAGTAAAGTGATGTTCAGCAAAGGTTTAACTTGCAGAGTGTATTCATACTAAAAGAAGTTCCAGGGTCAAAGTTAGCTGACAAAGAGACCTTTTCATCAAAAGCCAGACTCAGCTAGAGTTCTAAGTTAAGAAAAGAGACCCACTTCTACAACCAAAAATGTAAGTATTAATTTTAATTACTTTCACTAATTTTAAGTTATAGTCTTTGTAATTTAAATTGGCTTATCTGGGAAAGTAAGAAGTAAACCTACTTTTAACTATCGAATCTGGATATGTAGCTTAAAAGCTTCAAACTAAGAAATATTTTGCATGATTTGAAAAGTTAAAACTGAGTTTTATGAAAGTAGTACAAAATCACTGATGTAATGAGTTGTTGCCAGTTCTCATATAAAATACATTTTACATGCAGTGAAGCTCTGAAACAAGTTTTATACAGAAATAATCTAAGATGTTGATCTTATGAGTATACATTCTTATGCCTGAAGGTTATATTAAATACTAAGCATGATAAAAGTAGTATAACTGTTACCATTTTTTATGCTAAGTATTGCTTATTTCTTACATTGTTTATTTGCTAAAATATGTTTATTAGTTTCTGGATTTTCTGAAACAATTTTGTTGATGTTTACAAGATTAGGCTTGATATTTATGCTAATGAGGAATATCTAGAAACATTGTAAAGGTGTAAATAAAATATCTATTTCTCATATAACTATATTCAGGGTAAGCAGTGTCATTTGCCATTATATTTGAATCTGGAAAGCATAGGATAATATCACATGTGAATCATTATTATTTGTAGTAATTTATAAAATTATTTTTGGGTAAGGTCTGAGGTGAATTTAAGTGCATTATTATAAAAAGTGATATTATAAGCCTTTGTTCTGACACAGCACCACTTTCTGTTGGAGAACTCAGGAACACCAGGCTTGCCAAAGAAAATATTTCAACAATACCTATAGGGTAGAAAAATTGTACACTCCACACCTTGAAGAAAAAGCACCTAGAATCAATTTCTCATAGATAGGGATGACAATGAACATCCTCCCCAGATACAAATTACTCAGAGTCAAAACTGTTGAGCAAACCAACAGTCTAGGAAAAGGTGTTCTTGTATCTCCAAGAAAGTATTGCAATGCAGACAAAAACAATGTCTTTCAGTTAAAGACTTTTGCTTGTGGTTATTCTTAACACCCAACTTCCCATGGCAACTGAACCACACCACATCCCAGACAAATATTCCACTTTTTAGTTAGAGAAAAAGCTGCAATAATGGAGTCAATAATAAAAGTAGGTTTTTAATAATACATAATCCACCTGACTGTCAGTCTAGAAGTTAAACCAAGACCCATTCCTTAACTGCATTCATCCAGGCTTTATCTACCTAACAAGATACAGCAAAGATATTAATGAGAAAGAAAAAGTTAATGTAAAAAAACAGGGATGAGCCATACCCCGACCCTCCTGTCTCTTTAGTTGATGTGTAATCCCCTGTTTAATAGGGTTAAGGCGGCTTTTCCAAACTGCTTGAAAAATTTACTTGAAATCCTAGTCTCTAGTTTTTGTGGGAGGTGGAAAAACATAACTAACATGTAAAAAAACAGGTAACAAAAGGGTCTTGATTAAAAGATATAATTCAGTTTGGAAATTCTCTAAATCGTAACATGGGGTCAAGACTAAAGACATAAAGCAGGGGACTAAGGGAGGCATCCCTGTCGCACTCCTCTCCTAAGAGCATGGGAGGGTCCAAACCAACCATAAATCAAGGGACAGATGGATGCACTAGCATAAAGGCATTTAATCCAATGAGTGAAGGTCATGGGCTAATAAAAAGATTCCAGCACTTAAAAAAGGTAGTCATGGGACAACCTATTCATAAATTCAGAGATTCATACAAGTTCAGAAGGTGTTAGCCCATGAAGAACTCGCCTCCATCGTATCAATGGTGGAAAGTATATTTCCTTTGCCCCATATAGGAGTCTAATCTAACTTTAAATTGCTCCACATTCCCACTCTTGACAATGTCTTCTGGAAGTGAATTCCATAGAGGTGGCACTCTTTGAGTAAAGAATCTAGTGCGGTTTACAGTTTTACACAAAGTGGTTTTGATCTTGTAACTGTGAGATTTGGTAATATTTTTTGATAAGGTTTCTCTCCAAGCCAATTGCATTCAGTACATATTCATTTTGGAATGATTTGAAGGTGTTAATCAGATCACCCCTAAGAGCCCTATATTCAAGGGAGAACAGTTGAAGTGATTGAAGTCTTGTTTTATAATCCAAAGATGACATATTTTTAATTCTTTTGGTTACCTTGCATTGTACTTTTTCCACTGTACTTTGATACCCTTTGGAGGTTGGTCTACAGAAGGTGGCACAGTAACCTAGATGTGGATGCATAAGACTAGTGTACAGAGGAAGTACTTTTCTGGTTTTCTACTTTTAATGTGTCTAAAGATATCAAAGGCTTTCTCTCTTGATCCAAACTGAGGACAAAGCCATCCACCCTATGTTCTGAACCATGACAAAACAGCTAATGTAGGGTGATCAAATTATCCTGAATATGTTTTGATGGAACAGTGCTGGTTTGAAAAGTCAAGAGCAGACAATCAGTGACACTGCCTAATCATTTTGCCAATATTTTTGCCACAATCTTACAGACATTGTTAAGGATGCTTAGAGGTCTCCAGCTATGAATACCAGACATGTTGTCCTCTTTATTAACAAAAACCTAAAATTGCCTGCATCAAGGAAGGAGGGAGTGACTCGCCCTGCAAACAAGAATTAAACACCTCCACAAAGGAGGAGGCCATGTGGTCCTTAAACATCAGAAAAAATCTAACTTAAGACCTTCCAGTTCAGGGGCAGTGGATGGCTTAAGAGACTTAATACCAAAGTCCATTTTTGCTGTAGTGATGGGGGAACAAGGCAGGCAGAGACACTGGCATCCAGAGAATGAGGGGAAAACTGCAAAATAGGAGGCAGCAGGGGTGATGTACAGGACAGTAGAGAATGTTTGTGCAGCATATGCAGAAGGAACTCGAGTGATGTCCTTGCTGGTGTGTTCCAAGCAGCCACTGGAGTCATACAAATATTGCATTGATCTGCAATCCATACAATGGTTACAGTCCTTAAAGGGGTCAGAAGACTGAGCAGAGCACCGAGTGCCAAACTGTATTTCTTGTCTTAGGGACTGGATCCTGTCTTACTGCAGTTTCCTCATCTCCTTTAGAATGGATCTAATCTGGGAGCTGAAATCTGTACCCACACATGAGAATTGGGAGGTGACGTTCTGCAAATGACCTTGAAGAGACAAATATTGAAGATAATCTCCTGTGGCCATATGACCTGAGTAAGACTGAAAGAGACCTTTAATGTCCTTCTTACAATCCACCCACTGGGTGGCAACATTAATATAGAGACATTGCATAGATAAACATGAATCCCATAAAGATTTCCACTGCATAACCAAAGATGGTTCTAACAGAATAGTCACATTCAAGCTCCATGAGCAAGAACTGACCCACAGTGTGGAGAACAAGACAAAATATTGCAATCTGAAATTTCAGTCCCACAGACCATATCAGATCACACAGTCAGTGAGCAAGAAACAAAAAGAAAATCTATCCTAGTGTCCAGTGAGCCACGATGGTAAGTGCTGCCCCCCATTTGGTATAGGACCCGATAACTGTCCAGTAAGTGTGCATTGGTCACAGTAGATGTCAAACAGTGGGAAACACAGAAGTTTGTCAGTCTGTAAACCACTATCCTGGGTCATCAAGCCACAGTTAAAGTCACCTCCCCCCAAACCACTAATCTAGAGGTGTGTAAAAAGGGCTGAATCTCAATGAACAACTCTACCCTTGTTCTTTGGTTTGGGGTGCATACACCATAATAAGGTGCAAATGAGCCATGTGAAAAGACACATCCAAAGCCAAGGCTCCACAAGGGCAAATATCCACCAGTCAAGTAATATGCATATTAGTGGCATTAAACAAGATACCCATCCCATCACAGCATTCCGTCCAGATGGACCAAAAACAGGACCCTTAGTTCAGAGCCTTGAGGCATGAGTTAAATCAAATTGTGGTTTAAGGTGAGTGTCCTGTAAAAAAATGACATGAGCAGCTAAGGAGCGTAAAGCAGAAAATGCAGCAATCCTCTTCTTATAACCCCTTATGCTGTTCACAATGATTGTGATCACCTGCAAAGACCCCATTAGACAGAACAATAGGTGAAAAATTAAATACAGCTCAATAATTTAACCAAATCCTGTGACTTGGTCTTAATCCTGGAATGGGGGAAAAACAGGGTCAGACTGAGAAGTGTCCATGTCCGAGGAGACATCCTGATGTGAGGACTGCATTGAAGAAGCATCAGAATCACCATACTCAACATCATTATCTCCCTAGCCAGCAGTAGAAGCCAGAACACCAAACCTCTTTTTGTGGATGAGGGCATCAGCCTCTTGTCTACCCTTAGAACAAGGAGTGCCTGCCATTTTGGAGTGGCATTTTTTACTCTTGAGTGCAATGACTTGAAAAGGAGGAGGTGTTGGGGGGGAGCATGTCAGAAGTCAAAATAAACTGCTCAGGGTGCACCACCAGAGTACTAGGGGAAGTAGAACCCAGCACGGGATGTGCCACCAAGACATTAGCAGGGGAGCTGGGAGCAGGGGTTTCATAGTTTCATAGTTTAGTATGAGTTCAGGAGGTATTTCTACCTTTTAAGAACATGCCACCTTTTTATGGGTGGAAGCTAAATTTTAGGTCACCTTTGTAATTATCTAAATTATTTTTAAATGATGTTATAGTTTCACTATTAACCACATTGGATGGTAGGTTGTTCCAGATATTAACAATCCTTTGTGTGAACCAATTATTTATTTTTACAGTATTATTGGAGGTACCTTTAAGTTTTAATGTATGAGATCTAGTTGTTTTGTTATTTTTATTCCTTTCTAGGCCTATAGTTTCTAAAATTATGTCATTCTGGAATGTTTATAAGTTAGACATAAATCACCATGGAGACACCTGTAGTCCATTGAATAAAGATTTGTTGCTTTTAATCTACTTTCATAGTCTAAATTATACAATCCATTTATTTTCTTAGTTGTTTTTCTTTGAATGTTTTCTATAAGTTTTTTGGTTTTGATTAAGAATGGTGCTACTACTGAGCTACAGTATTCTAGGTGTGGTCTAACTAGACTTATATATAATGGCAATAAAACTTTAGCATCTCTGCTTTTAATATTTCTGAGTATACAGTTTATGTTTTTATTCCCTTTTTTAACAGCTGAAATTGTATGAGTATTGAAACTAAAGTCGTTAGAAATAATAACACCTAGATCCCAGAGGACCAGCAGGAGGAGACAGGTACATGTCAGCAACAGGACTACGGGAAGGAGACAAAGGAAATGTGGTGGGGGGCAACCTCTGGGACCTGGGAAGGAAGAGGAGGCAAGGAACCAGGGGTGGAATCATGGTCCAGAACCATGACTTCCTGCTGGGCATGGGAAACAAGGTATTTCTGAGGGACAGCATGCCCCTTATTATGGGACGACCAAGGACATAAGGCATAAGAATGTCTCCAGTGGTCACACAGGTTACAGCAAAATTAATTTTAACAGTCTTTTGCTAGATGTCCAAGGGTAAGACAGTGGCCTCACACTATTGCAAGCATTGCTAAGATGGGACCTGGAACTACACTTCAATTAAGACTTCAGTTGGCCCTGAAAAAGCAAACTGTAGTCAAAGCCGATATGGCTGTGCCAAGCTATTACCTGTCCCAGTGTGAGAGCGGTGGCAGCACGTGGCCTGTAGAGCACTGGTGGTGAGCAATGGACCACCAGCAGTGACATCAGAGCAGGTCATGGAGTGGCGATGAGCAGTTGCCCTTCAAAACATGGTGGCGTCAGCGACACTGAGCATGCACGATACTTGCACATGCACAGCGATTGCGAAAGTGTGCCTCCAAAGTAGTGTACCATGGGGAGGGGGAGCTCATTCTGTAGAGAGGAGCTCCATCACGGATGACAGCTGCTGTACAGTCAGCACTGTCATGACTTTGCCAAAGCACCATAGGGGAACACAAGGTCACTTTCTGGAGCTGACCCCCTGTTCTCCTATGATGATGGCATAATGTCTGAGGAGCTCCACCCACACAGCCATAAAAAGTACCTTGATCTCTCCCAAGGTAAAAAGAGCAGGGGAGATGTACAAAACCAAAATCAGACTGCAACAATTTAATCTGAATCTTCCAACACCCTCTCCAGATGTGTTCAGAGTCATTTAGGGGTTTTGGATGCCCCCAAACCACACACCTGGGGTGAAAACAACTCAAAATGCCTGACACCTTAACTCCTTCATTCCTAAAGTTCACAGTTACAGTACAGATAAATGGTCATGTGAGAGGAACAGGAAGAAAAGGTGTCTAAACTGTAGATGTCTTATGAGCATGATAATAGCCCCAGAATCTTCCAAGTCCTAAAATGAGTTTAAAACTTACATCAAAAGTGGTGTCCCCAACATGAAGTAGGGCATAAATGTCAGAGGACTGGAACAGGCATGAATCTTTCAACAGAATCTGGGCAATGAAAACATGATCAGTGGGCAGATCCTGGCCACTTTTGTAAAGAATGTGAACAGCTTTCCGACAGGAAGCTGGTTCCCTTGCACTCATGAATAAATCAATGAATTGCCAAGGGTAATATGAAGTCAAATCAGGGGAGCCTGGATCAATCAAGTCAGGATCCACAGGTAGATCTAGTTCAGAAAGACCAGAGTGAACAGAAGGTGAATCTCCAGGTCATAATAGGAGGGGAGCAACAACCAATGAGGGAGACATCCCTTCCTCAACAACTGCATCCACCACTGAAAGGGCATCTGCTGCCAGCTCCCCAAGAGGAAAGAGACACAGGAGTAACATCCATGGAAGCAGCAGACTGCTCTGCAGGCTGCTGCAAAATGCTCAACAGCTCTGGTAAGGAACGATAAGGCAATCCAGAGCACGTCACAGATTCAGGCACAGAGGGTGCTACTGTGGCATGATATCTTTGCACCACAGCATCAGAGTCATCCAGTGTCCATTGCCCCATTTCCAAACATTTCCAGCCTGTGTCCTGAAGGGCTCAGCTGGACAATTAAGCAGGAAGAGATTGCTTAGCATTCATTCTGGTAGGGCCAGGCAAAGGTACAGACAGTCTAAGAGTGTTTACGTCCACCACTGTGGACTTCGCAGCACCTGCTGTGCTGGGACAGCAGGCTGAAGAACCTGTGACAGGTTGGTGTGGCTTCTCCAAAGACGGAGCCCGCACTTGCAAACAATGTAAATCTTTGGCAAAGTGAATCTCCCTCACCACAAGCTGGTCAAGCAAAGCTTGCATTCTCACCTCCAGGGCAGCATGCAGAGCTCATTCCTGAGCAGTCACAGCCATTGGTACTTGCATTGAAACATCAACCATAGATGCAGCAGGAGACTCAAGGAGTTCTGAAGGAAGATGCCATTCCATAGAAGATAAGACCTCATGATCTGGCATGCCCAAAGCAGAGATCAATACCCCAGATGCCAGGATTGCAGGTTCATCCACTGCAGCAGAGCCGAGATCAGCCATCTTGCAAATATGGCTAAGGGTTCCCTCTCCTAGAAGAGTAGGGAAATGTCCATGGTATCTTGGCCAGATTTCCCCCCTTTCACTAATAATTTGACCAACAGCTTATATCTGTTTTTTTTAATCAGTTTTCACCAGTACACATATTCCCCTTCTCTTTCCCCCCAGGGTGCACCTGGAAGTGAGCCACATCTCAGTGTGCCTCTCCTGGTCACAAGCTTTTACTTAAATAAAAAATAAATACATGCGATAATAACTGTATATGATGTCATACACAGTTATTATGGTAATTGATCACACTAATAATCAGAGTGATGGGGGCACTAGTCATAAACTATTATTGGATTAAAGGGAAGAATCTTTTTTACACTCTGAATGGAAAACACTGCTAGAGCAGCAGAAGTAGAAAAGTCAGAAGATTAGTAGGATTTATGAACAACAATGTTGGTTTTAATGCCCCAAGTGTTGTATTATGAAAAAGACCGTGAAAACGGAACTGTGAGTTAAGGCAATGGGAGGCAGTGGGGTCTAATGTTTAAAGCACAGGTTTGGGAATCAGAAGAACAAAGTTCAAATCACACCTGAACCAGGTATTCATAGTATAACTTTGAGGTAGTTGCTTTAATCCCCCGCCTCCCATGCTTCAGTTCTCCCAGATGTGTAAATGAGTAAAAGTTGAACCCCACTGAAAAAGGGGTGTTGCATCTCAGTTAGGCTATCCCTGGTAAATGAACTACAAAATGAAATAAATACAGTAGGTGAACCTCTTGCTGAGATTTTTTTAGGGCTCTTTAGAAAAGTAGTGGTGCTGGAGGATTGGGTGACAGTAAACTGACTGAATCACAGGGCTCAATTTGAGCTCATTAATGTAATGGCTTTATATATTAATTTTCTCTGCAAGTAATTGTCAAAATTCCTGTAATCCAGCACTATTCACTTGGTAACAACAAGACTTATGAGACTACTATGTGATAAAACTTTTAAAATAAGTCTAAAATTTCAAAGTAAGTAAAGTATTTCCATCATCAGCATCAATTTATTGGATGGCAAATTGAGAGAAAAAACTCTCATTTACAATTGCTTCCAAATATAGTATAAACACAATAATTAAACAAATGTACAATGGTTATGGATGTTAATTTGTCATGACAGTCATACACATCATGGATTCCATGAGGTTTGGACTTTATTCAGGACTTCCACGACTTTCACTATTGTCATCAAAACATAGCAATGATGACAGTGCCACAAAGTTTACTAATGATTTCATGAACAACCAATGAATTATTAAAGCCTCATCCATGTCAAACTTACATCCTTAAAAATGATTTACAGTTAACAAGTTTGTTCCATACAAGTTAGGAATCATTAACAATTCATCCAAAACAATTACAGTGACTACATACAGTATAAGCCTACCAATAGCAGTCTTAAAATGAGAGAAGGGCAGTAAAGTGTCTGCATTAATTTTTTTCCTTATCGTTTCCCATGTGCAGGGGACAGAAACAGCAAGGGTATAATCTCCAAATTTATTTTGATATCTAGGAATGCAGTAAGTTGGAAATTTAGTGGACCTAAGACTATATTTTAATTCTGTACTATATTCATTCAAAGATTTTACTCACCAGTTTCATTCGTGATCTCCCCCTTAGGGCATCGTATGCAGTCAAAACAGCAGATTGGCTGTCCTGTGTTGGCAACTTTCCTGGATCCATGATGACATGATTCATTGCAGACTGAGCGTGGAATCTGAGAAAAGAAAATACTAGAGCAGTATGTTTTAAAAACTAAAAAAAAAGAAAAAGTGCATGTTTCTGAGACATCAGATACTTATGAATATCACATTGGGAGTGGTTCCAAGAAATTCAACAGACAGCAACATTTGCCTTGTGCTCTGTCAATGTTCTTAATAACAAACTTTAGCCAGAGCCTATATGGCTGCAAAATGATATTAGTGATAGTAGTGAAAAGGAAACAAAACATCTAGCACAGATGAAAGATTGTGTGCTACAGTTCCTGGCTGACACAAACATATGTGTTTGTATATGTGTGTGTGTGTGTGTGGGGGGGGTATATAGATTGTATGATATCCAAATGTGCACAGACTTTTATACTAACAGGAAGTATTAAAAAACTATTAAAACAACACAGATCCACTAGCAGAAGCACAGTTGCTCTGAAATTCTTGTTTGAGTCCCACCACTGCCACTTGTAGAAACATAGAAACATAGAATTTGACAGAGATAAAGACCGCTTGGCCCACCCAGTCTGCTCATTTCCCTGTCTACTGGATAAGCTGCAGATCCTAGTTAACCAGCAGCCAACTTCTTCCTACCCTCACCCCCTAGAATTGCCTTATGACTGTCCCATGCATGCTTGAATTCCACCACTGTTTTTGACTCCACGACCTCCTCCGGAAGGCCGTTCCCTGCATCCACAACCCTCTCTGTGAAAAATACTTCCAATTACCTCTGAGCCGCCTCTATCTTCAAATTGTGCCCTCTTGTTCTTGCACACATCTTTTTTTGAAAGATGCTACCCTCTTGGACTTTGTTGATTCCCTTGAGGTACTTGAAAGTTTCTATCATGTCCCCCCTCTCCCTCCTTTCCTTGAGGCTATACATATTAAGCTCCTTAAGTCTCTCTTCATATGTCTTCCAGTGCAGGCCGTGCACCATTTTAGTTGCCCTCCTCTGGACAGCTTCCATCCTGTCTATGTCTTTGCGAAGACTGGGTCTCCAGAACTGCACGCAGTACTCCAGATGGGGTCTGACCAGCTGTCTGTAGAGAGGGATAATAACTTCCTGTTTTCTACTGGTGATGCCTCTCCCTATGCATCCCAATATCCCCCTAGCCCTCCTTGCTGCCCTCTCACATTGCTTGCCCACCTTTAGGTCATCTGATATGACTACCCCCAGGTCCCTTTCCATTTTTGTTGTTGTTAGTATCTCACCCCCCATTGTGTACTCTTCCCCTGAGTTTTTTATTTCCCAGGTGCATTATCTTGCACTTCTTAGCATTGAATCTAAGCTGCCATACATTTGACCATTTCTCTAACCTTGTCAAGTCCATTTTCATCCTTTCCACCCCACCTTGTGCATCAACTCTGTTGCAGATCTTTGTGTCATCTGCAAAGAGACATACTTTTCGTTCCAGTCCCTCTGCAATGTCACTTATAAAGACATTGAAGAGGACCGGTCCTAATACTGAACCCTGCGGTACCCCACTAGTAACCCCCCTTTCATCAGAGTGGGCTCCATTTACTATTACTCTCCGTGTCCTATTCTCCAGCCAATTTTTTACCCAGGCTGTCATCTTGGGACCCACTCCCAGGCTAGCTAACTTGTATATTAATCTTTTGTGTGAGACTGTGTCAAATGCCTTGCTAAAGTCTAGGTAGGCCATGTCCACAGCCCCTCCCTGATCTACTACTTTGGTCACCCAGTCAAAGAAATCTATCAGATTTGTCTGGCATGACCTTCCTGCTGTGAATCCATGCTGCCTTGGGTGCTGTGCCCCTCTGGCCTCTAGATACTCGACAATTCTTTCCTTCAGAAGTGATTCCATCATTTTCCCTACCACTGAGGTTAAACTAACAGGTCTGTAGTTTCCTGCTTCTTCCTTGCTCCCACTTTTGTGAAGGGGAATCACATCTGCCCTCCTCCAGTCCTCGGGTACCACCCCATCCTCCCATGATTTGTTAAAGAGGGTAGTCAGTGGTATCACAAATTCTACCCTTAGTTCTTTTAGAATTCTGGTATGAATCCCATCAGGCCCCATTGCTTTGTCCACCTTCAGTTTTAAGAGTTCTTTCAGAACCCTTTCTTCTGTAAATGGGCTGGTATCAACATCTGTATCCAGAGTGTTTCTACTGTTTGTTTTAGGTACCTCCCCCTCTTCCTTTGTAAATACTGAGCAAAAATATTTGTTTAGTATCTCTGCCTTTTCACAGTCACCCTCTGCCCACCCCCCTTTATTAAGCCTCACTATCCCTCCCTTGGTCTTCCTTCGCTCCCTGATGTACCTATAAAGGTTTTATCCCTTCTTAACTGGAGTTGGCTATCTTTTCTCGGTTTGGGCCTTTGCTGTTCTGACTGCCTTCCCAGCTTCCTTTTTGCTTTAACGGATACAGTTCTCTGTCCTGCTCCTTCTGTGATTCCTTGTACTTCCTGAATGCTTTCTTTTTCTCTTGAACCTTCCTGCCTTCCTTTGAGAACCATAGTGGCTTCTTACATCGTTTGTTTTGTTTATTTGCTTCACACAATGGCTTGTTACCTCTGTGATGGCAGTTTGTATTATTCCCATTGTTCTTCCACCTCCTTCCTGCCCATTTGCTAGTGCATTCCTTAGGCACTCACCCATTTTGGCAAAGTCAGCCCTCCTAAAGTCCAGTACTTTTGCCTTTGTATGGCTTCACCCTATTGCTGTGTTTATTATGGAACCATACTGTTCGATGGTCGCTAGTCTCAGATGGCTACCCACTTCTACATCTGTGATCCTCTCTTCATCTCTATTTGAGAGAACCAGGTCTAAGATTGCTCCCTCTTGAGTGGGCTCCAATACTAGTTGTCTAAGACATGCCCCCTGTAGGGCATCTTGAGTAACCCCACTCTTCGAAGTGGCTGCTGCAACTGCACTCCAGTTAACATCTGGCATATTCAGATCACCCATCAGCAATATCTCCCCTTTTTCTGCCATTCTAAGTATACTTTCTATCATTTCCTTGTCCATTTCCTCCCCCTGAGAAGGGGATCTGTAAACAACCCCTGTGCGGATTGTGGTGCCATTGCCGGTCTCCAAATTTTCCCACAGTGCTTCTTCTCCTCCCTGTTTTCTCTTTTGTTCTGTTGCTTTGATTCCTTCCCTTATATAAAGAGCTACTCCTCCTCCTCTTTTACCTTCCCTGTTCCTCCTGTAGATAGTGTATCCTGGTATGTTTACGTCCCAGTCATGGTTTTGTGTGTACCATGTTTCTGTGACTGCCATGATATCCAGATGTTCCTCCTCCAGCAAGGCCACTAATTCAGGAAGCTTGTTACTCAGACTGCTGGCATTGGTACTCATTGCTCTCCATTTTTTGGTGGCTTTACCTTCTGTTGCAGCATCCCCCACTGACCTTTCTACCTAGGTCTTTTTCTCATTTAGTACCCTGTTTTGTATGGAGAGGCTGGGATTTTCCTGCTGCTTATCAGTGCCTCCCCCCTTGACTAGTTTAAAAGCTTGCCAATGAAGCATTTAAACTGATTTCTCAAAAGACTTGCTCCCTTCCTGGACACTCGTATAATCGTTCATAACATACACACAAGTGCATACTCTACCTGTTTATACTGCACCTGCTCCTATGGATAAACTAAAGGCTTTATTCTCCAAAACTACAGTATGAGCCCCTTACCTTTCACAAGTAATAGATACATACCGAACTTGCTTGTGTCATGCCTGGCTCATTGAATAAACAGATGGTTTCATGCTCAAATGCTATCTGACTCTTACCTTTCACCAAAACTACATTCATCACAATATGGGGAATACCTATCCTGTACTGGTCCCTAAGGATGAAGAGAAGTTGGCAGTCTCTAGAGCTGTCAGTCCCTCACATCTTACCATCACTAAAAACAGATCTACCAAGCTGCAGTGACATCCCCAACAGTAATGTCCCCCACAGTGATGCAACCACAATGACATCCCCAACGCATTCCAATGACGACTGGTATTATGGTGACACCAACTGACACACTTGTACACCGTAATGTGGGCGGCTTTCCCCCATACCCCCCACTTTAGATATCTAACTCCATGTTGTGCAGACAGTGGAGTTAGGTGCATGTCCCTCATCACTGCAAAGTCTGTTGCTGTGCAACACACTTCAATGCAATGTCCATCACTGTTGAGGTGTTACTGTGGGGGGTTACCCTTCAGCATGCCGCTGTGCTGTAGGTATAAAACTAAAAACCAGATCATAGTTAGGAAAAGCCTGCACTGTCTCTACCCACACTGTGTCTATCTCTGTGGATAAACTGAAGGTTTCAGTTTTTAGCGATGTCAGTCCCTCACCTTTTTTCAACACTAAATCCATTATTTTGTAGGGAAGATTGCACTGTATCTGCCCACTTTGTACCTGTTTGGATAATCAAAGCACTTCAGGCTCCAGAGTTGTCAGTGTCTCCTGTCACCAACACTAAATATATCACAGTACGGAGAAATCTTGCACTCTACATGTGTCAGTGGATAAACGGGTCTCCAAAGCTGTCAGTCATTCACTTATCAGCATTACTACATTCATTACAGGGTAGACAAAGCCTGAACTGTACCTGTCCCTGTATGAACTGGGGGCTCCAGAGCTGTCAGTCCCTCAACTTTCATCACTGTTACATTCATTAGTGTGGAGAAAGTCTCTACTCTACCTATCCCTGTGGATAAACAGAGGACACCAGAGCAGTCACTCTCCCACCTTTAACCACCTCTACATTTCATCACAGTGTGGAGAAATGCTACACTGTACCTGCATCTGTTGATAAATGGGGCTTGAGAGCTGTCAGTCCCTCACTGATCAACATCACTACATTCACCATATGGAGTCTCTACCCACACTGTACCTATCTTTGTGGATAAACTGAGGATTTCAGTTTCCAGTGATGTTAGTCCCTCACCTGTCACCAACACTAATCTCATTATATTGTAGGAATGCTTGCACTGTAGCTGCCATTTTCTACTATGCAGAAAAAAAATAGCATGTAAAATAAAAGAATACCATTAAGTTACACAAAGGCTGAAAGTAAACTATCAGTATAATCAAGGGTTAAAACTTAGTTCTGTCTGTAAGGAGGAAGGGTGTGAGTGAGCCTTTGCAGCAGAAAGAGTTGTCAGGAGCTTCTGGCAAAGTTCTGCCAAGACACACACACACACACACACACACACACACACACACACACACACACACAATATATATATCCTTTAGTGCCAGTTTGCATACATTTCTTTTATACTGCAATTATTTTCCAGTTTGCAAATGAATTCTTTTTTATTACAATATAAAAAATTAGACAGCATTCCTCCTCAGTATTTAAGAGTCTGGGCTTTGAATTACACGGGCCGAATTCTGAGTTAAAAACCTCTCTTAAAGAGCTATAAAAGCAGGAGGGCATGTACAGCAGTAACTGGACTATCTGTAATTAGACAGTAGTCTGTTGAATGAGACACTGAGAGCTTCACAGCTTCAATAAGGGAACCTCCAGTATACTTGTATGCTTCTTCTTTTCAGCAATAAAAACAAGCTGAAACTAGTAACCATGTTGTCACGCAAGTCCTGTTATGAATGAATTAAGATTGAAATACATGTACTGATATTGTGAACCTCATTCCTTACTGGAAAACACTGACTAACAGTAAAAAAAAGTAATGCAGTAAGGTGAGGCAAGGCAAATTTTATTTTTCAGGCATCCAATCCAAGAGGCTCTGGGCACCGTACAATAAATACATCAAAACATTAAAAACATTATAAATAAATCAGCATTCCAGTTAAAACTTCAATCACAAACATTCAATGGGTCTAATTATCAGCAGATTTCTAATATCATAATAAATACTGTATCTCACAAACATTATTTACAAAACATTCTGGGAATGCCCGGCTAAATAAAAAGGTCTCTTAGTGATGGAGGAAGTGAATTCCACAGGACAGGACTGGTGACACTAAAAGCGCTGTCAACGGCAGTTTTTAACCTCGTCCTGGGAATCACAAGGAGGCCCATAGAGGTGGATCGGAGGGAGCGGGGCAGCCAGTGTTAGAAGGTTCAACTGATAGTCAGGGCCCAGTCCATGCAGGGCCTTAAAGGTGAGCAAGCTCACCTTAAAGATAGCCCTCCATTGAACAGGTAGCCAGTGCATGTCACACAGCACTGGGGTGATATGACAGTGTTTAGACTGTCCTGTCAACAACCTGGCAGCTGCATTCTACACTAATTGCAGCTGATGGAGGGTACCTCCAGAGACCCTGAGGTAGAGTGCATTACAGTAGTCAAGCCTAGATGTCATGAATGCATGCACCAAGGTGGGGAGGTCCATGGGTAGAACCTAGTGTTTGAGCCTTGCGATATTCCTCAGGTGAAAAAAGCTAGGCCAGACAATGGACAACACCTGAAATTCAAATGTCAATCCACTGTCAGGGATGACACTAAGATCACACACCCTAGAGGATGTCTTCAATGGCACAGATCCCAGAAACAATCCAGTCTCTGCACCAGAGGCCATCCTATCACATTTCCTGTTCGACTCCACTACCAGTACCTCAGTCTTATCGGGGTTCAGTTACAACCAGCTAGAGATCATCCAGTCATTAATATCAGCCAGGCAGTTTTTCAGTATGTCCGCTGCATTGGATATCACAGAGGAAAAGGATAGATACAGCTGGGTATCATCGACATAGCAATGAAACTCCAGACCATGCTTCCTAATGATCTCTCCCAGGGGCAGCATATACATGGCAAACAGCATCAGTGACAGTAAACAGACTGCTAAACATAGGAATTGCAATAACATTCCAATATAATGAAGGTTGTTGGTAATCTGCAGAGGGTCCATTTTTCTATGTGAAAATAACACATCTGCAGAGATCCACCTTGCAGCCATGAAAATCACATTAATTCTGTTAGTCCTGTTCCACAGAAGAGCTAAAAATGAATATGAACAAGTTGTTCAGTTGCCTAAATAAAGGAGTTCAGAAAGCAATGAGAAAGGAAGAGCCAGGCTTCTCAGCACAAAGACTTCAGCCTTTTCCTAACAATTAGCTGTATACTAGCAAGTGAGAATCTGGATGACCCGATCTCCGCAAAGACATAGACAGGATGGAAGCTGTCCAGAGGAGGGCAACTAAAATGGTGCAGGGTCTGCACCGGAAGTCGCATGAAGAGAGACTTAAGGAGCTTAATATGTATAGCCTCGAGGAAAGGAGGGAGAGGGGGGACATGATAGAAACTTCCAAGTACCTCAAGGAATCAACAAAGTCCAAGAGGGTAGCATCTTTCAAAAAAGAGGTGTGCAAGAACAAGAGGGCTCAATTTGAAGAAGATAGAGGCGGCTCAGAGGTAATTTAAGGAAGTATTTTTTCACAGAGAGGGTTGTGGATGCATGGAGCGGCCTTCTGGAGGAGGTTGTGGAGTCAAAATCAGTGGGGGAATTCAAGCATGCATGGGATAGTCATAAGGCAATTCTGGGGGGTGGGGGTAGGAAGAAGTTGGCTGCTGGTTAACTAGGGTCTACAGCTTATCCAGTAGGTAATGAAATGGGCAGACTGGGTGGGCCAAGCGGTCCTTATCTGCTGTCAAATTCTATGTTTCTATGTTTCTATGAGAAGGGAAAGAACCTGATGGGAAATTCCTGAGCTTTGCCCAGACAGAGAGTCAGAAGATATGAATCATGTTCTTTCAGGCTCTGGTGGCCTCTGTCCTGTTAAAAAGGACTCTTCTATCAAAAGCTGATGAAAAAAGCCCTTCAGGTACTTCTTCTTCAGCTCTTGCCCTAAGATTTCTACTTTTAAAGATGAAACAAAGTCATTCCATGCTCTCATGAATGCAGTTTTTAAGTCAGAACAGAAATTGATGCCATCATTACACACTAATACAATAGTGTGGAAACCCTCTGTTATGGAGAAGCTGGCATAGGAGTTAAACATTTAAATCTTGATTTAAAACAAAAATTAGACAAATCCACTGCCCTTATCTGTTTAGAGGCAGAGAGACATGTAGACACACAGATAGGCAGACAGGCAGACAGACAGACTGACAGACTGATAAATAATGTCTGTGGATGGATGGAATGATGGCTAGATAGCTAGATAGTCAGAGAGATAGATACATAAGTTGGATACTGTCTGTAGATAGACAGACAGACAGACAGATTACAGGAAACAGACAGACAGCTAGACAGACAGATTCGGGTAGAGTAGACACTTTAATGCTAATATTTTGTACCTTAATAACTTTTCTGTCATTTGACTGATTCTTCTGAAATGTGTCATGCACAGAGTTGGTTTTCTGGATCTTGAAGTGTGAGGGATTTGCTTGTTTCTTCTAGGATAGTGTATCCTCCATTAGGGCAAGATTGCTCCAAGTGGTCTGGTTCAGCCCAGCAGGCTGCAGCCCAGGAGTCAGGGTCAGCTCAGTGTTCCTGGGAAGAGTCTTGGTTGCTCACAGTAAACAAGAAACATTATGTGAGGTGATCTCTGAGCTGTGCCCAACTTTTTGTAGTCTGGATCCAGGCCCAGCGTGACTACTACTGAGTTGCATATGCCAGTTGGGTCCAGTCTTTGCTGAGATTGTCCAATCTTCTTTGTCAGATGTTTTTTTTTTTCCAAAGGCATTGAAAAGTGCTTTGGTAAAACCTCAGCTGAAAAAGCCATCATTGGAACTGGACATCTTGATGAATTACAGTCATGTCTCTAACCTTCCCTTTTTGGGAAAGATTACCGAGAAAATGTTTGTGGTGTAGCTCGAGGTACACCTCACTGCCTTGAGCATCTATGAGCCCTTCCAGTCTGAGGTTAGGGCAATGCACAGCAAAGAGACAGAGCTGGTTCAGGTGCTCAATAACTTGCTCAGGGCAAGGGATAAAGGGAGAGCAGTCAATTCTTGTTCTCCTTGATCTCTCATCAGCATCTGATACAGTGGACCATGGGTTGTTGCTTGACTGACTCAGGGGATATGTAGGACTCATTGGCAAGATCATTGGTTGCTTTGAGTCCTATCTTAAAGACAGGAGTCAGGGTTGTGACGAGGCACCAGGAAAGGCCTCCTGGTAGGCCCAAGGGCAAGATTAAAATTGTCCAGGGATCAGGCATTTGAGGTTGCAGCTCTGATCCTATGGAATTCCTTACCTAGGTCTTTGGAGGGAGGCCCCCTTGGCTCAGTTGAGGTCTTTCAATGGGGCTGAAAACTTTTTTGTTCAGGCAAGCACTTTGAGATTAAGTGGGTATGTTAGCTATAAGTATTTTAATTTGTTTTTAGTGTTTTCTTTGTATTTAACAGGGTTGTGTGTTTTTTTGTTTGGTCTTATATTTTGTGTTTTACTGTTTTTGTAATGGTGCCCTGGACCTCCAGGGAAGGGCACCACCAATAAATAAAACTACCACTACTACTCTTGATCCTGTAATTCTAATAATGATTGGTTTAGTGGGTGAAAAGTAGAGGTGTGCAGAGTTTTGAAAACTTCAATTCACAATAACTTTGTAAAATCCTGCAACTTCGTGAAGATACTTGCACTTCACAAAGTCAGACTTCAAGATATTGGTAACTTAGTGAAGTTGCAAATAAATAACTTTGCTGCTGGGGTTCATTGGGACTTCACAAAATGGCTGAATCATTCAGTGCAGTTGCTGCATCATGTAACCTGCAGATCATATGGTTACATTGCTGCGGGAAACAAATGAAGGGCCAGATATTCAGAAGCAGACACAGGCAAAGTGTTTATTGCTGCACTGCTGTGTGCACCTGTGCCAGTCCCACAGCAAGCTACATTCAGAGACATAGTGTCGGTGCTATGCCTCTGAATATAGAGTGTGCTCCACACAAATGACAGGTGAGTGCAGTGCAGTAGGAGGTGCAGAGCTGAATATAGACTCCTCAGTTTGGAGCAAGGAGTCACAGATAGGGATGCAGCAAAGTTTTACTATACCCGCAAAGTTAACTTGAAGTGCCCAACTTCGAATTTGCATAACACTACGCAAATTTTCTATTGGAAGGTCAAAATCCACCTATAATGGATTTCATGTTGTGGACTTAGAGTTAACTTTGAGTTACAGTTCGAGAAGGTGAAGTTTGGAAGAAACAGCCCACAGATCACATGTCTGACTGTCTGCAGGTCACATGATGCAGGTAGGCAGGTAATTAGGCAGGACGTCAGTGAACTAGTCTCACTTTCTCTTTCAGAAAGAGCTAGATAGAGTGCTTACTGTGTGCTAAGTGCTACTCAGTTAATTTTCAGATTTTTCTGCTGCAAATTTTTTTTGATCCTTTTGTTTACATTTTCCTGAGTTGATTTGAAATCTTAGTTTAAAAAAGTGTTTTTTTCACTAGTTGTACTTTTTAGTACTGTTACTAGTAGGTTTTGAGTTAGTTTAATAATTACATTTAAGTTTTTTTAAGATGGATAGAGGTGGGCAAAGTGGTGGGCAGCAGGGACCCCGAATGTGTGGTGGCCTGGGGTGACCAATTTGCCTCTACCGAGATAGTGTTTTACCTCCTGTGCTCCCCCACAGTCAAGTGTTTCCACTTGAAGTGGATTTGTGGTGTCTGAAGCAGCAGCAGCTGCTGCATCTTCAGACATGAGTGTCGACACTGCCAGCCCTGCAGCACTGGTGGCTATCAGTGACCCCAAGCAGAAGGAGCAGCAGCAGCTGGAACAACAGAAGCAGCAGGAACAACAGCAGCTGCAGCTTATTGCCCCTCCCTTAAATGCAGAAGACAGGAGACAATATCTTATGCCCCCCCCCACTGCCTGTGCCTGGTCCTCCCCACAGCTTGTCAGTTTGGCATGTTTTCATCTCATTCCCAGGTGACTCGACAATTGTAAAATGCAAGCTGGCAGAATGCTTGTTTATCATGGTCACAAGAGCAGCCACATAGGCATGGGTGGCAATGAACCCACCTGTTAGTGCATCACCGTGCCCAGTGGGAGGTGACAATGCAGAAGATAGCAACCATTTCTGCTGTGGAAGAGGTGGCCAAAGAGAGAGTGCGTCAGCCTGCGTGGCATCAAGGTTGAAAGGAGAGGGCAGAACCAGTAGTGGATCCCGCAGGTGACCCATCCCAAATTCCTCCCACACAGGCTGACCTTGACATCATATGGAGTGAGGTTGAAGCAGTGCATAATGTCATGGACCAAGCTTGCCAGCAGCTGAACCGAATAGAGGCTCAGCAAGCAGAAATGATAAGCATGTTACACATGCTTACTGGTCAGCCCCACCACCCCCCAGGCCCCATAAAAAATTATAAAAGTTAACAAAATCTACCCATAAAAAAACTGTGGCAATGAAATGGGGGTGTACTGCATGATTTTGGGTGTTGTGCAAACTTGGACTTTGACTGAACATCACAATCTATGATTATGACTTCAGGGTCATCAACAGACACAGCTACATCAGAACTTTGAGGAGGGCGTGACTGTTTACCTACAGCCACCTTTACTTTCTTATTGTCCGGTTCCCAAATGGGGTTGCTAGCATCCTCATCATAATCATCATCATCCACAAATTCACTTTGGATGCTGTCCTGTGGAGATATTCCAACTACAGACTCATTATGATCATCCACACTTTTTTCGCCAATATTTATTTTATTTTTTATTTATTTGTATATTCGGAAACAACCTTTGAGTATACACTCTTTCACAAAGGTTCCACATCAGGATGTGAAACAGCAGAGACATAACAAAAACTTGACAGTTAATACAAAACATAAGATTGCTATGTAATATAGAAAATAGATAAATAATACATCTGAGTAACCTAGACAACTGAAATTAAATAGAGGGAGGAGATTCCCAATTAGCAATGTATGGCACAGCTGCCCCAGGGGGGCATGTAAAGGTAAAGTAATGGAAAGGGTAGGAGAAAGAAAGGGGGAAGAGTGTGAACAAGGTTTTCCAGTTAACAACAAGCAGCATAGCTGCCCCAGGGGGGGTTGTCATGGTAGAGTATTGGAAAGGGTAGGAGAAAGAAAGGGGGAAGAGTGCAGACGAGGGGTAGATTAGAGAGAGAGAGAGCGAGAGAGAGAGAAAGGGATTGGCAGAAGGAGAATATTTAGGGGGGAGGGTTGGTGGAAAGGGGAGGTGTTGGAGGAGTATACAGGGGAAGGAGTTGGAGGGAGCTGGGGGGTGGCAAGGGATGGCAGGTGGGGGTCCAGGGTAGGTAAAACAGGAGGAAAGCTCAGACAGATGAGGGGGTATCTGGGTTGATGATATGGATTCAGGTAAGGGAGTCAGAGGTGTTTAAGAGGGGGTATCCAAGTAGAAGATATGGATTCAGGTAAGGCAGTCACAGGCATATGAGTTCAGCAGGTATTGCTTCACTTCTCTTTTAAAGGACCAAACATTTGTTGTATTAAGAGTTGCAGCAGGGATCTCATTTAGCCATAGTGGAGCTCAGTACATGAAGGATCTTTGTCCTAGAGAAGTTCTACGAAATGGGACATCAAGCTGTGTTGTCACTGTTCTTTGTGGAATTGTATTTGGAGCTTGCTTCCTTTATCAGGTCTGCAATGAAGGAAGGGGTTAGGGAGAGCATGGCCTTTCTCCCTAGCAGACAAGTTTGGTATCTGATTCTGGATTGAAGTGGTAGTATGTGGGCCAGACCATCCAGGGTAGAATTGTGTGTGAAGTGGTCAGCATTTAGCAATAGTCTGCAAGTCTTGTTAAGGGCAGTGGCAACCCTTTTGAGAGCAGTATCAGTGGCAGTGCTGTAAACTACCAGCCCTAGCAAGACTTTCTTGGATGCAGATACGGAGTGGCCTGTCTTGACCCTTTGGGACCAAGAGGTTAGGTAGTCCTGGAACCATAGAGCAGCATTTGGGGAAACACCAAGAGCATGCAGTTCAGGCAAAAGGAGTGGGTGGCAGACTGTGTCAAATGCCTTTGTTAGGTCAATGAAGATGGACCCAACCAGTTTTCCCTCATCCAATGCCTTATGGACATACTCAGTGAAATCCACCAGTGCAGTGTCTGTACTGTGGAGTTTTGTTGAAAGCTGTGCTGCTCAGGACATTGCAGCTGGTATTTGTGAATATAGTCAGTAAGTTAGTCTGCCACAATCCTTTCCGGTGCTTTAGAGGGGAGAAGATAGATATGGGCCTGTAGTTTACGGTCAGTGACCTATCACCTCCCTTGTGCACTGGGGTCACCAGCGCTTGTTTCCAAGGAGAAGGGAATTTGGCAAGCTGAAGGAATTTATTGAAAATTGTAGTGATGGGAGTAATAACTTTGTTGATTGCCAATGCCAGCAGTCTCAAGTCAATGTTGTCAGACCTCATTCTGGTTTTCCCCAGGACCTTTCTAACATAACCCAGTGCTTCTTTGACAGTGACTCTCTTGAAGTAACATTGAGAGTGCGAGTTGATGTCCAGTGGGCATCTATTATCAATTTTGATAGGCTTGAGGTATTCAACTGGTAGAACAGAGCTAAGATCCATGAAGGTGAAATTGAACTCTTCGGCAATGGTTTGAGGGTCCATGGTGTTTGTGCCATTAATGTTTAACAGTGATGGCTGTGTTTTGTTGTCCTTTCCTGTGAGTGCCTTTATATTGTCCCAAAACCACCTCCCATCACCCAAGGTTATTTCCAATTGATTCTTGTAGAAATTAGCCTTAGCATTCCAGATGAGATGTATGCATTTGTTTCTGGCTGCCCTGTATCTTTGAAGGTCACTGGGCTTACTGAAGGCCCTGGCTTTATACCAAAGGTGTTCCCTTGCCCTCATGTGATCTTCAAGGTTGCTAGTAATCCATCCATTGTTATGTCCACGTGTTTTTCCTTTTTTGAGTGGAGAAAATCTGTCACAAACTCTATTAAAGTTATCAATAAAGTACTGGAGTGTTATGTTAAGGTCATGCAGTACCTTAAGGGGAGACCAATCAATCTGAGAAAGCTCCTCTTTGAAAGCTGAGAGCTGCCCTTCCCTGAGAATTCTGACATTCACAAAGACAGGTGGTGCTTTTTTGAATTTATTGGACCACAGTTGGGTGAAAGGGGAGTGGCTGCTTAGTAAAACCAGTAGTACCAAGACATTGGTAATCCTGTCAGGTGAGCTTGAAAGGAGACAGTCCAGGAGCATGTGCTTACCGGTCTTATGGTTCATTCTAGTGGGCTCTGTGACTAATTGTGTGAGGAGGGAGCTGGCTATGGTATCCTTCTGGCTGGCTGATTCATTACTGAGTCAACTGATGTTGAAGTCCCCAGTCACAATGAGCTTAGAGTTGTTGTTAATGCCAGCCAAGGACCCTAGTAGTTTAATTAGACCATCTTTGGACATTTTTGGTAGGAGGTAGATGCATGCAATGACCAGAGATTTTTTTATGTTCATCAAAAATAATTCTAACTGCTAGGAGCTCATGATCAATGCTGCAGGTTGAGATGGAGAACATGAACCCTTGTAGGGTGTTCCATAAATAAATGAGACAGCCACCACCTCTTTTCCCATTCCTATCACATTTAAAAGTATTGCAACCTGGGAGCACTATCTCATTATCCCTGACCCAGGTGCATAGCCAGGTCTCAGTCAGGCAAAGTATATAAGGGTTATGTAGGGTGGCCCACACCTGCAGTTGAGGCATCTTTGGAATTAGGCTGCAGATATTCATCGTAGGAAGTTTCAAGCCATTTCCTTTTGGCCCAGTATACCCTGGCCCACTCATGGGGTTTGGTTGCATTCTTGTTGTAGCAATATTAACCCATGCAGATAGTTATGTTTAGGAAAATGTACTATAGTAATCTTGTCCAAGGTACCAGGAGTCAAATATTGAAAAATAATCAAATCCTCAGGAAATAGTGAACTACAGGGGACGAGTAAACTGTTGTTACTGTAGATCAAAGACCCAGAATGTGTTAAATTCCTGAAGGTGATGAACATAGGCCTGGGGCATATGCAGGATGTAAAAATCTTTTGTTAGTGTCTTTCCTTTGTTCTCCAAAATGGTTGTGAATAAACCTCAAAGTATAACATAGACCCTTTAGGAACAAGTCAGACAGAAATGTGGATTCAGTGCAGCACTCCACAACTCAGAGCTTGTATAACAGATTTACTGACCTTACTTTTGCTTTTGATGACTTCCAAAAAAAGTTGATTTAAGAAGAGAATGCTAATATCTGGTGGCAATGTTTTAGAGTTTCTTAGTCCAGGAAACATTCATAGATGTCATGTCCAAGAACAATCCAGTTCCTCCAAGCAGAAACACATGAAAATCCACAAAAATATCTTAATGTTTTGATGGCCTAACCTCAAGATCAGAAGAAACATGAGACTGTGAGTCATCATGTTCAGAATCATGTTCAACTACTGTGGGGAGTGGCACATTAGCTACACTCAAGTCTTCTGACTCTACAATATTTTTGCCACCTGATAACTTTGTCCAGGTTGTAGCAATACTCATGCTGTTATCAGCCATGCCATCACTAACTTTACTACCAGCAGGGAGAACAGCATCTCCAACCAGCACTGAAGTGATTGATTTCACTATGAAATACAGAGTTGGAGAAATCCCTTTACTTGTAGCAACTACTACCTTTCCTTTCCTTTCCTTTCTGCTGCGTACTACCACAGCCACTACCACTCTTATCACTGCTAGATTTGCTAGCCCCTGATGAACCTTCCTCATCATCACAACTTCCACTGCTAATAGTCTTCTTGACAGCAGTGCCACAGCCAGAAACAGCTTTGCATGACCATCTCTTTGCGGGCATTTTTAAAGATTGCACAGACAATTAACAGCAACTTTACTTTTTCTTCAGTTTTTGGTGGATGGGAAGCCAGAAAAAAACAGTGACTTCCAGATGGAGATTGGGCAATAAAATTATGCAGCTGCACAGGCACAACAAGACCTTAACCAGTCTTCTAAAAATCCCAAAGTGGAAAAACAATACTTACCTTATTTTGCGGGGGGGGAGCGGGGGTTACAGCAGTAGCTACACAGAAGTAGATAAAAATACCACAGACAGGCTGAGAAATTGAGTGTACTGCTATTGTGGTGGCACAATAAGATACATATGAATTGAGTGCACGTACACAGACTAAAGGTGATGCACAGAAACTTTAACTGTTCAGTAAACTACAACACAGTATTTTAAACAGACTAAAAAAATGCCCAGCAAAAACTTATCAGAAATTAATGGACATATTACTGTGTGCACCCAAGTACACAACAACTAAAACACTAGCCAACAGTTGGAAAGAATGCATTTTTCACTGTGATCTGTGAATCTCCCTTGTACACCACAAATCGGCCCTCCTCCGAAGCGCAGTTCTACAGTGTTTGTCAGTACAGAGACTGAAGATACTACATTACCATGCAATATTAACACCAAATTAATAAATGTTTGAAGTTGTAAACACACAAGGGTTTACTACACTTGATGAACTAAATTTTGACTCACAATTTGGAAGCAAAAATGTTTTTTTGAAGGGTTTTGGATGGTTTGGTTCTCAGAGCTCTGGGACAAAACTGTTTCCAACTTTCCACTAGACACACTACACTGAACTGAGGCTGGCCAAAACAATATAGAGTCAATGTGATATGCCATCCCATGAATCACTGCAAAATTTGCCTTAAAGAGGAAAAAACAGGTGAAGTAATGTGAACTTAATATGAAACAATGGGAACTTCTCGTTAATGTGGAATGCAAAGTTTTTCACTTTGCTTTGGGGAGTATTTTGTTAAATTTGAGTTACACATGAAATACCCTGTGTAGCGAAGTTTATGGACTTTGCCCACCTCTCATCACAGGGTGTCAACAATTCCAACCTGCATCTAGGATATACAGTACACTCCACTTATACCGCTCATGGATATTGCAGGCAATCGCTTAAAATGGGTACTTCATCAAAACCAAAAGCCATTTCCTATCTTTACAATGCATATAACTGCCACCTACAATGATCTATGCCTGCCTTGTATAACGGGCAATTAAGTGCACTAGATGTAAACACATGTAAGCACACACAATTATCTTACTTGCTGTTATACCTTCCTAGTGTTGCTCCTCATTTGTTCTGCCATTGGATACCTCATGGTTGGTCACACCAGTCATTCCACAGCTCAACTCATGGCACCAAAAAGAAAAGCTCTGTCACTCGCAAAGAAAGTTGAGCTCCTGAACAAAATTGATCAGCTACCTAAGCTGAGCCAGCGGGACATTGCTCTTCAACTTAATCTGCCAAAATCCACTGTTGCAGACTTGCAAAAGCAAAAAGATCAACTTCTGCAACAGTGGCATGACAATGTCAATCCGGAGCATAAACGAAAAAGAGAGGGCAAGGACTCCAAGGTTGAAGAGGAGTTGCTGCGGTGGTTTCAAAATGCAGAAAAAGCTAAGCAACTTGCAGCAGCCCTTGGTAGACCTGACTTCAATCTTTCTGAGGGCTGGCTGCAGAGGTGAAAAAAGCAGAACAACATTGGTTTGCGACAGGCACATGGGGAGAAGTGCAATGCAGACACTGAAAGTGCTGAGCAGTGGGTTACAGAAGTCTTGCCTGGTCTCCTGTCTGGCTATGCACCAGGCAACATCTTTAATTGTGTTAAGACTGGCTTGTTCTTTAGGTGCATTGGGTATGGATCTTTGGCTTTCAAAACCGAGACTCTACTGGGGCACAAAAAAGCAAAGGAGAGAATCTCAGTGCTTGCCTGCAGTAAAATGGACAGCTGCGAGAAATCTGAACTTGTCATTGTTGGAAAATCTGCCAGTCCTAGATGTTTTTGAGGCATAAACAATCTCCTAGTCATCTACAGGTCTAACAAGTCAGCCTGGATGATTGGGAGATCTTTACTGAGTGGGTAAGAGCATGGGATAGAAAGCTAACAGATCAAAAGATTGCACTCATCCTCAATAATTTTTCTGGACATCCCGTCATTGCAGGACTTAGGAACATTAAGTTGATTTTCCTACCCCAAATACAAACTGTATAATTCAGCCACTGGACATGGGGATCATTTACACTATGTAACAGCACTATGTTCATGCCATGCGTCAGTGAGTGCTGAACGAGCTGGATTCCAAAGTTGATATCATGACATCGCTATGCACCAAAAATATCTCAGTGCTTGATGCTATCAGAATGCTCAAAGTGGCCTGGGATTCTGTTTCAAAGATGGCTATCCAGTGTTGTTTTAGAAAAGCTGGCTTTCTTAACCCTAATACAGAAGATCCTCAGGAAGGAACATCTAGTAGTGGGATAAATCAAAGTTCTCAGGAAGAGCCAGAAGAAGAGACACATATTCCTACAGGACTGACAGTGCTTGAATTCGAAAAACTCTGTCACCTTGGTTATGAAGAATCTCCACCACCACTGGATGATATTGATCAGGTGGTCGAGGGCATGCGAGGTCAGGAAACTGAGGAGACAGAGAACGATGATGAGGAAAACAGCAGCTCCGATTATGAGGAGAAGAAGCAAGTATCAACAGAAGATGTGCGGGATGCATTGCTTACACTGAGATGTGCAGTAGATCAGCATCCAACTGTGACTCAGAACTGGGCGGCGCTTTCAGTGGCAGAAATGGTTTGGGAATCATACTGTAAAAAACAAGCTGTGCAAGTTAAAATAACTCAGTTCACCCAGCAACAGTAAAAAAATTATCTCATTGTGTTCATGTTACTGTACTGTTTGTGGTACAGTATTAACGTGTGTAGCACTGCAAAGTAAAATATAAAAAAAACAGGATTCACTAAGTAAAAAAAGTTGTCGGTGTCTTTCATTTCACCACCAAATGTTACACCAACCAATGTGTATAACGGGCAAGACAGTAATGAACGAAGGTGCCCTATATAAGCGTTGTGTACTGTATAAGGATCATACCCAGTAAATTTATGACTCAGGGAGCCTAGTGTGTGTACAAGTCTGGGACTTAGATGTACTCAAAAATATGTAGTAGGGGAAGACAATGTCTGTGTCATCAGGAAGGAAGAATTCTGGCTACTCCAATAGGATAAGTCAATTGGAAAAAAGTAGGTGACTCACGTTTTAAGGGATTTTGTCACTGTAAAGAACAAAGAAGATATGAGTAGGATCAGTAGTTCTGCTGAGTTTGTCTAGGTATGTCAAGGTGGGGGGGCAAAATAATCACTCAGAGAGGAAAAACAGTACTGCAAAAAGCTCAGCCTAGCTTATCAAATAGAGTAATGATAAGTGCATTGTGAATGTTACATTCCACAAAAAGAATTCTGGATGATTCATAAATATATGATAAAATGTTACCTATTATTTTTGCTATTGCAAATTTAAAACGCCTAAACCAATTTATCCAGTTGTGTTAGACACCAGGATACAATGACTTTGGATATGCATGTCAAATGTTAAGTCTATGCCTGAAATAGCAGAGAAGTTACAAACATCCCCACTTTTGAGAGTTTTCATAAAATGTTGCAAATATTTGCATTGTAAAATTTTGATGCACTGCAACTTAAAAATAACAAACCCTATTCTCTCCATATTTAGATTAGTTTATAAGCATTACAAAAAGCATATTCATGCTAATTTGCACATGCCTGAGTTATATACAGATGACATTTTTCATGACATTTCCCACAAAAAATAAAGTGACATACTTTGAGCAAATATAATTTTGAGATGATGCATTATAGTGTAACGACATTTGGCACATTGTTAGAACACCTATTATCACATAATCATGCCAAATTTAAGATCTCTGACCCAATAGACGACTGAGGCATATGAAGATTAATATATTCATGAAATTTCACACACAAAATAAAATTACAGATTTTGAGCACCTATAATTTTGAAACTGTCAATCCTAATTTAATGATATTTGGCAAGTCATTTGAACTACTCACAGAGAGTGAGCATGCCAAATTACAAAACTCTGGCTTAAAAGATGACTAGGTAATGTCCAAATTACTGAATATTTAAAATTCCACAAAATTCTGATGAAAATCTATGAAAAAGTCTATGAATTCGTAATTTTCCCATTCCACACAGCTCTAACAGACACACAACACAGAAGCTTCATGAACAAAAATTTTAAATGTTATGAAAAGACAACAGGTCATAACAACAGAAAGGGAAAAGAGGAAGATAAACAGAGGGTGGAGTGCAAACATGGGGTGAACATAGTCCAGATGGGGTGGCAACAAATGTGAATGCCTGTGCCACAGTTATGAGTATGGTGCTTATGGTGCTGGAGGTGGTGCACTACCTCCTGGATGGCCTTGCCAATCTCTTCTGGGTCCCTCAGGATCAGGTGATGCTGTCACACCAGCCAGTACAACAGGTCATCATGGCCCTTGAGGGTTTCCAGCTGCAGGTGGTGGTTGGGATTCCTCTGGACACCTGTGGATAGAAAGAAAATTACCTCAGTCAGCTGTGCACACAGGACGAGGCATGCAGGTGTTGCCTATCATATACAGCCACAGTAACTCCATCCAGCATATGCACCACCATGCCACACAGGGATGATGGGTTTATGAATGTTACAAAGGATTGGGTATGACATACAACAAAAAAGGAATGCTGTGACTTGGCTAGATCAAATCAGTACTCACCACAAAGAGTGGCCAGCTCGTAATAATCAATAGAAAATCCAAAAAGTGGTGTCACTCATGTCTCTCACTGCATAAGAGGTAGAAGAAATTCCAAAGACGTGCCAAGTACAAATGTGGAAAATTTATTGCAGACAGTACCAGCAACACAAGGAACTCCCTCACACAGCGCTTAGACTTCTCAAAGTCTTCCTCAGGGGTCTTTGGAATTTGTTTCTACTGCTTATGCAGTGAGAGACCTGAGTGACACCACTTTCTGGATTTTCTATTGGGTATGACATACCAGTGACAGCACTGTGTGCTAACAAGAGGGCAGTGGCAGCTATCTTTGGCTAGAAACCAAAATTTGAGGTTATGTTTGAAGTTTAGATGAGTATTGGAAGATCTAAGAGGGGCAGGTAGCCCATTCCATAGAGAGGTGGCTGCAAATGAGAGAGGTTTTGCACCCATATTGGTGGCAGTTCTAGGCTCCTCAAGGGTGGGAACAGCGGATAAGTGAATATTCCAAGGCAAGTTATAAAAATTGAAGAGGGTAGAAAGAGAAGTATTGCCACATCTAAGGGTGGCATCCACAAGACAACCAAGGGTCAAATAGTCAAAGTGACCTTGTAAGGAGAGACAGCCAAGGGAGTGGTAGAAGCCACAGTGGTGTGTGGAGGAATGGGACAATAGGGCAAAGTGGCAAGTGCTGTTGTAGGCTGTAAGAGTCTAGTCCTAAGGGCAGTTGAGACTCCTGAGTAGATGGGAGGGCAATAGCCTAGGATAGGGAGGGTTCTATGTCGCAATGGCAATTGCCATTAGGGCGAGTGTACATCACCGAAAATAAAAAATGACAATGTACACTCACAGTGATGACAAGCAGCTGAAAAAAAATCTGTTTGTAAGGTACGATTCTGTGGCTCCTGCACCTCGATAACTAAAGGTTAACAACTCCAGGGGGTGCATGTCGGGGAGTGGGGGTGAAACCTGGAAAAAAAATGAAATTCTCCCCGCTGCACCAAAATGTACTGTGTGCCTCCCCAGCCCTGAACCTTGCACCCACCCACTCCACTGTGGTTGGCCACCCTCACCACCACACCACATGGCCAACCCAGCTATCTGTCACTGCACTACCTCCCACATACCTGCCATTCTCTTCCATTTCCCTGCTGTCCTCTTCCGTTCCTCCTCTTCCTCTTCCCCTTGCCTTGGTCTTTGTCCGTAGCTACTCTTTCAGGTTAGCTCACATTCCAGGCACTGAGACTGAGTCACTTATATTTGAGTCACTTAATCTCAGTTGCTTTTTAATAGCATACTGATAGGGAGAAGATTGCCAATGACAATGGCTAAGCGAGCCTTTCTGGTAAGGTAGGGCTTTAGATGACAGGCAACACCCAGCTTCTGATTAACCCTGTCGACTACATGGTTTATATAGTCTTTGAAGGAGAGAAAGGGGTCAAGCATAACCCCCAGATACTTGAAGGAAGAAACATTTTCAAGGGTGGGGCCATTGGGGGGAGTAGATGAGGAGAGAAGAGTTGGCATTGAGGGTTTTGGCAAGATACGGTTTCGACCAAACAGCATTTCCTTGTAATTTTCTGAATTGACCAACAGCAGATTTGATGTGAACCAGTTATAAGCAGCTCAGTAGTTCTGGGTGAGGATGAAGGATATACAAGGGAGGGATTTATCACTATGGAAAATGACATGGTCATCAGTGTAAAGTAGAGAGTCGCAGGTAAGGCTGTCAGTGGGGAAGGAAATGACAAAGACAGAGAAGAGCAGGGGGCCCAGGGTGGAGCTCTGAGGAACACCAGTGGAAACCAGCCAGAGAGAGGAAGTGGAAGTGCCAATGCATACTGACCGGATGCGAATGGAGAGGTAGTCCCAAAACCAGTCAGTAGTCACAGTGGAGCAACCAAGCAAGGCTAATTTAGAGAGGAGGAGGGAGTGGTTAACCATACCAAAAGCTTTAGATAAGGTCCACATAAAGTGATTTGTCATATTATTTAAACTGCGTTTACTAATATAAAGTGCTGTCATACATGCTATGCTCACATAAACACCTAGTTGGACACTGATCCCCCCATATAGTCTCGATACAATTTATATTTTAAACTTTAGGGAGAATGCCATTCATGCTAATCCCTCCTGTTCCCCAATTGTTTTTTGTTGTTATTATTGATGTTATGCTCCTCAATTACATAGTAACATTAATAAGTAAGTCTTGTAATGCATGTATATCATGTATGTAATGTATATATGATGTGAAGCTTTTGCAAAGGAGTCCTTGACTCTAAGGTTATAATTCCGATTCCTTCAATAAATAAATAGATAAATAAATAAACCATAGTAACTGATGGCAAATAAGGACAGCTAGGCCCATCTAGTCTGCCGGTATACCTTACCTTCATTTGTGACCACTGACCCTACATGGTCACTGGGTTAGCCTTTCCCTTCCACCTCTAGGGCTCCCCTGTGTCTCTCCCATGCATGTTTAAAGAGCCTTTTATGCCTCAAAGAAAACATTGAAAAACATAATATCTAGTTACAGTTCAGCTTGCATTCCATATGTTCTCAATAGACTTCTCCTTCCCATTACTGATTACTGGGACATTTGCATAGAAACATGCTCTATATCCCTTAGAGTTCATCTGTCTCTTTACCTTACTCCCTACTTAATGTCATAGTCTTCTGTTGTGACATCCCAGTCTGTTGCCATGGGAGTAATTTTGATGTCACAAGTAGAGCATTATGGCCCCAGATAGGGAGAAAGCAACAGGAATAGATGAACTCTTCAGGAGAAAAGATCCCATTTTCATGCAAATGGCCTCAGTAATAAATAATGCAAAGGAGAAATGCAAAACTAATGCGAAATACAAGCTGAACTGTGTCTAAATATGTTTTGTTAAAGTTCTCCTAATGGTGTCAGCTGCTGTCTAAATCCCTCCACTGTGCTTGTCTCCACAAACTTATGGGACAGGCTGATCCATGCATCTACCACCCTTTCGATGAAGAAATGCTTCCTCACATTTCTCTCATCCTGCCCTTCCTGCAATCTCAAATTGTGTACCCTCATTCTAGTACTACTCCTATACTGAAAGCTGCTGCTCAACTCCACCTTGTTTATGCCCTTGACATACTTGAAGGTTTCAATGATGTATCCCTGTTCCCTCCTCTCTTCTAGTGTATACATGTTGATGTCTTTCAATCTCTCCTCATATGCCTCCTGGTGTAAGCTCTGTTACATTTTTGTCACCCTTTGTGGAAGGGTTGTGGGATAACAGATGGACCAGACACCAAACATCGATTCAACACACAATCTCTGTGTGATGTTTATTCAAAATACAGGAAATAAGCTTCTGCAATGCCATATTCCTTCTTCAGTACAACAGTTTGCAGCAACAGATAATGTATGTCCTTTCTCTGCACTTAGCCAGCACCTATGGACACTGATCTCTGTTCTAACCACTTTTCAGTGAAAACCCTTCATCCACATGTGGGCACCGTTTGCTTGGCTAGTGGGGGCTCAAAAGAAGAAAAAAACAAAACAAGCTAAAAACAAAGAATCTCAATTCAGAATCACTGAAAAAAAGAGATTACCCCAAAGGGCACTGACAACAAATCAAGTTTCAAAGAAACACAACATTATACATTCTTCCATAATGAAAAGAATCATGGGATATATGCAAATCATCATGACATTTCAGACTTGTTCATTTTACAGCAATTTACATGCATTTAAATAGCACAACTAACTTAATTTCTATAATAGTCACCTAATACTTTTTATCATTATCAAAATTCCCTAGAGCCATGGAATGTTCAACATTTATAGGTTTCATAAACATAAGGTATATACATCAAAGTATTTTATGACATAGTGCAATTACATACTAAATCCAACAATGATAAACACAACCTGTTTTATATATGCTTAGAGGTCACAACAATAACCTCCCTGTACAAGGACCTGAGAGGGAAAATGAAAATTAAAGAGGACACTATATCTTAATCAAAAAGGGAAGAGGTTGCCCATAGATGACCAACCTGATGGACTAGAAATTGTAAAGTATAGATTAGGCAAAGAAATAGAACTGTTGCAACAGATTTAAGAAAAGGTCAGTCCTCAAGAGTGGATGGAGCTCCCTGTCACATATCCCCCACCTTAAGAGGAAAGCAGTTATTGCAGATGGCTTACCACCTTCCTGTCCCAGGAAGTGATGGAGCTTCCTGGTCCAGTTCAGGCAGCAGCTACTCTCCATCTGTCAGCCGTGGTTCTGGTGAGAACCCCACAGACTTTCTTCTCCGAGTTCTCTGCTACCAACTTCTGGTGCATCAGTCCACCTGGGCAATATCCACCAGAAAACGTCCCTCTTCAGCCAGTCCAGATGCTTCCAGCAAGTTATCCCACTTCTACATCAAGTCTTTGGAGGGGTTGTGGCACAAGAGATGGACCAGACACCAAACTTCAGGTTCAACACACAATCTCTATGTGATGTTTAGTCAAAATACAGGAAATAAGCTTTTGCAATGCCATATTCCTGCTTCAGTATACAGTTTGCAGATACAGACAATGTATGTCCTTTCTCTGTACTTATCCAGCATCTACTGACACTGATCTCTGATTTAACCACCTTTCAGTGAAACCCATTCATCTCTAAATGGGCCCCATTTGCTTGAGTAGTGGGGGCTCAAAAGAAAAAAATAAAACAAAGAACCTCAATGCAGAATCACTGAAAAAAGGGTTACCCCAAAGGGCATTGGCATCAAATCTAGTTTAAACAAAATACATCATTCATATTTCCGTAATGAAAAGCATCATGGGATATATGAAAATCACTATGAAATTTCAGATTTGTTCAGTTTACAGCAATTTACATGCATTTAAATAGCACAACTAACTTAATTTCTATAAGTCACCTAACACTTTTTATCATTATCAAAAACCCTAGTCCCATGGTATTTTCAACATTTACAGGTTTCATAAACATAAGGTATATACATCAAGGAATTTTATGACATAGTGCTATTATATACTAAATCTAACAATGATTAACACAGCTTGTTTTACATATGCTTGGAGGTCACAACAATAACCTCCGTGTACGAGGACCTGAGAGGGGGAAAGGAAAATTAAAGAGGACACTAGCATAGTCAAGAAAGGGAAGGGGGTGCCCATAGATTGCCAACTTTATGGACTAGAAATTGTAAAGTATAGATTAGGCTAAGAAATAGAAGAACTGTTGCAACAGATTTAAGTAAAGGTCGGTCCTCAAGGGTGGCAGGAGCTCCCTGTCACATGTTTCTTTGAATCAACTCCACCCTGTCTATGTTCCTATGAAGATGTGGCCTCCAGAACTGTACACAGTATTCCAGGTAAAGCCTCACCAGTGGTTTTGTATACTGGTATCACCACCTCCCTTCTTCAGCAAGTGAAACCCCTACTTATGAACTCCAACATGCCCATGGCTCTCCCTACCTCATTCGCAATCTGCTTGGTCACCTTTAAGTCCTCTGAGATGACTACCCCAGATCCTTCTCTTCCCTGGTGATCACCAGCTACTCCCCCCAACCATCCTATAGTTCTTGCCAGGGTTTCTGCACCCCAGGTGCATGATTTTCCACTTCTTAGCATTGAACCTCAGTTGCCACACTTCAGATCATTTTCCAGCTTTACTAGATCCTGCCTCATTTTCTCCATGTCATCTTTAGTGTCCACCCCCTGCTGCAGATCTTTGTGTCATCTGAAAGGAGGCAGACCTTTCCCTTCAGACCCTCAACAATGTTACTAATGAAGACATTAAAAAGAGCTGGCCCCAGTACTGATTCTTGAGGTACCACACTGATCACCCCATCCCCTCAGATTGGATCCCATTTACCACCATCCTCTGCTTCCTGTCCCTTAACCAGGTTCTAACCCAGGTTATCATCTTGTGGTGACACCCGTGCCATTCAACTTGTTCACCAGTCTTTTAAGTGGGATGGTGTTTGAAGACCTTGCTGACATCAAATTAAATATCTATTATTCCCCCCAGATCCACCTCCTTCGTCACCCAATCAAAGAAATCTATCAGATTTGCTTGACATGACCTTCCTTTTGTGAAACTATGCTACTGCAGATCCTGGGCCCTGTTGGTTTCTAAATATTCCACAATCCTATCCTTTAGTAGTGATTTCATAATCTTGCCCACTACTGAAGTGAGGCTAACTGGCCTGTAGTTCCCTTTCATCTTCGCTGCTATTCCCTTTACGAAGAGGGACTAAATGTGCCCTCCTCCAGGCCTCTGGCACCACTACTATGTTGAGTGACTCACTGTACATGGCTGCTAGTAGTGTAGTTAACTCCCTCTTTAGTTCCTTCAAAACCCTGGGATGTATGCCATCTGGCCCCATTGTTTTGTCCACCTTCAGCTTAGTGAACTCCTCCAGGACCCTCTCTTCTGAGAAGGGGCTGGTGTTTGCTAACCTCTCCCCTTTGTATACAGTGCCCAACTTTGGTCCCTGTCCCTCCCCTTCCTCAGTGAATACTGAACAGAAGTATTTATTCAGTATTTTTGCCTTTTATAGGTCTCCCTCCACACCCTCTCATTCATCCCATCTGAGTCTAACAACCCTCACTGCCAGACTTTCTGCTTTCATTGATGTACCTAAAGAATGTCTTGTCCCATTTCTTCACTGTCTGTGCTAGTCTCTCCTCTTTTTGCACCGTTGCACTCATAACAGCTTTCCCTGCTTCCCTCAGAGTACTCAAGTACACCAACCTATCCTCTTCCTTCTGTGTCTCCATATACTTTCTGAAACTCAACCTTTTGGCCCTTACTTTCTCTGAGATTTCTTTTGAGAACAATAAGGGTTTTCTTCTTCTCTTGCCTTTGTGCCTCAGCTTAATACCCTGCTCTGTCACTTCCACTATGGCTCCCTTTAAGTATGCCCACTGCTTCTGAACTCCCCCACCTCCTCCCTTGCCAGTATTTCCTTAATCCCTATCCCTATTCAAGCAAAGTCCACACTCCTAAAATCCAGGACAGTCACCGTTGTGTGGCTTGACTGTGACCCTGTACCCATGTTAAACCACACTACTTGGTAGTCACTAGACTCCAAGTCACCTTCCACCTGGACTTCCATTATTCTATCACCACTGGTCAGCACTAGGTCCAGAAGTGCCCTGTCCATGTTGGGTTCTGGTACAAGCTGCCTGAGGCCTTCTCCCTGCAGGGAGTCCAAAATGTCATGGCTTCTGGCTGAGGCAGCTGCTGAGATGGTCCAGTGTACGTCTGGTGTATTAAAGTCCTCCAGCAGTAATATCTCCCCTTTTGCAGCCATCTCATGTATTTCACCCACTAGCCCCTGTCCACCTCCTCCCCCTGAGCTGGAGGCCTTCAGATTACCCCCTTGCAAACTGCCATGCCATTGCTTGGCTCAAGGGTTACCCACAGTGCTTCAACCTACCCTTGCCTCCCCTGTATATCTGTGTCTTTTATAACTTATCTGATGTACAGGGCAACCCCTCCCTTTTTTACTTTTCCTATCCCTCCTGAAAAGAGCATACCCTGGTACGTTTACCTCCCAGTCTTGATTTGCGGTGTACCGTGTCTTGGTTATTTCCACAATGTCCAGGTCAGCTTCTGCCATCTAGGACACCAGATCTGGGATTTTGTTTCCTAGGCTGCGGGCATTTGTCATCATGGTCTTCCACGTTTTACTGCCTGACCCCTTCTATTCCTGTTTTTGGCCTCTCCCTTTTTCTCCCCATTCTTAGGATCTCTTACATTTTGCCTCCCTACATTACCTTTTGTGCCTGATTCAGGTGTACCTGTCACTACCTAATTTGGGTGGTACAATCCTCACTGATAAACAGAATATACTTGAACTCCTCAATGTCCACTTTGCTACTGCCGGGTGGGCCTTTGATTCATCCCCTTCAGCAAACTACATGACCAGCTTTGAGATAAGGCCTTGTCTGATCTCGCCACCAGTCCCTCAAACACCTATCATAAATTCTTCTTCACTCCAGTCTCGCTGAATTAAGTTGCTGAAATTAGACACAAAAAAAAGCGCAGGCATAGACCTCATCAACCCCTCCTTTCTAAAGCTTGGATGTCTTGTTTTGGCAGTACCTATAACACACTTTTTTAACATGTCCTTAACAAGGAGCTCTCTCTACTGCCTGGAAAATGACCCATGTCGTACTTCTCTTCAAGTCTGGTGACCCTACGAATGTAAACAATTACAGACCCATATCTTTGCTCCCAACCCTCTCCAAACTCCTCAAAAAAATAGTCAATGTGCTGTTAAGGAGTTACCTCAAATCTGCTAATCTACTTTCTCCATTACAGGCTGGCTTTAGACCAACCCACAGTACTGTTACTGCACTAGCCAAAGTCTCCAATGACTGGCTGATAGCCCTGAACAACAAAATACATGTGTGTGCCTTGTTCCTTGACCTGAGTAAAACTTTCGACACCCTAGATCTTATCTTATTACTGGACATCATCAGGAATTTTGGTAAGTAAACTTCTGCTCTGAAATGGTTTGATAGTTATTTTATTGGTCACTTCCAACAAATAAAAGCAGACAGTGACCTTTTCTCATTGAAAATCCTCCCTCAAGGTGTTCCACAGGGGTCGATCTTGGGCTCTCTCCTATTTGCAATTTATATTAATAGTATCAATGATGGCATTAATTCGGCTAACATTCACCTATTTGCTGATGACACCGTCATCTACATAGACAGACCTACTCCTGGCCTAGCAGGTGGGGATCTGCAGAGACTTTGAAAAACTTCAGATGAACCCATTATACCTCAAATTGTTACTAAGCACCAAGAAAACAAAGGCACTGTTTTTCTCCCATGCAACTAGATAAGCGCAAACACCCAGCCTTGTCTCCTTACCCAAAATTACCACCCTAGCAGGTGAGCAGATAGACTACGTAGACAAATTTAAATACCTGGGTGTGTGTGGATTGACCATAAGATTACCTTCACGGAACATATAGAGGAACACACCAAGAAGTTAAAACAGAGACTTGGACTCTTCTTCAGAATCAGGCACTTACTCACCAAGGAAGCGAGAACCAGCCGAGTGCAAGCCACTTTTTCCCACTCATAGATCATGCAGACATTCTGTGTGCACAAAGCTGTAGCACTGTCCTTTCTAAATTAGACATACTATACCACCACACTCTATGCTTTATAACTGGTGCTCCCTATTCAACCCACCACTGTTCCCTCTGCACTCTTCTAGGATTGATATCACTCACAGTCAGGTGACAAAAAAATGCTGCCATTTGAACATTCAAAGCCATCACTCATTGGTTCCCTCAGTATATCTCGGACTGTTTGCCCATCTGTATGCCAGGCAAGTACGAACTGAGAAGCCTGTTCTATATTACCCTCACCTGTCTGAAATTCAATACCAGGTTTGGTAGCTCATCCATAGGTTATGCTTTGACATCATTATGGAACAAACTCCAAAAAGTCCTAGAAATGGCCACCATATTAAGCTATCAACTAGTAAGACCATATGTACTCATTTCTTCAAGGAGTCCTGCAGGTGTTGTCAATGAGAAAAAAAAATGACTTGTCCTACTCCCCACTTATCCTACTCACCACCATTTTCAGCCCTTTTTGGATCCCTTCTCACTTCTTCCCTTCCAGTAACATCACCATTTCCTACAATCTCTGGCTCCTCACTCCTCTTCTTCGACTAACTCTCAAATCACCAGGCTAGATTCCCTACCTAGTGGCTGGCCAGGTCCCCACAGTGGAAAGTCTAAGTTCAGCTGCCATCAAAACATCACACCTCTTGCCTTCCCCACTCCAATTCTGTGGTTTCAACCTGTAGAGACTCTTCTCAACTACCCTACTGCTTGCTATCATGCCAATGTTCATTGAATCAAGTCTTTATTAAATCTACTCTCCCCCATGTTATTTAAATACTGTATGCTTATTCACTGACTTACTAAACTGCCCCCATGTTACCAAATATGCAACAATGGTTGAACTTATCCCAATGATAAAATTGTTCTATCCACCATAGAGCAGCATTTCTATTCCGTTTATACTGGAGGGAAGTCCAGCCCATGGCTGCATATAGCACATAGTGGTGCGTAGTGAAGGGAAGCCCTGTAATAAATATCAGGGCTCTGTGATATAGCGTGTCCAGTTTTAAGAGGTGAGAGGCAGGACAATGACTGTACAAGAAATCTGCATAGTCGATCAAGGAGAGAAACGTTGTTTGAACCAAACATAGTTTGGCATCCTTTGTTAGGCAGTGGCTGATCCAAAAAAAAAGGTCTAATCTTTGTCGTACTTTTTTTAGTAAGTCCTCTATGTGCTCTATAAATGAAAGCCTATGATCCAGCCACACTCCTAGATATTTGAGTTTTGAAATAAATTCCAATTGTTCTCCGAGGATTGTAGAAATTTGCAGCACTAGTCGTACATCAACTGGATTAGCTGCATGAACCAGAGGGGAGAAAAGCATTGCTTTGGTTTTCTTAGCATTGAGCAAAAGCTTTTTGTTTAGAAGCTGTTTTTGTAGTAAATTGAATTCAGCTTGTAGGTCATTACATGCCACTTCTGGGGTTGAATGGCTCAAGTAAAGTACAGTATCATCTGCAAACAAATGAATGTTGGCCCCGGTTATAGAGACAGCAATGTTGTTGATGTATATAGCAAACAAAATAGTACCTAATATAGATCCCTGAGGAACACCTCTTAGGAGTGGTTTGAGGGTTGAGAATTCACCTTCGGCCTTTACTAGCTGAAGACGGTCTGAGAGGTAGTTGTTAAACCATCTCAAGGATAGAGTGTCCAGCCCTAATGCTTGCAAGGAAGAGAGTAGCAGACTATGATTAACAGTGTCAAAGGCTTTGCTTAAATCTAAAAAAACGGCACAGACGTAATTTTAATTTCTATTATCCAATTCTCTTTGCCAATCATTTGTCACCTTTGCAAGAGCTGTAATGGTGCTATGTTTCGCTCTGAAGCCTGATTGGACAGGATTTAGGAGATCTGTATCTTCTAGGTATAGCCTTAGCTGATTACTTACAATTTTTTTCCAGTAGTTTAGACAGGACAGGAAGAATGGAAATCTGCCTATAGTTGTTAAGATCATTGGGAATTCCTGACTTAAACAGAGGAATGACATGTGCTGTTTTCCAAATGGATGGTATGATTCCTTGGGATAAAGAAAGGTTAAGTTAGTGAGTGATAGGCACAACTATCACGTGTACTGCCACTTTCAAAAAATAGGGATCGAGAGAGTCTGCACCAGCATTTTTCTTTGTATCCAGCTTCAATAGCATATCTTCTACTTCTTTGAGAGAGGTAGGATGCAGGGAGAATCTCGAGCGAACGACATAAGGTTCCTCATCTTGGTCACCAAGCTGTAGGCATAGTAGGTTTGCAGGAGAGTTCTCAAATGCTAGGCCTGCAGTCACAAAGTGGTTGTTGAAGGAATCCAGTATATTCAACCTATCACTAATAATATCAGTGTCAGAGATGATCTTGTCTGGTAGAGAGTTTCCCAGTATGTGGCCTGACAGATCCTTAAATATTTTCTAGAATTTAAATGGATTCTTGGTGGCATTGTCAAATTCAGTGTGATAATAGGCCACTTTTGCATCTCTAATCAATTTGGTGCATAGATTCCTAGCCCTTCTGAACTGGCACCAGTCTGTAAGGGTCTGTGATTTTTGTGCTGTTTTCCAAAGCTTGTCCCTCTCTAATAGTGTAGATTTAAGATTTGAAATGAACCATCGGCAAGTTTTTTTGAAATGTGGACTTTTTTAATGGAGCATATTTATTTAAGGCCCCTAAGATTATTTCATTGAAAATGTCGTAAGCCGATTGCACAGTTTTTGCCAAATAGAAATCTTGCCAATGCAGGGAATATTTGAGTTCATTGATGTAGGCAAGTAAGTCAAAATTCCACCTAGATCTCTTGTCTGAGAATTCTAAGGGAGGATGCTGGTTTATTGATTGACCTTACACAGGCGGTGAAGCAGTGATCACTGATGTCACCGAGGAAGGTGCCAGCATGAGAGAAGAGGTGTGGTTTACTTACTAAAATGACATCCAGTAGTGAGCTATTGCCAGAGTTCTTTTCATTGACACGTGTTGGTTCATTGATAAGTTGCATTAGGCCATGTGTATCACAAAAGAAAGATAAGGGTGCTGAGGTATGAGATAGCCAATCGAGGTTGAGGTCCCCGAGGATAGTTGATTCAAACATCCCTTGCCCCAGGATGGTATTGAGATGTGTTAGGAGCTGTAGACCTGCTGAGGGGGGGCCTATATCACCCTATTATATGAAGTGACATATTGGGTGAGATCGCAGTCTTAAAAGCTAGAAATTTGAATTCATTCACGACTGAAGTAGAGTCAATACATGATGATGAAAATTTATCGTTGATGTAAATGACTACCCCACCTCCTCTAGAGTGCCTATCTGCTCTAAATAGTAGATCATTTGGAAAATTAGTCTCACTGTAAGGAGCAGCAGGTTTGAGCCATGTTTCAGAGATTACTAAGATGTCTAGTGTAGTGTGGCAGACCCACCTCTGTATCATAGATATCTTTTTTAATAGGCTGCATGCATTAACATGAAGGAAACTCATGCCTTTAAGGTTAGCAAGGTCTGCAAGTGACGCGTTGGCATGTAGTGGCCCAGGATTGAGTTCTACATTACCTGAACATAATAATAAGAGCAATAGAACCTTTTTAGGGCAACAAATATCAGATTAAAAGTTCTGGTATTTTTTCGTCTACACATTTTGGTAACTATGGGAAGTGGATCCCCCCTTGTGATGCTCTTCCGGAGTAGTGTATCAAAGATTAGGACCCCGGCTGCAATATGTAGTGCAGGTTCAGTTTTAGGGAAGGCTGGTGCCATGCACTGCAGAGGTAAATCAGTTCTAGTTCCACCAGTGGAAGCACCGTATGAATAGTGCTGGAGAGATGGGAGGTTGTAGAAGCAAAGGTATCCAAGGGGTGATTTGTTGATCATGTGGCAAAATAGCAGTGCATCATAGTCTCCATAAACATTATCTTGAGATCCTGATCGATACCACATGGCACAGAAAGTAAGAGGGACCATAGTAAATGACCCCGAGTGCCCCACATGATGGATCTCAATGAAGGGCGCAGAAACTAGTTTTGATAGGAGGAAACACCTCCAGCTGAATCAAGAGGCATAGAAACTAGCTTTAACAGAGGGGGAGTTCCCTCTGATGGAAGCATGGACTGAAATAATGAATTTATGAATATTATCTAATGAAAGTGTTGTCTTTGGATGTAGGCAACAGCAGGCAGATTGTTTAGGGAAGAATACCAGTGCAGGGTAAGGAAATAGTGATGATCCAAGGTTGATATGCTCAGGGTTTCTGCCTGCCCTACTGCTCGTTTTCAGGGAATACAAGAAGAGGGAGAAGAAAGCATGCCTAAAGAGAGAAATAAGAGGTAGGAGGCGAGGATATGAAACAGACCTATTGTATCATAGGATGATGAGACCTGGGGGGGCATGGTGTCATAAGGGGCAGCAAGGAGTGTATACAATAAAAATTGACAAAGGGGGAGGGTGGGTGAGCATAAAAGATGCTGCTTTAGTCATACCTTGAAGTTCTGAGTGTCCACTGTCATGGAGGCAGGCGGCGGCTGAGGGAGCGCCGACCACCCGCTGGCCGGAAATCCCTCAGCAAGGAGCAGAGAGCCCTGGAAGGCCGCTTGTCACCTGTGGAGGCAAGGGAGATGGCAGCTTAAATCCTGGCTGAACAAAGGAGTAGACAGCACAGGCAGGAAGTCCAATTAAGAATAAATAGGGAGCGATTTAACTTGGCGGCCAGAGGTCTGGGTCCCAACAAAAGCAGAATGGAAGGGCTGTGATTACTTGCTCCTTTCTGCAGATTTCAAGATTAAACCTTGTCTTTTTTTTCCCTTTAGAAACACACTTTTTATGCAGTTCCCAGTATTACTAGTCAAGCATTTTTCTTATCATAGAAAATTTTTAATGAGTTTTCTTGAAGCATACAGTGTCAACAGGTCTACAATGGACTATCACATATTTGACCATCTCAATAATAATTGTCATATCCCAAGTTCACAAAAAATCAGATTTGTTTCTATTACATTAGGAATGTTACAGCTATAATATTAAACTACAGTTGATGACACTATAGGTCAATTGCTAAACATTCCAAACATTCCAACAACCCTCCTCCTTAGATAGCTCATAGAAGCATATAGGAAGCATTCTTCACTAAGTAATTTGTCATAGACTCATAGAAGTATTAAAATATCAAGGAAAAGAAAGGAGAGAAAAGATTCCTAGGAAGGGAGTAAGGCAAAGGGGTAGTAATTAAAGAAGCACCAGCCCTGTCAGGGCAAACATCCCTCACCCAGAACCATCTAGTTATCTCCTGCTCAGACTCAGGCGTCCGTGTATCTGGGGGGAATTGGTGGGTTACCTGGGGCTGGAAAGGGAACTTTGCACAGTGTAGAGTTTAGAAACAGTCCCCATTTCAGATAGTAAAAAGCCATTTTTCCCCTATTAGCATAAGTGAGTCTTTCAAGTTCGGCTAATCTTGCCATAGCCGAGTGCCAGGGGGAATTTGGTGGAGGGCCGGGTTGTGTTTGTCTCCAAGACAAGAGCAGCAGCCTCATTGCCTCCGGAAGGACAGCCAACAGCCAGCTTAAATGGGATCTCGGCAGATGGTCTAGAGCGGATAGATCCCCCAATAAAAGAAGTAGGCTGGAAATGTCAATGGGAGTTCCCAGGATCCCAGAGCAGTCCATTGCAATGGTATTCCAAAAATTAGTCAGATTCTAACAGTCCCACATAATATGCAGCATGTTCGCTGGACTTTGTCCGCATCTCCAACACTGTGCATAGGGCAGGATACCCCATGAATGAAGGGCCACAGGTGTACAATACCACCTAGGAAGAATCTTAAGCTGGATCTGTTGGCTCCTGACATCATGGTACACAGAGTGAGCTAGATGGAGGCATCTGGACCACATGTACTTAGTGATAGTAGTATGGAGATCTTCACTCCAGGACTGCCTACACGGATCAGTGTAATCTGGTTGTGCCTCCCGCCAGGTGCTGTAAAATTTACCAGACAGACCCTGTAAGGAGATTCTACTATGTAGCTGTGACATCCAGTCCCACTTAGGATCTCCTGTGGATGTCTCCTTAGTCTTGTGGAGTATGCTATGGATCTGTAGATATCTCCAAAAATCCTTGAAGGATAGAGAATATTTAGCCCGTAACTGTGCAAAGGACATCAATGTACACGAGTTCTTCATATATAGATCCTGAATGACTTGTATCCCCTTACTCTCCCATTCTGGCCAGTAAATCATTTTATTATCCACTGTAATAAATGGATTATGCCAAAGCACCAGGTACCTGTGGGGCATAGATCTAGCCTCCTTTGGAGTGTTAGAAGCTGCCATAATCTTGAACCATGCCAGCCTTGTTTTGACCATAACTGGAGTAAGCTTACTAATGTTCCTAGGGGTGTTAGTCAGGAGTATCCCCAAGGGTTTTTTTTGTCATTAACTGGGATTCCAATGAGACCCGTTGCGGAGGAGTGGAGCAGAAGGGGACAAACCATTTGGAGGCCTGCACAGAGGTGTAGGCCCAGTGCTAGCCTTGCAGCCATAGGAGTCCTAATCCTCCCTTGGTCTAGTGTGCTTGTAACTTTCTGTGACTCCACAGGGGGGTTTTACCTTCTCAGATAAAAGAAGTAATTATCTTGTCCAGTTTATGAAACACCTGGCTAGGCAGAGCAATTGGAAGATTGTTAAGCAAATATGCTACTCTGGGCAGTAGCAGCATATGAATTGCCACCACTTTTCCAGGCAGAGAGAGATTAAGATGGTTCCATCTGTTAACCTCCACCGAAAGTAAGGATATTAGTGGGTTAAAGTTCTCCTGGGCTAAACTGTCCCACTGAGCCAGGATCTTTATACCAAGGTAAGATAGGCCAGCTGGGGCCCAAACAAGTTTAAAGTCTTCTAGGCATAGCCTTATACAGCTCCCATTGAGGGGAGTTACACTGGTTTTATTTTGATTAATTCACAGCCCAGACAGTTGTACAAATTTGCTCAATATCTCCAGGACTCTAGGAAGCGATTCTTTTGGGTGGGTCAGTGTTAAGAGCAGATCATCCACATATGCAGCTACCAAATATTCCTGCTGGCCTACCTTAATGCCTTTAACCTCCTCTGTGACCAGTAACTTCCAAACGAGCGGGTCTAGGCCACTTGGAATAACAAGGGGGATTAGGGGCAACCTTGCCGAGTGCCCCTCTGCAAGAGAAAGGAGGGGGAGATATCCTTATTTGTTAATATCTTGGCCAAGGGGGCATTGTATAGCACCTTGACCCATTGTAGAAAAAAAAGGCCAAACCAATAATGTTGCAAGATTTCATGAAGATAAGGCCATTCAACCGAGTCAAAAGCTTTTGTAAAGTCTACCACCAATGCAACCATGGGGTCTTTGGAATGCAGAGCAATCCATTTCAGGTCCAGTAAAGGCCTGATATTGTCAACTGCAGCTCACTCTTTCATAAAACCCACTTCGGAAGGATGGATAATAGATGGCACAGAGTCAGTTAATCTCATTGCCAACATTTTAGCCACAATTTTACTGTCCTCAGAAATTAGGGAGATTGGCTGATAGTTGGCGCAATTGACAGGATCATCTGCTTTTTTTGACAAGAGGGTAATCAGAGTCTCCCTCTTAAAAAGTGGGAGGATACCGGTCCCATGAGCTCCCTGTAGTACAGAAAGCAAGGGAGCGCTGATCTCTGTACCGAGCATTTCGTAAAGTTCTGCAGTCATCCCATCTGGCCCTGGGGATTTACCGGGAGACAATCGGGACATGGCTTTCATTGCCTCCTCCTCCATAAATGGCTGATCTAGTGCCATCTGTATGCCTTCCGGTAGTTGAGGAACTTTGGCTTCTGTACAGAAGTCAGCTACCTGCACCCTGAGCTGCTTGGGCTTTAGAGTGGAATGCATTTGAGAAAGCCTTTTGTAAAAGTGCTGCATGCATACATAGAAAAATAGAATTTAATGGCAGATAAGGACCGCTTGGCCCACCCAGTCTTCCCATTTCCCTACCTAATGGATAAGCTGCAGATCCTAGTTAACCAGCAGCCTACTTCTTCCTACCACCACCCCCTAGAATTGCCTTATGACTGTCCCATGCATGCTTAAATTCCACCAGTTTTTGACTCCACAACCTCCTCCGGAAGGCCGTTCCATGCATCCACAACCCTCTCTGTGAAAAAATACTTCCGTAAATTACATCTAAGCCGCCCCCCCATCTTCAAATTGTGCCCCCTTGTTCTTGCACACCTCTTTTTTGAAAGATGCTACCCTCTTGGACTTTGTTGATTCCTTGTGGTACTTGGAAGTTTCTATCATGTCCCCCTCTCCTTCTTTCCTCAAGGCTATACATATTAAGCTCCTTAAGTCTCTCTTCATATGTCATCCAGTGCAGACCCTGCACCATTTTAGTGCCCTCCTCTTGACAGCTTCCATCCTGTCTATGTCTTTCTGAGATTGGGTCTCCAGAACTGCATGATACTCCAGATGGGGTCTCACCAGCTGTCTGTACAGAGGATAATAACTTCCTGTTTCTACTGGTGACTCCTCTCCTATGCATCCAGTATCCCCTCAGCCTCCTTGCTGCCCTCTCACATTGCTTTCCACCTTTAGGTCATCTGATATGACTTCTCCAGGTCCCTTTCCATTTTGTTGTTGTTAGTATCTCACCCCCATTGTGTACTCTTCCGCTGGTTTTTGTTTCCCAGGTGCATTACCTTGCACTTCTTAGCATTGAATCTAAGCTGCCATACATTTGACCATTCCTCTAACCTTGCCAAGTCCCTTCTCATCCTTTCCACCCCACCCTGTGCATCAACTCTGTTGCAGATCTTTGTGTCATCTGCAAAAGACACTTTTCCTTCAGTCCCTCTGCAATATGCTGATAAAGACATTGAAGAGGACCGGTCCTAATACTGAACCCTGCGGTACCCCACTAGTAACCCCCCTTTCTTCAGAGTGGACTCCATTAACTATTACTCTCTGTGTCCTATTCTCCAGCCAATTCTTTATGCAGGCTGTCATCTTGGGACCCACTCCCAGGCTGGCTAACTTGTATATTAATCTTTTGTGTAGGACTGTGTCAAATGCCTTGCTAAAGTCTAGGTAGGCCAGGTCCACAGCCCCTCCCATATCTACTACTTTGGTCACCCAGTCAAAGAAATCTATCAGATTTGTCTGGCATGACCTTTCCGCTGTGAATCCATGCTGCCTTGGGTCCTGTGCCCTCTGGCCTCTAGATACTCGACAATTCTTTCCTTCAAAGTGATTCCATCATTTTCCTACCACTGAGGTTAAACTAACAGGTCTGTAGTTTCCTGCTTCTTCCTTGCTCCCACTTTTGTGAAGGGGAATCACATCTGCCCTCCTCCAGTTCTCGGGTACCATCCCATCCTCCCATGATTTGTTAAAGAGGGTAGTCAGTGGTGTCACAAATTCTACCCTTAGTTCTTTTAGAATTCTGGTATGAATCCCATCAGGCCCCATTGCTTTGTCCACCTTCTGTTTTAAGAGTTCTTTCAGAGCCTTTCTTCTGTAAATGGGCTAGTATCAACTTCTGTATCCAAGTGTTTCTACTGTTTGTTTTAGGTACCTCCACCTCTTCCTTTGTAAATACTGAAAAATATTCATTTAGTATCTCTGCCTTTTCACAGTCACCCTCTGCCCACCCTCCCTCCCTTTATTAAGCCTCACTATCCCTCCCTTGGTCTTCCTTTGCTCTCTGATGTACCTATAAAAGGTTTTATCCCCCTTCTTAACTGAGTTGGCTATCTTTTCCTCGGTTTGGGCCTTTGCTGTTCTGACTGCCTTCCCAGCTTCCTTTTGCTTTAACGGATACAGTTCTCTGTCCTGCTCCTTCTGTGATTCCTTGTACTTCCTGAATGCTTTCTTTTTCTCTTGAACCTTCACTGCCACTTCCTTTGAGAACCATAGTGGTTTCTTACATCTTTTGTTTTGTTTATTTGCTTCACACAAAGGCTTGTTACCTCTGTGATGGCAGTTTGTATTATTCCCCATTGTTCTTCCACCTCTCCTTCCTGCCCATTTGCTAGTGCATTCCTTAGGCACTCACCCATTTTGGCAAAGTCAGCCCTCCTAAAGTCCAATACTTTTGCCTTTGTATGGCTTCACTCAATTGATGTGTTTATTGTGAACCATACTGTTCAATGGTCGCTAGTTCCCAGATGGCTACCCACTTCTACATCTGTGATCCTCTCTTCATCTCTATTTGAGAGAACCAGGTCTAAGATTGCTCCCTCTCGAGTGGGCTCAATACTAGTTGTCTAAGGCATGCCCCTGTAGGGCATCTAGAATAACCCCACTCTTGAGTGGCTGCTGCAACTGCACTCCAGTTAACATCTGGCATATTCAGATCACCCATCAGCAATATCTCCCTTTTCTGCCATTCTAAGTATACTTTCTATCATTTCCTTGTCCATTTCCTCCCCTGAGAAGAGGTCTGTAAACAACCCTGTCGCGGATTGTGGTGCCATTGCGGTCTCAAATTTTCCCCAGTGCTTCTTCTCCTCCTGTTCTCTTTTGTTCTGTTGCTTTGATTCCTTCCCTTATATAAAGCTACTCCTCCTCCTCTTTTACCTTCCCTGTTCCTCCTGTAGATAGTGTATCCTGGTATGTTTATGTCCCAGTCATGGTTTTGTGTGTACCATGTTTCTGTGACTGCCATGATATCCAGATGTTCCTCCTCCATCAAGGCCACTAATTCAGGAAGCTTGTTACTCAGACTGCTGGCATTGGTACTCATTGCTCTCCATTTTTTGATGGCTTTACCTTCTGTTGCAGCATCCCCCACTGACCTTTCTACCTCGGTCTTTTTCTCATTTAGTACCCTATTTTGTATGGAGAGGCTGGGATTTTCCTGCTGCTTATCACTGCCTCCCCCCTTGACTAGTTTAAAAGCTTGCCAATGAAGCACTTAAACCAATTGCTCAAAAGACTTGTTCCCTTCCTGGACAGATGCAGACCATCCTGCCAGTATAGGCTGGTGTCCCTCCAGGTGGAACCCCAGTCCCCAATGAAGACAAACCCCTGTGCTCCATACCACTTTTTCAACCATTTATTAAACTGCATGGTGAAAAGTACCCTTGCCTCACTCATGCCATTGACAGGCAGCACCTCTGAGAAGGATACTGTGTGTGCTACTTGTCTTAGGCCCCTCCCCAGTTCTACAAAGTCCTTCTGCACTGCTTTATCTCATGTTGAGCCAAGTCATTTGTCCCTAGGTGGACAATGGCGTCCAGCTCGAACTCCCGTGCAGCTGTTCTCATGATCTTGAGGATCGCTCTTGTCCCTCAAGCCATGGCACCAGGCAGTCACCTTACTTCAGTTTTCCTGCTCCCCAGTTCTATCCCCTAATAGTGAGGTCCCCACCAGGGCTGCTTCCTTTCCTTGTGGTGTCCTCTGCCTCCTTCCTGTGGGCCTCCCTTGTGACAGTTGTCCTCAGCCTCCTTAGTCTCACTGCAGGGTGCATCCATAGGGGAGCTATGCTCCCCCAGAATGGTGTATGGATTGTGGAGTGGAACAACTGACTGGGTGTGCCTCTGTTCCACCATCCTCACCCTCCCTGAGCCCACTGTGGTCCAGCTGCTGTGCTTTCTTTGCAACCTTTGAGGTAGTGGTGGTGGCTCTGGTGCTCCCTGGATGGGGGAGGTTCCCTTCCTACAGTCCAGTGTGGCCTGGGAGAAGGTTCCCTTACTACTGTCCAGTGTGGCCTGAAGACGGGCAACTTCCTCCCTCAGGGCAGAGAGTTGTCTGCAAATAGGGCAGCATCTCAGCCTCCAGAAAGATTCCCGGAAGACTGCTGCCCCACAGCCATTACATTGCACTACTCCCCACATGTTTATCTACTTTTTATTTTTGTGTGAGTGTGTGTGTGTGATTGGTTTGTTATATAGAAATATTATATATACAATGTGTATGCTTATATTGTCAGTGCAGTGTGCTAGAAAGGATATGACAGTGATATGCACCTTGCAGTCTTGAAATGATGTCAGAACCCCAGGTATAAAGGAACTATTTCCAGGGGTGGGTGGGGTGAGGGTGGGAAGGGTTTGGGCTAAACTGTGCCCTCACAAAACAATCAGCTAAAAGCTCTGACCCACCGCTGCGATGAGTGCCTTCCTGTCAGCAAGATGCCCTACACAACAATTTGACAGAGAAAGTACCCTTCTAATCAAACAGAGAAAAATCTCTGGTACATTAATTTGCTGAGGAGAGGAAACCACCTGACCTGCCTCATTTCTAAGGGCATGTATCCTGGAGGATGCCAGTTGTTTTCTCAGCTGATATGCCAACAATTTCCCCCTTCTCACCTCCTTCCCAATATGTATGCTTGGTTCTAAGAAGTGCCCACTCAGCCTTCTGATAAAGTATAGTGTTGATACGGTACTTTAGCCCTACAATTTCTCGGAGAAGATTCGAATCTGAACCCCCTACTATGAGGCTTTTGAACCTGGTTTCAAGCATAGCCAGCTTCATCTGTAACTTGTCCAGTTCTGCTCACCTCAGTTCATTTTGGTGTGCTGAGTAGGCTATGATGTGCCCCAGCAGCACTGCTTTGAAAGCCTCCCAGGCCATGGCTGCCGAGTTATTGGCCATGTGGTTGAGGGAGAAGTACTCACTAGCAACTTTCCAAATCATGATATGGTAGTCGGGGCCACGAAGAAGTAGAGGGTTACACCTCCATCTGGTGCCTGACCCTCCCTGGCCAGAGGGGGCATAGCGACAAGTAACCGGTGTATGATCTGATACCAAAATGTTGTGAATTATGGCGCAGGAGATATCTTTGGCAGCGGACGGGTTGGTCAGCCAAAAGTCAATCTGGCTTGAAGTAGCATGGACTGTGGAGAAGAAAGATTAATCACATCCGGACGGGTGGTCTCTTTGCTACACCTCCACCATGCCCCATTCATCTACTACTTCCTTCAAAGCACTCAATGCTCTAGGGTGTAACTGGGGAGTCGGCTTAGATTTGTCGAGGAAAGCATCCAGGGTGAGATTAAAGTCTCCACTCCATATAATCGTAATTTGTGGATAATCATTCATCAGGGACTCTCTGGTCTTGTTAAGATCCAACAGGACATCAGGCTGATCTGTATTAGGCCCATAATAGTTAGCCAACACTTCCTGTTCACCTGGGTATGCAAATCTAGCCATGATCCAGTGGCCCTGTTTGTCCATGGCAATCTGCTCCTGCACCCATGAGCATGACTTTTGACCAATGTGGCCACCCTTTTAGACTTATGAGGTGCCAAGCTAACCAGGATTGTACCCACCCATAGCTTTTTCAGCCACTGTACATTCCTTGCAGTAAGATGAGTCTCTTGGACTAATGCAATATCTGCCTGCAGGGAATGTAAGTGCTTAAGGACCATAGTCCTTTTGACTGGGTGATTTAACCATTTTACATTCCATGATACCAGGTTAATGCCAGCGTTAGTAGTCTGCGTCATATCCCCCGACTTAGAAAATAAGCCAATACTCACCATCTGAGTCTGAAAAGGGTAGATAAGCAGTGGATGGTCCACCGAAACAGAGAGGAGAGATTGACAGAAGAATTAAGAAGGGATGGCCTGCACATTTATACAGCTCCCAGGAAAAGCCTAATGTAGAAATAAAAGAACAGATATATTAAAACTTTAACTTGTCAGCCAAAGGCTGGTTATCCAAAAAACATAGATCAACCAGTAAATTTTCAACTAGAGAAAACAAGTAACTTTTACAATGATCACTACACTCTATGCTTAATAACACCCTAAACTAACAGTCACAAGATGTATGTGCAAGGTGCCAGTCATGTAGAGAGGCACTCAGCCACACTAACCCATCACTAGCAGGGGAGATGAAGAGAGGGAACAACCAGAAACAATCCTCTCTGTCCCCAGAAAAACACAACTGCGGAGGGTCCTCAGGGAGGAGCAACATCCCTGACAGGAAGGGGGAGGAGTGGAACGTATGGAATAAGCTTAAAGAAGAAAGAAAACCAATACAAGGGAGGGAGGGGGGAAGGGTACCCTCTGAAAAGATGTCTATGAGGTCTCTTGTTCCACCCCGTCCATCACCAGAGGTAACTGGCCAAACCTATAGGTGCCACTAATATGACACCTCTGGCGAATGTCAACATATTTGACCAGGTTAACCAGCTATCTTTTTTGGGGGGGTGGAGAACTCCGGCCTGCCTGCAAGAAGCTGGAGAGACCTAGCTCTGACAGCATGCAGAGGGTGGGCCTCACAGCTATAAAGGGTTTTTGTTCCATCAAGAGACTACTTAAGATAAAGCTCACATACTCTAAACTGTAAACATATATAAAATAAAATAAGGCCTCAGTCCTTAACAGCACACTATTCCACTTGGATCGGTGGGGAAGCCTCCGTGGACAGCACAGCCGCATATGCCAAAAGTCCAGGTCTTACAGGGTAGTCCAAAGAGTTCTGCAAATTCTCAGGATCCGGTGCTGTATCAGCCCACAATGAATCCTCAGCCACTTCAAGAATCATTTAGTCCAGAATGTCACCCGATTCACTGGAGCTGTGGAGTTCGTCACTGGTTTGCTTAGTGGGTGGCGCATCCCTTAGGTTGCTGGTATGAGAGCTTTGCCTGCTACATGAGCACTGCTGCACTCTAGTTGAGTGGATTATACCCCTCTGTGGTAATGCAGTCAAGAGTACAGCTACATTTCCCACTGGGAGAGCTCTGCAATTAGCATTTCCAGCTGCTACACAATGAGAAGGCAGAGATGATCTGGGGGAGGCATCTGGAAGTAGCACTGTCCATTCCACTCTCTTCTCTTCTCCCGGCTCTGCCCTCGAATTACTGTTCTGCTAAGCCCCAGGTTCAGATGCAGGTCCTGGCACCCAGAGCCTCTTGGGAGTTGTAGTTTGAACATTCAGTTCCCTAGACACATGAAGGCAAGCCAGATTTCTAAACCCATATTGGAATCCCTGTTCAGCCAGCAGCTTTTTAAGAGGCAGGAATGCTTTTCTCGAGGCAGCAACCACCGCTGAGAAATCTCTGAAAAAAGAGATGCGGTCCCCTCTCCACAGCAATTCTCCTTAATCTCTGGCTGAACTAAGTATTCTTTCCTTGATAGAATACCGCTGAATATAGGCTATAATGGGCCGGAGGGGGCCCTGACGGTGTCTGGCCCTACTAGGGATCCGGTGCACCCATTCTATTTCAACTGGGCCTGTCCATCTTTCACCAAGAAGCCGAGGAATTTCTTCATTAAGGAACCTTTCAGTGTTTTTACACTCAACTCCCTCAGGAAACCGACAATTCTGGTATTATTTTGCCTCCCTCTATTTTCCTGATCCTCTGCTCTCCTCCACAGGGTGGCTAGTTTTTCACCATGTTCCCACAGCTTTTGCCACATTTTGGTGCTGTTCATTTCAAAATCCTTCACTCGTTGTTCCAACACATTCATTTTATCATTGAGCACTTTAACCTCCATAACAGTTCCAGTTAGAGTTGTGGATATTGTATCAACCCTTGTCAGTAGGGTTTCCAGCATAGAAGTAGTATGCTGTAGGGAAGCACCTACATCCACTTGGTGTGCAGCAGTTCCCCTGAGAGTCAGGCTTTAGAGCAGTGCCTTAACTGGTGGTGGGTCCATGTTTTATTAGAAGAGTCCAGTCGCAGAGATACAGCACACCATACAGGACCTGCTATCTCCGATTGCGTACCTATAATTTAGCTGCTACTTGGTGTCATGTGCCAGGTTGTTATCATTGCCACAGCAACGTCCAGTGGCCTGATCAGTACCAAAAACTAACCGCACTGCAACCAGTGCAAAGGAGCTATTGCTGGCGGGCTGGTCAGGGATGTAAGCCATTTTCAAAACCAGGGCAGCACAGAATAAGATTCAGAAAGGTAAGGACCCTTGAATAGCAATGAATACTGTCAAATTTACCTTGCTGGGGACCGAGCTCGCAGACTAGGCATCCATATTCCTCGGCGTCGTAGCCACGGCCCACTAGACAAGCATTTTACAGTAAATTGCTGGACTTAAGCCCAAATCTGATGCACTGCTCTGGAGCATATACAGATGAATCTTATACATTTGAATGTTTCCTGATTTGCATATCACTTTTCAATCAAAACAAAGAAGAACCTTTTGGAGATGTTACAGACTTTCTTCTGCTGTCCCTTGCATTCACGGACAGTTGAGTGATATGGTATGTACAGACTATTGAAGCCACACGATAGTCAGGCTTATGCCCCCCACCAGTAAAGATGACCTTCATATCCCCACATTCAGGCACATTGTGACAAAGGGCAAAGGAGACCACAGGGGTGTGCACCATTGAAATTAATGGTATTTAAGTATTTTTTTATTACTATTTTATACATTATTAATGGAGAGTTGGAGATTAATAAAGGTCACCACTTGACTAACAAGAGCCTTGTTAATAGAACAGTGGCCTCCATTATTCTCTAACTCACCATCATAAAATACAAAATAGTAACAGAAAATAACTGCATTCATTTCAATGGAGTATGCCCCAGCACTCTGACCCATGGAAATCATCTCCTAACGACTCCTGCCTCTGGCTCCCTAGTACTCAAGTAAGAGACTTTTTACTTATATTCTTACTTGGTGGGTTGTCTGTAGCAGCATAGCCATACCTGCTACAGTGTGTGTCCATGGGTGGGGGCTGACCATGTGGATGTGTGTCTCAAGTTACTGCTACTCTTGTGTTTGCACCTTAAAGTCTGTTTGCATGGAAGCATTCAAAACTATGGAGGGAAAATAGGAGCACAGGGTAGACAGAAGTAATCTAGTGTTTTTGTGGATAAGTTTGTGTATCGGGGGTGGGAAAACCACATGTGTTTCCATTGGAATGTGTGTTACAGTTCAAGTGTGAAAACAAGAAGAGAGAGAGAGAGAAGAAACCTGAAGAGACTAATAGTAGCTACAAGCATGCCGCATGCATGCTGATGTATTCAGATACAGTATGTATTGAAGTACAAGCAAGCCTCATGTGTGCAGACAGTATGGCTTAGTGGTTAAAAACACTGAACTGCAAGCCAGGTGACTTGAAAGCATTCAGACCTGAGTTTGAATCTAATCAACCCCCACTTGTGTATGACGTGATCCTGAGCAAATCATTAAACTTTTTCATATGCAGTTATTAGTAACCACTTGTTTTTTTGCATGCATGCCACATGCATGCAATCTTTCCCAGTTTAATATAAAAATCCTGGTTTCCACACTTGCTTGCTGCACACATGCCATATAAATGCAATCAGTTCCAATTTAACATTTAAATCATACTTGTAGCATGCATATAATTTGGGTAGTTTTATGTGTGTGGCATGAAAACATTTCATATAATTATTTCTGTTAGGGTTGTCTGCAAAGAGGCATACCTTCCCCTCCAGTCCCTTTGCAATGTCCCCAGTAAAGACATTGAAGAGGACTGGCCCCAGCACTGACCCCTGTGGCACCACGCTGGTTACCTCTCCCTCTCCAGAGTACTCCCTGTTTACCACAACCCTCTGACTCCTGCCATTGAGCCAGTTCTCCACCCACAGAACTATTTTAGGATCCACCCCTAGGTTGCACAGTTCGTTAATCAGCCTTCAATGGAGGACAGTGTCAAAGGCCTTTATAAAGTCCAGATAGGGCACATCCACCCCACCTCACTGGTCCATTACCTTAATTACCCAGTCATGCCTTAGATTAATACAATGAGTTAGTGCAAAACACAGTGCTTATCCTAAATACAGAAAAATGAGGGTTAGACATATAAGTAAATAAATTAGGCAGTGTATGTATGTTAGCATGTCTGCGGCAATGCTCTGTGTATGTATGCAGTACACTGCTATTCTATACTGGAATATATATGCATATATGTACATACGTATTAGTCAGTGTGTGTAGCACAACAATTAGAAAGTGCAGTTAGGTGGCTCAGTGGTTAGTGCAAACATTGCCGGTCTACATTCCCCCACTATCTAGATCAGTTTCAGCCTTATGCATGTCACTGCTGATTTAAATGAGATGCCTAGTGGCAATGCCCCACCCTCTGATATCCCTTGGAGCCTGAAAAGAAGAAAACACTCCCTCAATGTGTTTTTTAATCCGTAAAAAATGTGTGTAGACAGTGCACTGCTAGGTTATACTGGAACATATATATATATATGCATACTTGTGTATATGTATTAGTCTGTGTGTGTGTGTGTGTGTGTGTGTGTGTGTGTATGTGTGTGTGTGCTCATGCTTGTGTGTATATGACAATTAGAAAGTGCATTTATGTAGCTCATTGGTTACTGCAAAACTTCCTAGTCTACATTCCTCAGCTATCTAGATCAGTTTAAGCCCTATGCATGTCATTGCCAATTTAAATGAGATGTCTAGTGGCAACCCCTCACCCTGCGATGTCCCTCAGAGACTGAAAAGAAGAAAATGGTCTATCAATGTCTTTTGTTTGCATCTGTAAAAATGTGTGTAGACAGTGCACAGTTATGTTACACTGGAATATATATGCATATATGTGTATATGTATTAGTCAGTGTGTGTTTACCACAACAATCAGAAAGTGCAGTTAGGTGACTCAAGGGTTAGTGCAAAAATTGCTAGTTTACATATTTCTTATTGCCCACAATATCATTATTTTTCAGTCACATTGGGTCTTGCTACAGTAGATCCTGTTTAATCTAGAGACAGCTTGAGGCCTAAAAAGGTTGACAGTGTTCCTTTAAAGAGGGAGGGGTGACTGTACAGATGGGGATCAAGAAAAAGCAAACATCTTAAACAAATGCTTCTTCTCAGTGTTTTGAGCAGTAGGGAAAGGAGAAAGATCATGCAAGGGTGCCAGGAACTTTGACTGGAAGGACAAGGACACTAGTCCATTTTATGAGGCGGGAACCCAGAATGCACTCACAAGTGTGAAGGTGAACAATCCTTTGGGGCCAGACAAGGTACACCCATGGGTGCTGGGGGAGCTCAGGGAGGTACTAGCTATACCTCTGACAGACCTGTTTAACAGATCACTGGAGACCGGAGTGGCCCCAGAGGACTGGAAAAGGCAGATGTAGTCACACTTCACAAAATCAGTAGCAAAAAACAAGGCAGGCAATTATAGGCCTGTCATCCTGACATTGGTGGTGGGTAAGTTATTGGAAACAATACTAAAGGAAAGGATGGGGGATATCTTGTATCCAGCACATTACAGGACCCAAGGCAACATGGTTTCATAGAGGGAAGGTCGTGCCAGACAAACCTGATAGATTTCTGTGACTGGGTGACTATGCAGTTGGATCAGAGAAGAGTGGAGGACATGGCCTACCTGCACTTCAACAAGCCTTTCGACACCATTTCACTTAGAAGACTGGATAACAAGTTGAGTAACTTGGGGGTGGGTACTAAAGTGGCAACCTGTATAAGAAACTGATTAGCGGATAGGACATAGAGTGTAGTCATAAACAGAGTTCACTCCTACGGAAGGAGGGTGACCAGCAAGGTACCTCAGGGATCAGTTCTGGGACTGATCCTCTTTGTTATCTTTATAAGTAACCTAGCAGGGGAACTGCAAGGAAAGGGCTGCCTCTTTGCAGATGGCACCAAGACATCTAATAGAGTGAAAACTCTGGGGCAGGTGGAAAGGATAGACAGGGATCTAAAAAGACTGGAAGAATGGCTAAGGGTATGGCAGCTGGGTTTTAATGCAAAAAAGTGTAAAATGATGCACTTGAGCCATAGAAATCCAGGAATTAAGTACAAAATGAATGGCATGATACTGACAATGAGCAGGCAGGAAAGAGACTTGAGGTAATCATTTCAAGTGATCTATAAATGGCCAGTCAATGTGACAAGTCAGTTGAAAGGGCAAGTGGGATGCCGGGGTGCACAGAAAGGGGAATCACCCACAGGAAGAGGTTGGTAGTGCTGCCCCTATGTGGATCACTGGTAAGACCCTACCTTGAGTACTGTGTCCAGTTCTGGAGATCACATCTCAGGAAGGACATAGACAGAGTGGAGGTGGGCAAGGGAAGAGCTACCAGAACGGTGCAGAGTCTGTATCAAAAGTCCGATGAGGAGCAGCTTAATGAGCTAAAGATGTACTCCCTTGGGAGCAGGGTATGACAGATGGCTTTAAATACCTCACAGGGGTAAATAAGATATTGAAGAGAGTATTTTTCAGAGAAAAGGGTGCCATAAAACAAGGGGGCATAACATGAAGCTTTGGGGGGGGGTAAGTTCAGGAAGGATATGAGAAAGTTTTTCTTCACAGAAAGGCTGGAGGATACAAGTGGGTGGGAGGGAAGGCAAAAACAGGGGTGGGATTTAAAAATGCCTGTGACAGATACAAGGGAATTGCAGGGACAAGGAAGGTGGGAAGAGACGGTACCATACATTAAGTAGGGTCTGCAGCAAAAAATGAAGGTTACACATATCCTGATATTAGGGAATATACTTACTGCTCACCAGTTCATGGCACGCAATCTCGCATTGACTACCTATTAGTTTCTCATGAGCTCTTGCCAGGGGTTCTATCCACCTCGATCCAACCGGGTCCAATATCGGATCATTCTATAGTTTTGGGTAATTTGGCTTTTCTTAATATTCCCAAAAGAGAGATCAGATGGAAATTAAATGAACAATTACTAAAAGATGAAAAGTATAGAAGAGAGGTGAAAGATCAGATAGAGTTTTTCTTTTCCACCAACCCAATATATAGTGCAAGACCGGATATTTTATGAGGAGCCTTTAAGGCTTTTATAAGGGGTATTCTCAGAAGTCTAGCTACAAGGAGGAAGAGGGCTCAAGAAACAGAGTTACTCTTTTTATTGTCTCAGATACGGGTACTAGAAAGTATACACCCAGATATAATTTCTCAAGAGGAGTCACAGAAGTTATTAATATATAAAGATAAATACTTGGGAATGTTAAGAGAAAAGGCTGAGTTGGCAATAATCCGTACAAAGGCCAGTTGTACAGATCAAGGAGAAAAAGTGGGGCGCCTGTTGGCTTTACGCTCAAAACAATAAGAATCAGCAAGATTTATACCCCAATTAGGTCTCATTCTGACGGGACCCTGAAGGTATCTCCCTCAGAGATAGTCCAGGAATTTGCTACCTTTTACGAACAATTATATAGGGACATTGATAGTCCTCTGCCCATTCAAAAACTGGATGAGTATCTCATGGAAGGTCATCTTCCGTTTCTATCTGACTCTCAAAAGAAATTCATATCTTCCCCTTTATCACAGGAAGAAATAGCAACTGTTATCAAGGACTTGCCTATTGGTAAAGTCCCTGGTCCAGATGGGTTTTCAGACTTATTTTATAAAGCTTTTACGGAGCAACTACTTCCCGTGTTGCATCGGCTCTATTTGCATATCTTGTCTGGAGAGGTGGCAGATGCACATCTGTTCGAGGCATTGATATTTTTGTTACCTAAACCGGACAAAGACAGAAATGGTTCAGAGTTATAGGCCAACATCTTTGCTGAATCAAGATGTCAAAATTCTCTCTAAGATAATGGCAGATAGACTAACCCTGGTTCTTCCGGATCTTGTGAGTATTTCTCAAGTGGGATTTATGAGAGGACGTGCATCTTCAGATCACCTGAGTACCCTCTCCCATGTTTTCTCGGAGTCCAAGGATGCCACATATCCTGTGGGGTTGGTCTCCCTGGATGCCGAGAAGGCATTTGATCGGGTTAACTGGACTTTTCTTTTTCAAGCCCTCAAGGCATTTGGATTCCCATCCATGTTCATAGATTGGATCAGGGCAATTTACCGGTCTCCTACAGTGAGGATTTCAGGGAATGGAACCTTCTCCAAGTCCTTTACACTGCGGTCAGGAACGAGGCAGGGATGCCTTCTCTCTCGATTACTTTTCAGTCTTTACCTGGAACCCCTTATTCAGCATATTCTCAACAATGAAGGGATACAAGGTATTCCTATTAGGAATGAGGTAGTGAAAGTAACAGTGTATGCTGATGACCTTCTCCTACATCTGGCTAATCCATTAATATCTATCCTGAGTATGTTAAGGGAGGTTGATAGATTTAGTAGTTTCTCGAATTATAAGTTAAATCCCAGTAAGACATCCTTTTTCCCTCTCAACCATAAAGTCTTTAAGACCGACATTATTTCTCTGGGACTATGCTGGTCACCTGCTGGTTAAATGTTTAGGCAAAAAATTAATGAGTAATCCCTCTTTGTGGTTTAAGAAGAATCTGTAGCCCCTTTTGCAGTGGATTACCGAAGATTTAGAGAGAGGGGATAAACTCCCATTATCTTTATGGGGTCGTATTAATATTATTAAGATGAATGTGTTTCCCCATTTATTTTATCCTTTGTCACATCTTAATTCATTTGTGCCCCAAGTTGGTTTCAGAAAACACATAAACTCTTTACTAAGTTTATTTGGTCGAACAAGACCTCCAGGTTGGCATTGGCATACCATTAGTTAGCTGCACCTAAGAATGAGGGGGGGTTGTGGATTCCTTACTTGCCCATTTATTACTGGACTAGTCATTTGGCTAAATACCTGAGATGGGTAAGGCCGGGTCCAGATAACGTGAACCCAGCCTGGCTGAAGATTGACTTAGATTTTTTCCAATCTCTAAACATGGACCCCCTGAGAAAACTTTATCTAAAAATATCTCAGATGCAAGATATTAATAAATGCCCCACTATCATGACCTCACTAAGAGTACATTCGCAATTGTGCTCTTTCTTGAGTTATAATCAAAGTAATGATCTCACTCAATCTATTTGGAATTCCTGGCTTTCACTATAAATAAACAGAAAATTTCCCATTCATGGTTCCCTCACTTAGGAGAGGGGATAGTAACTTCATTTCTGGATGAAGTTGGTGAGTGGCTCTCATTTTCTCAGTTCATACATAAGTTCAAAATACCTGAGTCTCAGACTTTTAAAGTGTTTCAACTGAGACACTTGTTAACCACGGTCTTTGGGGCCACTCCACCCCATCCACCGACCTTTGAATTGGTAACTGAACTTTCCCCTTTACTAGTCTCTTCTGGTGTGATTTCTAAGATTTATGAAGTGTTGTTCCGATGGAGGTTTGGATGCAGTGGTGGCCCCACCAACTTCTGGGTTTCATTTTTTTCCCCACTATACTTTTAAGTGGCCCGTCCTCTGGATGTACTGTCTTAAATATGTATCCCAAGATAGATTACATCTCATGCAGTTCCATTGGTTGATCACGCTGACTTCCTCTACAGCCAATGCCCCAACTCTTACATGGCTAAACTGGACACACTCTACCATCGAGCACTGAGGTTTATAACGGGACTCCCCTTTGACATGCATCACTGCACCCTATATGCGGCAGTGAGGAGGACATCACTAAAGTTCAGGCGCCAGAAGCCGCTCTCTGGATCTATAGAGCCATCTCTAATAAGCTGCCTTACTATATCGCTAGCTGTCTGCCCCTGAGTATAATTGGGAAATACGAGTTAAGAAGTTACTCAGCTATTACACTTCAGGTATCCTAAGCAAAATCCTGCTTCGGTAGGGCAGCCATAAGCTTCGTGCTACCTACCTTATGGAACGATGACAAAAAAACCCTCAAATTAAGCACTCTAATCAGTATAAATGCCTTCAAGATGCTTTATTTCTGTACAATCAGAGAAGTATGTAACTGCTTCACCCACTCAGACCCAGTACGGTGTCTGCACTGGTATATAGCCACGCCTAGAACCCAATTTTTAGTACTGACCCCCAGCTTGCTCCTCCACCAGCCTAATTGTCTCTCTCTCTCTTATCCCTGTCTTATCAACACTAGGCCGTCCATCCCCTTATTCCTCCTTTCCCAACCTCAGATAGGAGCTCGCTACCCTGGGTTGTGACATCCTACCATGCCCCGTACTTTATAGCATTCAATCCCGGGGCTCACACATACTCCTTTTCTCCATCCACCTTCTCTACATCCCATTTTACCAATTCCTTTCTGTGCACTCTGCCATCCTAGCCTTTCTCCCCCTACCACCCTCCCTTCCCCCCTACCTTCACCTCTACCTGGTGTATAATTTTATTTTTTTTCTTCTGCTACTTCCTCCTGCAACCTTAGATAACCTGCTTTATCTTCCTATAGACACTTCTATGTATGTAAATACCGTGTAATTTGTACAATATCTGTATAATTCTATGTGCATATGAACTTCTTTTTCTTCCTCTCTGTAAAGAGTATTATCTGTATTGCCTTGTAAATACCTGTGTTGACCTGTATATACAATTGTTCATGCTCCACCCAGGTCCATCTTGCAAATGAGCTTCTGCTCAACGATGAACGCCTGGTTAAATAAAGACTTGATTGATTGATATCTTGCATAATTTATACTATATTCCAACTAAACTGGTGAAATGGGGCCTTCTTGATACCAACAGGTGTAATAAGTGTTCCCAGGATGCAGGATCACTTTTCCATTTTTTCTGGTCATGCCCCTGGATAGTATCATTATGGGAGCAAATAAAAAACAATCTGAACCCTCTACTGGGTCTACAGGACTATTTTCACTGGATATTTTCCTGTTGGGGGATCTCTCCTCCATAAAGGTTAAAATACGGAGATTTCACATATCTATGGTGGCGCTCTCGGTCAAAAAAGTAATTCTCAGTCGTTGGAAGGAAAGGTCCGGCCCAACATATCAGGAGTGGCTCCATGAGATTTTAGCAAATATATGTACAGAGAAGGCTATTGCTAGCCTTCAAAACAGGCTACATAGGTGTAAGGATATCTGGGATCCCCTTCATACTTTAATTACAGTGGCTATGAAGTAGTGTGTAGCTGAGGTTACCATCTTAGTTACTCTTGGTATAGGTAGTTAGCAGGTGATAGTATTAGAATGAATTACTGTGCCGGGAGGAAGGAAGGGTTGGGGGAGTATGATTTGATTTGTTTTATGAATCCTATGTCAAGTGCTCATTATTGCCTCCTGTAATGTGAACAAACTTTGAATTGAAAAAAAAAAAAGAAGGTTAACAAAACTGGGCAGACCTGGGTTGGCCAAGCAGTCCTTATCTGCTGTCATATTCTAGGTTTGCATGTATTTAGTCAAGGTATGCAGATTAGGTCAATAAGGCATTCCATGGGCAAGCTGTGACATTAGCATGTTATTACAGGCAGCTCTGCACACATTAGAATGCTAGATTGCAGATGGGGTATACAAGGGAGCACATTGCACCACTTAGACACCACAGCAGAACTGCAGGTAAAAGGAGGTAAGTTTCCTGTGGAATTACCTAGAATGGGATGTGTGTACTATGCTGGCCTCAACATGTCCCCCAAATGCATGTAGCATGTTCAGTGCTGCCAGAATATCTGGAATTGTCCCTGGAACTTCTGGGTGAGTTTCATGTATTCCTGTACAGTACAGTGAGTCCTATGCAGGCCAACTTGCTCTTCTGTCCTGTATAAGTAATGTAGAAACATGGGATAAACTTAGTAGATAGCTTTAAAGCCCAGTAACATACTTTCATCCCTATAGCTCTAGGAGCACTACATGTCATAGGCAGGGTAGCCAGTCAAAATAGCAAATACAAAATAGCGAAAGTCAAAATAGTGAACGTCAAACTAGCGAATGACACAAAGTAGTGACTCATATTTAAACTGCTCTGAATATGTCATTCTCTCAACCATCAATGAACAGCGTGGTGTTAGAATATTTAAAATGGGGGGGTTTGGGGGGCACAGCCCCCCCCCGCATATGTCACAAGTGATCATGCCAAGAACAATTGTTAAGAGAACTGGTAGTAGTAGCTGATATGCGCTTTGGCATTCGCTATTTTGATGTTCGCTATATTGTATTCGCTATTTTGATTAAAAGGTATATTGTACTGTACATGGACCTGGGCCCAAGTTGATCCCATAGCTGTATGACGGTCCTATGGGACAATAGATCCTGCAAGCATCCATATGCCATGCTGTATGCAACAGGGTAACACAAGTGCCTGCTATGGATCCACAAGGAGCATGACACAGTGGAAGGGGAGTAATTACATTATGTCTCTGGGGCAGGGTCCACAGTATTCTGGAACCCTTCATGTTGTACTCCAGCGAACATTGTAGACAATTTGCCTGAGTATCCACTGCACCTCCAGAGACACACTGTCCACATACACATGTCCCATGCCTTGTACAATACAGCACAATCTGTACAGTTCGGGGCCCTGCAATCAGGGAAGTGCTGCAGTGGGGGACCCATCACATCCTGTTGTCTAGGTAATATCTGCACTTTGGGGTGTTGTCTGTCAATATGAGGTCTAAGTTGGTCCTGCATTATGGTGGTGGTGGTGGTGGTGGGCCTATCAGTACAGTGCAGGGGTCATGCTCAGTCAGAGGTCCTGTGAATCCCTCTAAATGTACCTGTATGTCTTCACTGTGTGCACCAGTACCATGTACATGTGTTGGTGCTGCCAGCCCTTATATCACTGGGGTTCAGCTGCTCTCCCCACATGGTCCTGTGGTCATAGGGGTGCAGCACACATCTGTCCTTGGCACAGCCACTGCCAAGCCACCACAGGACCCCGTTAGCAGCCTACCACCCTTGCCAATACAGCAGAGCAAGCCACCACTGCACCTCATAATAAAGCCTCCAGAGGCATGCCCACAGCCCAGCTGCCCCTTGCCTATTACATCAGGCTGGCAAAGCCAGCCCTCAGCACCCATCATGGGTTGCTGCAGCTACTGCAGTGCAGCCCCAGCCCATTCAACAGCCACGGGCACAGCTCAACACTCTCCCATTGGACAGTCCCGGGGGACAGCATGATGTGGCCAAGAACCTGAATCTGCTATGGTCTTCTGTGAAGGCACAGTGTGCTAGGCAGCAGGACCTGACCTATCTCCACTGAATGCTGCATGAGGACATGCAGCGGGAGGAAGCACAGTATGCGGATCTCATGGTAGTCCTATGGGACCTGTGTGGCACTGTGCATGAGGGTGCAGCTAAGATGGTGGGCACTGCAAGGGACAACCATAGCCCTGACCTGTCCAGTGTGGGTAGTCCCACCCCACAACAGACACCTCAGTATATGCTAATGCCACACAGTGCTGGGATGAGAACACCAAGTACACCTAAGACTGACAGATCTCCAAGGACACTATGCACCCCAGGTTATGACCTGCCATTCCCCAGGGGTGGTACATCATGGGGTTGCAGCCAGATGCATCTAACACCCTCATCACAGACATACCCTATACCATTGCCGAGGTCCCACCACCATACAAGGGACTTTGCAGAAAGACTATCCACACTTGGGGTGATGGTTGGGGGCAGATATCGGCAGTGCCTGACCTCTCCCCACCAACAGGGTTTACTAACCATCCCATATATACCCCTGTGATACCACCAGCTGCCCTCATGCCATGGTCCAGGCTGATTGAGCCCTGCATGGATGGCTTGTAGAACAGCCACTACATGGCCTGTCTGGTGGGTATTCCTATAGAGATCCCTGTTGCCCCACTCATGACTTGTGTTTATGTGCACCCCATATGCTACCACAGTGCATTGTGGGTGTGTTATGCCATGCAGCCCCTTTCCCCCAGCCAGGGCATTTATCTCTGTTGACACCCCTTAGGACCACTTTTTAACATGGATGTATGTTTGAGTGTGCCCTATTTGCCATCCCCTTGCCGGTAGCATTGCATTTGCGTTACACTCATCATGTTACTCCCTTGCCTGGCATACTGCACTGCTTGTTGTTTTTGTTGTTGCTATTTGTGTGTGATAATACATTGTTTTACTATCTTGCAGTCTTCTTTGTGGTCTCTACTTACCTACCATGTCTGTAGATGTCACGTATGATTCAGGTTCGGTACTCCTGAGCCCTCCTGGCCACTCTGGGATTATGCCTGTCGATTTGCTCTGGTATCCCCTGGTTCTCCGACTCCATATCCAGTTTGGTCTGTTTTTCTGTGGCCTGCATGCATATCCCACAGACATGGGGTCATAACTGAACTGACAATAATGGCCAGGCAATAAACACCACAAGCAACACAATGTGAACCAAATAGGGTTGGACAAAACACTGACCAAAGCGGAAGCAGTGCACACATTGAAAATAATTGGACTTTCTGTTTTTGCAGGTAGCTTCACCACCCACATTCCCTGGAACTTAAATAACAAATTCTGGGTGGGGGGTGGACCTCGGGATGGGGAGACAGTTAGGGAGGAGGGAATTTATTATTAAAGAAACATTGCAAAAAGTACTAATACCAGGAGACTGCGGGGGGGACAATGGTCCCAGGTCTCCAATCCTTCCGTGTGCTGGTTCATAGTGTAGTGGTGGGCAAAGTCCCCAAACTTTGCTACATGGAGTATTTTGCATATAAATATAGAATTCGCATAGCATTCCGCATAGTGAAGCATATTACTTCACCTTACTTATTGGACGTGAACTCCCATTGGTTGCAATAGACTTCATGATCACGTTGCTTTTTGTATGACTTCTCTATTATTTTTAAAGCGAAGTGACATTGATTCAAATGATTTTGCAGTAACTGCCTTGTTAATGCTCTCTACAGCAAATGTTGCATTGATTCATGGGATGGCAGGTCACATGAGTTATATATTGTTTTGCACAGCCTCAGTTCAGCATAGTGTGTAGTGAAAAGCTGGAGATAGTTTGATCTCAGAGCTCTGAGACTCAGACACTCTAAAAACATTTAAAATGCCTTTTTGCCACAAAATGCTGTGTCAAAATTTAATACATCGATTGCAGAAAACTCTTATGTGTTGATATCATCATGTGTTTATTAATTTTGTGAACATATTGAATGTTAATTTAGTCCATTCAGTCTCTGTACTGACAGACACTGTAGAAGTGTGCTTCGGGGCAGGGGCGTATCTGTGGCCAAGGGAGATGCACAGTGAGAAAGGAAGTCTTTAGCTGTTGTTGGGTAGCTAGTGTGTTCGTATTTGTGTGTTCATATACTGTACACACAGGAATACTTGTAGAAATTTTTGATAATTCTTTGCTGTTTGCTGTTGTGCAGTGGATTTTTCCAGTTGGTTTAGAAGATTTGGTGATAGTGTATTGAACTGTTAAATTTTCTGCACATTACCTGTAGCGTGTGTGTTCCATCAAGTAAGACACAATTTATTGTGCCACACTGTAATCACTGCACTCTGTCTCTTATCTGTCTGTAGTGTTTTTTACTGCTTCATTCTATCCACTTAATGGACTGGTACTATAGCCCCCCCCCCCCACAAAAGTAGTATTTTTTCCATTTTTATGTTGATTGCGTGCAGCGCAACAAACATATTGGTACAGCTTGCTCAGAAGCAGGTTGTGGAGGCACGGCACTGTTGTGGCCAATGACCCCACAGCCTGCAAAGGTTTGTCCTGCTTCCCCCAACACCGAGGCATGCTGCTGGTGACTGTAGTTTGGAACCTTGCCACCGACTTGAGACAAATTGGCCACTGCAATCGGGGCTGCCTAGTCATTGCAGCGTAAGCCAGTCGCTGCAATGAGGGAGTGACCCGTCATTGCAGGGTGGGATTTTTCACATACTGATATTATTTGTGAACATGGAGGCAGTTTGCCACCGAGTTCACAAACAATATTCACCCCCCCACTGTGTTTACTTGCTGACGGGGGCCCCAATCCCCATTGGCTTCAGTGCCCCCGTGTTTCTGTTGCTGACGGGACAGCCCACTCCACGTCGGCATTAGGTAAACCCCTCCCCACTTTTTATTGTCTGCCGGCTGGGGTGCCCAACTTCAGCATAATTATACCCCTTTTACGGTGCTGACAGGGGTGCCTAATCCTATCAGCTACTGCTACTCTAAAAAATAAGAGTTCTCCATTGACACGCGAGAGCCCACCCTAGTGTGCCACATGCCCTTGTAAAGTTAAAACTGTCCACTATGTCTTTTTTTTCCCTGTAAAAAGGAAACTGCCCTTGACGATGTCCTTGGCCCCCACCAACAACTCATGCCCACCCACTGTGCACCCTGCCTCCCCATACCCCTCCTCACCCCATACTTATCTCTGTAGTCTGGCGCAACGATCTTCGGTGGACCGGGAACATGTCTGCACTCTTCAAAGCTGACCGCGAACTCAGGAAATGCCTATAAGCTGTATAATGTTAGAAATAGGGTTTTTTCAACTGTAATGCATATCTCAGTCATTTTTTGGAATTTTGGCACCAAATTTTCAGCAAGGGGTTTTTGGGACCCCTCCTCATGAATTCTTGAACTGTCATGGCATTAATCAGCCCCGAAAGGTGATTTTGCGGTCACTGTGTGGAATCTCCTTTTGGTGCCAATTAACAAAACGACAGTGCCAGTGTTCATGATGTGGGCTCTCAAAAAGCCTATGTTGCAAATGTGGTGGAAAAAATCCCCAAAATGACTGTTTTATGAGTGTGCATTGCACAGTTGCTACACACACTTGTAAATTCATCAATTTGCAATGTTTTCATACCAGATTTTCAATATCGACATTTTTCCACACCTCCTTGTGAACAGTACTGCTGTCATTGTTTACATCCTGGCCAAAATGTGTTTTCGCAGTTCTGGCGCAGAATAGCACACTCGCTGTGGGAAATCCATGTTTGGGACAGATTAAGAAAATGACAGTGACACTGTTCATGAGTAGATGTCCTAAAATGCCTATGTTGTAAATTTAGCAACGATACTCCATAAAATGACTGTTATGAACATGTGTTGCGCAGTTTGCACGAACGCGCGTAACTTCGCAAATTTGTAATATTTTCACTCCAGATTTTCAACATTACCATTTTCCCACACCTATTTATGAACAGTACAGCTGTCATTTTTCTCATCCAGGCTGAAATATGTTTTTGCACTTCCGGCGCAGAATACGGCAGTCACTGTGGGAAATCAATGTTCGGGACAGAGTAAGAAAATGACAGTGGTACTGTTCATGAGCAGAGGTCCTAAAATGCCTATTTTGAAAATTTGGTTGCACACTTTCCACGCACCCTTGTAACTTCGCAGATTTGTAATATTGTCATGACAGATTTTCAACAGTGGCATTTTTTCACACCTCCTTATGAGCAGTACAGCTGCCAGTTTTCACATCTGGACCGAAATGTGTTTTCACAGTTCTAGCGCACAATAACGCGGTCGCTGTAGGAACTCAGTGTTTGGGACACATTAAAACAATGACAGTGGCAGTATTCATGAGCAGAGGTCCTAAAATCCCTATGTTGAAAATTTGGTGACGAAACTCCATAACATGACTATGTTACAAGCGTGCGTTGAACTGTTTCCACACACCCTTGTAACTTTGCAAATTTGTAATATTTTCATGCCACATTTTCAACAGTGCCATTTTTTCACACCTCCTTGTGAACAGTACAGATGTCATTTTCCACATCCTGCCTAAAATATGTTTTTGCACTCCTGCTAGAGAATTTCACTGTCACTGTGGGAAATCAGTATTTGGGACAGATTAAGATCGAGCAAGTGAGAGGGGGGAGTGACCAAACTCAATTGAGCTCTGTCGGGACTGCTGCAGATTTGTTTGTGGGCAGAAAAAGGCCCCAGTGCAAGAGGCCAGTACAAAAGGTCAGCCTGCAGCAGTAGGAGAAACAGAACAAGAGAGCGAGTGTGGGGGGCTGAGCTAAGTCAGTGGAGCGCTGTCAGGACTGCTGCAGATTTCTTTAGGGGCAGAAAAAGGCGTCACTGCAGGCAGGGGCCTAGTACAAAAGGGCAGCCTGCAGCAGTGGGAGAAACAGTACTAGTGAGTGAGACAGGGGGGACTGGGTGAGCTCAACGGAGCTCTATCAGGACTGCTACGGATGTCTTTGTGGGCAGAAAAAGGAGCCAATGCGGGCAGGAGCCCCGTACAAAAGGACAGCTTGCAGCACCAGGACAAGCAGAATGAGCGTGTGAGAGAGAGAGAGACTGAGCAACCTCAACGGAGCTCTGTCAGGACAGCTGCAGATTTCTTTGTGGCCAGACAAAGGTACCAAGGCAGCCAGGAGCCCCATACAAAAGTGCAGCCTGCAGCACCAAGAGAAGCGAATGAGCCAGTGACAGAGCGGTAGTGAGCAACCTCAACGGAGCTCTATTGCGACTGCTGCAGATTTCTTTGTGGGCAGAAAAAGGCAGAAAAGCAGGCAGGAGCCCAGTACAAAAGGGCAGCCTGCAGCGGCAGGAGAAACAGAATGAGTGAATGAGGGAGGGGGAGTGAGTGAGCTCAATGGAGCTCTGTTGGGACTGCTGCAGATTTGTCTATGGGCAGTAAAAGGCAACAATGCACACAGGGGCCCAGTACAAAATGGCAGCCTGCAGTGGTGGGAGAAACAGACTGAGCAAGTGACAGAGGGGCAGTGAGCGAGCTCAACACACCAACGCAGTCAACATTCGCCATTGACAAATGCTTGTTTGATTTATGTGTCCACCGGTTAAGGTGTCATTGTGCCTGTGCGGCTGCATCTCGAGTTTGCATTCTCCATCTGTTTGTGCATCTGCATCTGTTTAGTGCCCAGTCTCCATCTGTAAGCCACAGTTGTTGTATTTTGTCTTCCCATCCAGCCCAAAGCCTTCATTGTTATTTCTTTCCAAACCAAATTTATTTTGTCTTTGCTAGATTTATTACCATATTTTTTCTTTTTGACCACCTTTCAATTTCTTTCAAATTCTGCTGCATTATACTATCAGTGTCAGATTTAAATGCATCTATGACTGCTGTATCATCCACATATTTTATACATTCCCAAATTGGTTTTAAATAATTAATCATCAACAAAAAAAATCAAAGATCCAAGTCTGTTACCCTGAGGGACACCCCACATAGTGGATCCAATATTGATTTCTTACCATAGAACTCTATCCACTGAGCACTATGCAAAACATCTCATATGCATCTTGTAATTTATTTAGGTACCCCACACCCATCTAGTTTTTTTTAGTATGTTATTGTGGTCTATAATGTCAGAAGTTTTCTTATAATTCACAAAAAGCAGATGTTCCCATTTTTCCTCATCTCACATTTTCATGCATACTTTCAAAAATGCTAATATAGCTAATTCTGTGGACTTGTCCCTCAGAGCCCCAAACTGGTTTTCATCACTGATGTTCATTATATATTATATAAGGAAGCAGTATAGCATGGTGGTTTAAGGCTCTGAGCTGCAAATGTGGAGACCTGCGTTTGAATCCCACAGCCCCCACTTGTATACTGTGTGACCCTGAGCAAGTCACTTAACTTCTTTGTGCTCCCAGGTCACATCTGTAAACAAGTTTTCAGCTTAGTGTGTCTCTCCTAGTAAAATAAATTACATTTTTAAAAAAGTTGAATATATTCAGTAATCCATTTCATCAAAAAACCTCCACTTATTTTTGAAATCACACAAGTAAGAGAAATGTGCCTAAACTCTTTAGCCAGCATTTTAGAATTTGGTACTTTAGCCAGGGATGGGGGTATTTTAGCTTGTTTTCACTGCTAATGCATCTTTCCTGTCTCCATTGATTTGTTGAAAATGTTACAAATCCATGGTGCTCTTAAGCGGGCTCAATCTTTCCAGATCCAAATAGGAATACCATCAGTTCCCATGGCCTTATTTAACTTTTAACTTTTTTGTTTCCTTAGCCACATTGTCAGCTTTAAACAAATAAAGACAAAGAACCTCTGTGCACAAACACTGAGGCAAGGGTTACCCCAAAGGGCATTTGGCTGGGAAGCCAAGTTTCAAGAAAATACAAAATCACACATGCCCCCACAATGCAAAGCATCATGGGCTGCATATGCAAATCACCACAGAATGTTATGCTGGTCCAACTTTAAGCAGAATTGCATGGTGCCGAAAGGCCTCTCACACAGTTTGCAAAGGGTGCTAACAGAAGACATAGACACGTGTTTCGTCCAACCAGGACTCATCAGTATGCCTCGTCTGTTTGACACCCAGTGGAATGGACCAGCTACCCTAGAGGCAGTAATACTTCTCTGGTATATCCCACATTTCAACAATTCTTTTATCAAGGGGAGCCAAACTTGCTTGCCCTATACAGGGTTCTATTCAGCTCTTCCACAAAAAGCAGCTATTTACTTCCCCTTGAATTTCACAAACATCAGCCCACTTTCCAATCACCTCATCCTATTTATCACCACCCCAAAATTCTTTTATTTGCTTTCACCATCTTACAATGATGGATGTTAGGAGGTTGGAGGGGTTTATGGGTTTTCTTTTTGTGGTTCTTCTCCATTTATCGTTGTTTGTCATTTTCTATTATTCTGTATCTTGTTCTTTGTTTGGTTCTGTTCAGTGTTTTTAGATTGTTACTGTGAACATTTTAATAAAGCATAGTTAATTAAAAAAAAGTTGGACTTTTCCCTCATAATAACTCCTTCTCAGTCTCTTTGCCATTCTATTTATCTCATTTCCCAACTTTTTAAAATTCTCTGCATCATCAAATGTTATAGGCCTTTGCCTCTTTTTAAATAAGTCCTTAAACTCTTCTATCACCCAAGATCCCCCCCTGTCTGATTATATGTCTTTCGGGGTAACTTGATCAATAATTTGTTGTAATAAATTTGCCATTTGGTGATTCCAGTTTGAACTAGTCAGTGTTTATTTCCCCTACAATTCTGTCAAGTACTCTCTCTTTCTTCCTTTTGTCCCATTTTCTGCTACTCATCACAGATGTTTCCTCCCTCTGCCTCTTCCCCCCTATAAAAACCTGGGTTTTGTTATCACTACATTGTGATCAGATGAATCAGTGGATGGAAGAATTTAAATCTCATCATACCATACCTTCAAATCTGTAAGTACACCATTCATAGTATCTTCCCTCTGTTCACAATTTGCTTAAAATTTTGCCCTGATGTGACTTCTGTTTTACTGGTAGTTTATTTAAATCCCTCATTATAATAATCCTACATACTGGATGTTTTTCAAAAATTCCGTCTAAGCACCAGTTGAGGTGCTCACACATGAAATGGTTATTACTTGAGGGAGATGAAAAAGCACAAATAAATAAGTGCCTACGTAGATGGGGTAAAGATGGCATTTTTACTTCAAGCCATGGCGTCTCAAAAGCTTAATTTTCTGAATCTCCCATTCTCAAATAACTAATATTTTCATGCATATAAGAAACTAATCCCCCACACCCCTCTTTTTTTTCTTCCCACAATTTACAAACATGCAACACTAGCTATGAAGTGCATACTTAATTTGCACACTGGGGGCAACATTCTGGCATCACTATTGGCGGAGACTGACACTTGCTTGAACCCACTGTCCTTAAACAGCAGCTGACACCCCTGGAAAAAAAAACATCAGAAAACATAATATTTGGACACAATTTAGCTTGTATTTTCTCCATCTTCTATAGATGTCTCATCTCCATTATTTATTACGAAGGAAAGTCCCACAAAAACAAGATCTTTAGCCCTTAGAGTCCATCTGCCTTTATAGCTTATTCCCAACTTGATATCATAATGCTCTGTTATGACATTGTTGTTTGTTGCCACGGAAATAAATCTGACATCACAAGCAAAGTAGTATGACATCAAGTTGGGAAGAAGCAATACAAGCTGGTGAACACTCAAGGAACAGCTACCCTGTTGTCATGCATATGACCTCAATAATAAATAATGGGGATAAGATACACAGAGCTAATGAATAATACAAGCTACTTTGTGTCCAGATATTATGTTTTTAAAAGTTCTTCTCAAGGGGTCAGTGGCTCTTTAAAGGCAGGATTCATAGCCAGTGACAATGGTGCAAACATTGTCAGGCTGTTAGTGGTAGGAGTTATGTTAGGGTGCCTTGCTTTGCATACTGTTTAAACCTGGTTGTGCAAGAATTCTTGTCACAATGTAGCATGAAAGAATTGCTCACCCTGTGTAGTTGAATTTGTTAGCATTTTGCATGGCCTGGAAAGGCCAAGGACCAGTTACATGCACTGTAAATAAAAAAAATGGCCTGTCTTAGCAACAAGTTAAGCAGGAGGTTCTCATGAGGTGTAATTCTATACTGGAGTTGATGGATACACAGTATAAGGCTCTATTGGAATACATGCTACTTCATACAAGTTGTGACCACTCTGGAGCTTCTATGTCACTGACACTGGAACAGTGGATGTTTGCAGAAGGGTGGATTTTAATCCTGAGGCCTTTTGATCATCCTAAACAGGCAGTGAGTGGAGACACTACTCATATTAATCAGCCCATCCCACTGCCATGGGTGCTGAGGCAGACCATCTATAATGTGCAGTAGCATTCTGAGGCAACAGGTGACTGTAAGTGGTTCATTGTCTGAACACATGTTTAATGTATTGGATCATAACAGACACCTGAATGTTACCGACATCTGTGGATTTCAATGCTGCAACAATGCTGGATCCACTGTACAAATAAGGGCTTTCAGATATAATTGATGGTGGTAGACAGAAAGTTGAGCATCCGCGAAGACTACTGATCAGTCATGTATACGGCTTTCTCATGCCAAAAAAGCAGCATATTGAGATGAGATGCAGTGTATCACCCTCATCAACAATTAGCAATGGAAGTGAGATGTGGAGATGCAGCTTTGACATCTACCAGTAAATAAGTAAGTAAGTAAGCATTTATTTTTTTTAGGTGCCCAATCCCAGAGGCTCTGGGCACTGCACATAAAGTTCAGGATCATAAGAAATAAAATAGACAATAAAATTGCAGAGCAATCCATAAAATCAGTCAGTCAGCATTAAATTATATCTTCTGGGTATGCTAGCTTAAATAGATGAGTTTTCAGGCCCTTCCTGAATGTCTTCACCATAGGGGCCTCACTCAAAGATCTCAGGAGCAAATTCCAGAGGAACAGGCCAGTCACCCCGAATAAGTGATCACCTGAGGTTTTCAGCCCAGTCCTGGGAATTGCAATGAGGCCCTGGGTGGAGGAATGGAGGATGCAAGTTGGAATGGCTGGGATAAGGAGTCTGCCAGATAGCCGCCAGGGCCCAATCCATATCGGGCCCAGAAAACCACCCCCACAGCCAGAGGGCGCTGTGCTGAAGATGGCTGCTTGATTCTTCATCTCCCTGGATTCACCAAATATCATCATCCTTCCTACAGATTCCAGACTTCCTACCTTCACCAACATCTGAGATCTTACTATATGTACATCGCAGAACAGCTCTGGTACAGTATTTTTATTGCCTCATAATTACTGAGCGAGTTATCTACAGCTTTTCAATTTCTCTATTAAGGCCTACAATAATGTGGACCAATCTCCACATAACAGTTCTCTTAATAGAGTGGAGGCAATGTTTCAACAACTAATAAGTGAAATCAATGTATTAAAATTGCATCTCAACAAAATATCAATAATATGCAGGCACTTGATCAAAAATCAGCGCTACTAATGTTAAAGCATCTCAAAATGAAGATTCCATTAACACATTACAGACTACCATCAGGGAGCAGGACAGAGTTATTAGGAACCTTCAGGACAAAATAGATGATATTGAAAATAGAAACAGACGTAACAACCTTAGATTTCTCGGATTTCCTGAAGGTGTTGAACTAGAGACACCAGTGCTCTCTAACTCATGTACTTCCTCTTGCTTAAATTACCAGCCGGCCAAGACCTAATCTTCATCGAGAGATCTCACCGCACCTTAAATCCAAGGCCTGGACCCGACCAGAAACCCAGGCCCATCATTGCCAGATTTCTAAACCACGCACATACTGAACTGATTCTTCAAAAAGTGAGGCAATTAGGTGCACTTACTTGGCAAGAAAACAGAATCCTAATTTTCAGAGACTATTCTACAGAATTATCTAACAAACGAAAAGCTTACAACCCCATTAAAACAATCCTTCATCAGCGTGGAATTAAGTTTGCACTCGTTACCCTGCAACAATGCACCTTTTTGAATAATAATTTCTACCAGAGATTTTAGTACCCCAGAATCTCTCTGAATTTCTGAATTGGACACAGCCCGCACTTACATTGCCTTGAGATGCTAATGCAGCTTTCGCTCCTGTTCCAGCACAAGCACTTCAATTACAATGTCTTGCCCTTCCTGCTGAAACTGTCCTTCAGGTCCTGAGAAATCTGCAGCCATCATATCTGCCACTGTAGCTCCTGCCAGAAGCTCTGCACGCATACAAGAAAAAAGCATCTGGTTCTTCTCTAAATAATAATACTTGCTGTTTAAATAATATTTCCACCTCTCCAGCTTCCATGTGGAATGTCACATCAGTTTTCTACTCCTCTTACCTTGTCTAACAAATTCTCCCCACTCCAAGAAGATCTGCTCCAAGAAGATCTGCACTCATCTCTGGAGGATCTGAGACAGACTGTATCCAACCCTTTACTCAAGACCAGAAGAAGCTCTCAATGGGTAATGACTCTCCCGATTCTTCCTGATTGATCTTTGTGTTCAGCCTCCCTTTAAATCATCTGAACCACCAAAAGAAAAGGAGAAGAAAATCGAAGAGCAAGGCTACCTGAGGCTTTTCCACTAAAAAAAAAAAAAAAATTTGTAACAAATACTATGGCCCATAATTAGATGTGATATAGCAGTTTCTCACCAGAATCCTCCTCTTCACACCACCTCACTCGATTCCTTCAGTACATTTACCTAAAGTGCAGTCTCTATCGCACTCAACAGGTTTGGAGCACTTAAATGCAGTAAATCACTCATCGCTGCTGAGAAGCCTGTATCTGTCTGTGGAGGTGAGCCAGTTGACACTGGAGGTATTTAATCCATGTGGGAGTTACTCTCAATGCATTCAATGGAAAAAAAAATAAATGAGAGAAAGAATAAATATTAAAATGTTTGTAAGATCTCTTCTAATTAATCCTTGTGTGGTGCCAGACAGTATATATAATTGCTATTCACACTCTAATTTTTCATAAGCTTTGGCGCCACCATGTGGTCAGATGCATACATACATATATAGAGTTCTGTATTTCATATCAGTGTGCCTTAACCCCTACTATTATAGCATTTTCCACATAAATCCTATCATTTGGAATGTGGAGGATGATTAGACAAATACTCTAAAATCATTTACTTATTTAATATTTATTTTGCATCACTTCTGGTATGTAGTGCATCAGGTGCATTCCATTATATCTCACAGATTTTGCACCAAAGTATGCTTCCAATTGTATTTCTATACATTGAGTTTTTCCACTTTTGACATTATTCTTCATCCCATTTTCTTCCAAATCATTGGAACTTATAAAAATGATTCCACAATACACTGATGCACTATGAACCTATAGTATATACTGCATTCCTAACCTAGCTTATGTGGATTAATACACATCGGGCATCCTTTTATCTGGCTCACACTGTTTCAGCATTATCTGCCATCATGTTGGTATACTTTATTTAATATTGGACTTATTACTAGGTCCAAGCTAATTCATTATGTTTGGAATTTAACACTATTACATAATTATCCTTTTTATTTGGTAGAATGATGTTTTGTTTTTTTGGTCGTATGCTTTAATTACCTCAGCACAAATCTCAATTACACTTCATTAATATACTGTTATATAAAGTTTAGTATCTTAAAATTATAGGGTAAACCGTATCTTGAGATTCACTAATTACTCTACACGCCTAGTAGTGTAGAGTGAGAGTCCTGGTATATTTACCGACTCTTATTGCTCTGCATTTCATAAAAGTTTAAAATTAATATTCTTGTTACTGAGTTTATACTAATGTTTGTTGGTTCTAATGTTTAATTACTTGATATTCTTATGCCTATACTCTCCCTCTGCGAGACAAAATGAATACAAATACTCAATCATCTCGAACCCATACAAGTTAAGGGCCCTGCATACATTTGTTTATTATATATATTTACCTTTTGAATCTGTGACATCCTCCAAATTAATGGTATTGAGTCCCTTATTCCTACTTGTAACTAATTACATTATATCCTAGTACCATGAGTGATCTAATCTTACATTCATGGAATGTCAAGGGACTCAACTCTCCTTGTAAACGTAAGGTACTTACCTATCTTAAAAGCATAAACACATATTGCTTTCTTACAAGAAACTAAACTTTTATCAGAGGATGTCGACAGACTTAAAAGGACTGGGTCGGTCAAGTATATGCATCATCTTCTCCATCCAAAAAACATGGGGTTGCTATCTTAATACATAAATCTCTTAATTGGCCCCCATAAAAATCATTAGAGACCCGGATGGTAGGTGGATTATAACCCTATTAAACACCACAGCAGGTCCGCTTATGTTTGTGAATGTATATGCACCAACTTTGATTCACCCATTTTCTTCCATAATCTATCCCAACAAATTATGATTAATAATAAAAATAATTCACCTATTCTTATTGGTGGTGACTTTAACTTAGCACTACAAGCATATTTAGACAGAAGTAACTCATCACATGATGCCCACCCCCATAGTATTAATGCTCTATCAATGCTTATGAAGGATTTAGGTCTCTCTGACATTTGGAGACTACATCATCCCAGACAACGAGATTACACCTTTTATTCCTCTTTACATAAATCATATAGTAGGATTGATTATTGGTTCTCTTCTCCCCTCATTACTGAAAAAATTATTGATACATCGATTTTCTCTATTGTTATATCTGATCATTCCCCTATCAGTTTGCATTTACTCTGGGGTCCACCTTCTTCTAAATCCGCATCTTGGCGTTTAGACCCACTTTTACTCAGAGACCCTGAATTCACTCCTTGGATTAAAACCCAGATTCAAGATTTTCTTTCTATTAACGATACTCCAGATATGTCTCAAGGTACTATCTGGGAAGCATTAAAAGCCACTATTAGAGGTAAAATTATTAGTTATGCAGCGCATAGAAAGAAATTAAGAGAACAACAATTAGCTAATTTAGAAAAATCCTTAAAGAAAAGAAACCCAATACTATAAATTAAATAAACCCAATCATAATTCACAGCTTCATCTGCAAATTCTACAATTAAGAATTAAAATTAACGAGTTGATATCCAGGAAAGCTGAACTTGCCCTTTTTAGGATTAAACACGGTTATTGGGAAGAAGGGGATAAATGCGGAAAGTTGCTCTCTTACCAGCTAAAAACTCAACAGATGCAGAGACATATAGCAGGTCTAAAAGATCCATCAGGTCAGACACACACAGACAACCTTTCAATCAATCGATTATGCAATCCTTTACCATCAACTATACTGCAACCTAATACTACAAATCCCAACCTAATACAACATTTTCTGGAAAAATTGAATCTACCCCACCTATCCCCTCAGGACAAAGCTGTGCTTGATAAACCAATCACTTTACAGGAAATCCAAACTGCTTTATCATCATTAAAAAACGGTAAAGCACCTGGCAGTGATGGGTTCCCTATTGATTTTTATAAAACCCTATCTGACACTCTTTGTCCTGTATTAGTCAATGTATTCCAAGAAGCAACCTTAATAAAGAAACTCCCATGCACAATGACCGAAGCCATCATAACAGTCTTACCAAAAAAGACAAAGACCCTTACTTCCTTCAAACTATAGACCGATCTCACTTCTTAATACTGATGGAAAAATCTTTGCCAAATTATTAACTCTTCGCTAGAATCTTTAATGACTAAACTCATCCATACTTCTCAATCAGGATTTATCAAAAATAGAAACAGTTCCGATCATCTTCACTCATTACTCAATTTAATTCACAAAGCAAAAACTCTTAAAACCCCTGCAGCTGCAATAGCCATTGACTTTGAGAAAGCATTTGACTCTCTCAATTGGGAATATCTATATCAGGTGCTATCTCATTTTGGCTTTACAAATAATTTTTGTGCTTGGATTCAATTATTGTATACCTCCCCTTCAGCTCGAGTTCTCACGAACTCTATTTTGTCCCCTCCTTTACTTAGCAAGAGGCACCAGACAAGGATGCCCTTATCGCCTTCATTGTTTATACTTGCCATGGAACCTCTTTTCTGCGTCCCTCCGCCAATCCGTACAATTAAAGGCATTACTATTGGTAACTCTCACTATACTTCACTTTCATATGCAGATGATCTCCTTATCTTACTCGAAAACCTCAAAAGTTCTGGGCAACCTTTAGTTAAACTACTGAATGACTTCACCTCCCACTCCGGACTAGCTCTAAACCTTAACAAATCCGAAACGCTACCACTGAATAACCTTTGTAGTCCCCTCATGAACAACTCATTAGGCTTTCGTTGGGCCCCCCAAGGTATATCTTATCTTGGCATTCGGATCACCCGACATTGAATAAATTATGGGATGCTAATCTTTCCCTCTGTTAACCAGTATCCAAACAACACTTGATAGATGGAAGCTACTTAAACTTTCTTTTAATGGTAAAATTTCCGCCATTAAAATGTCAATAACTCCTAAAATATTATACCTATTTTCCAATATCCTTTGATACTTCCTCTAGTTTTCTTACCAAAATAGACAAAATTATCGGCAGCTTCATTTGGGAAGGCAAATACCTAGATTTAGTCGTAATAAACTTAGATCCCATTGGTCAAGGTGGCTTTGGCCTTCCTTCGCTCCAAGCCTACTTATGGGCTTTCCGCATCTCAAACACACATTAAATGGTTTAACAAACCCAACATCCAGTCTCCTTTATGGGTCAATATGGAAACATCCTTATGTCCTGATAATGTGGCGACTTCTTTCCTTTATAACACCCTTACCTCTTCTTTAAAGTCTCACCCTACCATAGCTGCTTCTATATTCTATTGGAAATCATTCACAAGCATATTAAATCTAACCCCAAACCCTTAAGCTTACACTATCTGGGGTAACCACCATATATCTCTTGACAATCACCCCATTTTTGTCGTACCTGGAAAATAAGGGTATTCTCTTTTGCGGATATACTTGAACCCAAGTCATTAAAGTTAAAATCTTACACCGACCTACTAGGCATATGGAATCTTCCCCATCAGGATTTTGGAAATATCTACAGCTTCAGCACCGCATGCAACTCTTACCTTATACCCTTCTCTATCAATTCTCTGTATGATAAGCACATCTCTAAATGGATAAAACAACATCCAATTTAAATAGCACTGTTTACAAAGATATTTGTGATATCCTTCCTGACTACTCTGTCAATGCTAAAAACAGATGGAGTACTTTGCTACAATATAATATCACCAATGCACAATGGTCCAGATGTTGGCTCTCCTGTCACAAATCTTTTAATGATAAACGCAGTTCCCTCATTCAAACCAAGATCCTTCATTTGTGGTACAGAACTCCTGTTGTATTACAAAAATGGGTTTATTGAACAATAACAATTGTTGGCGCTCAGTCTCAATGGGATTTATTGCATATCTTATGGCACTGTCCCTCATACAAAAGATTTGGCACTGTACTCACAGATTTGCAATGAAAGTGGTAGGTCAACCTTTACACTAGACCCTAAACATTGCATTCTTGGTATTTTTAATCACCGTTCTTATAAAATTTCATATTCGCAGAGCAGATGGTTAAATATACTCTTCCTTCAAGTTAAACGCACAATCCTCATGCATTGGAGATCCAATATAATCCCTACCCTTCCGTATCATTAACCAACTATTGCAATATGCCTCTCTGGACCGTATGATATATATCTTGTCTGACCGACTCATTTTATATAACAATTGTTGGCATGGCTTTTTAATTTTTGGAATCAACTAAATCTTCCAACACCAATGTATGGACTTAATATATATGGATTTTCCTTTTACTGTTACATCATTGTAGTCTCGCTTTTTTCCCTTTTTATAGTTTCCTGTCTCTCTTCTTAACTTTCTTATATATCTTTTCTTTCCTATAGTCTGTTCTCAATCATTCTTTATTACTCCACAATCCTTTTACGAATGTACTTTTTTCCTTTTGCATCATATATAATTATGTAACATTTAATATAAACTGATCTAATCATACTATCCGCTTTAAGTTCACTACAAATGTCAAGTATATGCTAATTACATGACCTGTATTGTTTACTATATTTTAAACCAAAAGCTCCTTGTATTATTGTAGCAATGTTCTTATTATATGCTGCCTCAATTTCTTTAAAAAGAAAATCCTCACATTGTACTGTACTGTAAGAGGTTTGTCTGTATATCTTACGAAAAATTAATAAAAAAGTTTAACTGTAAAAGAAAACCACCCCCCAAATAAAATCCTCTGTGGTGGTTCTTGCACAAGCTGGCATTGCAGATTGTAAGGAGAAGGAGTATGTTCAAGTATTCATTCCTGTGGGCTCAGAGCACTGTACAGAGAATCAAATTACTACACATAAAATAGATATAAAATAACAAAACAATCACGCTAACTGAAATACAACAAATTAAATGCATAAACAATAATAAATAATTATACAAACCATAAATCAGCAGCCAGCAACCATGAGGAATTTAAAAACTGAAAGCCTCCTTAAGAAGGTGGGCTTTTAGACCCTCTTGACAGCCTCCACAGAGGGGATCTGCCTTAAAGGTCTAGGAAGAGAGTTCCATAGGGCTTGGGCAGCTACTGCAAAAGCTCTGTCCCTGGCAGATTTTAGCTGGGCTCTTGGAACCATAAGGAGGCCCTACTCAGTGAAGGTGACAGCACAGAGGAGGTGGTGAGGGGTCAGGAGATCACACAGGTAACTAGGGCCCTGACCATGTAGGGATGCATAGGCTAGTTATCCAACCTTGAAGGTTATTCACCACCTCACCAGTAAGCAGTGCAGACTACACAGACCAGGGGTCACATGGCAAGCCCTGTTTAGGCTGTACAGGCATCTAGCTACCACATTCTGCACTAGATGCAGGCAACGTAGGACACCTCCACTTACCCCAGGTACAGAGCATTACAATAGTCAAGGAGAAGGATTCATTGAAGGATGCCAGACTAAAGGCAGCAGCTAAATCTGTTGAGACATATATGGCAGACCCAGAATACCTTGGAGTTGATAATGAACTCCTGCTGTACTGGAACAACAAATTTAAAGAATAGCCTACACTGGCAGATGTGGCTTTTTAAATATTTAAGCTGCTGACTAGTGCTAGTTCTGAACATGTGTTCAGTACAGTGGGAAAAATCATCATAGACTGATGTACAAATCTATCCCCCAAAATGTTGCTATGTTGACATTCATTAAAATGAATAGTGCACATATACCTCCAGATAGAAGTGCATTGCTGTGGGCACCACCGAAACACCAGGAATGAAGTGGATGAAAGACAGTTACCCACGCCAGAGATAGATGTGGACTTAATGGATGCAGAATTCTCATGGGATGAACATTCAGATACTGAAGATGCAGAGGGGGTATTCATTGTGGGGGATGAGGAGCAGCAATGAATAATTTGAAGGACACAAAAAGAAGGAAGAGAGTAACTCCACACTCTGACCCCACTCCACCTCCAGTCCTCCTCACCCAGAAACATGAGCCTCCTCCTCCTGCATCTCATACATGCTGCCAGAAAAACCTGGACTGTTAACCCAGCAGAAATGCCAGACACACTAACTACTATGTGAACCTGCTACTGCTGTCCTGCTACTGTACTTCCTCCAGCCACCAAGATGCCTACTTCTCCTCCTCCTTTGGGGCATCATTGTGCCATTAAACATCATGGCCATTACTAATGTTATGGTAAATATTATTCCTTTTTTTTTAATTCTTCTATTTTCATTTTCCTTTTACAGGTACAAATGACTGTGCATGGACTTGACTGTAAATGATTTCACTGTTGTGATCACAGGTCTCCTTCCCCTGCTGCCACATCCACTGCAACCAGCAAGCCACCTACTCCTCCCCCTCTGGGACACCATTGTAACACGGCATGGCCATCATCAGTGTGAAGGTAAGAATCATTTCCAAAAGTTTTCTTTCCTATACTTTTTTATTTAAATTTTGTTTAAACAGGTGCAACATGACACAACAGGGAGTGGACCAGATTCTAAATAATTTCACTCTTGTCTTCACAGGTCTCTTCTCATCCTGTTATGAATTTTTTTCCAATAAAGTGTTTAAAGAGAGGTGCTGTGGCTGGAGACTGACAGTGCAGCAGCATATGGCATATATGATTGCTGGGACTTAAGAAAATATGGCAAATGAGAATTTCATATAATGTGCATCATTGCTGAGGCCTAGCTGTGACAGAGGGTGCACCCCTACCATGGAGTTCCTTTCCCTCAAGGACAGTCTGCTGGTTTGAGAGTAACATCTGGTGTGTGGCCTCCCTGGATACACCTCAACTTCTGAGGTCCCCATCTCAATGTGTATTTGTACTACTTCATCTCTTAATTGAGAAGGAGGAGGATCTACAGCTGGGGTCTCAGGTTCTTTCCATGGCTGCACCCCCCCCCCAGTCTGGCTTCATGTCCCACCTCCATCACTTGTTGTGCCACCAATCCCCCAGTATACAATGACCATTAGCAGTGACACCACCTCCGCTTCTCTCAGTTGACTTCTTGTATTCCTCCCAGTCACAGTGGTGCCTCATTATAATGTCAGTGTACTGCCTATCAGTGCCCAAGTGTCTGCCCTATTTACCACACCATACAACTGTCCACAATAGCTTGCATGTCACAACACTATTGCCAGAAGCATTTGGCAGCATTGTATATTATTTCTGTGACTTGAGAAAATTGCTGCAAGTATATATAATTTTTAGGACATGAGGAAAAATGGGAACTGAGAGTTTCATATCATGCATTTTTGAACACTAAAGTGAATTACAAGTTAGAGGTGTTGTTGCTGTGGTGAGATGCTGATGGACACAATGCACTGCAGTGGTGTGTAGCAACTACTTTCTGGGATATGAGAAAAAAATGGCAAATGAGATTTTTATATAATGCATTTCTGGGCACTAAAGCAAATTTCAAGAATTACATGAGAAAAACTGGGGAATTGAGAATTTAAAACATATGGGGAAAGAGATTAAAAAATGGGCAAATCTGAGTGCCAAAGTTTGCAGTGAGCTTGTTCATTGCCCATGACCTGAAGATGCTATATTCAGTTGGATAGCACACCGCTGCTATCCAAATGAATATAGGGGCATATCGGCACAGCACTATGCCAATTAGCACTGCCCCAACATGAATCATGGCAGAGCAGGGAACAGTGCCCCCCGACCCAATAGTGCCACTAGCTCCCGGAGTGATATTCAGACTGCACAATGCAAATGAGCCTATTGGGCATGCAAGGTGCTAAGGGGCTATTCCCTACACCAGTCACTTGGGTAAAATCCCAATACTGACACTGTAGTTCAGCATGAGGGGGGTGCTGCATTCCTGAGGTGCCATCTTTTGGATGAGACATTAAAATGAGGTCCCATCTGCCTGTTCTGGTGGTAGTTCAGGTGGATGTTAAGGATCCCATAGCACTTCTTGAAAAAGTAGAGGAATGTTTTTATTAAAGAAATGAAGTGAAATCAAGCAATACAAAATACAAGGACAGTCATTACAAAGAAAATCAATCAACAAAAATTAGTCATCAGAAAGTACAAAAAAAGAACAAGCAATAAAGCTACCCCAATACTAACCCTCTAAAAAGCATGTGCAAGCTTTCCAATACATATCATGCTGTATCTTAGACATAGATTTTCATTCTGATAAATATACAGTTTGTAAATTATTCATAATTTGGTTTAGAACCTGTACCACAGGAAAAACTTTTTTGCTGTAGTAAATGGGCACATCTTGCCTGCCATAAATAATATCTACTAAATGCAAAAATCAGCATCAATGTACTATCATGGTAATGAGAAAGAGAAGGAGGAAATATGCCATAAACAAGCATATTATAGGTAACATCTGTGATATACATATCTTTCCACTTATGTAATAGAAGAGTCCAAAGAGATGCACTGTTGGGGCACTCAATAAAGAAGTGCTGCATAGTTTTCAGCATAGTGCTACATGTATCTCTAAAGCACATTCTATCATTCACTGATTTGTGTTTCAATGTGTCTCGCACCCCAATCCTTCCATGGCAAGACAACTATGATACATCTAAAAGTTTTAAAGGAATTCTGGAGTCAATGAGTTGCATAAAAACAACATTGGTATCCAATTCTATCCCTTGGGCAACAAGAATCCTAGGTTCCTCTGAGTAAACTGAATACAAAACATTCTGATGTATTTGTTTCTGGGTTGAAGATTGAATCATGGTGTAAGCTAACCTCCACTGTTTAATTTTAAGAAAGGTAGGTACCATGAAAGTGGGAATGCCATATTTTGAAAAATTTCTAGGGATCTCCAAGGGAGTCTTTCGCCATACTTCACATAATGGCAAAGCTAAAACTTTCAATAATAAAAACCAAAAAGGGGGAGAGGGATGTAGCAAGTGTGGAATAACTAGTTTAGTAAATAGACTATGAAACAAAACAATAGGGTTAATCACTCATACCCTTCCAACGCAATAATCCAAGTAGGTAAATATTCTTTTTATGGGGTTCAGGCAGCTTCCCCAAAAGCCCTGAAAAAATGCATTATTCGTCCTGGTGTCCAAGTGGAAGGGTAGTGGATATATTGAAGCTACATGCAAAAATAAAGACAGTGACATATTTAATCAAAGGCTTAGTTAATGGTATTACCAAGAAGGGGGTCCACGTGGGGGAAAACTTAACTTGGTTATAGCGTTCCCAGAATGTATCCAAAGCATAGGCTGTACGAAAGCTGACATCATAATTATCCTCCCCTTATATATTTATAAATGCAAATACTTCTCGGAGGGGAAAATGGAGACAGTCTTTAAGAAGACACTTCCCTACATAGTGTCTGTTGGGTCTCTCATCCAGTCCTCCTTTGTAACAGATCCATACTGTGTTCCTCCTGGGTGCGGCTTCTTTCCTTATTTTGGAGAATAACTCCGATAACAAAGCTTTCTGTGGAGGTGCCATGTTCTGTGGTTGATCTCATGGCAGGCTGTTTTTATCTGGTGATTCAGTAGGGCCCTCTTGTGGGTGAGGATCATCAGGAATCTGTCTGGTATGTTCCCCTGTTGGAGAATCGATAGGCCTTGATACTATATCAATAGAGTCAAGAGTTTTTCCATAGGGTCTGATGTTGGATGTTCTTGCACCACTGAGTGTGATTTGGGTGCCTGGTCTAAGTTCCTAGGATGCCACTATGGACTAGCTTGTGAAAAATTCAGCAGAGGGTCCCAGTCAGAGTTAGGTAGCCAGGCCCCGCTGGGGGCTCATTTCCATCCTGCCTTACATAAGGCCTTTTGAGGTATCCATGTGTCACAGGGAGAAATTGGCACTAACAGTGCAGGAAGACCCCATCCTGCCAGAGTGCCTGTATGTTCAACAGAGGACTGTGCCAAATTAATGTTGCATATTGGAGTAGGGGGTCCTTTAAATAATATGTTTCTTTTAGCCAAGGTCAGAGCCGGCCTCTTCCCCTTTATATCATCTTGTTTCCCAAGTCTGTTGCTATTCTCCCTGGTTTAGACGGAAAACACAGTGGCACCTTCCTGTAACATGTTATTTGTCAGAAAAACAGTTGGATTATCTGATTGATCCTTATTTGCCGTTAATAGTACCCTCAACAGTTGTTTAAATACATATCAAATCCTGAAACTTTGATAAGAGTGTGCTGGTTTGGCTGCATTTTCCCTGCTTCTGTACCCCCTTTAGAGCTTTCCTGACCAGCCTGAGAAGGGGCGTTCTGCTCGGCACTCATAATTTCTTCCCCTGCCACAATATCAGGTTTTAAGTCTATTACATTTTTATTAAACTCTCCAGGCTGTAGACACGCGCTGCTTTTAGCGTACATACTGCCAGCCTGTTCCGTTTGTGCTCTAGAGACAGCGTTAGTTGTAACAACCACAGAAGCTTGTGAAATTGACTCACCCGCTCCTGATGAGGCCTTTGATGTTCCTGCATCATCTTTCTGTTTGACAGGTGGGCCACACAGTTTGATGGGGGATGCAGCTTGTAGAATTGCTAGTCGTTCCTTTAAACATTCTTGCTCGTATCCATGCCTTTTTTCTTCTTGTCGAATTTGCAGCAACAAGGCCTGTTTCATGTCTGATGGCTCCATTTTGTGTGTCTCAATTATTTCATCAGCCACACCATTTGTTTGTCTTAAGTCCTCCATCGACAGAAACATGTCTGGGATTTCCTCGTCATTTTCATCAGAATTCTCTGAGTGCAATAAGATTTCTACCTGCTTCTCAGTCTCTGGTAAAACTGAGGTGGGGAAGGAGACCAGCTCCCCAACCTCGACATCCATCCTCTCCAGAGTCTTACACCTAGTAGCTAGAGTAAGGGAATTTCCTCAGTGCCCTGGCCAAATTTCCCCCCATTCAATAAAAATACCACCAACAGCTTAATCTGGTTCCAGGTCAGTTGGCATTCATCTGTATCCCCCTCCCCCGCGTCGTGCCTGAATATAGGCAGAATTTGTCTAGTGCACTTACCCAGTCAACAAAAACTAAAATAAAAAATATACATATTTGCATGCCCATTATGGGCACATTTTCATGAAAAGTGGCAGGTTTGCACCCCTGTGACATACTCTGTCCCCACCCCAAGTGTCCAGTCCTGTAAAATGGACATATTTCCTGGTGTCTAATGGCAACCTCCACCTTCTGTTAGCCATCCTGGTAGATGATAAGAATGTCCCTGGTGTCTAGTGGTTCCCCCCAACCTCTGATTTGCCAGCCTGGGTATAGTAAAAAAAATCCCAGGTGCCTGGTGATCCCCTCCACCCTCTGATTGCCACCCCGGTATAGAACCAAAAAAAATCCCTGCTGTCTAGTGGTTCCCCAGCCTCCAATCACCAGCCTTGGTATAGTACAAAAACTTTATGGTGCCTAGTGGTCCCCCTGCCCTCTGATCACCAGCCCCAGCATAGAAAAATAATTCCCTGGTGCCTAGTGGTCCCCCAACTCTCCAATCATCATCCTAGTGGATGAAAAGAATGTCCCTGGTGTCCAGTAGACCCATAGTCCATCACTTGTTCTCTGGTGTCTAGTGGAACCCCCCAACACACTTATCCCCATCCCCATACTATCATAATCCTTATCTGGCATCTAGCACCCTCCTTGCACCATGGACACTGGCCAAACCACCCTGCCAATCCCCTCACCTTCCTGGTGTTGCAGGCACCACAGGAGCCCATATGGTGACTGGCACAGCCCCCCCTGTGACCTCTGACCACCACAGCTGGCTGGCATATGCAATGACAGGGAGTGTATGATCCCAGTACTGTAAAGAGAGTGTGAATACTATCTACAGTAGACAGTACTCAGTACACATACTCCCTTTACAATATCGGGGACATGTGCTCTTTGTCATCGCATACATGACAATGTCCCTGGTATCTAATGGTTTCCCCCACCCTCTGATCACCAGCCCTGGTATAGTAAAATAAAATCCTAGGTACCTGGTGAACCCCCCTCCAAAGTACACATACTCCCTTTTCAGTATAGGGGACACACACTCCCTGTCATCGCATATGGCAGCTGGCCATGATGGTGAAAGGAGGTCTGTGCAAGTCCTTGTATGGGATTCTGTGGCACCACCAGCAGCAAGGTGAAGGGGTTGGCAGGGTGGGTTGGCCAGTGCGGGGGGCACTAGATGCCAGAAATGGATTATGCCAGTATGGGGATAGGGATTAGTGAGGGGGGTGCCACTAGATGCCAGGGAATATGTGATTGACTATGGGGCTGGAGATCAGAGAGTGAGGGGACCACAGGACACCTAGAGGGATGGTGAGAGGAGGGTGAGGGGCCATTGGACTCCATGGACATTCATCTCATCTACCAGGACAGCTATCGGAGGGTGGGGGGAACAATTGAACACCTTGGACATTCTTGTCTTCTACTGGGACAGCGATGGAGGGTGGGGGAACCACTAGGAACAGGGGAGTTTTTTACTATACTGGGGCTGGCGATTGGAGCATGGGAGACCACTATGCAACAGGGACTTGCTTTATTGTAATGGGGCCAGGGTTTGGGGTAAGGGGGGCACCACAATATGCCTGGAAGGAGGTGTGCTCCCCCAACCACCAATGTCATTGTTGGCCACAGTGCCTCCACCAGCCACTAGTGCTGCCTGGATTAAGTCGGGCTTCATCTGAGGGGTAATTGTGCAATGCAAGGTGGCCTGCGCTATTCCCTTTGCACAGCATTAATGGACTAAATATTGTGCTGCACTGGGATTCCTTTCCCTGCCCTCCCTTTGCCCACAACATATATTATTTTTTTTATTTTATTTATTTATTTATTAATCACCTTGGAGTAAGACCTTTGAGCTAGAAGCTCTTTTACAAAGGTTCCACGTCATAACACATTCAATTACAGGTGCAGATAGACATATGATATACATACAAACATGAAATTGCCAGCAGATAAAGGCCTTATCATCTATCAAGTCTGCTGGATTGTGCAGCTAGCAGCCCGAGCTGTCCCTCCCTCCCCATCCCCCTCCCTCCAGTGACCTGAACCCTTACCCTGTCCCATCCCCTTTTGAAGCAGCCTATTGTTCTACAGGACACAACTTCCTCTGGCAATGCATTCCATCCAGACATCATCCTCTCCATAAAAAGTGTTTCCTCATTTCCCTCCTGAACCTTCCCCTTTCATATCTCAGATTGTGCCCTCAAGTGTCCCTCCCCCTTCTTAATTTGAAAAGCCCCTCTTTGCCCATCTTATTTATTTCCTTCATGGACTTGAAGGTTTCAATCATGTCCCCCCTATCCCTCCTCTCCTCCAGGGAGTACATGTTCAGCTCCCTCAGCCTGACGTTATACGTAAGTCAATTAGCCACTGGATCATTATTGTTGCCCTGCACTGCATCTCCTTCAGTAACCTAATGTCCTTCTTCAGGCATGGATGCCAGAACTGCATGCAGTACCCCAGGTGTGGTCTAACCAGTGACATGTATAGTGGCAGGATCACCTCCCAGCTCCGGGAGGATATGCCTCTGGCAATAAAACCCAGCACCCTGTTGGCCTTTGCAGCTGCATTTCTACACTGTGCTGAGTTGTTCATTGCTCCTGTTATGATCACCTCCAGATCCTTCTCCTCTTCTGTCTTGGCTAGTTGAATCCCTCCTAGCTGGTAGCTTCTCCTTGGGTTTTATGTGCCGAAATGTAGCACCTTGCATTTCTTGGCATTGAACCCCAGCTGCCAAGTGTCTGACAAGGTGTCCAGTTTTTCCAGAATGTCTTGCAACCCCTGCCACCCTTCACAGTCATCCACTACTGCTCCCATCTTGGTATCACCTGCAAAGAGACTGACCTTGCTCTTGATGCTTATTGAGATGTCTGCTATGAAGATCCCAAACAACACTGGCCCCAGTACAGAGCCCTGTGGCACCCTGCTTGTCACCACCCTCGGAGATGAGAGCTCCCCTCCCACCACCACCCTCTGCTGTCTCCCTTGCAGCCAGTTCACTACCCATCCCACCATCTTTGCCCCCACCTCTCTGCCTTCCCACTTACTTCCTAGCCTCCCATGTGGCACCAAATCGAATGCCTTACTGAAGTCCAGGTACAGGACAGCCACTGTATGGCCCCTGTCTAATTGCCTGGTTACCCAGTCATAGTACTCCACCAGGTTGGTCTGACAGGATCTGCCTGAAAACAAACCCATGCTGTCTGCTGTCCTGCAGCCCATTAGCCTCTAGGAGGGAAACCAGCCTCTTCTTCAGGATTGTCTCAATCAGCTTTCCCATGATTGATATGAGGCTTACCAGTCTGTAGCTCCCTGGCTCATCCTTGGGGTCACTATTGTGGAGGGGTACCAAGTGTACCATCCACCAGTCCTGAGGTACACTCCCTGATTCCAGGGAGGCACTGAACAGGTCTGCCAAGGGTTCTGCCAGGACTTCTGCAAGCTCCTTCAGCACCCTGGGGTGTATGCCATCTGGCCCTGGCGCCTTGTCCACCCTCAGTGCACGCAAGCCCTCCAGTACTCTGCCTACTGGGATTTCTCCATCTGTTGCCTCCCCCCCCATGCCTACCCTCCCAGCCCCCTTGGGTACAGCTCCCCCTTTCTTGTTAGTAAATACTGAGCAGAAGTACTCATTTAGTGCTTCTGCCTGTTCTGTCCATGTTTCCACCCACACCCATCACTCTTTATCCTTAATATTTGGTCCTTATAACTCCTTTTCTGCCTGATGTACCTGAAGAAGTCCTTCTCCCCCTCTTTGATGCCATGTGCTAGACTGAGGTCCCTGGACACCTTGGCTGACCTGACTGCCCTTGTCACCTCCCTCAACTCCTTCAGGTATTCCTCTCTGTCCTCCCCTCTCCCTGTTTTTTGTACCTTCTAAAGGCATATATTTTCTTCCTTACTTTTTCCATGACCCCTCTGCTCACCCAGCTAGGCTTCTTGGCCCTAGCACTCTTACTCTGAACACTTGTACATATTATGGTTGCCTCCTCATTTCCCAGTTTAATGACCTCCCATTTCTGGTTAGTGTCCATGTTTGGATGGATCCTGGCCAGATACCCATATACTATTCCCCTCATCCTCCCAAAGTCGGCCTTCCTGAAGTCTAACACCTTTGTGCCTGTTCCTACTCCCCCTTTCCCCATGTATATCATGAACCACACAGAGTGGTGGTCACTCCAGCAAGCAGTTTCTCCACCCCCAGCTCACTCACAAAGTCATTATTTGCCAGCACGAGGTCTAGGGTATTCCCTAACTTGGCTAGCTCATTGACCATCTGCAATAGCGAGCTGTCCTGGAAGGCATCCAGAAGTACCTGCTGCCTCCTATTCGTGGTGGCTAGGGTACCACAATTCACTCCTGGCAGGTTTAAGTCCCCCACAATCACTGTGCTGCCCCCTCCCACAGGTCCTTCTGATCTGTCCTGCTAGTTCCCTAACTCCTCAGACTGAGAGGGTGGCATATTCACCACTCCAATCCTGAAGGTCCTATTTTTGGAGTCCTGGAGTTGCACCCATAATGACTCCATGCTGCCCTCCTGCCCTTTCTCTCTGACACACTTCAGTCCTTCCTTCACATACAGGGCCATCCCTCCTCCTTTTCCTTTACCCTGTCCCTCCAAAATATCCTTTACCCTGGTACTGCCAGGTCCCAGTCATGGTAATGGGTGGCCCATGTCTCGGTGATGGCTGCCATGTCCACCTCCTGATCTGCCATAAGAGCCTGTAACTCTGCTGTTTTGTTCCTTAGACTCCTAACACTCAAGGTAACCACTCTCCACCGCACTTACTTCCCCCCTCTCCCCACTTGCTCTCCCTTTCTAGCATCCCCTCCTGACCTCCCCCTAAGTCCCTTGCTGCTGGTATGGGGGATAAGCTCATTCGGCTTCCCTACCTGTGGATCCTGCCTGACTCCTGCCCACTTGCCACCCCTCTTCTAGTATAAGTTCTCAGTTTCTGTTTCAATATCCTCCTTCCCTCCTCACATAAGTGTAGCCTGTACTTAGCGTTGAGATCATTGCTCCCCCAGGTCTTTCTCCACCCCACCCCCACCAGCTCATACCCTTTGGACTGACACCATTCTCTTAACCACATGTTAAATCCCTCTATCCTCAGCTTCCTTGCTGTGCTTGCCCTGGGTACTGGAAGCAACTCTGAGAAAGTTACTGATCTTCCTGCCTCCTCCCAAATCAGCCCCAGCTCCTCAAACCTCCTCTGGACTACAGCTACCTTATTTCATGCCAGGTCATTTGTTCCCAAATGCAGAACTATGTGAGGTTTCTCCCTACTCCTAGCATACTGTACTTCAGAACAGACTGACTCACCCTTTCCGCTGTCATGCCTGGCATGACCTTCACCCATATGTGACTATGTCTCTCCCCCTTGCTCCCCTATTTGATCATTTTCAGAACTGAGTATCCCCGCACAAGGATCCCAGCCCCATTTTCATATTCTACTAGCCTTGTCCTTCCTTTATCCAGTCCCCTTCCTCTCCACTCCTCCTTCTCCTCCTCCAGCGCAGTTGTACCCCCCTTTTGCTCCTGTTGTAATGTCCCCTGTCACTGCTCTGCCCTCCTTCTCCCCTTTCTCCTCTGAGTTTACCTCCCTTATCCACTGGGCTCCTCCTGCCTCCTCCCCCTGATGCATCCCTACCCCTTTCTTCTCATACCTCCCCACCCCCTTCCCCACAATCCCCTTACTCGACCTATCCCCCATACCATATCCCTTCAACCTCTTGGCCCACCTTCCATTCCCTTCTCACCTGGCCTGTCAACAGCTCCTCTGGCCAGCACTCCCTTAACACATCCCCCAATCCCGTCAGTACTACAAACCAATTTTTCGATGTCCCTTTTCTACCACCTATTTCCTCCTTCCTCGGTTCTCCACCCTGCCACTGCTGACTCTGCAACTGTTAGATTACTCCTTCCCTCCCATCCTCCATTCCTCCCCTTCCCTTTCCTCCCCTTGTTTGTCTTCTGAACCAGGGCCCCCTGTCTCCTTCCCCCATGAAAAATGAGCTGCTACAATTAAGGGGTGAATTTGCTCAGATAAAGAAAATGCTTGAAATTGAAACATCCCTAGTTGAGAGTATGAAAATTCACGAAAATTATTGTATACCAATACAGCTAAACAATGAACAAGTCCCTAGCAGTGTAACAACAATACCTAGAATGGATAATGGGGTTAAAGAGAAGGCCAATCTAAAGGAAATTACTGAGCAAAAAGTAACACCCCGTCTAGCCACCCAGCGCTTCAACTCCTCACGAGTCTTCCTCAGAGGTGTGCTCAAGAGACAGGAAAACAAACTTAAGTACAGATAAGTACCATGACGTCACTGCAATGGCAGACATTATTAGCAATGTGTGTGCTTAATTAATGCATTCAAAGTTCTTTTCAAAAGTCCATACATTCAACGACAATCCAATATCATGAACAATGCTTTTGTATATACAGCAGCAAAACGAATTAGCATTTTATGTGCTAAAAAATCAATACATTCATGAAAAAATGCATTCAAGAAAAAGTTTATTCATAAAAATTGGATGAAAGTGATAGTACTTCACTTGTTAAACCCCTTTCAAATGATCACAGGTTCGCTAAGAAAGCAATCTCTGTTAATATTTCATTTATATTTTGGTTTAAAGGGAAATAACACATAAGCTTTACTAAACTGGGATTCAGTTCTGGAAGAGTACATTTCCTTATACAAAATAATGGTGGCACCTACGGCACCCAACCATATTTTATTACCAGTCTAAGAAAGTCTGGATCCAGAAAACGGAGTGTCCCATGTATGGCTTTGAGATAACTCTAAAAGAGAGAAAAAAGAAAGAAAAATTAATAAATCAAATAAGTGCATATTAAAAAGGGGTTTAACAAGTGAAATAATATCACTTTCATAAAATTTTGATGACTAAGCTTTTTCTTGAATGTATTTTTCATGCATGTATTGATTTTTTAGCACATAAAATGCTATTAAGTTTTGCTGCTGTATATACAAAAGCATTGTTCATGATATTGGCTTGTTGAATGTATGGACTTTTGAAAAGAACTTTGACTACATTAATTAAGCACACACGTTGTTAATAATGTCTGCTATTGCAGTGATGTCATGGCACTTATCTGTACTTAAGTTTGTTTTCCCGTCTCTTGAGCACACCTCTGAGGAAGACTCGTGAGGAGCCGAAGTGCTGGGTGGCTAGACGGGGTGTTACCTAAATTACCTGTATTTGGATTAAAAGTCTTTTGAATGCTTTCACTGGTGCATTCTGCATTTTTGTGCCATTGTTTAAAGTGGAATTTCACTGGTCAGAGTGCCACAATTTTGCTTTTGTCTTTACAATCATGAGCTGGCTGCCATTTGTGTGCACCAGACTGAACTGACTGACTCGCAGCTTCTTCTTTTTGTTAATCTTGCAAATGTACTGTATCTGCATGGATACATTAACAAATAATACCACTAAGCCTGGGGCTAGTTATAAATATTAGAATTGGTTCTATAAATACTGTAGACAGGAAAAGAGAAAATTAAACAAACAATTAAGAATTACAAAAAAAGGATCCCACCAGAAAAAATATAATAGATCTCAATCTGGTTAGGAAAAATTATAAAACAAGTTAATAAAGAGAAATTTGAACATCAGGAGTACCTATGGGAAATAATGTACAAAGCAATAATCAACAAAGATAATAAAACATTTTGGACATTAGTGGCCTCTTTTGCAGAAACAGCTAAAACGAGGCCATCTATATCACTCCTGATATATGGGTTGATTATTCTTCTGAAATGTTTTGGGATGAGAAAATACGAATGGAGTCTGTGAGCACTGAAATCCATGGGGACTAATTGGTTCACAGCCAATGAAATAGGAATGGCTATAGATAGTTTCAAGAAAAATAAATCATCAGGGCCTGATAAATTTTCAATAGATTTTGTAAATTGAATAAAGATTGGTAGTTAAGGTTCTCAGAGACTTATACAACAAACTGATAATGTTCACATACTTTCCACCAACTTGATATGGTAGTCATATATTACCTATTCATAAAACAGGTTCTAAATTAGAGCCTGGTAACTACTGACCAATTAGTTTACTGGATAACCTGTCAAAGTTATTTGCAAAGGTACTTTTGGACAGATTAAATACCTGACTTTAACAAAATAAAGTACTATCCCAACTACAAGCTGGTTTTATTAAAAATTAAAGTACTGTTACACAGATTTTTCTATTAGATCATCTGTTGGAAAAATGCTGTATTATCAGAAAGCAATCACTTGTTGTTGTCTATGTAGACTTTTTGTCTGCATTTGACTCTTTTCTAAGATCACTGTTGTGGGTAAAAATGCAAAAATAAGGTATAGATAGTAATTTAATTAGAAGAATGTACACAGATACCTTGGTACAGGTCAAATGTTCTAAAGAGGGGATTTGACTGATAAGATCAAGACAAACCTCAGTGTTAATCAGGGCTGTGTTCTGGCCCCAACAGTTTTTAATACATATATATTAATGATATTATAATTGTGCTGGAGAACCATGATCAACATTTCCTAGAACTGGAAATGTTAAAATACCAGTGCTTGCATATGCAGATGACCTTGCAATAATATCTACTAGTAGGTTGAGTCTACAGAGGGCCTTGAATTTGATGGAAGGTCTATGTATTATATACAATCTAAAGCCCCATATTAATAAAACACAAGTCATGGTTTTTGGAAGTATTAGGAAATATAGATCTCTAAATTCTGTCAATAAAAAAATGAAATATGTCAACAGATACCAATATCTGGGGTTTTGGTTTTCAAGCAATTTGCAATAGAATAAACATTTGAAACATACCAATAATAAAGCAAAAATACAATAAAATCTTTAAACAGGATTAATTACTTATACAGTGGACGCATGGTTTTTCTATTTATAAGGACCATGAATGCCAAAGTAATTTCACAAATTCCCTATTCAGCTGAAGTTTGGGGTGTTGCTAACACCACTTATTTTGATTCGGCCATAAATACTGCATATAAAAGATTGCTTAGAGTTCTGCTGGGTACTCCCGATGCATTGGTTAGATCTCAACTTGGTCAATCTAGCCTTAGCTATATAATTCAAGCAAGGCAAATCGACTTCTGGGTAAAAACAAAGACAGCTATGTAAGACCAACTTACTAAAATATGTATAAAGGAGAAAGAAAAATGTTCTCAATACAATACTTCTGGCTGGTTAAGCATGGTAGAAAGGCTTTTGGAACATAATGGATTAACATATTTAATGTATTGGAATAAACAAAATATTAACATAAGTAACACATATACTGGGTTCATAACAAAGACATTGTATGAAACTTCCAGACAGAAAGATCTCATTGACCTAAAACAAATAAAAACCTCCAGTTGGTTGGTAGGTGATACCATAGAGCACAGCTTAAAGCCTTATTTGAATATTGTAAAGACCAATTAACATAGGGCGGTTTTGATTAGATTTAGATTTGAAACCTTTGCAAGCAAGGTATTGGAGGCAAGATACAATAAAGAACAAATCACTTCAAAATGTAGTCACTGTAACATACAGGAAATTGAGGATCTTAAGCACATTACATTGAGGTGCCCTTGGTATCTGTGCAAACACTTAATTGCCTACAATATTCCTGTTAGGTTTATGCTGAGTCCATTATACAACTCTAACAATTCTAGAAATACTTACAGATCTAGCTCTCTATTTAATTACAATTACTAAGATCCGGAAGAAAAGAATGGCTATGTTGACACCTTGTTGTGCTAATAGAAACATAGATTTTGATAGCAGATAAGGACCACTTGGCCCACCCAGTCTGCCCATTTCCCTACCTACTGGATAAGCTGCAGATTCTAGTTAACCAACAGTCTACTTTATGCAACCCCCCACCATAATTGCCTTATGTCTGTCCCACGCATGTTTGAATTCCCCCATTGTTTTAGACCCAACGACCTCCTCAGGAAGGCAGTTCCATATATCCACCACTCTCTCCATGAAAAAAAAAATCCTCACATTACCCCTGAGCCGTCCCCCCTCTATCTTTAAATTCTGCCCTCTTGTTCTTACACATCTCTTTTTCTGAAAGATGATACCCTCCTGAACTTTGTTGATTCCCTTGAGGTACTTGAAAGTTTCTATCATGCCCCCCCCATCCCTCCTTTCATCAACAGTATACATATTAAGCATTTAGTTGCCCTCCTCTGGACTGCTTCCATCCTGTCTATGTACTTGCGTAGATGAGGTCTCCAAAACTGCACACAGTACTCCAGATGGGGTCTCACCAATTGTCTGTATAGAGGGATAACCACTTCCTTTTTTCTACTTGTAATGCCCCTTCCTATGCATCCCAGTATCCCCCTGGCTCTCCTTACTGACCTTTCACATTACTTACCCACCTTTAGGTCATCTGATATGACTACCCCCAGGTCCCTTTCCATTTTTGTTGTTGTTAGTACCTCCCCTGCCATTGTGTACTTTTCTCCTGGGTTTTTGTTTCCCAGGTGCATTACTTTGCACTTCTTTGCATTGAATCTAAGTTGCCATATGTCTGACCATTCCTCTAACCTTGTCAAGTCCCTTCTCATCTTTTCTACCCCCTCTTGTGTATCAACTCTGTTACAGATCTTTGTGTCATCTGCAAAGAGGCATACCTTTCCCTCCAGACCCTCTGCAATGTCACCTATAAAGATGTTAAAGAGGACTGGACCCAGTACTGAGCCCTGAGTTACTCCACTAGTAACCCCCCTTTCTTCGGAATGTGTTCCATTCACTATTACCTTCTGTGTCCTGTTGTGCAGCCAGTTTGCTACTCAGGCTACCACCCTGGGACCCACTCCCAGGCTGGCTAACTTGATTATTAATCTTTTGTGCGGGACTGTGTCAAATGCCTTGCTAAAGTCTAGGTAGGCCATATCCACAGCCCCTCCCTGGTCTGTTACTTTGGTCACCCAGTCAAAGAAATCAATTAGATTCATCTGACATGATCTTCCTACTGTAAATCCATGCTGCTTTGGGTCCTGTGCCCCACTGGTCTCTAGGTACTCAACAATTCTTTCTTTCAGAAGTGATCCCATCATTTTCCCTACCACTGAGGTCAAACTTACAGGTCTGTAGTTTCCTGCTTCTGCCTTGCTCCCACTTTTGTGAAGGGGAATCACATCTGCCCTCCTCCAGTCCTCAGGTACCACCCCATCCTCCCATGATTTGTTAAAGAGGGTGGTCAGTGGTGTCACTAGGTCCTCCCTTAGTTCTTTTAGGATTCTGGGGTGAATCCTGTCTGGCCCCATTGCTTTGTTCACCTTGAGTTTTAGGAGTTCTTTCAGGACTCTTTCTTATGTGAATGGACTGGTGTCAACCCCCTACCCAGAGTGCTTCTGTTGACTGGTTTAGGTAACTCCTCCTCATCTTCTTTTGTGAATACTGAGCAAAAGTATTCATTCAGTATCTCTGCCTTTTCACTGTCTCCCTCTGCCCACCTCTCCTCTCCTTTATTAATCTTCACTATCCCTCCCTTAACCTTTCTATGCTCCCTAATGTACCTATAAAAAGTTTTATCCCCCTTGTTAAGTGAGTTGGCTATTTTTTCCTCGGTTTGGGCCTTTGCTATTCTGACTGCCTTCCCCACTTCTTTCTGCTTTAATTGATACAGTTCCCTGTCATGCTCCTTCTGTGATTCCTTATACTTTTTGAATGCAGCCTTTTTCTCCTTAACCTCCCCTTCGACCTCTTTTGAGAACCATAGTGGTTTTTTACTCTGCTTTGTTTTCTTTATTTGTTTCACACAAAGGCTTGTTGCCTCTAAGATGGCAGTTGTGATTTTTCTCCCTTGTTCTTCCATCCCTCCTTTTTGGCCATTTGCTAGTGCATTCTTCAGGTATTCACCCATTTTGCCAAAGTCAGCCCTTCTAAAGTCCAGTATCCTTGTTTTTGTATGGCTTATCTCCACGGTTGTGCTCATTGTGAAGCACACTATGCAGTGGTCGCTTGTTCCCAGATGTCTACTGACTTCTAAATTTGTGATCCTCTCTCCATTTGAGAGTACCAGGTCTAGTAATGTTCCCTCCTGAGTGGGTTCCAACACTAGCTGTCTAAGGCCTGCCCCCTGCAGGGCATCGATAATGACCCTGCTCTTGGATGTGGCTGCAGGACATGTCATCTAGTTAACATCTGACATATTCCGGTCCCCCATTAACAGTATCTCCCCTTTTTCAGCCATTTTGAGAATGTTCTCTATCATTTTCTTGTCCATTTCCTCCCCTTGAGATGGTGGTCTGTATACAAACCTTGTGCGGATTGTGATGCCATTCCCTGTCTCCAATGTAACCCAGAGTGCTTCCTGTCCTCCCCCTTTACTTTATAGTTCTGTAGCTTTGATCCCTTCCCTTATGTATAGAGCTACTCCACCTCCTCTTTTACCTTCCCTGTCCCTTCTGTAGATTGTGTACCCTGATATGTTGACATCCCAGTCATGGTTCTCTGTGTATCATGTTTCCGTGACTGCCACAATAACCAATTGTTCATCTTCCATCAGGGCTACTAGCTCAGGAAGCTTGTTTCCCAGACTATGGGCATTGGTACTAATTGCCCTCCATTTAATGTTTGCTTTATCCCTTTATCCCCATCCCTGCTCTTATTGCCCTTGTCTATTTTTCCATTTACCCCTGTCCTGCCCTATGTTGAGCTCTGTACCTCAGTGTTTACCTTACTACCTGCCATGTTTTGTGGGGGGAGGCTTGAAATTTCCTGCCTCTTATCAGCACCTCCCCCCTTAGCTAGTTTAAAAGCTTGCCAAGGAAGCATTTAAACCTGTCACCTAGGAGCTTGGTTTCCTTCATGGACAGATGCAGACCATCGTGCCAGAATAGATCTTTATCTCTCCAGGTGGACCCCCAGTCTACAATGAAGCCAAAGCCCTGTGCTCTACACCTGTTTTCCAACCATTCATTAAACTGCATGGTGTGCAGTACCCTAACCTCACCCCTGCCATGGACTGGCAGCACCTCTGAGAAGGTTACTGTGCTTGCTACCCATCTGAGGCCCCTCCCCAACTCCACAAATTCATTCTGCACTGCACTGATCCCATGCCTAGCTAGGTCATTTGTCCCAGGGTGGACAATGATATGTAGTTCCCTCTCCTGTAATGCTGCTTCTGCAATCCTGAGGATTTGCTTCCTGTCCCTCCAAGCCATGGCACCAGGCAGGCAACTTACTTCCTTCTCCTCTCCCTTCACCAGTTTTACCCCCTAACAATTGAGTCCCCTATCAGAAGCTGTTTCCTTCCCCTGTGGTGTCCCTTGCCACCCTTTTGTGGGTCTCCCTTGTGGATGTCCTCAGCATTCTTCTGCATCTCCACTGAGGGTGCCATCATAGAGGAACCTTTCTCTGCCAGAATGGCATATGATTTGTGTAGAGGTACAACTAGGGGGCTTCACCTCTGGTCCACCACCCACACCCTCCCAGAACCCACTGTGGTCCAACTGCTCTTCATACTTGGCAACCTCTGAGGCAGTGGTTGTGGCAGTGGTGCTCTTTGGGTGGGGGAAGCCTCCTTAGTCCTTGCTAGTTCATCCTGGAGGTGGGCAACCTCCTCACTCAGAGCTGAAAGTTGCCTGCAAATAGGACCACAATGCAGTTTCCAGAATGTCTCCTGGAAAACTGCTGCCCCACTGCCAGTGCATTGCACCACTCCCCACATGTCCCTCTCCCTTATAATATACAATATGTAATATATATATATATATATATATATATATATATATATATATATTATTTGTGGTGTGTACCTACCTTTATGCACTGTGCTGGGTTATTAAGAATATGACCGTTCTGCCCCAAGACCTGTTGAGAGTGATGTCAGAACTTTGGCTATAAAGGAAATGCCACACCTCAAGGGTGGGGTGGGAAGGTGGTAGTCCATGCCACTGGTGACTGTTAGAAACAATGAAATACACAACTACTCCACCACCCTGCTGAATACTGCCCTTTACAGTAATTCAACTAACACCACAATTTACTAGACCACTGCTCCTACACAAACCACTCTACTGAGTCCAGGGATAAAAATGAACTCACTCCTCAGCCAGCAGGACACTTTTAAAATGTTGCAAAATTATCCTTTCAAATCCTAGGTCTCAACCCCAGGAATCAAGCAAATTCAGTTGTTTCTCACTCCCTCTGGTTATAAAATTACTACACTTTTAATGGAATCCTGCAATTCTCTGCTTAATGCCAATAAGGAAAAAAAATGAAACTTTTTGTAGAAAGCGTAGCTCCCCTTCTTAACAAGTCCCCAACAATATTATGCCTTACAAGGTTTCCAGGTCCTAAACAGAGTTATAGTTTGTTATTTACAGTGTAGCAAGGATCTCAGCTTTCAACAAGCAAATCAAAGTCAGTCTGACTGGCTTCTAACTGTGAAAGATGCCTAAGACAGCACAGTGATGAAACCCCACCCAGAGCCAATTGATTGACTAGTGACACCTGTGATGTAAGCAGGCCTTTCAATGTAGACTCTCTGCTATGTCTGATTCCAATACACAAAACCTTTCAGTGAAACCAGGGATAAAAATGTAGCTTCTCAGCCAACAGGACACTTTTAAAATGTTGCAAAAATATCCTTCCAAATCCTAGGTCTCAACCCCAGGAATCATGCAAATTCAGTTGTATCTCACTCCCTCTGGTTATAAAATCACTACACTTTTAATGGAATCCTGCAATTCTCTGCTTAATGCCAATAAGGGAAAAAAAATGAAACTTTTTGTAGAAAGCGTAGCTCCCCTTCTTAACAAGTCCCCAACAATATTATGACTTACCAGGTTTCTGGGTCCTAAATGTAGTTATAGTTTGTTCTTTGCAGTGTAGCAAAGTTCTCAGCTTCCAACAAACAAATCAAAGTCACTCTCTATAATTACATCTCATGTTCTTGCATAACTTGTAATATGATGCTATTTTTTTGTATTCATTTGTTACCCTTGCCTGTGGGGAGGGGGTTAATGATCTGTATAAATTACTGTACTATTTGTTAGCTGGAGAATATGAATATAACATATAGGTCCTATCAGTCCATGTCTGAGCTACCGGTTTTAATTATGTGTTTAAATGTATCGTATTGTATGTGATAATATATGTTATGTGCGATGTATTTTAACTTTGTACCTTTTGAAATGGCAACAGCTGATCAATAAATTATTACATTACATGACATAACAAGACAGCATACAGCAGCTCGACTAAACCGCAAACATCAGACTCACATTTAACCTAGCCCAACTGCCAAGATTCATCAGAGTGATCTATTGGTGCAATGATAGTGCAGTGATAGCGCCCATACATTTGTAGTGCTCATTAGTGCATTTAAAAAATCAGTGACCAATCACAGAGCCCCATTTTCTTTGAGGCATGTACCACAATCTATTTGAAAACAGCATGTCAATTATATTAATAACTTGTGAGTGCACCACTATGGGAGCATTATTTCTTGCCTGATACTATATATTACTAGTAAATATATGCATACTACAAATTATTTATTAAAATGATGCATATGACTTTCATTCAAGCTGCTAGTTTATCCCTAATGTGCAAATTCACAGGCACAAAACTTCAAAATAACACATATTTTTCAGCAATGCTTAAGGACTCCCCTTCAGTTAATATGCACACCATTTTGGTAATACTTCACATTCAAGGATATTTCAATATATTCAACATCTAAATTTTTGAAGAAAAGCAGCCAAGTCAATACTGTCATTTAATCTAGACATTTTTCTAGCACCCCATTCGTATGTCCAGAAACTCTCCCTCTGTCTGATAATATTTTTCAAATCACCTCCTCTTGGACCAACAGAGACTATCTCAATGCCTATAAATAGCACATTGTGTCCCATTCCTGGATTTTCAAGTACATGCTTTGCTATTGCATAAGAGCAGTCACCCCTATGTGTTGTTCTAATATGTTCCCCCATCCTAGTTTTAAATGATCTCACAGTTCTTCCTACATAATAGGAGCCACAACTACACTGCAGCAGGTATACCACCCCTTTGCTATTAAAAGTTATGAAATTTTTAATCACAATTTGTTTACGTTTGTCTTATGTTTGTGATTTAGCTGAGCTGTTATATGCTGTCTTGTTGCTGCTGTGTGTATTGGCACTTTGAATATTAAAATAAGGAATGAGAAGGAACCTGGACTCCTGACTCATTTAGTTCTAACTGGATCTGTTTCAGTGGGTGCTTTTTAATTTTTGCTTTGCTGTTTTATAGGTGTATTGGGAGGACACTTTAACTTTTAAAACCAAGAACCTAATGGGTCTCAAAAAGGCAAAGGAGATCATTTCTGTGCTCCTTATGTGTATCATGGCAAGGACTGAGAAATGTGATTTTGTCATTGACAAGTCGGCACAGCCGAGCTGTTTCAGAGGTGTAAAAAATATGCCTGTGCTATGTATAAACAAGAAAACAGCATGGATAATAGTGTAGATATTCATAGAATCACTGTGTGACAGGGGCAAAGAGACTGAGGTCTTGTAAAATCACCCAGATCCTTAATAATTTTAGTGGTTACCCTCCATTGTCTGGGCTCAGAAACATTAAACAAATATTCCTACCTTCCAGCACAGCCAGCATTGTCCAGCCCTTAGACCAGGGCATTATTAACAGTTTAAAAAGACATTAGGTAAAGTTAATGAGAAGCCGATGACAAGAAAGCTTAGATACCTTTGAGGATCTGACAGTGACTACATGTGTTTGTTGCATTAGTCTACTGGATGCTGTCAGACTTATGCAGCAAGCCTGGGACTGTGTCTCCTAAAGCACAGTCCAATGATGCTTAAACTAAGGTGATTTTTTTTTTATACAAGAAGCATTGGAGAACATATCCACTGACCAAGGTGTACAGAAGGAGGTGGAGGAAGCAGGGGATCACACAGAAACTGGACTCACTCATGAACAGCTCAATGGATTATGCAAACTATTGAGCAATGAAGTCCAGCCCACTGAAGTTGAAGACATCAAGGAGGCTATAGCAACCAAAGCCCTGGATGCAGATCCTGGCAACAAGGAGGAGGAAAAGGGTGAAGTTGGAGATGCTGAGAATATGGAGGACATTTATGTTATATCCACTGAACTAAGGAGTGCCTTATTAACTCTATGTTGGGCAGCAGAGCAATATGAGGATATCACCTGTCTGACTCGAAGCTTTTGAAACAAACTGAAACTGCTTGGAAGAAATACACAACCAGGCAAAGATGGCAGACCAATATCATTGCATTCTTCACTGCAAGTCCACCTCAGTAAAGAACTGCACCAATTTAAATTTTTTACCACGTTTCCTGAAATAAAGATAGAATACTGATTAATCAACAAACTAGAACCTCATAAAATGGCTGCAAATCATTATGCATGTTAACTGTTCTACATTTGTTTGTCTGTTCATTTGTCTGTTTTGTAAAGCTTGTTCATTCTTTTGAGACAAAAACAGTGGAAAACCAGCACCTGCTTTAAAATGTAAAAGACTTTGTCATGCCTCCTCCTTTAGGGAAAAAACAGCCTAAAATACTGAAGTGCTCATATTGCTTTAATAATACATACAAAAGCACAAACTCACTTAAAATGGCCACAGGAGACTGAAGGAGTCCATCAATGAAATAATTCATAAAGTTCCTTGAATCCAAAGCATGCCAAATATGTGAAAACAGTTCGCACAGAACGCTACTTGGCTGTATCTCCACAAGAAAGAGCAAGAGCTGAGGGTCGTCTCCCAATGACGTCACCTGATGCGTTTCACACGTAGCTTTCTCAAAGGCTGACATCCAAAGATATCCACTTATTTTTAAAAGAATGATTTAAAGGGGTATTCCCCATTTCCCAATACAACAAAAAACAGCATAAAACACAAAAAACATAAAGAAGAACCAAACAAAACTGTGCTAAGTATCCATTATACAGCACCAGTATACAGTTGCAAGACTTACTGCTGGACATATTCCGAATAGTAACATTTGACACCTTAATCCAGAAGATCAAAAAGTAATCTGTGCACTGCAGTCTATTGAGGTCCAGTACTGTTTCAAAGTAATTAAATCTTTGGGTTGGAGTGAAGGAAAGACCCTTATTCAAGCCTCCTGTCTCAGTTGCACTCAGCTGATAACTCGAAATATTAACTACTGAAATCTCCCGTCTTCGTCTCCCTCTCCAACCTCTCCTCGGTGTTCCTCTTCGACCTCCTCTTTCTACCACCTCTCCTGGTACTCGGGGGGTTTATAACATTTTTATGTATTTTAGGTAAAGAATAAAAAGTAGGGATCCTCGGGTACTCCATCAATAATATCCTCATTTCCCACTCTTGTAACCAATTCATGTCCACAAATTCCGCTAATAATTCCCTTAACTCATTCAAAATTCTCATAGTAGGGTTCCCCTCTAAAATTGAGTAATTCTCCCTGTTATTCAATAAATCTAGACACATATTTCTATATTGTTCCCTATCCTGAATAACTATACCACCCCCTTTATCTGCCTGTTTAATGACAATATTTGTGTCATTACTTAATTGTTTTAATGCTGTAAACTGATTCTTGTGAAGGTTTTGATAGGGAGGCCAAAGTGAGGGTTCATCCTTAAAAAGGTCCATAACTTCCTTTTCAACTATTTTACAAAAACATTCAATTCCATGATTCTTATCAATTGGGGGACTAAAACTGGATTTAATTTTTAACACTTGTTTCAATTTATTTTCCTCACTCATTTCTATATTTTTATCTCCAAACAAATTCTTTATTCTCAAATTCCTGAAAAACTTTGTAAATCAACCATTAAATCAAATACATTGATGGGTTGTGATGGTGCAAAACTTAAACCTAATTTTAAAACATTAATTTCAGTTTCACTCAAAACTTTCTTACTTAAATTAAATATGGGAATCATTTCTGCATCTCTCTGCTGTATCCCCTTTCCATGTTTGTTCTTCCATTTAATCCTCCCCCTCTTCCCCCTCCCCTTCTGCCTCCTCGAAACCCCCGTGGTTTTCCTGATTGTGTATTATAATTATTAGTTCTTAAATCATATCTACGTGATGAGCCTTCATCTGATGCTAGATTGGTAGGCATGGACCCCCTGACCCCATAGCTTTTCTCTTCTTCATTGATGAATCTGTTGTGTAACTATTGTCACTGTCTGTTCCACTGTCAGGATGATAGTTAAATCTTTGCCTTCTAAATTGTTTATAGGTGTAAATCCTATTATCTTTATAGCCATTCGTATCCCTGATGAATTTTCTTATTTTTTGTTGTTTCAATTTATTCTCATAGTCCATAATTTTTTGTTTTAAATTTTCTAAAGACTTCGTATATTCTTCTAATATCAGCTGTTGTTGTAATAACTCTTCATTTTGCTTAATTTCCTCACCTAACATTGTTCTCTCTTCTATAATAGCCTCTATAAGTGCATACATGAAATCACAACTTGCTCTATTACGTATACCATCCCATTTATTATATAATTTTAAAGTATTAATGCCTATGTTCGGTTCTACTGTAATCCTTAACCCTCTAGGGATTCTATTATGTTCTAAGTATTGGGTTAGAGTCAGTCCATGCCATTCCAAACGGGTGTCTCTAAATTTTAAATTCTCCAGTTTTTGCATAATATTGCGTGGTGTTTCACCCATTTGTGTATTAAGATCTCTCCCTCCCCTCATTACTTGAAATAATGATTTCCTCTCATCCTCTGTGAAGGTAGTGAAATGTAACACATTTTGTACACTGTTACCAATATCTCTGAGTGTAGCCAACCCCTCCTCCATCATGTATTGTATTCAATTAATAAATGGTAGAAAATACTATTGACTAACAAATAGTCTAGAAAATATTTTATATATGATAAACTTTCAACATCCAGACTTATGGGACCCACCCCTGGTCCCATACAATAACAATAAAGACAACAATCTGGGTAATGAAAAAATATAAATAAATGTCCTTTGTTGAATTCTTCAAACTCCGTGGGTGACTCATAAACTTCCAAGAAAATCAAAATGGAGTCTGCATCAATAATTAATATTCTTTTATTTGCTTCCACTGCCCCTACGTTTCGCTGTCTCCAGCTTGATGAGTTGAATGAGTTAAGGGAATTATTAGCGGAATTTGTGGACATGAATTGGTTACAAGAGTGGGAAATGAGGATATTATTGATGGAGTACCCGAGGATCCCTACTTTTTATTCTTTACCTAAAATACATAAAAATGTTATAAACCCCCCGGGCAGGCCGATAGTATCGGGGATTGATTCAGTATTTGATCCTATCTCTAGATATGTAAATTATCATCTACAACCATTAATGGAACAAAGCATTACCTATATACAAGATTCCACAGATTTCATAAGAAAATTAGAAACAATATTGAACAATGAGAATACAGCAAAATATATCCTAGTAACGTGGGATGTTAAAGATCTGTATACATCTATTCCTCATGAAGAAGGAGTCATAAACATGGGTAAAGTACTTAGAAAAAGGCCAGAGGAAAAGCTTCCTAGAACAGCATTATTACAGGAATTGGCAACATTTATTTTAAAAAATAATTATTTTGAATTTGAAGGTAGATTCTACCAACAAGATAAAGGAACAGCAATGGGGAGCACTATGGCACCCAGTTATGTTAATTCCTATATGATTATTTTTGAAGAGGAATTTGTGTTTAACTCCGATATTAATTTATTTGTGAATAAAATTAGGTTTTGGAAGCGCTTTATTGATGATATTTTTTGTTTATGGTCTGGAACCGAGGAAGAATTAAAGCTTTTTAATGATTCATTAAATAATTTTGATAATAATTTAAAATTTTCTTTAAATTATCATGAAACTATGATACCTTTTTTGGATTTGGAAGTAAAAATTTTGGATTCTGTATATAGCACATCACTTTTTAGGAAAGCAACAGATAGAAACACGTTATTACACAGTAGAAGTTTTCACGAACCCAAATTGAAGAATAGTATCCCATATTCCCAACTTGTAAGAGTTAGACGTAATTGCACAGATACAGAGGATTATGAATTGCATAAAGAAGATATGTTAAATAGATTTCGAAACAGAGGTTACCACCAGAAAGTTTTACATCAAGCAAATACTAAAATTGAAAAAATTACAAGGGCACGATTATTAAATAAAAAACAAAAGTTAAGACAAGGTAGGGTAGTATTTGCTACGAAATACAATCATAAGATGCCTGAAATTCGAAAAATCATTAACAAGCATTGGTACTTGATTGCCATGGACAATCAACATATTAATTCATTACAGCAAAAACCAAGAGTAGTTTCGAAAAAGGTAAGAAATTTAAAAGATAAACTGGTACATTCTCAATTTGAACATAGGAATTTAAACCAAAAACAACTGTTACTGGGACCCCTGCAACCAGGTATGACGAGGTGTGTGGCAAATGTGCTGTATGCAACAACACCAGTAAGAAATTGATCTTCAAACATCCTCATTATAATCAGGAATTTAAAATTAAGGACCACGTTGATTGTAACTCTAAAGGAGTTATTTATGTTTACAGTGAACGTGTGGATAAACTATATGTAGGGCAAACAAAAGAGCATTAAAATTGAGGATTGGGGAACATAAAAGTGATGTAAGAAATAGAAACGAAAATCTCCAGTAGCATTACATTTTAATGAAGCAGCACACACAGGGGCATCACTGAGGTTCTGGGGTTTGGAAGTAGTCAGATTACCTGATAGAGGTGGTAACTACAAGAAACTATTGGACAAAACGGAAATGAAGTGGATTTTAATTTAAAAACATTGGATAAAAAAATAGGGATGAATGTGGACACTAATTGGTTAGCTTGTTATCAATAAAAAAGCTTATTGTTTATGATATTAATTATTGTAGAGCAGTGATTAACAAATAAAGAAAGGTTAGATCTATTATAGATTTGTATGGATCTACTGTATTAAAGTACATCATAATATGTTGGTGTGTCCCATGACAGATAGAAAATGTTTATAGGGTGGACATATTGTATTTAACTTAAAGTTTAAGGTGGGTTTTGGTCACAGATTGCTCTTACATAACCTTCTACTGCCTGTTTTATATGGAATGATATATACTTTGTGAAGTAATTATACATGTATTATAAGACCCTTACCTCTCCCTACATTATTTTGTTATAGGTATGTTTTTTTAAAAATATTAAGGTGTTATTTATATTCAGAATCAGGCAAAGCCATTATTTCAAAACACCAAAATGAGATCCAGTAAATGTATGGTGACCTTGGGATAATTATAAAACCATTAATAAATATATTGTAAAATTAATAATTGGTTCTATACCAGTGTTAATTTTAAGTATATCCATAAATATCTTTAAGTTTTATTATTTAGGAATAAGTTAAGTAGAGCAAAAACTCAGGTATTTCACGAGTTGTGTTCATTGTGCAGGAATGGAAATGGGTATATATTTTACTTTAAAGAGCACCCGAGTCTTTTATGATACAGGAATTTTCTACATAAGTCTGTCTTGTACACATCGATTCTCCTAAGATAAGATTAATAAAGATTTGTTATATTTAAAATACAGTGAAAACCAGAATAATTTATTTAGAGTAGATTTGAATAATAACAATGGGAGCCTAATTATGGCTGATTGGGATACTGTATATATTAATTTCTGATTACATGAGACTGGCATAATATTATTAGATTTAAAATTCACAGAAGCACTAATTCGTTTTATTTAAAGGAGACTTAAATATTCATCATGACAGCCTGATGAAAGTGTGCTGGATTATTATTTAAACATCAGAATTTGTATGTTGGCACACTACTAGTTAATACTATGTCATTCTTTTAAGAATGGGAATCGAGTGACGAGACAGAGATCTCGCGATAGGCGAGATTACGAGTGCAGCCTTGTCTCTATCAGGAGTACTAATCCCACGATAAATGAGACTAGATGAACTTTATCAATGGGAGAATACACACCCACATTAAGGAGAAGGACTCTGCGCATTGGATGAGAGTCAGTTTGCAAGTCTCGCGGGAAGTGGGATTACACACTAGTTGAAGGCAACCGCGGGAAAAATATAGGGGTTTTAAATAGAGGGAGACGGTGCTTGGCATCTTAGAGTGTTTAGATGCCATTGAAGGAGTACCACTTGGGCGTTTGGATTTATATGAGCTTAAGTTCGGCAGTGTTTTTAGAGCATTTTGCCACACATTTTAAACGCTATATTAAGGAGAATACACTGGCGTTTGGAACTAGGGAGCGGATCTTATAAAAGGAATTGTGCCTTCTAATAAACACAATTGAAGTTAAGTCTATTCATAATAAATCTCCTTGTGAATACTATATTATAAAGCAAATATATAAAATGATAGACATAACTTACGGAAAAAATTTCTTTTTTGGATTTGCAGTGATACACCATATTCTTTGAAAAAATTGAATTTAATTTAAGAAGGTATGCCTTTTTTGGATTTATAAAATATAAAGTAATTACAGTGGTCTCTGCCTGATTCAGAAATATTTATGAGTTGATTTAATATGTTTTACAGAAAGCAAACCCTTTCATGGGATGGCAGTGAGAAGAATATATTTACAAATTTGACATCTATTTGTTTTGAAATCAATCAAATTAAGGTAGAATGCAAATATGAAATTTATGCATATTGTGGTTTATAAGTAAAGGTTTTTTGAATTATGTATAATTTAGAATAGTTATAAAATATTCTGTATTTACTTTAGATATAAAGAGGCCCCGTGATCAAGCTGGAGACAGCGAAACGTAGGGGCAGTGGAAGCAAATAAAAGAATATTAATTATTGATGCAGACTCCATTTTGATTTTCTTGGAAGTTTATGAGTCACCCACGGAGTTTGAAGAATTCAACAAAGGACATTTATTTATATTTTTTCATTACCCAGATTGTTGTCTTTATTGTTATTGTATGGGACCAGGGGTGGGTCCCATAAGTCTGGATGTTGAAAGTTTAACATATATAAAATATTTTCTAGACTATTTGTTAGTCAATAGTATTTTCTACCATTTATTAATTGAATACAATACATGATGGAGGAGGGGTTGGCTACACTCAGAGATATTGGTAACAGTGTACAAAATGTGTTACATTTCACTACCTTCACAGAGGATGAGAGGAAATCATTATTTCAAGTAATGAGGGGAAGGAGAGATCTTAATACACAAATGGGTGAAACACCACGCAATATTATGCAAAAACTGGAGAATTTAAAATTTAGAGACACCCATTTGGAATGGCATGGACTGACTCTAACCCAATACTTAGAACATAATAGAATCCCTAGAGGGTTAAGGATTACAGTAGAACCGAACATAGGCATTAATACTTTAAAATTATATAATAAATGGGATGGTATACGTAATAGAGCAAGTTGTGATTTCATGTATGCACTTATAGATGCTATTATAGAAGAGAGAACAATGTTAGGTGAGGAAATTAAGCAAAATGAAGAGTTATTACAACAACAGCTGATATTAGAAGAATATACGAAGTCTTTAGAAAATTTAAAACAAAAAATTATGGACTATGAGAATAAATTGAAACAACAAAAAATAAGAAAATTCATCAGGGATACGAATGACTATAAAGATAATAGGATTTACACCTATAAACAATTTAGAAGGCAAAGATTTAACTATCATCCTGACAGTGGAACAGACAGTGACAATAGTTACACAATAGATTCATCAATACAAAGAAGAGAAGAAGCTATGGGGTCAGGGGAGTCCATGCCTACCAATCTAGCATCAGATGAAGGCTCATCACGTAGATATGATTTAAGAACTAATAATTATAATACACAATCAGGAAAACCACGGGGGGGTTTCGAGGAGGCAGAAGGGGAAGGGGAAGAGGGGGAGGATTAAATGGAAGAACAAACATGGAAAGGGGATACAGCAGAGAGATGCAGAAATGATTCCCATATTTAATTTAAGTAAGAAAGTTTTGAGGAAACTGAAATTAATGTTTTAAAATTAGGTTTAAGTTTTGCACCATCACAACCCATCAATGTATTTGATTTAATGGTTGATTTACAAAGTTTTCAGGAATTTGAGAATAAAGAATTTGTTTGGAGATAAAATATAGAAATGAGTGAGGAAAATAATTGAAACAAGTGTTAAAAATTAAATCCAGTTTTAGTCCCCAATTGATAAGAATCATGGAATTGAATGTTTTGTAAAATAGTTGAAAAGGAAGTTATGGACCTTTTAAGGATGAACCCTCACTTTGGCCTCCCTATCAAAACCTTCACAAGGATCAGTTTAGAGCATTAAAACAATTAAGTAATGACACAAATATTGTCATTAAACAGGCAGCTAAAGGGGGTGGTATAGTTATTCAGGATAGGGAACAATATAGAAATATGTGTCTAGATTTATTGAATAACAGGGAGAATTACTCAATTTTAGAGGGGAACTATACTATGAGAATTTTGAATGAGTTAAGGGAATTATTAGCGGAATTTGTGGACATGAATTGGTTACAAGAGTGGGAAATGAGGATATTATTGATGGAGTACCCGAGGATCCCTACTTTTTATTCTTTACCTAAAATACATAAAAATGTTATAAACCCCCCGGGCAGGCCGATAGTATCGGAGATTGATTCAGTATTTGATCCTATCTCTAGATATGTAAATTATCATCTACAACCATTAATAGAACAAAGCATTACCTATATACAAGATTCCACAGATTTCATAAGAAAATTAGAAACAATATTGAACAATGAGAATACAGCAAAATATATCCTAGTAACGTGGGATGTTAAAGATCTGTATACATCTATTCCTCACGAAGAAGGAGTCATAAACATTGGGTAAAGTACTTAGAAAAAGGCCAGAGGAAAAGCTTCCTAGAACAGCATTATTACAGGAATTGGCAACATTTATTTTAAAAAATAATTATTTTGAATTTGAAGGTAGATTCTACCAACAAGATAAAGGAACAGCAATGGGGAGCACTATGGCACCCAGTTATGCTAATTCCTATATGATTATTTTTGAAGAGGAATTTGTGTTTAACTCCGATATTAATTTATTTGTGAATAAAATTAGGTTTTGGAAGCGCTTTATTGATGATATTTTTTGTTTATGGCCTGGAACCGAGGAAGAATTAAAGCTTTTTAATGATTCATTAAATAATTTTGATAATAATTTAAAATTTTCTTTAAATTATCATGAAACTATGATACCTTTTTTGGATTTGGAAGTAAAAATTGTGGATTCTGTATATAGCACATCACTTTTTAGGAAAGCAACAGATAGAAACACGTTATTACACAGTAGAAGTTTTCACAAACCCAAATTGAAGAATAGTATCCCATATTCCCAACTTGTAAGAGTTAGACGTAATTGCACAGATACAGAGGATTATGAATTGCATAAAGAAGATATGTTAAATAGATTTAGAAACATAGGTTACCACCAGAAAGTTTTACATCAAGCAAATACTAAAATTGAAAAAATTACAAGGGCACAATTATTAAATAAACAACAAAAATTAAGACAAGATAGGGTAGTATTTGCTACGAAATACAATCATAAGATGCCTGAAATTCAAAAAATCATTAACAAGCATTGGTACTTGGTTGCCATGGACAATCAACATATTAATTCATTACAGCAAAAACCAAGAGTTGTTTCGAAAAGGTAAGAAATTTAAAAGATAAACTGGTACATTCTCAATTTGAACATAGGAATTTAAACCAAAACAACTGTTACTGGACCCCTGCAACCAGGTATGACGAGGTGTGGCAAATGTTGTATGCAACAACACCAGTAAGAAATTGATCTTCAAACATCCTCATTATAATCAGGAATTTAAAATTAAGGACCACATTGATTGTAACTCTGAAGGAGTTATTTATGTGTTACTGTGCCCGTGTGATAAACTATATGTAGGGCAAATGAAAAGAGCATTAAAATTGAGGATTAGGGAACATAAAAGTGATGTAAGAAATAGAAATGAAAAATCTCCAGTAGCATTACATTTTAGTGAAGCAGCACACACAGGGGCATCACTGAGGTTCTGGGGTTTGGAAGTAGTCAGATTACCTGATAGAGGTGGTAACTACAAGAAACTATTGGACAAAACGGAAATGAAGTGGATTTTTAATTTAAAAACATTGGATAAAAAAATAGGGATGAATGTGGACACTAATTGGTTAGCTTGTTATCAATAAAAAAGCTTATTGTTTATGATATTAATTATTGTAGAGCAGTGATTAACAAATAAAGAAAGGTTAGATCTATTATAGATTTGTATGGATCTACTGTATTAAAGTACATCATAATATGTTGGTGTGTCCCATGACAGATAGAAAATGTTTATAGGTTGGACATATTGTATTTAACTTACAGTTTAAGGTGGGTTTTGGTCACAGATTGCTCTTACATAACCTTCTACTGCCTGTTTTATATGGAATGATATATACTTTGTGAAGTAATTATACATGTATTATAAGACCCTTACCTCTCCCTACATTATTTTGTTATAGGTATGTTTTTTAAAAATATTAAGGTGTTATTTATATTCAGAATCAGGCAAAGCCATTATTTCAAAACACCAAAATGAGATCCAGTAAATGTATGGCATACCTTGGGATAATTATAAAAAACCATTAAGAAATATATTGTAAAAATTAATAATTGGTTCTATACCAGTGTTAATTTTAAGTATATCCATAAATATCTTTAAGTTTTATTATTTAGGAATAAGTTAAGTAGAGCAAAAACTCAGGTATTTCACGCAGTTGTGTTCATTGTGCAGGAATGGAAATGGGATATATATTTTACTTTAAAGAGCACCCCCGGAGTCTTTTATGATACAGGAATTTTCTACATAAGTCTGTCTTGTACACATCGATTCTCCTAAGATAAGATTAATAAAGATTTGTTATATTTAAAATACAGTGAAAACCCAGAATAATTTATTTAGAGTAGATTTGAATATTAACAATGGGAGCCTAATTATGGTGTATTGGGATACTGTATATATTAATTTCTGATTACATGAGACTGGCATAATATTATTAGATTTAAAATTCACAGAAGCACGAATTCGTTTTATTTAAAGGAGACTTAAATATTCATCATGACAGCCTGATGAAAGTGTGCTGGATTATTATTTAAACATCAGAATTTGTATGTTGGCACACTACTAGTTAATACTATGTCATTCTTTTAAGAATGGGAATCGAGTGACGAGACAGAGATCTCGCGATAGGCGAGATTACGAGTGCAGCCTTGTCTCTATCAGGAGTACTAATCCCATGATAAACGAGACTAGATGAACTTTATCAATGGGAGAATACACACCCACATTAAGGAGAAGGACTCTGCGCATTGGATGAGAGTCAGTTTGCAAGTCTCGCGGGAAGTGGGATTACACACTAGTTGAAGGCAACCGCGGGAAAAATATAGGGGTTTTAAATAGAGGGAGACGGTGCTTGGCGTCTTAGAGTGTTTAGACGCCATAGAAGGAGGACCACTCCGGCATTTGTATTTATATGAGCTTAATTTCGGCAGTGTTTTTAGAGCATTTTGCCACACATTTTAACGCTATATTAAGGAGAATACACTGGCGTTTGGAACTAGGGAGCGGATCTTATAAAAGGAATTGTGCCTTCTAATAAACACAATTGAAGGGGTGTTAGTTAAGTCTAGTCATAATAAATCTCCTTGTGAATACTATATTATAAAGCAAATATATAAAATGATAGACATAACTTACGGAAAAAATTCTTTTGGATTTGCAGTGATACACCATATTCTTTGAAAAATTGAATTTAATTTAAGAAGGTATGCCTTTTTGGATTTATAAAACATAAAGTAATTACAGTGGGCTCTGCCTGATTCAGAAATATTTATGAGTTGATTTAATATGTTTTACAGAAAGCAAACCCTTTCATGGGATGGCAGTGAGAAGAATATATTTACAAATTTGACATCTTTTTGTTTTGAAATCAATCAAATTAAGGTAGAATGCAAATATGAAATTTATGCATATTGTGGTTTATAAGTAAAGGTTTTTTGAATTGTGTATAATTTAGAATAGTTATAAAATATTCTGTATTTACTTTAGATATAAAGAGGCCCCGTGATCAAGCTGGAGACAGCGAAACATAGGGGCAGTGGAAGCAAATAAAAGAATATTAATTATTGATGCAGACTCCATTTTGATTTTCTTGGCACTTCAGTATTTTCGGCTGTTTTTTCCCTAAAGGAGGAGGCATGACAAAGTCTTTTACGTTTTAAAGCAGGTGCTGGTTTTCCACTGTTTTTGTCTCTAATTTTTCTGAACCGTGCACTGCTTGTTTTCTAGTTCAGTCCATTCCACTTGCTTTACATTTTGTTCATTCATTTAACTTTTTTCCAGACTGCAGTCAAACATACATCAAGTGTTGCTTATACCAGAAGATAAAGGGTATGCTAAATATGTCTGATATACGGAGCATTTGCTACACATGCCACAAAGCCAACTATTTTCTGGGTTGTTGGACCAAAAGTATCATTAGCACCTCCATGGACCTTGCAGGCCAGCAAAGACAAAGGACAAAAAGTGAAAGTACAGAAGTTAAAACCCCAGAGATGCAAGATTTATTTATTTATGTATGTATGTATGTATGTATGTTTTGTATGTATTGATTCTTTTATTCAAGCATTCAGTCAGTCATTGAATTTTGTTGACCTGGTAGGCTCACTGAGACTAGAAGTCCCTTTTTTAAAGGATGACCCCTTTTTAACGAGATTCAAATGGTAATCAACTGAAATTAAACCAGATTAAGCTGTTGGTTTTATTTATTTATTTTTTAGCAAATGAGGGCAATTTGGCCAGGACACCGGGGAAATTCCCCTACTGAGCTGTACAGGGACACAGGAACCTATCCCTATTTTGGGGGTATTATTTGGATCTGGGGATTTAGCTTGTTTAAATTGGGAAAAGAACATGGGTGTAGCAGATAATTATCAAAGTCATGGGCTAATCGGCAAATTTCTAAATGGAAAAGAATATTATTAATAAAAACCTTGTTGATACCCATTTTCCTATACATTAGTATTATTTTTCCTCCCCCAGTATAGTTTGAAACCAGATTATACAGTATTTTCTTTAGCGCTTTTTGGAGAAGTCACTTAAACCCTATCAAAGGGGTTGTGACTTTAGACCTATTAAGGAAGGAGGAATAGGGATGGTTAATCCAATAGTTTTTATTACAGTTTATTTTTATATGTTAATGTAATAAGCTGACAGGGTCAAAAAAATAAAATTTGGCAACAAAGTATTTCTGAATGGGTAAATATTGGCCTAGATGCATGGGTACAGGGGAAAAGTAGGTTATTAGCCAAAGTAAACATTGTACCATTATTCTTTAAACCTATTTTCCAGAAATTAATAAAATGGAAAGTTCCTTATATTCAAATCTTGATGGCCCCTAAACAACAAGTATACAATATAATCATAAAATCTGTCTGTCAAGAGGTGGTTACTTTACCTAACTGTCCTGCTGGAGGAATGATCATAGCAATTTCTCAACTGACAAATGAAAGTATACCAGACTTTGCTTGGGATTTACTGTGGTTGGCCATTCATGGAAAATGAAACATGAAAAACAATAATAAACATAAATCTAGAGAAGAAAGATTCTGCCCAAGAAATACATGTCAAAATATGTTGGAGACTCAGGAACATCTTTTTTTTTGGAATGTGCTTATGTACAACAGTTATGGGATGAAGTCATCCGGATTTGGAAAATTCCATGGTTGTCTTCATTAACATACACAAAACTGATTTTTTCAGTATATTCTTCATATTGGGACTCTTACTCTGCAAAAACCCTACAAGCCATTTTTGCCATTATCAAATATTATATTTGGCCATCCAGATGCAAATGGGTGATACAGCAATGCTATGTATTTAAAGAAGTATTTATAAAAAATGTACAGGTCTCATTGAGGAAAGTCTATGAACTAGATGAGAAAAAGAATAAAAAAAAAAGATGGATGGGTTATGGTTCACCTGTACCAATTTAGTATAAGAAAAAAAAAATAATAGTAATATATTCTTAAAGGAGGAAAATGTGTATGTTGGAAAAAAGAAGATAAAAGTTAACAGGAAAAGAAGAAACTTTGGCAATGGACAGACAAACCCTGTTTTATTTAAAAAAATGGAATTTCAAGGCCTGAAATGGATAGTAAATGAATTATAATTCTCCTATTCCCCCCCCCAAAATTCCCCTAATCTCCAGGAGGGGGAGTTGCTGGTCGTCAACTAGGATGGCCAGTCCAGGTGGGCTGCCGAAGGAGCAGGATGGGTGGAAGGTTGGGGAGTGGGTCTTCTACCCAGCCTCTAGATTACCAGAGACTGACCATTTCTTCGATACCGAGGGGCATCTGGAACCAGAAATCCCTAATTCAGAAATTATTATTCAGTTACATACTTCCGTTATGCAAATGGAGACAGAAGATGAAGCAAATCACTCACATTTACTGCAGGAAATTCCCTTGAGAAATGTACATTTCTAAACCCAATTATGGGCATTGCTAGAAGAGGAGAAAGCAAGATTTAATTTATGAAAAAAGGAATTTATGAAAGGTTTACAATGTAGTCAGTCAGATTCTCAGGCACCCATGGAAACTTTTGTTATTCAGTCTCTAAATTCAGAGCAGCCCATGAACACAGAAGTGCAAGCGTCTTCTTCCAGAGGTGCTGCCTTGGATGTTACTCCTGCTGGATCCCAGAACAAAAAGTTTGTTTTTACTGCACGGAAATGGGACTTGTCTTTGTTTATTTTTGGGACTACTCCAAATGCAATTGGGTCTCCATCCAGCAGGGCAAGTACTGCACACGTTGAGCTGGCCCAAGTCAAGGACTCACGTCATGTTCGACTTCAGAATCTGAATTGAATGATGATCCCTCAGTGGAGCAATGATTGAGAGATGCTCACTGGGCAAAAGACAATATGACAGGGAGATGGATTTCGAGCATGATGCTAATATGAATGCCTTGGGCTGTGAGACTAACAAATACAGATACAGGTGTTGCTCCACAGCCTCTTTTGCCCTCCTCCAGACCAAACACATGTACTTCTGACTCAGAAATGGAGTCAGTAAGTGTGGGGATGCAGTCTGCTATGGACTTACCCCCCAACTTACAATTGACACAAAACCCAGTCCTGGCTTTGCTTAATACTGTACAGGAAGAACATAACTCAGCTGCACAGGGGACTCCTGAACCAGGGTCTACCTCCACTGGCATGCCACACCTTGGGACTACAACACAACAGTCCTCTACAGCCCACCCAGGAGTCAGGTTAACTAATGCTCCCCCTGAGCAACTTCCAAGATCCAGACCCTACACCTCTCTCTTTCATGCACCTATATATCCAGCAAAAAGGTACAATGCAGTTCGACTGCATTATAAAGGTGGCCTTTATTTTCAGCCAGATAGAGTATACATTGCCCTTACCCTTTTAAAAGGCTGAATGGGGTTTTTAGCCATGGAAGTATATGCCTGATTCATATCTTGGGAGAGACAACTTTCGACATTAGTTTTAAGATTAATCAGGTATTGCAGAAATTGTGGCAGAAATTCCAAATGTTAAAACTTTCTCCCTTGTAAGCACCTTTTGAAGCCACCCCTTTGACGAAACCAGCATTTCAAACTGTGACTGTTCTCTTTCGAAATGAAGCAGTAAGCATGACTGATCTCTTATTTTGGCTAAAACAGCATTGCATCGTGCAAGGGAATCCTGAGACTATTTTTGATTCTGAGCAGATCTGGACAGGAGACTGGAGGGTTCGGGTTATTCTTCATTCAACAGAAGCTGGATTTCAGCATTTGCCAAACAGCTTCCTTATTGGTCAGGACTGAGGGTGCTTTTCTATGCTGAACAACCGAAGGCTTGCTATAGGTGTGGGTCCTCTACTCATCTGAGCAGCCTTTGCTTCAAACTGAAGTGTACTTTTTGCAGGGAATTGGGTCACACTAGCAGTCATTGAAAAAAACAGATTTGTAGTCTCTGTAATGAACCTGGCCATTCCTATGCAGCCTGTCCTAAGGTGGCTCACAATCAGGATGCACAAGCAGACAGCTCAGAACAGAGATTATTGACAACCATGGCTCAATGAGGCGTGTGCAAAAGGAGTCCACAGCCTGGTAGGCCAGCAGCTTCCCATACTCTGGATCATGAGCACCTCACAGAAACAGGAGTGCCTGAACCTCCACCCCCTTTACCCAAACTGAGCCTGACCCGATTGCTGACAGTAGTGTAGAGGACATACCCACCCCCACAAGGTGGGCTTCCTATGCCTCCACCAGGCCAGTTCTGCAGTACCACAGAGTCTAGTATGGAGACAGCCTCCACTTTAGATGCAGTGGTAGTGATGCCCTCCCCCCACTGTCCACCCCCTTTGGCCAGTGGAGATAGAATAGCACTCAGACATAGAGATGGTAGGACCTCCCCCCAAGGTTTCCACACAAATTCTTGTACCATTATCAAACAGGTAAACTACTATAGGTAACAGTTCTGAAATATCAGAAGAGGAATCAGATAAATCATCCCTGAGCTCCTCTATACCTGATCCAGGTACTGATATAGAAGACACAGTGTTGGAAAACATGGATGATCCCCCACCCAGGGCTGATTGTCCTATGGGTAACAATATATATATATATATATATATATATATATATATATATATATGTATGTATATATATATATATATATGATATATATATATATATATATATATATATATATATATATATATATATATGTATTATTCTTAGGTAACCAGGTAGGCCCACTAGCCACAGGTCCCTTTTTTCAGGGGTGACCCAGGAGCACTGGAGAGGTTAAGTGACTTGCTCAGAGTCACACAGTATGCAAGTGGAGGTTATAGGACTCAAACCCATGTCTGTCTGCTGGATGTACCAGGCTTTTTCACAGCTTGCTACTCTAACCTCTAGGTTATACTGCCAGCCCCTAAACTAACTAACTAAAAAAAGATTCCAAGGGCATGAAAAGAAGACAAACACAACCCCCATGATCATGTTCCTGTTTAAATGTATTTGGTTTAATATTTTAAATTCTTCAACCGCATGCTGCTACTGGCTTGTTATTTGCTAAGATTAATGTGAATAGCATTAAGTCAGGTAGAAAGATGAGGACTGCTTTTTTGCAACTGATTTCTAGAGGACCAGCGGTTTGTTGTTTACAAGGCACCAGGATACAAACCGTGACAGACATTTCCAAGATAATTCAGGAATGGTATATAGGTCCTTCTTACTGTTCCTCTTGAATAGATAGGTGTTCAGGGGTGGGTATTTATTTTCAGGTACTCAGCTGATAAAACTAGTTGATTTGTTTGCCAATGAGATCTTTAATTCTTGACCTGAGTATTCATAACCAATTGTATCATTTGATTAATGTCTATGCAGCTTAGAGAAAGATGGACCACATTACTTTATTTCATTTAATTCAGCCATATCTTTTTTCCACCTACAATACTGCATTTGGGGGTGACTTTAATTGTGGACTCTCCTTGGCAGATAAAGGAAAACAAGCAAAAACCACAAAACCTTTCTATGATACCACATGCTTAACAAATGTTATTTAATCGGCTTCATTAAAAGATGCATACCATTCCTGCCACCTCAGGTTGGACCCAACCTTCCATAAAGGTCCCCTTGCTTCTCATATTGATTTCTTTTATGTGGCAAAACATATGTCATTGGACTTCATCATGGCAGAACCAGTGGAGTTCTCCTATCACTGTATTATTCTAATGCACATGGCAGGGCAGACTCTTTCACTGCAAGGCCCAGGAATGTGGAACTTTAGTTCCGCTCTCTTGGAATAAGATTCTTTAGTAAAGGAAATTAAATATTTTCTGAAAGCACGAAATCTGTACCCATGTTGTATGAGGCTCCCATACACTGATGGGAAGATACAAAACAGGATCATCAATCCCTATTGTGTGTCAAGAGTAAACATCATTGGAACGTCTTAAATGTACAGTACAGCAGCAGAGGAAACAACTTCAAAAGTTGATCTCCCTCAGCATCTCTACTAGTCTAAACTACACTGATCAAATGAAGAAAATAAAGAAGGATATAGTAACCTTCCATGTTCGCCACATGGATGGGCTGCAAAGGCAACAACAATTTGGGGATCAGAGGAACTCGGTGGTGGTATGCCCCTATGAAAATTTCAGAACTAAGAATTCGCAAAAAAACGTTTGAGGCTTTATTTGATACCTAAAGTATTACACAGAATACAACACCAGGGCTTCTCTTTCATCAATCACGTGGCACCTCTGAGAACATGGCTTTATATATTGTGCTGTGCAGTATCACAGGACAAATGCAGACCAGCAAGGCCAAGAAGACTAGATGCCCTACAACAAAACTAATCTGCAAAATGATTAAAGCGTACCTTCTTAGGATACTACTTATGCTACTTCTGATATCTGGAAATGTTCATCTTAATCCGGGGCCTACCAGCTTAGCACCCCGTGACACAAAAAGGAGGGAGGGGTCCCTCACATTAGCCTCAATCAATGTCTGCAGCCTCCTTAACAAACTTGACGTCTTGCAAACCTGGGTCCAGCAACATAGCCCTGATGTACTCTCTGTTGTCGAAACATGGCTTAACCCCAAGATACCAGACGCTGCAGTCACCATCCCTGGATACTCTATATTCAGGCAGGACAGGGTTTCCAAACGAGGTGGGGGGCTGTGCCATCTACCTGAGGAATTCCTATCTGGGTCAAGTCTTCCCATTCTCAAACCCTAAACCACCCTCGCAGGTTCTCGCTATTAAAGTTCTACTCGGGGCGCACAACAAGGAGCTCACCATTGCCTCTGTGTACCTACCCCCTAAAGATCAGCACAATGGATTTATGAGCATATTGGAAAGCCTACAGGGATTACACCGTAACTCTGAACTCATAGTACTAGGTTACTTCAACATAAATTGGCTATCGCTGGAGGCCAGTAACTACAAGGATGCTGTCACATCACAGAACCTCACCCAGCTTGTTACCACCCCCACCAGATGCAACTACAGGACAGGGTCGCGAACACTTCTGGACTGGATCCTAACTAATCACCCTGAATGAATCTCAAAAGTCTCAGTGCTCCCTGATGGGATCAGTGACCACTCACCGGTCACATGTACCTGGACAAACAAATTCATTAAGCCCCCCCTCCTAAAATAATCCACACCAGAGTGTTAAAGCAGGGGTACCTTGAGCTACTAAAGACACACCTAAGCCACCTGGACTGGACACCAATCGACTCTGCCATTGATGTAAACCAAGCCTTAGACCTTTTCATCAGCCACTTCACTGCGGCCTGCAATATCTTTGCACCTCTCAAAAAGCTGAAGGTCAGGGGCAGAGCTAACCCTTGGATAACCCCCGATCTAATCACTTTACTCAAACATAGGGATCATCTCTGGCACTGTGCCCATGCAACATCCAAACCTGGGGATATTCATAAATATAAAGCTGCCAGAAATGAGTGCACGCGGGCAGTTAGGAGAGCCAAAAGCAAATACTTCAAGGAAACTCTCTCCAACTCCTGGGGTGATGGAAAAAAATTTTGGAGTAACTTGAAAGACCTTACAGGCAAGGACCCTAAGTCACCACCCACCATGCTCAACATAAATGGAACGCCAGCATCTGACCTGTACACAATCACCACCACCACCTTTAACAATGCATTCTCCAACTTGGATAGTGTCCTCCCTTCTAATTTCTTTGATGCCCCCTCTGGTAGTAACCCTCCTGCAACTACTCCGCTCCTACACCCTGCCCCACAATTCTACTTCAAGGAGATCCCAGTACATGAAGCCAGAACCTATATTCAGAAGGCCATTCACAATGCAGGCTACAGCGGTGACTCCCTTGACCTGAAGTTGTTAGCACTTGTCCTTGAAGAAGTCCTTGAACCCTTGACAAAGGTCCTCAATCTGTCACTAAGGATGTCCCAGTTCCCATCTCGCTGGAAACAGGCAACCATCACACGATACACAAAAGTGGAGACAAATCACTGCACTCCAGCTACAGACCTATCTCCATCCTCCCTCCATTGTCTAAGGCCCTGGAGCGCATCGCCTCAGACCAATTAGTCAAGTACCTGGAAAAATACGACATCCAGTGTCCTGAGCAACATGGTTTCTGAAAAGGGCACAGTACCACCACTGCACTATTAGAATTCACAGGCTTCATCCATACCACACTTGATCAAGGAACTGTGTAGGGCAGTATTCATCGACCCACGAAAGCCTTTGATACTGTGAACTACCCACTCCTACTCAAGCAATTATCAAACATTGGGCTCTCAATGAAGCACTGCTCTGGTTTTCAAGCTACCTTGGGAGAGGGTCCAGCGGGTTAGGATTGCTGGTGTTACCTCGGAAGAAAAGCCAGTCCTTTCAGGGTCCCCAGGAGAGTCCATCCTGGGGCCTCTACTCTTCAGCCTCTTCCTCAATGACCTTCCCAGTGTCTGTCACCAGAAATTACTGCTCATCGATGACGCTGTCATGTTCACCAGCCACCAAAATGCAGAGCTCCTCGAGAAACAATTACAGCTTGAATTCATGCGCATCGAAGAATGGTTCAAGTCACACAAACTGGTCATGAACTACAGCAAAACAAAGGTTATGACCTTCTACAATGCCAGGAGCAAGTACAGATCCCGTGACCTCACCATCCTAAACCAAACAGGGACCTTACTTGAACAAGTTCCTGATTTTAAATACTTAGGTGTCACATTGGACAGCTCACTGTCCTACCATCGGCACATAGATTCTGTCACCAAAGCCACCAACATCTGTATAGGCCTGCTCTACAGGCACAAACACTGCATGACTCCTGACACTCTCCAGTTGGCTATCAACAGCTCTGTCACCTCCATCATCGATTACGGGCTAGCAATTTATGGCTCTGCCTCCGCCTCTGTCCTCCGCAGAATTACAGTTGCACTCAATAAAGCATGCAGGCTGCTAACTGGGGCTGATCGACTTACACACACTTGTGACCTGTACACTCGGGCAGGATGGCTACCTCTCATCAGCCAGATACAGTATCAAACCTGCCTCTTAGCCAAAAAATTTCTCCTCGGGGTCATGCCCCCGGGCATTGAAAAGCTACTTATTGACCACCACAGCACCCAGAGAACTAGAAGTTCACAACAACTAACCCTCCTTGTCCCCAGATGCCGGACTACCATGGGCCAGAGGACCTTTGCCCACAGAACACCACAGTGGTACAATACTCTCAACAAAGAAACTCTTACTGCTGCTGCTCTTGGCCCTTTTAAGAGACAACTCTGACTTCATCTCATTTCAACTAGTTGTTGTGACTGCCTCGCCTAATCGGGGGCCCACCATTCACTGCCCTCCACTTCAGTCTTGAAAGCTGTCTCTCCCCGCCTTGCCTCCTTCTACCTACCTACCCCCTTGCCCCCTCTCCCTTTCCTCCCCCAGGGCATTTCCTGACTTTTATCCCTCCTCTCTCTCTCTCTCCCCTTTAGCTCTTACCCTCACCCTCTACCCTCCGACAATGGCCTTCCTGCCTGCATACCCCCTTCCCTCTCACCTGCAGTGCTTATTTCCAAGATTGCCCTTGGCTGGTTATGTCATGCTACCTAACATTTGGCACATTTTGAATTACTGGAATTTCCCTAAGCCTCAGTCTCTTACTTCTTGTTATTGTGTAACTATGTATTATTATGTTGACCTTTGTATGTATGTATACCCCCCCATTCCTTCGACGTGGAACCTTTGTAAACGAGCAGTTCGTGCTCAAAGGTATTTGTAATCCTAGATTTCAATAAAATAAAAAAAAAATAAAATAAAATATGTTGATACAGCACACCACTGACTTGTTTGCTAACAAAAAGTTGCAGGATGCTAACCAATATAGGTTTTTTGATAATTTTACTGTTCCACAGTGTCTAACGAGCATATATCATACTTTGACACATAACATTCCCCCTGACAAAGTGGCATTTGCTATCCAGTCTTTAAGGACAGGGAAAGGGCCATGCCCAGATGGCCTTACTAATGAGATCAATAAATTACTTGTAGATGATTTAAATAAGGAATTGGCACATGTATTTACAAGTATATTGAATATGAATGATATCCCACTGTGTCTGTGGGTACCCTGATTTATGTACACAAAAAGGGTGACAAGCGGCAGTTAGACAAATGGAGGCTAATTAGACTCCTGAACAGTGATTTTAAAATAGTGACAAAAATATTACATCACAGACTGGCTTTGGCAGCTCAATACTTTATTACCTCAGCTCAGTCTTGCTCTGTTAAAGATTGATCTGTTACTGATAATGTGATCCTTCTGAGGGAGATATTTGCAAGAGGGGCAAAACAGCACATGGATGGGTTTATTTTAGCCTTGGATCAAAAACAGGCATTTCATTTGGTAAACCATGAGTACCTATGGTTTGTCCAACATGCTTACGGAATAACCCCTCGCACCTTTGTGGGATGGATCTATAGCCTATACCTTACAGCTGCTGTTGTCCCCGTGGTAAAGGGATGCAAAGACCTAATGGTACCTATTAGGTGAGGGGTTCAGCATTGCTGCCCCCTAAGCCCTTTGCAAATAGGGCAAAAGACTTTCGCAAGACAGACTATCACAGTTATCCAGCTAGTTCATACACCTATCAACATTTTAGGTATTCTCTATGATGAGGATCAGATGGATGCTTTGAATTGATCCTCAAAACTAGAAAAATAGAAAACACTGGTGGCTAAATGAGGTATGCCAACCAGACGGTGACATCATTACAGTGAACACGTCAATGCCGACTTCCGGTTCCGCTACAGCTCTGATCAGCAGCTAAAAGAGTCACTCCGCTCGATCTGCTAATTAATCCTCCCTTATAATACATTGATTCCAATAGAAAAAAGGCTGAAATGGCATCCAGAGGATTGCAGAAGAATATAGGGACAAGAACTCATACTCCATTTTCGCGGGGTGAAAAGGAAATCCAGGGCTCAAGAAAGAACTCTCCTACACGAGGCCCTGCCACAACCACATGCCATAACAACTCTGCCCTGGCCTATGATACTGATGAGGAATCCGAACAGCTCTCTCGATCTAGATTCGAGACTCTGATGAGGGAACTAAAGGATATGAGGGCAGAGAATAAAAGCGAATTCAAACAACTAAATCAAAAATTATCGATGGTGGGAAAACCGACTTCAAGAAGCTGAGGAACGAATTGGCACAGTAGAGGATGGCCTACAGCATATTGGTTGCACGGTCTCTGCACTGTGTGTCCATGCAATCACTATAGAACAGAAGTATTTGGATCTTGAGATTAGGATCAGGAGGGATAATTTACGTCTACAGTTAAACTCCGATTATCCGACCTCTGGTTAACCGAACCTCCGGATTAACCGAACAGCGATCATGTCTCCCACATTTTCATGTTAGTGCTGTCATAACATTGTCTGCTACATTGAGTGAACTTCCACATGACTTAATCCTCATCAAACACAGTCAATTACATTCAATTACAATCAATTAGGTCAATTACATACAGTATTTAGTGCAGTAATCAATTACAGTGCAGCTAGATGCTCAGAAACTCAGAACATAGCTGAGAGAAAGCGGAAGCGCTGCGTGCTTGATATCCAGCAGAAAATAAGAATTTTAGACTACCTTGAACAGGGGCAGAAAGTGGTTGATGTTGCCAAACAGTTTGGCATCTTCAAGTCTACTGTGTCCGATATTCAGAAGGCCAAAGAGAAGCTCAGAGAATATGCTGTTACTATGGAGAATGAGTGTGGGACTGAGCTTAGAAAGACAATGAAAAAATGCAATGATGAACAGCTAGATCGTGCCCTCTACATATGGATCGTACAGAATTGGGTACGTGGAACACCTATTTCTGGACCCATAATAAAACAAAAAGTCTTGTAATTTCACCAAAACATCAACGGTGCAGATGATACCTTCACTGCAAGTGAGGGCTGGATCCAGAGGTTCAAAGCAAGGCATGGTATAAGACAGCTGTCAGTGGCCAGAGAGCTGCTGTCTACCAGTGATGACTCCATTGCTCCATTTCGGGACAGGCTCACATTACAAATGATAGACGAAGGTTTGTGTCCTGAACAAATTTATAATGCTGACGAGACTGGGTGTTTCTGGAAGTTGTTGCCAGAAAAGACCTTGGCCAGCTCATCAGAGAAGTTGTCACCTGGTTATAAGAAAAACAAGGAATGACTTACAGTTCTCGGCTGCACAATTGCAACCAGTGTTCACAAACTTAAGTTACTAGTGATTGGCAAATCATTACACCCTTGTTGCTTCAAACATTGCAACATGGACAACCTCCCAGTACTGTACAGAGCTCAGAGCAGTGCTTGGATGTCAACAACCTTGTTCAAAGCATGGTTTTTCCAGGACTTTGTTCCCACTGTACGCACTCTACTGCTCGCACTTGGACTACCTCCTAGGGCTATTCTCCTCATTGACAATGCAGGAGCACATCCTGATGCTGACAGTCTAAAGACAGGGGATGGTGCCATAAAGTGTGTTTTTTTACCTCCAAACACCACAGCTAAGCTCCAACCTATGGATCAAGGTATCCTGGCAACCTTAAAAAAAATCTACTGTGGAACATTATTAACACAGGTGTTGGCAGAGGAGAATGAGGAGCTGTCACTCACAGACATCATTAAGTGTCTAAACATAAAGGACGCTTGTTACCTTCTGGCCGAGGCATGGGGCGAGGTCCGTACTGACACCGTGGTGAAATGCTGGGCTTGCTCGCAGGTGTTGTCACCTGCATCAGTCCCAGTCGTAGTACAGCATCATGAGGAGGCTGCAGATGAGATCCAAGAAATTGCTATACAACTGCATTTGCAAGAAGATGCGGTCACCGACTGGTTAGAGGCAGATGCGGCTGATGACGGATACAATAACCTTAATGATGAAGACATCATTTCAATTGCCAAGGAAGAAAATGCTGTGGAAGAACTAAATGAAGATGAATGGGCAAGAAGATGACAGTGCTCCAGCTCTAATTGTACCAACAGCGGGAGAAGCCTCAGAAGCTTTCGATCGCTGCATTCTTTGGTTGGAGAGCCAGCTCGAGGTGGACTACCTACACACCTTGCTGCTCCGGCAGCTAAGACTGAAAGCCATAAAGAAGAGAAATGAATGCTGTAAGCAGTGAGCAATCACAGACTATTTCAAGTAACAATGAGTTGCTTGTAATATTTAATTTTTGTCTGAATGACAACAGTACAGTACAGAAATTAAATCTTACTTTTTAAATGTGATCAAATAAAATTGTTAAGTTTTATTGCATGACAGAATAAAATGTTTTTGCACCACATACCAATGCTTGCTTTCACTTGCTTTTGCCTTTTTGCAATGGACACTCAATTTACCAAACCACTCGATTATTCGAACTGATCGCATGTCCCCCCAGTAGTTCGGATAATCGAGGTTTAACTGTATATGGCTTGAAAGAAGGTGCAGAGGAGGGTGAAATGTCTGAGTTTTTAGCCAGTATGCTTCATGATGTACTGAATTTACCTCAGGGCTGTAAAATAAAAATTGAGAGAGCCCACCGTGCCCTGACGGCAAAACCAAAGGACCCAACATCCAGACCGTGCTCTGTGATTATTAAATTTCATAGTTTTAAAACCAAAGAAGATATTTTAAAATGAGCCTGGCAGCAACGTGAGGTCAAATATCTTGATTCTTGTCTCTTCTTTGACCATGATTATCCACCGGATATTCAGAAACAACGCCAAGAGTATGCCCCCCTTATAAAGATACTCCATGGGGAAAACCTGCACATCCAAACTCCATATCCCTCCAGACTATGAGTCTTTTGGATGGAAGGTACAGAACTCTATAATACCTTTCAAGAAGTGAGGCAAGCCATGGTGAGAAAAGGTATTGAAGTCCCGGAACAGTCACTGAAAATGGCCCAGAAACGGCAGGATCAAGACAACCCCTGGCAAACCATATCAGCTAAAAGGAATAAGAATCCTACTACATCTACAAGCTCGGACACTATCTCACTTTTCAGAAACTTACTTAAAAACTTCCTGGTATCTTGGACCAAGATCTCCTGCAAATGGAAGGTTGAGTTAAGCATTAAAATCTGTACTCTCGATCGTTGAATGATACGCAGTGAGTAAACATGAGTGTGGTGGAGGGTAGTGTATCTGCCTAGTTTGGACTCACTGTTTAGGGTCAGGAAAAAGCGATGACTAGGCCCAATTAAAATTAATGTGATAGGATCAGAAGGCTTAAGGGGACTTGTTTAAAGGATGAGACTGTATTGTCTGTCTCGTGCTAAACTGATTGCCCTTTTTTTTTCTTTTTGGTTTTTTCAAAGTATGGGGTGAAATGTATTGCTCAAAGTTTGTTTGGATTGACAGGGAGGACTGGAGAGGAAAGACACAATATAAGTTAGGGGAAAGAGTGTGAGCAAAATAAAACGTCTCCTTTAACCCTTTGATATTTTCCCCATCCCCCCCCCCATCCCTGGACAGCGTCCTAATTGAAATACCCTTTCTCTTTTTTTCTTGCAATTTGAGTAAGTTACATTGAGCAGATTGGGCTCAGAGGTAAATTAAACTGCACAGTGTTATGCCTGTAGGGTTACGTCTTATATTGACCCCAGAAGAGGTCCTCCCATCCAGGAGGAGTGATGTCCTCTTCTACCCACCATAATTAACACCAGGGTGGGTGCAGAGGTCACTTGTTACAGTAGACTTCCTACCTTGGAAGCTAATGCAAGGTACACAGTTGGGTGCCCAGTTGGCGCCACCTAGTTTTTTATTGTTAGTGTCAGCTTGTCTTTAACTCATAGGTTTGGATAAAGTTCAGATGTTCAAACCATGTGGGGGTATATATGTTTTAAAAGATATTCTTATGAGATGTGAGGTACTTTACTATGGGAGAGATGGGGCCTTTTCAATTGCACAAATTGAAATAATATTAAGATGGGTTACACCTTTTGTACTTACAACTTGCACAGCCTGACTAACCCCATAAAGCACTCAAAAATTCTGTGCTCGCTTAAGCGAGCTGGAGCTGATATTTTGTTGCTCCAGGAAACCCATTTGTCAACTGTCGAGCGCCGAAAGTTTGAGCATCTAGGGTTTAGCCAGGTTTACGCCTCCTCTTATAAGGGAGGGCGAAGAAGGGGCACTGCAATTCTAATCCCACCTAGGGTTCCATTCCTAGCCATTGACCAGATAATTGATAAAGAAGGTATATCCTACTAAAGGGGAAATTAAATGGGAAGCTTATTATGATGGCCTCAGTGTATTTTCCACCTAATTCTGATTTCTCAATTTATAGGTTGATTTTGTTGAAATTAATACAATGGGCAGAGGGGGCAATCATATGTGGTGGTGACTTTAACTTGAATTTATGTCAATTACATGAACCAATAGAACAAAATCAAAAAGTGTCAAAGCAAGCAAGGAGACTGTTAAAACTGATCAAGGATTTGGGCTTATCTGATATATGGAAGTACCTTAATGGTACTGGTACTCATAACACTTTTTACTCACAAGCTCATCAGAGCTATTCTTCTATTGACTGTTTCCTAGTGTCTCAGGAACATGCCCACATGTCACAAAAGGCATGGCAAGGTGATTTTGTCCTCTCGGACCATGCCCCACAATATCTTTGTTTTAGAAATGATCACTTTCAGAAATCTACAGTATGGAGGTTGAATATATTCCTTCTTAGGGACAAGAAAATTATACAGGAAATTAAAAATACAATTCAGCAAACTATACTAGATAATGATAGCCCGGAGATAGATATATCTATACTCTGGGACACGATTAAGGCTATTTGCAGAAGTAAATTTATTGCTGTTGCAGCATATAAAAAAGAAACTTAGAGATAAGATAAGAAATTCATTAATAGCTCAAATAAAAAATCTAGAATAGCAACAGGATATAAGAGTAACAGCAGAGGCTACTAAGCAGTTGAAAATTTTGAAACAAGATCTCAATTCTCTGTTAGACTATTACGTTGAACAGAACCTGCTGTTCCTCAGACAAAAATACTATGAAGGTGGTCCCCACTCGTTAAAACTTTTGGCTGGGCAATTAAGAATACAACAGGCCAGGGCTATAATTGCCATGTTGAGACCTTTTCTTAAGGACCCACACCAGCACACTATAGCTGCCATAAAATTTGTTAAATATTACTCTGAACTTTACGCTGCCCCCCAACCACAACCATCTATTACACAAATTTGCACCTTTCTTAAATCCTTAAACCTCCCAACCCTTTCAAAAACCCTTGCAGACACATTACTCGCCCCGATTACTACTAAAGAATTAGAGGATGAGATAGGAAATTTCAAAACTAATAAATCTCTGGGAAATGATGGATTACCAGGGGAATTTTATAAAGCCTTTAAACAAGACATTACTCCCCTACTACATCGAGTATTTAGAAACATGACCCTGGTTGAGACCCCTATCCCTCCCTCTTGGCACTATAAGTTTGCCTTGGGTAGGGGAACCAGGCAGGGATGCGCTATTTTCCCTCTTTTGTTTTCTTTTTATATTGAACCTCTGGCCTACATGGTCCGACAGGACCAGAATCTCCCTGGAGTTCATATGGCTGAAAAAGAACATAAAATAGCATTGTTTGTGCATGACATATTGATATACCTAACAAATCCAGACATTTCTCTCCCACATCTATTCAAGCAACTTACTTTATTTTCATCCCTGGATGGATATTCCCTAAATACTCATAAAACTGATATTTTGGCTTTTAACTACTCCCCTCCAATACAAATTAAGAAAAAGTTTCCATTTAAATGGGACTCCCAGGCAATACAGTACCTGGGGATCAATATCCCATGTGATCTTGGGCTATTATTCAAGTTGAACTATGATCCCCTAATAAAGAGTGTTAAGATAGACTTCAGTCACTGGACAGTGATACCTTTATCCTTCTATGCTAGAAATCAAGCACTTAAAATGAATGCTCTACCACGATTATTATATCTGTTCCAATCTGTGCCTTGTGTGGTGTCAGTACAGTGTCTAAATAATTGGCAATGAGCATTTTTGAGTTTCCTTTAGCGGGGGGAAACAAAACGACTTAAATCCCAACTATTAATGCTCTCTAAAAATCTTGGAGGAATTGCATTTCCTGATTTACATCACTATTGGAAAGCCTCCCAAATGCGGTTGGCTCTTCTTTGGGGAAACAACCATTATTTAGCACACTGGAAGCAGATAGATCTCAGTAGACCTTTGCCCCATCCCCTACCTGCAACCCTTTTTGCCCTCACTCAGATGAGGCAACTCCAAGGTGTCCTTACAAAAAATACAGGAGTAATTCTGGAGGGTTGGAGAAGAGGTTACCCTCAAAAGCGATTCTCTAACCATCATTGGAAATATTGCTGGTTCTTTAAGAACCCTGCATTTCCACCAGCTTTAGAATATAAGCCGTATTCCCTCCAGGCCTCTCTGGGTTTCATTGCGCCTGTGGCAAATACTTTGAAACTGTACCATGTTGATGTTTACAGAAGCACAAAAAAGTATGGTTGGACTTCAAATGACTATATATATTATTTACAGATTAGAGATTGGGTTAATACACAAATAAAAATTCAGGCCTCTAGTTCACTGCAGGAGGAAGACAGCAGTCCTTTTATTCACATTTGGACAACCACTGAAAGTGATCATGCCATATCTTTGCTATATAAGTTTCTCAATACCTTTCAAAACCACCTTACTGACCTAATAAAACAAAGATGGAAGAAGGACTTGGGCTGTCCCCTCCTTCAGCTTTCTTGGTTGAAGGTATGGCAGCCTACTTGGTCTACAACTTTGTCGCCCAGCTGGAAGGAATATGCTTGGAAGGTGTGTACAAGGTACTTCCTAGTACCCCAATTCTAGCAAAGCATAACCCTAAAGCCTGCTCAAACTGCTGGAGACGATGTGGGGCGCTTGATGCATCCCACACCCACATATTTTTACACTGCCCTAAGGTTAAGTCATTTTGGCAAGCAGTTATCCATCAGATAGTTAGTATGCTGTCCATTCAGGAACCACTATCTCCTCAGAATCTACTATTGGGTATACCCCCCAAAACTCTTAGAGATAAAGGTGCCAAATATTTTTTGTCTATATGTTTAGCTGTGGCCTATAAATCCATTACTAAGAAATGGCTGTTACCCAATCCTCCCACTCTGTTAGAATGGAAGGATACAGTCAACTATATACAACAATTGGAACAGCTAACTCATAACTTACAGGGTAGAGCAGCAGTATTTCAAAACCGGTGGACCAGGTGGGATCTGAACAAGTGACCAAGGCTGAGATCTGGGGGGGAAATCTGAAAAGCATACAGATTATAATGTCACTTGCCTTTGATGGGGGAGAAGAGAAATTGATTTAAAGAGAGATTAGTGAATCTTATTTTAATTAATCTTCATGTAATATTTACTTGGTGTATGGGGGGAAATTTAAAAGAGTATTATATAAACTTACATGGGAAGGACAATAAGTATAGGAAATTATTTCCCACAAATGGAATTACAGTTAAAAAGTTTTTAAAAGCTGGCAAGTGTTGTTTGCATAGTTTTGTGTTTTGTACATATGCTGTTTATGTACTTTGACTATGATTTACTTTTTATACATTGTTGTATAATAATCTAATGCGTGCCTAGGCTCCAGAGTTAAAGGAGCTGAAGCCTTTAAATGATTTCTTTGTAAAGGAAAAAAAGAAGCTTATCAAGCTATAACTAAAGATGTTCTGTATAAATTCTAGAATAAAAGAAGTATTAAAAAAAAAGAACATGTCGATGCCGACGACATCGACAGTTCGCTGTAATGGTCCACCCGAGACCCCAGCACTCTATCTCCTGGTCCTGCACCCCTCCCTGAATCAACTGCAATTTGGAGTTAGAATCTTATAGTTCGGGGCGAGGAGAAAGCCCCTGCACGGGGTTGAGGGTGAAGCCCCCAATAGAAAAAGTACTGGGGTCTCCTGCCAGATTTATGTCGACCGCAACTTGGGGTAAACATAAATCCATCACTGTGATGTTGGTTTACAACATAGTTGTCGAACTAGCATCATACAGCCACCAAATGGAAAGAGAGGAAAAAGGGAAAAAAGAAAAGGGTATTTTTAGTGAAAACTTATCTTATGCCATTATTTTTGTACATTAGTTATCTCTTTCCTCCACCAAAGACTCTTGAGGCAACCCTCTATAGCATAATTTTTTCGGGCTCTATGGGGTAGCCGTCTCAACTCGATTAAGAGGAATATTCTTTATCTCCTGTCTGAAGAGTGTAGCCTGCAGATGGTTAACCCCTTAGTCTTTTTTTACTTATTTTTCTATGTCTGCTCTTAAACCCTTACTATTTAATACAGGGAAAAATATGGATTTCATTATTTTATTTATCCTGTCAACCATGGTTTAAGAGATGTGACACCAGACAATTGAGGGGCCTTAGAGCTTCAAGACAGACACTGTCTTATATTTGGAATCTCTTATTAAAACTAAAATCCTGGAAGCTCACTAATGTAATGATTTTAAATGGTGACAGGAAGAAACTATATTCGCATATAGCTACTTTACATTTTATGGCCCCTTCCTTTTCCCCAATGTCCTTCTCCTCTGTTACCTTCTCTTAAACACTATTTAAAAGATATGAGAATTCCACCACGTGTGGGATGTCCACTGGCTGTGCTGCCATGAAAAATGAAATGTAAAAGGAAACCAAAAGCATAAACAACTTCAAGAAAGGATGTGTAGTTAACACACATGTACTTAACAAACTGAATTTATGCAACACCTTCTTTATGTGCCCTTACTGTATATTTCCCAGTTTTGGCAGTAATTAGCTATCCATTGGAACAAATCAATTTTTACTACAGTGGATTGTGCATTGTTAATATATGGATCCTTTTCTAACAGGTGGTAAAAATGGGAAGCAGGCACCCTGAATATTATATTTACTGTGATTAAATGGCATATATGTAGGGTTTGCGGTTTTTGGTTTAAACCGATAATCACCAATAAAACACCACAGATGTGTTTTTCAGGATTTTGGTTAAAACCAATAAGCACCACATTACCTGCATTCCAGAAGGAGAGGCTCAGCATGCTGATGATGATGATGATGCACATGTAGCACTCTCGTCACACACCTATGTCACATGCCAACAGCCACCATGAGGATAAAAGCAGCAAACGGTAATGCTAACATGGATGGCGCCAAATACAAAGCAGAGATGCCTCGACACTCAAAAACACTTATCAAGCATCCTGAAAAAGGTAGTTGACTTTATTTCGCATTCTGGCACACTGTTTAAAATTACTTGGGAGCTTAAAAAGAAAGTACTTTGCAGTCTGCTCACGCCTAGGGGTAAAACAAAAGATAATCCCCATTGTCATACATAGCCACTGGTATTGTGTGATCAAGGCTGTAGAAAGCTTGCTTGCCATGTAGAGACCGTTTACTGTTTTTTTTTGTTAAGTGCAGACACTGAAGGGAAAAAATGTAAAGAACTTAGAAAGCACATTGAGAATGACATCAAAAAGAACATTGTGTAACGTGTTTTAAACTTTCTTACTGAGAATATGAGACCACTGATTGATATTATGAAAAAACTTGAGTCAGAAAACACACAAGTCCATCAAGTGTTTAACATAGTGGGAGTGGGCACTAATATTCTGTTAGAGAGTAAAATTGATGGTGGCAGCTCTGAGCATGGACCTGCAGCAAGTTCACTGTGTGGGTGTTTGCCACTAGAAACCCAACAAGTACTGGAGGAAACCTTTAACATTTACTACACAGCTATGTATGAAACATGGCAGGCTGTAATGGCCAGAAATATCCCAAATCCAACCATGGGATTTGAATTAAATGAAGCCTCTCTGTGGTACTCAGTTCTAGAGATGCAGCGAATTTAAATTCCACCGGCGAAGTGCCCATGAAGTAGACACTTTGTGTTGTCACTCCGCTATGTGGAGTGGCCAATGCAAAAGGCTTGCCTAGTAATTATTGCTTTGCGTTGTTATTCCACCTTATTTAGCAGCCCTTCACACACAGTCACCAAAATTAATTTGCATCCCCAAAATACTCATGCCTTATGTCCAGAAAACTCCCCAGTGCTGATGAAGTGTAATGAGAGCACAAAAAATGTAAAGTCTCCTAAAATAAATAGCACACTCAGATGTCATGCATGCAATAGTAGTCACACATAGTCACCAGAATTAATGTGCATCCCCAAAATGCTACTGTCTTGTGTCCAGAAAATTCCCCAGTGCTGACAAAGTAAAATGAGAATGTAACAAGAAATGCGAAACCTCCCAGAATTAATGGCACACTCAGTCATGTACACAGTGGTCACACACAGCCACCACAATTAACATGCATCCCCAAAATGCTACAGTCTTGTGTCCAGAAAATTCTCCAGTGCTGACTAAGTGAAATGAGAGCGTAACAAGAAATGTGAAGTCTTCCAGAATTAATGGCACACTCTGTCATGTGTGCAGTGGTCACGCAGAGTCACCAGAATTAATTTGCATCCCCAAAATGCTATTGTCTTATGTCCAGAAAATTCTCCAGTGCTGACAGTGATGAAGTGAAATGAGAGTGTAACAAGAAATGCAAAGTATCCCAGAATTTATGGTGTACTACAAACGCAAACAGATTAAGATTGCACTGAGCACTCAAGAGATGCTGATGCAAAGGCACAACAACACCTAATCAGTGCTCATAAGTGACAAATCCAAATCTGGAAAAGAACACCTTTTGCCGGTTTGAGGGGGGTTAGTGCACAGCAGTACCATTCCACTACCAGTAAAGATACCACAAAGCAGTATAAAAATATTCATGCAGGTGTGGTGGATAGCAGGTTCACACTGCTGAAGTTACTCTGTGGCACAATAAAAGATGTCTTATTTAATGGCACGCATCGCGTGCACACACACACACACACACACACACACACACACACACTACAAGTAATGCATAGCAAATTGAAAGTCTTTAGTAATATAACCAAATGTTTTAAACAAACTGAAATTATACACTACTGCACCACAACAATCAGCGAAAAAATGTCAAGAATTACTGAAAATATTACTGTGCATACATTAACATAGTTATACAAGAAAAATATAATCAAAACAGTAAGAAAGCCTTTTTCTCCCAGTTAATCTACCTACACCACAGATACGCCCCTCCCCCAAAGCACACTTCACACTACACAGACTGGCTGTTCTAAATTAACATTCAAAATCTACACACAAACAATAAGAACTCAATAATATGGACACAGGATGGTTTCTTATACTCGATGTAGTAAATTGTGAGCAAAAAAATAACTCAAAAAGACATTTTTAACAGCTTTTAGAGGATTTGAATTGCAGACCTCTAAGAGGAAACTGTCTCAATCTTCCACTACACACACACTACACAGAACTGAGGCTGTGCAGAACAATCTAGAGCCCATGTGACCTGCAAAAGCACTTCAAAATTCAACTTTGGAGCTCAAAAACAAGGTGAAGTGAGGCAAAGTACATTGATTTCATTGTACTTTGCCTTAAAACTGTTGGAGAAGTGGTTTGGGGAAGGCGGAATAACGCAAAGTCATTGTTTCCAATGGACATCGCATTCTCCATTATAAAGCAAAGTACTTCACCTCGCACTGTGGAGTACCCCGCAGATTCCGTGTTACTCCGCGAATCACTTCGAGGAGCGAATTTCAGCCACTTCGGCCACCACTACTCAGTTCAAGTGTTTGATCCATTTAGAAGAAATTAATTCTCTTCCAACTTTGAACATTATATATTAATCTTTGAGACTTTTTAACAAACATGATACAGACTGCTATGTGTCCAGTTTGATGAGTACTTTGCAGAACCATTACCTACTAACATAGACTTAGAAGTCCACACATTTTGAAGGGGTAAAATGAAGCAGTGGCCAGAACTGAGCAAATGTGTTCTTTCTATTCTTGCATTGCCTGTCTCTAGTGCTAATGTAGAGAGGGCATTTTCAGAGATCAGGGCATTTACTGCCAGAAAAGAGAGAGGTAAAATGTCAGAACAAGACCTGAAAATGCATTGCATGATTTATTACTATAAATGTAGCATTTAATGTAATGGTGCGATATCTATGCTGCTATTGATTTTATGGTGCTTTTAATATGTGCAATGATGCTGGTGCTAATAATAGGGGCTATGGTGCTATTTATATGTGCAATGATGTTGGTGCTACTAATGAGGTTCTCATATCTTTTGGAATGCAACAACATTGTACACAGTGCTTTTAAAAAAGAAAATTATTATAATAAATACTGATAATGTGTAATAACTTATTTATTTACACCGGAAAACACAGAATTTTAACACTTGAAAAACCTTCGCGAAAAGGTGAAAAATAAACACCTTTTTTTTTGGAAAATAAACACCTAAAACCGGAAACTCTACATATATGGAACTCAAGGTGTCTATTCACACTGCAGCAAAAATATATTACTAACCTTTAATTAACATCAAAGATTACCTCTGATTTACAGAGCATTTACTGCTCAGAAGGAAAACATTGATGATTGGTTTGTCTATAATCCAAGTGGAGGAATCTTTCTTGGATTATGGACACAGATGCTTCAATTATGTGAGTCATTCTAGAGACCCTAGATGGTGGATTTACTCATTTCCCCTCCCTTTTTTTGGTTTTACCTTCCTCCAGCGTTCTTTCTGAAGGAGTACCACTTTCAATTATTGAGGCTATTAAGCCTTTTTTTTTAACCCATACCATCATGTGTAGCACTAGTATGGTTAAGCATATATGATAGGTTATTTTTTTTCTACAGAAGGTTATCCCTTATTTTTTTATTGTTATCCCCAGACCCTCTCCCCTTCATTATGTTTCCCTTTAAAATTGGTTGATTGTATTCATGATATTGTTTGGTGATTTGAACACCATTTCCTTTGTATTTTGAATGGATTGGGGTATACTGTTTTTGTATTATTTGGTGATGTCTTATATTGTATGATTTTTTTTCTTCCCTTAAAAACACCCCATCTCTTGCACCATGGGGCACATTGACTTCCTGTGCAAAAGATGGAAGCTCCAGAGGAGGGGAGAGGAATGGAGATCACCACAATGCCAACAAATAGAATGATGCAATAGGCACCAAAACATTTCCACACAGAACCACCCACAAACATCAGAACAAAAAAAATCATTCAATAAATGGGTACCGTTGAGGAAACAGATTTGTCACTATCTAAAAAAACAACTAAAAGAACACCTTCTTATAAAAAAAAAACAAGCATTACTGGAGCAAATGTCAGCATTTGACAGGACATACTTTCTAGAAAAAACAAAGCTGGATGAAGAAAAACAAAGGAAATGAAAACTCGATATATTGTTGTGAGCTATGCCACTGCCAGTCAGATATAAAGATATATGGTGTTATATTCTGTTATATTTTGTGTATGTTTAAACTGCCGCAAGGAAAATGGATGACAGTGTCACATAGAGAGACTGGGTTTTAAAAATGTTTGACCTTCCTTTGTAGAGACAAAGAGAGATTAAAGGAGCTTAATATGTATACCCTCAAGGAATGGAGGGAGAGGGATGACATGATAGAAACTTTCAAGTATCTCAAGGGAATCAACAAAGTCCAAGAAGGTAGCATCTTTCAGAAAAAGAGATGTGCAAGAACAAGGGGGCACAATTTGAAGACAGAGGGGGGATGGCTCAGAGGTAATGGGAGGAAGTATTTTTTCATGGACAGGGTTGTGGATACATGGAACAGCCTTCCTGAGGAGGTAGTGGAGTCAAAAACAGTGGGGGAATTCAAGAATGCATGGGACAGACATAAGGCAATTCTAGTGGGGGGGTACGCTGAAGTATGCTGTTGGTTAACTAGGATTTGCTGCTTATCCATTAGGTAGGTGAATGGGCAGACTAGGTGGGCCAAGCGGTCCTCATCTGCCATCAGATTCTATGTTTCTATGATTCTCTGACCTGAGGGGGAAGCATGCTGGGGAAGAAGCCAAATAACTTCAAGGGTTGCTCAACAAGGATATGCCCAAATCCATTTGCCTTGATAAAGCATCAAGGGCAATGCAAAATGTAGATATGTTGTGTGAGGGGTGCTACTAATGTTTAAAAATAAGTGTGTTGCTTTTTATATTTTGGAAAACATGACTGGAGTCTGTTTATTTTCTATGGACTAGGGTTGAGCCAAGGATTTCTTCCTTTTATTCTTGTAATAAACCCTGCAATTTAAGGGAGAGGCATTTGGTTCCAGGATACTGTTATAGTATATTACATCTTATGAGGTATTGTAAAAGGACAAGAATATCATTTCTGATAGACCTGTGTGAATTATCTTACAGGTGATAATTCCATTACCAGTAAGACAGTGAGACATCAAAGGCAGATAGAAACTGGGGTTGTGAGAAAAAGAGCAAGAGTGATCTCTACTGGCCTAAAAGAGAAGATCACCCTTGGGATCAGGCAGAGTTTTTTCAAGTTGGTCCACAGGTATTTGAAACTCTCCACTGAGCATTTTGAGGACACTCTGCTTTTGAACACTGTGCTTTTGGACACTATCCTGACAAGACAAGACCAACTGCCAGCAAACACTGAAGGCCAGTGGCTACAAAAGAAGAAAAGGCTTCTTCAGACTTTATTTATTCTTCTGAACTTTCAACTCACTATGAACCTTAAGGTAGAACTTTAGATAACAGTTACAGTGCAATTTTCATGCATATTTTCACTTATATTTGCGTTATTCTGTGACCAAATTGATAAAACCTTTTAGTTGTAAATTTATAATTTTTTAGTATAAACATTTGTTTTTAAGAAGCTTGCCTGAGTGAGATTGTCATATTGTGGGATATTTCAGTAATAATCTGTGACTAAAATGTTATTGCTATGGGGTGCCATCATAAGCTACCAAATCGAACAAGAGTCTGAAAAGCGAAAGTCTAGGTAAAGAGGAATACCAAAGTCTCAAGGAAGAGTCTGTGGGGATTTGAGCAAGGTTATTGCACACTTTGTGAGAGAAGGCAGAATCAGGGTTACAATGCTACCCAGAAGAGATTGTAACTCCTGGATCTTCCCCCTTTGTGTAACAACCAAGAAGGGTTCATATTTGACTATAAGACTCAAGACTATTATTGTACCCTGATCCAGAGTAAAGAGGGGACCCTGGGACTTCATGGCAAGTGTTCAGTTGTGAACTCAGTGAGCAATATAGAAGGATACAAAGAGAGTATTCACTGATTCCCCCTCACTGTCATAGATTGCACTTAGGGGTGGGCACTATGAACTCAGTGGACCTGACCCTCAGGAGTGGGTTTGTGACATGCATCACCTGAACTTCAAGAGACAAATCCACCAAAATCTTCTTTTTTGTATCGAAGCAGAAGAACCTGGATTCAAACTCTGTGACAGCGAAAACACACCAAGCCCTTCTAAAGACAAGGAGGAGCAATGGACATATGAAGCAGCACTGCAAAACATAGGATGGATTCAATCACCTTTAGGTGATTGGATTTCTGACCCTGAAATCCCCATGCCTGGGTCTCCAAAAAGTCAAACTTCCACATTATCAGATAGCTGCACTATGCCTTCAAATCTCAGTGATAAACCCATACCGATAGTTGCAGAGTTGAGGACTGAACCTGCAATTACAGAAAGCCAAAACATTTCAGGAATGTCCTCCTATTCTCCCTTAGAGAATATGGGAGAAGTTTTTTTGAAGCCTTATCAGACTTGTCCCAAGCTAAAACAAATATGGCTAATGTTAATACTGCTAATTCAGAGTTGCATGACATTTCTAAAGAACAGCCTACAAACACTATTCCTCCTAATGTTACTTATGCCGGTCTCTCTCAAAGACTTTCTTTCTGGACACATTGATTCCATCCACAAAACGCTACACCCTAAACTGGATGCTTTACACAGAAATCATGGTTGTATTCCTCTGCTGACTCGCCATGCTGTGGTCCAGAAAAAGATCCTTTTGATTATGATGATGTAGTCTACAGTGCTGCTCCCAAATCTTCCCTAATTAGGTTAGACTCTCTTTACCACTCTTTCTGCCTTTTCACTCTTGACAGTCCTCCCCGTAGCCATCTCTGCACCCTTTATCAATCTCTCTCACTTCCTTCCCTAGCTGGCAGGTGCCATATCCACTGTGCCAACTTTGTTGCCAAATTCTGGTTTCACTCCCTCCAACCCTATCTCTCCTCCTCTAGTTCTCTCAAACTATCTTCTTCTCACTCAGAACCATGACCACGGCACTTTAACCATCACGCCCAGGAATACCTCGGTTGGTCAGGCTGCATTCTCACACCTTTTCCCAAAAATTGGGAATGCCCTTCCTCCTCCCATCTATCATACTGCCTCCAATCATATCCTCAGCTTCCTCCTCAAGGATCATATCACCCCTTCCTGCAGATGTGTTTAATGTTTAATTATTTTCCCTACCATATTTGCCTGTGCACTTGTTCGCAGATTTGTACCTATTCTATTTGAATTATGAAACAGTTTCTGTTTTATTAGTCTCCTAGCACCTTTATTGTTGTTGTTTACTGTAATGTATTGTTATCCATTTTGCTCATACTGTGAATGTTTGCATTTTATTTCAATTATACACTGTTTTGACTTTTGCTGCTGTATTACTGTGTATCCCTTTCCCCCTCTCCACAGGATGCATCTTGAAACAGGCATGTCTGCTCAGTATGTATTTCCTTGTGAAACTTTTAAATAAATAAATAAAAGCTGCTTGAAAAAGCCAAACGCAGACATGCAGTCCATCTGCGATATCTTGACAGCATGGAACTCCCACCAGATTGGTTTTATGTAGGGAAAACATTAATCAAGCTGGCACTGGGCTTTTCCCCTTCTGAAGAATATGCCCCTGATTCATGCTTTAGGGAAGAATACATATGACATAAATTTCTGATCAGCCATTTTACTAGATACATTCTGGACGATGTTTGCCTCCCAGAAGAATACCCCATTATGGACTCCTTTCCCATCTATAGGATTCATAGGTTGGTTGACTGGTCAGTTTGTGTAAGCCATATCAGACCAGCACCAGTTTACACTATGAACTGAAAACAGCTGCTACCATAGTATGCATCTAGTGCAGTCTTGAATAGTTGCATATTACTACAGGATACCACCTCATGTGGCAGCGCATTTCATTTTGTCACCACCCTCTGTAAAAACAGTGTTCCCTCTGTCTTTTTATATCTAAATCCCCCTTCAGTTGGTAATGGTGTCCTCTATTGTTATTTGTGGCACTCCTGCTTTGGAGGCCCAGGCATTCCCAGAGGTCAGCTTTCTGAAAAGCCCTGTAAACTAGACACATGTCCCCTCTTTGCCTACAGTACGGCAATGAATGCATGTCTAGTGCCTTTAATCTCTCATCATAAGTTTTCCCATTTTGTTTGCCCTCCTCTGGACCCCCTCCAATCTTCTCACATCTCTACTCAAATGGAGTGAACTAAGCAGCCAACAGTACTCCAAATGGGGATGGACCAAAGCCACATAAAGAGGAAGCACCACCTCTCTGGTTCTATTTTTAATGTTCTGTTTAATGCATGCCAAGATTCCATACCCCCTTTACACCACCCCAGTACAGTTATCTTTAAAATTGAGTGAGCTTGTAATCTGCACACCAAGATCTCTCTCATTATCCATCTATATCCCTCACCAAACCTACTTTTAAGCTTGTCACTATTTTATTTCTGAATGAAGGGGGTCAGCATAGTAGACATAACATATTGGTTAGAAAAAAAAATGTAATATTAAGGGAATTCAGGACCCCATTATAAATAAGGAAGGATTTTGGACTGGGGGGGTGAAAAATGTGTGTCAAACTCAAACAGGGTGATAAAGGAATTCAACATCCACCTAAGTGTTTTTATATAGGCAGAGACATGGGGATTCTCTTTTACCAGGGTCGACCTCGAACCTGTTATAAATATGGATCACAATGAATTATGAGCAACACTTGTGAAGTTTTGAAATGCATACAATGTGGCACAATGGGACACTTTGGGTTTCACTGTACTTCCACCACTTAATGCAATCTTTGAGATGAAGGAGGACATACATTCTTGACATGCCCTTGCACATACAGTAACACAGAAAATACTGATTATGGAGAGCAAGACTATTATATTAATAAAACATCAAAAGCAGCCCACCCACAACCCACTCACACCATTGCTCCAGCTCCCATGGAAACTACCTGACCAACATCCCCAACACCCTCAGACAATTTGGAGGAAGCAGCTTTTTCACCTCCTACTTCTTTGGTTCCCCAAAACCCTGTGTCATCTTCCAGTAAGGACACCACAGAAAACCAGATCCACCCCAACCCTGAGGAATTTGGATTTTAGAAGTCCCAAAAGGGAAACAGAAAAAATTGACAAGTAAAACACTGCTAATGGAACAGATTTCATTACAAAATAAATTTTCCACATTTCAGCTGGGGGACACAGAAATGGAAAATGACTCAGATACGGAATCAGGACATTCTTCACAAGTTGAGGGTATCTCAGAAAGGGAAGAACAGCTGCAAAAAAATGAAAATTTATCCCAGATGAAAAAGAATGTGAACCAGATTGAGTTTAGAAAAAATAGCCACCTATGTACAGTAATACACGATTATGGACGACTATGACCTTTTAATAGCTTCTTTGAATGTAAATAGTCTCAAGTCAAACAAAAAGAGAAAAACTTCTTATTCATTGTTCACAAATTGTAAATATGACCTGTTTTTTTTTCCAGGAAACTAGATTGCCTACCATTTATGAAATTCAAAAAGCAAGTGCTGAATGGTTGTGGGGTTCAACACACTGGTCTATTGGGGATAATGTGCAGTGGGGTTGGAATGTGTGTTAACAACCCTAATATCAAAATCACATGTATGATAGAAATTTTTCCAGGAAGAGTACTAATAACGGACATTTCCTTTAAAGGTCAAGAATTTAGCCTAATTAATCTATACGCACCACAAACCAAACTAGGTTGAGTATATCACAAACTCACTTCTAGGGTCAGGTCCACTGGGTTCACAGTGCCCACCCCTTTAAGTACGATTCATGATAGGGGGCAAACAGGGATACCCTCCTGTTTGGTTTGGGTCAGGGCACACTACCAGTCTCGAGTCTAGGGGTCAAATATGAACCCTTTCCTGGCTAGTACACCTAGGTAAAGGATCCAAGTTATCACGCCCTCTTCGGGAAAAGCAGTGTGACAACCTGAACTGGCCTTCTCCCTACAGGGCATGCACCAGCCTGGTTCACAACCCCCTGCTGACTCAGTTGAGACTCTGGTATTTTCTCTTAACCTGTCAGATCTCTATTCCAGATATTTCTGTTTGGTTGCATATGACAACACCCTAAGCATATAACAGTTGTGTTAGATTCTTAATACTGTTCCACCATTCACACCCAAAATGAACAAGTCTCAGGCAGCATTATAAGGAAAAATAAATTTTACTAAAATAAAAAAATAGATAAATACAGTACACTAAAGCAGAACATACAATATGTAAATTCAGGTTACAGTCAGAAAAATAAAACTGGACAATTATACAAAAACAAAATGCCTTGCAACTAATTAACTAAATTCTACCTTAGTTTCAGTTGGGAAACTGGTTCAGGCTTTAGTTGCCAATCTTTGCAGAAGTGTCTCTTAGGAGTCCAGAAACTGAAGTGTCTGTCTTGGAAGACAAACACTGAAGTATGCGATGATCCTCCAGCACTTGACAATATCAGAAAGAAAAGTGTCCCACCCAGCTTGTGAGGTGATGCTGGCTATGAGGTCACTCTCATTCCTGCATACTTAATCAATCACATCCCACTGCACAAGGCCACATTTTTTACCAGCCTACTACTTCTTTGATATCTGAAGCCTCAGCAATATTCCAATGATAAAAAAATTCTTCTTTCTCATATGTGCATCACAGAACGTGGTTAATGGCACGTTAGAATTACCCCCCTTTTGATGTTTCAGAAAAACATTCTGATGAGTGATTTTACATAGCCAGGTAAAGAGTTGACAATGGTCTGTCAAAAAAACAGCTTCCCTTTTGTTACCTCATAAAATGCAATATTTTCACTGATCAAAGCATCAGATATCTGAGAACATGAGCTGTTAACAGTTACACAGGTTTTGGCAGATATGTGTTAAAACAGGAAACAGAAACCATAGCTATCTAGCTCCAGCAAGCAACTGCCTTTGGGGTCAAAAGTTCAGGCCCCTTTAAAAAGCTAGTCATTTCCCATGAGCCTACAGACCCTGCCATGTCTCATAAGCAGAAATCCCATAAAACACACACACACATGCACATATATATATTAGAGAAAAACTCTGTTTAATGCATTAGTTAGGGTTGTTCCACAGTGACAAAAGTGAGGAAATTTGATGTTAGGAACTTGAAACTCCTTGCACCCCTCAGCCCACCCTTCGGCATTGGGGTGCTTGTTGGATTCATCAGCCCTAACTCTCACCCATCGCGATGTGGAAAAGAAGCTGAGGAACAGGAGAATGGGGTGAGAGTTAGGACCGATGACCGCAGCACCCGATGCTGGTTGGGGGTGTGGACAGGGGGATCAAAGGGGGCTTTCAACCCTAACACCAAATTTCCTTGCTTTTGTCACTGTGGAACAACCCTAACTAATGCATTAAATGGAGTTTTTTGCCTCTAATTTCCCTTCTTTTTGAGAATGATAATGAGAAATAGTGAATGTACTGCGGCGGCGGGAGCGTGTGATGTCTTGTCACATAGTAATATGGTGCCCGCAAACACAAATGGTAATGCGCATGGTGACGCAAAGCAAAACAGAAAAATAAACAGTACTGTAGACACAAATGGTTAAAATAACACAAATGCAAGTGCAAATGAAAACGCTAAGGGTAACACACATGGTGCAGTAGACAGGAACGGTAAGTGAAACAGGCATGGAACCACAAGTGGAAGCGGTAAGGGTAACAGTAATGTAAGCGCACAGGCTGGTTTTCCCCAAAAACTGCATAGAGAAAGACAGTGAGTACAAAGAATGTGTGCATAATAATGGGTCTCGAGGCAGAAAATGAGGAGTTGGAATACTAAATTGCTTATAACTCAGGAACCGTACGACGTAGGAAAAAAATTTAAAAGTTATATGATGTATGACTTTCCTGGCTAGTTTTGCACTTGGCCCCTGTTCAGGGGCTAAGCACTTTTCTAACGAAAAGTGCGTATCTCGCACAGTTTTCAAGATATGGGCCCTGAAAGGCGCAGGGAACGCCATAATGTTATCCTATGGGAAAAAAGAGAAGTTCGGAGTGTGATAACTTTGGCTCCCTGTAATATTTTTTCACCAAACTACTGAAAGGCACATCTGTGCGATGTTGGCTTTCTTCCTTCCAAATTTCATCACAAAAGACAAAACTGTTCTTTTGCAGCAGGGTGGCAAAGAACTGCTGTCATTTTGATCATAGTCTGGAAAAGTAGTGTCGCAATTTGCGAAAGCTTTCGAAAAAATTTGCAACACTTTCATGAGTGTGACACTACTTTGTAAAAGTACTTTTTCCAGAAACTTGAAAAACGTATTTCTAGGGTGTTTAACCTCAAAATAAAGACATGCCTAGCATCCTCAGGGTCCGACTAGGTAAACACAAAAAGAATTGTGTTGCTAGAGGGTCCCAAATTTAAATGGCAAGCATTTTTCTGATCACCAACTGAAAACAAAATGGTGGATTTGCGAAAGTAAAAGGGCCATTTGCAAAAGTAAAAACTGCATTTGCGAAAGTGTTGAACTTTTTGTTAACTTTTCCCATTGACTTATAATGGAAACTGTTTTTAAAAACTTTTGAACCATTTAATATTTTTCATGAAATCTCCAAAAGGCACATCGGGAACCTGGCTGCACATTCCCTGAAGATTTTGGACTGGTCGCACAAACTGTGCGACCTGTAGAGATGACCAAAGAATTGCAAAAAAGCATAAACACACACGCAGATCACGCTTAATAACTCTACAGCCGTATATCCAAACAGTACGAAAGTTGGCAGATCCCAAGAAGTATGGTTCTCAATCATGTATTCCAAATTCCAGGCAAATCTGTTAAATCGTTGCAAAGTTATTAAGGTGCAAATTTTAGGTTTAACATGTAAATGGCTCCTCAACCCTAACTATGGTAGCACTACCGTGCTACCATAATATATATGTGTATATATATATATTCATATATATATAAATAACTACATACAAACAAGGACTAATGGTGGAATATCCTGCCACAGTGTAGACATATTAAAATCTATACAACTGTACCTTTTTTACCTCAACAAATATTTTATTTGGTGGTGACTTTAACTGTAGTAGATTACAAAGGGATAGAGGCCTATGGACTGAGAAAACCTTTTGTGATGGCTCCTTTTTTAACCGCTACAGCAAACAAGACTAATTGGTGTGTTCCATCAGTATCTCACTAACATACAGCACGCATATTTTAGAGTAAAAATAGCAACCAGAATAGCCACTTCTGACCATGGTCTCCTGCATATGAAAATCTCTACCTCCCCAGATGGCATAGCAGGAATGGGATATTGGAGACTTAATACCAGCCTATTAGATGACAGAGAGATCAAGCAAGGTCTCACCATTTAGTACAAGCCTTGAAATCTGATCTTTCGTATATGATTCCCCAATAGAATGGTGGGAACAAAGTAAAATTGATTTCATCTCCTTTTTGAAATTGATAGGCAAACTTAATGGCAACATAAATGTCAGTGGCTCATTAGGTAGCACACTCACCTCTGAGGCCGGGAGATCAGAAGGCTGTGGGTTTTAGCCCCACACCAGGCACTTGGGTTAATATCCCAACACTGACACTGCAATGTAGCATGAGGTGCATTCCTGAGGTACCATCTTTCGGATGAGACATTAAACTGAGGTCCCATCTGCCTGTTAAGGTGGATGTTAAAGATCCCCTGGTACTTCTCAAAAGAGTAGGGGAATTTTTTATTAAACACAAAAATAAACTTTAAAATGAATCATAACATATTAAGACAAATTACTCAAGTTTCCTCTTTCACTTTAGCCAATACCTTCTATGTCTTTCCACAAACCCCTAGCTACCTCTTCCCCAAATATTTTACATTCTATTCGATATACTTTATCAATCTCATCTTGGACTTTAAACAATAAATCTTGCATAGATATTTCTTTACTCTGTAAAAATTTCTGACATCTTGTTTGCCAAATTACCCCTTCAATAGAGCAAAGATAACATGTAAAGTCTTGTTATTCCATTTGCTCCATTCTCTTGTTAATTGTCCATATAGCAAAATATTATAAGTCATTTTTTGGAGATCTCCATTCCCCAAAAACTTGTTAAAGCTTCCAAGAAGGGCTTAATATAGGTACAATCAAAAAAGAGATGCTCTATACTTTCCTGCATCATGCCACAACTTGTTACTGCACATATCCTTTCATTCCTACCCTTGTGTTTTTGGTTTCCTTTCACATTTAATTTCCCATGGCTACATAACCATAATACCGCTTTCATTTTATTTGGAATTCTCTTTTCCAGAGTAACTTCTAAAATGTTTCCCACATATATTTCCATCTCTGCTTTAAATACATGAGTTTCATAAAACTTCCTTACTACTATATCTTTATAGTTTTGTTTCCTATTTAGCCTAAGTAACCTATCTATTGTTATACCCCACCGTGTCATATATTTCTTACAAGTGTCCATGTAACAGGGGATTTCTATTTTTTCCTGAAAGTACAATTTTTTCCCTGTATTTTCTAACAGTTTACACTTCCACTCTTGTATTAACCCACTCCATAAAGACTCTTTCCCTTGCAGGATAGGTACTATATTTGCATAGAAAAAAACATGTTTAAATAGAAAACAATTAGCAGAATCATATTTCCGCCACCCTCTTTAATAGGTCTGTACGTATGGCATCTTTTAATTGGATTAAGCCTTGAACGCCTTAGAAGTTGAAAAAACACACCCAATATTTTAGTCTGCATCTGAAGGGGAAGTGGAAAAATATATGCAACATATAGAAATATTGAAACTATAAACATTTTAAAAGATACATTATTTTTTCTTTAGTCATACTCCAGTTCTTCCATCTACTGACTTTATTGTGTGTTATTTTGCATTTCTCTGCCCAATTACTTACTGCTGCATCTTTCCCCAAAAGTTTATGCCTAAAATTTTTATTTCCCCTTTAACTATCTCCAAAGTCCCCATCTTTTTGTCACTCACACCCCCTGTTACATAAACAATCTCAGATAGTAGAGTAAATAATAATACTAATAATACAGAATCTTGTGTCTTCCCAGTCTGCCAAGAAACATTCATAAACAAGCAATAGTACTAATAAATGTTTGTTAGACTACTTATGCCAAGCATGTGACAAAGAAAATCACAAGGGAGATGGGTTTCTCACCACTCTCCTGAATAATGTACATAATCTCCAGAATTGTAGATCTTAGGTTCTCTAAGATCTCGGTCTCTCTTCCTGTGGAACTGGGTTGCAGAAAGTTAAATACTGCAGATAACAGCATAACTACAGAGATTACCTCATAGTTACAGATATGAGAAACAATATGTATTGGTCCTAAGTCATTCTCCATTGGATGATGACCTAGAAGACAGAATTACTAATGAGTATCATATGAGACAGACTATGCTTCCATTTGAATTATAGCTTGGACAAAAGAAATGCTGGTGGGTTCAAACTACACGTGGAATTTCTTGTTTACACACAGAATAAGACATAAAGACATAACAAAGGTTTTTTCTCTCTGTCAGCTTGCTTAGACAAAGAGAAGTGCTGACAGGGCGTTATTACATGTGGCATATCTGCCTGAGTGTAAAACACACACTACATATAATTATAAGAGAATATAAGTATACGATAATCACTGATAATCCCTCAGAGCCATCTTATCAGTGATTAGGTAAATTATATATAGAATATATACAGTATGAAAGACAAACATAATCTAGATGAATTTATTATAATGAGGTATAATGAATCATGCATGATAAACATTAGCATATATTAGCAGCAAAGCACATTCCTAGCACTCATGCTTGTATGATGGGTGCCTGTATCTATATGTTAGTGCAAAATAGCAGTATCACAGTACAATAGACCAAGAATACAGTGTGAGGTGTATGTGAGGATGATAGGGGGCATAACCCAGGCATAACACCCCAATGGATAAATCTTACTTTTTTTCTAAGTTTATTCCAGTATCAGTGTATAATTTGTTCTGATTGAATATCTCTAACATTTTTTCCCCAGACAGTTGATCTTTTACTAATATAATACCATCATAAGCATTTGCACATGTCTTTTGTAGTACCCTATTTTCCCACCTAAGACCTTTAATTTTGTTATCATCCTCTATTTTCCTTAACATTGGGTCTAAACATAAAATATATAATAAGGGGCATAAGGGACAGCCCTGTCTCACTCCATTCTTTATATACATCAGGATCCCTAGGTGCCCATTTATCATAGGCCTCACCTGGACTTATGTATATAAAGCTTTTAACAAGTTTCTCAAATTACTGGGGAAGTTATATTTTTCCAAAACATCCCACATATACTTATGTTGAATGGAATCAAAAGCAGTCTCTTGAACTATAGTATACAGATAACCATCTAATTTTTGCTGTTGGTACTGCATTGATTATTTCTCTGATATAAATACGATTATTTCTAATATCCCTTTCCAGAATTGCACATGTTTGTGTTTGTAGTACTAATTGTTCCGCATATGTCACCAATCTTTTATTTATTATTTTTGCCAGAATGTTATAGTCCAATGTTATATAAACACACGTCAGAATTTTTACCAACTGTTCTTCATATTTTTTATAGAATAAATTGGTTAGACCATCTATTCCTGGTGCAGTATTTGTTGTTAATTGTTTACCTGCATCCCTTACCTCACATTCCTTTATTTACCAATCCAATGACTTTACTTCTTCTAAGCCTAATTTCAGAATATTTACTGAGTCTAAAAAAACCCTTCTACCTCCCTGTTTTTCCCTTGAAATTTACCCTTTAAATATTCCTGTATTTTGGAGTTTAATATTCCCTATGTCTGTATGTAAATGTCCTGTTTCATCTTTTAAACCATATATTACTTTATTGTCCAACATATCTCTAATACTATCAAATGGCTTAGTTTGAAATTTTGTACCCTGCATATCACTTTTTTGTTCCATATTTAATGACTTCATTCATAGATTTCATAGATCAATCAAGCTTTATAGACTTTTGTCCTTTATGTTTGCCAAGTTGAAATAATTTTATACAGTCGATTTTACAGAAAGTTTCTCATTAATTTTTTTAGGTCCTCAATCTTTTCAGATTCACTAACCTTATACTTCACTTGCTGTGTAATTAACTTATACAGCTGTGCCCTTAGACTCAAATATTTTTTATAACTTGTCATTTCTATTTTCTGAGATTCTTCTAACATTAGTTGTTTAATATCCCTTTTTGTATCCTCCCACCATTGTAACACTGAATCATATAGACCCCAGACTTACTCCCTAGCCTGAAGCAGATCTAATATATTAGCCTGGCACCTTTCAATTTGAAACCTTTCAGTATTCATCCTCCAATAACCTTTTCCAAATATCATTTGTTTTCCTAGGTCTAACACTAATTTCACCCTCACATGGTCAGAAATTCCATAGGCACTACTGAAATATCATCCACCTTCGTTTCCCTTGGAATTATCCAAAAGTCAATTCGGGTGGAAAGAGACCCTTTAAAAAATAAATGTTCTGTCTTTTTATTCTTTACATTATACATAACTTCTAAACCTTCTTTTTTTAGAATATCCTTTGGCTTATGGGTATCACAAAACTCTTTCCTTGTTTTCCTTCCCCAGTTCCCTTTACCCAATCCACAATAAAAGTCCCCCCCCCCAAAAAAAAACTAGCTTGGATGTATGAATATAAGGTTCTATAGCTCCCATTGCTTTATTCCTTTCAGATTTTGTTGTGGATTATAAATATTAATAATCCTAACTGCTATATTCTTAAGTAACACATCTATTATAAATATCCTCCCTGGAATTAGGTCTACTATTTTTAGAACTTTAACTTCATTAGAGAAGAAAACAATCGCTTCCCCTGAACATCTTTCCTCCCCAACTGACCACCATGATGGACCCCACCTCCAATCCTTCTGTGTTTGTTTTAACTTCCCTAATGTATGTAACCTTGTATCTTATAAGAGTACCACATCACATTTTAGATCACTAAGGATCTTCAAAGTAGTGATTCTTTTTTGCCTATATTTTATACTATTCTTATTTACGATTAGGCATTTTAGTTTTTGTATTTATTAACAATTTCACCAGATCCCCCTTTCAAATACACTTTTCTTTTTTCCTTTTTTTTGACACTTGCATGTCAGATGAGTTCCCATTTTCGGATTCATCCACCTCTGATAGTTCTAAACAGGATGAAACAGAGTCTTCTTCCATGGAGGCACATTCTTTGTCCTGAAAGACTGTATATCTATTAGTCAGCCCAATTCCCTCTCTGTCTCTCTCTCCGTAGTTACGCCTTGCCTAGGCCTGGAAGATATGATTTTATTTGACCTACAGTACTTACCATTGTGAAGTTTGAGTCCCACTTTTTTCCACCTTTGTTTCTTTATCTTTCTTCTGGTTAATCATGTTTCCTTTATTTTTTTATACATCTCTCAATTCCTTTTCATTTTTTCCCACTCTCTTTTCTTGGTTTGTTAGGTGAGGGTGGACCATGTACAGATGAAGGATATTTCAATGTACTTGCTTTAGAGTTTATCAGTATTGTTTGTCCTTCTGCTTCTGCATGTCTAGTATCATAAATAATTTATCCTCTTTACCTTGCTCCTTTTGGGCTACAGCAAGATAAACATCTTGTTCTGCTGTGACACCTGGCTTTGGGCTGTTATGTGCTGCCCAGGGGTAGTATAAAAAGAAATGACCTTCTTCCTCACAAAGACTGCACTTTATTTTATTTTTGCAGTCTGCCCCATGATGCCCTATGGAGCTGCATAACCCACATTTTATCTGTCCACAGGCACTGCTAAGGTGACCTTTCTCTCCTCATTTGAAGCAGGCCCTAGGTTGGCTTGCATAAAAAACAACAACACCCAAGAAAAAAATAGTTGGACAAATGCTGTGTCTCACCCTCCACTTGTTTTAAGGTAATTTTACATTTCCACCCCCCAGTCCATAGACATTCTTCATCTAAAATAGGTTCCGGGAGACCATGGACAACAAACACTTCTCTGTTTTATCCAAAATGTTATATCATTCACATTGACTCCTTTGTTTCTGAAAAGGATGGTCACAATTTTAAAAGCAGGTTTTGTTAGCAGAATTGCAACAAATCAACTCCATTGTGGTGTATTTTTAAGTTGATGAAATAACTTTCAAAACCTGTCAAGGCCTCCAGGATGTTTAAAACTTATATTGTATTCCACACTCCCTGGTACATGGCTCAAAGCATAAATTTCATATGGGTAGTACTTCATACATTGCTTAAGTAATTGTCTCCCAATATACAGCCTGTCTTGGGCATCTGCAGCTGCCCTTTTATATCTTAATCTGACTGCATTTTTCCTTTTTACCTGTTGAAGTTGCAGTTCTGGGAAATAGTTTTTACACAGAAACATAGACTTTGATGGCAGATAAGGACCACCTGGCCCACCTAGTCTGCCCATTTCCCTAGCTACAGGATAAGCTGCAGATCCTAATTAACCAACAGCCTATTTCTTCCTAACCTCCACAAAAATTGCCTTATGTATGTCCCATGCATTCTTGAATTCTTTCACAGTTTTAGACCCCACAACCTCCTCAGGAGGGCTGTTCCATACGTCAACCACCCTCTCTGTGAAAAAAATACTTCCTCATATTGCCCCTGAACCGCCCCTCCATCTTCAAATTGTGTCCCCTTGTTCTTGCACATCTCTTTTTCTGAAAGATGCTACCCTCTTGGACTTTGTTGCTTTTACTGAGGTACTTAAAAGTTTCTATCATGTCCCCCCCCCTCCCTCCTTTCCTCAAAGGTATACATAATAAACTCCTTTAGTCTCTCCTCATATGGCTTCTCTTGCAGACCCTGCACCATTTCAGTTGCCCTCCTCTGGACTACCTCTATCCTGTCTATGTCCTTGCCAAGATAGAGTCTCCAGAACTGGATGCAGTGCTCCAGATTGGGTCTCACCAACTGTCTGTACAGAGAGATAACATCTTCATGTTTTCTGCTGGTGATGCCTCTCCCTATATATCCCAGTATCCCCCAGCCTTCCCTACTGCCTTCTCACATTGCTTGCTAACCTTAAGGTCATCTGATATGATTACCCCCAGGTTCCTTTCCATTTTTGTTGTTGTTACTACCTCCACCCCCCCCATTGTATAATCTTCCCCATGGTTTTTGTTTCCCAGGTGCATTATTTTGCACTTCTTTGCATTGAATCCAAGCTGCCATGCTTCTGACCATTCCTCCAAACTTGCCAAGTCCCTTCCCATCCTTTTCACACCTCCTTGTGTATCAACCCTGTTGCAGATCATTGTTTCATCTGCAAAGAGGCATACTTTTCCTTCCAGTCCCTCTGCAATGTCACTTATAAAGACATTAAAAAGGACTGGCGCCAGTACTGAACCCTGCGGCACCCCACTAGTAACCCCTCTTTCTTCAGAGTGGACCCCATTTATAATTACCTTCTGTGTCCTGTTGTCCAGCCAGTGTTTTACCAAGGCTACCACCCTGGGACACACTCCCAGGCTGGTTAATTTGACTATTAATCTTTTGTGTGGGACTGTGTCAAATGCCTTGCTAAAGTCTAGGTAGGACATGTCCACAGCTCCTCCCTGGTCTACTACCTCATCACCCAGTCAAAGAAATCAATTAGATTCATCTGACATGACCTTCCCACTGTGAACCCATGCTGTCTTGGGTTCTGTGCTCCTCCTGGCCTCTAGGTATGCAACAATTCTTTCCTTCGAAAGTGATTCCATCACTTTCCCCTACTACAGAGGTCAAACTGACAGGTCTGTAGTTTCTTGCCTCTGTCTTAGTTCCACTTTTGTGAAGGAGGATCACATCAGTCTTCCTCCAGTCCTCAGGTACCACACCATCCTCCCACAATTTGTTAAAAAGGGTAGTCAGTCAGTGGTTTCACTAGTTCTCCCCTTCATTCTTTTAGAATTCTGGGGTGAATTCCATCAGGCCCCATTGCTTTGTCCACCTTCAGTTTTAGGAGTTCTTTCAAAACTCTTTCTTCTGTGAAAGGACTGGGATCGACCTCCCTATCCAGAGTGCTTCTGTTAACTGGATTAGGCACCTCCCCCACCTCCTGTTTTGTTAATACTGAGCAGAAGTATTCATTCAGTATCCCTTCTTTTTCACTGTCCTTCTCTGTCCACCCACCGTCCATTCTGTTCAGCCTCACTATCCCTCCCTGTGTCTTTCTACACTCCCTGATGTACCTATAAAAGGTTTTATCCCCCTTCTTAACCGAGTTGGCTATCTTTTCCTCAGTTTGGGCCTTTGCTATTCTGACTTCCCTCCCTGCTTCCTTCTGCCTTAACTGGTACAGCTGTCTGTCCTGATCCTTCTGTGTTTCCTTTAACTTCCTGAATACTGCCTTTTTCTCCCTGACCTTCACCACCACCTCTTTTGAGAACCATAGTGGCTTTTTCTTTCATTTTGATTTGTTTATTTGCTTCACACAAAGGCTTTTTGCCTATGTGATGTCAGTTTTGATGTTTCCCCATTGTTGCTGTACCACTTCTTCTATCCTGTTTGCTAGTGCTTTTCTAAGGCACTCTCCCATCTTGCCAAAGTCAGCCCTCCTGAAGTCCAGTATCCTCACTTTTGTATGGCTTGACTCTGTAGCTGAGTTTATTGTGAACTACTCTGTTTGGTGGTCACTTGTTCCCAGATGGTTACCCACTTCTAGGTCTGAGATCCTCTCACTGTTCCCATTTGAGACTATGAGGTCTAAGATTTCTCCCTCATGGGTGGGTTCCAAAACTAGCTGTCTGAGTCATACCACCTGTAGGGCATCAAGAATGGCTCTGCTCTTGAATGTGGCTGCAGCAAAGGTGCTCCAGTTAACATCTGGCATATTCAGGCCTCCCATCAATAGTATCTCCCCTTTCTCTGCCATCCAAAGGATGCATTCTATCATATCCTTGCCCATTCCCTCTCCATGTTTTTTCTTTTTGTTTTATTTTCTTCATCATTCATATTTTTATTAGCTTGTATAGTTTTTTTGCTCTAGTTCCATAGAGGAATCTTCACTCTCCTGATCTGTTAATTCTTTTGTAATATCTGCATCCTCTGCAATATCAGCAGGTTTTTCCTTATTTTCATTTGTCTTAGAAGCAATCTCTATATTCTCTACAACAGGTTTTCCTTGTTGCTCAGAGGTGATAGGCCTATTTGGATCACAGCCCTCTCCATCCTTTGTTCATTTCCACCCAGCATTCATCAAGGCCTCAGTCTCCCACTCCAGGGTGTCTTTGTAATTTTCAAAGGTTTCTGTATTTGCTACATCTCTGGCATCTTATTCTTGGGGCCCCCTTTATTATTTTCATTAATAATATCACTTTCCTTTTCTGTGTCACCAGTTTCTTTGTTTACCTCATCCTGACCACTTTCAACCCATCTTAGGATAAGTTTCTTTTGACCCTTTGTGGCCATTCCTTTCAGGGTTGCTGTTCTCTTCAATCTTAGCATCTCAGTTTTGTTGGGTGTGGCTTGTTTAGCTTGTACCACATCAACTTGTAACTGCTGATCTTGACAGGCCTCTGTGCTGTCACTATTCTCTGCATGTTTCAATTTTTGCAATACCTGCACCCTTTTTTCCTTAATCCACAAGTCTTTTCACTCTAATTCAGACAACAGTTTAGCATTTTGTTTTAACTTACTGTGAGATGACTCAATCTTGATTGCATCAGAATTCACCATTGGTTTCTCTCCTTCAATATGCGCTTGCTGTCTAGTATTCTTGCTCATACTCTGGTGTTTCTCTGACTTATTCTGAACCATTTCCATATCTTCTGCAGTGCTGGTCTCCTCGGGAATGCAGACTGGAGTGGAGACCTGAGCTCCATCTCCCCTGCCACATCAGCACTTCCCCCTGCTCCTCCTGTGTCTGGATGCAAACTGCATCCCTCCATCCTGTCCACAGGAAGTGACAGTACCCCTGCAATCAGAGTAGGGGAACTTCCCTGGTTCCCTGGCCAAATGTCCCCCCATTCACTAAAATACTACCAACAGCTTAATGTGGTTCAAAGTCAGTTGGCATTCATCTGTATCCCCCTTCCCCAGGTTGTGCCTGAAAATAGACAGAATTTGTCTAATGCACTTACCTGGTAAGCAAAACATAAATAAACATAAGAATATTAAATATGATACTCTGATAAACCAATTATACTATTTAATTTCCTTACGAAGAGAAAGTTCACAGGACTATTCCTCCCAAATCACAGAGATAAAGCAAGAAATGGCACAGTATCAGTGGGAAAGGGGAAATTGTTTAACTGGGAAAGGCACACTAAGTCAGAGCTTGTTTCCAGGTGTGACCTGGGAGCACAAGGAAGTTAAGTGACTTGCTCAGGGTCATGCAGTATGCAAGTGGAAGCTGTGGAATTCAAACCCAGGTCTGGTCTGCTGGATGTCACCAGATTTGCAGCTCAGAGACTTAGACCACTGCGCTATACTGCCTCCAATAATAGGATACAGTCCCTTGAATTTAAACAGAGATTCAGCACAGATGGTACACAAGTTAATCCTTTTGAAAGTTGTTTTAAGTGCAGGGAACAAGGGCATACAAAAGGCAGTAGAAAAATATATTCATACATTATTTGGAGAACCATTCTCAGAAATGACCCAGTCGCAAGATTGGCTACAATCCTGTAATTTACCAAAAATAATAATTCACAGATGCTACATTTCTGGCCAAGCTAATTACAATACAAGAAATTAAATCAGTGCACTCAGATGTAACAACTGGGATGGCCCCTGAAATAGACAGTTTACTGCATACATTCTATAGAAAACATACCCTTACTTACTAAACAAATTAACAGAACTTTATAACTACATGCTAATATAAAAATAGTTACCCTTAGAAAAGTATAAGGGTTTTTGATACGTCTATACAAAAAGGGAGACAATGAACTTTTATCCAGCTGGAGATCTATTATTCTGTTGAATTCCAATTCTAAAATCCAAACAAAAATGATATGTAATAGGTGAGCCCACATACTAAATTCTGTTATACACCCCACTCAGGTCTGCTCACTTCCTAGTAGGAAAATATCAGCTATCTTAATACTACTGAGCGAGATCATGGAAAAAGGCACAGATAAAGAACTGACTGATTATTTGCTTAGCCTTGACCAATCAAAAGCATTTGACAGGGTGTCTCATATATATCTGTGGCAATGCATGCATGCGTATGGAATTCCGCTGTGCTTTATTTCTTGGATTCAGTTATGTTATAAAGAAGCTTGTGTATCACTACGTATTAATGGATGGATTGGCAACCCTTGATGGATTAGAAATGGTGTCAGGCAAGGGTGTCTCCTTAGCCCCATACTGCACACATTAGCTCTCAACCCACTTATACAAAAATTAAAAAATACCACCTCGATAATAGGATTATTAGTATCTAGTCATGATACAGAAATAAAAACTCTGGTTTATGCTGATGATATTTGCTTAATTCTTGCAGACCATATAACCGGCACAATGCCATGTCAATTTTACAATCCTATTATAAAATCAAAAGAGCAACTGTATACCTCTAGGACCCAGCTGCCCAAATATTTCAGAAATCATATGAATATCTATTACAAAGAAGCACAGTAAAATACAGGAATATTTTTTATTTATTTATTTATTTTTTGATGGTCTAGGAATTACAACCCTTTGAATCAGAGACTCATTTGCAAAGGCTCCACATCATACATAAATAAAGATTGGTACACAGTATAACACAATACAGAATACAGACTACTGCTCTACTACAGAATACAGCACTAAATACAGAGGCAAAAGATACATAATACATACATAAGGCAACACCAAAGGTGTTAATATTTGAGGCATATATTGGAGATACAAAAGCATAGACTTCAGAAAGATTTTATTTTTTTATTTTTAGAGGAGTTTTTTCAGCAGTCACAGTGGGAGTTGGACATAATGTGGCACAGCAGCTCAGGTTTAAAAGGTCCTAGTCTGGGGATAGATAAGATAGAGTCAGGGACTGAGTTCATCCAGAGTGGGGCCCTGTAGCGAAAGGACCTTTGACTAGTAGTCTTCACAAAAGGGACAAGGAATGCTGCAGTGTCAGAATGTCTAGTGTAGTGAGCAGACAGACTCTTTTGGAGGAGTGGGAGACAGCCGGAGGGGCTAGACCCAACTGGATTTTTTTGCCCAGTAAGCAGGTCTGGTAGAACAGTCGCCCCTGAAAGCTTAGCCAAGCTGATCATTGGTAGAGATCACAGGTATGTGTGAGCCTATCACAGCCTGTGGCCAACCTGCAGGCTTTGTTTGGGTTCATTTAATGTTGGTCAGTGCAGTATCAGAGGCGGCACCATATATGACTATGCAATAGTCTACCAGGGAAACATGGAGCTATAGATGACTATCCATCAGGCATCAGGAGGGAGACACGGTCTATGCCTATAAAGAAGACTGATTCTCTTGTTTATTTCAGAGCATGTCAACACAATATGCTCATGATAAGTAAGAGCAGAGTCAAGTGTAACCCCTACATATTTAAAAGTGGAAACTGGTTCCAGCTTGGTACCCGCCGAGTTTTGTGTAGATATTTCTATTGTGCTGTTTTTATGTTGTGGGTGGGCAAACAGCATAACTTTCATCTTTTTAGAGTTGAGTACAAGCCTGTGGGAGGAAAACCAGGCTTCTAATTGTGTGAAAGAGGCCTGCAAGGATTTTTGGAGCTGGGTAGGGTGAGGATGCTGACTGAAAATCACAGCTCTGAGGAGCTCTGAGGAGGCCATAGGTAAGGAGTTCAAGTATATTGAAAAAAGGAGTGGGCCAAGGATGGACTCTTGGGGGACACCCGATCGAATGGGAAGGTTAGTAGAGAGGGTGTTATTTATCTTCACTTTTTGGATGCAGCTGTGGAGATAGTTGGAGAACCAGCCAGTAGTTTGGAAATGGAGACCTAGCTCAGTTTAATTGGGAGTGCATGATCAATATTGCCATAGATAGAGTTGCCCAGTGGAACAAGTGGCATATGAGCAAAATAAAACCAAACAAATTATTTATATGGTTAAAACATATCTTATTTCTATATTTTTATACCTCACTTATGTTTATCCCCCTCCAAAAAAGCTTGAAATCAGATTATTCAGACACTTCCAATGCATGTGGGGAAGCAGGCTAAACCCAATTAAAAGAGGAATCACTTACTTAGATATATAATCAGGAGGTTTGGATATGGTTAACCCTTGGTTTTCTTCCACAGTATCTTTTTGTATGCTAACACAAAGTATGGTGCAGTGGTTTAAGGCTCTGAGCTGCAAATGTGGAGACCTGAGTTTGAATCCCACAGCCCCCACTTGCATACTGTGTGACCCTGAGCAAGTCATTTAACTTCCTTGAGATCTCAGGTTGCACCTGTAAATAAACTTTCAGCTTAGTGTGTCTCACCTGGTTAAATAATTGGAAAAAAATAAATAAAACCCATTTTGTCTGGAAGCCTCACATTATGGACTCCTTGGGTACATGACCACATTTTACACACTGTACAACCATTAGCACTTACAGTACAGTACTTCCATAATTCGTAATCAAACACATATAGCAGCTCAAACCCAATACTTCTACAACTGTTTAAGTAAACTTTCAGTAAACTGAAAATATGGTGAGTGCAAAACAATTTCTTCTAATCCACAACAGAAAACAATTTTATAGGACAATTTAGTCACAACACTATCTAGATAATCCTGCCTTTTTAGATAAACCTGTCCAAAGTACTAATCAAATTGGCCACATGCTTACAGACCCAAGGATCCCACCTCAAATGTGGGATGTTGTGTGGTTACGCACACATGACAAATTTAATGTGAGAAATAATTGAAACATTAGGATAAATCAGAAAGATATTGCCACAGATATTTATGTCAAGACTGTTTGGAAACCATGGATCACCTCCATTTTGATTGCCTGTGTCCTACAATTTTGGAACATGTTTAGGAATAAATGGAAGCAATTTCCACACCTTATCACCTCCCAGATGCTTTGTTTTTAGGAATTCTCACTTACCATGGTTTTCATTACAATATCAGCCCCATTAGCGTATTACTGGCATGTTTTAAATAGTGAATCTGGCACACAAGATGCAGATTGATGCTACAACTGCTAGTAATTCAGCCAGAACAATATTTACAATTTATTTTTTGTAGTATTAATGAAAGTAGAGAACAAGAAAAACATACTCATATGCAAGATCTTTATCTTGAAAGGTGAGAAGCACTTCTTTGGCTGCAGTGATTTTCCATGTGTTATACAACTGTATGCTTTCCTTAAGAACTTAGAATTTTTATTTCTTAGAATGTATGTATTAGGCTGGCCCGGTGGCACTGAGGGCTGAGGTGCTGGTGCCTTACCTCGCGCTATGCCAGCGACCCATGTTCGGGAATGAGCATGGGCCATCGGGGGTCGGCAGGGGAGGAGAAGGATTGAGCGTCCAAAGGATTGTTCTCCTTCTCCAGGGAAGGGGGATCCTGGTGGTCAATGCTTGTTCACCCCCCAGTGGAGGCTGGAGGACAGGGCGCTGTACCACAAGTAGAGGAGGAGTAGGGCCAGACGTCTGGAGGGAGCGTGTGCGGACACGTGCGCACTCCCCTCCGCTGATGTCACTGCATGGTCCTGACTCCTGAGAGAACAGGAGAAAAAGAACACTACCATGCAGGATGGTGGAGGGCACCTCAGAGGCTCTGCCCCCGGCTAGCCGCAGTGCTGGCCAACCAACCGTCCTGGTGGGGAGTCCGACCCTGCCAATCCCACTGGGGGTAAGCCCTGGGATCAGGTCAGCGTCAGCTGGTGGACGCCGTGGGATGGGGCTGGGGATGCCCTCCTGAAGCTACAAGCCGGCAGTAGGGAGAAAAATGATAAAAAAAAAAAAATGTATGTATTATACAAAAAATGTGTTCAGTATTTCTGCATGAATTTTACTTTCAGACTGTTGTATACACTGTATATAGGCACTTATTTTCTCAATACAAATTCACCTACTCTTTTTGAGAAGTGCCTTGTAGAATGTTTACTACAGCCCAGCCAAAGACAGGGGGCCAGATATTCCAAACTTAGCCCTGGGGCAAAATTAGCACTGCACGATGTGCAAAAAAAGCCCAGAATCATTTGCACGGTATATTCAAAGGAATAGTCCCAGGGCTAATCAGCTGAATATAGCATACAAACAATGGTGTGCAAACAGGGCCTTAAGTGCAGTGCAGTGCAAACATAGCCTGGTAAATAAGACAGCTCTGAATATAGCAACCGGGCAATGCAAATTACAACAGCAGCCCAGTGTACATTTACAAGGAGTAAGGCAAAGATGAACTACGTGGTCAAAGTGTGTGCTAGCAAAGACGTGGTTGCACAAAAGGGGAGGGGGTGGCACTATATGTGAAGGAAGGACTGAAGTGTGTAAGGGAGGAAGGGGAGGAGGGTAGTACGGAGTCACTTTGGATGCAAATCCAGGATTCCAAGAATATGATTCTTAGAATGGGAGTGGTGTACAGGCCACCATCTCAGACAGAGGAGTTAGACAGGGAACTAGCAGGACAGATCAGGAGGACCTGCAAGAAGGATAGTGTGGTGATTGTGGGGGACTTCAACATGCCAGGAGTGGACTGGAGTACCCCAACAGCCAGGAACAGAAGGGAGCAGGTACTGCTGGATACCTTCCAGGACAGCTTCCTGCTGAAAATGGTCAGTGAACCAACCAGGTTAGGGAATACCCTTGACCTTGTGCTGGCAAAATGGGGACTTTGTGAGAGAACTTACAGTGGAGGAACCGCTGTCAGGGAGTGACCACCACTCAGTATGGCTCACATTGGATATGGGCAAGGAAGGAGGGAATCTGGCACAAGAGTGCTGGGCTTCAGGAGGGCTGACTTTGGGAGGATGGGGAAGTGGTAAAGGGCACCTGGCCAGAATTCAATCTAGTATGGACACTAACCAGAGGTGGGAGCTCATAAAGCTGGGGATAGTGGAGGCAACCAAAACCTGCTGCAAAGCCTAGAGCAAGAAGGCTAAGGCTAAGAAACCGATCTGGTTGAGCAAGGAGGTCATGGAAAAGGTAAGGAGGAAAAGAGCTGCCTTTAGGAAGTACAAGAAAATGGGGGGGACAGGGAGGAGTACTTGACAGAATTGAAGGAGGTGACAAGGGCAGTAAGGGAAGCCAAAGCATCTACGGAACTCAGGCTGGCAAAAGGCATTAAGAATGGGGAGAAGGACTTCTTTAAGTACATCAGGGAGAAAAGGAGCTGTAAAGACCACATAGTAAGGATTAGGAAGGAGGGAGGTTGGGTGGAAGCAGGGTGCGATAAGGCAGAAGCACTAAATGAGTACTTCTGCTCAGTATTTACTAAAGAGAAGAGGGTGGTGACACCCAAGGTGGGAGAAATGGCAGAAACAGGGGAAGGGGTGACAGATGGGGAAATCATGGAGGGCAGAGTTCGAGAGGGTTTGAAGGCACTGAGAGTGGACAAGGCACCAGGCCCAGATGGCATCCACCCCAGGGTACTGAAGGAGCTGGCAGAGGTCCTTGCAGGACCTTTGGCAGACCTATTTAATGCCTCACTACATTCGGGTGTGTACCTCAGGACTGGAGGATGGCCTCTGTGGTGCCCTCCACATGAGTGGCCCCAAGGATGAACCGAAACTACAGACCAGTGAGCCTCACATCCATCGTGGGTAAGCTAATGGAGACTATCCTGAAGGAGAGGCTGGTGGCCCTCCTAGAGGCCAAAGGACTACAGGACAGCAGACAGCATGGCTTCATACATGGCAGATCCTGCCAAACCAACCTGGTGGAGTTCTATGACTGGGTAACTAGGCAACTGGACAGGGGCCATGCAGTGGATGTCCTGTATCTGGACTTCAGTAAGGCATTCGACTCGGTGCCACATGGAAGACTGGGAAGGAAGTTAGTAGGCACAGGGGTGGGTGCAAAGCTGGTGAGATGGGTAGGAAACTGGCTTCAGGGAAGGCAACAGAGGGGTGGTGGTGGGGAGCTCTCACACCCAAGGGCAGTGACGAGCGGTGTTCCACAGGGCTCGGTGTTGGGACCAGTGTTGTTTGGGATATTCATTGCAGACATATCATGGGACATCAAGAGCAAGATCAGTCTGTTTGCTGATGATACCAAGGTAGGCGCGGTGGTGGATGACCTAGGGGGATGGCAGGGGTTGCAGGATGATCTGGCAAAGCTTGAAACCTGGTCAGACACCTAGCAACTGGGGTTTAATGCCAAAAAGTGCAAGGTGCTGCATTTTGGGATGAAGAACCCAAGGAGGAGTTACCAGCTGGGGGGAGTGCAGCTAGCCCAGACAGAGGAGGAGAAGGATCTGGGTGTGCTCATTACAGGGTCAGTGAACAACTCGGCACAATGTAGGAAGGCAGCTGCAAAGGCCAACAAAATGCTGGGTTATATTGCAAGGGGTATATCCTCGAGGAGGGAAGAGGTGATTCTGCCACTGTATAGGTCATCAGTTAGACCACACCTGGAGTACTGCATGCAGTACTGGTGCTCGTATCTGAAGAGGGACATTAAGTTACTGGAGGGGGTGCAGCGCAGGGCGACAAAGATGATCAAGGGACTGGGGGACTTATCATACGAGTGGAGGTTGAAGGAGTTGAACATGTACTCTCTGGAGGAGAGGAGGGACAGGGGTGACATGATTGAAACCTTTAAATACACAAAAGGAATAAACAAGATGGGTACAGAGGGGCTGTTCAAAGTAAGGAAGGGGAAGGTCACCAGCGGCCATGATATGAGACTAGAGGGAGGAAGGTTCAGGAGGGAGATGAGGAGACACTTTTTTACAGAGAGGGTGGTGGCTGGGTGGAATGCGTTACCTGCAAAAGTGGTATCCAGTAGAACAGTGGACTGCTTCAAAAGGGGATGGGACAGGACAAGGGGGAGGGTTAATGAAGGGGAAGGGTGGAAGGGAGGGGCAGATGCAGAATAAGGGGTGCTAGCTGCACATTCGAGCAGACTTGATAGACCTCTAGGCCTTTATCTTCTGGCAAATTTCGTATGTTCATATGTTCATAAAAACTGCAAACAACTGTGCAGACCAAATACTGCAGAATTGTACTATGGTTCTGACAGTTTTGCACAGGGAAAACTCGTTTGCATGGCGTTCAGACTTTTGCCAGGTGCTAACATGTTTGCCTGGCACAAACGTTTGCTATACTCAGAAGTGCTATGTCATTATTGCTTGATTTGCATGTAGTTCCATGTAGATTGCCCAGCGATATTGCAGGATGCACACAGCTCCACCTGTAGGTTGGACTGGAACTACAGGTCGATAGCTGTAGGATGGGTCCTCTCATAGCACCACCTATATGTCAGATTGGAGAAACATGTCAGTAGCTGCAGACTCTGTCTGTACACAGCAGCAGAGTCTAGTGTGCCCCAGTGGACAAGCACCACAGCAAGTTGTGTTTGCACACTGCATGCCATGGATATATTGTAATCTATGTTACAGTGCATAACAGATGCTACAGTACCATAGTGGCCAGTGTAGTGAGGGTTACAGCAATGCCTATAGTGTGTCAGGCAGCAATGACTGCAGCTCTCCACACAGTGACAGAACCAGCTGGCAGCTGTGTTCTGCTAGTAGACACCACTGTCAAGCCATCCTGTGTCCCACTTATGCTGCACCAAAGGTGTGCGATACTCACAGTAGCATACACATGGCTGGCCATGTGTGCCATGGTGTCTGTACAGATGTGAGGTATGTTCCCAGGGGGATAACACATACCATCAGACATGCACACTGGTGTTGGGCTATTCCTGACACTGGAACATGTGCACTGTGGGGATGGCCCCAGCCTTGTGGCAAAACAAACTATATGGAGTTGCCTGTCTGCCTGTGAAACCTCCCCTCTACACCATCCAGTTCTCCAGTGCTGCATGTGTGTACTGGTGTACCCCAATGGGGGTACTGGAGGTGTGTGCTGTATGGCCACAGTGCCAGTTATTTAATACTTTCATATGTATTTATCGCTGTGTTGACCAGGTAGCCACAGTGGCCCATGAACCATAGTCAGGACCAATCTAGAGCCACTACATGTGATGATGCAGTGTACAATAAATACATACAACTTACAACAACACAAAATTCACATCTAGCAACACAGTTGATTTGTTGCTGCAAATGGAGTTTTAGCTCTGTCTAATACTGTACATGATTGCTAGCTTCCAACACTGTTGAGGCATTGAATTCCACACTGTGGATGCCTGTGCATATGGAGTGGCCAGGGTGGCCGTCTGCCCTTGCTGCCTCCTCATTGGCTGCATACAGCCTTGTTCACTGTTGCTGATGTGTCCACGAACCCCATCCTTGGTTTGCCTGGAGTTAAGACTACCTTTCCATAGGCAGTAATTTGCACCATGCAACATGCCATGCTAACGCATACTGTGTTGCGCTATAATTTTGAATATACCATTGCGCCTGAAGGCATATCACCACCCCCCCACTTTGCACTGTGCATACATTTTCTTTTAGTGCCGGTGCTAACAAATTACACTAGTGCTATTTGATCTTTTGAATATATCAATCTGGCAAAAATGTGGCACAATCGAGGAGCAATTGGTTTGTGCCCAGTGCAAAGTTTTGAATATCTAGGAGATGGTCAGATATTTCCTGAAATTTATGTGATATTTCTAGAGAAATCTCCTGCTTTCTGCAGTTTTACAGTAGGGGTGGCAGAGAGAAACTGTTTAGAAATTCTGCAAAATATTTGGAAATATCTGATCATGTCACTAGCTACTACTGTAGTTTCTACTGTGAAGATGCAATTAGTAAAACATACTAACATACTAAAATGCCAGCAGAATAGGCCTAATGGTCTTTCGTGTCTGCTCGTTTGGTCAGCCCCCACCCTGGGTGCTGACCTTGCTGTCCCCCTCACCTTCTCTGGCTTCTCCCTTCCCAGTTCCGGATATTCTTGCTGCATTGGATTTTGCTTCCTGAACCCTTCCCCTGTACCTGTCCCACCCCCTCTTGAACCCCTCCACTGTCTCTGCCTCCACCAGCCCCCTAGGTAGTGCATTCCATGGCTCTACCACCCTCTCAGTGAAGTAGCACCTCCTCCTTTCTCCCCTGAATCTTCCCCCCTCCAGCTTCCACCCATGCCCTCTAGTGGCCCCCTCCTCCTTCCTTCGAAGCACCCTCACTGTTCCTCCCCTATTTACCTTCTTCATGTACCTGAAGACCTCTATCATGTCCCCCGGTCCCTTCTCTCTTCAAAGTGTAATATTTAGCTCTTGAGCCTCTCCTCATAGGTCCTGTCCCCAAGCCCCAAATCATTTTGGTTGCCTCCTCTGGACCCTCTCCAGGAGGTTAATGTCCCTCTTTAAGTGCGGCCTCCAAACTGCACGCAGTACTCCAGGTGCGGCCTCACCAAGCAGTTATGCAGAGGAGCATCACTCCCTCCTTCTGGAGGTGATCCCTAGCGATGCATTCCAGCATCCTGTTGGCCTTGGCTGCTGCCTCCTACAAGTCTCAGAGTTGTTCATCTTGACATCCACCACCACCCCCAGGTCCCTCTCAGCCACTGAGACTTGTAGTATTTCCCCAGGGTGTACACTTGGCCTGGGTTTCTGGCCCCCAGGTGGAGTACCTTGCATTTCCCTGCATTAAACCTCAGCTTCCACTTTCTAGACCATCTTTCCAGAGCCTCCAGGTCCCCCTGCAGGGCCACCCTTCCCTCCTCCCCATCCACCACCGCCCCCAGTTTCGAGTCATCTGCAAAGAGACTCATCTCACTCCTGATTCCTTTCCTTATGTCAGATACGTAGGCATTGAACAGAAGGGGCCCAAGGACTGATCCCTGTGGGACCCCACTAATGACCCTCCTTGGGGAAGAGACTATCCCACCAACTATGACCCTCTGGGTCCGGTCCTGGAGCCAATTGCCTATCCATCGGATCATCTGGTTTCCCACCCCCATTTCTCCTAGTTTATCCAACAGGCCCACGTGAGGAACAGAGTCAAATGCCTTGCTGAAGTCTAGAAAGAGGACATCCACTGGTCTACCCAGGTCCAAGGCACTTGTCACCCAGTCATAGAACTCCACCAGGTTTGTCTGACACGATTTCCCCGGGATGAATCCATGCTGTCTATCGTCCAGGCACCCTGACTTATCCAGGTCCCCCCCTAGCCTCTCCTTGACAATGCCCTCCATCACCTTGCCCACCACTGATGTCAGGCTGACAGGCCTGTAGTTCCCTGCCACCTCCCTTGATCCCCCCTTGTGGATAGGCACTACATGCGCCACCTTCCAGTCTTGGGGCACCCACCCTGTCCTCAGAGAGATGGTGAAAAGCTCTGCCAGGGGTTTCGCAGGACATCTGCAAGTTCCTTCAGCACTCTAGGATGTAATTTATCCGGCCCCGTGCTTTCTCCGTCTTAAGGGAGCTGAGGGCTTCCTCACTCTCTGCTGTGATTTCCACTTCCAGTACCTCTTCTTCCTGCTTAGCCCTCCCCAAACCTGCCAGTGATGCCCTCTCCCAGACCTGCCGATTGGTAAGGGGCCTCCTCATTATCTCTGTCTCCTCCCATGTATGATGCAGCATCCCATTTTCCTGGTGAAAACTGAGGTGAAGTACTCATTTAGTACCTCAGCCTGCTCCTCTGGGTCTTGTGCCCATCTCTTCCCTGATTTAATCCTGCTAATCTGCCCCTTCACCCTTCGTCTTTCCCCAATGTATCTAAAGAACCCCTTTTTCCCTCTCCTAATTTCCCTGGCCAGGTTCTGCTCCTTCCTTGCCTTAGCCACCATCACCACTCTAGTGGCCCTTCTAGCCATCAGTTCATACTCCCCTCGATCCCTTTCACTCCTTGAGCACTTGAATTTCTTATAGGCTGCTTTCTTTCCCCGCACCACCTCCTGGACCTCCCTGGTCCACCAACAGGGTTTTTGGGCCCTACCGCATTTTCGTCTTACTCTTGCACAGGTGCTGGTAGCATCCTGCACCCCTCTCCAGATGATTTCCCACCTACTATCAGCGTCCATGTCTGACCCAATCCCATCCAAATGCTCCTTAGATCCTTCCCATTTCCTTAAAATCCACCCCTGAAGTCGGTTACTCTGTCTTTGTGCAGCCTTCTACCCTCCTAGGTCCAGGCAGAACCAGACCGTGGCATGGTCACTCCCCGCCAATGGGTCCCTTACCTCCAGGCCCCAATCTTGTCACTGTCTGCCAGGATCACATCCAGTACCGAGGCCTCCTGGTCGGTTCCCTCACCTGCTGAGTTAGGAACGTCTTGAAAGACAGCCAACAACCTCTGTTCCCTGGTCACAGAGGATGTCATAGTCTCCCAGTCTGTTCCTGGCATGTTTAAGTCCCCTAACACCACCACCTTTCCTCTGCCCAGTCTGCAGTGTCTCCTAACATCTGCCACCAGACTGTCCTCCAGCTCCTCCGCCAGGGCAGAGGGTCTATACGCCACTCCTATTTTTACTGTCTTGCCCCCCCTTGTTATCAAGGTGACCCAAATCGCCTCCACGGTTCCCTCTGCCTCCTCTACTCCCCCTATGCCAATGCAATTTTTTACTATCATTGCTACCCCTCCTCCCCTTCCCTCCCCCCTGTCCTTCCTGAACATAGTGTAACCCTCCAGGTTCAGGTCCCAGTCATGTCTTGCAGTGGCCCAAGTCTCAGTGACCACTGCCACATCCACTGCTCCCTCAGTTAACATCGCCTGGAGCTCAGGCATTTTATTGCCCAAGCTCCTGGCATTTAGCAGGACTACCTTCCACCCTTTCCCTATAGTTCCATTTCCCCTGCTCGTGTTCCCTTGGGGATTCTGTTTTCTCCTGTTCTGCACTTTGCCAGTTGGTCTTTTCCTGCAATCCTCCTGGTCCCCAGGGGGGTGGAGACAGAGTCCCTCCTTTATCGGCATCACCTTGACTGCCTTTTCTCCCATCCCACCGCCCTTCACAAGTTTAAACCCCACTTTTCACCAATGAACTCCTCTATTTTCAACTTAAGGATTCCCCTCCCCTCCAAATTGAGATGTAGTCTATCTCTAGCATACAGCTCCTTATCCTCCCAGGTCTCCCCCCAATCCCCCATCAATCCATACCCTCTGGCCTCACACCACTCCCTGAGCCACTGGTTTATCTCCCTAATTTTTCTTTTGTGTTCCCCACTAGCCCTTGGCACTGGCAGGATTTCTGAGAAGGAAACTGTGCATCCTATGTCATGACAGACCCTGGCGAGCTCCCTGAATCTTGCCTGTATCTCTAGCTCACTATTTCCCTCAATGTCATTTGTGCCCAGGTGGACCAGTATGTCTGGGGAACCCCCACAGTCCTTTGCCAGCTGATATACCTCGTGCTTAGCCCTGTGCACCGTTAGTCCAGGGAAGCATCTTGTTCTAACTGGCCAGGCTTCTCCCTCCCTATCCCATTTGATACCCCTGATCATAGAATCCCCCAGCAGGAGCACTCTGACCACTCTTTTTCTCCATTCCCCTTCCATGTCCCTCATCCTTTCTACCGGCCCCTCCACCCAGCTGGCTCCTTGTTCCTCCCTATCTGTGTGCCACATGCCACCCGCTCCTTATTTACCATGGCCACTCTCCCTCCAATCCTATGCCTCCTCCTCCTGAGTATCCTTCTGTACCTTGTTAATTCCCCTCACTGCTCACAACTGGTCCTTCTCCCCATCTGCAAACTAGCCTGGCTCATCCTCCCTTCCTTCCTGTCTCCATTTAGTTCCTCCTTGCTCGTCGTGCCCCCTGGCCTACCCTCAGCTCTCTTTACTGAATCCTCCTTGTACTTCTGGTCCTTCTTTACCTTTCCTCCCAACTGGTCCTTCTCCTTGTGCTTTCCTCCTCTTCCCCTGCCCTCCTGCTCCGATTCACTGCTCCCCATTCTCCTGCATTCCAGGTCCCCCTGTTCTTCCTGCTATCTGGCCCCTGCCTCCTGCCCCCCACTCCCACACCCTTTCCGTCTCTAACCACCTCTGTCGTGGCTACATCCCCCATCCTTGAGCAGAAGAAGAGAATTGAAGCGGTTACTAAGTATAAGGTCTGATCCACCTCCCTGCCTTGCTTCCTTCTGTCCAGCACTGGCTATCCGCCTACTTCCCTGAGAATGTTGTCCCTCCGTCCCCCCTTTGTGAGGGTCCCCAGTTACCTGCCTGCTTCCTTGGTAGTGTCCTTTGGGCCCCTCTGCCAGGGTCCCTATGTGACCCCTGAGTATTCTCCTGCACTCCTTTCCCATACCCCTGCCCCCAGTGCTTGTGCAACCCTGTGGAGATTTCCAGCCCCTTCCCCAACCATACCACCCCTTCCCCAGCTTTCTCCTCATCCCCACAACCTCCTCCCTAAGCTGTGCTAGCTGGTAGCACACTGGGCAACCACCAAACTTCCAAGCCCAGTCCAGTATCATGGCTGCTCCACACCCTGTGCACCCCACCACCCTCCCAAAGATGCCGGCCCTAATGATGTGTGGTTCCATCCCCTTCAAATAGGTTTCCTTGGGTGAGCCACCAGGTTCCCCCTATTCCAAGATACCCCTACTGCCTAATCAGGTCACCCACTAATCTTGGAGACAGTCTCACTGTACACCAGTAACTCTGTTACTAGGTGCAGTACAACACATTAAACATGTAAGTAAATGAACAACCCCTAAGCTCCTCTCTCCCGGCCTTAAATTCAACCCCAGTGGCTAGAACTACATGAGCTGCACCAGCAGCCTTTTCCTCCAATTGCAGGGCAGGTCTTCCCTATAAATTTGCAGACTTCTGGGAGGGAGGGTGGGGAGGTGGGATTGGGCAGACACCTGACAAGAGAGAGTGTATCAGCCCTGTGTCTCCTCCAAGCCCTGCAGCTAAAGAACCAGGCCCAAGCAAATCCCACCAAACAGGTTTTAAATCAGAAGAAATAGGCATCTACCAGCGCAGCCTGTTACAAAGTGAAACATCCACAAAAAGAGCCCCACTTACAGCCACTAAATCAGTTTACAAACATCCAGGATCCCCCAGAACAATACCCTGCTAGCCCCTTAGAAGCAAGAAAGAAAAGAACTAACCTACCAAGTAAAATCCACAAGAACCCTGTGAAAACAGCAGCAGCTACTGTCCTGGAACACAACTGATCCTGCCCCCTTCCAGTTCTTCCTGCACTCCTTTCCCTATACCCTGTGGGAGATTTCCAGCCCCCCTCCCCAACCATACCACCCCCCTTCCCCCACTTTCAGTCAAGGGAGGAAAACGAATCACTACAATTATTCATGAGGATTAATTACTAAAGGGTAATACTTTATTTGAACTGCATTATTATTACTTTATAAATGTATAATTACTTGGCATTAATGCACAATTATTGTTAATACTAAGTAACATATCAGCAAATTTCCATATTCATGACATCTCTGAATAAAGTGATGATTTAGGGCAAGAATAAGCCATAAGGCTGAATACCACAACTTCCTAAAATAAATTACCATTAGGTGGTCTGTGTCGCATTTCCCATCTCTTCAAGTTGTGTAACAGGGTGTGCTTTGAAACAACTGAGAAGCTGCATGGGGATATACTATATTGGACTAGAAATCTGTAACAAATCTCTCTTACATCTGAGGGAAGTTTTCCTTACTTTACAGTCTTACATTGGTATTGCTTTGTGTTTAATTATTTTCATTTTTAAATCAGGAAGGGGGTTTTCAAAACTGCTTATCTTCTGAGAAACTTCAGAAGGGTTGAAATAACTGCATATTTGATTTTCCTTTGTGGGTAACTGGACTGTCTACTAGTATTCTGTGACAGTTTGCATCAATATATTTTGAAATAATTTACTGGTAGTGGTTGTGTACTTCGAATAGCAAAGGTTGCAGTTTGTAATTTGATGCCAGACACAGCCTCAGGTGGGGGAAATTGTCTTCACTAGTCAGGGAGACCTTGCATCACAGCCAATTGTTTTGGGTGGAGGAACATTCCAGCATTGATCAATTACTATAAACTACTAGTATGATCCTGTTTCAGACAGAAGCCCATCTCTTCAAGTTGTGTAACAGGGTGTGCTTTGAAACAACTGAGAAGCTGCATGGGATATATTATATTGGACTAGAAATCTGCAACAAATCTCTCTTACTTACATCTGAGGGAAGTTTTCCTTACTTTACAGTCTTACATTGGTATTGCTTTGTGTTTAATTATTTTCATTTTTAAATCAGTAAGGGGGTTTTCAAAACTGCTTATCTTGTGAGCAACTTCAGAAGGGTTGAAATAACTGCATATTTGGTTTTCCTTTGTGAGTAACTGGACTGTCTACTAGTATTCATAACAGTTTGCATCAAATTACTTTTAAATAGTTGACCAATCAGTTACTGGAAGTTAGCTGAATTACTATAAAGGGCAGTACTCACCAGGGTGGTGGAGCAGTGGTGTATTTGATTGTTTCTAGCAGTCAACAGTGGTTGTGGACTACCCACCCACCCTTCCCCACACCCCACCCCAGGTGTGATGTTTCCTTTATAGCCAAGGTTCTGACATCACTTCTTCAACAGGTCCTGGGGCAGAACTGTCATATTCTTAATAACCCAGCACAGTGCATAAAGGGTAAGTACACACCACAAAAAGGAAGAAAAAATATATGTATTTATATATATTACATATTGTATATTATAAGGGAGAGGGACATGTGGGGAGTGGTGCAATGCACTGGCTGTGGGGCAGCAGTTTTCCGGGAGACATTCTGGAAACTGCATTGCCGTCCTATCTGCAGGCAACTGTCAGCTCTGAGGGAGGAGGTTTCCCACCTCCAGGCTGAACTGGCAAGGACTAAGGAGGCCTCCCCCACTCAAAGAGCACCACTGCCACAGAGGCTGCCAAGTATGAAGATCAGTTGGACCACAGTGGGTTCTGGGAGGGTTTGGGTGGTGGAACAGAGGTGAAGCCCCCTAGTTGTACCTCTACACAAACCATATGCCAGTCTGGCAGAGCCAGGTTCCTCTATGATGGCACCCTCAGTGGAGACCAAGAAGAATGCTGAGGACACCCACAAGAGAGACCCACAGAAGGGTGGCAAGGGACACCACAGGGGAAGGAAACAGCTTCTGATAGGGGACTCAATTGGTAGAGGGGTAGACCTGGGGAAGGGAGAGGAGAGGAGAGGGAAGTAAGGTGCCTGCCTGGTGCCATGGCTTGGAGGGACAAGAAGTGAATCATCAGGATTACAGAAGCAGCATCACAGGAGAGGGAACTAGATATCATTGTCCACCTTGGGACAAATGACCTAGCTAGGCATGGGATCAGTGCAGTCTAGGATGAAATTATGGAGTTAGGGAGGGGCCTCAGACAGGTATCAAGCATGGTTACCTTCTCAGAGGTGCTTCCAGTCCATGGCAGGGGTGAGGCTAGGGTACTACACACCATGCAGTTTAATGAATGGCTGCAGAACTGGTGCAGAGCACAGGGCTTTGGCATCATTGGGGACTGGAGGTACACCTGGAGAGATGAAGGTCTATACTGGCACGATGGTCTGCATCTGTCCATGAAGGGAACCAAGATCCTAAGTGACAGGTTTAAATGCTTCCTTGGCAAGCTTTTAAACTAGCCATGGGGGGAGGTGCTAATAAAAGGCAGGAAATTTCAAGCCTCCCCCCACAAAACATGATGAGTAGTAAGGTAAACACTGAGGTACAGTGCTCAACAGAGGGCAGGACGGGGCAAATGGAAAAATAGACAAGGGCAAAAAGAGCAGGCATGGGGGAAAAAAGGATAAAGCCAACATTAAATGGAGGGCAATGAGTACCGATGCCCGTAGTCTGGGAAACAAGCTTCCTGAGCTAGTAGCCTTGATGGAAGATGAAAAATTGGATATTGGGGCAGTCACAGAAACATGGTACACGGGGAACCATTACTGGGGTGTTAACATACCGGGGTACACAGTCTACAGAAGGGACAGGGAGGGGAAAAGAGGAGATGGAGTAGCTCTATACATAAGGGAAGGAATCAAATCTGCAGAACTAAAAAGTAAAGGGGGAGGACAAGAGGCACTCTGGGTCACCTTGGAGACAGGGAATGGCATCACAATCCGCACAGGGGTTGTATACAGACCCCTATCTCAAGGGGAGGAAATGGACAAGAAAATGATAGAGGACATTCTCAAAATGGCTGAAAAAGGAGAGATACTGTTGATGGGGGACCTGAATATGCCAGATGTTAACTGGATGACATGTACTGCAGCCACATCCAAGAGCAGGGTCATTCTCGATGCCCTGCAGGGGGCAGACCTTAGACAGCTAGTGTTGGAACCCACTTGGGAGAGAGCAATACTAGACCTGGTACTCTCAAATGGAGAGAGGATCACAAATTTAGAAGTCAGTATACATCTGGGAACAAGCGACTACTGCACAGTGTGCTTCACAATAAGCACAACCATGGAGACAAGCCATACAAAAACAAGCATACTGGACTTTAGAAGGGCTGACTTTGGCAAAATGGGTGAATACCTGAGGAATACACTAGCAAATGGCCAAAAGGAGGGGTGGAAGAACAATGGAGAAAAATCAAAACTGCCATCACAGAGGCAACAAGCCTTTGCGTGAAACAGATAAAGAAAACAAAGCAGAGTAAAAAACCACTATGGTTCTCAAAAGAGGTGGCAGAGATGGTTAAGGAGAAAAAGGCTGCATTCAAGAAGTATAAGGCATCACAGAAGGAGCACAACAGGGAACTGTGTCAATTAAAGCAGAAAGAAGTGGGGAAAGCAGTAAGAATAGCAAAAGCCCAAACTGAGGAAAAAATAGGCAATTCAGTTAAGAAGGGGGATAAAACCTTTTATAGCTACATTAGGGAGCATAGAAAGGTTAAGGAGGAATAGTGAAGATTAAAAGGAGAGGAGGTGGGCAGAGGGAGACAGTGAAAAGGCAGAGATACTGAATGAATACTTTTGCTCAGTATTCACAAAAGATGAGGAGGAGTTACCTAAATCAGACAATAGAAGCACTCTGGGTAGGGGGGTTGACACCTGTCCATTTACAGAAGAAAGAGTCCTGAAAGAACTCCTAAAGCTCAAGGTGGACAAAGCAATGGGGCCTGATGGGATTCACTCCAGAATCCTAAAAGAACTAAGGGAGGACTTAGTGACACCACTGGCCACACTTTTTAACAAATCATGGGAGGATGGGGTGGTACCTGAGGACTAGAGGAGGGCAGATGTGATTCCCCTTCACAAAAGTGGGAGCAAGGCAGAAGCAGGAAACTACAGACCTGTAAGTTTGACCTCAGTGGTAGGGAAAATGATGGAATCACTTCTAAAAGAAAGACTTGTTGAGTACCTAGAGGCCAGCCGGGCACAGGACCCAAAGCAGCATGGATTTACAGCAGGAAGGTCATGTCAGATGAATCTAATTGATTTCTTTGACTGAGTAACCAAAGTAATAGATCAGGGAGGGGCCGTGGATATGGCCCACCTAGACTTTAGCAAGGCATTTGACACAGTCCCCCACAAAAGATTAATAATCAAGTTAGCCAGCCTGGGAGTGGGTCCCAGGGTGGTAGCCTGGGTTGCAAACTGGCTGCTCAACAGGACACAGAAGATAATAGTGAGTGGAACACATTCCAAAGAAAGGGGGGGTCACTAGTGGAGTACCTCAGGGCTCAGTACTGGGTCCAGTCCTCGAACATCTTTATAGGTGACATTGCAGAGGGTCTGGAAGGAAAGGTATGCCTCTTTGCAGATGATACAAAGATCTGTAACAGAGTTGATACACAAGGGGGGGTACAAAGGATGAGAAGGGACTTGGCAAGGTTGGAAGAATAGTCAGACATATGGCAACTTAGATTCAGTGCAAAGAAGTGCAAAGTAATGCACCTGGGAAACAAAAACCCAGGAGAAGAGTACACAATAGCAGGGGAGGTACTAACAACAACAAAAATGGAACAGGACTTGGGGGTAGTCATATCAGATGATCTAAAGGTTGGTAAGCAATGTGAGAAGTCAGTAAGGAGAGCAGGGGATATTGGGATGCATAGGAAGGGGCATCACAAGTAGAAAAAGGGAAGTGGTTATCCTTCTGTACAGACAGTTGGTGAGACCCCATCTGGAGTACTGTGTGCAGTTTTGGAGACCTCATCTATGCAAGGACATAGACAGGATGGAAGCAGTCCAGAGGAGGGCAACTAAAATGGTGCAGGGTCTGCATCAGAAATCATATGAAGAGAGACTGAGAGAGCTTAATATGTATACCCTTGATGAAAGGAGGGACGGAGGGACATGACAGAAATGTTCAAGTACCTCAAGGGAATCAACAAAGTCCAGGAGGGTAGCATCTTTCAGAAAAAGAGATGTGTAAGAACAAGGGGACACAATTTAAAGATAGAGGGGGGACGGCTCAGGGGTAATGTGAGGAAATCTTTTTTCACGGAGAAAGTGGTGGATGCGTGGAACTGCCTTCCTGGAGAGGTTGATGGGGCTAAAACAGTGGGGGAATTCAAACATGCATGGGGCAGACACAAGGCAATTGTAGTGGGGGGTGGCAGGAAGTAGGCTGTTGGTTAACTAGAATCTGCAGCTTATCCAGTAGGTAGGGAAATGGGCAGACTGGATGGGCCAAGTGGTCCTTATCTGCCGTCAAAGTCTATATTTCTATTATATTACATGTTTTTTTAGTTTTAAGTCACTTCTTTTTCTATATCTTTAATGCATTCTGTTGTGCACTGACCTGTGTGTTGCCTCCATTCCACAAAATCAGGTTCTCATTAATGAAGATGTCTTGTCCTGAAGGAGCACGAGAGTCAAAATGTCCAACATGCACAAACTTGGTGGTACTTCCATCAGGGGTGACCTGCCAATTTAGTATGTCGAACATAGCAGTAGAATCTCCATTCATGTCAAAAAACACCTTCTCACCTGCGTTGCCCTCAAAAACTACATTCTTCACATAATGGAGGAGCTGAAGATAAACAGAAATGTACACTGGAACTAAGTGATAGGTTGTGTCACAGTATAACATATCAATCTGTAACTCTTGGTATCGCCAGTTAACTAGGGATGGGAGAAGCGAATATATTATGCTGCACGTAATTTTATGTGAATTATGCCCACTTCGCGTAATTTTTTGCCGAGGTTTAATGCAAAATGTTGCCTTCGGAAAGGCAAAATTTCTCCTGCAGAAAGGTGAAATTTTGCCTTGCCTTGGAAGATGAAATTTTGCCTCTAGAGGTGGAATGCGCCTTTTAGATGCAAAATTTCACCTTCCAAGGTGACATTTTACCTTTCACAGTCGTAATTTTGCCTTGGTGAAAACAGCCAAAATTCACATTGCATTATGCCGTGTGAAATTGGCCACTTTGCTTCAATTTCACTGGCAAATTTTTAATTTGCTATATCTCTACATTTAACTATGTTACAAGGGTGCTGAGTAACAGGCTGTAACATTTCATGACAAGCCAACCAGTATACTCTCAGTAACTCTAGTTAACAATGTTAATCTTACTGTATCACTTTTGAACACATAATAAACATTGAATTTCTGGTGATATGACTACTGTAGAACCCTATTTATCTGAACCCCTTGGGGGACATCTGACTAGGTTGGATAAACGGGAGATCGAATAAACTGGAGTATCATAAAAATGACAGTAAAGGAATGGAAAATGAGTGGTACAGATGCAGAGTGACAATAGAGGCTAGATAAAAAATAATTGCATTTTATATAGACAAATTAAAATGTTTTAAAAAGACTCGAGTAATACAGTACTGTGTATTACTGAAAGTAATCAGTTAGAGGTTGTTGTTTCAAGTGGTCATACAACGTTCGGCAAGCTCTCTGCTGCATTGCTCTCAGCAGCATGACCTGCACTGGATCAGAGTCAGGCTGACTTTCTATGTAAAGTATGCATTTGCTGAACCGATCGACTGCCTCTGAGTATGTTGGCTGCACAGGGGGATTACTGTTTTCTTTTTCCTCATCAGTATCTTCCACCTATGCCTCTGTGCCTTCCTGCTTCTACACCAATTCAATGACCACCTCATCGGAAAGTTGCTTGTGTCCCAAGTCTCCCACATCACAATTCTCCCATTCTTCAATTGTGTCTTTGGATAGTGGGTTAGGCAGCAAAGCAACAAGTTTGTGCAGGTCATCATCACAGTCTGTAGGGGGCGAAAGATCAGGCTGATCAGGGCTGGATTATGGATCTTTGCAGGATGTTTGAACCCTACCTTTGATCCATGCTCTATGTATAGTTTCTTGCTGCACCAAGTCCCAAGCCTCCGCACACATGTGCACAACATCCTTAAGTGACAGTGCTTTTATTATGTCACTTGTAGGCAACTGTTGGTTTGCCTTTGACAGCAAAGAGTGGAGCAGTTTTTTTTCTGTATCCCGCTTAAAAATTTCTAAGATGCCCTGATCACAGGGCTGCAGTTTGCTTGTGATGTTTGCAGGGAAGAACATGCATTTTATAAAACCATCCCTAGTCCTCACATTGGCAAGTTTAGACTGGGCAGGCGAGTTATCCACAAGTAGTGGTGGGTGAAGTGGGCTTAATCTACTCCGTGAAGCATTTCTTGGAACAAAGGCGGATTCGCGGAGTGCTCTGCATTGCGAAGCGGAGTACTTCGCATTATAATGAGGAACGCGAAGTCCATTAGAAACACTGACTTTGCATTACTCCACCTCCTCAGGCCACTACTCTTCCAATCTTAAGACAAAGTACATCGGTGGCAGTTCACTTCGCCTCACTTTGCCTTGTTTTTGAGCTCCAAAGGCAAATTTTGCAGTGATTCGTGGGATTTCAGGTCACATGGGCTCTATATTGATCTGCACAGCCTCAGTTTGGGGTAGTATGAGTAGGAAGGAGTAGGAGACAGTGTGCTCTGATAGCTGTCTGTAATAGGAATCTTGTAAAAGTTGTTCAAAGAGCATTTGTGCTTTTTTTGCGGATCCAACTTTAGTTTATCGATTGTAGGAAACCCTCCTGTGCTCATATCATTGAGAGTTTTTGTTTTTTGTGTGTGGATTTTGAATGTTAATTTACAACATTGAGTGTGTGTGGTGAAAGACAGTGAAAGTGTGCTGTGGGGGAGGGGTGTATCTGTGGTGTAGGTAGATTTAAGTTGGAGAACTAGTGATTTCTTTGTTTTTTGGTTATATTTGTGTTATATAACTGTGTTAATGTACACATAGTAATATTTTCAGTAATAGTACAAATTTTCTTGCTGTTTGCTGCGTGGATGTGATGCAGCATTTCATAAGGTCAGGTTGTTTAAATTAGAAATTTACATTAACGTGGCATAGCACACTGAACATTTGCATTTGCGTCACATTCCTCGTTCAGCATTGTACACAAACTGTTCTGTGTTGTGTGCGAGTGTGTGTGCAGTGTTGCGTGCATCAAATAATACACCTTTTATTGTGACACAGACTAGTGTAAGTGCAACTAAGCACAGCAGTGTGAACCTGCTATCCACTGCAGCTGCCTGACTTTGTACTGCGATCGTGTTCTCTGTTCTTAGTTTTGCTGCTTGTAGTGACATAAAAATCAGCAATGTCTGTATTCAGTGCTCCTCCCCCACGTTCAAAAGGTATTTTTTACCAGACTGGATTGTTTTCGTGACCCCATCAGCATCACTGGTTACTGAAGTTGTTTTAATTCCGTGACAGTCTCAGAGTAGTCTCTTATCTGTTGCTGAAGCCACAGTTGTTTATTTTGCTTCACATCCAGCCAGCGTCCCTCCAGTCAGAAAGTGAATGTATCAAAATCTGAATTTGGTAATAATATTTGTGATTGATCCCCCAAAATGCCTGCAAAGAGATGTGCAAGCAAAGCTGTTTCTCGCCATGGCAATGTTGGCAGTAAGATGGTCTGTGGGCGTGGTAGCAGTATGCAGACGCAGAAGTGCATTGCTGATGTGAGGAAAGGTATTTCTCCTGCAATTTTTTTACAGCCCAATCAGTAGCTTCACCCATGGTTGGAGGAGATGATGTTTTCCCAGCCAGTGGTGTTAGTGCTACTGGTGATAGTGGTGGTGGAGGTAGTATTAGTATTGTTGCGTCAAGTTCTAATTCTGACCAGTGTACAGTATCCAAACATATTGAGTGTGAATCAGTGCAAGTGAGTGGCAGTGTAGATTATGTCATATTTCCCAGTAACATCCCAGTAACTGAACCTGAGGATTCTGATGATCATGTGAACGATAGCATACAATGTGATATTCCGTCCACCGTGGCACTTAACGTCATACATTTTCCATGCATTGATTCACAGTGTGGTGAAAAATATCATGTGATGGTGGTGTAGATGCTGATGATGAATGTGATGATGATGATGATGTTGCTGTTGTTGCAACATGCAGTCCACATTCTAGCATCCAAGCCAAAGATGTGGATGTGGGTGACGTTGATGAATATGATGATGATGATGTAATTGACCCCAGTTGGGAACCGGAGAAAAAGAAATTAAAAGTGGCTGTGTCTGAGTCTGTTTTCAGGAATCCCCCCTTTAAAAACTTGCAATCTACCATTTTTAGTTGATGATGACGATGATGATGACCCAGTAATCAATATGATAGGTAGTCATGGTGGTCAGTTGCAGTCCAGGTGTGCAGTGCCAGAAACATCATGTGCCCCCCCACTTCAGTGATTAAAATAACAGACTTAAATAAGCCACATCATCATAGACATGTTAAAAGCAGAGCATCTCACTCCCTTGTTTGGGATTTTTTTGTTCAAGATGCAAATGATGATTTAGTTGCAATCTGCCAGGTCTGCCATGTGCGTGTGAGTCGAGGTAAAAAGGGGAGCCATCTGGGGACAGGAGGACAGCATACGTATCTTAAGAATAGGCACTTGGCTCTGTGGACCCAGCACAAAACTGGCAGCTAATACCACAGTGGGGCATTCACCCGTGTCACCGGCAACCATAGCCAGCATTGTATCCCTTCCATGACTGTTAAGCCCAGTAGGAAATTAAACGAGTGCAGTAGTGCAGTAATAAGAGCAGAAGATTACTACAGGCATGATTAGGAGTAGGACCATAATGACTTTGAAATGTTGTCCAGTGCTGGTGTCAGTAGCAGTTTTTGTGGTGGTGGTGGTGGTGAATGCAGTATGTCTAGTTCAAGTGGTACATCAACCCCGGTTGGCAAATCTGGCAAAATAACATCATTTCTGGGTTTCTCATCATCACCTGTGCAACCGTCTTCATCAAATGTCCACACTCCACCCCCTGCCAATGTCATTCATCACAGAGCACAACCATTTGTGACCAACAACACACCACGTTTAAAATGTTTAAGTCAGCCCATGTTACAGAGTGTTTTTAGGCAGAAGCTGAAGTATCCCCTAATCATACAGCGTCACATGAACTTAATGCTGCTGTAGCGGAAATGCTGGCAATTGATCTTTTGCCCTTCTCCTTTGTGGAGAATTCTGGGTTACGGCGGTTTGCTGCATGTGCCTGTCCAAAATGGAAAGTCCCATCCAGGACATACTTTTCTACCCGTGCTGTCCCTGAGTTGTCCTGCACTGTGTCCCACTCAGCAAGACATGCCCCTCAACATTCCTCCTCTCCATTCATCCATTTAAGTATAGATATGTGGACAAGTGGCAAAAAAGCGGGGAGTTCATATCTGTGTATAACTGCGCACTGGGCGCAGGTGCCGGGGGTAGTTTGTGATGTTGGTAGTGTGAATAATCAGTGTAGTAAGGTGGATTATCATGGTAGCAATCTTCCTGGAATTCACCAGCATACAACAATTGCTATTCACAGTGTGACCTTTTCACACACTGGTGAGAACATATTGGACATGGTACTGACTGAAACTGACAGATGGCTAAACCCTCTGTCCCTGAGAGCTGGGTTCATAACAAGTGACAGTGGGTCAAATGTGGTGAAATGCATCACTAATGGTGTTTTTTTTCGTGTTCCATGCATGGCCCACTGTTTAAATATTGTGGTTCAGGAGTTTTTGCAGCATGCTGATATAAAGGAAATGCTGACCATTGCATGACATATCTGTTCTCACTTTTCAAGATCTGGAAAGGCCCGTGACCAACTGCGGCAGTTGCAGATACAAAACAGCCTGCCTCAGCACCACTTGAAGCTGGAAGTTGTCACCTGATGGAACTCCACTTTATACATGGCAGAGAGGTTGCATGAACAATACAAAGCCATCTCAGAATATCTTGTTATGTACACTAGCCGTGACAGTTCTGGGGCCTTCATGTCTATGACAACTGAACAGTGATGCCTCATGGACTCTGTAACAACAATTTTGCGGCCTTTTGAACATGCCACACAGGCAGTGAGTGGTGAGTCTGCCTCCATTAGCCAATCAATTCTACTGCTGCGGGTGCTGAGGCAGACATTGATGAATGTACAGCATAGCCTTGATGTTGCCAGAGATGGTGGTAGCAGTATGTTGCTGCAACACATGCTGACAGAATTTGATCATAATCAGCATGTTGTGAGCATTCAGCGTAGTGACATCTTTGCCATAGCAACAATGCTGGACCCCCCGATACAAATGTGGAGTTGCATTAGTACTGGAGGGAGGGCCTGAAGAGGTAAAAAATATCAGTGGTCAACTGGTGCGCTTGGTTCATGGGGCATAGAAGTCATGTGCCAAGGTCAGCAAACCTCAGCAGCATAATCTGGCTGAATGTGCACCTGGAGGACCATCAAGCATATTCTGCAATCAATCAATCAAAATTTTTATTTATCCAGGCGGGCACCATTGAGCAAGGCTCATTTGCAAGGTGGACCTGGTCATGAATACATCAAAGTACAGTACAGAAGCAGGTATACAAAAAGCAATAATATACAAGGAAGAAAAAGTATATACAGCGTATACAGTATAGTAAAAGGTTGAAATAAATTAAAAAAAAAACAGCATTATTTTACAATTGAAGAAGTCAGCAGATGTACAATTAACCAAAGGAATATAGGGGTTATTAGCAGGGATCTTTTGAGTGAGGCAGCCGGCAACTACACATATAGGGGAAAGAGGCCGTATATGGCGTGACAGGTTAGAGAGATAAAGAAGAGGGGGGATATATTACCGACGACTGTGGGAAACATTGAGCTAAAACCACAGAAAGTGACGATGGCTGTTGTGTACTTGTTTATTATGATAATGACAGAGGAGGGGTAGATAATTGGGACACTACTATGGATGGGGTGGGATTTTAGCCAGGCTGGAGCGGACAGGGAAGGGTGGGTGAAGCAGGAAGAGTTAATAGGGAAAGAGTGAGAACCAGGGGTAGAAACATGGCGAATATCAGGATGGAAAGGTGGAGTTACGGAATTTGTGGGCTAGTGGTGAGGAAAACATTTGCAAGGTGCTTTCATGTAGCGATCATAGAGTGCCTTGAAGATATTCAGGTTAACAGGGCAGCTCAGCTTCAAGTTCCTTTGTAAACCGTTCCACAATGTGGGTAAAAAGAAGCTTAGAGCAGCTTTGCTGAAACAAGTTTTGACCCTTGGAACTTGGAAGGCAAATAGGGAATAGCTCCTTAGAGCTTAGGTGCCTAACACACTCCGGGGAATACAATCTGAGACAAATGAGGGGAGCTTGTTGGTCACTGCTCTGAAGGCTCATAGAGCGGCATTTCTATTCCTTCTATAGTGAAGGAAAGTCCAGCCTAACGATGAGTACAGGGAGCAGTGGTGTGTGGAAAGAGGAAGGCCAGTAATGAACCTGATAGCTCTGTGGTAGAGGGTATCCAACTTAGCCAGTGCAGAGGCAGTGCAGTGGCTGTAGAGCAGGTCCGCGTAATCTATTAAAGATAGGAAGGTAGCTTGAACCAGTTGAATCTTGGCCTCCTTTGTGAACATGTGGTTAATTCTCTAGAATAGTCCTAATCTTTGCCTTCGTTTCTTCTGTAGTTCTTCGAGGTGGTCAGCGAAGGAAAGTTTATGATCGAGCCGAACTCCTAAATATTTGAATTTAGCTACATACTCTGTTTTTTCTCCCAGAACAGTGGTAATTTGTGGGATAGCCCCCCCCCCAGCAGGAATTGCCACATGCATGGAGGAGGAGAAGAGCATGGCTTTTGTCTTTTTCAAATTGAGCAAAAGATTTTTGTTTATGAGCTGGTATTGTAGAAGGTTAAATTCAGCTTGGAGGTCTTCACAGGCTGCTTCCGCCGTGGGACGACTCAAGTACAGTACAGTGTTGTCTGTGAATAAGTGGATGTTGGCTTTTTTGATGGGGTCATTGATGTTGTTAATGTAGACTGCAAAGAGGAGGGGACCAAGTATAGAGCCCCGGGGCATGCCTCTCAGCATAGGTTTTAATGGAGAAAGATCACCTTCAGCTTTAACCTGCTGTTTCCGTTCTTCAAGGTAGTCTGCAAACCAGCACATAGATTTATAGTCCAGGCCTAAGGTGCTTAGGGAGGAACGAAGCAGGCTGTGATTGACTGTGTCGAATGCCTTACTAAGATCCAAGAAAATGGCACAGACGCGCTTCTTGTTGTCAAGGTCTAGGAGCCAATCATTGGTCACCTTAGCTAGGGCTATTATGGTGCTGTGCTTTGCTCTGAATCCAGACTGAACCAGGTTTAATAGGCTTCTGGATTGCAAGTATTCCCCTAGCTGGCCACACACTATTTTTTTCTAGTAATTTAGACAGGATGGGGAGGAGGGAGATCAGTCTGTAATTATTTAGATCGCAGGGGTCACCTGCTTTTAAGAGAGGGATGACATGGGCTATTTTCCATTGAGGGGGGACGCTACCCCCTGAGAGTGACATGTTGAATAGAGTGGGTGATTGGCACCCATAGCATGGTAAGCAATTTTCAGATAGTATGGCTCTATGAAAGTCAGAGCCTGCTCCCTTCCTGGTGTCCAGTTACAGCAGTAGGTCTTCCACCTCTTTTAGAGAGACAGGCAGGAGGGAGAAGGCCTCCTCGGTAGAGGAGGACTCGTGGGTTGGTGGACCCTGAGCTTTGCGGAGGTCATTGGCAGGGGAAGTATCAAATGCTAGCCCTGCCATTGCAAAATGGTTATTGAGGGCTTCCAATATCTCCGATTGGTTAGAGATAACGCTGCCACCAGACTTAATTTTTTCTAGAATGGGAATACCAGGTGCATGTCCAGACATGTCTTAATGTTTTCCAAAGCTTTGAAGGATTCCTTGAGGCAGAGGCTAGCTCCGAATGATAGTAGGCAGCCTTGGCTGCTCTGACCAACTTGGTGCACTTGTTGCGTGCTCTCTTAAAAAGACACCAATCCGAGTCGTTCTTGCTTCTTCGGGTTTTTTTCCATTTAGTATCCCTTTCTAACAGGAAAGGGGAAGGAGACTGTGTTCCAGGTGGTCTGTCATCCAAAGTGGGTAGTGTCAACCCACTTTGGGAGGCTTTGTCCCAAGTGGGTATTTGTGAAATAAATGATTCGGGAGAACAGGATGATGCATCAACAATTGACTTAGTGCAGCACAGAGAATGATTGAGTCATATTTGTCTGAAAACAGGCATCTGACAATAACTGAAGATCCTCTTTTGTACTGGAGTGGAAAGGTCAGTAAATGGCCAGAGCTGACTGCAGTGGCACTGAAGTACCTCACATGCCCACCCTCCAGTGTAAGTGTTGAGAGGGTATTCAGCTCAGCAGGTGCAATAGTCATGTATCGTCGGACAAACCTGTCTCCTTCAAATATTAGTTTGCTAACATTCATTAAAATGAATGAGAGGCACATACCAGCACAGACTGCAACCTCGGTATTCATACCCTGGCCTAGTCATGGTGGTCTTGCTGATGTGGAAATGGAGCATTCTGGTGGCACTGACAGTGGCTGCCTGAAACGACCCAGCACTGACATAGATGATGACACAATGGAGAAAGAATTTCCCAGTGGTCACACTTCAGACATCGATGACTGTGAGGGAAGTTTTCTTTATGAAGATGATGATGTGGTTAATGGCAGGTTTTAACTGCAGTATTTAAAAGGCAGTGTGCACCCCCAGACCACCACCACTGGGACTGATATTATCCAAGTCTGCCACCATGAGTCTGTCTGCCCCCCATGGACCACCACCACCACTGGGACTGATGTTATCCAAGTCTGCCACCATGAGTCTGCCTGCCCCCCACAGACCACCACCACCACCGGGACTGATGTTATCCAAGTCTGCCACCATGAGTCTGTCTGCCCCCACAGACCACTACCACCACCACCACAGGACTTATATTATCCAAGTCGTACCACCACCACCACTGGGACTGATGTTATCCAAGTCTGCCACCATGATTCTGTCTGCCTCCACAGACCACCACCACCACCACCGAGACTGATGAGTCTGTCTGCCCCCCATGGATGACCACCACCACCAGGACTGATGTTATCCAAGTCTGCCACCATGAGTCTGCCTGCCCCCCACAGACCACCACCACCACCGGGACTGATGTTATCCAAGTCTGCCACCATGAGTCTGTCTGCCCCCCACAGACCACTACCACCACCACCGGGACTTATGTTATCCAAGTCTGCCACCACCACCACTGGGACTGATGTTATCCAAGTCTGCCACCATGATTCTGTCTGCCTCCCACAGACCACCACCACCACCACCGAGACTGATGAGTCTGTCTGCCCCCCCATGGATGACCACCACCACCAGGACTGATGTTATCCAAGTCTGCCACCATGAGACTGTCTGCCCCCCATGGGCCACTACCACCACCACCGGGACTGATGTTATTCAAGTCTGCCACCACCACCACTGGGACTGATGTTATCCAAGTCTGCCACCATGAGTCTGTCTGCCCCCCCCATGGACCACCACCACTAGCTTCTTAATATTTAAACCATAAAGTGAGTATGTGCACTCATGTTTGTTATGCTGCCTCACTTTCTTTAGTTGTATGTTTTGTCTTCTGTAGCTTTTCAGAGCGTTAGTGGTAAAACACGTACAGTACACTTCTTTTGTTTCTTTTACAGGGTAACAAAAAAAGGCTCCATTGCTAAAACTCATTGGGAATGATGCTGTAGCTGTACCATACAGAGAGGAACTGATGGAATATCCATTTGAAATCCATTCTAGTAAGTATGAAGATTTTATTTCATCCGTTTCATTGTTTTGAAAAGTCTGCTTTACTTACTTGACTAATTTTTTTCATGTATGAATAAAATGAGCACGTCTTCCAATATTGTTCGGACCAGCTTTGTATTAATTTGCAGCTGCTTTTCAATAACTATTATTCTGTGGTGTCATAAAACACTGCCTGGAGCATAACTGTTAATTAACAACAGAAGTGATATATGACAACTACTTGATGTGATGGAGAAAAGCAGAGGAAAACAATAACAAAGACCTCGTCAGCACCAATTTAAAAGGAATCTCCTTTCATTATTTCACACATGAAAAAAGGTAGTACAGTAGACTCAACTACTGCAAATTATCGTTTCATTCCAGTCAGTCAGGATGTAAGTAAAGGAAGTTGTAACATAGCATTAGAAAATATAGGTCAGAGTTCTCAACAGATTGTTGCGCTGCTGCTTTATAGAGATTCATCACATTACATAGTTATGGTGATGCATATAAACTAATATGTGGGGTCATTATTACCACTGGAATATTTCTTGCTCCACAGAGTGCAATATATTTCTGTGAAAACCACCCATAATTTGATTACAGTGAGTCACGTGACGGAGGAATTACCAATCAGAAAAGCCACCCACATTCTGTCACCCTTTCTCAGCAACATTAAGAAGTGATGCCAGGGGGAGCGCAGGTGCATGCTCCACTATAGTGAATGTCTGGCAGCTATCCCAACCAATGTTTCCTTATGATATAAGGTTCACTTTGTGGTGAAATGTGGGATGTTTCCACTAACAAGGCTCTTCTTACTGGAAACGTGGCCAACATTTCACCACAAACTGACCATTATAACATAAAGAAACATTCAGAAACCTGCTGGACAATCGGATATTCACTGTAAGGAGCACACACACGCACTCTCCCTGCCATCATGTCCTAATGTTGCAGAGAAGGGAGGCAGAATGTGGGCAAATTTTCAGAACTGGAATTCCTCCATCACGTGACACACTGTAATGAAATTACGCCTGCTTTTCATAAAAATCTATTGTACTATGTGGTGCAAGAAAGATTCCTCTGGAAGGGAAAATGTATATGATTAAACAATAACAAAGAAAAAACACACAAAAAAGTACAACACAGTAGTGGGATGGGGTTAGGGGTGGGTGTGGGTGTGGGGGGTCAGAAAACAATTCCCTCACTTACTATGGCCGTGGGATGCCATGGTGGTCCAGCAGCAGGTGCAGCATTGAAAGTATTTGTTGCTGCTTTGCTTCCACTATGTTAAACTGCTGCTCCAAAGCACTGAAACGCGCATTGTTTTCTGCGAGCGCTGCCCACACCAGGCCATGGTCAGACTGGCTTGCAGGGACTGTGGCGGGGTCTACTGCAGCGGGTAATCCAGGTAGAGGGGCTGGTGGTAGACAGGGTGGTGCTGGTGACTGTGGCGGTGGTGGTGGTGATAAAGCAGCTGATGTAGTAGTCCTCCTCCTCCGGCTGCAGCAGTGACTGCTGCAAGGCTCATCTCCCACCCCAGCAGCACCCTCAACCACCCTCAACCACTGCCATGGAAGGACCAGCGGGTGGACGCCTGGCCCCTTCCATGGCAGCCTGTCACTCTGCCCTGTGGTGGTTCAGCATGTGGGTGCACTGGCCACAGGTCCCCAAATGTGTCCCAGGGGGGCCATGACACACCAGCACACCACACACATGGCACTCCACCACTGTGCTGTCTCCCCCCACACACTGGGGAGCTGTGGGGGGGACCAGACACAGTCCGCACACATTGGGCACGAGTCCCACCACCACCTACAATTGCCGGGGCCACCTCCTGTGGCTGTGGAGGTGGTGGAGGGGGTGTTGCTCAAGCCCCAACAGCTGCTGCTAGTTGTGGTGGTGGTAGTGGCGGAGAAGGTAGACATGCAACAGCCACCAGTGGCACTGGTGCTGCTGCTGCTGCTCCTGTTGCTTCTGCAGGGGAAGCAACACCGGCCAGGAGTCTGGAGTGGTCCAACATCACATGACAGCCCTGCCCCCCATGGGTATGCACTCTTCCCCTCCTAACGCACCCACAAGCTAGCGACTCACCTTCTCCAACGTGACCCTCCATCCTCCTGAGTCCACTTTTTTTCATTCAAAGTTTATTAAAGTTTTCACATTAGCCAACAACACAAAATAAAATACATACATTACATCTAAAATTAAACAGAAAAACCCTCAAAAGACCCTCCCTCCTTGCCCCTCCCTCCCCTTCTAACAGGCCACTTTCTACTGAAAAAAAAACCAAAAAAAAAAACCAAGGAAGAAAAAGGCACTTACCTCTAATTCTGTACCTATCCAACTACACCCTCCCACCCCGGGCTGGCATGGTTAACACTTATTCAGTCCATAGCCCCTCCACCTAAAACTTGCTCCTCTACACATTTTGAAGTGAATATAGTGTTAGTAATGGATCCCAAATTTGATTAAACCTCTTCATTCTATTCTTAACACTAGCCACCATTTTTTCTACCCTGAGATTGTTCAGGAATTCCCTCAACCACTCCGCATATGATATCTCCTCAGTATCTTTTCAATGCCTAAGCACTAATTTTTTAACTGACATGGCTATTAGTGCCCTGTGGTATTTACGAACATTTATTGGGATATCGGAGTAATTGCCTAAAAGGCATATTTTATCATGAACAAATCATTAAGACCTAGTAAAGGGATCTGCTCTCAGCAATCTGTGACTAAAGGGAGCTATCTTGAAGCAGGACCAGAAAATGTGCATCAAGTTGCCATCCCCATGGCACACCTTGTACAGATAGGGAAGAGACCAGGCCAAATTTGGCATTTGTGAGGAGTAGTATAAATTATGTAATATCTGAAATTGCATAAGGCAGGCCTGTCTTGTGTAATAAAATGGGGCAACAACTTGCAGAGGTTCACCCAATTGAAAAGGTATCTCGGGAGAAGCTGGGCCCGATAACGGAAGGTCCAAAAGGTTGGATAAATCCAATCATACAAAACCGAAAATTTTCGACACGCATGTGGAAGCCAAGCCATTTGGGCCAGCTCTCCCTGAAAGTGGAGACCCTAGACAACGGAAACAGTCCTATAACTTTCACAAACAAATGGCGTAACTGAAAAACTTTAAATACATTAGAAGTTGGAATCTCTAATTTAGCTAAAATCTCCATGGACGACAACCAGTTCCCTCCTGCAGCATCCCAGAGGCCCGAGAGGCTAACCTCTCCAGCCTGCAGGAGCCACAAGGGGGGAAGAACCCTCCCATCTATTCTAAGATTAGGATTACCTAACAACGGTTGGTCCAAATCTAAACAGTGATTGTACTTAATAAAATTACAAAATTGGGAGTGTACTTTTACAGATATTGCAATCGGAGAGGAATGCAGCTGCTTAGGAAGATATTTAAGCTTCGTATATAACAAAGAAACCGGAGAAAGATTATAATGTTGAATTTGTGCCAATTCAATCTTAAACCATAAAGGTTCATAATCAGTGGGTTCCAGACACCATGCCTTTAACCCATCTTAGATACTTATTCACATGGCTGGCCCAGAAGTAAAGAGGCAACATGAGGCAAGGAAGCCACCCTTAATTTTAGGAGCCGCCTAGCTTATGGAAAGCCAAATGGGGATGTTTTCTAACCCAGATAAAATTAACAAAAATATTATGCACCTTCTTGAACCATGGTAACGGCAGCCACAAATTTGCGTGACTAAGTGGGTAATAGAGACGGGGAAAAATATTCATCTTTATAAAATTAATTTTACCCCATAAGATAACGGAAGATGGGACCATCTGTTAAGGTCTTGTGTAATCATATACAGTAAAGAATCCACGGTTTTTTTTCAAAAGAGCATCTCACTGCTTGTGAGAACAATACCTAAATATTTCAATGAATCCTTTACCCAGGCCAATCCCAGCTCACTAATCTCGTGTTTCATCACTCTCTGGTTAAGAGGAAATACCTATGTCTTCTCCACATTTAACTTAAAATTGGAAAATGAACTATACTCATTTATAATTTCCAGCATGTGTGGTATAGACTCTCCAGGATGGGAAATTTGAAGTAGTAAGTCATCTGCATACACCGATACTTTCATTTCTATATCATGTATGGCTATACCACGGATCCTGGAACAGGCAGGGGCTCCAGGTATAAATTAAAAAGTAAAGGCGATTAGGGGCAGCCCTGTCTAGTACTGGAACCCAGAGAAAATAAATCTGATATGTTTCCATTACAAGAGACCCAGGCCGTGGGGGCTTTGTAAATTGCCCCTATCCAGGATTGAAATTCTGAGGGGAAACCAAAAGGATATGTCCGGAAGAGGAAATTCCAGTCTACCCTATCAAATGCCTTCTCGGCATCCAGGGACACCAAGGCAGCTGGGAACTCTGCATCCCTGGACACCGAGAAGACATGAGCCAGAGTACATAAATGATCACTGGATGACCTCCCCTTCATGAAACCCACCTGTTCTGGTCCAATTAAAACAGGCAGGACAGTGCTAATATGATCTGCAAGGAGTTTACACAGAATTTTTATATCCTGGTTTAACAAAGATATAGGCCTATAACTAGCCATAAGTTCCGGCACTCTGCCGGGTTTGGGCAATAAGATTATTAATGCTTCAAATAGTGCTTTGTCCGTGTGATCACCAGCAATAATTTGTTGAAAGAGATCAAGAAGTAAAGGGGCTAATTGCTTTGCAAACATTTTATAAAAATTAGGTGAAAAAATGTCTTTGCCCGGAGATTTGTCTAAGGGAAGATCTTCAATAACTTTAATAATTTCTGCCTCCGTTATGGGAGCACACAGAGAGATTTGCTGTCTTTCTGAGAGAGAAGGCAGATGTGATTCGGCCAAAAAATTATCTATATCCATTAAGGATGGAGAATTTGCCATTGGAGTATATAATAATTGAAAAAATTTATGAAATTCTGCTGTAATATCTGTTTGCTTATTCAACAATACCCCCTCAGCTGACCGAATTGAGGCAATAAACCTGGCAGATTCTTGTTGCTTAACTCTTGCAGCAAGTAAATGACTGGCTTTCTCACCCTGGTCGATATAGGTAGCATTTGACTTCAAAATCAGGAATTCTGCCTTCTCCCTTAGGAGATCCAGGTATGCATCTCTCAATTTTACAAGTTCCAGATGGGCTTGTTTGGGCGAGTGCAGAGACATGCTCATCTCAATTGACCTAATCCTAGAAAGCAGGTGGACCAGACGTTGTTCCCACTCTCTCTTCCTCTTAGATGCTACCCCAATAAGTAAACCCCTCAGATACACCTTTAGGGCACCCCATTCCATATCAGGTTTCCCAGTAGACTTGGAATTGGCTAACATGAATTGTGTAATGTGATCACTCACATATTTCACTATATTTGGATCCTTAAGGAGTTGGTTATTAATTTTCCAATGTCCCTCCAACTTTGGAATAGTGGAAAAGGAAAACCAACATGAAATGACAGAGTGATCCGAAGGGGGCCCTGGATGAATGGCCTAGTCAATCACCCCCGATATTAATCTTTGAGAGATCATAATATAATCAATTCTTGAAGATGTTTTATGAACTGGGGAAGTGAAAGTATAACCCCTTTCCAAGGGGTGCATAACTCGCCAGACATCACAGAGGCCCACTTTGTCCCACATATCTTTCAACACCCTCTGGGCAGGGGAGAGACCTCTAAATCTATTACTTGAGCAATCTATATTGGGATCAAAAGCTAAATTTAGGTCCCCACCCAAAATCATTGGGACTGCTAGGAAAGGAGTTAAAGCATTAAGTAGTTCCATAAAAAATCCTGGAGAGCCACAATTTGGACCATATATGCTCCCTAATAAAATCTCAAAAGCATTTATTCTACCCAGCACTAACAGATACCTACCCTGAACATCTCTGACTATTTTAGAAGATGAAAATGGAACATTTCGCTTTAATAAAATCATTACACCACAACTTTAGGTGGTGCTTTCCGATGTATACACTTGACCAATTTGCTGCCTTCTCAACTTAAGTTGTTCCGAAATCAATAAATGGGATTCTTGGATAAAGGTAATATCAGAGTTTAGCAGCTGCAAATGTTTTAAAATTTGGTATTGTTTTAATTTCTGTCTGGCTCCCTTGACATTCCACGTGGTAAAGACTAACTGACTACCCATATAACTGAGGTGAATATTTATAAGAGACTTTGAGCGGTACCTTAGAAAAGGCTACTTTCAATTGAATATTGACCAGAAAATCCATGCAAGCCCAATCCCAAAATCTACCTTCCCCCTCCTCAATCCACCAAAAAACTGCAACCAGCTCTTAAAGTAAACAAAAATCATTGCAAAGACCCTGTCCCCCCCTTCTTCCCCTGCTACTGGAATCTACAATCAGCAGAGCACCTTACTACGCTCTCCTCCCCCAGATTCCCGACTCCCTATTACACCCACCCTGTGAAGTAACTTTGAAGCTAATATCAGTAAATATTGACACAGGGGCCGTGGCTTAAAACATCTTGAACAACCCACACCCTTCCAACCAGTCTACCTTCCTTGGAAAACTAAAAGGCAAAAATAATTAATATATGGAGGCACACAGTTAATCACCCCCTGACTTCTTAACTTCCAAATTGCCTAAAGAAGATAAGTATCTCCCTATCCAATCCCTAGGATGATAACAAGCTACTAAGCAACGCACTTCAATATCAGTGCAATCTATTTTACAAAACCTAAAGAAAGTTTCCCAGGAGATATATTGCAGCTCAGCCTGCATCTAATCCCTAACCTCGGGTACCTCAATCACTATCCTCCAGCAATGGCATACACAAAGTCAAACCCACGGCGTGAGTTGATTCCCACACTCTAGCTTAAGGCAAATTAACTCCTTTAAAACTAAATTAAAAAACCCTTTAACAACCACGCCAGGCCAGGAGTAAATCTTAACTCAATATAGGTTGCCCCCATTATAGAGGCAGAGAAAGGAGGAAGAACTAACCAGACCGGTCTCCAGAAAAAACGTTACTAAAATAAAATAAAAAATAAAAATAAAAAAAAAACAATGGAGAAAAATCATCAAACCAACTAGTTTACTCTCTCACCTCTACTCTCCCCTGTAAGGTGGGCCTAAGGCAATGGTAAACTCCCATATCCAAGATAGTATTGAATCCCTAAACAGTGCACAAGTGAAAGGGGAAACAACACTAGAAAAACAGGAAACTATGTTTTATAACAATGTACTGAACTCCCACGCATTGAATCTTCCTAACTATCAGTGATTCTAATTCTCTCCCATAAATTAGATTATGTACAGTTTTGAAGAGGTAAAATAACAATGCTGTCAACTGAGTAAAAGGGAAATCAAGCTGAGCTCCGCATAAATGAGTGTGCAAAAGAAAGTCCATTCTCCGAAGGGCACTCCGCTGCGAACCTCTTCTTCGGTTATGACCCAACATAATTGGACTACTTCCACTTAAATGCTCGGGGCTCCCTCTTGCGACCATAACTGGTTACAGCAGATCTTATAAGGAGACCGCACCAAAAAGAAAGCAACAACAGAAAAAGTTCTCGAGTCTCATACCACAAGTGATAAAGTCTTAGTTAACTTAAAACCAAGCCTGATCTCGGCTGAATTTAGTAATAGCTGTAACACAAGTAAACTTGAATTGCCCCATACAACACTTAGGAAACAAAGCCCCGTTTATAAAACAGAAAGTCTCACTGGAGAACCCCATTAAGGACTCGGATGTAGAAATTCGTCTCTGGGGCAGCACAAGCCTTTAAGTCCTTGGCTTAAACTGCCGTTACCAACTTTGAGCATTACAATAAAATTAAATTAGGTTGCAGCTCTCTCTGGCTTCTATTTTCTTCTACCCCTAGTAGAAATCGAGATCATACCAGTGCATAACTACATCATGGATCTTTGAACAGGTCAGGGAAAGCCTTTCTTAGCTCCTTAGCTGCAATTTCGGGGTCATCAAAAGAGGACCAAGAACAGGAGATCAGAACCCCCAGCTTAGCGGGGTACCCCATTCGGAACTTAATACCGGCGGCAATTAATTTTGAGACCAAAGGATGAAATGCTGCTCTTTTTTGCCTGACCGATGCTGGAAGATCCTGTGCCACCCTAATTTTAGAGCCTTCCCATCTTACTTCATGCAACTCTTTTAACTTTCTGGAAAAAATGTTGCCGTTCGAGGTAATTCAAAAATCTGAAGATTAGGGGATGAGGAGGCGCTCCCACCGGTGGCATTGGTCGAAGGGATCGATGTGCCTGCTTAACAGTGTAACTCGGCCCAAATGGCGATGGGCCAGCCAGCTTTGTTATCATTTTTTGAATGAACAGCACCGCATCCGACCCTTCCTCTTTTTCTGGGAGACCGATGAGGACCGCATTGTTTCTGCGGCTACGGCCCTCCAGGTCCTCAATTTTCACCTCCAATCTTGCCATTCTTTGGCGAGTAGCCACAATTTCAGGTTCAGCTTTCTCAACTCGTTTCTCTAGTGAGCAAATACCGGCCTCATTGTCTGTCGCCCAGCTGGTGCACTTCTTCTAAAACTTGGGCAATACTTTTAATTTCCGAAGTAATCCTACCCAGCTCTTCTTTGAAAGGAGTGAATTCTTGTAGAAAGCGTTGTAAGGTAAGAGGTTGCTGGTCGGGCGTGGAAGTTTCTAGTGAGGATTCCTCTGCACCACTCGAGGTTCTGGATTTTTTTAGGGGCCTTCTCAGGCGATGTTGGAGGGGTATGCTTCGAGAAGTTTCTCCTCATTCTCACCTCCATACACCCGAATTTCGGCTGCGTGCAGTGACAGAACCTTTTCTAAAACTTCCAGATAAGGTTTAAAGGCATTTATACCAGTTGTTTTAGTAAAATTAGTGAAAAAATAAGTCGGGAGGCTGGAGCAGTGTTAAAGAGCTACTCACTGGTGAGCTGCATCACGTGCCCCCCCCGAGTCCACTTGACGACACACACACACACACACACACACACACACACACAGTGGACACACACACACACACACACACACACACAGTCACACACACAAAACAAAACAAAAACAAAACTTATACAAAAAAATTCACTGACAAAAAAACACTAAGGCAATACAAAAACTAAATAAAATAGCTTTTAAAAAAGCTGTTTGTTTGTGCTGGTTCTGGCAGTAAAAAGAAACGAAACCAAAGCAAATTCCTCTCCTCTCACAATTTTGCTTTCTCCCTCTACAAATGCAAAGGAGAAAGTGAAACTGCTTCTCTGACTCACTTCCTTCCTGCCTGGCTAAAGTATGTGACTTACAGTACTGCAAGCCATGTAATGTGCCTATTTTCTTCTCACTTTGCCTTACTTTGCTTTAAGGCATAATGGCAATGTGAAGTGGTAATAATTATAACGTGAAGGGAGCACTTTATGGTGTCCACTTCAAGCTGTGCTCCACGGACGCAAAGTGCCCACTTCACGTCCACTTCATGGGTGGATTAATAATTCGCTGCATCTCTATCCACAAGCAGAATGGCACGGAAGCACAGTCCTTTGCTTCCTAGATACTGAGTTAGGCAACAGAGCAGCAAGTTTGTGCAGGTCATCATCACAGTCTGTAGATTATGGTCTCCAAGGAGGAAAAAGATCTGGGAGTGGCAATAGATGCCAATATGAATCACTCAGAGCAATGCAGGAGAGTGGCAGCTAAGGCAAACAGAATGCTTTGCTGTATTGCTAAGGGGGTAACGTCGAAGAGGAGGGAGGTTGTAATACCCCTGTACAATTCCTTGGTGAGGACACACCTGGAGTACTGTGTGTAGTTCTGGAACCCTCACTTAAAGGGGGACATTATTCTACTGGAGATAGTCCAGGGGACAGAGTTGAAGATTATTCATGGACTGGGGGAAAAGTCCTATGAAGTTACGTTTTTGGAGCTGAACATGTACTCCCAGGAAGATAGAAGGAACAGGGGGTCGTGACAGAGGCCTTTAAATATTTGAAGGAGATCAGTAAGGTAAGCACAGAGGGTTTGCTCAAATTGAGAGGGGAAGGGGCTATGAGGGGTCACAGCCTAAAACTGCTTGAGGGGAAGAACAGCGAGGAGGTGAGGAGACATTACTTCACAGAGAGGGTGATGCCACCTTGGAACATGCTACCAGAGGAACTGATGCAGGTGGAATCAGTGGGTGGATTTAAGATTGGCTGGGACATGTTTATGGGCAAGGTTCAGGTAGGGAGGTAGGTGAACTTCAGGATTACTCTAGAGGAGAACCAGGGAGCAAGTGAAGGGGGGGGCAGCAGCAGAATATATAACTGTGAGCTGCATCTTGGGCAGACGTGATAGACTGTAAGGCCTAATCTGCTGGCAACCTAGTATGTTAGTACTGTATGTTAGATGGCTCTTAACTTGAGGAATGAACTGCTCTTTGAACCACCTGGAGAATATGGAACTGTCCATTCAAGCATTGTGTTGTGTTGTGCCTCATAATGCACTGGTAGGGCACTCATACTGATGTACTTAAAACAATGAGGCTGGCGAGATTTTCCCAACAGAACCAGATTAAGTGTATGTGTTCTGGCAACATTAACACACCCAGGATAGTGACTCAGTCTTTTACTTTTTTGAAACTGGGATCCTCTCCCCCTCACCCTGTATGCTAATCTGTGACCTGGCAAGCAGCACCAGAAAAGCCTGGTCTCATACACATTTTGGTCTGGGGTGAGACCTGTAGCTTCAGCAACATCCAAAAAGATTTCAATAAATGGCGAGATCTCCTGCTCAGCAGTGCTGAGCTGCTCACCACAGAGGTGCAGTTGGCAAATTCCATGCATCTGCTTATAGCGTGTTAACCGCCCCTCACTGGCTGCAAAGGGGACAGTGTTGCCCAGCAAGAGTAACACATGAGTGTCTTTTATTTTTAGAAGGAGATCAAAAAGTGGTGTCCTCTTCTCACGCTCTTATAGGAACCACAAATATAAAGCAGAGTCCCACTGCTCATCCTTGCAGGAGCACGTATTCTCATGCGTTTCAGCACCTGATGCCATCTCCATTGTCAGCACAAAGTCATAGAGTTTTTCCTTTGTAGACTTTATATCACTTATGGTGCACTTACCTGCCCCATATTCACCTGCAAGAATGGTTGCCCTTTCACTGTTCTTGAGGGGCTCCATGATGGAGAGTTTCTGAGCAACATTAAGGATGACTCACTTTCTTTTGCCTGAAATCTCTGAAAACATTCCAGCACAAGGTGAGATTCAATGCTTGAATGTGTTAATTGATGTGCTTAAGTACTGTAGTTGAGACTCACCAGTAATCAGTGCCAGGTGCAAAGAATGTTAATTGGAATATTGTAGTTAATGGGAATGGGAACTAACAGATTACACTTGTTAATTGTGGGGGACAAAGGAAGCATCTGTAACCCCTAGTTGGTGTTATCCCAAGGGATACTACCCCTGCCTGTGTGACTAACTGCAAGTTGAGGGCCTGAGCTCTTGAAAAGGGTGCCACCACCCAAAGGGTAGATTTAAGGGTAGCATAGCTGCCCTGGATACAGCCCTCCGGGACACTGGTATCCCCCTGTAACCCCTCTAGTGGCCTGTATGGATCTGCAACAAGATAATAGTAATAACCACAGTAATGCAATGTTAACTCCTCTCTGCACACACTTACCACTAGGGCTGGATCAGCTGCAATGGCCCTGGAGACCCCTTGTAAAATAAGGTCTGCAACAGATAAAGGCAACAATATAGTTTTCCCCACACAGAGATACACCACAACCACTTTAGATGCAAAACAATTTAGATCTGATTTATTAGGGGGACATGAACAAGGGAGGAGCAGTAATCTAGTGATTGATTGTTTTTTTTTGTCAACATAATTTTTATTGAGACATGAGGAAAATTGATAGCATAATAAATTACATCCACCAGAATCACAACTATCCACATTGAATAGATTATACAGATGGTACAGACATAAGCTTTGTCAAAATAGATAATTAGCAGAAATGGGCCCTGAGTTATTACTACAATATTAATGACATACCATGGCTACAAAAGCTTCCAGCATCCTAGTTTGGAAAAATGTCTGCCTCTACTGCTGCCAGTAGAGAACTGCATACTTGCAAAAACTTCTCTAATTGACCCAGAGCAGTGAACTGTGCTTTCTCTATCGACATACATTGTTTCAGATTGTTAACCCACTGCTGTATGCTAGGGGTAGTTTGTGACAACCAATTCTGTGCAATTGTCTTACATGCATTCACCAAAGCTAAAGACCATACAATTTCATGTTTTGCCTTGCTCGGATGATCCAGATCAGCATCCAGTAAAAATTCAATTGCAGAATGAGGTGGGGCAGCACCCAAAACCTTAGACATTATGTCATGCATTCCATTCCAAAAGGGCATAATTTTAGGATACAATCTGCATGGGATAGACATAAAGGAATTTTGGAAGGCAGGAACAGACTTCTAGGAAAACATAAAGTAAACCTACAAGCTCAAATGGGCAGACTGGGTGGGCTGCAGGCCCTTATCTGCTGACACTGTCTATGTATCTATGTATAATAAGGCCACGTGTATAAAGTCTGCCTTACCAGCCTGACATTTAGGACATAAACCAGATCTGGAGGGGTCCATCTTGTTAAACTGCACAGGGGTATAGTATGCCTGGTGCAAAAAGAAGAATTGCACCTGTCGAAGCTTATTGCTCCTAGAACAAGTAGCCAAATGCTTGGATGCGCGCTGCCAAGTGAGTTCATTTAACTCAATGCCCAAATCCACCTCCCACTTCCCCATAATTTTATTCAAGGGCTCTGTATCATACCCTCTAAGGCACTGATAATAGACTGTGAGTGGTCTAGATCCAGGCTGAGGAGCAAATAATTCCTCTTCCAAAGGTGAGAGAGGAGCCCACCCAAACCTAGGACTAAGGGCAGCTCCCAGAATGTTCCTTAAACTGTAGTAAATGAAAAAGTCTCCCCCCTGTATGTTCCACGTATCCTTAAGGTAGGCAAATGGCACTATGCGACCACCCACATAAAGCTGGTGAAACTAGTGCAGCCCCGTAAGAGCCCAGTCTCTTAGTCTATAGGTCATAGCTAAGGTGGATGCAGACTTCATTGTAACTGCCTCTAAGAGTCATGTGAGTAGGCGCTATTGGTATACTAATCGTATGACGTGCACGTGCCCAGGCCTCAATTGTAGCTGAAGCAAATGGATTAGGGTAATCCGGAGTTGTCCCACACCAAAAGCACCTCTGCCAAAGCTCCCCCTTTTATTTTCAAGTCAGTGCCCAATTCTTCAAGCTTCAACCATCCAATAGTGGTCTCATCTGTGCCCACTGGTAGAGCGGCAATTTGAGCCGCCTGATAATAATACTTGAAATTTGGCAGACCAAGACTACCCCATCGGGGAGGTAGCTGTAATATTGATCTTTTTACCCTGCCATAAGAATCTGTGAACAATAGAGTCCAACCTCTGAAAGTAACATTTAGGGAGCTTAACTGGGAGGGACTGATATAGATAAAGTAGTCTAGGTAGTACCATCATGTTTATCACACCCACCCTGCCTAGCAATGAAACCGGTAATGCCGTCCACCTTTCACAATTCAGAGCCAGTGTCCTTAGCAAGGGTTTAAAGTTTAACTTATACAAGGCATGTGCACTTCCTGACATATAGATCTCCAAATATTTAAGTTTAGACACCACCTGTAAGCCATTCAAATGTTGGAGCAATCACTGCCTCTGTAGTTTTCCTATTGGAAGGACTTCACTCTTGGTCCAGTTAATTTAATGGCCTGAAATTAACCCATATTCAGAAAAAAACAGATGTACAGAAGGGAGATCGACAGATGAAACCTGGAGATAGAGGAGGAGATCATCAGCGTGTAGCCCAAAAGCCTCGGATCCCTGAATTAGTATGAATAACTCCGGCTAAAGGTTCTAAGGACAGAACATATAACAGGGGTGATAGGGGACAACCCTGTCTTGTCCCTCTACTTAAAGTAAACTGAGAGGTCAGGCCTCCATTTACCACAATTTGGGCAATGGGGCTTGCATAAAGAGTCCTAATCCATGAAGTAAAATTTGAACTGAATCCCATTTTGCCCAGTGTGGCGAATAAGTACCCGCACTCCACTCGGTCAAAGGCCTTCTTCGCATCTAATGCAAGAATAGTTGCCCCATGTTTATTCTTAGATTTCTCCCAGTGGTGAGCAATATTCAGAGTACATCTAATATTGTACTTCCCATATCTGCCTTACACAAATCCAGTCTGGTCAGAGTGCACAACACTGGGCAATAACGGGTCTAATCTGGAAGCCAGAACCTTCGTTATGATCTTGTAATCAGCATTTAACAGAGAAACAGGTCTGTAAGAAGAACACCAGCTCGGGTCTTTACCAGGTTTAGGGACAACTGTAATGACTGCCGACTGAGTGGAGGGGGGCAGAATTCCCATGGCCCAACTCTCATCCAACATGTCAGTCAAGGGGACAAGAAGCATATCTTGGCAACACTTACAGAAATCAATTGGCAGGCCATCCGGGACGGGAGCCTTGCCACCCTTTAGCCTCTTAATAGCCAGCCTGATCTCCTCTTGATTGACTGGGGTCTCCAACATTTCAGACTGAGCCTCAGAAAGTGTTTTTAATGAGGCTTTGTCCAGAAAAGCATTGATCAGCTCAGATGAAGGGGAGAACTCCGTAGTGTACAGCTGTTTATAAAAGCTCTCAAAGGCTCAACCTATTTCTTCAGGGTTATCTACCAAGTCCCCATTTGAAGTGTGTATTTGGGTTACTGTCCTCTCCCCCTCCCTCCTACGTAACTGCCAAGCCATCATCTTCCCCGCTCGATCTGTATCAAAATACTGACCAGCCTGGGAAAGCAATATAGCTCTTTCTAGTGGGGCACCACAGGCCGAATTGTACTGCCACTTCAGTTTCTGCAATTTATTGTATAGCATTTGGTCAGGCTTAAGTCTATGAGACTGCTCAACTATTTCTATCTGAGATCTCAACTCCTCTAACTCTTTAGCTCTGTTCCAGGTTTCATGTGCTGTATATGAAATGGTATGCCCTCTAATACAAGCCTTCAAAGCCTCCCATCTCGTAGAGTTAGAGGTATCCCCTTTTCTATTAAAGACAAGGAACTCCTCAATACGTTCTTTAATAAAATGGACATAAGCTTGATCTTTCAACAGCAAGGGGTCCATTTTCCAGGACTTACTCCCTGTCACTATATGCCCCACTTTAAGACCAACAGATACTGCAGCATGGTCTGAGAACAGAATGGGAGAATAACTGGCCTCTCTCAAGGTGGGTATCATATCAGTACTAATTAACACCTTATCGATATGGGCATATGATTTATGTGCAAAAGAATAAAAACTGTAATCTCTGCCAGTCAGGTACAAATGCCTCCAAGCATCAATCATGCAATCCTCCTGCATTAACATAGCCAGTGCCCTTGCATTTTTTGTCAATGGAGCAGGTGTGGTGTTAGACCTATCTAGGACGGTGTCTATTACACAGTTGAAGTCGCCCCCTAAAATCCATGAGCCCTGCCAGGCCACCAGGTCCAAGGAGAGTCTCTGAAAAAATTCAGGATCCTCTACATCAGGAGCATATATTGAGCCCAAATTATAAGTACCCAACCCTGGATACATTACCCTAGTAAGGGCATATCTACCATGTGAATCCATCTTAGATTCCAATATCTTAAACCGAGAGCCCTTAGGTAGCCAAATAGCTGCGCCCCGGGCCTTAGAAGAAAAATTAGCTAAAACCCACACACCCCCCCATAGGCCTCTGTTTTAGATGCCTCCTGCCTGGACATATGTGTTTCCTGAAGCAACACTGCCTGCCACTTAGCCCTTTTAACCTCTGACATGACCCTTCTTCTCTTAGGGAGCGACTTCAGACCATTAATATTCCAGGATGCAACAGAGATAGAATTATCCATAGTCATAAATAAAAAAACTGATTAATGTCACCTTTAGTATTAGTGATTCCTCACTATCAGATAATTTCCCATGTCTCATTTTAAAATAAGCACTAATAAACCCAAATCCCCCCCTACGAAGAAGAAACCTGGTGAACCCCAAAACACAGTCAGTCCGAACAGCCATTATTGGCGACTGTAGATTCAAGCACCTTCCAGTGTATCTCCCTGGTGCCCCCCCACCTCCCCAACACAATCCCAACATCAAAAACAACAAAAACCCCATATAGAACAACCCAAACCCCTCCACCCCCCAATGAGCAAAACATAGCCCACCATAATAACCCCTGCAAACATTTGGCGAACATTTAGATGTTACCATACGATATTTGCATTGCACTCCTTGAACAAGGCTATATAAAATGGGAGTATCAAACAGATTATAAGCACCCTGCTTGAAAAGCATTCAATTGAGCTGAAAAATACAGCATTTATAAACCTTCTTAGGGCCCTGGAGCCAATACAAAACATCTCTGTTACCCAAGGACCCTTCCGAAGTTCCTGAGACCCAAACATAAGACATCTTTTGTAAACATAGCAAGTATGTCCAGATATTAAGTCTTCGGTTATAGGAAGTTCAAATTAAGATCAATAATCCGGAACATAAAGTATGGTCTCAGTCTAAAAGTTCACTGCTTATCCAGGGCAAAATGAATTGAGAAGGAACGTCCTATTGTGCTGTTAAAGACTCTAAGACAGTCCACAAAACATAAAAAAAAGAAGTCTTAACTGAGATGCAAATTGAGTGTCACTCCAAGCTCAGTCCTTTCCCAGTCTACCTGCGTATGAACACAGACCCACTCGATTGTGTGCACAGTCGCACAGGAAAGTTCAAAAATAAGATGAGATGAAAGGGCCCAAGTATACCTCAGATCCTGCCTCTTGTTTGTAATATGAGAGAGAAGAAAGTTTCACAGTACACTAGATTATTTCCCTCAGCGATCCTCTTTCTCTTGCCGTTGCAGAGAATGCCCTCCTTCTGTTCTCTTAAGTTGAGAATCCAGCCATTTCGTCGCCGCTCCAGGGCATGAAAAATATTGTGGTGCACCTCCAGGTCTGTCGATTTTTAATTTAGCCGGGTAGATCCAAGCAAAAGACCAGCCTAATTTCTAAAGGCGACTCTTGATGTCATTAAATGTCTGTCTCCTTACTTGCATTTGCTTGCTGAAGTCCTGAAAAATGCAGACTTTGTGGTTGCCCATCACAATCGGTCCCATATGCTTCGCTCTCCTCAAAATAGCTTTCTTATCAGTGTACCGGAGATATTTTATTAAACAGTGCCTTGGTCAGGATTTTGACAGTTTTGGGCCTACTCGATGCGTTCTTTCCACCTCGCATTTCTGTAAACTTTGTGGGAGATCCAAGTGCTCGAACGGCCAGGCATGCAGCATAATTTCAGGGTCATTACTCTCTGTTCCCTCAAGTAAACCGATGATCCTGAGATTTGAGCTGCGAGATCGATTTTCCTTGTCATCTATCCTTTCATTCAGTTCCTCCACCAGCTTTTTAAGGTTTTGTTTATTCCCCATCGTTACTGTGAGTGAATCCTCCAGGCTACTGACCCAATTCTCCAGCTCTTCTAAGCGTGTATTGTGGCTAGCTGAGGTTTCGGAAAGGCCCGTTACCACTGACTGCAAATGCGATATTTGAGAGGTAATATTATCAAATCCCGCTTTCATGTCATGCTGCATAAGTGTTAAGTTGGTGGGTACTGCAGACAGGGAGCACTCAATTTTAGTCAAACCTTCCTGCGCCATATCGGAGTCCAAGGGGCCTTCTGATTCTGCCGCTCCTTGGGATTTCAGTTTAGAGAGATCTAACATGCCAAATAAGAGCTTCGACTGCTTGTTTTTACTCCTGCTAGACGACATTAACTCCCGACTGGTGCCGCTACTTGCAGATGTATTTTGGCCCGAGGTGCTCCCAAATTTGATAAATTAAACTGAGTGCAATCAGGAGCTAGGCTAAGCTGCGTCCGCCATAGTCAGCATCAAGCCACACCTCTCCTAGTGATTGACTGTTGATCTGAATGGTTCAGGTTATAAGGCAGGCACTCAAATGTCCCTGTAACACAGTCACACACACTCTGGGTAACCAGTTGTTAGTACAGGCTAGCCTGAAGCGTTATCAGGGGTAGGCTGATGTTGCAGCTGTTGTTGGGGGCCTTTGAAAGAAAGAAAACACAACATGCACTTTAACCCTTAATTTGTAATCCGGAGCCGGATGGCTCAGTCTGAAATAATTAGCAAAAACAATTATATCAGGTGACACACTTTGATTCGAACTTTCTTGCAGGATGGATGAAATGGAGACCTCAGGATGAAGTACTGGTTTGCTAGGAGAAGCAGACCCACACGATGTATCACGGTGGTCTTTCCTGTTCGTTGGAGTTAAGCAGGGAGCCAAATACCCTGGTGGGTCTCTCGGTGGATGTAACTTTGCAGCATGAGCAGCAATCTAGGCCAAGATGGTGAGGTACAGACCAGATGAACAAGTCAGATACAGTCTGGTAAGGTTTCTGGATGCAGCCTCCAGCTAGCATGACACAATCAGTGAGGCGGGGGGGAACCAAATCGTGACCCACACTCCACATTCAACACACTTATAGTAAAAGCAAGTAAATACCACTGTTCGGATGACAGTCTGATTGCTATTCACAATGTCTCTGCGCAAACCGTATGTTCTGCAGTAGGTTTCAAGTCCTGACAGGCCAATCGATACTAGGCAAATCTTTGGTTCACACCAGGCAAAGTTCACTGTGTCGCAATTCAGGATCCAATCGGAAAGCTGCAAAATTCGGATGAAGTCCGGTATTAAACTTTAAGCTTCTTCACTTGGGAAGATGGTAGCAGTCAGGCCAGACACAGCCTTGCCGCCGATTTCCCCTGTGCACCATGCAGGAGCAGCTGTTCAAATTACTCGAGCTGTTCACTCTCTCAACTCCTGCTATACACTGACACTCTGCTGCAGGCAGCACTGGACTTTCCCCATGATCCACAAGGTTCGATTAGTTGATCCATCTGTCTTTCACAGCTAGGGCTCCCCTCCAGGTCCATTTAAGTGCCAAAGCATGAAAACTACAATTCCTACAGAAATTCACTCCCAAAAAATTCCCTGGGGACATCTCCATTTTAGAGTCCCCAAAGGTACTGATTGGTCCAAATTGGCAGTCCAGAACCAAGATAGTGGTGATTGCCAGAAAGTCAAATCTGCAAAGGAAAGCAGGTTAGACAAACTACGATATTATTATTATTAAAGCAGATAATCAGCAAACAGTCGAAGTTCTAAATAGAGCTCCGTCTCTGCGATTAGTGAGGGCAGAATGGAGCAATTGTACTGCAGTCCAGGCTGAACTTGAGCCTAGAAACACTCGGCTCCCACTCAAGATAATTATAACCATGCAAAATGATGCCTCTTAAAGAGACAGGCATGGAGGTTAACAGGGCACTTGCAAGCAAGCACTTTTAAATGGTTAGGACATGGAACACTAGCCTGACAGTGGGTATTTAGGCAAACCCAGGAAGACATTTTAGGAACCCCTATTTGTAGTGGGGTTACACATCCATTAGACAGGGAGGTCGGAAGAATGGGGGTCAGATAATTGGGGCTGCACTGTACTTAAGGCTAGAGGGATTGTGATACTGGTGCCAAGATATCTACATTTATAACAGAATCTATTGCTGAGCATCACCGCATATGTAGTACCCATCAACTAACTAACTCAACCAAACAACCAATCAATCAATCAATCAATCAGTCAATTTATTTGTTAGGTGCCCAGTCCCAGAGGGTCTGGGTACAGTACAATAAAAAATAAATAAAACAATGCAGTTGCATACATAAAATCATTATAAATAACTAAAATGTCAGCAAGGGGGATTTAAAAAGGCATCAACAGGCAATTAAAAGATGTCAGCAGGGAATGCCAGGTTAAAAAGGTGAGTCTTTAGGCCCCTCCTGAACTCCACTGTAGGGGCCTCCCTCAATGGTCTTGGCAGTGAATTCCAGTGGACTGGGCCAGTCACTCTGAATGAACAATCACCCGAGGTTTTCAGCATGGTGCTCGGAACCTCTAGGAGACCCTCGTTGGAGGAACAAAGAAAGTGGGCAGGGATGGCAGGGGTAAGAAGGTCCAACAGATAGCCAGGGTCTGAGCTGTATAGGGATGCAAGCCCACCTTGAAAAGAACTCTCCACCTGACTGGCAGCCAGTGCGGACCCTGCAGGACCAAGGTCACATGACAAGACCTGGACAGTCCCACTAAATACCAATCCGGTGCATTCTGCACCAGCTGCAACTGACAGGAGGTTCCCTTCACTGACCCTGAGATGAAGAGCATTACAGTAGTTGAGACTGGATGCTACAAAGGCATGCACTAGTGACAGCAGGTCATTGGGCAGAATTATGGGTTTAATCCATGCAATGTTCCTTAAGTGGTAAAAAACACTTTTGAAGACAGCTGACACCTGAGCTTCAAATGTCACCTTGTTTTCAAAGACAATGCCCAGATTTTCACCCTAGAGAATGCCATCAACAGAACTGACCCCAGGATAAAGCCTGTTGTCATCACGGAGGCAACCCCATCACTCCCATGACCTGGTTCTATCACCAGTACCTCCATCTTGTATGGGTTAGGTCTGAGTCAGTTAGAGTTCATCCAATCCTGGATCTTGGTGAGGCTCTTATTCAGCACATTGATGGCATCAACTGTCCCTGGTGCAAAAGACATATGCAGTTGAGTATCATCTGCAGCAGTGAAAATTCAGACTGCTGTATATTGTTTAATGAGCCTGCCCAAAGGAAGCATGTACACTGCGAATAGCATCGGTGGTAGGATTGAACCCTGAGGAACTCCACAGGTCAGTGACACTTGGGAGGAGGAGAAGTTCCCCATCACCACCCTGTGCTTCCTGCTAGAGAGAAAGGACTCAAAGCAGTTGATGACAATACCAGTGAGTCCACAACAATCAGAAAACACAATGTGGTCCACGGGGTCAATGCTGATGACAGATCGAGGAGAATGAGAAATTACTTTTCCCCTCAATCTCTAGCCCTGAGGAGATCATTATGTGTCCTGACTAGTGCAGTCTCTATACTGTACCTTGTCCTAAATCTGGAATGGAATGGCTCATAGATGTTAAAAGCCTCCAGGTGCTCTTTAAGCTGAAGAGCCACTATCTTTTTGCTAACCTTCCCTAGGAATGAGAGGTTGGAGTTAGTTCTTTAATTTGCCAGGATGTCTGGGTCAAGAGATGTTTTTTTTTCAAAAGCGGCTTCACCAGCTCCTTCTTCAAGAGATTGGGGAAGACCTCTGAAAGCGAACACCCAACTATCCTGGTGAACATTGGGCCAATGGCTTCAATGCAACCCACTGAGAGATGTGTCAGAACAGAATTCAGTTCACAATAGATGGGCTGCGGCTTCAAAATTACCATGGAGAACTCGGCCACCCCCACTGGCCAAAACTCCACCCAGACTATAGGAGTGTTTTTGCTCCACCCAGGGCCCCCTCCAGAGACTTAACTAGACCTGCTGACAGGATCCTGGCCTGAATAGAGGATACCCTGTCAGAGAAGAACACAGTAAACTCTTTGCAAAGTGCTACTGAAAAGGCTCTTTTCGGCCGTAGACAGACTGGAAGACGCAATCTGTGCACAGTCCGAAAGAGCAGAGCTGATCTGTTTCTCCCCGTGGCAATCTCCCTGGAAAGGAACTATACCTTCTTACAGTCACTTGGCCTTTGATAATCAGCATAGTGATTTCTCAAAGGCAGTATATACACCTCCATCAGAGTCCTAAACCAGCAACGCTACAATCTCTGATCCATGATCTTCCTTAAACCCCAGGGGTCTCAGGTGAGAGGATCTATGTCATATATGGACTGGTGCAATGGCATTGAGTGCCCTGGACGCAGCCACATTATAGGCTGCCACTGCATCACCCAAGCCCACCGCACAAGCACTATTCACATAGGAAAACTCAACTACCACCATCAGTCCCTCTGGGGCAATTCCCTTCAAAGGCAATAGCTGATCATCTCAACAGGGAAAGGACTATCAAGGTGGGGCCCCAAATGAGAATTTGACCATACTACACCATGGATCAGGAGAAGTCTATACAACAACTGTCAAAGGTGGAGGAAAATATTTCAGACATTTACTACAGTTCCATACTTCCCTACCCTGACATTCAGCTAGAGACCACAAATGACTACTTAAAACATAGGAATCAGAGATTTTTCTCAGGCTACAGCCAACCTTGAACAGTTCTGGAAACAGGCTTTTAGCATCAGCTTAGGATAAGGCTATTAGGCTGTAAGAAGAGAAACATTCAATCAAAATCATAACATTGACATGGGATGTGCAGAAAATTACCATGAGAAACTATACTACAATACAAAGAAAAATATACCTGACAATAAGTCTCTTATTATTACGTAAAGCCCTATACTATAACCCATTCAGAACATCACAAATAAACTATTAACCATGCTCAAGAAAAGATAGTACACTAAGATGGCTATTCTCTGACCCACTAGTTAAAGACTAAAAACTTACAAGCCTGTCTATATACTGTACTGATCTGAATCAAACTCCAATCGAACAGGGGTAAGAAATCAAAAGAAACAATGCTCTGAAACAGCTCTAGATACAAAATTTGCCCCTACATTTACTTTCAAACTCCCATCCGGACAGCCCAGAAAAAGTATAATAAATAGATAGATCATAAATGTACAACTCAGACAATGTGGATCACCTCACTGAATGCAAAAAATACCCAGAAGGCTGAACCACTAGTGCAGCGGTGGCACTACTGCTTGTGACACTGGTGTTCTGGGATCAGGAACAATCCTGGGTCATTGGGGCCAGCTAGGGGTAGGATCAAGCATCCCAAAAGATGCTGTACACCTTCCAGGGCTGGAGGGTAGTCTTCTCCACCACAACACTGCCACCTGGGTGAAAACAGGTGGTAGTGTGGGACAGATTGGGGAGAGGCGGAGGCAGACCTCTATGTGTTGACATGCTTGAGATGTGCAATTCATAATGGCACCCACATGCTACCTTACAACCAAGGGAGAGAAAAACAGAAAATTTTCCCTGGTACAAGAGCTAGGAGCACCAGTAAATACAGTACCCCCACCTTCAATTCTGTTATCCTGAAAAGGGCTAGAACACAGATATCCTATTGAGGTGTGCCCCTACACTTGACCCCACCTGGAGAGCTTTCCATGGCACTGCATCAGCCAAGAAAAAACTGAGGAAAAAGGCCTCAGGGGGCAGGTGTCAAGGACTGAAGGGAATATAAAACAGAATGAAAAAAAAAATGCCCAGAATGATACTATGTGTCAGAAATGAAATAACCCTTCAAACCAAGATGAAATTCTTTTATTTATTTGATTGATTTACCAGGAAAGTGGACTGGATCAAAGACCCATTTTCGTCAATGCCTGGGGAAAGGGAAATACAATAGGGATACAAATACCTCTCTAAAACATACAATCAAACATATTAAAAATCATGTTAATTTAATCAGCATACAATATGGTGTCTAGACACACTATTTATATAGTGTACTGTAAGTATGATCTATACTACAAACTTCAAGTATTATCATAACAACAGGAACTGATTGCGCATTCAGATAGCTTCTTACCCAACTGTTAAATGTATTTTTCATTGTATTAACTTCTACTCCAGTTTTCATTAAATTATTTAAAAGATTGGGACCATAATTAGTCATTGAGTGCTCAGCAATCTTTGCATTTATCATTTTCTCTTGGTAATGTTTTAATGAATTTGCTTGTAAAGTCTTTGTTCTATTAACTGTCCTAAATCTATCATATATTACCTTTGGAGTTTTTGATAGCAATGTTTTATGCATAAACATCGGTAGTGAATACAATATCCTCTGTGCAGGTGGAAAAGTCCCAACATTTTTATACATGCTACATTGATGTTCTCATTTTCTACAACCAGTTGCAAATCTTAAAATATTATTAAATATAACCATATATCACTGTAATAATGTATCTGGCATATTTATCAAAAGTAGTGAATTATACTCTAAAGCTGGCAGTAACACTTGATTTGCTATTGTTTGTTTTGCTTTTTCGGATAGACTAGTTTTATTTCTGTACAGATGACCTAATTTACTATTAACTGTATTTATTTCCTTAGTAATATGTTCATTTAGGGATAGTGTATTATCCAATGTCACACCCAGGTAATAAAAGGCTAACACCCCTTCTAAACTTGTTACATTTTCCCCATTATTTTCATAGTGGTATTTTGCAGTCTTTGCTTTGTTCCAAAAACTATGGTCTTGTTTTTTTCTCATGCAACAAAATCTTATTATCTACAAACAATTCTTGTAAGGCCCTATAAGCCAGTTGTATTTTCAGTTCTACTGTAGGTCCGCCTTTATTTTTATTGGGCAATACAGCACTGTATCATCCACATAAGTTATTGTTGACAATTCATTACAGATGTTTTGAAAATGATTTATCAATACCTAAAACAGGAGTGGACACTGAATTGAACCTTGTGGTACTCCAGTGTGAACTTCTCTCTTAGTGAATCTCACAGATCCAATTTTAACCAATTGTTTCCAATGTGTTAGGTACTGTCGAAACCATTCTAATGTGTAACTACGCGCTTCCATCAACTATAATTTATGGATCAACGTGGGGTGGTCCACCAAGCTGAAGGCCTGATCAGGTCCACAAAGACTCCTACAGTTAACAACCCTGTATTCATACCATCATAAATGTCACTTGTTAACCTAACCTAGGCTGACAATGTATTGTGTCCCTCCTCAAATCCATATTGATCCTGTGTTAGAAGTTGTTTTCTTTCTAAGTATGCTGACAATTGACCAAAAACAATTTTCACAGCAGTTTAGCCAACACAGGCAACACTGGTATTTAATCTCTAAATGATAATTAATCATTTATCCCCTGATATGAAAATGAGTGTTAAGACTGCTGTCTTCCATTGGTCTGGCACCCCATTTAGACACAATGATAAATTAAAAAGATAAGTTATCAGCCTTGTCAGTTTGCCTGCAACCAGTTTCAACAGCCTGGGGACAATTGGTCAACTCCCGGACCTTTATTCCCATTTAGCTTCCTCAGGAGAGAAAGAACCTCCTTTTCCTTCACCCTAAAGAAGCCAAATGTATAAGAACCAATTTTGTTTTCAGGCTTAGTTTTTATATCCAATAGAGGGTGTTCTTTATTCTTATATATTCCTTCCTATCTGTGAGATTTTGACTTGTTTGATGTTTATACTGAGTCATGTCTGTAAAGAATTAATAAAAGGCATTTGCTGCTTCTAGTTTGTTCTTATTACTGTCTCTCCAATTTGAAGTTTATTGATCTTACTACTGTTCAATGGCTGATAAAATTCTTTAAAGGTCTCCCAAAGTTTTTGGGACAGGTTACATTATTTATTTGTTCCTCTTTGTAATATGATTGTTTAGCCTTTCTAATTTCTACTTCACACTTATTTCTAAGTTTACGGTAATAATTCAATCACTTTGCATTGCTGTTTTTTTTATATTGTTTCCATAATGAATGCCTTAGTCTAAACCATCAAGTACTTTAGCATTTATCATGTAATGATTTACAATATGCACTAACTGGGCATTAAAATTACTACTAGACGCCTGCTCCATGCTGGGCTATGGACTCTTAAACTGCTCCTGCAGAAATTTCCAAGCTATCTCTCTTCCCTTATTAGTATCTCACATAGTGCATACTCGTTAAGAAAATCTGACTTTATTATGCTTGTCATACCAAGGACGCGGACCTCCTTTTGTAAACGTGCTAGTGCATATGCTTCCCTCCATTTGGAACCAATTACAAACCGTGACTGAAACTAACTAGCACAGTTTCAATAAACTTCTACAAATCACTAAGTTCAGCCAAAATAAAAGACACCTGTAACTGTCATTAAGTCTCTTCCTTCCCCATGTGTGCCATATTTATCCACTGGTAAGGTATAATTGCTTTGTCATATTAACTGCTTTCCCTTACCCTTCTACTCCTGGCTTTATCTATGCTTACGCTCCACTGCTACTCTATCAAATCACTCCTCCCCCCATATCAGTTGTAGTCTGTTGCTTGTTCTAGCTGCCAAAATATATGTATTGCACAACAGTCATCATGTTTCATTTATCAGTATGCAACCTGTAAGTCGCTTCCCTGTCTCATATTAATGTTTACCACCTGCGGTCACCCTATGTGGTACCCTTGTATGTATATCCAGCCTGTATCATGTAACGTGCATTTCATGTATATACTGTTATTACCTATCTATGTTTGTACTTTAAGTGTTTATGTCACAGGACCTCCTTGTGAATAAGCTTGCTCAATGGAGTTTTCCTGCAATAAACTTGAACTTGAACTTGAAAATAGTTCACTGCATTTTCTATAGTTCTTATTTCATACAATGGAGACCAAATAATACTACCAACCTCTTTTGTAAAACGATCATCAGTCAGGTTCCTAAAGGATCTAAGCTCCATACTAATCATTTCATTTAAAATAGTCTTTTTGTTTTTTCCTAATCATGTAGACAGCACAATGGTCAGAGATCACACGTATCCTTTAGGACACCTGAATCGGTTAAAAAGTGTGTTTTATTTAGCACCCAATCAAAAATGCCCCCAATTTTATAGTTTTTCCTTGTTTGTTCTATTTGTTTATTTATTAGAAAAGTTGGATTTACAACCTTTGAGTCATGGACTCATTTACAAAGGCATCTCATCACAGGGGAGGTAGACAGAGTTACATAGTGTGGTTACAACACTGAGTACAGTAGAGGTGCAGAACATTAAACATAGAGTACATAGAGGTTACATAATAATGTTACTTATAAATGATTACAGTCAAATACTAGGGACCCAAGGTGACAGTGGGGGTACAGCCCTGGACATACCTAGACAATACCTGGAGAGGGTGTAGGTAGGGATGGGGAGTGGGTTGAGAGGGTGGGGGGGAGGATAGGCTGTCCGGAGGATGTTGTCAAGTCAGGGATGCTTGACAGGAGGATCCCACAGTGGGATTAATTAGGTGCATCTACAGCAATGAGCATCGAAAAGATGGATCCAGAGGGCGATTTTGAAGGGACCAATGTTGGCCATGTTTATGATGCAGGGTGGGAGGAAGTTGAACCAAACAGGGTCTCAGTAATGGAAGGACCTCTGGTCTAGCGAGGTCTTGGGCACCAGAAAGGTGGCCTTGACAGAGCTACAGGTGGCAACAGACAAGGACGCACATCGTAGGGAAGCATAGCCCCATGGAGGGGGGAGAGTCCAAAAAGAGATTTTTTGGTGAGTAGGAAGGTCTGGTAGTGCAGACACTCCTCAAAGGTGAGGAGTTTGGTGGTGGAGTAGAGCAAGTAAATGTGAGTGTGCTAGGGGTTCTGGTAAGGAGCCTGCAGGCCTTATTGACTGAGAGCTGGATTTTAGTCAAGGCAGTATTGTCCACCACAGTGTAAATGGGCAAGCCATAGTCCACTAGCGACAGGATGGAAGAGGTGATGGCCAGCTGGAGAGCAACTTGGGGGAGGCAATCTCTATGATGGTATAGTTGGCATATCCAAGAATTTATGGCAGAGGATAGGGCATTGATGTGGGTGTGGAAGGTGAGAGCTGAGCTGAAAATAATGCCTAGATATTTGTAAGCGGTCACTTGCTCCAGCAGGTGCAGAGTGCTGGGGAGAATGAAGAGGGGGGATTCTTGGCCTTGTTTTTGGTGATGGGAGAAGAACATTGATTTAGTCTTCTTTAGGTTAATGACAAGTCGGTGGTCAATGAACCACTTTTCAGCTTGGTTGTAGGTGTGCTGGAGGGATACCTGGAAAGAAGAGGGATCAGGGTGGGATGCAAAGAGAACCACACCATCAGCATAGAGGAGCATTTTTCCTGTGCAGGAGCTGGGGAGAGTGTTGAGGTAGAGACTGAAAAGTACAGGGCCCAGAATGGAGTGCTGGGGTACCCTGGAATGAATGGGATTAGTATTGGACAGGGAGCCATTTATCTTCACACGCTGGAATCTAGCAGAGAGGTAGCTGGAGAACCAGGCAAGGGACCAGTGGAAAAGCCAAGTTGGTGAAGGAAATTGAGCAGGAGGGGGTGACAAACAGTGTCAAAAGCCTTGAAGAGGTCTATGAACACTGCGTCAGCAAGGTTGCTGGAGTCAAGATCAGAGTGCAGGTACTGAGAGAACTCCAGGAGAGCAGTATTGGTACTGTGTCCTGGGCAGAAACCATGTTGTTCTGAGCACATTATGTCATATTTGGCTAAGTACTCAGAGAGTTGAATAGACACTATTTTTTCTAGGGCTTTTGAGAGCGGGGGGAGGATAGAGATCGGCTGGTAGTTGTTAGGTGCAGACTGATCTCCACTCTTATGTATAGGGGTCATTTTGGCTGATTTCCAAGCACTTGGAAACTGACCAAGGGATAGATACCAGTTTAGTAGGTCTGTAAGGGGGACTAGGATGGCATCCAATACCAGGCAGAGGATCCAGGAGTCTAGGGGTCACAGCTGGGGTTGTAGCTACCAAGGGCTTTTAGCAGGTGTGGCCTGGCTACGTGGGGGGATATAGCGTGCAGGTAGAAAGGAGGTCAGTCCAAGGTGGGGGGGGGATAGAGGTGGGGATTGGGTCAAAGAAGTTGTTTGGGAGGATAAAGCTTAGGTCAGAGAAGGTAGTATTGAGGCAATCAGCTGTGCAAGTTGGGTCTGTAGGGACAGTGCCATCGATGCAGAGCTGGGATAGTGGGGGGTGGCAGGTCTTCCCATTAAGCTGTTTCATGCTGTCCCAGAAAGTCTGGGCAGAACCCCAGGTGGATGTGAGGGTGGTCTGATAGTACTCTGCCTTGGCCTGTCTAAAGGCCCAGGTGCACTGATTACATGCCGCGTTATAGGCTTGTCTATTAGCCAACTTGCCTGTTTCAATAGCGATGTGCCAGAGATTATCCCTATGCTTACGTTTTTGGATAAGGGATGGGGAGATCCATGCAGCATTTTGTTTTTTAGTACAGACTCTGGTGTGGGGGGTGAAAAGGTCACAGGCCTTTCTGAAGGCATTGGTGAAGAGGTCTAGGGCAGAATCAATATCAGGGGCATGATGGATGGGGGACCAGTCCAGCTGTGCTAGATGCAATTTTATCTTTCTGAGACCCCCAGGGCATAGGCAGGAGCTGGGGAGACTGTTGAGGTAGAGACTGGAACACAAGTTTTGGTATGGAGGATGACCAGAGACAGAGGACAGGTGAGTGATCATTAAGTGAGTTGAGGAGGACGTTGATATCCCAGATTTTATGAGGGCAGTTCAATAGTATTATGTCTAGGAGTGTGCTGGAGCCACTTGTCTGGTTAAATCTAGTGGGCTGGGTGACTGACTGGGACATGTCCAGGGCAGCGAAGGAGTCCCTGGTATGGGAGGCAGTGGTACCAAGTCAATTGATGTTAAGGACCCCTAGGATGAGTTGCTCGGCTTTGTGTGGTAGGGAGGTGAGGTAGTCAAGGAGAAACTGGACCACTGGGTTCTGATTCCTCGAGGGTATGTAGGAGACCGTGAGGAAAAGTGAGCCCCTGGCTGTGTCAGGGGTAATTTTTAAAGTGAGGACTTGGGCGCCATAGTCAAGCTTGGGGGCAGGGAGTGCATGGCTTATAAGGGCATCCCGCATGTAGATTACACACCCACCGCCACGTTTACCAACTCGGTCTTCCCTGAACAGGGTGTATCCAGGGAGGGAATTAATGGAGTCAGGGGTTATTTTGGAGATCCAGGTCTCTACTAACGCAATAATATCGGGTTGGTGTTGTACAACCCAGCACAGGAGTGCGGTGGATTTCTTTAGAAGGCTGCATATGTTCAGTGATGCAATGTGAAGATGGGATCCAGAGTGGGGTATGGGAGGGTTAGTTGGCATAGGTCCAGGGATTAATTGTATATTCCCAGAGAGCAGTAAGAGCAGCATGATTAATTTAATTAGGGAATGGTGGTGACAAGAACCCTTAGTGTGGTGCAGATGTGAGGTCCTGATAGTAGAGGTGCAGGGGATGGGTAAGGCACAGAAGGTAGGTATGGCAAGGAAGAGGTGGGCCCAGGATGGGCCCGGGAGGGCAGAGGGAGCAGGGGTGTTGGTAGGTGGTGGATGCAGAGAAGTTGGGGGATGTCCAACGTGGGATGAGGCCGAGGTTTTTGGGGGTGGTTTTGTGGAAAAATGCTTGGGGTGGAGGGAGGGGGCACAGGACTGGGGTGGTCTGTGCCTGAAGGGTAAATGTGAACAGGCCTAGTAGTTTATTTATGACTTGGTAATATCTTCTTGCAGTCACATTACTTTGCACTTTATCATTATTGCCAAGTGTTGCCCAATACAAATTAAAATCCCCCATAATGGACCGCCCACCGGTGCAGGGGCTGGGTGCCCATCTGTGACGCTGATGACCTGGGTTCAGGAATGGACCTGGGATGTAGGAGGGCCTGCGGGGGGCAGAGGGATTGAGCATCCTACTGACTGCTCTCCTTCTCCAGGAGGGAGGAGGTAGACTGTCTAGTACAATGTGGACCCCTGGCAGAGGCTAGGGGTTACCTCAATGCCGGCACCATTACTTGCAGGGGGGAGAGACAGATGCTGGACATCATTGCATGTCCCTGCCCCGGGGGGAAAACTACCAAAATAGCAGCTGCCATCAATGATGCCTGCTTGGCTATCACCGATCAAAACCACGGTGCTTCTGAGTCCCGCTCTATTCTGTTGCCTGCTATCGCCAGCCTACCCCTTGCCCTGTCTTGAGGGGAATGTCAAGAAGGCAATGTCAGTGGGCATATCTGTCAGCACCCTTGTTCCGTTGTCACGATGATCAAGCTGGTGCAGTGGCTCCATCCTGGGGGGCAATCCAGTGGATACTGGGATAAGAAGATAAGTCCCCAGAGGTCAAGCAGGGGTTGAAGTAAGGGGTGGTTTGCTTTAAAAAAGAAATTCCCCATAATAATATGTTCTTTATTGTTCCTATTTAAAATTAATAGTTAATCTTCTATAGCAATATCTGACCTTGCAGATTTGGGTGGTATATTAACATATTAATTGCCAGCAGATTAGACCTTACGGTCTATCAAGTCTGCTCGAACCTCAGATCCCTAGCTGGGTACCGAGACCCTCCCACCCTTGTGTTTCAGAACTCCCTATCATCCATCCCCTCTTACCCGGACCAGGCCAACGTCTGATACATCCACTTTCTGTATCTGTCCCACCTTCTCTTGAAACCTTCCACCGTGGATATCTGAAGCAGCTCGCCAGGCAGCACGTTCCAAGGATCCACCACCCACTCAGTGAAAAACCTCCTCCTCTTTTCTCCCCTCATCCGTCCACCTTCCAACTTCAAACCATGCCCTCTGGGGATACCTCCCTGCTTTAGTCTAAAGATCCCCTCTGTGTTTACCCTATTTATTCACTTGAGGTACTTGAAGACCTCAATCATGTTCCCCCGTCTCTCCTCTCCACCATTGAGAACAGGCTGAGCTCCTCAAGTCTGTCCTCACACGTCAAATCCCCTAGTCCTCATATCATCCTAGATGTGGTCTAACCAGTCCATTGTACAGCAGCAGAATCACTTACCTGCTTCTAGAGATGATCCCCCTTACGATGCATTCCAACATCCTGTTTGCTTTGCTAGCTGCTCTTCTGCACTGCTCAGAATTATTCATACATGCATCCACCATGACCCCTAGGTCTTTTTCCCCTGTTGAGACCTCCAGCGCCTCCCCACCCACGGTGTATTTGTGTTTAGGGTTTCCCAGCCCAAGATGTAACACCTTGCCCTTGTGGTATTGAAATTTAATTTTCAGGGGTGAGCCCACCTTTCCAGGGTGTCCAGATCCCTTTTCAGGGCCAACCTCCCCTATTCCCCCACAACTACTGCTCCCATCTTGGAGTTGTCAGCGAAGATCCTCATTTCACACCGTATACCCTCCCTGGTGTCAGATATGTATGCATTAAACAGGATCAGACCTAGGACAGAGCCCTGCAGTACCCCACTAGCGACCTCTCTAGGGTTCGGCAGCTCCCCACTGACCACTACTCTCTGAGTGCATCCAACTAGCCAGTTTCCTATCCATCTGACCATCAAAGGGCCCACTCCCAACTCCGTCAGTTTCTCCACCATATCATTGTGGTGGACCGAATCAAATGCCTTGCTGAAGTCCAAGAATAGTACATCCACAGGCTTTCTCCTGTCCAATTCCGATGTTACCCATTTGTAGAACTCCACAAGGTTGGTTTGACATGATCTACCTGGCACAAACCCATGTTGTCAACTATCCAGACCTCCTACCTCCTCCAAGTACACCCCCAAATGTTCCTTTAGTATACTCTCTATTATTTTTCCCACCACTGAGGTCAAACTGATGGGTCTATAGTTACCTGGTACTTCCCTTGACCCAATTTATGGACTGGCACCACATGTGCCTCTCGCCAATCCCTAGGCACCCTCCCTGTTAAGCGACCTGTAGAAGAGCTCCACCAGGGGTGCAGCCAGTACGTCCTCCAATTCCCATAGTACTCTCGAATGAATGCTATTCAGCCCAGGAAATGTATCTTTCTTTAGGGCCTTAAGGGCTTGCCACACCCATTTGGTGGGGATAGCATCATCCCCCCCCCCACCTTACTGGCCTTTTTATCCTTTTTATCCTTTTTCTGATATGACACCCCTGGGGTACCTCTCCCTTTCTCATGCTCCATTTCTGTTGCTCCCCAATCCCACACACTACCACTTCTATCTCCATCATGCCTTGCTTTATAAATATCCCATCCCCCTCCCTAGTGAACACAGAGGTGAAGTACTCGTTTAATACCTCCACCTGGCCCCTCGCCTCATCCACCCACCTTCTGATCTCAGTCTACCGAGCTGGCCCTTAGTTTTTCTCCGCTCCCCAATGTACTGGAAGAACCCCTTTTCACCTCCCCATATCCCCTGTGCCAGCAGCTGCTCTTTACTGGACTTTGCTCCCTGCACCATCCAGGTGACTTTACTAGATGCAAGATGGTACGTTTCCTTTTCCCTATCCCCTCTCATTGTTTTTTAATTTTTATAGGCGGCCTTCTTTTCTCTGACTGCTACCTGAACCTCACTGGACCACCAGCATGGTTTATGTGACCTTGATCCCTTATGCTTCACCTTAGCACAAGTCCTGACTGCCTCATGAAGTCCCCGTTTTATGACCTTCAATCTCTTTTCCACATCTGTCATTGTTGTAATCCCCTTCAAGTGATCCTTGAGAATATTTCCCATGCCCACAAAGTCTTCCCCCCTGAAGTCCACAGCCAGTGTCCTAGATCTCTCCCCCCTCCCCTCATGCTTATTTGAAACCAGACAGTATTGTGGTCGCTCCCAGTCAGGGGATCCTCTACAACCTGGTCCCTTACAAGATCCCCATCGGCCAGAACCACGTCTAGGACATGTCCCTCCCTTGTGGGCTCCATCACATGTAAAATAAATCTCAGTTCCTTGGGTTCCACTTAGCATAATTCTAACTCTCAAGTAATCTTTTACACTATTGTGATGTCCTGCCTTTATCTGTTTTTTACAAGGCTCTCCTTTACATGCATGAGAACCCCCCCTTCCTCTGCCCCCCGTCCTTTCTGTAGGATGTTTAACCCTCAAGATCAATGCATTCATTTGAAATTGATTTTTTAAGGTATGTTTCACTTAGTTCTAATACATCCATTTTTTCACATTCAACCCATAATTTCAGTTCATCTATATGTGATGTAATATGTCTAATATTTAAATGTACAAACTTCAACTCTTTTATGTTGGGCATTTCTGAAGTCATATTGATTTCACTTATCATAGGCCAAACTCTACAAGCAAACTCTATCAAATAAGATAACCACCGTACCAGTAAGACCCCACTTCTCCCAACCTAGCCTCACTTCTAGACATATCAGTATGGGTACTTGAGGTCAACTATAAAAACAAACAGGAAAAAAGAAAATGGAAATTTCAGCTTATAGAAGTACAGACTCAGCTGAGGCACTGGTTTCATGTCATGCAATATGTGGGGACATCCGACCATTATATTACACTAGAATGTATGTACTAAGAGACCTCTTTTCATAGTAAGTTTCCTGTTCACGCGCTTTATACTGTAATACCTTTCTGCTGCATGCTTCCATTGTTTACTTTCCAAACAGCAATGTTTACATGCTAATGGCATTTCAGTACAGTACATGCTATGGTATTAAGGCAAAATGACATGCATGAGCTGCTCAAAGGGGGACTGAAACAAAAAGCTTCATTGCGTAAACATTTTACTTGTACTTAGTACTTGCACATTACAATGCTGGTGCTGGAGAACACAGTGGCATGGGAAATAGAGAATAAAGTATGGGTCTGGGTGTGTAACGAGAATTTACAGCCACCCAAGGGGTTTGATGCTACATAAACCTCAAGAGCGAAGCTCGAGGGGTTTATGCGTAGCATCTATCCCAAGGGTGTGTGTAAATTCGAGCTTACATAACCCAGACCCATATTTTATTTTTTACAATTGCTGGGATTTCTTTTTTTGCCGCAGCAAGTATATAAAATAAAAAAGACATTGTGCGACTGCGGTCTGCTTAGGTGTGAGTGCACACTCTGCGGTTGGTCGGTCGCTTTTGTTTTTGTTTTGCTTTTAATTTAGTTTTGTGTGGAGCCAACATTTTGAGGGTAGTTCCCTCATTTCCATTAGTTTCTGCCTGCCGGCACTTACCACAGAGTTCGAGTAGCAGTCGAGAGGTGGAAAGACAAGGCGGACAGTGGCTAGGAGGAAGAGCTTCAGAGGCGGGGGTGGCTGCTCAGTGCGAGGAAAACTGGGCACATGTTCACCGTTATAAACGCTCCTTTATATCAGCAAATTATGCAATGGTTTCCCTATGGGAAAAAGGAAGTCCCAGTTATTATATAGGTTTTCCATGCACGCGTTTTCCCAGTTAATGGCTTTGTAATTTGCAAATATTAAGTACAAGTAAAATGTTAAGAAATGATTTGTTTTTGTTTCAGTCTCCCTTTGTGCATTCAATACCTGCCATTTTGCCTTGTTGTGTGGGATTTGCCCCTTCATTAGACCTAGCACTGTTTGTTCAGATTGTGCTGATCATTCCTTTCCTTTGCTTTAGTATTACTTAAGATGGAAGTAGGCTACTCTATATAGCCCACTGAAACGGTCCCTAATTTCTCAGTTATAGCAGTTAACTAGATTCCTTTCATTCGTGTATTTGTCCAATCACTCTTTAAAAATTGCAGTACTATTTTTCTCAGCCCAATACAAAAGTAGTGAATTCCAAAGTTCAACTGTACATTGGGTGCAAAACCTTTTACTTTTATCATCCATCAATAATTAACTCTGTAGTTTCATAGTGTGTCCTTTAATTACATTATTTTTACCCTGAAAAATTAATCCCAAATTGGCTAATCTGTTTTTGTCTCCTATAATTCTGTACATCAGTAGTAGACTGCCTTTTAGTCTCCTTCTTTCTGAAGTAAAGACAGCTCTCCTTTTCTGTCTCTGTCTGTCTCTGTCTCCCCATCCCCTCTTCCTCAGCCATGGGTTACCGCAGAATTTAACCACAGGTAAAGACGATAGCTGATGAATCAGGTTATAGGATATTTAACAGTGAAGCCAACCACGTTGCAATGCAATAACCTGCAGTAAATGACATGTCACGAAATATTGCATGACAAAAGGGCTTAATTGCCATTCAATGACCTTGTTCCCTGCAGTGTACTGCAATATTATGTGTTATACTGCAACATTACTGCATTGCACCCTGGCAAGACTGATGTATGTCAGTTATATTATTTAGTTATTTATTAAATGTTGTTGACCCGGTAAGCCCACTGGGCCTAGAAGTCCGTTTTCAGGGACGACCAGGAGGAGGGGGGATACAGATGGTAAGCAACTGAAACTGAACCAGATTAAGCTGTTGGTGGTATTTTTAGTGAATGGGAAAAATTTGGCCAGGACACTGTGGAAACTCCCCTACTTGACGGTAGGGGGCCATGCTGATGATGGCTGTCTCAGTCTTTCCCTGACAGAGCATGGAGCAGGAGGTGTGGCTGGTTGGGGAGCAGGGGGCTCCTCCACAGGCAAAAATTTTGGCTTCAGATCAGGTTTTGGAGTTTGCTGAAGGAATGACTACCACAGAAACCAAAGTAGTGGACATCCAAGCTACTGGAGATTTATTACCGACTTCCAATTTGGTTTTAGATAAGCAATTGCCGGATGTTGAAATGATTATGTTGGCTTTAACTGACACAGAGTTGCAGTATCGACAAAAAACTGATGAACTTACTAAGGCATTGGTGCTTGCAAAAACAAGACCTTCTGGTGATGTTATCCCAGCTACGGAACAGTTGCAGATTGATGGCAGGAGTTGTCAGGCTCCATCCCAGAATATGCCTGGCACCTTGATGACAGCTGTTATGGAGCCAACCAACCCTGTGTACATTCAGACTGCTGATGTTTCTCAGGAGGCTGCTTCGGTGTTCTCTTTTTCGGTGAACTCTACTGCTGATCGCATTGTTAAAAAAGCAGTAGTTAAAAAGTCTTGGGCAGAGCTTACGGTTGACCCTCAAGTACCATGGTCGGTTGCCAACTCACTTACTGTGGCTGGATGGGTGATCTCTCCTACGTCGCAGCAATGGACTTCAGGCTTTGCCCCGATTAATGTTTCAGGAATCAAACTACCCGCAGTAAGTACTGTTTGCTCTGAGAGTGCTGGTACTCATATATCTGCTGGACCTGTTGTCCCACAGCCTATGTCTAGTACAGCTGTTCCTGAGCTACCCTCTGGGCATGATTTACCTACGGAATTGACATTAACTCAGAACGCTTCCTTGGATTTTCAGTAACTCACTATGTTGCAACAGCCTGGGGCACGTGATCCTGAACATCATTCTGATGGGCTGCCGGATGTTCCTGACTATGGTACGCAACCCACTGAAGAGGGACACACTATGGACACCTCTGAATGACCCTGGTCGGAGGGGGGTCTGGGAGATGCCAGTCGAAGACATATGCCTCTTTTTTTCACAGACGTGTTTTCCATGCCAAATGGTATAATGCTGTCTGGCTGGTATATAAAGGGGGTTTGGACATGTTTCCGGACAGAGTCTATGTGGGAAGGTCTTATTACAAGAGTTTTTAAAGTTTCATACTGCTGATCTGTATGCCCTCATTCATGTCTCTTGGGAAAATGTCTTTGATGTCAGTTTCAAACTATAGTCTGGTCTTAAAAAGTTTTGGGTTTGCTATCATAAGGTTAAAAATACTCCCATATGGGCCCCTTTTGAGGTTGCTCCTTTGTCTAAGCCTGCTCAGAAACTGGTTACTGTTTGTAATGAGGGGGTTAGCATTACTGATTTGTTATTTTGGTTGAAGCAGAAATGTACGGTTCTGGGCCCCCCTGAGGCTATTTTTGATGCAGAGGGAATTTGGACAGGTGGGTGGAAATTTTGTGTCTTTTTGAAAATCATTGATGGTGAAGTCTAACACCTGCCTAATTCCTTTTTCACTGGTGGTGATAGGGGTGTCTTGTTTTATCCTGGACAACCTAAAATGTGTTATAATTGAGGCTGTCTGGGTTATATCAGTAATGCCTATGATAAGATCAGATGTAGGGTATGTGGCTTAGTGGGACATAGTGGCTCTCAATGTACCAGGGAGGCCTGTTGTAATTTATGTGGGGAGGTAGGGCATGTTTTTAGTGAATGTACTTAGGCTGCCCATAAGAAGGAAGGGTCGGGAGACTTGGAGGAACAGCGACTATTAATAGTTACTGCTCAAAGGGAATTTATACAACATGTTAGTGTCCAAATCCCTGTGGTGCCTCCTCCTGTGCCTATTGCTCCCTTTCCTTTAACACTGTGCTACAGAGCTTAGTGAGGTGGGGCTAGTCCTGTCTGTAGATTCTGATTTCAGTGCAGAGAGACAACTGAAAGTGGGGATGCAGGTGGACACTGACTGTGGAGCTTTGGACCCTGGTGTAGCTTCTATGCCTCTTCCACCTCCCCCAGTGGTAGCTCCAGATATTGGGAGATGAGTTACTAGGTGTAGACAGGCCTGGAAGCAGCCAGCCTCTAAAGTTCAAAAGGTTTCAGAGACTAATCTCTCTAATAAGTTTGGCCCATTACAAGATCTAAATGATAGGCAAAGACATGACTCTGAGGCTTCTTCTGGTGATCAGAGCCATGTGGATGTTGTCTCTGACTCCGACATTAGTGAAGTGGGTGATGAGATGCAGGTAGTTGGGAAGACTAGAAGGAAAGCCACCCCTAAGAGTAGGCCTGACATTCCAGGGAAGCATGTAAAGAAAAAATAGAGGAGCACATACACTCCTTCTGTGATGCAGCAACTTACTTTACTCACCATTAATGTAAATAGTATCAAAAATAGACTTAAGAGGCGGATTGTGTTTACTTGCTTTAGGGATACCATCACCGATATTATCTTTCTCCAGGATACTAGATTGCATACTGTTGCTGAGACATTGCAGACATCGAATGAATGGTTTAAAGGGGTTTCTTACTGATCTGTGGGACTGGACCGTTGTGTGGGGGTTTGGATTTTATTTACCATACCGGTTCAGGTTTTGAAAGTTTTGGATTTGATACCTGGGAGTGTGTTTTAATGTTAGACATTAAATTTGATTCCCAATATTATAGATTAATTGTGTATGCGCCACAATCGAAGGCTGAGAGGGTTGATCTGTTTGATACCATCCAGCCTTATTTATTTTCTGCCCGGCCTGTGATTTTTGGTGGGGATTTTAATTGTGGGTTATCACTTCAGGATCAGGGCAGTACGGCCAAGACGACTAAAGTGTTTAGCGATATAAACTTTTTAAGTTCTATGATTCGATTGCCATCCTTAGTAGATGGCTGTACCACTAAACATGGTAAGGGGTTTCCCACATTTCAATGAGGGCAGCATGCCACATATATTGATTTATTTTTTATTAGTAAATTTGTTGCTCTTCATCGAGTATGGGTAACTGCAGTGGAATACTTGGATCACAAAGAATTGGATATTGTCCTCTGGAACCCTGATGCTACTTTTGGACCTGGCCTTTGGAAATTCAATTCTCTCCTATTACAGAAGGAGAGCATCTGTCAACAGATCTTATTTTTAGTTGGGGGGGGGAGAAAATATTATTTGACTTTTTTGATAATGTTTTACAGTGGTGGGATAGTCTGAAATCTGATTTGGGTACTTTATTGATTTCCTTAAGTAGGCATACTCCAAATATGGATAGGATTAGGTATCAAACCCTTCGTAAACAATTGCAATGGGTGATGAGTTTGGCAAAGACCTCCAACCATAATTACATGTCCCAGATAAATAGTATTCAACATGACATGAGAGTTTTTCATGCGAAACAGCTTGCTTTCCTGATGATGCAACAAGCTTTTGGTACACAAGGGAAAATGGCCTCGGTTTGTCCTTTCCTCAGTTGTGCTGAGAGAGTAAAGAACAGACATATGGATGAGGAGTGGGATTCCAACAAAATTGTACAGACAAAACAGAGGGATATTTTGGTTGCAGTCTCTGACTATTTACGGGGCCAGCTTCATGCTTATTCAGGAGATGTGGCATTGTTTTCTAATTTACAACAGTTGATTAGTATCCCTGACTACCTCTTGTTCTTTATCAAGAACTTACATAAGACTTGAGAGTTGAAGAAATTACTCAAGTTATCTTGGCTTTGAATAAAGGGAAGACTCCTAGGAAGGATGGCATCCCGGGTGAGGTCTATCAGCTTTTATGTCCGATGACTGCAACAGAATTGACTGCCGTGTATTATTATGTTTTACATACTGGTGATTTCCCTCTCAACATGACTACAGGTATTCTCTCTTACATTAATAAAAAGGGTGAGAAGAAGGATCTGAACAATTGGCAGCCTATTTGTCTGCTTGATGTTGATTTTAACATTTTGATGAAGGTTTAAATAATCGCCTGGTTCGTGTGGCTTCTCATGTTATTTATAAGGCTCAAACCTGCGGTATTCCTGGTAGAACCATTACTGAACATTTATTGCTCCTAGTGAAATTTTTGAGACAGGAGACTTTGTAATTCTGCAGTTTCTCTTCACTTTGGACCAGAAAAGGCTTTTGATTCAGTTAGCCATGCCTTTTATGGGATGTTTTGAAAACTTATGGGTTGCCCCAGTATTTATTAATTGGATTAGGTCTGCCTATAGGAATGGTTGTACAGCCTTTGGTGAATGGTTATTTGGGCCCGATGATCCCTGTCCATCGAGGGGTTAGACAGGGTTGCCCCCTCAGCCTCCTTTTGTATGTTTTTCTATTGATATGTTGCTTCGGATTTTGAATGATGTTCAATTTTTTACCCCTTTAACTTTGCAGACATTTAGACTTCCCCTCACAGCTCTTGCATACGCAGATGATTTGTGTGTTATTGTTCATGATGCGATAGCTGTTGAAAGGGTAGTTGACTTTTGTTCCCTATATGGGACTGCTTCAGGTGTCCAGCTTAATAGCAAAAAAATGTAGGGGTACATTCTTGGGAGTCTCGGTTGGTTCATTGGCTAATTCTCCTGCTAGCTTTGCAGGTATTTCACTTGTTTGGGAACCTCTTCATATTTTGGGTATTACTTATGGGGGGATAGGCAGGATCTACAGAACTGGGATGACAGGCTTCAGACGGGGTCTGTTCTAATGGATAAATGGCATAGAGTTTCAATGGGGAAGTTAAAGCGGGTATTTATGGTTAAGACTTATTTAATTCCTATTTTTTTATATGTTGCCTCAGTGTTTCCTCCTCCTAAGGAAAGGGAAACGATGATTTTGAGTTTGTTCTTCCATGCAATATGGGGCAGTAGACTGAATCCTATTAAACAGAACATCCTGTATTTACCTGTAGTACAGGGTGGTTTGGGTATAGTTAACCCAATTTTGTTTTTCCTTTTTCCTTTTTTACATATTAACATGCAGCCTTTGTGCCTACAGCAGGACTATGGTTGGATCTCTTTATCAATAGGTAAAATCTTCTGTTGGTATGCAGGGTGGAGGGCAAATGTTCAGCAAACCTTTAAATCAGTGCCTTTTGCACCTTCATATTTATGAGAAGTCTTTACCAAGCTGCATAGGTGGAACCTCACATATGAGGCTGTTATTTCTCTGAGCAAAAAACAATTGTATGGGCAGGTCATGGATGCTCACTTCACTAAAGCCAAGACCTTTCCTACTTGTCCTGTGGAATATGAAGCAATAGTTATTAATTTACTCACTGATAGAATGATTCCTGTGAAATTTCATGATGTTTTATGGCTTTGCTGTCAGGAAAAACTGAACTTTAAGGCAAATCAGAAACATAAAATGGTTGGGGAGAGATATTATGCTCGGCCTCAGTGTATAGCTACATTGGAAACTATACATCATTTGTTTTTTGCTTGCTCTTTTATAAAGCCTTTTTGGTGGTATTTAGCTGTTCTGTGAGGAATTTCTGTTTTAAAGTTTGTCTCATATGAGGAATTGATTTATGGTAGATATGGGACGTCTTGGAGAGCCTGGCATCATAGTACATTCAATTTGCTTTTTGCAATTGTTAAATGGTACATTTGGACTGCTCACTGTCTGTTTATATTACAACAAAATCCTTGCTACTAATGTTACGAATGCATTATGGGGTGTTTATTATTTAGAAAAGCAGACTCAAACTGTTCATTATATGGACACTGTCTGGAGAAATATGATGTGGATTACTGATTCTGATGTTCCTATTACGTGACTGTAGTATGGCACTGTATAGTATCTTTTGTTCAGATTGCCTGATTGATTTGTTGCGATTTCCTTACGAGTTTCAATCAAAACTAAATTCCCCTATTCTTTTTCAATAAGTGCCATGGGATCTTTAGCATCCACCTGAACTTCCACCAATCCAGGGAAATGGGACCTTGGTTTAACTTCTCATCCAAAAGACGAATTATAATTTTATGTATTACAAGCTAATACAGATGAGTGAATCAGAAGCTTGCCGTCATCTTTTGACTAAAAGACATTATGAACCCAGAAGTGTGGTTGTCCACATGCCATGGTATGCTGCTCCCCTTTCTGGACTACTGCTCCCCTATTTATATGAAACCTCATCTTCCAAACTGTTCAGGCTCAACTTAGCCTGCAACAGCTTCTTTAGGTTTGCTTTACTGTCTCCTTATTCAACTCATCATCGCTCCCTCTACAAGGCATGTGACTGGTTCTCCCCACAAGTCCTGGACAAGTATGTACTGGGCAGCCTGGTTGACGGATCCTTCTGGGAGAAAGAGTTCTCTCTAGTATCACACCTCCTCAAACCCAAGCCTGGTGGCTGGAGCCTTTGGTCTCCTCACATCTTCTCCTGGAGGTTCCCCAAACTGTCACATTCACTGGTCAAATGGCATTCTCTGTTGGTCCCCCTAGGCCCAGGAACAGCTTGCCTGGTTCCCTTTGTTGTATTGACTCTCACTCCATTTTTAAATTGCACATTAGGACTGCTCTCACAGCTTCCTTTTCCTGCAAGAGTCCCCTCAATATGAAAATCAGTGTCATAATTAGATTAACACTTCCTATTCATATACCTTTCCACTTATTATTTTACCCTGTAAATGTGCATATTATTGTTATTGATTGTCAGGGTCAGTCTTGAAACCCTGGTGAAGTATTTGTACCTTTGCACTGGTATTTCTGTATTTATTGATTGCTGACTTGTACAATGCCTGTCAGGGTTCATGTACAGTATCACGCCATCTTAATAATTCCTGTCACATATGTGCTCTCATTGTTTGCTGTTTTCTGCTTGTCCTGTTTAATACTTTGCACCATCTTGCTGGTTGTGCCAGAAAATTGTCCCAGAGACCAGTACACTTACCCAGTCAACATATTAATGTATTTATTTATTAATTAATTACTTAATTACAATGTGAGCTTGACTAGAACCCCTTTGACATTTGATGGCTGGATTCCTCTGCTGAATGAAAGCTAAAATTATTAACTGTTTGTCATTGTTTTCGTTTTATGAGAAACATTCTGTATCATTCCCTTCCTTGCTATAGAGTAGGGTACTTGCAACCTCTTGTAAAGAGTGCAAGTTAGTGAGGGTGTAAATAACTTTAACAAAGTGCCACACATAAAGCTGATCATGAAAGTAATTGGCATTGGTTTGAATACAAGGCTTGTTAACTGGATAGAATGTTGGTTGGATGGGCGGTCACAAACTGTAAGAACAGAGGATTCTCTAACAGCATTGCGGTGATGAGTGTAGAGTCAGTGGGCTCAGTCTTGGGTCCAGTTCTATTCACACTCTATATATATCAGATTTTCATATAGGAATCAAAAGTAATGTTATTCAGTTCACACACAACAAAAAGATTGGAGGTACGGCATTATCTGGTGAAGATACATTAAAGCTACATGAGGATCTAGATAGAATACGAGAATGAGTTGACACATGGGGTATGAATTTGAATAAAGATAAATGTGTAAAGCGTCTTGGTAAAAACAATTGCAGGAAACAATATACTTTTGTCAGTCACATCATAAGTAGTGTAGATCAGGAAAGAGATCTCTGGGTTATTATACAGCCTGACTTGTCATTTTCAATTAATAATAAAAAAATTAGAAATAAAGCACTTAGAATTCTAGGTAACATAAAAATATATTTTGGTAGTGGACACAGAGCTATTATGCCCTTGTATAGATCACTGGCTAAACCATACTTGGATTATTGTTTTCAATTCTGGGCAACCTCATTAAAGAGACACATCCAAATATTAGAAAAAGTGCAAATGAGATTCATTAAGTGCATATATGATGTAGAGACGCAGGATTTTAAGACAAGACTTGATTTTTCAGGGTTATATAGTTTGGAGAAAAGGAGGAACAGAGGTGATTTATTATTACTTTACAATATACTTAGAGACTAAAGTCTGTGTGCAGAAATTAGATTTTAATTTAAATATTGTATTCATTATATAAGGGGTTACTACCTGCAGCTACAAGGGAGGAGGTATAGGACAAATACCAGAGAATCAGATTGTATGCAGAGAGTGGTGAGGCAATGGAATGTTTTACCAAAAGAAATTGCCCAAACTAAGGAGAGTGATAGTTTTAAAAGATTGTATAGTGAAGATATCAAAGCGATCCACTGAGTAGTGAGGGAGTAGACATAGAGGATCACTTGGTCTACTCCTATTCCTGACTAACCTTAGTGGTCTTAGTACATGTGATGAGAAAATACCTCTTGCCAAAAAAAAGAAACTATCTTACCTGCCATGGCTTAAAATCATTAATACTTGCACAAGTTTTATTAGTAAAAGGTCCGCTGCTTGATTTGCAGGAGAGCAGATCATGTAAGCCATGTGCAATTGCATATACTGCTTTCCAGATATTATAGGCATATCTTAAGTCAAACAAATTAAATTTAGATAGGTTATATTCATCCAGCTTTTCTGCACCTGTGCAAGGAGTGCCTGTTCTGTTCATATCCTTATACTCTTGGCCATTATCATCAGTTGGCCAATAGCAGCCAAATTCTTCCTCCCAGAATGACCTGATAAAAATGTCATCTGGATATGTGGAAGGGTGCAATGTGTGAAGGAAGTTACTGAATCCAGGAATCGTCCCTTCATGGACTGCAAGTCCGAATGTGCCATTTAGGGTTTTCCATGATTCTTTCTTTGAGAAAATAGGGGAGATTATCCAACTGGTAGTGGCCAACCAGACTTTTCCTGTAATGTTTTGCTTGGCAATCTCTTCCATTAATGCTGTTAGCTCCTGCCTGGTTGCATAGACAACAATAACAGTCACAGTAGACTTTTTGATTACATCAACGATCTGAAACAGCTGCTTCTTGGACATGTTGACTGAAATGATTACTGTGAAAGCAACACATGATCCACTATGACCAAGAGTTTTTTTCAGGTTCTGACTACCCAGGAGACCATAATCATTATCTGAAGCTATAATGCCTATCCAGGTCCAACCAAAGTATGTGACCAAATGGACAAGGACAGGGTACTGAAAATTATCATTTGGCACTGTCCGTAAAAATGATGGAAACTGAAGTTTATCACTCAGTATTGGAAGAGCTGCAATATGGCTGATCTAAAAAGAAATAAAATGTTTATTCAAGCAGAGGGATATTTTAAAACTGCAGTATCTGCCTTTTTAAAATAAGTTCCATAATTTTACTAAAAGTGGATGGTTATTTCCTCAATGCCAAGAAAACCATCTCTATGACCTTCAGCACGAGGCAGAGACTCTTGCGGCTTCCCACTACCCTCTCCTTTCACACCCTGGATGGGACCACTTTGCAGGCTTGCCCCTTCTTTAGATATCTTGGGGTCTGGCTTGACCAGCACCTAGAATTTTCTGTACATGTCGATGCTATCCACAAGAAGCTAAACCTGAAACTGGGTGCCCTCTGTCAAAACCGTGGAAGTATCCCACTGGCAGCCTGCCATGAATTAGTACAGAAAATGATTCTCCCAGTATTTGACTATGGGTCTGTAGTTTACAGTGCTGCCCCCAAATCCACCCTAGCCAGATTGAACCCCCTTTTCCACTCTTTCTGCCATTTCCCCCTCAGTTGCCTGCTCTTCACCCATCACTGTGAGCTCTATAGGACTCTCAATCTTCCGTTGCTCCATGGCCACCGCCCGTCCCACTGCACCAAGCTCATTACCAAGTACTGGTCCAAGTCCCTACCTCTGTATCTCACCTCTGCTTTAGCTGCACTTACCCCTTCTGTGTACTCACTCAGAAACTCCGTTACCTGCCCTTTGGCATTACCATGCATGGCCTCCTCGATTAGCCAAGTAGCATTCCTCCATCAAATGCTTAAGTTATGAAACCCTCCCTGCAGACATCTGGCTCATACCCTCACCACAGCATCTAAGCTCTCTCATCAATGCCCATTTCTCTTCAACATGTTTCTGCAGCTAGGTTTAGTAGTTATTTTTCACCTGGTTACACAACAATTGATATGGCCCCAGGCCTTGACCGTTGTTGTTCTATTTCACAAGTTACTACAAGTAGAGATTATTAAGGAACTACTTATTCCGCTTCTGTCCTATTTACTGTATGGCACTGTACTACTGCACTCTATATCTATTGTACCCTTTGCTCATGTACTGTGTATGTATGATCATTGTTGCCTTTATACACTGCATTCTATTGTACCTGTTATGTTCTCCCATGCCTCCCTCCCACCAGAATGCACCTGGAAATGAGCAGTACTCTGCTCAGTGTGCCCTCCTTGTAAAACATTTAAATAAATAAATTACAGAATCACAGCAGATATCAACAATGCTCAGTTATGTATTATACAATGGCTCTGAAGATTCCATAATCTGACTGGCTGAATGTTAAGATTTACCCATGGTTAATCCTGGCACAACCCATGGGAAAAGGTGCCAATCAGCCACATCTGGAATTCCCAGTATGGGAAATCACTCTGACTCCACAAAAATGGAAACATCGAGGACACAGTGTTGGATTCTCCATAAACCGTGAGAGAGAATCACAACCATGGCTACCAAAAACTAAACTGTCTGAATACCTCTGAATTAATGTAACCTAATCCAGTTCCAAGCCTACTCTCTCCTGACATCTTCACCCTCCAACCCCAGAACAATCAGAAAGATGGACTGGTAGGGCAGTCACAGAAGGGCTCCACAGCTGAAATGTTTGGCACCCTCTGACCTCATACCATCTCCAGTATTCCAGGCACCGAAGCAGAGGGCAGAGAAAAGAAAAAACAGCACCAACTTTGTTTTTGTAGTCCAAGAGCAGAAATGGGCCAGAGAAGGAGTCATAATAAGCACGGTAGCAATAAATGTTGCCATGCATGTATCTACAGTATTAGAGGCAGTGCTCCATAGTTGAAATCGGACAACTGCAGAAGGCTGTCCTGGCTCCAAAAACAAAAAAAAGGACCCAGGACACAGTGAACTGGTGACATTGTACACATTATACATGCTTTTCTGGCCCCATGGAAATCACTAGGGGGAATGTTAAAACAACACCGCACATGTACATCAAAAAGGCATCTCTAGGGACCAAGGACTATTTTTTCATCACAGGAATAAATTTACTAATAATAATAAAAAAAATGCATATATATATATATATATATATACAATGTCATGCGTATAACATCATGACAAGTTACTGTGGAAATGATTATGATGGACAAGTTCCTGTTTATCATACAGATGCCCTTAGTAATACAGAATGAAATGGCTGAACACTTAACAGAATCATAATAAAAATGAGTGCTGTATATGAGAACAAATGCAATCAGTGTTAAAGACTGCCATCTAGTGGTAAAAGCATTGAACAGCCATCAAAATAAATACAGCCATCAAATGAATAAAGCACTGAAGAATAGTGAAAAACAATACAGCTCTCTAGTGGAGGTTTATGGGATAGCAAGTATAAAGCAAACAAGCTGGGTAACCTCCCTGCTAGTGAAAAATTCCATTTATATAAATCATTAGCGCTGCGATCTTCAGAATCTAGGGTAACTGGTTTGAGTCCCAATAAAGATCAGAGGTGGATCTGCCCAAATAGATGGGATATACATAACATTAACATGACAATCCTGAAAGTGAGACAAAAACCTGGTGATTTTAATCCTTTATAAACACTGCAAAGAACTTTTTAGCCTGAATATCAATTTGCGGTCATGTGGGCATGAATGGAAATTAACAGGAGATAAGTTCTGGAGAGAAGTGAGAAAGTACTACTTTATGGAAAGAGTGGTATAGCCTTGGAACAGTCTGTCAGCTGAGGTGGTGGGTGCAAAAACAGTTAAGGGATTCGAGCAGGGCTGAGACATAATCAAGGAAATTGTGATTACAGGAGGTGACAGGATTAGGTAGAAGAATAGAGAGAGAGAGAGAGAGGACGGGGAGGGTTGGTACCATGGAGGAACAGTTGTTTCAAGGGATTATAGGGATCTTGGGAAAACTGGATGTGCCTTTCATCTTTTTCTGCTGTCATTGTCTATGTTTTTATGTTTATATTAAATGAACTGAAACTGAACAGATTAATGATTAATTCTTCAAGTGTAGTACATCTGTGAAAACAGAGTGGAATTTTATTATTGATTTTGAGGGTGCAATGAGAAAAAATATTTTGGGAGTGACAGGATCACTGGATAAGTTTAAATCAAATTTAAAAATGTAATGGGTCAGTGGTCACTGCTGAGGGGCGGGGGTTATTCTGGATTTTGTGGCGGCTGGGTACTGAGGTCAAGGTAGGAAGGTTTTTAAAAAAAAATATATCTATATATATATTTAAATAAAAAGTATTAAACTAAAACATGATTGTGATGCTTTGTAAACCCTTAGTTTAGTGATGACCATGCAAATCACTCATGCTTGAAGTCCTCACAAACCTAAAGGCTCATGGAAAAACTCATAATAAGGTACCCACAACATTATTTTCTGAAGCTTTCCCAGGCAGATGATGGGTTACTAAATGAAGATTACTGCATTATTTGCTATGCTGTTACACTACTGCAACTTATACAGACATTTTCTTTCTCAAAATCCCACTAAACTTATTTTTCTCTGTATACCATGCATTACAAAAAATAAGAAAATGTTCAAAATTTTGTCATAAAAACTTTTAAAATCTTTAAAACTATATAGATTCATTTAAATTGACTGCAATGCTGTTGTGTTTAAACATGTCTACATCTTTACAATCATACTGTATCAACCTGACTTCAAGCTTTTATTTAAAAAATTTAATTCTTACTGTAGCCCTAACAGATCCAAGGCACGCCCTTTAATAAAGATTAACTGCAGGATTCACAAAGCAGATGCACTGGGCACAAATGTGATGTGCCAGCGCAACATGGAAATGTGCCATGTAGTCATTCACGGATAGTAGAGATGCCCTGGCACAACCCGGATGCACTGCACCAAACAGGATATGCCGGAGACTGAAAGTAATGATATGCGGCATATCATGAGGGGGCATGTAACTGCATATACAGTGGAGAGCCATTCAAAGAGCAAAATGAATGTGCAAAAGAGGAGCATCTATAGCACAAGTACTAAATGCCCCATGATGAGATAAGTATAAAAGAAGTAGATTTAAATGCAAGCCCCCAGCAGGCTGACAGTAGGATAGCAGCAGCAAGCAGGAGTAGAGGAGCAGCAGCAGACATAAAGAATGGATGGAGCACCATTCTTGATGGTGGGAATGTTAATGGAGATGATGAGATGGGTGAACCAGCAACGTGGCAGTGGAAGGCATCGTAGGTGGCCAGCCCCATGGTGGTATTGTGCAAGACTGACATTTGAACAGCTGACGGACACTGAAACAATTAGCTGATACTGCCTGAACAGGGCTATTTTGAGGCAGCTCTGTGAGCTGTGCCATGATGAAATGCAGGCACCTACTGGTTGGGATCATGCCATACCAGTGGAGACCAAGGTGACAACAGCAATGTTCCTGCTCACCACAGGGAACCTTCCAGGGGCCAGCCAGAGAAACCATTTGCTTATCCCAGTCATCCATGTCCCATCTCCTCACAATTCCTTACTGCACTGCTCCCACATGCATCAAAATTCATCCATTTCCCAAGCACACAGGCAGAGCAGACAGAAGCCATGCAGAAGTTCCACAGGGAGTCTCACATGCCAGGCATCATAGGGACCATTGACTGCACCCATGTGGCAATCCATGCATCACCTGGTGAGGATTTCATGACATATGTCAACTTCAAGGACTACCACTCAGTCAACTGCCAGGTGGTGTGCAATGCCACTGGGTGCATCAGCAATGTCTGTGCCACACATGCTGGAAGTACACATGATTCCTTCATATGGCACCAGTCCATCCTGTGCTGCCGGTTCGAGACTAGGAACATACCCAGTGGCCATCTTGTAGGTGGGTGGGGCAAGCAGGACTGCCCATGAACAGGCCACCATTGCACATCAAAGTACGGGAAAGGGAGCAGGTTTGTGAGTGCCACAGTACAAGATGTGCAGGGGGATGTGCACAAACAGGACAATGGAGGGAGGACACTGATGGAACTGTGCACACAGGGGGACAATGCAGCAGAACAGCAAAGTATGGGAGGTGGGGTGCAGTGCAACTGCTGACATGAGTGGCAGTGCAGAACACACCACACTCAGCCATGCATGGTGGAATGCCAGGCAGGTGTGGGTAGACAATAGGGACAGGAACATGTGAGCAACCATGGCTGCGAGCATGTACAGGTATGGGCAGATGTGTGCAGCTTGGCCAGGCTGTAGCATTAGGGAGGGGATGTAGGCAGCCAGGAACAGGCGACACGTGCACCGGGGTGTTCAGATGGCAGTAACACCAGTGCGCCATGGTGAAGGGGGAAGGGCGCTATGCACAGGTATGCAGTGAAGTAACAGCCTGCACTTCCACCCCACAGGTGATGCAGCATACTCCCTCTGACCCTGGCTACTGACACCCTCCCACTGACCTGGAACAGAGGAGGGAATAGTGGTACAACGATGCACACATCGCTACTCATGCCATCATCTAGTATGCCTTTGACATGCTGAAGATGCACTTTTGGTGTCTGGATAGATCGGGTGGTGCCCTACAGTACAGCCCAGAGAATGCCTGTAGCATATTCCTGGCCTGTTGTACACTGCACAATATGGCCATTGACTGTGGAATAGCTCTCCAGGCCGAGGAGGGTGACAGTTCCAGGGACGAGAATGAGGAGGGTACGAGGATGCAGCAGTCCGGGGGGGGTGATGGAGCAGCACTGCCACGCTGAGACCCATTGCTGGTAGCCAGGGTCTGGTGGCACAAGGATACCATCATGGGAAGAGCACTTTGGTGACCACAGATGAGTAGCACATGTGGGTAATATACAGGTGGCACTCTACAACACACACATACACCCAGCCACCCAGATACACACCACAGGGCACTCCACCACAACAGTGCTGCAGTGTAGAGCACCCATGAGAGTGACAATGTTGCTTGCACACACACACACACACACACACACACACACACACACACACACACAGCAAGAACCACATGTCCAGGGACCACAGTGTATGTGCTGAGGATGGCTTGGATCAGTGTACTGCATCTGGAACAGGTACACAGCAGACACAGGACCACACTCATCATGCCCATGCCACACAGCACAACAATGGTGTACCCAGACATGCATGCAGCACCACACACGTGACCCACAGAGGCAATGCACTGGGACATGTGTATGACACCCATGCCACCCCAGGCACAGGTAGCCAGGTGAGTGGGCCACAAAGGGTGCAGGCTACGGGCCATGTGAACTGTCACTCAGGCAGTGGGGGGCACCACAGATGCCATGGACACATGGGTGGCCATGCCCATGACTGCTAGTCACTGATGCAGTGCCACTGGCTATGGGGGGGCAGCCAACACCCTTGTAGTGGTACTGTAGTGAGACCGTGAATGGATGCTTGCTGGTGTGTTGACCTCAAGATCCATGTCAAACACGGAGATGATTGGGATAGAGAGGTGTGGTAACAGTGTCAGCAGCAATGGGTCCACCTGATGCTGATGCCTGAGCATGGGTGAGGCACTCCTGGGAGTTCAGCTGGAGGACTGGCAGCCACATGGAGCACTGGTTGCACATGCCAGCTCGGCAGCATGCACAATCTGCTCCAGAGCTGCGGTCATGTCCACCTGCTGTAGGCAAACCTCTGCCAACATCTGGGCATGCCACAACATTGACGACTCCCATTCAATGGCTAGCAGCAACTAAAGGCCCCTGAGCTCTGCTTGTAGGACTGCCTGTGCCTCCACATTGGCCCACAAGAGGTGTGCATAGCCCTTGATCTCATCAGCAGGTGAAGTCTCACGGAGACTGTGCTGACAGGCAAGTGGTGTGACAGCATGCTGCTGTGCATCCACTGTAGGTGGACGCACTCCATCAGGCCGGGATATGGGTGGGGACTGGGCATCTACAACTGCTGCGCATCCAGGGATGGCTGCATCATGGGCCACTGCCACCTGCGGCTGACCCACAGCACCCTGCCAGCCCATGCTGGCAGTCCCCGCCACCACAGCATCACCAGGCACAGAGTCCACAGCAACCACCACCATAGGTGACTATGCAGGCCCTGCAGGTGTGCCAGGGGCCACAGGACCACCAACACCTGCTGGTGCCACCTGTGCATGCACCTGTGCACCATGTACATTACTGTTGTCCATGTCCCCCCCGTAGTTGTGTGGCATCAGACTCATCATCAACATCGCTGTACGCCCCCTGTGTATCAGATGCCAGCACCAGCAAGGCATTGGTGATATCCACCGTGTTCTCTGGGTCACCATCAGCCAAACCCAGGAACTCCTCCAGAAAAGTGGCATCATGCTCGCCAGACATGGCATCACTTGCAGAGGTGTTGGAAGGTCCTGCCACCACTGGTGATGCATCTGGGGCAGTTGTGATGTGTGACGGGCCTGAGACTGCACCATCCCCATACCTACCAGTTGCCTGGTGAGATTGACTGGCATCATCCTCTGCAGTGACACTTTGCGATGCACTAAACACAGAAGCACCCATGAGGTGTGATGGAGCTCCAACAGAAAGAAGGGATACATGGTTACAAACATGGGTGACAGTATTGTTCAGACAGGCATGTATAGGAGAACATACACGTGTGCCAGTGGGGCGCCTAACACGCCCTGTGGATGACAGTCAACACCTGTTCCGCTGATACAGGCATGCACTGGCTATAGCTATACAGGCCCAGTGCCTGTACATGTCCCCATGTTACTGTGTGGGACTGTGAAAACACCCTGGCTACTACCCAGTGTGATGGCACCAATGGTGTACAATGGAACATAACATCACAGGTGCCTGCCAACCACCACATGCCTGGCCTTTCATGCGACTATACAGTACAGTCCATGGATGGGGCATAGAGAACCCTAGTTAGTGCACACAGGCACATAGTCAGATAGTCACACACAGCAGGGTTGTCAAGGCACACATGGCACACACACATCGACAGGTACATGTCCTGGGCATGTATACTCACAGTGATGCGATGGACTGCTGCACATCTGGAAGCCACCTCCAGGAACACCCTGGACAGCAGCCCGGCCCATGCTGGCCAACAACAGCTCCTCTGTGGGTATCAGCTGCACGTCTGTCTGCGGCCCACCCCCTGTCCTACTCAAGGAGGCCTCTATGTGTGCAACATTCTCCTTGGCACTCCTTTTCTCATCATTCAGGTGCCTTCTGCACTCCTGTAGAACCTGTTAGACTTCCTGATGGCATTAGCATGCCATACCACAGCATCCCAGGCTGCATCCCACAGCTGTTAGCTGCCACCCTTGCCAGACAGGATGTCCTTCGCAGCAGGAATGCCTCGATTTGTGCCCTATCCTCATCACTAGTGAAATTAGGACATCTGTGTCCAGCAGCTGTGTCCTTTCCAGACATGTTGGTTGTTGTGGATGAGCATATGCAGCTATTAGCACATGACAGATAGCTCTGTATATGTGCAGGCATGGTGTCTGGCTGCTGCAAGGTCATAGCACCCTGTCTGCAGACCACACACCCACCTGCTGTGCATTACCGGAACAGGATCTGGGACAGCCAGGAACAGCTGGGCATTGGCAGTATCAGTTCTGTAGCAGTGGTACATGTATCTGCAATGTCCAGCACATGTGACTGGCATTGCTTGGCATGTACCATCAGATGGTGGTCAGGACTTCAATACACATCATCTCTCTCTTTCTCTGTGTTGCCATGCTACACCACCCACCAGCAACACTCCCCATCCCCCCACATGCCGGACCTAATATGGACAGTGGACACTGTGAGGAACTCACCTGGTTGTGCCTGTTGACCAGGAACAGGCGTGGACCATGGCTGTATGTCCTGGGCCTCACACTATCCTCTTGTGCTGCCACACTGCCTTTGGAAGAATGTAAACAAACCTACTTTCAAGGATGCAATTCCTCTCAGTCACCTGAGCTCTGTGGAGGAACATTCAGAAGAATTTATGGCTCAGGGCATGCAAATGAGGTTGGGAGCATCTGTAATGAGATGCTAAACAGGTGAGATGCCCCAGCATTCGGCAATGAGCTGAGTTAGGAGCAATGTCTATGAATTGCATAATTGCCCACAGATCATCCCAACTGGTGTGGTGCATCTGCTGCATTGAGTGCATCTCCATATGGCGCCTTTTCCAGTGCATGCGCATGGAACATAGAACATTTCCTGAATACAGCGCAACTGTCACAGTGCAGTGCCATGCATGCACGATGCTGGGTTACTGGCTTGACAGGCATAGCGCTAACAGTCGGGTATTACCGACCACACGATCGCATCTGGCTGTGCATACATGTCCACATGGAGGATGACCGCAGTGCTGCCTATCATGTTGTGTGCATCCATCACGCAACGGGGTGTCATTGTGCACTTGTGGCTTGCAGAGAATCATCAGCACTGTTAGTGGCAACACTGCACTGTGCATGGCATTGCTTGCCAGTCACAAGATGGCGGCTCTACATGGCATATGCATGCATGCATGATCCGGCCATAACCCATGACCCTGTGTTCCCACCTATGCAGAGTGCTGTGCGCAAGCACACTGATGTGCTATTTGGTGGCAATTGTGCATTGCCACACCATTCGCGGTGCATAGGACAATGGCTATTCACGCATGTGGCATGCCTGTGCCATTGCAGAACTGCACCACTGACTGTGTACACATGCCCTGCAGACACTGTGAATGATCATTCCACGTGCTCAGAGAACAGGCCTGAGGGACATGAACTGGGGTGAGGTGGAGCTCCTCAACCTTTTGGCACTGGTGCTGCAGGTTGAGGGCCAGCTATTTGGTTCAGATGACCTCATGGAGCCACAGTTCGAGGTGTGTGCCAGGATTGCTGTACAGCAGGTGCATAGAACAAGGGTTGCCTGCACTGGAGAGCAATGCAGGCACCATTACAGTGGTCTGCAGCACAGGGACCCAGGCAGACTATGGAGCCTACAAGACCATGCATGCAGGAGTGCAGTGCCACAGCCAAGTAAATCACAGTATTATGCATGCACAGGGGCAGCATGGGGCTGTGGGGGGGCAGGCTCACTGCACACCTCACACACGCACACACACACACACATGCACTCCTGTATGCACTGAGGGCCATACACTGCGTAGCAGTGCCTGCGTGACCATAGGGAGTGTGTGTGTGTGTGTGTGTGTGTGTGTGTGTGCACCATGGAGCATGGGGGGGCAGAGCCACTGTGGCCTGAATGTATGCCACAGCAGGTGGCATTGCAAGCATCCTTCTCCACACATGGTGGCCACAGGCTAGGGTGCTGTGTGTGGATGCATGCAGCCAGGGGCGCCATCACCGGGGCACTGTGTGGTGTTGCCGTCACTGCATGCTGGCACTAGTGTTGTTGCTGAGGGGGGCAAGTCACACCTCCTGTCTCCTCATGGTGTTCTCTGCCTTTGTTTCTCTCACAGGGCCAGCAGGCAGGTGGCACGCAGTGACTGCGGTGGAGGCCAAGCACAGTAGGGTCAGTGTCAGTGCCCATGGATGGGGACATGCTGGTGCAGGTGAGTGTCTGTCTTGTGCAATTTTTGTGTGTTCAGGGGGGTTGGGCGGTGCCCTCAGCTACCGCTGCTGGTTCATTGTGCATGTCCGTGTGCTGCTGGTTGTGCACACACATGGGGTGTGGGCATGGAGGCATCTGCTTGGTCCACAGTGCACCTGAACCCTGTGTGTACATCTACCATGTGTACATTTCATGCGCACCATGGGCACCCTGTAGTGGTCCAGTGGTGTCTGGCCAGGGCCTGCACACTTGTGCTTCCTGCTGGCATGTCTACATGCTGTGTGGGGCATGGCAACATGCCCCTCTGTGCAAACACTTGCATGCACATGTGGGCCACATGCTTCCTGTGTAACATTGCACAGTCAGAGTGTGGCGCTGTGTGAAAGCCTGTTGCCACCATGCAGTGTGCCTGACAGGCTCTTAGCCATTTCCATGGTGGGTGTCTCCAGCACACTCGCATGGTGGGCAGAGGGTGGACCAGTGTGGAACATGGCACTTAGTATCTGTTGTCTGTGTCCCCCACTGTAGGTACAAGAGGTGTACAGCCACATGTACCCATTCGTCAGAGGCATCAGGCACTTCTGCAGCTAGCAGGACTCCAGATCCAGAGGTCTGTATAGAGAATGCTGCAGCCACTGTAAAGGCATCAGGGACAGCTACTGCAGGCAGTGACCAGGCTGATCAGGTTGCTGTGTACAAGGGGTCGCAGGCATGGGCACCGTGCTGCAGCACATCCCTTACATTAGGGACATGGACATTTCTGTTTCATCAGTTTCTGTTTTGCCTCCCATGCCCTCCCTTTCCCCAGTGTTTGTTGCTGTCCCTGTTCCAACACACACACACACACACACACACACACACACACCCCTTCACCCTCCTGCATACCTGTTTTTGTACTTGTACAGTCCTCCACCCTCACCGTCCCTGTTCCTACTGGCTGTTGTTGTACATAGTTTGTTGGGTGCCATTTGTGTTACTAAACATTTTTCTATTGTAACTGGTGTCTATGGTCATTCACTGTAAATTGTGCATGTGTTTTGCATTTTTCTGCTGCTGTCCGCTGTCCCTTTGTTACCTTACACATGTATGCACCTGTGTTACTGCACATACACCCATCCTGTCCCGCTGATGTTGCGCCTCACTGTGTGCCCTTCTTGTTGCCTGTGGCATGTGGGTGGGTGTTGTGTCATGCTGCCTTTCTCAGTGCCCCTGTTATGTGTGTGGTGCATGTGGGCTGCCTCTGTTGCCCTGGTGTTCTGCAGCTCTGTGTGTGGTCCACATTGGTTGTGGACTCCTTACACCTATGCAGTGCATGGCACTCAGCCTGTCCACCATTGTGCCTGTCCACTGTTGTGCCACTATGTGGCATCCCCTTTCTCCACACCACTGTGTTTCGGTGCAGGCGGCCATATCCTGGGGACATCTCCATGCTGCATGGTGCCCCCAGCAGCTGTGGCACACCTTGACATGCACCCCTGGGCTTGTCATATGTACCAGTTGGGCTCTTGTGTGGGGTGTGCGGGATGCTTCTGGGTGTTTCTCTGTGCACTCTGTCTGTTCACCTCTTCTGCTGTGGCCACTGTCATGCCCTGTGGCACTCAGGCCGGTGCCTGCAGGTGTGTTTCCCTGCATCCTTTGTGCCACTGCAGGTTCCCCCTGTGTCTCCTTCATCCACTGCTGACTTGCTTCATATCCATGCTTATGCTGCCTTAGGTGCTTTGGCACATCCCTGTTGCACTGAGGCATCTCACGTTGCACAATTCCACATCTGTGCAATTCACAGTGGGTTGCACACATGGCATCTTGCAGTGCATCTTTATGTGAATTGTACTGTCTGGGGTCGGCACATCCAGGTTATGCTGGCGCATTTCATTTACACCCAGCGCAACTGCTCTGTAAATCCTGCCCTATGCCTTTGAAGAGGGCTAACATTCGACTTTTCAGAGCTAGGAACTTATTTTTTTAACTAATAGTTTTGTGTCAGATGGATATGACTGTTCCCTGTCAGGCTTTATCAAGATATTGGAAACAAAGCAAACTCTATGCTCACATGAAAAAATGCAGATCCCTCACAGCCGTGTACAAAACAAAGCACATGGGGACAAAACAGAACAGCTGCACATGGGGATGACATTCAGCAGTGCATTAACCATACAAAACCTTCACCAGACTTTATCAGTAAAAAGCCTCAGTGCTTCAGGGCATGCTGCCTTTTCCAAATACTGAGTCTTTTTGTTGGTCAGGTCTGTTGATGGTTTTGTATGGGTAGCTTTTACTATATGAGTAAATCAACTTTTTTCACGACAGAATTTCATCCCTGTATACAGCTGTTCTGTGTTGATCATCCACCAAAGAAACTGATGTCTTCTAAATGAAGCAACTAGTTAAAGCACTTTGGCAATACACATGTAACTTTAGTACACAGTACTGTAATCAGACATGTTTGAAGTTTGCACTAGACTGCTAGACACCGATGAAAAGGGAAGAATCTCAGCTTGCCATCAGTGCAATGGCCGGAACTAACAGCATGTAAAATAGCATCCTTCAGAGTAACATGGCTTTGTTTTACAACATGTCCACGTGTTTTAAAGCATGTCAGTGTTGCTGTCAAACGTTTTTTCATCTCATTAACATATTTAGAATACTTTACTTTGACAATATCTATGCAAATTTAAAAGACAATGGGCCTGATTGTCCAAGGGTTATGCCTGACATAACTCGACTTGCACCACAATAAATGTCACAAGAAGCAAGTTACACCAGCAGTTGTGACATACGGTATTCTGCGAAGCAGCCTGCAACATGTCACAGGCTGCTTGCACCAAAATGTACATACGCCACCAGTTACACCCTAAACCTCCTGTGACATGGTGTAGGGGGTTCGGCAGCAGTTGTGCCCTATTCTGGAAGGGCAGGAATCAAGTCCACCCAGGTGCTATTCTCAAACGGCCCCTGGAGGACATTCACCAAAGTACAGTTACACCAGCTGTAGTGTCCTTATGCCCTCCGGGGGTTGCACAACAGTGTCGCCAGCCCATCCCCGATGACATGTCATCCCCCCCATGCACCGATTCCCAAAGTGTGATAATTAAAGCCCTGCAGGGCTAAATATATCCCCCAATACCCTGATCCCCAAATTGTAATAATGAAAGCCCTGCAGGACTACTTGTGCCCCTCCAGGCCCTGATCACCAGCCACCCACAGTTGGCACATCCTGTGAAATAAAATACCCGAATCCGTCATCCCTGGTTGGCTAGTGACCCCCTCCGGCAGTGCCAGACCAGACCGTCCTGCATCCCCCACCCCTACCGAGCTGGTGACTGACATAGTCCACCTCTCACCACTGCTGCCAAACACTGACTCAGCGCTGTCTTAGCGCATACTTTATATAGTACATGCAAAATGAATGAATGACAGTTCATTCATTAAGCGCATACTATATACAGGAGTACATGCTCAAACGGAGCTCAGTTGGTGGCTGGCCCTGGTGGTGAGAGGTGGGCTGTGCCAGTCACCAGCTGGGTAGGGTTGGGGGTGCGGGGTGGTCTAGCACTGCCAGGTGGGGAGCCACTAGCCTACTAGGAATGAGGGGTTTGGGTATTTTATTTCACAGGATGTGCCAATTGCGGGGGTCTGGTGATCGGGCCTAGGAGGGGCACAAGTAGCTCTGCAGGGCTTTCATTATTGCAATTTTGGGATCAGGAGATTTGGGGGGGGCATTCTTATCCCTGTGGGGCTTTAATTACTGCAATTTGGGTTTGGGGCATGGTGGGGGGGGCACTTGTGCCCTTCACATTTGGGGTTGTGGCATATGACAAGCCCTTCAGGTATGCCCTTCATTTGGTGTACCAGTGGGATTGTTGCAAGTTGCAGGACTTAGCTGCATGGACCCTGCCCCTTATAGAATCGGGCACAGGGTCATTGTCGCAACTGTACCCATCACATGTCGCAACTTGCGACATGTGTAGGGGTGCTTCTAGAATCGGGCTCAATGTTTCTACAATCCCTCAGGCTACAAGTTTGTGTTATACACCTGTAACCCACCTGCAAATGGGATTCCCCCAAAGTCTTCCAGGAGCTTGCCTGTCCAAGTCTGCTCCAAGTCTGGGCAGTGTTCAGCATCTGAGCTGTTTAAATGTGGTTCCAAGTGAATGCTATTTGAGCCTCCGCATACTGTCTCTTTAAGATCTGTCTGCTTGCCGACTTAACTAGTTTGTATGGGGGGACTGTGTATTTAATGCTCGAATCCCACCTGAGCTGCGGAGAAATCACTCTGCTTCTGCAGTCGCTAAAAGCGCAGAGGGAGCCTAAATGAAAGATGTAACTGTTTGCCTGAAACCAGTAAGAGTGTTAAGTAAAATGCAGTTTGTCTAACCTGCCTTTCTTGCAGCTGGGACTCTGTGTGTGTTACCCCTCCATTTTGGACCTAAACTGCTGTGCTGGGCCAATTGGGTTAAGGGTTCCCTAAAATGGAGCCTGTGGATGAATCAGAACTTGGACTCTTAATTTTGAGCCAGCCACAAGGGGATTGTATGGGCAGTGACTCTGGGAAATGTAGTTTTGACCTTGGCACCTTTTTCTACCAACAGAGTGAGTCTTATTGTGAGTGACAGCTGAATCAGCCAACAGAATAGTGTGGAGCTAAAGGAAATGCCCTGCTCTGTGACTGGAAAGATCAGATCAGTTGTGGCAGTGAAGAGAGAAGGAGCTTCATGCTTCTGCTGTGTATAGTTTCACTCGGGAAGCGTGAGTGAGGCCCTGAGTTTCAGTCTGCAGCTGTTGTAAGTGCCAGTTCGGACTGATTCCGACTTGTGAGGAGAAAGAAGAAGATCTGAAGAGTAGAAACCAGGCTCACCCTGTAGAAAACTGGAGAAATTGCTGAATTGCGCTCAGTCTGTCAGGAACTGAAGCTGCTGTGTGTGCTCCCAGGTATCTTGCAGAAATTACGACTGTGATCGAGGAGCAGCCTGCCTGGTATAGTACTTTCCTTTTACATATGAATGTGTGTAGTGCTTGTGGGGAATCGCTATTTCCAATCCCCTGTGCTGTGTGCTGTGTTGAAGCTGGAAGCAAACCCCAGCTTGTCTCGACCTAAATCCGTTTGCTATAAACTGCAGTGGCGTCCAGTCACAGGGACCTTGTCTCCATGCCCTGCTGTTTCTGACAATCCAAAAGAACATCCACCATCCGGTTTTCAGCTTGGGTATTGTGAGTACAAGTCAGGGTATTCCCCTGCAGTCTGTTTTCAATCACAAGTGTGTCATCCAATTCTTGTTGTTTCTTTGCTTCATGGACTGAGCCATCAGGCTCCGGATTACAATTGGGTGCTGTGCATATATTTTCTTCTATAGGGCCCTATCCATCTGCACCTGCCGGCCAACTCCAGGCAACAGACCTGGCTAGCCTCCCCCCCAACCTGGGTACCCAGAGTGTGACTTTTCAGACCCTGTATGTGTGCACAGTACTGTGATGTAATGCCACTAATTAACCTGATTTCCCCCTTCCATGTTACTGTCCCCTGAATAAATCAGATTTGTTGTTGTTGTTAAACTTTAAACTGTCTGAAGTGTCAGTACCTTCACGCCAAGCATAGTATTGGTTTGTGTATGCTGCTTAACCTTATTTTTTAGGGGGTTCTCAGAGACGAACCTGCGAATCAGTCTCCAGGGTAAGTGGTACCTTATGAATGAACAGTGTGTACATGTGGGGTATTAGTACTGTAACTCCTGTGCATCGTGTGGGCCATTAGAGGGATTAGAAGGGGGTCTCAGTGTCCCAGAGGGCTGTGCCCAAACTAGACCAACCATTACAAACCCTGACTTCTGGGTGGAGGCACCCACCATAAAACCTAGGCCCCTCAACCTGTCAGTAGTCATGCAGCCAAGGATAATATTCTTTGGGATAGCGCCACCTGGGGGTTACATCTTGGAGGCTCATTGCTCGGATTTTGTGTCCTTTAGTGGCCACATTTACGAAGCACTGTTAAAAAAAATAAATGGGTACCTTGACAGAAGTGGCTGTGCACCAGTTGGTGGAGTGGTGTACTGGGGAGGAGATCAACCCCCAAAATGCTATGCTTATCATGGACATCCCCTGGGTATCAATATGGACACTGTACAGGGAGTACTTTCCAAGGTGGAAGGTTTACAAAACCCTGTGGTGGTGGGTCGACATGCTGATCTGCTCACCCACACTTTCATGGCCCTAGTAGAGTATAAGGACCCCATAGATAGCTCCAAAGTGCCACAGATTATTACCCCAGAGGGAGCCCTCACTGCCTGGAGAGTGATAATTAAGGAGAGTAGAGACCTGGGGGGGAATGAGCCCCCCCTACAATCTGAAACTTTTGAGGAGAAATTTGCGAAATTGTTGCTGGAGGAAGGGAAACCTGTGGAGGACTTGAAGAAACTATTCTTGCCACTTGGGGGTGTTCCTCCCCCAACACCATCTCCTGCTCAGTACCCATTATGGTGGCTGAACCAATGCAGTCTCCTATTTCTGCACCTGCCATTAGTCACGACTCTTACCAAAGGTTGAGGATCTTTTCTGACACCCTCCCCACCCCCCAGGGGAAGGATGATTGGGACACCTGGATAGATTGTGTTGCCCCCCTGATGCCTGAATCGCAGTGTGTGGAGGCTGAGAAATGAAAAAGAATCATAGAAAATCTGAGGGGTCCTGCCTTAGAGGCCATTAAATTTTTGAGGTCCACAAATCCTGATGCATCTGCCCAGAAGTACCTATCTGTGCTTGAAGGCAATTTTGGGAGCATTGAGTCAGGGGAGAGCTTGATGTGGAAATTTCAAGGTACAAAACAATGGCATGGGGAAAGTTTTTTTGCATATGTTACTCATCTGGAAAGAGCTCTGCAGAAGGCTTACCGAAAAGGTGGGGTAGCCGCCAGTGACTTAAACCATGTCAGGTTGGAGCACCTACTACAGCATGCAAAGCATTCTAAATTGCAGCTCCTTTAATTAAGGCTACCAGACAGAAGGGGTAACCCACAGGACTATTGTGACTTAATAAAAGAACTTCAAGAGGTTGAAGATGTGGAGGGGGATTCTAATTCTGGGGTGAATGCAGCCCAAGTGATCACAGCATCAGAAGGTCCTTGTGAAGTGCGACCAATGAGGGTGTGCCACCATGGGGTGAACTGCTGAGGGAGATCAGAGAATTCAAAAACAGTCTCTTTATGAAGGCCGCGCCTGCAAGTACAGGCCCCAACCTATATCCGACTGCATCTGCTATGGGGGTTGGGGCACCCACTTGGGCATCTCCTGCTGACAACAACTCAAAACTCAATATCTTGACCATGGAAGTGGGGAAATTGATGAGATGCCTCCAAATGCTTATCACGCCACAGACAGAGATGGCACCAAGGTGTCCAGTTAGTAGTACCCCCGTCCTGGCCCCCGGTGTGATGCTTCGGCCAGCTCAAACTCCATAAAGTATGTTTTGCTATAATTGTGGGAAGGATGGGCACATGAAGAGAGAATGCCGGTCCCCAAAAGACACAGACAAAGTTGTATATAGGCTACAAGGAAAGATTCGGAGAACAAATCAGTGGTTAAGAGGTGCACGAAATTACCCCAGTGAGGGTCCCTTTGTGGCAAGGTAAGTTGCCCAGGTCCCCACTTCAGCCCCTCCAGACTGGTCCAGAATAGTGGGTCCCTCCTTGGAGACCACTGTAAAGGTGAATGGAGTTTCTACAAGAGCTGTATTAGACAGTGGCTCCCAAGTGACAATTATGTTCCAGGATTGGTATCAGAAGCATTTGTCAGACGTACCCTTACAACCATTGGAAGGACTGCATGTATGGGGGTTAAGTGAGAAGGCCTACCCCTACTCTGGGTATATCCGAATTTGGCTGTCTTTCCCCACCTCTGTGGCTGGAGTGGCACAGCAAGTAGAGACTCTGGCCTTAGTGTGTCCCCCTACTGGACTGTATGATGGGGTTCCGCTACTAATTGGGACGAATGCGCATATGTTTGGATGGTTGGTGCAGTTGTGTTATGAGAAACAGGGGTCACAGACTGGTAGAGCTTTAAGAATTCTGGCATTGATCAAGAAGGCCTATGATGCCCAGAGAGATGCTGACAAAGTGGAACCAGAAGAACCGGTTGGAATTGTCTGGAAAAAGGATCCTGAGTCTCTGATCCTGGCGCCAAATGCCCAGTGTACCTTACAGGGAGAGGTCCGTATCAGAAAGGATGTCAAGAATAAAATCCTCACGCTGGATGCTCCAGGCTATGGGAAATTGCCAGAGGGACTGCTGGCCAAGCCAAGTATTTTGCCTGCCAGAGCCCATGCTTATGCCAGACAGGTAATGGTCCAAGTTCATAATGTGTCTGATAGAGAGATTCGAGTAAATAGAGGTTGCACCCTGGCTAATGTGCATTGTGCGGATACTGCAGTGTTGCCTAGTAACAAGTGTTCGGGGGAGAATGACAGAGTGATGCCCGACTTGTTTGATTTTGGTGACTCCCCGTTGCCAGCTGAATGGAATATGAGAATCAGTAGAAAGCTTGCCCAGAGAGACCAGGTGTTTTCTTTCAAAGAATGGGACATAGGATGTGTGCAAGGAGCTGAACACCACATCCGGCTGCATGATGAAAGGCCATTTCATGAGAGGTCTCGATGCCTGGCACCTGCTGACATAGATGATGTGAGACGGCATCTGCAAGAGATGCTTGCTGCTGGTGTAATACAAGAATCCAGAAGCCCATATGCTTCACCTATTGTGGTAGAGAAAAAAGAATGGGACAGTAAGGATGTGCGTGGACTATTGCACCTTGAACCGGCGGACTATCCCTGAGCAGTATACAATGCCCCGCATCCAGGATGCTTTAGACTGTCTGAATGGTAGCAAGTGGTTCTCCGTGCTGGATCTTCGCAGTGGGTACTACCAGATACCGATGGCCCCAGAAGACCGTGAGAAGACAGCCTTTATCTGTCCGATTGGCTTCTATGAATTCATGAGGATGCCTCAAGGGATTTCAGGTGCCCCAGACATTTTTCAACAACTGATGAAGTGTTCAGTGAGGGACATGAACTTATTAGAGTGCCTGGTGTACCTGGATGATGTTATTGTGTTTGGCAGCTCACTGGAGGAACATGAGAGCAGATTGTTCAAGGTGTTGGACTGATTGGAAGACTTTGGCCTAAAATTGTCCATCAATAAATGTGAATTCTTCCAAACATCTGTAAAGTATGTGGGACACATAGTGTCCACCGAAGGAATAGAGGCCGACCCAAGTAAAGTTGAGGCCTTGACCAAATGGTCACAGCCCCACAATCTAAAAGAACTGCAAAGATTCCTGGGATTCTGTGGCTACCATTGCCGTTTCATCAAGGACTATTCAAGAGTGATCCGTCCTTTACTTAATCTTGCTCAAGGTTATCCTCCTACCCACAAAAAAATACAAGAGGTCGGTTTCTTCTGAGCCTGAGAGAGTGTATTTCTGTCCTAATGAAGTATTTGGAGCCAGATGGACACATGAGTGTGAAGCTGCTTTTCATGAGATTATATATCATCTTACCCACGCTCCTGTCCTTGCCTATGCAGATCCAGCGAAGCCCTATGTCTTGCACACTGATGCTAGCCTGCAAGGCTTGGGGACTGTATTGTACCAAGAGCACAAGAATGGCTTGAGACCAGTGGCCTTTGCCAGTAGAAGCCTGACCCCATCCGAAAAGAACTATCCTGTACATAAGTTAGAGTTCCTAGCTTTGAAGTGGGCTATTGTTGACCAGTTCCACGAGTACTTGTATGGGGCTAAGATACTGGTAAAAACTGACAATAATCCTTTGACCTATGTACAGACTTCAGCTAAGCCTTTGCCCCAGTCCTGAATTCTAGCCTTGAGAAATGGGATACTGCTTATAGCAATATATGCCTCTTCACACTCTCTGCCCCTTGCCTTACGCATCACTGTGAGCTCTACTTATGGCTGGAGTGGCTCCCCCCTGAAAAGCACCGCGCCTTTGTCCTTGGCAACTTCATAGATAACATAGTTAGAACGGCCACCCTTTCTGCGCTTGCCCTTCCCCTCAAACATGGAACCCCTGCCTACCACTTAAGATCCAGTGCTGCACAGGTCTGCCTGGTCCCTAACGCCCGCACCCTCACAGGAGACCGGGTCTTCTCCATCCATGTGCCAAGACTGTGGAACTCTCTTCCTGCCCTAGTTCATGCCTCTCCCTCCCATTCCTGCTTCAAAACATCCCTCTGGAGCTTCCTCAAATCTGCATCTGCTTGTCTATGTGCCATAGAGACCCAGAGTATTCTCTTCCTCCCTTCCGATTCACTAAGGGAGCTGTCCTGAGAGCTGTTATACCGGCTGCTATTAAATCTCTGCTGATAACCAGCATAAAGCACTTTCTGCCCTCTTGTTGGAGGGGCGCTCTTGTCATATCAGTACCTGCTTCTATCTTTATTTATTTGGTGTCATTCTCTCTCATGATAGGTGCTTATGTCATTTCAGTACCTGCTTGTACTTTCATTTATTTTGATGTTATTCTCTTTCATGATGTTATTTGATGTTATTCTACCTCTCAATGCTGTTATGTATCTTGTTGCTTTTCTGCCTACTTAACCATTTTAAAGCCTGTTGTGCCATATGCTGTGCCACCCACTTGTTGATGCCTGTGGCTCCTGTATGCTACCTCGACTCTGTATAATGTTTAGTATGTACTCTGTTACCCTCCCGGTAGCACCTGAAAATAGGCACTTGGATATCTAGAGTGCTTACCTGGTTAACAAAAGCAAATAAATAAATAAGTTGGATGCCACTGGTCATAGGTGGCTTTCTGCATTATCTACATATGACTATGTTGTTGAATACAGAGCAGGCCTGAACCACATAGATGCTGATGCTCTCTCCCAGAGGCCTGTTTCCTGGAATGACTGGGTCAGACTGTCAGAACCTGATATTCGAGCACTCTGTCAGAAGTTTGACAGGGAGGAACAAATGTCCACCGACGCAGTGGACTGTATGGTGGATTGTTTGGGACCCTCTGAGAATTGCATACCTGCTGCTTATTGCCACTTTTCTGCAATAGACATTGGTGCACTGCCTCAGCTGGACAACAACAGTATTCAGTGGGCTCAGTCCCAAGATCCCATGATCAAATCAGCTTTAGAAGCCCTCTATGCAGGGAAAGATGTGTCCAAATTACGTTCCACTGATTTGACAACTGCATTGTTATACAAGGAAGGTCCTACATTGAAACTGATCAATAGACTGTTATACAGAGAAACAGTAGACAGAGGGGGACAAATAGACAAACAACAACTAGTGCTGCCCACTGCCTTTCGAGACACAGTACTGAGGTCCTTATACAACCACATGGGGCACCTTGGTATAGACAGAACACTTGACTTGGTGAGATCCAGATTCTATTGACCTAAGATGGGGGCTGATGTGAGCAACACATTCAAACTTGTAGTCGCTGCATACAGAGGAAAGCTTTGCCCCAGAGGGCTTCGCCCCTTGATAACATCACCACCAGTGCACCCATGGAGCTGGTCTGTATTGATTTTCTGAGTTTGGAGTCAGATCAAAGAAACATTAGTAATGTGTTGGTGGTCACTGACCATTTTACGAGATATGCCCAAGCTTTCCCCACTAAGGACCAGAAGGCATCCACTGTGGCAAAAGTACTTTTTTGTTCACTATGGGGCTCCACAAAGAATCCATTCTGATCAAGGGAGAGACTTTGAGAGTCGTCTGATCAAAGAGATGCTTTCTCTGTGGGGAGTGCGAAAGTCCAGAACCACCCCTTACCACCCCCAGGGGACCACAGCCTGAACGTTTCAACCATACTTTGCTAGATATGCTAGGCACCCTCCACCCAAAGGACAAACCTAGATGGAGCCAACAAATTAGCACCCTGGTACATGCCTACAACTGCACCAAAAGTGATACCACTGGATTCTCCCCCTACTGCCTGATGTTTGGAAGAGAAGCTTGACTGCCGGTAGATGTATGTTTTGGAGTTTCTCCTGATGGGGTTCGAGATGACAACTATTTACAGTATGTGCAAAAGTTAAAGGCCCAGCTAAATCATGCGTACCAACTGGCTCAAACCATAGCTGCCAAAATAAATCTGGCCAACAAAGAAAGGTATGATAAAAAGGTGAAAGCACAGGAACTCCAGGAGGGAGATTGGGTATTACTAAGAAATCTGGTTCTGCATGGCAAACATAAGATTGCTGACAGATGGCACCACCTATCTCACATTGTAGTGGGCAAACTAGATGATCTGCCTGTGTACAAAGTAAGGCCTGAGAATAATTCAAAAGATGTTAAAACAATGCATAGAAATCATTTACTGCCTATTGGACAAATCTTAATTGAGTCTGAGCCCCCAGAAAGTGCTCCCTCTGGACCAGTGACCCGAGCTGCTGCTAAGCAAAAGCAAAGAAAGTCTGCACCTACAGATGCTGAGTTAAAGTGTTCCCCACAACAAGTCCCAGTTGAAAATGACTGTCCATCCATGTCAGAAGAAAGTGAGTGCAACTTTGGGTACTACCCTTCTTATTAACTGAGTCAATTGTTTCGGGGCAATCCCCTAGTCAATCCTGGAGATGAAGCTGGGCCTTCTGGACTGTCTAAGCCCCCAGCTTTGTCCCTGGAGCCAATGCTCCTAGAAAGTGAAGTGCAAAGCATCAAGTCAGATGATATGGAATCATTGTGTATGGTTGAACTGTTTGAGCTTTCAGTGGAGGAAAATTATGGACTGGAACAGACTGGTGATATACCAGAACAAGAAGAGAATTTTGAGTGCCTGACGGTCCACTGCCAGTGTCCGAAAGCTCTCCATATGAGCCAAGTGTTGTGGACTCAGAGATTGTAACTCCTGGAGCTGAAAGTGCCCCAGTGGGGTCCAGTCACAAGGACCTTGTCTCCATGCCCTGTTGTTTCTGACAATCCAGAAGAACATCCACCATCCGGTTCTCAGCTTGGGTATTGAGAGTACAAATCAGGGTATTCCCCTGCAGCCTGTTTTCAATCACTAGTGTGTCATCTAATTCTTGTTGTTTCTTTGCTTCATGTACTGAGCCATCAGGCTCCAGATTACAATTGGGTGTTGTGCATATCTTTTCTTCTACGGGGCCCTATCCATCTGCACCTGCTGGCCAACCCTGGGCAAGGACCTGGCTACCCCCCCCCCCAAACTGGGTACCCAGAGTGTGACTTATCAGACCCTGCATGTGTGCACCGTAATGTGATTTAATGCCACTAATTAACCTGATTTTCCCCTCCCATGTTACTGTCCCCTAAATAAGTCAGATTTGTTGTTGTTGTTAAACTTTAAACTGTCTGAAGTGTCAGTACCTTCATGCCAAGCACTGTATTGGTTTGTGTAAGCTGCTTAACCTTATTTTTCAGGAGGTCCTCGAAGACGAACCTGCGAATCAGTCTCAAGGGTAAGTGGTACCTTATGAATGAACAGTGTGTACATGTGGGTTATTGGTACTGTAACTCCTGTGTATCATGTGGGCCATTAGAGGAATTCAAAGGGGGTCTCGGTGTCCCAGAGGGCTGTGACCAAACTAGACCAACCATTACAAACCCTGACCTCTGGGTGGAGGCACCCGCCATAGAACCTAGGCCACTCCACCTGACAGTTGTCAAACAGGCAGGGGTAGTAGCCCTTGGGATAGTGCCACCTGGGGGTTACACACCACTGGAAAGGGAAGAGTTCCAGAATTCCAGCAATATACAGACATCTCATATAATCTGCATGCAATGTTTACAGATATGAACTTCCAGAACTTCAGTGGTTTGGTCAAACTGTCTCAAATAAATCAATGTTCAGTCAATTTTACCTCCCCTCAGTTATGAATCCCAGTCACTGCCTGCCCTCATATTAAAATAGACCACATTTAACCCTTTATCTATTGACTGACTTTTGTGATTTTGGAAATTTATCACTTTTAGGTATATCAAGGGTTACATGCATCAACATTTCTAAAACAGTTTAAGATGTCTGAAACTTTCTCAATACATATGCAACTTTACAGGACAAACCATAAATGCTAGAACTGTCTTCAGAAGTAAGATATTGGTGTTTTTTAATAAACGAGAACCAAACATTCTCTTTTTCTAGCTTTAGTACAAATTAGTAAAGGAAGCAAGGTGGTAGAGATAATGGGGAAAGGAACATGAGTATTAAAAAGAGAGGCAGGAAGGAGGGAATGCAAAAAGAAAAACAAGGAGGCAAGAAGCAGAGTGGAAAACATCCATAAGGCCTTTTATGCAAATGCTATAAATTTAGGAAATAAGATTCTGGATCAAAAAGACCATCATGGCAGAGGCCAACCTGTATGAATTATGGCATGTGACAACATAACGGAGTCATGGTGCAGTTCAGGAAGGACTGGGTTGAAAGGAAAGGAAAGGAGGGTGTGGTGCTTTATGTGAGGAAAGCATAAAAGTGACAGAGATACAGGAATGCAGAGGAGGCAGCTGTATTGTGCGTCACCCTGGAGATGGAGAATGGACCCACATTTCACTCTGGGTGATCTACAGACCTTCAGCACAGGGGAGGAATTAGATAAGGTGCTGGTGGAAGTCATTGGCAAGATGGCAGAAGGGGAGTGTTGCTGGTGGGTACTTCAGTCTGCCAGATATGGATTAGAGCCACTCACCTGCAGCTTCAGCTAGAAGAAGGGACATCCTGGACTTTTGGAAGGGGGTGTTCCTCTTAGTCAGTGAAGCCACTCAAGATGGGGCAATAATGGACCCGGTACATGCTAACAGGGATGGTGCTGCAGACATCAAGGTGGGAGGCCACTGGAGGACCAGTGATCACCACACTGTGGTTCAATAGGGTAGCAACAGAATCAAACTACACAATGGCAAGGGTCCTAGATTTCAGAAGTGCAGAAATAAAATAATGTGTGAATGTCTCAGGGATGATCTAGTGGGGCGAGGGATTGCCTAGGTGGGGTGGAGGAGCAGTGGGTGAAATTATGTGCCATGCCAGCATAATCTCATTGCTCTCCATACTTTCTGGCACAAACCCTATTGCAATCAGGGTACCACTTCATGCCTTACTGGGCCCTGGGGTACTATGCTGTACAAAGCTCCAACCAGCCTCCAACTATCATCAAAAAAGGAGCAGTGCATGTCCTTTTAAAATTCTGTTACATGCCTAAATAAAATTCTCCTTTTGTTACTAATATGCACTGGCAATATTGAACTTAACCCAGCGCCTCTCCACTCAATCTGAGTGCCTTCGGATCTTCGCCGTCTGAAAGGGATGAGCTTCCTGCACGCCAATGCCTGTAATTTTTAAAGAAATCTGATGCTCATTCAGGCTTGGATTTGCCTTTGCCAAGCCTGATGTTTTGGTGGTAACAGAATCCTGGCTGAGAGCATTCACCCAGCACCACTCCATCAACATTCCTGACTACAATATATTTTGTGCAGATAGGCATTCTAAGGGAGGTGGGGTAGCTATCAATGTGTAGGATAAATTCAGTGCCTCTTTGGTGGACACCACCTCATTTCCCAAGGAATTTGAGTGCCTGACCTTAAGGATCCAGCTTTCTCAATCTATGTCCCTATCTGTTATTGATTGTTACAGGCCTCCATCTGCTGGATTAAAAGTTATGGAGCATTTCAATGATTTGCTAACCCAGCTGACTTCAGAGGCTGCCATCCTGAGTGACTTCAGTCTCGATTGGCTGCCTGGTTCCTCCAAACCTTTAAAAGACCTTTGAGATGCCTTCGGGCTCACTCAACTTACCTCAGAGTCACCAATCCAAACATCAAGAATCCGACACATAGCACAATGCTAGACCTAATATTTGCAAACAAACCCCATCTATACACCCATTCTAGTGTTTTCTTTAATTAATTAATTATTTATTTATTTATCTTACTTATGACTTTAGTAACCGGGTAGGTGCACTGATCCCAGGGACCATTTTCAGGCATGAGCCAGGCCACATACTGTGACACAAGAACTAATGTAACAAACAACAAAGCATGGAACAACTGACAAAAAAAACAAAAAAACAAAAAAAAAGAAGATAAAGGTTACAATAGTGCATGGGAATAGCAAATAGAAGAGCAAAAAAAAAAATACAGGATTCCATAAACCATACATCGGTTCAATAAGTAAGGGTATGCATAAATAAACAGTTCTATCAGCAACAGTTACAATAGGAGACAAACAAGGGCGTCTAAGCATAAGTAGAAAGAGGGATAAGGCATAGCAAAGTATAAGGGCAGGGAGGGAAGGGGTGGGGTGGAGGGGTGGGGTGGAGGGTGGGGTAGGAGGCAGGATTAACAAACATAGGTACTAAAGCTCAAGTGCACAAGCAGGCCAGCTTAACTGATTCCTGCTTGACCTAATATACATTCACATTCCCTGGTGGGGTGCAGTCAGGAAAATGAGTGAACTACCCATGGAAGCAGTGGCAGAAGGAAGTCATCAGGAACCAGTCTTTGAGGAGGCGGGTTTTGAATTGGCAGTGGGTGTCGAGGGAACGGAGCTCGGAAGGCAGCTTATTCCACAGTGTAGGGTCTGTCACAGACAAGGCTCTGCTGCCCATGTTGGTAGATACCCTGGGGTTTTCGGGGGGGGGCGGTTTGCACAGAAGCTACAGTGCAAGGTTCATACAGCAAGGAAAGAAGCAAGGGGAGATACCTGGCTAATACAGATGGCAGAATCCATCATGCAGCACAGGGCTAGGTCAAAATGGCCTTGTGGTGTCAGCCATCCTAATGAGTTGTAGAGGACACAGTGGTGTGTGGTAAAGGGGCAAGGCAAAACAACATGATCTCAGTGATCACTACTTCATTGCATGTGTAAGGACACCCTGTGTACGTATATCTACCCCAACATATGTTTTCAAAAGAAGTTGCAGGAACTTTGATTCTAATGCATTCCTTTTGGACCTGCAGCATGCCAACTGGCAAAAGTTCCAATTAGCCCCCACTGTGGATGAGGCGTACGAACCTTTTCATAGCATTCTACTCAATACCCTTAATATGCATGCCCCATTAGTTAAAACCTGCACAAGGAAAAGGTCCTGCCCATGGTTCACCAATCAGCTTAAGGCCACCCTACAAAACAGAGATACCCCATGGAAAAGAGCAAGAAAAATAAAACACCCAGATGATCGGGCAGCATCCAAGGTAGTTAGAAATCGTAGCACCAAACTAGTCAGAGTGGAAAAGGCTAGATATTTTCATAGTGAGCTTGAATCCTCTTGCAAATGTGCTTTTAAATTCTGGAGTATGCTCAAAGGCTTGAAGGGACACAGCCCTGCCAGTTCACTCCCATCCAAAGTCTTCTCTGATGGGGTTGTCCATGCAGATAGGCATAAGATACTTGATGTCCTTAATGATCATTTTACCACAGTGGTGTTGGTGTTTGATACTTCCCCTGCTAGCACTCTTTGCACTCAGCTGTACAGTCAGAATGCAGTTTGCCTATCTCCGGTGTCTACCACACACAATGTAGTCTTTCATTCATTCTGGTGTCAGTAAAAACCATGATAGACTTACTCTTGGATCAGAATATAAGAAAAAGCACAAGTGCAGACCAGATTGAGCTGTACTACCAAAAACTAGGCCATAACGCCTTATCTCCTCCCATTATGCACCTATTCAACCTGTGCTTGTCTCAGGGTGTCCTCCCCATGGTCTGGAAGATGGTGCACATCATACCATTGTTCAAGTCTGGAGACCAAAACGATTTAAATAACTACCGCCCTATTTCCCTGCTCTGTATTCTATTCAAGATGCTGGAGAAAGTTGTTAACACACAGCTCAGGTGCTTCCTCAAGAGTAATAACCTTCTTAACCCAATACAGTCAGGGTTTAGGCCTCAGCACAGTACAATTTCAGCACTTGCCACAGTATCCAATGTTTGATTAACGGCCTTGGATGAGAAACAACATGTCTGTGTTTTGTCTTAGGCTTTAGCAAACTGTTTGATGCAGTTGACCATGCATTGCTCCTCACTACTATCTGTAATCTTGAGTTAGACCGGAGGGCTGTGACTTGGTTCACAAGTTGTCTAACGGATCACCACCAGAGTGTCAATGCTGGTGGGAATCTTTCCCCTCTAAAACCCCTTTTAAGGGGGTCCTTCAATGGTCTATTTTAGGCCCCACTATTGTTTGCAATCTATATAAATAATATTGATACAGGGGTCAATTTGGCCAATATACATCTCTTCACCGATGACATGGTCCTGTACATAATGAGGCCCACCCCAGAGTCAGCATATGCAGACCTGCAAGATGAATTTAACACCCTGCAGAAAAATCTTCTGTACTTGAAGTTATTACTTAATGCCAAAAAAAATAGGCAATGTTGTTTTCACCCTTTGTTCTTGCACCAAAGGCATGTAACTGTGCCATGGCCCTGCAGTTCACCACCCTACTATGCGAGCCCCTAGAATTTGTGACTAAATTCAAGTACTTGGGCCTGTGGATTGACCACAAACTTTCATTTGTGGAACACATGGAGGAGCTTGCAAAGAAACTGAAACAAAGGCTTGCTCTTTTCTTCAGGATTAAGAAGCTGCTTACATAAAGAGCAAGGATTAGGCTAGTCCAAACTATGTTCCTGCCACTCCTGGATTATGCAGATTTTACCTTTGGGCAAGGCCCGAGTTCTGCCTTGTCTAAATTAGACACACTACATCATCGGGTGATCAGATTTTTTATGAATGTGCCATATCGTACCCATCACTGCACTCTTTACACCATGGTTGGTTGGTCTTCACTTAGTTTCAGACATCATAGGAATGCAGTCTTTTGGACCTATAGGGCTATAACCAACAAACTTCCACAATACATTTCTGACTGTCTGCTCATCTCTCCCACTGGATGCTATTCAGTGAGAAGCCTTTCCCTGATTTCCCTGGTTGTTCCTAAGATCAGGACATGCTATGGAGCAGCAGTCATGCCCTTCCAGTGATATGGAACAACATGCAAAAGGTTCTAAAGCTTGCAATACCAGTAAACTGGGCCTTCTTTCAGCCTGTGTTCCTTCATAAGTTCAATGAATTCTGTGACTGCTTTAACTAGCTGAGCCCTGTATCTTGAACCCTATACACTGCTTGAACATTGTCCTCCCCTTGTACATCTTCAACATCTCTCGCCCTGCTAGTCTTCCTTTGTCCACCCCATTGCCGACCCAGTTTCCTCCTCTTCTTAAACACCCTATTGTCCTCTCTTTACTACCTCCCCCCTTGACTTCTCCTCATCTATGACATCTTAGACCTCACCTTGTCCTACCCTTCATGCCTGCCCCCCTTGACTTCCCCTTATCTGACACCTAGCCATCCCTCTCTATCCCATAAGTCTTGTTGCAACTGGGCAGGTATTGTTTATATTGTAAATACTGATTTGTATTATTCTGTAAATATTTTTATTCTTGCCCTATCAATGTTGCATTTGAGTTTTTAAGGTCTACTGTACTGTTAGCCACATTGCATGCTCTACTAATTATGCCTAGCTCGTATTTGCTCTAAACAGACTATTGTCTTATTGTATTATAGCAACATTTTGCTTATGTGTTTTTGTTATGACCTACTCAGGTCCACCTTACAAATGAGTCTGTCTCAATGGTGTTTCACCTGGTAAAATAAAGATGATTGATTGATTGAAAGGGAGTATAATAAAGGCAACAAACCTCTGCATCAAACAAGTGTACAAAAGCAAGATGAACAAGCATTTGTCAATGCCGAATATTTGCTTGCTGATATTAGCATTGGCCATGGAGGAGTGAGACAGATGCAGAATAGGAGTGGCAGTGAAGTATTGAACTCACACCAATCCCACCTCCACCCTGCAGAGATGGACAGGCATTGGGGTGTGCCTGTGGGTCATTGCCCATAACGCTCATGGCATTTCACCTCACCCTATCCAGTAGACAATGACAAGTGTTGAGGTGTGCCTTGGGGTGTTCAGCTTCAAAGTCACCCCATTTCATAAGGACATATGTTGAAACGGGTGCAATACAGGAGAATGGGGTGAAGTCTGGGGCTGAAGAGTGCAAGGCACACCTCGATGCCTGTCACTGGCTTCAGGTTGGGGGTGAGATGACATAAGCATTACAGCTGGTAATCCAAAGTTACACCTCTGATGCCTGTCAGCCTGTACAGGGTGGGACGTTATGGTTAGAAACCCTAACAAACACCCCATGCATGTGTTGGTATTTGCACTACAAATTTTCAGTATGACTTTTTCATGACCACCACCTCATGAAAGCATTTGGGACCTCTTCTCACGAACAGTGGCAGTGTGATTTTGTTAATGTGTCCCGAACTTCGAGTTCCCACAGTGACCATGCCATTCTGTGCCAGATGTGCGAAAACACAGATCAGGCAGGATGTGAAGAATGAAAGCTGTACCATCCATAGGGAGGTGTGAAGAGATGGCAATGCGGAAAATCTGTAGTGAAAATATTAAAAATGCTTGAAGTTCCGAGCATACGTGGAAACTGCGCAACACATGCTTGCATTACAGTCATTTAGTGGAATTATTTCACCAAAATTTCAACATAGGCATTTTGTGACATCTGCTCATGAACACTGTCACTATGATTTTCTTAATCTGTCCAAAACATTGATTTCCCACAGCGACCATGCCATTGTGGGCCAGATGAGCAAATGTATATTTCAGGCATGATATGAAAAATGACAGCTGTACTGTTCATAAGGAGGTGTGGCAAAATGCCAATGTTGAAAATCTGGAGTGAAAATACTACAAATTTGTGCACTTCCAAGCATACATGGAAACTGCGCAATGCATACTCATAACACAGTCCTTTTATGGACTTTCATTACCAAATTTTCAAGATAGGCATTTTAGGACCTCTGCACATGAACAGTGTCACTGTGATTTTCTTAATGTATCCCTAACGCTTATTTCCCACAGTGACCATGCTATTCTGCATCAGAAGTGCAAAAACACATTTCAGTCAGGATGTGAAAAATGACAGCTGTACTGTTCATAAAGAGGTGTGGAAAATGCCAATGTTGAAAATCTTGAATGAAAATATTATCAATTTGTGAAGGTACGAGCATGCATGGAAACTGCACAATGCACGCTCTTAAAACAGTAATGTTTTGGATTTTTTCCACCAAATTTGCAACATAGGCTTTTTAAGAGCCCTCCTCATGAACTCTGGCACTGTTGTTTCGTTAATCGGTCCTGAAAGGTGATTGAAATCATCTTTTGGGACCGAATAATGCCATGACAGTGGCTGAATTCATGAGGAGGGGTCCCAATAACTCCATGCTGAAAATATGGTGCCACAATTTCCAAAAATGCCTGAGATATGCACCAAAGTTGAAAAAAACCCTATTTATGCCATTATACAGCTTATCAGCATTTTTTCAGTTTGCAGTCGGTTTGGAAGAGTGCAGATGTGTTCCTGGTCCTCCTAAGATCATTGCGATGGGCTCTGGAAGTAAGTATGGGGTGAGGGGTTTGTGGGGAGGCAGGATGCACAGAAGGTGGGCACAGGTTGGGGGAAGGATCACGGACTCAACGAGGGACCATTTTCTGTTTTACAGGGTTAAAAAAAAATTGTGGGGCTGTTTATTTTTTTCAGGGACATTTGGCACGCTGGAGTGGGCTCCCAGAGTGCCACCTGAGAGTTTTGGGGGGGCTGTAGCCGGCGGGGGATTGGACACTCCCATCTGCACATACCAAGTTGGGGGGGCAAGAGCCGAGGATTGGGCACCCCCTTGGCAAACAACAAATTGGGGGACATTATGCTGGTGGGGAGGGCTCCCCATTGACAAATTGAACTGGGAAGGGGGACTGAAGCTGATAGGTACTGGGCATGTCGTTGTGAGAGAAACACTGTTGGGGGGCCCATGACGCCAAGGGAGATTGGGCACCCCCTCTGCATACTACACAAATTTGGGGGTGAGAACATTATGCCAATGGGGACTGAGCTCCCCACTGACAAATGAACTGGGTAGGGGGCATGCGGAGTGCAAGGTACTGCCCTGCAATGACTGGTCACTCCCTCATTGCAACGGAATGGCTGATGCTGCAATGACGAGGTGGTCCCTGATTGCAGCGGTGAAAACATTTCAAGGTGGTGGCACACTGGCTGAACTAGTGTCAGCAGCAGCATGCCACCGCAATGGGGAAAGCGGACCAAACCTCAAAAGGCACTGGGGCCATTGGCCCCCACAGTGCCACATCTCCAAAATCCCGCTTCTCTCCTAAGCTGTGCCAAAATGTTTCTTGCACATGAATGCAAGCAAACATAAATAGTGACTGCTATGGTTCTCGAAAGAGGTGGCTGAAAAGGTAATAGCTAAAAGGGTAGCATTTAGAAAGTATGAGGAGATGCAGAGGGAGGATTATAGGCATGGAGCTGGCAGTATAGCCAAGAAGTTAGAGTAATGAGCAGTTAGCTTGGTACATCCAGCAAATCTGGGTTTGAGTCCCACAACCTTTCTTTTTTTTTTTGTTGGTAATTTTTCTCACCTTGGCTCCCCCAGTCTGCCGACCACGTCCAGGCATCCACCTTCTCTGGCCGCTATCCAGATTACTCCTGGCTCCGAACTGGGATTTGACTGTGTACCCCAGCAGCTTGTCCTTCCATGGCGAGGTGGCAGAGAGACCCCCTATCTCTGCCGACACAGTATCCAATCACAGTGAGCCCTTGTAGCAGGGTGTTTGCTGAACAGCCATCAAGCTGCAGTGACCGGTGCCATTTTTCCCCCTTTCAAGATTCCCCAGAGTCAGAGGCATGCAATGATGCTGGTGGCCGTGGGCACTCACATGTCTGCACGTGTCCCCATCCAGGCGTCTGCCTTCAACTCCTCCCCAATGTATTGCTTGCGTCCTCGACCCCCAGCCTCCACCAGGGGGCAGTCAGATGCTGACCGATATGGACCCCCCCACGGACAGGAAGAGCAGTCCATTGAATGCTCAATTCCTCTCCTCCCCTGCCAACCCATGGTGACCCGTGCTTGCTCCCGAACCCAGGTCGCCAGCATGGCGTGAGGTGTGGCATCCAGCGCATCAGCCCTCAGCACCACTGGGCCGGCCACCCAGAACCTTTCTTAATCCTGGGCCATCATTGACACTAACACCTGCTGATTATCTATCAGCAAAGGGCCTAAAACTTGTGCTTTTAAACATATGTAGTCTTCTAAAGAAGTTCACAGAAGTGCAAGCATGGGTTTCCTATTCCATGCCAGATATATTGGTTCTTACAGAAACCTGGCTTAAAAACTCAAATTGGATCAAGCCTTAACTTTGCTGTCCTACTCATTGTTCCACGTGGACAGACCTACAAGAGGAGGAGGGATGGCTATGTATATTACCGAGAAACACACCATCTCCATCCTTGAACCAACCCCCAATTCTAAACAATTTGAGTAACTGACCTTAAATTACCTATTTCACCATCTGAAGCAATTAATATAATTGGATGTTACCGACTGCCTTCTAAAGGGCTAGATATCCTGTCCCACATACACCATTTCCTAGACGCTAATACAAATGAGGCTCTAATATCAGGTGATTTAAATATGGATTGGTTAAGCTCAAAATCAGCTCTACTCAAGACAATCTGTGATGACCTGGGATTAACACAATTAATCTCAGAGGTTACAAGGACTAATCATACAAACCATTCCTTCGGTTCGTTATTAGATGTTATTCTGACCAAAAAACATCATAAGATTTTTCACGTAGCTGTCTGGCATAATTCACTCAGTGAACATAATATAGGGGTCTGCATCAGAAATTTGCTCAAATTAGTCAGACCCAGCAAAACAATTGCTAAAAGGTCCTTCAGGATATTCATCTCAGCCAGTTTTCTAGCTGATTTGAAAAACATCAATTGGTAACAATTTTATTTAGCCCCATCAATCACTGAGGCTCTGTCCATTTTTAACAATACCATCACTGGCATCATCAACCTCCATGCACCTGTTATAAATTGTAGGGTGTGGCCAGCCCAGTGGCACTGAGGGTTGAGGCACTGGACACCACACCTCGTGCCATGCCAGTGACCTGGGTTCGGGAGGGGACTGGGGTCATTAGAGTGTTGGCTGGGGAGGTAAGAATTGAGCATCCAGAAGACTGCTCTCCTACCTCAGGGTGGGGGGGGTGCTGTGTGCATCAGTGCAACAAGAGGGGTTTGGCCCATGCCCAGGGTGCTTGGCTGTCTCCGTAGAGGTGGAGATGGCTGCTGCACCCATTGTATGGGTGTGGGCATGGGGGAGAAAAACAGAGGAAAAATACCAGGACAAAGGAAGTGGCAGTGAAGGTTCAAGAGAAAAAGAAAGCAGTCAGAAAGTACAAGGAATCACAAAAGGAATAGGACAGAGAACTGTATCAGTTAAAGCAAAAGGAAGCTGGAAAGGCAATCAGAACAGCAAAGGCCCAAACCGAGGAAAAGACAGCCAAATCAGTTAAGAAGGGGGATAAAACCTTTTATAGGTACATCAGGGAGCAAAGGAAGACCAAGGGAGGGATAGTGAGGCTTAATAAAGGGGAGGGAGGGTGGGCAGAGGGTGACTGTGAAAAGGCAGAGATACTAAACAAATATTTTTGCTCAGTATTTACAAAGGAAGAGGGAGGTACCTAAAACAAACAGTAGAAACACTCTGGATACAGAAGTTGATACCAGCCCATTTACAGAAGAAAGGGTTCTGAAAGAGCTCTTAAAACTGAAGGTGGACAAAGCAATGGGGCCTGATGGGATTCAACCCAGAATTCTAAAAGAACTAAGGGTAGAACTAGTGACACCACTGACTACCCTCTTAACAAATCATGGGAGGATGGGGTGGTACCTGAGGACTGGAGGAGGGCAGATGTGATTCCCTTCACAAAGTGGGAGCAAGGCAGAAGCAGGAAACTACAGACCTGTTAGTTTAACCTCAGTGGTAGGGAAAATGATGGAATCACTTCTGAAGGAAAGAATTGTTGAGTATCTAGAGGCCAGAGGGCACAGGACCCAAGGCAGCATGGATTCACAGCGGAAGGTCATGCCAGACAAATCTGATAGATTTCTTTGACTGGGTGACCAAAGTAGTTGATCAGGGAGGGGCTGTGACATGGCCTACCTAGACTTTAGCAAGGCATTTGACACAGTCCCACACAAAGATTAATATACAAGTTAGCCAGCCTGGGAGTGGGTCCCAAGATGACAGCCTGGGTAAAGAATTGGCTGGAGAATAGGACACAGAGAGTAATAGTAAATGGAGTCACGCTGAAAAAAGGGGGTAAGTAGTGGGGTACCGCAGAGGGTTCAGTATTAGGACCGGTCCTCTTCAATGTCTTTATAGGCGACATTGCAGAGGAATGGGAAGGAAAAGTATGTCTCTTTGCAGATGACACAAAGATCTGCAACAGAGTTGATGCACAAGGTGGGGTGGAACGGATGAGAAGGGACTTGGCAAGGTTAGAGGAATGGTCAAATGTATGGCAGCTTAGATTCAATGCTAAGAAGTGCAAGGTAATGCACCTGGGAAACAAAAACCCAGGGGAAGAGTACACAATGGGGGGTGAGATACTAACAACAACAAAAATGGAAAGGGACCTGGGGTAGTCATATCAGATGACCTAAAGGTGGGCAAGCAATGTGAGAGGGCAGCAAGAAGGGCTGGGGGAATACTGGGATGCACAGGGAGAGGCATCACCAGTAGAAAACAAGAAGTTATTATCCCTCTGTACAGACAGCTGGTGAGACCACATCTGGAGTACCGCGTGCATTTCTGAAGACCCAATCTCCGCAAAGACATAGACAGGATGGAAGCTGTCCAGAGGAGGGCAACTAAAATGGTGCAGGGGGGCAGCTCAGAGGTAATTTAAGGAAGTATTTTTTCACAGAAAGGGTTGTGGATGCATGGAACGGCCTTCCAGAGGAGGTTGTGCAGTCAAAAACAGTGGTGGAATTCAAACATGCATGGGACAGTCATAAGGCAATTCTAGGGGGTTGGGGTAGGAAGAATTAGGCTGCTGGTTAACTAGGATCTGCAACTTATTCATCAGGTAGGGAAATGGGCAGACTGGGTGGGCCAAGCGGTCCTTATCTGCCATCAAATTCTGTTTCTATGTTTCTATGATGGTCCAATGGGACGGAGGACGTACCCCTCCCGGAGGGGATCGTAGCCTAGCCAGGTCTGCGAATGTGGTGACAAATAATGTCATGATAAAAAAATAAATAAATTGTTGGGTAAAAAAAGCATCCTGCCCATGGTTTAACATGAAAATCAAATCAATGATCACCAAAAGAGATAAGCTATGGTCTACAGTCAGACGCACAAAATCTCATGTAAATTGGTCAACTTTCAGAACCTGACAGAACAGCTGTACAAAATTGGTCAGATAAACAAAAGAACACTATTACCTAAACACCATGGAATCAGCCAACAGAAATGTAACTAAGATCTAGTGCATGTTCATGCTAGGAGGAAGGAGCAAAGCCCCACCATCCCTCCCTGCCACCATCTCCCACCAGGGGAACACAGTTTCAGACAAACACATTATGCTCAAAGTTCTAAATGAGAATTTTGCCACAGCAGGCCTCGCCTTTCATTCCCCTCAGCTAGTCACCCTCAGACTCTCTATCCTCCACGCAACTGCACCTCTAAATCCCCTATCATGGGCGTTCTTCTCCTTCTTGGCAATCACATTTAAACAAGTTGAAGATTAATTGCTCAAGCTTGACATCAAAAAAAGTGGGGGTGCAGATAATATTGACCCATTTTTTTCTAAAACTGGGGTATCACCTCCTCACTGCTCCAATTACCCATTTTTTCAGTCTCTCACTCATCGAACGCTCAGTGCCTCAGGACTGGAAAGTAATGCTCCTTATTCTCCTATTCAAGTCAGGCGACCCCAGAGATGTGAATAATTATAGACCAGTTTCTATACTGCCAGCCCTTTCAAAAATATTAGAGAAACTAGTTAGTATCCAAGGAAGGTCATTCCTCAATTCAAACCAGCTGCTTTTCCCTCTCCAATCAGGTTTCAGATCACACCACAGCACTGTATCGGCATTGACTAAAGTCATTGGAGACTGGTTCAAGGCCACGGATAACTAAAATGTCATCGGAGCAGTATTTTTGGACCTTAGCAAGGCCTTCGATACAATGGGCCACCCCTTACTATTACTTGGCCTCAAATTCTTTGGGATGTCTGATTCAGCAGTTTCTTGGTTTTCTAGCTATTTGGACAATAGGCAAAAATGTATCAAGATAGACGGTACCTTCTCTTCACTACTACCGCTCCTATGAGGGGTCCCACAAGGATCCGTATTGGGACCACTGTTGTTCCTGATGTACGTCAACAACCTCGGATAAGGTATTACCGAGTCCAGTATTCACCTTCTTTGTGGATGACACTGTCCTTTATACAGCTAAACTCAATGCTGGCCAAGTCTGTACAGCACTCCAGACTGACTTTTATACACTACAACATGGCATTTTGGTATTTGGTCTGCCATGGGACCCCTTACCTTCTCCATTATTCTGCTTTCCCATCACTTGCTTCTGCAATGGTCACCTTGGTACCAAACAAACAAGATCGTAGGATGGGCATCCTTAGCCACCAGGAGACTTATTCCACCTACTCTTGGACTTTACAAAGTGCTCTTAAATAAACTCCCCTCCACCCCATATATCTCAACTGTTTTATTTTGCTCAAGCAGTCCATACACCCTAAGGGCATGCTCGTACATTACCATGAAGGTGCCCAAATGTAATATGATTCAGTATGGCATCAATAAGCTATTTCTTCCCTGCCACCTGGTGCAAGCTCCAAACCACGTTAAAATTACACACTCTAATTCCTCTAAGGGAATTTACCAGGTTGGGCAGAGATCTAGGGCCTGATCCAAGACAGCAATGAGAGCAAGGTGCAAAGTATGCCAGTGCTTAAAGTTATGCCAACATTCCAATGACATGTGACCTGTGCCATATTCCAAGAAAATCACCAGATGCAATGGAAAATTCAGAATTATGCATGTCACAAGTTATGCCCGCAAGACATGGCATAAATTGCAATAGTGGCATAGCAGTATGCGTGTCACAACTTGCAATACAGCTTTTCCTTGTTCTAACTTACTTTACCATCCTCTGGCATGGTTCATTATGCCACCTGTTCTGTAATAGCAGTTTCATGATGCTGTTGTGTTACACATGTCATAAGCCACATTACGCAGTGGCATAGGCATTCTTTGGCGAAACTGCGGCGTAACTTGCGTTTGTCGTAGCAGTTGCAGGTTGCAGCATAAGTGTTTTTTTGGAATCACGCATGTTGCAAATTGCTGTCATAACTTGTGATTTGCACTATCAGGACTGGCGTACTGCATTTATGCCTGGCGTAACTGTCTTGGAATCAGGCCCCTAGTCACTGAGACCTGACAATGCACTTAGCCTTCCATTCTTTAGCTTCCCCTACCTCCCTTCCTTTGACCAGCTGGTCTGTCCACTAAGCACTTACTCCACTCTTTCCCTTCCCTCCCATTACTAGCATTAGTTAAATTGTTATGTGATGTATTGTACTATTCGTCATGCTGTCTCTAGTGTAAACCATGTTAGGATGCCTTATTTTACCTCCGTGTACCATGTTTTGTACCATTGCTGTATACTGTATTCTGTTGTGTTACAAACTGTGTTTCAATGTATGTGCCATTGCTGTGTACTGTATTCTGTTGTGTTACAAACTGTGTTTCAATGTATGTGCCATTGCTGTATACTGTATTCTGTTGTATTACTAACTGTGTTTCAATTTCTGTGCCATTGCTGTATCATGATGTATTATACATGGTGTTTTACGGTATACCAGAAGTGTGTTGTATAAGGGACCGCCTTACAAATGAGCATGCTTAATGAAATTCTGTCCCTTCACAATAGACTGAACTGAACTGAACCTCCACTTGCATACTGCGTGACTCTGAGCAAGTCACTTCACTTCCCCAGTGCCCTCTGGTTATCTCTTAAAACAGGCATGTGTGCCTAGTGAACCTTACTTGGTGATGGTTAGCAAAGACTGAATAAGTAAACAGAGAGGTTTATCAGGGGTAACAGAGGGAAGCAGGGAAAGCAGTAAAGAGTGCAAGGGCACAAACTAAAGAGAGAATAGCCCAGGAGGTAACAGAAAGGGACAATACATTTTGGGGTATCTAAGTGAAAAGAGGAAGAACGGCAGTGGGATTGTAAGATTAGAAAAAGGGGAGACTATACAGATGGGGACCAGAAAAAGGCAGACATACTAAACAAATACTTTTGTTCAGTGTTTGAAGAGTGAGAAGAAGGAGAGGGGCCACAAAAAAGTAACGAAAGCTTTGGAGGGAGGGAGCTGGACACTAGTCCTTTCTTGGAGGCAAGAGCCCTGAAAGGATTTGCTAATCTGAAGCTGCACAGAGCAATGGGGCCAGATGGGGTGCATCCAATGATACTGAGGGAGCTCAGGGAGACACCAGTTGCACATCTGACCATTCTATTTAACATCTCACTGGAAACAGGAGTGGTTCTGGAGGACTTGAGGAGGGTGGATATAATCCTACTACATGAAACCGGTAGCAGGGAGGAGGCTGGCAATTATTTGTCAGTCAGACTGACATGTGGCAGGAAAATTAATGGAATTACTGCTGAAGGAAAGGATTGTAAAATATATTGAATCTAGTGGGATACAAGACCTGAGGCATCATGGTTTCACATGGGGGAGGTCATCTCAAACTAATCGATTTCTTTGACTGCGTGACCAAGGAACTACATCAGAGTGGAACAATGGAAATGGCCTACCTAGATTTCAGTAAGGTGTATAACACTGTTTTACATAGGAGACTAGTAAGGAAGCTGGGTAACTTAGGAGTGAGTCCAAAGGTGGTAAACTGGATAAAAAAATTTATTAGGGGCTAGGTGACAGAGGATGATGGTAAATGGAGTTCACTCCAAGGAAGGGAGGGTGACAAGTGGGATGCCTTAGGAAAGAGTGCGGAGTTGGTCTTTTTTAATGTCTTTATAAGTGACATTGCAGAGGAGATTGAAGGAAAGGTCCATCTCTTTGTAAATGACATCAAAATCTGCAATAGGGTAGACACTCTGGGGGTTGGGGTGTTCGAAAGGATGAGCAGAGACCTGAGAAAACTAGAGGAGTGGTCAGGCATATAGCAGCTGAGTTTCAATGTAAAAAAGTTCAAAATAATGCACTTAGTGTGGAGCACAAAATGGATACAGTGGTATTGATGACCACCAAGCAGGAAAGAGATCTGGGGGTAATCATATCAGATGATGAAGATGGCTAAGCAGTGCAACAAGGCAGTAGGGAGGGCGAGTGGGATGCTGGGGTACATAGGGAGGGGTATCACCATCAGAAAGAGGGAGGTGGTGTTGCCTCTGTACAGATCACTGGTAAAACCCCACCAAGAGTACTACGTCCCGTGCTGGAGATCACATGTCTGGAAGGGCATAGACAGAGTGGAGTTGGTGCACAGGAGGGCAACTAAAATGGTGCAGGGTCTGCACCAAAAGCCCTATGAGGAGAGAGACTAAAGGACCTCAATATGTACACCCTGGAACAGAGGAGAGAAGGAAGGAAGGATATGACAGAGGCCTTCAAATACCTCATGGAGGTAAATAAGGAAAATGAAGGGAGTATTTTTCAGATGAAAAGGTACTCAAGAACAAGGGGACATGCTATGAAGCTGGAGGGGTAGATTCAGAAGAGATTTGAGGAAGTATTCACAGACAGAGTGATGGATTCCTGGAACAGCCTTCCAGTGGAGGTGAAAACAGTGGTGGAGTTCAAAAATACATGGGATAAGCAAATGGGAATCATAGTGAAAGGGAAGAGGGGAGTGAGAAAGAGCTGTAGAATGGACACAGTCTGTGATAATAGTGTCGGTAGGAAGAAATGGGTGGACTGGATGGGCCAAGTAGTCCCTGTCTGCCATCAAATTCGATGCTTTTATGTTTATTTATATCTTATCAGACTACTTCAGTGAGTAGACAACAACATACCAACCTTGCAATTAATATGGTTTTCTTGGCTGTGTTAGAAGAAAAAATAAAATGTTGTCACACTGGAAAGCAGGAAAGCTCTACTTTCTCTTCAGGCCATTGTTGACTTTGAGTGTTGTGCTGTTACAGGCAATGCTTCATTCCACTGGGCTGCCTTGTTATCTGAATTAGCACCCACATAGCTGAAGTGTCTCATCTGACTGTGCTAACAGTTTATCTGGGGGTCAGGGTGTTATTCCTATGCTATATAACCCAACCTAATAAATCTAATCAGTGCATAGGCACTAACTAGTAGTCACACATGGATGTTTTGCTTTGGGTGCACAGCATGCCATGGGATCTATATTCTTTATGAGTCTGCTCTGTTGGGGAAATATGTACAAGACAATGCAAGGTAGACATCTTGACATTAAAACAGTGTGAGTGAAAAAAGTTCAATCCATCTTTCAGTAGAGCTGTTGAAAGAGCAGATGATTGGACTTTGGCAAGGAAATAAAAAACAGAATTATGCCACGAAGGGAGATTAAATAGGATTGTTTTTGGTTATGTCACATTTGGAACCTTGTGCAACTGACATTTATTCCTGGTCCATGATCTACATACAGTACACTGCATTAACTCAGTTTTGCCTTGGTGGCCACTTTGCAACAAGGTTAAGCAATGGAAATCTCAGACTTTGAAAAGTGCTCAAGGTAGTAGCAGATGTAGTAGACGTAGTAGTAGTTTATATATTAAAGGACACCTAAACAGCTATTTTCTTGGGTCACTAAGTTAAAAATCAGAAATTGTTGTGAGCTTGAGCCAGAGGTAACATTTTAAAATACAGTGTTTCTTACCTTTCTTATACAGATATACCCATTTTCATCATCTTTTACTACTGTAAACAAAGATCTCCTGAGTTTCAAAGTCAGCGCTGTGATCTAGGCATAAGATGGCACTGGCATGAGATGTGATTATGTCATTGAAGTGAGACTGCTACCAAAGACAAATAGAAGCCCTGTGTACCGGCCCATTTCAGCTTGTACTGTAAAACTTTATTGTCTGGGGGCTTTTATAGCAGTGCACAGACATGTGATCTTAGTCTTTCATGTATTCTAATTATTCATAACAGAAACAGTGGCTATATTCACTATTAATGGAATAAAAAGTGCTTCTGTGCAACCAAACCCTCTTTCTAAAACATCTTACGAAGGATACAAACACATTTACAATTTTACACAAAACACAGGCTATATGCACTTACATTTCCTCAAAGAACAGTTATTAGGTTACAATTGCCAGTGTCAGTGGCTCAGCAGGTTGCACACTCGCCTCTAAGGCTGGAAAATCAGAAGGCTGTGGGTTCTATCTCCATACCAGGCACCTGGGTTAAATACTAACACTGCGATACAGCATGAAAGGGGGAAAAAAGAGCAGAAGAAGTTCCCTGGTGTCCTGGCAAAATTTCCTTCTTTCACTAAAAATACCACCAACAGCTTCATCTGGTTCAATGTCAGTTGCCATCCATCTGTATCCCCCTTCCCCTGGGATGAGGCTGAAAATAGGCAGAATTGTCTAGTCCTCCTTTCCCAATCAACAAAAACTAAATACAAAAAAAAAAAATTATCTTTTCAAATAGTGCTTTGCCCTGTGTAAAGACAGAAAAAATTCCTCTCCAGTACATTTCTGTACAAGTGGATGTTGTCCAAACCCTTATTCTTTACTGTTTTAAAACATACATGTACCCATTCTGGAATCCTATACTATTTTCTTTGGGTTTGGAACACATAGGCCAGAGAAAAGGGGGGGGGGTGGGAACAGAGGAAGGAAAACACATAGAAGCATAGTATTATCTAGTCCATTTACTGTTTCTTTTGTTAACAAGGATATACATGATCAGCAATAAATTGAACAGTACTCATATAAATAGAGCAGCAAGTCTCAATGCCAAACCGTAATAGAAACTGGAATGCCTACTTTGAGTTCAAAATGCCTGGGAACACACATTGCTTCAAAGAAAACTCTACAACTACTGGGACCTAGAAGAGAAAAGACAGCATAGTTGATAAGTTTTTTCAGAAAAAAAGGAAGCTTATTTATCTATCAAAAAGGGTTCTGTTTTAATCTAGTCATTCAACCCCTTCAAATGTGTATAGGCCCCTAGTCTAAAAATCCAATAATTTTCTCTTCTGCTCAGTGCCATTTCCCTGTCTCCCCCCTCTTGCTCCCAAGCTAACCTGTTTCAGTCCCATAAATTTCAACCTGTGCTCCTTTTCGTTAGCCACACCCTGCATGTGTACCACCCATGCATGTTCTAGGTTACCATTCTGAATGGCCCTCAGATGTTCTCCTATGCATGCTTTCCATTTGTGTTACATTCATCCCACATAGTAGGCTTCACATGTGCAGGTGGCTAAATAAACTACATACATTGTGTCACAATTTACAAAGTGAGACAGATGTATGGTTTCCCCATCATATGGGTTTTGTATCTGGGCACATTCATTAATGTATTCACAATGGGATCTATTCACAAAAGATCAGATGGCTACGCGCCATGTAAATCAGGTGCATAGCCACCGTGCAGCTTCCTGCTCTCACTGCACCACCTACGCCATATTTAGGATGAGGATTCTCCCCCCACACCCAATCCCCCGGCCGATCGTGGAGCTCTGCACAGGAGTGGGCCTGGCGAGGGGTGAGCCAGCACTCCATGCATTCACAAAATTGTGGAGAGCAGTGCGCGGGGGCTGCCAGCTCCACATCTAGAAGGCCATAAACCACAGAAGCCAGTTATGCGCCCCCAAGGAAACTGCCTCCAGATGTGGCAGACATAGTGGGAGGCAATGGCCCCCCCAAAAATGTTGCCTCTTCCTTCTGGGCTCTTCAGGAGGAAGGGAGTCGGGCGGATGGGTACCCCCCACATCGACATGGTCAGGGCTCTGCATGCCAGCTGGCAACATGGCTCCTGTTGTGTGCAAGTGATCCTCTGTGGGTCCCTGCCTGGGCAACCAATTGGCTGCTTGTCCTGATCCACCACTCCGCTCCACACCCACCTGCTCCCCATGGACCTGCACACCTAGGGTGTTTGGCCAGGTATAGGAGCCAGTGTTTATGAATGCGGCCCGGCATGGAACTCTTACGGTGCAGAGCTGCAGTCTCGATACACACCTCATCCACATCTTTTTGTGAATAAGACTAAATGGGTGCTATGCACCAAGTGGGCGGGGATATGCAGAAAAGTCATGTACCCCACCCACGGCACTTTGTACCTGTGGACAGGTGTGCCCATACTGGCAGTCACGAATGCAGGCCACCTGTCCATTGCTCCTCCCCCCCAAGCACACAGGACTCCACAGGGCAGCCAGGGGAGGAGTCGTTGTCTCGGGTGGGCATTCAATGGGATGCCCCCCCTGGGCCCTCTAGTGGATCTTCCACATAGGGGGACATGGGTCCGGTGCTGTGCATGCTGAATACAGACACCCGGACCCACACAGCACCGACCTGTCCCAGTGTTGCCACTCCTGTCCAGTGATGGGATCTTGCCCTTTCAGCTGCCCCTGCTGTCTCCAGCTGCCCAGTGGTCAGGGGCAGCAAAGTGAGCCCTGTCCCAGTCTCCCAGTGACTGGCGGCCTGTGTTACCGCAGGGTCTCCTCTGCCGTAACCTGTGCCCTGCTCTGCACCTATGCGGCCAGCACTACGTGGGTTCATGCATATAGCATAGTGTTGGCATTCCCCTGGAACACCCCCCACCTGACCCAGGTGGGTTGCTGTCTGTGCGGCTGGGGTATTGGGTGCATAACCCCTGCACCTCCATGTTGTGACTGCTGCACGGCCATCACTCTGCAGCATTTACATGCACAATGCCAATGTGCACGGTTTATATGGGCACATTGGCATCATGCATAACATCCAATATTTGCATCTGCCACGTTTCTTGCAAATTTTGGGTAGGGGCAACCAGTTCCTGGGTTTAATGACTGCTTGGACCGAATGGACTAAGTGACCTCTTAAATTTTTAGCCCTCCTGTATGCCATTCTAGGTGGAGTTCTGGAAGTTTCTCGTAACTTAGGGTCTGTCTCTAACACACACCAATTATTATAAAGTATTTCCCTGTCCTTCCATGAATGTACACTATATGTACATGCAAAGTTTATTCTGTCTGGTGTGTCACTTTAATGGTCACTTTCTTGCTCAATAGGGTTTCCCTACTTATTTCTTCAGTAGCCTATCTTACATTCCCTGTAACATAAGCTCCATACCTCCCATCCAAAAACTTTTTTTTGTTGTTTTTCCATTTCCTGGGTAAAGGTTTCCTCCTCACTGCAGTTTCTTTTAATGTAGTAGAACTGGCTTTTGGGGATATTGTTCACTGTGTGTCGTGGGTGGTAGCTGCTGGCCAAAAGAATGGTGTTGCAATCGGTGGGCTTTCTATACAAGTTTATAATAAGCCTGCAATTACCTTCCTTCTTAATGCACAAATCTAGAAATGACACCTCTTCTCTACTAGCTCTGCATGCAAATCTGAGATTATTGTTACTTGTGTGGAGTTATTCAGCAAACTGTTCCAGATCTACCATACTACCATACCATACCATAAGCACATCATCAATAAAACACTTCCATATCCACCTCGGACCAATAGGGTTCACTTTCTTATCCCTTATATATGCCCTCTTCTCAGTCACCCAGGTTTAAGTTGGTGTAGTTCAGGGCAAAGGTGGCACCATGACTGCCCATTTTACATGGTATTAAAGTTTGCCCATAAATGCAAAGTAGTTACCCTCTAGTACTATTTTGGCCATTTCCACCAGCAAATCAGTGCCAGGTTTCTCTGCTTCCCCTCTCTTGTTCAGAAAATACCTCAGAATTCCAACCCCTTCATGGGTATATTGGTGTAGAGAGACTCCACATCCAAAGTGACTAGAATGTAGTCTCATTCTACGTACTACTCACCCAATATTTTTACCACTTCCCCAGAGACCAGAACAAAAGAGGGCAGCCCATAGACCAAAGGCTTGAGATTGTCATCAACAAATACAGACAAAGGTTCAGTAACAGTTCCAATTCCAGATATGATTGGTCTACCTGGGAGGCATTCTAGAGATTTGTGCACCATAAGCAAAACATAGAACTGGGCCTTTAAAGGTGATTTTGTTATAAAAAAAATTCCTTTTCTTTTTCTGTAATTAGCCCTGTACCATATGCCCATTCTATAAACCCATCAATGTGTCTCTTAAGGTGGGGCGTAGGGTCTGAATCCACTGATTTATAAAACTCTTTCATCTCCAATTGGCATTTTACTTCCAATATACTGTATTCTCTTCATTGTTCATTGCCACCACACTCCCACCCTTGTATGCTGGCCTGAGAGTGATTAGATCTGTGCCCTTTAAACTCTCTATTGCCAGTTTTTCTTCTCTAGTAATGCTACAGAAACGTGGGGCATATTCTTCTTTTCTCAACTTCTCCAGCTGATCCTCACATAGTTTTTTGAAAATGGTTACTGCTGGAGGTTGAGGTGGAGAAAATATGCTCTCTTTTCTCCTTGCCTGTCTGGTTACACTTGGAACACAATCATCACTAGCATGTTCACATAATGCTTCAAGTGCTTCCTGTGTGGATATGACTTCCAACATTTCTCTGCTCGCATTATATTCTCCTTGTGTAGATCTTGCCCCTGCCTCCTGTATTTGCTCCATGCTATTCTGTACTGAAAAAAAGCACATTAAACTTAGAACCCTACACAATCGATACAAATATATGGTTGTCTGGAAAAAAGTCAATATCAATAGTGGGGACAAATGACAAACCCTTATTTAAGACTTGTCTTTCACTTGCACTGAGTACATAGTTTGAAAGGTTAATTACATTGTCTTCACTTGTTACCTGATCTTCTGTTATGGCTGGTACCTCTGTTTGCGAAAACAGCCTCTGTGACCCCCTTGATTTCTTTTTGCTCTTTCTTATCCTCCTTTTTGTAATTGATATTTGATATTCCTTTTGCCTCTTTCCTGAGGATTGTCCTCCACCAGTTTCTTGTCTAAAAAAACATTGGCGAGATCTGAGTCACTGGTGTTGCGTGTAGCATTCGTATTCGAAGCACTTCTCACTCTTTGGAGTCACGGGTCCATTCCTTCCCACAGTTTGAACTGTCTGCTTTAAAACTGAATGTGGTTCAAACTGCACTTTTGTTTTTTTCTCAGAGTTCTTTCTTTTTGTCCAGCTGAACATATGCCCCTGTCTGTAATAATTTTCATCCATGGTAAATTTTTTCTTCTTTGTGGCATAGATTTTCTTATCCTGGTACTGTATGTGATCTTGCAGCTCTGTTTTGAATTTGTCAAAATTTCTATCTGCCAAAAATGTCTCCAGGTGCTTCTTTTTTTCTCTAGTTCTTTCTTTACATCCTCCTTAGTCACTTCCTCTCTTGCAAGATAAGTCGATCTAGCTTGTCAAATCCTCATTGGGTTTCTCCACTTCCCCAAAAATTCCTTTTCTAACTCAAAAGTTGGGTCTTTTGTTATGCGCAGTTCGTGAGGGATTCTGCCTACTTGTAAATATGCTCCTGTCGGCTGTCCAATGTAATCTTCTTGCTTTGATTACTGTTTTTTCATATAGGTGATTTTCTGCTGCTCCCCACTGTCATAGCTGTTTGATCTTTGCATGCTGCACTTTGGGAACTGTATACCTGAATAAACGCAACCTGTATTTGCACTACATTTTGTATGGACAGCATTTCCTTTGTGAATATACAGGAAGGTGAGTGCCTTGACTTTCTTGAACTTAGCATACCAGCACTATTTGACTAAATATAGGGCCATTTTGGGCTACTTAGCGCTGCCCCAACAGGAATACTGAAGTATGCTGCCAGAATGGATAGCACTGGAGTGCTATTTGCAGTATTCAAAGGGACCCATGCAAATTAGCCCATTGGGCATGCACAGCAGTAAGGGGTGATTTGCATGCTCATTATGGGCTCATTTGCAAGGGTAGCAAGGCAGGATAGCACATTACTGCCCCCCCAATTGCCTAATCCCAGGTGCATAAATGCCCCTGGTGCTAGTTATTCCCCCTGCCAATTGCTGGCTTGTTCTGTAAAACAATATCTCCTTGGTGCTAGTGGTCCCCCCCACCAATCACCAGCCTGTTCTGTAAAATGATATCTTCTCACTGGTGCTAGTGGTCCCCCCATCAGTCACCGGCATGTTCTGTAAAATAATATCTCCCTGATGCTAGTAGCTCCCCCCTCCAATTGCCAGCCTAGATGTAACTATTAGCATCCCTGGTGGTAATGGTCCCCCACCCTCTGTTTGCCAGCTTGGATGTACAAAACAAAAGCCTCCCTGGTGTTCAGTGCCCCCCAAGCACTGGGTGTACTCCCTCCACTCACCTTCGCATTGCCCATGGTACCATGGAAGAGTACAATGACTGACACAGCCCTCCTTACACCTCCTCTCACCTTCGCATTGCCCATGGTACCATGGAAAGTGTACAATGACTGACACAGCCCTGCTTACACCTCCTTGGCTGGCCGCTGGATGTACTGTACAGGCAGGGAGAGCACCTCTTATTTTTAGGGCAGGGTGAGACAACCTGTCCAATAAATAAGACATGTGCTCCCACCTGTACATGTGACAGCTGACCAAGGTGGTGTGAGGAGGACTGTGCCAGTAACCGTATGGTCCTACAGCACTACTGACAATGCTAAGGTGAGTGTGGGGTGGGATATGCCTGATGCTACGGGGGGGGGACTGGACACCAGAGAGGTCTTTTTTGTACTTTAGGCTGGAAATCAGAGGGAGGGAGACCACTACCACCAGGGTCACTAATATTTACATTGGGGCTGGTTGTTGGAGGGAGGGGGTTCCACTACCACCAGGGATACTAATATTTAAGTAGGGGCTGGTGATCAGTGGATGGGGGGGCCACTAGCACCAGGCAGTATTATTTTACAGAATGAGTCAGCAATCAGTAATGGGGGAACCATTAGGATCAGAGAGATATTATTTTTCAGAACAGGCTAGCGATTGGAAGGGAGGCCTACTGGCACCAGGGGAGATAGTATTTTATAAAATAGCCAGTGATTGGTGGTTGGGACTAGTAGCACCAGGGAGATATTATTTTACAGAACGATCTGGCGATTGGTGGTGTGGGGGTGAAACTAGCACCAGGGAGATATATAATTTCATGGAATGGGCCAACAATCAGCAGGAGGATACCAGGGGCCACACAGGGTGGTTGTGCTCCACCAGAAGCCAACCAGCTAAGTGACTGCTTTACCTCTGGCAACTGCTAGGGAATGCCTGGAGTTAAGTCATGTTTTTGTTCAGTGGTATTTACACTGTGCAAAAGGACCACTCTAAACCCTTCTGTGCAGCACAAAGCCACTGAATATGGGGCAGCACAGCTATTCATGATCATGCCCCTCCCCTTGCCCACACATGGGTGCTAATCCTCTCTGACCACACAACTGCCCCCTTTGAATATGGGGATCCAGTGAAAATCCTGGTTTGTACGGGCAAAGACCTGTTGGCACCCATGCAAACCTTTGAATAACAGGCCTCTCAAAAACAATGTCAGATCAGCAAAAGCAACTATAAACTTTAGATGTAAGGAAGGCTACATTTTTAACTAAGCCCCTACCCCCAATTATATATATACTGTATATATATATATATATATATATATATATATATATATATTGTGTGTATGTATGTATTGATGGCAAACAACTCAGTTTAATGCATCAGTTAGAGTTGTTCCACAGTGACAAAAGTGAGGAAATTTGGTGTTAGGGTTGCCACCCCTTGCACCCCATGCCCACCCTGTCCCCACCAACAGGCATCAGGGTGCGCATTGGGGTCGCCGGTCCTAACTCTTACCACATCCCATGTTTAAACAAGCTGAGGCAGTGCAGTGTAAGAGAATGGGGTGAGAGTTAGGACTGATGACCCCAACGCACACCCCAATGCTTGTGGTGAAGGGACAGGGTAGGCATTGGGGCAAGTGGTACACCCAACACCGATCCTAACTTTTATCGCTGTGGAAAACCTAAGTGATGCATTAAATGGAGTTTTGCCATGAATTTCCTTCTTTTGAGAATGAGCACTATAAATAGTGAATGGAATGTGATTTTTTGTCACATAGCAGTAATGCATAAGCAAAGTGCAAATAGTGCACATGGTGATGCAAACATAAACGATAACGCAAATGGTAAGAGAAATGCCATGCAAACATTAATGAAAGCAGAAATGGTAGCACAAATGGTAACGCAAACACTAATGGCAATGGAAACGCAAGCATTAACAAAGCAGTAACAGAAACACTAACGCCAACAGAAATGCAAATGGTAAGAAAAATGCAAACAGTAACACAAACACTAACAGAAATGTAAATGATAAAGGCAACAGCACCACAGAAGGAAACAGTAATGCAATCGACAATGGAAACGCAGCCGAAAACACAAACGCTAAGGCCATCAGAAACGCAAACTGCGAGGAAGATGCAAACAGTAATGGTAATGCATTTGGAAATGCAAACAGTTACAGTAACAGCAACAATGACACCAAAGCAAACAGTAACAGAAACTGAAGTTTTCAGACTAGTTGTGCAAACCGTGCAACCTGTAGGCGTGAGCAAAGAATGCACAAAAAAGCGTAAATGCGACACGAAATGGCGCTTTATAGCTCTGCAACCGTATGTCTGACTAGTATGAAACTTGGCAGATCCAAAGATCTATGGTACTGCTCTATGCCTGCCACATTTCAGGCAAATCTGTCATATGGTGGAAAAGTTATTAAGCTGCAAAATTTCACACTTTAACCTTAAATGGGGTACTCAACCCTACCTATGGTGGCACTACCATGCCACCATAATATAAAACAATGGGCATAGTGTTCTAAATGAAAATGGGCCATTTGTGTAAGCATGTGCAAAATACTGTAAAGAAGCTTTAAAGCCATTTCAGTTTACACTTACTTCCTGGAAGCATGATTTTGTGTTTGGGCAGATATTGTCTTACTGATACGATGGCGGACCTGTGATCCCACTGTAGCAAGAATTAACTTTATCTGACAACATCCCAAAACAGAAACTGACAAACATCCTCATCATTAGCAGTAGATAGCATTTAGCAACCAAGAGAGAGAGAAACTTGTAGTATTAACCTCTAAAGTACACAATGGGGGGTGAGATACTGACAACAACAAAAATGGAATAGGACCTGGGGGTAGTCATATCAGATGACCTAAAGATGGGCTAGTAATGTGAGAAGGCAGTAAGGAGGGCTGGGGGAATACTGGGATACATAAGGAGAGGCATCACCAGTAAAAAACAGGACGTTGCTGGACCTTTGTAGTTTGTAAGTTGACAGTTTGTAAGACCACATCTGGAGTACTGTGTACAGTTCTGGAGACCCCATCTCCACAAAGACATAGACAGGGTGGAGGCTGTCCAGAGGAGAGCAACCAAAATGATGCAGGATCTGCACCAGAAGACATATGAAGAAAGACTAAAGGAACTTAAGATGTATAGCCTCGAGGAATGAAAGGAGAGGGGGACATGATAGAAACTTTCAAATACCTCAAGGGAATCAACAAAGTCCAAGAGGGTAGCATCTTTCAGAAAAAGAGATGTGCAAGAACAAGGGGCACAATTTGAAGATGGGGGGTGGCTCAGAGGTAATGTGAGGAAGTATTTCTTCACAGAGAGGGTTGTAGATGCATGGAACTGCCTTCCTGAGGAGGTCATAGCATCAAAAACAGTGGGGGAATTCAAGAATGCATGGGACAGACATAAGGCAATTCTAGTGGGGGGTAGGAGGAAGTAAGCTGTTGGTTAACTAGGATCTGTAGCTTATCTGTTAGGTAGGGAAATGAGCAGACTAGGTGGGCCAAGCGGTCCTTGTCTGCTGTCAAATTCTATGTTTCTGTGTTTCTATATTACAGATCTGAAAATTGCTTCATAAAAAAAAAAAAAAACCTCTTGCAGGCACAAATTTCCCCCAGTGCTGTGCTGTTGGTGTAGGGAGAAAAATGATGGAGGAAAATAACAATGGGTGGGGGCTTAATGAAGCCCATCATGGCCACATTCACACCCGCACTACCGCTTTGCTTCTGACTTGGTCTGCCTTGGATATGTTGATCAGGGAGGCAGGACATACCTTCCCTCTTGTCCCTGCCATGAGGGAGAAGCTCACTGGGGAAACCACATGACCAAGATTTGTGGCTGGAGTGGGAGAAGTAGCCGATGCAGAAGATTGGGTACTGGTCTGAGGAGCTGCCCCTCTGGATGTTGGAGAATAAAAGGCATATGGGATAAAAAAGTCACAATTTTCAAAGTATGTCTGTGGCAAAATGGATTGTCCTGAAGATGGATAATTATTGTTCAGACTGAGAAGCCCCAAATAATGCTTATCCAACTCTCTCTCTCTCTGATTCTGTGAATAGAGCAACAATCTAATCTATATTTGCTGGCATGCATGCAGCCTACATTACACAGGTATTTGGGGCTTCACAATTTGTACTTTTGTACACCAGACAGCACTAGTGAACATTTTGTCTTATCCAATTTAGCCAGTCATAAATGGTCCACAGTTTTGGAATGCATCATTGGCATGATGTGAAAGAAGTTTAGTGTGATCAGTTGGGCAGTATAGGTCAGCCTGCACTGTGACTGTGAATGTTGTACCTGTTATATAGAAAGGACTTGAGTCTCCAGTGCTGTCAATCTGGTACCTTTCATGAGAGCCACATTCATTAGGAAATAACTAGCCCGCTAATGCAGTAACTAAACACATAAATAATAGCTGAATTTCAACAAAGTGTGATGTTTGGTCAGAAATGATGCTCATGTGAAATACCAACTTTTATATACCTAGCACCGACTTTTTTTTGAGATCACTACAATGACCACCCCAATTTACCAATTTAAGGAGGACATTTCAGGCAGAAACTTCTGCTAAGGGAAGCCTTCTATATAGATGCTTTTCAATCAACAGATCAGAGATTTGGTCTAACTGATTGTATAGACTGGCAACTTGTACTATGAATACATATAAAAGCATAGTAATATCTATGTACTTGATTTACTTATTAGAACCCTCCCCCATATCTACCTCTAAGATATTCTCTTCTCTGTTTAAAATTTCCCTTCCCTCCCCGTAACTTTGTGAGGAAAATATGTGGATATAACAGTTTATACTGAATCTAAAAAGGCTTTTTAACTAGTAGCCCAAAGTGTAGCTTATAAATGCCCATGTCATCAGTTTCTGTTTCAAGTGTTTTGACAAAAAGAAAATGAATAAAATGACTCCTTAATACAAAGAAGTAAACTAACCAGACACCCACAATTGGTGCCTCTATACTCGGTGGGTCTGGCATCCAGGTGAGTACAGCCACACATGCACACACCCCACAGTGAAAGGGTATATGTCACTGTGGGTCATGAGTCTCTTTGCTGGATTCTGGTTCTGATCTGCTAAAAAAGGAGTCAGTTTCTGGTCACTAGCTGGCAAGAAAGAAGTAAACACGGAAAGCACAGTGAGGTAATGCTGAAGGTAACGTAGAATATAAAGGCTCTGAACTTTAACATCCTTTGAAACTTTGCATAGTGATTCATTTTGTATTTCATATGTCCTTTCACAGAACAGAACTGCATATTAAAACAATTTTAAAAGCAAAAAGAATAAAGCTCAGTAAAAATGGCCTGTGTTTTGAAAAGGTGGGAGAAGTAACAGGCATACAGTAGCTTATTAACTTTTACGTAAAAAAAATGCATTCATTATAAAATATTTATGTTTTGTTCTTTTTAAAGGCTGTAAGGAAAAAGTCTGTGGTAGAAACTAAAGAGTCCTGAAAGGAACACACTTTTTGCATGGAAAGGATTAAGTAAGGCTTATGTACATTTTAGAAAAACAAAAACATTACAAGCTTTCAGTTTTCTTAAAAACTAAAGTGAATTTTATTTATAGTGTATGTTTTATTTATTTTATTTTATTTAGTTTTTGTTGACCGGGTAAGTGCACTAGACAAATCCTGCCTATTTTCAGGCACGACCCGGGGGAGGGGGATACAGATGAATGCCAACTGACTTTGAACCAGATTAAGCTTTTGTTTATAGAGACTGGAACCAGATTCCGTGATGAAGGGGTATTATTTCCCTGAAACAGGATGTATCATAGCTCTGGATGTGAAAATAAAATACTTGTGGTCTGAGAAATAAAATATTGAAAGAAGTTGTTTAAATGTCAAAGACTTAAACAAATAAAATTTAAATAAATAAATAAATGTTTAGTGGTGAATGGACCCATTATTATAATCTGCTCCCTGTTATATACCTAGTTTCTGAAAAAATAAATAAAGTCCAGGAAAATAAATGACCATCCGGCCTATAAGGCCACCAGAAACAGATGTACAAATCTCATTATGCAAGCAAAAGGAAACGGCAAGGGGTCATAATGTCGCAAAACATTATGCCGCATGGCAAAATTGCGCTGCCAATACAGCACTATTTCTACCATGAGGCATAAGTCTTTTTTCTGTGGGGGGCTCTGCACCCTACATATCCCTGTTATGGGGTGCTGTGCCCCCCGATAAAGATTCTCGACTCCGGCGGGGTTAACTCAGGAAGCGCACAAGTCAAAAAAATAAATAAAAGTTTCTGGGACCGGGAATCAACCCCAGTCACAGATGCAGTGCCTGGGTTCCTGCTGCTGTGGCTCAGTCCTGTGAGCCACAGCAGCTGCTTAACAGAACACACTCCCAGCAGATGCCTTATCCTCTGCCTGGGAAAGCACAAATGGTGCAATACTGCATACAGCAGTATATGCGATATTGCACCATTAGCACTTGCATACTGCGCTGCACCGGTTTAGCCGTAAAGTCATACGCTATTAAGCGTGCAACATTATGACTTGGTAGGAAGGCAAACTACTACAAGGACCAGCTGCAAAACAGCTGGGGAGATGGGAAAAAGTTCTGGGTGAATATAAATAACTTACTTGGGAAGGAAGAAATAAAGCACCCCCAACTGCTCTACCTAAATGGCCTGCCCACTGTGGACCCGCACACTATAGCCGAGGCATTTAATGCCTCTTTCACACACCTTAGTTCCGTCCTATCGCCCCACTATCTGAAGCGAAAGAGAGTCCAACTTAGTAGCAAACCAACAATGCAAAACCACCCTAATTTCTACTTCAAATGGGTGTCCACCAAGGTCTCAAGGTCCTACATACTGAAAGCACTGGGCAAGACTAGGATGGGAAGCGATGTGGTCGATATGAAGCTAGTAGTACTTGCCCTTGATGAGCTCATAGTCCCTATCATGAACCTTTTTAACAGATCACTCACACTAGCCAAATTCCCTACAATTTGGACACCTGGTAACCTCTGTTTATAACAGCGGGGATAGGTCCAACATTGCTGACTATGGGAACATATCAATCCTCTCCCCACTATCTAAAGCACTGGAAAGGATTGTGGCGGACCAAATAACCGATTACCTACAAAAGTATCAGCTGCAATGTCTTCAGCATCATGGTTTCCAAAAGAATCACAGCATGGCCACTGCTCTGGTTGATTACACCAACTCTGTGCACCAAGAACTTGATGAAGGTAAATTAACTGAGTCAGTCTTTATTGATTTAACAAAGGCATTTGATTAAGTCAACCACCCACTCCTCTTAGATCAGCTAAAATACCTGGGAATGGCCCCAAATGCTGTTGACTGGTTCGAGGACTACCTGTCCCACAGATCCCAAAAAGTCAAAATTGGCAAAGTCATATCACGATCCAAAAAGGTGTTCATGGGCATCCCCCAAGGATCAATTCTGGGACCCCTGCTATTCATTTTGTTTTTGAATGATCTTCCCAAGGCTTGTAATTTATTTTTATTTATTTAGCTTTTGTTTACCAGGTAAGCACACTAGACAGTCACGTGCCTATTTTCAGGTGCAACCCGGGAGAGTTACAGAAATACAAGCAATAACAGTACAGAGGCTAGCATCAAGTTACACAAAGGCACAGTAAGAATACAAGCAAGAAGGACCAGCTGAATCAAAGTACAAAGGTTTGGGTCCAACTGTCAGGCAAGGTACAGACAGGTATAAGCAATTAACTGCAGTCAGGTAACAGGCAGAGAACAATTTTAGTGCAGTTCAGTATGAGGCAGAACAGCAAAATCATCCTGTATGCAGATGATACTCTTCTCCTCAGTAGTAACCCCCGCACTGAACATCTTGAACAGGAACTCTAGACCTCATTCTGTAAAACTGAGGACTGGCTCAGTGCACATAAGCTACTCATCAATTATAAAAAAACTAAAACACTGCTTCTATACAGTACAAAAGAAAGAGAAAATTCCCTGTCCTATCCATCAAACACAAAGCCAATGTACAGTTCGAACAGGTTCACTCATTTCAGGAGCTGGATGTCACCATTGATGATACCCTCTTTTATGTTCAGCATATTGATATGGTGGTCAAAGCTGTTAACTCCAGCCTCGGAGTATTATACAGACATCAGAAAAACCTCACTCTAAATGCCCTCCATCTCTCTGTCACTAGTTTGATCTTATCCATCATTTACTATGGGCTGGTGGCATATGGATCAGCCATGAATACTGTTCTCCAATGGGTGGCAACAGCACTAAACAAGACATGTAGACTTGCCACTGGTGCTAACCCACTCACCCACATCTGCTTTCTGTACTCTCAGGTGAACTGGCTGTCTCTGGAGCATAGAATAAAATTTTAAACCTGTCTAATCAGCAAGAAGGTGCTTTTGGGGCTCCCCCCCCGCATCTCTGACCTCTTCTACCAAGCCAACCCAAAGAACGGAACCAGGAGTAAGGTATTGGGTGTGTTTAATGTCCCCTTTTCGCAGAACCGCACATGGGCAGCAGGCCTTCATGTATAGAGACCCTCTATGGCTCAATGAGTGCCTTGAAGTCTCACAAGGAATTACAAGCTTGCTAGCATTTAAGTCTGAACTTAAAAATCACCTCCTCTCCAAGATTGCTTGTGACTGTCGTAGTGGCACCTAAAATAGGTCTTGCCCCACAAAAACTCCTCAAAGATGTCTTTGCACTTGCCCACATTATCCATCCCTCAATTTCCACTCTAAGCAGCCTATATCATCCACCCCTTAACCTTGCCTCCTCCCCTTCACACACCCACAGTCCCCCCACCTCCTTACCTGTCCTCGCAGACCATACCTCATACCTTCCTGTATCCCCTCCTCTCCCTCCCTTCCCCCCATTAACTTCTTGTAATCACCCATCACTTTTGGCCCCCTTCCACTTCTGTTGTCACCTACTCTCATGCTTTCTCCAACCTCCCTGACTGTTTCCACACCCCACCCACACTTTCTGATCTGACAAAGTCTTTCTATCAGACTGCTAACCTTTCCCCTCACCTCTCCCTATCTTCTCCTTGCAGTCCATACCTCATACCTTCCAGACCTCCTCCCCTCCCTCCCTCCCAGCTTCTTGTAATCACCCATCACCTTGGCCCCTACCCTTTCTGTTGCCACCTACCCTCATGCTTTCTCCAACCTTCCCTACTGTTTCACATCCCACCCCACACTTTCTGTTTTGACCAAGTTTTCTACCAAGACTACTAACCTTTCCCCTCACCTCTACCCCTCTCCTCCCACCTGCCCCTGGTTCTCCCTTGAACCCTTCTACTCTCCTTGCTGCCAAGGATCAATGTAACCTTAACTATTTCCCTTTGTAAATTGTTATTGTTGCACCTCAGTGAACTGTTTGTTTGTTTGTTTATTATCATGTGCTATATATTATGTATTTTCAACTATTTGTTTTAATTCTCTGAAGTGGAACCTTTGTAAAAGAGCTTCTGCTCAAAAGTTGTTTCTGAATAATTAAAAAATAAAATTAAAAAAAATAGTTCCCATCTTTTTCAAGATCTATTCACTGGCCACCCCAATTTACCAATTTAATGTAGAGAATTTGTGCCACTGATAATATACAGTGGCTACCTTCACTCTTCAAAACAGAATACAATTGCATACGCCGAGCTAAATGATATTTAAAACTCTATTATGTCTCCTACCTGTGGGTATCCATACAGCCCCAAAACTCTAGCCATGGGAAGGGTAGTTTTTGCCTGTATATCTCCAATGATGCCAGATAATGGTGGATGGTAATGACATCTGTAATTGAGAACATCGCTCTGTCCTCCAGTTACTATCCGAAACATTCCGCCAAGTGCTCTAGCTTCAGAATAGCATGAGTCAAACACCTTAATTCCCAATGTAATGTTTGGCAGTACTTGAGGATTTTGATTCAGCTCTACTATTGCAAAAACCATTGTAAGAAGTCCCTGGTATAACTCAATGTTGAAGCTAAAAAAAAAATATTTATTCATTATTATACATGTGGTCTGTCTATGTCAAGAGTTAATAGGGTTATTCCTGTAATTGTATAACAGACCAGTTATCCATACAGTATGCTATAACCTGCAATATGCTTGACTCACCTGGTAAACTACACAGCATAACACATGTGATGTCACAAGCAGCCATCTTGGAGCTCTTTACAAAATAATAAATCAAAGTAGAAAACCACACACAGAAAGCATAGCAAAAATACAGAGTTCTTCATGAAGTTCAGGCCAAGTAGTATGTCCATAAACAATATCAGGAATAATATGAACCAAGAACCCATTTGTTAATATGCAACATAACAGAACTCAAACTTGAAGTTTAGCTGAGTGAGACGGCATACCTATACTCTTGTGACTCCATGTTCCTGCTAAAACATTTTTTTCTGTATGAGTACATACTAGTACCAGGACAGTGATGAGTGGGTCTGTAATTTTGCTGGTGTCTCTGCTACTAGCACACCATTTCTCACTGGACAGTACACTCTTGTTTTGCTTCTTGAAACATAAATGTGCCCCTGACTTGGGGCTTAAATCTGGAGGCAATCCTTTGCTATCTGTTTTCCAGAACTCAAGTAATCTTCACATTTTTTGCATCATATGTCATCTGGATAGCAGTAAATGTGTTTACAACTCTCAAGATGTATATATATAGTTCCTGACTTGCAGTAATTATTCTTATAACAACTGGTGTGCGCATTTTCACATAGGGCAACCCAGTTGTCATTTTTCATTATAACCAGCTAGTTATAATGGCCTGCTGGGTTTCGCTCAGACCACACATGTGTCAATGAGTCACCAGTCTTCTTTTACTCTGCAACGTTCACTGGACCAATTCCAAATAGCCCCAGACTTCATCACTCCTCGCAGTCTGTGGTAAATGGATTTTTTCTCCATTGACTCTTAAAAAACAAAAAAAAGGAAAACAAAAAGGGAAACATTTCAACCATGTTGAGGTGAAAAAGCACACACCAGCAATTATATAAAATAAAATATGGAGTGGTTGTGTAAAACTCATAAACCATAACCATAAAAGCTCGGGACCTGGCAAACTTTAATCCATCCACTTTCATGCTAAGTTTTAAATCTGTCAATTGGTTACTCATCACATCCTTCCCAGGCATTAATATGTCTCTAGATTACTTCATCCACACCTTCACTTCCCTCTTGGACAAGCATGAGCCCTTCAAATTAAGGTGCGCCAAAGGTAACCACTCTCCCCTTAGTATTCCAGAATCTTAGGCAACTAATGCACTCACGAGATAAAGCATGGAAAAACTTCAAAGAATCTGGACTACAATCTGGCACTCCTACAGGCAGTTATAGAATGTGTGCAAAGCTAAAACTAACAAAGCTAAGCAGGACTACCTCTTTCTTCACTGACCTGGACAAATATAAATCTGACCTGCCAATCATTACCCATATCCCGCAATCCTCTAACCCTATGGTCCAGGACCCACCCTTCCATCTAAAGCTCACAAAATGTTCTGAGGTGCTTAAGTTATTAAACTGCCTCAAACCAGACAGTCCTGCAGGATTCAATTCCCTCCAACCTAAATTCCTCAAATTAGTAGCTCCTGCAATAGCTTACCCAGTATCTCGATTAATCAATAGACCCTTCCTCTCACAAACCATACTGGACAAATGAAAGACTGCAGTAGTTGTCCCAATTCACAAAAGCAGCCCCACTGACCAGGTAGAGAATTACCGACCAATCTCTATCCTATGCTCCTTAGCCAAAATGCAAGAAAGTACACTCTACAAACAACATTATTCCTACTTCAAGCAGACCAATTCCTTAACCATACATCAGCATGGCTGCCGGAGACTGCATGGCATAGAATCTTCCCTCCTGCATGTCACAATGGACATGCTTTAGGCCATGGATTAGGGGGTTGTGACCTGGGTCACTTTTGTGGACTTAACAAAAGCCTTTGATCTCGTCAATCACAAACTACTACTAACTAAACTCAGCAATATTGGTCTCAGTACCCTCACTAACTCTAGGCTCACCAAGTATTCTAATTAACAGGCTACAATCTGTCAAATGGTCAGGCTCTATATCCTCTTTATTACCCATCACTGATGGGGTTCCTCAGGGCTCAATACTGGGCCCACTACTCTTTTCTTTCTTTATCAATGAGCTACCATCTAATTGTAGAGGGGCATCAATTCAACTTTATGCAGATGATGCCATACTCTATAGATCCTCTAATGATACCTCATTCCTCAATACCTTTCTAAAGAGTTACTTCTGACAGTTGGAGGCATGGTTCAAGAACAATCTTCTGGTGCTCAGAAAACTAATATAAGGACCCCAACCCTGCCTTTTTACTAAAACAACAGGTGGCATACTGTTGGCGTTGGCAGCAATACCTGGTGGGGGACCTGGGTTCGGGGAGGATGAGGTTACCTGGCACAAGGGACCTAGGTTTGGCTACTCTGCACAGAGGCACCCAAGTAAATCCAACTACAGGAAGCAATAACTGTAATGTCCAGAACCAGAATTGGGATTTTTCAGTGTGGCTTTATTTATTAACTAACTGAACATAAACAAAGCATTACATGGTCCCCCAAAGGGCTACATTACTGTATGTGCAGATTAGAGGTTAACCAAGCGGTCCATTTGAAGAATGAACACATTACTACAGTTGTCTGGCTTTGGACCCACCAGGCACTCAGCCCGGACTTTGCATGTGCTTTAGATACATAGCCCGACTGGCCCGGCTCCCCTGCAGGCCACTTGACCGATGGTCCACTTGAAGAATGAACCCAAACGTTACTTGGAAAGACATCCCATCAAACAAGGAGACTCCCAAACTGTGGCTCCCCACACCACTTAGAGTCTGTGACTCCTAGAGAGATTTGTTTTCTTACTTCCAATCGAACTCCCATCAAACAAGGAGACTCCCATCCAACAAGGAGTAATTTCCCCATCCTGTGGCTCCCCACACCACTTAGAGTCTACGACTCCTAGAGAGATTTTCAAGTTGCGACCCACGTCTGAGTACCCACCCCATCACTGGCCAAGTGCATGAGGCAAGTAGCAAAACACAGAAGAAATCCATAGAGGTGGACCTGGTTACTAAAGATGGGGGGTTTTCCCACCTCCAGCTCCCACAGCCCATACCCGGCTATTTCTCTGGATACACACAGAAAACTTTAGAACTTTAAAATGTAGATTGAACAGTGGATGACCTGAAGCACCCCCTCTACAGCATTACTTGAAATCCAATAAAACGTTAGACTTTTTGACTGCTCTATTTGTTTGTCCTAGCTGACATAGTCCTCCCAAATAGCAGTCCACATCCATTTCCCAACTGAAGAAAACAATTTGTTTGCCCCCTTCAAATGGAGCCAAACACTCATCCATTTGTTGCAGGTGCCCCACAGGCGAAGTAACACTTTCTTTGCTGTTATACAAGAACAGACTAAATAAAACCAGGCAGCATTCCTTCCATAGTGGGAGAAGGGGATTGCCCTGGAACCCCACAGAGAACTTTTCCTCCCAGAGAGCTTACTAGACTTGAGAGCGGTCTCCACCACTAAAAAGGTAAACACAGGAACACTTCTTCTTTGAAACAAACTGAAGACTGACTGACTGACTTCCTTCCTGTTTGCTTTAGGACAAACTGAAGAAGACCTTTGAATTTCCCAAAGTTCTAAACTCACTCTCTGAGCTGTAGATTCCAATGTGGCTCATGCAGCTGCGACAGTTCTATAGTGATGTCATCTCTCAAGTCTCAGCTGTGACTGAGGACAGAGTGAGACAGTGTGAAACCCATTTAACTGGAGTTTCACAAGCTGCCTTCCCTGCCTACCACTAGGTCTTACTGGGATTCTAGTAACCCCGGGTAACAAAGGGGTTACACTAAGCCTGACCAGGAAAATGACTGTCCCCAGTCATTATGCACCCGGCCTTAGGCCATCCCACCTTATGTGCTACCTGTGGAGGGGGGTGATCAGGCCCCCTTCTACCATGTGCAAGCACAGGTAGGCAACACTAAGGGCCTAGAGGCCTATAGCTGACATGTCAGCCTCTACTCTATCCACTTACTATGGACACCTAGTGGCTCTGGTAGAACCGTCCAGAGCATAGCCCTGATAGATCAGCCCTGCAATCCCTACGGCCGTTCAGGACCACAGCCTGTCTATCCCCCCTAACCCTCTAGGGAAAACCTATCTGCCTCTAACATAATATTCCCAAATAAAACAAAACCCGGGGACCTCCCCGACCTTGGGCAGCCTGCAACTACAACCATTAGCAATAATAACACAGTTCATTTAAATTCTACACCATAAGCACTGACAAGGAACTCTGATGAGCCATTCCTCCTCTTCTTGTCTTCTCTTCTGCCTCCCAGGAACACCTGTAAGAAAAGACAAAAAAAAACACATCCTAATCTGCATGCACAGTCTATCTAAAACAACAACAATGACAACAACAACCCTTACCATACAGAAAAACAAAACACTGAACAATCCCCAAAAAAAGGAAAATTTTTTTTTTAAGAAAAGGTAGAAAACACAGTATTTACATTAAAGTACAATAATGACATTGGTTACAATACACCTTTGGGGGGGATGGAGTGCCCTAAAAGTCCCAACTAGTGACCACAAGGCCCGAAGGCCAGTCCATTAAATAGTCTCTCCTGGGCCGGAGCCCCATGTAACATAGTTCTTTAAGGCCATAATCCTGAAGGGTAGAGTCTTTGCGGACAGTTCACACATTTTTGAAGTCTGTAGTGTAGGGTGTGTACTGCAATGTCATAAAGATAGAAAAAATGTTTTTTTCGGACTTACCAGCCTCTTGAAGTATAAGACTAGGCACCGACCTGCACCGCAGCCAAAGAATCTCCCTGGCAGCATTTCTTCTGATACAGCTGGGTGGACATCTTCCTGGAACACAGGAGGGCACATCTGGAAACAGCTGGCTTGATGTCATCTCTGGAGAAGGAACCTTAGAACAGGAACAAAAAGAAAAACAGCTGGTCCGACGTCATCCAATTACCAGGCGATGAACAGGAAACAGCTGGGCTGGTGTCCTCTCTGGATCTGAAGTCATCTGGTGGGCTAGTAGATGGTTGCTGAACAAGACAGTACACTGTGGACTGATGAAGGTGGGGTACCTGATTCCTTGGTTATTCATATTGGCAGATCAATAAGGGCACTTCACAGTCTAGATATGGCAGTATTGACTACCACTGCTTGGCTTTCCATTTTGTAGGCACGGGCTTAATTACTGGGAGGTCCTTGCGCTGAGGCCAATAGTAGAGGGGGTCAGGGGCTTGAATTATTACTCCATCTGGATGCACATAATTCACACAGTGGGAGACTTCACGTCCCTTTCTGTCCACTATTCTCACTCTTCCATAAACAGTGTTCTGCCTCTCTTCCACTGTGTATACTTTTCATGGAACGGTCTATTTTTTACATGCTGGTTAGCCCCAGGATGCACATGTTTCATTGCTTCATCCCAGATCCAGGATTTCCTGCAGTTCTCAATCTCCTCCCAGACTCTCCGAGGAAAGGTAGGAAAGGTCATACCAAAGATTTCATTGGCCTTTCTAAGAACCAGTCTCTCCTCTTTACTTGCTTTGGTCAATCTGAGACCGCTGGCCTGGCTTGGGGGTGACCAGTCCTGGTTCGGCCAGCTTCACATCCTCAATGAAATTAAAAAAGGATCCCTGACTTCTTCTTCTTCTGGTGAAGCCAGGGCAGTGGCATCACCACCTTCTTGAACACATTCCTCCGAGGCAAGATCTTGAGGCTGTGTACCCATTCCTTTCTCACAAGGCCACATAGGTTCCCCCTCATCTTCCTCTTCACTGAGGATCTGAGCCCAGAAGTGAGCAGTAGTTCTCACCCCTGAGACTATCCATTCATCACTGGGAGCGGAGGTCGACACCTCCCATTCTACGGCCTCCCGCATCTTATCTTCACCTTCGAGACTTGGGCTAGGCCCCCCCACCCAGGGGTCTATTGATGCTTTATCTGAACTTGCCTTCTGAGATCCAGCATCCAATGCTTCAATTTCAGATTCAGTCTCTAATTCTGCACTGTCTAACTTTGTGCCATACTCCCCCGATGGACCTTCCTCCACAGGCTCTGCCTGATGCTGTGTGCTGCCAACTGCAGATTCTTGAATTTTTGTCCATGTGAGAGCCAAACGAATTGGAGGCGCTTTATACAAGCCATATTTTTGTAGACATCCAGCACAGTGAGGAATCATGAAGACATCCTTCCAGCACTCAAGCACATCTGGCATACACGCACTGGATAATGAGAATTGCCACATCAGGAGGAGTTGCCCTCTATAGCACCACTTTCAATATCTCTCAATCTATTTACTGCTGCTGTTACTGCAACCGGGCATGATCCGGGTAACGAGCTGGTCCTGAGGCCATAACTGCAGAAAAATAAACAAAAGTTCACTGTAACTGAAAGTCCCACTTTAATGAACACACTCTGTAGCTTTAAAATGGCTCCTCTGCTGCTGTGTTTACTTTACCCCACACCCTGTAATGGTAGTGCAGCACTCCATGCATCAATATTTAGACTCTGGGTCAAGCCACTGTGCACCGATTTACATCAGCTACTAATAACTTTTACTCAAACTGCACAACTTGCTCTGTTCTGGCTGTTCACACATTTACAGGATTTTCCTTGGACTTTTCACATGCTGGCAACATTCATTTAATTTCAGTCCCTTAAAACTTCAGGTTTCAACACAGGATTGCCTGCTTCTACTAGTGTTGCACTTTTTACAACCCACAGTCTCTCTCTGGCTGCAAACTTTAAACTGAGGCTACTTTCATTGCTATGCACACATTTAATGGCTTTATAGACTTGCACTTGCCAGCAGGATGTCACATAATCGCTACTTGCAAAGCGACTATACAGCTGCACACACATTTTATATGGCATTACTGAGAATCACTGATTGAGCAGTTTTAATTATTTACTCACTGTTATTGTAGCAGAATTGCTGCGATGGGGTAAAACGGCCAGCAGCCAGATTTTGAAGGTCTCAGAATGCAAACGGTTGGGCAGTCTCCGCAATCATCGTTTTAACCACACAATTCACTGATCCCACGATCGATATGTGGGTTGAGCCTGATTTCTAACTAGAAAGTCACTTTTTTACTGCTTACAGTGCTTTGATTACTTCGCGAACGCTCCTCCACTGCCAGTACATGCATTACTCTCTGTCTCCTTCTCGAATGCTGAAGCAGACTCTGAGGAGCTGGCTGAGGTGCGGGACTAATGGCAAACTGACCAGCCACACGACGCCATGCAAATGAGCCTCTTCTTCCTCGCGAGGGCTCCTCTCCTCACGGTGATTGTCGAGCAGGCAAATTTAAACTGAAAAATGCACTTTTTTTTCTCAACTGACTTCATGGCGGGAGCCCATTTCAACCATGTAACATTGCCATTAAGTCTGCAGTCTCTAGCATTGCACAGAAAGCATTTCCAATGTCCAGGGCATAGTTTCTCTGTTGCTACCCCTAGTTTTCCATACTTTCCTTCATAGAAATTCATTTTAAAACTGACAAAAATGCTGTAAACCTTTTTGATGCAGGACAAGGACACACACTTTGGCTTTACAGCTACTTGGTAAACAGCTGGCATTTTTTAAACAGCAGAACAATATTCACAGCACACAGCAACACACTAGGGAAATAGCTTCAACGTTTTGGGGCTACCGACTGCCAGATAGCCAAAACGCTAGCCTACTTGCCCAAGCACCTTCCTTCCCGAACAAATCCAAAGCGGTGCCTCCATTTTTGTAAGCTACCCCACCCCTGCCTTTTTACTAAAACGACAGGTGGCATGCTGTTGGTGTTGGCAGCAATACCTGGTGGGGGACCTGGGTTCGGGGAGGATGAGGTTATCTGGCACAAGGGACCTAGGTTTGGCTACTCTGCACAGGGGCACCCAAGTTAATCCAACTACAGGAAGCAATAATGTCCAGAACCAGAATTGGGATTTTTCAGTGTGGCTTTATTTAACTAACTGAACATAAACAAAGCATTGCATGGTCCCCCAAAGGGCTACGTTACTGTATGTGCACACACCAGGCACTCAGCCCGGACTTTGCATGCGCTTTGGATACATAGCCTGACTGCTCCGACTCCCCTGCCGGCCACTTGACTGACGGTCCACTTGAAGAATGAACCCAAACGTTACTTGGAAAGACATCCCGTCAAACAAGGAGACTCCCAAACTGTGGCTCCCCACACCACTTAGAGTCTGTGACTCCTAGAGAGATTTGTTTTCTTACTTCCAATCGAACTCCCATCAAACAAAGGAGACTCCCATCCAACAAGGAGTAATTTTCCCATCCTGTGGCTCCCCACACCACTTAGAGTCTGCGACTCCTAGAGAGATTTTCAAGTTGCGACCCGCGTCTGGGTACCTACCCTATCACTGGCCAAGTGCATGAGGCAAGTAGCAAAACACAGAAGAAATCCGTAGATGTGGACCTGGTTACTAAAGATGGGGGGTTTTCCCACCTCCAGCTCCCACAGCCCATACCCGGCCATTTCTCTGGATACACACAGAAAACTTTAGAACTTTAAAATGTAGATTGAACGGTGGATGACCTGAAGCACCCCCTCTACAGCATTACTTGAAATCCAATAAAATGTTAAACTTTTTGACTGCTCTATTTGTTTGTCCTAGCTGACATAGTCCTCCCAAATAGCAGTCCGCATCCATTTCCCAACTAAAGAAAACAATTTGTTTGCCCCTTCAAATGGAGCCAAACACTCACCCATTCGTTGCAGGTGCCCCACAGGCGAAGTAACACTTTCTTTGCTGCTATACAAGAACAGACTAAATAAAACCAGGCAGCATTCCTTCCATAGTGGGAGAAGGGGATTGCCCCTGGAACCCACAGAGAACTTTTCCTCCCCCCCCGGAGGGAGGGGGGCACTGAGACCGGGGGAGTGGTCTCCACCACTTTAAAAAAGGTAAACACAGGAACACTTCCTTCTTTGAAACAAACTGAAGACTGACTGACTTCCTTCCTGTTTGCTTTAGGACAAACTGAAGAAGACCTTTGAATTTCCCAAAGTTCTAAACTCACTCCCTGAGCTGTAGATTCCAATGTGGCTCATGCAGCTGCGACAGTTCTATAGTGATGTCATCTCTCAAGTCTAAGCTGTGACTGAGGACAGAGTGAGACAGTGTGAAACCCATTTAACTGAAGTTTCACAAGCTGCCTTCCCTGCCAACCACTAGGTCTTACTGGGATTCTAGTAACCCCGGGTAACAAAGGGGTTACACTAAGACTATGTTATTTCAGCACACTACTTTTGATAGGTCCACCAATCCCCCCATGGTAATCAAGACCTCTACAGGTGAAACTTTAGAAGGGATAAACGCTTTCAAATACCTCAGTTTAACACTCAATGAATACCCATCGTTTGAAACACACATTGACATGGTCATAAAATCAACACACCAGAAGCTTGGCCTCCTATATCGGATGGCCTCCTACCTCCGAACTCAGACCTGGTGAACAATTGCCTCTGGTACCCTGCTCCCGGGCCTTCTCAATGGTGCTACACTACTGCACTCAGCTAAGACTACCAACATAAACAAACTAAAACAAGCTTACCATAGAATAGCTCACTTTGCTGCATCTGTCCCTGCACTCACCCACCACTGTGACTTACCCCACACCCTAGGCTGGCCATCATTTGAAGCCTGTCTTGACTTTCCATTGCTCTGCACTACCTTTAAGCTCATACACCTGCCCTCCCCACCCAGTCTCCCCAACCATTTCAGTCTGAAAACCATCACCAGATCCCTTTGATCCTCTCAATACCCAGTCCTAAAACTACCTAAGACTCACCTAGCTACTTGCGAAAGATTCTTCTCTGCTGCTGCCCCCAATTATGGAACAATGTCCCACTGGACCTACTTGTATGTATGACCCTCACACAATTAAAAAAATTATACAAAGCGACATTCTTTGGGGGATGGGGGTAGGGAGGCAGGATGGGGGGGGGTTTTGTGCTGGGAGAACTAAACAGAAGGTATGGCAATCATGGAGAAAGGAATGAGGCAGGATGGCCCCAGAAGGGGCGGAGCCTTATAACATCATGCTAAGGTGGTTAAAATTGATTGGGTAAGAAAAGAGAGAGAGGGGTGAGCAATAGTGCAAAATTTAAATTCTGCCAGTGGAATTCTTGAGAAATGAGGATTTTGCTTCCACAGAATTCCACAAAAAAAATGAGGTAAATTTTGCAAAATTCCTCATTTAAACTGTGGAATTTTGTCATGTGTTGCAGAATAATATGGTGAAAGGCAGATTTTTTTTTCCGCAGAACTGATTACCTTTCTTTTATTTAGTAGTTAAAAAAAACTGGTGTAACTTGGACCTTGAAACCAAAACTGGTAAGTGGAGCTGTTGGTGTTAATGGGAGGAGAAACTGAATGGGAGGTGACACTGCTGTAACTGATACTGGTGTAATTGGGAGTAGAAACTGGTGTAACTGGGATGAGATACAGATACAGACATAATAAGCTATGTTGAAATATGAGTAATTTTGAATACTGTGTGATGCACTAACAGAACTAAGAGGAGAAACAATTTCAGCTGGGAGGGTTCTGCAGCAGTCATAATTTTGCCTCTACGAAAGTGCTGAAAAAAGTTTTCCAACTTCCGCTGAATTTCCAAATCAGAACTGCATCTTTTTAGCAAGGTATTGTGGTTTATTTATAGTAAACTGCATACAAAAGATTTATGCAAATCCGCATTAAAATAATTTCTCTGTTTCTTCTTTATGGAACTGATGTGGAAATTTATGTTAATTAACCGAGGAACAAATATTCCGCAGTTAGTATTTTTTGCCAAAAAACTGGAAACCCACCGTGGTAAATGCAGAAAAGGCACAGTGATGGAGAAAGACAGAGAGCAAATATAAAGAAGGGAGGTGGAACATATAGAGGACAGAGTAGAAAGTAAAAGAGATACTCAAGTTAGAGAGAGGGAAGACGGGTTCAATTTTGCTGTAGCTGTGCCCTCCGGATTCAGTACCTGTGTGTTTTTTAGGGAGGCATTCCCTGGTGAGACCGTGCAATGTCCCTGTGTGCTAATATATGTATGCTTAGTATCTGGCACATGTAATGGTGTGTATTGGTGAATTTGGAACTGAAATGAGTTTGTGGTAAGATACTGCGGTGAGGGAAGTCAGAACATACAGAGGAGGATGAGATACAGGATGATTGACTTAGCACTACAGAGTCAGACTGCTTGGGAGTGAGGTTAGTTGTGGTGGAGCAACACCACTGTCTGTGTGAACTGATTCCAGTAAGTACCTGTATAGGGGAACAGAGTCGCTGCTTTCTACATTGGGGGCCTGGCGTTTATGCTGTTGCTGCCAGCGAATGGGGTGTTTGGTTTGCAGATGTGCATGCATGCCACTTGTGCCTAAGTGTGACCCTGCCTTGCCACAACTCACTTTAGCTCAGCATATTTGGCAAATAGCTATACTGTCGTCATTGTCTTGCAATAAAAAAAATCTCACACAAGAGATTTACCAACTTTACACTGCTTTTTAGAAGAGAGACCATCATGCTCTGCATTACTGCTGACTGGGAACTACTCCTGCTGCTGTGACTCATGTTTCACCTGCTCTTGTGGGCGCTTGTGCTGCATACTACTGACACACATAGTTTTTTTTGTGATTGCATGTTGACAATCACTGATATTTCAGTCGATGCTTGTGACACATTTGCATTCTGGGGACAGGTAGAGGAATCCTTAACAGAGACATGGGGAGGTTGGAAATCAAGGTCTATTACAGGGTCAACCTGAACATTCAGAAAATACTGATGCTCCCACACAATCACTGTCACTGACACCAGTATTATCTTCTACCATATCCTCCACACTATCATTGTCACGGACACCAGTAATGTATTCTACCATATCCTCCACACTATAACTCTCACTGACACAAGTAATGTCATCTACCATAGCCTCCACACTATCACTGTCACTGACTCCAGTAATGTCTTCTATCATATCCTCCGCACATTCACTGTCACCGACACCAGTAATATATTCTACCATATCCTCCACACTATCACTGTCACTGACACCAGTAATGTCTTCTACCATATCCTCTGCACATTCACTGTCACTACATAGAAACATAGAAACATAGAATTTGATGGCAGATAAGGACCGCTTGGCCCATATAGTCTGCCCATTTCCCTACCTAACGGATAAGCTGCAGATCCTAGTTAGCCAACAGCCTACTTCCTCCTATCCCGCACTAGAATTGCCGTATGTCTGTCCCATGCATTCTTGAATTCCCCCACTGTTTTTGACTATACGACCTCCTCAGGAAGGCTGTTCCATGTATCCACAACCCTCACTGTGAAGAAATACTTCCTCACATTACCTCTGAGCCGTCCCCCCTCTATCTTCAAATTCTGCCCCCTTGTTTTTGCACATCTCTTTTTCTGAAAGATGCTACCCTCTTGGACTTTGTTGATTCCTTTGAGGTATTTAAAAGTTTCTATCATGTCCCCTTCTCCCTACTTTCCTCAAGGCTATAGATCTTTAGTTCCTTTAGTCTTTCTTCATATGTCTTCTGATGCAGACCCTGCATCATTTAGGTTGCCCTCCTCTGGACAGCCGCCAAACTGTGTATGTCTCTGCGGAGATGGGGTCTCCAAAACTGTACACAGTACTCCAGATGTGGTATTACCAACTGTCTGTACAGAGGGCCAACAACTTCCTGTTTTCTACTGGTGATGCCTCTCCCTATGCATCCCAGTATCCCCCAGCCCTCCTTACTGCCTTCTCACATTGCTGGCCCACCTTTAGGTCACCTGATATGACTACCCCCAGGTCCCTTTCCATTTTTGTTGTTGTCAGTATCTCACCCCCCATTGTGTACTCTTCCCCTTGTTTTTTATTTCCCAGGTGCATTACTTTGCACTTCTTTGCATTGAATCTAAGCTGCCATACATTTGACTAGTCCTCCAACCTTGCCAAGTCCCTTTTCATCCTTTCCACCCACCTTGTGTATCAACCCTGTTGCAGATCCTTGTGTCATCTGCAAAGAGACATACTTTCCCTTCCAGTCCCTCTGCAATGTCACTTATAAAGACATTAAAAAGGACCGGCCCCAGTACAGAACCCTGCAGTACCCCACTAGTAACCCTCCTTTCTTCACTGTGGACTCCATTTACTATTACCCGCTGTGTCCTGTTGTACAACCAGTGTTTTACCCATGCTACCATCCTGGGACCCACTCCCAGGCTGGCTAATTTGTTTATTAATCTTTTGTGCGGGACTGTGTCAAATGCCTTGCTAAAGTCTAGGCAGGCCATGTCCACAGCCCCTCCCTGGTCTACTGCTTTGGTCACCCAGTCAAAGAAATCAATTAGATTTGTCTGACATGATCTTCCTGCTGTGAATCCATGCTGCCTTGGGTCCTGTGCCCCACTGACACCAGTAATGTCTTCTACCATGTCCTCCTTTTCTTTTTCTTTTTTTTTAATCAGGAGAGACACACTAAGCTGGAAGCTTGCTTACAGGTGTGACCTGGGAGCACAAGGAAGTTAAGTCACTTGCTTAGGGTCATACAGTATGCAAGTGGGGCTGTGGGATTCAAATGCAGGTCTCCAGGTTTGCAGCTCAGAGCCTTAAACCACTGCACTATACTGCTTCCTATTTTCCTCACTAACCACCAACAAAACATCATTATCAGTCAAACCAGCAGGTTTACTATCAGAGGTGTAGCCAGGATTTGGGGGGGTTCCAAACCCTTCTAAGGGGGTTAGGAGGCATCCTACCCAGAAAATTTTGAACATTTATTAGCTAAATGGTGCAGTTTCATGCATTTTAGGTGACAATTGTTGCATTATAAAATGCATCAAAATTGTCAGTCTCATCCATCCATGCAGGGCCAGGAATTTCAGTTGAACTCACGTTTCTTTTCTCCATCCACCTTTCTCTACTGATCTCTCCAAATTCCTTACCAACCCCTACACCACCTTTGCTATTTTGCCATGTGTTCCTTCTATTTTTTTTTTGTGTTTAATTTTCACTTCTCCAAATTTAGTTTACGTGTTCAGCTATTGTCTTGCCCTTTATGTTCCACCTTTCCCCCTGCATTCATTTCCCCTTTTAATTGCCCACTCTTTGTATGGTTCTCTTAATAGTCTTCCTCCCTTTGCCTCTACATTACATTCATGATCCCCTCTGAGGCAAACAAATAATGATTAGGTACCTTTTATATTTTCTGTGTTGTTGTTTTATTATATGCAGTCTCATCTGTGTGACCAGATCATAGTCACCTTTCAAGAATAGTTGCATTTGTGTGTCCATTTAGCTGCACTAAATTCATGACTCACTACTTCACACAGCTCACAGATCAGCCCCCCTGTTTGTTTTAATATGCAGTGTGTGACCAGAATAGGTCACCTAAATTCATTGCATTTCAATTTGTAACCCCCTTGTTACCCGGGGTTACTAGAATCCCAACAAGACCTAGTGGTAGGCAGGGAAGGCAGCGTGTGAAACTCCAGTTAAATGGGTTTCACACTGTCTCACTCTGTTCTCAGTCTCACCTGAGACTGAGGGATGACATCACCAATAGAACTTTTGCAGCTGCATAAGCCACATTAGAATCTGCAACAAAGGGAGTTAGATAGAACGTTGGGCTTTTCAAAGGAGAGTCTGCAGTTTGGCTTGAGTGAGTGAAGTTGTACTCAAGTGGTGGAGACTGGGGGGGGGATGTAAAGATTCCCAGCAAATTCCTGGGGCAATTCCCTTAATTCTGCTAAGTGGAAGAAAAGCTGCCTGTTTAGTCCAGGATTTATTTTGGAAGGTGGAAGATTTGTGAGTCGCCTGTGGGGCACCTGCAACTTAAGGGTGAGTGTCTGCTCTGGCTAAAATGGCATATGCTTTCTTCACCCTGGGACTTGTGTGAAAATCTAGGGATTGAACTACATATTGGGAAGCCTAGAGAAATGGGCCAAGCAAGTAGAAGTAGTGTCAAATCCCAGAGTTTTGTGAGATCCAAATAATATGTAGAGGAGATGTGACAGACGTCTACCCTTAATCTGCATTTAGAAGTTCAGCAAAGGAAGGGTTCAGTTTTCCAGAGAAATGGCCAGGTATGGGCTGTGGGAGCTGGAGGTGGGTGGCCCCACATCTTTCATGACCAGGTCCACCTCTACGGATTTCTTCTGTGGTTTTTCTACTTTGCCTCAGGCACTTGGCCAGTGATAGGGGAAGTACCCAGACATGGGATTGTAAGGAAAATTCTCTCTAAGAGTCGTAGACTCTAGTGTGGTGTGGGGAGCCATGACAGGATAATTGGTTCATTACTCAAATGGACAATGGATCAAGTGGCTGGCGGGGGAGCCGGACCCATAGGGAAACCCAAGTGTATACAAGTCGGGCTGTGTACCCAAAGCTGCGTGCAAGTCCGGGCTGTGTTCCTGGTGGGTTCAGAGCCTGAGGGCTGGAAATGATAATTGGTTCATTCCTCAAATAGACCGTGGATCAAGTGGCTGGTGGGGGAGCCGGGCCCATGGGAAAACCCAAGTGTGTACAAGTCGGGCTGTGTACCCAACGTGTGCAAGTCCGGGCTGTGTGCCTGGTGGGTTCAGGAGCCTGAAGGCTGGAAATGGTGATAAAGTGTTCTGTACTCTTAATCTGCATTACCAGGAAATGTAGCCCCATGGGGGTCCGTCTATGCTTTGTTTGTTCAGCTAGTATGTGAATAAAAGCCACACTGAAGAATCCCATTCCTGGTTCTGGACATTACAGTTATTACTTCCTGTGTTCGGATTTACTTGGGTGCCCCTGTACAGAGTAGCCAAACCTAGGTTCCCCTGTGCTGAGTAACCTCATCCTTCCCAAACCCAGGTCTCCATCAGGTACTGCTGTCAGCTTCAACAGCATGCCACCTGTCGTCTTGGCAAAAAGGCAGGGGTGAGGGATTACATATTTATTTGCTGTGCACTGGCTGGCTAATTCTTAGTGAGCCAGGAGACACACCTTTTTCTTGTTTCCCCCTTAGAGCTCAGATTATCATTTTCTTCATTTATTTCATATTCCAGACTGACTACACAGCTCACAGATCAGCACCCCTGATTGATGAGTCAACCGCACTTTTCTTTTATTTCAGTAATCCCCCCTGAGATCAGTCCCTAATTTGTTTATTTTCCAGTGATGTGACCAGAAGTAGTCACCTTTCTTAATCCTGTGAATCAAGCATTAATACAGCAACATCAACTGCTGATTTCAGTTCCCCCCGAACTTAATTTTTTTTTTCAGTTGTTTAACCAGGAGTGGCACACTAAGCTGAAAGCTTGTTTACAGGTGTGACCTGGGAGCACAGGAAAGTTAAATGACTTGCTCAGGATCACACAGTATTCAAGTGGGGGCTGTGGGATTTATTTTATTTATTTATTAGTTTTTGTTGACTGGGTAAGTGCACTAGACAAATTTTGCTTATTTTCAGGCACGACCCGGGGAAGGGAGATACAGATGAATGCCAACTGACTTTGAACCAGATTATCATGCTGGTGGTATTTTAGTGAATGGGGGAAATTTGGCATGGGCACTGGGGAAATTCCCCTACTCGCCTGTAGGGGAACCTCTGGCTGACTAGATGGTGGATGTCAGTCCTGGAAGGAGGTTGGAAGCTGTAGAGCTGGGAGGGCAGGCCCCTTCTCCCACCTCGTCAAAGTCTGGGGTGCAACACACGATTTTGTCTGAGGAAGGTATGAGCTTTGGTATGGAAGATGCTGACATTGTGTTGGAACAACCCTTAAATACTATAGAAAAAGTGGCTGAAGTCAGTATGGACCTTTGGATTGCTTCTGAGTCCTCTGTCCACTATGCTTTAGTAGAGCCTGATTTATGCAATGATACGGCTAAAACTTTGGAACTTAAGCGCTTACTTGAAACTGAGGAGTAGCAGTTTATGGTTAAAAAGTTGTCACTACAGCAGAAAATTAGTTGGCTAGAGGCTGACAGCATCTCTGATGCTGTCTTAGAAAATCATCTGGAAGTTGAAAGTGCTGTCAAGTTGCTGTTATCTGCTGGTGCTGAGATTCTGACTGGTCCCGCAATTGCCTCGGTTTGCACAGCAGGACATTCTGTAAGTAACTCTTCAGAGACTGTCGCCTCTCTAACCCATGGTCCTCATGATACCTTCTCTCCTGATGCTAATCCTCTTTCTGAACAAGCCCGAGGTGGTAAGTAGACATTGCCTTGGAGGGAGCCAGGTGGGAAAAGCAGGCTGACATGAACAAATAGATGGCTGGTGCCTCTCCCATTCATATGCCTACCCCTGAGGATTTCCCAGCTGTTTTATCTGATGTAGCCTCTCAGGATGTTATGACTGGAGGGGTGGAAGATCCTTTATTGTTGCCCAAGGACTTAAAATTGACACAGAATCCTGTTTTGACTTTGTCAAAGATGGCGGTATCTCTGTCTCCTCCTGGTAGGAGTGTTTCAGTACTACCTAAACCACCTGAGCCTCCTTTGAATACGAAACTGATGGTCTTACCAAAAAATATTTTTCTTCTTTGTTTCATCTCCCCATTCTTCCTGCGAAACTGCACAGTGCTATTAGACTGACATATTTGGAGGCATGCCTGAACCTCTGGATCGTGTTTTTGTTGCTCGAACTTTATTAAAAGATTCCTTCAAATTCTTTTCCCATGAGATATATGCCTTGATTCATATCTCCTGTGAGACGTCATTTGACATTAGTTTCCAGAGTACCCATGGATTAGAATGCTTCTGGATGAAATATTCTTTGAAGACTTCTGCTTTGTGGACTCCCTTTCTAGCAAAGCCTTTAACTAAGCCAGCATATAAAACTATTACTATCTTGTTTCAAAATGAAGGGGTGGATGTCTCAGACATGTTATACTGGCTGAAACAACGTTGTACTGTTTTAGGGTATCCGGAAGCTATTTCGGACTCGGAGAATATTTGGACTGGGGGCTGGAATGTGAAGATTTTGTTACATTCTGCTGATCATGGGGTACTGCATTTGCCTAATTTTTTTTTTTGGAGGGTGAAATAGAGGGGTGCTGTTTTATTCAGGCCAGCCTAAGGCTTATTACTGGTGTGGGGACCCTACTCACCTTAATAGTGTCTGTGATGAGGTGAAATGTACGCTCTGTGGGGAATTGGGACACATAAGTTCAGCTTGTTTGAATGAGATGAAATGCAATTTATGTGATGAAGTGGATCATTCTTTTCAAAATTGTATTTGGGCTGCACATAATCAGGAGCACCATGACGAAGGAGCAGATCAACACTTTATTCCTAGCCCTCCCAAAAAAATCAGGGTACTAAGTGAGGTCAACACCAACATAGAGATATCAATAGGGAGAAGGGCAAGGGCAAATGGAGATAATGACAAATGCAATAAGGACAGGGATGGGGCAAAAAGGGGTAAGGACATCAAGAAATGGAGGATAATGAAAACCAATGCCCATAGTCTGGGCAACAAGCTCCCTGAACTGGTGGCCTTGATGGAAGAGGGATGCCTGGCTATCATAGCAGTCACAGAAACATGGTACACAGAGAACCATAACTGGGATGTTAACATACCAGGGAACACAACCTACAGGAGAGACAGGGAGGGGAGAAGAGGGGGCGAGTAGCTCTCTATGTAAGAGAAGGGATAAAAGCAACTGAACAAAACAGTAAACAGGAGGAGAGGAGGCACCGTGGGTCACCTTAGAGACTGGAAATGACACCACAATCTGCACAGGGTTTGTATACAGACCCCCATGTCAGGGGGAAGGAATGGACAAGGATATGATAGAAGGCATCCTTAGGATGGCAGAGAAAGGGGAGATACTGTTGATGGGGGACCTTAATATGATAGATGTTAACTGGAGCAACTTTGCTGCAGCCACATCCAAAAGCAGGGCCATTCTCAATGCCCTTCAGGTGGCATGCCTCAGACAAATAGTTTTGGAACCCACTCATGAGGGAGCAATCTTAGACCTTGTGCTCTCAAATGGGGACAGTGAGAGGATCTCAGAAATAGAAGTGAGTAGCCATCTGGGAACAAGTGACCACCAAACAGTGTGGTTCACGATAAACTCAGCTACAGAGTCAAGCCATACAAAAGTGAGGGTTCTGGACTTCAGGTGGGCTAACGTTGGCAAGATGGGAGAGTGCCTTAGAAAAGCATTAGCAAACAGGCTAGAAGGAGGAGTGGATCAACAATGGGGAAACATCAAAACTGCCATCACAGAGGCAACAAGCCTCTGTGTGAAGCAAATAAACAAATCAAAATGAAAGAAAAAGCCACTATGGTTCTCAAAAGAAGTGGCAGTGAAGGTTAAGGGAAAAAAAGATATAATTTAGGAAGTATAAGGAAACACAGAAGGAGCAGGACAGAGAACCGTACCAGTTAAGGCAGAAGGAAGCATGGAGGGTAGTCAGAATAGCAAAGGCCCAAACTGAGGAAAAGATAGCCACCTTGGTAAAGAAGGGGGATAAAACCTTTTATAGGTATATCAGGGAGTGCAGAAAGACAAAGGGAGGGATAGTGAGGCTGAATAGAATGGACGGTGGGTGGGCAGAGAGGGACAGTGAAAAAGCAGGGATACTGAACTAATACTTCTGCTCAGTATTCACAAAAGAGGATGAGAGGGAGGTGCCTAATCCATTCAACAGAAGCACTCTAGATAGGGGGTTGATCCCAGTCCTTTCACAGAAGAAAGGGTTCTGAAAGAACTCCTAAAACTGAAGGTGGACAAAGCAATGGGGCCTGATGGAATTCACCCCAGAATTCTAAAAGAATTAAGGAGAGAACTAGTGACACCACTGACTACCCTTTTTAACAAATCATGGGAGGATGGTGTGGTACCTGTGGACTGGAGGAAGGTGGGTGTGATTCCCCTTCACAAACGTTTGAGCAAGACAGAGGCAGGAAACTACAGACCTGTCAGTTCAACCTCTGTGGCAGAGAAAGTGATGGAATCACTTCTGAAGGAAAGAATTGTTGAGTACCTAGAGGCCAGTGGGGCACAGGACCCAAGGCAGCATGGATTCGCAGAGGGGAAGGTCATGTCAGATGAGTCTAATTTATTTCTTTGACTGGGTGACCAAAGTAGTAGACCAGGAAGGGGTTGTGGACATGGCCTACCTAGACTTTAGCAAGGCATTTGACACAGTCCCACACAAAAGATTAATAGTCAAATTAACCAGCCTGGGAGTGGGTCCCAGGGTGGTACCCTGGGTAAAACATTGGCTGGACAACAGGACACAGAAGATAATTGTAAATGGAGTCCATTCTGAAGAAAGAGGGGTTACTAATGGGGTACCGCAGGGTTCAGTACTGGGTCGAGTCCTTTTTAATGTCTTTATAAGTGACATTGCAGAGGGAGTGGAAGGAAAAGTATGCCTCTTTGCAGATGACACAAAGATCTGCAACAGGGTTGATACACAAGGAGGCGTGGAAAGGATGAAAAGGGACTTGGCAAGGTTGGAGGAATGGTAAGAAGTATGGCAGCTTGGATTCAATGCAAAGAAGTGCAAAATAATGCTCCTGGGAAATAAAAACCCAGGGGAAGATTACACAATGGGGAGAGGTAGCAACAACAACAAAAATGGAAAGGGACCTGGGGGTAATCATATCAGATGACCTTAAGGTTGGCAAGCAATGTGAGAAGGGAGTAGGGAGGGCTGGGGATACTGGGATGTATAGGGAGAAGCATCACCAGCAGAAAACAGGAAGTTGTTATCCCTCTGTACAGACAGTTGGTGAGACCCCATCTGGAGTACTGCATCCAGTTCTGGAGATCCCATCTCTGCAAGGACATAGACAGGATGGGGGCAGTCCAGAGGAGGGCAACTAAAATGGTGCAGGGTCTGCAAGAGAAGCCATACGGGGAGAGACTAAAGGAGCTTAATATGTATACCCTTGAGGAAAGGAGGAGGGGGGCATGATAGAAACTTTTAAGTACCTCAGTGGAATCAACAAAGTCCAAGAGGGTAGCATCTTTCAGAAAAAGAGATGTGCAAGAACAAGGGGACACAATTTGAAGATAGAGGGGGGAAGGCTCAGGGGCAATGTGAGGAAGTATTTTTTCACAGAGAGGGTGGTGGACGCATGGAACAGCCTTCCTGAGGAGGTTGTGGGGTCTAAAACTGTGGGAGATTTCAAGAATGCATGGGACAGAAATAAGGCAATTTTTGTGGGGGGGTAGGAAGAAATAGGCTGTTGGTTAAATAGGATCTGCAGCTTATCCTGTAGGTAGGGAAATAGGCATACTAGGTGGGCCAAGCGGTCCTTATCTGCCATCAAATTCTATGTTTCTATATTTCTATTATTTCTCAGGTCCAGAAAGCAAAACTCGGGTAGAGGCCCACCCTGGTACCTCCCGTGCTAGTGGAAGAAGTTCCTTTGGTGGATTCTATCCTTCTGTCCAGGATTAATACGCAATCCATGGAGGCGGTGTCTGCAGTGCTCCTCTCAGCCTCTACTTCCTCAGGCACCTGAGTGGAGGTTGCTGTTAGTACTAAAGACATGTTTCCTCTGACAGAACTGGTTCAGTTTCAGTCTAGGAGGTCCACTAGGCCAAAGTCAAAAGGACCCCCCCCTATAAAAAAACTACCAAGGTTTCTCCCATTGTGTTGGTGAATTCCTATGAGCTCCTCCAGGGCACATCTGATGACTCAGTGGAGGAAACTGACACTATTTCCTCTTCTCATCCTGAGGGGACAACTGATACAGAAATTTTGTTCCAAAGGTAGAGGGTCTCAAAAAAGGAAGGCTAGATCCAAATCGAAGGGTGGGTTGGGGGGTAGGAAGAAATGAAGTGTGCCTGTCTTGGGGTTATACTTTTCTTGTTATCTTCAATAGCTACCCCTGGCTTATGTCTGACCAAATCCGCTGTCATACTCTTAATGTAAATAGCATTAAGCAAATAGGGAAGCGTCAGGCTGTATTTTCTTTCCTTACTTCTTTGAACTGTGGGTTATTTTGTTTACAGGTTACCAGATTGCACACTTCCCACAAAATAAAACAGGCCTGGAGGGAGTGGGTCTTAGGGCCCTCTTTTTGGTCTATAGGGCAGGAGGCATGCACAGGGGTGGGCATACTTATTAATTTGCCAGTCTTTACTTTATTAAAACTTTATGATTTGGTTCCTGGGAGGGTGTTAGTACTTGATGTCCTAATTGACACCAGGGCATATTGAATACTTACTCTTTACACTCCCCAAACTAAAACAGACCGAGAGGAACTTTTTTCTACCATTCAGCTATACTTACATACTTCCAAGGTAATTTTATTCACTGGGGATTTTAACTGTGGCTTAAGCATTAAGGATAAAAGTGCCCACACGGTAACCACCAAATTGTTTTGTGACACCCTTGCCCTGAAAAGATTTTGCATACTGCAAGGCTCAAGGATGCTTATTTAAAGGCCGCTAAACAACATACCCCTACTCTCCAAAAAGTTACCTTGACTATGCGGATAGATTTTATTTTTATACCACAAGATACCTCACTTGGTTCAGCTACTGTTACCCCCTTAGAATTTTCTGATCATAAAATGGTGTCCCTTACTCTTGGGGCTCACCCTACATATCCCAGAGGCCACAGAACTTGGAAATTCAACACAGCTCTGTTAGAAAATTCTGGTTTTATTGATTCCTTCACTCAGTTTTTGGTGGCCAGAAAATATGTGGTGGTTTGTTATGACAGCTCCATTAGGTGGTGGGAGGACACGAGGATGGCTCTTATTCATTTTTTGCAAAATTATAGTAAAAAAAAGTTATTTTGATTATTTGGCTCATTTGTAAAAGAGGCATCACCTACAAAATCTTTTCACTATTATCAATATCACTGGTCAGGATCTTAGACAGCAAATACAGTTAGTGCAAAAAGACATGCTTGAGTTTCATAACAAAAAGGGAGTACAACTGTTTCAGCAATATAAATTTGGAATGCAGGGGTCTGCTCAAGACATATGTCCCTTTGATTGAAATCATAGGACTATCGGTACTAAATCCAAGCCTTTTTTGATTGATCAGCTGGGGGTCACTAATTCTGGTAATCAGGAATTTCTCAGACTGCTATCGGATTTTTCAAATCAGTTGTTTTCTTCTATTTCCTCAGATGTTTCTGAGTCCAAGTCTTTCCTGGCAGATGTTCAGGTTCCTGGAGTTCCCACCCAGGTGATCTCTACAATGTGCCAACCCATCTCTGCAGCAGAAGTTTTGCATACAATTCTGCATCTGAAAAATAATGTTACCCCAGGTCCTGATGGTCTTCCCAATGACTTGTACAAACTTATGGGAGTACATCTCAGTTCTGAATTAGTGGATGTTTTCAATACCCTGTTGGACACTGGAGAAATTCCTTTGGATTTTACCAAAGGCACTTTGGTATGCTTACATAAAAAGGGTGAAAAATCCAATCTGGTCAGTTGGAGACCGATTTGTATTTTAAATACTGTTTTCAAGATATTATCTAAAATTCTTCAGAGCCGGTTGTTACCACTAGCCGATATTGTAATATCCCTGAATAATCTTGTTCCATACCACATAGGAATATTCAAGACCATTTGCTCCTTATTAGGGAAGTTATAACTAAGGGTTATTCCAATGTGTTGCCAGGGTATGTTATTTCACTTGATCAACGTAAAGCCTTTGACTCTATTAGTCATGACTTTCTTTGGACTACCCTGTCCCACTATAAAGTCCATTCTGTTGTGTTTTTTTGGTTGAAAGCCTTGTACAGAAATGCCACGGTGGTTCCAGTAGTTAATGGGTGGCGGGGTCATTTAATCCCTACTAGGTGGGGTGTGAGGCAGGGGTGTCCTTTAAGTCCTCTGCTCTGTGTATTTTTTCTAGATCCTTTACTGCGTCGGTTGAATGGATGTGGTACTTTCAACAGTATTTCTCATCCGGAGATTCTGAGAATCCCCAGTGCAGTTGCTTATGCAGATGGCCTCTGTCTCCTGTTGGCTGACACAGCATCAGTACAGACCGTCCTGCACCTCTGCACCGTATTTGGTACTTGTTCAGGAGCCACTTTGAATTTACAAAAAAGTGTGGGTTTCTCTGTAGGTTCTCTACATACTCCTAAAATTGAGATAGGCCCCATTAGATTAACAAATGACCCTGTTTCTATCTTAGGGGTGAAATCTGGACCACAGGGTATGGAGAAGCTTAACTGGGAGGAGAAACTTGTTCTTGAGAAGCAAAGGGTTGCTTGCTGGAATCAGTATACTACTGGGAAGAAGAAAATGGTATTTTTTAGTAAACAATTTTTTGGTCCCTGTCTTTTTATATTTGAGTTATGTGTTTCCAGTTCCTAGACAGTTGAAAACTTCTTTGTTTAGTATTTTCTTTCAGGCTATCTGGGGTAGTCGACTTAATCCAATAAAGTAGAATATAAACTACCTGCCAGTCAAGGACAGTGGACTAGCAATGACTAATACTCTTCTATTTTTTTCTAGTATTTTTTATGTCTATTTTAAAACCCCTTTTAGGGCCTGGACAGAAAGGGTGGGAGCACTGGATGTAGGGGAACTGTGGGTCTTGGTTTCATCAATGGGAGTCTAATTCACTTGGCTTAATAAGAACTTCTGGGTTTTCCCCTCCTTATTTGAAAGAAACTTTTCAGAGGCTGAAGCAGTGGAAAGTGAGCCCACAGTGAATTCTCTCTGCCCAGACACATAAGGCACTTTATAGAGATCTTCTTTCGGGGTTGTGTGCAATACTGGTGCCCTTTGTTGGCTGTCCCATTCCTTTTCTATGCTCGCTTAAAGGGTTGTATAGATCTTCTAGAATTCCTGTCCATATGTGGGATTTCCATTGGCTTTCTTGCCATGGGAAGATTAATGTCAAAGGAAATCAGAAGCATAAACAACTTCAGGGATTGTTCTGTTGCCATCCTGGGTGTATTGCTCTGGAGGAAACTGTGGTACATTTATTCTTTAGCTGTTCTTTCATTATAGATTTCTGGAAATATCTAGCTCAGCAATGGCGGGAACCCCTTTTTGCCACTGTTACATTTGACAATATTATATATGGCTACTTTCCTCCCCACTGGAGATAATGGAGTGTTGGGACTTTAAATCTCTTATTTACCATTATAAAGCGGAATATTTGGATAGCCAGATGCCTTTTTGATTTGCAGCAAACTGAGTGCACTTATATAGAGCTGATTAAGAAAATTGAGAAGGACATACAAATTGTGTATAATGTTGAATGTACACAGCTTTCACATCATGTGTTATTGGAATTGTGGAAAAGTCTTCCATGGGTAACTAACACAGATGCTGCAATCACATGAATGGCATTGAGGTTTATTTTGGATGTGGGTTATTTTCTGTGTAATGTTCTCCTTTCTCTTTTTTTAAGTGGATTAGTCTGAATGATTTTCTTGTGCATTGTTTTGATTGTATTCAATTTCTTTCTGCTTAATAAAAACTTCCCCTCCTCTTTTTCGAGAAGTGCCATGGGATCTTTAACATCCACTGAACTACCACCAGAACAGGCAGGTGGGACCTCGGCTTAACGTCTCATCTGAAAGACAGCACCTCAGGAGTGCAGCACCCCTCTCATGTTGCACTGTAGTGTCAGTATTGGGATATTAACCTAAGTGCCTGGTGAAACCCCAGTCTCCAGATTTGCATCTCAGAGCCTTAAACCACTGCGCTATACTTGGCTGCTGCATTCTCATTAACATTACCAATTTTGTTGCCCTCAGTACTGGTACTATTGCCTGCACTCCAAAAAAAGTAATTAATTCTGATTCCACCCTTACCTACTGCACCACCAGAAGAGGGCTGATCTATTGGAGACAATTGTGTACCTAACTTGCTGCTAGTGCCTGCACCCACTGTACTGCCAGCCACAGGACCTACAGTGCTAAGAACCTGCACCAAAATCAAATTCAATAAACAAATCATGAGACATTACAGCCGGAGCTTCAGGAGGAGAGTTACAACTCAAAGGAACCACTGAACTACCTTGTCCATGGCCACCACGCACACTACCTGTAATACTTGCCTTGTTTCCTATCATTTTTTAACTCAGATTTTAATTTGCAGGCAAAAAAAAATATTCCAGTATGTGTATATACCAAAAGTGTATCACACCAAAATCAGTATATCAATCTAAGTAGATTACAATACTGTTCAGGAAAAATAAAAACAGTCTCTCATAGTATTTCCTTTCCTTTCAAAAAATACTAAACTGCAGTTTAAAAATAAAACTGCACAAGTACTGGGTAAGTTACTTTTTCTATTACTTTCTATTATGTTTGGAAACTTGTTCCAGGCAACTCTGTGCAGTCACTAGCAAGGATGGAGAAGTACTAGAAAAAGTAATACACCTTACAATTATAGTTACTTATTTCTTTTCATACAGAACAATACAAAAATAATAAATAACTATAACAGATGACATTTTTTGAAAGTAATAGGTTAGTTACTAGTTACTTTCGAATAAATGTAATCAGTTACAGTTACATAATTATTTTGCATAAAATGACATAAGTAATTGTAACTGTAAGGTGTATTACTTTTTCCAGTACTTCTCCAACCTTGCTAGTGCTTGCACAGAGCTTTCTGGAACAAGTTTCCAAAAGTAATAGAAAAAGTAACTTACCCAACACTGAACTGCACATGCACTATCTCCTGTCCTGTCCTGTCCTATGTTAACTAACTATTGATTGAAGCAGTTAATCAAGATAATTATACAATGGCAAAGAAATTTCCTGATCTGTGATTGGTCAGGGGGTACCTGGAACAGTGATGTTATTATACGATAACATCACTGTATTAAGTCCAGGCACACACATGATCACATGACAGAACATGAAATCGTGCCTCCCCTGCACAAGTTATTGCACCTCCAGGTCGGTGCTGCAAACGACTGAAGCCCCCTCCCCCCGAATGTAACCTCATACCTATCACATCACACCATCTCCAAAATATAAAACCTGACTTTTTTTAAACACTTGTCACACTGGCCCCAAAACACAAAACCTGTTTTGGGGGTTTTTTTTACAATGAAGTGAAGTGGCACCAGGTTACCATGTTTGCTTGCTCCACCACTCCACCAGCCTCCCCCAAACACACATTCCATCCCTTATCCAAAAAATAAATTCACTAAGAACGAAACATTGTTACAGCTTCAACATGCCTCTTTTTTATTTTTCCACAGAACAGACCAATTTCAAATAGCTGCAAAAAGTGAAACTGCCAATTAGTGATCACGTGACCGGAGACCATGAGTAAAACTCACAAACCCAACCACTGCCATAATCTGTCCACTGTCACACATCTTCCATTCCCGTCTGACTCCTCCTCTACTCACCACTGAAAAGTGTTAGAAACCAAACCTGTGCACCAAATTGCTTTACCATTATCTTCCTGGCACCGTCGTCATGTCAGCGGGTGGGCAAACTTTACCACCGCACTGCACTGTAGCCAAGTGATACATTGACTGCAGCAGAGATACATAAAAAAAGGAAGAAAGAAACATAAAACATAGTCTCCTTTAACGGGCGAGTGAGCAAGTTGCCATGGGGGCAGGGGTGTAGCCAGAAATGTTCGTTTTGTACACAATCTCCAACAATTACACCCCCCATAAAAAAAATTTACACATCCTTTCCAAATGGCACCCCCTTCCAAACAAGTCAGATTGTTGTCAGATGATTCCTCTACTCTGTCTTCTAAACAACAGAAGTTTAAACAGAGACACTCCTCAGTGGTCTACACTAATCCAAATACTACAGATTAGAATAAAAATGTGAACAGAAAGGCATATGGTTTGTGATAGGCACGCAACAAAACTGTACACAAATGTGTACAGTGAGTATGCCTGCTTACACCCTTGCATGGGAGGGATATCGAACATCACAGCATGCAGGACACAGACACACAAATGAGTGACCAGGCAACATCATTCAGATTGTAGCTCCACCTAGTGGTGGGAAATATTCTGGCCTTTTTTTTTTAATGGTATACATCCACTCACAAAAATCAAACAAACAATACATAAAAAAAATTAGTTTTTTTCTTTTTCCTTTTTTATTACCAGATGAGCCATTGTATAATAGCAATAAGGCACTCCAGGGGGTGTGTGTGTTATTGTGTATTATCATACAGTATACCAGATTACTCAACAAGGATCTTACAACAACAAAAGGATTTCAAAGGATTTCAATCAAAGATTGAAATGCAAAGGGTTTGTTTTTTCTCTAGTAGAATGCAAAAAATTGCAGACACACAGAGCAGCAGAACTTTCCATTTCACCAAACTCTAAAGAATTGCACAGAAGGCAAGGAGCAGAAGTCACTTGTCTGAGAGGGGGAGGGTGGTTGCTACAATTACACGGACCTTTGACACAGAAATCCCACCTCACAGAACCTAAATTAGCCAATCAAGTAACTGCAGAATTTTTGAGGGGTGTTCCGTGCAATAAATGTATTAACAGCAGATTTTCATTGTAAACTGCAGAATATTTTTCCTGAAATTTTTTAAATCTGAACATTTTGAAACAACTGTAATATTCGATAGGAAGTCTGATTTAACACCACAAAAATTACAGCATTTAACCAACAGACAATGACAGTAAAAAGGAGTAGTTTTATAATTCATTTCCTGCCTAAATTATCAGAATCACATGATCAAACAGCTTGAGGAATATATTATTCTGAGGTTTCAGCAGCATGAACAGTGGATTATTTCAGTAACTGCAAATTCTGTGATTCGCTACATATTTTCAGCAATACTAATATTATTTCTGCAGTTTTGGTGATGAATTCTGCAGAAAATGTGAAATTTGCCGGCAGCAGAAATAAGGCAAAATTCCACAAAAATTGTGGAATTTTGCGAAAATTATGTGGAAGTGAAATCTACAAATTTCTCCCAGGCCTAGTGAGCAAGTGGGACTTTAAAAGGGTCAGGCAAGGCAGAGAACTCCTCACAATTTTGCTTCTATGAATTTTTCCTAAGAAGCACATCAGTTGGCAATCATCAGTTTGGTTTGTTTTCATTAGTTTTTTGATTCCCATGAGACAAGTTTTTGCAGTCTACAGCTACTTTCTTGTTGAGTCTGTTGCATTTCTACAAAGGGTAAGTTAAAAAAAAAGTCTGCTATTAAGATATATTCTAGGTTATAGCTTACAAGATTGCAAGAAGGTAGCGAGGGGAAGGCTGTGGGTTTTGTATCCCCTTTAGGTCTTGAGCAGATTTTCTCAAGAAAATGTAGGGAGTTTTCAAAATAATAATAATAATGTTTGTTTATTTATTTATTTATTTATTTAATGTCACTCCACAAACAGCACTGAAAGGAACTGAGCAAGGTATACCAGAAAGGTAGACTGGCATTATTTTATTTTATTGTTATTTAGTTTTTGTTGACCGGGTAAGTGCACTAGACAAATCCTGCCTATTTTCAGGCACAACCTGGGGGAAGGGGATACAGATGAATGCCAACTGACCTTGAACCAGAGTAAGCTGTTGGTGGTATTTTTTTTAGTAAATGAGGGAAATTTGACCAGGACACCGGGGAAATTCCCCTACTCTGCTGCTGCATTGGTGAAGCAGGGGGACTGGCCATCGTCAGGATGGCCACTCTGTGTCAGATATCGAAGAATGTGGTTGTTGGCTTGGTGGGAGTGGTAGCCTCTGCTCCTACTGATAGAACTATGGAGGCTGTTTCTCTACCTGTTGTGGACTTAGACTCTGATAATGAATTTCAGGATGCATCGCTAGTTTGGGAAGATTCATTTCCCCATTCTGGACATAAAGGAGTTGTTCTGCCTGTTGTAGACTTACCACATGGATCTGTTGTCTCGAGTTTGAAAACTGCCTTTCCGTCTGAATCAGTGGATGCAAGCGGGCAGTTGCAGACTTCTATGGTACCCCCGGTTTGCAGAGCGGCTGCTCTTTCAGTGTCCTTGTTTGATGTGACCCCTCTAGGAGACTCCGCTTCACGCGGTAAGGTTTTTCAGTTCAATTCTAAACCTCCTGTCATTGCCTCTGTTGTTTCGCTTTCCTCTATGGCGGTTACAGCTAAAACTGATTCGGACTGCTCCAAGGATAATTTGTCTTCTGTTTCTACTAAGACTGGCGGTTTTGACTCGGCTAGCTTTACAAACGATGCTATGCAGTTTGAAATCACTGTGGAGCCCTCATTTGAAACGCACTCGCAAGCGCGAGACTGCTCTGTCAATACTGTTTCTCCACCTGTCAAGCTTCTGTTGGCAGTAACAACCTTTGGAGGCCCCGAGGGGTGCGGTCACTTACCTGATTCTACTGCTCTTGATTGTATTGTGTCTGGCTCAGCAGCTGCTTCACTTCAGGTTGGCAGTGAAAATGCGAGTTACAGTGAGTGCCTACAGCCTGATGGATTGCATTCTGCCACAAAGACTGAGGCTCCTTGTACTGACATTGGGACTAGTATTATTTCTTTGGGGGTTAGCTCCTCTGCCTATACCCAGAATGAATCTGCTCCTTTGTCTAAAGCAGCTGGGTTCATTTTTAAACACCTATATTCTGAGGGAGCTCAGGGGAATCCTGACATTGTTTATCAATCATCTGTTGTTTCTCAGACTGGGGCTACCGAATTTGCTTTTTCCGATATATCTGTCCTTCAACAGCCAAAGCAGGTCTTTATGCATCCTAAAGTGCCAGTCTCTGCTTCCCTTCCTGGTGATGGTTTTCAGGAATCCTGGTCTCCGGACAAAGCTCTTTTGGGTGCTGGCTGGATGCAGGCTCCCACTGGGGTTTGGAAGCCTGACCCTGTTTGGGATTCTGAGTTTCCCCTCTCCCAACATTCTCCAGAGTGGAAACCTGCCCCCCAGCCAAAGGTTTTGGCTGGCAGTCTACATACTACATCTATAGGAACTGGGCCTATGCATATTTCTTCTGCTCCTCTTACTACTCAGGATTCAGTGCCCCCCCTACAGAGATTGACTTACCTCTTCAGGTGAATAACGTGCCATCACAGGACTCCTCCTTATCTCAACCCCCTACAAAAGTTGACTCACCTCTTCTGGTGAATAAAGTGCCGTTGCAGGACTCCTCCTTGCCCAAACCCCCATCTCATAAACCCTTTATGTCTGATCTTTTTTCCTCTTCGAAAAGGGAAGCGGCACCCCGACGGAATGCAGTCCGCATACGCTACAAGGGCGGTCAGCAGGAAAGACCTGACAGGTACTATGTGGGGAAAACTCTGCTGAAGGATTCTTTGCATTTTACCCCCCAGGATGTGTACGCTTTCATTAACATATCTGGAGAAGACAACTTCGACATCAGTTTCCGTACGCCTCATGGCTTGGATTTGTTTTGGGACCGCTATGGTCAGGTGAAGTTCTCTCCTACATGGACCCCCTTCTTGGTTATACCTCTTTCTAAACCTTTAATTAAATATGTTACAGTAATGTTTAGAAATGAGGGGGTCCATGTGGAGGATATCACCTTCTGACTATCACAGAAATGTGAGGTCTTAAGCAGCCCGGAACCTATTCTAGATTCTGAGTGTTTTTGGACTGGGGGCTGGAAATATAAAGTTAAACTGAGGCAATCTGAGTCTGGAGTAGCTCATATTCCAAATTCCTTTATGCTAGGAAGAGATGGGGGGGCCTGTTTTTATGGAGGTCAAACACGTGCTTGTTATAAGTGTGGGTCTAGGACTCACCTTTCCAGTGTTTGTGATCAACCATGCTGTGAAAATTGTGGGGAAGTGGGGCATGTTATTATGCAATGCATTAATGTTTCCAGGTGTGATCTCTGTGACAAATCCGGCCATAGTTTTCGAGATTGTTCTTGGGCTGCCAGGAACAAGGTGTCTTGCATTAGTTCTGACCTTCTTATTCAGAATGCCCAGGATGCCTTTGCCCCACCATTCTTCTCCTAAACCTCAAACCAAACCTTCCCCCTTCCCCTCCCCTTTCAAGATTACCACCTTCTTCTTCAGTTAAGAGGCAAGACGTGCCTGCAGGAGCGGATCATTTCACCCCTCTTTCTTCCAATGGTTTGGATGAAGGTATTCACAGAGTGGACCCTGTTCCAATGGTGGATAAAATACCTCATATGGGTCCTCCCGGCTCCTTGGATTTTCCTCCTGTGTGTTATATGGAGGAGGTCTCCGGGGTTGCTGAAAAAGAATCTAAGATCTCAGTTCCTGGGTCATCTTTGCCCAGGCGTAGATCTTCTAGGAATTTGCATCCTAAATTTCCCCCTTCTGCTCCCAGCCTTGAAATTAGCAATTCATATGCGGCTCTTTTTACCCCTTGGGGGGATACGGAAATGGATTTGGGAGATTCAGACTCCCAGAAGTCCTCCTTGTCCACTTTGTTGCAGTCTGTGGATAATTACGAAGAGAAGAAAAAGAAAAAAAGAAAAAAATAAGGGGTTCTTTTCATCCCTCCCACTTTGCCCATAAATGAGGTTTCTTTGGGGTTCCTTTAACACCCACAGCTTGTTAAATAATGCTAAAAGACAGGCCCTTTTTCATCATATTCATAATCAGCATTTAACTGTATGTTTCTTGCAGGAAACTTGGATGTATTCTGTGGAGCAGTTAGCTTCCTTTAAGCGAGATTGGGTTTGGGGCCCTTCCTTTTGGTCCTTTGGCGTGGACAGAGCTGATGGCATTGGAATTTTGTTTAATTCCTTTTCTTTTACTTTACATAATCTAATCAATCTCATACCAGGAAGGGTTTTGATTCTAGATGGTAAATGGCAAGGCACTAGTTATCGTTTTATCAATATCTATAGTCCCCAAACAAAGGCTGGTAGAGTAGCCTGTTTTAAATCTATACAACCCTATTTGGTCACCTCTGTTAAGATTCTATGGGGAAGGGACTTTAACTGCACTATTCCTACATTGTCTAAACGGAATAACAAAATTTATTGTGATTCACATGCGCTAGCCAATATTGTCAAAATAGCTGGTTTAATTACTTGTCTTTGCTCTTCTTCCCATGGTACACAATTTTCTTTTCATAAAGGAAAGGTTTTTTTCTGTCATTGATTATATGTTTGTCTCCCCTTTTATACTGGTTCATGCCTTCGAAATGACTCCTAGTGAATTCTCGGACCATTCCTTTTTATTATGTAAATTCCAGTTACCAAGTTCTTTTGAGTATAGGCAAGTCCAGTGGAAACTTAATAGTTCCATTTTAGGATTACCCCATGTACAGATTGGGGTGAAATGTATCCTGAAGGCAAGATTGTTGGTAGCTTATTTGTATTCTAATTTGGGGGAATGGTGGTTGGAGACTAAGGCTGATTTGCGCAACTGGTTTAAAAATCAAGGGGTTAAAATGAAAAATTCTAATTTTTTTAAGTATTTGTCTCTTAGGCAACAGCTTCAAAGACTTATTACAGTGGCATACTCGTCGCATTGGGATTATTCTGCTCAAATAAGTAATATACAAGAACAAATGAGGGTGTATCAGTATGACCGAGCTAAAACTTTACAAGCTATTTTGACCAATGGTATAAAAAAATTCCCTTTGGGTGACCCCTTTGAAGCATGTAAGGTTTTGAGGGACTCCTCTAATATGGATTCACTTCAAAACCCTGATAACTCTATAGCTGATACCGTTCCACAGTTAAGGGAATTGATTATGTCCCAATTTCGGTCTTTGGAATCTTCCTTTCCGATTTCCGATGACTCCATGTGTTCATATTTGAGTGGTATCACTATTCCATCCAATTCATCAGAAGCCTCAAAATTGTTAGAACCCATCTCTCAGGGGGAAATCTTGAAAGTCATACAGGCCTGAAAACCTAATATCTCGCCTGGCATGGCTTATCTAATAATTTATATAACGTTTTTTCTAATGAACTGGTTCCATGTCTTTTTCTTTTATTTCAGCGTTTTATTAAGCATACTAAATTTTTTCCTACTTTTTCGGATGGTTTATTGATTTATTTATTTAAATCTGGGGATAAACACAACATTAAGAATTGGCGGCCTATTACTCTTTTAAACTCCGATTACAAAATTTTTACCAGTATCTTGAACAATAGATTGAAGAATTATGCTAGATTGGTGATTTCTCCCTTCCAGTCCTGTGGGATACCAGATAGGAAGATCCAATCAGCTCTAATGATGATGCGGGATGTTATCGAGCACCTCTCAGTATCAGGCATTAGTAATTGCCTGGTTGTAGCTGATTTGGAAAAAGCTTTTGACCGAGTTCATTTACCCTTTTTGTTTTTGACCCTTGAAAGTTATGGGGTTCCAGCACAAATGGTTACCTTATTTAAGAGGCTATATCAACACAATGTTGTTTTTCCCTTTTTGAGAGGTCACACAGCTGCCAGTTTTTCCTTGAATACTGGAGTGCATCAGGGCTGTCCCCTCAGCCCCCTTCTCTATGTTTTTTCATTAGATCCCCTTTTACAAACCTTGGTTGAGGTTCCACGCTGGACTGGAATTTCGGGAACTTTATCCCGGGACCAGCATCTCCTATTGCAGGCTTATGCTGATGATTTCATTTTGTATTTTTCTGACCAGGCTTTTGTACATCTGTTTTTAGAAGCCTTTGCTGATTTTTCCAGAGTATCGAATGCCAGGCTGAATTTGCAAAAAAACAAAAGGGCTGTTCGTTGGGGCTTCAGGCCCATTTGAGGCCTTACAGGAGGGAATCCATATTACTAGAACCCCCCTCAAAATTTTGGGCATCTTGTTTGGCTCTCAGAATTTGCCAGTAGAAAATTGGGAATCGGCTCTTCAAGTGGTGGAACACAAAGTGAATAGATGGAAGAAGTGGAAATTCTCTAAGCTAAAGCGTGTACAAGTGATTAAGCAGTTTCTTTTGCCATGTTTACAGTACATTGCAATTATTTTTTTGCTTCCGGTCAAACTGGAGACAAGGGTGCATTGTCTATTTTTCCAAATGTTGTAGGGTAACCGCTTAAACCCAGTTAAGAGGGTTTATACTTACCTGAATACTAAATCAGGAGGCCTGGGGATGATGGACCCTGTTGTTTTTTTACATACATTATTTTTTATGTGTACAGTCAAGAGTGGTTTGGGTTTAGCAAAAGGAACTGGGGGAATATGGTCTCCGCAACCGTTGGTCAAATATTTTCAGAATTGGCTTATTTTGGCCCCCAAGATAAATCCGCATGTCTACTTTCCTTGTTATTTTCGGCCAGCTGCCCAGAAATTGTATAAATGGGGTATTACAAAAGAGATGATTTTGACTAATAAGACTAAAAGCCTTTATCAATCAATCATGTTAAATTTATACCCTCAAGAGCCCTGTTTTAAGAATTGCCCTACGGCCTTTAACTCTAAGGTTTTGGTCCAGTTGAACAGTCTCAGATTGCCTCATCTTCAATGGGAAACACAGTGGTTGATCTTTTATGGTGGTTTAAATGTCCGGTGCAATGCTAAATATAAGGCAATTGAAGAAAGAAATTGCCCTTATATTGATTGTATTAATATGGTGGAGACTATGGAATATTTTCTTCTTCAGTGTTCTTATTCCACTGGCTTGTGGGCTTTTTTGGCTAAATTATGGGACTTTCTTTGGCTCACTTTACTTTCCTATGATATTTTGGTTCTAGGAAGTTACCCGGTAGGTTTTTCTCACTTTCATGAAGGGACTTTGTCATTATTTTTTTGCTGTCTAAGGTTTTACTTATGGCAAGCTAGATGCCAATTGGTGTTGTACCAAAGAAAAATGCCTTATCATGTCTTTAGTACGTTAGTTGCTAATGAACTTTTGAAAATTTATTCTCAAGATGCAAAGCGATTGGCTCCTGCTACACTTTTGAAGTGGTGGAAAGAGTTTCTCCATTTTATAAAGTTTAAGTGATATATTGTTTTCCTTTATTTATTTTATGTTTTTCTCTTTTTTCCTTTTCCCCTTCCCCTTTTACCAATTTGTCTTATTGTCATTGATTGGTTTCTGAGCTTTCTGTGTTGCTTTTTATGTTTCTTATTTCAATAAAAACTCCCCTACTCTTTTTGATAAGTGCCATGGGATCTTTAACATCCACCTGAACTACCACCAATCCAGGCAGATGGGACCTCGGTTTAACATCACGTCCGAAAGATGGCACCTCAGAAGTGCAGCACCCCTCTCATGCTACACTACAGTGTCAGTATTGTGATATTAACCCAAGTGACAGATGTGGGAACTGAACCCACAGCCCTCTGATCTCCCGGCCTCAGAGGTGAGTGTGCTACCTACTGAGTCAAACAGTATTAACAGGTTTGCTGCAAGCACCACATGCAGTATATGTTTCCTTGTGGCAGGACTGGGATGGTTTGGTTTGATCGGATGCTCTTCTGTTTGTTTCAATAAATCAGACTTTAGGATGAAGTGACTGAGAGCTGCTTCATTCCTACAGTAGGAGGTGAGTGTAGCAGAGATGCACATTTACCAGTGTGGCAGACAGAAGAACAGAAGAGGTTTAGAGCTAGTGATGTGATCAACAAGCGGGAACTGCAGTAGCACATGAAAAGGAAGAGGGGCAAGCTGAAGTTTTGCAGGCGTTGTTGTGGAGCTAGATGGGGTGCTTACTTCCTGAGCTACACTGTACAGGGCAAAAGTTAAGTTGGGACACATGCCAGCTGATGGGAAAAGTAGTTGCAGGAGCAGATCACTGGCCATGGTTTAGAGAGGAAAAAGAGCTTCACAGGTCCATAGGCATGCAGGAGGTCCAGGGGCAGAGAGATGGCCAGGTGAAAATGTTTTCAGCCATGTTGGGGATGCCATGGGGCAATGGGCATTTGTGGTTTTGACCATGTGGAGGGCTGCAATTAAAAAAAAAAAACATGGAAGGTTCTCTTCCCTCCTGGAGCGCTAACTGGCCCAGCAATTCTGGGGAGGTGGCAAGTCCTCCTATTCCCAGTCTGAGTGCATGAAGGAACCAGGTGGATGGTGGCCACCATTTCAGGGTAGGCTCGCTTCAGAATGGCGGGCACCATTTTGGGGAACTTCTTCAGTGGCATGGCAGCTTCCATCTTAATGAAGGCATGTGGTCACAAGGTGGCCACCATCTTAGATAAACTAAGCCTATCTCACCAACAGATTAAGAATAAAAATGCAAATTTTGCTATATAGTGGGGACTTGATGCTAATGTAGTGGAGCCTCATCTTGGTTTAGGGAAAATAAATTTGTTGAATCACTATACATTGGGATAAGGGATACTACTGTGGTGCAATGTTATCTGATTGGAAGAAAATTGATGAGGCACATGAGTATGATAGTGCTTATACAAGGTGCCAGCCATTCTATGGCATGCTTGGACAATACAATGCAGGTCCTGCAGGTGGCATCGGGGAGCAGCATAGCTAGGGATACTGATGTAAAAGAGACATAAAGGAAATAATACACATTATATAACAAATAAAAAAAGAGAGAGAGAGAAATCTGATGATAGAAAAGGACCCTTAAGAGTCATTATGGGACATGGTGAGATAGCAACCAAGATATTGGAGAGCATGGAGGAGGGCCCCATCTGGAGTACTGCATGCAGTTCAGGAGACCCAATCTCCGCAAAGACATAGACAAGATGGAAGCTGTCCAGAGGAGGGCAGCTAAAATGGTGCAGGGTCTGCACTGGAAGACACATGAAGAGAGACTTAAGGAGCTTAATATGTATAGCCTCGAGGAAAGGAGGGAGAGGGGGGACATGATAGCAACTTTCAAGTACCTCAAGGGAATCAATAAAGTCCAAGAGGGTAGCATCTTTCAAAAAAAAAAGGTGTGCAAGAACAAGTGGGCACAATTTGAAGATGGGGAGGCGGCTCAGAGGTAATTTAAGGAAGTATTTTTTCACAGAGAGAGTTGTGGATGCATGGAACGGCCTTCCGGAGGAGGTTGTGGAGTCAAAAACAGTGGCGGATTCAAGCATGCATGGGACAGTCATAAGGCAATACTAGGGGGTGGGGGTAGGAAGAAGTAGGCTGTTGGTTAACTAGGATTTGCAGCTTATCCATTAGGTAGGGAAATGGGCAGACTGGGTGGGCCAAGTGGTCCTTATCTGCCGTCAAATTCCATGTTTCTATGTTTCTATGTAGAGGGGACAATGGGAATAATAGAGGGCCCAAGGACTGATTTGGACTCCTGTGCAATAGACTACAAGTACTTGTAAAGGTTTTTCAATAACCTTAAAACAAACAAAAAAAAACTTAGGTTGCTTTGGACAGTGCAGCATGGGGGTGCTATCTGGCCCAAACTGATATTTAAAAAAACAACAAAAAGCAACAGTCAGTAGGGTGGTGGGAGTGATTGAAGCAAATGTCTTATTGCAAATGTCAAACATTTTTCTGCAATTATTTTCAGCTTCTGAGTTGCAGATCTGCAAAGAATGACACCCAGGGAAAACAAGGTCATCGAAGTGGAGGATCATCATAGAAATCTGATGGTAGAAAAGGACCCTTAAGAGTCGTTATGGGACATGGTGAGATAGCAACCAAGATATTGGAAAGCACGGAGGAGGGCCAGACAGGGCATGGGGAAAAGTGGTCGGCATACGAAGGGTGAGGTGGGAAGGATATCCAGTAGGCTCCCAGGCTCTTCAAGGCCCAGATCCTTTGATCCTATTCCACCTATGACACACCAGTTCCAGAACCTGCGCTCATGCCTGCCCCCACACCCCAACCAGCTCCTCTGACTCCTCAGTCTCCCATAGGGTGCCAGTGCCTCTGGCTCCTCCAGCAGCCCCCAATGTTCCTGGCAATTGCCCACCAAGAGCCCAGTAGCTTCAGACATGGCCCTGGGCCATAACCACAAACAGGTAATGTGAACTTCACATCAGAGGGTCCTAATAAAGGTATGCGGAGCAGATGGTAAGCACCTTGGGTGGAGAGTGGGGGTGGGCCACTTGGAAGGGTATTGGGGGTAGGTTAAAGAAGTGAGTGAAAAGGGGAAGCACCCGGGCTGGCAAAGGCAGAAGTGGAGCAGATAATGGTCGGGAGGCAGGGATAGGATCATCAGGGGAGAATAAGAGACTAAGAGTTATGGGCAGCAGAAGGAAACAGAAAGATGGAAACATGTGGATGGGTTTGCATTAGCTAATATAGATGGCATGGACAAATACACTGAAAAAGGGAGGATGATAGGACATTGTAGGGAAAACCTGGGGATGCATGGTCAATAGTTTTCATGTATGGTATGGCATTTAGAAGAAGATGGAACTGGCCACCACCCCCTTTTTTGCTAACCTATTCCTTAGGCCTATAAGCAAGGGGTGGTTACATTTGAAGGTGGTACAATGAGAATGAGAACTGCAGGCGTGCCTGTAGGGGATGTGAGATAGGGCACCAGGCAGCTTATGGTGGCTGGAGACACTTAGGCACAAGTGGAAATGAAGGGGTTGGGACAAAAAGATGGAGGCCCTGCAAAAATGCTGCTGGGCTTACAACAGGTCACATGGCACCTGGCCTCACAGCTGTCTTAGGCACACTTGTGCCAAGCATGCTGGGGCTCATCCAGCATCAAGAGTACTACCCGACAGGACAAAAAAACAGTGGCAATTTTTTTACAATCAGTCCTTCCAGGCTGGTCACTCAGGTTTCAAGGGACAAACCTGGGGGGCAGGAAGAGGGATGCTGGGGGATACTCAGCATGGGGATCAGATAGGCAGCAAAGTGGGGGTGAATCAGAACATTTAGGTTGGTGGAATCACCAAGCAGGGCACTAGTATTGGCAGAAGGGGGTTAGGCATTACCTAGATAGGGAGGTAGAAAAACATAGAAAGAGGCTGAGGTCAGCAAAAGGGAAAGAGGAGCATTTAAAAAAAAGGTAGAAACAGGCAGAGTACAGGGATCATTCACTGCACCCCCTTCACCCAGCATAAGGGTATTTCCCTGGTATTGGCACCAAATAAACAAGTGGGGGAATTGATGGTGATACATCACCAGTCATACCGTGAAAGGGACTCTTGAATGATCACAAAGATGAGTGGGGGACAATAGGGCTACGTACGCCACACTGGAAGAGGCAGTACTTTCGACAAGGGTGACCCCGGTGGGCAATGGTTAGCAAAACGGATATCAAGGCAGCGGTCAATACTATTAAGATAAGGCAATGCCATGGGGTCATTCCTTTGCATGTGTTACAAGGGTGATGTTCGGGTTGGGTTGCCATGGATATTTCAAAGAGGATAATATGGATACAAGGCAGTCATCCATTAGCTGGACAATTTCCTTGTAATTTGGGAAGGAAAAAAAATCAAAATAATGCTAAACAACTTTGGGAGGAGGTATCAGGAGATGAGGATACCCTTGGCACCAGTGGGAGGGGAAGGCCTGAGTCAGCAAATTGAATGGTTTAGGGATAACAATGGATACAGAGGGTGAATTAGTTAAGTTGCCTGAAGTGAAGGTAAACAAGGCAAAGGTTTGGTTGATTCAGTAAAATGGTGCTGGAGGGTACAGTGGCAACAGGTGCAGCACCTCATGTGGCACGTGAACTTCACCTGCAGAGCCATTGTGCCAGGACGAGTGTTTACATATCATCCAACCAGGGCTACCAGAGGTGCTACTAGGCCACCCCACTGGGTGGCTATTTGCTAAGGGTACACGGCAGATCTGGATATCGGAGAGGCATTTTCAGAGATCACAATGGTAAGACCTACATTTATGTACTGAGGCAGCAGTGGGCTTAGATATAGGGGCCTATTTTCAGGGGAAGTGATTCTCAGGCATGGCCAGCTGTAGGGGAAGCTGAGCCTTGCAAGAGACAGCACATACATTGAAATCTTTCTTATATGGTTGGCCACTCTAGTGTGGAGGAAGAGCTATAACATTAAAAGTCACATTTTGATTGACAACAAAGCAGTATTTGCAGTCTTGGCAAGATGGGGGGCAGTGTCTGAGACTGATGAGGATATTGAGACAGCGAGTTGTTCAAGGATGGAAATGGAACATGTATTTTAGGGCAAGGCATATAGACGAGGTCAGTAGTCTAATAGCTGACAGCCTTGCCCCATTTGCAGTCAGAGATTTTCCATGTGGGGGGCTGATAAAAGCAGCCTGACACTTTAAACCACAAGAAAACAGGGGGGACAAGGAGTCAGCATCATACTGTACACAATATTAATAGGTGCCATATGTCAGGTCACCGCTTTATCAGCATGCACTGCCTTGCAAACAGGGGACAGTGTGCCATGGGATATCCAGGGATAGGGCACACAGGTAATTAGCAGGCAGCTATTTCCCATATAGAAGAAGGGGTTGGTATTCCTGGGGGAGGACCCCAATGGCAACTCCTCTCATTCCTTCAGAATAAGCACAATGGCAGAGGTTGCTGTGCGGGGGGGGGGCGAGGGAGGAAGACAAAAGATAGGCTGGTGGGTCTCTAGTTATTTTAAGAGATATAGTCCAAATGAAAAATAAGACACCAACTACAACTCTTTTTCATTGTCATTTCTGGAACAAGCAACTGTGCTAAAGAGTGTGGTGGTTTAAAAAAAAAATTAGAATAAAAATAAGAGGGAGTAGAAATATAGTTATGGATACAAAGTAGGCATACTGGTGGGAAGGCTTATATGTTTCTTTTACCCAACAGGGTGGGAAAGGAGGTCAGATGCTTGGCTCTGGGGATGCTTCTTCATATTCAGAGCAGACAGCAGGGACCCAGAATGTTCTGGAATCGTCAGCTATGTCATGACCTGACCCAGATTAAGTTTACCTGGAAAGGAGTACAGGGATTCATTGGGCATTGCTGCTGCCATGCCTTCATGAGATGAGGGTGGAAACACAAATTGGGACATGGTCATCAGCCACCTAGGTGAAAAGGACTGAGGGGCCAGGCCATAACTAGACATAAAAAAAAAGAGAGAGGGACATTAAGAAATAGAAGGGTGGTGGCATATGGTCAACTTGGTATGGCCAGAGATGGCCCAAGGAGGGGGTGACATCATGCACATAACCACAGGGCCAAGGAGAAGCCAAGGAGGTGCATGGATGAAAGAGTTGGAGCTCTGTTTATGACAGCTGGAGGAAGGGTCATAACAAAACGGGTGGAAGAAGACTTCCATGAGTCATAGAGGGGGCTCACCTGTCCTGGAGTGGGCTAGATCAGGGGTTCTCAAATGGTGAGGCCAGCCTCCCTTGGGAGGCCCCAACCTGTTCCAGGGGAGGCTCATGCAATTCTCAAAAGTACAGTATTTAAATTTTTAGTTTTATGTATTTTGTGTGAAGAGATGAAGCAAACTGAAAGAGGATAATAGTAGGTGAATTTTATGTATTTATTTACTATTAGGTGACAAGGGAAGGTGAATGAGCCAAGGCTCATTTCAGGCATACCTGGGGAAGGGTAGGTAGTGAATACATTTCAAAAGGTAACTGCAAAACAATCAAGAAATACTCAATGAACAAGAGTGAAAACAAATATGAATGATAAAATAATAATGAGAGGTGGTAATTGATCAATTTGTAGACTGATGGCAGAACTACCCAAATACAAAGATTGAGCATTGAAGTTCTAAGAGCAATAGCAGGAAGGAGCAAAGTAATCCCAGAGGAGTTGCTTAGGAGCAGGGAAAGAGGGGGAGAGGCAAAGTACGCAGGAAGGTTATTTCATATAGAGATGAAACAGAGAAAGTAGTCTGACCCATGAAGGTATTGCAACAAAGGGTAACAATGGTTCAAGAATGAAAATAGCTGAGCAAGTAGGCTGGCCGGGGGGGTAGGGTGTTACAATAAACTGAATAATAATGTTTGTTTATTTTATTTATTTGTTATTCAGATAACACCTTTGAGCACAAGAGCTCTTTTTCAAAGGTTCCACATCAGTATAAGACAAAGAACTGAATGAAAGAACTGAATGTGAGCCAAGTACTCAAAGGGGTTTCAATTTATTCATGGTGTGCTGCACAAAGTACAGCATGTTATTTTTCCTTGGGGAGGCCCAAGATTATTTCAGTTTTTGGGGGAGGCTCAACATCTTTTCCATGGATTTGGGGAGGCTCGCTGTGACAAAGTCTAAGAACCATTGGGCTAGATCAATTAAATACTGAATTGGTGGATGTGGTGGAACCTTGGCTAAGACAAGGGCAGAATATATATATATATATATATATATATATATATATATGCAACTAAATGTGGGGGAAACCCACCGTCCTTCTTGAGCTGGAGGTGGGCTGGTGGAAAAGAAAGTGGTAGGTGTGCAGGAAAGGGACAGACTGCTGAAGGTGGACAGCAGATCTGCTGGGACTGCTGAAGGTAGTAGTAGTAGAAGTAGTAGTAGTAAAATGTTTTTATTCAACGAAATTCATGTGAATAAGGGATAAGCTTGATTGAGCAAAGCTCATTTTCAATGAGGTTCCATTCAGTAGGCAAAAACATACAATATAAAATATTACAATCACATGTAGTATAACTAACAATAAAATATAACTAAATAAATACATGACAAGAAAAAACAGAAAGAAAAAAAACATTTCAGTTCAAATTCTCACACAACAACAAAACCATCATACACAATTGTAGTTAATCCCAATCTATTACAAATAAATAAATCTCTATGATGCTAAATCACTCTTACTAATAGGTACCCTACACTATACATCTACTGATGTCCTTTCTATATCTATACAACATTGCCTTTTTTGGCGTGAGCTAATAAGATACCAGCGTTGAATAAGGGGCCAAGTATCATTTACATTTTCCAAAAACAATGTTGCAGGAATTGCATTCCAGCCCAACACCCTTCTATAGTATATAGATTGTCGTCCGACATCCAGATTACAACTAGGCAACCTCAGGCTTGGCATTCGGCAATTTCTCATGGAAGCCACTTTATTTCTATAGATCAATTTATCTACAACATACCCTAGGTATTGCCCCTTCAATCCTTTATAAACAAATGCCAGCAAATGTTCATGGTTACGCTCATACAGCATGTATCAACCTAAGCGACCATAAAGCTGGCACCTGTGAGTTAGTTTAGGGGCCTCTAGAATAAAGCTAGCCAAGCTGTTATAACATGCTTCTAACTTTTTTAGGTCCTGTTTTCTTCCACAAGAATAAAATATATCCCCATAATCAAACATAGGGATGATCATCATATTTACTACTTTTTTCCTTACATCCATACTCATTTCTAATCTAACCCTATAAAGAGCCCCTATTCTTTTGTTCACATTCCTGGCCAAATTGCCAATATGTATATCCCAACACAATGAACTGTCAATCCAAAGACCCAAATATTTGTACATATGTGTCTGCTGGATCGGGGCCCTCCCAAGGGTAAACAATCCCAGGGCCGTACCATCCAGTGTGTCACTTTTTCGATGTAACAACATGACTTGTGTTTTCTTTGCATTCAGAACCAGCCTACTATCCCTTAATAAAATTTGTAATTCATCAAAGGCTAACTGAAGCCTTTTTTGTATCACTTCGATAGAGTCATCTGAAGTATAAATAATAGTATCATCGGCATAAAGATGGTACTTTACTTCAGAATCCCAAAAAGACAGGCCATTTATGTACATGCTGAACAGCAATGTCCCTAGGATGGAGCCCTGTGGGACCCCCTGATCCAACAGGCAAAAAACATGACTCCCAACCACCCAATGAAACTTTCTGGCTCCTATTTGTCAAGTACGACTCCAGCCACTCTCCACTCACACCCACCACCCCAAGAGATGCTGTCCTGGATAGGAGGACACGGTGGTCCAAAGAGTCAATAGCCTTGGATGAATCCACAAATATTGCCCCCACACATGTCCTCCTGTCCAGGGCCGCCTGCACATCTCCCACAACTTTAGCAAGTGCAGAAGTCATACTATGCAATTTCTGAAACCAGACTGCATGCTATTTAATAAACCAGAGGTGTCCAAATGCTTTCTTAATTGGGCAGCTACTATTTTTTCTAATAATCTAGATGTCTGGGGCAAAAAAGAAATAGGTGGATAGCAGAAAAGAGGAAGGGACACTGAAAAAGGGGAAGGGGAAGGTATGGGGGGTGGGATGATCTGACTCAGAGAGCCACAGAATAACACTGGACAGATGAATGGCATGGGAGTACATGCATACCCAACAAGAGAGAAGAAAATGAAGAGAGTGGCCCCCAGATGTACATCGGGAGGCAAGAAAACAACAATGAAAAATGTTGTTTATGAATATTGTATATAATAAAGAGAATGGTGAACACAATGTAAAATATGAGGTTGAAGAAATATTGTGTAAGTGGATATTTGGAAGAGGTTATACTAAAATTAATTGCCAACTGAGCACCCGCACAATGATAGTCTGTGTTTTATTGGGCAGGGATCTGGGGACAAGGAAGTTTGCCTGTTTTAAAGGCAGACCCTTTTGTCAACAGGCCCTGACCAATAAGGTGGCTCTAGGCATGGAACAAGATGCAGGGAGGATAAGGGGTTGGGGTGGGGGAGGCAGGCTGGGGAGGGGGGTTTTGAGCTGGGAGAGCTGAACTGAAGGCATGCCAATCAAGGAGAAAGGGATGAGGCAGGATGACCTCAGAAGGAGGCAGAGCCTCACAACATTGTGCTAATGTGGTTAAAATTAATTGGGTAAGAAAAGAGAGAGAGGGGTGAGCAAGTGGGGGGTTAAAAGGGGCAGGCAAGGCAGAGAAAGCCTCATAATTTTGCTTCGGTGAATTCCCCACCCACCAACCCAAAGAAATAATAAACCCTGGATGGCAAAGAAAGTGGTAGGTGTACAAGAGAGGGACAGACTGATGAAGGTGAACAGCAGGTCTGCCAGGACTCCCAAAGGTGGACGGCAAAGAAGAGGAAGGGGTACTGAAAAAGGGGAGGGGGAGGTAAGAGGGGTGGGACAATCTGACTCAGAGGGCCGCAGAACAACACCGGACAGATGAGTGGTATGGGTGTACATGCATATCGAACAAGAGAGATGAAAATGAAGAGAGTGGCCCCTAGATGTCCATGTGGGGGTGAGAAGAGAACACAATAATGAAAAATGTTGTTCATGAATATTGTATATAACAAAGATAATGATGAACATAATGTTGTAAAATATGCGGATGAAGAAATATTGTGGAAGTGGATATCTGGAAGAGATTATAATACATTAATTGCCAGCTGAGCACCTACACAATGGTAGTCTGTGTTTTATTGGGCAGGGATCTGGGGACAAACTATGATTATGTGTATGTACCTCACTGCACTTACGTGATCTACATTGTAAGATAACCTATGTAAATATGCTCTTCTGTTTCTGTAACCCATGTCATGACTGATGATTGCATGATATATTATTTCCTCAAGTTCCTACGTATCTCTGTACATATTGGCCCAGATATTCAAACTGCGCCCAAAAAGTGCGCAATAGCAGGAGCAAGCGCAAGTCCATTGCGCCCATGCCAAGAGGCGTGATATTCAAAAACTGAGTCGGCCAAGATGCGCCTACAGCCGATGACTGAATATCACACCACCTGTGCCATGGCACAACTAGGGAGGGGAAGCTGAGCATATCTAATGTGCCATAGCGCAACAAGGGATGTTCAGCTGAGCAGTCCAGAGGTGCCATAGTGCAACCAGGGATGCTCCCCAGCAGTAGGGCAGCAATGCAACAGCACAACCAGGGATGCAGGGGCCCACCACCCATGCCACAGATGGGCAGAGGAACACACAGCAGAACAGACATCGTCCCCCCACACCCCATGAACTGCACAACTGGGGGAGGGCTGGAATAACCACTGGCTCATGGAGACAAGCAACCAACCCACAGCTGGGCCATGGTGCCCCATCACACCCCCTGGCAAGCTGTGACCGGCACACAAGGAGGGCCGACCACCCCGTGCCACACCATCCCCCCAATGCAGAGCACACCCTGCACCGTGACCCCCAGACACCCTGCCCAGTAGCAGCGTCCACCACTGCAGGATATCCCATGCATGCCACCACCCCCACTGTGACAATGCAACCCTGTGCACCACAGAACCATGCAAGGCAGTCCCACCACGAGCACCCATCAGCGGGTGGCGGCACACAGCGATGCAACGACGGCATACACAGTGCCACCATGCACAGCCCCTCCGAGGTACAGCTGAGAGACCAACCATGCATCGGCACACGAGGTACCCCACACGTGACAGGGCATGCCCCGGACCCCACCACCAGTGGTACAGCACCCTGCACACCCTCCCAAGGACACACCCGACCCAGCACTGGCCACAACAGCCAGCGCAGACACCCACAGTGGTGCGTGGAAGCATGCACCACACCGGATGCAACACAGTGCATGGACAAACACCCACCCATACCCAAGGGCACAACAACACAGGGACGCAGTAGCGGAGCAACCAAGCCTCCAGCGTGGGCCCATAGAAACCTTGTACACATGGCCAGCAGTCCTCCATGGCACAGGAGTGCCAGCCGCCCTGCGTAGGCATTGTGGACCTGTACGCCACCATTATTTGCTCAGAGCACAAGTCACTGACAGTGGTGCACATCCCCTGCAACACACACAAGCCACAGTATGGAGGTGGGACAACAACCGCAGAGGCCACAGTGTCACCAGAGGCAGACATGCACCACACCAGTGACAGGAGGCAACCCAGCATTGTGATGGGTACAGTGGCTGCCCTGCATGGACAGCCACCACTGACATGCCAGCAGACTGTGCAGGTCACAGACATGCAAGGGTGTCAGCTGCACAGGACATGGATGGGCTGACAGGTGCACCATGGACACAGAAAATGCACCATGGACCACTGCACACAATCATCCAGTGCACAGGGAACAACACACACACACCACAGACACTGACTGATAGCTACTCCCACACCATAGTCACCTCCCCACGGACACACACACACACACATACCCATGACTGCACCACCCCTGACGTCATGCACACCACTGCAGCTGAGCACCTATAGCCCGCTGCAAATCAGAGACCACCACAGTATTCATATCAAAAGATTTGTAATCAAAAATATCAAAAAGAACTATTTACAAAACTATGTAAAAATGTGTGGGGGAAGGGCCACAAACAAGGTGGAGGTGGGAAGGGGCAGAGGTGAACAAATGGGACAGGAAAGGAGGGGTGTGAGGGTGGGTCCAGGGGGGTAGGGGAAATCAGGTGCATATGGATGTTCAATGGGAGCCCCGCTCCCCGCTCTGGCTGCTCCACCTCCCGTGTCTCCTCCGGACCCCCAGTCGCTCAATCCTTTGTAGGATGTCCAATGATGCCCTCACCACGTTTAGAATCTCCTGCAGTGCCTCCCAGATAGCCTGCAGCTGGCAGACACCTAGGACAGGGGAGCACAGTCAATAAGTGTGAATGCAAAGCCCCATACAGCCCAACCACTGTGCATGGCATATGGCCATGGGACATGCCTCTGTGGTGGTGTGTGACCACCCACAGTGATCACGTCCACAAGACCTGCCCACCCAGGCATATACAGCCACGCGGACTGCTGCACACACCCACCGGCCAAGTCCTGCACAGCACCACTGTGGCTGTTTAGTGACATGGCTATGTGGTGCGAAGGCAGTGGCACAGCCATGTACCCAGTGCATGCATGGACCACCATTGACGCACTCCCAGACATGCAGTGCCACTGGACAGTGCTGACTGTAACAAGTTGCGTGCATGGCAGTGGTGTCAATGGATGGTGGCCATGCCCCGCTGCCCGCCCTGTTACACAGCATACAATAGTAATCATGGAGGTATGGCACTCACCATCATCAGGCCGGTCCCTCTGGCACTGTGGACCTTCGCCCCTCCTATTGGCCCTGTCTTCCTGCTGATGCCTCTGCTCCCTGGCCAGCCGCCTCTCTTCCGGCCCTGTGGTGCAAACATGGAGAGAGGAACATCAGTACAATCCTGTAGCAAAGTTCCCCTGCCCCATGTGTGTGCAATCCCACCCCGCCAGGCCCCCCCCCCCCCCCCCTGACAACACCACCACAGCCAACACCGGACGGTCCCTCCCCCATGTTCAGGACACATGCAACCGTGATACCCATATGGAAGATAAAAGTGTGTGGACGTAACACCTACCTGGTCATGGCACCGTGCCCCTCCTGGCACGTGTCTGCAGGCGGGCAAGCAGGTCTGGTTCCCTCCTCCTCAGGTCACCATACCTATGGCAGCACTGCTCCACCATCCACCCCCTTCCTGTGGCCTCCTCCAGGGCGTCAGCCACCTCCTCCCACACCTGGCTCCTGGACCTGTCCAGGGGTACCTCCCCAAACAGTGGGCCATAAAGTGGCCCAGCAATGACCACCAGGTTTGCCAGTTCGATTTGGGTCCACTGGGCAGCTCTCCTCCGCACCATCTCACTTGTTCAGTAGGTTCAAAATGGTGCTCTGCAGCACGGTTCAGCACCAGTGGGGCAGCACTGGTGTGTGTACAGGACAGTGGGACTGTTGCGGCCACTGCGGCAGCACCATTGAGCCCTGGGGAGCAGCAGCCGGAGGGGCAGCATCAGCAGTCAGCAAATGGGCTTGGAGGTACTGGGTCAGGGGGTGACGTCAGTGCACCACCTGTGGACATGCCCAGACCTGGTCCTGGTGTGCAGCACCCACCCTCAAGGGGTGCTGAGCATCAGGGCCACGCACACCCTGAAGGACAGGATGCCGAGGAGGCAGATGACCTCTTGGATGAACACACCCACATACTGCAAGCATCAGTCAACCAGCAGATGCAGCTTGTGATGTCAGTGGATGCACTGCATGAGGCTCTGGAGTGGGCAGAGGAGCGTCGCAGCAGAGACACTGCTCTGATCCTGGCAGGGATGGACCAGTTGCAGGAGGATGTGACCACTGCCATTGACAGGCAGACACAGGCATTCACTGCTGTCATGGCCACAATGGGCACACAGTTATTTGCCCATGCGTCACAGACATCATGTAGTGCACTGTCCACCCCCTGTTCCCGGCGTCATGCCACACCATCCTTGTCGACACTGGGTCCAGCTGTGGGCATCCCGAGCACGCCTGGCGCAGGCATGTTTGGTGTGCTGCAGACCCCTGCGTGAGCACGGTCGTGTTCACACTGTGGAACCCCTGGGGGACCATCGGTGCCACCCCATGAGGCCAGTGGTCAGCCTGTCAGTGCTGGCGGGTCTCGGCAGGGCTGACCACACATCCATGGTGGCCGGGGCACTGTGGCGAATGACCGACCTGTCTCCCAATGCAGCTACTGTCTGTTGCTGCCCTGTGTGCATTGTGTCATTCAGCGGGCATTGCACGGGTGGGTACCCGGCCCTGCACGCGGACACACAGTCCATCTGCACACCCTCCCGGCTGCTGTCCACAGTTGTGTGTGCATGATGATGGCTGCATTGTGCAGTACACCAATGTGCAATCGTGCTCAGCATCTGACACATGCACAAGGACAGGCAGTGGGCATGGTGATCTGTGGACATGTGTGTGGCTAGGGGTGGCATTCTGGGTCGGTGTGCCTCCTACCCTTTGTGCATGTCTGGTGCGTTTTGTGTGTGTGTGTGTGTGTGTGTGTGTGTGTGTGTGTGTGTGTGTCCATGTGGCATGTTAGACCTCAACCATCCCAGGTGGTGTGTATGCCCGGCCAGTTTTCTTGATGGCATGCACCCCTGGTGTGTGTCCATGCGTGTTTGTGGGTTGTGCCTTAGCCACTGGTGGTTGCACATGGCCCCATGACTTACCTGGGTTGGCTGAAGTGCTCCTCCGTGATGGTGTCCCGGTGCAGCTGTGCCAGCCGGAGCAGTCGAGGGTCCCGTCACCCAAGGGGGGGGCTGCCCATCACCATTGTCATTGGCGTCCTCATCATCCCCATTGCTGTCCTGTATGGCTATCCCACATTCGTTGGCCATGTTGTGCAGGATGCAACAGGCCAGGAATAGCTCACAGGCCTTTGAGGGGCTGTACTGTAGGGCACCACCAGAGGTGTCCAGGCAATGGAAACGTGCCTTCGGCATCCCGAACACCCGCTCGATGACATTACGTGTGGTGGCGTGTGCCTCATTGTAGCGTTGTTGCGATGGGGTCAAGGGCCGCCGGTAGGGTGTGAGCAGCAAGGGACGGAGTGGGTATCCACTGTCACCTGTGTGTAGAGGGTGGAGGTTAGTTTGGTGATCAGCATCGCCCTGCCCCGGGCCATGTAGGCCACTACCCATGTCACCTCTGACCATGCCCCCCCAGGCCCTATGATTGTCCATTTGGTTTGCATACTCACCCACTAGGTGGCCAGTGGGGATATCCCCACTCTCGAATCTGTGGCACAGTGCTGACTGGTGCCAGATGAAGGCGTCATGTGCTCCCCCAGGGTGCATGGCACAGACATTGATTATGCGCCCCCTGGCATCGCACACCACCTGGCAGTTGATGCTGGCATAGCCCTTGCAATTTATATATGCGGCCCCCTCAGGGTCAGGTGGTGTGCGGATAGCCACTTTGGTGCAGTCTATTGCCCCTAGCACACCAGGCATACGTGCTACCCTGTGGAACTCCTGTATGTTTGCTGTGCGCTCCGCCGCTGTGCTGGGGAAATGGATGTACTCCGCAGCATGTGGCAGCAGTGCGCTGAGGAATTGGGTGAGGTGGCATGACGTGGCCAACTGGGTTATGCCTGTGGTGTCCCCAGTTGGTCTCTGGAAGGTACCCATGGCGAGAAAGCACATGCAAGCTGTCACTTTCGTCTCCACTGACAGGGCATGGCTCCGTCGTGTGGGTGCCTGCATCACATCACTGCACAGCTCACAGAGCTGCCTCAGGATTGCCCGATTCAGGCGGTACTGGCCCACGATCTCAGTATCACTATACAGCTTGAAGCTGGTGCAGGCTCAGTACTGCCTGTTGGGGGCATACCGCCGACGGGCCCTTCCACAGCCATGCCCCCCCTGCTGCCCACCTTCTCACCTCCCTCATTACTGTCTCCATCTGGATGGTGGTACTTGCCATGTCCCTGACTTGTGTTCACCCCCCCCGGCAGCTGTTTCTGTATTCCCCCCGCTGTCCTGGCTGCTACTTCCCCTGCACTGGGAACACCTGCCTGTGCTGGTCTCACTGCTGTGTGGCAAGTACTTCCCCCTTCTGCACTGTGGCTCCCCACACCTTCCCCTGAGCCTGTTGGTTCCAGGTGCTGTTTCCTGGCCTGCCCTGTGTGTCCCTGCTGCCCAGTTTGTCCTGCTAGAGTTTGGCCTCATGTGCCTTCCCTGTAGCGTTCTTCCACCTCTCCCTTGCTCCCTTTTATTTTGGCTCATTTCCGCTATGGCGCAACTTCCGCTTGCTCCTCTATTGCGCATGGCACATGTTGTTGAATATCGCACTGTGCCATTTATGCATGGTTCCTCCCCCTTCAGTTGTGCATAAATTCATTAGCATTGCGCTGTTGCTCATCATGATTTGGGGGGCGCAACTTCCTCCTGCTGAATATCGCAGAATGGCGCAGTTACGGACTTGCGCAGGCGCAACCCTATTGCGCATGGCTCAACTCTTTTGAAAATCTGGGCCATTATGTTTAAATTTTCCTGTATCAATAAGTGTAACTTGTTTCTTCACTGTATATCAATGTATGGGATACTTATATTCCCTGGGTCACCCCTGAAAAAGGGACAACTTTGTCTCAGTGGGCCCACCCGGTCAACAAAATTCAAATAAATAAATAAACCCCACGTGCTTCGCACTCGGGATTTATGTAGCATCCTGCAACTCAGGTGTGTGTAAAATCTCATTATACACACCACCCTACACTTTATTGTCTATATTATTATCAATGTATTTATCCCTGCAATTCTTCTATTACGATGTGACTAATTAAAGAGCCAGGAAAGTGCATTAGTTGACAACATCCCTTACATACTCATAGCACCACATGACATAGTGCTCATATCTAACCAAAATGCTCAATCAAATTTACAGATGTACGAAAAACATCTTATCAATCATGCAATTATCTTGCAAAAATCATGTAATTAAAAACACTAATTAATACTAGAAACTAATGCATGACAGCAAATACACTGCATAGATTTACAGGTGGTATATTAAACAAATGACATTATCTTCATAAATATTTTATATAATTAAGTGGTATGAGATCCATAACTTACCATACTAATATACAGTATTCTGATTTAGTTTAGTTGCCATATTGGTCCTTGTAAGAACAGATCAAGAAGCAAATGGCTTGATATCTTTTATTGGACCAACATAGATGTTACAAAAAGAACAAAGTGCCTAAGCTTTCGGACCAATCAAGTCCTTCCTTAGCTAGTTAACCTTCTGAGGAAGGACTTGGTTGATCCGAAAGTTTAGGCACTTTGTTCTTTTTGTAACATCTATGTCGATCCAATAAAATGTATCAAGCCATTTGTTTCTGGATCTAATATATTCTGCAGATTTATGGTACAATTTAATGTCCATAGCTATATAGCCTACAATGCTGTCAACAATCAGGAAAGACTTCCGGGATCAAATAGATGCACAGTAAGTTTCATTCCACATGGTGCTGTAACTTGCAATTACCAGATGTCTTTGTACTTGATTTAGACCACTATTCAATGCTATTCAGGAGATACCTGCCATAAGCAGAGATTGAAACACATTTTGCTTTGTGGCATAATAGCAAACAGAACATTCAACACAGTGGCACATACCATGAATTATTTTGGCAAGAAGCAAAAAAGTGGCTATGAAAAATATTAAACAGACCATTTTACTGCTCCTACTAAATTACTTTATTTTTGTTATTTTTTTTCCCTCAAAGATTCAGTGACCTAGGGCACAAAACACTAAGGCCAATTTTAGTTAATATAAAGGGTCATTGTATTAACTGAAAACTCAGACAAAAAAAGTCAGCTCAAAGGAATCATTCAGGCCTGGTGGGATTCAAGCATGGGTCCTAGTAATCCATCTTGTCTCATGCTGGTTCACAGTTTATTTTATTTATTTATTTAGTGTTTTTTGACCGGGTAAGTGCACTAGACAAAACCTGCCTATTTTCAGGCACGACCCAGGGAGGGGGATACAGATGAATGCCAACTGACCTTGAACCAGATTAAGCTGTTGGTGGTATTATAGTGAATGAGGGAAATTTGGCCAGGACACTGTGGAAATTCCCCTACTCTGTGTGGGGGCGCTGTTGGACCATGGATTCATTCGTGGGACCCAGTCATTCTGCTGGTGTACCGGCAGGATAGCAGAGCTCCGCTCCTACAGTTCCAGGTTTGGAGCCTGAAGTACTGAGGATGTCTGACCGTTTTGTTGATATGCTTGTGGATTTTGCTCTACCAGATGAATCTTTACCTGCTCAGTCTGCCTCTGCATTGTCAGATTTTTTGCCTGCGGATGAACTTTGGTTGAAGTCCCTCCTTGCTGCACATCGAGACCAGGTACTTGCTGTTGTTGATGCCATTAGCCCTTTTGAGTCGGCCTCTCCTGCGACCCGGACTCTGTCGCCAGAACTAGGGGCTGTGGAGGCTCTTACTGCTTTCATTATGGATGCGGTACCTTCGGGCTCTTTGGAGGTGCAGAGTCGGCAACAATCTTCTGTAGCACTGGTCCTACCAGTGTTGCACCATGCTCCGTTGGAATTTTTGGTTCCTACAAATCTGGATTGAGCAGTGTCTTCTCCACCTTTGAACTTGGTGGTGACTTTGCTTGGTGAACTTGTGAGTACTATGCATCCTAGACCGTGTGTTTCACCTCCTACTGCGCAGACTGTCTTGCCTGTTTTGCCTCCTCCAGCTCTGTTGCCTTGTTCTAGCCCACTACCTGTCTCTTTAGAGGCCTCCCTGTGGAGTGCGGGTTGGAAACCAGGCGGTTCGGGGCAGTGGATACCTGACCCTGCCCGTAGCCCGATACCTGGTTGTGGAGGGCAACAGTCCCCCTTGATAGATATGCCTCCACCTTTACCTGGTAGACCGGATTTGGATTTGCGTGCTGAGGATGTATAGCATCCTGCATTGGATACTACTCTGCTGGCTAAAGTTCCTTCTTTGCCTCCCTCCTCTTCGGGTGATGAAGGCCCTAGCTCTAGGGGACCAGCGTGGGGTGATAGAATGGACATGGATGTCCCGCTCCCTGACCCTCCTCCGGGCCCTTCTCCTGACCCTGGGGACAAGGCTAAATCTACTTGGGAAGAATTTCATAGAAGGGATACATTTCGGAACTCTCAACGACGGAATGCAGTCCACCTTCAGTATATTGGGGGTCTTGATGTAGCTCCAGACCGTCTCTATGTGGGAAAGTCACTTTTGAAAGGATCTTTGTTTTTTTTTACAAACGAAATATTTGCATTGATTCATGTATCAGGTTCTTCCTTATATGACATTAGTTTTCAAAGGCCTAGAGGATTAGATCAATTCTGGACAAAGTATGTTACTCTTAAATACACTGAGTTGTGGCTACCATTTTGGGCTATCCCACTTACTAGACCTTCTATTAAAACTGTCACCATTTTGTTTAGAAATGAGAATGTAGCAGCTAGTGATATTACACATTGGTTAGCTAAACGCTGTGATGCCTTGCGGTTGCCACAGCCTATATTTGACTCTGAACACTTGTGGACTGGTGGTTGGCATTATAGGGTGTGACTTAGAAATACGAATGTGGGTCCCATACACTTACCTAATAGTTTGTTTTTAGGTAGGGAATGGGAGCATTGCTTCTATGTGGGGCAGCCTTGTACCTGTTTTAAATGTGGCTCCCCTTCCCATCTGAGGGCAGCCTGTGATAGACTACGATGTTCCCTTTGTTTATCTTTTGGCCATGCTAGTGCAGATTGTAATTCTGAACTAAAGTGTAACCTGTGTGAAGAACTAGGTCATGGTTTTAGATCCTGTCCGTGGGCTTCCCATAACAGGGAAGATAGCCCGGATCAGGATGTGATCCTTCTTAATGCCCAGAAAAAGGATATTGCTACGGTGAAGTCCCTTTCTTCACATGTTAAGGTAGTCACTGGTCCCCCTTTATGCCCTGATATTGCGGTGTCTGCTCCCCAGTCAGTGGTTTCAATATCTGACCCTTCCTCTGAGCCTTCTTTACAGGAAGTTCCACAACCGGTTGTACAGGACCTTTCCTCTACGCCCCCCTTCCCCTCCTCCTCTTTCTGTTGTTTCACCGGTTCCTGCTGAACCTGTGCCTGTCCCTGACAAACTTCTGGATATTATTATTGTGCCCCCTCCTGAGCCTAGTGTTCAGAAAAGAAAAGCTCAAAAACAGACTACAGGTAGGGCCAAATTGGCTAAAGCGTCTTCTCCTGGTGGCTCTGTTCCCTTAAGTAATAAATTTGAGGTCCTGTCCCATCACACTCAATCTTCCGATATGGAAGCTGATTCTGACACCTCCTCACAACCTATGGTATCCTCTGATTCTGAGAATGATAAATCAAAGGAGTTACCTATGGATACTCGACCCTCGCGGTCAGGGGGAGACCCTGGAGAAGTACTAGAAAGGGAAGGGTTACTTGATGTTGACTTATTTTTATTTCGACCCTTTATCTGATTCTCTTTCATCACCATGGCATTTCATCTCACTGTAGCCACCCTCAATGTGAATAGTGTGAAAAATGCTCGTAGGCGCCTGATTACATTTCAACTTTTGAGTGATTTGGCGTGTGATATTTGCTTCTTATTCATGATACACGTCTCAATACCCTTCCTTTGGTTAATATGGCCAAAAAGCTTTGGCGATGGGGTCCTTCTTTTTTTTCATTAGGATTAGACACATGTAGTGGTGTTGGGGTGTTGTTTAGGGGTGATGTATTTCTGTTACCAAGTTGGTTGAACTGCTTATGGGACGGGCCTTAATATTGGATTGTACTTATTTACATTACACTTGGAGATTAATTGTGATTTATGCACCAGTTATGAAGAAAGGTCGAGTGGATCTCTTTCATGAGGTGCAGCCTTTTTTGTTCACGTCACGCTTTCTCACATGGGGTGATGACTTTAATTGTGTAGTGCATAAATCAGATCAGGGGGCCCGGACTGATAAGAATTTCTGTGATACACATTGTCTCAATCACATTATTGTCCAGGGTCGTTTACAGGATGTTTATAGGATTTGTCATCCTACTGGTGGACGTACTTCTTTTAAGGGCTCCTTATCCACTAGGATTGATTTTCTTTTTGTCTCTGCAGCTTTGAGGGTGATTAAAGCTCAAACCATTCCAGTGGAGATTTCAGACCATAATGTGGTAACTGCCACATTAGGGGTAGGCCCTCATGCTAAACTGGGTCAGGGATATTGGAAACTGAATTCTTTACTGCTACTTGATGACAGGTTTTTGGCCCAAGTTCATGATTTGTTGAAGCTCGTATGTCACTATCTGGACTTTCCAAAGATTTGTTAGATTGGTGGCTACTCACTAAATCTGAAATCTCTACTTTGGCTAGGAGGACATCTAAATATGCTGCAGTGACTAAATATAAGAGATATTTGTCTCTACGTATGCAGTTGGAAACTTTATATTCAGCTATACACTCACAAGGTTTTTCTTTGACAGCACAGGTACAGAATGTAAAACAAGAAATGGCTGCACTACAGTATACTAGAGCTACTTCCCTGTTACATGAACATAGGGTTTGTTCTGCCAATAAATCTGCTTTGGGGGATGTTTTGGATTGTAGTCATAGGCATTCTGCGGATCGCCTTCTGACTGAAGTTGTGGATACTGCTGGTACTAGTTACACTGCATTTCCGGATATCTTGCGAGCAGTCTCCTCACATTTTTCAGACTTATATGCTGCATCTCCAGTAGATAGAGCTGGTGTAGAACAATTCCTTTCCCCTCTCCATATTGCCCTTGTTCTGATATACTATTACGGGCTTTGAGTTGCTCTGATTAGTGTTGATGAGGTTAAAAGGGAAGTTTCCCATTTACGGAATAACATGGCGCCTGGTATTGATGGCTTGCCTGCAGAATTTTATAAAACCTGTAGTCCTTTGGTTTGTGATGTGCTCACAGTAGTGTTTAATTGGGTTCTGCAACATCACACTCTCGATTTCCATTTTTGTACTTCAATTCAGATTTTGTTATATAAGAAAGGTGATAGAACTTTACTTTCCAATTGGAGGCCTTTAAGTCTCCTTAATACGGATTTTAAAATTTTAATGAAAATATTGAATACCAGATTGTTGTCCATAGCTCCACACTTGATTTCCCTACACCAATCCTGTTCAGTACCGGGCAGATCTATCTATAATAATCTCCTTTTGCTTCGGGAACTAATAGAGCTTGGTAAAGTTGATGTTATAAAGGGTTTTCTTATGTCCATGGATCAACAAAGGGCCTTTGATCAGGTCCCTCATAGTTATTTGTTTCAGGTTTTATGAACCTATGGAGTTCCTGATCACTTTATAACCTGGATTGCTTTGCTTTATAGTCATGCTTATGCTATGCCCTTGGTAAATGGTTATTTGGGTTCCTATATCCCTATTCGTCAGGGGGTGAGACAAGGCTACCCTCTGAGTCCATTGCTTTATGTTTTTAGTTTGGATCCACTTTTATGTACAATTGCCCAAGATGTGTGGATTCTTGGTATTGCTTCCCCACATAGTACCCTTGAGGCCAAAATTTCGGCTTATGCTGATGATGTCTGTGTCTTTGTTGCTGATTTGACCGCTGGAGAAAGGTGTTACATCATTTTTCCAATTTTTCGGATGTTGCAGGTTCCTCCCTTAATAAATCTAAGAGTTTTTTTATCCTCTGCATACTGCCATTCCTCAGGTTACGGAGCTGCAAAGCGTTCCTGCTGTACTGGGCCCGGTCCGAATTTTAGGTATTGATTTTGGTAAAGGTGATAATGCGTTACTTAATTGGTCAGCTAAAATTGAGGCAGTTCAGTCCAGAATCAGATTATGGAAGTCTTGGCAACAAACTAAACAGAAAAAGATTATCATTACTAAATCTTTACTTCTCCCTCAATTTTTATGCCTTAGTGCAGTATACCTCATTCCTTCTGGTTTGGAAGCCACTTTATTGGGTCTTTTTTTTTCAAATTATTTGGGGGAGTCACCTAAATCCCATTAAAAGAGATGTGTTGTATCTTCCTATTGCACAGGGTGGTTTGAATTGTGTGAATCCGATTCCTTTTTACCATAGTATTTTTTTTCATTGGAATTTACTAGACTTTAGTCGTCCACACTCTGTGTTATGGGTGATTTATGCGTATGGTTGGTTACCTAAATTGTCCTCAGAGTGGCGAGGCAGGCAGAAAAACATACACACTTCTAGTTACCCGATTTATGTCAGACCTGTGATATCGAAACTTAATAGATGGAAGTTACTTCCATTGTGTGTATTGCAAATCGGCGTAAATATATTTATGATGTCCTACAATCTAAAGCACATTCCATAGTCCCCATTTTTAAGGATGTACCGGATGGTCATGTTGATAACCTCCTTAAAAGTTTGGTAGATAAATGAATTCCACCTAGATTATGGGATGTTTTTTGGCTTAGTTGTCATGGGCGACTCAGTGTTAAGGGGAATTCAAAGCATAAAATGGTTACTGAATGTACTTGTCCGAGGGATACGTGCATTAATCAGGAGGAAACAATGTCCCATTTTTTTGTTTCCTGCCCCTTTGTGCAATAATTCTGGATGAACCTTTCTGCCCATTGGAGCCAGCCTTTCTGGCAAGCTGTTACATATCTGGAAGTTGTGGGAGGTTTTTTACTACATTCTACTTTGTTGGATGCAGGTGTAGTATGGCTGCTGTTCGCTATGTTCAAGTTTCATTTATGGCATGCCAGATGTCATCTTACTCTACAACAGTTATACCACTCACCACTTGAAGTTCTTCAACATGTTGGACATGATTTGTTGTCAATGTGATTCTGAGGCATAATGTTTGTCCAAAATGTATGGCTTATGAGGTGGAAAAAGTTCCTTTTGAAAGACAAAATAGGTTGAATCATTATGCTGTCAGAGATGAGCATTACTGATATTCTCTTTGTTATATTTTTTCTTATTTTCCATGAATTGTATTATGTTTTCTGATTTATTGTTCTGTTTATTAATAAAAACCTTCACCTACTCTTTTTGATAAGTGCCATGGGATCTTTAACATCCACCCGAACTACCACCAATCCAGGCAGCTGGGACCTTGGTTTAACGTCTCATCTGAAAGACGGCACCTCAGAAGTGCAGCACCCTCTCATGCTGCACTACAGTGTCAGTACTGGGATATTAACCCAAGTGCCAGATGTGGGAACTGAACCCACAGCCCACTGATCTTCTGGTCTCAGAGGGCGAGTGTGCTACCTGCTGAGCCACTGACACAGACAGTTCCTTCAAACTCACATCCTCTAACCAACTGCTGAATCTTTTCAATGCCAAAACTTATCTTCCACATTATTCTTATATACATGCATTCCCACTGTGGATTTCTGAGTAACATCAAGTCAAAGAATACCAAAAAGACACAGTAGCGAGTAGTGTGAATAAAGCTGATGTGCCAAGTCCCATTAAGTGGTTGCCCAAATTAACACTGGGAAATCATTAGTGTTGACCATGGAAATTGTGTGAGTTCCTTATGCAAGTGCATCTGATTCTTCATCCAAGAGGTCAAGGGAAGATTTATACAAACCAATTCATAACATGTGACAGTACATGTGCATGTGTGTGTGTTGTGGGGGGTTATCAACCTGCTAAAGTGTTAGTGTAAAGCATACTATTTTGGCCACACAAATTAAAAATTTAAGAAGTGGACTGGCGAGCATGTGAGGGCAAGACTTGATGTTAATCAGAAATTCACCATTGGTATAGTATATGGGCTACATATTCAGACTGTGCCAGGCAGGGGCACAAGCCTGGGCATAGCGCAACTTGGTTGAGCCAGGGCAAAGTCCAGGTGCTATCCAACGGTGCTGTGCCGTGGCTCATCACAATTAAATATGGCACGATGGCATGCATAGTTCAGCACTGCACCGCACGGGCAGGAGGAGGCTGCACTAGTGTGCTGAGGCGCGGCACAGCAACAGGATTCAGCCGTGCAGCACAGCAGGATGGCGGGGGCATTTGTATGTCATATGCCCTTTCATGTGGTGATCCAATCTCAGTGGCTGCTTGCACCTGGCTGCTGCTGTTGAGACCGATTCCCCGATGCCCCTCGGTGGGCGTCGCACCCGGTCACTGATCGTGGGCATGAGTAGAATGAAACCCTGGTGGTCCAGTGGACTGCAAACCCTTCCCCAATCTTGGGCATATATTAAAATAATCCCTAGTGGTCCAGTGGACTGCAATCCCCTGCCCAATTATGGGTATGTAGTAAAATAATCCCTGGTGGTCCAGTGGACCAATCTCCATCACCAGCTCATGGGCATTAGTCAAACTCCCTGATGGTCCAGTGGTATCCCCCTCCCCTCCCACCCATCTAGTCCCCCACCACTCTACACCCCCCCGGTCAGCGGCGGGTGGCAGCTCCCTGCCTGCAAGCTGCCCAGCCACCTGCCGACTGACAGAATACAGTAGGGCTATATGCCTATTGGTCCACTGCATGGGCCAATGGGCATGCAGTCCATACTGTACTAGACAGTCCTGATATGTGAATAAACACTCATTCACAAATCGGGACTGTGTATTACAGTATGGACTGCATGTCCATTGGCCCATGCAGTGGACCAATAGGCGAACAGACCTACTGTACTCTGTCCATCAGTGGATGGCCAGGAAGCTTGCAGGAAGGGAGCTGCCACCCACCACTGACCTGGGGGTGCATGATGGTGGGGGACTACATGGGCGGGAGAGGGGGGTACCACTGGACCACCAGGGAGGTTGACTAATGCCCACAAGTAGGTGAAGGAGATCGGTCCACTAGACCACCAGGGATTATTGTAATACATGCCCATGATCTGGCAGGGGATAGCCATCCACTGGACCACCAGGGATGTTTGTACTACATACCCATGATCGGCCAGGGGATCGTGGTCCACTGGACCACCAGGGAGATATATAACCTATGCCCATGATCAGGCGAAGGGGTATGGTCCACTGGACCACCAGGGCTTCATATTCACATGGTCATGAACGGGCGAGGGGGACACAATGCCCCCTGGGTAGGGAACTCATGGACTGTGTCCTGGGAGGTCAGGTGGCTACACTCAGCAGGCAGCTGCCGTGTTGCACCCAGCAATATGGCAGCCCACCTGTGGGTGTCCCCAGCTTGTTCCTGGTTTTGACGGGCTCAACACTGCACCCCCCCTGTGCGGCGCAAGGCGGGTTTGTGCCATCATATGCACTGCACATCCCGGGCTGAATATCGGGATGTGCGGCATATGTATGAGCATGCCCCCGGCACTTGTTTTGCATACATTCCTGGTGTGCACCAGCACATCAGGGGTTGCGTAGTGCAACCCGCCCATTTGGATATCACGCCGGGGTGCATTGGTGGGTTGCACATGGCGCAACCCTGTTGTGCCATGCGCAACCCCTTTGAATATCCCACCCTATGTGTACAAGAAGAATTTAGAAGCTTGCGTCCCACCAGGTTTGAATGATTCATTTGACCTGTTTCACTTCTTATGAGTTTCTAGTTAATGTGATGGGCCTTTACATTAAGTAAAATTGCCCTTTAGCATTTCATGCTCTTTGTCATTGCATCTTAGAAAAACAATATTGAAATAATAAAATAATTTAGAAGGAGCAGTAAAATGGTCTGTTTAATGTTTTTCATAGCCACATTTTGCTTCTTGCTGAAGTAATTCATGATATCTTCCACTATGTATAATTTATTTTATTTAATCTTTCATTGGCCAGGTAAGCATACTAGACAAATAAATGCCTATATTCAGGAATGACCGGGGAGGTTACAAGATATATAGGAAAGCAACTTTAACAGTGAGAGAACAACAACATATGGGTAAAGAAACAATAAATTAAAGATCACTGTGTTAAAACAGTATACATATGACACAGATGTACACAATCATGATCTGGGGCACAGCAGGCCAAGGACTAGGGCCCACCAATCATTTGACAGAGGGGAAGCCAGGATTAAGTGCAGTTACAACTTGAATTAAATTTCAAGGTGATCCCACATGGACCTTCTAAAGAGGTATGGGGAGTGAACAGGCACTGGGAGGGAATTCCATAGCCTGGGTACACAGACAGCAAAGTCCTGATCCCCCAAGGCTGTGTGTGGTTTTGGAACAAAGAACAGAGATGAATCACTAGACCTGAGGAGATAAACTGAGTTAATGGTCTTTAATTGGTCTGCTAAGACAGGAGGGATGGCAGTTCTGAGAACTTTATCAATAAAGCAACTCAAGGCAAGGGCACGATAGTTCCCTGGGGATAACCATTTTAATGTATTATAGAGTTTACAGTGATGTGTAAGGAGAGCAGCAGAGAGGGTGAATTAACATGTTATTATAAGCTGCATCCTACTTAGATAAAGTGACCTTAACAGCTGGAGTAAAAGTAAGGAGCCAACAACCAAAGGTGGGAAGGAACACTCCTCTTGCAAGGGTAAGGTGCGCAGCTTGTGTGAAGATGTGTTTGGCTCTATACAGTATGTCAGGTTCAGCTTATTATTAACCATCTTACATACATTACAGATGTGCAAGGAGAGATCTAGCTGGGGATCAAGGGTGACTTCCAGATATTTGAAGGAGTCAGTAATAGTGACAGAAAATCTGCCAGTACTAGCATCATCCAGGTGTTCAGAACAAGATCTAATACTGGCCTGACAACCACAAAGCATAGCCTGCATTTTCTTAAGATTAAGGACTAATATATACAATGTAGGCCAGGATTGGATTTAGCAGAAGTTGGCCTTTAGTTGTGAGTTGATGAATTTGATATCCTTGGGACCTACACCAAGTCATCAGCATAAATGGTGGAGCTACAATGGGCAGGCACCTGGGGTAAATAATTAATAAACAAGATAAGATGGGTCCCAAACTAAAACCCTGAGGAACAGCAACTATGACAGGATTAAGCTCCGAGAGTGTCCTGTTGTACTGACTATTTGCTGCCTGCCCTGCAGGTAATTTGGAAACCAGACTAGAACAGGGTCTGACAATCTAAATGAACATAGCTTGGTACAGAGTAGTTTAAGTTCTACCAGCTGAAAAGCCTTGGAGAGATCTACAAAGATTGCTCAAGTAAGATTACTATGATAAATGGTGACCCTGATCTCAGAGATATCTTAAGCAAGGGAAGTAGCGGTACTGTATCCCTTTTGGAAGCCATGCTTCACCAAGAACAGCTGATCATATTTATGGAGGTACTCCATTAATTGGGAAACCACAGCTTTCTCTAGCAATTTGCTGATGGCAGAGAGTATAGCTATGGGACTGTCATTTTCAAGGCATTTCAGATCCTCTTGATTGAACACTGGGACATCTTTGGCAATCTTCCGTGGGTCAGGGATAACTCCAGTAAGCAGGGATGTATTAAATATGTGGGAAATGAACAAGTCAAGGAAAAGGGCACCCAAATGGATAAACTTTGGTTCCATATTATCATGGTCAGCACTACTCAAGGGGGATAGACTGAGAGTCTGCTGGTTTCACCCACTGATGCAGTCTTAAAGTAAATGGGGGGATGGGATAAGGGGGCAGATGGGGGGGGCAGCGACTCATCCTATGAGTTAGGAACAACAAACAAGGAGATGAGGGCCAACAGGTCAGAGAACTATTCATGCATTAGCAATTGTTTTAGCATTGTTACACTGTTACAGTTTACTCCATCAATAAGCATATCAACAGTTTGATATTTAAGGTAGCCACCCACTACACTTTCAGTATTATGCAAGAATCACCTAGGATCCCGGGCAGAGGTCAATAAGGTAGATTTGTAGAATTCACTCTTGGCTATGTGTATTACAGATGTTGTGGAGTCATCTATACTCATGAAAGTCAAACAGACCATGTATAACCTTAAACCTTGCCCAGCATTTATCCCTAGACTTCATGAGTTATAGCAGGTCACTGTGGAGTCATTTCTTGACAGTATCCCTAACTCTCCTCTTTATAATTGGGACATACGTATCTTGCAGGGAGGAGAAGATATTTAGGAAGTTATTTAGGGCAACAGAGGCATCCTCAGTAGATAGAACAGAGGACCAGTCAGAGAGTACAAGGTTTTTATGAAAGGGCTCAAGGTCTAGTTTAGCCAAATCTCTCAGGAGGATAATCGTAAGGGGTATTTTATACAACGTGATCCTCCAAATACAGTAAGTGGGAGTATGGTCAGAGACAGAATCAGGGAGGGGCCCAGCCTTTGGGATCCTTTCAGCCTTGTTTATCAGAATCCAGTCAAGGAGGATATTCTGGTCACTGGATATGGATCCAGGTAGGGTCAGAAATAAGCTGCTTAAGGCCAATACCAGCCAGCAGGGGTTCATATTGCTTTGCACTTCTTTCTATCCAGTTTAGGTTAAAATTACCTGGTATCAGCAGCTGATCTGTTTACCACTATGTCCACAGTAAAATGTGCTTCTGTCTCTGCTTATGGCAGATATGTCTTGAAAAGTCTTGAATAGTGGTCTAAGTCAAGTCCAAGGGCATTTGGTAATTGCAAGCTGCAACATCAGGCAGAATAAAACTTAACTGTGCTTGCATTGGATGCAAGATGTCTCTCCTGATTATTGACTCCATTGCAGCACATTTAGCTATGGCCATTAAATGCATATACCATTGCTACAGTGATGGTAAGACAGCAAAGACCAGAACAGCAATAGAATTGGCTGTTCGCTGTACTGGTCCACTATCTTACCAATGCCGCTGTCTCTGAGGAGTTCGCCCCCTCCCTGAAATAACTCTGAGTTGGTAATCTTTAGTACCGGGGGGGGGAGTTGTGGGGAGCCAAAAAAACACTTGTTTTCCTGGATGGCACAGTGCCGACTGTCAGCATAGTGCCATTGCTGTAATGGCATTCAACAAGATTCCTGTCAATGCAGCATGGTAGAACCCAATAAATCATACCTACATTAGCACTATATATTAATAAGGTAGCTTATAGACTTGATACCATTTAATTATGTAAAATGTTTACAAAGCTAAATTCACCAGTTTGATCGACTGCCAGTAAACTTATACAATATATTCACTGTCCGACTTTAGTTTGTAGTATTAGTTTAGCAATTTTTAATAACATGTTTTTAAGAGGATGTTTTTTGTTCATCTATGCATTTTTGATTGAGCACCTTGATAAGATATGAACACTTTCTGATGCTGTGATATGAGTATATAAGGGGTGATGTCAACTAATGCACTTTACTCTGAGTAAACCCCTCTTAGCAGGGGTAAAAACTCAGTTCCAGTCCACCAGATGGTCATTTTGCTCCTACTCACCTAAGTCTACATCTTTTTTTAACTATGCTGAATGTTTTTTAAATGCTTTGATTGAAATAAATGAATTGAATGGCAATAATGGTGAGATAGTATCTCCCTGCATCTAGTACAGTGTTCAGTTTGTCAGGTACAGGTGCTTCTCACATCTGTGCTTTTATGAATATATTTTATTCATTGAGCCACTGCTTCAGCTTTACCATGCAGTGGTGGTAATTTTTGTATATCAGTCAGAAAAGAAACAGTGAAAGCAGATGAATTCCAAATGACAAAGATCCGTTTCCATGTAAATTATTTTAACAAAGTAAGCAAAAGAAGCATAAGCAAAAATGTTAAATAGAATAAGAAGTGTACCTACATAAAATCTTTTAAAGTCTTCCCAGAAACCACAGAGGTCTTCATTAAAGGAGAGCCATACAAATGTTCATAGTTAATATTTGAAGTCCCCTTACTTCCATTCTGCTAAAGTGGAAATGTTTTCAAATAAAGGAATACCCTGAATTTGCATTAACTCTCTGTACTGTATGGCCATACTGTCTCCAAGCTGATAGCCATATTGTCAGAAATGCACCTATTGTGCTAGGCAAATAAGGCACAAATCCTACCTTCTTAGCTGCAGTTCTGTGAGGGAAAGATCTAGAAAAAATAAGGATTGTTTGATGTGTTCAAATCAATCAAATGTTTACTATTCAGTAAGCATCATCTTTCCCCTAATTGGGTCACAGTTTCATTTTTTTAAAACTTTCTTTTTACTAAAACCCCATCGAGGCCAAAACATGAAAGGCATAAATTTACAGCACACACACACACATGCACACACACACACACACACACACACACACACACACACACACACATATACATACACACACACAATAAAGAAATACGTGAGCTTACTACAGAGTCAATTAAATGTCAATTATGTGGTGCAGAATGGACATCAACTTCCATTGTCACTGTATACCAGGGGCAGGATTCTCAAAGCTTTCAGAAGGTGCAAACCTTCCCTAAGTCCCCAAAACTCCCTCAGCTATGGAAACAAGGGGAGTTTGCTCCAAATGCTATTCACAAAACCCTCCACAGCTGCAGGAAAAAACACTATGGACTGTGGAAAAAAGTGCAGCTGCGGAAGTCCCTGAGGACAAAAAGGTGTGAGAAGTAAGGCACAGCCCCTGAAAGGCTATTCACAGCCTGTTTTTTCCGCAGCTGAGGAAAGAATGTTACACACAGTGGAATGAGGTGTAACTCTCCCTCAGCACACTGCAGTAGTGCCCCAGCAATTGGAATCAATTAAGGTGGAGGTGTACCACAGGTAATAATATCTAAGACAGTATAGCAGTGGCTGATGTTACAGCACTGAAAGCATGCATTGCCATGATATGGCAACAGGCAACAACCACCAGACCCAGTGCAGCCCAAGATGGAGCCCCACAGGCAGTAGAGCTAGGCCAGCCAGCAGCAAGTGCTACCCCCGCAGGCCACAGGAACACCCCAGGGTGGGACAACCAGCAGTGACAGTTGGCCACTGTGGTACCATGGTATCACTGGTACCTGTGGTGCTGCAGTCATCCCAGCTGAGGGACTGGTTGCAGGTCTCTTTGTGTGTGCTGTTAGCTTCATATTATGGCAGCATTGTTAAAGTCTGCTGCTTCAGTTACATGGTTTTACTATTGCTGTGCCTCCTCAGCCATTTCCACAGCTGCAGATCCGCAGCTGCGGATTCGCAACACTTGCAGGATTTCCTCAGCTGCTGGAATTCTGCAGCTGCGGGACTTTTTGTGGATTTCCCTCAGCTGCGGGATTTTCTTTAAGAATATCATGCAACTGCATTTCCACAGTGCTGCAAACCTTTTTCCCACAGCTGCTTAATTTTTGCTGTTCTTTGTGAATCCTGCCCCTGGTCTTCTGAACCAAGAAACACTATGAGAAAATTTAAAAGGTGTAATCCAACCTTTGCACAGAGAAATAAGAGGGTTCAACATGGTTCTTGTTCTCGCTGTGATCAAAAGGGGTACCCCAGTAATCTGCAAAGAGCAAGGTTATTCAAAGGTACATTATAGAGCTTGAAAATAAACTGCCTCTCTAAAAAAAATGTAAAAAAAGAACAGAAAAGAGGGTTCTAGGATTTGGTTGACTAATCTGGTATCACTGCATCTCAAACATTTATGTTGCTTGTATTTGATTTTTTATTTATTGATTCTATTTATTTATATAAAAGTTGATAACCGGGAAAAGCACCAATGAGCTGAGACTCATTTCCAGGTGTGACTAAGGGAAAGGCAACATGGCAAAATAGTACAGTAACAAGAAACAAGTGTCACGGTCACAAGACCCATAACACTAGGTAACATTAAGGTACAGGAGTGCAACATCAAAGCCCCCCCAAAAATGTTTATCCACATAAAATATTTTGAAGTCTTCCCAGAAACCACAACATAGATTATGTAATGTGATAACATAGATTGTGTTAATTCTCTTTAGCTGATCCAGAACAGGAATTGCCACCTCATGTTCGACAAACCTTGTACAAAGGAGCCATACACTTCAATATTTCTCTATTTTACAATATAACCAGACAGGTATTCATGCCATGCTTTGAATTTCTTTACATTTTACAATCTGTTCATCTTTGAATGGGAAAGAGGTATAAACTGTTTAAAAGTGATGCATTTACACACAGTAGCTAAACCTATATTGCACAGCCTCTTATCCAGTCTACCCAGTACATGTGTCGCTGATCATCCCAAGACATGCTTCATTTCAAAAGATTTACATTCAAGAAAAAGGTGCTTTTAATACTTGAAAATATATCTTCCCCAAATCTTGTCTGTTTAAGGCAAGACCAAAAGATTTGTGTGTGATGACCAATCTTTTGGCACACTCTTTAGCACAAACTCATATATGTGGGATTATAATGACATACAGTGTGAGGTGTGAAGAAATATCTAGGGATTATTCTCAATCTGAATTCTTTCCAGACAGCCACTGCAACAGTTTTGTGTGTTTCCTGATATATGTGAGTCCAGTCCAGGTCTCTAACAATTATACGATCGTCAGTACACCAGTTTTGCTGTATGACTGGAATGTGGTGATCTGTATGAGTTTGTAGAATAGTGTCACCCCGGAGATATGGCTCCCATCAGTGGGCGAGCTATTCTCTGATGCTATAAGCATTAAAAATTCCAGACAGTAACTCTTGCATCTAAAATGTGGCTGGAGGATTTGTGGGAAAGGTCCATATTTGCAGGTACCAATAGGAATAAGATCTAGAAATATTATATGCAGATTGGATATGTGTGAAAGTGTGGAACTCCAAGTCACGATACAGTTGGCCCAGTCATAGTTATCCCTTATCTCTCCTTTTTTTGAAGGGGTTCCCCCACACCACACTGACAAATATGTTGCTAACGCCAATTACGGTGCAGACAACATGCCCCCTGACTTTACAGCACCAGGCATTATCTCTCCCGGGAGTTACAGTGCTAAAGTGCCCTCCTGAGAAACAGTCAGCTTTTGTGAGGGGCTTTGATCCCTGCACCTCCCAGAACTAATGCCCTGGATGGGGCAGAAATTGTGTGGGTGCAAAGGGCAACATGAGTGAGGGGCAATCTAAAATCAAGATCATCCCTGTCACTGTCACCCATGTTGTGATGCCCTCATTGCAGTGGCAAAATGTAGTTGGCAACTTGATGGGATACAGTTTGAAGGAAGGGTCTTCACTAGCTGGAGCAAAAAATGGACATTGTATTATTAGGGTGAAAGTAGAAATCACATTAGGAATGGTGCTATCCCTAATGATATGGTACCAACTCTGTGTTTTAACTTTCGTCCATGGGTTTTACAGTTCTTTAATTACTTTTGGGGTCAAAGTAATAACAGGGAGGAAGGAGAGTTATTGTATGGGAAGAATTACTGTAGCCTCCAAGTCATACCAATCATTATTTAATTTTCGATAAGTCATTCTGGGACCTCTACCAGTCTTGTGGCATAGTGGTAAAAAGCTGAGGTTTAAAATGAGAGTTTTAGTTTTTATTCATATACATTTTGATCTACACCTGAGTCTGTTCTTTAATGTTACACTTTAGTACCTCTAGTTTTTTTTAACATTTTTTTCTGTTTAATAATCTGTTCATCCTCCATGTCAGAGACTGCAGATACTGCCTATTTTGTGTCTTAATATGCAGTGAGGCTGTACACATTCTTATGAGCTCTTCCAATCAATCAGGGTCATAGAAAACATATAAAATCAATCAATTAGCAATCAATAAAAAATTAATTAATCAATTAACATATGATAAGTTTTTTAACACTCACAGGAATGCAACAAAGATATCTGACTACTCTATCAATACGTTTTGTTTTATAAAGTAAAATCCAGGGTACAGAGACAGAAGGCACATGGGAGAAATTGAGGGTTACAATTATTTTAGTGACTTATTTTCTCATACAAATAGAGAATTGGTAATTAAAGCAATTAGACGATCCCTTGATCTGAGGTGCAAAAATCTGAAAGCGTCTTTTTTTTCTTGATTCTTCATGGGCAACCTAGACCTACAGCTGAAGATTTTTGCTTTACATTTACAGGGGTCAATATTTTTTATGATAGTACAGGGAAGGTGTTTTTTTTAGCTTACTTAATTGCTTTACTTAAAAAACAAATACCAACATAAACCATACAGTATATCAGGAACTGTGAGTCGTGCAAGAATACACAGCAGTATGTAGTCTGAGTTCATTACAAGCACCTGTACAATCATTTCTGTGACCAGTTTGGTGAAGAATGTGAGAAAAGGATACATAATGAATAATGTCCAGCTATACAGCATAGAAGAAAGCAATGTAATGGTACTCTGCTGTGAAACTATATACTGTACGTAACATCTCACATCAAAACACAGTGCCCCTGAAATTAATTTGTATTTCTTCTGAAATTAATTTGATGTCCCAAGGAACTTGCTACTCACTTCATTAAGTTTGACTGATCACTGCACAGAAAGGCTCGCAAAATAGCCTAATAGATAAAATAGCTTTGTGGAGCAGTACTGTGTTTGAATGCTCATTCCAGGCATAAAATATAACATGCTACAGATGTCTCCTGTACTACATCATATGTGATATCATGGGCAGGCAAGAATTAGTCTGATACACATGGAAGACTGTTACCACACTACATAAGTATAACCATAAACTCATTCCTCATAATAAACAGTATCCCCCCTTCCCAACAAAAAAAATAAACACAAATATATCCATGGTCATTCATAGTTGTCACACAGATACACACACACACACACACACACAGACACACACACACACGCACAGATACACAGACACACACACACACACACACACACACACACACACAGCTTGATTAAACACAAGAACATGTGCAATAGTATGAGTGTTGCACTTCCACACATTTTAGTACAACTGTCTAGTCACAAAATACTCGCTAATGCCATCCAATATGTAATTAGTGGGTTCAAATGGCTTCTAAGATAGGCAGGATAGGATGCACTGCTCTGCCCGTGGAAGAAACAGATATCACCGAGAGGGATCTATTCCATAGGCCATGGAGTGCAAAGCAGTCATAATATGAAATAATGACTCACTCACCTGTGAGAAGATTTAGTGCTTTTATTATTGAGTCAAAACAATATACAGGAATCAAATCTACGTCTAGTTTCAAAGCTGTGAATTGAATCTTGAAACTTTCAGACTGGTTAGTGTTTTGCCCAAGGATGAGTCTTTTGTGGTTTTACTAAGAAATGTTTTAGATTTAACATTATTAAGACAATCAAATGCCAATTTCATGCATGCCACAATTCATTATTTTACCAATTTTATATAACTGGATTTTCACAATCTGATGTACAGTTCATCACTTTTGTGACTCAGAATCCACATTTGTGGGATAAAGACTCATGATTTTGTGAGACATAGTGGTCATGAAAGTGGGGAAAACAAATGAAACATTTGCACAGCCAATTCATTATGTTATTTAATGATGATGTGAAAACATGTTTGGCTGGCTCCATGACACTGAACTATGAGGCGCCCGCTCATCATTCTGGTGACCCAGCTTTGTACCTTGTACCAGGGACCATTGGAGCGGAGACCAGCAGGGAGAGTGCCGAGTATCTACAAGGATGCTGAGGGAGGATATGGTACACACCTCTCCTAAAGTAGTTCCTGATGGTAGGATGTTGGAGACACACTTGATGTTGTGGGTGACCACACACTGCCATGTGCAACCATTACATGGGGGAACAGAGGGAAGAGAGAAAATGGTACATCAGATGACAGCCGTCTGTGTGTCCACCATGCTACCCAAGCCCCCAACACCTTGTCTTGCCCCGATCATCATCCTGAATGTCTAAGATGCTTTTTCACTGATGGCAGAGGGGGAACTTGGCAGGAATAGGCTGGAACTGGAGGGGTGTCACAGGATCTCGGGAAGCCTGGAGGTAAGTGTCAGGGGAAAGGTGGCCAGTTGGCAGTGTGCATGGGGCTTGAAGGAGAGGGACTCCAAGGGAGCATGGGCAAAAAAATATTACATTTGTTTGAAACCATGGTTGAGCTCTGGCATTGAGTTGGGTGGTCAGAAAACAATAACACTGCATTTCCTTAAAGATAGCGGTAAAAAGATAGACAGATAGACAGATAGATAGATAGACAGATAGATAGATAGATAGATAGATAGATAGATAGATAGATAGATAGATAGATAGATAGATAGATAGATACTGCAGACAGACAGATAGACAGACAGTTAGACAGACTGACAGACAGATATCTTATACAGGCACGAGCAAGATGGCTGCCAGGCTGGGCATGCTGTCAGTTAGCACCTTGTGAGCTCTGTGTGAGCTTTGCTTTCATCTGTCGTCTCTACCTTTTTACTTTAGAAGTGCTTTAAAGGTGCATTTAAGCACCTTAAGTGGTCTTAGACTGCCTAAGACAAGTTTACAGTTTAAATTAGCTTTTGTTATAATTTTATTTACATGTAGGGCTAAAGTGGTTTAGGTTGCTGTTGTGTTTTAGTTAGAAATAGAGTGTTTAAGTGAGGCAGGCAGTCTGTTGACAAGGGTAGGTTTTTCTTTTTACAGTAGTTTTAAGTCTCAGTTGCCACTGTTGTTTTACTTTTGCTTTTCTGCCGTTCTGACAGGTCAGAGTTCCAGCAATGAGTGGGGTGTGGACTGGTCATTCTGGTTTCCTGTTGGCATCTTTGGGGGTGGTGAGGACTATTCTCCACATTGGGAGGTTGCTGGCTGTGGTTCTGGCAGGTGGGTGCCGGTATCCTGTGATAACAGTGACTGAATTTGGGTGACTGTCAAAACAGCGACTCATATTCATCACAATTATCATGGGCAACCCCCAAGGGTAGCGACACACTGCTACCACAGGGGTAGGGGAGGGCAACCAGAAAGGGAGGATAGCAACGGGAAGGGGAGGGATAGGGAAGAGGGTTATTGTTACGTAGCATGCCTGTTGCACCCAAGCCAACTATGTGGTGTGGTGGTGAGGGTAGCTAGCTCTGGCACAGCAGGTACTGGGTTCGAGGCTGGGGGGAAAACTTTTGCTGTTGGCTACGGTTGCCTTTTTTTTTTATTCCACAGAGTGTCACCCCCTCCTTGACATGCACCCCCATTGAGTTAGGAATCCTTTACTGTGGGGGTGCAGGAGGCACAGGGGGCACAGCCCCCCAATATAGACACTAGTCTATTGCTGGATGTTTAGTCATTGGCATGTGTATATCACCGAATTGCGTTTTAGCGATATACACTCGCCTTAATTGTGATCGCCGTTTCACGTTCACTATTATGACATAGAACAGTGGGTGCCTGTTCTGCTTGGAAGGAGTTTGGATCTTTTCCTCCACCAGTCTATTTAGTCATCACCAAGAGACACAAAGAAAACTTTTCCCCTGGTCTCATCTATTGAAGTGACTAGGTGTTGTGGTTGGTCCAGAGGGAGGGCTGAAGATCTCTCCTTGGGAGATTCTTGCTCCCTGTCCTGTGCAGCAGGAGATCCTGAAGGTTCCATTCTGCATTTCAGAAAACTACTTTAACTTCTTTATTGCATTTGTTTTTTGGAGGGGGGATTAAGAAACTTGTGCTTGCTGGCTTCTCCTCAATCAGACTCCATGGTCCAGTAGATAGTGGTTTATCCTGGTCTAACCAATCCAATCTGAGGTTAGGTTGGGGGTATTTTGTGGCTACTCTAGGGGTCTCAGTACCTTCACTGTAGGTGGGAGCTAGCTGTTTGTCTTGCCTTCTATGCATGGTAATAGGATTCATTGTGTCTGGAACTGTGTTTATGGTGGCTAACTATACCGAATATGGACAATTTTACTCATACGTAATGGCAGTATGAGTTGAGCCGAAAACCTGCGACACTCAATCATTTAAATTATGCTTAAGTGGGAACTGGTTATTTTAGTTTGTTTTATTTTCCCCCTCCTTTTATTATTTTTCGCTGAATTGTGTAAATCAGGTGTATGAATGATTAGGGGCGTAAGTTGTATTTATTGAGTGAATCGGAGGCTGACTGTGGGTAGTTGGGTGATTTGAGGTGGGTGTTTAGGGGCTTTTAGTATTGAGTCAAGATGTGTAGAGGTGTTTCTATGGTTTGGCAGATCTACACTGGTGACCACCTGTGGCAGCTTCATCCTTTCTCAAGGACCCCATTTGCTCTTTCTGTAGAAGTTCCCAGCCACTACAGGGAACTAATGACTCTACAAAGGAGGATCAAAAACCACAGTGGACGTCCCATGTGTAATAGTTGGAGCGGGGCAGGATTGATGTGGTAAGGACAAGGAAATGTCCAGGGAGGATTTGGAATCAGAACAGTGATCTTCCATGTCTGGTTCTCTTCCCCAGGGCCCTACCTAACAGTAAGTAAATAAGGCTTTATTTATATTTTGGTGCCCAATCCCGGAGGCTCTGGGTGCCATTACAGATAAAAGCAAGGTTGAGGCAGCATAAAAAATACAATTAATCACTAAAACAATAACTTATATAAACTTAAATTTAAAACCTATCAGAAAAATCTTTGTTAAAAAGGTAGTTCTTCAGGCCCCCTTTAAATGCCTCCACCTTTGGGGCCTTCCTCAAGGATTTTGTCAGCAAATTCAAGAGGGCCGGGCCAGCCACCTCAAAGGAGCAATTCCCTGAGGTTTTCAGCCTGGCTCTCAGAACAGTCAGGAGGCCCTCGGTGGAGGAGCGGAGGGAACATACTGGGGTGGCTGGAGTAAGGAGGTCAGACAGATAACCAGGGCACAGGCCATATAGGGAAAGGAATGGGAAAGGGGAAATTGTTTAACCAGGAGAGGCACACTAAGCCAAAGCTTGTTTCCAGGTGCGACCTGGGAGCACAAGGAAGTTAAGTGACTTGCTCAGGGTCACACAGTATGCAAGTGGGGCCGTGGGATTCAAATCCAGTTCTCCAGGTTTGCAACTCAGAGCCTTAAACTGCTGCGCCATACTGCCTCCTTATATAGGGCCTTATAGTTGAGCAAGCCCACCTTGAAGATGATCCTCCACCTGACAGGCAGCCAGTGCAGATTATGTAGGACCAAGGTCACATGGCAGGACCCTGGAAGGCCCACCAGCAGCCTGGCCACCACGTTCTACACTATTTGCTCTCAGCAGAGGATTCCCTTCATTAACTCTGAAGTACAGAGCATGGCAATAGTCCAGCTTGGAAGTCACAAAGGCATGTGCCAGTGATGATAAGTCTTCTGAGGGAATCAGGGGTTTAATTTGAGCAACATTGCTTAGATGGTAATGTAATCCCTAGGTGGTGCTATCCCAAGGGCTACTACCTATGCCTGCCTGGATAGTTGCAGGTTATGGGGTCTGGGTATTCAAATGGGTGCCTCTTCCCAGAGTACAGGGTTGTTAGTAACAAGGCTACCCTGGGAACAGCCCTCCGGTACACTGTAACCCCCTTCTTTCCCCTCTAGTGGTCTAGCCAATATGCAACAACACTTTCACAGTAGCCCCTATTCAGCATACAAATCCCCACACTGTTTGCACTTACCGCCAGGGCTGGTTCCACCAGTTCGACCCTGGAAACCCCCTGTAAAACAAGATTAGACACAGCAAATAACAGTACAGTGCTTTTGGTACAAACTGGAACCACAGTCAGATTAAATGCAAAAAGAGATAGATCTGATTTATTCAGGGGAATTAAACAAGTGAGGGGCATAATCAGGTTGATTGATTTGAAAACTGATCTAGTCAGGCAATTATGCATGCACTTTTAATCCTTACACAGTCACACGCTCTGGGTACCTAGTTGGAAATAAGGTGGGCTAGCCTAGAACATTGCCCGGGGTAGGCCGGTGTTGCAGCTGGTTGGGGCCCTGTGACAAAAAGAAAAGGTATGCACAACCCTTACACAATTTGTAATCCAGAGCCTGAAGACTCAGTTCGTGAAAGGAAAAACAACAATGCAATCAGATGATAACACTTGAGGTTTAGCTGTTGTTGTAGGGAGCTACCCTGATTGTTACTCACGCTACCCAATACGAGACACAGGCTAGATGAAATGGAGACTGCAGGTTGATGACTGATTTGCCAGGAGAAGCAGGGCCCACACGAATCACCGAGGTGTCATTCCTGTTCGAGATGGTTGAGCAGGGAGCTGATTGCTGGGTGAGTCTCTTGTCAATGATGGTTTCTGTGCCTGAAGTAGATGGCTGGGCCAGGTGGCAAGGCCCAGGCCTGGTGAGCAGTTTGGATTTTGAGTTTGGTAGTGCTGGATGCAGCTTCCAGCAAGAGTGGCACATTTACACAGTGGGGAATCAAATCACAACCCACTAACAACACATAGCACATTTATAGTAAAGCAATCACCGTACCACCATTGCGAATGGCAGTCCGGCTGCAATATCAGAGTCTATGAGCAAGACTGGGAATTCTGTGGAAAATGGATGTCCTGACAGGCTGATCGTGTAGAGCAAATCTCCAGTCTTCTTCAGGTTTAAATCTGGTCACTCCCACAAGACCCCCGGTGGCAGACTCCATTTTAGGGTCCCCAAAGGTGCTGATTGGTCCAAATAAGCAGTCCAGGACCAAGATGGTGGTGATAAACAGAACAGTCCATGCTACAATGAAGGCAGGTTAGACAAACTACAATATCATTACCCTCTCTAGGTATACCCAGGTCCCTAGAGAGGGACCTGGGGGTGGTGGTGGATGCCAAGATGAACAGCTTGGAGACTTGTAGGATGGCAGCGGCAAAGGCCAACAGGACGCTTGGATGCATTACTAGGGGGCTCACCTCCAGAAGGAGGGAAGTGATACTCCCACTGTATAACTGCTTGGTGAGGCCGCACCTTGAGTACTGCGTGCAGTTTTGGAGACCACATTTAAAGAGGGACATTGAACTCCTGGAGAGGGTCCAGAGGGGGGCAACCAAAATGATTTGGGGCTTGGGGGATAGGACCTATGGGGAGAGGCTCAAAGAGCTAAATATGTACACAATGGAAGAGAGAAGGGACTGGGAGACAAGATAGAGTTCTTCAGGTACATAAAGGGGATAAATAGGGGAGGAGCAGTCAGGGTGCTCCGAAGGAAGGAGGGGGGCAACTAGAGGGCATGGGTGGAAGCTGGAGGGGGGGAGATTCAGGGAAGAAAGGAGGAGATGCTACTTCACTAAGCGGGTGGTGGAGCCATGGAATGCACTGCCCAGGGGGCTGGTAGAGGCAGAAATGGTGGAGGGGTTCAAGAAGGGGTGGGACAGGTGCAGGGGAAGGGTTCTGGAAGCAAAAACCAGTGCAGCGAGAATATCTGGGACTGGGAAGAGTGAAGCCAGAGAGGGATGGGGGGGCAGCAAAGTCAGCTCCCAGGGTGGTGGCTGACCAAACGAGCAGACAAGAAAGACCATTAGGCCTATTCTGTTGGCATTTTAGTATGTTAGTGTGTTAGTATAATCAGCAAATAAGTACAGCTTCTAAAAGAGCTCCCTCTGCACAAATAGCGATGGCAGAACAGAGCGATTATCTGGCAGCCAGGCAGGACTCAAGCATAGAAACACTCAGCCCCCTCCCAGATTAAATAAGCACCACGTTATAGGCAGCTTTTAAAAAGACAGAGCAGAGAGGCATTAAGGCAGTCTCATACAAACACTTTTAAAATGCTAAGACACAGGATACCAGCCTGGCAGTGGGCATTTATGCACACCCAAGGAAGACTTTCGGGAACCCCATTTGTAGGGGGTTTACAGTAAAACCCACTTTTGATAACAGATGACACCTGGGCATCCAGGGTCAGCTTGTTGTCAAGGATGATGCCCACATTTTTCACCCTGGAGGAAGCCATTATTAGGGTGGACCCAAAGACCAACCTGGTTACCACTATGGAGGCATCCCCATCATTCCATCAACCAGACTCAATCACTAGCACCTCCTTCTTGTCGGGGTTCAGCTTCAACAAGTTTGAGGACATCCAGTCCTGAATTTCGGACAGATAATTATTTAGCAATTCAATGGCACCTTCAGCTCCAGGGGCAAATGACATATACAGCTGGGTAACATCTGCATAGCAGTGGAAACTCAGGCTGTATTGTTTAATGAGCTCTCCCATGGGCAGCATGCACACCATGAACAACATCGGTGAAAGGATCAAGCCTTGAGGCACTCCACACAGCAGTAGCTTCAAGAAGCAGGAGAAATTCCCTATCACCACTCATTGCCTTCTAGCAGAGAGGTAGGACTCAAGCCATTTCATGACTGTTCTGGTGAGTCCGCCATACACTCTAAGGTGATCCAATAGCATGATATGGTCCATGGTGTCAAATGCTGATGTTAGATCAAGGAGTATGAGAGTTTACCATTCCCCTCTATCCCTCACTCTGAGGAGATCATTTTGCATCTGAGCTAGTGCCGTCTCTGTGCTATGCCTAGCTATGAAACTGTACTGGAAAGGCTTATAGATGTCAAAGGCTGAGAGATGTGCCTCTTGCTGCAGAACCACTACTTTCTTGATAACCTTCCCCAGGATTAGGAAATTGGAGACAGAACTATAATTCACCAGGACATCAGGGTCAAGTGATGATTTCTTCAAAAGAGACTTCACCAACACCTCCTTCAAAACATCTGGGAAGTACCCCTCTTAAAGTGAGCACTAGACTATCCTGGCGAACATTGGAGCAATGGCCTTGGCTCCTCCCGTTCTGAGATAGGTCAGGCCAGGGTCCAGCTCACAGCATGTGGGCCACAGCTTTGAAATCACCACAACAACCTCAGCCACCTCGATCAGCCGAAAGTCCCCCAGGAAATAGAAGTGCCTCTGGACCAGGTTGACTACTGTGGGACACATTTTGTCCCATGGGGGAGATCCATGCCTGAATGGAGGACACCCTGTCTGAGAAGAGCAGAGCAAACACTTGGCACAACATGACTGAAAACACTCATTTCGGCTGTAGATAGACTGGAGGTAAGAGTCTAGCCACAGTCCGAAATAGCTGAGCTGGTCTGTTCTTCCCATCAGCAATCTCCCTGAACAGGAACTCTGCCTTCTTATGGTTGACTTCCCCCTGATAATCTTTGTAATGATTTCTCAGGGTCAGTCTATCCTCCATGGACCGGGTCCTCTGTCAACAGTGCTCCAACTTCTGACGGTTTGTCTTCATCTCCTTGAGAGACCCATCAATCCATGGGGGTCTCAAGCAAGAATACATGGGTTATATATGGGTACAATGGCATTGAGTGCCTTGGTAACAGCCCCTTAATAGGCCATTACTGCCTCACCCGTGCCTATCGCACATGCAACATTAATGCCAGAAAAGTCTACTACTGCCAAGAGGCCCTCTGGGCACAATTCCCTTAAAGGGAGGTAGTGGACCATCTCAACGGGGACTATCGGGGTGAACCAAACCAGAACTCCACTGTGCAGTGATAGTCCAAATGACCCAATCAATCTTGATGTCACTCACATCAAGCCCCAGTGAAAATACCACGTCCAAGGTGTAGCCGTGTTGGTGGGTCGCAGAGGTAATTTTCTGTGTCAGACCCAGAAATACCATTGTCTGGAGGAGGTCAAAACTGAAAAGTGAGGATTCAACTTTGATCCATGTGTTGAAATCCCCTGGAATTAACTATCTAGGGGACTTCAACACCCTGTCAGTGATGAAGTCTGCTACCTCCTGAAGGAAATCTTGCCCCTGTCCTGGAGGGTGGTAAATGAAGAGAATGCTACAACCTACACCTGGAACCTCACACACTGCCATGCATTCAGATGATGAAGTAGAACCCACTGGGTGCACAGAAATGTTGAGACTCGATCTAACGCAAATGGCAACTCACCCACCCCTGCATTCCCTCCTCATGCAGTGCACCACCGAATACCCACCAGGGACCAATGCCTCCAATACTGGGCCAGCATCGTCCCCCAGCCAGGTCTCAGTGATGCAAGCCAGGTTGACCAAAGAGTATGCCGATCAAACAGCAACAATATCTATGGCGCATGACATTACAGCAGCAATTTGATGTTGCCACTGTAATGTATCCAAGGGATCACAGAGCACTGCTTTCTACTGGTATAGCACCCCCCCCGAATCAACTCCAACTCAGTGTTGATAATCCTGAAGTCCTAGGGGTGCAGGAGCAGAGCCCCCCATATGGAGGGTTCAAAAACAGACAGTTTACCTGACAGATTTATGCCAACCGCAATTTCTAGTTGACATAAATCTGTCACTGTAATGTCAGTTGACAAAATTCTTGTCGAACCAGTGTTGTGGACCCTGATTGAAGAAATCCAAGTCCACCATAATGGCAGTTTTGTTCCTCATCAACCTGGCATCGCATAACACTGCCTGAAGGGGACTAGCAGAGACTGCAGACCCTCTAGCTACCTGCCCACATGATACGATGGGACCCTGGTGACAGGAACCAAGCATGCTTGACCCCTCTAAAGGCTCCATCTAACTCCAGGGCACCTCCTATTCTATACCACCTTGATACTGTTCATCTCCACCAAACCAGTAGTACCCTGACGCATGCCCCATGTCCTCTACCAATACCCACCTCCAGGCAACATCTCACTACCATTGACAGGAGGGGGAAATCCACAAAGGGGCAGAGAACAAGTAGCAGGGATGCAGTGCAGGTTTTGCGAGGGGGCCAGAGACCTACACACATTTCGACTCTTCACTATTCTAAACTCATAATTAAAGACTTACAGAATTAATAAAAAAGAAAGAAAACCTAACCTAATCACACATTCACCATCCACACTCTAGATACAAAACCAGGACCCCAACCACAATCATACCACACCAACACAATAATTAAATCCTCTATCACCCACGCAACACTCTCCACCCAACCACAATTTAATAAAATAACATAAAATTCATTTAAAATTGGAGAATCAGATGTTTAAGCTGGTGTAAAACAGGTGTGTTGTGGAATTAAAGTTCTTGCTCTCATTGGAGCTAACAACTGTCCAGCAATGTTATTGCGCAGTGTTTATAAGGTTGTCTGAAACTAACAGCTTTATAGTCCCAGCAGAATAATTTCTTCCGTCCAAATTTCCCGTCATAGAGAAGGAAACAGTGCTAGCACCATTGCACCTTTCTAGGTGGCCAACATTATCAACTGCTAGGAACACAGTTATGTGCAGCAAGGAGATTTACAGAAAATCAGAGCAAGATTTAATATAGTACCTTTGGCTTAGTGCTCCTCTCACCAGCACCAAATCGAGTTGCAGAAAAAAGGGGACACGTCATCAGGCTCTTGTCCTCACTGTTATCACCAAAGATGGCTGTAGCACATAGAAACACAGCTCTCACCAGTGTTAACTGTTAGTAGACCACAACAATCTTCAGACCATCACAAAGAATGCCAGTCCACACTGCAAGCATCAGGGACTGACCATGAGCCAATGCAGCAACTGAATGAATTCGGCCAGGGTCAGCGATACAGCCGACATAACGGAAGGCTCTGGGTTATCCCAAGCATGTAGTTGTCCAGCTGGCCAGCACTACTCTTCCCCTTTGAACTGCTCTTTGTAACACAAGATCACTGAGGAATAAGACAGCAGTGATGGAGGGTTCATCACTGTTCCTTAGCTGAGTCTTGTTTGTATCACAGAGACTTGGTTGGGCAATGATGCCAGACCTATCCTGAAGGCATCTGTACCACCTGTGTTTTCCATGGTGCATTGCCCAAAGAGGGATTGCAGAGGGGGTTGGGTGGTCATTTGTTTTTAATCCACTCTGGGACTCACTGTACTCCCCACGAGAATTTTCAGGTCCTTTGAATATGTGATGACTAAATGTGATCCAGGTGTTGGTGGCAGGATCATTCTCATCTACCAACCTCCAGGTGGTGTGAATGCTTTTCTGCAGGAGTTTGTGGACTTTATCTCCAGACAGGTGTTGGATGCCCCAGATTGTTGATGCTGGGGGATTTCAGTACTTGATTCAATGATGAATCCTCATATTTTAGACAAGAACTCCTCCTTTTGATGTTATCACTGGAACTTACACAGGCTGTTACCTCTGAAACTCATCAGCATGGCCACATTTTGGATGTGATCTTCTCATTGGAATGTGATATTAGTGCAGTCAAGGCTGATCCAGTCTCTTGGCTGGATCATCATGCAGTGTCATTCCATGGTGGGGTCCCCTGTTTGGTGGGCAAGTAGCGCGATCAACCTCAGCTGCTCATCCAGCTCAGGTGGTGTTATGTAATGTCAGGTTAATTTGAAAAAAAACAGCGGTTATCACTGATCTTGATGGAACATTGGAACTGGCATGCACCACTGAGACCTGGCTGGATGAGAGTGAAGGTTCCATTCTGGTGTCAGCTGTTCTGGCTGGGTACTTGGTGATTCACCGCCTGAGGCTGGATCGTAGAGGCGGGGAGGTAGCTATATGTCTTAAGTCAAAACTGGCCCTTGTAGATGTGCAGTTGCAGCCACTAGATCCTTCAAATGTATCATGGGTGCAGGTGTCGGTTGCAGGATACTTCTCATATACTGTTCCACTGGGAGTGAAAAGGATTTCCTGAAGGAAGTCATAGACTTCATTGTCGAGATGGTGTTGGAGACTCCCAGGTGGTTGGTCCTGGGGTACTTCAAAGCCTGGGTTGACGATGAATTCTCATACTTTGGACAGGACTTCCTCCAACTGATGATATAATTGGACTTTAAATGGATGATTACCTCTGCGACCCACTAATGAGGTAATTCTTTGGATCTGGTGTTTCTTCTGGGGATGGAGATCTCCAATGTGATGGTGAAAACCATTAAATGGTCAGGTCACCACACTATTGGGTTCAGTTTTGTTGCCCCTCCCAATGGGCCTGCCCCTACGGAGATGCTCCAATGCCTCCCCTTACAGGGACTGATCCCTGATGGTCTTATGGCAGTCTTGGACCTATCCGGGATTCCGAGTGTTAGCTGAGATCAAGAGGAGCTACAGTTAGCCTATAATACCGCTGTGGTGACTGCCCTGGATTCCATAGCTCATGTCCATATTTGCCCTCTCACTCTTCACCCTCGATCCCCCTGGTTTGATGGGACCTTGAAGGAGTTGAGGAGAATAGGGAGAAGGTTAAAGAGACACTGGTGGAAATCTGGCCTGATTGATGACAATCTTAGATTGATGTCCTTTTATAAGAACTATCAATCCATGATCTCTCATGAGAAGGCAGAGTTCCCGTCCAGAGAGGTTGCATCAGTGCAAAATTGACCAGCTTGGCTCTTCCATACTGTACACAGGCTATGCAATCCTATCTATTTCCAGAATTAAGGGAGCTTTTTTGCAGAAAATGTGTGATGAATTTGCTCAATTTTTCACAAATAAAGTTGGCAACATCAGATTGGAGATTGGTACAGCTTGCTCAAATGGGCAGAGCCGAGATTAGTGGAAGATTACAGTCACCTAGTCTGTCTAGTCTGACTTTGACCAGTTGGCGATCATGGATGTTGTGAAGATTATCCAGGGCTTGTGACCGGCTTACTGTAGTTTGGACCCAGGTCCAATGCTTCTCCTGATGGGTTGCTTTGAGGTCATTGGACCAGTCCTGGCTGAGATTGTTGGGTGTTTGTTAGAGACTGAGGTGTTTCTGGACTCCCTGAAGGAAGCAGTGGTACACCCCCTTCTGAAAAAACTTTCTCTCAACCCCGAATGTCTAGCCAACTATAGACATGTCTCTAACCTGCCTTTTGTGGGCAAGGTTATTCAGAAGGCAGTTGTGTCCCTGCTCAAGGAGCATCTTACCACCCATGACATCTATGATTCTCTCCAATCTGGTTTCAGGAAGAGGCATAGTACTGAGAGAGCATTGGTTTGGGTACTTAATGATCTCCTGATAGCGAGAGATCAGAGGAGCCGTTCCATCTTAGTCCTCCTTGATCTCTCTGCAGTATTTGACACCGTGGACCATGAGGTGTTGCTCAAGAACCTGAGATTACTCTGTGGACTGTCTGATACAGTCTTCAGATGGCTTAGATCTTTTCTCACTGGCAGGACGCAGAGAGTGGAGTCTGGGATTTTTTTCCTTGGCCTCTCATGCCCTGCCATGTGGAGTACCGCAGGATTCTGTGCTTTCGCTCATGTTGTTTTTGGTGTACATGCTGCCATTTTGAGACATTATAAGGTGGTACGTGCTGAGTTTCCACTGCTATGCAGATGATACTTAGCCATACATGTCCTTTGTACCCGAGCAAAATGATGCTGTCTCAGTCTTTAATAACTGCCTCTCTGAAATTCAAGAGTGGATGAGTGTCAATTGGCTCAGGTTAAATCCACATAAGACTGAAGTGTTGGCTGTGGGCCCAGGTCATTGGATAGAGGGGGCATTAACTGGGCAGCCCTCTGGGCATTGGCTTGTACGTAACCAGCTGCTGACCTCGGACTGAGTGCGGAATCTGAGCATTGTACTTGATGACTAACTGACACTAAACTTTCAGGTGTTGGCTGTCATAAAGACCTCTTTTTACCATCTGAGGAACATCACTCAGATAAAGCATTTAGTCCCTTCTGATGATCTTCCAACATTGGACCACGTCTTTAGGATCTCTTGCCTTGATTACTGCAATGTCCTATATCTAGGGCTGCCGGGGTGGACCTTCGCCACCTGCAGCTGGTGCAAAATGCAGCTGCCAGGTTGTTCACTGGCTTGTCAAGATCTTGCCATGTCACTCCTGTGCTTCTTGGACTGTGCTGGCTGCCAGTGCAGTGGAGGATCACTTTCAAGGTCGGTTTGCTGACATATAATGCCCTACACACTGAGGGACCATGCTGTTTGCAAGACCTCCTTTGCCCCTATCACCCCCTTCATCCGTACTGTTGATGAGGGATTGCTAGAGATTCCCAGGGTCTGCCTAACTATGTCTGGAGCTAGATCTTTTGCTCATGTAACACCGACCATGTGGAATTCTCTAACTCATCGGATTAGACAGTGCCCGTCCATTGAGGCCTTTAAATCTGCCTTGAAGACCTACCTTTTTAACTTTGCTTTCTCTGAGGCTTAAAGAGGACAGGAAATTATTTCTAATTGGTAGCTGTTTATAATGTTCCAGTTTACCGAAATGATATCCATAAGCCTAAGTGATCCATATGTAACTGTACCTGAATAAAAAGTAACATGAAAAACTGTATTTTGCATTGTTTGTCTTTATGGGCAGCATTCTGTTGCAGTCTTTTCATGGAACCTGTGATCTGGAGTTTTAACTATGTCATGGTTTGAGGAAAGAACTCTATACAGTACATGGTTCTGATAGGACAATAGCTCATGTTTAGCATTCTGTACTCAAACTGTAGCATAGTAAACACTCCAAATTACTGGTTCCAGGAAAAGAACTGTTCAGAATGTTGTTCATAAAAGGAAAACAATTGAAACAGTTTTTCACATCAATGTTTATTAAGGTACAGTTAAATATGGTTTATTTGGAGGTAAGTTTATCATTTCTCTTACTATGAACATTGCTAACTGCTGCCAATTAGCACCGATTTCCTGTCCCCTTTAATTCCTGCAGATTTTATAATTGCTTTTATGTATATGTTTTATGATAATTATGATTTTTAACTTGTTTTATGTACAGTGTCATGGTCTTTTGGAATGGCTTTTTATAAATAAATTTGCTTTGTTTTGTTTTAGTTACTTCCTCTGTGGAGACAATCTAGTACTGTCCAAAACATAATTTGGAGCCTTGCAAACTGCAGAATGTACTGGATGCCTTGAGTATGTTGCTGGCTTATGCACATCATCCTGAGAGGGCCATGGAGCACTATATCACAGTCCTCATGGCCAACTTTGACTCCACTGCATCCCACATTCATCCCTTGATGTCCTGTTGTAGCCTTCCATCGTATTGTGCAGAGCTGTGTCAGTCAAAGACTAAGTGTCAGAGGTTGGTGTCCTCTTGGAGAAGTTCCTGGCTTATGGAGGACAGGTCAGCAGTGAGGACTCATTATGCTGAGAATCAATGGGTAATTAACTGGAAGAAGACAATGTTCCTGTTAAGGTCGATTGCTGCAGAGAATAATTGTCCAGCACAGCTCTTTCGTACTGTTGACAAGTTGTTAAATCCTTCCTGTCTGCTGTCAGATATAGTCTTTTTTGCAGAAAAGTGCAGGGAGTTTGGACAATTTTATCTGACAAGGCGTCAGCCATTAGATCAGGTATTTCTTTGAATGGCCTGTCATGGGCCAGTAGTGGTCTCAACTATGGTGATGTAGATCTGCCTATCTGGGATGCATTCTGACATGTTTCTGAGGCTAACTTACTCTGAGTAGTCTATAGTTTGCAACCCACCAGCTGTATGCTGGATCCAGAACCAATATGACTGATTTTTGGCTCTGGCGAGTTCCTTGACCTGGTATTTACTATGATCATCAATGTTTCCTTGAGGAAGAGTGTTTTTCCATCTGCCTTGAAAAAGCTGTGATTAGAACCCTCCTAAAAAAGCCTTCTTTGGACCCTGACATTCTAGTGACCTGCACGCCTGTCTCTCAGCTTCCATTTCTGGGTAAGGTTACTGAGAAGGTGGTGGAGCAGCTGGTAGACCACTTGGAGACTTTCTACATCTATAAACCTCCTCAGTTGGGTTTTCAGCCCAGTCACAGCACTGGGACTGCTCTTCTCAGGGTGTCTCATGATCTCTTCATAGCAAGAGACTGAGGACTTTGCTCTGTTTTGGTTCTCTTGGATCTCTCATCAGCATTTGATACAGTTGGCCATGGGGTGCTCCACAATTACAAGAGGAACTCTGTGGGTTTGGTATGCAGGGATCAACATTAACTTTTCCTTGCATTAGCCAGCAGGACATGTTGATTCAATTTGCACTAGTCCACAGATGATTGCACTAGCCCACAGTTGTAAAGGTAAATTTTAATCACTAATACAGGAAATAAAGCAAGCCAAGAAAATATTCAAATAATTACACATTTATCCTGCTCCTACATTACTTCCGGCCCCAGCAGAAAACAAGACTGGAATGCCATCATACACAGTGTGTTCCCTATTTCACTGTACCATGGCCTCCTCTCTTTCTCTTTCTATGCCCCCTGAACTGGAGGATAACATAGCAGCATATGTTCAGTCAAGCAGACCTAGCTCTGCACACACAATAGCTGGCATCATCATGCACCCCACCACACTCTCACAACCACCCATAGGGCAATGAACAGAGTTAGTTAGAGAAAGACACTCTCAGCCCCCACCCTGCGATCAGCTGGAGCCTGGCACTTCTGAAGGTTTTCGTACAGTGTCAAGTGAACCAGGAGCACATCTAAGATTTTTCTGGAAAGGGGGGCTACACAAACCAAATGGGCCTGGGAAAAGGAAAACTTTATGACATTTTTATTTTTAAATGTATTGATTTTAACATGCTGTGCCCCAACAGTAATAAATATTTTCTCAAACATTCTCTTTTCGTCAGGCCTGGGTAAACAGTACACAGGCATAATAGTATACTGCCCCTGTTTCTATGTAGTATGATCTATGCACCCCAGGAATGCTTATTTTAACCTTTCAAAGAATGTGTTTTATTAAACACTGCCTTACTAATGAAGCCCTCAGACTGGCTATCCAAAGTTCAATTGTGTCTATTATTGACTATGGTTTGGTCATTTATGGTTCCACCACAGACACAACCCTACGTCAGCTCACCACAGCTCTGAATAAGACATGCCGCCTACTAACTGGCACAGCATATCTTACTCACACTTGTGACCTTTACGAACAAGCAAACTGGTTTCAGCTCCAGGCTCGCACTGAATATCAAGCCTGCCTTCTGGCTAAGAAGGCAGATCTTGGTCTCCTACCACCAGGTTCCCTTCAACTCTTCAGTCCCTTCCTGGGCACTCGGAGCACACGAAGTTCTGTGAGCCAAACTTTTACTGTCCCTCACTGTCGAACCTCACTGTGACAGTGATCCATTGCAGTTAGAGCTGCTAATTTATTTAATTCCCTTCCTCTTGAGATTGCAATGACTGCAACCTAGGGACCATTTAAGCGGAAGCTGCATCAACTCTTAGTTTCCAGAGCATCTTGTGACTGCTATACCTAATCTCTGTTGACAGCTAAATGCAGTAGGACCTCCCTCTTTTACGATTTGCCCCTGTATAGCCCTGTGCTGCTGCTGCGCTATTTCACTCACAGCACTTCCTCCCTTATCCCTTTCCCATTCCTGCCCTCTTTTCATCCTACCTCATCCCCCCCTTCCGTTACCCCTCCACTCCCACTTTCCCCCTCTCTCCTCTGTTTCCTCACCTTGTTCTCTTCCTCTACCCCCACCCCGTGGGTCTTTCCTGCTCAAGCTTCATTGTGGAATCTCCCTCCTTGCACTTTTTTTTCCTTCCACCCCCCAATTCACCCCCTGTACTTTCTCTCCTTGTAAGCCCTTTCACGCCTCTTCAGACAAGGCCACTGGCTGCACTTGACACAATATTTATCTTGCCATATTGTTCTTTTGTTTATGTAAATATTTTCCTCATGTTGTACTACTTACTGAAGCCATTGTAATTTGCTATTCTTGTGACTTGGCGTGGAACCTCTGTAAGAGAGCCCTTGGGCTCAAAGGTCTTTCTGATTTGTTAAATAAATAAAACTAAATAAATAAATATTAAGGTATTTTGTACTATACCTGCTCCAAAGCTTTGTTTTAGGGTGAAAGGTCATGTTGAGTAGGATAAGGGTGGGACTGTATGGATGGTCTTGTTGGCATGATTCATTTAGAAGAGCAGGGGACATAGAAACATAGACTTAAACAGCAGATAAGGACCGCTTGGCACACCCAGTGTGCCCATTTCCCTACCTATTGGATAAGCTGCAAATCCTAGTTTTACCAACAGCCTACTTCCTCTTCCTCCTGCCTCCCACTAGAATTGTCTTATATCTATCCCTGGCATTCTTAAATTCCCCCACTTTTTGACCCCATGACCTTTTCAGGAAGGCTGTTTTTTGAGTGCACCACCCTCTCCCTGAAAAAATACTTCCTCATGTTGACTCTGAGTCATCCCCCCTCTATCTTCAAACTGTGCCCCCTTGTTCTTGCACATCTCTTTTTCTGAAAGATGCTACCCACTTGGCCTTTGTTGATTCCCTTGAGATACTTGAAAGTTTCGACCATGTTCCCCCTCTCCCTCCTTTCTTTGAGGATATACATATTAAAGCTCTTTTCGTCTCTCTTCGTATTGCTTCTTGTGCAGACCCTGCACAATTTTAGTTGCCCTCCTCTGGACTTCCTCCTTCCTGTCTATGTCCTTGCAGAAATGGGGCCTCCAGAACTGCATGCAGTACTCCAGGTGGGTTCTCATCAACTGTCTGCACAGAGGGATAACAATTTCCTGTTTTCCACTGGTGATGCCTCTTCCTATGCATCCCAGTATCAATCCAGCCCTCCTTACTGCCTTCGCACATTGCTGTCCTACCTTTAATGATGATTGTTAAGGTGCCCTGAGCTCTGGAAGGGCACCTGGTGCAAATAAAGGTTTACTTACTTATATATTTAGGTCATCTGATAGGACTACCCCCAGGTTTCTTTCCATTTTTCTTGTTGTTAATAACTCCCCATCCCTTCCATTGTGCACTCTTCTCTTGGGTTTTTGTTTCCAAGGTGCATTACTTTGCACTTATTTGCATTGAATCTATGCTGCCATGCTTTTGACCTTTCCTCCAACCTTGCCAAGTCCCTTCTCATCCTTTCCACCCCCCCCCGTGTAGCAACCCTGTTGCAGATCTTTGTGTCATCTGCAAAGAGGCATACTTTTCCTTCCAGTCCCTCCGCCTAAGGGAGACAGTATAGTGCAGTGGTTTAAGGATCTGAGCTGCAAATCTGGAGACATGGGTTTGAATCCCACAGCCCCCACTTGCATACTGTGTGACCCTGAGCATGTCACTTAACTTCCCAGTGTTCCCAGGTCACACCTGTAAACAAGCTTTCAGCTTAGTGTGTCATTCCTGGTTAAACAATTGGAAATGTCACCTATAAAGACATTAAAGAGGACTGGTCCCAGTACTGAACCCTGCGGTAACCCGCTAGTAACCCCCCTTTCTTCAGAGGTGGACTGCATTTACTATTACCCTCTGCGTCCTGTTGTCCAGCCAATTTTTTACCCAGGTTACCACCCTTGGACCCACTCCCAGGCTGGCTAACTTGTTTATTAATCTTTTATGTAGGACTGTGTCACATACCTTGCTAAAGTCTAGATCAGCCATGTCCACAGCCCCTCCCTGGTCTACTACTTTGGTCACCCAGTCAAAGAAATTTATTAGAGTCATCTGACATGACCTTCCCGCTGTGACTCCTACAATTCCCAGTAATGGCAACAATGGGTCCATAGATAGTAATTTCAGAGTATGGTCTGCAGTGGTGTCCAGGGAAAGTACAGAGTTGAGAGATTTGAAGGGGAGAAGGAGAAGCCGTGGTGAGGCTGGAATAAAACCCACCACCTGCAGAGCAGATCCTGTATACTTCTTAGCATTTTGTCACTGAAATGTTGAATACAGACACTCAAAATGTTGGAAAATGTAGGGAATGAACAGCATTGAGAGATCTGAATGGCAGCGGGAGCAGGTATGGTGAGGCTGGAATAAAACTCACCACCTGCAGAGCAGACCCTGTATGCTTCTTAGCATTTTATCAATGAAATGTAGGATACAGATGCTCAAAATGTGGGGAAATGAGGGTCACTGATCTTAATAATGTGCGACCAATTGTCATATAGAGACACATTCAGAAACCTGGAAGCTAGTGACTTAACAGCTTCTACCTTTGATCACACAATGGACACTAGAGTAGCCCTCAATAAGGCCTCCACCTTGTCCTTGGTTGTGACCACATCATGCACACCAACAACCTCTACCAGCTGTCCAACTAGCTTAACTTCGATAGTAGGCTCAATTACCATGACTACCTCTTGGCTATAAAGATCTCTGCAGGGCTGTCCTCCCCCGGACTCTCTGCCCTACTGCAACTGGCTCCCCTTGCATTAGCCACCTGCAACTCCACTAAATCCCCTTTCCTTGTTCCCCACTTCAGAATCTTACTTGGCCAAATAACCTTCTGCTACATAGCCCCTCTTTGGATCAACACCACCCCTTGCTCCATAACCTCAGAAAGTAAGGTCAGCCAATTTAAAACCCTCCTCAAGGCTCATCTTTTTTTTTTCTCAACTCTGTTTATGCTCCCTACCTTCGGGACATCTCTTGGGTTCCCATCCTCAGCTGCACAGCTCTACCGCCTGTCTGAACCGTCCACTTGCTCAGGATTCCAGGCTCTCCCAACCCCTCAGAGAGGCCTCTGAATCCCCAGAGTTTGGTGTACCAGAGCGGCCGACATTGGACATGTGGCCACAGGCTCCTGATGGTCACTGTCACCTCACCTGCCAGTAGGGGGATATTTTTTGTACTTGAGTGTTTCACCCTGAAGCTTTGGAGATGCAATGACATCCAGCTTGGCTGGTGCATGCTTCTGTACACCCCTCCAAAAGACATCTGCCACAGCTTTGCTCCCCAGCAGACTTGCGTCCATGCACTGCAGTACCTCCAGCCTCCGCTAGAGGTCACGAGTGCAGCAGCTTGTGGAAACCCCCCTTCCTGAGGAAGGAGAGCTGTCTGTAGGATGCTCAATCCTTCCCCATCCCTGCCAACCCCCGATGACCCAGGCTTGTTCCCGAACCTGGGTCGCTGGCGTGGCACAAGGTGTGGTGTCCAGTGCCTCAACCTTCAGTGCCACCGGGCCGGCAAGGCTCATCTTCAGACCACTAATGTCTGTGACTGTCCGAAGCCCCCCCTCCTCTTGACAAAGAATCTCCTCCTGCACCTCCCCCATCCCTTGCTCCTGCATTGTTCCCATCAAGAAGGTCACAACTATCCTGCCCTTGGCTGGTAGTAGTTTGTCACTGCTTGACCTTGAATCTCTGTTATGTAACCAACAGCTTAATCCATCAATTGTCTATTCTCCTGAAACTCTACTTTATTAATAAATTATGTTATCCACATTTGTTGTGTAACTTGTTTTACGACTTGGAGCCTTTGTAAATGAGTCGCTGACTCAAAGGTTGTAATTCCGAAATGTTCAATAAATGAATAAATAGACTAGTTGAACGTTATGAATGGAGTGATAGTTACTTACATTGAACCTTTTGTGGGATCCCTTTCTTGAATTGCCAGATAACAGCAGCTTTTAATGGGCTGTTAATCACTATAGGCCATCTGCAACACTGAGACAGATTAGCATGAGGACTAGTGACTGCTAAAGTAGGGATATTTTTAACCTCATTAACAGCCATGGAAAATGTTCACTAGTCAAGACAGACAAGTAGAGGGTTAGCTGCACTAGCTCTGGTCAATTTTCTCTATGTTTCTGGCTACTAAAACAATGTTAAAATCAAACCCTGCTGGCATAACTCTTCACTGATTCAAGTCCTACGTAACCGGGATAATGCAGCAGGTAGCACTGGGTAAACCTCTAAGGCCTCTGTGTTATCCTCTGGAGCTCCTCAAGCCTCAGTCCTAGCCCACCTATTGTTTTTTGTGCACTTGCTGCCTTTGGGGCAGATCATTAGGGGGCACAGTGTTAAGTTTCACTGCTATGAGGATGATACTTAGCTGTACCTGTCTTGTGCCCCTAGTGAAGATCTTGTGGTTTCAGTTTTGGGATGATGTTTTGCTGAGATAAATGACTGGATGGTTTTGAAATGGCTATGCTTCAACCCAGGAAAAACAAAGGTCATGGTCACTGAACTGGGATGCTGTGGCTCGGTGGCTTTGGAAGATTTGGCTCTCCCTTTGTGAGAGGACATTCTTTCATGGCCGATAATATGGTAAAGGGTCTGGGGGTCATTTTGGACTGCAGACTGATGTTAGAACAACAGATGTCAGCTGTGGTATAATCTGGCTTTAACTATCTCCAAAACATCACCAGGATTGAACTGCATGTAGCTCACATGGACTTGGTGACAATCATCCATGCTTTTGTCACCTCAATGTTGGACTATTGCAACACTCTCTACCTTGGGTTATTTGGAGGTTTGATGCACTACCTACAGTTTGTCCAGAATGCTGCAGCCTGGCTGATAATGGGCTCCTCACGGAGTAACCATATAATGCTGGTTTTGTGGATCCTGCACTGGCTAACTTTGTGGTGGCACATCACCTTCAAAATACGCTTATTAGCTTGCAATGCCCTACATGGTTTGAGTCCAGACTACTTGAAAGATCTTGTTCTTTACTGCCCAGTTTGTCCCCTCCATTGCACCAATGCAGACATCCTAGTTGTTCCCCATTCCTGGTTAAGACTTTCAGGATACAAAGCTTTTGTGGTGGTTGTTCCAGTACTTTGGAATTCATTATCTGCTTATATCCTAATGGTTAGCACAGTGGAGGCCGTTAAAGCAACTCTTAAGACCTTTTTGTTTGTACAAGCATTTCCAAGTAAATTCATTTTATGGTTTAACTGACAGTCTTATTTATCTGATTGTATTTTAAAGGAAAGTTTTTAATTTTCTATTTTATGTACAGCACTCGGAGCCCTTGGGAATGGGCACTTTATAAATAAAGATTGCCTTGCCTTGGCTACCGTCCATAGATAGATAGCTTAGATAGATAGATAGATAGATAGATAGATAGATAGATAGATAGATAGATATTGTTAGTAGGTAAACAGGCAGAGGGACATATGTATAGATAGACAGACAGACAGACAGACAGATAGATAGCTAGATAGATAGATAGACAGAAAGACAGACAGATGGAAACTTTCTGTAGATAGCCAGACAGAAAAGGCAGACAGACAGACAGACAGATAGATACATACTTTAGCTACATAGATAGATAGAAACTGTCTGTAGATAGACAGAGAGATAGATAAAGACAGATAGATAGATAGATAGATAGATAGATAGATAGATAGATAGATAGATAGATACTGTTAGTAGGCAGACCGGCAGAGAGACAGATGTATAGACAGACAGACAGACAGCTAGATAGAAAGACAGATGGATGGAAACTTTCTGTAGATAGACAGATAGACAGGCAAACAGGCAGGCAGGCAAACAGACAGACAGATACATACTGTAGCTACATAGATGAATAGAAACTGTCTGTAGATAGAAAGATAGAGAGAGACAGAGATAGATAGATAGATAGATAGATAGATAGATAGATAGATAGACAGATAGACAGACAGACAGACAGACAGATGAATAGATAGAAAGAGACACAGTGAGATGGAGATAGATAGACCAACAGACAGATATAGATAGAAAGACTGACAGAGAGATAGGTAGATAGATAGATAGATAGATAGATAGACAGACAGATAGATAGAGACAGAGAGATGGATAAATACATATTTTATATACAAATGACACTCTGAAAACCAAGGCAGTGTACAAATAACCTTTATAAACAAATACAAAACAAAACAAAATGAATAGAACATATTACAAAATCGTAAAACTGCAAATTCAATAAATACTCCACATACATACAGCATTAAATATAAAAGATAAACATTTGTGTCTCTAATACTAATAACAATATAATGTATGGACAGTATCTATTAACCCTTATTTTCAATCGGTTTATAAGCTGATAATACCATCGTTATGATATTACTATACTGTAAACCTTGCTTAACTATGCCATAATGATGTGATGGCAGGATCGAATGTCACCACCTGTCAAAATTCTTGGAAAGAAAAGGTGATCTGTGGCTTGGACATTTGTTCAAAACACACACATTCCATTCAGACAGTTACAGACCCGCTGCAATATAAATCACAATGGCTAATTTCAGCACTTCAGTTGCTCACCATACAAAGCAGGAGGCACTCATAGCCAAGCTGGAAAACAAAGGCACATTGAAAAAAAATATTATTTTTTTTTTACCACAGAGGCTAGTTTTTCCATACACTATAAAGTACAATGCCTGAGTAACGGTGGTCAACCACAGATGTAATCACCTCTTGCATTTGCCAATACAACTGTAAACCTCTTGAGCTATACTCTCAAGGTTTACTTGGTAATCCTGGCAACTGCTTGAGGTGATTACATTGTGGTTAACCATTGTTACTCAGGCATTATCCTCTATGATAATGAAACCTAACTTGTGAATTAACACAGTTTGTTTCAATAAATACTTCATATATTTGTACAGATCCTTTTTTGTTCATACATTAGAGTAAATGCCTTCAAGAAGTAATGAGCCAGTCACAAAATGCTGGTGCTGTGTAATTAAGTGGTGATTGGACTCCTGTATAAACATTAACATTTCTCACTGTTGAGTCGGTCATTTTTCCATATTGTGTATTGTCCTATAATGTTGTGCCTCTTAATGGTGGTTTAAAAAATATTAAGACCTACAGTCATCTAACAAGATGTATCCTTTTACTTTATGACAACTTAAAACTCACAACAAATAAGCAATAAGACATGACGGGGTGGTGGTTGTCAGGGGTTAATGCACACCCAGATGCATAATGAGGCAAAAAGAGCTTGCACCAGGTGCCTTCAGCACCTGGAAGTGCATTAGCCCATGACACCCACCATTCTGGAATGTCTTATTGCACTTATAAAAGGGGTACTATGTTACAAAACTACCCTCCCCAAAGATAAACTAAAAGAGTTGTAAAATGATGTAATTTATAGTGTTTAGATTGTTTTTAGAAAAAAAAAATAGCCCATGTTGTATGCCACCATGTGGTGCTGTTATAAAGCATTCAATTGATTCAGATTTTAAGTTGCAAACCATTATGTCATTTTACTATAAAACACCAGAAGTCATTTCAGGCTATTTTCTGTATACCTGTGTAGTCTGTAGGTATGAACAGTGTTTCCCTCACTTGCAGCCCCCTAATGTCATCCTAATTTAAATATAAATGAGGTTGCTTCTCTTTGTTTTACCCTGTTGTAAAAACCTGTTTGTCACCATTCCAAAGGTCATAACCCACTGATGCAAGGCATCATGGGAGTTCATGATGCATACATGCACATGCCAGCAGAAGTTATGCTCTCATTCAGTTTTGTTATATGTCTTGTGAAGTCTGTGTATTCACCAACAGCAATTTTCTTTCTAACTCTGATGCATCATAAACTACAAAAAATGGCAGGGCATTTAATATGCCTTGAAAAATTTCATGGCCAGCATAAAATGAGGACATAGGGACTACAGAGAAAAGCAACAGCACTGACTAACCCAGAGTAACTACTGCAGGCTTTAGTATCATAACATCACACAATTCCTGAATGTCTACATTAGTCAGGTCGTGACCTTTGCAATGGAGTCAAGCAACTTTTCACACTAGACTTAAGAATCTTCATTTACATTTAAATCATGATGAAATTAAGTGAGTGCAATAGAGGGGTAACCCCCCACACGGGAGGGGCTTACCATGTCCACCTCCTGACCATTTTTCCTGCTAGTCTTGATCCTGCATGGAGCAAAAAGAAAGGCTTCACGCGCTAACGTGTACCAGTTGCTGCTGCTGCTATACAGAGCTGAGGCGGCAAACCTCAATAATGATAAAATTCAAAAGGTAGTAATGCGAAAGGAAACACAGTGCACTGTTATTTGCTGATACAAAATAAATTTACTGAATTTTCAAAGTGCACAAGAGGTTACAAACACGTAGGACTTCAGTGTAGTTGCCCCTAGCACCTCGACTACACAAGTCTTCAAGGGGGTAATGCTACTAGAACAAACCAAACTTTAAATATCCAACAAGTCTCCATGTCATAATGACTATACTGTGACAGTACTTTTAAAGTGACAGTGCATTACATACATTCTGATAATGACTAATAAACTAGTATTAGAATATCCTTAATAAGTTTGTTGTAAACAAATTCCTAACAGGTAATAATCACATCTTATCAGTAAATGTATGATAACAGTACATTCCATGTATTCTTATAATAACTAATAAATTATTATAAAGTAGCCTGAGACAGTCATTGTAAACAGTTTCTTATCAAATAAACACTAATAAACAAAGTGTAAAAAGTAAAAAAGAGAGAAATAAGAGAGCTACCACATCCTAATGGTATTTGTATCCTCCGACTAACAAGCAGTATGGCTGCCATACTCCATTGTGGCAAATGCCAACCGTGTAGGTAGGAGCCCAGATAGGACGTGTGAAAAGCAAGGATGTAGGCAGGCATACTCACTGTACACATTTGTGTACAGTTTTTGTGAATCCCTGTCCCAAACCATATGCCTTTTTGTTACTATTATCATTCTGATCTGGAGTGGCTGAGTTAGTGTAGGCTACTGAGTAGTGTCTGCATCTGCTTAGGACATAAATATATGTACAATTATTTTAAGGTTAAATTCATCATTTGATAATCTGATTTGTTTTGTGATGGGGCAGCAGTTCAAAAGGATGTATACCATTTCTAATGAGGGGGCAGCAGTTGGAGAGACTGTGTGCAAAACAAATATTTCTGGCTACACCCCTGGTAAAAAGCACACCTGAAGAGAGAGAAAAATAAAAGAGCAAATTATTAGAGCAAATCACTACATGATTACATTAAATATCTACACAGAAGACTGGAATACTGTATCGAAACCAAATTCTTAATAAGGATTAAAGTGATTCAAAACTCTCCAAAAATAAATAAATATTTTTTGTTATGCAAAAATGGCTTAATATCCCAACTATTGTTTAATCCCTTTGGCTTTACAGTATCCAGTTTAAAAAGCCACATACTTTCTTTTTTTTTTGGTAGTCTGTTAGCCCAGTCTCCACCCCACAAGTCTGCTGCTATCCAGTTAATACCCAGAAATTTCAAGCCGTCTGGTTTGGAGTTGTGGTGGGATGCTAAATGTGTACCTACATGGGTATCATTTCTACCATTGATTATTGACCTCACATGTTCTTGAATACATTGCTTTAATGGTATCACAGTTTTCTCAACATATAATAAATTACATTCACATGAAAGTACATATACTACATGTGTAGTATCACATATAATGAGGTCATTAGTTCTAAATGTAAGCTCTGCTTTCTCAGGGTGTGTATAAACATCACTTTCTACAGCATATTTGCAAACATTGCACCTCTTACATTTCTGGAATCCTTTTGTCCTTTGTGGAAGCAAAGTTTGCATAGTATTTGACACATTTTTTGTTGTCCCTTTTTAGTTCTCGAATGTGTCAACTTGTCTTTTAAATTTTGGCGCCTGCAAAATGTTACCCTTGGTTTGGGTCCCACAGAATACCCACCACAACATCACTTGTCAAAATAGGCCAGTTTCTGTGTATTATGTTGCCTATTTGATCTGACAAGTGATTATATTCAGTAATGAAAGTGCAAGGTGCACTTTGCGTGTTATTCTGACTTTTAGGCTTGAAAAGGGAATCTCTGGGTATTTTTTTCTACTTTTTGTTTCGCCTGTATCAAATGTTCTATATTATACCCTCTTATCTCAAATCTCTCATTCCATTCCTGAGCCTGATGCTCAAAATCTATCTGTCTACTACAGTTTCTCCATAGTCTTAGGAACTGGCTGTATGGTACGGATTTTTTTAGACTTGTGGTGTGGGCACTCTTACAATGGAGAGCTGAATTGATGGAAGTTGTTTTTCTAAATGTTTTAGTGTCAATAACATACTTCCCTTCTTTGTCAATATTGATTTTTAAATCTAAATCCAGAAAATTTAATGATGTGGGGTTCAATTGATAAGTGAATCTCAAATTCAAATCATTATCATTGAGCCACTGCATAAATGCTAAGGCATCTTCTTCTTCAGCTTCCCAGATACATAATATATCACCAATAAAGTGAAATCAAAACTTCACTTTATTGAAAAAGGGATTAACAATTCGATTTAATACAGTCTCAATTTCCCATTTCCCTAGGAATAAGTTGGTATAGCTCGGTGCCATTGTGGCTCCCATGGCTGTGCCACATGCTTGCTGAAAATATTCCCCCTCAAATTCAAACACATTGTTTTTAAAAATAAATTCTAATGCCTTCAATATGAACTCAGTTGGCATCTCAGAATCTATCGGTAGTTCACTTAAGAAAAATTCAACTGCTGCCCAACCCTGTTCACGTCTAAGGGAGGTATACAGCGATTCTACATCTATGCCTAATCATCTGAAGTTCTCTTTCCAAATTATATTACTTAGTTTGTCCAATAAATCTGAGGTATACCTAATATAAGAACTCAGTGCCTTAACTTCAAACTGCAGAAATAAATTAATAAATGTGCCCAAATTTTGTGTTTATTTATTTTATTTATTTATTTATTAGAACATCAGTTTACAAACCTTTGAGTCATAGACTCATTTACAAAAGGCACCTCATCAAGAGAGCAATATATCACAGCAAACAAAACAGTACAGTGCATAACACTTAGATTAACAAAGCAACCAGTGTTATAGGCATTCACTGGTGGTACACGCTTGGTAATAGATAGATCACAGTAGTCATAATATAGGTACACGAGTACCACGTCAGGTAGCAGCCAGAAATATTTTATTACAGTAGTCAGCAGATGTTGTCTGAGACCCCAGGTATATACAGCAAAAGTAGACAGGGCAGACCCAGCCTTGGGGTGAAGGTAAGGAGCAGGTGGGGGATTATGTGCAGTTGCAGCAGCAAGTGCTTGTCAGATGGCTTCTGAGGGAGACCTTGAAAGGATCAAGCTTAGTGGAGTCAGCTAAGTTGGCTGGGAGGGAATTGAACCAGGAGGGAGCCTGATAGCAAAAGGATCTCTGGGCCATAGAGGTCCTTACCCTGGGGACAATAAGGGAGGTTTTGACAGTGCTACGGGTGGAGACTGAGGGTGAGGCAAGCTGCAGGGAGGTGGCGACCCCAGGGGAGAGAGCACTAGCAGGGTCTTTTTTACAAGAAGGCAGGTTTGGAAGTGGAGTCTTTCTTCAAGGTTAAGCAGGTTGGTGGTGGAGTACAGCAGGCACGTATGGGTGTGCCTAGGGGCTCCCAGCATTAGCCTGCAGGCCTTGTTTATAGAGAGCTAGATTCTTGCAAGTGCATTGTTGTCAGCAGCTGCACAGATGGGCAGCCCATTGTCGATTAGCGACAGGACAGAGGAGGTGATTGCCAATCTAAGGGCCTCTTGTAGTAGGCAGTCCCTATGGCAGTATAATAGTCCAATCCTGACATTGGTGGCAGCAGAAAGGGCATTGATATGGGAATAGAAGGAAAGTGCCGAATCAAAGGTAATGCCCAGGTACTTGTAGGTGGAAACCTGCTCAATGGGGTTTAGTGTGCTAGGCAGTATCACAAGGGGGGCACCACTGGCTTTGCTTTGCTGATGTGAGAAGAGCATAACTTTGGTCTTTTTTAGGTTCAGGACTAGCCTTCATGATATGAACCAATGCTCATCTCCATGAAAAGCTTGTTGGTGGGTGGCCTAGAGTGTGTTGGGGTTGGGGTCAGCAGCGAAGAGCACAGCATCATCTGCATAGAGGAGGATCTTACTTGGGCAGGCCAAGGGGAGGGATTTGAGGTAGAGATTGAAGAGGAGAGGGCCTAAAATGGAGCCCTGGGGAGCCCCAGAGCGGACAGGTCGTTTATCAGATAGGGTGCTATTGATTTTTACACACTGAGTTCTGGCAGAGAAGTAGCTGGTGAACCATGCAAGGGGACTGGGTGAGAAACCAAGGCATCTGAGGGAGTCAAGCAGGAGAGGATGGCAAACCATGTCAAAGGCCTTGAAGAGGTCAATGAACATGGCACCGGCAGTACTTCCGGCATCAAGAGAAGTGTGCAGGAAGTTGGAGAATTTAAGTAGCGCAGTTGTGGTGCTGTGACCTGCACAAAAGCCATGCTGTTCAGGGCACAGGATATTGTGCATGGCCAGGTATTCGGCAAGCTGGTTGGCAACTACTTTTTCAAGAGCCTTAGAGAGTGGGGGGAGGATGGAGATAGGTCGATAGTTACCTGGGGATGCTCGATCGCCGCTCTTTAGGATGGGAGTGATGATGGCAGTTTTCCATGTGCTGGGGAACTGCTCCAGGCACAGAGAGCGATTGAGCAGCTCAGTAAGTGGGACCAGGATAGCATCCAACATCAGACGAAGTAGCCTAGTGTCCAGTAGGTTGGTGCCGGGGTTGTTACTACTAATGGCTTTTTGCAGAAGGGTTCTAGCCTCCAATGGAGAGATGGTACATAGGTAGAAAGGAGGTCTCTGGAGAGTGGACAGAGGTGCTACTAGGATGGGGTCAAAGAAGTTACTCAGCAGGACTGAACTCAGGTCTGAGAAAGTGTGGTTAAGGCAGTTTGCAATGCCAAGGGGGTCAGAGCAGACAGTGCCATTAAAGGAGAGTTGAGAGGCAGTGGGGAGCGGGATTTCCCATTCAGCTCCTTTACATTATCCCAAAAGTTCCTAGCTGGCCCCCAGGAGGAGACAAGAGCGGACTGGTAGTATTGGGCTTTGGCCTGTCGAATGGCCCAAGTACACTTATTGCACTCAGCGTTGTATATTTGCTTATCAGCTGGTTTGCCAGATTCCATGGCAATGTGCCACAGGTTTTCTCTCATTTTAAGTTTGTGAACGAGGGAGGGGGTAACCCTGGGCATGTTTTGCTTTTCGGCGCGATTTCTAGTGAAGGGGGCATAGCGGTCACAGGCAGTGTTGAAAGTGCGAGTGAAAAAATCCTGTGCCTCATCTATGGATGGTGCAAGCCTGATTGGGGACCAATCCAGTTGTGAGAAGTACAGTTTAATGCATTGCAGGCCGCCTGGGAGTAGGCGATGTTGCTGGGTGGTTTGTGGTGCAGGTTTGCTGTTGGCAACGGACCAAAAGAATATGACCGGGGAGTGGTCACTAAGTGAGTTGGGAAGTAAACTGATATCGAGCACCCTCTGGGTGTGGTTGGTTATGGTGATATCCAGGAGGGTACTAAAGCCAGTAGAGGGGTTGAATCTAGTTGGGGTGGTGACAAGCTGAGACATGTCAAGGGCGACAAAGATATTTCTGGTTTGGGAGGCCATGGCAGAGAGGCAGTTGATATTCAGGTCACCAACAATTATCTGGGCCATTTTGGGTGGTAGGCCAGAGAGGTAGTCAGCAAACACCTGAATGGTGAGGACTTGCTTTCTGGGGGGAATATAGGCAACGGTGAGAAAAAGTGGGTCCTTACTATGGTTGAGGGAGATTTTTAGCGTGAGGGCTTGTGCCCCATTATCAAGTTTGGATGCTGGAAGTGCATTTCCAAGGAGGGAGTCACTCATGTAGACAGCACAACCATCTCCATGCTTACCCACCCAATCTTCCCTGAAAAGGGTGTAACCAGGAAGGGGGACGAAGGAGTCAGGGGTGGATTTGGATAACCAGGTTTCGATGAGTGCGACAATGTCTGGCTGGTGCTGAGTAACCCAGCATTGGAATGCAACAGCCTTCTTAAGGAGGCTTCAAATATTCATAGAAGCTATGCGGAGTCCTTGAGCCTGGGCAGGCTTGTTCATAACGTTGGGCATGGGGCCAGGGTTTGGATGAATGTCACCTGATAGAAGCAACAGGAGGGTGATTGGGGCATCACAGCATGGTAGTAATTGTGGCATCTCCTCATATGACAGGACATGGGGCCAGGTGCTGGGGTGCAAGGGGTGGGTAGAGTATGAAGGGTGGGAAAGGCATTGAGCAGAAGAGGCCAAGGTATGAGTGGGAAGTAAGAGGTAGCAGGGATGGAAGTGTTTGAGGGTACCGAGGGGGTGAGGTGATCGAGCATCGGGGGGGTCTGGTAGAGGTGTTGCAGAGAATAGGGAGGGTACTATGTGTGAAGGATGATGGTCCTAAATGAGGTGGAGCTGGTGTAGGAAGTAGAAGTAGGACCATAGTCAGTGTCAATGCACTTGATACTGGATGCATTGAGGACGATAAGTTATTTGAGCTCAAGAGAGGATCACCCATTTAAGAAGTTACAGAAAGGCGAGCCACTTTAAGGAGTTGCTGTAATTGACTAGTGTGAGGCCTCAGATGGCATGGTCACTGGGGAAGTGTACTTAATAAAGGAGGGAGGAGGGGTTGGGGGGTGGATGAAAAAATTGTCCAGAGAGCAGTACAGCAAGGTAGTGGCCGAGCTGTGTTTTGAAAAAGGCGCCTTGTGTGCTTCCTTTCCCAGTGGGGATCTGCAGCATCCAATCGGGAAGCAGCCACAGTCCCCAGGAGCCAGACCAATTATGGGGATTGAAGCCTGACAGCTCCAAGCTAGAAGCTGACAAAACGTACCTGCTTTCCTTGGTCAGAGGGTGGCGGGCTAGATGCAGAGGTCCGGCCGCCAGCAGGTAGCAGTGACAGGGCCACTCAGCTGAAGTGGAGAGCCTGGTTTGGGCTTTTGTCTGCTTTCCTTGGTCAGGGGGTGGCGGGCTGGATGCAGAGGTCAAAGTCAGGAAATAAATTATACTCAAACACAGGGGAGGATTATTCTTTTCAGCAACATCCAGCACCCAAGGACAGGGAAAAAGGAAAGGAAAAACAAGGAGAGGCTCGGGGGGGGGGCGGGGGTTGGAAAACAAACAGGAATAGAATGGTCATTGAGAGAATGAAAGAAGAACCTGGCCGACCAATAGTTTCTGGGACAGGATCCATAACACAAAATTTGGGAAAATTTATAGATTTTTTTTCTGCAGTTTGAAGTTAAGGCACTGAGTTCTTATATTAGGGATACCTCAGATTTATTGGACAAACTGAGTAATGTAATTTAGAAATAGAACTTCAGATGGTTAGGCATAGATGTAGAATCTTTCTATACCTGACATGAACAGGGTTTGGCAGCAGTTGAATTTTTCTTAAGTGAACTACCGATAGATTCTGAGATGCCAACTGAGTTCATATTGAAGGCATTAGAATTTATTTTAAAAAATAATGTGTTTGAATTTGAGGGGGAATATTTTCAGCAAGCATGTGGCACAGCCATGGGAGCCACAATGGCACCGAGCTATACCAACTTATTCCTAGGGAAATGGGAAATTGAGACTGTATTAAATTGAATGGTTAATCCCTTTTTCAATAAAGTGAAGTTTTGGTTTTGCTTTATTGATGATATATTATGTATCTGGGAAGGAGAAGAAGAAGATTCCTTAGCATTTATGCAGTGGCTCAATGATAATGATTTGAATTTGAGATTCACTTATCAATTGGACCCCACCTCATTAAATTTTCTGGATTTTATTTAACAATCAACATTGACAAAGAAGGGAAGTATGTTTTTGACACTAAAACGTTTAGAAAAACAACTGCCACCAATTCACCTCTCCATTTTGAGAGTGTCCACTCCTCCAGTCTAAAAAAATCCATACCATACAGCCAGTTCCTAAGACTATGGAGAAACTGTAGTAGACAGATAGATTTTGAGCATCAGGCTCAGGAACGGAATGAGAGATTTGTGATAAGAGGGTATAATATAGAACATTTGATACAGGCGAAACAAAAAGTAGAAAAAATACCCAGAGATTCCCTTTTCAAGCCTAAAAGTCAGAATAACAGGCAAAGTGCATCTTGCACTTTTATTACTGAATATAACTACTTGTCAGGTCAAATAGGCAACATAATACACAGAAATTGGCCTATTTTGACAAGTGATGATGTGGTGGGTATGGCTGTGGGACCCAAACCAAGGGTAACATTCCACATGGGCCAAAATTTAAAAGACAAGTTGGGACATTCGAGAACTAAAAAGGGACAACAACAAAAATGTGTCAAATACTATACAAACTTGGCTTCCACAAAGGACAAAAGGATTCCAGAAATGTAAGAGGTGCAGTGTTTGCAAATATGCTGTAGAAAGTGATGTTTTTACACACCCTGAGAAAGCAGAGCTTACATTTAGAATTAATGACCTCATTATATGTGATACTACACATGTAGTATATGTACTTTCATGTGAATGTAATTTATTATATGTTGGGAAAACTGTGAGACCATCAAAGCAGTGCATTCAAGAACATGTGAGGTCAATACTCAAAGGTAGAAATGATACCCCTGTAGGTACACATTTCGCATCCCACAACAACTCCAAACCAGATGGCTTGAAATTTCTAGGTATTAACTGGAAAGTAGCAGACTTGTGGGGTGGAGATAGGGCTAACAGACTACTAAAAAAGAAAGTAGGTGGCTTTTTAAACTGGATACTGTAAAGCCAAAGGGATTAAACAATAATTGGGATATTAATCCATTTTTGCATAACAAAAAATATTGATTTATTTTTAGAGATTTTTGAATCACTTTAATCCTTATTAAGAATTTGGTTCCAATACGGTATTCCAGTCTACTGTGTAGATGTTAAATGTAATCATGTAGTGATTTGCTCTAATAATTTGCTCTTTTATTTTTCTCTCTCTTCAGGTGTGCTTTTTACATGTCCTATCTGGGCTCCTACCTACACGGTTGGCATTTGCCACAATGGAGTATGGCAGCCTTACTGCTTGTTAGTCCCAGGATACAAATACCATTAGGATGTGGTAGCTCTCATATTTCTCTCTTTTTTACTTTTTACGCTTTGTTTATTAGTGTTTATTTGTTAAGAAACTGTTTACAATGACTATCTCAGGTTACTTTATAATAATTTATTAGTTATTATAAGAATGCATGGAATGTACTGTTATCATACATTTACTGATAAGATGTGATTATTACCTGTTAGGAATTTGTTTACAATGAGCTTATTAAGGATATTCTAACACTAGTTTATTAGTCATTATATGAATGAATGTAATGCACTGTCACTTTAAAAGTACTGTCACAATATAGTCATTATGACGTGGAGACTTGTTGGATATTTAAGGTTTGATTTGTTCTAGTAGCATTACCCCCTTGAAGACTCATGTAGTCGAGATGCTAGGGGCAGCTACACTGAAGTCCTGCGTGTTTGTAACCTCTTGTGCCCTTTGAAAATTCAGTAAATCTATTTTGTATCAGCAAATAACAGTGTACTGTGGTTCCTTGTGTATTACTACCTCCTGCATGGAGCCCCTGAATGTTACTCTCCAGCCCTGGTGTGCTTGCAGATCCTGTGGTGGGGGGCCGGAGGAGCGAAGAAAAAAACTGAAACCGCCTGTTCAGCTGTTTGGCGATTTGCCACACAGCTCAGTGCGCACACTTTTGAGCTGGATTCTGTTCAAATGTGTGAGCTAACGGGTCAGCTTGTATTCTGTATGAGTGCTGTTGTGCTTGGTGTTAAAGCCATTGTGACAGCTCCACCCTGATCCCTTTTGTGTGCCTTGATCACAGGGACCCCAGGGATGCCCATTGGAGGGTCCAGAGCAATTTTTTGGGGAAAGAAAAAAAATGCTGAAACAGCACAATTAGGCACTATAAAATTAAAGGGAGCACTGTTTCTTTAAGAGCAGCTGAGGCTGCAATAAATATTCCAAACTCTGCCTGCCTCACGGGCACTTAGTGCTACTGTGCTAGTGACAGCCAGACAAGGACTTTGTTAATGCCCATACTGGAACCGGAATAACAGTTCAGATGAGCAGCTATCAAACTATGGGACAGTGTTTATTAGAATTGCATAGTTTGCCCACTTTAAGACTTTAAACTTGGGACTGTCTGCACACTGTTTACATGGACATCATCTTTGTGACCTCTAATCCAGTTTTATCCAATCAGTAATCGAAGAGCTCCATTGCCTGCAGCTATGGCTTCTGTTTACAGGGTATGAACAATGTTCTTGGTGCCTTTGGTGTCAGCCAATCAGGTGTCAAGTGAGCACAATGCATATTAATTTTATTGATGGATATCCTGTTTGACCTGTGGGAAGCTGCCCTGTGATCACCAAACCCTGAGGGCAGATTCAGTTTGAATCAGTTCTACCGAAGACCCTCCTAAAGGAGGGGGACTCTGACTGTTGCTCAGGGATGAAGAAGGCCTGCCTGGGGCTTGCACAGCCACCAGCCCAGGAGGCATTCTGTGTTGCCTTCCATCAGCTGGAAGGAGATGTTACCAGAACAAAACTGTTGTTTCTGCAGACCAGTGCTAAGGCAGATGTCTGGAAGTTTCCAGAGGGAGAAGAAACTCTGCTGTGATTTCTAAGAGACATTTGAAGGCCTATTTGGGGCTTGCACAGCCAACAGCTAAGGGAAACCTGAGTCCATTTTCCAATAGCTGGAAAGTTAGTGAGAAGACAAACGCTTCCATCTGGTTCATCCAAGCATTTAAAGACTGAAGATGAAAGTCATCTGAATTATCTTCCAATAGCTTGAAAGTCAGTGAGATGACCAAAACTGTTTTCTGCTTTTTGCACTTAACAGTTTTATTAAATTTTAAACATATTGGCCCAGATATTCAAAAGGGTTGCGCCATGCGCAACAGGGTTGCACATGTGCAAGTCCTACATTGCGCCATTCTGCGATATTCAGCAGGAGGCAGTTGCCCCACTGAAAACAGGTTGAGCAACAGTGCAATGCAAATGAATGCATGCTCAACAGGAGGGGGAGGAACCATGCAAAAACTGCGCAACCCGATATTCAGTCGGGTTGTGCAGAGTTGTGCATGCTCAACCCCAACCTGCGCGCCTGCACAACTTTGAGCCAAAAAGGATTGTTGAGGGCCACCACAGGTGAGCTGCTGTATTGCAGGGCGCAACACAGCAGCTGCCACCCGTGGCTGGCCCCAACTCAGTCCCTGTACCCACCCACCAGCCCGACCGTGGCAGTATGTATCCAGACACCCCAAACAGCTCGATGTTTCATCACGGGTAGCATGCATGAATATACCTTTCCCCGCTAAATAGCTTCCCGATGCCCGATCACGGGCAGTATGGATGAATACACCCCCCCGCCAACAGTTCCATGCCCCGATCGCTGGCAGTATGTATGAATACACTTCCCGCTAAACAGCTCCTGATGCCCGATCGTGGGCAGAATGTAAAGCACCCCCACCCGAATATCTCCTGGTGGTCCAGTGGACCGTAATGCGATTCATTCACAAATCTGGACTGTCATGTACGGTATGGGCTGCACGCCCATTGGCTCTAGCTCTGCACCAATGGGCATGCAGCCCTACCGACAGTCAGTCGGCGGGCGGCAGGGCGACAGGCGGTGGATGCTGCTGCCCGCCGCCGCCGGGGAGCGAGGTGAGGGCTTCATGGGTGGGTGGGGTGGGGGACACTAGACACCAGGGAGATGTTTGGGGGTTGTAACTGACATTCTTCCCATGATCGGGCATTACGTCCACTGACCACCAGGAGATATTCGTTGGGGGGCTTTTTACATTCTACCCACGATCGGGCACTGGGGGTTGTTTCACGTTCTGTCCGCGATCTGGCATCGGAGCTGTTTGGTGGGGGGAAGTGTATCTACATACTGCCTGTGATCGGTCATCGGAGGTGTTTGGCAGGGAGGGGAAGTGTATTCATGCATACTGCCCGCAATCGGCATCGGGAGATTGTGGGGAGTGTATTCATACATACTGCCCGCGATCGGGCTGCAGGGTGCATCGGTCCCCAATGGCTGCTGCCTGGCAGGGCGGCCAGGTGCAAGTCCTCGGGGATCGGCGCACCTACATGCTAATGGCATGCAAATGGGGCCATAAATAGATGCAAATGGCTCCCCTGCGCCTTGCATGAATTATGGCCCCATTTGCATGTCACCTTTTGAATATCGGAAATTTGCGCATGGCGCAATGGTACTTGCGCCACTGCAAGTTTAATGCTCAACTCTGACAACTTGCGGTGGCGCAAGTTCCACTGCTCCATGCACAGTGGCTGTGGCTGGGGGGTGATATTCAAAGGAGTTGCTCAATAGCGCAACTCCTTTGAATATCGCCCCGGCCACACCCCTGTGCAACTATTTTGAGCAGTGCAAGGGCTTGCACCTCAGAATGGCGCAGTTTGAATATCCGGGCCCTATAGTATAACAAACATTATAGCTTAATCTGTAAGATACTCTGAGAATGAAGCGCTACATACAGGCAATAGAGAAAAGTAAAATACAAAATCAGTCCAGTAATTGTGCAGAAAAGTGCAATCAACTGTAAATTGGCATCTACCAGGAATAAACTCTGCACCTCTTAAGAGAGAAGCATAGCCTAGCTATGGGGTCTTCCCTATGGTGTTCTCTCTATGCCTGTGTAAAAGAATAAGAAAACCACAAAAAAAAAAAAACAGGTGACAAACAATAATGCAAGTTATTGATTCTGTACATATCAGGCATATGCTGTACCAGTATCACCTGTCTACTTGCCAATAAACTGATAATTTCCCTATCTAAGAGAGGGCTGAGCACAGAGGAGTGATATGGCAAACTCAAGGGAGTCACCTACAGTAACTCCTGCTCTGGGCTTTAGGTATGTGATGGAAGAGTTACAAATGGTACTTTGTGAGAGTGTTCGAGATAATATGAGTTAAGTGAGAAAAAGCCATTTTCTGCTTGAACCTGAGTATTTAAAGATTGAAGCTGAGAGACTGTTTCCTGTTAACATTCAGTGGGAAATCCAAAGACTATGATCCAGCTAAGAGAGAGAGCCACCACTGCCAGCTGCTGTATGCTGAAGCCATCCACAGCGAGCATTCCAGAATGAGAGAAACTGCCAGCTGAGGACAGTCTGGTGATCTGGCCAGGTAGTTTCACCACTAGGCGCTACCCATCGTCTCCCCCAAGGCATGTGGCCCTGGTCCCCAGTACTAGTCTGACCAGCCTTGTGATGCCCCAGAAAAGAAGTTGACAAGCTACTAGAGATCCTGAAAGCTGCAAGAGAAGCTGAGAGGTACCCAGCCTGTTAAAGCTGCAAGAGTCTGCTGTTCAGAAGGCCTGAGCAGCAGGCTTTTGCAGCTTCAACCTTCTGTCTATATCTCTTGCAGCTTGGGCCTTCCCAGCAGCTTGGGCCTGCTGCTGAGAAGGCACAAACTGCAACAGATGCAGAGAGAAGGTCCAAGCTGCAAGAGCCTGCTGTTCATTTCAGCCATCCACATTTCCAAGTTTCTACTGATTTCAAGCACCCCAGAGCTAAAGTCTGCAAGCTGACTGGCTGACAAGCCAAGAGACTTTTCTACAAAATAGTAATTCAGTGCTTCGCTGTATCTGGGGGGACATTGTAAAAAGAGCTACCAAAGTTTCTGCTCCAAACTGGGTACCCAGAGAGACTGAGGGAACATCCTGTATAGACACTGAGGGAGACTGGTACTAGTCAGAGACAAAGTAATGTTTTGGAAGAAACTGGCTGTCAACTATTCTGACGTATATGCTTGTGGAAAGCAGGGCACTGGGAATGTTTCTGGGTTTAAAGACAAAGTGATTGATTGATGTTTACCAAATGCTAAATGCAGAAATATGGTTTTGACTTATAGTAATCCATGTGTGGGGTGACTTCAAGGGGAGGTGGGAAGGTATAGCATTCCAGGGAGTTGTATCAAAAATACAACTGGCTCACTATATTTTACTATGGGTGAAGGTACCACACTACTTTTTTAATCTCTGGGAAAGAACCCCCTTTTTTCCACCAGAATGAGAACCCAGGCCCATTAACTTTGTTTAAAGTGCAAGGCAGGTGTAGTAAACTGGTTACAAAATGGAGGCACTGCTGGGATCTTCTGTTTGCCGGTCATGGTCATCATGAAGTCCCCCAGTTATGAGGACAGTATTGTGACCCCCAAGCCCCAGCTATTCGTGAATACTATGGCTTACAGTAAATTAATGGATTGGTGAACTGGGGAGGAGACAGATCGCTAGAATGCCAAAGGGAAAATAGAGGAAGGCCTGTCTGCGATTCAACACCTTGGGCAATATGTTGTCTGAGGGTGAAGACTAGATCTCCCTACTCAGTCCCCAACAGGACTAATTGAATATGGAGATGTTGTTGAAACCATCAGCATCCCGGATGTACTGACCCCAGAATGTTCAAGTGATGCCTGTACCATAGTAACTCATGTTAGTGTGAAACCTATATCTGCTGTTTCCTCCAGTTCTGAGAATTTCAAAGAATAGCCCAGTATGTGGTTGCCAACAGAGGGGAAGCCTTTTTCAAGAAGTTAAAATGAGTGTTGCCAAAACCAGGGGATGCCCTCTCCCAGCTACCAGGAGGAGGAGCTGCCCATGTGCCCACTGTTGTTTGAGACATCATGCTCATGAATGAAGTGAGAAATGCTGGAGACAGGAAGAAGTTTGGAACCCGTAAGCTGGTGTGGCAGCTATAACTCCCATTAATGAGAAAGGGTGTGCTGGTGACAGTCAAAAACACTAAGAATTTTTCAAAGAACTGAGAGAGTTGAGAGCCAACTCGACTTGTATTCTGACTGCCAGTAAAGTAATGAACATGCTTCTTGCTGAGCTGCTAATGCCATCTGCAACTCCAAAGTATCTTTAGATATTGTATTTTTGGATGAAAGGCCTACATCTCCAAAGACAACACAACAGGAAAGTGGAGAATCTTTAGAGTCTGCAGAACATAGCCAAAGTACCAGAGGAAGTTGTGGTGCCCACTTTGCTCAAGGAAGCATCATTGCTGGTTGACGATCAGGGACAGATCACCTCGAATGCCGCAGAAGTACCAGTACCATTAGGTTGCTCTGGAAGAACAGTTAAACCTTTGCTAAGGCTCATGTGTGACTCTTCAGGAGATACAATTGACTTGCACATGTATGTGGTCCGCAAGGGTATCTCTGTCACCCCAAAGTCTCTACCAAGACTTCTTGTGTGCCCACATAAAGCAAACCCACCCAGAGTGGATGAAACAAGAAAAATAAAAAGGGAGGTTGAAAAATGGTATTCTAGTATTGCTGTACAGTATAGTTTCTATTAAATAGACCTCTGAAGGTACTTATGTCTAAGGTATACTAGATAGTGTGATGACAGCTGCCTAAATTTTGAATTTTTTTTTAGTGACTGCCTTGTTATTGTAGAGATGGTTTTGCAGCTGTCTAGTCTAGGATATATAGATAGCCTATGTCAGTCAGAAATCAATTGCCTAGATAAACTTTGCATGTTGAAATGTCATGTTCACTCTTATTGCTACTAGGTCATTTGAATGGACCTAGCACGCATGCCAAGTGTTTAGGTGTGGTGAGTGTAAGCCCCCACTAGTGTGACTTACTGTGTCTGCCTCCCAACCACTTTTCCCACTAGTCTCATTACTGAATGGGGCCCCTGAATCCTCCTGCTGGCCCCGTTGTGCTTGCAGATATTGCAGAGGATCAGAGGAGTGAATAAAAAATGAAACCACCCACTCCTCAGTTCACCGATTTACTGTGCAACTTAGTGTGTGTACTGTACATTCAAGCTGCATCCTGCACAAATGCGCGAGGTGGTGGGTCAGGCTGTATTCTGTGTAAGCACTGAAGAGCTCAGTTTTAAAGTGGATGTGGCAGCTCCAGCATGGTCCCTTTTGTGTGCCCCAAACAATTTTTTGTTCTCACATCTGACAATTTATTTTAGAAAGCATTGCATCCCAAATAATATATTTATTGAATGCTGTTTTAAACGTTTTTCTTTTTTTATTATTATTATAATTTTATTTGATATTACATTTTATTGATAGAATGTTTTTATTGCACAGCACCCAGAGCCTCCAGAATTGGGTGCCTGGAAATATTAAATTTACCTTGCCTTGCCTGGGACACCAGGGATGCCCACTGAGGGAACTGGGGGCATTTTTGGTGAAAATAAACAAAATGTTGAACAGTGCCATTAGACACTTTTCTATTAAAGGGGGCACTATTTCTTTAAGAGCAGCCAAGGCTGCCATGACTATTCAAAGTTATGCTTGCTGCAGCAGGACTTAGTGCTATGGCGTGAGTGACAGACACAGAAGGATATTGTTAGTGACCTTTCCACAATCAGATAACAGTTCAGGGGAGCAGCTATACAACTGTGGGATAGTGTTCATTACAGTTTCATAGTTTGCCTGCATTACGACTTTAAACTAGGAACTTTGTACACACTGTTTACATGGAGGCCATCTTTGTGACCCCTGATCTGGTTTCTCCCATTCTGTAATTGTGGAGCTCCATGGACTGCAGCTGTGACTCCCGGGCAGAGGGAATAAAAATGTTTTGGTGCCTTTGGTGTCAGCCAATTGGGCATACAGTGAGCCTAATACATATTAATTTTATTGATAGACTGCCTGTTTGACCAGTGGGCTGCTGTCCTATGCTCACGAAACCCAGAGTGCACACTCAGCTTGAAACGGTTCTGCTGGATCCTGTACTGAGGGATGGGAGCTCTGGCTGCTTCTCCGTAGAGATGAAGAAGGCCTGCCTGGGGGCTTGCACAAGCACCAGCCCAGGAGGCACTCTGTGTTGCCTTCTAAAGGCTAGAATGAGTTGTGAACAGAAATAAAGTGTTGTTTCTGCTGACCAGTGCTAAGGTAGTTGTCTGGTAGTTTGCAGAGGAAGAGGAAACTGCTGTGATTTCTGAGAGAAATTTGAAGGCCTACTTGGTGCTTGCACAGCCAACAGCCACAGGAAGCCTTTGTCCATTTCCCAAAAGCCGAACATTTTTTGAGAAAACGAAAGCCACTTTCTGGTTCAAGTCTAAGCATTTAAAGATGGGAGATGAAAGTCATTTGAGCCATTTTTCAATAGCTGCAAAGTCAGTAAGAAGACAAATGCCATTTCTTGCTTGAGGCTGAGTATTTAAAACTTGAAGCTGGGAGACTGTTTCCTGCTAACATTCACTGGGAAATCAAAAGACAATGTTCCAGCTGAGAGAGAGAGCCACCACTGCCAGCTGCAGTGTGGCAGAAGCCATTCACAGCCTGAATTCTAGAAGGAGAGAAACTGCCATCTGAGGACAGTCTGGGTAATCAGCCAGGTAGTTTCACCACAAGGCACTACCCATCATCTCCCCCTAAGGCATGTGGCCCTGGCCTCTAGTATGAGCCTGATCAGCCTTGTGATATCTCAAAAAATAAATTGACAAGCTGCTACAGAGCCTGAAAACTGCAAGAGAAGCTGAGAGGTACCCAGCCTGTTAAAGGTGCAAGAGACTGCTAATGAGAAGGCACAAACAGCAGGCTCTTGCAGCTTGGACCTTACTTCTGCATCTCTTGCAGCTTGGGCCTTCTCAGCAACTTGAGCTTCCTGCTGAGAAGGCCCAGGCTTCAAGAGATGCAAAAAGAAGGTCCAAGCTGCAAGAGCCTGCAGCTCATTTCAGCCATCCACATTTCCAAGTTTCTACTGGATGGTTTTAAGCAATCCAGAGCTACAGTCTGAAAGCTGTCCACCCTACAGGCCAAGAGATTTTTCTTCAAAATTATGAGTAATTCAGGGCTTGCCCTGCATCTGGGCGAACATTGTAAAAAGATCTACCAACGTTTCTGAGTTTGGTCATGTAGTCAAACATTGTCAAGTTTCACCAACTAGTTGTTGGCACAATTAAAAGAGGTTTACCTAATTTGTTATTAAAGTACACCAACACCAGCCAACCATCTGCATTGATATCAGGCTTGCAACTGCTCCACACTGGGTAGCTAGAGAGACTGAGGGAGCTCCCTATGTAGACACTGGAGGGAGACTGGTACTAGTCAGGGAGTGGGTAATGTTTTGGAAGAAGTAGGCTGTCAACTATTCTGATGTATATGCTGGTGGGAGGTGGGCACTAGGAATGTTTCTGGGTTTATAGACAAATTGATTGATTGGTGATTACCACATCCTTCCCCCCTTTTTCTAAACCAACCCCATGTAAATAAATTGTTAGTTAACCTTTTTACAGTTTTCCTACAAGCATGTTTTTAGTGAGCATATTATTAACCAGAGTCTTTTATTGCAAATGTGTTTAAATATGGTTTTGATTTATGGTTATCCATCTGTGGGGTGATTGTGAGGAGAGGTGGGGAGGTAGAGCATCCCAGGGGGTTGTACCAAACATACAACTGGCCCACTATATTTTACTCTGGGTAGAGGCACCACACTATTTATTTTATTTCTGGGAAAGAATCCCATTTTTCCACCAGTACAGGAACCCTGTTCCCTCAGCCTTGTTGAGTGCACAAGGCAGGGATTGTAACCGTAGGTTACACAGTGACCCAATTACAGAGGCAATCATTGTGCAGACTTACAAATTATACTGGGAAACAGAATAAAATACTGAGGGAACTTTCCCTTAAAGAGAACTTAATAAAGTTATTTATATGGCTTTGATGGGAAGGGTTTGTATTATTTGTAGTAAATGACAACTAATCAATGAACATGGGGTTGCCATCAAATCAGGATTTGTTCTGTAGTATTGTTTTTCCTTTGCATTTATAAAGTAGGAAATGTGTGACTGTAACATAATGTGCCCTTTTCCAGCATTGATAACTTGATAAAAGAGAGAGAACTAGCCAATTGTTGTTTGAAACCGCAATGCCGCCTCGCTGGCTTCCTGATTATGAGCGATGAAGAGAGCTGTTGGCTGTGCTACACTAGAGAGAGAAAGAAAGAGACAGCATGTGCACAGTGTGATGATATGTGCTGCCATGGTTACCGTCAGCGGCACTGCAGAGCATCAGATAGTAGCGGGAAGTTAAATGCTCCAGTTGGTAATGCCAATATTATTCATGTTTTTATAACTTTAATATGTTGGTGGCCAAGTCTCATCAAGCAGTGCATTAAGGGTGCCAGTGTACAGGTGCAAGGAAGTGGGACAACTGGTTGCTGACTGATGGGTTGGGAGTGGAGTGGTGGGACTGAGCAAGATGACCCATAAAAGAAATCTAGACTGAAGATTGGAGGCCTGTGGAATAAAAAGTAGGACAGCAAATCCAAAATGTTAGTACATAGGTTAAATGTATTGTTTTTAATTTTTACATATCAGGTGTGTATTAGGTGATATCTTTTGTACTTTATAAGACTTTATGGAATTAGGCAGAGGCCCATCTAGTCCATTCACCCACACCACATGGGGCTGATTTCAGTAGCCCAAGTAATTGTCAAGTGCTTTCTTGAATTTGTTAAAATTTGTAATGGTTACAATATTTTGGGCAGTTTATTCCAAACTGCCACAAATCTCATAGTGAAGAAGTATCTAGGGGTTGGGAGATTCTAAACTGCATTTTTTTATTTATGGCAAGTAAGGGTTGTTCAGGGTTTAGCCTTACAAACATGGCTGCCAAAAATGTGTTTTGAAAACATTCAGAGGAGGCATGGATATCTAGGTGTGCTGCATCCTGGTTGCTGGAACAATTCACCGCTCAACCAATCCAGATGCAGAAGATTCCCTACCCATTTTATAACCACCTATAAGAAAACATTGAAAGGTTCTAAGATCATCAAATATTCCAATGGGCCACTAAAAGTTCTAATTCAGTACATGCTGTATACAAACCTCAAAACCAAATGAACCCTACTGGGTTTATTTTTTCTTTAACAGAAACAGTTAAGCACAAAAGAAACAACCTATTGTTGACTTATTGGGAAAACTACCCTATTAGCACAGATAAACTATATGGCAAATCAAAATACTGTGGTTACTGAACAATTGTTTGATAATAAACCAGTATTATGCAAGTCTTCCCCCCCCTCCCCAGCCCCATGTCTAGGGGTATGCCAGGTGATAACTAAAGCCACAACAGCAGAAACCACAATCCTGGTTGTTCCTGCAGTCATGAAGACTCTCCACCCTTTTAAAATTTATCTCCAGTTCAGGTAGCCACAAATGGGTTTTGGAAGCAGCAGACTAAGGAGCCAGGTGAGTACTATCAAACTGGTAGCAGCATCTCCTCTCTCTGTCTACTAACTCTTTCATAGGTAACTCTCCCCTCAAATACCTAGGGGCAGACATCCCCACACACAGTCTCTCTGGTATGTCCACAATCCAGCCTCTCATACCTCCTCGCTGGGGGAGCTGCAAACCTGGCATGGCTAGGCATCTTGGCTGCAAAGGCAGGCTTGAGGGGGACTGCAATCCATAGCTGGGGCCTGCACATCATTGTCGTTCTCCCTTCTGTTCGGGCCTCTTAAAGGCCTGATGGTTCCTTCTGATTCCTCCATACAGAACATCAGGACTGCAGATTTGAATCCACCCCACTAATGCCTCACCAGCAAGTGGTCCACTGCCATATAACTACTGCATTTACCCTCTACTAATACCCAGACTGCCAAAAGCTTGGGCAGGAGCAGGCAATCACCCCTGTGCCTGCAAAACCACTGCTGTGAACTCTGTGATGCAGGAACTCTGCTTCAGTGTGCCAAGAGACCCCTATACATATGGCTAGACCCCCAGAGGCAACGTCCAACCTGCGGAGGCTCCACATATGGGCGGAGGCCATACATATTAAAAAACTAAAAGGGCTAAAAGGACCAGGAGGGGAAAAATTGGTAAACCCAGTCCCTAAGGTGGTTTACAGCTTCCTCCCTTAAATGCTTACAGAGCCAGTGAGCAGCACACACACCAGCTATCATAGCTCCATACCACTGCAAGGTATCTGCACTCCCCCACTGGTCAATGAGACATACGGCCCCCCAGAGCAGTGGGTTCTAAACAAAAACTCTACTGGATCTATAATCGTGTGGCCCCCCCCCACACATCAAGCTAGGACTTATTACCATGTGTCCTTACCTCAAAGCCAAAAGAAACCTAACACTCAGGCATCCCCAACCATAGCCACTGGTGATCCACCCACTGTAATGTCCAGGGCTATCTACCAGGCACCACAGAGGCAGCATCCCAACCCCAAAACTAGCACTGCCTGCCTGCCTAATAGCAATGGAAACACTATCATGCCAACCAAAGCTGCTGTGCCCTTTATCAACACTTTTCCCCTTTAAATAACGCAACTCAAAACATATTCGAGAACAAGTAGTACACTGCTACACATACTCATTTAAAAAGATAAAATATTAACTGTAAAGGGCAACACTTTCCAAAATAATTAACACTTTTTTGTTTCCTTTTTAAACAGCACAATACTGCAGAATCCAAGTCAGCTATTTCTGCAGTGATGGAAAACAGTGTTCACAAAAGCTGCAAACGTCCAGGCACCAGACATTCGCCAATACCCCCCCCCAAAAGCAGCACCAGGATGCAGAGTCCCAATGTGTCCTTTGAAGTAACCAGTACTGCAATATATAATGTAATTATCTGCATAACAGGTACTCACTATTTACTGTACCCAAGTCTCTGCACCCATTTGTAATTAAACATTAAATGTGGTAGATAGAAAAAGGATTAGTCTCACCCTTTTACTGCAGTCAAAGTTTTAGTTCAGATCCACTTGAGACAGCATCATCGGAGAAAAGACAGATATACTGCAAGTCACAAAAATCTTCAGCTCTGGGAGACATAGTAGAAGGCTGAAGTTTGGTAGTAGCATGACCGAAAGAGTCCACAGATTTCCCATAGGCTTTGTACCTCTTTACCATCAGATTCTGAATAAGAGTGTATGTCTTGAACAAAGTGAGACCTTCCCATGTGCAGCTGCCACATTTGCTCTTCGCTATGTTCTGGATTCATTGGAGGGCATAGCTGGTACTACAGGGGCCCAGACACTGTTTCTTATGTAACTTATCAAGAGTACCCCAGTATGACCAGTCCTGTCAATGTTCTCCTACAGTATTCCACAGTATCTTTAGGGAGGTAGGAATAAATGTACTGGGGATAGTCACACCGGAACTTCTTGTGGATGATGCATTCTTCTTAGCTCCATTTAGGTAGCTGTCTTATGCTAGAATGAGGGGCCTGCCTTTCTGGCAGCCACATTTAGCGTCACCCTTTAGCTTTGTCCCTGACACAGGTGCTTCTGCTGCTGCAAGCAGCCTGGTGGGTCCCCACTGTCTGCTGGCTACCTCCTCACTCTACTGCCCACCAATCACCAGACCAAAACTTTGCCCCTGACTTGGGCAATTTTACTGCTGCAAGCAGCCTGGTGGGTCCCCACTGTCTGCCGGCTGCTTCTTTGCTCTACAGTCCGCTGATCACCAGACCAAAGCTTCGCTCCTGACACTGGCACTTCTGCTGCTACAAGCAGCCTGGTCCCCACTGTCCACTGGCTACCTCCTTGTTCTACTGCTTGCCGATCACCAAACCGAAGGTATGCTACTCAAACTTCTGGCATCTCCATGCCAATTGGCTAGAACCATCAGCTCTGCCTGCTGATTGGTTGCTCCATTTCTCTAATTCTTTGCTGCACCCAATCCTCTTGGACTTTAAGCTAATTTTATTTACTGATTCTGGTACTGGTTAAGTTTCACCAAATTGTTCTGTGAATCCTAATTTAAATGTGAATCTAAGCCTTGTTTAAAGCAATTTTGCACTCCAAGGATAGTTTCAAGTGCAGGATCTTTCAGAGTGCAGATTTTAGGATTTAAAGTATTACAGCTCTTTTTGTTTTAAGCTCCTGTGGTATTTTACCCTGGATCAGAAACTAAGTTTAAAGTGATACAGCTTTTTGTGAACACTCTTTTGTTTAGACCCGATTTCATTTGTATTGCAGTTCTAAGCTATGCCCTACAACTAATCCCATTTCTGTTTCCCTTTCTCCTTCCAGTTTGAATTTTATTGTCACCCCCAGCCTTTATTAAATACTCTCTCTCCCCCAGAGGCACCCCCCCAGGCAATCTTCATCTTCCCCTCTCACTAATATTGCAACTCCCCTTAATGATACAGAATGCAGTTATAGGGCCTAACACTTGTTGGTGTTAATCTTATAGTAGCCACTGTGTCTTTGCTACCTGATCCAAAACTACACTCCACTTTCTCTGCAGCTGTCATCTCGCTGGTCTATAAGGAAGAATTTTTATTATCTGATGATACTAATTTCAAATACTAAAATGTTATCTCCTGTGCTTTTCATTATGTTATGCACTATGACTGACCTGTTACTAATGACTGACTTCTGTGCCATCATCCTCGCTGATGACAAGGCTTATTTACAATCTTTCGCCGAATCACCTATACTCAGTAACCCCCCCATACAAAACCAAAGCCTACCAGCTCTCCCCCATGGGCTCTGCCATACTGGCACCCCTGACTAACCATGATCATCATCTACTTGGTTTGTTTCTCCACTCCCTCACTATACAGTCTCCCATTGGCACCCTCCGATGTGCCAAATCCTCTCACTTTTCCTCCTCACAGGAGATGTGGAAGCCAACCATGGACCCTCATATTAACCATGCTAATGCTATCTAGAAATGACACTGCATCCTCAGGGTTGTACATCTAAACATGTGCAGCCTCCCAGTTAAGTTCTCTGAACTTGAAGCCTGGATGTCCCTCTACAAGCCACATGTCGTGAGTCTATCTGAAACATGGCTAAAGCCATACCACAGTGATGCCTCCTACCAACTCCACGTCTACTCATTGCTGTGCCTTGACAGGCATGGCAGAAAGATGGGTGGTGGCATTGCATTATACATGCAGGACCATATTAGTGCCACCACTATTGCTTGCTCCTCCCCCTTCCCGGTCAGTGAATGGCTAGTTGCTAAAATTGTCCTGGATGCATCGAAGTTGTATATTGGCAGCTGCTACAATCCTCCCTCAGGAGGTGCACATGGACTATCAAATTTCCTGGATGGCCTTGCATCTGCCCCCTCCTCTAGGGACACCATCATACTTGGGGATTTCACCCTTCCCTGGACAGAATACCCAGTGCCAAAATATGCACACGTGCTAAGGATACATCACCTTGAACAAGTCATTGCCTCCCATACCAGATACAACCCCAACCACTCCACCCTCAACTGGATTGCCACAAACTGTGCTAATCTAGTCTTCCAAGCAGGCAATATGACAGACCCTATCAGTGACCACACCCCTACATATATCTCTTTAACCACCAAATCAATATATCCTCCTTGCAAATTATTATCTTTTAGGAAATTCAAATCCCAGGATTCGGACTCAGAGCTAAAGGATGCCTGGGCCATAATATGGTCCTCACTCTACCAACTCAAAGATATCTCCATGGCGGTGATGCTCTTTACTGAAGCTCTTTGCAACCTTCAGGACAAATACCCCTATCATCACCAGGAGGGCTAAAGGTGGTAACAGCCATTGGTTATCAAATAAACTTCTGGCCAAATGAAAATAAGGGACAAAACCTGGCAAACCTTCGAGGTATCCCCATCCCCTCAATTATGGAATGCATGCAGCCAACTTTGTGATTCCTGCAAGCAGGCTGTGAAGTCACTGAACCATAAATACTACATCAACCTACAAAACGAGTGTCTTGGCAACACCAGCATTTTCTGGTCCTCAATTAACACCCTCCTCAACCCAAAATCAAACTAACAAATAATGGAACTTACCTCCCCTTCCTGTCCTATTACTGACCCAGGCAAGATCGCCGATACCTTCAAAACAAATGTTCACTAACCTTACCACCTACACCAGCAAACTCCATCCACAGCCTCCCTCTGCCTAGATAAACCAGCTCTGCTGCCCACAGACATCAAGCCCTGTCTTTTATTTCAGAGCCATCGACCATAGTGTCACTGGCAAAACTCCTAAAGATGCTACCTGCCAGGGGCAGCCCAGGTAGCGACGGTCTGTATCCCACCTTTCTAAAATTCCTCTTCCCTGCCCTTGTAAAGCCACTGACCCACATATTTAACCTTGCCCTCTCATCATCTACAATGCCTGGCTTATGGAAGCATATGCACGTAGTGCCTATTTTCAAATCCGGTGAGACTGATGCCCCAGAAAACTACTGTCTCATCTCCTTCCTCCCACATTTAAGCAAACTATTAGAAAAAATCATTCACCACCAGCTATCCGAGCATCTAGATAAGTACAACCTCCTGAACCCCCTCCAACGTGGCTTCCGCAAACACCACAGCACCCCTTTGGCCTTGGCCCTTTTCTCCAACCATGTCCTTAGAAACATGGGTATGGCCACAGGTGCAGTGTTTGTGGACCTATCAAAGGCCTTTGACCTTATTGACCACCATCTTCTCCAATCCACCTTGCTAAACCTAAGCTGCTCCCCAGACACCACCGCTTGGTTTATCAGCTACCTTGCTAACAGATCCCAGTCTGTTCTGACAGGCAAAGATACCTCTGCTGTATTATCTGTCCATACTGGTGTCCCCCAGGGAGCTATACTGGGACCTCTGTTATTCTCACTATTTATAAATGATCTTCCCACAGAAAGCATAAACTGTAATGAGCTCCTCTATGCTGATGACCTTGTCATCTAGCATAGCACCAAGTCCCTCAAATCTATAACTTCTACACTGACTAAAAGCTATGGATCAGCTCAATATTAGTTCCTTTCCAAAAAACTTCTTGTAAATGAGAAAAAAAATGAAGGCCATGCTCTTTGGCTCAAAGCCATACCTTGATAAGACCACCAAATCAAAAACCTTGTTACACATAGTCACCCCTACAGGACCACTTCTTGACACTGTATCCTCCTTCAGATACCTAGGAGTGACTCTTGATCCCTCACTTACCTACAATGACCACATTTCTAAAACTATGAAGAGAGTCCACCAGAAGCTGGGGGCAGCCTACTGTGTTAACCACAGCCATGTGGACCACTGCACACACCCACCGCCCATGTCCTGCACAGCACCACCGTGGCCGTACAGTGAGCTTGGCTATGCGGTGTGAAGGCAGTAGCACAGCCAGGTGCCTGGTGCACACATGGACCACCATTGACGCACTCCCAGACATGCAGTGCCACTGGACAGTGCTGACTGTAACAAGTTGTTTGCATGGCAGTGGTGTCAATGGATGGTGGCCATGCCCCACTGCCTGCCCAGTTATATAGCATGCAATAGTAATCATGGATGTACTGTAAGGCACTCACCATCATCAGACTGGTTCCTGCACCTCTACAGACCTTCACTCCTCCCGTCCCGCTGGTCCTCCAGGTGGCGCCTCCTCTCCCTCGCCAGCCTGCGCTCTTCTGTGTCTAAGGTGCAAACATGGAGAGAGGAACATCAGTACAATCTGGTAGCAAAGTCCCCCTGCCCCATGTGTGTGCAATCCCACACAGCCATACCCATCCACCCCACACACCGATACCACCACCACGGCCAACACTGGATGGCCCCCCCATGTGCCGGACACATGCAACTGTGATACCCGTATGGACGATAACTGTGTATGGATGGGCACCTACCTGGCTATGACACCGTGCCCCTCCTGGCACATGCCCACAGGCAGGCAAGCAGGTCCAGGTCCCTGCACCTGAGGTCCCCGTAACGGTGGCGACACTGCTCCACCGTGCTCCCGATACCAGTGGCCTCCTCCAGTGCATCAGCCACCTCCTGCCAAACTACACTCCTGGCCCTGTCCAGGGGTGCATCACCATATAGAGCTCCAGCATGGAGCTCTACAATGGCCACCAGGTTTGCAAGCTCCACCTGGCTCCACATCACTGCCCTTTTCCGCGCCATCTCAGCAAATAGTTGGATTCAAAATGGCGCTCGGCAGTGCGGTCCTGCCACGTGCAGATGCTGCACAGTACAGCGCTGCCATTCCCTATCGCACTGTCACCGAACAGCGCGATAGTGGTGCACCCATGCCTGACGCATGGCCCCTTGGGGGCAAAGGTCAGGCACAGGGTCAAGGGTCTCTCGCGAACGGACAGCCACAGCACGATTGGAACCCAATGCGTGTAGCATGATTGGGTGCCTGTGTGCCACCTCCTGTAGCAGCCTACAGTGTTGTGGCCCCAGTGCGCCTATGGCGCCCCAGTACCACAGCACCATATATGTGAACAGTGCAGTAACGCCACTGGCACAATGGTGGCCATGCCCTGCATTGCCTCCCGTGCACAGCATGTCAGCAGCATGGCAGGTGCCTGCATCATCACCCCGGGCATGCGCAGCTAGGTGTGTACTGTGCATGTCACAGAACTGCACCCTTGGCTGAGCAGGTTCAACACAATTGCGCAAAGCGCAACAGTGCAATATTCAGCTGGCATATGCAAATCAGCTAATCAGCCATTCAATGGTGCAGTCACTGCATTTGCATCCACTCAAAAATGTGCCTCACCTCATTTGCATGTGTTGCGCTATAAAACTGCGACATTGGGCTGCACTGGCCATAGTTGGTTACTGCAGTCTATTGTGGTGAGTTGCATGCTTTTTGGGAGTGTGGACTGTGGTGTTTGGGACATGCATGGGACTTCACAGTCACAGGTAACACCTGTCATTCTCACAGGAGGAATAATGACCGATCATGAGGTGGAGGAAGAGGAACAGAGATGTGGGAGGAAGAGGAGGCCTAACTTCACCAAGGCAGAAACAGATTCCCTGTTTGAGGCCTACCTCGACCAGGAGCCGCTGCTCAGCGGACACCAGGGAACACCACAGGCCCATGCTGCTGCATGGGAAGAGGTGGCGCGTGCTGTCAACCTGCATGGCAGCCACCAGCGGTCCGTGCAGGAACGCAAAAAGAAGATGGGCATGGACAGGCAGAGAATTAAGAAGAAAGTGGCTGCCATCAGGGCAGCACGGTCTGCGTCCGGTGGGGGGACAGCCAGAGGTGCAACGTCTGACCCCACAAGAAGAGCAGGTTGCTGGCAGCAAGCAGCATTGCGCCATCTAGGGTGTTTCAGGTGGTGGATTCCAGATGGGTGGTAGCCCGTCACTGCATGGTAGGTCCTGGTCTATCAATGGGGGGACAGGGTAGGTCACATACATTAATGCTACTGTTTTTCCCTTACAGCTCCTGAGGGTCTACATGGGTCAGTGGTGGTGGGCTTCTCCACTGAGGGTGGTAGCATGGAGATAGAGGAGGGCCCATCCACCTCCACAGGCATACAAGGGTCAGGGTGATAGTGGGCCCGCGTGGATGTCTGGACTGATGTTGGTGGAGCAGGTGTGGAGGAGGCCCTGCCCATGTCCCAGCATGCCAGCGTCCATGGATGCCAACATGCTGAGACTCGGGCTGGTGCCGGATCCATCACCGATGATGATGGAGCTAACGTCATGAGCAGTGATACATGTGGGCCACAGGATGGCCACACATCAGGTGACATCACGGGCATGGCTGTGGGTGGTGCCACCGTGGAGGCCTGCGTGACATCACAGTCCCAGCCTGTGCCTGTCTGCACCAGTGGGGCAGCACTGGTGTGTGTCCAGGACAGTGGGGCTGTTGTGGCCACTGCGGTGGCACCATTGAGCCCTGGAGAGCGGCAGCCAGGGGGCAGTATCAGCAGTCAGCCAATGGCCATGGGGGTACACTGTCAAGGGGTGGCATTAGTGCACCACCTGTGGACATGCCCAGGCCTGGCCCTGGTGTGCAGTGCCCACCCTCAAGTGGTGCTGACCATCAGGGCTGCGAACACCATGAGGGACAGCATGCCGATCAGGCAGATGACCTCTTAGATGAGCACACCCACATACTCCAAGCATCAGTCAATCAGCAGGTGTGGCTTGTGACAGCGGTGGATGCACTCAGTGTGGCTTTGTGCCAGGCAGAGGAGCAGCACAGCAGAGACACCATTCTGCTCCTGGCAGGGATGGACCAGTTGTCGGAGGATGTGACCGCTGCCATTGACAGGTAGACATAGGCAATCACAGCTGTCATGGCCACAATGGGCACACAGTTATTTGCCCATGCATCACAGACACTGTGCAGTGCAATGTCCACCCCCCCCATTCCCGGCGTCGTGCAACACCCTCCTTGTTGACACCGGGTTCAGCTGTGGGCATCCTGAGCACACCTGGCGCAGGCATGTTCGGTGTGCTGCAGACCCCTGTGCTAGCACGGTCGCGTTCACGCAGTGGAACCCCTGGGGGACCATCGGTGCCACCCCATGAGGACATTGGTCAGCCTGTCACTGCTGGCGGGTCTCGGCGGGGCCACCCATGCATCCGTGGTGGCTGTGGCACTGTGGTGCATGACTGACCTGTCTCCCAGCATGGCTACTGTCTGATGCTGCCCTGTGTGCATTGTGTTGTTCAGCATGCAATGCACGGGTGGGGTACCCAGCCCTGCACGCACACACACACATGTTCCATCTGCACACTCTCCCAGCTGCTGTCCGCTGTGGCATGTGCATGATGATGCCTGCATTGCGCTGTCCACCACTGTGCAATGGTGCCCAGCGTCTGGCACACGCACAATGACAGGCACTGGGCGTGGTGGTCTGTGGACGTGTGTGTGGCTAAGAGTGGCAGTCAGGGTCCGCGTGCCTCCTACCCTTTGTGCATGTCTTGTGAGGTGCATGTGTGTGTGTGTGTGTGTGTGTGTGTGTGTGTGACCGCGTTCCATGTTAGACCTTGCCCATCCCTGTCGGTGTGTGTGGTTCCATGCTCAGCCACTTTCCTTGATGACATGCAACCCTGGTGTTTGTCCATGCATGTTTGTGGGTTGTGCCTTTGCCACTGGTGGTTGCACATGGCCCCATGACTTACCAGGGTTGGCTGAAGTGCTCCTCTGTGATGGTGTCCCGGTGCAGCTGTGCCAGCCGGATCAGTCAGGGGTCCTGTCACTCAAGGGGGGGCTGCCCATCACCATTTTCACCAGCGTCCTCATCGTCCTCATTGCTGTCCCCCTCTTCGACCTGTATGGCTATCCCACAGTCATTGACCATGTTGTGCAGGATGCAACAGTCCAGGAATAGTCCGCAGGCCTTTGATGAGCTGTACTGTAGGGTACCGCCAGACGTGTCCAGGCAATGGAAACGTGCCTTCAGCATCCCGAACACCCGCTCGATGACATTGCATGTGGTGGCATGTGCCTCATTGTAGCGTTGCTGCGATGAGGTTGTGAGCCGCCAGTATGGTGTGAGCAGCCAGGGACAGAGTGGGTATCCACTGTCACCTGTTTGTAGAGGGTGGAAGTTAGTTTGGTGATCAGCGTCGCCCTGCCTTGGGCCATCTAGGCCAATACCCATGTCACCTCTGACTATGCCCCTCCCAAGCTCCATGTCTTTCCATGTGGTTTGCATACTCACCCACTAAGTGGCCAGTGGGGATGTCCCCACTCTCGAATCTGTGGCACAGTGCTGATTGGTGCCAGATGAAGGCATCATGTGCTCCCCCAGGGTGCATGGCACAGACATTGATTATGCGCCCCCTGGCATCGCACACCACCTGGCAGTTGATGCTTGCATACCCCTTCCGATTAATGTATGCGGCCCCTTCAGGGCCAGGTGGTGTGTGAATGGCCACATGGGTGCAGCCTATTGCCCATAGCACACCAGGCATACGTGCTACCCTGTGGAAATCCTGTATGTTTGCTGTGTGCACCGCCGGTGTGCTGGGGAAATGGATGTACTCCACAGCATGTGGCAGCAGTGCACTGAGGAATTGGGTGAGGTGGCCTGATGCGGCCGACTGGGTTATGCCTGTCATGTCCCCTGTTGGTCTCTGGAAGGTACCTGTTGCGTGCAGGCACATGCAAGCTGTCTTTTTTGTCTCCACTGACAGAGCATGGATCCATCGTGTGGATGCCTACATCACATCACTGCACAGCTCACAGAGCTGCCTCAGAATTGCTCGGTTCAGGCGGTACCGGCCCACGATCTTGGTATTGGTGTACAGCTCAAAGCTGGTGCGGGCTCGATACTGCCTGTTGGGGGCATACCGCCGACGGGCCCTTCCACAGCTGTGCCCCCCTGCTGCCTGCCTTCTCACCCCCCTCATAACTGCCTCCATCTGGATGGTGGCACTAGCCCTGGCTTGTGTTCCCCCCGGCAGCTGTTTCTGTGTTACACCCACTGTCCTGGCTGCTACTTCCTCTGCACTGGGAACGCCTTTCTGTGGTGGCCTCAGTGCTGTGTTGCACTTCCCCCTTCTGCACTGCACTGTGGCTGTGGCTCCCCACACCTTTCCTGTTCCTGGGGATTGCAGGTGCTCTGTCTCTGTCCTGCTCTGTGTCTGTGTGTGTTGCCTGTGAGGCTGGCTGTGGTTCAGCAACATGTGCCTTCCCTGTAACGTTCTTGTGCCTCTCTCTTGTTCCTTCTTATTTTTGCTCATTTCCACTATCGTGCAACTTCCGCTTGCTCCCCTATTGCGCATGGCACATGTTGTTGAATATTGCACTGCGCCATTTGTGCATGGTTCCTTCCCCTTCAGTTGTGCATGCATTCATTATCATTGCGCTCTTGTGCAGTGTGATTTGGGGGTGCATCTGCCTCCTGCTGAATATCACAGAATGGTGCATTTTCGGACTTGCGCTGGCGCAACCCTATTGAGCATGGCGCAATGCTTTTGAATATCTGGGCCAATATTTTCAAGTGTCACAGAATGGAAGGTCACTTATAACATGAGAAAATATCCATAAATATGACAGAAACTAAATTATTCTCAAAATTCTAACTATCCGTACTATTTTAGTCAAAAACATTTTTTTTTCTAACATTTACAAAAAGTAGTGTTGAATGTGTGACAGTGTCACAAATGTTGGTGTTGTGAGCACGGCAGTGTTTCAAATCTTGGTGTTATCAGCACAACACTGTTGAATAGTAGTGTCACAAAATAGTGTCATCAGCAAGAAAGTGTTGAATAATCACATTAAAAAAACACCCTCTTTAAGGCTAAGCCAATCAGACACTGCTTTGTATTTGAGTGACAGACGCTCACACCACTGGAACATAACATTGATCAGGCCATGTCAGGCAACCAATCACAACTGCTAAAGACTGGAGAAGAAGGACATAGCGGCCATCTTAGGAAAACAGTGAGCAGCCTGCTTTATTCTGTGTAAGTACATCACATTTTCTATACAATTTTTCTAGCATTATTAAAACTGCTAGCACCACAAAAATAGCATTAAACAAAATGTTTTTACTGCTCTATTTGACTATGACAATATAAATAAACTGTTATGCTGTGAAAAGAAGTTATTACTGTTTAAAGTCAGAGTGTCAATCATTACTTACTAGCACAGATAGAGCTGCAAATGGAGGCAGAAAGCAAGCAGCATGTGTTTCATAACACAAGAGGCAACTAATAACAGATGTCTGTTTACTTGTGATTGTTTGAACTAGCCTATGAAAATGTGATATTTTACCACCTAGAAATCTTGCAAGATTTCTGGTTGACAAGAGCTGCAGCCATTCAGTGTAGTTGTAGTGCATGCATCCACTATATTGGTTAACCATGAGAAAGCATTAATCAATTAGTTTGTTAATCACTGTGTTTTGGGACAGCCCACCAAAGCAATGTTGAAGGAGAGAGGGAGATTTCAGTTTCATATTAGTAGTAATTAGACACTGCAGGAGAAACACTGTTTTTTTTTTTTTTTGGTAGCTCTCTGTCCACTTCTCAGCTTAAAACCTCAGAATGGCAGAAAACAGCAAATGGACTGTGTGGATCCATACCTCTCAACTGTACCACATTATGAAGAATGTTTCTCATTTTACTTCACACAAGCTCCTTGTTCCACATTGTGAGGACTTGTTCCACATTTAAAGTCAACATTTTAAAGCAAAAATCCATAGTAAATGATGCAAGAAATGTATTATTCAATTAATAACAACAGTTCTGAACATAAATGCAACATTTTAACAGGGTTTTGAGCTTCTTAGGTAAAGATTTGATCAAGTGTTCCACATTTTGCCATTTGTTCCACATTTTGACAGGCAATATTCCACATTTGGGGGACAAAAGGTTGAGAGGTATGTGTGGATCATCAGCAGCAGCATAGTACAACAAGCTTCAGAGTATGCTCAGAGGAGTGATTTTGGCAGAGACCTGCAGCTTCCAAATTGCTCTGTTAAGTGGTTTGGCAGGGGAGGCATGAGGTGGGAGCATCTCATGCCAACAATGCACAGACTACTGAGCACTCAAGCTCATCTGGACATACTGCTGATTCATCTCATAGGCAATGATTTAGGCACCAAACGATGGGTAGATTTAGTGTGAGAAGTGAAATTGGACCTTGCTTCTAGTATGGTTATGTTACCTGCCTGTAAGATCATTTTTTCAGATATTACAGAGTGTAGGGCCTCACAAGCAAAACAGCACATGCACCTGCTTGACAGGGCATGAAGAAAGGTAAACATACAAATATCTGGATATATGCGCATGTCTAGGATGCACACCATACGTCACCCTGAAATTAAGTATTGTAATAATTGGCTATACCAACCAGATGGTGTGCACTTCTCTCATGCTGGCAATTGCCTTTTCCTGGGAGACCTTCAAGATGGAATTCTCAAAGTCCTCTAAAAATATTAGACTATTAAGATGTTCACCTTTCAAAAAATGGTTCTTTTAAGAGCCACAAAACCTTGATCAAAAAATAGAAAAGCTGCATACATAAAATGCATAACACAGACACATACAATCTCTGCTATATTAGGAGTGCACCGGAGCAATACAGTGGGGGAGGGAGGTGGGTTAGTGAGGGGTGGGAGGTGGTTTGTAGTGCATCATTAAAAAATATAAATATCAGAAAGTTAAATCATTCTGATCATCTATCTGCACAGTAACAATGGAAAAAATGTTACAACTAAACCACCTAGCTGACAACACATACAGTATAGACACATATACAAAATAACTACTATCTCTCTCCTATTTATTTCTGCAAGAAAAGTAGTCAAATTATCAAAATGAGAATCTGGAGCATGAAGGAGATGTGCTGCCTGGTGGAGGTGGCACAGACAAAAGGAAATAGTAAGGTACTAATGCGCACTATGAACAGGAAACTGGACCACATGTGGCGGCGCATTAATACACATATGGCATACAGGTTCTGCATAAAGAAGAAAAATGTAGAAATGTCCAAAAGGAAGTTGAAACTGCTGCGTCAGTGTTTCTGTGTTCTGAAACAGCATGAGGAGACACCAGAAAATGATGTTGGCTGGTACTACCTCGCCCATGAGATGTGGGAGTCAGCTGGAAAGCCTGCTGTCGGGGAGTGCCTACAGTGTCATAAGTATACAGCAAACGTAATACTATACACAAAATGTTAAACAGTAACAACAATGCTACACAGTCACATTCAGTAACAATGGCAGTTATTCAACAGTTGTACTTGAGTTGCAGCATAGCACTCAGGACGCAGAACCTGTTCTGCAGCGGGGGGGGTATTGCTTGGTGCAAGCTGTGGAACACCTCACTATCCTAAGTACTGTACAGCTGCGGTCACAAAGGTTTCCAAATAAAGTCCATTGTATTAGGTTTCCTGTGACTGCCCACTCAGGATACACTTCATGGACTGTGTGTGTGTGTGTGTGTGTGTGAGAGGGGTGGCATTGGCAGGCTGACGCTGCACAACTCCTAATTGTGCTAACTTGCATGAACCTGCAGTCATACAGGTTTACTGTTGATGTCCATGTCTTTAGATTTGCTGTTGCTCTCCAATTAGATTACAGTACCTGGTCTGTGGGGATGGGCAGGAGCATTGGCTGACTAATGACATGCAACTCCTAACTGTAGTAACTTCTGTGTATCTGCAATTAGGGAGGTTCACTTTTGCTGTCCATCACTTTAGTTTTTCTGTGGCTCTACACTCAGGATGCAGTACCTGATCTTGGGGAGGGGGCACTGACTGGCTCAGATCATGCAACTCCTAACTATGCTAACTTGTGTACAACTGCAATCAAAGGGGTGTACCATAGATGTATATCACTTTAGTGTTGCTGTGGCTTTCCACTCAGGACCCACTACCTGGTCTGGGGGGTGGGACATTGCCTGACTGAGGGCATGCAACTCGTAACTGTTCTAACTTCTGTGCACCTTAATCAGAGAGCTGTAACATTGATGTCTATGGTTCTAGTTTTGCTCGGGCTCTTCACTCAGCATACAGTACATTGGCTGTTTAGAACGAGCAGAACATTGCCTAGCTGATGCCAACCAACTCTCAACAGTACTAAGTTCTATCAACTGCAATCAGAGAGGTGTACCATTGATCTCCTTGCATTTAGTTTTGCTGTTACTCTCCACCCAGCATGCAGTGCCTGCTCTGGGGAGGGGAGGCATTGCCTGGCTGACACTGTGCAACTCCTAACTGTGCTAAGTTGTGTGTTCCTTCAATCAAGGACCTGCACCATTGATGTCCATGGATTTAGTTTTGCTGTGGCTCCACATTCAGGATGCAGTGCCTGATCTGGGGTGGCACTGCCTGGCTGAGACCGTGCAACTCCTAACTGTGCTAACTTGTGTGCACCTGCAATCAAGGAGGTGTACCATAGATGACCATTACTTTAGTTTTGCTGTGGGTCTCCACTCAGGACCCACTACCTGGTCTGGGGGGTGGGACATTGCCTGAGTGAGTGGATGCAACTCGTTAATATTTTAACTTCTGTGTACCTCAATCAGAGAGTTGCAACATTGATGTCTATGGTTCTAGTTTTGCTCAAGCTCTTCACTCAGGATACTGTACCTGGCCTGCAGTGAATGATGAGAACATTGTCTAGCTGACACAATGCTACTACCAACAGTCCTAAGTTCTGTCACCTGCAATCAGAGAGGTGTACCATTGATCTCCTTGCATTTAGTTTTGCTGTTACTTTCCACCCAGCATGCAGTGTCTGCTTTGGGGTGGGGAGACATTGCCTGGTTGACACTATGCAACTCCTAACTGTGCTAAGTTGTGTGTTCCTTCAATCACGGACCTGTACCGTTGATGTCCATGGATTTAGTTTTGCTGTTGCTCTCCATTCAAGATGCATCACCTAGTTTTGGGGGGTGCGGAGAACATTGGCCAACTGGCACAGTACAACTCCTAACTGTGCTAAGTGTGCACTTTTAATCAGGGACCTGTATCATTGATGTCCATGGCTTCAGTTTTGCTGTTGTTCTACAGTCAGTATTCAGTGCCTGCTCTGGGGGGGGGGCATTGCCTGGCTGACACCGTACAACTCCTAACTGTGAAAAGTTTTGTGCAACTGCAATCACTGAGGTATACCGTGGGTATACATTTATTTACTTCTGCTGTGACTCTACACCGAGGCTCTAGTACCTAGGCTGAAGTGTGGGGGCAGGGTGAATTGCATGTCTTTCCTTGCAGTGGATTATGTTCCATATATCTGACTGAAGAAACCTAAGAATACTCTTAATTAGTAAACAACAACTAGTACACAGTTCTCAATAAAGTAACAGAAGAGAAAAAAGTTAAAATTAGTAATGTATAAACAATATTAGCAACAATAACATCAATACATAGGCAGCTGCACGGTGATCTACACAACACTGTAAATATGTATTATTATTCATTTTCAGAACAACGTATGCGATCCCCACCTCAGGCCAAGGTAGTGCCAGCTACGACAGAGACTGGCGAAGACTCAGACGAGAGTGTCAGTCTTGTTGAGTCAGTAGGTAAGACAAATTAATTAGTACCACACAAATGACAGATAACAAAATCACTGTAACACGACTGATATTTCCTTAATGAGGTAATGCAACTCAGCAAAACTTCCACAGAATAGCTTGTGCATGACTGCTAACAGTTTAATACTAAATAAAAAGGCACCTGTCTTACATTGAACTGTGTTATCACTTACTTCACAATGCCTAGTTGCAGGTGGCAAGTGGTGGCATTGCCAAGCTCTTACTCTATTAGTGCTCAGTCTAACAAACTGTGCATGAGCACTCTCAATAAGATATGGCATTACTATCCATGACTTCAGCAGATGTGTTGCTAACCGCTGTTAATCCAGTAGATGTTATTCACGTTATAAAGAGTGGTCTAGGTGGGGGAGACGACTGACTAACAACATGATGATGCTGTAAAATGCGTACAGGTCTTGGCAGGCACCTATATAATTGTCATACGTATGCTGAGTTCCTCTGTGTCTTAGCACTCAGGATCCTATACCTTTTCCTTTCAATGGAAGGTCTGCTACTATCCACGTGCAGCTCAGCACCTGAGATCAAATACCTGATATCTCCACTGTGTGTGTGTGTGTGTGTGTGTGTGTGTGTGACTGTAGTGCTAATGCCATTGCTTTGATGAGGCATAAAATTGAACAGTACCCAAACATCTGTGTGTACAGTAGCACATATTCATGTAAACGTAATAAACTTATTAACTTCAGACCCAGATCACTATATCTGTCCATTTTTCAGGGTTGGGAATCAAACAGCTGCATTGACTTCTTAAATGCACCAAACCAATAACTGTTGTAACTTGTCTTCACCTGCTATCAAAAAACAGTGATGTTAATGTCCAGTAGTTTACTTGACTTACGTCTCACAACTCAGCATGTACGACATACTCAGGGAAGAGAGCATGAAAAAAATCCTACTCTTAATGATTATACAGATCTGTTATCAAATAAGTTTTTTTAATTTTTTAGTTGCCAGGGAGACTGGATCAGACCAGCAGCTGCATGCATTGAAGAAAGAGGCAACTGGCAGTGCTGAGCGTAAGTACTGCAACATAGTACATGCATTTGCAATATACAGGAGAATAAAGAAATAACACTTCTACAAGTCAGTCTCACAGAGGTGTACCATTCCTGACCATGGCTTTAGTTGTGCTGTGGCTCTCCACTCACGATGCAGTGCCTCATGTGGGAGGCAGGGTGGAGGTGGGGCAAGCGCATTCCACAGCTGACATTGCGTACCTTCTAACTGTGGTAACTTGTGTCGAACTGCAGTCAGGCAGCTCTACAATTGATGTCCATGTCTTAGTTTAGTTGTTCATCTTCACTAAGCATACAGTACTTGATTGGGGGAGGGCATTGCCTGGCTAATGCCGTGCAACCCATAACTATGCTAACTTGTGTACACCTGCAATCAGGGAGGTGTACCACTGATGTACATAGCTCTAGTTTTGCTGTGTCTCTCCACTCAGTATGCAATACCTGCTTGGTGGTGGGGGGGGGGGAGTGGTGGGGAACATTGCCTGGCTGAGTGTGTAACTCCCAGCTGTGCTAACTTGTGTACACCTGCAATCATGGAGGTGTGCCGTAGATGTCCATGGCTTTAGTTTTGCTGTTACTAGCCACTCAGTATACAGTACCTGGTCTGGGGCAGGGGGCATTCCCTGGCTGTGTCCATGCAACTCCACATAGCAGTAATTTGGGTACACCGGCAATCAGGAATGTCTACCGTTCATGTTCATGGCTGTAGTTTTGCTATGTCTCTCCACTAAATATGCAGTTCCTGCTCAGGGGAGGATTGCCTAACTGATGCCACACAACTCCTAACTGTGCTAACCTGTGTGTATCTGCAATCAGAGAGGTGTACCATTGATGTCCATAGCCTCAGTTTTGCTGTGGCTCTCCACTCAGGATGCAGTACCTGATCTGGGGGGGGGCATTGCCTGACTGAGGCCATGCAACTCCTAACTATGGTAACTTGTGTGTACCTGCAATCAATAACGTGTACTGTCCATGTCCATGGCCTCAGTTTTGCTGTGGTTCTCCACTCAGGATGCAATACTTGGTTGGGGGGGCGGGGGGCATTGCTTGGCTCAGGCAGTGAAACTCCTAACTGTACAAACCTGTGGGCACCTGCAATCAGAGAGGTATACTGTTGATGTACATAGTCTCAGTTTTGCTGCTGCTCTCTCCACTCAGGATGCAATTCATGGTCTGGGAAGGAGGCATTGCCTGACTGAGGCTGTACAAGTCCTAACTGTGCTAACTTGTGTATACCTGTAATCAGGGATGTGTACCGTTCCTGTCCATGGCCTCAGTTTTACTGTGGCTTTCCACTCAGGATGCGGCACCTGGTTTGGGGGGGGATTGCCTGGCTGACCCATGCAACTCCTAACTGTGCAAATTTGTGTGTACCTGCAATCAGGGACAGGTACCATTCATGTCCATGACCTCAGTTTTGCTGTGGCTCTCCACTCAGGATGCAGTACCTGGTCTGGGGGAGTATTGCCTGGCTGAGGCCATGCAACTCCTAACTGTGCTAACTTGTTTGTACCTGCAATTAGGAACATGTACCGTTCATGTCTATGGCCACATTTTTGCTGTGCTCTCCAGTCAGGATGCAGTACCTGGTCTTGGAGGGCATTGCCAGGCTGAGGCTGTGCAACTCTTAACCATCCTAACTGGGGTGCACCTGCAATCAGAGAGGTGTACCATTGATGTCCATGGCCTCATTTTTGCTCTGGCTCTCCACTTGGGATGCAGTACCTGGTCTGGGGGGGGAATACTTCCTGGCTGAGTCCATGCAACTCCTAACTGTGCAAACTTGTGTGTACCTGCAATCACTGATATGTACCGTTCATGTCCATGGCCTCAGTTTTGCTATGCAACTCCTAATTGTGCAAACTTGTCTGTACCTGCAATCAGAAACATGTACTGTTCATGTCCATGGGCTCAGTTTTGCTGTGGCTCTCCACTCAAGATGCAGTACCTGGTCTGTTGGGAGTGGGGGCATTGCCTGGCTGAGGCCGTACAACTCCTAACTCTGGTAACTTGTATGTACCTGCAATCAGGGATATGTACCGTTCTTGTCCATGGATTCAATTTTGCTGTGGCTGTCTACTCAGGATGCAGTACCTGGTCGAGGCGAGGGGGGGTGCATTGCTTCGCTGAGTCTGTGCAACTTCTAACTGTGCTAATTTTTTTGCATCTGTAATCAGGCAGGTGCACCATTCATGTCCCTAGCCTTAGTTTTCCTGTCACTCTACAGACAGGATGCAGTAACGGGTCTCTGGGAGGCATTGCCTGGCTGAGGCCATGCAACTCCTAACTGTGCTAACTTGTGTGTACCTGCAATCAGAGGCATGTACCGTTCATGTCCATCACCTCGGTTTTGCTGTGGCTCTCCAGTCAGGATGTGGGACCTGGTCTGGGGGGGCATTGCCTGGCTGAGGCCATGCAACTCCTAATCCTCCTTTACTGGGGCACACCTGCAATCAGAGGGGTGTACCGTTGATGTCCATTGCCTCAGTTTTGCTGTGGCTCTCCACTCAGGATGCAGTACCTTGTCTGGTGGGGGCATTGCCTGGTGGACGCCGTGAAACTCTAACTATCAAACTTCTGTGTACCTGCAATCACTGACGTGTACCGTTCATGTCCATGGCCTCAGTTTTGCTGTGGCTCTCCACTCAGGTTGCAGTACCTGGTCTGAGGGAGGACATTGCCTAGCTGAGTCCGTGCAACTCCTCAGTGTCCTAACTTGTATGCAGCTGCAATCAGGGTGGTGTACCATTGATGTCAATGGCCTCAGCTTTCCTGTGGCTATCCACTCAGGATGCAGGGCTTGGCCTGCTGTGTGGAATTCCCAGGCTGAGGCCATGCAACTAGTAACTGTGCTAACTTGTGTGTATCTGCAATCAGGGAAGGGTACCGTTCATGTCCATGACCTCAGTTTTGCTGTGGCTCTCCACTCAGGATGCAGTACCTGGTCTGGGGGGCATTGCCAGGCTGAGGCTGTTTAACTCCTAACCATCCTAACTGGGGTGCACCTGTAATCAGAGAGGTGTACCAGTGATGTCCATGGCCTCATTTTTGCTGTGGCTCTCCATTCAGGATGCAGTACATGGTCTGGGGGGGGCATTGCCTGGCTGAGTCCATGCAACTCCTACCTGTGCAAACTTGTGAGTACCTGCAATCACTGACGTGTACCATTCATGTCCATGGCCTCAGTTTTGCTGTGGCTCTCCACTCAAGATGCAGTACCAGGTCTGGGGGGGCATTGCCTGGCAGAGGCCGTGCATTTCTAGCTGTGTTAACTTGTGTGTACCTGCAATCAGGGACGTGTACTATTTATGTCCATGGCCTCAGCTTTCCTGTGGCTCGCCAGTCAGGATACAGTACCTGGTCTGGGGGGGCATTGTCTGGCTGAGTCCGTGCAACTTCTCAGTGTCCTAACTTGTGTGCAGCTGCAATCGGGGAGCTGTACCATTGATGTCCATGGCCTCAGTTTTCCTTTGGCTATCCACTCAGGATGCAGGACCTGGTCTGGGGGGGCATTCCCTGGCTAAGGCCATACAACTGCTAACTGTGCTAACTTGTTTGCACCTGCAGACAGGGACATCTACCGTTGATGTCCATGGCCTCATTTTTGCTGTGGCTCTCCTCTCAGGATGCAATACCTGAACTGAGGTGCGGGCATTGCCTGGCTAAGTCCATGCAACTCCTAACTGTGCAAACTTGTGTGTACCTGCAATCACTGACGTGTACTGTTCATGTCCATGGCCTCAGTTTTGCTGAGGTGCTCCACTCAGGATGCAGTACCTGGTCTGGGGGGGCATTGCCTGTCTGAGGCCATGCAACTCCTAACTGTGCTAACTTATGTGTACCTGGAATCAGGGATGTGTACCATTCATGGTGATGGCCTCAGTTTTGCTGTGTCTCTCCAGTCAGGATGTAGTACCTGGTCTTCGGGGGGGCATTGCTTGGCTGAGGCCGTGCAACTCCTTACCATTCTAACTGGGGTGCACCTGTAATCAGAGAGGTGTACCGTTGATGTCCTTCATGTCAGTTTTGCTCTGCCTCTCCACTCAGGATGCAGTACCTGGTCTGGGGGGGATTGCCTGGCGGACACTGTGCAACTCCTAACTGTCAAACTTGTGTGTACCTGCAATTATTGACATGTACCATTCATGTCCATGGCCTCAAATTTGCTGTGGCTCTCCACTCAGGATGCAGTGCCTGGTCTGCGGGGTTTGGGGCATTGTCTGGCTGAGTTCATGCAACTCCTCATTGTCCCAAAATGTGTGGAGCTGCAATCGGGGAGGTGTACCATTGATGTCCATGGCCTCAGTTTTCCTGTGGCTATCCACTCAGGATGCAGGACCTGGTCTGGGGGTGGCATTCCCTGGCTGAGGCTGTACAACTCCTAGCTGTGCTAGCTTGTGTGTACCTGCAGTCAGGGACATCTACTGATGATGTCCATGGCCTCATTTTTGCTGTGGCTCTCCACTCAGGATGCAGTACCTGGTCTGGGAGGGCATTACCTGGCTGAGTCCGTGCAACTCCTAACTATGCAAACTTGCGTGTACCTGCAATCACTGATGTGTACCATTCGTGTCCATGGCCTCAATTTTGCTGTGGCTCTCCACTCAGGATGGTCTGGGAGGGAGCATTGCCTGGCTGAGGCCATGCAACTCCTAACTGTGCTAACTTGTGTGTACCTGCAATCAGGAACATGTACTGTTCATGTCCATGGGCTCAGTTTTGCTGTGGCTCTCCACTCAAGATGCTGTACCTGGTCTGTGGGGAGGGGGGGCATTGCCTGGCTGAGGCCATGCAACTCCTAACTGTGACAACTTGTATGGACCCAAAATCAGGGATGTGTACCATTCTTGTCCATGGACTCAGTTTTTCTGGGGCTCTCTACTCAGGATGCAGTACCTGGTTGAGGTGGGGGGGCATTGCCTGGCTGAGTCTGTACAACTTCTAACTGTGCTGACTTTTTTGCATCTGTAATCAGGGAAGTGCACCATTCATGTCCATAGCCTTAGTTTTCCTGTCACTCTCCAGTCAGGATGAAGTACCTGGTCTCTGGGAGGCATTGCCTGGCTGAGGCCGAGCAACACTTAACTGTGCTAACTTGTGTGTACCTGCAATCAGGGACATGTACCATTCATGTCCATGGCCTCAGATTTGCTGTGGCTCTCCAGTCAGGATGCGGTACATGGTCTGGGGGGCATTGCCTGGCTGAGGCTGTGCAACTCCTAACCATCCTTTACTGGGCTGCACTTGCAATCAGAGGGGTGTACCGTTGATGTCCATTGCCTCAGTTTTGCTGTGGCTCTCCACTCAGAGTGCAGTACCTGGTCTGAGGGGGGACATTGCCTCGCTGAGTCCATGCAACTCCTAACTGTGCAAACTTGTGTCTACTTGCAATCACTGCTGTGTACCATTCATGTCCATGGCCTCCTCAGTGTCCTAACTTGTGTGCAGCTGCAATCAGGGTGGTGTACTGTTGATGTCCATGGCCTCAGCTTTCCTGTGGCTTTCCACTCATGATGCAGGACCTGGTCTGGGGGGGGCATTCCCTGGCTGAGGCCGTACAACTCCTAACTGTGCTAACTTGTGTGTTCCTGCAATCAGGAATGTGTACCACTGATGTCTATTGCCACATTTTTGCTGTTGTTCTCTACTCAGGATGCAGTACCTGGTCTGGGGGGTCATTGCCTCATTGATTCCATGCAACTCCTAACTGTGCAAACTTGTGTCTACCTACAATCACTGGTGTGTACCATTCATGTTCATGGCCTCAGTTTTGCTGTGGCTCTCCACTCAGAATGCAGTACCTGGTCTGGGGGGGCATTGCCTGGCTGAGGCAGTGCAACTCCTAACTGTGCTAACTTGTGTGTAACTGCAATCAGGGACATGTACCATTCATGTCCATGGCCTCAGATTTCCTGTGGTTCTCCAGTCAGGGTGCAGTACCTGGTGTGGGGGGGGCATTGCCTGGCTGATGCCATGCAACTGCTAACTGTGTTAACTTGTATGTACCTGCAATCAAGGCCATGTATCATTCATGTCCATGGCCTCAGTTTTGCTGTGGCTGTCCACTCAGGATGCTGTACTTGGTCGAGGGTGGGGGGTGGCATTCCCTGGCTGAGTTCATACAACTTCTAACTGTGCTAACTTGTGTGCATCTGCAATCAGGGATGTGCACCAGTGATGTACATGGCCATAGTTTTGCTGTTGCTCTCCACTCAGGAAGCAGTACCTGCTTTGGGGGGGAGCATTGCCTGGGTGAGGTTGTGCAACTCCTAAGTGTGCTATCTTTTGTGCACCTGCAGTGAGGGAGGTGTACCATTGATGTCCATAGCTGTACTTTTGCTGTGGCACTATCTGGCCTGGGGGGCGTACAAAGATGCAAATGGTAACGCACCCATTGGCGTGCATGGGAGTGGTAACGCAAACGGGTACGGAAAAGCAACTCGAAACACTAAGTGTGATAGCAACAGAAACACACACCCTGGTTTTCCCCAACAGCTGCATAGAGAAACACAGTGAGTACAAAGAATGTATGCATTACAATTTGCCTCGGAGTATAAAATTAGGAGTTGGAATATTAAATTGCTTATATCTCAGGAACCGTAGGACGTAGACAAAAAAATGTAATTTCATATGATTCATGACTTTCCTGGCTAGTTTTGCACTTAGCACCTGTTTGGGGGGGCTAAGTGTTTTTCCAACGAAAAGTCTGTATCTCGCACCGTTTCTGAGATACGGGCCCCGAAAGCCGTGGCCGACACCATAATGTTAGTCTATGGGAAGAAATATCAACTTTGGAGTGCCATAACTTTGCAGCTGTCTAATATTTTTTCACCAAACCACCAAAAGGCACTTCTGTGGCATGTTGGCTGTCTTCCCTCCAAATTTCAGCCCAAGTGACCAAACTGTTATTTTGCAGCAAGGTGGCAAAGAATTCCTGTTATTTTCCCCATAGTGTTGAACAGTAGTGTCGCAAATCACAACACTTTCACAAAACAAATCACGAAAGTGTCACAGGTTTGACACTACTTTGTGACACTACTGACCCCAAAAATTTCAAAAACATATTTCTGGGGTGTTTAACCCCAAAATAAAGACACGCCTAGCATCCTCAGGGTCCAACTAGGTAAACAAAAAGAATTCCAAGCATTTCTTTGATCACTAACTGAAAACAAAAGGGCAGATTTGCAACACTACTGGGCTAATTTGAGACACTGAAATCCTCATTTGCAACACTGTCAAACCTTTGATTAACCTTTCCCATTGACTATAATGGGAAAATTGATTTTTGAATAACTTTTGAACCGTTTAATATTTTTTCATGAAATCTTTGAAAGGCACATCGGGGACCCTGACCACATGTTCCCTGAAGTTTTTGGACCAGTTGCGCAAACTGTGTGACCTGTAGGCACAAGCAAAGAATGCACAAAAAAGCGTAAATGCACTATGGAATGTCACTTAATAACTCCGCAACCATATATCTGACCAGTAGGAAACGTGGCACATCCCAAGATCTATGCTACTGCTCTGTGCCTGCCAAAATTCAGGCAAATCCAACATATGGTGGCAAAGTTATTAAGGTCCATACTTTCACCATTTAATCTTAAATGGGGTACTCAATCCTAGTGGCACTACAGTGCCACCATTAGATATATATATATATATATATATATATATATATATTATATATATATATATATATATATATATATATATATATACATATATATCATAGTAATGCATCAGCAGAAAAGAACAACCCTGGCCAATCCAGTCTGCCCATCTTGCCCCTTCCCTACTTGTCACCGGTGCACAAGGAGCCTATTCTCTGTTCTCTAAACACTCCCTTGTGTTTATCCCATGCTGTCTTGAATTCCTCCACCATTTGACACCTACCACCTCCTCAAATATTCTGTTCCAGGGTTCAACCACCCTCTCAGTGAAATAACATCCACTTACATTACCTTTAAATTGTCCTTCTTCCAATCTTAAAGTATTGCCTCTTGTGTCATCTCCAACTTTCCTTTTAAATAGACCTTCCTTCCCTCACTTTATTTATCCCCTTCATGTACTTGGATGTATCTATCTTGTCACCTCTCTCTCTTATAAACACCAGCGGATACAGATTTAATTCTCTCAACCTTGTCTCACATGGTTTCCCTTGCATACCCTGCACCAACTTTGTTGCCCTTCTCTGAATCTTTTCTATTACATCTATGTCCTTTCTTAAATGTGGCCTAATAAACTGTACTCCAGGTGCGGTCTAACCATGGTCTTATTAAGCAATAGGCACGACAGAGTGTGGGTTATTGCAGGATATACCATGGTCATGTGATGTGTTTTGACCAATGAGGTTACAAGATTTTCATACCCCATTGTATAATACTGTATAATGGAATCAGCACCTCCCTCTTCCTACTAGTTATGCCCCTTCCTATGTACACCATCATTCTATTAGCTTTGCTAACCACCTTACTACATTGGTCTCTTATCCTAAAGTTGTTTGATATTGTACGAAAGGAGACCCCCCGCAGGAAAGTTGCCAGAGGGTCGAGAGGGCCAGAGATGTCGCCCTTCCCCAGGATCCCCACGAGGGTCATGAGGCCCCAGCACAGCCACCCTCCCCACCAGAGAACAAAAGGAGCCCCCCTGCAGGAAAGTTGCCAGAAGGTCGAGAGGGCCAGAGACATCGCCCTCCCCCAGAATCCCCACGAGGGTCGCAAGGGCCCCAGCACAGTCGCCCTCCCCACCGGAGAACAAAAGGAGCCCCCCTGCAGGAAAGTTGCCAGAGGGTCAAGAGGGCCAGAGAAATCACCCTTCCCCAGGATCCCCATGAGGGTTGCGAGGGCCCCAGCACAGCCGCCATCCCCACCAGAGAACGAAAGGAGCCCACCCATTGCAGGAAAGTTGCCAGGTACGAACACGGAGCCCAGACTCTCAGCTCCCTGCGCCTGGAGCACGGCGCTGTTCTGCATGTTGTTGCCCAGCTGGCGCTGCATGCTGGCTCCCCACCACTCCCACCACCACCCTTGGTCGGCACTCAGTTATATACGCTAGAGTGGTGACGCTGTTATCAGCAGACAGGTTCCAGAACCAATCAGCCCACTTTCTAACTAGCAGCTTATACTATCCTACCACTAGTGGCCCCTATACTGTGATATAGCTTGTTACTGGCCAGCTCAAAACATCAGTCATGCTCCTCTATCTTATACCACTCCTTTGCCTAACTTTTCCCCCTAGCCTCTCTAACCCCAGCAACCCAGACAATGCAGGACCCAAACCTCCTCCACCTTCACAGCAGGTCACTTCTACCATGCCCCCCACTAACATCCACCTCTCTGCTCAAGCAAATAATACACACACATACATGGGCACTAAGCCCTTCTGTTATCTCCCCTCATTCTTCCATGTCCTCTATGTCCTACGTAATCTAGCTACCGCTAACTCCCTCTACACATCACAAACAAGCTACTCAAATCCAAAATCAAGACACCTTTGGAATGTCTCCAAGCACTACGTCACCCTGCTTCTCCTCCTGGCCAGGGATGTTAAAACCAACTCTGGCCCAGTGCCCCACCCAACCCCCCAAGCACTCCCAAAGGGACTAAGGTTACTTCACCTAAACATCTGCAGTCTCCTGAACAAAGTACCGGAGCTGCAACTCACTGCCCTAAACCTCCGCCCAGACATCTGCATTATCTCTGAGACTTGGCTGAAACCACACCACACAGATTCAGAAATAGCCATCCCCGGCTACACAGTTGTCAGGCAGGACAGGGCGGGAAAGAAAAAAGGTGGGGGAATCGCCATGTACTTATCCACAAGGCTCCAGTTCACCTCTGTCTTGATCCCCATACCCACACCCCTAATTGAATCTATGATGATCAAACTGACCATACCTCATTCCACCCCGGTGTACATGGCTGGGATCTAGTGCACCCCAGCCACCCCAGCGCCTAGCGTCCATGGCCACCTAGCCACTCTAAAATCAGCTGCTGGGGAGGGTGAGCTCTACATCCTCGGGGACTTTAACCACAATTGGCTAGCTAAAGACTGCGCTAAACTATGAAGCAAAGTACACTCCCTAAACCTAACCCAACATATCAATCAACCCACTCGCTAAACTCAAAAACACAGAAACACTCCCTCCTGGACTGGTCCCTCACAACCCACCCCATAGGATAACAACAGCTGACATCCTCCCTGACTCCATGAGCGATTACCACATGGTTTATATGGTTAGGAAGTTGCACAGACCCGCAAACCGCGCCCCACCCAAGACCCTCCTCATGAGGGCCTACAATTACCTCTGTCTCCATTCACTTCTAAACGACCTCACCCTAGTTGACTGGTCTTTCATCCAGAAAGCTCCCTCTATTGACTATGCTTTGGATAAATTCAGACACAACTTGCTTGCTGCATGGGACTTTCACGCCCCCCTAAGATCAAACAGGGTAAAGGGATTACATCTCCCATGGGTCACCGCCGATGTCATTGGCTGCTGCCGAGCCAGGGACAAGGCTTGGAGAAAGCACAAGCAAACTGGTTCTCTTGATTCACTGCAGCACTATCGCAGGCTATGCAACTACTGCACCAAAGCTATCCGGCAGGCAAAGAATAACTACTTCAAGGCGGCCCTCTCCTCCAACCTGAACCTCCCCTCAATATTCTGGAAAACCATCAAAACCTTACTCACCCCACCGGCCCAACCACCTACCCCAACCCTAACCATACATGGCAACTCTTTCTCTGACCCAAGCGTAGTTGCCTCCGCTTTCAACAATTTCTTTACAAATGGCGCGGCCTCACTCCTCACAAACCATTCGCGCACACCACCCAGTCCATCCCCGAACCCCGGCACTCCACACCCAGCCCCATGTTCGCTCTCCACCCAGTCTCTATGGCAGAAGTACTCCACGCCTAGGATCTCTTGACCCAACAAAGGAAAATGCCCTTTAGGGCTGGACCAAAATTCTCCACCTATCAGCCCCTGCAATAGCAGCCCCTAGCTGACCTCCTCAACCTCTGTTTTTCTAAGGCTCAGATTCCAGCTGCATGGAAACAGGCGCTTGTCATACCCCTACCTAAGGGTGGCGACCCATCTGTACCTGGAAATTATCGCCCCATCTCCCTTCTCCCAGTTCTGGCCAAACTTCAGGAACACCTAGCTCTTTCCCGACTCACTCAATTCCTCGAATCCACTGCATTCTTCACCCCCTATCAGTCAGGCTTTCAGAAATCCCACTCCACAATCACCGCGCTCTTAAGACTCTCAAATGACATCTCCTCGGAGATGGACAAGGGACATATTACCTCGGCCATTTTCATCGATTTGGCCAAGGCATTCGACACCGCCTCCCATCCAAAGCTACTCACCAAACTGACTGAAGCAGGCCTCTCCAGCCTAGCCACCAGCTGGTTCCATGCCTACCTGACCGGCCGTAAACGGTCCATCAAAATTGGGACTCAAATACCCCCCTCACTCCCAATCTCTATGGGGGTCCCCGAAGGCTCAGTACTAGCCCCATACTTTTCTCCATATTTTTAATTGACCTCCCTCTGACCTGCTCAACCTCAGCCATACAAATGTATGCAGATGACACCGTAATATATGTCTCCGGCCCCACCACTAGGGACATGCATGCAGCCCTCCAATAGGATTTTGATGCTATCCAAAAATGGCTCGATTCCAATCAACTAGTACTAAACTCAAAGAAAACCGTCTCCCTAACCTTCGGCACACAACCCCGGCTCTCATGCCTAGCTGCCCCCCCTACCTTCCATACACTGGCTGGATCTCCTCTGCAGATCTGTAACTCCTTTAGATACTTGGGCGTATGGTTTGATCAACACCTGGATTTCTCCGTCCACATTGACTCTCTACACAAAAAACTGCACCCCAAACTGGGGGCACTTCATCATAATAAAGAGTGCCTGCCCCCCACGGTCCAAAGGGAATTAGTGCATAAAAGGATTCTCCCTATCTTCGATTACAGCGACGTGGACTATGGAGCTGCACCCCAAACCTCCTTAGCCAGTCTGGATACCCTCTTTCACTCCTACTGCTGCTTCATCCTGGACTGCCCACCCACCACCCATCACTGACCTATATAGCTCCGTTTCTCTGCCCTTGCTTGAGTCCCAGCCTCAAATACATGGTGCAAACGTAATAGCCAAATTCTGGACATGCTCCCTCCCCCCCATCTCAGCTCCGCTCTGACAGCACAACCCTCCCTGGCTTACTCCCTCAGATGCTCCGACTCCAGACTACTCAAAATCCCTTTCATGCACACCTCAAAGGGCCAATCCACTTTCAAATACCACCTGTCAAAACTTTGGAATGACCTACCTGCTTGCATCAGGCTGACTACTGCCCCAAGGCTGCTAAAACCACTCTTCCATGATTACTTCTCCGACACATGTAACTGCTACCAGCAACCCAGACCTTCAACCAATGGGCGCCTTGATGTATCTCGTCAGCTGTAATACGGTCTTAGTAATTATTGTTTACCTGCCTATTCTCTGACTGTACTTACTCTATGGTGTCTGACCACTCTTGTAGTAACAATGTGAAGCAAATGTATGGCAGCTCTGGCACTATTGCTGGACCTGTTGTTTTACCCTGTACTGTACATTTCCTGCTGAATTTTCTAAGTAACCCCCAGGTCGCATCTGGAAACGAGCCCCCCAGCATGCCTGCCTGGTTAATCTCTTAAATAAATAAACTGTATTCCCCAGATCCCTTTCCTGTTCTGTTTGTCTTATCTGCTCTCCCCCCAGTGAATACTTGGCAGTCAATTTTTACACCCTATATGCATCAACATACACTTTTTTGTATTGAACTCCAGCTGCCATGTTTCTGACCATTTCTCTAGGATACTCAAATCCCTCCTCGTGGACTCAACTCCTACTTCAGTGTCGACCCTGTTTCATTACTTTGCATCATCTACAAACAGACACATTTCCCTTCATTTCCCTCTGACATATCACTGATACTGTATATATGTTAAAAAGAATTGGTCCTAGTACAGACTATTGAGGAACCCCGCTAGTAACCTTCCTTACCCTAGAATGTACATTTACTACCACTGTCTGACTTCTATCCTTCAGCCAGTTTTCCACCCATCTAGTTATTTTCTGTCCCACTCAAAGGCTCTTTGTCTTATTTACCAGTCTGTGGTGAGGAAAAGAGTTAAAGGCTTTACTGAAGTCCAGGTAGGCAACATCAACTGCCCCTCCTTGATCAATCACTTTTATTACCCCATTCAAAAATTCTATCAGATTTGTTTGGCAAGATCTCCCGCTAGTGAATCCATGTCGCTTTTCATCTAATAGTTTGTTGTCTATTAAGTATTTTATTGCTCTTTCCTTTATTAGCACCTCCATAACCTTGCCCACCACTGATATGAGGTTGACAGGTCTGTAATTCCCTGCCTCCTCCTTGCAGCCTCCCTTGTGCAGTGGTACTACATCTGCCATCCTCCAGTCACTTGGAGCACACCCTGTATCTAGGGACAAGTTAAATGGCTTTGCTAAATGTGTTACCAACCCATCCCTCAACTCCCTAAGAACCCATGGATGCAAACCATCTTGCCCCATTGCTTTATCTACCTTTAATTTTCCAAGTTCTTCCTTAACTCTTTCCTCACTTAATGGGCTTTGATCCACTCCACATTCATCTTCTTCCTTCTTCTTTAACTCAGATCCCTTTCCATCCCCTTCCACTGTGACTACAGGGTGAAAATAACTATTCAGAACTTCAGCTGTTTCAAAGAGCCCCTCAACCTTAGTTCCCCCCTTCCCCTCAGACTCACAATCCTGTCTTGTCCTCCTCTTTTCCTCCACATATCTAAAAAAAGTTTTATCTCCTCATTTAACATGTTTAGCAATTCTTTCTTCTGTTTCTGCTTTTGCTCTCCTTATCAGATTCCCTGCCTGTTTCAGTTTCTCCTTATAATTTACTCTATCACACTCCGAGTTTTCTTATATCTTCTAAAAGCTATAGAAGCATAGAAACATAGACTTTGACAGCAGATAAGGACCACTTGGCCCACCCACTCTGCCCATTTCCCTACCTATTGCATAAGCTGCAGATCCTAGTTAACCAACAGCCTTCTTCTTCTTCCTACCCAGCACTAGAATTGCCTTATGTCTATCCCATGCATTCTTGAATTCTTCCACTGTTTTTGACCCCACGACCTCCTCAGGAAGGCTGTTCCATGCTTCCATCACCCTCTCTGTGAAAAAAATACTTCCTCACGTTATCTTTGAGCCATTCCTCCTCTATCTTCACATTGTGCCCCCTTATTCTTGCACAGCTCTTTTTCTGAAATATGCTACCCTCCTGGACTTTGTTGATTCCTTTGAGGTATGTGAAAGCTTCTATCATGTCCCACCTCTCCCTCCTTTCCTCAAGGATATACATATTAAGCTCCTTTAGTCTCTTTTCGATTGGCTTCTGGTGCAGATCCTGCACCATTTTAGTTGCCCTCCTCTGGACTGCTTCCATCCTGTAGAGAGTGTCCTTGCAGAAGTGGGGTCTCCAGAACTGCATGCAGTACTCCAGGTGGGTATTTGCAAACTGTCTTTACAGAGGGATAACAACTTCCGGTTTCCTACTGGTGATACCTCTTCCTATACATCTCAGTATCCCCCCAACCTCCTTACTGCCTTCTCACATTGCTTGCTTACCTTTAGGTCATTTGATATGACTATCCCTATGTCCCTTTCCATTTTCGTTGTTGTTAGTTCATCCCCCCATTGGGTACTCATTCCCTGGGTTTTTGTTTCCCAGGTTAATTACTTTGCATTTCTTTGCATTAAATCTAAGCTGCCATACTTTTGACCATTCCTCCAACCTTGCCAAGTCCATTCTCATCCTTTTCTCCCCCCCTTGTGTATCACCCCTGCAGCAGATCTTTGTGTTGTCTGCAAAAAGGCATACTTTACCTTCCAGTTCCTCCAAAATTTCATATATAAAGACATTAAAAAGGACCAGATCCAGTACTGAACCCTGCAGTACCCTGCTAGTAACCCCCGTTTCTTCAGAGTGGACTCTGTTTACTATTACCCTCTGTGTCCTGTCGTCCAGCCAATTTGTTACCCAGGCTACAAGCCTAGATAATTTGTTTATTAATCTTTTGTGTGGGTCTGTGTCAAATGCCTTGCTAAAGTCTAGGTAGGCCATGTCCACAGCCACTCCTGGTCTACTACTTTGGTCACCCAGTCAAAGAAATCTATTAGATTCATCTGACATAACCTTCCTACTATGAATCCATATTGTCTTGGGTCCTGTGCTCTGCTGGTCTCTAGGTACTCACCAATTCTTTCTTTCAGAAGTGATTCCATCATTTTCTGTACTACTGAGGTCAGATTAACTGGTCTGTAGTTTTCTGCCTCTGCTTTGCTACCATTTTTGTGAAGGGGAATCACATCCTCCATCTTCCAATCCTTAGGTACCACATCATACTCCCTTGATTTGTTAAAAAAGGTAGTCAGTGGTGTCACTAGTTCTCCCTTTAGTTCTTTTAGAATTCTGGGGTGAATCCAATCAGGGCCCATTGCTTTGTCCACCTTCAGTTTTAGGAGTTCTTTCAGAACCGTTTCTTCTGTGAAAGAACTGGTATTGATTCCCCTATGCAGAGTGCTTCTATTGAATGGATTAGGTACATCCCCCTCCTCTTCTTTTGTGAATACTGAGCAAAAGTATCCATTCAGTATCCCTGCTTTTTCACTGTCACCATTTGCCCACCCACCCTCCTGTTTATTAAGCCTCCCTATCACTCCCTTGGTCTTTCTTCACTCCCTAATGTATCTATAAAAGGTTTTATCCTTGTTCTTAACTGAGTTTGCTATCTTTTCCTCAGTTTGAGTCTTTGCTATTCTGACTGCCTTCCCCGCTTCCTCCTGTTTTAAGTTGTACAGTTTTCAGTCCTGCTTGCTCATTCTGTGTGTCATTATACTTCCTGGATGCTATATTTTTCTTCCTAACCTTCCCTGACACTTCTTTTGAGAACCATAGTGGTTTTTCCTTCATTTTGATTTGTTTATTTGCTTCACAAGTTTTGATGTTTCCCCACCACTCCTTCTTGCCCATTTGCTAGTGCTTTTCTGAGACACTCTCCCATTTTGACAGAGTCAGCCCTCCCAAAGTCAAGTACCTTCGCTTTTGTATAGCTTGACTTTATGGCTGTGTTTATCATGAACTTCACTGTTTGGTGGTCACTTGTTCCCAGATGGCTATCCACTTCTAAATGTGAGATCCTCTCTCTGTCTCTATTTGAGAGCACCAGGTCTAAGATTCCTCCTTCCCGAGTGGGTTCCAACACTGTCTTCCTGAGGCATTCGCCCTGTAGGGCATCAAGAATGGGCCTGCTCTTGGATGTTGCTGCAGCAAAGGTGCTCCAGTTAACATCTGGCATATTCAGGTCCCCCATCAACAATATCTCCCCTTTTCCTGCCACCCTAAGGATGCCTTCTATCATTTCCTTGTCCATTTCCTCCACCTGAGACAGGGGTCTGTATACAACATCCATGTGGATTGTGTTGCCATTTTCTGTCTCCTGTCTCTAGGGTATCCCACAGTTTCTCATCTCCTCCCTGTTTACTCTTTAGTTCCATTGCTTTGATTCCTTCCCTTATGTAGAGAGCTACTCCTCCTCCTCTTCTAGCCTCCCTGTCTCTTCTGTAGACTATGTAACCTGGTATGCTGACATACCAGTCATGGTTCTCTGTGTACCATGTTTCTGTGACTGCCATGATATCCAGGCATCCCTCTTCCATCAAGGCCACTAGTTCATGGAACTTGTTACTCAGACTATGGGCATTGCTTTCCATTTTTTGATGGCCTTACCCCTTTCTCCCCATCCCTGTCCTTACTACCTTTTCCTATTTTTCCATTTACCCCTGCCCTTCTTCCTAGCAACCTACTGTATATGGCTCAGAAATATGGGGATATAAACTGGATGGCTTAGTGAACATTTTTTTATAAAAACTATTGGAGATTCCTCAAAGTGCTGCTTCTTTACTTACAAGACTTGAGTTAGGACAATTGCCTATAAAATGTACTATTGAGCAAAGATTAGTTACATATTGGATGAAAATATATAACATGCCTGAAAGCAGGCTGCCTAGGATGTGTTTGGAAGAAGCAATACATTTAAACAACATGAGTTTTAAGTATCCAAATATATTTACTTTAGAAGAGATAATCAAGCCACATGGTCTTTTACAGCTAATAACATATAGTCAAATAGTTGAGTTCAAAGATATTAAGAGAGAAATTAAGGCAAGAATACAGGATATTCAGAAGGGAAGGAGTATGGCAAATAATCTCCAGTTTAGTTATTGGTTAGCAAAAACAGCTATAATAGACAACTGGGTCCTGAATATTATTTGTTTACTTTTAAAAATCCCCAATTAAGAAAAGTGTTCACTAAGCTAAGATTTGGCCTTTTACAGTAGATAGTCAAGTACTGAGGTGTCTGTATAGGGAGATGAATAATGACAAATGTGACTGTAATTTGGACAGAGACACCTCAATTCATTTACTACTTTTTTCCCCATTATATAATATGGAAAGAAAGGCATTAATAGGAGAAATATTAACTGTCATTGTTTTAGATAGGGTAGCAACATTTTGTAAAATAACGGAGAGGAAAAAATTGCACATTCGTAAAGAGTAGATTTGTACAATATGATTAAGATTATGTGGAAAATTATTGTTTTATATAAACTTGTGTAATTGTGTCAACATATGAAAGATCAATTACATTTTATAAGAAAACAGATTTGTAACAAGAAATTACATATTTGTAATACTTTTGCATTTGAATTTTTAAAGACAATATTGTGATTGTCAGCAATAAATTGAACTGAAATGAGCTGTCATATTGTGCAACCCCTGCTTTTGTTGCCACTCATAGGTCAGGGACAGGGCTACTGTCATTGTAGCCCCACCAGGCTGCCTGTTCCTTCAACTGTATCTGCACAGCAGGGGACCCAATCATCAGTGGCAGTGTATGTATGTATGTATTTATTTATTTATTTGTACAATCCAACACCTGATGCCCAACCTCCAGTGTCAAATGCCCCAGCAGCCTGTTGTTCTCATGTAATTGACCCCCTACACACACACAGCTGAGTGGGACACTAGGTAGCCTGCCCCCAGTGTCCAGACATAGATTACATTTTATGTGTATACCTGCAAAATAGAAAAATGTCCCCCATCTGCCAGCCCGTCAGCACAGCGGTTGGATTTCCGCTTGAGACGCCATCAACCCTAGTTCGGGAACGGTCCGGGTCATCGGAGGGCAAGCCTTGAGGAGAAGGATGGAGCATCCCTTGGACTGCTCTCCTTCTCTGGGGGGAAGGGGGGCCTGTGAGCAACACCTGGTGGAGGCCAGGGTTGCCACTCTGTAGTGACACAAAATTGATGTTCTCTGGGGTGGGACAGATGCTGGATATCATTGCATGTCTCCACCCCAGCCTACAGGGGGAAAGGCAAGGTGAGGGCCTCCGTCTCCATGAAGCCCTCCCTGGGACTTCAATTAGCCTCCATCACCAGAAGCTCTCCCAACCAGTTACTGGTTACGAGGTACTGGAATAGTGAGGACCAGTGCCCAGCCCTGCCCTCTGGGGGGCAAGCCAGGGGTGACCAGGAGAAGCAACAGCAATTGATGGTAGGAGGGAGACCCGGGGCCACGACCAGGGCTGACTCTGACAGGAGGTCCTACCAGAAAAAAGCACAATAAATATAAAAAAAAGAAAAGAAAAATGCCCCCTGTCCTTTTTTATTTAAACCTGAAAGAAAGAAAATGGTCCCTCATTATCTTCACCCTTACCCTCTGCCATCTCCACCTCCCCACTGAGCGCCCACCACCCCATAACCCCCCTTACACTAAATTTACCTGCTGGGGTGCTGTGCAGTCATATTCCATGGAGCAGGACACATCTGCACTCTTCAAACCAAAGTGAAAACCGAGGAATAAAACTTAGTGCCGTATAAATTATTTGGCTGATAGGAGCCAGTTGAAACACAGAAACATAGAATTTGACGGCAGATAAGGACTGCTTGGCCTACCCAGTCTGCCCATTTCCCCTACCTAATGGATAAGCTGCAGATCCTAGTTAACCAGCAGCCTACTTCTTTCTACCCCCAACCCCTAGAATTGCCTTATGGCTGTCCCATGCATGCTTGAATTCAACCACTGTTTTTGACTCCACAATCTCCTCCGGAAGACTGTTTCATGCATCCACAACCTCTCTGTGAAAAATATTTCCTTACATTACCTCTGAGCCACCCCCCATCTTCAAATTGTGCCCCTTGTTCTTGCACACCCTTTTTTGAAAGATGCTGCCCTCTTGACTTTGTTGATTCCCTTGAGGTACTTGAAAGTTTCTATCATGTCCCCCTCTCCTCCTTTCCTTGAGGCTTACATATTAAGCTCCTTTAGTCTCTCTTCATATGTCTTCCAGTGCAGACCCTGCACCATTTTAGTTGCCCTCATCTGGACAGCTTCCATCTTGTCTATGTCCTTACGGAGACTGGGTCTCCAGAACTGCACACAGTACTCCAGATGTGGTCTCACCAGCTGTCTGTACAGAGGGATAACAACTTCCTGTTTTCTACTGGTGATGCCGCTCCTTATGCATCCCAGTATCCCTCCAGCCCTCCTTACTGCCCTCTCACATTGCTTGCCCACCTTTAAGTCATCTGATATGACTACCCCAGGTCCCTTTCCATTTTGTTATTGTTAGTATCACCCCCATTGTGTACTCTTCCCTGGGTTTTGCTTCCCAGGTGCATTACCTCACTTCTTAGCATTAAATCTAAGCTGCCATTCATTTGACCATTCCTCTAACCTTGCCAAGTCCCTTCTCATCCTTTCCACCCCACCTTGTGCATCAACTCTGTTGCAGAACTTTGTGTCATCTGCAAAGAGACATACTTTTCCTTCCAGTCCCTCTGCAATGTTGCTTACAAAGACATTGAAGAGGACCGATCCAAATACTGAACCCTGCAGCACCCCACTAGTAACCCCCCTTTCTTCAGAGTGGACTCCATTTACTATTACTCTCTGTGTCCTATTCTCCATCCAATTCTTTACCCAGGATTTCATCTTGGGACCCACTCCCAAGCTGGCTAACTTGTATATTAATCTTTTGTGTGGGACTGAGTCAAATGCCTTGCTAAAGTCTAGGTAGGCCATGTCCACAGCCCCTCCCTGATCTACTACTTTGGTCACCCAGTCAAAGAAATCTATTAGATTTATCTGGCATGACCTTCCTGCTCAGAATCCATGCTGCCTTGGGTCCTGTGCCCCTCTGACCTCTAGGTACTCGACAGTTCTTTCCTTCAGAAGTGATTCCATCATTTTCCCTATCACTGAGGTTAAACTAACAGGTCTGTAGTTTCCTGCTTCTACCCTGCTCCCACTTTTGTGAAGGGGAATCATATCTGCCCTCCTCCAGTCCTCAGGTACCACCCCATCCTTCCATGATTTGTTAAAGAGGGTAGTCAGTGGTGTCACTAGTTCTACCCTTAGTTCTTTTAGAATTCTGGGATGAATCCCATCAGGCCCCATTGCTTTGTCCACCTTCAGTTTTAAGAGTTCTTTCAGAACCCTTTCTTCTGTAAATGGGCTGGTATCAACTTCTGTATCCAGAGTGTTTCTATTATTTGTTTTAGGTACCTCCCCCTCTTCATTTGTAAATACTGAGCAAAAATATTTGGTTAGTATCTCTGCCTTTTCACAGTCACCCTCTGCCCACCCCACTCCCCTTTATTAAGCCTCACTATCCCTCCCTTAGTCTTCCTTCGCTCCCTGATGTACCTAAAAAAGGTTTTATCCCCCTTCTTAACTGAGTTGGCTATCTTTTCCTCAGTTCAGGCCTTTGCTGTTCTGACTGCCTTCCCAGATTCCTTTTGCTTTAACTGATACAATTCTCTGTCCTGCTCCTTCTGTGATTCCTTGTACTTTCTGAATGCTTTCTTTTTCTCTTGAACCTTCACTGCCAGCTCCTTTGAGAACCATAGTGGTTTCTTACATCATTTTGTTTTGTTTATTTGCTTCACACTAAGGCTTGCTACCTCTGTGATGGCAGTTTTTATTATTTCCCATTGTTCTTCCAACCGTCATTCCTGCCCATTTGCTAGTGCATTCCTTAAGCACTCACTTATTTTGGAAAAGTCAGCCCTCCTGAAGTTCAGTACTTTTGCCTTTGTATGGCTTGACTCTATTGCTGTGTTTATTGTGAACCATACTGTTCGATGGTCACTAGTTCTCAGATGGCTACCCACTTCTACATCTGTGATCCTCTCTCCATCTCCATTTGAGAGAACCAGGTCTAAGATTGCTCCCTCTCGAGTGGGTTCCAATACTAGTTGTCTAAGGCATGCCCCCTGTAGGGCATCAAAAATAACCCCGCTCTTAGAAGTGGCTGCTGCAACTGCACTGCAGTTAACATCTGGCATATTCAGATCACCCATCAGCAATATCTCCCCTTTATCTGCAATTTTAAGTATACTTTCTATCATTTCCTTATCCATTTCCTCCCCTTGAGAGGGGGGTCTGTATACAACCCCGTGCAGATTGTGGTGCCATTGTCTGCCTCCAAATTGACCCACAGTGCTTCTTCTCCTCCCTGTTTACCTTTTTGTCCTGGTGCTTTGATTTCTTCTCTTATGTGGAGAGCTACTCCTCCTCCTCTTTTACCCTCCCTGTCCCTCCTGTAGATAGTGTATTCTGGTATGTTTATGTCCCAGTCATGGTTCTGTGTGTACCAAGTTTCTGTGACTGCCACAATATCCAGATGTTCCTCCTCCATCAAGGCCACTAATTCAGGAAGCTTGTTACCCAGACTATGGGCACTGGTACTCATTGCTCTTCATTTTTTGATGACTTTACCTTCTGTAGCAGCATCCCCAATGACCTTTCTACCTTGGTCTTTTTCTCATTTAGTACCCTGTTTTGTAAGGGGAGGCTGGGATTTTCCTGCTACTTATCAGTGTCTCCCCCGTTGACTAGTTTAAAAGCTTGCCAATGAAGCATTTAAACCTATTGCCCAAAAGACTTGTTCCCTTCCTGGACAGATGCAGACCATCCTGCCAGTATAGGCTGGTGTCCCTCCAGGTGGAACCCCACCTGGAGCTCTATTATATAGTTGCACTATACAATAGAGCTGCCATTTACTAAAGGACAACTGTGTCATATAGTTTGCACTATATGACGCAGCTGTCCTTTAATTAACAGCTGTGTCATATAGTGCTACTAGTTACTGTCTGCCAAATACATTATACAGCACTAAGTTTACGGTGTCGGACCCCACCAGCTAGTTGTTTAATAAATGGTTGCTGACATTAGGGTCCCCAATCCCTGTGTCAGCATCTATTTGATCTCACCCTCCCCTGCAGTGTGGAACACCTGAGGAGTCCACCCCCAGTGTCCCAAAATAGTTTATTAAAAAAATTAATGTATTCCGACACTGGAATGCCCACCCCTGGTGTTGGACCCCTTCCCCTTGCAACCCCTTGTTTAATATCACCTTTCCAACATCGAGGGCCCCCATCCCCACATCAGAATTATGTATATTACTCCCTGTCAGTAAGGGACACTGGGCAGCTCACTCCCAGTGTCCTGATATGGATCTGTATGTATGGTAAGTGTAAAAAAAGAAAACCTTTCTCTGATGTCTTTTTTAGTTTTTTTTAACCTGCAAAAAAAGAAAATATCCCTTGTTGTCCCTGCCATCCCCCTCTCCCCTCTCCACCCTCCTACTAAGCACCCACCACCCCACACACACCCTTACCCTATACTTAACTCTGGAGGTCAGCTGATGTCATCTTCTATTGACCAGGTCACGTCTGCACTCTTCAAAGCCAAACTGCAAACTGAGGAGTAAAGGTAAGTGCCATAAAATGTATTTCAATCTCATTTTCAACTTGTGTTGATATCTTAACCAGGTTTAGGAATTTTTTCACCACATTTTCAACATGGGCTCTTTGGGACCCCACCTCATGAAAACTAGCACTGTCATTTTGTTAATTGGTCCTGGAAGGTGATTTTGCAGTCACAGTGCAATATCACGTTCCGTGACCCATTGATGAAATGACAGTGCCGGTGTTCATGAGGAGGGGTCCCAAAAAGCCCATGTTGAAATTTTTTTTTTTTTAATTTAATATCTTTTATTTATTTTACAAAACAGGAAGTAGACAACACATAACATACTCTGACCACTACGAGTAGTACATTTCAAAACAGAAAACATTAACAAAGTAAAAGTGTGACATTCGGAAAAAATAAAAACTAGCTCTACAATAAACAAAATAAAAACACCACCACCCCCACCCCTTTGGTGCACTTTCCCATACTGCCTAATTTAAAAACAGTACACAAATGAGGATCAGAGTGGCTAACAAGTATTTAAAATAATAGAAGGAATAAAACCAAAGAAACAGAAAGTGGCCATGACAAAGACAATAAAGGAACTAATACTGGGCATATAGACGCCAGAAGAAAGAAGAGTCTAAGAGAAGGAGAAGGAAGAGGGGCTCATGAGCCATCTACCACACTTAATCAGGACAAATAAAGGGCATTTAGCTTCCCCCATTTGTTAATGAAAGATGATTGATGGCAATGTACGCTCACAATTAGGTGCTCAACACAAAGTGCAAATGATATTTTGTGCAGCCATTCAGTATAAGTAATGGCAGCCTGATCCATCCAATGTCTAAGCACCAATTTTTTGACCGCCATTGAGATTAGGGCCATGTGGAATCTTCTCTTCTTCACTGCAATGCTAGAGTAGTCTCCCAGAATACATATGATGGGAGAGAAGAGACCCTGTAACCCCAATATTGGATCTAATGTTGACTCAATTTGCTTCCATAGGGCAGATACCCTTTCACATGACCAGAAAATATGTAGGAGTGAACCTTCCTCCTTGTTGCATCTAGAGCAGATGCCAGAAGGAAGGTGTTTCATTTGAGCCAGTTTAATGGGAGTGTAATACAATTTATTTAAGATGCAGTATTGCATTAACCTGTAGCGGTCTGAGTATGGTATAGGTATAAATCTTTCCAAATCCGTTGACAATTTATAACTATGTCAGGGGAAAAAAAACTGCCAGATCTTGGACCCAACAACCGAGGGAAGTTACAGGAATGTGAGAACCAGTGTATACAAAGTAGATATGCCATGTGGTTTGGTGTCAGAAAGCCAAACTTGCTGAAGAAAAACATCTATGTGGGAGGGTTTAGGTACTTTCTCAAACACTTTAACTAGTATATGTTTAAGCTGAAAAATTTTAAAGCCTGCCCGAGATGTTAAACCAGACTTGGTAAGAATCTCCTCTGTGGACAGAATAACATCTTGCGAGTGAAAATCGGCAACTATATATGCTGGAGAGAGTGGCAGACAACTTTGGGTTATAGGAGCCCCTCCAATTTTGATATTCAAATTGTCGCAGATTGGCTGAGAGAAATAAGAGCTTGGGGATATCTTACAGTATCTGAACAGTTGAGAGAGAACTCTAAATGAAATGCCTATTGGGAGAGACTGTAGGGCTCTAGGTATGTGCTTTATGGATGTGTAAAACAGTGTGGAGGGGGCTAACTTATGAGCAGCCAACATGTCTGATTCAATAAATAACCAAATTGTAACATAGTCATGGTGAGTGAGGAGATCAGGTAAGGAAAGCCATTTCCCACACTTGTACAAATGACAAGCCCAATAATAGAATAGAAAATTGGGTAAAGATAGCTTAAGATAAGACCTTCTGATTACTTTCTCCCACCAAATGAAGGAGTTAATTTCAGAATGGATATGTTGAAAGAATGATAAAGGTAACCATACATCCAGCATATTCAATGGGTAAAACAATCTGGGCAGGACATTCATCTTGATGGTATTAATTCTTCCCCATAACGATAAAGGAAGCTTTTCCCATCTTACTAAATCTTGTTGAATATTATTCCATAGGTCCTCTAAATTAAGTTTACGTAGTAAGGATAAGTCTGAGGTGATGTAAATACCTAAATATTTAATGGACTGAAAGGTCCATTTCATCCCGAACTTACTAAAATTCGAGCTATATGTTAAATGATTAAGAGGAAAAATTTCGGTTTTACTAATATTAAGTTTGTAATTCAAAAGTTTCCCAAAACTCTCGATGATATTCAGTGCTTCTGCTAGAGAAGAAACTGGGTTTGAAAGGTGAAGCAATATATCATCTGCATAGACCGAAAGCAGGGGAGCCCTATCACCTACCGGTATACCAGTGATTAATGGAGAAGATTTCAGTTGCCTGATGAGGGGTTCGAGATATATGTTAAAGAGAAAAGGAGAGAGAGGACATCCCTGCCGTGTGCCAGAGAAGAGAAGCAAAGTGTCCGAGAGCACGCCATTGCAATATATTCTAGCCCGAGGGAAGAAATACAGAGCTTGAATCCATTTGATAAAGTCATTAGGGAAACCCATTGTCTGCAGCGATGCCCACAAGAAATTCCAGTCTACCCTGTCAAATGCTTTTTCTGCGTCTATGGAAATTAATGCCATAGGGGCAAAAGAAGTTTTTGCAGACTGAACCAGATATGACAATTTATGGAGATGATCTGCAGGGGTTCTACTTGCCACGAATCCTATTTGCTCCAGACTAAGAAGATGGACCCAGACATGTTCAATTCTACTAGCGAGTATCTTGGCAAGAATTTTGATATCACAGTTTAATAGGGAGATTGGGCGGTAACTCGCTGGGGACTGTGGTGGTTTGTCTGGTTTCAGGAGAAGAATGATCAAGGCTTCTAGCAGGGATGGATCCTGGGGTTGCCCAGAAAGAATGTATTGGTACAATCACAGCAAGCAAGGTGCAAGATCTTTAGCAAAAGCTTTATAGAAGTTTGACGGTAAACCATCTGGGCCGGGGGGCCTTATCCAGAGCTAAGTTATGAATAACTGATAACACTTCCTGAAGGGAGATGGGAGCGGATAGAAAGGTCTGCTGTGTGAGAGAGAGAGTGGGTAGAGAAGAGACAGTCAGGTATTCTAGTAACTCCCTTTGCAACGGAGGTGACGAACGTTGACTATAAAGAGAAGAGTAGAAATGCTTAAATATAGAAGCTATGTCTCTGGGATGTGTTTTAGTGATCCCACCAGGATCATTAATGGAAGAGATAAACCTTGATGCCTCTAATTTCCTCAGACGTAAGGCTAGTAGGTGACTCGCTTTCTCCCCTTGTTCTATGTATTTTGCCTGAGTTCTCAAAATGACAAATTCCGCTTTTTCGTGTACTAGACTCGAATACTGATTCCTTAGGTTCAATAATTTTTTCAAGAGATCTGGAGAGGGAGAAGAGGGGAGGGATTGTTCAAGCGAGCGGATTTGAGCCAGAAGCGAAGTAATGGTAGCTTCTCACTTTCGTTTGAGAGTAGAGGCTAACCTAATGAATTCTTCTCTCAGAAAACACTTCAAGGCACCCCATTCGTGATCCACTCTTGCGACCAAGCCTTGGTTATTTGCAACAAATACTTGAATTAAATCGGCAATTCTAGTGACAACATAGTCATCCTTTAACAACTGCGTATTAAGGTGCCATACCAAATCCCTTTGGAAATTATGGTCTAACATGACTGTAACCCAGACAACAGCATGATCCGATATGACTATCGGTTCTATAGCGGAGCCATTTAAACCTTGTATAAGCAAGTGGCTAAGTAGGATATAGTCCAGCCAGACCAAGTGGAATGCACCATTGAGTGAAAAGAGAAGGAGCGGACTGTGGGATTTTGTAATCGCCATGGATCACACAGCTTAGCAGAATCAAGGAATTCTGCGAATGCCTTTTGGGCAGCAGAGAATGGTTTGAACTGGGAGTTGGAACAATCTAAATCCTGGGTGGGTGGTAAGTTCCAGTCTCCCCCAAGTATTATTGGGAGAGTGGAAAATGTTCGCAACTTATTCTGTAGATCTAAGAAGAAGTCCGTATTCCCCCCCCACAGGCCCATACACACTTCCAAGAACTACTTCAGTACATTCTAGTAGGCCATGGACTAAAATGTATCTCCCCCGTGGATCCGTGATGGTCATTTTGGACTGGAAGGTTACAGACCAGTGAATCAGAATAGCGGTACCACCACTGGCTGTCGATATACCGGATGCATAAACTTGTCTGACCCCCTGCCTATGCAAGCCAGCAGCTTCTCCAGGGAGGTGATGGGTTTCTTGAATGAAAGAGATGTTAGCCTGCAATACTGATAAATGTTTGAGAATTTGAATTATTTTATTCAACTCACAAGCCCCTCTAACATTCCAGGATATAAATTTTTTCAGGCCACTAGTCACTTAACATTTGTGAGGTGCTTTACAACACCGGTCCATTATGTTGAGAAAGTGCACCAGAACCCCCCCCCCCCCCACAGATATTATCTCAAAACTATAACACTGGCTTCCTCCCAGATCCAGAAGAGAAATACCTCATTAACTCCGTCCAATAGGACAGCTACAATATACTGTAATTCCCAATCGTAAACAATAAAAAAACCTGGGATGCCATGGTTATCAGATACCCCCCGTTAATCAAAACCACCTTTAAATTATTTACAATGGACACTCTACCCATCTGTGAAACTCCCTTATGTCCCATATCTTCTTTATAGGGTGGAGATCCCATTCGTACCCCATCATAGTTGCTCTCTATGAGCCTATCTGAGAGTAAATTATGAGAGATAATTGGTCCGAATATAATATAAAAAGCTATTCCCCAAAAAAACACACCTGTCAGCCACCTTGAGAGACAAAAGGTATTCTCCATAATAACATAACCAGTTATAGTAAATCCAAGAGAACTAGGGTACTCCCCCCATGCACCAGAATGTGTGGCTGGCCATTCCTAAGCTGAGATCCCCTCCCCCCTGAAAACCCACCAATGAGTAAACAAACAGTTATTCTGAAAACCTAAAGGGGAAACCACCACATTGTGGAAGAAAGGAACCTTCATGGTAAGTTGTGTTATTACCACACAACGGTTCAGGGAGAAGCCGTTGCAGCCAAGACTTAGGAGAGAGAGAGAGAGAGAGAGAGAACAGGAGGTGAAGGTAGAAATAACTGGAATGAGAGAGTGAAACAGTGATGTTAAGGGGAGCAGAAAAAACTGAAAAGTACAGGAAAGAGACATAAATTGTGTAAGACCAGAAAATGAGACAGTCTGAGAATACAGAAAAATGACCTAAATGAAAAACAACCAGATTATAAAAGAGAGGACCCTTCATGGTAAGTCATGTTATTGCCAGACAACGGTCCAGGGAGAAGCCGTTGCAGCCAAGATTTGAGAGAGAGAGAGAGAGAGAGAGAGAGAGAAAGGGAGGTGACGGTAGAAATAGCTGGAATGAGAGCATGAAAACAATGATGTTAAGGGGAACAGGAAATACTGAAGGGTACAGGAAAGTGACATAAATTGTGTGAGACCAGAGAATGAGACAGGCTGAGAATGCAGGGAAATGCAAACTTCGCTCCCCATTTACCACAGTAGCGAAAACAGAGAGAGACCTATAACAGGAGAAGTGATTAGCAAGTAGAGAGTTAGAGACAAAGTGAGAAGTGAATGGAAACTATTAAAATCTTTCTTAGTTATCTTGGCATGAGTAAAATCGAAGTAGATTGCACCGGGTCCATTGTGCCAGACGATCTTTCTTGATGCAGTTGTTTCTTGGGGGAACCAGATTAACAGTGGGCTTGCTCCGTGCCAGAAAACAAGCTCCAGGGAAACAGACAAACTAAAAGAGTTAGTGGGGATAAAAGTGCCTCGATGACCTGCTCTTCCCCACCTCAGCCCACCACCGTCATCCCCCCACAGGGACCGTTTCTTTTCATGCAGGCTCCATCAGGACCAGTCGCCTTAGTGGTAAGCAAACTAATGCAACATTTAAACACCCAGAGCATCTTGTAGATCATATTATGGCCCACAACATTAGGATTTGAACAATGCGGGTAGCTTCCTGCTTAGCTCGGCCCGAGCTTGATCAGCCGATTCAAAAGATAGCCATACACCATCCACCAAAACTTGCAGATGAGCGGGATAGGTCATATGGAACTTGATACTAGCAGCAATCAATTTAGTGATGGTAGGGTGAAAGGAGGCTCTCTTCTGATGGGTTTCCAGAGGCAAATCTTGGGTAATCTGCAATCGCTTATCTTCCCATTGAATAACTTGCAGCTCTCCAACTTTGGAGAGAATATGTTGCTTTTCCAGATAATTGAGCAGGCGAATAATCATGGGACGGGGGGAGCAGACTCCTCCAGTTTCAGACGCAGGGACCTATGCACCCTTTCAATTAAGTAGGTTGGATTATGTGTGGAAGGGCCCACTACTTTAGTGAATAGCTTCTGGACAAAAGGAATCGCTGAAGAGCCTTCAGCCCCTTCAGGCAACCCAAAGATTAAAATATTGTTACTCCTGCTGCGTCCCTCCAAATCCCCTGTTTTGAGTTGTAACTTTGTGATTTGTTGCCTGAGTTTTGCGATCTCAGGATCTGCCTTATCTGAGCCAGGCTTCTAAGGAGTGAGCGCGTGCCTCAGTGTCCGCCTCTCGGATCTTAAGGTCAGCCATCTCGTTGCAGATATTTTTGAGATCTGTAGTGATTTCTTGTAAAGCTTCTTTGAAAGGTTGCAGTTCTTGCAAGAAATGCTCTTCTGACAGTGGTGTAGGGGCTGATAGAGCGCTCAGTTGCTTAGCCAAGAGATGCTGAAGTGGCTTTACTTTCTTGGCCTGCTTATCAGGCGAGACCGGGGGCGTATGTTTAGGCAGGGCCGCTTTCATTTCGGTCTCCATCGCGGTCAGCTTAGCCACCCAAAATGCCAAAGAACCAGCCAAATAACTTCCTGAAGTAGCTTGAGGTAGTAAAATGAGATGGTCTCCATGAACCTGATCCGAAGAAAGTTAGATTATATCAGATATTGAGGAGGGGAAAGCGGGAGCCTAGGGAAACAGCAGATAGCAAGCCAGAACCATCACGTGATCTCCCCCATGTTAAAAATTTGGTGAAAAAGAATCCCAAAAAAATGGCCGTGTTATGAGTGTGCATTATGCAGTTTCTATGCTGGCACATATCTTAGGTAATTTATAATATTTTGACTCCACATTTTCAACATACCCATTTTTTCACACCACCTCATGAACAGTACCACTGTAATTTTCACCTCCTGTCCAAAACGTGCTTTTGCACCTGTGGCATGGAATGGCATTTCAGCATGGATTTGAAAATTTTCATCTATGGGGTTTATGAGGTGGGGTTATAAGAAGAATATGTTGAAAGCTTGAGGTCAAAATATTTAAAAACCAAAAATGTATTACGTAACATTGATTGAGGGGATGTCTGTTGCACCTCTGGGGAACACGCTGCCTTACTGTGCCAGTGAGCTGAGTTCAGGTGTGAATTCTGTGAGCCAGTTTACTGGGACATGGCTGATGGGGAAGGTGCTGCATGCTTGGGTAGAGATGGGACAGTGTTTTGGCACAGACGCCACACCCTGCGGTGAGTCAGGGAACTTCATCCAAAAGGTATCAAGATGTGTGCCGGGGTCTTCTGGGCCCATGCACTGCTTCATGACTGTCTCCAATATTGTATTTAGCTCATTTTGAGCAGGTCTTGAATGGACCTGTACAAATGAGAATACAGTTCAACTGCCACGAAAAGAAGGGAAATTCTTTGAAAAAAATACATTAATGCAGATATTAGGGTTGTAAAAATGCAAAGTGTACCAAAGATGGGAAATGTAAAAAAACATTAGGGATCTGGGTCTCTGAAGTATTGGTGAATCAGTGGTGGGGTCTTACTTGGGGTTGTCAACCCTAATGCCCACCACTACCATGGATCAGATGAGATCAAATGTGATGTATGGGCCCTGCATGAAGAAAGCTCTGACAGATTATGTTGGCCATACTGAATCACTATGAGGCACTAGGTTGGAGCTGTATCTTGTGCTTTAGACTGGAGACTACAGGCTGGGATGGTGGGCATTAGGTTTGACAACCCAAAGTAAGACCCCACCACTGATTTGCCAATACTCCTGAGACCCAAATCCCTAATGCTTTTTTAATTTCCTGTATTTGTACACTTTGTGTTTTCACAATCGTACTGTACACTTTGTGTTTTTACAACCCTAATGCCAAGCTAGCCTACTCAAACCCATGTTTTGCAGATTGCTGTGGCAACCTGAACCCTTGCATAATGAAAAGAACCATTTTTTTTATTAACTTTGTTTATCTTCTTGGCTTCAATGCAGGGGTTGTACCCCCTATTCAGCATCCAGATGTTGCACCTAGTCTCCCTGTGGTAGCACAAGATATTAGCGTCAATGATTGGGCGCCTACAATATTGGCAACCCAATCCCTAGCACATGTCTGCAGGGCTGTGGTAGGGTAGAGTGGCAGGATGGGTGGTCGGTGAATATAGCGATGGGATGTTGCTATATATATGTGCATGGGGGAGTGAGCATGCACAGCGAGGGGCGGTAGGGTATGTAAGGGAGGTGCCACAGTGGGTTTCCGAGTCGACCCTGTGGCATGGTGGGTGGGTTGGTGGGGTTGGTGGGCAGGATATTGAGTTCGGGTCCTGGTGCTGGTGCTTTTTTGTTGAGTGCGGCCTGAACCTTTTTTTTAAAATGTTTTTCACACACCCCAGACATGCACCTTCCTGAAGCTGAGAATCTTTAAGTAGGGAGGTGCGGGGGGGGTGAACATTATAAAACTAAGTCCCTGGCACCATTTTGCTGTGTGCCTAGGTGTCAGAGTGATGAAATAAATCTTCAGCACTCTGACTTCACGATAATGGTGATCGCCTTTAGGCTTTCGCCATTATCACATAAACCTCTCCCAGACTGAGAGGCCCGCAGCTTGCCCTCTGTGGGGTGGGGGGGTTCCCTAGAGAGATTTAGTGAGATTCACCTGATTCCCAAGCTGAGGATTATGCCTGGGGCATTATTTTGGTGGTGGTCTGGGGGCTTCCGGGTGCAGCCTGCTCAGGGGGTTTCTCTAAGTTTCCCTACTGATGCAGGCATGCAATGACGTCAGAATGGATCAGGTGTGGTTCTGCATATGATTTACAGATGTCACCATCACTGCCCCCCCCCACTGAACAGTGGCCCCAGCTGTTGCACATTCAGCCTCCACGGTGTGTCGCTGATATACCCGGGAGTCACACCCTCATCCCCAGAGGAGGAGAGCTGTTTGTGGGACACTCATCCTACCTCACACCAGCTGACTCTCTGACACACCACAGTGGTTCACAAATTTGGGTCATCAGCAGAGCAGGCCAGTTAAAGTACCTTTCTTCAGGGACAACTGACTGATGTCATCTTTATAACAACATTCTCAGTCACAGCTGGGACAGTGCAAATGGGCTGTTTGTGCCCACAAGGTTGCACTGATACAAGAAACTGTTAATACACAAAGGATGATGCATGTAGCAGGAGGAGATACTCTCTGTATCTATGGTGCATTCCTAACTGAATTAACTGGTGCAAATAGGGTTTGCTGCCAACACCACAGCATACACCTGTAAGCACCACATACCAATTCATACACTAAATGCTTTGATGTCTAAAGCTGCTCTGTGTTGGTTGAGCTAGACATACAATTAGGGGGTGACTTAAGCAAAAAAGTATGACCAGAGGCTAGATTAACAGTCTATTAATCACCCCCTAGGGGCACACTGAGGCACAAGGCACAGCAGAGTGCCGTACTGCCCACAAGGGGGTGATTGGCCATTAATCTAACTCCAGATCATGCCTTATTGCTATTATAAAAAAACAATAATCATTCCAGAAGAAAAGTGTTAGAAATGAACATTTTGAATGTTTCCTCATTGAGTGGGAGATTTGTAAAAAAAACAGTTCCCCCTCCAACTATTTAAGAATTCTGCTTCAGAATCAGAATGCATCATTTCAGTCATCCAGGCATGCCACAGGATTGAATACTGACAGGAAGAATTCATGGAACATAGTGACCAGGCTGCACATGACAGTGTAACAGAGATTAGAAAATGGATAAGGAGAATTCTTCATTCTGATTGACTAATGCTACCGACCAGCCAGTCTGGTTTCAGGCAACAGAGACCAGGAAATAATGAGTCCTGGGTCCCGATTCCAGAATGGGTCATGCATGGCGCAGGGTGACTTGCACCAAACCCAATGGCACAAGTCGCACATTGCGACACTGCATTATGTTGCCCGCTATTCCAAAATGCAGCCTGTGACATGTTGCAGGCTGCCTGTGCCCAAGGTGGGCTATGCCACTTCCTACACCAGAAACCCCCTGTGACATGGAACAAGGGGGTTTCTGGCAGCAGTTATGGCCTGATTCCAGAAGGGTGGCCAGTGAAACAGCAAATCGCTTTTCTGAGACAGCCACGGTAGACAGTGGTCTAAGTACAGTTAGATCAGCTAATAGCTGGTCTAACCATATGCTACGGCCATGGTGGGTGCACTTCCATGCCCATTGTCCCACCAACCACCCCCCCATGGTCTCACTGAGGCCTCCACCTGTCCCCCACTGGCAGGGCAGCCCTCTGGGGGCTGCTGTCACTCCCACGCCCCCGTTCCCGGGCAGTGCCCAGCAGGGCAGTTTTCAGCCCAGTGCACCACCATGCTGCTGGTGGCATGCATGCCATGCACACCATGGAGGTTCAGTAGCCCCCCATCCCCACCAGCCCTGCTTGGCATTTCCATGGTGTCAGGGTGCAGGACAGGGTGGTCCGTGCCATACATCCTGCACTGTGTCTGAGGCCTGTACTGTGGCTTGCAGCACTGGGTGTGGGTGTGCCCTTTCTGTGGCACAACATTGGATGTGCCATAAGTCACAATGTGTAGTTGCTGGGGACCCTGCCTGATCTGGAATCTTGTGCAGGGTCCTCGGCATAGCAGCACATGACACAAATCGCATACACCAGTGGGTTGTGCCATACATCTTGGAATCAGTCCCCCAGTCTCTAGTTGCATGAATACATGCCAGTATCACTGTGCCCCATGGAATTTTCAAAATGCATCAGTTGTCATTTTTTCTCCTCATTTAGTGAGTGACCTCACCCACCTTTGATCAGTGAAGACCGAACATCACTCACTTTCCCTGCTCTTAATGATTCATAGACTGCCAAAACATTCACAAAATACTTTGCAATGTTTTATAAGCATGTTCAGAAAGCCATTTTTTCAATGGTGTGCCACCGGCAGCATGAGATACATTTCCCATAAGCCCACTCCCGCTCCCTAATCCTGTTACAGTCCACATAAAAAATAATTCAAAAAGTAATATAATTTACTGATTTTACAGGTTTTCAACCTCAACTTACTCCACCATACCAGCATTTACTATTTTCCACCATACTCACTCATCGCCTCCTGACCATTCTTGCTTTTCTCTGCCGGACCATGGTGACAGTGCTACACCATACTGGCAGTAGCACTGTCTACCTAAAGCTACACAGTAATAAAGGCACAGCACAGAAAGATGGAAACTGGCCATCAGCTCCAAATAACACACAGGTGGGGGGGTACGCCAGAGGAAACAATGTATAATAGCATTGTAACCATGACAACATTAACGAAAATCATAGCATTCAGCAGCAGCAGCACCCTCTGGTGGCAACTGCACCAGATAAGGGACTACTTTACAATAGCCATGTTTATATACCCAGTTTTATGTACTTTAAACCCCCTGACACTGCCCTCACACTAGATAGTTACACAAACTTTAGACAAGACCGACAGGGAAAGTGAGGGGGTGGATGTCTATCTTACATAAGGTCAAGCTTGCAAGGCAATAAAATCCAAATACACAACCGTGCTAGCAAATGTGAATCTCTGGCAGTAAAGATTCTGATAGGAAAGGGACATAAATCCCTACTCCTTATGACAGTATACATACCCCCTGGTAATATGCAGCCTGGTCTACATGAATTTGCAAGTTACTATAAACAATTTTCTCACAAATTGGAAGCAATTGTAGTGGGAGATTTCAACACCAGCTGGATAGCACAAAACAGTACACCATACAAGAACTTAATGGCAAGTCTCTACCTGAGTCAAGTGGTGAAAGACTGCACAAGAACCAACAATAAGACTGGAACCAGCACACTTATAGACTGGATTCTGCCCACTCACCCCAAAAGACTCACTGAGGCCACAGTCCTTCCAGATGCAATCAGTGACCACTCTCCAGTGATCTGTATCTGGTCAAATAAACTCCCCAAACCCCACCCCCATAATTGTCATAAGTAGGGTACTGAGAAAGGGGCAATTACCAGTATTAAAGACCAACCATGTCGATTTGGACTGGAGCTTCTTAGACTCCCCACTGACATCAGTACTGCCCTAGACTATTTCATCAATCTGTTCAATGGGGCATGTGACATAGTCACCCCTTCAAACAATGGAAAATTTGAGGCACAAATGCTAGGTGGATTACCCTGTCTCTCCTCGCCAGATAGAGACAGTATCTTGCAAAGAGCCAGAGCCACTGGATTAAAGGGGGACATGCAAAACTACAGGGCAGCCCACAACAAATGAACAAAGGATATAAGGCAAGTGAAGGCAAGCTATTATAAGGAGCAACAAACAAATAGTTGGGGAGATAGTAAAAAATTCTGGCAGAACCTCAAAGATCTCCTAGGAAGAAATGACAGATTTCCACTAGTGAAGCTAAGTAACAATATAGAAATCACCTTAGACCAACTAAAGATTGAAAACTCCTTCAACAACACTTCTACCGACCTCTCAGCTATAATCAATCCTAAAATCCTTCTTCATGGCAGACACCCCAACAGCAGAGGGAGAAACTCTAGTCACAAACAACTCAAATAACCCAGACAACCCTAAAATTCTACTTGAGACCCATTACTGTATAGAAAACCATAAAGTATGTTAGGCGGGTATTGGGGAAAACAAGATTAGGCACCAACACAGTAGATATGAAACTGCTAGGCCTAACACTGAATGAACTGGCCATCCCACTAACCAAACTGTTTAATTTTTCACTGAGATATCCACAGTTCTCTCAATTGTGGAAAACAACTTTGGTCACCCCTTCTCCACTAGACTGGAGACCGCTCACAAGTATCCAACTATAGACCAATATTTATTTATTTATTTATTGAAACGTATCGGAAACACACCTTTGAGTCAAAGACTCCTTTATAAAGGTTCCACGTCAATAGACTACAGAGTCAACAAATAACAATAGATCAGCATATACAGTACAATGGAAACATTGTGAACAGAGGTAAACACAAGTAGCAAGTACTACATTCAGTACAGCTTCAAACATGGTTACAGGTAACAGGAACATTGCAGCTAATAGTACATTGGTACATGGAGTTAAGGAATAGGAGCAGAGTAACAGCTAATAGTAGCATACACTGCAGGACAGTGACATAGCCATGTCCTGGTGGTTATTAGTGATTTCAGGCTGGACTGGAGGAGCCCATTGTCACATATACGCATGCTCTGAGGTGGCCAATACCAGGGAATGGGTGTTTACTCACCTGGTAAAGCTGATTGTGTTGGTTGGCATCCATGGCACTCCAGACATTACCTCACGGGTTACAGCCCACCTGATAGGCTAATGATGCACATGACCCAGATCAGATTTCCAGTATATCCAGGTCCCAGGAACCCCTGCTCTCCAGTTTGAATTTTCCATAGCTGAAAGGAAGTTAGTTAAAACAAAAAACACAAGACAACAAATATTTGTATATAGTCACGTACAAAATGAGGTCCACTACGACATGTTAGAAGGAAAGGCCGGAAGCCTGCGTTTATTTCCTGTTATGTACATCCTAATTCGAACCAGTGGTTCGACTGAACTTAGCAGTGAATGTGAATTCTGAAGCACTGGGGTGCGTAGGGACCTCCTGTTTTTCCTGGTGGCGGATGCTCCGAACACTCCTGAGGGAGGGCCTTGGAGTGCCATGGATGCCAACCAACACAATCACCTTTACCAGGTGAGTAAACACCCATTGTGATTGGTTGGCATCCCATGGCACTCCAGACATTACCTCATGGGAGATAAGAAGCAGTTAGCACTCTGGGTGGGATCCGGGTGAGTCAGAGTGTCCGGATGGGGAGGCAGCTGCCAGTACCTGAGTAGCGAAAGCTGACCTGAAGTCCCGGAGCTGTTCCAGCCTGTAGTGCCTAGCAAAGGCGTGTAGGGAGCTCCAGGTGGCCGCTCTGCATATATCCTCGGAAGACACTGATGCTCGCTCCGCCCAAGATGTGGCGATCGCCCTGGTGGAGTGTGCCCTGATCCCCTGTGGCGGGGTCAACTGATTCGCCGTGTAGGCCTGCTGGACGACCCGTCTGATCCACCCTGCGATAGTGGTCTTGGACGCCATGAGCCCCTGTCTCTGGCCCTTAGAGACGATGAATAGCCTCTCATCTTACGGATGGGCGGTCCTGGCCAGATAGACCCGAGTGAGCCGATCCGGCGTCAGGGGTAGGGCGCCTCGCCCTGAGAAGCTTGCGTGGCAGAGTAGGCAGGTCTATGGGTTGTTCCCTGTGGAACCTTGCGAAACCTTGGCTGGAAGGCGGGACTGTTCTCAACCCGGACCCCTGAAGTGTTGAAGGCCGGTGTATGGCTCCGCACCGACAGGGCGCTGAGCTCCCCGATTCTTCTGGCCGAACAGATGGCTACAAGGAAGGCGGTCTTTAGACCGACCCAGAAGAGGTCTGCCTCCGAGAGCAGCTCATAGGGTGATGCTTTTAGGGAGCCCAAGACCAGAGGTAGGTCCCACAGTGCGACGCTTGGTCTGGTCCTGGGGCGCAGGAGTTCTACCGCTCTCAAGAAGCATATGGCGTCGGGGTGAGCTCCTGGTGGGTGCCCCTCTACGAGACCTCTGGCCGGCCCAATGGCCGCCAGTTGCACTCTTAAGGAGGAAGGTGCAAGCCCCTTGTCCACCCCTTGTTGGAGGAACAGGAGAATGGTGGGCGGGTCGGCCTGTTCTGTTATCGACCCCCTCCGTCGGCACCACTGCGAGAAAATGGCCCATTGCCTCTCGTATGTGGACGTGGTGGAGGCCCGTCTAGATTGGAGAAGCGTACCTATGACCAACTCGTGGTACCCGGTTGCCGTCAATCGTTCCCTCTCAGGAGCCAGGCCGTGAGCTTTAGGGTTCGAGGGGACGGATGGAGAACTGGTCCCTGTGACAGCATGTCCGGTCGGACGTGAATCCGGAAGCTGGCTAGCGACATCTCTGTGATCGCTGCGAACCATGATCTGCGTGGCCAGTGAGAGGCCACCAGAATGATGGTGACCCGAGATTCTTGGATTTTGGTCAACACTTGTGGGAGTAGGGGAAGCGGCGGGAACACGTACGCGTACTCCCATGACCAGTCTTGAGACAGGGCGTCCGTGCCCTGGGAGTGGACGTCTCTGAACCGGGAGTAGTACAGGTCGACCTGGGCGTTGTCCCGCGATGCCATTAGGTCTAGGGACACTGGTCCCCACGCTGCCTGGATTGTCTGAAAGAGGGCCGGGTGCAAGCGCCATTCTCCCGGGTGGATCTGCAATCCGCCCTGGCGTTCAGTTTCCCTGCCAAGTGAACTGCTCCCAGGTGTGATAGTTGCGTCTGCACCCAGTTCATCACCCTTGTGGTTTCCCTTGACATGGCCCTGCTTCTGGTCCCCCCCTGTTTTGCAATGTAGGCCACCGTCACACGATTGTCGGACTTGATCAGGACCGATCGTCCCCGAATGAGATGACAGAATGCCCTCAGGGCGTGTGATACTGCTCTCATCTCCAGAACATTGATGGAGAGTTGAGACTCCACGGGGGACCACGTTCCCTGTGCTGACGCATCCCCTAAGCAGGCCCCCCAGCCGGAGATGCTCGTGTCCGTCTCGATGGGGATCGGGTGGGGGGGCCTCCAGGTGGACCCCCCTGGTCAGATTCCCTGGTGTTGTCCACCATCCCAGGGAAGATCTTACCGCAACGGGTAGTGGCACCACGCACTGGAGGTTGTTCTTGTTTGGTGCCTCGCGAGCTAGTACGTAGTTCTGGAGTGGGCGCATGTGCCACCTGGCCCAGGGCACGAGGTCGATGCAGGAGGCCATGCAGCCCAGAAGTCACGCCACCTTCCCCACCGTTGTGTGAGTGTGCGACCTTAACTGTCGCGGCAGTTCCCGTAAGCTGCGGACCCAGGCCGGTAATGGTCTTGCCCATCCTTCGGCAGAGTTGATGATGGCCCCGAGGTGCTCTATCTGTTGGGTGGGACGGAGGTGGCTTTTTTTCCGGTTCACCACCCAACCGTGGTCCTCGAGGGCCCGTAAGGCGAGTTCCATATGTGCGCACGCCTGGTCCTCGGAGCGGGCTCGGATGAGCCAATCGTCCAAGTACGGGACGATGTCCAGCCCCTGTTCCCTGAGTCTGGCCACCAGGGTTATAGAGACCTTGGTGAAGACTCTGGTAGCCGAGGACAGGCCGAATGGGAGCACCTTGTATTGCAAATGGTGTCCTATGATGTGGAAGCGGAGGAACTGCCTGTGTCCTCTGATGATGGGGATGTGGAGGTAGGCGTCCTTCAGGTCGATGGACGTCAGGAAGTCGCCTACTCTGATGCCCTGTAAGGTGGACTGGATGGTCTCCATCTTGAACTGGTGAGGGGTCATGTATTGGTTCAGGAGTTTTAGGTCCAGGATGGGCCTTAGTTCCCCCGACTTCGTGGGGACCAGGAAGAAGATGGAGTACATGCCCTCTCCTTGTTCCTGGCTCGGGACTGGCTGGATAGCCCTGTTCTGGATTAGCTCTGCCAGAATCCCCTGAATTTGATGGGGCGAGGCTCTCCTTCTGGAGATGGGGGATGAGACAAAACGGTGCGGGACGGAGGGGTGAGATAGCTCAATGGCGTATCCCTTGGAGACTACGTCCCAGACCCACCTGTCCGACGTGGTGGCCGACCAGCGGTGGGTGAACAGGGCTAGTCTTTGCCCTACCGGGGGGTATAGGCCCTGATGGCGATAGCCGGGCGTGTCAGAGTCACTGTTTCCCTCTGAACCCTCTGCCTCGACCTCCGGACTTTTGTCCCCGGGGTCTGAAGGAGGAGAACTGGTAACTGTGAAAGGCGGGGCTGCGGGAGTTGGAGGGGGAGGCCCTGCCCCGAAAGGAGTGGTTCTGCGGAAATAAGTCTCTACGGCTTTGGCCCTTGATCCCGGGCCGAAATCTCCGTCTTGCGGAAGGCAGATGGGAGGATCTTGACCTGTTCCTTAGGAGGTCCCTACCTTCCTCCCTCTGGTTCAGGTAGTTCTGAAGTCCCTCCCCAAAGACATGGTTCCCTCTAAGTGGTAAATTCTGTAACAAAGTCTTAGATTCTGAATCGGCGTCCCAGAGCTTTAACCATAGCACTCTGCGGGCCTGATTGATGATGGCGGCGGCCCTGGCTTGGAGACGTAGGGAGTCCACTGCCATGTCGGCCAGGTACTTGGCTGCGTCCAGGGTTCTGCCTCTCTGGACTTTGGGATCGCCTGCTCCTGAAGCTCCTCTAGCCAGCGAATTTGAGCCCGAGAGGTGTAGATGGCAGCGGTCATTGCCTTGGCCGTGGTTCCCTCGATCTCGAATGTCCTTTTGAGCATGTCCTCAATTCTTTTGTCCGTTGGGTCCTTGAGGGCTATGGTACCACATGGTAGCACAGTCTTCTTGCTCAGGGCCGCCACTTGAGGATCAATGGTGGGTGCCTTGCACCAAGCATCGGATTTGTCGCCCTGTACCGGGTACATTCTGTGCAAGTTCCTGCGGTTCGGCATTCTGCCCGGGTCTGGGGATTGCCATTCCGTGTTGACCTACTCTTCGATGGCCGGGCATACAGGAAAAGTCTCTGTGGTTGTGGGTCTTAGCTGGATTATGGGATCGAGCTTCGACTCTGGCTTTCCCCCTTCCAGTTCCTCGGTGGACAGCCCCATGGTGGCCTTGATGATCTTCATGAGCCCGGGGATGGTGTCGAAAGAACACAGCTTGGATGTCAGGGATGGAGTTGCTTGCAGGTCCATGTCCTCCGTGTCAGAATCCAAGCCAGGCTCCTCCTCCTCCTCTTCGTCGTCCCCGTCATCCTTCTCCCCTTCCTCTGGCTTGCCGTCGTGTGGTGCGATGAGGGGGGGGGTCCTCCGGGACGGGCGGTTCCTCTGGAGCGCTCCTCTGCCGGTGGGGTTCCGGGCTGGGTGGTCTCGCTCTGTGTTGGGTGAGGGCCTCCAGTTTCTCCATGATCTTAAGCATGAAGTTCTGCTGGCTCTCCATCATGGCCACTGCCGCCTGTTGATTCCGGATCAACAGTGAACCCGGGTCCACCCACGTTGAAGTGCTGGGGCCGGGATTAGAAGGTGCCAGAGGTGGTGTCCTCTCCATTGAGGAAAGGTCATCGTCCAAAAGGCAGGCCGCTCAGAGGGGCCCCGGGGTTTGGGGGAGGAGGTTGGCGTTGCACGCGGAGCACTTCTTTGCCTTTACCATCTGTAATTAGAGTGAGAGAAAGGTAGACTTGTGAAGAGGCCGATGACTCCGTAATCTTTCCCCCTCTTGTCCCTTTGTAAGAGTATCAAGTCCGCAAAATGAGTGTCCCCGACTGGACTGGACACAGCTGGGGGGGAGGAGGTGACTGCAATAGGGGTGCTATGGGAGGACCCCTAGACAGTCAGTGGGAGGAACATGTTTCCCTTTTCTTTTCTTTTCTCTTGGTGGAGCCAAGGCCCGCTGTGGGAAGGGGCCAGGGCCACCATGCGGAGGAGAAGACACTCCGCAGGGCTCTACTGGGGTCGCTATGGGAGGGACCCGAGTAGGTAGCACGTGAAGTTCCCCTTTTTTTTGGCATAAGGAAAAAACTCAGGGAGTAGGACATGGGGGTGGGGAGGGGCAATTGCTGTGGACCCTGAAGCTCCTCGTTGGACCCAGCGGTGACTTTCCCAGCAATAGACTCCTGTGATAAGGAAGCTGCCGACTAGGGAGAAAAAACCTTACTGGCCTCCAGTCCCTTGCCACCTTTAATTGTGTGGAATCTTAACCTGTAGCCAGGTGTACAGGTCTCCATCTGGTACTGAGGGCTAGTCTAGGCTGCCAAGCTGCCTTTTGTTTTATTTCTTTTTTGCAGCGGATCTCATCTCACTGGCCTCCAGTCCCTTTCCACCTCGTGTCCTTCTAGGAAAGGGTGAAGAAGCAGAGTGGATCGGGATGGGCCGACGTGGCCCGACGAAACGCTGGAGGCCTAGCCCTTCCGGCTGACCGAAAAACCCACGACTGCTGAGGCTACTGAAGACGCCTCTCCGCCAGCGCGTGCCTCATCCAGGAGAGGCGGCCCGAGATCGGGAGAGGCGGAGGGAGTGGGATGATGTGAAGGCTCTGACCTTCTGAGCGAGCTGTCTCTCCGGGTGGCCGGGAGCCTGCGAGGAGGAAGGGGCCGACCGAGCGCCCGGAGGAACGGGTAGCGCTCGGTCCGCGAGATGGATTCGTCGCCATGCCGGGAGAGTAGGCCCGGGGGGAGGATCTCGGCCTGATAGGCAGTGGTGAGGTGGATGGCGAAACCCCGGGCCGAGCCTGACCCCCAGGATGCCACGTGGCCTCCGGAGCAGAGGCCCTACCAGGAAAACGCTGGAAGGAGTCGCGTTTGGGAGGGATGCTCCGTTGATGCTAGGCCACACACGTGGCTGAGCCAGAAATAGTGAGCAATGTCTGGAGGCCAAGAACAATAAAGAGGAAGGCGAGGCCTTCTGAGGACGCACGCGTGGCCGTAGAGCCGTGCTGGGAGGAAACAGCGGCCCGGGAGGCCAACAAATACAATAAAAAGGTGAGGCCTTTTAAGGGAAGCCCTGGGGGGGGCGCCAGATAGGGGCTCAGCCACAGGAGCCTCAGCAGCCCTTCAATATGCCAAACAAACCACATTTTCAGACAAGATTAGCGGGCTAATGAAACTTTACACGAATCTTTAAAAACAACTTTCACAGCTTCGGGATATACCATATGACTGGCTCTTAAAGAGCTATGTTAATTGGATCTTTGTTATAATTAGCAGCATGAAGAGCAACTAAGAGCACAGAGAAAGATTTTGGTTCTACCTTGTATAAGAGCAGACAGGGTCCCTGGTATGCTTCTTGCCTGTTCAGATGCACAATTCAAAAAACTGGAGAGCAGGGGTTCCTGGGACCTGGATATACTGGAAATCTGATCTGGGTCATGTGCATCATTAGCCTATCAGGTGGGCTGTAACCCGTGAGGTAATGTCTGGAGTGCCATGGGATGCCAACCAATCACAAAGCCATATTTTGGCCGGATACAGGAGGGCCTGAGAAAATCAAGGACAGTCACAGATTGTACCTTGAGTGATTAGGTCTCAGAAGTGGGATTTGAATAGGCCAAGTTTAGGTTCAGTGAGGAGGCAGTTCAGCCATTCAGGAGCCAGATAGTTAAACGTTCTTTGACCCAGGGAGATTTTACAGTGGGGTACCCGATAGTGGGTCTTTACAGTTTGCCGAGTGTGGTGGGCAAACAGGGGTGCTTGGAGTAGGGGGGGTGAGAGCAGGAGGGAGTAGCCCTGCAGTTATTTTTTTAGCGAAGAGGCAGGTCTGATATTTGAGCCTCCCATCAAAGTTTAGCCAGTTAGTAGAGGTGAAAAGAGTGCAGGTATGTGTGAGCCTATCACAGCAAGTGGCAAGCCTACAGGCCTTATTTAGGGCTGTCCTAACTTTGTTGAGGTGCGTGTTGTCGGCTGTTCCATATACTATGATACCATAGTCTATGAGAGATAGTATAGAGGCTGATACGGCTAAGTGTAGAGCTTCAGGGGGGAGGCAGTGGTTGTACCGGTGCAGCAGACCAATGTGAACATTAACAGCTGTGCATAGATTTCGGATGTGGTCATGGTAAGTGAGCCCCGAGTCAAGGGTGATACCCAGATATTTGAAAGAAGTGACCTGCTCAGAGGGGTTGTTCTGTGAGTTTAAAATGAGCAGGGGTAACCTATAGTTCTTGTTTTGGGCATGGGCAAACACCATGGATTTAGTTGTTTTTGTAGTTGAGAAATAACCTATGCCAAATGAACCAGGATTCATCTTCTGAGAATGATCTCTGGAGGGCATTTTGGAGAGTGGTATGGTCCGTGTGGGAGCTGTAGAGGACAGCATCATCCGTGTAAAGGAGTAGCTCATGGGAGTAGTTCTTGGGCAAGGAGTTGGGGAACAGGGAGAATAGTAGGAGACCCAGGATGGAGCCCTGTGGGACCCCTGAGCTGACTTGTAATGGCATGGATCACATTTTGGCAATGGGTTCTCTTGGATAGATAGCTAGCAAACCAGCCAGTGGTCTCAGGCCTATTTGTGAGTGGGAGTCCAAAAGGAGCATGTGATGCACCATGTCAAACTTCTTGGAAAGGTCTATGAAAACAGCGCCGGCAATGTGGCCTAAGTCAAGTGATATGTGAAGGGTGTTTGTAAACTCCAGTAGGGCTGTGGTAGTACAGTGGTTATGACAGAAGCCATGCTGCTCAGGACATAGGAGGCTATATTTTGATAAGTAGTCGGCAAGCTGGGTGGCTACAATTTTCTCCAGGGCTTTGGAGGGGATGGATTGAGATGGGACAGTAGTTTCCAGGCTGGGTGGGATCACCTCCTTTAGGGATGGGTGTAATGAGTGCAGATTTTTACTTAGAGGGAGACTGGCCCGCTAATAGTGAGTGGCTAAGGAGCATGGTGAGTGGGAGGAGAACTTAATTGAAGGTGAGCCTAAGCAGCTTGAGATCGAGTGTGTCACTATTAAAATGTGATTTGCTGAGTGCTTTGAGAAGGAAGAGGTGGCTTCACGGTGCAAGAGCATTTTGAAGTGGAACATGGGGGTGGCAGGGGAGACAGGGGGAGCAGGGGAGTGGGGGAGAAGAAGTTGGGGGAAGGACACTAATAAGGTCAGAGAAGGAGGCATTAAATGTGTTTGCAATCAGGACAGGGTCTGTGGTGATAGACCCATTGGCCCAGAGTTGGGAAGGGGGTGCAGAGGAGGCTTTGCCACTAAGCTTCTTGAGAGGTTCCCAGAACTTACATCCCAATCTCCAGGAGGCGGTAGGCGAAGCTCGGTAAAGTTCTGTTTTGGCTTGCGGATATTCCAAGTGCATTTATTTTGCACCTCTTGGTATTGCTGCCTGTCAGTTGGCTTCCCAGTTTCCAGGTCAATGTGCCACAGGTTATCATGGTCTCACATTTGGTCTAGTAGAGTTTGCGACATCCACGGTGTATCTACCCCTTTGATGACCTGTTTGCATAGTGGCGCATAACAATCACAGGCAGAGTTGAAGGTAGTGATGAAGTATTCAAGGGCAGAGTCAGTGCTCCCAGCATAGAGATAGGGGACCAGTCACTAGTTGTGAGACAAAGTTTAAGTGAACGGAGTTTGCCTGGTTTAAGGCGGTGTTGGAGAATAGTTTTGGGAGGGAGCTTTCTAGCCACACAAGACCAGTGACAAAGCACTGGGGACTGATCACTCAGGACATTTGGTACCTCCAGGACTTCAGTGGCTTTGTGGGGTGTGTTAGTTAGCACCAAATCAATGAGGGTGGTGGTGCTAGTCCTCGGGTTGAGCCAAGTGGTAGAGGTCACTAGTTGGGATAGGTTTTACTAGGTGGCTGCATACCTGAGAGGTGCAGATGTGTCAGCTAACCAGTTTATATTAAAGTCCCCTAGGGCAATAATTTCGGCCTTGTCAGGGAATGTCTGGAGGTGGGCAAGGACAGAGTGGAAAGCTCACTTCTGATGTCTGGGGGGGAATATATATATGGAAAAGAGGAACGGGGGGCCCTGTTAGGTGCAAACATGATCTTCACTGTGAGGACCTGGGCTCTGTGTTCAAGGGTTGGGGAGGAGAGGGCGAGACATTGCAGTGAGTTCTTAATGTATAGCGCACATCCGCCACCTCTTTTGAAGGGTCTGTCAGCACGGTAAAGTGAAAATCCGGGAAGTGAGACTGAAGATTCTGGGGTCTGGTAGTTGAGCCAGGTTTCTAATACTGAGATAACATCAGGGCAATTCTGGGCAACCCAGCCTAGGAAGGAGTCAAATTTGCAGGGAAGGCTACAATTATTGAGTGAGGCTACTATGAGTTCCCTAGAGGTAGCAGCCTTGTGGGGGGGGGGTAGAGCAGGTCCTGGGTTGGGGTGGATGTCTCCTGAGAGAAGGAGAAGTTAGAGGAAGATGCAAAATGCTGCCATTCATAGTTATTTCTGAGCAAGTTTGGGGGCGAGCAGGGGGGGATGAGCAGTGTATGGTGGTAGGGATGAGTAGCTGCCAAAGGAAGGGAGCAACAAGGCAGAGTAGTGTCCCTTGGCGAACTGTGGTACCGCTGGCAGGGGGGGATGTGGAAGGGGGGAGCAATATTGTCTGGCAGAGTGGGTGAGGTGTTGCCATAGTGGAAAGGGAGGTTAATGAGGTAAGCACATGGAGTGGTAATTTCGGCTCATTATGCCAGAGCACGTGTGGAATGTGATCTAGCAAAATGAGGGAGGTAAGGAGACGTAGTGTAAGCCAGGAGACAGGGGAGGCACCACTGATAGAGGTCATGATGGTTACTGAGGTGTTTGGGGGGCAAGAAAGAGGTTAAAGGGTGCTAATATACCACAAGAAATTAGCCAGACCCATTGGCTTAGTGGTAGGGCTCCGAACTATGGTGGCAAAGGTCCAGGGTTTGAGGCCTACTAGGGGACAGTAGAAAAACTAAGAAAAAAATAGTTTTGGATGTCGGGGTCTAGTTATGGGATGACAGGAGGAGCAGAGCCTAGGAGGATGAGCAGAGAGGATAGTGGAAGGATAAAACAGGGGATAGGAGGGCTCAGCAGTGACTCCTAGTGGTCAAGAAATATAAGCTGCAAAGGGGAAAGTGGACACTTAGAAATTAGTGGGTGTGATCATGTGACATATCATGTGATCAATCGTTAGCAATAAAGGTAGGGCAGTCGACATGCAGTGCCGATGGGCTAATACCCCACAAGAAACAGCCAGGTAGCGAGGAGGCTGTATTTACCTATTCAGGCCCCTCGGGGTGCTTCCTACCCCAGCGATGTGGTGCTGTGTGCAGTCTGTGTTTCAAGTATCCATCCTTGCTCCCTTGTCTACGGCTCTGGAAAGAATAGTTTCTGATCAGCTTGCTAACTATCTCAGCAAATACAGTATTCGATGCCCACAACAACATGGTTTCTGAAAGTTCCACAGTACAAACACTAATCTGATAGAATATACCATTAGTCTGCATGAGACCCTAGACAGTGGTAACATGGTATGGTCAATCTATACCAATCTAACAAAGGCATTTGAACTAATTAATCACTCGCTATTATTTTTCCAAGCTCCTTACACTTGGCCTCTCACAACATACAATGCCTTGGTCCGCAGCTATCTCTCTGACAGGTATCAACAAGTAATGGATCAATGGAACACTGTCTGATACCAGAAATGTTACCATACGTAAATCCCAAGGCTCCATACTAGGACCACTGTTATTCAGGTTATTTGTTAACAACCTCCCTAAGACCTGCCCCTCAAAGATTTTACTGTATGCAGATGTTGCAGTCATGCATACTAGTGGCTCCAAACCAGAGATCCTAACACATGAAAGCAGTTTCAAGGCTCTGAAAAGGAGATTCTGTCATAACAAACCACTACTCAACTACAAAAACACAAAAACAATGCTATTTGCAGGTCCATTAGCATAGCATAAGACCCCTTACATCACTATGTAAAATCATAATGGCATTCCACTGGATCAAATTACCACTTTTAAATACCTAGGTGTAACCCTAGATGACACACTCTCATTCACCCCTCATGTGGATAATATTGTAAAACTAGGAGTATTGTTTCAACTTAGGCACCACCTCACCCTTTAAGCAAAGAATATAGCATTAACCAGCTCAGTTCTCCCAGTACTGGACTATGGCCTGCCAGTTTAGGAAGCAGCTACTGGCACAGTTCTGAACAGATTCAGGATGGTGCTAAATAAGGTCTGCTGTTTTGTTCTTGGTGCAGATAGACTTACTCACATGTGTACACTCTACTTACAAACAGTTGGCTCAGACTGCTGGACCATATCAAATATCATGTTTGTTTACTAGGGATAAAGGCACTGTCACCTCCCTCCATCTAAAATCCCCTACTCCCTGTAAATAACCAATATGCTACCAGAAGCATGAACAGGAATGCACTATCGGTGCCACTCCATAAAACAAACCAAGCACAATGCTCCTTTGCCTACAGGCCACCATATCGTTTAAATGAGCTGCCTACCCCCCTTTGCAAATCACAAAACTAGCACCATTCAAGAAAGAACTAATAAACTTTCTTACACAAAGGACCAAGGGTGACTGCAACCTCTGACAATGCTTCTCTTCCGTCTTGCCCACAAGTTCCTTTTTGGTTTACCAGTAACACGTTCTTTTAAGTGTCCTTAACTGCACTGTAAGTACTGTATAACTATGCTGTAACTGCACTATAACTACTGTGCAGTTACATGTAACTACTATGTAGTTGTTTACTAGTTCACGTTTGTGTGAAGTGTAGTTACACAATTTTCATACATGTGCAACTACTACTATCTCCTTTTCGGCACAAATAATTTCATTCTGACAAGTGTAAGTACACATTTAATAGCAGTTGCAAAGTATAACAGAAAATCTGTTGTGCAACTACCACTGTATCATTTCTGGCATTATGTAATTTGTTATTACATGGGTGACTACAAATGTTATAGCTATTGCAAATTATAACAGCAAAGCTATTGTTTTTTATTTATTTTTATTTATTAAATTCTCGGATTACAAATTGTGTAACTACTATGTTGCTTTTTTGGCATTGTTAAATGTATTACAAGTTTTAACTACTTGTGAATGCAGATCTTGTGCACTGTTTCAACAGTCTGTGTCTATCTGACATTTATTTAAATGGTAATCACACAGAAAAACTTAAAAGCGTAATCAGAATGGTAACTTACTGTATGTTTTACAATGTAACTTCAGCCTGTTTACGAACATACAAAATTTGCCAGCAGATAAAGGCCTAGAGGTATACCAAGTCTGCTCAAATGTGCAGCTAGCAACTCTTATTCTGCAGCTGCCCCTCCCTTTCATCCTTCCCCTCCATTGACCCTCCCCCTTGTCCTGTCCCATCCCCTTTTGAAGCAGTCTACTGTTCTACTGGATACCACTTCTGCAGGCAACGCATTCCACCCAGCCACCACCCTCTATGTAAAAAAGTGTCTCCTCATATCCCTCCTGAATATTCCTCCCTTCAGTCTCATATCATGGCCCCTGGTGTCCCTCCCCTCCCTTACTTTGAACAGCCCCTCTGTACCTGTCTTGTTCATTCCTTTCATGTACTTAAAGGTTTCAGTCATGTCCCCCCGTCCCTCCTCTAATCCAGCGAGTACATGTTCAACTCCCTCAGCCTCCGCTCATATGATAAGTCCCCCAGCCCCTTGATCATCTTTGTCGCCCTGTGCTGCACCCCCTCCAGTAATTTAATGTCCCTCTTCAGATACGGGTGCCAGTACTGCACGCAGTACTCCAGATGTGGTCTAACTAATGACCTATACAGTGAGAGAATCACCTCCTTCCTCCTCAAGGATATACCCCTTGCAATGCAACCCAGCATTTTGTTGGCCTTTGCAGCTAGCTTGCTGCATTGTGCCGAGTTGTTCATTGACCCTGTAATAAGCACCCCCAGATCCTTCTCTTCCTCTGTCTGGGCTAGCTGCACTCCCCCCAGAAGGTAACTCCTCCTTGGGTTCTTCATCCCAAAATGCAGCACCTTGCACTTTTTGGCATTAAACCCCAGTTGCCAGGTGTCTGACCAGGTTTCAAGCTTTGCCAGATCATCCTGCAACCCCTGCCATCCCCCTAGGTCATCCACCACCACTTCTACCTTGGTATCATCACTTCACTTAAATGCACTGACTGGCAACTCTTTAGATGGTGTCCCATGTCTGTATTCCAGTGTTTCATGAACTTACAGGTTAATAGACATGCAGTATAACATTGTGAATTGATATATGACTACAAAAAATATTTCATTTGCATAATTACTAATTGGAATTGTAATAATATTGTGACTAAGAAATAATGTTATTATAGTGTGTGGTAGAACATTGTTCTACCTCAATTTTTAGATAAACTAAAACACTGCTGTACCACTGCTCAAAGGTCATGGAACGCCTTTCAATGCTTCTGTGGTACAATAGCATTAAAGCTGATTTCAAGAGTGCACGAACCACACCAACAGAAACCGCAGGATCAGCCAAATCAAAGGAGGTGGCAATGGAAGGAATAGACAGTCGCGTAATCCCGCAGTTGCAGAATCAACCAGATATACTGTCCTATGAAAAAATAAAATTAATATGGGAACAACCAGTTATTTATATTTACTTACAGAAAACACTCACTTTGTCCAAGTACTCTTGTTAAGTGAGAAATACAGCCACCATTTTTTTCTTATAAATTCCTCCCAACATGATTTTCTACCAGTGGGAGCTGGTAACACAAATGTAGGGATGTCTGATCCCTAACAACCACATCATTCATCCTACCAACCAGATGTAACTCTTAGAAGAAAGACATGGATGGCAAAGTCTTCTTCTACTTAAAAACATTTTTTTTAAACTGATAAAACTTACTAACAACTGATGTCTGGCACATCATGCACCATAAAAATAGTGGATGGTCATCTCTATGAAGAACTATTGTGTTCTGCCACCTTGGGTTTCTGATTCTCATGGACCTCTTGAGCTTCATTCTTGAGGTGACAGAGAATCAGAAACCCTCTGTGGCAGAGCACACTGGTTCTGTATGGTTACCCATCCACTAGTCTCTGTTTTCACAGTTAATGCCTAGGTAACATGTATTTGCAAGTGAATACACGCACATTAATCAAATGTAAGTACTATAGCTGTGATACTAATTCTAATTCAGAAATCAATCCCTCATGAACTTGCTGCTTACTGAACATGTAATCTAATATTGAACCCTATTCACATAGGGGCTATGCATCAATGGTGTCTGCCAGGTATGTGCAAAGGGAGCATACCCAGTGTGAGTAGCTTGATGCCCATGGACAGTTTTGCAGTAGCTGGCATTCATGATTGCCGGCCACTATGCACCTCCCATTCATGGCACCACCCCAGCTTGCTGGTGCAATGAGGGCAGATCAGTGGACACATGTGGGCATCTAATGGAATGCCCATTTCTGGTCCATGAATGGATGCCCTGCTCCACGTGGAACAGGGAATTCTGAGTGCAAAACAGGGCTGAAATGTTCCAAATGTGAGAAATGCTTTAAAAGTCACTGGTGACTGGCCACTAGGGGCACTAAATAGGATGGCAGCTTAAAGATCAGCTCCACAACCCCAAAAGAAATATCCTTTAAAATCCTGTTTCTACCAGCTGGTATTATATTCTTACTCTACTGTAACTTGTGGGGTAATACTCAAGCTACACTAATTTAGCTCCATTGATACAAAAAGCCTTCATTTGCTGTGTGGAAACTGTTATTTTACTGAAGATCCTCATGGATGAGGTAGGCCTGAAAATGTGGCTGAAGGCCGCTTGCCACAAACCTGGGAGCAACTGTCAGTTGAGGCAATGTTCTGCCAACTTATGGCCTAGATGGCACAAGTCACTGTGGCAACTAATTGAAACACCCAAGTGGTTCAAAATTTAGAAGCCAGGATGCTACATACCGAACAGTGGATCTCAGCAATGGAGGGGCATGTTCAGGACTTAAGGGCAGAATTAAGAAATCAACAATGGACCATACAGATGCTGCTCAGTAAGATGGATGACCTTGAGAATCGAGGTCGCCGTAATAATCTTCATTTCCTGGGCTTCCCTGAGTGTGTAGAAGGCAAAGATACCGAGGGATTTCTACAATTAGCCATCGCTGAAATGCTGCAGTTGGACCCATTGATACCGCTCCAGGTGGAACGCGCACACTGTACATTAGCCCCCATGTCTCAGGCCCAGGACAGACCACGACCTATCATAGCCCGATTTATTGATTTTAGGGACAAAGAGAAGGTCCTAACTAGAGCTCGTGAGTTACAGCATGTAGTGTGGAGATTGAATAGGATCCACATCTTTCAGGACTTCTCTAAGGATCTGTTGGACAAACGCCAAGCATACTCTGAGGCAAGGCATAAAATGCACAGTATTGGACTGTCCTTCTCCTTGCGTTACCCAGTTATGATGTGGGTTATGCATAATGGGATCCCGAACAGTTTTGAATCTCCTGATGCACTCATGGATTTTTTACGGCGCAACTGGCGACAAGAATTCACCACCACTACCCCGGGAGCCCCTTCTGCAAAAACTGCTTCCGATGGGTTGGATTACCACTCCTCTCCACCAGTGATCAGGCCTGCAGTTTGGCAAGACCTCAGGAAGCAACATTGGGAACTCCCTCCAAAAGCACACCGAAAGAGGCAATCCTCAAAGAAACATGGCCACTGGAAGCATCCTTTGGAGAGAGAGGGCAAGACGACACAGAGGAGGCCACAATCATGGACACTGTTGCTCCAGATCCGTTACAGGCCTACCACACCGCTAACAGATATGAAGCTTTATGCCCCAGCTCTCTTGATCAACACCAAGGCATTGTGGATTCTACTGCAGAAGGCAGACCTACTCCTATGTTGCAGCCTAGCTGCCTGTCCCCGTCAGCAACTCCTCACCAGCCGCAGAATGGAGCTACAGATAGCGGAGGGCAGAGTCCCCCAAAGGCTATGAGGGAGGCCTCCTCTACCAGCGGAGATCTCATCTTCAGTGTGGACCGTCCTGAGCGCTCTACATATCCAGGGTAGTCGATCAGAGAATACCCACTGGCATGGTCAGAAAAGTAGTCATCCTTCTATTTTCTTTCTATTCCTGTTCTTTTAATCCCCTGGGGAGATGTAGGTATGGGGCGAGTTTGGGGTGTCTAAATTGATTGTCAGTGGAAAATCTCCTTGGCTGACCCATCTGCTACTCTTTCTCCATGTTACCCATGTAAGGGAACTTTCGAGCCCCTTTTCACCCCAACCTTGACCCCCGACTTGCACTGCCATATGGCAGAGAAGATGTCTCACTCCTATACTGGGAGGGATTCAATGAAACTTACCAACAAGCTCTCAGTGGACGTCCTGATCAAAGGTCCAGACACATCTAGATGGCAAAGAAGGCCTTTTTGTACCATCTGATTAAACGGCAGAACTTTTGTGTGTTCTACCTCACTTACTTGTGTGTGGTGGGGTGAGGTCCACTGGGAAGCTGTGTCATATAATATGAAAGTATTTGTCGGCATGCCTAAACTGTTGTGCTGCATGGTTAGCCAGGATGTGTTTTACATGAGGCCCTAAGTGGTGAATAGCACAGGCCAGTGCCCCTCTGGTATTTTTTTTTTTATTATTTTCTATCAAGGAGAAATCTCCCAGCCTCCGCATTGGGTGGCTTACAGTACACTCTTCATAGGTGTGACGAGCCTGACCTCACCAAGATTTTTGTTGTGAGAACACATTGGCATCCATCAGCAATAACCCTAGGCTTGCCGAAATAGTGGGCAGTTCCCCCCCACTTTCTTTCCTGCAAACTCCCACCTCATTAGAAGCGTTGTGTAGTCCCATTTTAACTACCCAAGCTTCTGAGCTACACCGCTGCAGCAGCTGTCTCAACCCTCTGGGGTTGCAATGAGCCACATGGTTCAACCTTCTTATTGGGTTGCTCGATTCTCTCAGGGGGGAACTCCCCCTGCACTCACCGTGAAGTGCTAATAAGGATGGATACCTACTCTGGATAATGCCCTGAAATAAGGTCTGCCTACAGCAGGGCTCTGCGGCTGAAGAGATGCCTCTATACCACCAAACTGCATGGTACGCTGTGCACAATGTATATAGTTTGTTAATGTGTTTATGTATATTTGTTTCACAAGAGACACACACAGATGTTTTGTTATTTGTTAGTATAAGGTCATCTGATGGGGCAGGGAATATGGGCTTTACCCACTCTCTCCATATCTGGTGGCACTCTATAGAAATTTGCCTCTTCTAGTTGGGCTGCCCTGACCCCGTCTGCTGGTTGTTCTTGATATATCTCTTAATTAAATATTTGCTCCCTATTACTAACAGGTGATATCACTTGTCTGACATGGAACGTCAGAGGGCTTAACAGCCCAAACAAGAGGAAGCAAGTTTTGGGCCACCTCAAAAGACTGGGAGTGAGGGTCGCCTTCCTGCAGGAGACCAAACTTACCAGGGGGGATCCTGAGAGACAGAAGAGGGAGTGGGTAGGTCAGGTCATTCATGCTTCAGCCTCCTCTAGAAAGAGAGGGGTGGTGATTCTGCTTCACAGGCAGCTACAATGGAAATTGCAGAGACAAGTGAGAGACCCTCAGGATAGATGGGTAGTGATACTCATGGATACTGGGAGGGCCTTCGATCCTGGTAACGTGATATGTCTGATGAGGACTCGCCTCCTTCTTTCACAAGTTGGCCCAGGTGCTGGGATCCATAGCTCCGGAAGACACCCCATTTTGTGAGGGGGAGATTTTAATCTTACTCTGGACCCTTTCCTGGATAGATCTCCTTCCAATACTGAGCCCCACTCCAGGGCTGTAATGATAGTGGCTCAATTACAACAAGATTTGGCCCTTACAGACATCTGTAGAATATTTCAGCCCTCCCAGTGGGTCTACACCTTTCATTCCCCAGTGCATAGTTCTCTTAGTAGAATAGACCTTTGGCTCACCTCTCCTACTATTACTAGTAACACTGTTAATACTCTTATTCATCCTTAGTTATCTTGGATCATTCCCCTGTGCATTTTGCCTTCACATGGGGCCCCCCTCTCCCTAAGTCTCCGGCATGGAGGCTGGACCCATTGCTACTTCGTGACCCAGACTTTCCCCCCTGGCTTCAAAAGGAAGCAACAGAAGTTTTTCGGCATAACCTCATAGCAGATTCCTCTGTGGCTACCACATGGGAGGCATTCAAAGCTACTCTAAGAGGGGTGATAATAGGGTATGCGAGCCAGTGCCGAAAGAGGAGGGAACAACATTTGAGGGGGCTTGAACGACAACTCTGAGAAGCGGAGCTTGCTTTTAAGGCCCTTCGTGTCCCTTCCCTTAGGTCAGAGGCAGGTCACAAGGTCACCTCTCTGAAGATGCAAGTGAACAAGCTGGTCTCTAGAAATTCAGAGATTTCGATCATTAGACTTGAGCATAAATTTTGGGAAGGGGGAGAAAAGGGAGGTAAGCTGCTGGCATACCATCTCAAAAAGCAGCAAGCCAAAAGGCATATAGCAGCTTTAGAGGATGCAGGGGGTAGGACCCAAACCTCGGCGCAAGGTAGTAATCAAATAATGATGGATTTTTACTGCTTGCTATATAAATCCTCCAGAGCCCCAGACCCCCAAGGGGTCTGCCCATTTCTGGAGTCCCTACATCTCCCCAAAATCTCAGAAGCCCATGCTAATGCCCTAGATGCCCCAATCTCAACTCAGGAGGTGGCAGACACCATCTTCTCCCTTAAAAAGGTAAAGGCCCCAGGAGGGGACAGGTTTCCCTATTGCAGTGTGGCAGCTGTTGCATCCCATAATCTCTCCGGTATTGCAACAAGTATTTACTGTGTCATTGCAAACAGGGTCTCTCCCTTCATCCCTTAGGGAGGCGACTATTACTATCATAGGTTCATAGGTTCATAGGAAAAATACAAAGTCGAGGGAACGAGCCCATATTGACTTCGCCATCCATTAGCTAGGATGGAAGTAGTATTTTTTATCTCCCATATAATTATCCAAATTGATCTTGAAAACTTTTAGACTGGGACTATTTACTACATTTAAAGGAAGAGAATTCCAAATTGGGACAGCTTTCTGGGTTATAAAATTCTTCCTTTTGGTAGTCTGTGTGTTAAATGTCTTAATTTTGACATTATGAGACCTGGTAATACTTAAACTATTTCCTTTTACTAAACAAAGAGTTTCAAATAAGGAAACATCTTTTGATGCCCTAAAAATTAGAACAGTTCCCTCTAATAGATCGGTATTCCAATGAATAGAGTTTAAGTTTTTTAATCTTTCTAGATATGGAGTGTGTTTAAGGCCCTTAATATTTTTAGTGAATCTACGTTGTACCCTTTCTCTTTAATTTTATCCTTCACAAACGTAGGTGCACAAAATGATGAGCAGTAGTCGAACTTTGATCTAATCAGACAACTGTATAGGAATTAATACCTCAGGGTCTCTACTTTTAAGATTTTTAAATATACAATTAAGTAGGAAATTACATTTTTTGACCATTAAATTATTATGATCAGTAAATTTTAAATTATCCGTAATCATTACTCCTAGATCATTTTCGGAGGAAACTACAGTCAAGGGTACAGTATTCAACATATATTGTGCTTTTAAATTATTTCTTCCAAAGTGCATAACCTTGCATTTATTTATATTTAGGGATAAATTCTTTTCACTAGCCCAAATTAATATATTATTTAGGTTTGACTGAAGATTATAAACTGAGGCCACATCATTTACAATGCAGCCCAGTTTAACATCATCAGCATACTTATTTATCCACACACATTTGATGTAGACATGCTGGCCACTACTAGATTAAATCAAAAAGGTCCCAGCACAGAGCCCTGGGGTACCTACATTAGTCACATTACTCCAATCAGAAACGTAACTCTGATGGAAACTTGTGTTTTCTTACCAGTAACCATGATACAACCCATTTTATTATATTTGTACATATGTCATGGTTATATAGGTATTCTATTATTGTTTTATGTGAAACAGAATCAAAGGCCTTTTCAAAGTCAAGGAAAACTACATCAACTGGAAACCCAGCATCCAAAGCCTGGCTAACTGGTTCAAAAAAATTCACTAAATTTTCCTGACATGATCGTCCCTTGCAAAAACCATACTGAAAAATATCTAAATTTATAGAACCTTGAAAATGATTTTCAAGTTTATGCAAAATTAGTTTTTCCATAATTTTTCCAATGCTAGGAGTAAGACTAATAGGTCTATACTGTTTGGCAAGAAACTTTGACCCGTTTTGTGAATGGGTATAACCTTAGCTGATTTCCAATCCATAGGTACGATACCTTGTTGTAAAGAATTATTAAAAAGAAAAGTAAGAATATCAACCAATTCAGCTGCCAAATTCTTTATAAAGATAAAGGGAATGTTATCAATGCCAACTGAAGTAGAAATTTTAAAACTTTTTATAGTAGATAGGACTTCTGAAGATGAAAATATAATATCTGAGTTTTTAACAGCGGTAAGTGATAAATCTAGGTTTTCCTGAATCCCAAAAACACTAGAGAATTGTTTATTAAAGGCATTGGCCATTTCAGATTCATTGGATATCAATATGTCATCAACGATAAGGGGTCCAACATTGGTTTGAGAGTTTTTTAAAGAACCAATGTAATTAAAAAAGGACTTTTTATTATCTTTTTGTTTGACAAGGTTTTTTTCTAAATTCTTCTTTGCAGTCAGAAAAAGGTAAAGACCCTCTTAAAATGTCCAGCTCCGCCCTATTTCATTATTGAATGCTGAGAGCAAGGTGCTAGCTAAGATACTAGCCAATAGACTTAATCCTCTCCCTCCCAGTTTGATCCGCCCATCCAAAGTAAGCTTTGTTAAGGGCCACTTTAGCACTGACCATATTAGATCGTTGGTAAATTTAATCCATAAGGCTTAAACATTATCTTCCCCCGCTGCTGCCATTGCAATAGATTTCAAAAAGACCTTTGATTCCCTGGAATGGGACTATGTCCAGCAAGTACTTTGCACTATGGGCTTGGGGGGGTTTCGGGCCTGGATTGGGGCAATATATTCATCCCCAGCTACACAGATACTCAGCAATACGATGCTGTCTCCCCCATTCATACTGGGTAGGGGTACCCGTCAGGGCTGCCCACTTTCCCCACTACTTTTTGTATTGGCAGTAGAACCCCTGGCAGCTGCTATTAGGCAAAATCCTCTAATTTCTGGGGTCCAGGTGGGAACAAGGGCATACTCTACTCTTATGTATGCAGATGACCTGTTGCTCCCTATAGCCAATATCGTCACCTTCCTCCCTCCCCTACTGTCCACTTTGACAGATTTCTCTACATTTTCAGTGCTCAAGATTAACCAGGCCAAGACGGAGGTCCTACCTTTAAACTCTAAGTGTACCTCTCAAATGGTTACTCAGCATGGGCTCCGATGTGCCCCAGAGGGGATTACCTACTTGGGCATTACTATCTCTCCTAATCTGCATAAAATCTGGGACCTGAATATGAAACCACTTTTTGCATCCATTTGTACAGAACTGGACAGATGGAAATCTCTTCAACTGTTGCTTGTAGGTAAAATATCTGCAATTAAAATGGTCACAGCACCAAAAATTGTGTATCTTCTCTCCCACATTCCTTTGAAAATAACTTGTTATTGGTTTACTAAGTTAGACTCCCCTGCTGGGATCCTTTTTGTGGGAGGGTAAGAAACCTAGGTACAGTAGAAATAAGCTCAGAGCTCATTGGTCAGAAGGGGGCTGGGGTCTTCCGTGGTAAGAGGGGTATAAATGGGCCTTTCAGCTGGCTCAGACATTAAAATGGTTCCTTTTCCCTGAACACAATGCTCCCCAGTTGCTGGATATGGAAAGAGAGGTATGTCAGCGTACTCACTTGGTACTATTGTTATTTATCCATCCCCCTAAGGGCACTCGCTCTCGTCCTACTATAGGTCCCTCTCTGGAATATTGGGTCAAGGTGCATAAGAAGTTGGGCGCCTCCCCATTTCCCCTAAGACTTACCCCACTATGGGGCAATAATGAGATTACCAGCAATAAACAACCAATTGCATGGCCCTCATGGGAATGTGGTAGTATCTCATTGCTTTGAAATATGCTCATTCCTGGTACAGATACCCTTAATTCCTTTGAGGGCCTACGGAGCTCTTATGGGATCTCTCCCAAAGACTCTGGCGATTCCTCCAAATAAGAAGTGCCATCCTTACGTACAGGCATAAGCAGCACCAAGAGCAACAAATCTTCCAGGTAGAGTCATGACTGGCCCTATAAAGAGGACAGTCAAGCCGGGTATATGCGGCCATTCAGAGCACCATCCCGTCCCAAGCAGAGGAATCCAAGCATAAATGGGAGAAAGCACTGCATGCCCCTATTACGAACTTGGAGTGGAAGTCTTGTCTAAAACTAACTCACGGGCATATCCTGACACCAGTAGTCAATTAATACAGAAAAAGATAATTCAGTCCTGGTACAGGACTCCTGTAGTCCTCGCCAAGGCAAAGCTGGCTCAGTCTGACCTGTGTTGGAGGTGTCAGGAACTCCCAGGTGATCTGTTCCATATACTTTGATCCTGCAGGCTGATCCAGCCCCTATGGCAGGCTACCTGTGAGATGGGGTCCAAAATACTTAGGAAGCCTGTGCCTCAGTCCCCTGAGTTGCTGTTATTAGGACTCTGGACCCCGGACCCTCACCTTCGTCTCTCCGAGTTGAAACTACTTCTGACACTCAGTATGTAGGTTAAAAGACTCCTACTGTGTAAATGGTGGTCCCAGAAATCCTCCTGGGAGGTACTTCCTACTCCATGGCCCAAGTTGCCAACTGGGCCAGAATATCACATACTGTGACCAATACCCTCTTTAAATATACTGCCCTCTGGACTCCCTTCCTTCTGTTTTTGAAACCTAGGGAGGGAATCGGCTGAATAGGCACAACCATGCTACTATAATAGTCTCCTCTCATGGCGAATTTAGGGGCAAGTGCTGGAGAGATTGTTACTGAGTTATAAGGGACCCTGCTCTATGGATGACATGGTATAATATCAGTAAAGGATAGTATCTTCTCTGACAATGAAGACCTGTTTACTTTGTGTATGTGATCTCTTGTATTTTGTAGGCATAAAGTAGAGGACAGCGGCCCTGGACCTCTCATAATTTCTGATGCTTTGTCAAATACTGCAGAAACTAGCAAGATGGGGCCAGGTAAAATATCTTTGTATGAGTTAGCCATAATGCAATGCACCAACTGCTAATACTTTCAAAGTTAATCTCCAGCTGGATAGGTGTTGTACATCCAGGCACAGAGTATTATCCTACTGCTTACCTGGCTAGTATATTCAAGAAAATACAAAATCACACATGCCCACACAATGCAAAACATCATGGGATGAATATGCAAATCACCACAGAATGTTATGCTAGTCCAACTTTAAGCAAAATTGCATGGTGCCGAAAGGCCTCTCACACAGTTTGCAAAGGGTGCTAACAGAAGACATAGACACGTGTTTCGTCCTACCAGGACTCATCAGTATGCCTCATCTGTTTGACACCCCAGTGGAATGGACCAGCTACCCTAAGACAGTGTGCCTTGGATATGTTGTGGTGAACCCATTAAAATAAAAAAACTATTTAAAAGACAAAGAACCTCTGTGCGCAAACACTGAGGCAAGGGTTACTCCAAAGGGCATTTGGCTGGGAAGCCGAGTTTCAAGAAAATACAAAATCACACATGCCCACACAATGCAAAGCATCATGGGCTTCATAGTATATTCAGTTTGTTACTATTTGGCCAGCATGTTCCGTTCTTTGCTTCTACAGACATATGTAACAGTCTGTAAGATCTTTGCAATGTATCCGACTGTTTTAATGTTTGTATCATCTTAATAAGTCAAATCAATAAAACTTATTAACCACAAAAGTCACTGGTGCTTGCCCAAGTAGCCATACCCAGCCCTCTCTGTTGTCCCTGAGGAGTTTCCACAAGTTGTTGCACTCTAGTAAAGCATTGCAATGAACACACATAAAAGATTTCAAAAGTAGTCTTTATTTCATCAAAGGATGCGTGCTGCTACACATATGAGTCAGAACTACCCAACTTAGTGCTTTGCCAGAAAGGCTTTGAAGGGAGCAACTAACCCCCCAAAACATCTCAACAGTTTCCACAAGTTGTTGCACTCTAGCAAAGCATTGCACTGTCCACATGTAGAAAAAGATTTTAAAAGTAGTCTTTATTTTGTCAAAGGACAAGTACTACCACACATATGAGTCAGATCTACTCATCCCAGAGCTTCACCAGAAAGGCTTTGTCAATTGAGATGCTGCTGGCTTGATCTGGGACTGTTGTCCCTGAGGGCTGGGATGGCAGAGTGGGGTGACAGCACATGTCCGCCATGGTCAGTGGCTGTATCATGGGGAGGCACATAAAAGTTACAGTAGGGTCCCCCTTGCCATAGCCTGTGCCCTCTCACCTGACACTCTGTGCTTTAGTGAATAGCATGGAGTGTGGGCTCACCCCCTGCACCATCCCCAGACCAGCCCTGCATGGACCTGCCCAGCCAGTCAGGGGATCGGGTGTGCAAGGGATGCTCACTTTGAAGCATGCCACCAGGGGTCCACTGGACCCCCACTGCACAGCTTTCTGACACAACATGAATTGTGAAACTAGTTAACAACTATATAGCAGTGCAATTACAGTGTAGTTATACAGTAGTTACAATGTAGTTAATGAAACTTAAAATTATCCTTCAGAAAGTATTCCCCCATGAACTTACTGCAGAATAGCGTAGTGGTTAAGAGCACTGAGTTGCAAACCTGGAGAACTGGGTTTCAATCCCAGAGCCACCATTTGTATGCTGTGTGACCAAAGAAAAACCCAAAACTAAAAACAAACATAAAGTCTAATATTATAAATTGCTATACAATAAAAATAATTAATTTACATAATTACTTTTTGGCTTTTAATAATGCTGTAGTTTCTAAGGAATGTGCTACTTCTGTGGCATTGTTTCCACAGTTAATGACCAACTAACATGTATTTGCAAAGTAAGTATGCAGAAACTGGCACTTAAAGTATAAGAAGGATGTAACAGCACTGTAGTTACTAAGGAATGTGCTGCTTCTGTGGCATTGTTTCCACAGTTAATGCCTAGCTAACATGTGCAGTATTTGCAAAGTAATTAGGCAGAAACTGACACTAAAAATGAAGTGTAAGAAGAAGGGTGTAACAGTGCTGTAGTTTCTAATGTAATGCCCTCCCCAAATATGAGGGCTTACCTTATGGCCTACGGGTCTCCTGTCTTGCTCCTGTTCCCACTCTCACTATGGAGCACCTCCTGTGCCTGTAGGTCCTTTCCTGTTTTCCTCCGTAGTTCACTGCCATAGCCAAAGTCCCAAAAAGGTGCCTGAGGCCCCCAAACAGCCCCAGTGTTTCAGTTTAGCCCTTTTGGGGCTTGGGAGCTGAGCCACGATCCCCCGCTAATTGGGTTGGCACTCTGGTACTGGCAGGGAGTGCACCTTTTGATCTCCCGACTGCCGACTTTGCAGTCAATCGGGAAACAGTTTGATTGACCTGGTCCTTGCTTTGGGCAGTGTGCGGACCGGTGACCTTAGCTAGGGCCAAGACAGCCCTCTTTCTTTTGTAAATAGAGAGCACTACGAGCACTACAAATCGGGAGGGGGCAGTAATCTTCATCAGAGCCCTCATTAATATTCATGATCAGGTCTGGTTGTGCTCTCGTAGGGCTGTAATTTTCAGTGGTTGCTGCAGAGTGAAAATTGTACATAAATGTATACTAAAATACAGCAGCTGCAAGGACACTAAAGGTGTTACTACTAAAGGGGAAAGTAAAGTAAAATGTATTTTTCTGGCTGCACCAGCTCAACATTGGGGCTCAGATAATTATGCCTATTTGCTGCCTGGGGGCATTTGATTTCAGCAGCAGTGACAAGCTCAGGACTTAAGCAAAATATTTATTCTGGGCAGTGCTAAAAATGACACACAAAGGGCTGTTGACCAGTCGGGCAAGTGGGCAAATAAAATAAATGTTCTGTTTGCACTGGGACTTTGTTTGGGACTGTGTTTGATCTGCAAGGGGACTGTGTGTATTTGCAGCCATGATAGTGCAGCAACAGCCAATCAGAAAGCCAGGATTCTCAGTCAGGATTTATGGGAGTTTTCCCAGAGCTCAAGGGACAAAGCAACAGGCTTATGGGGAAGCTGCAGGGACCTAATTTCAGGTGCCAAAATAGGAAGCCTATAATGCATCAAGTGGAGTTAATGAATATTCATTTCCTGGACTGACAGGCAGAATCAGCGAATCATTGTGGGAGCAGCAAACAGCTGTAACCAATAGGGAGCCCCAGAACATCTCCATATAAGACAGTGTTTTTTGGCTGTGTGAGCAGTTTTGAGCAGGAGTCCCCCACAGGATTGGGGGCTCAGGCCCTCAGCAAGTGAAATGGGCCTAGCAATTCAGTGCAAGCCCCCCTCCACAGGGGAGTGTTTTTTTCCTTCTGCCAAAAGAGAGACAAGTGGCTGCTAGCAGTTAAAGTTACAAGCCTGGGGGTTACCAGAGAATGTCCTCCAGGGTTAACCAGAGCCTTTCCACATTCTGGGAAACATGGTTCAGTAACCTGATTAAGCCAGCTGTGAGAGAGCTGAACCAGCCTCAGCAACGAGAGTGCTAATGAATCCAGAAACCTTGAAAGGAGGAAAGCAATTTCTGCAAGACATCTGAGTGTGCAAATTGCATCTGCCAAGTGCAACTTTAAGGAAAGCTTTTAGGGTCAGCAAACCCCAAACGTAGAATGTGACTGTTTGTCTGCACCCTGCACCTGATAGGCACTCAGAGACAGTGGACACCGACCGATTGAGTGATTGTGGATGGTCCAGTTCAATTGTATATAAATGTGTTTGATGTTTTAAAAGTGAATGTGCTGATAGCAACTAATCATATGCACACTGTGTTCACATCAATGCTCAAGGGTGGACATTGGCCAAGTGACCATGAGAACAGTCCAGTAAAGTATATACATGTGTCTGATCTGTTAAGTGCCTACAGAACTGGAAGGGGAGTACTCAGAGTGGGGTCTCTTCCTGACGTTGCCTGGGAGGTCCAGTATTTTGTCTGTGGGAGCTGCAAGCAACAGAGAAAGCCACAAGGGGCTGCATGTTGTATTGTTGAGCCTACAGAGCTATAGGGACCATTTGTTAAGTCCAGCCCCCAGCCTTTCTGTCTGCTGAGATTCACTGATCTTCACCGACTGGAAGAGAGACCAATCACGGAGGGAAGGCAGACTCCGACAGGAGCAGAAGAAGGGATTCCTTGACAGTAGTTCTACCTGGCTAAATCCCTCTTGGAGTGCACAGTCTGGGCTCCTATCTCTGCTGAGGTGATTTCTCTCCTCCATCGCTCTGCTCAGATCGAGCCAGTGGCTGATCTCTTCTGCTGAGCTTCACTGACCTTCACCAACTGGGAGAGGAAGAACAATCATGGAGGGAAGGCAGACTCCAACAGGTGCAGAAGCAGGGTTTCCTTGACAGCAGTTCTACCTGGCTGAATCCCCTTGGAGTGCACAGTCCGGGCTCCTATCTCTGCTGAGGTGACTGCTCTCCTCTGTCACTCTGCTCAGACCCAGCCAGCGGCTGCTCTCTCAGCATAAGAAGTAGTTGGAACACTTACCCAGAATCCCTATCTGCTGTATGTAAATCAGCATTTGTACTGCTGTACCACTACTAAAATAGTAGTTGACTAACAAGAAGTGCTCAGCTGGAAGCAACAGCTCAGATACAAAGGGAACCCCTAGGAAGCATACCCCAAGAGCGGTCCATCCCCTAGCCTTACTGTCTGCTGTACCCACCACTGAAATAGTGGTCAGTTAATATAAAGCTGTCAGTCAGAAACAACCAGAAGCAACAGTTTGGACATAAAGAGTAACCCTAGGAGGCATACACAAAGTGCAGTCCAGCCCCTAGCCTTACTGTCTGCTGAGTTTCACTGATCTTCACCGAACGGGAAAGAGACCTTCTCTCCTCCAGTCTCTAGATCTGCTAATAAGTGGTAGACCATAACAAACTGATTGTTTCTTTCAGCAGGAAGGAGTAACCTTCCTACTAAAGGATTCTCAACTCCAGGGGGGTGCATGTCGGGGAGGGTGAAAATGCTAAAAAATAAAAGGTTCAGGCCGGGCGCAGTAAAATCACACCAACACCCAGACCTGAACCTGGTACCTCACCTGCCCCAACCACAGGTCAACCCCCGATGCCACGACACAGCTCAGCAACCCACCACAGCGCCAACCCCTACAGCTACTCCGTCCCCTCCCAGCCCATGCTTGCCCTGCTCACTCCCCCCGATGCACATACATATAGCGACATCCTGTCACCCATTTTGCCCACACCCCCATCTGACCGCCCTACCCTCCCATCACCGAGAGGGATTCACTGAGGAATGAGTCACCATTACGGACAGCATCCTTCCCCATGTGCCCTCCTCATGGGTTACCACACAAAAGGTGTATGAGGGCTCGGACATAAATTTGACATCTATATAGGTAGTTTAAACTAAATAAAGGAGAGTATGATGCAGCTCACACCCCTGCCGTCGGTGGGCTGGTCATCATTCCCTAAAATACCAAATGTGCTCATACATCCTTAGAAAACAAATCAGAACCAACATCCGCCTGAACCAGCAACCTCCATAATCTCTTAGCTGGAAAGATCAAACTGGAGCAGTCCAGGAAGAGGGTACAACCTCAAGCTAAAGTGGATGTACATTCCTGGAAGGCAATCGTTGCAAATACTAGGATTCTAAACAACAAACTTCCTGAACTAACAGCCATCTTGGAAACAGAAAGGTTGGATTGGGTGGCTGTAACAGAAACGTGGTTCGTGGAAAATCATGGATGGGATACAGCCATTCCCAGTTACAATCTGTTCAGAAAAGATAGGCAGGGCAAAAAAGGACAGGGGGGTGTAGCCATTTACATTCAGGAGGAAATAAAAGCCACAGAAGTAAAAGGGCAACCTGGGAACTTTGAGTCACTGTGGCTAACAATAGACATGGGCAATGGAAAATCTTTCCCAATTGGCGTCATGTACAGGCCCCCAAATCAAGGAGATAAAGGAGACAAAGACCTAATAGAGGAAATCCACAAAATGTTTGATAGCGGTAAAGTAATACTGGTGGGGGACTTCAACCTACCAGATATTAACTGGAGTACACTAATGGCAGCAACAACAAGAAGTAGGGACTTCTTATTGTCACTACAAGACACAAGACTGAGCCTAGTTGTTAAAAACCCAACAAGGGGAGATGCCATTCTTGACCTTGTCCTCACAAACTCAGGAAAGATCAAGGACATCAAAGTGGGATGTCATATGGGCAACAGCGACCATCACATGGTAAACTTTAAGGTAAACATAACACAGGACACCAGCCAGTCAAAGATAAAGGTGCTAGATTTCAGAAAGGCTGACTTCCAAAAAATGAGGAACAACATAAGTAGCCAGTTAATGGAAATAGAGGTTGAGGAGGGGGAGGTCATGTGGGGGAGACCTGAGAGCAATAAAGACTGCCACAGATCAATGTGTCAGATGGGTCAGCAAAGCAAAAGGAAAAAGAAATCCTCTATGCTTTTCCAAGTAAGTGGCTACCACAGTCAAAGAAAAAAAGAATGCGTACAGCATATACCAGGAAATCAAAACTGAGAAAGACTGGGAGTCTTACAAGGAAAAAAATGAAAGAGTCAAACAAACAAATTAGAAAGGCAAAATCCCAGACAGAGGAAAAGATAGCAGAACTGGCGAAGAGAGGAGACAAATCATTTTTTAGATACATCAGGGAACATAGGAAGACAAAAGGAGGGATAGTAAAGATTGCTACTGAAGAAGGGAAATGCACCAAACATGACCCAGAGAAAGCAAAAATCTTCAACAAATACTTCTGCTCAGTGTCTACCAATGAGAACTCAGGGGATGACCCAACCCTGAAAAAACACAACACCCCAGGACCAGGGCTAGACACAAGTCCCTTTACAGAAGCCAAAGTGTGGGAGGCTCTAAATAAATTAAAAGCAGACAAAGCCATGGGACCAGACAAGATGCACCCCAGAATCCTTAAGGAACTGGGGGTAGAACTAGCAGCCCCTCTGGCACTTCTAGTCACAAAATCCTTGAAGAGCGGTGTGATTCCCGAAGACTGGAAAAAGGCAATAGTAGTTCCACTTCACAAATCAGGCAGTTACGAAGAGGCTAGTAATTACAGACCAGTGAGCCTCATGTCTATAGTAGGGAAACTAATGGGGACGCTACTCAAAAAGAGGATCATAGCATTCCTCTAAACTAGCTGCTAACAAGATGCTAAATAGCATGGTTTCACAGCAGGAAGGTCATGCCAGACAAATCTGCTTGAGATTTTTGATTATGTTACAATAATAGTGAACGATGGTGGAGCAGTAGATGTTGTCTACCTAGACATTAGTAAGGACTTCGACTCGGTTCCACACAGAAGGCAGGTAAAGAAGCTTGACTACACAGGGGTTGGTCCAGAAGTAGTCAGATGGGTACAAAACTGGCTACAAGGCAGAACCCAGAGGGTACAGGTTAATGGAGTGCAATCGACGGAAGGCAGGGTGAATAGCTGGGAGCCCCAGGGCTCAGTGCTAGGGCATGTGCTCTTCAATATTTGTATAGCAGACATCACTGATGGACTGGAAGAGAAGGTGTGTCTGTTCACAGATGACACCAAGATATGTAGCAGGGTGGACACCCCAGAAGGAGTGAGTAAGATGGAAGCTGACCTCAAGAAACTAGAAGAATGGTCTGGAGTGTGGCAGTTGAGATTTAATTCCAAAAAGTGCAAGGTCATGCACATAGGAAAGAAAAATCCAAGAAAGAAGTATTACCTAGGAGGCGAAAGACTGGCAGCCTCAAACCAGGAATGAGATCTGGGGATCATAATCTCAGATTACTTAAAGGTTAGTAAGCAGTGTGTGAAGGCAACAATGAAGGCCAATAGAATGCTGGGCTGCATTGGGAGGGGAATCATGAGCAAGAAGAGAGAGGTGGTACTATCACTGTATAGATCACTGATCAATACTCACATGGAATATGGAGTCCAGTTCTGGAGGCCTCACCTCAGGAAGGACATTGACCGGGTGGAAACGGTACAGAAAAAGTCAACAAAAATGATTCAGGGTCTGAGGACATGTCCTACGAGGAAAGACTTAGGGAACTAAATATGTACTTCCTGGAGCAAAGAAGAGTGAGAGGGAACATAATTGAAACATTTAAGTACATAAAAGGCATTAATAAGGTACAGGCACAGGAACATTTTCACTTCAAGAAGAGCTCCAGGACCAGGGTTCATGACCTCAGGCTGCAAGGAGGGAGGTCCTCTACTAACACCAGGAAGTTTTTATTCACAGAAAGAGTAGCGGACGCTTGGCACAGCCTGCCCCAAGAAGTTGTGGCAGTCAACACTGTTGGGGATTCAAGAATGCATAGGACAGACACAAGGAAACCCTGACTACAAAGGGCAACTAGAGTGTCGAAATAGGTCTAAAACAAATGGGCAGACTAGATGGACCTAGTAGTCTCCTTCTGCGGTCAACTTCTATGTTCTAAGTTTGCTGCCACGTGCAAGTTCTGAGTTGATAGATTCTAGAGAGCTACAGTAAGCAGGTTACTGCCAATTACAAGTGTTTTGTGTCAAAATAATTTTCTGTATCTGTTTGCTAACCAGCAAAGTCTAAAAAGGGTAGTGAGCCTTGCCACAAGCTCAGTCCAATTAAAGTCATTGTAAATGGTAGTGAGGCAAGCCGTGAGCTCAGTCCAGTGCCAATATATGGTCAAGTGGAGAAAAGCCAAGTTTCATGCATCATCTGGCCTTGTGCAACAGAGGAAATTGAAGCTCCAGAAGTTGTTAAATAAATGTGCTGAACTATAAATGTGCTTAATGCATAAATGTACTGGATGTAGACTGAATAGCATAAATGTGCTGAATGTAAAAAGACTAAGCTTCCCAGACTGACAGGTCTGGTTAAAGTGTGATTTCAGGCCAGAAGAGGGGCCCAGCCTACAGAATGTTAAAGTGTCTTTTACCACCTGCAAGAGCAGAAAGAACTTTGCAGTCAGTACTGGGGACCAGCTGTTAGCTTTGCCAGAATTTTTACCTTCTGGTATAGAGCCAGCCCACTGAAAGCACTTGATTCTGACTTGTTTAAGCCTATAAAGACATCTAACTGTAAGTAATGCAGGGCCAGCCCTGCACCACTATAGGAAAGGACTTGTAAATAGTTCAAGGTTGGTAAATTCTGCAAGCTGCAGTTAATTTAAGCTTTAAGGAAGTAATCTAAAATTAATTTCCTTAATTCTCCTAATGGTCCCAACTAGCCAGCCAATGTAGAGTTGAACCATCCATCAGGCCTGCACCATTCAAGGAACTGTAAGTTACTGGGTACCCAGGTGTGTGGGACTGCGGGGTCTTACACTAGATGGGAAACTGGTACCAGTGTGGTCTTAATGTGACTTCTATTTAAGCTAGAGCTGTGAACATTGGTATGTTTACTATCTGGGAAAGAAGCCAACAATGTGACAAAGAACAAGAAAGTTGGATAGAAAGTTTTAAAGTTATAGATGCTCAAATCAGTCATTTTATTTTTTGTGCGAAATTTCATGAACATTTTTATCTGCATATACCTCAGCCATCCATTGGGTCTGAGTTCTCAAATATGGCATGATTCCTTGATGACAGGTGGTCTAATAATGTGCCAAATTTCATGACAGTATGATGCATTGTCTCAAATTTATATGTGCTCAATATGTCATTTTATGTTTTGCAAGAAATTTCATGAAAACATTTCATCTGCATATAACTCTGGTACCTTTGGAGCTAGACGTGTAAATTAGCATGGATAACCTTTTTGTAATGCTTATAAAATCTTATAAATATGGAGAGAATTGGATTAGAGATTTGTAAGTTACAGGGGTTCACAACTTTACTATGTAAATATTTGCAAAATGTGAAAACTCAAAACTGCGGATGTTTGTAATTTCTCTGCTCTGGCAGGCATAGACTTAACATTTGACATGCATATCCATAGTGTATCCTAGTATCTAACACAACTAGATAAAATGGTTTAGCAGTATTAAATTTGCAGTAGGAAAAAAAATATTGATAACATTTTCTCACATATTTATGGTAGGATTTAGATGAAGCATCCAGAATTATTGTTGTGGAATTTAACATAAACAATGCACGTAACAATTCTCAATGAGCTACCCATAGACATTGCCTGCAAAACCATGCTAGGACCATTTAGGAGAAAACACCACCTATACCTGTCCAATCTGTGCACCTGTGACTGCAAGCCCCTCCAATCTTACCAACAATCTTCCTCCTGCCCTGTCCCCTAGGCACCTACCCGACTATCTCTCTCTAAATCACTCCATTTGCCCATTCCCCTTCCCTTTCATGAATCTATTCTAGTCCACCACTCTTCAATCAATCTCCGCCTCCTCTTTTGGCACTCACTTCCTCTCCCTCTCTACCATTCCAACCCCTCCCCATGCCAGACAAATGATATATTAAGTATGCTTCAGCTAGTTTTGTCTTAATTGCTGTATTTAATTGTTATAATTAATTTACCTATTGTCCTCTGTAGTTGCCTTCCCTTTGTTTGCCCGGCTTTGCCAAACAACAATGCACTCTTCTTTCAGATTGAAAGCCTTATTTTTCTGTAATGACGCTGAGTTTATGTAGAGATGTATTATAACTGTTTCTATCCTGAATTGTATAACCTGTTGATGTTGAATCTATGTAAATAATCTATTCCTACTTTGAATTGTATGTCTTGTTTTCTTCTGATTTTGATGTGGAGCCTTTGTAAAACAGCTCCTAGCTCAAAGGTACTTTACGAAACATCAATAAATAAATAAAAATAAAGTATTACTACTTCATTTAATAAGCTGGGCTGAGCTTTTTGTAGTCCTGTTGTTCCTCTCTGGGTTACTATCCCACCTTCTCTTTTAGCATAGCCAAATTGACTCAGTAGAATTATTAATCCCACTGATATCATCTTTGTTCTTTACAGTAACAAACTCCCTTAAAACATAAGTCAACTACTTCTTTTCCTATTGAACTACCCTTTTGGAATAATCAGATTTCTTCCTTCCTGCTGCCCCAGACATTGTCTTCCCCCACATCATCTTTCTGAGTACCTCTAAGTCCCAGACTTGACTGTACATCAGGCTCCCTGGATCACACATTTACAGGATGTGATCCTTAAATATCCTGCATTTAGGTTGGAATGCTTGACTGTTGTGCTACCCCGCTCAGCTGTCCATTTCTTAGTGAAACTACATCTAACTCCTGAACCTGGTGACCACCAGCATGACCTGCATCTCAAACCCCATATCCTTTAATTAGAATCCCCCAGGTACAGCTGAGTGAAATTAGCAAATTCCAGTGTTATGGAATTTCTCATGAAATTCTGCAATTTTCACAAACACTCATGGTATTTGGCTTTAAGTACAGATGCTATTTTGCAGTTTCTGGCAGCCAGCAATTAATAAAATTGACACACACAGTCCCCTTGTAAGGTCTAAGAAACTGCCAACTTTAATGCTATAGCATTCTCTAGTTTTAAAGTTTCAGGTGGTTATAAATGGACCGTTCTTGGACATGACATCAATGAATGTTTCCTGGACTAAGAAACTGCAAAACATCACCACCAAGTATTGGTATTCTCATCATTAATCAACTTTTTTGGAAGCCATCAAAAGCAAAAGTAAGGTTAGTAAATCTGTTATACAAGCTTGAGTTGTGGAGTGCTGCATTGAATCTACATTTCTGTCTGACTTGTTCCTAAAGGATCTGTGCTTGTCTTGGAGGCCTATTCATAACCATTTTGGAGAACAAAGGGAAGACACTAACAAAGAATTTTTACATCATGCATATTCCCCGAGACAATGTTCATCACCTTCAGGAATGTAACACATTCTGGGTCTTTGATCTACAGTAACAACAGTTAACTGGTCCCCAGTAATTCACCATTTCCTGTGGATCTGAATGTTTTTCATCATTTGACTCCTAGTACTTTGGACAAGATTACTATATTACATATCCCTGAATATAACTATCTGCATGGTTTAATATTACCACATCAAGAATACAACCTAACCTTTTCCTGCTTCACCTGCTCCTTCTGACCCTTCTGGCATCCCACACTACCAATATATTTAAATGATCACTGCAACCAACCTCTGATCACCTGGTTGATAGCTCCTTGCACAGAAGTGGAATGAGTACCAGTAGTCTCAGCTGCAACAGCACTGATCTCTTCTCCCAATTACTAGGACACATGAACATGCTACTGTGCCCATGGTCGACCCTAACATCAAACTATTTCTCCCTGTTCATTCTATCAGGAGTCAGGTCACTACAGACAGCAACTAAGAATAAGTATAAGGGAAAAAGGGCACATAGCAGTCACTGCAGATATCTTAAGGAACTCCTAAAAAGACTAATACTGCTACTGCTACTCCTGCTAATATTGGGCAACATTCACCCCAACCCTGGACCACTCCCTAGCTACCCCTAGGGAGCAATGTAGAACAGGGATCCTCTCACTAGCTAGCATCAACATCTGTAGCCATACCAAAAAATTAGATGCCTTCACCACCTGGACAGCCCAGCACAGAACAGATATACTATCTGTAGTTGAAGCTCGGTTGTCTACAATTATCCCTGACACTGCTGTGGCAATACATGGGTATACTGTCTTTCAACAGGATCGACTATCCAAAAAAGGGTGTGGCTGTGCCTTTTATATTAAAGATTCTAAGACAGGGCATGTCCTGACCCTACCCATTAATGGAGATGAGCTTCAGGTCCTTGCTGTTAAAGTCATTCTTGGGGACCATAATAAAGCTCTGATGATAGCCTCTGTATATATTCCACCCAAACTTACAACAAGCCTGAACCCATTCCTTACCTGCATCAGTAGTCTACTCTAAAGCTTAAATCAGAAGTTATATTGCTAGGGGACTTTAATGTCAACTGGCTTGCCCCCAGTGCAAGCAGCTACAAGGATGTCTTGGCAGCTGCACATTTTATACAACTACTGTAGTTAACTCACCCACTAAGATCAACTATAGAACTTGGATCAGTACTTTACTGGACTGGGTTCTCTCAAATCGCCCTGACCATATTAGCTACACTACAGGTTCCCCATGATGCCATTAGTGACCATTCCCCAGTCCAGTGCATATGGTCAAATAAATTCAATAAACCCCCCATGAAAACTACCAACAGTCCAATGCTAATTAGGGGGCCCCTTGCACCACTTAAGGCACTCCTGTGACAAGAAGACTGGTACCCAATTGACACTGCTCTGGATGTTGACACTGCTCTTCAGTACTTTATCTCAAAGCTCAATTTAGTGTGTGATATCCATGCCCCCTTTACGAAATGCAAAATTAAAGGCCTTAACAACCTTTGGATCTCAGGCAAACTCCTAGACCAACTAAAAGCTCTGGACCTTCTATTGGCTTGTGCTACAGCCTCTGGTAACCAAGCAGACTTTCAGGCATACAGGGCCACCAGGAATGCCTGTACCAGAGCTATACACACTGAAAAAGCCAGCTACTACAGGAGCACCACAGCAAACTCATGGTCAGATGGAAGGAAATTCTGGCAAAGTCTCTCTTAAGTTATAGGGAAAAAGTCCAAAGCAAACTCCTAATATGCTAAAAGTTGATAGCATCAACACACTGGACCCCACCACAATTGCCAATACTTTCAATCTGGCATTCAGTGACCTCAGCCATGTGCTTCCCTTTAACTTCTTTGACACCAACCAAGCCACGGCCTCCAAATATCAATGGACTCTGGATACAAATCATCCACATTTCTGTTTCAAGGCAGTTACTGAAAGTGATGCCAAAAAATACCTCCTCAAGGTGCTCAGAAAATCCAGATCAAGTGGGGACACACTTGACTTGAAGCGCTTTGCCCTCACCCTAGATGATGTCCTGCACCCTCTTACCAAGATTATTAACCGGTCCCTCATGCTGTCCCAGTTTCCGCTCAAGTGGAAGTCTGCCCTGGTGACCTCAATACACAAGTCTGGGGATAAGGCATTACACAGTAACTACAGGCCCATCTCCATCCTACCCCCTTTATCCAAAGCTCTTGAAAAAAATCATCGCAGACCAATTGGTGGAGTACTTGGAGAAATAAAACTTGCAATGCCCACAGCAGCACAGCTTTCACAAAGGCCAAAGCACCACCTCTGCCCTCCTTGGATTTATGGGTCACATTCATTGAGCACTAGACCAAGGACAACTTGCCAGTGCCACCTTTATAGACCTCTCGAAGGCCTTCAATAAATTCAACCATCCATTACTACTGGAACAACTTGGCAACTTAGGGCTCTTTCATGATACTCTACAATGGTTCAACAGTTATCTCTTCAACCGGTCACAACAAGTTAAGATTGGTGACTCCCTCTCCTCCAAACTACCCATGTGGGCTGGTGTTCCATAAGGGTCAATATTGGAATCCCTTCTTTTCAGCATCTTCCTGAACAATCTCCCTTCTGCCTGTGATGAAAACATTATTCTGTATGCTGATGACGCAGTGCTTTTCTCTAAGAATTCTGACCCTTTCCAGTTGGAGAAACAACTGCAGGAAAGTGTAACACAAGTTGAGGCCTGGTTCGTCTCACAGAAAATAGTGCCAAATTGCAAAGAAACAAAGACTATGCTGTTCCACGGCACACGTAATAAACAAAAACACCAACAGTTGGCTATCAAAAAACAGCTAGGGTGTGACTCTGACCAGAAGCAGACTTTCAAATACCTTGGTGTAACCCTGGACCCTACTCTGTCCTTTTCCAGCCATATCGATTCAGTTGCAAAATCCATAAATATCCGTATAGGCCTTCTTTATAAACATAGACACTGCCTGACACCTGACAACCTTAAGCTGGCAATACACAGCTTTATTGTCTCCATTATTGATTATGGGCTTGTTATCTATGGAGCAGCCACAGCACTATGGTGAATCATTACAGTGCTGAATAGGGCCTGCAGACTTCTTACTGGAGCTGTGCACAGCATGAATATTTGCCACCTCTATGAACAGTCAAACTGGCTACAACTTCAGGGAAGGATTACTTTCCAAACCTGCCTACTAGCAAAAAAGTCATTGATGGGACTCATGCCCCGTGGGGTTCAGTCTCTCTTAAGCCCAGCCAACCTTCCCCATTACACAAGAAGCTCTGACAACTATTCTTTATCTGTTCCTTGCTGTCACACCACCCAAGGCCAGTGGTCTTTTGCAGGCAGATCCCCTTAGATGTTTAGCTTCCTGAGCAGCGAACTCACTAACTTAGGAACCCTCTGATCATTCAAACACAAGCTTCATCAAACACTTGTGTCCAGAGCCACCTGTGACTGTTTCTCCTAACCTCCCTGGCAGTTGCTCCTGTTCTTCACACCACTCTACTATCACCACCTCTGCCTGCCACCACCCTCCCCCATATATACCCCTGCATCTCTCCCTAGCCCTGGTCCACCGATTTTCTCTTTTACCCTCCTTCAACTCCATTCCTCTCTCCCTTTTCTAATCTTCTGACCCCACCCACTGTTGCACTTGTTTCCCAATCCTTGACTCCTACCCTCCTACCCACCTCCCTTCCAGTTACCCCTCTACACCCACTTTCTCTTCCACTTTCATATGCTATCTGGTACAACTGGCAGCAACTCAGTTTTTCCACTGCACCTTTCCCTTTGACAATGCCCTTCTGACAGCTTTAATTCACGTAAATATTGTTTGTTGTGACTCGTCATTCTTAAATGTATGCTTGATTGTGTTGTTCTGTTATTTGTTATCTGTTATTGTTATAAACTGTTATTTATATCACCTGTAGCTTTCAGACCATGTATACCCTGTACTGAATTTTGTTTTCAAACTGCTGGCCTGCTAATCTCACACAAACTGTACTTCTATTCTTTTTATACTGACGTGGAACCTTTGTAAAAGACCCATTGGCTCAAAGGTATTTATCTGGAAATTCTAATAAATAAATAAACAAATAAATGTGCAGATTACATTCTTGCAAAATATAATTTTTAAATGCTGTGAAAGTTTGACTACTTTTAATTCAATCCCCTTAAAGCTTCAAATATAACTTTTTCAGAAATTACCATGTTGTGTAGTAGTTTAAATGTTTCAACTCTGGTTAAATTTGAATATGTTGTTTTAAATTAGAGAGAAACTGGAATTTAAATTATGGCGACTTGTTTGGCAGGCTATAACTCAGTCCCATTTGAAGCTAGAAATCTGAACCTACGTCCATATACAAATGTAGTGATAACATGTATAGCTCTAAAACTGTATGACATTGCAATGAGTACTATCAGAATTATACTAAAATTACTGAAATCTAAATTTTGGCAATATGTTTGGCTGCCTATAACTCAGCTCCATTTGAAGCTTGAGACTTAAAACATGGTGCAAATACCCATGTTGGATTCCTCTGTAAATTTTGACATTGTGGAGAAATTTGAATAAGAAAAGTTAAAATGATCTCAAAATAACTGAAAATTTAATTTTGATTAAATGTTTGGCCACCTATAACTCCGTCCCCTTTCAACCTATGACTCTGAAATGTGGTACAGTGTTGTTATTAGGTACGTACTGTTCAAATTCCAAATATGTCGTTATTTGGATGCATATTTTTTTTTTAAATTATAATGAAATAACTGAAATTTAAAAATTGGCCAAATTCCACAGAATTATTATGAAAATTCTGCAAAATTATGTGGAATCAGAATGGTCATTCCACAGGAATTCGGCAGGCAGAATTTTATATTCTGCACAGCTCTATCCTTCAGAAATCATTCCCTCATGCAATTACTCCTTAATAATAAACATGCATTCTAATAGTTGATTGCTATACAACTTCATTGTTTACTTACACAATAAAAATCCTTTACATATTTACTTATTGGCTTGTACCAGTGCTGTAGTTACTAAGTAATGTGCTGCTTCTGTGCCATCGACCCACTCCTCTTCTACACCCACATCCCTGTCCTGCTACTGCCCAGGTGGGTGGCTGGGAATGGGGCATGGCTACATGCCATGCTTTATCCCCAATCTGCTGTGTGTAGTGGTTGTGGGTGGCATTGGCTACACAAGCAGGGATGCTTCCTTAACCATTATATGCCCTTTACACTGGCTGAACAGGGTGGCAGCAATGGCACCATCCTTCACACCAAGCTACCCTGGCCATCTAACTGTACCATGAGGGCTGGGGGCATGGCAGTAAACAAAGGCAGACCAATAGGTCCCCTTTCTGGAAAACAGCAGTACTGGGATGACCAGCCATATCCCACAATTCTCCACTTCACACAAAGTGCAGGATCCAGTCTACTGGTGGTCACTCCATCTGATTGGATGTCTGCTGTTGATTACCTGGCATGGGTATGCACATTTGACACATTCACTGCCACCTATGTGAAGAGGGTCCAATATTAGATTGCTTTATTAAGCAATAGGTTTTTGAGAAACTGGTTTCTGAATGAGAACTTACATTACAGCTACAGTACTGACATTTGGTAAATGTAAATGTGCGCACTTGCACATACATGTTCCCTAGGCATTAATTGTGAAAACAGTACCATTATTTCTTAGTCACAATATCATTACAGTGTTGATTAGCAATTATGTAAATTAAATATTTTTGTGTACAGTTATATATCAATTCATCATATTAGACTGCTTGTTTATTAACATACAAATTCATGAAAAACTAGAATACAGACATGGAACATCATCTAAAGAGTTACCAGTCAGTGCATTTAACAGTAACAGACAAAAGTTGCATTATAATCATATTTTAGTTACCATTCTGATTACACTTTAAAGTTTTTCTGTGTGATTACCTTAAATGTCACATAGAAATAGACTGTTAAAACAGTGCACAAGACCTGCATTCATATGTAGTTACACTTGTAAGAACAGATTTAATAATATCAAAAGCAGTAACATAGTAGTTACACAATAGATTTGCCATTACAATTTGCAAGAGCTATTACATGTGTAGTTGCCCTTATAAGAACAAATTACATAATTCCAGAGAAGACACAGTGGTAGTTGCACAATATTTGAAAGTTTTAAATTTTCATTCATCAGAGTGGCACAGTTCCACACCTGTTGACATTTAAGACATACAACAACTGAAATTCTATGCAAAAAAACTATGTTAATGCATCATTTAGGGTTAAAGCACAAAAAGTCAGGAAATGAAAATTCTTTAGGGTTGCCCCTCCCTCCCATGGACCCACCAATCATCCCAAGATTGACAGATGACGGGGTGTGTCATTGGGGTTGTGAAGCCTAAATATTGCCCCATTCCTTGTGTAATCATTCTAAGAAGCAACAGTGAACAAGAATGGGGCAACATTTTGTCCTCACAACCCCAATGACACACCCCGTCATCTGTCAATCTTGGGATGATTGGTGGGTACACGAAGGGGGGGAAGGGCAACTCTAAAGATTTTTCATTTCCTGACTTTTTGTTCTTTAACTCTAAATGATGCATTAACACAGTTTTTTGCATAGAATTTCCTTACTTTTTGTGAAACAATACAAAACTAAGAACTGACACAAGTCCTGCACTCCCACCAACCTATGGAACTGTAGGGATTATTATTTACATTTAGGATTTGAAGTGTGTGTGTGTGTGTGTGTGTGTGCGTGTGCGTGTGTGTGTATGTGTGTGTGTGTGTGAGTGCATGTGCATGTGTGTATTATTTGACTTTATATGCTGTACTACCTTTCATACACACGGCACAAGTACAGAAGCACGTAAATATGTACAGTGCATTATGCATACATATTGGAAATTGGAAACAACCATAGAGACATTTGAGCATGTAATGTGTATTATTTATGCAATACCTCATTCTAGGGGGTGCAGTGTGCTTGACAATTGTACTCCTCCAGTGCTCGAAGGTGCTTGGCTGCATCTCTTGCCTTACAACCCACCCAGGACTTGAAAGTATTACAAAATCCCCGCACATCCTGAGTGATGTTCTTCATATCCACGCCTGAGAATAAGACCCATTACTCTTAAGTGGCAAGTCTTGTTTTACCAAAGTCACACCACAGACATGTAATACAAGTATCCGTTTAAATTAAGGTCACTTTTTGTCACACAACTTTAAAAAAAATGTTTTAAAGTCACCCTTTATATTGGTACATTACCGCAACCCCTGGTGTATAGTGCACCAGTACTTTTTGCCAACAGTGCATCTAAACTGAAGTGAGTTATTTCATTTGTGGAGTGATTTAAAAAATAAGCATATATAAATGGGCGCCTAACTCTGAGTGGCACAGTACTATGGCATTAAACATGATCAGAAATCATTTTGCTTTTATATTCGTAGTTCCAGGCTTACCTGTGCGATGTGCACCTTCTCAACGATCCTGCAGTGCTAGTTTTGCAGGGATCGAAGCGAGCTGCTCCATTTTCTGATGAGTGCATTGTGGTTTGCGCTTGTAAAATAAAATTAGTACAGAGCATTAACAATAAATTCTGAAGCAAAGTGCCTTGTTCACTGGGGAAGGAAGTGATACCCGTTCAACATTTTGGCAAATGACGCATGAGATCTAATAAAAGTAATCACCATCAAGGTGACACAGCATCTCCCCCCACCCACACTCCCTCCAAATAATAAACATTCCAGTGTTATTTTTGGGCTGTCTTGTAGCAAAACATGTGTTTGCAAGTTTTGGTATTTTCTTTGCGTACATGATTGTGTCATTGAAGCAGTGGTGCAGACTATCCATCTACACCCTCTGTATGAGCAATGATGTTAGACATGTTCCCCTTGATTGATCTCTGTGCATGCAGAAAATTACACCAGATATTAACATACCCAGCATATACTAACATACTGACATGCCAGCAGAATAGGCCTAATGGTCTTTCGTGTCTGCTCGTTTGGTCAGTCCCCAGCCTGGGTGCTGACCTTGCTTCAGTGTTCAGTGAGTTGCTTAATGTGTGCACTGCTCACTGCAGTGAATTAGTTAAAGTGTCCTAATGGTTTGAGTCAAGCTGCTATTCTGCTTCAGATATATTGCAGCTCTGTAGAAACATTTATGAATTCATTATATAGTACTGTACTGCACACATAACGCACCCAATGAAAATGCTAAACCACTGAGCTAGAGCTGTTTTTTGCTTTATTAGAGAACACTTACCATAAAAAATGCAGTAGTAAAGTAGACTCCTACATTTACAAGTTATGAATTTTTATGGCCCGATAGTTTATTGACTCTGAAACTACAGTAGACAAACGTTAAGTGCAATGTAAGTGAAAACACCTGCATTTCAGAAAGCCAGTTTCTGAATCACAGGTGGCTTTCACTTTTATTGTACTTAACTGAGATGACTGGGCAAAGACAGACTTTGATTGCAGCTGACCAGTGCTTTTATTTTACTGCTGTGGCTGAGGTTTCACATGGGGGGGGGGTCATCCGATCTGTGGCTGATACCGATCAGGTATGACACTCATGCTGGTGCAGTGTGAGCTTCTCCTTATCTGTGCATTATGTTGCGGGCAAGTGGCAAGATCAGCATACAGGGCAAACAGGGCCAGCAGGAATAAAAAGGGAACAATTAAAAATAAATTGCACAAATGCTTCACATATCTAAAAATGAGGATTCTGACCTGTAGTAAAAAAGATAAGTATCCGATGAATCCTGGCCTCCGGACATGCGCATTGAGTATACTGTATGTGGCGCATGCTTGAAGCCAAAGAGTCAGCAGTTTTTTAATCATTGTTTCTGTGGGTTACAGTGCTCGTTTTTAGACTTAAACAGCATATTTAAACTTAGAAAGTTACCTGTTTTCTAAAATAATAAAAATATACGGAGGCATACAAAATCCATAACTCGTGTATGTGCTAGTCTAGGACCATAATCAGCGGACAAGCTCACAGACAATGAAATCAGGCTGTCTAGGAATACACTCTAAAAAAACAGCCACATCTTAATTGCATTAGGCAAATTAAAGAGCCCATACCTATCTATGCTGCAGGTTTATCCCTCATTTTAGAACATGCATTTTAGTCATGACTTTCTTATAGTACACTAATTTTTTTTGTAACATGGCATTAATGTAATGACACTGAGAAATGCAGATCATTGGTTAGAACACATCACATGTAAGTATTAATGCAGTGCATTAATTCCTTAGATTTGCATGGTGGCGCAATGCTCTGAATACCCACAAGAGGGACCTATCTCTGAGAAATCTACAGCAGTAGTGGCGAGGCACTGAACCAGGGCACAGAACACAGTTTTGCACAGCACTGCACACTCTCCACAACTGTTTGCTGACTGATTATCATGCTTGTCTCATGTCTGTATGGCACCTAGTATGTAATCCCCACCCCTGACCATTGCTATTTTACAGTCTGAAGGCAGCATAAATGAGGATGTGCCATGCCACAAATACAGTCTGATAATATGTGTCACAGTTCAAGCAAACGTCCCACCTGTCGCTGGGTAACTGTACAATTTGCCAACATTGGTATGCCAGGAATCAGCAATGAAAGTCTCTCACTGGCAACAATATTAATCTAGACTCCCTTCCTATAAATACTGTCTGCTACATTCTTACCACTTCCTCACAGAACATTAATAACATCAATCTGAGGAGATCAGCATGTCGTACTCTAGTGCCTGTACTGAACAGCATAGCGAGAGGCAACAAATGTCGGTCTGCACCAGGTCCTTCTGAAATTCAACCACGCACAGAAGACAATGAGAACGAGTTTGCAATATATGGCACATGAGAAACAGTGCTCATCTGTGATAGCCAACAGATAAATAAAAAGGATACAAGTGCAGTGAAATACGAAGAAGCAAATCAAAATGTTATGTTATTGTTGATCACAGCATAATCGTTAGCGGGATACAGCCATTAATCGTTTACAAAATCAAATTAGTATCACAACCCACAATGCATAGCATATGTAAGCATTAAGGCATGAGAAAGGAGGCATTTACAAGGAATTAATGCATGGTTGGAGGGGTAGGTGGACGAGGCCAAATGCCGAGTGCTCCGACCACCCAACCATGCATTAATTCCTTGTAAATGCCTCCTTTCGAGTGTCTTAATGCATGCACTTGTAACATGGACGTATGAGCAGGTTATTGTGCTGCTGAGAGTGTTACACCTATGAGACAAATAAAAGGACACACGTGTCACAGTAGCAGTCTGTGTTTATTTGGAAATCTTTTGTTAACAGCATCACAGATATTTTTTCTTACCCAACACTTTATAGCATAGCTACTAATACAGTTCAAATTTTTTTATACTCTGCTTTGGTTCTTCTGCATTTCTAGTACATGCTCCTGCTTTTTTACACATTTGTATATGGCAGAATTTTTTTTTTTTACTTCCTTTAATCAACTGTTTACATGGCTGTGTGCTATGCATTCTGGGCTGTCATACTAATTAGCACTTTTCAAATGCTCAGGCACTGTATCCTGCTACTGATTATGCACTGATCAAAAACAACATAACATTTTTCCTTACTACTTGCTATTTAACAACAACTATATGACTATGATTTGGGTTTGTGCTGCGATTTGTGAGCATTTCTTCTGCTCTCAACTGTGTTGCAAGCTGCTTTTCATTCTGTTGTCTGCGCGCGGCTCTATTTCACATGCACCTGCTGGGACCCGACTCACTGTGCTGCATTTCCATGATAGTGGAAATTCACTGTGCCATTGATTGTGAATCACAACATCTGGAAAGGATTATTGAAGTACATCTCCTCTGCTCTGCTACTTGCTGCAGGCGCTGCGGTTTCCCGACTATCAGTTTGTGTCGCATCTTCCGTCTGCTTACCACTTTCCTGCTGGTCACTGCTGCGGAGAGCCACTTGCTGTTCAGCTTCTCCAGTGGCTGCTATCTCTCCAGTGTCCACTGCATGGGTTGGAGGGAACCTCTACTACTCCACTTCATGAAAACGTCTAGTGGCTATCTTGGGTACTGCTCTAGTGGGCATATCTAAGGAATTAATGTATGGGTGCTAAACGTGTCATCTGGCACCTTTCTACCAAGAATTTCTGTTCTTTTCTGTGCAGTTATTTATGACATGTTACAAAGGAATGTAACCAATTGAGAAAATGGAGGAAAAAAACAAATGTGTCCCATGTAGAAAAGTGGAAAGAAGTAACAGAACCTAATAAAAATGGAGAACAATCAAACAACAGTAAAAAAAAAAATCAAACTTTATTAGTAGGTATGATAAAATGTGTTGGGTTAGAAACAACATTTTTACTCCAGTCAACAACATGTTTTCAAATAAACAAACAACATAACTGTGACAGATGTGTCCTTGAGCAAATTCTGCATTCACCACCCCAACCCAGTGTCTTGTAGAGGGGATTTACAATCCATCAACCAACAGCACTTCACTACCCAGTTCATTCAGTGGGTCAGAAAGTGTTTTGTCAACATATTTTTTTTTGGTAATCAATATTTCAAATATCAGTCACTTTCTGTGGCTGCATGGGTAGTTGCTTCAGCTTTTACATTCTGCTTGACCCAGTTTTACTATAATCAAACCATTTGGCCTATCTAATGCATTATAAAATCTGGCCATCTTGTCTCTATCTCACAATCAAAGATGGCGATCAAAGAATCTCACGATCAAAAAATTTGCAGGCTCGCGATCAAAGAATTTGCAGGCTCATGATCAAAGAATAAAAAATGGTGAAACTCGAGTTTTAGGCAGAATTAGATTAAACCACTGCCATGCCTTGACAGAATGAATCCCCCTGAGCAAAACCCACCCACCCTCATTTATGTTCCTAGGCCACCCCTAAGCTGAGGAATTTACATTTTTCAAAGGGCCATCTCATCCCTTGCTCACAGTGCAAGATCGCGATCAAAGAATCTTGCGATCAAAGAATTTGCTGGCTCGCAATCAAGGAACAAAAAATGGTGAAACTTGAGTTTTAGGCAGAATTAAATGAAACCACTGCCATGTCTCAATAGAACTAAGCCCCCTGAGCAGAACCCACCCTCATTTGTCTTCCTAGGGCACCCCTGGGCTTAGAAATTAGATTTTTTAATTCGGCCATCTTGTCCCTCACTTGTGATGCATGATCACGATCAAAGAATCTCGCGATCAATGTATTTGCAGGCCCATGATCAAAGATCATTAGTGAGCCACAATCAAAGATTTTAAAATGCTGTAACTCTATTTTTAGACCATTTTACGTTAAACCACTGTATGGGTTGATAGATCGGAGCCCCCCTGAGTAAAACTCATCTAAGTTGAACTTCAGGAGTGACCCCTGAGCCGAGATATTTGTTTTTTTTTACAATCAGAAATGCAAAAACACGATGGCGGACCTCACAGTCAAAGAATTCTCAGGTTCAAAGAATCTTGAACCGCAAGGCTGCAAATTCTTTGACCACCAGGTGGAAACCAGATGGTCAGAATCCCATTCTTTGTTCACAAAACAACCATATAAATTTTCTCCTTGACTTATAATGAGAACTTAAAAGTTGTATAACTTTTGAATGCCTTAATATTGTTTCAGCAAATGAAAAGTGGCATGTTTGGGCAGTCAAGCTCTTTCAGATGAGCCATCTCACAGAGTGGCACACCACATGACAGCCGTGCAGGGCCATGGACAAAATCCCAAAAGCTGCCTCCAAAACTGGATAATTTTGCATTTTTCAGCATTTTTGTGCACAAAGACCATAAGTACGACTGAAACAAAATTCATCAAATCAAGAGATCTACTATGCCCCACCATGCATACCAAATTTCAAGCAAATCAATAGAACAGGTCCAAAGTTATTAATGTGCAAATTTTGACTTTAACATAGAAGTGCCTTCTTAACACTAACTATAGTGGCACAACCGCGCCACTATTTTATATATATATATAGATACATAGACAGTATCGGCAGATAAGGGCCTATGGCCCACCCAGTCTGCCCATTTAAGTTTGTAAGTTCAGTTTATGTTTTCCAGGAAGTCTGTTGCCCCTTACCCCTGACCTCCAGAATTCCTTTATGTCTATCCCATGCATTCTTAAATCCCGTGATTGTTTCAGCCCCAACCACTTCCTCTGGCAGGGTGTTCCACTTGTCCACCACCCGTTCTGTGAAGAAATTCTTCCTCACGTTTCCCTGAATCGTCCTCCTCCAACTTCATCCCATGCCCTCTAGTCCTGGAACATCTTTTCGCTTAAAAATAGTGCATTCCTGCACCCTGTTCCTCCCTGTAAGATACTTGTATGTCTCTATCATATCCCTCTCTCCCTCCTCTCCTCCAGGAGTACATGTTCAGTGCCTTCAACCTGTCCTCATAGGACTTGTGATGCAATCCATGCACCATCTTTGTTGCCCTCCTCTGAACCTTCTCTACCCTGTCTATGTCCTACGTAGGTAAGGTCTCCAGAACTGCACAGTGTACTCCAGGTGCGGCCTCACTAGTGTCTTGTATAGTGGAATTATGACCTCCCTTTTCCTGCTGGTGATGCCCCTGCCTATGCATCCCAGCATCCTATTTTTTACCTGCTGCCTTGTCACATTGTTTCCCTGCCTTGGGGTCATCAGAGATGATAACTCAAGATCCCTTTCCTGCTTGGTGCATGCTATATCCTCACCCCAACTGATATATTGTGCCAGGTTTTTGTGCCCCATATGCATTATCTTGCACTTCCTTGCATTGAATTTCAACTGCCAAACCCCTGACCATTCTTCAAGTTTCTGCAAGTCCTTCTCATTCTGTCTACACCCTCTGGTGTGTCTACTCTGTTACAGAGCTTTGTGTCATCAGCGAACAGTGAAATTCTGCCTTCTAGGTCCTGCGCAATGTCACTGATGAAGATATTGAATAGTACTGGTCCCAGCACTGATCCCTGTGGTACCCCACTGGTCACTCTTCCCTCTGTGGAGTGACAGCCATTTACCACCACCCTCTGTGTCCTACTGCCCAGCCAGTTACCTACGCACCGCACTACTGTCCTGCCCACACCCATATTCCCCAGTTTGTGCAATAGTCTTCTATGTGGCACAGTGTCAAAGGCCTTGCTGAAGTCCAGATAGGCCATGTCCACTGCCCTACTCTGATCCACCTCCCTAGTCACCAAGTCAAAAAATTCAATGAGGTTGGTCTGACATGACCTTCCCCTGGTGAAACCATGCTGCCTTGGGTCCTGTAGTCCATTGACAACCAGATGTTCCACCAATCTCTCCTTCAGTAGTGCTTCCATGATCTTCCCCACTACCGAGGTGAGGCTGACTGGTCTGTAGTTCCCCGCTTCCTCTTTGTTCCCACTTTTGTATAAGGGGACTACATCTGCTATCCTCCAGTCTTTTGGTACCTCCCCTGTTTCTAGTGATAGGCTAAACAGGATAGCAAGAGGTTCAGCCACCACCTCTCTGAGTTCTTTAAGGATCCTGGGGTGCACCCCATCTGGCCCCATTGCTTTATCAACTCTTATTACTTCCAGTTCCTTCAGGACCCTTTCTGGTGTAAAGGAACTTGTGTCCATTTCTGCACCATTCTCACCCCTTGTACTAAATTCAGACCCATTACCCTCCTCTTCCTCAGTAAAGACTAAGCAGAAATACCAGTTCAATATGTCAGCTTTACTGTTGTCATCCTCCACACAGCCCCCATCCTCCCCCTTCAGTCTCACTATCCCTCCCTTTGCCTTTCTTTTTTCACTTATGTACCTGTAAAAGGTTTTGTCCCTCTACCCACTGATTTTGCAATGTGTTCTTCTGTCTGAGCTTTGGCTTCCCTTACTGACCTCCTGCCTCCTTTGCTTCTCCTGGTACTTCTCCCTATCCCTTCTGCCTGTGTCTTTTTGTATTGCCTGAATGCAATCTTTTTGGCTTTCACTTTCTTTGCTACCTCTTTGGAAAACCATAATGGTCTCCTCTTCCTTTTCCTTTTGCTAACCTGCTTAATACATAATTCTGTTGCTCTTGTAATCCCCATTTTAAATACTGCCCACTGTTCCTCAACCCTGATTCCTGCCCCATTCCCCTTAATGCCTCTTTCAAGTATCTCCCCATTTTCTCAAAGTTTGCCCCCCTAAAATCCAGGATCACAGTTTTGTGTGGTTTGGTTCTGCTCTTTCTGTGATTTCAAACCACAGTGACTGGTGGTCACTGTTCCCCAGGTGCCCCCACTTTTACCCCCATCACACTGTCCCTGTTTGTGAGCACAAGGTCCAGTATTGCCTTCTGCCGAGTTGGTTCCATGACCAGTTGCTTGAGAAAGGCACCCTGAAGGGACTCCAGGATAAATCTGCTCCTAGTTGATGCTGCTGCTGGGATGCTCCAGTCCACGTCTGGAATATTGAAGTCTCCAACCAGTACTACCTCACCTTGTCTGCCATCCTCTGATATATATATATATATATATATATATATATATATATATGATAATGCATGGGGAAGTGTGGTTTATGATGATTTTATGCACACCTGAGGTGTGTGATGGCCCATAAACCCCAAGAATAAAGCCCAAGAGGTTTATCTGTGCATCACACACTGAGAGTGTACATAAAATCCAAATCATCACACTTCGCTCGGTTTTTATTTTTTTTATTTACTGGTTATTTTTGCTTTTCCAGTTCATTCAGAAACTCAAAATGGGATGTGATTGCCATTGTTTTACTATTTTTTGTACTGACAGTTTTTATTTGACACTGCAGCCATTTTTTTTCCCTGTCAGATTGCAGAGATGCATGTTTCTCAAAGTGGCAGTTTTCTGTGAGGAACTTGAGTGGACCACCAGTGCGAGGATGCCTTCTCAGGGAACAGCTGAGGGACACTTGCACTGGTTTGAGGTAACCATGGTTTACAGGACTCCGTAATTCACAAGAGTGGATTACAGAGTTTCCGAGGGCCTGCCAGCAATGGATTATTGACCCTAACCAGTAAATATATCACTCTGATGAGGAACTTTTGTAAATGAGCTCTCAAGCTCAAAGGTGTTTATCTGAATGTACAACTAAAATAATAATAAATAACTCATTTTTTTATTTTTACTTTTCATTAAAATGTCCTAACCACCAATCCATTTTCTAAGTGCAATATTAACTTACAGGGTGGATGGTATGGACTATGTCAGACCTTCCTTGGGCTATAAGACCCCCCCAACTGTGGTGTCAGGCCTCATTACACCCCTGGGTGGTCCAGTATACTCCAATGCTGCCTTCCCTATCAGGTATTGCTAGCTTCATGTAAGAGTCTCAGAATCCTGACAGCTTGTCAGATTGCAGCATTTCTGAGACCTTTTTATGATTGCCTTTTGCCCTCTCTTTAATTTAACTGGATTGGAATATATTTTCAGAACTTTCAGCATATATATCAACTTGTGGAATCTCGTTTATGATTCTCCAATTCTTTACTTTGTGTGCCTTTAGCACTTGCATCCTCTGTTTGCTTGTACACACAACCATCTGACCGCACTTCGTCCCCCCCCCATCCCTGCTCACCCCATCATGTTTCTTATCCCCCGGTGGTCCAGTAGTTCTCCTCTTTCTACTTCCTTGTACTCCACTGCCCACAGGGCTCAGTGGTCTCGCATACCCCAACAACATAGCCCAAGTCTGGGTCATCGGGTGGCAGCCTGCAGCTCTATGTCCCTATCATTGCCTGATCCCAATATTTTCCTAGTTTAATGCATGCCCCAAACACATGTGCAGTCATCTTTTTCATGTCATGTACTCTCCAGCATCAGTAGTAATTAAGAACATTGACTCCCTATTTTTCAATAAAGATGAAGTCACAATATCACTGCCTTAGTTTTTTAAAAGTTTGCACAGCTTAGTCTGAAACTTACAAACACATTGACAATGGTGCTGGAGCTCCCAGTACTGTTTAGGGACACCATACATATTGTGCTGTGTAAACACACATAATACAAAGATCTGCATTTCTCTCTGCAAGCCTAATGAAATCTCTAAATAATCATGTTCCATTGAATATTGGCATACTTATTGATTAATGTTCATCAGAAAGAAATTCTGAATCTTACCTTTTGCAGTGTTGTGGCTCAGGATACTTGGTGAACATAATGTCAGGGTACAGATTTTGCAAATGAATTGGGAAGACCCCGCCAATTATGATGTCTCCTGTCCTGAAGAATGCCTCCATTTTCTGGCTCTGCAGTTTACATGCTGCCTCTTTAGTCTGGTAGGTGACATCAGTCAGTGCCAGCAGTGGCAGAATACAGCAGAGAACCGAAATCATAGAGGCCCTTCAAACAGAAGCCAGTTCAAAGATATTAAGAGTTGTCGTTGACAAGCCACTATCAATACTTGTTACTTGGTTTCTTGGTCTTAATATATGTATAAATATATCTGGAAACTGAAGAGAATGAAAACAACCAAAAAACATTGAGCCAGTATTTATAAAGCAGGTCAATGCATGTTCTGCCCACATGAGAGACTTTGCACTCCCAGAGTTATTGCATCATCATAAACATGACCATTATACTTGTCATGAAATAGTATTTAAAAAAAAATAACACATTGTTTAATTTGTACTGTATAATTTTTGAACTGGACTTTAATCTGAGTGCAGAGTTTCTCTGTAATTGAAGCACTATAACCATTCATTTATATCCTGTTTTTCTGCAACTCAGTGAATAACAACGTTCTTGTGATGATTATAATGTTTGCAACTGGTGTTCAGCACTCATCCTATAATTGTCAGTAACAGCAGAGATAAACTTGTTTTTTGTTTTTTATTTGTTCTTTGTCCTCACCTGCACCAGACCCACTTACAGTGACCTATGACTGTCCTCACCTTCTCCCATCCCTGCTACTGTGTCAACACTGGTGAGGCCTCATGGGGGGGCTAGTGGTGTAGGGACACCCACCAGAGTAAGGTCTATATTAATGTGACATTGGCACAGCAGGACATCAGCTCGAAGGAACTCCAACACAAACACACACACACACACACACACACACACACACACTAGTGCACAGAGTCTGGCCAATGCTGTTTCATTTACTAAGCAGTAAACCAGCTAAGTTCTACCACCATTGGGCCCTTATGTGGCAGCAACACAACAGGAGCCAGATGGCCTCGCCTCCACAGAGGATGAGACCATTTCCAGGGACACTTGAACCTGAGTCATATGCATTGTGAATGGCAGAACTCTCTTTGCTGTATTAGTTTCCTCTCTGTTCTCCATCTCTACCACCTCTGGTTTCATCTCAGGCCCAGTGATCTTCATGATAAAGAATCTAGCACTCAGTGATTTTCATGTTTTTTTTTTCCTCAGAAGAAACCAGAAGGGGAAGGAAACATATTCATATCAGTGCTTTACAGTAACTGGTAATTGCTATTTTTGTTATTAAACTTAGATTGTGGGTTTTTAGTGCCACTGTAATTTCTTTGCTGTCTTTACTTAGAATTGTTTTTGGGCTGTTGAAAATTTAAAACGTAGTGGTGGTGTATTTCTTTGCTGTCTTTAATTGCTGCAAATTTTCACCCCCCCCCCTTCCCCCAACTCTTAATTATATGCCCTGTTAAATCTGATTGACAGGAGCTAAACACAGGAGATAGTAGGGAGTGTGGAGTAGGAGGGGCATACTGGGAAGAAGCCCACCCTCAGCACGACAAGTGTTTTGACTCATTTATTTCTTTTCTTTTTTTTTTTAAAGAAAAGTATCTGAGGATCAGCGGCAGGATTTTTAGGACAGAAAATTTATAAAAAGGGAACTAGGAGAGCTTCAGTAGCAGATTAGTAGTGGAATAGCAGTATAATTGCAGTATAATGTGAGGAGTGGTGCAATGCAGTAGCTGTGGGGCAGCTATATTCAGGCAGACCTTCTGGACACTGAGGTGCAGCCCTATCTGCATGCATCTCTCTGGACTGTGGGATGAGGTAGCCAGACTCAGAGTGGAAGTAAACTGGGTCAGGAGTACCATCACCCCTATCCAGAGACCACCCAGTCCAATGCTGCTGCCTCAAAGGATGCCGAGAACAAGGAGCACTTGGATGACAGTGGGCTCAGGGCAGGTTAAGACAGTTAGGCAGAGGCACATCCCAGATCCTACTCCACTCAAGAACTCACATGCCACACTGGCAAATAGGGGCAACTGAACAGAGGTACCCAGAGAAGTGGGAGGAAAGGATGTGGAGGTTAGCCAAGGAGGTGATCTCAGCGGGGAGAGCAGTGGATGCCAGAGGAGGAGGAAGTGAATCCTGGTGGGGGACTCCATCATAAGAGGGATCCAGCTAGGAACACAGGAGGGGGAGGGGGAGGACCGGGAGGTGAGGTGCCTACCAGGTGCCACAGCATGGAGGGATGGAAGGAAGATCCTGGGGATCGCTGGGAAGGCAAGACGGGAGGATAAGCTGGATGTCATTATCCACCTAGGTACTAATGACCTGGCCAATGGGGAGCAAAGGAAGTTCAGGAAGAGTTTAGGAAATTGGGAGGGTCTCAAGCAAGTAGCTACTTCTGTCACCTTCTCAGAAGTACTACCTGCGAGAGGCATATGAGAGCATAGGGGTGCATGCACCAGTAACTTTAACTCATGGTTGAAGAACTGGTGCTGTGAGGAAGGGTTTGTATTCATTGGTGACTGGGGACCCACCTGGAGGGATGGAGGTTTGTTCAAGCCTGACGGCCTGCATCCATCCTGGAGGGGAATCCAAGCACTCAATGATAAGTTTAAATGTTACATTGACAAGCATTTAAACTAGCCAAGGAGGGGGGTGGCAGGCCAGCAAGGAGGGTACCTACTTGCTCAACCCCCACAGCTAGCAGTGGAACCAATGAACTGGAGGAGTGGATATCTCAACAAAGCAGTGTGCGAAAGATGGAGATTAGCACCCAAGAGGTGGATAGGCAGAAAAGGGGAAAACATCAGCAGAAGGGTAGACAGCAAGGAGAACCAGGGACAAAGGACAACCATGGAAGGGGCTGGAGTAGAACAGCTAAACAGTCTAGGGAGGTCCAATCATGGAAAGCCATGTGTGCTAATGCCAGGAGCCTTAGCAACAAGATGGAAGATCTGGAGGCTGTCATGGTGCAGTCAGACCTGGACATTGTGGCCATCACAGAAACCTGGTGTAATGATAACCATGACTGGGAGATGGCCATTCCTGGCTACAACATATTCAGAAGAGACGGGGCAGGTAGGAAGGGAGGAGGAGTGGCACTGTATGTGAAAAATGACATAAGGGCCACAGAGATCCAGGAGGAACAAAATTGGAGAGAGATACTGTGGGTTAAGCTGGAAAGGAAAATTAGGCCAGCCATCCACACAGGTGTGGTCTATAGACCACCAGCCCAGGAGGAAGAAACAGATAGGGAGCTGATGCTAGCCATCCAAAGGATGGCAGACAAGGGTGAGGTAGTACTGGTTAGAGACTTCAGTATTCCAGACGTGGACTGGAGCATCCCAGCAGCAGCATCAACTAGGAGCAGATTTATCCTGGACTCCCTTCAGGGTGCCTTCCTCAAGCAACTGGTCATGGAACCAACTCGGCAGAAGGCAATACTGGACCTTGTGCTCACAAACAGGGACAGTGTGATGGGGGTAATAGTGGGGGAGCACCTGGGGAAGAGTGACCACCATTCATTGTGGTTTGAAATCACAGAAGGAGCTGAACCAAACCACACAAAAACACATATCCTGGATTTTGGGGGGGCAGACTTTGGGAAAATGGGGAGATACTTGAAAGAGGCATTAAGGGGAATGGGACAGGAATCAAGGGTTGAGGAACAGTGGGCAGTATTTAAAACGGGGATTACAAGAGCAAAAGAATGATGCATTACGCAGGTTAGCAAGAGGAAAAAGGAAGAGGAGGCCATTATGGTTTTCCAAAGAGGTAGCAAAGAAAGTGAAAGCCAAAGATTGCATTCAGGCAATGCAAAAAGATACAGGCAGAAGGGGATAGGGAGAAGTACCAGGAGAAGCAAAGGGAGGCAGGGAGGTCAGTAAGGGAAGCCAAAGCTCAAACAGAAGAGCACATTGCAAAATCAGTGGGTAAAAGGGACAAAACCTTTTACAGGTACATAAGTGAAAAATGAAAGGCAAAGGGAGGGATAGTGAGACTGAAGGGGGAGGATGGGGGCCGCGTAGAGGATGGCAACAGTAAAGCTGGCATACTGAACAGGTATTTCTGCTCAGTCTTTACTGAGGCAGAGGAGGGTAATCGGTCTGAAGGGAGTACAAAGGATGAGAATGGTGCAGAAATGGACACAAGTCCCTTTACACAAGAAAGGGTCCTGAAGAAACTGGAAGTAATAAGAGTTGATAAAGCAATGGGGCCAGATGGGGTCCACCCCAGATTCCTTAAAGAACTCAGAGAGGTGGTGGCTGAACCTCTGGCTATCCTGTTTAGCCGATCACTGGAAACAGGGGAGTTACCCAAAGACTGGAGGACAGCAGATGTAGTCCCCTTATACAAAAGTGGGAATAAAGAGGAAGTGGGGAACTACAGACCAGTCAGCCTCACCTCGGTAGTGGGGAAGATCATGGAAGCACTACTGAAGGAGAGATTGATGGAACATCTGGTTGTCAATGGACTGCAGGATCAAAGGCTGTATGGTTTCACCAGGGGGAGGTCATGTCAGACCAACCTCATTGAATTTTTTGACTAGGTGACTAGGGAGGTGGATCAGGGGAGGGCAGTGGGCTTGGCCTATCTGGACTTCAGCAAGGCCTTTGACACTGTGCCACATAGAAGACTATTACACAAACTAGGGAATATGGGTGTGGGCAGGACAGTAGTGTGGTGGGTAGGTAACTGGCTGGGCAGCAGGACACAGAGGGTGGTGGTAAATGGCTGTCACTCCACAGAGGGAAGAGTGATCAGTGGGGTACCACAGGGATCAGTGCTGGGGCCGGTCCTATTCAACATCTTCATCAGTGACATTGTGCAGGACCTAGTAGGCAGAATTTCACTGTTCACTGATGACACAAAGCTCTGTAACAGAGTAGACACACCAGAGGATGTAGACAGAATGAGAAGGGACCTGCAGAAACTTGAAGAATGGTCAGGGGTTTGGCAGTTGAAATTCAATGCAAGGCAGTTCAAGATAATGCATATAGGGCACAAAAACCCTGGCACAATATATCAGTTGGGGGATGAGGATATAGCATGCACCAAGCAGGAAAGGGATCTTGGGGTTATCATATCTGATGACCTCAAGGTAGGGAAACAGTGTGACAAGGCAGCAGGTAAAGCAAATAGGAAGCTGGGATGCATAGGCAGGGCCATCACCAGCAGGAAAAGGGAGGTCATGATTTCACTATACAAGACCCTAGTGAGGCCTCACCTGGAGTACAGCGTACAGTTCTGGAGACCTTACCTACGTAAGGACATAGACAGGATAGAGAAGGTTCAGAGGAGGGCAACAAAGATGGTACATGGATTGATTACATCACAAGTCCTATGATGACAGGTTGAAGGAATTGAATATGTACTCCCTGGAGGAGAGGAGGGAGAGAGGGGACATGATAGAGACATACAAGTATCTTACAGGGAGGAACAGGATGCAAGAATACACTATTTCTAAGTGAAAAAGATGTTCCAGGACTAGAGGGCATGGGATGAAGTTGGTGGGAGGACGATTCAGAGGAAATGTGAGGAAGAATTTCTTCACAGAACGGGTGGTGGACAAGTGGAACGCCCTGCCTGAGGAAGTGGTGGGGGCTGAAACAATCATGGGATTTAAGAATGCATGGGATAGACATAAAGGAATTCTGGAGGTCAGGGGTAAGGGGCAACAGAGTTCTAGGAAAACATAAACTGAAGTTACAAACTCAAATGGGCAGACTAGGTGGGCCATAGGCCCTTATCTGCCAACACTGTCTATGTATCTATGTTAAAGAATCTAGCACCCAGTGATCTTCATGTTGAAGAATCTAGCACCCAGTGATCTTCATGGTAAAGAATCTAGCACCCAGTGATCTTCATGTTAAAGAATCTGGTGCCCAGTCATCTTCATGTTAAAGAATCTAGTACCTAGTGATCTTCATATTAAAAAATCTAGTACCCAGTGGTCTTATGTTAAAGAATCTATCATTCAATGATCTTCATATAAGCCCACCAACTGGACATACCAGTGTGGGCTATGTTCTCCACTCCCTGCCACTGTCTGACTAGTGGCACTGGTGGGATTCAGGCCAGCTGGCCCTGTTTTGTCCTGTGTCTATGGCCACCAACACCAGTCCATTCCTCAGCATGGTGGGATCCTTGAGTCAGGAGGCTGAGGTTCCAGTTGTTGCTTCTGTGCTTCAGGGTGCTAGGGAGGCTGGTTTTGAGTCATGGAGGCAGCAAAAGCCCCTGACCATAATGTAAATAAAACATGGCTGCCGCCTCCCAATGTATGCTGTGACGTCAAGATGAAAAATTAAAGGAACCAGGGCTCCACTGGAGTGTTTTGGCTGTGATCAATAAATTAATGTTATCTCTGGCTCCAGGGCTCGCAGTGGAGCAGGGAATCAGGGGGAGAATAAATCAGAGTGCCTCTGGGAGTGGGCTGTGTGGTCTCCTGCCCTCTTTAAGGAGTAGTACGGTCAAAATGTGCAAAAACGTATGTTGTGCAGAGTGTTTTGCTTTGTGTGTGTAGTTCTGGTGTGTCGTTCCCTTTGTTTTTTATGTTGCTTGCACGCATGTGCAAGAAACATGGTGCCATCATCGGAGATTTCGGAGGTGTGTCACCTCCTCCTCCAATTCAGGCAGTGTGCTGGCAGGCGCGGCCCCTGTAAGCCAATGCATTTTGGAGCTGTCTATGACACGCTCCAAAATGCAGTAACCACAATTGAAAGGAGCTTCTTGCTTGAGTGAGCAGCGATAAGAAGCTGCTTATAAAGCTCCCCCCACCGCAGGCGTGCACGCCTCAAGACGCGACTGTATAGCCGCCGGCAGCCCAATCCCCTCACGATGAGCCGCTGCCCCCCCCCAGTAGTTGGTGCCATGCTGGGAGCCCACCCAGCATGGCAATCAGTCCTTTTGCAGACGGGGTGCCCAATCCCCCGTCAGCTGGGCAACCCCAGCGTCGCATTGCCATGCTGAGAGCCCACCCCAGCGTGGCAAGCGATCCCATGGCGTCTTTTTTTTTTACCTGTAAGACAAAAACGGTCCCGCGAGTGTCTCGACCCCCTCCCACAACCCGCACCCACCCACTGTGCACCCAGCCTCCACACCCCCCCATACCTCAGGACTCCGCGCGGCGATCTTGGTGGACCGGAGACACGTCTGCACTCTTCAAAGCCGACCCGCGAACTGAGGAAATGCGGTAAGCTGTATAATGGGCTAGATGGGGGTTTCAACTTTGCATATCTCAGCCATTTTGAAATTTATGCACAAATTTTCAACATAGGTTTTTGGGACCTCTTCTCATGAATGATGTCACTGTCATGGCGTTATCCGGGCCGAAGGTGATTTCGCGCAGTGACTGCGCGGTGACTCTGAAATCACCCTTTGGGCTGAATACTGCCATGACAGTGACATCATTCATGAGAGAACCCAAAAACCATATTAATTGTATAAAAATCAAAAATGACTGTTTTCTGGCGTCGTTGCGCGGTTCCTCGCAGGCATCGTAAGTTTCTTAATTTCAATATTTTCACTCCAGATTTTCAACATTGCCATTTACCACACCTTCTTACGAGCAGTATAGCTGTCACTTTTCACATCTCACCCAAAATGTGTTTCCGCCCATGTAGTGCAGAATGGCGCAGTCGGTGTGCGAAATCAATGTATGGGACAAATTAAGAAAATCACAGTGACACTGTTCATGAGCAGAGGTCTTAAAATGGCTATGTTGAAAATTTGGTGAAAAAATTCCAAAAAATAACTGTTTCTGCTGCGTTGCGCAGTTCCTCACATGCGCCTTCGTAGGTTTCGAATTTTCAATATTTCCACTCCAGATTTTCAACATTGCCATTTTTCCACACCTTCTTATAGTAGTACAGCTGTCATTTTCACATCTCACCCAAAACGTGTTTCCACCCATGTAGAGCACAATATGGAAGCGTTGTGCTTAACGCAGTGTATGGACACATTAAAGAAAATCACAGTGTCACTGTTCATGAGCAGAGATCTTAAAATGGCAATGTTAAAAATTTGGTGAAAGAATTCCTAAAAATGACTGTTTCTGACGTCTTTACTTGCACAGTTCCATGCGCTGGTAAGTTCTTAATTTTTCAATATTTCCATCCAGATTTTCAACATTGCCATTTTAACACACCTCCTTATGAGCAGTACAGCTGTCATTTTCACATCCTGCCCAAAACGTTTCCGCCATTCATGAAGCGCATAATGGCGCAGAGTCGTGTGTGCAAACTCAATGTATGGGACAATTAACAAAATCACAGTGACACTGTTCATGACCAGAGGTCTTAAAATGGCTATGTTGAAAATTTGGTGAAAAAAATCCTAAAAATGACTGTTTTATGAGCGTGCGTTGCGCAGTTCCTACGCACGCTCGTAAGTTCGCAAATTTTCAATATTTACACTCCAATGACTTCCAAATACCTAAACAGCACATAGAAGCAAGCAACATTCGCCATTGACAAATGCTTGTTATAAAGAGTGTTTTCTAAATTAGGCTGCTAGCTATATGGTAGTTTTATAGCCCCTGGGGATGCTGATATTAGCAAGGTTTATAGCATTTCTTTTTCCTACAGTGCATCCTGTCCATTGTGATAGCGATGTGTCCAGGACCACTGATTCAGCAAGTAGTAGAGATAGGAGCCTGATGTTCTGCCCTGCACTAAATTGCTTTTAATTCATTATTACTGTTTTCTACATGTGTGTATATATGTGTGTGTGTGTGTGTGTGTGTGTGTGTGTGTGTGTGTGTGTGTGTGTGTGTCAGGCCTAGCCAGAAGGCATAAGTGTTTTACTTTTAAAACTTTTAATTTCATCAAACTACAGAGAGCTATATAAATCACTGAAATCACACCAGATCATCAATAGAGATGCAGCAAATTTAAATTCCGTTGGCGAAGTGAAAGTTAAAGGCATATCTGGAGAAATAAAGAGAGAAACATTAGGGACTTAAAGATAAACAAATGTTGTGTCCCCCGTGGGAATGAAGAGCAAGAGAGCTGCTGGGTAAATGTGAAAAGTCATGGAAAAAGGCCCGGTAGTGAAAAAGTCAATAGGAGGGAGACTACAAAACAGTGATACATAGAACTGTTTGCCTGCCAAAAGGGATTCCATTTTTGGGGAGCTTCTGAGGAGAGAGGGCAGGAGAGACTGCAATGGGCTAGCCCCCCTGAATCCTGCAGTGTTGCCCCAGTGGCCAGCTCAGCCCCAAGGTCCAAGAACAGGCATGTCACCTGTGAACTTCAGCAGCCAAGGGAGGGAGAGGATTTTAAGAGTGTGGCTTCCAGAGTAGTTTTGAAATAGGAGCCCAAAGAGAGATAAGAGCTGCATTTAAAGAGCAGAGACTGTAAATGTGCAGCCTGAATTCCCAGTTCTGTGGTTGTGAAAGCAAAGACTGAGCCCATGTGTTTCCCCCTCAGAGGAGTACGTTTGGTGAAGTTGGATCCTTGCAGTCCGCTCAGAGTTGAGGGATGTGCTGAGGCTTAAGACTGTGTCAGAGCCCAGATTCTGCCATATGAACATAAGCTGAGGTGATAGTGCTGGGCTAGAGACTGAGCCAAAGTCCATTTGTGGCTAGTGTTCTGAAATGGTGTGCAACAGAGGGGGTCTAAGGGACCATGCCTGCCTGTCCCTAGGCTGAAGAAGAGGAAGACCAGCGAGGAAGATGATGAGAAACCTGGCCAGTGAAAACTGTCTATAAAGGCCTCAGAGATGAAGTTGGCAAGGCCAGATAGGGGAAAATCCATGTACTGACACTTCTGCAGCCATCCCTGTAACTGTTTGTGTGCACCAACTAAAGGTACCTCCATGGTATCGTGTGACTGATTCAAGGCTGTGAACCCCAAAACTATAAGAACTCTTGGGCTGTGTCTCAGGGGAAATTTTTGTTAGCTAGCTAGCTAGGAAAGTTGGGGGGGGTGGTAATACCAGGGCAGGATATGTTACCAAAGCTAAGCCCCAAGTCTGCAGCCTGATTTGTATTTCTGTTTCAACTTAATTGGGCCTGATGAAAGAATCCCAGGCCTGCATCATCACCTCAGTGAGGTACCCTTCACACCTATGGACATTTCTGGGTGCACCCTGAGTGGAAGGCGGGAAATTGTCAGGAACATTTTACTGCACCTGTGCTGTTATTGCTTTATTTTCCCCATTCCCCTTCCCCAAAATAAATATTGTTACTGATTATGTTATATGCTGGTACAGTGACTTTTTGCAAGAAGGGGGGATTGTATTGCATGGAAGAGTGTTTTGGGGGCAGCTGTTGTATGTTTTCTGGGGGGTGATAAGCTGCCATCCACTTACAGGTATTCCCTGCCATTACCCCAGGTGGAGGTACCAAGCCATTTCTTCTTTAAACTCCAGAACCCAGGCTGGACCTCTTGGAGGAGTGTGCAGTGTGGACCCTGAGAACAATGGAACAGCCATGGTGAGTCCAGGGGCTGTTACATTCACGTTAAAGGCTCTAGATCCCAGCAATTTTCATGTTAGAGTCTAGCTCCTAGTGATTTTCATGTTAAAGAATCTAGTACCCAGTGATCTTCATGTTAAAGCATTGAGCATCCAGTGATCTTCATGTTAAAGAGTCTAGTTCCCAGTGATCTTCATGTTTTCTTTTTTTTATATATGTGTCGGTCACTCTAGTAGTCTCCCTTCAAGTGTCAGCCTCTGGTCCTTTCACCAACCTTATCGAGGACTTACCAAATTACCTATTGAACCACCATGGGTAGGGTCCTGTGATGGGTTTTGCAGAACCAGTGGGGGGGGGGGGTCGCCATTGCCATCATCCATGGTCTCAGCTGTTTTTCTGTTTGTAGCTGCCTGCTGGACTGCATTCATGGTTAAGAATGTAAGCACTGTGTGACAATGCAGTGATGCTTCTGCACCTGCACCTGGGCAACCAGATTGGGGACTACTGCCACATCATCTAATATAAAATGGAGATCTGCGAATCCTAGGAGGGGAGGTCAGTGCAGGGAAAAAGAGTGGGTATCCCAAACTCTCAAACTGGAAAAGTGTCCCACATACATAGAAACATAGAATTTGATGGCAGATAAGGACCGCTTGGCCCACCTAGTCTGTCCATTTCCCTACCTAATGGATAAGCTGCAGATCCTAGTTAACCGACAGTCTACTTCCTCCTACCCCACCCCCACTAGAATTGCCTTATGTCTGTTCCATGCATTCTTGAATTCCCACACTGTTTTTGACTCCACTACTCTTCAGGAAGGCTGTTCCATGTATTCACAACCCTCTCCATAACAAAATACTTCCTCTCATTGCCTCTGAGCCACCCCCCCATCTTCAAATTGTGCCCCCTTGTTCTTGTACATCTCTTTTTTTGGAAGATGCTACCCTCTTGGACTTTGTTGATTCCCTTGAGGTACTGGAAAGTTTCCATCATGTCCACCCTCTCCATCCTCTCCTCGAGGGTATACATATACATATGTCTTCTGGTGCAGACCCTGCACCATTTTAGTTGCCCTTCTCTGGACAGCCTCCATTCTATCTATGCCCTTGAGGAGATGGGGGTCTCCAGAACTACACACCATACTCCAGATGGGGTCTCACTAACTGTCTATACAGTGGGTTAACAACTTCCTGTTTTCTACTGGTGATGCCTCTCCCTATGCATTCCAGTATCCCACCAGCCCTCCTTACTGGCTTCTCACACTGCTTGCTCAACTTAAGGTCATCTGATATGACTACCCCCAGGTCCATTCCCATTTTTGTTGTCATTAGTATCTCACCCCCCATTGTGTACTCTTCCCCTTGGTTTTCGTTTCCCATGTGCATTACTTTGCACTTCTTGCATTGAATCTAAGCTGACATACATTTGACCATTCCTCCAACCTTGCCAAGTCCCTTTGCATCCTTTCCACCCCACCTTCTGTATCGACCCTGTTGCAGATCTTTGTGTTGTCTGCAAAGGGACATACTTTTCCTTCCAGTCCCTCTGCAATGTCACTTATAAAGACATTAAAGAGTACCAGTCTCAGTACTGAACCATGCGGTACCCCGCTAGTAACCCCCCTTTCTTCAGCATGAACTCCGTTTACTATTACCCTCTGCGTTCTGTTGTCCAGCCAATTTTGTACCCAGGCTACCACTTTGGGACCCACTCCAAGGCTAGCAAACTTGTATATTAATCTTTTGTGTGGGATTGTGTCAAATGCCTTGCTAAAGTCTAGGTAGGCCATGCTCACAGCCCCTCTCTGGTCTATTACTTTGGTCACCCAGTCAAAGAAATCTATTAGATTCGTCTGACATGACCTTCCTGCTGTGAATCCATGCTGCCTTGGGTCCTGTGCCCCACTGGCCTCTAGGAATTCAACAATTCTTTCTTGCAAAAGTGATTCCATCATTTTTCCTACCACTGAGGTCAAGCTAACAGGTCTGTAGTTTCCTGCCTTTGTCTTGCTCCCACTTTTGTGAAGGGGAATCACATCTGCCCTCCTCCAGTCCTCAGGTACCACATCATCCTCCCATGATTTGGTAAAAAGGGTAGTCTGTGGTGTCAATAGTTCTACCCCTAGTTCTTTTAGAATATTGGGTGAATCCCATCAGGCCCCATTGCTTTGTCCACCTTCAGTTTTAAGAGTTCTTTCAGAACCCCTTTTTCTGTGAATGGACTGGTATCAACCTCCCTATCCAGAGTGCTTCTATTCTTTGATTTAGGTTCCTCCCCCTCCTCTTCTTTTGTAAATAGTGAGCAGACGTATTCATTCAGTATCCCTGCTTTTTCAATGTCCCCCTCTGCCCACTCTCCCTTCCCGTTATTAAGCCTCACTATCCCTCCCTTGGTCTTTCTTCACTCCCTAATCTACCTATAAAAGGTTTCATCCCCCTTCTCAACTGAGTTGGCTACCTTTTCCTCAGTTTGTGCCTTTGCTATTATGACTGCCTTCGCCACTTCCTTCTGCTTTAAGTGGTACAGTTCGCTGTCCTGCTCCTTCTGTGTTTCCTTATACTTCCTGAATGCTACCTTTATCTCCGTAACCTTCCCCGCCACCTCTTTTGAGAACCATAGTGTTTTTTTTCCTTCATTTTACTTTGTTGATTTGCTTCACACAAAGGCTTGTTGCCTCTGTGATGGCTGTTTTGATGTGTCCCTATTATTCCTCCACCCCCTCCTTCTTGCCTGTTTGCTAGTGCTTTTCTAAGGCACTCTCCCATTTTCCCAAAGTCAGTCCACCTAAAGTCCAATACCCTTGCTTTTGTATGGCTTTACTCTATGGCTGTGTTTATCGTGAACCACACTGTTTGGTGGTCACTTGTTCCCAGATGGCTACCCACTTCTAAATCTGAGATCCTGTCCCCATCCCCATTTGACAGTACCAGGTCTCAGATTGCTCCCTCCTGAGTGGGTTCCACCACTAGCTGTCTGAGGCATGCCCCTTGTAAGGCATCAAGAATAACCCTGCTCTTGAATATGGCTGCAGTAAAGGTGCTCCAGTTAACATCCGGCATCTTCAGGTCCCCTATCAACAATATTTCCCCTTTCTGTGCCATTCTAAGGATGCTTTCTATCATTTCCTTGTCCATTGCCTCCCCCTGAGATGGGGGTCTGTATACAACCCCTGTGCGGATTGTGGTGCCATATCCTGTCTCCAAGATGACCCACAGTGCCTCCTCTACTCCCTTTTTATCATTTAGTTCCATCGCTTTGATTCCTTCCCTTACATAGAGCACTACTCCTCCTCCTCCTCTTTTACCCTCCCTGTCCCTCCCATAGCTTGTGTACCCTGGTATGTTGACATCCTAGTCTTGGTTCTCAGTGTACCATGTTTCTGTGACTGCCATGATATCCAGGTGTCCCTCTTCCATCAAGGCCACTAGTTCAGGGAGCTTGTTACACAGACTACGGGCACTGGTACTCATCACCCTCCATTTTTTGATGGCCTTACCCCTTTTAGCCCCATCCTACTCCTTACTATCTTCTGTATTTACCCCGTCCTGCTCCCTTTTGATTTCTCTACCTTGGTGTTTACTTCTCTAACTACTGTGTTTTGTGGGGGGAGGCTGGGTCTTCCATGCTCCTTTTCAGTGCCTCCCCCCTTGGCTAGTTTAAATGCTTTCCAATGAAGCATTTAAACCTGTCACCTAGGATCCTGGTTCCCCTCCCGGACAGATGCAAACCATCATGCCAGTATAGGTCCGCCTCCCTCCAGGTGGACCCCCAGTCACCAATGAAGCCAAAACCCTGAGCTCTGCACCAGTTTTTAAACCATTCATTGAATCCCATGGTGCGGAGTACCCTAGGATCACACTGCCATAGACAGGCAGCACCTCTGAGAAGGTTTCCATACATGCTACTTGTCTAAGTCCCCTCCCCAACTCTTCAAACAACTCTCACACTGCTCTGACCCCATTCCCAGCCAAGTCATTTGTCTCTAGGTGGACAATGACATCCAGCTCCCTCCCTCATGCAGCTGCTACCACGATCCTGAGGATTCGCTTTCTGTCCCTCCAAGCTGTGGCGCCAGGTAAGCACCTTAACTCCCTCTCCCGTTCCTCCACCAGTTCTACCCCATAACAATTGAGTCCCCCACCAGGAGTTGTTTTCCTTCCCCTGTAGGGTTCCATACCACCCTCCTGTGGGTCTTCTTTATGGAGGTTCCCAGCATCCTCCTTGGTCTCCACTGCAGATGCCTCAATAGAGGAACCACTCTCCACCAGAACAGCACATGAATTGTAAAGAGGTACAACTGGAGGAATGCACCTCTGTTCCACCACCCACTCTCTCCCTGAGCCCACCTTGGTCCAACTGATCCTCTTTCTTGGCAACCTCTGAGGTGGCAGAGGTGGTCCTGGTGGTCCATGGGTGGGAAAGGAGGTTTCACGAATCCTAGCCAAGTCAGCCTGGAGATAAGCAACCTAATCCCTCAGACCAGAGAGGTGCCTACAAATAGGGCAGCATTGCTGCCTCCAGAATGTCTCCTGGTAGACTGTCTCCCCAAAGCCATTGCACTTCACCACTCCCATCATGTCTTATTTTGTGGCCCCTCTCTTGTTGCTTTGCATGCTTACTCTCTCCTCTCTGTTGTTTATTTTTTTTCCTCCTACTGTCTATGTGCCCTTACAGCTCTCGCCCTTCCTGTTCTGGGACAGGAACTTCCTGTATTCTTTTTTTTTTTTTGCCCGTCACTCCAGGCTGTCAGAGTTTTTGTCCTGGTCATGATGCCCCTGTGGCTTCCACCTCCTGCATATGCCCCTCGCTCTCCCAATCACCCCTGGCATACCACCCAGAGGGTGGGGTCCTGGCACCACAGCAGAGACCAGTCCTGAGATACTGTAACTGGTTGGGAGAGCACTCAGCCAGGAGGATAATAGAAGTCTGAGGCAGGACTTCATAGAGACAACAGCCAGAGTGGGGATTTTATCCCTGTAAGCTGGGGCGGGAGCGTACAAAGATGCCAGCATCCATCCCACCCCGGTACCCCTTGACCTTACTTTAATGTGACAGAGTGACTAACCCAGCCTCTGCTAGGAGTTGCTTGTTCACCGAGCATAGAACCCCTCATCCCCCCAGAGAAGGAGAGTAGTCCTTAGGATACTCAATCTTTCTCTGCCTGGCCGGCCCTCCGATGACCCAGACTCATTCCTGAACCTGGGTTGCCGGAGTCGCAAGCGGAAATCACAGCACTGCACCGATGGGCCAGCAAGGAACTTCCTGTATTCTTCTGTAGTCTCCTTCTTCCTTGCTCAGAGTCAGACCTCCAGCAGCTAGGGGGAGAGGGAGAACTACTCTTTTCTTTCAAGGATGATGAATTCTATGTGTCTCAGTGATCCTTTCCTTCCTACTGCCAAACAGGAAGTTCCTTTTGTTAGTCAAATCCAGTGCCTATAAAAGTAGAACTGGCTAAGGGATGGAGGGTGCAGGGGAGGGAAGTAGGGCAATTAATAAAAAAGATCTAGTTTTGTCGTTAGATGCTCTTTGCTCTAAAAGCAAGATTTCTGTCTGCCAAAGATAGCACTAGGGAACTGTAATTGGAGACACCTGCTTTTGTACTCCTAAACTCCTAAGATACCACCCCCCAATTAACTTCTCCCCTCCTGACTTAACAAGCTCCCTTTCCCTAACACAGAGAAACACATTGACTTTCTTTTTTTTACCCTAAATGAGACCCCCCACTTCTAATAAAGTATCTGTTTTCTTAATCCCAACAGGCACTGACTCCTGCTGATATGGAAGTGTTCTATTAATAAAAAAGTTCTAGTTTTGTAGTCAGCTGCTCCTTGCTCTAAAAGCACGATTTCTGTCTGCCAAAGCTAGCATACAGGAATCCTTAACAAACCACACTTCATGAAAATATCATTTTCAAAGCTTTATTGCTGAATCAGTGAAGAGAGGATATGGGCAGTCCCCACACACACCACCAGAATGCCCCAGCACTTCAAGTCATAACTCTTCATCAATGGGCATAGTTCTGGGAGAACTCCACCACCATTTAATACCCACAGTTAATTAATAAACATGAAACAATAATTAACAACACATTCATATTGACAATATCAAAAAGTATAAAAAACACTGCAAGTAAAACGATTCTGCATTGTATTATATATCATTCCTTCAATGCATAATTCCAAAAATGAAGCTTTAATTATTTAACTTATTTGTCACAAAATCTTTTTGAGTCCCTGAAAAGAAAGAGACAGAAAGAGAGAAGGGGAAGACAACGACCTGCCAGTTCCTGTGATCAGCCCGAACCTCACTCTGAATTTGAAGTTTAAAGATACTGTAGAATAGATCTAAAAAAAGGAGAAAAGATGACATTTAAGCAATAAAGCATAACAGGGTGTGTGTTGTGTGGGATAACATCACAACCCTGGGGTGGTTGGGCAAAAGGAGGAAGGCTGAGTACATCCAACACCCCAGAAGTGATATTATCCCAGCACAACACACACCCTGGTGTGCATCATTGCTATTACCAGTACCAGTGTCTGCACTGGTATATAGCCATGCCTAGACCCAATTTTAAGTACTGACCCCCCCAGCTTGCTCCTCACCAGCCTAATTGTTCTCTCTCTTATCCCCCTGTCTTATCAACACTAGGCCCATCCATCCCCTTATTCTTCCTTTCCCAACCTCAGATAGGGCTCACTACCTGGTTGTGACATCATACCATGCCCCGTGCTTTATAGCATTCAATCCAGGGCTCACACATACTCCTTTTCTCCATCCACCTTCTCTACATCCAGCTTTACCAACTCCTTTCTGTGCACCGTGTCCTCCTAGCCTTTCTCCCCCTACTTCCTCCCTCTCTTCCCCCTACCTTCACCTCTACCTGGTGTGTATTTTATTTTATTTTTTCTTCCATTACTTCCTCCTGTAACCTTAGATAACCTGCTTTATCTTCCTATAGACACTTCTATGTATGTAAATACCGTGTAATCTGTACAATATCTGTATAATTCTATGTACATATGAACTTCTTTTTCTTCCTCTCTGTAAAGAGTATTATCTGTATTGCCTTGTAAATACCTGTGTTGACCTGTATATACAATTGTTCATGCTCCACCCAGGTCCATCTTGCAAATGAGCTTCTGCTCAACGATGAACGCCTGGTTAAATAAATAAAGACTTGATTATACAATGGCTCATTTGGGAATAAATAAAACAAAATAAAACAAATATTACCAAAATATTTTTATGTTTTATTTTTGACAGTGGAAAAATATTTACATGAAAAATAGTTCCTTTTCTGCTTCTCCATTAGGTGGCGTTGTGTGATTTTTGAGTAGGTACTGCTTGGTTTATGTGTATTCCCCTTATCTGACCCTCCCCAGTTGTTCATAATGATCTGTCTCTGTTTGGGCTGAGAACTATCTCCCAGCTTTGAGAAGTATTTTTTTTTTCTGACAGTATTACAGTTCTGCTATATTATGGCAGAGGTGAACACTTCCTATCAAGCATTGAAGCTGATCATGGAAACCAGACACTGGTAAGTGGTGTGTGGTCTGCTTTTTTAAAAGGAGGCATGCTGGATTTGTGAAGGCAGTGGGTTTTCTGGTCATTTTCCATTTTTAAATAAAAGGGAGAAATGACAGGGAGTTATGCTATTTTACTGAGTGAGGCTACATATGTTCAGCAGGCTGCTTTTACTGAATTCAATGCTGTTAATGTTTGGTACACCGATGAATGGGAGAGTGGGTTTGCATGGAGAAGACAACCAAAGGGGAAAAAAAGAACCTTTGCGGTTTCAGTTTTTGACAGTTTCTGAGTTGTGTAAGCAGGCAGTGGATTTCCCCTGGGATTGTTGATTTTTTAAATGTGAAGATAAAGAAAATTGGAGGACTGGCTTAGTGATTTCTTTATTTCCCAGTTTTGGTGCTGTGAAGTAACGGGCTTCACATAAATGGACGCAGTTATTTTTTTTTCACCCCTGGGTTCATCTTCGTGCCCAACCTTCATACAGTGATGTTATACTGAAATAACATCACTGGTGAAGGTGGGCATAAACCAATCAGAGCACAGGATTCTGTTCTGGCCATTGTATAATAGCAAATATAACCCAAGTGTACAGGAGGCACTAAACCCAAACATGTGAAATTACAATAAGTCTCCTATTACTATAAATATTCACATTCATTGAGGCACCTTTAAATAACTGACCAAAAGAACATTTTAGAAAAAATATCAAAGATCCAAAAATGTAAAAAAAATTAAATTTTAGTTTTGTTTTATCCAGATACTATGAAGATAGCAGTTACAAATATTAAGTATATACAGCATATTGACCACAATCCTACATGTACATGCGGGTGTCAAACTAACATGGAATCATTTTATAGCCTAACTGTGCTTGAAATGATACAGTGGGTCAGATATTCAAAGCTTTGCCCCTGGGATAAGTTAACACTGCCTGGTGGGCAAACTTAGCCTGGAGCACAAAGCAAGCTACAGTGGCATGAAAAAGTATTTTTCTGTATGGGCTTCTAATGGGCTTCATGGGAGAGTAGCAAGGCGGAAACCACTGCTAACCAAGAAGAACATAAATGCTCGTCTCTCATTTGCCAAGAATCACCTGGATGATCCACAAGCCTTTTGGGAAAATGTTCTATGGACAGATGAGTCCAAAGTGGAACTTTTTGGATGACATGGATCCCATTATGTCTGGCGTAAAGCAAACACAGCATTCCACAGTAAGAACATCATACCAACAGTCAAAAATGGTGGTGGTAGTGTGATGGTGTGGGGATGCTTTGCTGCCTCAGGACCTGGACGACTTGCCATAATTGAAGGAACCATGAATTATGCTCTGTATCAGAAAATTCTTAAGGAGAATGTCCAGTCATCTGTCCGTCAGCTGAAGCTGAAGCGTAGTTGGGTCATGCAGCAAGACAATGATCCAAAACACAAAAGCAAGTCCACATCAGAATGGCTGAAATGAAGCAAAATTAAAGTTTTGGAGTGGCCTAGTCAAAGGCCAGACCTAAACCCAATAGAGATGCTGTGGCAGGACCTGAAACGAGCAGTTCATGCTCAAAAACCTACCAATGTTACTGAATTAAAGCAGTTCTGCGAGGAAGAGTGGGCTAAAATTCCTCCACAGCAATGTGAAAGACTGATATTGAATTATAGGAAGCGTTTGGTTGCAGTCATTGCAGCTTAAGGTGACGTAATCAGTTATTAAGTGTAAGGGCACGATTACTTTTTCACACAGTGCCAGTTGGTGTTGGTTAACTGTTTTCATTAAATAAATGAAATAAGTAAAAAAAAAACAAGTGTTATTTGTTCACTCAGGTTCCCTTTATCTAATATTATATTTTGACTAAAGATCTGAAAACAACCAGTGTGACAAATATGCAATAACAGAGAAAATCAGGAAGGGGGCAAATGCTTTTTCACGCCACTGTATATTCAAAAGGAATAGTCCGGGAAAAACAGCTTCTGAATATTTTATTTATTTATTTTTATTTAAGATTGTTGACCGGGAAAGGCACACTGAGCCGAGGCTCGTTTCCAGGTGCGATCTGGGTAAGTAGTACAAAGAGGGAGACAGAGATATAGAAATACAGCAAATATCAAGTATCAGATGAAATAATACAGTATAGTAAATTACATGGAGTTTGGTGGTGAGGTTACACTTTTGTATGAGCAGCAGAGTGGAAAAAAACAAATTTGTTCATTTCATTTCTAGACCATAAATTTCCTTAAAATTTCAGATATGTGTATTTATATTATTTACAGCAGTGGACTTATTGAAAAAATTGAGTTTTCAAGGAGATGGTGCTGGTGTGGGGGGCTGATTTAGCGGTAATAGCTGGCATGAGGAGATTATTTTTTTACCTGGCGAGGCTGTCGTGGGTTACACTAGGTCCATGTAGGGAGGGATTTGGGTGCAGCTGCAGCAAGGAGTGGGAGGGAGGAGCCTGAGAAGCTGTTTGAAGACTAATAGGGAGGGGGCCTGGTGGAGGTTGGGAGGGAGGTTGTTCCATAGGAGTGGGAGCCGGTAGGAAAAGGCAGCTTGCCCAGTGGCTGAGAGGGGACATGAGAGGTGAAAGGTACGAGCATGTCTGTGGTGAAGTGAGTAGCCGGAGGGGTTGGCTTGAGAGAGGCGGGAGGAGAGGTAGAGGGGAAAGGAGCTGAGCCAATATTTCGCTATGAGTGAGGCACTGTGGGTGGTCCACCTATGTGAGGATGGCATCAGAGATAAAGTTGAGAGTAGTTGACAGTGATGAGTGAGTGGGGGGGAGGCAATGGCGAAGCGCATGAAGGAGTTTAGCAGGACATCGAGTTTTGCAAGGGAGGAAGAAGGGGCTGTGCCATAAATGACGTCCGCGTAGTCCAGTAGGATGGTTTTTCGTATGAGTTCACTCCAAGTAGGGAAGAGGAGACAGTCTTTGTGGTGGTAGAGGATGGCAAGTTTGGGCCAGAGTTTGGTGCAGGTGGCATCGACGTGGGTGGAGAAGTTGAGGTTTGTGTCCAGCCAGACTCCCAGGTACTTAAAAGTGGGTACAAACTCAAGGGGTATTTCTTCCAGGGTGTAGATTGGAGGGGGGGGCAGGCAGGGAGGCGAGTTTTTGTCTTGTGCCGAAGACCATGTAGACAGTTTTTTTTGTATTTAGTTTTAACTGATTTTTCTGGAGCCAGGCTTGTACTCGGTTGAAATAGTTTTGGAGGTTTGGGTGAACACTGACATGGGAGGGGCCTGAGGTGTAGATAATGGTATCGTCAGTGTATAGGTGCACGTTTGAGGTGAGACAGGCTATGGGGAGGTTGTTTATAAAAAGGGAGAAAAGGATAGGGCTAAGGATGGAGCCTTGGTGACAGCCATGAGGATGGGTCGAGGGTTAGAGAAGGTGTCCCCGATTTGTACTTGCTGCATCCTCTTTTGGAGGTAGGAATGGAACCAGTTTATGGCCTGATTGGTGAGGCTGAAGGAGCACAATTTGCCTAGTAGTAGAAGGTGGGAGATCGAATCAAAGGTTTTGGCTAGGTCAATAAAAATGGCAGTAGTGGTTTGCCCGGCGTCCATGGCAAAGAAAATGGAGTCAGTAACTCGTAGTAAGGCTGGAAGTGCAGGGCAAACGTAGCCCTGGAATAAGACAGTACTGAATATAGCAACCAGGAAGTGCAGACCACAACATCAACACAGTGCACAGCGATGTGAGGGCAGGTAGACATGAACTATGTGGCCAATGTGCATGCCAGCAGATGCGTGAACCCAGTACAGCAGCAGGCAGCAGCAGAAAAGAACAGTGATCAAAACTGTATAAATATCCCTGAACTGTTAGCGCCACAATAACACATTAGCGCAACTTTAGCGCGGTGCTAAGCTGTTAGCCCAGTGCTAAGATTTGCCATATTCAAAAGTGACATGCAAATGAGCCTACCTAGGTAGTCTCTGGGCAAACAGAGAGATTAGCATCTCATCATTCCCAGATTTGCATGCAGTTTGCCCAGCATTACTGCAGAGTCCCACAGCTCCACCTGTAGGTCAGTCTGGAAGCACAGGGGCTGGCCGGGTCTGGCTGCAACTCCACCCGTAGGTCAGTCTGACAGTGCATGATGGTTGCTGCAGGCTACATGTATGCAGTACAGCATAGCATTGTGTGCCCCAGGGAAGAACACAGCACAGGTACAGGTGGTGGTGGTGGTGGTGCTGTATGCAACTGTCACACTGTAGGCCATGCTACAGTGCACAGCAGATGCTACAGTAGCAAGAGGGCTGATAATGTGAGGGATACAGCAATGCCTATGGTGTGTAGGGCAGTGATGACCACTGCACAGTACAGAGTGACAGACCCAGCATGCAGGTGATTACTGAAGGTGGACAGTACTGTTTCACCACTGTGTGCTCCAAAGATGCTGCACCTGTGGCATGGGATGCTCACAGTGACATTTGCATGGCTGACTGTGTGTGCTGTGGCTTCTGTACAGTTGTGCGGTATGTGGCTGGGTGTCATGTATGCTCCAACAGGCACTCGGGTGGTGGGGTATTACCACTGCTCCACTCAGGTGGCGGGGTATTCCCACTGCTGGCCCATGTGCACTGCATGATGTGTCCCAGCCATGTGGCCACATCTGGGCTGTGGTGAGGTCTGGTCACCCATATACCCTCCCCTCAATGGCCACCATGCCCACAGTGCTACATGTGTGTGCTGGCATCTGTTGGTCACCACAGATGTATGGTCTGCAGGTGTGTGCTGTATGGCCACACTACCTAGTTGTCCCCTGTGGGTCAGATCCCCCTTTACTGTCTGTACTTGGCTGGGACTGGTGGCAGCTGTTGGCATCATGGTGGTGCCAGCAGTGAGCAGCATGTGTCCTCCATGTCAGGCATTTTCTAAGTGTCATGCTCTTATATTAGGGTCATGCAAGCCACGCTAATCCCACGCAAACACCATGCTATGCACCAGTGACGTGCAAAGCTGTTTGCCCAGGGTTAAGACCAGCTTTTCCTGGGCAGTAATTTGTTCTGTGCTAAGGGTCACGTTATGTCATGCTAAACACCTTAGCGCGGCGCTAGTCACTGAATATCTCATAGTGCCTGTATTCATGTTCACTTTGCCCCTTACATATAATTATGGTTTGCTCAGTGCTAATGAACTTTGCCCGCACTATGTGGCCTTTTGAATATGGCAGTCCCATGCTAATCCCGCACTAAACCCACGCAAACTGTTTGTGGACCGTGCAAAGCTTTGAATATCTAGCCCAGTAAGTTCAATCTTAGCCCAACAAATAAGGTTTGATATCTCAGTAATCATTTATGCCATCTGGTTTAACTCCTTTTAGCCAAAAAATCCAGAAGCTCTCTCTCTTTAAGTGCTGATTTGTTCTGTTTCCATCCTTTCTGTTGAGTTTTATGTGCTCCAATCCCATAAACTGAATGGATTCCAGGTTAGTGCCATGAAACTCCAAGTAATGTGCACTCACAGGTTTGTCCTGCCTTCTATTAATGATTGACCTAATATGCTCTTGAATACTCGGCTTTAATGGTCTGACTGCTCTCCCTTTATATAGCAGATGACATGGACACCACAGAATATACAGTAAACTGCAAATGCAGTGTTATAAGTTATGCACTCTTTTAGCGCTACCATTTCATTGTGGCCAGCAAGATGAATAAACTGGTTTCCTGTTTTGGCTTACTTACAAATATTGCATCTTTTACATGTGAAAAATCCTCATGATTGCTGTGGTAATCAGTTTCCATCAGAGTTAGGATTTTTTTCTAAATGGCTGTGAATGATCTTATCTTTAATACTATTGGCTGTACTGAAAGAAACTCAGGGCTTTATTCCCATGAATTGGCTAACTTCTCTATCTCCCATTAAAATAGTCCAGTTCTTGCAAAGAATGTTTCCAGTTCTCCCCGCTAGCTCATTGAACTCTGTAACAAAAGTTGCTTGTGAGTATTCACTGGCACTTTTTTGTTTCACATCTTTCTTCTGTAGCAACTCTTTTCTTTCTATTGCCAAGCCTTTATTTTTTGGCACTTGTTAAAAATTCTGTATTGTAACACCTTTCACTGAATCTTGGGTATAATTGTTCTGTCTGTTCTAATTAAATATCATATGTACTGCAATTCTGTCTAATCCTTAACATTTGGCTAAATGGAATCGATTCTTTTAATTCTGGGGGTGGGCACTTTCAGCATATAATAAAGAATGTGTGGCCATCTGCAAGTTTGCGGCATGGCTATGGATGTCTGCAAGGCGCCCAGCTATGCTAATTTGCTATTGACATGGTAGGAAAAAGTCAGCATTTTAAATCTGTTGGTAAACCCTTTCTTAAAACATATTAGAACTTGGCACCATTATATTGATAACTGCCTATATGTCTGGGAGGGGGGCATAGAAATCATACCAAATTTTTTTAAACAGATGCATGACAACGATTTAAATTTGAGATTTGCTTATGTAGCAAATAAAGAAAAAGTGCAATTTCTAGATTTAGAATTGAAAGGGAACCCTGGTGAAATTGTACAAATGAGAGGCTATAGAAAACCAAAGGTCACAAATTCTTTATTATGTGTTGTAAGTGCCCACCAGCCAAAATTAAAAGAATATATTCCATTTAGCCAAGTGTTAAGGATTAGACATAATTGCAGTACAGATGAGGTTTACTTGGAAAAGGGAGCAGAATTAGAATTGCAATTTAGTGATAGGGGTTACGATATAGAATTATTGACAAGTGCCTATTGGATAATAAACCTTATTTGTTGGGCTAAGATTGAACTTACTGTATCATTTCAAGCACAGCTAGGTTATGAATTGATGTTAGTTTAACATCCACATATATATGTAGGCTTGTGGTCAATATGTTCTACGTACTTGATATTTATGACTCAACAACTATATTTATTTTTTTTTATCATGTAAGATTTTATTGAATTTTACCATTTACAAAACATTCATGCTGACAGCAACAGTGGACAAGGCATATAGATATAACTTCCCATTAATACAGACAGTATTTAGTGCTATAAGACCAAAAGGAACCATACACTGCAGATACTACTGTAAAGTATATCTAAGGTAGTCTACGTCAGTTATAATCAGTGAAACATGACATGCCAGTTATTTTGGTGTGTGACAGTGTCAGAATAATATATAAGATCTAAATAGAGTCTGAGTAAAACACTAAGGCATAGTAGCGTACTATCAGTCTTAATATCCTTAGTAATCAGTAATCAATAACTTCATTCTGCTTATATAACGTATAGTAAACATAGTAGATCAGGCTCCTTAAGACAGCTGAGAGACAAAGTGAAAGGACAGAGACAGGTGAGATGTCAGAATATTGCTAGCAGGGTGAGGTAAGGACTTCTTTTCTGGCCACATTGGTAAGGGGGGGGGATATGCAGCTAATCTCGTAACATTGGGGGGTTTTGTGGAGAGGGGGTGGAACTGCAGAGATGTGTGAATGTAGATGGGCATCCCACTTCTTTTGGTCTTTAGGGAGGAGGCCTTTTCCCACCACAGTGAGCCTCTCAAAAATAGCCAGCCGAGCCATAATTGCCAACCAAGCAACAGCCGAGGGGGCTGTGGGCTGCCTCCATTTCATCAGGATGGCCCTTTTTGCCTCCATTACTGCCACAAGGGTCCAGACTTTCATTTGGAGAGGCAGAGGGTCCAGAATGGAGACATCTCCTAACAGTAAGGAGTCCTGGGAATGGGAAAGCCTTTTACCAATAATCTTTGAGCAGTCATCTAATACATGAGTCCAGAAATTTTGGAGGGCTGGGTATGTCCATAGGATGTGGAGCAGATGTGCAGAGGAGGACTGGCACCTCCAATATCTGTCGTGTTTCAGTACTTTGAGTTTACAAAGCATGGCGAGTGTCCTATACCATCTAAGAAGAATTTTCAGTTAGATCAGCTGACTCTTAGCATCCTCATATGCTGTATGAGCCATCTTTAAGCAGTCATACCATTGTTGCAAAGATATGGGGCACTGAAGTTCCTCTTCCCACGCTACTCGACATGCAGAGATAGTGTCTAGCTGTGAGTCCCTGAGTACTCTATAAAAGATTCCCACCAGCCCCTGGCCTTTTCTCGACTTGTGGAGAGTGTTCAAGCAACTCCATCTGCCCACCTCCAAGGGTGCGGTTAGGAGAGGGGTGAGGACACTTTGTATCTGGCGATATCTCCAGAAGTCTTGTACTTTCAGGTCAAATCATCACTGCATTTTCTCAAAGGACATCAGAGTTTTGCCATCAGGTAGAAGAAGATCCCCTACAGTTCGAATGCCCTTGGATGCCCACTGGGGCTAATTCAGGGGCCTATGGTCTACCATAATAAGCTTGTTGTTCCATAGGGGGGGCATAGAAAATTGGGGGAAAAGAACCCTTGCTTGGGACCCCAATTAGGGCCATGGCCTGACACCAGGATTTACAAGTTTCCCTCATAATTGGAGTGATCTGGTCTCCGGGGAATTTCCTGTTGGTTAACAGAGAGAATAGAGAATTACCTGGTATAAGGGCAGCTTCTAGAAGTACCCATGGGGGGTATTATTAGGGACAAACCATGCAGTGGCTTGGGCCATACGAAAGGCTAGATGGTAGCCTGTAAACCGTGGATCCTCAGTCCACCTTTGACCGATGTGCCCTCAGCTTTGTACATCCCCAGCGTGCAGCTTTACCATCCCATAAGAAGGAAGAAATGAGTTTATCCAGGGCGGTGAATGGCTTGGGGGATAGGGGATTGAGAGGTTATTTAAGAGGTATGAAACCCTTGAGAATATGAACATCCAAATTGCTTCTATTTTGGCTTTCAGAGATAGCTGCAACTTTTGCCATCTCTGAACCTCAGCTATGAGGGATGCTAAGAGGGGGTGAGAAATTGGCCTATTCCAGGTCACTCCACACAAAGGGGATATAAATCCCAAGGTAAGAGAAACCTTTAGGTGCCCAGATGTAGTCAGTATCTGCTAGGCAGTGTCTACCACACTTCGTATTCAGCAGGGAAAGAATGGTTTTCTCTTTAACTGAATATCTTAGGAGGTATGCTATGATTGTTCTAGGAGCATTAGCACTGTCTGGTCTACCAAACACCCTGTGCACCCTTTCCACACTGATCAGCTCTCTCCATCTTTCCCCTAACAGGTGTGGTAGCCAGTCATTAGGAAAATGTTCCATATTCAGGCCTTTGGTCCCTTCCGGGACCCCTAGGATTCTTATATTGTTCCTCCGGCTCCTGTTCTCCCGGTCCTCAGCTCTGTACCAAAGTCTGGATAGCTTAGCTTCATGGTCCCTGAGACCTTTCAGTACAGTGATGTGCTGCCTTTCCAGTTCCTCAGTTCTCTGCTCTAAAACATTTTGTTAGTCCTCCAATCTAAGCACGTTGGCCACATCCCCTGCTAATTATGCTCCAATGTTGTCCACTCTGGTTAATATTGCCTCCAGCATCTTTGTGATATTGGAGAGGGCATCCTCTAGCTGAGCCTGTTCTTAAGATGGCTGAGGAGTTGTTGTACCAGATTCTGACTCCTTGTCCCCCGAGGCACCCATCACCCATTCTGACCCTACAAGAGGAAATATTGCTGAACAGCGACTTACAATCTTTTCCCCTACAACCTCAATTAACTGGCGATCGTGACCTTTTAGTTTCTGAACCAGGTGCTAACACACCGGTGTATGTATTTTTTCAGGCGAGTCCATACCCCCGCGCTCGGGCCTACACAGCCTATCTCAGCAAATTGGCTTTGAAATATGTGCATTACGGTTACAGCAGAAAGAGCGTGGCTTCCCTCACCAAAAGCATCAGGGTGACAGTGACAGAGGTAGGGGGGAGGTTTCCAGTTGCTAAAAAATAAAATTCAGTCCAGCATTTCAGCAGATTATGTGTGATTTGGTGCCAGGCTGGGGCAGAGTGAAAGAGCTATGCTGCCATCTTCGCGGGTCCAAGCCATGCCCTTCAACTACTATATTTACAATATCTGGATAGATAAACCAACACAAATTTTATTTTTTATTATATTTTTTTATATCTAATTTTTATATACAAATTTTTCTAAAATGCTCTTTTGGTCAGTCATTTAAAGGTATCTAAATGAATGTGAATATTTATAGTAGACAGGAGATTTATTATAATTTCACACATGTTTGAGTTTAATGCCTCCTGCCTACTTGGGTTATATTTACTAATGTCATCTTTTCTCCTTTTTTTATGTCTCTTCTATCTGTAAACTTTAAAGACAGAGTGAAATTCAGGGCAATCACAAGAACTGGCAGATCACCATCTTCCCGCCCCTGTCTGTCTGTCTGTCTCTCTCTCTCTCTCTCTCTTTTCAGGGACACCTTAAAATAATTTTGTGCCAAATAAGTTAAAACAAGCATTTGTCAATGCCGAATGTTGTTGCGCTGGCATTGGCAGTGGGAGTGGCATAGCTAGAAATGCATAGTGCTGTGATTTTGTGAGTGTGTCTCAAAAGGTGATTTTGAACAGCAAGCACGCCATTGTGTGCCACAGCTGCAGAAACACGTTTTGGGCAGGCTGTGAAAAATTGCAGCTGGACTGTTGATAAGGAGATGTGCACAAATGCCAGTGGTGAAAATGTGGCATGAAAATATTGCAGATTGATAAAGTTACAAGGGTGTGTGGAAACTGCGCAATGCACGCTTTCAACACAGTAATTGTATGGAGTTTCGGCATCAAATTTTCAACATAGGCATATTAGGACCTCTGCTCATGAATAGTGTCACCGTCATTTCCTCAAACTGTCCCAAAAACTGATTTTGCACAGCGGCAGTGCAATTCTGTGCCAGACATGCGAAAACACATTTCAGGCAGCTGTAGTGTTCATAAGGATGCATGGAAAAATGCCAATGATGAACATCTGGAGTGAAAGTATTACAAATTTACAAAGTCATGAGCGTGCATGCAATCTCATTTTATTGACTTTTGTTCCCAAATTTTCAACATAGGCATTTTAGGGCATCTGCCAATGAACAGTGTCACTGTCATTTTCATCATGTGTCTCGAACACGAACTTTCCACAGGGACCACGCTATTCTGCGCCAGAACTGAGAAAACAGATTTTGGTCAGGATGTGAAAAATGGCAACTATACTGTTCATTAGGAGGTGCAGAACAATGGCACTGTAGAAAATCTGGAGTGAGAATATTAGAAGTTTGCGAACGTAAGAGCATGCGTGCAAACTGCGCAATGCACGCTCTTAACACAGGCATTTTATGGAGTATTGTCACCAAATTTTCAACACAGGCATTTTAGGACTTCTGCTCATGAACAGTGTCAGTGTCATTTTCGTAATGTGTCCCAAACATTGATTTCTCATAGCGAACTCGCTATTCTGCACCGAAAGTGCAAAAACACATTTCGGCAAGGATGCAAAAAATGACAGCTGCACAGTTCACAAGAAGGTGTAGTAAAATGCCAGATTTAAATCTGGCATGAAAATATTGCGAATATGCTAACTTACGAGCGTGCGTTGTGCAGTTGCTTTGCACCTCGTAAAACAGTCATTTTATGGAGTATTGTCACCAAATTTTCAACACAGGCATTTTAGGACCTCTGCTCATGAACAATGTCACTGTCATTTTTGTAATGTGTCCTGAACACTGATTTCGCACAGTAACTGCGCTATTCTTCGCCGGAAGTGCGAAAACACATTTAGGGCAGGATGTAAAAAATGACAGCTATACGGTTCACAAGAAGGTGTGGTAAAATGCTAATGTTGAGAATCTGGCAAGAAAATAGTGTGAATGCACTAACTTATGAGCATGCTTTATGCAGTTGCTATGCACGCTCATAAAACAGTCATTTTTTAGATTTTTCCCACCAAACTTGCAACATATGCTTTTTGAGGGCCCCTCTCGGGACCAGTGGCACTGTCATTTCGTTACTGGGTCCCAAAAGGTGAGTCCATGCAGTGACTGCGAAATCACCTTTCGGGACCGAATAACGCCATGACAGTGCAAGAATTCATGAGAAGGGGTCCCAAAAACCCCATGTTGAAAATTTGGAGCCAAAATTCACAAAAATGCCCGAGATATGCATTAAAGTTGAAAAACCCCTATTCATTCCATTATACAGCTTACCGGCATTTCTTCAGTTCACGGTCTGCTTCGAAGAGTGCAGACGTGTTCCTGGTCCACAGAAGATCATCGAGCCATACTCCTCAGGTAAGTATGGGGTGGGGGTGATGGTAGGCAAGGTGCGCTGTGGGTGGGTGTGGGTGGGGAGGGGCATCGAGACTACGAGGGACTGTTTTTATTTTACTGGGGAAATAAAAGTGGAAAAACCCATCGAGGACAGTTTTTCTTTGCAGGAGATTTGGCACACTGGGGTAGGCTCCCAGTGTGCACTTAACTGTTTGAGGGGTGTCTGTAGCTGACGGGGATTGGGCACCCTCGTCGGCACACAACAGGGGGGCAGGAGGAAGTAATGCCAATGGGGATTGGGCACCCTCGTCGGCACACAAAGAAAAGGGGTCACGAGCTGAGGAGTTGGGCACCTTGGCATTCAACAATTGGGGGTTATGCTGATGACAGTGGGCTCCCACGGCACAAACAAAGGGGTTACCGACAGGGGGATTGGGCACCCCCGAAGTTGGCACTACTTAGGCAGCCGCCCACTTGCCAACCATACACATAATGGTGGCAAGCATGGCAAGAAAAGGACCGTTGCATATGACGAGCTTTGCTCAGATTGCAGCGGACCTTTTCTTAGATGTGCTCACCACATTATGTAGGCATGGTGTGGCACTGGCATGCAGGCTGACTGGTGCGTGCCCTGCATTCGGCCAACAGCGACCGCACCTCTAAAGCTGCACTGTCCCATTATGTTGAATGCGCACGCGCGCCAACATAAAAATTAAAACTTCATTTTTGAAATTATGCATTGAAGGAATTATCTATAATACAATGCAGAATCTTTTACTCTGCAGTGTTTTTTCATACTTTTTGATATTGTCAATATGAATGTGATGTCAATTATTGTTTCATGTTTATTAATTAACTGTGGATATTTAAAGGAAAACTGCATGTTAAAATCAGGAAAATACTGTATATTTTTTACCATCCATTGTGTGTTTTTAGTTCATCCCAATGTTATTTTTCAGCTCAGGCTGTGTGAGGTGTTTTTCTAACTTTCTCTTGCTATTTTATGTCCCTTGGGGGCTGCCATTTACCTTTCTTTTATTGCTTCTTGTCCCAGATAGTCTTCACAGAGTGCCCTCTGCTCTAAGGTCTAATAGCCCATGCATCTGACCAGTGTCTTGTTACAGTGTCTGTATTGTTTATAGTAGCCACAAGATGAAAGAATATATGGAGCATTGGAATGGTTTCTATGGTTTGCAAACATCATGGAGCACAACTAACAAGTCTGTCTGCTCCAACAATGCTAATTTACTCCTCCCCCAAGGACATAGCAGAGGAGAGAGTTTATATCAGCAGCACTCACCGCTGCATGCAACCTGTGTATAAACTGTTACTTTGCTTAGACTCGTGCTCTCCCGCCCCCTTTTATTTGACATATTCTGTACTTTTGATTCAGTTGCTTGTGGCCTGTGTAGAAGATTCATGCTCGTAGACCAATGTAATCCTTTTAAAGCAGTTGTCATCCACTGGCTAAGCAGCCTTCAGTATTTTTGTGTTCACGTGATCTGCACCAGAAGCCCTCTGCATGATTTCGTCCTGTTTTGTTCTTGATACCAGCTCGTGTCATTGCCTTCAACTTTAAATATTTGAAGAGCAGCTTGTATGTGTCAAATAAAAGGGGGAGGGAGAGCATGAGTCTAAGCAAAGTAACAGTTTATATACAGGTTGCATGCAGCGGTGAGTGTTGCTGATACAGACACTGTAACAAGACACTGGTCAGATGCATGGGCTATTAGACCTCAGAGCAGAAGGCACTCTGGGAAGACTATCTGGGACAAGAAGCAATAAAAGAAAGGTAAATGGCAGCCCACAAGGGCCATAAAATAGCAAGAGAAAGTTAGAAAAAATACCTCACACAGCCTGAGCTGAAAAACAACACTGGGATGAACTAAGAACACACAATGGATGGTAAAAAATATATTTTCCTGATTTTAACATGCAGTTTTCCTTTAATGGTGGTGGAGTTCTCCAAGAACCTCGCCCGCCTGTTGAAGAGTTAAAATTATATGTGTCGGGGCAGTTTGGTGGTATGTGTGGCTGTCCATATACACTCTTTTCATAAAGTGTGATTTGTTAAGGATTCTTGTGTGGGAGCACTTTTCCAGTTGGCCAAACACCTAGCATTCACTTCGCCTAGCAGTGTTACAAGTTGTCTCCCCCCCCCCTCAAAAGGAGGTGAGCTGTCATAGGATGCTGTTCAACCCTGCTTCCCTGGCTGGTCTCTCAGCAAACCCAGTTCATCTCCGAACTTGGGTCACCACAATGGCTGATGGGAAGGCCCCTTATTCAGCCCACTATACCACTGGGCTGGACATTTCATGTTAGAGAATCTAGCACCCAGTGATCTTCATGTTAAAGAATCTAGCACCCAATGAACTTTATGTTAAAGAATCTAGCACCCAGTAATCTTCAAGTTAAAGAATCTAGCACCCAGTGATCTTCATGTTAAAGAATCTAGCACCCAGTGATCTTCATGTTAAAGAATCTAGCACCCAATGAACTTTATGTTAAAAAATCTAGCACCCAGTGATCTTTATGTTAAAGAATCTAGTACCCAGTGATCTTCAAGTTAAGAAATCTAGCACCCATTGATCTTCAAGTTAAGGAATCTAGTACCCAGTGATCTTCATGTTAAGGAATATAGCACCCAGTGATCTTTATGTTAAAGAATCTAGCACCCAATGAACTTTATGTTAAAGAATCTAGCACCCAGTGATCTTTATGTTAAAGAATCTAGTACCCAGTGATCTTCAAGTTAAGAAATCTAGCACCCATTGATCTTCAAGTTAAGAAATATAGTACCCAGTGATCTTCATGTTAAGGAATCTAGCACCCAGTGATCTTTATGTTAAAGAGTCTAGCACCCAGAGATATCCATGTTACAGAACCTAGTACATGCCCTTTCCCTACAGCATCCAGACAGCATGCGTGTACCTGCAGTAACTGTCATCTGCTGACCATTTTGCCTGCTATCTGCTGCAAGAGAGACACCTAATGACACCCTCCTATTTTTAGGGCTGCAGTGCGCAGAGTCCTGCAGTCTTATTGCTTTCAAAAAAAGAGGACTCTGCATTCTTTCCTTCCTAACAACTGCTGCATCACAGATCCCTACACAGTCTGTGAACCCCCCCCGCTGTGTCAATGCGGTCTTCTCATAGGCACTATTTTTTGTTATGTGGGATGGTGGTCAGGGGCTATGTAGTTTGATATTAGATTGGCTCACATTACTAAGAGTCCTGGCTTTCTTTCATGCTTAGATGTCTGCATCAGCGGTGGGTGATGGGGGGGTGGGCTGCTTTACTGTGACATCACTCCCGATTTCTTATATCTTTGATGTTAAGTGTGTGGGTGTGTTGGGGGAGGGGAGAGTAATAACTATTGGATTTCAGTTTGGAAGGGTGGAGAAGTTTGATGCTATTGTCATTTGTACTTGTAATATGATCTATGGTTGCACTGTCTCAATACTATATATTTACATATAAGTAAAAGCTTATATATAAAAGGTTTAAAAAAAGAGAGCCATTCCAAACATTGAATTGGTACTAGATTCTATCACTGCTAAAACCTCTCATACTGTATAGAAGCAGAAGTATGCATTTTCTGTATCCATTTGATCCTGGAGCATAACGTGTTTTTTTTTTCGGCTGCAGTGGGTGTAGCCCTGCAGACGTTTTGCTTTCAGAAAAGAACTGACATTATTTTTGTGACTGTACAACATGATAAAATGTGAAAATGGTTTCCTTCACCCAAATGAGATTGCTGAAAATAAATAAAAATAAATCCCCAAGACTGAAAGACATCCACCCAACAGTAATCTCTGAGATTGCATCAGTTATAGCTCCATCAGTGACATATGTTTTTCAGAAATCCTTGGATAGTGGGGAGGTGGTTTCCGAATGGAGGAAGACCCATCTTGTACCAATATAAAAAAAGGAAAAAAGGATTCCCAAGAAAATTATAGACCAGTGAGCTTGACATCCATTCTGGGAAAGATATTAGAGGGAATAATTAAAGAACATATTCTTCAAAAACAATCTGAAAATCAAAATTTCGATCCTAACCAACATGGTTTTACAAAGGCAAGATCTTGCCAAACAAATCTACTCCAATTTTACGAAAAAGTAAGTAAGGCACTGGATGAGGGGAACACTGTGGATGTGGTACAAATGAAGTTTTCAAAAGCTTTAGATAAGCTTCCACATCCCAAGCTACTTGAGTTACTTTATGAACATAATATCCCAAATAATATTATCAACTGGATTAGATCATGGTTGGAAGATAGAAGGTAGAGGGTTACGTTAAATGGTGTGTTGTCAGATTGGATATCGGTGTCTAGTGGAGTGCCACACGTATAAGTATTGGGACTCTGTCTGTTTAATTTGTCTACATTCACCTTGCAGTGTAAGACAGACAACATTTGGGATACAAAATTTGTGGAAGACTGTCGAGTGGGTATCATTGTAAAATCAAAACAAGATCAAGACAAGCTGCAGCATTTCCTAGATTATATTAAGCAATGGACAGAAAAGTATAAATATACATTGAATGGGGGAAAGTGTATAGTGCTTCATATGGGCAAAGAGAAGTCAGGGTTTGGGTATGCAATGGGAAAGGAGCTACTGAAAACATCTGCAGCAGAAAGAGATTTGGGTATAATTATTAAAAATGACCTTACCTCTGGTACACATTACGAACAGATGATAAACAAAGCAAATAAGACATCAAATTGTATTTTAAGGCACATTGTAAGTAGAGATAGGGAGGTCCTGGTGCCACTCTATGGGTCATTGGTGAGAACTCAGCTTGAGTATTGTTCTCAAGTTTGGGCACCATATAAGATGGGGAGATTGAGAGAGTGGGGAAAGTACAGAGGAGAGCAACTAGAACAGTGAATGGTTTTGAGCGGATGACATATGAGGAGAGGATGAGGAAGCTAAATCTCTAGTCATTTACATATAGACATTGGAGAGGTGACAAGATCTTGGTATATAAATCAATGCAGGACCATAAGCTGAGAAAAGATTTGGGGCTGGTAGTAAAGCAAAAGAAATATAGCACTAGAACACATCATTTGCAGATAGATCAACAAAGATGGAGACTACTAAAATGTAAATACTGGTTTAGTCAGAGGGTAGTTCCCCACTGGATTGCACTTCTAAAAGTAGTGATAGATAGTCCTTCTTTAGAAATATTAAAAATTGTACTGGACACCTATAGTCAAAATAAAATGTATGAGTTTTAAATTACAAACATTCTATTACAGTAGGGTATACAGCAAGCAAAATGGGTTTAGGTTCAGATGATGCTTTGTATTGACTATGATGCTATGAGCTCACCCAAAGTTCAATTACCACACTGTCTGTAGGTAGTATAGTATTTGTAGAGCACTATTTTATCTTGGCTTGAGGTGTGAATGGAGCCCTTCCCTAATAGAGTGTGATGGTACATGCCACCACATCTACCCAACTCTCAGCATATGTTGTCCACCCGCATCATCCTATTCCCCCACCACCACTGCCACTTAGCTTAGGTTGCAGGACAGAATTCTGTCCACTCCCACTTCATCTACCTCCCTCAGCATATGTTGCTGAACCCTTAAAATAGTAGCATAGTATTTGACCCATCATACCCAACCCCAGCTAACCAGAGAAGGCATGGTAAATCATGAAGAAATGACACACTGTTGGTTTGAGGTGTAATGTAAATTTTTATAATTTTGCACAGTTCCATTCCTGTTTTCTTTTTGTGACTGCTGTAGTAGGAATCTGTAGTTTTGAAAGCATGCAAAAAGGTTGGAAGAAAGGTACAGAAGGTTGGTGTAAGGATTACTCCATTATGATGTGCTCATTGCTGTAATGATCCATAGTGCAGCAGTGCCATTCTGTACTGGTATGCCCTTACCCTGAAGTGAACAGGCACTGGAGGGGAACATAAAAAGCTGTTTCCCCTTCAAGATAAATCAGGAATGAAACAGGAGGCCTTTATTTCTCCTTTGGTGGAGAAAACATGTAGTTTAACTGATATTTTTTGAATTATTGTAGATGTCGTGACCAGAATGAGTTGTGTCTGGCTATATTGAATTAGGCTCCCAAAGTGGAGCTTCTTACAGATCAATAGTTTATATGTGGCAAGCAGTCACTCCATTCATGGGGCCTGCAAGTAAACAAAGTTGCCAAGTAAATTATTTTTTTTATAAGTACATACGAACATACGAATGTGCCTGCAGAAACAGACCACCTGGTCTATCTAAGTCTGCTAGAGTGTGCAGCCAACATCCCTAGTTTGCAGCTGTTCCCTCCCTTTGTCATCCCACTGTCACCCCCTCCCCACCCTCATTCTCCCTGTTCCCTGTTCCATACCCTTTTATGAGAGTTTTAAATAATTGTTTAATAATTACGGTCATGTACAAAATCTGACATCTACGGTATAAGACCTTCTTTGTTTTTTTTTATTTATTTCTGTTGCAGATTAATACCTTTGAGCTGGGATTATTTCTGTTGCAGATTAATACCTTTGAGCTGGGATTATTTCTGTTACAGATGAATACCTTTGAGCCAGAATGGCTCTTTTACAAAGGTTCCATGTTGAGTGGACTCAAGACAATAATTACAAAAGACAGATAGCATGGACAAATCAAGAAGAACAATTAGGTACAAAGCTGAATAAGCAAAAACAAGTAGAGAGGTAGTATGTCTGTAGGTAGTATAGTGTTTGTAGGGCACTATTTTATCTTGGCTTGAGGCGTGAATAGAGCCCTCCCCTAATAGGATGTGATGAAACATGCCACTGCATCTACCAAACTCTCAGCATATGTTGTCCACCCGCATCATCCTATTCCTTTGATAATAATAGTTACATGGATTTAGGAGTGCATTAAGGACATTCTAACACTAGAAACACAAAAATACAGAAATTGGCATTTGAGAAACAATCTGTTGCTAAATGCAACATAATGGGAAGGTAGCAGCCAGAGAGGGCTTTGTCACAAAGCAGTAACATGAAGTGATGGGAAGGGCACTGTTGCAATGCACAAGGTGTTAGCAATGAGCTGCAAGGGGCTTTGTCAGGAAGGAGACCTGGACACCCTGGAAAGGTGGTCTCACACCTGGAAATTAAATTTCAATATCACCAAGTGCAAGGTGTTACTTCTTGGGCAGGGAACCCTTAACACATGTACACCCTGGGAGGGGAGGCACTGGAGGCCTCAACAGGGGAAAAAGACCTAGTGGTCATGGTGGATGCATGTATGAATAACTCTGAGCAGTGCAGGAAAGCGGCTAGCAAAGCAAACAGGATGTTGGGATGCATCATAAGGGGGATCACCTCTAGGAGTAGGGAAGTGATTCTGCCATTGTACAATGAACTGGTTAGACCACACTTTGAGTACTGTGTACAGTACTGGAGACCACACTTGAAGAGGGACATACAGCTCCTGGAGAGGGTACAGAGGAGGGCAACTAAGATGATACTAGGACTAGGGGATTTGACGTATGAGGACAGACTTGAGGAGCTTGGCCTGTTTTCATTGGAGGAGAGAAGAGACAGGGGGACATGATTGAGGTCTTCAAGTACCTCAAGGGAATAAATAGGGTAAACACAGAGGATCTTTAGACTGAATCAGGAGGTATCACCAAGGGCATTGTTTGAAGTTGGAAGGTGGAAGGGGGGAGAGAGGTTCTTTTTTTGTTTTGTTTTAGTTGTTTAACCAGGATTAGCACACTAAGCTGAAAACTTTTTTGCAGAAGTGACCTGGGAGCATAGGGAAGTTAAGTGACTTGCTCAAGGTCAGACAGTATGCAAGTGGAAGCTGTGGGATTCAAACCCAGGTCTGGTCTGCTGGATGTCACTAGATTTGCAGCTCAGAGCCTTAAACCACTGCGCTATACTGCCTCTTTTCACTGAGAGGGTGGTGGATCCTTGGAATGCGCTGCCTGATGAGCTGGTTCAGAGATCCATAGTGGAGGGCTTCAAGAGAGGTGGGACAGACACAGAAAGCGGCTGTATCAGATGAAGGCCTGGCCCGGGGGTGGGGATGGATGATAGGGGTTTCTGGAACACAAGGGGGGAGGGCCTCTGTACCCAACTAGGGATCTGAGGTTCGAGCAGGCTTGATAGGCTGTAAGGCCTAATCTGCTGGCAAATTAGTATGCTAGTATGTTAGTATATTTAGAAATCAATGGGACATGTTTCTCCACACATTGTTATAGTTTTTCTTGTATTTTTATCAATGTTTCCTCTAGTGATTGATCATTTAGTTTCTGCCTCCACTTCCACTGCCTAAGGGACAGTATTATTTCCACATAATTTGCCCTTCTGTATTTTCTTATCTGTGTCATTCCCTTGATTTTCCTTATGTTTTCTAATATTTTGATTTTAATCATGTTAAGGTCACCTGTCCCTAATGGTTGTATTATGGCCACATTTTCCAGTTTATCCTCATGTCACTTAAAACCAAATCTAACACCTTGTCCCCTCTTGTGTTTTCCTTAACAAATTGTTCAAGATTATTAGGGAGGCAGTATTTCAGGACTCTATTCTTCCACTAACCTGTCCCACTAAATGAATTCCAATTTATTTTTGGAAAATTAATATCACCTAGTCTTATGTAATCATTACTAACTTCCTGATTTTCTATTGACTCCATGAAAATTAAGTTCTCTGCATCACATAAATTCATGGAATGGTAGCATAATCCCAGAGTAATGTCTTTATACATTCCTTTGATTTTTAATCAAGTTTGCTCTGGCTTACAAGTACCCTCTCTATCCTTGCATGTTTCCTGTGCCCTTAAGTGTGTTGCCACATAAAAAGCAGTTCCTCCCCTGTTTCATCATGTCTTGTGCTCTGAAAGAGATCATATCCTTGTATTGTATCTACCCAATCATCTGTTCTGTGCCAAGTTTCCATAATGCCACATATGTCTATTCTATCCTTACGCAAAATATATTTCAGTTCATCCATTTTGTGTTTTAAGCTTCTTGCATTAAGCAACAGAACCTTAATCTTTTTTCTATCAGAATTTTGATCCATTACTGTCCTTTTACACCTTTCATTAATTTTGAAGATTTAACCCCTCTTCCCCTAACTTTTAGTTTAAATTTGCTAAGATTTCTTCTTTAAATATTAGATCCAGCTCTCTACTACCTTTTTTAACAAGTGTAATCCATCATTGTAATATACTGTACAAGTTTATAGTATCTCTAAAAAACTCCCTAGTTCTTACATGCTGTATACCCTCCATTAGGCTCCACCTTCACATCCAGTTATTTATTCTAATTGCTTTCTGGTTTATTTCAGTACTGGCCCTGGGGATAGGTAAAATTTCTGAGAGGACTGTAATATCATTTACTTTCCTTACTTCTTTCTCAATTTGCATGAATTTAAGTAACATCTGGTCCTCTCTACCATGGACTAAATCATTTGTGCCAATGTGTACTAGTACTATTGGTTTGTCTTCCTCTTTCTTAACAATTTGAGGTATGAGTCTGCAAATGTCTGACAACCTGGCCACAGAGAAATAGGAACTTGCCACCATTTCATTATCAACTACCACCATGTATTTTATTATTGAATCCCCTAAAATAAAAACTCTCATTTCATCATCTATACCTCCACCTGAATCAGTATCCCAGTCCATCGGACTGGTATCTGGCTGGAACCCATTCTGAGAATTTGCCAAAGTTTTATCCTTTCCATTGTTCTCATTTGTTCTTCGATCTACACTTTGCTGTATTTGTCCACTTTCTACTGTTCCTTCGTTGTTTGTAAGTGCTTGATCTGCCCTTATCTGTTGTACATTTTCTTCCATGTTCTTTGTATTATACTGTGTTGCTCCCCTAATTTCCATTTCTCTAATCAATGGATCAAACCTATTTGATGAAATGGAAGTGGTCAATGTAGAATGCTGTATTTCTGTTTGTGCCAGGCATGGGATGACCTTTGGGGTGGAGGGATACCACAAGATGGCAGGGAATGCCTTATATGTTATGTCGCTCATTATCATAGTTTATGGTGGGGCAACTGGACTTTAGGGAAGGTTTTATGCATTGTGTTGCCTAGACTCGGATAGCATGGTTGTACCACTTGACACCAGGAAATGTATTTGGGTGTGCTTGGTATTGGGGGGGTGAGTGGGAATGGGACACCGGAGAATGCTTCTTATGTGACAGTGTACCAGATATCACCTTGCAAGAAGCTATCTCTGTTGTCTCTTGCCCCCTCACCATCTGATACCAATCACACCAAAATACAAAGCATTACCTGGCATCCAGTTGTTACACCCATGCTATCTGATTCTAGGTAGCACAATGCATAAAATATTCCCTGGTGTCCACATGTCCACTCATACAATCCAATACTGCATCACACAACACATAAGACATTCCATGGTATCTTGTGATTGTGCAAAATTGGAAAATTTCGCCCAACTAAATATTTCACGTAATTATAGCGTTTCACGGAATATTTTGCTGGGTGAAAAGTGAAATTTCGTCCTCTGTTGTGAGTGAAATTTTGCCCCTCAAGCTTGTGGAATTTCTCTTGCAGGTGAAATTTCACCTTCCGCAAGTGAAATTTCACCACTTGCTGTGAATTTTCACCACCTGTAGGAGTAATTTCTCCTCCCACGGTGAAATTTAGTGCCCACTGGCCACTTCCCACAGTTCTTCCTGGTGTCTAGTGGTTGCCCCACCCCTTGCTGCTCATTGGGCCAAATTATTTTCCCTGGTGGCCACTGCCCCCCCCCATGATCACCGGCTGTAATTCCATTAGATAGGCACCCCATTACCTTGGCCCCTGCCATTGACTTATTTAAAAACAAAAATTCAACCTCAACTCCCTGGTGTCTAGCAGATGCCCCACCTCATCATTACCTATCATCTCCAACCCAGCTCCCCCCCAGTACCCCGATTGGACCACCGGCACAGCCCTCCACTCACCTGAATGGCTGGCAGCCACACTGAGTGCTTGAATGAATGACGATGGCTCATTCATTGAAGCGCTCATTAGCACTCAGTTGGGCTGCCGGCTGTGGAGATGAGTGGAGGGCTGTGCTGGTGACACAATCGGGGTACTGGTGGGAGCTGGGTTGGAGATGCTAGGTAATGATGGGGTGGGGGTGGGGGTCCACTAGACACCAGGGAGTTGGGGTTGAATTTGTTTTTTTAACAAATGGCAGAGGGCCAAGGTAGTGGGGACAGGTGCCTACATAGAAACATAGAATTTGATGCAGATACAGACCTCTTGGCCCACCTTGTCTGCCTATTTCCCTAACTAATATGGATAAGCTTCAGATTCTAGTTAACCAACAGCCTACTTCATCCTACCCCCTCACTAGAATTGCTTTATGTCTGTCCCTATCTAATGAAATTAAGGCCGGTGATCGGCCAGGGGGGACCACTAGACACCAGGGAGTGGGGGTTGAGTTGTGTGTCTCACAGAGACACACCTAAGATTGTATGGTTGCGTGTCGGGGGTGGTGCTTACAGTTACTGCCATGCCATTTGTGGTGGTCAGCAGTGGTGAGTGAAATTGTGAGCAAAATTGTGAAATTTTGCCACAAATTCATGTAACATTTCATGCAGCGAAATTGCCAATTTCACCTCAATTTTGCTGGCAGCATTTTATTTTGCTGCATCTCTACCATGAAGTGCTTTATTGGTGCTGTATCTCATTATGACATGGCATGGGGGTGGGTGTCAGACACCATGGGATGCTTTATCTCCACTGTTGCAGGGTCTCGGATGACAGGTGGGTGACTGCTGGAGACCATGAAATGCTTTATTGGTGATGTCTCCTGGTATGGAATGACATTGGGATACTGCAGAACACCATGGAGTGCTTTATTGGTGCTGTATCCCATTACGACATGTCATGGGATATGTGTAGGACACCATGTGATGCTTTATTTGAGCTGTTGAAGGGTCTCAGATTGCAGGGGGTGGCTGCTGGACACCATGGAATGCTTTATTGGTGCTGTCTCCTGGTATGAAATGACATTGGGATACCGCAGGACACCATGGAGTGCTTTATTGGCGCTCTATGCCGTTACGACATGGTATGGGGGTAGGTGTCAAACACCATGGGATGCTTTATTATTGCTGTTTCCCATTACGTGACAACATAGGGGAGAAGCTACCAGACAAATGGATGGAATGAAGGAACAAGGGGATGATGGGGAGTGATGTGTTTGACAAGTGCAAGCTGTAGATAAGTATAATCAGAAATCCAAAACAATGGTTGCATTATTTTATTACAGAAGAATGACATTGAATAAGATAGCCAGGGACCACCAGGAGACCCAGAGAAAGACAGACACAACAGAGACACAGTATCAGAAAGCTAGAGACAGAGTTAGATTACAGATCCTGTGACAGCCAGAGATAACCCAGGGAGAAAGAGTGGGCAAGATAATTCACTGATAGGATCAGCCATAGAACTTGTAGACAAGGATATGCAAGATGCCGTATACAGGATCACCTGACCAGTGACAGAGAGCAGTCTCCACCGAGAAGTGTTCATCAACAAGGCAATGGTATGATACAGAGGACGACTTGGATTTTGGCAGTACATGCCAAACAAGCCACGGTGGAATGGGATTAAAGTGTGGGTTCTGGCAGATGCATATAATGGCCTTGGTGCAGATTTCTAGGTATATACTGGAAAGGTTTCTGGTACCATGGAAATGGGATCAGGAGAAAGAGTCATCAAGGACCTTACGAAGGATCTACATGGAAAAATGCACCATGTTTATTATGACAATTACTTCACTTCAGTACATCTGGTGGAAGACCATCTACAATGTGGAATTTACTCATGCGGCATGGTGTGCACAAACCAGATGAGATGGCTGACACAATTAAACAAGTTGACGAAGAAGAAGAACAGAAGGTACTGTGAACAAATGCTGAATGGATCACTAGTCGCCACCACCTGGAAGAACACTAAACCTGTCTTTCTTCTGTCAACAAACCATGACCCAACATCACCTGCAATTTCAGAGTCCAGAAGATGGAAAGACGGAACTCTTGCAAATGTTGCCAGTCCAACAGTTTACCAGCATGAATGGTGTGGACACCGCAGACCAGATTTGTACTTAATATCCTACCACCAGAAGATCAAAGAGGTGGTGGCTCTACCTGTTTTGGTTTCTGTGGGACATGTCAGTTGCAAACTATGTGAGGCTATTGAAGACTGGAAGGATGAAAAAACAGTCAACTGAGGTTCAAGATGGCATTATCAGAGTAACTAATAACTGGATACAATGACAGAAAATGAAGTGTCGCAGCCACTGGTCTTCAACAGGACCCTATTTGTGCTGGTCTTCACTATCCTGTCAAAGCGAGGAAGGTGAGATGCCATAATTGTGCTCTGAAAAAGAAGTGAGCTGAGCCATCATATGCATGTAGAACATGCAATGTCAACCTCTGTTGTGACTGCTTCACTGAGTATCATTAATTCAAGTGAACTACCGCATGAAGAGTGACAACTGACACGGAAGAAGTACCCTGAAGACTGAGATCACAAAGGGATCGAGATGTGAGGTGGATGTCAAATGCTGAGTGCCGTGCCTCAGAACGGAACATGCACTGAAGCCATCTAAGAGTGACAGCAGTAATGTATGTAATAGATACAGAGAGAATGGAGCAGAGAAAGAGTAGGGGTGCAGTTCATACAGGTGGAGCGGGGAGAGAGCAGTGCCTTTGCTAGTCATTTTGAAGAAATAGTCCTTTGTTGCTAGTGCTGTCGCTATGGGTGTGGTATTGTTTCATCTATATTATAATGGGCCTGCACATACAGAGTGTTGTAAGAAGGTGTGCAGTTATGAGCTTTTTTTGAAGACATACCTGTAATGTTAGTGCGGCAGTTATTTATTTGATTTCAACTATAGAAGTGTGAGTGGTGCCCTCAAACAGAGTGAACTTCTGGGTTGAGGCTAATGCATAGGACAGTGTAATATTAGTAAAATGCTATTTTTTTCTTGGCTTTTTAATTTGTGTATTTTCTTTGCTGCAAGTGGTGGGAGACACAGTGATAGCAGTACTGTACATCTAAGATACGGCGAGAATAGAGCAGCAAGAGAGCAGTGGTGCAGTTGAGACAGACCAGGAATGGAGCGGAGAGAGAGCAGTGGAGAATGAGTGAGAGATGAGGTGTGGGAGCAGTCTGGAGAGTTACAGAGGAGTTTTTACAGAAATTGCCAAGGGATCGATATGAAAGGTGGAAGTCAAATGCTGAGTGCCACATCCCAGAACATAACATGCACTGCAGCCATCTATGGTGGGAGAAAGGGCATGTGGTGGTACTGTACATAAGAGATACAGAGAGAATGGAGCAGAGAGAGAGCGGCGGTGCAGTTGAGACAGACCAGGAATGTAGTGGAGAGAGAGCAGTGGAGAATGAGCGAGAGATGAGGTGTGGGAGCAGTCTGGAGAGTTAAAGAGGAGTTTTTACAGAGATCACCAAGGGATCGAGATGAAAGATCGACGTCAGATGCTGAGTGCTGCATCCCAGAATGGAATGTGCACTGCAGCCATCTATGGTGCGAGACAGAGCATTTAGGGGGTCTTGGAGTTGCGTTGCAGAGTTCTCAGTGGAGAAAAGACAGATGATCAGAGCAGATAATGTGGTTCAGAGTGCAACAAAAAAGGGGAGCAGCTAAGTGTCCGTAGTTGTGGAGAAATAGTTCATTCATTGAAAGAAAATAAAGGTGAAGATAATTCATATGTGGAGTTGGAACCAAAAGGCAAATTTGCAGTGTCAGTTGCTCAGTAGGTAGCACACTCGCCTCTGAGGCCAGGAGATCAGAGGGCTGTGGGTTCAGTTCCCACATCTGGCACTTGGGTTAATATCCCACTACTTGCACTGTAGTGCAGCATGAGAGGGGTGCTGCACTTCTGAGGTGCCATCCTTCAGATGAGACGTTAAACCGAGGTCCCATCTGTCTGGATTGGTGGTAGTTCAGGTGAATGCTAAAGGTCCCATGGCACTTATCAAAAAGAGTAGAGGAATTTCCATGGTGTCCTGGCCAAATTTCCCTCATTCACTAAAAATAAAATACCACCAACAGCTTTATCTGGTTCAAGGTCAGTTGGTATTCATCTGTATCCCCCTTCCCTGGGTCGTGCTTGAAAATAGGCAGGATATGTCTAGTGCACTTACCCAGTCAAAAAAAAAAGCTAAATAAAAATAAAATAGGGAGCAGAAGATGCTTGGCACATAGTGTCTGGTAGTTTAATGGACAGGGTGAGCATTTAGAGACATTGGAGACATTGGGAGCATTACATCGATCTGGAATGGATGTAAAAGTTGGATCCTGGACACAGATCCCCACTGGATCTAGATTCCTGCTAGACGATGAGTGCAGAGTGCAACATCTCAGAACAGACAGCACAAGACTTACTTTGATATGGAATGGTGGCTGTGCTTAGCGAAGGATATTTTTTGTTGCTGTGTCCCAGTATGAGATGACATGGGGTGTCCATTATACACCATGGAATCCTTCTTTGTTGCTGTTTCCTGGTATGGGATGGCATGGGGTGTCCATTGAACACCATGGAATGCTTTTTTGTTGCTATTTCCCAGTATGGGACAACAGGGGGTGTCCATTGGACACCATGGAATGCTTCAGTGGCACTGTTTCCAGGTATGGAGACTGAGATGGCTGAGGGATCAAGATGCAAGATAGGTGGGAAATGCCTTGTGCTGCATTCCAGAAAAGTAGGCACAAGGTGGAGTGTTCAGAGACACAACTGACACTTCTGATTGATCAGGGACACAACTGACACAAGACTAGTCTGTAATTTCCTGCACTGTTCTCTGGTATGGTATGACATGGGGTGTCCATTGAACAACATGGAATGCTTTTTTGTTGCTGTTTCCCCATATGGGATGACTTGGGTTGTCTATTGGACACCATGGTATGCTTTTTTGTTGCTGTTTCCCAGTATGGTATGACATGGGATGTCTGTTGGAGATGCAGGGCCAGTTTTTCCTCATCCACCAAGTCTTCAGCCTGCAATGCTCCAAATTCTGACAACTGAAATTTGCCAACTTGAGATTTGATGTGAAAATGGTTGAAGGCTGAGAAAGTAGTGACAGTGGCTGAGTGATTGGTGGTGGTGAATAATGTAGTCACTGTGTGGATAAATGGGGTATCATGTAATCACTATGGTAATAACTCTAAGTTATTCACACAGTGCTTACGTCATACTCATTTATTCACACAGTGACTCAGGTAAATGGAGTAATGTGAAGGTTTTTATCTTGATGCCTGTTGCATAAATTTGACTAGGTTATATTGTGCCCCTGCAGCTACATTCTGCTATGTAATTTTGTGTATTGATTTTTGCATTCATCAGTAGCAGGATGTGAGCCCTGCAGCTACATTTGGGTTTGATCTACCTGGTATGGGGCCTTTCATGACACAGCAGTGGCACCCTAGCATGGCAGCTATATTAGGCTTCAGTCTGTGTGGTTTGAGACCTGTCATGCCCAAGAACCAACACCCTACTCATGCAGCTACATTCAGCTCTTGTCGATGTGGGAAAAGCCCTGGCATGCTCCAGTAGCAGCACCACTGCCCTGCTGTACATTGAGCTCTTGTCAATGGGGTATACAGCCTGGCATACCCCTGTAGTAGCCCCATAGCCCTGCAGTTATATTGCCAGTAATAGCCACTAGCTCAGTTCTACTTCCTGCAATACCCATGAGAAGGGTTCTAATGATTGCTATAATACATTTGTTTTTGCTCAGATATGCAGTCTACTGTGAAGAACATTTGGATCTATGGGCACTCCTTTGTACATTGGGCAAAGCATTGGGAGCAGTCTCAATTCTGTGGACCAGTCCTGACCTTCAACAATGCTTCTGCACCTGTGCATTGGATAGGACACAGGGACATGTGTTGGGGTCAACTGGAACCAGTATTCCATAAGGAGTGCGGGAAGGATTCTGATTCGGACATCATCATGACCCACTTGGGAGGAAATGATTTGGGAGTGAATTCTTCAGTGGTACTTATGCTTAAGATGAAGGCAGACATTAGTGAGATCAGGCACTGTATGCCGAGGACAACTATCATCTGGTCACACATCATCCAGTGAAGGCAGAGGCAGAGTGTTGAGAATTTGAAGGCGATGGACAGGATGAAGAGAAAGATCAACATTGAGATGGCAACATTTATGAGAAGATTTCCAGGTGGCATGGTCAACCACGATGACATCATGCCTTGCTACCCGAAACTGTATCAGCATGATGGAGTCCACCTGATGGATTGGAGATGCGACATGTTCACCAATGACATGAAGATGGCTATAGCTCCGTTCTTATAGAGGTATGCCAATTATATCAATACAAATACTTTATGTGCCCTCATTGATAGTCATTATTTTAAATCTGACTTTGTAAATCTACAGGATTGAAGCAGCATCGAGTGGAGGTGGATGAGGAGAGCAGCACAGATGATATAATATGCATGGAATGGTTTGTAAGTATAGATTATCATCATGCAGTGTGAGTGCTTCAAGTGAAGGAGTAAAGCAAAATGGATAAGATATGGTGAGTAATAAAAATATGTATGTGTAATGTAATAAAATAATGCATTGTAAATGTTTTTAAATACTATTTGTAAACTGTAAGGTATACCAGATTGTTATGTTGGCTGCCTGTTAATTACACTGTGAAAGGTGTAATGCCCGCCCCCCCATGGTGTGGTTAACTGATAAGTAGCATAACACTGAGATATGCTTTATTGCTATTTAGGGCAAGATCTAGGTTTCCTTCCATCCAGCAGTAAGGATGTCTGGAGTACCAAGATTCAAAACATTTGCCAAGGACTTAGATTTGTGCCATGAACTACAGTCAGGGCCTGGTGTGTGTGTAGGATGGCATCTGATCTTTCGTCCTACATACGGTTATTAGTGGTGATTGATAATAGTGAAATTATGCCACTGGCTTTGTGTGGAGATTGATCAAGATTTTCTTCCATATGGCAGGATGAACATCAGGAGGATAAACACATTTGTCAAGGATTTTGATTTATGTCGTGATATAGTCGGGGCCCCGAGTGTGTATGTAGGACGGCATCTGATCTTTCATCCTACATACTGTTAATAGTGGTGATCAACTATTGTGAAGTTCCACTGCCAGCTTTGTCTGGAGGTCGATCAAGATTTTCTTCCATCTGGCAAGATGAACATCAGGAGGATAAACACATTTGTCAAGGATTTAGATGGCCCGGTGTGTGTGTGGGATGGATCTTTCAACTGACACATGATTATTAGTGGTGATCAATATTCATGAAATTACACTGCCAGCTTAGGAGGGAGGAAGATCTAGATTTTCTTCCATTTGGCAGGGAGACCTACTGCATGAGGAGCCAAGTGCAGCAAACGGAATAACGTTAGTGCTGATTGTCTATGTCAGTTTCAGTCATCTAAGTCAAAATGAGTGTTAAAAATTCGACCATAGATAGATGTTGTGAATTTTTTGGGATCTTCACCAAATGAAAACACAAAACACTGAGCTAAAAATGTTCAGTGAGTGGAACAAATATAATGACTAATGGACAAGTAAATGTAAAGGGAGACACTTGATGAGAGACAAGAGATCGAGGTTAAAATGGGTTGAAATGACAAGCTGGGTATATTTAGTTGGTAGCGCACACACACAGACACACACACACAGAGGACACAAATTACGGCAACACATTAGGAGTAGGAATGATCGTTAGTGTTAGCCTTATTTCACTCAACACACCAAGTGGGTCAAAAGGAAAGAGTTAGTGGAAGCACGTCAATTAGTACATTTTGCTGACAGCCAGCACATGTTATATTTGAGACAGTGTTGTGACGGTTTTCATCAATTTGACAATTTACTGGTACTTGACATTACAGTATGTATTATATGCTGAACATATCTCACCCTGGCATCTGACATATAAATCTATCATTTTCACCAGAACAGATCCATAAAAGACTGTGTATGAGCAATCCTACACAAAAATGCTATTAATCCATCGAGACATGACCGGGTAAAACAAGAACCCTCGAGACCTCGAGATTACAGTTCAAATGGGCTGGTGAGCACAGAAATCTCAAAATTCAGAAAATAGTGTGGTTTCTGTAACACAATATTTTATAGTGCACTAGACATCAGTCACCTCCTGAATACAAAAACAAAATCCCATATTTGCGATGAAGACTTTGGCGCATCTTGTGCTCAGTGGCATACCTGAGTGTCCGATGTAAGGACAGTACACATAGTAAAATCTCACCAAAGCTACCTGGTGCAATTGGACTTTGCTGCAACCCTTACATGGACATAAGTTGTGTCTCTGTAAGTGGACTTTGAAAATTAGGCCCACTGTCTTTTCCACAGCTGTGATTATTTATTGTCTATACAGTAAAGTTATTTGACAAATGTATGGCAAAAACACCAGAGGTTGTGTGTGTTTTTTTATCTTTATTATTTTACTGTTTTTATTCACTCATTCACATATGTGAGTGGGTACTGGAATGTTGCAAGTTCTTCATCTATCCACATGGGTTACTTCCATCACTGTTGACGCACAACCACAGTTTCAGCACCTGAAATGGTAAGAAAAACTGTTACATTTTGTCTTCTCTACTAGCCTAGTATGTGTGTGTACTAAAGCTGGCATTGATATGTTATTAAATTATCACAAAAAGGTTTGCACTGAATTTTTTAAATACGCAAAAAAATCTAATTTGGGGGTATTTTGACAATAAAACAAGAAGAAAAGCACTTGTCATCGATTGTTTAGCACCGTTACAAGGATGATTCCTTGCTAAGCAACTTTGCCACTCATACTATGTGTGTAACAGATACGGTTCAAGAACTATTCGCATTTGTTTATGGTGTGAAATGTGTTTTTAACACTTTTTCCTCATCAAGCCTTGCACAGCAAGTTGAATAAAAACAATAAAAAATATATTTTTGAATTTAAAAAGAAGTTATTTTTTGGCACAAGTACTTTACTACAATTCTGATATGTATTTGTGCTAAATATAGCATTGAAATGATACACATTTATCACAAAAATAAGGTTTACTTTAAAATTGTTCTAACTGTGTGGTATTTGGCAATCAAAAAAATTAAAGTACTTGTCATTGATTGCTTAGCACCGCTAGAAAGATAATTTTGTGCTGAACAACTTTGCTGCTTGTACTATGTGTGTAACATTAATGGTTCAGGAGATATTCGCATTTGTTTATGATGTGGTGTGTTTTTTACACTTTTTCTCATCTAGCATCGTGGAAGCAAGTTAAAAATAAACTATAAAAAATATATCTTTGGATTTAAAAAGTTGTTCTTTTTGGGCACAAGTACTTTACCACAACACTGGTATGTATTTATGCTAAATCTGGTATCACAAAAATAAGGTTTACATAACATTTTAAAAATATAAAAATCAAATGTTGCGGTATTTCAGCAATTAAAAAAGTAAAGCATTTGTCATCAATTGCCTATCACCGTTAGAAAGATAATTTCATGCTGAACAACTTTGCTAAGCTTACTATGTGTGTAATATTTATGGTTCAGGAGATATTCATGTTTGTTTATGGTGTGGTGTGGCGTGTGCTTTACACTTTCCCACATCTAGCCTCACGGTAGCATGTTGAATAAAACAATAAAAATATATTTTTTTATTAGAAAAGTTGTTTTTTTGTGCATAAGTACTTTACCACAAGCCTGGTATGTACTTGTAGTAAATCTGGCATTGATATGATATAAATTTAACACTAAATGAAAGTTTACATTGAATTTTTAAAAATAAAGAAAATTCATATTGTTCAGTATTTTGGCAATAAAAACAAAAGTAATTCACATGCCATTGATTGCTTAGCACAGTTATAAAGGTAATTATATTCTGAACAACTTTGGCACTCATACTATTTAAGTAACAAGGTTCAGGAGATATTCACATTTGTTTATGGTGTGGTGTGTATTGTATCCTTTTTTCATCTAGCCTCACAAAAGCAAGTTGAATAAAAACAATTTAAAACATATTTGTTTATTGCAAAAGTGGTGTTTTTTTTGGCATACATAATCACAATCATGATATGTATGGATACTGAATTTGGCACTGATATGACAAACATTTATAATAAAAATAAAGGTTGCATTAAATTTTCAATGAAATAAATGAGATTTTTGGGTATTCTGGCTATTATAAAAACATAACTAAAGCATTTGAAATCACTTGCATAGCACCATTAGAAAGACAGTATTGTTCTGAACAACTTTGCTGCTTGCACTGTGTGTAGATCCTATGGCTAAGGAGATATTAGTGTTTATTCATTGAATGATGCATGTGGTGAGAATTTTGCTTAGAATGTCCAGGATGCACTGTGAGGAGTACAGTATGTAGCACACAAGGGGTAGAACATTCAGAGAGCTGCTTAGGAGCCAATGAGTAAATGTTTTTCACAGACAAGTGTAATACCATTTGCAACACCTTTACGCCCTCGAGAAGGTGCAAAGTATGTGGCACACGGAGTGGGTGGCTAACTGAAAGCCTAATGGAGATGATGTATCATAGAGACAAGCTGTGGCATAAGGCCATAGCCTCATGAATAGCTCATGACATGCAACAGTAGTGTAAAGCAAGGAACAAGTGCTTCTATACCATCAGGGAGCCAAGGCCAAACACTACAAAGAGCAACTAGATAAAACTTGGGATAGCGGTTAAAGGTTTTGGGACAACATTAAACAGTTGCTAGGTAAAGCTGATAAGAAAGTACCCTCTATTCTTAGCCTTAATGGTGCCACCACACTAGATCCTCTAGCCATCGTTAACTCTTTCAATGCTGCCTTCACAGATTTGAGCTCTGTCCTCCCTCACAATTGCCGGAATGACTCTGTGGCTGTGGGAGACAACATTGCCTCACTTAACAACCACCCAAAATTGTATTTCAGGCACGTCTCAGTAAAGGATGTTAAGAAATACATAAAAACAGTGCTTGGAAAAACAAGAATAGGTATGGATTTAATTGACATGAAGATGGTGGGACTCACTCTTGATGAGATAGTCATCCCAATCACAAAAATCTTCAACAAGTCCTTCTCCTTGTGAATATTTCCTGCCCTGTGGAAGCAGAAATTCATCACACCAGTGTACAAAAATGGTAACCTAGCTTCCACAGCCAACTATGGGCCCATATGCATATTGTCCCCCCTCTCTAAAGCACTTGGGAGAACAGTGGCAAACAACCTTACCGAACACCTGGATAAATACAACCTACAGTGTCCTCAGCAGCATGGCTTCAGGAAAGGTCACAGCACCACCACAGCCCTAGTCGAATTCATGGACTTTGTTCACCAAGCTATGGATGATGGAAGCCTTGTGGGGTCCATTTTTATTGACCTAATAAAGGCATTTGATGCAGTCAACCATAAGATTCTCCTACAACTGGCAGATTTGGGTCTGTCACCAGCCTCTGTGGACTGGTTTCGTGACTATCTAGCCACCAGGAACAAAGGGTAAAGATTATAGCAGTGCTATCTACTACCAGAGAGGTATCCCTAGGCATCCATCAGGGATCCATTCTAGGTCCAGTACTGTTATAAACAGACTCCCTTCATCATGCCCCAGTAGAGTCATCTGTTATGCAGATGATGTTGTAATTCTGAGTCAAAGCTGAAATATAAGTGAACTGGCAAGTAAACTGCAAAATTCTCCTCAACTACTGCATGAAAAAACCAAGGTGATGTTACTAATCAGCCCCCACCTTAGGAAAAGAATCCCACGTTGACCATCACCAACAACAAGAACACCCCACTCGGGCAGGTACAGGTATTCAAATACCTGGGTGTTCACATCAACAAATCCTTCATCTTCTCCTATCACATCGATCACATGGTAAAAAGAATCAACGCTAATTTTGAAATCTTGTATAGACACAGGAAATACCTCACGCCGATGCCCTTCATCTATTGGTCATGAGTTCTGTACTGTCAGTGGTTAATTATGGCCTGGTGGTATACAGCACAGCATCTGATACTGCTTGAAAAAGGATCTCCACTGGTTTAGATAAGGCCTGCAGGCTTGTCCTAGGGGCTGACAACCAACTGCACACATACCTTATATATAATCACACAGACTGACTCAACCTTAGGGACAGGATACAATTCCAGGCCTGCAGCCTAGGCAAAAAAGCCCTGCTAGCTCTTGTACCACCTTGCATCCAACAAATGTTCCAGACAACTAGTTCCCAGTACAATACTCGTGGGACTTCATATTGCACTTTCAAGGTACCTTTCAGAAGAACATCCCCGGATCAATGCTTCTTCTCCTACAAGGCTCCACAATGGTTGAATTATCTCCCAGTCCACACAACTAGCTTACAGAGCCTGAGGATCTTTAAAACATAACTTAAACAGCACCTTGCCAACTTATCCACTTGCAACTGCTTGAAGTAATACCTACTTCTCTATGGGAGATCCAACCGAGGCTGGCCTCTCAGGCCATGCCACTTGCTGGTTCCATGCCTACCTGGTAGGTAGATATCAATCAATGAAATTGGCCCTCGCATATCTTCCCCCCCACCAGTCAATATGGGGGTTCCCCAAGGCTCAGTCCTGGGACCTCTGCTTTTTTCAATATTCCTAAATGACCTCCCGCAAACCTGCACACTATCATCCATCCAAATGTACGCAGACGACACCATACTGTATGCCTCCAGCCCTTCCACTGGGGTGGTGTCAAATGCATTTCAGTGAGATTTCAATGCTATTCAGAATTGGAGCCTGTCAAACAAGCTATCCCTAAATACAAAAAAAAGTCACATTCACTTTTGGGTCACGTTCGCGACTCTCCCACCTAGTGTCTCGCGCTTCTTTCCTTACCCTAGATGGGACCCCCCCTTGAGTGCTGCACCTCATTCAGATACCTGGGAGTCTGTCTTGACCAATACCTGGATTTCTCCACCCATATCGAATCCTTACACAATAAGTTGCATCCGAAACTTGGTGCCCTATATCGCAATAAGGACTACATGCCAAAACAGGTCAGGAGGGAAATTATTCAAAAAATGATCCTGCCCATACTTGATTATGGCGATGTGGTTTATGGTACAGCATACCTATCTAACCTGGCCAGCCTGGACACTCTTTTCCACTCCTTCTGTCACTTCATCCTGGAATGCCCCCCAGTGACCCACCACTGTGATCTGTACAGGGACCTAGCACTGCTCTCACTCATGACCCGCAGACAAATCCACTGCTCCAGGCTCATCACCAAATTCTGGTCACAAACCCTTCCCCCTTATCTCAATTCCACCATATCGGCTCAGCCTTCCCCCTCCTACTCACTCAGAAGCAATGACTCCAGGCTTCTCCAAGTCCCCTTCATGCATACCTCCAAGGGTCAATCGGCTTTCAAGTATCGCATGCCCAAACTATGGAATGACTTGCTTGCTGATATCAGGAGCTCCACGAACCCCAGGCATCTAAATCCACTACTCTACACACACTTCCCTGCCACATGCACATGCACGCAGCAGCCATAAGCACTAGCCCACAGTTACTGCTAACCGGTAGTCATGCCAAATCTCATATCCGACACTGTAGGACACAAAAGGTTAATTAGCTGCTCTGCTCTCTATTGATGTGAAAATGTAAATCTTATGAAAACAGTGTCCTCTGTCAGCTGTTCCGCAGCCCGCTGGCTGTAAACTATTACACTATGGAAATATCTATACTGTAATGTTTTAAGCATCATCTGTTCACCACTGTATTTATCTGTACTGCATGTAATAATCAATGTTCCCCTATCTCCCACCTCCCCCAGGTCGCATCTGGAAACAAGTGGTACTCCACTCAGTATGCCTGCCTGGTTAAACTCTTAAATAAATAAATAAATAAATACTTAGTAGCAGCATTTAGCCTTTCACACCAGCCACCCCTTCCTATAGTAACAACCCTTACTCACAGCACTATAACCCTTACTCACAGCACTTGCCTTGTGAGTCTTTAATCCCCCACCCCATCCCTTAGTGTATCTTAAGAACCCCCTACAGTCCAGCCTTGGGCCTCACCATTTATGCCTGTGTGACTGCTCCTCCCACTACCCTCTCCCTGCTTTTCACCCAACTTTTCCCTGGACACTTCCCCTCCCATCTCACCGCTCCCCCAATCCTACATAGCTATAGCACTATCTAAGCTCTGACAAAGCCTTCCTCTGGCATCACAGGGTTTCTCTTTCTATCTCTATAAACCTTTATATTCTTTCCCATACTCCTTTAATTAGGATCATATAGTAGTCTAAACTCTTTACATATTATCCCTCTGCTATGTACACTAGAATGTATAAACAACTCTAAAGTCTGTAACTGAGTGAAATTATTGTTTGGAACCTTGCCAAGTGACCTTGTAATTGATTCTTGTGACATTGCTATTTTTCTGTATTGTGTGTCCTGTCTAGATGTGGAACCTTTGTAAATGAGCTTCCAACTCAAAGCTTGTTTCCAAATCAATAAACTTCAAACTTCTTGCACAACTTGGCCAGTAAAGCTCATCCCCTTGTCTGAGTCAGTTTCAGGAGGTAGTGCCCTATCTGGTGAATACTTTTTTACACCAGAATTTTTGCAGTGGCTTTGGCAGAATTAGCCTTACAGGAGAAGGCCTCAAACCATTTGGAAAACAGATCAGTGATGACCAATACATACTTGTTGTTTCTGCTAGGGGTAGGCAAAGAAACATAGAAACATTGAAGGTGGTGGTAGATAAGGACAGTGTGTTCCACCTAGTCTGCCCCTTTTCCCTACCTAATGCAATACTGCAGACCCTATTTCATCTACTGCGTACCCTCTCTTCCCTACTGCTAGAGTACTGTTATGTCTCTCACATACATTCTTGAATCCCCAACTGTTTTTGCCCCAACCACCTGTGCAGGAAGGTTGTTCCAAGCATTCATTACTTTTTATATGAAATAGTACTTCCTCACATTGCCTCTGAGCCTATGACCCGCCTCATATCATGCCACTTTGTTATTGCACACCTTCTTTTCTGAATGATGCTACCCTACAGTACCTTGTTTATACCCCGATGTACTTAAATATCTCTGTCATATCCCCCTCTCTCTCCTCACCTACAGGGAATACATATTGAGGTCCTCTAATCTTTCCTCATATGACTCTTGGTGCAGTCCTTGCACCATTGTTCCCCTTCTCTGGACTGCCTCTATTTAGTTTCTGTTCTTCTGGAGATGTGTCCTTCAAAACTGAACACAGTACTCCAGATGAGGTCTCACTAGTGAGCTGTACAGTGGCATAACCACCTTCTTTTCTGTCCTGGTTATACCACTTTCTATTCACCCTAGCATCACACTGGCTCTACCCACAGCCTTCTCACATTGTTTGGTTACCTTTAGGTCATGAGATATGATTACCGCAGGTCGCTTTCTTGATTGGTGGCCATTAGTACCTCTTCCCCCACCTTGTACTCATCTCTTGGATTTCTATACCACAAATGCAGGATTTTGCACTTCTTTGCATTGAATCTTAGTATATGTCAAACATCATACTTACAGCATCCAAAGACTTCAATCCTGGCATTCTCAGTCCCACTAGTCAGAACACCAATGTTTATCTTAAAATGTTTAGCTCATCATCCCTTGCATATGCATTTTGTTCTTAGCTCATGTTCTAATAGTTTAGCAAAAAGTTTTGGTTTATTATTTATTCTGAGTTCCAGATAGATGTGCACTTAGCCATAAAGGTCATATTTCTAAATTTTTTATTTTTGGTCTTGCGAATCTGCATTGGGAATGTCTTTAATTATATCTGTGCCTCTATTCAGTTTTACCTAGTTAATCCATCAGGTATTTTTTGATTACCTGAATTCAATACTCTGTAGAACTGATTTGCCCATGTCTCTCTTCTTCTTTTATTTTCAGGGGTTAACCACCCCAATTCTTGGTGCATGTTGCAATGGTGATTTTGAGCATTGCACCTTAATATAAACCTTGCCAAATTACTATAGATAATATCCACCTTGTTTTTGTTTTTTGTTAACTCTTTTTATCCCCTTGGCCCAAAACTCTCTCCAGTGTGGGCACTCGAATGCACATCCATCCCGTTCAGCCATTGAGTCAGTCCTGCCATCCGGTTGTCCAAGCTCCACAGCCACTCACACTGGTCTCCTGGAATTAAGCCCCCAGGGGTGAGACCATCCTTTCTCCCTGGACAACCTTTCTGGAAATCTGGTCAGGTAATCGGAGGTGGATGGAGCACAACAGGCAGCTGCCGCACATGGCATTGGATGAGGGGTGGTGGTCACTGGCCCACCTTCGCCTACCAGAGCCAAGGGTTTTTTCTCTTAGCATTTCCCCCTTGAGCTCGGACATGCAATCATGCCCAGCTCAGTGTGTGCTCACTCCTGCGAACACCTGAAAGACTTCCACCACAGCTCTTCCCTCTAAGCAGCAGCAGCAGCATGTTGCTGCGAGACCCCCAGTTACCGCTAGAGGCTGCTAGCACAGCAGATTGTACTGAATCCCCTTCCTGGAAAAGGAGAGCAGTCCCTGGGATGCTCGATCCATCCCCATCACTGCTGACCCCGACGACCCATGCTCGTTCCCAAACACAGGTCACCGGAGTGGCGCGAGGTGTGGTGTCCAGCACCTCAATCCTCAGCGCCATCAGGTTAGCCCTTATCCATCTTTTTCAGTAGGGTTTTACTGGCCAGCCCATAAATGTGGCTGCCATAATCTATATTTGGTATAGGTAACTGGTTAACAATATCTGTACGCATTGATTTGTTCATGCAGCAGCTAGATCTGTGGAAGGCTCCCAGTTTTTGTTTACTTTCCCTATCATGTCTAAAATATGGAAATCGAATTTTAATCTTTCATCTACCCACACCCCTAAATATTTATACTGAGATTCTTGACCCAGAGTTTCGCTTAAAAGGGTTTTATATTAATTTCCTATTTTGATTTTTTGATTTTTCCTTCAATGATGGATTAAAAAGCATGGTTTTAGGTTTCTTTTTTACTATTTAGGACTAGCCTTGATTGAGCTATTTCTCTAAGTTTGTAAAATCAAGTTAGAGTTCTAGTTCCACAATATCAACAGTATTTCTACTAGCTAACAAAACCATACTGTTTGCATACAGTTTAAGAGTTGCTAGGGTTGCTATTTTTACCAAATAATTTATATACATCAAAAATAGCGTAGCCCCAAAATGGAGCCCTGAGGGACTCCTCCTAAGATTTTTGCCTTCTTTGATAGGGTTTCCCTAATCTGGACTTGCTGAACCCAATTTATTAGGTAAGAGTTAAACCATTTTGATGTTTCATTATCAATTTCAGAGGATCCCAGTCTTTGAATTTGTATTCTGTGGTCCACAATTTTGAAGGATTTGGATAAATCCATGAACACTGCACCCACCACCCTTCCTCCATCCATCTGGGATGCTACTGTGTCTATAAGATTGGTGAGTGTGGTGTCCATGGAGTGCTCTTTCCAGAATCTGGATTGGGAGCTGGTTAGTGAGGAGCACTTTTCCAAATACTCAGTTAACTGCCTCTGGACCAGCCTCTCCATTACCTTCGACACCGTGGTTAACAGGACTATGGGCCTATAGTTAGTAGGTACAGTTGAATCCCCCTTTATGGACTGGGATTATTTTGGCCTTCTTCCAGTCTTTGGGGAAATGTCTGTCTGTTAGGCGCCAATCAAAAAGTTTAGTTAAGATTGAGGCCACTATTTCTATGGCGTCTTTTAACAATCAATTTTCAATGGCATCAGGGCCTTAGACTTTATTTATTTTTAGTATTTGTAGCTCATTTTTGACTTTATTGCATGTAATAACTTTAAATCTAAAATTTGGAGTGTCCAAGGGCCTTGCAGAAGTTTCAACAAGGTCCCTTCCAAGATCACAATTTGGGATATCAATATCTGGTAGAGTAATGAATAATAATTTAATATAGTTGCTGATACAATAGTAGTTTGAAGCACTCCCTTATTTTAATTTGAATTGGGAGTTTATTTTCTACTGGTTTTTCAAATGATCTAATCAGGGCCCAATATTTCTGAGGGTCAGTTGTCTCTGAGATTTTTTTTTTGTAGTGCATCTTTTTGGAATTCTAATTTTTTATCTTACAGCATTCCTTTCCTTTTTATAAGTTTCCTAATCATCTGCCTTTAATGTTTTATTTGCCTTTTTCCAAAGTTGATTTTTTACTCTAATGTCTCGCTTTAACTTTTCTGAGATCCATGGTAAATGATCCTTCTTTGTAGAAAATAATTTAAAGTGTTCTTCTTAGCCATATGCTTCACGAAACAGCTTAGTGAATTCTGTAACTGACAGATCCAAATTTGGAATAAAAAACAGTCTCTCCCATTTTACACCTGCTAATTTATGTAGCATACAAGTTTGTCATCTTATTTTAGGATTTTCAATCGTATGTTTTCTACAATTACTCTGGGATATTTCACAGAAACATGCGATGGAACAGTGGTCCTCTAAAATACTTCAATATGTTATACAGTTCTTCACAGGCAGTGCTTATATGACCCATTTCATTCAATCATGCAGTGACTCCATGGCATCTGGTGTCACCTCATCAATATTTCTGAAAAGTAATTGAAATGAGGAGGTGGGGGGAGCTCTGAATATTCCTGTTTGTACATTATGGTGTAGCTGAGTGTAACAGACAGCATCTGTACATCATGGTTGGTGTAGGGGCTTATGCACACTCATTATTAAACTAGACGTCAGCCGAGCACCTTAATGGGACCATATCCTTTCAGTTTACACCTGTCCCTCATTTAGCCATACACAACTCACCTGTCGCTGTGCTAGTAAAAAGTTTAGTCATCTTCATGTGTAGATAAATATATCACAAAGACAGTCATACATACACACATACAAAAACACCAGCAGAAACAGGCCTAACAGTCTATCAAGTCTGCTCCATTGTGCAGCTAGCCCCTCAACTTGCAGCTGCCCCACCTCCTGCCACTTCTCTTAATTACCCCTTCCCTCACTCTGTTCCACACCCTCTTAAAACTCCCCAATATACTACTGACTCCCAGCTCTTCAGGCAAGGCATTCCACTTATCCACCACCTGTTCAGTGAAAAGGTATCTCCTGATTGCACTCCTGAATCTTCCCCCCACCCATCTCAATTTATGCCCCCTTGTGTCCCTCCCACTTCTAATCTGGGGATCCTCTATGTGTCAGTTTTGTTAATCCCCTTTAAGTATTACAAAGTTTCAATCATATCCCCCCATTCCTCCTCTCCTCCAGTGAATACATGTTCAGCTCACCCAGCCTGTCTTCATAGGACATACCCTCCAGATCCTGGATCATCTTTGTCACCCTGCACTGTATCCCTTCTAAAAATCTGGTGCCTTTCTTCAGAAATGGGCGCCAGTACTGCACACAGTATTCCAGGTGCTATCTGACCAGTGACCTGTACAGGGGAAGGATCACCTCCATATTCCTGGAAGAGATACCTCTCACTATACACCCCAGCATCATGTTGTTTTTTGCTGCTGACTTCCTGCACTGTGCTGAGTTGTTCATATTCCTCGTTATAATCACCAAGAGATCTTTCTCCTCCCCAGTGCTTTTTAACTGAACCATTCCAAGTTGACAGCTTCTCCCCTGGTTCCTAGTTTCAAAGTGCAGTACTTTCCACTTCTTGGAATTGAACCCCAGCTACTATGTTGCCAACCATTCTTGTAGTTTGGTCAGGTCATCCTGCAGCCCTTTCCACCCATCTATATCATCTACCATAGCTGCCATTTTAGTATCGTCTATGAACAGACTGAACTTATTCAGGATTCCATGTGACATATCTGCTATGAATATCCCAAGCAGCACCGGTCCCAGCACCGATTCCTGTGGCACTCTGCTCATCACATCCCTTGGTGATGAGTGCTCCATCCCACTACCACCCTCTGCTGCCTTCCCTTCAGACAACTGGTGATCCATTTGAGCATTTTTTTCCCACTTCGGTATCCTCCAGCTCCCCCCAGTCTTCCATGTGGCACTGAATCAAAGGCCTTGTTGAAATCCAAATACAGGATATCCACCCCATGGCCCTTGTCCAGTTCTCTGGTCACCCAGTCATAGTACTCAACTAGGTTTGTCTGGCATGATCTTCCAGAGACAAACCCATGTTGCTTAACATCCTGGAGTCCATTGTCCTCCAAAAATGTCACCAGCCTCTCCTTCAGGATTGTCTCCATAAGCTTTCCCACAATTGATGTGAGGCTCACTGACCTGTACTTCCCTGGCTCATCCCTAGGGCCACTTTTGTGAATGGGCCATCCTCCAGTGTTCTAGTACCATCCTGTGTCCAGGGAGGTACTGAACAGGGCAGCCAGTGGTCCTGCAAGGATCACCGCCAGTTCTTTTAGCACCCTAGGGTGATTGCCATCCAGGCCCAGTACCTTGTCCACCCTCAGTGCCCTTAGCACCTCCAGAACCCTGGTTTCCATAATCCCTGCATCAGTCACCCCCTTCCCTCCCCTGCCCCCCTCATCATCCCCAACAGTAAAATAACTCTGCCTCATATTACATAATTACTATGCAATACAATATGCAAGTAATAAGACACAATGACGTGTGGGTTACGGCCTGATAAGAGCACACCCCAGGTGCATTATGAAGCACGAGGCACTTGCGTTGAATGCCTTTAGCACCTGGAAAGTGCTCTTATCAGGCCATAACCCACACTTTGAAGTATCTTATTCTGCTTATAAAACGGGTCCCTCAGTTTAAAAGTTAATTTAAAAAATGCTCATAAAAAGTGCAGATAAGAAGAGTAAAAAAAAAATCATGATCTCATTGAGGAAAAAAGTAGTCCTTGTCATTGTACTGTATGGGCATGTTTAACTTTAACGAGGGTACTGTGAAGTGTCTATCTGCTGCCCCCATCCCACATACACACTGACACAAAATCCTCAAGAGTATGCATTTTTTCTTTTGTTGTGTGTTTTTTCCATGACCCTGCAAGTGCTCAATGAGTTTCAGTGAAAGGATAGGGCGCTAGCTTGTCTCTCACCAGGAGCTGCATTTTGCACTTTTGTGATAGTGTTTCTTTGATCATTGGTGTCTGTTTATCTGCCCCATTGCCCCAAATACAAAATCATTAAGAATACACCTTTTCTTTGTGTGTGTGCTTTTCCATTTCTGAGCAAGCAGCCAGTGACTTTCAATCAAAGATCAGGACCGAGCGTGTCCCTTGCCAGCCACTGTATGTTGCGGTTTTATTGACAGCATTCCTCGATCGTAGTTTCAGCTGCTCTCTCTCTGGCATACAAAAGCCTGGAATGTTTAAAACAGAAGAAAAACATTATGCTGGGGAAGAAACAGTCAGTAGAGGAGTGGCTTTGTGTTTTTATTTGAAAGTTGCTTCCTCGCAGCCGGAGTGGTATGCTTGTATATACCATTTGGTTTTATTGGTGTGGAGTCTGGTGAGCGAACAAGCTGTCTCATCTGTATGTACTTGGCAGAGTATTCAGCAGCAAAAGCTGCGATGAGTGAACCAGTAGTCACTAAAAGAAAATAAGATGTTCACAGGGTTGAACATTTGGGGTTTGTGCAGAAACATGGATACACTGACTTTTTTTCTGGTTTCTGTGTTGCTGACACCGCTCTCCCACTGCAGCTGTTCTGTTTAATGCTAGTTGAGGAGATGCAGCAGGAGAACAGTGGCACGGATTGATTCCCTGTGTGCTGCATCTTGGTTGGCATAAGTAGCGCCCATTGTAAGGTTATGTCCTGATAAAAATGTGGCTGGAAAGGGCTTCCTGACAATCAGGATTCAAGAACTGTTAAGCCCCTTATAAAAAATACAGTTTTAGTCTGTATAGCATCCCAAATGAAAACATGCTCCAAAACACTCAAGATAGAGAATAAATATAACAGAAAATGAATCTCAGTATTTTAAATCAAACCAAGCTTGTGCAGTATGTGGATATACTTTATTAAAACCTATATACTTTCATTGTATAAAATGCATTTGAATTCAAAAAGATACATTTTTGTATTAACTAATTCATATTTAATTCTACCAATGTAGTCTTTATTGAAAGTGCTCTATGTTTGTAGAAGCCAATACATTTTTATAAACCGGTGCTTTTTTATCAGAACTAAGATACTGTATTTCTGCTGGAATCAAAACATATTCAATGCATGCCTATTACTTGTGAATATTTAGCAATCTGTTTTTAAACAAAACATGTCATCCCAAACCAATGTATTCTTATTTGCATTATTTTGTTTATTCCATTTAACTATCACACCCACCAACCAGGACCTCCTTTAGTTACTAATAGTGCCTCCTGCATGAAATTAATATGCAAATATGCTAGCAATAACACATGACAGGATACGCATTATGCTAGATTGCTGCACACCCTGTGTGTATTGAGAGACATGAGGCCACAGGCCGAGTGCATTCAAACACCAGACAGTGTAGTGATATAGCACAATGTACACCCTGGAGTTGTTATTGCACTAATAAAATTGGCTTTTCTGTTAAAAATGCATATTTATTAAAAACAGTATTTTGAAAATTGTTAAAAGTTAGGATTAATGTGGGATTTTTACATAAAATAGTCCTTCCATCTACAAGAGCTTGTTTGGATTTACAACTTTGACTAGGATATTTTGACCATGTGCAGTATCCACAGTTGTAGTTTTTTCCTCTTTCACAGTGCTGCCATACCCCCTCTAGATAATGTCTTACAAATACACTCTACTGATTTTTAAATGATACCTGGATGGTAGTTGTTGGAATGATCACTTCACAGTCAGAGACACAGGACAGAAAATGAATAAGTAAAGATCGGGGGGGGGGGAGAGAGGGAGAGGGAGTCATGAGCTTTGTGGACGTTGCCTACAGAGTCACATTGTAGAGCTGTAGCTGAACTGCTGTCAGGACTACCTCCCTTGAAACACCGGCAATGTTGGAAAGGACGGAATTTACAAAGATTATTTTTTTTTATCTGTAAAATACAGGTGAAAGAAGCTCAAGTGGCATGGTGTCAGCACAAGGCAAAAGGAGGCCGAAACACAGCTTTTAAAACTGAACCGAAATGCGACTTTCAAACATGGAGATTAAACATGCTGCAGATAGGAACAAATGAAGTTAAAATATTTTAAGTCTTTTCAGTTTTGCTTTTGATTGTGGCCTTTGTGGCAGGAGGACAATGTAGATGATATGTTGATGTAATGTGGATACTGGCTAGTAAACTACACTTACTACTTAGCAAGGAAAAAGTGGCTGCCAAACAACTTTAAAAAATCTACTGGCATAGTGATTTGTGAGGATGACCATGTGGTGAGCTAGATCATTGCACAGTTATGCGATCAGTTTCAGCCAATCACAATAATTTACCACATCATGTTGAGACAAACATTGCACCAGACAAAGCCTGCAAAGGCACTACAAGGGGGTGCTTGTATGGGTGAAGTTTTGCTGAAGTACATTTTTATTACAGTGCTTCTGGCATGGTGTGAGCACCATTTTATCTATCTTGTTTTGGAGATTTGTTTGTAAATCTGTTATAGTGGCACCTTTAGGAACGGTTGGCTGTGCCTGGTCTTTTTCCTTATTTGTGCTGCTGTAAGCACAAGAGAGAGGGAGGGTGGACACATGTCTATTCCCAGTTGAGAGGATCCAGAGGGAATTGGAAGCTTTAAAGCAGCATAAGATGATGGGGCTGGGTGGGATTCATCCAAGGGTCCTAAAGGAACTGAGCACGGTGCTGGCTGCCCCTCTGGCACTGCATTTTAGCTCCTTAGTGAAGATGGGAGAAGTTCCAGAGGACTGGAGGAGGGCCAATGAGGTCCCTTTGCACAGATGTGACAGTAGGAAGGATATTAGCAACTACAGGCCAGTCAGTCTCATATCAGTGGTGGGGCATTAATGGAGGCACTACTGAAGGAATGGCAAAAGGAAAAATGTGTTTTTTAAAAATGATTTTGTGTGAATGGGGGATGGGGTTACCAGGAAGGAGTGGTGCTTGTTCTTGGGTTTGGGGTAGGTTGAGACAAAGTCTGAAATTGCAGCTCAGTGCTTAGTGAGCAGTTATTGATTTTACTGTTGTCCATACACTATACAAGACAATGGATGGACAACAGTAAACAACAGCACTGCGTTCACTTCTCGAGGCTGTATGATAACCAAAAACATCTCAAGCTTCGCTTTCAATGTTTACATGTTTGTCATGACAACCTCTCAAAGTGAACAACAATGTTGTTGTTCACTGTAGCCCATCCATTATCCTCTATATTGTAATGTTGCATATTCTTTAGTTTTTTGTCTGTGATTCTGACCTGGTTAGGCAGCCCATGACAGGGACACCAAATATAAATAAGCAAACTCAATTTTACTTACTATACCACTTTGCTCTGAGCACTTTATAGCATAATAGTCAGGTGACACAAGACTCTCAAAATAACTTAGAAAATTAAGAACAGCTAAAATTCAATAAATGTTACTAGCAGATAATTGTGTACTGGCGTGTGTGGGACTGCCCAGCTACTATTCAAGTACTTGAGGAAGGTATTCTACATAAGATAATCACAGTCATAGAATACTGCAATTTTTGGAGTTACAAATGCATGTAAACTATCTGGATTGGTGGGTGTATCTTATGGGAGGAGTCATGAATGCCATAGAAAGTGATATCATCAAATCAGTATATTTACCAATTCATTTTAAAGATTTTCTGCTCCACTGTAGCCACATTTAGTTATTGCATGTAGCATGCAATATAGCTTCTGGGGATATGAACACTATGGAATGGGAATATGGGTGTGTGGGGTCACCTATAGAACAGGAAACCTCTACCTCCAAGGTATTGTACATATATATTGCATCACACCATAACTTGCCCCAAAATAGGCTAGATGGCCTGTTTTACTGGGTGCTTGCTATCTGTGTGCTCTCAGAAGTACTTCCCCTCCACTTCACCCGAAACATGACTGCATCATCCTCTCCATTTTGAAATTGTAGCACTAAGGGAAAGTCTGGGAAGAGTAAGTTTTACAAGATATGTTAAAATAATCAATATTTTTTCTCTTAGTCTGGTAGGTATATCCCATTATATCAGCTACTGTAAATTGTACCCTTGAATAGTAGCACTTTAATAGAATATTTGCTTAAAGATAAATGTATGTCAGACTGTGATTTGTAATAATCAGTTCCTCCCCTGACTGTTGATACCCATCATTGGCAGAAATTTCAGGTTTTCATTTACTTTTCCATTTCTAAAATGGCAAGAAGAAAAAATCTAAAAATTCAGTTGGCCAAGAGATGCCGCCTGACCGTACATTAAATTACTAACACCACGGTTAGGTGTCAGATCTTATTACCAGGGCAACTGCCTGACTGCCTACAAAATCAAGGATTATTTCATGTAAACTTGCTGTCATCTAAAATGTGTTTAAAAATTATTTTGTAAAAAAAATCACATTAAAATGATTCACTTTACGTTTAATACAGGTGAGCAGTGAGCTGTTTTATATGTGCAATAAGCTACTTCAGGATATATATTACATGATTTGAATGCAGTTCTCAGGGACATAAGGATCCATTACCTTCATATTCATGTCTCACTCCCCTGGGGCATGCATTAAATGTAGAATAAAGCATGGGGGTGGTGTAACAAGAAGTTTACACACACACACACACACGCAGACACGAGGGGTTAGATGATACATAAACCCTGACAGCAAAGCTCAAGGGGTTTGTAAACAGCATCTAACCCCAACAGTGTGTGTAAACTTCAGGTTTACATACACCACCTCATATTTTATTTTATATAATTGCTGGCGTTCCCTTTTTTCACCTCAGCTATTATATAAAAAAACGTTTTTGTGCAACGCGGTCTGGTTAACTTAGAGTATGCAGCTGCATTTCTTTACTTATTTTTTTTTATCTTATGGGCAGCAGCCAAAACTTAATTTCCCTCTTTTGGGCACATTTTAATTTTTTTTATTACGTACCCCCTACTCCGGGTGGTGGTTTGTCCCTGAGGTGTAATGAGCGGAGAGTGGCGCGGAAGCGAGGAACTGCTGCAGGCGCATGTGCAGAGTGAGGGAAACTGTGAGTGTATTTGCTGTAATGAACATTCCTTTATTATGGCAAATTATGCCACGGTTTCCCTACGGGGAAAAAATGGAAACCAGTTATCATAATTCTTCAATGCACACCCCATCATGGCTTATTGCTCACTTCCATTTTGTGAATGTTTTAGTACTGGCACTTTGATATGATTTACAGCTGTAATATTATACAGACATAGTAACATTCCTGCGGTTAGGGTGGCTGGTGAATTCTATGTTAAATTAGTTTTTTTGTATGCTTTTGCAAAAAGATGGTTTTGTTTTTATAGATTTACATAAAACTTTTATGATTTGTTGTCCATGGCAGAATCTACAATCCCAGAAATTGTCATGTAAATTGATTCAGTAGTTTTAGACCTATTAAAGTGTGAAACAAATTCATTTTTTTTCATTGATTTTCAGTTGTGGTTTCTTTTTGAAATTTTGCTCTTGTCTAGAAAAAAACGTATAAATCTTTGAATTGTGAAACTCTGTGTGCATGATGACTCCATTAGCAGAATACTTTCTGCTTGCACCTACAGTTGTGTGAAACAATACCTGATCAGCTGATCACTTCTGGTCACAGGCAGGAGTAAAAAGTAAAGTGTCTCTACTCACACAGAACAAGCATAGGTCACTAACATCACCCCCCCACCCACACTCCCACTACCAATGCAACCAACATGAGAATATATGCTGTGAAATGGAGATATATTTAATTCAATTTGACAGACTGAATCTACTGTAGATGATCGTTCTGTATATAATCAAAAAATTTACACTGTAATGCATACTTTTAATTCAGTCAGCGATAAATAGAAAAAAGGCTATAAAACAAATCAGTAATTTTTAATTTCCATCATCATATTTATGTCTAGTTCAAATAAAATGGCAGTACCTTTCCACTCAACCAAAACATATGCTATCAGGTTAAGTATACTGAGTAAAAATACCATTAGTCTGGTTGAGAGTAGCTGCTGTAATGCCCTTTCTTGGCTTCAGTATCTCTCAACACATTCCTATTTCCCAGTCACAGCCACGCTAATAGACTGCTGTACAGAGTTCACACCCAGTAGCAAACTGCTTTTATGTAGACAGTTATGCAAATTAGCACCACCTATGATGCGCATGGCAATCTGAGTGACATGGCGGCTCAGCCAGACTTCAAGTATGAAAGTTTCACTATGAAACAGCTGTTTTTTCAGTTGTTGTGGGCATTTATTGATTAAATATGCCCAAAGTAGTGCAAGTACATTTAAAAAACAGTTGCAATTCTGTAATTTGGCTTCAATGACACTGAATGACTGCACTAGGCCCAAACAGAATGAACACAGTTTACTAATGATCTTTAAGTGGACCAGGGTGCCCACCCCCGGTATCACTTCTTTCTTCCCCTTCACCTCCAGGTTGCCTGCCCCCTTCCCGATGTTAAGGTTAGCAGACTGGGTTGCCCACCCCAGTACCACTTCTACTGACCCTCTCCCACCAGGCTGCCAATCCCCCCATTCTTCATGTGTACATAGTGGCACTGGACTGTCCACCCCTGGTGCCACCAAACATCAGCCCAACACTGGGATGCCCAATCCCCAATATCAGGATACGTCCCCAGGAATAAAGAAAACTATCATTCAATAAGGTAAGATAATAATAAAGCTATGCTGAAAATCTGATGTACAAATATGGTACAATGACCAAATTATGAGTGAACATTGCAATATTACAACATTTACTCATAGCTTCACTAATTTTTCAATATTTTAACTCCAAACATTCAACAATTTTTTAACACCACACCATAAACGTGACAGGTGTCATTTTTTAAAATTATGGGAAAGACATGTTTTCACACTCCATGAAATAACATTTTGGGAAATATACTATAAATTAAACATGTCATGTTTGTAAGGGGAGTCATGAAACAACTATCTTGAACATTTTGGGTCAAAATAATAAAAAAATATTAAGAAACTTTGTGTGTAGTGCCAGTCTTCACCCCAGCGGGTATGCTTTGTGATCCCATGGTGGTGAGCTGACTTCAGGTGTGAATCCAGTGATCCAGCTACATGGGGACGGGGTGCTGGAATGGCACTGTTATATGACATCCCCACCAGCTTGACAACGAAAGCTAAATGGTTGCCTACATGGATCCAGGTACCATATAGGGAAGACAGACCTTCTCTTAGCACTTGTCAGGTGTCAGTGTGGCTCAGTTGGTAGCACAGCCACCTCTGGACCAGAAGGTTGTGGGTTCTTGTCCCACACCGGGATTGGACTTGCACCTAAAAATCACTGGCATCTGAGTGCAGTATTGGGGGGTGCTGTACTACTGGGGTGTGCCGTGCTTCAGATGAGATGTTAAACCTAGGTTCCTTCTGCCCATCCTGATGTTGTCCTGGTGGGTGTCCAGGTGGAAGTAAATGAACCCAGGGCATTCTACACAAAAGAGCAGGGAACATTCCCAGTGTCCTGGCCAACATTACCCTTCCCATAAACTGGTTCATGCAATTATCCAGGCTGTGTGTTGGTGATGATGTGCGATATGGCCGCCACTACACATTCAGTCACTTCACTACCAGTCTAGCATTGCTTGTAAAGCGCTTTGGGATACTGTGTATGAAAAGCGCTATATAAATGCTGATTCTTCTTATGATCCTGTACTTTTGCACCTGTGAGTGGCAGATGGCCTGTTTATTGGCTGACAGGTGAACGGTTTACCCTATGCATCTGTATCTCTGGCCACATTCAAGCACAGGGACCAGAGGTCCCTGTGTTTCTGCAGCCCACCAGACAGCCTCATATATTCTACACATCTGTCACTGCATAGAAGTGCAGGGCTTGCAATGGTGCAGCACTTCCCTTGGCAGACAAAGTCTTCCCTTGGTGCAGGGCTCAAAGGGCCCTACATGTTTGCTCTGTTCATGCAGGTCTCTGAGGATACTATTCCACTATCTTAAAAAGAAAGGAAATTCTTTGCAAAATAAACTTTATTACTGCATCACTTAGGGTCCAACTTAATGCCAAAATGTGGGGATATGTGGCTTTAAGGTTTCCAGCCCTAGCTCCGCACCCCCACCCCCAAGCAGCAAAAAGGAGAAAAATAGTAGGGTTTTGGGTCTCTGGAGTCTTGGCTAATCACTGGCGTGGTCTTTCTTGGGTTGTCAACTCTAATTCCCAACCCATTCCTTGACTAAACAACATTAGATGTGAAAAAGCTGCAACAGACTGTGTTGGCAACATATGGCAAGACATAGATCTTTACCTTTTAAGAGTGTGGCACTATGAGGCACTGGTTTGGAACTGTACTTTCTTCTTTAGATAGGGGGCTTTAGGCTGGGGGATAGGGGTCAGACTTAGGGCTTAGGATAAGAATTAGGGCTAACAACTCCAAGGAAAACCCCACCAGTGATTTGCCAATACTCCAGAGACCCCAAACCCCAATTTTTTTTTTCCTATTGCAGCTTGGGGGTTGGGAGTTAGGGATAGAAACCCTAATGCCAAAATTTCCTACTTTTGTGGCATTAAGTTGGTCCCTAATTGGTGCAATATTGAAGTTTTCATTTCATTTTCATTTTTATTTTTTATACTTGTAAGCAAGATGAGCATTTTTGCTTGTTTTCACAAGCAACACGTTTTACATAAAATCAAGTTCCAAATAACATTACGATACACACCATAACTTCACAACAATTAGTAAAATATATTAAGTTAAAACACAGTCAGAGACTACATTTAAATTGAATGACAAGTACAGTCAAAGATGGTGTCAAACCATGATATCAATCTGTTTTTAAAGGTTAGAACAGTGCACAAGTTTTTTTGCAAAGAATTAAATAATGTGTGTGCCAAATAATGTATTGGCATTTATGCAGGCCAATTAAAAATTAAAAAAGAGAGTTCAGAAATACTATAGTGGTTGGCTCTTTACTGCAGTATATTATCACTAGCAAGCAATACATTCATAGTAGCTGTTTACAGTTCATGCTTAATAATTGTAATATAAATCCTACAAGTTTCAATATATCTGATCTACAGATATTCCAGCCCATCTCTTCCGGATCTGGAACAGTTTCTACATTTTCTTGGAAGAGTTTATGTTCCCCATTAATTGTCCTCTTGTGTTTAAGTCGGGCCGCAGAAGAATAATGTAACACTTAGGGAAAAATATGCAAATGATTATTCCAGCACCAGATGCCATGATGGCGAATATCTCCACAGCCACCATATACTTCCCTGTTGTGCTGAGGTATGCTGGGATGAAAGAGAGCCAGACACTAACAAACACAATCATGCTGAAACTGATAAATTTAGCTTCATTAAAACTATCCGGCAATGTCCTTGCTAGAAAGGCCACAACGAAACTGACACTGGCCAGGAGACCCAGATATCCCAGCATGCAATAGAACATGATCACTGAGCCTTCTTTACATTCCACTATAATTTTACCCTCTTCAGTTGTCATGTTCTGCTCAGGAAATGGAGGAGAAGTTGCCAACCATATAATGTATATAGTGGCTTGCAGTAGAGAACCAGACAAGACAATGCAGTAGGGTGTCTTGGGTCCCACATAATTTCTTAAATTGCTGTCAGGCTTTGTGGCTTTAAAGGCAATGACCACTGTAATGGTTTTGGCCAGTATCCCAGAAACACAAAGGGAGAATGTTATTCCAAAACCAGTTTGGCGGAGCAGACAAGTAAGTTCTGTGGGCCGACCAATGAATATCAAGGGACAGAGGAAGCAAAGGAACAGGGAAATAAGGATAAGGTAGCTGAGTTCACGGTTGTTGGCTTTCACAATTGGAGTGTCCCGGTGCTTAATGAAGGTACATAGGATGGAAGCAGTAATTAAAGAGAAGAACACTGTAGAACCGGTCAGAGTTGAACCCAAGGCTTCTTCATAAGAAAGAAAGTCCACAGATTTCTGGATGCAGATATTCTGTTTATCATTTGGCCATTGATAGTCTGGACATCTGAAGCAGTTACTGGCATCTAACAAAAAGAAAAAGGTCATAGGTCATACCTGCAGTTACTCCAAGAAGAAATAGCAGTGAAAGTTATATGGTATGTAATCATGTTAAGAATTGTGCCTTTTATTTTCACATCTTTGGGATCACACTAATCCTTGCCAATTAAATAGGCAGGCATGCTGTGGATAATGACATTCACTGTATATGCATAAGATATAGGCATTGTTTTACAGATATTCATATCAACTGCATATAAAGAAAGTAGGTCAAAGCTCTTATCTACAGTTACTCCAAGAAGCAGCGAATGTCATACAGTATGTAGCCATCTTAAGGATTGTTACTGATTTTTTTATCTTTTTTGGGCTCACACTGTCCTTACCGATTCTATAGGTAGGTATACTGTGGGCAATCCTATTCATTGTATAGCTACAGAATATAGGTACTGTTTTTTCATATAGATGTTTGGTCCCTGTTGACTCCACCCACCAACTGGGGATGGGGGCACATATGCATTTTTTTAGATTTTCTCCCCTGACCCCCCAAGGCCCTTGCACATGGCCATGCAAGCATGTGGAGGCATGCTTCACACCCCGTGGTGCCAGATCAGTCCCTTCCTTCTCCCATTACTCATTCTGCCCCCTCTCCATCTACACTACCCACCAGCCCTCCACCCAGTGGGAGCAGAACTACGGGGGGTGCCAACCCCCCCAAACCACCCTCAGGAGAGGAGAGCTGCCCAACAGCATGCTCAATCCTGCTCCACCATCCCCCACAATTCCAGCACCCCCAAAACCCGAGGTAATTCCTGAACCTAGGTCACCGGCATACCGCGGAGTAAGGCATCCAGCACATCAACCCTCTGCACCACTGGGCCAACAGAATATAAGTACTGTTTGACAGAGATTCATATCAGCTGCATGTAGAGAAAGTAGTTCTTACAGCTGCTACGGGTCAGACAGAAATGTCGCACTCTGCTCCATTTGGAACACAAAGCCTGGTTAACAACAGTTACGGCCAAATAGGGGCTCTCCTTTCCATCTGTCTTCACCTTTGGCCAAACTGGCAGCGGTAGGCAGAAACCTGGGATTCCTGTATCTCTGTGTTAACTAAACATACACTGGCAGGCAGTGCACCATGGCCCTTAAATAGTATTCTCTAGTAGTAGTCTTTTGTATTCTTGACCAAAATGTATTACCTATAGTATGTCCTTATACAGTTACATCAGTCACTGCCCATTTTATGGACTGCAGGAGCAAGGAGTGGGCAGTCATGCTAGATGCAATAAAATAAATCACAGAGATAGCTGGCTCATCAGCAAAGTGGTAGTATTACTGGTCGTGATGCCAGAAACCCAGAATAAGGAACGATCTCAGGTCATCTGCAATCTTGGGTCATCAGCACAGCAGTAGCATTATCACTCATAATGCCGGTAACCCAGGATTAGGAGTGATCTCTGGTTGTTAGCACAGTTAGCATTACTGCTCATGATGCCAGAAATCCAGGATCAGGAGCAATCTCAGGTCTTCAGCACAGCAGTAGCATTACTGCTCACAATGATGGTAACCCAGAATCAGGAGCATTCTCGAGTCATCGGCAATCTTGGGTTATCAGCACAGCAGTAGCATTATCACTCACAATGCCAGTAACCCAAGATCGGAAGTGATCTTGGGATGTTATCACAGTGGTAGCATTACTGCTTATGATGCCGGTAATCCAGGATCAGGAGCAAAGCTCATGATACCAGTAACCTAGAATTAGGAGCAATCTCAGGTCATCAGCACATCAATAGCATTACTGTTCACGATGCCAGTAACCCAGGATCAGGAGTGACCTTGGGTTGTTAGCACATCGGTAGCACTACTGCTCATGATGTTGGTAACCCAGACTAAGGAGCAATCGCAGGTCATCGGCAATCTTGGGTCATCAGGACAGCAGTAGCATTATCGCTCACCATGCCAGTAACCCAGGGTCAGGAGTGATCTTGGGTTGTGGAACAGTGGTAGCGCTACTGGTCATGATGCTGGTAACCCAGGATCAGGAGTGAGCTCTTGTTATTGGCACAGTGGTAGCATTACTGCTCATGATGTTGGTAACTCAGGATAAAGAGTAACCTCGGGTTGTTGGCACATCGGTAGCATTGCTGCTCATGATGTTGGTAACTCAGGATCAGAAGCGATCTTGGGTCATCAGCACAGTGGTAGCATTACTGCTCACCTTAATGGTAACCCAGTATCAGAAGCAATTTCAGGTTGTCAGCACAGCAGTAGAGATGCACCGAATTTAAAATCCACTGGCAAAGTGAACGCGAAGTGGCTCACTTCGCCTTCTTATTATCTTTGCACTTGTCATTCCACCTTAAACACGAAGTAAGGTGGAGTGACAACAATATTGGCAGCATCCCACCCACACAGTCACCAGAATGAATGCGCGTCCCCAAAGTGCTGCTATCTTGTGTCCAGAAAACTCCCCAGTGCTGACAAAGTGAAATGTGAGTGTAACAAGAAATGCAAAGTCTCCCAGAATTAATGGGATACGCAGTCATGCATGCAGTGGTCAGGCTACACACAGAGTCACCAGAATTAATGTGCATCCCCAAAATGCTACTGTCTTGTGTCCAGAAAATTCCCCAGTGCTGATAAAGTGCAATGAGAGCATAACAAGAAATGCAGGCTCCCAGAATTAATGGTGCCATGCAAACACACAGACAGATTAAGATTGCACTGCACACTCAAGGGATGCATACGAAAAGGCACAACAACACCTAACCAGTGCTCACAAGTCACAAATCCAAATCTGGAAAGGAATACATTTTGCCAGTTGGGGGATTAGTGCACGGCGGTAACAATCCACTGCCAATAAAGATACCACAAAGCAGTATACAAAATGAATGCAGGTGTGGTGGATAGCAGGTTCACACTGCTGCAATTACTCTGTAACACAATAAAAGGTGTCTGATTTAATGGCACACATCGCACTCACACTCACACACACACATATCCCAAGTAATGCATAGCAAATTGAAAATCTTTAGTAATATAACCAAATGTTTTAAACAAACTGAATCAGCAAAAAAATTTCAAGAATTACTGAAAATATTACTGTGTGTACATTAACACAGTTATACAAGAAAAATATAACCAAAACAGAAGGATTGTCTTTTTCTCCCAGTTAATGTACCTAACACCACAGATACACCCCTCCCCCAAAGCACACTTCAGAGTACACAGACTGACTATTCTAAATCAACATTCAAAATCCACACACAATAATAAACACTTGATGATATGAGCACAGAAGGGTTTCCTACAATTGATGTGCTAAATTTTGAGCAAAAAATATTACTCGAAAAGGCATTTTAAACAGCTTTTAGAGGTTTTGAATTGCAGAGCTCTGAGAGCAAACTGTCTCTAGCTACTACTGCACACACACTACCTAGGCCAGAACTGAAGCTGTGCCAAACAATCTAGAGCCCATGTGACCTGCAATCCCATGAATAACTGCAGAATTTCATTTAGAGCTCAATTACAGGGCGAAGTGAGGTGCATTACATTGATTTCAATGTACTTCACCTTAAAATTGGTGGAGAAGTGGTTTGGGGAAGGCGGAATAATGCAAAGTCATTGGTTTCAATGGACTTTGCATTCCTCATTATGAAGCAAAGTACTCCACTCCACATTGTGGAGTTCTCCGCAGATTCCATGTTACTCAGTGAATCACTTCATGGAGCAAATTGGGGCCACTTTGCCCACCATTACTTACAGTACTGTAACTCACATGCTGTATGGGAAGGAACACGAATGCCTATGGCTGTACTTCCCTGAGGAGCTGTAGCACAAAACTCCCTAACTTAAAAATGTTTATTAATGAGTACAATGGTTGAGTGGTGAAGCCTGGAGAGATACTACAATGCATGCTTACAATACATCCAAGTAACTAGTGAAAAAATGAATGTTGTAATTCGTGAAGTGATCGTGAATCATGATTTGTGACTGCATTTTTTTTATTTTATTTATTTATTGGAATACAATCGGAATTTGTGACCATGATGATGTAGAACGTGACTCAGTGTTGACGGTGTGAGATAACCAATATGGAACTGTATTGGGAATGTGAATGCCTATGACTGTACTTCCCTGATGAGCTGTAGCACAAACTCCCCAACTTAAAAAATGCGCATTAATGACTACAATGGTGGGGTGGTGAAGCCTGGAGAGATATTACAAAACATGCTTACAATACATCCAAATAACTAGTCAAAAAAGTAGTGTTGTGATTCATGACGTGATCGTGAATCGTGATTTGTGACTATATTTGTGACTGTGATGATGAACATGATTTGTATCACGAGTGACTCATGATGATGGTCTTGAATTAAGAACACATATTAATGAGTACAATGTTCATGCAGAATTATGCACCACACCTGTCCAGTACACTGAAGGGAAGCCAAACAAGCAACTGTGACTTAAGTTACAGATGGGAGTATAGGGAGGCAGTATAGCACAGTGGTTTAAGGCTTTGAGCTACAAATCTGGAGATCTGGGTTAGAATCCCACAGCTGCACTTGCATACTGTGTGACCATAAGCAAGTCACTTAACTTCCCTGTGCTCCTTGGTTGCACCTGTAAACAAGCTTTCAGCTTAGTGTGTCTCACCTGGTTAAATAATTGGAAAAAAAAAAGATGGAGACTGGGCACTAAAGAAATGCAAATGCACAGACAGATTAAGATTGTGCTCCACACTGAAGAGATGCATACACAAAGGCACAACCCCTAACCAGTGCTCACCATCAGAAATTCAAATCTGGAAAAGAATACCTTTGCGGTTGGGGCGGGCTGTGGGGGTTGGGGGCAGTGTACTGCACTGCTGCAGATCCACAATTCAATGCATCATGACAGCCCCAGTAAAATCTGAAGTAAATGATAATGTGGAGGGCTCAGATGACATTGACAAAAGGGGTTTAAACAAAATGACCAAAAAAAATCACTGTAACAGCATCACATCCACCCAAGGGTTTTTCTGGGGTTGAAAGGGGGTATAAAATAAAGAATAATGCATCAGGTGTAGTGTATAGTAGAATGTAATATAACACCCAAGGTGTATGATGCTACATAAACCCCAACAGCGAAGCTCGAGCGCTTTATCAAACATAACACACCAATGGTGTGTATAACATCTGAGCTTCACTCCACCCCATGCATAGTTTTCATAATTTCTGGTGAGCAATTTTTTCCAACCAGAAATTATAAAAACATTATCAAGAAAGCCTGATTCTAGCAGGCTGATGTTTAAGCATTTACAACAGAAGTGAATAGGAGAATATGAATGTGTGTTCTCAAATGAATTTATTGGATTACCTCTACAGGAACACCTTTTTGGTAGCAGAGAATTGAGAAATTAATAAAACTGCAAACAAAGTGAATGTCCAAGAAACAGTCAAAACAGCCGATTTTTTAAAACAATATTTCAACTTAGAAATGTGCACTGCTTGTGCCTCACTGATGAAAAAATTGATTTGTTTCACAAAAAGTGCAAGAAGTAGTTCAAAACTTTGAAAAATATGAAACATTTTATGACCTTTGCTATTGAAGTGCATCCAATCTGACAACGCCAGAGGGAAGTGAACCTGACAGCAGCTCTGTGGATATGTGAACAGAGCTCATGTTTACAGACTAAGGTACCACATGTCTGCTGTAATAAACAGCTGGTTATTATTTTGAAGAATAATAGGATGAGCCCTTAGAATAAATTGCTCACCAGCTATTATTTAGGGAGTAATGCACAGGCTACTGTGTGTTATAAAGTTTTTATTTTTGCCCCATAAACCTCAAGAGCAAAGCTCAAAAGGTTTATGTGGACATCACACATCAGGGATGCATAAAAAAATTCAGATGCACACAGTCACTTATATATTTTTTTATAATAACTGGGGCAGGGACATAGGCATGCAAATGAGGTTTCTTACTACCCATCTGCAGAAAGGGAAAATGGAACACAAGTGCCACGAACAGCAAAGGGGATAAAGTAAGAGTGCTACAAATTCCTAGAGATTCCCAGACCAGGAATGTGGGATAAATCCCAGTACTGACACTGTAGTGCATCATGGCAGGGTGGGGTGCTGTCCTCCTGAGATGTCGTCTTTCAGATGAGACGTTAAACTGAGGTCCCATCTGCCTGTTCTGGTGGATGTTAAAGATCCCATGGCACTTCTCGATAAGAGATGGGGAATTTTATATTGCAGAAAACAAAACAAAAGAACTTACAATATCATATAACAAGTAAAATGTAAGGAAAGAAACAGTAAAAACAGGAACAAAACTGTTTTATCACAGTATGAAAAAGGGGGAAACAGAAAAACTAAACAGGGGAAAAAAAATAAAACAAGAAGACAAGTACAGCAAAATACACAATGTACAAGCTACAAAGAGGAACCTAAAAAGTGAAGAAAAGGTGCCACAAACGGTAGACTTTAGTGGGAGGCAAGACATGTCTATCATGATCATACACCTTGTAAAACTCTAGTTGAACATTGGTAAATAAATCATGATACATCACCACTTTCTTTTGGAGATCCCAAGAACACCCAAGAAAATATTTCAACAAAGCCATCAATACCTATAGCGTAGAAAAATCATATGCACCCCACCTTGAGGAATAATATTCCTTATAGGTAGGGATGACAAATGAGTGTCCTCCCCAGATACAAATTACCCGATGCCAAAACTGTTGAGCAAACCAGCAGTCAAGGAAAAGGTATTCTTGCATCTCCAAGAAAGTGTTGTATTGCATACGAAAACAATATCTTTCAGTCAAAGACTTATGCTTGTGGTTATTCTTAACATTCAGCCTCCTGTGGCAGCTGAATCACACTACATCCTAGACAAAGTGGGGGCAACCTGGGGCTATTCAGCTGCTGGAAACCCAAAGTGTTTTCCAAGGGGGAGGCACTACGGGAATTGTATGTCCACAACAAGATGAGTCTTCATAATATAGCGATACAGCGACTTTCTGGCCGCAGCCAACATCACACCAAAGGAAATTTTCCACTTTTTAATTACAGAAAAGGCTGCAATAATGAAGTCAATAGTAAAAGTGAGTTTTTAATAATATATAATCTGCCAGACTGTCAGTCTGGAAGGTAAGCCAAGACCTTTTCCTTAACTGCATCCATCCAGACTTTATCAACCTGACAAAAAGACACCAGAGAGATTAGTGAGAAAGTCAAAGCTGAAGTAAAAAATCAGGGGATGGACCATACCCAGATCCCCCTGTCTCTTTAGTTGGTATGTAATCTCCTCTTTGATCGGCTTAAGGCAGCTTCCCCAAACTGCTTGTAAAAATGTACTGTAAATTCTAGTCTCTAGTTTTTGGGGAGGTGGAAAAACATAACTAACATATAAAAAAAAACAGGTAACAAAAGGGTCTTGGTTAAAAGAATTAATTTCAGTTTGAAAAGTCTCTGCACCTTTCAGTTATTCACCTTAAGCGCAGCCATCTGTAGACACCGTTCCCAATTCTTTGATGCCATGTCATGATGACTGCAAAGAATACCTATAATAGAAATGTCAGTTGCTGTGGCAGAGATAGAAGCTATATCTGGTGGTTGTAATAATGCCGAACTCCCCAAGGGGTAGCCTCTACTTTTAGTGTAATTGATACAAGAAGATAACTCATCAGAAAAAGAGTCCAGGATTTGTCTCAGGGCTACTCCGTCACCAGCAGTTGACAGCAGAACAACGTAATTTGCATATGCCATGACCTTAAGGGGAACTGACCTGGGAGTCAACTGAAGTCCTGAAATTGATTGGCAAGAATGTATGCAGCATAACAAGGGGTCAAGGCTAAAGACATAAAGCAGAGGATTAAGGGGGCATCCCTGTCTCACTAATCTGCTAAGAGTGCAGAAGGATCCAAACCAACCACTAATCAAGGGACAGATGGGTGCACTAGTGTAAAGGCATTTAATTCAATGAATGAAGGTCAGGGCAAATAAAAAGATTCCAACACCCGAAATAGGTAGTCACGGGCCAACCTATTGAAGGCTTTCTTCTGAGGAGTAGCTGGGAGAAGTAGAAGAAGAACAGCAGGGCTAAATTTCATCAGGATGTAGGGAGAGGGATGTGGGTAAGGAGAACAGAGGGGCAGTAAGTGGAAGAAAAGCTCAGGGCAGAGGGAAGGAGGAGATGGGCACCACTGCAGGGGTAATAAGTAATAGGTTTGCAGTATTGGCATCGGAGGTGGTAGGGGAGGTATCAGAGATGGGTGTGGGGGGAGAAGGGTAGTGAAGCTCCAGGAGTCAGGAGTCAGGCTGGGAAAGAAAGAAGGGTGAAATGGAAGAGCAGGGTAGAGGCAGAGGGAGAGGTGGAAACGGGGAGGAAGATGTAGGAGTTGCAAATGACGAGGATAGAGGTAATAAAGAGCAGGGCAGTGTGGCCTCTGGAAATGTGGACAGCGAAAACAGGAGGAGGGGTATGGGTCAAGAAGATGGGGATACTAATGCTAGGGGATTCTATACTGAAAGGGATCAGATGGCGCATAAGGGGAGAAAGGCACAGTCCTATCTGGGTCGAGGATATTCCGGGGTTGTCCGGGGGCAGGGCAGGCACTTCTTAAGTGTGCATGGAAGGGAAGGAAGAAACCTCATATAGTGATGCACATGGTTATAAATGACTTGGCTGGGAAGACGGTAGAGGTGGTAAAGGGGAGGTTCAAGGATTTGATTAGGTGGTGTGAGTAGGTGGGTGCGTTGGTGGCATTCTCTAGGGTACTCCTGGTACCATGTCCGAGTACTGTGAGGAAAAAAAGAATAGAGGAGGTCAATGAGTGACTGAGGGATTGATGCCATATCAGGGAATATGGATTAGTGTCAGACTGGGTCAGGACCTGGGGCAATAGTGATCTATATGCAAAGGACTGGTTACATTTGAGCAGGGAGGGGGAGGGAGTACTAAAACAGGGAATAGAGATATATATATTAATAAGGTGGATTTAAACTGGGAGGGGGGTGGCAAAGGGGACTGCTGATGGGAAAAGGGTCCAGAAAGAGGAGCCTAGTGAACTCACCCCCCTAGTTATAGGTACAGGCAGGGGGGACGAGGCATAGGGAAGGAAATGGGGGGGAATAGGGGTAGGAAAAGAGAGGAGACAGGCTGGAGGGTGGTCATGCTGAATGAAAGAAGCCTAAGGAATAGAACAGCGAAGTTATAGCCACTCTTGGCTGTGGAGGGGGGTGGACACCGTGGCCGGCATGGAAACTTAGGCTACACCGTACCAGGACTAGGATATGATGATCCCAGGGGTCAGATTATTCAGAAAGAATAGGGCTAAGGGGAATGGGGTGAGTGGCAATCTATGTAAGGGAGGGGACAAACTGTGCAAGGGAGGAAGGGGAGGATAGAAGCACTATGGATGCAGTTCCAGGATGCAAAGGATAGGACACTGAGGATGGGGGTGGTGTACAGGCCACCAGCTCATGGGAGTGACCTGGATAGGGAATTAGCAGAATAAATTAGGAAGGTCTGCAGGAAGGGGAGTACAGTGGTGGTGGGGGACTATAACCTACTGGGGGTATAGTGGGGCACTCCATCCACCACAAGTGCAAGGGAATGGGTACTCTTAGAAGCATTTCAAGACAACTTCCTGACACAGCTAGTCCAGGGGATGACTCAGTTAGAAAGGACTCTGGACCTTGTACTGGATAATGGTGAAGTGGTAAGGAATCTGGAAGTGGAGGAACCATTAGCTGGGACTGACCACTATTTGGTGTGGTTCACGCCCAACATGGGGAGGGAAACAGTGGGCACAGGTACAAGGGTGATTGAGTTCAGGGGGCAGGACTTTAAGAAGATGGGGAAAATCTGGGGCAGGCACCTGGCAGGTATGCAACCACACATGGATGCAGACCAGAAATGGGACATTGTAATGGAAGGGCTGGTGGAGGCTATGGAGTCTTACACTAGGAAGAAAAGCAAGAAGGGAAGGGCAAAGAAACCCAGCTGGTTTACACAGGAGGTTATGGAAGGGGTGAGGGCCAAGAGTGCAGCATTTCAAAAGTACAGGGAATTGGGGAGGGGTGAAGATAAGGATGCATACATGAAGACATCCAAGGAGGTTACCAGACTGGTCTGGGTAGCCAAGGCATCCAGGGAGCTGAGAATGGCACAAGGAGTCAAAAGTGGAGAAAAAAACTTCTTCCATTAAATCAGAAACAGAAGAAGGAGCAAGGATCAGTTGGTTAAGAAACACAAGGGGGGTGGAGAAAGGGGCAGAACAGGCAGATGCACTGAACAAATACTCTGTATTCACACAGGAGAAGATGGAGCAGATACCCCGGCAACAGAGGCGTAATTATCAGGGGGACGGGCACACGTCCCCCCAACTTTCGGCGTCACCTCCTTTTTATGCCATTTGTGCCCCCCAACCCAACATCTTTTAATTTAATTTAAATCAGCCGCACCGCGGCCGAGCCACGTTCATGTCATGTGCCCTGCCCGCCAAGTACCGTGTGAGTGTGTGACCGCCCACCCTGGCCAGTAAAAAAAAAAGTATTCTCTCTCGTCTCTCCGCCTAACCAATCCAACCAATCGTGAGCTGACGGAGGAGCTGGCGGGAGACTGGCTGCTGTGGCGTGCTCGCCGTGCTGTGCGTGCTTCGTGAGGCGGGAAATGGAGTAGTCGATCGGACTGAGGTGGAGACGTACAGACTACTCTAGTCTCTGAGACCACTCGAGTGAGTGTCTTTTGCGAAGTGCAAACATCCGAACTGTCTTGAGGTGACCCTGACCGCCGAGGTCCGTCATCGTCGTGTGGATTCTGTTGTGTTGTGGCTGTGGGCCTGTGGCAGCCAGTGACTGACTCGAAAGCCTAGGGCTTGTTGTTAGCCTGCTTTGCTTACTGCCAGGACTCGGAGGTCGGAGTAACTTGTCGTTGACAGTCGACTCGACGTCATTGTCGCGGCCCGCACAGCGAGGGTCCGGTCCAGGCGGAGAGAAAGGAGAAACGACAAAGAACCGCGGTGGAGACAGTGCAGCTGGACAGACTGAGTTCAGTTCGGGGGTCTAAAGTGCGTTTATGGTGGTGCGAGTCTGGTCTGCATCCCTGTGGCTGTGGGGAGTTGACCAAAATAAAACAGTTCACTTAGACTGCACTGCTTGTGGCGGGAACCCAACTGCTGGAGTGCTGTGCTGCTGCTGGCATTGCTGCATCAGAAAAAAAAACAAGCAGGTAATTTCTAAATGTGTCTGTGCTGTGTAGTAGCAGAGCAGTACTAGTATTTGATAAGTAAAGTTTTTCAGCAAGTAAATGCTGGTCCAGATGTGGGGGTGTTGGGGGAGGGAATGTATCCCCTAGGTCCTTTGCAGAATTGCAGGCCACATTTGATTGGATTTTCAATTTCAACCCACACCAGATTTGCAGTGTGTGTGCATGCAGCTATCAGTGCACTAATAATATTTGCTGATAAGTATAAGTAACTAGCAGAGCATAATTATTAATTTATGCGTTAAAGTTTTGGTGGGAAAAATGGAATATCCCCTTCTTCATGTGGTGGGGCAGAGGATTTCTGGTGGGGCAGAGGATTTCTGAGGGGTAAAATGAGTGACATGGGACTGGATGGGTGCCTCTGAGTCCTGTGGTGATGCAAGGCAACCAGATAGTGATTTGGGGGTTCTTGCAAAAACCACAGTGTTAGCTAGTAGCCCTCATCTGCATACCCTGCATGCTGGAAGCAGCATGTGGAGCATGAAATGGTCGTCCGTGGTTCTGCCACCATTAAGCAAGCAAGGAGTGGGTTGTTTTGACTAAAACAGAAAAGCTGCAGGTAAAAGAGAACTCTTTTTATGCCAAAAGCCCTATTTGGGTCAGGGTGTTTCTGCACTAGTTGCTGCATTTTGCAGCCTTACCAGAGTTTCCCTTTAATGAATGGTGAGGGGTCAGGGGGACGGGGACTGGGTGTAAACTGGGAGGCAGGTGGACAGTGATTTGACTGACAAGGAGTATGTAAGGTTGCCAAATAGAGGAGTAAAGGCTGCAATGTGACTGGTGATGCAGAGATAAAAATCAGACAGCTCATCACCGAAATCTAGCACCCATCACTAGGAGTAAATGAAGCTCGAACCAGTTTTATTTCTTTAAAAAGTGCTGCATTTCATGAAGTGGCTATGTGCAAAATTAGCAATGTGCAAGTCCCCAGATGCATACCGCTCAAGGCTCAATTGTCCCTGATTTTGTCTCAAAATTGTCCTCTGTTGACTGTTCCTCATGAAAAGCACAAAATAATGTCAACCATTAATGTAACAGACTTGTTCTTCTTCATAAAATGCAGCTTAACACAAATCTTTTCATTCTATAGGCTTTATGAATGAATAACATCAATTTTTAAGATGTGTCCTCCATTGGGGGTGTTTGTCCCTGATTTTTTTAAGCCTTGTCCCTGATTCATGATGCCAGGACCCAGGTTCAAGACGCACTCTCCTTATCGAACCAGTGACTGTAATCAATCTTCCACCTGCTAAGTTTGTAATTTTTAAATATTTTTAACCCATATTTTTTTTTATATTTTTGCCTGCCGGTACCCCAGCCTGGCTCCGGGACCCTCAACTGGGGAATGCCGCCACCGAGGCAGAATTGAATGTGTCTGGAGGGTCAGGCCACCAAGCCCCGGCTCATACACGGGTGCCAGTGGATTTTCTGATGCTATATTCCCCTGGAGCTAGGAACATGCAATGATGCTGACAGCAAGCATCTGTTCTAGCTCCACCCATATTACGGCACAACTTTGTGCCTCTCATCCTCCACCAGTGGGCAAGTGACCCATCTCCTCTACCCTCCCAAAGAAGGACAGCAGTCCTCTGGATGCTCGATCCTTCTCCTCCCCTGCCAACCCCCAGTTTAGATGTAGGGGAGGTACAAACCGAACATTTATATTTACTGTACTCCAGGTTGTGTGGGAGAGGTTCTTGGGCTGTGCTAATTCTAACTTGTAAATGGCATAATTTATAGTTTTATAACTTCTAAATGACATAATTTTGGACACAGTCCAGGGGGATCTGGATACACTGGAGGGTCATCCCGGCAGCTGCAGTCGGCAGTGGGCCAGGGTTTTCGGGAGAGTAGTGATTGAGGAAGACGTCCCGGCAGCTGCAGTCGGCAGTGGGCCAGGGTTGGAGGGAGCTGTCTGCAGCTGGAGGACCAATCAGCTGTGAGGGTGGCAAGTTTTAAATCTACATCTAGGCTATAGTTCTGGCCCAGCCCTCACGAACTTGAGGAAGAGCTGTAAATTGCTGGGAGAAGAGGTAGCTAACTGCATTGGTGGTGGAGAATCCTACCAGGGGCTGCTGTGGTGAGAAATTGAGCTGCATCGGCAGCTGCATCGAGGAAGACGGCTTCAGGGCTGCATTGGCAGCAGAGGTGTGCAAGGGGTTCTGGTCATCCCAGGGCTGCAGTCGGCAGTGGGCCTGGGTTTTGGGACAGAGACTGGAGAGGCATCAGAGGATGTCCCGGTGGCTGCAGTCGGCAGTGGGCCAGGGTTGAGGGAGCTGTCTGCTGCTGGAGGACCAATCGGCTGTGAGGGTGCCAAGTTTTAAATCTACGTCTGGGCTATAAGTCTGGCCCATCCCTCACAACTCGGGGAAGAGCTGTAGTTAGTCCACACCAACTACCCGGCTCTGACTTGTATTAAATGGTCTGTGGGGTGGATCCTTGGGGAGTGCACAGTGTGACTAGCTGAGACTGGAGCAATAAGAAACTTCGGATTTGTGTAGGACCAAGGGAAGGGCATAATAAGATTTGTATATTGTGTTGCTGGAGATTGTGTGTGTGTGTGTGTGGTATATTAATTGTTGGTGGGGGCTGTGTAGGTTTGACTGTGTATTGTGATGATAGTAGGGGTCTCACACCAAAATGGGGGTGAGTGGGTGTAAGGAGTGTGGGCAGCCATAATATTAAACTGGGCATGGAGGTTTGGAGGATGTCAAAATGGTATTCCACAGGGGACAACAGGACAAGGCAAAAGGGACATATCCCATAGGATAGGTGGATCATATGGTATCTGGAGGTGTGGGGGGCAAAGTTGGCATCATACGTGAAGTATGCCACAGGGAGGCTGCTCAGAGGGAGCAGATGAGGGAGGAGGAGTAGGAGAGAGCAGTATGGGTGTGAGCATCAAGCTTGGAAACCATTTCACCATACTATACCCGGGAGATGAAGTGGATGAGGATGGTGGGAGGGTGCAAGTGGACAGGGAGGAGTTGGTCAATAGGCAGAGGGGGGACAGTGATGGAGGATGGAGCCTGTTTCAAAGGAAAGGGAGGAGGAGGAGGGAGGGAGGGACATGAGCCTAGGTTGGGGTCTCGAGTAGATGGTCAATTATGGGCACATCAGTCTGACATCTGTGGTACATAAAGTAATAGAGGATTTATCAAGGAGAGACTTGGGAGGCAGTTGGAAATGTTAGGACACCAGGATGATAAAAATAGAATACTGGATGGGCAACTATACTCAGTTTGTTCTGCCACAGAGGGTTCTGATTCCCTCTGACCTCGACAGCGACGCTCAAGAGGTCCATGGGAATCAGAAGCTCGAGGTGGTACAACACACGTTGTGCATGAAGTTGCTCATCCTGTATTTGTTATAGTGTATAGTAGTACTATGTGAAATGTGTGCTTTGTGTGTTTTTTTTTCTCCCTTTCTCATAATGAAACTGATTTGAAAAGTCTCTAGAGGTTCTAGAATACTGTCACCACATAATTAAATAGAGGAAAGCATCGATGTGCTAGGATTCCTAGTGGTTCTGCTGCAGTAGTGACATCACTGCTGCAGCAGAACAACTTAATGACATCACTACTGCAGCAGAACAAGCATATTCCAGGCATGGAATTTCATGCATAACAGCATTCCACTATACACTATACATAGAACAGTGGATGGATGGACACCCATAACAAGGCTGTGTTTCCATCGAAGGAGTTGATGACATCATAGAGACCTTGAGATGGAAACGCAGCCTTTGTTGTGGATGTTCAGCCATCCACTGTTTATATAGTATATGTTTTTGTTTTTTTGTTTGTTTCTCATTATTTTATTGAAATTACTTACTGTGGGTGTCGGTCCATTCCTCCTGCTGCCACTCCTGCTCCATCCAATCCGGCTTCTAACTTTAACTTCTCCGCACTGCTTAGTTTTCAAATTAGAAAAAACAAATTTTTTTTTTCCCAAAATGGAGCCATGTATGGCACACCGTGTCCTGGCTCTGAATTCAACTGCCAGTGGCATCGCTGCCCGGCACTAGCTAAATCACGCCATGTTTGTTTTTGTTTGTTTCAGCATTTATATAGCACTTTTCATACATCCAAAGCGCTTTACAAGCAATGCTAAACTGGTAGTGAAGTGACTGTGTGGTGGTGGCCATATTGCACGTCATCACCCACACACAGCCTGGATAATTGCATGAACTAGTTTATGGGAAGGGGAATGTTGGCCAGGACACCGGGAATGTTCCCTACTCTTTTGTGAAGAGTGCCCATGGTTCTTTTACTTCCACCTGGACACCCACCAGGACAACACCAGGATGGGCAGAAGGGAACTCCGTTTAATGTCTCATCCGAGGAACGGCACACCCACAGTACAGCACCCCACTACTGCACTCGATGCCAGCAATTTTATGTGCAAGTCCAATCTCGTTGTGGGATAAGAACCCATGACCTTCTGGTCCAGAGGCAGATGTGCTACTTGGTCACCATTGATTGTCTTGCCCCCCAACCTGCACCCATCCTATGTGCATCCACTCTCCCACACCCCCACATTACGGGTGTGTGTTGCACAGTTTCTACGTATGCTCGTGACTTCACCATTTTTTTTTATATTTTCACTCCAGATGTAGAGAATGACAGGCATAAGGGGTGTGACTTGGGATTGTTGTCTGTAATGCTGATACCATTTTCACCCCACCCACACCCTGTAGCCAGTGGAGGCATCGAGGTTTGCCTTGGACTGTTCTCGGCCACAAAGTTCACCCCCATTCTCCCATACAGCACCCATCTCATCAAAATGTCACTCAGTGCGAGTATGCCGGCCGGTGCTTCTCAGAATTACACCCACCTAAGGGGCCATGGACTCACTGGGTCAGGCAAGTTACTCTGGCCTGATCATATGCTGTAGAGGTGATGGATAGAATCTGTTTGGCTATAGAGCCTATTGCATCCTTGCTGCCCCATCTTTTCCTCTTAGCTGGCATGAACACAGCTGAAGTTTTGCGAATAGCTTCTCTCTCTTAATCTCCATATTTCTCCTTCCCATGTCTAGTGTTGCCACTTTCCATTCTTGTTGCTTTTAGAGAGTGGGCAGAAGGAGGGAGCTTAGAACCCTTGATTGTAATAGAGGAGGACATAACTTTGGCAAATAAAAGTGGAACTGTTCTAGCCTGATGAACTAGTGTACAGCTCTCAGGCCAGCAACGCTTTTAGTTTGCTGAAACTCCTAGCAGGAGCAGTAGCTTTGAGAAAAAAGAGGCAATCTTTATTTTAAGATGCATGATGGATGGCATGAGAGGCTCTAAAGGGGGCCTTGGTCACAGCCCTGAGCACCATATCAAGACTCCAAGGTGATAGCTTTGGTGAATTGAAGATGTTGCAAAGCAATACTGCTGCCTGTTGAAGTACCAGACGTGGGGATATGAGCCCAACAATTCCCCAGTCCCATCAAGAGTGCCCCCAGTGCAGAAACTCTAATTTGTAAGGTGACCGGTTGGAGTCTTTTGCCCATTTGTCTTAAAGGAACTGCGGTAGTACAGGCAATTATATTGTGTCATTCTGTATGTGTCTGGAATGAAGCCAGAAACAAAATCTCCTCCGGATTCTATAATGCACTTTGGAGGAAGAAGAGGCATATGAACTCCCCATCATTCCAATAACAGGAGCTGTACTGCATAGCTCCTTGAAAGTTTTTCCACTCACTTTCCCAGTCTAGAGAGAGGCCAGTTGTTAAAACTGGGTGCAGAACTGGAGCTTTTCCTGCTCAATCTTCAGGCCCCGGGAGACAAGTTGTTCAAATTGAGATGCAGACCAGCCCTTAAAGAAGAAGGTCTGGGCTGAAACTGAAGGTTAGAGGTGGTCGCCTCAAAAGATGAGTGATAGTCGGAAACCCATGTGTGGACTGGCCATAAAGGACCCCCTAGAATCATGACTGCTCTGTCCAAGGTCACTTGTGGAGGAGTCTTGATAGAAGCGGTATTGGATGAAGGCAACAGGAGGCTGAACTGATCCCAGTTTAGGAGAAGGCATCTTGAGCCACCGCTGGTTTGTCCATGACCAGAGCAGCATTGTTGTACTAATTCGGCCTTACAGGCTAAAGATCTGTCTGAGGATTGCCCCTGTTCTGTTGGAGTGTGAAGGCAATGTCTCCAGCTCCCATTCCCCTGGAAGAACAACCTTGAATTGAGCCAGACTGCTGTCATTTTCCTGTCCAGGAATATACATCTTTCAGTAGTGCTCGCCCCACTGAAAAGAAGAGGAATCTTAGCGGTTTTGGGCTTCTTGTGCCGCCCTGGTCACGGTGGTCGATGTATACCCATGTTGTCAGACTGTAAGTTGGAACCAGACCATCCTCATTGAGGAATTGCTCTTTTAGAAGCCTCTGAGCTGTGTCAGGGGAGCAGGGCCTGTGGATGATCAGCTGGGGATCCCAGAACGCCAACCGATGAATGCACGAGGAGCAAGTAACAGTCGACAAGTGGCTGAGGACACAGTCCAATGTGCCAGTCATCGACGGAAACATTTGGGGCTGCCCTTTGTGAGGGAATATCCTGGATAAGCCCTCTGGTGTTGATTTTTCTGCCCCAAAATATTCTGGTGGCGATTTTTAGCTCCAAATCTCTACTGGCCAGATTCCAGCTCCTGATGTGGATGGTCTGGTCCAGAAATCACAGGGAAAAATGAGACCATGTTGAAATGGGGCCAGTCTGTACAGCTTGCAAGGCTGAGACTGGGGTCCGCATGAGTGCTGATGAAACAGCTACAATGCCCAAGAAATAAAAGAAATTGATGGAGAGAGAGATTGGTATATTTAAATTTTAAAAATTCTAATCTGAAGTCTGGAGGTTCGCAGGGTTGTCATTGGTAAAGGCAATGCACCACATGCATCAATACAAAGTGTTGGAAGCATATGGTGCATCACTACACCTTTGCAGAAAATGGAGCACCCCTGTATCCTCTGGACTCTGGAACCGTAGTTTTTAAAATTAAAATATACAAAGTTGAGGCTCAAGAAAATTCCACTTGTGCTGCTAAAAGCTAAGCCGAAGGGATAGCTTTTTAGTTGTGTGGGAACCCACAAACTCAGGAGTTTTCCTTTAATGAAGAAGAATCTGTAACAGTTGTTCATTTTTTACAGATCAGGGTTAACTGCAAATCTCATAACATGAAACGTCAGAGACCAACCTTCGATTGCCATGTTCTTCAAGAAGAAACCTCACATAGATCCCATGCCTTCATCTGCACAGAAGATCCCGACTGAAGAAATATGTACTGAAGTGTATGAGGAGCTAGATCAGGGCTTCAATGCTAATGTTAACAAGGGAGAACAGCAACTAAGTACAAGTTCATCCTTTCCTACTGTCGACAGCACAGTTCCTGTACTGGAGATCCAAACAGTGCCTCTGGATCAGCCACCCCAACCACAATCACCATCTGTTGCAGAAACAGTGCCTAGAATGGAGATGACAACTCATGATATGGATCAGCCGTACCAACCACCATCTGAGGAAATACCAAAGCAGGACTGTGGAAACAAAAAACTCCGATTCCAGGAATCATGGTACAGGGAATTTTCATGGCTGCACTATAGTCCTGAGCTGAAAGCTGTGCTCTGCTTTTGTTGCACAAAGAGTGAACAAATGGGGATGCTTGAGCTGTCAAAAAGGCGAAAACCAGTATTCACCACAATAGGTTTCACCAACTGGAGGAAAGCACGGAGTAAGTTTATTACTCATCAGAGCTCAGAAACACATCAGCATGCCCTGTGGAAGGTGGCTCATGTATCCTGTGGTCAAAGCATTGATTCTGCTCTAGTGGAACAGAAAAGATCTCACAAGATGTGTCTCGCAAGTGCTTGTTTGCTATTACGCCGCTTGCTTTTTGGGAAGACAGGGATTGGCAATTCGAGGTCATCAGCTTGATGAGGAAAACTTTGCTGAACTGCTCAAGCTATTCAGCAATGAAGATGAGACCCTAGCAACTTGGCTAAAACGAAAGCAGGACTATACAAGCCCAGCAATTCAAAATGAACTAATCGGACTCATGAGTCATGAGATCATCTGTTCTGTCGTTAAGGATATTAACAAGTCATCATACTATTCCATTATCGTTGATGGAACACAAGACTGCCAAGGTAAAGAACAAGAAAGCATTTGCCTTAGATACGTTGATGGAAACATGCAGCCCCAGGAGGAGTTCATTGGGTTTTATGAGCCACAGGATACTATCGGAGCCTCAGTAGCAAAAGTCATAATGGATGTCCTCACAAGACTTCCTCTGCCAATTGAATTCCTCCGAGGTATGGCATTTGATGGCGCTGCAAACATGTCAGGATGCTATTGTGGTGCACAGGCTATCATAAAGGAAAGTCAGCCACTTGCCACATTTGTGCATTGTGGTGCTCACTGTATAAATCTTGTGGTGAAAGAGAGCTGTGAAGCAAGCCCTGTATTAAGAAATTCCTTGCACTGTGTAAATGAACTGGGCAAACTGTTCAGTGAATCCCTAAAGTACAGAACAATTTTTTCTCAAATTGCTACATCTGATAATGCATCTACCTCCTTCAAGAAACTGCGACCCTTATGTCCAACTAGATGGACTGTAAGACTAGCAGCAGTCGAAGCTGTGTCACAGCAATATGAGCAAATCCTTGAGAGTCTCCAACAAATGGAGTTGGAAAATGGGGATGCTGCAACAAGGGCAAGTGGTCTCTTAGAGAAGCTCAGCAAGGGCAACACATTAGTTAGCCTGCTGCTGGTCAAGGTAGTTATGGAACCACTGACTTGTCTGAATAGGAGCCTTCAAAATCCGAACTGCACAGTAGGTGGCATGCTTACCCAAGTAAGCCTCATAAAAGCTCAGCTTCAAAGACTAAGGAATGAAAATACTGTCCTGCAAGCCATCAGAAAAGCTGATGAAGTTGTCCAGAAGCTGGAGTTGGATCCCATTGCACCACCAAGGCAACGATGGGTCCCAGTCCGTTTTGCTGGCAAGGGGGAGCAGCACAATCATGCAACAGTGGAGGATTATTTCAGAATGGAATTCTTTAAGATGGTAGACATCTCAGTTGCCCAGCTAGAAGAGAGGTTCCATCAGCAAGGGCTGACTGAGTATTCGACTTTAGAACAGTTCCTTCTTGCTGCAGTACATAAGGGTGATGAGAATGACCATGAGCTGGAGGAAATGATTGACTGCATTAAAAAATATCCAGAGCTTAATCCCAGAATGCTGAAAGTTCAGCTTGAGATGTTTGCACAGAGTAAACACATATACCTCTTGAATGAGGCTGTAGTCCTATTTAAAGCACTACCCTTAGATGTCCGTGGCCTTTTACAGAGTTAGAAAAGTTTCTATGACTACTGTTGGTGATACCAGTAAGCAGTTGTGAAGCAGAGCGCAGTTTCCAGTGCACTTAGGCTTAAAACATGGCTGCGGTCTACAATGACCCAGTGTCGCCTGAACGCAGTTGTTGTATGTCATGTTCACCAAACCAGACTTGATGAGCTATGTCTGGACACCATTGCACGTAAATTTGTTCATGCTCATGAAAGGCGCTGTGCTGTATTTGGACTGTAGCAATAAAAATATTGCAATGGGTTGATGCACCAAAAATTCAAATGTGTTCAAGCAAGCACGTCATATTCCTTGGTACTGCATGGGGCTGCATATCAACTTGCGATCTCATGAAGAGAATTATCACACCTCAGATCATTGTAACCTTGTACCTCAGATAGTTGTGCACACCTATACTGATTCGCTTCATTAGCTGATACTGTTAAAATGCCTCCCAGTTCACTGTCCATCCACTTTCTCAATGTTTGACTCTGCTCCTACAGTAAACATATTGAGTGGATCACCACCCTTCACACAGTGAAGGCAGTATGTACAGTTCCTCGTTGCTGTTTTTCCCCACCTCATTAGCCAACAGCTAGGTCTTCCTGGAAGCAAAGCAATAAGCATCAGTACACACCTGAACAACTGCTGTTCATGGCCTCATAAGGGCTGCACTTACTATGGCTAACAATATTATTAGCAGGAGAGAGATACTAATGCCTTGAGAAAATCCACCCGACTTCCAGTATCAGTCTACTCCTTGATCTGTGATCTGCAGAACCCCGCAGGATGGTTCCCCACATATCTTCTGCAGTACTTTTCTGTACCCTACTGCACAGTGCGAGTTGGCTGTCTACCAACATTCCAAATCTTGAATGAGCTATACACAGCTCCCTCAATAATGTCCTAATAAACGTTAACATTCCCCCCTCACCGTGACCCAAGGGTAATCTCCCTATACTGAATTAAAGTAACAGTTTAGGTGCAAACCTGCCACTCTTGAGTATTTTTCATCACTTGCTGCTCTCATCCACAATCAGGTAGTGATCACAGTGCTGGCAGGCCCACATCTCAGATATCACAATGATCTGCTCAACGTTCCCCTTCCTGTCTTTGACTAACCTGAATATAGCGATACTGTGCCGGAATTACCTATTCACTCCTCCTCTGGCATTCATTCTTTCTCCTGCTCCCCTGACAAAAAACTGGTGAGCTTTTCTACCCTTCTGCATCATGAATGTAGTTAGTACAGTCTTCATGTTATTTTTTACATATTAATAGTAAACATCATCTTCTGATAAGCCAGGCTGACAGCAGCAGAGCACAAGGTGAAAATAGGCGTTCTTTTCTCATATAAGATAGTAAGCCACCTATGATTAAGTTACTGAAGTGAGGAACGTGGTAATGCAAAGTTCACATTTCAAAGTTATTCGACATATTATGTCAGAATTCTCTTTTTTCAGTATACTATTTTATATTTATTTTTGTGGCCCATGAACCGAAGTAGTGTGATCAGGTAGCTTCTATTTACTGTAATAGTGTGGCTGCACCGCCTCACTTAATATAAGTGAGCGTGCAGCCACACTGTTACAGTAAATGGAGCTGCACACAGTCTGCCTTACTTCCGGTTCGTGGATTTAAAAAAATAAATATAAAGTAATTGCCTGCTGGAAAAAAAGAGGGGTTTATGGCGCAAAAGCTTAATCATGAGGTAAGCTTTTCATGAGTGGGGAGCTTTATATTGCCGCAGTTCTCCTTTAAATGATGTGCATAATGATGCACACACCCATCATTTAATAGTGCCTAATTAAAGGTAGCCTAAATCTTTGAAGGACAGATTGCCCATTTTTTCCCCTTGTTCCCTGCTGCTATTAGCCTGACTTACTGGAAAGATCTGCTTATCTCAGGAACTGTACTGCCTGTATTCATGATGCAGAAAGGTGATGAGCTCATCCATTTGTGCTGTGGGGAGAAGTAGTGAACAATGAATACTAGAGGGGTACCGAGAAGGACACTCCTGCAAGGTACTGGCATATTCAGGGAAGGGAGAACACATAAGGGGAAAAATATGAGTAGATCACTGTGAGATATAAGAGTTGGGGCTGCCAGCACCATGATCGCTACCTGACCCCGTTGTCCAGGCCAACATTCCCCCTTCCCATAAAACCATTTCATGCAATTATCCAATGCTACATGTGAATATTGTTGTGTGAAATGACTGCCACTATACATTCAGTCACTTCACTACCAGTCTAGCATACCTGTAAAGCACTTTGAGATACACTGTGTATGAAAAATGCTATATAAATGTTGATTCTTCTTTTGATTATTATTATTATTATTTCCCATGGGAAAAGAAGTCAAGACAACCATATTTTTGATTTATAAGAAAGTATTAACTCTGGCATTGGACTACACAAGCATTTTGCTACAAATAAGTGTTGGATCAAGGGGTTATGGTGCAGCTGCACCTCCGCACTCCATTGTAAATTACTTGCTTGCTACATTTCACTTTGTTAAAGTCTGATTTATTGATTGTACAAATGTTTACATTCAAATCTATTGATCACATTTGTAGGTTCTGTCAAAACATGCTAAAAAGAATAGCAGACAATACAAAGGTTTAATAAAAATGTTAAAAGTGCATATCAAGTATGCATACCACCCCAGCATCACTATTGTAACATCCTGAATCTACCATGACCACTGGACCATCAGGTTATTTAAGATTTGTACTGCACTGTGGTTTGCAAAAGATAAAGTTATTTCGATTAAAACACAATTTTAACATGTTTAACTAAACACAATGAACAGAACCATAGCTTTGCATGTGTACTGATCAACTTAGTGCACATGGTCTTGACCATTTTGATGTAACAGTTCTATACAGAGGGAAAAATAATTAGTTAACACTATAAGAGCCATGTAGCTATCTGGCTCCAATGATGTCATTGCTTAACACAATTGGTGGCCATATTAGGAAGCAGGTAAGGCAGTTCTTGAGGGCCATGTTCCAGCCTTTCTGGACACTCATGTTATTCTTGGTATGACACAAACTACATTACAGTCCAAAAGGACACAGTCTAGAGTGTTTTAGCACTCTGGATATTATCAAGTTACTACAGTTATGGTTCAGGGTCTTGGCTTGTGGTCTTGGTGTTTTTGCCACATGTGTTCTATATGTACATATTGCAGGATTTTATAGTTCTGTATTGGTTCCACCGACATGTTGTAACAAAGAGAGACAAGAAAATGATCCTTTTCTTAACATTCCTTTTCTGTAATACTTATTAGGTATTATAAAAAGGGCCTGAGAAATGGAGCTTTATTGGCTGCAAACATTCTAACAGCCTTATGTTAATCTTTTATTAACACACTGTAGAGCTTAGCCATATGCTGAACAAGGTTTAACACTGTTTAAAAATGCTTTTATTATAATAGCAATAAGGCACTCCCAAGGATTATGTTAATGGTCAGTTAATCACTCTCTAGGGGCATGTGGCACTCAGCTGCACCTCATGCACGGTACACCCTAGAAGGTGATTAATAGACCGTTAACATAACCCTGGTCATGCCTCATTGCTTAATTGTCACCAAGTAAAGTACTTGATATACTGAGAACTGCAATAAAAATTAAGGAAAACAAATAAACAATATATTTAAAATAAAAACGTGTCCTGTGAAAATATTGTCCTCATTGTTTTCCATATGTATTACATTTCAAAGGCATGTTGATAGGAAATTTAGTATTTTTCCATATAACGTTTACATTTTCGTACGTACCACAGTACCCATTATCCGAAGCTGGTTGAGACTGAGGTTGTCCCCCCCCAACCTTGGCATCAAAATTACTCCTCTGCCAGGCAAGGGGTGGTGTGGGTAGGGGGGAAGAGACGACAGATGTAGGAATTACAAACAGCAGGGTACGAGATGGGTTGAGGGCATTAAGAGTGGACAAAGCAGCTGGATCTGATAGCATTCACCATAGGGTACTAAGGAAGTTGGCAGAGGTCCTGGTGGGGCCACTGACCAACCTGTTCAATACCTTCCTGGACACAGGATGTGTACCACAGGACTGGAGAATGGCCCATGTGGTGCCCATCCACAAAAGTGCCCAAAAGATGAACCAGGAAACTATAGGCCAGCGAGTCTCACATCGATCACAGGAAAGCTTATGGAGACCATTCTCAAAGAGAGGCTAGTGACCTTCTTGGAGGAAAATGGTCTTCAGGATGGTCAACAACATGGGTTTGTAGTGAGCAGATCCTGCCAGACAAACCTTGTGAAGTACTATGACTGGATGATGCAGAAACCGGACAAGGGCCATGCTGTGAATGTCCTGTATTTAGACTTCAGCAAGGCCTTTGATTCAGTGCTGCATGGAAGGTTGGGGGGGAAACTAGAATATGTGGGGGCGGGACCAAAAATGGTGAAATGGGTCACAAACTGACTATTAGGAAGGCAGCAAAGGGTGGTGGTGGTGGGGGACTTCTCATCACCGAGAGTGGTGACAAGCGGTGTAACACAGGGATTGGTACTGGGGCTGTTGCTGTTTGGGATTTTTATTGCAGATATCTCACATGGGATATGGAGTAGGAGCAGTCTGTTCACAGAAGACACCAAGATGGGAGCTGTGGTTGATGATGCAGAGGGGGTGGACGGGGTTGCAGGAGGACCTGTCTATGGCAGGGGTGAGGCTAGGGTACTGCACACCATGCAGTTTAATGAATGGTTGCAAAACTGGTGCAGAGCACAGGGCTTTGGCTTCATTGGGGACTGGGGGTCCACCTGGAGAGATGTAGGTCTATACTGGCATGATGGTCTGCATCTGTGCAGGAAGGGAAACACGCTCCTAGGTGACAGGTTTAAAGGCTTCCTTGGCAAGCTTTTAAACTAGCCAAGGGGGGAGGTGCTGATAGGAAACAGGAAAGTTCAAGCATCCCCCCACAAAACATAGCAGGTAGTAGGGTAAACACTGAGGTACAGAGCTTGACAGAGGGCAGGACAGGGGTAAATGGAAAAATAGACAAGGGCAATAAGAGCAGGGATGGGGTAAAAAAAGGATAAAGCCAACAATAAATGGAAGGCAATGAGTACCAATGCCCATAGTCTTGGAAACAAGCTTCCAGAGCTAGTAGCCCTGATGGAAGAGGAACACTTGGATATTGTGGCAGTCACAGAAACATGGTACATGAAGAACCATGACTGGGATGTCAACATACCAGGGTACACAATCTACAGAAGGGACAGGGAGGGTAAAAGAGGAGGTGGAGTAGCTCTCTACATAAGGGAAGGGATCAAAGCTACAGAACTAAAAAGTAAAGGGGGAGGACAAGAGGAACTCTGGGTCACCTTGGAGACAGGGAATGGCATCACAATCCGCACAGGGGTTGTATACAGACCCCCGTCTCAAGGGGAGGAAATGGACAAGAAAATGATAGAGGGCATTCTCAAAATGGCTGAAAAAGGGGAGATACTGTTGATGGGGGACCTGAATATGCCAGATGTTAACTGGGCTGACATGGACTGCAGCCACATCCAAGAGCAGGGTCATTCTCGATGCCCTACAGGGAGCATGTGCCTTAGACAGCTAGTGGTGAACCCACTGGGAGGGAGGGAGCAATATAGACCTGGTACTCTCAAATGGAGAGAGGATCACAAACTTAGAAGTCAGTAGACATCTGGGGAACAAGCGACCACTGCACAGTGTACGCCACAATAAACACAACCATGGAGACAAGCCATACAAAGACAAGGATACTGGACTTTAGAAGGGCTGACTTTGGCATAATGGGTGAATACCTGAGGAATGCATTAGCAAATGGCCAGAAAGGAGGGGTGGAAGAACAATGGAGAAAAATCAAAACTGCCATCATGGACGCAACAAGCCTTTGTGTGAAACAAATAAAGAAAACAAAGCGGAATAAAAAACTACTATGGCTCTCAAAAGAGGTGTCAGGGAAGGTTAAGGAGAAAAAGGCTGCATTCAAAAAGTATAAGGAATCACAGACGCAGCACAACAGGGAACTGTATCAATTAAAGCAGAAAGAAGCGGGGAAGGCAGTCAGAAAAGCAAAGGCCCAAACCATGGAAAAGATAGCCAACTCTGTTAAGAAGGGGGATAAAACCTTTTATAGGTACATTAGGGAGCATAGAAAGGTTAAGAAAGGGATAGTGAAGATTAATAAAGGAGAGGGGAGGTGGGGAGAGGGAGACAGTGAAAAGGCAGAGATACTGAATGAATACTTTTGCTCAGTATTCACAAAAGAAGAAGAGGAGGAGTTACCTAAACCAAACAGTAGAAGCACTCTGGATAGTGGGGTTGATACCAGTCCATTTACAGAAGTAAGAGTACTGAAAGAACTCCTAAAACTCAAGGTGGACAAAGCAATGGGGCCTGATGGGATTCACCCTAGAATCCTAAAAGAGCTAAGGGAGGACCTAGTGACACCATTAACCACACTTTTTAACAAATCATGGGAAGATGGGGTGATACCTGAGGACTGGAGGAGGGCAGATGTGATTCCCCTTCACAAAAGTGGGAGCAAGGCAGAAGCAGGAAACTACAAACCTATTAGTTTGACCTCAGTGGTGGGGAAAATGATGGAATCACTTCTGAAAGAAAGAATTGTTGAGTACCTAGAGGCCAGCGGCGCACAGGACCCAAAGTAGCATGGATTCACTGCAGGAAGGTCATGTCAGACAAATCTAATCAATTTCTTTGACTGGGTGACCAAAGTAATAGACCAGGGAGGGGCTGTGGATATGGCCTACCTAGACTTTAGCAAGGCATTTGACACAGTCCCGCACAAAAGATTAATAATCAAGTTAGCCAGCCTGGGAGTGGGTCCCAGGGTGGTAGCCTGGGTAGCAAACTGGCTGCGCAACAGGACACAGAAGGTAATAGTGAATGGAACACATTCTGAAGAAAGGGGGGGTTACTAGTGGAGTACCTCAAGGCTCAGTACTGGGTCCAGTCCTCTTTAACGCCTTTATAGGTGACATTGCAGAGGGTCTGAAGGAAAGGAATGCCTCTTTATGGATGACACAAAGATCTGTAACAGAGTTGATACACAAGGGGGTAGAAAGGATGAGAAGGACTTGCAAGGTTGGAGGAATGGTCAGACATATGGTAACTTAGATTCAATGCAAAGAAGTGTAAAGTAATGCACCTGGGAAATAAAAATCCAGGAGAAGAGTACACAATAGCAGGGGAGGTACTAACGACAATAATAATGGAAAGGGATCTGGGTGCAGTCATATCAGATGACCTAAAGGTGGGTAAGCAATGTGAGAAGTCAGTAGGGAAAGCCAGGGGGATACTGGGATGCATAGGGAGGGGCATCACAAGTAGAAAAAGGGAAGTGGTTATCCTTCTGTACAGACAGTTGGTGAGACCCCATCTGGAGTACTGAGTGCAGTTTTGGAGACCTCATCTACACAAGGACATAGACAGGATGGAAGCAGTCCAGAGGAGGGCAACTAAAATGGTGCAGGGTCTACATCAGAAACCATATGAAGAGAGACTGAGAGAGCTTAATATGTATACCCTTGATGAAAGGAGGGACGGAGGGACATGATTGAAACTTTTAAGTACCTCAAGGGAATCAACAAAGTCCAGGAGGGTAGCATCTTTCAGAAAAAGAGATGTATAAGAACAAGGAGGCACAATTTAAAGTTAGAGGGGGGATGGCTCAGGGGTAATGTGAGGAAAATCTTTTTCACCGAGAGAGTGGTGGACGCATGGAACCGCCTTCCTGGAGAGGTTGTGGGGTCTAAAACAGTGGAGGAATTCAAACATGCATGGGACAGACATAAGGCAATTATAGTGGGGGGTTGCAGGAAATAGGCTGTTGGTTAACTAGAATCTGCAGCTTATCCAATAGATAGGGAAATGGGCAGACTGGGTGGGCCAAGTGGTCCTTATCTGCTGTCAAAGTCTATGTTTCTATAAGCTGCAGGAGTGGGCGGAAACATGACAGTTGGGGTTCAATGCCAAGAAGTGCAAGGTTCTGCACTTTGGAAACAGGAACCAGGGGAGGGATTATCACTTGAATGGGATACAGTTGGGGAGCTCCACAGAGGAGAAGGACTTAGGAGTGATCATTATGGGGAGTATGAACAACTCTGCTCAGTGCAGGAAAGAGGCAGCAAAAGCCAACAAAATGCTGGGTTTTATTGCAAGAGGGATCTCCTCCAGAAGGAGGGAGGTTATCCTGCCGCTGTATAGGTCATTGGTCAGACCCCACCTGGAGTACTGTGTGAAGTACTTGTGCACATTCCTGAAGAAGGACATTAGATTATTGGAGGGGGTGCAGTGAAGAGCCACAAAGATGATCTAGGGATTAGAGAGCAAGCCCTATGAGGACAGGCTGGGAGAGCAGAATATGTATTCGCTGGAGGAGAGGAAGGCTAAGGGGATATGATCAAGATCTTTAAGTATCTGAAGGGGATAAACAAGATCAACACAGAAGGGATTTTCCAGATGAGAAGGGGAGGGACACAAGAGGGTATGGACTGAGATTGGAGGGGGGGACGATTCAGGAGGGAGATGAGGAGACATTTTTTTCAATGAAAGAGTGGTGGACAAATGGAACACCTTCCCAGATGGCATAATGTCCTGTAGGATGGTGGGCAGTTTCAAGAGGGGTTGGGACAGGATAAAAGGATATGATACTGGGAAGAAGGGGGGCTGGAGGAGCAGCTGTGAGATGAGGTGCTAGCTGCACACTCGAGCAGACTAAACAGATTGTAAGGTCTGGTTCTGCTGGCAATTTCGTATGTTCGTATGTTCATATGATCCAAACTGAGAACAAAGCCATCCACCTATGTTCTGAACCATGACAAAACAGTTTGCAGAGGGTGATCAAATTATTCTGAATATGTCTTGATGGAACAGAGCAGGTTTGAAAAGGCAAGAGCAGACAACCAGTGACACCACCCAATTGTTTTGCCAATATCTTTGCCAAAATCTTGCAGTCATTGTTAAAGAGGCTTAGAAGTCTCCAGTTATGAATATCAGACTTTTTCGCCCTTTCTTATGAATAAAAAAAAACTGCTTGCATCAGGGAAGGAGGAAGGGAGGGACCGTCCCTGCAAACAAGATTTAAACACCTCTGCAATGGAGGGGGCCATGTGGTCCGTAAACTTCAGATAAAATTCTAAGCTTAGACCATCTAGTCCAGGGGCAGTGAGTGGCTGAAGAGACCTAATACCAAAGTTAACTTCCACTATCATGATGGGGAACAGGGCAGGCAGAGACACTGGCATCCAGAGAAGGAAGAAAAAACTGCAAAAAATGAGGCAGCAAGGGCAATGTGCAGGACAGTAGAGAACATTTGTGCAGCATATGCAGAAGCAACTCGAGTGATGCCCTTCTTGGTGTGTACCAAGGAGCCATCGGAGTCATACAAAGATCGCATTGATCTGCAGTCCATACGATGGTTGCAGTCCTTACAGGGGTCAGAAGACTGAGCAGAGCACTGGGTGCCAAACTGCATTTCTAGTCTTAGGGATTGGCCCTGTCATGCTGCAGTTTCCTCATCTCCATTCAAATGGATCTAATATGGGAGCTGAAATCTGTACCCACATAGGCAGATTGGGAAATGAACTTCTGAAACTGACCTCGGAGAGACAAATACTGAAGATAATCTCCTGTGGCCTTATGACCTGAGTAAGACTGAAAGAGAGCTTTAAAGTCCTTCTTACAATCCACCCAGCTGGTGGCAATGTTAGTATAAAGACATTGCAAAGATAAACACAAATACCATTACGATTTTCACTGCATAATCAAAGATGGTTCTAACAGAATAGTCACATTCAAGCCCAGAGCTGCAGCTATGAATTTTGGGGCCCCAGACAAATCACTTGAAATGGGCCCCTGTTTCTCAAACCAGTTAATGCCAGTGGTAATGCCAGCTCCTCAGGTGGACCCCTCCTGAGCTCTGGGCACTGGACAATATCCCCACTTTTCCCCCCATTACTGCTGACCTGTTCAAGCCCCGTGAGTGGGACCCAACCCACAGTGTAGGGAACAAGACGAAATATTGTGATCTGAAATTTCAGTCCCATAAACCACAGCAGATCTCACAGTCAGTGAGTGAGAAACAAAAAAGAAAATCTATCCTAGTAGACAGTGAGTCACGTTGGTAAGTGCTGCCCCCCCCCCCCACCATCTGATGCAGGACATGATAACTATCCAGTAAGCATGCATCAGTAACAATAGATGTAAAACTGTGGGAATTGCAGAAGAGTTTGTCAGTCTGTAAATCCCTATCCTAGGTTATCAGGCAACAGTTAAAGTCACCTCCCTCAAACCACTAATCTAGAGGTGTGAAAAAAGGGCTGAATCTTAGTGAACAACTAAATGAACAACTGGATCCTTTGTGCTTTGGTTTGGGGTGCATACGCTGTAAAAAGGGGTAAATGAGCCATGTGAAAAGACACATCCAAAGTCAAGGCTCTGCCAGGGCAAATATCCACCAGTCGAGTAACATGAATATCAGGGGCATTAAACATGATACCCACACCATCGGAGCGTTCCGTCCAAATGGACCAAAAGGCAGGACCTGAGTTAAATCAAATTGTGATTTAAGGTGAGTGTCCTGTAAAAAATGACATGAGCAGCCAAAGTGTGTAAAGCAGAAAATGTGGCAGTCCTGTTCCTGTAACCCCTTATGCTGTTCACATTAATTGTGACCAACTGCAAAGACCTCATTAGAGAGAACAATAAGGGAAAAATGAAATACAGATCAATCATTTAACCAAATCCTGTGAACTGGTCTTAATCCTGGAATGAGGGAGGCAAACAGGGTCAGATTGAGAGGTGTCCATGTCCAAGGAGACATCCTGATGTGAGGACTGCACTGAAGAAGTGTCAGAATCACCATCCTCAACATCATTATCTCCCTAGCCAGCTATAAAAGCAAAAACACCAAACCTATTTTTGTGGATGAGGGCATCAGCCTCTCTTCTACCCTTAAAATGAGGAGTGCCTGCTGCTTTGGAGGGGCATTTTTTACCTTTGAGTGTCATGACTTGAAAAGGGGGAGGTGTTGGGGGGGCATGTCAGAAGTCAAAACAGACTGCTCAGAGTGCACCACCAGAGTACTAGGGGAAGTATGACCCAGTATGGGAGGGGCCCCTAAGACAGTAGCAGGGGAGCTGCAAGCAGGAGTGATCCCATCCAGAGGACCAGCAGGAGGAGACATGGACATGTCAGCAACAGGACTACTGGATGGAGACAAAGAATACATAGAGGGGGGGGGCAATCTCAGGGCCCTGAGAAGGAAGAGGAGCCAAGCCAAGGAAGCAGGGGTGGAATCATGGTCCAGAACCGTGGCTTCCTGCTGGGCATGGGAAATAAGGTCTTCCTGGTGGTAGCATGCCTTTTATGATGGGATGATCAGGGACATAAGGCATAAGAATGTCACCAATGACCACACAGGTTACAGCAAAATTTATTTTTACAATCTTTTGCCAGGTGTGCTAAGGTAAGACAGTGGCTGCTCCTCACGCTATTGCAACCATTGCTTAGATGGGACCTGGACCCACATTCAAAGCATGACTTCTGTTGTCCCTGAAAAAGAAAAGTATCTCAATCCCTTCCAAGGTAGAAAGAACAGGGGAGATGCATAAAACAAAAATCAGACATTGCAGCAATTTAACCGGATTCTTCCAACCCCCTGTCCAAATGTGTTCAGAGCCATTAAGGGGAGTAGAACACCCCAAGACCACACACCTGAGATGCAGTCAACTCAAAATGTCCTACATATTAACTCCTTCATTCTTGAAGTTCACAATAATAGTATGGATCAATGGTCATGTGAGAGGAACAGGAAGAAAAGGTGTCTAAACTGCAGATGTCTTATGGGTATGATAATGGGCCCAGAATATTTCAAGTCCTGAGTTAAGTTTAAAACTTACATCAAAAGTGGTGCCCCAACATGAATTAGGGCATAAGAGTCAGAGGTCTGGAACTGTCAGGAATCTTTCAAGAGAATCTGGGCAATGTAAACATGATCAGTGGGCAGATCCAGGCCACCTTTGTAAAGATGGTGAAAACTTTCTGATGAGGAGTTGGTTCCCTCATGATGATGAATAAATCAGTGAATCGTCGAGGACAATGTGGAGTCATATCAGGGGAGCCTGGATCAGGTAAGTCAGAAGCCACAAGTAGATCCAGCTCAGAAATGCCAGGGTCCAGTACAGCAGGAGTATGGACAAAAGGTGAATCCCCAGGACATAATAGGAGGGGAGAAACAACCAAAGAGTGAGACGTCCATTCCTCAACAACTGGATCCACCACTGAAAGGGCATCTTCTGCCAGTTCTAGAGAGGAAAGAGACACAGGAGTAACCTCCATGGAAGCAGCAGCAGGCTTCTGCAATATGGTCAATGGCTCAGGTAAGGACCGATTAGGCAATCCAGAGCAGGTCACAGATTCAGGCACAGAGAGTGCTACTGTGACACAATATCTTTGCACCACAACATCAGAGTATCTGGGATCAAGTGCCCTGTTACAAACATTTCCAGCCTGTGTCCCAAATGGATCATTAGTGCAACCAAACAGGAAGAGATTGCTTAGCATTCATTCTGGTAGGGCCAGGCAAAGGCACAGACAGTCCAGCAGTGTTTATGTCCAACACCATGGACTTTACAGCACCTACTGTGCTAGGAGAACAGACTGAAGAACCTACTACAGGTCTCCTCCAAAGATGGAGCCCGCACATGCAAACAATGTAAATCTTAGCCAAAGTGGAGCTCGTACATCACAAGGTGGGCTAGAAAAACTTGCATTCTCACCTCCAGAGCAGCATGCAAAGCTCATTCCAGAGCAGTTTCATCCATCTGTACTAGCATTGAAATATCCACCATAGATGCAACAGGAGACTCAGGGAGTTCCGAAGAAAGATGCTGGTCCATAGAAGACAAGACCTTATGAGTAACACATTATATGGGTGACTGCAGTATCCGGTGATATTGGCACCTTCAAATTGAGTGACTCTATATGAGTGCCTGTATGTACAGCGATTGTGGAAGGAGATCGACTATGGAAATGGTGAGGGTAGGAGGGCTAGAACAATGATTGCAGGATACAGTACTGGTAGGACGGATGTAACAGGAAGCAGGATATGGGAGGCATGTGGGCTTGTGGAGGCAGTGTATGCCTCCAGTGTGAAAGGACCAGGATTTGATCCTGGTTTGGTGCACTACTGTATTTTGATGGGGAATGGTTTGTGTGTTGTATTTTATTTGGTTGGAGTTGGCTCCTTACCTCACTGTCAGGTCCCCACTCAGAGTTTATTATTTTTAGATGGAGGGTGCGGGATGCAAAGCCCCCCACACAGAACATAGGATAATGTATGTTGGTATGGGAGCTGATGTTGTATTCAGCATAGTGCTGGGTTGCTGTTTGTGTTTTTGGCATTATGCAGCTGCCTATAGGTGTGGCACTGATAAGCATTCGCTGTTATGACGTGGAACCAGCGACTGCAAATGAGCGACTCTATTTTGAGTGACTCATTTACAGTGCTTGATATGTGGGCTACTGTTCAAGAATGCTGAGGGTAGCGTTATAGCAACTGCAGAGTACAAAATAGTGAGTGAACGGGAGAGTGACTGGAGTGGGGGGACAGGAAGTGGATATAAGGGTAAGAGCTTGCCATATAATTTTGCAGCTGGCTCTCTGGTGTAGTGGGGAGGGCGCTCACATGGAGATAGAAAGGTACCGAGTTTGAGGCTGACTTGGGGGTGCTAAGTGTTTTTTTGTTTCATTTGGACTTGGCAGGTTTTTTTTTGTTTCAATCCCCAGTTCCATGTCCCCTGTCTGCCAAGTAGCCCCTGTGGAGTGAGTCCACTACCTCAGTGTCAGGCCCACCCTGGAGTTGGTTATAAAGAGATCAGGAGGTCCAGTCAGCAGTACCTTCTGCATGGGCATGAGGAGGGCATACCCCCCCACACATAAAAATATACTATCAGTGCACCCTGTATTTGTGTTGTGAACCCTGGCTAATTGAGGGTCCGCTGTTGTGTATATTTGACAACTCTGTTTTCAGTGATGTTCCCTCACCGATTACAGAGTCATCGTTACTCATTCGCCATTATGACATTAACCAACCTCATGCTCTGGCATGCTCGACACAGAGGTCAATACCCAGGATGCCAGGATCGCAGCTCCATCCACTGCAGCAGAACTGAGATTAGACATATTGAAAATATGACCAAGAGTTCCCCCTCCAGGATGAGTAGAGGAATTTCCACGGTGTCTTGGCTAAATTTCTCCTGTTCACTAATAATACCACCAACAGCTTATATCTGTTTTTTTAATCAGTTTCCATCTATAAACATATTCCACTTCCCTTTCCCCCAGGTCACACCTGGAAGGCAGCCATGGCTCAGTGTGCCTCTCCCAGTCACAAGCTTTCAAATAAATAAATGCCATAATAATTGGGTATGATGTCATACCCAGTTGTTATGGGGTTTGATCACACTAATAATCAGTGTGACAATGGGGGGTCACTAGTCATTATAAAATATTATTGGGTTAAGGGGAAGAGTCTTGGTTACACCCCAAAAGGAAAACACTGCTAGAGCAGCAGAAGTGGAAAAGTCAGAAGATTAGTAGGGTGTATGAATAACAATGTTGGTGTTAGTGTCCCAAGTGTACTATGTAAAAGACAGTGAAAACTGAACTGTGAGTTAAGGCAAGGGGAATCAGTGGGGTCTGTTGTTTAAAGCACAGATTTGGGGATTAGGAGAACAAGGTTCAAATCCCACCTGAACCAGGTATTCACAGTGTGACTTTAAGCAAGTTGCTTTAATTCCCCCAACCCTCGTGCTTCAGTTCTCCCAGATGTGTAAGTGAGTAAAAGCTGGACCCCACAGAAAAGGGGATGTTGCATTTGAGTTGCGATATCCCAGGTAAATGAACTGCAAATAAAATAAATACAGTGGGTGCACCTCTTGCTGAGATTTTCCAGGGCTCTTGAGAAAAGCAGTGGCACTGGAGGAAGGACAATAGTCCTGAGTGATGGTAAGCTGACTGAAACAGAGGACACAGCTTGAGCTCATTAATGTAATGGCTTTATATATTAATTTTGTCTATTAATAATCATCAAAATCCCTGCAATCAAGCACTATTCACTTGATAAAAATAAGCCTTATGAGACTACTATGTGTTAAAACTTTAAAAATAAATCTAAAATTTCAAAGTACTGTAAGTAAAGTATATTCATCATCATCATCATCATCAGTTTATTGGATGGCAAATTGAGAGAAAAACAAATTTGCAGTTGCATTCAAATACAATAAAAACACAATAATCAAACAAACAGACAATAGACAATAGTTCACAAACAGTTAACAAGTTTGTTCCATACAAGTTAAGAATAGTTAAAAATCATCCAAAACAATTACAGTGACTAAATATAAGCTTAGCAACAAAAGCCTTAAAATGAGAGAAGGGCAGTAGTGTCTAAATTATTTTTTTTCCTAATTGTTTCCCATGTGCAGAGAACAGAAACAGCAACGGTATAATCTCCAAATTTGGTTTGATATCTAGGAATGTGGTAAGTTAGAAATTTAGCGAACCTAAGACTATATTGTATTACTCTAGTATATTCATTCAAAGATTTTGCTTACCAGTTTCATTGGTGATCTCCCCCTTAGAGCATCGGATACAGTCAAAACAGCAAATTGGTTGTCCTCTACGGGCAGCTTTCCTGGATCCAGGATGACATGATACACTGCAGACTGAGTGTGGGATCTGAGAAGAAGAAAATACTAGACCAGTATGTTTTAAAAACTAAAAAAAAAAGAAACACGTGCATGTTTCTAAGACATCAGAGACTTATGAATATCACATCAGGAGTTGTTCCAAGATATTCAGCTGCTAGCAACATTTGCCTTGTGCTCTGTCAATGTTCTTAATAACAAAGTCTAGCCAGAGATTATATGGCTGCAAAATGATATTATTGATAGTAGTGAAAAAGAGAGAAAATATCTAGCACAGATGAAATATTGTGTGCCACAGTTCCTGGCTGACATATGTGTGTTTGTATGTGTGTGTGTGTGTGTGTGTGTGTGTGTGTGTGTATGGGGGGAGGTTATATAAATTGTATGATATCCAATTGTGCACAGACTTTTATATTAACAGGATGTATAAAAAAACTATTAAAACAACATAGATCCAATAGCAGAAGCACAGTTGTATGTGCTCTGAAATTCTTGATTGAGTCCCACCGCTGCCACTTGTATAATCATTCATAACATACACACAAGTGCATACGCTACCGGCTTATACTGCACCTGCTCCTGTGATTAAACAGATTCTCCAGATCTATAAGCCCCTTACCTTTCACAAGCAGTAAATACATCCTGAGCCTGCCTGTGCCATGCTTGGCTCATTGGATAAACAGATGGTTTCTCTCTCAAATGCTGTCTGACCCTTATCTTTCACCAAAACTAAATTTATCATAGAACAGTAGTAGCCACAGACATCGCCAGCTATTTCCAGATATTTCACAAAATTTCTAAAGGGTTTTTCTCTGCTGCCCCTACTGTGGAAATGCAGGATGCAGGAGATTTCTCTAGAAATATCACAGAAATTTCGGAAAATATCTGCCGATGTCTGTGGCTACTACTGTATGGAGAACATTTACCCTGTACCTGTCCCTGTGTATAAACAGGAGTCTGCAGTATCCAGAGCTATCAGTCCCTCACATCTCACCATTACTAAAAACAGATCTACCAAGCCACGGCAAAATCTCTGACAGCGACGTCCCCCACAGTGACAGAACCATGGCAACATCCCCGACACCAATGCATCTCGATGAAAACCAACCACAGGATGACACTGACTGACACACTTGTACACAGTAATGCGGGGGTGGGGGTTGTGCCCCCCAGACCTCCCCAACTTTAGATATCTAACTCCACATTGCACAGACAGTGGAGTTAGATGCATGTCCCCCATCACCGCAAAGTCTGTCACTGTGCAACACCTGCCGACACAATGTCCATCGCCATTGGGGTGTCACTGTGGGGCTTTTCCAGTTGGTGTGTCATTGTGCAGTTGGTATATGACTGAAAACCACATCACAGTTAGAAAAGCCTGCACTATCTCTACCTACACTGTACCTATCTCTGTGGATAAACTGAAGGTTTCAGTTTCCAGTGATGTCAGTCCCGCACCTTTTTCCAACACTAAATCATTATTTTGTAGGGAAGCTTGCACTGTATCTGCCCACTTTGTACCTTGTTTGGATAATCACAGGGTGATTGCAGATTGATAGACTGAATAATGGTCCATCAATCTAAGGTGGTCGGCTTCAAGGGTGGACCTGCGCCAGCACCTCTCTAACCTTCACACCTGTCTCAGCATCTCCCTCAATGTCCCATCAAACCAGGGGGACTTGGGATGAAGGAATAGGGGGTGCACACAGACAGGAGCAATAAAATCCAGAGCCACTGTAACAGCCATATTAGAGGCCGACACAAAGGTCTCTGGACTGACTAACTTTCGTAGCAGCTGAGGGGCAGAGGTCAGGACCGCCGCAAAGCCTTGGGGAGTAATATCCCATAAAGGGTGGTACCTAAGCATCTCAGCAGGGGTAGACCTTCTCAACGGGGTGCAAAAACTGAACCTCATGATGTAGTAGTCTGACCAGGTGACTGGTTCCATACGAACATACGAAATTTGCCAGCAGATAAAGGACTAGAGGTCTATCAAGTCTGCTCGAATGTGCAGCTAGCACCCCTTATTCTGCAGCTGTCCCTCCCTTCCACCCTTCCCCTTCATTAACCCTCCCCCTTGTCCTGTTCCACCCCCAGATCAGATGTTTCAATCCCTAGAAGGAAGACTAAGTCCAGAGAGTGCCCAGATTTATGGGTAGCAGTGGAAACCACCTGTGTAAAGCCCAAAGAAGTCCTTAATTGGAGGAAGTTATTACCAAATTGTGAGAGTTCATCATTGATCCAGGTGTTAAAGTCACCCAGAAACATCAATCTGGGTGACTCAAGCACCATGTTGACGATGAAGTCTGCTACTTCCTGTAAGAATCGCTTCCCATCCCCGGGCGGATGGTAGATGAGAACGATTCGAACACCTACACCTGCTACCATTGTACACGTAAAGGACTCAGTCTCTCCCACTACCACATTTGTGAGGCCCAGTTCAGTCTTGAAACAGCCTGCAACCCCACACCCCTGTGATCCAATCTCGGGCTGTGTATCACCGAGTACCCAGCCGGAGTCATAGCCTCCAACGTGGGGCCTGGATTTTCATCCAGCCAGGTCTCAGTGATGAAAGCCAAGTCCACCAAACCAGCAAGATCAGCAATAGTGCCAGTCTTATTCCTGATGGACCTGGCATTGCACAACACCACCCGAGTTGGACGAACCTCGGAGGCTGTCGGGCCCAACTGCCTACTAAATTCAGTAGTACCCTTGGGTATGGGCACCAGACATGGTGAACCAAGATCTGGATTCCATTTTTCCCCAGGGCACCTTCTGGATCTAACTACCCCAATACGGTGGCCCCTCTCATCCATCCTCCCTTGTTCGCAGCACCCCACCCTCTTCCCTTTCCTACAGTATGAGCAATTCCCAGTACTCTACAGCACTGATACATCTCATATTGGAGGGGGGGGAATAAAAAGGGTGGAGGGCATAAAGAGAGGAGGATGAATAGCATACCACCGTGGGGACTGAAGGCCAACATGTGCCACTACTAAACAATTAAAACCAAACAATAAACCTACTTACAATAGATCACCCAAAATAATTACAAAACTTAACAAACTAAAATTAAAAAGCTGCCTCACCCCAACAGAAAATCAAATCTAAACCAAAATAATTCCAAAACTTAATCAAACTAAATAAATAGTAATAAAAAAAGCCTACACCACCCCAAACAAAAATCGAGTCTGGGCCAAGCAAGAGGGCTACTGAGATCCTCCTTAGGCTAAAAATAAATATAAATATAAAGGGTTCTCTCACCACTGCAAATTAAACAAAAAACAGAACATTAAATATAAATAAAATTATTTACCACCACTAGCTTTCTCACAGCCAGAGGAAGAAAAGGTTACTTTGGCATGCTCATTGCCGAAGTACAGATGTATTCTACAAACAAAACAGAAATAACATTTCAAACTTAAAACAAAACAAAATAACACATCCCTCCCAATCCTCTCATGACCAGGGAGTAGAGGAAAAAACAATCAAACTTAAAGTAGATGGATACAAGGTCCTCCCACCACCTTGTTGTCTGTAAAAATAAACTTAAAGCAAGTCAGGGAGGAAAATAAGAAGTCCTCAATCCACAAGACAGAGTAAAGTTTATCCGCAGGCTATGGAGAGTCAAAATCCATGAAGATTGTAAAGAAAGCACAGACAATCCACTCATCCACAAAACTTATTTAGAAAGGTAAATCCGGGGAACATCCCAAAACCAAGTCAGCCAAATCCATAAAGTTTCTACAATAAGGTAAGGCCCCCTCACTCCCAACTGGGCAAACACCCCTGGAAATAATGTAGCCCAATAGAACGCCCAGGGCAAGCCACATTAGTAGCCCAGCCTGGGAGTCTAGGGGGCACGAAACTTCAGCCAATTCCTTGGCTGAAAAAATCTCAATACCCCCCTTCAGACCACAAATCATGTGAAGGGTCCCAGTAGGAGCCGGGCCTCGGACCAATCCTGTGATCATGTTCAAAATGGCCTCATACACACCAAAGGATCTGAAATTAACTTGTCAAGTCCCCCTCAATCCTTCTTCATCACACAAAACAGAAGGTATCCAAGGTCCCGGTCCTGGTTTCAAGTTCACTCAAATCAGGCAACCCTCCTTCCAACTTCAGTTGCCACCAAGATCATAGGACAAAGGACACCCTCATGACAAGTTCCAGACACGACCCCAAACCAACAGTGAAACAGGGGTAATCACACAAAGCACCCTGGTGTCAAAAATTCCCATCATGAGTAATAATATAGTAGCTCCCTTCAGCATCTCAGTCACAGGGCAAGTCCAGTCCAATTCATTCCATGCCTGATTGGAATCACAGTCGGGCAGCAGGGCAAAGAAGTAATACCAAGATGCCCAGAGCACAAGTCCCAAACACAGCCCCAATCAAAATGTTAAAGCAGGGGTAGTCACAGAGAAACACCCCGATGCCGATAGATCCCACAGTGAATGGCGCCCTACAGCATTTCAGTCGCGGGGCATGAAAGCAGTCTAGTCCACTCCATGCCATTCAAAATCAAAGTCAGGTGGCAGGGCACAAGACGCCAAGATACCGAAACTCAAAACAATTCTAACAGTTCAAAACTTTAAACTGTGAGGAAACTACCGATCGAAAATTAAAATAAGTATCTTAAATAACTTGAAACATTACTCAAAACAGCACACAAAATAGCAGCACATGAAGTAGCATCATGCTCAGCCCAGTGGCCATCTTAGAGAGCTCATCTCATCTAACTGACAAGTGACACAACCTACAGTCAGAATCTAGGATGAATTCCTTAAACCAAAATCAAGCATAGCAGGATGTTAAGTTAATTATATCTGCAGCTGCAGAAAAGGGGTCCATATTCCAGAAGAGGCTCAAGTAGCATAAAACTAATTATTTTATTGTTAGCTGTTGCACCGAAGAATTTTGATCTAATGTGGGACAGTTGAGAGGTATGACCCTTCTAATGTAAGACAGTTGAGAGGTATGTCTCTTTTAATGTGAGACAGTAGTCAGGTATGATTCTTCTAATGTGGAACAGTTGAGAGGTATGTCCCTTCTAATATGGGACAGATTAGAGATATGTCACTTCTAATTTGGGACAGTTGAGAGGTATGTTGCTTCTAATTTGGGACAGTTGAGAGGTATGGACTAGCCCCTATTTTGCAAAGGTGACAGTCTGACAAATTGCAGACAATCTGTAAATTCCAGAAGAGGCAAGTCACGATCAAGCAAATTAGCTAAAGCCTCTCTCGGCTGTAAATAAGAGTAGGACTGGAACTTGGCGTTGTTTGAATTGAAGTCTGGGTTCTTCAAAAGATAACAACGTTCTGGATTCTGTATCTACTACATCCCACAGCCTCCTGATTCCAATTTTGCACTATCTGTTGTCTTCTAAGGGTGAATTATTATATTTAGTAATATAATTGTAAGGAATGCCTTTCATGGGTACAGCCTGAGGATTTAGTTACACAAACACTTTCCTTGGAATTGTAGTCTATCCTACAATAATTGGATTTTATAAACTGTTTCAGGCATGGATACAAAGAGTAAATCCTGAATCTGAAGAGGTAACAAATGTTCAGCCTTAAGTTGATACCATAGAGGAAATTCTAATAAATGTAGGCTTGAAATGAGTTGCAAAGTTTGTCAAGCCAAAAATGTCCAGTGGTACTTCTCCTACCACAGTTATGCAAATCCTTTTACTTTCAGTGGGGCTGTGAGCTTTTTAAAGGAGATTTGAGGGGGTAATCCTCCCTTAAGAATCTCCTAATTGTTGATTATAGATGTTTGTAACCTTTGAGGGCCATAGGAAGCTTCTGAAAGATATAGGGCAGGTTAGGTGCTATTATCATTTTGAGAGAGCTGATTTTTCCCAATAAAGATAAGTTTTGTCCATCTTTCTAGATCAATTTTAAATGAAAAGTATACCCTCATATCTTGAATTAGTTTCCATGTCAACTGATGACTCTTTTCTTGTAGTTGTTGGTGATACATGTGTTTGCTTTCATTTGTTTTCACTGCCCATGCTAGTCCCTGTAACTATCTTTGGGGTCTCCATTTTATGGTTGTTGAAATCCCATTGTCCATGAGAGCTGAACTTGCATATGATAACATGATTTGACACCACCCATTTATACCATGTATCTCTATACTGAAAGTACAAATATACAGAAAAAGACTCTGAAAACACATACATTGAATGCAGTTTAATGGGGAAAATCTTGCATTACAACTCAGTTTGCAAAGCTAATTGAAGGCAAATTTGATATTTCACACATTGCTGGAACTTATTTTGTTGAACTCTAATTAAGCAGACAAACATGCTATCATGTCTAAAGGATGCTGATACATCATGTCCCTATATAATAATGCACCTTTCAGCAACAATGGGATTTTAACAACCAGAAAATGGAGACCCCCAGGATAGTTATAGGGACTGGTATAAACAGTGAAAATAAAGTAAACCAATCACATACATCCCTAACAGGTACACAAAAAGAGTTGTATGTTGACATGGAAACAACATAGAAACATAGAATTTGACGGCAGATAAGGACCACTTAGCCCATTCAATCTGCCCATTTCCCTACCTAATGGATAAGCTACAGATCTTAGTTTACCAGCAGCCTACTTCTTTCTACCCCACCCCCTAGAATTGCCTTATGACTGTCCCATGCATACTTGAATTCAACCACTGTTTTTGACTCCACAACCTCCTCTGGAAGTCCGTTCCATGCATCCACAACCCTTTCTGTAAAAAAATACTTCCTTACATTACCTCTGAGCTGCCCTACCTCTATCTTCAAATTGTTCCCCCTTGTTCTTGCACACCTCTTTTTTTGAAAGATGCTACCCTCTTGGACTTTGTTGATTCCCTTGAGATACTTAAAAGTTTCTATCATGTCCCCCCTCTCCCTCCTTTGCTCGAAGCCTCGAGGCTATACATATTTAGCTCCTTTAGTCTCTCTTCATATGTCTTCCGGTGCAGACCCTGCACCATTTTAGTTGCCCTCCTCTGGGCAGCTTCCATCTTGTCTATATCCTTGCAGAGATTGGGTCTCCAGAACTGCACACAATATTCCAGATGGGGTCTCACCAGCTGTCTGTACAGAGGGATAACAGCTTCCTGTTTTCTACTGGTGATGCCTCTCCCTATGCATCCCAGTATTCCCCAGCCCTCCTTACTGCCCTCTCACAATGCTTGCCCACCTTTAAGTCATCTGATATGACTACCTCCAGGACCCTTTCCATTTTTGTTGTTGTTAGTATCTCACCCCCCATTGTGTACTCTTCCCCTGGGTTTTCACTTCCCAGGTGCATTACCTTGCACTTCATAGCATTGAATCTAAGCTGCCATACATTTGACCATTCCTCTAACCTTGCCAAGTCCCTTCTCATCCTTTCCACCCCACCTTGTGCATCGACTATATTTTTCCTTCCAGTCCCTCTGCAATGTCGCTTATAAAGACATTGAAGAGGACCGGTCCTAATACTGAACACTGTGGTACCACACTAGTAACCCCCCTTTCTTCAGAGTGGACTCCATTTACTATTACCTCTGTGTCCTATTCTCCAGCCAATTTTTTACCCAGGCTATCATCTTGGGACCCACTCCCAGGCTGGCTAACTTGTATATTAATCTTTTGTGTGGGACTGAGTCAAATGACTTGCTAATGTCTAGGTAGACCATGTCCACAGCCCCTCTCTGATCTACTACTTTGGTCACCCAGTCAAAGAAATCTATTAAATTTGTCTGGCATGACTTCCTCGTTGTGAATCCATGCTGCCTTGTGTCCTGTGCCCCTCTGGCCTCTAGGTACTCAACAATTCTTTCCTTCAGAAGTGATTCCATCATTTTCCCTATCACGGAGGTTAAACTAACAGGTCTGTAGTTTCCTGCTTCTGTCCTGCTCCCACCTTTGTGAAAGGGAATCACATCTGCCCTCCTCCAGTCCTCAGGTACCACCCCATCCTCCCATGATTTGTTAAAAAGGGTAGTCAGTGGTGTCACTAGTTCTACCCTTAGTTCTTTTAGAATTCTGGGATGAATCCCATCAGGCCCCATTGCTTTGTCCACCTTCAGTTTTAAGAGTTTTTTCAGAACCCTTTCTTCTGTGAATGGGCTGGTATCAACTTCTGTATCCAGAGTGTTTCTATTGTTTGTTTTAGGTACCTCCCCCTCTTCATTTGTAAATACTGAGCAAAGATATTTGTTTAGTATCTCTGCCTTTTCAACGTCACCCTCTACCAACCCCCCTTCCCTTTATTAAGCCTCACTATCCCTCCCTCCCTTAGTCTTCCTTCGCTCCTTGATGTACCTAAAAAAGGTTTTATCCCCCTTCTTAACTCAGTTGGCTGTCTTTTCCTTTGTTTGGGCCTTTGCTGTTCTGACTGCCTTCCCAGCTTCCTTTTGCTTTAACTGATACAATTCTCTGTCCTGCTGTTTCTGTGATTCCTTGTACTTTCTGAATGCTTTCTTTTTCTCTTGAACCTTCACTGCCACCTCCTTTGAGAACCATAGTGGTTTCTTACATCATTTTGTTCGGTCTATTTGCTTCACACAAAGGCTTGTTACCTCTGTGATGGAAGTTTTTATTATTCCCCATTGTTCTTCCACCCCTCCTTCCTGCCCATTTGCTAGTGCATTCCTTAGGTACTCACCCATTTTAGCAAAGTCAGCCCTCCTGAAGTCCAGTACTTTTGCCTTTGTATGGCTTGACTCTATTGCTGTGTTTATTGTGAACCAAACTGTTCGATGGTCGCTAGTTACCAGATGGCTACCCACTTCTACATCTGTGATCCTCTCTCCATCTCCATTTGAGAGAACCAGGTCTAAGATTGCTCCCTCTCAAGTGGGTTCCAATACTAGTTGTCTAAGGCATGCCCCCTGTAGGGCGTCTAGAATAACCCCACTCTTAGAAGTGGCTGCTGCAACTGCACTCCAGTTAACATCTGGCATATTCAGATCACCCATCATCAATATCTCCCCTTTATCTGCCATTCTAAGTATACTTTCTATCATTTCCTTGTCCATTTCCTCCCCCTTAGAGGGAGGTCTGTATACAACCCCTGTGCTGATTGTGGTGCCATTGCCTGCCTCCAAATTGACCCACAGTGTTTCTTCTACTCCCTGTTTACCTTTTTGTTCTGTTGCTTTGATTCCTTCCCTTGTGTAGAGAGCTAATCCTCCTCCACTTTTACCCTACCTGTCCCTCCTGTAGATAGTGTATCTTGGTATGTTTATGTCCCAGTCATGGTTCTGTGTGTACCATGTTTCTGTGACTGCCACGATATCCAGATGTTCCTCCTCCATCAAAGCCACTAATTCAGGAAGCTTGTTACCCAGACTGTGGTCATTGGTACTCATTGCTCTCCATTTTTTGATGGCTTTACCTTTTGTAGCAGCATCCCCCACTGACCTTTCTACCTTGGTCTTTTTCTCATTTAGTACCCTGTTTTATAGTGGGAGGCTGGGATTTTCCTGCTGCTTATCAGTGCCTCCCCCCTTGACTAGTTTAAAAGCTTGCCAATGAAGAATTTAAACCGATTGCCCAAAATACTTGTTCCCTTCCTGGACAGATGCAGACCATCCTGCCAGTATAGGCTGGTGTCCCTCGAGGTGGAACCCCAGTCCCCAGTGAAGCCAAACCCCTGTGCTCCACACCATTGTTTCAACTATTCGTTAAACTGCATGGTGCAAAGTATCCTCGCTTCACCCATGTCACTGACAGGCAGCACCTCTGAGAAGGATACTTTGTGTGCTACTTGTCTTAGGCCTCTCCCCAACTCTACAAAGTCCTTCTGCACTGCTCTAATCTCATGATGAGCCAAGTCATTTTTCCCTAGGTGGACAATGATTTCCAGCTCAGACTCCCGTGCAACTGTTCTCATGATCCTAAGGATGCGCTTCCTGTCCCTCCAAGCCATGGCATCAGGCAGGCACCTTACTTCAGTTTTCCCTGCTCCCCCCTGGTTCTATCCCCTTAATAGTTGAGTCCCCCACCAGGAGCTGCTTCCTTTCCCTGTGATGCCCTCTGCCTCCTTCCTGAGGGCCTCCCTCATGACAATTGTCTGCAACCTCCTTAGTCTCCTCTGTGGGTGCATCCATAGGGGAACTATGCTCCCCCAGAATGGTGTATGAATTGTGGAGTGGAACAACTGACTGGGTGTGCCTCAGTTCCACCACCCTTACCCTCCCTGAGCCCACTGTGGTCCAACTGCTGTGTTTTCTTTGCAACCTCTGAGGTAGTGGTGGTGGCTCTGGTGCTCCCTGGATGGGAAACAAATGAGATATAAGGGTGTAATTTTGCTTTAATGTTTTTTAGTAATGGATCTATGTGAAGCTCTGGAATAGTGTTAACATCTGCACACAGTATTATATCAAGTTATTAAATTTCTTTACTAAGGATCCCTTCAGGGAACCTAGTTTTGAAGTTATTCTCTAATAGACTTGAGCAGAACAATAGTAGTATCTGTGTTTTTCCCAATTAAGGGTAAGACCTGAAATATTACCAACATTTTAAAGAAACATCTTTAGGGCTTTATATGACTCCAGTGGCCTACTAAGTGCTATCAGCAAGTCGTCTGCATACACAAACATATTTTGCTCTAATATCACAACTTTAACACCATGTATAATGGTCGAGTTGGTAATGGTTCTGATGAAAGGGTCGATGGCCAAGATAAAAAGATACAGGAAGAGCAAACAACCCTATCTGGTGCTCATGGAAAACTGAAAAATGGTGATATGGGGCCTCAAACAACTGGCACAGCAACCCACAAGAGACAGGGCTATTCTAGATCTAGTACTGACTAACATGGAAAGGAACACAGATCTCCAGGTAAAAGGTCACCTAGATGCCAGTGACCACCACCTGGTATGGGTCAATTTGGCCACTAGAACAAAATCATCGCATTCCAAGGCAAACAATATGGGACTTCAGAGGAGCTGACTTTGATAAGATGGCCGACAGAGTTAAGCTAGCACTGGCAAAAAGACATACAGGTGAGGGGTTACAGGCAAAGTGGGCAAGCATTAAAGATGCAATACTTGAAGCAACATCCCATTGTGTTAGTAAGAAAAGGAAGTCCAAAAGAAGAAGGAAACCACTTTGGTTCTCAAACTCAGTAGCAGAAAAGGTCAGAGCCAAAAGGCTGGCCTTTAGGAAATATAAGGGAACACAGCAGGATGAAGATAGGGAGGCATACCAAACTTCCCTAAGGGAAGCAGGGAAGGCAGTAAGGCAGACAAAGGCCCGAACTGAGGAAACACTAGCACGAACAGTAAAAGAAGGTGACAAGACTTTCTATAGATACATTAGTGAAAGAAGAAAGTCCAGAGGGGGTATTGCTAAGATCAAAGGGGATAAGGGGGGTGTGAGGAGGAGGACCATGTAAAAACATTTATCCTAAATAGATACTTCTGTGCAGTATTTACTGAAGAGAAGGTAGGGCAGGGCCCACAGCTCTGCACCATGGATAAGGGGGGGAGGTGTGCACTGGTCCCTTCACAAAAGAAAGGGTCCTACAAGAGCTCGATAAGCTCAGGGTGGACAAGGCAATGGGACCAGATAGCATACATCCCAGGGTACTAAAGGAGCAAAGGGTGGAACTAGCAGAGCCATTATCAGAACTATTTAGTGAGTCTCTGAGCACAGGAGAGGTCCCAGAAGACTGGAGAAGGGCTCATGTGATCCCGCTCCACAATAGTGAAGAAGGGAGGAGGCAGGGAACTACAGACCAGTCAGTCTTACCTCAGTAGTGGGCAAGATTATGAAGACACTTCTTAAGGAAAGGATAGTGCAACACCTGGAATCCATAGGAGCACAGGATCCAAGACAGCATGGGTTTACAAAAGGACGGTCCTGTCAAACTAATCTCATAGATTTTTTTGACTGGGTAACCAGATTGGTGGACCAAGGGGAAGCAGTTTATTTATTCATTTAGTTATTTAGTTTTTGTTGACTGGGTAAGTGCACTTGACAAATCCTGCTTATTTTCAAGCACGACCTGGGGGAGTTGATGTTGCCTACCTTGACTTCAGCAAAGCTTTCGATACTGCTCCACGTATAAGATTGATTAATAAGCTGGGTAGGCTTGGGGTGGGTCAGACATTGGTCAACTGGGTGGCAAACTGGTTGACGGGTAGAAAACAGAGAGTGATGGTAAACAGTATACAGTCAGAAGAGATGCAAGTCTCAAGTGGGGTATATCAGGGATCAGTCCTGGGGCCAGTCCTCTTCAATATCTTCATCAGTGACATTGCAGATGGACTGGAGGGCAAGGTTTGTCTGTTTGCAGATGACACCAAGATCTGCAACAGAGTAGATTATCTAGATAGGGTGGGCAAAATGAGAAGAGATCTGGATAAACAAGCAACATGGTCGGAAGAGTGGTAGCTGGGGTTTAACACAAAGAAGTGCAAGATCATGCACATAGGGAAGAGAAACCCTGAAGCCACCTATAGGCTGGGAGGGGAGTTGCTGGCAGTCACAAGGGAAGAAAGAGGCTTGGGCATCATCATCACCGATGACCTGAAATCATCCAAGCAGACCTCTAAAGCAGTAGGTAAGTCTAGAGGGAGGTTGGGGTGTATTAGTAGGGGTATCAGAAGTCAGAAGAGGGAGGTAATAATCCCTCTTTACAAGACATTGGTTAGGCCCCATCTGGAGTACTGGAGGCCACACCTTCACAAGGACATTAACCAAATTGAGGCAGTTCAGAGAAGGGCAACCAAAATGATGCAGGGACTGCATCAGAAAACATATGAGGACAGATTAACTGAACTCAATATGTATACCATAGAGCAAAGGGGAGAGAGAGGTGATATGATTGAAACGTTCAAACACCTTAAGGGCATTAACAAGGTGAAAGAGTCTAACATTTCAATATAAGAAAAAATAGCAAGACAAGAGGACACAGCATGAGATTAGAGGGAGGCTGATTAAGAGGTAATGTGAGGAAGTTCTTTTTCACAGAAAGGGTGGTGGATGCATGAAACTGCCTACCTTAGGAAGTGGTGGATATGAATACAGTGCAGGGCTTCAAACAGGCATGGGATAGCCATAAGGGAGCAATGCAGATGAGTATGAATAGATAGGCCATTGACAGAGCAAAGGCCGATGGCACATTCATAAGGTAGAAAAAGAAATGGGCAGACTGGATGGGCCTTGCGGTCCTTATCTGCCATCAACTTCTATGTTTCTATATTAAATCCATTTGTAATTATAGCAGCAAAAGGCCTCTGATAGAGAAGTGAAGTCCACCTACAGCATTAAGTTAGTCCCCAAAACCATAACAGTGCAAGACAGTCTGCATGTAGTCCCAGTCTGGTGAATCCAAGGCCTTCATGATATCTAATGCTATGGTCATTGTAGGAATTTTCTTTTTACTGAAATACCAGATAGTGTTTAATATTCTCCTTGTATTATCTGACCCTGACTTACCATTTAAGAAGTCTACTTATTCATTCACTAGAATTTTGTGTAATACTGATTGGAGCCTATCATACACAATGTTATCAGTTATTTTATAATCTTGATTTAATAGATAAATCAGCCTACATAGAAACATAGAATTTGACTGCAGATAAGGACTGCTTGGCCCACCTAGTCTGCTCATTTCCCTACCTAACAGATAAGCTGCAGAGTCTAGTTAACCAACAGCCTACTTCATCCTACCCCCCACTAGAATTGCCTTATGTCTGTCCCATGCATTCTTGAATTCCCCCACTGTTTTTGACTCTACAACCTCCTCAGGAAGGCTGTTCCATGTATCCAGAACTCTCTCTATGAAGAAATACTTCCTCACATTACCTCTGAGCTGTCCCCTCTCTATCTTCAAAATGTGCCCCCTTGTTTTTACACATCTTTTTTTCTGAAAGATGCTACCCTCTTGGACTTTGTTGATTCCCTTGAGGTATTTGAAAGTTTCTATCATGACCCCCTCTCCCTCCTTTCCTCGAGGCTATACTGTACATCTTTAGTTCCTTTAGTCTTTCTTCATATGTCTTCTGATTCAGACCCTGTTTCATTTTGGTTGCCCTCCTCTGGACAGCCTTCACCCTGTCTATGTCTTTGCAGAGATGGGGTCTCCAGAACTGTACACAGTACTCTAGTTGTGGTTTTACCAACTGTCTGTACAGAGGGCCAACAACTTTCTGTTTTCTACTGGTGATGCCTCTCCCTATGCATCCCAGTATCCCCCAGCCCTCCTTACTGCCTTCTCACATTGCTGGCCTACCTTTAGGTCATCTGATATGACTACCTCCAGGTCCCTTTCCTATGATTAGTACAATCCATTAAATATTTACCTTTCTTTGGAATGAGAATGGCATATGCTTCAGACATTGACTGAGGCAGGGTTTGCATGGTCCAGGCTTCTTGAATAACCTTAAGTAAAAAGGGTGCTATTGGAGGTACCAGTAGTTTGTATAGTTCTCCAGAGATACCATCTGGCCTTGGGGCCTTACCATTTGGGAAGTTTTGTGTTACTGTAATTATTTCACTAAACTGTACTGATGTATCCATATTTCGAGCATCTTGCTCAGTAATGATAAACAGGTTAATTCCAGATAGGAAGCTACCTAATTCAGAGGGAGAATTAACTGTTTACTTTAGTGAATATTACTATAGAAATGTGTGAATGCTTCATTAATTTGTTTATTCATGAGTACAATATTCCCCTTTTCATTTCTTATTCCATATATTGTGTTACTGGCCTGTTGTTTTTAAAGCTTATAAGCAAGGAGTTTGCCTGCCTTCTCTCCTGATTCCCAAAGAGAAGGCTTTGTCCCCTGGAGGGCCAGTAGGTTCCATGAAAGGTCCCAGGAATTATAAGGAATATAGGGAGACTGGATGGACCTCTGGTCTTTTTCTGCTGTCATGATCTATGTTTATCCTATAAAGAGCATACTGTGCCCTAGACAAATACATTGGCCTAATTTTGTACTTGAGAGATGTTATTCATCTTAATAAATCAGGGTGGGACCTATACAATATATTGATCTAGGGGAGTTACCAAATTAGAAAATTGTTTTGAGGTTGTTTTCCTCTAGGGGAAAAAATACACCAAAAGTAAACAATAGATTATGCAATTTCTTAGTTCAGATATTTTTCTTGAAGCACTCTAATATTTATAAATGACTGTTAGCTAAATTAACCTAGTAATTACTTACAAAACCTGCCAGGAAAAAAATTGTAATAAAACAAAAATGTCCAGTTAAGAATTAAAATACTGGCTGGCCCACTGGCGCTGAAGGTTGAGGTACTGGATGCCACACTTCACACCATGCCGGTGACCCAGGTTGGGGAACGAGCCCGGGCCGTCAGGGGTCGGCAGGGAAGGGAGAGGATTGAGCATCCAGAGGACTGCTCTCCTCTCTCTGAGGAGGGTTCTGGTGCTACTTGGCATCCTATCAACCCCTGATGGAGAGCGGGGGCAGCAAAGGTATGCCAGCAAGAGCGAGAGGGGGCGGGAGTGCAGCAGACATCAGCAGGTGAGCTGTACATGGATGTCATTGCTCACTGCATTCCCAAGGGGGCAACTACAACCACAAAAATTCCCCACCTAGGACAGCGGAGATGATGGGGGCACTAGGGGCAGGACTCACATCCCACCACTGGCCTGATCCCTGATGGATTCTTGTTTGACACCGGCAACTGTAGTAAGCCCTCTCTAATTTCAGATAGGCCACTGAGGATGAACGGGCCCAGCCCGGCGGGGAGGGGGTGATCCAGTGTGGTAGGGCTATCTGGTTGTTGGGGAAGTTTCTTTCGGACTACAGGGTTCGGGTAGGGAGTAGCAGTCCTTGCCGTGTGTGCACCCCGGAAGGATGCCTGGCCTAGGGGTAGCATAAACATACAGTAATCTTCAAAAAAAAAAAAAAGAATTAAAATACATTTGTAAGTACATTAAATTAAAATAATCCTACTATTGAAGTAGAAAAATACACTGTAAATGAAACAAAAACAAAAATTCCCATTCCAAGGAATCAGCAAGCTAACACTTCCTTAACTGGTGATTTTCTCAGAAAATAACAGTTGTTAACTCTCTATTAGGATAAACACTTGTTCTGTAGAATAACAAGGAACAATAATATTTGTAACCATATTTATCTAAGAAATACAAAATCACACATACCCCCATAATGTAAAGCATCATGGGCTGTATATGCAAATCACCACAAACTATTATGCTGGTTCAACTTTAAGCGGAAAGGCATGGTGCCAAAAGGCCTCTCACACAGTCTACAAATGGTTGCCAACAGATGACACAGACACGTGTTTTGCTCTACCAGGGCTCATCAATGTACCTCGTCTGTATGACACCCCAGTGGAATGAACCAGCTACCCTAAGTTGACCTATCTGGGTTGGTTTGTGGTGAGCCCAATAAAAACCAAAAACAAGCTAAAACACAAAGAACCTTAGTGCGTAAGCATTGAGGTAAGGTTTACTGCAAAGGGCATTGGCCGGGAAGCCAAGTTTCAAAGAAATACAAAATCACACATACACCCAGAATGCAAAGCATCATGGGCTGTATATGCAAATCACCACAATGCATAGTGCCAAAAGGTCTCTCACAGAGTCTGCAAAGGGTGCAGACAGAAGACACTGATAAAAACAAACAAAAAACCAATGATGAGCAGAGCCCGAGTCAATGTACTGTATATCAAAAATGTTGCAGGGTATTGCATAACATACTTCACCACACTTCTTTGCACAGCCTGTCTTATTTAACTGAAAACCATGTGTGTATTCATAAGTTCTGAGGGGAAGTCCTGAAACTAGGATAGTCTCTTTCCCCTCCATATCAGAGTTTTCCTTTCTCTGACCATCCTAAGGAGATCCTCCTTAACTGAGTACCTAATAAAGTATACAGTGACTGGCCTGGGTTTAGAGCTGGGTTGTATTTAGCTGCTAGTGACCAATGAGCTTCCTCTATTTTGAGCAGTCACTGACCTTGTTGCTGTTGGAAAAGTGTTGCAGGAATCACACTATATTATTACCCTCAACCCCCTCTGGAAGGGCAACAATTCTTATATTCTTGCACCTTCCTCAGTTTTCTGAATCTTCTAATTTGTACAAAATGTGTTCTAGTTGCTTAGCATGCAGTGCTAACATTTCTTCTAACATATAAATGGAGTCTTCAGCTGCTGTAATACAGCCTTTGTTTAAGCCTACCCTTTCAATGACTTTTTCTGTGTCATTTTCAGTTTGGGCAATAGATACATCAAATTCTTTCACCTCCAATATCAGATTTGTTAGCATTTCTTTACTGATGTTGAGGTCTGATTTACTGGAGCTGGATAAGTTGCTTTCCAAGCTGGTGCAGCCTTAACATTATCAATGGACTTTCCAGCAGTGGGTGCTCTGCCATCACATTTGAGAGAAAACATAAACTCGTAGGAAAAAAAATAGCTCTGACAATAGTAGATTAGAATAACATTTGTTGGACATGAACAAGATATAATGAATTATACTATTTTTTGTTACCTATAGTGATTTTTACAGACCTTTAGTAGGGTTTTCTCTGAGTGTTAACAGCTGCTGTGACTTCAAGCTGCCATCTTCTCGGTACCACACGCACTCTTCAGCCTACAATCTCTTTCTGAGGAAATGTCTCCTGAATTTACCATAATGCATCATCTGATGTGAAGTTACTGTACATTAGTGATACAGTGAATTTAAATTCTGCCAGCGAAGTGAACATGAAGTGGACACTTTGCTTTGCGGAGTGGGCAATGTAAAATTCTCACTTCACCTTGTAATTACCACTTTGCGTTAAGGCGGAATGATAACGCAAAGTAAGGTGAAGTTGTTGTTTTAAATGGACTTCACGTTCCTCATTATGATTCTAAGTGATAAACTTTGCATTCCAAATTTGGCAGCCCCCCCCCCACACATCACATTGCTTCAAGTACTGTATGTCACATGCTATTTAGCCAGTCAGGAAGGAAGTGCCTTGCCAAGGAGATAGTTTCACTTCCTCCTGTGCAGACAGAGAGAGAGGAGTGTGTTGTTTTGTGACTGTGAGACAGCCTAAGACTTGGAGATCAGAGTGAGGAGATTTTAACTTTGAATTAGACCCAATAGCTTTTTTAAATGCTACATTTTTTTGTCTTTTCTGTACTCTTTTTTACTTAATTTTATTCTTTCTGTAAATTTATTTTTTTCTTACTTTTATAAGTAGCTAGTTGTTTGTCTGTGTCTGTGTGACTGTGTGTGTGTTTTCTGTCTAGTCAAGTAGTCATTGCTCAGACTGAGGAAGTGCAGTAGAAGAGATAGACCAGGGTGAGGGAGTATCTGGGGTAGGGGCAGTTCTAAGAGATTGTAGTAGGTGTCACACTGTGCATATGCGTGGGGGGCATGGCCGCTGGTTCCTGTTGGACCAATCCAAAATTCTGAGTGTTTCCCCACCCAGAAGCAGGACCAGCACCTTCTCCTGAATCTGAGGCAGTTGAACTACCACCACGTCCAGTACCAGCTCCAGCACCAGGTCCTCCAGAGCAGGATGTGCCTGTGCCCACACTCCCAGGTGTGGATCCTATTCCTGTTGAGCACCATAACTAGCTGGCTGCCAGTGCATCTGGCCCTCCCCTGCCTGGTCCTCCCCTCACCTCCACTGTTTGGGAGTTTTTTGACTGTGTCGGGGGGGACAGCATCATGGTCAGGTGTTACCTATGTTAGGTGGAGGTGTGCCATGGCTGATGGGGGACTCACCTGGGGACTGAGGGCCAGCACACCCATATGCTGAACCAACACCAGCCAGAGTGGCAGGCTGCTACAGAACGGGCCAGGTCTGCACCTGCTGGCCCTTCTGTGGCAGAAGGTGCAGCTGTGCATGGTGGTGGCCCAAAGAAGAGGAAGGCCAGAGCAGCACCTGCTACTCCACCAGCACCATCCTTACCACCACCACCAGCTGCTGAGCCTGTAGAATGTGTGGACCCCAGAGAACTGCCTGTAATGCAGGCTGACCTGGCAGTACTCTGGAGTGCTGTCAAGGAGAACAATCAGTGGGTGAATGCTATCCAGCAGCAGTTGGATCACATAGAGGGACATCAGTTACAAATTATGTCCATGCTGGAACTGCTGCTGGACCACCAGGGGATCCCACATTAGTTTTTTTTCCACACACCATGTGCCCTCCACACCTTCCCTGCTGTGTTATAAAATGTATTTCTCCACCATCTCTGACCCTTGTATGTAATTATGCCCTTTTTTCATTGTCCTCCATATGCATGACACTTTGTGTGCTGGACCCCCTTCCTTCTATTATGAGAGTGTGTGTGCTATTTTGGTGCCTTAATGTTTACTTTCTGTCACAGAGTGTTTGTGGAAAAGCAGGACTGAGCAGTGCAAGTATACTGTGCTGAACTGCATGTGTGCAGTCAGTCTTCTTTCCTGTGTGTGTATGTACTGCAAACATTGTCCAGCTTCTTGAAAACATATATATATATATATATATATATATATATATATATATATATATATGCTGATTTCTGTATGACTTGTTGCTGTGTTTATGGCATAAAGAATAAAGATAAGATTATATAACATATATTTTATTTGTTAGAGATCACAGCCACAAAAAATCCTGCTTTTCAACAAACCGTATTTAACAGACATGAAGTATTGCTGAAGCACCCAAAATATTTCAGTGTACAGACATTATAAAGTCAGAAAATATATAAGGTCCAGTTCACTGCCACCACATTGTACTACCACAATCCTTCTTTTAATTATTTGTTCTGGTATATGTCTTTCTAGTTTACACTGGCAGTCTCAGTTTTGCAGCAAGTTGATGTACACCATAACATGACATGGCACGGGTGGTTGCACAATGTGGTGGCAGTGGACTGCAGGACCTGTTATATATTCTGACTTGAACTTGTCTGTACACCGTAAAATATTTTGGGTGCCTCAGCAATATTTTATGTCTGTTGGGTATGGTTTGTTTAAAAGCATGATTTTTTTTGTGCTATTATCTCTGCAAAGTCATGTGCGCACTGTGTCTGTGTGAGTGATTGAGGTGCACACTGGCCCAAGACCTCTGAAAACATATCATATCACTTTGTCTGCTACCATTGATGGTACAAATAAAATATACAATATATATTCTTATCTTTATTCTTTATACCATAAACACTGCAACAAGTCATCAGCATATATATATATATATATATATATATATCTTGCAACTTGAACCTGTACAGTATCTGCACACAAAGGAAAGAAGATGGACTGCACACATGTAGTTTAGCACAATATAATTGCATTGATCAGTCCTGCTTTTTGACAAATACTTCACAATAGCATGACAGAAAGTAAACATTACTGAGGCTCCAAAAATATTTACCAGACTCACCAGAATTCCCAATTCCAAAATGCAACTGTCTTGTGTCCAGAAAATTCTCTAGTGCTGATGAAGTGAAATTGTAGCATAACACGAATTGCAAAGTCTCTCAGAATTAATGAAGCAGGAAGTCATGCACACAGTACTCACACACAGTCCCCAGAATTATTGAACATCCCCAAAATGCAACTGTCTTGTGTCCAGAAAATTCACAGGTGATGACAAAGTGAAATGAGAGCATAACATAAAATGCAAAGTGTCCCAGAATTAATGGCGCACTCAGTCACGCATGCAGTACTCACACACAGTCTCCAGAATTATTATGCATCACCAAAATGCAACTGCCTTGTGTCCAGAAAATTCACAAGTGCTGACAAAGTGAAATGAGAGTGTAACATGAAATGTAGTGTCCCAGAATTAATGGCACACTCAGTCATGCACACAGTACTCACATACAGTCCCCGGATTTATTGTGCATCCCCAAAATGCAACTGTCTTGTGTCCAGAAAATTCACAAGTGCTGACAAAGTGAAATGAGAGCATAACATGAAATGCAAAGTGTCCCAGAATTAATGGCACAGTCACTCATGCATGCAGTGGTCACACAGAGTCCCCAGAATCATTGTGCATCCCCAAAATGCAACTGCCTTGGGTCCAGAAAATTCATAAGTGCTGCTGCTGTTGCACTTACATGTAATGCTGCTGTGTGTATTGACCTTACTGTGATGATGATGTCATGATGCACAGTGTCTTGCCAAACCGTGTGAAGGAGGGATACCATGATATGAATGACCATTCAGTGTTCCATCACAAATGATGACAGTGAGAGAACTGTTGCTTGTCCAAAGTGTGCTGTGATGCGATCACCTCAACCATATGGAAGGGTACCCTTTGTGTGTACACTAACAGTAGCCTTGGTCAGTTGATATATATGTATGGGTTCACATACTGTATATATACCTGTACTCATTGTATTGTTTTGTATCACAGGTCACATACTGTTCGTGTGCACATTCCTGTGCTTGATGAGAAATTTTGGGGTTTGAATGGGAAATGGAATACTGTCAAGTCAATGAATGTTTTTTTTTGGGGGGAGGGAGCATATTTGCAAGTAAATCTCATTAATGGTTTATTATTTGGTTACTTCTCAGATTTTATCTGCATCCTTCCCCAGTCCGGTAATGATGGTCATGGTCATCATTGATTCAAACGACTTCTGCTGGTTGTATGCCTGTTCCAGTCTGGAGGGGCATGATGTTGAAGAAGTTCTTTGGTAAAGCAACTATGACAGCACAAAGCAACTGGAAGTTTCCTAAAAAGAGAAATGAAGGAAGTATTACAACTTGATTGCAGCAGTAAGACATTATGTTTAAGCCGTGGCTGTTCCACCATGGGTAACTGGATTAACACAGATAGCAAGCTGTCCCACTGCAATCATCAGATAACCATTTAAATACCAGGCTGTAACAAATACACTGTGTCAGTGTCCTTGCGTCTCAACTCAAATTACATTTTAAAACCACAACTTGTCAAGTAACATGACCTGGTCAAACTTTTTCAACACTGTCATGGCTGCAGCTGCAAATTTTGAATACAGTGCATGATATGTTGCAGAAATACTTTGTGTGATGTACAAGTCACCTAGTTTATAGTCATCAGTCAGATTTTTTGCACTGTTATGAAAAAAAAAGGAACAGATGAAATAAAATTGATATACTTACCAGTATGGATTGGAAATGGATATACCAAAGGTTCCTGTCAACAGTACTGCTGCTGAACCATTGATACAGACCTTCAGTGAAGGACAGTCCATTGTTGTTAACCTGTAAAAAAACAAAATAAGTTGATTGTATGTATGTGACCACTGCAGCTCAGAAAAGATACAGAAAAGAAAACACACAGATAAAGGAAGTTGAATAACATGAAAACCATTAGTACACATACTCACTTTATAGTATTCATAGTAAGAAGCCTTGTGCTTGTGGCTGATGGATGTGGTCTCCTGTTCAACTCCCGCTGCCTAGGCATGATCAAGACATGTAATGGAAAACACTGTCACAATAATGGTGGTGGGTGGTGGTGGTCACAGCTGAGGCACATGATGACATTCCCTTTCACATCTTCCTGCTTCTGGTGGTGGTGGCAGTGGCCTACAGTGGTATCATGGTGGTGGTGTGCCTGGGAGGTCACTCAAAGTCATTCCCTCTGGTGGCACTGGCTAGCAGAGGTTTCATGGTGGTGGTCCAGGTGGGCACACAGTGACATTCCCTATAATGGTGGCAGTGGCTAGCAGTGGTATTATAGTGGTGGTGGTCCGGGGGGAACACAATGTCATTCCCCCCAGTGGCAGTGGCTAACAGCGGTTTCATGGTGGTAGTCCAGGGTGGCACACAGCGACATTCCCTATAGTGTCACTGGCTAACAGCAGTCTTATGCTAGTGGTCTGGGGAGCACACAAAGTCATTCCCTCTGGTGGCAGTGGCTAACAGCAGTCTTGTGGTGATGGTAGTCTTGGGGGGCATATGGTGACATTCCCTATAGTGGCACTGGTTAACAGCAGTCTTATGGTGGTGGTCCAGAGGGGCACACAAAGTCATTCCCTCTGGTGGCAGTGGCTAACAGCAGTCTTATGGTGATGGTGGTCCGGGGGGGGGCACATGGTGATATTCCCTATAATGGCACTGGTTAACAGCAGTCTTATGGTGGTGGTCCAGGGGGGCACACAAAGTCATTCCCATTGGTGGCAGTGGCTAACAGCAGTTTCATGGTGGTAGTCCAGGGGGGCACACAGTGACATTCCCTATAGTGGCACTGGCTAAGAGCAGTCTTATGGTGGTGGTACAGGGGCCATGATATATTGTGCTCTGTGTTACAAATATGACATGACATATGGAATTCGAGTCACTCTGAAAGGGACACTCATTTAACTTTATGAAAAAGAAAACATGTATCATACAACAAATGTGACAGCCTTTTAACCACTTAAGTTAAAACCTGCCAACATTAACCTCATCATCATCCTCCTCATAAAGAAAGCTGCCCTAAGGGGGTGAAGGGGAAATTGTTTAACCAGGAAAGGCACACTAAGCCAAAGCTTGTTTCCAGGTGCAGCCTGGGAGCACAAGGAAGTTAAGAGACTTGCTTGGGGTCACACAGTATGCAAGTGGGGGCTGTGGGATTCAAACCCCGGTCTGGTCTGCTGGATATCACCAGATTTGTAGCTCAGAGCCTTAAACCACTGTGCTATACTGCCTATCATTAATCTATGTCTGAATTCTGACCACTGGGAAATTCTTTCTCCATTGTGTCATTATCTATGTCAGTGGTAGGCTGTTTCATGCTGCCACTGCCAGTGCCACCAGGATGGTCCATTTCTACTTCAGCAAAACCATGACTAGGCCGGGTTACGAATACTGAGGTTACAGTCTGAGCTAGTATGTGCCTCTCATTCATTTTTATGAATGTTAGCAAACTGACGTTTGCAGGAGAGAGGTTAGTACAGCAATCCTGAACTATTGCACCTGCTGAGCTGAATACCCTCTCAACACTTACACTTGAGGGTGGGCATGGCAGGTACTTCAGTGCCACGGCTGTCAGCTCTGGCCATTCACTGACATTTCCACTCCAGTATAAAAGAGGATCATCAGTTATTGACAGATGCCTGTTTTCACACAAATATTACTCAACCATTCTCTGTGCTGCACTAAGTCCAGTGGTTGATGCATCATCCTGTTCTCCAGAATCATTTATGTCACAAATCCCCACTTGGGACAAAGTCTCCCAAAGTGGGTTACACCAACCGCTTTTGATGACAGACCTCCTGGCACTGCTGTCCCCTTCCCCTTACAGGATATGCTTGATTCTCCTCCAGGTTCACCTTCAGCCTGATTATGCTGCTGAGGTTTGCTGACCTTGGCTCGTGACTTCTGTGCCCCATGAACCAAGCACACCAGTTACCCACTGATATTTTTAACCTGTTCAGGTCTGCCTTCCAGTACTGAGACAATTCCACGTTTGTATCGTTGGTCTAGCATTGTTGCTATTGCAAAGTTGTCACTATGCTGTATGCTCAAGATGTGACAATTCTGGTCGAATACTGTCAGCATGTTTCAGCAACATACTGCTACCGCCATCTCCGACAACATCAAAGCTATCCTGTACATTCACCAATGTCTGCCTCAGCACCTGCAGCAGTGTAATTGATTGGCTAATGGAGGCAGACTCGCCACTCACTGTCTGTATAGCATGTTCAAAAGGCCTCAAAATTGTTATTACAGAGTCCATGAGGTGCCACTGTTCAGTCATCATAGACATGGAGACCCCGGAAGTGCCACGGCTAGTGTGTATGACAAGATATTCTGAGATGGCTTTGTATTGTTCATAAAACCTCTCTGTCATGTATAAAGTGGAGTTCCACCAGATGACAACTTCCAGCTTCAAGCGATGCTGAGGGAGGCTGTTTCAGATCTGCAACTGCCGAAGTTGGTCACGGGCCTTTGCAGAGCGTGAAAAGTGAAAACAGATATGGTGTGCAACTGTCAGCATTTCCTTTATATCAGGCTGCTGCAGAAACTCCTGCACCACAAGATTTAAACAGTGGGCCATGCATGGAACCTAAAAAAAGCCACCATTCGTGATGCATTTCACCTCATTTAACCCATTGTTTCTTGCTATGAACCCAGCTTTCAGGGACAGGGGGTTCAGTCACTTGTCAATTTCTGTCAGTACCAAGTCCAACATGTTTTCACCAATGTGTGAACAGGTCACATTGTGCATAACAATCGTTGCATACTGTCAAATTCCTGGAAGATTGCTACCATGACATTCCACCTTACTACACTGATTAGTCATACTACCAACAGCACAAACAACACCCGGCACCTGCACCCAGTGTGCAATTATACACAAATATGAACTCACTGCTGTTTTACCACTTGTTCACATATCCATACTTACATGAATGAATGGAGAGGAAGAATGTTGAAGGGCATGTCTTACAGAGTCGGACACAGTACGATACAACTCGGGACAGCACGGGCAGAAAAGTATGTGCTGGATGGGACTTTCCATTTTGGACAGGCATGTGCAGCAAACCACCAGAACCCAGAATTCTCCACAAAGAAGGGCAAAAGATCAATTGCCAGCATTTCAGCTACAGCAGCATTAAGTTCTCGTGCCACTGTTTGACTGGGTGGGTACTTCAGCTCATGCACAATAACACTCTGTAATGTGGGCTGACTTAAATGTTTTACACAGAGTGTGATGACAAATGGTTCTGCTCTGCGAATGGCAGGGGGTGGAGTGTTGATGTGTGGTGAAGACGGCTGCACAGGTGATGATGGGAAACCCACAAATGCAGTTATTTTCCCAGATTTACCAACCGTTGATGTACAACTTGCACTAGATATAGTGCATTAACCACCACCAAAACTGCTACTCTCACCACCACTGGAAAACATTTAAAAATCATTATGCTCCTCCACCTCATCATGCCTGTAGTAATCTTCTGCTCTTATTTCATCACTACTGCACACATTTAATTTCTACTTGATTTTACAGTCATGGAAGGGGATGACATGCTTTTTATGGTTGATGACGAGGGTGAACGCCCCACTGTGGTATTAGTTGCCATCTCGTGCTGAGTCCACAGTGCTATGTGCCTGTTCTTAAGATGCATATGCTGTCCCCCAATTACCTCGACTCACACGCACATGGCAAACCTGGCAGACTGCAACTGACTCATCATTTGCATCTTGCACAAAAAAATCCCAAACAAGGGATTGTGATACTCTAGTTTTAACATGTCCCTGATGCTGCTTATTGGACTCCGTTTTTTTAAGCCATGAGGTGGAGGGTGTGTGCTACATGATTTTTCAGGCAGGACACACTTGGACTGCAACTGACCACCACGACTACCTATCATTATTACTGGGTCATCATCATCATCATCATCATCATCACCATCAACTGAAACTGGTAAATCACAACTTTTTACAGGGGGAGGGTTAATGCAAACAGACCCAGACACAGCCACCTTGAATTTCTTTTTCTTCAGTTTCCAACTGGGGTATCTTACATCGTCATCATATTCATCAACATCACCCACATCCACATCTTCTGCTTGGATGCTGGCATGTTGATGGCATGCTGCAACCACAGCAACATCATCATCATCATCAGATTCATCATCATCATCTACACCACCATCACCTGATGTTTTTTCACCACACTGTGAAGCACTGCATGGCAAATGTGTGACCTGAACTGTGGTGGAAGAAATGTCACATTGTGTGCTATTGTTGACATGATGATCAGAATCCTCATGTTCAGTTACTGGGATGTTACTGGGGAGTATGACATCATCTACACTGCCACTCACTGACACTGCTTCACACTCCACTATATCTTTGGACATGGTAAACTGGTCAGAAGTGGAACTTGAGACAGCAGTACTCATACCACTACAAGCAACTACACTAACACCACCAGCTGGGACATGATCTCCTCCAACTATGAGTGAAGCTACTGATTGCACTGTAAAAAACATTGAAGGAGAAATACCTTTCCTCACATCAGCAATGCACTTCTGCGACTGCGTACTACCACGCCCACAGACAATCTTACCACTGGCAGCAGTGCCATGGTGAGAAACAGCTTTGCTTGCACATCTCTTTGTGGGCATTTTGGGGGATGAACAAGACTATTCCAAACAAATTTAGATTTTGGAATGTTCACTCTGGGTGGGGGCCAGGGGGGATGCTGGATGTGAAGCCAAAAAAACAACTGTGGCTTCAACAAGAGATACAAACGCAAAGCCACAATAAGTTCAACAACACCTTAACTAATCAGTGGTGCTGAAGTCACAAACAATCCAATCTGGAAAATAATTCCTTTTGCCCGGTTGGAGGGGGACACTAACTGCAGATTACGGCAGCGCAAAACCAAGAAAAGATACCACAATAACAGTACAGAATAATGCAGCTGCAGTGGATAGCAGGTTCACACTGCTGCGCCTGCAATTACATTACAAATCTATGGGGCCTATGGCTCTTCCCTGCAGATAGTGGCAGCTGTCAAGTATCTGGGTGCCACCCTGGACCCACAGCTGGATCTTACCCTACACATTCGGAACATTTGCAAGGCAACTAATGGTAAGCTTGGTCTAGCTTACAGAGCCAAAAACTGCCTGACCCCGGCTGCTTGTATGGCCCTAGCCAGGTGGGGGTCTTCCTCCCTTCACTCTGCTATGGGCTTGTAACCTTTGCCCCAGTACCTAAATCCAGCCTCTTGAAAAGGGACACAGCCTACAACAATATCTGCCAATTTGCGCTTTCCACCCCTGATCTCACGCACCGCTGTGAGCTCTACATGCATCTGGAGTGGCTCCCTCTGGAGAGGCACCGCACCTTTGTACTTTGGAAGCTTCATCGACAACATCATCAGATCGGCCACCCCTTCTGCCCTCGCCCTTCCCCTCAAACTTGACACCCCATCCTACCACCTAAGATCTAGGGTGACGCTGGATCGCTTGGTTCCTAGAACCCACACCCTTGGGGGTGATCGGGCCTTCACCACCTATGCTCCAAAAATGTGGAACTCACTCCCTGCCCTAACTCGGTCCTCCTCCTCCTCCCATCCCAGCTTTAAAGCCTCCCTTTGGAACTGCCTGAAATTATCCTCCACATTTCCCTGCACCTCATAGCACACTAGCACAGGGTATGGTGGGGGCTCCAGCGCTAATTTGCACTTATCATCCTGTAACTGGTCAAGTAACTAGTACTTGACAACCTTGCACTGGGCCCACTCCCTGTCCTCCTGCCCTATTAGATCACCTGGCCCTCTAGTCTCTTTCCCCTTGTTGTGTTTTTCTCCAGTGTACCTGCCTAGTGCCCCCTCCCCCTGCTGGCACTTATGTTTAGTCCTGTTTGCACTGATCAAACCTGTTATGTAATTTTCTGTCCGCTACCTAATTCATCCTGTATGTACCATTCTGTATTTATCATGTGCCTAATCATTTCTAATGCTGTTAGCTACCTATTCAATCCCTGTTAAGCCTGTTATTTTCTGTTTGTTTAATTTGACTCCTTTACTGTTCATGTATGCAACTGCCTTGTAACCCTCCCGGGTCGCACCTGAAAATTGGCACTTGACTGTCTAGTGTGCTTACCCAGTCAACAAAAGCAAATAAATAAAATAAAATTACACTGTGACACAATAAAAGGTGTATTATTTGATGTCATGCACTGCACACACATTCACACACACACACACACACACACACACACACAATTTGTCTACAAGTAATGCATAGCAAATTGAAAGCTTTAGTAATATACCACATATTTTAAGCAACCTGAAATTATGCACTGCTGCATCAGATCCACAACACACAATCAGCAAAGAATTGTCAACAATTACTGAAAATATTACTGTGTGTACATTAACACAGTCAGTTATACAACAAAAATATAACCAAAAAACAAAGAACTCCCTATTTCTCCAACTTAAATCTACCTACACCACAGATACACCCCTCCCCCAAAGCACACTTTCACTGTCTCTTAGTACAGACTCAATGTTTTACATTAACATTCAAAATACTCACACAAACAATAAACGTTCAATGATATGAGCACAGGAGGGTTTCCTACAATCGATGAACTAAAGTTTGAGCAAAAAAAAAATACTCAAAAAGGCTTTTTTAACAACTGTTAGAAGGTCTGAATCACAGAGAGCTCTCAGAGCAGACTGTCTCCTACAGCTTCCTACACACACTACCCTGAACTGAGGCTGTACAGAACAACCTAGAGCACGTGTGACCTGAAATCCCATGAATCACTGCAAAATTCATCTTTGGAGCTTAAAAACAAGGCGAAAGAGGCGAAGTACATTGTTCTGACTGTACTTCACCTTAAAATTGGTGGAGTAGTGGTTTGGGGGAAGGCACAGTAACGTGAAGTCAATGCTTTCAATGGACTTCACCTTGCCCAACACACCACAAAGTATTCTGCTTTGCGTTGTGGAGTGCTTCGCAAATTCACCTTCACTCTGTGAATCACTTCATGGAGTGAATTGAGCCCACTTCGGCCACCACTACTGTACATGGTAAGTACCAAAGTTTTTCAAGTTGAAGTTGCCACAAAATAGTCAATTTCAAGAAGTGCTTCGAGAATTCAAAGTTGGTGACTTTCACCAAAATTTTGCAACCGAAGTAAAACTTCACTGCATTCCCTAGTGAACATTCTAGAAGGCTGAAAATACATAGATCCACCAGAATCAAAACTCAATTTTTCTGCTCATCAATGGCTGAAAAATGGTTGGGAATTGAAGTCTGAAACCTTCAGGTTTGGTGGAGTCTAACCCAGTGGTAATTCTTTGCTAATTAGTTATTTTCAATCTTTTTAAGTTTAAAAAATAAAATTATTTGTCTTTTCATGTTAAGTGAACTTTCATGAACCCATGGTGTTATAAAATAATATTTTAGTCTTTGTGAGAGTTAGTAGGCATTTTACAGTGATGTTAAACACCAATGCCTGACCAGTAATATGCATATATTAAAGCTCTATTGCCCAAATGCTGTTCATCCATATTTAGGAATGATATAAAGGTATTACATTAAATTAATGGAGCGAATGGTGTATATTCAGTTGTATGAATATTTGAAAAAGTATTCTAAACTTACAAATCTACAGTATGGATTCAGGACAGGATACTCGACGGGCACCATGCTCGTGTACTTTGTGGACAAGGTGGCAATTGCCTTGGATAGAGGGGAGTCCACGGGCGTGGTGTTCATTGACCTGTCCAAAGCTTTCCATTTAGTGGATCACAAACTGCTAAATGAGAGTATGCGGAGAACTGGAATGGTACCTAGGTCTTTAAAATGGTTTGAGTCCTAGTTGGTTGATAGGAAACAACGAGTTGAAATAGACAGTCAACATTTGGATATAGGTAAATTAACAAGAGGTGTGTCCCAGGGATCAATCCTGGGGCCACTTTTGTTTGTGATATATGTGAATGATCTGCCATCATAAATAAATAATACACATGTACGACTATATGCAGAAGGCACTGTATTACCAGCATCAGCAAAAACTCAAGAGGAAACTGGTTAAGCTACAAACTGATTTTGATAATCTCCATGACTGGTTCTCAATTTCTAAATTAGTATTAAGTAAAAAGAAAACACAGGTTATGCATTTTAGTAGAAAACAAAATAAGGATAACAATAAAACAAAAACTGACAAGGGAATATTAACAAGAGGTGGAAAACAATTAACGATTACAAAACAATATAAATATTTGGGAGTAATAATAGACAGTTCCCTTACTTTTTCTGATCATATTGATAATGTGTTTAAGAAGGTAAACATCAGAATCGGGCATTATGAAGATCCTCTCAAATGCTAAACATTCAGTTATGGAAAGAAATTGCTATGCAATTAACATTGCCTGTGTTGGAATATGGAAATTTAGTTTATAATCTTGCTGAACATAAACATCTGGGTAAATTAGTTAAAACATATAATCAATTGGCAAGGTTCACTCTGTTTATTTATTTATTTGTACATCAGTTTACAACCTTTGAGCCAGAGGCTCATTTCCAAAGGTACCTCATCACATTGAGGACAAATACATTACAACCTTTTTGTTACATCATAGAGGTTACAAAGTTTAGCAATCATGTGCAGTTACAATCATTTGTACAGAGAAAAACAGTTTAATTACAATGGTATATTCTTGCACGCGGGCACGTGCAGAAATAGCATGGTGGTAACAGTTCAATCTCTGAAATGTAATTTCAAAACTCATCATTGCCTCGTGTACAAAGAATTACAATGGGATAGTCTAACCATCCGATACAAAAAACTATTTTCTATTTTTATTTTTAAGGTTAATAAGGGTATAATAAAAGGGAATATTGATATCAAATTTGGTTGTGAAACTAATCAATATACATTTAGGGAAATAAAGTTTAGCGATCTAAATTTTCCAAAAACAAACTCTAGATATGGGAATATGACACTACAAGCTCGGGCTGTAAAAATATGGAATGAGATCTCACCTCAGATAAGAAATGTTACAAAACTGTCTTCATTTAAATCCAGATTAGATGAAAGTTATACTGTGGAATGTACTTGTTAGTAGTATTTTTAAAACAAGGGGTGTAATGTTTGTTTCTCATTTTCGTAAATATATTGAGTATTATAATCTATTTGTATTGTGTCAATATATTAGATATGATTAATGAAATGTAGTGTTGACATCATTGTAAGTATGGCTATGAGAGGAAGTCTTAGGATTTTCGTATATTTGTTCATAATGTCTTTGTAATTACAATGTCTTTGTAACTTGAATTAAAAGTGAAACAGGATTACTTTGAAAATAGGTCCTTGGATCTAAAGTACTACCCTGTCTAAAAATAAATAGTTTTATTACTACTACTACTTATTAAGAGTATGATAAAGGTGAAGAACATCAAAGGTTTCTGAACACTCATTAGAATTTGGGGATTTTATTATTTGTGTGATATTTTTATCCTGAATTACACAATGGCAAGAAAATGTCCTGGTCTCTGATTGGTCAATCTTGGGCTGGACCTGTGCTGTTATCCCAGCACAATATCATGGGTCTAGTCTCAGCCTCACTGTGAACCTGTAGATGAGCTATATGATGAGCTAGATTACATCTTTTTTTGCATCTCCTCTTAAGAAACAAAAATATTTTTCCACACTAAAAAACATTCTTTCAAATTATTTTTTTTTATTTTATATATAACAACGAACCATTGTATAATAGCAATAATGCCCTCCAGGGTGTGTGTCGTTTGGGCTAATGTCATGCCTCAGTTGTTGGACACACTCAACCTGCAGTCTCGTGCCCAACCACCTGAGGCATGATGTTATCCCAGTACGACACACACCCTGTTGGGCATTATTGCTTAAGTAGCTGATTGTATTGAGCTAATTCAATTATAAACTAATAAAAGGTCTATGTAACCAAATTGTGTGTTGCTACCTGTATTTATTTATTTAGTTTTTGTTTACTGGATAAAGTACACTAGACTAGCAGTTGCCTAGTTTCAGGCACAACCTGGGAAAAGAACATACATGCCATTTGAAATACAATCCAAGTCAACAGTGACATTCAAGGTTTACAAACATACAATAAGCAAAGGGGCAGGTCATAACATTTAAAATATGATCCAAGTCAGAAGTAATACATGCATACAAGAGCAGTGTGGCAGGTCAAGACAGGGTATGAGGCAGGATAGAGCATCTCATTTACTACATTACATGGTGCTGTAAGTCCACAGTAATAGGGCCTAGGTACAAGAACAAGCATATAGGCCCTATGCACAAAGCCAACATGGTATGTGCCGGTGTGTGTAGGGAGCATGCAAAGACTGCTACGCATGAACATGCATGTCCTGAAGCCAAGACATGCACAAAGGGCACACGAGAGTCCACATAGCCCACCTGCACACAGCTCTGTGCCGCAACATGTGGCATGTACTGTATGTGTGGGCATGGCCGTGTAGTGTTATGTGCAGGCAGACCCAGCATGCATGAATGAAACCATGTATGATAGCCAGGGATGTGGTGGCAGAAGCATACACCAATGGCAGAGGAAGGGCTGCCGTAGATGTCTGTGTAGTGGAGCTAGCTACCAGGTACACTGATCTGCATGGCTATAGCCCTTTGCCCATGTGTGAAACACCACACACCCAGTTGTTCCACATGCTAGAACAGTGCATCTACCAAGTGTTGATCTACAGCAGACTCGATAGACCTTTGGCCATACTATGCTGGCATCTTAGTATGTAACATGCACTGGAGCATATGTGCCATACCACACAGGGTGAACCATGTGGCAAGGGGCATGCATGGCGAGGGGCAGGAGTAGCTGCAACTGGACAGGATGCCCATGTCCCTACATAAACGACCCCAGGGCATGCACACCAACCATGCAGCATGGCAGGCACACAGACAATGTGTGATGTGCATAGTATGTGTGCATTGCTGACCACTGGTGGATGGTAGTGCAAGTCATTGCACACAAATGACAGGGAAACACCATGCGGCAGTGACAAAGCCACCAATTGCAACATATATAGCATGTCAACACCACAACCAGCACCAGGGCTGCCAAAACTCATGCTGTGGAGGGACTTTGACATGGCAAAAACCGGAGGACACACAGTCGCTGAATGCCCAAGGCCACAGCAGCATGTGAATGAAATCAATTAATCAATCAATCAAATCTTTATTTATTCAGGTGAGCATCATTGAGCAAGGCTCCTTTACAAGATGGACCTGATAAGGTCAAGGTTCGATAGTTGGTACACAACATATACATCAATGCACTAATATATGCATAACAGATACAGAAAAAAACACTTATAAATACTATGATCAAGGGTAAGAAGTTGATTCAGACATACATGACAAGGTAGGTTACAGGAACATTATACAAAAGATAAAGTATATACATATCCCCATATAGGAGTCAAGGCATACACACAGCATAATGTAATACTAGGATGGATGGGGAGCATTTAGGAACGATGTAAGGGCCAGTGATTAGTGGGAGAAGGATTAGGTAGGTAGTAGGTAGTTAGGTAATTAAATGGAACTGGGGTACTATAAAAATGGTGGCTGCCCAGGAGGGAGAACTGTGGAACAAAAATATGCCATATATGGTGGCTGTCTGGAAGGGGGGGTTGTGAAATGGCAAGTCTAGCTCTTGTGGTAGCAGTTGCATTTCTCTGTGAAAAAGCTTGTGCAAAGTTGTTTAAAGGATGCTATAGGTATAAGATTGGACAGCTTTAGGGATTTCTGTAGAGTATTCCATGAATTGGACAGCTTTAGGGATTTCTGTAGAGTATTCCATGCCATAGCTAGAGAATAGCTGATTGCCACCCTCCCTAGCCGGGTGTTGACTTTAGGTATTTTGAGCATGATGAGGTTGTTGCTTCTTAGGGCATAGGAGCTAGCTATGACCTGGGTGAAGCAGTCTAGAATATAGTTTGGAAGTTTTTTAGACAATGCTCTGTAGATCCATAGTGCTGCATTTCTGTTCCTTCTGAGATGTAGAGAAACCCATCCAACTGCAGCATAGAGAGAGCAATGATGAGTGTTAGCTGAAAGATCTGTTATGAATCTTATTGCTCTATGGTACAGGGTATCCAGCTTGCTTAGGTAGGAGATGGGGCAGTGACTATAAAGGAAGTCTGCATAGTCAACAACTGAAAGAAAAGTGGCCTGGACTAACCTCATCTTTGAGTCTCTTGTTAGGAAGTGTTTAATTCTATAGAATAGGCCAAGCCTTTGGCAAAGTTTTTTCAGCAGTTCTTCAATATGATGTGTGAAGTCAAGTCTGTTATCAATCCACACACCTAAGTATTTGAATTTTTCTACATACTCCAGATTTTCTCCAAGGATATTGCATAGCTGGGGGAGACTGCTTAGTGGGGAGGTGCTGGTGGAGCTTTGATTGGAGAAAAGCATTGCTTTTGTTTTTTTGCATTTAAAAGAAGCTTTTTCTCAAGTGGTTGATATTGCAGCAGGAAGAATTCTGCCAGTAAGATTTCACGGGCAACTGCAGGTGGTGGGTTGCTGACATACAAAACAGTGTCATCAGCAAAGAGGTGGACAGTGGCTTTGGTGAAATCTGAATCAATATTATTAATGTAGATAACAAAAAGGACAGGGCCCAGGATAGATCCTTGCGGAACTCCTCTTAGCAGTGGTTTTAAAGGGGATAGATCACCTTCAGCTTTCACCTTCTGTGACCTATCCATAAGGTAACACCTGAACCATTTAAGGGAGGGTGGATCTAGGCCAATGGAATGCAAGGAAGAGAGTAGCAGCTCGTGGTCCACAGTGTTGAATGCCTTACTTAGGTCAAGAAATACTGCACAGACACTATTCTTTTTACCTAATTCGGTTTGCCAGTCATTTGTAACTTTGGCCAGTGCAGGGATAGTGCTGTGCCTGGCCCTAAACCCAGATTGAGCTGGATTCAAGAGGTTAGCATCATCAAGGTACTCTCTTAGCTGGATGCTCACTATTTTCTCTAGCATCTTGGATAGCACTGGAAGAATGGAAATGGGCCTGTAGTTATTAAGGTCCATAGGGTCCCCTGATTTTAGAAGGGGAACCACTTGGGCTGTCTTCCACACTGTAGGAATAGAACCAGAGGATCAAGATAGGTTAAAGAGATGTGTTAGGGGAACTGCAAGTACATGAAATGCAATCTTTAGAAAGTAGCGGTCAAGAGAGTCTGCCCCTTCGCTTTTTTTAATATCCAACTGCCATAAAAGATCCTCTACTTGCTTCAACAGGACGGGTTTGAAGGAGAAGGAAGAATCAGCTCTCTGGGCACCAGTGTACTGGGAGCTTAGTTGTGCATGCAGCAGATTAGCTGGAGAGGTGTCAAAGGCAAGACCAGCAGTTGTGAAGTGGTTATTGAAGACATCCAGAACTTCCATTTTGCCAGAGATAGAACCATTATTGTGGTGCCCAGCCAAGGCACAACCATGTGGTCCCACAGCGGTAGCACATAGATGATATACTGCACAATGCACCATATGTATAGCACAGGGATGGTGCACAGTGATCCAGATGCATGCATGCCATAGCCATCAACCCCCCACAATGTACATCAGCTGCCATTGGGCAAACCTGCATGCAAGCAACTGGTGTGGCACACATGGCACAGATGTGGGACACGTGTACCAGTGCCCATGGTGCCCACCCCTGTGAGAAGACCACCAGCCCCATCACGCATGTTGTGACAACCACTTCCCCTGAAATATCCATCACCCCAAACTGCCCGCCACCAGCAAACCTTTAGATAGTAACCACACAGGTGTGAATGCCAAATGTTTTAATATGAAAATATAAACTGTACACAACAGAGGAATGAAGTGTAAAAGAACCATAAAGAAAGTGTGATTCAAAACAAAGGTCCACATAGTTGCAACACAAAATAATAGGGCACAAGCCTAGTCGACATCCACAGTCTCACAATGCAATAGTCTCACAGCTCACAGGCCCATAGTCTCTTGGCACCACCTGTGCAGCTGTCCATCCTACTCCTCCCCATCCTGGCTCTTGCCCATGTCGTTGGTGCTGTTGTCATAGACGGTACCAGATGGAAGTAGCACGATGCGGTGTATGAGTTCTCTGTGGCACTGTAATGAAAACTACACCCATTGCAATACCACTATACATGTGTATCCAACAGTGGCATGACTGGCCAGGAACACAAGGGAGACATCACCGAATACTCTGTACTCACCATTGAGGGTACAGCCACATTCCATAACACGGTGCCATCTGCCATATAGTGCCCCTTGTTGCCTTCATGCCGCAGGGAGAGGTAACCCAGGTTCCTTAGGATCCATCTCCTTCCATGGTAGGGGAAGGCCATACAACACATGGCGCCCCATCTGGCTGCTTCACCCATGTCAACTTGATACAGTGTGGCAATCCTGGGTGATCCTGTGTGGGATGAGAAAGGAAATGTATGGTTACCACCATGAACAGTGGCCACACACCCCATTGCCACACAACACATCCTGCAGGCTTAGTTCTTACCCTTTCATGCCCCTACTTACCCTTACATGCCCTTTCATTTCCTACAGAGTATCACCACCATGGTGGTAGGTATACCTGTCCTCCGACACCTGCCACAGCCTCCCAGGATACTCTCCCCATCTAGCATTAGCAGTAGTCACCAACACTGATTCACTCTCATTCTCTGTAAGCTTGAAGTCAGCACTGGGCAGATTGTGTGCACGTGTTACCTGCACAAGTAAGGTCATTGTGTACATGAGACAAGACACACCCATGTAAACGTACACACAACTGAGCAGGGCGGGTTAAAATGGGATGCAGTGGTATGTGTATGGGGAGACCAGAAATAGTAATGGAGGTGGAGGATGTGTCCTGGACTACTGATGAATGTGCACCTGCTAAATGTAGAGATACGGTGGCAGAAGCATCCAGGCACACTGCCACAAGTGTCCAGACAGTGGTTAGATGCAGCCACCATGAGGGACACACACTGCATTCAGATTTCCATGGCCCATGGCCTCATCGCTGTGCCATATTATCCATGAAAACATTGCCCTATGGACACAGTAGTCCGGGGCAATGATGACGGAGACCAGAGTGCTATGCACATTGGTATACTATGCATCTTGTTCCTTCCAGCATGTGACAGGCAATGCAATTGGCGTATTCCAGTTGTCCATGCCCCAGGCAGTGGCACAGGTGATGGATGCCCTGCTCACATACATACATGAGTCATGACTACATCAAGGTCTCCATTGGGGAAAACAATGTACGTGCCAAGAAGCAGGAATACTATGCCCTGCATGGTGTGCTGAATGTCTATGGCTCAATTAAGAGCACACTTATTGCCATATTTACACCCTCTGTGCAAGAACAGTCATACAGGAACCATAAGGAATTCCTCAGTGTAAACTCTCAGATTGTGTGTGATGCTGATGGCATTTTCATTAATGTGTGTGCTAAGTACTCAGGATCATGCCATGATGCGTACATACTGGATGACTCATGACTTGGTGCCATGCTGCATGGCAGATGCCTGGATTGCTGGCTGTTGGATGAGTATGGGGTTGCCACAGTGAGTGTAACTGTAATACATACAGCTACATGCATGTCACATCCCATGTTCCTTGTTCTCTGAACAGGTGACAGTGGATACTCACTGTGACCATATCTGATGACACCAATACTTGCACCAAACATTGCAGCGGAGGAGACCTACAACCATGCCCACATGAAAATCAGGAACATCTTAGAGGACCGTTGGTCTACTGAAAGTGCGGTTCCATTGCCTGGACCATACTGAGGGAACAATCTTACCATCTCTGGGAAGGGCCAGCAGGGTGTTCACCATGTGTGCCATGCTCCATAATATGACCAAGCTAGGGGTGTGGCCATGCCAGAGCACCACAGTGGGACCCACCAAACAATGTGGCGATGGGGGAACCATGTCATGAGATGTATACAGTGTTTTGCCATGCAGGGTGGGTTGCACTGGTACAGGGCACATTACAACATTAGTGTGTTACCAGGGAGTGGCTGCTGGTGAGCCAGACGTTTGCCACGACTGGTGCCACCATATTGCATGTGTAAGCACCATGTGGGTATCCATGTCTGAGACTGTTGTGGACCAGTATGCATCATTACCTGTGTGTGCCACATCTACCATGTGTGGCAGGTGCACAATGATGCTACCACTCACTGAGTGCACCTATCCTTGGGGGGGGGCTCACATGGGAATCTGTGTCCTGCATGGTGTACCATGTGGCTCATGTTGTTAGCTGCACATGAAAGGGGGGTTGGGTATGCATGCTGTGTGCCAAGCCATTCATTGCATGTTGTGGATGCTGCATGGTTCTGTGACATTGCACACAGAGTGGTGTGTGCTGGCTGTGACTGTGTGCCAATGTATGTTGGCCTTGATGTGCGGCAAGGTCATATCTGTACTGTCACAAGGTGTGTGACAGTGTGTGTGTGTGTGTGTGTGTGTGCACATGTGTGTGTGTGTGTGTGTGTGTGTGTGTGTGTGTGTGTGTGTGTATGTGTGTGTTGGGGAGGCTGTGCAGGATCATATGTGTGAACACACCCTGGGGATGCTTAACGTGTGCTGTGTTATGCTTGTGCTGCGTCATTGGCCTTGTGGCTTGTATGGCTTCTAGTAGGTGTGCTGATGATCATGTATCGAGTCTACGGACAGGTGCATGTGTCCGGTTTGTGCTGTGAAGTTGCCTGGCATCCTGTGATAAGCCCGAGGCTGGCACCTCCAATGCATCTCCGTCTAGTGGTATCTGACTGGTGATACTGCCGTGTATATCCCCCTGTGCACTATTCATGTCAATGTCTATAGCACGGGCAGTTTGTGCCTCAGTGTCAGGTATGTCTGCATTACTTGTGTGTTGTTGCACATCCTCCTGTGTGTTGATTAGGTAGCACAGTTATGTGTCTTGATCCTGCTTTCTGAATGGCATGCATGGGTTCTCCTGTGTGTGGGCATCAGATACGTGTGGTGGTATGTGGGAAACCCCATAGATGTGGTCAAGGGCAGCTGACTAGGTGCTCCACCAGCCTCTCATGTGCATCAGCCAGCCAGTTGATATCACACTTCATATCACACACCTTGCCAGTGAGGGCAACGTGTGTCATGATGTTTCTGTACTGTGCCTCAAACCTGTCCAGCTCCAGCTGCCACAGATCCTGAGCCTCCACGTAAGCTTGGCTGCATGGACTGTATGTGTGAGTTCAGCTGTGTTGACCTGGCCACTGGTAAAGTTTGGTGTATGGGGATATGACCACAAACAGCTGTGGTGCTGTACACCCATGTGGCCTGCCCATTCAGCCTACATCTGTGGCAGGTGGGCTACCCTCTGAACCTCTTTGTCTCCCTGCTATTCTGTGCACTTTTGTCCACTACTCGGTATTCACTTCTGAGGCATTGCGTGGGGCAGTGGCCATGTCCATGTATGGTAGGGTCAAAAGGAGGATCCATGTATCCTGGTACCACCTCTTTGCAATGAGCATTCTGCTACACGTACCCTGTTGTAATGCCCCTTGGGTATGTATGTCCTGTGTTGGCATTCATGAATGCTGCTTATCAGGTGTGCCATGCATGCTTTGGATACAACAGTTTTCCATGGTCATTCTGCTCCTTCATGCTTAGGCATAGTTGATTGTAGGGGGTTGCTTCATAGCTGTTTCTGAAAGGTGCCAGCAGTACTGTACTGTATAATTTTAGGGGGTACCATTTTCCACAGTTTGGGAGCTGACATTGCAAAGCCTATTGATCTGAATTTGGTTTTAACCCCAGGAATGGAAAGCAGGTCCTAGTCTTCAGATCTGAGAGGGTAGGCAGTTTTATGAGGCACCAGGTGAGTGGAGAGGGATAAGGGGTGTGGTTGTTCAGTGCACTTTAGATGATATTAAAGGGAGCGCAGCCATCCTATCTTTGAACATAAGGTACAGTAGTTGACCAATGGACTGCTAGGTAGCACAAATTGGCAGATGTTATTAAAGCAGCTATGCAACAAAATTCAGAAAAACATTTGCCCTTACATTTTTTTCACAATAAAATTATTCTTGGCATCTTCCAGTTTTATTTGGAGGGAAAATGTTCTATTTCTACTTACATTTGAGTATATTACAAATGCTTTAATTTACCAATTCTCAGGGGGAAAAAAAGATGGTCAACCCATTTCGCATAGACATAGGAATGTAGACCTAGAAAGGGCTAGGACTGGTAGAATAAAAAATCTTATATGGTGTGCAGCATATGAGGTACCTACAAATGCAGATTTGAAAGGTAGGATAATTTTTTTTATTCATTGTAGCTGAAACCAACTTTAGGGGGAGATTTTTTTAGTTGCACTGCTGCTTTAATTACCTGTTTGAATTGATGGGGTCAGAGAGTTCTGACCCCCAGTCTCAAGTAGAGTGAGCCAAATCATTGTTTTTGTTATTAGTAACTCCCAATCGTATAGACATACCCAGTGCTAAGTATTGATTAACTGATTACAAATTAAATCAGCTGGAAATTTTATATTTTTTTTTAACATGTAGTAACATGGTCATTAAATAAGCAATAATGCATGGCAGGGTGTGGTATATCATAGGATTTCATCACACCTTGGGTGGTTGGACATGAGACCGCATGCCGAGTGCGCTCAACACTTTGCAAAGTAACAATATCCTCTAATATACCTCACTCTGGAGTGCATTATTGCTATTTTGAACTGGTTTTAGTTTTTATATGAAAATAAAGTTTAGAAAAATTAAAAGAGAAACATATACAGATGGTTTTGTTACTGATTTTTTTATGTAGCAGGGTATAATGAAAAAAAAGGTCTCTGTTTGAGTGTGTCCACTAGATGGAGCACTTGTACTGGGAGTTGATGAGTCTTTGATTCATGTTACATCTCCTCCCCCAAATAAATGATCTGTGACATTGGTGGGACACAGAGCTGGAGAAGGCAGTGAGAAGATTTTATTTATTTATTTTTTAACTCCTTCTGGTGATCTAAAATGGCTCGTTGATGTTTCTATGGGCCACTATTGATTTGGTTTTATTTTTAGTTTCAATTACCCCTCAGGAGGTAAACAATGGTTGTAGTGAGGAGGGGGGCATTGAAATTATGGTGAGTGGTGGTTGCCATGTTGTGATCTGGGGGTCATTATCACAGATGGCTTGATGGCCTCCAAGCAGGAAACAAAGGTGGTGTGGAAGGCCAGTGGAGAGTTGGGTTGAATAGGAAGGGGTACCAGAAGCCGAATAAGGGAGATACTGGTCCCACTGTTCAAAACACTGGTGAGGCCTCATCTGGAGTACTGCATGCAGTTATGCAAGCCATACCTTCATAAAGACATTGACAGGGTGGAGGCGGTGCAGAGGAAAGCAACTAAGATGGTGCAGGGTTTACTGCATAAGACATACCAATACGGTTTAAAAGACCTCAATAAAGTATGTATACGCAGGGGGATATGAATGAGAAGTTTATGTGCCTCAACAGCATAAATAAGGTGAAAGGGGAAAACATCTTCAAGTATAAAAAGGATACCTGAACAAAAGGACATGACATGAGATTGGAAGGGTCATGTAAGAGGAAATGTGAGAAAGTTGTTTTTCACTGAAAGGGTAGTAGATGCATGGAATAGCATGCCCCGGTAAGTGGTGGGAGCACGCACTGTAGTGGGATTCAAACATGCATGGGATAGGATTAACGGAACCACAAAGATGAGAAGGAATAGCTAAAGCCAATAACTAACTGGTGTCATAGCCGCTATTACAGGTGGGGCAAACAGGCAGACTGGATGGGCCTGGAGGTCCTTTTCTACTGACAACTTCTCTATGTTACAATGTGTGGTGGCACTTAGTGCTGCCTATTATTGGGCATATTTTGAAATGCAGTGTCAGTTTGTTTATACTAAAAGCCATGTGCTGTGAAGGTGTGCTCAGGATAAGTCTGTAAAGCTGTGTGAATAAAGTAGCCACAGCGCCAGCAAGTTTGAAGTGGCTGTTGGTGAGAGGAAACTGCAGAAAAAAATCTTGTAAGTGGAGGTCAAGGCAGTTGCAAAGGGTAGCACTGTGAAAAAAAAATTAAATTATGTCGGCTGGTGGGACTGTTGTTTTCCACAAGCAGACGGAAGCACTGCTTATGCTGCCCTTTGTAAGCAGAGTGAGAGGATCAGTATTTATGTATTTACTTATTTATTTAAGAGTTTTACCAGGAAGGCATACTGAGCGGTGACCCACTCAATTCTAGATGCATCTTGGGGAGAAGGGGAGCACATGACTTACAGACAGACATAAATCAAGTAATACAGATTACAATGCACCCATGCTGAGGGCAACATTGATGGTAAAGGTGCACTAGACAAGAGCACCTGCAGGAAGACAATTTACATAACAAGCATGTAAGGTTAACATGATATGTTTACAACTAGCTAAATATGTATTAAGCATCATTAGATTACAATCAAATCTCAAAAGATTGTTACAGAACATTGTGGAGAAAGCAGTTAGCCCTCCTAATTACAATCAATCAATCAATCAATCAATCAAAATCTTTATTTATTCAGGCGAACATCATTGAGCATAGCTCATTTACAAGATGGACCTGAGTGGTCATAACAAAAAGGTTACAAGTTGTATACAAAAACATGATACTGAATAAGCACAAATACAAATACAATCATTTATGAGTGAGACAGATGTACAAATATTTACATATATACAAGGCAAAGGACAGTAAACCTAAAACCTAATAACGGAGAGAAACAAACAGTTTAGTAGGGATAAGGCTAGGATAATGGTACATGGGTGGGCATATATGTATGAGGTTTGATGGGGAACGGGCTAGAGGAATGATAGAAGAATAGGGAGGAGCTTTAAAAGAGGTGGAGGAGAGAGGGTGTGGGAGGAGTGGGGTGTGGGAGGACTAGGCCTTGTGGAAGCAGTTGCACGAATCTGGGAATAGGCTGGTGTACAGCTTTTGAAGGATGTTAGAGGAATCAGTGTATCCAGTTTCAATGACTTTTGAAGAGAATTCCAGAAAGTGCCAGGAATAGCTGATTGCAGCTCTTCCATACCGGTGCAGGTGATAGGAATCTTCAGCAGGATCAGTTTGTTGATCCTCAAGGTGTAAGGCCTGGATGTGATCCGGTTGAAGCAGTCTGAGATGTAGGAAGGGAGTTTGTTTGTCAGAGCTTTGTAGATCCAGATAGCAGCATTTTTTTTCTTCTATGTTGCAGGGATGTCCAACTGACTGCATTGTAGAGAGAGCAATGATGGGTGCTGGAGGGAAGGTCAGTAATGAATCTAATAGCTCTATGATACAGGGTGTCTAATTTGTTTAAATGGGAGAGGAGCAATGACCATAGAGGAAGTCAGCATAATCAATGAGGGACAGGAATGATGCTAGGATTAATCTTTGTTTGGAATCTTGGTCAGGTAGTGTTTGATCCTATAGAATAGACCAAGTCTTTGTCTTAGCTTTTCAGGAGCTCTTCAATGTGGGTAGTATAGTCAAGTTTATTGTCTATCCATACTCCTAGATATTTGAATTTGTCTACATATTCAGATTTTCACCAAGGATGGTAGAGAGTTGTGGGAGGGTGAATGATGGATAGTGGAAGAGCAGTTCTTGGTGGCAAAGAACATAGCTTTGGTTTTCTTGGCATTTAGTAGTAATTTCTTTTCTAATAGGTTGTGCTGAAGGAGGAGAATTCAGACTGTAGAAGCTCACAGGCTTTTGATGGTGAGGATTGCTCACATATAGTACAGTGTCATCTGCAAAAGGTGGATATTAGATTTGAGAGATTGGAATCAATATTGTTGATGTAAATGGCAAAAGGATGGGACCCAGGATGGAGCCATGTGTACACCTCTTAGGAGTGGTTTAGAGGTAGATAGATCACCTTCATTTTTACCATTTGTAATCTTCCGGAGAGATAGCATCTGAACCATTTAAGAGAGAGTGAGTCAAGGCCTATGGAGTTCAGAGAGGAGATTAGAAGTTCATGATCCACAGTGTCAAAGGCTTTGCTTAGATCCAGAAACACAGCACAGGTATTATTCTTTTTGTCTAAGGCAGTCTGCCAGTCATTTGTGACTTTTGCTAGTGCAGAGATGGTGCTATGCATAGATCTAAACCCAGATTGAGCTGGATTAAGGAGATTGTTGGTATCAAGGTAGGCAGTTAACTGAGAGTTTACCAGCTTCTCAACAGACTAACAGACTAACAATCGCTCATACTAGGCTAGGCGATGATCTAAGAGCACTAAACAGGAGTAATACTTAGCAAGAGCCAGAACAATGGAGAACAGGAGGCTCTGGCCCCCTGGTGGTGCTAGGTGCATGCACATGTGGAGGAGAAATGTGTCTTCAGGAGGTGGTTGAGATGCTGAGTGTTTGTGGTGAGCCTAATGTCTGCTGGCAACGTGTTCCAAAGTTTGGGTGTGTGGTATTTGAACGCTGCCTGGCCTTTAGAAGAGCCCATTAGTCGAACATAAAAAAGCTGGGAGTCAGAGATCACGTGATACAGAGTGCTGAATAGAAGCTCCTCCGTTAAGCTCCTGCCTCCTGATCATTAAATCACCTTTTTTAGACATTTATATTTCTCCATTTCCTCTGCTTTTGAACTCTTCTACTATCTAAACATCCTGTGAGCCTATTTTGAGTGCTAGATTGGCGGATGGAGGCTTATATGAAGAAAGCCCCGCAGAAACCCCACCCCGTACTACTCCCGAAAAGACACCAAAGAAATCCCAGGCCTCGGGTGGGCCAGACAGGCCTGATCCTTCGAGTCAAGTTGGGGAACAAGAACCTTTAATGCTTAATAGGTTCTTAGAAGAGTTTAAACCCTTTCGTGAAGAGATGAAAGAAATGGTGATTGACCTGAAAACTCTCCCTAGAAAACTGGATGAAGTCTCATTAACTGTCTCTGATAATACAGCTCGAATAGTCTCGATGGAGAAAAAGCTAGAGAATCTGGATCCTGAATTAGTGTCTACGCGACAGAAGCTATCTCGTCTGGAGGTCAAACTTGAAGATTTGGAGGGCTGTAGCCACAGAAACAATGTTGTGATACTAGGGCTACCAGAGGGAGAAGAGGGCCAGCATGCTGTAGCATTCACACAGAAGCTGATGGAACGGGTTGCTGGTCCTACTCCCTTCGGCCCAGTATACATAATAGAGTGAGCTCACAGGTCTCTGTGACCGAAGCCTTCTCCGGATGCTCCCCCCATCCTATTATCTGCCACGTTTTGAATTTCCTAGAAAAGCAGCATTTTTTGCAAAAAGTGAGAGCTTTACAAGAGGTTCGTTGGGAGATTACGAAATTAAGAATTGCACAAGATTTCCCCGGATCGGTTCATTTGAAGGGAAAAGCGTTTCATCCCATCGTATCTAAGATCATTGCAGCGGGCCTGAAATTCAGGATGGGATACCCGGCCAGGTTACAAGTTTTTGTAAATGGATCCTGGTTTAATTACGATGATCCTGAAGCTGCCCTGTCGAGCCTTAAATCCATGTTACCGGACTTGTTCCGAGAGCCCTGAAAGGCCCTATTCATGTGTTGAAGAGCTGCTTGGAGTCGCCTATTGGAAGTGTTATTTTTCTCTTTCTTTGAGGAGATAATGTCAATGAGTTGTATTTGGAAATTCTCGTTTTCTCATCTGGACTGGGTTGATCAGTGCATGGCCTACCTGCTAACAGCCTCTCAAGCCCTAATTTCATAATGTTAACTCCTGCTCAGAGCAAAGACACTTGAGGTCTCGGGGGTTGGCTTAATTAGGAACAGAGCTTTATGTCCCAGTGTATTCAGTTTTGTAAATTGCATAGATAGGGGAGTTTGTGCTGTTGGTTCTAGGATTAGCGTTCACATTACATTGACTGGAAATTCAAGTGGTCTTGGGCTTTCTCCGCAACTCATATTTACCCTATAGGATTGGGTTGTGGCCACAAGAGGGCGCATCATGCATATGTAATGTAATGTACAGCCGTGTTGTTCTTAATTCAAGGAGGATCTCCCTCAGTTTTCTCACCAGTCCCGAGCTCAGGACAGTAAATTCCTCAAGGGGAATTCTTGTAACTAAGGGCTGATAATTTCAGGGAAGAGTTGTTTTTTCAGTTTTCTTTCTCTTCGGTTCACAGTCTCAATGTTTTTCTCGATCTCTGCTCTCAGTTTGAGGAAAGAGCTATTCCTCTTCACTAAGGTCTCGATCTGGTTCTGGTTTGTGCAAAGTTTTTTCATGGGGCAAGGTAACCCCTAATTTTCATTCTGGTTCTCGAGGTTATTTGGCACAGTCATGAGTTTGGCAGATTACTCTGTTTTCCCTTTCATTATCATGTTAACACATATGCGTGTGCATGCATTGGAAGCCCAAGGCCGCTGTCTAGTTTTTTGAGGGTAGTTAATATCGTTTGTATTCTTAAATATTTACTTCGGGATGTAGGTTGTGTTGCCATTAGCAGAGGTGCATTATCGAGGCGGGAGATGGAGGAAAAGACCCAGTACTGTGCCAAACATTGCTTGTGGCAGTGTGGGGTTGGTGGGGGTGGATTTGGGTTTTGTTAGGGGGAATGGGGTAGCCGGGGGGAAGGGTATGGGCTAATTGTGGAGGGGTTGGGGAGGAGGGAGGGTTTTACTGCAGTATCATTTGGAGTAGGGTTGCATGTATTATGTATCCTGAGTGCAGGGCTGAGCATATTAAGTCCAATAACTATTATCAGATGGCCAAAGAGGTGACTTTTGCTACTTGGAATGTTAAGGAGATCAGGAAAAAACCCAAACAATATCAGGTTCTCAAACACTTAAGCTTATTACGCTCTCAGATAACTTTCCTACAGGAATCCCATTTATTAGAAGCTGAAGCTCTACAGTTAAGGAGGCAACAGGTGGGGCTGGTTTACGATGCTCAGGGTTCCACAAATAGTTGTGGGGTCATGCTTATTATTAATAGGGGCATTCCCTTTGTCTCTACACAGGTCATTAGAGACTCTGAGGGAAGGTTTATGCTAGTTAAAGGCACTCTCTGGTCAGTTCCACTTTTACTTGCTAGTATATATGGCCCTAATATGGATGATCTGGGTTTTTTTATGAGACTCATATTTATTATTCTTCCAATGCTTCCCATCAGGATTACTTTGGGGGGCAACTTCAATCAAGTAGTAGATTCTAATCTTGACAGCTCAGGTAGTGGACCGGGAGTGGTTTCTCTGGGGCAGAGGCTTTTAAGGACTTAGTGGACCAGTGCGGGCTTCGTGATGTCTGGCGTGTCCTATACCCTGATTCTAGGGAGTTTACTTTCAGGTCAATGGCGCATGGTTCGCAGTCCCACATTGATTACATATTTATTTCTCAGGCTCTCCTACCCGGGGTTAAGACCTCCTTGATTCAACCTGGCCCTGTCTCCGATCATTCACTGGTGTTATGTAAATTGGCATTCCTTAATTTACCTAATAGAGAAACCAGATGGAAACTCAATGAACAACTCCTTAAAGATGTTAAGTATTGCAAGTTCATAAAGGAGCAAATTGAGTTCTTTTTTTTATCCAACCCTTTAGACAGTGCAAAGCCGGATATTTGGTGAGGGGCCTTCAAGGCTTACATGAGAGGGATCCTCATTAGTATGGCGATGAGTAGGAAAAGGGCACAGGAGAAGGAACTATCATTATTGTCCCAAATTCGGTCACTTGAAATTAATATTTCGGCTTGTGCCCCAGATGAAGACAAGAGGAAGCTCCTAGTGTTGAAAGATAGATATCTAGAGCTACTTCGGGAAAAAGCAGAACTAGCTATTATTCGTACAAGGGCTAGTTACACAGATCAGGGAGAGAAGGTAGGGTGCCTATTGGCATTGAGTATTCAGTAACAAGAATCTGTGAGATTTATCCCTCCAATTAGGGCAGTGACAGATGGGTCTCTGAAAGTATCTCCTACTGAGATAGTACAAGAATTTGCCCTATATTACGAAAGATTGTACAGTGACATGGAGTATCCTCCCTGTCCTGGGAGTACGGAGAATTATCTGAGGGATTCCCATCTGCCCTTCCTTTCAGAGCAACACAAGGGTTTTTTGGTCACCCCTATATCACAGGAGGAAATTGCTGAGGTTATCAGTGGATTACCCGTAGACAAAGTCCCAGGCCCTGACGGATTCTCCTCCCTATTTTACAAAGTTTTTCGGGATCTTTTACTACCAGTACTTTATTGCCTATTTCAATATATTTTAACCGGGGCAGAGGCAGACCCTCACCTCTTTGAGACCTTGATTGTTCTTCTCCCTAAACCAGATAAAGATCCTGAGCTTGTTCAAAGCTACAGACCTATATCCCTTCTAAACCAAGATATTAAAATTCTTTCGAAGATATTAGCCAATAGGTTAACTGTAGTTCTCCCTGAGCTAGCAAATACTGCAGAATCAGGTAGAATTTATGAAGGGGCGCTCATCATCTGACCACTTGTGTACCCTATCTCATGTTTTCTCGGCTACCAGGAATGCTGAGTTCCCTGCAGGACTGGTTTCCCTGGATGCCGAGAAGGCATTTGATCGTGTGAATTGGAATTTTTTGTTCTGAGTTTTGGAAGCTTTTCAATTCCCCTCTGTATTTATATCCTGGATTGCTATACTATATAAAACCCCTACAGCAAGGATCTCTGGGAACAGGGCCTTCTCCAAACCTTTTCCACTCCACTCAGGGACTAGACAGGGTTGCCCCTTATCGCCTCTGTTATTTAATTTATATTTGGAACCTCTCATCCAAAATATTCTCAATAATGCCTTTATACAAGGCATTCAGATTGGGCATCACGAAATTAAGGTCACTGCATATGCGGATGACTTGTTGATAATTTATCCCATCCGGTATCTTCTGTACCAGCTTTCTTGAGTGAAATAATAAGATTTAGTGACCTATCCAATTACAAACTGAATGCTAGCAAATCCTCATTCTTTCCATTAAACCATAAGGTATTCAAAAATGACATTAGTCACTTAGGTCTATGTTGGACTCCCAGGTCATTTAAATACGTGGGCATTAAACTATCCCATAACCCCCTAATATGGTTTAAGGAAAATCTTGAATCTCTCTCACAGCTGATAATTCAAGACCTTGATAGGTGGTCTAAACTTCCCATTTCATTATGGGGCTGGATCAACAAAATTAAGATGAATGTATTCCCTAGAACTTTTTTACCCTTTATCTCTTCTCAATACCTTTATCCCACTACTCTGGTTTAAAAAGTTAAATGGCATATTCACTAGATTTTTTGGGGCTGATAAATATCCTCGATTGGCCTATTTTAAACTGGTAGCTCCAAAACTTGAGGGGGGGGGGTTTGCAGATTCCTCATCTAGCTATATATTATTGGGCCAGTCATTTAGCAAAATGTTTGAGATGGGTATCTCCTGGCCCAGAAAAAGAACAGCCGGTTTGGCTTATTATTGAATTGGATGTAATTAGGTCTAAGAATTTGGACGCCCTAACCTTATTCTATCTTAAAGTCTCCCAGGTGCGTACGGTTGAGGAATGCCCTACAGTAGTTACCTCATTAAAGGTATATGCACAATTATGTTCATTTTTGCACTATATCCCTCAGTTGGACTTGGCCCAATCTATCTGGAATTCCCCATCTTTCACTATTAACAAGAAGCAGATTCCCCGTAAATGGTTGTCCCAAATGGGAGATGGGAAACTACTCTCTTTCGTGGATGAAGAGGGGCAATGGTTGTCAGTAGGAGATATTATTAGGAAATTGCTTATTCTGGCTCCCTCTCACTTCAAAGTTATACAGTTAAGGCATTTACTTACAATAGCTTTTGGTAATACCCCCCCCCACAAACTGTCACAGCCCTGATACCTGAGGTTTCTTCACTTATTAGATCTTCAGGTGTTATATCTAAATTATATCAGGTTTTGTTTTACTAAAGATATGGGGATTCTTTTGGACCCACAAGATTCTGGAACTCTATCCTCCCTCAGTATCATCTGGATAGGCAATCCCTGTGGAGATCCTGTCATAAATATGTTTCTCAAGACAGATTGCGTCTCATGCAATACCATATTTTACATAACATGTATTGCACCCCTAAAAAATTAAAGAAATGGGGTCTCTTGAACTCCAATATATGTACTAAGTGTTTGCGGGAAGAAGAAACACTTCTTGACATGTTTGGGTCCTGTCCCAAAATTTCCCTTTTATGGGTTCAATCAAGACTTTCCTGGATCCTTTACTGGGCCTTCAGGAGTATTTTAGTCCTGATATTTGCCTTTTAAGGGACCTGTCTTCTATTGGAGTTAAAGTAAGAAAGTTTCATATTTCTATGATTGCTTTATCTGTCAAGAAGCTTATTTTACATCATTGGAAAGATAAGCCCACTCCATCCTTTCAAGAATGGGTGAAAGAAATTTTTGCCAATCTATGTACAGAAAAAGCGATTGCCAGTCTTCACAATACATTGGCAGCTTATACCAAAATATGGGATCCCCTTCACTCTCTAATTTCAGTGGCTCAGCCTTAATCATGTCTCAGTCTAAAATGCCCTGCAGGTTCTCAGGTAAAGAGTTTAGCACTTAGGGGATACATGGATTTGTTACTGCAGTAAGGGGAGGGATGAGTGGGTTGGGCAGTTACGTCTGTATAAGTGACTGTACTTACATCTCATTCTCATTGTAACTGCCTTTTATTGTGGAAAATGTACTAATAAACTTTGAATTGAAAAAAAAAAGCCAGGAGTCATTGCTCCTGAGAGAGTACTCAGGTGGTGGTTGGCTTGAGAGGGCAGATTCGAGGTAAGGGGAAGGGACTGAGTCCAGAATTTTGCTGTGATCCTGGCACAGTGTACCTGTCTGCAGTCCTGGAGAGAGGGCAGGTCTTGGGATCTGGAGAGGTTGCAGTGATGAGTCAAGGGAGTGCAGTCCAGGGTGAAGTGACAGAAGGAACGAAAGAGTGTGTCAAGGCTGGCTAGGGAGGCCTTGGGAGAAGTACTGTAGACCACATCACCATAGTCAAGTAAAGGGAGAATCATCTTCTGAACAATTGCCTTCTGGGTGGACAGAGGGATACTGCTCTTGTTGCGATATAATTCTCCTAGTTTTGGGTGCAGTTTCTTGTGTATCGAGTCGATGTGGGTGGAGAAGTCGAGGTGCTGGTAGAGCCAGACCCCTAAGTATCTGAAGGAGGTGCACATCTCCAAGGGAGTCCTGTCAATGGTGAGGAAAGTAGGGGAGAAGTGGAGTAGGGAGAGTCTTTGTCTCAAGCTGAAGGTTAGGGAGACAGTTTTCTTGGCATTAAGAAAAAGCTGGTTGGCGCGAAACCAGTGCTGAATTGCGATAAAGTCTTGCTGTAGTATGGAGGCCACTTCTGCGGGGGAAGGACCTGATGCATACAGTATGGTGTCATCAGCATACATGTGAATGGATGATCGTGGGCAGACCGAAGGTCAGTCATTCAAAAAAATGGAGCAGAGAATCAGGCCGAGAACCAAGCTTTGGGGGACTCTGGTGGTGACAGGGAAGTGCTTAGAGGTGTGTGCCATTTTTTACTGTCTGAGATCTGCCTGTCAGGTATGAGTGAAACTAATAAGTGGCAGCTCCCAAGAGTCTGGCTCTCATACATTTGGTTAGTAGCAGGGAGTGGTAGATGGTGTCAAAGGCCTTTGCTAGGTTGATGAAAATGGCTGATGTAATGTGCCCTTTATCCATAGCAGTGAGAATGGCATTGGTAAGCCTTAGTAGGGAGGTAATTGTTGAGTGCATCTTCTGAAATCCAGAGTGGTAGTGAGTGAAGAAGGAGGATGAGTAAAGAAAGGAGGAGAGCTGGGCTAGTACAAGGCGCTCCTGTAGTTTGGCCAGGATGAGGAGTAGGGAGATGGGGCAGTAGCTGCCTGGCAAGGAGGGATCACCTCATTTAGGAAGGTGGATGACTGTGGCACGCTTCCAGTCAGAAGGGATATCAGCCAGCATAAAAGAGAGATTAAAGAGAGTTGCCAGAGGGGTGGCAATGGCTGGAGCAGACAGATATAGCATTTTGGCATCCAGTCCTGTGGGGCATTTGCCTTTGGTGGTATTGAGTGCATGCAGTGCTTTTAACACTTCAGATGGGGTAACCAGGCAAAAAGAAAAGCAGGAGGATGGGAAGTTGGGTGGCATTTGCAGGGGTGTGCTTGTGGAGGGGCGCGGGAGAGAGGATAGGAGAGAGGCCACACAGCTAATGAAGAAGGTATTGAAAACAGAGGCCACATCACTTGGTTTGGAGACGATGGAATCATTGACATTTATGGAAGGAGTGGGTGGCTGGGTGGGGTGGATAGTAGTGATTTAACTGTTTTCTAGAATTTTGTTTGATTTTTGAGGTTTATGTTGAAGGCTGCCTTGAAATAATTAGCCTTGGCCTGTCAGATGAGTCTAGTGCTGGAGCTTCAGAGTGTGCGGTAAAGTGGAGTGTCACCTGGGTGCTTGATGCTTTATGCATTTTCCACGCCAGGTCCCTGGCATGGAATTGTTCAATGATGTAGGCGGAGACCCAGGGCAGGTATGCTGCTATGCTGTCAGTATGCCACTGAAGCTGTGGAGGAGGAATTTCAATTTGATAGCAGACCTGTTGGCTGGCATCTTGTCTTTTTTATGATTATGTTGCTCAATATATGTGACAGGGAGCTCCTGCCACTCTTGAGGACCGACCTTTTCTTAAATCTGTTGCAACAGTTCTTCTATTTCTTAGCCTAATCTATCCTTTACGATTTCTAGTCAATAAGTTTGGCCACCTATGGGCACTCCCTTCTCTTTCTTGACTATGCTATAGTATCCTCTTTAATTTTCCTTTTCCCTCTCAAATCCTCATATAGGGAGGTTATTGTGGTGACCTCCAAGCATATATAAAACAGGTTGTGTTTATTGTTGTTGGATTTAGTATGTAATAGCACTGTGTCATAAAATACCTTGATGTATATACCTTATGTTTATGAAACCTGTAAATGTTGAAAATACCATGGCACTATGTGTTTTTGATAATGGTAAAAAGTACTAGGTGACTATTACAGAAATTAAGTTAGTTGCGCTATTTAAAATGCATGTAAATTGATGTAAACTGAACAAGTCTGAAATGTCATGATGATTTGCATATATCCAACGATGCCTTGCATTATGGAAGTATGTATGATGTTGTATTTCTTTGAAACCTGATTTGTTGCCAATGCCCTTCGGGGTAACCATTTTTTCAGTGATTCTGCATTGAAGTTCTTTGTCTGTACCTTGGTTTGTTTTTGTTTTTTCCCCCACTACCCCAGCAAACAAGACCCACTTAGGGGTGGAGGCTGAATCTCAACTGCTACTTTAGATCAGAGATCAGTGTCAGTAAGTGCTGGTTAAGGGCAGAGGAAGGACATACATAGTCTGTTGCTGCAAACTGATGTACTGAAGAAGGGATATGCTATTGCTTAATGTTATCTCCTATATTTTGAATAAACATCACACAGAGATTGTGTGTTGAACTTGAAGTTCGGTGTCTGTCCACCTGTTACCCCACAATCCCTTCACAATATAATCATGGGTAAGAAGAGGGCTCAGCTAATCAGCTTCTAAGATTTATAGTAGCCAGTTCATAATTTGCAATTTAACATGATGTAAATAAAAAGTTTAAGAAAAACAAAAAGAATATAGCATCTATATACAGTATCATTACAATAAATTAACTTATCCAGACAGTATTTTCATTCCATTACTACAAAACAAAGCTAGCTCATAAATCTCTCATGAAGACACGTTCATTCCATTGAGAAATCACGTTTCTCTAAGGAGTTGGCAGATGTGATTTTCCTGTTAAGAGTGTCTATTGACAGGAATGAACTGTACTACTGTACTATATGGCACAAGACATTACATGGTTAAGGTCTTTCAAAACATTACTATTACATTATTCATGGATCCATTATCAATAACTTCTACATGTTTGAGCAATTCCTCTCAATATCGAACATCTCTAATGTGTTGTTAATGTTTTTAATATGTCTGTTAATACTTCCACAGATTTTCCTTGTCATCAGTATTTTAATAAATAAAATGTATCAGCTAAATTGCTACAGTATCAGCTAGACAGCTCGAAAGTCTTAGAGCCCTCAAAGTGGATAAGGCACCTAGTCCTGACGGCATACACCCCAAAGGGCTGATAGAGATGGCAGAGGTCCTGGCAGGACTGCTGGCAGATTTGTTCAGCACCTCCCTGGGGACTCTTTGCATGCCCCAAGACTGGAATATGGTGCAAGTGGTGCCAATCCATGAAAGTGGGCCCAAGAATGAGCCACAAAACTATAGGCCAGTCAGCCTCACCTCCATCATAGGGAAGCTCACGGAGTCGATCCTCAAGGAGAGGCTGGAAACATTTCTAAAGGAGAATGGTCTCCAGGACAGCAGGCAGCATATGTTTGTCTCAGATAGATTATGCCAGACAAACATGGTTGACTTCTACAACTGGGTAACAAGGGCAATCAACAGGGGGCAGGCAGTGGATGTCCAGTACTTGGACTTCAGCAAGGCCTTTTTATCAGTGCCACATGGGAGGTTGGTTATCAAACTGGGTTATATGGGGGTGGGGAGAAAATGGTGGAGTTGGTCAAAAATTGGCTGCAGGACAGGCAGCAGAGGGTTGTAAGATGGGAACTCATCTTCAAGGGCTGCAACAAGCAGGGTTCCACAGGGCTCAGTGTGGGGTTCACTGTTGTTTGGTATCTTTGTTGCAGACATTGCATATAGTGTTAGCAATAAGATCAGCCTATCTGCAGATGACAAAAAGATTGGTACAGTGGTGGACAACACAGAGGGGTGGCTAGGACTGCAGAAGGATCTGGATAAACTGAACACTGGTTGAACACATGTCAGCTGTGTTTCAATGCAGAGAAGTGTAAAGTTATGGACTTGCCAGCCAGAAACCAAATGTTTTGCTACATGCTGGGGGGTGGTACAGTTATCAACTACTGAGGAGGAGAAGGATCTTGGGGAGCTAATCACAGGGCAAGTGAACCATTCAGCACAGTGCAGGAAGTCAACAACTAAGGCTAATAAGATATTGGGTTGTATTGCCACGAGAATCACCTCAAGGAGGAGGGAGGTTATCCTACCACTGTACAGGTCGTTAGTTAGAATGAACATGGAGTACTGCATGCAGCTCTGGTTTCCCTGCTTAAAGAAAGATGTCAAACTGACAGATGTCCTGGTACCTCCACTAACGGAACTCTACAACTCCTCCCTACAAACAGGCTGTGTCCCTCTGGATTGGAGAGGGGTGCACATGGTGCCCATACATAAGAGTGGACCCCGGGATGATCCAACAAACTACAGACCAGCCAGTCTAACTTCCATCATAGGTACAATTCTGGAGGCCATCTTAATGGAAAGGATAGTGGAGTTCCTGGAGGTAAATGGTTTTCAGGATGAAAATCAGCATGGGTTTGTCTGGGGTAAATCTTGTCAAACCAACCTGGTGGAATTTTATTGGGTGAAACGGTACCTAGATGTGGGTAAGCCAGTTGATATAGTATATCTGGATTTCAGCAAGGCTTTGCATTCCATCCCACACAGGAGATTGATCTGGAAGCTGAGTGAACTTGGGTTGGGGTAGAAATTGGTAAGCTGGGTGGCAAATTGGCTCAAGGAAGGAAGAGTAGGTCATGGTGGGGAGAGAGATATTAACACCCAGAGGAGTCAGCAGTGGAGTCCCACAGGCTCAGTCCTGGGCCAAGTCCTCTTTAACACATTCATCGTGGACATCAGGGTGGGGTGGTTAGCAAGATGAGTTTGTTTGCTGATGACACCAAAATGGTGGTGGTGGTTGAAAATGAGGAGAAGCGGGGAGGAGCCACTCCAGGAAGACTTAAAGGTACTGGACAGTTGGAGTTAAGTGCACACAAATGCTGTGTGCTACACCTGGGAGGGAGGAACCTACGGTTCACATACCACTTGGGGGGGTTGAGCTGTCTTTCAAGCAGGTGGCAAAGCATCTGGGGGTGCTAGTGGATGATAAGGGGAACAACTCAGAGCAGTGTAGAAAAGTGGTGGTGAAAGCAAATAAGATGCTGGGTTGCATAGCTTGGGGTATTATGTCCAAAAGAGGACAGTTTATTCTGCCATTGTACAATGCACTGATGAGGCCACACCTGGAATACTGTGTCCAGTTCTGGAGACTCTGGCTTAAGAAGGATGTGGCACTGCTGGAAAGAGTCCAGAGAAGAGCAAGCAAAATGGTTCAGGGAATGGAGGGGGTGACGTATGAGGACAGGCTCAGAAAACTAAACATGTACACATTGGAGGACAGAAGAGACAGGGGGGACGTGATAGAGACTTTCAAAAACCTGAAGGCATTCAATAAGAGGAATGTTGATGAGCTTTTCCAACTAAAGGAAGGGGGGAATCACTAGAGGCCATAGTTTAAAGCTCTCTGGGGAACCTTCAGAAGGGAAGCAAGAAGGAATTTTTTGGCTCTACCATGCAGATTCGACATTCTTTATGTTGACCGGCATCTTGCCGACAGGAATCATGTCGACCACAAGTTGCAGTCTACATGATTCCTGTGTGTCTCCCGGTCCTGTTTTTTTTAATCAGATGGCTTCACCCCCAAACCCCCCATGCAGAGGGTGTGCACAGGTTGTGGTAGGGGGCAGGGAGACCACGAGGGACTGTTTTCTTCTTTTACAGGGGACGGTTTTTCTTTTTCAGGGGATTTGTCATGCTGGGTTGGGCTCCCAGCGTGCCACCTAAGTGTTTTTGGGGGATGTTGTAGCCAATGGGGATTGGCACTCTGTCAGCACACAGTGAAAGTGGGTAGCAAGAGCTGAGGGGATGGCACCACCTCAGCACACAACAAATGTGGGAGTGCATGATGCCGATAGGGAGTGGGCTCCCCCATTGGCACATACATTGAGTCCAGGCATGCCGATAGGGGGATTGGGCACCCCTGAAGCTGGCATTATGGCAGGCAGTGTGCCACCATGTTTTTACTTTTACACCAGGACAAGCACATCGAGAGGTGCCCGCTGCGTATGACGAGCTTTGCTAGCATTGCAGAGGACCTTTTGTTAGATGTGCTCACCACATTATGTATTCATGGTGTGGCACCAGCATGCATGCTTATTGGGAAATGAGGGATGCACCTACTGATGTGTGCCCTGCATTCACCCAACAGTGACCACGCCTCTAAATCTGCTACTACCACAATATGTTGGCTGTGCATGCACGAGCCAACATAAAAAGACAGACAGAATGGGGGCACAGTAACCTGTATTCATGGAGACATCTATTACTACCCCATAAAAAATACTACCTTGACTGTGCAGGGAGTGGAACAACCAATGAAGGTGGGACTGGTACCAAAATTATCTGTACTGGTGGTAATAGGACGTGACTATCCTGAGTTTGACATGTTAATGACAACAACCCCTAAACTAGATGCTGTCACTACCAGGGCACAGTCACAAACTGACAAATCTTTGACACAGGTTTTTCCTTTTGAAGATGAACTATATGGTACTCTGGGGAAGGACAGGAAGCCTAAACAGACCCAAAGAAGGCACAAATTACAATGGAACTCTGAACCTATAGACATGCCTAATCCCCTTGAAAAATGTGTTAGCAGGGTAAAATTTCAGAATGAACAATCTGCTGATAAAACCTTAATGCCTTGTTTTTCACAGATAGTAGTACCATATATCCTAGATTCATTATGCATAAAGATTTGTTGTACAGGGAATGTAAAAATCCATCTACTGGGGTAACTGTGGAACAATTATTAGTACCGACACAGTATAAACAACAGCTGATGTCTCTGGCACATGACATTCCCCTAGTTGGGCACCTAGGGAGGGACAGAACCCTTAGTAGGCTACTGCACAGATAACTATTGGCTGGGTATTCACAACCAAGTAGCTGACTATTGCAAAAATTGTCAGGAATGCCAGAAAGTAGCATCTGTCACAAAAAAGGAGAAAGTTCCTATGCAACCCCTTCCCCTGATAACAATGCCTTTTGAAAGGATATCAATGGACGTTCTGGGGCCTTTACCAAAAAGCAGTAAAGGGAACTGATTTATTCTGGTATTGTGAGATTATACAACAACCTATTTATTCTGGTATTGTGTGATTATACAATAAAGTCTGCAGAGGCAATCCCTTTAAGAAAAGTCACTGCTCCTAAAATAGCTGAGGAATTTTTGAAAGTCTTCATCAGAATGGGTGTTTCCCATGAAATATTAACAGATGGGGGCAGTAATTTTCGATCAGCTCTGTTGACCCAACTGTACAAGTCTTTAGGTATGGGGCATGGTGTACATCACCCTACGATCCCCAAACTGACGGACTGGTAGAATGGTTTAACAAGACAATGAAAAAGATGTTAAAAAATTATGTGCAAGATGAAGGAAAGACATGGGATGTATATTTACCATGTTTGGTGTTTGCAAACAAGAAGTCCCTTAGGCCTCTACTGGTTTTCCCTCTTCGAGTTACTTTGTGGGAAGAATCCTCGGGGACCCTTAGATGTAATTAAAGAAAGGTGGGAAGGTGACAAGGGAACTGAAGGTGTTCTAACCACAGAGTAGATCACCCAGTTAAGACGACGGTTGGCACAGTGGGCCCATCAATATCATCTGGGGAAATAAAATGAACAGAAGAGACAGTATTTATTTAGTTTTTATTGACCGGGTAAGTGCACTAGAGAAATTCTGCCTATTTTCAGGCACAACCCGGGGGAGTGGGATACAGATGAATGCCAACCAACCTTGAACCAGATTAAGCTGTTGGTGGTAATTTTAGTGAATGAGGGAAATTTGGCCAGGACACCGGGGAAATTCCTCTACTCTGTAGGCGGGTGGCACTGTCCGTCTGTCTGCAGAGATGGAGGACCTCAGTCGGAAAGAGGTAGTGGAGGAGGAAGGTTCGGGCTCTGGAGCTCTAGAGCCTTTGGGCGCTTTTACAGCAATTGAGAAGGAAACAACATGTCCTGAAAGGAAAAAAAGTTTTTCACAGATAGAAGACCAGGATATGTTCTTGGATACGTCTGAATCAGAAAATGACGGAGAGTCTTTATTACAAGAACAAATGGAGATAAAGAAGAAGCAGCTTTTGGACTTAATACAGGTGGCCAAAAGAGACTACGGTCTCTGTCAAAAGCATTTAGATGAGGAGAAGAAAAGGAAATGCTCAGCTGCCAGTCCTTTATCTGCAGGTAACAAAAGGCTACCCATTAATTCGCCATCCAGAGTGCAGTCTGTCTTCACGGTTGAGAGTGTGAGTAAAGAGGTGTTTTAGGATGGAAAATTTCCCCCAATTACAGGAGAAGATGGTATGCTGTCAAAAAATTAGGTTCTCATTAAAGCAGGTTGGATCTGGCAAAAGGACATTTGGGTCCCTGACCCAAATTTTTCGAGTTCTGGAGTTCATCAGGATTTAGCACAGGATGAATCTTGCTCAGCAAATTCCGATTTTCAACCAGAATTGACAAAGTCTCAGAACTGAGCGAGTACACAACTGTCAACTGAGGGAGAGGCTGATATGAACAAAACTACGTCAGACGCGGTGGCAGATAGTTGTCAAAGAAATGGAAGGCCGCTTTCAACAGCAGGTACACAAATTCAAAGTATGGATAATGGTGTTAATGACAGTGAGGACTTTAGTTCACAAAGAAAGAGGGATAATGCCTCCCCAAGGAATGCAGATACAGGAAGAAGAAATCCTTTGCTGGGCTATTTCGGCGTCCTGCACAAGAAGTGAGACGAAGATTTCTGGTTAGACTACGCTACAAGGGGTTAGCTCCGATTGTCCTGGATAGACTATGGGTGGGGAGAACCCTTTTTCTTGACAGTTTGGGGATTGTACCCTCAGATGTTTATGCCTTTATTCATTCACCAGGGAACTCCCAATATGATATAAGTTTTTGTTCTATGCATCTACTAGATAGGTTTTGGAAACGGTATTATGAGGTAAAAGATCAAGATATATAGAAGGATTTTTTGGCAATCCCTGTTACTAAACCTACGATTAAAAGAGTAACTATTCTTTTTCGTAATGAAGGAGTCAATGTAGTGAACATAATGTATTGGCTTGAACAATGCTGCAGAATAATGGATAATCCCAAACCTATAATTGATGATAATGGTTTCTGGATGGGTGGTTGGACTTTTAGAGTACAACTGTCCCAGAATGATTCTGGGATACAAAATGTATCCAGTTTCTTCTTTTTAGGAAGGGTTGGGGAATAATTTTTGTATGCTGGTCAGCCTAAAAGCTGCTACAAGTGTGGTTTACTGGATCACTTAAACACAGATTGTGATAAAGTTAAATGTTTTTCTTGTGGAGTTCTTAGGCATGTGGCAAATGAGTGTGAAGCCCCCCCTGTGTGTGATCTATGTGGGGATTCTGAGCATGTTTTTGAGGATTGTCCATGGAGCATGAATGATTTGGATGAGGCTTCTGATCAGGCACATTTTTTGTATAAAGCTAAGAACCCCCCTATGAATCAGAGTATGGGAAACCAGTTGTCTGAGAGACGCAGGGGAAGAGGGGCTGCGAGGGGGGTGAACAGAGTTTTTATTCCCTCTCAGACTAATTTTCAGGTTAGTTCAGAGAATTTTGATTTTACAAAAACAAGTGTTGAGCAATTTCAAGGTATGGAGAAAGACACTCCTATTGTTGCCCCACAGGGATCTCCAAACAGGCCTCAGACAAATTTATTTGGCGGTTCTATGGATGGTGTACAGGTGACCAATCAGGCTGTGGAAAACCCCCTAGTTTGCTTAGATTATTCAAAAACTTTAAGGCAACAGGAGCCATTTGTATTAGCAAAGAAAAAAGGGAGCACTAAAGGCACAGGCAATGTTTCTAATCCACCTTCAGTAACACTTTCAAACAGGTTTTCTCTTCCTCCTTCTTGGAGCAAACAGATGGAACAGGCTCATCCCATTGATTTAGAGGGGGTCGAAGATGTGTCTATATAGCCACAGGAGAAAGATGGAGAGGTAGTTTATCTGTTGAAGGAGTAGTAAAATTTTTCTCAAAGCGGGTTACAAGGTCGAGTGAAACCAAAAAACCTCCCTAAATGTTGACCTTCTCTATAGCAAGTTTAAATGTAAATAGCATTAAGAATAGAAAACACCGATTTGCTATGTTCAGTATTTTACATTCATTGAGTTATGACCTTTTGGTTTTACAAGATGTAAGATTACAGACTATAGTTGAGACCCAGCAGTCCAGTAAGGATTGGGGATGGGGGTTTTCTATTTGGTCATCGGGAATAGATCCCTGTAGTGGGGTGGGTTTTTGCTTTCGAACTACTGATGTATTAATAATTAGATTAGTAGAAATAGAGCCAGGTAGGGCTTTTATGCTAGATATTGAATTTCAAGGTTTTCGCTTACGTTTAATAAATATCTATAACCCTCAAATAAAATCATCTCGTATAGATTTACTAAAAAAGATACAGCCTTATTTATACACCAAGTATCATTTAATTTTTGGGGGTGATTTTAATATTAATTTTAAGGAGAAAAGAGAGGATGCAAAGCAGTATTGTGATAAGAATTTTTTAAAACAACTTGTTTCCCAGGCTGATTTAAAGAATGCCTTTGCAGAGACTCCATTGTTAAAGAGGCCTACCTTTTATAATGGTGCCCTTTCTTCCTGTATAGATTTTCTTTTTGTTAACCAGTCTTTTCAAGTTATTTCTCCTGAATTGGTTCCTATTGAGATTTCAGACCATTGACTACTAGGGATTCGGTTTGAGTTCCCTCCAAAACGAATAGCTGGGATAGGAGTGTGGAGGTTAAACGTTTCCCTCTTGTCTGATGGAAATATTTTTCAAGAATTACAGGAGGTAATCCAAGATAAAGTAACTACCTTAGATCTTTATGAGAATATAAGCCTCTGGTGGTCTGATTTGAAGAAATGTTTAACTTTGTTTTTTAAAATGATGGGTTCATATAGAGTAAAATCAAATAAAGATACATACCTAAATTATAGGTGTGAGCTGAGGACATTATTATCTAGGCAAAGTTTGGAGTGACTTAATTTAAGGGATCGTAAATCTACCATACGACATAACATGGAAGAATACCAGCATTCTAGAATGAAGTCCCTACAAAAGGAACAAATGTTTGGTACCCAGGGTAAATCAGAACAGATTAACCCATTTTTAGCCAGCAAGATAAGGACAAATAAAAGGGTCTTTACAGGTTTAGTGGATTCTTTTGGGGTAGAACACTGTGATAACAAAGGTATTATGCCGGTAGGTGAAGATTACATTAAAGATAAGTTTGGGACTTTGCAAGGATTTGACCCACTAGCTAATACGTTCTTACAGATGGCGTCACTTCCACAGACTACAAGTTTTCAGAATTCTCTTTTGGTTCATCCTTTTACATCCCAAGAAATGGATAGAGTAATACACTCATTACATGATAATGTTGCACCTGGTTCTGATGGACTATCAAGTGAATTACTGTATATAAAGTATTATGATCTGTAATTCCAGTCATTTTTCTGTGCATTTATAATTTTTTCTTGGAGGAAAATACTTTGCCTACTCCAATGTATGAGGGGCTGTTAATATTTTTACATAAAGTTGGAGATAATAAGAATTTAAACAATTGGAGGCCTTTGACCTTGTTAAATGTTGATTTTAAGATATTTGCAAAGTTACTAGGGAACAGATTAGTGGAGATAATGCCTTCAGTGATAAGCCCAATGCAATTCTGCGCTGTCCCAGGTAGGAACACTTCTGATGCCTTATTAATGAAAAGGGAGATTATTAATATCTCAACAGTAGACAATGTTTCATCAGCGATTCCAGGGTATTTAGTCAGTTTGGATCAAGCCAAGGTGTTCGATACAGTCTCACATTCTTTCTTGTGGGATTGTTTATTAGCCTTTGGCTTGCCTATGGAATTTATTAGTTGGATAAAGCTATGTTACGCATTGGCGTATGTAGTTCCTTTTGAGAATGGATGGAAAGGTGGCTCTCATTTAATATATACAGGTTTACGACAGGGATGTCCTTTGAGTCCCTTGTTGTATGCATTTGTTTTAGACCCTTTATTGCAGATTTTGAATATTTCCCCACTGATAAGCGGTATAAATCGTCCTTTAGTTTCCAAATGCAAAGTGGTTGCGTATGCTGATGATGATGTGTGTTTGATGTTAAATAATGAACATTCATTTTGCTTAGCAAAGGATGTCATCCAGAAGGTGAGAAAATCAACAGGGGCTACTTTAAATCTTACAAAAATGAAAATTTGGGGTTTAAGCGGGTTTACCGACACTCCTCGGCTCTCCGGAGGGTTTCCAGTGGCATAACAACCTTGTAAGATCTTGGGGATTTACTGGGGTGCAATAGACATGTCCCTTTTTAATTGGGAGCGTGCATTAGAGATAGCAAAAGGGAAGGTGGAGGTGTGGAATCGCTGGAAAGTAGCTAAAAAGAAAAGAGTGTATTATGTAAAAACCTTTTTGATTCCAATATTTATGTATTTAAGTGCTATCTTTCCTTTAAAAAAATGGTTAGAGGTGCAGGTTTTGAGGGGTTTTTTTAACTTGTATTTGGGGAAGTAGATTAAATCCAGTCAGAAGGATCATACTGTATAAGACAATTAAAGAAGGGGGCTTGGATATGATTAATCCAATCATATTTTATTTTACAATCTTTTTTTCCATAAATATGCTTCCTCTTCTTAAGCAAGAGACAAAATGGTGGATAGTGCTCGGTTTTTCAAAAGTTAAAAGTGTTTTAGGCTAATGGAGAAATGCTACTTTTTTACATAAAAATAAAAGAAACCCCAGATTATTAGATATATGGGAATCTGTTTTTGATAAAATTAAATTATGGAATATTAGTTGTACGAATGCACTACAAACATCAAGGAAAGTCTTATATACAGATATAATGAACACTTTCTTTACAGATTGCCCTTTTGCAGATTTTTCAGTGTCTCAACAAAAGCAGATTTCTAGTTATATTACTAACAATAGGATCCCAGCCCATAAGTGGGATACCGTTTGGCTAGCAATTCATAATAAAGTAAATGTGAAGAGTAATCAGAAACATAAGGCTCTACAGGAGCGTTTTTGCCCAAGGATAGATTGTCTGGGCAAGTTAGAAACCATGAATCATTTTTTTTTTTTTTTTATTTTTATTTTATTTAAACAGCAGTTTGGAAAACCTTTGAGCCATAGGCTCATTTACAAAGGTACCTTGTCACAGTAAGACAAACCAAAATACACAGTATAGCAGTACAACACATAAGTATAACAGTAAAATTAAGACATAGATACAAACAAGCTGGTACAGGTAGGATGGATGCAAACAATACCAGAGTTATGTCGTCCTTAGCAGCTTAGTAATAAGCTTTGTCGCTGCACGGCTTTGACTAGTGGCAGCTACAGCATCGGCGTTAATAAGGTGGTTACGTAAGGAAGTTTTGAAGCACGATATAGTTGGAGCTTCGGAGATGGAGGGGGGCAGTGTGTTGAACCAGGAGGGGGCCCTAAAGCTGAAGGCTCTTTTGCCATGAGAGGTCCTAGCTCTAGGGATAACAAGAGAGGTTTTCCCCAGAGGTCCGAGTATGAACTAGTGGGACAGAGCGGCGTATGGTGGTGGTCAATCCTGGTGAGGAAAGCCCAAGGAGGGTCTTTTTTGTAAGGGTACAGATAAGATATTTGAGGTGCTCGTCGAGATCAAGTACCAGCGCTTTAGCATACGGTAGACAGGTGTGTGTCATCCTAGGTGCTCCAGTAATTAACCTGCAGGCCTTATTCAGAGTAGTGCGAATTTTATGGAGTGCGGTCTGATCAGCAGCACCATACACCGGCAGTCCATTTGTACTTTCAGTGCCCATATGCGGTAAGGTTTTGGGATGCTTTAAAAAATAGATGGTTGAACTGTATGAGCTGGTTAATACTTCCCCCTTCACCGGATCTATTATATTATGGTATCTACCCAGCGTTTAATGTAGGAATTTGCTCCAGCACATTACAAGTCATTCATGTGTACTTTCTATATTGGCTTTGGATCAGTAGATGTCTTTTAGTTTTGCAACAACAGGACATATCTGAAATTAACTTGGTACATATGATTGTGACTGATTTACAGTCCTTAAAATGTGAAGAACGAAAACATCGTTCTCTACAGCAATGGAAAGAGAAGTGGAATGAATTTGATATTTCTTAAATCTTAGATTTAATGAATGATTATAAAGAGTAAGGCTTTTTTCCTTTCATATAAATAAATCAGTTTAGTTTCAAGAGAAACTTTCAAAAAAAAAATATTTCTTTATAATTTTTTTGAGAGGGAGATGTCCTCTACTTTAATAAGTTATGTTTTTTCTTTTTTTCGAGTGGATAATTGTCTTTCAGTTCTTGAATTTCGGGGTTTGAGATGAGGCAGTTATTGAATGATCATGATGCTTTATTTTATGGTACGTTACATAATGGGGGAGAGGATGGGTTTTTAATATCTACTGTATGTAAATGGATTTCGTATGAGTTATTTCTCTTTCATCTATGCTTTTGTTTTTAATATTATTATGTATGTCATATTACTGATCTGTATAACCTTGGTTTTTTTTGTTTGTTTCATATATCTCCCCTACCCTTAGAGTGGGGGGGAGCTTAGCTTTATATATTCAGCTTTAGAATTTAAATAGTAGAGTTGTTTTTCTTCCCTATGTTTTTGTGTACAGTAACATCAACATATATACATTTAAGTTTAAAAAAAATCCTCAACTCTTATAGTGGAGAGGGGGAGAGGTGGGGTTATACTGTTTCTTTTATGTTTAAGGTTTTTGTATGAAATAATACTTAAGTTTTTTTGATTCTTTTCTTATTATGATCATGTATGACATAATATGGATTTGTATAATTCTGTTATGATTTGTTCAGATTTCAATAAAAAAATTCCCCTACTCTTTTCAATAAGTACCATGGGATCTTTAACATCCACCTGAAATACCACGAATCCAGAGAGATGGGACTTCAGTTTAACGTCTCATCTGAAAGACGGCACCTCAGAAGTGCAGCACCCCTCTCGTGCTGTGCTACAGTGCAGTGTACAGTACAGTACAGTGTCAGTGTGATCAGGGCATGGGGAATAAGACATTTTCTTCCGGGTACAAGATACTTCTGCTATTACCATCTACTGACAGCAAACTTACAATGAAATGGTAAGGCCCTTATCCAGTCCATAAGCAGGAGGGACCAGTAAATTATGAAATAGAATTACCTAACAAAAGGAGAAACTATCAAGAGTACCATGCTAACCTACTAAAGAAATGGCTTGAACATGCAGACATGAACCCCATGCCATCCCTCTTTGTACATCCTGAGAAACCAGCATCTGAGCTGGAACAGGCATACCAAAGGCTGGAAGCTTCAGGAGGTTATGAAGATCTCAATACGAACCCAAAGCATTAGATAACCTGATAAGGGATTTCCAGGGGACCATTACCTGCTTACCAGGAAAAGCAAAAGGGGTGGAACACAGGATTCAGATTAATCAAGCTTCACCCATTAGGCAGAAGCCATACCGACTACCAGAAAAAGTCAGCAGTGATGTAATAAAGGAGGTGCAAAAGATGCAAAAACTAGGGGTGATTGAGCCTTCCACTAGTGAATGAGGTTTCCCAATAGTGGACATAGATAAAAAAGAAGGCAGCATCAGACTATGCCTTGACTTTCGCCGCCTGAATGCTATATCAAAGTTTGATGCATACTCAATACCCAGGATCGATGACATAATCAGTCACCTTGGAAATGCCCAGTATATCAGTACCCTCGACTTAACAAAGGGGTACTGGCAAATCCCCTTAAACCAACAAGACAGGGAGAAACTGCCTTCAGTGCACCACTAGGTCTCTTTCATTTTACTACTATGCCTTTCGGGTTACGTGGGGCACCCATCACTTTCCAGAGATTCATGGACAGAATCCTGGGGGGGCATACAAGCTATAGCGCCTCCTACTTAGATGGCACAGTAGTAGTATTTGGTCCAAACTGGGAAGCTCACCTACAACACCTGAACCAGGTATTTGTGGCCATCACCCAAGCAGGGCTTACAATAAATCCCAACAAATGTTTCCCGGCTAGGAGAGAAACCAAATACCTGGGATTCAGAATTGGACGTGGTCAGGTTAAACCAGATGCTGGGAAAGTAGATGCTGTAGCTAACAGTCCCTGTCCCCTTAAAAAATATCATGTGAGATCATTCCTAGGGTTAGAGGGTTATTACAGAAGATTTGTACCTAACTTTGCTAGAATAGCCAGTCCCCTGACCAACCTTACAAAGAAAGCTAATCCTATTAATGTAAAGTCGACACCCCCATGTAACGAGGCCTTTAATACTATAAAAGCCTATTTGTGCTCATCCCCTATACTCAAGAGTCTGAATTTTGACCTTCCTTTTATAGTACAAATGGATGCCTCTAACATCGGAATAGGGGCTGTACTATCTCAGAGTTTTGAGGGTGAAGAACACCCCATAATATATATCAGTCGAAAACTACACGAGAAGGAAACTAAGTATTCCACAATAGAAAAAGAATGCTTAGCCCTGAAGTGGGCAATAGAAGCCTTAAAGTTTTATTTATGGAGTGTTGACTTTGAGGTATGGACAGACCACAACTCTTTGTGTTGGTTGCAGGTCATGAAGGACAAAAATCCCCTCATCATGCTGTGGTATTTGTCCCCACAACCTTACAAGTTTACTATTAAGCACCGATCAGGTCCTGCCAGCATAAATGCTGATTTTATGTCTTGTTATGGGGCTGAACCAAATGTACAGACAGAATCAGACCTCAGGGTGACTAATGAATAAGGTGTCAGAGAGTAATCTCTGATATCTAATTATTTTGTATGTTTTTTTTTTTGTTTAGGGTCCCCGAGGTGGAGCTTCAGAGAGAGGGAGGGCTGAAGCTCCATCTCTCCTCTGTGAGAGATCTGGTTACTACTGTCTGAATTCTGGTTGAAACTAATAGCATTAAGAAAAATCTTCTGTTTTCCTCTTGAGTATGGAGGAGTATGTGGAAGGGTGGTAGAACTCTGGAGATCCTGTTTTTTTCATTTCGTAAAATCTGTTGCAACAGCACTAAAACAATTGTCTACTTTTCTCACTTTTCTTATGCTCATCTCCTTTCTGCCCCTTTTTCCCCATCTACAGGCAGGCCATCTGTACAATGTTCTCTCTGTCCCTTCCAAATCGTTATCTGTTTCTGGTCTCCGAGAGCTCGCTACCAGTTTTCATGTCTCATACAAACAGTCCTGGCATGAACGTGCCTACATTCGACTGTATGATCATGTGAAGGCTTCCCTCACGAATGTGTGAGGTGGAGCGAGTGAGTTCTACTCACGGTGATGTAACAATAAATGAAAATGGTAATGTGTAGGTTGTAGCATCAGTCCACAAGGGTGTACAGCAGTCTGCAAGCTTCATATTAGTCCCACATTGCGGATGTATGCTAAATTTAGCCAGTCTCTGCTGCAACCCTGTAAGTACTGTATTGCAAGGTGTCAGTTGCAGCACGGCTTCAGAAGGACAACCCAGAAAATGTTTGGTGGATTAAGAAATTTAGAATAGTTGTTTTGGATGCTTCCCAGCTTTAATAAGGGTTTCTTTCCTCATTAAATTACCCACAAAGCCCCATGCCCATGTTGCTAAAGAAAAACATAGGGCCTAGAGCGGGTTGCGTTTTGCAGTGCTAGTTAGTGCTGCAGCTTTATAGTGTTACAGTTGCTAAAACTTAAACTGCTAGCATGAATGCATGAGTGTGCAAGTTTGGTTTGGGTCAAACACGATAATAAATGTGGCACTTCACAATGTTATGCATTTTTAAGTGTACCTATTTCATTTCTGTGCAGATAAAAGTCCTGCTTTTGGTATGGGGTTGGCACATTCCCTCTGCTTCTCAGCCCTCTCATGTCTCAGCCTCCTATAGAGCTGGCCGTCCCCGTCTTTCTTACCTATTTGGACAGAAGATTTGTGGGAGGAGCCTGACTAGCGGGGACTGGACCAAACCAGGAATATTTCCTTTTTTATGCATTAAAAAGTGATGCTATCAACAATAAATTGTTATTATGAATGAACTTAGAACATATATGTATGAATATTAAAAAAAATAACCATTGTTTCCTAAGATATTGTGTTTTCAATGAATGAGGGGTGGAGCCTAGCTTCACCCCCTGATCCCATTGCTATATAAAGAAAGTCTTGTCAGAGCTTAGATCAAATTAGGGCTCAGCTGCTGAGTTCAGATCTTTAGATCCTACAAGTGAGTTGGCTATAGGGCTCAGAAAGGAGCTGACCCTAACTCGGACCCTAGCGCTTCTAGTGGTCAAGCTGTTAATGGATTTTCTTTGAATTATTAACTTGAACCCTCTTTTTATTTATTTGGTCTCATACAGTTTGCTATTTTGAGTTATTTTTATTTTGCCTAATAAAAGCTATATTGAGTTTGGATCCTGTTGTCTGCTTCCATCAATTCCCACACCTCTTACAGTATGTTTGTAAATTTAATTCAAGAAGATGCTGAATAATATTCAAGGGACTGCAAAAACTATGAAACAGTTCAAAGCAATATTAAGCTCATATTTAAACAACTATCGGGATTAACTGAGGATCAGTTTAAATACAATATGAACCAGTTATAATGGAGACACTTATAGTTCACATCCACTTATAACAGATGACATACCACAGTTAAAAAAACATTTGCTATACTTTTAGTAATAAAACTTGAAGTTACACTGTTTATTTCATTGCATGCTGTCTATAGTGAACAATGTGGTTGCCAATTTGAGAATTTCTTGTGCCTTTCACACCTCAAATCAGGTGTGAATGTTGTCAGTTGGAAAGCAGATTTTTTTAGCCGAAGGTGACATTAAAGCTGCTGTCTCCTGCTGGGCTAGTTATACTACCTGAACCTGTTATTTGGCCTCATGTCTAGCAGAAGGAGAGGACTTTCTTTGGCAAAGAAGGTCTAAATCCTGAACGAGATAGACCACATTCCTAAGTTCAGCCTCCATGAGCTTTAAGCACATTTTGTCATTCCAAGAGCTACGCTGAGTGATTTGCAGAAAACAATATCTTTTTATCTCCGAGTGGAATTTAACCAGAATACTGAAAGGAAAAGGAAATGTTAGGGTAAAGATTTGGATGTGGAAGAAGCCCTCCTTAGATGGTTCACTAATGTTAAGAGCAGAGAGGCACTGATTAGTTACCCTCAGCCTTTACAAAAATCACTATAACTTGCCATGGCATTAGGTAAAGAAGACTTCAAGCCTACCGATGGCTGGCTAACAAGGTGGAAACATCACAATGGTTTTAAAAAATGCACATCAAGAAACTTAATGCTGATAGTGAGGGAGTTAATTCATGGTTACGTGGTGCTCTACCAAATCTGTTGAGTGACTATAGCCTAGAAAATATTTTATACAGATTAAATTGGGCTGTTTTACACTGTAGGGGCATTGGGTATGACACTTTAACTTTTAAAAAACTGAGACCCTAATGGATCTCTAAAAGACAAAGGAGAGTATTTCTGTGCTCCCAACGTGTAAAATGGCAGGCACTGAAAAATGGATCTTGATGTCATTAACAAGCTGACAAAGCTACGCTGTTTCAGAGGTGTCAAAAATCTGTCTATGCTATATATAAACAAGAAAACAGCATGGATAATAGCGTAGAGTTTCACAGAGTCACTGTGAGACAAGGGCAAGAGACTGTGGTCTTGTAAAATGGACTAAATCCTTGATCATTTTAGTGTTTACCCTCCATTGTCTGGGCTCAGAAACATTAAACATAAATTCCTACCTTCCAGCACACCCAGCATTGTCCAGCCCTTAGACCAGGGCATTGTTTACAGTTTAAAAAGACATTAGATAAAGTTAATGAGAATAACAAAGTGTAAAGACCAGTACCATTGCCTCACACTAGGACTAGGCCATACAGAACAATTGTGTCACTGAAGTGATTAGATTCACCAGGCATAAGGACAAAGCATATCCATAGAGTTGAATGCAGTACAAATCTTTATTCATTTAAAATGCCTGTGTAAAAGTCCAAAATGCTACCGTGCTCCAAGAAACAATTTCCTTGTTGCGTGCCACGTCACCTAATGCATTTCGAAAGTATTGCTTTCTTAAAGGTGTAGTGGACATACAAGGAAGTGCCCTTAAATACCCAATCTTTTAAAGTGGTACAGTATAAAACACATCAAGGACATGTACAATAATCATGACCTTAAATAAAATCATCAGAAATGTTAAATAACCTGTAGGTGCAGGGAGTAATAACAAAAATTCATGTATATTCATAATTTGACCTAAACTATATATTTTTCATGGGATTTATATTCTCCATGGCATATGCAGGTGTAAATGTATAATGCTTACTCATATTCAGTACTTATACTGCACTCTTGTGGTTAAATCCTAAAATTACATCTACATATGTTTATACACTATAAAGATCTATAAAGTCAAACCTGCCAGTAGTGACTTTAGAAAACTTAGAAATTGCACAAAGGTTAGTTACAAAATGTGTCAGCAGTCAGAACATACTGGTGCAAATCTGTATAAAAAGAAAAAACATAAATTACATAAATACCAAAAAACACATACAAAAGTCAACCATAAATCAATATTCATTCTTCAGAAAATGTTTAACCTCTGTTTGACCATTCAATCCTAGACATTCCATGGCCTTGAAAGAAAAAATCCAGAATTGTTCTCTTTTTAATAGGAGATTATTAAAATCCCCCCCCCCCATGATAGCATAGGTTTCTCAATACCAGTATAAACAAAGCCATGTTCCTTTTTGTTTCTCAATCTAAACAAATGCATAGCTAATGCATTTGTAAGATCTTCATTTTCAATTGCTCTTTCATGTTCACTAATCCGTATCTTGAATGCCTTCATGATTTTACCTATGTAAAAACATCCACATTTACATGTGGCCAGATAAATCAAGCCACAAGTACTACATGTAATAAAACCCTTAACATCAATTTCTTTCCCTGTAACAAGGTTTTTGTATGTCTTACCCTTCTTGATTTTAGGGCAATATTTACAATTTCCACATTTGTAGCACCCATTAGTTTTATTTGGTAACCACATTTTTGGACAATCAGGAACAGGTTGTAGTGAATGAACTATAGTTTCTTTGATACTTTTGCCTTTTTTAAAAACAAATTTAGGGCTCCTCTTGTCAATATCTTTTAAACCTGGATCTTGTTTGGCAATATGCCAATTTTTATTGATAATGACTTTAATCTGTCAAAATTGTGTATTATAAGTACTTACAAAATTGACCTGAGGATCTAAAGCCTTAGTTGTTTTTTTCTCTTGTAACAGTGTAGTCCGAGGTATTTCATCCATTATCTTCCTCATATCAGATAACAAATTACTGGCATAACCCCTATCACGAAGATGTTGTGTCAATTCATCAGCTCTCACAGAATACATGTCATTCGAACTACAATTTCTTTTAGTGCAACTATATTGACCTTTAGGTATAGCACATATAACATGTCTAGGCTGAATACTGCTGGCCATCAATAGAGTATTGCGATCTGTAGGTTTATGGAACAAATCAGTGACCAGACCTCCCATACCATCCTTTCTAATAGTGAGATCTAAGAAATTGATCTCAGTTTGATGCATTGATATACTAAAAGAGAGATTTACATTGCTTTCTTCTAGATATTGTTTGAAACAAAACAATTCTTCTTCGCTGCCTTTCCAAATGACCAATATATCATCCATAAAATGTCTCCACAAATCAGTTTTGTGGAGAAATGGATTATTGACGTTTCTTACAACCTCATTCTCCCATTTGGCCATATAAAGATTTGCAAAATTAGGGGCAAAACTTGTACCCATTGCTGTTCCCTTTTTCTGTAGATAATAATTCTTACTGTAGAAAAAGGTATTGCATTTCAGTACAAATTCAGACAGTTGAACCAAAACCCCAGTGGGTGGATTCATGTTATCTCTAGTATTCAAAAAGTGTTCTAGACTAGCAAGGCCCTCCTTGTGAGGAATATTAGTATAGAGGACATTGACATCAAAAGTTACTAAGTACCATTCATCCTCTATAGCAATGTCCTCAAGGGCTCTTAGGATATATCCTGTGTCCTTGATGTAGGACGGTACAGCTTTAACCAAATCAATTAGATAATGGTCTACATACTTTGCAAGTGGTTCAGTCAAATAATTATTCCCCAAAACTATAGGCCTCCCTGGAGGGTCTAATAAATTCTTATGTATTTTGGGGAGACAATAAAAAGTGGCTTGAACGGGGAAATCAACAGTTAAATATTCAACAGTATTCATAGGTAACCACCCTTGTTTTTTTAACAAGTGATAAATAACTATCAATTATTTTCTTGTACTCCATTGTTTGGTCACATTCAAGTTTGGTATAAAACTCACTGTTATTTAATTGTCTCAACACTTCCTTTTCATAATTCACAGTGTCCATAATAACAATGGCCCCTCCTTTGTCAGCTTGTTTAATACTAATGTCAAGATAAGCCACCAGCCCATTAAGGGCTATTTCTTCAGTCTTACTCAAATTATGGAAACATTTAGTATTAGTCTCTCCTGACAATAGTTCAATGTCACTAAAAGAAATTGTAGTTTGAATGACATGTATTCTGTGAGAGCTAATGAACTGACACAACAGCTTCATGGTAGGGGTTATGCCAGTAATTTGTTATCAGATACCAGGAAGATAGTGGATGAAATACCTCGGACTACACTGTTACAAGAGAAAAAAAAACAACTAAGGCTTTAGATCCTCATGTCACTTTTGTAAGTATTTATAATCCACAGTCTGGACAGATTAAAGACATTATCAATAAAAATTGGCATATTGCCACACAAGATTCAGGTTTAAAAGATATTGACAAGAGGGGACCTAAATTTGTTTTTTAAAAAGGCAAAAGTATCAAAGCAACTATAGTTCATTCACTACAACCTGTTCCTTATTGTCCAAAAATGTGGTTACCAAATAAAACTAATGGGTGCTACAAATGTGGAAATTGTAAATATTGCCCTTAAAACAAGAAGGGTAAGACATACAAAAACCCTGTTACAGGGAAAGAAATTGATGTTAAGGGTTTTATTACATGTAGTATTTGTGGCTTGATTTATCTGGCCACATGTAAATGGGGATGTTTTTACATAGGTAAAACCAAGAGGGCATTCAAGATACGGATTGGTGAACATGAAAGAGCCATTGAAAATGAGGATCTTACAGATGCATTAGCTATGCATTTGTTTAGATCGAGAAACAAAATGGAACATGGCTTTGTTTATACTGGTATTGAGAAATGTATGCTATCATGAAGGGGGATTTTAATAATCTCCTATTAAAAAGAGAACAATTCTGGATTTTTTCTTTCAAGGCCATGGAATGTCTAGGATTGAATGGTAGAATAGAGGTTAAACATTTTTTGAAGAATTAATATTGATTTCTGGTTGACTTTTGTATGTGCTTTTTGGTATTTATGTAATTTATGTTTTTTTCTTTTTATACAGATTTGCACCAGTATGTTCTGACTGCTGACACATTTAGGAACTAACCTTTGTGCAATTTCTAAGTTTTCTAAAGTCACTACTGGCAGATTTGACTTTATATATCTTTATAGTGTATAAACATATGTAGATGTAATTTTAGGATTTAACCACAAGAGTGCAGTATAAGTATTGAATATGAGTAAGCATTATACATTTACACCTGCATATGCCATGGAGAAAATAAATCCCATGAAAAATATATATTTTAGGTCAAATTATGAATACACATGTATTTTTGTTATTACTCCATATTAATCAGTCCCTGCACCTACAGGTTATTTAACATTTCTGATGATTTTATTTAAGGTCATGATTATTGTATATGTCCTTGATGTTTTATATATGGTATCTCTTTAAAAGATTGGTTGTTTAAGGGCACTTCCTTGTATGTCCATTACACCTTTGAGAAAGTACTACATGCAAAATGCATCAGGTGACATGGCACGCAACAAGGAAGTTGTTTGTTGGAGCGTGATACTGTTTTGGACTTTTACACAGGCATTTTAAATGAATAAAGGATTTGTACTGCATTCAACTCTATGGATATGCGTTGTCCTTATGCCTGGTAAGTCTAATCACTTCAGTGACACAATTGTTCTGTATGGCATCATCCTAGCGTAAGGCAATGGTGCTGGTCTTTACACTTTTTTACGGTCATTACTGACTTTGCACAGCCGTTCCTAGGTGCGGTCACATTGAACTTTTTAGTTCTTATTCTCTCATAAAGTTAATGAGAAGCCAACTACAGGACATCTTAGATTCCTCTGAGGATCTGACAGAGGTTACATGTGTTCGTTGCATTAGTCTACTGGATACTGTCAGACTCATGCAGCACGCCTGGGACTGTGTCTCCTAAAGCACAGTCCAATGTTGCTTCAAATAAGGTGGATTTTGTTTAAAAGAAGCAGAAGAGAACATACTTACTGACCAAGGTATACAGGAGGGGGAAGAGGATGCAGGGGATCAGTCAGAACCTGGACTCACTCATGAGCAGCTCAATGAATTATGTAAATTAGAGAGACATGAAGCCCAGCCTACTAAACTTGATGACATTGAGGAGGCTACAGCAACCAAAGCCCTAGATGCAGATCCTGGTAAGGAGGAGGAAGAGTGTGAAGTTGGGATGCTGACAATGTGGAAGACATTTATGTTACACCCGCTGAAGTAAGGAGTCCCTTGTTTACTCTGTATTGAGCAGTAGAGCAACATGAGGATATCAGCCATCCAACTAGAAGCTTTTGAAACAAACTGAAACTGCTTGGAAGACATGCACAATCAGGCAAAGAAGGCACACAGATATAATTACATTCTTCACTGCAAGTCCACCTCAGTAAAGTACTGCGCTTTTTTAAATTTTTTACCATGCCTTCTGAAATAAAGATAAAATAGTGTTTAATCATCAAACTACTGCCTCATAAAATGGCTACAAATCATTATCTGTTCTACATTCAATTGTCTGTTCATTTGTCTGTTTTTGTTAACATATTTTCACTCATTTAATTTTTTTCAGACCACATTCAAACATACATCGAATGTTACTTATACCAGAAGATAAAGGGTATGCTAAATATGTCTGCTATAAGGAGCATCTACTGCATAAGCCACAAAGCCAGCTGTATTCTGGGTTGTTAGACCAAATATATCATTAACACCTCCATGGACCTTGCTGGTCAGTAAAGACAAAGGACAGCAAGATGAAAATACAGAAGTTGAAGCCCCAGTGATGCAAGATTTATGTATTTAATTAAATAATTATTTATTTATTTATTTTTATTTATTCATTCATTCATTCATAGAATTTTGTTGACCTGGTAGACCCACTGAGACTAGAAGTCCTTTTTTTCAGGGGTGACCTGGGGGGGATACAGATGGTAGTCAACTGAAATTGAACCAGATTAAGCTGTTGGCTGCTCAACAAGAATATGCCAAAATCCATTTGTCTGTAATAAACCCCACAGTTTAAGGGACAGACTTTTGGTTCCAGGAAACTGTTATAGTATACTACATCTTATGAGATGAAAGGACATAAATATCCTTTCTGGCAGACGTGTGAATTGTTCTACAGGTGTCAATTGCATTACCTGTAAGACAGTGAGACATCAAAGGCAGCCAGGAACTGGGGTTGTGGGAAAAGTGCAAGAGTGACTTATACTGGTCTAAAAGAGAAGGCCACCCTTGGGATCAGACAGAGTTTTCTTCAGATTGGACAACAGGTATTTAAGAACCTCCACAGAGCATTTTTGAGGACACTTTACTTTTGGACACTTTGCTTTTGCAAACTCTCTTGCAAGACAAGACCAACTGCCAGCAGACACTGAAGGCCAGTGGCTGTAAGAGAAGGAAATGATTCTTCAGACTTTATTCTTCCGGCTTTCAATTTAATATAAACATTATGGTAGAACTTCAGATAACAGTTATAGTGTTTTTTCATGGATATTTTTCACTTTTATCTGTGTTATTCTGTGACAAAATTGATAAAACCTTTTAGTTGTAAATGTATGATAATTATTTAGTAAAAAATAATGGTTTTTAAGAAATCTGCCTGAGTGAGATTGTTATATTTTGTGTGACTGTGAGATGTTTCAGTAATAGTCTGTGACAACTATTATTGCTAAGGGGTGCCATCATAAGCTACCAAATTGAACAAGGGTCTGGGAAGGAAAAGTCTGGGTAAAGGTAGGGGGAATAACAAAGCCTTCAGGAAGAGTCTGTGAGGGGATTGAACCAGGTTATTGCACATCTTGTGGGAGAAGGCAGAATCAGGTTTACAATACCACCCTCGAAGAGATTGTAATGCCTGGATCTTTCACCTTTGTATAACAACTAAAATGTTTCATATTTGACTGCAAGGCTCAAGACTAGTATTGTACCCTGATCCAAAGTAAAGAGGGGATCCTGGGACTTTCTGGAAAATGATCAGTTGTAAAGCCAGCAAGCACTGTAGAAGGACATAAAGAGGGTATCCCCTGTTTCCCCTCCCTGTCACAGTTTGCACTTAGGGGTGGGCACTGTTAGCTCAGTGGACCTAACCTTCAGGAGTGGGATAGTGATATGCATCACCCGAACTTCAAGAGACAAATCCACTGAAATCTTCTTTTTGTATTGAAGCAGAAGAAACTGGATTCCAACTCTGTGACAATGAAAACACACCAAGGCCCTTCTAAAGACAAGGAGGAACAATGTATACCTGAAAAAGCAATGCAAAACATGGGATGGATTCAATCACTTTCAGGAGATTGGATTCCTGACTCTGAAAGCTCCAAAAATTTAACCTTCCACAGTATCAGACAGTTGCACGACACCTTCAAATCTCTTATGACAAACCCATAGCAACGGAGGCACAGTGAGGATCAAACCTGCAAATACAGAGGGCCAAAACTAACTTGTCCCAAGCTAAAACAAATATTGCCAATGTTAATACTACTAATACTGCTAATTTAGAGCTGAATGACATTGCTAATGAACAGCCTACAAACATTATTTCTCCTAATGTTACTTATGTCAGTCTCTTTCAAAAGACTTTCTTTCTGGACACAATGATTCCAGTCACAAAAAGCTACACCCTAAACTGGATACTTTATACAGAAATCATGGTTGTATTCCTCTGCTTGCTCACCATGCTGTGGGACAGAAAATGATTCTTCTTATTTCTGACTATGGTGATGTAGTCTACAGTGCTGCTCCCAAATCTTCCTTAAACAGATAAGACTCTCTTTCCACTCTTTCTGCCATTTTGCTCTTGACAGTCCTCCCCATAGCCATCACTGCACCCTTTAACAATCTCTTTAATTTCCTTTCCTAGCCAACAGGCACCATATCCACTGTGCCAACTTTCTTGCCAAATTCTGGTTTCACTCCCTCCAACCTTATCTCTCCTCCTCTGTTTCTCTCAAACTGTCTTCTTCTCACTCACTCAGAAACCACGACCACTGCACTTTAACCATCCCACCCAGGACTACCTCATTTGGTCAGGTTGCATTCTCACAATGTTTCCCAAAAATGTGGAATGCCCTTCCTCCCCCATCCATCATACTGACTCCCTGTATATCTTCAGCTCCCTCCTCAAGGACCATTTTACCCCTTCCTATAGATGTGTTTAATTCTTTCCCTTACTGTATATACCTGTGCACTCATTTGCATATTTGTACCTATCCTGTTTGAATTATGAAACAGTTTTTGTTTTTATTAGTCTTCTAGCAGCTTTATAGTTGTTGTTGTTTATTGTAATGTATTGTTATCCATTTTGCTCATATATATATATATAAGAAAAAGTAGCATAGGCTTTAACAAAAGTATTTAAAGAGTAGCTTAAAGGGTTTATATTTAAGGGGCTTAGATGGGCACTATTTTTCTACTTTTATGTATCTGCTGGCTCTTCTCTGCTCAGGTTAGGTGTGCTTTTATGGTGTACCAAGTTGGCTATGCTGCCATCTTGGGGTTGGGGGAACTGGGGGAGGGACAGAGGAGTGATTGCAGTAAAGGGAGGGGGGGTTGATGGAGTGGGTTTAGTGTAGGTGTATGTTGATTTTTTTTTTGTTTTCCACACTATTAGATTGTTTTGTTTGATAATGGGATGTTATACTTTAATTCTAATTGGATTGATAAAGGGGATCCAGAAACCTAGCATTATTAAAAATTCCTGTTATGGAAGATAGCTTTAAAATTACCATGTGGAATGTTAAGGGCCAATAAAACAGATCAAAAGTAAGTAAAGTAATTAAGCACATGGAGAATAAAAATACAGCCTTGGTCATGTTTCAAGAAACCCACTTAACCAGAACAGATATTGACCGGTTTAAGAATAGATGGGGGAATCTGCATTTTTCAGAATATTCAAGTAATGCTAGAGGTGTTTTAATTGCTTTCCATAGGAAAAAAAAATAAAACCTCAAATAAATAAAGTTGATGTAAACAAAGAAGGTAGATTTATTATCTTACAGCTGCAGCTGTTTAATAACAACTTTGCGTGTGCAGCAATATACTTGCCTAATCAAAATTCTAATTGTTCTTTACTTTTCTTCATTTGAAGCTGCTTTTTTAATAGGCAGAGATTTCAACTTAGTTCTTAAGCTGATAAGACAGGTGATATGGCCAAAACACATTCAATGGCTAGAATAGTAATTAGATTGTTTGTGACTGATTTGGGGTTAGTGGATCTGTGGTGGGAACTATTTAAGACAGATAATATGTTTTCATATTTTTCAGCTGTTTGTCAGACTTATTCAAGGTTTATTTTTTTTTAATATCAAACACTTTACTTCATATGGTGCAGGAAGAGAGCTATTCAGGGATAGTGATCTCCAACCAGTCTCTTTGTCTTTGGACACTAAAAATTTCAGACATTTCCACCCACCAAAAAATATGGAGCATGGATGCAGCTGTTTTAAATAAAAATAAAATGGGTAATTAAATAGTAAAGGCATGCAGGGAATTTTTGGAGTTAAATAAAGAGGGAGAAACAGCACCCATAATTATTTGGGAGGCTTTTAAGGTAACCACGAGAGGTTTACTTCAGAAAATGTCATCTTCTAATTATAAAATAAGAGAAAAGTTAATTACTAAGCTAGAAAGAGATATTAGTAGGTTGACACGGATTCACAATGATACATTTGATCAAAACATTTATAAAGATATACTTTCTAAAAAAGCTCAATATAACCAATGGATTAATGAAAGGATAGATTCCATAATTCATTGCATTAGATCAAATTACTACTTTAAAACCAACAAGCTCTTAAAGCTCCTAATGTTGTAAATTAAGAAAGATCAGTCAGAAAATTCAGTAATAGCCATAAAAAACTCAGCAGGTATGATTTGCAAAAAAAGCAGCAGAGATTACTAATTGTTTTTTACACTTCTGCAAGCTATTATACTCTGCAGAGTATGAAGGTGATAAAAAGGATATAGATTATTTTCTAGACGCTGTTTCTGTGCCAATGGTTACAGAAAATATAAGATTCAGTTTGGAAGTTCCCATCTCTGAATTTGAAATTCAAATAGCTATTCAAGATCTAGCTATGGGTAAAGCCCCTGGACCAGATGGTCTCAGATCAGAGTTTTATAAATTTATTAGCTCTTTATTAATTTCTCCTTTGGAGAGACTTTTTGGATTATTTTTGGAGTTTCAGAAGATCCTAGATACTTTTAAAGAGGCCATTATTCAGGTTTTTCTTAAAAAGGACAAGGACCCACTGAGATGTGCATCGTATAGGCCCATCTTCTTGTTAAATACAGATTATAAAATCTTTACTAAAATTATTGTCAAAAGATTTGAACTGACTGTGCCATCAGTAATTCATCAAGATCAAAATGGATTTATTAAAGGCAGGTTATTAATGGAAAATGTGAGATGCACTTTGAACATAATATCCTTAAATAAACAGGATGATGCAGCCTTAATGACAATCAATGCAGAGAAAGCTTTTGACAGAATTGAATGGCCCTATATTAGGGCAGTAATACAGAGACTGGGCCTAGGTGCACAGCTCAGAGGGTGGATAGCATTATTATACCAATCTCCAATTGCTATGGTGAAAGTAAATAATATAGTGTCACAAAAAGATTTTGTGGTAGAGGCACAAGACAAGGGTGTCCTCTTTCCTGTCTGATCTTTGCCTTAATTATTGAGCCATTGGCAATTACTATCAGAAATTATAGGATAATTAGGGGTATAAATGTGGGGAAAAGGAATTAAAAAATTGGTCTATATAAAGTTGATTTAATGCTGTTCTTAACTAATGTTATTAGTTCAATACCATAAATAATCCAAATCACTGCAGAGTTTGGTAAAATTTCAGACTATGAAATGAATTGGTCTAAAACTACATTATTAAAATGTAATCCTAATTTACAGAATCATCAATCTGTTAGTCTTCAGATGTAAGTAGTTTCAATGTTTGTTAAATATGTGGGTGTGAGTATTGCAGCAGATTTGATGACCATGTATTCAATTAACTGTGAGGAGTGGGTGGCTAAGGTGGCAAAATATCTGATTAAATGGAATATATTATATTTGACTTTGATAGGTAAGATCAATCTGGTCAAAATTCAAGTTTTACCTAAATTGCTTTTTTTTCCAGTCCTTGGCAACACCAGTTCCATATACTTTTCTAAAACAACTGAAGACAGTGGTAACTAAGTTTCTATGGAAACATGTACATTCTAGAATAACTTGGAAAACTTTGAGACTGCAAAAAGAAAAAAGAGGGAAACATTGCCAGATTTTTATAATTATTATTTGTCTACGAAGGCTGGTCAAGTATGGTATTGGACTCAGGAAAGAAATAATATGGGTATTCCTTCATTAGAATTGGAAACAGAGATGCAACCATGCCTCTCTTTGGTTAACCTACTCTATTCATGTTACATGCAAAAAATATGCAAAATTTATTGATTACAACTCGTACTACTTGTACTTCTTGGCTTCAATCACAAAATTTGATGGGTGAAAAAAATTGCATTTTGGAATATACTCCTTTATATAATAATTATGATTTTCAACCATCTAAATCAACTATTTATAAAGAGTGGCAGGGTCAAGGACTAAAATAAGTGGGTGATCTATGGTCAGATGATAGTTTGAAGACATTTGATCAATTGGTCGAACAGTATGGGATATCTCGAAACCGTAGTCTATACTATAATAAATGCAAGAGTTACATCTGTAAAAATAAAGAAAAAATGAGAATTAAAGAAAAAACTATTTGCTAGATGCATTACAAAAAACAATTAGAAGCTAAGGATTTTTCTTATTTCATGTTTTACAGGATAAAATAGGAGGAAATATTAATAAAATTAGGGCTAAATGGGAAACAGATTTGAGCATAGCACTGACAGATGAACTATGGAGTGAAGTTATAGATGCATATATTAATAATTTAGCATTGGGGGAGTGGCCTGACACCAAAGAAGATGGAGGCTTAACCTCAGAGCTCTGCACAGACAAACTGCATCTAGTAGCATCCTCTGGCATCTAAGTTTAAAAAATATATACTACGCATGAGAACAAAATAAGGAGTGATACTAAGGCTTTCAGGATCCTTTTTTTTTCAGCAAGATATATCTAAATCCTCGGTAAGCTTGGAGATTTCTGTACAACTATACAAGGCCCTGCAATGGCCTACTCTGGAGAACAAACGAACTCAATGGATAGACTAGAAGAAATGTTCATCAAATTATCAATGGACATGAATGATTTAAAATCTATCACTCAAAACAATACTCAAATGATGAAAAACATCGACTCCAGACTGGCTCTCACTGAAAATAAAGTACGTCTTAATGAAGAATCTACAAATAATTTACAAGCTATCATTAGATCTCAAGATCGACAGATTAAAGAACTACAATCTAAAATTGATGATTTAGAAAACAGAACCAGAAGAAACAATCTCCGTATATTTGGTTTCCCCGAAGGAGCAGAGGCCAATAATGTTACGGCTTTTCTACAGCAAGAGTTGCCAGCAGATTCTGCATCTTAATTCAGGCAACGAGCTAATTATAGAATGCTGTCACATGCATTAGGCCCCAAACCCATGGCAGAACAAAGACCGAGACCCATAATTGCAAAATTCCTCAACTATTCCAACGTAGAACTTATATTACAAAAAGCACGGGAGATTAGACAGCTTAAGTGGCAAGATCATAAAGTTTACATCTATCGAGATTTCTCTAAGGAACTGTCATTAAAACGAAAGGCCTATACAACATCCAGAAGACTAATGCATCAGATGGGCATACGATTTACTTTAAGGTATCTAGCAACTATGTGGATCTTTATCGGGAACTCATCTAAAGATTTCTATGATCCTGAATCTCTCATGTTATTTTTAACAAAATATACAGCCTCTGATGGTAACGAATCTATACACAGACAAGCAGTACGTTCTCTCAGTAATCAAGAAAATAATGACCCGAACATAACAAAAAACTTGGCCATTCTAAATGGACACTGCAATGCTGTGGATACCTCGATAGAGTCATTAGGAAAGCAGTCTAGCGTTGTAGCAAAATGAATCAACTCTTCCCCGCACAGACAACGAAGAATAACTGCAGCCAGAAACACCTAAGGAAAATACGGTTAAACCAGATGCAGAATCCCTTACCTCCTGAATGTCGCGGTGCAAAATAAATACGCTGTACTTCAGGACTTACCCTCTTTTTGTGAGGGAATGGAAGCAGAACCAGATGCTCAAATAGGGGAAGAAGGGGATCGCAAGGAAAACGAAACGTCCTGGTTATGCAGCAATGAAAGCTCCCCTGTCAAATTTGCTGAACCTCCAAAGAAAAAGCGACGCGGCAAAAACAAGCATAAAGGTGACACCACCCTTCAAAATGGTAAAATGAATATTTTAAAATATGCCCAAAATATTAAAATATCTGTGGAGACGAACTTCAAAGAAAGAAAATGTTTGAGTTCTGTTCTATGGGCTCCAGCCACTTTAATGCCACGTCCTATCAACATGCCTGAAAGTTGATAACAAACCTGATATGATGACAATGATTCTGATGCCTTTAACTGATCCACTTTTTTTTTTTTTAATGGGATATTGAAATAAAATCGATTGCCCTGATGTGGGAGATCGAGATTTACAAGCGGAGAGAGACCCCCCGGCCATCCTGCGAGATGGAGTTCCTTGCTGACCCTGCAGATACATCAAGGGGCAATATCTAGGACAAGAGCTGATGCAGGGTGATATTACGTTTAGGGGTACTTGAGAAGTTCCTGATGACAGCAGCCTGGTAAATCCTAAGCTTTGGATCATATGGTGAATGCAGAGGAATTGAGATCCATCTCATTGTATCCAATTCAGGAACCTCATCTTTCATTTAAATGCATCAACCGGGATAGGAAATCATAAACAGGTCTTGGAAACTGCATGATAACAAAACAATAAGTGGCTGTGGCGGGACTCGAAATTAGACCAAGTTCACCCACGATCATTGAAAGAAACCGACTGCTTTGAAATGGGTGATTGCGACTCATGATCGAAGAGAAAGATCTTGGTGATCTTATAAAATGGAGTTCTCTGCTAATTTTGTTGATACATTGACAGGGAAATATCAGAATGGAAATTCGTGCAAAACGCGATTATTCTTTTCATTACCCGAATCGTCTGCGCAGATATCTCATCTCTCATTCAGGTATATTAACTGAAGTACAAATGACAATAGAATCCACAAAGTTAAATGACAGCATGATGATAAGTGGTTGTGAGGGAATCGGAATTAGAAGGGTCATTGGAGAAAAATTGACTGCTTGTCGTGGGAGATCGTGACTCATTAGCTGAAAGTGACTCCTTGGTCATTCCGCAAGATAGATGTCCCTGCTGGTCCTGTTGGCTCATCGAGGGCAAATACTAGGATAAGAATTGCTACAGGGTGATACTGTGCTTTTGGGCACTTGAATCACTTGTAGCGACAGCAATCTGATAAACATCTAAGACATGGGTCGTTGTGATGAATGCAGGGAATTTAAGAATTTGAATTATTCTACTTGATACAGAAAATTCATTTTATTCATTACATCTACCGGATAAAAACACAAACAGATCTCGGAAATTGCTTATAGGAAAACAACAAGTGGCTAGAAGGGACTCGAATCTTGACCAATATTACTCATGATTATTGAAGGAAAATCGGCTATTTTGAAAATGGTTGCCGTGAGCTATGACCGGAGAGGGATCTCTTAAGGTCTTATAAACTGGAGCTCCTTGCAAATTCTGTTGGTTTATTGAAATGGAAATACCGAGATGGGAGCAGGTGTAAAGCGCGATCATTCCCTTAAAATACTTGAGATGTCTGCACAGATAGTTGCTTTATAACCTTTTACATATTTGGGTCAATGTAAAGAGCGCAAATAATCTAGAAGTTGACCCAATATGTTCGGCATAGTTGTTTTACTTTCTATTCAGATACATTATTTGAAATATAAAACCTTAACAGAACCCAGAAAGCTAAATGACAGCAGGATAATAAATAGCTGTGAAGGGTATTTGAATTAGTCACATCCACGAATGCTAACTGGAACACGGCTGTATTTCAGTAATGTGTTAATTTGGAACAGATCTTTTATAACAATATGCTGACAATATAGTAACAAAGGCTGAGTTTATTCTTTGAATGATGAACATATATTGCTTTATCTGGACTATAGATGAATACCCTGAGAAGTTAATAATTAATCGTAGCCTTTATCAGGATCTTTATTTCTAGTAATAGTAAAACCCAAACAAATTTCATTACATTCAGATTTTTTAAAGAAGGGCAGTATACAATGAGTAATGCATCTATTTATACGGAGTTTACAACTCATTTATATCTCCTTGTAACAAAGAATAAGAAACTTTTTTTTTTTTTATTTAAAGTAAATAAAGGGGATTCCCCTTTAGTTAACAGAAATGAAAGATAATTTAATATTATATATGGGAATTTTTTTTTTCTCTCGTTCTCTCTCTCCTTATCAGAGGAGATACTAGATGCAGTAATGCGAGTATAAGTTTTTACCTCTAACCTTAGTAGAGTTAAACCATATAACACTCTTTACCCCTTATCTGGGGCAACTGCAAATTATACGTCTAGTTAATATTTGCTAGACTTTGGTTTAATTATTGTACTAAAGAAGTTGGGATTGTATTTTTCTCTGGTTTTAATCGGGATATCCCTTCTTACTGTTTGATAGCTACATCCTAGAGTACAGAGAGGTGGTTTTGGTCTTAGGTTTTTTCTTTTTCTGTCTTATCTAGACTGACCTTGTCCACTCTGTACATCTTAGATGATAATTTTACATTATTGTTATGGATTGTTAATGTTTAATATAGTTAGATGTACAAAAGCTAGAGAGAGCTGCACTGAAACAAATCAGATAGAGAGGTTATATCCTTCCAAATTGTTTAACCTAAAAATACCTACCAGCACTATGATAATAGGCAACAATTATTATAACTTGACCTGTATGTCATTATCTAACTCAAAGCTGCATTATTGTCCCTTGACATTATTCTTACTTTATAATACACCAATAACTTAATATTAATGGCTAATTTAGCTCTATGTACATGGAATGTCAAGGGACTTAATGCACCAAATAAACACAGGCAAGTCTTAAATTACCTTAAGAAACACAAAATACAAATTGCATTATTACAAGAAACTCAACTACTAGAGGTATATAATGACAGACTGAAGAGGGATTGGGTTGGTCAGGTATATGCTGCATTGGCTAATACAAAAAAAAGAGGCATTGCCATACTGATACATAAAAAACTGAAGTGGACACCATCTAACATTTTAAAAGATACTGAGGGTAGATGGCTTATTATAACATTTAACACACCATCAGGGACAATGACTATAATCAATATCTACGCACCAAATTCAGATGACTTTAAATTTTTTCAAAACTTGATTCAAATATTAATTTCTTTAAATTTAAATAACTCCCCAATATTATTTGGAGGGGACTTTAATCTTACCTTAGATGCATTCATGGACAGGAGCAATGGATCAATAGAATGTCACCCTAGAAGCTCAACTATTATTACCCAGTTAATGCAGGATTTAGGCCTATCTGATATATGGAGAACCCTCCACCCTAGAAATAGGGAATATACATTTACTCCTTGCACCATCAGACTTACAGTAGATTAGATTATTGGTTAACTCTCCTTCAATAACTGCTAATGTAATTGAGACTAACATTCTTCCAATAATTATATCAGATCATGCCCTGTTAATCTTTTTACTTATTTGGGGCCCCCACCCATAAAATCTTCTACATGGAGACTAGATCCATTATTGCTTAAGGATTCAGAATTTATACCTTGGATAAAAAAAACAAATTGAAGAATTTGTAGAACTTAATGACCCAAAAGATACCTCCATGGGCATTACGTGGGAAGCACTTAAAGCTACACTTCGGGGTAAAATAATTAGCTATGCAACTCATAGACGGAGACTTAGAGAACAGCAAATTAATAATTTAGAAGACCTATTGAAAGAAAAACAGAGATTGTATTCCAATATTTCTCAACCTAATCCCTCCTCGAACCTTCACTATGAAATATTGCAACTACGAATGCAAATCAATGAGTTAATCTCTAGAAAAACAGAAATCGCTTTACTTAGAATTAAACAAAAGTACTTGGAAGGTGGGGAGAAAGGAGTAAATTCTTGCATATAGACTCAAATGCAACAAACGGAATGTCATATAGCTGCCTTAAAAGATCATTCTGGGAAGATTCAAACTAGCAAACTGATATCAATAAGATAATGGCATCCTACTATAAAAACTTTATTCCTCACCGCATTCACCTCACCTTCAGACATATCTTCTTTTTTAGACAAAATAGCTCTTCCTCATCTCTCTCAGGAGGCAATAAACTCCTTAGATTTCCCATTTGCTATAGAAGAAATAAAAAAGGCCATTCATTCCCTTAGATCAGGGCGTTCCCCAGGCGGAGATGGTTTCCCAGCCGAATTCTATAAACTTCTTGACGAACAATTAAGCCCTTTATTGTGTAAGGTATTCTACGAATCTTCTTTGCTAGGATATCTACCACATACTATGACGGAAGCAATAATTACTACCCTTCCAAAAAAAGATAAGGACAATACTAGCCCTGCTAATTATCGTCCAATTTCATTATTAAATACAGATGGCAAAATTTTTGCTAAAATCCTGGCAAGTCGGTTGGAACCATATATTCCTAAATTAATTCATAAATCGAAAGTGGGCTTCGTTAAAGGGAGGATGGGCTCTGATAATTTGCGCTCTTTAATTAATCTTATTCACAGAGCCAAAACCCTTAACTCTCCAGCAGCAGCAATTGCCATAGATTTTGAGAAAGCCTTTGACTCATTAGACTGGAATTTCCTCTTTCTGGTATTATCTCGCTTTGGTTTTGGTAACCAATTTTGCTCTTGGATTAAACTTCTCTATATTAAACCCCAGGCTAGAGTATTAACCAATTCTACATTATCACAATTTTTTATGCTAGAAAGAGGAACTAGGCAAGGTTGTCCTCTTTCACCATCCCTTTTCATTCTAGCTTTGGAAACTTTTGCCGCTTTTATTAGACAGAATAACGATATAAAAGGCATCTCCATAGGTCACTCGCAATATACAACATTGTCATATGCAGATGATATGTTAATTTTGCTAGAGAATTTAAAAATATCTGGGGAATTGCTTAAAAATATTTTCAATCTCTTCTCCAGACTTTCTGGACTTACAATTAACTATCAAAAATCTGAGATATTACCTTTAAATAAACATTGTGTGTCTGGATTGAATACACATTTGGGCTTTCGCTGGTCTCCACGATATATCACCTATTTAGGAATTAAAATATCAACTGAACTGGATAAAATATGGGAATATAATCTAGGTCCATTGCTGACTAACGTTAAAATAGATTTAGATAGATGGAAAAATTTAAACTTATCCTTATTGGGTAAGATATCCACAATTAAGATGAATATCACACCAAAAATTTTATATTTATTTGCTTGTATCCCACTTAAGATCTCTTCATCTCTTTTAGAAAACATTGACAAATCGATAGGAAATTTCTTATGGGAAGGACATGTTCCTAGATTCAATCGTACCAAATTACAATCACACTGGTCTCAAGGTGGCTTTGGACTACCATGGTACACGGCTTATTTATGGGCCTTCAGAGCATCACAAACTATTAAATGGTTTATTAAACCTAATCATAATACACCATTGTGGTACAATATGGAAGCCTCTTTATCTCAAGGACACACTCCTAATAGCAATATATACTTCGTAATACCATCTAAATTAAAGAAACATCCCATAATTAATGCTTCGATATACTACTGGTTTAAAATGCATAAATGGCTGAAATTTGATCCCTTCCCTTTACCCTTTACACCTATCTGGGGAAATCCAAAACTTCTCCTAGAAAAGAAACCATTATACTGTAAAACATGGATGTACAAGAATATTCTATTCTTGGGGGATATTCTAACTGATAATGGTAACACACTAAACTCATTTAGGGATATCCAAATAAAATGGAATATTCCTAAGGAAGAATTCTAGAAATATTTACAAATTCGTGAAGCCATATTTTCTAACTCTCAACATTTTAATAAATCAGAGTTACCGCTTGTATATATGAAGGCGTGATCAATACCCTCATGGCTTAATTAGCAAAATATATAAGCAGATTAGAGATAATCATCGAATAAATCACTTTTAGCAGGATAAATGGAATCGGATATTGAATATAAATATTACAGATTCTCAATGGAATAGCTGTTGGAGCTTTGTCATAATGCTTTTAAAGATATGCGCAGCAGACTTATTCAATTTAAAATTTTGCATTTATGGTATAGAACACCTTCTCATCTATATAATATAGGACTGGCATCCAACAATAATTGTTGGAGATGCAATGCATCAAATGGTAATCTACTACATATATTATGGTCCTGCCAATCCATATTCAATCTATGGCAAATTATTCAGGATTTAATCAATCAGATAATTAGACGTGATATTACTCTTGATCCTAAATTATGTCTCTTAGGAATAACAGCTAATAACATAAACCTAACAAAATATCAATATAGATGGTTACAGATTTTATTTATGCAAGTTAAAAGACTGATTTTAATTCATTGGAAAACCCAATTTATACCTACTCTTAAAGATATCCTGAATAATCTGACTCACATCGCCTCTTTGGAAAGAATTTCATATTTAGTAACAGATTGAATTAATGAGTATCATTTGTGCTGGCAGGATTATTTAAACTTTCTTCAAAGTCACAAAAGATAAGTACTATATAAAAAGAAAAAAAAAATAATATATACCTTTTCCTTTCTCTCTATACAGATATAGTTTAAATATAATTATATTTGCACAAACTACTTCAATGCAGCTCTCGACTTATGTAGAATTTTACATACATTAATTGAATCTTTTTTTTCATTTGTAATCTTTCTTTTCTTTTTTTATGTTAGAATGATGCTATAGTACAATATGTGAATTAATATACTGGAAATTGCATAAGTTATTATGCTTAATACTTTATTATCTATATAATCCAGTAGATAATGTGAAATATTGTTCATCTCAGACAATATGTAATGTACTATATGTTAAAGATAAATCTTAATAAACAAATTAACTGCAAAAAAAAAAAATAATAATTTAGCATCCATTAGGATGCAACAGATTCTAATGAATACAGTACATAGAATCTAATATACACCTACTAGGCTACATCAGTTTAATAGTGTTATATTGGGTAAATGTCCAAGGTGCCCAAATACCACAGGGACCATGGCTCATCTCTTGGCATCTTGCCCATACCTGTCAAATTTTTGGCCAACGGTACAGCAGGTATGTAATTTAGTCCTAGGAAAGGATTTCAATTTAACATTATTGGTTAAATTGTTAGGAGTACATCCAAATCATGATGTATTTAATAAATGTCAGAAACATCTTTTGACTATGACTGTGTTTGTGGTCAAAAAGTTAATACTTCTAAAGTGGAAAGATGCAGATTCCCCTATCTTTAAGGCATGGCTTATCATGATGATTGATACTGCAAAATTAGAGTAAATTCATTATGAGAAGGAAAGGAAAAAGGATGAGTTTGATCAAATTTGGCCACCATTCCTACTGAAAATTATGCAATTTAATTTGTGATATTTAAGTTACAATGTAATGTTAAAATATTATTTTTGGTAATTAAGAAAAGGTTCCTGGATCCCCCACTCAGTTGAAATGATGAATGGATAATAGAGACCTAATCAGAAGATTTTCCTATGAAGAAAAAAGGAACTCTGATCCTTTCTGAACTGAGGATTAAGAAAAGAAGGTATTAAAAAAAAAGGAAAAAGAAAGCGACAAAAGTGGCCCACCCACAACCCACTAACACCATTGCACCAGCTCCCATGCAAACTGCCTGACCAACATCCCCAACATTGTCAGACAATTTAGATGAAGCAGCTCTTGTACCTCCTACTACTTTGGTCCCCAAGACCCCATGCCATCTTCCAGTAAGGACACCACAGAAAACCAGATCCCCCAACCCTGAGGAACTTTGATTTTAGAAAGTCCTGAAAGGGAAACAGAAAAAAGTGACAAGTATAACACTGCTAATGGAACAGATTTCATTACAACATAAATTGTCCATGTTACAATTGGGAGACACAGAAATGGAAAATAACTCAGATACAGAATCAGGACATTTTTCACAAGCTGAAGGTATCTCAGAAGAGGAAGAAAGGCTGCAAAAAAAATGAAAACTGATCTCAGAAGAAAAAGAATGGGAACCAGATTGAGTTTAAAAAAGTAACCACCTACATAATACATGATTATGGTCAACTATGACATTTTACTAGCTTCCTTGAATGTAAATAGTCTCATGTCAGACAAAAAGAGAAAAACCTCTTATTCATTGTTCACAAACTGTAAATATGACCTGTTTTTTTATCCAGGGCACTAGATTGCCTACCACTTATGAAATTCAAAAAGCAAGTGCTGAATGGTTGTGGGGTTCAATACACTGATCTACTGGAGAAGATGTGTGTAGTGGGGTTGGAATGTGTGTTAACAACCCTAAAATCAAAATCACACATATGACAGAAATGTCTTCAGGAAGAGCACTAATAATGGACATTTCCTTTGAAGGTCAAGAATTTAGCCTAATTAATCTATACGCACCACAAACCAAACTAGGTAGTGTATGTCATGAACTCACTCTTGGGGTCAGGTCCACTGGGTTCACAGTGTCCACCTTTTTAAGTACAATTCATGATAAGGAACACAGGGATACTGTCCTTTTTGGTTTGGGTCAGGGCATGCTACTAGTCTTGAATCTTGGGGTCTAATATGAACCCTTTCCTGGCTAGAATACCCAGGTAAAAGATCAAAGCTATCACATCCTCTCTGGGAAAAGCAGTGTGACAACCTGAATTGGCCTTCTCCATACAGGGCATACATCAGCCTGGTTCACAACCCCCTGCCAACTCAATTGTGACTCTAATATTATTCCTTAACCTGTCAGATTTCTAGTCTAGATCTTTCTCAGTTTGGTTGCATATGACGACACCCTAAGCATATAACAGTTGTGTTAGATTCTTAATACTGTTCCACCATTCACATCCAAAATGAACAAGTCTCAGGCAGCATTTTAAGGAAAAACAAAGTTTACTAAAATAAAAAAGTAAATACATACAGTACACTTAGAGCATATGTAAATTCAGGTTACAGTCAGAAAAATAAAACTGGACAATTATACAAAAACAAAATGCCTTGAAACTGATTAACTAAATTTTACCTTAGTTTCAGTTGAGAAGCTGGTTCAGGCTTTAGTTACCAATGTTTGCAGAAGTGCCTCTTAGAAGTCCAGAAACTGAAGTGTCTGTCTTGTAAGACAAATACTGAAGTATGCGATGATCCCCCAGTAACTTGACAATATCAGAGAGAAAAGTGTCCCACCCAGCTTGTGAGGTCACAGCTCTGTGATGATGCTGGCTGTGAGGTCACGCTCATTCCTGCATACTTAATCAGTCACATGCCAGTGCACAAGGCCAAATATTTGCAGCCCACTACCTCTTTGAAATCTGCAGCCTCAGCAATATTCCAATGATAAAAAAGTCTGTTTTCTCATAAGTGAATCACAGAACATGGTTAGTGGCAAGTTAGAATTACCCCCTTTTTGATGTTTCAGAAAAACATCCTGATGAGCTATTTCACATAGCCAGGTAAAAGCTGAACTAGGTCTGCCAAAAAAAAGCTTCCCTTTTGTTAACCCATAAAATACAACCTTTTCACTGATCAAAGTACCAGATTTCCGAGAACATGAGTTTTTAACAGTTACACAGGTCTTGGCAGATGTGTTAAAACAGGAAAAAGAAACTATAACCATCTAGCTCCTGCTAGCAAGTGTCTTTGGGGTCAAAAGGTCAGGCCCCTTTAAAATGCTAGTCTTTTTCCCATGGGCCTACTGACCCTGCCATGTTTCATAAGCAGAAATCCCATAAAAATATTATATATATATAATTATATATGAACAATGACTAACAGTGGAATATCCTGTCACAGTGTAGACTGATTAAAACTTATACAACTGTACCTTTTTTGCCTCAACAAATAGTGTATTTCATTTGGTGGTGACTTAAACTGTAGTAGATTACAAAGGGATAAAAGCCTACAGACCTTTTGCGATGCCTCCTTTTTAAACAAACTGCTACAGCAAGCAAGACTAATTGGTGTGTTCCATCAATATTTCACTAACACCCAACACACATATTTTAGAGGGAAAACAGCAACCAGAATAGCCACATCTGACCATGGTCTCCTGCATGTGAAAATCTCTATCTTCCCAGATGAAACAGCAGAGAGGATACATTGGAGACTTAATACCAGCCTATCAGATGGCAGAGAAATCATCCATGGTCTCACCCACATAATACAAGCCATAAAATATGTTCTTTCTTATATGATTCCCCAATAGAATGGTGGGAACAAAGTAAAATGGATTTCATCTCCTTTTTGAATTTGATAAGCAAACTTAATGGGCAACATGAGAATATTAAATGTGATACCTTATATTTGTGATATTACTATGATAGTCTACACATGGGCACTTATCTACATTTGTATAATTTACACCATTATGTGCCTTGTACCTATACTCGTCTTAATTTTGTCTCACTTTCTGTTTGCGATGTATTGCATATCTCCTGACACTGTATTCTATGTAACTGTATCTCTCTGTGTTGTTGACCTCCCGGGTCGTGCCTGAAAATAGTCACTTTCGTGCCTAGTGCACCTACGCGGTTATCAAAAAATAAATAAATAAATAAAATACTCTGATAAACCAATTATACTATTTAATTTCCTTACAAAGAAAAAGTTCAGAGGACTATTCCTCCCAAATCACAGTGATAAAGCAAGAAATGGCACAGTATCAATATAATAGGATACAGTAACTTTAATTTGAACAGAGATTCAGCACAGAAGGTACACAACTTCAAGTTAATCCAATTGAAATGTGTTTTAAGTGCAGGGAACAAGAGAATACAAAAGACAGTAGAAAAACATATGCATACATTATTTGGAGAACCATTCTCAGAAATGACCCAGTCACAAGATTGGCTACAATCCTTTAATTTACCAAAAATGTATTTCACCGATGCTACATTTCTGGCCAAGCCAATTACAATGCAAGAAATGAAATCAGTGCTCTCAATTTTCACAACTAGGACAACCCCTGAAATAAATAGTTTACTACATACATTCTATAAAAAAAATACCCTTACTTACTAAACAAATTAACAAAACTTTATAACTATATGCTAACACTAGAACAGTTACCCTTAGAAGAGCATAAGGGTTTACTGATACTTCTATACCAAAAGGGAGACATGGAACTTTTATCCAGTTGGAGACCTATTATTCTGCTGAATGCCAATTTTAAAATCCTAACAAAAATTGTAAGTGATAGATAAACGCACATACTAAATTCTGTTATATACCCCACTCAGGTCTGCTCATTTCCAGGTAGAAAAATATTGGATATCTTAATACTACTGAGAGAGATCATGGAAAAAGGCACAAATAAAGAACTGACTGGTTATTTGCTTAGCCTTGGCCAATCAAAAGCATTTGACAGGGTGCATCATAACTCTCTGTGGCAATGCATGCAAGCATATACAATTCCACTGCACTTTATTTTGTGGTTTCAACTATGTTATAAACAAGCTTGTATATTCCCATTTATTAATGGATGGCTTGGCAACCCATGACAGATTAGAAATGGTGTCAGGCAAGGGTGTCTCCTTAGTCCCATACTGTACATATTAGCGCTTGACCCACTTATACAAACATTTAAAAATATCACCTTGATAATAGAATTATCAGTCTCTAGTCATGATACAGAAATAAAAACTCTAGTTTATGCTGTTGTTATTTGTTTAATTCTTGCAGACCATATATCCAGTATAAATGCCAATCCAATTTTAAAATCCTATTCTGAAATCACAGGCTTTCTGAAAAACTTTCAGAAGAGCCATTGCATACCTATAGGACCCAACTGCCCCAATATTTCAGAAATCATATGAATACCTATGACAAAGGAGCACAGTAAAATACAGGAATATACTTTGGAAATGGAGACCTAGCCCAGTTTAATTGGAAGTGCATGATCAATATTGCCATAGATAGAGCTGCCCAGTGGAACAAGTGATGCATGAGCAAAAAAAACAAATAAACATATTTATATGGTTAAAGCATATCTTATTCCTATATTTTTAAACCCTAGTTATGTTTATCCCACTCCAAAAAGCTTGAAACCACATTATTTAGCTACTTCTACCAATGCATGTGGGGAAGCAGGCTAAACCCCATTAAAAGAGGAATGACTTACTTAGCTACATAATCAGGAGGTTTGAATATAGTTAACCCCTTGGTTTTCTGTTAGAGTATCTTTTTGCATGCTAATATAAAACCCATTTTGTCTGGAAGCTTCACTCTATAGACTTCATGGGTACATAACTAAATTACACACATTGTACAACCATGGGCACTTACTTCCATAATTCATAAACAAACACATATTGCAAATCTACCTCAAAACTTCTACAGCTGTTTAAGTAAACTGAAAATACGGTATGTTACAAAACAATTTCTTCTAATCCACAACAGAAAACAATTTTAAGGGACAATTCAGTCATAACACTATCTAGACAATGCAACCTTTTTAGATAGAAATATCCAAGATACTAATTAAATTGCCTACATGCTTACAGACCCAAGGATTCCACCTCAAATGTGGGATGTTGTCTGGCTACGCACACAAGGCAAATTTAAAGCAAAGAATAATTTGAAACATTAGGATAAATCAGAAAGATATTGCGCCATACATTTATGTCACGACAGTTTGGAAACCATGGATCACCTCTGTTTTGATTGCCCCTTTATCCTACAATTTTGGACCATGATTAGGAATAAATGGAAACAATTTCCACACCATATCATCTCCCCTGATGCTTTGTTTTTAGGAATTCTCCCTCATCATGGTTTTCCTGACAGTGCCAGTGCCATTAGAGTAATACCTGCATGTTATAAATATTGGATCTAGCACACAAGATGCAGACTGTTGCTACAGCAGATATTAATTCAACCAGAACATTTACAATCTATTTTTAGTAGCATTAATGAAAGTAGAGAACAAGAAAAACATACTCATATGCAAGATCTTTATCTTGAAAGGTGGGAAACACTTCATTGGCTGCCTTAATTTTCTATGTGTTATAAAACTGAATGCTTTCCTTATGAACTTGGATTTTTTCCTTTTTAGAATGTATGTATTATTCACATTTTTTTCAATGTTTCTACATGAATTTTACTATTAAACTGTTGTGTACACAGTGGCCCAGATATTCAGACTGTGCCAGGCAGGGGGTCAAGCCTGGGCGCAGCCCAACTGGGATGCGCCAGGGAGTGTGCTGGGCGATATTCAATGGTGCTGTGCCATGGCTCAGCACCATTGAATATGGCAACATGGCCACCCACATTGTGCATGGTGCAGTGGCACTGCACCAGCACAAGTGGCAAGAGAGGAGAAGGGGGATGCGCCAGTGCAAGTGAGGTTGTGCTAGGTGCAGGAACCACAATATTCAGCGGTGGATATGCAAATGGGCCCATAATGCATGCAAGGCACAACTGGGGCCATTAGCATGTCATTATGGCCCCATTTGCATGCAGGTGCACCAATCCCTGGCGACTTGCACCTGGCACCCTGCCATGCTGCAGCCATTGGGGACCAACGCCCCCTGCACATCACGCAAAGTACCCCAATGACTGATCGTAGGCATATGTAAAATAGAAACAATTTTAAAGTATCCCTGGTGGTCCAGTGGATCTCTTCCAGCCCAATTGCAGGTATATGTATAAGAAAAAGATTCTAAAGTATCCCTGGTGGATAAGTGGACCGCTTCCAGCCCGATCGTGGGCTTTTTATGTGGAAAAAACCCTGGCAAATAAGACAACTCTGTTCCCCAGTGCTGCATGTATGTGCTGGACTATGCTGGTGTACCCCAATGGGGGACTGGAGGTGTGTGCTGTATGGCCACACTGCCAGTTATTTAATACTTTCATATGTATTTATCATTGTGTTGACTAGGTAGCCATAGTGGGCTATGGCTCATAGTCAGCAGTAGGACTGACCCGGAGCCACTATATGCGATGATGCAGCATACAATAAATGCATACAGTGTACAAAAACACACAATTCATGTATATCAATGCATTTGGTTTGCTGCTGCAAGTGTAGTTTTAGCTCTGTCATATACTGTGCATGATTGCTAGCGTCCAAGCACTGATGAGGCATTGTATTCCACAGTTTGGATGCCTGTGCATATGGAGTGGTCCAGGGTGGCTGTCTATCCTTGCTGCTTCCTCATTGGCTACATACAGCCTAGTTCACTGTTGCTGCTGTGTCCATGCCCCCATCCTTGGTTGCCTAGAGTTAACAATACCTTTCCATAGGCAGTAATTTGCACCACGCTACATGTCATCCTAACACACACTGTGCGACACTATAGTTTTGAATATACTGTTGCACCTGTATGCATGTCCCCACCCCTCACTTTGCACCACACATATATTTTCATTTAGCTCCAGTGCTAAGACATTGCCCCGGTGCTATTTGGCCTTTTGGATATAGCAATCTGGCACAAATGTGGAGCAATCGTGGTGCAATCAGTTTGTGCCCAGTGCAAAGTTTTGAAAATCTAGGAGATGGTCAGATATTTCCTGAAATGTCTGTGATATTTCTAGAGACATTTTCTGCTTTCTGCAGTTCCACAGTCAGGGCAGCGGAGAGTGACACTTTCGAAATTTCACAAAACATCTGGAAATATTTGCCCATGTCTCTGGATACTACTATAATTTGTACTGTGAAGATGCAATTAATAAAAGATCAAAAAAGGAAAGGAGAACAAGGGAGGAAAATGAATCACTACAATTATTGAAGAGAATTATATAAAACATGACTAAAGGATAATACTTTATCTGAACTGCATTATTACTGCTTAATAAATGCTTAATTATTTGACAATAATGTACAATTATTGCTAATACTAAGTAACATATCAACAAATGTCCATATTCATGGCAGCTTTGAGTAAATGGATCATTTAATGAGTAAAGCTAGGGCAAGAATAAGCCATAAGGCAAAATACCCCAGCTTCCTAAAATAAATTACCACCGGGTGATCTGTATTTTATTGATTATGTTACATGTTTTTTCGAGTTTTAAGTCACATCTTGTTGTGTATCTCTAACACATTCTGTTGTGCGCTGACCTGTGTGCTGCCTCCATTCCACAAAATCAGGCTCTCATTAATGAAGATGTCTTGTCCTGAAGGAGCATGAGAGTCAAAGTGTCCAACGTGCACATACTTGGTAATAATTCCATCAAGGGATACCTGCCAGTTTAGTATGTCATATATTGCAGGAGGGTCTCCATTCACATCAAAAAATATCTTCTCACCTGTACTACCCTCAAAAAATACATTCTTCACATAATGAAGGAGCTGAAGACAAACAGAAATTTACACTGGTACTAAGTGATAGGTTGTGCCACAGTAAGACATGTCAATCGATAACTCTTAGTAACTCAAATTAACAATGTTACAAGGGTGCTGAGTGATAGGTTGTACCATTTCATGACAAGTCAACCAGTAACTCTCAGTAACTGCAGTTAGCGATGTTAATCTTATCACTTTTGAACGCATAATAAACATTGACTTTCTGGTGATATAATTACTGTAAAACCTTGTTTATCTGAACCCCTTGGGGGACATCCGACTAGGTTGGATACACTGGAGCTAGAATAAACTGAGGTATCATTAAAATGACAGTAAGGGAATGGCAAGTGAGTGGTACAGAGTGACAACTGGGGCTAGATAAATTAAAAGAACTGTGTTTTATTCAGACAAATTAAAATGTTTTAAAAAGACTCAAGCAATACAGTACTGTGTATTATTGAAAGTTATCAGAGACTTTTGTTTCTAGTGATCATACAACTTTTGGCAGGGTCTCTGCTGTTTTGCTCTCAGCCGCATAACCTGTGATGGCTCAGAATCAGACTGCCTTTCTATGTAAGGTATGTATTTGCTGACCAGATCGACTGCCTCTGAGTATGTTGACTGCACAGGGGGGTTACTGTTTTCTTTTTCCTCATCAGTATCTTCCACCTATGCCTCTGTGCTTTCCTACTTCTGCATCAATTCAATAATCACTTCATCAGAAAGTTGACTGTGTCCCAAGTCCCCCACATCACAATTCTCCCACTCTTCAGTTGTGTCTTTGGATAGTGGGCTAGGCAGCAAAGTAATAAGTTTCTGCAGGTCATCATCACAGTCTGTAGGGGGCGAAAGATCAAGCTGATCAGGGCAGGACTGTGCAATATGATTGAATCCCACCTTTGATCCATGCCTTATGTATGGTTTCTTGCTGCACCAAGTCCCAAGCCTCTGCACACATGTACACAATGTCCTTAAGTGATAGTGCTTTTATTATAGCACTTGTAGGTAACTGTTGGTTTGCCTCTGACAGCACAGAATGGAGCAGTTTTTTTTTCCTGTACCGCGCTTAAAAATTTCTAAGATGCCCTGATCACAGGGAGGCAGTTTGCTTGTGATGTTTTCAGGGAAGAACATGCATTTTATAAAACCATCCCTCATCCTCACACCGGCAAGTTCTGACTGAGCAGGCAAGTTATCCACAAGCAGAATGGCAGCAAGTGCAGTCCTTTGCTCCCTAGATAGTAGGTTAGGCAACAAAACAACACATTTGTGCAAGTCTTCATCACAGTCTGTAGTTAATGGTCTCAGAATGCTTAGCTGTATTGTTAGGGGTAAACATCAAATTGTACTGGGGTAATACTGTACCCCTGTACAATTCCTTGGTGAGACCAAACCTGGAGTACTGTATGTAGTTCTGATGCCCTCATTTAAAGAGGAACATTATTCTACAGGAGAGTCTAGAGGAGAACATCAAAGATGGGTCATAGACTAGGGGAAAAATCCTATAAAGAGAAGCTTTGGCAGCTGAACATGTAGCCCCTGGAAGATAGAAGGGACAGGGGGTCAAGACTTAGGCCTTTAAATATTTGAAGGGGATCAATTAGGTAAGCACAGAGGGTTTGCTCAAATTGGAAGGGGAAGGGACTACAAGTGGTCACAGCCTAAAACTGGATGGGGGGAGTACAGAGGGAAGGGGAGGGGAGGTGAACAAACTCTACTTCATGGATGGGGTGATGGCACCTTGGAACGTGCTACCAGAGGAACTGACACAGGTGGAATCATTCGATGGATTTAAGAAGGGTTGGGACAGGTTCATGGGCAAGATGCAGGTAGGGAGTGAAGTGAACTGAAGGTGATCTCAGAAAGAGGAACCAGTGATCAAGGGAAGGATGGGGGGGCAGCAGCAGAAGAATAACTGTGAGCTGCATCTCGGGCAGACTTGATAGATCATAAGGCCTAATCTGCTGGCAACTAGTATGTTAGTATATTAGATGGCCCTTAACCTGGGGCATGAACTGCTGTTTGAACCACCTGGAGAATACCGAACTGTCCATTCAAGCATTCTGTTGTGCCTCATAATGCACTGGTAGGACACTCATATTGATGTGCTTAAAACAATGAGGCTAGCGAGATTTGCCCAACAGAACCAGCTTAAGTTCATGTGTCCTGGCAGCATTACCACACCCCAGGATGGTGACCCGGTATTTTGCTTTTTTGAAACTGGAAGCCTCTCTACCCCTCCCCCCGTGTGCTAATGTGTGACCTGGCAAGCAGCACCTAAAAAGTCTGGTCTTGTCCACATTGTAAATTTGGTCTGGTCTGGGGTGAGGCCCTTAGCTTCAACAACATCCAAAAGTTTTTAATAAATGGCGAGATCTCCTGCTCAGCAGTGCTGAGCCGCTCACCACAGAAGTGCAGATGGCAAATTCCATGCCTCCGCTTAGTGTGTGCTAACCATCCCTAACTGTCTGCAAAGGGGACAGTGTTGTCCAGGCAAGAGTGAAACATCAGTGTCTTTTATTTTTAGAAGGGGACTAGAAAGTGGTGTTTCCTTCTCAAGTTCTTGAAGGAACCACAAATATAAAGCAGAGTCCTGCTGCTCATCCTTGCAGGAGAACATTTTCAGCACCTGGTGCCATCTCCATTGTCAGTGCAAAAGTTTCAGACATTCCTTTGCAGACTTTATGTCAGTTATGGTGGACTTACCCACCTCATATTCACCTGTAAGAATGGCTGCCCTTTCACTGTTCTCAGGGTGCTCCATGATGCAGATTTTCTGAGCAACATTAAAGACAACACACTTTCTTTTGTCTGAAATCTCTGAAAACATTCCGACACATGGTGAGGTTTAATGTTTGAATGTGTTAATTGATGTGCTTAAGTACTGTAGTTGAGATTCACTGGTAATCAGTGCCAGGTGTGAAGAATGTTAATCAGAGTACTGTAGTTAATGGGAAAGGGAACTAGCAGATTACACTTGTTAATTGTGGGGGACAAAGCAAGTGTCCATTAGACAGGGAGGTTGGATGAATGGGGGTTGGATAATTAGGGCTGCACTGTACTTAAGACCAGAGGGATTGTGATACTGGTATCATGATATCTACAGTTATAACAGAATCTATTACTGAACATCACTACATATGTAGTATGCATCAACTAACTCAATCAGTCAATCAATTTTTATTTGTTAGGCACCCAAACCCAGAGGCTCTGGTGCTGTACAATAAAATAAAATAAAACAATACAATTACATACATAAAATCATCATAAATTATTACAATTTTAGCAAGAGGGATTTTAGAAGGTATCAACAGACAATAAAAAGATGTCAGCAGGGAATGCCAGCTTAAAAAGGAGCGTCTTTAGGCCCCTCCACCACAGGGGCTTCTCTCAAAGGTCTTGTCAGGAAGTTCCAGAGGACCAGGGCAGCCACCCTGAATGAACAATCACCTGAGGTTTTCAGCATGGTCCTCGGAACCTCTAGGAGGCCCTTGGTTGGGGAACAAAGAGAACTGGCAGGGATGACGGGGGTAAGAAGGTCTCACAGGTAGGCAGGGCCAGATCTGTATAGGGTCTTATAGGTGAGCAAGCCCACCTTGAAGAGAACTGTCCACCTGACCAGCAGCCAGTGCAGACCCTGCAGGACTGATGTCACATGACAAGACCTAGACTGTCCCATCAGCAACCTGGCCACTGCATTCTGCACCACCTACAGCTGACAGAGGTTCTCTCCACTGACCCTGAGACAAACAGCATTACCGTAGTTGAACCTGGATGTTACAAAGGCATGCACTAGTGAAGGCAGATCTTAGGGCAGAATTAGGGGTTTAATCAGGGTGATGTTTCTTAAGTGGTAAAAAACACTTTTGATGACAGCAGACACCTGAGCATCAAATGTCAGCTTGTCATCAAGGACAATGCCCACATTCCTCATCCCAGAGAACACCATCAATGGGACCGGTCCCACGATCAAGCCTGTTAAATTTCAGAGGCATCCCCATCACATAGAAACATAGAAACATAGACTTTGACGGCAGATAAGGACCGCTAGGCCCATCTAGTCTGCCCATTTCCCTACCTACAGGATAGGCCGCAGATCCTAGTTAACCAACAGCCTATATCTTCCTGCCCCCCACAAGAATTGCCTTATGTCTGTCCCATGCATTCTTGGATTCTCCCACAGTTTTAGACCCCACAACCTCCTCAGGAAGGCTGTTCCATGCATCCACCACCCTCTGTGTGAAATAAACTGAAATCATGCCCATGACCTGGCTCCATTACCAGTACCTTCATCTTGTCTGGGTTAAGTCTCAGACAGTTAGAGTTCACCCAATCCTGGATCTTGGTGAGGCATTTATTCAGCACATTGATGGCATAAACTGTCCCTTGTGCAAAAGACATGTACAGCAGAATATAATCTGCATAGCAGTGAGAACTCAGAGTATATTGTATAATGAGCCTGCCCAAAGGAAGCATGTATGCTGTGAACAGCAGCAGTGATAGGATCGAACCCTGAGGAGCTCCACAGGTCAGCGGTATTGAGAAGGAGGAAAAATTCCCCGAAAGGACTCAAATCAGTTGATGACAAAACTGGTGAGTCCATAATACTCTCTAATGCAATCCAACAACACAATGTGGTCCACGGTGTCAAATACTGATGACAGATAGAGGAGAATGAGAACTGACTGTTCCCCTCGATCTCTAACTCTAAGCAGATAATTATGCACCCTGACTAGCGCCACCTCTGTACTGTGCCTCAACCTAAATCTAGAATAGAATGTCTTGTAGATGTCAAAGGCTTCCAGATGCTCTTTGAGCTGCAGAGCCACTATCTTCTCCACAACCTTCCCCAGGAATGGGGGGGGTTTGAGATGGGCCTATAATTCTCCAAGATGTTGGGGTCGAGAGATGTTTTTTTTCAAAAGGGGATTCACCAGTGCCCCCTACAAGGCATCAGGGAAGACCTCCTCTGAAAGCAAACACCCAGCTATCTTGGTGAACACTTGACCAATAGCCTCAAAGCAGCACACTGAGAGATGTGTTGAACTAGGGTCCAGTTAACAACAAGTTGGCCAAGGCTTCAAAATTTCCTTGGAGATTTTGGCCACCCCCACCATTCAAAACTCTACCCAGACAATGGGAGTGCCTCTGCTCCACCCAGGCCTACTTGAACTATACCCGCTGGTAGGATCCTGGCCTGAATAGAGGATACCCTCTCAGAGGAGAACAGAGCAAACTCTTTGCAAAGTGCTACTGAAAAGGCTCTTTTCGTCTGTAGACAGGATGAAGCAATCTGTCCACAGTCCAAAAGAAGAGAGCTGGTCTGTTCCTGCCTGTGACAATCTCCCTCAACAGGAACTCTGCCTTCTTACAGTCAATTGCCATTGATAATCAACATAGAGATCTCTCAAAATCAGTCAATCCTCTTCCGATGGAATCCTCCACCAGCAACGCTCCAATCTCTGACCCATGGTCTTCATCACCTTGAGATCCCTGTCAAACCATAGAGGTCTCAGCTAAGAGGACCTTGGTCATATATGGACTGGTGCAATGGAATTGAGTGCTCTGGAGACAGATCCATTATAGAATGCCACTGCATCGCCCAAGTTAACTGCACAAGCAGCATTAATACTGGAAAAATCATCTACTGCCATCAGTCCCTCTGGGGACAATCCCCTTAAAGGTCAATAGCAGATCATCTCAACAGGGTAGGGACTATCGGGGGGTCACAAATGAGAATTTGACCATACTACACTGTGGAGCAGGGGAAGTCTATACAACCACTGTCAATGGTGGAGGAAAAGATTTCACACATTTACTATACTGTAGTTCCATACTTCCTTACACTGAGATTCAATTAGAGACCCCAAAAGACTACTTAAAGCATATGAATCAGATTTTTCTCAGGCTACATCCAACCTTGAACAGTTCTGCAAACAGGCTTTTAGTATCAGCTTAGGATAAGACAATTAGGTTGCAAGAAGAGAAACATTCAAACAAGACCATAAAATTGGCATAGAAAGTGCAGAAAAATATCATGAGAAACTGTTCTATAATACAAAGAAAAATAGACCTGACAATATGTCTCTTATTGTTACCTATAGCCCCATACTATTACCCCTCCAAAACATTACAAATAAATTATAAACCATGGTCAAGTAAAGATAGTAAGCTAAGATGGCTATTCCCTAACCCACCAGTTAAAGACTACAAACGTACAAGCCTGTCCATATACTGTACTGATCTGAAACAAAAAACTCCAATTAAACTGGGGTAAGAAACCAGAAGAAACAGTGCTCTGAAACAACACAAGATACAAAATGTGCACCTATATTTACTTAAAAAAAACCATCTGGACAGCCCAGAACAAAGTACTATAAATACATGGATCATGAATCTGTATTAGTAGAAGGTCGAATATTGTGATTGTAGTTGCCTTTTGATGGTAATGGTAAAGAGCTGAGATTGAAATGTATGTATTTTTGAATGTTATAGAAGCCAGAAGGGGAAGGAAGCATATTCAATTCAATTCCTTACAGTAACTGGTAATTGCTGTTTTTCTTTTAGACTTGGATTGTGGGCTTTGGTGACACAGTACTTTCTTTGTTGTTTTACTAAGAATTGTTTTCGGGCTATTGAGGATTTAAAACGTAGTGGTGGTGTATTCTTTGCTGTCTTTGGTTGCTGCAAATTTTTGCGCCCCCTTCCCCCAACTCTTGATTATATGCACTAAAGTTAAACCTGATTGACAGGACAACACCTGGTATAGCAGGGGGTGTGGAGTAGGAAGGGCATACTAGGAAAGGAACAGCAGCAAGCAAAGAGGTGACTGTTCTCTCAGTGGAAGGGAAGTAAATGCAAATCTAGGAGCTTTCATTATTACTTCTTCGCATTGTTATTGCATTGGGGAAAGGAGGAGTAGGAGTTTGAAGAAGGTTGTGCAATGGCTACTTAAAGTCTGTTTTTGAGTGTGGATAGGAAGGATAGGAATATAAAAAGCAGTTGCTCAATATATCTAAATGTGTACAACAAAGGAGGTAAGGGAAATAAAGAAAATGTTTTGCACTGATAGAGGAGGGAGAGGGGAGACTTGAGGGAGTGTTTGGTATCCTGCATCTGGAAGGGTGGGGGGTCGCTGGTGGGCAACGATAAATGGTAGGGTGGTAGGTTGCAATAACTGCGGTGCACCAATCTTTCTAAAATTGTCTGGAGTGTGGAGGATGTTTAGTGCAACCACATAGAAAACTTAGAAAGGAGATTGAGGATCTGCAGGAGGAATTAAGACAGGCAAGGCAGATTGGGAGTGGGTTTAGCCCAATACTGAGGGAGGAAGAAGGGGAGATGAGGGAGGGCAATTTGGCCAACAGTGGTGAGGAGAGGTCAGAAGAAGGAAGCAGAGACAAGGGGCCCAGGCCAGGAAGAACAATTGCTAGGAAACCAGGTCAGAGACAAAAGACAAATGAAGGAGGAGATAGGGACTTATGAGGGAGGTGAAGAAGTGGCAAAAGTCATGGAGTGGAAAGGAGAGAACAGGTTACTAGTGAAGAGAGAGGGAGGCATTTGTGAAGGGCCTCAGAAAATAGTTTTGTTTGCTAGAGAGGAAGAAGGTGGAGGAGGGAAATGATGAAATTAGAGGAGTAATTGATAAATGCCTCGACCAAACTGGAGCAGGGGGAAGTTCTGCTGGGAGAATTGCAACAGGGGTGAAAGGGGGAAATAATGTGCAGGAGGAAGAAGAGAAGCTGGAAATGAGAGAGGGGGATGAATGGAAGCAAGCAGGGAGTAAGAAGGGTGGAATCTTAGTGTTGGGCAACTCAGTACTAAGAGGAGTTAGGTGGGGTAGCAAAGGGGAGAGGCATAGTCACATTTGGGTGGAGGCCATTCCAGGAATGACAGCGGAAAGGGTGGGACAGTCTGTTCTGAAATATGTTAGAAGGGGTAGGGACAAGCCTCATTTAATTATACATCTTGGGACAAATGACTTGGCTGACAAGACAGTAGATACAGTCCAGAGGAGGTTTGAGGAACTAGCACAATTATGTGAGGGGGCCGGAAGATCAGTAACTTTTTCAGAGATACTTCCGGTGCCAAAGAAGCACAACAAGAAAGCTGAGAATAGAGGAATTTAATGGATGGCTAAGAACCTGGTGTTGTGCTAAAGGATATGGGCTGTTGGGGTGGGAGGACCTGGGAGGACAGTAGTCTCTATGCCAAGGACAGACTACACTTGAGTGAGGAAGGAAAGAAAGTGTTGAAACAGAGGATGGAGCAGTACATAGAGGAAGTTGGGAATTTAAACTAGGGGTGGGGGTGGCAGTTGGGAAGAGAAATGCAGAGACCACAGGTTGGGAAACCATATGAGCTTACCCCATAACAGTGACAAAGGACAAATGGCAGTACTGTTGGTGATGCTAGGAAAGAGGACAGGATGGGAGGGAGAAAAGGGTGGAAGGTGGTTATCCTTAATGCTAGGAGCCTGAGGAGGAAAACTGCAGAGTTACAGGTTCTCATGGCAGAGGAGAGGTGGACATTGCAGCCATCAGCCGGGAAACATGGGCCACCCAATACAATGACTGGGACCTGTCTGTACCAGGGTACAGGTTATTTCTGTGAGGACAGGGTGATTGGGAAAAGGCGGGGTGGTACTATATGTGAAAGAAGGACTGAAGTGTGTAGGGAGGAAGGGAGGAGGGTAGTACAGAGTCACTTTGGATGCAAATCCAGGATTCCAAGAAGGATTCCTAGAATGGGAGTGGTGTACAGGCCACCATCTCAGACGGAGGAGTTAGACAGGGAACTAAGCGACAGATCAGGAGGACCTGCGAGAAGGGTAGTGTGGTGATTGTGGGGGACTTCAACATGCCAGGAGTGGACTGGAGCACCCCAACAACCAGGAACAGAAGGGAGCAGGTACTCCTGGATGCCTTCCAGGACAGCTTTCTGTTGCAAATGGTCAGTGAACCAACCAGGTTAGGAATACCCTTGACCTTGTGCTGGCAAATGGGGACTTTGTGAGAGAACTTACAGTGGAGGAACCGCTGTCAGGGAGTGACCACCACTCAGTATGGCTCACATTGGATATGGGCAAGGAAGGAGTGGAATCTTGCACAATAGTGTTGGACTTCAGGAGGGCCGACTTTGGGAGGATGGGGAGGGGTAAAAGGCCTGCCATAAATTCAACCCAATATGGACACTAACCAGAGGTGGGAGCTCAAAGCTTGGGATAGTGAGGCAACCAAATCTGCTGCAAAGCCCAGAGCAAGAAGGCTAGGAAGAAACCGATCTGGTTGAGCAAGGATATCATGGAAAAGGTAAGGAGGAAGAGCTGCCTTTAGGAAGTATACAAGAAAACAGGGAGGGAGGACAGGGAGGAGTACTTGACAGAATCGAAGGAGGTGACAAGGGCAGTAAGGGCCAAGCATCTACGGAACTCAGGCTGGCACAAGGCATTAAGAAGGGAGGAGGACTTTCAAGTACATCAGGGAGAAAGGAGCTGTAAGACCACATAGTAAGGATTAGGAAGGAGGGGGTTGGGTGGAAAGCAGGGTGTGATAAGGCGGAAGCACTAAATGAGTACTTCTGCTCAGTATTTACTAAAGAGAATAGGGGGTGACACCCAAGGTGGGAGAAATGGCAGAAGCAGGGGGGAAGTGGTGACAGATGGGGAAATCATGGAGAGCAGAGTTCAAGAGGGTTTGAAGGCACTGAGGGTGGACAAGGCACCAGGCCCAGATGGCATCCACCCCAGGGTACTGAAAGAGCTGGCAGAGGTCCTTGCAGGACCTTTGGCAGACCTATTTAATGCCTCACTACATTTGGGGTGTGTACCTCAGGACTGGAGGATGGCTCATGTGGTGCCCCTCCACAAGAGTGGCCCCAAGGATGAACCGGGAAACTACAGACCAGTGAGCCTCACATCCATCGTGGGTAAGCTAATAGAGACTATCCTGAAGGAGAGGCTGGTGGCCCTCCTAGAGGCCAAAGGACTACAGGACAGCAGACAGCATGGCTTCATACGTGGCAGATCCTGCCAAACCAACCTGGTCGAGTTCTATGACAGGGTAACTAGGCAACTGGACAGGGCCATGCAGTGGATGTCCTGTATCCGACTCCCAGTAAGCATCTGACCCAGTGCCACATGGAAGGCTGGGAAGGAAGTTAGTAGGCACAGGGGTGGGTGCAAAGCTGGTGAGATGGGTAGGAAACTGGCTGCAGGGAAGGCAACAGAGGGTGGTGGTGGGTGGGAGCTCACACCCAAGGGCAGTGACGGCGGTGTTCCACAGGGCTCGGTGTTGGGACCAGTGTTGTTTGGGATATTCATTGCAGACATATCATGGGACATCAAGAGCAAAGATCAGTCTGTTTGCTGATGATACCAAGGTGTGGCGCGGTGGTGGATGACCCTAGGGGGATGGCAGGGGTTGCAGGATGATCTGGTAAAGCTTGAAACCTGGTCAGACACTTGGCAACTGGGCTTTAATGCCAAAAAGGGCAAGTTGCTGCATTTTGGGATAAAGAACCCAAGGAGGAGTTACCAGCTAGGGGGAGTGCAGCTAGCCCAGACAGAGGAGGAGAAGGATCTGGGTGTGCTCATTACAGGGTCAATGAACAACTCGGCACAATGTAGGGAAGGCAGCTGGAAGGCCAACAAATTGCTGGGTTGTATTGCAAGGGGGTATATCCTCGAGGAGGAGGAGGTGATTCTGCCACTGTATAGGTCGTTAGTTAGACCACACCTGGAGTACTGCGTGCAGTACTGGCATCCATATCTGAAGAGGGACATTAAGTTACTGGAGGGGGTGCTGCAGAGCAACAAAGATGATCAAGGGACTGGGGGACTTATCATACGAGAGGAGGTTGAAGGAGTTGAACATGTACTCACTGGAGGAGAGGAGAGACAGGGGTGACATGATTGAAACCTTTAAATACATGAAAGGAATAAACAAGACAGGTACAGAGGGACTGATCAAAGTAAGGTAGGGGAGGGACACCAGGGGCCATGATATGAGACTGGAGTGAGGAAGGTTCAGGAGGGAGATGAGGAGACACTTTTTTACAGAAAGGGTCGTGGCTGGGTGGAATGCGTTACCTGCTGAAGTGGTATACAGTGGACTGCTTCAAACGAGGATGGGACAGGACAAGGGGAGGGTTAATAAAGGGGAAGGGTGGAAGAGAGCAGGGTTTGACCTTATCATTGTTTTACTAGCCCTAAACCTAGTGCAAATTGGCCAGGGCTAGTGCAGCTAAACCTCTACTTGTCCGTCTTGACTAGTGCAGGTTTTTCATGGCTGTTAATGAAGTTGAAAAAGTCCCTGCTTTAGCAGGCTGTAGTCCTTTTGCTAATCTCCCTCAGTGTTCCAGGTGGTCTGGTGTGATTAGCAGCTCATTAAGATCTGCAATTATCTGGCAGTTCAAGAGTGGGATCCAACAAAGGACTCAATGTGAGTCATTATCATTCAATTGTTAGGACATTCAACTAATGTGCACGCTGTGATCAAAGGTAGAGTGGTTAAGTCACCAGCTTCCAGTTTTCTGAACTTGTCTTTGATTTGTCCCACAATATTAAGACCAGTGTGCCTCATTTCACAACCTTTTGAGTGTCTGTATCCAATACTGATGTGACAGAATCCTATGATGAATACATGGTATACCCAATCAAGTGGTCTATCCGCTCTAAGCTTTCTCTGTACACCACTGCAGACTAGACTCTGAAGTGGCCATCCATAGACCCATAGCTGCCATTATTGACTGGTGTAGAGATCCACAGCTCCTCTTAATGGATCACACCAGTCAATGTCATCCATGCAGTAGCGCCCTTATACCACCAGCATGTAATTTTATCCTAAAAACAATGCTTTGGAGCATGTATGGTACAAAGCAAAAACTTAGTAAAATATATAATTTGGAAGGTTAAACTAGGTATTCCTGGTGTGCATAGATCATCCTATATAGAAAGAGAAGTAAAACAGCATCATACCTGTATACTGCTCCCCCTTTGACTGATGAAAGGAAACTGTTATGAAAAATCTGTTGTTGTTAGGGCAGAGCATGTTAAATCAATACTTTTGTGCCTGGTATGTATAAACAGATATGTCAACATTTCTTACATCCCAAGCTTTCTGTGTTTAACTCTCTCCAAAGAAATCCAAGAACTGCCCCTAGCTCACTTCGCAGTGTAAGAAAACTTCCAGAAGTGCAGGTCTGGTTAATCACAGGATGGGGGATGAGAGTGTTTTTCTCTTCTTGAATCTGTTCATTGCCCTGCAGGTCAGGGTGGGACTGTGGTGTGGTGCATGATGATGATGATGATGGTTATGTGTGCACTAAGCTAGAACTGCTTGAGTGAACATTTGCTATTATGGTATTCTCTGGTTTGGTGGGGAGGGGGTGAAGAAAGTGGAAGCAAGGGGCACATGGTAAAACAGTGGGGGTACACACTGCATGTGCTTATATTGCAGTCTTTTTTTTTTTTTGCAGGGGCAGGAAGCAATGTAGGAGCAGGATAAATATGCAATGATCAGTATTTCTTGGCTTGTATTTTTCCTGTATAATCAATTAAATTTTAACATTATTGTGGGCTAGTGCAACCATCTGCGGGCTAGTGCAATTTTTAATTAGCTTGTCTGGCTGGCTAGTGCAAAAAAAAGTTAAGGTTGACCCCTGGAAGGGAAGGGCAGCTGCAGAATAAGGGGTGCTAGCTGCACATTCGAGCAGACTTGATAGACCTCTAGGCCTTTATCTGCTGGCAAATTTCATATGTTCATATGTTCGTATACACATGTAAATCAGACAATGTGGATCACATCACTGAATGCAAAAACACTCAGAAGGCTGACCCATTAGTGCAGCGGTGGCACTACCACTTTTGATACCAGTTACCTGGGATCAGGAACACTCCTGGGTCATTGGATGCCAGCTTGGGGTAGGAGCAAGCATCACAGAAGATATTCTGCTCCCCTGGGGAGGGAGGGTAGTCTCCTCCACCACAACACTGCCACCTTGTGACCACAGGTGGTAGTGTGGGACAAATTGGGAAGAGACGGAGGCAGACCGCAATGTGCTGACATGCTTAACATGTGCAATTCATAATGTGACCCACATGCTGCCTTAGAACCAAGGGAGAGAAAAACAGGACAGTTCCCCTGGCAACAGTCCTAGTAGCACCAGTAAATACAATACCCCCACCACAAATTCTGTTATCCTGAAAAGGGACAGAACACAGAAATCCTTATTGATGGATGTGCCTACACTTGACCTCACCTGGAGAGCTTTCCATGGCACTGCATCAGCCAAGAAAAAAACTGAGGAAAGTGGCATGGGGGGCAGGTGTCACTGACAGAAGGGGATATAAAACAGAATGAAGAAAAAAATGCCTGGAAGGTTATTATGTGTCAGATACCAAATACCCCTTCAAACCAGGGTAAAACTCTTTATTTTATTTGTTTATTCATTTAATTAATTTACCAGGAAAATGGACTGAATCAAAGACCCATTTTCAGCAACACCTGGAGAGGGGAATACAACAGAAATACAAACAACTTTCCAATACATACAATCAAACATATTAAAAAGATCATATTAAATTATACAGTACACAATATGGTCTCCAGACACTTACATTAGCTATTTAGTGTAAGTATGATCTGTACTACAAATTTCAAGTATTATCATAACACAGCAAACGGATTGTGCATTCAAATAGCTTCTTACCACAATTTTAAATGTAGTTTGGGACCATAATTAATCATTGAGTGCTTAACAGTCTTTGAATTTATCCTGTTCTCTTGATAATGTTTTAATGACTTTGCTTGTAAAGTCTTTGTTTTATTAACTCTCCTAAATCTATCATATTGATTCCAGCCCAATTACAGAAGAAAGGGTTCGGAAAGAACTCTTAAAACTGAAGGTGGACAAAGCAATGGAGCCTGATGGGATTCATCCCAGAATTCTAAAAGAACTAAGGGTAGAACTAGTGACACCACTGACTACCCTCTTTAACAAATCATGGGAGGATGGGGTGGTACCGGAGGACTGGAGGAGGGCAGATGTGATTCCCCTTCACAAAAGTGGGAGCAAAGCAGAAGCAGGAAACTACAGACCTGTTAGTTTAACCTCGGTGGTAGGGAAAATGATGGAATCACTTCTGAAGGAAAGAACTGTCGAGTATCTAGATGCCAGAGGGGCACAGGACCCAAGGCAGCATGGATTCACAGTGGGAAGGTCATGCCAGACAAATCTGATAGATTTCTTTGACTGGGTGACCAAAGTAGTAGATCAGGGAGGGGCTGTGGACATGGCCTACCTAGACTTTAGCAAGGCATTTGACACTGTCCACACAAAGATTAATATAAGTTAGCCAGCCTGGGAGTGGGTCCCAAGATGACAGCCTGGGTAAAGAATTGGCTGGAGAATAGGACACAGAGAGTAATAGTAAATGGAGTCCACTCTGAAGAAAGGGGAGTTACTAGTGGGGTACCGCAGGGTTCAGTATTAGGACCGGTCCTCTTCACTGTCTTTATAAGTGACATTGCAGAGGGACTTGAAAGAAAAGTATGTCTCTTTGCAAATGACACAAAGATCTGCAACAGAGTTGATGCACAAGGTGGGGTGGAAAGGATGAGAAGGGACTTGGCAAGGTTAGAGGAATGGTCAAATGTATGGCAGCTTAGATTCAATGCTAAGAAGTGCAAGGTAATGCACATGAGAAACAAAAACCCAGGGGAAGAGTACACAATGGGGGGTGAGATACTAACAACAACAAAAATGGAAAGGGACCTGGGGGTAGTCATATCAGATGACCTAAAGGTAGGCAAGCAATGTGAGAGGGCAGCAAGGAATGCTGGGGGGATACTGGGATGCATAGGGAGAGGCATCACCAGTTGAAAACAGGAAGTTATTATCCCTCTGTACAGACAGCTGGTGAGACCCCTTCTGGAGTACTGCGTGCAGTTCTGGAGACCTAGTCTCCGCAAAGACATAGACAGGATGGAAGCTGTCCAGAGGAGGGCAACTAAAAAGGTGCAGGGTCTGCACTGGAAGACATATGAAGAGAGACTTAAGGAGCTTAATATGTATAGCCTCGAGGAAAGGAGGGAGAGGGGGGCATGATAGAAACTTTCAAGTACCCCAAGGGAATCAGCAAAGTCCAAGAGGGTAGCATCTTTCAAAAAAAGAGGTGTGCAAGAACAAGGGGCACAATTTGAAGATGGGGGGGGGCAGCTCAGAGGTAATTTAAGGAAGTATTTTTCACAGAGAGGGTTGTGGATGCATGGAACGGCCTTCCGGTGGAAGTTGTAGAGTCAAAAACAGTGGTGGAATTCAAGCATGCATGGGACAGTCATAAGGCAATTCTAGGGGTGGGGGTAGGAAGAAGTAGACTGCTGGTTAACTAGGATCTTCAGCTTATCCATTAGGTAGGGAAATGGGCAGACTGGGTGCGCCAAGCGGTCCTTATCTGCTGTCAAATTCTATGTTTCTGTCTTGTAGATCACCTTTGGAGTTTCTGATATCAATGTATTATGTATAAACAGCAGTACGGAATACAATATCTTCTGTCTCACTGTCTCTTTACAGACTTATAGCCTCATACCTTCCCATCAGGGACCACAAGTCAAACTAACTCAGATTGATCTGCACTAAGATCAGACTAACTCAGATTGATCTGCAGTCAAAAAAAAATAAACTCTCTCAGCTTTTGTATTCTCTGCTTCCTAAGCTACCCTGAACCATGCCTGTTCACCTCCAACACATATGCCTCATCCTCATGTCCACCCTGGGGTTCAACTACCATAAGCCGGATACCACCGCATGCCCTTTGTGGACTACACCTTTACATCTTCCAGGAATTGACCATCCCCCCCCACCCTGGCAAGGCACCCTGGACCTCTGCATCCACTACCTAGCCGCCATCCCTTCCCTGCCTCCCACCCTGGCTCCCCCTAGCTCTATCCCCTCTGTGCCTTTCCTACCCTCCAAACCCTGACCATCCCATGCTCCATTTTATTCTTCCCCTTCCCACACCGTGCTCCCAAAAAGTTAACTATCTACCACCCTGTGATCAGATCCTTGGTCCTTCTACTTCTCCTCTCTGGCAATATCCACCCTAATCCAGGCCCTCCCACCTCCAGACCACCCACTAGATCCCCTAGACTACACATTGCCTTCATAACCACATGCAACCTGCCAAAAAAATCTGCAGCTCTTCTATGCTGGGCCACTCTACACCAACCTGACATCATGGCACTAGTTGAAACCTGGCTCTCTAAATCCACTTCTGATACCCTTGTCTCTCTCCCCAGTTACACACTACACCAGGAAGACAGAGTGGGTAAACTGGTGACGGTGCAGTCTACATCAGAGATCACATTATCTGCCATATGATCCTACCACCAAAACTCAAAACTGGAGCACAGGCCCTCACCCTAAAAATCACCTCGGATCCCTCCAGGGGTCCATTTTACCTCACAGTCTCCTACATACCCCAAAGAATCAAATGCCAGCAGTTGCATCCCTCACTGAATACCTCACTACCCTCCTGCACACTGCTGAGCAGATACTAGTTGGAGACCTAAATGTCAACTGGCTTGGCTCCACAGCCACCCCAACTAAGGACACCTTCGCTGCCCTTGACATGGTCCAGCTGGTTATACAACCTACTAGACTTCATCCCACTACAGGTTCCAGCTCCCTCCTAGATATCATTATCTCAAACTGCCCCCACAAAGTCCATGACATAGAAGTACTTCCCAACTTCCTAAGTGACCATTCACCCATACTATTCCTCTGGATCTCCTCCACACCCAAACCCACAGCCCAAACCTCCTTCCTAAGGCATCTCAACCCAGGGGGGTTAAAAAAACTTAAACAATTTCTCCCTCAAATGGACAGGCCCCCATCAACCTAGCCCCCATCATTGATGTTGTGCTCCATCTATTCACCCAGGCTTTCACCAAGGCTTGTCACCTCTGTGCTCCACTCTCCAAACACCGCACTAAGAGACCAAATGCCCCCTGAATCACCCCATTGCTACTCCAAAAAATGAGAGAAAGGGACAATCTATGGCACATAGCTATAGAATCTGGCAGGCTGACTGACAGACAGTCCTATAATGCCACTCGCAATAGGTGCACTCAAGCCATCTGCAAGGCCAAAGCAGACCACTATCAACATACTCTTACCTCCACATGGGGGTCCACACGGACCTTCTGGAGCAATATCAAAGAACTTAATGGGAAATCTTGATCCCCACCTCCGTTCCAGCTCCCCATAGATGACACCAGTTCCACTGACCCACGTACCATAGCAAACTGCCTAAACACCACCTTTATGGACCACAGCACTACCCTCCCCAGCTGTTTCTCTGATCCAGTCCCCGAATCGCAACCCCCAATCTGTCAGCACCCACATTTCCTCCTATGCAAAATATCTACCTCGAAAGCCCACCGTTACCTACAAAAATCACTAAACAGCAATAACCCTGTCAACGACCCCCTAGACTCCAGGCTCCTTTGATTGGTCCTCGATGAGGTCCTAGGCCCACTAACAGACATACTCAACCTGGGGCAATTCTCCCAGTGCCTGGAAGTCAGTCGTCATTACCCCCATACATAAAAACAGTGACAAATCCATACCCAGTAACTATCGATCCATTTCCATTCTCCCCCCAAAGCCTTAGAAAAAGTGGTGGCTACACAGCTCACTGAATACCTAAACAAGAATAACATACTGTGCACTGAGCAACATGGTTTTTGCTCAGGACACAGCACTACCACAGCCCTCCTTGAATTCACAAACTTCCTACACTCCTCCCTAGACTCCAATAACATTACTGGAGCTGTGTTTATAGACCTCTCCGAGGCCTTCAACACGGTTTGCCATCCCCTCTTTCTTGACTCCCTCTACCAAATTGGTTTCTCCCAGGCGCCCTAGCATGGTGTGCCAGTTACCGCTCCACCCGGTCCCAATTCGTCAAAATAAATGGGACCCTATCCAACACCCTACCTGTCCACTCTGGGGTGCCCCAGGACTCCATCCTGGGTCCACTTCTTTTCACCCTCTACCTTAACTCCTTACCTAAGGCCTGCTCCAATAAAATGCTACTTTATGCAGGTGATGCCGTGATCTATGCCTCACACCAAAAACACTCTCCCCTCCAGGACTCCCTTCAACATGTCTTCCACGAGACTGAAACATGGTTCAAAGACCATAGACTGGTCATAAACCTGGAAAAGACAAAATCTATGCTTTTTTCCCACCATCAAAATGTAGCAAATAGTACACCTCTCGCCATCCTCCCCCACACCCAGCATCCCCTTGAACAGGTTTCCACCTACAAATATCTTGGACTTACCCTTGACTCTGCACTTACCTTCCATGAACACATAAATTCCCTAGCAACTGCACAAACACCAGGCTTGGACTACTCTACTGGTACAGGGACTGCTTCCCCCTGGATGGCCTCAGACTTGCCATTACCTCCTCAATACTGTCCCTAGTAGACTATGGGTACCCTGTGTATGGGGCAGCAGATAACTCTGCACTCCAGAAAATTCAGACCACCCTCAACAAGGCATGCAGGCTCCTAACGGGTGCCCCCAGACTCACCCACATCTGCTCCCTCTATTCCTCTCCCAATCTTCTCAACCTCAATGAAAGACTCCAGTGCCAGACCTGCCTAGTGACCAAAAAATTCCCCTCCCGGTCACTCCCCTCCCGGAGTCACAGCCTCTCTCCACCTCGCCACCCACCCCATCATCACCCGCAACTCAGAGAAAGCTATGCTAGCTGTACCCAGGGTAAAAACCACCCTGGCCAAGAGATCCTTCCACCATAGGGCCCCGGCTTGGTTTAATGCACTCCTGGTCATCATCACTGGCACACCCAAGATCTCCCATTTCAAAGTCACCCTCTGCAACCACCTCCTCAATGTTCGCACCAGTAACTGCAACTAGCTTGTGCTCTCAAGCCCACCATGACCCATGCCTCTATCAAAATCCACTTGGACGGCAACCTCACACAACTATTCTTATCTCCTTGTCCTTTTTCTCTGCTATGCCTTTGTAATGATTATTTTCCTTTTTACCAACCTGTATATAATCTATGTTGACAATGCCTGTAAAACCATACATGATGGCTTCCTCTGTCAGTTGTAACTGTTTTCATATTCTGTCCTCCTTGTGACGAGGTATCTTTGTAAATGAGCCACAATGCTCAAAAGTTGTAAAATCTGATATTTCAAATAAATAAACAAAAATAAAAGTCCCAACAATTTTATACATACCACAATGATGTTCTTGTTTTCTTCAACCAGTTGCAAATCTTAAAATATTATTAAATATAACCGTATATCTGTGTAATAATGTATGTGGCATATTTATCAAAGGTAGTGAATTATACTCCCAAAGCTGGCAGTAACACTTGACCTTCACGTCCCATATATGGTGACCTCTGCTGGCCAGTTGGCTTTTACAGCCTGACTACCAAAACTATGGAACTCCCTGCCTGTCAACATTTGGCACGCTCCCTCCTCTCAGCAACTCAATTCCCTCCTCAAAGGGCAATTCTCCACTAACTGCTCATGCTACCTAGACTCGCACTAGTCAAGGGCCAGCTCTCCAACTTGCTCCAACTGTGGTTTACTCAAAAAGTTTAGCTATGACCCTGTTAGTTGTCATTGCACCTTCTACCAATCACTCCCTTATCAACTCAGATTTTCTGTTGCTTGCTGTATACATACTGTATATATTTTTGTATATATCTTTTGTATATATTCTATGAAATTTCTGTATTTTGTATTTCTGTATTTGATATGTATCCTCCCATCCCCAACACCCCCAAGGATTCATCTAGAATCAAGCAGTACTCTGCTCAGTATGCCTTTCCCGGTAAAACTTTTAAATAAATAAATACATTTTCTATCGTTCTTGTTGCTTTTCCAGATCTGGAATCTGTGAGACTTTTGTCCATAATGCTTGCCGATTAATTAAAATAGTGTAGTTCTATCAGATAGGGTACCATCAAGATTTCTTTTAAAGGTATTCATACTAGTGCTTTCTATCACTGGTGCAGGCAGTTGGTTCCAAGTAGTAATGACCCAAATTGTGAACCAGTTTTTCCAGATATTTGAATTTCATTTTGGTAGTTCTAGTTGGAGTTTATGTCTTCTATTACTGGTCCAGCTAGATCTAAGGTTTATTCCTAGATCTTTCCTTAGTGCTGTGTCACTGATAATTTTATACATCATACATAAGTCCCCTCTTAATCTTCTATAGTTTAGCAAGTAAAGATTTAATGATTCTAATCTTTTGTTATAAGCCATATGTTTTACTTCTGCCACAGATTTAGTGGCCCTACGTTGCGCTCCCTCTATTCTAATCACATCCTTCCTTTTCTGGGGGGGGGGCACACATCTGGACTCCATACTCCAGGTGTGGTCTAACCAGGGATCCATACAGTGGCATCAACACCTCCTTTTTTCGACTTGATATGTGTCTCAATATACAATTCAAGGTCTGGTTTGCTTTTTTAACTTGTTCTTTGCAATGCTCACTGAACTGCAAACTAGAAGTGACTTTTACTCCTGAATTTCTCTCAGCATTTGTGTCCATCAGGATCTTTGTCCCCATTGTATACTGATATTTCTTAGTATGGGGACCCAGGTGCATGATCTTACACTTGGAGACGTTAAGTTCCAATTTGCTATGTATAGTCTATGAATATGTGTCATCTATAGCTCGTTGTAATGCAGAAACTTCATTATCATTGGTTACTAAAGCATCTATTCTGCAGTTATCAGCAAACTTAGACATTCATACTGTATATTGGGGTATTCTATTGTCAAGATAAAAATGTAAATATTGAAGAGAGAAGGTCCCAGGACCGATCCCTGTGGTACCCCACTTGTTACAGCTGCCCAGTCAGACACCTCACCTCTAACCACAACTCTCTGCCTTCTCCCTGTTAACCAATCAGATATCCAGCTTATAATATTGGTATTTACTCCTGTCTTTATTAATAATTCTATTAGTTTCATATGTGGCAGTTTATCGAATGCCTTAGCAAAGTCCATGTAAATTACATCAACTGCATTGTGTGCATCTAACTCATAGTTGACTCTATCATTAAAGGTCAGCAAGTTTGTCTGACAATATCTAGACTTAGTAAATCCGTGTTGTACAGGACCGTTTAACTTATTTTCTTCAAGATATTCCATGATAATATTTTTCAAAATTCCCTCCATGGTTTTACTTATAAGTGATGTAAGGCTAATCGGTCTAAAATTAGCTGACTCTGTCCTAGGACCCTTTTTGTGGATAGGGACCACCATAGCTGTTTTCCAATCTTGAGGAACTTTACCAGAGCCTAAGGATGTTTGAAATAAATAGGAAAGTGGGGGTGTTGGGGGGTAGGTAACTCATAGAGTATCCTCAAATGTAAATTGTCTGGACCACAGGATTTATTAATATCCAGTTTTTTTAGTCTTTATTGCACCTCCTCTGATTTTATGATGATATTCCCTGGTATAGGGTCCCATTTATAATTTGAGAGGTAATTGTTACTAGAATTGAAGACTGAACAGAAATAATTATTCTGGATATTAACAGCTTCACTTTCAGAATCTAGGTCTCCTGAGGAATTTTTGAAGTGGCCTAATGTTGAAGTATTGCTATTCATTTTGTTGATATATGAGAAAAAGGATTTTTTGTTGTCTTTGATCTTAGTTGCAAAATTAATTTCTTGTTGGGCTTTTGCCTTTTTTGTGGTTGTTTTGACTAGTTTGGTGGAATTCATGTATTTCTGATAGTTATTATGTGTTTTGTCTTAATTATATTTTTGATATAATTTATTTTTTCTATTTATTAATTAATACATTTTGTTATTAAACAAATTTGGTGATATTATTCTGCTGTTATTACATTTGTGAATTATGGGGACATGTTTGTTTATTAGTACTTTAAGTTTGTCAAGAAGTACAATCCACATATTCTCTATATTATTGCCTTTCAAATCAGTTAGCCAGTCCCATTGTGCTAAATCATTCCTTCATTGGTTAAAATTTGCTTTTGATAGATTTAGTTTTGTAACTCCCTCATAGGTTCTTGATACAGCTGTCCCATTAAGTTAAATAGAACTGTTGAGTGATCACTGTTTCCCAATGGAGTAAGAACCTCTACCCCATTTACAGAATTACCCATAGTGGATAGCACTAAATCAAGAATGTTATTGCCTTTGGTATTAACCTGTACTGATTGTTCTAATCCAATCTGGCTGAATATGTCCAGGTACTTCTCCTAAAGATGGTTACCCTCCTTTTAATGTCCCCCAATCAATATTAGGTGGATTGAAATCTCCCAGAAGTAATATTGTATTTGCAGGGTTTAAATTCCAAAATAGCTTAAGAATGGAGGTATCTGTATCAATTGTGGTGGAGGAAGGTCTATAGATAAGGCCCTTCATAATTTTTGGACCAATTAGTGGTAATAGTTTGAGCCATATTGATTCTACTTCAGAATCTTCATCAGGTATTTGAACACTAGTTACGGAATCATGAATGTATAATGCAATACCCCACCCTCTTTCTATGGGTTTGTGATTTTTGATATAGATTATATCCTGGGATAATTTTCTCCCAAGTATCATTGTTATCCCACCAAGTTTCAGTGACACAAGCTAAAGCAATTTGGTGTGTTTCTAAAAAGCATTTAAATTCTCCAATTTTTTTTAATAAGGCTTCTAGCATTAATATGTGTAACTTTCCACTCAAGCCTTAAAACTTGCTCGCTATTTATTAAATGTGGAGTTTTTAATGTGGACTGTCCCCCTTGTGCCAGTTTAAATGGAACTCTATCACTTTGTTTAGTTTTCTGCCCAGAATCCTAGAACCAGCTATATTAAGATGGAGTCCATCTGGTTTAAAAAAGGTCTTTACTGGTAAATGTACTAGAATTATCCATGAACCCTATATTATTATTATTTATACAATAGTTCCTCAGCCATTTATTGATTGCATTAATTGTTGCATTTTTATATTCAAGACAACCATGTGTTGGTAGAATTGCTGATATGATTAATCCCCCCCCCCTTTATTTTTCATTCTGTGCATAATGGCATCCATATTTGATTGAAAGTCATTAGTGCCTATGTGTAGGACAACTAAAGGTTTAATGGTATTTTCCATTAATCCATCTAATAGGAATTTAACATCTCACGCCCTTGCTCTGGGTAAAGTGCTAACAGTGGCATTAGCTTTCCTACCAGCACATACGCCTGTGTCCACTCCCCTGCTTATAGAGTCCATAATAACCAGTATGTCTCTAATTGTGGTTATTATTGGAGTATTGAGATCTGCTGTAGGTTTTGGTGTAGCCTGTTTACTGCTGGGGTTAGATGGGGGGTAATCTCTATGGTCAGTGTGATTTGTTAAACACTCAAATTTATTCTGGAGTTTAATAGGTGTTGTATCACTTATGGTGATACCATTGGTGTTTGTGAAACATTTTGGTTGTTCCCAGGATACCTTATCCATAACTTTCAACTGCTCATTTTCTCCCTGGGTCATTGGTACAAGTTCATGTTCTTGCCTTGACAATTCGTTATCAGTATTGGCCTAAGGTGGGGATTCAGTGATAGTCATGTCCTGAACGGCCTCATCAATAATATTTTCTAAGATGGCAATTTCTTTTTGTGTATCTAGCCTTTGTGTTAATAATTCAATCTTAGATGTCAAGGCATCAGTCAACATGCAATTAGCACAGACAAACACTTTACATGATGGTTCCTCAATGAACATTTTACAGTCAATGCATATTTTTTTAGGTTTGGTTCCTCTTTTCCCTTTTGTCTGAGACATTATAGTATTTGGTAACACAGTGAAAGATAAGGGATAAGACTTACTGTTAACACAGTGTTATCCCACTTTTGCTGTAATTATATATTTGCCCTGGTATCCCATGTATCCAGTGGATACAGCTGACATGTTCGTGCATGTGCGTGTCTCTCTGCTGCATCTCCGTGCACCTGCCCGTGTCTGCCTCACTCATAGCAGGTCCGCCTTTAACAGCTGGGGACTGGAAGTAAGTCCCAAGGCATTTCTGGACCCTCATAAAGAATATTTAACCTGCAGAGGGAATATACATCCAGGCTATCCATGCATCGCCCACTCATGCATGAAAAAGGTACTGTCAGCACAGAAACACACACACAGTAATTTAAAAGTAGAACTAGCAGCCATGTAGTCCACTTAACATACTGTGGCTAAGCTTCTCTCGTCCTGGTCATGTGACCAAGGCTCTGACTATCTCAGTGTTTAAAAGTTTAAAAAATAAACAGATCCTTAGATTTAAACACACACAGACTATCCTGGCTAGACAGCGTATCCCCTTGCTAGTATTCCAGTTCTAAATGCCCGATCGTAGCAGATGCACCTTTTAACAGCTGGGGACAGGAAGTAAGTCCCAAGGGGTTTCTGGACCCTCATAAAGAATATTTAACCTGCAGAGGGAATTAACGTCCAGGCTATCCATGTGTTGCCCTCTCATGCGTGGGAAAGGCACTATCAGCACAGAAAAACACACACAGTAATTTAAAAGTAGAAATAGCAGCCACGTAGTCCAGTTAACATACTGTGGCTACGCTGCTCTCCTCCTGGTTTGGATCTTTATTCCCGTTTAGCTTCTTCAGGAAAGAAATAACTTCCTATTCCTTCTCCCTAAACAAGCCAAATGTATTAGAAACAACTTTGTTTTCAGGCGTAGTTTTTGTACCCACTAGAGGGTGTTTTTTATTCTTAACATAGACTTTCCTATCTGTTAGATTTTGACTAGTTTGATGTTTATACTAAGTTGTATCTGTAAAAAATTTAATAAATGCATTTGCTATTTCTAGTTCATTATTTATTGCTATCTCTCCAATTTTAAGTTTATTGATCTTAATACTGCCCAGTGGTTGATAAAATTATTTAAAGGAGTCCCCAGATTTTTGGGGATTGGTTAAATTATTCATTTGTTTCTCTTTGTAATATAGTTTTAGCCTATTTAATTTGTACTTTACATTTATTTCTAAGTTTACTTTAATAAGTAGAATACTTTGCATTCCTGTTTTTTGTACTGTTTCCATAATAATTGCTTTATTCTAAACCATCAAGTACTGTAGCATTTATCCAGGGTGAACATTTTGTTTTCACTCTCTGTTTCCTTTTAAGCACATAATGATTTAATATTTTCACTAATTGGGCATTAAAATAGTTCACTGTATCTTATATATTTCTTATTTCATACAATGGAGACCAATTAATAATACCAATCTCTTTTGTAAAATGATCATCAGTCAGGTACCTAAAGGATCTAATTTCATTATGAATTATATCATTTAACATTGTTTTTTCCCCTAATCATGTAGACAGGACAATGGTCAGAGATCATATCCTTTAGGACACCTGAATCAGCTGAAAAGTGTATCTTATTTGTTAACACCCAATCAAAAATAGTCCCCACCCCCACACCCAGTTTTGTAGTTTTTCCTTGTTTGTACATTTATAACTTGAAAATATCCTCTTGTAGCCACATTTATTTTAACCAGGAGTGACACACTAAGCTGCAGGTTGTTTACAGGTGAGACCTTGGAGCACAAGGAAGTTAAGTGACTTGCTCAGGTGCAACACAGGATGCAAGTGGGAGCTGTGGGATTCAAGCATACTTACATACTAACATACCATTTGCCAGCAGATTAGGCCTTACGGTCTGTGGAGTCTGCTCGAACCTCAGATCCCTAGTTGGGTGCTGATGCCCTCCCCTCCCTTGTGTTCCAGAAACCCCTATCATCCATCCCCACCCCCCTGGGACAGGCCATCATCTGACACATCCACTTTCTGTGTCCGTCCCACCCTTTCTTGGAGCCCTCCACTGTGGATCTCTGAACCAGCTCTCCAGGCAGTGCATTCCAAGGGTCCCCCACCCTCTCAGTGAAAAACCTCCTCCTCTTCCCCCCCCTCACCCTTCCACCTTCCAACTTCAAACCATGCCCTCTGGTGATACCTTCCTGCTTTAGTCTAAAGATCCCCTCCATGTTTACCCTATTTATTCCCTTGAGGTACTTGAAGACCTCAATCATGTCCCCCCTGTCTCTCCTCTCCTCCAATGAAAACAGGCAGAACTCCTCGAGTCTGTCCTCATATGTCGAATCCCCTAGCCCTCGTATCATCTTAGTTGCCCTCCTCTGTACCCTCTCCAGGAGCTGTTTGTCCCTCTTCAAGTGTGGTCTCCAGTACTGTACACAGTACTCAAGGTGTGGTCTAACCAGTCCATTGTACAGCGGCAGAATCACTTCCTTGTTCCTAGAGGTGATCCCCCTTACGATGCATCCCAACATCCTGTTTGCCTTGCTAGCCACTCTCCTGCACTGCTCAGAGTTATTCATACATGCATCCACCATGACCCCTAGGTCTTTTTCCCCAAGTGAGGCCTCCAGCACCTCTCCTCCCAGTGTGTACCTGTGTTTAGGGTTTCCCCATCCAAGATGCAACACCTTGCACTTGGTGATATTGAAATTTAATTTCCATGTGTGAGCCCAGCTTTCCAGGGTGTCCAGGTCCCCTTGCAGGGCCAACCTCCCCTCTTATCCCTCAACTACTACTCCCATCTTGGAGTCATCACCGAAGATACTCATTTCACACCCTATACCCTCCCTGAAGTCTGATATGTATGCATTAAACAGGATCGGACCCAGGACCGAGCCCTGCGGTCCTCCGCTACCAACCTCTCTAGGGTTTGAGAGCTCCCCACAGACCACTACTCTCTGAGTGCGTCCAGCTAGCCAGTTTTCAAGCCATCTGATCATCAAAGGGCCTACTCCTAACCCGATCAACTTCTCCACCAGACCATTGTGAGGGACAGAGTCAAACACCTTGCTGAAGTCCAAGAATAATACATCCACAGGCTTTCCCCTGTCCAGTTCTGATGTTACCCATTCATAGAATTCCACAAGATTGGTTTGACATGATCTACCTGGCACACACCCATGTTGCCGACTATCCAGACCTCCTACCTTCTCCAAGTACACTCCCAATCATTCCTTTAGTATACTCTCCAATAATTTTCTGACCACCAAAGTCAAACTGATGGGTCTATAGTTACTTGGTACTTCCCTCGACCCCCCCCTTTATGGATTGGCACCACATGTGCCTCTCGCCAATCCCTAGGTACCCTCCCTGACTCAAGTGACCTGTTGAAGAGCTCCGCCAGGGGTGCAGCCAGTATGTCAGCCAATTCCCACAGTACTCTCGGATGAATGCCATCTGGCCCAGGAGATTTGTCTTTCTTTAGGGCCTTGAGGGCTAACCACACCCTTTTGGTGGAGATAGCATCATCCGTCCCCTCCACCTTACTGGCCTTTTTATCCTCATCCAGATGTGACACCCCTGGGGTACCTCTCCCTCCCTCTTGCTCCATTTCTGTTGCTCCCCTGATCCCACTCACTGCCACATCTATCCCCATCGTGCCTTGCTTTGTAGATATCCCATCCCCCTCCCTAGTTAATACAGAGGCAAAATACTTATTAAATACCTCTGCCTGGTCCCTTGCCTCTTCCACCCACCCTCCTTCTGATCTCAATCTGCTGAGATAGCCCTTAGTTTTTCTCCACTCTCCAATGTACCAGAAGAACTCCTTTTCCCCTCCATTTATCCCCTGTGCCAGCCGCTGCTCTTTACTGGACTTTGCTCCCCTCACCATCCGGGTGACTTTTCTAGATGCAAGATGGCACATTTCCTTATCCCTATCCCCTTTTGTTGTTTTATATTTTTTGTAGGCTGCCTTCTTTTCTCTGACCACTACCTGTACCTCACTGGACCACCAGCATGGTTTATGTGACCTTGCTCCCTTACGTTTCAACTTAGCACAGATCCTGACTGCCTCATGAAGTCCCCATTTTATGACCTCCCATCTCCTTTCCACACTTGTCATTGATGTAATCCTCTTCAGGTGATCCTTGAAAATATTTCTCATGCCCACAAAGTCTGCTCCCCTCATGTCCACTGACAGTGTCCCAGATCTCCCCCCCTTCCCCCATGCTTATTTGAAACCAGACAGTATTGTGGTCGCTCCCAATCAGGGGATCCTCTACAACCTAGTCATTTTACCAGATCCCCATCTGCCAGAACCACATCCAGGACATGCCCCTTCCTTGTGGGCTCCATCACATGCTGTGTTAAGAACACATCCCTGAAGCCATCCAGCAGCCTCTGCTCCTTGGCCACCTTAGAGGACATGGTTCCCCAGTTTGTACCTGGCATATTAAGGTCACCCATCACCACCACCTTCCCCTTTTGGTCCACACTGGGCAATGATGTTGTCCAGCAAACCATCCTCTAGAACATCACTCATCCTGTGGGGCCTATATACTACACCCAGCTTGACCTTATCTCCTGCTGGGGATGGTAAGGTGACCCATAAGGCCTCCACATTTCCCTCTGCCTCTTCTACCCTAGCAATTTCTATGTCATCTCTAATGAACATAACCACTCCACCCCCTCTGCCCTCCTTTCTATCCTTCCTAAGCATAGTGTACCCCTGCACGTTTAGGTCCCAGTCATGGTTTTTGTTAGCCCACGTCTCTGTGACCACCGCCACATCCACCCCCCAACCTCGAACAGCATGGCCTGGAATTCTGGCAACTTGTTTCTCAAACTCCTGGCATTTACTAACACCAACCTCCACCCCTTATTCCTGATCCCCTTTGTTGAACCCCACCCAGGTTCCTTATACGTCCATCCTCCCTCTGCTTCTCCTGAAACCTCCACCCCAGTCTGTTTCCCCTCCCCTTGGGTTGTGGCTACCTCTTATCTGGAGGAGAGGGCTTCTGGTCAGCCCTCCTTATCCTTTCCCCTCACAAGTTTAAACCCCACCTTTCTTGAATGTATTCAGACATCCCTGTTTAAGGACTTCCTTCCTAATGGGGCAAGATGAAGCCTGTCCTTGGCATACAGTCCCTTATCCTCCCAAACTCTTTCCAGTTCCCTAACACCCCAACTCCACTCTCTTCACTCCACTTCCTGAGCCAGTCATTAACCTCTGTGATCTTTATTTTTTCTCCACTGAGGCCTTTGGTACTGGCAATATCTCCAAAAGGAAATGTTGCATCCATTATCCCGACAGACTCTGGCAAGTTCTTGGAACCTTGCTTGATTTCCAAACGCTATTTCCTCTAGATCGTTAGTCTCAAATGTACCAGGAAATCCGGTTTCTACATAATCCCCTAACCAGTTCATACACCATGAACTTTGCTCTGTGCACTGTCAGCTCAGAGATACCTACTACCTTCACCTGGCTATGGCATCCACCCCCCTGGCCCTCCCACTGGATACCCCTAATCATCGAGTCTCCCAATAACAGAACCTTAACACTGACATCATCCTTATGGTTACCTCCACTATGCCTTCTCAGCCCCCATCCCCCCCCTTTATTCGTGATCTCAATTCCAGGGGAGTCTTTCTGCCTTATTAGAAACCCCCTTGTCACTCTCCCCTTTCTGCCTCCCTCGTTATTTTGCCCACTTAACTCAGACCCCCTCTGCCCCTCTGAATAGGTGTCCCCTTTAACCCTCTCTTATACAAACCATTTATCCTGGCCCTGATGGTTTCCCCTTCCCCCACACCGCCATCCTCCCCCCTTGTAATAGTACCCCTGCCTCCAGATGCTCTCTGTGGGTCCCCTTTAGCTAGGGACCCATCCTTGGTACTGACCCCCCTGCTGAAGGGGGACTCCTCTCCCACCTCCTTGTCTCCCAGTTTCTCTCCAGTCATGCTCTCCTTCCTCATGTCTGCAATATGTTGCATCTCCCCCATCTGCTTAACATTTATGTTTCCCCTTCTCCCTCTGGGACTATTTCTATCCTTTCCATTGCTGGTCTGTGATGCCTTATGGGTATCCAGCTCTCTCCCCCTGGTCTCTGTATCAGTTTCCTTTTCCACCAACCCCTTCCTCACCCTCTAGGTTGCTTAGTAGCTCAAATTTATTGTGACACTCTATGTCAGCCTCCATCAAGTAACCCAAGTTTCCCCTGACTGCACCTCTAAACTGCCCCTCTTCTTCCCCTCTTGCTCTGTTCTCCTTAGGAGCTCCCTTCCCACAGTCTGCTGTTTTAGGCTTCCCAACAACAGCCCCTCCCTTCTCAATGTCTGCTCTACTAGGCTTCCCCACAACAGCCCCTCCTGAGTTTTACCCCTCCACTCTCTTTGTATTCAGAATGTTCACCCCGTACGCTTTCCCCTTTGCATCCAAATCCCTATCTAAGGGTCCTCTGTCCCTAATATCCCCCTCCTGATTGCTGTAACATAACATCCTGTAATTTCAGAGCATTGCCCCAGCCTCCCCTCAGCTCCACCCTTCTGTTTCCCATATCCACACCCCTTATCCTTGGACACCCCCAGCTCCCCCAGCTTACTCCTTAACCAATATACCTCACTCCTGATACAAGATAGCTGTCTACAGAGTGGGCAGCCTCCCTCTCTCCAGGCCCAATTGAGAATTATTGCCATCCCACAGCCTGTGCAGCCTACAACCCTTCTGAAGATGCCTGCCATGGTGGAATATGGCCACCCTGTTTGTCCCCCTCTGTTTATAATGGCACACCCCCTTTTCTCAATCCCTTCCCCTGGAATATAGTTTCTTTCTATACTGACTGCAGTTATTTACAAACCCTATTTCAACCCCACCAATAAAGTTCCCAAGTCTCACAAACACATACAGTCCAGTGTGTGTCCAGTCTCACTAAAAGTGTGTGTATGCAGACATCAGGTACCATATGATGTCACAGGCCCACCAGTTCCTGTTGCTTCGAATTTCAGTCCCAAACAGAAATACACAGCCCTTCAATCCCAACCTCCAGTGGCTTTTCAGTATTTAAGAAAGCCTACAAAACAGGGCGGCTGGGAGGTCTCTTACCAACACCAGGCAAACATCACATTTAAATTTCACTCTAATTATCACTGCCAAACAAGTGATCCCAAGCCTCAAAAGTTACAATATCACAGCCCAAGTAACAGTTCTAACTCAAAGTAGCAATTTTTAACACATAGAACTAATTTCACGTACAAAACTATTGAAATATTTCAGTTAAAACAGAATATAACCCCAGACCTCTGTCCTTACCAGCCTCCTGCTTATGTTTCCAAGTGAACAACGAAAGACAAGGTGAATCCTGTTAATTTCCCCTTCCCCTAACACCAGGCAAACATCACATTTAAATTTCACTCTAATTATCACTGCCAAACAAGGGTTTCCAAGCCTCAAAAGTTACAATATCATAGCCCAAGTAACAGCAAAGTAGTAATTTTTAACACATAGAACTAATTTCACGTACAAAACTATTCAAATATTTCAGTTAAAACAGAATATAACCCCAGACCTCTGTCCTTACCAGCCTCCTGATTATGTTCCCAAGTGAACAAAGAAAGACAACGTGATTCCTGTTAATTTCCCCTTCCCCTAACACCAGGCAAACATCGCATTTAAATTCCACCCTATTTATCACTGCCAAACAAGTGTTCCCACACCTCAAAAGTTACAATATCACAGCCCAAGTAACAGTTCTAACTCAAAGTAGTAAAATTTAACACATAGAACTAATTTCACATACAAAACTATTCAAATATTTTAGTTAAAACAGAATATAACCCCAGACCTCTGTCCTTACCAGCCTCCTGCTTATGTTCCCAAGTGAACAAACCTAGGTCTCCAGGTTCACAGCTCGGAGCCTTAAAACACAGTATCGTACTGCCTCCTTCATTACTTTTCACTTTATCATTATTACCAGGTGTTGCCCAATCAATATTAAAATCCCCCATACTAATATGTTCTTTATTGTTCCTATTCAAAATTAATAGTTTGTCTAGTATAGCACTATCTGCCCTTGCAAAGGTGGGTAGTATATACATGGTATATACATACATGTAAAATAAATCTCAGTCCTTGGGTTCCACCTAGCATAATTTTAATTGTCAAGTAAGCTTCTACACTATTATGAAGACCTGCCTTTATTTGTTCTTTTACAAGCCTATATTTTACTTACTCAAGAACCACTCCCCCTCTTTCTCTTCCTCTTTCTCTTCCTCTTCCTCTGCCCTGTCCTTTCTGTAGGATGTTTAACCCTCAAGATAATTTGCAATTGATTTTTAAGCCATGTTTTGCTTACTGCTAATACATCCATTTTTTCACATTCATCCCATAATTTCAGTTTATCTATATGTGCATGTAATATGTCTAATATTTAAATGTACAAACTTCAACCCTTTCATGTTGGGCATTTCTGAAGTCATATTGATTCCACCTACTATAGACCAAACTCTACAAGCAAACACTAAGATAACCACCGTACCAGTAGGACCCCACAACTCCCAACCTAGCCTCACTTCTAGACATTTCAGTATGGGTACTTGAGGTCAACTATACAAGAAAACAGGAATAAAGAACATGGAAATTTTAGCTCTTAAAAATACAGACTCAGTTGGGGCACTGGTTTCCAGACATATCGTATATGGGGACATCTGGCCATTATATTACACTAGAATGTATGTACTAAGAGACCTCTTTTCATAGTAAGAGTTTCCTGTTCATGTGCTTTATACTGGAATACCATTCTGCTGCATGCTTCCATTGTTTACTCTCCAAGCAGCAATGTATGCATTTTAATGGTATTTTACTATAGTACATACTGTGGTGTTAAGGCAAAATGACAGGTACGAGCCACTCAAAAAGGGACTAAAACAAAAAGGTTCATTGCTTAAACATTTTACTTGTACTTAATATTTACACATTACAACATTGGTATTGGAGCACAGTGGCATGATCAACAGGTTTCCATGCAAGTGTGCTCCCCTTTAATGGTTTTGTAATTTGCAAGTATTAAGTACTAGTAAAATGTAACCCCCTTGTAAATGGGGGTTCCTAACGTGCCATCTTCCTGGTTGGTAATCGGCATTAAGCCGCTTAAATGGGGACCTGGTGAGTGCTCTTTTAGGGCCTCCGTATTTTGTTCCTTTAAGGGCTGCTTGTTACAATCAGAGTCAGTTGAAATGAGAGGGGGTTTGAGTGTTGCTATGCTCGACTCCCGCTCGGGCTGCAGAATAATGGCTCCATTTCTGCCATCGCTAATTGTGCAGAAGGAGCTTTGCTAGAAGATGTGTTTGTTTGCTGACTATCTATTAAAGTAGTAATGATACTGTGGTTGTTCTAACCTGCCTTCTTTTGCAGCAAGGACTGTTTCGACTGTCTTCCCCATTTTGGTCCAGAACTGTTGAATTGGACCAATCAGTACCTCGGGACCCTATAGAGTTGGTTGACCAATAGAGGAACTGTTTGTATTTGGGAAAGGCATTATGGGCTATGGCACTTTTTCACACCAGTGAGAGGCAGAGGAAGTGACTGGCAGGCTCCACCAGCCAATTGGATTGGGTCGCATCCGAGTGGAGAGGAGTGCCCCATGCTGTGGAGAGCATATGCATTGTGGCTGGTGAGGAGAGAGGAGGGTGTGCTTCTGCGCTGAAAAGTGTTCACGCGGGAAGGCCTGAAGTGGCCATTTTGTGTTGTCAGCTCCAGCGGACGAAACCCGTAGGCGGGCGGTTAGAGGAGGCTGTGCTCTGTACAGCTACCCACCAGGCTCAACCTGAAGGAGGATTGGAGAAAATTGCTGAATCTCGCTTGGTCCGCGGGAGAAGTAAAAAGCTGCCATTGCAGAGCTGGAGTGACTGTGAAAGCTGAAGAGCCTGGGAGCAGCTGCCTGGTGTGGTACCCCTCTGCTATTGCTGTTTACCATATAAATGTGTGAGTAGCTCAAGTAATTCCTGCTGCAATTAAGGGACTTCTGCTATTGCTGTTTACCATATAAATGTGTGAGTAGCTCAAGTAACTCCTGCTGCAATTAAAGGACTTCTGCTGTTTATCATATAAATGTGTGAGTAGCTCAAGTAACTCCTGCTGCAATTAAAGGACTTCTGCTATTGCTGTTTACCATATAAATGTTTGAGTAGCTCAAGTAACTCCTGCTGCAATTAAAGGACTTCTGCTATTGCTGTTTATCATATAAATGTGTGAGTAGCTCAAGTAACTTCTGCTGCAATTAAAGGACTTTTGCCTGTTGCTGGTTACCATATAAATGTGTGATTAGCTCAAGTTAAATCCTGCTGCTATTAAAGGACTTTGCCTGTTGCAGTTTGCCATATAAATGAGTGAGGAGTCTGGTGGAGCTCAGGAGTAGCCCTGTGGATGTTTAAGGACCCTATTTTGTCTGGAGGTCGTGAGTACTACTTCAGGGTAGTTCCCTGTTGAATTGCCACATTGGAACCAAATGGAATTATTGTACTGCTGACTGTTTAACTAACTATTTCTTTCCTCTGTGTGAAAGGGCCCCTACCAGCTGCCACGGTTTGGACTAGCCACTAGGGCTTGGGTACCCAGGGACAGTAATTGATAGGGATAGGCCTGTGCACAAAGCCCTAGGTAGATGAGTATAGTGATATGCTAATCAACTTGATTACCCCTGTCCTTGTTGTTTCCCCCCTGAATAAATCTGATTATTTTGTACAACTACATCCTGGCTACCATGTACATTAATGGTGAACTGCTGCTTGGTGATTGCAACATAACTGCGCCTTACTTTACAGGGGGTCCCCGAAGGGAGCTGAATTATATTTTCCATGGGGTAAGTGTACTGGTGAACAGAATTGGTGGTACCCAGTGGGAGTCACTAGTGGGACAAAAGGGGGGTTGTAGTAGCCCAGAGGGCTGTAACCGAGGTAGTCTTATTTGGGCTAACCCTGACATCTGGGTGAAGGCACCCGTCCACTGATTTGGGCCCCTTACCCTGCCTCAGAAGGGGCAGACAGGGGTAGTAGCCCTAAGGGTAGTGCCCCCTAGGGGTTACAAAATTATTTGCAAAATTATGTTTGTTTTTTTTTTGTTTCAGTCTCCTTTTGTACAGTAAATTCCTGCCATTTTTTCTTGTTTGTGTGGGGTTTGCCACGTTCATTAGGACTAGCACTGTTTGTTCAGATTGTGCTGACCATTCCTTTCCTTTGCCTTAGTATTGCTTAAGATGGAAGTAGGCTACTCTTTATATTGCCTACTGAGACTGCTCCCTAATTTCTGAATTATAGCAGTTAACTAGATTCCTTTCACTTATGTATCTGTCCAGTTGCCCTTTAAAAATTGTAGTGCTGTTTTTCTCAGCCAAAAACGAAAGTAGCAAATTCCAAATATCAACTATACATTTGATATAAAACCTTTTATCAGTAATTAACTCTGTAGTTTCTTAGTGTGTCATTTGATTGCATTATTTTTACACTGAAAAAATGTATCCTAAATTGACTAATCTGTTTTCATCTCTTGTAATTCTGTGCATCAGTAGTAGACTGCCCTTTAGTCTCCTTCTCTGTAAAGTAAAGACAGCTGTCCTCTGCTACGTCTGTCTGTCTCTCTTTGTCTCCCCATTCCCTCTTCCTCAACCATGGGTAGGGCTGTAATTTTTTCACGGTGATTTTGGCCCAATTTCACATCCCCCTAGAGGCTAAAATGTGCCATTTTCGAGGAAGGCTCAGAGAGTTTAAAAGTATGTATGCTTTAATATAATTTGCAGTTTTAAACTGACAGCAACACTAGTGCATTTGTCACAATTCATTCACTGAAATGCAGCTATTAAAAACATGATTTAGATTAATAAAATACATATGTGCAATATATCTGCAGTGTTTCAATTTAATAGATTTTAAGTTTTCTGGCTTTATACTTCACCACCAGCATAGCAGCATATCTTGAAAATTAGCACTCCACGCTTGCACTGTGCAGTGGCACACTGAGACAGCTTAGTGCAATGTTGCTCAGGTTCGGGAAGCGGTCCTGAATGTCATGCCATCACTGGATAATAGTTTGCATCTGCAATTTGTGGCACTATTTCCTTAATGTAAATTCTCAATTCTGACTAAGCTCTAATGTTGTCTTCGAAAGCTGGAATACTGGTGCAGATCTCTTCAGTCACTGCCAGAGTAGCTCGCCAGGCTAACCACGTAACATGTTAATGTTTGCCAAAACTTAATCTCGGCACTGCATCAGCATTAATTCGGCATTGTGCTACCAATTGGGCAATGTTCTGCTAACAATTTCACGTAAAGAAGGGGGAAATGGAAGGATTTTACACATCAAATACATGAGCAAGCAAAAAAATTGCGATTCCATAGCGGGTCATTGAATTCACGAAGAACACCTATTTTCACGGAATCCGTGAACTCCATGCTGGCCATGATAAACTTACAGCCCTAACCATGGGTTTTTGTAGAATTTAACCACAGGTAAAGACCTTAGCTGACCAATCAGGTTACATGATATTTTACAATGGAGCCAGCCACATTGCAATGCAATAACTTGCAGTAAATGACATGTCACAAAATACTGCTTGACAAAAGGGCTCAGTTACCATTGAAATACATTGTTCCCTGCAGTATACTGCAATATTTTGTGTTATGCTGCAGCATTACTGTATTGCACCTGCCATTTCTGGACTAATGCTCCACTGTTTTTACATAAACATCATCTTCCAACCTGTTCAGGCTCAACTCAGCATGCAACAGCATTTGCAGGTTTGCTTTACTGGCTTCTTATTCAGCTAATTTTTGCTCCCTCCACTAGGCCCATGGCTGGTTCTCCTCACAAGCCCTTGATGAGTATGTACTGGACAGCCTGGTTAACAACATCCATCTGGGAGAAAGAGTTCTCACCAGTATCACTCCTCCTCTAACCCAAGTCTGGTGGCTGGAGCCTTCAATTATGCTCACATCTTCTCCTGGAGTTTCCCCAAACTGTCACCTACATTGGTCAAATGGCCTTCTTTGTTGGTGCCCCTAGGCCCAGGAATAGCTTGTCTATTTCCATCTGCTGTCTTGACTCGCACTCCCTTTTTAAATTGCACATTCGGACTGCCCTCACGGCTTCCTTTGCCTGCACGTGTCCCTTAAATATGAAAACCAGTGAGTGTCATAATTACTAACATACTAAAATGCCAGCAGAATTGGCCTAATGGTCTTTCGCTTCTGCTCAATTGGTCAGCCCCCACCCTGGGAGCTGACCTTTCTGCCCCCCTAGCCTTCTCTGGCTTCTCCCTTCCCAGTTCCAGATATTCTCACTGCATTGGATTTTGCTTCCAGAACCCTTCCCCTGTACCTGTCCCACCCCCTCTTGAACCCCTCCACTGTCTCTGCCTCCACAAGCCCCCTAGGCAGCGCATTCCATGGCTCCACCACCCTCTCACTGAAGTAGCACCTCCTCCTTTCTCCCCTGAATCTTTCCCCTCCAATTAGATTGACAAGTTCTATTGGTATATCTTTTCACTTATTCTTTTATCCTGTAAATATGCATATTATTGTTTTTGATTGTCAGGGTCAGTCTTGAAACCCTGGTGAGGTATTTGTACATTTGTGCTGGTATTTCTGTATTTACTGATTGCTGACATGTACAATGCCTGTCAGGGTTCATGGACAGTATCATTCCATCTTAATAACTCTTACCACATATGTGGTATCATTGTCTGCTATTTTGTGCTTGTCCTGTTTAATACTTTGTACCATCTTGCTGGTCATGCCAGAAAATGGGTCCAAAGACCAGTGCACCTACCTGGTCAACATATTAGTTTATTTATTAATTTATTAATTCATTTCTTAATTACAGTGTGAGCTTGACCAGAAACCCTTTGATATTAGGATGGCTAGATTCCTCTGCCGAATGAAAGTTAAAATTATTAACTGTTTTTCATTTTTGTCAGCAAAATTCTGTATCGTTCTCTTCCTTGTTATACAGTAGGGTACTCACAACCACTTGTAAAGAGTACAAGTTAGTGGGAGTGCAAATACCAAATTCTGATTCATAGACTTTTTATGGGAGAATGGAACTGCATTATATTTGGATTACAAACTGTAGAATTCCTCAGAGTGGAATAAGAATTCCATTGGCAGGATTCAAACTCCTACAGGAGAAATTCTACTGTGGAATCAAAACCCCATTCATTAAAAACTAGGAGAATGGGAAGATGGAGTAGCACGTTTTGCAGTTAATTTCACCAGGCTGAAATTATGGTTCAGCAAAAATCCCACTGGTGGAAGAACAGTTTCACCTAACACTGTTGCAAATCCTTTACAGGCTCTATTTATGAAATGAACACAAATATTAAAGTAAGATCTCTGGCTTCTCCTACCTTGCGTTCACTAAGGTCATTTAACAAAGTGCCACACAGAAAGCTGATTATGAAAGTAGTGGGTTTGGGTTTGAATACAAGGCTTGTTAAGTAGATAGGATGTTGATTGGATAAGTGGTCACAAGCCATAAGAATACAGGATTCTCTAACAGCATTGTGGTGATGAGAGGAGTGCCAGTGGCCTCAGTCTTAGTTCAATTCTACTCGCACTCTATGTATCAGATTTTCAGTTAGGAATCAAAAGTAACGTTACTAAGTTCACACACAACAAAATGATTAGAGGTACGGCATTATCTGGTCAAGATACATTCAAGTTATAAGAGGATCTACACAGAATACAAGAATGAGTTGACACATGGGTATGAATTTTAATAAAGATAAATCATGGGTAATACTAGCGTAATTGACGGATACAATATAATTTCATCAGTCACATCCTAAGTTGTGCAGATCAGGAAATAGGTCTATGGGGGTTCATGTGATGACAGGTGAAAGGCAGCAGCAACTCCCCATAGCTCCGCACCTTCACTCGCTAATACAGCTATTTTCTACCTAATTCTTAGCAAACAGTGCACCTTACTGATATTAACCATCTGCTGGGGACTCTTAGGAAGCAGTGAAGTGCTTTAGAATGGAGGTCTTTATGAAAAAGCTGCTGCCAAGACACTTGTTACCATCAACACCGGAAAAAGAAAAGGCCGCAAAGTGGCCTAAACATCAGCTGGCAAGTGCAAGCAAAACTCCCTCTCCTGTAGTTGCTCTCTCAGAGGAAAGATATTTGGAGGTAATGCGGCCATTACAAGAGAGAATAGTAGAGATCACAGAGGACATGCAACAGATTAAGTCCTCCGTACAAGCCCTTACAACGAGAGTCAGAGACTCAAAGGCTAAGATTATATCTGTAGAAAAGAAACAAGACAAGAGTGAGCTGATGATTATGCGGTTTGGGAGGAGACTAAATAAGTTGGATGACAAGTTGGAAGATTTAGAGGAGAGAAGAAGGAGGAATAATCTCCTCATAATTGGTATTCCTGAGAAGGAGGAAGGCTCGAACCTAATTTTATTAATGCAGAAGTTGTTCAAAAAGGTTGCAGGCCCTTCCCCGAATGGAGCTACCTGTGTTATAGAGCGGGCACACTGGGCTCTTCATCTGCTTCTTCCTCCTAACTCTCCACCTCGACCCTTGATAGGTCAGTTACTGAATTTCCTTGACAAGCAATATATTCTGGTCAAAGTCAAAGACCTACAAGAAGTTTTATGGGAAGGGAATCATTTAAGGATAACGCAAGATTTGCCTCAGTCCATGAGAGTGAAGCGGCAGGAGATGCACCCGATCGTTTCAAAACTGACTGCAGCATGAAAGCCCTTTAGAATGCGATACCCCGCAGTGCTTCAGGTTAAATATGAGGATCGCTGGATACACCTGGAAACCAAGGAGCAAGCACTGACAGAGCTCAAAGAGTTATTCCCCAATTTGTTTAAGTGAACAGATTGATTGAGCACAACAAGGCTGCAATAGATGAGGGATTGCAGCTGCAAAGAAAGCTGTAACCTGGGACAGTGAAGTTGTTAACGATGTATTTTGTTAGATCCTCTTCAAGAAGATTATAAGATAATCGGGGGGCTCCCTAAGAATTTTGTTACCACGAGGAGACCACCTTTAATGCTATATAGTGTTGGGCAGAAGAAGATGTCTTTGGAGTTAGAATTTGGACTTAGCGCACATAATCTGTGGCCTGTCAGAAACTTATTTCTCTTTCACCCATAAGGCATAGTGGACAATGACAGAGAAGACCGTGCATGTTAACCCTACAGTGATATGGGACTGTTGTCAATGCAACCTGTTACTCGGGGACTGATTTAAAACCCTTTTTTCTTTTTGTTTCCTATTTTGCCCTTCCTTTTGTCCCTTCTTTCATGAAGGGTCAGCAAGGATGGATCATGGTGAAGTAATCGGATCTTGAAATATTAAAGGAAAACTACACCCAAAACTTGAAAAAATATATGTATTGCAGAGTGTTTTAATTTGTATGTGAAGTTCTAGTGTTTTCTTCCCTCTGACTGGTATTAGCAGTTTTTCCCAAATTAGCCTGCTAGCTTTATACTAGTTTTACGACCCCTTGGGATCTTCATCCCTGATAGCTTAATTGTATTTCTTGTTCTCACAGTGCATCTTGTCTCATGTGACTGTGATGTAAGAGAAACCCAACATTCAGCACACACATGCCAAACAAACTAAATATCTTGGAAGCTTTACAAGGTGCACAAAAATTACCAACAGCAAAGTTTTTCAGGACAGTAAAACCTTTACGATGAGGGTGGTCACCAAGCTGAATTCTACAGATTTTAAAATATAGCCATCTCTATTGTTGTGAACTGATTGTAATGCAATGCTTTCTGCTGGATTTATGGGCTCTGCTACATCACCATAATATTAAACAAGGTGCATTGTAGGACAAAGAAATACAATTAGGCTATTTGATATGGAGATCTCCAGGGGTCGTAAAACTACCCTAAAGCTAGCAGGCTAATTTAAGAAAAGCTCCTAATACCTGTCAGAGGGAAGGAAACACTAGAACTTCACATACAAATTAGAACACTCTGCACAACATATATTTTTTCAAGTTTTGGGTGTAGTTTTCCTTTAAGCTAAGAGTGCTGCATATCACTTACTATTGCTATGTTTTCTAGGAGATTTAGATAATTTAAATGTGTGCAGGTTTGGCTTGCTGCTTGTTTAAGCGGGGAAGGTGTGGGAAGTGATGAGGGATTTTGGTGCACATCACTCTGTAGAAAAGACATCACACACCTTATTTAATTTGGAGTTGCAGTTCGTTGGAACTGGGGATGAAAGAAAGAGGGGGTTTGTTTCTGCTTTATTCTGGGGGTATAGTGATAGAAATGAAGGGGTATATAACTATAGTTGTGTTAAGAGGGGTTGGGGAGGGTAACAAGTGTGTGTAATATATATACTTCTACTCGGTTTTGGTTAGGACATGCTTTTGGGATCGATCATGGACCTCAGAGACGGAATGGTGTAGATTTACCCACAGGGACAGGTATTACTGAGTGAAATGAGTGGTCCATATACCTTGATAAGTTGGAATATTAAGGGTTCCCAGGACAAGGGTAAAAGGTGGGTGGTCCTCAGACATCTACAGCATTTGCAAACAAGAATAGCATGCCTTTAGGAGACTCACCTAAAGCAGGAGGATATCCAATTATTTGCCAAAGCATATGTGGGACAGGTTTTTGACGCTGGGAGATCAAATAATAGTGGGGGGTGGCAATTCTAATAAATAAGAATGTTCCATTTATAATGGGGAAAGAAATATTTGACCCCAATGGGAGATACATTCTCTTGCATGGATGCAGTGAAGCTCAGCCAATTATAATTGGTGCTTTATAAGGCCCAAATTGTGAATCCCCTGCGTTTTTCACACATCTACTGAGTATAGTGGTTACTAACCCACCGGTCATAACTATATTAGGAGGGGATTACAATGTGGTTCCATATATACATATAGATAGATCTGACTCTCGGAGACAGGGGTTCTCTCCTTCACAGAGGGTGTTACATGATCTGATGAGTGGTGCAGACATTTTGGATGTATGGAGGGTGTTGCACCCCATGGGACATAAGCACACTTTTTATTCATCCCCGCACAAATCTCTTTCTCAAACTGATTTTATCTTGTCATGCTCCCATTTGCTCCCAAATGTTATAAACTCAGTCATTCATGAGAGGGTCATTTCAGATCACTCGCCCATCTCACTTCTGTTTTGTTTGGGGCTGGGAGTTAGAAGAGATTTTGTCTGGAGGTTGGATAATCAGTTACTCCAGAAATCTGACACCTTGCAACAGATAAAGGACTTTCTTTCTAATTTTATATCTATTAATAGGGGTTCGGTTACAAGAACAAATGTGGTCTGGATGGCGACGAAGTGCACCCTGAGAGGAGAATGCCTGCGGCTGGCTGCCACCAAATCCCGACAGTATAAAACCCAACAGGGCAAGCTGCTCTCTGCCATTCGCAGGTTAGAGATCACCCTTAATAGCAGATCCCCAGATACTGAGTGGGCAGCCCTGCATAGGCTGCAGGACCAATATTCAGCCCTCGAATACCAGAGGGTGGAGTTGTCTTTGAAATATACCAAGATCAAATATCTGGATATAGGGGAAAAAGCAGGAAAAATGTTAGTGGTTAGGCTTAGGCAGACCAAGGACTCCCATTTCATTTCAAGTATTAAAGTGGGTAACCAAATTATCACATCACCCAGAGAGGTTGTAAATGAGCGGAGGACATACTATCTGAGGCTGTACTCAGTTGACCAGATTGATCGCCCCACAACCCATGCTATATCTAATTACCTTGCCTCAGTAGTGCTCCCTAAAGTGTCCCCCCAGAATGTCATGTCACTTGGTAATCCGGTCAAGGTACAGGAAATAATACAGGCAATTCAGCAACTAACATTGGATAAATCTCCTGGACCAGATGGTCTTTCTAATAACCTATATAAAGCGTGTATATCAGAAATTGCCCCCTTTCTAACAGACGTATTCAATTTTTGGTATCTGGAAGGTATGTCGGAGCATAGCTTCCTGAAAATGATGATTACTCTTATTCCCAAACCAGGTAAGGACCCCCTTAATCCCAGTAGTTTCTGGTCCATCTCTTTGATCAACACAGATGTAAAGATTTTAGCCAGAATTATGGCCAATAGGTTAAGCCCCGTGTTAGCTACCCTTATTGGTCATGAGCAAATCGGTTTCATGGCAGGTAGGTCATCCACTGATCATTTGCTAAAGGTTATGCACATCCTCTCAGTATCCAGGGACTCTGACTCAGCTGCAGTATTGGTGTCCTTTGATGCTGGGAAAGCTTTTGATATGGTTTCCTGGGATTTCTTATTTCTACTGTTAGAACAGTATGGCCACCCTACAGAGTTTATTAAATGGGTCAGACTACTTTATACTTACCCGTCAGCGCAGGTCTGGTGTAATGGGATCTTGTCTGACCCTTTCTGACTCCAGAGAGGGACCAGACAGGGTTGTCCCTTATCTTCCCTTTTGTTTAATCTTTATTTGGATTTGGAGCCCCTAGTTCGGAGGTTAATTTCTTCCCCACAAATTCAAGGTATTAAAATTGGAAAATGGCAGTATACCCTATCGGCTTATGCAGATAACCTGCTGATACACATAGAGGACCCTGTAGTAGGGATCCCTGCTCTTTTGGGAGAGATTAAGTCCTTTTCAGTGGTCTCCCACTATAAGCTTAACATATCTAAAACCAAGGTCTTTCCCTTGAATAACAAGACCACCCAGATGGTGATAGATAATGCTAACTTGGAGTGGGAACCTCATACCCTTTCTTACTTTGGAATACAGGTTGCTAGAGATATTCCCACTACGATTAAGCTTAAACTCACAGACTTGATTAAAACTATTAAATTAGACCTGGATAGATGGGAGAGTCTCCCTCTCACATTATGGGGAAGAATAAATATTTTAAAATGAATGTTCTACCCAGGGTTTTATACCCTTTAGGAATGCTTGGGTGTTTTCTTCTGAAAAAATGGTTCACTCAGCTCCAAGCCATGTTAAGTACCTTCTTGTGGAAAGGCAAAGGTGTTAGGCGATCTTATAATAAGCTTACGGGGCCCAAGGCGCAAGGTGGATTAACATTGCCCTCTTTCTTTACCTATCATTGTGCCCACCATCTTAGTAGAGCCGTTTACTGGACAAAGACAGAGTGGGAGATAGAGGGTCAGGCTTATATCCCCCTGTGGCTGGACATAGAAAGGTTCCTAATATGCCAACATCAAGGTACTCTCTCATCTTTGATTTACGTCAGTCCTAAAAAGCTCCCCAGAATGCTGAAGAACACTCCCATTGGATGGTCCGTTAGAGCCCTCCATCAATTACAAACTCGCCTCTCATGCAACTGGCATATATCCCTGGAACCACTGATAGTTGGTAACTCCATTTTAAAACTGATCATAAACCCATCTTACCCCCATTCTGGCCTCTTTTGATTGACAAGGTTTCCGACTTATCAGAGAATGGTAAGTTGATATCATTTGTTGCTTTCCACTCACATTTTGATGTGTCTGTCACAGACTTTTTCAAATATAAACAGACTGAAGAGACAATTAAAACTCACCTGGGACGGAAGGACATAAGCCAGTCGCATACAGAAATATTGAACAGGCTCCTACATTCAGCTAAAGCATCCCATGCAGTGTCTAGGGTCTACAAGGAGATGCAATCTGTTGATGCCCATTTACCCCGTGGGATCTACAATTATTGGACCCAAGAATTATCCATCACAATGAAAGTGGGGTCTTGGGAAAGGGCATGGAAGAATGTCTATAAATTCATTAAGCAGGACAGGTTATGACTGATACAGCTTAATATTATGGACAATCTATATTATACACCAGTTAAATTATACAAATTGGGTCATGTTCCCTCATCTACTTGCACTCTGTATACTCAAGACCTGGGTTCCTTATATCACATGTTGTGGGAATGTGCAGTGGTTCAGACCTTGTGGCAATCTATCAAGCAGTTGCTAGGTTCGTTGCTTGGGCTTGATTCCCTTTTCACTCCAGAAAGTTGCTTACTATATCTTTTCCCAAAGGGTATCCCAAGGGTCAGGAAGGAACACCTGGCTTTGATCTCTGCCATAGCCAAACTCATCATTATTAGACACTGGAAAGACAAGGCAAGGCTGTCGGTTTTGGAATGGTATAGGGAAGTGCATATAGCTCTTCAATTACAAAAACATATTTTACACATGAATAACCATTTCTGTTTATACCAGTCTAGATGGGGCTGCCTTGATGCTTTACTCACTGCATGGAAAACATAAAGGTCTATGGTTTTTGACTGCTTTTCTTTAGTGGTAGTTCAATACTGCCATTATACTGTAGTTAAGTACATACACACTTGATGGGTGGGATGAGAGGAGGAAGGAAATAGGGAGGGGGGATAGGGGGTAGAACAAGGGTCAAATGGGGTGAGATATAGTTGTAGATGTAGTTAGTGATAATTGTTATTGAGCCGATGTAACCACAAGGCTAAAATGTCATGTTTTTGGTTTATGTATAACATCTTCTGTGCCTAATAGCCCAACATATTCAATGGAAAAAAATGAATAAAGCATATTGAATTAAAAAAAAAGGAAATAGATCTATGAGTTATTGTTCAGCCTGACTTGTCATTTTCAACTAATAATAAACAAATTAGAAATAAAACACTTAGAATTATAGGCAACATAAAAATGCATTTTTGTAGTAGAAACAGAGGGTTCCATGTCATAATAGTGATTGAAATTATGGCAAGTGTATATCGCTGAAAAGAAAATCTGTGATATGCACTCCAGAGTGACATGACATCTGGGCAAGTAAAACAAGTGTTTTTGCAGATGGGCTGTGTTCTGCTTCATCCCGACACACCCCTGTAAAAGGATTCTCAACTCCAGGGGAGTGCATGTCAGGGAAGGGGCAATATCCCTGCATTCGGATAAAATTAAGTGCCTCAGTCGCAGGTAGCAGCAAATGTTTCCTACACCCAGTCCCATACCCTGCACCTGCCACACCTGAGCTAGCCACCCACACCACCATACCTCATGACTAGCTCAGTGGCACCAGGTACAGCAGTCCCCCCAAACCCCTTCCATGTCCCTGCCCTTCCCCTCATTATACCTCCCTTTCCAGTCACCCTGCAGTACACTCATGGCTGCGCAGTATTGCTATCTTTCCAGGGTAGCCCAGGAGAAAAGTGCTGAATATGAGTAGCCATTTTGATAGCCACTCATATTCAGTCACCATCCTCTCTGGATACTGAAACAGAGATGTTATCATGCCCTTTTATAGATCCTTGGCTAGACCATACTTGGACTATTGCTTTAAATTCTGGGCACCCACATTAAAGGGACAAATCCAAATATTAGAAAAAGTGCAAAGGAGATTCATCAAGTGCATATATGGTCTAGAAGGGCAGACTTTTAAAACAAGACTTGATTCTCTAGGGTTAAAATATAGTTGGAGAAAATGAGAAATAGAGGTGATGTATTGCTACTTTACAATATACTCAAAGACAAAAGTCTATATGCAGATATTGTACTAATAATATAAGGAGTTACTACCTGCAGCTACAGGGGAGGAGGTGTAGGACTAATACCAGAGAATCATATTGTATGCAGAGAGTAGTGACTCAATGGAATGCTTTACCAAGTGAAATTGTCTAAACAAAGGAAAGTGATCATTTTAAAAGGTTGCATAGTGAAGATATCAGAGCAATCCACTGAGTAGTGAGGGAATAGGCATAGAGAATCACTTGGTCTACCCCTATTCCTGACTAACCTTAGTGGTCTTAGTACATGTTATAAGAAAATACCTCTTACTGAAAAAGGAAACTATTGCATCTTACCTGCCATGGCTTAAAATCATCAATACTTGCACACGTTTTATTAATGAAAGGTCCGCTGCTGGATTTGCAAGACAGCAGATCATGTAATCCATGTGCAATTGCATATACTGCTTTATAGCTATTATAGGCATATCTGTAGTCAAACAAATTAAATTTAGACACATCATAGTCATCCAACTTTTCTGCACCTGTGCAAGGAATGCCTGTTCTGTTCATATCCTTATACTCTTGGCCATTATCATCAGTGTGCCAATAGCAGACAAATGCTTCCTCCCAGAATGACTTGATATAAATGTCATCTGGAGATGTGGAAGGGTGCAATGTGTGAAGGAAATCAGTGAGCCTAGGGATCACTCCTTTATGGACTGCAAGTCCGAATGTACCATTTAGTGTATTCCATGAATCTTTCTTTGAGAAAATAGGGGATATTATCCAACTGGTAGTGGCCATCCAGACTTTTCCTGTAATGTTTTGCTTGGCAGTCTCCTCCATTAATGGTAGCAGCTCCTGTCTGGTTGAATAGACAACAATAACAGTCACAGTGGACGTTTCGATTATATCAATGATCTGAAGCAATTGCTTCTTGAACGTGTTAACTGAAATGATTACTGTGAAAGCAACACATGCTCCACTATGACCAAAAGCTTTTCTCAGGTTCTGTGCACCTTGGAGACCATATTCATTATCTGAAGCTATAATACCTATCCAGGTCCAACCAAAATACATGACCAAACGGACAAGAACTTGGTATTGAAAATTGTCATTTGGCATTGTCCGCAGAAATGATGGAAACTGAAGTTTGTCACTCAGGATTGCAACTGCTGAACCTGGGCTGATCTGAACAGAAAAACATGTTTATTCAAACAGTGGGATATTTTAAAACTACAGTATCTGCCTTTTTAAAACAAGTTCCATAATAGTAATACAAGTGGATGGTGATTACAGAATCATAGCAGATATCAACAGAACTCAGTTACATGTTATACAATGGCTCTGAAAATTCCCAGATCTGACTGACTGACTGTCATAATTTACCTGTGGTAAATCCTGGCATGATCCATGGGAAAAAGTGCCAATCAGCTGCATCAGGAATTTGGGAAATCAGTCTGAGCCACCAAAAATGGAAACTTTGAGAATGCCATGATGGATTCCCCGTAAATGTGAGGGAGAATCACAGCAGTGGCTACCAAAAACTAAACTGCCTCAGTTCCTCTGAATTAATGTAACCTAATACAATTCCAAGCCTACTCTCTCCTGACATCTTCACCCTCCAGCCAAAGGATAATCAGAGAGGCAGATACAGAGGCCAGTAACAGCAGGGCTCCACAGAGAAACGTTCAGCACCCTCTGACCTCAGGCCATCACCAGTATTCCAGGCACTGAGACAGAGGACACAGAAAAGGAAAAACATCTCCAACTTTGATTCCCCAGCTCAAGAGCTGAAACAGACTGGAGAAGGGGTCCTAGTAAGTACGGCAGCAGTGTATGCTGCCATGAATGAGTCAACTAGAGGCAGTGCTTCATAGTTGAAATCAGCTGCAGAGCAACTGTAGAAGGCTGTCCTGGATCCAAAACAAAAATAGAAATACCCAGGCTACAGTAAACTGGTGGCACTGTGCACAGTGTGCAAGCTTTCCTGGCCCCAGGGAAAGCACTGTGGGGGGGGGGATTGCCAAACAATACTGTACATGCTCATCAAAAAGGTATCTCTAGGGACCAAGCACTATTTTATCAGGCACAGGAATTAATTTAGTAAAAATAATTTAAAATTATATAATATATGTTCTTTCTTTTCCTCATAAAAATACATGGGATGGCATTATATAATTGTAATATACCACTCCAGCATGTAGGAGATGCTGGGGTTTACCCACTTATGGTATTGGTAAATCCCGGCATAACCCATACCTCTTCATGGTATATTGCTTAAATATTCCTGCCAAAATATTGTGTTTCAAACTATTTCACAAAGAATATTTTGTTTGACTGCAGGGTTGTGGTCCCTGACAATCCATCTGCTCCATGGTTCATAGTGGATGGCATAATGTCCTACGTGCAACATCATGACTGGTTACTGTGGAAGTTATTGTGATGGACAAGTTCCTGTTTCTCATACTGATGCCCTTAGTAATACCAAATGAAATGGCTGGACATTTAATGGAAGCAGTGCTGTATATGAGAACAAATGCAGTCAGTGCTAAGGACTGCCATCTGGTGGTAAAGGCATGTAGCAGCAATTAAAATAAAGACCACCTTCAAATGGAGAAAGCCTTGAAGAACAGTGAAAATCAATACAGAAATCTAGTGGAGGTTTATGGTATAGCAAGTATAAAGCAAAGAAACTGGGTAACCTCCCAGCTAGTGAAAAATTTCATTTAGTTAAATCCTTAGCATTGCGATTTTCAGAACTCAGGGTAACTGGTTTGATTCCCAATAAAGACTGGAGGTGGATCTGCCCAAATAGATGAGATATAGGTAACATTAACAAGACAATCTTGAAAATGAACCAAAGATCTGGTGATTTTAATAATTTATAAACACTGAGTGGAACTTTTTAGCCTGAATAACGATTTTCAGTCATGTGGACATGAATGGAAATTAACAAGAGGTAGGTTCTGGAGAGAAGAGGGGAAGTACTGCTTTATGGAAAGAGTGGTGTGACCTTGGAACAGTCTATCAGCTGAGCAGGTGGGTGCAAAAGCACTTTGAGGATTTAAGCAGGGCTGAGATATAATGAATGGAATAGTAGTTAGAGGAGGTGACAGGACAAAGCAGAAGAATAGAGAGAGAAGACAGGGAAGGTTGGTACCCTAGAAGAACAGTTGGTTCTAGAGATTATAAGAAACTCTGGTAGACTGGATGGACCTCTTTGTCTTTTTCTGCCATTATTGTCTATGTTTCTATGCCTCTATTAAATGAACTGAAAATGAACTGATTAATGATTAATTCTTCAAACGCAGTACTACTGTGAGAATAAAGTGGAATTTCCTTATTGAATTTGAGGGTTCAATGAGAGAAAAAATATTTTGGGAGTGACATAATCACTAGAAAAGTTTAAATCAGGTTTAAAAAAGCAATGGGTCAGTGCTCACAGCTGAAGGACTCTGGGTTGTTCTGGATTATGTGGAGGCTGGGTACGGAGGTCAAGGTAGGAAGTTTAAAAAAAATTTTTAATAAAAAATATTAAAATGAAACATGATGGTGATGCTGTGTAAACCCTTAGTTTAATGATGACCATGCAAATCACTCATACTTGAAGTCATCACACACCTAAATGCTCATGGAACAATTCACAATGCAGTATCCCAAACATTATTTTCTGAAGCTTTCCCAGGCAGATGACGGGTTACTAAATGCTGATTACTGCATTATTTGCAATGCAATTACACTGCTGTACATTATACAGACATTTTCTTTCTCAAAATCCCACCAATCTTGTTTTCTGTGTGTACTGCACATATAAAATATGAGAAAATGTTCAAAATGTTTTTCATAAAAACTTTTATAATCTCTAAAAAAGTATAGATTCATTTAAAACTCTTTGACTGCAATGCAGTTGTGTTTAAACATGTCTACATCTATACAATCATATCAACCTGACAACAAGCATTTATTTAAAACAATTAATTCTTAGCCCTAACAGATGCAAGGCATGCCCTTTTATAAAGATTACAGGCCCAATTCCAAGACAGCAGTTAGAGCAGTGAGCAAAGTATGCCAATGCAGAAGATATGCCAAAATCCTTACGACATGCGAGCTTCACCAGATTCCAAGACAGCCACTAGATACAACAAGAAATGCTGGAATATGCATGTCACAACTAATGCCACTAGTGCATGTAGCAGCACACGAAAGCAACATAGCACTATTCATGTTGCAACCCTATGACCATAAAGGTGTGTGCAAGTTGTAGACATGTTGTAGGAGCAACGAGATGGCAGGTAGCAGGGGAGAAGAGGCAAATGGTACCTAGAAGAGGAAGAGGAACTTCACGTTCAAAGAGACTGATGTTCTCTTAGAAGAGCTAGAGGCAAATTCAGACCTATTGTTGAGGAAGAGATCTGAGTGACAGAAATGGCTCCAGAGGAAGGTGGCATGGGATGTGGTCATGCAGAAGGTGAATGTGGTGGCACATGCATGCCACACTGTGCGCGATTTGCAAAAGTGATATAGTGACCTCAAGTGACATGTCAATACAAAGGAGGCATAAAACAAGCAACAGGTGACAGCCACAGGAGGGAGGCCACAGGATGTGTGACCCCTAAGCACACATTAGAAGCATATGGTGGCATTCATGAGCCAGCACAGTGTCCACAGGGACTCAGAGCTGGACACATTCCAGATGGATGCGGGGACTGGTAACTGGATGTGCGAAGGGTAGCAAATGGAACATGAAGATGTAATGTAATAATGGGCAAAAGGGAGTGTACTACAGCACATGGGAACACTGAAGGTGGGGCACAGAAACACAATGTGGAACACCTCACAGATGGGGGGAACAATGTGGGAATGCAGCCTGTCATGGTGCATGGCCACGTAAACAGCAGGTGGTGCAGCCACCACATGAGCAGGCAGCGATGACACTCAGTACCCCCTCACACAGGTGCAGCTGCAGCAGACACAGGGATAGGTAAGGTGGCAGCCAGTGCCACCCAGCATGAGGTACACAGTGACACAGGTGCATGGATGGTGGCACACATGGTGGACATTGACTGTTGGGGTAGCACTGAAGCACTGTTGTGAATTCTGCAGGTGATGAGCCAGAGGACACAGGGGAAGGTAGGCCAATGGCCAGCTGCACCAATGTCCTGTAGGGTGGAGCTGCAGGGTAGTGGTCTGTGGCAGGCATCGGCATCATGTAATGGTGCAGCAACACTGATCCTCTCACATTCCCCCACAGATGCAGAAGCAGATAGTAATGGGGCAGGTAAGGACATGGTCAGTGCCAACACCAGTGCGTGGGTGTGCAATGCAGGGGTAGGACGGTTGCAGGCATGTCACTGGACATACCATTGATGCACTGATGTCTCCCCACAGGCACAGCAGCAGTGGACACAGTGGTGGTGGACAGTGCACATAATACTGCGGGGCAGGACCTGCAGGACACAGCAGAGACACTGGTGTTGAGGAAGCAGCAAACAGTGGGGGACCAGCTGCAAGAGGATATTGGACTGGACCTCAGTGACTACCTAAGTTGTGGCAGTCAGGGGGGGTGACATAGCGCAAGACCTGAGCCCCACATCCTACCAGAGGCTGGAGGAGGCCCTGAATTGGACAACATCACCCGAGGTGGAGAGACCATGGACCTCAACTGACTGCGCATGGTTCTGCCACACCCTGGTGACTGCCCATGCAGAGTGGTCAGAGATGCTAGGCTGCATAAGGTTCAGCATGGATGCCCACCCGCAGGTCATGCAAGCAGCCCTGCACCCACTATTCACTGCTAGGTGTGATGCAGCCACAGAGGTGGCATGGGAGGAGCAGCTGGCACCAGCCCTACCAACGGTGCCAGAAACAGTCACAGAGTCACCAACGCCACTGCCAGGGGTGGCAGCAAAAGCTATGCTGCTAACACCCCCACTGCCACCACCACCAACAACAACACCACCACCGCCACCCCCCAATGCCCCCTGCAGCTGTGACAAAGCAGGTGGCCCCAGCTCTACAACCACTGTCACCAGTGCCACTGACTATGCTACAGGCACTGCAGCTCCCTATACCACCAACAACCACAGCACTAGGATGACAGCAGTCACCGACAGCAACCAGATGTGCACCAGTAGCACCATGAGCTGCAGGGAAGTCAGACAAGAAGGCAGCAGCAACACCCGCCACCAGAGGAATGAGGCAGCAGGTGCTAGGCACTGGGTACAGGGCCAGTAGCTCATGGCAAAAAAGTGGCACAGGCAGTGACACAGAGGAAGGCAATGGACTATAGTGCTCCCAAGGGGACTGGCCTAGGAATGGCACAACAGCATGTACCACCCACACCTGGGAGATGCAGCACGGCCAGAAGGACAGTGGTGCCAGTGCTGCCCAGTAACAGAGGTGGCACGACCGGGGTGCAGCATGTGCAGGATGGGATGAGTGCCACTGCGTGGTCTGCAAAGCAGAAGAGGACTGGGCGCTAGCAACAGGTGCATGATAGACTTGCACACATGGCACGCTGTTTTCAGTGATGGGCTGTGGGGCATGGCTGCACACAGGTTGGGCATGGGGTGCATCTGGCAGCTGTGTGTGTGGGGTGTGCATGTGTGTGAGTGCATGGGTGCTTGGGGGCACTGTGTGGCATCAAGAATGTGCACTGCACAGGCACTGGGTATTGGTACATGCAGGGGTTGTCACTTGTACAGAATTGTATTGCACTATCACCCATGTGTAACCCACCTGTCATCAGTAAACACCTCTGCACCATACCTCTGCATATTGTTAGTCATTATCACTGCCATGACAAGAAATATGTCATAATGCAGACTGCACAACACAGAACACATATGCAGTCAAACTTCACAGGCTGCAGATGCGTGCATGCCACATGTCCATCCTGCAGTTGCATATCTGCATCACACATCATGCATGACGCAGTTGTGCAGTAGTTCAGTACACTGCATGTGTGGCCCGTACATGAAACATGCGCGAGGACATCGTGTCAGCAATTGCTAGGCCACAAACCATGCTCACCTGAAATAGTGGAGGTCATAGCAGCAGTGGAAGGGAACTGTGCATTACTGGAGTCAAAGACCAGCCTGACAACAGTGCTCACCTTGCACAGCCATCTGATTGGTGAGTACATACCTCTCAACTGCTATGAATCCTGCATAGCGCTATGATTTGCACACTCTTATATACACTTGCTCTGCTTAGGTAAACTGCTGTTCCTAAGAATGTTAAGGCTTTTCTGGACACACAAACCATTAAATCAGTGACCTACATTGATAGAAACAGTCCTTATCACCAGCTATATAGGGCCCACTATCTGTAGACATGTTATTGTGTAGAATAAAACAGTGCTACACATACTGACCCCTTGCTATGATATGTGAAGGCCTGTGCTATGTTTGAAATGCTGAGAGGTTGAGAGGTATGGGAGGGTACATGAGCAATGCTCAGCCTGTACATATACAGCATTCTGTGCCCCATGCAATTGTCACTCTACTGTACATATATGCCACACCAGGTGAGACACATAATGGCAATCAGTAGGTACTGTGACAGTAAAGTACCGGCACCTCTGGGATGGGTGAGGAACAATGCACATTCAGATGTGCTGCACAGTATGTGTCCACCATGTGGTACATGCAGTCGGTACTGCAGCCTTCCATTAGTACTCCCAGGTGTGGCACACATGGGTCAGTGGGAGGTGGGCAGTGGCCTGAGCAGCACCACCACTCATGCAGTGCTCATTGTTGACACCTGTGCTCACTGCCAAGCTTCCATTTCCCCATCCAGGTGCCACACATTTGTCTGCAGGCCTTCCATCAGGGGTGTACTGGGAACACGGTGAAGGTAGGTGCATTGTCCAGGGTGATTGTGGCATGCCACATGTACAGCAGCAGCTGGTAATCCTGTCATGGTTATGTTGCGGGTCACAGATTGCCAGTGCCATGTCATGTAGCAGAGACATGAGCCTGAGTAGCTGTGCACCAAACTACACACCAGAGAAGACAGTGCAGCTGGTGAACCAGGTGCAGCAGTGACACACCGCACTGTTGCCAGCCAGATGCAGGCACAGCACAACTTCAGAATGAGAGAGGGCGTGGTGTGCCATAGCAGCTCGTGTCAATGTGGCCTGTGGTGTGTTCTGCAGCATTTATCAGCTGCAACATCCGGCCAGAGGGGAGTCCCATATCCTAACAAGCCTGCTCAACATGGTAGCACAGAGGGACTGGGAGATGAGGACTGGCAGTAGCTGCATCGAAGGTGGGTACAATGACATGTTGCATGCCACAACCACTAAATCAAATCAAATCAACTTTATTTTTATAGCGCCTTTCAAAACCAAGGTGCTCTACATAAAAACCAAATACATAAAGATAAAAATTTAAAACAAAAACATTAAAACTTTAACGTTAAAACAGATCATCCATAACTAGGGTAAGCTAAACTAAATAAATAAGTTTTCAACTCGGTTTTAAATATATTGACAGTTGGGCATTCTCTCAACCATTGCCCAACCTGTGCACATCCCTGCAGTGGCATACCTGTGTGACACTGTTCAGCCCCCACACAGGTGCAGGTCCTGGCCAGCATGCACTTCAGGTGCATCCAGCCCTGGGACACGAGCATGGACACCAGCAGTGGGGGACACATGGCCATGGGAGGTCAGGTAGGTTCTGTCACAGCCCAATGCACAGCATGCCCACAGCAAGGTGACTGCGGGCGGGGGGACTGCATCACATGGACATGATAACTTGTGCAGTGGCAGGCAGCTGTGCTCTGCCATGCGGACCAGGTGTAGCCATGTGCACCTGCAGTACCTGTTGCCGCTGTGCAATGCCAGTGTGCCTGCCACCATGCACCATGTGGCAGATGGTGTGTGTGTGTGTGTGTGTGTGTGTGTGTGTGTCTGGCACTGCTTGCAGTATACACTGTGGTGTGCACGCATGTGTGCCGCTCCATACAGTGTTTCCTGCTGTGACATCTGCCCTTCTCCCTTGCAGGTGATGGGAGCCACCTTGCCACATGGCAGCAGGCACTGCTGAGGGAAATGGCCAACCTGAAGGCCCAGGATATGGCAGAGTACCACCGTCACACATGCTATCAAAACAGGATCCACCCAGTACCACCTACAGTGGACTAGGGGCAGAGGGGGAAGTGTTGCCTGAGGAGGTGTCCTGTGACAGTGGGACGCAGGGGTCCAAGGGACACCATGAGGTCTTGCCCATGGAGAAGCAGGCTGCAGAGAATCCAGGGGCTGTGGACATTCTGGTGGCAGCTGTGCAGGTGGAGGAGGTCCTGGTAATGGAGGAGCATTTTGCAGGGGAGCCAGAAGTGGTGGAGCTGGCCAGAGGAGTGCTGGAGGTGGAGGCACATGTTGCAGCAGTGCAGGGGGTGGGGTGCAGTGCCCTGCAGTTGAGCAGGCAGAGGTGGAGCAGCACCCAGTAGTGGAGCAGGCGGTGTTACTCTGGGCACTATGACCTTGGCCCTCAGCTGCAGGTTGGCCATGGTGCTGCTGCTGTGGCACCTGGGGGACAGGTGAGCCTGCAGGTGAACCTGTACCCAGAGCAGCCAGCACCTGGTGACCAGCATTTGGTGGTGCTTGTCTCCGCCATTATGGCGGACATCACACACCTGCACGGCTCACTCAGGGTTCTCCTCTCTGCACTGCAGAGGCACTAGTTGTGTTGGTGCATGGACTTGGACCATGGACAGTTGGGGTGTGCCTGCCTTGGGGGCCTGGAACTTACTGGGTGTCCATAGGGGTGGGGTGGGTTGGGGAAACTGCCATGTATCTGTGGGGTGGGGCAGCTTGTGGACTGTGTGTCCTGTTGCATGGGGTGGCCCCCTTGTGTGGGGTGTTTGTATTGGGCTGCATGCCTGGGTGGGTGGCAGTGATTGCTGGGGGCTGCAGTCTGCAGGGTTGTGTACATATGGGCCCAGTCTGCATCCTATTCTGCTGTTTGTACCGGGTCCTGGGGGGAGGGATGCTTCCTATCACTATTGTTGTATTTGTTATTATTGTTGCCACTGTTGTTGTTGTTGTAGATGTTTTTGTTGTTGCTGCCTAATGTGCATTCCATACTGTTGCATTAAATGCCTTTTACACACCCATGACTCTGCACACCTGTCTGTGGTTTGTGTGTGCGTGTGTGTGTGTGTGTGTCTCACTGTGCTCCTGCAGGTGCACATGTGGTGGTGCTGCGCCATCACTTGTGTGTCCCCACTATGCACATGGTTGCTGTTTGCCGGCTGTACACCTCACAGCCATGGGCACTCATGGGTGGTCATGGCTGCATGGTGCCCTGTATGTAGCAGTGCACTGTGCCAGGTCTGGGCCACATGTCACCACACATTGCATGTCCCGGCTGTGTGGTGGCTTTGGGCCTGTACAGCACCCTTCCACCCAGGGGTCCGGTGTACCCTGTGGGTGGCATCAGTGGCACAGGCATAGGTGTGTCTCACCACCATATGTCTACAGGACTGTGCCACCAGTTGCTGTGTCCCTTTTGTGGTTGCACTGTTTCCATGTATCAGTGGCCATGGCAGGGGCATTGTGCCTGGTGGTGCCATCATCCCAGCATTGTGTCTCTGGCTTCTGTGTGCCCTTTGCCTCCTGTGTCACCAGTGCCCTTGGCACGTGTGTTGTTGCCCCTTTCACTCTGTCCTGTGTGTATTAGGCATGTTGGCTTAGGTGTTTCACTGTTTGCACTGTGGTCCACCTTGGAGCACTGCAGTTTGTGTAGTGTGCTGCTGTCTGGTGGGGGGGGGGGCTGTTCAACTGGCCTGTGCACTGTTTAAGACAGTTCTAACTTACGTGCCCTTCCTCTGCTATAGCTCTGTATGCCATGTGTTTTTGAATAGCAGTTCCATGGTGCTAGTGTATTTTGCCTGTCATAGGCCACATTACATAGTGGTGTATGCATTTTCTGTCATATCCGCATCATATCTTGTGATATTCATAGCGATTGCAGGGTATGGCATACATGTTCTCTTGGAATCATGCATGTCTCAACTTGCTAGAGTAACTTGCGATTTGCACTGTCAGGACTGGCGTTCTGCATTTATGCCTGATGTAACTGTCTTGGAATTGGGCCCAATGTCTTTGAAGAGAGCTAACATTTGACTTTTCAGAGATCAGAACTTATTTTTGTAACTAATAGTTTTGTGCAAGATGGATATGACTGTTCCCTGTCAGGATCTATCAAAATATTGATAAAGAAAAGCAAACCCGGTGCTCACATGAACAGGCAGATCCCTTACAGCAGTGTACAAAGCAAAGCACATGGGGACAAAACAGAACAACTGCACACAGGGATGACATTCCGTAGTGCAAAATGTGTATTTACTTAGATGGTAAAAGTTACCCATACAAAAACTTCACTAGACTTTATCAGCAAAAAGCCTCAGTGCTTCAGGGCACTCTTCCTTTTCCAAATATTGAGCCTTTTTGCTGGTCAGGTCTGATGATGTTTTTGTATTGGTAGCTTTTACTATGTGAGTAAATCAATTTTTTTCACCACAGAATTTTATCCCTGTGTACAGCTGTCCTGTTCTGACCCTCCACCAAAGAAACTGATGTGTTCTAAATAAGGCAACTAGTTAAAACACTTTGGCAATACATACAGTATGTAACTTTAGAACACAGTATACAGAGCTATAATCAGACATGTCTGAAGTGTGTACTAGACCATTAGACACTGATGAAAAGTGAAGGATCATGGCTTACCATCAGTGCAATGGCTGGAACTACCAGCATGTAAAATAGCATCCTCCAGAGTAATGTGGATTTGTTTTACAACATGTCAACATGTAAAGTATGCCATTGTTGCTGTCAAAGTTTTTTATCTCATTAACATATTTAAAATATTTTGACAATAAATATGCAAGTTTAGAGGACAAGGTTTCTACAATCCATCATGCTACAAGTTCATGTTATACGCCAATGGAAAGGGAAGAGTTCCAGAATTCCAGCAATATAAAGGTATCGCATATAATCTGCATGCAATGTTTACAGATATGAACTTCCAGAACTTCAAAGGTTTTGTCAAACTGTTTCAAGTACATTAATATTCCGCCAGATTCACCTCCCTTCAACTATGAGTCCCAGTTACTGCCTGCCCTCATATTAAAATAGAGCACATTTAATCTTTAATCTAATGACTGAATTTGAGCATATTGCGATGTTGGACAAATTTATCCCTCTGTAGCACATCAAGGGTTAACATGCATCAACATATCTAAAAACATTTAAGATACAGTATTTTAAACTTTCTCAATATTTTTGCGACTTTACAGGACAAACCATGAATGTTAGAACTGTCTTCCGAAGTAAGATTCTGGTGATGTTTCATAAACAAGAACCAAACATTCTCTTTTTCTTCCTTTAGTACAAATTAATAAAGGAAGCAAGGTGGTAGAGATATGGGGAAAGGAACATAAGTTTTAAAAATAGAGGTGGGAAAGCAGGAAGGCAAAAAGGAAAATGGGGGTGAGGACAAGCAGAGTGGAAAAAAATCCAGAAGACCTTTTGTGCAAATGCTAGAAGTCTAGGAAATGAGATTCTGGATCTAGAGACCATCATGGCAGAGGCCAGCCTGGATATTGTGGCAATTACAGAGTCAAGGAGTGCTGAAACCAATGACTGGGATGTGTCCATGCCAGGATATTCTCTGTTTAGGAAGGACTGGGTGGGAAGGAAAGGAAGGTATGTGGAGCTTTATGTGCGGGAAAGTATAAAAGTGGCAGAGATACAGGGAATATAGAGAGAGGCAGAGGTATTGTGGGTAACCCTGTAGATGGGGAATGGACCCATATTTCACCCTGGAATGATCTACAGACCTCCAGCACAGGGGGAGAAATTAGATAAGGTGCTGGTGGAAGTCACTGGCAAGATGGCAGAAAAGGGGGAGGTGCTGCTGGTGGGGACTTCAGCCTGCCAGATGTAGATTACAGCCACTCACCTGCAGCTTCCGCTAGAAGTAGGGACATCCTGGACTTTCTGCAGGGGTGTTCCTCTTAGTCAGTGAACCCACTCATGATGGGGCAATACTGGACCTGGTACACACTAACAGGGATAGTGTTGCAGACATCAAGGTGGGAGGCCACTTGGGGACCAGTGATCACCGCATGGTATAGTTCAATAGGGTGGCAACAGAATCAAACTACACAAGAGCAAGGGTCCTGGATTTCAGAAGGGCAGATTTTAAAAATTATGACTAGAAACACAGACTTTGACAGCAGATAAGGACCACTTGGCTCACCTAGTCTGCCCATTTCCATACCTAATGGATAAGTTACGGATCATAGTTAACCAACAGCCTACTTCTTCCTACCCCCCCCCCAGAGATGACCTAGTTGGGGGTTGCCTGGGTGGGGTGGATGTTCAGTGGATGAAGATGAAAGGGAGCATAGTAAAGGCAATAAACCTTTGCATCAAACAAGTGAACAAAAGTAAGATGAAAAAGAGACTGCTATGGTTCTCAAAAGAGGTGGCTGAAAAGGTAAACGCTCAAAGGGTAGCATTCAGAAGGTATAAGGAGATGCAGAGGGAGAAAGGCGTGAGGCTGGCAGAGCAGCCCAAAAGTTAGAGTAATGAGCTGTTAACTTGGTACATACAGCAGACCTGGGTTTGATTCCCATAGCCTCCAGTTGCATAATGTGTGACTCTGAGCAAGTTACTTAACCTCCTTGGTGCTCTAGGGTCACCCCTGAAACAGGCAGGTGTGCCTAGTGGACCTTACCTGGTTACCAAAGACTAAATAAATAAATAGAGAGGTGTATTGGGGTAACAGAGAGAAGCAGGGAAAGTAGTAAGGAGAGCAAGTGTACAAACTAAAGAGAATAGCCCAGGAGGTAACAAAAAGGAACAAGACATGTTTTAGGGAGGTATGTAATAACAGGAAGAACAAGGGTGGGCTTGTAAGGTTAGAAAGGGAAGGGAGGTACTGTGCAGAGGAGGACCAGGAAAAGGCAGACATAAACAAATACTTCAATTCTTCAATTTCTTCAATTTGTTTATTGGATAGCATAATTGAGAAAATACATTCTCTTTTACAAATGCATCCAAACATATAAAAACAGTACAAAAAGTTACAATTTACACAAACAGGGTTGCAAACAAACATTTCGAACATTAATTTACTTCCAGAAATTGTGAATATTTCAGAATGGGTTAACCAAAGCAGTTACAATGCTTACTAACAGATCTTAAAAAGTGTACTAATGTTGGTAATGTACAAACATTAATCCTATTTTTTATCAGATTCCAAATTTTTGGTTCCAATACAGCTATAGATTTATCCCCTTGTTTGTTTTTTGTTCTGGGAATTTAATATTTACTAGTGAGTGAGGATCACAAAGCATATTTCGGTAACGTTTTTAACTGTAATTTACACAGTAAGAAAGAGGGTAATAAACCTAAAATAAACTTACAAACAAGAATATATAAACGGGCTTCCCTTCGGGCTGGGAAGGAAGTCTATCTTTTCTCCTCATATTAAGTGCAACTGTGCATTCTATATGGCAATTTTGTAACAAATCTCACTGCGCTATTAATCAATCAATCAATCAATCAATCAAAACTTTATTTAACCAGGCAATGGATCCAGCATATTCAGCAGTACCCCTGAGGCACTACCTTATATAATATTTCCATAATCGAGAACTTGTCAAAATAATGATGCAACCAACAGCTTTCTCAATTTTTTGTTGAATATTAATAAATTTCTATAGGGAAAAAAAAAAAAAACAACAGCTGCCTCATCTTATTTGATATGTAATTTAGATGCAACTCACATGAAAGTCTACAATCCAATATCAGACCCAACTATTTATAATGATACGCCCTTTCTATTACTACCCCTGTCATGGTGTGCATTTTATATTCTTTCGAGTCAGTTCTGTTAAACCTTTTTTCAAAAAGAAACCACTGAGTTTTTGATTCGTTCAGTGAGTATACTTTTGTTCAGTGCTGTTCAAAGAGGAAGAGGAAGAAGAAGGAGAGGGGCCACAAAAAAGTAACAAAAGCTTTGGAGGGAGGGAAGGAGGTGGACATTAGTCCTTTCTTGGAGTCGAGAGCCCTGAAAGGACTTGCTAATCTGGAGGTGCACAAAGCAATGGGGCCAGATGGGGTGCATTCAGTGATACTCAGGGAAATACCAGCTGCACATCTGACCATTCTTTTTAAGAGCTCATTGGAAACAGGATGGTTCTGGAGGACTTGAGGAGGGAGGATGTAGTCCCACTACCCAAACATGGTAGCAGGGAAGAGAATAGCAATTATTTGCCAGTCAGCCTGACATGTGGCAAAAAAGTTAATGGAATTACTGCTGAAGGAACAGATTGTAAAATATATTGAATCTAGTGGGTTACAACACCCGAGGCATCATGGCTTGACATGGGAGGTCATGTCAAACTAATCTGATCGATGCCTTTGACTGGGTTACCAAGGAACTACGTCAGAGTGGAAAAGTGGACATGGCCTACCTAGATTTCAGTAAGGTGTTTAACACTGTTTCACATAGGAAACTAGTAAGGAATCTGGTAAGCTTAGGAGTGGGTCCAAAGGTGGTAAATAGGATGCAAAAATTGATTAGAGGTTAGGTGAAAGAGACTAATGGTAAATGGAGTTCACTCTAAGGAAGAGAGGGTGACCAGCGGGATGCCTTAGGGATGAGTGCTGAGATTGGTCTTCTTTAATGTCTTTTTAAGTGACATTGCAGAGGAGATTGAAGGGAAGGTCTGCCTCTTTGCAAATGACACCAAAATCTGCAATAGGGTGGACACTCTTGGGGTGGGGGTGTTGTAAAAGATAAGCTGAGCCCTGAGAAAACTAGAGGAGTGGTCATGGGTACAGCAGCTGAGTCTCAGTGAAAAAAAGTGGAAATAATTCTCTTAGTTTGGAGCAGAAAATGGGTACAGTGGCATTAATGACCACCAAGCAGGAAAGAGATCTGGTGGTAATCATATCAGATGATCAAAAGATGGCCATGCAGAGCAACAAGGCAGTAGGGAGGGTGAGTGGGATGCTGGGGTGCACAGGGAGGGGTATCACCAGCAGAAAGAGGGAGGTGGTGTAGCCTCTATATCGATCACTGGTAAGATCTCACCCACAGTACTGTGTCTAGTGCTGGAGATCACATGTCTGGAAGGACATAGACAGAGTGGAGCTGGTCCAGAAGAGGACAACTAAAATAGTGCAGAGTCTGCATCAAAAGCCCTATGAGGAGAGAATAAAAGACCTCAATATGTGCACCCTGAAACAGAGGAGAGATGGAGGGATATGATAGAGGTCATTAAGGGGTAGCAACCATATAGAGTGCTGATTAAAGAGTGCTGCACTTTTGAGTGACTCAATAATAGCACTCTACAAGAGAGCGAGTTGTGCAATAGATATCTATATCCTGTATAGCGAGTACAGCAAGGAGCTGTACTCACTACTACGGGATATAGAATCCTATGTTGCCAACTCCTGCTGAGCTGCTCACATAGCGTAGTGGTGTGTACCACTGCTTGCGATGTGAGCAGAACTGGGTTCGGGCCCGGCTATGGGCAAAATAATATTTTTTTTAAATCCAGTAACTTGCCCCATGATTCACACCCTTGGGTTTGATATTTAAGTTTGGGGGTGTGAGGGGCATCAACCTACATAAAAAAAGGCACATTTGCACATTTTAATGTTATTACCAACCGTCGCTTTATTTTAACGACGGTTGAGTACAATATCCAATGCCACTTGACTATTGGCTCATATTTGTTGTTTTATGTGATAGGCAGTCTGTCAGATTCACCTTTATCACATAAAACCCCATTAAGTACCTCATGAATGTAAATGAGGTATAGAAGGGGAATATTTTTCAGAAGAAAAGGTACTCAAGAATGGGGGGACATGCTATGAAGATGGAGGGGGTAGATTCAGGAGAGATTTGAGGAAGTACATCTTCACAGAAAGAGTGGTGGACTCCTGGAATAGCCTTCCAGCTGAGCTGGTGGGGATGAAAACAGTGGTGGGGTTCAATAATGCATGGGATAAGCAAAAGAGAATTATAGTGAAAAGGAAGAGGGGAGGGAAAAAGAGCTGTAGATTGGAAATGGTCTGCAGTAATGTGTAGGTAGGGAGAAACTGGCAGACTGGATGGGCCAAGGGGTCCTTATCTGCCATTAAATTCTATGTTTTTATGTATTGTTACATCTTATCAGACTACTTCAGTGAGTAAACAACAACATAATAACCTTGCATTTAATATGGTTTTCTTGGATGTCTTAGAAGAAAAAATAAAATGTCTCCCTGGAAAGCAGAGAAGCTCTACTTTCTCTTTAGGCCATTGTTGATTTTGAGTGTTGCATTGTTGCAGGCAATGCCTCATTCCAGTGGGCTGCCTTGTAATCTGTATTAGCACCCACATAACTGGATTGTCCCATTTGACTGTGCAAACGGTTTACTGGGAGTGAGGGTGTTATTCCTCTGCTGTATAACCCAACGTAATAAGTCTAATCAGTGCATAGGGACTAACTAGTAGTCACAAATGGTTGCTTTGCTTTGGGTGCACAGCATACCAAGGGATTTATGTTCTTTTTGATTCTGCTCTGTTAGGGAAATCTGCGCAAGATAATGGAAGGTAGATATCATGGCACTAAAACAGTGTAAGTGGGAAATGTTTAGTCCATCTTTCAGTACCGCTGTTGAAAGAGCACATGATTGTCCTTTGGCAAGGAAAAAAATACAGTATTATGCCAAGAAGGGAGATTAAATAGGATTTTTCCCAGCTATGTCACATTTGGAACCTTGAGCAACTGGCATTTATTCTGTTTCCCTGATCTACATACACTGCATTTACTCAGTTTTGCCTAGGCAGCCATTTGCATCAAGGTTAAGCAATGGAAATCTTAGACTGTGAAAAGTGCTCAGGATAGTAGTAGAAGTAATAGACATAGTAGTAGTTTTTTTATTAAAGAACACCTAAGCAGCTGTTTTCTGGTGTCACTAAGTTAAACAAGCATTTGTCAATATCAAATGTTTGCTTGCTGGTATTAGCATTGGAAATGCAGGAGTTAGACAGATGCAGAATAGGAGTGGCAGTGAAATACTGAACTTCGCGTGAACCCCACCTTCATCCTGTACAGACGGACAGAATGTGGGATAAGTGTTTGGGTCATTGTCCATGATGGTCAAGCCATGTCACTTCACCCTATTCTGCAGACATTGACATGTGTTGAAGTGTGCCTTAAGGTGTTTGGCTTTACAGTCACCCCATTCCATAAGGGACATAAGTTGGAAATGGGTGCAGCATAGGAGAGTGGGTGAAGTTTTGGGTCAAGAGTCCAAGGCACACCTCGATGCCTGTCAGTGGCTTGGGGGTGGGTGGGATGGCATGAGCAGTACAGTCGGCAATCCAAAGGCACTCCCAATGCCTGTCTGTCTGTACAGGGTAGGGTAGGACATTATAGTTAGAAATCATAATGCCTCGGGTGTTTGTTGTTATTTACAGTACAAATATTCAACATGGCCTTTTTGTGACCCAACGTCAGGAAAGCATTTGGGACCTCTTCTACCGGTGACCTCCGGAGTGCCTCAAGGCTCGGTACTGGGTCCCCTCCACTTCTCCCTCTTCATCAATCAACTACCGATGGTTACTACCAGCTGTAGCGCCACCATGTATGCAGATGATCTGATAATCCTGGCTCACTCCCAGAATCCTACTATCCTAAACCAGAACCTGACTGATGACTTTAACAGGGTATTGTCATGGGTTACTAGTCACAAGCTGGTCCTGAACCAGAAAAAGACACAGGCTATGCCCTTTGGCTCAGTGGCAAAAATCAAAGCCTCATCAGCTTGCTTACACATCACCAGCACAGATGGATCCTCACTACCCATAGTGAGCTCCATCAAATATCTGGGGGTAACACTCGACCCCCAACTTGACATGGGTAATCATATCCTTAACATCTGCAGGGCAGCAACCTGCAAACTGGGTCTGGCCTATAGGGCCAAGTATAACCTTACACCAGCAGCCAGGCTTGCCCTAGCGAAAGGTGTGCTCCTTCCCTCCCTCAGCTATGGGCTGCACCTATTTGCTCACTCTTTAAAGACACATCTCACCCGGTGGTACACTGCTTACAATAACATTTGTCATTTTGCCTTGGCTGCCCCCGACTCACCCACCATTGTGAGCTATGTGAGAAACTCTGCTGGCTCTCACCAGCTAGATACCTTGATTTTGGTTTGGGATGCCTCTCTGGGAAAGTGATCAGAACTAGCACCCCCCAGGGGCTGGCCCGGCTTCTGCCTAAACTGAATCCTACCCCCTACCAACTTAGGTCTCTCACATCAGGGATGCTCAAAGTCCCTCCTACCCGGACCCTCATGGGGGATCGGGACTTTGCCCTAAGTGTGCCCAGACTCTGGAATTCGCTGCCTGTGGATATCTGAGCTGCCCCCTCCTATCTGAGTTTTTGAAATTCCCTGTGGGGTTTCCTAAAACTAGCATCAGAGTGTGACTGCCCCAAACCTCCCTAGAGTAAAGTGTCAAATTGTTTTGTCTGAACCTCCCCAGGGTGTCTCCATTGAATTCCTTGAGATATTTTCCCCACTGTATCAATGACTTCTGACTACTCCTGCCAAAAATGCCTTGGGCATTTTTACACTCATTATTGCTCCACGGTCATAGGCTAACCATGACATATTGCACCTTGGTCACTTGGTAGAAACTTGTACTACCAAGTGTTTCTGTTTCTGTCTAACATGTGCATATTTAGAAAAATGTGATGAGCTGTATATACCTGTCCGCGATCCAACTAGCCTAGGGGGTGTATACAACAATGTTATAAGTTATATTATGACCAATCCAGTCCTTCAGCTATGCTCCACTCCTATGTATGATGACCTGTATATATCTGTCAGTTGAACTAGCTAGAGTGTATAATCTGAAATGTGCTTACTACTGTATGTTTCCCCTAGTGTCAAACGATGTATTTCCCACATGTTTGTTTACTGTGACAAAAAACTGTACTCTCTTTGTCATGTCCCTTGACTGTTGTTCCTCATGTTGTACTCTCCTGGGTCGCTCCTGAAAATAGGCACAATACTTGTCTAGTGTACTTACCCGGTAAACAAAAGCTAAATAAATAAATAAGACTGGCAGTGTGATTTTGTCAATGTGTCCCGAAAACAGACTTCCAACAGCGACAGTGCCATTCTGCACCACATTTTCAACATAGGCATTTTACGACCTGTGATAATGAACTGTATCACTGTGATTTTCTTAATGTGTCCCGAACACTGATGTCCCACAGCAACCACGGTATTCTGCACTGGAACTGAAGAAACACGTTTCAACCAGGATGTGAAAAATGACATCTGTACTGTTCATAAGGAGGTGTGGAGAAATGGCAATGTTGAAAATCTGGACTTAATATATTGCAAATGTGCAAAGTTATAAGCGTGCATGGAAACTGCACAACGCACTTTTGTAACACAGTCATTTGATGGGCTATCATCATCAGATTTTCAACACAGACATTTTAGGACCTCTGTTAATGAACAGTGTCTTTGTGATCTTTATGTGTCCCGAACAGTGATTTCCCACAGCGACCGCGCTATTCTGCGCCAGAAGTGCGAAAACACATTTTGGCCAGAATGTGAAAAATGACAGCTGTACTGTTCATAAGGAGGTGCAGAAAAATGGCAATGTTGAAAATATGGAGTGAAAATATTACAAATGTGCAAAGTAACAAGAGTACGTGGAAACTGCAACGCACGCTCGTAACACATTCATTTTACGGACGTTTATCATCGAATTTTCAACATAGGCATTTTAGGACCTCTGCTAATGAACAGCATCAGTGTGATTTTCCTAATGTGTCTCGAACACAGATTTCCCACAGCGAGCACTCTGTTCTACACCAGAAGTGCAAAAACACATTTAGACTTTGACGGCAGATAAGAATCGCCTGGCCCACCTAGTCTGCCCATTTCTCTACCTAGAGGATAAGCTGCAGATCCTATTTAACCAACAGCCTATTTCTTCTTACCTCCCACAAAAATTGTCTCATTTCAGCCAGGATGTGAAAAAATGACAGCTGTGCTGTTCATAAGGAGCTGCAGACAAATGGCAGTGTTGACAATCTGGAGTGCAAACATTGCAAATGTGTGAAGTTATGAGCATGCATGGAAACTGAGAAATGCACGCTTGTAACACAGTCATTTTATGGACTTTTCACACCAAATTTTCAACATAGGCATTTTAGGACCTCTGCTAATGAACAGTGTCACTGTGATTTTCGTACTGTGTCCTGAACATGGATTTCCCACAGCGACCGAGCTATTCTGTGCCGGAAGTGCAAAAACACATTTTGGCTGGGTTGTGAAAAATAACAGCTGCACTGTTCATAAGGAGATGCATTAAAATACCAATGTTGAAAATCTGGAGTGAAAATATTGCAAATTCACAAAGATACAAGCGTGTGTAGCAACTGCGCAATGCACGCTCTTAAAACAGTAATTGTTTGGGATTTTTTCCAACCAAATTTGCGACATAGACTTTTTGAGAGCCCACCTCATGAACCCTGGCACTCTTGTTTCGTTAATCAGTCCTGAAAGTTGATTCCTTGCAGTGACCGTGAAATCACCTTTAGGTGCCGATTACCGGCATGAACGTGAAAGAATTCATGAGGAGGGGTCCCAAAAACCCCATGTTGAAAATTTGGTGTCAAAATTCCAAAAAATGCCCGAGATATGCATCGAAGTTAAAAAAACCTATTTATTACATTATACAGCTTACCGGCATTTCCTCAATTCGCGGTCGACTTTGAAGAGTGCAGACATGTTCCCGGTCCACCGAAGATCATCACGCTGAGCTCCAGAGGTAACTATGGGGTGGGGGTTGTGAGGAGGCAGGGTACGCAGCAGGTGGGTGCGGGTTGTGGGGGGGGCTAAGGAGACCACCAAGGGACCATTTCCTTCTTTACAGAATACAAAAAAAACAAAACATTGCAGGACTGTTTTTGCTTTACAGGGACATTTCAGTGGACTTTTAGCACACTGGGGTGGGCTCCTGGTGTGCCACCCTACTTTTTTGTTAGGGGGGGCCACTGTAGCGGATGAGGGATTGGGCACCCCCGTTGGCATATAGGTGACTGCAATAGCCGAGGGGGACTGGGCACCCTCTTGGCACAAAAATACCTTTTGGGGGGGAGTATGCTGACGGGGAGTGGGCTTCCCCGTCACATTAATGGCTGGGCAGCAAACACAGATGGTTTGTGGGGGGGCACATGCTGCCAAGGGGGATTGGGCACCCCGTCGGCATGGGGTTGCATAATACTCTTTTTGAACGTGGCGGCAAGCCACCCACCATGTTCACAAACAGTATTAGGCTACCTTACGTTCCACCCTGCAATGATGGGTCTCTCCCTCATTGCAGCAGAATGACTGACACTGCAATGATGAGGTGGCCCCTGATTGCTGCAGTGAAAAAGTTACAACTAGGTGCACTTTTGGAAGACCAGTGTCATCGGCACACTGTGCCTCCATTGGTCCACCAGTGCCAATCCCCCAAATGCAGTGCCTCTCTTGGCTGTAACAGTGCCGCGCCTCCACAATCTACTTCTCTCCAAAGCTGTCACATAATATTTCTTGCACATGCATGCAAGCAAACATAAAAATCAGAAATTGTTGTGAGCTTGAGCCAGGGGTAACATTTTAAAATACAGTGTTTCTTACCTTTCTTAAACAGATTTATCCATTTTCATCATCTTTTAATACTGTAAACAAAGATCCCCTTAGTGTCAAAGTTGGCTCTGTGATCTAGACATAAGATGGCACTGATATGAGATGTGATTATGTTGTAAAAGTGAGACTGCTACCACAGGTAAATAGAAGCCCTATATACCTGCCCATTTCAGCTTGTACTGTAAAACTTCCAAAGATCAAAAACATGCTAATGAACACCTAACACATACAGCAGACTCTACCAACCTATCTGATTATAGATAGGTTGGTAGCTTTTCTATTTAAAATATCAACTATCTCCTCAACTGAAGTAATCACTGTATCACCAACCCTCAATTTTTGAACAGAACCAGAAGTTTTAGGGGCTATTAATGAATGAACCCTACTCCAAAACATTTTAGGATTAGTCAGATACTCCTCACATCGTTCCTGATAAAATTTCTTTTTTGCTGCCTTAACTGCATTAGATACATTAGACTGCAAGTTTTTGTTTGCCTCTTTCACTAGCCAGGCTCTCCTGTTTTTCTCAATCTCCTCACAGACCCTCCGAGGAAAGGTAGGAAAGGACATGCCGTAGATCTCAACTGCCTTCCTAAGAACCAGTCTTTCCTCCTTACTACTCTTCATCAGTTTGTGACCCCAGTCTTGGCTTGGGGGTGGCCAGTCTTGGTTCTACCAGTGTCACATACTCAAAGCTATGTAGAACTGGTCCATGAACCCTCCTTCTGGGAGTAGGGCTGTGGAGTCACTAACTTCTTCTTCTGGTTCCTCCGAGGCAAGAGCCCAAGGCTGTGGACTAGAACCTTCATTGTAAAGATGCATAGCTCCCTCTTCCTCCACCTCCTCTTCCTCACTTAGGACCTGAGCCCAGGATTGAGCAGTCATCCTCAATCCTGAGACAGTCCAACCTTTACTGGGCGCGGAGGTAGACACCTCCCATTCTAGGGTTTCTCGAACCTCATCCTCTCCAATGAGACCAAGACTAGGACTAGGACCCTCTCTCCATTGAGCCACTGATTCTCCCTTCGCACTGTCCATCTGCAACACAATCATGGAGACATCACGAGGACTCTGCTCTGTCAGTACATCTATACCCTCTTCCTTTGTGCCACACTCTGCTGGGCCTCCCCCAACAGTTCAACCTGGTGCTGTGTGCTGCTACTTGTAGGATCTTGAAGCTTTGTCCACGTGGGAGCCAAATGAATCTTAGGTGCACTAGTTAGACCTTGCTTCTCTAAGCACCTTGAACAGTGAGGAATCATGAAAATGTCCCCTCCAGCCTTGAGGCACATTATGCATACTCTCACAGGGTATCCGGGAACTGCAACATGAAGAGGCAAACTTCCACCTTAGAAACATTTCTCTATTTCTTTCAGCTTGGTAACCTCTTCAACTATCATAGCCCGGGCATGATCTGGGTAGCGGGATGGTCCCGAAGCCATGACTGTAGAAAAACACACAAAAGTTCACTGTTATCACTGAGTTCACTTTACTTTAAACAGTTCACAAAATGGCTCCCTGCTGCTGTGTTTACATTACTACCCCACCCTGTAATGGCAGCGGCAGCACTCATGGCGCATCAACATTCTGCATCTGACTCAAGCCACTGCGCGTCCAATTTACTGCATACTGATAAATTTTACTCAAACTGCACAGAATGCACTGTTTTGCTTCCTCAGCACATCTATGATTTTCTAGGACTTCACCATTAGCTTTCAATCAGTTTTACTTGCTGAAATACACTAAAACCACAGTATTTCTTGAATAGGATTACCTGTTTGTTGCAGCATCTCATACACCTCACAGTCTTTCTGATTGCTCAGAAAATGACACTGTTGCTGAATCCATAATACATGCTCACAGTCTAATGCTCAGAATTCTTGCTTGGGTTTGATTACTTTACACAGTCCTACTTTGCAAAAAACAATCACACTGTTTACACAGATCCAGCTAGCTTTAAAAAAACCACACACAGTTTGAGCTCAGTTTTGCTGAATAGTACTCACTGAATTAGCAGCAGGCTTTTCAATGGAAATTCTCAGCCTACAGATGATCCTGGAAGACCTCTGGGTTGAAATGGGCTGCCAGTTTCACTGATGGTCCCTACAAACACAACCCTTTCTCCCCAGTTGATCTGAATATGGGCTGAGCCTGATTTAGCACAGAAAAGTCTGTTGTTTTAACTTTTAGAATGCTTGCAGTCACCACGACGATCCTCCTGGCTAGCCAGCACACAAACCACTAGCTTTCTCTCTCTCTTGAACAATGGACAGCACTCTGAAGCAGGCTTGGGGGCAGGACTGATTACAGTCTCACCAATCACTCAATACCATGAAAATGAGCCTCTCTCTCTCTCTCTTCTTGTCCTCTTCTCCATCACGGTGATCGTTGAGCAGGCAAAATTTAAACTACCAAACAACTTTTTTCTGTTCAACTGTAACTCCATGATGGGAGCACCATTTTTACCATTTCTCATGGCAATTTCTCTAGCGACTACCCCAGTTCACACAGCAAGCTCTTTAAACTTTCAGCACACAAATGTCTCTTTGTTTTCTACAGTTCTCAATACTTTTTCCTGTCACAACTTGAGAATTAAAGCTGTCAAATGTTATTTCTGATGCAGGACAAGGGGAACACACAATCTGGCTTTACAGCTCCTTGGTAAGCATTAGTACATTCACAGCAGCACATGACCAACAAACATACAGCAGCACAACTGCCAGAAAGACAAATGCTAGTCACAGCCTTAGCAAGCATCTCTTGTTTTCTCCCAAATTCCAAACAAATCCTCAGCAGTGCCTTCGTTTTGTAACCCACCCCCACTGGCCCTCCTTGTTCAGCTAGCAGGACTGCTCCTCTCACACATAGCACCAATGAGATGGATGGGGGTTGTCACTATGAACAGCTCTGTTTACCAATACTTCGACTTCAGAGCCTGCCATCCTCAGACAGGAAAACCAAGTGTGGCAACTACCTGGCTCACACCTGGGGGGACCATTTATCATGGCCATCAACCTGGGTCCCTGGGAGAAAACGTTAGCTCAGAATTATGCTAGGTTTGCACTTCTGATCAGAGGCACCCAAGCAAATCCAGACACAGTGGAAGCAATAACAGAACTGTCAAACCAGGTTGGGATTCTAGAGTGTGGCTTTTATTCACATACACAGAGAATAATACAAAGTGAAGATGGGCCCACACAGGACTACTCCCACTGGTAATGCAGACTACTGAGGTACAGATCACACACACAGCGAACCCTCAGGTTCTGACTAGAACTTGGCACACACGGCCCAAACTGGTACACTTCCCTTGACTAGGCACCCTCGGCCAGTACTAGGAAGCTTTCCCATATTTCATGAGGAATTACTGGTGGCACCCTCGACCACCAATGAGCACACTCAGGTTCACAGAAAATCCAAATTCCCACATCTGGGTATTTTCTTCAGGCACTGGCCAAGTGCACTGACAGAAAACAAAGGTGCCCAAATTGAACTCGGAGAGGTAAACATGGTTACTCCAGATGGGGGGGTCTCCCACCTTTTGCTTCCAAATTTATACTCAGTCATTCATCTGGTTAATAACACCCTTCTCAGAAAACTTGTAGATGCTATCTTGAAATGTCTTTCACATTTAACACACTACTTCTCACACCTCTGAGGTGTCATGAAGTTAAAAGTTCTATAATTGGCAATGTCTTTATACTAGACCCCCACTTTAGCAGATACTTTTAAATCAGACATGCACTAAAAGTTCTGTACTTGGCAAGTCTCTCTCCAGACCCCATAGTAGGCTGATACTTTTAAACAGAAAACAGTCTTGGTGACAGAGTCCCTTTGACAGAGAAAAACTCAGCACAGGAATGCAGATGCCCCAGGGCTTTTTCCACACAAAAGTGTTGGGTACTCACAGAGTAGAAGAATCTCAGGCAGCTTCAACACAGTCCAGGCTGGACCAGAGGATTACCCTAAATCCTAGAATTTATCTCCATGCATCTGGGGATGGGGCACTGGAAACCCTCTAGGAATGGTCTCTACCACTTTACTCACTGGTCTTCTATGTTCTTCTTCTAGGGGGAGAACAAACTACCCAATCTTCAGAGGTAGCACTCTGTCAGAGCTAAAACTGAGAAGCTGCCCAAGTAGCAGCCTCCTCCTCACTCTCCACACCACAGACTACTGCTCTACCTTAACATTCTATTGCTAACTCCCCAGCTAGCATTCCATTGTGGCTTATGCTGCAGCAACAATTCTAAAGTGACATCATCACTCTAGCTCAACTAAGACTGAAAACAGTGTGTGACAGTATGAAATCCATTTAACTGGCATTTCACAAGCGCCTCTTCCTGCCTGCTACTGATTCTAAGAGGGATTCAAGTAACCCCTGGAAACAAAGGGGCTACACCTGTAGCACTCATATCCAAAGCACTTCTCACTCCCTGGGGTCATGGGTCCATTCCTTTCCACAGTTTAAACTGTCTGCTTTAAAACTGAACATGTTTCAAACTGCACTTTTGTTTTTCTCTCAAAGTTCTTTCTTTTTGGCCAGCTGAACATATGCCCCCATCTGTAATCATTTTCATCCATGGTAAATTTGTTCTTCTTTGTGGCATAGATTTTCTTATCCTGGTACTGTATGTGATCTTGCAGCTCTTTTTTGAATTTGTCAAAATTTCTGTCTGCCAGAAATGTCTCCAGGCGCTTCATTTTTTTCTCTAATTCTTTCTTTACATCCTGCTTAGTTGTTTCCGTCTCTTGCAAGATAAGTTGTATCCAGCTTGTTGAAGCATCTTGGGGATTTCTCTCCACTTCACCCACAAATTCCCTTTTTCTAACTCAAAAGTTGGGTCTTTTGCTATGCGCAGTTCCCTAGGGTTTCTGCCTACTTGTAAATATGCTTCTGTCGACTTTGTGTCCAATGTAATCTTCTTGCTTTGATTGCTGTTTTTTCATATAGGTGATTTTCTATTGCTCCCCACTGTCATAGCTGTTTGCATCTTTGCACTCTGCACTTTGAGAATTGTGTACTTGAATAAACGCAACCTGGATTTGCACTACATTTTGTGTGGACAGTATTTCCTATGTGAATATACAGGAAGGTGAGTGCCATGACTTTCTTGAACTTAGCACACCGACACTATTTGACTGAATACAGGACCATGTTGTGCCACTTGGTGCTGCCCCAACAGGGCTGCTGAAGTACACTGCCAGAATGAATAGCGCCGGGGTGCTATTTGCAGTATTCAAAGGGACCCATGCAAATTAGCCCATTGGGCATTCACAACACTAAAGGGTGATTTGCATGCCCATTATGGGCTCATTTGCAAGGGTAGCAAGGCAGGATAGCATAGTGCTGCCCCCACAATTGCCTAATCCCAGGTGCATAGATACCTCTGATACTGGTTGTTCCCACTGCCAATTGTTGGCTTGTTCTGTAAAATAATATCTCCTTGATGCTAGCTTCCCCCCCAATCCCCAGAATGTTCTGTAAAATAATATCTCACTGGTGCTAAGGTGCCCCTACCAGTCCCTGGCATGCTCCATAAAATAATATCTGCCTGATATTAGTGGCACCCCCATACGATTGCCAGCCTAGATGTAACTATTAGCATCCTTGGTGGTAATGGTCCCCCAACCTCCAATTGCCAGCCTGGATGTACAAATAAAAGGCCTATCTGGTGTCTAGTGGTCCCCCTATGGCACCAGGTGTACTCCCCCCACTCACCTGAGCATTAGCCATGGTGCATGGAAAATACAATGACTTTTTTGGGGGGGCTCGGCATGTAGGTGCTTCAATCATCGTATCCACTCCTGAAGTCATATCTCTTCATCATAGCCAACTTTCCCCACTGAATTAAATTCCTCCAATTATTCCCTACTTCCCAAGTAGTTTATAAAGAGCATCCAAATCAAATTACTTATTTTATTTTTTTTTCTTCTAAAAGATATAATGATTTATCAACCTTACTAATGTCTAACATCTGACCAACCCACTCCTTATAGTCTGGAGGTCCTGAGTCCTTCCAGTGTTGCAACAATACTTTTTTTGCGTCAGTTAAAGCAGTGTTCAAAAAAAATCTTCTGATATTTCATATTATCCCCCCGGTGCATCTGATAACCAAATATAAGAATTCCTGGATCAAAAGGGGTATCTTGTCCTAATAGTATTCCCATAGTTATCCTTCTCTTGTCCCAGTAAAATTGTATCTTATCACATTCCCGCAGCATATGGATAAGTGTGCCCTTGATCTTAGTGCATCTCTGACAAAATGATGATACTGTATTTGCCATTTTGTGTAACCTGCTAGGGGTCAGATGAATCCTATGGTATGTGTTGAAATGAATTTAAAGGATCTTATTGTTCTTTATACCCAAGGCCTCTAAACTACTGGCCTGAGTCCATTCATGGTCAGGAATAGAACTAAAAATTATTTTTCCCATGCGGCTTTGAGAGATGGATCAGGAAATACTGATTCCCCTCTCAAAGAAGAATACAATGACTGACTCAGCCCTCCTTACACCTCCTCGGCTGACCGCTGTATATACAGGCAGGAAGAGCACCTCTTATTTTTTGGACAACCTGTTTTATAAATAAGAGGTGTGCTCCCTACCTGCATATGTGGCAGCTGGCTGAGATGGTATCAGGAGGTCTGAGCCAGTATCCATATGGTCCTACGGCACCACTGACAATGCCAAGATAAGTGGGGGTATGGTATGCTTGATGCCATGGGGGGGCAGTGGAGACCAGTGAGGTCTTTTTTGTACTTCAGGCTGACAATCAGAGGGAGAGGGACCACTACCACCAGGGTCACTAACATTTACATCAGGGCTGGTTGTCGGAGGGGATACTAATATTTAAGTAGAGACTGTTGACAGTGGATTGGGGCCAATAGCATCTTTAAGTATTATTTTTACAAAATAGGTAAGTGACCAGTGGTGAGGGAATCACAAGGACAAGGGAGATATTATTTTACAGAACAGGTTACCAATTGGTTTGGTGGGGGTGGGGCAATTAACACCAGGGAGATATTATTTTACAGAACAGGCTGGGAATCAGCAGGGTGGGTGTGAAACTAGAACCAGTGAAATACAATTCCATGGAATGGGCCAACAGTCAGCGGGGAGGGGGGTACCAGGGACCACATGGGGTGGTTGTGCTCTCCCAATGGCCAACCAGCTAGGTGACTGCATTACCTCTGGCAGCTGCTAAGGTTGCCTAGAGTTAAGCCAGGTTTTTGTTCCGTAGTATTTGCACTGCACAAAAGGACCACTCTAAACCCTTTAGTGCAGTTATTCATGGCTATGCCCCTCCCCTTGCCCACACATGGGTGTTAACCCTCTTTGCCCATGTAACCACTCCTTTGAATATAGGTATCCAGCGCAAACCCTAGTTTGCGTAGGTGAAGACCTGTTGGCGCAGATGTAAACTTTTGAATATCAGTCCTCTCAAAAACAATGTCAGATCAGCAAAAACAGCTATAAACTTTAGATGTAAGGAAATGCTTAATTTTTAACTAAGCCCCCACCCCCAATTACATATACGTATGAAACATTGGGCATAGTGTTCAGAAGGAAACTGGGCAATTTGTGTAAACACATACAAAATACTGAAAGAGAGCTTTAAAGGTATTTCAATTTATACTTACTTCCTGGAGGCATACTTTTATGCTAGGGCAGATGTTGTCTTACTGGTACGAATGCTGACCTGTGATCCCACCGTAGCAAGAACTAATTTTATTTGTCCAGCATCCCAAAACAGAAACTGACAAACAACATCATCATTAGCAGTAGATGGCATTTAGCAACCAAGAGAGAAAGACTTGTATTAACCTCTAAAGTACAGATCTGAAAACTGTTACATAAAAAAAAAAAAAAAAAAAACTCACAGGCACCAATGTCCTCCAGTGCTCTGCAGATATTGTGGGGAGAAAATAAATGGAGGAAAGTAGCATCGGAATGGCTTAATGAAGCCCAGCATGGACACTTTCACACCCACACTGTCACTCTGCCACTGACTTGGTCTGTCTTGGATATGTTGATCAAAGAGGCAGGACAGACCTTCCCTCTTGTCCCTCCCATGAGTGGAAAGCTCATGGGGAAACCAAATGACCAAGACAGGTGACTGGAGTGGGGAAGGTAACCAATGTGGAAGGTTGGGGACTAGGCTGAGGAGCTGCCCCTCTGGATGCAGGAGGATAAAATTTCCAACTTATGTCTGTAGCTAAACAGATTGTCCTGAAGGTGTCGGATAGCCACTATACAGACTGAGAAGCCCCAAATAATACATTATTCAACTCGTTTAGAGTTTGTGGCTAGAGCAACAATCTAATCAATTTTTCCTGGCATGTGTACAACTTAAATAAAACAGGTATGTGGAGCTACATCACTTGTGCTTTTGCACACCAGATAGCACCAGTGAACAGTTTGTCTTGTCCAATTTAGCCAGTCAAGTCCACAGTTCTTGCATATTTCATTGGTATGATGCAGTTGTTCCATACTCTTCTAAGGGTATCTTGTGAACATGGTGACCGCAATTGAGCAACTGCACAAAGGGCAACTCAATCACGGTACCTCTGTCCTGGGCTACCTGGCATAGTATCAACAGGGTACCAGGGTGGGTGAATACAGTGACAGGATATACACATTGGGGAGAAGGGACCACACTGCATGGGGGCGGAAAGAGAGGGGTGGTATGTGAGAGGTAGTGGGGCAGTTGGCTGCAGAACTGGCCATGTGGTATGGTGGGTAGGGTGGCAGGTTGGGGTTGGGAGGGTGCTGGGTTCAGTTCTTGGGTGGTCATCGCTTTGTGCGTCACAACCATTTTTTTAAAGTTTTAAGTCCCCCCCAACATGCACCCCCCCCCGGAGTTGAGAATCTTTAATCAGAGGGATGCAGAGTGCACAGCCCCCCACATATCTTCTGAAGGATACCAGTTCATTTACAGAAGAAAGGGTTCTGAAAGAACTAACAAAATTGAAGGTGGACAAAGCAATGGGGCCTGTTGGGATTCGCCCAAGAATTCTAAAAGAACTAAGGGTAGAACTAGTGACACCACTGACTACTCTCTTTAACAAATCATGGTAGGATAAGGTGGTACCTGAGGACTGGAGGAGGGTGGATGTGATTCCTCATCACAAAAGTGGGAGCAGGACAGAGGCAGAAAACTACAGACCAGTTAGTTTGACCTCAGTGGTAGGGAAAATGATGGAATCACTTCTGAAGGAAAGAATTGTTGAGTACCTGGAGGCCAGTGGGGCACAGGACCCAAGGCAGCATGGATTCATGATGGGAAGGTCATGTCAGATGAATCTAATAGATTTCTTTTACTGGGTGACCAAAGTAGTAGACTAAGGAGGGGCTGTGGACATGGCCTACCTAGATTTTAACAAGGCATTTGATAGAGTCCCACACAAAAGATTAATACACAAGTTAGCCAGCTTTGGAGTAGGTTCCAAGGTAGTAGCCTGGATAAAAAATTGGCTAGACAACAGGACACAAAGGGTAGTAGTAAATGGAGTCCACAGTGAAGAAAGGAGGGTTACTAGCGGGGTACCGCAGGGTTCAGTACTGGGACCTGTCATTTTTAATGTCTTTAAAAATGACATTGCACAGAAACTGGAAGGAAAAGTATGTCTCTTTGCAGACGACACAAAGATCTGCAACAGGTTTGATACACCAGATGCAGTGGAAAGGATGAGAAGGGACTTGGCAAGGTTGGAGGAATGGTCAAATGTATAGCAGCTCAGATTCGGTGCAAAGAAGTGCAAGGTAATGCACCTGGGAAACAAAAACACAGGAGAAGAGTACACAATGGAGGGTGAGATACTGACAACAGTAAAAATGGAATGGGACCTGGGGGTAATTATTTCAGATGACCTAAAGGTAGGCAAACAATGTGAGAAGGCAGCAAGGAAGGCTGGGGGATACTGGTATGCATAGGGAGAGACAGCAATAGTAGAAAACAGGAAGTTATTATCCCTCTGTGCAGACAGTTGGTGTGACCCCATCTGGAGTATTGTGTGCAGTTTTAGAGACCCCATCTCCGCAAAGAAATAGACAGAGTGGAGGCTGTCCAGAGGAGGGCAACCAAAATGGTGCAGGGTCTGCACCAGAAGACATATGAAGAAAGACTAAAGGAGCTTAATATGTATACCCTTGAGGAAAGGAGGGAGAGAAGGGACATGATAGAAACTTTCAAGTACCTCAAGGGAATCAACAAAGTCCAAGAGGGTGTCATCTTTCAGAAAAAAGAGATGTGCAAGAACAAGGGGGCATAATTTGAAGATAGAGGGGGGATGGTTCAGAGGTAATGTGAGGAAGTATTTGTTCACAGAGAGGGTTGTGGATGCATTGAATAGCCTCCCTGAGGAGATCGTGGAGTCAAGAACAGTGGGGGAATTCAAGAATGCATGGGACAGACATAAGGCAGTCCTTATGGGGGATAAGAGGAAGTAAGCTGTTGGTTAACTAGGATCTGCAGCTTTTCTGTTAGGTAGAAAAATGGGCAGACTAGGTGGGCCAAGCGGTCCTTAACTGCCATCAAATTCTATGTTAATTCCATTGCCCGATATATAGTTGCTGCAACTGTACATCACCGTTATTTATTTTCAGTGATGTACACTCGCCCAAACGTCAATCTCTATTCGGCGATCACTGTTATGACATGGAATCCTTCTAAGTTCACTTAGTTCCAGTTTTCAACCCTTTCTAGTTTATGCTGCAGTCCCATAAAAAGTGAATAAAACTGAAAGCAGCATCAAGGTACCAAACAAGGTATTTTTCAACCCAGCAGCATTTGATTGGCATAACAGAATTTATTAACTTTTTTAATATTTAGTTGGAAATGATGTATGACATATCAGATTTACACCGGTATCTCTTGTTGTTCTCACAAGAGATCAAGGGCAGAATAGGAGAAGCGTCTGAGATACCCCAACAAATGTGAAGTGGTCCCTCTTGGCAACATTTGGTGTGATCAGTGGGGTAGTATAGGTTAGGCTGCAGTGACACTGTGCTTAAAGCATCTGATATACCCCCTCACCTACGATGTGGTCCCTCCACAAAGGAAGTTCAGTGTGATCAGTGAGACAGTATAGGTCAGCCTGCACTTTGATTGTGAATGTTGTACCTGTCATATAGCAAGAACTTTAGTCTCCAGTTCTGTCAATCTGGTACCTTTCATGAGAGCAACTTTTATCAGGAAATAACTAACTAACCAACTAAAGCAGTAACTAAACACATAAGTAATAGCTGAATTTCAGCAAAGTGTGATGCTTGGTCCAAAATGATGCTCATGTACAATACCAGCTTTTATATACCTAGCACCCACCTTTCTTTGAGATCATTACACTGGCCACCCCCATTTACCAATTTAAGGAGGAAATGTTATGCAGAAACTTCTGCTAAGGGAAGCCTTCTGTATAGATGCTTTCCAACCAACAGACCAGAGATTTGGTCTAAATGGTTGTATAGATTGGTGACTTTTATTATGAATACACTTACAAGCATAGTAACATCCATGTACTCGATTTATTTATTAGACCCCCCTTCCCATATCTACCTTCAAGATATTCTCTTCTCTGTATAAAATTTCCCTTTCCTCTCCTTCCCTCCCTGTAATCTTGTGAAAAAAACATGCAACTGTTACAGTTTATACTGACTCTAAAAAGGTGTTTTAACTAATAACCCAAAGTATGGCTCAGAAATGCTCATGTTATCACTTTCTGTTTCAAGTGGAGGGGGTGGAGGAACTGTGGGGGAGACTAAAATGAACCTTTATGGAGTTAACTAACCAATGCATTAGGATAGTGGCCAAAGCGAAAAAAAGAAAGAAAGCACTATGGTTCACTAAAGAGGTGTAAGACAAAGTAAGGGCTAAAATAACAAGTTTCAAGAAGTAAAAGGGGACCTAAAAAGAGGAGGACAGGGAGGTGTACCTTGAATGTCTAAGAGAAGCAGGGAAGGCTGATAGGAAAGCCAAGGCACAGACAGAGGAAGATTTAGCAAGAACTTTGCAAAAAGGGAACAAGACATTCTACGGGTACATTAGCTATGGAAGAAAAAACAGGGGTTGGGATTTTAAGGCTCAAAGTGGAGAAGGGAGAGTGTAAGGAGGGGGATCTAGACAAGGTAGAAATACTGAACAAATACTTCTGCTCAGTATTCACTGAGGAGAGAGAGGGTCAAGGACAACAGGTGGGGAACAGAGGCAGTTGGGGGGGGGAGTGGGCACCAGTCCATTCCCACTGGAAAGAGTTCTGGAGGAACTCACAAAGCTGAAGGTGGATAAAACCATGGGGCCAGAGGACATACATCCAAGGACATTAAGGGAGTTGCATAGGGAACTAACAGCACCTCTGGCCACCCTGTTCACAAAATCACTCAACACAGGCATGGTTCGAGAGGGTTGGAGAAGGGTGCATGTAGTCCCACTGCACAAAAGTTGTAGTAGGGTGGAAGTGGGGAACTACAGGCCAGTCAGCCTCACCTCAGTGGTGGGGAAGATCATGGAGACACTGCTGAAAGAAAGGACAGTGGCATACCTGGAATACATTGGTGCCCAGGATCGAAGGCAGCATGAATTCACATCAGGAATGTCTTGTCAAATGAATCTAAAAGACTGTTTTGATTGGGTGACTAGGGAGGTGAATCAGGGAGGGCCATGGACATCACCTACTTGGATTTCAGCAAAGCCTTTAATACCATACCACAGAGAAGGCTGGTTAACAAGATGAGAAATCTGGGCGTGGGGCATAAAGTGATACATTGGGTTAGAAACTGGTTGATGGGCAGAAGGCAGAAGGTTGTGACAAATGGAATCCAGTCCGGGGAGAGAGGGGTGACCAGCGGAGTGCCACAAGGATCAGTACTGGGACCAGTCTTGTTCAATGTCTTCAATAGTGACATTGTAGAGGGTCTGTAAGGAAAGATCGGCATATCTGCAAATGACACTGAGATCTGCAACAGAGTGGATACTCCAGAAGGGGTGCAGAAAAGGAAGAGGGACCTGGAGAAGCTGGAAAGATGTTTGGGGTGTGGCAACTGAGGTTCAGTCAGTGCAAAAAAGTGCAAGATCAAGCACATGGGTAGGGGAACCTTGGGGAGAGCTACAGGATGGAGGGGGTGCTGACTGCCACCAAAGAGGAAAGGGACCTAGAGGTTATCATATTTGATGACCTTAATATATCAAAGCAGTGTGCAAAGGCTGCAGTGAGGGCCTGTGGCATGCTGGGGTGCATAGACTGAGGTATTATTAGTAGGCAGTGGAAAGTGGTGATGCCATTGTATAAAACACTGGTAAGGCCTCAGCTGGAATATTGCATGCAGTGCTAGAGACCACACATAAACAAGGTGGAGACTGTCCAGAGATGGGAAACAAAGATGGTGCATGGTTTGCACCACAAAACATACGAGAAGAGATTAGGAGACCTCAATTTGTACTCACTGGAGGAGAGGAGGAAAAGGGGTGACATGATAGAAACCATTAAGTACCTCAAGGTCACAAACAAGGTACTGGTGGGGGATCTCTTCCAATGTAGAAAAGATACCAGAACGAGGGAGCACAATATGAAATTGGAGCGGAGTAGATTAAGAGGCAACATGAGAATGTTTTTCTACACAGAGAGGGTGGTGAATGTTTGGAATAGTCTGCCACAAGAGGTGGTAGGGGCAAGCATAGTGGAGGAGTTTAAACATGCCTGGTCAAGCACAGGGGGAACCTTGGATGGGAAGCGAGTGGTGAAAAACCATTGATCACTTTGGATGAGTGGATGCATACAAGTATGGGGTCTATGGGAAGACTGGATGGGCCCAGTGGTCCTTATCTGCTGACAATCCTTTGTTTGCTATGTTTTGGCAAAAAGAAAGTGAATAAAATGATGCTTTAATACAAAGAAATGAACTGACCGGACACCAACATTTGGTACCGCTATACTCAGCAGGTCCAGCACCAGGCAAGCACACCCACACATACAAGCACCCCACAGTGAAAGAGTACATATGTCTCTTTGCCAGATTCTTGTTATGATCTGCTACAAAAAGAGATAGTTTCTGGCCACTAGCTGGCAAGAAAGAAGTAAACTTGGAAAGCACCATGAATTAACGCTTAAGGTAACTCAGAATATAAAGGCTTTGAAATTTAACTTATTCTTTGAAACTTTGTATAGTGATTAATTTTGTATTTGTAATATCCTTTCTCAGGACAGAACTGCATATTAAAAAAAATTAAAAGCAAAAAGACTAAGCTCAGTAAAAATATCCCGTGTTTTGAAAAGGTGGGAGAAGTAACTAATATAGCTTATCAACTTTTACGTGACAGAAATGCATTAATTATAAAACGCTATTTATGTTTTGTTCTTTTTCGAGGCTGTAAGGAAAAAACCTGCTGTAGAAATTATAAAGTCCTGAGTGGAACACAAGCTTTGTGTGGGAAGGATTAAGTAAGGCATATGTTCATTTTAGAAAAACAGTACAAACTTTTTAGTTTTCTTTAAAAACTAAAGTGAATTTTATTTATAGTGTAAGTTTATAGAGATTGAAACCAGATTCCCTGATGAAGGGGCATTATTTGTTTGAAACACAGGATGTATTGTAGCTCTAGATGTGAAATAAAATACTTGTGGACTTTGAGAAATAAAATATTGAAATCATTTGTTTGAACATTTAGTGGTGAGTGGGTCTGTTATTACAATCTGACCCCTTTTATATGCCTAGTTCCCACCTTTTTTGAGATCTGTTCACTGGCCACCCAATTTATCAATTTAATTAGTGAATGTGTACCACTTGTAATATACGATGGCTACTTTCAGTCTTCAAAACAGAATAAAATTGCATATGCTGAATTAAATGACACTTAAAACACTATCATGTCTCATACCTGTGGGTACCTATAGAGCCCCAAAACTCTGGCCATGGGAAGGGCAATATTTGACTGTACATCTCCAATGATGCCAGATAATGGTGAATGGTAATGACATCTGTAATTGGTAACATCAATCTCTCCTCCAGATACAATACGAAACACTCCACCAAGAGCTCTAACTTCGGAGTAGCATGAGTCAAATATCTCATATCCCAGTGTAATGTTTGGCAGTATTTGAAGATTCTGATTCAGCTCTGCTATTGCAAAAACCATTGCAAGAAGGCACTGATACCACTCAATGTTGAATCTAAGAAAAATTAGTTATTAATTATTATACATGTGGTCTGTCTATGTCAACAGTTATTACGGTTATTCCTGTAATTGTGCAACAGACCACTTAACTATACAGTAACTATTACATGCAATATGCTTTCCTCACCTGGCAAACTACATAGCAAAACAATTTGTTGACACAGGCAGCCATCTTGGAGCTTTTTACTAAATAATAAATCAAAATAGAAAACTACACACAGGAAGCATAGCAAAACTAAAGAGTCCATCATCAAGTTCAGGCCAAATAGCATGTCCATAAACAATATCAGGAATAACATGAACCCATTTGTCAAGGTTCAGCATAACAGAACTCAAACATGACGTTTAGCTGAGTGTGACTTTGGCATACCTACTCTGTTGAGACTCCATGTTCCTGCTAAAAAACATTTTTTGGTGTATGAGTGCATACATATTACTAGTACCAGGACAGTGATGAGTGGGTCTGTAATTTTGCTGGTGTCTGTGCTACCAGCACACCATTACTCACTGGACAGTAGACTCTCATTTTGTTTCTTGAAACATAAATGTGCTCCTGACTTGGGACTAGTGGTGGGCGAAGTGACTAAAATTCACTCCACGAAGTGATTCATGGAGTAATGTGGAATCCGTGAAGTAATCAGCAATGCGAAGTAGAGTACATTGCATCATAATGAGGAACACAAAGTCCATTGAAAACAATGATTTTGGGTTATTCCACCTTCCCCAAATCACTTCTCCGCAATTGATTTAAATGTACTTCACATCACTTCACCTTGTAATTGAGCTCCAAGGTGAATTCTGTAGAGATTTATGGGATTGCAGGTCACATGGGCTCTAGATTGTTCTGCACAGCCTCAGTTCAGAGAAGTGCATGCGTAGTGGTAGCTGGAGACAGTTTGCTGTCAGAGATCTGCGATTTAAAACATCTAAAAGGCTTATAAAAAGCATTTTTGTTTTATTTTTAATCAAAATTTAGTACACTGATTGTAGGAAACCCTCCTGTGCTCAGATCATCAAGTGTTTATTGTTTGTGCTTAGATTTTGAATCTTAATTTAGAACATTCAGTTTGTGTACTGTGAAGTGTGCATTGGGGGAGGGGTGTATCTGTGGTGTACGTAGATTAACTGGAAGAAAAATGCAGTCTTTCTGTGTTGGTTATATTTTTCTTGTATAACTGTGTTAATGTACACACAGTAATATTTTCAGTAAGTCTTGACATTTTTTTGCTGATTGTGGTGGTGCAGCAGTGTATAATTTCAGATTGTTTAAAATGTTTGGTTATATTACTAAATGTTTTCAATTTGCTTTGCATCACTTATATTGTGTGTGTGGTGTGTCATCAAATCAGACACCTTTTAGTATGCCATAGCATAATTGCAGCAGTGAGAATCTGCTATCCACTGCACCTGCATGAATTTCTTATACTGCTTTGTGGTATCTTTACTGGTAGTGGACTGTTACTGCCGTGCACTCCTCCCCCCGACTGACAAAAATTATTCTTTTACAGATTTGGATTTGTGACTTGTGAGCACTGGTTAGGTATTGGTGTAGCTTTGCATCTGCATCTCTTGAGTGTGCAGTGCAATCTTAATCTGTCTATGCATTTGCAGTGCACCATTAATTCTGGGAGACTTTTCATTTCTTGTTAGTGTCTCATTTCACTTTGTCAACACTGGGGAATTTTCTGGACACAAGACAGCAGCATTTTGGGGATGCACATTAATTCTGGTGACCGTGTGTGATCACAGCATGCATGACTGAGTGTGCCATTAATTCTAGGAGACTTTGTATTTCTTGTTACGCTGTCATTTCACATAGTCAGCACTGTGGAGTTTTCTGGACAGAAGACAGTAGCGTGTTGGGGATACACATTAATTCTGGTGACTGTGTATGGGGAGCTGCCAGAATTGTTATCACTTCACCTTACTTCATGTTAAGGCAGAATGACAACATGAAGTAATAATAAGACGATGAAGTGAGCATTTCGTATTGGCCACATGCAACGTGAAGTGCCCATTTCTTGGCACTTAGCCAACGAAATTTATTTGCCGCATCTGTACTTGGGACTTAAATCTGGAGACAATCCCCTGTTACCTGTATTCCAGAACTCAAGTAATCTTCACATTTGCAGTAATTATTCTTATAATAACTGGTGTGCACTTTTTCCCCATAGGGTAACCCAGTTGTAATTTTTTGTTATAACCAGCTGGTTATAACGGCAAATACTCTTCAGGTTTCCTTCAAACCATGCATGTGCCAGTGAGTCGCTAGTGTTCCTTTACTCTGTGATGCTCCCTGGACAAATTCTGAAAGGCTGCAGACTTCACCACTCCAGGCAGTCTGCAGTAAGTAGATTGTTTTCTCTGATGACCCTTAAACAAAAAACAAAAAAATAAAAAGGGAAATGTTTCAACCATATGCTGGGTTTCCCTGTCTGCATGCATGAGCCAGAGGGTCTCCCCACCTCTTCATACTGGAAGGATGCTGCAGCTCTGAAACAGCCACTCAGAAGTAAGTTTAACTACGAAAAAAAAAAAACAACAATTCTGAAGTTTTTAAACAACTTCTTTTAGATTTCCATTTCTTTCTCCCTCAAACAAGTGGAGCACTGTAGCTTGATAAGTTAAGCTTCCAAAGAAGGACTTGGTTGGTCCAAAGGCTTGGGACTTTTTTTTTTGTAACATCTATGTTGGTCCAATAGAAGGTATCAAGCCATTTGCTTCTGGATCTAATATATTCTGCAAACGTATGGAATGATTAATGTCCTTAGCTACAGTATTTAGCCTACGATAATGTTTTCAATCAGGAAAGACTTCCTGCATCAAATACATGCACAGTAAGCTTCATTTCTCACACTGCTCTATCTTGCAATTATCAGATGTCTTTGGACTTGATTTAGACCACCATTCAAAGCAACTCAGAAGATACCTGCAAAAATTAAAGACAGAAGCACATTTTACTGTGTGACATAGTAGTAAACAGAACATTCACTACAGTGGAACACATCATGAATTATTTTGGCAAGGAGCAAAGATGTGTCTATGAAAAATATGACACAGACCGTTGTGCTACTCCTACCAAATTATTTTTTTCTCAAAGATGCAGTGACCTAGGGTGCAAAATACTAAGGCTAATTTTAGTTAATATAAAAGGCCATTGTAGTAACTGAAAACTCAGAAGGGAGCTAGCCCAAATGAATTATTCAGGCCTGGTGGAATTCAAGCCAGGGTCCTAGTAATCCATCTTGTCTCATGCTGGTTCACAATTCTTTCAAACTGACATTCAATGCCAAAACTTTTTATCTATCTTCCACATTATTCTTATATGCATGCCTTCCTACTGCCGATTTCTGAGTGACATCAAGTCAAAGAATATAAAAGACACTTAAGTGAGTAGTCTGAATCATGAGTATTGTGCATAGTGAGTTGTGTGCATAGTGAGTAACGTGCATAGTGAGTAGTGTGCATGGTGAGTAGAGTGTTTAGTGAGTATTGTGCTCAGTGAGTAGTGTGAATAAAGCTGATGTACCAAGTCCCATTAAGAGGTTGGCAAAATTAACACTGGGAAATCATTAGTGTTGACCGTGGAAATTGTGTGAGTTCCTTATGTAAGAGCATTTGATTCTTCATCCAAGAGGTCAAGGGGAGATTTATACAAACCATTTCATAACATGTGACAGTGTATGTCCGCGTGCGTGTGGGGAGGGGAGTTATCAACCTGCTAGAGTGTCAGTGTAAAGCACACCATGTTGGCTGCACAATTCAAAAATTTAAGAAGTGGATTGGTGAGCATGTGAGTGCAAGACTTGACATTAATCAAAAATTCACCAATAGTAGAGTATATGTGTACAGGAGGAATCTAGAAGCTTTTGGCCCACCAGGATTGAATGATTCATTTGACCTGTCTCACATCTCATGAATTTCTTGTTAATATGATGGACCTTTACATTAAGTAAATTGCACTTTAGCATTTCATGGTCTTGATCATTGCGAAGGAAAGGTGCTCAGCTTGTGTGAGGATGTGTTTGGCTCTATACAGTATACCTGGCACAGCTTATTATTAACTACCTCACATACATTACAGATGTGCAAAAGGGATCTAGCTGGGGAACAAGGGTGACTTTCAGATATTTGAAGGAGTCAGCAATAGTAACAAAAGATCCATCAGTACTATCATCATCCAGGAGTTCAGAATAAGATCTAATACTGGCCTGACAGCCACAAACAATAGCCTGCATTTTATTAAGATTAAGGACTAATATATTCAATGTAGACCAGGACTGGATTTAGCCAAAGTTTGGCCTTTACTTGTGAGTTGATGAATTTGATGTCTTTGGGATTTACACAAAGGCATCTGCATAAATGGTGGAGCTAAAATATGCAGGCACCTGAGGTAAATAATTAATTAACAAGGAAAATAAGATGGGTCCCAAGATGAAACCCTGAGGGACAGCAACTATGACAGGATTAAGCTCAGAGAGTGTCCTGTTGTACTGATTATTTGCTGCCTACCCTGCAGGTAAATTGGAAATCAGGTTAGAGCAGGGTCTGACAATCTAAATGAATATAGCTTGATACAGAGATGTTTATGTTCTACAAGGTGAACAACCTTGGAGAGATCTACAAAGATTGCTCTAGTAAGATTACTATGATCAGTTTTGACCCTGACCATAGAAGTAATTTTAACAAGGGAAGCAGAGGTACTGGATCCCTTTTGGAAGCCATGCTGCCCCAAGGACAGCAGATCATATTTATGGAGGTACTCCATTAATTGGGACACCATGACTTTCTCAAGCAATTTGCTGATGGCAGACAGTATAGCTATGGAACTGTCATTTTCAAGGCATTTCTGATCCTCATGCTTGAATGCTGGGACAACTCTGGCAATCTCCTATGGGTCAGGGATAACTTCAGTAACCAGTGACATGTTAAAGATGTGGGAAATGGAAAAGGCAAGGAAATGGGCACCAAACTGGATAAACTTTGGTTCAGCATTACTGAAGGGGGGGTAGACTGACCAAGGCTCTGCTGGTATCAGACAATGACATAGTCTTAAGGTAAATGGAGGAATAAGGTAAGAAGGCAGATTGGGGGCACAGACTCATACTATGAGTTAGGGCAGCAAACGAGGAGGTGAGGTCTGACAGGTCAGAATAACTATTGATGCATTAGCAATTGTTTTAGCATTGTTACATTGTTACAATTTACCCCGTCAATAAGCATGTCAACAGTCTGATATTTAAGGTAGAAACCTACATAGAAACATAGAATTTGATGGCAGATAAGGACCGCTTGGCCCACCCAGTCTGCCCATTTCCCTACCTACTGGATAAGCTGCAGATCCTAGTTAACCAGCAGCCTACTTCCTACCCCCACCCCCCAGAATTGCCTTATGACTATCCCATGCAAGCTTGAATTCCACCACTGATTTTGACTCCACAACCTCCTCCGGAAGGCTGTTCCATGCATCCACAACCCTCTGTGAAAAATACTTCCTTAAATTACCTCTGAGCCACCTCCCCCCATCTTCAAATTGTGCCCTCTTGTTCTTGCACACCTCTTTTTTGAAAGATGCTACCCTCTTGGACTTTGTTGATTCCCTTGAGGTACTTGAAAGTTTCTATCATGTCCCCCTCTCCCTCCTTTCCTCGAGGCTATACATATTAAGCTCCTTAAGTCTCTCTTCATATGTCTTCGGTGCAGACCCTGCACCATTTTAGTTGCCCTCCTCTGGACAGCTTCCATCCTGTCTATGTCTTTGCGGAGATTAGGTCTCCAGAACTGCACACAGTACTCCAGATGGGGTCTCACCAGCTGTCTGTACCGAGGGATAATAACTTCCTGTTTTCTACTGGAGATGCCTCTCTCTATGCATCCCAGTATCCCCCCAGCCCTCCTTGCTGCCCTCTCACACTGCATGCCCATCTTTAGGTCATCTGATATGACTACCCCAGGTCCCTTTCCATTTTTGTTGTTGTTGGTATCTCACCCCCATTGTGTACTCTTCCCCTGGGTTTTTGTTTCCCAGGTGCATTACCTTGCACTTCTTAGCATTGAATCTAAGCTGCCATACATTTGACCATTCCTCTAACCTTGCCAAGTCCCTTCTCATCCTTTCCACCCCACCTGTGCATCAACTCTGTTGCAGATCTTAGTGTCATCTGCAAAGAGACATACTTTTCCTTCCAGTCCTTCTGCAATGTCGCTTATAAAGACATTGAAAAGGACCGGTCCTAATACTGAACCCTGCGGTACCCCACTAGTAATCCTCCTTTCTTCTGAGTGGACTCCATTTACTATTACTCTCTGTGTCCTATTCTCTAGCCAATTCTTTACCCAGGCTGTCATCTTGGGACCCACTCCCAGGCTGGCTAACTTGTATATTAATCTTTGTGGGACTGTGTCAAATGCCTTGCTAAAGTCTAGGTAGGCCATGTCCACAGCCCCTCCTGATCTACTACTTTGGTCACCCAGTCAAAGAAATCTATCAGATTCATCTGGCATGACCTTCCGCTGTGAATCCATGCTGCCTAGGGTCCTGTACCCTCTGGCCTCTAGATACTGACAATTCTTTCCTTTAGAAGTGATTCCATCATTTTCCCTATCACTGAGGTTAAACTAACAGGTCTATAGTTTCCTGCTTCTGCCTTGCTCCCACTTTTGTGAAGGGGAATCACATCTGCCCTCCTCCAGTCCTCGGGTACCACCCCATCCTCCCATGATTTGTTAAAAAGAGTAGTCAGTGGTGTCACTAGTTCTACCCTTAGTTCTTTTAGAATTCTGGGATGAATCCCATCAGGCCCCATTGCTTTGTCCACCTTCAGTTTTAAGAGTTCTTTCAGAACCCTTTCTTCTGTAAATAGGCCGGTATCAACTTCTGTATCCAGAGTGTTACTACTGTTTGTTTTATGTACCTCCCCCTCTTCCTTTGTAAATACTGAATTAGAACTGACCCAGCTGCCAGGATATAGGGCTCGTAAACTTTTATGACATCTTAGAGGAAAAACATGTTATACAACTATGGTACTAAAAATTATAAAATCCTTTGATATGCCTTGGGAACAGGAACTGTTCAAGATCAATGAGGAACGGCTTGATTAAAGACTGTCGCAATTTGAGAAATTAGTTTTGCTGAAGTCACATTATTTAAAATACCTCCTAATAAGACATCATGTTTGTATTTTTTTATATTCTAAAAGGAGGAACTAGATGACATCATAGAAAGGGTGTGGAAACACAGAGTTTTAAATGGTATACTGTGTTTGAACTTGTGAACATTTACTTTTTTGGGCCCTTAAGAAACAAGATCTAACTATAAACACTATAGAGGTAATTCATTAGATAGAAAAAGTCTAATTGTATTGTGGTAGGAGGTTTTGTTTGTACTTCTTGTTTTCTTTTAATTGAGTGTATGCTCTTTGGCATATTGTTCTGTGTTTACATTTTTCTTGCTTTTATCACCTTTTGGTAAAGTACCCTTTATATTTAAAAAGACTGCCTGGGTCTGCCAGTCCTTTTTGCATGTGACGTATAGATGGTTACATTTGACAGCTGTTCTAGAAAGTTTGATGGTGTTACTAAACTGGGAAAAGGTAAGACTATATCTAAGGTCTTTTATAAAGTTTTAAGGGTCCATTTTAGATGCCTGGATAGATGTCCTTAGGTAAAAGATATCTTGCATCCCCCCCCGAAGAAAAGATTATCTGAGCCTGTACATATGGGTACACTAGCAAAAGGTTCACAGTTTGAATCCCCCCAGAACTTGTGACTAAAGGTGATTTGGACCCACAAGCAGACAGAAGGGTTACCCTGTCTGTTACCTGTTCAGATTACTGCACTTGGAGGTTGGCACTGTGGGAGAAGAGGGCCAGACCTGCTGAGTGTGTTTGTGACAATCTATACTCATGAAAGTCGCACAAAGCTTGGGTAGCCTTAAACCTTGCCCAACATTTATCCCTAGACTTCATGAGTGATATCAGGTCACTGTGGAATCATTTTTTTGACAGTGCCCTAACTATCTCTAAACCTCTTTATAATTGGGACATGCTTATCTAGCAGGGAGGAGAAGATATTTGGAAGTTATTTAGAGCAATAGAGGCATCCCCAGCAGATAGTTCAGAAGCCCAGTCAGAGAGTGCAAGATTTTTATGAAAGGAATCAAGGTCTAGTTTAGTCAAATCTCTCATGAGGATAATCATATGGGGTATTTCATACAATGTGATACTCCAAATACAGTAAGCAGAAGTATGGTCAGAAACAGACTCAGGGAGGGTCTCAGCCTTTGGGATCCTCTCAGCCCTGTTTGTCAAGGAGGGTATTCTGACCACTGGATATGGATCTTCGTGGAAACATAGAAACATATAATTGAATGGCAGATGAGTACAGCTTGGTCCACATAGTCTGCCCATTTTTCTACCTAACAGATAAGCTGCAGATCCTAGTCAACCAACAGCTTACTTCCTCCTACCCCCACTAGGACTGCCTTATGTCTGTCCCATGCAGTCTTGAATTTCCCCACTGTTCTTGACTCCACGACCTCCTCAGGGAGGCTGTTCCATGCATCCACAACCCTCTCTGTGAAAAAATACTTCCTCACATTACCCCTGAGCCATCCCCCCATCTTCAAATTGTGCCCCCTTGTTTTGCACATCTCTTTTTCTGAAAGATGACACTCTCTTGGACTTTGTTGTTTCCCCTGAGATACTTAAAAGTTTCTATCATGTCCCCTCTCTCCCTCCTTTCCTCAAGGGTACACATATTAAGCTCCTTTAGTCTTTCTTCATATGTCTTCTGGTGCAGACCCTGCACCATTTTGGTTGCCCTCCTCTGGACAGCCTTCACTCTGTTTATGTCTTTGTGGAGATGGGGTCTCCATAACTGCACACAGTACTTCAGACGGGGTTACCAACTGTCTGTACAGAGGGATAACAATTTCCTGATTTTTACTATTGATGCCTCTCCCTATGCATCAAAATATCCCCCAGCCTTCCTTACTGCCTTCTCACATTGCTTGCCCACCTTAAGGTCATCTGATATAATTACCCCCCGGTCCCTTTCCATTTTTACTGTTGTCAGTATTTCACTCCCCATTGTGTACTCTTCCCCTGCGTTTTTGTTTCCCAGGTGCATTACCTTGCACTTCTTTGCATTGAATCTGAGCTGCCATACATTTGACCATTTCTCCAACCTTGCCAAGTCTCTTCTCATCCTTTCCACTCCATCACCCTTTTGCAGATCTTTGTGTCATCTGCAAAGAGACATACTTTTCCTTCCAGTTCCTCTGCAATGTCACTTACAAAGACATTAAAAAGGACTGGTCCCAAGACTGAACCCTGCGGTACCCCGCTAGTAACCCTCCTTTCTTCACTGTGGACTCCATTTACTGCTACCCTTTGCATCCTATTGTCTAGCCAACTTTTTTATCCAGACTACCATGTTGGGATCCACTCCAAAGCTGGCTAACTTGTGTGTTAATCTTTTGTGTGGGCTGTATCAAATGCCTTGCTAAAATCTAGGTAGGACATGTCCACAGCCCCTCCCTGGTGTACTACTTTGGTCACCCAGTCAAAGAAATCTATTAGAGTCATCTAATAGATTCATCTGACACGACCCTCCCATCGTGAATCTATGCTGCCTTGGGTCCTGTGCCCCACTGGTCTATAGGTACTCAACAATTCTTTCCTTCAGAAGTGATTCCATCATTTTCCCTACCACTGGGGTCAAATTAACTGGTCTGTAGTTTCCTACCTCTGTCTTGCTCCCACTTTTCTGAAGAGAAATCACATCCACTCTCCTCCAGTCCTCAGGTACCACCCCATCCTCCCATGATTTGTTAAAGAGAGTAGTCAGCGGTGTCATTAGTTCTACCCTTAGTTCTTTTAGAATTCTTGGGTGAATCCCATCAGGCCCCATTGCTTTCTCCACCTTCAATTTTATTAGTTCATTCTGAACCCTTTCTTCTGTAAATGGACTGGTATGACCCCTGTCTTCAGAGTGTTTCTCTTGTTTGGTTTAGCTACCTCCCCCTCCTCTTTCTTTGCAAATACTGAGCAGGAATATTCATTCAGTATCCCTGTTTTTTCACTGTCACCCTCTACTCACATTCTCTCCCCTTTATTAAGCCTCAGTATCCCTCTTTTGGTCTTTCTTTGCTCCCTAATGTACTTTTTAAAAGGTCTTATCCCCCTTCTTAACAGAGTTGGCTATCCTTTCCTTGGTTTGGGCCTTTGCTATTCTGACTGTCTTCCCAGCCTCTTTCTGCTTTAATTGATAAAGTTCTCTGTCCTGCTCCTTCTGTGTTTCCTTATATTTCCTGAATGTTATCCTTTTCTCCTTAACTTTCCCTGCCACCTCTTTTGAGAACCATGATGTTTTTTTCCTTCGTTGTGTTTTTTTGATTTGCTTTGCAAAAAGGCTTGTTGCCTCTGTGGTGGCTGTGTTGGTTACTCCCCATTGTTCCTCCACCCCTCCTTCTTGCCTGTTTGCTAGTGCCTTTCTGAGGCACTCTCTCATTTTCCCAAAGTCAGTCCTCCTAAAGTCCAGTACTCTTGCTTTTGTATGGCTTGATTGTATGACTGTGTTTATCGTGAACCACACTGTTTGGTGGTCGCTTGTTCACCAGATGGCTACTCACTTCTAAATCTGAGATTCTTTCTCCATCCCCATTTGAGAGTACCAGGTCCAAGATTGCTCCCTCCCAAGTGGGTTGCAATACTAGCTGTCTGAGGCATGCCCCCTGTAGGGCATCAAGAATGACCCTGCTCTTGGATGTGCCTGCAGCAAAGGTGCTCCAGTTAGCATCTGCCATATTCAGGTCCCCTATCAACAATATCTCCCTTTTTTCTGCCATTCTAAGGAAGCCTTCTATCATATCCTTGTCCACTCCCTCCCCCTGAGATGGGGTTCTGTATACAACCCCCATGCAGATTGTGGTGCCATTTCCTGTCTCCAGGGTGACCCAGAGTGTCTCATCTGCTCACTGTTTACTCTTTAGTTCTGTTGTTTTGATCCCTTCTTTTATATAGAGAGCTACTCCTCCTCCTCTTTTACCCTTCCTGTCCCTCCTGTTGATTAGGTGTCCTGGTATGTTGACATCCCAGTCATGGTTCTCTGTGTATCATGTTTCTGTGACTGCCACAATATCCAGACGACCCTCTTCAATCAAGGCCACTAGTTCAGGGAGCTTGTTACACAGACTATGGGCATTGGTACTCATCACCCTCCATTTTTGATGCCCTTACCCCTTTGAGCCCCATTCCTGTCCTTGCTGCCTTTGCCTTTTTTTACATTTACCTCTGTCCTGCTCCATAATGACTTCTTTGCCTTGGTGTTTACCTCACTAATTACTGTGTTTTGTGGGGGAGGCTGGAATTTCCCTGCTCCTTTTCTGTATCCCCCCATGGCTAGTTTAAACACTTGCCAATGAAGCATCTAAACCTCTTGCCTAGGATCCTAGATCTCCCCTGGACAATTGCAGACCATCGCACCAATATAGGTCTGCATTCCTCCAGGTGGCTCCCCAGTCCCCAATGAAGCCAAAACCCTGAGCTCCACACCAGTTTTTCAACCATTCATTGAATTCCCTGGTGAGGTGTACCCTAGCATTGCCCTTGCCATAGACAGGCACCACCTCTGAGAAGGTTACCGTATGCACTACTTGTCTAAGGCCTCTCCGCAACTCTACAAACTCCTCTTGCACTGCTCTGATCCCATTCCTAGCCAGGTCATTTGTCCCTAGGTGGACAATGAAATCCAGCTCCCTCCTTGTGCAGCTGCTCCCATGATCCTGAGGATTCGCTTCCTGTCCCTCCAAGCTGTGGTGCCAGGCAGGCACTTTATCTCCCTCTCCCCTTCATCCCCCATTTCTACCCCCTAATGACTGAGTGCCCCACCAGGAGTTGTTTCCTTCCCTTGTGGGGTCCCATGCCACCCTCCTGTGGGTCTCCTTTGTGAAGGTTCCCAGCATCCTTCTTTGTCTCCACTACAGGTGCCTCCATAGAGGAACCACTGTCCACCAGAAAAGTGAATGAATTATGGAAAGGTACAGCTGGAGGGATGCAACTCTGTTCTACCACCCTCTCCCTCCCTGAGCCCACCCTGGTCCAGCCTCTCCTCTTTCTTGGCAACCTCTGAGGTAGTGGCATTGGCCCTGGTGGCCTCTGGGTGGGGGAAGAGGTTTCACGAATCCCAGCCAGGTCAGCCTAGAGACTGGCAACCTTCTCCCTCAGATCAGAGAGGTGCTTGCAAATAGGGCAGCATCGCAGCCTCCAGAATGTCTCCTGGAACACGGCCACCCCACATCCATTGCACTGCACCACTCCTATCATGTCATATTTTGTGTCTCCTCTCCAGTTTCTCTGAATGCTTACTGTCTCATCTCCTTTTCTGGGACAGCAACTTCCTATATTCTTCAGTGGCATCCTTCTTCTTTGCTCAGTGTCAGACTACCAGCAGCTGGAGGGGAGAGTATGCTACTGTTAGAATCAGAAATAAGCTTCTTAAGGCCAAGACCAGCCAGCAAGGGTTCATATTGCTTTGCACTTCTTTCTAGCCAATTTAGGTTAAAATCACCTGGTATCAGCAGCTGATCTGTTTACTACTATGTCCACAGTAAAATGTGCTTCTCTCTCTGCTTATAGCAGGTATGTCTTGAAAAGCCTTGAATAGTGGTCTAACTCAAGTCCAAAGGCATCTGATAATTGCAAGATACAGCACCATGCAGAATGAATCTTGCAGTGCATGCATTTGATGCAGGAAGTCTTTCCTGATTATGGACTCAATGGGAGCATGTATAGCTATGGACATTAAATTCATATACTGTTGCTACGGCTATAGTAAGACAGTGAAGACCAGTACAGGAACACAATCAGCTGTTCACTGTACTGGTCTGCTGTCTTACCAATGCCGTTGTCTCCGGGGAGTTCACCTCCTCCCTAAAACAACTCTGACTTGGAACTGGTAATCTTTAGTGTAGGGGTGAGGGGCAATAAAACACTTGTGTTCCTGGACAGCACAATGCTGGCTGTAGGCATTGTGCCATTGCTGTTATGGCATTCAGCAGGATTCCTGTCAATGCAGCATGGTGGAACCCGTTAAATCATACCATACAGTACATTAGCAGTATATATTATTATTGTAGCTTATAGACTTGATACCACTTAACCCTTAGGCTGCCAACAGAATTAGAACATTTAGGAATTTATTGACTGATATGTCAGTCTGTGGCACAGCAAGTGTTAATTATACAAAATGTTTACAAAGCTAAATTAATTAGTTTCATATACTGACAGTAGACCTATGCAATGTATTCACTGTCCTACTTTCATTTTTTAATACTAGTTTAATGTTTTTAATAACTGTTTTAAGAGGATTTGTTTGTGCATCTGTACATTTTATTGAGCACCTTGATTACATATGAGCACTCTCTGATGTGGTGATATGAGTATATAGGGGGTAATGTTAATTAATGCACTGTTCTCTGAGGCACCCCTCTTAGAAACATAGAAACATAGAAGTTGACGGCAGATAAGGACCGCAAGGCCCATCCAGTCTGCCCATTTCTTTTCCTACCTTATAAATGTGCCATTGGCCTTTGCTCTGTCAGTGACCTATCTATTCATAGTCATTTGTATTGCTCCCTTATGCCTATCCCATGACTGTTTGAAGCCCTGCACTGTATTCATAGCCACCACTTCTTGTGTAAGCCATTCCATGCATCTACCACCCTTTCTGTGAAAAAGAATTTCCTCATTTCCCCTTAATGGCCTCCTCTAATCTCATGCTGTGTCCTCTTGTCCTGCTATTTTCTTATATTTAAACATGTTAGACTCTTTCACCTTGTTTATGCCCTTAAGGTGTTTGAATGCCTCGATCATATCACTTCTCTCCTCCTTTGCTCAAGGGTATCATATTGAGCTCCGTTAATCTGTCCTCATATGTCTTCTGATGCAGTCCCTGCACCATTTTGTTGCCCTTCTCTGGACCGCCTCAATTTGGTTAATGTCCTTGTGAAGGTGTGGCCTCCAATACTGCATGATACTCCAGATGGGGCCTAACCAATGTCTTGTACAGAGGATTATTACCTCCCTCTTACGACTTGTGATACCCCTACTAATACACCCTAACACCCCCTAGCCTTACCTACTGCTTTGGAGGTTTGCTTGGATGATTTTAGGTCATCAGTGATGATGATGCCCAAGTCTCTTTCTTCCTTTGTGACTGCTAGCAACTCCTCCCAGCCTATAAGTGGCTTCAGGGTTTCTCTTCCCTATGTGCATGATTTTGCACTTCTTTGCATTAAATCCAGTTGCCACTCTTCTGACCATTCTGCTAGTTTATCCAGATCTCTTCTCATTCTGCCCACCCATCTGGATCATCTACTCTGTTGCAGATCTTGGTGTCATCTGCAAACAGACAAGCCTTACCCTCTAGTCCATCTGCGAGGTCACTAATGAAGATGTTGAATAGGACTGGCCCCAGGACTGATCCCTGAGGTACCCCACTTGTGACTTGCATCTCTTCTGACTGTATACCATTTACCACCACTCTCTGTTTTCTGCCAGTCAACCAGTTTGCCACCCAGTTGACCAACTTCTGACCCACCGAGCCTACCTAGCTTATTTATCAATCTTCTATGGAACAGTGTCAAAAGCTTTGCTGAAGTCAAGGTAGGCGACATCAACTGCTCCCCTTGGTCCACCACTCTGGTTACCCAGTCAAAGAAATCTATGAGATTAGTTTGACAGGACCTTCCTTTTGTAAACCCATGCTGTCTTGGATCCTGTGCCCCTATGGATTCCAGGTGTTGCACTATCCTTTCCTTAAGGATTGCCTCCATAATCTTGCCCACTACTGAGGTAAGACTGACCGGTCTGTAGTTCCCCGCCTCCTCCCTGCTACCACAACTTAGCAGGGAGGAAACATCAGGTCCAGTCCACCATATGGTCATTTTGCCCCTAGGCAGCTAACTCTGCAACTTTTTTAACTATGCTGAATTTTTTTTAAATGCTTTGATTGAAATAAATGAATTGAATGGCAATAATGGTGAGATAGTATCTCCCTGCATCTAGTACAGTGTTCAGTTTGTGGGATACAGGTGTTTCTCACTGCTGTGCTTTTATGAATATATTTTATTCTTCGAACCACTGCTTCAGCTTTACCATGGAGAGGTGGTAATTTCTGTATATCAGCCAGAAAATAAACAGTGAAAGCAGATGAACTCTAAATGACAAAGATCCGTTTCCATGCAAATTCTCTTAACAGAGCAGAAAAAGGAGTGCAGGAAAAATGTTTAATCGAATAAGAAGTGTACCTACATAAAATATTTTAAAGTCTCCCAGAAACCACAGAGGTCTTCATTAAAGGAGAACCATACAAATGTGTATAGTTAATATCTGAATTCCCCTTACTTCCATTCTGCCCTCATGGAGATGTTCTCATATAAAGGAATACCCTGTATTTGCATTAACTCTCTGTACTGTATAGCCATGCTGTCTCCAAGCTGATAGCCATAGTGGTATGAATGCTCCTCTCGTTCTAGGAGAATAAGGCACACATCCTAGCTTCTTAGCCGAGGTTCGGTGAGGCAAAACTCTATAGAAAATAAGGATTTTTTGATGTGTTCAAATCAGTGAAGTGTTTACTATTCAGTAACAGCATCTTTCCCCAAATTGGGTCCTAGTTTCATTTTTTTAAAACATGATTTTTTATTAAAACTCCATCAGGGGCCAAAAGATGCATGGCATAAATTTACAAATCACACACACACACACACACACACACACACACAAAAAAAAAAATGCTTGAGCTTACTACAGAGTCAATTAAAAGTCAGTTACATGGTGCAGAATGGATATAAACTTACATTATCACTGAATACCTGGTCTCCTGAGTCATGAAACACTAAGAGAAATTTTGAGAGGTGTAACCCAACCCTTGCATAGAGAAATAAAAGGGTTCAACATGGTACTTGTTCCCACTGGGATCAAAAGGGGCACTCTGGAACTCGTCAATAAGCAAGGTTATTCAAATGTATATTCTAGAGCTTGAAAATTAACTGCCTCTCTAAAAAAACATGTAAAAAAAAGAACAGAAAAGAGAGTTCTAGGACTGGGTTGACTAATTAGGTGTCACTGTGTCTCAAACATTTATGTTGCTTGTAGTTGATTTTTTATTTATTTAAAAGTTGATAACCGGGAAAAGCACCAATGAGTCGAGACTCATTTCCATGTGTGACCTGTGGAAAGACAACATGGGAAAATAGTTCATTTACATATGACAAAAAAAAAAAAACACATCAGTAACAAGGAACAAGGGTCATGGTTACAAGACCCATAACAGTAGGTAACATCAAGGTACAGGTGTACAGCCATCGATGCAAAAAATAAAAGCAATGTATCCCATAAAATATTTTGAAGTCTTCCCAGAAACCACAATATAGATTATGTAATGTGATAACACAGAGTATGTGTTAATCATCATTAGCTGATCCAGAACAGGAATAGCCACTTCGTGTTCTGCAAAGCTTATAAAGGGAAGCAATACATTTCAGTATTTCTCTGTTTTACAATATAACCAAGCAGCTATCAATGCCATGCTTTGAATTTCTTTACATTTTACAATCCATTAATATTTGGAATGGGAAAGCAGTATAAACCATTTTGAAAGTGATGCCTTTACACACAGTAGCTATACCTATATTGCACAGCCTGTCTACCCATGATGTGCATTGCCAATTGTCCCAAGACATGTTTCATTTTAAAAGTTCTATGTTCAAGGAAAAGGTAGTTTTACTACTTGAAAATATATCTTCCCCAAACCTTGCCTGTTTAGGGCAAGACCAAAATATATGTATCTGATGACTAATCTTTTGACATGCTCTCTAGCGCAAACTCATATACAGTATGTGGGATTATAATGACATGCAGCATGAGGTGTGCCAAAATAGCTAGTGATTATTCTCAATCTGAATTCTTTCCAGAGAGTCACTGCACCAGTCTTGTCTGTTTCCAAGTATATGTGAGTCCAGTCCAGGTATGTAATATGTACAGTATACAATCTTCAGTACACCAGTTTTGCTGTATGACTATAATGTGGTGATCTGTATGAATTTGTAGAATAGTGTCACCCCAAATATGCCTTCTATTAGTGGATGAGCTATTGTCTGATGCTATAAACATTAAAAAACTAAATAGAACCTCCTGTGGGACAGGCACACCCTGGATAGGGCAGAAATTGTGTTTATGTGTAAAGGACCACATGAATGAGGGGCAATCTAAAATCAGGATTGCCCCTGTCACTGTCATGCTTGTTGTGACGCCCATATTGCCGTGTCAAAATGTTGTTGGCAACTTGACAGGATACAGTTTGAAGGCAGGGTCTTCACTAGCTGGAGGAAAAAATGGACATTGTACTATCAGAGTGAAAGCACTTTAGAAATGGTGTAATCCTTAATGATATGGTACCAATTCTGTGTTTTAACTTTTGTCCATGGGTGTTATAGTTCTTTAATCACTTTTGGGGTCAAAGTAATAACTGTGAGGGAAAGGAGGGTTATTGTATGGGAAGAATTAGCCTCCATGTAATACTAATCATTATTTAATTTTCAATAAGTCATTCTGGGACCTCTACCAATTTTTTCGCATAGTGGTAAAAAGCTGAGGTTTAGAATTAGAGTTTTAGTTTTTATTCATATGCATTTTGATCTACACCTGAGTCTGTTCTTCAATGTTACACTTTAGTACCTTCAGTTTTCTTTACATGTTTGTTCTGTTTAATAATCCGTTCAACCTCCATGTCAGAAACTGCAGATACTGTCTGTTTTGTGTCTTTATATGCAGTGAGGCTGCACGCATTCTTCCAATCGATCAGAGTCATAGAAAATGTATAAAATCACTAAATTAATAATCAAATAAAATCAATAAATCAATTAATATAAATATGTTTTTTAACACTCACAGAGATGCAACAACAAAGTCTAATTTCTCTATCCATAAGCTTTGTTCTGTAAAGTAAAATCTAGGGTACAGAGACAGAAGACACATGGAAGGAATCAAGCGTTAGAATTATTTTAGTGACTTATTTTCTCATACAATTAGGGACTTGGTAATTAAAAGTATTAGATGATCCCTAAATCTGAGGTGCAAAAATCTGAAAGTGTCTTGTTTTTCTTGATTCTTCATGGGCAACCCAGACCTATAGCTGAAGATTTTTATGGTAGTACAGGGAAGGTGGTTTTTTTTTTGTTTACTTTATTGCTTTATTTAAAAAGCAAACACCAACATAAACCATACAGTATATCAGGAACTGCGAGCAGGGCAAGAATACACAAGCAGTATGTAGTCTGAGTTCATTACAAACACCTGTACAATAATTTCTGTGACCAATTTGGTGAAGAATGTGGGAAAAGAATAAAGAGTGATGTCCACATATATAGAAGAAAACAATGTAATGCTACTCCCTTGTGAAACTATGTACTATACATGTCATTGCACATCGACACACAGTGCCTGGCTATTAATTAGATGTCTCAAGGAACTTGCTACTCACTTCATGTAAGTTTGACTGACCATTGCGTAGAAAGGCTCGGGTAATTGCCTAGTAGATAAGACAGCTTTCCTGAGCAGTATGGCATTTGAATGCTCATTCCAGGCATAAAATATAACATGCTACATAAGTCTCCTGTACTATATCATATGTGATATCACAGGCAGAAAATAATTAATCTGATACACATGGAAGACTGTGTTAGTTCACTACATGAGTAACCATAAACTCATTCCTCATGATATACAGTAACCCCACAAAAAAGAAACACAAATATATCCAAAGTATTTCATAGTTGTCACACACACACAAACACACACATGCACACACACACACACACACACACACACACAAACCTTGATTAAACATGAGAACATGTTCAATAGTATGACAGTGCTGTACTTCCATGCATGTTTTAGTGCAACTGTCTAGTCACAAAATACTCGTTAATGGCATCCAATTTGTACAGTAATTAGTGGGTCCAATTAGCTTCTAAGATACAATAGGTAGGATAGGATGCACTACTATGCCTGTGGAAGAAACAGATATCACCAGGCGGAATCTATTCCATAGGCCACTGCCTACAAAACAGTCATAGTATGAAAACATGACCCGCTCACCCATGAAAAGATTAAGTGCTTTTATTATCATATCAAAACAACATACAGGAATCAAATCTCCCTCTAATTTCAAAGCTGTGAACTGAAACTTGAAACTTTCAGGTTGGTTAGTGTTTTGCCCAAGGATGAGTCTTTGGTGGCTTTACTAAGACATTTTCTTAGATTTAACATTATTAAGACTATCAAATGCCATTTTCATGCATGCCAAAATCAATCAATCAATCAATCAATCAGATTTTATTTTTATAGTGCCTTTCAAAGCCAAGGTACTGTACATAAAACCAAATGAAAACACATATAAATATAAGCTAAAACAGAAACAATAAAAATTAATTATTTCACCAATTTTGTATGACTGAATTTTTACAAACTGATGCATGGTTCATCACTTTTGTGATTCAGAATCCATATTTGAGGGATAAGACTCATGTTTTTGTGAAACTTACTGGTCATGAAAGTGGGGAAAACAAAAGAAACCTTTGCACAGCCAACTCACAAAGTCTGCTGTTCTGGAGCAATGTTGGGCACTCACAAAATCTACTACGTGTCTGATGCAATGTTTGGGATGATGTAGCTGGCTTGCATGTGGCAAGCACACACACAAACTGGGCCCCAAGCCTGTATCCTGTGACCTTAACATACGAGCACTGTGTTTGTCACTGGGTGTAACTGTACCCTTTATACTGTGTTATTTAATGATGACGATGTGAAAACACACATTTGGCTGGCTCCATGGCACTGAACAATGAGACACCTGCTCATCATTCTGATGATCCAGTTTTGTACCTTGTAGTAGGGACAATTGGAGTGAAGACAAGCAGGGATAGTGCAGAGTATCTGCATGGATTCTGAAGGAGGATATGGTTCACACTTCTCCTAAAGCAGCTCATGGTGGTAGGATGTTTGAGACACACCTGATGCTGTGGGTGATCACACAGTGATGTGAATTTGTATCCATTCATTAAACCAAAATGCACTTGCCTGACATCCAACATCCCGATGCCACAATCCAGACAGTTGTTTGCCTGACAGTTCAATTTTGCCCACAGTGGAGTTTGTAATCTTAATATGAAGTAGGGAGAAGCCCCCAGCATTGAGGGTGGGGGACAAGTTTCCTAAAATGTGAAACAAACTCTGCTGTGGGTAAAATTGAACTACTGGGCAAATAGGTGTTGGGACTGTGGTGTCGGGATGTTGGGCAAATGCCTGTCAGGATGCAGTAGTATATCCGCATGCATTTCTCACAAGATAATGTGATATTCAGCCATTACAAGGAAGAACAGAAGGAAGGGAGAAAATGGTGCAACAGAAGACAGCCCTCTGTGAGTCCTCCCAAGCCCACAACACATCGGCCTTGCCTCTGACCATCATCCACAACATCTAAGGTGCTTCTTCACTGGTGGCAGCAGGGGAATATAGCAGGAATAGGCTGGAACTGGGGGGGGTGTCAAAGGATCTCAGGAAGCCTGGATGTAAGTTTCATGAGAAGGGTGGCCAGTTGGTAGTGTGCATGGATTTGAAGGAGAGAGACTCCAAGGAATCATGGGCAAAAGAATATTACATTTGTTTGAAATCATGGTTGAGCTTTGGCATTGAGTTTAGTGGTCAGAAAACACGGACACTGTATTTCCTTACAGATAAAGAGGTAGATAGATAGATAGATAGATAGATAGATAGATGAATAGATAGATAGATAGGTAGGTAGGTAGGTAGGTAGGTAGGTAGATAGATAGATAGATAGATAGATAGATAGATAGATAGATAGATAGATAGATAGATAGATAGATAGATAGATAGACAGTGTCGGCAGATAAGGGCCTATGGCCCACCCAGTCTGCCCATTTGAGCTTGTAAGTTCACTTTATGTTTTCCAAGAAGTCTGTTGACCCTTACCCCTGACCTCCAGAATTCTTTGATGTCTATCCCATGCATTCTTAAATCCCATGATTGTTTCAGCCCCCACCACTTCCTCTGGCAGGGTGTTCCACTTGTCCACCACCCGTTCTGTGAAGAAATTCTTTCTCATGTTTCCTCTGAATCATCCTCCCTCCAACTTCAGCCCATGCCCTCTAGTCCTGGAACATCTTTTTCACTTAAAAATAGTGTATTCCTGCACCCTGTTCCTCCCTGTAAGATACTTGTATGTCTCTATCATTCCCTCTCTCCCTCCTCTCCTCCAGGGAGTACATGTTCAGTTCCTTCAACCTGTCTTCATAGGACTTGTGATGCAATCCATGCACCATCTTTGTTGCCCTCCTCTGAACCTCCTCTACCCTGTCTATGTCCTTACATAGGTAAGGTCTTCGGAACTGTACAGTGTACTCCAGGTGGGGCCTCACTAGTGTCTTGTATAGTGGAATTATGACCTCCCTTTTCCTGCTGGTGATGCCCCTGCCTATGCATCCCAGCATCCTATTTTCTTTACATACTGCCTTGTCACACTGTTTCCCTGCCTTGAGGTCATCAGAGATGATAACCCCAAGATCCCTTTCCTGCTTGGTGCATGCTATATCCTCACCCCTCAAATGATATATTGTGCCAGGGTTTTTGTGCCCCATATGCATTATCTTGCACTTCCTTGCATTGAATTTCAACTGCCAAACCCCTGACCATTCTTCAAGTTTCTGCAGGTCCCTTCTCATTCTGTCTACACCCTCTGGTGTGTCTACTCTGTTACAGAGGTTTATTTTATGTCATCAGCGAACAGTGAAATTCTGCCTTCTAGGTCCTGCGCAATGTCACTCATTAAGATGTTGATTAGGACCGGTCCCAGCACTGATTCCTGTGGTACCCCACTGGTCACTCTTCCCTCTGTGGATTGACAGCCATTTACCACTACCCTCTGTGTCCTGCCACCCAGCCAGTTATCTACCCACCACACTACTGTCCTGCCCACACCCATATTCCCCAGTTTGTGCAATAGTCTTCTATGTGGCATAGTGTCAAAGGCCTTGCTGAAGTCCAGATAGGCCATGTCCACTGCCCTGCCCTGATCCATCTCCCTAGTCACCCAGTCAAAAAATTCAATGAGGTTGGTCTGACATGAGCTCCCCCTGGTGAAACCATGCTGCCTTGGGTCCTGTAGTCCATTGACAACCAGATGTTCCACCAATCTCTCCTTCAGTAGTGCTTCCATGATCTTCCCCACTACAGAGGTGAGGCTGACTGATCTGTAGTTCCCCACTTCCTCTTTGTTCCTACTTTTGTATAAGGGGACTATATCTGCTATCATCCAGTCTTTGGGTATCTCCCCTGTTTCCAGTGATCGGCTAAGCAGGATAGCCAGAGGTTCATCCACCACCTCTCTTAGTTCTTTAAGGACCCTGGGGTGCGCCCCATCTAGCCCCATTGCTGTATCAACTCTTATTACTTCCAGTTCCTTCAGGACCCTTGCTCATGTAAAGGGACTTGTGTCCATTTCTGCACCATTCTCACCCCTTGTACTCCGTTCAGACCCATTACCCTCTTCTTCCTCAGTAAAGATTGAGCAGAAATACCTGTTCAATATGTCAGCTTTACTGTTGTCATCCTCCACACAGGCCCCATCCCCCCTTCAGTCTCACTATACTCACTTTGCCTTTCTTTTTTCATTTATGTACCTGTAAAAGGTTTTGTCCCCTCTACCCACTGATTTTGCAATGTGTTCTTCTGTCTGAGCTTTGGCTGCCCTTACTGAACTCCCTGCCTCCCTTTGCTTCTCCTGGTACTTCTCCCTATCTCCTTCTGCCTGTGTCTTTTTGTATTGCCTGAATGAAATCTTTTTGGCTTTCACTTTCTTTGCTACCTCTTTGGAAAACCATAATGGTCTCCTCTTCCTTTTCCTCTTGCTAACCTGCTTAATACGTAATTCTGTTGCTCTTGTAATCCCCATTTTAAATACTGCCCACTGTTCCTCAACCCCTGATTCCTGCCCCATTCCCCTTAAATCCTCTTTCAAGTATCTCCCTATTTTCCCAAAGTCTGCCCCCCTAAAATCTAGGATACGTGTTTTTGTGTGGTTTAGTTCTGCTCTTTCTGTGATTTCAAACCACAGTGACTGGTGGTCACTGTTCCCCAGGTGCTCCCCCACTGTTACCCCCATCACACTGTCCTTGTTTGTGAGCATAAGGTCCAGTATTGCTTTCTGCTAAGTTGGTTCCATGACCAGATTGTGGATGCTGGGGGATTTCAGTGCTTGGCTTAATGATGTATCCTCACATTTTAGACAAGAACTCCTCCAGTTGATGTTATTACTGGAACTGGCTCAGGCTGTTGCTTCTGAAACTCATCAGCATGGCCACATTTTGGACCCGATCTTCTTATTGGAAATTGACGTTAGTGCAGTCAAGGTTGTTCCAGTCTCTTGGCTAGAGATGGGTGAACTGGTCCCAATTCGCTCCGTGAAGTGGAACGCAGAGTGAAAGTGAATATGCAGAGTGCTCCACAACACGAAGTGGAGTACTTCACGTTATTAATGAGTAACCCGAAGTCCATTGAAAACAATGACTTCACGTTACTTCGCCTTCCCAAACCACTACTCCATTAATTCTTAAGGCGAAGTACATTGAAAACAATGTACTTGCATTACTTCACTTTGTTTTAAGTTCCAAAGGCGAATTTTGCAGTAATTCATGGGATTTCAGGTTACATGGGCTCTAGATTGTTCTGTACAGCCTCAGTTTGGGGTAGTGTGTATAGGAAACTGTAGGAGACAATCTGCTCTGAGAGCTCTCTGTGATTCAAGCCTTCTAAAAGCTGTTAAAAAAGCCTTTTTGGGTCATTTTTTTTGCTGAAACTTTAGTTCATTGATTATAGGAAACCCTCCTGTGCTCATATCATCAAGCGTTTATTGTTTGTGTGCGTATTTTGAATGTTAATTTGTAACATTCAGTCTGTGTAATGAGAGACAGTGGAAGTGTGCTTTGGGGGAGGGGTGTATCTGTGGTATAGTTAGATTAGTAGTTCTCAAACTTTGTCACAGTGAGCCTCACCAAATCCAGGGAAAAGATTTTGAGCCTCCCCCAAAAACTGAAATAACCTTGGGCTTCCCCAAAGAAAAGCAACATACCGTACTTTGCTCAGTACACCATGAATAAATTGCAACACCTTTGAGTACTTGGCTCACATTCAGTTATTTGTCTTATACTGATGTGGAACCTTTGAAAAAGAGCTCCTGTGCTCAACGGTGTTATCTGAATGACAAATAAATAAACAAATATTATTATTCAATTTATTGTAACCCCTCCCCCCCAGGCCAGCCTACCTGCTCCACTATTTTCATTCTTGAACCATTGTTACCCCTTGTTGCAGTACCTTCATGGGTCAGACTACTTTCTCTGTTTCCTCTCTATATATGAAATAACCTTCCTACATACTTGCCTCTCCCCTCCATCCCTGCTCCTAAGCAACTTCTCGGGGATTGCTTTGCTCCTTCCTGCTATTGCTCTTAGCACTTCTATGCTCAACGCTTGTATTTGAGTTGTTCTGCCATCAGTCTACGCATTGATTAACCACTCATTATTAGTTTATTGTTCATATTTGTTTGCATTATTGTTCATTGTGTATTTCTTGATTTTTTTGCAGTTACGTTTTGAAATATATTCATTCCCTACCCTTCCCCGGGCAGACCTGAAATGAGCCTTGGGTTATTCACCTTCCCTTGTCACCTATTAATACATAAATACAGTACATAAAATTCACCTACTATTATCCTGTTTCAGTTTGCTTCATCTCTTCACACAAAATATATAAAACTCAAAATTTAAATACAGTACTTTTTCAGACTTGCTTGAGCCTCCCCTGGTACAGGTTGGGGCCTCCCCAAGGAGGCTGGCCTCACCATTTGAGAACCCCTGAGTTAGATTAACTTGGAGAAAAAGACAGCGCTTTCTGTTTTGGTGATATTTCTTATACAACTGTGTTAATGTACACACAGTAATATTTTCAATAATTCTTGCCATTTTTTTGCTGATTGTTGTGGTGCAGTAGTGCATAATTTTAGTTTATTTAAAATATGTTGTTATATTACTGAAGTTTTCAATTTGCTACGCATTACTTAGTGTGTATATGAGTATGTGTGTGATGCTTGTCATCAAATCAGACACCTTTTATTGTGTCATATAATTTCACCAATGTGAACCTGCTATCCACTGCAGCTGTGTAATTTTTTTGTACTTCTTTGTGGTGTCTTTACTGGTACTCGTACTAGTGACTTTTAATGCAGCAGTGCAGTACACTGCCCCCCCTGCGGCCCGCCCTGACCGGCAAAGATATTCTTTTTCAGATTTGAATTTCTGATGGTGAGCACTGGTTGGTTGTGCCTTTGCATCTGCATCTCTTCAGTGCGCAGTGCAATCTTAATCTGTCTGTACATTTGCATCTCTTTAGGGCCCAATCTTCATCTCTAAATTAAGTCACAGTTGTTTCTTTGGCTTCTCTTCAGAGTATGGACAGGTGTGGTGCATAATTCAGCATGAACATTGTACTCATTAATATGCATTTTTAAGTCAGGACCATCATCAGGAGTCACTCGTGATACAAATCACTTTCTTCATCATCACGGTTACAAATGCAGTCACAAATTATGATTTACGATCATGTTACGAATCACAACATTAATTTTTTGTAATAGTTACTTGGATGTATTGTAAGCCTGTTTTGTAGTATCTCTCCATGCTTCATCACCCCACCATTGTACTCATTAATGAGTGTTTTTAAGTCGGGGAGTTTTGTGCCACACCTTTTCGAGGCCCAGGGAAGTACAGCCATAGGCATTTGCATTTCTTTATCATCACGGTCACAAATGCAGTCACAAATCACAATTTACAATTACGTCACAAATCACAACAGAAATATTTTTACTAGTTACTTGGATGTTGTAAGCCTGTTTTGTAGTATCTCTCTAGGCTTCACCACCCCACCACTGTACTCATTGATACGTGTTTTTAAGTCGGGGAGTTGGACAGTGTCTGCAGTACATACACAGACTGGAAAGAAAATTGCACCCATACAGTTTAGCACAGTATACTTCAACTGCTCAGAATACATACGGAAGACAACAAAAAAGAGCATAATTAGATACAAGGGTCGGGGATGGTGGAGGAATACATTTTATAACAGAGCAAGGAAGGTGGGGGGGCACATGGTGTGAGAAAAAAAAAACGAATGTGGGATCCCATGGTGATCCAGCAGCAGTTCCAGCATGGACATAATTTGCAACTGATGTCCCTCTATGTAAGAAAAATAAAATGTATGGAAAGAACAAATTAAGTAAAAAAGAGTACAGACAGAAAAGACAAAAAATGTAGCTTTTAAAAAAGCTGTTGGGTCAAAATCAAAGTTTAAATCTCCTCCTCGTTCTGATCTCAAAGTATCAGCAGTCACAAAGCAGACTCTCTCTCTCTCTCTCTCCATCTGCACAGGAGAAAGTAAAGGTCTGCTTGTATGATTCACTTTCTTCCTGCCTAGCTAAAGAGCATGTGACTTACAGTACTGTAAGCCATATGATGTGTGTGGGGGGGGGGGCTGCCAAATCTGAAATACCAAGTGGATCATGATGAGGAACGCAAAGTCCATTAAAAACAATGCCTTCACCTTACTTTGCATTGCCATTCCACCTTAATGTGAAGTGGTAATGATAAGGCGGAGTGAGCACTTTGCATTGCCCACTCCGCATAGCGGAGTGGCATTGCGAAGTGCCCACTTTCCATTCACTTTGCTGGCAGAATTTAAATTCACTGCATCCCTACTCTTGGCTGAATCATCATGCAGTGTCATTCCATAGTGTAGGTCCTCTGTTTGATTACTTCTTCTGTGGAGATAGTGAGGTACTGTGCAAAATATAATTTGGAGCCTTGCAAACTACAGGAGGTACTGGGTGCCTTGAGTATGTTACTGGCTTGTGCACAGCATCCTGAGGGGCCACAGAGCACTGTAGTACAGTCCTCATGGCCAACTTTGACTCCACTGCATCTTCCCACATTCATCCCTTGATGTCCTGCTTTTGCAGACCATCATATTGTGCAGAGTTGCATTGGTCAGAGAGTAAGGATCAGAGGTTAGAGTGGTCTTGGAAAAGTTCCTGGTCTGTGGAGGACAGGTCAGCAGTGAGGACTCATCATGCTGCGTATCAATGGGTAATCAACAGGAAGAAGACAGCGTTCCTGTTACGGTCAATTGCTGCAGAGAATAATTGTCCAGCACAGCTCTTTCATACTGTTGACAGGTTGTTAAATCCTTCCTGTCTGCTGTCAATTATAGTCTTTTCTGCAGAAAAGTGCAGGGAAGTTGGACAAATTTATCTGACAAGGTGTCAGCCATTAGATTGGGTATTTCTTTAAATGGCCTGTCATGGGCCAATAGTGGTGTCTCCTATGGTGATGTAGACCTGCCTATCTGGGATGCATTCTGACATGTTTCTGAGGCTAAGATACTATGAGTAGTCTATAATTTGCACCCCATCAGCTGTATGCTGGACCCAAAATGAACACGGTTGATTCTCAGTTCTGGCAAGATCCTGGGCTCAGTGTTTTCCGTGATCATCAATGTTTCCATGAGCAAGAGTGTTTTTCCATCTGACTTGAAAAAGCTGTGGTTAGGCCCCTCCTTAAAGAGCCTTCTTTGGACCTTCACATTCTAGTGACCTGCAGGCCTGTCTCTAACTTCCATGTCTGGGTAAGAATATTGAGAAGGTGGTGGTTCAGCAGCTGGTAGACCAGCTGGAGACTTTCTACATCTAAAAACCTCTTCAACTGGGTTTTCAGCCCAGTGACAGCACTGCGACTGCTATCATCAGGGTTACTCATGATCTCCTCCTAGCAAGAGACCGAGGAGTTCATTCTGTTTTGGTCCTCTTGGATCTCTCGTCAGCATTTGATACAGTTGGCCATGGGGTGCTCCTGGATTACCTGAGGAACTATGTGGGTTTTACTGGCATACAGGGATCAACCTTAACGTTTCTTTGCACTAGCCAACAGGACAAGTTGATTCAAAATTGCACTAGTCTGCAGTTGGATGCACTAGCCCACAATTGTAATGGTAAATTGTAATCGCTAATACAGGTAAAAAAGTGAGCCAAGAAAATATTCGGATTATTGCACATTTATCCTGCTCCTACAGTGCTTCCGTCCCCAGCAGAAAAAAAAAAGACTGCAATACCATCACACATAGTGTGCCCCCTATTGTTCTGTACCATGACCTCCTCTCTTTCTACACCACCTGAACCAGAAGATAACACAGCAGCAAATGTTAAGTCAAGTAGACCTAGTGCTGAACACTCAATAGCTGGCATCATCATGCACCTCACCACACCCTCATCACCACCACCCACAGGGCAATGAAAAGAGTTAGGCAGAGATAGACACTCTCAGCCCCACCCTGTGATCAACTGGAACCCCATATTTATAGAAGTTTTTGTACAGTGTCAAGCGAGCCTGGTGCACATCTAGGATTTTTGGGGGGAGGGGGCTACAAAAACCTAAGAGGCTTGGAAAATTGAAAATGTTATGACACTTTTATTTTTAAATGTATTGATTTTAACATGCTATGCCCAAGCAGTAACATATATTTTTTAAACATTCTCCTTTCATCAGGCCAGGGTAAACAGTACACAGGCATGGTACTATATTGCCTCTGTTTCTATATAGTATGATCTATGCACCCCAGGAATGCTTATTTTAATATTTCAAAGTATGTGTTTTATTAAGGTATTTTGTACTATACATGATCTAAAGCTTTGTTTTAGAATAAAAGATTATGCTGAGTAGGATAAGGGTGGGACTGTATGGATGGTTTTGGTTGGCATAGTCCATAGGCAGATTAGAACTGCTTGGCCCAACCAGTCGGCCCATTTCCCTACCTTTTGGATAAGCTGCAGATCCCAGATTTACCAACAGCCCACTTCCTCCTACCTTCCACTAGAATTGCCTTATGTCTGCCCCATGCATTCTTAAATTCCCCACTGTGTTTGACCCCATGACCAATTCAGGAAGGCTGTTCCATGTGTCCACCACCCTCTCCATGAAAAAATACTTCCTCACATTAACCCTGAGTCATTTCTCCTCTATCTTTAAATTGTGCCCCTTGCTCTTGCACATCTCTTTTTCTGAAAGATACTAACCTCTTGGATTTTGTTGATTCCCTTGAGGTACTTGAAAGTTTCTACTATGTTCCCCCACTACCACCTTTCCTTGAGGTATACATATTAAGGTATTTTTGTCTTTCTTCATATGGCTTCTGGTGCAGACCCTGCACAATTTTAGTTGCCCTCCTCTGGACTGCCTCCATCCTTGTGAAGATGGGATCTCCAGGACTGCATGCAGTACTCCAGGAGGGTTCTCACCAACTGTCTGTACAAAGGGATAACAACTTTGTGTTTTCTACTGGTGATGCCGCTCCCTATACATCCCAGTATCCCCCCTCCAGCCCTCCTTACTGCCTTCTCACATTGCTTGCCTACCTTTAGGTCATTTGATATGACTACCCTTAGATCATTTTCCATTTTTTTCAACATTTTAAAGGAGCTTTAAAAACCTATCTTTTTAGTAACACTTATAATAATTTTTGAATATTTTTAATGTTGTTTTAATTATTTATTTTTTTATGTTATATTGTACGGGCACCTTGGTTTAAGAAAGGTGCCTCATATAAATAAAGAATGATTTGATTTGATTTTTGTTGTCGTTAATACCCTCCCAAATTGTGTGCTCTTCCTCTGGGTTTTTGTTTTCCAGCTGCATTACTTTACACTTCTTTGCATTGAATATGTGCTGCCATACTTTTGATTATTCCCTCCAACCTTGCCAACTCCCTTCTCATCCGTCCCACCCCATCTTGTATATCAACCCTGTTGCAGATCTTTTTGTCATCTGCAAAGAGGCATATTTTTCCTTCTAGTCCCTCTGCAATGTCACATATAAAGACATTAAAGAGGACCTGTCCCAGTACTGAACCCTGCAGTGCCCTGTTAGTAACCCCCATTTCTTCAGAGTGGACTCCATTTACTATTACTCTCTGCATCCTGTTGTCTAGCCAATTGTTTACCCAGGTTACCATCCTGTGACCCACTCCCAGGCTGGCTAACTTAATTATTAATCTTTTGTGTGGGACTGTGTCACATACCTTGCTAAAGTCTAGGTTGGCCATGTCCACAGCCCCTCTCTGGTATACTACTTTAGTCACCCTGACAAGAAAATCTATTAGATTCATCTGACATGACCTTCCTGCTGTGATCCCCACAATTGCCAGTAACGGCAGCTATGGGTCTAAGGATATAAAATTTCAGAGTATGGTCTGCAGTGGTGTCCAGGGAAAGTACAGATCTGAGAGAATTGGAGGAGACAGGGAGCAGCTATGGTGAGGCTAGGATAAAACCCACCACCTACAGAGCAGGCCCTGTATGCCTTTCAGCATTTTGGCACTGACCTTTTGGATACAGGCACTCAAAATGTAGGAAAATGTAGGGAAAGTACAACATTGAGAGATTTGAATGGGAGAGGGAGCAGCTATGGTGAGGCTGGGATAAAACTCACCACCTGCAGAGCAAACCCTGTATACTTCTTAGCATTTTGTCACTGAAATGTTGGATACAGACACACAAAATGTAGGGAAATGAGTGGCACTGATCTTAATGTGGGACACATTGGCATATAGAGACACATTTAGAAAACTGGAACCTAGTGACTTAACAGCTTTTACCTTTGATCACACCCTGGACACTAGCTGGAAGTTCTGAAAGTGGGGTGATAATTACTTACATTGAGCCCTTTGTGGGATCCTCTTCTTGAGCTGCCAGATAACAGCAGCTCTTAATGGGTTGTTAATCACTCCAGGCCATCTGCAACACTAAAACAGATTAACAAGAAGACTAGAGCCTGCTAAAGTAGAGACATTTTTAACTTCATTAACAGCCATGGAAAATGTTCACCAGTCAAGACAGACAAGAAGAGGGTTAGCTACATTAGCCTGGGCCAGTTTGCACTAGGTTTTGAGCTACTAAAACCATGTTAAACTCAAACCCTGCTGGCAAAACTCTTTGCTGATTTAAGTCCTACATAACCAGGAGAATGCAGCAAGTAGCACTGGTTAATTTTACCTCTAAGGTCTCAGCGTTATCCTGTGAAGCTCCTTAAGGCTCTATCCTAGCCCACCTGTTTTTTGTAAACTTGCTGCCTTTGGGGCAGATCACATGGTGCTGAGTTTCACTACTGTGAGAAGAATACCTAGCTGTGGCACATTTCACCAGCTGGTTATGATTATTGTATGATACTTGTAATATAAAAATATAGTATGTGATTGTCTCACTTAAAATAGCCTGCGCTTCCATGGGTGCCCCCCACAGGTTTCAGAGAAGCTACAGGATATATAAACTGACCAGAGGATGTGTGAAATTGACCAGTAAAGGGAAAACCTAGAGTTTCCTGTTCTGTTCTTAATTAAGGTTCTAGCCATCTGCCAGAGGATAAGCTTAATACACTTTTTATGATTTCCTAGAGGAACCTATTGATAACAGCGATGTGTTAAAGCATCGTAAAACCTTTTGATGTTCCTTGAAAAAAGAGGAACCAGCCACCAGTTCAAAGGAAAGGCTTGATTAAACCCTGTCATAACTTAGGAAATGTCGTTTTTCTTCTGATGTCACATTATTTAAAATACCTCCTGATGGGAAATCATGTTTGTATTTTTTTGATTCTAAAAGGAGCAGCTAGGTGACTCACAGAAGGGGTGTGGAGACACAGAGTTTAAATTGATACTTGTGTTTGAAATTTATTTCATATTATTTTGAGACTCCAAGAGAAGCAGTACTCTGATCTAACTTAAGCACTCCCAGAGGTAATACCTTAGACAGCAATGGTCTAAATGTATTGTGGTAGGAGTTTTTGTTTTGTACTTTTCCCTTGTTATTTTATGCGATTGTGAGTTCTTTGATATGTTATTGTGTTTAGATTTTTCATATTTATATAATCTTTTAGTAAAGTACATTTTCTTAAGATTCTGCCTGGGTGTGTCTTCCAAGTTTGTTTTGCATGTGATGTATATGTGGTTAAGTCTGACAGCAGTTTGAAGGGCTTGATTGTGTTATTAAACTGGGAAAAGGTAAGACTATACCTAAGGTCTCTTTCAGAGTTATGAGGATTCATTTTGGATACCTAGTTAGGTGCCCTTAGGTGAAAGATATATTGCATTCCCCCTAAAGAGAATATTTTCTGAGCCTGTACATTTGGGTATGCTAGCATAAGGTTCACAGTTTGAATCCCCCAGATCTTGAGAGTAAAGGTGATTTGGACCCAGAAGCAGACAGGAGGGTTATCCTGTCTGTTACCTGTTCACACAACTGCACTTTGAGGTTGGCACTGTGAGAGCAGAGGGCCTGACCTGTAGAGAGTGTTTATGACAAGCAGTACCTGTCTTGTGCTCCTAGATCTTGTGGCTTCAGTTTTGGGATGATGTTTTGCTGAGATAAATGATTTGCTGGTCTTGAACTGACTATGTGTCAACCCAGGAAAAACAAAGCACATGGTGATTGAACTGGGATGCTGTAGCTCATCCTCTATGGGAGAGTTGGCTCTCCCTTCAGTGAGTGGACATTCTCTCATGGCCGTCAATATGGTGAAGGGTCTGTGGGTTATTTTGGACTGCAGACTGATGTTAGAACACAGATGTCTGCTGTGGTCCAATCTGGTTTAAACTATCTCTGAAACATCACTATTATTGAACTGCATCTAGCTCACATGGAAATGGTGACAATCATCCATGCTTTCACCATTCCTGTGTTGGACTGTTGCAACACTCTTTACCTATGGTTATCTGGAGGTTTGATGAACTGACTGCAGTTTGTCCAGAGTGCTGCAGCATGGCTGATAATGGGTTCCTCATGGAGTTACCATATAATGCTGGTTTTGTGGGTCCTGCACTGGCTACCTTTGTGTGGTGCCTCACCTTCAAAATGCACTTGTTAGCTTGCAACACCCTACATGGTTTGAGTCCAGACTACCTGAAAGATCTTGCTCCTTACTGCCCAGTTTGTCCCCTCCACTCCACCAATGCAGGCATCCTAGTTGTCCTCCCTTTCTGGTTAAGACTTTCAGGAGACAAAGCTGTTGGGTTGGTTGTTTTAGTACTCTGGAATTCATTACCTGCTTATATCCTAATGGCTAGCACAGTGCAGACCTTTAAAGCATCTCTTAAGACATTTTTATTTACGTAAGCATTTCTAAGTAAATTCATTTTATGATTTATCTGACATTCTTATTTATTTGATTGTATTTTAAAGGTAAGTTTTAATTTTCTGTTTTATGTACAGCACTCAGAGCCCTTGGGAAGGGGCACTTTACAAATAAAGATTGCTCTGTCTTGGCTACTGTAGATAGATAGATAGATAGATAGATAGATAGATAGATAGATAGGTAGACAGACAGATAGATATATACATAAACAGATAGATAGATAGATAGATAGATAGATAGATAGATAGATAGATAGATAGATACTGTCAGTAGGTACACAGACAGACAGACAAACAGGCAGGCAGGCAGGCAGACAGACAGCCAGCCAGACAGGGAGGCAGGCAGACAGACAGACAGATACATACATACTGTAGATAAATAGATGGATATAAACTGTCTGTAGATAGACAGATAGGTAGATAGATAGATAGATAGATAGATAGATAGATAGATAGATAGATAGATAGATATAGCGAGATATTGATTTATTATTTTATTTGTTTATTTGGATTTTGGCAACTGAATGAGCCCTCTGAGACTGTCCACTCCCTTTTTCAGGGGTGACATGGGTCGGGTACAACATAACAGCAGGTTGCATAAATACAATTCATTAACAAGTACATAATGTATACAATGAAGAAGAGACAAGTATACAGCAATTATACATAAGACACATATACAGCAATTATGCAGATAAATTTAACCAATAATTAGAGTTTGGCACATAATTATACCATTGTCTAACTCAGGAAGAATACAGTAAGGACGCAAGTAATGTCAGTTCAGGTGATCTTAGAGGATCAAATTTCAGGATTTGACAGAAGTTATTAGTTAGGCAAGGCAAGTGTTTAGATTCAAGAGGTGTTCAGACAGGTAGTGCTTGAACAAAGTCAGAGAGGTGAGGGGGAGAGAGAGAGAAGTAAAGGAGACTGTGTTCCAAGAGAATGGTGCAGAACAAGCAAATTACGTTTTGCCAATTGCTAGATGAGGGTAAGGTGTGAGCAGTAGTTTAGCTGAGGAGGACCCCAGTATATGGGGGGAAGTTTGAGCTGCAGTATGTCTCTCAGGCATGGGTGAGAGAAAATGGAGGTGAGCTTAAAGGTAAAGGTAAAGGTGGTGAACTGCATTCATTGGTCATAATCAGGCCAATCCAGAGCAGTTAACACATCGCAGTGATGAAGTCATGGGCAGGCTCCTAGAGCACAACATCCTACACTGTAAATAATGTTTTAAGGTGAGAGAGTATGGTGGATTTGGCAGCACACAGTACAGGAGCACCAGAGAGTAGTATGGGAAGGAGAGATTAGGTCACGATTTTATGACAGGAGGCACAAATGAGATGGGGATGAACACGATAAAGCAGACCGAGTTTTTGGTTGAGCTTTTTAGTTGCCTGTGTTATGTGCTGCTCAAAAGAAAGAGGTCACTATGCCGAAGAATTTAAATGTCTGAACATTTTTGAGGGTGTCTCCTGATGTGGACACAATAAGAAATGAGCCGCATTGATTGTTTTTATGGAAGAGTTGCCAAAGAGCATAACCTTTGTTTTTTGTAATTGAGGACTAAAGAGTTCTTAAGAAATCACTTCTCTAATGCATGGAAGCCTGATGCCAATTTCTAGTTTAGCCATTGGCTATTGCAAGAAGACCTGTACAAAATAGCATCATCGGCATAAAGTTGCACTTTGGACAGACTGCAGTGCAACGGTAAGTTGTTAATAAAAATTTAGAACAGAAGTGGCCCAAAGATGGATCCCTGGGGGATCCCAGGAGAGATGGGCTGAAAAGAAGAGAGGGCACTACACCATTTTTCTCCCTGGAGTGGCCAGACAGATGACTGTTAAGCCAGGACAGCAAATGACTATCCAGGCCTTGTGGGTGTAGTTTGTCCATCAAGATACTATGATTAACTAAATGTTTGTTTGTTTATTCACTTAACGGGTAAGCACACTGGAAACAAGTTCCTTTTACAGGTGTGACCCACATATATTGCATACAGACAATACATAATCAAACATATATATACAATACAGCAGATTGCAGACAAAAATGTCTTTGTTACGTATAAAATTCATAAAAAAATTTCATAAAAAACAGTTACAGTTAAATTGAGATTCGAAATACATCCTTAATGCATCGGCAAACTTTTTGACAGAACACAACCACCTAATAGCTTGAGGAATTTCATTCCAAATAAGTGGAGCAATATAAGCAAAGGATCTTTGTCCACTTTTAGATTTCATAAAAGGAATCTTGAGAAACCTACTGTCTGACCTATGTCTAGAATAATGACCATCAATATACAGTCTCAAAAACTTTGAAATACTATGTGGAATTCCAGAGTCCATAACTTTATATATGAACTTGGCCACACAGTATGGGAAATTTAATGAAACCGGGTAACCAGCCCATTTCTTTCAAAATCACACAATGATGAGATGACTTAGAACAATTTAAAGCAAACTTAGCTATCATGTGAAGTAAAGTGGATTTCTTTGAAATCACTGTCACAGAAGCAGTGTCAGTAATTATAGCTGCATAGTTCACAATAGGAAGTAAGCAGCAATTTGAAATAACCAGCTTAGACTCAGGAATAAGAAATGAACGGATTCTGTACAAAGAACCTAGTCTACAATGTATTCTTGAGGTAACCCTCAAAAAATGAGATTCATAACTTAGATGAGGATCTAGTAATACCCCAAGATATTGAAATGTATCAACATAGTCCAACAGTAATCCATCAAGAGATTTAACTTCCAAAGTACTAACCTCAGATCTCAGTCTAGGTGGAGTACCAAAAACCATCACCTTTGTCTTAGATTTGTTTCAGAGTAATTTACAGGCCATAAGTGAAGACTGAAAATTACACATTTCCTCTGTTAAAGAAACACCTAGATCTCCAACTGACAAACCCTGCGTATAAATTACTGCATCGTCAGCGTAAAGTGTTAGAGAAGCATTATTAATCACACTTACTAGTTGATCAAAAAACAAAGAAAACAAAAGTGGCCCCAAAATAGAACCTTGTGGAACCCCTCACTTAACCATTACAGAGTCTGATACAGCACCCCTATATTTAACCCTTTGAAACCTATTTGTTAAATAATCCCTCGTCCAGTCCAAGAAAGACTCACCAACTCCCAATGACTCAAGTCTAGGAATCAACAATTGGTGATCAACTGAGTCAAATGCCTTGGTCAAGTCCACGAACATGGCACCCGTCAGACACCCTTTATCCATGCCATTAAGTACCGAGTTCGAGAACTCGACCAAGGCAGTCTCAGTACTCCTTCCCTTTCTAAAACCATGTTGATTCTGAGACAACAATCCAAAGCGATCCACATACCCAATCAACTGATTATAAACTATTATTTCCTGAACTTTAGCTAAGGCAGACAAGATAGAAATAGGTCTGTAGTTGCAAAACTCATGTTGTGAACCAGATTTAAATATAGGAGTGACCAGAGTATGTTTCCATATGTTAGGTATAGTACCTGTAACAAAAGGCAAGTTGAAAATAATACTAACTGGAAGTGCTATAACTGAGGCAGCATCTGCCAATAAACTAGGACATAAACCATCAGAACCAGCTGAGCTGTCCCTCTTAATACTAACAGCAACAACTTCTCTATCTCCTTCCGAGTAGTAGCCCTTAAGTACAGTTTAGGATTAACTGTAAAATCTTCAGTCAATCCCAAGTAGTTCACCTTGGACTGGTCACTAAAGGAATCAGGCAATGCAGTAAATTTAAAATTTAACTCGTTAGCTATCTTCAGTGGACAAGTCAACAAGTCACCGTTCAACCTCATTGAACCTGGTTGACAAACATTAGACCTTATAAAATTATTAATTGTTTTCCAAAAAGTAGTAGTGTTAGATAACCCTTCACATTGTTTATGACGAATATAGTCTGTTTTAGCCTTCCTTATCTTAGCCTTACATTGGTTCCTTAAAGTCCTATCATGCGGTAACCAGAAGCAGAATGGTTCATTTTATACGTTTTCCAGGCCTTGTCTCGTTGTCTCATAAATTTAATCAAGGAGGTGTTAACCACCCATAGTTTTCCCTCAAACCCTTCTTTTAACAAGGGAGCTAACTGGTCCAAAACATGTGTAAACTCAGTAATGAAAAATGCAATGCAGAATCCACATCAGGATAGAATATAAAAAGACCAATCTATTTTACCCAACTCTGTACAAAAGAATGTACATCAAATTTAGAAAAGATCTCGAAATCCTTATAATTGGCTTAGACTTCTTCAGTCCCCCGTGTTTCCAAATACAGAAGACTGGATGATGATCACTTAACGAATCAGAGGTCCAACCACATTTTATCATATTAGTAGGTCTATTTGTTAATCTCCAGTCCAGCAAAGTATGATTTCCTGATCTATTATTGTGTCGAGTGGGCAAAGTAATAATTTGTTGTAAACCAGACTGAGACAAGACCGTATTTAACTTTGTTATATCTGAACCCATCCAATTTAAATTAAAATCCCCCAGTAGTATTAACTCTGTAGAAACCCCAATGTTCAAAGCATTTACAAGTTCTTGTAAGCCTGATTTGCTACCATTAGGTGGAAGATATACACAACAAATAGTTAATTTTTTGACAAATCCCAACAATAACTGAATAGTAATATGTTCACAATATTCCAAATTACTGTTAAATATAGTGATCTCATTTACCATTAAATATTCCTTAACATAAAACAAAACTCCACCCCCTCTACCAGTGACACGATCCTTTCTAAAAAGTTTATAAGCAGGTATACAAAGTTCAGTATCAATAACAGGTAAGGTTAACCAGGTTTCAGTCAGTGCCAGAACATCCGGATTATATAAACTGATCCATGACTCCACCTCATGGAATTTAGATGTTAAGCTTAATACATTAAAATGCATAATTTTGAGGCCATATGAATGCTGCAAAAAAAAATCACTATCTGCCATATCGTTTGCTAAAGGACCAGGGTTGCTTTCAACATTGCCAGATCGAATTAGCAAGAGAAAGCAATGTAACCAGGTTCTTATGCAAACAGGCATAACACATTTCCGTGTCTTATATTTCCTAACACTGTAACCCAAATTATAACACATGTATTTAACCTTTACACCAAATAAATGACTATAATTAGGAATAAACAGTTGAGTATGGAACTCCAGAATCTGATTATTTTCGTACGTTCTAAAGTCATTATTAACACACATAGAAAAAAATAACCCATCAGTACACAAAACACAAAGTGTAAAGGCTACACACAACAATATCCCTCTGTTAATCATAACTACTCTATAGGTACAAACCCCCCCCCAAAAAAAAAAGATGATTAACTCTAAGCAAGATATTGCAAACTCTAATAGCCAGCCGTCCCCGTCTGACTCGGTCAGACTCCTCTTCACTGTCACGTCTAATCTTAGCTGCTGCTTTGACGCTGCCGCCAGCAGAAGGTAAGCCTTATATTGAATGCCCCCTCTCCACTTCCCAGAGCTGCCACCATCTGGAAAAATGTGGAGACCAGTACAGAATTCAATGAAAGCAGGTGATGGCAATAATGCTGCAAGCAGGTCAGGTACTGTGCTATTACCTAGCAACCCAAATCAGTCACAGCTCCACAGAACTTTAACATATATAGTTCTCAACAACAGATGACTCATGTGCAGGCTCAAACAGCAGTCTATGCAGCACACTTCAGGTCATGTAGCAGCTTCAATGTGATTAAAGTTAAAATCAGTCTCGTGTTAAGGGGAGGGGTAAAACAGGTCAAACACAGCAATTCAGGTTTCACTCACAGGCTTGCAGGCTGTGAAATTGTAATTCACAGCAGTCGTTGGTAACTCACAGATGGCAACACTGACAGATAGAGTGTTATCAGCAAAAGATAAGAGGAAATAGCAAGTCACAGAGCCTGCCACACTCCGGTCAGACTCCTCTCTTCACTTTGCCATCCCACTTAGCTGCTGCCGCTTTGATGCTGCCGCTGTGCAGAAGGCAGCCTTTATATTGAAATAGAAAGCCTTCATGAGATCCAAGAAAATGGTACCAGTAAAGAGCCCTTTGTCAAGAGAATCAAAAATATCTGAGGACACCTTAGTTAGGGCAGATAAGGTACTATAATTTTTCTGAATCTGTGCTGGCAGTCAGTTAAGAGGCTAAGAGATGATGTTGTTCCAGACATGATTGAAACTGATTAAAAATTATACACTCTTGTGTCTTAGCTAATGGGCACAGGATAGATAACTAGATGGACAGATGTAGATAGATAGATAGATAGATAGATAGATAGATAGATAGATTAGATAGACAGACAGACAGACAGACAGCTAGAGAGACAGACACATAGACAGACAGACAGGCAGACGGTGACAAGACTTTCTATAGATACATTAGTGAGAGAAGAAAGTCCAGAGGGAGTATTGCTAAGCTCAAAGAAGAAGAGGAGGCATGTGAGGAGGAGGATCCTGTAAAAGCATCTATCCTAAATAGATACTTTTGCTCAGTATTTATTGAAGAGAATGTAGGGCAGGGCCCACAGCTCAGCACCATGGACACAGCGGGGAGGGAGGTGAGCACTACTCCCTTCACAAAAGAAAGGGTCCAACAAGAGCTCGCTAAGCTCAGAGTGAACAAGGCAATGGAACTTCATGGCATACAGTACATCCTAGGGTACTTAAGGAGCTAAGGGCGGAACTAGCAGAGCCATTAGCAGAACTGTTTAGAGAGTATCTGAGCACAGGAGAGGTCCCAGAAGACTGGAGAAGGGCTCATGTGATCTCGCTCCACAAGAGTGGTAGCAGGTAGGAGGCAGGGAACTACAGACCAGTTACTCTTACCTCAGTAGTGGGCAAGATTATGGAGGCACTCCTTAAGGAAAGGATACTGCAACACCTGGAATCCATAGGGACACAGGATCCAAGACAGCATGGGTTTACAAAAGGAAGACCCTGTCAAATTGATCTCATAGATTTCTTTGACTGGGTAACCAGAGTGGTGGACCAAGCGGGAGCAGTTGATGTTGCCTATCTTGACTTCAGCAAAGCTTTCGACAATGTTCCACATAGAAGATTGATAAATAAGCTGGGTAGGCTTGGGGTGGGTCAGAAGTTGGTCAACTGGGTGGCAAACTGGTTGACAGGCAGAAAACAGAGAGTGGTGGTAAATGGTATACAGTCAGAAGAGATGAAAGTCACTAGTGGGTACTTCATGGATCAGTCCTAGGGCCAGTCCTCTTCAATATCTTCATTAGTGACATTGCAGATGGACTAGAAGGCAAGGCTTGTCTGTTTGCAGATGACACCAAGATCTGCAATAGAGTAGATGATCCAAATGGGATGGGCAGAATGAGAAGAGATCTTGATAAACTAGCAAAATGGTCAGAAGAGTGGCAACTGGGAAGGGCATTAACAAGGCAAAAGAGTCTAACATGTTTAAATATAAGAAAAATAGCAAGACAAGAGGACACAGCATGAGATTAGAGGGAGGCCAATTAAGGGGGAATGTGAGGAAATTTTTTTTCACAGAAAGGGTGGTGGATGCATGGAATGACCTACCTCAAGAAGTGGTGGCTATGAATACAGTGCAGGGCTTCAAACAGGCATGGGATAGGCATAAGGGAGCAATACAGATGAGTATGAATAGATAGGCCACAGACAGAGCAAAGGCCAATAGCACATTTATAAGGTAGAAAAAGAAATGGGCAGACTGGATGGGCCTTATGGTCCTAATCTGCTGTCAACTTCTATGTTTCTATGTTTCTAGATAGATCAATAGATCGATACAGACAGACAGATAGAGAGCTAAATAGACAGATGAATAGATAGAAAGAGACACAGAGAGATGGAGATAGCTAGAGCAACAGACAGATATAGATAGATAGAGAGATAGAGAGACAGACAGACAGACACACACACAACAGACTCACACATACAGACAGAAAGACAGACAGATAGATTGATAGACAGACAGACAGACAGATGGACAGGAGGGGTAGCAAGGGGGAGAGGCATAGTCACAGTTGGGTAGAGGCCATGCCAGGAATGACAGCGGAAAGGGTGGAACAATCTACTCTGAAATATGCTAGAAGGGGTAGGGACAAGCCTCATTTAATTATACATCTTGGGACAAATAACCTAGCTGACAATGCAGTAGATATAGTCCAGAGGAGGTTTGAGGAACTAGTACATTTATGTGAGGGAGGCAGGAATATCAGTAACTTTTTCAGAGATAATTCCAGTGCCCAAGGCAAGCACAACAAGAAAGCTGAGAATAGAAGAATTTAACAGATGGCTAAGAACCTGGTGTTGTGCTAAAGGGTTTGGGCTGTTGTGGGTATGAGGAGGGACCTGGGAGGACAGTAGTCTCTATGCCAAGGACAGACTACACATGAGTGAGGAGGGAAAGAAAGTGTTGAAACAGAGGATGGAGAGGTACATAGAGAAAGTTGGGAATTTAAACTAGGAGTGGGGGGTGGCAATTGGGCAAGAGATATGCAGAGACCACAGGTTGGGAAACCATATGAGCTTACCCCCCATTAACAGTGACAAAGGACAAATGGAAAGTACTATTGGTGATGCTAGGAAAGGAGGGCAGGATGGGAAGGGTGGAAGGTGGTTACCCTTAATGCTAAGAGCCTTGGGAGGAAAACTGCAGAGTTACAGGTGCTCATGACAGAGAGAGAAGTGGACATTGCAGCCATCACAGAAACATGGGCCATCCAATACAATGACAGGGACCTGTCTGTACCAGGGTACAGGTTATTTCATAGGGACAGGGTGATTGAGAAAGAAGGGGATGTGGCACTTTATGTGAAGGAAGGACTGAAGTGTGTAACGGAGGAAGGGGAGGAGGGTAGTACAGAGTCTTTGGATGCAAATCCAGGATTCCAAGAATAGGATTCTTAGAATGGAAGTGGTGTACAAGCCACCATCTCAGACAGAGGAGTTAGACAGGGAACTAACAGAACAGATCAGGAGGACCTGCGAGAAGGGTAGTGTGGTGATTGTGGGGGACTTCAACATGCTAGCAGTGAACTGGACTACCCCAACAACCAGGAACAGAAGGGAGCAGGTACTGCTGGATGCCATCCAGGACAGCTTCCTGCTGCAAATGGTCAGTGAATCAACCAGGTTAGGAAATACCCTTGAGCCTGTGCTGGCAAAAGGGGACTTTGTGAGAAAACTTACAGTGGAGGAACTGCTGTCAGGGAGTGACCACCACTCAGTATGGCTCACATCGGATATGGGCAAGGAAGGAGTGGAATCAGGCACAAGAGTGCTGGACTTCAGGAGAGCCGACTTTGGGAGGATGGGGAAGTGGTAAAAGGGTACATGGCCAGAATTCAATCTATTATGAACACTAACCAGAGGTGGGAGCTCATAAAGCTGGAAATAGTGGAGGCAACCAAAACCTGCTGCAAGACCCAGAGCAAGAAGGCTAGGGCTAAGAAACCAAGCTGGTTGAGCAAGGATGTCACGGAAAGGTACGGAGAAAAAGAGCTGCCTTTAGGAAGTACAAGAAAACAGGGAGGGGGAGGACAGGGAGGAGTACTTGACAGAATCAAAGAAGGTAACAAGGGCAGTAAGGGGAGCCAAATCAACTTTGGAACTCAGGCTGGCACAAGGCATTAAGAAGGAGGAGAAGGACTTCTTTAGGTACATCAGGGAGAAAAGGAGCTGCAAGGACCACATAGTAAGGATTAGGAAGAAAAGGTGTTGGGTGGAAGTAGGGTGCGATAAGGTAGAAGCACTAAATGAGTACTTCTGCTCAATATTTACTAAAAAGAAGAGGGGGTGGCACCCAAAGGGGGAGAAATGGCAGAAACAGGAGGGGGGGGTGACAGATGGGGAAATCATGGAGGGCAGAGTTCGGGAGGGTTTGACGGCACTGAGGATGGACAAGGCGCCAGACCCAGATGGCATCCATCCCAGGGTACTGAAGGAGCTGGCAGAGGTCCTTGCAGGGCTTTTGGCAGACCTATTCAATGCCTCACTACATTGGAGCATGGCTCATGTGGTGCCCCTCCACAAGAGTGGCCCCAAGGATGAACCAGGAAACTACAGACCAGTGAGCCTCACATCCATCGTGGGTAAGCTAATGGAAACTATCCTGAAGAAGAGGCTGGTGGCCCTCCTAGAGGCCAAAGGACTACAGAACAACAGACAGCATGGCTTCATATGGGGCAGATCCTGCCAAACCAACCTGGTGGAGTTCTATGACTGGGTAACTAGACAACTGGACAGGGGTCATGCAGTGGATGTCCTGTATCTGGACTTCAGTAAGGCATTCGACTCAGTGCCACGTGGAAGGCTGGGAAGTAAGTTAGTAGGCACGAGGGTGGGTGCAAAGTTGGTAAGATGGGTAGGAAACTGGCTTCAGGGAAGGCAACAGATGGTGGTGGTGGGTGGGGAGCTCTCACACCCAAGGGTAGTGATGAGTGGTGTTCCACAGGGCTCGGTGTTGGGACCAGTATTGTTTAGAATATTCATTGCAGACATATCATGGGACATCAAGAGCAAGATCAGTCTGTTTGCTGATGATAGCAAGGTAGGAGAGATGATGGATGACCGAGGGGGATGGCAGGGGTTGCAGGATGATCTGGCAAAGCTTGAAACCTGGTCAGACACCTGGCAACTAGAGTTTAATGCCAAAAAGTGCAAGGTGCTGCATTTTGGGATGAAGAACCCTAGGAGGAGTTACCATCTGGGGGGAGTGCAGCTAGCCCTAACAGATGAGGAGAAGGATCTGGGGGTGCTCATTACAGGGTCAATGAACAACTCAGCACAATGTAGGAAGGCAGCTGCAAAGGCTAACAAAATGCTGGGTTGTATTGCAAGGGGTATATCCTCGAGGAGGGAGGAGGTGATTCTGCCACTGTATAGGTCACTAATTAGACCGCATCTGGAGAACTGCGTGCAATACTGGCGCCCGTATCTGAAGAGGGGCATTAAGTTACTAGAGTGGGTGCAGTGCAGGGTGATGAAAATGATCAAGGGGCTGGGGGACTTATACTAGAGGAGGCTGAGGAAGTTGAACATGTACTCACTGGAGGACAGGAGGGACATGATTGAAACCTTTAAATACATGAAAGGAATAAACAAGACAGGTACAGAAGGGCTGTTCAAAGTAAGGGAAGGGAGGGACACCAGGGGCCATGATATGAGACTGGAGGGAGGAAGGTTCAGGAGGGAGACGAGGAGGCATTTTTTTACAGAGAGGGTGGTGGCTGGGTGAATGCATTACCTGCAGAAGTTGTAGCCAGTAGGACAGTGGACTGCTTCAAAAGGGGACGGGACAGGACATGGGGGAGGGTCAATGAAGGGGAAGGGTGGAAGGGAGGATCAGCTGCAGAATAAGGGTGCTAGCTGCACATTCGAGCAGACTTGATAGACCTCTAGGCCTTTATCTGCTGGCAAATTTCATATGTTCATATGTTTTTTATACAAATGACACTCTAAAAACCAAAGCAGTCTACAAATAATAACCTTTATAAACAAATACAAAATGACACAAAACAAACTCTGGCCAGAACCAATAGGGCTGCGAGTTGTTACCAAGTGACGAAAGTTATACATGTGTGTAGAAATTATTCAACGTCCAGGTGTGAGTTGGCCATATGTTAGCGGTATTGCACCAAATTTTCAACCTGACCTTTTTTGGACACTTCCTCATGAGTAGTGCAGTGTCATTTTGTTCCGTGGTCCCGAAAGGTGATTGTGCAGACCTAATGTGCTATTCTGCACCACAGATGCCGAAACACAGTTCAGACAGGTTGTGGAATATGGCAGCTACACAGTTATGAAGGAGGTATAGAAAAATGGCTATGTTAAAAATGTGAAGTGAAAGTATTAAAAATTAGTGACATTAGGTGTATGTGTAGAAACTGCACCGTGCACACTTGTACTACAGTAATTTTTTGGAATTTTTTCACTAGACTTGAAAAATTGGCTTTTTGGGACCCCACGTCATCAACAGTGGCACTGTCAAGTTGTGAATTGGTCCTGAAAGGTGATTGCACACAGTGACTGCGAAATAACCTTTCAGGACCAAGTAACAACATGACAGTGGCATTTTTCATGAAAAAAATAGCTGAGTTATCAGCATAACCTGAAAATCTCATTGAATGGCTGTTTAGCGCACTTACCCTTTATTCTTCAGTTTGTGGTTGGGCTTTGAAGAGTGCAGATGTGTCCCGGTCCAGAGAAAATGACAGCGCTGACCCTGGAGGTGGCATGGGTAAGTAGGTGGGGAGGTGGTACTCAGTGGAAGGTGGGAGGGACGACAACGATGATGAGAGACCGCTTTCAGTTTTACAGGGAAAGACAACCGACAATGAGGGACCATTTTTCTAATGTTCAGCTAAAAAAAAGGAAAATAACATTTTGGCACTCTGGGCGTGAATTGGGCAGGGGTGCACTAGGGGCAACAGGAATGTAACGAGGGACCGTTTTCTAATTTACAGGACAAGTCCTCATTTAGGCACACTGGGGTGGGATCCCAATGTGCCACATGAATGCTGACATGAGGATTGGGCACCCCAGTGTTGGTCATGGCATGGACAGGGTCCACCAGGACAAAAAAGCAATGAGAGACTGTTTTCTGTTTTACTGATAAAAACACATTTCGCACACTGGGCTGGTCTCCCAGTGTTGCGATAACATCACAGTTCAGGGATGATTAGGGGATTGGGCACAAACTAGAGAATGGCATTGTACCATTTGCAACATGACGGCACCGCAACACTGCTCACGCACATGACTCCCCGCTTATGCGCAACTCATGAGCATGTGCAGTGTATGCATCAGAATGTGGAACTAACAGACAAAATATTGCAGCTGTTATTCTGTATGCTGATCGCAGCGCAGGCTTTCAGCTCCATTGGGCTCCAGAAGGATACTTCCAAATGTCCAATGGAAGAGGTTGTGAGAGTAGCCATTTTCAGGGCTGAAAAGCTCTAGCAAAACTTCTGTAGGCTCCGTCCACAGCCCTAATGAATAAAACATATTACAAAATCTTAAAACTGCAACTCCAATAAATATTGCATATACGTACAGCATTAAATGTAAAAGATAAACATGTGTGTCTCTATTAATAATAATATAATGTGTGGACAAAGTCTATTAACCCCTATTTTCAATCAGTTTATATCCTGATAATCCCATCATTCAAATCAAATCAAATCAAACTTTATTTATAAAAAGCGCCTTTCCTAAACCAAGGCACTTGTATATAATTCATTAAAATAAATTAAAGCAATTAATTAAAACCATAAATAAACTGGTTAAAACTCTGGATGGCGGCATTAAAAATCAGTGGACACCAGACTAAAAAGAAATGTCTTCAAAACTACTTTAAAACTTTGGACTGTCGGACAATCTCACACCTGAAGAAGTAGAGAATTCCACAGGGTTGATGCCACTAAACTAAAAGACCTGGCCACTGATGTCTTTAAATGAAACCTGGGAATCTCAAGCAATCCCTAGTCAGTGAATCGAGAGAGTGGAAGGGACAGTAGGGATGATGGAGATTTTGCAGGTAACCAGGTCCCTGGCCGTGTAGGGCCTTACAGGTCAGTAAACTGGCCTTGAAGGTGATCTGCCACTGTACTGGCAGCAAGTGCAGTTTGCAGAGCACAGACATTATATGACTGGTACTAGACAAACAAGTCAATAGCCTGCCTGCTGCATTCTGCACTAGCTGCAGGTGGCGAATATCAAACCCCAGTAACCAAAGCTAAAGGGTGTTGCAGAAGTCAAGGCAGGAGGTAATGAAGGCATGGACCAGACCAAAGTTGGAAGATTGTCTGAAGGAACCAGGTGCTTCACCCCAGCGATATTCCTCAGATGGTAAAAAGAGTTCTTGATAACTGCTGACACCTGAGATTTAAGTGTCAAACAGTCATCAAACATATTGCCCAGGTTCTGCACCCGGTCTGAGGTAGTTAGCTGAACACCCCAAGCCATAGACTTGGAGGTGTTCCTGCCAGCAGACCTGCCTCCCGGCGACCTGGGTCCACAACCAACACCTCAGTTTTTTCAGGGTTTATCCACAGCAAGCTCACATTCATCCAATCCTGGATTTCAGTGAGACAGTTGTTAAAAACCAAAACAGCAGCATCTGGCCTGGCACAAAGGACATATACAGCTGAGTGTCATCTGCATAGCAGTGAAAACTCAAGCCATAATGCCTAAAAATTGCTCCAAATGGCAGCGTGTACACTGCAAACAAGATGTGTGCCAAAATGGAACCCAGCGGCACTCCACAGGATAGGGGGAGTAATGCCAAAGAAAAAATCTCAGACACCACCCTCTGAGTCCTACCCCCAAGGAAAGATCAAAACCATCTGAGGACCATACCAGACAGTCCACAGATGAACTGCACATACTCCAATAGCACACCATGGTCCACAGTGTCAAATGCCGCAGAGAGATGAAGAAGGACGAAGATGGAATGAGTCCTTTGATCTCTCACTGTTAGGAGGTCATTTGGTACCAGGACAAGGGCTGTCTCAGTACTATGTCTCTTCCTAAATCCAAACTGGAGAGAATCACAGACACCATAGTGGGTCAAATAATCATCCAGCTGTGACACAACCACCTTTTCAATAACCTTACCCACAAAGGGCAGGTTAGAGGCGGGCCTGTAGTTAGCCAGACAATCCGGGTCCAAAGAGGACTTTTTAAGAATGGGCCAAACCACAGCCTCCTTCAGAGGATCAGGGAAGATCCCCTTCTCCAAAGACATCCAGATTATCTCGGCAAGAACCAGACTGATTTTATCCACACAGCCCACTAGGAGACGTGTAGGGTCCAGGTCCAAACTACAGTTGGTCAGATGCAATGACTGGATGATCATCATAATGTCACTGATCCTGGGGAGGTTGAAGTCACACCACACAAACTGGCTGTCTCCAGCGACATCTCCTGCCGACCACCACAGCTCTCATTTGGGAGGGTCAAGTGGATATCAGACCTGATTGCGGTTACCTTATCTGTATGCTGTAAACTTTGCTTAACTATGTCATAATGATGTGATTACAGGATAGACTGTCACCACCTATCAACATTTTTGGAAAGGAAAGGTGATCTGCTGCTTGGACATTTGTTCAAAACACACACATTCCATTCAGACAGTTAGAGATCCACTGCAGTATAAATCACAATAGCTAATTTCAGAAATTCAGTTGTTCAACATAAAAAGCAGGAGGCATTTATAGCTGAGCTGGAGAACAAATGCACATTGAAAAAAACTGTATTTTTTTATTATGACAGAGGCTAGTATTTCTATATGCTATAAAATACAATGCCTGAGTAACGGTGGCCAACAATGGACGTAATCGCCTCTCGAGGTTGCCATGACAACTGTAAACCTTTCAAGTTGCATTATTGAGGTTTACTTGGTTGTCCTGGCAACTGCCTGAGGTGATTACATCGTGGTCAACCACTGTTACTCAGGCATTATTCTCCATGATAATAAAACATAACTTGTGAATTGACACAGTTTGTTTCAGTGAATACTACACATACTATATTTGTACAGATCCTTTCTGTTCATAGATTAGAGTAAATGCCTTGAAGAAGTAATGAGCCAGTCACAAAATGCTGATGTTGTGTAATTAAATGGTGATTTGATTTCTGTAAAAACATTAACATTTCTCACTGTTGTGTCGGTCATTTTTATGTTGGCTCGCACTTGCACGCCAGCCAACATCTTGCGCTAGTAAAAGATTTGGAGGTGTGGTCACTGTTGGGCAAATGCAGGGCACAAATCAGTAGGTGCATCCCTCATTCCCCCAATCAGCCAGCAGCAGGCGCTGACATCATGAATCCCTAATGTGGCCACCAGATCTAAAAAGGTCTGCTGCAATGAGAGCGAAGCTCTCATGCAGCGTGACCATAACTCCTGACGAGCACACAACATGGCGGCAGTGACTGCCACTGCCTCCCATCACAGTGTTGATTGGGAAGCCCATTCCTCATTGGCATAATGTCCTCCCTCTCATTTAAAATGTATGCCGAGGGAGTGCCCAATCCCACTAGGCATCATGCGCCCCCCCCAGCAGTTTTTCTTTGACACCAGAGGGGGCCCAATCCCTGTCAGCGTTCATCCCCATCCCATTTATTTTGCCAATGGGGGAGCCCACTCCTTGTCTGCATAATGTCCCCCCCACTTTGTTCTGTGTCGAGGGGGGTGTCCAATCCCCCTTGGCTCATTTCCCCTCCTTCAGTATGTGCTGATGGGGGTGCCCAATCCCCTGTCAGCTACAGCATCCTGCTCCCCCCAAAAAATATAGGTGGTATGCTGAGAGCCCACCCCAGTGTGCCAAATCCCCTGAAAAAGAAAATCCACCCCACAGTGCTTTTTTGTTTTTTTTGTAAACCTGTAAAAAAGAAAATGGTCCCTCACAGTCTTCCTGACCCCTCCCCAACCCAAGCCCACCCCTGCACCCTGACTCCCCAAACCCCTCTCTCACCCCATATTTACCTCGAGAATTCAGCAGGATGATCTTCGGTGGACCAAGAACATGTCTGGACTCTTCGAAGCGGACCGCAAACTGAGGAAATGCCAGTAAGCTGTATAATGGCGTAAATATGTTTTTTTCAACTTTGGTGCATATCCTAGTCATTTTTGGGAATGTTGGCAACACTTTTTCAACATGGGGTTATTGGGACCCTTCCTCATGAATTCAGGCACTGTCATGGTGTTATTCAGTCCCGAAAGGTGATTTTGAGGTCACTGCATGGAATCACCTTTTGGGAGCAATTAACGAAACAACAGTGCCACTGTTCATGAGGGTGCTCTCAAAAAGCCTATGTTGCAAATTTGATGGACAAAATGCCCAAAATGGCTGTTTTACAAGAGTGCATCATGCAGTTTCCATGCACACTCATAACTTTATGAATTTGTAATATTTTTACTCCAGATTTTCAAAATTGGCATTTTCCCACACCTCCTTATGAACAGTACAGCTATCATTTTACATATCCTGGTCGAAATGTGTTTTCACACGCCCAGCGCAGAATGGCACAGTCGCTGAGCAAAATCAGTTTTCAGGACAGTTTGAGGAACAGGTGGTAACACTGTTCATGAGAAGAACTCCTAAAATGCCTATGCTGAAAATTTTGTGACGAAATACCATAAAATGACTGTGTTACATGTGTGTGTTGTGCAGTTTCCACACACCCTTGTAACTTCTTAAATTTGCAATATTTTCATGCCACATTTTCAACCCTGCCATTTTTTCACACCTCCTTATGAACAGTACAGCTGTCATTTTTTACATCCTACCCTAAATGTGCTTTCGTACCTGTGGCGCACAATGGCATGGTCACTGTGCAAAATCAAGGTTTCGGACAAATTAACAAAATAACAGTGCCACTGTTCATGAGGGAAGGTCCCAAAATGCCAGTGTTATACATGTGGTTAAAAAAATCCCAAAAATAATTGGGTTACGGACGTGTGTTGCACAGTTTCAGTGCATGCTCATAACTTCACCAATTTTTCATATTTTCACTCCAGATTTTCAACGTTGCCATTTTTTTATATCTCCTCATGAACAACACAGTTGTCATTTTCCATGTACACCCCAAAATGTGTTTTCATCCCTGTGTCATCAAATGGCATAGCCACTGTGCAAAACCACCTTTCAGCTAACAAACTGATAGTGCGGCTTTTCATGATTTGGCCTCACAAAAAGCCCATTTTTGAAAATTTGGAGTGAAAATACCAACAGACACCTACAGTGTTATGGTTTCCAACTGTAGCACCCCACCCTGTAAAGACTGACAGATGTCAGGCTTGTGACTTGGAATCATCAGCTGTAATGTTCATGCCATTCCACCCCCACCCCCACCCTGCAGCCAGTGACAGGCATCGTGGTGTGCCTTGCACTGCTCGGCCACAAATCATGGGTATCACAGGTAGTAACTGAGCAGAGAAGACTTTCGTCCATTGCACTCACTGAAGACCTAGTTATGGTAACTCCCAATTTTGTTTGCTACACAGTATTTATCCAGTCCCCTCTTGAACTTGTGCATGTTCTTACTTGCAACCACCTCTTCATGTATGTTGTTCTAGATTGGAATTACCCTTACACTAAACCAATGTCTTTTTTTTGTTGTCTTAAAATGTTGCTCCTTCAACTATAATGTGTGCATCCTAGTTTTATAATGCTGATTCCTAAGTGTAAGTCTCAGTTTCCTCCTTAAGTTGGTGTCTTTTTAGTGATCTATACTCCATACACTGGTCTTCTCTCAGTCGCCTATACTCCAGTGTGTACAACCCCAGATCCTCCAGCCTGTCTTTATAATCTCTGTCCCTAACATCTGCCACCACCTTTGTTATCCTTCTCTGAACCCTCTCCAATCTCTTGACATCTGTCCTAAACCCTGGTGACCAAAACTGGGCACAATACTCCAAATGCGGTCTCACCAGCGTAGCGTAAAGAGGCACAGTCCCCTCTCTCTTCATACTCTTAATATGTTTCTTGATATTATTAAGTATACCACTAGCAGTCCTTATCATCTGGCTACAGTGTTGATGGAACTTGAGATCATGAGTCACTTTAATGCCCAGCTCTCTTTCTTCGGTGACCTTTCTCAACTTATGTCAATTTAGAACATAATCTGTTTTGTTGTTATTTTTCCCATAGTGCATAACCGCACATTTATTAGTGTAAAAGGATAACTTATAATTCCTCGCCCAGCTTTCCATTTCAGATAAAGCATCCTGCAGCTTCTGTGCACCCTCACTATTTTTGATGCTAGCACCAGTCCTGGTATCATCTGCAAATTTGGTCTCCCAAACTTCCCCTCCACCAGTCAATGAGTGTGTGTGTGTGTGTGTGTGTGTGTATATATATATATATATATATATATATATATATATATATACATATATATATTTATTATGGTAGCACAGTAGTGCTACCATAGTTAGAGTGAGAGCCATTTCTATGTTAAACCCCAATTTTACACCTTAATAACTTTACAACCGTTTGACAGATTTACCTGAAATTTAGAATACACATAGAAACATAGAAACATAGAATTTGATAGCAGATAAGGACCGCTTGGCCCACCCAGTCTGCCCATTTCCCTACCTGATGGATAAGCTGCAGATCCTAGTTAACCAGCAGGCTACTTCTTCCTACCCCCAACCCCTAGAATTGCCTTATGACTGTCCCATGCATGCTTGAATTCCACCACTGTTTGTGACTCCAACCTCCTCTGGAAGGCCGTTCTAGCCATCCAGCCCACGTGAAAAAATACTTCCTTAAATTACTTCTGATCCGCCCCCCTTCTATCTTCAAATTGTGCCCCCTTGTTCTTGCACACCTTTTTTTGGAAGATGCTACCCTCTTGGACTTTGTTGATTCCCTTGAGGTACTTGAAAGTTTCTATCATGTCCCCATCTGATATGACTACCCCCAGGTCCCTTTCCATTTTTGTTATTGTTAGTATCTCACCCCCCATTGTGTACTCCTCCCCTGGGTTTTTGTTTCCCAGGTGCATTACCTTGCACTTCTTAGCACTGAATCTAAGCTGCCATACATTTAACCATTCCTCTAACCTTGCCAAGTCCCTTCTCATCCTTTCCACTCCATCTTGTGCATCAACTCTGTTGCAGATCTTTGTGTCATCTGCAAAGAGACATACTTTTCCTTCCAGTCCCTCTGCAATGTCAGTTATAAAGACATTGAAGAGGACTGGTCCTAATACTAAACCCTGTGGTACCCCACTACTAACCCCCCTTTTTTCAGAGTGGACTCCATTTACTATGACTCTCTGTGTCCTATTCTCCAGACAATTCTTTACCCAGGCTGTCATCTTGGGACCCACTCCCAGGCTGGCTAACTTGTATATTAATCTTTTGTGTGGGACTGTGTCAAATACCTTGCTAAAGTCTAGGTAGACCATGTCCACAGCCCCTCCCTGATCAACTACTTTGGTCACCCAGTCAAAGAAATCTATCAGATTTGTCTGGCATGACCTTCCGCTGTGAATCCATGCTGCCTTGGGTCCTGTGCCCCTCTGGCCTCTAGATATTTAACAATTCTTTCCTTCAGAAGTGATTCCATCATTTTCCCTACCACTGAGGTTAAACTAACAGGTCTGTAGTTTCCTGCTTCTGCCTTGCTCCCACTTTTGTGAAGGGGAATCACATCTGCCCTCCTCCAGTCCTCGGGTACCACCCCATCCTCCCATGATTTGTTAAAGAGGGTAGTCAGTGGTGTCACTAGTTCTACCCTTAGTTCTTTTAGAATTCTAGGACAATCAAGAACCATAGACCTTGGCATCTGCCAAGTTTCGTACCAGTCAGATACACAGCTGCAGAGTTATTAAGCATGATTTGCAAGCGCATTTACGCTTTTTTTGGAATTCTACGGTCACGCGTACAGGTCACACGGTTTGTGCAACTGGCCCAAAATCTTCAGAGAACATGCGGCCGGCATCCCCGATGTGCCTTTCAAAGATTTGGCGAAAAAATATTAAACGGTTCAAAAGTTATTCAAAAAACAATTTCCCATTATAAGTCAATGGGAAAAGTTAACAAAAAGTTCAACACTTTCGCAAATGCATTTTTACTTTCACAAATGGGCCTGTTTCGCAAATCCGCCATTTTGTTTTCAGTTGGTGATCAGAAAAATGCTTGGCATTTAAATTTTGGACCCTCTAGCAACCTAATTATTTTTGTATTCACCTAGTCGGACCCTGAGGATGCTAGCCATGTCTTTATTTTGGGGTAAAACACCCCAGAAATGTTTTTTTTTAATTTCTTGAAAAAGTACTTTCACAAATTACTTTCATGCTCATGAAAGTGTCGCAAATTCTTGTGAAAGCTTTCGCAAATTGCGACAGTAGTTTTCTAGTCTGTGGGAAAATGACAGCAATTCTTTGTCACTAAACTGCAAAAGAACGGTTGGGTGTTTTGGGCTGAAATTTGGAAGGAACACAGCTGATATCTCACAGATGTGCCTTTCAGTACTGTATTGAAAAAATATTACATGTTGACAAAGTTACGGCACTCCAAAGCTGACTTTTTTTCCATAGAATAACATTGCGGAGCCCGACGCATTACAAGAATGCTTTGGCACCCTACTGCAAAATAATGGTTTGGTCTTTTTTCCTGAAATTTGGAGTGATGACAGCCAACAGCCCACAGGTGTGCCTTTCAGTGGTTTGGTGAAAAAATATTACAAGGAGGCAAAGTTATAGTGCTCCGAACTTCTCTTTTTTTCCCATAGGATAACATTACAGCATTCGCCGTGCATTTCAAGGCCCATATCTCGGAAACGGTGTGAGATACGGACTTTTCATTGGAAAATTGCTTAGCCCCCTAATTGGGGCTAAGTACAAAACTAGCTAGGACAGTCATAAATCATATGACTTTTAAATTTTTTTTCTATGTCGTATGGTTCCTGAGATATAACCTATTTAGTATTCCAAGTCCTCATTTTCTGCTCCGATACCCATTATTATGCATACATTCTTTGTACTCACTGTCTTTTTCTATGCAGCTTTTGGGGAAAAGCAGCCTGTGCACTTACATTACTGTTATCATTGCTCTTTCGCTTATGGTTCTGTGCCTGTTTCACTTACCGTTGACGTCTACGCCACCATATGCATTATCCTTTGCATTTTAATTTGCGCTTGCGTTTCTGTTATTTTTTGCAATTTGTGTCTAAAGTACTATTTCTCTTTCTGTTTCACTTTGCATCACCATGCCCATTGACATTTCCATTTGCAGGCACCATGTTACTATGTGACAACACATCACGTGGCACACCATTCCCATCTACACCACCATGTGTGTTACCCTTTCTGTACTCATTCGCACTTGCGTTACCTTGTGCGCCACTGTTAGTGCTTCTGTTTGCGTTGCTGTTCCTGTTACTATGCCACAAGACATCATGTGACGGAAGCGCCGCTGCATTACATTCACTATTTCTCATTATCATTCTCAAAAAGAAGAGAAATTAGAGGCAAAGAACTCCATTTAATGCATTAGTTAGGGTTGTTCCACAGCGACAAAAGTGAGGAAGTTCGCAGTTAGGGTTGAAAACCCTAACTCCGAATTCACCCCCCAGCACCACACACACACAGACGCACACATACACTTGCAAGTACAGGGGAGGACCAAGTCAACATAACCAATGACAGACATCCAGCAGCAGGTGACAGAAATAACAAACAATTGTCTAAATGTACTACGAGACATTCCCACCCACCTGACCAGGTACTGCATGCTCAGTGGAGATCAACAGCAAAACTGAGGCCATGTACACCAAACGACACATCCCTGATTGCCGCTGACACAACGCATCACACTTAGTAGTTGCATGGCCTTACCTACCGATGCCCCACACCAGACCACACCACATGTGGTGGGCCACTCACAATAGAGTTGGAGCAAAACCAAGGAGTTGTACAGGTATAGTATCTCTGATAATAACAAGGGTTTGAGAAATGCAGCTTTCTAATTGACTGTAAACATTGTAACAGCCTTATGTTTAGTTTTTATTAAGATACATGTAGAGCCTAACTGTATGATGAACATGGTTTAATGTTGTTTAAAAAACAGTTTTATTATGATAGCAATAAGTCACTCCCAGGTATTATGTTAATGGTCAGTTTATCACTGTCTAGCGACATGTGGCACTCGGCTACGCCTCATTCAACATTAAACCCCTTCAGGGTGATTAACAGACCATTTAATATAACCATTAGTCAGCCTTATTGCTTAATTGTCTTTATGAGTAGATACTCTCCCTCCGCTAGGCACTGCAGCAGCTTTGCAATACGGTGTCCCACCCAGTTACACCATACACTGTCAAGTTACTGGAGAATGGCTGTGAATATGAACTCATGAAGATGAACAGTGTAACTTGATCATTACAGTCATCGAAACCTCAGTGTGATTATAACTGACAGAGTCAGTGATAGAGAATAACCCCTGCTGTCCTGGTACACTTATCTCATTGTGAGGTAAATCAATACTAAAAGACATTCTGTTTATATCTACACTATGCCTACTTGATTCCTGTTGTACCACAATTAACATAGTTATCACTTTGATAGCATCAGTGACAGAAGTGTGGCAAACCTAAACACTAGGCATACAGCCTGAGTATGAAACAACTGTTAAAAAAATTACACTGTGTCCATAAGTGGCATAGATCAGTCATTGCAACAATAGTAAATGTATCATTATTTGAATAAGTTAGTCATCACTGATGCAATGAGATTGTACTTTCTCAGGTACAACATACTCAGTAAGTGCCTACAGGAAAATCTATCCTATAGACATCTCCGATACAGGTATGTCATTGTTGGCTCAGTAGTGCTATGATATTTAGAAGTTGCTTGGCCTGATCCATGCAATTACTTTGTTTCTTACAAATAATACCTACCGCATCTTTAGTATTGAAACACACTGTAGGTCTATGTATGTACATAATCAGTACACCTTCATCAATAAGAATGCATCTGATACTGGCAGTATGAATTTCACAGCGTTGAACAGGCAATGCTTTTCCTTACGTTTACATCAGCTTCTCTATCTTGAGTAAACAGTTGCAGTAAATGTACTGCTATGTAAATCACATACTAAATGCAACACTACTTTTATCTTGAGCATGCTAGTGTCTTGTAGTTAATTTATGTACTTCCCTTAATTAATGTATACTCTTTAGTGTTAAAACCTTTCTGCAACTCTCATTATGCACCTTCAGCATGTATATTGACTAATGGCACAGTACCAGTTGTGGTGTGGTATGGTGAGGGGCATCAGTAGGTAAGGCCATGCAACTACTAAGTGTGGTACGTTGTGTGCAGCTGCAATCAGGGATGTGTACGTTTGGTGTACATGGCCTCAGTTTTGCTGTTGATCTCCACTGAGCATGCAGTACCTGGTCAGGTGGGTGGGGATGTCTCGTAGTACATTTAGACAATTGTTTGTTATTTCTGTCACCTGCTGCTGGATGTCTGTCACTGGTTATGTTGACTTGGTCCTCCCTCATACTTGCATGTGTGTGCGTGTGTCTGTTTGTGTGGTGCTGGGGGGGGTGAATTCGGAGTTAGGGTTTTCAACCCTAACAGCGAATTTCCTCACTTTTGTCGCTGTGTAACAACCCTAACTAATGCATTAAACTGAGTTTTTTTGCCTCTAATATATATATATATATATATATAAAACAAACAAGGCCCCAGTACTGATCCCTGTGGAACTCCGCTTTCCACGTTTAACCAGTCTGAATATGCACCGTTCAAACAAACCCTCTGCTTTCTTTCACTCAACCATGCTTTTACCCAACATGTAATATATCCAGGTATATTGTGTTCTATTAAGGCATCCTCCAATTCCCCATTTGGGACCTTATCGGATACCTTTGAAAAATCCCAAAACACTACATATACAGAGGTGCCCTCATCCAATGCCCTACTCACATGCTCATAGAATTTCAGATTTGTTTGGCAGGATAAACCTTTCCTAAAGTCATGCTGTGCATTATCACAGTCCCCTGCCAAGTTCATGAACTCCACTATTTGGTCCCTAATAATGGTTTCCAACATTTTCCCCAAGACAGTGGTCAAGCTTACGTGCCTGTAGTTGCTCAGTTCTTGTTTTGACCCCTTTTTATGTTTGCTTGTGCACATGTGCAAGAAACATGTTGTGACAGCTTGCTGGAGTAGCAGGTTGTGGAGGTGTGGCAGTGTTGTGGCCAATGATCCCACTGCTTTTTGGGGCTTGGCTCTGTGGCACCAATGAATGAGCACACTGTCTATGACAGCAGCTCAGAAGCGTGCCACCAACTTTAAACAATTTCGCTGCTGCAATGAGGGAGCAACCCGTCGTTGCAGGGCATGCCTTGCTTAGTGTAACATTTCAGTAAACATGGGCAGCTGTCGCCATTCGCCTCTCACTCAGGTGGTGCACAAAAACACTGAACCAAACATTTACAGGAGCCTCTCTCACAGAACTTGAAAGTGTTTTTTTCCGTCCCCCACATCAGAAAGCTAGTGGGTGACTGCTGCTGGTTGACATCCATGCTTCACCTGGACCCCTCCCCAGCACTGGGAACAAAGCTCCTCCAATTTCCTACCTGCAGCTCCAGAGCACAGAGGTCATGCTACATGTCTGTCTGCCATGGGCAGCCTGTGACCATGGAAGGAAGGCAACAGGAGGTAAAAAAATAACTTTATATTTCAGTCTTTCACTCACGCAGAACTTCAGCCAGATCCCTATATACAAGGCTTGAGAAGGGGGATCTGTGTGCATTATCAGTAACTTTTAAGTCTGATTGAAACTCTTTGAGAAAGATGTAAAGGTATGGAAGCCTGTCACTCCAGTGCTGTCCGGGTGTCCCTGTGAAAGAAGCCCCACACCCTGGATGGCTGCGCTGAGATCTCTCTGTTCCACATACATGATGTGTGATATTAGCAATAGTTAAACTGCTGTAGCTGTCCTGTTATTTCAGGTTGTCTGTTATGGGAAACATTACTAAATGCTGGACAACCTCCCTATATGGAGGAAGAAACTAGTAAAAAGCCAGTGCCTGTAAAGTTTGTACAGAGCTGTCCCCTCCAGACAAAGGTGCAAGTCAGTAGATCTCATATCTTGTTCACACACCCTTGGCTATTTGGGGGTTGTCTGCTGCATTGTTAAGATCCACATATCAGCTGTACCATTCGATCCTCCTGTACGAAGAGCAGTGCTTTGCCTGACTTGTTAGGGAGTTCTGAAATAGAACTTTCATAAGCTGGGGACTTGTTGTAGGGTGTGGGTGAAAACCGGATTGTCTGATCCTGACCATATCCTTAAAATTTGGACTTGCTGGACTGGTCAGTCTGTTTTCATTAATTAATTAATTGAATTAAAATAAATTGAAACTCAACTTGTGCAACTTTGTTTATTGTGGACGTAGTGCTCGTGTAGTTGTGATAAGTAGGATGGACATTCTCTGTTGTCAAGAGGACAGTACTTTTTTTTTTCTTCCTTTGTAGTTGTTATGGTGTAACAAAGTAGGCAGCTGTTAACAGTATAAAATGTTTCAGGTGTTTTTGACACAGCTAGAGCTGTAAACTAAGATCAAACATTTTGGGTCAGCTATCAGTGATGTGCTGGGATGTGCTGCGGTGTTAGAGAACAGATAAGAAAGCCTATGGGATTGGATTTGACTAAAAGAATGAATGCAATGATGAGCCTTTCCAAACTACAAAGACTTCTTTTTCAGTGGCTCGGGATCAAGAATGCAAGCTGCTGGAATACAAACCAGGTCTGTTTGTTCGCAGCTTGTAATCTATAATACATTACACTGTCTCACTTAAAGGGCAATACGTTCAGGTCAGCTGACATTTCTTGAAAACCTATGTAGATTTGAAAAGCATGCGTAATAATTCATTGTTAGTCAAATTAAAACTATTACTACTAAAGTTTTGCTGGGATCTGAAATACTTTTCTGATAAAAGTTTAGATTTCATATTAAAAATGGTTAAGTCTGACAGAAGTCTTTTTTTTGGCTAATAAACATTCCAGTCAGCACCAGTAAATTTCCTATTATTATATGGGGGTTAAAATTCCTGTACCATCAAATAAACCCTTTTTTTAAGTAAAACATTTTTTTTTAAATAATTTTTCTTTCATTTTAAAAAGCCAAATTAAAAGTGCTGTTAGACATTTCAGGTATGTGCCATGCCATTATGATCAATAATCATACTTTTTGGGTGCATTCACCAAAGGCATGCACTTATTTATATTTAGCTTTCGTTTACCAGGTAAGTTCTCCAGACAAAAAATGCCTACAGTATTTTCAGGCACAAGCCAGGAGAGTTACAATAGAAGGTAGCAAGGAATTAAATGATGGTTTGTAAAACAGCAGTAAATGAACACGAAGTATAAAAGTTACTAAGCACCAGCCAAAAACAATAGGCAGTAGTAAAGTACAAATTACTAATTCAGACAATAAATTAGTGGGTACAGTAAACAGTACACAGTAAACAGAACATGAAAACACCAGTCAGAAAGGGTAGTGCATCAAGTATGTACTAGCAACAACATCCAGAACAAACCACACCAAAAGTTGGTGAGGAGCTAGAGGGAACAAAGCAAAATGAGAAAAAAAAAATATACAGCACTAGAGGTTATAAGCTGGAAAACAAAGAGAACATAGAGATTAGGAGGTGTCAAGAGCATTTATCAGGAGCACCGAGATTAATGGATAATTTCTTTTAAATGTAGCATGAGACCTACAGACCCTAAAGTGAGAAAGTAGGGACTGGCCCATAATCACATGCCATGTCATGTCTTATTGCTTACTTGTCCCTTCTGCTGAGTGCTATTGTAACTCAGATAATAATAACAACACACATGTGAGGTTTTCATGCATATTATAAGTGGAAAAGCTCACACCGGGGATATGAAGTGCAGTAATAACCAAACTTTCTACATGGTTGAAGGTCCTCAGCTCTGCCTCCTGCCTCACAACCCACCCAGCGGGTGTGGTTGTAAGTGTAACAGAATCACCACATCCTGTTATTTTGTTTCTTTATGCAGTAATGCACAACAGGTGTGGCTTGTGGTGAGATTTACCCACACCCAGTGTGATGTATTATGAGGCCACAGGCCAAGTCACTTTAACCAAACTAGAAGTAGTAGTACAGTGGAGCCCACTTATGTGCACATTGGATAAGTGCGCATCCCGCTTAAATGCACATTTTCCCCATATCCCAATTTTTTCCCCTATTCATCCAATATTAAATGTACCTCTTAAGTGCACTACACGTAAGTGCACATTTCAGTTAAATGCACATTTATTGTTTACTTTTAATGTTGATTTTCAGTTCAACCCAACTTTTAAGTGTACATTTTGTACAGTACCACTTTAAACAGTCCACCTAAACATCTTAACTGTAGCCGTGGTGCTGTCCAGCACAGCCACAGTAAGAAAATTCCTCTTGTCAAAAGAAAAGACTGACTTTAGCCTTCAGTTTAATTTTGAATCTTACACTGAAATACACAAAGCAAAAGTACAGTACATATTTTTTAAATAGTACTGTGTTATAGGATCATGAAGTAATGTCATTTTAACTTGAGCATCTGATATTTAATAAGGCACATTGCGAAACAATGAAATGTGCGTGGAAATGATTTTCTGGTTAAATTCACAGCCCGCTTAAGTGCACAACAAACTTTTATACCAAGGGTGTGCACTTAAGAGGGCTCCACTCTAGAAGTAAATGGCTTTACTTTTAAACAGGATAACACTATTAGGACTCAGCAACCCCATTTACAGAGTTGTCCTGTTATCAAAGCATCAGTTACAGTGATAACAGTTCATGATGGAACCCGCAGAATAACACAGTCAGAATTTAACAAACAATAATCAAAATCAACTAATTACAGGTAATTATAATATGGCTATGAAAAATCCAGCAATCTGATTGGCTGAGAGGTTCAGAGCCCAGTGCTAATATGCCATGATGACAGTACTGGAAGAAGGTCTAGTAGTTTCTTCACAATAAAATCAATAGTACCAGCAATTCCTGACTGCCATCACAAACGTGGCTGTCACCGTTACTCACTAAAAACCTTCAGCTAGGCCCTAAAAATAAAACTTTATAAAATTTATAAACATAAATGTTATTTGGGAATGCCAGTGGGAGCAGTTTTGTAAGCAGGTGTAGAAACTTGAGAATGACATAAGGAAAAATGTTGGGAGAAAGAGAGAAAGGGTGGAAAAAGAGGTTTTTTTTGTTAGCAAAGTATTGGGGGAGAGGTGTTTTATTTATATATAGATATATATATATCTATATATAAAATGGAAAGCATCATGGGAAACATATGCAAATCCCCATGAGAGAATTTGAACTGGCATTTATAACAAATGAGGATGAAACACATGCTTGTGTCTGTTGTTCTTAGCCTTTGCTGACTGCACTGTGAGGCCTTCTGGCACCATAGAATTCTGCTTAAAGTAGAGCCAGTCCAAATTATCTCATGAGGATTTGTATATGTTTCCCATGATGCGTTGCATTATTGGGGTATGTGCAATAACTTGGCTGTGTGGACAATATCCTCTGGGATTACTCATGCCTCAGGGCATTTGCTCTGGCATTCTTTTGTAGTGTATGTGTGTCTGTGTATATATATTTATAAAATGGGCAGTGAAGTTGCTTAGGATTTATTGGATGAAAAGCATCACATGACCATGCGTATATCAGAACACGACTGCACAAGTACATTTTTGCCCCCTCCAAAACAATTTTGCCATTTTATAAGACAGATAACCCACTCTGAGGTGTGCAGTTGTGCTCTGATATACATACGCCTTGGGTGGTTGATGCACTCCGCCTGCAACCTCGTGCATAACAATGCACACCAAGGCATGCGTATATTAGAGCATGACCACACACCTCAGAGTGGGTTATCTATATATATATATATATATATATATATATATATATATATATATACACACCAGTGTGTTTTGCCACCTTGGCATTCTGATTCCCACGGACCTCTCAAGCTTTGCTCTCAAGGTCAGAGGAAATCAAAACCCCTCTGTGGCAGAACACACTGGTTCTGCATAGTTGCCATCCAGTATTCTCTATGTATGGGAGCCCAGATACACAACAATGTTATTCTTAAGCCTACAATTTCTGTGACAACAGAGGGATCTCTCAAGATTTGCTTTCAAGGGCCCTGTTGTCATGGTAACCACTCAGAGTAAGACTAGCATTGTTGTGTATAGACTGTCATACACTATTCTACATATTATAAAAAGAATAACTGTAAGAGGAATTGGTTGGAAAACATTAGCAGGTGATGCTGAATGTAGCATGTAAACCTTAAATTGGTGTAGAGGCTGTGGTCTTGTCACCTACATTCTAACATCATACTCCCTTATTATTACACATTTTATTATAATGAACCCCACTTATTAACAAACTCGTAGCATGGACCCATGGAAATCCTTGTTCCAAATCAGTGGTCCTTATCACCTATTAGTGGTTGTGGTTAAATGTCAGGATGGAACACTGCATGCTTACTGCTGCTACTGACTCCACACACAAATCGCTGACTCTGTTGACAGACCTACTGGGTTATATTGTTATTCATTTAATAGCGTACGACATTATGTCTAACCCAGAATAGCGCCTTAGCCAAGAGCGAATGGTGCAATACCTTGTATACTGCAGTACGTGGTATTGTACCATTCACAGAATCCCAGGCAGAGGATAAGACCTCTGCTGGAATGGGGTTCTGCTAAGCAGCTGCCATGGCTCAATGGACTGAGTCAGTGCAGCAAGGAACCCAGGCACTGCTTCTGAAACCGGGTTTGATTTCCGTGTCCAGAAACTTTTATTTATTTTTCTAATTTGTGCAATGTTCAAGGTAACTCCCCAGAGTTGAGAATCTTTATTGGGGGTTTGGTGCTACAAGCCCCATAATGGGAGTGCAGGTATGAAACCCCTGCAAAAGAAAGACTTATGCCGCATGGTAACAATCGCGCTGTATTGGCAGCACGATTGTACCATGTGGCATAATGTCGTGTGACATTATGACCCCGTGTCCTGACAGATAGAAAGCCCTAGACATGTTCATCAACCTTGAAATATTTGACTGGCTAAAGGCAGGTGGCTTTGCATATTCAGTCACTGAGTGTTCACTAGCAAAAACAACAATATGTACTTTTAGGGGAAAAAAAAGACTCACTGTGAGCTTTTGCCAATCAGTGCTGTGAAAAGGCTGATCTACAGTAAAAGAAACTCAGACTACCTGGTAATACTGATGTCAATCAAGCAGTAAGTGTCTGGTTTGAACGTCAGTGGGTGATTAATGTGCAGCTGTCAGGGACAGTCTTAAAGGAGATGGCAGACTCTTTTACATGACAGCTTTTGGGGGAGCACTGTGGATTTAATTATTTTTTTTTATTTATTATTTAGATTAACACCTTTGAGCCAAGGGCTCTTTTACAAAGGTTCCAAGTCAAAATTACAAAGATAGATAACAAAATTTGATTCAGTTAACAAGGTGAGGGACTATTTAATAAAATATCGGTATGGAACGACATAACAGCTAGTGGAGGACACAATGAACAAAACAGGTGATAAGTTTACAAAATAATGGAGTTCACTGACATAATTATACAGAAAAAAGTATGCAGCCAGATTAAACTTTGTCGACAGAATAGAAGAATTACAATATTAGCAGAGGTACAACAAGAGACACCTATGGGAAATTGCTAAGAAAGTCAGGGAGGCATAGCCAATATAGCTTTCAAGTCTGAATGAAACACAGGGCAGCGGAAACAGAACTGGAAGGAGGCATATAGACCACAGAGAAAGGAGAGGAGAGGAGAGGAGAGGAGAGGAGAGGAGAGGAGAGGCAGAGAAAGCAGGAGGGGGAGGAGTGGGAGGACTATGTCGTTGTGATTCATGAGATAAAACCGGAAGTGTTAGGTGGGGAAGGGTGTACAGGGATGAGGGGGACAAAGGCAGAAGAGGCAGTCACATTGAAAGAATTTCCTGTTGAGATAACTGAGATGAAAACAAAATTGCTAGGTGAGCTGTGTGTACAGGGATGGGGGTGGGGAAGCTGCAGTAAAAGATGGTTAAAAAGAAATGGGGCAGAGACAGAGTAAAGTGTGTGGGAAGGCATTGAGCAGGCAGGGTAGAGGAGGGAGGGGCAGGAAGATAAGGTGAGGGGTAGAAAAGGGAAAGGGGAGAGCAATAGGAGGGGGACATTGAGCAAGGGGGGAGGGAGGGCAAGAAATAGTGTGTGGAGGGGTGGGAGGAAGAGCAGGATGATCTACAGTAAAAGCTGATCGACCTGGTCCACAAAACAGTTTGTCATATTCTGTGCCTGTAGCAAAAATGTTTTGTGGCTCAGGCAGTAAATCGTCACTTGGATGGCGTTAGCGCTTCCAGAGAAGGAATGGCATTCAGCAGCTCAAAATCACAGTAGATAAAGGATATAATGTTTTTCCCCATTCATAGTTTGTAGTTGTTTTTTTTTAGTTTTCCTGTCCATTTCCATCTCCTTGTCTTGCATGTGGAGGCATGCATACACAATGCTACAAGACACCCTCCCTTCACGTCACCCCCTCATGCCTGTGCCACCACCAGACCTCTACCCGGCGATGAAGGAACTACGGAGAGGTGACCACCTCCCTAGGAGAAGAGAGCTGCCATTAGGTGGCTCAGTTCTGCTCCCTCCCCACCATGACAGCTCCCTGATGACCCAAGGTTGTTCCTGAACCCGGGTCAGTGCATTGGCGTGAGGTAAGGCATCCAGCACCTCAATTCTCAGTGCCACCAGGCTGGCTTAAAGGATATAATCTCATCTGAAATGAATACCTGAGATGTAAAACAACATGGATTTTAAAAAAGCTTTTGGTATTTTAACCAGTTTGATGTGTTTTAGGAGAACATCTGTAAGCTGCTTGATAAGGAGAGTGCTGTGGGATGTGGTGTTCCTTGAGTTTAGCAAAGCTTTTGATTTAATGCCATATTAGGCATTGACAGAAAATGTTAAGAAGTGCAATATTAATATTGCCATTATTAAATGGATAGGCAAATGGGTGACAGGAAGATCTCAAAGGATGATAATTAATGATTACTTATTGGACATGGTAGGGTCACCAGTGGCACGCCGCAGGGCTTCATTTTGGGCCCCTCCCTATTCCAAATATTCATATCTGATATCACAAAGGATTGTCAGAACTATTCTGTTAAGTATGCTGATTATGTCAAAATTGGAGGGTCATGTAATACAATTCAACAGATACAAGATCTTCAAAGGGACCTTGATAAAATATAACATTTGGCTAATAAATGGGGCATGAAACTAAATATGGACAAATCTAAGGTACTGCAGTCGGGAAAACAAAGCCAAAATATGACTTATATGATAAGTGGAAATGTCCTGTGTACTACCAATAATGAAAAAGATCTGGGTGTCCACATAACTAATGATTTAAGTTGCATTCAGCAGACTAATATAGCAATTAGCAAAACAAAAAAATTCATAAGTTCCATAACGTGTAATATAACATAAAATAATTCAGAAGTATTGATGCCTTTGTTCACAGCATATGTAAGACCACACCTAGAATATACATCTTGATTATGGTGCCTGTTTAAAAATTCAGATTGCAAATTGCTCAAAAGGGTACAGAGGAGATACAGTATCTATGGGTTTAAAAAACATATGAACAAAGATTGGAATCATTGAACCTCATGCCCTTAAGAGACTAGAAGGCTTAGAGGAGATCTACTTCTAATGTATGACATCATAAATGACCCATATATTATGTGTGAACCGGGGACTGAATACAAATACAGTGACAGGGACATCACAGGTCATCCACTCCAAACAGAAATTTCCAAGCTACAAGTGCTCCAAAAACCACAGAAGCCATTCAGTCCAACTAATTGTTGTGTTTAATATCCACCAGCATAAGAGCCCCTAGTGCCTCAGCTTCGTGGGCTTCATGCCTTCAAGGGGGCTCCAAAGCATTTGTGGAGCACTTGGACCTTGGAAATCTTTGTATAGTTTGGGCTAGCCACCCTATATTAGCATACCACTTTCTTTCCCTTGAATGCAGGTAACAGGCTTGGAAATTGTTTATCCACTGCAAATGGTTGAAGGGCCTTTAATACATTGAAAAGAAAACACTTCTTCACCCTTAGATCAGTCAACCCTTGGAATCAGTTGCTACTTGATGTAAATATAAGCAGAACAAAAGATGAATTTAAGAGATGTTTAGATAGTCATATTCTCTCTGGAAGTAATCTCGGATACTATTTGAATTAAAGAATTTGTTTACTTGCCGTATTGGTCCTTGTAAGAAAAGGTTCAGAAGCAAATTGTTTGATACCTTTTATTGGACCAACATAGATGTAACAAAAAGAAAACAGTACCTAATCTTTCAGATCAACCAAGTCCTTGGTTGGTCTGAAAACGTAGGAACTGTTTTCTGTTTGTTACAGCTATGTTGCTCCAATAAAAGGTATCAAACAATTTGTTTCTGAATCTATTTGAATTAAAGAAACAGGAGCAATTATGAGCAGGTCTGCCTCCTTGCTCCTGATTTACCTTAGTATGTATTTACTTTCAGTGTGCAGAAAGCCTGCTACACAGCACTCATCATGCATTTTTCTATCTGCAAAACTATCAAAGGATATAGATGACATTTATAAACTACATAGCTGAAGGTCAGATTAGTTTATAATTGCCACCAGAGCCCCAGTATAACTTTACAGCCTTATTTGTGCATAGTTAGATAAGGGGAGGACAGTGGATGTGGCCTTTCTGGACTTTAGCAAGGCCTTCAACACTGTGCCATACAGGAGACTTGTAAAGAATTTGAGCAGCCCAGGGGTGGGGTCCAAAGTCATTGTTTGAGTTGTAAACTGTTTAATGGAAACAAGACAAAGGGTGGTGGTTAACAGCACTCTAATGATGGGAGAGTGATCAGAGTGCTGTAGAGCTCAGTTCTTGGACTGGTCTTCTTTGATGTCTTCATAAGCAATATTGCAGAAGAACTGGAAGGGAAGGTATACCTTTTTCCAGATGACACCAACATTTGTAATAGGGTAGACACTCAGTAGGGGGTGGAGAAAATGTATAGTGATCTTGGGAAATTCCAGGAGTAGTCAAGAGCATGGCAGTTTGGTTTCAGTGCCAAAAAGTGCAAAACCATGCATCTAGGGCATAGGAACTCAGGGGATGAGTAAAGGATTGGTGGAGGTTCTGACAGTCACTAAGAAGGAAAGGGGCCTTAGTGTTATCATATCTGATGACATTAAAGTGGCAGGGCAGTGTGACAAAACAGTGGGTAGGGCCAGTGAGATGTTGGGATTCAAAGGGAGAAGTATCTCCAGCAGGAGAAGAGAGGTGGTGTTGTCACTATATCCCTTGCTGGTGAGACCCCACCTGGTGTACTGTGTCCAGTTCTGGAGGCTGCACCTCAGAAAGAACCTAGACTGGGAGCAGGAAGTTACCCTACTTCTCTCATCCCAGCTAGGGGTGGAAATCTTTTCTTGCATCGCATGTTATGATCTGAGCATTCATAATTGCCAGCAAGTTCTTTGGTTTACTGTTCTGCAATCTGTACAGGTTGCTGATTGATAATATATGGAGTTTGAAATTGCTGCAGCATATTTGGGTTTGTGTAAGCACTTCACTTTTGTAACTTGGTGTGCTTTGTAGGTTCAGTGTATGACACATAAGGGTGTTTGCAGTTATGTAGCATACCCACTGTCTGGTCTGAAGGCTACTGACTTGTATCTTTCAAGGCTTACAATGCACAGATAGACAGGCTCACAGTTAACAGGTTGTAGGCTCACGTGCTGAGACCCAAGGGCGTTGGAGCATTGCAAAGGGTATGGGGCTGATGTTTGAAAAGGAATATGTGGCATATAATGACAGGCTTAACTTTTAAAGGACACTTTAAGACTGAAAGGCTTTAAGGACACAAGTGCAAAGTAGTGGGGAGAAGAGGGGCTATGGGTCTAGAACCCATGCTAAGAGTCATACAGTTCAACCGTTTGTCACTGAAATGAAGGACATTGACATTTCCGGATACTCAGAATGAGGGACAATGAGGGACACAGACCCTCAGAGTGAGGGCATATTGTCAGACATGGAGTTACAAGCTCAGAACCTAGGAAAATCATTGTGTTTACTTGTACAAAGTTTATTTTTGATTTAACTTTTTAGAATTTTATGAATTTCTGCTTTAAAGTCTGAATTTATAGCACCTTTTCTGTGTGGGCAGCAAATACATGAGGGACAGAGCAATTTTAAAGGGTAAAATGAGGGGTGCCACTTGTAATCAGGGACAGCAGAGAGGTATGCTGAGAACCATAGTGTAGGATTTGTCTACCAGGTAAGCTGAAGGAGAGCACCACTAGCTAAGTTAATAGGAAACTGTTATAGTGAAGCAGATCGAACATTGGAGAGATCAGATTGAAGGCAGTATAGCGCTGTGGTCTAGGGCTCTGAGTTGCAAACCTGGAGATCTGGGTTTGAATCCCACAGCCCCCACTTGCATACTGTGCAACCCTGAGCAAGTCATTTAATTTCCTTGTGCTCCCAGGTCACACCTGGAAATGAGCTTTGGCATAGCGTGCCTTTCCTGGTTGAACAAGTTCCCCCCCACCCCTGCTTAGATCACCCACAGTGGCTTGAAGAAGCATCACTATTTACCCTGTCTGCTAATGTCCCGACCATAGCTTGTAGGATATGCTGTGTTATGCTGTTGGATGAGATGAAAAAGCAAACAAAAGTAACTGCCTCAGTGCCCTATAGATAACAAAGATGCCACGGCATTTTCCAGGAAAGTGCAAGGAGGATTAATGCTGGTACCCAGAGCAAAGGTTCTCGAAGAAGCTTCACTTCCTCATCCCAGCATGAAGTATAGTGTGGGCCTTTTGTAAGCAATGACATTTGCTGTGAGGGATACCCTCAATAAATATCTTCACTCATGGTAATGTTAAACTCGGGTCTCACTGACATGTTAGCACATAGGGTAAAGGGGACAAAACCTTTTACAGGTACATAAGTGAAAAAAGAAAGACAAAGGGAGGGATAGTGAGACTGAAGGGGGAGGATGGGAGCCGCGTGGAGGATGACAACAATAAAGCTGACATATTGAACAGGTATTTCTGCTCAGTCTTTACTAAGGAAGAGGGGTAATGGGTCTGAAGGAGTACAAGGGGTGAGAATGCTGCAGAAATGGACACAAGTCCCTTTACATGAGAAAGGGTCCTGAAGGAACTGGAAGTAATAAGAGCTGATAAAGCAATGGGGCCAGATGGGGTGCACCCAGGGTCCTTAAAGAACTAAGAGAGGTGGTGGCTGAACCTCTGGCTATCCTGTTCAGCCAATCACTGGAAACAGGGAGGTACCCAAAGACTGAGGACAGCAGATGTAGTCCCCTTATACAAAAGTGGGAACAAAGAGGAAGCAGGGAACTACAGACCAGTCAGCCTCACCTCGGTAGTGGGAAAGATCATGGAAGCACTACTGAAGGAGAGATTGGTGGAACATCTGGTTGTCAATGGACTACAGGACCCAAGGCAGCATGGTTTCACCAGGGGGAGGTCATGTCAGACCAACCTCATTGAATTTTTTGACTGGGTGACTAGGGAGGTGGATCAGGGGAGGGCAGTGGACATGGCCTATCTGGACTTCAGCAAGGCCTTTGACACTGTGCCACATAGAAGACTATTACACAAACTGGGAATATGGGTGTGGGCAGGACAGTAGTGTGGTGGGTAGGTAACTGGCTGGATGGCAGGACACAGAGGGTGGTGGTAAATGGCTGTCACTCCACAGAGGAAGAGTAACCAGTGGGTACCACAGGGATCAGTGCTGGGACGGTCCTATTCAACATCTTCATCAGTGACATTGCACAGGATCTAGAAGGCAGAATTTCACTGTTCGCTGATGACACAAAGCTCTGTAACAGAGTAGACACACCAGAGGGTGTAGACAGAATGAGAAAGGACCTGCAGAAACTTGAAGAATGATCAAGGGTTTGGCAGTTGAAATTCAATGCAAAGAAGTGCAAGATAATGCATATGAGGGCACAAAACCCTGGCATAATATATCAGTTGGGGTGAGGATATAGCATGCACCAAGCAGAAAGGGATCTTGGGGTTGTCATCTCTGATGACCTCAAGGTAGGAAACCAGTGTGACAAGGCATCAGGTAAAGCAAATAGGATGCTGGGATGTATAGGCAGGGCATCACCAGCAGGAAAAGGAGGTCATAATTCCGCTATACAAGACACTAGTGAGGCCCCACCTGGAGTACAGTGTACAGTTCTGGAGGCCATACCTACGTAAGGACATAGACAGGGTAGAGAAGGTTCAGAGGAGGGCAACAAAGATGGTGCATGGGTTGCATCACAAGTCCTATGAAGACAGGTTGAAGGAACTGAACATGTACTCCCTGGAGGAGAGGAGGGAGAGAGGGGATATGATAGAGACATACAAGTATCTTACAGGGAGGAACAGGGTGCAGGAAAACACTATTTTTAAGCGAAAAATATGTTTCAGGACTAGAGGGCATGGGATGAAGTTGGAGGGAGGACGATTCAGAGGAAACATGAGAAAGAATTTCTTCACAGAACAGGTGGTGGACAAGTGGAACACCCTGCCAGAGGAAGTGGTGGGGGCTGAAACAATCACGGGATTTAAGAATGCATGGGATAGACATAAAGGAATTCTAGAGGGCAGGGGTAAGGGGAAACAGACGTCTAGGAAAACAAACTGAACTTACAAGCTCAAATGGGCAGACTAGGTGGCCATAGGCCCTTATCTGCCGACACTGTCTATGTATCTATGTATCTAGTTTTAGCTGCAGCATGACACTGACCATTGGCTTTAGGATCAGGACTATCCAGGTTTGAGAAGCTTTGTTCTGTGAAAAATCATGAAACAATTGATCTTACGGTCGAAAAAAATATTTTCTTACTTTACTCTACAAGTTGCAGAAAACTGTGATACCTTAACTTAAATACCTTACAATGATAGCAAACAATATGAACAACAACAAAAAATACAACTCAGTTCTGATTATTTGGAGAAAAGAAGTATGTTGCATTAATTGAGGTTATATTTTGTCCTGCAAAAAATAAAGTGTTGGAATGAAATATCTCACTTTGAGCTTCTTAAAAGGTGATAACCCTGATCAGGTAGCATTCAGAGCATAAAGCAGATGTGCATGTATTGTGTTGCAGTCTCTTGGGAGATGAAAATAAAAAATTTCCTTAATAGCAAGGAACAGTTTTGCTTACCATTTAGCCATCGGATATCTGTCAAGTCAGCCAGATCTATTGTGTCTAACTATACACTTGATTACATAAAGCCATGTCTAGATAATGTCATGGTTCAAAATTAAAACCAAGGAAAACAAGAAATTCAGAATAAGAAGACAACTGCAGCTGAGCAACCGAGTTATAATATTTTTAACTCAGTGGGCCATTTTATCCTGTTTTTTGTTTGCTTGCATGCATGCATAAGAAACATGTCATGACAGCTTGCTGGAGTGGCAGGTTATGGAGGTGTAGTGTTGTGGCCAGTGCCGTCACTGCTTTTTGAGGTTTGTCTCTGTGGCACGAATGAATGATCACGCTGTTTATGACAGCAGCTGAGAAGCATGCCACCAACTTAAGAAGCCCTCCCTTGATCCAGACTGTCTGGCTTACTACAGACCTGTATCTAACCTTCTCTTTGTGGGGAAGGTTATTGAGAAGGTGGTTGTGCTGCAGCTGGACGACCCTTTGTCTAACCACAATGTCTATAATTCTCTCCAGTTGGAATTTAGGAAAAGACACAGTACCAAGACAGCCCTTGTCCGGGTACTAAATGACTTCCTAATAGTGAGATATCATAGGACTTGTTCCATTCTGGTCCTACTTGATCTCTCTGCAGCATTTGACACTGTGGACCATGGTGTGCTATTGGAGCACCTGTGGTTTATCTGTGGACTTTCTGGGTGGGTCCACGGATGGTTTCAATCTTTTTTCGTGGGTTGGACTCAGAGAGTGGTGTCCAGGATTTATTCCTTGGCCCCCTCCTCCTGCCCTGTGGAGTGCCGCAGGGTTCCATTCTGGCACCCATGTTGTTCGCAGTGTATATGCTGCCATTTGGAGAGACCATTAGGCAGTACAGTCTCAATTTTCACTGCTATGCAGATGGTATTCAGCTGTACATATCCTTCGTGCCCGGACAGGATGTGATCCTCTTGGTATTTAATAACTGTCTGTCCAAGATCAAGGACTGGATGAGTGCCAGCTGGCAGCAGTGAAACCCAGATAAAATGGAGGTGCTGATCGTGGACCCAGATCGATGGGAGGCAAGTTTGTTGGCTGGGAAACCATTGGTGCTTTGGCTTGGGGGTGCTCAGTTGACTGCCTCAGATTGGGTGTGAAACCTGGGCATTATTTTTGATGACAGTCTGACCCTAAAATCACAGATGTCAGCCATTATTAAATGCTCATTTTACCCTCTGAGGAATATCGCCCAGATGAAGCATCTGGTTAATTCCAATGATATTCCAACCCTGGTCCATGGCTTTGTCAACTGCTGTCTTAACTACCGCAGTGTCCTTTATCTAGGGCTTCCAGGGGTTGATATCCACCACTTGCAGCTAGTGCAGAAAGCTGCAGCCAGGTTGCTGACTGGTGCCTCCAGGGCCAGTCATATACCACCTGTGCTGCGCAAACTGCACTGGCTACCAGTACAGTGGCAGATCACCATTAAGGTTGGTTTGCTGACCTATAAGGCCAACATGATCAGGGACCCCACTACTTGCAAGATCTCCTCTGACCATACTGCCCTCTCCACCCCCTCCAATCCTCAGACAAGAGATTGCTAGAGGTTCCCAGGGTCCATTTTGAAACATCTGGGGCTCAATCTTTTGCTTATGCAGCCCCAACCCTGTGGAGCTCTCTACCTCACTGGATACTCTCTACCTCACATGGTAGACTACAGACTCTATACCATAAGGTAGTCTGCTTTGTCTCCTCGTCCCACTCAAGGAGCCACCACTGTGAGGCCCTAGCGATGCTCAATTGGCCATCCTTTGAAGCTCGGCTCAGGTACCCTGTACTCTGTCTGGCGAAAAAACTAATCAGCCCAGTGCCCCCCCGAGCCTCGATGGACTCCTCACAGAAAAACGAAGTGTGCAGAACCTCAGGTCCTCTGGTCAGATGCTACTAGAGGTCCCTAAGGTCAGGACCAAGGCAGGTTGTAAATCCTTCGCACACGCTGCCCCCTCCCTTTGGAACAACCTTCCTTTGGAGGTGCGGGAAACCTCATCGGTACCGAGCTTCCGCTCTAGACTCAAGACCTACCTGCTGTCACTGAGTAGCTGCCTATGCTACGGTACCCAACTCTAAAATAACGACCTGCGCAAGCTTTCTCTACCATACTTAAGCTGTACCCACTGCACTGTCTGCGCTTAACCCGCCTCATGCTCATAGAAAAATATCCTACGTATCTTAGAGTAATATTACCTAGTGAACTCACTGTACTGTCTCATCAATTGTACGTCGCTGTAGCATGAGCACATGCATAATAGGATAAGCAGTTAGATATTTATGACATTTATGACCCATAAATGTGAAAGCTATACCTCATGGATCTGAAAGCTGTTGCTTACTGTAAACCCTCAGCCTGTATATTGCTCCATTGTCCTTTATGTCATGTACTGTTGCTTCCCGGGTCTCCCCTGAAAAAGGGACCTCCAGGGCCCAGTGGGCCTACCCGGTCATCAAAATTCAATAAATAAATAAATACGAGAGTGCCTGACAACCGGCAGTTTTAAATCAGAGTTAGAAACATATTTGATTCAGCAAGCCTGTCCTGATTGGTAAAATTGATGGCCTGTACAGTATTTTAAAATAATTATTCTGCATTTGAATTGGATTTTATTGTAATTTTAAATATTGATGTTTTTTTTAAGTATGTTGTTGTTACTTGGATTGTAGAAGGGCCTTGGTTTTGGAAAGGTGCTTTAATCAACTTAAAATGATTTAGTTGCTGCAGTGAGGGAGCAAATCCTCATTGCATAGCGTGCCTTGCCTGGTGTAACATTTCAATACACTTGCTGGTGGCTGTTGCCGTCCACCTCTCATAGTCCCGAAAAAGCTGACGTCATGGTGGTGCCCAATCCCCCTGTCAGCATGCCCCCTTCCTAGTTCATTTGCCAACAGAGGGAGCCCAATCCCCATTGGCATGTGCTCCTTTGCTGTTTTTGTCTATCAAGGGGGTCCAAGGGGGTGCCCAACCCCCCCATGGCATCATCCTGAAACAAGAAAACAGTCCCTCACTGCCGGTCCCCTTCCCCAACCAGCATTCACCCTCTGTGTACCCCACCTCCCCACACCCCAAAGTTACATCTGCAGTCTGGCACCACGATCTTCAGTGGCGCAGGAACATGTTTGCACTCTTCAAAGCCGACTGTGAACTGAAGAAATGCCTGTAAGCTTTATAATGGTATAAATGGGAGGGGGGGGGCTTCAACTTAGGTGAATATCTCTGCCATTTTTGCAACTTTTGGAACCAAATTTTCAGCATGAGGTACTTGGGACCCCACCTCATGAACTCAGTCACTGTTATGTTGTTATTCGGCCCCAAAAGGTGATTTTCTGGTCACTCTGCAGAATCACCTTCCAGGACAGAGTAAGGAAACAACAGTGACACTGTTCATGAGATGGGCTACCAAAAAGCCTACGTTACAAATCTGGTGAAAAAGTTCCAAAAAATTACTGTGTTACCAGTGCGCATTGCGCAGTTCCCATGCATGCCTGTAACTTCCAGAATTTTTTATATTTTCACTCCAGATTTTCAACATTGCCATTTTCCATACCTCCTTATGAACAGTACAGCTGCCATTTTCACATCCTGCCCAAAATGCATTTTCAAGCATCTGACACACAATGGCACGATCGCTGTGTGAAATCAACATTCGGAACAGATTAACAAATTCACAGTGACACTGTTCATAAGTAGAAGTCCTAAGAAGCCCATGTTGCATATTTGGTGAACAAATTCCAAAAAATGACTGCGTTACCAGTGTGCGTTGTGCAGTTTCTACACACGCTCTTGACATCTCAATTATTCAATATTTTTCCTCCAGATTTTCAACATTGTCATTTTTGTACACCATCTTATGAACAGTACAGCTGTCATTTTTCACATATTGACCGAAACATGTTTTCGCACCTGTGACACACAATGGGCGCAGTCACTGTGTGAAATCAACGTTTGAGACAGAGTAAGGAAATCACAGTGCCACTGTTGATGAGCAGAGGTCCCAAAATGACTATGTTGAAAATCTGGTGTAACAAATCCCCAAAATAATTGCATTACGGGCGTGAGTTGCGCAGTTTCTATGTACGCACATCACCTCACCAATTTGTTTATATTTTCACTCCAGATTTTCAACATTACTATTTTTTACACCTCCTCATGAACAATACAGCTGTCATTTTTCACATCCTGCCCAAAATGTGTTTTTGCACCTGTGGCACCAAATGGCGCAATCACTGTGCAAAATCACCTTTCGGCTAATGACATGATAGTGTCACTGTTCATGCGGTGGAGTCACAGAAAGCCCATGCTGAAAACTTGGAGTGAAAATATCAAGAAATGCCCAGGGCATTAGGGTTTTCAACCATAATGCCCAACCATGTAGGGACTGACAGCCATCAGGGGTGCAACTTGGGATTGTCGACAGTAATGTTCATGCCATTCCACCCCACCCCTGCAGCCTATCACAGACATTTAGGTATACCTTGGACTCTTTGGTCCCCAACTTCACCCCATTCTCCTATACTGCACCCATTCCAGTGTATTTTCTTATAGAGTGGGGTGAATGTAAAGCGCAAACACCCCAAGGCACACTTCGACTCTTGTCTGTGTCTGCAGGGTAGGGTGAAGTGAAATGGCATGAGCGTTATGGGCGATGACCCAATGGCACTCTCCAATGCCTGCCCATCTCTGCAGGGTGGGGGTGGGGTTGGCGTCAGTTCAATACTTCACTGCCATTCCAATTCTGCATCTCTCTAACTCCTGCACTTCTAATGCCAATGCCAGCAAGCAAACATTCGGTATTGACAAATGCTTGTTATGGATTGGGACAATGTTTGCCTTTCGCCAAACCTCGACCACCTCTCCACTATCCAGTGATGTTTGGAATAGTGCTGTTATGGGTTCTGCCAATACTGCTGCCAGTTCCTTAAGGACTTTAAGATGGATCCCATCTGGTCTCTGGGATTAATTGGGTTCCAGATGCATCAATCTGTCCTCAATATCCCCTCTATTCAAAGTAATTCTATAGCCTGCATTATACAGATGGTCCCTAGTACTTTTAGTTGCATCATTAAAAACCACATTCTCCTATACTGTACCCACCTCAGTGTATTTCTTTATAGAATGGGGTAAGTATAATGACCAAAGACCCCAAAGCACACCACACCACTTGTCAGTGTCTACAGGGTAGGGTGAGGTACAATGGCATGAGCGTTACAGCCAACGACCCAAAGGCACACCCCAATGCCTGTCACCCTCTACAGGGTGGAGGTGGGGTAGGCATCACTTCAATATTTCACTGCCATTCCTATTATGCATCTCTAACTCAGGCACTACCAATGCCAATGCCAGCGAGACAACATTCGGCATTGACAAATGCTTGTTCCATATTGTGTATTGTCCTCTAATGCTGTACCCCTTAATGGTGGTTTAAAAAATATTAAGACCTACAGTCATCTAACAAGATGCATTATTTTACTTAATGACAACTTTGAACTCATAGCAAATAAGCAATAAGACACGGTGGGGTGGTGGTTGTCAGGGGTTAATGCACAACAAGATGTGTAATGAGGCACAAAGTGCTTGCGCTAAGTGCCTTCAGTACCTGGAAGTGCAATAGTCCATGACAGTCACCACTCTGGAGTGTTTCATTGCACTTATAAAGTGGGTACCATGTTACAAAATTACCCTCCCCCAAAGATAAACTAAAAGAGATGTAAAACGCTGTAATTTATAGTGTTTAGATTGTTTTTAAGGGGAAAAGTCCTCATTTTATACCACTATGTGGTACTGTTGTAAAGCATTTAATTGTTTTAAATTTTAAGTTACAAGCCACTATTTCATTTTACTATAAAACACCAGAACTTGGAATGAGTTAAACAGAAAGTCCTGTCAGGCTATTTTCGGTATACCTGTGTCATCTGTAGGTATGAACAATGTTTCCCTCTGTTGCAGCCCCCTAATGTCATCCTAATTTAAATATAAATGAGGTTGCTTCTCTCTGTTTTGCCCAGGTGTAAAAATCTGTTTGTCTCCATTCCAAAGGTCTTGAACCCACTCATGCAAGGCATCATCGGAGCTGATGATGTGTACATGCACATGCCAGCAGAAGTTATGCTCTCATTCAGTTTTATTACATGTCTTGTGAAATCCATGTATTCTGTAAAAGCAATTTTATTTTTAACTCATATGCACCTGAACTACAGAAATCAGCAGGGCATTTACTATGCCTGGAAAAGTTTCATGGCCAGCAGAAGATGAGGACATAGGGACTGCAGAGAAGACCAACAGCACTGACTAGCCCAGTGTAACTACTGCAGGCTTTAGCATCAAAACATCAGAAAATTCAGGAATGTCTACATGAGTCAGGTTATAACCATTGCAGTGGAGTCAAACAGCTTTTCACACCTGACTTAAATACCTTCATTTACATTTAAATCCTAATGAAACTAAGAGAGTGCAATAAATGGGTAACCCCCTGCACAGGATGGGCTTACCATGTCCACCACTTGACCATTTTTCCAGCTAGTCTTGGTCTTGCATGGGGCCCCTGAATGCTACTCTCCAGCCCTGGTGTGCTTTCAGATCCTGTGGGGGATGGGAGGAGCAAAGAAAAAAACTGAAACTGCCTGTTCAGCAGTTTACCGATTTGCCACACAGCTCAGTGTGCACACATTTGAGCTGGATTCTGTTCAGCTCGCATTCTGTGTGAGTGCTGTTGTGGACGGTGTTAAAGCCACTGTGACAGCTCCAGCCTGATCCCTTTGATGTGCCCTGACCATAGGGACCCCAGGGATTCCTATTGGAGGGTACAGGGGAATTTGGGGGGGAAAGAAACAAAATGCTGAATCAGTGCTATTGGATGCTATAAAGTTAAAGGGAGTGATGTTTCTTTAAGAGCAGCTGAGGCTGCAATGAATATTCAAAACTCTGCCTGCCACAGGGGGACTTAGTGCTAAGGTGTTAGTGACAGGCAGACAAAAACTTTGTTAATGCCCATTCCACAACCAGATAATAGTTCAGAAGAGCAGCTATCAAACTGTGGGACAGTGTTCATTAGAATTGCATAGTTTGCCTACATTAAGACTTTAACCCGTTATAGCAATGACTCCCTAGATCTCAAACTCATAAGGCTTACCCTCGATGACACACTACCTCACCTTACAAAAATTCTCAATCTTTCGCTTTGCCTCGGCCAGTTCCCCTCAACCTGGAAGAAAGCCATAATCACTCCCATTCTGAAGAATGGTGATTCCACTAACACCAGCAACTATAGACCAATCTCTATTCTTTCTCCTCTCTCCAAAGCACTGGAAAAAATAGTTTCGAATCAGCTAACAGAACATCTAACTAAACACAACCTTCTCAGCCAGGAACAACATGGCTTCCGGACGGGCCATAGTACCGTCACTGCTCTTACTGAACTCACCATGTTCATCCACGAGGCCCTTGAACATGGCTCACTTGCAGGGGCTATCTTTGTGGATCTGACCAAGGCATTTGACACAGTCAGTCACGAGCTACTGCTCTGTGTCCTTCCTCAACTAAACGTGGTCCCGGAGGCCACTGCCTGGTTCAAGGATTACCTCTCAGGACAATCTCAGCATGTCAGGATAAATACCACTATCTACACCCCTTAAACAGTTCATTCCAGGATCCCGCAAGGGTCGATACTTGGCCCACTACTCTTCACCCTCTTCTTAAACTCTCTCCCTAAAGCTTGCAGTGGTCATTTACTACTCTATGCTGATGACGCGGTCCTGTACTGGAAACATCCTCATCCAAGCGCCCTCCAACAGGCCCTTCAGGGCTTTTTCCGGGAGCTAGAAATCTGGTTTAGTGTTCATCACCTGATCATCAACTATGACAAAACTAAGTCCATGATCTTCGCGCATCGCCAAAGCCCTCATAGTCAGACAGCACTCCTAATTTTGGACTCACTAGGCACCCAACTGGAACACATCACAAACTTTAAATACCTGGGTATCACCCTGGATACCTCCCTCTCCTACTATAGCCACACCCGTCTTCTCTCCTCCGCTGTCAACACTAGAGTGGGCATCCTCTACAGACTCAAGCACTGCCTACCTGCACAGGCCATGCAACTTGCAGTCACCTCCTCCATCCTCTCCCTAATTGACTATGGGATAGTTATATACAGCTCTGCGGACCCCTTCACGCTGAGCAGTATAAACACTGCACTGAATAAAGCCTGCCGCCTAGTGACAGGCAGTGACAGACTAACCCACACCTGCAATCTTTATACACTGACTGGTTGGCTAAATTTCCAGCAAAGACTAAAATACCACTCCTGCATTCTCGCAAAAAAGATACACCTTCAGCTTGCCCCCGTCGGACTACTCTCCATTATCAGTGCAGCCCCCATCAGGCGCAACACAAGACTCGCAGCACACCCATCGTTTCAGGTTCCCCTCTGTAGAACTGCACTAGGGCAAAGATCCTTCCGGTACCATGCTCCTCTCTGGCTCAACTATCTACCCCCTTCTCTCTCCCAGTCCCATAGCATTTCACTATTCACATCAGGCCTTAAAACCCACCTAAAGGTGAATGCTAATTGTGACTGTGGCTAATTCTGCCCTCTCTCCCTAACCCTCCACTTCTCCTCACACAGGGTCTACCGAGACCCCACATAATGGCATCCTGCTCACGTCTGCCTAGGGACCCCAGGATTGCTACCAAATTACCTCTCCTGCTGTCTAAGGTTCATACCTAATTACCTCACCTGCTAATTTAAGTTTCTAGCCAGGACTGCTCTATCAGTACTGTAACTTTTAATTCTGCCTGTCAATGTTAGTCCTTACTATACTCTGTTTACCCTCCACCCCCTGTAACCGATGTGGAGATTCTGCATACATTGCTGATTTAGTACTGAAACTGTAAATACTGCCTGTTCTTGTACGTCTTTACTGTATTTGTCTACCTTCCACCCCCTGTAACCTGATGTGGAGCCTTTGCAAAAGAGTCTATGACTCAAAGGATTGTAATTCCGATCTTACTCAATAAAATAAATAAACTTGGGACTGTCTGCACACTGTTTACATGGATATCATCTTTGTGACCCCTGACCCATTTTCACCCAATCAGTAATTGAGGAGCTCCATGGACTGCAGCTATGGCTCCTGGTTACGGAGTATGAACAATGTTCTTGGTGCCTTTGGCGTCAGCCAATTGGGTGTCGATTGAGCATAATACATATAAATTTTATTGATGAATATCCTGTTTGACCAGTGGGATGCTGCCCTGTGCTCAGCAAACCTAAAGGACAGATTCAGTTTGAATCAGTTCTGCTGAAGACCCTCCTTAAGAAGAGGGGCTCTGGCTGTTGCTCAGAGAGATGAAGAAGGCCTGCCTGGGGGCTTGCATGGCCACCAGCCCAGGAGGTGTTCTGTGTTGCCTTCCAACAGCTAGAAGGAGATGTTATGAGAAAAAAAGTGTTGTTTCTGCAGACCAGTGCCAAGGCAGTTGTATGGGAGTTTCCAGAGGGAGAGGAAACTCTGCTGTGATTTCTAAGAGATGTTTGAAGGCTTACATGGGGCTTGCACAGCCAACAGCTAAGGGAAACCAGAGTCCAATTTCCAACAGCTGGAAAGTTAGTGAGAAGACAAAAGCCACCTTCTGGTTCAAGACTAAGCATTTAAAAACTGAAGATGAAAGTCCTCTGGGTTATTTTCCAATAGCTTGAAAGTCGGTGAGAAGACAAAAGCCATTTTCTTTTTTTTTCAGTTGTGTTTTATTACATTTTCAAAATATATAACAAACATTATACTTTAATCTGCAAGCTATGCATAACATAGAAACATAGAAGCTGACAGCAGATAAGGACCACAAGGCCTATCCAGTCTGTCCATTTCTTTTTCTGCCTTATGAATGTGCCATCGGCTTTTGCTCTGTCATTGGCCTATTTATTCATACTTATCTGTATTGCTCCCTTATGCCTATCCCACGCATGTTTGAAGCCCTGTGCTGTATTCATATCCACCACTTCCTGAGGTAGGTGGTTCCATGCATCCACCACCCTTTCTGTGAAAAAGAACTTCCTCACATTACCCCTTAATCGGCCTCCCTCTCATCTCATGCTGTGTCCTCTTGTCCTGCTACTTTTATGTTGATTGCATGCATGTGCAAGAAACATATTGCATCAGCTTTCTCCAAAAGCAGGTTATGAAGGCATGGCACTGTTGTGCCCAATTCCCCCACAGCCTGCAGAGGCTTGTCCTCCATCTCCCAATGCTGTGGCACACTGATGCTGACAGTAGTTCAGCCAGCGTGCCACAACCTTCTAAAAAAGTAGCCGCTGCAATCAGGGGCTGCCTCGTCATTGCAGTGTCAGCCATCTGCTGCAATGAGGGAGCGACCAGTCATTGCAGGGTGGGATGTAAAAACCTTGATATTGTTTGTGAACATGGCGGAGGCTTGCCGCCGTGTTCACAAACAATATAACCCCCTCTCCCCACCATGTTTACTTGTTGCCGACGGGGGAACCCACTCCCCATTGGCATTCTGTAACCCACCCCTTTTGTTCCTGCCGACGGGATGCTCAATCCCCATTGGCATAATGAACCCCCCTCCATTTTCTTCCTGCTGACAGAGTGCCCAATCCCTGACAACATAATAAACCCCCCATTTTCTTCCTGCCGACGGGGGTGCACAATCCCCATTGGCATAAGGCCCCTCCCCATTTTGTTCCTGCCAAAGGGAGGGTGCCCAATCCCCGTCGGCATAATGACCCCCCCCATTTTGTTCTTGCTGACAGGGGTGCCCAATCGCCCATTGGCTACTGCTTGCCCCCAAGCCTTTGCTGGCATGCTGGGAGCCCACCCTAGCATGCCAGATACTCCAGTGAATGGAGAAACGGTCCCGCAACATCTTTTGGGGTTTTTTTTGCCCTGAAAAAAGAAATCTGTCCCTCGGCGCTCGCCCTGCCCCCCACCCACAACATGCACCCACCCACTCGCACCCTGCCTCCCCACACCCTCCCTCACCCTATATGTACCTCCGGAGCTCAGCGTGACGATCTTCGGTGGACCTGGAACACGTCTGCACTCTTCAAAGCCGACTGTGAACTGAGGAAATGGCAGTAAGCTGTATAATGTAATAAATAGGGTTTTTTTCAACTTTGGTGCATATCTCAGGCATTTTGGGGAATTATTTCACCAAATTTTCAACATGGGGTTTTTGGGACCCCTCCTCATGAATTCTTGAACTGTCATGGTGTTAATCCGCCCCGGAAGGTGGTTTCGCGATCACTGTGAAGAATCACCCTTTGAGGCCGATTAATGAAACAACAGTGCCAGTGTTCATGAGGTGGGCTCTCAAACAGCCTATGTTGCAAATTTGGTGGAAAAAATCCAAACAATGACTGTTTTATGAGCGTGCATGTGCAGTTGCTATGTACACTTGTAGCTTCGCAAATTTACAATATTTTCATGCCAGATTTTCAACACTGACATTTTGTCACACCTCCTTGTGAGCAGTATAGCTGTCATTGTTCACATCCTGGCCAAAATGTGTTTTTGCACTTCCGGTGCAGAATAGCATGGTCGCTGTGAGAAATCAGTGTTCAGGACAGACTAAGAAAATGACAGTGTCACTGTTCATGAGTAGAGGTCCTAAAATGCCTATGTTGAAAATTTGATAAGGATACCCCATAAAATAACTATGTTACGAGCATGCATTGCGCAGTTGGCACGCATGCTCGTAACTTCGCAAATTTGTAATATTTTCACTCCAGATTTTCAACATTGCCATTTTCTCAGACCTACTTATGAACAGTACAGCTGTCATTTTTCCCATCCCGGCTGAAATGTGTTTTCGCACTTCCTGCGCAGAATAGAGTGGTTGCTGTGGGAAATCACTGTTCGGGACAGATTAAGAAAATGACAATGATACTGTTCATGAGCAGAGGTCCTAAAATGCCTATGTTGAAATTTTGGTGATGATAGCCCATCAACTGACTGTGTCACAAGTGTACGTTGTGCACTTTCCATGCACCTTGTAACTTTGCAGATTTGTAATATTGTCACACAAGATTTTCCACACCTCCTTATAAGCAGTACAGTTGTCATTTTTCACATCCTGACTGAAATGTATTTTCACAGTTCCGGCGCAGAATAACATGGTCACTATGGGAAATCAGCGTTCAGGACAGATTAAGAAAATGACAGTGGCACTGTTCATGGGCAGAGGTCCAAAAATCCCTATGTTGAAAATTTGGTGACGAAAGTCCATAACATGACTGTGTTACAAGCATGCGTTGAACTGTTTCCACGCACCCTTGTAACTACGCAAATTTGTAATACTGTCATGCCACATTTTCAACAGTGGCATTTTCTCACTACTCCTTATGAACACTACTGCTGTCATTTTTCATGTCCTGGCTAAAATATGTTTTTGCACTTTGCCGGATAATAGCACGGTCACTCTGGGACATCAGTGTTTGGGACAGATTAAGACTGACCGAGTGAGAGGGGGCAGTGACTGAGCTCAACTGAGTTCTGTCGGGACTGCTGCAAATTTGTTTGTGTTCAGACGAAGGCCCCAACACAAGAGCCCAGTACAAAAGGGCAGCCTGCAGCACTGGGAGAAACAGAACGAGAGAGCAAGTGAGAGAGGGGGAGTGAGCGAACTCACCAAAGTGCAGTCATGACTGCTGCGGATTTCTTTGTGGGCAGAAAAAGGCATCATTTCAGGCAGGGACCCAGTACAAAAGGCCAGCCAGCAGCAGTGGGAGAAACAGTGCGAGCGAGTGAGACAAGGGGACTTAGTGAGCTCAACGGAGCTCTATCAGGACTGCTGGGATTTCTTTGTGGGCAGAAAAAGGTGCCAATGTAGGCAGGAGCCCTGTACAAAAAGGCTACCTGCAGTGCCAGGACAAACAGAATGAGCGATGAGAGAGGGAGACTGAGTGACCTCAATGGAGCTCTATCAGGACAGCAGTGGATTTCTTTGTGGACAGACAAAGGTACCAACACAGCCAGGAGCCCCATAGAAAAGCGCAGTCTGCGGCACCAAGAGAAACAGAACGAGCGAGTGACAGAATGGTAGGAAGCGAGCTCAACAAAGCTCTAGTGTGACTGCTACAGATTTCTTTGTGGGCAGAAAATGTGGCAATGCAAGCAGGAGCCCAGTACAAAAGGCCACCTTGCAGTGCCATCAGAAACAGAATGCGAGAGTGACAGAGGGGGAGTGAGCGAGCTCAGTGGAGCTGTGTCAGGACTGCTTCAGATTTCTTTCTGGCCAGAAAAAGCCGCCACTGCAGGCAGGAGCCCAGTACAAAAGGGCAGCCTGCAGCACCAGGAGACAAAGAATGAGCGAGTGAGGGAGGGGGAGTCAGTGAGCTCAACGGGGCTCTGTTGGGACAGCTGCAGATTTCTTTGTGGGCAGAAAAAGGCAGCAATTCATTCAGGGGCAAAGTACAAAAGGGCAGCCTGCAGTGGCAGGAAAACCAGAATGAGCGAGTGAGTGACATCAACAGAGCTGTATTGTAACTGCTGCAAATTTCTTTGTGGGCATAAGAAGGCAGCAACACTGGCAGGAGCCCAGTGGAAAAGGGCAGCCTGCAGTGCCAGCAGAACAGAATGAGTGAGTGAGAGAATGGGTGTGAGCAAGCTCAACGGAGCTTTGTCAGGACTGCTGCAGATTTCTTTGCGGGCAGGAAAAGGCACCAACAGAGGCAGGAACCCAGTACAGAAGCACAGCCTGCAGTGCCAGGAGAGCCAGAACGACTGAATGAGATAGGGGGAGTGAGTGACCTCAACGGAACTCTGTTGGAACAGCTGTGGATTTCTTTGTGGGTAGGAAAAATCACCAACACAGGCAGGAGCCCAGTACAAAAGGGCAGCCTGCAGCACAATGAGAAACAGAATGAGCGAGCGAGAGGGGGAGTGAGCCACCTCAATGGAGCTCTGTCGGGACAGCTGCAGATTTCTTCCTCAGCAGAACAAGATGCCAACACAGGCAGCAGCCTGCAGCTCCGGGACAAACACACTGAGCCAGTGACACAGGGCCACTGAGCGAGCTCAACAGATGAACGCGGTCAACATTCGGCATTGACAAATGCTTGTTCTTATATTGAAACATGTTAGACTCTTTCACCTTGTTAATGCCCTTAAAGTGTTTGAATGTTTTGATTATATCACCTCTCTCCCTCCTTTGCTCTAGGGTATACATACTGAGCTCCTTTAATCTGTTCTCATATGTTTTCTGATGCAGTCCCTGCACCATTTTGGTTGCCTTTCTCTGGACTGCCTCAATTTGGTCTATGTTCTTGTGAAGGTGTGGCCTCCAGTACTGCATGCAGTACTCCAGAATGGGCCTAACCAGTGTCTTGTAAAGTGGGATTATACCTCCCTCTTCCGACCTGTGATACCCCTACTAATGCACCCCAACATCCCCCTAGCCTTACCTACTGCTTTAGTGGTCTTCTTGGATGATTTTAGGTCATCGGTGATGACGATGCCCAAGTCTTATTCTTCCCTTGTGACTGCCAGCAACTCTCCTCCCAGCCTATATGTCGCTTCATGATTTCTCTTCCCTATCTGCATGATCTTGCACGTCTTTACGTTAAACTCCAGTTGTCACTCTTCTGACCATTTTGCTAGTTTATCCAGATCTCTTATCATTCTGCCAACACCATCTGGATCTTCTACTCTTTTGCGAATCTTGATGTCATTTGCAAACAGACAAATCTTACCCTCCAGTCCATCTGCAATGTCACTAGTGAAGATATTGAAGAGGACTGGCCCCAGGACTGATCCCTGAGGTTCTCCACTTGTGACTTGCACCTCTTCTGACTGTATACCATTTACCACCACTCTCTGTTTTCTGCCCGTCAACCAGTTTGCCACCCAGTTGACCAACTTCTGACCCACCCTGAGCCTACCCAGCTTATTAATCAATCTTCTATGTGGAACAGTATCGAAAGCTTTGCTGAAGTCAAGGTAGGCAACATCAACTGCTCCCCCTTGGTCCACCACTCTGGTTACCCAGTCAAAGAAATCTACAAGATTAGTTTGACAGGACCTTCCTTTTGTAAACCCATGCTGTCTTGAATCCTGTGCTCCTATGGATTCCAGGTGTTGCACTATCCTTTCCTTAAGGAGTTCCTCCATAATCTTGTCCACTACTGAGGTAAGACCTGGTCTGTAGTTCTCTGTCTCCTCACTGCTACCACTCTTGTGTAGCGGAATTACATGAGCTCTTCTCCAGTCTTCTGGGACCTCTCCTGTGCTCAGAGACTCATTAAACAGTTCTGATAATGGCTCCACTAGTTCCACCCTTAGCTCCTTTAATACCCTGCGATGTATCCCATCAGGTTCCATTGTCTTGTCCATCCTGAGCTTATCAAGCTTAGAATGAAGCATTACATACAGGCAACAGAGAAAAAGAAAATGCAAAATCAGTTTGGTTATTATACAGAAAAGTGCAATCAACTGTAAACTGGCACCTTCCAGGAATAAACTGTGCACCTCCTATGAGAGGAGCAATAGACTGAGCCTGGCTATGTGGTTTTCCCTAGGGTAATCTCTCTATGCCTATGTAAAAGAATGAGTAAACCACAGAAAAACAGGCAACAAACAATAATGCAAGTTAATGATTCTATACATATCAGGCATATGCTGAACCATTTCCCTAACCAGGAGAGGGCGGAGCATAGGGCAGTTATATGGCAAACTCAATGGAGTCACCTAACTCCTGTTCTGGGCTTTAGGTATGTGAGGAAAGGGTTCCAACAAGAATGGTACTTTGTGAGAGTGTTAGAGATAATATGAGTTAAGTGAGCAAAAGTCATTTTCTGCTTGAGGTTGAGTATTTAAGATTGAAGCAGACAGACTGTTTTCTGTTAACATTCAGTGGGAAATCCAAAGACTGTGACCCAGTTGAGAAAGAACCACCACTGCCAGTTGCAGCATGCTGAAGCTGACCACCACCTGAGTTCCAGGAGAGAAACTGCCAGCCAAGGAGAGTCTGGGGTACTGGCCAGGTGATTTCACCACTAGGTGCTACCTATCGTCTCCACCTGAGGCATGTGGCCCTGGTCCCTAGTACTAGTCTGACCAGCTTTGTGATGCCCCAGAAAAGAAGTTGACAAGCTGCTAGAGATCCTGAAAGTTGCACGAGAAACTGATAGGTACCCCGGCTGTTAACACTGCAAGAGTCTACAGTTGAGAAGGCCAGAGCAGCAGGCTTTTGCAGCTTGGATCTTCTCTGTGTATCTCTTGAAGCTTGGGCCCTTTCAGTAGCTTGGGACTGCTGCTGAGAAGGTCCAAGCTGCAAGATTCTGCTGCTCATTTCAGCCATTCACATTTCCAAGTTTCTACTGGTTTCAAACACCCCAGAGCAACAGTCTACAAGCTGTCTGGCCGACAAGCCATAACACTGTTCCACAAAATAGTAATTCAGTGCTTGCGCTATATCTGGGGGTACACTGTAAAAGGTTCTACTAGCATTTCTGAGTTTGGTCACCTAGCCCAAAATTGTCAAGTTTCACCAACTAGTTGTTGCTACAATTAAAAGGTTTAACTTCCCCGGCCCAGTGGCATTGAAGGTTGAGGCGCTGGATGCCACACCTCACACCACTCTGGTGACCTGGGTTCAGACATGAGCACATGTTGTCAGGGGTCAGCAGGGGAGGGATAGGCACTTGGCAGAAGCCCCAGTGATGAGTGGGGCACTGCTAGAGTTGGTGCAGTAAGGGGGGGAGTGCAGCGGATATCTGCATGTTGGTGCCTGACATCATTGCACACCTGCACTCTGGGGGAAAGAGGTACAGGGAGAAAAATGGCAACATTGATTATGGCAGCTCAATAGCCGCAGCTTCCTGAGATTAGCAGGGCTCATTTGTGCAGGTCACATGCTGGTATTAGTTCCTGGCCTGGCGCGGGGACCGAGGGGGGGGGGTCCATTTCATGGGTACAGCTGCATATGCTACCTGGTGTGGGGATGTACCTCTGGGGTCATTTGAAGCGGTGGCTGGATTCACAGCAGGTCAGAGGCTGCAAGGAGGAAAAACATAGATGTCATTAAAAAAAGGTAACTCATTATTGCCTGGGTGGCCATTTTGTGTCAGGTAAACAATGGATAGATCAGGCTTCATATGGAGCTATTGGAAGTAATGAGTTAACTAATTTGTTATTAAAGTGCAACAACGCCAGCCAACCAGCTGCACCGATATCAGGCTTGCAACTGCTCCAAACAGGGTACCCAGAGAGACTGAGGGAACTCTCTATGTAGAGACTGGGGGGAGACTGGTACTAGTCGGGGAGAGAGTAATGTTTTGGAAGAAGGCTGCCAACTATTCTGATGTATATGATTGTGAGGGGAGGTCACTTAGAATGTTTCTGGGTTTAAAGACAAAGTGATTGATTAGTGTTTACCAAATGCTAAATGCAACTTATCTTACAGTTTCTTTACCCCTTTTCTTAACCCTACACCATGAAAATAAATTCTTGGTTAACATTTTCACAACTGTCTTATGAGCATGTAATTAGAAAGCATATTATTAGCTATAGTCTTTAATTGCAAGAATCTTCACATTTGGTTTTGATTTATGGTAAACAGTATGTGGGGTGACTGCAAGGGGAGGTGGGGAGGTACAGCATCCCAGTGGGCTGCATCAAAACTACAACTGGCTCATTATTTATTACTATGGGTGGAGATACCACACTATTTATTTAATCTCTGGGGAAAAAAAAAAACTTTTTCCACCAGAACAAGAATCCAGGCCCATCAATCTTGTTGAAAGTGCAAGGCAGGTGTAGTAACTGTACGTTACACAGCAACCTGGTTACAAAATGGAGGCACCACTGGGACCTTCTGTTTGTCAGTCATGGCCACCATGAAGCCTCTTAGTTATGAGGACAGTATTGTGGCCCCCAAGACTCAACTATTCATGGATACTAGGATACTATGGCTTTCAGTAAATGATTGGACTGGTGAGCTGGGGAGGAAACAGATCAGTAGAATGCCAAAGGGAAAATAGAGGAAGGCCTGTATGTGATTTAACACCTTTGCCAAGATGTTGTCTGGGGGTGAAGACTAGATCTCCCTACTCAATGCCCAGCAGAACTAATTGAGTATGGTAATGTTGTTGAAGCCACCAGCGTCCCAAATGTACTAACCCCAGAATGTTCAAGAGATGCCTGAACCATAGCAACTCATGTTAGTTTGAACCCCACATCTACTGTTTCCCCCAAATCTGAGAGTTTCAAAGAATAGCCCAGTATGTCATTGCCAGCAGAGGTGAAGCCTTTTTCAAGAAGTTAAAAGGAGTGTTGCCTGTACCTGGGGGATGCACTGTTCCAGCTATCAGAAAGAGGAGATACCCATGTACCCACTGTTGTTTTTGAGACATCACGCTCATGAATGAAGTGAGAGATGGCGGAGAGAGGAAGAAGCATGGAATCCATATCCTGGTATGGCAGCTGTAACTCCCATTAATGTGCATGTGCATGCCAGTGACAGTCAAGAACACTAAGAATTTTTCAAGGAACTGAGAGAGTTGAGAGCCAACTTGATCTATGTTCTGACTGCCAGTAAAGTGACAATCATGCTTGCTGTGGAACTGCCAATACCATCTGCAACTCTGAACTAACTGTAAATATTGTAACTTTGGATGAAAGGCCTACATCCAAGGAGGCAACACAGCAGGAAAGTAGAGAACCTTTAGAGTCTGCAGAACATAGCCAAAGTACCAGAGGAAGCTGTGGTGCCCACTTTGCCCAAGGATGCATCATTGCTGGTTGGCGAACAGGGACTGATCACCCCGAATGCATAGAAGTACCAGTACCATTAGATTGCTCTGGAAGAACAGTTAAACCTTTGCTAAGGCTCATGTGTGGCTCTCCAGGAGATTCAACTGACTTGTATGGGTATATGGTCCACAAGAGCACCTATGTCACGCAAAGGTCTCTACCCAGACTTGTGTGCCCCCCTAAAGCCAAACCATCCAGAGTGTGTGAAACCAGGAAAAGTGACCAGGGAGGTTTAAAACTGATATTCTAGTATTGCTCTACATCTCCTATTAAATAGAGCTCTGTTGGTGCTTACTGTATATCTATGGTATACTAGACAGTGTGATGACAGCTGCCTAAATTCTGAAAATTTTTTCAGTAACTGACTTGTTATTGTAGAGATGGTTTTGCATCTCTTTTGCCTAGGAAATATTAATAGCCTATGTCAATCTGTAATCTATTGTCAGACAGACTTTGCATGTTAAAATGTCATGGTCACTCTTATTGCTGCAAGGTCCTTGGTATGGACCTAGCATGTTAGCCAGGTGTTTAGGCGGGAGGGGAGTGTAACACTTCCACGTGTGGGGCTTACCATATTTGCCTCCTGACCACTTTTCCCACTAGTTTCAGCTCTGCATTGGGCCCATGAATGCTTCTGCCAGGTACACTGTGCTTGCTGATCAAGTTGGGGGCTAGATTAGCCAAGAAAACAAAAAGCCACACACTCAGTGGTTCACTGATTCACCGCATAACTCAGTGTGTGCACATTTGAGCTGGATCCTGCTCAAATGCATGAGTTGGTGGGTCAGATTGCATTCTGTGTGAGTGTTGTGGTGCTCAGAGTTAAAGCCATTGTGGTGGCTCCTTACTGGTTCATTTTGTGTGCCCTGACCCCTAGGACCCAAGGGATTCCCATTGGGGGACTGGGGCATTTGGGGAAAAAGAAACAAAATGTTGGAACTGTGCCATTAGGTTCTATTAAATTAAAGCGAGTACTGTTTCTTTAAGAGAAGTCCATGCTGCAATGACTAGTCAAAGATCTCCTTGTTGCTGGGGGAATTAGTGCTATGGTGCTAGTCAGAGGCAGACAAGGACTTTGTTAGTGCCCATTCCACAACTGGGTAACTGTTCAGAGGAGCAGCTATCGAAATGTGGGACAATGTTTATTACAATTTAATAGCTTGCCTGCATTGAGACTTCTCTGAAATTATTACAGGTGGAGCTTTACAGGTTTTACAGTTTTATCTAACATTAGGATAAGCTTTCAGGGTTACTGCATTTGTTGTTGACTGATTGTTTCTGCTCTTACCTCCTTGTTCTTTCGTCTGTGGTTCTTCTTTTTCAGCAGGGGAAGGGCCCAGCCACCCCACACTACACTCCTTTTATAGGGTACCACAGCTGTGACATTTCCTGTGGCAGAACAGGAAGGGGCATATCAGTGGGGCCTCCACAAGGTGAGCTCATTTACAGGGGCACTAGTAATTTAACTTGTTATAACAAGTTAAACAAAAACAAAACACAAAATCAAACCATTACTTGCATTTTTTTTCCTTTTTTTCCTTCTAATTACTCTGACTAGGTTATAAACCCAGCAACTTATCTGGAATGGATATCATTAACTGCAGGTACTGTGGAACAATTTTCAGAAGGACAGTCTTACAGGATTTAGGACACTGTCCTACATGCTGGGCCATTGGAGATCTTAGGGCTCAGCTCCGGGCAGCATGGGCAGAGACTGCACGCCTCAAATTTCATATTCAAGAGAGAAAACACATTATAAGAACCACCAGCCATTTCCCCAGCATCCAACAGAAAAACCTCGACCGCAGAGGGTAGTTGGTCCAGGAGGTTGGCAGGTGTTTAGGAGGGGCAAATCGGGTGCCCCATCACTCTCTGCTCTCCAACATGTTACCACCAAAAAACCATATAAACACTACAAACAGGTATCTGCCTCTATCTCTGAAATCAAACAAAGAGGCAGAAGACACTGCAGAGCAGGACACTGCAGCACAGGAGCTAGCACAACAAAACTCACCCAAATCAGGAAACAAAACAAAAAAAGCAAAAAGGAAATCAAAAAAACTTCTGATCATAGGAGACTCAATGTTTCGGGGAGTTGATACCAATTTCCAGCCAGGGGTAATGGTCAGATGTCTCCCAGGTACATCAGCATGGAGAGACACTGACCGCATTGCTAAAATTGTTCACAAAGCAGGAGAAAACATTGATGTCCTAGTACACATAGGGACTAATGATCTCGCCAGCCGGTCAGTTGTGGAGACCAAGGAACACCTGACCAGGCTGGGTGACAAACTATCATCCATTTCGTCTGGCATCTCTCTCTCTGAGATCCTGCCAGTCTGGGAGAGGGGAGCAGATGGACGGAAGGTCAGAGAAGGGGAGATAGGGGAGCTAAACACGTGGCTCAAGGGCTGGTGCCAGGAAAAAGGACACAGATTTGTAGGGAACTGGCAACAGTTCTAGGAGCGAAAGTTCTTTAAATTTGATGGACTGCATCTGACTAAGGAGGGAGTTAGTGCATTGGGGCAGAAGTTTGACATCTTTGCAGAATATTTAAACTAGCAAGTGGGGAAAGGGGTGCAGCACCCCATACGTCGAATGGGAAGAACCCCCCTCCCCCCCAGCTAGTGGTCAAACAGGGATTCAGCATGTTTGTAGTTCATTTGCATCACCAAGTAAGGAAAAAGGTTTGTCTCCCCATATGACACACATGGGTAATGCCAAACCTCACCCAACAACTAACACACCGAAATCTGGCCAATGGAAAATCATATACACAGATGCTCACAGCCTGGGAAATAAGATCCCAGACCTGCAGGCAATAATGTCAGAGGCTAAACTGGACATAGTAGCAATTAGTGAGACATGGTTTACCAGTAACCACACTTGGGAGACTTCAGTACCTGGCTATGTATTGTTCAGAAGAGACCGAGGTGCAAAAAGGGGGGGTGGAGTGGCCCTGTATGTCAATGAAAATATCAAATCTACAGAAATTCAGAATACTCATAAGGAGCCAGAACTGTGGGTCACCCTGGAAACAGGAAATGGGACAGCCATAAGAACTGGGATTGTCTACAGGCCCCCAGACCAGGGGGAGGACATAGACACATTACTGTTAGAAGATGTACAAAACATGACAGCTAAAGGGGAGGTTCTGATAATGGGAGACTTCAACATGCGGATACAGATTAGTCAATACCAGCAGGAACATCTGCCAGAACTAGACACATAGTGGATTCTCTGCAGGGGAAGGGCCTCAAGCAACTGGTACAGCAACCCACAAGAGACAGGGCTATCCTAGATCTAGTACTGACTAACAGGGAAGGGATCACAGATCTCCAGGTAGAAGGTCACCTGGGGGCCAGTGACCATCACATGGTATGGTTCAGTTAGGCTACTACATCTAAATCATCCCATTCCAAGGCGAAAATATGGGACTTCAGAGGAGCTAACTTTGATAAGATGGCCAACAGAGTTAAGCTAGCCCTAGCAAAAAGAAACACAGGTGAGGGGGTACAGGCAAAGTGGGCAAGCATTAAGGATACAATACTTGAAGCAACATCCCATTGTGTTAGACAGAAAAGGAAGTGCAAAAGAAGAAGGAAACTACTTTGGTTCTCAAATACGGTAGCAGAAAAGGTCAGAACCAAAAGGCTGGCCTGCAGGAAATATAAGGGAACACAGTGGGATGAAGATAGGGAGGCATACCAAACTGCCCTAAGGGAAACAGGGAAGGCAGTAAGGCAGACAAAGTCCCAAACTGAGGAAACACAAGCACGAACAGTAAAAGAAGGTGACAAGACTTTCTATAGATACATTAGTGAAAGGGGAAAGTCCAGAGGGGGTATTGCTAAGCTTAATGGCGAAAAGGGAGCATGTGAGGAGGAGGACCTGTAAAGGCATCTATCCTAAATAGATACTTTGCTCAGTATTTACTGAAGAGAAGGTAGGCAGGGCCCACAGCTCAGCATCATGGACACAGGGGAGGGAGGTGAGCACTACTCCTTCATCAAAAGAAAGGGTCCTACAAGAGCTTGCCAAGCTCAGGGTGGATAAGGCAATGGGACCTGATGGCATACCCAGGGTACTTAAGGAGCTAAAGGTGGAACTAGCAGAGCCATTAGCAGAACTGTTTAGTGAGTCTCTGAGCACAGGAGAGGTCCCAGAAGACTGGAGAAGGGCTCGGTGATCCGCTTCACAACAGTGGTAGCAGGGAGGAGCCGGGATCTACGGCCAGTCAGTCTTACCTCAGTAGTGGGCAAGATTATGGAGGCACTCCTTAAGGAAAGGATAGTGCAACACCTGGAATCCATAGGGGCACAGGATCCAAGACAGCATGGGTTTACAAAAGGAAGGTCCTGTCAAACTAATCTCATAGATTTCTTTGACTGGGTAACCAGAGTGGTGGACCAAGGGGGAGCAGTTGATGTCGCCTACCTTGACTTCAGCAAAGCTTTTGACACTGTTCCACATAGAAGATTGATAAATATGCTGGGTAGGCTCGGGGTGGGTCAGAAGTTGGTCAACTGGGTGGCAAACTGGTTGATGGGCAGAAAACAGAGAGTGGTGGTAAATGGTATACAGTCAGAAGAGATGCAAGTCACACGTTGGGTACCTCAGGGATCAGTCCTGGGGCCAGTCCTCTTCAACATCTTCATTAGTGACCTTGCAGATGGACTAGAAGGTAAGGCTTGTCTGTTTGCAGATGACACCAAGATCTGCAACAGAGTAGATGATCCAGATAGGCGGGCAGAATGAGAAGAGATCTGGATAAACTAGAAAAATGGTCAGAAGAGTGGCAACTTGGATTTAATGCAAAGAAGTGCAAGATCATGCACATAGGGAAGAGAAACCCTGAAGCCACCTATAGGCTGGGAGGGGAGTTGCTAGCAGTCACAATGGAAGAAAGTGACTTGGGCATCATCATCACTGATGACCTGAAATCATCCAAGCAGACCTCTAAAGCAGTAGGTAAGGCTAGGGGGGTGTTAGGGTGTATTAGTAGGGGTATCACAAGTCTTAAGAGGAGTAATAATCCCTCTTTACAAGACACTAGTTAGGCCCCCATCTGAGTACTGCTGCATGCAGTATTGGAGGCCACACCTTCACAAGGACATTAACAAATTGAGGCAGTCCAGAGAGGGCAAGCAAATGGTGCAAGGACTGCATCAGAAGACATATGAGGACAGATTAACAGAGCTCAATATGTATACCCTTGAGCAAGGGAGGAGAGAGGTGATATGATCGAGGCATTCAAACACCTTAAGGGCATTAACATGGTGAAAGAGTCTAACATGTTTAAATATAAGAAAATAGCAGGACAAGAGGACACAGTATGAGATTAGAGGGGGCCAATTAAAGGGAATGTGAGGAAATTCTTTTCACAGAAAGAGTGGTGGATGCATGGAATGGCTTACCTCAAGAAGTGGTGGCTATGAATACAGTGCAGGGCTTCAAACAGGCATGGGATAGGCATAAGGGAGCAATACAAATGAGTATGAATAGCTAGGCCACTGACAGAGCAAAGGCCAATGGCACATTTATAAGGTAGAAAAAGAAATGGGCAGACTGGATGGGCCTTGCGGTCCTTATCTGCCGGCAACTTCTATGTTTCTATGTTTCTAAACTTGTGACAGAGTACACACTGATTACATGGGTGCTATCTTCTGACCCCTGGCTTGGTTTCACCCAGTCAAAAATAGAGGACCTCCATGGACTGCAGCTATGGCTCCTGGATAGGAGGTATGAATAATATTTTTGGTACCTTTGCTGTCAGCCAGTCGGGTGTCAAATGAGCCTAATTCATATTAGTCATTGATGGACAGCCTGTTTGACTAGTGGGATGCTGCATTTTGCTCACCAAACCCAGAGGGCAGGTTCAGTTTGAATCAGTTCTACTGGGGCTGTTCCTGATTGGGGGGGCTCTAGCTGTTGCGGTACACTGCTAAACATACTCATTTAAACAGTTAGAACATTAGCTGTAAAGGGGAACACACTCCAAAATAATGAACACTTTTTTGTTTCCTTTTTAAACAGCATCATAGTTCAGAGTACTAGTCTGCTATTTCTGCAGTGATAGAAAACAGTGTTCACAAAAGCTGCAAAAGTCCAGGCACCAGACATTCGCCAGTACCCCCCCAGAGCAGTAGCAGTATGTAGAGTCCCAATGTGTCTTCTGGAGTAACCAGTACTGTAATATATAACGTAACTATTTGCATAACAGATACTCATATTTAGCATACCAAGTTTCTGCACCCATTTGTAAAATGAGGTAGACAGAAAAAGGGTTAGTCACACCCATACTGCAGTCAGAGTCTTATTTATTTATTTATATATTAGCTTTTGGTAACCGTGTAAGTGCACTAGGCAACAGACCTGCCTATTCTTAGGCACGACCCGGGAGAGCACAGGACATTGGTTACAATATGCAGAAATGCACAGACATAATATAGGTGTACAGGAGCAAAACAAGATATACATTGGGTAGCACAGTAATAGTTACATAAGGGTACATTTTAGGCATAGATCATAATAAGGATGTAAAATAAAGCAATTAGGGTAACCATAAGACAGCTGAGGACAGTAAAGACATCAAGGTTCATAGCCACCTAGACAAGCATATTGCATGGGAGAACATTAGTGTAGTACTCAGGGTCAGCTGAGGGTCTTAGCTCAGATCCACTTGAAACAGCATCTTTGGGGGAAGGACTGATATACTAAAGGTCACAAAAATCTTCAGCTCTGGGAGAACTAGTAGGTAGGCTAAAGTCTGGTAGTAGCATAACTGAAAAAGACCACAGATTTCCTGTAGGCTTTGTACCTCTTTTCCATCAGATTCTGAATAAGGGTGTATGTCTTGAACAAAGTGAGAACTTCCCATGTGCAGTTGGCACATTTGCTCTTCGCTATGTTCTGAATTCACTGGAGGGCATAACTGGTACTATAGGGGCACGAGACAGTGTTGTTTATGTAACTTATCAAGAGTACCCCAATATGACCAGTCCTGTCAGTGTTCTTATATAATATCCCATAGTCTCTTCTGGGAGGTAGGGATAAGTGTACTGTGGATAGTCACACCAGATCTTCTTGCAGATGATGCATTCTTCTTGGCTCCATTCAGGCAGCTGTCTTATGCTGGAATGAGAGGCCTGCCCATCTCACAGCCACATTCCTTCCCTGTACCTTTTCACCTTGGGATCACCATCAGTTTGGCCCTCATAAAGATCCCTACGATGTCGGCACTTGTGGGCTAAACTAAGTCGATCATTCCAGGGCATGACATATAGGGACTTATGGTGTGATGAAATGTCCCTTTCTAGATCACCGTCACTGACATGACTCACTTCTTCAAACAGAAGCACATCAGCTGACATCACACCAGGTTTCTTAGGGGTGGACAAGGGAGAAGTTGGTTCCTCGATACCCCAGCTAACTTCTTCACTGTTCAGCAGCTAAGCCAGAGGGCTCAGGGGGTGCAGAACGCAAAAGCTGGGCTGGCTCTTCAAAGTCCTTTGAAGTGGTCGGCCCGGTGGTGCTGAGGGTTGAGGCGCAGGACGCCACACCTCGCACCACGCTGGCAACCCGAGTTCAGGAACAGACTTGGGTTGCCGAGGGTCAGAGGGGAGGAGGAGGATCGAGCATCCCAATGGATGCTCTTCACCTCCAGGGGTGGGATCCTGGGGTGCTGTGAGCACCCGATGCTCTGGGGCCAGTGGAAGCACGGGCACCGGGGCACAGGTGGCTCTACGGAGCCAGGGAGGGGAGGACATCTGGGTACTTGACAACATGCCGTCTGTCTGGACATCAGTCCTGCATGCCGATATCCTCAGGGGGTAGAGGGACAACAAGGGAAAGGAAAAAAACAGAAAAACACCCGCTCAACCCTGGATGATGACTGGTCCCCCAGGATCACCTACACATGGGCAAGATACCAATGTGGAGGCACTCCAAGGGTGGAGAATGAGTGAAGGTAGGAGTTGGCCGGGCACTCTAGGGGCAGAAACCATGGATGGGATCCGCAAGGGGAGTGACCAAGTCCGAAGGAGTAGGGTGAGAGGGCAGTAGGGTGGGATAAAGAAGGAAACCACTTTGGTTCTCAAATACAGTAGCAGAAAAGGTCAGAGCCAAAAGGCTGGCCTTCAGAAAATATAAGGGAACACAGTGGGATGAAGATAGGGAGGCATACCAAACTGCCCTAAGGGAAGCAGGTAAGGCAGTAAGGCAGGCAAAGTCCCAAACTGAGGAAACACTAGCACAAACAGTAAAAGAAGGTGACAAGACTTTCTATAGATACATTAGTGAAAGAGAAAGTCCAGAGGGGTATTGCTAAGCTTAATGGAGAAAAGGGAGCATGTGAGGAGGAGGACCCTGTAAGGCATCTATCCTAAATAGATACTTTTGCTCAGTATTTACTGAAGAAGAAGGGGCAGGGCCCACAGCTCAGCATCATGGACACGGGGGAGGGAGGTGAGCACTACTCCCTTCACAAAGAAGGGTCCTACAAGAGCTTGCTAAGCTCAGGGTGGATAAGGCAATGGGACCTGATGGCATACATCCCAGGGTACTAAAGGAGCTAAAGGAGGAACTAGCAGAGCCATTAGCAGAATTGTTTAGTGAGTCTCTGAGCACAGGAGAGGTCCCAGAAGACTGGAGAAGGGCTCATGTGATCCCTCCTCACAAGAGTGGTAGCAGGGAGGAGGCGGGAACTACAGACCGGTCAGTCTTACCTCAGTAGTGGGCAAGATTATGGAGGCACTCCTTAAGGAAAGGATAGTGCAACACCTGGAATCCATAGGGGCACAGGATCCAAGACAGCATGGGTTTACAAAAGGAAGGTCCTGTCAAACTAATCTCATAGATTTCTTTGACTGAGTAACCAGAGTGGTGGACCAAGGGGAGCAGTTGATGTCGCCTACCTTGACTTCAGCAAAGCTTTTGACACTGTTCCACATAGAAGATTGATAAATAAGCTAGGTAGGCTCGGGATGGGTCAGAAGTTGGTCAACTGGGTGGAAAACTGGTTGACTGGCAGAAACAGAGAGTGGTGGTAAATGGTATACAGTCAGAAGAGATGCAAGTCACAAGTGGGGTACCTCAGGGATCAGTCCTGGGGCCAGTCCTATTCAACATCTTCATTAGTGACCTCGCAGATGGACTAGAGGGTAAGGCTTGTCTGTTTGCAGATGACACCAAGATCTGCAACAGAGTAGATGATCCAGATGGGGTGGGCAGAATGAGAAGAGATCTGGATAAACTAGCAGAATGGTCAGAAGAGTGGCAACTGGGTTTAATGCAAAGAAGTGCAAAATCATGCACATAGGGAAGAGAAACCCTGAAGCCACTTATAGGCTGGGAGGGAGTTGCTAGCAGTCACAAAGGAAGAAAGAGACTTGGGCATCATCATCACTGATGACCTAAAATCATCAAGCAGACCTCTAAAGCAGTAGGTAAGGCTAGGGGGTGTTAGGGTGTATTAGTAGGGGTATCACAAGTCGTAAGAGGGAGGTAATAATCCCTCTGTACAAGACATTGGTTAGGCTCCCATCTGGAGTACTGCATGCAGTATTGGAGGCCACACCTTCACAAGGACATTAACCAAATTGAGGCAGTCCAGAGAAGGGCAGCAAAATGGTGCAGGGGACTGCATCAGAGACATATCAGGACAGATTAGCAGAGCTCAATATGTATACCCTTGAGCAAAGGAGGAGAGAGGTGATATGATCGAGACATTTAAACACCTTAAGGGCATAAACAAGGTGAAAGAGTCTAACATGTTTAAATATAAGAAAAATAGCAGGACAAGAGGACACAGCATGAGATTAGAGGAGGCCAATTAAGGGGAATGGGAAATTCTTTTTCACAGAAAGGTGGTAGATGCATGGAATGGCTTGCCACAAGAAGTGGTGGCTATGAATACAGTGCAGGGCTTCAAACAGGCATGGGATAGGCATAAGGGAGCAATACAAATGACTATGAATAGATAGGTCACTGACAGAGCAAAGGCCGATGGCACATTTATAAGGTAGAAAAAGAAATGGGCAGACTGGATGGGCCTTGCGGTCCTTATCTGCCGTCAACTTCTATGTTTCTATGTTTCTATAAAGATGATAGTAAAAAAAAAAAAAAAATTCCTTTGGAGCTAAGAGCTTCCTGTAAGCACCACACCCATGACCATGTCCATGGCTGGGGGGTGGAGGGTTTACCCCAGATGCCTCAGATTTTGGCAAAGCAACCTCAGCAGATCTCTCAGCTCCACTCACGTGCTTCTCAGTCTCATGCCTCACAGCTGATGAAGGAAGAGCTTCCAAGACAGAGTTGGATGCAGTTACAGTCCCCAGCTTGTCCCAAGTCTCCAGTGCAGGTGCTGTGGAGGTGACTGATCCCCCTAGCCCGCTTAGCCAGGGGAAAACTTTGGACCAACTGCGCCAGGTTCCCCCTTGTTGATGGAACAGACTGGCGGAAATGTCACCCTGGGTCCCTCATATCTACACAGTGGGTACACTGAGGCGGAAGACTTTTCAACCATTCTCCAGAGCCACATAAGCATGGCCAATGGCACAATTACTTCTGATGGATCTGGAGCAGTAGCCATTTTTGTTCTGTTGCATAGGCCAATGAGAAAAAGAAATCTCTAGGCAGATCAGCTCAGCACTGCAGTTCCAGCATCTTCACACACTGTCCCAGTCCCCATGGCTCACCCCTCCACTGGATCACAAACGTGCCCATCGCCATCCCAAAGTCCAATGAGCAAGCTCCCACAGCAGCATTTTCATAAGGCTCATATGTACTAGCCAGCAACCTGCGATCTTCATAGACTTCAAGGTGCCACAGTGCTCTGAAAGTTGTGAATCTCCTCACTCTGCACCATATTGTTCTTTCTTTGAATAAATCACCGGCACAATTGATCACAATCAAAACTTTGCACCCAGCACCCACCTCAGCATCAGGGCACCCCAAAATGTATATCCTGGCTGAGTCCCCATGTTTGCAAGCCCCCTGTCCCTGTATCAAGGGGTATGCCAGGTGGTAACTAAAGGGGAGGGGGCCACAACAGCAGAAACCACAGTCCCAGATTATCAAGTGGATCTTACCAAGGCTGGCTGCATTGCTCAGTTCTTCTCTACCGGCGGGGTTGCCTCTTCAGGTACTGGCTATAGGGGACTAAAAAAGTCAGATAACATTGCATTTCAAATAACAGAATGTCCACACCAAAAATCTTTCGGGAACAGGGGATCCCATTTAATCCAAACATGGCCAGCCTCCAAGTGTATTTACTGGATTAATTAATCTGGGCCAGAAGCCCACCACAGAGTTCACAAGCAGTACATTGGTGGTTCCTGTGGTCATGAAGACCCTCCACCCTTTTAAAATAAATCCATGTGCTGGGTGGCCACAAATACGTTTTGAGCAGCAGACTAAGGAGCTGGGTGACTCCTATTAAACAGGCAGCAGCATCTCCTCTCTCAGGCTACTCACTTTTTCATAGGTGATTCTCCCTTTAGATACCTAAGGGCAGACATCACCACATACAGTCTCTCTGGAATGTCCATAATCCAGTCTCTAACAGCTCTTTACCGGGGGAACTGCAAACCTGGCAAAGTGAGGCACACTGGCTGCAAAGGCAGGACTGGGGGGGTCTATGATCCACAGTCAGGGCCTGGACATCAGTTCTTCATTCTCCCTTCTGTTTGGGCCTGTAACAGGCATGATGGCTCTCTCCATTTTCTTCATACAGAACATCAGGGCTGCAGGTTCAAATCCACCCCATGGATGCCTCACCAACATGTGGGCTGCCACCAAATAACTATCACTGCTACTCTCCACTACTACCCAGGCCATCAAAAGCTTGGGCAGGAGCAGGCAATCACCACTGATCCCGAAAAACCACCACTCTGAACCCTGTGGCACAGGAACTCCTCTTCAAGGTGCCAAGAGAACAATATACATATCCAGACCCCCGACCCTCCACTAATGGGTGTAGGCCATACATATTAAAAATGGAAAAGGGCTGACTGGCCCAGTGGTGCAGAGGGCTGAGGTGCTAGACATCTCACCTTGTGGCACACTGGTGACCTGGGTTCGGGAGCGAGCCTGGGGTGTCGAAGGTTGGCACGGGGGGAGGGCAGAGCTGGATGGAGCAGCCAATAGGCAGCTCTCCTCTCTGAGGGAGATGGAGTAGCATCACTCGCTCAAGGCTGCCCCCTGGTGGAGGCCAGGAGGCTGTGCAGGCAAGGTGCTGGCATTAGGCCAATGGGGTGGGAGGAAGGGGGTCGTCACCAGGGCTGTAAGGTGCATGTGCACCTCCACGGGCATGCAACCTTCTCCTGGGGCCCTCGGATCAAAATGGGGAGAAAATGGTGGATGAAAAACTCCGGCAGCAGGATAATGACTGACTCTCTGCAGGCACTGCTCCCAGACCGGGCATAAGGTAAGTCCCAGTAATTCTGAGAGACGGAGCTGGGGGAGCAGGTTAAACGGGGGCCATTCGGGGAGGTGCATAAATAAATGGAATAAATAAAATGGAAAAGGCCAAAAGGGCCAGGAGGAGGGAGAAAGACAATAAACCCAACCCAAAGGGTGGGTTACAATCATATCTCCTAGCTGCATTATCCCCTTGTTGTACTCACCTACCCAGGCCATCTCACTGGGTGTGAGTTTCTAGCTGCATCATCAATGAACAGTGTTTTTAACAACATTTTCCACTGTACCATAGCAGCTGATTTTGATTTCGATACCAGAATAGAGGACCACAAGATGAAATACTGCACTAATTGTGCCTGTCTTCACCTTCCCTTCTAGACAGGTAACCCAAGGGTGAACTGCAGCACCAAAATGGCCTATCTTTACATCCTTTGCTAGAACAGATGACCCAGAGGTGAACCCCAGCACCAATAGTACCTACAGTATCTTTACTGTCCCTGCCACTAAACAGTACTCGCTCCCTGAGAGAGAGGAGTCTGAATATCCCCCTTAGTGTAAGTCACAGCAGAAAGTGTACTATATAGCGCTTAGCACTTTTTATGATGAAATATTTTTTTATGTGTTGTGGAGGGTGCTGCAGAGCTGTGTGGGCAGTGTAGTTCATGCTCACAGAAGGGACTACACTCACAGACATGTATTGCTGCAGCAGGAGTCAGGTACATTCAGTAGTGTGACTTTTGTACTGGACACTAATATTCCTACACATCAGGACATAGAAGGGGACATCAGAGCAGGACTGAAACATTTTATTATGGTTTGCATTTATCAAAATACAGAGTAAGCGAGTGGTCACATGACCTTGGCTTACTTTCTGGTTGCCAGGCATAAAAGACTGGCCCCACAGCAAGCGGGACAAGGTCGAGTGGGGGCGAGCATGCAGCAACACATGCAGAGACATGTACTGAGACACACGCGTTCTAATGCATGTCAAGCATGTCTGGAGCGTCGGGAGGCAGTGTGGCCCCAAGCCTAAGTCAGGAAGAAGCCCCATATCATTCGAAATGTTCAAGGGAGCCAATTCAGTTGTAAGTACCCCAGTGTTGGGTAAGTCACTTTTTCTATTACTTTTTATTACTTTTGGAAACTTGTTCCAGAAAGCTCTGTGCAGTCACTAGCAAGGATAGAGAAGTACTAGAAAAAGTAATACACCTTACAGTTACAATTACTTATGTCTTTTTATACAAAAGAAATATGTAACTGTAACTGATTACATTTACTTGAAAGTAACTAGTAACTAACCTATTACTTTCAAAAAATTTAATCCATTATAGATATTTATTATTTTTGTATTGTTTTAGAATGAAAAGAAATACTTAACTATAATTGTAAGGTGTGTGCTTTTCTGGTACTTCTCCATCTTCTTAGTGACTGCCTAGCTCGAACAAGTTTCCAAATGTAATAGAAAGTAATAGAAAAAGCAACTTACCCAACACTGAGAAAACCCCCGACTTGTACAAGCCCTAAGGCTAAATATAGACAGGGTTAATATACTGGTAATTCGGTACTTCTGACATAGAACACTGCATAATGAACATGGCCAAGGAAGTAGACCAATGGATTCAGTGCCAGGTGTGTGATATGTACTGTATATTAAGGGAGATGGGGGACAAGATTTTATTTGAAAAAGATGCATTTACCTGCAAAAGTTTGAGGAAGTGCTTAACTAGCTTAAAAATCGAGGCACCAACAAGGACATCTGAGTGTTTGAGAATTTTGTCCAAAGTAACGAGCAGCTATTGCAAGTAAACACCAGTAGCAAAGCAGCAGTAGGAAAATCACTAGTCACAAATAATGAAAGGGAAAAAAGGAAACAGCCTCACACTGAATCAAGTCTAAACAAGCATTTGTCAATGCCGAATGTTGTCTTGCTGGCATTGGCATTGGTAGTGCAGGAGTTAAGAGAGATGCATAATAGGAATGGCAGTGAAGTATGGAAATGACGCCAACCCCACTCCACCCTGTAGAAAGTGACAGGCATTGAGGTGTGCCTTTGGGTCATCAGCCATAACTTTCATGCCATTTCACCTCATCTGAGGTAGCAACCAGTGGGGAGACACCTAGCGGGGTACGAACCTGCCATCATCCTCGCAGCCCCATCTGCCACTCCTTCTGTAGTAGCAGCCAGTGGGAGGGGGGCCACAGAGTGGGTTTCAAACCTGCCAGCATCCTCCTGGCCCAATTTGCCACTCTCTCTGTAGTAACAGCCAGTGGGGAGACACAGAGTGGGGCTCAAACCTGCCAGAATCCTCCCAGCCTCATCTTCCCCTCTCTCTGTGATTGCATCCAGTGGGGAGCCACAGAGCAAGGCTCAAATGCACCAGCATCCTCCCAGCCCCATCTACAGTAGCAGCCAGTGGAATACCTCAGAGCAGTGCTCAACAACTCAGCAACCTTTATTCAGGTGGTTTATAGTTCATGTTTTTCATTCTTTTTTATTTCCTTTGTGTCCCTCCCACCTCTCCACTGGGGGACAGTAGCCAACCATTACAACAGCACTCTGTGAAGGGGAGAACAAGTTCCAAGACCTTTCCCACAGATATCACTGGGAGAACAGAACTGATCCCTAACCCTTTCCAACACAGACGTACTGTTCAAGTGTTGCTGTAAGGTCAGAACCCACCCAACTCTCCCTGATGGAGATACACTGCTCCTTCCCAAAGGTGTCACTGTGACACCAGAACCCACCCCAACCTTCCCAGATGGAGACACACTGCTCCTTACCATAGATGTCACTGTGACAACAGAACCCACCCCTACCCTCAACAGAGACTCACTGCCCTTTCCTGCAGGTGTTGCTGTGAGACTAGAACTCACCCCTGTCCTCCCTGATGGAGATGTATTGCCCTTTCCTACAAGTGTCGCTGTGAGAGCAGAACCCACCCCCAACCCTCTCCAAAGACACACTGCCAATTCCCACAGGTGTCACTGTGAGAGCAGAATCCAGCCCCGGCCCCAACCCTCTCCAAAAACACACTGCCCCTTCCCACAGGTGTTGCTGTGAGACCAGAACCAACCTCCAACCCTCTCTGACAGAGACACGCTGCTGCTTCCTACAGGTGTCACTGTGACGCCTAAACCTACCGCAACCCTCCCCAATGGAGACACTGGCCCTTCCCACAGGGTTAACTGTGAAAACAGAACACAACGTCAACCCACTCCGATGGAGACATACTATTCCTTCCCATAGGTGTTGCTGTGAAACCAGAGGTCATCCCCAACCCTCTGCAATGGAGATGCACTGCACCCTCCCACAAGTGTCGCTGGGAGAGAACTCCTCCAACCCCACCAATGGAGACACACTGTTATTTCCCATAAGTGTTGCTGTGAGACCAGAGCTCACGCCCAACCTTCTCCAATGAAGAGACATTGCTCCTTCCCACAGATGTTGCTGTGAGACCAGAACCGACCCTCAACCCGTTGTGATGGGAATGCACTGCCCCTTCCCAGTATCCGGTCAAAAGTGTATCGGAATTACAGCATGGTAAAAACCATTCTGAGAAAATATCGTGAGTGAAAAGAGCTACTAGGGAATTACAGCTTGGGCATTATAGTGCAATGCATGTAGCTCTTTTCACGCAGGACAAGCAGCCTAAGGATTCCATTATGAGCTGGGGGCTGTGCTGGCTACATGTCTTAGCAGATAGAGTGATAGGCTGTGATTGGCTGGTATGTCCGGCTGACCCAGGTTCGAATCTACTTCTTTTGTTGTACTTTATTTTTTGTGCGGTGTTTTGTGCGTTGTCGATGATGTTTATATATATTTGATTTGGGATGTGGGGGGTAAAATCATGCTTGGAAGTTTGTTTATTTATGTTGCCCACCCACTCACCCAAATTTTTCCCACCATCCAAGTTCTGTACCGCCTCGTCCAATTTCCGTGCCCCATGGTGTGGCGCTGTCTGTGGTGCTTGCTGTTTTACATAAGCGCTATTTTGTGTGTAGCCCTTTTCCCTGTGCATTTTTTGACTGTGCTATAGTGCAGACGCTCTTTTTATCTAGACACCTGTTAGGAGGTCTAAACCTCACTTTCAGGTTCTTGACGATATTGGGAATGCAAGTAATCACAGACACGTTGCATTAGAGTAATAAACAAGTTTACTACTACCAAAAGGATAAATCACAGTTGCCCTAAGCAGTTCTTACCAATATGAACTGGGAGCCGGTGCTAAGTGTTCCCTATACCTCAAGGTTTCTCTGTGTCTCTTGGGGTCTCTCCTGAGGTCTCCCCTGTCTCTGAGGTATAAGACTTGTGTATTACATTATATACCTATGATAATTACTATGGTTACTGTAAGATAGAAACATTTCTAGTTACAGAGATGAGCCCTATTGGCTAAATTAGAGGTGGCTCCACATTATACAATTCTGTAAAGTCATCAGTTTGATAACAAAAAGAGTTCTCATACAGAGTCTTATATAACTCAGTGTAGTAGTACAAATCACCAAAAGGTGGCAATGCCGTCTTACATATTATAATTATTCCAAGGACACAGGTGCCTTGGCATCTTACAAGTAAGAAATACACAGAAAATACATCGCAGAATATATGTATTAGCAAGCAAAATGTGTTACAACAATATGCATTCATATCCTGACATCTACTCTTGTACGGTAGATGCCCTTAGCCCTATATGTTAGTATAACATATGCTTGAGTGCTAGCTGTCTATGGTGTACCTCTGAGGGTACCAATTAGGGTGCAGGGACCTCATGTAACATTGGCAAATGTCTAGGGAAAGGACAGGAGCAGTGGTCATTTACAAACCCGACACACGAGCTTTGTAAAGGAACTTGAGCTGCTCACGGTGTTGGCGCAGTGTGCGCCATAGACAGCAGAGCATAATAATCAAATTAAAGATTAAAAATGCTTGTATAATAAGAAAGCCTTTAAAAGTAATCTCTAACCAGGTGTTAGTCAATGCGTCATTCATATCACCATCATTAATCAATGAGAGGACAGCTTCATTGGCTTTGGTCATATTATTGCTGATGTGGGTGAGGTGTGTCTTTCCTGTCTAAAACAAGGATGAAAAAAAACTATATACCTTGCAGGGGTTAAACTGCACTGAGAAGTAGTGGAATTTCTAAATTGGTTTCTGGTTGCAGATTAAGCAACACTAGAGAGAAAGGAATGTGTGACTGTGAAATAGGAAGTTCTTCGGACGCTGTAACCAGTGGGCCTGTAGCTTAATGGTTAGAGCGCTGGAACGGCATACCAGAGGTCCGGAGTTCAAATCCGGTGCCCACATTTCGTTTCTCATTTCCATCCTTGGTTTAAAAACTATATACCTTGCAGGGTTAAACTGCACTGAAGTAGTGGAATTTCTAAATTGGTTTCTGGTTGCAGATTAAGCAACACTAGAGAGAAAGGAATGTGTGACTGTGAAATAGGAAGTTCTTGGACGCTGTAACCAGTGGGCCTGTAGCTTAATGGTTAGGCGCTGGAGCAACATACCAGAGGTACGAGTTCAAATCCAGTGCGCCCACATTTCCTTTCTCATTTCCATCCTTGGTTTAAAAAAAACTATATACCTTGCAGGGGTTAAACTGCACTGAGAAGTATGGAATTTCTAAATTGGTTTCTGGTTGCAGATTAAGCAACACTAGAGAGAAAGGAATGTGTGACTGTGAAATAGGAAGTTCTTCGGACGCTGTAACCAGTGGGCCTGTAGCTTAATGGTTAGAGCGCTGGAACGGCATACCAGAGGTACGGAGTTCAAATCCCAGTGCGCCCACATTTTCCTTTCTCATTTCCATCCTTGGTTTAAAAAAAACTATATACCTTGCAGGGGTTAAACTGCACTGAGAAGTAGTGGAATTTCTAAATTCTTTCCTGTCTAAAAGTGATTTTAATGTAAGTGTGAGTGGGTCTATGTGTACATTGAAATATGGCAAGTATTCAGACAGTGTGAGCAGATAATCGGGGTTACCATCAATGATGTCTGCATCTAGGAGTGGTATGGGGGTTATAACAGTATGTCCAATAACTGTCTTCTGGTGGGGAACAAAACAGAAACTGGGGTAATCAATAGCACATGTAACATATCCATAAGTATGTGATTTGTAGTTAGTTACCACGCAGTGTTCTCCATCAGAATTATACTGTGAGTGCACAGTAGGGAGTCTCCACTTTTGCAACTGGACAGGGCAGGTGTAGGTCGTCTTCGAAATCCATGTTGACAGGTGATGATCCTCCTCACGATATGACTGGTAGAGCTTATCCGGAGCCAGAGTTGAGTAGAAGGAGTCGGTGCCATTTGCCGTGATGTCATCATCAATGGTGAAAGTCCAATCAATACTGTCTGGAGAATAACCACAAACAGGTTGAATAACATCAAATGCATCACATCGGCACAAGTAAATGTATTGCTTTTTCGCACAGCAGTCCGTGTGCGGAGCCACTCAGGCATCCAGGAAAGGATGGTAAACTAGTAGAGGCGGTAGATCCAGGCGTTCTCTGTAGATGTCTTCATCCAAATGCCCAATTGAATGAACCAGTGCAAGCTTGTCGAACAAAGCTGTAGTGGGATCAAAGCGTGGTAAAGAGACAGTAAAAGAAACAAACATGGTATCTGTAATGGAACATTTCTTAGCAGTAAAGCAAGGACCAGTATTAGGGTGTCTGGTCACAAACCCCAAATTCCTAGCTGTAGAAAGAGGAATTATTAAAGTTTGTTGCATACACATAGAAACACAGCTAGGGGTTTTACATCGTGGATAATACCATTTGGAGATGCGTCTGTCATGTATGATGTCAGGGATTCTTCCAGATTCTAGATCATGGAAGAGGTTGTTGATGGTAGCGATAATGTATGAGCCATAGGCACAGCAAAATATTTCTCTAGCAATGTATTGTTTATCTGCTTCTTTATTGTTCTGTTGTACGAGTGCATTAATCTTATCTTTTGAATCAGTGAATGCCTTAGCAATGTCGTGCATGTTGTATATAGTGTATCTTTCTTCTTGACTAAGGCCATCCACATCATGCAATAATGGGGGGAGTATGTTGTTGACCAAACCAGCGGAGAACTTGACAGAATGAGCTTTGATAGCAGCAATGTCTGCTTTATTCCAAATAAACATAGCTGTACCAAAAAGGCCTGTGACAGTACCTGTTGCACCTGTAACATCAGAACTGTCAACTTCACGTGTCTTACGTTTACGAGTTAGATCATCAGGACAGGGCTTTCTCCTGAAGTTGCCTCTATGTTCAGTAGAATGGACCCCGGCAATAGGGTCTTGAGTACGAATCTGAAATGCAGCTATCAAGCAATAATGCACTATAAAATGCTGAAGTATTAGTATTGTGACACATACCAAATTCTTTCATATTCCAGTAAGTAAGATTAAACAAAACAGGTATATGCATAAACTGTAAGTTATTAATTAAAGAACCTGGGAGGGCAGTGGCTGTTAGTCCACTACGGGGACCAGGGGTAGGCTTTGGACATTCCAAAAGCTGTTTATAAGTGAGTGGTAACACAGAGAGGTACATGGCTGCAGAAGCCATGTGGTGTATAGCACAAAATTTGTGAGCAGCATCTCTGGACAAAGAATTACAGTATGAAGGATCAATTAAGGCAGTTATGTTGTACAAACCATCATGTCTTAATGCAGTTTGTAACAAGGACAGTGAACCATTTGGGGATAATTTAGCATTGGGCCAACCTTGGAAAGTTCCTTTGGAGAGTTTGGCCACAGGGAGAATTTGTCCTTGTGATGTGGTTTGCCACTCAATCTGAAGGGTAGATTTATCAGGAGCAACAACCGAGGCAGTGAGGTAAGCATCAGAACCTTCCTGGACAATGATCATACTATCTGGTATATTGATGGATATTCCCTCTGGAGAGGTGTTGGAGGATCGAGGTGTCATAGGAGGCCCGGTACTGTGTCTTGGATGCAGGGGATAACTCCTGAGATGAGGAGATAATGGAACAAGATAGCCATCTTGTCAATGTATCTGAAAAGGAAGATCAAAGATTAGTATGTTAGTACTGTTCCACCCGATGGGGTGAGGAAAAGTAATTTAAGCTCCTTTATACAATTTCAGCTGGTTTGCATTTAACCATTTGTCAGTCAACTTGTTGTTATGCAGGAGTCTAACTTGATACTCTGCAGGACTGAGCTTGTTGACAATGGGGTATGGGCCTTCCCACTTGTTGGAGAAGGAGTGGGTGGGATGTGCAAATCGAAGTACCATTACCTGATCTCCAACTTGCCAACCCACTTCTTGTGCGTGTTTGTCAAACTGTATTTTGGATTGTTGCTGGGCCTTGCCCATGCAGTTGGCAGCATACAAGTGTGTGTGTGTATGAGGTCGTTTCTGAGTTTTTCCACATATTGGTCCACAGACATATGGTCTGCGGTGGGGGTGTGCAGGTCAAACAACAGGTGTTCAGGTAATCTCATCTGTCTACCAGTCATCACCTCAAAGGGTGTAAGCTGGGTGGTGGCTGAGGGTGTACCCCTAATTGCCATAAGGAGTAACGACAGTAGGGAATCCCAAGTTTTGGGATTATCCTCAATGAATTTGGAAAGCATTGCTTAATCCATCTGTTGGCTCTCTACTTGACCTGAGGATTGGGGGTGGTAGGGTATGTGGAACTTCTGCTGAACTCCAAGGAGTTCAAGGATTCTTCATTAACTCACCTGTAAAACTGGTTCCTTTGTCAGAGTCTACTTTTGAGGGTAGCCCACCTGGAGAAAATCTGCTCCACCAGGATTTTGGCAGTAGTTTTCTCAGTGCTTGTCTTAGTGGGAAAAGCTTCAACCCACTTAGAGAAGAGATCAGTTACCACAAGAGCATACTTGTTATTTCTGTTGGTGTTGGTCAGAGGACCAATGAAATCAATTTGTATGGCATGCCATGGGCCAGAGTGTTGTGGTAAAAGTTTGGCATTTCATTTGGTAGGGATGGGGTTGTTTTGGGCACAAATGAGACAGTTGTCTATGTATTGTTTAACATCTTTGGTGATACCAGGCCACCATGCGGTGGTCTTAAGTCTTTGGAGGGTATTTTCCACTCCTGGTGTCCACCAGTGGGGGTGTCATGCACTTGGTGCAAGAATTCAGATCTTAAGTGTCTGGGAACCACCCACAACTTGGTGGTGGAGTCATCTGGTTGGAACCAGATGAGCTTGTCATCTGGTGACAAGTGTAGCTTACCTTCATGCCTCTGATAGGGGTTGTGTGTGGGAAGTTTCTCTTCACTACCCTTGTCAAGGAATCTGAACACATCTTTAAGTTCAGTGTCAAAATGCTGGGCTGCTGAGATGTCCAAGGGGGGAAAAAGGTTCATGTTTCTTCCTGAGTGCTGCAATCTGTACAGCTGCATTGGCCTCTGGATGATCCATCATCCAGACATCCCCCCTTGGGCCCCTTCCTTAGCGAGGGTGTCTGCTGTGTCATTGAAGGCATGGTAGGGGTCATGGAGAGAGTGAGCTTTAACTTTGCATACATAGAGTTTGTGTGCAAATTTTTGCACCAGTGAATGTATGTATATTATCAATTCCTTGTGCTTCACTGGACTGCCATCTGAGGAAAGAAAGAAGTTCTTCTGCCAGAAAGGAAGAAATTCTGTAAGAGAACAACAAACCCAATTAGAGTCTGTGAAAATGATGGTATCCTCGGTTCCATGCTGGACGAACTCGAGGGCATAGGCCACCGCTGCCATCTCTGCATATTGTGATGATGCTACACTACAGCGCTTAGATATTTTGACAGTGTTCCCATAGCGGTAAACCACTAGAATGCCCATCCCTGCAATTTGTTCTCCCTGATAGTAGGATGCTGAACCATCAGTAAAGACACAACACAAAGAGGTGTTATCAAGTATTTGTGGCGTGTCAGGGAGGAAAGGACCTGGATCTGGAAGATCAGGTGACTGTAGTGTACAGTCATGGGGTTCTCCCTGGAAAAGGAGGCCATGAGCTAACATAGATGGAACTTTAGTCAGTTGTACCTGTATGTCTCTGTCCTGGAGAAGAAGTGACCAGTGTGTCAGTCTGGTGTTAGAGACTGACTCATCTTTCACTCTGTCTGAGAGCAGAAAGGTAGTTGGGGTGTGGTTGGTGTTGATGATCAGTGGTGAGTATCCAATGATATACAGGAAGTGCTTGACAGCCCAGTAGGTGGCCAGAAGGTTCCTTTCGCAAAGGTCATACTTCTGTTCCACTGGGGTCAAGAGCTGTGAGGCATATGCAATGGGTGTCAAGGTGCCATGCATCTTCTGGGCCAGCACTGCTGACATGGCAATGTCAGAGGTGGCATATTCCAGATGGAATGGTAGTGCTGGATTGGGGTTGACCAGAGCTGGGGTGGAGGCCAAATCCTGCTTCAGTGACATCACAGCCTGGGTGTGTATAGGGTCCCAAGTCTATGGTATGTCCTTTTGGAGTAACTAATACAGAGGAGCAGCTTTCTGAGCAAAGTCACAAATAAAATCTCTCTAATAGTTCATCATACCTTGAAACCTTCGAAGAGTTGCCACACTGGTAGGCAATGGCAAGTCTTGCAATCCCTGTACCTTCTTCCAGGTAGGTCTTTGACCTTAGTCAGTTATTTTTAGACCCAGAAAGAGTACTTCTTTCTGACACAGTTGTGCTTTTGCTGGGTTGCATTTCAGACCTGCTCTCTGAATGAGAGTCAGTAGTTCATCCAAGAGATCCAAATGTTGTTCCTGTGTGGCTGTTGCCAGCAACAGGTCGTCCACATATTGCAAGAGACATTGGGGAGTAGAGAAAGTCTTGAGGGCGTCCATCATGTGGAGATGGAACAGGGATGGACTGTTATGGAATCCTTGTGGCAAGCAAGTCCACGTGTACTGTCTTCCTTCAAAGGTGAAGGCAAACTTATATTGACTCTTAAGGGCCAATGATACTGACCAAAAACCATTGGAAATGTCCAGGGCACTGAACCATTTCAAATCAGGGATTAGGAGTCGTAGCACATCTGGTGCTGATGCCACAGTTGGAGAACAACTGGGGGCGACCTGATTCAGTTTCCTGTAGTCAATAGTAAGTCTCCAGGCGCCTGTGGGTTTCTTCACGGGCCACACTGGGGAGTTGGCAGTGGAGACACAAGTTCTGATTACTCCTTGCTTGAGGAGTGACTTGAGCATCTCTCTAAGGGAAGGCAAGGCCTCAGTTGGGAAAGGATATTGCCTTTGCCTCTCATGTGCTGTGCCTGGCACTTTGATGACAGTGTGCATTCTATCACAGTCATGCTTATTGATTGCAAATGCTTCCAGATGTCGTTGCAAAATAGGGAAGAGCTTTGGGAAAAGTTAATGATTCTTGAACAAAGCTATGACGTCATACTCCTTGTCATTGGCAGATATTGTTGCCACGACATGTGAATCAGGAATCAAAATGGTATGATATTGACCGTGAATCTGTATCAGTAGCATGTTAGCTAGGTCAACCACACAGCCATGTGGTGCAAGGAAATCAATCCCTATGATACTAGGATGATCATGCAATACCATTAGTTGGAAAGTGTGTGAGGCCTTTAGATGGCCTAGTTCTACCTGTAGGGGTAGAGAACGGTATGCAGGTAGCCTAGTACCATCAACTCCTGACATGTTGGTCCTCCATCCAGTGGACCAAGGAGATGTGTCTGGGTGTTCATCATGTAACACAGATACAGCTGCACCTGTATCTAACAGAACTACTAGTAGGTGGCCCCCGACCTCGGCCTCAGAGCAGGGCCTTCCATTTGTATCCAAGACTAGCTTGTTTAAAATCCAGACTGGGGCCTGTAATTGTCAATCTGTACTGCTGGAAGCATGGAGAGGTTGGGCCTGATGCTTGTGAATCACTTCATCATGCTGTACTGATGCTATATAGGGAGGAGCCTCTGGGTTCAGGCCTGAATGGGCCTGAAGGCCTGTACCGCCAGTGTCCCCATCACCAGTTAGGGCCTGTGTTGCCGGTTGTACTGCCGCCAAAGGCCTGTGCAGAGAACAGTATCTGCCTAGAGCGTACTTGTCCCAGGAGCTCTCAGAATTTCGATTCTCTTCAGCTATCTCCTATATGAAGGGCCTATTCTTTGCTGTTGTGGTTTACCTCTACCCTTATGTTTTTTATACTTATGCCAATTCCAGTTCCCACCCCATTGTTGTTGCATTTGCAGTTGTTGTTGATGAACCTGTTGGGGGTGTTGGTTTTCAGCTGGAGGGGCTTGCTGATGTTGGGCCTGTTGATGTTGGGTCTGCCCTTCCACTGTGTAGTGCGTCGTGGCCTCCAAAGTAGGCTCCACGGTGGCTGCCTTTTTGGAACTGGAGCCCAGATCACGGATATAGAGTTGGTACACTCTCTCGGTTTTCCAAAGGATGTCGGCAAACCTATCCATATTGGGGAAGGTGGTCAGATCTACCTTTTCTCTTACTGCTGGAATCATGTTGCTAAGGAACAGGGTCTTTTTTTTTTATAATTCACTTTATTTTATAATCATATACAATACATTTATCACACATAATGTGAGGGGCTGGTACAACCAGGATATCCAAGGTGAACATTAAATGTCAAAACATTAATACATGACCAACCCATACCATAATACAGAAAAAGGAACTTATTTACACAAGTAGTTCTAACCCCAACCCTGCGACCATAGCAGCACCACACGACCATCAATAAGGAAGATCCGACCGCAATTCCTAATGGGGTGCAATTCATGAGTGACTTTGGGAGCCCCGTCATAAAACTGCATCTAAAGGAACCCCTTGATGAAGCCTCTGTATTGGAGCATCTTGGCAAATATGGAACTCCACTTGTAATGCTAATGTAATTCTTTATACCATTCATTAAATGACGCAGAGCTATCTATCCAGTGCCTCAGAATCACAGCTTTATGCTGCTGAAATTAGAGCAATGTATTTTTTCTGTTGCCTCGACATATCTTCATTAAAAGCATTCAATAGGCAAGTTTCAGCAAAGAGACCATTTACCCGAAAGCTGGTGGCAAGATGTACAGATTGCCTTCCAGAAAGATTGAATCATAGCACATTCCCACATTATATGATACAAATTGCTGCCTTCTACTCCACATCTGTATGTATACAAAGCGTTGATTTGCCCATTCTGTATAGATTCAAAGGGGTAGTATATATTATACACAATATAGTATTGCTGTAACCTATATTTATCTTGCCTTAAATTTCTATATGTATTTAACCATATATTTCTCCAGACCTCCCCATTCTCTGCTATCCCTAACCTGCCCATCCAGTAATAGCCTATCCCGCTTGGCAAACTATCATCATGTTGTTGCAAAAATTTGTATACACCAGATACAGAGTGTGGCTGATTAGCAATCTTAATCAAGTCAGTTAATTCAGTACCATTACCCATCTTCAGTGTTCCATTTTTACTTAAATGGGCTCTTATTAATTCAGAGACTTGCCTATATTTAAAAAATTGGCCCCTTATTTCTGGGAATCTGCCTTCAGCCTGTTGATAGGACAGCAACTTACCCTGTGGAGCTAAGTCTCCTAATTTAAGGCCTTCTAATATTCCCCAAAACTTAAGCGACAATGGGACCTGTTGTATCAAAAGTGAGGGCTTTGTACTATTCCTTGCTCTAACGAGAATTGCCAGTTCACTCTTAGAAGTTTTTGAACCTGTTGCAAAGCCATTACTGACCAACCAATAGGAGTATTTTAGCAACTCCTAGGCAAAAACTTGAAAGTGGTATAAGCTGTTGTGCATAAATCTAGTTTATACCGTACTAATTAGGTCTCTTTCATACACGAAGCCACAATTGGCCTATACTGGCATGTTGAATCATTTACATTTAGCTCTGCCCAAAATGATATCTTACCTACATGGGAAGCCAAATAATATTTATGGAAAGATGGTAAGAGAGACCTCCTCTTTCTCTTGGGCCTGTGAGCAGCTGGTATGCTCTCCTAATCTTTTACCTTTCCATAGGTATGCACTAATCATCTTTCTTAGACTTTCAAACCATGCCTTAGGAAGGAAACATCCTAACATATTCAATGGGTAAATAACCTCGGTAATATATTCATTTCATGGTTTCATCCTGGCCCATAATGAGAGGCAACAAGTTCCATCTACCTAGGTCCTGCTTTATAATCTTTGGAGATTATCACAGTTTTCTTTAACCATAGATCTTATTCCTTGTAATCTTGATCCCTAAATATGTTAACTTTTTAGATTCCCAGGTCAGACCATATTCTTCGCAATATCGGATGACACCTATTGTTCAAGGGAAAAGCCAAGTCTTAGATGGATTGATTTTGTAATTAGAGACCTCAGAGAAACTAACAATTTCCACTAATAACTCTGGTATCCCAGTATCTGGTTCTTCTAGGTGTAATAAGAGATCATCGGCATATGCCGACACCAGATACGCCTGCTCCCAGCTCTATCCCTTTAATCATATGAGTGCTTGTAATCTACAGATCAGGGCTCAAGATACAAGTTGAATAGGAGTGGTGAAAGTGGGCGCCACTGCCTGGCACCGCAAATCACAAAGGAATGGGGATGATAGCATGCCATTACACCACACGAGCTGTGGGTGCATTATACAAGATGCGGACCCATGTTAAAAAATCTGTGGGAGCCCAAACCTATCTAACACTGCAAAAGAAAGTCCCACGTATACTCAGCTCAACGCCTTTTCATGCCTAACGCCAATAGGGCCATGGGATGATCCATTCCCTGTGCATGAATGATTAAATGCTGGACCTTCCGTAAGTGGTCACTCGATAACCTTCCGCTCATAAAACCCACCTGTTCTGTACTAACCATACCTTCCATGAGTGGGCTCAATCTGTTTGCTAATATTTTAGCTAGGATCTTGACATCAACATTTAATAATGAGATTGGGCGATAACTGCCCATCAACGTGGGATCTCGGTCGGGTTTAGGGATAAGGGTAATGAGCGCCTCTAGAAAAGAGGAGTCCGACATTCCTTGCTCAAACCAGAAATTATACACCCTGGTTATAATTGGGGCAATTGTATCTATATAAATTTTGAAAAAGTTAGTGGTTAAGCCGTCTGGTCCAGGGGACTTATCCCCTGCTAACTGCAAAACCGCGATCCTAACTTTGGTCTCTTGAATCGGGGCTCCCAGATGTTTAGCCTCTGTGCTTGAAATCTTGGGCAGGGGAATTGATCTAAGAAACTTATTAATTCCTATAGTCGAGGGCTTATTGCCAGCCTCAACTGAGATAAATACGCTGGAAATAATCTCTGAAGGCCACTACAATATCCCCGGATCCTTTATCACACCATCTCCATCTTCTTTCCTTAACACTGGCAGCGCTCGGTTAGAGTCTATTGCCGCAGTCTAAGTGCCAGCAGCTTACCTGCTCTCTCCCCGGATTCTAAGTATTTAATCTTCGTTCTATGCAATGCTAACTCCACTTTTTGCATCATCACTGCTGCATACCTAGCCTGCAACCTATGTAGTTCTGCCCACTCAGGTTCACCAGAGTGCATTGTTATATTATTCTCTAATCTTTTATAGCACTTGTGATGTCCTCCAACTCGACTTAAATTTCCTGGCCCTGTTGGTGGAAATCACTGAATACACTCACCCCTAAGTCCACATTTTAGTGCAGCCCACACCGTATCTATATTAGGAACTGAACCCAGGTTACTGTCCCAGAATTGAGTCATAAATATATTTATTTGAACCCGAATATATGGTATTTGCAACAACTGGTTATTGAACCGCCATCTAAAATCTCTATTCATCTTATTCATGGGTATCCATTTAATATACACTGGGGAGTGGTCGGAAATGACTCTAGCTTCAATTCCGGCTTTCAAAACTAATGGAAGTATGCTAGAGCTTATCAAAAAATAGTCAATCCTGGAGAACATCCTATGCGGGTTAGAGAAAAGTATATTGCCTCATATTCCCATTCATAAGCCTCCAGACATCAATCAAACTCTAGGTTGTCCATTACTTCCTTAATGCACGCTAGCAGGAGAGAAACCAACACGCCTACTATCAGACCTGTCCAACTCTAATTGGGTAGTTATATTCCAATCTCCCAATTAACAAGACATAGGACGTAAATCATCTCAAGACTTCAAGTAGATGCATGAAAAATTGAGGAGAGCCTAGATTAGGGGCCATATCGCATCCAATTAAGACCTTAACTGAGGCTAGCATACCAACCAGAAAAATATACCTACCCTCATGTATCCCATATCTCCTTTTCTAAGTGAAAAGTAGCTTTCCTGTGAAATAATATAGCCACTCCACCTTTATTATGAGATAAACCGGCACCATATACTAGCCAACCAGTAGCAGAAACAACTGAACATCTCTTGATGAGGTGTCTCTTGCAAACATACAATCTCAGCTTTAAGGGTAAGCAAGTGTTTCAATATGATCTATCTTTACACCTGTCTCTTCGCCCATAACGCTCCAACTAAACAAATTATAGATACCTGCCATATTTTACAACCTTAATATAAGATTCAGTATAGTACCCTCTCATTAAGAGATAATCCTTTGGGAATCTTCCCCTAATATATTATTCAGGCATGTGAGTGCTGCTACTTCCCACCCTCTCCCACCCCCCATAGTTGCTATAAACCCCAGTCCCAAAGACTGCACTACCATCCGCACTGTCTTGTGACGGACATCAAACCCAGGAAGGCCCTACTGCTCCTCCCCACTACTACTCTTATTTCTATTAAGTCAAACACTGATAGAGTATTAAGAGAAGAATATAAACATGTAAATATGTAAACACTGGTGGAAGGTCTCTCCCAAAAAAAAAAAAAATGGAATTTTTATTGGATTGGTTGGCCTGGATAAACCCTATATATATAATCTTATTCTAGGGTTATCCCCATTAGTCGCTCTTTTAGAAGACACCATTCATGTCCTACGTCCCCTTAATGGAGATCTATTACCCCTCCACTCTACAACCCACTCTTCTCCATATTTAAATTAATTAATTGCACCAAAATTACTCTTTGTTGAGTACTTCATTACAACATCGCTGGTATATTAAGAGCACTATCTGTAAAGTGATAATTGAAACATTAATTTTGAAGCCAGTGTAAAATAACACTCCAGTCCAAAAGATCTCATTATCTTCAAGTTACCAGTGGCTATGACAACGTAAACTATCTAACTCTCTAATCTGCAAATTTAAAAAAGCCCACTTGCTAAAAAAGAAAAGAGATAAAGAAAAGGAATAAAACACCTATATTGTCCACTAAATTAAATGAGGTACTCCGCTCATCCGATTTGTCCATCTGAAGAGGCAAAAAAAAAAAGTAACCTTCATAATGGGTCGTTTCTTCATATCAAAATCTCCATGGTACACAAAGTAGGTCACTATTACTAAGTGGCTAAGGTCCATAGTGAAAGGAAAGAAGAAAAAAAAAAAAAAAGGGGGAAAAGAACATGTCTGAAGCCACTTCGTGCCAGGTTCTGCCTTCAAGTGGTGTCTGCCATCTAGTACTGATGCCCAGCTGGTAAATAACGAAAAAAGGCCAAGGAAAGGCCGTTCCTTCAATATTCCTCTATTAAGTCCGGTATATTTTCATTAACTGCTCCGACGTTTAACTACTGCCATCTCACATAATTATTTAAACAAGTCTGGTAAAGCTCTTTTAATTTCTTCACGAGCTAGTTCCACAGAGTCAAAAGTCTGCCACTGATCCTTGAGCTTCACCAGCAGCTGAGCTGGGTATCGCACCCTAAATGGTACCCCCGCGGCTACCAGCTTCGAGACAAAAGGATGCAGGCTGTGCCTTTTCAGCCTAACAGAGTAAGGGAGGTCGTGAGAGATCCGAATTTTCTTTCCTTCCCAACAAACATCTTGCAGTGCTTTCACCTTGGTCAATATATGTTGCTTATCTTGAAAGCACAGTAATTTGCAAATAATCGGGCGTGGAGGGCCTTCGGGCACAGGTAGTGGGCGAAGTGACCTATGCGCTCTCTCGATTGTATAACTTCCACTCGGGGACTGACCCGCTACCCTTTCGAATAGCTTTTGCACAAACAGGATCATATTCGAGCCCTCCTCTTTTTCAGGAATATTTAGTATCACAATGTTATTTCTTCGACTTCTGCCTCGAGATCTTCAAGTTTCTCTTCAATTCTCTTAATTTTCTTGTTAAGGGCAACTTTCTCAGTATCTCGTTTCTCGCTTTTGACTCTAGAGATTTGATTTTGACCTCGTTGTCTCCAACCCTTGTCTCGGCGATTCCATTGCCGTCCTGAATAGTTGTATCTCTGCTAGATTTAGGTCACCGGCGACCGAGGGAGCAAATATTTCAAAGATCTTTCTTCCGTTAGAGCCGCCGGCCCGAGCTGGATTGTCAGGCCCTGCCCACCCGTTTAGCTGCCTGGTCTTTTCCTGGTGATGGAGGTGGCGTATGCTTCGCCGCTTTATTTTTAATGAAAGCTTCCATATTCACCAAAAGTAAGGGCTCCAGTAGTTGCATGGAACCTTCCCCCACCAGTCTCACCCGAGAAAAAATCGAAATATTCTATTAATTTAGGGTATTGTGCAGGTTAGGACGAGAGGTAGCAAGCAAGGCTGTTTTCCCTAGGCCGCCATCACGTGATCCCCCAGGAACAGGGTCTTATATTCAATAAGCTATACATCCGCAGCTTCTTGTGCCAAGTGCTTTCCTGCTCGGTAGGCCATCCAGAGTCTCTGGTGGTAAGTCGCTGGACTTTCCTTTGCATTCTGTTTTACAGGATATGCAAGTATCACTCCTACTACACCTGGGCTGCGAGCAGAAATGAGTTTGGCTGCAACCTCGTCAAAGGTGGCGTTCCCATCCTGGCGAACGGCATCTGGGAGTTTGGCCCACAAACCAGGGTCAATGGTCCGACGTAGTATTTGGACCTGATATTCTTCAGCGAGGCTGAGCATCTTGCATTTAGAACACACCTTTTCCAAGTGACAGCTGAGGTTGTCAGACGGGTTCATCCGACCGATGCTGTCAGCAATTTGCTGAATAGAGTAGGCCATTTGTAGGGGATTACTGGGTCAGTCAGGCAGAGGTAGATTGTCTCGAGCGCCATCCAGGGCGGCCCGAGCTGCAGCCTCGGCTGCAGTGCGGACAATACCTTCCTGAGTGCCAGCCTCTTGCAGAAGCTGCCTAATCTGGGTTTTAATGGCCCATTTACTCCTCTCAGAGAGCGGTACATTGCCTATTGCAGTTTCAATCATGGTTTCAATCTCCTGCCTGTCTTCCACATTAATAACGGCTATCATTGGTGCCGTCGGGACCAGGCCTGGGCCTGCTCCCCCCCCCATCATGGGAACTGCCATGTTGGCATCTCCCATGATGGGCGTCACGACATCGATGACGTATGACATGGTGAGGGTGGAGTGGGGATCCGCCATGTTGTGGATGGCTGGGTGGGGTCTCTGGGCCATAGTAAGGGTGTGACTGGGCGTTGTATTGTGAAACATCATCATCGGATAACTCCCATTTGGATGACGTATGTAAGGCAGGGGCTACACCTCCCATTGCCTTAACATGGCCAGCCAGAACATCCCGCTGATGGCGCAGTTTCACCATCTTGGTTCTACATTCAGTATGATTCACACTTGCAACATCCATATCAACCTCATCTTGCTTTTGCTTTTGCAACACTCTATACGTGGCGTTCAATTCGCGATTGTCCCTGATAGACACTTCTAAATCATTATGTACCTGGTTTATCTCGTCCTGCAGCTCACCCATTTCTTTAGTTAACTGAGCATTTGCAGCACTTAGCAAATCATTCATTTGCAACACCTGACTCTTATCCTGTCTCAAACTTTCACACTCCTACTTCAACATACACAGTTCCTGTTCTCCAGCTTGAGCTGAATGACGCAATAGTGAATCCTTTTCATTCCGCAGAGTTTGGAGTTCGGACTCCAGGTTCGGCTGCAGTCTTATACATTTTGTTTCCTGCAAACCCATCTGTTGCTTAAGAGATGAAATTTGCAGATCAAGGGTTCGAAACCTCACTTCGGAGGCTTCCAGAGCAGCATATAGAGCAGTGACTATCAACCCTTTAGCTTGTCACTTATTGGCTGATTGTCTCATCTCCGTGGACTGGGTTGAAATCCCCAGTATAGGGTTTTTGGATTGACTTGCATCCCGCGTAAAGTTAGGCCATCCTCCATGGGAGGCAAGGAAGTTTGAGGCATCAAGTCTCAGTTCTGTGCAGATATTTGATACGGTGGCCATTGTGTGGAAGGGAACAAAAATTCAGACTGTGAAAAGGGTACCATGCTGCGTATCGATCCACAGCAGCAGCACTTTATACACAGCCGGGCTACTGTATAAGTTGTAGGCTTGCAATTCAAAGCTGCTATGGAGTGAGTCGAGACGGCATCGACCACACCCGGAAAGACAGCTAGACTTTGCAAGTTACTACAAACTGGTTTTAAAACAGGAGAGGTGATACGGGAATGTACACCTACTGTCCCTGTGGGAAAGGGAAAAAGGTTTAGCAACAAGTGAAAACTTACAAACACCAAATATCGCCTGCACACGGTCGCCAATTTGTTAGGCGGTCTAAACTTCACTTTCAGGTTCTTGACGATATTGGAAATGCAAGTAATCACAGACACGTTGCATTAGAGTAATAAATAAGTTTATTACTACCAAAAGGATAAATCACAGTTACCCTAAGCAGTTCTTACCAATACGAACCGGGAGCCAGTGCTAAGTGTTCCCTATACCTCGAGGTTTCTCTGTGTCTCTTGGGGTCTCTCCTGAGGTCTCCCCTGTCTCTGAGGTATAAGACTTGTGCATTACATTATATACCTATGATAATTACTATGGTTACTGTAAGATAGAAACATTTCTAGTTACAGAGATGAGCCCTATTGGTTAAATTAGAGGTGGCTCCACAGTCCAAGATAACATTATACAATTCTGTAAAGTCATCAGTTTGAGAACAAAAGAGGTCTTATACAGAGTCTTACATAACTCAGTGTAGTAGTACAAATCACCAAAAGGTGGCAATGCCATCTTACATATTATAATTATTCCAAGGACACAGGTGCCTTGGCATCTTACAAGTAAGAAATACACAGAAAATACATAGCAGAATATATGTATTAGCAAGCAAAGTGTATAACAACAATATGCATTCATATCCTGACATCTACTCTTGTACAGTAAATGCCCTTAGCCCTATATGTTAGTATAACATATGCTTAAGTGCTAGCTGTCTGCGGTGTACCTCTGAGGGTACCAATTAGGGTGCAGGGAGCCTGTGTAACACACCCTTTCCCACAGGTGTCTCTGAGACCAGAACTGACCCCAACTCTTAGCGATGGAAACAAACTGCTCCTTCCCACAGGTGTCACTGTGAGACCAGAACTGACCCCGAACTCTGTCAGAGACACACTGCCACTTCCTGCACGTGTTACTGTGACACCAGAACCCACCCCAACCCTCCCCAATGGAAAGATAGTATCCCTTCCCACAGATGTCATGGTGAAAGTGGAACCCATTGCCAACCCACGTCGAGGAAGATGCACTGTTCCTTTCTATAGGTGTTGCTGAGAGACCAGAGCCCACCCTCCACCTTCTCTGATGGAGATGTACTGCCCCTTCCTGCAGATGTCACTGTGACACCAGAACTGACCCCCAACCATCTGCCATGGAGACACACTCCTGCTTTCCACACGTCACTGTGACACCAGAACTCAACTCTCCCAGATGGAGATGCACTGCTCCTGCCTGCAGATGTCACTGTGAGACCAGAATCTACCCCAACCCTCCCAATGAAGATGTACTGCCCCTTCCCAGAGGTGTCACTGTGACACCACAACCCACCTCAAACCCTCCCTGATGGAGACACACTGCCCCTTCTCAGAGGTGTTGCTGTGAGACCAGAACCCACCTTCAACCCTCCCTGACAGAGACACACTTCACCTTCCTACAGGTGTCACTGTGAGGCCAGAACCCACTGCTGAGCAGTATAGCTGCCCCAGTCATGGCCTGCCCCTGGCACAGCTTCCAACTTGACTCCTACTGTAGCAATGCCTCATCTCAGACACAGCTCCCAACTGCACTCCTGCCCTATCAGTGGCATGCCCCTGACACAACTCCTAACTCAGACTCCTGCCTCAGCCATGATCTGCCCCAACACACCTCTCAACTCCACTTTTGCCTCATCTTTGGCCTGCCTGTGACATAGCTCGCAATTTCTGCCCAATCCATGACCTTCCACTGACAGAGTTCCCAACTTGGACTCCTGCCCCAGCCATGATCCGCCCCCTAAAAAGCTCCCAAGTCCATTCCAGAACCAGCTCCCCAGCAAAGCAGAGAAATGTGAGGCCTGCCACAGTCACAGCTCCTGACTTGGACCCCTGCCCCATCACAATCTGAATCTGAAACAGCTCCTTAGTCCATTCTGGAACCAAGGTCCCTAACAAGGCATATTAATAATAATAATAACTTTATTTTTAATGTGAGTCCTGCCCCTGAAACAGCTCCTGAGTCCATTTCTGTTTCAGCCATGGCCTGCTCCTGACACAGCATCTGAGTCAGCTCCTGACCCAGACATGGCCTGTCCTGACACAGCTCCTGAGCCTACTCCTGCCCCGACACAGTTCCTGAGTCTACTACTTCCACAGCCATGACCTGCCCCTGGCACAGTTCCCATGTCTGCTTGTGCCCCAGGCGTGGCCTGCCCCTGATGCAGCTCCCAAGTCCGTTCCTACCCCAGCCATGACCTGCCCCTGACACAGATCCTAATTCTGCTTCTGCCCCAGCCATAATCTGCCCTTCAAACAGCTCCTGAGAGCACTCCTGTGCCAGCCATGGCCTGCTCCTCACACAGCCCCCTAGTCAGCACCTGCCCTAGTCATGGCCCTATCCTGACACAGCATCTGAGTCAGCTCCTGCCCCAGCCATGACCTGCCCCAACACAGCTCCTAAGCCTGCTCCTGCCCCATTCATGGCCTGCCCTGACATAGTTCCTGAGTCTTCTCCTGCCCCATCTATGGTCTGCTCCTCACACAGCTCCCAAGTAATATCCTGCCCTAGCCATGACCTGCCCCTGATACTGTTCTCAAATCTGCTACTGCCCAGTCATGATCTGCCCTTGACACAGCTCCTGATCCTGCTCCTGCCCTATCATGGCCTGCTCCTGACACAGCTCCCCAGTCTGCTTCTGCCCCACCCATGGCCTGCTCCTGACACAGCTCCCGAGTGCACCCCTGCCCCAGCCATGACCTATCCCAGATGGCACAGGTGTCGGCAGGCATACACAATGTACATTGCTAAGTACAGTATACTCTGGAAAATTCAGGGGCAACAAGAGCCTCAGGCAAGGGCAACAACCAGTAACAGAGCCTGATGTACCTAAAGAACTGTTTTCATGTCCTTGGATGCATTAGTGTGAGTTTCTGAATGATCTTTGGAAGATGTGCGGGTGCTACCTTAGAGGCCATGATTGTATGAGTGACCCAATTAAGTATGTATGCATGAGTGCTGGCGTGAATGGGCTTCTGTAAGGCCGGCTACTTTGATGTGGTACAGAGGCTCATCACAATGTGTCCTAAACATTGTAACTAAAGCCAGCCAACTTCTGTCGGATTGGTAGTGTGTGTGTGTGCGTGTGTGTGTGTGTGTATGTGTGCGTGTGTGTGTGTGTATTAAATAAAATAAAATGTTGTGAATCTATTATGATCCTTGGCTTACTACATATTATTGACTACAGTGGGGGGGCAATGTTTGTATGGTGGTGCATCTCATCTTCTGGTTTGAGTTTTAAAGGGGGGGCATCAATTCCATCAACTCCCAAATACAAGTTTAAAATTCCTATTTAGACCCCTGCCTGACGCAGCTCCAGAGTCTGCAACTGCCCCATCTAAGGCCTGCCTCTGAGTCTGACACAGTTCCTTAGTCTGCTCTAAAACCCAGGTCCCTAGCAAGGCAGAGTGATGTGATGCCAGTGGGCCACTGGGGGGCACCTGTTCATGAAAACAATTTAACCCACTGCTTACCACCCTAAGGTTGCAAGGATCCTGTTATTTGATATTGATTGTAAATCTCCGGAAAATGTAAACACCATGAGAAAAGGTAACATGACAAGAGTACAGTGGATGACAGTGACATTTACTGCTTACTGCACTAAACAGTAAGACACAATGTTCCAGGTTCAAATCCCACCACAGACACTGACTCACTGTGTGACTCTAAGCAAGTTACTAACTGTGAACCAGAAGATCCCAGGTTCTAATCATACCACAGCCACTGACTCTCTGTGTGACCCTGAGTAAGTCACTGTGACCCAGGAGATCCCAGGTTATAATCCCACTACAGCCACTGACTCAGTGTGACCCTAAGCAAGTCACTAACTGTGAACCAGGAGATTCCAGGTTATAATCCCACTACAACCACTGACTCAGTGTAACCCTAAGTAAGTCACTAACTGTGACCCAGGAGATTCCAGGTTATACTCCCACCACAGCCACTGACTGACTGTGTGACCCGGAGTAGGTCACTGTGACCCAGGAAATCCCAGGTTATAATCCCACTACAGCCACTGACTAAGTGTGACCCTAAGCAAGTCACTAACTGAGACCCAGAAGATCAGGAGATTCCATGTTATACTCCCACCACAGCCAATGACTAACTGTGTGACCCTGAGCAAGTCACTAACTGTGAAACAGGAGATCCCAGGTTATAATCCCACCACAGCCACTGACTCACTGTGTGACCATGAGCAAATGATTGTGAACCAGGAGATCCCAGGTTATAATCCCACCACAATCACTGACTCAGTGTGACCCTGAGGGAGTCACTAACTGTGAACCAAGGTGCCCCAGGTTACAATCTCACCACAGCCACTGACTCACTGTGTGACCCTGAGCAAGTCTCTAACTGGGAACCAGGAGATCCCTGGTTATAATCCCACCCAGCTAATAATGCACTGTGCGACCCTGAGCAAGTCACATGACCTCCCAGTGATTCAGTCCCTACCACTGCAAAATGGATAGATGCTGGAACCCCCTCCCTACTGAAAATGAGATACTGCAGCTACTAGACCTGTCACTGGCTGCTGCAAAAGAAAGTGTATGTTCAGAAAGGGTTCCTAAACTTCCATTCAAATATCTGGTTAATTTGTGGCAGCATCCGTTTTTTATCCATCTATCTGATTCAAGAACAACTGACATCTGTATTCTGCAGGGAGTGGAAGTCTTAGAAAACATTGATTGAATAAGTTAACTGATGGCAGAAACTCTGTCATTACCTTAGACATTTTTGTGCAACTACTGGCAGAGATTTCAGACTGTGACATATAATTGCTAGGATGACAGATATCATTTGTCACTCAGAAAAGAGAAACTTTGTATTTTCACAGATAAACAGCTTTTCTTCAGCAGCTTCATTTCCACAACAAAGTGGTGCTGCCTCGAGTGAAATCTGTCCTGAAGTTATGATCAGCAGGGAGCACAAGTCTATCAAGACTGCCCGATTGTGCAGCTCTTAGTTTCAAATCACTACCGCTGCCTCACCACCACCCAAACCACTCTCTTCCTCCTCTTTTTCAATCCTTCCCACCTTTGTGTTTTTGTCTGTGCTTACCCTGCCCTTGACTCCATCCCATCCCCGCTTAAAGCTATCCACTGTCCTTTGAGTGATTAACTCCTCCAGCAGTGCATTCCAACCTGACACCACTCTATCTGTGAAGCAGTGCCTCCTCATCTCCCTCCTAAACCTTCCTCCTTCCAACTTCAGACTGTGCCCCCCTAGTGACCCTTCCCCCCTTTAAGAAGAACAGTCAGGCCAGCCCGGTGGTGCTGAGGGTTGAGGCACTGGACACCACACCTCACTCCACGCCAGTGACCCGAGTTCGGGAATGGACTTGGGCTGCCGAGGGTTGGCCGGGAGAAGAAGGATTGAGAGTCCAATGGCTTGCTCTCCTTCTCTGGGGAGGGATGAGGAGTTAGCCTCGCCGCTTTACTGCCCCCACCTGGGGATCTCGGGTGATGCCGGCATGGTCGGGGACAACACAGGGGTTGACGCTGGCAGAGGGCAGGAAGCGAACGCACATCTCAACGTGCATCAGGCTCGTTGGTCCTCATTGCATGCCAGTGTTAAGGGAATTAAATGGAGGAAAAATCCCCCAGACAGTCCTGGCGATGATCCACTGCTCCACTTCCACGATGTAGAGGGGCAGACTCCGCTGTGTACGTACGTTTCCCTGATGTCCAAGGAGAGGTAAGGGGGGCCTTCCTTGCCCTACCTGGAGGGTTAACCAGGGGTTGAAAAGTAACTTGAAGCTTGCATGCACTCTAGGGGCAGACTCCTCAACAGAAAGGAGAGTGGCAGATTTGGGGATCTGACAGAAAGGAGGGTCTGGGGGCCATAGGAGGATAAACAATAAGAAAAAAAAATAGAGGAACAGTCCTCCCTCCCTCCCTGACTTTGTTTATGCCTTTCAAATACTTAAAGGTCTATATCATGCCTCCTAGTATCCTTCTGTTTTCCAGTGAGTTCATATTGAGCTCTTTCAACCTTTCCTCGTATGGCAACTCCCCTAGTCCCATGATCATTTTTGTAGCCCTACAATGCACCCCTTCCTATAATCTCACATCTTTTTTGAGGTATGGGCACCAGTACTGTACACAGTACTCCAAGTGTGACCTCGCCAGTGATCTATACAATGGCAGGATGACCTCCCCCTTTCGAGAGGTGATCCCTCTGGCAATGCATCCCAGCATCCTATTTGCCCTTGCTGCAGCTCTCCTACACTGTGCAGATACCTTCATATCCCCTGATAGTATTACCCCCAGGTCCCTTTCCTCCTCTGAAGCCATTACCTGCACTCCCCCAGCCAGTAGTTTTTCTTGGGATTTCTGGCTCCAAGATGCATGACCTTGCACTTCTTAGTGTTAAACCCCAACTGTCCCTCCCCACACCAGTGTTCGACTGTCTGAGTGCTTGCCTCTCTTCCTCATTGGCCACTTTTGCACAAATCTTAGCATTTTCCACAACAGGCAGATCTTACTCTTGACCCCCTTTGCAATGTCTCCAGTGAAGACATTGAACAAAACGAGGCCCAGCAGGCACCCCTGACCAAGGTCCTCAGGCTCTCTCATCTCCTCTCCCACCCTTGGTACATATGACATCACTCTGAGACCAGCGTCAGCAGCTCTCTCTACCTATCAGTATGAAGCAGTCTTGTAAACTCTCCATTAGGGACCTACGCTTGTGTACCTTGAAGCTATTGCTCCTCCTGCTGCTTCTGTCTTGCAACATTCACCCTAACCCTGGCCCAATAACTCATGGGTTGACCAACCAAGCAAAACACTCTGGGGCACTCTCCTTAGCTACTCTCAACATCTGCAGCCTTCTCCTAAAGCTTGATGCCCTGTAAATCTTCTCTAACCAGTACAAACTGGACGTCATTATGGTAGTCGAAACCTGGCTAGCAGCTACAGTCCCTGACTTGGCAATCGCCCTGCCTGGCTACACTGTCTTTAGGCTGGATCCAATTGCTAAAAGAGGAGGGGGGTTGCACTATATACTTCAGACAGTCTCTCCTGGGCCACCTCCTAACCCCACCTCTCTGACTCATCTGCACAGATCCTTCCTATTCATATCATCATAGCTCATAGGAGCCCACTGCAAAGTCCTTACAGTTGCTGTGGTGTAATCTCCCCCTAAGGAGCAAGTAAAAGACCTCAATGCCATCCAGGACTTCACCTGAACACAACCCCCTGGTTCAGAGTTAATCATGCTTGAAGACTTTAACATAAACTAGTTTGCCCCCGATACTGGGAGCCTCAAGGATGCCTTCATCTCTATAAATGTTACACAACTAGTCACCTCCCCTACCAGACAAAACTACAGAACTGGAAGTAGCTCCCTCCTGGACTGGGTGCTAACCAGTCACCCTACCCATATCTCCAACATCTCCATCCTCCTGGATTCACTTAGTGATCATTCCCCTGTCACCTGTGAATAGTCAAATAAATTCTGCAAACCCCCACCATCAGACATCACCAGCAGAATCCTTCCCCGAGGGAAGCTGAAACTCCTCAATTCCTTCCTCAGGCAGCAGGATCGGTCTCCTATCTACAATGCAACAGATGTCAACTCAGCCCTGGATTTCTTCATCAACACCTTCAATGTGGCCTGTGACTCCTACGCCCCACCTTCAAAAGTGTAAAGTCAAAGCCCTTTGTAATCCATGGCTCACCACCGACCTAATTGAGCAGCTAAAATCAAGGGACCATCTCTGGCTTCTGGCTCAGGCACCCAGCTCACAAGCCGGCATACAGAACTATAAATGTGCCTGAAATGTCAGTACAAAATCAATCCAACTGCACAGAAGGACCTACTACAGGAAAGCTCTCACGAATTCATGTGGAAATGGGAGAGGGTTCTGTAACAATACCAAAGAAGTAATTGGAAAACAACCAAAAACCTCTCCAACTATGCTAGTCATTGATGGGTCTATTACCCTTGACCCCATGACTATCGCTAATACTTTCAATACTGCCTTCATGGACCTCAGTAATGTTCTCCCCCTGACTATTTTGATGACTTGCACTCCCCTGCTCATCCTACCAGCACCCCTCCCTCCTCTACACATCCTCCATTCTTCTTAAAAGCAGTCAAGATGCACTAAGCTTGCAAATACATAAGTAAAGCAATTGCAAATTCAAGAAATAGTGGGGACTTACTTGACCTAAAACTGCTGTTCCTCACCCTAAACGAGGTGATTAGCTCACTAACTAAGATCTTCAACATCTCCCTCTGCCTCAGCCAGTCCCCTGACAGATGGAAATCCACTACTATTACTCCGGTCCACAGAAATGGATATAGGACCATCCATGGAAACTATCGACCAATCTCCATATTGCCTCCACTATCCAAGGCTATCAAATGCTTAGTTGCTGACCACCTCACTGATTACCTGGACAAACACAGTATCCTATGGACACAACAGCATGGTTTCAGAAAAGGGCACAGCACCACATCTGCCCTTCTGGAATTCACCTGAGCCATCCACAGTTCTCTGGATAATGGGCATCTAACTGGGTCAGTCTTTAGAGATCTAACTAATGCCTTTGATACTGTCCATCATTGTCTGCTTCTGGAACAGATCTTAAATACTGGACTCTCCCCATACTCCACAGCTTGGTTTAAAAGCTTTCTGGAAAACAGATCTCAAAGAGTAAAAATTGCAGGTGTCCTCGCCAATGCAACTCCAGTCCGCTCTGGAGTGCTTCAGGGTTCCATACTGGGTCCCCTTCTATTCAATCTCTTCCTGAATAGCCTCCCTCAATCCTGCCCAGAACAAATCATCTATGCTGATGATGCCATGATTTACACCACCCATAAGGATCCACAAACCTTGCAAAACAATCTCCAGCTTGGTTTCGCCTCTGCTGAGAACTGGTTCAGCAAACATACTCATCCTTAAAAAAAAAAAAAAGCTAAATCAATGCTTTTCACTAACTCCCACAACAAGAACTGGCTGTATCCCCTGACCATCACAAACTGCCTTGAAATGGCCCTCGAATGGGTGTATTCCTTTAAATATCTTGGGATCTCTCTTGACAGTAACCTGTCATATGGTGCCCAGATTGATAGCGTCACCAAGGCTGCTAACACGTGACTCAGTCTCCCTTACAGGCACAGGTCATATCTTACCCCAGAAGCCATAAGAGTCGCTGTCCAAAGCTCTGTGGTCTCCATAATCGACTCTGGTCTCATCATCTATGGCTCTACCACTTCAACAGCCCTCAGATGCATTTCCACCTCCCTCAATAAAGCCTGTCATTTTATAACTGGATCTCATTGTCTTACCTACACCTGTGACCTCTATGCTCAAAGTGGCTGGCTACAACTCTCAAACTGCCTAAAATACCAAACCTGTATTATGGCAAAGAAGATAACCATGGGCCTTGCTCCCCCACATGTCCAAGCCCTCCTTTGCCCAAGTAGCAATCCCCACCATACTAGGGGATCTGAATCTCAACTCCTGCTGGTCCCTCACTGCTGAACATCTCTGGGACAATGCTCATTTGCCTACAGGGCCCCAAGCTGGTTAAATAGTCTCAACAGTGAGATCTTTTCCTTACCCAAGCTCGGCTCCTTCAAATCAAGGCTCCGCCTCTCTCTCTCATGCTGCCTCCAGTACGTGCGACTGCCTCACCTAGCCATCACTCCTGACTATCCTTCAGTCCTTGCCTCAGCTCTTCCACCTAGCACTTTACCTTTTTCCTTATCTCTTCTTCTCCCTTCCCCTCCTCCTCCTCCTTTTCTCCACCCAACCCCACCACCTGCACTTCTCTTTGTGATGCGACAATGCTTATAGCAGCTCTCACCTCCCACTGTCCTACCCATGCCTTGTAACACTATTGTACACCCTCATTTGCCCTTGCCCTGTCTTATCCAAAATGTATGCATTTAGCTTCATGGAACTGATTGTAAACCTGTTTATCCTGCCTATACTGCCTTGCTTGTTGTATTTTGTTGTACTGTCCTCGAATTGACGTGGAACCTTTGTAAAAGAGCCTTGGCTCAAAGGTATTTATAATCCTAGATTCAAATAAATAAATAAAAAATAAAAGCACTGAACCCTGCTGTACTCAACTCATTATTGGCTGTGGCTTGGATATCCCCCCCTTATAACTACCCTCTGTTGTCTACCCTGCAGCCAGCTCTCAACTCACACCACCAGTTTTTCCCCTGCTCCTACGTCCCTCAGCTTGCTCATTAATCTCCTCTGTGGCACAGAGTTGAAAGCTTTGCTGAAGTCCAGATACAAGACATCCACAGCATGACCATCATCAACTGCCCTAGAGACCCAGTCGAAGAAGTCAATCAGGTTAGTTTGGCAAGATCTTCCCATGACAAACCCATGCTGTCTCTCATCCTGCAGGCCAATGCTATCAAGAAAGGAAGGTTGTCAGTCTCTCCCTCAAAATGGTTTCCATCAACTTCCCCACTATGGAAGTCAAGCTCGTCAGTCTGTAGTTACCCGATTGGTCCTTGGGTCAACTCTTGTGAAGGGGCATCACGTGAGCCATTCTCTAGTCCCTGGGTACAATCCCCATCTCCAAGGAGGTGTCGAACAGGTCTGTCAGAAGGCCTGCCAACAACTCAGCAGAGCTTGTAACACAGTCTTTGTGTGGAATGTATCACCAGATTTTTAACATATGCATTTTGGACCTCTGCTCATGAACAGTGTTACTGTGATTTTCTTAATCTGTCCCAAACGTTGATTTCCCCCATCAGCCGCACCATTGCATGCCACATGTGTGGCAACACATTTCAGGCAAAATGTGAAAAAATGACAGCTGTACTGTTCATAAGGAGGTATGAAAAAATGGCAATGTTGAAAATCTGAAGTGAAAATATTAAAAATTCTCAAAGTTATGACTGTGCATGGAAACTGCACACTGCGCACTCGTAACAGTCATTTTGTGGAATTTTCTCACTAGATTTTCAACATAGGCATTTTGGGACCTCTGCTCATAAACAGTGTTACTGTGATTTTCTTGCTTTGTCCCTAACATTGATTTCCCACAGCGGCCACGTCATTGTGCGCCACTTGTGTGAAGACACATTTTGGACAGGATGTGAAAAATGAGAGCTGTACTGTTCATAAGGAGGTGTGAAAAATAGCAATGTTGAAAATCTGGAGTGAAAATATTATAAATTTGCGAAGTTATGAGCATGCATGGAAACTGCGCAGTGCATGCTCTTACCACAGTCATTTCTTGGAATTTTCTCACCAAATTTGCAACATAGGCTGTTTGGGAGCCCAATTCATGAACAGTGACACTGTTGTTTTGTTAATTGGTCCCAAAAGTTGATTCCACACAGTGACTGCAAAATCACCTTTCAGGACTGAGTAACCAAATGACTGTCACTGAATTCATGAGATGGGGTTCCAAGAACCCCATGTTGAAAATTTGTTGCCAGAATTTGAGAAAATGACCGAGATATCCACATAAGTTGAACAACCCCATTTATGCCATTATACAGCTTACCGTCATTTCTTCAGTTTGTGGTTGGCTTTGAAGAGTGCAGACGTGTACCCAATCCACCAAAGATCATTGCGTTGGGCTCGAGAGGTAAGTATGGGATGAGGGGGGTATGGGGAGGTGGGGTATGCAGAGGGTGGGCTTGAGTTGGGGGAGGGGGCACCAAACTTGATGAGGTACTTTTTTAATTTTACAGGTTTAAAAAAAACAATGTGGGAAGATTTTCTTTATTTACAGGTGGGTTGGTATGCTGGGGTGGGCTCCTAGGGTGCCACTTGAGTGTTTCTTGTGGGGGCGCTGTAGCTTGTGGGGACCGGGCACCTCCATTGACACATACATAGTGTTGGGGGGTGCATGAGCCAAGGGGGATTGGGCAGCCCCTCGGCACACAACAAATGGGGGTAGTATGCTGATGGGGATTGAGCTCCCCTGTCAGCAAATGAATTTAGGAGGCACATGCCAACAGGGGGATTGGGCAACCCCATCAACTTTAATGGGGACTGTGAGGGGTGAGCGGCAACAGCCATCACCAAGCAAAATGAAAAAGAGCAGGGACATTATGACAACAGGAATTGGGCTACCCCACTGACAAATGAACTGGGAGGGGGCATGCTGACAGGGAAACTGGGCACCCCCATCGGTGTTCACGGAAACTGTGAGAGGCAGTGGCAAAGCCACTGCCATGTTTATTGAAATGGGACACCAAAAAAGGCAAGCTGCAATTTGTTGCTGCAGTCAGGGACCACCTCAACAGCAAAAACAGCTGACTGTTAATGATGGGGCACTCCCTGATTGCAGCAACAAATTTCTTTCAACTTGGTGGCAGGCTTCTTACCTGCTGTCATAGACAGAGTTCTATGCTATTGATGCCACAGATCCCGGCCAGAAAAAACAGTGGTGCCATTGGCCGCAGCAGGACCACACTTCCAAAACTTTCTTCTGCTCTCCCAGCAACCACAATTTGTTGTCTGTGTTGCACGTGCAAGACAACATAATAATGATGCAGGGGAAGACGGGGATGACTGGTATATAGCTAAACACAGGACTCAGACTAAAAGAAGATGAAAAGCACTTCTGCCAACACTAACTACAAACTCTTTTGAACCAGTAGTAGCCCTTACCCACACTACAGAAATGAATGACACAAATAATATACCAAACAAGGGTAGAGTAAGAGGTATAACAGAGGAGGGGGCAGTTAACATTGATCAAAATAGTGGGCCTACTGACCAGGAAATTAGTTTATTACTTCAGGGTAATCCAACAGGCAATGAAAATATAGTAAAAGGGATACCCTGGGAGACAACATCAGCAATAATAAATACAAGAAATGATGGTGCTAGTGGTGGGGCCAAAGCATTACAGAGCCAGGTCAATACCTCCATGGGAAGATTACCAACAAGGGAAGAAATACAGGCTGTCCAACATAGTAGGGACTTTGCTGTAATAAGCGATTCAATACTAAAATATGCAAATTCTATTATTAGTAGGGGTAGGAAAAGCACCATTAGTGTCTGCAGTTTGTCAGGAGCAGGGGTAAGAGATGTGCTGAAGGGATTGAAGGGCCACTTGAGTAATACATCAGAACCTTTAGTGGTGCTGTATTTAGGCACTAACGATATTGGAAACGAGAGTATTAGTGAGTTGCATAGGGCCATCAAACACATTGCTACAGAGATATGAAACAGGAAAAGGGAATTAGTAATCTCTGGAATCTTACTAGTTCTTAGAGCAAGTGGGGCAAGGTATCAGGAAATAAGAAGACTAAATGAATGGTTGAGGGACTGGTGTAGAAATGAGAGTCATAACTACATGGATAATTGGGAATCTTGTAATGGGAAGCAGCATTTGTAAAGATTTGATGGGTTACACTTAAATAAAACTGGAACAAGAATGTTGGCTCAAAAAAATCACAATTAAAATATTGAAAACTTTAAACTCCATAAAGAGGGGGAGGAGATATGAAATGGAGACAAGAATGACAAAGCAGTGGTTGAACCAAGGGTATACACTACAGAAACAAGTCTCCCATTAAAAGCACTACTTTTGAAAGCACGCAGTTGAAGAAATAAAAATAATGTTTTAAATATATTTTGCAAGATGAAGAGATTGACATTTGTTGCGTCACCGAGACGTGGTGGAATAGTAAAGACTGGGATAGAAACAACCAAGGCTTTCAATTGTTTTGTAAAGATAAAGACACAAGAAAGGGGGGAGGTCTGACAATATCTATAAGGGATGGTATAGAGGCAAGATTAATCGAGGATGATAGAATAGAACCTCATGAACAAACGTGGGTGGAGACAGTACCACGACAGACAAGTAAGATTATGATGGGATTATGTTATAAGGCACCAAATATGAATATAGACAACTGGGTGGGGTTCATAGAGGTCCAGAGGTCAGTGTGAAAAGGGTTCCATAATTTTGCTTGGGGTCTTCAACATTCCAGGAATTAACTGGGAGACTAAATCATCTGTAGTAAATATGGAAAAATACTTCTTGGACCTGCTAGAAGACCTAGGACTTACTAACTGTGTTACTGATAAAACAAGGGCTAATAATATCCTGGACTTGACGATAATAAATTTGGATGAGGTAGTATGTAACAGTATAGATAGGGAACCCCTTTTGGGGTCAGATCATAACATGATACAATTTGAAATTAACCTTGGCAGGGTGAAACAAGCAGAGGTAATTAAGATCAAGTGATATAATAAAATCAACTATAGTAAAATCAATGACTGCTTATGGTCATGGGACTGGAAAAGTAATTATGCAGGAATGTCATTAAGTGATAAATATGAACCGACTATAGGAAATATTGCATAAAGGTTTGAATGACTTCATACAATCAAAAAAGAAATATGACAATAAAGGCAGGGTACCCATTTGGTTTACAAAGAACATCAAAAAGTCCATTAGGTGAAAGAAATGACCATAGCAAATAGCCAGGCAAAGAGAAACTGCTGAAGTATGGAACAACTTTAGAGCAAGGGCTAAGGAGTGTAAGAAATTAATAAGGAAAGCAAAAAGGAAGCAAGTCTATAAATTAGCAACCAAAACAAAGGAAAACAAAAAAGCCTTTTTTAATTGCATTAGGGGACTAAGGAACGAAAAGGTACAGGTTGGCCCAATCAAGGTGAATAATTCTTTAATATTTGAAAGTAGTGATATAGCCAATGAGCTGAATAAACACTTTATAGGGCTTAATAAACCTAGAGATAGTGAGTACACTACAAAAAATTGCCAGGCAGGACCTAGTGGCATTTACGATATCAGTTAAAGACATAACTAACAGACTTAAGTCTCTTGACCCCAACAAATCAGAAGGGCAGACAAAATACAACCTGTTAAAGAACATTGCAAAACTAATAGCACCTCCTATAGCTGATATTTTTCAAGACTTGCTGTATACAGGTGTAATAATTGAGGATTAGGGTATGGCGCATGTGATACCCATTTTTAAAAAGGGGGACAGAGGACTAGTGGGAAATTACAGACCAGTTAGCATTACACCAATATTATGTAAGATGGTGGAAAGTATAATAAAGGACAGACTTGCTAAATATCTTCAAGAAATGGGACAATTGGATCCATTCCAGCATGGGTTCAGGGAAGGAAGATTATGCCTCACAGGCTTGAATAGCTTTTTGAGCCAGTTAGTAGGGCCATGGACCAATGGATGCCAGTGGATGTCTTATATATGGATTTCTCCCATGCTTTCAACACAATATCACATAGGAAATTGTTGGACACACTTTCTGAAATTGGCAGAGACTCCCACATAAATAGGTGGCTAGCTTCCTGGTTGGAGAACAGAAAGCAGCGTGTGGTAGCACGAGGACACATGTCAGATTGGGCTGATGTGACAAGCAGGGTGCCCCAGGGGTCTGTACTGGGACCCATACTTTTAACATATTTGCGTCATCATTAACATGTGGAAGCACTACATAGATCAACAGATTTGCTGATGATGTAAAAATGGGGCATTAGTAAGTGAAAACATGAATGCTTTAAACTTCCAGCATGAGATACAAGAAGTTGTTAATTGGGCAAATAGGAAGGAGCTTGTATTTAATACTGAGAAATACAAGATAATGCATTTTGGAGATAAGAACATATGAGCCACCTATTTCTTAAATGGGGAACAACTGGGTTCTGTGGATGAGCAGTGAGACTTGGGAGTTATTATAACAAGTGATTTGAAGTTTGATAGACCTTGTGGAGAGGTATTTAAGAGAGGGAATCAGATGCTGGGCTGTATTGGGAGGAATTTAAAAAGTAGAGATAGGAGGGTGATGATGACATATAGTTCATTTGTGAGGCCTCATGTTGAGTATTTTGTGCGGTTCTCAGCTCCTCAAGGTAAGACACTAATGAATGGGTTGGAGAAATTGCAGAGAAGGGCCACAAGAATGGTGAAAGGGACTGGTAGTCTGACATACACTGAGAGACTCAGAGAACTCAGCATCTATGCTTTGGCATATAGGAGGCTTGGGGGGACCTATGCCTGATTTACAAGGCTCTACATAACCCTGATCTGTGGGAGTGTTTGTCACTTACGGATAGGGATGGTGTAAAGGTAACCAGGGGACATCAGTATAGGCTGAAGGGGGAACAATATAGCAGTAATAGGAGGAAGCAGTAGTTCAACTAAAGGGTGGTGGAAGAATGGAATACGCTTCCATCTGATGTCATACAGGGTGAAAGTACTGAAATATTTAAAAGAAGACTTGATATTTACATGACTGAAGAAGGAAGGATTGAGCATAGGGGATGTTAGAGTAATGGTCATGTCCTTGTGGCCTCTTAAGGCTTTGGACTTGAAAAATTCCTATGATTCCTATGAAAAGGTGATCCAATGGCGTACTGCAACACCAATAGCACCTGTCTTTAGCCTATCTTACTTCCCCTGCCAGAACAGGTGACCCACAAGTAGACTGCCACACCAATAGTGTCTGCCTTTATTTTCCCTGTTAGAACAGGTGACCCAAAGGTAAACTGCAGGACCAATAGTGTCTGTCTTTACTTCCCCTGCTAGATGAGGTGACCCAAAGGAAACTGCAATACCAGTAGTGTATGTCTTCAGCTTTTCTTTATGGTCCCTGCCAGAATAGGTGACCCAAAAGTGGACTGCAGCACCTATAGTGCCTATCTTTACTTCCCCTGCTAGAACAGGTGACTCTAAGGTAAACTGCAGTACCAGCAGTGTCTGTCTTTACTGCCCCTGCCAGAACAGTGACCAAAAGCTGGACTGCAGCACCAATAGTGCCTATATTTACTGCCCCTGCAGGAAACGGTAACCCAAAGCTGGACCACAGCACCAATAATGTCTGTCTTTACTGCCCCTGCCAGAACAGGTGACCCAAAGCTGGACTGCAGCACTAATAGTATCTATCTTTACTACCCCTGACAGAGCAGTGACCCAAAAGTGGACTGCAGCACCAATAGTATCTGTCTTCATTGCCCCTGCCAGAAGAGGTGACCAAATGATGGACCACAGCACAAATAGTACATGTCTTTACTGCCTCTGCCAAAACAGGTGACCCAAAGATGGACCAAAACACCAATAGTGCCTATCTTTACTGCTCCTGCCAGAACAGGTGACCCAAAAGGTGGACTGCAGCACCAATAAAACCTACTGTATCTTTACTGCCCCTAGCAGACAGGGAGATCAGGTAATAAAATACTCAAATATGATATATATCTGTATATATTAGATATTTCTCACAAGCGGTGTTTGATTTTATGACATCACCAGTGGCCTAGCCACAAGTGATGTCATAAGGTCAAACCGCATGATGGAGAAATATCAGTGATATTTTTCCTAGGGCCATCACATATTCAATTTATCCAAGGCTTGTTTTTCATTTGAGCTTTTTAAAAAAAAAATGTTTTACTGTTGTTGTTTTTTGTGTCATTTTCCATATTCTTTTGGATGGCTGACTGGGGAGGAATGCATGTGGCATGTGACACTTTTGCATGCATCAAGCATCCTGATGTTAGGGCGGTTCAGTGAAGGTGCTTGAACTAGATGGTGTGTAGTGCAAACAGGGTGCAACTTTTTCAACAGCCTAGGAGTGCAGCCTTTAGGTCGGTGTGAGCATCAGAGATGTCCCTATTGTAGAAGGTTACAGTGGGTGTTGGTGGACATTGTTGGTATGGGAAGGCATCTGACTGAGGTTGCTACTGGGGACAGAAACATGACAAAACACGAAAAGTGAGATATTTGTGGCATGTTTTCAAACTGTAACTTTTTGTCACAATTTATTGATTTTAAAAGAAAAAAGAACAAAGAGTAATGGAGGGGGAAATGAAAGTGATGTGACAGAATTTGAGGTGAACTGAAACTTCTTAGTAGGAGCCAGCACGTGAGTGTACTTTTCAGTTCTAAAATTAGAACTGTGCTGAGCTTGCTGCAGGCATACCTCTCAACTGTCCCTGATTTTCAGGGACGTGATTTGTCTAAAAATTTTACTCTGCCCTCCTAAAATTGTGTTTCTGTGACTAAACAGTGGGGTTATAAGTACAAAATAATATCAAACATAAAAGTTACAGACTTGTTCTTTCTTAGTTTATTTTTTTAAGCCTTGTCCCTGATTTATGAGGGGAGGTTGAGAGGTATGGCTGCAGGCTTCCACCAAACAGGAACTACAGTGAGAATATTTTTGTTCCTGGGGACCTACAGTGAGAATAATTTGACATGGGTTCGAGGGGCTGTAGGCACACCAAAAAGGAGCCATAGTGGAGGTCACAATCCTGTGCATTAGGCTGAGAAACAAAGCTAAGAAATGAAGGAAACCACTATGGCTCTCTAAAGATGTAGCAGAGAAGGTAAGGGCTAAAAGGTTGGGTTTCAGAAAATATAAAGTTACGCAGAAGGAGGAGGATAGGGTAGTGTACCAAAATAGTCTGAAGGAAGCTAGAAAAGCAGTTAGGAACTCAAAGGCTCAAACAGAGGAAAGATTAGTGCAGACGGTAAAGAAAGGGGACAAGAGACATTCTATAGGTACATCAGCGACAGAAGAAAGTCCTGGGGGGAGGACTGTATGGCTCAGAGAGGATGATGGGAGTGTGTGGAAGGAGATCTGGGAAAGACAGAAACACTGAATAAATACTTTTGTTCAGTATTCACTGAAGAGGGGGAGGGACAGGAACCACAGCTGGGAATCACAGACAGAGAGGGAGGGAGGTGAACACCGTTCCATTTACAGAAGAGAGTCCTGAAGGAGCTCACAAAACTGAAGGTAGACAAAGCAATAAGATCAGATGGCATACAGCTCAGGATATTAAAGGAACTGCAGATGGAGTTAGCAGAGCCTCTGGCAGCCATATTCAATGAGTCACTCAACACAGGAGTGGTCAGTCCCAGAGGACTGGAGGAGGGCACATGTAGTCGATCATCACAAAAATGGTATCATGGAGGAGGCTGGAAACTATAGGCTGGTCAGCCTCACAACAGTAGTTGGCAAGATCATGGAGGTTCTGCTTAAGGAAAGTATCGCGGGACACTTGGAATTCAGTGGAGTCCAAGTTCCAAGGCAGCAGGGGTTCACAGCAGGAAAGTCATGCCAAATGAATATGATAGATTTTTTTTTTGACTGGGTAACGAGGGAAGTGGATCATGTTGGAGCTTTGCACGTCACCTACCTGGACTTCAGCAAGGCCTTTGACACCGTCCCACATAAAAGACTGGTTAAGATGGGTATCTTGCACGTGGGATACAAGGTGGTAAACAGGGTGAGTAACTGGTTAAGGAACAGGAAGCAGAGGGTGGTGGTAAATGGTATCCAATCCGGAGAGAGGGAAGTGACCAGTGGGGTACCTCAAGGATCAATCCTGAGGCCAGTCCTTTTTAATGTCTTCATTAGGGACATTGTGGAAGGGCTAGAAGGGAACGTTTGTCTGTTTGCAGATGACAAGTTTCGCAGCAAAGTGGACACTCCGGAAGGGGTGGAGAGAATGAGGAGAGATCAAGGAAAGCTGGAAAAATAGTCTAATATGTGGCAACTGAGGTTCAATGTGAAGAAGTTCAAAATCATGAACCTGGGATGCAGAAACCCTGGGGAGGGCTACGGGATGGGGGGAGTTGCTAATGGTCACCAGGGAAGAAAAGGATCTTGGGGTTATCATCTCAGATGACTGAAAGGTGGCCAAGCAGAGTGCTAAGGCTGTAGGGAGTGCCAATGGCATGTTGGGATGCACAGGAAAAGGCATGATAAGCAGAAGAAGGGAGCTAGTGATACCACTGTACAAAACACTAGAACAGTAAGGCCTCATCTGGAATGTTGTGTACAGTTCTCGAAGCTGCATCTTCACAAGGACATAGACAGGATGGATGTGGTTCAGAGAAGGGCGACTAAGATGGTATGGGGCTTGCATCAGAAGACATATGAGGAGTGATCAAAATAACTCAATATGTACAGTATACATAGGAAGAGAGGAGGGAGCGGTGAGCCATGATAAAAACCTTCAAGTATCTTAGAGGCATTAACATGGTGCAAGTGGATGGCATCTTTCACTAAAGGAGAAGTACAAGAATGAGGGGGCACAATATGAAATTGGAGGGAGGCAGGATAAGGGGAAATGTGAGGAAGCTGTTTTTTTCACAGAAAGGGTGATGTATACATAGAATAGCCCGCCACAAGAGGTGGTGGGAGCAAGCACAGTGGGGGGATTTAAACATGAATGGGAAAGGCATAAGTGCACCCTAGAGGTGGGAAGGTGAGGCTAAAGCTGATGACCAAATAGGGTCAGCAGCCACTAATTAACATAGGGTAAAATGGCAGACTAGATGGGCCACATGGTCCTTATCTGCCATTGATGTCTACGATTCTATGTAGATTCAGAGGAAGCAAACATATTACTGATATGTGCCCTTAAGTATCCTCACAAGTATTGGATATACTGTATATCTATATTAGTAGGGTGGTACCACCACTATAGTTAGGGTTGAGTAGGAAGGTTTTACCATGCCGAGCGACAGTGGCTATGGAGACTTCCCCAACAGCGACAACCGCAGTGCTGAGTGTCGACAATGCAGTGTCGGGGATGCCTCCTGTTTCCATCACACTCCCATACCCCCACACACCCCGGTCTCTAGGATGCCAACTCCAAGTCGGAGTTGGACTGGGGGGGGCGGGGGCGAAATATCCTGTGAGGCAATCTCCTGGCCATGCGGAGACCATCATAGCAGCAGGTTGATTTTGTCCAAATCCTGTCGCTGTGGTGGTCTTCGCTGTCTGGGTTTCGATGCGGCGACGATATACTGAGCATGAGTTTCTATGTTAAACTTCAAATTGTGGACTTTAATAACTTTGCAACCATTAAATGGATTTGCACAAAAACTTTTCATGTGTGGTCTCCTTTGGTAGATCTCTTGACATGCCAAGTTTTGCGTATGTCTGATCAGCAGATTTTGAGCAGTGCATAGTGAAAAAATGTGGACATTTGCAATTTTTTGCTATTTTTTGCCATCACCCTGTGGGCGAATGGTTTGGAATTTTGATCTGAACTTTTCAGGATAGAAAGTGTCCCACCCCCCAAGCTTGTCTGCATTGGTTTGGTGAAGAAATAGTAATCTGTTTTAAAGCTACTGAATTTTAAAATGTTAGCTTCTCCTCAGATAACTGTTTTGGATAGATGCATGGCACAAAAAAGGACTTTGCTCTGGTAAACAAGGATCCTTGTTCTTGAGGGCCAATTCTTGTTCACCACCAAAAATTCCTTTTCTCATGAGCCTCCATCTTGTTTTTTAATTTTGCTCGCAGAAATCTGTCATAACTCTGCCCAGTGATGCCTGTCATAGACATCAAAGTATGGTTTGTGCTCATCGGGAGTTGATGAGCTGTTCTGTGTTGTTTGTGGCACTTGTATGCCCTTAGAATTATTTTTTTTTCTTTTTAAATCCTTTTTTGTCACTTGCCAACTTTCTTTTTCACTATTCGTTTTTCGTCATGGCGAAAAGGAAATCGACTGACAAAAAAGGATTTTGCATTTTGCTGACTAGATATCCCCTTTTCATGACCAGACAGACCATGAATCCTTGTTCGCCAGCCAATTTCTTTTTCCTCATGACAAACAGGGATGGTGAAAAAGGAATTCTACTGACAAAAAAGGATTATTGTTTGGGCCATCTGGTCAGCAGATGGGACATCTGATTGGCAAAATGGGAAATTATTTTTCGCCAGCCGATTTCCTTTTTCTCCATGAGGAGTAGGGATGGCAAAAAACAGACAGGATGACAAAAAAGGATTTTTGTCAGGGCCATCTTGTTGAAATAAAAATGTTTTTTGGACCATGTGGTCCTGAAAAATAAAGGAATCTTCTGTATGCACTGTAAATAGAAGTCATGTCTAGTGGCAACCCCCACCCTCAATCCCCATATGTTTATTTTTTTATTGCTAATTTTTAATATCCATCTATATATATTTATGTATATATTTATTTATTTATTTATAACCCCAGACCCCTTTTTGTGGGTGGGCGCCAAGGGATGTAGGCTACCAGTTGATCCCTGATGTCTAGTGGTACCCTGCCACCTCCGATTGCTATTTTGCCCTTATCGGGTGGAGGGGGGTTGAAGGCTCTCAGTTTATCTGTGGTGTCTAGTGGTACCCCGCAATCCTCCAATTGCCACTTTGAGCATATCATTGGTGGTCAGTGGCTTCCCCCTACCGTCCCATTTTCTTCTTTGCTGAAAAGAAGAAAACTGTTCCTAGATGTCCTTTTTTTACCTGTAAAACAAAAAGTCCATCGCTGATCATGCCCACACTCAACCACCCACTGTGCACCCACCTCCCACCCATGATGTCCCCACAAACCACCATTCACCTACAAAGATCCCAGGTTCGAGACCTGCTCCATCAGTCAAAGACATGTTTTGCTGCTGGAACCGGTGACTACAATACAAACTAAGTTACATATGTTTCATTGAGGGGGTCAACATTTTTGCATAACTCAAACGTTTTTTGTCATTTTCACCCTGAATTTTTAAGATTACCTTTTGGGGACCCCACCTCATAAACAATATGTCTATCATCAGGCAATTCCAGCCAGAAAGCTGATTTCGTGGTCCATTGGCAAACGCACCTTTCCAGTGGGATTTGTGTAACAACAGTCATATTGTTCATGAAGTGGGGTCATAAGAAGGCTATGTGGAAAATTCTGGGTCAAAATTTGAAAAAATGACAGTGTTATGAACATTCCTTGCAATCTCACTATGCATGCCCATAACTATTGAAATTTTTAAAATATTTTAATCCCATATTTTCAACATAGCTTCGTTATTACCCCACCTCATGTATGTGATAGCTGTCATTTTTCAAATCCTGACCAAAATGTGTCAACAATGTGGGGGGGGGGGGCCTTGTGCTGTCCTATGCTTGTCAGGCAATTTTTTTAGCAACTGGATCTCACCTGTTTTCTCTATAAACCATACAGATGATTCACTGACAAAGTATGACTAGTTGACTGTCTTCTTCATTTATATAATTACTGTAGAACTAGTTATTTTAGAAACATAGAAACATAGACTTTGATGGCAGATAAGGACCACTTGACCCATCTAGTCTGCTCATTTCCCCACCTATAAGCTGCAGATCCTAGTTAACCAACAGCCTACTTCTTTCTACCCCCCCCACCAGAATTGACATATGTCTGTCCCATGCATTCTTGAAATCCCCCACTGTTTTTATCCCCAACAACCTTCCCAAGAAGGCCATTCCATGTGTACACCACCCTTTCCATGAAAAAATACTTCCTCACATTGTCCCTGAGCTGTCCCCCTCTATCTTCAAATTGTGCCCCCTGTTCTTGCACATCTCTTTCTCTGAAAGATACTACCCTCTTGCACTTTGGTAATTGCCTTGAGGTACTTGAAAGTTTCTATCATGTCATCCCTCTCCCTCCTTTCCTTGAGGGTATACATATTAAGCTCCTATGGTATCTCTTCATATGACTGCTGGTGCAAACCCTGCACCATTTTAGTTGCCCTCCTCTGGATTGCCTACATACTGTCTATGTCATTGCGGAGATGGGGTCTCCAGAACTGCATGGATTACTCCAGATGGATTCTTACCAACTGTTTGTACAGAGGGATAACCATTTCCTGTTTTCTACTGGAGATGCCTCTCCTTATGCATCCCAGAATCCCTCCGGCCCACCTAACTATCTTATCACTTTGCTTTCTATCTTTATGTCATCTGATATGACTACCTCCAGGTCCCTTTCTATTTTTGTTGTTGATAGTACCTCCCTCAGTTGTGTATTCTTCCCCTGGGTTTTTGTTTCCCAGGTGCATTACTTTGCACTTCTTTGCACTCAATCTAAGTTACCACACTTTTGACCATTCCTCCAACCTTGCCAAGTCTCTTCTCATCGTTTCCAACCCCCTTGTGTAACAACCCTGTTGCAGATCTTTGTGTCGTCTGCAAAGAGGCATACTTTTCCTTCCAGTCCCTCTGCAATGTCACTTATAAAGACATTAAAAAGGACAGGTCCCAGTACTGAATCCTGTGGTACCCCACTAGTAACCTCCCTTTCTTCAGAGTGGACTCCGTTTACTACTACCCTCTGTGTCCTGTTGTTGAACCAATTTTTTACCCAGGCTACCACCCTGGGACCCAATCCCAAGCTGGCTAACTTGTTTGTTAATCTTTTGTGTGAGACTGTGTCAAATGGCTTACTAAAGTCTAGGTAGGCCATGTTCACAGCCCCTCCCTGGTCTAATACTTTGGTCACCCATTCAAATAAATCTATTACATTTGTCTGACATGACCTTCCTACTGTGAATCCATGCTTCCTTGGGTCCTGTGCCCCACTGGCCTCTAGGTACTGAACAATTCTTTCTTTCAGAAGTGATTCCATCATTTTCCGTACCTCTGAGATCAAACTAACAGGTCTGTAGTTTTCTGCCTCTGCTTTGCTCCCACTTTTATGAAGAGGAATCATATCTGCCCTCCTCCAGCGGTCAGGTACCACACCATCCTCTCATGATTTGTTAAAAAGGGTAGTTAGTGGTGTCACTAGCTCTCCCTTAGTTGTTTTAAAATTCAGGGATAAAGCCTGTCAGGCCCCATTGCTTGGTCCACCTTCAGTTTTAGGAGCTCTTTCAGGACACCTTCCTTTACGAATGGACTGATATCGATCCCCCCCTACCCAATCCAGAGTGCTCCTGTTAATTGGTTTAGGTACCTCCCCCTCCTCTTCTTTTGTAAATACTAAGCAGAAGTTTTCGTTCAGTATCCCTGCTTTTTCACTGTCACCCTCTGCCCGCCCACCCTCCACTTTATTAAACCTCACTATCCCTTCTTTGGTCTTTTCTTGGCTCCCTAATGTACCTATAAAATGTTTTATCCCTCTTCATAACTGAGTTGACAATCTTTTCCTCAGTTTGGGCCTTTGCTAGTCTGACTGCCTTCCCCGATTCCTTCTGCTTTAACCAGTACAGTTCTCTGTCCTGCTCCTTCTATGTTTCTTTATACTTCCTGAATGCTATCTTTTCTTCCTTAGCTTCCCCGCTATCTCTTTTGAGAACCATAGTGTTTTTTTTTCCCCTCATTTTGATTTATTTGCTTCACACAAAGGCTTCTTTCCTCTGTGATGGCAGTTTTGATTTTTCTCCATGGTTCCTCCACCTCTCCCTCTTGCCTGATTGCCAGTGTTTTTCTGAGGCACTCTCTCATATTGCCAAAGTCAGCCCTCCTAAAGTCCAGTACGTTCACTATTGTATGGTTTGACTCTACAGCTGTGTTTATTGTAATCCACACTGTTTGGTGGTCACTTGTTCTCAGATGGCTACCCACTTCTAAATCTGAGATCCTCTCTCCATCCCTGTTTGAGAGTACAAGGTCTATGATTGCTCCCTCTCGAGTGGGTTCCAACACTATCTGTCTGAGGCATGCCCCCTGTAGGGCATATAGAATGACCCTGCTCTTGGATGTGGCTGCAGCAAATGTGCTCCAGTTAACATCTGGCATATTCAGCTCCCCATCAACAATATCTTCTCTTTTTCTTCCATCCTAAGGATGCTTTCTATCATTTCCTTGTCCATTTCCTCCCCCTGAGATGGGGGGTCTGTATACAACCCCCCGTATGGATTGTGGTGCCATTTTCTGTCTCCAGGGTGAACCACAGTGCCTCCTCCCCTCCCTGTTCCATTGCTTTGATCCCTTACCTTATGTAGAGAGCTCCTCCTCCTCTTTTACCATCTCTGTCCCTCCAGTGGATTATGTACCCTAGTATGTTGATTTATCAGTCATTTTTCTCTGTGTACCATGTTTTAGTGACTGCCACGCTATCCAGGCATCCCTCTTCCATCAAGGACACTAGTTCAGGAAGCTTGTTACCCAGACCATGGGCATTGGTACTCATTGCCCTCCATTTGTTGATGGCCTTACCCTGTTTTGCCCCATCCCTGTCCTTACTGTCTTTGTCTTTTTCTCCATTTATCCCTGTCCTTCTCCCTATGGACTTGTGTATCTTGGTGTTTGCCTGGAAAACTACCCTATTTTTTTGTGAAGGGGTGCTGGGTTTGCAGTTGTGCAGAATTACATTTTGGCGGTGATTTGGAACTTTTCTATACTGGGTACATGTGGTGATGTCATAAGAAGGCTATGTTGAAAATTTGGGGTCACAATGCTTAAAAATGGCAGAGTTATGACTGTCACAATTTCGCTACACATGCTTGTAACTTTGGGAATTTTAAATATTCTAAGCCCAAATATTCAGCATAGCTTTCTTTTTTCACCACCTCATGTAACACACAGCTGTCGTTTTTCAAATCATCTCCAAAATGTGTTTCTGCACCTGCGCTGTGGATTGGCATTGCACTTGTTTGGAGTTACGTTTTGGCAGGGATTGAAAAAGTTTCTGCACCAGGAACATGAGGCGGGGTAATGACATGGCAATGGTGACAATTTTGTGACTGCTGTGATATAACTGGAAGTGCAGGGGCTGGAGGTCCCTGCGCTTCCACAGCTAGATACATATATGCATCTATGAAGAAATGGGAGCACAGGGTCCAGAGGACCTTGCACTCCCACAGTAAAAAAAAGGATATGATTATCCTAAATCAAAAAAGTAAGGAAACAAATTGCAAACAATTCCAATAATGCATTAGTTGGGGTTAAGTTGACAAAGGCAGGGAAATGTGGCATTAGGTTTTCCAACCCTAATACCCCATTTCCCACCCTGCGCAGACCCACAGGTGGGGGGGCCGGGGAATCTGTCTTGGGGACATCAACCCTAATGATCATCCCTTTCTCTTATGCTGTACCCATGTCACCTTATTTCCTAATGGAATGGGGTGAGTGTTAGTGTTGACGTCCCTGAGACAGACCCCCCCCTCCCCATGCCTGTCTCCTGATCGGATGAAACATTTTTTCCCCCCAGTTGTTTAACCAGGAGTAGCACACTACACTGAAAGCTTGTTTACAGGTGTGACCTGGGAGCACACAGAAGTTATGTGGCTTGCTCAGGGTCACACAGTATGCAAGTGGGAGCTGTGAGATTCAAACCCAGGTTTCCAGATTTGCAGCTCAGAGCCTCCCTAACTCTGCTGAACTCCTAGAACAATAAAAAGCAATGGACTATCTCTGGCATCGGGCTCAGGCAACAGGAAACCAAGTTGACATACAGAACTACAAATGGGCTTGAAACAAATGCATAAAATCCATCCGCCAGAAGAAGAGTATATACTACACAGATGCACTCACAAACACCTGGGGAAAGGGGACCTCCTTTTGGAACAATCTTAAAGAAGTTATTGGGAAACCATCTAAAACTTCACCTACAATGTTGGACATTGATGGGGTCCTAACTCTGGACCCAACCAGCATTCTTCACCTGCCCCCTCCTTCCTAACCACCACCCATTCTACTTCAAAGCAGTCAGGATGCATGAAGCCTGCAAATATATCTGCAAGGCAATTGCCAGACCCCAAACAAGTGGGGATTCACTTGACCTCAAACTGCTGTCCCTTACTCTTGATGAAGTTCTCTCACCATTAACAAAGATCTTCAGCTTCTCCCTCACCCTTGGTCAGTTTCCAGACTGATGAAAATCTGCCACCGTAACACTGGTTCATAAGAGTGGGGACTGGGCTCTCCATGTGAACTATCAGCCCATCTCCATACTTCCCCCTCTCTTTCTAATTCTCTCGAATGCATAATAGCTGACCAGCTCATGGAATACCAGGACAAACACATCTTGTGCCCACAACAGCACGGCTTCAGAAAAGGTCACAGTGCTGCATCTGCCCTTCTTGAATTCACTGGTGCTATCCACAACTCCCTGGACGATAGTCTTCTCACTGGGTTGGTCTTCATAGATCTGACCAAGGCATTTGACGCCATCTGCCACTGCCTATTAATCACTCAGCTGCAAATCGCTGGGCTCTCCCAAGACTCTACAACGTGGTTCAAGAGCTACCTGGAAAACCATTCCCAAAGAGTGAAAATAGATGACGTCCACTCCTCTGCAAGACCTGTTCACACAGGAGTCTCCCAAGGATCCATCCTTGGGCCACTCCTTTTCAGTCTCTTCCAGAATAGTCTTCTGCAATCCTCTAAAGAACAAATCCTTCTCTATGTAGACAATGTTGTTATCCACACCACCCACAAGGACCACCACTGCCTTCAAAACAATCTACAGCTTGGTTTCACTGCAATTGAAAACTGGTTTAGTCAGCATAAATTGGTCCTGAGCTATAAAAAAACAAGTCAATACTCTTCTGCAGCTCACACAACAAACACAGGTCCCAACCCCTCTCAATTACCAACTGCCTTAACACTACCCTGGAACAGGTTACATCATTTAAATATCTTGGAGTCACCTTAGATGGTAACCTATCATATGGCTCACACATACATAATCTTGCTAAAGCTACAAATACACGCATCGACCTTCTTTTCAGGCATAGGCAATGCCTCACCGCAGATGCCTAAGGATTGCAGTGCAGAGCTCAGTGGTATCACTAATCGACTATGGCTTGATCATTTATGGCTCTGCCTCTGCCACCACCCATAGGTGGGTATCCTTGGCATTAAACAAAGCCTGTAGGCTCACCACTGGATCCCCTGTCTCATCCACACCTGTGACCTATATGCATAAACTGGATGGCTTCAACTTTCAAATTGGTTCAGGTACCAGACCTGCCTAATAGCGAAAAAAATGACGATGGATCTTGCACACCCAGGTGCCCAAGCACTCTTCCAGATGGCGTGGAATCCACAACCCACAAGGGGCTCTGAATATCAGCTTCTGCATACCCCTTGTAGCCACACCTACCGAGGCAAAGATGCTTTGCTCATAGAGCACCCAGCTGGCTAAATGGGCTCAGCAACATCTCCTCACTGCCTAGGCCAGGCCCATTCAAATCGAACTCCGTCTGCTCCTTTCTGCCTCTAGCACCTGTGACTGTCTATCCTAATCTGCTCACTTCAACCTAGCACTTAATACCCCCATCACCTCCTCCAACATTCCTCCCCCTCCTTCCTTCTCCACCTCTTCCCCTCCCATCACCTCATGCACTCTCCTGTTATCTGACAAATTACTCTGACTGCACCTACTACTGTTGTCCATATACAGCCTCGTAGCACCTTATATCCTGACTTTCCCTCTGGCATTTAGCACCACCTAAATTGTATGTATACAATGGCTTGGAAATGGTATCACCTAAATTGTATGTATACAACTGCTTGTAAATGACTCTAACCCCTTGATCTCCCCCATTGTTCAAATTGTCTTGTCTCATACATACATATTGCATTCAGGCAATACAAAAAGACACAGGCAGAAGGGGATGGGGAGAAGTACCAGGAGAAGCAAAGGGAGGCAGGGAGGTCAGTAAGGGAAGCCAAAGCTCAGACAGAAGAACACATTGCAAAATCAGTGGGTAGAGGGACAAAACCTTTACAGGTACATAAGTGAAAAAGAAAGGCAAGGGAGGATAGTGAGACTGAAGGGGAGGATGGGGGCTGTGTAAGGATGACAACAGTAAAGCTGACATATTGAACAGGTATTTCTGCTCAGTCTTTACTGAGGAAGAGGAGGGTAATGGGTCTGAATGGAGTACAAGGGTGAGAATGGTGCAGAAATGGACCCAAGTCCCTTTACACGAAAGGGTCCTGAAGGAACTGAAGTAATAAGAGTTGATAAAGCAATGGGGCCAGATGGGGTGCACCCAGGGTCCTTAAAGAACTAAGAGAGGTGGTGGCTGAACCTCTTGCTATCCTGTTTAGCCGATCACTAGAAACAGGGGAGGTACCCAAAGACTGGAGGATAGCAGATGTAGTCCCCTTATACAAAAGTGGGAACAAGAGGAAGCGGGGAACTACAGACCAGTCAGCCTCACCTCGGTAGTGGGGAAGATCATGGAAGCACTACTGAAGGAGAGATTGGTGGAACATCTGGTTGTCAATGGACTACAGGACCCAAGGCAGCATGGTTTCACCAGGGAAAGGTCATGTCAGACCAACCTCATTGAATTCTTTGACTGGGTGACTAGGGAGGTGGATCAGGGGAGGGCAGTGGACATGGCCTATCTGGACTTCAGCAAGGCCTTTGACACTGTGCCACATAGAAGATTATTGCACAAACTGGGGAATATGGGTGTGGGCAGGACAGTAGTGTGGTGGGTAGGTAACTGGCTGGGCAGCAGGACACAGAGGGTGGTGGTAAATGGCTGTCACTCCACAGAGGGAAGAGTGACCAGTGGGGTACCACAGGGATCAGTGCTGGGACGGTACTATTCAATATCTTCATCAGTGACATTGCACAGGACCTAGAAGGCGAATTTCACTGTTCGTTGATGACATAAAGCTCTGTAACAGAGTAGACACACCAGAGGGTGTAGACAGAATGAGAAGGGACCTGCAGAAACTTGAAGAATGGTCAGGGTTTGGCAGTTGAAATTCAATGCAAGGAAGTGCAAGATAATGCATATAGGGCACAAAAACCCTGGCACAATATATCAGTTGGGGGTGAGGATATAGCATGCACCAAGCAGGAAAGGGATCTTGGAGTTATCATCTCTGATGACCTCAAGGCAGGAAACAGTGTGACAAGGCAGCAGGTAAAGCAAATAGGATGCTGGGATGCATAGGCAGGCATCACCAGCAGGAAAAGGAGGTCATAATTCCACTATACAAGACACTAGTGAGGCCGCACCTGGAGTACACTGTGCAGTTCTGGAGACCTTACCTACGTAAGGACATAGACAGGGTAGAGAAGGTTCAGAGGAGGGCAACAAAGATGGTGCATAGATTGCATCACAAGTCCTATGAGGACAGGTTGAAGGCACTGAACATGTACTCCCTGGAGGAGAGGAGGAGAGGGATATGATAGAGACATACAAGTATCTTGAGGGAGGAACAGGGTGCAGAATGCACTATTTTTAAGCGAAAAGATGTTCCAGGACTAGAGGGCATGGGATGAAGTTGGAGGAGGACGATTCAGAGGAAACGTGAGGAAGAATTTCTTCACAGAACGGGTGGTGGACAAGTGGAACACCCTGCCAGAGGAAGTGGTGGGGGCTGAAACAATCACGGGATTTAAGAATGCATGGGATAGACATAAAGGAATTCTGGAGGTCAGGGGTAAGGGGCAACAGACTTCCTGGAAAACATAAACTGAACTTACAAACTTAAATGGGCAGACTGGGTGGGCCATAGGCCGTTATCTGCCAACACTGTCTATGTATCTATGTACTGTACTTTAACTGACGTGGAACCTTTGTAAAAGAGCCTTGGCTCAGAGGTACTTGTAATCCTAGACATAAATAAATAAAAAAAAACCATCCCTGGTGCGACCTGGGAGCACAGGGAAGTTAAGTGACTTGCTCAGGGTCACACAGTATGTGAGTGGGGGCTATAGGATTCAAACCCAGGTCTCCAGATTTGCAGCTCAGAGCCTTAAACCACTGTGCTATACTGCCTCCCTAACATGTCACATGACTGTGCATTATTCCACAATGACTGCACACCTCTCAGTATGACCGCATGCCTGAACTACTTTCCACACCACAAAACCTTCTAACCAGCAGTGATCACTCCACACCTTCCACAGATAGGCTCACACACACACACACACACACACACACACACACACACACACACGTACACAGCTGGCACACTCAGGCTACTACACACAGGCAAAGGTTAATAAATATACCAGTCCTATAGTATAAACAATCATGTGCTTGATCCTGCCATTATTTCTAAATAAATGATAACTGAAAAATCTAATCACATGGATCCTGGCATTTTGTTAATGTAGAAACTCTTTCACTTTTATGACTATAATGTAGTGTGACTGAGCGGCAGCAATAGTGGTAATTCACATGACGGCACATCTGTAAAATAAACCTCTCTCTGCTAAACATATAACAAAAAACCTTTTGTGTGTATGTTTAATTGACTTAACATTCTCTGTTAGAAGACGATGTATGTATGTAGAGGACAGCCATCGTGCAGCACTTTCACTTTTATTGTTCACATGTAGCGTTACCGAGTGGTGTCTATAACAGTAAGTGACATCCTGGCAGAGGTTTAAAGTAAGTTCCTGTCTGTTTGAAAATCGAAGAAGGAGTGTGTATTTTATGTTGTCTTTACTTTATTTTTATAAAAGAAGACACCAACTGCACCTAGAGGAGAGCAAGTGGAGACTGAGCGATTCAGTGACTTCAGAAAGCTTTGCGGAATTGTGAGAACACAACTCTGAACACAGTCAATCAGTCAGCGTGAGCAGGGAAGAGGAGAAGCTGAAGCTTGTTTTCCATTGTAACCTGCTGGTTATAATGGCAAATTATAACCTATGAAACATAGAACATAGAAACATAGACATTGACAGCAGATAAGGACCGCTTGGCCCACCTAGTCTGCCCATTTCCCTACCTACAGGATAAGCTGCAGATCCTAGTTGACCAAGAGCCTATTTCTTCCTACCCACCACAAGAATTGCCTTATGTCTGTCCCATGCATTCTTGAAGTTTTAGACCCCACAACCTCCTCAGGAAGGTCATTCCAAGTGTCCACCACCTGCTTTGTGAAAATATACTTCCTCACGTTGCCCCTGAGCCTTCTCCTCTCTATCTTCAAATTGTGTCCCCTTGTTCTTGCACATCTCTTTTTCTGAGAGATGCTACCCTCATGGACTTTGTTGATTCCACTGAGGTACTTAAAAGTTTCTATCATATCCCCCCTCTCCCTCTTTTCCTCAATGGTATACATATTAAGCTCCTTTAGTCTCTCCTCATATGGCTTCTCTTGCACACCCTGCAGTATTTTAGTTGCCCTCTTCTGGACTGCCTCCATCCTGTCTATGTACTTGTGGAGATGGGGTCTCCAGAACTGGACACAGTACTCCAGATGGGATCTCACCAACTGTCTGCACAGAGGGATAACAACTTCCTGTTTTCCGCTGGTGATGCCTCTCCCTATACATCCCAGTATCCCCCTAGCCCTCCCTACTGTCTCCTCACATTGATTGCCAACCTTAAGGTCATCTGATATGATTACCCCCAGGTCCCTTTCCATTTTTGTAGTTGCTACTGCTCTCCCCCCCAACTGTGTCATCTTCCCCGGGTTTTTTGTTTCCCAGGTGCATTACTTTGCACTTCTTTGTACTGAATCCAATCTGCCATACTTCTGACCATTCCTCTAACCTTGCCAAGTCCCTTCTCATCCTTTCCACGCCTCCTTGTGTATCAACCATGTTGAAGATCTTTGTGTCATCTGCAAAGAGGAATACTTTTCCTTCCAGTCCCTCTGCAATGTCACTTATAAAGAAATCAAAAAGGACTGGACCAAGTACTGAACCCTGCGGTACCCCACTAGTAAACTCCCTTTCTACAGAGTGGACTCCATTTACAATTACCTTCTGTGTCCTGTTGTCCAGCCTATGGTTTACCCAGGCTACCACCCTGGGACCCACTCCCAGGCTGGTTAATTTGTTTATTAATCTTTTGTGTGGGACTGTGTCAAATGTGTTTCTATGTTTCTATTCACATCAACACTCTGAAAGTGGACCTTGGCCACATGACCATGACAAGGGTCCAGTAATGTATATAAATGTGTCTGATCTGTTATGTGCCTACATGACTGGAAGGGGAGTACTCAGAGCCCGGGGCTCTTTCTGACTTTGCCTGGGAGGGCCAACATTTTGTCCATGAGAGCTGCAAGTGCCAGTGAAGGCCGCAAAGGACTGCATCTTGTATTGTTGAGCCTAGGCATTTTTAGGGATGATTTGCTGCCAAGTGCAAGTTCTGAGTTGAAAGAGCCTAGAGTGTTACAGTGAACAGGTTACTGCCAAGTGCAAGTGTTTTGCATCAAGAGTTTTCTGTGCCTGTTTGCTAACCAGCAAAGTCTGAAAAAAAGTGTAGTGAACCTTGCCACAGCTCAGTCCAGTCAAAGTCATTGTAAATGGTAGTGAGGCAAACCTTGAACTCAGTCCAGTGTCAATATGTGGTCACGGGGTGTAAAGCCAAGTGTCAAGCATCATATGGCCTTGTATAACAAATGAAACTGAAGCTCCAGAAGTTGTAAAATAAATGTGCTGAATACATAAAATGTGCTGAATATAAATTTGAAGAGAATACTGTAAATATGCTGAATGTAAAAGACTACACTTCTCACACTGGCTGATCTAGTTAAAAGAGTGATTTCAGGCCAGAAGAGGGGCCCAGCCTACAGGATGTTAAAGTGTTGTTTTCCACCTACAAAAGCAGAAAGACCTTTGCAGTCAGTATTGGAAGCTGGCTGTCAGCTTTGCCAGCATTTTAGCCTTCCGAGATAGATCCTGCATGCTGAAATCACTTGATTCTGACTTGCCTAAGCCTATGAAGATGTCTACGTAATGCAGGGCCAGCCCTGCACCACTATGGGAAAGGACTTGTAAATAGCTCGAGGTGCATGGGCCAGCTGGGGAGACATATGAGGAGAGGTTGAATGAGCTGGATTTGTATCCTCTGGAGACAAGAAAGGAGAGAGGGGACATGATCAAAACATTCAAATATGTGAAGGGGATCAAAAAAGTGTGGGAGAGCTTATTTTCAGGGAAGGTAAATGCAAGTACTAGGGGCATGGATTGAAAGTGGAGGGGGAAGGTTTAGGGGAAACATTTGAAAGTATTACTTCACAGAGAAAGTGGTTGAGCCCTGGAACACTCTGCCAAAGGAGGTGGTGAGGGACAGTACAGTGGAGGGTGACAAGAAGGCCTGGGTCAAACACAAGGGGTTGTCAAGGGGAGTAGGGAGAGCCGGCCCGTCGGCGCAGCGGTTGGATTTCCTCATGCGACGCCGGTGACCCGGGTTCGGGAACAGACTCGGGTTGCTGGAAGGGCTGGCCGGGGGAGAAGGATGGAGCGTCCAGGGACTGCTCTCTCTCCAGGGAGAGGGCGGATGTCGTCTGCGTAACACACCTTAGAGGAGGCCGAGTCACACAGCTACCGGGCGCAGCCGTTGCTTGGAGGCGGGCAGATGTCTAACATCATTGCACGACCCCGCATCCCCCGAGAAAAACCAGAAAAAGGACGGCTGCCAGCCACCCTCCATGAAGCCCGCCACGGCTTCAATTAGCTCCCCAGGCCAGCTCTCCGACCAATTCCCAGTGTCTGCGGCGGCGTTCCCTTGCCCGCTTCTGCAGCCCCGCCAGGGGGGTAAGCCACGGGGTATCGGAGAGCCCGAGGCTGATTTGGGGAGTGGAAGCCGTGGCCCATGACGCCGTCAATACTACCGGTGGCTGACAGCTAGGTAGGCGGCATAAAGACGAAAAATAAAAAAAAAAAAGGGGAGGAGGGAGGAATGTTGGGGGGGGGCAAGTAGGGGGAAGAATGAGCAGACTCGATGGGCCAGGAAGGTCCTTTTTTGACAACACATGTCTATGAATCTATGAATCTAAGGTTGGTAAATTCTGCAAGCTGCAGTAAATCTAAGCTTAAGGAAGCAATCTAAAATTAATCTCCTTAATTCTCCCAAGGACCCAACTGGCCAGCCAACTTACAACTGCACCATCTATCAGGCCTGCAGCATTCTAAGAACTGTGAGTTACTGGGTACACAGGTTGTGTGGGACTGCTGGGTCTTGCACTAGATGGGAAACTGGTACCAGTGTGGGCATTAATGATGAAGGTTCTGCCTTAATGCAGCTAGCTAGTTAGTCAGGGAACTAACTACTCTAAAGGTTGGTGGGTGGCCACTGTAACCACAACTGATTTAAAATGCAAAATGTTCATCTTACCTTCAAAGTAAATCAAATGCTACCAATGTAAATAGCTTAACCTCTACTGCAATTCACCCTTCCTAGCCCACCCCCTTGTAAATAAACTTGTTATTTTGCATAATTCTGTCTCATAAGCATATTATTAATGCCCAGTCATGAATTACAAAATAGTTTGAAATGTGGGGTTTTATCTGTTGGATCATGCTTGGGGTGACATTGTGGTGGTGTGGGTGGGTGTAGCTTCCCAGAAGGCTGTATTATCTAAAGTCTGGACCCACTTAAAGGTGGACTCTCGGTGGAGGCACTGTGCAGAATATTGTCTTGGGAAAGAACCATTTTAATGTTAAAAACAGGAACCCAGGCTCCTCAACCTTGTTCAGGCCAGAAAGACAGGTGCAGTAGCCCTTGGAATAGCACCACCTAGGGTTACAGCTTGGAGGCATCACCAGCGTCACCAAGATCTCCAGTTCACTGTCTTGTGCCAGTCAAAGACCCACCAACTTCTAAGTATTAAGACCCTTAAAATGGCTGCCACATATGTAATATAATGGTAGTGTCTTTTGCTGACAATTGCCGCTCTAAGCTGGTCTACTACTGGTCAGTTAATGTCTGTGGAGCAAGTGTACATGCCCCCTAGTGGCCAAAAGTGGAATGTCTCCAAACTTTATGTCAATTTAAAATGTTTCAGAATAGTATGCATGTGTCTAGACTAGGATGTTATGGTAACCAGTGTCGACTAGGGAGCCATTTACCTATTTAAATTGTTTGAATGTTTAAATGGTTTTACAAACTGCTAAAAGGTTCTTAAGTGACACTTGTTGGTCCCAGGCTTGGCACATGCTTGGTGCAAATGGCAAGCTTCACTGGCAGGGGAGAGTGTAACACCCTCCAAATATGAGGGCTTACATTATGATCCACTGGTCTCCTGTCTTACTCTTGTTGCCGCTCTCACTATGGAGTGCCTCTCTTGCCTAGGGGTCCTTTCCCATTTTCTCCCATAGTTTACTGCCACAGCTAAAGCCCCAGAAAGGTGCCAAAGGCCTCCAGATAGCCCCAGTGTTTTAATTAGCCCTTTTGAGGCTTGGGAGCCGGGCCATAATTCCCTGCTAATCGAGTTGGCAATCTGGTGCTGGTGGGGATCGCATATGCTCACCTAACACCTTTTCATCTCCTGACCACCAACTTTGCAGTCAATAAGGAGACAGTTTGATGGTCCTGGTCCTTGCTTTGGGCAGTGTGGGGACCAGTGACCTTAGTTAGTGCAAGAGAGCCCTCTTTCTTTTGTAAATAGAGAGCACCACAATCTCCACAAATTGGGGGCTCATTAATATTCATCAAAGCCCTCATTAATATTTATGAGCAGATCTGGTTGTGCTCTAGTAGGGCTGTAGGTTTTGGTGGCTTTTGCATGGTGCAAATTGTAAATTAATGTAAAATAAAATGCAGCAGCAACAAGGACACTAAAGGGATTACTACTAAAGGAGGAACCTAAAATATAATGTTATTTCCTGGCTGCACCAGTTTAATGTCAGGACTCAGACAATTATGCCTGTCTGCTGCCAGGGGGCATTTGATTTCAGTAGCAGTGACAGATTCAGTACTGAAGCAAAATGTTTATTCTAGGCAGCGCTCAAAAGGGTTCCATGTCATAATAGTGATCACAAAACAGCTATCGGTATTATAGCAAGGGTATCTTGCCGAAAAGCAAATCGGTGATATATACTTCCAGGCGACACAACATCCAAAACACTAAAAAATGTTTTTGAAGAGGAGATTGTGCCCCCCCAGTCGCACCCCATGAAATTAGATTCTTAACTCTGGGGGGGTGCATATTTGGGAGGGGGCAAAATCCAGATGTCACAAAAATTTAAGTCCCGCTGTCACAGGCAGCAGCAAAATGTCCATGCCCCCAGCCTCTGCAAAAAACTGGTAACCTGCTGCACCAGAGGTGGCCATCCACACCCCCACACCACATGGCTAGCTCAGCAGCAGCAGACACACCAGTACCCTAAAACCCCTTCCCTGTCCCTCCCCTTTCCATTGCTATCCCTCCATTCTGGTCACCCTTCCCTATGCTTGCTGTTACCTAGGGTAGCTACCCTTGTAGGATAGCCCATGGGGGAAGCATTGAATATGAGTCACCCATTTTGACAATCACCCATATTCAGTCACTGTCCTCACTGGATACCTTAAAATGGCACACAAAGGGCTGATAACCACTGGGGTAAATAGGTAAGGAAAGCAAACATTCTGATTGCACCAGAACTTTTGTTTGGGACTGTGTTTGATCAGCAAGGAGACTGTTTGTATTAACAGCCATGTTAGTGTTTCAACAATGACTCAGAAAGCTGGGTTTTATGGGACTTTTGTCAGAGCTCATTGGACATAGCAACAGACTTATGAGGAATCAGCAGTGACCTAATTTCAGGCACCAAAATAGGGAGTCTATAGTGCATTGAGTGCAGTTATTGGATATTCATTTCCTGGACGTACAAGCAGAATCAACTAATAATTGTGGGAGCAGCAAACAGCTAAAGTCAATAGGAAGCCCAGAAGGTCTCTATAAAAAAAGTGTTTTTTGCTATGTGACCAGTTTTGAGCAGGAGCCCTCCACAGCCCTCTGCAAGTGAAATGGGCCTAGCAATTCATGCAAGCTCCTTCCACAGGGGAGTTTTTTTCTCTGCCAAGAAAGAGACAAGTGGCTGCTAGCAGTTCAAGTCACTAGCATGGGGGATGCCATAGAATGTCCTGCAGGACTAGCCAGAGCCTTTCCACATTCTGGAAAACATGGGCCAGTAACCTGATGAAGCCAGCTGTGAGAGAGCTGAAATTGCCTCAGCAATGAGAGTTATGATGAGCCCAGAAATCTCGAAAGGAAGAAAACAATTTCTACAAGACATTTTAATGAGTAAATTGCATCTGCCAAGTGCAACTTTAAGGAAGGCTTTTAGGGACAGCAAATCCACAAAAATAGAATGTGATTGTATGTCAGTGCTCAGAGAGGGTGAACACCCACTGATTGAGTAACCGTGGATGGTCCAGTTCAATTGTATATAAATGTGATTGATGTGCCTCAAGTGAATGTGCTGATAGAAATGAATCGTATGCACCCTGCATTCAATTCAATGCTCAGAGGGTGGACACTGGCCACGTGACCATGACAAGGGTCCAGTAAAGTATATAAATTTGTCTGAACTGTTAAGTGCCTACAGGACTAAAAGGGGAGTACTCAGAGCTGGGGTTCTTCCTGACTTTGCCTGGGAAGTCCAGTATTTTGTCTATAGGCACTGCAAGTGCCAGCGAAGGCCACAAGGGACTGCATGTTGTATTGTTGAGCCTAGAGAGCTATATGGACCATTTGCTGCCAAGTGCAAGTTCTGAGTTGAAAGAGCCTAGAGAGCTACGGGAAATACGTTACTGCCAAAGCGCAAGTTTTGGTGTCGAAAGAGTTTTCTGCATCTGTTTGCTAACCAGCAAAGTTTGAAAAAGAGAAGTGAGCCTTGCCACAAGCTCAGTCCAGTCAAAGTCATTGTAAATGTTAGTGAGGCAAACCTTGAACTCAGTACAGTGTCAATATGTGGTCACGTGGTGAAAAGCCAAGTGTCAAGCATCATCTGGCCTTGTGTAACAGATGAAACTGAAGCTCCAGAAGTTATTAAATAAATATGCTGAACTGTAAATGTGCTGAATATATAAATGTGCTGGATGTAGACTTGAAGAGTATAAATTTTCTGAATGTAAAAGACTAAGCCTCTCAGACCGACAGGTCTGGTTAAAGAGTGATTTCAGGCCAGAAGAGAGGCCCGGCCTACAGGATGTTAAAGTGTTGTTTTCCACCTGCAAGAGCAGAACAACCTTTGCAGACAGTACTGGGGGACAGCTGTCAGCTTTGCCAGGATTTTAGCCTTCCAGGATAGAGCCTGCCTGCTGAAAGCACTTGATTCTGACTTGGCTAAGCCTATGAAGATGTCTAATTGTAAATAATGCAGGGACAGCCCTGTGCCACTATGGGAAAGGATTTGTGAATAGTTCAAGGTTGGTAAATTCTTAAAGCTGCAGTTAATTTAAGCTTAAGAAAGCAATCTAAAATGAATCTTCTTAATTCTCCAAAGGGCCCCAACTAGTCAGCCAACGTACAGCTGCACCGTCCATCAGGCCTGCACCATTCTACAAACTGTGAGTTACTGGGTACACTGGTTGTGTGGGATTGTGAGGTCTTACACCAGATGGAAAACTGGTATCAGTGTGGGCATTAATGATAAAGGTTCTGCCTTAATGCAGCTAGCTATTTAGCCAGGGAGCTGACTACTCCAGTGGTTGGTGGGTAGCCACTGTGACTGCAACTGATTTAAAATGCAAAATGCTTATCTTACCTTCAAATTAACCCAAATACTACTAACATATATAGCTTAACCTCTACTCCAATTCACCCTTCCTAGCCCTCCCCTTATAAATAAACTTGTTGTTGTTTCACATAATACTATCTTGTGAGCATATTATTAGTGTTAAGTCAATAATTACAGAATAGTTTCAAATGAGGGGTTTTATCTGTTGGGTCATGTTTGGGATGGCATTGTGGTGATGTGGGTGGGTGTAGCTTCCCAGAGGGCTACATTATCTACTCTCTAGACCCACTTAAAAGTTGACTTTGCTTGGAGGTGCTGCACAGAATCTTGTCTTCAGAAAGAAACATTTTAATGTTAAAAATAGGAACCTAGGGCCCCCCAGCCTTGTTCAGGCCTGCAACACAAAGGTAGTAGCCCTTGCAATAGTGCCTATGGGTTACACTAAGGAATGTGCTGCTTCTGTGGCATTGCTTCCACAGTTAATTCCTAACTACCATGTATCTGCAAAGTGACTATGCAGAAAGTGCCACTTAAAGTGTAAGATGAAGGGTGTAACAACTATACACTTTCATTGATCAAATGGCAAGGTTGTAGTTCTGATGTTTGTTCTCCTTCAGTAGAGCTGTGCAGAATGATGCATTTTTGAATTTGCAGAATTTCAATTAAATATAATGAATTTCTGCAAAATGTCATGGAATTTCATTGGAATTTTGCCAAATTTTTAAAATTGAGTAACATGGTCTTAATGCAGTTGTCGTTTACACCAGAGCTCTGAAATGTGGCATGTTTCCTCACTGGGTAATAATGTGCCAAAGAGCATGACATTTGGATAGACAGTTTCAAAGTTGAAAACATATAAAATTGTACACTCACCACCACATGTGATCAATGCATCAGACAGGCGTGTTATCTCCTTGCCATGTAACTAACTTTAAATAAAGCCTTCTAAAAATATACTTGTGGTGTCAGCATCAATATGTGGTGGTAAGTGAACAATTGTATTTGTTTTCATATGTGCTTTCTAACTGGTACACCAGTCTAGTGCAAACTCACCAGTGTTTGTACAGTTTCAGTTATACTCAAATCTGTCACTTAATTTTTCGCGTGAAATTTCATGAACATTTTTTTCTGCATGTACCTCAACCATCAATTGGGCCAGATATCTTAAATCTGGCATGATATATTGATGATAGATGGTCCAGCAATGAGCCAAATTTCATGACAATATGATGCATTGTCTCAAAATGATATGTGCTCAATATCTGTCATTTTATTTTTACAGAACATGTAGTTAAAACATTTCATCTGCATATAACTCAGGCACCTTTTGAGCTAGACTTGCGAAAAAATTAGCATGAATAACCTGTTTAACCTTTCTGCAAAGCTTATAGAATCTTCTAAATATGGAGAGAATTGGATTAGAGATTTTAAGTTACAGGTGTTCAGAACTTTACTACGTAAATATTTGCAACATTTTGCGAAAACTTTCAAAAATGTTGATGTTTGTAACTTCTCTGCTTTGCAGGCATAGACTTAACATTTCACATGCATAGCCATAGTCAGTGTATCCTAATATCTAGCACAACTAGATAAATTGGTTTAACAGTTTTAAATTTGCAGCAGAAACAAAACAAAATATTGGTATCATTTTCTCACATATTTATGGTAGCATTTAAATGAAGCATGCAGAATTAGGGGGTCGTGACCTTGGAGAGTCGTAATGACTATGGAGATGATGGGAGGGACAGCGGGCAGTTGAGCGGCCAGGCCAGTGGGGTAAGCCTGAAAGAGTTCCAGACATGGGGAGTGATGAGTAGAAGCTAAAAAACAAGCAAAAAAAAAAACAAACAGTGGGACTAAAGCACCAGATGCAGCAAGTGGCGTCACAAAGCTATGCTGTCACTTAACACACAGTGACTCATTTCTGGCATTTCTTTTTGATGTGAGCTTTTCGTGAAATTAAAACAGTGGGACTAAAGCACCAGCAGCAGCAAGTGGCATCAAAAGGCAATCCTGTCACTTAACACTATGTGACACATTTCTGGCATTTTATTTTTCGTCTGGGTTTTTCATGAAATTTAAACAGTGGGGCATTCACACACACGATAGCACATTTATGGGGCCGGGGCATGTTTTCTTGGGTAATGGTATTGTAATAATTGTGCTGGTGCTTAAACTAAATGTTCAGAAAGCTATCACATATTTTCATACTTGTTACCTAATTTACTTTATTTTTTACATGATTAATGATCTGGAAAATGGTGGACTCTGCATGCTTTCATTACAGGTGAAATTGTCATGCCAAAAAACACACACTGCAATTCAAGTGTTATCCACACGGCATTTTGAAGACCCAAGATTTAATTACAGGAACGCATGCAGTGTCCACAGACTTGGTGACCACAAGACATATTGCATAAAATACAGTAATGAGTAGGAACCTAAACATTTCTATTGCTGAAAGCATAATGGCATTGGGGGTGGGTGGCCATTAGGGAGAGGTGGGGAATCTGGTTTACCATTCTGAGACTCAACAAATACAGGATAAAAAAAATTAACATCACAAAGAAAACATGAACTTAACATAAATGTAATACTAGTATGTAAGAAAAATTAAATATGGCTTAAGAAAATAAATAAATGCAGAGATTTGTTTCTTTTGGGGGAATTTTGTTAATCTTAATTTTTCTTGATCTTGATTCTTGAACCTCATAATGGTAAATCTGATTCATCACTTACCATAAATGTTCCACCATCCCACACCATTATGTTTTTCACAATACTAATTATTTTGTTGTTACTCATCATTACTTAATCTTAGGTAATAATAAGTCATGTGGTTTCCAACTGTATGGACAATGTGTGCTTTCAGCGCAGTTGAAATTGTGCTGCTCAAAAGCCGTCTTCAAGACACTTTTATTGCAGCATGCATAATGGCACAACAGTTTCACCTGTAATAAAAGCATGCAGCATCTGTCATTTTGCAGACCATCAGTCATGTAAGACATAAAGTAAATTCACCTTCATGTAAGAAAAATTGCAAATAAAACATTACCTGAACATAAATTACACACTTAGTCTGCATCAAAAGAAAAACATTAATTAAGAAAAAAAAATTAAACCAGAGGAGACATTAGGGGGGTTTAAATTTACATCCAAAATAATTTTTTAATGGGCCAATGGGAGCAGTTGCTGACCACCACTGAAATTACGCAGAAAGCTGTTCATCTCCTTGTTCTGCCCCTCGATACAAGAGATACTCTGCATTGCTGTCTCCACCACCATTGTCATGGCCTCTACCCCCACCCACAGCATCGACAGGTCTGCCATGGTCACAGGATGCTGTAATGGGTCTTCTTCCATGGGAGCTGCTGCGGGACCCTCCACCTCTGCTGACTGCATTTCCCTGTGCCACCAACAATGCACAGGCAGACGAGGTTCTTCTGCCATACCTGCAGGAGTGGCTGCTACCTCCTGCAGCTTGGCCCCCCGCTTGGCCTGGTGGCGAAAAGTTGGATGGGTTTGCTGACCACCAGTGCTGAGGTGCTCACCCTTGCACCCCCGATGGACCAGCATATTGCACAGTTTGCAATGCACAACAGTGTGGTCTCCAGAGAGGCTGGTAAAGAACTCCCACATAGGAGAGCTCTGTGCAGGGCCCAGTACAGGTGGTGGAGGGGCACCAGACACCACTTGTTGTGCTGCCGATGGTGGAGGTGCAACAACCTGCTGCTGCTGCTGCTCATCCTGCTGCTGCTCCTCCAGCTGCTGCTGTACCTCCTGCTGTCGCTCTTCCAGCTGCTGCTGTACCTCCTGCTGCTGCTCCTCTGGCTGCTGCTCCTCCAGGTGCTGCTGTACCTCCTGCTGCTGCTCTGGCTGCTGCGACTCCAGCTGCTGCTGTACCTCCAACTGCTGCTGTACCTCCTGCTGCTGCTCCTCCAGGTCCTGCTGTACCTCCTGCTGTTGCTCCTCCAGCTGCTGCTGTACCTCCTGCTGCTGCACTCTGGCTGCTGCTCCTCCAGGTGCTGCTCTACCTCCTGCTGCTGCTCTGGCTGCTGCGACTCCAGCTGCTATTGTACCTCCAGCTGCTGCTGTACCTCCTGCTGCTGCTCCTCCAGGTGCTGCTGTACCTCCTGCTATTGCTCCTCCGGCTGCTGCTCCTTCAGGTGCTGCTGTCCCTCCTGCTGCTGCTCTGGCTGCTGTTGCTTCTCCAGCTGCTGCTGTACCTCCTGCTGCTGCTCCTCTGGCTGCTGCTCCTCCAGGTGCTGCTGTACCTCCTGCTGCTGCTCTGGCTGCTGTGACTCCAGCTGCTGCTGTACCTCCAGCTGCTGCTGTACCTCCTGCTGCTGCTCCTCCAGCTGCTGCTGTACCTCCAGGTGCTGCTGTACCTCCTGCTGTTGCTCCTCCAGCTGCTGCTGTACCTCCAGCTGTTGCTCCTCCAGCTGCTGCTGTACCTCCAGCTGCTGCTCCTCCAGCTGCTGCTGTACCTCCAGGTGCTGCTGTACCTCCTGCTGCTGCTCCTCCAGCTGCTGCTGTCACCTCCAGCTGCTGCTGTACCTCCTGCTGCTGCTCCTCCAGCTGCTGCTGTACCTCCTGCTGCTGCTCCTCTGGCTGCTGCTGCACCTCCTGCTGCTGCTCCTCCAGCTGCTGCTGTACCTCCAGGTGCTGCTGTACCTCCTGCTGCTGCTCCTCCAGCTGCTGCTGTACCTCCTGCTGCTGCTCCTCCAGCTGCTGCTGTACCTCCTGCTGCTGCTCCTCCAGCTGCTGCTGTGCCTCCTGCTGTTGCTCCTCTGGCTGCTGCTCCTCCAGGTGCTGCTGTATCTCCTGCTGCTGCTCTGGCTGCTGCGACTCCAGCTGCTGCTGTACCTCCAACTGCTGCTGTACCTCCTGCTGCTCCTCCAGGTCCTGCTGTACCTCTGCTGCTCCTCCAGCTGCTGCTGTCCTCCTGCTGCTGCTCCTCTGGCTGCTGCTCCTTTCAGGTGCTGCTGTACCTCCTGCTGCTGCTCTGGCTGCTGTGACTCCAGCCTGCTGCCTCCAGCTGCTGCTGTACCTCCTGCTGCTGCTCCTCCAGCTGCTGCTGTACCTCCAGGTGCTGCTGTACCTCCTGCTGTTGCTCCTCCAGCTGCTTCTGTACCTCCAGCTGCTGCTCCTCTGGCTGCTGCTGTACCTCCTGCTGCTGCTCCTCCAGGTGCTGCTGTACCTCCTGCTGTTGCTCCTCCAGCTGCTGCTGTACCTCCTGCTGCTGCTCCTCTGGCTGCTGCTCCTCCAGGTGCTGCTGTACCTCCTGCTGCTGCTCTGGCTGCTGTGACTCCAGCTGCTGCTGTACCTCCAGCTGCTGCTGTACCTCCTGCTGCTGCTCCTCCAGCTGCTGCTGTACCTCCAGGTGCTGCTGTACCTCCTGCTGTTGCTCCTCCAGCTGCTGCTGTACCTCCAGCTGTTGCTCCTCCAGCTGCTGCTGTACCTCCAGCTGCTGCTCCTCCAGCTGCTACTGTACCTCCAGGTGCTGCTGTACCTCCTGCTGCTGCTCCTCCAGCTGCTGCTGTACCTCCAGCTGCTGCTGTACCTCCTGCTGCTGCTCCTCCAGCTGCTGCTGTACCTCCTGCTGCTGCTCCTCTGGCTGCTGCTGTACCTCCTGCTGCTGCTCCTCCAGCTGCTGCTGTACCTCCAGGTGCTGCCGTACCTCCTGCTGCTGCTCCTCCTGCTGCTGCTCCTCCAGCTGCTGCTGTACCTCCTGCTGCTGCTCCTCCAGCTGCTGCTGTACCTCCTGCTGTTGCTCCTCCAGCTGCTGCTGTACCTCCTGCTGTTGCTCCTCCAGCTGCTGCTGTACCTCCTGCTGCTGCTCTGGCTGCGGCTCCTCTAGCTGCTGCTGTACCTCCTGCTGTTGCTCCTCCAGCTGCTGCTCCTCTGGCTGCTGCTCCTCCAGCTGCTGCTGTACCTCCTGCTGTTGCTCCTCCAGCTGCTGCTGTACCTCCTGCTGCTGCTCCTCTGGCTGCTGCTGTACCTCTTGCTGCTGCTCATGGTGGAGGATCTGTACTGCAGAGCTGGCTGTGCCTGCAGTTGAGGGCACCAAACTGGCCCTATTTAATCTAACTGGGCAGACAAGGCCGCCTCACATCTGTGGTCCCCACTGGCCACTGCTTTGCCTGCCACACCCTCAATCCAACTAGTACTAGTAACTTAACTGTACCGAAAATAAAGTACACAAAAAAAAATTTTTAAACAAAAAAAAGCCTGTAGAATCAATTGAAACTTACTGCACTACCTATCAAACTAAATCTCAAAAGGTTTAAACAAAAAATAAGTAAAAGCCAGTTAGTATTTTAGCTCTGTGACCAAGACAGAGAAACACAGCCTGCAGTACAGATCTGCACATCTCCTTCTGCAGGAGATAGTGAAAGTATGCCTATTTAAGTTCCTCACTGAATCACGTGACCTGCAGACCTGCAGAGACAGTCAGGCATGGGACCAGTGTAATGCTTATTACCAACTTCACCTTCTCAAACTACAATTCAAAGTGACCCCAAAGTGGTCAATGAGAAGTCCATTAAGGCAAATTTTGACATTTTAATGAAAATGTTGCATAGTGATCCATGAACTCGAAGTTGACAACTTTGGGTTCACTACACTTGCAAATTTAAACTTCTCTGCCTCTCTAGCTTTGATGTTGAACCTTTGTAAAAGAGCTCCTAGCTCAAAGGTACTTTGAGACATCAGGAAAACAAATAAAAACAAATGAAGTATCACTACTTCATTTAATAAGCTGGGCTGAGCTTTTTACAGTCCTGCTGTTCCTCTCTGGGTGACTATCCCCACTTCTCTTTTGGCATAACCAGACCGACTCAGCAGAACTACTAATCCCACTGATATCCTCTTTGTTCTTTACATTGACAAACTCCCTTAAAACATAAGTCACCTACTCCTTTTCCTATTGACTTACCCTGTCGTAATAGCCAGATTTCTTCCTTCCTGCTGCTCCAGACATTATCTTCTCACATTACATCTTTTTGAATATCTTTAAGTCCCAGGCTTGCATGAACAGCAGGCTTCCTGGATCATAAAATTACTGGATGTGATCCATAAATATCCTGCATTCAAGTTGGAACTGTTGACAATCTGTGCTTCCTTGCACCAACCTGGTGGTCTACCACTGTTGTACTACCCCGCTCAGCTGTCCATTTCTTGTTGAAACTGTCCGTCTAACTCCTGAACCTGTTGACCCCCTACACTACCTGCCTCTCAAACCAATATCCTTTAATTAGAATCCCCCAGATACAGCTGAGTGAAATTAGCAAATTCCAGTGTTATGGAATTTCTCATGGAATTCTGCAATTTTCACAAACACTCATGGGATTTGACTTTAAGTGCAGATGTTATTTGGCAATTTCTGGCAGCTAGCAATTAATACAAATGACACACACAGTCTCCTTGTAATGTGCAAGAACCTGCCAAATGTAATGGCATTGCATTCTCTCTAGTTTTAAAGTTTCAGGGGTTTATAAATGTGTAGTATACATTCCTGTAGAATTTAATTTTTAAATGTGAAAGTTTGATTACTTTTAATTCAATTCCATTTAAAGCTTCAAATATGAACTTTTTCAGAAATGGCCATGTTTTGTTGTAGTTTAAATGTTTCAACTCTGGTTAAATTTGGATATGTTGTTTTAAAATTAGAGAGAAACAACTGAAATGTAAATTTTGCAACATGTTTGTCAGGCTATCATTTGAAATTAGAAATCTGAAACTATGCACATATACAAATATAGTGATGACATGTATACCTGTCAAACTGTGTAATATTTCAATGAATACTATCAAAAGTATTCTAAAATTACAGAAAATTAAATTTTAGCAAAATATTTGGCTACCTATAACTCAGTTCTCATTGAAGCTTGAGACTAAAAACATGGTGCAGATACCCATGCGGTATCCTTCTGTAAATCTTGAAATTATGGAGAAATTTGGATATTTATTTATTTATTTATTTATTTGAATTTTGGTAACTGGGTGGGCCCACTGAGGCAAGATCTCTTTTTCAGGGGTGGCCCAAGAGACAGGTAACAAGGGAAGTAGAAGGAAGTGTACACAGACACCTAAGGACAAGTAAAAGGGGACTGTGCACAAACACTTCTTCGGCGTTAGCATATAAAGCAATTAACAATTCAAAAAGTGCAAATAAGCAGTGGAAATAGATAATTAAAGACAAAATATTAAATAAATCATCAAGTTCATATGAGTGGGGGAAGTTTCAGTTTCCTCCTAAAGTATAGTAGGTTGGAAGTCAGCCTACAGCGTAACAGAAGAGAATATGAGCCAGAGGGAAGGGTTGGGAAGATAGTGGGGAGAGCAGGGGTGAGGGACAAAGGGAGAAGAGTGGGAAGGCAGTAAAGGTATCACAAATTAGTGACAGCTGCAAGTAGGAGGAGGAAAGAAGATTCCCTTGTAGAGGCTATTAAAGTGAGGAAGAGAAGTGTAGGAGAGTAATTTGTGTGGGAGTTAGTTTCATTTTTGAGGTGCAGCAAAATGGAAGGCCCTGTTGCCTATGGCTAAGCGGGGTTTGGATATACTTAATATGGGGAGCTGAAAGGATCTAAGTGTACTAGAGAAGGATTTCAGTGTGAGGAGATTGGAGAGGATGGGAGGAGAGGAAGGAATGTGGAATAGTTTGAAGACAGTACATAGTACCGGGAAATCCATTTTGGCCTTGAAGGACAGTCAATTCGATACACGGAGAACATCGCAGTGGTGTGCCTGAGAGAGGGAGTGGGCCATAAAGTGAATAACTCTGTGATAGGTCTGCTTAAGTTTGGCCTGGATAGGGGTTCTGGCCAAGTGAATGATAAGGGACAGCAAAGAAGAGCCCAGTGAAAAGTGTTGTTGAGGTAATGGTCTTTCGAGCATGGGGTGAGAGATAGGGGGCAAAGCAGTATAATAGACCAAGTTTTTGATTTGTTACCTTGATGACATTTGTTGTGTGTGATTCAGGGGATAGATACACATCCAGAGTCAGTCCCAGGTATATGAAGGAGTTCACTTCTTCTAGTGGCTCACCAGAGGAGGTGAGGATTACCAGGGGGAGCTGTGAAATTATATCGAAAGAGGTGTAATGGAACAGCATGGTTTTAGTTTTTTTTTTTAATTCTGGACTAACAGATTCTCCTTGAACCAGTATTCCAGCTTCTGGAAATCATATTGAAGGTCAGTCTTAATGGAGGCGACATCGGTGTTAGACCTATATAGAATGACATTGTCTACATTCACTGTAGCAAGATCGAGGCCCCACCACAGTTTATAGGCAACTCATTGATGAAGATGGATATTAGGAGGGGCACAAGGATTGACCCTTGAAGGACCGCATTAGTGATAAGAGACAAGGAGGAGTGAACACCAGACCATTTAACACTTTGTAACTTACCGGATAGGTAGTTAGACAACCAGGTCAAAGAGGTGGAGTGCCAAGACAGTGGAGCTTAAAGAGAAGGAGTGGGTGATTAACTAGCTCAAAGGCCTTTATAAGGTCAATAAAGACTGCCTCTGTGGCCTGTACAAGATCCATGGCCTGATATAAATCTGAGGTTACCTTCAGAATGGTGGATTCAGTCCTTTGTGATTTTCAAAAGCCATATTGATGTTTGGTGAGGGCACTGGTTTGCTTGAGAAAAGAGCACAGTTGGTTGTATATAATTCTTTCCTGTATCTTGGTGATAGGACAAAGGTTAGACATAGGTCAGTAGTTCCCAAGAAGGCTAAAGAAGGATAGGAAAATTTAAAAGGTGTCAGCATGGTTCAGTTGGTAACACATCCACCTCTGGACCAGAAGGTCATGGGTTCTTGACCCACACCGGGATTGGACTTGCACCTAAAACAATGCTATCATCCGAGTGCAGTATTGAGGGTGCTTTACTGCTGGGATGTGCCATCTGTCAGATGAGACATTAAACTGAGGTCCCTTCAAACCATCCTGGTGTTGTCCTGGTGGGTGTCCAGGTGGAACTAACAGAACCCAGGGTACTCTTTGCAAAGAGTAGGGGACATTCCTGGTGTCAAGGTCAACATTCCCCTTCCCATAAACCAGTTCATGCAATTGTTCAGGCTGTATGTGGGTGTTGATGTGCAATATCACTGCCACTAAACATTCAGTCACTTCACTATCATTCTAGCGGTGCTTGTAAAGTACTTTGGGATACACTGTGTATGAAAAGTGCTATATAAATGCTGATTCTTCATCTTCTAAAATTATGGCCACCCATAACTCCAAACTCTTTCAATCTACAACTCTGAAATTTGGTACACTCTTGTAATCAGTTAGGTATTGTTAACATTCCAAATGTGTGGTTATTTGGATGCATACTTCTAAAATTATAGTGAAATAACTGAAATTTAAAAATTGACCAGGTTCCACAGAATTATCATGAAAAGTCCACAAAATTCTGTGGAATCAGAATTGTCATTCCACAGGCATTCTGCAGGCAGAATTTTATATTCTGCACATCTCTATCCTTCAGAAATCATTCCCTTATGCACTTCTTGCTTAATAAACATGCAATCTAATTATTAATTGCTATACAACTACACTGTTTACTTATACAATAAAAAGCATTTACATAATTACTTATTGGCTTATAACAGTGCTTTATCCCCAGTCTGCTGTGTGTAGTGGTGGTGGGTGGCACCAGATCCTTAGCAATTACATGCCCTTCACACCAGCTGAACAGGGTGGCAGCAATGGCACCATCCTTCACACCAAGCTACCCCTGCCCTCTGACTATGCAATGATGCCTGGGGGGCATGGCAGTGAATGCAGGCAGACTAGTAGGTCCCCTGTCTGGAAAACAGCAGTACTGGGATGACCAGCCATATCCCACAATTCCCCACTCCACATAAAGTGCAGGATCCAATCTGCTGGTGGTCATTCCATCTGATTGGATGGCTGCTGTTGATCACCTGGCCTGGTTATGCACATCTGACACATTCACTGCCACCTGTGTGAATAGGGTCTAATATTAGATTGCATGTTTAGTAAGGAGTAAGTTCATGAGGGACTGGTTTCTGAATGAGAACTTACATTACAGCTACAGTACTGGCATTTGGTAAATATAAGTGTGCACACTTGCAAATACATGTTACCTTGGCATTAACTGTGAAAACAGTATAATTATTTCCTAACCACAATATTGTTACAGTGCCAATTAGTAATTATGAAAATGAAATATGTTTGTGTACTGTTTTATATCAATTCACAATATTAGACTGCATGTTTATTGACCAGTAATTCATGAAACACTGGAATACAGACATGGAACATCATCTAAAGATTGTCCATGCTGTGCATTTAACTATAACAGACAAAAGTTGCATTGTAATCATATTTTAGTTACCATTCTGCTTACACTGTGAAGTTTTTATGTGTGATTACCTTTTAAATAAATGTCAGATAGACACAGACTGTTAAAACAGTGCACAAGACCTGCATTCATATGTAGTTACACTAGTAAGAACAGATTTAATAATGTCAAAAGCACTAATATGGTAGCTGCACAATAGAGTTGCTGTCACAATTTACAAGGGCTATTATATTTGTAGTTGCCCTTATAGGAACAAATTACATAATGCCAGAAGAGACACAGTGGTAGTTGCACAATAGATATTCTGTTACACTTTGCAACAGCTATGAGATGTGCACTTACACTTGTCAGAATGAACTGATTTGTGCCCAAAGGGAGACAATAGTAGTTGCACATGTATGCAAACTGGGTAACAACACTATGCACAAATGTGAAACTATTTAACAACTGCATAGTAGTTACATGTAACTGTACAGCAGTTACAGTACAGTTACAGTATAGTTATACAGTAGTTACAATGTAGTTATGGACACTTAAAATAAAGTGTTACTGGTTTACCTTGCAATCCATAATTGTATAAAAATAGCCAGCCTGGGAGTGCTGAGGGTTGAGGCGCTGAATGCCACACCTCACACCATGCCGACAACCCGAGTTCAGGGAACAAGCCTGGGCCATTGTGAGGTCAGCAGGAGAGAAAGGATAGAGCAACCAGAGGACTGCTCTCCTCTCTCGGGGGTCCAGGGCAAGCCCAGCATTGCAGTGACCTCTGGTGGTGACCAGAGGTACTGCATCGCCAAAGGCATGTAGAGTGGGATGCAGAGCCATGACAGGATGTCCCCTGGTGTCAATGCACATTGATAGCTCCATCTGGGTGGTGGGGGAGAGGGAACAACCTAAGCAAGAAAAATCCCTGTCCCCAGGGATAGGCGATGGCACCACCTACCTCTTGTCACACTCCACTGGCTGGACTCCCTCCTCTCCTGTGCTGAGTCCAGCCTGGTCCAAATTGTAGATAGAGCACCCTGGGAGGATAGATTAGCCCCATCTTGGGGTGCTCAGAGCCGGGGGGATAGCTGGGCTGGTGCCAGGATCAGGGAGGAGTTTCAGGCCCTGAGGTAGAGCTGGAGGAGCAGGTGGATGCTGGAGATAGTTCCCCGGGGTGTCAGAGCAGAAAAAGAGTTAAAAAAAAATGATTGCATGAAAAATCTCTAATTATCCTTCAAACTGTATATTGAAAAGAATTACTATAAAGCTAAGAGGTGCTCTAACTTACTTCCACTGTAAATGTATATGACAAAGTCCCACTGGAGCTGCCTACTGTACCCTGTTTATAATAACCGTTGTGTATATATACAATATACAGAATAATGCATGGGGAAGTGCAGTTTGTGAGGATTTTATGCATACCTGAGGTGTGTGATGCCCCATAAACCCCGAGGGTGAAGTCCAGTGGGTTTATATGGGCATCACACACAGTGGGTGTGCATAAAATCCAAATCACCTCACTTTCCTATGTTTTTATTTTATAAATTTACTGGTTATTTCTGCCTTTCCAATTCATTTGGATGCTTAAAACAGGTTGTGGTTGCCATTATGTAACTATTTTTTGTACTGAGAGTTTTTATTTAACACTGTGACCATTTTTGTTTTCCTGCCAGATTGCTGAGAAGGGTGTTTCTCGCACTGTCAGTTTTCTGTGAGGAGCTTGAGTGGACCACCAGCACGAGGACACTTTCTCGGGGAACAGCTGGGGGAGACCCACACTAGTTTGCAGTAACTGTGGTTAAAGGAACTCCATAATTCAGAAGTGTGGGTGCTGCTGGTCGCTCACTAGAATTTTTACAAGGGGTGTTCTTTTATTGTATTCTTTTCCTTTGAAACAAAAGCTGGGAGGCCCCCAGAAGCCCAGAGGTTATAGAAGCTCTAAAGTGTGTTATAGGGCTTATTTGGAAGCAATATAACTCATATCAGAACTCTTCTCCACCTTCCCTTGCTTAAAATGATGATGTGTCAATGACAGGCTTGTGAATGACTGCACTCAATGCAAAGAAGTGCACAGTAATGCACCTGGGAAACAAAAATCCAGGGAAAGAGTACACAATAGGGGGTACTAACAACAAAAAAAATGGGAAGGGAACTGGGGGTAGTCATAGCAGATGACCAGAAGGTAGGCAAGCAATGTGAGAAGGCAATAATGAGGGCAATGAGGGCTGGGGAGATACTGGGATGCAGAGGGAGAGGCATCCCCAGTAGAAAACAGGAAATTTTTATTCCTCTGTAGAGACAATTGGTGAGACCCCATCTGGAGTACAGTGTGCAGTTATGGAAACCCCATCTCTGCCAGAACATAGACAGGGTGGAGGCAGTCCAGTGGAGGGCAACTACAATGGTGCAGGGTTTTCCAGAAGCCATACAAAGAGAGACTAAAGGAGCTTAATATGTATAACCTCGAGGAAAGGAGGGAGAGGGGAGACATGATAGAAACTTTCAAGTACCTCAAGGGAATCAACAAAGTCCATGAGGGTAGTATCTTTCAGAAAAAGAGATGTGCAAGAACAAGGAGGCACAATTTGAAGCTGGGGGGGAGATGGCTCCAGGGCATCACGAGAAAGTATTTTTTTCATGGAAAGGGTGGTGGACACATGGAACGGCCTTCCTGAGGAAGCTGTGGGGTCAAAAACAGTAAGTGATTTCAAGACTGTGTGGGACAGACATAAGGCAGTTCTGGTGGGTGGTAGGAAGAAGTAGGCTGTTGGTTAACTAAGATCTGCAGCTTATCCAATAGGTAGGGAAATGGGCAGACAGGGTGAACCAAGCGGTCATTATCTGCCGTCAACATCTATGTTTTTGTTTCTATGTATGCCCCTCCTGCCCATTACATGTTACTTCTGGCTGGCACAGAACCCATTTCCTCTGTCCACTCATCAACAAAGACTGATGCAGATGCAGCCACAGATCAGTTTTTCTAATCGTGTAAAATTAACTAATCGTGATATTCAACTTAACAAATAAAATAATATAGGAATAGGCACCAGTAACATATTAAGGCAAAGCATCAGCCTACAATAGCTCTTTTAACTTATTTTAACCTGTGCCAGAATCCTATATAGATTACACAGGGGACACTAACCTGGATTAAACTCTATAATGAATATGGGTACTCTGTACTGCCCACCCTGATGAGTACCTCCATTGTTATGGCTGTGGGTGGAGCCAACAAGGGTATTGCATGTACAAAAGGAGTGGTGTCATGTTTTCTGTCCGTGGAACTGACTGAAGGTGTAAATAGTCTCCTCCGCCTAACCCTCCTCCAAGAAACGTTTTCCACCCTCAAATAAATACACTTTCATGTTAGTCAATGGTTGCAGGGTACTATTTTCTTTCTTAATTGGTGGTACAAAATCTGAAACCTGAGTAGTGGGGAGGCAGCATTGTTTTTTGAGGGGAAGTAAGACCCACCTCACCTCCACCCAATAAGCTCCAAAAGATCCACCCCACCTTTTTTTTATTCATGTGAGAGGGGCATGAGGTGGATCTATCATCTTGAATGAAGAATCACTAGTTTGGCATCTGGACCAAGGAACAGAACAAGTGTGCAGAGTCCCTGCATTTTGTTAGGGACTATGAGAACAGAAGGTACTTATTGTCTTCAAATTGACTTAAAGGCACTTGGAACAAATGATTATCAGAGTCACCTGGTGTCCTAAGAAGTGTCTGAAACTGTAGCTTTCAAGGAAAATAGACAGCTTTCAGGTATTTCTTAAACATTTACAGTATATAATAAAAACAAAGTTCAGCTTTTGGGATTAACAATAGTTGTTTACTATATATATATATATATATATATATATATATATATATATATATATATGTCTTTTTAGTAGTTTCAAAACATTGAAAGCATTGTTGTTAGTAATGAATTTAGAAATACATGTTTTAATTGTCTTTACATAGAAATCATGCAGGTTCATGTGAGGGCACATTTTTTGGGGAGGGGGTTCAAATTATTTTAATCATGGGCACAGTACTTGGTAAACAATCTGTGATGAAGTGTGTTTTTCTTTTTAAGTTTGAGAAGTGTAGTTGACGTGTTAAAATAACACAAATGTAGTTTCACAGTTTTACCATGAGGGAAGCAAGAAGATGAACCAGCATGGTTAACAAATACATTCATTGACACCTGTGAATGAATGGGGAGGGTCATTTTTTCTAACATTCCCAGTGAGTTCATACTGCTTGGAACCTGTTATTCCAATTTTTATGACTGTAGGCGGAGCGAACAGGAGTATTGCATTCAGAAAAGGGCTGATGTCATCTTTCCTACCAAACAACATGACAGTGTGTTAAAAATAGATTCCTCAGCTGAAGCCTCCTTACGAGGCTGCCTGTGTGTGGTTTGGGGGGGGCTTCCACAAGCAGAATGGGACTTCACAGATGGGGCAACTCACAGCAGCAGAATAAGCATGTTGGCATTAAAAGCTTAGTGGCATGGATGTACAGGTGCCAGTATTTAAGCATGACTTTGGTAGAGGATTAATTGTGATTGGGGGGTGAGGGAGGGAGTGAGTCTTGATATTTTTAGCATAATGGTTTTCTGAAACTTCAACCTTCAATGGGTTAGACTCTGCAGCCATCTGTACAGTATATCACTAAGCCACATGCCGTGGGGTATGGGTAAAAGCCAGATAACCAGACCCAGGCCAGAGCTGTAAAATCTGGACTGGGCACAGTTTGAGCAAATATTGCTGATCCAGTGGAGCAGCAATAAAAGATAAACTATGCAATACACTCAATAACACACCTACCCCAGATTACAGTTACCTAATGCCCATTTTTAGGCCTTATATAGTAATATTTTCCTTCAAGAGAACATCTTGTAATGAAATGTGTCGAATTTACATTGACATTTGGGCATATGTGCTTTTATATTATATGAATTTTGTGTGTGAACTATATCAGTCTCTAAAAAAAAAAAACAATTAAACACATCAAATGTCTTCAAAAACTTTTCTCAACATTGTGTTCATCTTCTACCTTGTCACAACATACAGTTGTCTCAGCAGTGTTTTCAGTTAGGGTACAGTACCTTCATCTATATGATGGCCTGGTTCTGTTGAGTTGATTGCTATAACAGTGCATAGAATAAAATGCAAAACATATAGGTAACTGTAATACAGATGGTGGCATTATTTTTAATTATACAATGGCAAGGAAAGATATAAGAATCTGATTGTCTGCTGACCCATTGAAACAGTGATGCTGTTACACAATAACGTCAATGTAGCTTTGGATCATTTCTTGCATTTTCTCTTAAGAAATATTTTCCACACTGACAAAAACATCCTTTAACATTTTCTTTTTATTCTTTGTATAACAACAAGCCATTGTATAATTGCAATAAGGCACTCCAGGGTGTGTGTTATTGTGTAATAACATCACTCCTGGAGTGGTGGAAGCACTCAGCTTTGCCTCGTGCTTCAGTCCACCCCAGGAGTGACGTTATTACATGATAACACACACCCTGCCATGCCTTATTGCTTAAATATGCCCTTTCTCAATGTACTGTACTTTGATTCAGTTAGTGTATGCAACAGCCTTCATGTGAACACTCGGGGCTTCTCTTTGACTCCTGATGTCTATTTGCTTTAGCTATTGTATATTGTCTGAACTGCTTTGGTCTTCTTGATGTGGTGCCTGTGTGTCTAAACTATGTAATCTGTTTATCTACTGCTACCCTTGTATCTCCAGTGAATGATTGTTATAACTGTCTGCTCTCTGAGCCATTGTTTATTGACTTGTTAACTGTGCTGTCTTTGTATTAGTTTCAATGAGGTGCCTTTGTAAACAAGTCTCTGACTCAAAGGTTTGTAAATCTGATATTTTTTAAATAAATAAATAAATGTTTATGTTTAAGCCCATGAAACACTGTTATCTAGTTAATGCATTCATAGTCATAGTGGCTCTGCCAGGGTTTGTTTTTTACGCTGAGACACTGCCACTGACCTCTACTTCAAAACAACCAGAAAGGATACAAATTCAGTTTATAGATGCCAAAAATGTATTTGTTGTTTGGTACACAGTAGATGTGACCCAATTATAGCACCATAAAGTTGGTGTTTTCCCAACTAAGATCTCCTTTCCAATGGAGTCTTAATTCACTTCCCATTAATTTGTATGTGCATGGACAGGAGCACCGGGAGTTTACGGTGACTTGTCCAGCATTACACAGTATTTGGCTCTGCATGTAAACCAGTTATCCCTGGTTTACAAGCTGGTGCACGTTTTAAAAACAGTTACTCCATACTGCCTTGTGCAACTCAATAGTGACACATTGCTAGCTAGATTGCAAAGGACTGGACAATGGGAAAAACTGGAGGACGTACAGTTTAATTATTGCATTTAATCTTGTTGCCCCTAGTAAGTTGCAGAAAACAAACAACCTGTACAATATTGCAGAACATAGGGATGCAGAAGTAATTCCATATACCTAGTCTAACCCATGTTGCAGAAAGTAAAACTATGTAATGCAGAAAAAATATCTGTACACAACAATACTGGCCATAAAACTTACAACAGACATTCTGCTGCAGAAGTCAAGATTACTAAGCAAACCACAGGCAGCCACAGTGGGAATATTTTACTGGAGGCTATAGTTCATCAGTATCTTTAATTAATTTAATGAATTTATTTCAACAATAGCTGCTAGCCCCGACTTGTCTGCTCCCCCGACTCCTCGACGACCAACTGTGAGTTCACAGAATTGCTAAATTAAAAGTTCAGGGCACAAGAGATCCGGCTCATGCAAGCAAAACTTACCTGATTGAAAAATTCTGTGACAGGCCCACGGCTTATCATAGCCATGCCCAACATGTTTTCTGAGTTTTCTTGGCCAGTAAAGAAATGTCCCTCACCTTGTATCCTTCATACTCCATTTTGCTCAGCTGTCAGTAGCATGGTGTCAATTCTGGGCTGTGCAGAGCTGCAACGGGCACTGCTTGCATTCATCAACATGACTGGCCTGCTGATACTGGAGGGTGTCAGCTCACCACTACTGGCAAATGTAAAGAGCTGATTGGCAAATGGGGGGGTGCGCTTGTTACTGGCTGATGGGCAGTTCATAACCAGTCCACCTCACAGATGATTGGTGGTGGCAAGCGGGGGAGGTGTATGTCAGACTCGAGAAGCTGCTCAGGCAGGACACCATCCGTCTAAAATTTGTAAAGGGACCGGAGTAGTAAGCATAATTAATAATACAAAAGAAAAAAAGGAGACTTCAAATGGGAGGGGGGTCATTCAAACCAGATGAACCCCAGCTGGCAATGGGCCTGGTGTAATCATCTTTTTCATGTCACTTACTCTCCAGCATCAGTAGCAATTTAGAACATTGGCTTCCTATTTTTCAATAAAAATGAAGTCACATTATCATTGCCTTAGTTTTTTAAATTAATGCACAGCTTAGTCTGAAGCTTAAAAACACATTGACAGTGGTGCTGGAGGTCACTGTGAAGTGCAAAACCACATGACAGAGTCCTAGTACTGTTTAGGGACACCACACACATTGTACCGTGTAAACATACATAATGCAAAGATGTGCATTTCACTCTGCAAGCCTAATGAAGTCTCTCAATAATCATGTTCCCTTAAATATTGGCATATTTATTGATTAACGTTCACCCGAAAGAAATTATGAATCTTACCTTTTGCAATGTTGTGGCTCAGGATACTCGATAAACATAATGTCAGGGTATAGATTTTGGAAATGAATTGGGAAGACCCCACCAATTATGATGTCTCCTGTCCTGAAGAATGCCTTCATTTTCTGGCTCTGCAGTTTACATGCTGTCTCTTTAGTCTGGTAGGTGACATCAGTCACTGCCAACAACAGTAGTGTATAGCAGAGAACCATAATTACAGAGGTCCTCCAAACAGAACCCGTTCAAAGATAATTGGAGCTGTTGGTGGCAAGCTACTGTCAATACTTGTTACTCAGTTTCTTGTACTTTATCAATTTATAAATATATCTAGAAATGAAAGACAATGAAAAAATCAAAAAATATTGAGCCAGTATTTATAAAGCAGGTCAATGGCTGGTCTGCCCACCTGAGACACCTAGTACTCCCAGAGTTATTGCACCATCATAAACATGACCATTATACTTGTCGTGAAATGCTGTTTTAAAAAAATAACACATTGGTTAATTTGTACTGTAGAATCTTTGAACCGTACTCTGATCTGAATACAAAGAGTTTCTCTGTAACTAAAGCACTGTAACCAATAATTTATATCCTGTTTTTCTGCAACTCAGCGAATAACAACGTTGTTGATAATCATGATGTTTTGCAATATTGGAGTCCAGCACTCATCCTATAATTGTTGGTGACAGCAGAGAGAAACATGTTTTTTTGGTTTTTATTTGTTCTTTGTCCTCCTCACCTGTACCAGACCCACGCACAGTGACCTATGAATGCCTTCACCTCCATCAATCCCTGCTACTGTGTCACTGCTGCTGAGTCCTCATGGAGGAGCTAGTGGTGTAGGGACACCCAAGAGAGCAAGGTCTCTAGTCATGTGACATTGGCACAGCAGGACATCAGCTCAAAGGAACTCCAACACACACACGCACACTCACACTCACACACTAGTGCACAGAGTTTGGCCAATGCTGTTTCATCTACTAAGCAGCTACTAACAGTGCTACCATAAGTGGCCCTTATGTGGCAGCAATGAAACAGGAGCCAGATGGCCTCCCTCCCCAGAGGATGAGACCATTTCCAGGGACACTCGAACTTGAGTCATCTGCATTGTGAATGGCAGAACTCTCTTTGCTGTATTGGTTTCCTCTCTGTTCTCCATCTTGACCAGCCTTGGTTTCATCTCAGACCCAGTGATCTTCATGTTACAGAATCAAGCACCCAATGATCTTCATGTTAAAGAATCTAGCACCCAATGATCTTCATGTTAAAGAATCTAGCACCCAATGATCTTCATGTTAAAGAATCTAGCACCCAATGATCATGTTTAAGCAATACGTCATGACAGGGTGTGAGTTATTTAAGCAATAAGCCACGAGGGGGTGTGGGTTATCGGGGGATTTACCACAGCTAGAGTGGTTTGCCCATGAGGTGCAGCCGAGTGGTTAAATCCACGCTAGCCGTGGTAAATCCCCCGATAACCCAGATCCCCTGAGTGGCTTATTGCGATTATACCAAGTACTGCTTTTTTTAATTATTTAAAAAAAAAAAAACAGTACTTGCTGTAATGCTTAAATAAGCAACTCAGAAGTACAGCAGTCAGTGTTTTTGTTTACTTTCCCCTGATGTACGGAGCAGTTTTACAGTCTCCGCTTAGCGGCAAAACAAGATGGCAGCCAGAGTTCTGCGATTTCGCCCGTCGGATTGCTTTTTTTCCAAGATGCGGCTGGCTGGCACCTTTTGTGGTGATTATCAGAGGATTTACAACAGAAGTAAGGTGCCAGCCTGCTGTTTTCATTGGTCAGTGTCCGAGGTCCATGGTATAATGTGTAATAACATCACTCCTTGGGTGGGTTGAAGCATGAAGCAAAGCCGAGTGCTTCCACCACACAGGGAGTGACATTATTATACAATAAACACACACCCTGGAGTGCCTTATTGCTATTATACAATGGCTTATCTTTTAAAATAATAATAAAAAGTAAAACAAAATGATGACATATTTATTTATGCATTCAATTTTTTTGGAGGCATGTATTGTAGGTACAAGGAAAAGTAATCCAGTAAGTGTTGCTGATGTTTCATGCTGACCCCCAAGTTTTTCTATCATTGTGGGTCTTACTTTGAGTGCATGCCCCCTCCCCCCACACACACAAGCTTGTCTGTGGCCACACAGTTTAACAGGCAGTTTTAGTGCTTACCTTTAATTGATTTTCAATTCCTGTGTGTGTAGGAACAACACATCGCTAAGGATCGATAGTGCGCATGCTGCCAAAGTCATGAAGAGTGCATGGTCGGAGGAATTTGTCCCGTTACTCCTCTTCTGGGGCAGAAAGTGTATTCTATCTTTTTGTGAGTTCTTTTTAGTTTTTGAGCTCTGCTGCTATACTGGATGAGAGACAATGTGTGTTTCAAGTGAGTGGCATTATTGAACTGCTCAACCGGAAGTTAAGATCTTTGCAGTTCAATGAAGCTGGTCACTTCTGAGACAAAAGAAAACAAAACCCAGTAAAAACAGGCATGATAGTTCAGTACTTTTGTATCCCTCTGTACTGTGACTGCTTCTGTTGCTGGTGAAAGTTGTGTTTCAGCATGGCGTGGGATGCTCTCGGGGCTGAAATCATTTAAAGTGGCTAACCAGAGCTGCTGCAACTTGGAAAAGGAGCATGATTTCATGCTCTGACATGCAGTCATGTGTGTGTCTGGACTTCATACAGTGATGTTATTGTTCATTAACATCACTGTTCCAGACACACACTGACCAATGTAGATAGAACAAATTTTCATAGAAACATAGAAGTTGATGGCAGATAAGGACCGCAAGGCCCATCCAGTCTGTGCATTTATTTTTCTACCTTATGGATGTGCCATAGGCCTTTGCTCTGTCAATGGACTATCTATTCATACTCATCTGTATTGCTCCCTTGTGCCTATCTCATGCCTGTTTGAAGCCCTGCCCTGTATTCTTATCCACCACTTCCTGAGGAAGGCCATTCCATGCATCCACCACCCTTTTTGTGAAAAAGAACTTCCTCCCATTACCCCTTAATTGGCCTCCCTCTAATCTCATGCTGTGTCCTCTTGTCCTGCTATTTTTCTTATATTAAAACATGTTAGACTCTTTCACCTTGTTAATGCCCTTAAGGTGTTTGAATGTTTCAATCATATCACCTCTCTCCCTCCTTTGCTCTAGGGTATACATATTGAGTTCAGGTAATCTGCCCTCATATGTTTTCTGATGCAGTCCCTGCACCATTCTGGTTGCCCTTCTCTGGACTGCCTCAGTTTGGTTAATGTCCTTGTGAAGGTGTGGCCTCCAGTACTGCACGCAGTACTCCAGATGGGGCCTAACCAGTGTCTTGTAAAGAGGGATTATTACCTCCCTCTTCCAACTTGTGATACCCCTACTAATACACCCCAACATCTCTCTAGCCTTACCTACTGCTTTAGAGGTCTGCTTGGATGATTTCATGTTATCAGTGATGATGACGTCCAAGTCTCTTCTTCCCTTGTGACTGCCAGCAACTCACCTCCCAGCCTATAGGTGGCTTCAGGATTTCTCTTCCCTATGTGCATGATCTTGCACTTCATGTTAAAGAAGCTAGCACCCAATGATCTTCAGGTTAAAGAACCTAGTACCCAGTGATCTTAATATTAAAAAATCTAGTACCCAGTGATGTTATGTTAAAGAATCTAGCATCCAGTGATCTTCATGTAAGCGCCCCCAATTGGGCTTACCAGTGTGGGCTATGGGCCTCCAATCCCTGTCACTGTCTCACAAGTGGTCCTGGTGGGATTCAGGCCAGCTGGCCCTGTTTTCTCCTGTGTCTATGGCCACCAACACCAATCCATTCCTCAGCATGGTGGGATCCTTTAGTCAGGAGGCTGAGATTCTAGTTGTTGCTTCTGTGCCTCAGGGTGCTGGGGAGGCTGGTTTTTGAGTCACAGAGGCAGCAAAATCCCCTGACCATAATGTAAATAAAAAACATGGCTGCCACACTTCAATGCACATACACAGCTGGCCAAGATGAAAAAATTAAAGGAACAAGGGCTCCACTGGAGTGTTTTGGCTGCAGTCAATAAATGAATGTTATCTCTGGCTCCAGGGCAGACAGTGGAGCAGGGAATCAGGGGGAGAATAAATCAGAGTGCCCCCAGGAGTGGGCTGTGTGGTAACCTGCCCTCTTAAAAGAGTAGTACAGTCAAAATTTGCAAAAACGTGTGTTGTGCAGTGTTTTGCTTTGTGTATGCAGTACTGGTGTGTTGTTTCCTTTGTTTGTTATTAAGAGTGTTTTTTAAATTAGGCCGCTAGATCTATGGTAATTTTAAAGCCGCTGGGGATGCCCATATCAAAAAGGTTTATAGCTCTTCTTTTTCCTACAGTGCATCCTGTCCATTGTGACAGTGACATGTCCAGGACCGCTGATTCAGCAAGTACTAGAGATAGGAGCCTGATGTTCTGCCCTGCACTAAAGTGCTTTTAATTCATTATTACTGTTTTTGTGTGTGTGTGTGTGTGTGTGTGTGTGTGTGTGTGTGTGTGTGTGTGTCAGGCCTAGCTAGGAGGCATAAGTGTTTTACTTTTAAAACTTTTAATTTCATCAAACTACAGACAGCCATATAAATCACAGAAATCACCCCAGATCATCAATGCTATAATTATTAAAGACTCTAGCTGTTGTTTTACAGAATAACCCACTCAGCTAGCCCTCAAGTATTTACTAAACTGTAAATGTAGCAATTAGTGCTCACTGGATAAGGAAAGTTACACAGCTCTGCTGTTGTAAATTGACTCTAAGCCTGTGCTTGCTGAATCCATGGTCCCAGTTACATCACTGTCACATGAGACAGGAGGCAGTATAGAAACAAAAAGCGAAATAAACCATGCTGAGATGGAGATCCTCAGGGGCTGTAAAACTGCTATAAAACTAGCAGGCTAATTAAGAAAAAAATCCTAATAGCAGGCAAAGAGAAGGACACACTAGGACTGCACACACACAGCTCAAAAGACTCTGCACAACATATGTTTTCTGCAAATTCTGAGTGTGCTGCTCCTTTAAAGGCATATCTGGAGAAATAAGGAGTGAAACATTTGGGACTTAAAGATAAACAAATATGGCATCCCCATGGGAATGAAGAGCAAGGGGGCTGCTGGGTAAATGTGAAAAGTCATGGAAAAAGGCCCGGTATTGAAACAGCCAATGTGAGGGTGACTACATAAAAGTGGCAAATAAGACTGTTTGCCTGCCGAAAAGGATTCCATTTTGGGGAGCTTCTGAGGAGAGAGGGCAGGAAAGGCTGCCATGGGCGACCCCACCTGAATCCTGCAATGTTGCCCCAATGGCCAACTCAGCCCCAAGGTCCAAGAACAGGTAGGTCACCTGTGAACTTCAGCAGCCAATGGAGGAAGAGGATTTTGAGATTACAGATCATATTGCATTGAAGGAATGATCTATAATACAATACAGACTCATCTCTCTCTCTCTCTCTCTCTCTCTCTCTCTCTCTCTCTCTCTTTCTTTTCAGGGACACAAAAATATTTTGTGACAAATAAGTTAAAAAAATTAAAGCTTCATCTCTTATTTGTCACAAAATATTTTTGTGTCTCTGAAAAGAAAGAGACAGACAGAGAGAGAGAAGGGGAAGACAGTGATCTGCCAGTTCCTGTGATCAGCCCGAAGTTCACTCTGACTTTGAAATTTAAAGATAGAAGAGACCTTAAAAAAAGGAGAAAAAATTACATTTAAGCAACAATGCATGACAGGTTGTGTAACATGCTTGGATAACATCACACCTGGGGTGATTGGGCATCAGGTCAAAGACTGAGTTCATCCAACACCACAGAAGTGATGTTATCCCCGCATGACACACAATCTGGAGTGCAGTATTGCCCTTATACAATGGCTTATTGGTAAATAAAAAAAAAATATTATCAAAATATTTTTGTGTGTTTTATTTTTGACAGTGGAAGAATATTTACATGAAAAATAGTTCCTTTTCTGCTTCTCCAGTAGGGGGCATTGTGTGCTTTTTTAGCTGGCAGTGCTTGGTTTATGTGTATTCTCTTATCTGCCCCCCCTTGTTGTTCATAATTATCTGTCCCTATGTGGACTGAGCACTATCTGAGCACACAGTGTCAGTGGCTCAGTAGGTAGCACACTTGCCTCTGAGGCCGGGAGATCAGAGGGCTGTGGGTTCAGTTCCCACATCTGGCACTTGGGTTAATATCCCAATACTGAGACTGCAGTGCAGCATGAGAGGGGTGCTGCACTTCTGAGGTGCCATCTTTCAGATGAGACATTAAACTGAGGTCCCATCTGCTTGGATTGGTAGTAGTTCAGGTGGATGTTAAAGATCCCATGGCACCTATCGAAAAGAGTAGGGGAATTTCCCTGGTGTCCTGGCCAAATTTCCCTCATTCACTAAAAATACCACCAACAGCTTAATCTGGATCATGGTCAGTTGGCATTCATCTGTATCTCCCTCGCCCAGGTCGTGCCTGAAAATAGGCAGGATTTGTCTAGTGCACTTACCCAGTCAACAAAAACTAAATACATAAATACAGAAATAATATCTCCCAGCTTTGAGAAGTAGTTGTTTTTTTTCCTTATAGTATTACAGTTGTGCTATATTGTGCCAGATGTGAAGACGTCTTATCAAGCACTGAAGCTGATTATGGAAACCCAACACTGACAAGTGGCGCGTGGTCTGTTTTTTAAAAGGAGACATGCTGGATTTGTGAAGGCAGTGGGTTTTCTGGTCGTTTTCCATTTTTTTTAAAAAGGGAGAAATGACAAGGGGTTATGTAATTTTATTGAGTGAAGCTATGTATATTCAGCAGGCTGCTTTTACTGACTCCAATGCTTTTAATATTTGGTATGCTAATGAATGGGAGAGTGGGTTTGCATGGGGAGGGGAAATGAAGAAAAAAAAAGAACCTTTGCAGTTTCGGTCTTTGACCGTTTCTGCATTGTGTAAGCAGGTAGTGGATTTCCTTGGGAGAGTTAACTTTTTAAATGTGAAGGTAAAGGAAATTGGAGGGCTGGTTTAGTGATTTTTTTATTTCTCAGTTTTGGTGCTGTGTAGTGACGGACTTCACACGAATGGGCACAGTGATTTTTTTTTTTCACTCCTGAGGTTGTCTTCTTGCCTGACCTTCATACAGTGATGTTATACTGAGATAAAATCACTGGTAAAGGTGGCCACTAACCAATTAGAGAACATAATTCTGTTCTTGTATAATAGTAAATATAACCCAAGTAGACAGGAGGCATTAAATCCTAACATGTGTGAAATGATAATATATCTCCTATTAGTATAAATATTCACATTCATTGAGGCACCTTTAAATGATTGACCAAAACAGCATTTTACAAAAAATATCAAATATCAAAAAATGTCAAAAAAATAAAAAGTCAGGTTTTTTTTTTTGTTTTTTTTTTATCCAGATACTGTAAAGATAGCAGCTACAAATATTAAGTATGTACAGCATATTGACCACAAGTCTACATATACATGTGGGTGTCAGACTAACATGGCATCAATTTATAGCCTAGCTGTGATCGAAATGATACAGTAAGTTCAATCTTAGCCCAACAAATAAGGTTTAATATCTCAGTAATCATTTGGGCCATCTTGCTTAACTCCCTTTAGCAAAAACATTCAGAAGCTCTCTCTCTCTCTCTCTTTTAGAGCTGATTTGTTCTGTTTCTGCCCTTTCTGTTGGGTTTGATGTGCTCCAGTCCCATAAACTGAATGGATTCTGGGTTGGTGTCATGAAATTCTGAATAATGTGCACTCACAGGCTTGTCCTGCCTTCTGTTAGTAATTGACCTAATATTCTCTTGAATATGCAGCTTTAAAGGTCTGACTGCTCTCCCTTTACATACCAAATGACTCGGACACCACAGAACATAAACTGTAAATGCAGTGTCACAAGTTATGTATTCTTTTAGCGCTACCATTTTATTGTGGTCAGCAGGATGAACAATCTGGTTTCCTGTTTTGGCATACTTACAAATATTGCATCTTTCACATGTGAAAATCCAAGATTGCTGTGGTAACCAGTCTCCATCAGAGTTAGGAATTTTTTCTAAATGGCTGCGAATGTCAGTGGCTCTACTGAAAGAAACTCGGGGCTTCATTCCCATGGACTGACTAGTTTCTCTATCTCCCATTAAAAAGGTTTAATTCTTGCAAACAATGTTTCCAATTCTCCAAAAATTCTGTACTGTAACCCCTTTCACTACATCTTGAGTCTAATTCTTATGCCTGTTCCAATTAAATATCATATGTACTGCAGTTATGTCTAATCCTTAACATTTAGCTAAATGGAATTGATTCTTGTAATTCTGGGGGGTGGGCACTTTCAGTACATAATAAAGAAGTTTGGCCATCTGCAAGTTTGCGGCATGACTATGGATGCCAGCAAGGTTCCCAGCTATGCTAATTTGCTGTTGGGATGGTAGGAAAATGTCAGCATTTTAAATCTGTTGGTAAACCCCTTTTTAAAACATATTAGAACTTGGCGCCATTATATTGACAACTGCCTATATGTCTGGGAGGGGGGCATAGAAATCATACCCGATTTTTTTAAACAGATGCATTAAAATAATTTAAATTTGAGATTTACTTACGAAGCTAATAAAGAAATAGTGCAATTTCTAGATTTAGACTTGAAAGGGAACCCTAGCGAAATTGTACAAATGAGTGGCTATTGAAAACCGAAGGCAGCAAATTCTTCATTACGTGCCAAAAGTGCCCAATCCCCAAAAATTAAAAAAATGTATTCCATTTAGCTAAGTGTTAAGGATTAGATGTAATTTATTTATTTATTTATTCATTATTTATTAAATTTTGCTAACCAGGTAAGCCCACTGGGCCCCAAGGGTCCCTTTTTCAGGGGCGACCCGGAGTTAGTTACACATAGTTTTGCACATGCAGGTAGGTAATACAGTGTAGGACATGTCATACAAGATAACTTCTGAGAGTTAGTTCTGCAGTAGGTAGATTACAGTGCAGAGTTCAGCAGTGGCAGTGGATGGATGTGGAGTGGTAAGTGCTTTTTAATGCACATGAGAGGTTCCATGTGGGAATAGAGTACCAGTTTGTGCAGTCCTTAGTCATTACCCTTGTGGAGGAGCAATTTTGTACTAACCCAGTTGACAGTAGGTGATGCAGGCTAGCCATCGGTGCAGGGACAGGGACTAAGGTTGAGGAGGTGAGCGCGCAGTCCCTATTGGAATTTGGCTACAGTGGGTGCCTCCTGAAGGTGGCTGGGGAAGTTTTTCCATGATACAGGGGCCAGGTGAGTAAAGGATTTGCTCCCGGTGACCGAACAGGTGAAGGGAATTTCCAGTAGATTTTTGTTTGAGGAACAGAGTGGTTGCCTAGTCCGCTTTGGGGCAAGTAGTCCGATCAGCCCTGCTGGAGGCTGGGCATCGAGGATTTTGTAGGTCCAGCTTAGTAGTGGGTACTGGAGCCTGTTGTCAGGGATGGCCAGTTGAGGGCTGTAAGGAATGTAATTGCAGTACAGATGAGGTTTAATTGGAACAGGCAGCAGAATTAGAACTGCAATTTAGTGATAGAGGTTACAATATCGAATTATTGCCATGTGCCAATGGAATATTAAACCTTATCTGTTAGGCTGAGATTGAACTTACTGTATCACTTCAAGCACAGCTAGGCTATAAATGAATGCCATTTTAGTTTAACACCCACATGTACTGTATATGTAGGCTTGTGGTCCATATGCTCTACATACTTGATATTAACAACTCAACTACCATCTTTATAATATCTGGATAAACAAACAGAAATTGTATTTTTTTATATTTTTTTATATTTAATTTTTCTTTATATATATTTTATCTAAAATGCTATTTTTGGTCAGTCATTTAAAGTTGTCTAAATGAATGTGAATATTTATAATAAACAGGAGATTTATTATGATTTCACACATGTTTGAGTTTAATGCTTCCTGCCTACTTGAGTTATATTTACTAATGTCATCTTTTTCCCTTTTTTAGGCCTCTTCTATCTGTAAACTTTAAAGTGATAGTGAAATTTTGGCTGATCGTAGGAACTGGCAGATCACCGTCTCCCCCACCCCCGTGTCTCTCTCTCTCTCTCTTTTCAGGGACACCCTTAAAAAGCTTTTGTGAAAAATAAGTTAACAAATTAAAACTTCATCTTTGGAATTATGCTTTGAAGGAATGATCTATAATATAATACAGAATAATTTTACTTTTTAGTGTTTTTCATACCTTTTGATATTGTCAATATGAATGTGACGTTAATTATTGTTTCACGTTTATTATTTAACTGTGGGTATTTAATGGTGGTGGAGTTCTCCAAGAACCTCACCCTCCTGATTAAGAGTTAAGACTCAAAATGTCAGGCAGTCTGGTGGTGTGTGTGACTGTCTGTATATACTCTTCACCGATTCAGCATTAAAAATAATATTTTGATAAAGTGTGGCTTATTAAGGGTTCTTGTGTGTGGGACACTTTTCCAGTTTGCCAAACACCTAGCATTCACTTCTCCTAACAGTGGTACAAGTTGCCACCCCCCCCCACCATGAAAGGAGAGCTGTAACAGGATGTTGCTCAACCCTGCTTCCCTGGCTGGTCTGTGAGCAAACCCAGTTCATCTCCATACTTGGGTCACTGGCGTGGCTGATGGGGAGGCCCCCTATTCAGCCTACCATGCCACTGGGCTGGGCATTTTGTTAGAGAATCTAGCACCCAGTGATCTTCATGTTAAAGAATCTAGCACCCAGTGATCTTCATGTTAAAGAATCTATCTCCCAGTGTTCTTTATGTTAAAGAATCTAGCACCCAGTGATCTTCATGTTAAAGAATCTAGCACCCAGTGATCTTCAAGTTAAGGAATCTAGCACCCAGTGATCTTTATGTTAAAGAGTCTAGCACCCAACGATATCTATGTAACAGAATCTAGCACATGCCCTTTCCCTACACCATCCAGCTAGCCTGCATGTGCCCATAAGAACTGCCATCTGCTGACCCTTTTTCCTACTATCAGCTGCATGAAACACCTAAAGACACCCTCCCATTGTTAGGGCTGCAAATGTGGAGCTCTGAAGTCCTAATGCTTTCAGAAAAAGGGGACTCTGCATTCTTTCCTTTTTAACAGCTGCTTCATGGTTCCCTATGCTGTCTGTGAAACCCCTTGCTGTATCAATGCAGTCTTCTCATCAACACTGTTTTTTTGTTATATGGGATGGGGGTGGGGCAGTGTAGTTTGATATTACACTGACTCACATTACTAAGAGGCCTGACTTTCTTTCATGCTTAGATGTCTGCATCAGTGGGGGGTGTGGAGCCTGGACTTCTTTAGTGTGACATTACTCACCTTACAGACATTTTCAGCTTTCTTCCATCTTTGACGTCAAGTGTGTGTGTGGTGGGGAGAGTAATAACTATCTTATTTCAGCTTGGAAGGGTGCAGAAGTTTGGTGCTATGGTCATTTGTACTTGCAATATGATCTATGGTTGCACTGTCTCAATACAATGCATTTACATATAAGTAAAAACTTATACATAAAAGGTTTTCAAAAAAGACAGCCACTCCAAACATTGACTTGGTGCTAGATTCTATCACTGCTAAAAACTCTCATACTGTACAGAACCAGAAGTATGCATTTTCTATATCCATTTTATCCTGGAGCATAAAGTATTTTTATGGCTGCAGTGGGATTAGCCCTGAATACATTTTGGTTTCCAGAAAAGGACTGACATCATTTTTGATACTGTACAATATGATAAAGTGTGCAAATTGTTTCCTTCACCCAAAGCCTGCCAAAAGTCCAATTACTACACTGTCTGTAGGTACTATAGTATTTGTAGAGCACTATTTAATCTTGGCTTAAGGTGTGAATGGAGCCCTTCCCTAATAGAGTGTGGTAATATAGCCCACCACATCTACCCACCCACCTCTCTGCATTTGTTGCCCACCCACATCATCCCTTCCTCCACCACTGTCCCTTAGCACATGTTGCACAACGGAATTCTACACACCCCACTTCACCTCCCTTCCTCACATATGTTGCTGAATGCTTAGCATTGCAGCATAACATTTGAACAACCATACCCAACCCCAGATAACCAGAGAAGACATGATAAATCATGAAGAAATTACACACTGTTGGTTGTAGGTATAAAGTCAATTTTTATAGTTTTGCACAGTTCCGTTGCTGTTTTCTTTCATGACTGCCATAGTAGGAATCTGTAGTTTTGGAAGCAGGTAAAAAGGTCAGAGAAAGGTATAGAAGGTTGGTGTAAGGATTGATCCATTGTGGTGTGCTCATTGCTGTAATGATCCATAGAGCAGCAGTGCTGTTCTGTAGTGATATTCCCTTACCCGAAGTAAACAGGTACTGGAGGGGAATATAAAAAGTTGTTTCCACTCCAGGATAAATCAGGAATGAAATAGGAGGCCCTTCTTTCCTTTCCTTTCTTTCTCCTTTAGTGGAGAACGCATGTAGTTTAACTGGTATTTGTTTAATTATTGTAGATATTGTGACCAGAATGAGTTTGTCTGGCTGTGGCCAGTGACACGTATGCTCCTATTAAGAAACGCAAATTCAAATCTCTCAGTAACCCTTAGCTCACAGGTCACCTCCTCAGGATGTTAAAAACAAGAGACCAACTATGGAAGCTGGTCAGAAACTCTGAAAGGCAAAACGAGATCCAAAACTACAAATGTGCCCACAATGACAGCACCAAAACCATCCGGCAAACGAAGTCCGCCAACTATAATCATGCCCTCACAAACTCCTGGGGCAATGGTCGGGAATTCTGGAAGAACATTAAGGAACTCACCGGGAATCCACCCAAAACCCCCCCATCAATACTCAACATCAACGGAACCACAACCCTCAACCCAAAAACCATTGCAGATACCTTTAACAAAGCCTTTACTAGCCTCAGTGCTGTCCTACCCCCTGGACTACTTCAAAGATGGTGAAGCCCCTCTATCCGCAATGAACACTACTCCCACCAGCTCCCCCCGCTTCTACTTCAGAGCAGTCAAGGCTCACCAAATATGCAAATATGTTACCAAAGCCCTTGGTAAATCACGATTCAGTAATGACTCCCTCAATCTCAAAATCCTGTCTCTCACACTTGATGAAGCACTTAGTCCTCTGACCAGAATTTTCAACCCCTCCTTCAGCCTTAGCCAGTTCCCAGACAGATGGAAATCTGTCACTGTCACCCCAATCCATAAAAGTGGTGACAAAACTGCCCACAATAACTACAGACCTATCTCCCTTACTTTCCAAGGCACTAGAATGCATTATCTTGGACCAGCTCACAGAATGCCTGGATACATACAACATCCTGTGCAAGCAACAACATGGGTTCCACAAAGGTCACAGCAGCTCCACAGCCCTACCTGAATTCACCGGTGCAATCCACAATGCACTTGACTCCGGTGAACTACTAGGCTCAATCTACGTAGACTTAACTAAAGTCTTTGACACCGTCAATCACCACCTCCTGCTTGTCCAGCTTCAGAACAATGGGCTGTCAACTGACTTCATTGGCTGGTTTAAGAGCTACCTTGAAGAACAGTCCCAAACAGTAAGAATTGCTGATACTCTCTCGGACCCTAGATGGGTCCATTCGGGAGTCCCCCAGAGTTCCATTCTGGGACCCCTCCTCTTCAGCCTATTCTTAAACTCACTACTGGGCAGTTGCCCAGAACAAATAATTATCTACACTAACGATGCTGTGATCCTCACCTCGGACCCTGATCCAATCCAATTACAAAATAAACTTCAGTGGGCCTTCTCCTCCATCGAATCCTGGTTCCTAAATCATAAACTGCTTCTCAATCAGAAAAAAAACAAGTCTATTTTCTTTTGCAGCCCCCACAACAAAAACCAACAACTCCACCTCTCCACTGCAACCGAACAAGGAGCCATCCTTGAACAGTCATTCAAGTACCTCAGCATCACCCTTGATCCTCACCTCTCATACGCTGTCCATATCAGCAATGTTGCAAAGTCTGCCAATGTGAGGTTAGGCATATTATTCTAGCACAGGAAACACCTAACCCCAGAAGCACTGTCAGTGGCTGTCCAAAGCTCCATCGTCAGCATCATAGACTATGGTCTTATCATATATGGGTCTGCAACTACTACTGTTCTCAAATGTATCACGACCTCCCTGAATAATGCCTGTCGTCTCATCACTGGCTCACATCGCCATACCCACACATGTGACCTTTATTCCCAATCTGGATGGCTTCAACTGGACAAATGCATAAAATACCAAACCTGCATCACGGCCAAGAAAATTATAATGGGGCTTGCCCCACCTGGTGTCTGTGCCCTCCTGAAGCCTAGACATAGGAACGTCACTACAAGGAGATCCAATTCCCATCTACTTCATATCCTACGATGTCGCATGACCCAAGGACAAAGATAATTTACCTATAGGGCATCCAACTGGGTCAACTCTCTTGGCAGTGACATATCGACCTCTCCAACACTCGGCCTCTTCAAGTCCAAGCTGCACCTCGCACTGCTTGTATCCTGCGATTGCCCATCTTAACATTTCCACTGTTCCAGCTGCACATGCCCCAGCACCCAGCACTTACAATCAGTCTTTGCACCCCTAGCACCTTACCTGTCATATTTCCTCGACAAGGCCCCCTGGCTGCACTGTCTCCCACCATCACCCACCTCCCCCCATATCTCCACTCCTGCCCCCACCCCAACCACTTTCCGTACTCCCCTTACCCCGACCTCCTTCCCCTCAATCTCCTACCCTGACTTCCCCCACCCACCCACCCTCCTTCCCTTGTCTTACCCATAGCTCAAGTCTTTGTACTGGTTATTACATGTCTGTAAGTCAATGACTATATGTTTGCAACTAAATATGATGACTGTTGCACACGCTGTCGTGGAACCTTTGTAAAAGAGCCTCGGCTCAAATGTATTGTAATCCTAGATTGAAATAAATAAATAAATAAATAAAATGTTGAATTAGGCTCCCAAAGCAGAGCTTCTTACAGATCAATAGTGGCAAGCAGTCACTCCATTCATGGGGCTTGCAAGTAAACAAAGTTGCCAAGTAAATAATTTTTTTATGAGAGTGTTAAATAATTATGGTCATGTATAAAGTCTGACATCTGCGGTATAATACCTTTTTTTCTTTTATTTGCTTCTGTTGCAGATTAATATATTTGAGCTGGGATTATTTCTGTCACAGATGAATACCTTTGAGCCGGGATGGCTCTTTTACAAAGGTTCCATGTTGAGTGGATGCAAGGCAATAATTACAAAGACAGACAGCATGGAAAAATCGAGAAGAACAATTGGGTACAAAGCTGAATAAGCAAAAACAACTAGACAGGTAATTTGACAGTAATAGTTACATGGAGTTAGGTGTGCATTAAGGACATACTAGAAACACAAAAATACAGAAATTGGCTTTTGAGAAACAGTCTGTTGCTAAGTGGAAGGTAACAGGAAGATAGCAGATAGAGAGGGCTTTGCCACAGAGTTGGAACATGGAGTGAAGGAAGGGAACTGTTGCAATGATCAAGGTGTTAGTAGTCAGCTGCAAAGGGGGTACGTCAGGAAGGACAAATTCAATTTCAGTTTATTCAATTCAATCTTGAATTAAAGACCTCAGAGCGCATAGCAGTATGTCGACAGAGGTGCCACAACAGTGGGGTGGTTTGCATACATACAACACATGACAAGCACCTGATTTCTGACATAATAAGAAGCAAAACAATTACCAAACTAACAATCCATAAGGAATTCCATTCAGAAGTTGGAGGTAGGTAGCGACCAGAGGAAGGAGGGATTTTAGGGACACAGGGTTACAGAGAGTTAGCAGCCAAGGGGCCAACGTCAAAAGGAGCTAAGAGGTGAAAGACAGCTGGAAGGTGAGCTGGGTAGAGAGGAATGATCATGGATGAAAAATAGAATGGAGAGTAGGGGTATGGGTGATTGGTAAAGGGCCAAGGGTTGGAACCTGGGGAACTTGGGTGGGGGAATAAAAGAGTTATCAAAGACCCAGTTGTGAGGGAGCAGTAGGACCAGCATGGACATGCTGCAAGGCATTAGATGAAACAGTCACAGGAACTGTCGTAGATGAGATGTCGACTTAGCAAGAGTTTCAATTGTACAAGCTTTGGTAAAGTTGAAAATTCATTGTGCAGTGAGTTGAACCAAAGTGGTGCTCTGTGGGAGAATGACCATTGACCTTGTGTTGTCCAGTACCTAGAGACAAGGAGAAGTTGGTTATCTGAGGCACATGTGCTGGGAGCTGCAATGTGGGCTCAGAAGGTTGACAACTCCCAGGGGCAGGAGCCCAAGAAGTGCTTTCTTAGGGTATACTATGATAATAGTGACCGCATATAGGCAACCATCAAAACAGCAACCCATGTGGGCTGGCAGTACAGCCTAGATGTTAGAGGAATGAGGTGTGAATGAGCTTGGTACAACCAGCTGATCAGACCTGAGTTTGTTTCTCACTACCTCCACTTGCATACTGCATGACTCTGAGCAAGTTACTTAACCGTCCAGTGCTCCCAGGTTGCCCCTGAAAACAGGCACTTGTGCCTAGTGAGCCTTACCTGGTTACCAAAGACTAAAATAAAAAAAATAAAAAATATGTAGACGCTATCATAATGGGCTATGGTAGGGGGATGGCTACTGTTGCAACAGTGAGTACGGGTGGGCAACAGGAAGGGAGGGTGGGTGACAGGACATGGAGGGATGGAGAACAGGGTTGCAACCCTATAGTGTGCCTGCTTCCACTGAGCCAACTGTGTGGTGTGGTTGGTAGGATGGTTGGCTCTGATGGAGCAGATCCTGGGGTCGGGACTGGGGGCAAGTACATTTTTGCTATATCTCACAGCTGCAGGACTTAATTTTTTTTAAACCAGGCTTTGCCCCCCTCCCCAACATGCACCCCCCTGGAGTTGACAATCTTTAGATAGGGGAGTGTGGGGGGGCAAAGCCCCCTAGCAGTGTGTGGGGGTGTGCAGCCACCCCGCATGCACAGTTATCCTAGTTGCCTTGTAGTGCATATCGCTGAAAATGTTTTCAGCGATAATGCACATCTCAATAATAGGGATCGCCTTTTGATGGTTGCTATTATCACATAGAATCCTTCCTTAGTAAGTAGGCATTTCTGATATTTAATTCTTCCACTTAGTTGAAGCCAGCCAGTTTGAGCTTATAGATCGCAGGTGTGGGTAAAGCGAGCAGTACCCATGAGAAGTCTACATGCCTTACTGAGGGCAGCAGTTAGCCTCCTAAGTGTGGTGGAGGTGGCTGAGCTGTATATTACCAGTTCATAATCAATGATTGATAAGACGGAACTATATTTTGCAAGCCTGAGAGCTTCTGGTGTCAGACTATGTTTGTGCCTGAAAAGAAACCCAATCTTTGCATTCACTGCCATAGCAACATTCTCAGTGTGTTGAGCAAAGGAAAGGTAGTTATCCAGGTTACTCCCAGATACCTGAAGTGCTGAATCTGTTCTAGAGGGATGCCTAAGCAGTTTCTTATGGTTATGGCATGAGCTTTGTGCTTATTATGGGAGGTGCTGTACAACATAACTTTTGTTTTTTTTATAATTAAGAACCAACTTATGAGCAGTGAACCATTTTTCTACTTCATCAAAGCAGCGATGAAGATGGTGTGCCAGTTGGGTGAGGTTGGGATGGCTAGTAAAGATGACTGCATCTTTGGCATATAGGAGGATCTGTTTGATGACAGAAGTGAGGATAGCCATTAAGAAAGATATTGAAGAGGAGGGGATCCAAGATTGACCCTTGCGGCACTCCAGAGTGGACTACATGCTGATCAGATGATGTTAGAAATGTTCACCCACTGAGATCAGCCTTCTAAGTAGTTTTTGAACCAGAGCATCCTTTCTTTGGAAAGGCCTACTGAGATTAGTTTGTTAAAAAGAAGTGAGTGATTAACTGTATCAAACACTTTTGTTAGGGTCTATGAAGGCTGCACCCACAAGGTTACCTTGGTCAAGTGATTGATGCATGAAGCCAGTGAATTCCAGAAGCGCAGTAGTAGTGCTATGACCTTTTTGGAAGCCATGCTGCTGCGGGCATTGGATAGAGTATTTGTTGAGGTAGTCCACTAACTGATCCACCATTATTCGCTCTAGTACTTCAGGCAAGTGGGGAGGACTGATATTAGTATGTGATTTGAATCAAGAGAAAGGTCACCAAATTTGTGAACAGGGGTTACTAGGGCTGATTTCTATATATATGGGAATTGAGAATGATTTAGTGAGAGGTTGAGAATCTTTGTGATTGGCACCAGAATTTCTTCCAGGGTCAGGGCAATAAGTCTGAGATCCAGCAAGTCCCTACTGTGCCTTGATTTTTCCAATAATTTGTTCAGGTACTACCTAACCAGGTTCACAGTGACCTTCGTGAAGTAAAATGGGGGATAGGCAGGAGGACTGTCTTCAGGGCATTGAGCACTACTTGAGGTGGTATCATCAAAGAAGTAATGTGGGAGGATGCTGCCCAAGTCCGTGAAGGAACTGTTGAAGATATTGTTACTGCTAAGGGGATCCAGGGTAGGGGTTCCATCAATGTTGAGAATGGTGGGCGCTACCTTCAGATCCTTCCCAGTGACGTCTTTTATGTTAGACCAGAATTTCCTGCTGTCACCCCAAGAGTTTGCTTGCATTTCTCTGTGGTAATTATTTTTCACTTGATGGATTACCTGTGTGCACTCATTCCTGGCTGTTTTATATGCCTCCACATCAGCTTGCTTCCCTGTGGCTTTTGATCGGTGCCAGAGGTGATACCGGAGTTTCATCTTGGTTAGGAGTTCTGCTGTTATCCAGGAGCTGACAGTACCATGCACCTTCATGTTTTTTAGTGGGGCATGGATATCACAGACCTCACTGTACGTATTAATGAAATGGTCAAGGGCCACATTGATATCATCAGTGGAGTCAAGTATAGACCAGTTAAGATTATGTAGGTGCTGTTTCAGTGGTTCAAGGTGCCCCCATTTTAGCACCTTACTATAGATTTATTTGTCCAGCAACAGGCAGTTGGAGAGTGGTCACTTAAGGAATCAGAATGCAGAGTTACATTTGTAATGCAGTTAGGGTGATTGGTGAGTGTCCATTCCAAAAAGGTACTTGTTCCTGTCTTGTAGATGAGCCTGGTGGGCGAGTTAACAAGCTGGGAGAGGTGGAAAGTTGATATGGCATCTTTAATGGGACTAGCAACAGGAGATAGCCAGTTTATATTAAAGTCACCCAAGATTATGGTCTTTGAAATGTGTTGCTGGTTATAGATATAGTCCAAGATGCTGTGAAAGCCGGCTGTTTGTTTTTTAAGAGGCGCATAAACTGATATGACCATAAGGACTTTGTTGTGGGCCCCAAGTAGTAACTTAATGACTAGTGCCTGGGTGTGGCACCCTAGGTTTGCCGTTGGCAAGGCATGACCCATAAGCATATCCTTAAGATATATGGTGCAGCCACCATCACATTTGTTTAGCCTGTCCTGTCTGAAGATGGAATATACGGGAATGGCTACAGCTGTGTTAGGTATCTTTGGAGACAGCCATGTTTCAACCACAGGGTTATGTTGCATGATCCAGACCTGGAGGCTGTCAATTTTGTTTCCTAGGCTGCAGATGTTGATAGTAGCCAATGTTATAGTGCCAGGCCTAGTTTTAGCACTGGTATGCACCAATCTTGTAGGGCCTGGGTTAAGGTGTACACTGCCAGACATAAGTAGCAGTAATAGGATGATACGTAGAAGGCATTCTTTCTGAAGCTTAGCTGTCAAGTTGGCAGTCCTTATTAAGTTAGCACTCCTTTTTTTAATGTGCGGTATAGTGAGGCTGACAGAGGGGGTGAGGCGAGGGGTACTTGCAGGTGGAGTAGACCCATCCAGGTGGTGTGGTGGAGCCAGAGAGGAGACCATGGACCTTTTATGATAGTAAAGAAGTTACCCCAAAACAAAGCTAGGGTCATTGTGTAAGCTGTGATTTATTACCTTTTGGACATAATGTTGTTCAGGTGTGTCATGGCTGGTTCCATAACAGAGGACCCCCAGTACGAGTAGCAGTTTGGGTAAATTTCGTAGGTAATAAGTAATCATTAAGAATTTATATTATTTGTAAGAAAAAATGTGGTTCTATTAGCACTTATGAGAGCAGAGACCTTTAGAAGAGATGTAAGAAAATAAGTCCCTCTAGTGGCAGGACTGTATAACTGACAAATGGGGAATCAGACACTTGGTAAGCTGTGATCATGTGACAGCAAGGCACTATATAAGAAGGCGCCAAGATAGGAAGGAATGGGGGGTGGGTGGGAAGCTGGCATGAAGCACCGGCAGGAAGTGCAAGCTGCCACCCGGGGTTGGAAAACAGTAGCTTCAGCGGGACTCCCTGCCACAGAGGGAGGGTTCCTTGGGCAGCAGCCTGATGAGTTGGTGCCACACCCTATTGGGCTGCAAATTCTTCTGGGAGGGAAAGGGAGAAAGAATTTAAACTTATATACAATTACTTAATATAGGGGTCAGGGTCAAGTGACTGACAGAAAACCACCAGTGGGGGTCGGGGGCAGGCACAGACAAAAACAATGAGTTTCACAAAAGGAGCAATTAATTCTGAGGAGGGAGTTAAGAAAAGAGGTTATGAGGAGGAGGGGGTGCAAAAAGGAGGCTGGCTTGGCATCAGTGGGAATTCAGAGCGCCGAGGTAGAGCCAATAGGTAGGGGCACAGATCGGGGAAGGAGAGGTTTACAGCAGTTAGCACAGAAGGAAGAGAAAAAATAAAATAAAACAGGCAGGAACTAGGTTTACAGCAGTAAGCAGGGAAAAGAAAAGAAACAGGCAGGGGCTAGAAAATCATAGCCTTACAGTTGCTAGGACAATTAACACAATATTCCTAAGTAGCAAACTAGGAACACTTTAAACTAGGAAGCACTACAAAGCTAATTTAAATTATCAGCTATTCCTAGCTGCAAAGCAATAACGTGTTTTATACTGATGTCAGTTTAAAATGGGTTCACAATTCTGAGCAATCAAGCAGACATTTTCTATACAAATAAATAGCCATTTAAATTGGTTCTTTTTTCTGAATCAAGCAATGAAACAGATAGGGATACAGGGTCAACCAATTGACTCCACAGCAAAAATAGTCCTGGTCCAATCGGAAGGTCCCTGGGACAGACAAAACCGGTCCAAACACTAGTGTGCGCAGAAAGGCACCGAAAAGGTCAAACACAGTTCTGAGATCAGTAGAAAAGCCATCTTTACCTTCTTGGGCAAGCTGCTGGCCAGGGTTGGAGAGCAGTAGTTGGACCCCCAGGTGCATAGAGAGGTTTTTATCGGGTGATGGCCTGATGAGTTGGCGCCACACCTGATCGGGCTACAAATTCTTCTTCTGGGGCAAGCTGCCAGCCGGGGTTGGAGAGCAGTAGTTTCAGGTATTAGTAAATACCTTGTGGTCATTGCTGCAATTTGTTGGAAGCAAATCATTTACAAAAAAAAAAAAATGCAGAGAAGGTCCAGATAGTTAGAAATATTACAGTGTTAATAAATTCCAAGCACAAGCTCATCGATGGCAAACATTATGATGTGTTAAGATACTAACATAGTATTAGTGTGTTAAAACATCATAACGTTTGCCACCAATGCGCTTGTGCTTGAATTTATTTACATACTAATATTTCTAATGACCTGGTCATTTTCTACATTTTTTGTTATATTTGGGAAAACGATTTGCATCCAACAAATGTCCTGAATACATATACTCATTGCAGCAATGAGTCATGAATGAAACAGCAGTCCTTTCTTTCCTTTCTTTCTCCTCTGGTGGATAAAGCATGTAGTTTAATTGATATTTGTTTAATTATTTTAGAAGTGTTGGCCAGAATGAGTTGTGTCTGGCTATGTTGAATCAGGCTCCCAAAGCGGAGCTTCTTGCAGAGCAATAGTTTATATGTGGCGAGTAGTCGCTCCATTCGTGGGGCTTGCAAGTAAACAAAGTTGCCACGAGTAAAACTGACCTGCCAAATGGTAGTTTACTCACCTGGTAAAGGTGATTGTGGGGGAATGGATCTCTGAGGCACTCCATTTACCTGACATCATGGGTTGTGTACACCTGATAGGTTGTCTGATGCACATGTGACTAGATTTGTGGACATCCCCTTCTGAGTGTCCCTGGTCACTTCTAGTCAGTTAGATGTTTTCCAAAGCTGTGTCTGAAATACAAGTAAAGGTAATTTTGCCCCCCCAACTGTATTGTAACCACAGTTATGTACTGCTCTGTAGACAATGGATGGTTAATAGAAAAGACTATTTTTTAATACAATAAGTATCACTACATGTGTTAATTATCTTGAATGTTTTGAGAAGACCCAATTTGTTTGCAATGTTCATTGTCACGTAATGCTGTAGGGTGAGGCATGGAGTGCCTCAGAGAGCCATTCCCCCACAATCACCTTTACCAGGTGAGTAAACTACCATTGTGGGAGATGGTCTCTGAGGCACTCCACTTACCTGACATCATGGGTTATTAAAAAGCAGTGAATGAAGTCTAGGGTGGGTTAGACGTGACAATAGTAGAATGTCTTGTGTTTGCCGCTAGAAGTACAGCGGTAGCAAAGTTCGTCTTGTGCTGTTGTGACAAGTTAAGTCTGTAATGTCTGATGAAAGTGTGTATTGTTGACCATGTGGCTGCAGCGCAAATTTCCTCTGCAGTGGCCATGTTTCTTTCTGCCCATGAGGTGGCAATGGCTCTAGTGGAGTGTGCCTTGATTGTTGTAGGTATTTGTAGGCTGTTAGCCTTGTAAGACTCTGCTATTGCTTTTCTGAGGTATCCTGCAATGGCAGCTTTGGATGCTGCCATGCCCTGTCTGCGGCCTTGAGTGATAATGAATAGTCTGTCTGATTTGCGTATGGCAGCAGTCCTTGATAAGTATGTGGAGAGCAATCGGGTCATGCCTAGTAGGCGAAGCTGAGGGTCTGCTTGAATGTCTTCTGGTTGAAGTTGAGCAGGAATCTCAATAGTTTGGTTAATGTGGTACTGTGACACAATTTTGGGCCTGAATGATGAAATTGGTCACATAGAGATTCTGTCCGGGAAGAATTGAAGGAAGGGTTCCTTGTGGGATAGTGCTTGTAATTCTCCGACGCGCCGTGCTGAGGCGATGGCTGTTAGAAATACTGTCTTAAGTTGAAGCCAGTGAATGGGTATGGATTCAATTGGTTCGAATGGAGGTTTTTTCATAGCTGTAAGCACCGACGGTAGATCCCATGGCGCAACCGTGGGTTTTTGAGGAGGACAAAGGTTATTTGTTGCTTTTAAGAAGCGGATGACGTCTTGGTGGGAGCCTGGTGTGGTGCCCTGGATTTGTCCCCGAGCAGCTCCTATGGCTGCGACCTGTACCCTGAGTGATGAGGGGGACAGCCCTAGCTGTAGACCCTCCTGTAAGAATAGTAGTATATGTGGAATGGTGCATTCATTGGGATTGATTTTGTGATGACGGCACCATGTATTAAAAATGCTCCAATGTCGGTAGTAGGTGGAAAGTGTGGAAGGTTGACGTGAGGAAGCCATAGTCTGAATGACAGAGGGGTGGTAACCTGCTTTTAGCAGTCTCTCCCTTTCAGGAGCCATGCCGTCAGCTGTAATTGACATAGGTTCGGGTGTGTAATGGGACCTTGCGTGAGAAGATCCGGAAGCAGAGGTAGTTGCCAGGGATCTGTTAGTGCCATGGAGACGAGTGTCGCAAACCATGATCTTCGTGGCCAGTGTGGTGCCAGAAGAATGACTCGGGTTCTCGATAGTCGTATCTTGCGTAGGACTTGAGAGATGAGAGGAATGAGGGGGAAGATGTAGGCTACTTGGAAGGACCAATTCGCCGATAGGGAGTCGACTCCTATCACTGTGTGATCCTTGAAGCGGGACCAATATTTTGGGCATTGGTGATTCTTGTGAGATGCCATGAGGTCTATCTCTATTGGGCCCCATCTCTGGTCTAGTTGTTGAAATATCCGTGGGTGAAGTTTCCACTCGCCGGGGTGTATCATCTGGCGACTGAGCCAGTCCGCGGTGACGTTGAGCTTGCCAGCCAGGTGGATAGTTGATATCGATTTGAGGTTTGTTTGAGCCCAGTTGAGCAGTTTGGAGGAAAGAGACATCATGGTCTTGCTTTTTGTGCCGCCTTGTTTGTTTATATAGGCGACCGTGGTTTGGTTGTCTGACCTGATTTGTACGTGTTTGTGTAGGATGATATTCGAGAAGTGCAGTAGTGCTTTGAATACTGCCTTCAGTTCTCGAGCATTGATTGAGAGCTTCGAGTCTTGTGTGGACCATTGTCCCTGGGCATTGAGAGTTCCGAGTACTGCTCCCCAGCCTGAGAGGCTGGTGTCCGTTTCGATGGTGATGTCATGTGAAATGTCCATAGGAACACCTAGTGTTAGTCTGTGTCTGTCTGTCCACCATTTTAGGCTGGCTTTCACTCGTGGTTGCAGAGTGGCATGTCTGGAAAGGTTGAGTTCATCTGGCTGTCCTTGTTTTAGAAGGAATAGCATGAGGGGTCTTGCATTCCATCTTGCCCATGGGACGGTGTCTATGGTGGATGACATGAGACCTAGCATGCGGGATACGTCCCAGAGTGTGGTTTGCTTTGTGGACCGCAGCTTGTGAGCGGTGGATAGAATCATGTTTATTCTGGAGTCAGAAGGATAAACTTTTTCATTTTCTGTGTCTATCATTGTGCCTAGGTGTTCCAGTTTGTGTGTGGGGGCTTGTTGACTTTTCTTGATGTTGATAATCCATCCGTGTGATTCCAGGCATCGTATCACCTGCTGTGTTTCCCTTAGTGATTGTTGAAGGGTGCATGCTCTTATGAGCCAGTCGTCCAGATATGGAATGACGTGTATACCTTTTTGTCGTAGGTGTGCTGCGAGTACCACTGACACTTTTGTGAACACTCTTGGTGCGGATGCTAGACCGAAGGGCAGAACCTTGTAGTGGTAGTGATGGCCTAGAGTGCAGAAGCATAGGAATTTGTAGTGTGCAGGGCGCATTGTAATGTGTAGGTAAGCGTCTTTTAAGTCTATGGACGTGAGGAAATCTCTCTGGCGTAGGGCGCGGAGAGTGGATTTTGTAATTTCCATCTTGAATGGTATGTGACAAACTGATTTGTTGACATGTTTTAGATCGAGAACTGGTCAGAAACCCCCTGTCTTTTTTGCAACCAAGAAAAAGCGGGAGTATATGCCTATACCTTCTTCTTGTTTTGGGACCGGGGCGATGGCATTGTTGTGTAGCAATTCTGCAATAGCTGTAGTAATCTGAGTTGTTGTGTATGATTGTTTGGTAATGTTGGAGTGAAGCATTCTGTGGCCTCTTGGAACAGTAGTGAATTGTATTGCGTAGCCCTGGCTTATTATTTCTAGAACCCATTTGTCCGTGGTGGTCTGAGTCCATTGTCGGAGAAATAGAGATAGTCTCGCCCCTACGGGTAAGTTTTGGCGAAGAGTGGGTAGGCAGTCATGGTTTTTCGTTGTTGCGATGGAGATAGTTGGCTCTGCCCCTTTGTGTGTTGCCCCTGCCTCTGTAATGGTTGTAGTGGTAGGGGGTGGTGTAGTTTTGTCGGAAGGAGGTGCTGCTAAAAATGTAGGTGGCGCGTCGCTTGTCACGAAAGGACGTTTGTCTGCCTCTGGGCTAGAGGGAGGTAGGTTGTTCGTGGCTGTTCTCTGGCCATTAATCTGCCTTCCTCCTTACCCTTGAGATATTTCTAGGGACTGGCCAAAATCATGTTTCCTGTAAAAGGTAGTTTATGTAGTGTAGCCTTGGACTCCTTATCTGTGTCCCAAAGTTTCATCCAGAGGGATCTACGTGATCTATTAGTGATGGCTGCTGATTGTGCATTTATTTTTAGTGAGTCTACTGCCATGTCCACTAGGTATTTGGTTGACAGTATGGCATTTTCTAATAGGGTGGCTTGTTGAGACTTAGAGGGAATGGTTTTTTGTAAGTCCTGGAGCCAGGTGAGTTGTGCACGAGTCGCATAAATAGCGGTGACAGCTGCTCTGCTTCACAGGCCTGCCAGCTCGGCTGTCTTTTTTAGGTTTTCCTCTATCTTCCTGTCAATTGGGTCTCTGAGACCGGATGCGGTATCGGTGGGAAGCACCGCCTTTCTGTTGAGTGCGGCTATTTGAGGGTCCACTGCTGGGGGAGTGCACCAGAGTGCTAGCTTCTCTGCTTGTAATGGATACATTCGGTCCCATGATTTTCTTTCTGGGATTCTGGCTGGTTCTGAGGCTGACCATTCTTTTTGGACAATCTCGTCTATTGCCTCACATACTGGGAATGCATCAGCTAGTTTGGCTGCTGGTTGCAGTGAGGGTAGCAGCTTTGATGTAGGGGCCGGTGTAACCGTCTCAAATCTGACTGTTTCCATAATGTGGCATACGAGTGTTGGGATTTGGTCTGGAAAGCACCATTTAGCTATAAGCGTTTGAGGGTCCTGCTTGGTGATGGAGTCCTCGGTATCGGAGGAGTCACTGGAGTCTAACTGTGGTTCTGTCGGGGTGTGTTCTGTGTCATGCGATGTGTGCGTAGTTGACTTAGTTGTTGGAGACTGGCTCTGTGATAGTTCTGTCAGTTTTGTAGCATGGCTGTTAGGACTTCTTGTTGTGCCTGCATTAGTTGGTTATTGTGAAGAAGCACTTTAGTGGCGTCCATCTGTTGTGTGTTATGTTGGCTAGTGGATGGAGGCGAGCAATCATCCTCTGAATCTTGTGTCTCAGTGTGCGTGTTGGTGTCCTCGATGCAAGATGTGCATAGTCTACCTGAGTGTAGGTGCGACAGAGGCACATGACATTGTTTGCAGCTTTTTGTTCTGGGCATGGTCACCTGATAAGTACAGAAAGAAAATATCATAGTGTGCTGTCTCAGGTGACGAAAAAAGTAAAATATCAATTGTATGTGAAGAATTGTGCTGTCAGATGCATGAAATATGAAATGAGCAGCATACGTTAAGTATTGCACTGTGCAGCCAGAAAGTCATTAACTTTTGCAGTGTGCTTTCAGAATGCTGGGAAAATGTAATGGCAGCTTGTTTAGAATAGTAGCACAAATGTTGCAGAATAGTGGCACAAGTGTTGCCCTTGGTGTAATCTTTCTCTGCCATAGTGGTGGAAGGGAGCAGTGCTGTGCCTTTAAGAAAGCTGTACAGTGAAGGCAGTGGTACTGAGTAAGGAGTTCTTTCTGCCCATGCCATGCCCTGTCTGGGTTGATTAAAATAGGGAAAACCAGGCTGAGCTGATTAAAAGTAGTGTAAAGCACTAATGTGTACTGGGGAGTGCTTGCCTGTACCTTCTTTTGTTGTGGTAGACACAGAAATGGGTTTTTCACTGGGATCAGCGTGAAATTCATTTGAAATTGATGTGGGGAGGTCGTGGAGATGTCACGAGGCTTCCTTGAAGTCCCGCGATCGTTTCCGAGTGTTTGTTTACTCGCGCGAGATCTCGCGAGGTTTCGTGCGAGATCTCGCGAGAGCGAAAGGCGGCTCTGATGTCGAGAGAATTGCTAGGCGTTCTCGCGGGATAGCTCAGAGCCTCGCGACTAGATGGAGCCAATAGAGAGCAAGGCAAGAGAAGGAGAAACAGGAAGAAGTTTTCCTGTGTGAGGCATGGCGTGGGGCTAGTGGGGTCATAAAATAACATATCGGAATCGCCATGTTGAGTGCAGAGATAGCAGTTTGGAGAAGGAGCTGCTAGATAGCAGGTAAAAAATATTTATGCATACTATGCATGCAAAGATTTTAGTGTCTTGAGCCACTGAAACAGGGGCTGGAAGAGCACTAGAGTGGGATAGAATTTCTTGAACACTGTGTGGAAGCCAGGCTGTTTTGAGAATATGTTGTCTGATACTGCTGAGTAGGAGTAGCAGAGCAAAAAAAAAAATTTTTTTAATAAATAGTGCTGAGAGAATTCCCAAGGAACTTAAGGTGTGGCATAGGAGATCAGCAATATAATGAATGGAATTGGAAGTGTCTGAGACCGCTATGCAGGGGAACCCAGAGCACTCAATACATAAATCAGTGGCCATAGAATAGAGTCTGGGGCCGATAGTGAGGGGAACCCAGAGCAATATCATAAATATATATGTGACTGATTTGAGGATTGTGCCTGTGACTGTAGAAACAGATAAAACAGCATTGCATTTTTTTCTGTCTTGCTATGATTTCTTTAAAGCTGGAAAATCCCGACGAGGATAAAAGCGCATACAAGGCTATACTGTCTACAGACTAGGAAGCATGTACATAGGATAGTAAAAGCTGATCGCCTACCTTGTAATTGTTCTTTTGGGTTCTGAAGCTTTGGAGCTCTGGAAAGTGCAACAACCTATGTTAGATGCACAATTTTAACTGACTAGAAGTGACCAGGGACACTCAGAAGGGGACGTCCACAAATCTAGTCACATGTGCATCAGACAACCTATCAGGTGTACACAACCCATGATGTCAGGTAAGTGGAGTGCCTCAGAGACCATCCCCCACAATGGACTGGATGGGAGGAGAAAACTCCACGAAAGAGCATTGCAAGGCAGGAGGGAATGAGTGAAACAGCTGGCGGAGAAACACTCCTGGCAAATGAAGTTGTGGTATCTGTCTCACCCAATCAGTTAGACTCTGGACATTAAAGTATAGGGTATGCAGGGAGCGTGGAGGTGAGTAATAGAGTATTAATAGAGTTAAATACATTTGTTATTTATGTCAGTATTTAAAATGCATTATTTTGTTTTTCAAAATACATTTGATTTACTATTAAAAGCTGTAAAACAAGCACACAGAAAGGCAGCAGTGGGTTTTACCTTCTATGTGGGTATTTTAGGCTCCCCTTACAATTGCTCACTTCCTTTTCTGTTGGTTCCACATTTCAGGAAACTCAATAAAGAAAACAATGTCTGTTATTTTTCTGTCTGCACCCCCATCGCTCTCTCTCTCTCGCTATGGCAAAGAAAGAATAGATTTAATTACAGTAACTGAAAAAGTAGGGGTAGGCTGACAGTGACAACCTGGACATTCATTGTCTTATTCTACAGGTTCTTCATTTAGTAGATTCCAATTTCTTGAAGCCATATGTATAATTAGTAATGTTATTGTGCAGCACATAACAGTGATATTCTAGGGTATAATGCAATAATTGTACCAAAACCAATAAGAAAAACTCCAACCTGCAACCTTGATTCCCCCACGCTTACGCACACACGCGCACACAGACACACACACACCTTATTTTACTTATCAATATTAAACATCACTGAAAATAAATTACAGACACTATGCACTGAAATTTAATAAAATATTGGAAGCCACATACTGTAATGGCAAGATTACAGTAAGTAACGTAACATTTCTCATGCTAAATGATTCCTTGAATGCATAATGAACTTACAAAGTATTAGGGATCTTTTTCTCATGTCTGTAAAGAAAGCAGCAAACCATTTAAAAATATTGAGAACTGTCTTTTTTTTTTATGAGACTGTCAAATATTTATGGACTTGTATAAAGTCGGTAGCCCATGACATAGGTGTCAGCAATTGGGTGCCTACAATAATGACGACCCAATGCCCAGCACATGTCATTGGGGCTAGGGGTAGGGTACAACAACCAGATGGGGGGGTGTCTTGCCAACTCAAACCAAGCAGCTATTTGCCATTCACACTCACATACACACAATAACAGTACAATAAGTATAGCAAGCCAAAGCTTTATTATAGCAAAATATAATACAAAAGGTTATACATCACCGATTCCAAAAGCTACATCCAAGCCTGTTCCAATGGCTGGGAAGCCCCCTTGTCAGCCTGGCTAGGAGTCTCACGAACCGGGAATTGGCCCCACAGCGATGCGTCCACCCTGCAGGAGAGGCTTCTAACCTGGCCACCAGATTTCCCAGTATTTATCTCTTTTAATATTCTTCTAGAAACATCCAGTAACATCTGCAAGCACTCAGACTGTCACGTCTGCACACTGGCCGGGTGCCCAGAACATTGCAGCTCAGCACAAACATCAGCCATCTGGATGTTTCTCACATATTTGCTAAGAAACCACATCCTGGGCACTTGGCCGGGTGCCCAGAACCTTGCAAACTTAGCAAACACAATCCTACACATTCCTTTGATTAACATCCAACCTTTGATTAACATCCAGCCTTTGATTATTGTATACAAAAACAAGTTACATTATATTCTTTGATTACTATACTATACAAAATGGGATAACAATAATCAATACAATATATACATATATACATATCAGGGGGTCAGCAAATATAGTGATGGGATGGTGCTATAGGTATGTGGGGGGAGCGAGCATGCACAGTGAGAGGTGGGTGGGATTGCGAAGGGTGGTGCCCCGGTGGATTGCCAACCTGACTTCTTGGCATGGTGGGAGAGCTGGTGGTGGTGGTGGTGGGCAGAGTACTGGGTTCGGGTCTGGGTGCTGGTACATTTTTGTAATGTTTTTTCACACACACCCAAAATGCACCCTGCTGGAGTCGAAACTTCTTAAGTAGGGAGGTGCAAGGGGGTGCAGCCCTCACATAAAATATTACAAAACCAAGTCCCTGGCACCATTTTGCTGTGCACTGGGGAATCAAGAGTGACAAAATAGGTTTCTGGCACTCTGTCTTCACGATAACAGCGATCGCCTTTAACCTTTCACCGTATCACATAGAACCATAAAGTCTGACATCTACGAAATAAGTCCTTCATTGCAAATATCTTGCGGTCCTTGCTGCAATGCGTATATGTATTCAGTTCATTTGTTGGGTGCTATAAACAAATGCAGAGAATGTCCAGCTTGTTAGAAATATCTTGTAAATAAATTTCAAGGACAAGCCTATCAATGGCAAATTGTATGATATTTTAAGATACTAACATAGTATTAGTATGTTAAAGCATCATAACATTTGCCATCAATGCACTAGTGCTTGAAATTTATTTACATGATAATATTTCTAATGACATGGTCATTTTCTAAATTTTTTGTTACATTTTGGAAAATGATTTGCATCCAACAAATGCCCTGAATACATATACTCATTGCAGCAATGACCACAAGGTATTTACACAGAAGAAAGAATACCATAGATGTCAGATTATACACTTGTTTAAAACTGGCCTTAAAAAAAAATATAAAGTTCTCAATATTTTTAAATGGTTCTCTGCTTCAGTGCCCTTCTGTAGCCATACGTCCTTACCCTGAAGTGAACAGGTGCTAGAGGGCAATATAAAAATCTGTTTCCCCTCTAGGATAAATTAAGAATGAAACAGGCTATTTCTTTCCTTTCTTTTTCCTTTGGTGAAGAAAGCATGTAATTTAACTTGATATTTGTTTAATTATTGTAGATGTCATGACCAGAATGAGTTGTGTCTGGCTATACTGAATTCGGTTCTCAAGGTGGTGCTTCTTACAGAGCAATAGTTTATATGTGTCAAGCATTCACTCCATTCATGGGGCTAGCAAGGTAATGAAGTTGCCACTGGTAAAACTGACCTGGCAAATGGATTGAATGGGAAGTGGAATCTCCACAAAGGAGCACTGCAAGACAGGAGTGGAATGAGTGAAAGAGCTACAGGAGAAACACTCCTGGCAAATGAAGTTATGGTCTCTGTGTCTCCCCTTCAGTATGACTCAGGACGTTAAAGTATAGGGTATGCAGAGAGCAGGAGGCGAGTAATAGAGTTAGACATTTTTTAATGACAATATCTAAAATGCATTATTTTATTTTTCAAAATACATTTGCTTTGTTATTAAAAGCTGTAAAACAAGGTCGCAGAAGGGCAACAGAATGTTTTACCTTCTATGTGTACATTAGGTTCTCCTTAAAATTGCTCACTTCCTCTTCTGGTTGGTCAAAATTTCAGAAAACATGATTAAAGAAAAAACAAGTGTGTTCTTCTTTTGTGCCACCCCTTTCTCCATCTCTCTCTCTCACTGTCTCTCTCTCGCTCTCTCTCTGGTTACAAGAAAGAAAGACTAGATTTAATTACAGTTACTGTAAAAGGGGGGGGAGACAGGCTGACAATCTGGACATCCAGGGCCAGATATTCAAACCTTTGCGCCTAGCGCAAATCCATAGTGCTGGAATAGTGTTGGATTTGTGTGAGGCTGCAATATTGAAAAGCCCTGTTAGCGCTGGTGCTGTGTGGTAACACCGACGCTAATAGGTAATAGCATGCAGTGGCGTGGACAGGAGTGAGCCCAAGAATGCCAGCAGTGCAGCATATTCAAATGTATAGCACTGCACTACAGGCACTAACGCGACCTATAGTGTGGCACAAGATACCACCGCAAAAAAGCTGGCAGTAATGAGGTGGTGCCCCCCCATCGTGGACCCCCGTAACTGCGGTATAAGCCCTGGTAGTCTAGTGGTCCCCCAAGTACATATCCAACCCCGTCCCCATTGAAAGAGAGAGAAATCCCTAGAAGTCTAGGTCCCTCACCCTCCCAGCAGTATCCGACCCCGTTCAAATAAAAATAAACCCTTTACCCTGGTCATCTAGTGGCCCCACCAGCATGTATCCCAAACCCCATTACAATAACATTTGTTATTTTTCCTGTAGTCTAGTGGTACCCCCGGTGCCGCCCTCGCTGGCCCATCCATCTGCCACAAGGTCTACAACCGACTTCAGACCTCTTCACACCACCACATCTGGCTGCAGACTGAGGAATGAATGAATGAGCTGTACTCATATAGTACAGCTCATTTATTCCTCAGTAGGTGGCCAGCCACGGTGGTGTGAGGAGGGCTGAGCCGGTTGCCGGCTCGCTTCATGGCAGATTGGTGGGCTGAGCGGGGGTGGCGCTACCAGGTGGGGGTACCACTAGACTACCAGGGAAAATAGCTTAATGTTATTCAAAATGGGGGTTGGATATGTGCTCGGAGTGGGGGGCCCACTAGACTGCCAGGGAAATAATGTTTACTTTTATTGTGAACAGGTTGGGATATGTGCTGGTGGGTGGGGGGACCACTAGACTATCAGGGAAATAAAGTTTAATTTTATTGTGAATGGGTCGGGAGTCATGCAGGGGGTAGGGGGACCACTAGATTACCAGGGAAAAGAAACAGGGGTCGGGATGCATGCTGGGGGTTGGGGGACCACTAGACTACCAGGAAAAATACATAGAAACATAGAATTTGACAGCAGATAAGGACAGCTTGGCACACCCAGTCTGCCCATTTCCCTACCTAATGGATAAGCTGCAGATCCTAGCTAACCAACAATCAACTTCTTCCAACTCCACCCCCTAGAATTGCCTTATGTCTGTCCCATGCATTCTTGAATTTCACCACTGTTTTTGACTCCACAGCCTCATCAGGAAGGCTGTTCCATGCATCCACAACCCTCTCCATGAAAAAATACTTCCTCACATTACATCTGAGCCGTCCCCCCTCTAGCTTCAAATTGTGCCCCCTTGTTCTTGCACACCTCTTTTTCTGAAAGATGCTACCCTCTTGGACTTTGTTGATTCCCTTGAGGTATTTGAAAGTTTCTATCATGTCTCCCTTCTCCCTCCTCTCCTCTAGGCTATACATATTAAGATCCTTAAGTCTATCTTGATATGTCTTCTGGTGCAGACCCTGCACCATTTTAGTTGCTCTCCTCTGGACTGCTTCCATCCTGTATATGTTTTTGTGGAGATTGGGTCTCCAGAACTGCATGCAGTACTCCTGATGGGGTCTCACCAGCTGTCTGTACAGCAGGATAACAACTTCCTGTTTTCTACTGGTGATGCCTCTCTCTATGCATCCCTGTATCCCACCAGCCCTACTTACTGCCCTCTCACATTGCTTGCTCACCTTTAGGTCATCTGATATGACTACTCCCAGATCCCTTTCCATTTTTGTTGTTGTTAGTATCTCACCCCTCATTGTGTACTCTTTCCCTGGGTTTCTGTTTCCCAGTTGCATTACTTTGCACTTCTTAGCATTGAATCTAAGCTGACATACATTTGACCATTCCTCCAACCTTGCCAAGTTCCTTCTCATCCTTTCCACCCCACTTTGTGTATCATCTCTGTTGCAGATCTTTGTGTCGTCTGCAAAGAGACATACTTTTCCTTCCAGTCCCTCTGCAATGTCGCTTATAAAGACATTAAAGAGGACTGTCCTAGTATTGAACCTTGTGCACCTAATTAGTAACCCCCCCCTCTCTTCAGAGTGGACTCCGTTTACTATTACCCTCTGTGTCCTGTGCTCCATCCAATTTTTTACCAAGGCTACCATCTTGGGACCCACTCCCAGGATGGCCAACTTGTATATTAATCTTTTGTTTGGGACTGTGTCAAATGCCTTGCTAAAGTCTAGGTAGGCTATGTCTACAGCCCCTTCTTGATCTACTACTTTGGTCACCCAGTCAAAGAAATCTATTAGATTGGTCTGACATGACCTTTCTACTGTGAATCCATGCTGCCTTGGGTCCTGCACTCCCCTGGCCTCTAGGTACTCAACAATTCTTTCCTTCAGAAGTGATTCCATCATTTTCACAATCACTGAGGTTAAACTAACAGGTCTGTAGTTTCCTGCTTCTGCCCTGCTCCCACTTTTGTGAAATGGAATCACATCTGCCCTCCTCCAGTTTTCAGGTACAACCCCATCCTTCCATGATTTATTAAAGAGGGTAGTCAGTGGTGTCACTAGTTCTACCCTTAGTTCTTTTAGAATTCTGGGATGAATCCCATCAGGCCCCACTACTTTGTCCACCTTCAGTTTTAAAAGTTCCTTCAGAACCCTTACTTCTATGAAAGGGTCAGTATCAACCCCTGTATTCAAAGTGTTTCTATTGTTTGGTTTAGGTACCTCCTCCTCTTCATTTGTGAATACTGAGCAAAAGTATTTGTTTAGTATCTCTGCCTTTTCACAGTCACCCTCTGCCAACCCTCCCTCCCCTTAATTAAGCCTCACTATTCCTCCCTTGGTCTTCCTTAGCTCCCTGATGTACCTATAAAAGGTTTTATCCCCCTTCTTAACTGAGTTGGCAATCTTTTCCTCAGTTTGGGCCTTTGATGTCCTGACTACCTTTCCTGCTTCCTTTTGCTTTAACTGATACAATTCTCTGTCCTACTCCTTCTGTGATTCCTTGTTCTTCCTAAATTCTCTCTTTTTTTCCCCTAACCTTCCCTGCCACCTCCTTTGAGAACCATAGTGGTTTCTTACATCATTTTGTTTTGTTTATTTGCTTCACACAAAGGCTTGTTGCCTCTGTGATGGCAGTTTTGATTATTCCCATTGCTCTTTCACCCCTCCTTCCTGCCCATTTGCTAGTGCATTCCTTAGGCACTCACCCATTTTGGCAAAGTCCGCCCTCCTGAAGTCTAGTACTTTTGCCTTTGTATGGCTTGACTCTACTGCTGTGTTTATCGTGAACCATACTGTTCGATGGTCACTAGTTCCCAGATAGCTACCCACTTCTAAATCTGTGATCCTCTCACAATCTCCATTTGAAAGTATCAGGTCTAAGACTGCTCCCTCTCGAGTGAGTTCTGATACTAGTTGTCTAGGACATGCCCCCTGTAGGGCATTTAAAATGACCCCACTCTTAGAAGTGGCTGCTGCAAATGCATTCCAGTTAACATCTGGTATATTCAGATCCCTCATTAGCAATATCTCTCCTTTTTCTATCATTTTAAGGATACTTTCTATCATTTCCTTGTCCATTTCCTCCCCCTGAGATGGGGGTCTGTATACAACCCCTGTGCAGATTGTGGTGCCATTGCCTGTCTCCAAATTGACCTACAGTGCTATCTCTTCTTCCTGTTTGCCCCTTTGTTCTGTTGCTTTGATGTCATCCCTTATGTAGAGAGCTACTCCACCTCCTCTTTTACCCTCCCTGTCCCTCCTGTAGATGTTGTATCCAGGTATGTTTATGTTCCAGTCATGGTCCTGTGTGTACCATGTTTCTGTGACTGCCACAATTTCCAGAATATCCAATACTTTCATTTATTTTGCATGGGGGTCAGGATTCATGCTGGAGGGGTTGGGGGACCACTAGACTACCAGGGTCATCTGTGTGTATCAGGCAAACATTGTACGCACCCATACCTCCTGATTGTCCCTGATTTTCAGGTAGGTCCCTGATTTAGCTGCCACATGTTCCTCTGTCTCTCATATAACATGTGTTTATCTGACAGAATACTGACTGTGCCTGGCAGCACACAGCTTCCACTGCTTCTGGCCTGTACTTCTATTCCGACCAACAGGAGATGCTGTGGGCATGCCTTTGCCTGCGGCCTCCAGCCTGTACTTCCAATCCTACCAATAGGCAGGGCTTTGTGCTCCATGCAGTAGCACTGGGCAAACTGCATCATAATGTATGCTAAGCAGCACTTAATGAGATGCAAATATACCTGTTTTCCCATGGATTACCTACATAGGCTCATTTGCATGGGAGCTTTGAATACAGGGGCATCATTTCAGCAAAATCATAGGGGTAGCAAGGTGGGGGGGGCATAATGTGGGTGGGACCACAGTGTGGGTTGGGCCAGAGAGGGTGGCATTTGCTTTATTTTAATAATCACACAGCAGTAAAAGCAGGACAGGTACCCATGCTCTGGTATCCAGGTAGTGTAAAGTACATACATAGAACATCATGGAACATTACCAGGTGGCAGGATACCAGAGCATGGGTATCTGCATTTACTGCTGTGTGTTTATTAAAATAAAGCAAAGCTGCTGGAATTGAAATATCAGCTTTTCTTGGCCCTTCTGTGATGCACATTTACTTGTGGATTTTTTGAACTGCAATTATACTCATTGTAATGCAGTTCTCCAACATAGTTCAGCTGAGATGGAATATATGTGCAGCAGTGCTGTTCAGCTATGTAGGTAGGTAAAACTCAGTGTGTGTTTGTAACATATGTGAGGCAATTCAAAAGTATGGCACAACAAGACATTATATGTTTTGCCCACCATATCCCCAAAATTAATTGAGTTTGGCAAAGGGGCAGTATGGCGCAGTATGGCGCAGTGGTTTAAGGCTCTGAGCTGCAAATCTGAAGACCTGGGTTTGAATCCCACAGCCCCCCACTTACATACTGTGTGACCCTGAGCAAGTCACTTAACTGCCCTGTGCTCCCAGGTTGCACCTGTAAACAAGCTTTCAGCTTAGTGTGTCTCACCTGGTTAAAACAATTGAAAAAAAAAAAAGACATCTTTACAAGCCCCCCCCCCAAAAAAAATGTGAATAAAGTCTGTTGGGTATAATAACTGGTGAAATTTTAACTCGAGCAGTAAAAGCTCTGAAACAGCACTATGTGAAATATTACTGATGCGCAAAGGCGGCAGAGTTAGGGGGTCAGATGGTCAGCCAAACCCTCACTTTTGTAGCTGAAAGGACAGACAGTAAATTTGGCAATTGAATTGAATTGCGTATGAATTAATATGTCAGTTATTCATAATTATACAAAGCTGGGTAAATTGACTAAAGTATATTGAAGAGGGCAATTATTGTTCTAGTGCCCTAGGCTAAGGTGTTGTATCTAGTTCAGATCCAGCCTTTTGTTTGGTACCTTCCTCCATAACTTGTGCTGATTAGCATTACTTGAGTAGTTTTGTAAATCCCCAGAATTCTGTTGCTGAAGAAAAAGTGGATAATTTTTTTGAATTTTCACATTGAAGAGTAAGGCCCTGTAGTCACTCATGCACACATACGTGCACAGTCACACACACACACACACAGTCACACACACACACACACACACACACACACAGTCACACACACACACACAGTCATACACACACACACACACACACAGTCACACACACAGTCACACGCACACACACACAGTCACACACACACACAGTCACACACACACACACACTGTCTCACACACACACACAGTCACACACACACACACAGTCACACACACACAGTCTCACACACACACACACACACAGTCACACACACACAGTCACACACACACACACAGTCACACACACACACAGTCACACACACACACAGTCACACATACACACACACAGTCACACACACACACACAGTCACACACACACACACACAGTCACACACACAGTCACACACACACACACACACACACACACACACACAGTCACACACACACACATACAGGTGTGCATATTACATATGCATAGATGCACAAGTGTGCATGTTTGTCTGCAGGTAGATGGATAGATATGTAGCTAGATAGATAGACAGATAGATTGATTGATTTTGAGGAGTCAGCTTTTTATGTTGCTGTTTGAAAAACTATACATGAAGGCTTCTAGACCTTTGTTTTATCTGATTGCTGATTAGGGTGATTTATTAAAAAGGCCTGCTTCTTTGGCAATTCCAGATACCAAAGAGCTTTTCTTTTGGGAACTGTGGAGTAAACCCTGCTATTAATATCAGCGATGGACCATTTGTAAATCTGTCATGAAACTGAGTGGGTCATCCCACTGTCCAGGCCTCACTATAATACTGGGTGTAACAAATCGATCATGGTTCTAATTAAAACAGTAGGGGTTCAGATTGCAACCCCAGAGAAGGAGCTTAGTTGAACAAATTCTTGAATAAATTGTCCTGATGAAGGATTCATACTATTACAAGTAATAGTATTGATGTCAAATTGCAGAGAATTAATTTTGTTGAGCTTTTGACTGTGTGAACAATATTTCTAAGGTGGTGTTTTAAGTCACATGCCATGTTATTGATCTATTTTCTCCAGTATGTAACACCTGTGTATTCAACAACTCACGTACTCTGACATCAAGTTGTGAATACGTTTGTAAAGAAGCGATGCAACACTATTACGCAAGGATTGTATTCAGCCATGAAATACAAAGAGCTGCATAACTTAATCATGCATCACTGTTTATGAGTTGACATTTTGGGGGATAGAAGTCATTTATTGCTGTGGATACTCTGCCATCAATTTAAACAATATATACAGGCTTTTCCTCGTGTATGACAGCAACATGAAACCGTGCTAGTTACACAAAATCAATCTGATTTTGATAATGTACGGGTTTAAGTCAAGAAACTTCCAAAGACAATATTGAAGAACTGTGCAAAGTCAATTGCTCCTAAAAGCAGTGGCATGTGTGCATGACTGTTAACTGTCACAATAGCAATCTTCTGCATTGCCCCTGACTAGCTACCAGTGTCATATAATAGATGTTTTGCTAAACCACATTACTAAAGTGCATTACTAAATGACGGTGTCATGTACATAGCAGTTATGTGTGCCACTGACTTTCTAATACTGTCTCCAGTTATGACATTGTTACATCTTCACAGCCATTGAAAACAGTTAATGGTTATATTTATTAAGTTAGACACAGAAGGGAAGCATCATTATATCTCTGTATGTACCTTTGTAACACAGCCGTCTGGAGTTCAGTGCATTTTGCACAGTATTTGTTTTGTTAGCTGTAATGCTCCATTAAGTACTGCTCATTTGCACAGTGATCCTGCTTTGCTCCTTAACCTACTGGCTGTAATGTAGCCATGTAGACAGGGGGCAGTGAAAATAGGTTACAAGGAAATATTTTATGAAGGAGTTGCCAAGTTGGTCTGAAAAATCAATCTCTTCAAATAATGATGTTGTAAGAAACTTGACATACCGTAGCAGACAGCTACAGTATATTGCCAATATTTGGAAATGATGAGACATCTAATTTCCGATTATCGTGTAACAGATTCTCCATCATGTTTGCACACAACCGTCCTATAATATAAACAAGGAAAACATTGGTATATTGCCTATGAAGGATCTGTAGAAATGATAAAGATAATGTAAAGGTTCTGTTACACAAAGGTACTGTATACATGAATATGTATAGAACAAGAAATATTGAAACAAATGTTGCCTGCAAAGTGTATAGTGTACTGTTGATATACTGTAGAACTTGAAATTTTCACTGTTAAATAATTTTCCCTATTTTTGCTGAAGCACCAATTTGCATGAAAATAAATTTGCGCTAACTAGCACTTTGTTTTTTTTCCATTATAGTGAATGTGCTGACTGTGACTTAGCGCTAAAATAAATTTACACAATTATGGTTACATTTGTGTTTGTGCTAAATTTACTTTGCATGAAAATAACTAGTTCTACAGGAATTATATAAATGAAGAAGACATTCAACTGGTCATACTTTGTCAGTTAATCACATCTATATGGTTTATATAGAAAACAAGTGAGATACAGTTGCTAAAAAATTGCCTGACAAGCATAAGACAGCACAAGGCCCCCCGCCAGCCAACAAAGTATAGATGACACATTTTAAAGCTTCAGGAAACACTGAACATATCATATCTATATACATGTAAACCGTTGCAGATAATGGCTGCAAAAACAGTCAGGTCTGTTGATACCCCAATAACAAATCTTTGCTATTGTTTTAGTACACCATGAATTGTGGTCTATCTTATCTATTGAGAATATCCGATAGCTCAGACAGAAATCTGACTCATCAGAATATGTCTGTGCATTGCTATGTTAATGTGACAGGTACTTGTTATGAAAGGGAAATGCCTTCCCGTTCTGACTGTGATGAAATGTACTGGTGGAAATGTTTATATAGCAGCTTTAACATTGTCGTGAGAAGAGCCCTTAATGGGGCACTGTCAGCTTTGCACCTCCATTTTTGCTAACATCCAAGTAGTGTGCCTTTTAGTACATACTTATGTAATTTGTACAGTAGAATACCCTCATATATCTAAGAAATAATCAATTATACCTGTTTTGGTGATCTGCAGCACAGTTTCTATTTCCCTTGGTCCGAGGTTAAATCACCGCCCACTGGAAGCATATCTTGATTGAGGATGTGGCATCAGGTAGGTGCAATCCCAAAAGTAGCATTTTATACTATGCCACCATAAAACATACATGTAAATCCAGCAATAGTGAATCAGCTGTTATACTTTAGAATTCCAAACTGAGCTCCCAAGACTCACAATTTACTTTTTCATACCGGAGCCAAAATCCCGTGCTCGGGATCTTTGCATATGTTTCTTCTGTGCATGCATGGGATTTCAGCTCCGGTATGAGAAAGTTAATTGCAAGACTCGGAGGGCTCAATTTAGGTTCTAAAGTACCAGAAGCGGTTCACTATTGCTAGATTTACATAGGCAGCATGTTTTTAGGGTGGGCATGGTAAAAAAATGTTATTTTGGAACTGTGCTCATGCCTGACGTGCGTCCTCAACCAGGATATACTTCTGGTGGTGGATGATTTAACCTCAGACTGAGGAAAAGACAAATTATGCTGCAAATCACCAAAACGGGTACAATTGATTATTTTGTGGATCTGTAGGGGCATTCTGCTGTACAAATTACATGGGTGTGTGCCAAAAGGCACACTGCTCTGATGTTAGCAAAAACAGAGGGGCAAAGTGGACAGTGCCCCTTTAAGCCTTACTGCTGCAAGATACATTGAAACAGCACTATGCTGAGAATGTGTCTTAATGGGCAGACTGTTCTCTAGACATTCAAGAATAAGGAAAGTTAAACTGGCAGGAAATGTATTTGAAACCTAATGGCCGAGAAACTCAGCTGTGCTTTACATGTGGTGTTTTCAGATGGCCATATTTAAGAAGTCACATGCATATATGTGTGTGCATGTGTATATATAAGAATATATATATAAACACATACATTAGTTTTTCCTTCTGTCAAGTTATAAGTGGCAGTTGTTTTGTTATACAGCTGATGAGCGTCACTGTGCTCTGCTTTTCACACTTCATTGTTAAGTCACAGTACCACTACTTCGAGCATATGTAAATAGTGACTTATCCAGGTCATTCTAATTGGAATAGTAGGTTGGACATCAAAGACTTCCTGATAAATGTTTAAAGTATAATTAAAGGGGACAGATTCATCTGGAGACAGAATATCTAATAACTCTGGTTGTAAAGAAATGTTATGTCATATTATAACACCTTACCTAAGATTGTGATTGGATGAAGCTGTGTTGTTACTGCTAATGATGAGAAGAGGGAAACTGTATAAAAAGTATAACGAGAGGAGTGGACCTATATCTCCCATTTTTGATATTGCCTGCTTTTTTTTTATTCTGCACATTGCTTCAAGTATCTGTTATGAGGATTTACTGACATAGCTGTAATAGGCGTGAGACTTCTTCAGTGCAAGGTATTTACAATGTGCATACTGAATGTATGCTATGTGTATGACAGGTAGAGACGCAGTGGAGTAAAATTCTGCCTGCAAAGGGGGCGACAAGTGGCCACTTTGCATTAGTATTCTGCCACGCGAAGTGCCCATGTTAAACCCTCACTTTGCCCCTTTGCGTTGTGCACTCTACCTTATTCCACTTTAAGGCAGAGTGAGAATTCACAGGCAGCCCACACACATCACATGGCTTACACAGTGTAGGTCGCATGCTTCAGGCAGGCAGACAGGAGGTTATGGGCAAAACACTCTCCAGTGTGGGCTGACTTACACATTTTGCATGGGGTGTGACAAGTGGCTCGGCTCTGTGAATGGCTGGGAGTGGGGTATGGGCATGTGATGAAGAGGGGTGCACAGGTGTACAAGTCCACAAATTAAGTTATTTTCCACAGTTTATGCACAGCATTGATGTACCACTTGTGCTAGACATACTGCATTGACCACCACCACCACCACTGCTACTCTGACCACCACTTGACAAGATTTCTAAATCATAATCCTCCCCCTCATCATGCCTGTAGTTATCCTCTGGTGTTATTTCATCACTACTGCAGACATTACCACTTGGTCTTACACTCATGGAAGGGGATAACATGTTCAGTAAGGTTGATGACGAGGGTAAATGCCTTACTATGGCATTAGCTGCCATCTTGTGCCATGTCCACAGTGCTATGTGCCTGTTCTTAAGATGTGCATGCTGGCCCCCCACGCTTTGATGACTCCCCTTTTTACCTAAAGTCACACACACATGGCAAAGCTGGCAGATTGCAACTGACTCATCATTTGCATCCTGGACCCAAAAAATCCCAAACAAGGGATTGTGATCCTCTACTTTTAACATGTCCCTGATGCTGCTGCTTGGACTCTGTTTTTTTAACCCCTGAAATGGGGGGTATGTAACATGGTTTTTCAGGCTGCACACACTTGGACTCCACCTGACCACCATGACTACCTGTGATTATTACTGGGTCATCATCACTACCATCAACAGGAATTGCTAGATCACAACTTTCTTGAGAAGGGAGGGATTTAACTCCTACAGTTCCAGACATAGCCACCTTGACTTTCTTTTTCTCCAGTTCCCAACAGGGGTCACTGACATCACTATTATATTCATCAACATCATCTGCATCCACATTTTCAGCTTAGATGCTGTCATGTGGAGAACATGTTCCAACCACAGCATCATCATCATCATCACCCGTTATTTTTGTGCCACACTTTGAATCATTGGATGGCAAAGGTATGACCTCAACAGTGCTGGAAGAAATGTGACATTGTAAGTTATCACTGCCAGGATCAGAATCATGTTCAGCTACCATGGGGATGTTAATGGGGAGCATGACATCATCTACACTGTCAGTCACAGCTTTAGACTCAGCTATATTTTTTTAAACCGTTAACTGGTCAGAAGTGGAACTTGAGGCAGCAATACTCATGCCAGGAGAAACTGCACTAACACCACCAGCTGGGACTGCATCATCTCCTCCAACTATGAGAGAAACTACAAATTGTGCTGTAAAAATCATTAATAGAGAAATCCCTTTATTGACATCAGCTATGCACTTCTGCATACTACCATGCCCATGGACAATCTTGCCACTGGCAGCAGTGCCATGGCCAGAAACAGCTTTGCTTGCATGTCTCTTTGCAGGCATTTTGGGCAATCACCAAGAAAATTCTAATCAAATTTAGATTTCTGAACTTTCAGTCTGGGCCAGTGGATGTGAAGCCCCCCCTCCAAAAAAAAACAACCGTGTCTTGCAGATGGAGATTGGGCACTAAACAGTTACAAAAGCATAGACAGATTAAGATTGCACTGTGCAATCAGGAAGATATGCAGATGCAAAGTCGCAACAACACTTTAATCAGTGCTCACAAGTCACAATCCAATCTGGAAAAGAATACCTTTTGTCGGTTCCCGGGGGTGCAGTGCACTGCAGTAACAGTCCAAAACCAAGATACCACAAAGCAGTACAAAATCATGCAAGTGTGGTGGATAGCAGGTTGACACTGCTGCAATTACTCTGTGGCACAGTAAAATGTATCTGATTTGATGGCATATACACACACACACACACACACACACACACACACACCACAAGTAATGTGTGGCAAATTGAAAACCTCAGTAGTATAGTCAAATCTTTTAAACAAATTGAAATTCTGCACTGCTGCACCACAACAATCAGCAAAAAAAGTAATTAATATTGGTGCAGAAGTGGTTGGGGATGGTGGAGTAACACAAAGTCATTGTTATCAGTGGACTTTGTGTTCCTCATTATGATGTGAAGTACTCCGCTTCGCATTGCAGATTACTTTGCAGATTCCACATTACTCCATGAATTGCTTCGTGGAGTGAATTTTGGCCACTTCACCCACCTCTAATGACAAGGTTAGAAATGGTTGTAAGGCATTGATTACTGTGTAATTTAAAACTTTATAGCCTGTCACATTCAATAATTTAAGGTAATGAAGTCTGCAGCTTACTGATAAATTTCTTCACTGCTTGATTGGGGAAAAGCTTACTTGGTTAACAAAGAATAACATAAATAAAATAATAAATAAATGGCAGTGGGGGTATATAGACTGAATCAGAAACTGCTGGAAGGGGATTTTTTTATCCTGTAAGGTACAGACTGACTTACATTCAATGCTCATTTATTTCTTAAGTAGTGTGGTTTCCACATGTATACAGCTCATGCAGTGCTCCCAGATTGTTTTGCCATTGTCCCAGTAGTTCCAGAGTTACTTTCCTATGGTATCCTGTAGATAACATTGTTTTCTATAGAAGTCAAATGGCTCTATTTTCCTATACGAGTCATAGAAGTTAATTGAGAGATTCTTGGTGTAGATGGCTGTAAATCCCTATAAAATACAGGAAACCCTGTTGATCTGGGAGCTTCACTTGTGAATTAGTCCATTACAATGTATGTGGCATTCCTGGAACTGGATAGGCCAGGTTGTGCTTGTTTATGTGTGCTGGGTGGGGTTGTAACCTTTGCAGTTCAAATATTTTGAAAATTGCATTTCTTTTCCTTTAGCATTCCAATGAGTTGTAGGCATTTGCCAGTCCCTAAGAATTAGTCATGCCCTCAGCCTCTGAATCTGGAAAGGTACAACAATGTTCATGCATTATATATACCACAATTCACTATTACACTGCTGTTTTCTTACTTTGATATGTGTCCTTACACATGGTTGCCATTTGAATAGGCACTGTACTTTAGGGGCTGTTATCTTGAAGACGTCAATTACTTGCCTGTTCTACATCTAAAAGTAGCCATCTATATACCTAGTGATGGGTTAAGTATTTGACCCTTTGCAGAAAATGCTGACCTCCCTTGAGCACAGTTTGAGCGGCCTATCATTGAAAAAAGTGTGTTATTAATTGTGTTATTTGCAGAAACTACTTCTATATTTTGCAATGTACTTTTTTATTTTCAAATTCATTTTGTTTTGGTTGGTTGTTACCACAGGCTGCTGTCTCTGCATATTAGCTATATTTTTCGATCGGTTTCTGCACACAGTTTGTTTCCAAAAAATAAAAAATATTGAGAAACTTATTTGTGCTGTGTTTTTCATACAATACATGGAACAAACAAAAAAATGTCTGCGTGCACGTCTCAGTTCTAGTACAGTTACAGTTCTACATATGTAAAGTTAGTGAAGATGCTGTTAAAGCTCAGTTTTTTTTGCTGTCTGAATACTCCAGGAGCTAGGTGTATTTATTTATGTGTCTAGGTCCAAAAGGTTTGATGACTGTTTCTTATGTAAAAACAAGTATGTAGAATCCAGATTTACAACTCTTATTTGTTCAGAGTTGAACGTTTTCTTGAAAAATGCACTTCTTCAATGAAAAAATGAACTGTCACTGAAAATGATGTATATTTTAATTCATGGTTCCTTCTTTAATTTCAATTCTATAATCTTTTATTGAAATACTACAGGCAGTGTAACAAACAGCAGCATATGTGTCAAAGGCTTAATATTAACATTATTATTTATTTTATTCTATCTTTAACTTGAAACAATCAACTTTTTTTAACTATAAGAGAACTCCAGAGCAAATGCCCTGAGGCATGGGTTATCCCAGAGGATATTGGCCTTACAACCAAATTTTAAAGAAAAACACAATTGCACATACCCCAGTAATGCAAAGCATCATAGGAAACATATGCAAATCCCCATGAGAGAATTTGGACAGGCTCAACTTTAAACAGAATCGTATGGTGCCAGAAGGCCTCACAGTGCAGTCAGCAAAGGCTAAGAACAGCTTTTTATGACGTTTTATGAACCTAAGTAGAACAATCAGTACTCTTGTTTACTGTCTTCATTATCTGACATGTTAAGCAAGTCGGCCTCACCAATATCAACGTCACAGTAACTGTCATCTTCTTCATTTGGATTGTTGTCGTATTTGTTCAATTGTTCATTTAAGGCTGACGGTACCACTTCACGTGTGAACCACGTTGGCTTGTATTTGCCATCCTCATAGGTCCAGCCATTGTCCTCTGGCTTCAGGAGTGTCATTTCTGGTTTGTCTGCATTTTTCCATAACAATGAAATGGAATTTGCACGGCAGATGTGTTCTGTCAGAGTTGATTTGTATGGTGGCAGCATGCTTGCATCTGTTCCTTTGATCTTTTCTAAGAGTACATCTTTGTCACTCGGTCGATACTTGATGTTGAACATACTGTAGCAGGCTGTTTTGACACTCTTTACTTTCTGTCTATAAAAGGTACACACAAAGATCTCAAGTGTATTCTCAGTTTCTTTAGGGAAGTGTGGACATCCCAGTTTTCCAAATGCCTGTGTGTACTCTGCATTCTTTTCCATAATTATCAGAGGCTGCATCTTCCCCTTGACTTTGAGTGCTGGTGAATAGTCAGACCCTGTCAGTGCATGGAGAACTGGAAGAGCTGCACACAGTCTGCTTAACTCTCCTAGCAAACGGGATACATCTGTGAATCTTCTTGTGTTATTCCCTGAATGGCCAATATCCATGTGCAGTTTGAGACTATCATTTAGACTTGCATGATACAGCAGAATGACTAGAATATCAGTATCATCTGCCTTGACCTCAATGCACATCTTCACCCTCATTTTGACTGAAAATGTAGTGTATGTGTTACGTTATTCTTGTGTCTCCTTCTATGTGTTTACGTTTTAGGGTCTTGCACTCTAGTCTGAGCATGTGTCCAGCTTTCACTTTGTATGAGTAGCAAGCTTCTCCTACTGCATACATGAGCTTTTTATCACCTAGAACTTCACAGTATGCATAGGAATTTCATGTTGCAGCTAGGAAACCTAGGAGTGCCATCTTGAATGAAAATGAAGACAGGGATCCAGCAAAGTCTCTAGGTTGGCTTTGGTCAGGACCAGTTATGAGATAGGAGAGTGGAATGATGCTGTGCTTTCCTCTCTTCTCCTGTTCATGTCCTTTGATCAGTGGTGACTTGGAACAGTCACTGACAAGGTGGACTTCATTTGCAGAAGTATGGCAAACAAGAGACAGGATGTTTTTTTTCCACACCATGGAATGTTGGGGCAGGTTTGTAAGACTTCTGATAAAGAACATGGCATCAATCAAAATGGCATTTATAGCATTGGGGTGGCTACTTTGGACTCTGGTCTCAAGTTTCTTTAACAGTGTTAAATTCATTGTTGTGTTCACTGACCCATTAATGTTTCCTAAGGAGATGGTTACTGGGGTTAGCAGGTAGGCAAACACCATCATAAGTTCAGGTGTTGAAGTTACAGAGAGATACAATAAGAGTCCAAAGAGGTCTTGAGTTCTCTTCAACTCAATGAATTTCTCATCCTTGTTCTTAATCTTCACCTTCACTGCATCATGTGCAAAGTTCTTCAACGTGTATCTTTTGATGGGTTCCTTGAACCTACTGCCTTTGGTAATGCATTAATCTCAAAACACATGATACATCTGAGTACCTGTCTTAGTAACATGTAACACTTCATTTGCTGCTGTACCTTTTATGGTACTGCTTTTCCACTACCTACTGAATAAAGATTGCTGTCCTCAAATGTGTCCTGGAATGGATTCATGGAGAAGTCTATTGTGTTCAACAGCTTGTTTAGATCCTTTGAATCTCATTTAAGTCTAAAACTCTTCAGCTCTTGACTGGCTTCTTCATGGCTGACAAGACCAACTTTTTCCATAAGACTTTCAGCAATTTTACTTCAAGCTGACTGCAGAATGTTCCACATCCTCCTGTGTCAAAGAAGAAATCCTGGTTTAGTCTTGATCCAGCATCTGCATTAATCGTGTGTTCCAAGATCAAGTCTTCATTATTTCTGTTAAACCCTCTCTTTGATCTTGCAATGGTTAATGCTCCATTCTCAAATGTTTTGCTTAGTCCAGGGTGGGTTTCACCCATGTTTAGAAAATTTATAAGGTACAGGTTCATCCACTTGGCATAGTTGTGGTGCCCAGTTGTGAAGTAAGAGGTATAATCTTCTCCAAGCTATATGCAAAGAGAGGCAAGTCATTTGACCTGATAGAATGGCAGAAGAGTTGGTACAGCTCTACCAGATAATTAAAACTTTCTTACTGCCTGTCATACATTTAATACCCATGCCCAACAAGAAGTGTTTTTGTTGTTTGATTATTCCCCTTGACACTGAAAACACTATGTCATCTGCAATAGACTGACCTACCCTCTCCTGTCATTCACTGCCCATTTCTGATGAACCCATGAGTACAGTACATAGGAATGTCTGAAGAACAGGTGACAGTTTTACATTCTCTTCAATTAAGTCTTCAACTTTAACTTTGGTTTTATTATGAGGATGTACCTTTAGGAGTTCCAACAACTGTTCTCTTATGTATTGAGCTGCTTCTGTGCTTGTGCTTCCCTCCAGTCAGCCTGTTTCTTAGCAAATCTGATAACTGTACAAGCTTTTCTACTTTTAGTATCAAATATGATACCATCTTTGAAGTGATCCACCAGTTCTGACTGCAAGCTCTGTGGGTTGTAATTTATTTCATGCCTCATATTTTAATTCCATTAGTGTACTGAGTGAAATTTTTACTTTTTGAGTAGTGATTTGTAAATTTTTTATTTTTAATGCAACCGTGCTATTTTGCCTTAATTTTACCACGACTATTTATTTCTAAAGCCTAATTTTATCACAGGTGCTTATTTTCAAGAGTTTTCTTCATAGTTGGGCAAATTCTTATTGGAACCATTGAATTAGGAAGAGTTGTCATGGTTCTCACCTCAGACTTTGTGGGGTTTACTGTGAGGCACATGCAGTGGATTTCAAATTAACCAATGCCTGGTGGGGGTTTCTCTTTAGATTGGCAATTACAAGGTAACCTTTTTTGTTATATTACTGGACATCGGTATCATCTGTGTCAGGACTGTCCAGAAGGGTCCAGCAGCCACCTGTGCACAGTTGAGTATCACTAGGTTTCTATTAAGATTGGCATTGGTATAGATCCCAGGTCTATGACCCCCCAAAAAATAAAAAATAAATAAACAAATAAATAAAATGCACTAGTAAAAGACATAGTGTGTACTAACACGGGCAGGACTGGTTGGTGGCATTTTCACAGAAACATGTACTCAGTTCATAGGTCCAGGACTAGTTTGCTTTGCTTAAATTGACAAACATAGCAGACAAACCTTTGATTATTATGGCTGAGGATAAATCAAAGACTTCTGATGAGGGGACATCCAAAAGTACTAATACCAAAAGCAGAGGTACTGAGGAACCCCCCAGATCCCAGTCAAGAAATAAATGTTCCAAATATGAAGTTTCTCACAAATTAAAAAATAATAAGCGTGAAAAAAGGATGCTTGATCAAGCCTCTGATAAAGTGGCTAAAAAGAAACTCTCTCTAGACAAAAATGCTCCCGTTGCTCCTGGGAAAGCCAATAGCAAGACAACAGGCAGCTTAAAGCATACAGAAAACAAAACACAAACCAAGTCAGTGCAGGTTATTCTGTCAGTGCAAGATATGGAATTAGCATGTCAACTGTTTCAGACTCTTCAGAAGTTGGATTCTCTATTTACTGGGGCTGGCAAGCACTCTTCCACAGTTCTCTCTTCTGTAGACTGTGAGGATGATGCAGATGATGATCAGTTTTATGATGCCCCTGACATGCAGTTTGAAGGCCTTGAGCCCTAGGAGTCCCCAGACCCTCATCTTGGGGATCCCCGGGGTGACCATGAGAATCCTTCCACTATGTTTACATTTATACAAAATATGCTGCACACCCTAGAACTCCCTACACAAAAGCCCAACCAGGATGTTGATAAAGATGAAGATTATAGGGAGGTAAGAGATCTTTCATCCTCCAAGACCCTGGTCATCCTTATCTATAATGCATTTAGAAAAAATACCATGATGGTGCCTCAACACCCCACTTCAGTATCAGGGGTTGATAAGCAGCTTAAGAGAAAATATAAATTGTCTGAAAATGGTACAGAGTTCCTACCTGTGCACCCAAGTCATGAGAGTATACAGCAGCTGACAAGGATTCCAAGAGAACTGACTTTATAGTAAAGAAAATGTATGCCACAGCTTCCCTGCTTCTCAGACTTTCTTCTTACATGGTATTCACAGCAAAATATCAGAAAGCCCTTTGGAAATCTGTCCAGGTCATTGCCCACAACACATCAGATTCTATGGTGCAGGAGCTGGTAGATGCATCAAAAACTGCCCTGGAAGCTACAATGCACTAATTCCACATGGAAGACAACAACAATGATGCAGCCCCTAGGGCGATGGCCCATGCCATCTCTCTGAGATGCTTCACCTGGCTTAGAACAACCAGTCTGACCACAGACACTCAGAACAAGTCAATGGATGTTCTATGTGATCAAAATATGTTGTCTGATTACAGAATCACTGACTACATAAAATAATTGATGAGTACAAGGCCTCCTGGCAGAGGGTTCCCACCCACAAGAAGGGCAAGGGCCTCTACTCCAGGTATTTTCAGACACAGAAGAAAATTGGGGAGTGGAAACCAATCTTAGATCTCAGATATTTAAACAAACATCCTAAAAAAACATATTCAAAATGGTCATTCTGTCACTAGTCATACAGTCCTTACAGCAGGGAGACTGGCTAGCCTCCCTAGACTTAAAGGATGCCTATTTCCACATGCCCATAAGGAGATCTCACAGAACATTTCTCAGGTTCAAGCTTCTTTTGGGTCACTATCAGTTCACCACAATGCCCTTCAGTCTGGTCTCAGCCCCATGAGCCTTTATCAAGTGTCTTGCAGTTGTAGCAGCACATCTCAGGAGACTGGGTGTCACTCTCTATCCCTATCTGAATGACTGGCTCTTAGTAGCAAAGTCTCCTTGCCAGGTCAAGGAATCTCTTTCCAGCACAGAATGCACTCTGGAGTCTCTGGGTTTCCTGGTAAATCTAAAGAAATCTCACCTGGAACCCATCAGTTGCTCACCTTCATAGGGACTGGATACTCAGAAGGGATATGCTTTTCTCCTGCAGAAAAGCATTCTGAGTTTCCTTTCAGTGGCAGATTCTTTCACCCAGGGACAGTCAAGATCAGCCAGACATTTGCTCAAATTTCTGGGACATATGGCCTCTATGACTGCAGTAGTCCCAGAGGTCAGGTGCAGGATGTGATTCCTGCAAGCCTACCGCAGAGCTCACTGGTTTAAGAGAAGCAACAAGTTTTGAAAGTTGATACCTGTGTCAGAGCAGTTGCTCCAAAACCTGCTGTGGTGGAAGAACCCTGCAAATTTGCATGCAGGGGTTCCCCTTCAAGTTCCTCTTCCCACAGAGGTGATCACCACAGATGCCTTCCTTTTGGGCTATGAAGCTCATTTGGACAGTGCCTCAGTAAGCGGTAACTGGACTCCTGAAGAGTTACAGTTACATATACATTTTTTTTTTTTTTTTGCAATTTAGTTTTTATTCAACATTTTAACATAAAAGGACATCTTAAACCCCAAAGACAAAGTAATAACATACTTCAATAATACATAATGTTATGCAAAGTAAGACTCCAGAGATAAAACAAAGAAGAACTATAAAGGGGAAGAGTCCTCCTTATCCTACCCACACCCCCACCCTTCACCTCCCTCCCCCCTTTAGATAGACCCAGCCCTGGACAGTCGTTTTGGAAAATAATACATAAGCAATTTCGAATGATAACCTTAAAAATTATAGGTTATACTACCGGCAAAGAAAACAAATACATAAGTGGAGCCCAGACTTTGTTAAATTTGGACAATCTATTCTGAAGGCTGGCAATCATCTTCTCTAGCCTGATATTACTTAAAAATTCTGTCAGCCAATCCGTATATGAAATAGAGATGTCATCCTTCCAATGACGAAGTACTAGCTTTTTAACAGACATGTACACTAGAGCCATGTGATACTTTTGTACTTTAACTGGGATTACTAAGAAATTCCCTAGTAAGCATATATCAACTGTAAATATGTCCTCCAGCCCTAAGAGGGGGTCTGCTCTTTGTTTGATCTGCGACCAAGGGGGGCAGCTTTAGGGCATTGCCAGAATATATGAACTAAATTGCCTTCGCCCTGGCCACATCTCCAACAGGTCGCAGAGCCACCCCTAGGAAACTGTGATATCTTCTGAGGTGTGAAATATAGATTATGCAAGATGCGAAATTGCACAAGTCGCAGCCTATCCTGAGTAATATATATGTGGCACCCGCGCCACAGCGACTCCCAATTAATGGGTACATCCGGAAGTAATTTATTTCAGCACTCTGGAGGTCTGATAAATTCAGGGTATGCCTTATTATAAAAAGCCTTATAAATTTTGGACACCGCATGAGGGCGGTTAACAAGTTGGGCCAATTCCTCCAACAGGAGGGCAAGCTCTGATTGCTGAAGATTGTCCATTAATGCAGCCAAAAGGATGTGCCACAATTGAAACACTTTAAATATATAAACAGCAGGTAACTCAAATTTACTTAAAATGTCTTTGGATAATATCCATTTACGATCCGTCTCGAGCCAGAACTCCCTAAGCTTTGTTCCTTGGAACTGAGGTAACCATCGAGGGGAAATAACTTTTCCCTCTAATTTGATATTAGGATTACCCATTAAGGGTTGCTCTGAATCGAATTTAGGGTTATTTTTGATAAAAGAACAAAATTGGGAATGAACCCTGACAGATGTAGCTATTAAAGAGTCCTGCAAGGACTTGGGGAGGGAATTTGGCTGCACAAAAAGGAGAGCTGAAGGGGTCAGGTTATGAAAACGAATTAAGGCAGATTCTATTTGGACCCAGACTGGTACATATTTACCGGAATTATTGAGATTACTTGGTGCGAGCCATCTCAAATATTTGCTCATATGACTGGCCCAATAATAGAAACAAACGTGCGGAACTGTTAAGCCTCCTTTAAACTTCGGGGCAGCTAACTTATAAAAAGCAAACCTGTGCCCTTTGTCTGCCCAGATAAAATTAGTGAAAATAGTATGGAGTTTTTTAAACCATGCGAGGGGTAGCCAGATATTGAGGAGATTAAGTGGGTAAAATATCCGCGGAAAAATATTCATTTTAATGAGGCTTATTCTGCCCCAAATCGTAAGAGGTAGGAGGGCCCATCTTTTTAAATCCTGAGTAATAATATTTAAAAGAGAATCCAGATTATATTTACTCATCAGGGCTCTATTCCTCACAAGAGTGATACCGAGATATTTTAGAGATTTCCCCTGCCAAGATAAACCATGAACAGTAACTTCATTCTTTACTACTTTATAATTAAGTGGGAACACCATCGTTTTACCCAAGTTTAGTTTGTAATTTGAGTACTTACTATAAATTCCTATCACCTCTAAAAGATGAGGAATAGTTTTGTTTGGCTGAGAGGTGCAGAGAAGTAAGTCATCTCCATAGACTAATGCCTTAATAGTAAACTTCTGGACCGGAATTCCATGAATGTCAGGATCTTTCACAATTCTTCAGATGAGGGGTTCCAAATATAAATTAAAGAGCAAAGGGGAAAGTGGACACCCTTGTCTCATGCCAGATAATACCGGGAATCTGTCCGAGCTACATCCATTGCAAAGTACACTGGCAGATGGGAATCGATAAAGAGCTTGAATCCAATTTTGAAATTCTAATGGAATGCCGAAAGCCTGCAGTGTACGGAAAAGAAAACTCCAATCAACCCTATCAAATGCCTTCTTGGCGTCTAAAGAAACAAGTGCAGCGGTGTAATCTGTATCTCTGGTCACCGAAAAAACATGATCCAAAGTTCGAATATGGTCACTAGCAAGTCTACCCCTCATGAATCCAACTTGTTCTCCGCCATCAGATCGGGAGGACCTTATTAACCGTTAGCCAAAGTTTACTAAGAATTTTAAGATCTTGGTTAAGCAGGGAGATTGGCCTATAACTAGTAACATCTTCTGGGGGTTTGCCCGGTTTTAAAATGAGCATGATTATGGCCTCAAACAATGTAGTATCTGTATTTTTTGCATCCAAAACCTGTTGGAACATTGGTAAAAGCAAGGGCATTATGCTTTTCGCAAATACTTTATAAAAATTAGGGGAGAAACCATCCGGGCCTGGTGATTTATCATTGGGAAGACTGTCACTTACTTCAATAATTTCTGTTTCGGTTAGGGACACGCACAGATCTGAAGCTTGCTCAGCTTCAAGGGCGGGAAGAAATGAATCTTGCAGATATTGGTCTAGATCATGTCTTGGAGGAGTTAACATCGGCGGTACAGGGTTTGATAGAACTTTTGGAATTCAGCTGCGATAGCCTTGGAATCGACAACCAAAAGAGCCACTATGCGTGTATGGCCATAATAGAATTGGCAGCTTCTTGTTGTTTAATTCGGGCAGCAAGGAGGTGCCCCACCTTTTCCCCTTGATCGATACTAGTAGCTTTAGCTTTTAGTATCAGATATTCCGCTTTCTCTCTAAGTAGCTCCATGTAGGAACTTTTAAGTTTGACCAACTCTAGCATAGTCTGTTCCGGGGTGGAGGGGGAGAGATTAGCTTCTATGTCTTGAATCTGGCCAAGAATTTCCCTCAATTTGCTTTCTTTGAGCCTTTTATTCCTTGAGGCTACCTCAATAAATACACCCCTTAAAAAAGCTTTAAATGCACCCCATTCTATATCTGTTTTTTTTGTGGAATTCAAATTATTAGATATGTATTGGGAGATCTGAGAGTTGATGTGGTCAATTATTGCAGGATCTTTTAGAAGCTGATTATTTAGCTTCCAACATCCTCTTCTCTCAGGAATACCCACTAAGGTAAGTTGGCATGTTACAATTGAGTGGTCAGATGGAGGACCTGATTGGATCGCTGAATCGATAACTCCCCCTATTAAACATTGCGATATTAAGATGTAGTCAATTCTCGAGGAAGTTTTATGTACTGAAGAGGTAAATGTAAAGCCTTTCTCATTAGGATGCAATACTCTCCAGATGTCACAAAGATCTAAATTGTCCAATAAATCCCTTATGGCCCTTTGTGCGGGTGATAATCCTTTAAACCGATGACCTGTCTGATCTGTGTTTGGATCAAAAACTACGTTTAAGTCACCCCCCAAAATTATCGGAATCTTATTGAAGGGAATAAGTTTGGCTATGAGATCCATAAAAAAGTCCGGAGAGTCCACGTTAGGACCATAAACACACCCCAACAAAATTTCCAAATTGTAAAGTCTACCCTGGACCAAAACTAATCTGCCATGAGTATCTCTAATAATTTTACTTGAGACAAAAGGAATTTTGTTTCTAATCAAAATCATGACCCCACAGCTCTTCCTTGTACCCTGAGCTGTGAATACTTTCCCAACCTGCTGTTTTTTCATCTTCGACTCTTCTGCAATCAGAAGATGGGACTTTGGATAAATGTAATATCAGACCTCAGAAGCTGCAGATGTTTGCATACCTGATATTGTTTAAGTTTTGCCTGAGACTTTGACATTCCAAGTGGAAATTGTTAAGTTATTCAGCCATCAGGAGAAGATACTTCAATGTGAAACTCGTTCCCAAACCTAGCCTTATTCTGACCATCACTAGTCTGGGCTCAACTTTGAGAATCTGACATGGGCCTATTCCACCCTCTTCCACCCCCCAATGCCATTCGATACCCATTAAAGAAATACTTAACAGAAACCCAGATATTCCCCCTCCCTCCCCACCCGATTAACGCTACGGTCTGCAAACCACAGGACCCTGCACAATGCACCTCCAACCTCCGCCCTCCCTTCCCACCATCCCAACTCATTCTAGGGTAGAGTCACTAGAGACAACAATTACTACTCTAATCAAAAATATCCTATGATCTACGTTAAAGCCTCTACCTTAACCAAAACCTTGTTTTGCTGAAACAACTCATCTTAGATAATAACATTGGCTAAACCTATTCATATACGAAACAGGGGAGGAAATGACTCCCTCAGTTCCCAACGGGATATAAATTCCTGTTTGCTCTGCCAACATAATTATTAAGCGTGTAATTATATAAATGAGTGACAATATCCCGAATATTAACACAAAAGCCTCCGATGAACATAAAATGTGTGCATCAAATTTCCAGTTTCTATTCCTTAGAAATGAGACAATAATGACCAAGTGGGAGGCTATCCGCAGAATAACAGGAAGCTGTAAATACAAGAGTTAAAACAAGACCACTAAGAATAACGGATAGAGTTCAGTCCCGCTTATGCCTTTTTCAAGACTGGGAATAACGTCCCTTCTCAACCCTCTCTCATGGGGAACCAAAAGACGAGACATCACAGAGTAGTAAGGCAGTAGCGCCGATCGGCAACTGGTAGATATCTCCAGGATGCTCCGCTCATCACGTCACCTGAAAGAAAAAAAAAAAAAAAGGGGGAGGGAAAGAAGGGGTAGGAAAAAGAAAAGGGGAAAGAGGGAAAATACAGAGAAAACGGGGGAGGAGGGAAAGGGGAGACAATTAACTGTTCAGAGTCCTGGGACCTTCGGTGCATTACTGTAGGGATGTACAATAAACAATCGATATCGCTGATAGGACTCCAATGGAGAATCAGATCCCGACAGTACTGAGTCCCAATTCTCGCATCTGTCAAGGGCCAATATACCCCCTGAATTAAAGCACCCCTAGATCCCTGGTGAGGGTGCATGTCCACCAAACACCTGGAGATTTATTAGCAATCAAGACAGCTAGTATGCCCTCCATTATTAAGGTAATGTCTCAGCCTATGGGTATCCCTGATGTACGCCAGTCTTGAAGGTGCAGACTTGGTGATAAGCTTCTGGTAAGGGGATGTAAGCCATCTGTAGGATGTTATTTGCCACCTGCAGTCCCCTCTCTTCAATGATCAGATATCTTTAAATAAATTCAGAAAGGCATTCTTAAGCCCCTTCTTGGCAGAATCAACATCCTCAAATGATGTCGACGATCCTGAGATCATGACCCCAAGCCTGACTGGATAAGACATGCGGAATCTCACACTAGCAGCAATAAGCTTCGAGACTAGAGGATGAAACTGGGCTCTTCTTTGTCTAATAGAAGCAGGAAGGTCCTGCACAATCCGAATTTTGGTGTCCTCCCATCGTATTTCCTTTAGCTCTTTCAGCTTTTCAAACATATGCTGACGTTCCAGGTAGTTTAAAAATTTTATCATCAGTGGACGGGGGGGGGGCTCCAGTCGATGGCTTGGGATGGAGGCCCAGTCGCCCATTCGATAGTGTAAAATGGGCCAAAAGGTGAAGGCCCAGCTAATTTTTCAATCAGCTTTTGAATGAAACTAATAGTTTCTGCTCCCTCAGCCCCCTCTGGAATACCGATGATTACTACATTATTTCGGCGACTGCGACCTTCTAAATCTTTGATTTTTGAATCCATTTTGGCAAGCTTATGCCTGATCACAGTGACCTCGGGCTCTAACTTCTCCATTCTTTTCTCCAGTGAGCTGATCTTTGCATTGTCGTCAGCAACTTTTTGTTGCAAATCTTCCATTGCATGTGTGAGGGATTTTAGTTCGGCAGTCATCGCTATGATGCTTTCTTTAAATGGGGAGAATTCCTGCAAAAACCTTTGCAGCGTGAGCGGCTGCTGTTTGTCCAGACCAGTCTCCGATGTCGGGCATCTTCACTCCCTGAAGCCCTGGCTTTTTGAGGCCTTTTTCAAGCGTGGAAGGCGGAGTGTATCTGGTAACGTTTTTCTTCGCGATCATCTCTTTATTCGCCGGTGAGTCGCTGTTTTGAACGCCCGATCTTCCCCTGAATGCTACCTATGTTTATATTTTAGGCAAATCGTCTGAAAACACTCAATCAGAGTCAGTTTGGTGGGTTGGGGAGCTGGAGCAACGGAGGAGAGCTGCCTTCAGGGTGACTGCATCACGTGACTCACAGTTACACAGAAATCTTTTGGAACTCAGAGCAGTCTTTCTCACTTTCAAAACTTTCGCTGTCAGCATAGAAGGGCAGGTGGTTCAAATCTGAATGGACAACACCATTGCAATGTTCTACATAAACAAGCAGGGTGCTACCAGATGAGGAATACTCTGTTTGGAAGTTCTGAAGCTCTAGTCTCTAGTATTCTCCCTGGGAGTCAGTCTCTCAGCTATTCACCTCACAGGTAAACTTAATACTCTGGCAGATGCTATAAGTCACATCAGTCTAGGCCAGAGCAAATAGAGATTGAACAAACAAGTACTAGCCACAGTGTTCAGGTGGTGGGGCACACAAGACGTGGATTTGTTTGCCTCTCCTCTCAATTTTCAGCTTTCTCAGTACTGTTGCAGGCCCCCAGTTCTGGGAGCATTTCCTCTGGATGCCCTGATCATGGACTGGTCAAGGAGGTTCCCATACACATTTCCTCCCTTTCCCTGATATTCAGGGTTTTGCTGAAACTCAGACAGCAGCCTGCATTGATGATCCTAGTGGCTCCTTACTGGCCCAGGCAAGCCTGGTACTCTTTCCTTCTCTCAATGTCCTGCAGCAGGCCATTTCTTTATTCATTTTTTATTCATTACAAATCGAGTTTACAACCTTTGAGTCAAAGACTCATTTACAAAGGCACCTCATTGCAGGGGGGGCAAACATCAAGACAGTTATTACAATGCAGATTAAAATGGAGGATAACATTACAGGTGCAGTAAAAGGAACATTTAACATAGATACACTTAGGTTGCATAATGTAGTAGTTTGCATGTTACTTAGGTTACATAATGTTACAAAACTGTGAGTTACACTCATGGATATAGTAGGTCTTCAGAGAAGACAGCGGGTTACATCCCTATTTGGACCTAGTAGGGAAGGAGTGGGTCTGGGGGAGGGAGAGGCTGTCCAGTGGATGTAGTCAAGCCAAGGGGCAAGGCAGGTGTGTACCACAGGTTACAACAAGGGGTTATTTGCACCTACTACAGTGGGTATTAAAGATATGGTTCCGAAGGGCTATTTTGAAGGAGCCAACTTTTGGCAAGTTGGAGATGCAGCTAAGGAGGGAGTTGAACCAGGTGGGGGCTAGGTATAGGAAGGATCTCTGGGAAAGAGAAGTCTTGGTTCTGGGCACCTGGAAGGTTGACTTAACAGAGTTACAGGTGGTGACGGATGATGATGACTGCTGTAGGGAGGTGGATACCCTCAGGGGGAAAGACCTAGCAGTGATTTCTTAGCAAGATGGCAGGTGTGATAGAGCAGTCGCTCCTCAAAGTTGAGCAGATTGGTGGTAGTACAGAGAAGGCAGGTGTAAATGTGGCTGGGGCACTGGTCAGGAGCCTCCAGGTCTTATTGCTGGAGAGTTGGATTTTGGAGAGGGCAGTGTTGTCAGCTGCGGCATAGATGGGCAAGTCATAGTCCACCAGGGACAAGACGGAAGAGGTGATGGCCAGCCTGAGGGCAATCTGAGGCAGGCAGTCCCTGTGCAGGTATAGAAGGCCAATCTGAGAGTTAATGGCAGCTGACAAGGCATTAATGTGGGTGTGGAAGGAGAGGGCAGTATCGAACGTGATGCCTAGGTACTTGTATGTGGTCACTTGTTCTAGTGGGTGCAGAGTGCTGGGGATAATCAAGAGAGGGATATTTTTAGCTTTATTTTGGTACTGGGAGAAGAGCATCAGTTTGGTTTTCTTTAGGTTAATGACCAGTCTGCAGTCGCCGAACCACCTTGCGGCTTGGTTGTAAGCTTGCTGGAGGGATAATTGGAGGGAGGTGGGATTGGGATGTGAAGCAATGAGGACTGCATCATCAGCATAGAGGAGCATTTTACCGGTACGTGAGCTGGGGAGGGTGTTGAGGTAGAGACTCCAACTCACTCCCTGCCTCTAACTCACTCCCTGCTGACCCTCAATCGGGCAGGAATACAGTTCCCAGACATAAACTGTCTTCACCTCAAGGCCTGGTTCTTGAGGAGTTAGAGTTTCCATCCTCACAGTACTCTGAACAGGTCCTTAAGATATCAAGAATGGTAAAAAAAAATGAACACTAAGAAGACCTACACAGCCAAATGGAAAAGGTTTTCCATCTACTACAAGAACAAAAAGGTTGAACCCCTATCAGCTTCAGACCCTCAGCTGTTAGGCAACCTAGTGCACCTACAGGTGTCAGGCATGAAACCATCTTCCCTCAAGCTATACCTGGTGACAATTTCAGCCAACCTTTTGTTGGGAAAGAAAAAATCTGTTTTCCTCCATGGCATTTTTAAACAGTTTTTCAAAGGCCTCTTGCACCTCCAGCCTCCAACCAAGGAGATTACTCCTCCTTGGATCCTGAACCTTTGCATAGACTGGCTCATGAATCCACCCTTCAAGCCTATGTCCATGACCCACATCAAGTCCATATCTTGGAAGACAGTCTTCTATGTCAACACTATGTCTGACAGGAGGATTTTGGAGCTACAGGCCCTGAGCACTGAGCCAAATTACATCATCCCTCACAATGATAAAGTTGAGCCCAGGACAAATAGGAAATTTCGGCCAAAGGTGGTTTCAGAGTTTCACTTGAACCAGTCCACTACTTGTCTGTTTTCTTTACTAAGCCATCCTCTCCTGGTGAGTGAAAGCTCTGCAGCTTGGATGTCAAAAGAACCATCTTTCACTATCTAGAGCATACTAGACAGTCCAGCAGCTCTTCCACTCAGTTGTTCCTCGCCTACTGGAATGTAGGCAGAGGAAGACCAGCTACCAAGAGAACTATTTCTGATTGGTTGGTATCTTGTATTAGATTCTGCTATGAGAAAGCTGGTCACCAACCTCCTGTGGGGCTCAGGGACCACTGCACCAGGGACACTGCAGCCTTGCTTGCTGCAGCAAGGGACATTTCCCTACTGGATGTCTGCAAAGCAACTACCTGGAAATCTGTTCATACCTTTGTGAAACACTACAGCTTGGATGTGCAGACAAGATCTGATGCCAAATTTGGCAGGGCAGTTCTGCACAGCCTCTTTCCTAAGTAGGTTCTCTGCCCACCTCCCACTTGGTACTGCTTGGTAGTCTTCAAAAAAGTTACTGATGCTAAAGGTCTCCTGAGGTAAGAAGAAAAAATTACTCATCACAGTAATCTTCTTTCTTCAGTAAGCTCCTACCCTTCCTCCCCAGTCCACCTATCAGAAAAGGGCTCTTTATGTCACCTTATACCAAATTAGGAGTTTCTTATTGATGAGATTTTAGCTTGTGTTGCTGTTGTTTCTATTTCCACTTTTTTGGACATTTGCATGTTTTTTGAATCTAGTTGATTCTTGTTCAGGGCATTTGTCCTCATTTTTCCACAATATTTTCTGAAGCCTTCAACTCAACCTTCAACTCAGCTCACACACTTTCCTGTCTTTTGATTGGCCTTGCCATAAACTCATTTAAATATATCTTAAAGGCATACCTCTGGGTCAATTGCACCTAGCCAGCTAAGTGCAAAAAAGTTACTGATGCTAAAGGATCCCTTGGAAGAAAGAAGAGTACTACAGTGAGCTAATTGTTCCTTCCTGTGCTTCAACTACTTTCTCCCATTAAGCATAATCAAAAGGTAGTGGGCCTATGGTCTGTGCTAGCTCCTGGATCGGTGTGTTTGTGATAAATCTTGCTAGCCATATCTGATACATTAAATAAATGACATTAAGAACTAAGTAAGTTGAGTCTATTAAATAAATTAGATGAATTAAGTAAAGATCTAAACCAATTCCACAGTATTACATAAATGTAAAACTTTTAGTTACTCTTAAGATAATGCATTTTCCAAGAAAATGTACAACTATTGATGAATAAGAGTTGTAAACCTAAATTCTACACACTTTTTTAATGAAAAACAGTCATCAAACCTTTTGGACCCAGACACATAGATAAATGCACCAGGCTCCTGCTCTAAAATTAATTTATTCAGACATTGTCTTCTTTTCCTACATGTAAGAGGGTCAGGAAAGATAAAAAATATTTTGTTTTCTCTCTCTTTTGCTCTCTCTCGCTCACGCTGTCTCTCTCTCTCTCTCTCTCTCTCTCTTGATATATATATGTTATCTGTCCAGGTATGCTATTTTTGGGTAGCTAAATAAGTAAATAATCTGCTGTAACGTAATGTTGTAGTAGAAACATAGAATTTGTTGGCAGATAATGATTGCTTGGTCCTCCTAGTCTACAGCATAACTACAGACTGCTTTGAATTAAGAGAAAGAAAAAGCATGTGACAGGAATCATATAACACCTGTTGTACAGGGGAAATTAAATAACGTAAAACTTTGCAAACTGTATTGCCAACATGTACTTCACTATGGCTTTAAGTCTGAGCAGCAATGCATTTAAAATTGCATGAAGTGGTACCTTATTATAATTGCTTTTTTACTTGCTAGTGACATTTGGGGGGGGGAATGGATAAAGAAATTTGCAAAGGTGTACACACAGTGCTCTTTCTCTCATGCTTGTGTTTTTTTTTTTTCTTGTTTGATGTTGCTGTTTGTTTTACGAAGCCAGAATAAGACAGGTTAGCCAAATAGTGGAGCAAGAGCTGACCTGCCTTATTTATTTATTTAGCTTTTGTTTACCGGGTAAGTGCACTAGCCATGGCAATGATTATTTTCAGGCACAACCCGGGAGGGTACAGCATATCAATGCATACAGAACATTTCATTACAAGTACAACATAATAGACAATAGTGTATATTTCATTAGAAGTATTACATAATTTACAATAGCATACAGAATAAATAGAGAAAAGGAAAGGTGGCTACAGACAAGGTAGAGGGTAGTTACAGTGTGAGAAGGTAATATGAAAAAGAAGTGGCTACCAAAAGGGTAGATTCAGTAACAGTGTGATGGGAATAACAAACAGAGACATATTCAACAATACAGGTTGCACAACATTTTTGTTTGAGGAAAAATAAGATAGGTAGTGAATGCTATAGTATTTAATTGGGGCTGATAGTAGGGAAAAGCAAGGGGATATAACAGTAAAGAAGATAGAAAAGAAAGCAGGAAGAGGATAGGGGATGAGTCTAAGTGGGAGGTAGGACAGAACAGGTGGGGGAATTGCTATTTATATAGTAGAGTAGAGCAGCAAAAGTAGGGAGAGACTAGGTGGGGAGGAGGTGGGAGCTAAGGGGGTTCAAGCAGTGGCACATGCAGAAGGACTCAAGATGGGAACGCAAGTTTCTCTTAAATGTTGCATGTGATGGTGCTTGTCGCACAGAACGAGGGAGGGAGTTCCAGTATTGGGGGGTATGACAGGTGAAAGCATTTGCACTTTTGGAGGTATAGTGTCTAGGTATGCAGATGGGGCGTTGTCAGTGGATCTCAGTCCATAGGAGGGTGTTCTGATTTGGAAGTGGGCTGCAAGGGGTTTGGGTATTTGTAGCCTAACAATATTGTCTATGACAGAGCCATAGGCATACAGCCGTAGCTCAAGCTGAGGAGCCATTCTAGTTCTGAATAAAGGAGACAGTGGTGTTTCAGCTTGTATGAGGAGGATGCATAGTGATAAATGTTGTTGTAAGTTATGTAGCAGCCCCATAAGTAAGTGAGGGCAGGAGGATGCCACGTGCTACGGCAAGCCTTGCCGAGGGAGTAAGCACATAACTGGCATGGTATGCAATGCCAGTTTTGGTGTTTACCTGCTTGCAAGTCAGTTTTATGTGTAGGTTGAAATTTAGTGATGGGTCGAGTATGACACCCAAATATTTGAAAGAGTCCACCACCTCGATAGTTAAGCCATTTGAGGAGGAGATTTTAAATTTTGGATGGGCATGCTTGAGTTTGGTATTTGATCCGAAGAGCATCGCTTAGGTTTTGGCCCCATTTAGTACCAGTTTGTGACTAGTTAACCATTGTTGGGTGAGTTGAAAGTTGAGGGAGAGTTGATTATTTATGTCTTCAATGTTTTTTGTGCTGGCATATAGAACAATGTCATCTGCATAAAGCAGGGACTCTGTCCTATGTAGGCCGGAGGTAATGTTATTTATGAAGATAGAGAAAAGCAGAGGCCCAAGAATGGATCCTTGTGCCACACCAATGTTTATAATGGCCCTGTCTTATAGGGTAGAGTTGTATTTCACAGTTTGGGTCCTGTTGGATAATTAGCTACTAAACCGCTTTACAACATTTAGTGAAAAAACTAGTGATCTAAGGGAGCCTAGGAGGATGGAGTGATCAACTAAGTCAAATGCCTTATTCATGTCAATAGAAATGGCCCCAGTGAGAAGACCAAAATTCATAGCCTCTAGCATATCGGACATGAATTTGAGAAGTGCAGTGGTGGTGCTATGGCCCTTGCGAAAGCCATGCTGGGCTATGGTGAGTAGATCATGTTTCAGGAGGAAATCAGTTGTTTGGGCGGCTATCAGTTTATCAAGAATTTTATTGAGGACTGACAGGATGGATATGGGTCTGTAATTAGAGGGATCCTTTTGATCACCTTTTTTGAAAACAGGAGTAATCCTTGCTTCCTTCCAAATGTCAGGGACATAGCTCTGGCAAAGAGACAGCGTGAAAATCTTGGCCAGTGGAGCAGCAATGTGGGGAGCAGCTATCTTTAGCAGCTTGGGTTCTAGATTGTCAGAGCCAGCCACAGTGTAATCAGAGATGGTGTTTTTTAACAATTTAAGCACATCACATCTTGAGATTGCCTTGAAAAAGAAATGAGGGCTGTTTTCATCTGTTGGGGTAGGCATGCTCGACTGGGTAGGGAAAGAGGAGGTGTAGTTAGTAAGGTCAGAGAAATTTCTGTTCAAAAAAGTTTGTGATGGTTCTAGGATTATTGCAGTGTACACCATTTAGTAACATGTCATTAGGGGTGGATGCTGGATTCTGACCCAGAAAGGATTTAATGTGGGACCAGAATTTCTTTGAGTCACCATAGGAGTTGGTTAATAGATCTTTGCAGAATGAGCTCTTGGCCTTTTTGATGTCCTTTTTGCAGGAATTTCATAGGGACCTGTAAGTATTTAGGTCAGAGGATAACCTTGAGCTTTTGTAGAAGAGCAAGCATCTGTCTCTTTGCTTTAGTTTAGAGAGGAGGTCAGATTTCAGCCATCATGTTTGCTTATTTTTTACCCTACGAGTTACAAGTTTGCAGTGTTTATCCTGAAGAACATGGAATTTTTTCAGGAATAGACTGAGGGCAGTTTGGGCATCATTAGATTTAAGGAGGGAGGACCAGTCAGTAGTGGCAATGTTGTGTAGGAAAAGCTGTGAGTCAAAATTTGCATAGTTGTGGAAGGTGATGAAACCAGGCTTTGATGGGGTGGGTTTGCTCTTTCCCCAGATACAGTAGGTTGGAGAGTGATCAGTGATGGCATCTGGTAGTACACCAGAGGCAATTACATTTTCAGGGTGGCTGGCCATTATCCAATTAAGTAGGGTGTTCTTGTTGGAGTGAGGGGAGACTCTAGTGGGTTCACATATTAGTTGGTGCAAATTATGGCTCTGCAGTTTGGTCAGAGGGTTGTATTGGTTGGCACCCAGCCAGTTAATGTTTAGGTCCCATAGAATAAAGACTTCATTTCTCCTTGCAAGGCTAGAGATTTGTTCCAGTAACTCATCTAGACTTCTTAGACCATTTGTGTGTGTGTGTGTGGGGGGGGTTATAAGCACATATGATATGTAACTTTTTGGTACCGAGGGTAGAGCAGGACATGAAGAGCCTCACAGTAACATAGAAACATAGAAACATAGACTTTGACAGCAGATAAGGACCACTTGGCCCACCCAGTCTGCCCATTTCCCTTCCTATTGGATAAGCTGCAGAGTCTAGTTAACCAACAGCCTACTTCCTGCAACTCCCCACTACAATTGCCTTATGTCTGTCCCATGCATGTTTGAATTCCCCCACTGTTTTAGACCCAAAAACCTCCCCAGGAAGGCGGTTCCATGCATCCATCACTCTCTCCGTGAAAAAATTACCCTGAGCCATCCCCTCTATCTTTAAATCGTGCCCCTTGTTTTTACACATCTCTTTTTCTGAAAGATGCTACCTCCTGGACTTTGTTAATTCCTTGAGGTACTTGAAAGTTTCTATCATGTCCCTCCACCCTCCTTTTCACCAAGGGTATACATATTAAGCCTCTCAGTCTCTCTTCATATGATTTCTGATGCAGACCTTGCACCATTTTAGTTGCCCTCCTCTGGACTGCTTCCATCCTGTCTATGTCCTTGCATAGATGGGGTCTCCAAAACTGCACACAGTATTCCAGATGGGGTCTCACCAACTGTCTGTACAGAGGGATAACCACTTCCCTTTTTCTACTTGTGATGCCCCTTCCTATGCATCCCAGTATCCCCCTGGCTCTCCTTACTGACTTTTCATATTGCTTACCCACCTTTAAGTCATTTTATATGACTACCCCCAAGTCCCTTTCCATTTTTGTTGTTGTTAGTAGCTCCCCTGCTATTGTGTACTCTTCTCCTGGGTTTTTGTTTCCCAGGTGCATTACTTTGCACTTCTTTGCATTGAATCTAAGTTGCCATATGTCTGACCATTCCTCCAACTTTGACAAGTCCCTTCTCATCTTTTCTGCCCCCCTTGTGTATCAACTCTGTTACAGATCTTTGTGTCATGTGCAAAGAGGCATACCTTTCCCTCCAGACACTCTGCAATGTCACCTATAAAGATGTTAAAGAGGACTGAACCCAGTACTGAGCCCTGAGGGACTCCACTAGTAACCCCCTTTCTTCAGAATGTGTTCCATTCACTATTACCTTCTGTGTCCTGTTGTGCAGCCAGTTTGCTACCCAGGCTACCACCCTGGAACCCACTCCCAGGCTGGCTAACTTGATTGTTAGTCTTTTGTGTGGGACTGTGTCAAATGCCTTGCTAAAATCTAGGTAGGCCATATCCACAGCCTCTCCCTGGTCTAATTTTTTGGTCACCTAGTCAAAGAAATCAAGTAGATTCATCTGATATGACCTTCCTGCTATAAATCCATGCTGCTTTGGATCCTGTGACCCGCTGGCCTCTAGGTACTCAACAATTCTTTCTTTGAGAAGTGATTCCATCATTTTCCCTACCACTGAGGTCAAACTTACAGGTCTGTAGTTTCCTGCTTCTGCCTTGCTCCCACGTTTGTGAAGGGGAATCACATCTGCCCTCCTCCAGTCCTCAGGCAGCACCCCATCCTCCCATGATTTGTTAAAAAGTGAGGTCAGTGGTGTCACTAGGTCCTCCCTTAGTTCTTTTAGGATTCTGGGGTGAATCCCATCAGGGCCCCATTGCTTTGTCCACCTTGAGTTTTAAGAGTTCTTTCAGGACTCTTTCTTCTGTAAATGGACTGGTGTCAACCCCCTACCCAGAGTGCTTCTATTGTCTGGTTTAGGTAACTCCTCCTCATCTTCTTTTGTGAATACTGAGCAAAAGTATTCATTCAGTATCTCTGCCTTTTCACTGTCTCCCTCTGCCCACCTCCCTTCTCCTTTATTAATCTGCAATATTCCTCCCTTAACCTTTCTATGCTCCCTAATGTACCTATAAAAGGTTTTATTCCCCTTCTTAACTGAGTTGGCTATTTTTTCCTCGGTTTGGGCCTTTGCTATTCTGACTGCCTTCCCCACTTCTTTCTGCTTTGATACAGTTCCCTGTCGTGCTCCTTCTGTGATTCCTTATACTTTCTGAACGCAGCCTTTTTCTCCTTAACCTTCCCTGCCACCTCTTTTGAGAACCATAGTGGTTTTTTACTCTTCTTTGTTTTCTTTATATGTCCCACACAATGGCTTGTTGCCTCTATGATAGCAGTTCTGATATTTCTCCATTGTTCTTCCTCCCCTTCTTTTTGGCCATTTGGTAGTGCATTCCTCAGGTATTCACCCATTTTGCCAAAGTCAGCCCTTCTAAAGTCCAGTATCCTTGTTTTTTTATGGCTTGTCTCCATGGTTGTGCGTATTGTGAAGCACACTATGCAGTGGCCACTTGTTCCCAGATGTCTACTGACTTCTAATTTTGTGATCCTCTCCCCATTTGAGAGTATCAGGTCTAGTATTGCTCCCTCCTGAGTGGGTTCCAACACTAGCTGTCTAAGGCCTGCCCCCTGCAGGGCATTGAGAATGACCCTGTTCTTGGATGTGGCTGCAGTACATGTCATCCAATTAACATCTGGCATATTCAGGTCCCCCATCAACAGTATCTCCCATTCTTCAGCCCTGTGTGGATTGTGATGCTATTCCCTGTCTCCAAGGTGACCCAGAGTGCCTCTTGTCCTCCCCCTTTACTTTTTAGTTCTGTAGCTTTGATCTCTTCCCTTATGTATAGAGCTACTCCACCTCCTCTTTTACCCTCCCTGTCCCTTCTGTAGACTGTGTACCCCGGTATGTTGACATCCCAGTCATGGTTCTCCATGTACCATGTTTCCGTGACTGCCACATTATCCAGTTTTTCATCTTCCATCAGGGCTACTAGCTCAGGAAGCTTGTTTCCCAGACTACAGGCATTGATAGTCATTGCCCTCCATTCAATGTTGGATTTATCCTTTTTTCCCCTATCCCTGCTCTTATTTCCCTTGTCTATTTTTCCATTTACCCCTGTCCTACCCTCTGTTGAGCTCTGTACCTCAGTGTTTACCTTACTACCTACCATGTTTTGTGGGGGGAGGCTTGAAATTTCCTGCCTCTTATCAGCACCTCCCTCCTTGGCTAGTTTAAAAGCTTGCCAAGGAAGCATTTAAAGCTGTCACTTAGGAGCTTGGTTCCCTTCATGGACAGATGCAGACCATCGTGCCAGTACAGACCTTCATCTCTCCAGGTGTATCCCCAGTACTCAATGAAGCCAAAGCCCTGTGCTCTGCACCAGTTTTGCAACCATTCATTAAGTTGCATGGTGTACAGTACCCTAGCCTCACCCCTGCCATGGACTGGCAGCACCTCTGAGAAGGTAACCATGCTTGCTACCTGTCTGAGGCCCCTCCCCAACTCCACAAATTCATCCTGTACTTCACTGATTCCATACCTAGCTAGGTCATTTGTCCCAAGGTGGACAATGATATCTAGTTCCCTCTCCTGTGATGCTACTTCTGCAATCATGAGGATTTGCTTCTTGTCCCTCCAAGCCATGGCATCAGGCAGGCACCTTACTTCCCTCTCCTCTCCCTTCCCCAGTTCTACCCCCCTATCAATTGAGTCCCCTATCAGAAACTGTTTCCTTCCCCTGTGGTGTCCCTTGCCACCCTTTTATGGGTCTCCCTTATGGATGTCCTCAGCATTCTTCTTGGTCTCCACTGAGGGTGCCATCATAGAGAAACCTTGCTCTGCCAGACTGGTATATGATTTGTGTAGAGGTACAACTAGGGGTATTTGCCTTTGTTCCACCACCCACACCCTGCCAGAACCCACTGTGGTCCAACTGCTCTTCATACTTGGCAACCTCTGAGGCAGTGGTTGCGGCAGTGGTGCTCTTTGGTCCTTAGTCCTTGCCAGTTCAGCCTGGAGGTGGGCAATCTCCTTCCTCAGAGCTGACAGTTGCCTGCAAATATGACAGTAATGCAGTTTCCAGAATGTCTCCTGGAAAACTGCTGCCCCATAGATAGTGCATTGCACCACTCCCCACATGTCCCTCTCCCTTATAATATACAGTATGTAATATATATACTTTTTTTTGGTGATGTGTACTTACCTTTATGCACTGTGATGGGTTATTAAGAATATGACACTTCTGCCCCAAGACCTGTTGAGGAAGTGATGTCAGAACTTTGGCTATAAAGGAAATGCTGTGCCTGTGGGGGCCGGGTGTGGGGAAGGGGGGTGGGTAGTCCACAACCACAGGTGACTATTAGAAACAATAAAATACACCACTGCTCCACCACCCTGGTGAGTACTGCTGTTTATAGTAATTCAACTAACCTCCAGTAACTTATTTAAAAATAACTGTCACAAAATCCTATGCACCAGTAAATTATTTAAAAATAGTTTCCATTCCAAAATCCTAGTAGTCAATCCAGTTACCCCCAAGGGACAACCAAAATGCAGTATTCAAACCCTTGTGAAGTTACTTCCAAGATAAGCAGAGTTTGCAAGCTCCTTATTCACTCATCAGCCACCTGTAATTTATTTAAAAATAACCTGGGATGGTTAAATTGGTGACATTGACCAGAAGATGTTCTTTAAAATAGATAGCCACATCACCACCCTTTTTGGGTCCAGCTCTATCAAGTCTCAAGAGATTGTAGGATGGAAGAGAGCAGAGAGATGTGGATGGTTTTAGCCAGGTTTTGGTTAGGTATATGATATCAGGGAGGTCCATGCAACAAGCTCATTTAAATTGTGCATAAGGCTCCTGATATTGTGGTGAACAATGATTATACCTTTAGCATGGCTAATAGAGTCAGGAGTAGCATTGGCTGGTCCTGGATTTGGTTAAACATTCCTGGAGAGTAGGATAGCAAGTAGGAGTAGATTCCAGAGCTTCCGACTCAAGAGGGGACATAGGGCATGGTGATGCAAGTGACATTTGTTTTGGGCATTGGCAATCATGTGGATCCAGGCCTTGTTTAGTAATACTGGGGTGAGATCGCAGCGTGGGGTAGGGATCAGTATTAGGTTAGAGTAATAGTACTCATGAGGTAGGAAATTTGGGACAGTAGATGCAGATTGTGGTATTTTATGGATAGATAGGTGCAACAAAGACAGAGTGGCCATAAGAAGGAAAAGTGTCATGTGCTGGTTCATTTTGTCTATTCTTAGTAGACAGAAAAAGTACAAGTGAGTGAGTTATCAATTTCAGAGTAGTAGGGATATTGATCATCCAATAGTGAGAGGAGGCACCTAGGAAGGAGGAGCTATTGTGTTTTTCAAGGAAACCTGGGAGGGGGTGGGAGAAAATTATCAAATATCGAGCTGGATAATAAGCCTCACAGTCACCGACAGGGACAAGCCCAAGGGTCAGTCAAAGAAAGTGCTAAAACTGGAGGGGAAAAGATGCACCAATCAGCAGTGCATCCAGCAGCAGGAGGACCAATGAGAGGTTCCAGCACAGGGCACCACACCAATCGGAGAGCACCTGCGGTGAAAGTACCCCAGGAGTAGGAGCGGCAAGTATCTGAGAGTGGATCCGGGCTTGGGGACCAGGAGGGCAGCTTTGGATTGTGGAGTCTTGATGGGTGGCGGCTGGTGGGACGGCCATCTAGTTCCACCTCGTGTGGTGTGGTGCTGCTCAGAGTGGGCAAGTCCTGGTAAAGAAGGGAGAGAAATAAAGAATTAAATATCAGTTGCAACTTGGGTGAGAGGCTGAAAGCAGACCGTCAGTGGGGGGCAGGGGTGATTTGGATATAACAAAGGCTTACAAGTTATAGATAGACAAGGGAGGGATTACAGAAACAAAAGAGAGAAGCATGCAATTTACAGCGTGGAGCCAAGAGCCAGGTGGAGGTAGGAAAAGTATTAGAGTTTCACAGAGAGCAAGTGAGAAAAAGGTTTGAGGAAGGTTGAAAGAAACAGTGGTAAACAGGCAGGTATCAGCACAGAAACTGGATGTTTGGGTGGAAGAGGGCAGGTATAGGAAGATGAGTAGGCTGAGACAGTAGATGAGAAAAAAAGCAAGTGAGCAGTTTACATAGATTTGTAACTTAAGCATGACACGGTTCGATTTTTAGCAATTTGGCAACAGGATTTACACGGGCCGGCAGTAAAACTCTAATTATTTAGTTATTTCTGTCAAAGCATTACATTAGGATTTACAGGCAGGTTAGACAAAATTTCTAAGAATGTAGAGCAGGATAATAAACCCCACAATCACCGGCAGGTACAAGCCCAAGAGTCAGTCCATGAAAGCGCTAAAACCAGAGGAGAAAAGGCACACCAATCAGCAGTGCATACAGCAGCAGGCAGACCAATGAGAGGTTCCAGCACAGGGCGTCACACCAATTGGAGAGCAACTGCAGTGAAAGTACCCCAGGAGTAGGAGCACTGCAGCAAGTACCTGAGAGTGGATCCAGGCTCAGGGACCAGGAGGGCAGCTTCGGATTGCGGAGTCTTGGCAGGTTGCAGCCGGTGGGATGGCCGTCTAGCTCCACCTTGTATGGTGTGGTGCCGCTCAGAGTGGATAAGTCCTGAGAGTGGATCCAGGCTCAGGGACCAAGAGGGCAGCTTTGGATTGTGGAATCTTGATGGGCAGGGGTCAGCGGGACTGCCGTCTAGCTCCGCTTCATGTGGTGTGGTGCCATTCGGCGTGGGCAAGTCCTGAGAGTGGATCTGGGCTCAGGGACCAGGAGGGCGGCTTCAGATTGAGAGAGTCTTGGCGGGCGGCAGGCAGCAGCCTATGGGATGGTCATCTAGCTCTGCCTTATGCAGTGTGCCGCTCACAGCGGGCAAGTCCTGAGAGTGGATCCAGGTTCAGGGACCAGAAGGGCAGCTTCGGATTGCAGAGTCTTGGTGGGCGGTGGCCAGCGGGATGTCCGTCTAGCTTTGCCTCATGTGCTGTGGTGCCACTCAGAGCGGGCAAGTCCTGGGTTCCTAATGTAGCTGCAATTCAGGGATGCTATGTTGCTAATGATTTCTCCTGTTGCACTTTGTCTTGCAATCTACGATCTGGAACCTTTGTAAAACAGCTTGTGCTCAAAGGCCTTTTCCAAATCATTAAATAAATACAAAAATAAAAATTAAAAACAGTTAATTGCAGATGGTCTTACATGTAATGCTCAATAATTTAGCCTTCTGCATCTCCAAACAGATATCTGTTTATGTAACAGTGGTTATACTTATTGACTCTTTGCAGAAAATTGTGATCTCCCTTGACTACATTTTAAATACATTTTTGGAGGCAGTATAGTGCAGTGGCTTAAGGCTCTGAGCTGCAGATCTGGAGACCTGGGTTTGAATCCTACAGCCTCCTAGGTGCCTGCTAAGTGATCCTGAGCAAGTCACTTAACTTCCTTGTGCTCCCAGGTCACATCTGGAAACAAGCTTCAGTTTAGTGTGCTACTCTTGGTTAAACAATATTCCCTTTCTTTTCCTTTCCCTTTCCTTAAGGGTCCATTGTTGTAAAAAAAAACAATAAAAAAACTAGTGTTTCTAATTATATTACTTGCAGCATGGTACTTGTTTGTTTATCTATTTTTTTTTTTTTTTATCTCAAATCATTTTTTTATTGTGTTGATGGTTTTTGCAACAGGCTGTCTCTGCATATTAGCCCCATTTTGATTGGCATCTCTGCACAGTTTGCTTGTCAAGAAAACTATTGATAAAGTAATGTGTTTTCGTTTCAGTACAGTAAATGGAACAAAAAAAATGTCAGTGTTTACTTCTTATTATTGCTAAACTTGGAGATCTGCATATGTAAATTTACTGAAGTTTCAGGTTTTTTCCTGCCTAAATTATTTATTTCCAGCACACTACTCCAGTGGTTTTCTAGTAACAATCCAGAGCTTTGATTGACAGTGGCATAAAATATAAACAAGGAACCACTCAGACTGCATCTAGTTGTTGGATTTTCATATGTAACCTCATTGTCAATTAAAGTTCCATACTGTTACAGGTACACCACAGAGCTAGTAAACTGGTAATAAATCAATTAGGCACAAAAAAACTGAAACCGTTTTACAGCATCTAAAATACAATGGGTATTTAGAAATGTAAGTGTGGGTAAAGACACTGAAATTCCCTTGCACTAATGTTACACACAGCACAGGTCAGCCTTAAAGAACCTATCCAGACTTTGTCATGTTTCCTATATGGAAGCAGACTTCTTTGTATTAAGAGAAAGATAGAACAGGAATCATACACCACCTGCGTCACAGGGGGAAAAATTTAACTAAAACTCTGCAAACCGAATTAACAAAATGTAGTTCACTATAGCTTTATATTTCAGCAGTAATGCATTGGAAATGGCATGGAGTTGTATGGTAATACAATATTTTCTCACTTGCTAGTGCAAGAGACAGAGAAAGAGATGGGTAGGGAAATTTGCAGAGATCGACACACAGTTCAGTTGTTATTAGGCATGTAATTCATTCTTCTTGTTTGGTGTTGCAGTTTCTTTTAACAAGCTAGAATAAAAAAGGTTGCCCAGAGTCTAGTGTGTAATGAGATTAACCAGTTGCAATGATACTTCTTTATCCTTTCTTTTATACACACACACAAACAAGGGCACACCTTAAAGTGCTGTGAAGCTATGTGATAATGTTGGTATGTGTGTAAGATACAACATGATGACAACATTGCAGTGGGATTTCTTTTTCTTATTCCAAGTCTATGACATTTATATACAGAATACCAGCAGGGTTATGCATTGCTGTGTAAATGATGACATTTCCCCCCATACCTGACAGATTTTTAACACTTGTATTTACAAACAGATAAAGATTCAGTCCTTGATAGTTCAGCCCTTCTGTATTGTTTGAACTGGAAATCAGAATTCTACAATACTTGGAATTCAGAAAAGGTCATGTTTTCTATATGGAGGAGAGACAGGAAAGGGGGGAAAAGTCTGTTCAATCTCAATCTCTCTCTCTCCTTCTATCTCCTGCAAAGAAAGTTCAACTTCTGCATTATAATACAGTACATGTCTTCCTACTAGAAGTGGACATTGCATTATGAGCAATCTCTGAGTCTGTGTGCTGTATGTGTTATGTACCTGCAAAATAGTTTGATTAGTCTGCCTGGGAAACAAATAGGCAGCATAAAAATTTGCAAAATATTAAAAAGTAAAAAAAGAAATTAAATAATAAAAGCATACAGTATGTCCACTTAGTAGCATAGCAGAAGTGTCTCTCTCTCTCTGTCTGTCTCTGCCTCTGCCTCTGTCTCTCTGTCTCTCTCTGTCGCTCTCTGGCTGCCTCCCATGAAGGAAGCTTCACTTCTCCAAGGCAATACTCATCTAAGTGCTGTAACTGGGGACTGCACTATAAGCAACGTACTGCATGTGTTGCATGTAATGTAGTTGTTATGTAGCTATGAAATAGTTTACTTTGGCTGCCTTGGCAACAGAAATGGGGCATTAAAACATGATATCAGTAAGTAAGTCAGTAAGCATGTAAAAAAAAAGAATACACTCCACTTTAAAGTTTATTATTATTAATATGCATTGTACTTTATGGGGGTTTTGGGTGAAATCTTTGAATAATTGAGCATTCAGCATTTCTACATAGCCATCTGTATACATAATAATGGTTTACCTGTTTGACCATTTGCAGAAAATTCTGGCCTCCTTTCATCACATTTTTGAAGGCTCATTATTAAAAAAATGTTTGTTGCTAATTATGTTACTTGCAGTATGAGTTTTTTTTGCCATCTCTATTTTGTTAGTCTCAGATCCACTTTTTATGTTGATTGTGGGCATCCGCAAGAAACATGTAGTGGCAGCTTACTGCAGAAGCAGGCTGAGGAGGCACGGCACTGTTGTGGCCAATGCCCCCACTGCCTTTGGAGGCTTGGCCCGCATTCCCCAATGGGGTGACATGGTGTGGCTGACACTAGTTCAGATAGTGTGCCACAACCTTGAAACATTTTAGCCACTGCAATCAGGGCCTGTCTCGTCATTGCAGCATCATCCACTGTACTGAGGGAGCAACTCCTCATTGCAGGGTTTGCAAACAAGGCATCCAATCCCTGTCGGCTTCAGTCTCCCCTTCCCAATGGGGGAGCCCACTCCCCATCAGCATATGTCTCCCCCCCAATTTCGTTCTGTGCCAAGGGGGGTACACAATCCTCCTTGGTTCCTGTGTCCCCCCTTCTGTATGTGCTGATGGTGCCCAATCCCCTGTCAGCTACAGATCTCCCCACAAACACTCAGGTAGCACACTGGTAGCCCACCCTAGCATGCCAAATGCCCCTGAAAAAGGAAAAACGTCCCACAATGTTGTTTTTTTTTAACCTGTGAAGAAAGAAAATGGTCCCTCGCGGTCTTCCTGCCCTCTCCCCAAACCACGCCCACCCTCTGTGTGCCCTGCCTCCCCACACACACCCTCATTCCATACTTACCTCCAGAGCCCAGCACGACAACCTTTGGTGGACCAGGAACACGTCTGCACTCTTCAAAGCCTACTGCAAACTGAAGAAATGCCGGTAAGCTGTAAAATGGCATAAATAGGGTTTTTTCAACTTTGGTGTAATCTCAGGCATTTTTGTGAATTTTGGCACTGAATTTTCAACAAGGGGTTATTGGGACCCCTCCTCATGAATTCTGCCACTGTCATTGCGTTATTCAGTCCCGAATGGTGATTTCACGGTCACTGCACAGAATCACCTTTCAGGACTGATTAATGAAACAACAGGGTTCGCAAGAAGCCTATGTTGCAAATTTGGTGGAAATAATCTAAAAAATAGCTGTTTTATGAGTGTGTGTTGCACAGTCATTAAGCATGCTCATAAATTCTCAAATTTGCAATATTTTCACTACAAATTTTCAACATTGGCATTTTTCTGCACCTCCTTATGAACAGTACAGCTGTCATTTTTCACATCCTAGCCAAAATGTGTTTTCACACTTCCGGCGCAGAATAGCATGGTTGCTGTGGGAAATCAGTGTTCGTGACACATTAAGAAAACCACAGTGACAGGGAGGGTGAGGGTGGTGGAACAGAGGCCCATCGCTCCAGTTGTACCTCTCCACAATTTCTATGCTGTTCTGGAAAAGTGTGGTTCCTCTATGGAGGCACCCACAGTGGAGACCAAGGAGGATGCTGGGAACCTCCACAAAGGAGACCCAAAGGAGGGTGGCATGGGACCCCACAGGGGAAGAAAACAACTCCTGGTGGGGGACTCCATTGTTAGGAAGGTAGAACTGGGGGAGGAAGGGGAGAGGGAGGTAAGGTGCCTGCCTGCCTGGCGCCATGGCTTGGAGAGACGGGGAGCAAATTCTCAGGATTGCAGGAGCAGCAGCACAGGGGAGGGAGCTGGATGTCATTGTCCACCTAGGGACAAATGGCCTGGCTAAGAAAGGGATCAGAGCAGTGCAAGAAGTGTTTGTGGAGATGGGGAGGGGCCTTAGACAAATAGCACACACGGTAACCTTCTCGGAGGTGCTGCCTGTCTATGGCATGGGTGAGGCTAGGGTGATCCACAATTGGGATTCAATCAGTGGTTGAAAAACTGGTACACAGCTCAGGGATTTGGCTTCATTGGAGACTGGGGGTCAACCTGGAGGGATTCAGGCCTATACTGGCATGATGGTCTACATCTGTCCAGAAGGTGAACCAGGATCCTAGGTGATAGGTTTAAATACTTCATTGACAAGTATTTAAACTAGCCAAGGTGGAGGCACTGGAAAGGAGCAAGCAAATCCTAGCCCAACCCAAAATATCAGGGTACTAAATGAGGTAGACACCAACATAGAGATGTCAATAGGGAGAAGCACAGGGGTAAATGGAGAAAGTGACAAATGCAATAAGGACAGGGATGGGGCAAAAAGGGTAGAGGTCATCAAGAAAGGAGGGTAATGAGTACCAGCGCCCGTAGTCTGGGCAACAATCTCCTGAACTGGTGGCCTTGATGGAAGAGGATGCCTGGATATTGTGCAGTCACAGAAACATGGTACACAGAGAACCATGACTGGGATGTTAACATACCAGGGTACACAATCTACAGGAGAGACAGGAGGGCAGAAGAGGGGGTAGCTCTCTATGTAAGGGAAGGGATAAAGCAACTGAACAAAAGAGTAAACAGGGAGGAGAGGAGGCACTGTGGGTCACCTTAGAGACTGGAAATGGCACCACAATCCGCACAGGGGTTGTATATAGACCCCATGTCAGGGAGAGGGAATGGACAAGGATATGATAGAAGGCATACTTAGGATGGCAGAGAAAGGGGAGATACTGTTGATGGGGGACCTTAACATGCCAGATGTTAACTGGAGCACCTTTATGGCAGCCACATCCAAAAGCAGGGCCATTCTTGATGCCCTTCAGGTGGCATGCCTCAAACAGCTAGTTTTGGAACCCACTCATGAGGGAGCAATCTTAGACCTCATACTCTCAAATGGGGACAGTGAGAGGATCTCCGATCTAGAAGTGGGTAGCTATTTGGGAACAAGTGACCACCAAGCAGTGTGGTTCATGATAAACTCTGCTACAGAGTCAAGCCATAATAAAGTGAGGGTTCTGGACTTCAGGAGGGCTGACTTTGGCAAGATGGGAGAGTGCCTTAGAAAAGCACTAGCAAACAGGCTAGAAGGAGGGGTGGTGCAACAATGGGCAAATATCAAAACTGCCATCACAGAAGCAACAAGCCTTTGTGTGAAGCAAATAAACAAATCAAAATGAAAGAAAAAGCCACTATGGTTCTCAAAAGAGGTGGCGGTGAAGGTTAGGGAGAAAAAGATAGCATTTAGGAAGTATAAGGAAACACAGAAGGAGCAGGACAGAGAACTGTACCAGTTAAGGCAGAAGGAAGCAGGGAGGGTAGTCAGGATAACAAAGGCACAAACTGAGGAAAAGATAGCTAACTCAGTTAAGAAGGGGGATAAAACCTTTTATAGGTATATCAGGGAGCGTAGAAAGACAAAGGGAGGGATAAGGAGGCTGAATAGAATGGATGGTGGGTGGGCAGAGAGTGACAGTGATAAAGCAGGGATACTGAATGAATACTTCTGTTCAGTATTCACAAAAGAGGAAGTGGGGGAGGTGCCTAATCCAATTAACAGAAGCACTCTGGAGAGGGGGGTTGATCCCAGTCCTTTCACAGAAAAAAAGGTTCTGAAAGAACTCCTAAAACTGAAGGTGGACAAAGCAATGGGGCCAGATGGAATTCACCCCAGAATTCTAAAAGAATTATCAGAGAACTAGTGACACCACTGACTACACTTTTTAGCAAATCATGGGAGGATGGTGTGGTACCTGAGGACTGGAAGAAGGCGGATGTGATTCCCCTTCACAAAAGTGGGACCAAGATGGAGGCAGGAAACTACAGACCTGTCAGTTTGACCTCTGTGGTAGGGAAAGTGATGGAATCACTTCTGAAGGAAATAATTGTTGACTACCTAGAGGCCAGTGGGGCACAGGACCCAAGGCAGCATGGGTTCACAGCTGGAAGGTCATGTCAGACGAATCTAATTGATTTCTTTGACTGGGTGACCAAAGTAGTAGACCAGGGAGGGGCTGTGGACATGGCCTACCTAGACTTTAGCAAGGCATTTGACACAGTCCCACACAAAATATTAGTGATCAAATTAATCCAGCCTGGGGTGGGTCCCAGGGTGGTAGCAAATAAAACATTGGCTAGACAACAGAACACAGTAGGTAATTGTAAATGGAGTCCACTCTGAAGAAAGAGGGGTTACTAGTGGGGTATGCAGGGTTCAGTACTGGGTCCAGTCCTTTTTAATGTCTTTATAAGTGACATTGCAGAGGGACTGGAAGGAAAAGTATGCCACTTTGCAGGTGACACAAAGATCTGCAACAACGTTGATACACAAGGAGGCATGGAAAGGATGAGAAGGGACTTGGCAAGGTTGGAGGAATGGTCAGAAGTATGGCAGCTTGGATTCAATGCAAATAAGTGCAAAGTAATGCACCTGGGAAACAGAAACCCAGGGGAAGATTACACAATGGGGGGGTAGTAACAACAACAAAAATGGAAAGAGACCAAGGGGTAATCATATCAGATGACCTTAAGGTTGGCAAGCAATGTGAGAAGGCGGTAGGGAGGGCTGGGGGGATACTGGGATGTATAGGGAGAGGTATCACCAGCAGAAAACAGGAAGTTGTTATCCCCCTGTACAGACAGTTGGTGAAACCCCATCTGGAGTACTGCATCCAGTTCTGAAGACCCCATCTCCGCAAGGACATAGACAAGATGGAGGCAGTTCAGAGGAGGGCAACTAAAATGGTGCAGGATCTGCAAGAGAAGTCATCTGAGGAGAGTCTAAAAGAGCTAATATGTACCCTTGAGGAAAGAAGGAGAGAGAGGACATGATAGAAATGTTTAAGTACCTCAGTGGAATCAACAAAGTCCAAGAGGGTAGCATCTTTCAGAAAAGAGATGTGCAAGAACAAGGGGCCTAATTTGAAGATAGAGGAGGACGGCTCAGGGGCAACGTGAGGAAGTATTTTTTCACAGAGAGGGGATGGATGCATGGAACAGCCTTCCTGAGGAGGTTGTGGGGTCTAAAACTGGGAGAATTCAAGAATGCATGGGACAGACATAAGGCAATTTTTGTGGAGGGTAGGAAGAAATAGGCAGTTGGTTAAATAAGATCTGCAGCTTATCCTCTAGGTAGGGAAATGGGCAGACTAGGTGGGCCAAGCGGTCCTTATCTGCCTTCAAAGTCTATGTTTCTGTTTCTATGAGTAGAGGCCATAAAATGCCTATGTTGAAAATTTTGTGATGAAAATCCATAAAATGACTGTGTTACGGGCGTGCATTGTGCAGTTTCCACATACCCTTGTAACTTCGCAAATTAGTAATATTTTCATGCCAGATTTTCAACACTGGCATTTTATCACACCTCCTTATGAACAATACAGTTGTCATTTTTCACATCCTGGCCAAAATGTGTGTTTGTGCTTCCAGCGCAGAATAGCGCAGTCGCTTTGGGAAATCAGTGTTTGGGACAGATTAGGATCAAGCGAGTGAGAGAGGGGAGTGACCAAGCTCAACTGAGCTGTGTCAGGACTACTACAGATTTCTTTGTGGGCAGGAAAAGGCGCCAATGCAAGCAGGAGCCCAGTACAAAAGGGCAGACTGCAGCATCGGGAGAAAAAATACGAGTGCGCGTGAGAGGAGGAGTGAGTGAGCTCAATGAAGCTCTCTGGGACTTTACAGTTGCCTACCCTCCCTCCCAGGGTCCTCTGTGGTCCTATATTACTGCAGGGTCTCTGGATTGGAGACAAAGCAATGCTTGGATACTTTAGGATTGCTGTAATAATACAAATTTAGTTCTGTTTCTTTCTCTAACTGAGCTAAGTACTGAGCTATACTGTTATGATTGCTGTAATAATACATATTTATTTGTTCTGTTTATTTCTCTAACTGAGCTGAGTAATACTTGGAGTGCAATAGGATTTCTAACTGGGCTAAGTGAAACTATATGAGAGCCGAAAACCAAAAGTATGGTAACTGAGGGGTGAAAAACAGACAAGGAGGCTTTAGGATTGCTACAGTAATACAGAATCTAAAGGATGAGATTTGATACTGAATTTCCTCGGTCGGCAAGGGGTCAGTAGGGGGACTAATGTGGAGGGGGGAAAGGAATTTGAGTAAATAGGGGCCTAACAGTTGTAGTAGGGTACAGAACCTGGGAGTAAGAGCCCGTAACATAAGATGGGGGCCAAAATGGGGCAGGTGCCACATGTCAATAGGGTGGGCATCTTTGGAAGGGTGGAGGGGTGTAGAGGGTGTGGGTCTGCCATTATCCTGAACTGGGCTTGGAGGATTAAGGGGGTGTATGGTCTGTAGATGACTGGCTAGTTTGAGAAGGGAACTGTGCAGGTTAGGGAGGAGTGTAAGTGGCAGGGCAGATGAGTATGGTATGCATCCTGGGAGGGGGATAGGGGATGGCAAAGGGGGATGGAGGAAGAATAACTAAAGACTGAAACCAACCCCAGTATCAGAGGCAGTAGCAGAAAAGAGAGAGGAAGGGAGGGGGTGCCCGAGGCGAGGGCAGGGGGCCTCCTGATGGAGGAGGAAGAGTTCATGAAGAGTACTGGGGAGAGAATAGATGACTGCGGGTAGGCAGGGACCAGGGGTGCCACAAAGGGGAACAAGTAGGATGGGAAACCGATAGGGGGAAGAGATGTAGGACAGGTATCGACTACAAATAGATTTGAACCTCTGCTATGGGGACCAAGGGGGGAGCAGGAACATACTGAAGGGGGGAGGACAAGCGGGGCATGAGAGGGATGGCAACAGGTAGGGGAAGAGATAGCGAGGGCAAAAAGTAGAAGGGGGCTAGAAGGAAGGAGGGGGTGGTGACTGAAGAAGAGAAGGCTACAGAAACGGGGAAGGATGGGAGGGGCATCACTATCAGGGTAGAAGGGAATGGGGGCTCTAAATTGACAACAGCAGGGATAGGAGAGGGGTTGGAAATCATCAGGGGAGGAAGGGAAGTCGACATGGGAAGCCCAGTGGGAGGTAGTCAGGCTGGGAAAAGATTCAAGGGGGAAGGGAGGAATAAGGCAGAGAAAAGGGGTGAGGTGGAAGTAGGGGGTACAGATACAGAAGTCACAGAGGGTGCAGCTGGAGGGGGTAAGGGACAGAGAAGAATGAATATTGGGGTGGTGGAAGGAGCATTAGAAAGGAAAGGGGGTAAGGGGAGGGGGTACTCATCCTGGGGGATTTTATGCTGAAATGGGTGAGATGGGGTGAAAAGGGGAAAAGGCACAGCCATATTTGGGTTGAAGCTGTCCCCAGGTTGACTGCAGGAGGGGCAGGGCAGGCACTGCTCAAGCGTACAGCGAGGGGGAGGAAGAAACCACATTTACTGTTGCATGTGGGTACAAACGACTTGACGGGGGACACTGTAGAAATAGTGAGGGAGAGGTTTGAGTACTTGGGCAGGCAGTGTGAGGGGTTGGGGAAGTCGGTGGCATTCTTGGAGGTACTGCCAGTACCATGAGCAAGCATAGTGAGGAAGGTTAGGATTGAGGAGTTTGAGTGGCTGAGGGATTGGTACCACACGCAACATTATGGGTTAGTGAATAACTGGGGTAGGGTCTGGGGGAATAGTGACTTGTACGCGGAGGACAGGGTGCCCTGGAGCAAGAAGGGGAGGGTAGTATTAAAGGCAGCATTGCTGGCAGGCCTCTGGTGCTGAGGGTTGAGGCACTGGATGCCACACCTCATGCCACACTGGCAACCCGGGTCCGGATGCAAGCCCGGGCCACCAGGGGTTGGCAAGGGAGGGATAGGATTGAGCATCTGGAGGACTGCTCTCCTATCCCTGGGCAGGATCCAGGGACCCACTGCTCTTTAGAGGCCCCTGGTGATGACCGCGGGTGCTACTACAGAGGTGTAGTAAAGGGAGTCAGAGTGTGGTGGACATTGGCATGCTATGCCTAAGTGTCATTGCATGCTCGCATTCCACAAAGGGGAGAAAAGTGGAAAATAGGCTACGGTCAGGCAACATGAGCTTCCAATCCCCCCCTGCCCTCCCCGAATGGCACCTCCTCAACCTGATCCTACTCCGGTGGGTTGACCTGGGAAGCTCCTCACCACACCCCACCATGGGGGTAATCCGTGGAGGTGAGCAGCTCAGCCTGATGTTGAGGGCAGGAATACGGGGGTCAGTCGGGATGACCAAGCTGACCGTAGCGCAGTGAGAAAATATGTAAAAAAAAAAAGCAGGATTAGAGGGGTATATCTCTACTAAGGTGGATTTAAACAAATGTGGGGGGTGGCCAAAAGACTGAGGTTGATATAAAGGTCCGGACAGGGGAGCCTGATGAGGTCATCACACTAGATATAGGTAAAGGCGAAGGTGTAGTAACCCTGGAAGGGGGAAGACAGAGTGGTCTGAGTGTAATACAGAAGGCACCACCACCCGGTAAGAATAAGAAGGGTAAAGGGTGCAAACTACTGGGAGAAGGGACACAGGCCAAGGAGGAGAAGAGTGAGGAGAAGGAGGGGTATGGGTGGAAGGTGGTCTAACTAAATGAATGGAGAACTGGTTACAGGGGAGGGTGCAGAGGGTGGTGGTGGTGGGGTAGCTCTTGGCACCCAGAGCAGTGACAAGTGGGGTGCCGAAGGGCCCAATGCTTGGCCCAATACTATTTGGGCTCTTTATCTCCGATATAGCACATGGACTGGGGAGCAGGGTTAGTCGGTTCACACATTATACCAAATCAAAAACAAATAGTTATAGTAGCAGAGCCCCCCCACTCACACACACATATACACACTCCCTGAAAAGCTGCTTAAAAGCCTGCAATTCATTCAAATCTATTCCATTTTCTTACTTAATTGGGAGTCAATGCCAACAAGTGTAAAATCATGTACCTAGGGCATAGGAACCCCGATGCTGGACACAGGATGTAGAGAGGTACTGACAGGGGGGAGGGAAGGGGAGGAGGGGTAGCAATGATAGTAAAAAACTGCATTGGCATAGGGGGAGTAGAGGAGGCGGAGGGAACCGTGGAGGCGATTTGGGTCACCTTGATAACAAGGGGGGGCAAGAGAGTAAAAATAGGAGTGGTGTATAGACCCCCTGCCCTGGCGGAGGAGCTGGAGGACAGTCTGGTGGCAGATGTTAGGAGACACTGCAGACTGGGCAGAGGAAAGGTGGTGGCGTTAGGGGACTTAAACATGCCAGGAACAGACTGGGAGACTATGACATCCTCTGTGACCAGGGAACAGAGGTTGTTGGATGTCTTTCAAGACTCGTTCCTAACTCAGCATGAGTGAGAACCGACCAGGGAGGCACGGTACTGGATGTGGTCCTGGCAGTCAGTGACTAGATTGGGGGCCTGGAGTAGGGACCCATTGGCAGGGAGTGACCATGCCACGGTCTGGTTCTGCCTGGACCTAGGAGGTGAAGGCTGCACAAGATGGAAGTAACCCGACTTCAGAGGTGGATTTTAAGGAAATGGGAAGGATCCTTAAGGACATTTGGATGGGATTGGGTCAGACATGGACGCTGATAGTAGGTGGGAAATCATTAGGAGAGGGTGCAGAAGTGCTATCAGCACCTGTGCAAGAGTAAGACGAATGCGGTGGGCCCAAAAACCTGTTGGTGGACCAGGGAGGTCCAGGAGGTGGTCTTGGGAAGAAAAGCCTATAAAATTCAAGTGCTCAAGGGTGAAAGGGATCGAGGAGTATGAGCTGATGGCTAGAAGGGCCACTAGAGTGGTGAGGTGGCTAAGGCAAGGAAGGGCAGAACCTGGCCAGGGAAATTAGGAGAGGGAAAAGGGTTCTTTAGATACATTGGGAAAGACGAAGGGTGAAGGGGCAGATTAGCAGGATTAAATCAGGGGAGAGATGGGCACAAGACCCAGAGAGCAGGCTGAGGTACTAAATGAGTACTTCACCTCAGTTTTCACCAGGAAAATGGGATGCTGCATCATACATGGGAGGAGACAGAGATAATGAGGAGGGGGCCTTACCAATCGGCAGGTCTGGGGGGCATCACTGGCAGGTGGGGAGGGCTAAGCAGGAGAAGAGGTACTGGAAGTGGAAATCACAGCAGAGAGAGTGAGGGAAGCCCTCAGCTCCCTTAAGACGGAGAAAGCACGGGGCCGGATAAATTACATCCTAGAGTGCTGAAGGAACTTGCAGATGTCCTGGCGAAACCCTGGCAGAGCTTTTCACCATCTCTCTGAGGACAGGGTGGGTGCCCCAAGACTGGAAGGTGGCGCATGTGGTGCCTATCCACAAGGGGGATCAAGGGAGGTGGCAGGAACTACAGACCTGTCAGCCTGACATCAGTGGTGGGCAAGGTGATGGAGGCATTGTCAAGGAGAGGCTAGGAGGGCCCTGGATAAGTCAGGGTGCCTGGACGATAGACAGCATGGATTCATCCCGGGGAAATCGTGTCAGACAAACCTGGTAGAGTTCTATGACTGGGTGACAAGTGCCTTGGACCTGGGTAGACCAGTGGATGTCCTCTTTCTAGACTTCAGCAAGGCATTTGACACTGTTCCTCACGTGGGCCTGTTGGATAAACTAGTAGAAATGGGGGTGGGAAACCAGATGATCCGATGGATAGGCAATTGGCTCCAGGACCGGACCCAGAGGGTCATAGTTGGTGGGATAATCTCTTCCCCAAGGAGGGTCATTAGTGGGGTCCCACAGGGATCAGTCCTTGGGCCCCTTCTGTTCAGCGACTATGTATCTGACATAAGGACAGGAATCAGGAGTGAGATGAGTCTCTTTGCAGATGACTCGAAACTGGGGCAGTGGTGGATGGGGAGATGGGGAGGTGGCCCTGCAGGAGACCTGGAGGCTCTGGAAGATGGTCTAGAAAGTGGAAGCTGAGGTTTAATGCAGGGAAATGCAAGGTACTCCACCTGGGGGCCAGAAACCCAGGCCAAGGTACACCCTGGGGAAATACTACAAGTCTCAATGGCTGAGAGGGACCTGGGGGTGGTAGTGGATGTCAAGATGAACAACTCTGAGACTTGTGGGAGGGCAGCCAAGGCCAACAGGATGCTGGGATGCATCGCTGAGGATCACCTCCAGAAGGAGGAAGTACTCCCTCTGTATAACTGCTTGGTGAGGCCGCACCTGGAGTACTGCGTGCAGTTTGGAGGCCACATGAGAGGACATTAACCTCCTGGAAGGGTCAGAGGAGCAACCAAAATGATTTGGGGCTTGGGGACAGGACCTATGAGGAGAGGCTCGAAGAGCTAAATATACACTTTGGAAGAGAAGGGACCGGGGGACATGATAGAGGTCTTCAGGTACATGAAGAGGGTAAATAGGGGAGGAACAGTGAGGGTGCTTTGAAGGAAGGAGGAAGGGCCACTAGAGGGCATGGGTGGAAGCTGGAGGGTGAAGATTCAGGGAGAAAGGAGGTGCTACTTCACTGGGGAGGTTGGTAGAGCCATGGAATGCACTACCTAGGGGGCTGGTGGAGGCAGAGACAGTGGAGGCGTTCAGAGGGGTGTGGGACAGGTACAGGGAAGGGTTCAGGAAGCAAAATCCAATGCAGCAAGAATATCCGGAACTGGGAAGGGAGAAGCCAGAGAAGGGGAGGGGGACAGCAAGGTCAGCACCCAGGGTGGGGGCTGACCAAACGAGCAGACACGAAAGACCATTAGGCCTATTCTGCTGGCATTTTAGTATGTTAGTATGTTAGATACTCACTAGACATGAAAGGGCCCTTGATGTTATTATATCAGAGGACCTCAAGATGGCAGTACAGTGTGACAAGGCTATGGGCAGGGCAAACTGGATTCTGGGATGCATAAAGAGTGGCATCTCCAGTAGGAGGAGGAGGGATGTTGTTCTGCCATTGTATCACTCCCTGCTATACCACCCCCCCAGCTGGAGTACTGTGTCCAATTTTACAGTCCACATTTCAGAAAGGACATAAGGTGGAGGTTTTCCAGAGAAGGGCAACTAAAATTGTTCAGAATTTTCACAGGAATCCCTACAAGGAAAGGCTGAAGAATCTCAACATGTACACTCTGGAAGAGAGGAGGGCAAGAGGTGACATGATCAAGACCTACAAAGTACCTCACAGGGGTAAAGAGGGCACAGTTGGGGAGTTTCCTTCAAATGAGGATGAGCACCCAAACCAAGTGAAATAGAATGAAGCTGGGGGATGGGGGCATTCAGGATAGATGTGAAGAAATATTACTTTACTTAAAGGGTGGTAGATGCCTTGAACAGACTGCCAGGAGAAGTGGTGGAAGCTAAAATGGTAGGGGGTATGAAGCATGCAAGGGATAAATATAGGGGTATATTAGAAAAAGGGAAAGGAGGGGTCAACGGAGATCAATAGGGCTATGGAAGTGGAGTTGGTTCAAGTTCATTGCAGGAAAAATCCAATAAGCAAGCTCATTCACAAGGAGGTCCTGATGGACACAGGCAGAGTAAGACATGGAGTAACATATACAGGCAGGAGTTACAAGTAGGTAGAGAACACTGGGGCAGACTGGGTGGGCTGAGCGGTCCTTTTCTGCTGACAAATTCTATGTTTCTATGGCACCATGTGTTAATTCAGGTGCAGTGTTTATTTAAAGTTGGCCCTATCATACATCCAGATGTAAGGTACAGTAAATTACCGAATTAGATGCAGCCCACTTACAGTACAATAAACAGAACTCCAGTGCTTTGAGAAGCCTTTACTCTTCATAAGGCTGCTTAAAGAGATGGGGTTCTATTTGTAGTGTCCACACCAATATGCTGATCTTAAAATCGACGCCGCATCTGAATGAGTACTTGATTCTTGCTCACTCCATTTCTTCCCCACTTTGAAACCTGCTTGTCCTCAGTTAGTTTTGGGCTGGCAGCATCTCACCTGTGTTGGAAGATGGCCAATAAGCGGCACTGAAAGACGTCAGACTTCACAGACTGTGAAGGCAGCTGCTCACAGACAGACATAAGGCAATTCTACTGGGAGGTAGGAGGAAGTAAGCTGTTGATTAACTAGAATCTGCAGCTTATCCATCAAGTAGGGAAATGGGCAGACTAGGTGGGCCAAGTGGTCCTTATCTGCCGTCAAATTCTATGTTTCTATGTTTCTCACCTGCCATCTTGCCAAGAACAAGGCTGCAGCTGTGCCCACTGATGACTGTTGGGGTGTGGGGATGGGGGGACCAAAGGGGACAGACATAAGGAGATAAAATCATTATAAAAATTGTGAGACCTTCACCACCTTTCCAAAACGCTTTCCAGTAAAAGAACACTCTATGAAGTTTTTCAAATGGCAACACAATCTGGTGAACCCTCTGTCTGCCATCTGCCACCAGGCATCAACCAGCATAAAACTGCCTAAAGAAGGCAGTGTTGTCATGTGATTGCTGAAATACTGGAGATTACAGATTTATAAGAACAAAAGAATATCACACAGAAGCTGGCACATATGTCTATAGCAGCTGTCTCCTGCTTCTCAGTACTTATATTTATACCCCTGAGGTACTTGAATGTTTCTATCATATACCCCTTTCCCTCCTTTCTTCCAGTGAGTACATATTGCGTTCCCTTAATTTCTCCTCATAAGTCTCGTGTTGCAAGCTCTGTACCATCTCATTCGCCCTTCTCTGGACCATATCCAGCCTGTTAATATCCTAATGAAGGTGCGACCTCCAGAACTGCACACACTACTCCATGGGAAGCCTGACCATGGTTTTATATAAGGGCATCACTTCCTCCCTCCTTATGCTGGTGATACCCCTGCCTATGCATCCCAGCATGTCACTGGCCCTCCCAGCTGACTTACCACTTTGACTTTTTCAGGTAATCTGAAATAAGAACTCCCAGGTCCCTTTCCTTCTTTGTGACTGTCAGCAACTCCCCCCCCCCTTCCTGTTCCCCAGGGTTTCTGTGTCCCAGGTGCATAATTTTGCACTTTTTTGAATTGAACTTCAGTTGCCAGTCCTCAGACCATTTCTCAAGCTTCCCCAGGCCCGTCCTCATTTTCTTCACCCCGTCTGAATTATCCACCGTGTTACACATCTTGGTGTCATCTGCAAACAGGCAGACCTTTCCCTTCAGCCCTTCTGCAATGTCACCAATGAAGATATTGAACAGAACTGGCCCCAGGACCACTCCCTGCAGCACTCCACTGGTCACCCCCTCTCCCCAGACTGTGCCCCATTTACCACCACTCTCTGCCTCCTGTCTGTTACTCAGTTTCTAACCCAGTTTATCACCCTTTCCTCCATGCCCAGCCTATTCAGCTACTTTATCAGCCTCCTATGTGGGACGGTGTGAAAGGCTTCGATTACATCAAGGTAAGCGTTGTCCACTGCTCCACCTTCATTTACTTCCTTTGTCACCCAGTCAAAGAGATCAACCAGATTTGTCTGACATGACCTCCCCACTGTGAATCCATGTTGCCTATGGTCCTGGCCTCCAATGGCTTCTAGATGCTCCACTATCCTTTCTTTAACCAATGTCTCCATGATCTTCCCCACTACTGAAGTGAGGCTGACTGGCCTATAGTTCCAGCCTCCTCCCTACTGCTGGATTTGTATAGAGGGACCACATGTGCCCTCCATCAATTCTCTGGTACCACCCCTGTGTTGAATGACTCAGTCAACATGGCTGCCAGAGGTACTGCTATTTCCCTTCACAGTTCTTTTAATATCCTTGGGTGTATGCCATCTGGTCCCATCACTTTGTCCACCTTCAATTTACTCACCTTCTGCAGGATTCTTCTGCCTGTAAATGGACTATTGTCCACCTCTTCACGCCTTTGTAACTGCTGTACTGTTGTGCCCCTTGCCCCTCCCCCTTTTCTTTGAATACTGAACAGAAAGACACAGTCAATATTTTTTGGGGGGGGCACATGACAGTTCTTAGCCATGGTACTTTCACTTCCAAATACCTAAACAGCACATATAAGCAATCAATATTTGGCATTGACAAATGCTTGTTTGTGATTGCTGTTTCTGCCACAGGCTCTATCTGCACATGAGCCCCATTTTTGAACAACTTTTGTACACAGTTTACTTGTCAAAAACACTACTGCCAAACTAGTTTGTGCTGTGGTTTTAATACAGTACATGGAATACACAGTAAATGTCTGTGTTTGCTTCTCAGTAGTGCTAAACTTAGAGTTCAAAATATGTAAAGTCAGTGCAGCTGCTGTTAAGGATCTAGTCAGTAACATCGCAGAACAAAATAAAGTGGACAAAGATAAAGCAGCAAAAACAATGTCACCATCAATATTGGCAGCATAAAATGTAGTGTGCCAGAACAATGTAGGCCACATGACACACTGGTAGCATACAATGTCCACCGCATGGAGACACTGCACTGGAACACACAACAGCAGGCACCCCTGCACAGGAACAGCACAGGTGTGCAGGGAGATGGAACAGGGCAGGGTGCAACCACCACTGAGGGAAGCAGGCCACTGGACACCGACCTTGGTAATCTAATGGCACAGGCATCCACATGGTGGGGTACTCCCACCCAGAATGCTGAGTGATGGAGACAGTGAACCAGGGTAACCACTGGAGGACAGGTGGACCATGACCACCATATGGATGGTCGTGCATAATGCAAGGGAACAGGAGCACAAGCCAGCGTGCCATCTCCCCTGTCCTGTCTGTTGTGTATGTTGCTTGGGACATGTTGGCTTGTGCTCCTTGCCCCTTGCATTATGCACAGCCATCCACATGGTGGCCATGGTTCACTTGTCCTCCAGCAGTTACCCCAGTGCACTCTCTCCATCACTCGGCATTCTGGGTTGGGTTATCCCATCATGTGGATCTTGTGGTGTTAGACTACCATGGTAGGTGTCCAGTGGCCTGCTTCCCCCAGTGGTGGTTGCACAGATTTATGTGTTAATGGTGAAAGCCTAAAGGCTGTCGCCATTGTCGTGAAGCCAGAGTGCCAAAAATCAATTTCTGCACTCTGACTCCTTGGCGCACAGCAAAACAGCACCTGGGATTTGTTTTTTAAATGGTTTATGTGAGGGGCTGTGCTCCCCCATCCCCATAGGGGTCCTTGGCCCCCACACCCCCCCCACTTAAGGATTCTCAATTCCAGGCGGGTGCATGTCAGGAGGTGCAAAACCATTTAAAAAAATATTTGGGCCGGGCGCAACAAAAGCGCACCAACATCCCGACCTGAACCCAGCACCCTGCCTACCAAAGCCACCAACCCACCCACCATGCCACATGGCCAGCTCGGCAACCCACTGGGGTACCACTCCTCACAATCCCTCCCACCCTTCGCTGTGCGTACTCGCTCCCCATGCATCCGTACATATAGTGACATCCCATCACTATATTCGCTGACCCCCCCATCCAGTTGCCATACCCTGTTGCTAGCCCCAGTGACATGCACTGAGGATTGGGTCACCATTTTTGCAGGTGCCCAATCACTGACACCTATGTCATGAGCTACTGGCTGCACTCTGCCCTGTTCCATCTCCCTGCACCCCTGTGCTGTTCCTGTGCACTGGTGCCTGCTGCTGTGTGTTACAGTGCAGTGTCTCCATGCGGTGGATGTTGTTTGCTACCTGCATGTCTTGTGGCCTGCATTGTTCTGGCATGCTACCTTTTGTGCTGCCAGTACTGATGGGGACACCGTTTTTGCTGCTTTATTTTTGTCCACTTTATTTTGTTCCGCGATGTTACTAACCAGACCCACTGTTAAAAAGTTTTTGGTTTTTCTGTGCCTAAATGATTTATTCCTGCTTTCGTAGCCCAGTGATTTTCTGGAAACAGTCAGGAGCGTTCATTGACAGTGGCATAAAATATGAATGAGAAGCAAGTCTCATTGCTGGTAGTTGCTGGATTTGCATACGTTACCTCACTGTCATTGTTCCTTACTGTTCCAATTACACCACAGGTCTATTGTAGTGGCAATAAATCATTTTGGCAGAAAAAAAAAACCTGAACATTATTACCAACAACTACTATACATTAAATACATAGGAGCTCTCCTTCACTAATGTCACATGCAACAGAGGTCAGCCTGTCACAAAGTTACCTAGTGGAGGGAACCTCAGAAGTGATATGATAGTAAACTGTTAATAACAGAGTGCCTTACATGCAATGCTCATGCCTGTGTCTGTGTCAGACAGTATGGTTTCTAGTACTTTACATGTATTCTGCTTGTTAGTTACTCTGTGGCAATGTATCTGGTGTACCTGGAATTGGATAGGCAAGAATGTGCCTGTTTCTGTGTGTGAGTGTTTTTTTTGGGGAGGAGCATGGGGGTTAATTCAGCTGGTGAAAGTTTTAGAAATCTACATTTCTTTTCCACATTGTTTCTTTTAGCAATTCAATGATCTGCTGGCATGTGCCAGTCCCTAATATTCAGGCATCCCTCAGCTTCAGAATCCTAAGACATCAATCACTGTCCCATTAAGTATATGTACTACAACTACATATTAACCTGCTGCCTTCTTACTATGATCCGTGTCCTTACGAGTGGTTTAGTTTAACTTTTATTGTTCTGCCATTCAGGCCACAACAATTTGACAAAACAACTTAAATTTACCGTGTCTATATACATTATTCAAACAATACTTGGCACTGAGGACAAGTTGGTCATTATTCATATTTAATGTCCTATAAATAAAGATCGTTATATTCTACAATAAAATTGTAGCATGTATGATTCATTTTATGGATTACGATCAACTATTATTATTAGCGGATCCCCTAGTAAAGAGACTGTGATTTAAAAGGAGATATACGAATGTCAATTCCTAGGAGCATATCTTAGCTACAACTGCTGAAAATCAGAAAAAAATGCCTTTGAGGTCTACTGAGATGTTATCTGTGATACTTTCATCTGAGAACCCCATATAATATAAACATACAAAAATACCAGCAGAAACAGGCCTCTCAGTCTGTCGAGTCTGCTTGAGTGCGCAGCTAGCACTTTATAATACTGCCACCCCTCCCTTCTCCCCATCCTGTTAACCCTACCCCTTCCCCTATCCCAACCCCTTTTGAAGCTGTCTAGCATCTTGCAGGCCACTACCTCACCTGGCAAGGAGTTCCACTTGTCCACCACTCTTTCTGTGAAAAAATGTTTCTTCATGTCTCTCCTGAATCTACCCCCCCCCTCCAATCTCAGTTGGTGTCCTCTAGTGTCCCTCCTCTTTCTCCTCTGGAAAATCCTCTCTGTATCTGTCTTGTTTATTCCCTTCAGGTACTTAATGGTCTCATTCATATCTCCACTGTCCCTCCTCTCTTCCAGAGATTACATATTCAGCTCCCCCATCCTTTCCTCATATGGCTTGCCCTCCAATCCCTGGATCATCTTTGTAGTTCTACGCTGTACCCCCTCCAACAATCTGATGCCCTTCTTCAGGAATGGACACCAGTATTGAATGCAGAACTCCAGGTGGGACCTGAACAGTGACCTGTACAGAGGCAGATAACCTCCCTACTTCTGGAGGATATCCCTCTAGCTATAGCCCCCAACATTTTTTTAGCTTTAGCTGCCAGCCTTCTGCATTGAACAGAGTTGTTCATGTTCCCTCTTATGATCACCCCTTGGTCCTTCTCTTCTGTGGAGTAACCCAAATGAACCCCATTTAAGTGATTATCCCTCCCCTGGTTCCATGCTCCAAAGTGCAGATCCTTGCACTTCTTGGGATTGGACCCCAGCTGCCATTTATCTGCCCACTCCTGAAGCTTATTCAGGTCCTCCTGCAACCCCTTCCCTCCTACGTGTCATCTACCACAGCTCCCATCTTGGTATCATCTGTGAACAGACTGATTTTGCTATGGATCCCATTTGAGATATCTGCAATGAAAATCCCAAACAGCACAGGTCCCATCACGGATCCTCATGGTACCCTGCTCATCACCACTCTCAGAGATGAGAGTTCCCCACCACCACCCTTTCCTGTCCCCCTCCCAAGACAGTTCCTGATCTAGGTCACTATTTTAGGTTCCCCCCCAGTCCAAGTAAAGGACATCCACAGCATGGCCTTGTCCAGTTCCAATGTCGCCAAGTCACAGAACTCTACTAGATCTGTCTGGCACAATCTGCCCGTGACAAACCCATGTTGCTGGTCGTCCTGGATACTGTTTGCCTCCAAGAAGCTCACAAGCCTCTCCTTTAGGATGGTGTCCATGAGTTTGCCCACAATTGAGGTGAGGCTCACTGGACTGTAGTTCCTTGGTTCATCCTTCGACCCACTTTTATGGGTGGGCACCATGTGGGCCATCCTCCAGTCCTGTGGTACATATCCTGAGTCAAGGGACGTATTGAACAGGTCCACTAGTGGCCCCACAAGGACCTCTGCAAGCTCCCTCAGTACTCTAGAGAACCATCCCTGTGTCTCATCCAAGAATAAGATCAGGTCACCATGTTGGAGCACTGTTTGGGTACTAGGTCAACCACAGAAGTACTATGTCACAAACAAAATTTTTGCAAAAGCTCGTTCACTAAGACTACCTTGGGTAATTTTAATATTGCCAGTAAGACCTGCAGTTTTTATTGAAATACTAAGGATCACCCCATAGTACATACTGCTCAGCACCCCTTATATCACCTGTTATGTGGGAATTATATGCTGCCTACAATTTGTTTGAACCAAATATGAGTCTCTGTGGGCCATGGCTGCTTTCACAACTTCACACATTTTGTTCTGTTTTCAGACCTGTTCTCGCACTTACTGGGCCAACTACAGCTACCTTCTCAAATTTCAGAAAAAAAAAAAACTTGAACAGCTTCCAGCAGGGTTATAAAAATTAGCACAACTGATTTCACTCTCATGTTAACTCTCTAGGGCCACCTGTCTCACCGGACATCAAGGTGCCTATGGATTCTCTTTTAAAATGTCCCTGATCTGTTTCTATAATTTACCTTTCAATTTCAGCAATTATCCATTATAATACTTGAAACACTTTTATAGAAATCCTAACTCAGAATAATAAATCAGTGTCCTGAATGGCATATAAGCAAAAATAAGAATAACATAAAACAAATACATTTCTAAAACCCAAACATGACAGGTGAAATTCGACTTTTAAAGTGAGCTCATAAATGATTCCACTTTTTCAATATTGTGCAGGTTAATATCCAGTATAAGAGTTTTGTGAATCTCTAAATCCAACAAAAGTTCAAGTCAAAAAAGTACCTTGTAGAATGCAGACACAATATTCATAAGTTTTATGCAGGGAGGTAAATCAATTCATCCACTTAGCCTGGGAAATCACAAGACATTTTTTTCTGTTTCTCCTGTTGCAAGTGGTACCTTCTGGACCAACTTGGAAGGGCATGAATAATTTAAAACTGGCTCCATTTGCCAAGAGTCCAGTAGCCCTAAGAACGTAGCTTTAATTTGAATTTGTAATTTGTACAGTGCTTCAATTGTATACCATGCTCAGCCCAGAAGCCTGGACTGCTGCAGGAGTACAGTGGGACAAATGGAGCCTTAAAGGTAATTGCCTGCCTCCACCTGCACTCCATTCTTGAGGAGTGTTACAAACATTTTTAACCTCCTACCATGAGTGATTGTTTCTGCTGGGGCCTACTATTGCTGGATAACACATTACTTTACAACTGAAACCCCTGGAGCTTTAAGAACTTACTTTCTGTGCCTTTGTGTATCATTGTTTGCATGATTTACAACCTTTGAACTGCATAACTATGTAATGCTGTTTAGTGCTGTTTACAACTCTGAGAATCTGCTGTTTACCTGTTGTGTGTGTGTGTGTGCCTGGAATCTCTGTTGGGAACCCACCATTTGGTGTGGCATGGGGCCAGTGTTATTGTTTGTTCTCTGGGCTCCATTTTGGTGCTGGTGTTCCCCACTGAGTAGCTCACTGTTCAAGCTCAGTGGAGCCAGATGTCTGTGCCGCGCAGTGTAATGCTATTCAGTACTAGCCCAGGATACCGCCCCCTTGTATACTAATGTGCCCTTTCTTCCCTCCCTGCTTAGGCCCAGGATCCCCAAGCTCTCCTTCATTCTCAGCCCAAAGCCTGCACTGCTGCAGGGATTACAGTGGGACAAGCCGGAGCCTTAAAGGCAATTGCCTGCCTCCGTTCTTGAGGGTTGTTAGCCCATCAATGCTGCATGTCACTGCCTCGGCACCCAAGGCTGGTTCTACATTTATTGATCCCTGGTGGTCACATGACTAGTCTCGTGACATGGTGCTCCTTTTTCTAAGTCCCCAAATTCCCATTAGCAGGTTATACTGGCTGGCAACTTGGAGTTACTGTTGCCACTCTACTCTTCACACATTTCCTACTCTCCCACCGCTCTTGTCCTGCCTACTAACTCCTCTCCTCCCCCTCAACTCTCTGCTCTATGCTAGTTTCCCCCCCATCTTTTGAGCTACATTAAACTACACTCCCTCTGTCAGTTTTGAACCTTGTACCCTTAGCATCCCAGTCTGGAGCCCTACCAGTGTACCAACTGCTCTGCACAGCCTTTGACTGCACCTTGTTAACCCTTATCCACATCTTCACAATCAAAGACACCAGGACCCCTAATGCAACCAATAGGTCCATTATGGCAGTACGCACCATAAGCGCTCCTCATGCATTAACACTGCTGCTCTGCTCAGTCACCACCATGTGACAACACCTATATCGTGCCCTGAAGACCTTGTCTCCTGCAGCAAACCCCTCTAGACCCCCACCCTGTCTCCCTACACCTCCTCCACAGTTTCCACTCCCTTGCACCAGCCCCCATTTTTGCATATAGTTTTGTACACTCAGCTACATCCATTCCATGGACTCCCCTCCACACTGCCATCCCTCTGCTTTAGGACCTCCCAATCCCTGCTATTATCTCTAGATGCACCCATCCATACTCCCACAGCATTAGATCTAAAAAGGTCCTTAAACCTGCCAGTATCAGGGCCATCCTTCTCCTCCTGATATTATCTGGGAACATACTCCCTAAACTAGGCCCCCCACTTCCATCCCTAAGCACCCTACATCTGATGGCCTTCGCATAGCATCTATCAATATATGTAGCCTCCTAAACAAATGTGAGAGTCTGCAGGTATGGGTAGCACAGCAACGACTGTATATCCTCTCCCTGGTTGAAACCTGGCTCATAAACACTACCCCTGACAGTGCAATATCCCTTCTCGGCTATACTGTTATCTGACATGACCTCCTTGGTAAAAGGGGAGGTAGCTGTGGAGTCTACATTCGTGAACCTTTCCTGGGCCAAGTGCTCCCTATGCCCAACTTGGAGCATGGAGCTCAGGCCCTCTCTCTCTAAAAGTCATTTCTTCTGCAGCAAAAGCCCCCCTTTACATCACCTCAGTCTACATTCCCCCAGGAACCATAAAGCTCCTTTCCTCTCAGTCCTTAACCATCACTCCCTCCTACCACCCAAAGTTGAAATTATTGTGCTTGGTAACTTCAATACTAACTGGCACTCCACCTCTGCTGCCCACCTAAAGGTTGCCATAGTGACACTTGACCTCACTCAAATTGTCAGTCCTCCAACTGCATAAACCCTGCATTAGGTACCACCACCCTACTCAACCTAGTTCTTACAAATCATCCCAATAAATTCTCTCAGATCTCTGTCTTACCTAATGTATTGGTGACCACTCACCAGTGCTATGTCTCTTGTCTTGTGAGCAGGCTAAGCGTGCCCCTAAAACAGTGATCTAACCTGGTAAACTGCAGCACCTGAAACACCATAGCAAGCTGGGATTGGTCACCACTGAAGCGCTCCTAATACAAGTCAGCCCTCGACCATTTAATTTATTCTTTCAGTGCTGCCTTCCATAACTATCGCCACTCACCAAATGCACTATCAAATGCCTTGATAGTTTGGTAGCTTGTATTTAATGCAAAGAAGTGCAAACTAATGCACTTGGGAAACAAAAACCCAGGGGAACAGTACACAATGGGGGGGAGGTAGTAACAACAACAAAAATGGAAAGGGACCTTGGGGTAATCATATATGATGACCTTAGGGTTAGCAAGCAATGTGGGAAGGCAGTAGGAAGGGCTGGGGGGATACTGGGGTGTATAGGGAAAGGCATCACCAGCAGAAAATAGGAAGTTGTTATCCCTCTGTACAGACAGTTGGTGAGACCGCATCTGGAGTACTGCATCTAGTTCTGGAGACGCCATCTGTGCAGGACATAGACAGGATGGAGGCAGTCCAGAGGAGGGCGGACTAAAATGGTGCAGGATTTGCAGAGAAGCCATATGAGGAGAGACTAAAGGAGCTTAATAGGTACATCCTTGAGGAAAGGAGGGAGAGGGGCACATGACAGAAATTTAAAGTACCTCAGTGGAATCAACAAAGTCCAAGAAGGTAGCATCTTTCAGAAAAGAGATGTGCCAGAACAAGGGACACAATTTGAAGACAGAGGGGACTGCTCAGGGGCAATGTGAGGAAGCATTTTTTCATAGAGAGGTAGTGGATGCATGGAACTGCCTTCCTGAAGAGGTTGTGTGGTTTGAAATGATGAGAAAACTCAAGAATGCATGGGACAGACAAAGCAATTCTTGTGTGGGAGGTAGGAAGAAATAGGCTGTTGGTTAGCTAGGATCTGTGGCTTATCCAGTAGGTAGGGAAATGGGCAGACTAGGTGGGCCAAGCGGTCCTTATCCGCTGTCAAAGTCTATGTTTCTATGTTTTTATGATACTTCATGGATCTCCCAGGCCCTTTTACACCAGATGCAGCAAAGCGATGATCTCTGACACACTGCCCTTGAAACTGGCAAGCATACCAACAGGCAGCGCTATCAGGCGACCAGGAACATATGTACATGAGCCATCCGAAAAGCCAAAACTGATCACTATCAAGCATCCCTCACCTCCTCCTCCTGGGGCTCAGGATGCAAGTTCTGGGATAACCTAAAGGACCTCAATGGTAAGCATGTAACTGCACCTCCCTCTCAGGTCAACGTTAATGGCTGCATTACCACAGACCTCAGTCACATTGCAAATGCCTTCAACACCTCCTTCTCTGATCTCAGTGGTGTGCTCCCCCAAACTTCTTTGACCCTATTACCCAACCCCCCCTCAGCACCCAGCTATCCCCCCTTTTGTTTCAAAACCATCTCCCAACTGTAGGCTAGACACTACCTGCTTAAAGCATTAAGCAAATCCCATTTCAGCAGTGATTCTTTCAATCTAAAATTACTGTGTCTAAGCCTTGATGAAGTGCTACACCTCTTCACCAGCATCCTCAACCACTCCCTATGTTCAGGAAAGTTCCCTGCCAAATGGATGAGGGCCATCACCCTATTCACAAAAGTGGTGACCATACCTTGTAGGAAACTACCACCCCATCTCCATACTCTCTCCACTCTCCAAGGCCCTAGAATAAATCATTGCTGACCAGCTTACAAATCACCTCACAAATACAACCTTCTCTGGCATGAGCAGCATGGTTTTTCATAGGATCACAGCACCACCTCAACACTGCTAGAATTAACCTCAGCCATTCACACATCCCTTGACAACAGGCACCTGGCTGGATCAGTATTTGTAGATGTCAAAAGCTTTTGACACTGTTCATCCTCCCTCCTACTAGCTACATTCTCCCAACTAGGGCTCTCCAGTGATGCTGTTTTCTGGTTTGAAGACTACCTATCTGGGCATTCCCAGAAGGTTAGACTAAACGGAAGTCACGTGATGCAGAACGTCTGGTGACAGCCTTTTCTGGAGCTCCCACCCTCCACCTCACTATTTCCTAATTTGGGGTCATATTTACTCTGATTTTAAAGCAACCTTCTTCGTAAACCTGCTCCCGTTGTCTGGCGGCGCTCATTAGCAGTATTTGCAGTTCATAAAGCCAAGGAAGACTTACTGCCACGATGGATACGGAGATGAAGCAGGCGGAATGAGACACACTCCGCCCACCACTCCTGAGAAAAGCTCTAAAAAGCTAAGAACCAGGGCCGGTTCAACCTTCCAAACAGAGCCCTCCTGCCTCTACAGCGAATCTGCTCACAGAGGACCGGATTTACAGGAATTGCTCCATTTAGAGAAACCTCCAAGATATTGCTACGGAGGTGAAATCTATTAAATCGGAGCTGGGAGCTGTAACGCGCTGAGTGGGGGACATGGAAGTCAAAACAGCCTCCTTGGAAGCCTGGAAGGAGAAAACAGACCCTGAAATTGTGAAGCTTAGACAACAGATCCATAAACTACAACTTAAGACAGAAGACCTAGAGGGCAGAAGTAGACATAACAACATCTTAATTCTCGGCCTACCTGAGTCTGAGGAAGGTGTTGACATGATCTCATTTATCCAAAAGTTGTTAAGTAAAATAGTTGGTCCTTCTCCTCTCAGCTCCAATTACCATATTGAGAGGGCCCATCACTCTTTGAAGCCTAAACCCCAGCCTGGCTTGCCCCCTCGTCCCATCATAATTAAATTTCTCAGCTTTGTCAAGAGACAACACGTGCTGACCAAAGTGAAAGAGCTGGATGCGATTCTTTGGGAAGGGGCCAAATTGCGTATCACCCAAGATTTACCTTATGAAACGCATCAAAAGAGAGCTACATTCCACTCTACGGTGAAGAAACTCATAGCTGCAGGCATCAAGTTTAGAATGAGCTACCGCTAAGCTGTTGGTGCTCCTGGATGGGGTCTGGCACCCATACGAGTACCCAAATCATGCGAAGGCCAACCTTGCTTTGAAATTGCCAAATCTCTTTATCGGAGACTGAATCATTAGACTAGAGTGTTTATTACACTAATTTCCCCAAGCACCTAATGACTGTGTTAATTTTTTTTTTCTTCTTCGGTTCTTAATTACCTGTTTTAGATGGCTTGATGGCGTACTGGGGCCTGGTTAGATGGGCTGGTGGAGTAGTCCTGCTCAAGGCCGATAGGCGCTTGAGTTAGTAGATGCCGCGATTCTGTGGGTCAAGCGGAACCTGCGATGGTCCAATGTTTACCCCGGCATCTTTTTGGGGCGCACCAGGGGGCTCCGTTTCTTTTATGGCTCTCCCGTTCACTTCCTCTTCCTGTTTGCGTGGGTTGCTTCGGTTGTGTATCGGGGAAGAGAGCCGCTGAATGATCGCTACTAGAGGTTAGTCTCCGCGAGCCAGGGTTGCTTTGCTGTTTTTTTACTATATGGTAACCAAGATATAAGTAATTTAAGACGGGCTAATAGCGATCCAGACGACATATGTCTGGTGTCCCCCTGGATGCATCTTTTGCTTTGCCTCGCTTTACTTAACTTAGCTGGAAGCATTTCAATTGGACGATTCTGGGCAATTCTAGGTAGAGTGCTTATTTTTTCAGGACCATTGCTGATTAAGTTTTGGTGTTTGGACTTATATCTGGTGAATACCTGATGTTGGTGGGGGGTGGGGGTTCGGGGTGAGAAATTGCACTGGGGGATTTGCCTCGCGGCCTAGTTAAGGGGTGTTGGGCTACTAGGTCTAGGAGCCTCCTGTGAGATGTTATGACTACTGTACTTTTCATACTGCTTTTGGGACTTGTTTTCCACGTTTTGTATTACAGCCTAGTTCAGTCTGCTCGTAGACATGTAGCCTTTGGGGGACTTAGTCCTGCGCTGTATTTTGGCACTAGCTACATGTCATTTTGGAATTTGTTGTACATAGTTTAATGGGGTTTGGGGAGGTAGGGAGGGGTAAAATCTAAATACTCTGTCCGATGGACCTACATTCATTTCTATTATCCAAGGATGTTACTATTTCAATATGTTTGGCTTTTGAGACATGAAGGTTTGATATTTCTGTGGCATTACTGGGGTGGGAGAAACCTGGAAGGTGTCACCCAGAGAGCGGTGGGGGGAGATTATCCCTGTGTTTTCCCTTTATTTTCTCTTGCCATTGGTCTATGTCCATGAAACCTATTAAACTGGCAACTTGGAATGTCAGGGGCGTTAGGGACAATGTCAAAAGAGACCATGTTTTACTAAATTGTTCACTTTTGGATGTTGACACTTTATTTATGCAAGAAACACATTTACTAGTTACAGAGACGAAGGGTTTACGTCGTAAGGGGGTTTCTCAGATTTTTGCCTCTGAAGGGGCTACTTCTAGTAGAGGGGTGGCAATTCTGATTAAAAAGGGTATCTCATTTCTGGCAGAGGACTGCTCGACTGATCAAGAGGGTCGAGTGGTGCTGGTCAAGGGATTACTTAATGGTGTGAGGGTAGTTTTGGGGGCAATTTATGGCCCTGTGGGTGGGGACCCGAACTTTTTCATGCAATTAGCGGCCCAACTGAGTCATTTTTTGCCATCTTCATTCATTCTGGGAGGTGAATGGAATGTTTCCCTGACTCAGGAATTGGATAGAACCCACATACCTGTTAAGCCTCTCTCCCCTTCCCAACTAGCTCTTAGGGACTTACTGAATCTAGTAGGTTTGTGCGACCCTTGGCGTTTACTGTACCCTCAGAGCTGTAGCTACTCCTTTTACTCACAATTACATAACTCCTGGTCCAGGATCGACTATATTTTAATTAGTACGACCTTGGAGAAAGCGTTTCCATGCAGGTATAGATCCAATCGTTATTCGATCACTCCTTGGCCTGACTCTCGGCCTGGCAGAGAGATACCTCCTGGAAACTTAATACACAGCTCTTAAAGATGATCATTCAATTAAGCATATCAAATCTCTGATTTCCTCCTTTCTTGAGATTAACCAGGGATCTATTACCAGAGATGACTTTCTCTGGTGTTCCTTAAAATGTTTTATTAGAGAAATTTATAAAATTGGCCTCTAGGAGGAAAGGATGGAGAGAAACGAAAATTATGTCATTACTGGATCAAATTAAAGAGCTGAAAATACCTTCTCTCTCTCTGGCTCTCGGACCGATCTGGAGGCTGTGTAAGCTAAGGAATGAGTATGAAGATTTGATTAAGGAAAAAAGCGGAATATGCTATTCTTAAAACCAAAGCGGTATCTGGACCAAGGGAGAAACCTGGTAGACTGCTTGCCCTTAGGTTAAGGGAGGTAGAAAACTCTAGGCTGATTCCGGCCTTGAGAGCTTCTGATGGTTCAATCAAAACCTCACAAGGGATTTTGCACAAGTCTTTGAAGCTTTTATCAAGACTTGTCGAGAGGTCTGATCAGGTCTTCGTTCTGAGATAGATGACTTTTGGATAGTATCTCCCTTCCTTGTTTGCGAGCAACAATGTAATTGCTTTCCTCCCTATTACCCTGAGGAGATAAGGAGGTTATACATGGGCTACCCTTGGACAAATCCCCAGGCCTGATGGGTTCTCCCTAACTTCTATAAAACCTTCTGCAATGAGATTTCCCCTCCACTTCTCAGGTTGTTTAACCACATGCTCTCTTCAGACCTTCTTGATCCCTCACTTCTAGAAGCTACCATTATTTTAATTCCTAAACCAGATAAACCACCGCTGGACCCTGGCCAGTTATCGACCGATCTCTTTATTAAACTACGATATCAAAATCCTAACTAAAATTCTTTCCTTGAGAATCAGAAGAGTCTGGCAATCCCTGTTAAGTACTGAGCAGGTGGGTTTTGTTCAAGACAGATCTGCGTCAGATCATCTGCGCACCCTTTCTCACATTATCCAAGCCACGCAAGAATCCCAATCCCCCATGATGTTGGTAGCCTTAGATGCTGAGAAGGCCTTCGATAGGGTCAATTGGGATTTCCTGTGGTCCACACTTGGAAGAATGGGTTTTCCCGAGATTTTCATACAGTGGATTAAATCAGTCTATCGGTCACCCTCGGCCAGAGTTTTTTGTAATGGTGTTTTCTCATCTCGTTTTCTTTTATATTCTGGAACGCGTCAGGGATGCCCCTTATCTCCTTACTTATTTAATTTATATCTGGAACCTCTTATACTCAGTATTAAAGCATCACACAGGTCACTGGTTGTATTATTTCTCAGAATGCTTTGACTTTATCAGTTTTCACTGATGATATCCTTTTACACCTCTCGAATCCTGAGATTTCTCTTCCAGCAGCCCTCCAAATCATCAAGCAATATGGGAAGGCATCCAACTACAGGTTAAATCTATCCAAATCGGTGATCTTTCCCCTTAATTCTTTCACGTTTCAAGCCAACTTCCTCCAGCTAGGTATGAAATGGTCCCAGACCTCGCTCAAATACTTAGGTATATACCTGGCCCGGGATGAAGAGACTATCAAGAAATTAAATCTGGATGAACTCCTGGATAGAGTTCAGAAAGATCTTGATAGATAGTCTGCTTTGCCGTTATCCGTGGGGGACGGATTAATATTATTAAAATGAACATACTACCACGTATTTCTATCCCTGAACCTTCTTAATATTTGGCTCCCAGAGTCTATTTTCAAAGATACATTCTGCCCTAGTTAATTTTATTTGGGGGTAAACACCCAGGAGGGCTTTCTGTAACAACACCTAAGGACAAAGGGGTCTTAACCTCCCAATTTCTGGTTTTATTATTGGGCTAGTCATCTAGCAAAAATGGGGTGCTGGTTTAAATCTCAGAATGAATGCTACAGGCCTATCTGGCTGGATTTAGAACTCAAAGCGCTGGGTAAACACAGCCTATTTCCTTCCCGTATTTTTTATTATAGCTATTCCTCCCTACCAATAGACATTCGTAACTCCCCCATAGGACTCTCCATCAAAATTCTCTCGCAATGCTGGACTTATTTTAGGATCTCATACACCAAGGATATGGCTCAGCCACTCACTCTTAATCCTAACATTAAAATTGGTGGGTTACCACTTTCCCTAGATTGGTTCCACAAATCCAGAATCGGTTAGTAGAGGATTTTTACCCCAGGGTTCCTTCTTTCTTCCAATAATTTGCTGGAGGATCTGAATCTCCACTGAAATATATATTCAAGATTTACCAGCTAAGACACATTTGTTGAAGAATTTTGGGAATGTGAAAGTACCTTTCAAGTCAGACCTTTCTGGATCATATTTAGGACTGGTTTCCAAGCCTCATGGAATTTCCAGTATATATCTTTTCTTCTAGATACCAAATACCCTGTTTCTTTATCTGGGTGAAAGTTTGGGACTCTCTAATTCCTGACTCTTCTAGGATTTGGTACCAAATCTGGTATGATACATATAAATATCATACTCTAGATAGAAATAGAAAGCATCCAGTTTTCATTCTAAATAATTTGTATTTTACACCGTCCAGGGTTGTCTAAGTTAGGTAGGCTGGGGTCCAATGTGTGCACTAGATGCGGGGAGAAAGAGGGTACTTTATTGCATGTATTTTGGTCCTGTAGTAGGGTGGCTCCCTTATGGAAGGCTATTCAAGCCAATTTAGATCCAGTCCTGGGACTGGAAGATTATTTCACACCGGAAGCCTGTATATTGGGTTGGTATTCAGATATCACAAATAGCGAAAGGAAATACCATATTGCTTTAATTTCAATTGCTGTTAAAAGATTGGTTCTGAGGCATTGGCTAGATCAAATAAATATATCATTCAATGAATGGCTTAAAGAAATCTCTTTCTGCTTTAAGCTAGAAAGACTGATTGCCAGTTCTCGTAATGCCATGCCTTCCTTTAATCGGAAATGGGGGAAGCTCTATGCCCTATATCTGCATTAACCTCCCTGTCAACTGGGCCTCTGACTATAGTATGGTTTCTGGACTTGATCGAAGGTTTCCGGTCTAATTTATTGTTAAGCTTATCTCACCCTATCCCTTGTAGTTTATCCCTACTAAAGTTAGAAGTGGCACCTTCCGGGGGGGATGGGTTCCTGGGGGAGAGGGGGGGTTAGAGTAAATGGCACTCTGGTTCATTCCCTTTTAAAACATTTGTTTTGGGGGGGAAGAATGACTGGGTCCTGTTACAGTTCTGGCTGTTATCTATACCTCGTGTTTGGTTGTTGTGAAAACTCAATAAAGTTATCTAATTTCAAAAAAAAAAAGGTTAGACTAAACAATGTTCTCTCCTCCAGTCTCCCAGTCACATCTGAGGTACCCCAGGGATCAATCCTGGGCCCTCTCCTCTTTGGCATTCTTCTCAACTCCCTCCCAGCTGCCTGCTCTGGACATCTACTTCTATATGCGGATGATGCTATACTTTTTGCTACCCACCCCAACCCCATCATACTAAAGCAGTCTCTACAGCAGTTTTTTTTTTTGATCCTTATGTGCCCCCTGCCTGCCTCTCCTTCCAGCTGCTCATGGATCCCCCTGACCCCCTTGCTCTGACCCCCTTCCACTCACCTCATATGACAGCCATCCCAGGGGTGGCCAGGTGTATCCCTTCACTGGATGGGTCCCTCTCCTCTGAGAGGGAAGGCGCTAGGAGGGGAAACCAGCATGCTACTTGATCAGTCCCTGGGCACTGCTGAGGTGGATTCTGGGGCATCAGGGCACTCGAGTCGGCAGGAGCCAGCAGCCATCATCCAGCTGACCAGGAGGCTGGGTTTCTGCTTTTCTCCCCAGGGGCATGGTGTGCCACAGACATCTAGACCAATGCCAACATTCACCATGCTACTGTGTGCAATGGGGCTCACTTGAGCTGTTGCTCTCCTAGCCTCTGCCAGGAGGCGGCAGACAGTGAGCCACAACCCCTACCTCCCCCCAGAGAAGATGAGCAGTCGCAGGATGCTCAAGCATTCTCCTCCCGGCCGGCTCTCCAGTGACCCAAGTCCGTTCCCAAACCCGGGTCACCGGCGTCGCAAGTGGAAATCCAACTGCTGTGCTGACAAGCCTACAGCAGTCTTTTAATGAAGCTAAAACATGGTTCTCCAAGCACCGTTTGATCCTCAACTATAAAAAGCTAAAATAATATTATTTGATAACTCCCAAAACAAACATAGTGTCCTGACCCTGCAAATCCTCCACTCCAACCAGGTACCCCTAGAGCAGGTTATCTCCTTCAAGTATCTTGGAGTAATCCTAGATGCTGCTCTCAACTACCACAAACATATCTGCCTCCTCCAGCACTGCTGTAAACACACGCATTGGCCTATTGTACCATTGTAAGCTCTGTCTCACACCAGAAGCCCTAGAGCTTGCCATCTCATCATCCATCCTGTCCCTCATAGACTACAGGATACTGGTGTATGGGGCTGCTGACTCCACTACCTTTCAAAGAATCAGGATATCATTAAACAAGACCTATCACCTTGCCACTGGCTGTGAGCACCTGATCCACACCTGCTCACTCTATACCCTCACAAACTGGCTTGACTTTGACAGAAGGCTTAAATACTAGACCTGCCTTTTTGCAAAGAAAATCACTAATGGTAAGGCACCTCATGGTCTGTCACCCCTTCTTCAACCTGCTCCTGCCCCTAAATGTACCCATTGCCAAGTAAACCCTGTTACCAGGTCCCCCTCTGCAGATCAGCAATGGGCCAAAGAACCTTTCGTTACAAGGCACCCCTCTGGCTAAATGCCCTCCCCAGTACCATCCTCACTGAAACAGAATTTGGCTGCTTCAAACACCTCCTTAGGGAACAGATTTGACATGAAGGGGCATGCAACTGCCTCTAGCCATACTCTTTGATATGTCTCCCTGCCATTGGGCCCACTTACAGACATTCCAACCATAAGTTTTAAAGCCTCTGGGCTAAGGCACACTTGGAATGCCAGCCCTCCAACCTACCCCCCCCCCGTTTGCTAAATTACATCCTAGTATAGGACCAAGGATACTGCTTATGACTAAGCTACAAATGGTAGCTGCTACATACCTGATGAAACAAAATGTAATTTGCAATGTAATTTGGAATAAATATTTTCATTGTACAGCCTGATGTATGGCCATGCTTCCTGCTGGCAGTTGTAATTTTACTGTATATAAGACTGTGTAACCTGAATGTAATGTAAATAATGGATAATTGTCTGCAATGTACAACCTGGATGCTTTCATGACAATGATACCTGCATGCAGCTGCACTTCACTGTTTGTAACTAACTGTTATATGTGAAGTTAATGCTGAATATCTGTATATTTTCTGATGTAGAGCCTTTGTAAATGAGTCTCTGACTCAAAGGTATGCAATTCTGATACAATAAATAAATAAATTATTAGCCAGTCCAAACTTGGCATGTAAAATACTTAAAGTGCAGCTAGCCCACTGAGCACCTTCCAAATGGGCATGTCCATACTAAATGGGTACATTTCTATCGATGCACGTTAACACTCAGTAACTCTGCAAAGAGTGTTTAAATATATTTCAGAACTGCACTACTGTCTACTACAGAAGTTAGTGGGATAACATAAATAACTTCAGACACCTAATACTTACGAAAATTGTTTTTTTTTTAAACTTACAGATTTGTCCCCTGGTTTTTACATTGGCTAGGTGGGACATTTCAAGATACCACATGTTGTATGCTTTCCTTCTACCTACCAAAATGCTGTGCTGACAAAATAAGTCTCCGTATGCATTTTACATAAAGAGCCCTGTAACATCACCATGTCTGTGTGCCTTTATATATTTTTATTTTTTTCCAGAATGATTTAAAAAGGGACAAGCTCGTATGTAACCTTCTCTTTCCCCCTAGGTTACATATGGGACTGACTGGTATAAATGTGAAACTGTGCAAGAATCGGGGCACTGGATGCCAGGAACTGAGGGAGGATCCGTTAGTTTGCTGTTCTGGCTGAAAAAACATTTCAAAACTGCAGAGATGCTCTGGCTGCCTTTAAAAGTAGAAATGGGCTATCTGTTGTCCCACCCCTATCTACGTATGTAACAGCTGCTTATCATGCCTGATGAGTGTGACTTTTTCTTCACAGTGTCATTGGCTTATTTCTAGGCAATCATAACACCAGATTAAGTCCTTTAAACTTTTGCCTGATGGATCAGTCAATTTCTTCCCAAACACAATGAGAGCATTCTTTGTCTCCTCCAAACTTGCCGTTACAAACGGTGACTGTGTTACAAACAGGAATGTGGAAACTAGTCAGACATGTAAGCAGACATGAATGGACTACATAGCAGTGAAATAATGATTTTTTATATTGTCTGCTATAAATCTGACTGGATTTTGTTGCTGGATTTGAAATGGGATTATGCTGTACAGATTGGCATTCAGTAAGTTCTCTGGGGACAGAGAAAGGTCAATCATGTTTGTAACAAGGGACAGAGTTAATACATTTGCCCCTGTTACAACAGGATTTAGCTACCGGACATGGTTAATTATGTTAAATAAAGTTTGAATTTATAATGTATTTTACTGGGGTTCATGACTGCTATTTAAATATATCCATTTATGTCTGAAAATAGCAAGTATTTGACGTATTGTTCAAGGTTGTCTATTTTGTGGCTCTAATAACTGCCTTCTGTGTGCCAGACATGCTATGAATTTCATAGTTTTGCAATGTGCTAAACAAGTGTGTAAGGCTGTGTAATTCATTGTGGATGTATGACTTTTACAGACTTCCAAACATCTTTTTTAGTGGTTTTATGGTACTGTCCTGATTGTAACAGGGACAGAGGTAGCATGCTAATGTTCGTAATGGGGACCTCCTAAAAATCTCTGTCCCAGTTACAAACAAGACTTTCGGTGTACTTTATTTTGGAATTGTGATTATTAAGAGATTTAATTAGATTTGTGTTTGCTTTTAGTGTGCATTTGTTTGGGAGTGTAACAAATGATTTTTGTTTTAAAATGGCCTTCGCATGCTTTGGGGAGAGGGCTGACAGCTCATCTGAAAGCAAATTATTTCTGGAATGTTTGCTGCAAAGGTTGGGATTAAAATATAAAAGTACTGGGTGCTGTAGTCATTTACTGATGCATTTAAGTGAAAAAATCATGGAATCCAAAACAGTATTTTCAAAGTTGTCCTAACAGCCCCAACCAAGTTCAATCATGTTTGTAACAGGGACCTCAGGAAACCAGCAGTCCCCGTTACAACAAAACTCTGGTGGTGCCCTGTTTTTCATTGTTATTATTAAGAGATGTTACATTCTTTTGGTTTGATTTGAGTGAGCATTTGTTTGGGGTGTAACAAATAATTTTATTTTAAAATAGCCACTCACAAGCTTTTATTTTTTTTTTTTTTGAGGGGGCTGCCAGCTCATCCAAAAGTAAATTAGAAATGAAATGTTTGCTGCAAAGTTTGAGTTAAAATATACAAGTATTGGGTGCTGTAGTCATTTACTGATGCATTTAAAGTGAAACAAGCATGGAATCTATTTTAGCATTTTCAAAAGTTGTCCTAACAACCCACAACCAAGTTAAATCATGTTTTTAACATGGATCTCATGAAACCAGTGGTCCCTGATACTAATGGATGGTACTTCTAGTGGTACCTTATTTTTTAATTGTGATTATTAAAATATTCTATAAGACTTGTTTGTTTTGACTGAGCATTTGTTTTGGGATGCAACAAAGGACTTTTGTTTTAAAATAGTCACCCACATGCTTTGGGGGGGGGGGCAGCCAGCTGATCTGAAAGTAAATTAGAAATCTCTGTCCCAGTTGGGGAAGAGAAACCCTGAAGCCACCTATAGGCTGGGAGGAGAGCTGCTGGCAGTCACAAGGGAAGAAAGAGACTTGGGCGTCATCGTCATCATCACCGGTGACCTGAAATCATCCAAGTAGACCACTAAAGCAGTAGGTAAGGCTAGAGGGATGTTGGGGTGTATTAGCAGGGGTATCACAAGTCAGAAGAGGGAGGCAATAACCCCTCTTTACAAGACACTGGTTAGGCCCCATCTGGAGTACTGCATGCAGTACTGGAGGCCACACCTTCACAAGGACATTAACCAAATTGAGGCAGTCCAGAGAAGGGCAACCAGAATGGTGCAGGGACTGCATCAGAAAATGTATGAGGACAGAATAACTGAGCTCAATATGTATATCCTAGAGCAAAGGAAGGAGGGAGGGAGATGATATGATTGAAACATTCAAACACCTTAAGGGCATCAACAAGGCAAAAGAGTCTAACATGTTTCAATATAAGAAAAATAGCAGGACAAAAGGACACAGCATGAGATTAGAGGGAGGCTGATTAAGGGGTAATGTGAGGAAGTTCTTTTTCACAGAAAGGGTTGTGGATGCATGGAATGGCCTACCTTAGGAAGTGGTGGATATGAATACAGTGCAGGGCTTCAAACGGGCATGGGATAGGCATAAAGGAGCAATACAGATGAGTTTGAATAGATAGGCCATTGACAGAGCAAAGGCCAATAGCGCATTCATAAGGTAGAAAAAGAAATGGACAGTCTGGATGGGCCTTGCGGTCCTTATCTGCCATCAACTTCTATGTTTCTATGTAAATGGAATGTTTGCTGCAAAGTCTGAGATTAAAAATAATAGACACATTGGGTGCTGTAGTAATTTTCTACAAAATTTAAAGTGGACAAATGCCAATGACAATATTTTAGAACAAAAATGTTTTGCAACTAAAGACCCTTGTATGTTAAAAAAAATAATGACTGCAGTGGTAATTTGCTCCTTGGAAGCACAATGGCACAAATTAAATTTTCAAAATGGTTCTGGCCAAGGTATAGCTAATAGGGCAGTGGGGAGGGAGCCAGTTGCCACTAGGTACCCTTGGGACTGCTGACAAGATATGGAGAGGGATGGGACTGACCATAAGTCCCACAGTACAGCTGACAGGGCTAGATAATTTTAGGAGTGTGCCACTAGGACCCTTGACACTGCTGACAGAGATGGGATTGACCTTACATGCCAGGGAACCAATAGGGATGGCAGTGGATTGACCTGGATCCCATGGGTCTGCAGATTTGATAGAGCATGCCAACAGGCCCCAGGGACTGGGGATGGGGAAGGGGATAGGACTAACCTCATATCCCAGGGGCTGATGGGGAGGGGCTGGAACTTACCTTGTGTACCATGGGTCTGCTGATAGGTCTGGAGAGTTTTAGGAGTGTACCAACAGACCCAAGGACTGGGGAGGGGGATGGGACTAACCTCATATCCCAGGGGCTGATGGGGAGGGGCTGGAACTTACCTTGTGTACCATGGGTCTGCTGATAGGTCTGGAGAGTTTTAGGAGTGTACCAACAGACCCAAGGACTGGGGAAGGGGATGGGACTAACCTCATATCCCAAGGGGGCTGATGGGGAGGAGGAGGTGGGACTGGCCTTGGGTACCATGCGGCTGCTGATAAATCTGGAGAGTTTGATGAGTGTACCAGCAGACCCCAGGACTGGGAAGGGGGATGGGACCAACCTTACATCCCAGGGACTGATGGTGAGGGGGTGGAACTGACCTTGGGCACCATGGGACTGCTGACAGGGCTGGAGAGTTTTAGGAGTGAACCACCAGGCCCAGGGACTGGGAGGGGATGGGACTGACCTCATGTGCAAGGGGCTAATGGGAGGAGTGGAACTGACCTTGAGTTCCTGGGACTGTAGATTTGTCAAAGTGTGCCATTGAGCCCCTGGGACTGGGGAGGGGGATGGGATAGACCTCACATGCCTAGGGCTGATGGGGGTGTGGGACTGCCCTTTGTCCAATGAGACTGAGGATTTGCTGGAATGTGTCACCAAGCCCAAGGAACTGGGGAGGGGAAGGGACTGACCTCTGTGCCAGGTGGCTGATGGGGATGGGGTGGGACTGACCTTGGGTCACATGAGACTGCTTATAGGGCTGGAAAATTTAGGAGTTCACCACCAGACCCTAGGGACTGCGAAGGGGGTGGAACTGAGCTCATGTGCCAGAGCAATTGATGGGGAGAGGGTGGGACTGATCTTGGGTGCCATGGGACTGCTGACAGGGCTGGAGAGTTTTAGGAGTGTGCCACCAGACCCCAGGGACTGGGGAGGGGGATGGTACTGACTTTACATGCCAGGGGGCTAATGGGGAGGAGTATGGGACTTACCATGGGTTCCATGAGATGTTGGATTTGTTGGAATGTGCCACCAGGCCCCAGGGACATGGGAGAGGAATGGGACTGAACTCATGTGCCAGGAGTCTAATGAGGAAGATCTGGGACTGACCTTAGGTCCAATGGGACTACAGATTTGTTGGAGTGTTCCACCAGGCCTCATGGACTGGGTATGTGGACGGGACTTACTTTATGTGCCAGGGGGTTGATGGGGAGGGTTTGGGACTGATCTTGGATCCCACAGGACAGCTAACAGGGCTGGAGAATTTTAGGAGTTTGCCACCAGGCCCCAGGGACTGGGGAGATAAATGGGGCTGACCTCACATGCCAGAGGGCTGATAGGGAGGGGGTGTTACTGACCTTGGGTCCCATGGGACTGCTTAGATGGCTGGAGGATTTTATGAGTGTGTCACAAGGCTCCAGGGACTGGGGACGGGAAAGGGACTGACCTCACATACCACAGGGCTGATGGGGAGGGGGTAGGACTGATCGTGGGTCCCAGGGGGCTACTGACAGGGCTTGAGAATTGTAGAGAGGTCCACCAAGCCCCAGGGACTGCTGACATGGATCTGGAGGGGGATTAGAATAGTGTCTCCATTTTGCTTGCAATCCTGTGGGTGTCCGGGCATGCCTCCCTTTTGTTTGCAATTCTGTGGGTGTCCATGCTTACCTCCATTTTGTTTACAAGCCAGTTGCTGCAGTCATGTGTGCCTCCATTTGATTTGCAATCAGATGTGTGTCTGTGCATGCTTCTATTTTGTTTTCAGTACAGTGCATGTGTCCATGCCTGCCTACATTTTGTTTGCAATTCAGTGGTTGTGTCTGCCTCCATTTTGTTTCCAATCCAGTGGATTGTCCACATTATCATCTGTTCTCATCTGGTGGATTCAGCTATGTCATCACCTGGGGTCTGCCAGGTCCCTGGTCAATCTTTCATGGGGCTCTGGTGGGTATGCAAGTGGCATACTGCCCACAGCAGCTTGACTTGAGTCACAATGGACTGGTGCTAGGGTTCTCATCTGGTGGATTTAGTTACGCCATCACCTGGGGTCTGCCAGGTCCCTGATCAATCTTCATGGGGCCCTGGTGGGTGTGCAGTTTGTATACTGCATACACCTGCTAGATTGAATCATTGGCCAGCACCCATGTTCTGATCTGATGTATTCAGTTACACTGTCACCTGGGGTCTGCCAGGTCCCTGGTCAATCTCTCATGGGGTGCTGGTGTGTTTGCAAGTGTTGTACTGTGCATATCAGCTTGAGTGAGTCACCGTAGGCTGGTGTCCATGCTCATGTCTGGAGTTCAGTTACGCTGTCACATGGGGTCTGCAGATGTAATGTATATGCATTTGTTGGAGGTATTAGGTCTGTAATAAGCAATGTATATAGTGTGAATATTGTGGTTTTATGGTTAGGGTTTTAGTTCATTTTACTTAGTGTGTCTGGTATTTCTAGTTAGTATAGTGAATTTGTTGTATCATAAACTTCCTTTGTGGTGATGGTATGCAACCGTAGAACTTTTATGCTAATTGAGTCATAACTTTAGACATTAAACATAAAGTGGAAAAGAATAGAAGACTCCAATTGCCTGATTTTCTTTTTTCCACAATGTTTTCTGGGACTGCTTAAAGTTTTTGAATATTTCTCTGTCCTGTTACATATGTTAATGAAACACTTTTTCATAGCTTTTTGGAGTTTAATTTTTAAAGTGATTAAAAAAAGTTTTAAATATCATCTACTCTTATCCCCAGTCAGGTACGAATGCATTTTAATCTGTGACTACCCAAGAAATGTTGGTGAGGGAAAACTTTGAAGTTACTTTGTCCTGTAATTCTCTGCCACGTGTTAGATTGATGGTTATCACATTCTTTTGCATGCAAATATTTTGGAGTTGCTTAGTGAGTTAACCAAATGAGTTAAAGTACTGCAAATTCATGCAGAGATTCAAAAATATTTATACATAACTTTCTTTCTAGTTAACATATTCTTTATCCCTGTTACATACGTTACCTGGTTACTGTTTCCAAACATTAGGGACTGTACTCAGAAAACCACAAGTTATATTATCTTCCTGTTTACACTTTTAGTAAAGGACATTAAAGATAAAGTATTGATGGTGAAAGAAGAAAGAAATGACATTTATTTTTCCACAGTCATGTCCCACATATGTCCCCTATTACTGTGGATAGACCCAAATACATTTCTCCATTTTACCAGGATTAAAAAGTAAACCTGTAGAGAACATCCCTTATGGCCACCAGCCACATCCCTGTAAAAGATACCTGCATGTATGCTTTTTGCACATTTCTGATGCCCCAGCATGGATCCATATCACAAAAGCCCAACTCAGTACCTTCAGCTTCAAGCTACAATCTTGAGATCCCATCTTGTCTTACCAGTAGATCTCTTTTCAAAGGCAGTTCTCCCCAGAACCAAGTTCCATCGAAGTTATAACAGCATCTGTTCATGAGTCGGCTATTTGTTTGTCATTTACAAACATTCGGAACTGAACATCATGATTCATTGAAAAATCAATGCATATTTCTTTCTTTAATATAATTATCTTTTTTAATATGTAGAATACTTTCTTAAAACACAGGTTTAAAGCTGGCCCAGTGGCACCGAGGGTTGAGGTGTTGGACGCCACACCTCATGCCATGCCGGCGACCTGGGTTTGGGAACAGACTCGGGTCACTGTGGGTTGGCTGGGTAGGAGAGGGATAGAGCATCTGTTGGACTGCTTTCCCTCTCCAGGAGGGGGTGGTCTCCATTGTCGGTGTGCTGCTGGCTCCTAGCAGAGGTTAGGGGTGATATACCACCACTGCATGCAGGGGATGAGAGAGGGCAGGTGCCAGAAGGAGTATGTGAAGATGTATGTGCACTCCCCCCCCACTGGCATCATTGCACACTCCTTTCTCTAAGTGACAAAAATGGAAAAAGATGGCATCCCAGGTTGCTGCAGCTTGATGGCCATTTGAAGGGTGCCCCAGCTTTGGGGACATCATTGGAACGTAATCCAGACTTGATGTTGAATGAGGAGGGGCTCCCACCACCCAGCCATGGAGGACAAGCCATGGGAATTTGCCGGTGAAGATCCTATGCAAGCTGGGAACCGGACAGTTGCTGGAACCAGAGGTATGGATGAGGTAGCTGACCGGGACACCAGGTAGTAGAAAAGCAGATCGCTGTAAAAAAAAACAAAAAAAACACAGGTTTAATATCACACATCTATCAAAAAGTTCTGGTTAATCTTTTCAGAACACATTTTTAATATTGCAAATATTCCAGACTGTTCTGGCCAATCCCAAATTTGGTTCACCACATACATGGTTAGTTGAAGTGTCTGTTCCTATAATGAATAAGCACCTGAACAATTTCCACTTTATTTCAATGTCCATAAGTCATATGCACTGCTTAATGTTTAAGTCCCAAAAATTCAGCAATGTTAAAGTCTGTCATAATTGCATTACTTGGAAATAATTCATCACCACTATTGCATCCTGGTTTTGTTTTTTATTTTATTTTTTATTTAGTTTTTGTTGACCGGGTAAGTGCACTAGACAAATCCTGCCTATTTTCAGGCACAACCTGGGGGAGGGGGATACAGATGAATGCCAACTGACCTTAAATCAGATTAAGCTGTTGGTGGTATTTTTTTAGTGAATGAGGGAAATTTGGCCAGGACACCGGGGAAATTCCCCTACTGGATTGCTGACAGTAGAGGGAGCTGCTGTCTGTGAGCTTGGAGTCCTCCATTTCATGTGTGGAGGTGCAGGGGAAAGGACCTGCTTTTGATTTTCTGCCTGGTGCTGTAGACACCGAAATTGTTTCTGAAGTTCTACCCCAGCCGGTTGCTTTGGAAACCGGTATGCAGCCTGAAGATCTAGTTTCACTACAGTCTTTGGACCAGGACACTGCTTTGGACCTTTCTCTTGAAGAGAAATGGCAAATTTTGCAGGCTGAGTTGTCTGCAATTGAAGCCCAGCTGAATGCAGAGAAGTTGATCTGCGAGCAGGATAAAATATGCAAACGTTTGGGGGATGATTCCCTTGGTAAAGTTACTGGTGGTGCTTCCAAAGTTTTATTTCTTCTTCTACTCCACAGGCTTCTTCAGCAGGTGTTTCAGGTCCTCCCCAGGTGGCTACATCATATTGCGGTGATGTGGAGGAAGCTTGGTCCCCGGAACAGGCCCTAGAGGGGCAGGTTGGTTGCAGGATGCCGCCGCATTTGAAAGCTACTGATCGCTCCATATTAGCAGACGGTGTGCAAGAAGCTGTTGAGGAATTGATTGCAACTTCCCTGTGGTTGGGGCTGATTTTGAGCATCAAGAGAAAGTGGAGTCTTCAGGTACTGTTTCTTTTCCTCTCTTTGACTGTGTCTCCACCAAACTTCCAAACCCTCTGGGGATACAGGCCTGCCGCTGGTTGTGGAATCTTTTGATTTGATGCTTCCCTGATCCCCTTTGGGTGAGAAAACTGATTCCTCCCCAACCTTTGCTAGTTTATTTAAGAAACCTGTGGAACTTGCTAAACAGAGGAACGCTGTGCGGTTTAGGTATCTATGGGGTATGGAGGCACCTCCTGATCATTTTTTGTGGGAAGGTTTGCTAAAACAATCTTGCATTTACCCCTGCAGATGTTTATGCTCTCATTCATGCAGCAGGGAATCCACTTTTGATGTTAGTTTTAGAACCCCAGATCTGTTGGAAATATTTTGGACTCGATATATGAATTTCAAGACTAACCCTTAGGACCCCTTCCAAATCATTCCTTTAACTAAACAATCTTTTCGGGTTATCACTGTTTTATTCCATAATGAGGGGGTCAATATTCAGGATATCCTGTACTGGTTGGATAAACTATATAAAGTGCAAGGTACCTCGAGCCCATTTTAGATGGGGAAGTTTTTTAATTGGTGGTTGGAAAATAAAAATTAAATTACAGTATGAGGGTACTGACTTAAAGCACTTGCCAAGCTGTCTTTATATTGGGTGGGATAAGGGTTCATCTTTTATCCAGGACAACTCCATAGGTGCTTTAAATGTGGATCTGCTAGACACATTAGCACCAACTGTGAAATGCTTAAATGCATTCTCTGTGGAGAATTGGGTCACATGAGTTTCCATTGTACAAACCCTTGAAGTGCACCTTGTGTGAGGAGGAGGGCATTCCTTTCCAACTTGCCCCAGGGCATCTCATAATACTGCTGATGCAGACTTCACTATTCAGGATTATTATATTCAAAAATCTAAATCGGACAAACATTTTAACCTCCTACCATGAGTGATTGTTTCTGCTGGGGCCTACTATTGCTGGATAACACATTACTTTACAACTGAAACCCTGGAGCTTTAAGAACTTACTTTCTGTGCCTTTGTGTATCATTGTTTGCATGATTTACAACCTTGAACTGCATAACTATGTAATGCTGTTTAGTGCTGTTTACAACTCTGAGAATCTGCTGTTTACCTGTTGTGTGTGTGTGTGTGCCTGGAATCTCTGTTGGGAACCCACCATTTGGTGTGGCATGGGGCCAGTGTTATTGTTTGTTCTCTGGGCTCCATTTTGGTGCTGGTGTTCCCCACTGAGTAGCTCACTGTTCAAGCTCAGTGGAGCCAGATGTCTGTGCACGCGCAGTGTAGCATGCTATTCCAGTACTAGCCCAGGATACCCGCCCCCTTGTATACTAATGTGCCCTTTCTTCCCTCCCTGCTTAGGCCCAGGATCCCCAAGCTCTCCTTCATTCTCAGCCCAAAGCCTGCACTGCTGCAGGGATTACAGTGGGACAAACGGAGCCTTAAAGGCAATTGCCTGCCTCCGTTCTTGAGGGTTGTTAGCCCATCAATGCTGCATGTCAACTGCCTCGAGCACCCAAGGCTGGTTCTACATTTATTGATCCCTGGTGGTCACATGACTAGTCTCGTGACATGGTGCTCCTTTTTCTAAGTCCCCAAATTCCCATTAGCAGGTTATACTGGCTGGCAACTTGGAGTTACTGTTGCCACTCTACTCTTCACACATTTCCTACTCTCCCACCGCTCTTGTCCTGCCTACTAACTCCTCTCCTCCCCCTCAACTCTCTGCTCTATGCTAGTTTCCCCATCTTTTGAGCTACATTAAACTACACTCCCTCTGTCAGTTTTGAACCTTGTACCCTTAGCATCCCAGTCTGGAGCCCTACCAGTGTACCAACTGCTCTGCACAGCCTTTGACTGCACCTTGTTAACCCTTATCCACATCTTCACAATCAAGACACCAGGACCCCTAATGCAACCAATAGGTCCATTATGCGTGCACGCACCATAAGCGCTCCTCATGCATTAACACTGCTGCTCTGCTCAGTCACCACCATGTGACAACACCTATATCGTGCCCTGAAGACCTTGTCTCCTGCAGCAAACCCTCTAGACCCCCACCCTGTCTCCTACACCTCCTCCACAGTTTCCACTCCTTGCACCAGCCCCATTTTTGCATATAGTTTTGTACACTCAGCTACATCCATTCCATGGACTCCCTCCACACTGCCATCCCTCTGCTTTAGGACCTCCCAATCCCTGCTATTATCTCTAGATGCACCATCCATACTCCCACAGCATTAGATCTAAAAGGTCCTTAAACCTGCCAGTATCAGGGCCATCCTTCTCCTCCTGATATTATCTGGGAACATACTCTAAACTAGGCCCCCACTTCCATCCCTAAGCACCCTACATCTGATGGCCTCAGACAGCATCTATCAATATATGTAGCCTCCTAAACAAATGTGAGAGTCTGCAGGTATGGGTAGCACAGCAACGACTGTATATCCTCTCCTGGTTGAAACCTGCCTACAAACACTACCCCTGACAGTGCAATATCCCTTCCGGCTATACTGTTATGACATGACCTCCTTGGTAAAAGGGAGGTAGCTGTGGAGTCTACATTCGTGAACCTTCCTGGGCCAAGTGCTCCCTATGCCCAACTTGGAGCATGGAGCTCAGGCCTCTCTCTCTAAAGTCATTTCTTCTGCAGCAAAAGCCCCCTTTACATCACCTCAGTCTACATTCCCCCAGGAACCATAAAGCTCCTTTCCTCTCAGTCCTTAACCATCACTCCCTCCTACCACCCAAAGTTGAAATTATTGTGCTTGGTAACTTCAATACTAACTGGCACTCCACCTCTGCTGCCCACCTAAAGGTTGCCATAGTGACACTTGACCTCACTCAAATTGTCCAGTCCTCCAACTGCATAAACCCTGCATTAGGTACCACCACCCTACTCAACCTAGTTCTTACAAATCATCCCAATAAATTCTCTCAGATCTCTGTCTTACCTAATGTATTGAGTGACCACTCACCAGTGCTATGTCTCTTGTCTTGTGAGCAGGCTAAACGTGCCCCTAAAACAGTGATCTAACCTGGTAAACTGCAGCACCTGAAACACCATGTAGCAAGCTGGGATTGGTCACCCACTGAAAACGCTCCTAATACAGAGTCAGCCCTCGACCATTTAATTTATTCTTTCAGTGCTGCCTTCCATAACTATGCGCCACTCACCAAATGCACTATCAAATGCCTTGATAGTTTGGTAGCTTGTATTTAATGCAAAGAAGTGCAAACTAATGCACTTGGGAAACAAAAACCCAGAGGAACAGTACACAATGGGGGGGAGGTAGTAACAACAACAAAAATGGAAAGGGACCTTGGGGTAATCATATATGATGACCTTAGGGTTAGCAAGCAATGTGGGAAGGCAGTAGGAAGGGCTGGGGGGATACTGGGGTGTATAGGGAAAGGCATCACCAGCAGAAAATAGGAAGTTGTTATCCCTCTGTACAGACAGTTGGTGAGACCGCATCTGGAGTACTGCATCTAGTTCTGGAGACGCCATCTGTGCAAGGACATAGACAGGATGGAGGCAGTCCAGAGGAGGGCGACTAAAATGGTGCAGGATTTGCAAGAGAAGCCATATGAGGAGAGACTAAAGGAGCTTAATAGGTACATCCTTGGGGAAAGGAGGGAGAGGGGGCACATGACAGAAATTTAAAGTACCTCAGTGGAATCAACAAAGTCCAAGAAGGTAGCATCTTTCAGAAAAAGAGATGTGCCAGAACAAGGGGACACAATTTGAAGACAGAGGGGGGACTGCTCAGGGGCAATGTGAGGAAGCATTTTTTCATAGAGAGGGTAGTGGATGCATGGAACTGCCTTCCTGAAGAGGTTGTGTGGTTTGAAATGATGAGAAAACTCAAGAATGCATGGGACAGACAAAGCAATTCTTGTGTGGGAGGTAGGAAGAAATAGGCTGTTGGTTAGCTAGGATCTGGCTATCCAGTAGGTAGGAAATGGGCAGACTAGGTGGGCCAGCGGTCCTTATCCGTGTCAAAGTCTATGTTTCTATGTTTTTATGATACTTCATGGATCTCCCAGGCCCTTTACACCAGATGCAGCAAGCGATGATCTCTGACACACTGCCCTTGAAACTGGCAAGCATACCAACAGGCAGCGTATCAGGCGACCAGGAACATATGTACATGAGCCATCCGAAAGCCAAACTGATCACTATCAGCATCCCTCACCTCCTCCTCCTGGGGCTCAGGATGCAAGTTCTGGGATAACCTAAAGGACCTCAATGGTAAGCATGTAACTGCACCTCCCTCTCAGGTCAACGTTAATGGCTGCATTACCACAGACCTCAGTCACATTGCAAATGCCTTCAACACCTCCTTCTCTGATCTCAGTGGTGTGCTCCCCCAAACTTCTTTGACCCTATTACCCAACCCCCCCTCAGCACCCAGCTATCCCCCCTTTTGTTTCAAAACCATCTCCCAACTGTAGGCTAGACACTACCTGCTTAAAGCATTAAGCAAATCCCATTTCAGCAGTGATTCTTTCAATCTAAAATTACTGTGTCTAAGCCTTGATGAAGTGCTACACCTCTTCACCAGCATCCTCAACCACTCCCTATGTTCAGGAAAGTTCCCTGCCAAATGGATGAGGGCCATCACCCTATTCACAAAAGTGGTGACCATACCTTGTAGGAAACTACCACCCCATCTCCATACTCTCTCCACTCTCCAAGGCCCTAGAATAAATCATTGCTGACCAGCTTACAAATCACCTCACAAATACAACCTTCTCTGGCATGAGCAGCATGGTTTTCGTAAGGATCACAGCACCACCTCAACACTGCTAGAATTAACCTCAGCCATTCACACATCCCTTGACAACAGGCACCTGGCTGGATCAGTATTTGTAGATGTCAAAAGCTTTTGACACTGTTCATCACTCCCTCCTACTAGCTACATTCTCCCAACTAGGGCTCTCCAGTGATGCTGTTTTCTGGTTTGAAGACTACCTATCTGGGCATTCCCAGAAGGTTAGACTAAACGGAAGTCACGTGATGCAGAACGTCTGGTGACAGCCTTTTCTGGAGCTCCCACCCTCCACCTCACTATTTCCTAATTTGGGGTCATATTTACTCTGATTTTAAAGCAACCTTCTTCGTAAACCTGCTCCCGTTGTCTGGCGGCGCTCATTAGCGAGTATTTGCAGTTCATAAAGCCAAGGAAGACTTACTGCCACGATGGATACGGAGATGAAGCAGGCCGGAATGAGACACACTCCGCCCACCACTCCTGAGAAAAGCTCTAAAAAAGCTAAGAACCAGGGCCCGGTTCAACCTTCCAAACAGAGCCCTCCTGCCTCTACAGCGAATCTGCTCACAGAGGACCGATTTTTACAGGAATTGCTCCCATTTAGAGAAACCCTCCAAGATATTGCTACGGAGGTGAAATCTATTAAATCGGAGCTGGGAGCTGTAACGCGCTGAGTGGGGGACATGGAAGTCAAAACAGCCTCCTTGGAAGCCTGGAAGGAGAAAACAGACCCTGAAATTGTGAAGCTTAGACAACAGATCCATAAACTACAACTTAAGACAGAAGACCTAGAGGGCAGAAGTAGACATAACAACATCTTAATTCTGCCTACCTGAGTCTGAGGAAGGTGTTGACATGATCTCATTTATCCAAAAGTTGTTAAGTAAAATAGTTGGTCCTTCTCCTCTCAGCTCCAATTACCATATTGAGAGGGCCCATCACTCTTTGAAGCCTAAACCCCAGCCTGGCTTGCCCCTCGTCCCATCATAATTAAATTTCTCAGCTTTGTCAAGAGACAACACGCTGACCAAAGTGAAAGAGCTGGATGCGATTCTTTGGGAAGGGGCCAAATTGCGTATCACCCAAGATTTACCTTATGAAACGCATCAAAAGAGAGCTACATTCCACTCTACGGTGAAGAAACTCATAGCTGCAGGCATCAAGTTTAGAATGAGCTACCCGGCTAAGCTGTTGGTGCTCCTGGATGGGGTCTGGCACCCATACGAGTACCCAAATCATGCGAAGGCCAACCTTGCTTTGAAATTGCCAAATCTCTTTATCGGAGACTGAATCATTAGACTAGAGTGTTTATTACACTAATTTCCCCAAGCACCTAATGACTGTGTTAATTTTTTTTTTTTCTTCTTCCGGTTCTTAATTACCTGTTTTAGATGGCTTGATGGCGTACTGGGGCCTGGTTAGATGGGCTGGTGGAGTAGTCCTGCTCAAGGCCGATAGGCCGCTTGTAGTTGTAGATGCCCGCGATTCTGTGGGTCAAGCGGAACCTTGCGATGGTCCAATGTTTACCCCGGCATCTTTTTGGGGCGCACCAGGGGGCTCCGTTTCTTTTATGGCTCTCCCGTTCACCTCCTCTTCCTGTTTGCGTGAGTTGCTTCGGTTGTGTATCGGGGAAGAGAGCCGCTGAATGATCGCTACTAGAGGTCAGTCTCTGCGAGCCTTGCTCTGCTGTTTTTTACTATATGGTAACCAAGATATAAGTAATTTAAAGACGAGCTAATAGCGATCCAGACGACATATGTCTGGTGTCCCCCTGGATGCATCTTTTGCTTTGCCTTGCTTTACTTAACTTAGCTGGAAGCATTTCAATTGGACGATTCTGGGCAATTCTAGGTAGAGTGCTTATTTTTTCAGGACCATTGCTGATTAAGTTTTGGTGTTTGGACTTATATCTGGTGAATACCTGATGTTGGTGGGGGGTGGGGGTTCGGGGTGAGAAATTGCACTGGGGGATTTGCCTCGCGGCCTAGTTAAGGGGTGTTGGGCTACTAGGTCTAGGAGCCTCCTGAGAGATGTTATGACTACTGTACTTTTTCATACTGCTTTTGGGACTTGTTTTCCACGTTTTGTATTACAGCCTAGTTCAGTCTGCTGTAGACATGTAGCCTTTTGGGGGACTTAGTCCTGCGCTGTATTTTGGCACTTAGCTACATGTCATTTTTGGAATTTGTTGTATAGTTTAATGGGGTTTGGGGGAGGTAGGGGGGTAAAATCTAAATACTCTGTCCGATGGACCTACATTCATTTCTATTATCCAAGGATGTTACTATTTCAATATGTTTGGCTTTTGAGACATGAAGGTTTGATATTTCTGTGGCATTACTGGGGGGGTGGGAGAAACCTGGAAGGTGTCACCCAGAGAGCGGTGGGGGGAGATTATCCCTGTGTTTTCCCTTTATTTTCTCTTGCCATTGGTCTATGTCCATGAAACCTATTAAACTGGCAACTTGGAATGTCAGGGGCGTTAGGGACAATGTCAAAAGAGACCATGTTTTACTAAATTGTTCACTTTTGGATGTTGACACTTTATTTATGCAAGAAACACATTTACTAGTTACAGAGACGAAGGTTTCGTCGTAAGGGGTTTTCTCAGATTTTTGCCTCTGAAGGGGCTACTTCTAGTAGAGGGGTGGCAATTCTGATTAAAAAGGGTATCTCATTTCTGGCAGAGGACTGCTCGACTGATCAAGAGGGTCGAGTGGTGCTGGTCAAGGGATTACTTAATGGTGTGAGGGTAGTTTTGGGGGCAATTTATGGCCCTGTGGGTGGGGACCCGAACTTTTTCATGCAATTAGCGGCCCAACTGAGTCATTTTTTGCCATCTTCATTCATTCTGGGAGGTGAATGGAATGTTTCCCTGACTCAGGAATTGGATAGAACCCACATACCTGTTAAGCCTCTCTCCCCTTCCCAACTAGCTCTTAGGGACTTACTGAATCTAGTAGGTTTGTGCGACCCTTGGCGTTTACTGTACCCTCAGAGCTGTAGCTACTCCTTTTACTCACAATTACATAACTCCTGGTCCAGGATCGACTATATTTTAATTAGTACGACCTTGGTAGAAAACGTTTCCCATGCAGGTATAGATCCAATCGTTATCTCCGATCACTCCTTGGCCTGGCCAGAGAGATACCTCCTGGAAACTTAATACACAGCTCTTAAAAGATGATCATTCAATTAAGCATATCAAATCTCTGATTTCCTCCTTTCTTGAGATTAACCAGGGATCTATTACCAGAGATGACTTTCTCTGGTGTTCCTTAAAATGTTTTATTAGAAGAGAATTTATAAAATTGGCCTCTAGGAGGAAAAGGATGAGAGAAACGAAAATTATGTCATTACTGGATCAAATTAAAGGAGCTGAAAATACCTTCTCTCTCTCTGGCTCTCGGACCGATCTGGAGAGGCTGTGTAAGCTAAGGAATGAGTATGAAGATTTGATTAAGGAAAAAACGGAATATGCTATTCTTAAAACCAAAGCGCGGTATCTGGACCAAGGGGAGAAACCTGGTAGACTGCTTGCCCTTAGGTTAAGGGAGGTAGAAAACTCTAGGCTGATTCCGGCCTTGAGAGCTTCTGATGGTTCAATCAAAACCTCACCAAGGGATTTTGCACAAGTCTTTGAAGCTTTTTATCAAGACTTGTAGGGGGGTCTGATCAGGTCTCTCGTTCTGAGATAGATGACTTTTTGGATAGTATCTCCCTTCCTTGTTTGCGAGAGCAACAATGTGAATTGCTTTCCTCCCCTATTACCCTGAGGGAGATAAAGGAGGTTATACATGGGCTACCCTTGGACAAATCCCCAGGCCCTGATGGGTTCTCCCCTAACTTCTATAAAACCTTCTGCAATGAGATTTCCCCTCCACTTCTCAGGTTGTTTAACCACATGCTCTCTTCAGACCTTCTTGATCCCTCACTTCTAGAAGCTACCATTATTTTAATTCCTAAACCAGATAAACCACCGCTGGACCCTGGCCAGTTATCGACCGATCTCTTTATTAAACTACGATATCAAAATCCTAACTAAAATTCTTTCCTTGAGAATCAGAAGAGTCTGGCAATCCCTGTTAAGTACTGAGCAGGTGGTTTTGTTCAAGACAGATTCTAGGTCAGATCATCTGGTTTACCCTTTCTCACATATCCAAGCCAGAAATCCTAATCCTGCTGATGTGTGTAGCCCAGATGCCGAAGGCCTCGATAGGTCATTGGATTTCTGTGTCCATCAAATTGGCCTGAGATTTCTGCAGTGGATTAAACCTATCGGCCCCGCCGAGTTTTTGTATCGGTGTTTTCATCTTTTATATTTGGAACGTGCTAGGATGCCCCTTATCTCCTTACTTATTTAATTTATATCTGGAACCTCTTATACTCAGTATTAAAGCATTTACAGGTCACTGGTTGTATTATTTCTCAGAATGCTTTGACTTTATCAGTTTTCACTGATGATATCCTTTTACACCTCTCGAATCCTGAGATTTCTCTTCCAGCAGCCCTCCAAATCATCAAGCAATATGGGAAGGCATCCAACTACAGGTTAAATCTATCCAAATCGGTGATCTTTCCCCTTAATTCTTTCACGTTTCAAGCCAACTTCCTCCAGCTAGGTATGAAATGGTCCCAGACCTCGCTCAAATACTTAGGTATATACCTGGCCCGGGATGAAGAGACTATCAAGAAATTAAATCTGGATGAACTCCTGGATAGAGTTCAGAAAGATCTTGATAGATGGTCTGCTTTGCCGTTATCCGTAGGGGGACGGATTAATATTATTAAAATGAACATTACTCCGTATTTTCTATCCCTGAACCTTCTTAATATTTGGCTCCCAGAGTCTATTTTTCAAAAGATACATTCTGCCCTAGTTAATTTTATTTGGGGGTAAACACCCAGGAGGCTTTCTGTAACAACACCTAAGGACAAAGGGGGTTCTTAGCCTCCCCAATTTCTGGTTTTATTATTGGGCTAGTCATCTAGCAAAAATGGGGTGCTGGTTTAAATCTCAGAATGAATGCTACAGGCCTATCTGGCTGGATTTAGAACTCAAAGCGCTGGGTAAACACAGCCTATTTCCTTCCCGTATTTTTTATTATAGCTATTCCTCCCTACCAATAGACATTCGTAACTCCCCCATAGGACTCTCCATCAAAATTCTCTCGCAATGCTGGACTTATTTTAGGATCTCATACACCAAGGATATGGCTCAGCCACTCACTCTTAATCCTAACATTAAAATTGGTGGGTTACCACTTTCCCTAGATTGGTTCCCACAAATCCAGAATCGGTTAGTAGAGGATTTTTACCCCCAGGGTTCCCTTCTTTCTTCCAATAATTTGCTGGAGGATCTGAATCTCCCACTGAAATATATATTCAAGATTTACCAGCTAAGACACATTTGTTGAAGAATTTTGGGAATGTGAAAGTACCTTTCCAAGTCAGGCCCTTTCTGGATCATATTTAGGACTGCGTTTCCAAGCCTCATGGAATTTCCCGTATATATCTTTTTCTTCTAGATACCAAATACCCTGTTTCTTTATCTGGGTCGAAAGTTTGGGACTCTCTAATTCCTGACTCTTCTGGGATTTGGTACCAAATCTGGCGCGATACATATAAATATCATACTCTAGATAGAAATAGGCTTATCCAGTTTTTCATTCTAAATAATTTGTATTTTACACCGTCCAGGTTGTCTAAGTTAGGTAGGCTGGGGTCCAATGTGTGCACTAGATGCGGGGAGAAAGAGGGTACTTTATTGCATGTATTTTGGTCCTGTAGTAGGGTGGCTCCCTTATGGAAGGCTATTCAAGCCAATTTAGATCCAGTCCTGGGACTGGAAGATTATTTCACACGGAAGCCTGTATATTGGGTTGGTATTCAGATATCACAAATAAGCGAAAGGAAATACCATATTGCTTTAATTTCAATTGCTGTTAAAGATTGGTTCTGAGGCATTGGCTAGATAATAAATATATCATTCAATGAATGGCTTAAAGAAATCTCTTTCTGCTTTAAGCTAGAAGACTGATTGCCAGTTCTCGTAATGCCATGCCTTCCTTTAATCGGAAATGGGGAAGCTCTATGCCCTATATCTGCATTAACCTCCTGTCAACTGGGCCTCTGACTATAGTATGGTTTCTGGACTTGATCAGAGGTTTCCGGTCTAATTTATTGTTAAGCTTATCTCACCCTATCCCTTGTAGTTTATCCCTACTAAAGTTAGAAGTGGCACCTTCCGGGGGTGGATGGGTTCCTGGGGGGGAGAGGGGAGGGGTTAGAGTAAATGGCACTCTGGTTCATTCCCTTTTAAAACATTTGTTTTGGGGGGGAGGAATGACTGGGTCCTGTTACAGTTCTGGCTGTTATCTATACCTCGTGTTTGGTTGTTGTGAAAACTCAATAAAGTTATCTAATTTCAAAAAAAAAAAGGTTAGACTAAACAATGTTCTCTCCTCCAGTCTCCCAGTCACATCTGAGGTACCCCAGGGATCAATCCTGGGCCCTCCTCTTGGCATTCTTCTCAACTCCTCCCAGCTGCCTGCTCTGGACATCTACTTCTATATAGGATGATGCTATACTTTTTGCTACCCACCCCAACCCCATCATACTAAAGCAGTCTCTACAGCAGTTTTTTTTTGATCCTTATGTGCCCCCTGCCTGCCTCTCCTTCCAGCTGCTCATGGATCCCCTGACCCCTTGCTCTGACCCCTTCCACTCACCTCCATATGACAGCCATCCCAGGGTGGCCAGGTGTATCCTTCACTGGATGGGTCCCTCTCCTGAGAGGGAAGGCGCTAGGAGGGGAAACCAGCATGCTACTTGATCAGTCCCTGGGCACTGCTGAGGTGGATTCTGGGGCATCAGGGCACCAGTCGGCAGGAGCCAGCAGCCATCATCCAGCTGACCAGGAGGCTGGGTTTCTGCTTTTCTCCCAGGGGCATGGTGTGCCACAGACATCTAGACCAATGCCAACATTCACCATGCTACTGTGTGCAATGGGGCTCACTTGAGCTGTTGCTCTCCTAGCCTCTGCCAGGAGGCGGCAGACAGTGAGCCACAACCCTACCTCCCCAGAGAAGATGAGCAGTGCATGAGATGCTCAGCATTCCTCCTCCCGGCGGCTGCCTCCAGTGACCCAAGTCCGTTCCCAAACCCGGTCACCGGGCGTCTAGTGAAACCAACTGCTGTGCTGACAAGCCTACAAGCAGTCTTTTAATGAAGCTAAACATGGTTCTCAAGCACCGTTTGATCCTCAACTATAAAAGCTAAAATAATATTATTTGATAACCCCAAAACAAACATAGTGTCCTGACCCTGCAAATCCTCCACTCCAACCAGGTACCCCTAGAGCAGGTTATCTCCTTCAAGTATCTTGGAGTAATCCTAGATGCTGCTCTCAACTACCACAAACATATCTGCCTCCTCAGCACTGCTGTAAACACACGCATTGGCCTATTGTACCATTGTAAGCTCTGTCTCACACCAGAAGCCCTAGAGCTTGCCATCTCATCATCCATCCTGTCCCTCATAGACTACAGGATACTGGTGTATGGGGCTGCTGACTCCACTACCTTTCAAAGAATCAGGATATCATTAAACAAGACCTATCACCTTGCCACTGGCTGTGAGCACCTGATCCACCTGCTCACTCTATACCCTCACAAACTGGCTTGACTTTGACAGAAGGCTTAAATACTAGACCTGCCTTTTGCAAAGAAAATCACTAATGGTAAGGCACCTCATGGTCTGTCACCCCTTCTTCAACCTGCTCCTGCCCCTAAAATGTGCCCATTGCCAGTAAACCCTGTTACCAGGTCCTCTCTGCAGATCAGCAATGGGCCAGTGAACTCTTTTCATAAGGCACCTCTGGCTAAATGCCCTCCCAGTACCATCCTCACTGAAACAGAATTTGGCTGCTTCAAACACCTCCTTAGGGAACAGATTTGACATGAAGGGGCATGCAACTGCCTCTAGCCATACTCTTTGATATGTCTCTCCTGCCTGGGCCCACTTACAGACATTCCAACCATAAGTTTTAAAGCCTCTGGGCTAAGGCACACTTGGAATGCCAGCCCTCCAACCTACCCCCCTGTTTGCTAAATTACATCCTAGTATAGGACCAAGGATACTGCTTATGACTAAGCTACAAATGGTAGCTGCTACATACCTGATGAAACAAAATGTAATTTGCAATGTAATTTGGAATAAATATTTTCATTGTACAGCCTGATGTATGGCCATGCTTCCTGCTGGCAGTTGTAATTTTACTGTATATAAGACTGTGTAACCTGAATGTAATGTAAATAATGGATAATTGTCTGCAATGTACAACCTGGATGCTTTCATGACAATGATACTGCATGCAGCTGCACTTCACTGTTTGTAACTAACTGTTATATGTGAAGTTAATGCTGAATATCTGTATATTTTCTGATGTAGAGCCTTTGTAAATGAGTCTCTGACTCAAAGGTATGCAATTCTGATACAATAAATAAATAAATTATTAGCCAGTCCAAACTTGGCATGTAAAATACTTAAAGTGCAGCTAGCCCACTGAGCACCTTCCAAATGGGCATGTCCATACTAAATGGGTACATTTCCATCGCATGCACGTTAACACTCAGTAACTCTGCAAAGAGTGTTTAAATATATTTCAGAACTGCACTACTGTCTACTACAGAAGTTAGTGGGATAACATAAATAACTTCAGACACCTAATACTTACGAAAATTGTTTTTTTTAAACTTACAGATTTGTCCCTGGTTTTACATTGGCTAGGTGGGACATTTCAAGATACCACATGTTGTATGCTTTCCTTCTACCTACCAAAATGCTGTGTTGACAAAATAAGTCTCCTCATGCATTTTACATAAAGAGCCCTGTAACATCACCATGTCTGTGTGCCTTTATATATTTTTTTTTTCCAGAATGATTTAAAAGGACAAGCTCTGTATGTAACCTTCTCTTTCCCCTAGGTTACATATGGGACTGACTGGTATAAATGTGAAACTGTGCAAGAATCGGGCACTGGATGCCAGGAACTGAGGGAGGATCCGTTAGTTTGCTGTTCTGGCTGAAAAAACATTTCAAAACTGCAGAGATGCTCTGGCTGCCTTTAAAAGTAGAAATGGGCTATCTGTTGTCCCACCCCTATCTACGTATGTAACAGCTGCTTATCATGCCTGATGAGTGTGACTTTTTCTTCACAGTGTCATTGGCTTATTTCTAGGCAATCATAACACCAGATTAAGTCCTTTAAACTTTGCTTTGCCTGCGGATCAGTCAATTTTCTTCCCAAACACCAAATGAGAGCATTCTTTGTCTCCTCCAAACTTGCCGTTACAAACGTGTGACTGTGTTACAAACAGGAATGTGGAAACTAGTCAGACATGTAAGCAGACATGAATGGGACTACATAGCAGTGAAATAATGATTTTTTTATATTGTCTGCTATAAATCTGACTGGATTTTGTTGCTGGATTTGAAATGGGATTATGCTGTGCACAGATTGGCATTCAGTAAGTTCTCTGGGGACAGAGAAAAGGTCAATCATGTTTGTAACAAGGGACAGAGTTAATACATTTGCCCCTGTTACAACAGGATTTAGCTACCGGACATGGTTAATTATGTTAAATAAAGTTTGAATTTATAATGTATTTTACTGGGGTTCATGACTGCTATTTAAATATATCCATTTATGTCTGAAAATAGCAAGTATTTGACGTATTGTTCAAGGTTGTCTATTTTGTGGCTCTAATAACTGCCTTCTGTGTGCCAGACATGCTATGAATTTCATAGTTTTGCGTAATGTAAACAAGTGTGTAAGGCTGTAATTCATTGTGGATGTATGACTTTTACAGACTTCCAAACATCTTTTTTAGTGGTTTTATGGTACTGTCCTGATTGTAACAGGGACAGAGGTAGCATGCTAATGTTCGTAATGGGGACCTCCTAAAAATCTCTGTCCCAGTTACAAACAAGACTTTCGGTGTACTTTATTTTGGAATTGTGATTATTAAGAGATTTAATTAGATTTGTGTTTGCTTTTAGTGTGCATTTGTTTGGGGGGGTGTAACAAATGATTTTTGTTTTAAAATGGCCTTTCGCATGCTTTGGGGGAGAGGGGCTGACAGCTCATCTGAAAGCAAATTATTTCTGGAATGTTTGCTGCAAAGGTTGGGATTAAAATATAAAAGTACTGGGTGCTGTAGTCATTTACTGATGCATTTTAAGTGAAAAAATCATGGAATCCAAAACAGTATTTTCAAAAGTTGTCCTAACAGCCCACAACCAAGTTCAATCATGTTTGTAACAGGGACCTCAGGAAACCAGCAGTCCCTGTTACAAGCAAAACTTCTGGTGGTGCCCTGTTTTTCATTGTTATTATTAAGAGATGTTACATTCTTTTTGGTTTGATTTGAGTGAGCATTTGTTTGGGGGGTGTAACAAATAATTTTTATTTTAAAATGGCCACTCACAAGCTTTTATTTTTTTTTTTTTGGAGGGGGGCTGCCAGCTCATCCAAAAGTAAATTAGAAATGAAATGTTTGCTGCAAAGTTTGAGATTAAAATATACAAGTATTGGGTGCTGTAGTCATTTACTGATGCATTTAAAGTGAAACAAGCATGGAATCTATTTTAGCATTTTCAAAAGTTGTCCTAACAACCCACAACCAAGTTAAATCATGTTTTTAACATGGATCTCATGAAACCAGTGGTCCCTGATACTAATGGATGGTACTTCTAGTGGTACCTTTTATTTTAATTGTGATTATTAAAATATTCTATAAGACTTGTTTGTTTTGACTGAGCATTTGTTTTGGGATGCAACAAAGGACTTTGTTTTAAAATAGTCACCCACATGCTTTGGGGGCAGCCAGCTGATCTGAAAGTAAATTAGAAATCTCTGTCCCAGTTGGGAAGAGAACCCCTGAAGCCACCTATAGGCTGGGAGGTGCTGGCAGTCACAAGGAAGAAAGAGACTTGGCCATCGTCATCATCACGGTGACCTGAAATCATCCAAGTAGACCACTAAAAGCAGTAAGAGGTAAGGCTAGAGGGATGTTGGGAGTGTATTAGCAGGGGTATCACAAGTCAGAAGAGGGAGGCAATAACCCCTCTTTACAAGACACTGGTTAGTCTCATCTGGAGTACTGCATGCAGTACTGGAGCCACACCTTCACAAGACATTAACCAAATTGAGGCAGTCCAGAGAAGGCAACCAGAATGGTGCAGGGACTGCATCAGAAAATGTATGAGGACAGAATAACTGAGCTCAATATGTATATCCTAGAGCAAAGGAAGGAGGAGGAGATGATATGATTGAAACATTCAAACACCTTAAGGGCATCAACAAGGCAAAAGAGTCTAACATGTTTCAATATAAGAAAATAGCAGGACAAAAAAGGACACAGCATGAGATTAGAGGAGGCTGATTAAGGGGTAATGTGAGGAAGTTCTTTTCACAGAAAGGGTTGTGGATGCATGGAATGGCCTACCTTAGGAAGTGGTGGATATGAATACAGTGCAGGGCTTCAAACGGGCATGGGATAGGCATAAGGAGCAATACAGATGAGTTTGAATAGATAGGCCATTGACAGAGCAAAGGCCAATAGCGCATTCATAAGGTAGAAAAAGAAATGGACAGTCTGGATGGGCCTTATGGTCCTTATCTGCCATCAACTTCATGTTTCTATGTAAATGGAATGTTTGCTGCAAAGTCTGAGATTAAAAAATAATAGACACATTGGGTGCTGTAGTAATTTCTACAAAATTTAAAGTGACAAATGCCAATGACAATATTTTAGAACAAAAATGTTTTGCAACTAAAGACCCTTGTATGTTAAAAAAAATAATGACTGCAGTGGTAATTTGCTCCTTGGAAGCACAATGGCACAAATTAAATTTTCAAAATGGTTCTGGCCAAGGTATAGCTAATAGGGCAGTGGGGAGGGAGCCAGTTGCCACTAGGTACCCTTGGGACTGCTGACAAGATATGGAGAGGGATGGGACTGACCATAAGTCCCACAGTACAGCTGACAGGGCTAGATAATTTTAGGAGTGTGCCACTAGGACCCTTGACACTGCTGACAGAGATGGGATTGACCTTACATGCCAGGGAACCAATAGGGATGGCAGTGGGATTGACCTTGGATCCCATGGGTCTGCAGATTTGATAGAGCATGCCAACAGGCCCCAGGGACTGGGGATGGGGAGGGGGATAGGACTAACCTCATATCCCAGGGGCTGATGGGGAGGGGCTGGAACTTACCTTGTGTACCATGGGTCTGCTGATAGGTCTGGAGAGTTTTAGGAGTGTACCAACAGACCCAAGGACTGGGGAGGGGGATGGGACTAACCTCATATCCCAGGGGCTGATGGGGAGGGGCTGGAACTTACTTTGTACCATGGGTCTGCTGATAGGTCTGGAGAGTTTTAGGAGTGTACCAACAGACCCAAGGACTGGGGAGGGGGATGGGACTAACCTCATATCCCAAGGGGGCTGATGGGGAGGAGGAGGTGGGACTGGCCTTGGGTACCATGCGGCTGCTGATAAATCTGGAGAGTTTGATGAGTGTACCAGCAGACCCCAGGACTGGGAAGGGGGATGGGACCAACCTTACATCCCAGGGACTGATGGTGAGGGGGTGGAACTGACCTTGGGCACCATGGGACTGCTGACAGGGCTGGAGAGTTTTAGGAGTGAACCACCAGGCCCAGGGACTGGGGAGGGGGATGGGACTGACCTCATGTGCAAGGGGGCTAATGGGGAAGGAGTGGAACTGACCTTGAGTTCCATGGGACTGTAGATTTGTCAAAGTGTGCCATTAGGCCCCTGGGACTGGGGAGGGGGATGGGATAGACCTCACATGCCTAGGGCTGATGGGGGTGTGGGACTGCCCTTTGTCCAATGAGACTGAGGATTTGCTGGAATGTGTCACCAAGCCCAAGGAACTGGGGAGGGGAAGGGACTGACCTCTGTGCCAGGTGGCTGATGGGGATGGGGTGGGACTGACCTTGGGTCACATGAGACTGCTTATAGGGCTGGAAAATTTAGGAGTTCACCACCAGACCCTAGGGACTGCGAAGGGGGTGGAACTGAGCTCATGTGCCAGAGCAATTGATGGGGAGAGGGTGGGACTGATCTTGGGTGCCATGGGACTGCTGACAGGGCTGGAGAGTTTTAGGAGTGTGCCACCAGACCCCAGGGACTGGGGAGGGGGATGGTACTGACTTTACATGCCAGGGGGCTAATGGGGAGGAGTATGGGACTTACCATGGGTTCCATGAGATGTTGGATTTGTTGGAATGTGCCACCAGGCCCCAGGGACATGGGAGAGGAATGGGACTGAACTCATGTGCCAGGAGTCTAATGAGGAAGATCTGGGACTGACCTTAGGTCCAATGGGACTACAGATTTGTTGGAGTGTTCCACCAGGCCTCATGGACTGGTATGTGGACGGGACTTACTTTATGTGCCAGGGGTTGATGGGGAGGGTTTGGGACTGATCTTGGATCCCACAGGACAGCTAACAGGGCTGGAGAATTTTAGGAGTTTGCCACCAGGCCCCAGGGACTGGGGAGATAAATGGGCTGACCTCACATGCCAGAGGGCTGATAGGGAGGGGTAGTTGGACCTTGGGTCCCATGGGACTGCTTAGATGGCTGGAGGATTTTATGAGTGTGTCACAAGGCTCCAGGGACTGGGGACGGGAAAGGGACTGACCTCACATACCACAGGGCTGATGGGGAGGGGGTAGGACTGATCGTGGGTCCCAGGGGGCTACTGACAGGGCTTGAGAATTGTAGAGAGGTCCACCAAGCCCCAGGGACTGCTGACATGGATCTGGAGGGGGATTAGAATAGTGTCTCCATTTTGCTTGCAATCCTGTGGGTGTCCGGGCATGCCTCCCTTTGTTTGCAATTCTGTGGGTGTCCATGCTACCTCCATTTTGTTTACAAGCCAGTTGCTGCAGTCATGTGTGCCTCCATTTGATTTGCAATCAGATGTGTGTCTGTGCATGCTTCTATTTTGTTTTCAGTACAGTGCATGTGTCCATGCCTGCCTACATTTTGTTTGCAATTCAGTGGTTGTGTCTGCCTCCATTTTGTTTCCAATCCAGTGGATTGTCCACATTATCATCTGTTCTCATCTGGTGGATTCAGCTATGTCATCACCTGGGGTCTGCCAGGTCCCTGGTCCAATCTTTCATGGGGCTCTGGTGGGTATGCAAGTGGCATACTGCCCACAGCAGCTTGACTTGAGTCACAATGGACTGGTGCTAGGGTTCTCATCTGGTGGATTTAGTTACGCCATCACCTGGGGTCTGCCAGGTCCCTGATCAATCTTCATGGGGCCCTGGTGGGTGTGCAGTTTGTATACTGCATACACCTGCTAGATTGAATCACTGTAGGCCAGCACCCATGTTCTGATCTGATGTATTCAGTTACACTGTCACCTGGGGTCTGCCAGGTCCCTGGTCAATCTCTCATGGGGTGCTGGTGTGTTTGCAAGTGTTGTACTGTGCATATCAGCTTGAGTGAGTCACCGTAGGCTGGTGTCCATGCTCATGTCTGGTGGATTCAGTTACGCTGTCACATGGGGTCTGCAGATGTACGTATATGCATTTGTTGGAGGTATTAGGTCTGTAATAAGCAATGTATATAGTGTGAATATTGTGGTTTTATGGTTAGGGTTTTAGTTCATTTTACTTAGTGTGTCTGGTATTTCTAGTTAGTATAGTGAATTTGTTGTATCATAAACTTCCTTTGTGGTGATGGTATGCAACCGTAGAACTTTTATGCTAATTGAGTCATAACTTTAGACATTAAACATAAAGTGGAAAAGAATAGAAGACTCCAATTGCCTGATTTTCTTTTTTCCACAATGTTTTCTGGGACTGCTTAAAGTTTTTGAATATTTCTCTGTCCTGTTACATATGTTAATGAAACACTTTTCATAGCTTTTTGGAGTTTAATTTTAAAGTGATTAAAAAGTTTTAAATATCATCTACTCTTATCCCCAGTCAGGTACTAATGCATTTTAATCTGTGACTACCCAAGAAATGTTGGTGAGGGAAAACTTTGAAGTTACTTTGTCCTGTAATTTCTGCCACGTGTTAGATTGATGGTTATCACATTCTTTTGCATGCAAATATTTTGAGTTGCTTAGTGAGTTAACCAAATGAGTTAAAGTACTGCAAATTCATGCAGAGATTCAAAATATTTATACATAACTTTCTTTCTAGTTAACATATTCTTTATCCCTGTTACATACGTTACCTGGTTACTGTTTCCAAACATTAGGGACTGTACTCAGAAAACCACAAGTTATATTATCTTCCTGTTTACACTTTTAGTAAAGGACATTAAAGATAAAGTATTGATGGTGAAAGAAGAAAGAAATGACATTTATTTTTCCACAGTCATGTCCCCATATGTCCCCTATTACTGTGGATAGACCCAAATACATTTCTCCATTTTACCAGGATTAAAAAGTAAACCTGTAGAGAACATCCCTTATGGCCACCAGCCACATCCCTGTAAAAGATACCTGCATGTATGCTTTTTGCACATTTCTGATGCCCCAGCATGGATCCATATCACAAAAGCCCAACTCAGTACCTTCAGCTTCAAGCTACAATCTTGAGATCCCATCTTGTCTTACCAGTAGATCTCTTTTCAAAGGCAGTTCTCCCCAGAACCAAGTTCCATCGAAGTTATAACAGCATCTGTTCATGAGTCGGCTATTTGTTTGTCATTTACAAACATTCGGAACTGAACATCATGATTCATTGAAAAATCAATGCATATTTCTTTCTTTAATATAATTATCTTTTAATATGTAGAATACTTTCTTAAAACACAGGTTTAAAAGCTGGCCCAGTGGCACCGAGGGTTGAGGTGTTGGACGCCACACCTCATGCCATGCGGCGACCTGGGTTTGGGAACAGACTCGGGTCACTGTGGGTTGGCTGGGTAGGAGAGGGATAGAGCATCTGTTGGACTGCTTTCCCTCTCCAGGAGGGGTGGTCTCCATTGTCGTGTGCTGCTGGCTCCTAGCAGAGGTTAGGGTGATATACCACCACTGCATGAGGGGATGAGAGAGGCAGGTGCCAGAAGGAGTATGTGAAGATGTATGCTACTCCCCACTGGCATCATTGCACACTCCTTTCTCTAAGTGACAAAAATGGAAAAAGATGGCATCCCAGGTTGCTGCAGCTTGATGGCCATTTGAAGGGTGCCCCAGCTTTGGGGACATCATTGGAACGTAATCCAGACTTGATGTTGAATGAGGAGGGGCTCCCACCACCCAGCCATGGAGGACAAGCCATGGGAATTTGCCGGTGAAGATCCTATGCAAGCTGGGGTCCGGACAGTTGCTGGAACCAGAGGTGCATGGATGAGGTAGCTGACCGGGACACCAGGTAGTAGAAAAGCAGATCGCTGTAAAAAAAAACCAAAAAAACACAGGTTTAATATCACACATCTATCAAAAAGTTCTGGTTAATCTTTTCAGAACACATTTTTAATATTGCAAATATTCCAGACTGTTCTGGCCAATCCCAAATTTGGTTCACCACATACATGGTTAGTTGAAGTGTCTGTTCCTATAATGAATAAGCACCTGAACAATTTCCACTTTATTTCAATGTCCATAAGTCATATGCACTGCTTAATGTTTAAGTCCCAAAAATTCAGCAATGTTAAAGTCTGTCATAATTGCATTACTTGGAAATAATTCATCACCACTATTGCATCCTGGTTTTGTTTTTTATTTTATTTTTTATTTAGTTTTTGTTGACCGGGTAAGTGCACTAGACAAATCCTGCCTATTTTCAGGCACAACCTGGGGAGGGGATACAGATGAATGCCAACTGACCTTAAATCAGATTAAGCTGTTGGTGGTATTTTTTTAGTGAATGAGGAAATTTGGCCAGGACACCGGGAAATTCTCCTACTGGATTGCTGACAGTAGAGGGAGCTGCTGTCTGTGAGCTTGGAGTCCTCCATTTCATGTGTGGAGGTGCAGGGAAAGGACCTGCTTTTGATTTTCTGCCTGGTGCTGTAGACACCGAAATTGTTTCTGAAGTTCTACCCCAGCCGGTTGCTTTGAAACCGGTATGCAGCCTGAAGATCTAGTTTCACTACAGTCTTTGGACCAGGACACTGCTTTGGACCTTTCTCTTGAAGAGAAATGGCAAATTTTGCAGGCTGAGTTGTCTGCAATTGAAGCCCAGCTGAATGCAGAGAAGTTGATCTGCGAGCAGGATAAAATATGCAAACGTTTGGGGGATGATTCCCTTGGTAAAGTTACTGGTGGTGCTTCCAAAGTTTTATTTCTTCTTCTACTCCACAGGCTTCTTCAGCAGGTGTTTCAGGTCCTCCCCAGGTGGCTACATCATATTGCGGTGATGTGGAGGAAGCTTGGTCCCCGGAACAGGCCCTAGAGGGGGCAGGTTGGTCGCAGGATGCCGCCGGCATTTGGAAAGCTACAGTCGCTCCGATATTAGCAGACGGTGTGCAAGAAGCTGTTGAGGAATTGATTGCAACTTCCCCTGTGGTTGGGGCTGATTTTGAGCATCAAGAGAAAGTGGAGTCTTCAGGTACTGTTTCTTTTTCCTCTCTTTTGACTGTGTCTCCACCAAACTTCCAAACTCCCTCTGGGGATACAGGCCTGCCGCTGGTTGTGGAATCTTTTGATTTCGATGCTTCCCCTGATCCCCCTTTGGGTGAGAAAACTGATTCCTCCCCAACCTTTGCTAGTTTATTTAAGAAACCTGTGGAACTTGCTAAACAGAGGAACGCTGTGCGGTTTAGGTATCTATGGGGTATGGAGGCACCTCCTGATCATTTTTTTGTGGGGAAGGTTTTGCTAAAACAATCTTTGCATTTTACCCCTGCAGATGTTTATGCTCTCATTCATGCAGCAGGGGAATCCACTTTTGATGTTAGTTTTAGAACCCCAGATCTGTTGGAAATATTTTGGACTCGATATATGAATTTCAAGACTAACCCCCTTAGGACCCCCTTCCAAATCATTCCTTTAACTAAACAATCTTTTCGGGTTATCACTGTTTTATTCCATAATGAGGGGGTCAATATTCAGGATATCCTGTACTGGTTGGATAAACGATATAAAGTGCAAGGTACCTCGAGCCCATTTTAGATGGGGAAGTTTTTTTAATTGGTGGTTGGAAAATAAAAATTAAATTACAGTATGAGGGTACTGACTTAAAGCACTTGCCAAGCTGTCTTTATATTGGGTGGGATAAGGGGTTCATCTTTTATCCAGGACAACTCCATAGGTGCTTTAAATGTGGATCTGCTAGACACATTAGCACCAACTGTGAAATGCTTAAATGCATTCTCTGTGGAGAATTGGGTCACATGAGTTTCCATTGTACAAACCCTTTGAAGTGCACCTTGTGTGAGGAGGAGGGGGCATTCCTTTCCAACTTGCCCCAGGGCATCTCATAATACTGCTGATGCAGACTTCACTATTCAGGATTATTATATTCAAAAATCTAAATCGGCCTCTGGCTTTCGGGGTTTTTCTCCTTCTCCCCATACTGCCTCAGTTGTGGTGACTCCTAATTTGGTCAATTCAGATACTATTGCTATAGTAAATTTTGAGGTTGGAGGTGGGGATATTACCCTGGTCCCTGGGGATGTCCCTCAGTCTTCCAACTCTATGGCCCCCCCAAGCCTCCTCCTCTTGTGAGTGATGGATTCCAGGAAGTGAAAAAAAAAAAGAAGGGGACAAAGGGAAGTAAGGGTAAGGCTCACTTTAGGAGCTCTGTGGAAACAATTGTTCATGACAATCCTTTTCATCCTCTTCGGGAGGGTGTATCTGAGGATGATTTAGACTCTGATACTGCATCTTGGGCCTCTTCCCAGGCTGAAGCCCCCTTGGATGCTGAAAATCTGTAAGGTACTGTTGCCAGTCGAAATAGGAGGAGGCGTATGGGTGTGAGGGCCTCCTCTAGGAAAGTACCTTGACTTTCTTTGATCTCTGTTCTGAGTTTGAGTCATTATGATTTAACTATAGTCTTTCTCAACACAAATAGTGTGTTGTAGGAGTGAAAGAGACTGGCAACTTTTTCATTATTTTCAGATTTATGTTTTGATGTGGGGTTTTTTCAGGATACCAGGTTACAGTCCCAAACTGATATAAAGATAAGGAGGGATGCCTGGGTTTGGAGAGCTAGTTTTTGGTCGGGGGGACTGATCTTTGTAGTGGGGTAGGGATTTGTTTTTCCACTCATATTATTAAAGTTCTTCATTCTGTAGACATTTCCTCAGGTAGGGCCTTTTTGTTGGATGTGGAGCTTCAGGAGATGGATTTTCATCTCATAAATGTATATGCCCCTCAAACTAAAACTGGCAGGATAGAGTTGTTTAAACTTATTTTGCCATTCTTTTTACATCTAGATATGTACTTTTTGGTGGAGACTTTAATACAAGTAGGTTGTTTACAGATAGGGGTTCCAGGGTCTCTAAACTTTATTGTGATTCACAGCACCTTAATCAGGTTTTGCAATTGACTGGGCTTGTAGATGCCTTTGTCTTTCCAGATATGTCTAACCCCCCCCATACCTTTATTAAGGGCCTCTTATCTACTCAGATAGATTTTTGGTTTTTATCCCCTCATTTAACTATTAAGCATAAATCTGTGACACCAGTTGCTACTTCTGACCACGGTTTCCTTGTTGTTTCTCTCTCTCAGATGTTGATGTTACTGTCAGAGGGAAGGGGTATTGGAGACTAAATTTAAGTTTGATGGCAAATGATGAAATTCGGGAGGGTTTTCAGGCCCTGGTACAAGCCAGACAAACTGTAGCTTTCCTATATGATTCTTTGGCAGAATGGTGGTCAGATAGTAAGACCTATTTTCAAAGACATGTTCAGTTAATGGGTAAATTAAATGGTACAAAACAAAAAGAGGATTATAAGGTTTTACAAGAATAACTTGTGTTATTACAGTTCTTACAGGTTTCTACTGGGTCTTCCTACGTTGATCAAACAGAACAGATTAAGTACAACTTGATACGTTTACAATATAATAGGATGAAATCTTTAGAAGCTGAACAAAAAAGGGGATGCACTGGGAAACAAGACTGTGTTAATCCTTTTGATTCATGCTCTGCCCAGCGTCACAATAAGGTTATGTACTCCCTTAGGTCTAAGGATGGGTCTGAGAAGTTTGGGAACTTGGATATCATGCAGGAAGTGGAAAGTTTGTGCAGTCTAAATTTTCTTCTGTAGCCATCCTTGACACAGAAGTTTTTGATTGAGTGGGCTCTTGTGATTTGGCACAAATTCCTGACTCTCTGAAATCTTCTTTGATTGCCCCTATTATTGAACAAGAGTTGGGTTCCATTATCTCTAGTTTAAAACCAGGTGTAGCCCCAGGGCCTGATGGCCTACCAAATGAATTTTACAAATTAATCTTCCCATTACTCACTTCTGAGATTGTTGCGGCTTTCAATTTTTTTCTAGATTCCTGTATTTTACCAGGTAGTATGTACACTGGTCTTATTTTTTTTCTATTCAAAACTGGTGATAGATCTCTTTTGAATAACTGGCGACCCATTACTCTTTTAAATACAGATAGTAAAATCTTGGCGAAATTGCTGTATCGTCACTTAACTTTGTATTTAGAAGACATAGTTCATTCCACACAGTTTTGTGCTGTTCCTGGGAGGAAAATAGCTGATGCACTTATTTTGCTTAGGGAAATTATGGAAAAGGTATCTGGAGGGGAAGTGAGTGGTTATTTAGTAGGGTTGGATCAAACTAAGGCATTTGATACTGTTTGTCATGATTACTTATGGATTGTACTTTAAAGTCTTGGTTTTCTGGTTGTCTTCTTGAATTGGCTTAAGTTATATTACCAAAAGGCTATGGTTAAACCTTATGTGAATGGCTGGGTGGGGGCTAGTTGTCTAGTTCGGAGGGGAGTTAGGCAAGGTTGCCCCCTGAGTCTGGCATTGTATATTTTGGCATTAAATCTACTTTTAAGGAAATTACAGCTGCATGATGACATTAGGGGTCTTTCAGTGCATAGTGGGGATATGGAGGTTAAAAGTGTAACCTATGCGGATGATATGTGCCTGGTATTGGGGGACCAGGCATCAGCAAATACGGCTGTTCAGGAAATTATGTATTATGTATTTTTCTATGACTAATACTACTAATACTACCATTAATATCACCAAAAGAATATGTCTTCCTATAGGTGACTTAGTTCCTAAAATTCTGTTTTTTTTGGACATACCATGTCAGACCCAACCACAACTGGGTTTTTTTTTTGGTACAGGGGAAATGAGTACTTATAATTGGTCTCTTATTATATCAGATGCTATGGTGAAAATTGTGAAGTGGAATTCTTGGCATATGTCCAAGCTAATAAGAGTACATATGGTAAAGACCTTTTTATTGCCAATGTTTCTGCATTTATGTGTGTTTTTTCCACTAACTGTGCAATTAGAGACTGTACTTTATGGCTTATTTTTTCAATGCATTTGGGGTAGTCGGCTTAATCCGATTAAAAGAGGGGTTTTGTATCGCCCTATCAAAGATGGTGGATTGCAGATGGTTCATCCTATTGTTTTTTTTTCCTTTCTTTATTTTTATATGGGAATTTGAAGCCTGTGATGGGCAATGGGCCACTCTAAGTGAAACTGCTATTATAGTGAAAATGTTTCTTAATCCTAGATTGCAGGGAAAGATGTGGGATGTACTTTGGTTAAGTGTTCACTATAAATTAAATGTACGGAATAACCTGAAGCATAAGGGATTAGCTGAGAGAGTGTGCCCTAGGGATGACATGTGCCATGGGGTATTGGAAACTGTAGATCATTTATTTTTTGAATGTCCTTTTGTTTTGTCCTTTTGGTCCTTTCTTTATTCACAGTGGACTTTTTTCCCTTTTCTTTTCTAAATAGAGATATTTTGTTAATAGGTTTGTTGCCTAAGAAATGGTTTAAGTATTATTCAGGAACCATTCATTTATTTTTGTTGATACTTAAGTACCATATATGGCATACAAGATGCCAATTGACTTTGTATAAAAGAAAGGTTATTGCTGAACAATTGTTCTGGATGGTATATAACTCCTTTAAAAGTTTTAGGGATTTGGATTTTTAACTTGTTCACTCTCCCTTTTTCAAGAGAGGTGGCATCATATGAACTGGTTTTTGGATGTGGGGTAGGTTTCAGAAAGAGAGCTGTATTATATCTTTAGGGGGTATTGTCAGGACTATTGTTCATGACTTCTTATACTGCTTATTTTATATTTTATTTTTGTGTGCTTTAACACTTTTTTGTATGATTTTTGTTTGCCTTTTGAATACATTTCTTTTCATTAGTATTGAAACAGTGATAATGAATTTGTGTATTGATTGTATGATGTAATATTTACGTTTGTCTTTATTTCTGTATTTATGTTTTTGTGTACAGTAACACTTTCCTGTGTATATTTTGTTTTCCAGTTTTAATAAAAAATTCCCCTACTCTTTTCAATAAGTGCCATGGGATCTTTAACATCCACCTGAACTACCACCAATCCAGGCAGATGGGACCTCGGTTTAACATATCACCCGAAAGACGGCACCTCAGAAGTGCAGCACCCCTCTCATGTTGCACTACAGTGTCAGTACTGGGATATTAACCCAAATGCCAGATGTGGGAACTGAATCCACAGCCCTCTGATCTCCCGGCCTCAGAGGTGAGTGTGCTACCTACTGAGCCACTGACACTGAACAATAACACAGATGATTATCAAGCATCCATCTTAAACTCCTACTTTAACAGGGTTCTTTTAAATTACTCATGCAAGAAATGGTACAATATACTACAATGAACAGAGCTGTTAAAAAGGCAATTCCAACTGGTGATACATTCAAAGCTGTACTGTCAAGCATCTGAAAAGCTGGCTTGAAACGATGCCCCTACCACAGTCAGACAAATCTTTGCTTTACAAAGTAACCTAGACAATTGCCAGCAGATACTGGCCATCCCATGTTTCTCATCCACTTCACTATGTAGCATGTTGCCTACTTAAAATCCTTCCTCCATGGCCTTGCTCTCCCTACTGACTTAGCATCTTCCACTTGCTATATCTCTTTTCCCATATCCTCCCCCACTTGTGTGTATCCCACATTCTCTAGATAGCATGTGGACAAGTTAAAGGTATGGATATGCAGATGGGATATAGATGGAGCAGCACAGGGAAGTAGGAGGCATATAACCCATAACAGATAAGAAGACGGGGAGGACTGGAGAGAAACTAGTTGAAGGAGAAGTTTACAGAAAGGTAATTATGAAGGGTTGAAGAGATGAAGCAAATAGAAGAAGAATGATGAATCTGGTGAGGAAGAGCATTTCACAGTTTAGGGAAGTGTTGTGAGAAGGCAGACTGGCCAACAGCAGTAGACCAGCAAAGGACTACTAATAAGCAGGTGGTTGTAAGATTTAAGAGAGTGGGCAGGAGGAGAGGGGATAGATAGAGAGGTGGTAAGATAGGAGGGAAGAGAACCAAACCAAACTTTTGAGACACATTTAATTGAATATGCAGATGCTTTCCATTACATCATGCTACTATGTCACATAAGATGACTACATATCACCGTACCATTCACTGCAAGCAAAGTACATGGCTGTTTAGGGGTGATAACTACTAGGGCTACAGCAATAATAATGCATCATGCCTTCTATTTGCTTACTTTTTCATATACTACTGTACTGTCCTGTACCTGCTTAAATAATGCATTACAGCACTCTGCACAGCACTTACACTCATTACTGTGTATATAAGAACACAACATCAAGCTGCTCCTGACACACATTTGTATTAAATGGAATACATCCCTTTCCTGCAAAATGCCATACAAGCTTACGTTTACCAACATACAAACACAAAGAGTCCTTTCCAACCATCGCCACACAAACACCCTCCCACTGCTCTCACAAATAACAACTCTTACAGGACTATGTTACTGACATTTTCATGCTTCTCCTACACAAATGTCTCAAGATGCAACATTCACTTCGATTTTACCATACTGCTTATGACACTATATATAATGCCATTGCTATTGTTTTACCATACCATCATCTATCACCTGTACTAGTGCTTCTGCTGCTTCCCATTCTAATTGCCTTTCACACATACAAGGCACCAATGCATAGGGCTCCCAATATTATCTTATACAACAATAACTACATAATACACATGTGTTACAATACTTTGCCTCCCTTCTATGAATTATCACAATAACAACATGCACATACTGTACAAGCAGAATGCACCCTACTGCAATTCACCATGTGCACACTATAATTCTGAGCACACAGTGATTATCAACCATAATAGTATCATACTTTGTTCAGCTACTATACAGCTCCTGCAATACTGTGCTTGACTATTATCCTTCATAGACATTATTGCCCACAGTGAAATTATAGTATACACTAAATACACTACAATACATAAACATAAAAAAAAACATGTCTTATACCATGTCCTTCTTAGTGCATCCATCAACAATTGCAATATTTCGTGCTGCTAATAAAGGGTTATAAATGTTACTTCTATTGTCAATCTCTGTATATATGATATGATTACTGCTATGTTATCTCCATTTAAACCATTCATATTATGTATTGCCTTCTGTAACTTATTGTTTCACCCATAACTCCCCTTGAGCACCCCAAAATGTTTGCCTTGTTCGTAACTAACAAAATAACATCATTTTCATACATACTACATTCCTAACATCTCATAATTCTTTCTCAATTGTTTCCTTACAGGTTACTTAAGCTCCAGCTGAAACAAAAGACATCCAAATTATTGACCTGGAAAGGATCACAGAAGACAAAATCTTTCTGACATACATGCATGATGACAACTTTTACTCGACAAACATTCAGCCAGAACTGTTTCTGCATTTTCTTAACCTGTCATCCAGAGCCATGTGAAAAACAATATTAGAGTAACTACCCATTCATTACACAGCTGACATGGATCAGTCATAAATTATTTCACAATCATCAGTACTGACTGATAACATCACAACTAAATTGCTACAGAAAACTCTAGAACCACTACCACTACCTTCCACTTCAACAACCACAATCCACTACTAGAGAAGAAAGAATGAATGATACAACTGCCAGTGATTTCCACAACAATGAGCAACATCAAATTTCCTTACTCCTTATTGACAACAAAACCCTTTCTGCACTATTTATGCATTGCCAAGACTACACAACAAAGATTATTTATTTCACATTTAGATACTACTTTTTTAAACTCATCAAAACCCAAACCACTGTTATGTGTAATTATATCATGAACTCCAAACAAAACACAAAATCCAGTATTTTGATTGGATTGCTGGTACCTTTCTGCCATGGTAAATCCCATGATAACCAACTCAAAAGGTGCCAGACAGCTCCATCTAAAAAAAAAAAAAAAAACAATCTGACCCAGAAACCACAAAATTAAAGACAACATGTTGGATGCCCACTTAACTGACATCTCCCACAACTGACTGCAAAATTTAAACACAATTTATCTCTAACATTTCACCACACTTCATAACAAAGCTACATTTTCTTAGTGACCACTAAAAACTCTATCTAGAGTATTTTGCTTGCCTGCAACCACTTCCGCTACGCTCATCTCATAATAAGTGCTTCACTGTCTACTCTGCTGCATTGCCACTTCCTCATACAGTCCTCTGTATGTGAATCCCCATTTTCAGCCAGAGGGAAAAAAAAGCAGAAAACAAATCCCTTGTAAACATCTTGACAATGCAAACTACATGTCCCGTACATTCCCACACTCTCTGTTACAGTCCTCTTCTCCATGTGCGAATCCCCACTGTTGGGTAGAGAAAAAGAGTAACAAGAGTGTGCTGCACATAGCTCTTGTACAGGCTCTGTCTTTCTCTCTCTATAGTCAAAGCAAAAAAAGTAGTGAGAGTCTCCTAGACATTGCTCTTCTACTAGCAGAGCTCTATATTCACACTGCAGCTGCGACCAGTTTGAAACCCTTCTATTCTACCTCCAACTCCGCAGCCATGATAACAGCCCTAGCAACAGTCCTGGCAGCCAAGAACAGCCCTAACAACCAAGGACTATTTTTTTTGTGGTGGAGTAATAAATACAATAAAAATAAAACACAAAAAAAGTATGTTTTTTTTTTTTATTTTTTATTTTTGTATCTCAAAAAAAGGGGGACCATGGTATAATCGCAATTACCCACTCAAGGGTGTGGCTTATGGGGGAATTTTCCATGGCTGATGAGGATTTGACCAATCAGCCTGTGGCCTCATAGCCAGACCACACCAGCCATGGTAAATCCCCCCATATCCCATACCCTCTCATGGTTTATTGCTTAAATAACCTTCATGTTTTTGTATATATTTTGCTGTGCCTATGAGCTGAACAACAATGAAAACACCAGGACTTTCCAATACTTGCTCCTCAATCCAATAACTTTTTGCACTATTCCTACCTAAGAAAAACTATACACTACATATTACATTTAAATCATTGCCATCATGTCTTATGTTACATCATCTCAAACCATACAGCTACTGTATGTTTGTAACAATCACGCTTTTGTAAATGGTTTGCTATGTTGATCTCTAATTTTTGTTCTAAAATGGATTACTTATCTCCCAAAATAAATATTTAGTAATTAACACCTATGCATTCCAGTAATTTCCCCGTATTGTGCTACACTCTCTTTTTACCATGTTACTACCGACATCACTAACAGTATTTTTCAGCCATATTGGCTCTGGCTAGAGTTTGTTTAAATAGTTCCTACATCTGGAAGAATGGAAGAATGTAACTAGTCCTGGTTAGTTAGCTTACAGACTTTCAACACCAGATTGCATGGACCTGAATAATTTTTAAATTCTTGCATCATTTATAAAGATAAAAGTAAAAACTCTTTGGCAAAATCAAGTTCTTATTTTTGAAGTTGTATTGCCATTGTTGTTACTTATATTCCTATATTCAGTAGGAGTGAGGATTAATTTATTTGTTAATTACATTTGACAGAACATTAAAGACACTGCAGAACACCGCAGGTGGTATTTTCAAAAGTTACAAAAAAATATGATACACCTAAATTTGCATCACGCAGATGCAGCATATAATTATGCTATATTTTCATAGCTGCATCAAAACAACACTTATACTTGCATCATAATTGTTACATATTTGCAAAATATTTGTGGGATGCATCACTACTGCATCACACCTGTATCATTTTTTGCATCATTAATGTACAGTAGATGCAAGTGTGGGGTAGCAGATTGAGGTGCATCCATCTTCTAATGGTAGTGCACCCTACTGATGCAGATACAGCTGTGATCTGTGATACAAAAGTGATGCAACTTGCTACACCTGCAGTAAATCTTTGAAAATATAGGCCTGTATTTTTACCCCCCACCCCCCATAAACTCTAAATAGTCAAACACAGATAATGGGTCCAGAAGGATGCACATACCTTACAATAAATATTTTGAACAAATAGAGGAAAATCAGATGAGGGCCAATGTCTTGCAGCATCTTCTTTTCCTCCTCAAGTTCAGGATCAGGAGAATTACAGCACAGAATATGCTCTGCTCCTAGCCAGTTCCACAGCTTAATCAGGTTCAAGGTCAGTTGGCATTCATCTGTATCCCCCTCCCCCGGGTCGTGCCTGAAAATAGGCAGGATTTGTCTAGTGCACTTACCCAGTCAACAAAAGCTAAATAAATAAATAACTAAATTGAAAACTACTGACTATTGCCCATATATATGCATGTGTGCTATTAATCTTGCTTTTTCTGAAAAATGATACCTTTACCAGCTGCCTTACAATGAGAGAGAAAGGAAAGAAGCAAGGTTAACTAGGATCTGCAACTTATCCATCAGGTAGGGAAATGGGCAGACTGGGTGGGCCAAGCGGTCCTTATCTGCCGTCAAATTCTGTGTTTCTATGTTTCTATGTTTCTAGGAAAGTCATGCTGCTGGCTCCGCCATCTTTGAAACATTACACCAGGTACTATCTGCCTTAAGATATTTAAATTAATTTCCTAATAATTTTAAAGATGAAGCACGTTAGTATCTAAACTGGAAAATGAGGTGTTTCATCACAGATGTCCCTTCTATGAAAAAGGTTCCCATCGTTATGACAAGAATAGCAGTTTACAATTTCCCCTCTGGATAAAACATGCATCTAGCCAGAGCAATGAAGATGATTGTTTGGGCAGCAGGGTAACTCATGTGAGGAGAGACTAAGGGTCCTAAATATCTACTTCATGGATGACAGAAGGTAGAGGTTAGACAGAATTGAGACCTTCAAGAACTTGAAAGAGATTAATAAGGTGAACAGGGAGGGTATTTTCAGGCAAAGCTGCAGTGAAACCCCGAAGGGGCACAGCCTAAAGGTGTGGGGTGAGTGGTTGTTTAAGAGGGAAGTTAGAAGACAGTTCCTCACAGAAAGGGTGGTAAGCAAATGGAATGCACTTCCAGAAGAGATTATCTTATTGAAGACAGTGGGCAGCTTCAAAAGAAGCTGGGGTAGATATAGGGGGAAGATAAATGTAATGGAAGGAGGGGAAGAAGGTAGGGGAGCGGGAGCAGGAACACCAGCCTGAGATAAGAACCTTAGACAATGAACAGAATAAAAAGACCAAAAAGCCTAGTTCTGTTGACTTCTTCATAGGTTCGTATGAGATTACAACCTTAAGTGATAATGTTAATTCTTTTAGAAAACAGCCTATTATTCTGTTTGATAATCTGTTCTTTTGACTATATAATATGAATAAATAAGAGACTATACCTTATAGCTGTGGTTTCCTATATTTTCTTGGTTGCTAATCAATACAATCCATAATCCAGTATGATCCTAAAAGGGGCACAATAAATGCTTTTGTTTATTGCACTGACATATTTATTCTGATTCTTTTCAAACTAGTTGACTTCTTAAAGTAAACAGTATATACTCTCAGAACTCACTTCTGTTCTCATGTCCTTATGTTGGTTTAATAGAGATTTTCTTTGCCAGCCCACCTGCTGGCACAGCTGCAAGGAGTCTGCTTGTGGTGCCAACATCCCGGGTTTGGTGACAGTTTTGAGAGTCATAGGGACTGCCGGGGGGGGCAGAAGGATCAAACATCCTGAGGACCGCTCTTCTTCTCTGGGGGGATTGTGGAAGAGTGTCTGACACTTTACAAACCTCTGACAGAGGCTGGGGATACCACTGCAGCTGGTGCCATCACCTTAGAGGGTGGGGTGGATGCTGGACACCATTGAAGATCCCTGCCCCAGGGATCCAGCATTCAGAAAGACAGTTGGTCCCCTGGGCATGATGCCCTGCTCTGCAACCTACTCTACTGCCATCATTGTCTGCCAGGGGGTCCCGCTTCCATGGCCCCAACCCAGGAGGTAAGCAGGAATTTGCCAACAGTGCCTCTTGGGGGGCTTCAACCCTGTGGCCCCACCCAGGGGGTAAGCCTGTGCATGTGGGTAAAGTAGGCAAGGCAAGGCTGAGCTCTGATATGGATCGGGGGCCACTCCCTTGATAAAAAGTTGAGAGTTTCTTCCCTTTCACTTCTTAATACATGTCCATAGATGTTCTAGTCCCTCTCACTCCATAAGTTGTGCCTGTTATGTTTGTTAAAACAGTAAAGTAATGGTCCCCAACTTAGTCATGTTTTAATATAACTATTAATTATAATATAAATGATTCAGTTAGTAACTAGCACACCATTATTATTTTGTCACTGTATGACATCTTTAATTTTGGTGGTTCAGTGTTGCTAGTACACTTCCCCTAAAGTAAAAATCAAATACCCTCATTAGCCAGTATTCACATAAATTCTGTAAGACTGCTGCACACAAAGCACTAAAGATTCTAAAAGTCACTTATATGCTGTATCAAGGCTATTCAGTAACACAGGATCACCATCAGCCATGGGTGATACTACAATCAATCAATCAAATCTTTATTTATTCAGGCGATCATCATTGAGCAAGGATCATTTACAAGATGGACTTGATAAGGTCAAGGTTCGAGTTGGTTCACAGCAACTACATCACATACTTATGAGACAGTTATACATACAGAAACAAGAAAATGTTATTTATAATACAATAATATACAGAGAATTCACATGTTAAAGCTTGGCAAGAGAAAGTTAAACTAACATCTACAATATGTACAATGCATATATATCACAATGAGGGCCATGACAGTCACTCACATAATGAGTACAAGGATGGTGAAGGGAGTATTGGGTGCCATATACTGGCGGTGTCTGGCTGGAAGGAATATGCCATATGTGGTTGGAATAAGGTTTTGTGGGATGACTATTCTATCTCTAGTGGTAGCAACTGCATTTCTCTGTGAAGAAGGCTGTACATTGCTGCTTGAAGGGTGTAAATGGAATGATAATGGACAGTTTTAGGGATTTTTGTAGGGTGTTCCATGCTATGGCTAGAGAGTAGCTGATTGCTGCCCTCCCTATTTTGGTGTTGACTTTGGGCAATTTGAGCAGGATGATATTGTTGCTTCTTAGGGCATAGGAGCTGGGAGTGGTCAGGTTGAAGCAGTCCAGGATATAGCTTGGGAGTTTTTTTGATAAAGCTCTGTAGATCCATACAGCTGCATTTCTGCTCCTTCTGACATGAAGGAAACCCATCCAACTGAATCATAGAGAGAACAATGGTGAGTATTATATGGCAGGTCTGTAATGAACGTATTGCTCTATGGTATAAGATATCCAACTTTTGAAGGTAGGGAGTGGAGCAGTGACTATAGAGGAAGTCTGCGTAGTCAATGACTGATAGAAAGATGGCCTGGACTAATCTCATCTTTGAATCTCTATTAAGGAAGGGTTTTAATCTGTAGAGGAGGCCAAGCCTTAGGCGAAGCTTTTTCAGCAGTTGTTCTAGATGCAGAGTAAAGTCAAGTCTGTTGTCAATCCACACACCTAGGTATTTGAAATTTTCAACATACTCCAGATTTTCTCCAAGTATAGTGCATATCTGGGGGAGACTGATTGAAGAGGATGTGTTGGTGGAGTTTTGGGTTAGAACATCATTGCTTTGGTTTTCTTTGCATTTAGCAGAAGCTTTTTCTCAGAAGCTGATGTTGTAACAGGAGAATTCTGCTTGTAGGATTTCTTGAGCAACTTTAGGTGAAGGATTGCTGACATACAGTACAGTGTCATCAGCAAAGAGATGTACTGAGGACTTGGTAAGGGTTGAATCAATTTTATTTATATAAATGGCAAAAAGGATAGGACCCAGAATAGAGCCTTGGGGGACTCCTCTTGACAGTGGTCTTAATGGGGAGAGGTCACCTTCAGCTTTTACCTGCTGTGATCTACCAGAGAGGTAGTATCTGAACCACTTATGGGAGGATGGATCTAGGCCAATGGAGTGTAGGGATGAGAGTAGCAGTTCATGGTCCACAGTGTCGAATGCTTTGCTCAGGTCCAGGAATACTGCACAGACATTGTTCTTTTTATCCAGTTCGGTTTGCCAATCATTGGTGACCTTGGCTAATGCAGTGATAGTGCTATGTTTGGCCCTGAATCCAGATTGAGCTGGATTTAATAGATTAGCATTGTCCAGATATTCCCTTAACTGAATACTCACTAATTTCTCCAGCATCTTGGATAACACAGGTAGGATGGAAATGGGTTCCATCTACAGGTGTTCCAGGCCATCCTCACTTTCTTTCCTTTAAATGGAGGTACCCACCAACACCATGCCAAGTGAACAATGATGCATCAGGCATCACTGCATCACTTGGTGTGCCAAGCTGTTGCACAGAATGTGATGACATCATGCACTACTGATGACATAGGTGGCCACCCAGTTGCTTGCAAAAGCTCACAAAACCCCTCCCAGGACAACACCATCAGCCTTGCACCAAAAAGAAAAAAGGGTGGGTGGCCCTGGTATGACGAGAGGCTGTTTTCATTAATGTCATCAGCTTGGACCTAAAAAACGAATAGCAGCAGCAGCTAGGAAGCAATACCATAATACTGTGGCATATCATAAAATGCTGCAGTACTCTGCAGGAAACAGTGCAGTTCAACTGCAATTAAATCCTTTTCTACTGCAGTATTTATAAATGTTCTTATAAGCTCATCATGCTGATTACCATGGAAATGAAAAAAAAAAAACAAGTAGCAAACTTGAGAACTAAACAATATTCTGATGCACTTAGTATTTTAAAAGGTGCAGAATTGGGGAGGGGGAATAGGGTGAAGTCCATAACCATGTCCAGTCAAGGCCTTTACCCAGTATATTGAACAGACCATGACTAGCCATGACTTGCTATGACTCCAAATATCATTATGAATTTTAGTGACTACCACAGCAGCACTGATTTGTGTCATAATTCAAGGTACAAGTATTTCCAAGGCACCTGCTTGTAATACTACTATTGTCCTGGATTTCCCTCCAAGAATAAGCAGTCGGTGAGTGGTGAGTGCTTAGATCAGCAATCAGTTTGTTAATTGTACCATCTAGATCTGTTCCAAAACTTTGATTTTTAAAATTTTCATTTTTTCCAAAACATATTTGTCAGCCATACATAATCTTGTGCCCAATCCTCCTTTATCTTCTTATCGTTTATATAATTATATACAATTATCTCAGTTTAGTTTCAATCTATTTTCAGTCATCTTTTTCTTCCTTCTCTTCTTCCCCCCAATGTAGATCTGGGGGCCTTTCTTCTTCTTTTCTGGAGGTAACAGTGTGTACCCATTACCACTTTTCTTTTCATGTTGTTGCTGTTCTTCCTTTTTGGGAGTCTTTTTGTTCCTCCCCCTCACTCCCTTGCCCCTTTTATTTTTATATCCTTTCCCCCTTTATTCTTTTCTCTGCCATCTACCTTGTCTATGCCAAAACCAGTTATTCACCATAATACTACTGTCTTCCGTCTTGCCATCCACCTTTGACCGGGTCCCAACTATTATCCCGAACCCCTTTGCCTTGTTTTCTGGGTGGGCAGTTAGTATCTGAGAGTGGCATGTGAAAAGAGACAGTTTGCTTCTTTGCAGCTGCGTAAATACCCCTGGAAACCCTTCCCCTTCCTTTTTATCTCCCGCAATCAGCTTGCTACTCTTTCCTTTATTTTCCACTCCCTTTTTGTGTTATCATTCATGATACCTCATCCCTGTCTGTCTCCTTTAGTAAGTCACCCTCATAGCCATGCCCCCTTCCCCCTTTGACTTGTCTGGGCATGTTAGCTCCTCTTGGTCTGGTCCACCTGGATGACTGAGTCTGCCTTTCCAGGGCAAACCTTATTTTCAGAAGTGATATTGCTGACAGGAGACATGAGAGAAACATGGCAAAGAAGAAATATTTGAAACTCAGAGCATCAGAAAAAACACTGCTGCAAATGCGGTCCTGACAGCAGATAGTATGCATTCAATGCCGTTGAAGAATTATATACCTTATAGTTAATTTTTAAGTTTAAAAAGAAAATAGCAGCAGGCCTGGTGGCATGGAGGGCTGAGGAATCATGCCTTACCTCCTGCCACACTGGCACACCGGCAACTTGTGTTCATAGTATGAGTGGGTTGCCAAGAGTTGGCCAGGGAGGAGGAAGATCGAGCATCCCAAGGACAGCTCTCCCCCTCTATGGAAGGGGGACCAGTGATTTGGTGCTTGCCTGGCCCCTAGCAGAGGTTGGGGGAATGGCCCAACATCACTCTACAAGGTGGGTGGAGGCTGGGCAGGTGCCTGTTGTGCCACATATGGGATCATGTGTGACACTGCAACTGGTATCATTTCATGCCCTTTCCTCTAAGAGAAACAAGAAGAGAAAACATGTCCATGGGGGTAGGATGATGGAGTGGCTTGCAGGTCCCACTCCCCCACCAACTGGGCACTGACAGGAACTGGATCCAGTCCTCAGTGGGGGCCTTGGGATCCCTTGCCACTACTACCGGGGGGGACAAGCCCTGGGGGAAGATGGTCAGCTCTGACAGTGGACATCAGGGGGATGGGGCTGGGGCTATCTCCTGAACATGGCCCGACAGAAACAGATTAAAAACAAAATGTAGTTCATCTGGCTGACAGGCTAATGTACTGGAGATGAAATTTCTCAGTAGGGGTTATAACAAAACATTACTGAGAAAAGCTAGCGATAAAGCTTATTTACTGAAAAAAAGAACAATGAAATCCACTGGAAAAATGTAATTTATGAACATGGTCCTGATACTTTTCTCAGTAATTTGAATAATTTGGCAGGTAAAATTGACAAAATAATTTATCATAACTGCTCTATCCTGCTTGGTGACAATTTATTTTATTTATTTATTTATTTAAAATTTGGTGACCGGGTAGGCCCACTGAACCCCGAAGGTCCCTTTTCAGGGGTGACCCGTGATAACAATACATATTTTCATACAGAGAAAGACCTGGGTTACAAAGTAGTTTCAGGTGTGTGAGCAGGTTACAGCCATGGTTATCATCATGCATCAGTCCTTACAATTATGTTGACAGTAGAATTAACAAAAGGTGCAGAAGAAATGTAATTTTACATGGTAAGCTCATTGTTTACTACTGGCATGGTTCAGTGGAAAGTTAGTTGTGGTACTATGCCTAGAGGGAAGCACCATGGAACCTGATAAGGTGCTTGGAGGATCTGGATATTAGGAGGATAGCAGCAAGTGGGGGGGGGTCATGAGCCATGGCAATGGCAAGTGCTAGTATCAGACATATAGGCTTTGAGCCTGGTGCGGAAGTTCATCAGTGAGAAGGTTTCCTGCATTAGGGGTGGGAGTTTGTTCCACAGGTAGGGGGCTGAGTAGGAGAATGACCTGCCACCAGCATTAGTCCTGACTCTGGGAACTTCAAGCAGTGTACGTCCAGATGTCCGTAGGCTCCTGTGGTTATGTTTGAGTGTGATAGTTCCAGTGATGCTGGGTGGAGCTGAAGGGCTGAGTAGCTTGAAGGTCAAGCAGAGCAGGGGGTAGTGGAGATGAGAGGTCAACGAGGGCCAGCGTAGCTGGGCAAGTTTGTCACAATGGTGCCTTCGCGAGTGGTCCTGGGTAGCAAACCGGGCTACCTTGTTATACAGGATTTGCATCATGAAGACCTCCTGCTTGGCCATGCCCTGTAAGATCGGGGCAGCGTAAGTCAGGGTGGGGAGGAGGACACTTGTGGTGATTGAGGTCCTGGCCTCAGGGATGAGCTGGTCTTTTAGCCAGTACAGAGTACCAAGTTTGAGGTGTATGGTCTTGGTGACCTGATCCACTGTGGTACTTGAAGGTAAGGCAATGGTCCAGTGTTAGACCTAAGTATTTTAATGATGTGACTTCAGCAGTGGGTGATACCCCATGCATTAATTTAAGCAGAGCAAGCAGTCTGAGAGACAAGTTAGTCTATAGCTGATTTGAGACAAATCAGGCAGCTGTCAGTAATAACCAGTGGTTACCATACAAACCAATAGGCTTCTTCAAATGCTACATATAATGGCCCCTGTGTATGAATGGGCAGGTAATATGTTCTGATGGTGCATTACCTGCATTAGGAGCTCCACACCTGTGGATAGGTGCACACTAGCCAGTATCCACTACTGGCCACCACCTGTCCATGGCCCTGCCCTTTAGCATGCAGGACATCACAGGGTGACTGGGGTGGAGTTGCAGACCCAGCTGGGCATCCATTTGTATGCCTGGACTGGGTCACAGAGTGGATCCCCTACGTGGTGGGGTGAGCGTTGGCAGTGCACCCCACGGATGTCCAAGGGCTGGTGACTGTAGAGGTGACTGGCGGGCAATGCCACTGCCCCCCCATGATGTGGCACCAGAGAATTGCACTGGTACAGGGTGGGATTGGGGTCTAGTGGTGGTGCCAGGGGGACTATACCCCTCCATATGCCCAGAAGGTCCAGGGCCAGTGCCTCACAGGGGAGGCGACATCCCTGACCTGGTGCCCCAGTGTGGAGTGTGTGTTGATTGGGGTGCATGGGGGCAGGTGGTGCTGGGCAGTCATGGGGGGTATGGCTGCAGTGTTCCTGGTGTGTGTGTGTGTGTGTGTGTGTGGGCTACCTGACCTGTCCATGCGTGTCCCTGCTGTTTGCACGTGGTGCATAGGGGACTTATGACTGGGTTGTCCCTGGTGTACTCTGTGCCTTCCTCTGCACCCCCACAGCCAGCACTACATGCCCTGGCACATTGTGGTCCATGCAGCCGAGGGATCAGGTGCATTGCAGCTACATGCCCCCCCCCCATGGTGCATCCAGTGCAGGGAGTGCAATGGGTGTGGAGTGGCCATACACCCCAAATGCATGGTACATAGTCACTCTGCCCCTTTGTGCATAGGAGCCATTGCACATATACACAGCCTGATAATGGGTTTGTAGATTTAAAGATGGAGATATGTGAATTTATTAATTGCAGTACTGACTTTGTCACACATGTTCTATGCTGTAACTACTGTAAGATATATGTGCGAAGGACAGTGCCCAGCTTGAAAACTATCACAGAAGACCATTGAGCAGTATTATTAATAGAAGACTTGACACCCACTTAGTAGCCATTTGTTTGATTGCCATAGTTCACATCCTATAGAATTAAAGTTCATAGGCATTAAGAGAGTGGGTCCTTTGTGGGGGGGGGGGGGACAAGTGAATAAACTACTGTGGAAAAAATAAACTTGGGTTTATGAATTGCAAAGTAATACTTCTGGTGGTTTAAACAAACAATGGGATCTGAAATCTTTTTTGAAACAATTAACTAGCCACGCCCTCTGAGGAAGACTCGTCAAAGTGCTTGGGCTTCCTACAGCCATAAAGACTTTTTTTACCTGTAGCCATACCTTTCCATCTAGCATTTACTGCATTTGTTAGCTTTCTTGCTTGTATTGGATTATATGTGTACTTAACACAGTTTGTGATATTACTGCCATTAAAGAATTATCAGCATCATGTTGTGCCTGGCTACTAGTTTCCTTTGTGAGTGCTCAGGACTTTTGGACTCTTTGCTTCTGCATTTGAGAGCTAGCTATTCTACTTCCCTGAGCACTTGCCCTGCACTGTGTATTTCCCCAGAACAAAAAAATAGAAACAAAGACATTGCTTGCAGATAAGGACCTTTTGCCCACCCCAGTCTGACCATTTTTCCCTGCCTACAGTAACACCGCAGATCCTGCATAAGCTCTGGTCAGTTCTCTCTCTCTCCTCCTTTTCAGTGAGATTCCCTTGTGCAGATCCCATGCATTTTGGAACACCACTGTTGTTTTTGCTTCTACCACCACCAAAGAAATGCTGTTCCAGGAATCCACCACTCTCTTTTTGAAGAAGAACTTCTTCACATCTCTCCTGAAATTACCTCCCGCCCAGCTTCCTATCAGGCCCCTTGTTCCTGAGTGCCTTTTTTTTTCTTTTTTTTACTGTTAAATTGTTTATTAACATTTTCCTTTTCTACGATAAGCAACATCAACTTAAAAATCAAGAAGCTGGAAAGGAGTTGTTGGTTACATATACAACTCAACATCAGAGCAGAAGAAAGAAAACTGTTACCAATTAACAGGTACTCACCCCTATACATGAGGTAACTAACGTTAAGGTGTCGGAGGGACAAGGCTTCAATGCTCCATGGTGCTGTCTAGGCTTCTGACCACCTAGGTAAGAGCAAACACAAAGAATCACTATTCTATATACTATTTAGCATAACTATATACACTTGGGGATAACAGTTCAAATATCATAGTTACATAATCTCAGATAAGTGGGTAGGGATAAAACCATAACTATAATTCAGATACCAGGCAGTAGTCCTAATTATTAGATTCTTAACCCACCCCTGTCTTGGGGGTGGCATATCTGGTAAAGGGGGTCCAACACTTTTCATAGGTTTCCATGGAGTTGTGGACCAGGTGGGAGAGTTTGTCCATAGTGGCTGTTTGAACCATAGATGTCAGAAGTTCTTGAACACTAGGAATCTCTGTAGTTCTCCATCTATAGATTAGGAGTCACTTGGCCTGCATTGCCCATAAGGCTAGCCAGCAATATTCTAGATCTCCGAGGCGGGGGACTTCTGATCTCATACCCAGGAGAAGGAGAGGAAGGGACCGGGGAATATGTTTCTGTACTGCTTTGGCCCATATCTCACAGACTTGATGCCATATCTGTTGTATCAAGGGGCAAGACCATAGGATATGGAGCAAGTCTCCAGGTTGGGAGTTACATATCCTGCATAAATTGGAGCTCAACACCCCTGCCTTGTGTAGTACCACTGGTATGCGGTACCACGAATGGAGGATCTTATTTTTTATTAATCTACTTCTTGTATCTGTAAAGTATTTTTGGTCCCTTTTCCAGCATTCTTTCCACTGTAAGTCTGTAAGCTCAAGATACAAGGCCACCTCCCACGTCTGCTTGGACTTTTCAGTTTGACTGGGTAAAATGTCCCGAAGGGCAGCATATATGGAACTTGCCAGACCCTTTTCCTTTTTTAACCAGGAGAGAATAATCTGGATGTCTCCTTTGCTATGTGGAACATATACTTCTTGGTTACACTGTGCATTTGCAGGTATCAGAGTGTCTTTTTTTTCTGAAAAATACTTCCCTCCTGTATCTTATTTTGTATCTTTTTCTAACAAGGCAATGTTGAAAATTTGGTGTAAAAATATTTCAGAATAACACATTTATGAGCCTGCATTACATTTTGTAAATGCTGGTTTCTAACTTTGATAAATTTCAATAGTTTTACCCCAAGTTCTACACCTGCAGCACTATCGGCTCTGGCCAGAGTTTGTCTATCTTGCAATTACAGCTAAAATCTGGCATCTGATTTACTGGAGGCCAGACTGGAGTCGATGGGGATGGAACTGTAGGACTGTCAGCCAAGAAGGTGGAGAAGTAAAGTTTAAAGGTCTGTGCTGCCTTACGGTGCAGACATCGCTTGGAAGAGAAGACTACACATCAGAGGTCCAGATATCTTTTAAAAAGCTGGACATTTTACTCCTCCTTGTTTATTGATGGTTAACATATTTGATATCCTTAGAAATGATAAACTACAAATTAGAGGAGCTGGTAGAGAATAAAGAAGCTAGACATTTATACCTCTATAGTTTATGAATTCTAAACATTAATATTTTGCTATATTCAGGATTTGAAAAAGTTGGACAGTTATACCCATATACTGTAGTTCATAGACAGTGCACATTAATATTTTGTTATATTCAACATTTAAGGGAGCATGTGAGTAGATTTAGATTAAAATCTAGTTATACCATTTTCTGTGTGAGGATTGACCATTGACAGGGCATGGGTTTACTGAGAATGAATACACACCTGTGGGGGTTGTGAGGCATGAGTCTGCAGGCTGAGTGACTCTAGTCACTCAGGTGTGGATTAATTCTCAGTAAACCCATGTCCTGGAATGGGATTAATTTATGCATAAAATGGGCAACTTCATTTTAGAGGTTTACCTAAACAAATATTTAAGGAAAACAATTTTTACATGCATTTATAATAATAACAGTTATTCTGCCTATTGGATTAATCCTTCTTTATTCTTTATTTATTCTTTATTTAGAGTCTAGGATTACTAGTACCTTTGAGCCAAGGCTCTTTTACAATGGTTCCATGTCAACTGAGGTACAATACAAACATTACATAGAGTTGTGTAATAATGCAGAAATGGTACACAGACATTTTTAAGCAGTTGAAATACATTACATTGAGGGAAATTGAGTACCAGGGGGCAGGGTAGCCAGAGGTAACTGAGGCTTGGAATGGACACAAAAACTGCAGTGCAGCTATGGGCATTTGTTGGGCCTCAAAAAAGTGCTTGGGGGTTGGGGCAAAAACAGGAGGGGAGGGTAGGTTGTAGGAAGAGTGAGACAGAGAGTAGGAGTAGAAGTGCAAGGAGGGAGATCAGATTATGAGGGACAGACACAGGAGCTAGAGGCAGCTAGGTGGAGACGAAGTTTGGCTTTGAATGAGCCTCGCTTTTGCAGAGAGGAGATGACTTTGTTAAGTCCATTTATACAGCTAGGAGTTCGGAAAGCAAAGGATCTTTGTCCCTGTGTGGTGCAGCACTGAGGAATGTGCAGCATTTAGAAACAAAGAAGTTGATGGCAGATAAGGACCGCAAGGCCCATCCAGTCTTCCCATTTCTTTTTCTACCTTATAAATGTGCCATCGGCCACTGCTCTATCAGTGGTCTATCTATTCATACTCAACTGTATTGCTCCCTTATGCCTATGCCATGCCTGTTTGAAGCCCTGCACTGTATTCATAGCCACCACTTCCTGAGGTAGACCATTCCATTCATACAACACCCTTTCTGTGAAAAAGAACTTTCTCACATTACCTCTTAATTGGCCTCCCTCTAATCTCATGCTGTGTCCTCTTGTCCTGCTATTTTTCTTATATTTAAACGTGTTAGACTCTTTCACCTTGTTAATGCCTTAAAGATCATGTGCAACAGTTTTTACATATTTTTTATAAAAGCTTGAAAAGCTGAAATTCAAGTCCCTGTGTCATGATTGGTGTTTCCAGAAAATTTAATTCTGGTTGGTTTTGTGGTTTTCTTTTAATCAGCATTTGTTAACTTGCTCTACAGTGGCTGAAAACAGTGGAGTTATTTCTGTCATCTCAGTCAAACTTAGAGTGCGATGACATCATTTTGGAGAAGCTTGCTGTTTCAGATTCCCAATCAGAGCAGTAGTTTGTAGAGTTAATGGTTTGATGAGCTCTCCAAATTTCTTACAAACCCACTGCCTGATTTGTGTTTAGATAGGTCAGCTTAAAATATATAATGATCTTCTCATAAAAAGCTGATCATTTCAGTTTCAATGCTGAAATGAAGAAGTGGAAATCTTTCTCTGTGAGAAATCAGCTTGTCTGTCACAGCTCTTAGTTCTTTCTATTCAAAACTCTGATTTTTTTTCTAACTGTATAACACTGGACTATTACATGACTATAAAATAAATCTAAATTTTGTTTATTCACAGAAACAGCCTATCTTTGGTGTAACCTTCATAAATACATTAATGTAAGAATTATTTTTTTCATATCAGATTGACAAACAGTACATGTGCTTGAAATACTGTAGCAGAGTGTGACAGGCACCTGTCTGAACTCACACATTTCAGTTCTTTGGTGGTTTCTGTGTGAAAATATATCATGTATGTGTATAACTAGAAACACTATGTGGCATCCCAATGCACCTTGTCTCTGCCCCATTGTTGAGGCAACTGCAGTCCACTGCCACCTGTCCCTGCCCTACAAGCCCCCCTGCCTTCTGCTCCACATTTGAGGCTGCTGCACCCTGCTGCCCACTGTCTTCTCCAACAGAGTCAGGGATTGTGCACCCTGCTGCCTCCATCTCCTGCCTAAAGAATAAGGGCTGCTGCACCCTGCCACCCCCTGCCCAAACAGTTGGTGTTGCTGCACCCTGCTACCCTCTTTCCACCACCCTCACAGGTAGGGAAGCTGCACCTGTTCCCCCCTGTTCCTGTCTCCACAGACAGGGCTGCTGTGCTATGCTGAGACCTAGAGTGCCAGGTTCCCTGACCCTACAGCTGGGGCTGCTGTACTATGCTGCCCTAGCAACCAGAGGTGGAGCTTTTACTACACCCTGCCACCCACTTCCATTACCCCAAATAGGCAGGGCTGCTGCACCAACTGTAACCCATCTCACAGTCAGGGCTGCTATACCCTGATGCCCTGTGTTCTGCACCACAGTCAAGACATTTGCATCACAATGTTCTCTATCCCATCACCAGAGAGAGGGCGGCTGCACCCTGCTCCTTTCTACACAGTTGGGGTTGCCATGGCTTGCTGTGCTCTAAAGCCCCTTGTCTCTGCAGTTTAGGCTGCTGCACCATGCTGCCACTGGCCACAAGACTCAGGGCATTTGCTGCACCCTGTTGCATGCCTCCACAGTTGATGCAGTTGCACCTTGTTGCCCCCCTGCCACCAGAGTCGGATCCTTTGCTCTACACTACTGCCCACATCCCTTGTCCCAAATAGGCATGGCTGTTGCACCTGTCCCATAGTTTGGGCTGCTGTAGCCTGATGCCACCCATATCTCCTGCCCGAACATTTAGGGCTGCTGTGCCCTGCTGCCCTCTGTCCACACCCCCACAGCCAAAGCCACAGAATCCTGTTGCCCCCTGTTCCTATCACCGCAGTCAGGGCTGCTGTGCTGTGCTACACCCTAGAGTCTCATGCCACCTGCATCCACAGTTGGGGCTGCTGAACCCTGCTGTGCACTTCCACTGCCCCAAATGGGCTGGGGTTTGCTGCACAATTTGCACCCTGTGCTATTGTCAGGGCTGCTGTACCCTGATGCCCACCTGTGTCCTGCCCCACAGTCAAGGCTTCTGCACCATGGTGTCCTTTGTCTCCTGCCACCATTGTGCCCTGCTGCACCACAGAGCCCCTTGCCTCCACAGGCAGGGGACAGGGTACAGCAAATGCCCTTACTCTTGTGCTGCACCCTTCTTGAACAGTTGGGGTTGCTGCACCCTACTACCCTCTCTCTCACCTTCACAGTCAGGGACACTGCACATACTGCCCCCCTGTTCCTGTCTCAGCAGGGTGTAGAAAAGGATCTGACTCTGGTGGCAAGGAGGCAGCAGGGTGCAACTACCTCAACTGTGGAGGCATGCAACAGGGTGCAGCAAATGCCCTGAATCTTGTGGCAAGTGGCAGCACGGTGTAGCAGCCCTAACTGCAGAGGCGTCATGCTCTAGGGCACAGCAGGCCACAGCAACCCCAACTATGTAGAGAGGAGGAGAGTGCAGCAGCCCTGTCTGTGGTAACAGGGGATAGAAGACAGCATGGTGCAGAAGCTTCAACTGTGGAGCAGAACACATGGGGAATCAGGGTACATCAGCTCTGACTGTGCAATGGGGTACATGTGGTGCAGCAACCCTGACCATTTGGTGCAATGGGAGTGGGTAGTGAGTGCAAAAAATGCCCTACCTCTAGTGGCTAGAGCAGCATATGCAGCAGCCCCAGCTGTGGAGGCAGTGAACCTGGCACTCTAGGGAATAGCACAGCACAGCAGTCCTGACTGTGGATACAGGAACAGGGGGGCAACAGGTGCCACATTACTAACTGTGAGGGTGGGGGAGCGGCAGGGTGCAATAGTCCTGATTCTTTAAGCAGGGGATGGAGGCAGCAGGGTGCACAATTCCTGACTGTGTGGAAGAACACAGTGGAAAGCAGGGTGCAGCAACCTTAAATGTGGAGCAGAAGGCAGGGGGGTTGTAGGGCAGGGGACTGGTGGCAGTAGACCGCAGCTGCCTCAACTGTGGGGCAGAGACATGTTGCATCAGGATGCCATCTAGTGTTTCTAGTTATACACATACATGATGTATTTTCACACAGAAACCTCCAAAGAACTGACATTTATGAGTTCTGACAGTACATGTGCTTGAAATACTACATTTGTGAGTTCTGACAGTACATGTGCTTGAAATACTGTAGTAGAGTGTGATAAGCACCTGTTTGTTAATCTGACATGAAAAAAATGTGCTTACATGATTGTATTTAAGTAGGCTACATCAAAGAACAACTGTTTCTGTGAATGCACAAAATTTGGATTTATTTTATATTCATTAAACAGCCCTGCATTATATACTTAGAAAAAGAATTGAGGTTTGGTTACAAATAACAAGAGCTGTGAATGGGCAGACTGGGTGGGCCAAGCGGTCCTCATCTGCCATCAGATTCTATGTTTCTATACAGACAAGCTGATTTCTCACAGAAAAAAGATTTCCACTACTTCAATTCATCATTGAAAATGAAATGATCAGCTTTTTAAAGGAAGAGAATGATACATTTTAAGCAGCTCTAAACACAAACCAGAGACTGGATTGGTAAGAAACCTGGAGAGCTCAGCAAACCATAAACTCTATAGAGTGCTGCTCTGATTGGGAATCTGAAACAGCAAGCTACTCCAAAACGATGTCACCGCTCTCTAAGTTTGACTGAGAGGACAGAAATAACTCCACTGTTTTCAGCCACTGTAGAGCAAGTTAACAAACGCTGATTTAAAGAAAACCACACAACCAAACAGTATGAAATTTTCAGGAAACACTAATCATGACACAAGGACTTGAATTTCAGCTTTTTAAGCTTTAATAAAAAATATGTAAAAACCATTGCACATGATCTTTAAGGTGTTTGAATGTTTTGATCATATCACCTCTCTCCCTCCTTTGCTCAAAGGTATACATATTGAGCTCTGTTAATCTGTCCTCATATGTCTTCTGATGCAGTCCCTGCACCATTTTGGTTGCCCTTCTCTGGACTGCCTCAGTTTGGTCAATGTCCTTGTGAAGGTGTGGTCTCCAGTACTGCACGCAGTACTCCAGATGGAGCCTAACCAGTGTCTTGTAAAGAGGGATTATTACCTCCCTCTTATGACTTGTGATACCCCTACTAATACACTCTAACCTTCCGCTAGCCTTACATACTGCTTTAGAGGTCTGCTTGGATGATTTCAGATCATCGGTGATGATGCTGCCCAAGTCTATTTCTTCCTTTGTGACTGCCAGCAACTCCCCTCCCAGCCTATAGGTGGCTTCAGAGTTTCTCTTCCCTATGTGCATGATCTTGCACTTCTTTGCATTAAATCCCAGTTGCCACTCTTCTGACCATTTTGCTAGTTTATCTAGATCATTTCTCATTCTGCCCACCCCATCTGGACCATCTACTCTGTTGCAGATCTTGGTGTCATCTGAAAACAGACATGCCTTACCCTCTAGTCCATCTGCAATGTCACTAATGAAGATATTGAAGAGGACTGGCCCCAGGACTGATCCCTGAGGTACACCATTTGTTTCATTTTCTGAAGCCCTGGTGAGGCGGGGGTTGCTTGCTGTATGGAGAAGACTTTGGACTCCGGTGGGGAGCAAGATGTAACATAATTTTCTTAGCCATTAGACATGTTTGGTACTTGATACAGTTTGATAACTGCAGCCACCCTGTTTAGGCATAGAGGTCACACTTATGGGTGAGTTGGTGGGATCCAGTGATGAGTTGGCATGCTTTGTTTAGGGCCAAGGATAAGTACCTGAGGGTTGTGTCAGTTGCAGAGCCATAAATAATCAAACCATAGTCAATTAGAGAGACCACCGAGCTCTGTGCTGCTATCCTTAAGGCATCCAAGGTAAGGCATTGCCTGTGCCTGTAGAGGAGACCAGTGCGTGTGTTTGCAGCTTTGACGAAGCTATCTATGTGGATGCTGTAGGATAGGTTGCTGTCTATGGTAGTCCCCAGATATTTAAAGGAGTGAACCTGTTTGAGGACAGCATGAAGGCAGGTTGTAAAATTAAGGGGGTGAAGCCTATGTTTGTTGAGGGAGCCTTAGAAAAGCATTGACTTGGTTTTGTTATAGTTAAGAACCAGCATTTGACTGCTAAACCATGTTTCAATGGAGGTGAAACCCTTCTGAAACTTATTTTGGAGTAGGTGGGGGTCCTCTTGGGTGGTGTGAATGACAGCATCATCAGCACAGAGTATGTTCTGGACAGGATTGTGGAAGATTGTTCAAAAACAGGTTGAAGAGGAGTGGCCCAAGAATGGATCCCTTGGGGACTCCTGAGCATTCTGGTCTAGCATCTGAGAGGACATCAGCAATTTTCGCTCTGTGGGAATGGTTTTCCAGGTAGCTCTTAAACCAAGTTGTAGACCCAGGGGACAGCCCATCTTTTAGCAGTTCTGTGAGGAGTATTCAATGCTGGGTGGTGTCAAAAGCCTTTGTCACGTCTATAAAGATCAAACTAGTGAGGTAATTATTGTCCAGGGAGTTGTGAATTGCTCCTGTGAATTCAAGGAGGGCAGATGTGGTGCTGTGACCTTTTCTGAAGCTGTGCTGTTGTTTACAAAGGATGTTGTACTTGTCCAGATATTCCATTAGCTAGTCAGATACCAGGCATTGAATGGCTTTAGTGGGGGGGGGATAGTATGGATATAGGCCTATAATTTCCATGAAGGGCCTTGTCCCCACTCTTGTGGACTGGTGTCATGGTGGCAGATTTCCATCTGTTGGGGAACTGGGCAAGGAAGAGGTCAAGAATACATGGGACAGACATAAGACATTTTTTTGTGGGGGGTAAGAAGAAATAGGCTGTTGGTTAACTAGGATCTGCAGCTTATCCTGTAGATAGGGAAATGGGCAGACTAAGTGGGCCAAGCAGTCCTTATCTGTCATCAAAGTCAAAGTCTAACAAGAAGTTAACCACATGATGTCTTTTAATTAAATACCAGCATTTTATTAACAATAATTATAAAATTAGTTCTGAAATTCCTGTGTTCTGATTCATCAAAAACAAGTCACTTGACCATGGATGATTAATCCCTTGTAAACCCAAAGTTGCTTTGACACACTACAAAATCCTGAGTGACAGCTATGTAAAGTGCCCTTTTCAGATCACTCTACTAGAGTAATGTAAACAAAAAAAAAAAAAAAACTACAACTACGGTATCTTCACTAGGACAAATCAACCTAGTGAAGAACTACAACTACTGCATCCTCCTGCAGCAATCTATGGCTCACTGCTGATCTCCTTACATTGCTGAAAGCTAGGGACCACCTCTGGTTTCAGGCCCGGGTCACTGTACTATCCTGGGTAAATGCAGTGTAAAAACTAGATCAAACAGAACCCACTGCAAGCAAGATATCACAGTGAATTCCGGTGCAGCTTCCTCCTGAATGGTGACTTGAGAAATGAGCTTCTCTCTCACCTCACATTAAATTGATAATTAGCCACCTTATAACCTGCTAAACATCACTGGATTCATATTAAAACTGATCGCTACCAGCAAAAACAAGGGAGGAGGCAACAGATTAGCGGTATTGCCTGAAGAGGCCAAAAATACCAACACCGACATCTCAAGTTCTGGGGCCTCCAAACACACTGACCAGATGATTTGATCCATACCAGCAAAAGACACCAAAAGAAAAGCTAAAAAATCTACCAAAATTAACCAGAAAATTGATAAAATACTCACAGAACTACAAGATTTTAAGGGAGAATTTCTTACTTATAAATGAGCAGAGGAATCCTTTCGGGCTGACCTTAAAGGCTACAGTACAATCAAAAGACACCACAATATAACAGCAGATGCTAGACCAGGCCACAGTTACCATGTAACTTGGGTAATATACTAAATACCTTACACTCTGAGGTTATTATTGTGGGTGACATCAATATATATTGGTTTTCTGCAGCATCAAAGCCATTGAAAGAGCTCTGTAATACACATGGGTTTTCTCACTTCATATCTGAAGTGACCCGGCCTAACATTAAAAACCCTGATAATAGAACATTACTGGATCTAATCTTAGTTAATAAACCACAGCTGTTTACTCATTCGAGCGTATTTTTTAATGACATCAGTGATCACTGCTATTGCATGTGTAAGGACCGTGCCAAAAGCAATATCATCTTCCAAGTATGTCTACAAGAGAGGCCGGAGGAATTTTGATGCAGTTGCTTTTTTGTGGTGACCTCATTCATGCTAACTGGCAGAATTTCTACCTTACACCAGCTGTGGATGCTGCCTATGAGGCCTTCCAAAGCATTGTGCTTGGGACCATAGATAAGTGTGTGTTTGGGTTAACTGAACTGAATGGGTAACTGAAAAGTCATCTAGGTGTAAATCTCAGGTGACTGAAAGGACTTAACTGCTATGAGGTTTAAATTACTTGTACAAAGATCTGGTAAGTAGGGGGAGTGGCTTAGCTAGAAGGAAGCTGCATTTAAAGATTGTCTTAGAAAGATTCTGCTAATAGCTTGGCAGAAGACAACAGGAGAAAGGACTGCTGTGTGACTGAACTTCTCTGCTGGGACTAAAGTAGAAGAACTTTTGTATTTGGACCTTTAATTTAGGGTAAAAAAACTAACATACAAAAACAAAAAAAAAAGTGTGTGTTTGGGTTAACTGAACTGAATGGGTAACTGAAAAGTCATCTAGGTGTAAATCTCAGGTGATTGAAAGGACTTAACTGCTGTGAGGTTTAAATTACTTGTACAAAGATCTGGTAAGTAGGGGAAGTAGCTTAGCTAGAAGGAAGCTACATTTAAAGATTGCCTTAGAAAGATTCTGCTAATAGCTTGGCAGAAGACAACAGGAGAAAGGACTGCTGTGTGACTGAACTTCTCTGCTGGGACTAAAGTAGAAGAACTTTTGTATTTGGACCTTTAATTTAGGGTAAAAAAACTAACATACAAAAACAAAAAAAAGTGTGTGTTTGGGTTAACTGAACTGAATGGGTAACTGAAAAGTCATCTAGGTGTAAATCTCAGGTGACTGAAAAGACTTAACTGCTGTGAGGTTTAAATTACTTGTACAAAGATCTGGTAAGTAGGGGGAGTGGCTTAGCTAGAAGGAAGCTACATTTAAAGATTGTCTTAGAAAGATTCTGCTAATAGCTTGGCAGAAGACAACAGGAGAAAGGACTGCTGTGTGACTGAACTTCTCTGCTGGGACTAAAGTAGAAGAACTTTTGTATTTGGACCTTTAATTTAGGGTAAAAAAACTAACATACAAAACAAAAAAGTGTGTGTTTGGGTTAACTGAACTGAATGGGTAACTGAAAAGTCATCTAGGTGTAAATCTCAGGTGATTGAAAGGACTTAACTGCTGTGAGGTTTAAATTACTTGTACAAAGATCTGGTAAGTAGGAAGTGGCTTAGCTAGAAGGAAGCTACATTTAAAGACTGCCTTAGAAAGATTCTGCTAATAGCTTGGCAGAAGACACCAGGAGAAAGGACTGCTGTGTGACTGAACTTCTCTACTGGGACTAAAGTAGAAGAACTTTTGTATTTGGACCTTTAATTTAGGGTAAAAAAACTAACATACAAAACAAAAAAAAGTGTGTTTGGGTTAACTGAACTGAATGGGTAACTGAAAAGTCATCTAGGTGTAAATCTCAGGTGACTGAAAAGACTTAACTGCTGTGAGGTTTAAATTACTTGTACAAAGATCTGGTAAGTAGGGGGAGTGGCTTAGCTAGAAGGAAGCTGCATTTAAAGATTGTCTTAGAAAGATTCTGCTAATAGCTTGGCAGAAGACAACAGGAGAAAGGACTGCTGTGTGACTGAACTTCTCTACTGGGACTATATTGCCCTCCTTGCCACCCCCCCACCCAAAGCTAGTTCTATTTTTATAGACACAGGATTTGACTGACAACAGGAACTTCCTGTTTAGGGGCAGGAATTGAGTGAGCACAGAACCACCAAGGACCCACCATCCTAGAAGGGCAAGAGTAGCTCTCCGGCCCCCTCTAGCTGCTGGAGGTCTGCCTCTGAACAAGTAAGTGGTCTACTGAGAAATATGGGATATTCTTGTCTCAGAACAGGACAATCAGGAGCTTAAAGGGCACATAGGCAGAAAGTAAGGAGAGAGAGAAAAAAAAACAGAGGATAGAGTAAGGATTGCAAACAGTTAAGGGTCCAGAAATAAGACATGATTGGAGTGGTAGTGCAGTGGCTGTGGAGCAGCAGTCTTCTGGGAGATGTTCTGGAGGATGTGGTGTTGTCCCATCTGCAGGCACCTCTCTGGGCTGAGGGAGGAGGTTGCTCATCTCCAGGCTGAGTTGGCCAGGATTTGTGGACCTCCTCTTCCATCCAGGGACCACCAGTGCCACTGCCGTTGCCTCAGAGGTTGCCAAGAAGGAGGAGCGGTTGGACCACAGTGGGCTCAGGGAGGGTGAGGGTGGTGGAACAGAGGCACATCCCTCCAGTTGTACCTCTCCACAATTCCTATGCCATTCTGGCAAAGTGTGGTTCCTCTATGGAGGCACCCACAGTGGAGACCAAGGAGGATGCTGGGAACCTCCACAAAGGAGACCCACAGGAGGGTGGCAGGGGACCCTGCAGGGGAAGGAAACAACTTCTGGTGGGGGACTCCATTGTTAGGAAGGTAGAACTGGGCAAGGAAGGGGAGAGGGAGGTCAGGTGCCTGCCTGGCGCCATGGCTTGGAGGGACAGGGAGAGAATCCTCAGGATTGCTGGATCAGCTGCACAGGGGAGGGAGCTGGATGTCATTGTCCACCTAGGGACAAATGGCCTGGCTAAGAAAGGGATTAGAGAAGTGCAGGAAGAGTTTGTGGAATTGGGGAGGGGCCTTAGTCAAGTAGCACGCACGGTAACCTTTCGGAGGTGCTACCCATCTATGGCATAGGAGAGGCTAGGGTGCTCTGTACCATGGGATTCAATCAGTGGTTGAAAAACTGGTGTGGAGCTCAGGGATTTGGCTTCATTGGGGACTGGGGGTCCACCTGGAGTGATGCAAGCCTATACTGGCATGATGGGCTGCATCTGTCCGGGAGGGGAACCAGGATCCTAGGTGATAGGTTTAAATGCTTAATTGGCAAGCTTTTAAACTAGCCAAGGGAGGCACTGGAAAGGAGCAGGAAAACTTAGCCCCCAAACAATCACGGTAGTAAGTGAGGCAAACACCAACATGGAGGTGTCAATAGGGAGAAGGGCAGGGGTAAATGGAGAAAGCGACAAAGGCAAGAAGGACAGGGATGGGGCAAAAGGGGGTAAGGCCATCAGGAAATGGAGGGTAATGAGTACCAATGCCCATAGTCTGGGCAACAAGCTCCCTGAGCTGGTGGCCTTAATGGAAGAGGAATGCCTGGATATTGTAGCAGTCACAGAAACATGGTACACAGAGAACCATGACTGGGATGTTAACATACCAGGGTACATAACTTACAGGAGAGACAGGCAGGGGAGAAGAGGGGGAGGAGTAGCTCTCTATGTAAAGGAAGGGATAAAAGCAACTGAACAAAAGAGTAAACAGAGAGGAGAGGAGGCACTGTGGGTCACCTTGGAGACTGGAAAGGGCACCACAATCTGCACAGGGGTTGTGTACAGACCCCCATGTCAGGGGGAAGGAATGGACAAGGATATACTAACATACTAACATACTATTTGCCAGCAGATTAGGCCTTATGGTCTATCAAGTCTGCTCGAACCTAGATCCTTAGTTGGGTGCCGAGACCCTCCCATCCCTTGTGCTCCAGAAACCCCTATCATCCATCCCCACCCCCCCGGGACAGGCCATCATCTGATACATCCACTTTCTGTGTCTGTCCCACCCTCTCTTAAAGCTCTCCACTGTGGATCTCTGAACCAGCTCACCAGGCAGAGCATTCCAAGGGTCCACCACCCTCTCAGTGAAAAACCTCCTCCTCTTTTCCCCCCTCACCCTTCCACCTTCCAACTTCAAACCATGCCCTCTGGTGATGCCTCCCTGCTTTAGTCTAAAGATCCCTCCATGTTTACTCCTATTTATTCCCTTGAGGTACTTGAAGACCTCAATCATGTCCCCTGTCTCCTCCTCTCCTCCAATGAAAACAGGCAGAGCTCCTCAAGTCTGTCCTCGTAAGTCAAATCCCCTAGCCTCGTGATCATCTTTGTTGCCCTCCTCTGTACCCTCTCCAGGAGCTGTATGTCCTCTTCAAGTGTGGTCTCCAGTACTGTACACAGTACTCAAGGTGTGGTCTAACCAGTCCATTGTACAGTGGCAGAATCACTTCCTTGCTCCTAGAGGTGATCCCTTGCGATGCATCCCAACATCCTGTTTGCCTTGCTAGCTGCCTCCTGCACTGCTCAGTGTTATTCATACATGTATCCACCATGACCCCTAGGTCTTTTTCCCTGTTGAGGCTTCCAGCACCTCCCTCCCAGAGTGTACATGTGTTTAGGGTTTCCCGACCAAGATGCAACACCTTGCACTTGGTGATATTGAAATTTAATTTCCATGTGTGAGCCCAGCTTTCCAGGGTGTCCAGGTCCCTTGCAGGGCCAACCTCCCTCTTCTCCCTCAACTACTGCTCCCATCTTGGAGTCATCCGCGAGAGACTCATTTCACACCCTATACCATCCCTGATGTCTGATATGTATGCATTAAACAGGATTGGACCCAGGACCGAGCCCTGTGGTACCCCATACCAACCTCTGTAGGGTTCGAGAGCTCCCCACAGACCACTACCTCTGAGTGCGTCCAGCTATCCAGTTTTCAATCCATCTGACCATCAAAGGCCTACTCCTAACCCCATCAGTTTCTCCACCAGACCATTGTGGGGACAGAGTCAAACGCCTTGCTGAAGTCCAAGAATAATACATCCACAGGCTTACCCTGTCCAGTTCTGATGTTACCCATTCATAGAACTCCACAAGGTTGGTTTGACATGATCTACCTGGCACAAACCCATGCTGCCGACTATCCAGACCTCCCCCCTCCAAGTAAACCCCAATCGTTCCTTTAGTATACTCTCCATTAATTTTCCCACCACCGAGGTTAAACTGATGGGTCTATAGTTTCCTGGTACTTCCTTCGACCCCTTTATGGATTGGTACCACATGTGCCTCTCGCCAATCCCTAGGTACCTCCCTGTCTCAAGTGACCTGTTGAAAAGCTCCGCCAGGGGTGCAGCCAGTATGTCCGCCAATTCCTATAGTACTCTCGGATGAATGCCATCCGCCCAGGAGATTTGTCTTTGTCTTATGATGGAAGGCATTCTTAGAATGGCAGAGAAAGGGGAAATACTGTTGATGGGAGACCTGAATATGCCAGATGTTAACTGGAGCACATTTGCTGCAGCCACATCCAAGAGCAGGGCCATTCTTGATGCCCTACAGGTGGCAGGCATTAGACAGCTAGTTTCAGAACCCACTCGAGAGGGAGCAGTCTTAGACCTTGTACTCTCAAATGGGGGCAGTGAGAGGATCTCAGATCTAGAAGTGGGTTGCCATATGGGGACAAGTGACCATCAAACAGTGTGGTTCACGTTAAACTCAGCTACAGAGTCAAGCCATACAAAAGTGAGGGTACTGGACTTTAGGAGGGCTGACTTTGGCAAGATGGGAGAGTGCCTTAGAAAAGCACTAGCAAACAGGCTAGAAGGAGGTGTGGAGCAACAATGGGGAATTATCAAAACTGCCATCACAGAGGCAACAAGCCTTGTGTGAAGCAAATAAACAAATCAAAAATAAGAAAAAGCCACTATGGTTCTCAAGAGAGGTGGCTGTGAAAGTCAGGAAGAAAAAGATAGCATTCGAAAGTATAAGGAAACACAAAAGGAGCAGGACAGACAGCTGTACCAGTTAAGGCAGAAAGAAGCAGGAGGGAAGTCAGAATAGCAAAGGCCCAAACTGAGGAAAAGATAGCCAACCTCAGTTAAGAAGGGGATAAAACCTTTTATAGGTACATCAGCGATGAGAAAGACAAAGGAGGGATAGTGAGGCTGAATAGAATGAACGGTGGGTGGGCAGAGGGGACAGTGAAAAGCAGGAATACTGAATGAATATTTCTGCTCAGTATTCACAAAAGAGGAGGGGAAGTGCCTAATCCAGTTAACAGAAGCACTCTTGATAGGGGTCGATCCCAGTCCTTTCACAGAAGAAAGGGTTCTGCAAGAACTCCTAAAACTGAAGGTGGACAAAGCAATGGGTCCTGATGGAATTCACCCCAGAATTCTAAAAGAATTAAGGAAGGAACTAGTGAAACCACTGACTACTCTTTTTAATAAATCATGGGAGGATGGTGTGGTACCCGAGGACTGGAGGAAGGCGGATGTGATTCCGCTTCACAAAAGTGGGACCAAGACAGAGGCAGGAAACTACAGACCTGTCAGTCTGACCTCTGTGGTAGGGAAAGTGATGGAGTCACTTCTGAAGGAAAGAATAATTGAGTACCTAGAGGTCAGTGGAGAACAGGATCCAAGGCAGCATGGGTTCACAGCAGAAAGGTCATGTCAGACGAATCTAATAGATTTCTTTGACTGGGTGACCAAAGTAGTAGACCAGGGAGGGGCTGTGGACATGGCCTACCTAGACTTTAGCAAGGCATATGACACAGTCCCACACAAAAGATTATTAGTCAAATTAACCATCCTGGGAGTGGGTCCCAGGGTGGTATCCTGGGTAAAACATTGGCTGGACAACAGGACACAGAAGGTAATTGTAAATGGAGTCCATTCTGAAGAAAGGGCAGTTACCAGTGGGGTACCATAGGGTTCAGTATTGGGTCCAGTCCTTTTTAATGTCTTCATCAGTGACATTGCAGAGGGACTGGAAGGAAAAGTATGCCTTTTTGCAGATGACACAAAGATCTGCAACAGGGTTGATACACAAGGAGGCGTGGAAAGGATGAAAAGGGACTTGGCAAGGTTGGAGGAATGGTCATACATATGGCAGCTAGGATTCAATGCAAAAAAGTGCAAAATAATGCACCTGGGAAACAAGAACCCAGGGGAAGAATACACAATGGGTTGGGAGGTAGTAACAACAACAAAACAGGAAAGGGACCTGGGGGTAATCATATCAGATGACTTTAAGATTAGCAAGCAATGCGAGAAGGCAGTAGGGAGGGCCGGGGGTACACTGGGATGTATAGGGAGAGGCATCAGCAGCAGAAAACAGGAAGTTGTTATCCCTCTGTACAGACAGTTGGTGAGACCCCATCTGGAATACTGTGTCCAGTTCTGGAGACCCCATCTCCGCAAGGACATAGACAGGATAGAGGCAGTCCAGAGGAGGGCAACTAAAATGGTGCAGGGTCTGCAAGAGAAGCCATATGAGGAGAGACTAAAGGAGCTTAATATGTATACCCTTGAGGAAAGAAGGGAGAGGGGGGACATGGTAGAAACTTTCAAGTACCTCAAGGAATCAACAAAGTCCAAGAGGGTAGCATCTTTCAGAAAAAGAGACTTGCAAGAACAAGGGGACACAATTTAAAGATAGAAGGAGGGGGGTTCAGGGGCAATGTGAGGAAGTATTATTTCACAGAGAGGGTAGTGGATGCATGGAACAGCCTTCCTGAGGAAGTTGTGGGGTCTAAAACTGTGGGAGAATTCAAGAATGCATGGGACAGACATAAGGCAATTCTTGTGGGGGGCAGGAAGATATAGGCTGTTGGTTAACTAGGATCTGCAGCCTATCCTGTAGGTAGGGAAATGGGCAGACTAGATGGGCCTAGCAGTCCTTATCTGCCGTCAAAGTCTATGTTTCTATGTTTCTATGCCCCTCTGCTAAAAATTAGAACAAAGAAGAAAAATTGCCCATGGTTTACAGGTGGCTTAAAAGCTGCCAACCTCACAGCTGATTGGGCATCCTTCAGAGCAGCTAGGAACCAGTGTACCAAGCTAACGAGAACTGAAAAAGCAAAATATTTCCAGTCAGAAACTGAATCCTCCTCAAAGAATGCAAACAAATTTTGAAAAGCATTGAAAGATCTGGAAGGTTACTCCCCACCCAATTCCCTCCCTCACAAAATCTCCACTGGTGGCAGTACTACTACCAATAAACAAATGATTTTAGAGCTTTTTAATAATCATTTTGCCACAGCAGGCCTTGCTTTCGACTCTTCACCAGCCAGTAACCTCCGGGCTCAGTCATGTGGCCAGAAACCTGAATGGCTCAGATCAAGCTCACCGAACCTTGCTGCAACATTCTCCTTCTACTCTGTCACAGTGAAGCATGTTGAGGACCTGCTATTGACCTTCGATATTAGGAAAAGTGTGGGGGTGGACCTGATCGAACCTATTACCCTAAAGTTAGGAATTTATGTACTGGCACTTTCTGTCACCCATCTGTTTAATATGTCCCTTATGCAAGGCTCGCTCCCTGCCTTATGGAAAACAGCTCATGTTATCCCTCTATTCAAATCTGGAGACACCTGTGATCTAAATATCTACTGACCAATCTCTTTACTTCCAGTATTGTCAAAACTTCTGGAAAAGGTAGTGAACTTACAACTCTGACAGCATCTAGAGAAGTATAACCTACTAAATCCAGACCAGTCTGGTTTCAGATCCCACCACAGCACAATCTCAGTGCTCGCTAAATTCTCTAATGACTGGCAGATAGCGTTGGATTCTAAAAGCTATGTTTACTCATTGTTCCTGGATTTAAGTAAAGCCTTTGACATAGTGGACCATGAACTGCTTCTTGCCACCCTAAGCATCAATGGTGTAGACCATCTGGCATTAAAATGGTTCACCAATTATCTTACTGAGCAGTGCCAACAAGTCAAAGCAGAGGGCAATCTATCTACAATAGAAACCCTCCAAAGGGGTGCGCCTCAAGGATCCATCCTAGGCCCACTATTGTTTGCCATCTATAGTAATAATCTAAACACTGGTATCAAGTCATCAAGCACCCACCCATTTGCTGATGATACAGTGTTGTACATAAACAGACCTACCCCAGAACTAGCTCATAAAGACCTCCAGAGTGACTCAACCTCTTGCAGAAAAACCTGTTTCATTTAAAACTTCTGTTAAATGCAAAAAAAACTAAAGCTATGATTTTCACCCTCTCACCTATCTCACCCAAACATAGCTCCACAAGCTCCACCCCCAGTTACTATTACTGCTAGGTAAGCCTCTGGAAATCATATCAAAATTTAAATACTCAGGGGTTTAGATTGATGACAGGTTATCCTTCACGAAACATATTGAGGAACTATCAAAAAAGTTAAAACAGAGACTTGGTATATTCTACCGGATCAAGCATCTACTTTCACAGGAGGCCAAAACTCGTTTAGTGCAAACCACCTTCCTGCCACTTTTAGACTATGGTGACATACTATATGGGCAATCCCCAAGTTCGGCCCTAGTGAAACTTGATTCTCTTTACCATCAGGCTATTAGGTTCATAACCGGTGCATCATACTCCACCCACCACTGCACCCTGTACACTATGATAGGATGGAGCTCTCTTAGCTTCTGACATCATAGAATGCAGTTCTCTGGACCTTCAGAGCCCTATCAAATAAGCTTCCGCAATATAGATCTGACTGGATCCCCACCTGCCCTGCATGGAACTACCTCCTAAGAAGCCTTTCGTATACCTCCCTCCTTATTCCCAAGGTTAGAATGCGATTTGGTAGAGCGGCTATAAGTCACTCTGTCTCCATGTTCTCTGGAACAATGTACAAAAAACATTGAAACTTGTGCTTCCTGTGAAGTTGACCCTCTTTAAAAAAACTCTTTGGGCAGGCCTTCAAAGAAATGTGCAACTGTATCCACTAACAACACTCTACCCTTGCACCTTACTGACTCTGGCTGCTTTTCTTTTACTCATCTCTTTTCTCTCCTTTTCTTCTTTTTCTTCCGAATAAATTATTGCCTAACTGATGCTGTACTAATTGCATAAAAATGTGCAAATTATTCTCTGTTATAAATGGCTGCCCTCTTACAGAACCCTGTTCTATGGAAGTGACTCTCAAATGTATATCTTATTAGCATATGTATAATCTGTTTCCATTCACATGCTATCTTCTTATTGTACTGTAATTGTCTGTACCTGACCAGGTCCACCTTCTAAATGAGTTGTCTCAATGGTGTTTCGCCTGGATAAATAAAGACTGATTGACTGATTGAACTTCAGACCACAATGGATCAAATGGTACAGCTATGCTACTTGACTGTCAAATGGCAGGAAGCTGCCTAAAATCGCCATTGTTGCAGAAATCTACAAATGTACAGAGTATCAGAGGATAGTGAGGGTCCAAACCACCATGACTTCCTAGAAACTCTCCTAAGCACAGCTCTTACCTTGGATGCAGACTGCAAGCTGAAAACTGAGAGGGCATACCGGGCCTTAGGCCCCAAACCAACCCAACCGAATGCTCACCCCTGGTCCATCATTACTGTATATGCTTCCTGTGATACACCACAAATGAGCTGATATTGAGGAAAGTTTGGGCTCAAAGCACAATTTTTATGGTATAACTAGAATTTTTGTTGACATTGACTATGCGTCCACCATGATACAGAGACGGAGGGCCTACATACCTCTGTTCCTCTTCATGTGGCAACAAAAACTTAAATTCAGAACCCTTTACCTGAGCAAATTGATTGTTCAGTACCCAATGGGGCAGCATACATATGAGTCAATGGAAGAGGCTTGTCAGGACTTTAAAAAATAGGGATATTCTTTCCCACAGTAAGCCTACCTCAGAGAGATTCCTCCACCTATGGGGCTTTCCATGCAGCTGTGCAGGGTCAGCAGAGTCAACAGGCAGCTATTGATTCAGTCAAGAAACTGCTCTCCTAGTTTTCCAGACAAGTATCCTGAGATATTTAGAATACCTAGAACTTTGGAACCCGTGAGTAGCCAGGGAGAGATGTTTCAGCCCGGCACATCTCTGGGCCTCTTGGGGGGGGGACTTGGGACGGGGACATCTACCTTAGGTTGGGCCTCTTACGGGACTCCTGTCTGGTGGTGAAGGGGGACTTGTGGTGCCTCCTCTAGCTGGCCAATCCTAAGTGCAATGTGTTTTGTATGAGAGGACTGGGAGGGACTCTACCCCACATTGAAATACTGCACTTTCAGGGAGTTGGGAGATAAACAGCAATATGGTGTTAGCTGGAGGAGGACTCCGATGGCCTGACTGGGTGGGGGGTGAACCCTTGATGCATCTCCTGTTAAATAGGGAGTCCAGGGGTGTTTTCCCCTAGGCTGTGAATCAGGGATAATCATAGGTGTAAGAGTGATTGGAGAATGAGTACCCATGCATGAGAATCATCGCAAAATATTCTGTGATAGATAGGGCCTAAACATGCTGATTGCCTAGCAGTTGGACTGATGGAGTTAATAAATATAATGAAGGTAGGGGATGGAAGCATTTGGGGAGACTCTCTAGGGGTGCCCCCTCTCACATTCCTCTTGTGATGGATATCACCCACTAAATAGGAAAAGATTAGCTTGCTCTTGAATCAGCCATATCCTTTATCATTACACCGGCTCCCTGAACACACCTGGATCTTGGGGGGTTGGGTTATCTCCTTTAGGGTCCCCTGCATAGTGCAGAGCTTATCAGAGCAACCAAACGTTTCTGTGTGTTGGCTGGCTTGGGGGGTTCTGCATGGGGACCCCATTCCTCTGCCTTGGGGGATGGTGGGGGTGTGTGACTGGGCGGGTGGTCCTTCCTCGTGGGTGCTGTCTTAGGTTTAGGCTGCCACGGAGGAGTCAGACCTGTTCCTTGTCACTCTCCACCCTGGGGAAGGGGTAGAGCCAGGGGGGCTCTTACAGACCTTATGTCGACCTCCCCGATTTTTCTGCTGGGAATATGTGTCCTATTAGGAAATGTGGACTTGGGCTGGGAGAGTAATGAGCATGTGGATTCTGGAGGACTTTCTGATGCTTTTGAATGCTTTATTTTAGAACGGGAACAACCTATGCTGCTTGAGGAACTTTATTGCTCCCTCAGAACACGGGACAGGATCTCCCAAAGCTTTTATTTAATAAGTGGACACTATAAGGACTGCACGTTACTTACTATTTATATTTGTTTATACTAAGGGCCAAAAGCACTAATCTTTTCAATTTTAGCCTTTGATTGGCCCCCTCTTTAGATCAAGATGCCTGGTTGGGGGAGAGATGGTCTTCTAGCGAGGATATGGATGGATCACTGCACTTTTCTTTCCACCCTCTGCCCTTGCGCTTTAAATTCACCCTTCTAACCTACTTTTTCTTATTTTATTTTGTCCTCAACCAGCCTCCATCCCTCCCTTCGATTATGGGGCAAATGGTTCCCCGACGGATACCCCATTGGATAGGTAAATGGATCCTGTGCAGGCATTTGGTATTACTGCCCCTTCCATACTGTACTACACAGGCCCGATATGTGAATGAACACACTTATTCACATATTGGGCCTGTGTAGTAAAGTATGGTCTGTACTCCCATTGGCCCACGCAGTGGACCAATAGGCATACAGACCTTGCTGTATGCTATCAGTCGTCGGACAGCCGGGCGGCATGCAGTCGGGATGTCACCGCCCGCTGCTGAATGAGGGGAGTGCTGGGTGGCGGGGGACCTCAGTGAGTGGGTGGGGAGGGTGGTGTCATTGGTCCACCAGGAGTGGTATCACTATATCCACCCATGTTTAGGCACTGAGGGGGTGCCCACTGGACTGCCAGGGATTTAATTTATGTATGCCCACGATCGGCAATGGAGAGTGGTCCACTGGACCACCAGGGATGTTTATTACTTATGCCCAAAATCAGATGAAGGAGGGTGGTCCACTGGACCACCAGGGATTTAATTTACGTATGCCTGTGATCGGGCGATAGAGAGAGGTCCACTGGACCACCAGGGATGTTCATTACTTATGCCTATAATCGGGCGAAGGAGGGCAGTCCACTGGACCACCAGGTATTGTTATTACATATGCCCGTGATTGGGTGATGGGGGGCACAACACTCACTGGGCAGGGAGCTTGTGGACAGTGTTCTGGGTGGGCGAGTGGCCACCCACAGGCCGGTGGCTGCCTTGTTGCGCCCTGCAATATGGGAGCTCGCCTGTGGGTGGCCAGGATTGCTCCTGGATTTACCAGGCACATCTTTGCACCCCCCCTGAGCTGCGCAAGGTGGAGTTGCGTCAGCATCTGCATGGCACATCCCAGGCTGAATATCGGGATGTGCCGCATTTGCATGGGCACATCTCCCACACTTGCGCCACATACATTACTGATGCACACCGGCACATCAGAAGTTGCATCTTTGAATATCACGCTGTGCATGGTGTAACCTTTTTGAATATCCCATCTTCTATCTTTACACGTTAGCAGGGAATCTTAATATTGGGCAGTGATTTAAATAGTTCTCTAAATCCTGCATTGGACATACCTGGCATCCTCCCGTGCAGACAATGGGACAAAAACTTCTCCACTGCCTATTAAAGGACATTTTCATAGTGGATTGTGGCACTATGCACATCCATCTCAGAGAAAATTATTTTTTTATTCCCCTTCCCCCGGGCATTACTCTAGGCTAGATTATCTGTGTATTACAGGAGAACATAAAGATCTGATCCACCAGGCGGAGATCATGAATATTCATCTTTCTGATCATGTACCAATAAATAAGAGTTGGGGCTGGGGAGACCTAGGAGGACTACATTATGGAAATTCAACCCCTCCCTGCTTAGAGACCCAGAATTAAAGAAATCTTAAAAGCTAAAATTCCAGAGATAATAGCTGATAATGCCTCACCCCAAACTTCTCCGCAATTACTATAGTACACACTTAAAGTGGTGCTCAAAGGACACACAATTTCCTAGAAATATAGAAACATAGACTTTGCCAGCAGACAAGGACCACTTGGCCCACCTAATCTACCCATTTCCCCATCTACTAGATAAGCAGCAGATCCTAGTTGACCAACAGCCTATTTCTTCCTACTTCCCCATAAGAATTGCCTTATGTCTGTCCCATGCATTCTTGAATTATCCCACAGTTTTAGACCTCACAACCTCCTCAGGAAGGCGGTTCCATGTGTCCACCACCCTCTCTGTGAAACAATACTTCTTCACATTGCCCCTGAGCCATCCCCCCTCTATCTTCAAATTGTGTCCCCTTGTTCTTGCACATCTCTTTTTCTGAACTTTCTACCCTCTTGGACTTTGTTGATTCCACTGAGGGACTTAAAAGTTTCAATCATGTCCCCCCTCTGCTTCCTTTCCTCAAGGGTATACATATTAAGCTCCTTTAGTCTCTCCTCATATGGCTTCTCTTGCAGACCCTGCACCATTTTAGTTGCCGTCCACTGGGCTGCCTCCATTCAATGTCCTTGCAGAGATGGGGTCTCCAGAACTGGACACAGAACTCCAGATGGGGTCTCACCAACTGTCTGTACAAAGGGATAACAACTTCCAGTTTTCTGCTAGTGATGCCTGTCCCTATATATCCCAGTATCCCCTCAGCCCTCCCTACTGCCTTCTCACATTGCTTGCTAACCTTAAGGTCATCTGATATGATTACCCACAGGTGCCTTTCCATTTTTGTTGTTGTTATTACCTCCCCTCTATTGTGTACTGTTCCCCTGGGTTTTTGTTTCCCAGGTGCATTAGTTTGCAGTTCTTTGCATTGAATCCAAGCTACCATACTTCTGTAACCATTCCACCAACCTTGCTAAGTTCCTTCTCATCCTTTCCACCCCACCCTTGCGTATCAACCCTGTTGTAGATCTTTGTGTCATCTACACAGAGACATACTTTTCCTTCCAGTGATTTGTTAAAAAGGGTAGTCAGTGGTGTCACTAGTTCTCCCCTTAATTCATTTAGAATTCTGAGGTGAATCCCATCAGGCCCCATTGCTCTGTCCACCTTTAGTTTTAGGAGTTCTTTCAGAACCCTTTCTTCTGTGAAAGGACTAGGATAGACCCCCTGTATCTAGAGTGCTTCTGTTAATTGGATTAGGTACCTCCCCCTCCTCCTCTTATGTGAATACTGAGCAGAAGTATTCATACAGTATCCCTGTTTTTCCGCTGTCCCTCTCTGCCCACCCACCCACCGTCCATTCTATTCAGCCTTATTATTCCTCCCTTTGTCTTTCTATGCTCCCTAATGTACATATAAAAGGTTTTATCCCCTTCTTAACTGAGTTGGCTATCTTTTCCACAGTTTGGGCCTTTGCCATGCTGACTGACTTCCCTGCTTCCTACTGCCTTAACTGGTACAGTTCTCTGTCTAGTTCCTTCTGTGTTTCTTTATACTTCCTAAATACTATATTTTTCTCCCTAACCTTCCCCACCACCTATTTTAAGAACCACAGTGGCTTTTTCTTTCATTTTGATTTGTTTATTCACTGCACACAAAGGCTTGTTACCTCTATGATGGCAGTTTTGATGTTTCCCCATTGTTGCTCCATCCCTCCTTCTTGCCTGTTTGCTAGTGCTTTTCTAAGGCACTCTCCCATTTTGCCAAAGTCAGCCCTCGTGAAGTCCAGTACCCTTACTTTTGTATGGCTTGACTCTGCAGCTGAGTTTTATTATGAACCACACTGTTTGGTGGTCACTTGTTCCCAGATGGCTACCCACTTCTAGATCTGAGATCCCCTCAATGTCCCCATTTGAGAGTATGAGGTCTAAGATTGCTCCCTCCTGAGTGGGTTCCAACACTAGCTGTCTGAGGCATGCTCCCTGCAGGGCATCGAGAATGGCCCTACTCTTGGATGTGGCTGCAGCAAAGGTAGTCCAGTTAACATCTGGCATATTCAGGTCCCCCATCAACAATATTTCCCCTTTTTTATCTGCCATCCTAAGGATGCCTTCTATCATAACCTTGTCCATTCCCTCCTCCTGAAATGGATGTCTGTATACAACCTCCGTTCAGATCGTGGTGCCATCTCCAGTCTCTAAGGTGACCCACAGTGCCTCCTCTCCTCCCTGTTTACTCTTTTGTTCGATTGCTTTTATCCCTTTCCTTACACAGAGAGCCACTCCTTCTTCTCTTCTACCCTCCCTCTCTCTCCTGTAGGTTGTGCACCCTGGTATGTTAACATCCCAGTTATGGTTCTTTGTGTACCATGTTTCTGTGACTGCCGGGATATCCAGGCATCCCTCTTCCATCAAGACCACCAGTTCAGAGAGCTTGTTGCCCAGACTATGGGCATTGGTACTAATTACCCACCATTTCTTGATGGCCTAACCCCTTTTTGCCCCCATGCAACTAGGAAAAAGAAACAGAGCAAAGCCCTCTAGAGACCTCGAAAAATAACTAAATGATCTACAAGAACACCACATGCTAAGTGATCCCAGTATTATGGAGCAGCTGGCATGGACCCAACAAGAAATTCAGCAGCTTCTAATGGCCCATAGTGAGCTGACTTTAGCATGGTTATACCAGAAATATTATGAGGGGCGTTTCAGTGCAGCTCACGTATTAGCATAGTGATTACAAAGAAAAATTCAGATCAATGCAGTCCCTAAATTAAAAAAAAATCCCAGAACAGGCCTAATTCAATACTCAACAGAGCAAATATTAGACTGTTTTTAACAATATTATCAGAAATTATACCAAGCTCTGCCTGCACTAGATTTGCGGTACCTTTCCTCCTTTCTTTCCAGTCTAAAATTACCTACCCTTACCAGTACTCAGAAAGACAAATTGACTGCCCCCATTTCTCCTTTAGAACTTGTAAGTGTAATCAAAAATTTAAAGAATGGGAAAAGCTCTGGCTCTGATGGTTTATGGGGCAGAATTTAATAAAGGTACTGTAGGCTTGATACATAACTCCCTTCTTTCTGCCATGCAAGCCAGTCACACTACGGAAGACTATCCCAATTCCTGGTGGCAAGGGTCTATTTCCACAGTCTTGAAACCTCAGAAACCCTCCCATCTGTGTGAATCATATAGGTCCATCTTTGTTCTTAACCAGTACAACAAAATGTACATGAGCATATTGGCACGTAGAATAGATGCTATTATTCCGACACTGATATACCCTGATCAATCTGGCTTTATTGAAAACTGACAGACTGTGGATAATATTAAATACACTCTGTTCATAACTGAATATGCTCAGTCCACCTTTACCTCTTTGTTGATCCTTAGTTCAGATACACAGACTGCATTCGATTGGGTATCATGGAGTATTTTTGCATTGCACCCTTGCTCAGCTTGATTTCCCACTCCAGTTATTGGATAATATTAAAGGCCTTTATACTAAACCGGAGGCGGTGGTGAAGATTAAAAGATTCTATTCTTCTTAATTTCCTCTTCAGCAAGGTACCCGCCAGGGGTGCCCCTTATCACCCTATTTATTTGCCCTATGCACAGAACCCTTGGCACAATACTTGAAACAAATGGAACAACTTATAGGCTATACTGTGAATGGTACTCAGCACAAATTGGCATATTATGCCGACATCCTGCTACTTTATATGACGCACCCAGAATCTTCTCTCTCTGCTTTACAGGAAGGACTGGCCCTGATACAGCGTGTCTCCAGGTTATAAAATCAACCAGGACAAGTCAGCGGTTATTAGAATACAACAGTCCATCCCTCAGGTTATTCAGGACACATATCCCTTTTAAATGGAATCATCCTTATATCACTTATTTAGGTATTCGTCTCACTCCGGATATCTGGAAAATATATAAGTTGAACTATGACACTCTATATTTGCATGCACAGGATGACTTGAAGCGCTGGGCACATCTCCCCATCTCCTTCATGAATCGTATCCACTCAATGCAAATGATTGCCCTCTTGAGGATTCTATATCTCATCTAGAATATCCCACTCTTGATCCCACAAATAGATATACTTTTTTAGAATAAACTGATTTCTGGCTATTTATTGGGGGGGGGTGGGCAAAAGTCATCTCGCCATTAGGAAACTAACTCTCCCCAGGGATAGAAGTGGGTTGGCCCTTCCAGCTCTGTATAATATTCAACAGCGACTATATTGACACATCTGGCCCAATGGTTACTGCCTTTGTCAGATTCTCTGAGTTGGATACTCATTGAACGTTCCCTGATGAATCTCCCCTTAATGATAGACCTGCTATTTCAGCCCAGATTACTCTTGGTTACTAGGAGATGTTCAATGTTCACCAAAGCTATGCTGCATGGTTGGATGAGATTTTTGAAATGCTCAGAAAACTAATTTGGGGCCAAATGGTTGGTTATACCCTGGATTAATCCAGGGTTTCTCCCTTCAGGTTTGGACAGGGGGTTCAAAAGATGATGGAGCCTGTGGCTAATACATACCTTCCAATTGTATAATAAGGGAATCTTTAAAACATTTCAGCAGCTTCAGGCTGAATTTTCTCTGCCAAGGCAAGATCTCTTCAGCTATTTACAAATGCACCACTTCCTAAATACAGATTTGGGTCTTGACACATCTAACCTCTCCTCTCCACCTTATTCATTTTACTTACCCAGTTGATAGGTGATCCTTGTCCATGACACCTACTATCTCTTTTTTTAAAAAGCTATATTTCAGTCTCCAACCAGTGACATGGACAATATTCAAATTAATTGGGAAGCTGAATTAATGACAACTCTAACGCCAAAAGACTGGACACTTATTTGGCACCGCCAATGCCAAACGACAAACTCCTACTACTGGAGAGAGTTCCCATGGAAAGAAGCGATAAGTTTTTTTCGAATACCTCAGATCATGGCCAAACACTTGGTGCAGAAAGATCTTCCTGCTGGAGGGGTTGTAACTGTGAGGTAGCAACAAACTCCCACATTTTTTAGTTTTGTCAGGTGCTTACCCCTTTCTGGAGGGAGGTAGAAAGTATCGTGAAATGGCTGTTTCCTGACCTGGAAACCCTAACCCCAGAGCTAGCTCTTTTGCTCCAAATACCTAACCAAATCTGGAGCACTCATAAAATATATTCGATTATTATATTACCAGCAGTGGCAAAGAAAGTCATAACTGGATTATAGCTGCATCCAACCCCTCCAGAAATATCACAATGGGAAACTCCAATATATGACATATATAAAATGTAACACCTTACAGCCAGATTACAGAATAAAATTCCAAACTTGATTAACAGATGGACACCTTGGTTTCTCATAATTTTGGAGAGTCATCCAGAATTTGGACCCTGAAAGCTAGGGGTTGGGACATGGTGTCATCCGATGTTACTTAAAATCTTTCCAGAGAATCTCAACAGGCTTTGATCTTTTTACAAATAGGTCTGGCAGGCTCTTCACAGACTACCTTCTTTTTCCTTAGGACAAGCTTAAGCTAATAAATGACAAGTTACAGAATATCAAAATAGAGGGGGACTGTTCTATCCTCATGATATTAGAATATAGCTGGTATCCAATCCATTATTGTTTCTGTTGTTTTAAATGCAGACTTAATGGCCGGCCCGGTGGTGCTGAGGGTTGAGGCACTGGATGCCACACCTCGCACCACACTGGCGACCCAGGTTCGGGAATGGACTCGGGCCGCCGGTGGTTGGCAGGGGAGAGGAAGGATTGACCATCCCATGACTGCTCTCTTTCCTCTGGGGAGGGCTGGAGCACTGCAGTGCACTGTAGCGACAGCTGATGGAGGCTGGCGGTGCAGTAGCAGGCAATAGAAATAAGGGGGAGAGCACGGCAGGCGTCGGCACGTAGTGCTCTGACACCATTGCATGTCCGGCTCTCGAGGAACACAAAAAAATCAGGCAGAAAATGATGCAGTGCAATCTCTGTGGCTGATGGTCACACCCGGCGTCCCCCGGTACCTGAGAGGATCCTGCATACAGGGTGTGTGAGCGATTAAAGGCCAGCCCTGTGGGGGTGCCAGACCAGGCCCAGGGGTTGTGGGTTTCAGCGGCTGGATATTGCGAGGGATCCACTCCACAGGAAGCAGCAGAAATAGAGATGTGATAAAAAAATAAATGCTGACTTAACTACAAACAATATATATGAAAGCTGCTACTGTTTATCTTGAATTGTTTTATTAGCTCTGCATAACGGTTGTGTGTAAGATTTTACCTTGTATACACTCTCCATGTGTCCTGAAAACCTAAAATAAAATAAAAAGTCAAAAAAAAAAAAAAAAAAAGATATCATAACTCATCTGGGCTATTCTGAGTAAATATTTTGTAAACTGTAAAAGCAGGACCCTACAGCAGAACCCAACTGAATAGCAGATGTTTAATTTAAGCTGATCTGTCCTGGGAAACTACATCCAGATCACCCATCTTGTAACTGTTTGATATATTACGAGTGGTCTAGTGGTCCCACCCCCATAAGGGCATCTGACCTCCTCCCAACTCACCCTCTGAGGCACCCCCCAGCCCTGGTCACATAATGCAAACTGCAGTAATAGTGATGACTGGCACAGCTGTCTGCTCACCACCTCAACTGGCTTCAATTTGATGGTCTCTGAGCAATTACAAGTATTGTAAAAACACCTGTGCCTACTGTACTATGATAACTTGCTGGCAATCAGACAGTGGCCAGCCAAGGTGATAAGTAGAGGGCTGTGTAGGTCACTGTCACTATTGCCGCACTTTGTCTTAGGTGATGTGAGTGGGAGGGAGAGTTCTGAGCAGGTGGGTTGACAAAGGATCAGATTCCCTTATAGGGGGACCACTAGACTACCAGGAATATACAAGAGAGCCATAGGATGGTCAATTGGGGTGCAGGAACCACTACGCCACCAGGAATATTCGAGTCAACTACAGAACAGGTTATCAGGGGGTTGGAGACCACTAGACTACCAGAAATATTCAAGGCAGTCATAGGACAGTCAATCGGGGGTACAGGAGCCACTACACCAACAGGAATATTTGAGACAGCTACAGGACAGGTGAATGTGGGGAGTGGGAGACCACTAGACCACAAGGAATATATAAGACAGCAGAATGGGAAGGCCACTCACCCTCTGAGGCACCCCCCAGCCCTGGTCACATAATGCAAACTGCAGTAATAGTGATGACTGGCACAGCTGTCTGCTCACCACCTCAACTGGCTTCAATTTGATGGTCTCTGAGCAATTACAAGTATTGTAAAAACACCTGTGCCTACTGTACTCATGATAACTTGCTGGCAATCAGACAGTGGCCAGCCAAGGTGATAAGTAGAGGGCTGTGTAGGTCACTGTCACTATTGCCGCACTTTGTCTTAGGTGATGTGAGTGGGAGGGAGAGTTCTGAGCAGGTGGGTTGACAAAGGATCAGATTCCCTTATAGGGGGACCACTAGACTACCAGGAATATACAAGAGAGCCATAGGATGGTCAATTGGGGTGCAGGAACCACTACGCCACCAGGAATATTCGAGTCAACTACAGAACAGGTTATCAGGGGGTTGGAGACCACTAGACTACCAGAAATATTCAAGGCAGTCATAGGACAGTCAATCGGGGGTACAGGAGCCACTACACCAACAGGAATATTTGAGACAGCTACAGGACAGGTGAATGTGGGGAGTGGGAGACCACTAGACCACAAGGAATATATAAGACAGCAGAATGGGAGGGCCACTCACATATGTTAATGGCCCGTAATGGACATGCAAATGGCCATAGCACCTTTCATGCCCAAAGGGTCATTGCTATGTTGGGGTAAATATGACCCACAGGAGCCCTGCCATGATCCCATTTGATCCATGCTACCTCCATTGCTTTCCTGACAGCCATGTTTGGTCTGGGCCTGTGTCAGTGTAGTGCAAAGTCACTATACCAGCAAGCCCCATATTTGGACAGTTTGTACTTTCCAATTGCAGTGAGCTAATTGTCTGAATATTGCCCCTAGGCAGGCTGTGTGTAAACTGCCACAGACTGCACATGGCCAGCTCTGAATATGGGAGCCTATACTCAGCCCAGTGGAACCCAAAGTCCATGAAACAATGGCTCATGGGGGTAAGAAAGAATTGCCTATAGCCTCAAGATGTTGCTGTTCTAACTGGTAACAGCATTAAAGCCAACATGTTTGGCACAGACTTATGCTTGTTTATGTGGACAGCAAAACATACATAGCATTACTACGTCAGCAGCCAAATGTTTTGTTTAATACAAAATAGAAAAATATCACACAAGAAGATGCATAGGAGAGAATATGAGAAGTCAAAGCAGAGCAGTGTATTCATCTCCAGGGCCCGTGCTATCACAACTGCATAATTAGGCACCACCATTGGACAGGTAACAGCTAAGTGTAATACCAGTTTAATGTCAATAGTTATTCTATCTTACTGTTTACATGTTTGTTTAAAGTACAAAACAGAGGAGACTCTTGAATACAGTACCTTACAAGTCCTGGAGGGAAGACAGCCATTAGACACAGGCGCCAATAAAACTGTCACTTCATTATCAATCAAACAGTGTTTCCAAATAAACTCCTTACAAATGCAAATAAAGTGTAACCACCCAAATTCTCCCACAGGATTGTCAATACAAAACCTGGACAGAGGGTTATATGATCTTTGCTTAACTTAGTAGGGAAAGTAACTTTAACTTCGCAAACAAACAGATTTACAAAAAAATAAGACTTCCTGTTTTTACTCAATTGAAGGCTCATCACACTGACTGTCTGCTTGACCCAGCCCAGTGACCCCACTGCCACAAGCCGAAACCTGATCTCAAATCACCTTGTGCTTGCCTGTGAAGGAATTCAGCAGAGGACCTATAAAATAAAGTCCCCTTACAGCTGTGCTTCAAGACTGTGCAGTTGCTGATTTAAGACTGCTGACTAGAGAACTACATAAACAAGCATTTGTCAATGCCAAATGTTTGCTTGCTGGTATTAGCATTTGAAATGCAGGAGTTAGACCGATGTAGAATAGGAATGACAGTGAAGTATGGAAGTTCACACCAACCCCACCTCCATCTTGTAGAGATGGAGAGGCATTGGGGTAAGTGCTTGGGTTGTCGCCCATGACAGTCATGCCATGTCACCTCACCGTGTTCTGCAGACAGTGACATGTGTTGAGGTGTGCCTTAGGGTGTTTGGCTGTACAGTGACCCCATTCCACACAGACATATGCTGAAATGGGTGCATCATAGGAGAATGGGGTGAAGTGTGGGGCTGAAGAGTACAAGGTACACCTTGATGGCTGTCAGTGGCTGAGGGGGGTGGAGGTGGGATGGCATGCATAGTAGAGTAGGCAATCCAAAGGCGCAGCCTAATTCCTGTCCATCTATATAGGGTAGGATGTGATGGTTAGAAACCCTAATGCCTCAGGCGTTTGCTGTTATTTATAGTACAAATGTTCAACATGGCCTTTTTGTGACCCCACCTCATGAAAGCATTGGGGACCTCTTCTCATGAAGAGTGGCAGTGTGATTTTGTCAACGTGTCCCAAACATTGACTTCCAACAGCGACAGTACCATTCTGTGCCACATGTACAAAAACACAGATTGAGCAGAATGTGAAGAATGGCAGCTGTGCCATCAATAGGGAGGTGTGAAGGGTGGCAATGTTGAAAATATGTAGTGGGAATATTAAAAATGCATGCACTTCTGAGCATACATGGCAAGTGCACAAAGCATGCAAATAACACAGTCATTTTATGGACTGTCATGACCAGATTTTCAATTTAGGCATTTTACGACTTCTGCTCATGAAGAGTGTCACTGTGATTGTGTTAATGTGCCCTGAACACTGATTTCCCACAGCAACCACGGTATTCCACGCCAGAAGTGCAGAAACACATTTTGGCCAGGATGTGATAAATGACAGCTGTACTGTTCATAAAGAGGTGTGTAAAAATGGCAATGTTGAAAATCTGGAGTGAAAATATTACAAATGTGTGAAGTTATGAGTGTGAGTACAAACGCACACTCGTAATACAGTCATTTAATGGAGTTCCATCACCAAATTTTCAACATAGGCATTTTAGGACCTCTGCTAATGAATAGTGTCACTGTAAAATTTGCAATGTGTCCCAAACAGTGATTTCCAACAGCAATGGCACCATTGTGCACTGGAAGTGCGAAAACACATATTGGCCAGAATGTGAAATATGACAGCTGTACTGTTCATAAGGAGGTGCGGAAAAATGGCAATGTTGAAAATATGGAGTGAAAATAATGCAAATGTGTGAAGTTATGAGCGTGAGTGGAAACTGCATAAGGCACGCTCGTAACACGTCATTTTATGGACTTTTGTCACCAAATGTTCAACATAGGCATTTTAGCACCTCTGCTAATGAACAGTGTCACTGTGATTTTTGTAATGTGTCCCAAACACAGATTTCCCAAAGCAACCGAGCTGTTCTGCGACGGAAATGCAAAAAACACATTTTGGCCAGGAAGTGAAACATGACAGCTGTACTGTTGATACGGAGGTGCAGAAAAATGGCAATGTTGACAATGTGAAGTGAAAATATTGCAAATGTGCAAAGTTACGAGCGTGTGTGAAAACTGTGCAACGCATGCTCTTAACACAGTCATGTCAGGGACTTTTCTCACCAGATTTTCAACATAGGCATTTTAGGACCTCTGTTAATAAACAGTACCACTGTGATTGTCGTATGTGTCCTGAACACGGATTTCCCACAGCGACCGCGCTATTCTGCGCCAGAAATATGAAAACACATTTCAGCCAGGATGTGAAAAATGACAGCTATTCTGTTCGTAAGGAGGTGTGAAAAAATGGCAATGTTAAAAATGTGGAGTGAAAATCTGGCAAATGTGCGAAGTTATGCGTGTGCATGGAAACTGCGTAACACATGCTCATAACACAGTCATTTTATGGACTTTTCTCACCATATTGGCAACATAGACATTTTAGGACCTCTGATAATGAACAGTGTCACTGTGGTTTTTGTAATGTGTCCCGAACATGGATTTCCCACAGTGACCGCGCTATCTTGTCCAGAAGTATGAAACCACATTTCAGCCAGGATGTGAAAAATGACAGCTTTTCTGTTCATAAGGAGGTGCAAAAAAATGTCAATGTAAAAAATCTGGAGTGAAAATATTGCAAATGTATGAAGTTATGTGCATGCGTGGAAACGGCACAACGCACCCTCGTAACACAGTCATTTTAAGGACTTTTGGCACTAAATTTTCAACATAGGCATTTTATGACCTCTGCTAATGAACAGTGTCACTGTCATTTTCATAATGTGTCCTGAACATGGATTTCCCATAGCGTCCGTGCTATTCTGTGCTGGAAGTGCGAAAACACATTTCAGCCAGGGTGTGAAAAATGACAGCTGTACTGTTCACAAGGAGGTGTGAAAAAATGCCAATGTTGAAAATCTGGCATAAAAATATTGCAAATTCATGAAGTTACTAGCATGCGTAGCAACTGCACAACGCACACTCGTAACACAGTCATTTTTTGGATTTTTTCAACCAAATTTGCAACATAGGCTTTTTGAGAGCCCTCCTCATGAACACTGGCACTGTCATTTCATTAATCAGTCCTGATGGGTCATTCAACGCAGTGACCATGAAATCACCTTTTGAGGCCAATTAATGCCATGACAGTGACAGAATTCATGAGGAGGGGTCCCAAAAACCCCAAGTTGAAAATTTGATGCCAAAATTCCCAAAAATGCCCGAGATATGCATCAAAGTTTAAAAAAACCCTTTTATTCCGTTATATAGCTTACTGGCATTTCCTCAGTTCGCGGTTGACTTTGAAGAGTGCAGACGTGCTCCTGGTCCACTGAAGATCGTCACACCAGACTCTGGAGGCAAGTATGGGGTGAGGAGGGTGTGGGGAGGCAGGATGCACAGTGGGTGATTGCGGGTTGTGGGCAGGGAGACTGCAAGGGACCATTTCCTTTGTTCACAGGTGAAAAAAAAACAGAAGACATCGCGGGACAGTTTTTTGTTTAACAGGGGAATTTGGCACCCTGGAGTGGGCTCCCAGCATGCCAACTGACTGTTGGGGGGCACTTGTAGCCAATGGGCAGTGGGTACCCCCATCGGCACAACAGCGTGGGGGGCACAACAGCCGAGGGGGATTGAGCACCCCCTTGGCAGTACTTACTGTAGCTACTCTTTGGGGGGGAACTTATGCCAATGGGGAGTGGGCTCCCTCGTTGGCACATCCACCTGGGAGGGGGGACATAATGCCAATGAGGAGTGAGCTCCCCTGTCAGCAACTGAAATCGCACCCGAGGGATGCAAGCCGATGGGGATTGGGGCCCCCGTCAGCAAAAACACGCTGTGTGGGGAAGGGCACATGCTGCCAAGGGGGATTGGGCACCCCCTCAGCACTGGGGCCATTTGATATTGTTTGTCAACATGGCAGCAAGGCACCGCCATGTTCACAAACAATATCACACTAGCAATGTTCCACCCAGTAATGATGGGTCGCTCCCTCATTGTTGCAATTCACTGATGCTGCAATGATGAGGCTGCCCGTGATCGCTGCGGCCAAAATGTTACAACTTGGTGCAACTTCTGGAAGCCAGTGTCATCAGCACAATGTGCCTCCATTGGTGCACCATGGCCAAGCCCCAAAATGCTGTGTCTCCCTTGGCTGCTACACTGCCGTGCCTCCCTAACCCGTTTCTCTCCTAAGCTGTCACATAATGTTTCTTAAGCATGCACGCAAGCAAACATGAAAAACATCATTGAAGACTTTAAGAAGTACAGGAGCACTACACTTCTGCCAACAAGGTATTGTTTAAATAAAAATGCATAACAAGAGGGTTTAGGAGTTCTGCAAGACTAAAACAAGCTGCCTGTTCTGTTTACATGCCATTGATTGTAATTTGAGCTGGAAGGAGAATGCTACTGTACATGTAGGAAAATAACTCTTTCTTTCCCCCGTTAGTGTAGTGATTTCAGGTAGAGAAAAGATTGTGGCTCAACTCCAAAACTGTGCTTCGGAAGGAGTCTGAAGTGCCTTTTTTTCCCCCAAGTGATAGAAAGACATCTACAGGGCTCTATCCCCTGCAGCTGTAAAACTGTGACTTATGTGTATGTCCATGGTAGCAGAGGAAAGCTACACCACTTTGAATCCTTCTCTAATCACTTGGAAGAAGCATGACTGCATGGCCCTCTGAGCACAGATAAAGGAAGATTTCCTCAAGAAAGAGTTTCTGCTTTTTGAGAACTTTCCTAAAGAGTTTTCTGGAAGAAACATTCCTTATTCTGAAGCTTAAGACATGAAGAACAGAATGATGCTTTCTTTTTCTGAAAATGTTGCTGAGAACTAATGTTATAATTATTTTTAGCTTATCTAGGAAAATATTTGTCTCACAGACATGAGAGACACTTTGAAAGATTTATTTTAATGAACTGAGTTTGGAAATATTTTTGAAGACTGCATCTTATTGCATTCAAAAGTAATATGAAACAATATGTCTGGACTGAAAAAATCACACAAGTGTGGGTGGAGGTGGAGTTTCAGGAGGAAACAAATAGCCATCCCACCTCATTTGCAAGAACCAATGAGAACTGGGGATGATATCAGAGCAAGATTGTGACATTGCTCTGAACCACAGGTGATAAAAGTTAGTGACTAAAGGGGCTGGCACAATTTTTCAAATCCTGATGCAGTGAAAACCTCTTTCGCTCAAACCTGCATCTCATGGTGGAAAGCAATGTTCCCGACAAAACGCTGGACTGATTTTCTGAATTTGCTAAGAGAAGCCATGTGTTTCTTTCTTGTTTACAACAAAATAGACTTTCTGGTCCACATGCAGTGATGTCAGGAAGAACTTCCAACAACCATGCTGAGCTGAGCCAAAGACTATAGCAGACTGAACAAAGAGTTGTGCCGTCCAGGAGAAGAATAATTCTCATCAAGATTCTGAAGTTAAGAAGGAAACACATACTCTACAGCTAACCAGAGGTTTTGAGTATTGTTTTAAATAATTTTGTAATATTCTAATTGGGCTTAACTGGGAGGTTTGCACAGGAAAGATAATTTCTTAATTACTAGAACTTGTGTGTATAGTAGAAGCTTAAATCTAGATAATGACATATAAACATTTTTGCCACAGAAAAAGTATTTGAATATGTTACCCAGAGAAGTTTTGAAATGCTAGTAAGACAAAGTTGTTTGAAATCTTTATGCAAGAAAGAACAGTTTAGACTGTTTATGTAACTCAATTTTTTTGAATTACCTACAAGGGAATCTTATGGTTATGAAGTATACGTAAAACACAATATGATACAATTTACAAAAGTTGCCAAACTTGCATGTGTATTCTTTTGTTATGTTTGTTTTCTGAAACATTTGATGTTTTATATGTATGCTGCTTTTTACAGTGGTTACAATGTTTTATATCTGTGCAAGTTATTAGAAACAAGTTATCTTGTACATGGAAAAATTAAATCTATTTCAATATGCCTAAAGGATGTGACAGAAATGCTATTCATCTTTATCTAGAACTATTTTATACAGTGGGCTGTAAAGTAAGGTTTGAGCCAGTCTTACATTATTTATAATGCTTTATGCATATTTTATGACACAGGGCTGAAGCGCTGAGTGCCCATAATAAGTAATTGATATTCCAGTCAATTGTTCTGACAAGGTCCAGTGTGGATCTCTCCCAAGTTGGTTCAAAGACACCCTGGGCCATGAAGCCATTCTGAAATGCATCCAGCAGGACATGTTAGACACATAAACACATAGAAGTTGTCAGCAGATAAGCATCTTTTGGCCCACCCAGTCTAACCTATTACCCCCTCCTCAGTCTTCAGGATGCCCTGGTATTTTTAAATCCTGTGACAGTTGTAGCCCTCACCACTCCCTCTCGTAGGCCATTCCAAGCATCCACCACCCTCTCTGTAAAAGGTACTTCCTCACATTAACCCTGAGCCTTTCCCCTCTAACATCATACTGTGCTCCATTGTCCTTGACCATCTCTTATTCTGGAAGATGCTCCCTTCCAGTACTCTCTTTATACCAGTGAGGTATTTAAATGTCTCAGTCATATCATCCTTCTCTCTCCTTATCTCCAGGGAATACACATTGAGGTCCCTCAGTCTTTCCTCATAGGTCTTACCATGTAAGCCTGCACCATTCTAGTTGTCCCACTCTGCATCACCTCCACCCTGTCTGTATCTTTAATGAGACGGGGCCCCCAGAACTGTATGCAGTACTCAAGGTGGAGTCTTACCAGTGTCTTACACAGTGGTAGTATTACCTCTCTCTTTCTACTAGTGATAACCCTTCCCTATGCATCCAAGCATTCTGCAAGCCTTTCATACTGTCCTGTAACACTGTCTAGCCACTTTTTGGTCATATGAGATGATAACTCCCAAGTCTCTTTTCTACCTCATGACTGTCACTACTTCAGCTCCCAGTTCGTATGTTCCTCCCAGGTTCTTGTGCCCTACATGAATGATCTTGCACTTCTTTGTATTGAATCCTAGCTGCCAAACTCTAGACTATTTCTTCAGTTTCTTAAGGTCCTCCATCATTCTTTTAACCCCCCCCCCGTCCCGGGTCACACTATTGCAGATCTTTATATGATCTGCGAATGGGCATAACTTCTCCTCCAGCCCCTCCTCAATACCACCAATAAAGACATTGAAAATGACTGGCCATAGCACAGACCCCTGCAGCACCCCACTTGTCATCCTTCCCTCGCTGGAGTGTACCCTGTTTAACACCACCCTTTGGCTCCTGCCAGCAAGCCAGCTCTTCACCCATTGTACTATTTTAGGACCAACCCTAAGGCTGCACACATTTGTTTAACAGCCTTCTATGTGGGATGGTGTCAAAGGCTTTTCTGAAGTCCAGATAGGCCATGTCCACCGCCCCACTCTGATCCACCACCTTTGTCACACAATCAAAAAACACTATCAGCTTTGTTTGGCAGGACCTTTCTTCTGTGAATCCATGTTGTCTGGGGTAGTGCAGCTGACTCATTGCAAGGAATTCAACTATCCTTTCTTTCAGCAGTTGTTCCATTACCTTGCCCACTACAGAAGTCAGACTGACCAGCCTATAATTTCCAGTCCCCTCCCCATTACCACTCTTGTGGAGTGGGACCATATCAGCTCACTTTTCAGTCTCCTGGTACCTCATCTGTTTCTGGTGATAGGCTGATCGGTGCCATTAGGAGGGCAGCCAGCTGTTCCCTGCACTCACTTAGTAACCTGGGGTACACTGCATCCAGACCAATTGTCTCATCCACCCTTAGCTTTTTTGAACTCATTCAGGACTCTTTCCACCATGAAGGAGATTGTGTCCACCTCCCAATCCTTTATGCCCTTGATCTGCAGCTCCAGCCCTTTCCCCACTGTCTCCCCTCGGTGAATACGGAGCAAAAGTACTTGTTTAGTATGTCTGCTTTTTGTCTGTCCTCCTCAACTTAATTCCCCCTCCCCTTTTAGTCTTACTATACATCCTTTGGTTTTCCTCCTTTCATTAATGTAACTAAAAAGTTGTATCCCCTTTCTTAACTGACCTGGTTATACTCTCTTCTGATAACACTTTTTCCCTCCTAACTGCCCTCCGTGCATCCCTTTGTCTCTACTGGTAACACTCCCTATCCTTCTCCTTTTGTGTTCCTTTGTATTTTCTAAAGGGTAGCTTTTTAGCCCTTACCTTCTCCACCACCTCTCCAGTAAATCATATTGGCCTCCTTCTCCTCCTGCACTTGCTGACCTGCCTAACACTGAGTTTAGCAGCTTTTTTTATTCCCTCCCTTATTGCCGCACACACTTCTGCTACTCCCCCCATTCTCCCATCCCTGCCAGGGCATCCCAGAGGCCTTTTCCTCATTTTTATTAAGTCATCCATCCCGAAGTCCATGACCCTTGTTTCATGCCCTGTCAAAACTGCAACAGCAAATACACTCACTCAAAAACTGGGCAGTCATTGGAGTTAATTTATATAATCTAGCATAGTTTGGGACTGCAGTTTTGTACTCGGTGTGTGGTTTGGTTATTGACTGCACTGTTTTTGACCAAGCATATTTGGCATAGCGCCTCTTTATTTTGGTGTGGCTAGACTCCGGCCAAATCATTGTATTAAACCTCACCATCCTATGGTTACTGGTCCCCAGGTGGTCGCCACCTCTGTGTCGTCAACAGAGTCCCCTTTGTTAGTATGAGATCTAGTACCACACCCTCCCAGATGGGATCCATTACAAGCTGCCTAAAGCAAACTCCCAGCAGAGAGTTCAGGATGTCCTTGCTCCTTGAGGTTGCTGTAGTTGGTAAACTCCAACCCACATCCAGTAGACTGAAGTCTCCAACCAGCAACAACTCTTCCTTGCTAGCTATCTTTTGTCTTGCATGAAACATATCCATATCCACTTCCTCTCCCTGCATGGGAGCTCTGTATTTCACCCCAAATGCATAACTGACCCTTTCCTTTTTTCTAGGGCAACCTACAGCACCTCCACCACACTCAGGTCTCCCATGTATTTCTGCAGCTTTTATGTTGCCCCTTACATAAAGAGCTGCTCCTCCCTCCTTTCTTCCTACCCTGTCCTTTCTAAACAGAGTAAAATCATGAAAAACCACATCCCAATCCTGATGCTCATTGTACCATGTTTCTGTGATGGCCACTAGATCTGGGTCCCTCCCCTATGGTGGCTTCCAAGCCTGCTACTTTGTTGCCCAAGCTACAAGCAATCATATGCATGACTCTCCGTATGTTAGTGCCTCTCGTGGTACCATCCCCAGTTTTAATCTTTGTCCCCCTTGCGGGGGAGTGCCCACTAGGTCCCCTTCCATCTTTTCATCCCTCTTTTCCTCCCTAGCCTCATACTCCCCGTTATCAGCTTAACTACAAGACCATGTCCATGTATCCTCTCAGCTTCTCCCTTAGGACTCTAGACCCTACCTCATTTAAGTGCAATCTATCCTTAGAATAAAACTCTTCATCCACCCACCTGCTCCCCCACCCTCCTAGACTAACAAACCCCTCTACTTAGTACCAGTTCCTTAGCCATATATTAAAATCCTCTATCCTCCCTTTATTTTGTACTGGCACTGGGGACTGGAATAACCTCAGTCCTCAGAGAAGGTCAGTGAGCTTGCTTTCCACTTGCAATGCCCTGCCAACTCCCTGAACCTACTTCCTTGTGCAGAAGGTCAGTGGCATTTTGCAATCCACCCCAGGTAGACCAAAATCCCCCATAATTACTACTTCCCCTTACTGGTCATTTTGGTGATTTGGGTCCTTAGTACCCTGTCCAAATCCTCTTTCTGGGAGGGTGGCCTGTAGACCAGCCTCAAACTTAGTTTCTTCCCCCTAGTGGATTGTGTCTGTACCCACAGTGCTTCAGTCTTACCCTCCACCACTTTTTCTCTGGTACAAGTTATTCCTTCCTTCTCATACAAGGCCATACACACACCCTTCCTGCCCCCTATCATTCCTGTATAGCTTATACCCTGGTGCTGTGAGGTCCCAGTCATGGTTTGGAGTGGCCCACGTCTCTGTGATGACTGCTATGCCCACCTCATCCTCTGCCATCAGTGACTGCAAATCTGCCATTTTGTTTCTCAGGCTTCTGGTATTCAGAAGCACCACCCTCCACCTTGACTTGGTACCCCTTTCATTCTGATCTGCTCCCCATCACCATCCTCCTCCTCCTCCAGTCCCCCACCCCAACTTACACCCATCTTGTCCACCTTCTCCCCATCCTGTGTTGATTGGGGAAGGCCTATCAACGTTCACCTCTGATGACTAAGGGTGCTTTCCACCCTGCTACCTGCATCCTTTCAATTTAAATTGAGGTTGTTCCCTATGTCCTCCTTCTGCTTGCCCTTCGTGACCTTGTACCTTGCCTACTCAGATGCAGTCTGTCTGGTGCATAGAGGTCTATGTTATCCCCATTTCCTCCATAGACCCTAAAAGCCCATACTTATTTCTACACTGCCCCCTAAGCCATCCACTGAATTCTTCTGTACATGCTTTCCTTGGTGTACCAGCTCTGAAGAGCAGAAGCATAGGGAGGCAGAATAGCGCAGTGGTTTAAGGCTCTGAGCTGCAAATTGGGAGACCTGGGTTTGAATCCCACAGCCCCCACTTGCATACTGTGTGACCCTGAGCAAGTCACTTAACTTCCCTGTGCTCCCAGGTTGCACCTGTAAACAAGCTTTCAGCTTAGTGTGTCTCACCTGATTAAACAATTGGAAAAAAAAAGCATCTCTGAGAAAGCTACCATTCTCCCTGTCTGACTACAAATTCTCCCTATGTCCCTGAACCTCTCTTGCACCTCCCTCATCTCATATCCTGCAAGGTCATTCATCTACAAGGTGCACTATAATGTAGGTTTCCCTCCTCCCTGCCGACATACTGCAATAATAGCAGCTACACTCTTTCTGCTGTCATCCCTGTCATGCATTCTACCCTCTTTCAACTTGCCTTTGACTCTTTTCCACATCTTACCCCCTTCACTACTGAATTCCCCAAGATTGCCACCCTCTCTTCTTCATCCTAGGCTGTCCCTCTCCTCACTCCATTCTGCTGCCCTCTCACCTACCTCCTCCCTTTTCCTCTTGTTTTCCTGATGAACAACCGCCCAGCTCCCTTTCCTCCCTTCCTCCCTTTCCTCTCTCCCCTGGAATGCCCTCTGCCTTACCTTTCTGATTCCCTCTCTAGCAACTCCTCTACTCATCTCTTATGCTTCCCCTGTGTCTTTCCTCTTTGTTTTCCCTTGTCCTCCTCTTCCCCTTCCCTATCTGTCCTTCTTCTCACAATTGAACCCATTATCTTACACCCCATCCCTACTTCCCTGAGCACGTCCCCCATATTATATCCCTCCCCTAATTCCATTGTCTCTCCCTATTCCTCCAGGTTCCCTTTTCTCCTCCCTACCCAGTGGGAGAAATCTGTTCATTCATTGCAGCTCTGGAGGTGCTCCCACTGGCCCTCCCCAGCTAAAATTATTGTCTTCTTCACTGTAACCCACCCCCTTTTCCTGGGTCCTCTCTTCCATAGGGGAGGGAGACTCCTGTCTCCTGCCTAAGTACCTTTTCTTTCTTAGCTGCCACACTCCTCTAGTGCCACTCCCACTCCTAATTCTACAAGCCTTGTGACCCACCAGTTTCTCCCTTCAGAACTTTACAAATCCCGCTTCCATCAGCGCACCTTATTCTTGCCCTATTTTCCACATCTCTGCCCTCATCTGACCAATCCTCCAGCAAACCAGGCTTCCTCGATCTAGAATGCTCCCAGAGCACTGCAGTTCCACATCTTCTGCACCCTACAACCCTTCTGGCCCCACTGTACCCCCACTGCATGCCCTCTCTCCACATGTTAAGTTTCTAGGCCTCCCAAAAAGTATGTCTAGGACCCCACTAAGCCTTGTGTACATTATACTTTGAGCTATTTGTAGGCTATTTGGAGGAACCTTTCCTTATCTTATCTATGATCCACCAACAGTCATGGCCTGTGGCCTCTGGTCCTCCCTTTGGACACTCTGCTAAGTCCCAGATGCCATTGGGTAAGACACTATACTTCTGCTTGATGGGACTCATGTGTTGGAGTTGCTTGGGTCATTTCTGGGTCGCTCAGAGTAGGGGAACATGTACAAGCCATAAGAGATAACATTGATTACTATACCACCATAGCCCACTGAAGAAGGTGGTACCCAGTGTGAAGGAAGGTGTTTTCAGTTATACATTATTTATTTATTTGTTTTTGGTAACCGGGTGGGTGCACTAGACACAGAGATGCCTATTTTCAGGCATGACCTGGAAGTATACAAGTGAAAATACATGAGCAGTACAATGTGACGCAGCACAAGGGAGAGGTAGACAATAGGACAATAGCAATACAAACAGTATTAGACAAGTAGATTGTTATAAGCCATTCAACAAATATTGCCAGTTGCAGCTAGAACAGTACAGCTACCCAGAACATATATATACAATGTTAGCGTTAACGGGTTCAAAGTAAATAGCAAGTGCCATCAAGTGATGTGAGGTTTTAAGAGAGGAGAGGTGAGGTTGAAGACAGGGGGAGAGAGGGTAAGAGAGGGAAGGTAAGAAGGGTAGAAGGTAGAGGTGCGTGGAGTGGGCTATGGTGGCTGGAAGCATGTACAGGGGTTAGAAGCCAGTAGATGTTGACGGTGGAGTTTCTTAAAGTGGGCATGGATGGGGGCTTGGCTAATAGATTGTGGGATAGCGTTCCAGTTCTTAGGTGCCAAGTAGGAGAAAGCACATGTACCCATAGAGGTTTTGCATCTGGGGATGAAAAGAGGGGTGTCATCATTGATCAGAGACCACAGGTGGAGGTTTGGGAGTACAGAAGTGAGGAGAGAGATCTAGGTAGACCTGAGCTGTGTATATTGTGTAGTAGACAGCCAAAGGCTAGATGCCGGTGGGCAGAGGGACTAGGCCATTTTAGGTCAGCATAAAGCTGACAGTGATGTTTGAAGCATGGCACCCCAGAGGCATAGCGGCAGATGCTATTGTAGGTGGTGTCCCATCTGAGGAGCGAGGTTTTTGAAGCTCCTAGGTATGTGACTGAGCCATAAGTCAGAGCTGGAAGTAGAAATCCTTGTGCCACAGCAAGCCTGGTGGATGGCGTGAGGGCATAGCTTGTACGATAGGCTCCTCCAATTTTTGCATTGATAGATTTACAGGTGGAAGTGATATGAAGGTCAAAGTCCAGGGATTCATCAAGGAGGACATCCAAATATTTGAAAGAGCTTGTACTTACTACCATGGAGCCATTTGCACATGGCATTTGAAAGGAATTACAAGCTGATTTGAGTCTGGCAGGAGAGACAAAAAGCATGGCGTGTGTTTTGCTCTCGTTAAGTACCAGATAGTTATCACTTAGGCAGGTCTGAATACAGTGGAAGTCTTCTGTTAGGGAGTGAGTTATATCCAAGATATTTCTTCCGCTACGGTAGATGACAAGATCATCCGCATAAAGTAAGGATGAGCAGTCAGGAACCGCAGAAGGAAGGTGATAATAAAAATGGAGAAAAGTAATGGGCCTAGTACAGAGCCTTGAGGAACTCCCATCTGCACAGAGGAAAGATGAGTGATGGCTGAGTTAGACTACTGCCTGCATTTGGTTGGTTAAGTAGTTGTTGAACCAGTCAACTGTGTCGACAGAGAAACCAAGCGAGGAAAGTTTGGGAAGGAGAAGGGAGTGATTGACCAGGTCAAATGTCTTCGTAAGGTCAATGAATATGGCTCCTGTCAGAAGGCCAGCTTCCATAGCACCGTAGATGTCATTGAAGAATATATGTTTCTGGATTATGAGATTGGGGGCTAGGGAATGGCCAGGTCTAAACTGGAAATAGATGGTAATTTAAATTCTGTGACCATTACCCTCTTTACTGCTCCTTTTGTTACTGCAATTAATTACAGTCATTAATTAATAAATTCAACCATCTCTAGTTACAGCCAATAAGGCTGCAGACTGCTATTATACAAAGATTAGGAGCCATCAACAGGGAAATTCTTCCCATAGACTTGCAGTAATTATACGGGAAAATGCAGCAACTAGGCTTCTACAGGAAATAATACAATGTACAGGAAAACATAGGGAAATTGCCCTGGTGTTGCAGGGAAAATGCCAAATCATTACAAAAAGTGTGATGCAGATTTTTTATAAGGAACCTCAACTAGCTTAATATAGAAACATAGACTTTCATGGCAGATAAGGACCGCTTGGTCCACCTAGTCTAACTATTTCTCTAACTGTTGGATAAACTGCAGATCCTATTTAACCAACAACCGACTTCCTCCTACCACTCACGAGAATTACTTCACGTCTGTCCCATACATTCTTGAATTCCCCCCACTGTTTTTGGCCCCACAGCCTCCTCTGGAAGGCAGTTCCATGCATCCACTACCCTCTCTGTGAAAAAATACTTCCCCACATTGCCCCTGAGCCATCCCCCCTCTATCTTTAAATTGTGCCACCTTGTTCTTGCACATATCTTTTTCTGAAAGATGCTACTCTCTTGGACTTTATTGATTTCCTTGAGTTACTTAAAGGTTTCTATCATCCCCTCCCCTTTCCTCAAGGGTATACATTCTACGCTGCTTTAGTCTCTCTTTGTACGGCTTTTGGTGCAGACCTTACACCATTTTAGTTGCCCTCCTCTAGACTGCTATCATCCTGTCTGTGTCCTTGTGAAGATGAGGTCTCCAGAACTGCATGCAGTATTCCAGATGGGGTCTCACCTGACTGTTTGTACAGAGGGATAACAGCTTCCTGATTTCTACTGGTGATGCCTCTCCCTACGCATCCCAGTATCCGCACAGTCCTCCTTACTGCCTTCTTACATTGCTTGCCAACCTTTAAGTTATCTGATATGACTACCCCCAAGTCCCTTTCCATTTTTGTTGTTGTTAGTACCTCCACCCACATTGTTTACTCTTTCCCTGGGTTTGTTCATTTCCCAGTTGCATTACTTTGCACTTCTTTGCATTGAATCTAAGCAGCCATATTTTTGAGCATTCCTCCAACCTTGCCAAGTCCCTTCTCATCCTTTCCATCACATCTTGTGTATCAATGTTGCAGAGCTTTGTGTCATCTGCAAAGATGCATACTTTCCCTTCTAGTCCCACTGCAATGCCACATACAAAGACATTAAAGAGGACCGGTCCCAGTACTGAACCCTGCAGTACCCCACTAGTAACTACCCTTTCTTCAGAGTGGACTCTGGTTACTATTACCCTCTGTGTCCTGTTGTCCAGCCAATGTTTTACCCTGGCTACAACCCTGGGACCCACTCCAAGGCAAGCTAACATGTTTATTAATCTTTTGTGTAGGACTGTGTCAAATGCCTTGCTAAAGTCTAGGTAGACCATGTCCACAGCCCCTCCCTGGTCTACTACTTTTGTCACCCGATCAAGAAAATTGATTAGATTCATCTGACATGGCCTTCCTGCTGTGAATCCATGTTGCCTTGGGTTCTGTGCCCCACTGGCCTCTAGGAACTCAACAATTATTTCCCTCAGAAGTGATTCCATCATTTTCCCTACCACAGAGGTCATACTAACAGGTCTGTAGTTTCCTACCTCTGTCTTGCTCCTACTTTTATGAAGGAGAATCACATTAACCCTCCTCCAGTCCTCAGGTACCACACCATTGTCCCATGATTTGTTAAAAAGGGTAGTCAAGTTCTTCCCTTAGTTCTTTTAGAATTCTGAGGTGAATCCCATCTGACCCCATTGCTTTGTCTACCTTCAGTTTTAGTTCTTTCAGGACCCTTTCTTCTGCTAAAGGACTGATATCAACCCCCTTATCCAGAGTGCATCTATTGACTGGATTAGGTACCTCCCCTCCTCTTCCTTTGAGAATACTGAACAGAAGTATTCGTTCAGTATCCCCACTTTTTCACTGTCCCTCTCTGCCCAATCACCCTCCTCTTTATTCAGCCTCAGTATCCCTGCTTTAGTCTTTCTTCGCTCCTTAACTTACCTATAAAAGGTTTTATCCCCCTTCTTAACCGAGTTGTCTATCTTTTCCTCAGTTTGGGCCTTTGCTATTCTGAATGCCTTCCCCGCTTCCTACTGCTTTAACTGGTACAGTTCTCTGTCCTGCTCCTTCAGTGCTTCCTTATACTTCCTGAATGCTGTCTTTTTCTCCCTAACCTTCCCTGCCACTTCTTTTGAGAACCATAGTGATTTTCTTTCGTTTTGATTTATCTGCTTCACACAAAGGCTTGTTGCCTCTGTAATAGCAGTTTTGATGTTTCCCTATTGTTGCTCCACCCCTCCTTCTTGCCTGTTTGCTAGTGCTTTTCGGAGGCACTCTCCCATTTTGACAAAATCAGCCCTCCTGAAGTCCAGTACCTTCACTTTTGTATGGCTTGACTCTACAGCTAGGTTTATTGTGAATCACACTGTTTGTGGTCACTTGTTCCCAGATGGCTTCCCACTTCTAGATCTGAGATTTTCTTACTGTCCTCATTTGAGAGTACCAGGTCTAAGATCACTCCATCCTGAGTGAGTTCCAGTACTAGCTGTCTGAGGCATGCCACCTGTACAGCATCAAGAATGGCCCTGCTTTTGGATGTGGCTGCAGCAAAGGTGCTCCAGTTAACATATGGCATATTCAAGTCCCCCATTAGCAAGGTCTGCCCTTTCTCTGCCATTCTAAGGATTCCTTCCATCATTTTCTTGTCCATTCCCTTCCCCTGAGAGGGGGGTCTGTATACAACCCCTGTGTGATTGTGGTGCCATTTCCAGTCTCCAGGGTGATCCACAGTGCCTCCTCTCCTCCTTGTTTACCCTTTAGTTCCATTGCTTTGGTCCCTTCCCTTACATAGAGAGCTACTCCTCCTTCTCTTCTACCTTCCCTGTCCCTCCTGTAGATTGCGTACTCTGGTATGTTGACATCCCAGTCATGATTCTCTGTGTACCATGTTTCTGTGACTGCCATGATGTCCAGTCATCCCTCTTCCATCAAAGCTACCAGTTCAGGGAGCTTATTACCTAGACTACAGGCATTGGTACTCGTTACCCTCCATTTTTTGATAGCCTTATCCCTTTTTGTCCCATTCATGTCCTTACTGCCTTTGTCTTTTTCTCCATTTACTCCTGCCCTTCTCCCTGTCGACTGCTCTATCTTGGTGCTTACCTCACTAACTACATTGATTTTGTTTGGGGGAGCTAGGATTTCCCTTCTCCTTTTCAGTGCCTCCCCCTTGGCTAGTTTAAATACTTGCCAGTGAAGCATTTGAACCTATCACCTAGGATACTGGTTCCCGTCTTGGAGAGATGCAGACTATTGCACCAGTATAGACTTGTATCCCTCCAGGTGGAGCCCAGTTCTCAATGAAGCCAAAACCCTGAGCTCTGCACCAGTTTTCAACCACTGATTGAATCCCATGGTGTGGAGTACCCTAGCATCTCCCTTGCTATTGACAGGCAGCACTTTTGAGAAGGTTAGTGTATGTTCTACTTGTCTAAAGCCCCTCCTCAACTCCACAAACTCCTCTTGCACTGCTCTGATCCCATTCCCAGCCCAGTCATTTGTCCCTAGGTGGACAATGACATCCAGCTCCCTCCCTTGTGCAGCTGCCCCCACGATCCTGTGGATTCACTCCCTGTCCCTCCAAGCCAAGGCAGGCACCTTACCTTCCTTTCCCCTCCCTCCCCCAGTTCTACCCTCTGAATAATGGAGTCCCCCACCAGGAGTTGTTTCCTTCCCCTGTGGGGTCCCATGCCACCCTCCTGTGCATCTCATTTATGGAGGTTCCCAGCATCCTCTTCAGTCTCCACTGTGGGTGCCTCTGAAGGGGAACCACACTCTGCAGAATGTCATATGAAGTGTGGAGAGGTACAGTTAAAGGGATGCACCTCTGTTCCACCACACTAACCCTCCATGAGCCCAATGTGGTCCAACCGCTCCTCTTTCTTGGTAGCCTCTAAGGTAGCAGCAGTGGCCCTGGTGGTCCCTGGATGGGAAAGGAGGTCCCCTTAATCCTGGCCAACTGGGCCTGGAGATGAGCAACCTCCTCCCTCAGCCCAGAGAGGTGCCTGCAACTGAGACAACACTGCATCCCCCAGAATGCCTCCGAGAAGACTGTTGTTCCACAGCCACTGCACCACTCCCATCATGTCTTTATTTGTGATCCCTTAACTGTTGTTTTGTATACTTACTCTATCCTCTCTCTGTTCATTTTATGTATTTACTTATATATATATATATATTTTTTCCTACCTTCCTACTGCCTCTGTGCCCTTAAAGCTCCTGAGCTTCCTGTTCTGGGACAGTGAATTCCTATTTTCCTCAGTAATCTCCTTCTTACTTTCTCAGAGTCAGACCTCCAGCAGCTAGGGGGTGATGGAACGCTACTCTTTTTCTTCTAGGATGGTGAGTCTCCTGTGCCTTTGTAATCACTCCCTTCCTGCTCCCAAACAGGAAATTCCTGTTGTTAGTCAAATCCTGAGCCTATAAAAGTAGAACCAGCTGGTGGGGTGGGGATGATGGAGGGCAATATAGTCCCAGTAGAGCTGTATAGTTCTAAAAGCACCTCCTTCCTCTTGCTGTTCTCTCTTAAAGTATGTCACCTTGAAGGCAGTCTTCCTGGTGGCCATCACCTCTGCCAGGATAGTGTGCAAGCTGCAGGCTCTGTGCACTGACCCTAATTACATTATCTTTCACAGAGACAAGGTAGTCCTTAATATTAACAGTAAATTCCTTCCTATGGTGGTGTCCAAGTTTCATTTGAACCAATCCATTACTCTACCAGTGTCCTTCACAGTAAAGTCCAGCTCTGGTGAGCTGAAGCTCCACAGTCTGGATGTTAAATGGTCACTCAGTTATTACCTGGAATGCACTAAGGTCCTCATGTCATCCCGTTAACAGTTGTTCCTCACATGTGGTGACATGGGCAAATGCAGGCCAGCTCCTAAGAGAACTATTGTGTACTGGACAGTCTTCTGCATTCAGTTCTGCTACAATAAAGCTGGAAAACAGCCATCACAAGGTGTCAGGGCACACTCCACTCACAGCACTGCTGCCTCTGTGGCAGTTGCAAGGGATATTCTCTTGCTAGAAATTTGTAAAGTAGCTACCTGAAAAAAACATACTAATTTTTACAAAGAACTACTGCCTGGATGTGCAGTCCAGAACAGATACCAGGTTTAGCACTGCTGTCTTCCTGAAACTTTTCCATAAATAGGTTCTGTAGCCAGCTTCCAAGCTACTGCTTTGTAGTCTGCATTAGCTAAGCATAGTGAGGGATTCATGGGGTTTGAAGAAAAAATTACTTATGGTAATATTGTTTCTTTCAAGAAAAACCTCAATATGCTTTAACCTCCACTCTACCTATCCATCCAGAACCTGAAAAGTTTCTACAAGAATCAATATTTATTCAATGTTTACTTGCTTGAGCATTACTTGTTGTTCGTTCACAATCAGTCTTTTCTGTGGTTTGTTGTATCTGCTATAGCTTGGCTTGGGTGGCCAATCTCTGTTACTTGTTTGGAGGGTTTTTTTTTGTATAGTTTAGGATAGGCTAGTAAATTTTGGGGCCATTGGCCAGGCTCGAGTGTGATTTGTTCCCATAGCATAGTTCTAAGGGCAGCGCTGCCCCTGAAGCAGCACCCTTTAGCTCCTCCTCCACCTTACTCCTATTGGTGGATTTTGCCCACTGGCAGTGCTGCCCCCAGGGCAACTTCCTTGCATTCTGCCTGCCACCTATTCTTATTGGTGGATTTCATCCTCTGTCCTGAGGGGAGCAACATGTAGTTGTTATTTCCCACAAATCTGATTGTTGCGAGTCTGAAGAATTGAGGGTTTTAAGTGTAGATGAGAATGTTATGGAAGTGCTCCCCCAGCAATGTGCACTGCTTTTCTTTGAATTTTTGTGGCTCAAGGTGTAATGTATGTCTGTTTGCATCCAAAAGAACCAGACTTCAAGGGTTCAGATCTTAACCAGGTGTATTTTTTGTGCTTTGTGTCAAATTCTCTTGTGAGCATTTTTAATATTGCTAAATTAAGACAGATGTAAGCAAGAGAATATATTTCATTTATAAATTGTAATAAATGGGGGAGTGCCATGTTGATTGGTTGCTGGCGCTGCTGTGGGACACTGCCATGATGGTTGGTTTCCTTTGGTGGCCCCAGAGCAGTGCTTTTGCTGCCCTTGGGGCAACGCTTGTGTTATTGGTTCCCTTGGGCTGCCCCTCAGGCAGTGTCCTCACTGCCTGAGGGGCAGCACATGTGTAATTGGTTCCCATGGGCTGCCCCTAGGGCAGTGTCCTCACTGCCCCTGGGGCAGTGCTTGTGTAATTGGTTCTGGTAGGTTGCCCTGGGGCAATATCCTTGCTGCCCTGGGGCAGTGCCTTTGTAATTGATTCTTGTGGGCTGCCCTTGGGACAGTATCCTTCCTGCCCTTTGGGATTACCTGTTTAATTGGTTCCCATGGGCCACCCCTGGGGCAGTGTCCTCAATGCCCCAGGGGTGGTGCCTCTGTAATTGGTCCCCAAGGGCTGCCTCTGGGACAGTATCCTCGATACCCCTTGAGAAGTGCCTGTGTAACTGGTTCCCATGGGCTGTCCCTGGGGCAGTGTCCTCATTGCCGCTAGGGCAGTGCCTGTGTAGTTGGTTCCTGGGGTCTTTCCCTTGGGCAGTGTCCTTGCTGCCCCAGGGACACCCCATGGGAACCAGCTACACATGCACTGACCCAGGGGCAGCAAGGACACTGCATCAGGGCAGCCCACAGAAACCAATCACACAGGTGCAGCCCCAGGGACAGCCCATGGGAACCAATTAAACAGGTGGTGCCCCAAGGGCAACAAGGACAATGCCCCAGGGGCAGTCCAAGGGAACCAATTACATAGGCGCTGCCCCAGGAGCTGTGAGAGCACTGCCCCAGGTGCAGCCAGCAACAGAAACCAACCATTATGTTACTGCCCCAGGGTAGCACCAGTAACCAATCATCATGGCTCTTCCCCATTTATTACATTTGATAAATAAAATATATTGTTTTGCTTAAGCCTGTCTTAATTAAGCAATATTAAAAAAAGGTAATGATTTGTGACACTTATATGATTAAATGCTCACAACTGAGTTTGACACAAAGCACAAAAAAATGGCCCTGATTAAGATTTGAACCCTTGAAGTCTGGCTCTTTTGGATGCAGACAGACATACACCCATACTTCTCAACCTCTCAGCATCAAAAATCATAGCACTGGCCTTCTTAAATCATAGCAAAGGGCCAGAATATGTAGCACTTTATTATTTTAAATGATAATATGTCTACAGATAGTGTATCCCATATAGTTAGTGATAAGGAATGCTTCTATCAACTTATTTCAATGATTTAATAGTTTGTGTGTCCAGAAATATCTCTGAGGAACATCAGTAAACCTGTGTGGAGCAAGGGTAAATCTGAGTGTGAAAATCATATTGTTGTGCAAAATTCATAGCAGTTGAGAGGTATGCATACACCTTGAGCCACCAAAATTCAAAGACAAGCAGTGCACATTGCTGGGGGGAGCATTTCCATAACATTCTCATCTACACTTAAAGCATTCAATTCCTCAGACTTGCAACAATCAGATTTGTGGGAAGTAACAGTTATGGGTTGCTGCCCCGGGGGGCAGGGGATGAAATCCACCAATAGGGATAGGTGGGAGGTGGAGCGTGAGGGCGCTGCCCCAAGGCAGCCCTACCAGTGAGCGAAATCCAGCAATAGGAGTAAGGCGGAGGAGAAGAAGCAGCTGCCCCAAGAACCACACTATGGGAACAAATCACACTCGAGCATTGGCCAGTTGACTTCAAAATAAATCTGGTGTTAGGCAGTGAAACATAGCACCACCTCGAGGAAGAGATTTGAACTCACGTTCTGAGTTCCATAATTTACATACATTCCACTGTCCGAGGCAGCTCAACCTGTAAGGCTAGCCACATTAGTTAAACATAGTGAAGGATCCCTTGGAAGAAGCAATTTTACTATGGTAAGTAATTGTTTCCTATTAATGAATATTTAAAAATAGCAATGTACGTAGCAGCAACCCATGAGTACTCCCTTCAGTACATTATATATTTTTTGTATTTATTTAGTTGTTTATTTTATTCTTTATTTATTAATTTATTTGTACTTTTTTTTTGCAATTTAACATACTTTATTTATATATCAAGATAACATTCTAAATCACAGAAGTGATTCACCTGGACTTATTCTCCGGTTTCAGCGATCATTTTGAGCATTGGTGGAGAAATCGGAAATTGCAGAGACTGTGTCAACTGTAAGAGACCTTCTTTTGCTTTGATGTGATTGCTCGTAAATCTGCTAAATTTTGGCTTTATATTGAAAATAGATCACTTACAGCACTTCAGAATAATAATTTTTTTTCCCCTTTTTCTCTTTGGAGTCTGCTCTGCAACGAATGCCGCTAATACAGGTGTTTGGACTGGAAGGCTGAATGTAAGGATCGTTTTTTTGTTTTTTTTTCCTTTTTCTCTTCCTCTTTACTGGAATAAAAATAATGTGCAGTTTTGCCTTGACTAGTGTGTGCAATTAGCTTCCTATCTGTTTTGTAATATGTAGGCGTTCAACATTGTAAACGCTGATCTTAAAATTACCTCAGCTTACCGCTTGTTTCCACTAGACAGTACCACTGGATTTTAAATAAAAGTACCTCATCTAGGTTAGAGTTGATATATAAATTTGAATGTTCAGATCACAGTATTCACACATAATTTTTATAGACAAGAGTGTTTTGCATTTCTTCTGATAGATTTAAATAAGTTAGAAGTATTCATAAAGTATAACCTTGCATAGATTTACCCTTTTTTTTCTTCATATAGTTAGTTTGCTTACTTAGAAACCTATAAGGGGAAATATGATCTTTTCTTTTTGGATATGCTTTTGGTATTAGATACTGTTTTTCGAGTGGGCTGTTGACCGAGGGGAAGGGATGGGATTGCTTTCTCTGGGCTGCAATGGGATATCACCTGACAGAAGGTGTAAGTCAGTTCGGTTTGTGGAACCGGGGGTTATTTATGAAGGGTTTGTTTAATTAGTTTTTTTATGGGATCACAGTTTTGGAGGGTGGTGGTGCTGCGTATTATATGTGCATTTAGAAAATTACTGAGAGCTGGTACTCTTTCCTCAGAACACGATTTGAGTGTTTATATAGGAACCTGGGATTACTGTCAACTGCTTAGGAGTGTCTGGACCTTATAGAACTGTGAGCTGGAATGTCAGGGGAACATGGGACAGGTGTAAAAGACAAATAGTCTTAAAACACCTCATATACCTTAAGACTGAAATCGCATGTTTTCAGGAAACACACCTTAAAAGGGAGGAGATTTCCTTACTACGTAGGGGTTGGGTTGGGCAGACTTTTGGGGAAGGAATTTCTACAAGGGGGGGGTTGCCATACTGATTGGTAAGTCCATTCCCTTTCAATTGGCGCACGAGTGATGGGACATGAATGGGCGTTGTATCTTGGTCCGGGGGGAAATTAGCCACGCAACACATTATACTAGGCTCAATATATGGCCCAAATATAGACTCTCTTCAATTCTTTATACATCTCTTGGGTTTGTGTCCCATACTACTCCAGCAACCATTATTTTGGGAGGGGATTGGAACATTACCCCTCAAATTCAATTAGACAGATCAGATTCTAAAATATGTGGACTTGCTCCGGCCCAACGAGCCTTGAAGGACTTAATGGAGGGGGCCCGTTTAATAGATATTTTGAGAGTATTGAACCCTACTAAGAAGTCTTATACTTTTTATTCCTCTTCATCGTATCTGTTCTAGAACTGACTACTTTCTAGTGAGCTTCTCAGTTATTCCGGGAGTCCTGGATGTGATTATTCATCCATGAGTCATATCGGACCACTCTTCTATCTCCATTATATTATTCCTGGGTCCAGGAGATAGGAGAGATTCATTATGGCGTATGAATAATCAGCTTCTGAAGATACCGGTTACACTGGAACACATTAAGGATTTTATACTGTTCTTCCTGGACCATAACCTTGGTACAGTATCAAAAATTGAGTGGTTTGGGCAGCATTAAAATGTGCTTTAAGGGGGGAATTTATTCATTTATCTACCACCAGGATTCAACAATTTAAATCTCGTATGGTAGAACTTTTTACCTTGATTAAAACAGTGGAATGAGATACAGTATCAGTGCTCGCTCACTGGAACAGGATTGGATTAGTAAGCAATAACACATGACGAAGTGTGGGTTACGTGCTGATAAGAGCATGCCTAGGGGTGTACTAAGGCATGAGGCGCTTGCGCCGAGTGCCTAATGCCCTAGTGTTTACTTCAGCACGTAACCCACACCTCGAGTGTGTTATTGCATAAAAATGGGCTTTTCTATTGATTATTTAATGAGTAAAAAGAAAAAGTGATAAAGTAAAAAGTATATAAAAAGAGATGGTTTAATTGTTCATATAGGAAAAATAGTCCCCTTAGTCCCCCTATGTAGTCACTGTAAAAAAATGTTTCATTTGAATTACAGCTGGGTACTGGGAGTGAGAGTGTCCCTTACTGGGTACCATACATTTGTGGTTCCTGGTTTTGTGAAAAACAGATCCAGAAACAAATGATTTGATACCTTTTATTGGACCAACATGGATGTTACAAGAAAAGAACAAAAGTGCTTTAACCAGACCAACCAGGTCCTTCTTGAAGCTTTGAAACTTCTAAAGCTTCTGAAGAAGGACCTGGTTGGTTCAAAGCTAAAGCACTTTGTTCTTTTCTGTAACATCCATGTTGGTCCAATAAAAGGTATCAAATCATTTGTTTCTGGATCTGTTTTTTGAAAGGAACAATACGGCACCTACAACATGGTTTTGTGAAAGTAAGTGACCCTGCTTGTCTACCAGTATATGACTTGAATCATGTAAAAAAAAAAAGAATTCGAAATCCCCAGCAGCTGTTAATGTTACCGTGACGATCATTTTGAGTGAGAGCAAGTGTCTTTCACTTGAACCGCCATAGTTAGCGCTTTTTTCACAGCGCTTCCTGCATTCTTCGGATTTCGTTATATAATATTTTTGAAAAACTGTTTAAAAGCATCAGGTTGATTGAGTGTCTCTCACTGGAACTGCGCTGTATGAGGAACCAGCCCGCCGTTAGAAGGAGAAGTCAAGGAAGCGCTGTGAAAAGCGCTAACTCGGCGGTTACTGAGAGACAGTCGCTCTCACTCAAGGTGATGCTTTTTAAATAGGTTTTAAAAATATTTGTAACAAAATGTTGTATTACAAAACAGCCCGGCGTGGGAGGAGAATGCAGGAAGCGTGAGAAAAGCTAAGTCGCGGTGATTTCAGTGAAAGATACTCGTTCTCACTGAAAATCAATGTCAGTGTAAGGTTAACAGCTGCTGCGGATTTCGAATTATTTTTTTTTTTAATGATTTGCCTTTGTGGTTGTGTGCTTCTGGAGTGTTATTTGTTACGTTTTATAGAGTCATGGAGTTGCAGTTCTTGGTTTTTGCCTTCATTTTTAGTTCGCGCTGTAAGGCGAGAAGGTGTCGGTCTGTGGCATCAGTGAGCTCTGCCAGTCAGCGTTGTTGTTTTCAGTTGGCAGAGCTCACTGATTTTTGAGGTCATGAGGCATGTTGCTGGGTGGTAGTGCCGGTTGGCTACAATATCATCTGATAAGGACACAGCTCAGATGATGTTGTAGCCAATCAGTGCTTTAGGATTTAGAAGCCCATTTTATAACTGTCCATAACTTACAGGCCCAATTTTGAGATCTTATGGCACAAAAAGCTGAGCTCTCTCTTAAGAGGACTAAATTGAAATATCTTGAATCAGGGGAAAGGGCTGGAAAACTTCTGGCTGTTCAACTTAGACAGGTTGAGGGTAACAGATTCATACCTGGCTTATACCTCCCCAACACAAATCAAATTATCACAGACCCCAGGAAAATAACTGAAGGATTTAGAAACTACTTTCAACAACAATATGCAGTTACTAAGGAAGACATCCCCTAAAAGGAAGAAATCTGAACATACTTAGATTCAGTCAAGCTTCCATATTTGTTGTCTGCTGACACTTCCTCTCTGACAGCTCTTATACAAACCTGGGAAATTGAACTAGCCATTAAACAGCTTCCTTTAGATAAATCACCGGGTCCAGTTTCCCCAGTAACCTATACAAATGCTGTATACAAGAATTGACCCCACTTCTAACAGATGTGTTTAACTCATGGTATGAGAATGGGAACATGGAACAGAATTTCCAAGAAGTCCTGGTGGTAGTGATCCCTAAACAGGGTAGAGACCCACAACTTCCCGAAAATTTCTGTCCCGTCTCCCTCCTGAATTCGGATATCAAAATTTTAGCAAACTTATTAGCCAATAGATTAGGGCCTATTATGGGCAAGTTAATTGGTACAGAACAGGTGGGTTTCATGACAGGTAGGTCTTCTAATGACCATATGAGCAGATCATTACACCTCTTATCACTAGCCAAAAAATCAGATATTCCAATGACCTTAATATCTTTAGACACTGAAAAGGCTTTTGATCGGGTTTTGTGGGATTTTCTCTTTCTTGTCCTGGAACGTTTTGGATTGCCGAGGGAATCTATTAAGTGGATTTGTCTTTTATATGTTTCCCCATTTGCCTGGGAATGGTACAACGGTGTACTTTCAAACCCATTCCCATTATGTCGTGGCACCAGGCAGGGCTGTCCGCTGTCCCCTCTTTTGTTTAATTTATATCTGTAACCCTTTATACGACACCTGTTCTCTTCCCCATGCCTTAAAGGTATCAAAGTATGAGAATGATATCTTTTATCAGCTTATGCTGATGATTTATTATTACATTTGGAAGAACCCATTATAGGCATCCCAGTGCTGTTAGAGGAAATATATATTTTTTCCAGGGTCTCTTGTTACAAATTGAATCTCTTGAAAACTAGAATTTTTCCAATGAATGGAAGACTGGTGTATGGTGAAATAGAGGAGTTTGGGTTAAAATGGGAGCCCAAATCTCTGACCTATTTGGGTATTAGAGTTGCCAGAGAAACATCTACTATGGTTAAAAAAAAAAATTAACTTATCCACACTGAAAACAGATCTTGATAGATGGGGATCCCTTCCCATTTCATTATGGGGCAGGATTAACACAATAAAAATGAATGTGCTTCCCAGGATTCTATATCCTATGGGCATGCTGGTTTTTTTCTCCCCAAGTCCTGGTTTACAAAATTGCAAAAATTACTGAATTCTTATATGTGGAAGGGGAAAGGAGTAAGATGGGCTTATTCCAAACTTACTGAGGCCAGATCTCAAGGGGGCCTTGCTCTTCCATCCTTATTTGTTTATTACAGTGTACATCACATTAGTAAAGTAAGATACTGGCTTCATATGATATCATCTCAAGATACAGATCCATACCTACCTATCTGGTTACATATAGAGAGGTATTTAGCCTTCAAAAGCCATTGTACTTTAAATCAGCTAGTTTATTTCTCCCTAAAATTTCTTCCTATGCCCCTAAAGGACACCTTGATGGGATGGACCATCAGAGCCTTGCACCAACTGCAAAGGTATTTGGCCTTGGATTGGCGTAAGTCCTTAGAACAGCCATTAATGTACAATCCCAAAATTAAAATTGGAAATAGGCTGATTTCCCCCTCATTTTGGAAACTCATCAAGCACGCTAAGATTCAAGACATTGCTCCTAATGGGGACATGCTCCCCTTTTTTCAATTTCAGCAGCGCTTCAACGCACATATAGGACATCTATTTAAATATTGGCAATTAAAGCATATTCTGATTTCCTTCCTGGGTGGACAGGGCGGGTACACGCCTTTAAAAATGGAACTCTCTACATTCTTTCAGGTAGCAGAGCAACCACACTGGGTTTCCAAGATGTATAGGACTCTGCAATCCCTAGATTTTCACCTGCCACAAGATACATGTTATTACTAGACCCAAAAAGTATCCGTCATAGAGGACGTTAATACATGGAAACAGATCTGGAACAATATTTACAGATTTGTTAAACAGGATAGACTTCGCTTGATACAATATAATATAATGCACAATTTATATTACACACTGGAGCATTTACATAGGATAGATAGGTTATCCTCCTCACAATGTCAAAGGTGTTCAGCTATAGACCGGAATCTATACCATATGTTATGGACATGCCCAAGAGTTCATAAATACTGGCAAATAATTAGATGACCCACAACTCCTTTTTCCAACCAAGTCTGCTGTTGTTTATTGTTGGTAAAATGACTGTGTACAACCGTATCTCCTATTGTTGGTGCCCTCTTAAATGCAAAATGGGGGGTGCTGTGTTTAACTGTTGTAAAGCTGGGTCACGACTCAAGATATGCCAATGTTTTCTAATGACTTGGGTGACTGCATCAGTGTGTGCTGAAAAAGATAAAACAAAATTAAATCTGTTACCGTCCTGTGTTTCCTGACCCTCTGCATTATTTGAAAGTGTATGTCTCTCTTGATTCGTGGCAAAGTCACGTCCTGCAACAATGTCAGCCTGGCTATACCCCCACTGTGTGAGCCTGGTACTGAGATAATCTGCCCCTGTATTGTAATCCATAATATTAGTACAATTGCTCTGAAAATGTAGAAATTGTCCTTTAGGGATATTATAAACCACATGTTTAGGGTGGCAGCTTTCAGCCCGTAATATTACCATCAGTGGGTTTTCAAAATAGGCTCACGGACGTCCCTCCCCTTTGTAGCTTCTTAATAGCTAAACCCAAAAAATCAATTTCTTCAGAAGAAGACTTGTAAGAAAATTTGAGATTTTAAGTTGTAGTTTCCAAATATTCTATAATAGGAGTGAATTCCATTATATTTCCTTCCTAAATTATAAGCAAATCATCTATGAAACACTTCCAAGTCTGAATTTTAGCAAAAAAAAGGATTCAGTTTCTCATCTAATTCATAACTATTTTCCCATAATCATATATATAGGTTGCAATGGAGGGGGCACAAGTCACCCCCATCACAGTTCCTTTTATTTGTAAATGCCATTCGTGATTAAACAGGAAGGCATTACACTTCAAAACAAAACTCTAACAGTTTTAACAAAAAAGTAACACTGGGTAAAGCATCTCTCTCACTCAAACTTAAAAAATGAGCTGCAGCATCTTGAGCTCCCTCATGTGGAATGTTACTATAGAGGGCCTCTACGTCCATGGTAACTAGAATACTCTCTTATAATAATAATAATAATAATAATAATACATTTTATTTAATATAGCGCCTTTCGACTATCAAGGTGCTGAACAGATAGATAAAAATCAAACAATTACAATAAATGCCATTAAAATCAAAGAGATTTAGAGTATGCTTTACCCCATAAATAGGTTTTCAATGCCTGCTTAAAGCACCCCACAGTCCTGCACTCCTGAAGCTGACGGGGCAGAGAATTCCAGAGGGTAGGGCCACAAACCCAAAACCATGGGCCCCCGATGACTTTAAACTAACCCTCGGAATCTCCAGCAACCCCTCGTCAGCTGAGCAGAGCTGTCACAGAAAGGTGTAAGGAACGAGGAGCTCTTTCAAGTAGTTGGGACCCTGACCATGTAGGGCTTTGTAGGTTAATAAACTTTCATTAAAGGTGTCCACCACTTAACAGGCAGCCAGTGCAGATCGCACAGCACAGGGGTAATGTAAGATCTTCTAGAAACCCCAGTCAACAAACGTGCAGCGGCATTCGGCACTAGCTGCAAGTGGCAGATATCAACCCCAGAAAGCCCTAAGTAAAGGAGGTTACAGTAGTCAAAGCGCACAGTTACAAAGGCCGTGGACCAGAAAAGGCAGATCACTAGACGGAATGAGGTGCTTGATCCTGGCAATGTTCCTAAGATGGTAAAAGGCCAGCTTGATGATGGCCGACACCTGATGACAAAGGATCATCCCGTCATCAAACACCACTCCCAGGTCATGCACCCATTCAGAGGTAATGATCTGCCCCCCCAGGACTAAACCAGAGAGGAGATCAGTCCTTAACCCTTCTGTCCTGTGACCCGGGTCCACCGCCAAAACCTCAATCTTTCCTGTGTTCAACTTTAAACTGCTAGAACTCATCCAATCTTGGATTTCCACTAGGCAATGATTCAGTACTGAGATAACACTAACCTGGTCAAGGGCAAAAGACAGGTAGAGCTGGGTATCATCAGCATAGCACTGAAACCTCAGCCCATACCATCTTACAATGTCTCCGAGGGGCAGCAAATACACTGTAAATAACATGGGAGACAGCACCAAGCCCTGAGGAATCCCACAAGGCAGAGAGAAAGACTTGGAAAAAAATATTCCCGAGACAACTGTCTGCATTTGACCACTGAGGAAAGATGAAAACCATCTGAGTATTGTACCTGACAGCCCACAGATGAACCTCAGGTGCTTGAACAGAACCCCATGATCCACAGTGTCAAAAGCTGATGACAAATCAACAAGTACCAGGATGGAATGGTTCCTCCGATCTCTCGCCATCAGGAGATCATTGAGCACCCGAACAAGAGCAGTCTCAGTACTATGCCTCTTATGAAAACCCGATTGGAGAGGTTCATATAAATTATGGATGGTTAAATGGTTCTCCAGTTGGGCTGCCACAACTTTCTCAATTGCCTTTCCCACAAAAGGAAGGTTAGAGATAGGTCCGTAGTTTGTTAGATTCTCTGAGTCTAAAGAAGTTATCTTCAGAAGGAGTGTCACCACTGCCTCCTTCAGGGAGCTAGACAACTCACCTGAATCCAAAGAGCACCGGCCGATCAGTGCCAAGACCGGCTGATAATATCACTACAACCTAAGATCAGAGAAGTAGGGCCTGGATATAAACTACAGCATGTGGGACACATCCCCTGGACAATCTTCATAATATCAACAAACTCCGGCAGATCAAAGGTACTCCAAGAAGCCCTGGGTTCTCTGACTGAGCACCAACCAACAGCAACCCCCACAGAGAGAAACTGATGGAATTCTTGCCTGATGTCAGCCACCTTAATCACAAAGAAATGAGCAATGTCATCACACTCTTTTTGTTAAAAAAACTTGATGGAGCTGCAGACAGGCTGGACTACACAACCTGTCCACAGTTTGGAAGATTTGAGCCAGTCAGTTCCGTGCAACAGCAATTTCCCTGGACAGGAATTCTGCCTTCTTATGGGAAATTTCTGATTGATAGAGTTTATAATGCTCTAGCAAAATAAGATGGTCGGCATCCAAGGCAGTCCTTCACCAACAATGCTCTAACCTATGCCCCAACCTCCACAATTCTCTCAGGGACCCATCAAGCCATGGGACAAAGCAGAAGGGAGTGAACACGGACAGGAGCAATCAGATCGAGAACTGAGGAAATGACCATATTATAGGCCATGACCAAGAGCTTGGGATCTGTGCTGGTCTTATCAAACACCGAGAGGTCAATCACTGCTGCCAGGTCTTCAAGAACAATATCCCGCAAAGGGCGATGACTGACCATCTCCACAGGGGCCGACCTACCCAGGGGGGCACAAAAATTGAACCTAATGGTGCAGTGATCAGACCAACCAACAGGTTCCACCACTAAGTTGGAGGCCTCGATCCCCAGGAGGAAGACCAGATCAAGAGAGTGACCACCATTATGGGTAACTGCAGAAACAACCTGCGTGAAGCTCAGAGATGTCATCACCTGGAGGAAGTGTTGTCCAAAAAGCGAGGCTTCATCATCGACCCAAGCATTGAAATCGCCCAGAACCATCAGTCTGGGCAACTCCAATGCCATGTTGACGGCAAAGTCTACTACTTTCTGCAGGAACAGCTTCTCATCACCTGGTGGATGGTAAATGAGAGCTATCCTGCACTCCACACCAGTTACCACAGTACACTCAAATGATGTGACCTCCTCAACTGGAACACTGGTTAGGCCCAATTCAGTCTTAAAACAGACCACAACCCCCCCCCCCACGATCCAGTCTTGGGTGATGTATAACCAAGTACCTGGAGGGAACCACCACCCATAAAATTATGGCTGCATTCCCATCTAACCAGGTCTCAGTAATGCAAGCCAGATCCACAGTTTTAACAAGATCCACCACAACAGTGGTCTTGTTCCTAATGGATCTGGCATTGCATAACAGCACCCGAGTTGGATGATATTGGCAAGCCATCCCTGCTACTTGCCCTCTTGAAGAGGAGGTGCCCTTGGGTATGGGGATCAGACAAGGATCACCACATTCCAGGCACCATTTCACCCCAGGGAGTCTTCTAGTCTTAACCAACCCTATGGGACAGCGTCACTTATTCGAACTCCGCTGTCTGCAACCCCCCAACCCCTCTCCTGCGAGCAATTCCCAGTGCCTGACAGTGCTGGTAGATAAAGGCAGGTGGGGGGAAGAGAATGGGTGGAGGGTGCGGAGTGTGGAGGCTAAATAGCACAGGACCAGGGAAGGTGGGGGGCATGCAGGCACATTCCAACAAAATATTACAAGCACAATGGGGAAAAAAGCAAAACCCAATTTCTATACTCAGTCCAAACAAGAGCCACATTTTAAATATAAAAACTACTAAAACCCTGGAAAAAAGAAAAAAGAAAAAACCCAGAATCCCAAATCAAAAAAACAAAAATTAAAAATAAAATATAATAACTAAAAGAAAAGCACGTAAAACTAATACAAAATAAGAGGACTAAAACAAACAGCACTTCAAAACTAAAGATTTAACCAGTCACTAAGAGTCCCTCAGGAACACATTGTAATTTGTAAAGCTCGCACTTTTAGGCAAGTAGATGTTTCAAGAAGGTCCAGTATGCTCAGTCTCTCACAGAGGCAGAATAGAACGCTCGACTAAGTGTGAAAAATGGTAGGCCAGATACTCACGTTACGTAAAATGGAACAGTGCAGCAAGAACAAGCCCCCTTCACTACCTCTCACATAGGCAGGCTAAACTGAAAAAATTATTTGGAAAATAACAAGCTAACCAGGTGTTCTCACTACCCTGTAGATTAAATATCGGAAATGGTTCTGTCTAAACTTCCTCTCACATAGTAAGGCAGAACCGTGAATGTTACAAGCAGAAAGATACAAATGCTTTCACTGTTTCCAGATGTAATGTAAGCAACGAATGAGAAGATCTGACCATAACGAAAGTCCAGTCCTTATTCCGATCAAATCTTCACATGGAGTTTTAGGCTCTCAAACCAGGCACAGACCAGTCTCTCCAACCACTAGAAAACTAATAGGGGGTCCAAAAAACTCTGCCCCAGGAAAACCACTGCTAGAGATGTTCCCCCATTGCAGCTACGGTCCTCAATAAGAGATGGCCCACCGGTCAACCCCCCCAGAGACCTCGGAGCCCCAGGACAGACCAGTCAGCTCCCCAGCTGGCACAGCCCTGACTCTTGTGCAGTGAGAAATATGGCACTAAAGCACCCTGGAGCAGGTTAGACCCCCACCTCCACACCAGCAGGCAGTCCCACACACAGCCGAGTCTGATCCAACAGTGCATCCCAATCTCTACAACAAAAGGGATTCGGCTGAGCCCCAAGTTCTCCACCAAAAAAGACCAGCAAGTAATCCAAAAGAGGAGCAATTCCAAAGCAGCCAGAAAATGACTGGGAAATAGCAAAACGCGGCTCCACAAGCAGCAAGACTCCCTCTACACAAACCTCCGGACAGAAGGCTTTCTTCAGCACAGGGCACTTCCACTAGGCGCCGCCCCATGAATCTAATCCAACGTTGGACAAAAACACAAAAAAATAGTTCAGTTTGGCTTACTTGAGCAGTAATTAAAACACTTGTACCACTCGGAGCTCAAAGCAAAAACCCGAAAAAATGCTCAGTACACTTGCTACATCACTGCAGCGTCCCTCACTAGCTGATCTAAACTCATTTCAAATAAGCAAACAGATTTCAAAAACAAGAGTCATATGAGTAGAAGTGCTATGAATAAAAGTAAATCACAATAAAACAATAAAAACGCTCTGCAGTAAAAAGTGCAGCTTCACAGGTTAGAGCTCAAATGCACAGCTCCACAGTGCACATGCGCACACTGAGCATGGGCCAGCCACACCAAACTCTTGACCAGTCTCTAACTCAGTCATGACCTTGAAAACATCAGTGGTGTCTTTTAAATATGAAAGTAGGGAAGTCACAAAGGGACATAGAAAAAATCCACAAACTGAGAGAGACTTACGGTCAGGGAACTCAAACCGCTCACAATGGGACGCCCCGGGGGGTTAATCATGGTTTTGTGGATTTTAGGCAGTAGAAAAAACATAGCCCTAATGGGATGCATAACAATCAAAAATTCCTTTTCATTTGTGCTACTCTCCCCTTTCCTGAATGCTTCTTGGATGCATTTGTCAATACTGTACTTAAAGTTTGTAGTGGGATCTTCCTTAAGTTTCACATAATAATCAGTATTGCCTAACTGTCATTCAGCTTCCAATAAAAAATCTTTTTTATTCTGTACATTGATCAGCTTTTTTAGCCATAATGTCCATATTCTCCTGTAAGGAGATCAGTGCCTGTCTCTCAAGTGTAGTCAAATTCTAATATTTAATCACAGGTGGATTATCAAACAAAAAATTCCAAATCTGTCTCTATCTGATTTTTAAATACTCTAAGCGCTCTACTTAGAGGGGGGCAAAAAGTTGAAACTGGTTTAAAACAATGTCCAATGTTCGTTCCATCTGAAGGTGCATTCTTACTTGCACCTCTGTTGATTACATGCGATTTAGATGGAGTAATTTATCTGGCACAATGTAACTCTGGTGCTTTCTACATAGGTAAAACCATTAGGAGTATGAAAGTATGCATAAGAGAACACATTAGAGCTATTGGAAAAAATGGTGGTATCTATGCAACAGCTGCACACATTATGAAAAGTGAAAATCCCAGTGCACAAAACTTTGTTTTCCTGGGTTTAGACAAGGCATGCCCTAGACAATGTGGTGGAAATTTTGATGATTTGTTACTTTCCAGAGAGGCTTTCTGGATCACTAACTTGAATGCTAATAAAGGCAAAGGCCTCAATACAGGTTTTGAAATGAAGCCTTTTTTAAAAAGAAAGTGAATAGATATAAAAGACCTGTTTTTTTGGATCTGTCTTTTAAAAGAAAGCTAGTCCATATGAGCTCAATTGCATGAGATGGTTTAGGAGTGTGTATTCTGGCAATAATACACGTTGTCTCTGTTCTTCCCCCCCCCTTTTCTCTTTCCCTTCCCTATTATTTATTTGACATCCTGTTTACTGCAGCAGTCCCTGGTGTCAGTATTACCTGTTTTCAATTATGATGTTTTTTTGATTCATTGCTGGTCTGGTTTCTTCATGAATGTTTCACCAAGGATTATGCATGTATTAGTGATGTCATTAATTGCCACTTTATGGTTGTATGAAGGGTCGAGAGGGCTACGGTTGTTAAAAAGCCCTCTCCAGCTCCCCTCAGTTCCCCGAAGCTACAAGGCTGGCAGCAGGAAGGGTTGAGAGGTCTACGGTTGTTGAAAAGCCCTCCCCAGCTCCCCTCGGTTCCCCGAGGCTACAAGGCTGGCAGCAGGAAGGTACGCGATCTCAAGACTGCGCTCGGTTTTAAACCTTGGTGCCTTTTTTTCTGCTCAGCTCCCTGGCGCTGTAGTACTCTTTGCTGCAGCCACTTTAAACCCAAGGAAATTAATGTATTTTGACTCACAAGTCTGTGCCTAAGACTGTGCCTATGATACACTCTAGCCTGCCTACCTTGATTTAATTAACTTTTGCTGATTCTGGTACACTGCAGCTGCTGTTTTAATTAATTTTAGAATATCCTCTAACACAGCAGCTGCTTGCAGGCTTGAAATTTTGCCCACCCCCACCCTCCTCCACCATTAATTAATACGCTAGTAATCCTGCCCACTTTTGTTCCAACCTATAAACTCACTTGGAGGGCAGTCCTACCCCTTCCCCTTGCTGCATCAGTTCTAATTCAAACCAGCGAGGCAGTCCTTTTTTTTTTCCCCCGCTCACTCTTGCCTCTGTTCTACACTTATTTTGTCTGGAAAAGTAACTCAGACTGAGGGTATTCCAGTTTTATCTTTTCCCCTCACCTTTTCAAATTCCCCCTGCTCCTGTCCATTCCTCATAAACTGCACTCTATTGGAATACCTGCCTCTTGTGAATAACTTGTATAATTGACTGCCAACCTCTGGCCACTAAGGGTCTCACTCAAACTGCCTTCACTATAGGTGTCACCCTGCCCTTAAGTCACCACTTCTGTCACTTATATTCTACTCTTATAAGGGACAATCCACCTCTGATTTACAGAGGTTTCATACAAGGCATACATAAAGTTCTCTCTTGCATGCCCAAGGTCACTTCTGGTGGTATCAGGATTACTACCCACCATAATCGTCCTCTCCTATCTCTCATGTAACATACTAGCTGGATACCCTGGGTCCCACTGCCATGAAGAATTCTCCTTTGTATTCTCCAACCTTATACCTAGAACCTTGCTCCCTTCTCCTAACCTGTCCCCTCCATATAACTCATCCTTCCAAATTAGGGCATTTCCTTCTCTACCACCCCCCCCCCCCCAGCATGCCCAAATACCTCAAGCGCAATTACAGATTCTACAAAGAAGTTTGGGTGATGCTTCTGTGTTTATGCTTGTCAGGAGACATAGAATCTAACCCTGGCCCTCATTGGAATGCCAGGTCCACGGATGACTCCTCAAGGTTTTCCACAAAGGGCATGAAAATTGCCCACATGAATATCAGAAGTTTACCAGCAAACTTTCCTGAACTTGAAGCCTGGATAGCCCTGTACTGTCCTGACATACTTGGACTAACTGAAACATGGCTCAGGCCAGAGATGCCTGATTCCATGTACAAAATACCTGGCTACAGCTTGTCCAGATCTGATCGCCCCACCACACAAAAAGGGTGGAGGAGTTGCCCTTTATTATAAAGAGCATCTCAATGTCTCTGTACTCCAATCTTGGATAACAAATCACTGTGAAGCTCTGCATACAGTTCTACAACTAGGGGGTGATAAAAGGCTAAATCTGATCTGTGCCTACAATCCTCCAAAGGGGGCTCTCCCTGGCTTAAATGGGCTCTTGGATTATCTGGCCACTCTAAAGAGTAGCTCTGAAGTCATACTAATGGGAGACTTCAACCTAGACCTATCAGGGAGTCACACCGGTACATATACTGAAGCTCTCGCCCGACTTAACCTCGCTTAACTTATCTCTAGCCCTACACGCATCTATTCCAACTCGGAGCGCCAATCTCTCCTGGACTGGATGGCTACAAATAGAGCAAATAAAATAATTGCTGCAGGGACCTTTTTGGGTTCTATTAGTGATCACCTGCCTACGTTCTGTGTCTGGAATGGCCACTGCCTTAAACCCCCGAAGAATCATTCAATTTCAAGATTTTGCCAAACTAAACCAAACTGCACTTCTCGAGGATATTAATAATATAGACTGGTCTCCCATCTATCACACTGATGATGTAAACACAGCACTTGAATATCTGATGTCTCAGCTTCTGGCCCTTCAGGATCTGCACATCCCTCTGAAAAAAAGGTGTCTCAGGGGCTCCCCTAATAAATGGCTAAAAAAATACCTCCTTTGAGCCTTGATAAGAAGAGACAAGGCCTGCACCTTGGCAAAGAAGTCCCAACAGTCAGAAGACTGGGTTAACTATAAACAACTGAGAAATGCCTGCAAAAAAGATATTCAGAAGGCTAAAAGGAACTACTGCCTTAAGCTTCTTCAGTCTTCAGTGGGTGATACCAGGGGTTTTTGGAACCACATCAAAAATTTCATTGGGCAAAGGCCCAAGATGGCCATTACTGACATAACACTGAATGACGCAAACTGTAATAAGTTACCTACTATTGCTAATGCTCTTAATGCACAATTCTCGGATCTCTCCAAATACACCGAGAAATTCAACCAACCTCTTTCACCTCCTCTGAGGTGCAACTTTCGCATGAAACCACTTTTCATCTCACATTAGTCTCCTCCACCGAAGTGCTGCATCTCCTCAAATTAGTATCCACCTATGGATCTGCTGGCCCGGATGGGCTACTGCCTAGCTTCTTGAAGCAGGCAGCCCCTGCCCTTGCTGTTCCTATTGCAAGAATCTTTAATCTTTCCATAATAACCCAAACTGTACCAACATTGTGGAAAACTGCTCGCGTTGTCCCTGTTCACAAAAAAGGGGATACCAAAAATATGTCAAACTATAGACCGATTGCCATTCTCTCTACCCTAAATAAACTTCTTGAGAAGGCCATCGCTACTCAGGTCACAAATTACCTGCACCATAACAACCTTATATCCCCTACCCAGCACGGATTCTGAACCGGACACAGCACCACAACTGCTCTATTTCAGCTGACAAATGCAGTCCTTACAGCGATGGATAAGAGCCTGCTCACTGGGGCCATATTTATCAATCTCACAAAGGCATTTGACCATGTGAATCACTCTCTGCTACTTTCCAAACTGTCCCGCCTTGGCTTTTACCTGTCGACCATCTCCTGGTTCGATAGCTACTTCTCAGGAAGATTGCAATTGGTCCAAATTGAATCCGCCGTCTCAAATCTTTCCCCTACCTCAGTTGGAGTCCCCCAGTGATCTATTCTTGGCCCACTACTTTTCTCCCTTTCCATTAACAACTTGCCCTCCCTTCCCTGCTCCTCCTCATTAATCCTTTATGCTGATGACATGGTGTTTCTCTCCAGTGGTAAAGATCCCTTATCAGTAAGAGCACATCTTCAAGTAGACTTCAACTGCTTGCAGGAGTGGTTACTACAGAACAGGATCCTAACGAATGCTAAGAAAACTGTAACTATGCTTTTTGGCCCCCCGTCAAGAATCAGATCTCTTTCTCCAGACTTATTGATACATTCTCTAGATGACTTCCCTCTTGAATTCGTTACCTCCTTCAAGTATCTAGGAGTCACTCTCTACCCATCTCTTGACTTTAACCTCCACATTACGGCTACAAGTAAGACAGTTTACTCAAAACTTCGTCTTGCCTTTAAAATTAGGTCCTCCCTCAATGATGCTGCCCGGCTTGCTATTGCACAAGGATTTCTCCTCCCTGCTCTAACATATTGCTCTCAGGTTTACCTTAAAGCTAGCAAAGGAGTGCTCCAGAAATGGAGCACCTGCTGTAACAGTATATGCAGATTTGCTCTCTCCACTCACAAACTTACCCATCATTGCCTGCTCTACTCGAAACAAAATTGGCTCTCCCCAGACTCGCTCAGACACTATTCTGTAGGCTGTGCAATTAATAATATGATCAGAATGGGGTCCCCTAAATACCTTGCCGAACTATTAACTCAGACCTCCCAAGCATACCTCCTCAGGGCATCTGCTCAAACCCAACTTGAAATTCCCAGATATCTCACACAAAAAGGAGAACGATCCTTCGCCATATCTGCCCCCTGCTCCTGGAACTCCATTCCCTCCCACATCAAACTCTCCAAATCCCACAAGGCCTTTAAACTGAGTCTTTGGGCACACCTATTAGAATCCGACTGCTGCTCTTGTGCTGTAACTTGAACCTCTCTCCTAGCATTTTTTCCTGCTTATGGCACTTACTGATTTCCTGCTGGTCTCCAAAATCTGAGTTTCCCACATCTAGCAGAAATCTTATTGTTATAATACTACTTCATTTAAATTTTGTTTGCTGTTTGTCATTTCAATTTAGTCATTGATGTATCATCTGATGAAAATATTTAATGTAATGTTATCTGTTTCTCTTTGTCATCTCTGATAATGAATGTACCTGGCTGTATACTGTTCAAATGTTTGTTCTCACCTCATGCTGCGTCATGAAATACTCTTTAATGTTGACATTGGTCTCCCCTGTCTGTACTCTCCCTCGTCGTGCCTGAATATAGGCAACATTGTTGTCTAGTGTACTTACCCGGTAAACAAAAAACAAATAAATAAATAAATATAATGGTCACAGTTTTAGCGAGATTTTAGCCTTTGAGAAAGGATGTAAGCAGCATCCAAAACTCATCAGGTGTTTCTCATTTTTTTATTTTATTTTTTAATAAATGTAGTTATGACCTGTGCCCCTTTGATATGGTTTGTGTGTGCTCTGCCTCTTAATGTTTGAATAGCCTTCATATTACCCCACAGTGTGTCCCTTGCTCCAGTAGAACCCTTATTTTCTTCCCAGGCCTGACAGATAAAATGTCTCATGTGTTCTCTGATGTAAGAGTCATCTAAGAGTGACTTATTAAAGGACCAAGTGCCCGTACGTAGAAGGAGGTGTGAGAGTGTAAAAGTCATCGAGACTGGGGAGTGATCTGACAGAACCCTGGGACAAATGACAACCGCCTCCAACCCTACCAAAAGAGAGTTACTGATAAGAAAGCAGTCTATTCTTGATTAAACTCCATGTGTGGTGGAATAGAATGTGAAATCTTTCTCTTCAGGATGGAATACCCTCCAAGGGTCCGCCAGCTCCAAGTTGTATATAAATTCCCTGATAGCCCTCTGCGCTGGGGATAGGCCTTTTTGTGAAAGGATCTGTCCAAATTGTTTGAAAGGCCAGGTTTCATTCACCCCCTATTATATAGGGAGCATCTTTAATGGTGGCTAGAAGGGTACTCAGAGGAGGAAAAAAGATAGGGAAGTCCACATTTGGTCCATAAACACAAACAAGGACCACCTCCTGAATGGCTGACCTACCATGTAATAGGACATATCTGCCCTCCAAATCCTTCCATTCCTGAAGAAGTATGAAAGATGCTGTTTTATGAAATAAAATGGTAACCCCCCCATCGAGCACTTGGTCCTGTCCCATATGCCTGTCCTACCCATATTTTTTTTCAAAGTATTGAGTTGTGCAGCAGGGACATGAGTCTCTTGCATTAGTACTATACGGGGATTATATAATTTAAAATGTCTGAGAATACAATATTTTTTACCATTGTTTTTCACACCTTTAATGTTCCAACTAGCCATTAATTTTCCAAAATAAATCCTGGCATATTGCTGTCTCCTCTGTCTGACTATGTCTGGCCTGAATCCCCACTCCCAACCCTAGATCCCCCAAAATAAATCGTAATAAAATGCCTCTCCCACACCCCAAAACTCAACAACCTACATAATAAATCTACCCATAACTACTCTCCTCTGGGCCTGAAGCCCCCTCCTATCTTTATGGCCTGTGAATACCCCTAAGTGAGGAGCTTCCCTGGGACCTCTCCATCTTAAGTATTACCCTACTCCTGCCTTCTCCCCCAAAAGATAAAAAAGAAATAGTCCCAGTCTAAAAATACATGAAATGTAGCAATAGAATATATGAGCAACTATGATATCCTGCAGAATTACCCAAGCCTGCTAACAAAAAAAAAAGAAAAAGAATATTATTGGGTAGTTCCTGATAAGCTAAAAAAAGAAATGTGTTGCTACATCTGATCTAGACAAGGCAGCCTAATCTGTGGACTATGAAACTAAAAAGTAATCCACATATATAAACAATTTAGGAGACAACTAAGTCAAGTCTAGAAAATTAAACTCTGCATAAATCCCACTCCTGAAAATAAAGGTAGAACATATGATGGGGTTATCTAAACCCTAGTTCCCAGTAAGCCCAAGTGCTGTATTTTTTTAATTTTTAAACAGTTCCAACATATTGGCCATCATTCAACATCTAATTTAGAAACAGTCTTATTATAAATAAATCAAGAAAATGTTTTTGCCAGATGAATCCAAAACAATGATGTCACCCTACAGGCACTAGTACACCCAGGCAATGACTCAATTATTACACATGGTACCCCCCCATGCCATGAGCAGTCATTTTGAGGTAGATCGAAGTGCTATATTCTTTTATTTTTGAACAGTTCCAACATATTATGCCACCACTTTATGTCTAGTTTAGAAGCAGTCTTATTCCTACATGTGGTAACCCCCCTTAACCTTAAATGAACTGACCAATGCCATGAGAAGCATTTTTGAGGTAGGTCCCATTGCTGTAGTTTTTTTTATTCAAACAGTTCCAATACATTATTATGCTACCACCCACTCCTGATCCCCTAGTTGAGTATGCCAATACAATGATGCTCCTTTATAATCTTACATCAAGAAATCCAACTTTGTCATTTTAAAAGAACACCACACACACACACACACACACACACACACCACACACACACACACACACACACACACCTCTACCTTAACAGGAGCCAGCATCGCCACTTCTTTTCAAAAATTACAAGCATCTCTCACAAATTGTGTTTTTTTTTATTTAAAACATTTTAAGAGTTCAGCTTTTATATTCATTCCATATGCATTGGGCTGGCAGTATAGCCTAGAGGTCAGAGGAATGAGCTTGATATATTTAGCAGACCAGATCTGAGGTTGATTCTTGCAACCTCCACTTACATACTGTGTGACTCTAAGCAAGTCATTTAACTGCCCAGTGCTCCCAGGTTGTCCCTGAAAACAGGCACTTGTTCCTAGTGGGCCTTACATGGTTACCAAAGACTTAAAAAAAAAATACAAACTTCTAAAATAGAGCCATCAAGAGGTGCAGCATTTATTCAACAAATACACATTCTCTGACTTTATCAATAGGAACCGCACAGGTGTTGTTTTTTTCCCCTATTTAAATGTGATTAAAGTCATCACCAAGGGAAAGTTCATCAATATTAACAATATTCAGAAAAAATGTAATTATATAATGAAAACCCGCTGGATGGATTGTAAACAAAATACTATAAATCACAAGCAAAACTCAATTTGATTAGAGTGGTCACATACATGCACAGCCCCATTTTGAAGAGGGGCCCTTCACAAACAGCTGGGCCACCCATGACCAAACACACAAATTTAACTTTTCTGCCCTCAAAGATGATAGAACACAACTGCTGCACTGTAGCCAGATGGTATTTAATATGCCCCATTTAAACAGTGCCAGCACCAGAGGAAAGTTCAGCTGATATATTTCCCAGACAAAACTTTAAAATATACTATTTAATATGTCCCATTGAAACACTAACCGCACCAGAAGAAAGTTCTGCTGATATACTTCCCAAACACAACTATAACTATACTAATTAATATGCCCCATTTACACAGTGCTAGAACCAGAGGAAAGTTCTGCTGATATACTTCCCAAACAAAACATTAAAATATACTAATTATGCTGCACAGCCCACTAATCCAATCATCCTCTGTTTTGAAGAGGGGCCCTTCACAAACAACTGGAGCATGACCTCTCAAGGTAAAAACTTTACTCTTTCTGTCCCGAAATGACACAAAATAACTGCTGCACTTTAGCCAGTCACCATTAAATATGTCCCCAGAATTTTAACTTGCTGAAGATCTTCGATCCATCCAAACTCCTATGCAACACACCAGATTTAAAATGGACAATACTTCATTCTATCTGTTTTTAAACAGCAGGTATTCACTGTGTTTTCTTTTTTTTCTAGGTGCAGAAAGATTCCTGGTCAATAAAGAATTGTCTCCTACCTCTGTGTGTGTGTGGTTATTCTTTGGATATTTACACCAGGATCCCTCATCAGTTAGTTTTTGGCAGTTATGAGTTAAAAAAAATCACTGCTGCGTGGAACACTGGAGCCCGAGTTAAAGTGACGTCTGTTAAAGATGGCTGACTCAGGCTGCGCATGTGTCAGGCCTCCAAATGCACACAGATATTCTCGATCATGTGAGTCTGAGTGACAGCAAATAGAATTGGTGCTAGGAACTTCACAGTATGAGTGTAGTGTTTCTTACAAGCTGCTGTCACAGAGTACTACTAGTTCACACCTAAAACCAAAATAGACATTGTTTTGATGTGTCCTGAGAAGTAATGTTTGAAATGATGAGGTTTTCATTCAGGAGATCACATTTCCAATTAAAACAAAAAAAAAACTGTCATAGAAAGGTTAGTTTAGAGGTACAAGGTAGTAAAGCTGTGAGAGTGAGTGTGTGTGTGTGTGTGTGTGTGTGTGTGTGTGTGTTAAAAAAAGTCACAGTGGGAGTTTATTTGGGTCACCAGGATGATGATCCGATAATTTGGGTTGTCTCATCATCTTAGTGTTGCTAATATTATGTTTTACTTTTTTTCAGGTACTCATTTTCGTCCCTCCATGTCCTGTCCTGCAGCCCTGGCATGAGAATTTGCAGCATGGCAAAGTAAATAAGTGCATCATTCTTAATTTGAATATAATAACTGGTTTCACTTTCTCCCTTAGGGAAGCCAGTGGCGTTATTTGCCGTTTTAAAGGAGTGTTGATAACATCAAACATGCACTGGATTTCCCTTGCTGTGCACATGCCCAACCTACAGCTCTTCCGGGTTTTCACCACTCGCCACCAGATTGCCTCCTCGGTTGAAACCGCACCGCCACTATGTCTAGGCGGTAAGTAACTCCTTAACACAAAACCTCCTGACGAAATAACACAGTACAGTAAAGGGAAACAAATCTAGAAAAACGAAACTGCTGCACAGCGACCGTGGACTTGGCTAAACGTCATCCAGATCGCAGCCGCACCAGATGATTTATTTTATATAATTGCTGTGGCCAGAAAGCAAAACCCAGCAATTATATAAAATAAAATACGGGATTATGTATAAACTCAAATTTTACACATACCCTCGGGGTTGGATGCCTAGAGAAACCCCTGTGGCATCCAACCCCTCAGGTGTTTGTAAAATCTCATTACACACACTACCCTGTACTTTATTCTCTATATAAAGAGACTAATTTCCATTACTTTGATGAAAGTGGTTCAGCAGGCATGGGGCAGTGAGGAGCCATTCATTTAGTGTTGTGTTGAAGCTGCACCTGCATGGTTTGGTTAGTTTAAAGTTTCTAATTAGCATGAGTGCCTTGCTGTGTGTGACAAAAATAAACATGTTACAGACTGATAGTTACAAAACCCTTAGATGGAAAGAAGTCACAGTTCCCCATGCAGGAAGGACAGCTTCCAGACTACAGAGACAGAAGCGCTTAGTAGTGAAGAGGAATGTTCGGTCTCTAAATGCATGGGGAAAAGATAGAACCTGAGGCAGTAGCTCTGTTTCAAAGAGGATGTGTGGAGGAGCAATGAGTTTGTTTGTGGTGTGGAGTTCACTGAATTGTATAAGTTGCCCATCTATGTCCTTGCTTATAAATAGGTAAAATACATTTTCCTAAAAACCAAAAATGACGCATGCAGCAAGGAGAAGGAAAAAAAAGTAGTCTCTAATGGGATTCAAACCCACAGCCTTTTGTACCAGTGATAATAATCAAACACACTACCCCACAAGTCCTATGTGTCAGGCATTGAGATTTTTTTCTATTTGTCTTCTTTAGACACAAAGTGACATCATTCAGAGCTCAAGAGACACTGTGGTCTGTCCTGTTCACTAGTAACTTACTGAATGTTTATGAAAGCTTTGGAATGATGATATCACCATGGTATTTGTGGAGCTCTCTGAATGTTATAATTTGCATATCCAAGTGTTTGCTTACATACTAATTTAAACTACAGGCATAAATTCAAAAAAAATCTTTCAGATAAAAAAAAACTGTCTTAATTGGGATTCAAGCCCTCAGCCCTTTGACCAAAATGCAAGCACCGAGCCCCCTACCCAACAAGCTTTGCCTGTTAGCAATATTGATTTTTTTAACTATGGTTTTGCTTAGACACAGCTTCTATTGACATCATTATCGCAAATAGTGCTCAGGCAATTGTCTGGCTGTAATCTGCCCCAATCATTCGTAACTCACTGAATTCAGAGGGGCATTCTTTGTGGTGTGGGTTTATTTTTTGGGGGGGGAGGTTCCATTGTGAAGATTCATGGTTTAATATTTAAAATTCATGCTGTCTCATTAATAAAACATTTGTAGAATAACATGCATTTAAAAAATAAATTAGGAATGACTGATGGGCTGTCTTTGATGATTGGAGGCGGGGGACATATGATACTGTGATTCCAGTCAGTCACCACCCTCATGAGGGAGGGCATATTATTACGATAAAACGAGAGGTACAATCTCATTCATAAATATAGTTAAAGGACAGTCAATGGCTTTGTTATTCATAAAGTTTGGATGGCATGGATTTCTCTGCCTTTTATAATTAGCATATATATGTCTTTGCTTGCTAATATGAAATACATTTATATAAAAAAATTAAGCTTCCAGAGAGGAAAATAAAATATTATGATCTTGGTGGGATTCTAACCCAGCACCTTTTGATTAAAGGGTATGTACCTAGTCCACTACACTAAAAGACCTATCTGAAGATTAAAATGATTTTTATTATCTTTGTTTTCTTTGGAGAAATGGATTGTCTGGTTGTAATCTGCCTTATTGTCTGCAAATACATGGTGATGGTAGTGATACCCAAATTATGAGAAGTAAAAGCAATGAAACTCAGAAACACTAGTCACAACCCAAACTGTATCCCATTACTAATTAGTGGTCACAGGAAAAGTTCATACTCAGGGTTCCCCATGCACTATAATATTGGTGGCCTTCTGATCAGTCAGTTACCCTCCTATACTGTGCTTGATCCCATCGCCTAATGCATCACGCCATTTTATGTGTCCACCACCACTCTGATGAATTAAACATTTCTCACATTTCCCCTTAACCTGTCTCCTTCAAATTACATGTTGTGCCATCTTGGTCTAGTATTCCTTCTCACTCTGAAGATGTCATCCCCCTGCACTTTCATTATGCCATTTATGTACTTAAATGTTACTATCATGTCTGTCCTCTCACTTCTCTCCTCCAACATGTGCATATTGAGGTCCTTTAATCTCCCCTCATATGTCCTCTTTTGCAAGACCTGTACCATCTTATTCTCCCTCATCTGGACCATCTTTACTCTGTAAATGTCCTTATGATGGGTTTTTGCTGATGGCCCCTGAATCAGATCTCTCTGTATTGCTGCATTATTACCAGGTTCGTTGGTGACCCACAGTACCTTGGCTTCCCCTTCCTATCCTGTATCTGTGTTGTCTTTACCCCAGCTCTGACATACAGTTCAACTCCTCAGTCTTTGTTTTAAACCCCCAGTACCCAGTCCCCCCCCCCCCAGATTAGAGAGTTACCCGGTATATTTAAGTGGGGAAGGAGGGCAAGGACAATAGCTTAAGCTATGGACCCTGCAATATGAGCAGACTTGATGGACCAAATGGCCTTCTTCTGCTGGCTTCTTCGTATGTCCCAGCTATGCTATTCAGTTTATCAGTTTCTAGTTATTGCTACTGTGTCAAGGTCTGCCTCTCTATCAAGGCCTCCAGGTCAAGTATTTTATTTTACAGGCAGTAGACATTAGTCACCATGGTCTTCCATATTTTGCATCCTAGATGACTTTTCATGTCACCTTTACTACACCCCTGCTGCTTTCACCTAACACTGTTCCCCTTTAGGTGTGAACCTGAAATGTTATCCTCAACCCCTCCCCATACCCACACACACAGATGCTTCAGTTACCTGTGCCGTCAGTTTATTTTCCTGCTTGTGATCACTGGGGAGAGATACTAAGCCTCCTGTCCATCGTTGCTCTCACCCCTTTGGTCATTTTATCTGCATACTGATGCAGCATTTTAGCTTTTCACTTGGGACTCTGCAGTGTCCTCTTTCCAGACATACGCAGGCCTTCATTTTTATACAAGTTGCGTGTGTCAAGATGTTTTCACGTCCCACTTGGTATTACTAGGCGTGTTAAATAATCATGCACTATAATTTAATTGTTTTTTCAACCTCCTATTACCAATATCTTGGCTGGGCCTATGACTTATGCCTGTAGTTGCCATCTAATCGCTGCTCTCCAAGGAACCATGGTTGCCATTGGGATCTATGTGTTAATGACAAAAGCCCAAAGGTGATCGCCATTATCAAGAAGTCAAGAGTACGTAACATTTTTGGGGGGGACTCTGACAGCTCTGCACAGTAAAACAGTGCAGATTACTTTTTTTTATGTTTTACCCCCCCCCCAAGGGGCTTTGCCCCAGCACCCTCCTACTAAAGGATTCTCAACTCAAGGGGGTGCATGTCAGGGGGTGAAAGCATTAAAAAAATAAAAGGTTCAAGTCAGTTGCAATGAAAATGCACTAGCACCCAGATACAAACTCAGTACACTGCCGACCAGTGCCGACAGTCCATCCACCACACCACAGGGTTGGCTTGGCAACACATTGTGGCACAACCCCTCACATCCCCTCCCACCTCTCGCTGAGTGCATTCACTCCCACCATGCATGTACATAGAGTGACATCCTGTTGTTATATTAGCCAACCCCGCCATCTGGCTGCCCTACTCTACCGTAGCCCTCGCAGGATGTGCTGGTGAGTGGGTCACCATTATTGTTAGCACCCTTTCCCCAGCACCCTAATCATGGGTAACCTTGCCATTGCACTGTACTAACTATTGTCTGACTGCAAGACTAATGGTCACTGGGTTGCTGGCAGTCTAACGACTTTTAATTATGCCTCATTTGGCATTTTTCATATACTGCGGATTACAACCAACCCATATTGTGAAGAATAATTAACATTTGCCTATGTGGCCGATGTAGGGTGCAGTAGAATGTATTGCACTGTGGCAGTAGTTATATAAGCAATATACCTCTCCATGGTGTGGGTATTCTAGTGAATTTACTACACCTGGTGTGGTTCGGTCATGAGGTGCAGCTGAGTGACTTAAGCACAGCAGAACTGGTAAATCCACCAGTATACCAACACCCTAGAAGGGTATATTGCTATTATACTATGGTACTTTTATTTTTAGATATAAAATAAAATAAAAAAATGGCTTTTTTGGTATTTTTTTTTGTTTTGGATATATTTTAGTGTGCTGCAAAAAATACCACCTGCAGTTGTCTCCTGATCTGTTATCTAATGATGTGTAACCTATGTAAAGAGCTGCTGCTCAAAGGTATTAATTCTAAAACATCAATAAATTAAAAAAAAATATTTCAGCTGCCTTACAACAATCTACGTTACACTGTCCTGACCAGCCTGATCACTATTGTTTAAGCTTTCCTGTTGTAAAATTGTCTTCTATTTCATCTGGTAATTGTTTTACATTCCCTTTCCAAAATTTTAAATTTTGACTTGATGTAATAAAAGTTGTACTCAGTTTTAAAAGTAACTGTCCAACATTTATACTTAGCTAATATCGCCTTCTCATGATGTTAGCTGTTATTCACATTTTCAATATATCTTTTGTGTTTATTATTTACAGAATGACAACAGGACCTGATTGTGATTAGGAAACAGAAACATCTGTTGATTCTGATGATATTGATGCAACTGATCGCTGTAGCGGTCATTCCACAGAAGATGATGAGGATGATGATATGGGTGATGAACTGTCTGCTAGAGTGTCGATACTTGGCATTCAGCCTTATCGTTTCGAGCCTGTTGCCAGGCCTGATGCTCAAACTTCTAAAGGTGGCAGTACACCAGTTACACTGACAGATCTACAAATCTGAACAGCTGGTAATTCATGGCAAGTACATCTGTAGTGATCTGACTCATTATTCTTATACCTTTTGCAGATGTTGTACCTATTAAGCTGGAATTGCTTAAACTGTAATGTAGCTGATAAAGAAAGATTTAAGCATAGTTCATTATCTTGTTTTTAGTGATAGTGCATGTGCTCAATAAACAACCTCAGGGTGATGTTTATCTTGGGATTTACCAGAACTTGTATTTTTAGCCCTTTCTTTGTTTGCTACCCATGTAGAGAACCATATTGGTTTCGTTTTTCATTTGTCCACAATCCCAGTGCATTTATTTTCCCAATTGTTTTAACTAGGTGAGACACACTAAGCTGAAAGTTGTTTACAGTTGCAACCTGGGAGCACAGGGAAGTTAAGTGACTTGCTCAGGGTCACACAGTATGCAAGTGGGGGCTGTGGGATTCAAACACAGTTCTCTAGGTTTACAGCTCAGAGCCTTAAATCACTGCGCTATGCTGCCTCCCATATACTATACTGTGCTATTCTGCCTGCATATGTTGGTTACTTCCACTATGGCTCTCTATAATTTACCCCACTGTTACTCCATTCTCTCCATTATGAAAGCATTAGAAAATGGCTAAGTAAATCCTAGCATTCTGATTGACTAGGACAATAACAGTAGCAGGCCCACTTAAAAATGACTGCCAATTTAGGGTGCCCCATTACCAAGGGTAGCTTGTGCACCCCAAATTTTCTATCTAACCAGCCAACTTTTTTTTCTGCTCACTAAGTGGAGAAATAATGGAGGAAGGCCCCCCTCGATGAGATATGTCATGTCCCCCAAAATCCCATATCCATATAACCACACCATAAATTAAAAAAAAAACATGTGCTATAACTTCTTAACACTTTTTTTCAAAGCACAGTTACTCGCAACTCCAGTCCTTCCAAAACTAACTGTTCTAGTAGTGGGACCTAGCCAGCAATGAATATGCAGGTCTGGGCAGCCAAACATAACAAATTGCCACCTCTGCTCCTTAGTCCCTGCTCCTCTCACACATCAGCCTGTACTGCTACCAGCTGCCTCCTCTGTCCTGACAGAAGTTTAAAAACACATCCCACACACCGTGTTACAAGTGCTATATATTCCATGTCAACCCTTGATTACTTAATCATCTTCTAATGACTTTAGTCCCTCTTGGTTACCTAGAGCAAAATATACCTCCTGGTAGGTGGTAGGCACATAACTTTGAGGCTTATGACTATTCATCTTTCTCTAACAGAACTGGGAGGCAGTATAGTGCAGTGGTTTAAAGCTCTGAGCTGCAGACCTGGGTTTGAATCCCACAACCCCTACATGTATACTTTTTGACTCTGAGCAAGTCACTTAACTTCCTTGTGCTCCCAGGTTGCACCTGTAAACAAGCTTTCAGCCTAGTGTGTCTCCTGGTTTAAAAAAAAAACATTGTGTGGATGTGACCTGTATATTAACATACTAGACACCTGCAGAGTAGGCCTGTTTGTCTATCAAGTCTGCTTGTGCTTCAGCACCCTGATTGGGTACCATAGCCCTCTAGCTACACATCATGTCCCCCTCTCACTCATTTCTTAGCGGGTATACATAGTAAGCCTTTTTAGTCATTCTTCATATTGCTTATGGGTCAAACTCTGTGCTAATTTAGTTGCCCACCTCTGGACAGCCTACATCCTGTCTATGTCCTTGCAGAGATGGTATCTCCAGAGATGCACACAGTACTCCAGATGGGGTCTCACCAACTAACTGTACAGAGGGGTAACTAATTCCTGTTTTCTCCTTGTGATACCTCTCCTTGTGTATGCCAGTAACCCCCCAGCCCTACTAACTGCCTTCTCACATTGCTTGCCTGCCTTTAGGTCCTATCATCTAGAAAGATGTTAAAAAGGACCTATCCCAGTATTGAACCCTGTGGCACTCCTCTAGTAACCCTTCCATTCTGTAGTGGATAATGAGGGGATCAACACTTAACAGGCAGGCTGTGTTCTATTTAAGAGGTTAACATTTTTCTTGTGGACTTCATTTATTCTCCATTCCAGGAACTTTCTTTGGCTGCCCCTACTCACCTAATGATCACTCTACCACCCATCCGATCACCTGCATCTTCAGAGGTAGCTGTCCTTGACCAACTTCTGCCAGCAGACACCCCAGTTATGAGCCCTCCCAAGGTAGGGCCACCTCCACTCCAGAGCTCTATGTAGTAGTAGTTAATAATTTTTTATTCATTCAAGAATAAAGGATACATTCAATTGAGCAATTGAACAATTCAATGTAGAATCAAGAACTCCTCTAGTAGGATGTTATAGCCCTCCCTCCCTCCTCTTCAGGCCCCCAACCTTAGCCAGTTCCACTTTTATAGGCACTTGATTTGACTGACAACAGGAACTTTCTGTTTGGGAGAAGGAAGAGAGTGATCAGAGAGACACAAAAGACTACCCATCCTAGAAGGAAAATAATAGCTCTCCCTCAGTCCCTAGCTGCTTGATGTCTATCTCTGAGCAAGTAAAAAGGAGAATACTGAGAAATGCAGGACCTTTCTGTACCAGAACATGAATAGCAGGAGCTGTAAAGGCGTAGAGGTAGTAGGAATTTGGGAAAACAACACAAAATAGACACCTCCCCCCCACACGCACACACAACAAAAGTAAACAGAGAGTGGAAAGGTTAGCATAAAAAACAACAACCAGGATTCAGAGACCTCCTCTCCCATCCAGGGACTATTAGGCCTGACTCTGCTGCCTCAGAGTTTGCAAAGAAAGAGGAGCAGTTGGACCATGGTGGGCTCAAGGAGGGTGAGGGTGAAGAACAGATGCATATCCCTCCAGTTGTACCTCTACACATTTTTACACCATTCTGACAGAGCATAGTTCCTCTATGGAGGGGCCCGTAGTGGAGACTAAGGAGGATGCTAGGAATATCCATAAAGGAGACTCACAGGACGGTGGAACGGTAACTTTCTCAGAGGTGCTGCCTGTCTATTTCATGAGTGAGGACAGGGTACTCCATACCATGGGATTTAATCAATAGAGGAAAAAGTGATGCAGAGCTCAAGGTTTTGGCATCATTGGGGACTGGGGGTCCACCCAGAGAGATACAGGCCTATACTGGTGCAATAGTCTGCATCTGGCAAAGTTGGAGGAAAGGTCAAAAGTATGGTTGCTTAGATTCAATGCAAAGAAGTGCAAAGTAATGCACATAGGAAACAGAAACCCATGGGAAGAGTACACAGTGTGGGAAGGGGGCCCTAACAACAAAAGAAATGGAAAGGGACCTGGGGGTAGTCATATTAGATGACTTTATTTTTATTTATTTATTTTATTTAGTTTTTGTTTACTGTGTAGGTGTGCTAGCCATAGCAATGACTACTTTCAGACATGACCCGGGAGAATACAAAACAAACTTCTGGAAAAACGACAGTAACAGTACATTCTAGAAATAGTCAAAGTGATGGGTGCATACAAGCAGGTAGCATACATAGGTAATACAGTATCACAGGTAAGTGTAAGCAGTACAGACAATTTCACAAAAAATTAGGGCTTATACTAACATTAGGAGTAGAATACATTACAAAAGGAAAAATGCAGTGTCACTTTAGGAGACAATGATTAGGTAGATTAGAGAGGAAGGAATGAAGAAAGTGATCTTTCGATGCCCAGAGCAGGTCTGAGAGAAAGAAGAAAGTAAGGGAAGTAAGAAGCAGCAGGCTGGAGTGGAGGGCAAAATGGGGGGTGAAGGGAATGAGATTAGGAAGTGCAAATACAGTTGGGTGAGGGAGTAACCCTGTCGGATTGAGAGAAAGTGCTGAGGGAGGAATGTGGTCAGGATTAAACGGGAGGTGAGGGGAGTCAGAAGAAACCTTGTGTCTATGGAGGTTTGAAACAGGAGCAGATACTGGAAGATATGAGCTGGTGGTGCAGTGCTTTCTTAAAACAGGAGTGTGAAAAGGCTTGACAAATGGTAAGAGGGAGGGAGTTCCAGTACTGGGGGGCTTGACAGACAAAAGTACTAGAGCCCATTGTGGTAGCATATTTAGGGATACAGACAGGGGCATTGTCCGCAGAGTGAAGGTCATAGCAGGAGGCCTGACTTTGGAAGAGTACCGCTGGGGGTTTAGGTATCTGGGTCCTAATTATATTGTCAGTGAGGGAGCCAAAAGAATAAAGCCTTGACACCTGAGGAGGAAGCCAACCAAGGTCAGAGTAGAGAAGGCAGTGGTGTTTCAGCCGATGAGAGGAGGATGCATAGTGACATATATAATTATAGGTAACATCCCATTTGTGAAGACTTGACTTGTTTGTAGAAATATAGGTAGCTGCCCCATAGTTAAGTGATGGCAGTAGTACTCCATGGCCTACAGTAAGCCTCACAGATGGGGTGAGGGCATAGCTGGTTCAATAGGCAGCTCCAAGTTTAGAGTTTACAGATTTGCACGTCCTCTGAATATGAAGATCATAGTTTAGCGATGGATACAGTGTGACCCCCAGGTACTTAAAAGAGTTAACAACTTCTTCTGAGGTGATACTGATCATGGAGACTTTAAACTTGTGCTGGGAGTGTTTAAGTTTAAAACTGGATCTGAAGAGCATAGCATGGGTCTTTGTTTCATTTAGAACAAGTTTGTTTCTGACCAGCCATTGCTGGAGTAGTTGGAAATCATGGGAGAACTTCAGGTTTATATCCTTGATGCATTTGGCACTGGAGTACAACACTATGTCATCTGCATACAACACTTAGAGCTAAGTGAGCAATATGAGAAGGCAGTAAAGAGAACACTTAGAGCTAAGTGAGCAATATGAGAAGGCAGTAAAGAGAGCACTTAGAGCTGAGTGAGCAATACAAGAAGGCAGTAAAGAGAACACTTAGAGCTAAGTGAGCAATACGAGAAGGCAGCAAAGAGAACACTAAGAGCTAAGTGAGCAATACGAGAAGGCAGTAAAGAGAACACTTAGAGCTAAGTGAGCAATACGAAAAGGCAGTAAAGAGAACAGTTAGAGCTACTGTAAGTGAGCAATACGAGAAGGCAGTAAAGAGAACACTTAGAGCTAAGTGAGCAATATGAGAAGGCAGTAAAGAGAACACTTAGAGCTAAGTGAGCAATATGAGAAGGCAGTAAAGAGAACACTTAGAGCTAAGTGAGCAATATGAGAAGGCAGTAAAGAGAACACTTAGAGCTAAGTGAGCAATATGAGAAGGCAGTAAAGAGAACTGGGGACGCTGGGATGTATAGGAAGAGGCATCATCAGTAGAAAACATGAGGATGTTATCCCTCTGTACCAACAGTTGGTTAGACCCCATCTGGAGCACTGTGTGCATCCCTGGAGACCCCATCTCTGCAAGGACATAGACAGGATGGAGTCAGTCCAGAGGAGGGCAATTAAAATGGTGCAGGGTCTGCACCAGATGTCATATGAAGAGAGACTAAAAAGGTATACACTCAATGAAAGCCAGGAGAGTGGGAACATGATAGAAACTTTCAAATACCTCAAGGGACTCAACAAAGTCCAGGAGGGTAGCATCTTAGGAATCATGGTTAGAGACTGGTGAGATGCTGGTCCAGTGGCTGTGTAGTTGTCTTGGAAGGGTACTCAGCCAGGTGCAGTCTTGTATGTAGACTGGAAGTGAGGTACAAAAGGCAATATACTGTTTTTTGGAAGTGGGGGGCATTACACTGCATGCACTGCATACACTACAATGTACCCTGTGCATTTCAGGTTCAGTGCTGTGTCATTTGCACTGCCAACATTTAAAGTTGGTGGATGTTATAAAAAACATGCTGTCATGACTTGGAGGGTCGGGTCAACTTTCAATAAGTGGTATATGTCATTATGGCATTTGTGTGCCACATGAATCACATGTTAGTGTTGTCAGATGTTACTTTTTACAAGCAGTGTCACATATTGTAGTTTAGCATGGGAAAAGAGACACAAGCTAGTCATACAATGGTGAAGGTATCAGACTTAAAGCAGGCAGACTAACCTGAAAGAGATAGGTTTATCAAAGTAACCCTAGATAAGGGGAAGTTGGGGGAGAATTGAGGAGCTGTGGTATAAACTAAAGGACATCATAGCTAAAGTGATGAACCAATGAACCAGGTTGGTGTCTAAATAGAATAAAAGGGGGAAGCTACTATGGATCTCAAAAGAAGTATCAAACAAAGTAAGAGCTTACAAGGTTGGTTTCAGGAAGTATAAAAAAACACTAAGAGAGGAAGACAAGGATGTGTTTATTGAGACTCTAAGGGAAGCAGGTAAGGTTGTTAGGAGAGCAGAGACATGAGCTGAAGAGTGATTAGCACAGACACAGAAGAAAGTGGACAAGACATTCCATGGGTAAAGCAATTAAATGAGAAAAAACAGGAGATGGATAGTGAGGCTACATTGGGAGGAAGGAGAGTGTTAAGGAGTGAGACAAGAAGAAAGCAGAAATATAGAACAAATAGTGTTGTGCAGCATTCACTGATAAGGGGGAGAGTCGGTAACAGCTGGGCAACAGATGCATAGAGAGGAAGAGGTGGTCACCAGTTAATTTGCAGCACACAGAGTCCTGGAGGAGTTCTCATATCTGAAGAAAAAATCCAGTCAAATCAGAAAACAAAGTCTCGAAGGAGAGCCAGTGGCCTGCTGGAATGCATAGGTAGAGGTATCACTAGCAGAAGTAGGAGTGGCAATGCTGCTGTAGGAAACACTAGTGCTGCCTAACTAAGGGTACTGTGTGCAGTTCTGTTGGCCACACCTTCACAAAAAAAGTGGTTCTGGGAAGAGTTGAATGGTGATAGGGAGGAGAGTTCATGTAGTGCCACAGAATTTGTTATTTGGGGTGTATTTGCAATCAGAATTATAGTTTTACATAGTGCCAGACTACCGTACCCTTCTTATTTATCCTGAAGCAACTTTTCTATGTTTAGAAGACTTTATTAATAATAACCATCTGCTAATTCTTACTGGTAGGCTAAAAGTAGATTTAAAGGGAAATTGTAAGTATTTTTCGACATCAGGGAAAAGTGTTATTGATTACCTTCTCATCTCTTCTGATAGCTATGCACACTTTTGTTCCCTCACGGTTCTAATAAGATCTGAAAGTGACCATGCAACATTGGTAGCTGAAGTTGACACATTGAGAAATAAGGAAACAATTGAAAAAAAAAGAATGCAAACAAATTCAGTTGGAAGTAAGAGGTAAATTAAAAGTATCACTAAACTCAATAAATAAGGCAAGGGTGTTAAATCTGATGTATTCCTCACAAATGTCTTTGCTTTTTTCACTAGCACAAAATTCATGCTCTGCCCAGTATTTATATAAAGCACTTAAGAAATCTTACCTAGTAATTAGATCTAAAATATATGATTTTAAGACTGAATCATCTATTCCTATTACTTGGTTTGATAATCAATGTAAAAATAGAAAAACAGAACTTAGGGAAAATGATTAGGTATACCAGGAAGTTTCCAATAAAATAAAACTTTGTTTATCTAAAAGGAGCTAAGAAAGAGTATCACAAATTTCTCAAAACTAAAAATTTAGAATACATTCAACAACAAAGGGCTAAAATGTATGATATTATAGGATCTAATGATACAAAAGCTTTTTGGAAAATGGTTTCCAAGGGGGAAAGAAACAATTACTCCTCTTTATCACTATGTGTTCCCAAAGATGTTTGGGTCACTTATTTTAAAAAACTGTTTACTATAAACCCACAAAGACTCACTCCTTATTCAACTCCAATTTGGACCATCTCTGTAGATTATGAGCCATTAGTTGTTACTTTTAATGACGTTGAATCTGTCTTGTCAAAAATAGTTAACAATTAAGTTCCTGGCCCGGATTCAATTCCTGGTGAAATATACAAGAATCATAAGAACTATCGGGTTCCTTTCTTTACAAATGTTTTTAATCTATGTCTTAGACAGAGGTATATTCCACTTTCATGGAATACGATTATAATAGTTCCTTTACATAAAAAAGGTTCATATCAGCCCCCCTCAAATTATCATCCTATAAGTCTGCTAGATGTAAGTGGTAAATTCTTTTCTGGCATACTTTTAGACAAACTCCAAATTTGGGTTGAAAATTGCATCCCACTTTCTAATTTTCAAGAGGGTTTTCGCCATGGTTGTTCAACACTAGACAACATATTCATTTTAGCTCATTTGATAGAGAAATATAAGTTACACAGGAAAATGAGGCTATATATTTTGTTTATAGACTTTACTGCAGCATTTGATTCTGTGGTGAGAGAAATTCTGTGGGAAATACTTTATAAAAGAGGTTTACCCCTCAAAATACTTCATCCTATTGTATTGTTATATTCCAATACATATAGTGCAATGAGGTTTGATAATATGGGCAATATTACAGACTATTTTTACACCTCCAGGGGGTCAAACAGGGGTGTTTGTTGGCCCCTTTATTATTTAATATGAATACAGATTCTCTGCTTACCTTTGATGAATCTTTACCGTTAGTTTCCCCTAAAGTTAATAATGTGTCCATTCCTATATTAGCCTACATGAATGATCTGGTGTTACTTTCTCTTTCAAATTTAGGATTACAAAGGAAACTGGATCAACTTAAAGTAAAATGTAACCAACATCATCTGGGAATTAACTTAAATAAAACTAAAGTTATGATTTTTGGTAATCGATTTTTGATCCCAAGAATCTATGTGGAGAAACAACTTATAGAGGTCATATATTTACCTGGGTGCTATATTTACATCAAATGGATTATGGAATGCACATGTTAAAAATCAGGTTGCCAGTGCAAAACTTACTGTGAAGGCATTATTACATTTTAACTCCAGGTTTAGAGGCTTTACAATATTACCAGCTATCAGAGCTTGGGAAGCAAAAATTACCCCACTGCTCCTATAGAGAACAGAGGTTTGGGGTACCAAAGAGCAATCCAATTTAGAACTCCCTTTATCTTACTATTATAATGCTATCTTACAAGTCCATCTTTCTACTTCTAATTCAGTGGTATGATCTGAGCTGGGAAAGATTCCAGTAACAGCTATAATGAATTTAAGATAGGTTACATATTGGCTGAGAATTATAAATAAAAAAATAGAAATGGTGATATTTTATTCCCCTGCCCTACAGAGGAAATGTTTTGGCTCTCAGAAAAGTTCTACTCTCCGTGGCTAAAAATGTTGATTACTACTCTCAGAAACATTAATACTTACCATTTGTGGAAAGATTATAAAGAGGGAATAATCATATCTATGCAGTACAGAAACAAAATTAAAGACCAATTTTTTGGGTTAGCACAAAAAAAAAAACCAGATGGAATTAGTTATAGGCCAAAGACAGACTCTTTGGTTTAGCCAAAATAAGATGGATTCAGGGATTGAAAATTATTTATTGTTACCTATATCTCGGCGCACTTGTACATGTATTTTAATCAGGTTAAAATAAATGAAGGTTCAAAAGAAAACCTCTGTATGTGTAACAGAGGTTTTCAAGAAACATGGAAACATATTATAATACAATGTCCTTTGTATAATCACTGTAGAGATTTCTATTTAAAACAATTCTTAATAAGATATACGAACCAACATTATGATCCTATATTTATTTTAATGCATCCCATGACTTTGGAAGATGCAACGATGGCTGCTAAATTTTTTTGCTTCTGTTATTCGTTAATAAAAAAAAGAATTATAGGGATTGTAATAGATTGCTGAGATGCAAGCTAATTGTATAGAGTTAATATATTAATGAGCGTCATTGTCCTTTATGTTCAGTTTCTGTCTAATTTAAATATATGGTGGATTTTACCTGATGTTATGAAAATGTTTGTAATGTTCAAACTGTTTTGTATTGGATGAGCAATAAACTTTGATGATGAGTATGTGATATCATCAATGATATCACAACATATGCTCTTCAGCACCCCACAGAGCAAGATTTGAGAGTCTTCACTGCATATACTTGGTAGTGAAGGAGAAGTACTAGACCAAGTTAACACATTAAAGTACTTAGGTATTCCCCTTGATGACACCCTCACCTTCACTGCCCATGCTGAGCAACTGGTAAAGTCCACCAACATGAAGCTTGGCATCCTGTACAGACACTGCACCACAATGATACCGGCTGCCTTGAAACTTGTTATGTGCAGTTCATTTCTCTCATCTGTGGATTATGGCCTTGTCAAATACAGGGTAGGCACAGACACAGCACTTAAAAGGGTCAAAACCATCATCAACAAGGCCTGCCGCCTGGTCCTGGGAGTACTCAAAATGACTCACTCTTGTGACCTATACAAGGAAACTGGTTGGCTTCCACTCTACCACAGACTCCAATACCACACCTGCCTCCTTGCAAAAAAGTCCCTGATGGGGTCCATGCTTAGTGCTACTTCAGCCCTCTTTCAGCCTGCACAACCATCTAAATACACAGGGAGTGCCTCCAAGGCTGTCCTAACTGTTCCCTTCAAATGAACCACCCTTGGCCAAAGATCCCTCTCCTACTGTGAGCCTAAATGGTACAATGATCTGCCTGAAGACTTTGCCAACTCCCCCAGACTTGGCCACTTTAAAAATGGGCTTTGATCTCTTCTTGCCAGCAAATCTGATTGCCAGTGTTTCTGTTAACCCATGTCTTCTGACATCTTTTCTCGCACCCGTCAAACACTTCCCTCTCTCACTCCCACCCTCCTGTTCCACAACTGCCCACTCCCACCCCACCTCCTACTACTTGCTACCTCCCCTTGACAAAGCCTCACCTTGGCTGCTAAAACTGCATTTCTGCAGACTGGGAGCACCCCATCTAAACTGTAACATGATTGTTAAATACTGTACTGCACTTAATTAGTGCTGCATTAATATGTTTCTATGCTAGTGTGGTCCTGTTTCTGCTTACTTCTTGTACCTTGCTTAATGTTGTAACTACACACTAATGCCACTTGTTAGTTGATATCTTTCTATTGTGCAATGTTTCATCACCTGTAACTGTCTTGTATTCCTTGATGACTTGGAGCCTTTGTAAACGAGCCCCGGCTCAAAGGTATTAATCCAAATTTGAAATAAATAAATAAAAATGTTAGCCAATGGCAGGACTGCATTCTGTGACAGAAATTAATAAATCATGCCGCAGAAATCAGAAAATGCTTCTGCACAAACATAGAAGCATTGTCGCAGAAATTTAAAGTTGCAAACACAATATGCGCACTGGCCATCATGAATAATCCTAACCAAACTTTCTTACTCTGATTGTCTGAGCAACCACACATTACATAGGTTATTAATAAATGGGGCAGATTGTAAGCAGACTGTCCCTTGAGCACTATTTACTATAATGATTTTAATATGGATTTTCTCCAAAGAAAACAAAGATAACAAAAATATTTTTTTTCAGATAGGTCCTATGGTATAGTGGATTAGATACATGCTCTTTGAACAAAAGGTGCTGGGTTAGAATACCACCAAGATCATAAACTTTTTTTTCCTCTCTGGACGTTTCAATTTTTTTATATGAAAGTATTTTATATTAGCAAGCAAAGATATATATATATATATATATATATATAGGCTAATTATACAATGCAGAGAAGTCCACGACATCCAAGACATTGACTCTCCTCTAACGATATTTCTGAATGAGGTGCTACCTCTTATTTTATCATAATAGTATGTTCTTCCTCATAAGGGTGGTAACTGACTGGAATCATAGCATCATACACTCCCCCCAATCATCAAGACAGCTCATCAGTCATTCATAATTTATTTTTTAAATGCATGTTATTCTACAAATATTTTATTAATGAGACAGCATGAATTTGAAATATTAAACCATGAATCTTCACAATGGAATCCTCCCCCCAAAAAATATACCCACACCACAAAGAACGCCCCTCTGCCATGGTGAATAGGCATTCCAAACTTTACAAAACACACAAAAGGGCTCACACAAGAAGAGGGTGCTCTTGGTAAAATCAGGAATTCAAACACTTCTTAACCAGGCACTCACCCACCACCAGTAAAAATCACTGATGCTGCAGTAAAGTAGAAAACACATTTCTGGTCACCATGACCCTTTCTCAAAGTCTTTGAGAAAGGGTCATGGTGACCAGAAATGCATTAGACAGTCCTGCAATTTTAGAATGAATGTCTTTCTACTTTACTGTAGCATCAGTGATTTTTAGTGGGGGTGGTGAGTGCCTGGTGAAGAAATGTTTGCATTCCAAACTTCCATAAAAACTCAGTGAGTTATGAATGATTGGGGCAGATTATAGCCAGACAATTGCTTGAGCAGCATTTGCTATAATGATGTCATTAGAAGGTGTGTCTAAGCAAAACAACAGTTACAAAAATCACTTTTGCCTAATAGGCACAGATAATGGGTTAGTGGGCTTGGTGCTTGCCCTTTGGGCAAAAGACAGAAGGCTTGAATCCCCACTGCGACTGTTTTTTTTTCTTTGTCTGAAAGCTTTTTTGTTCTTTAATTCATGCCTGTAGTTTAAATTAGTAAGTAAGCAAGGACTTGGATATGCAAATTATAACATTCAGAGAGCTTCACAAATGCCCCTATGCCATGGTGAAATCATCATTACAAAGCTTCACATACATTCAATAAGTTGCGAGTGAACAGCACAGATCAGTGTCTCTTGAGCTCTGGATGATGTCACTTTGTGTCTATAGAAGAAAAATTGAAAAAAATCTCAATAGCTAACAAACAGAGGTTGTGGCACAGTAGGTTTGACGGCCTCCAGTAAGAAAAGTTGTGGGTTAGACTCCTACTAAAGACAATCTTTCACTACCCCTCTTGCTGCAATCATAGTTTTTTTTTTTGTTTAGGAAAATGTATTTTACATTTATAAGCAAGAATATAGATGGTAACTTATAAAATTCAGTGAACTCCACACCACAAACTAACTCATTGCTCCTCCGCACATCCTCTTTGAAACAGAGCTACTGCCTCAGGTTCTTCGTTTTCCCCACACACTTAGAGACCAACCAAACATTCCTCCTCACTACTGAGCACTTCTGTCTCTGCAGTCTAAAAGGTATCCTTCCAGTGTGGGGAACTGTGACTTTTTTCCATTTAAGCGTTTTGTAACTATCAGTCTGTAACATGTTTATTTTTGTCATGCACAGCAAAGCGTTCTTAATAATTAGAAACATTACACTAACCAAACCATGCAGGTGCAGCTTCAACACAACACTAAATGAATGGATCCGCACTGCCCCATGCCTGCTGAACCACTTCCAGCAAAGCATTGGAAATAAATCTCTTTATATTCAAAATTAAGAATGACGCAAATATTTACTTTGCCATGTCAGAAATTTGCAAGCCAGAGTTGCGGCCTGGGGGGGGGGGGCAGGACATGGAAGGTTGAAAATGAGTACAACATAAGGTCAGTGACACTAAAATGATGAGACAACCCGAATTATTGAACCATTATCTTGGTGACCCACATAAACTCCCACGGTGACATTTTTTTTAACACACACACACACAACTTCTCACTACCTTGTACATCTAAACTAACCTTTCTATGACAGATTCAGTTTTCTTTTTGATTGGCAGTGTGATCTCTTGAATGAAACCCTTATTGTTTCAGACACTACTTCTCAGGACACATCAAAAGAATGCGCTCTGTGACAGCAGCTTGTAAGAAAAACTACACTCACGCCATCAAGTTCCTAGTGCCAGTTCTATATGCTGTCACTCAGACTCACATAATTGAGCCTGTCTGTGTTTGTTTGGGGGCCTGACACATGCACAGATGAAATAACAGTGGAAACCAGAGTCAGCTGTCTTTAACTGATGTTACTTTGACTAGGGCTCTAGTGTTTCCTGCAGTAGTGATTTTTATTTTAAAACTCAAAACTGTCAAAAAATTGGGGTATAGAGTACAATCTGATGAGGGATCCTGGTGTAAATATCCAAAGAATAAACACATGAACAGAGGTAGGAGACAATTCTTTATTGACCAGGAATGTTTCTGCACCTAGAAAAAAAAGAAAACACAGTGAATACCTGATCTTTAAGAATGGCAAATGGGAGAAGCAGCAGGAAGAGAACAGTTTTGCTTAAAGCCAGAGTACAAAAACTGAATGCTTGATGTCACCTTTGGGTCCTGGCTATTTGTACTAATACCAGCATCATCATCATCCATGTGGGTAACATGGACATGACAGCAAGAGCCACGGTTTTTGATGCTGCTGCTCCTAGCAGGCTCTAAGTACCAGTGCGTTAAGATTGCAGATGTGTGCAGGGGAAACACATTAAGCAATGTGAACTGACACTGAAAAAAACCTCAATGCATAAAGGCAGAATACACAAAAGAAATTATGCAGCTATATAAGACACCACAGTAATGCATGAAAGTAATAAATTACAGGTGTGCCATGTAAATGTAATTACATCTGCATACAATCAATAATCACTGGGGGACAGTTACACATCCACACTGTCAATTAAAAAAGAAGACATTAGTATTGTGCTTTAAATACAGTAAATGTAATGGTCACCACGATGTGTACCACAGCCATGTCACAAAATGGCTGCTTTTTTAAGGCTATGTTTATTATTAAAATGTTGCCACAATAAAATAAAAATGCATACACTTTTTCCTTGACCATATTAGCAACAGTACAGAGCACAAATTCTGTATTTTTTTAATAAATTGTGAGTAAAATATATACCTTATTTTAAGTTCACACCCAAGTCTCTCGAATACTGTCCACATGCATATATATATATATATATATATATATATATACACACACACATACTCTATGCAAAAAACTGTGTTAATGCATCATTTAGGGTTAAAGCACAAAAAGTCAGGAAATGAAAAATCTTAAGGTTGCCCCTCCCCCTGGACCCGCCAGTCATCCCAAGACTGACAAATGACGGGGTGTGTCATTGGGATCATGAGACCTAAATGTCACCCCATTCAGTGTGTAGTCATATTGGCAAGGGATAGCAAAATAGAACGGGGTGACATTTAGGCATCATGACCTCAATGACACACCCTATCATTTGTCAATCTTGTGATGATTGGCAGGTCCGGGAGGGGAAGGGCAACCCTAAAGATTTTTCATTTCCTGACTTTTTGTGCTTTAACCCTAAATGATGCATTAACACAATTTTTTGGCATAGAATTTCCTTACTTTTTGAGAAAGAATAGAAAAGTAAGAACTTGCGAAAATTGGTGGGAGTGCAGAACCTTTGGGCTCTGCGCTCCCAACAACCTGCAGAAGTTGATGGGAGTGTAGGTTCTTTGGGCCCTGCACTCCCACCAACCTATGGAAGTTGGTGGGCATGCAGGCCCTTTTGGTCCTGCGCTCCCACCAACTTGTAAACATGTGTGTACCATCAACACCCTCCAAATTTCAAAGTAAAACACCAAACTGTGTCCGTGACACAACATGTAAAAGTTTGAGATTCAGAATTCTGCACCTGTTAACATTTTATAGGCACAATGACTGAAAACTACATCCATGGCACTAATATTAGGTACCCTTTAATTTCAAGCCACCAGTACAATGCAAAACACTGTCTGCAGCACATATATTGCATCACACAATATCTCCACAAAAAAAAATTTCTCTTATACGTACATACCGTGATTCACATCTAAAGGACATGCTGAGAACACCCTCCAAATTTCAAGTAAAAAGACCACACTGTTTCTGAGATATTTAAACTTAAAGATTGGTGAAATTGCCCTATCTAATTCATTATAAAATCTGGCAATCTGGTCCCTCCCTCACGATCCAAGATAGCAATCAAAGAATCTCACGATCAAAGAATTTGCAGGCTAGCGATCAAAGAATTTGCAGGCTCATGTTCAAAGAATAAAAAATGCTAAAAACTCAGTTTTTCAGCAGAATTACATGGAACCACCACCATGTCTCGATAGAACAAACCCTCCTGAGCAAAACCCACCCTCATTTGTGTTCCTAGGCCACGCTTAGGTCGAGTAAATCAAATTTTTAAAAGGGCCATCTGGTGGGGCACTCGCGATGCAAGATCATGATCAAAGAATCTCACGATCAAATAATTTGCAGGCTCACGATCAAAGAATTTGCAGGCTCATGATCAAAGAATAAAAAATATTGAAACTCCAGTTTTAGGCAGAATTAGATGGAACCACACCCCGATAGAACGAAGCCCACTGAGCAAAACCCACCCTCATTTGTGTTCCTAGGCCACCCCTTGGCTAAGAAAATAGAATTTTTAAAAGGGCTATCTTGTCCCTTGTTTATGATGCAAGACTGCAATCAAAGAATCTCTTGATCAAAGAATTTGCAAACTTGAGATCAAAGAAATTGCACGCTCATGATTAAAGAATAAAAAATGCTGAAACACAACTTTCAGGCAGAATTGAATAAACCACCACCATGCCTCCATGCCTCGATAGAACGAAGCCCCCTGAACAAAACCTACCCTCATTTGTGGCTCTAGACCACCCCTGAGCTGACAAAAATGTTATTTTTACCTCGAGCTGCAAGATCGTGGTCAAAGAAGCTCGCGATCAAAGATCATTAGAGAGCCATGATCAAAGAATTTAAAACCTGATAAGTCTATTTTTGGACCATTTTTCATCAAACCAAAGGCATGGCTTGATAGAACGAGGCCCCCTGAGTAAAACCCATCCAAGTTTTACTTCAGAAGTGACCCCTTAGGCGAGATATTTGAATTTTTAGGGTCGGAAAAGCAAAACCAAGATGGCGGACCTCACGGTCAAAGAATTCTTGGGGACAAAGATTATTGAACCACGAGGCTGTAAATTCTTTGACCGCCAGGTGGGACCAGATGGCCAGAACCCCATTCTTTGTTCATAAAACAACCATATAGATTTTCCCATTGACTTATAATGGGAACTTAGAAGTGGCATAACGTTTGAATGCCTTAATATTTTTCACTAAACAAAAAGTGACATGTTCAGGCAGCCAAGCTCTTTCAGGTGAGCCATCACATGGAGTTGTACACCACATGACAGCTGCACAGGACCACAGCCAAAATCCCAAAACCTGCCTCCAAAACTGGATAATTTTGCATTATTCAGCATTTTCATGCGCAAAGACCATAAGTCTGACCAAAACTAAATTTGGCAAATCAAGAGATCTGCCATGCCCAACCGAGCATACCAAATTTCAAGCAAATCTGTTGAACAGGTTCAAAGTTATTAACATGCAAAATTTTGACTTTAACATAGAATAGCCTTCTTAACCTGGTATATACTCTGCCTGTACTATTTAGGTGGGCCTGTACTGTTTATCTGGGCATGTAAGGTGTTCCTTACTATGGAGGGAAACTTTTACTTCTGCTGCTGGGAGTCTTATATAAACTCAATGCATTTATTTGCAAATTGGTATTGGAAACCAATGCATAATAAAAACTGGGCTAAAAGGACATTAGTACAAATATTTTTTAAACAGTTAACTAACATTCCGGCTGTCTATGCAGAGTGTTTTAATAATCCAGTTTGTGTATAGATTTAGCAGATTATAGGGGATACCCATAATTAGAGACACCAGACTTATACTGCTGTGTTTACTGGAAATAATTTAGTTCACCCCTAACAACCCTTCCCTTCCTACATAGACCCCAAACTGGCTCCCTACCCCATGCTTTTTATTTATTTTCCTTAAATGTTGACTCATATATTGCATTGCATTGTATTCCCCCCCTTTTTAGAAGGGGCTAGGGGCTACCAAAAGACAGTTGTAGAATGCTGTCCAAGATAAAGCAGCCTAGATAAATAATAAAAGAGGAAACAAGGCGAGGCAGGTGTCCTGTATGTGAGCCTTGTATGTCTTATTAAGGCAGCATTTGACAATGTTGCTCGTCTGTAGAAAAATGGATTTAAATGCAAGGTCTCCCAGTACTGCATGTCAAGGGCTGCTTTTCACTGAGCTCCCACTTTCTCTGGCTGCAAACATGCACTCAGAATTGAAAGGGAGGGGATGGTAGCCCTCAATAAAAAAAGGATAGGCAGCAATTGACAGAGGCAATTATTAAATGGTGATATTCAGAAAAATGTTAAAGAAAGATTATAAAGCCACCCCAATACTTTGTGCTTAGATTGATTGCAATATATAAAAAGACACAAAGGCATCAGAGATGAAAAAAAAGTCTCTCTCTCTCTCTTTTCTCTATCCTTTACATTAAAGGTGGCTCTTCAGATTGGGTTTTAAGGATCCAGGGACATTAAAACAGAAGTCGATTTAAATGGACCCATTGAGATGCAGCAGGTGGGTAGCTGGTGGACTCGAGGTCAAGTGACGGACGGATTATATGCTTCTTCATAATAATATTAATTAAACAATTTGCATGCTAATAAGGTAACAATTATCAGTGCTCGTGTTGAAAGATTCAGGTTATTACAACATGTCAATCTGGGGGCCAGAGGGTCAGGGAGTGAGAGGTGAGAGAAATTTCAACACAAATTAACATTCTGTCAGCTCCAGAAAATGGGATAAATAAAGTCGAATTAATTCTCTATAATTAAAAGAGTGAGAGAGCACCCCCCCCCCACACACACACACACTCACACATTTTATTCTTGCTGGAATGATTACCATTCTGTATTCAGAAACACATCTCCCCTACATTCCTCCTTGTCAAATCCAACTCTGAAGGAAGTGTTTATCCTACAGGCAAAATCTGGTCCAGTGGACACAGTTTACATTTAGAATTTTAGAGAAATAAATTAAATTGTAGTGAAAAGTGAAGCCCTTGGCCCCCTACCCCCCCCCCCGCCACCACTACTACCACAACACACACACACACACACACACACACACACACACAGACACAGACACAGTTAATGCAAAGTAGCTTTTGATTCTCTTATCGCTTACAGGGTGCCAAGGAGTTCTTGGGTATATGTCTCATATGTTAAAGGGGGTCTTTCAAGAAATTATTGAAGTGTAACAATGATGGCAGGAATGACAACACATTGATGGAAGTGGTCCCTTCTGTTTAAGACACCACCATGCCTGGCCTCTTCTCATTTCCCCAATGGTCAGGACTGGTAAAAACACCACAGCATTTAGCATTTATAAAATGTTTAGATTTTATGTTTTTTTGAATCACACAACTGAACAGTGAAAGCACTTGTTAAAAGTTCATCAAAATGTAAACTGAAAAGTATTCCTACACCAAAACAAACAAACAAAAAAACTGTGAATGCGATTAATTTACATATGTTATGTTTAGTTCCATAGCATGGGGATTCTCTGTGAATAAGAAAAAGTATAATAATATTAATAGCATTATTAATGACTATATAGAGTGAAGAAGGGGGATTGTTGAAATATGGAAAGCACTGACCCACATGTTTTTTTGCCTGTGGATATTTGGTCTGGCTGCCATTTATACTGTAACACCATTCTTAATCAAATAGATATACATTATATATTGGGTATATAGTAATGAAATGTGACTGAGGGGTCAAGAGCTTTTGGTCCACACCAACAGAGTTTTTGCAACCAGTAGTCTTGATTTCAAACACCTGTAGCCATTTTGTTTTGTCAGAGGTGCCGGGGGAGCCAGTCTGTGAGGGAGAGAAAGAGAGAGATGGGGAATCCATTTATTGCTTGAAGATACCTGTATTTACATGGTTATTATAATTTGTTTTCACATTATCTCTTGCTCAAAGTTCATGCCAACTCACTCACTCTTTCTTTCTTTCTTTCTTTCTTTCTTTCTTTCTTTCTTTCTTTCTTTCTTCTTTCTTTCTTCCTCTCCTTTTTGACCTCCCCACTCTTCTTCGGTCTCTGTTTCCCCTTAATTTCTTTATTCAAATAACCAGTTCAGTCCTCCTGTCCTCCGTCTTCTTTACTTTGTTTACATTCATTTTGTTTTGTTTCCCTTCTTTATTTCTTTATCTTTGCAACTGCCCACCCCTTTCACTTTCACTTTATTAAAATAATATTAGTTCATTTTCTTCCTTCCTGTCTTTCCTCCAACCTTCTGTCCCTTTCCCACTGTTGCCTTGATTTTCTATACATTGTACTACATTTGGTTTCTTCATTTCTTCCATTTCCAACTTCTTTTCTTCTTTTTTTATGAAAATTAGCCTACCTCCCTTTTTTCTTCTGTCCCTCTTTCCTTTATTTCTTTTAATATACACTATCCCACCCTTCCTTCCTTCCTTCCTTCTTCCCTCCCTGGCTATGAATCCACACATCTAACACATATATTTTTGTTCTGGTCTGAAGCAGCTGCTGGCTTTAATGATCCCATTATGTTCCATCTGCACTTTTTTCTCAGGCACTGAGTTTGTAAACTTCATTGGGAATATAATTTAATTATAACAAATCATGATACAGTCTCAAACCTATTAATCACCGGCAGGATGAAAGAGAGAATTACTCTCTTTTTAAATTATTTTTTATATCCCACCTACCTTGCTAAACTGGCACTGTGTTTAATTAGCCAGGGTCATGTAATTAATAATTTAATATTTGCCTGTCAATAAAATCAGTATGGGGGTGGGTGGAATTAAAAAACATCAATTTGCATTTATTTATTTGTAGTATTGTTAGCACCTCACCTTTAAATAATATTAAGGATTTTTTCTTTATTTTTTGTAGTGCAGGGAGGAGATGAAAAAGGGGCTGTAGTTGAAAATTCGATGTGACAGCTCTCGAAAGAACAGATGATGACTCTCCTATTATCGGATCAGTCTGTTTGCTGCTCAATGTCTCCCTGTAATAGGAGCAACATCACTTTAAAGGTTCAGAGAGTGGAGCCATTTTCTGGGTTTGAAAAAAAAAAAAACAGTGGCTGCTGCTCCACAATACACCCCTGTGGATGTTTTAAAGTTAAATCTATTAGTGATTTTTGTGAGAGAGAGAGAGAGAGACAGAGAAAGAGAAAGATGTGAGATGTACACTCTGAGTGTAATTGGGCTGTTTACGATTTAACTGCGTATCAATCAGATGGATTAGTTCTCCAGCACTGCCCCCCTTCTCCTCTCCATCCCTCCCTCCACTCATGTCTTGTTCTGATATAGTCCTTATCAAAGCCCCCCTTGTCTTGTTGTGACAGCTCTGATATTTTTTATTGAGGTAGATGTCAGGTATAATAGCAATCGATATGGGAAACGTTTTCACCCAAAGAAGCTGCACGTCTCTGATGTAAGCACCAATTAACACCTCTGATTGGGCCTCCAATTCCCCAAGCCTAAACTAGTTATTGGAAGCCCTGATGTGGATAAAGTAATGCTCATCCCCATCCCCCCCTTGTTACTTTTTCCAGCATGTCTGCTCCTGGCTGCCCACTGCACTGCCTGCGCGCTGAACTCTGGGTGCCCTGCAGCCTCTCCCATCCACCAGTCCCTGCAGCAGCATCATTCATCATCATCTACAGCAGCAGCCTTGGACATGATGGACAGTCGTCTCCTCGATCACCCCCATGTGCAGTTTGGGGTCTCTCTTGGCAGCATGGTGGGCTTCCCATACCCACTCGGTGGGCCCTGTTACCATCACATCTACGAGCTGTCTGGGCACCAGCTGCAATTGGCCACTGCCGTGCCCTTCTCCATTGATGGATTACTGAACAGCTCCTGTGCAGCTGCCTCCGTGGTGACCCCAGCTCCCCAACTGCCGACCGGATGCACTGTGAATGAGGAGAACCAGCAGTTCAAACTGTCAGGTGAGGGGAATGAAATAAGAGGACAGAGGAGAGGGGTCAGGGGGTGAGGCAAGAAATGGGGGAGAGCGGTAAGGGAAGAGGGGTCAAAGGTGAGAGGAGGGGTATGTGAGAGAGTGAGTTCCAGCTACAGGTGAGTTCATCAGCACTGCCAACAAAAATATTCCCCAAACAGGCATCCACCACCTCATCAGCACCAATTGTCCTAGCTACTGGACTTTGGAAGGGAGTAGGTTCTAAATGGAGAGTGCTTTTAGTCATCTGAAAAAGTCAGCAGCTTGTGCCTTAACCGGTTGCAAAAAGGGGGACACGCAATTGTATTTTCTTAAAGAAAGGCACTACAACCCCACCACAGCCCACTCCTCTGCCTCAAGGTGATCTTAAAGGATATAAATATGTATATAAAATAGAAAAGGGTAAATGATATAGCTAAGAGCAAAACAAACTCATCAGAGATGCAGTGTGTGGGGAGGCAGCTGTGTGCAGGTAGAGCAGGGTATTGGAGGTGTGTGTAGAATTTGTATTCCTTGGGCCCAGGCAGGTTTGTGTGGGAAAGAATAATATTTAACTTTACATGGCAACTCATGGCACATACGTGGTGATGAAAAAAAGAATAATTTCATACCAGAGTAGTTATTAGAGAAAAGAAAATATCAAAGCAGGCCAGAAGGGAAAGGGCAGAATAGGATGACTGCATGTGGTTTTAATAGCGAAGCTGGTCTCAAAGCTTAACATACTGTGGCAATAAAAAATGAATAAAAAAAACTTAGACTCATATATGTATGTATATATATATATATATATATATATATATATATATATATATGTATATATATATATATATATATATATATATATATATGAAAAATCTTTAGCGTTGCCTCTCCCCCCAGTCCCGCCAATCATCCCTAGATTGACAAATGATGGGGTGTGTCATTCGGGTCGTGAGACCTAAATGTCACCTCATTGCATGTGTAATCATATTGACAAGGGATAGGAAAAAGGAATGGAGTGACATTTAGGCCTCATGAGACCAATAACACGCCCTGTCATTTGTCACTCTTGGGATGACTGGTGGGTCCGGGGGGAGGGACGACCCTAAAGATTTTTCATTTCCTGACTTTTTGTGGTTTAACCCTAAATGATGCAGTAACACAGTTTTTTTGCATAGAATTTCCTTACTTTTTGAGAAAGAATAGAAAAGTAAGAACTTGCGCAAGTTGATGGGAGTATGGGCCCTTCAGGCTCTGCACTCCCAACAACCTGCAGAAGTTGATAGGAGTGTGGGCCCTTCAGGACCTATGCTCCCATCAACCTACAGAACTTGGTGGGAGTGCAGGCCCTTCAGCCTTGGCAAGACCAATTAACTCTGGTAGAAAGTTGGTGGGAGCACAGGTCCTCGAGCCTGTGTGCTCCCACCAACTTGTAAACATGTGTGTACCATCAACACCCTCCAAACTTCAATGCAATGTACAACACCAAACCATGTCCGAGATATGTAACATGTAAAAGTTTGAGATTTTCATTCATCAGAGATGCAGAATTCCACATCTGTTACCATTTTACAGGCACACTGACTGAAAACTACATCTATCAGTTTAAGGCTAGGTGCCCTATTAATTTCAAGCCACCAGCACAATGCAAAACACTGTCCACAACACCTATATGGCATCACACAATTTGTTTGCAAAAAAAAAATTTCTCTTACACGTAAACACTGTAATTCACATCTAAAGGACATGCCAAGAACACCCTCCTAATTTCAAGTAAAAAGACCAAACCATTTCCAAGATATTTAAACTTAAAGATAGGTGAACTTGCCCTAGCTAATTCATTATAAAATCTGGCAATCTGGTCCCTCCCTCACGTTCAAAGATCGCAATCAAAGAATTTCATGATCAAAGAATTTGCAGGCTAGCGATCAAAGAATTTGCAGGCTCATGTTCAAAGAATAAAAAATGCTAAAAACTCAATTTTTCGGCAGAATTACATGGAACCACCACCATGTCTCGATAGAACAAACCCTCCTGAGCAAAACCCACCCTCATTTGTGTTCCTAGACCACGCTTAGGTCGAGTAAATAAAATTTTTAAAAGGGCCATCTGGTGGGGCACTCGCGATGCAAGATCATGATCAAAGAATCTCACGATCAAATAATTTGCAGGCTCACGATCAAAGAATTTGCAGGCTCATGATCAAAGAATAAAAAATATTGAAACTCCAGTTTTAGGCAGAATTAGATGGAACCACGCCCCGAAAGAACGAAGCCCACTGAGCAAAACCCACCCTCATTTGTGTTCCTAGGCCACCCCTGGGCTAAGAAAATAGAATTTTTAAAAGGGCTATCTTGTCCCTTGTTTATGATGCAAGACTGCAATCAAAGAATCTTTGATCAAAGAATTTGCAAACTTGAGATCAAAGAAATTGCATGCTCATGATTAAAGAATAAAAAATGCTGAAACAACTTTCAGGCAGAATTGAATAAACCACCACCATGCCTCCATGCCTCGATAGAACGAAGCCCCCTGAACAAAACCTACCCTCATTTGTGGCTCTAGACCACCCCTTAGCTGACAAAAATTTTATTTTTACCTCGTGCTGCAAGATCGTGGTCAAAGAAGCTTGCGATCAAAGGTCATTAGCGAGCCGTGATCAAAGAATTTAAAACTTGATAAGTCTATTTTTGGACCATTTTTCATCAAACCAAAGGCATGGCTTGATAGAACAAGGCCCCCTGAGTAAAACCCATCCAAGTTTTACTTCAGAAGTGACCCCTGAGGCAAGATATTTGAATTGTTAGGGTCGGAAAAGCAAAAACAAGATGGCGGACCTCACAGTCAAAGAATTCTTGGGGACAAAGATTATTGAACCGCGAGGCTGCAAATTCTTTGACCGCCAGGTGGGACCAGATGGCCAGAACCCCATTCTTTGTTCATAAAACAACCATATAGATTTTCCCATTGACTTATAATGGGAACTTAAAAGTGGCATAATGTTTGAATGCCTTAATATTTTTTCACTAAACAAAAAGCGACATGTTCAGGCAGCCAAGCTCTTTCAGGTGAGCCATCTCATGGAGCAGTACACCACATGACAGCTGCACAGGTCCACAGACAAAATCCCCAAACCTGCCTCCAAAACTGGATAATTTTGCATTTTTCAGCGTTTTCATGTGCAAAACCCATACATCCCACCAAAACAAAATTTGGCATATCAAGAGAACTACTATGCCACACCATGCATACCAACTTTCAAGCAAATCCATTGAACAGGTCCAAAGTTATTAACGTGCAAAAGTTTGACTTTAAAATAGAAGTGCCTTCATAACCCTAAATATAGTGGCGCAACGCAATTAATATATACATATATATATATATATATATATATATATATATATATATATATATAGAGTAATATTAGAGTAATAATTTACGACAGTGATAAAGTGAGAAATTGGTAAAGAAAAGAAAACTTCTTGACCTTTCTGCCCACCCCCAACCGCACTGGGTGCGCATTGGGGCCGCCAGCCCCAAATTTCACCCATAACATGTAAAGCAGCAGAAGTATAGGAGAATGTGGTGAGAGTTAGGGACCAATGACCCCAATGCCGTTGGGGTGGCAGGGCAGGGGGTCCAAGGGGTTTTAACCCTAACACTGAATTTCCTCACTTTTGTCGCTGTGGAACAACCCTAACTAATGCATTAAACAGAGTTTTTTGTCTCTAATTTCCCTTCTTTTTGAGAATGATAATGAGAAATAGTGAATGTAATGCAGCGGAGGGAGCGCGGGGCCCAAGGCCCTGTGCTCCCGCCACATAGTGCAGCGGTGAGAGCAGGTCCCGCATTCCCACCACATGTCTTGTGGCATAGTAACAGGAACAGCAAAACAAACAGAAGCACTAACAGTAGTGCATATGGTAACGCAAGCGCAAATGAGAACAGAAAGGGTAACGCACACGGTGGCGTAGACGGGAACGGTCTGCCACGTGATGTGTTGTCGTATAGTAACATGGTGCCTGCAAACAGAAATGTCAATGGGCATGGTGACGCAAAGTGAAACAGAAAGAGAAACAGTACTGTAGACACAAATGGCAAAAAATAACAGAAACGCAAGCACAAATGAAAACGCAAAGGATAACGCACATGGTGGCATAGATGTCAATGGTAAGTGAAACGGGTATGGAACCGCAAGCAGAAAGGGCAACGGTAACAGTAATGTAAGCACACAGGCTGTTTTTTTCCAAAACCTGCATAGAGAAAGACAGTGAGTACAAAGAATGTATGCATAATAATGGGTATTGGAGCAGAAAATGAGGACTTGGAATACTAAATAAGCTATATCTCAGGAACCGTACGACATAGAAAAAAATTTTAAAGTCATATGATTTATGACTGTTCTGGCTAGTTTTGTGCTTAGCCCCCATTAGGGGGCTAAGCATTTTTCTGACAAAAAGTCTGTATCTCGCACTATTTCCGAGATACGGGCCCTGAAAGGCGTGGTGAACACCGTAATGTTATCCTATGGGAAAAAAAGAGAAGTTCGGAGTGCCATAACTTTGCCTCCCTGTAATATTTTTTCACCAAACTACTGAAAGGCACATCTGTGGGCTGTTGGCTGTCTTCCCTCCAAATTTCAGGAAAAAAGACCAAACCATTATTTTGCAGCAGGGTGCCAAAGGATTCCTGTAATGCGTTGGGCGCTGTAATGTTATCCTATGGGAAAAACTGTCAGCTTTGGAGTGCCATAACTTTGCCGCTGTGTAATATTTTTTCAACACAACACTGAAAGGCACATCTGTGAGATGTCGGCTGCATTCCTCCAAATTCCAGCCCAAAACTCAAAACTGTTCTTTTGCAGCGGAGTGCCAAAGAATCACTGTTATTTTGGGCATAGTGTCACAGAGTAGTGTTGTGATTTGAGAAAGCTTTCGCAAAAAATTTGCTACACTTTTGTGAGTGCCACACTGCTTTGCGGAAGTACTTTTTCCAGAAATCTGAAAAACATATTTCTGGGGTGTTTTACCCCAAAATAAAGATATGGCTAGCATCCTCAGGGCCCGACTAGGTGAATACAAAAAGAATTTGGTTGCTAGAGGGTCTCAATTTTAAATGCTAAGCATTTTTCTGATCACTAACTGAAAACAAAATGGCAGATTTGCGACACTAACAGGGCCATTTTCGACACTAAAAAGTGCATTTGCGACACTGTCGAACTTTTTGTTAACTTTTCCCATTGACTTACACTGGCAAATTGTTTTTTGAATAACTTTTGAACCGTTTAATATTTTTCATGAAGTCTTCGAAAGGCACAGCGGGGACCCCTGCCGCACATTCCTTGAAAATTTCAGGCAGGTCACGCAAACCGTGCAACCTGTAGGTGCGACAGTAGAATTCCAGAAAAAGCGTAAATGCACGAGCAGATCACGCTTAATAACTCCGCAGCCATATATCCGACCGGTACGAAACTTGGCAGATCCCAAGGCCTATGGTATTTGATCGTGTATTCCTCATTTCAGGCAAATCCATCAAACAGTTGCAAAATTATTAAGGTGCAAAATTTTGGGTTTAACATAGAAATGGCTCCTCAACCCTAACTATGGTAGCACTACTGTGCTACCATAATACATATATATATATGTTTTCTACTTCAGTGTAGCTACATTTAGATGTAACATCTAGCTTGCAAGAAAGCCTCTGGGGGCATGAACGCTGTGCAAAGGAACATGGGTGTGCAGGATCCCTTGTAGAAGAGGAGAGGAGAGGAGACATCCACCTATAGAGTACTATACAAATATATTGCATCACACCATTATGTGCCCCAACATAGGCAAGATGGCTTGTTTTAATGGGTTCTTGCTATCTGTGTGCTTTCAGAAGTACATCCCCACCACTTCTCCCAAAACATAACTGCAGATTCAATTCCATTTTGAAATTGCAGTATCAAGGGAAAGTCTTGGAAAAGTAGATATTACAAGGGGTGGTAAAGTAAGCAATATTTATTTCTGTTAGTCTGGTAGGTATATCCCATCATATCAGCTACTGTAAATTATTATACCAGAATATTGGCACTTTAATAGAATATTTATTAACGATAAGTATGTGTCAGACTGTAACTTAAAATACTTGGGGCTGGATTCACAAAGCTTTCTGAAGGTGCAAAACCTTCCCTAAGTCCCCCAAACTGCCGTAGCTATGGACACAAAGGGGAATTTGCACTGGGTGCTATTCACAAAACCCTCCACAGCTGTGGAATATAACACTAAGGACTGTGGAAAAAAGAGCAGCAGCGGAAGTCCCTGAGGAAAAAAAGGTGTGAGGTAAGTAAGGCACAGCCCCTGAAAGGCTATTCACAACCAGTTTTTTTGCACAGCTTTGGAAATAAATGTTACACACAGTGGAATGAGGTATAACTCTCCCTCAACAACCTGCATTAGTGCCCCAGCAATTGGAATCAATTAAGGTGGAGGTGAGGCACAGGTAATAGCATCCCAGATAGTAGAACTGTGTCTGATATAACAGCAACAAAAGCACACATTATCATGATATGGCAACAGGCAACAACCACCAGACACAGTGCAGCCCATGACGGAGCCCCTCAGGTAGTAGAGCTTGGCCAGCCAACAGTGAGTGCTACCCCTGCAGGCAAGAGGAACACCCCAGGGAGGGGGGGACCTGCAGTAACAGTTGGCCACTGTGGTGCCACGGTATTGCTGTCACCCGTGGTACTGCAGTGGCCCCAGTTGAGGGACTGGTTGCTGGTCTCTTTGTGGGTGCTTTCAGCTTCATTCTATGGCAGTCCTGTTAAAGTCTGCTGTTCCAGCTAATTAAGTTCACCTGTTGCTATGCCTCCTAAGCTATTTCTGGAGCTGTGGATCCACAGTTGCGGATTTTCAGCACATGCACAATTTCTGCAGCTGCTGAAATTTCGCATCTGCAGGGATTTTACGAAATTCTGCACCTGCTCAAAATTTCTTTATGAATATCACGCAACTGCATTTCCGCAGTGCGGCAGGCTTTTTTCCTGCAGCTGTGGGATTTTTGGCTTTCTTTGTGAATCCTGCCCTTGGTTCCTTCCCCAACTGTGAATACTCATCATTGGCAGCAATTTCAGATTCTCATGTTTCTTTTCCTTTTGTAAAATGGCAAGAAAAAATCTAAAAATGCCATTGGCCAAGAGATGTCATCTGTCCATTCATTAAATTCCTAGTACCATGGTTAGGTGTCAGATCTTATTACCGAGGCAACTGCCTAACTGCCTATAAAATCAAAGATTTTTTAATGTAAACATGCTGTCATCTAAAATGTATTTAACAATGATTTTGTAAAAAAGTCATATTACAATGTTTCACTTCATATTTAAGACAGACAAACATTGAACCATTTTATAAAAGCAATAAGCTACTTCAGGATATGCATTAACGATTTGAATGCACTTCCCAGGGCATAAGAACTCATGACCTTTGGCCTCATGTCATTCTTTAATGCACACCCGATCATGGCTTATTGCTCACTAGCAGTTTTTGAATATCTTAGGACTGGCACTTTGATATAATTAACTGCTGTAATACTATAGAGGTGCAATAATGCACCTACTGTATGATTAGGGTGACTGGTGAATTCTATGTTAAACTCAATGTTTTGTTTGCTGCTGGCAGAAAGATGGTTTTGGCATTATAGATTTACACAAAACGTTCATGATTAGTTGTCCATGGCAGAATTTACAATCCCCGAAATTCTCACGTAATTCACTTCAGTAGTTTTAGACATATTGAAGTGTGACAAATCCATTTTTTTAATTAAGTTTCAGTGGTGCTGCTTTCCTGGAATCTTGCTCTTATCTAGAAAAAAGTATAAATCTTTGAACTGTGAAATGTTTTGTTTATGACTTTATTGGCGGAATACTTTATACTTGCAAATTAAATTGCATGAAACAATACCTAATTTTCTCATCACTTCTCATCATAGGCAGAAATAAAAAGCAAAGTGTCTCTACTCACACACAGGATGAACATAGGTCACCACCATCACCCCCCAACTCCCACTACCAGCACAACCAACAGGAGAATATATGGTGTGAAATGGAGATATTTAATTCAGTTTAACAGACTGAACCTACTGTAGATGATCATTCTGTATGTAATCAAAAAAGTTTACACTGTAATGCATTATTTTAATTCAGTCAGTGATAAAAATAGAAAAGAGTTTAAAACACATGAGTAATTTTTAATTTCTATTGTTATATTTATGTCTAGTTCAAATAAAATGGTAGTACATTCCATTCAGCCAAAACAAATGCGAAGTGTACTGAATACAAATACAATTATTCTGGTTGACAGTAACTGCTGTCACTCCCTTCCTGTGCTTCACTATCTGTCACCAAGTTCTTAATGTATTTCCCAGAGTCACAGCTATACTAATAGACTACTGTGTAGAGTTCATACCCAGTAGCAAACTGTTTCCTTGGAGACAGTTATGCAAATTAATATCACCTATGACGTGACCAGGCAGCTCAGCCAGACTCTGAGTTGAAGGTTTTGCAGTGTAACAGATGGTTTTTCAGGTGTTGTGCACATTCATTGATTAAATATGCCCAAAGAAGTGAAAATACATTTGAAAAACAGTTGCAGTTTTGGACTTTGGCTTCAAAGACATTGAATGACTGCAATGGGCCTCATCAGAATGGATACACTTTGCCAATGATCTTTAAGCTGACCAGGGTGCCCACCTACAGTATGGCTTCTGTTGACCCTCTCCCCTCCAGGTTGCCTGTTCCCTCGCTCCCTATATGTACATGGTGGTACTGGGGTGTCCACACCTGGTGCCACAGAACAGTAGTCCAGCATTGGAATGTCCGATACCCAATGTTGGAATATGTCAGCTGGAACAAAGAAAAGTACCCCTTAATAAGGCAGTGTAATTAGAAGGCTATGCTGAAAATGTGATGTACCCTGTACAAATACTGTATGGTATAATGACAAAGTTATGAGTGAACATTGCAATATTACAATGTTCACTCATAGAAACATAGAAACATAGACTTTGATGGCAGATAAGGACCTCTTGGCCCACCTAGTCTGCCCATTTCCCTACCTAGAGGATAAGCTGCAGATCCTATTTAACCAAGAGCCTATTTCTTCCTACCCCCCACAAAAATTGCCTTATGTCTGTCCCATGCATTATTGAATTCTCCCACAGTTGTGACCCCAACCTCCTCCGGAAGCTGTTCCATGCATCCACCACCCTCTCTGTGAAAAAATACTTCCTCACATTGCCCCTGAGCCGTCCCCTTCTATCTTCAAATTGTGTCCCCTTGTTCTTGCACATCTCTTTTTCTGAAAGATGCTACCCTCTTGGACCTTGTTGATTCCACTGAGGTACTTAAATATTTCTATCATGTCCCCCCTCTCCCTCCATTCCTCAAGGGTATACATATTAAGCTCCTTTAGTCTTTCCTTGTATAGCTTCTCTTGCAGACCCTGCACCATTTTAGTTGCCCTCCTCTGAACTGCCTCCATCCTGTCTATGTCCTTGTGGAGGTGGGGTCTCCAGAACTGGACGCAGTACTCCAGATGGGGTTTCACCAACTGTCTGTACAGGGGGATAACAACTTCCTGTTTTCTGCTGGTGATACCTCTCCCTATACATCCCAGTATTGCCCGAGCCCTCCCTACCACCTTCTCGCATTGCTTGCCAACCTTAAGGTCATCTGATATGATTACCCCTAGGTCTCTTTCCATTTTTGTTGTTGTTACTACCCCCCCATTGTGTAATCTTCCCCTGTGTTTTTATTTCCCAGGTGCATTACTTTGCACTTCTTTGCATTGAATCCAAGCTGCCATACTTCTGACCATTCCTCCAACCTTGCCAAGTCCCTTCTCATCGTTTCCATGCCTCCTTGTGTATCAACCCTGTTGCAGATCTTTGTGTCATCTGTAAAGAGGCATACTTTTCCTAACAGTCCCTCTGCAATGTCACTTATAAAGACATTAAAAAGGACTGGACCCAGTACTAAACCTTGCAGTACCCCACTAGTAACCTCTCTTTCTTCAGAGTGGACTCCATTTACAATTACCTTCTGTGTCCTGTTGTTCAGCCAATGTTTTACCCAGACTACCACCTTGGGACCCACTCCCAGGCTGGTTAATTTGACTACTAATCTTTTGTGTGGGACTGTGTCAAATGCCTTGCTAAAGTCTAGGTAGGCCATGTCCACAGCCCCTCCCTGGTCTACTACTTTGGTCACCCAGTAAAAGAAATCAATTAGATTCATCTGACATGACCTTCCCACTGTGAACCCATGCTGCCTTGGGTCCTGTGCCCCACTGGCCTCTAGGTACTCAATAATTCTTTCCTTCAGAAGTGATTCCATCACTTTCCCTACCACAGAGGTCAAATTGACAGGTCTGTAGTTTCCTACCTCTGTCTTGGTCCCACTTTTGTGAAGGGGAATCACATCCAACTTCTTCCAGTCCTCAGGTACCACACCATCCTCCCATGATTTGTTAAAAAGTGTAATCAGTGGTGTCACTAGTTCTCTGCTTAATTCTTTTAGAATTCTGGGGTGAATTCCATCTGGCTCCATTGCTTTGTCCACCTTCAGTTTTAGGAGTTCTTTCAGAACCCTTCTTCTATGAAAGGACTGGGATCAACCCCCCTCTCCAGAGTGCTTCTGTTAATTGGATTAGGAACCTCCCCCACTTCCTCTTTTGTGAATACTGAACAGAAGTATTCATTCAGTATCCCTGCTATATCACTGTCACTGTCTGCCCACCCACCATCTATTCTATTCAGCCTCACTATCCCTCCCTTTGTCTTTCTACGCTTCCTGATATACCTATAAAAGGTTTTATCCCCCCCTTCTTAACCGAGTTAGCTATCTTTTCCTCAGTTTGTGCCTTTGCTATTCTGACTACCCTCCCTGCTTCCTTCTGCCTTAACTGGTACAGTTCACTGTCCTGCTTCTTCTGTGTTTCTTTATACTTCATAAATGCTATCTTTTTCTCCCTAAGCTTCACCGCCACCTCTTTTGAGAACCATAGTGGCTTTTTCTTTCATTTTGATTTGTTTATTTGCTTCACACAAAGGCTTATTGCCTCTGTGATGGCAGTTTTGATATTTGCCCATTGTTGCTCCACCCTTCCTTCTAGCCTGTTTGCTAGTGCTTTTCTAAGGCACTCTACCATCTTGCCAAAGTCAGCCCTCCTGAAGTCCAGAACCCTCACTTTTGTATGGCTTGACTCTATAGCTGAGTTTATCGTGAACCACACTGTTTGGTAGTCACTTGTTCCCAAATGGCTACCCACTTCTAGATCTGAGATCCTCTCACTGTCCCCATTTGAGAGTACGAGGTTAAAGATTGCTCCCTCATGAGTGGGTTCCAGAACTAGCTGTTTGAGGATGCCACCTGAAGGGCATCAAGAATGGCCCTGCTTTTGGATGTGGCTGCCGCAAAGGTGCTTCAGTTAACATCTGGCATGTTAAGGTCCCCCATCAACAGTATCTCCCCTTTCTCTGCCATCCTAAGTATGCCTTCTATCATATCCTTGTCCATTCCCTCCCCCTGACATCGGGGTCCATATACAACCCCTGTGCAGATTGTGGTGCCATTTCCAGTCTCTAAGGTGACCCACAGTGCCTCCTCTCCTCCCTGTTTACTCTTTTGTTCAGTTGCTTTTATCCCTTCCCTTACATAGAGAGCTACTCCCCCCCTCTTCTGCTCTCCCTGTGTCTCCTGTAGGTTATGTACCTTGGTAGGTTTACATGCCAGTCATGATTCTCTGTGTACCATGTTTCTTTGACTGCTACAATATCCAGGCATCCCTCTTCCATCAAGGCCACCAGTTCAGGGGGCTTGTTGCCCAGACTATGGGTGTTGGTACTCATTACTCTCCATTTCTTGATGGCCTTGATGGCCATACCCTTTTTTGCCCCATCCTTGTCCTTATAGCTGTGATAAGTTTCAATATTTTAACTTCAAACTTTCAACATAACCATTTTATCACATCGCCTCATAAATGTGACAGGCATCATTTTTTAAATCATAGGCAAGACATGTTTTCACACTCCCTGAAATGATGTTTTGGACAATATATTATAAATGTCACATGTCATGCTTGTAAGGGGAGTCATAAAACAACTATCTTGAAAATTCTGGGTCAAAATAAAAATGAATAATAAGAAACTTTGTGTGAAGTGCCAGTCTTCACCCAGCGGGTATGCTTTGTGATCCTGTGGCAGTGAGCTGATTTCAGATGCGAGGTCGGTGACCAGCTACATGTGGTGATGGTGTTGGATTAGCACTATTATGTGACACACCCACCAGACTGGAAATGAAAGCTGAAGGGTTGCCTGAATGGGCCCAGGTATCATATAGGGAAGACAGCTCTTCTCTTAGTATAGGGCCCTGCACTTTTGTACCTGTGAGTGGCAGGGGGCCTGTACATTGGCTGATAGATGAACTGTTTACCCTGTGCATTAGCATCTCTGGCCACATGCAAGCACAGGAACCAGAGGGTCCTGTGTTTCTGCAGCCCACCAGACAGCCTTATGAATTCTTCACATCTGTCACTGCATGGAAGTTCAGGGCTTACAACTCCCTGCTCTTCCCTAAGCAGACAGAGTCTTCCCTTGGTGCTGGGCTCAATGGGCCCAGCACATCTGCTCTGTTCATGCAGGTCTCTGTAGATACCATTCCATTATCTCAAAAAGAAAGGAAATTATTTGCAAAAAAAAAAAAACTTTCATTAGTACACTACTTGGGATTCAGTTCAGTGTCAAAAAGTGGGGAAATGTGGCTTTAGGGTTTCCAACCCTAACTCCCCACCTCGAACTCCAATCAGTAAAAGGAAAACACAGTATGGTTATGGGTTTTCTGAGTCTTGGTGAATCACTGGGGTGGTCTTCCTTGGGTTGGCAACCCTAATTCCTCCCCAATTCCCTGAAAAACAACATTGTACATGAAAAAAGCTACAACAGATTATGTTGGCAACATGTGGCAAGACATACTTCTCTACCTTTGAAGAGTGTGTCACTATGAGGCACTGACTTGGAACAGCACCTTCTTCTTAGGACAGGAAGTTATGGTCTGGGGAGAGAGTCAGAATTAGGGCTGACAATCCCAAGGAAGACCCCACCACTGATTCGCCAAGACTCTAGAGATCCAAAACCATAATTTTATTTTTTTACCTTTGTTGCCTGGGGATGGGAGTTAGGGTTGGAAACCCTAACGCCACATTTTCTTACTTTTTTTGGTATCCAGTTGGTCACTAATCGGTGCAATCATAACGTTTTGTGCATAGAATTATATAATATGTGTGCCAAATACTGTATTGGCATTTCTACAGGCCAATGAAAATTAAAAAAGAGAGTTCAGAAATACAATAGTGGTTGGCTCTTTACTGCATTATATTATCACCTGCAATCAATATATTCATAGTAGCTGTTTAGAAGTCATGCTTAATAACTGTAATAATAAATCCTACAAGGTACAATATATCTGATCCTACAGATATTCAATCCCACTTCTCCTGGATCTGGAAGAGTTCCTACATTTTCTTGGAAGAGTTTATAGTCCCCATTAATTGTCCTCTTGTGTTTAAGTGGGGTCGTAGAAGAATAATGTAACACTTAGGGAAAAATATGCAAATGATTATTCCTGCACCAGATGCCATGATGGCGAATATCTCGACGGCCACCATGTACTTCCCCGTTGTACTGAGGTATGCTGGGATAAAAGACAGCCAGACACTAACAAACACAATCATGCTGAAACTGATCAATTTAGCTTCATTGAAACTATCTGGCAATGTCCTCGCTAGAAAGGCCATGACAAAACTGACACTTGCCAAGAGACCCATGTATCCCAGCATACAATAAAACATGATCACTGAACCTTCTTTACATTCCACTATAATTTTACCCTCTTCAGTTTTCATGTTCAGCTCAGGAAATGGAGGAGAAGTTGCCAACCATATAATGCATATAGTTGCTTGCAGTAGAGAACCGGAAAAGACAATGCAGTAGGGAGTCTTGGGTCCCACATAATTTCTTAAATTGCTGTTGGGCTTTGTGACCTTAAAGGCAATGACCACTGTAATGGTTTTGGCCAATATCCCAGAAACACAAAGGGAGAATATTATTCCAAAACCAGTTTGACGGAGCAGACAGGTATGTTCTGTGGGTCGACCAATGAATATTATGGGACAAAGGAAGCAAATGAACAGGGAAATAAGGATCAGGTAGCTGAGTTCACGGTTGTTGGCTTTCACAATTGGAGTGTCCCAGTACTTAATGAAGGTACATAAGATGGAAGCAGTAATTAAAGAGAAGAACACTGTAGAACCAGTCAGAGATGAACCCAAAGCTTCTTCATAGGAAAGAAAGTCCACAGATTTCTGGATGCAGATATTCTGTTTATCATTAGGCCACTGATCTTCTGGACATCTGAAGCAGTTACTGGCATCTAATAGGAAAAAAGGTCAAAGGTTATACATACAGTTACTCCAAGAAGCAATAACAGTGTGAATAATATGGTATGTAACTGTGTTAAGAATTGCTATTTTTTTTTTTTTACATCTTTGGGATCAAACAAATCCTTGTCAATTGTATAGGCAGCCATACTGCAGATAATGGACTTCAATGTACAGTATATCCACAGGATATAGGCATTGTTTGACAGATATTTATGTCAACTGCATATAAAGAAAGTAGGTCAAAGGTGATACCTACAGTTACTCCAAGAAGCGTCATATGTCATAAAGGATGTAGTCATCATTTTATTTATTTATTTAACTAACTAAGAATTTGGAAAACACCTTTGAGCCAAGGGCTCTTTACAAAGGTTCCATGTCATGAAAGAAGGACAAATAGAAAACATAAATGCAATACAAAACATACAGTAAGATATACTTAAAGGAGCAGCCATTGGCATTGTCCAGATTTGTAAAGCAGCTAATTTATGCAGCAGGACAATACACCAGGCATTGTACAATGTATACCTAGGGAAACTGCATGATAAGTTAGAGCAGGTGTAAGAGTTACTGGTACAGAGAGCAGCGCTGGATACTAAGGTAAAGGAGGAGGTGGAGAGCAGCTCAGCGATATTGTCAAGGAGGGAAAGGGTGAGAATAAGAGGAACAAATTGGGAAAGGGAGGAGAGGAGCAGGGTGGAGATGTGAGGTAGACAGAGATAGGGTGAGTGAGAGGGACAGAGGGTAGAAGGGGAAATGGGGAGGTTAGAGGGGGATGTGGGCAATTGAAGAGAGAGTGATAGAGAGGGGATATGTGTGGTAGGGGTGCAAGGAGTTAGAGCTGGAGTGAGGGAAAGCCAATTAGTGTAGTAGTGCAGAGGGAGAGGGACTGATGTAAAGCGATACGATGACTGGGGAACCACTGACATTAAACAAGTGGACAGTGTGCAGCAGGAAGGTAGGGGAGATGACAGGGTGGTGAGTGAGGGTAGTAGGTGAGAGCAGGGAAGGGAGCGGGCCTCAAACAGTTTATGTGAAGCAATCACAGGATACACTACCCCAAGGTGCTGGCGTAGTTTGCGCTTAAAGGCACCAAGCATGGCAGTGTTGTTGACTTCAGATGGTAGAGAGCTGAACCAGTTCAAGGCTCTGACATTGTAGGAGCACTGTCCTTGTGTAGTCTGGCAGTGGGGAATGGAGAATGTTAGGATTTCTGAACTTCTGCTTAGGCAGGGGATACAGTGAGGGGACAGTATTGTCGGAACCCCCCAGGGGCATGAGACCAAGTGAGGTCTTCTTTGCTAGGATGCAGATCTGGTACTTTAGTTCGCCTGTTACCTGAAGTCAGTTTGCCTGTTTGTAAATATCACAAGTGTGAGAAAGGCATATGGCAGAGGTGAGGAGCCAATAACCCTTGTTAAGGGCAACAGCAATGCATCACAGTTCAGTGTCAGTGACAGATCTGTAGATCACAAGTGTGAGATAAGTGTATGGCAGAAGTGAGGAGGCAATAGCCCTTGTTAAGTTCAGTGTCAGTGACAGATCTGTAGATCACAATCCCATAATCAATTATTGAGATTACTGAGCTCTAAATTGCAAGATTTAGGGCTTCAGCCATCAGACAGTGCTTATGCTAGTATAAAAGCCCAATGCAGGTTTTTACTGCTTTAGCAATGCTGTCAATATGTTTGGTATATGATAGAGTGCAGTCAAGGGTCACACTCAGGTAATTAAAAAGGTGCATCTGCTTCAGTGCAATGCCTGCGCTGTTGTTGATTGTTAGTTGTTGGTCTTTATGCTTGTTGTGGGTTCCATAGAACAGCATTGTTTTTGTTTTTTAGTAATTTAGAATGAGTTTATGCGATCTAAACTAGGCATCAGCTTCTGCAAAGCTTTTCTGCAGCTGAAACTGTAGGAGGGAGGGATCTTTGTTGGTTCTATGTCATACTGGTGATCACAGAATAGCACTTGCCATTAGGGCAAGTGTACATCACTGAAAATTAATTTCAGCGATGCACACTTGCAGCGAATGGAAAAAAGGTACCCAAGATCTACAGACTTCCTTTTCATGTTAGCCCCCGCAGCACCCACCTACTAACAGATTCTCAACTCCAGGGGGCTGCATGTTGGGGGGATGAAATACTTAACAAAAAAAGTGACCTGTTGGCAAAAACAGAACCATACGGGACCTGAACCCTGCACCTCCCAACCGACCACCCTCCCCACCACACTAGCAGACCAGCTCAGCAGCTGCTCACCACACCCCCTCCCACATACCTACCCTCCCCTGCCTCTCCCACCATGCGTGCACGAGCATGCATATAGACGCATGCTTTCCATCACCCTACCTCACCCACCCAGGTATCCGGTCACCCTTCCCCGCCAGGTAGCCCTGAACACAGGCATCATAACTGAGTTGCCATTTTTGTAAGCACTTAATTGCAGTCACTTTGTTCACAGGTTACTATCTGGATTGCACATGAAGATTAGTGTGTCCTCTGCATACAGAGGAATTCTACAATGGCAGGATGAAGGGAGCATGTTCAAAAAGATGCTAAACAGCAATCTTAGAGATTGTTACTGATTTTTTATTTTCTTTGGGCTCACACTGATCCTTACCAATTATATAAACAGGTATGCTGTGGACAATACCCTTCATTGTATACTTACAGGATCCAGGGTCATCTGCACAGCAGTAGCATTACCACTCACAATGCCGGTAACCAAAAATCAGGAGCAATCTTGGGTCATTGGCAATCTTGGGTAATTAGCACAGAAGTTGCATTACTGCTCACAATGCTGGTATTATAGGATTAATAGGGAACTCAGTTTGTGGAACAGTGGTAGCATTACTGCTCATGATGCTGGTAACCTAGGATGAGGAGTGATCTCTTGTCATTAGCACAATGGTAGCATTACTGCTCACTGTGCTGGTAACCCAGAATCAGGAGTGATCTTGGGTCATCCGCACAGCGGTAGCATTACTGCTCATGATACCAGTAACCCAGAATCAGGAACAAGTTCAGGTCATTGGCACAGTGGTACCATTACTGCTCATGTCGGTAACCCACAATCAAAAGCAATCACAGAACATTAGGGGACAACTGGGGGAGAAGGACTGAGCATCTTAGAGGACACTCTCCTCCTCCATGAAGGGAAGTCATCTCCTCCACCATAACAGAGATACCTGGGTGACTGCAGTTGGCAGTCCAGCTAGGAGGAACATGTAGGGAAGAGGCAGACATCGATGTGCTGATATGGTTGGTGTCCACATCATGAGACCATGCAATGTTCTGCCCTGGGAGAAGTAGACAGAGAACAAAGAAAATGGTCCCTTGGCTCCAGGAGCAAGCAGGCCCCTCACCTTCAACCTGGTTGTCCTTTTACATGGAGATACTACAGATCCACAATCCAAGGCATCATGACAACCCCATGAAAAGTTAAATGACAATGTGGGGGGCTCCGGTGCCCTACCAGGTTATAATGTCTTACCCTTTCAGCTTGTTCCACAAAACAGCTACTATTTTGGAAACATGCATCTCCTGCACATTAGGAACTTTGAGAAATAAGGTAAGCCCTGTGAAACCACATTTGCAAGGGAATAAAGAGAATATTAAAGGATACCTAAACAACATTTTGACAACAAACTATTCAAAAATCTGCCCTCAAACAGAACTAAAGGAAAGGCTGCTGAATTTGTTAATGCTAAAACTACATTTATATAAGTTACCTAAATGTGGTTCCAAAGCATTTGAAAAACATAAAATCAGCCTTCCAATTTCCAAAAAACTACCTTACCTGCTTCTTAAAATGGCTGCCAAATGTGTTCAGTGATGACATCATCGGAGCCAAAGTCAGAGAGTTATATGGCTCTCTATAGTACTAACTAGTTCTTTCTTCCCTCTGTATAGAATTGTTTCACCAAAATATTCAAAACCATGTGCATTATTTAGATCAATACGCATGTTAGGCTGTGGTTCTGTTCATTTTGTTTACTTTAACATGCTGAAATTGTGTTTTAATCCAGCCAACTTTCTCTTTGGAAAACCACAGTGCAGTACAATCTTGAATAACCTGGTGGTCTACTGGTTATGGCAGATCCTGGATGCTACAATCCGGGGGCAGGGATGTTGGGAGTGTGTGCATACTTGATATGCATGTTTTAAAATTTTTATGAAAGCTTTATATTTTCTGCTATTATGCTGTTCTAGTATGTTTTTGACTGAAACTACAAATGTAATCCATATTTTTGAATGTAAACATTTGTTCAATCAATAAATCAGACTTCTTCAACAAAGTGAAATGTAGCATCAGCAAGCGAATACTTTACAATGGGGAGGAGGGGGTTACAGCCGAACCCTTCACCACCCCACAAAGCCACCACTTGTTTGTAGCAAGTTCTTCTGTAGACCAATGCCAGTTAATACTTTCTTGGAAATCATAAATATGCTTGTCTTGTCTTTTCTTCTTTATCCATAGGAAATAAGAAGAAGACGAATCAGTATTTATGTAGTGCTTTCATACACACTGTATCCCAAAGTGCTTTACAAGCAATGCTAGACTGGTAGTGAAGTGACTGAATGTGTAGTGGCAGCCAATTCACACATTAATACCACACACAGCCTTGGAAAATTGCATGAACTGGTTTTACGGGAAGGGGAATGTGGCCAGGACAATAGGGTCAGGTAGTGATCATAGTCCCCGCATCTTATTTCTCACAGTGATATGTTCACATTTCTCCTCTTCTGTCATCCCCCTTCCCTGAATATAACAGTACCTCACAAGAGTGGCCTTCTCAGTCCCTCTCTGGTATTCATTCTCACTACTTCTCCCCACACCAAAAACTGGTGAGCTCATCACCCTTGTGCATCATGAATGTAGGTAGTACAGTCCCCAGGGTTTTGACATATCAAATATAAACAAATCTTTCCAGTAAGTCAGGCTGATAGCAGCAGGGAACAAGGGGGATTGTAGGCTTTCCTATCCTTAAATGATCTAGGCTACCATTGATTAGGTACTATTAAATGATGGGTGTGCACATCGTTATGCATGTCATTTAATAAAGGAATAGTGCACGACAGGGTGTGTGTCATGCTGGGATAACATCACGCCTGGAGTGATTAGGCACGAGGCCGCAGGCCGAGTGCGACTAATCACCCCAGAAGTGACGTTATCCCAGCACGACATATAACCTGGAGTGCGTTATTCCTATTATACAATGGCTCATTCATAAAAGAAAGGAAAAAAACACTGAAAAGCTGCATTTAAATTAGATTTTTGCCATATGTTTTAATGGGTAAGGTTACATTATTAAAAAAAAGTGCTGATTTCTTGTTTCAGCCACTGGGTGGAGCTGCTGCACTTTTATGTGGCTCTGTACTCCACACAGGAACATTTTGTCAGTGCTGCTGCTCTTTCTTGATGTACCCACTTGTTGTTTGTGTTCTGTTTTTAGGTGAGGGTGTCCAGTGGTTTTATTTTGTTTTTCTGCATCTTTCATTTTTCTTGATCAGTGTTCATAGTACTACTGCTGCTGCTGGTATGAATAGGACATTGCTTATGTTAACCTCAATGGTTTCGACCACTCGTAATGCAGTGAAGATGAGAGAACAGATGCCAGGTGGAGGTAGGAGAATATTTGTTATTCGGTTCACTGTGGGGTTTAAAATAAAACTAGAAATAAAGTGAGTTAGCAGCAAGTGTGCGGCGGTGAGTCGCGTGGTGGATATTTGAAGAGATGGTCGCCGCCGCCGCTTCACTCAAGATGAAGTCATTGCATGAGTGGCACTTTGTCAATTTTGTAACATTTAGTGATTAAATTAACAGACATACTGGGAGAAATTACATTTATGTGTATTGGGGGCTACGTATTCATGGAAATGTGGGTGTTGTGTAAGGCAGGTAGCGGCACTTCTGAATTCAGGGAAACGCTCGTACAACAGCTCCTGGGAAATGTAGAACAGCTGGATTCAGGGATTTGCTTTATGTGTAGCTGCTTTTTTTTTTAAACAAAATTGGGATTCACTTCTGAACTTGTTGGGGCTACGTGTGGACTGAGAAATTAGTAATGGAGCAACTGAATGTCTGTTTCAGAGGGATGACTGCTGCTTCTAGCAGTACACATGGCAGTGCAAGTACTGGCCAGTGGGCAGTGATTCTTTTTGCTTGTTTATGTGCTGTGGTCATAAGTGTGGTCATAAGTGTGCTGGGACTACAGCCGTGATGTTATGCCAGGATAACATCACGGGTACAGTCCCAGACTGGCCAATCAGAGTCCAGGAAATTTTCTTGCCATTGTATAATAGTGCCTAATTGTAGGTGGATTAGATCTTATATGGGTAGAAATGCCTATGTTTCCCCTTGTGCCCTGCTGCTATCAGCCTGGCTTACCAGAAGATCATGTTTATTATTAATATGTAAACATGACATGGGCGACTGTACTAACCGCATTCATGATGCAGTAGGGTAGTGAGCTCACCAATTTTTGGTGTGGGGAACAGAATAGAAGAATGAACACCAGAGAGGGACTGACAAGGCCATTCCAGCAGGGTACAGCTTTATTCAGGATAGGGGAAGACAGGAAGGGGGATGTTTAGCAGATCATTGTGAGATCTGAAATGTAGGGCTGCCAGCTCCATGATCACTACCTGACTGTGAATGAAAGCAGCCAGAACGACAAATAATCAGTGGCAGGGCTGCACTTAAAGTGTTACTTGAATTCAGTGTATGGAGATTACCCTCAGGTGGGGGGGGTGTTGATGTTTGTTAGGACAGTATTGAGGGAGCTGTGTATAGATCATTCAGGATTTAGAAGGGTGGTAGCCAACCAGCTCGCATTGTAGAGTAGGGCACTAAAATGTACTGGAGAAGATTTGCAGGGAACTGTCCTGCGGGGTTCTGCAGATCATACATAAAGAAGTAGACTGACAGTGGAAGTCTGGTAGATTTGATCAAGGCATTAGTATGCCTCTCTCACTAATAATATTGTTATCCATAGTAAGTACAGCCCTTCCGAGGGCATGAACAGCAGTTTTTCTGGTGAGTCCTGAGGCTTATTGCTTGGCCCTCCATGAAGACCCAATTGTTGGTTAATGAGGTGGGACAAAAACATAACAGGGGAACTGTACAAACTGCCTTCACTGTGCAGAAGGGTGGTGATCCATTCAATGTTTACTGTGGGTACAGAAGTCAAATATTGAAAAAGTGGACTTAAGTGGGATTTGGGAGGTATTTTTTTAACAGTGCCATCTGATGATCAGTATAGGTGTAAGTATGCTCAATTCTCTGAGGTATACAATTACAGTCGGAGGTGTGATCATTCTCTTCATGAGACCGCAAGCTCATATTCAGCCCCAGGCAGTACTAAGGACACGGTATGGATGGTGGGGTGTTCAATAGAAGCCAGGCTAGATGCATGGGGTTCACTTGGAAAAAGAATACAAGAGACACTTTTTTTGTGGATTAACAAGAATGTATGAGCTTTGGAATTGGACCAGACTGGTACTTTGCTTTGTAACCCTGAGCAAGTCACTTAACTTCCTAGTGCTGCCAGGCCACATCTGTAAACAAAGTTTCATCATGGTTTGTCTCTCCTGGTTAACAAAATAAAAATCAGGGCATCACATAACCACTAGATCATCAGATATGTGAAGTGTTGTCTGTTTTGCAGTTTGCCAAAGAGAAAGTCAGCTAGATTGCAAAACATTTTCAGCAAGTTAAAGTAAATAAGGTGAATGAAATCATAGCCTTACATGTGTACTGATCAAAATAATCCACATGTTAACACATGGTGTTGATCATTCTGGTAAAACAGTTCAAAAAAAAGAGGGAAAGAACAACTAGTTAGCCTATAGGAATCTATATTGGACTCTGGCTCTGGCTCCAATGATGTCATGATGACTCATCGCTTAACACAGTTGGCAGACATCCTAGGGAGAAGGCAAGGCTGTTTTTTGGAAGTGAAAGGTAGATGTTTACATTTTTCAGAAGCTATGAAACTGCATTTATGTTATTTACATAAATGCAGTTTTAGCATAAATGTGAACAGCCTTTACTTTACCTTGCTATAAAGCCAGATTTTGGAGTTTGCAGTTTTACAAAACTGCTTGTTTAGGTATCCTTTAAGTAATTGATTAGTAACTGGTTAAACAATAAAAATAAATACATAACAGGTGTGCAAATCATTAACAAAAAATGCACATTTGAAAAGGTATTTACAAAAATAAATGTGCATTTTTGCTTGAAACTCAGATGATTTACACCTATCCATGTGTGGAGTGCAGTTGTGGCCCTTTTATTTATTTAGTTTTTGTTGATCGGGAAAAGAGGACTAGACAAATTCTGCCTATTTTCAGCCTCGTCCCAGGTAGAGGGATACAGATGGATGCCAACTGACATTGAACCAGATTAAGCTGTTGATGGTATTTTTAGTGAACTGGGGGAAATTTGGCCAGAACACTGTGGAAATACCCCTGCTCTTTTTAAGAAGTGCCATGGGATCTTTAACATCCACCTAAACTACTACATTGAACCTCGGTTTAATGTCTCATCCGGAAGAAGGCACCTCAGGAGGGCAGCACCTCCTCTCATGCTATACCTCAGTGTCAGTACTGGGATTTAACCCAAGTGCCTGGTGTGGGGATAGAACCCACAGCCTTCTGATTTTCCGGCCTCAGAAGTGAGTGTGCAACCTGCTGAGCCACACTGACACTTTGAATCTGTGCTGTTTAAGGATAGCTACCTTTACTACCTGCACCCTCTCTCCTTTATGCTCACAGCTTACTTTTACTTTTCACTGAGTTGCTGACAATCTTTGCTTAGCCTAGGGCATCATGGATGTTGAAGATATATGCAAGGAACTGATACTCACTGGAACTTGTTCCAGTTCGGGTTGCTTATAAGTATTAACTCACTCGACTCTCAAATCTCAGATGTATTTGCGCTTTCCTGAGGTATGAATGAACAAAACAGAGACTCTTCAGAGGACACTGAAGGAAACTTCAGGAGGAAGAGACCGGATGATTTGTCGGAGAGAAAGCAATGGGCCAAACAAATATTAAGTGGCTCCAAGGGTAAGCAACCACATGGTGACTTAAAGCCACAATTCTCTAAGTAGGAGAGAACTTTACAGAAAGAAATAGATCTGACTTATAACATCATTACCCTGGAGGAATATCTTAACAAAGGTCAGGCCCCTCAAGGATTAAGGATCAATATTATTCCATTGAGTGGGTTGGAGTATTTCCCCCATTAAGGAGGAGAAGCTGGAAGCGACCAGCGTTTGCTCAAAGACTTTTGTAGAGCTCATTATTAAACATGAAACAGTGAAACTGGGAGTGTTGGATGCAGAACTGCAGGAGGCTAGGACAGCAGTTGAGAAATTCTGAAAAAAGGATGGATTCAAGGATTTATAATCAAAGCTGCAGAAAAGTAAACAAACACAAGAAGGAGATCTTGGAAAGGAAGCAGAGGAACTTATGCTGTGACAAGGTGGACTGCATAAAAGGAGAAATACTTAAGTGAGGCAGAAAGAAATCTTGGAGTCGAGGCAGAAGCAGAAGTAGAGTGCGGTTTAACATACCAGAAAAGCAAAAAACCAAAAACCCAAAGTGAGTGAGAATCAGCATACAGAATCAGGCGCAGACCAGGAAGCAGCCATATCTAGCAATACACATGGGGACACATCAGAATCATGTCCAAATAAAAACAGAAAATAAGATTTTTTTATCAAAAGGAAAAATCTACAACAAAAAGGAGGATAATAAGATAAAGTAGAAGATCAAACAGAAACAGAACAGCCACTGAGATCTGGCAAGAGAACGCCTTATGAACCATAAACATATTGGAGTAAATGTTAACTGAATGTCAAAATCTATACTAACAAAGGGCTTATTGTGTATACCAACTCTGAGTATCAATAAGTTTCAAGTGGCTTTGGACCTTAAGAAATGTTTCAGAAAAATCAGAATAAAACTGTTTTTTCTACTGAAAGTGGATTTAGAAGAGACCTGGGAATATTTGGACTTGCTTATGGATTTTAATGAAAGCACTAATGATACATCTCAAATCATGGTGAGCTTTGATTTAAATGCAATTAATGACTCAACACTTGGGTATTTTCTAGCAGCTCATGAGGATATTTTGAACCAGCGCAACAAAGTCCTCAATCTGAACACCGAAGAGAATGTGCAGAGGGAAACTAGTATCCAAGGTAAATCAGTTTTCTGTCCATTCCTAATAAAGCTTCTGTGCTTGCATATGAAGAGACTGTCACTAAACAGGTTGAAGACATTTTAGAGGTTAATGTCACCAATTAATGGTGTAACATCACAAGAAATGGAAGGTCAGCTTTAAGAGAACCGGCAGATAATCCAGAACTTGTCATTAAACCCATCATTAAGAGTGGCACATTGTGGAATTGAATAGGGCTCAATATGTAGAAAAGGTCAATGATTTGCTAAAAAATGAGCACAACTACGAATGCTTCTTACAGAATCAAATGCAGTCATCTAATAGAAAATTGATTCACATATTAACTATAGCCATTTCCAATGGACAAATAAGTGAAGATGAATTCCAATTCATCTGGAAGGAGTTTCCTATAGTTCCAGGTTTTTATTGACTACCAAAAGTGCACAAGAACATGAAACATCAGCCAAGGAGATACTACAAGTGGCTGTCCTTTTCAGCCCTCCCTCCCCACAGCAGGAGCAATTACCATTCCTGGAGCCATTTCCAGCAAAATTCCCTCCCTACAAGCAGCTACTGTCTTCAGCCCTCAGCAGGTAGAGTTTCCATCTGAGGGTGTAAGCTTGTTCCACCCCACCTCACAGTGGCTACCTCCACTTTTCCTCCCTCACTCTTCAGAGAAGTGGGGTGGTCACATGATTGATCAGCTGCTAGAACTAATACACTAAACTCCCCTTGTTCTTTATATTAAGTAGCCACTAGTTGGTGCTACTGTACTCCTTGCTCCCCTTTGCTTCTCTACTCAATGGCCATTGTGGGTGCTACAGTACTTCCTGCTCCCCTTGCTCCTTTTCTCATTAGCCTCTAGTTGGTGCTGCAGTATGCCCTATAACCCCCACTCAACTTTAAATAGAATGTGGTTGGGCCCTTTCCTCTGCCCAACCCCTGGGAATCAATGTCTTGTTGTAGCTCTATCTCAGAGTTTACTACACTCCTTCTCCCCCCCCCCCCGTGTCACCTCCTGCCATTGCAATGACTTGAATGTCAAGAAGAAGAGCACCATTTTCTTTGAGGTTGGCAACACTGTCCACTGGCCACACAGACTCCTGAGAATTCTCCTCAGTTGTATTTTCCCTGTTCCACCTCAAACCACACTAAGTGGCTTAAATATTTCTAGAACCAATACCCAGTTTAACAGTATAAATTCTGGACACTGCCCATCTCTATATTATTTTGAGATACAGTACACCACATCCACATTTTATCACTACTATTGGGTACATCTCTCACTGTGAGACTCGAACCCTTGCCTGTGGTTCATACTCTCCCTTAGAGTCTGTGGCACCTACCACTAGGCAATACAATTCTTTCTATCTCCTATGACACATAGTACAGCCTTTTCCTTTCAATTTCTGTAGGACTACCCTGGCTATCTCCTCTCTTTCCCATTTGCAGCTTCTCACTTCTCTCCACTAGCGGTCAATATTTTCCCTCCTATCCACATAGATACATAAGGCAGACTTTTAGGTGTCTATTAACTGAACTGCTCAATTCTTGCTCCCTAGCCTAGCAAACAGTTGTCCCCTGCAGAGCAATGACTGCACCCACACAATTTCTCCCTTTAATTCTTCTCTTCCTGTTAGTCTTTTTTACCGAGCTCTTCCACCCCCTCCCTGATGGTATGGGTATTTCTGACTGGGGCTCTACGGGTGACACTGTCCATTTCTGGCTGGATCCTGAATACTCTACACCCACTGGAACTATTAGCTTTGGGACCCCCAAGACAGCCATCCTCCCACATTCACCTAGCTTAGTCAGAGACCTTGCTTACTCTGCTGTCACTCACTGCACTCAGCACTGCTGCTTCTTGCTGTTCAGCTGCCCCTGTGGACCAAATGCATTAGACTCGTGAACACCAACACACCTAAGTGGCTATACAAAAACCTAAGGGCTAACTTGTCTAATATTTGTACTTCTCCTCTTGGGCTCCATTCACCAAACCCTGGAGCAGGACCCTCTGATCTCACCCTTAACCTACCAGCTGGCCATGACAAGAAATATATCAACATTGCCCATCCCAACATCCAAAGTCTCCAAGCTAAGAAAACTCACTTTGAAGCCTTGGTCGAGTACAACAAATTTAACATCCTCACCCTCTCAGAGACCTGGGTTATTCTTAACATTTCCTCCAATGAAATCTCGCTCATGGGCTATTCTCTAATTAGAAAAGATAGCCTGAAAAAAACAGGAGGTAGATGCCTGTTCTTTATATCAGACAGGCTTTCGGACACTGAAGTTCACCTGGAATCTGAAGCTTCCGTGCTTGAATCCCTCTCCATAAACCTAATCATGGACAAAAATACAATTGTAAGTATTCCCATCTGCTTACCAACCGCCCAGAACATGTTTTTTCAAGTTTGAATCCCTCCTCTCAAACAAGTGTTCCTTTCTGAGTAATAGAGAATAGACTGTGTTAAGGGATTTTCATCTAAACTGGGATAACAGTCAGTTTGACTGTGCCAAAGGACTTCTGTCAAACTCTGGACTATACCAACTATTATCTGTCTCCACCAGAACAAGTTATAGAATGGAAAACAGCTCCACCATTGACTGGATCATAGCTTCAAATCCCTCCAGAGTGACATCCTTAGGGGTTCTCCCTGACTAAATTAATGACCACTGTGCTGTTTCCTGTTGCAGGTCAGCCAGATCCCCAAAATCTGCCCTAAGTACATCTTCACAAGACAATTGAAAAAATCAAACATAGAAGAACTCTCTCTTGCAATCAAATCAGCTGACTGGTCAGTCACATTGGATGCTAAAAACATAGACCTCACCCTAGGTAATTTCTCCAAAACTTTTAACACAATCTGCAACTCCTACATCCCAAAAAAGATTAGAGTCTGCAGGTGATCTAACAAGTGGATCACACCGGACCTCCTCAAACGTATGAGTGGTAGAGACAAGGCATGGGCTAGGTATATTAAATCACCCTCCCCTGAGCTCCTGCAAGATTGTAAAACACTCTACAACAAATGCAAGTCTGTGGTTCATGCTGCAGAAATCAACCACCTTAAGAATAGCCAATTTTACAACAGAGAAGACTCCAAAAAACTCTGGGGAACTTTAAACTCCCTTTTGAGTAAAGTCAAAAAGTGTGATCAAATCACACTTCTGGCAGAAGGGAAATTAACAATCGACCCTACAGGCATGACTAACTTGTTCAATTCTCTTTTGGGGGACCTTGAAAAGTACATGATCACCCTCTCCTCAGCCACCACCAAGCAGCCTCCAAAACCCACCTTCTCCCTGAATGCTTCCTACCCCGCATTCTATTTCAAAGCTCTCTCACCCACTGATACTATTAAACTTATTACAAAAAACAACCCTAAACCCAACAATGGCCCTGGTGGTCTTGATTTTTGCATCCTAATGCTCACAGTAAAGGACATTGCAATCCTTCTCACCAATATTCTGAATTTCTCCCTTTGTACTGCACCGTCCCAGCAGCCTGGAAAACTGCTTCCATCAGGCATCTGCATAAAGCTGGTTCAAAACAGGAAGTGAACAATTACAGGCCCAGCTCCCCCCCCCCCCGAATCATGGAAAAAACAGTTCCCTCACAAATCACTGAGTACTTAAACAAATATGATATAATGAATGAGGCTCAACATGGTTTTAGGACTAAACAACTAAACATAACATGAAAACCACTCTCATTAGGTTCACACAGGACATTTAAAAGGCCATGGACGATGGCCTATACATGGGTGCTGTCTTTGTGGATCATCCCAAGACCTTTAATTTGGTAGACCACAACCTGCTACAAACTACCCTCACCCTTTTCAATTTCTCTATGAATAGTCAGTTGGTTTGGTAACTATCTCCACCCAGGGTACCACAAAATGGTCATTGAGGAACATCCATCATCTGAATGCCTTACTAAGTATGGAGTTCCTCAAGGGTCAATACTAGGGGCCCCTCCTTTTTTCCCTCTCTTTATAAACAACATACCTTCTGTCTGTTCACATACAAACATCATCCTTCCCCCTTCTATCCAAACTGCAGAGATATTTCCACAACTTTCACTTGTGGTTCACCACCCATGCAATGGTCATAAACTCAAGGAAAAACTAAACATATGAATTTTGCAGACACACGTAAACCATCTGATTTATATTTCACCCTCCTTGATAATGATGGCATGAACATTGAGAGGATTCACAAATGTAAATATCTTGCCCTAACACTGGATGATCACCTTTCATTCAGCCCCCACATTACATAATTAATAAATAAAATTCACCAGAGGCTTGGGCTCCTCTAAAGAATCAGGCAATCCATTATCCCACAATCAAGATGCAGGCTGGCAAACAGCTTACTAGTACTGCTACCTCTCCTAAACTACAGATCCATCATCTACTTACTGTACCTCAAGGTAACTCCATCATATTCAATAAGCTCAAAATGGCATACAATAACATTATCAGGTTTGTGACTGGTCTACCCCGTCATACCCACAGCTATGCTCTCTATGAGTCAGTACATTGGTTCACCCTAAAGGACAGTTTTACATAGAACGCTTCCACATTTCTTTACAAAATCCTCAACAACCATTTACCTCAGAGTGTCTCTTCTCTTTTCAAGAAGATCTGTCCCACTTTGCTAACTAGGAGTGCTACCACATCCCAATTTTGGGTCCCTCACAGCAGCACCTCTTTGGGGCAGAGATTCCTTACCTTCAGAGGTCCCAAGCTCTGTAACATTCTTCATCCTAACCTTGTAGGCAGCCCCTCCCTCAGTACTTTTAAGGTTGATCTGAAGGAACACCTGCTTATAAACCCCCTGCAACTGTGCTAGGTAATATATTATGGTTCCTTTACTTCTGCCTGGGTCACACCTAAAGGTCACCTACTTAATTAACCCTTTCAATGTTGCTGGTATTTTGCCATCTTGTTCTTTAACCCCTCTCTTCTCAAATCCTATCCACCTCATTCTTCTCATGCCGACCCCCCAAGCTTTTTTTATGGTATAAATTCTCGCACCCCATCCCATTGGAATTATTAAAGTATATTTGTACATATTATTTTTTACTTGCTTTTTATATTGTGGTTTGTTGTACTTAAGCGGCTTTTATTTTTCCAACAATGTGTGAAATGTCTTTCATGGTATGTATTTTCATGCTTTGTTTTGAGCCAGACTTTCCTGCATTGTACATTGTTTCTCACATAGTATGCTTATAACCTTGTGTTTTGTTATAATTTGTAGTTATACCTCTGTAAAATTGGACAACTGGATGCTTGTGAAAATAAGCATTTTGCACACATGCCTTTCCAGTATAAAATAAAATGAAATTAAATTAAATGAGATAATTGTCTCTGGAAATTGCACTGTTACTGAAAATGTGGGTCACTTATTGACCATTTTCTGCAGAAATGTCTGAGTATGCTTCCATCATATTTCAAAGACACTGGGGAAGTCCTATATAAATTTGAGAATGTGGTTTAGAAAAGTGAAAATGTATGGTTTTGCAGAGTTGTAGAATATTTATATACTTTTATTCATCACAACTTGGGAATTCAGGCATGTAGGTTCTTTCTGGAAAATCACAAGGAATCTGACAAATTTCCTACAACTTTATAATCACTGCATTGGAGTTCATTTTGGACCGTAACACTTCTGACTTTGAGGGGAAGCATTACAGTCAGAATGTGGAACTGCCATAGGTGCAAGTATGGTATTAAGTTATGCAAACCTTTTTCTGGGAAGATGGGAACTTCTGAAAATTCAAAATCAAGAGAATAACCCATACTGAAGTTACAAAAGATCATGTCATCGATATATTGATAACTGTATACATGCATGGGAGGGTTACACTAACAGAATTCTGGAATTTGTGGATTGGCTCAGTAATAATGAGTTCAATTTAAAATTTACATGTACAGTGAGTAAAGAAAAACTAGCATTCTTGAATTTAGAACTGTTGAGTGTACTTGGAGAAAAAGTAACAACTAAATGTTTCAGGAGGAAGACTGCTACTAACAGTTTGTTGAGGTCAGACAGTGCTCACCCCAAAAATTAGAATAATCCATACCATACAGTCAGATGTTAAGACTTTGCCATAACTGTTCCAGTGATGACACTTTTTTTTATTTAGACGCAAGAACTGATAGACTTTTCTTGATAGAGGATATGACAACATTGTTAACAGAAGCCGGAAAAAAAGCATTGAACTTAGAAAGATCAGAACTGTTATAGGACAAAAGGAAAGTACTTCACTGGGTGGGGATCAGAATATGATTTCATTTGTGACAGAATTTAATCACCTAGCAGGAACAGTGGCAAATATTGTACACACAAATATTGGACCATCCTAACAAGTGATTTGCAGGCCAGAAATGCAGTTGGAGAAAAAACAAGGGTGTCTTTCCAAAAAGACATGAAATATAAAAAGCAAATGGTCATGGTAGACTCTTTACATTAAACCAGTGCTAGCAGAATCTGGTTACTGAAAAGACCCGGGGAGGGTTTCTTCAAATGTCATTGTCGTAATATTTGTGAATTTGCCAACATAGAAGGGAGTTTGTACATCCTTTCCTAACAGGGATTAAGTTGAAAATAGAAGAAACCTTTTCTTGAGACACACCATTTGTTGCGTATACCCTGTGGTGTGACTGTATGCAACTGTATATAGAATGCATGCTTAGGCATTTAAAACAAGGAATTCAGGAGTGTGCATGCTCTCTCAGGAATGGTAGACAGTATACACCAGTGGGGATGCATTTCCTTGCATGTCTTAATTCCAGTGTTAAAAATCTGAAATTTATGAGACTAGAACACGTTCCACCAATGTGAAAAGGTGGTACTAGATCAAACCAACTCCTAAAAATGGAGAGTAATTGTACTGGATAGACACCTTGAAAAGGGTGAAACCACTTGGATTAAATGACCAGTGGGATATCAAGCCATACCTATTAGACTGAGATGACTTAGTATTGTGGTTTGTGAAAGCTGAGATTTCACTACTTATGTAACAACTAATGCTTCTCATGATTACCCTGAAAATGTTAGCTATGTGTATCTAGACTTTTTGCAGTCATTTTTTGAAATAACTTACATCCTAAACCCACGGCTTTTATTCAGACTGATGGGATAGTTTTTACGATAGATTTACATAAATAAGAAATGAAATTATAAAATCATATTTTGAATGTCTGACTTTTTCTTATGTATTAAATAGCTGTATGGGTTAATAACTTATTTTTGTGACTTTGTATTAATTGCTTTCTTGACTGCCTTGCAGGTTTCTGTACTGCCTCTTTCATTTAGAGATTTTGTGTCTGTGACAACATTTCAGGATGCCAGATCACAACACTTGCTTCTCTCCTCTACCTTATATCGTTTCTTTTTTGCCCTTCCTCCTAAAGTCAGGTATACTAAAATCTGCCAAAGGGTTAATAATTGTTCAGGTCATAGAAATGCAATGGGCTATAAAATAATACATGATTAGAATGAAATATTATTTCTGAGGGCCATGTTAACAATAAATAGGATTTGAATGTAGTTGATGAATTTGGCTAAGGTCATGTATTCAATAAATGTGCACTTTTTGTTAATGATTTGAACACCTGTTATGGATTTATTTTTATTGTTTAAACAGTTTCTAATCATGTACTTAATTGCTTGCACTATAAAATGGACCTTGCTGTCTCCCATTCACCACGCCCCATGACAAAGGGTTCTTTAAACCTGAAGTGCCGGGGCAAGTAGGTGATCAGTGAGTCTGTCTGCTATGTACACCAATAAATTTGCATTTTTGCTTGAAACTCAGATGCTTTATGCCTATCCTTGTGTGGAGTGCAGTTGAGGACATTTTGAATCTGTGTTGTTTAAGGATAGCATCCTTTACTACCTGTGCCCTCTCTCTCCTTGATGCTTGTAGCTTACCTTTGGATTTTTCTGTTTAGAAAAGTAATGGCATTGGAGAACCAGACAACAGTACTGAGTGATGGCACATTGTCTGAAACAGAGGACCCAACTTAAACTCATTAATGTAATGGCTTTATATATTAATTTTCTCTATTAATAATCATCTACATCCCTGCAATCTTGCAGTGTTCATTTGATAACAATAAGTCTTACGAGACTACTATGTTTTAAAACCTTTAAATAAGTCTAACATTTCAAAGTAAGCAATGTATATTCATCTTCATCTGTTTATTGGATGGCAAAGTGAGAGAAAAAACTCTCATTTACAATTGTATTAAAATACAGTAAACATAGAATACTCAAACACATATACAGTAAGATAGCTTACAGACATTAAACAAGTTTGTTCTATGCAAATTAAGAATAATTAAAAGTTCATACAAAACAATCACAGTGACTAAATATAAGCCTAACAATAGAAACCTTACTGTATAATGAGAGAAAGGCAGTAAAGTGTCTCAGTTGCATTTTTTCCCTAATCATTTCCCATGTGCGAGGAACAGAACCAGCAAAGGTATAATCTCCAAATTTGGAACGATATCCAGGAATGTGGCAAGTTGGAAATTTAGAGGACTTAAGACTATGTTATAATGCTGTATTATATTATATTCATTCAAAGATTTTGCTTACCAGTTTGGTTGGTTATCTCCCCCTTAGAGCATCGGATACAGTCAAAACAGCAGATTGGCTCTCCTCTGCGGGCAGTTTTCCTGGATCCAGGATGACATGATTCACTGCAGACAGACAATGGGATCTGGGAGAAGAAAATAGTAGAACACTATGTTTTAAAAACTAAAAAAAAAAAAAGTACATGTTTCATCATCAGATACTTATGAATATCACATCAGGAGGGGTTCCAAGATATTCAATGGATGGCAGTGTTTGTCTTGTACTCTGTCAATGTTCTTTCTAAAAATTATTTGTGAGTTAATTCTGTTAGTTTTGTCCCACAGAAGTGCTAGAAATGGATGAAGATGAAAAGGTAGTTTAATTACCAAAATAGAGGAGTTAAGAAAGTGGTGAGAAAGGGAGAAGAAGGCTCCTAACCACAAATACCTTAGTCTTTTCCTGACAGATAAGCTGTACACTAACAAGTGAGAAGGGAAAATGCCACATGGTAGATTCCTCTGCTTTGCCCTGGCAGACAGTTAGAAGATATGAATCCTGTTCTTTCAAATCTTGGTGACCTCGTTCCTGTTAAAAAGGATTCCCCTATCTAAAGCTGATGCAAAAGGCCCTTCAGGTACTTCTTCTTCAGCTCCTACCTTAAGATTTCTAATTTTAAAGATGACACAGAATGATTCCATGCTCTGATGAATGCAGAACTCAATATCAGCATTACACACTAATACAGCAATAGTTTGAAAACTCTCTATTATGGAAAAAGTGGCATAGGAATTAAACATTTCAACCTTGATTTGAAACAAAAATTAGAAGCATCCACTACCCTTATCTGTTTAGAGACAAACAGATAGAGAGACAGGTAGACAGACAGACAGGGAGGCAGGGAGGCAGGCAGGCAGACAGACAGACAGACAGAGAAGCAAGGCATGCAGATAACAGACAGAGATAAAGAGATAGACAGGCAGGCAGAAAAAACAGTGAGAGAGATAGACAGACAAATAGCTAGACAGACAGACAGAGTTTGTGGATGGATTGGTGGCTGGATAGCTAGACAGTCAGAGAGAAACAGATACCTGTACATTAGATGGGATACTGTTTGTGGATGAATGGATGGATAGATAGATAATTAGATAGACAGACAGACAGACAGATAGATAGACGGACAGGCAGACAGACAGCTAGATAGACATACAGATACTGTGAGTAGATGGATAGATATTATACTGGTGCATTTGCACCTTTGTGTTAGGGTTGAGTAAATAGTTTAAAGCTAATATTTTGTACCCTAATAACTTGGCTTCCATTTGACTGATTCACTCACTTGAAATGCAGCATGCACAGAATTAGTTCCCAGATCTCAAAATGCAAGAAGTGTGCTTGGTTCTACTCGGATAGGGTGTCCCCCATTAGGGCCAGGATTGCTCCAAGAGGGCTGGTTCAGCCCTGCAGGGAGGAGCCTGGGAGTCAGAGTCAAGCTCAATGTTCCTGGGGAGAGTTTCTGTTTCAGACAATGAACAAGGTATGTTAGGTGATCTCTGAGCTGCAAGCAACTTTCTGTTGTCTGGATCCAGGCCCAACACGCCTGCTACCGAGTTGCATGAGGCACTTGTGTCCCACCTTTGCTGAGATTGTCCAGTGTTGTCAGATGTTTTTTTTCCAAAGACATTGAAAAGTTCCTTGGTAAATCCTTAGCTGAAAAAGCCATCATTGGACTTCGACGTGTTGGCAAAGTACAGTTCTGTCTCTAAGCTTTCCTTTTTTTGGAAACTTTATTGAGAAGGTGCTTGCGGTGCAGCTCGAGACACACCTCATTGTCTTTAGCATCTATTATCCTCTCCTTTCTGGAATTAGGGCAATATATAGCACAGAGGTGGTGCAAGTTTGGGTGCTCAGTGACTTGCTCAAAGAGATGAAATGGGAGAGTGGTCAGTTCTCATTCTTCTCAATCTATCATCAGCATCTGAGATGGTGGACCATGAGTTGTTCCTGGACTGACTCAGGATATTCAGGACTCACCAGCTAGAACATCAGTTGCTTTGAGCCCTATCTTAAGAACAAGACCCAGAGAGCCATGATGAAGGTCCAAGGAAGACCTCCTGCTGGTCTTGAGGGCAAGATAAAAATTGTCCGGTGATCAGGCATTTGAGATCGCAGCTCCGATCCTATGGAATTACTTGCCTAGGTCTTAGAGGCAGACCCCTTTGGTTTAGGCCTTTAAATGGGGTCTGAAATCTTTTTTGTTCAGGCAAGCATTTGGGGGCTAAGTGGGTATATTAGCAATAAGTATTTTAAATTGTATTTATTAAATTAATTTATTAAATTTATTTGTATTTAACAGGGTTATAAGCTGTTTTGTTTTGTTTTATCATTTGGGTTTTACTGTTTCTGTAATGGTGCCCTGGGCCTCTGGTGAAGGGTGCCACCAATAAATAAAACTACTACTGCTACTCTTGATCCTGTAACTTTCATAATGATTGGTTTAGTGGGTGAAAAGTGGAGGTGTGCAGAGTTTTGAAACTTTATTTCACAATAACTTCAAGAAATGTCGCTACTTTGTGAAGTTACTTGCACTTTGCAAAGTCAAACTTTGAGGTAACTTAGTGAAGTTGCAAATAAACAAATTTGCTGGTGGAGTTCATTGAGGCAACTCAAAATGGCTAAATAATTCAGTGTTGTTGCTGCATCATGTGACCTGCAGATTGCATGCTTGCACTGCAGCAGGAAACAAATGAAGGGCAGATATTCAAAAGTGCACACATGCACAGTGTTCATGCTGCCCTGCTGTTTGCACCTGCACCAGTCCCATAGCATGTTATATTTGGAGACATAGTGTCAGCGCTGTACCCTCTGAATATAAAGTGTCCTCTGTGGAAATGACAGGTGAGTGCAGTGCAGTAGCGGCACACAGCATTGAATATAGACTAAGGAGATTTAGTGCAGACCATGAAGGGGACATGCAGTGGTGCAGCCCTGGCAAGGGCACTGGGTACAGAACTGCACAGTGGAGGTGACCATGAGTGGGTAGAGTGGGCACCAAAGACAGACACACAACATAGAAACATAGAATTTGATGGCAGATAAGGAACGCATGGTCCACCTAGTCTGCCCATTTCCCTACCTAACGGATACACTGCAGATCCTAGTTAACCAACAGCCTACTTCCTCCTACCCCCCACTAGAACTGCCTTATGTCTGTCTCATGCATTATTGAATTCCCCCACTGTTTTTTGACTCTACGACCTCCTCAGAAAGGCTGTTCCATGCATTTACAACCCTCTCTGTGAAGAAATACTTCCTCACATTACCTCTGAGTCGTCCCCACTCTATCTTCAACTTGTGCCCCCTTGTTCTTGCACATCTCTTTTTCTGAAAGATGTTACCCTCTTGGACTTTGTTGATTCACTTGAGTATGTAAGTTTCTAACATGTCCCCCCTCTCCCTCCTTTCCTCGAGGCTATGCATCTTAAGCTCCTTTAGTCTTTCTTCATATATCTTCTTGTGCAGACCCTGCACCATTTTGGTTGCCCTCTTCTGGACAGCCTCCTCCCTGTTTATGTCTTAGCAGAGATGGGGTCTCCAGAACTGTACACAGTACTCCAGATGTGGTCTTACCAACTGTCTATACAGAGGGCCAACAATTTCTTGTTTTCTACTGGTGATGCCTCTCCCTATGCATCCCAGTATCCCCCAGCCCTTCTTACTGCCTTATCTCATTGCTGGCCCACCTTTAGGTCATCTGATATGACTACCTCCATTTTTGTTGTTGTCAGTATCTCAGCCCCCAGTGTGTACTCTTCCCCTGGGACTTTGTTTCTCAGGTGCATTACTTTGCAGTTCTTTGCATTGAATCTAAACTGCTATACATTTGACCGTTCCTCCAACCTTACCAAGTCCCTTTTCATCCTTTCCACCCCTCCTTGTGTATCAACCCTGTTGCAGATCTTTGTGTCATCTGCAAAGAGACATACTTTCCCTTCTAGTCCCTCTGTAATGTCACTTATAAAGACATTAAAAAGGACCAGCCCCAGTACTGAACCCTGTGGTACCCCACTAGTAAACCTCCTTTCTTCACTGTGGACTCCATTTACTATTATTCGCCATGTCCTGTTGTCCAGCCAGTGTTTTACCCAGGCTACCACCCTGGAACCCACTCCTAGGCTGGCTAATTTATTAATCTTCTGTCCAGGACTGTGTCAAATGCCTTGCTAAAGTTTAGGTGGGCCATGTTCACAGCCCCTACCTGATCTACTATTTGATCACCCAGTCAAAGAAATCTATCAGATTTGTCTGGCATGACCTTCCCACTGTGAATCCATGCTGCCTTGGGTCCTGTGCCCCTCTGGCCTCTAGATACTCGACAATTCTTTCCTTCAGAAGTGATTCCATCATTTTCCCTACCTCTGAGGTTAAACTAACAGGTCTCTAGTTTCCTGCTTCTGCCTTGCTCCCACTTTTGTGAAGGGGAATCACATCTGCCCTCCTCCAGTATTCGGGTACCACCCCATCCTCCCATGATTTGTTAAAGAGGGTAGTCAGTGGTGTCACTAGTTCTACCCTTAGTTCTTTTAGAATTCTGGGATGAATCCCATCAGGCCCCATTGCTTTGTCCACCTTCAGTTTTAAGAGTTCTTCTGTAAATGGGCTGGTATCAACTTCTGTATCCAGAGTGTTTCTACTGTTTGTTTTAGGTACCTCCTCCTCTTCCTTTGTAAATACTGAACAAAAATATTTGTTTAGTATCTCTGCCTTTTCACAGTCACCCTCTGCCCACCCTCCCTCCCTTTATTAAGCCTCACTATCCCTCCCTTGGTCTTCCTTTGCTCCCTGATGTACCTCTAAAAGGTTTTATCCCCCTTCTTAACTGAGTTGGCTATCTTTTCCCTGGTTTGGGCCTTTGCTGTTCTGACTGCCTTCCCAGCTTCCTTTTGCTTTAACTGATACAGTTCTCTGTCCTGCTCCTTCTGTGATTCCTTGTATTTCCTGAATGCTTTCTTTTTCTCTTGAACCTTCACTGCCACTTCCTTTGAGAACCATAGTGGTTTCTTACATCGTTTCATTTTGTTTATTTGCTTCACACAAAGGCTTGTTACCTCTGTGATGGCAGTTTTTATTACTCCCCATTGTTCTTCCACCCCTCCTTCCTGCCCATTTGCTAGTGCATTCCTTAGGCACTCACGCATTTTGGCAAAGTCAGCCCTGTAGGGCATCTAGAAAAATCCCACTCTTCGAAGTGGCTGCTGCAACTGTACTCCAGTTAACATCTGGCATATTCAGATCACCCATCAGCAATATCTCCCCTTTTTCTGCCATTCTAAGTATACTTTCTATCATTTCCTTGTCCATTTCCTCCCCCTGAGAAGGAGGTCTTTATACAACCCCTGTGTGGATAATGGTTCCATTGCCGGTCTCCAAATTTACCCACAGTGCTTCTTCTCCTCCCTGTTTTCCCTTTTGTTCTGTTGCTTTGATTCCTTCCCTTATGTAAAGAGCTACTCCTCCTCCTCTTTTACCCTCCCTGTCCCTCCTGTAGATAGTGTATCCTGGTATGTTTACGTCCCAGTCATGGTTTTGTGTGTACCATGTTTCTGTGACTACCACAATATCCAGATGTTCCTCCTCCATCAAGGCCACTAATTCAGGAAGCTTGTTACTCAGACTACGGGCATTGGTACTCATTGCTCTCCATTTTTTGATGACTTTACCTTCTGTTGCAGCATCCCCCACTGACCTTTCTTCCTCGGTCTTTTTCTCATTTAGTACCCTGTTTTGTATGGAGAGGCTGGGATTTTCCTGCTGCTTATCAGTGCTTCCCCCTTTGACTAGTTTAAAAGCTTGCCAATGAAGCATTTAAACTGATTGCTCAAAAGACTTGTTCCCTTCCTGGACAGATGCAGACCATCCTGCCAGTATAGGCTGGTGTCCCTCCAGGTGGAACCCCAGTCCCCAATGAAGCCAAACCCTGTTCTCCACACCATTTTTTCAACCATTCATTAAACTGCATGGTGCAAAGTACCTCGCCTCACTCATGCCATTGACAGGCAGCACCTCTGAGAAGGATACTGTGTGTGCTACTTGTCTTAGGCCCCTCCCAATTCTACAAAGTCCTTCTGCACTGCTCTAATCTCATGTTAAGCCAAGTCATTTGTCCCTAGGTGGACAATGACATCCAGCTTAGACTCCCGTACAGCTGTTCTTGTGATCCTGAGGATGCGCTTCCTCTCCCTTCAAGCCATGGCACCAGGCAGGCACCTTACTTCAGTTTTCCCTGCTCCCCCCAGTTCTATCTGCCTAATAATTGAGTCCCCCACCAGTTATGAACTGTTAATCTTTGTGCAGGGGTGTGATCAACTTCCACAACACAAATGCTATGCCAATGTGTGTGGCTATTCCATTGAAAGAGTCAATGTGCACTCATCTAGTGCACCCCCTACCAAGGCCTCTGTAAATCCAGCCATCCAGCAGCCAGCAACCTGAACACTGACATTCTTACTATGCTGGTGTGTCATCTTTAACTCAACGTCTGCATAACCCCATGTGACTTGTGGGGTTATCACTTTTCTGTAAATGACATTTTGCCTGTAACTATACTACTTTGTGGTTACTCACTGAATGTTATGGATTGTTACTCATATAAACTTTCTAAACTGGTCATATCCATTTTATAATGACCTATTTGTCAAGAAACATTATCAACAGATTCTTCAATCAAGCAAAATGTTCACCGCTGTCACATGCCTTATCCATACTCAAAGTGCAATCTTCATCATTACTGGTCAATGGTGCATCTTTTTATGTTCAACAATGTATTCAGTACTGTTTCTACCAATTATGTTATGTGGTTACAAACATCAATACCCTTTCTTATACACATACCAACTGTGGTGTAGACATACCTAGTTTCTGTTTTGTCATTTACAAACTAATGATTCCATTTTTGGTCAATCTGTGAGTACCACTGTACCCACTCCAGAATAGGAATCCATTCATGGTTACCTTAACTATCTGTATGATAGAAACCAGTTTTAACAAGGCTTTTCATGCAATTGGTATACTGCTTTGTAATCAATTATGAACTGTTTGTCAATAGTAAAACCTAAACCTTTCCTTTGTCACATATAAAAGCACTGTTATTTGCCATACTGTTTTTCTTCCAACATTTAATGTATTTTTGTTCTTATACAACTGCTTTTGATTATATTTTTGATACTAACACTTTACCGTCTATGGCACATTCTAAAACAACACTATTAAGGACTCAAATTCCTTTACAAAGCTCGAACATCATGTATGTAAAGGATACTGCTGGCCACACAATGCACACAATGCTGCATTGCCTTTTCAGTAAGGCAACAAGGGAGGGAATGGTACACTCGGTCCCCACACCCTAATTGGCCTCCCAGTCTGTACCTTAGACAAATATATTATGTTATACATATTATAACATATCACTACTAACTTGTAGGGCATTGGCACTTACCGTACAAGTGTAAGTAGCAAGGGAGACATTATGATTTTACTTTACTCTGCTTAGCAAAAGCATGTAGTATGCCAAGATACTTCTGTCTTTGTTATCTTCTAATAAGTCATTATGCAGTCTGCACCACCACCATTTGGATTTGTGTAATACTACATTTATTATGTAATGTTTGGGCTTGCAGATTACTGCTGTAATCTTCTCTGATTCAAATTGTTTTTTGCAAGGTTTATCTTCTGTTGCTGCTTTATTTTTCTCTGTACCAAAGTGTTCTTTGCAGGGCACATCTTCCGTGAAATTATTACAGGTGGTGCTTTATAGGTTTTACAGTTTTATGTATCATTAGGCTAAGCTTTCAGGGCTACTGCTTTTCTTGTTGGTTGATTGTTTCTGCTCTTACCTCCTTGTTTCTTTCATCTGTGGTTCTTCTTTTTAGGCAGGGGAAGGGTCCCATCATGCACCCCCATCCCCAACCACCCCATGCTACGCTCATTTTATAGGGTTGCACAGTCACAGCATTTCCTGTAGCAAAGCAAGAAGGGGAAGATCAGAGGAGTATACACACAGTGACCTCACTTACAGGGGCACAAGTAATTTTATTTTTTATAACAAGTTATACAAAAATGAACAAACAAACAAACAAAACACAAAATCAAACTTTTTCTTTCATTTTCCTCCTTCTAAATACTCAGACCAGGTTATAAACCAGGCAACTCATCTGGAATGGATATTATTAACTGTAGGTATTGCAGTACATTTTTCAAAAGGGCAATTATACAGGATTTAGGATGCTGTCCTACATGCTGGACCATGGGAGATCTAAGGGCTGAGCTCCAGGCAGCATGGGCATATATTGTGTGTCTCAAATAGCATATTCAGGAGGAAATATATTATAAGAATTGACTACCATGTCCCCAGCATCCATCTGAAGCACCTTGACCACAGAGGGTAGTTGGTCCAGGAGGTTGGCAGGTGGTTAGGAGGGGAAAATTGGGTGCCCCATCACTCAATGCTCTCCAACATATCACTTCCATAAACCATTTGAAAACTACAAACAAGTATCTGCCTCTGTCTCCAAAATCAAACAAAGGGGTAGAGGACATTGCAAAGCAGGACACTGCAGCATAAGAGCTAGCACAACAAAACTCACACAAAACAGGGACCAAAACAAACAAAAAGGAAACTTCTGATTATAGCAGACTCTGTGATTTGAGGAGCTGATATCCACCTCCAATCGGGGGAAATGGTCAGATATCTCCAAGATACCTCATTATAGAGAGACACTGACCACATTGCTAAAATTGTGCAGGAAGCAGGAGAAAACATCAATGTCCTGGTACATATAGGGACTAACAATCTCACCGGCAGGTCAGTTGTGGAGACCAAGGAACACCTGACCAGGTTGAGAGACAAACTGTTATCCATTTTGTCCAGCATCTCCTTCCCTGAGATCCTGCTGGTCTGGGAGAGGGAGGCAGATGGATGGAAGGTCAGAAAAGTAGAGATGGGGAGCTAGACATGTGGCTCAAGGGCTGGTGCCAGGAAAAAGTACACAAATTTGTAGGTAACTGGCAACAGTTTTGGGAGCAAAAGTTTTTTTAAATTTGATGGACTGCATCTGACTAAGGAGGAAGTCAGTGTATTGGGGCAGAAATTTGTTGTCTTTACAGAATATTTAAAGTAGCAAATGGGGAGAGGGGTGCAGTACCCAATACACTGAATGGGAAGAACACCCCTCCCCCCCAGCTAGTGATATAACAGGAGTTCAGCATGTGTGTAGTTCATTTGAATCACCAGATAAGGTAAAAGGTCTGACTTCACATACGACATGCAGTGGAAAGGCCAGACCTCACCCAACAACTAATACACCAAAATCTGTCAAATGGAAAATCATGTACAGTACACCAATGCACGCAGTCTAGGAAACAAGATCCCAGACCAGTAGGCAACAGTGACATAAACTAAACTGGATATAGTAGCCATTAGCAAGACATGGTTCACTAGTAACCACACTTGAGAGGCTTCAGTACCCAGCTATGTACTGTTCAGAAGAGACCGAAGTACAAAAAAAGGAGGAGGTGGAGTGGCCCTTTATGTCAATGAAAATATCAAAGCTACAGAAATTCTGAATACACATAAGGAGCCAGAAGAACTGTGGTCCACCCTGGAAACAGGAAATGGGTCAGCTTTATGAACTAGGGTTGTCTGCAGGCCTTCAGTCCAGGTGGAGGACATAAACACATTACTGTTAGAAGATATACAAAACATGACAGCTAAAGGCGAGGTTCTGATAAAGGGAGACTTCAATATTCCAGATACAAATTGGTCAATATCAGCAGGAACATCCACCAGAACTAGACACATGGTGGATTCCCTGTAGGGGGAGGGTCTAAAACAACAGGTACAACAACCAAGAAGAGGCAGGGCTATCCTAGATTAGTACTGACTAACAGGGAAAGGATCACAAATCTCCAGGTAGAAGGTCACCTAGGGGCCAATGACCATCACATGGTATAATTCAATTTGCTTACTAGAACTAAATAATTTCATTCCAAGGCAAAATAATGGACTTCAGAGGAGCTGACTTTGACAAGAAGGCCAACAAAGTTAAGCTAGCTATGGCAGGAAGAAATACAGGTGAGGGGGTACAGGCAAAGTGAGCAAGCATTAAGGATGCAATGCTTGAAGCAATATCCCATTTTGTTAAAGAGAAAATCAAGAGCAAAAGGAGGAAACCTCTTTGGTTCTCAAAAACAGTAGCAGAAAAGGCCAGAGCCAAAAGGCTGGCCTTCAAAAAATATAAAGGAACACAGTGGGAAGAAGATATGGAGGCATACCAAACTTCCCTAAGGGAAGCAGGGAAGGCAGTAAGTCAGGCAAAGGCCCAAACTGAGGAAACACTAGAACGAACAGTAAATGAAGAGGATAAGACTTTCTATAGATACATTAGTGAAAGGAGAACTCCAAAAGGGGTATTGCTAAGGACAAAGGGGATAAGGGGGAGTGTGTGGAAGAGGACCAAGGAAAAGCATAAATAGATACTTCTGCTCGGTATTTACAGAGGAGAGGGTAGGGCAAGGCCTACAGCTCAGCACCATGGACACATGGGGGGGAGGGAGGTGTGCACTAGTCCCTTCACAAAAGAAAGAGTTCTACAAGAGCTCACTAAGCTCAGGGTGGACTAGGCAATGCGACCTGATGACATACATCCTGGGGTACTAAAGGAGCTAATGGTGGAAATAGCAGAGCCATTATCAGAAATGTTTAGTGAGTCTCTGAGCACCGAAGAGGTACCAGAAGACTGGAGAAAGGTTTATGTGATCCCACTCCATAAGAGTGGTAGGAGGGAGGAGGCAGGCCATTATAGACCAGTCGGTGGTGGGCAAGATTATGGAGGCACTCCTTAAGGAAAGGATAATGCAAGACCTGAAATCCATAGGAGCACAGAATCCAAGACAGCATAGGTTTACAGCAGGAACATCCTGTCAAACTAATCTCATAGATTTTTTGACTGCATAACCAGAGTGGTGGACAAAGGGGGGTGCAGTTGATGCCACCTACCTTGACTTCAGCAAAGCTTTTGATACTGTTCCACATAGAAGATTGACTAATAAGCTGGATAGACTCTGGGTGGGTCAGAGGTTGGTCAACTGGGTGGCAAACTGGTTGGTGGGCAGAAAACAGAGAGTGATGGTAAATGATATACAGTCAGAAGAGATGCAAGTCACAAGTGGGGTACCTCAGCGATCAGTCATGGGCCAGTCCTCTTCAATATCTTCATCAGTAACATTGCAAATGGACTGGATGGCAAGGTTTGCAGATGACACCAAGGTCAGTAGTAGAGTAGATGATCCAGATGTGGTGGGCAGAATGAGAATAGATCTGGATAAACTGGCAAAATGGTTGGAAGAGTGGCAACTAGGGTTTAATGCAAAGAAGTGCAAGATCATGCACAAAGGGAAGAAAAACCCTGAAGTCACCTATAGTTTGGGAAGGGAGTTGCTGGGAATCACCAGGGAAGAAAGAGACTTGGATATCATCATCACAGACGACTTGAAATCATCCAAGCAGACCACTAAAGCAGTAGGTAAGGCTAGAGGAATCTTGAGGTTTATTAGTAGGGGTATCACAAGACACAATAGGGAGGTAAAAATCCTTCTTTACAAGACACTGGTTAGGCCCCATCTGGAGTACTTGTGCAGTACTAGAGGCCACACCTGCAGAAGGACATTAATAAAATGGAGGCATTCAACAGAAAGACAACCAAAATGGTGCAGGGACTACCTCAGAAATCATATGAGGACAGATTAACAGAGCTCAGTATGTATACCCTTGAGCAAAAGATGGAGAAAGGTAATATTATTAAAACATTCAAACACCATAAGTGCATTAACAATGTGAAAGAGTCTAACCTGTTTCAATATAAGAAAAATAGCAGGAAAAAGAGCACACAACATGAGATGAGAGGGAGGCTAATTAAGGAGTAATGTGAGGAAGCTCTTTTTCACAGAAAGTGTAGTGGAAGCATAGAACAACCTACCTCGGGAAGTGGTGGATATAAATACAGTGCAGGGCTTGAAAAAGGCATGGAATAGGCATAAGGGAGCAATACAGATGAGTATGAATAGATAGGCCATTGACAGAGTAAAGGCCTATGGCACATTCATAAGGTAGAAAAAATGGGCAGGCTGGATGGGCCTTCTGGTCCTAATCTGCCGTCAACTTCTATGTTCTATGTTTCAGTGTTTTCCCTTAGATCCAGCCCTTGACTGGTCTCGCTGCTGGTGTGGCCATGGCTCTAAAAGCTTGCTGCATAAACTACCTCTGCAGGACCCCATGGAGAATCCAGTAAAGCCAGATCCAGCCCTTGACCGGGCTCACTGCTGGTGCAGCCATGGCTCTCCATGCTTGCTGCCCAAACTACTTCTGCAGGACCCCATGGAAAATCCAGCAAAACTGGATCCAGTTCTTGACCGGGCTTGTTGCTGGTGTGGTCGCGGCTCTCCAAGTTTGCCACCCAAACTACCTCTGCAGGACCCCACAGAGAATCCAGCAGAGCTGGGTAAGCCTACAGCTTGGACTGGAGAAGTCGTGATCAGCAGCAACTGGTTACTTACTCAGTGCTTTCACCCCTGATTGTACTCCCATTTTGGCCTCTGCTGCTGATTGGTCCTTCTTTCTCTGTACCTCTCAGTGCTTTTCTGGGCTTCAGCTCTCACTCAGTTTTATAGAAAAGTGACAAAAATTTGAAGTCTATACTGTGTAATTATTCTGTGTGTGTGTACCAATGCTGAGTTTAATATGTGAGGTTACTGCTTTAGAACTCCTGCTGTAACTAGGGAATATTGTATTTTTCTTTCTCATTTGTTGCCATTTTAAATTGTTTGCCTGCTCTGCCCCCTGCTTTACTCCCTGTACCTCCCAATCTCCTTACTTCTCTCACACACCTTTTTACTTTCATCTGTCTACCTCCTTGCCCCCATGGTGCCGGGACAAATTTAGTTAGCACTCGCTTGTCCCAGGCCTCCCTCCCCGCTTTCTACAGTTATCTCTTTACTTTGCCATCTCAGGCACTATCTACATGCCCCCCCCATTTAGTCTCTGCATCATTCCTCTTGTGTCCTCACCTCTCTAAGGCTAACCCTGTGTCTGATTCCCCCTTCTCTTAAAGCCAGCCCTTGACCAGGCTCGCTGCTTGTATGGCCGTGGCTCTCCAAGCTTGCCACTGAAACTACCTCTGCAGGACCCCACGGAGAATCCAATAAAGCCGGGTAAGCCTACAGCCTGGACCAGGGAAGCTAGGAGCAACTATGATTGATTACTTGCTCAGTGCTTTCACCCCTGATTGGACTTCCGTTTTGGCCTCTGCTCCTGATTTGCCCTTCTTTCTCTGTACCTCTCGGTGCTTTTCTGGGCTTCAGTGCTCATTCAGTTTTATAGCAAAGTGATGAACATTTGCACCCTCCCTCCACCCCCTCTCCTACATTTATTAAATTGACCTAAGGTCTGACCATCTTTCTCTGGCCCTCCGTGCCTCAATCACCATTGGTCCCTCCTAGGTTTCCTAGTTTTTTTTTTGGTTTGCTACTACTCCACCTACTCTCCCTCTCTCTGGCCCTCTACCCCCCCCCCCCCAAGTTGATCTACTGATTTCTGCCACCTCCCACTCTTCTATCACACTATTGGTGTCCTTATTCTGGTACCTTTCATCACTGACTGATAATGTATACCCTCCCCAATATGTTGGTATATCTCTCTATTCTTACCTCCCTGCTTCACCTCTCCTGCCTTCCTGGAGCCTGCTACCCCTCTCCCCTCCCCACCTACCAGCTAAATACTCCTCATCACCACCTAGGCACACTTAATTATAAGCACTTCTCTCCCTCAGGGCCCTCTCTGGCCTCTGATTGTCTGCTCCCACTCTCCTCCATGTTTGGGCATTGGTCCCATCTATCTCCTCTATCATACATGACATCGCTCTGGGACAAATGCCAGCAGCTCTAAATATATTCCTGCAAGCAATGGACACATAATCTATCTTTCAAGAAACTCCATTTGTGCACCCTGAAGCTCCTGCTCCTCCTCTTGCTGATGTTGGAAAACATGCACCCTAACCCAGGCCCAAGCTCTACTAGCTCTGCCTACCATGTAAATTCTTCTGGGGGCTTGATCCTCCCAACCATTAACATTTACAGCCTGATCCCTAAGCTTGATGCCGTACAAATCTTAGCAAACCAACACAACTCTGATATCCTTACAGTTGTCGAAACATGGCTAACGCCTAAAATTCATGACATGGCAATTGAACTACCAGGGTACAATGTACACAGGCTGGATCACATGTCCAAAAAAGGAGGTGGAAGTGCAATTTACATCAAAGACTATCTCAGGGGTGCCCCATCTCTATCCCTCCATAACTCTGCAGCACAGATACTACCAATTAAAATACTCTTAGGGGCACACAACAAAGCCCTCACTGTTGTCTCTGTTTGCATCCCCCAAAAGACCAAGGGAAAAGCTTCAATACCATTCTGGACTTTATTAGAATCCAACCTATAGGTACTGAGACAATCATCCTGGGTGACTTTAATATAAACTGGCATGCATCTGTTGCTGCTGTCTACACAGATGCTATATCATTAGCAAACCTCTCACAAATGGTTGTCTCCTCCACAAGAAAAAACTACAAAACAGGCACTAGTGCCCTGCTGGACTGGGCTCTTACCAGTCATCCTTCCCGTATCTCCAGCACCTCTGTCCTCCCTGACTCACTTAGTGACCACTCCCGTTATCTCTGAATGGTCAAACAAATTCTGCAAGCCCCCACCTAAAGTCATCAACAGCAGAGTCCTCTCCCTTGGTCAGCTGAGTCACCTTAAATCCTACCCTAGTCTGCATGACTGATCTCTCATTTACCAATCTACATATGTTGACTCAGCCCTCAGCTACTTTATCTCCTCCTTCAATGCTGTCTGTGACTCATACACCCCACTCAAAAAGCAAAATGTCAAGGCACTCTGCAACCCATGGCTTACTGGTGAGCTTCTAGCACAGCTAAAATCTAGGGACCACCTTTGAGCACTGGCTAGGACCGCTGGTGCTCACTCTGACATACAGAATTACAAACGTGCCCGCAACAACTGCATGAAATTCATTTGACAAATAAAAAGCACATACTACATAGAAGCTCTCTCTAACAGGAAACAGGACTGAGTTTTGGAAGAACATCAAAGAAGTCACGGGGAAGCAGCCCAAATCCTTCCCAATGATGCTAAAGGTTGATGGGACCATCACTCTTGATCCCCTGGTCATTGCCAACACCTTCAATGATGCATTCACTGACCTAAGTAGTGTTCTCTCCCCGGATTTTTTCATGGATTCTAACTCCACTACTCCCTGTAGCTATCCTACCCCTTCCAAACACCTGCCCTTCTATTTCACAACAGTTCAGATGCACGAAGCCAGGAAATACATCACCAAAGCGATCTCCAATTCAGGAATAAGTGGGGACTTGCTAGACCTCAAACTGCTATCTCTCACCCTTGATGAGGTCCTAGGCACATTAACATGAATTCTCAACCTCCCCCTTAGCTTCAGCCAGTTCCCTGACATATAGTAAGCTGCTACAGTTACATAAGTCCACAAAAGAGGGATAAGACCATTCACAGAAACTATCGACCAGTCTCTATACTACCTCCTCTCTCCAAGGCCCTCGAAAGCATAGTTGCAGACCAACTTACAGACTACCTGAATAAATACAATCTTTTGTGTACACAACAACATGGTTTCAGAAAAGGACATAGCACCTCATCTGCCTTACTGGAATTCACTGGAGCACTACACAGTGCCTTGAATAAAGGTCATCTAGCGGTGACTCTATTTGTCGATTTGATTAAGGCATTCAACACTGTCCATCATTGTCCTCTGATTGAACAGCTTCAGCTTACTGGACTCTCTCCTGACACTGCAGCTTTGTTCAATAGCTACCTGGAAAATCAGTCACAAAGAGTAAAAATTACGTGTGTTCACTTGAATGCTAGACCGGTCCACTCTGGAGTCCCACAGGGGTCTATACTGGATCCTCTACTTTTCAGCCATTTCCAGAACACCCTCCTGAAATCCTGCCCTGAACAACTCATCTTCTATGCTGATGACACAGTAATCTTCACCTCCTACAAGCACTCCAAATCCCTATAACACAATCTTCAACAAGACTTTGCCTCAGTGGAAAACTGGTTCAGTATGTATAAGCTGGTCCTAAACCATAAAACAAAAAACAAGACTATGCTTTTCAAAAGCCCTCACAACAAGTATAGGCTTCATCCCCTCACTATTACAACGAGCCTTGGAAATACCATCAAGCAGGTGCAGTCATTTAAATACCTTGGGATATCTCTGGACCCAAATCTATTCTATGGGGCCCACATTGACGATGTTGCCAAAGCTGCTAACATGCGTCTAGGCTGCTATACCGGCACAGACAACACCTTACATCAGAAGTCTTGAAGATCACTATCCAGAGCTCTGTGGTCTCCATCACTGACTATGGTCTGATCATCTATGACTCTGCTTCGGCTAGTGCTCTCAGATGAATATTGAGATCCCTCAATAAGGCCTGTTGGCTCATCTCTGGTGCCCACTGTCTCACAGGTACATGTGACCTTTGTGCTAAATCTGGATGGCTTCAACTCTCCAACTGCATTAAGTATCTAACTTGCACCTTGGCAAGGAAAGTAACCATGGGCCTTGCCTCTTCTGGAGTCTAAGCCTTACTGCATCCAAGCCTGAATCCTTGAAACACCAGGGGTTCTGAATCTCAGCTCCTCCAGGTCCCCCGATGTCATACTTCCCAGGGCCAAAGATCTTTTCCCCATGGGGGCCTATCTGGCTAAATGGTCTCAGCCCTGACATTTCTTCCACTCCCACACTTGGCTTATTCAAATCCAAGCTCCACCTTCATCTCACTGCCTCTAGCTCCTTTGACTGTTACTTATAATCAGCTCTGCCCACTCTCAATGCTTCTCCACCCTAGCATTTATTATCCCCTTTCTCCCTCTTCTCCCACTTTCCTCCCCCTGCCTTTGCCCCCTCCCCTTTCCTCCTCAAGCACTTTCCCCTGTTAGTTGACTATGGCACTTTCTGCTCCTACCTCTGTGATGTTGAAAATGCCTCTGGTTGCTCCTACCTCTGCTTGTGTACCACCCCTCCCCTAGTTATCCCCTCTTCCCACCTCTCCTCTCAAATCCTGTATTTTACCCTGTCTTCTCCTATGTTATCTCACTCTAGTACAGCTTATTACGTGTACAGCATTGTTTTTCTCCCATTATTAACCTGTTATGTTCCTTATTGTACTGTATCAGACATGGAACCTTTGTTAAAGAGCCTTGGCTCAAAGGTTTGCTGTAATCCTAGACATAATAATAAATATGTAATATTGCACATGTTCTTCTTGTACCTTGTATAAGCTCTTTGTTCATTTCAGCTGACATAACACTTTCTGTATAATGTTATCTACACTGTGGAGCCACCTAACTTTTGGTCAATAGGGCTTGTCTGTAACTCTAACAGTAATTATAATACAGTACATGCACCAGCTAGTCATTGCCATAGCCACTATCTTACTACTGGATAAGAACTGTTGCATTACATATTCTCACTGAGACCATCTCTGTGGGGTTGAAAACTGTGGCTGTCAGTTGTCTACTTAGGTGAGACACTGTTTAGGATATAAGTCTGATTCTAGTAAGTAACAAATAACATATTACTGCTTCTGCAACTTGTCTGTTTCTTCTGCTGGTTTATTAACATCTAGAAGCTGAGGAGGGATTGGTGTTCCCTAACACCTGTAACATGCCCCAGCTGCAATATATTCTTTTCCTTCAGTGTACAGGATAGGTAGGTCTGCAATGTACCTGTGAGTAGTAGAAGTTCATATATCTCGTCAAATGTTAAATTTCAGCCAATCAGCATGTGCCACATCATTTGACAGATGGGCATGGCCTAAAATGGACCAATCATAACTGTCCCTTGTTAAACTGGAAGTCCCTCCCTAAAATGTGCTAGTCCTGCCCACTTCCGGAGAAGTGACGTAAGCTCAAACCTGTGTCCTGCCCCTTGCACAGGAAATGGCATGCGTTCAAACCCGTGTCCCACCCACTTGCACAGGAAATTGCCTGCATTGAAACCCTGGAAATGACATAACACCACCATTTTGTAAGTGTCCTACACCCCTCCTTCTCATACTCTCCCTGAACCCCTGCCACCCATCATTTTGTAAGCATCCTATGTCCCTCCTTCTCATACACTCCTTGAACCCCTGCCATGCCATCCTGAATGGAACCCAAGCCCACCATGCTAGCTCAAACTCCTGTCCCCCTCCTTTCTCCTGCACCCCACATAGAACATAGACATAGACTTTGATGGCAGATAAGGACTGCTAGGCCCATCTAGTCTGCCCATTTCCCTACTTACAGGATAGGCTGCAGATCCTAGTTAACCAACAGCCTATATCTTCCTGCCCCCCACAAGAATTGCCTTATGTCTGTCCCATGCATTCTTGAATTCTCCCACAGTTTTAGACCCCACAACTTCCTCAGGAAGGCTGTTCCATGCATCCACTACCCACCTCTGTGAAATAATACTTCCTCACATTGCCCCTGAACTGCCCTCCTTCTATCTTTAAATTGTGTCCTCTTGTTCTTGCAAGTCTCTTTTTCTGAAAGATGCTACCCTCTTGGACTTTGTTGATTCCTTGAGGTACTTGAAAGTTTCTATCATGCCCGCCTCTCCTTCTTTCCTCAAGGGTATACATATTAAGCTCCTTTAGTCTCTCCTCATACAGCTTCTCTTGCAGACCCTGCACCATTTTAGTTGCCTTCTCTGGACTGCCTCTATCCTGTCTATGTCCTTGCAGAGATGGGGTCTCCAGAACTGGACACAGTATTCCAGATGGGTCTCACCAACTGTCTGTACAGAGGATAACAACTTCCTGTTTTCTGCTGCTGATGCCTCTCCTACATCCCAGTATACCCCCAGCCCTCCCTACTGCCTTCTCACATTGCTTGCTAACCTTAAGGTCATCTGATGTGATTACCCCCAGGTCCCTTTCCTGTTTTGTTGTTGTTACTACCTCCCCACCCATTGTGTATTCTTCCCCTTGGTTCTTGTTTCCCAGATGCATTATTTTGCACTTTTTTGCATTGAATCCTAGCTGCCATACGTCTGACCATTCCTCCAACCTTGCCAAGTCCCTTTTCATCCTTTCCACTCCTCCTTGTGTATCAACCCTGTTGCAGATCTTTGTGTCATCTGCAAAAAGGCATACTTTTCCTTCCAGTCCCTCTGCAATGTCACTGATGAAGACATTAAAAAGGACTGGACCCAGTACTGAACCCTGCAGTACCCCACTAGTAACCGCCCTTTCTTCAGAGTGGACTCCATTTACAATTACCTTCTGTGTCCTGTTGTCCAGCCAATGTTTTACCCAGGCTACCACCCTGGGACCCACTCCCAATGCTGGTTAATTTGGCTATCAATCTTTTGTGTAAGACTGTGTCAAATGCCTTGCTAAAGTCTAGGTAGGCCATGTCCACAGCCCCTCCCTGGTCTACTACTTTGGTCACCCAGTCAAAGAAATCTATTAGATTCGTCTGACAAGACCTTCCCGCTGTGAACCCATGCTGCCTTGGATCCTGTGCTCCACTGACCTCTAGGTACTCAACTATTCTTTCCTTCAGAAGTGACTCCATCACTTTCCCTACCACAGAGGTCAGACTGACATCTGTAGTTTCCTGCCTCTGTCTTGGTCCCACTTTTGTGAAGGGAATCACATCGCCTTCCTCCAGTCCTCGGGTACCACACATCCTCCCATGATTTATTAAAAGAGTAGCCAGTGGTTTCACTAGTTCCTCCCTTAATTCTTTTAGAATTCTGGGGTGAATTCCATCAGGACCCATTGCTTTGTCCACCTTCAGTTTTAGGAGTTCTTGCAGAACCCTTTCTTCTGTGAAAGGACTGGGATTGACCCCCTAACAAGAGTGCTTCTGTTAATTGGATTAGGCACTTCCCCCTCCTCTTTTGTGAATACTGAGCAGAAATATTCATTCAGTATTCCTGCTTTTTCACTGTCCCCCTCTGCCCACCCACCGTTCATTCTATTCAGCCTTGCTATCCCTCCTTTGTCTTTCTCGCTGGCTGATGTATCTATAAAAGGTTTTATCCCCCTTCTTAACTGAGTTGGCTATCTTTTCCTCAGTTTGGGCCTTTGCTATTCTGACTTCCCTCCCTGCTTCTTTGTGCCTTAACTGGTACAGGTCTCTGTCCTGCTCCTTCTGTGTTTCCTTATACTTCCGGAATGCTATCTTTTTCTTCCTGACTTTCACAGCCACCCCTCTTGAGAACCATAGTGGCTTTTTCTTTCATTTTGATTTGTTTATTTGCTTCACACAAAGGCTTGTTGCCTCTGTGATGGCAGTTTTGATAATTCCCCATCCCACCATCCTGGCTTGAACCATTGTCCCTTCTTACCACCGTGCCACCACCAACCCCCCAAAAATCAGTTAGGGTTTATGTAGTGTTATGTGCCCCCTGTTGGCTTGGGTGTATAACTTCAGGGGCATGTGTGTTTTTTTGATTAGGATATTTTCAGAAAGAAGTATCTAGGAGGCAACATGAACATGCAGAGGTTTCATAGATCTGTTTGGAGACCCCCAAGGGAAATCCATCTGCCTGTGTGAGTACCCCTTTTTCTGTTTTATAACAAGTTATAAAATGTGTAAAACTTGCATCAAAAGGATACCTTTATGTATATGCATGTAACATTTATAAGCTAAAACAGGGACCTGTGTGTAAATAAGATGGTTCAACAGTTTTCTCTGGATAACATTGCAACATGCTGGCTATGTGTGTGTGTGTACATGTGTGTGTAATTATTCTATAGCAATCACAAACTAATCATTTTCCCCTATCATGAATTAAAATAATAAAATATATCAGAAAAAAGTAATACACATATCTATAGTTCTCCCCCCAGCTCTGTGTAGTATCAAGGAGAAGGCTGAATGAAATGTGAGTGATATTTACAATGTTTTTTAAAAAGGTTGTCAGGGCTACAACAGATATGCCTCTGACACACGTTACCATGTATAGTATGATGGGGTGTGGTGATGGTTTTACCAAGGGGCAGTCCATCTTGCAAAGCATTATATAAACCCTGCATTTGAAGCCAGAAGGCACATCTTTTTGAGAGATTCCTCAGATTCTGTTTTATAGATGGAGCAGATTATTGAAAACATCAAGAAGAAGTTGGCACAGCACAGCACTTCTCAATTCAACCTCCCAGCAACAGGACAGACTGTCACACCACCGAACGAAAAGTCTGGAGATGAAAAACTAAGCAAGAAGATGGCTATCAGTGCCCCACAACTCAAGCCAACATATGTGTACTACATGAGGTGTGAAAAAGAATGTCCCACACAAGTCTTGTTGAGTGGAAGAGTGTCTGACATAAAAAAGAAACTCGTTAAGCAGTTTGGGTAATCAGAAAATCTTAAATCTGACTGTCCTTCTGAAGCAGCACCATTGCAAGACCTTGAAGAGTTGCTGGGGTGTGAATCTGATGCCAAAAAAGAAGTTACTATGAAACCCAAAACAGAGAGTGACAAGAAGGGGGAGCCAGAGAAGATGGTCAGCGAGACACTGCCAAAAAAAGCATCAGAGAAAGTTGTGAAAAAGAAATCCAAGACACAGCCAAGAGGTGCCTCTGACCAAGAGGTGGATGATGATGATGATAATGCAGCCACAAACAGTCAAGTCCAGGCTTAGAAAGAGAAAGATAAGAAAAATGAAGAAGAAGAACAAAAGAGTTGCCTTGATGAGGTAAATGCATTTGAACATTTAAAAAAATGTGTGAGTTGTGACATGCATACATGGCGTAACTGAGGAGATGAGTTAGCAGTACAACTAAATCTTACCTATAATGAGTCACAGGACCAATGCTGTTTTCTGTTTTTACTTTAATAGATTGAAGGATTTGCGATGGAGCAGCAGTCATATTCGGACAGCATGGATTCGTGATTTTTTACAAATCTACTGCTCGACTGTGTTTGCTGTGTGAAAGATACAAATGTGGTTATTAATGAGATGTGTGAGGACCAGTATGTTAGAAATAAAGAGAGTGACAAAATGTTTCAAAATGTCACAGAACAGGCTGTGATCACTACCCAACCCTCTTCTTCTTCTACTGAGATTAGACAGGGGACCTCATGTGAAAAAACAGACCTCAGTAGTAAACCCCCCAAAACTGACCATGATATGTATTGTAAGTACGTTATGTATCATATCATCCATGGCCTAATTGCCTCAGTGATACAGAGGGTGATACATTGTGAATTGGTTGATTCCTTTTCTGGGTGTGAGATAGATGATCCAAGTCAGAAAAAACATTCATGTATCCTTGATGACTTGATGTCTAAAGAAGCATCCAGAAATGTTTCTGAAGCCATACATATAGGGCAGCTCATGCCCACGATCTTGGTAATCGCTATGAAGCATCAGGGGTTAAATATGACCAATTGTCCCCTTGAAACTATAAGTCACATTTTAAATAATGTGAGAAAATCCAATGACCCCATGAGGTTAGTTATACATATGTTACAGCAAACAGAGAGTGAGATTAGAAAAGATGCCTGCCACCTGGTCAGCAAAGGCTCCTTTAAAAAATTTCTAAAAAGAAACTCAGGAACTCTGTTTATATTGTAAAAAAACATTACCCCACCTGCCCCACCCCCAAATTGCTACATGTAAACATTTCAGTACCAAAAAGTGTCATATTTTATTTTACAGATAATCATACGGGATGCAAGTACAGAGAGAATCCAAAGACTTATGTATCTGATCCTAAACCATTACTACCATCCATCACTGTTTGGTTCACCTCAATATGACATTTGCCTTTGTGAGATACATGCAGCCCCTGAACTGATTATATGTGCCCTTCCAGAAGTATGCAAAGATACAGATAAATATATAAAAGAATCAGGGTTGCCACTTGTAGAAAATGTTAAAGTGTTTGTCGATATGTCGAAAACAGAGAGTGGTGGTAAATGGTATACAGTCAGAAGAGATGCAAGTCACAAATGGGGTACCTCAGGGATTAGTCCTGGGGCCAGTCCTATTCAACATCTTCATTAGTGACCTCGCAGATGGACTAGAGGGTAAGGCTTGTCTGTTTGCAGATGACACCAAGATCTGCAACAGAGTAGATGATCCAGATGGGGTGGGCAGAATGAGAAGAGATCTGGATAAACTAGCAGAATGGTCAGAAGAGTGGCAACTGGGATTTAATGCAATGAAGTGCAAAATCATGCACATAGGGAAGAGAAACCCTGAAGCCACTTATAGGCTGGGAGGAGTTGCTAGCAGTCACAAAGGAAGAAAGAGACTTGGGCATCATCATCACTGATGACCTAAAATCATCCAAGCAGACCTCTAAAGCAGTAGGTAAGGCTAGGGGGGTGTTAGGGTGTATTAGTAGGGGTATCACAAGTCCTAAGAGGGAGGTAATAATCCCTCTGTACAAGACATTGGTTAGGCCCCATCTGGAGTACTGCGTGCAGCATTGGAGGCCACACCTTCACAAGGACATTAACCAAATTGAGGCAGTCCAGAGAAGGGCAACCAAAATGGTGCAGGGACTGCATCAGAAGACATATGAGGACAGATTAACGGAGCTCAATATGTATACCCTTGAGCAAAGGAGGGAGAGAGGTGATATGATCGAGACATTCAAACACCTTAAGGGCATAAACAAGGTGAAAGAGTCTAACATGTTTAAATATAAGAAAAATAGCAGGACAAGAGGACACAGCATGAGATTAGAGGGAGGCCAATTAAGGGGAATGTGAGGAAATTCTTTTCACAGAAAGGTGGTAGATGCATGGAATGGCTTACCACAAGAAGTGGTGGCTATGAATACAGTGCAGGGCTTCAAACAGGCATGGGATAGGCATAAGGGAGCAATACAAATGATTATGAATAGATAGGTCACTGACAGAGCAAAGGCCAATGGCACATTTATAAGGTAGAAAAAGAAATGGGCAGACTGGATGGGCCTTGCGGTCCTTATCTGCCATCAACTTCTATGTTTCTATGTTTCTATGTTTCTATATTCGTGGAAGACAATGAATGTCTTTGTGGACTTTATATCATGATCATCATAGTCATGTGTGTGTGTACTATAAAGCAGAAAAAATCTTGTGATCTTGTACGTGTTGTTAACCTGGCTTCTCTGCTTGCTGAAATGATCCATTGGTCAAAAAAGGACCCTTTAAAAAAAATTCTATAAGGAAATTCAGGAACCCTGTTTATGTTGTTAAAAAAAAATTTACCCCCCCCAAAAAAAAACTGTTACTCGTTACCATTTTAATATTGTTCATGTTGTTACCCTGGCTTTTTCCACTTGCTAAACTGCACCATGCAGTGAGAGGTCAATAAAACATAGTGCTGTATGTTTTTTTTCCAGAGTATGCCACAATGGGAAATGCCCTGTCATTGCATCCAGAGGCTTATTTACCAACTAGTCAGACACAGAGCTAAACAACCTGGTTTAAATCTACCTACAGGACAAGCACCATCTGTACTTTTAGAGACATGCCAAGGTCTTTTTGATGGTCTCCCAGAGGGACCCCAAAAGGAAACTGTGGATTATTTTAAGGATGAGGGGGTAACTCTTGAGGAAGCAATGTATAAAATTGCTATAGAGTTTATGCATAATCCTTATGATGTGGTACATTTTTGTGGTTTTATCTGTACTGCTGTTGAATGTTTAGTGTTTAGTCTGCAGAACGGAGGGTCTGAGTCTGTCATCATATATTTTGCTTCTTTTACCAGTTTTGTTGTGTTTCATAAATCAGATTTAGCTTATCCTTTTCCTAAATAGTGTATTATAATGTACTTTCAGATGGAACATACTGGCATGCTCCCAATATTCCAGGCAGTCTTGATGTCTACAATGTACCGTGTGATAAAGGACATTTTAAAGGAACCTGTATACTTTAGAAAGCAGCATGCATTAAATGTCTGCTCTGAAGATGCTGCTGCTTCACTGGCAGAAAACACACTGACTCTGATTAAAGCATTGCCTCAATTTGTATGGAGATTCTATATTGAAGTAATGGAAAAAATTAACCGTAGAGCATTATGTAAGGTGAACGACATTGTAGATGTAACAGATTGTCTTAAAAATCAGGCTTATTATTTTGAGTGGTGTATGGCGTATGTGTGCATGTATTGTGCACTCCTCATCACTAAGGGGGAAGTGGATGATGCCCATGCTTGTGTAAAACATGCAGCTCAAAAGTTACTGTCTCTGGGTATTGCAAAACATGTAAAAATGAAAGAGTAGAAAACAAGATATTATGTAATCATTGCATGCTTGCCATGTGTTATGCCTTTTGTAGGTAGCAGCTATATGCATTAGTTTATGTATTATAAAGTATATAAAGTAAACCTTCAAATATTGTTATGACGTGTGTATTTATAAATAAAATATAATCGTGCATTGCACTTTGTGGTTGTCATAGTGTTTTTAAAAGAATAGAAAGAGCACATGCTTTATTTTACTGGTGATGAGTTTTGTTAGCTAACAGATGTATTGGGGTTGATGAAAGAAGATGAATGATCACCTGCTTCAGACTATATAGTTTCATGCAAAAAAAGTGGGTAGTTTCACTGGGGTGATCAGCTGTATAAGGCTGCAAAAAAACTTGATAAAGATGTCACCAGGAAAGGTGTTGCAGAATGGCTTGCGAAGCAGGACTCCTATTCATTACACAAAGCAGCCAAAGTCCAATTTAAGAGAAATCCTGTCATTGTTTCTGACATAGACAGACAATGGCAAGATGATTTAGTGGATATGAGTCAATATGCAAAGTACAATAATGGGTTTAAGTACATACTGATGTGCATCGATGTGCTGTCCAAGTATGCCTGGGTAGTGACTTTAAAAGACAAATCAGGAAAGGCAGTGACACAAGCCTTTAAAACTATTTTTAAATGTGGATGCACACCTCAGAAGTTGCAGATTGATCATGGTAAAGAGTTTCTAAATGCCTCCTTAAAGAACTTATTAAAACAAAATAAAGTACACCATTTTGTGACGAATAATGAAGATAAGGCCAGCATTGTAGAAAGATTTAATAGGACACTGAAGTCACACATGTGGCATTACTTTACAGCCCAGAATACTTGGAAATATACAGATGTGTTGTCAGACCTGGTGCACAGCTATAACCATACTTATCACATAAGCATTAAACACAGGCCTGTGGATATTAACCCTTCCAATGCCCTGGGTGTATGGAAGATCCTCTATGATAATACTGTTCTTGGCAAAAAAGCAAAAGGTACCCTGCAGAAAGATGATCACATGAGACTATCTAAGCTAAAAGGGGTGTTTGAAAAGGGATATGAACAGACATACGCAGATGAGATATTTACTGTGGCGGAGGTCTTAAAGACACAGAGGCCCACCTATAAGCTAAAAGACTATCGGGGGAAGACATCAAAGGTACTTTTTATGCTGAGAAGTTGCAAAAAATTGAACCGGATGAGGACCGTATGTATAGGGTGCAGCAAATCCTGGCAGAGAAAAAGCATGGCAGAAAAACTTGGTATCTGGTAAAGTGGAGAGGGTGGCCCAATAAATTTAACAGCTAGGTTGAGGCAACACATGTTCGGGACATTAGAAGCAGATAAGGTTTAAAATGCTCAAAAATGGTTTTTATATCACCTTGCCCAGCAACGCCTCCCACAACATTTTCCCCAACAATACTATATCCACTTTTACCACAAATGCTTGAACTACCTGGTGAATGGGAAGTGGGCTTAATAGAAATTCAGTACCCTCATACCTGAGACAATGTGCCTGCACAGAAAAACAGGTTCAGTATGCTCTATCAGCCTCTAAGCATAGCCCACAGTAAAACACCACCAACTGGACCCTTTACTGAGTCAGCAGCATTTAAAATTCCACCCTAACATGGCTGGTGTTATTACTCAAATTAATAAAAGCATATTTGAAGTAAATGAACTGCCAGTGGTTTTGGAACAACAAACCGTCAGGAGAGAAATAAGCATTGACAGTGACATCAAATGCATTTTGTTTATGCATGGGCAGTTACAGTACCTTTTGGGTTTTAGCATACTTGAGGTAGGTGTAGGAAAGACTCTAACAAAGAACCCTACAGATATTAATGGGGGCTTTTACATATTATATATCCACACTGACATTGTCATGCATGAAATAGTGGGTGATAGTCTAGTGCCTTTGCTGAGATGTGTACCCATCTGGGGCCAAGACAATGAGATAGTGACCATGACCTATGATAAACCCCATTATCAAACAGTCAGAAAACATCAGATTGATTCAGTCACTATTGAAATAAAGAATGATCAAAATGAACCTGTACCATTTCAGTTTTGAAAAGTGATTGTGAAGTTACATTTTCACCCCCAGAGAGTGCTTTAAAATTTAAACAAGGATGGTGATCGTTCGACATTATGGGGACCCTGCCTTGTACAGAAGCTATTACAAGGCACAGGCAGAAAATGGTCTTCCTGGCTTTCATGGACTTCCTACTATTTATGGTTCTGGTATAGGAGGGATATTTCATAGTCTGTTCAGAAAAGTAGTTCCATTTTTAAGAAGGGGGTTTGAAATTACAAAACCACATCTATAGACAGCTGCTAAAACTGTTGCAAAGGATGTTGTGGGGCATGTGACTAGTGCTGTCGCTCAAAAGATGTCAGGGGGTGATAAGCCTACTCAGGGTGGTCCAAGGCTGACTATATTGAAGAAAGGTAAAAAGAGAAAGTGCAGAGTACACCCTTCGCTTCTCGTTGGACCTCCCAGCTACTTTAAAAGAGATGTTTCAAAATGCAAAACTTCACATAAATAAAAGTGTTCAAAGGCAAAATCAGAACTTGACTTGTTTACCATTTCTCCCACACAGACAAGCATTAAAAAAAGCATTTATGTAGGGATACCCCCTCTGGCTGCCCTTTCAGAAAACTCACTGATTGAATTTTATATAGCAGGGAATGGTGAAGACTATTTGGACCTAAACAACACACTTCTTTACCCGATTTGCAAAATCACTAAAGCGGATGGTAGTGATATACCTGCAGTGGCCAATATAGGCCTTATAAACTACCCAGTAGCCACCATTTTCAGTCAGCTGGATGTAACTGTCAGTGATCAGCTCATCAGAGCAATAACTATTACCCCTACAGGGCTCTCAGAGAATCTGTGCTGAACTGCAGTGAAGAGACCCTTTCTACCCAATTTACTGCAGGGTTATTTTACAAAGACACCCCGGGAAACATGAAATCACAGACAGAGATGGTGACAATGTAGGTTTTAATAAAAGAAGCTCCTTCACACATTTCAGTAGAGGGGTAGAGCTGCTGGGACACTTACACTCAGAATTGTTTTTTCAAGAAAAACTGATGCTGAATGGTGTGAATATTAAAATTAAACTCACACATAACAGGGGCAGCTTTTGCCTGATGAGTGGAGATGCTGATCCTTATAAGCTAAAAGTCGTGGCTGCCTCTCAGTTTGTAAAAAGGGTTAAAGTGACCCCCGCTGTTCATCTGGGACACTCAGAAGCCCTGCTGACCTCCAACACTAAATACCCTATAGACAGAGTGGGGATGAAAGTGTTCAGCCACCCTGCAGGCAGCAGGGTCTGCAACCAAGATAATTTGTTTTTGGGACAGTTACCAAAAATGATGGTTATGGGATTTGTTGACAAAGATGCTTTTCATGGTTCCTACACTAAAAACCCCTTTAACTTTAAACATTATAACATTAATTATGTGGCTCTGTATCTGGACGGTGAACAAATCCCCGTTAAACCTCTGCAGCCCGATTTTAGAAATGGGAATGCTGTGAGAGAATATTTTAATCTAGTACTAGCAGCAAGGAAATCTATGAAAGATTGGCCACTAGTTGTTAACCGTCAGGAATTTGCCCAAGGGTACACCCTGTTTGCCTTTGATCTCACTCCAGACCAAGAATGTGCTGATCATTATTCTTTAATTAAAACTGTGAACCTCAGAACTGAGATCAGATTTGCAGAGGCCCTTCCACAGACAGTTAATCTCATTATCTATGCTATGTTTGATAATGTCATTGAAATAAACCAGAGAAGAAATGTCATTTTTTTATTATATGTGATAAACCATAAAAATGAACACAAAGCAGCAGGAAAAAATTGTAACCAATGACTCCCACATCCATGACTGCTTTCTGGGCATGTTTCCCTGTGATCTGCTACCGAAGGAGAGACTGAGAAATCTTCCCGCAGCACTAGTCATCAATACTGCCCACATGACCTCCCTGGACAGTGCTGGTTAGCTGTATACATTTCAGAAAATGTGACTGGGGAGTTCTTCGACAGCTATTGTTTTAATCCTGACAATCATGCACAAATGATTGTTTTTTTTAAACAGAAATGCAAAAAACATTTTGTACCAAAACACACAGTTGCAAGATACCTTTTCTACCACCTGTGGATTTTACTGCATCTTTTTCTTACACCACAGATGCAAAGGACTTTCTTATGATTACATTTTAAAAATGTACTCTCATGATTTGCTGAAAAATGATGCCATGGTAACTAGTTTTTTACGTTGCCTTTTCAGACATCTAAACATGTCAGGGCACATATCAGTGAGGTGGCAACATGGTCAGACTTGTTTGTCTTATAAAGATTTTAAAATATGCAACCGCTTGTAATTTTATTCGTAATCAGTCACTTATAAAATCATACATAAACACTCACAATTGTGTGTCTCTGTCAGTTTTTCTGGGGGTCTGTGTTTAAACTTGGGGGGGCACCTGTGTTTAAAATTTTCAGATATGCAATGTCTTCAATAATGACATAAGTATATAAAATATAAAGGTATTTATTGTAAAAAAAATGCCAATAAAATACAACATACATCAGTGGTAACATCATGGATAAGATATAATAAACAGAAGCATCTCCTATTAAGAAATTCACTCTATAATATACCATAGCACTGAGGTAGAATTATGATAAGCACCTCTTTCTAAAAACATGTTAACATATTGAACTATGAGGTAGGCTAACATGCATCAATATAAACATTTTTTTTTGTAAAAATAGGATTACATATTCAATATGAGGTAAATGGCTAACATAGGTTGTACACAGCAGTCACTGAGGTAGGATTACATATTTAATATGAGGTAAATGTTTAACATAGTCTGTATACCACAGTCACTGAGGTATATATCATTCATACATAGAAATGGCATTTAAATTTTACATAGTGAGCCACGTAGGTTTCTTATAAGGCTTTTGTCTTTTGGGTGGCACTGACCATTGGTTAACTGGAGATGGCTGTGGCTGTTTTGCAGCAGCTGCTGATTTCAACCTTTCCACATAGCTCCTGTTTACTGAATGAGCAAACACTGAGGTGGGCATGTTAGACTCAGCCATTGCTTTGACAAAAACATCCCAGCCCTTTGGCTTTCTGTGGTCAGGGATTGTGTGAGTGGCTGTAACTGCTTTTACCAAATTGACCATGTGAGACTCAGAAACAACAGTACCTTTATACATTAATTGCCCCTTATCACTCCAAAAAACAATATCCTTGTTCTTTTCCATATGCTTTAATAAAAGTTCAGCATTGGTTTTAGACCGATGAGAAACAGTACTTAAAATGTCTTTTTCCATAGAGCTTGGTACAGAAGCTGTCTGTGCCATGTCTGCAGGGGGGTCAGACATTTATTCATTTTCAGGCATGAGTATTGTCAAACTGGTTTTAGTATGTTCTCCTTGTCTTACCAAAGTCAGAGAGTGCTGTAACACAGCAGAGTACATTTTGGCTTTGTCATGGTCTGATAAATCAGTCCAGGACTGTATAGCTCTCATGTGAGTGTCCAAACTGTTAGTTGCACCTTTTCTCATATCCTGATCAGGGTAATTAATTTTAGTGTGATACAACTGTTGCTGAGGCACCAAATACATTTTCTGAGTAAAATCCATTACCTGTTAGCCAGCAGGCCAGTGATCGAAGGGATGGCAATTCCTAACAGTGTCCCTATAATACCACCTATCTGGTTAACTATTTTCTTTTTCCTTTTTAAGGTTATATGTTTATCGTTTAAAGTTTAAATGACTCTCCAATTTTTTTTCAGCAAACCTAACTGTTTTGCTGACAGTGGAATATTTCCTTAGAGAGTGTTTAAGGCTATCTCAACTATAGCTGATATCAGATCATCGAGGTTGAACATAAAATAGCTTTTCTTAAGCTCGGAGGCCTTTTTACTAGTAACTTTAAAATAGACAGATGTCTCTGCAGTCTTTTAGACATAATGACAATACAGTATAAATTATTTTTAGAAGCAGAATGTGTTTTTTTCATGACATATGCCACAGGCCAGTCAGGGGGAAACAACCCACTATGCAGTCTATATTCATCTGGTGTATTGGATCTTAAATCAACCAGTGAATAACCATGAGACTTTTTTGTGGCATCTTCAAAAGCTTCTAAGAAAAATTTTGTCTGACCAGGATATATCTGCCTAGCCAGAGTTATGATCTGCAGCTTGTCTCTGAGGTTTTTAAACAAACTAATGTATTTGGCATTTAGTGTGATGGTCCTACTTTTTTTACCTTGACAGAACACATTCTGGACAATTAAAAATATTGTCAACTGTTTATGATGACTGTACTTGGTAAACCCATACTCGACTTCACTATTTTGACAGGCAGAGTCCATTAAATCATCTATAATAACAAAATGTACCTTTCCAGGGGGTAAGAGATCATTGTCAGTTAGTGACATCAGTAGCACCTCCACAAATTTAATCTGTGGGATCGTTAACAACAATTCATTATACAAAGGTTGCCAACAGTTGTAGAACCAGACAATATTTTCAGGCTTGTGTGATAAAGTGGCATCAGCATGTTCCAACAACTGTTTTATAAAGAAGCTCTTCCTACTATTAGAGGGGCCAGCCAACAAACAAGTAAAGGGATGCTGTGACCTGATATCCATTTTTCACAATCAGTATCTGTAAGGAAGTGTTTTAAAATTATCTAGTAAAACTCGCTTGTCATAAACTACTCTCTGGGTCTTGGACAGAGTTTTTGTTTCAAGGGCCACTGCTTATTATTCCTAACAATGCTGGGTTGACTCACGGTAATTTCTTTAGAGATCTGTGACCCCGTATAATCAAAGACCAGGTCCTTCAGACTTTCAAAATTAATGTGTTTACTACTGGCTACGTTAAGGGTAAAACCTTTTACTTTAAGAACAACCTTTCCACTGGACAGCTGGTAGCCATATGTTTTTGGGCCTGCAGAAACAAACTCTGTAATGTGTTCATCTGCAGGAACTTCACTGGTTAGCTCCCCTAAATAATCGCCTAGAGTTGGGGTCCAGTCACCCGGTCTGGACACAAAAATGACAGAGTCAGTGTCATGGTAAAGGCACCTGTCCTGTAACCGATCTAGCAGGTTGTAGAGTTCCACTCTGGCATATGCTGTTGTAAAACTAGCTATAAATATGTTGATATTATTAGCATTTGGGTAATGATCTCTTGTGTATTTCCAGCATAAACAAGCTGTTTCATCATCGATGAAAAAGCATGAGACTAAATCAAAGTAGGGGGCATACACATACTGAAAGAGCTTGTCGGGGGCTGTTACTATGCTTGTGGTCAGCAAATTAGCTCTCTGCCCAAATTTTCCCCAAAGAGAATTTAAAAACAGTTTAGATATCTGTCTCCTTGCGGGGCTAACAGCTATGGTCACAGGGTTCAAATGTAAATTTTCCCTTTCAAAATACTGCTGTATGTACCTGACTTTATCCGCTTCAATTTTTACCCATAAAGGGAAACCAGATGCCTCTTGCTTGCTTTTAGATGCAACTTGATGTAGTCTGCAAAAAGTGCTGTGCATGACTCTTTAAAATGCCAAACTTCATAAATGGTAATGATTTTGTAGCCTTTTTCCAGTGCCAGGTTTAGTTCTAGAGTACAGACGGTACCTCTAAGTGACCTTTGCTCATCATCGTGTGCGCACGATGTTGCTTGACGCCTGTTTTCAGCACTTGCGAGACATAATGTAAACACAAGTTTTTTACCAATCCTGGATGGCAGCACTGGAAAAAAAGGTCTCTAGGGGTAAGACTTTTACTTTTGCTAAACCAAAGTACTGAGTGAGGTCATCAAAATTGTCATAGATGATGTCAGGATGACCAACTGGATACTGTTTTGTTTTGTTAGCAAAAGGGTAGAGGCTGGTAAAATCATAATAGTGTATTTTCATCAGGCTGCATCTTATAGTACAGACAAATGGCATTTGTTCTCCCCCAAACAGTGACTGCCTAGGTTTGAGTGGCTGTGGTAGTTGCCTGTCCCTCAAGAAATTATTCAAACCCTGATCCATAGCCAGCATTGCTTTCCATTCATGTTCCACAATACTCTAATGGCAAAACCCTTGCTTTTAAGAAAATTAAATTTGTGCATGGTCCTATTGAATAACTGTCCAAAACTAGTCCCTGTCGTGTGATTTCTATCTTTCTCACAGTAACAGATGTTGCAGCCATGAAAAAAAAAAACAACCATTAAATTCAAATGTTGTGGGTATTCCATTTATGACAGAATAGCCATCAAAAAGTATGGACCCACCTTAAAATCACCACGCCTTAGCACGGGCTGAATATAAATGTTTTCTTTCTCAGATATGTACATAAGCCAGTGAATAGCAGGTGTGGAGTATCTCTTTAATTGTCTGTGGTAGTCATCCGGGGGGAGAACAGCAACAGTGCATTCTTTCAAAAATAAAAATCTGTACATGGCCATGCAGACTGAGGCTATCGTGATGTACTGGAAGGGTCTAAGGATACTGTTTCATACTCTACTGTTTCACTGTCTGACTGTTTTAAAACACTTTTCACTGTCATGTTCATTACTTCTTTCCTAAATTTGACACAGGCATTTCAAAGAATTTCAACATCTAACTGATAATAATAGCAAAGCTCTCTTTTCAGATCAAATTCTCTATGTTGGTTAGCTAGGTGTCATTGCAAAAACTCTTGCTTTTCTGCAGGCATCATAAATTCAGAACCATAAAACTGAGCATTGGGCAGGGGGCCTACATAATTTTCATTAGCCCTGGGGTGAAAAAAATGGGGATGTAACCATTAGTAATCTCATTCTCAAATCCAAGAGCTGTAGGAATTTTTGCTAGTTTAAAAGGAAGAAAACAATGGCTGTTGATAAATCTAATGTGTAGGGATGTCACTGTGACACAGAGTAATTTTTCTCCTTGAGTGAGCAATTTAATATCGATTCTTTCCTTGACTAGCTGCTAAAGATAAAAATAACTGTCATAGCCTTTGGCATTGTGTGCTATAAATGTGTAGTGTCTAAATGGTGCATCAATAAAATGTCCTACAAAATATTTTATACAATCTTCCCCTTCAAATTCCCAGGACCTCTCCCCATCTAATTGCTTAGCATACACACAATTTGGTATGTGCTCTCCCATTTCTTGTGTGGCTTCAAAATCAAACACTATATATTTCTCAGAGATTTTTACATCTGTGAGTGGTGACATGTAACACAGATGCTTGTCTACGGTCATGAAAGAACCACATTTGTTACACTGAATCAATTTACATGTATGATATCCCTTATAAAAGACAAAACATTGTTCACACAGTTTCATGGATTTACAAGACCCTGTACTCCCATCAGCTCTAGCTAAATGCCTTTCTAGGCATGCTAAAGACCTACAAATCTCTTTACAGTAGGGGCAGGATGCAGTGTCAGTTTCCTGTTCAAGATAATTGGGGTCATAGCAAACTTTGCACTGTTGTGCACAGAGATGATTTCGCTTATGGCTATAGACTATGTCACAATATTCACATAGGTACCTAGCCCCGATGAATTTTTTCACATTTGTTATACCATAAAATAATGGTCCTCATGTAGTAATACAAATGGTGTTTTAGGGAAGTCTTTCTGGCCTTGTTGAAAATGTTTGCCAGTTTCCTTCATTGTGATATAAAATCTTAATTTTGACTCCTAAAAAATGTTCAAACTGGGGCACATCACTGAAAGTGACTGGGGTTTAGTCTGACAAACCTAGCTCAGCATGCAATATTTTAGCCTTATTCAACAACTGATTGTCACTCATATGTGGATTTAGGAGTGTGAGAATGGAATCAAGTATAGTCTCTTTTTTTGTAAAATCCTGTTATACAAATGGAGCTCAGTGTCCGTCTCCCCCCACCCCCGAACCCTGGTGATTCCTGATAGTAGTTATCACGAGATGTATAGTGTCATCAGTAATGATTTCCGTATTGCTCTGTAGCATATCAGCTAGCTGATCTAAGAAGGTGGCAGCATTTAACTCATTAGGGCGTGTTTTCCTTGAGAACAAGGGTTGATTTAAAGAAGCAGCATTTAATCTTCACTGTATAAATTCTCCACGGCCTGTTTGTCTCATCACCCTGTCCAGCAATTCTTGTATAGCCTGGTGCATTGCAGCAATGGCCTCTGTAAAATATTTTATTTTATCTAGATTTATAAACTTATATCATTGATGAAATTCTGTAGCATAAATTTTTTTTAAATGCATTCATATTGCTGCACAGATTCTAAAAATACTGTAGGAGGTGACCTGTTTTCCAGTTCATCATCATCTTGCATATGTGCAGCTATCTGGTTTTCTAATTCACCAGATTCCTGAATAGTAGCAACATGCTGTAATAATATTTTCCTGGCATGCTTTACTCTTTTTTTTCAAATTTTCTCAGATTGTTTTATTTTTTACTCAGATTTTTCTTTTTTGACACCATTTGTTATTTTTTTTTTTCATTTTGTTAGTGCTGCCACCCTTTGTACTCAGCTTGTGAGAGCTTCTGTGCTTTCACTTTATAATTTTATTTTTGCATTTGGACACCGTTTCCTCCATTCTCCTGTAGTTTTCAAACATGTGGGCCACATTTGCCATCTGTTTCAGCTCTGAGTATGAGAACTTTGTTGCACATAATAAAGAAAATACAGTGCTCAGTAAAGTACCATTACAAAGCTCAGATTAAAACATCTGATGATCGTAATCCTCACTAGATAATCTGCTCTCAATTACCAAGCCGTTAAACAAACCATCAAATGCTTTAAGAATACAAGCTTTCCCCAGCACTGATCATGTCAATGTCCCTTTCTTGAAACCTTGGGTGCAATAACTCTTTGTCAGAAACCATTGTGCTGCTGCTCGTAGATGGCTGTATGACATCATTCAGATTCACACAAGGTCTATTTTGCTAATGACTCACACTGGCAGAAACCTTTGAGCACCTTTGAAAAACATCACATTCATGTAATGGTCTCTTTCTTCCTCCCTCTGTCACCTGCAGGGGTTTGCTGTGCTGCTGTTAAAACAGAAAATACACCCCTGTCACTATTTTTGTATTTTCAACTTTATACTGCAAGACAAAATTTAAACTCTAAAAACTTACAGTATTTTTAACCCCCTTCCCAGTCTCCCATTTTCAGCATTATACTGTAAAACAAATTTCAAATCTGAAACTTGCAGCATTTTTCCTTAACCCCCACCCACAAACCTGCAGCATCTACTATTCCTAGTTAAAAATTAAAAAATACACACCTTCTGTAGTGGTAAACTGTGCATTATTCAGCTCTTCAATCGATTGGAAAAAGGCTTAATTTCCACCCCATGGCTCCATTATTGCTTGTTAAATGTTTTTAAAAATTATTTTAGCTCAAGATGTATATTTGGCAGTGTGGCTCTGTTCTTTTGTCTTTAGTTCCCAGTGTCTTGAAATGTTTATATAAAATGTGTGAAACCACACCCCAAGCACGTGATTAATCCTGAATAAATGTCTGGACATCTGGTACTATCCATCAAAACCCCCTCCCCACCCCTTCTTCATGGAGAAATATATAGGTCCTAGGCTACTCAATGTAGGCTTTGTTTTTCACTTCCTGTGACAGCTGGAAGGCATCTCCCTAATGCCTTGCTGCTAAAACTTTGGTCACAGTCTAATTAAAAGATATGCAGACTGCTTCTTTAAATCCAAATAAGCTTATGGCTTACAGTAGTTCATTTTTAAAATGTATAATGAAAATCTTGTTTTTTTTTAAACAGCTGTGTCCTTTAAATTAGTAATTCAGTAAAACAGCTTACATACCACTAATAGGAAGATAAAACGTATTTTGTCTTTTCTAAAAAGTTAACCATGAGAATCAGCTGTTTTTCTCTTTTACACAGTAAGGGTTCTGGCAAGACTAATGATTCTCTGTGTAAATGAAAAACAGATGTCTTTTCTCAATCTTAAAACACAAAGGAGCACAGTTTATAATAACGGCAGTTGAGTGTCAGCTTAAGTTATGTTTTTAAAAGTCAAAATGGAAACTCTGTCCTTTTTTAAACAGCTACGTCCTTTAAATTAGTAATTCAGTAAAACAGCTTACATAGCACTAATCAGAAGATAAAACTTATTTTGCACCGACTCTAAGCAAAGCTGTAGATACATTTTAAGAAGACTGTGTGCTTTGAAATGATTCTGAGAGAGAAACATTATCATTTTACATTCTGTCTTTTCTTTGTAACATATTTATTTTCTTATTTAGTTAAGCTTCAGATTAATACCTTTGAGCCGCAAGCTCTTTTGCAAAGGTTCCAAGTCAGACAAATTGCAGAAACATTAAACAGGTAATGGTTACAAACCTACTACATGACTTTTAATTTTTTTATAGTGTAACTATGGACATCTATTTTGTAACAAAAGCATAAAGCTATATTTTTTACAGATGCTATCCAGAGAAAACTGTTAAACCAGCTTATTTAAACACACACACACACACACACACACACACACAGCCAGCATGTTGCAATTCTATCCAGAGAAAACTGTTGAACCATCTTATTTACACAGAGGTCACACGACACACATACACACACACACACACACACACACACACACACACACACACACACAGCCAGCATGTTGCAATGCTATCCAGAGAAAACTGTTGAACCATCTTATTCACACACAGGTCCCTGTTTTAGCTTATAAATGTTACATGCATGTACATAAAGGTATCCTTTTGATGCAAGTTTTACACGTTTAATAACTTGTTATAAAACAGAAAAAGGGGTACTCACACAGGCAGATGGATTTCCCTCGGGGGTCTCCAAACAGATCTGTGAAACCTCTGCATGATCATGTTGCCTCCTAGATACTTCTTTCTGAAGATATCCTAATCAAAAAACACACACATGCCCCTGCAGTTATACACCCAAGCCGACAGGTGGCACAAAACACTACATAAACCCTAATTGTTTTTTTTGGGGTGGGTGGGGGCATGGTGGTAAAGAGGGACAGGGATTCAAGCCAGGACTGTGGGGTGCAGGAGAAAGGAGGGGGACAGGAGTTTGAGCTAGCACAGTGGGCTTGGGTTCCAGCCAGGATGGCATGGCTCGGGTTCGAGGAGTGTATGAGAAAGAGAGGCATAGGATAAGTACAAAATGGTGGGTGGCAGGGGTTTAAGGAGAGAATGAGAAGGAGGGGTACAGGATGCTTACAAAATGGGGGGTGGAAGGGGTTTGAGGAGTGTACAAGAAGGAGGGGTGTAGGACACTTACAAAATGCTGGTGGTATTATGTCATTTCCAGGGTTTCCACGCAGGTAATTTCCTGTGCAAGTGAGTGGGACATGAGTTCAAATGTGTGCCATTTCCTGTGCAAGGGGTTGGACACAGGTTCAAGCTTACATCACTTCCACTGAGAGTGGGCAGGACTAGCGCATTTCAGGGAGGGTTTTCCAGTTTAACAAGGAATGGTTCTGATTGGTCCATTTTAGGCCATGCCCACCTGTCAAATGATGTGGCATGTGCTAATTGGCTGAAATTTAACATTTGATGAGATATATGAACTTATACTACTCCTGAGGCACTTCCTGTGGCACCACACACAGATGTGCTCTGACATTTGCACAGAAGATATGGCACCCCCTATGTGGGGTGCCCTGGTGTACACCTCCCGATGTTGTACCCACATCCAGGCAGCCCCCTGGCCCCTGTACCACCAAGAACAAGAGTCATCTCCAGATCCTGCCCAGACATCATAGGCATGGGTATGCATGGTGTATCAGGTAACACATGAGAAGGGCAGGTACAGCATTCTGGCACAACAGTCTTGGGGGGCCAGAATCCATTAGCTGGGTGCCTGCACAGTGGCCAGTATGTGTCTGGACCCCTGCATAGTATTGTAGCACCCCGTGCCTTACCCAGCACAGGAAAGCCTGTGGCCGTGTGGCATAGTATGTGCAATGTATATGACATTGCCAGGGACAGTGCCATGTCCTCATGGGTAAAGCACCCTGGACATCCATACATATAATGTATGTGTCTGTCATCCTGGCTGAAAACAGTAACAGACAGTGACATGTCAGTGTCCCCATAGCTAGCTAAATGTCATTGCCATCAATACCATGCCACTGTACTGAAGTCTGTCATGCCTGTGACACTGCCTCCATGGCCCTGTGTTAGTCCGTACCATGTGGATGCAGCTGGTACCCCTGTCTGGCATCCATGGCTGGTGCAGTCATGCACAGGGCTTCAGGGCATCCTGTAGGTTAGGGTGCCAAGCCAGCTGCATGTCTACCAGGCCATGGAGTCAGGCATGTCCCAGTGCACACAAGGCATAGCAATGGCACACAGGTGGAGTACACAGTGCCTAGGGGGTTTATCCCTAACACATACTACCATCTCACAGGACTGCACATAAGGCAGTGCATACACCCATCTTCCACCCAGCCATACTTACCAGGCCTGGGCATGGTGTCACTGGTGACCAAGGCCCACAGTTTGTGCAGCCTGCTTCAGATCATTAAAACCTGTACCCGTATAGATGTTCAGTGTGGGTGACCCTGTCCTGTGCATCAGATGCCACCACACCGAGGCCCAGATCTCACAATGGGGCCTGTCTGTCCATCCTATCTCCCCAACAGTTGATCCTCCCTGGCCAGCACTAGGCCATCAAGATTAACAATATCATCCTCTGACCACCTGAAGTCATGCTAAACAAGTGCCCTCAGTCTGCATTCATACATGGATGTTGCCTCCAAAGTAACCCACAGGCTTAAGCCACACTGCTACCTGTTCTGGTTCTTTGAAGCATTTGCACAGGACACTGCTTTGGTTGCACTGAATGCACATCCAGGTGTGGGGGAAGAGCCATGGCACATAACTGACTTGGGGCAGCATATGTATGGGATGCAGCTCTGTATGTGGCACATGCACCACCCAGCATTGCATGCATGCTCACTGTTGCTGTGCACATGGCTGCACAGACTGATGACTTCATAGGTGGCACACATCATCATGCCAGTGCATTGGCCATAGGATATGCAACTACATACACAGTGCAGCCACTTGTGGAAGTGCAAACCCATTTAGTGTGCTGGGAAAACCTGCAGAATTCAGGGGAGGTAGAGGTGCTGTTGGTCACACTGAAGTCAGAAATAGAACCACTAATTTGAACAGATGTAATCTACTGGTCTTTGGCACAGATGGAGGACTTAGGCAAAGAAATTTAGAAGCACTTGACAAAACAGCAGAAAAGATGGAGTTGTTGCTGATGGGGCACTTCAAGATGCCAGATGTGTAGATTGCAGCATAACTGCTACAATTTCAGCTTGAAGCAAGGACATCCTGGACTCACAATAGGGGTGTTCCTCAGACACTTTGTCAGTGAGTGCACTTGAGGTGGGGCAAGACAGGACCATGTGCTTACTAACAGTGACAGTGGTGCAGATGTGAAGGTGGGAAGCCATCTGAGTTCCAGTGATCATCACACAATGTGGTTCAACATAAGAACAACTGCAGACTCCAACCACACAATGGTGAGAGTCCTGTACTACACAATGGTTGATTTTACTAAGACAGATGTATGCCACAGGAATGACCTGGCAGGAGGAGATGACTGGGGGGGGAGACTGGGCCAAGCTAAAAATGGGCTTAGAGAAGGAAACACACCTCTATGTTAAGCAAGTAAGAAAAAGTAAAAGAAAGAGGAGAGAATTATAGTTCTCAAAGGAGGTAACAGTAAAAGTTAAGGATAAAAGAGTGACATTCGGAAGGTATGAGGCCCAGAGATAGGGGGAAGGGAAGTGTATCAGGGAAAACAGAGGACGGCAAGCAAAGCAGTAAGGACCATAGAGGCACAAACCGAGGAGAGAATAGCTCAGGGAGTATCACAAGGGGATAAGACATTGTTTTAGGTATATTGATGAAAAAAGGAAAGCAAAGGGAGGGATTTTATGATTAAAGTTACACAGTCAACCCATTTTACAGCATATTATTTCTAATTGAAATCCCACATTTTATGATTGCTTACGGTCTCTAAAACTCACTGAAGTTGTTGGTTGCTTGATCCTCTTCCCTTTTTAGTAGAACTGAAAAGCATTGGAAAGGTGCAATTATACCAAAACCTGCTTTGCTTCAGATGGTATACCATTGCAATGGCGACAACTTTAAAGTGCTCTACACTACATTGACAATAATGCCAGGTCTCTGTAGTGTTGTCGTGGGATGCCGGCACTGCTATCTTGGGGTATTAGAACCTCTGAAAGAAGCAACTCTGACTTGGAGTTGATTAATTAAATAGTGGAGAGGGTGAGGGCAGAGCCCCCTGCATGGGGGTCGGAGGGCTTTAAACACAGTTGAAAGTGACTCTGTTTATGCCAACCACAAATGTAGTCAACATAAGTGAGTCACTGTAATGCCAGATGACAATGAAATTGTTGACTGACTGCCATAGAGCCACTTCAGATCACTGATCTACTGTTAATGCTTACACCTTGTACAATATTATACAATGGCAAGAAAGAATCCTGGTTTCTGATTGGTCAGTTGGCTATCACAGCAGGGATGTTATCCTGGCATAACATCCCTGCTGATTGTTTGGATGATTTCGATCCCCATCATCCCCTCCATGATCATCTCCTCTTTCTCTTAAGAAACAAAAATATGTTTACACACTAACAAAAACATTCTTTAAAATTATTTTTTTATTATAAAACAACAAGCCATTGTATATGGAATAATGCCTCCAGGGTGGGAGTTATGCTGGGATAACATCCCACCTCGGGTGTTGGGCGCCCTCGGCGGTGGCCTCGGGCCCAACCACCCGAGGTGGGATGTTATCCCAGCATAACTCCCACCCTGTCAGGCATTATTCCTTTAGTAACACCTCCAAACAGTGCGGCCACTTATGATGCATTAGCCTCCACTCTTCCCACAGTATCATGGCTGACAAGATTGTGTTAGGAGCATTCCCAAGTCCAGGAAAGATGCAGTGGAAGTAGATCGAAGAATGTAAACAAACACATTTTTGTGTGGTAACACAAGTATGGTAGGCAGTCTGTTTTTAATTTTTTTTAAAGGGAAAATGCATCAGACTCAAACTGCCAGCCACATGAGCAATCTTCATGGAACATGAGTAATTATGACATCTGTTTTTATGGCTGCAGTGGGCAGAGCCCTACTGATGTGTTGCTATCAGTAGAAAAAGGGAGTTCTCCAGGATCAGTTACAAAATCCCAACTAATGTAATCATGACTATTGAAATCCCGTCACCGGAATCCCAACTGCTCAGTTGCCCGACTGTCTTATTGCACATCCCTGAAAACCCCAACAGTGTGTGGAAACTTGCTAAATGCAGTAGTTGTGATCTCTCATGCTGTAGTTCTAAATCTTGGAGTAAAGGAAATGGGAGGTGTTATGCCTGGGTTATATACCACCAAGGGGCCCACATGTAACTGTAACCTTATATACAGTATAAGTGCCTTACACATTCTTATAATGTTTATCTTGTTTTATTACTTATGTTAGCATCCTTTATTTATATTTGCTATGCTTATATCTGTTTCTAATGTATTCGCCTATATGCAATGTTTCTGCCATATATTCTGCTATATTCATAATCACTCATATTCTGTAGTTTTCCACTATTGTGACACATTGTATGCTTTTCTGATGGCATCGCATGTGTTCTCAGACTCGCTGTCTCCAGTGAGACTGATAACTGATTGTAGACTATGAATGTCCATTGTTTAGAGATTCAGAGATTCTTCCTTACTTTGCAACTTCATTTCCAATGTAATTGCTCAAGGGAGCCAGCTTGTTCACTTGCCTTATCTAGTGCTGTATGTTTATTATATCTGTAACTACTCATATATTTGTATGCACATCAGTTCTTCTGAGAAAGAGAGAGAGAGATTATCCTCAAGAAATGGTGGGAAATCGGCTCCTTTGTGTTTGCATTGCTTCATTTGTTATGGCGTGAGTATGTAATAAACGTTTTTATTACTTCTGATTGTTTTCTTTGTCCAGCATACCATGCAAAGAACCTAAGCTGTGATCTTTTTACAGTGTAACAATGGTGACCGTGGTAGTCTTGGTTTTGTCTGGCAAAGAATAACACTTATTTTTCTTCATATTTTGAGTTCTGAGGCAAGTAGCTTCAAGGTTGGTAGTTTAGGGACTCCATGCATGGACTAGGACTCTGTGCACAGAATGCTACTCATTGTTTTGTTAATTCCTCTTTCCAAAGAGTTCACAGACACCATCCATGTGTGCTTGAGTGCTGTGGTTGCAAACGTAGCAGTTAACACTCAGAATGGTTTCAAGATTTCCCTGTTTATTGACATGGCTAAATTTTTACATGGGGGTTGATAGAAGACATCTCAGCTTCTGTCCCTGTACTTGATGCGTGGGGTGTGCTTAAATACAAAGAGTTAACTATATATGTTTTGGATCCAATTACAATTATGTTGATCTGTGTGCAGTATATTGAACTAGGACAGTCAACTACAATGAAATCCGATGGACGGCTGCTTTGGAGGCTTTTAAGCCTGATAAGGTTGAATGGCTACTGATTAATCAGTGGCTAAACTGTTTGATAAGTTTATTTATTTATTTATTATTTATAGACTTCCGTGAGGAATCATCCTCTTTGATGTAATTCTCAGATCAAAAATTAGTCGGTTCTGACCCGGGTGTTTTTTTTTAAATGAACAGGTACATCCGGCAGGGTGTTACCCTGTCCTTGTGTTTCATGTTTGTTGTAAACCCACTTTAATTATGTCCAGTAAATAATTAACATTATTGGCTGTCCGTGGCTGATGCTGTGACTAGTAAGGATTTAATAAGGTACTAGGGACCCCTGTTTTTTTTTCAGACATGCTGCCTTTGTCTACTGGTTACAATAACAGATCCATCTTTTATTGCATTCTATAATAAATCTAAGTGTAAACAGTTTTGTCTATACAGCTGTTCCTTGCTACTCACTTTAGGATCAGTACTAGTACTACACCATATCTTGTTATGTATTCCCTGAATGCTTAGTTTACCCAAGGTCACACTGTTCTCTGCAGTTCTGTTAATGACTACTTGGAGAATGTTTAGAAAAATAACTGCAGAAACATTACTGTATTCGGTACTGAATATTATGGATTAATGATATCAGCTTCATTTGTGTCAGTGGCTCAGTAGGTAGCACACTCACCTCAGAGGCTGGGAGATCAGAGGACTGTGGGTTCAGTTCCCACATCTGGCACTTGGGTTAATATCCCAATACTGACACAGTAGTGCAGCATGAGAGGGGTGCTGCACTTCTGAGGTGCCATCTTTTGGATGAGATGGGGACCTGGAGGCTCTGGAAAGATAGTCTAGAAAGTGAAAGCTGAGGTTCAATGCAGGGAAATGCAAGGTACTCCACCTGGGGGCCAGAAACCCGGGCCAAGTGTACACCCGGGGGGGGAATGCTACAAGTCTCAATGGCTAAGAGGGACCTGGGGGTGGTGGTGGATGTCAAGATGAACAACTTGGAGACTTGTAGGAAGGCAGCAGCCAAGGCCAACTGGATGCTGGGATGCATCGCTAGGGGGATCACCTCCAGAAGGAGGGAAGTGATACTCCCTATGTATAACTGCTTGGTGAGGCCGCACCTTGAGTACTGCGTGCAGTTTTGGAGTCCACACTTAAAGAGGGACATTAAACTCCTGGAGAGGGTCCAGAGGAGGGCAACCAAAATGATTTGGGGCTTGGGGGATAGGACCTATGAGGAGAGGCTCAAAGAGCTAAATATGTACACATTGGAAGAGAGAGAAGGGACCGGGGGGACATGATAGAGGTCTTCAGGTACATGAAGAGGTAAATAGGGGAGGAACAGTCAGGGTGCTTCGAAGGAAGGAGGAGGGGCCACTAAAGGGCATGGGTGAGCTGGAGGGGAAGATCAGGGAGAAAGGAGGAGGTGCTACTTCACTGAGAGGGTGGTGGAGCCACGGAATGCACTGCCTAGGGGCTGGTAGAGGCAGAGACGGTGGAGGGGTTCAAGAGGGGTGGGACAGGTGCAGGGAAGGGTTCTGGAAGCAAAATCCAATGCAGCAAGAATATCCAGAACTGGGAGGGGAGAAGCCAGAGAAGGCGAGGAGGGCCGCAAGGTCAGCACCCAGGGTTGGGGCTGACCAAATGAGCAGACACAAAAGACCATTAGGCCTATTCTGCTGGCAATTTAGTATGTTAGTATACGAAGGTTCCATCTGCCTGGATTGGTGATAGTTCAGGTGGATGTTAAAGATTCCATGGCACATATCGAAAAACTTAGGGGAATTTTTTATTATAATAACATCATCAAAAGAATACAAGAAAGAACAAGAATAAAGGAGAACAAATCATAAATCAAAAAAAAGGGAAAAACATACAAAGTTTCACAAATAACATTATGTACAAAATTTGCATGTCATCAACTGACCTTAAACGCAAAGACCCAGCTTTCATTACCCATGTTGCTTATTGTTAGAAATTAATCCCTAAGCCCCCCCTTATCGACACTCATAATCTATTTATATTTAATAAACAATATAAACCCTTTCCACCAATTAGTCACCTTTTGTGCTGTACCAAATTGTAAGTCTTTCAAATGAACCTTCTCCATAGCCCCTTGAATCAGTAAACTGATTGTTTCATAAGACATCACCCTTTGGTAAAGGACCCCCTGGCATCTAGCCTGCCATAAGTAATATATCAAACAACAGCAAAAAATGTGTAAGGTTTCTATATTATACCTGGCCCCAAACTAAGGAAAATAACCCAAAACCAGGGTATCATAATTCAGAAATAACAGCCATTTCATATGCCATTTTGAAGCCAGGAATTTCCAAAGGGAACTAGCATAATAACAATAAAAGAAAAAATGCTCTACTGTCTCTTCCTGATTTATACAGCCAGAAAAAGGACATACCCTTTCTTGTGCTTAGCATTTCCCTGTACCCCAATCCTCCCATATACAATCAACAATAGAAATTCCCAAGTATAACCTGCCAATCTTGGATTATTTAGTTGAGAAAGTGCTCTTGGTATAAGAGTAGTAGGATAATTTTTCAAAGCAGGTACTGAAGGATATAACAGTGACATAACTGTATCATATAATTTTAGGCTCTGTAGTTACTTCAATAGTTTGTTTAGAAAGGCCCCATTTATATAGTTTCTTTACCACTGGTTTAAAAAACTGAGGAATCTGCTAAAATTGTTATAGTTTCGGGGGGAGGGGTAGTATGCCATGCCAAAAAATGATGACCAAGAACACAATGTAATAAAGAACCACACCGAGATGCTGATGGTTATCCAAGTTTAACATTTTGGGAAATAAATAAAGTAAGAAAAAACGTGATGGGATCCACTATTCCTAATACCCCTTTATCTTTCCCTAAATAGGTAGATTGCCTTTTTATGGGATTAAGCCTATTACCCCATAGCATCTGACAGAATAGGCTGTACAGTCTGGTTTCAAGTTCTTGAGGAAGCGGGAATATCAATGCTATGTATAAAAATTTGGAAATTAAAAATTACCTTATTACCTGTACCCTTTTAAGTTTAGCCAATCTCCAGTGTTTCCACACCTGTACTTTATTATTAGTTGAGGAGAAGGCATGCTCCCAGTTTAGTAGGGGAAGGTTCTGAGGCCCAAAGAATAACCCCAAAATCTTAATTGGGGCTGAAGTAATATGAAATCCCTGAATGGAAACCTCATCAGAATTAACCCCAATAAATAAACCCTGACTTTTTATTTTATTAATTTTTGAATTAGAAACATGAGAGTAAGAAACCAAAAAATCCCCAAAAAATAGGAATTTGAGTATAATCAAAAAAAAAAAATATCATTTATGTAGTCTTGTAAATACAGGGTTCCAAACTGGGGGGTTCCAACACCCCTTTTCACCATGGATGATGTGTTAATGATTGTATTACTGTATCAATGGTATATATATATATATATATATATATATATATATATATATATATATATATAGAGGACTTAGTGGGCATCCTTGACGAACCCCTGTAGTTATATGAAAGCCTTCTGTAATGCAATTATGAATAACTGGATGAATAATTGCAGTATCATAAAGTGTTTTTATCCATTGGACAAAGGAAAATGGGGCCCCATAATGTTGCAAAGTTAAAAACAAAAAAGGGTGATATACCCGATCAAAGGCCTTCATTTAATCTAAGGAAAGAATACAGCCTGTTAGGTTATGTGATGAAAAATGTTCAGTTAGATCTCTAAGAATCATAAGAACCTGCTGTATCTTCCATTCTGGGAGCCCACAATATTGGGATGGAGATATAACCATACTAGCAAAGGTCTTAAGATGAGAATTTAAGAGGCCAGTCAATAATTTGTAATCCAGGTTAAGAAGTGTAATAGGTCTCCAATTTCCCAAACTCTTCCAATCCCCTGATTTATGCAGAAACATTAACAAACCCTTCAGAAAACCAAAAGGGGAATATGGGGGTTAAGAGGAAAGAATTAAATACCGAAGTCAAACAGTCTATAAATTCAGAAAGGAGAGTTTTGTATAATTCTGATGTTATCCCATCAATTCCTGGGGAAATCCCATTATTTGGGGATTTTATTGCAATTTCAACTTCTGCAGCTGCTATTGGAGCAATTAAACTAGACATGTCAAGATTAGTTTTGGGAAGATGAATATTTTTTTTTAAAAGTTTCCATCTCCTCTATACTAGGGGGTGCCACTGGGCTATGTAATCCCAGAAACTGTTTAATAGTGACATGCATCCTAGTGATAACCTGAACCAGACACCCATCTTGTGTCAACAAAGAAGGCATTGTAACTTTAGATTTATATTGTTTAAAAGCCTCATAAGGATCCCCCTAAGCCTGTTTCCGAGTGCCTTCCTGAAAAAGTACTTTCATAGTACTAGCCCTATTGTATTGTACCTCCTGTAATTGTTTTTTATGATTGTTATTTGGGAAGAATAATCACATTTAGAGGTGTTTTCCATTGAAACTAAATAATACAACTGCTGACGTAGTTTAAAATAGTGCAGAAATTTTAGGTTTTCACTAGATTTCCCAAGTTTTAGTAGAAATATTTTTAAGTCTTCCTGTGACTTCCCCCACCAGTCACCTAGATCTTCATAAAGAAAAGCAACTGAGAGCCGTGCACTAAGCAATGATTTTATAGCTTTTAATACACGCAGACTGCTCAACAATGGAGAGTTCAATTTCCATCTTGATTTTGGGGGAGATGTTACCATACCGGATAAAAAAAAACACTCTTAAGAAGTAAATGATCCGAAAAACCTATAGGGTATGTATAAAATTTACACGGAAGAAGGTTTTTAGACAGAAAAATATAATCAATTGTAGAAGTAAGGGTGTTTCTTTTATAGGTAAATTTTGGACCCCCTTGCTGAAACTGTCTACTATCTACTAGGCCTGATGTGTCCAATAGTTGGAATAAAGCATTAGAATCACAATAAATCTTTTCCCTTTATCCATAAGTCCACCTTTTGCTTTCTGGAGCTCACAGTTAAAGTCACCGCATAAAAAAATATGAAAGGAAGTAACTAAAAAGGGTCAAATCATTGAAAAGAGAGTAAGCTTCTCAGTTTTTATCTGCGAGCAGTAAACATTAATAAATCTGCAGACCATGGAGTTCCATTTTCCATTCAGAATCATCAATCTACCTGGAATTAAATCAATAAGTTTTATAAGAGAAAACTCATATGAATTAAAAAGAAAATCTATACCATCAGCAGTCTGTTGACCAAAGGACCAGTAGGAAGGACCCCAGCACTATTCCCTTTGAAAAAACCTGACTTGGTCCAAAGAAAACATCCATGATTCTTGAATAAAACATATATCAATGGAAGAACCATGAATGTAGTCATAAACAATCTGACGCCTACTGGGATTTAACAAACTATGAACATTTAAGGAGCCAATTGTAAATCCCATTTAGTAGTAAAGATGCAATCAACCATCCTTTTTCCTTCATTTTTTCCTTTTCTCTTTATACCCCTCCTGTGAGTGAACAGGGGAGGGGGGACTGTCCTGAAGGGCCTGAGACTCTGGTTCACCACATTCCATGTCAGTATCTCCCCACTGTGGAGATAAGACAGTGAAGGGATTACTGGATTCAATTTCCTCCTGTGGGGGGGGGGTTGAGGTTCCTAGAGGACCTCCAAACTACCACTAAAGGAGAAGGAACCAGAGGATCTGGGGCCTGGTTCTCCTGCTGAGATATAACACACAGGGGAAAGAAGAGGAGGAGGGGGGATTCAGAGGGACCAGGAGGAGGCAGATCTTTAGACTGCCCCATAGTCTGGGATGAGTCCAGGTGTTGGTTAGCATCATCCACAGAGGAAGCAGCAGCTGTCTGGGGAGGATTATCAACTAGATCATGAACCTTCTGGATAAGAAGGTCAGGGCTACCACTGCAAACCTTAATTTTTGCTGCCCAGAGACATTCAGAAAAAACATGCACAGTATCTTCACATAAGTCACATTTGGTAAGATTGGCACATTGGAAGGCAATGTGACTTATTTCCCCACAATTATCACAGCAGGGCCTGTCACAAGAACAAGACAGGTGAGTATGAGACCCACACTTATAACAGGCCCTAGGTTGCCAGCATAAAAACAAACCCCCCCTGTCTCTTCCTAACAGAAAAGAGTTCGGAATATGCTCTATACCACTATCAGTTTGTCAAAGCTTTACCTTAACCCGCCAGCCTCCAATCCAAAATTTTTCATAGTTGAGAATGGCTTCGAGGGACTTAAAACAATAGGTAATATAATCTACATGAACCCCTTCATTTCTAAACATAATCATTACATATTTAACCAAAGGCTTGGAAAATGGAATAATGAGGAAGTGGGTCCATAGGGGAGAAAATTTTACCTAGTTATATCGCTCCCAAAATAAATTTAAAGCATAGGCAGAATGAAAACTAATATTGAAGTTATCCTCGCCTGAAATGTTAATAAAAGCAAAGACTTCCCTAGGTGAAAAATGCAGAGAATCCTTTAGTAGACTTGTCCTCACATAATGCCTATCTGGTCTCACCTCCAACCCCCCCCCCTTAGTGCAGTCTAACTGCATTTCTACGAGATGCAGCCTTCTTCTTAATCTTAGTAAATAAATCAGACATTAATGGTTTCTCTACATCAGGTTTCTGCTGAGACAAAGTAGAAAGATGATTAGGTCCTAAAAGACAGCAGAATCAGAGAGAGAGAGAGTTCGGCAGGCACAGAAGCAATGGACAGGGAGGCTGCAGTAGGGTCTCTCACCAAAGGCAAAGCACTGGAACAAACAGTGGTTGGTAAAGGTTCAGTAGACAGCTGAGGTCTCCAGGCCAGCTCATTTTGGGAAAAGTTAAATTTTGGGTCCCAACCAGGTATAGGATGCCATGCACCCTGTTTTAAGGTCCACTCTGCTTCACTGAGAGCTTTTTGAGGAGACCATAACTCTGTAGCCTGAGGTTGCATAGAAGGATCAATTGGTAGCATCCCTGAGGAAAGTTCTAAAGGCCCTGGAGGTGTGGAGATAGTTTGAGTACCGCTTGTCCCCAAATTGCATCTAGAAAGCAGAGAAGCTGCTTGCTTATCCTTACTGTCATCCCCTGACTTATCCTGCAGTTTTGTAAAAAAAAAATTCAGAAATCCCATCTTGGTTCAGGGGGTTAGTTTGAAACACACAAGGGTTAGCAGGATTAGAGCTATCAGCTGAAGGCACTGATACGGAGCTGTGGAACACAAACCCTGCAGCTTTTGTTAGTGTGACAGAGCAAGGGTCAGGAGCAGAGCTTTCACCAGCTAAAGCAGGGTTATCCGGGTCAGGTAGGTGTGCAGAAACAACCAGCGGCAAGTTTAAACCTGGTTGCTGGTCTTGCAACTCCAGTGATGACTCCAAGCATGGAATCGCTGAAGATTCAATAATGCCAGCCGTCACAAAATCAGAGTGTAAAGAATGTACAGAGTTAAGGTTTTGTGCAGACTCACCATGCTGGGTAGAATTAGCAAGCTCTCAGCAGGACTCAGAGTGATGGCAAATGACAGCCTGTTCAGGGTTACTGACAGGTGTAGCTGAGGAATCCACTGCACACAGCTGCTGCTGAAGACGTTCTTGCTCTTTAGCCAAAGCAGCAAGCTGAAGCCTGAGCAGCTCCTGAAGAGCTTCTTGATGAAAATTCTCAGGAAACACAGTATCTTGCAGTGGTTGAATTACAGGCAGAGGTATATCCATTGTAGAAACAGAAAGTTCTTGCAAATGAATATTGTTAGTAACAGCATTACTTTCATGCAGAACTGTAGAATCCAAGTCAGAGTTCAACAAACACTCCCCTTCTCCCAGAACGTCCATCTTCCTTCGCAGACTAAACAGTAGTGACCAGACCTCGGTCACTCAGGCCCCCTACTGCCAGCAATGCAGAAGGGAAATTTTCCTGGTGTCCTGGCCAAATTTTCCTCATTCACTAAAAATACCACCAACAGCTTAATCTGGTTCAAGGTTTCATCTGTATCCCCCTCCCCCGAGTCGTGCCTGAAAATAGGCAGGATTTGTCTAGTGCACTTACCCGGTCAACAAAAAACAAATAAAAAAATTAACTAGAAAGATGCCCAAGTTAAGTCTGTCTTTTCCTCTAGTTGTATCACTTGGTCTTGGTCAATTGAAGCTCATTATTGGGTTTTTTTTTTTAGTTGAAAGAATCTTGGCTTCTTTATTCCAGGTTAACCTTTGTCAGTGGCATATGTAAGCAATAACCCAAGACAGGGTGTGCAGTTACTGGAGATTAATCAACACCCTGGGTGCATTGTGAGGTATGAGGCTGCAGGCTGAGTGTCCTCCCAGCACCTGGGGTGTTGATTAATACCCAAAAACCACACACCCTGGAGTGGGTTATTGCACTTATAACATGGGCCAAATTTGAAGAAAAATGGACAAAAACTGCTTTTATAAGAAACAAAACATGTGGGAACTATTTAGTGTTCCTCCACTGGTTTTGGCCATGGAACCACAGTTTCATGTGTTCTGCACAGTAAAAATAGTTCAATAGACAGAAGTTTGTAGTGAACAGGCCACACAGTATAAAATCATGGAGCAGGTGGAACTTTTTATTTTATTGTGAACTAGACAGGATGCTGTATTTCTATATGGGTATTGTGTGGTGACAGTGCATATATTGTTTTGTTTTTTTTCTCATTTTTGAACTGCAGTGTGATTTCAGATTGCCCCTTCACCAACACCTTGAGATTTGAACTTCCCATCTGCATGCACATCACACAGTACTGACATGCATAGAGATTATTCTCCACAAGTTTAGTGAGGCACTTTACATGTTATTAAGCAGGATTTCAAATCTGCTCCACAATGGTGTCTGCTGCTGTTTATGGAGCTTTGCAGTGCGCATGACTGGGACACTGACAGGGACACACAGACACTCCAGAATGGAAGACAAGATTGCAGGACTTCCCATTTTGGCTTTGGACAAGGAGCGAGCAGGTTTTCCAGATACAGTCATTTGTTTGCCAAGAACTGCAGAAGTTCCCTTTGCGCTCTGTGTAGCTGACCAACTGCTACAGCTTCACAGTTTAAGACACTAGGTGCATGGGGATAACATGGAATCTAAGTTTTTAAAAGGTGTGTGTGGGACATCGCAAGCACTATTTCTGTCTCTCCTTCCACGAAAAATCTGAGTAGCTAGGAGCTAGCAACAGCTTGAAACGCTCAACACTGTCACGGTGTGATTGGAAGGAGGAATTTGCAATGGTGCACTTTATACAACTGGAAAACAGCTCCTTTTAGTTCCACTCTCTGTGGATCATGATCCATTACCTACGGAGATGTGCTGACACACTGTGTATATCCCTTTCTCTCTGTCTCACAGAGGTGTGCACACAGTCAGTGGCTCAGCTGCAATAGGAGCTACTTTACCTTGTATGCGGGGACTTTTGTGTAAGTCCTAGGATTGTTAGGCACTGTTTCTTGTGGAGACCAGAGCATGTGTGTTTCTTGTTCTGTTAAAATGGGGATATGCTAGGATATTCACAGTCCATTGGGTGTGTGGGTGGGAAGACTCGCTTAACGGCAGAAAAAAATGGCTGTGTTTCACATTTTTCTTGGTATAGAACAATTAGTTTGGTCACTTCCACTACATTTCTCCTCTGTGACTTCTCACCACATCCACTTACTGTAAAATTACTAGTCATTAATGAACAGTCACTTGTCCTATTTTGTCCAGTCATGTTTGCAAAACATAGATGCCCATGTTATAATCCAAGTTAACCTTCATCAGTGGCATAGTGTTGCAGAGTATGTTTTTGAATGTACTGTCCTGGATTTTGATGTGCGGAAACATTTAAACTTGGGAAACACTGTGCCTAATTCAGCATATGCTATGTCTATTTGTCACTGTTACACTTTATCAGAGTCTTTACCTGTGTTTTCTGAAGCTACTCTGGTTTGTTTTTTTATGTTTTGTAACAGCTCGTAAAATGGCTGACACCTTTGGCTTATTGCCAATGGCACGTTCTGGTTTGCAGTGTTGGCACATTGTCTACAAACTTTTTATCTTTCAGATAAGTGGTTGGTTTAATGTTGAAATATATGGACTGGTGTCCCTAGTATCAATTCAAGTTAATCATAGTTTATTATTGAAAAAAAAAAGAAAATGGAAGCATGATGCAAATGCTTGCAAAGGTTATCTATGTTTTTTCCCCCTTCCAAAAATAGCCTCTCCATCTGCCATCATAGAAATTGTGATGGTTCCTCAGTTTTGATTTTGATGTCTCAGCCAGTAGCTAGATAGTATTCTTTTATCTGACAGACCTTTCATTCAGTGTGGTGTCCAAGGCCACTTCAGCTACAGCTGTGTTTGGTTCCAGGAAATGTTTGCACAGTGCGTGACCTTTTGCAAATCTCGTGACCTCTGTGTGTTTTTGAGCTGTATCAATTTTTACAGCTCACAGTTGATGTGCCTCCCTAATTAAATCAGTATTTCATAACCAAATATAACTTTAATACGGTGTGCACATCAAGAGTACTTTTGTTACAAGTAACTTTTTCTCTCCAGTCCTCCTCATCTGTCAATGACATTAGGACTGATTTTTGTTTCCTCTGGGCTTGCAGCCAGGAAGCTGCTTGCTATCTTCAGACCCACCCATTCCCACTTATGCCTTCCTTTGCAGATGATCTCACAGCTTCTTTGTCTTTGTCCTGTATCACTTATCCCCGTGCACTGCATGGTGATCGGGCCGGGCTGTTCACCCTACCATTTGTAATAAGCCATTTATTTTATCTTTCACAGGACAGCTACACAATGTACACTGCCATAGAACATATTATATCTGTTTTGGAAGATTTTAACCTTTTATTTTAACCTAATTTAACACCCTTTTAACAATTTCGTACCTACAAAATACCAGTATTATAACTTGTGTTATTTATCAGAATGATATGTGTGTGTTGATACAGTTCTAATGTCACAATTCAGAGGATTAGGGATGCCTAATACTCTATCATTACTGATTTATTTCATTTTCAGTAATTCATCAGAATGTACTAGTAGCTACAATAAAAAGAGCCTACCCCCAAAGGTGGTGGAAGGCATACGTCTTTATTTGAGTTAATATGGGCAGAATAGGGGGGCCAATTGGTCCTTATCTGCCGTCAAATTCTATGTTTTTATGTAACAATTTGAGAACCAGTGCTAACCTTCCACAAGGAGAATGCTCTTAGTTAATGAGATGTTCCCTTTCGTGGCATGTGTTTTATTTTTCTCTCTTACAGGGATGAGACTAAAATTCACAAGTTACCACTGGTAACGTATAAGTATATTTTTACCAGTGGACCAATTTCTTTATACTGTTATTATAGTCTGAATCATAGTAGGATATGGTTTTGTCCTTTTTATTAGTTTTAACAAGTTGGGTCAAACCTTCCAGGTGATGACTGATTGGCAAAGGCAGTTTGCCACTTCTATTGTAGATACATTTCCACACCTCTGTTGGGAATAAAGTGTTCTCTAACTTTTAGGCAAGCATCTGTTACTAGTCAATTAGATAGTGTTTACTGCTCTATGGTCCTGCTTCTGCTCCAGCATTGGTCCTACAGTATCCTATTATCTCCGTGCTGCTACTTTTACAGAAGTAGGAACTCAGGGAGGAGGGGGGGGGCTTGAATTATATATATGCCCATTCTCTGTAACTGATCACTTAACATCAACATCTGTTTTAATAACTAGTGTGCCTGTCAGGGGCAAATAATTGTTGGAACTGTTAATGACATAGTTGACTACTAACACAGCATTGCATGACTATATGTTTAACAAATAACAGTCTAGGTATGGTGTCAGCTGTATATGAACTATTTCATACAGACTGTACTCACTGATAGAAGGCTTTTATGGTTCATCAGTGATGCGTATGTATAGTGCTGCAGCTGCTACCATTCTTAGTGCCAGTCACCATGTTTATGACATTTTCATAGATATGGTCTACTATAAGCTTAGCCTCCTATACTATACAGGTAGCCCAAGGAGGGTTTTGAACCATGCCACCTTACAGTGCACCTACAGTGGTTGCAAATAATTGAAATTACTTCTGGACCTGACTGAGTTACAGCTAGCAGATCCAGAAATGGGGGAAGTGAACCCACTGTCCATCCAGGAAAAGCACACAAGAAGAAAAATGTGTGTCTGCTAATAACCCATTTGTTGGTTGCAAATTAATAATAACATATATAATGTTCTCTAACATTATAACCCAGCTCAGCCTGTCTGCCTTCACAGTGTGGTTTAGAACAGCCATAAACAATCTATTTGCAAGTGGCTTTATGCCAACAACCAGCACCAGCCGGGTGCAAGGGCCTTGACCCTCAACTAGCATTCAACTGAGCTGCAGGAGGGGACTGTGTACATTCCCATGTTCTTTCACATATACTTTTTGTCTTTTAAGCTCCTGGACTCTGATGACCAACTTAATTTTAATTTTTTTGAAGTTTAAGATTAATTTTCTGCACTGTACTTAAAATGACTATTGTTTCATTGTTATTATGTTTTCACATATTGTTGCAGCTTATTAAGTATAAACTCAATAAACTGCTCCACATCCCTGGTTATTTTGGGGCATTAGACCCATCTGGGTGACATTTGTCACACCCTCATGGGGGGTACTGAGTACCAACCACTTATACAACAAATTAGTTGTTTTCACAAGCTGAAATGTCCCAACAACACCCCCATGAATAATTATTTCTTTCTTATGGGTTGTGTGCCACCATTCATACTCCTAGACAAAAGGGATCAGCATTGCTGTCCCATCCAGATTCATTACAACATGATAACCATGTACACCAGGACACCATAGTGGTGGTCCCTAACCAGTCTTACAGACTAAATGGCAGACTGCTAGCAATTGACAACAAATTCATAAGGCCCACCTAGCTAATGGCACATTCAAAGGTAGGCCCTACACCAGAAGGTCACCCACTGGCATCCTGTCTATAAACCAGGCCCAAGCATAACACATAGGTTTCTACACCAGTATTGCACTCATACACCCATATTTTGTGCTCTATTTCCATATAATACTACTACTACTACATAGTATTGTATACCTCATTCCATTGCTAGCTCTGCCATGTTTCCAACTGTTGTTACCCCAACAGAGACAAAAGCCTACCCAATGTTCCAAGCATAAACCCAGACCAACTAGTGGTCTGATTGCTTCATCACTCCTAGGTACCCTTGTATATAATGTGTAATACAAACATAATATGGCAGAGTATAAATTCTAAAGGGATTGCTAATAACCATAACATTTTCCTTTTAGTAACAACTATATGTGTGTTTTTAAACTACATTTTTAACAATGCTTTACAAGTTTTAGGTTTCTACAGAGAGGTTCTGGTAAGCTCTTCAAGCAACACATGCATATTTTTTTCATGGCTGGTTTTTCACATGATCTGTGCTCTTGATTGCTTCTTTAATGAATTACGTTCTTTATGAATTGTCAATATTTATGCAAAATGTGCTCTTTTTTATGAAAAGCTATGCCTGTGTGGGTATGGTTATTCCATTGAAACATTCAGTGGACATTCTCATGCAACTCTTGCCAAGGCCTTTGCCAATCCAGACAACCAGCAACAGGCTACACAAACTTTACTTTTCTTACCGTGCTGCTACACATCTGCACAACCCCATGTGCCATGTATGCCCTATAGGTTACAAACTTTCAATGAATGACATTTCTAATATAACTATACTACTTTGTGGTAATGATCTTGAACCTTATGGACTGGTTCCTCTTTAAGGACATTGTTATTAGATTCTTCAATCAATAACGTACACCGCTGTCCCATATGCCGTCGTTATCTGCCTTTTGATGCTCTCAGTATGGACTGTCCTTTATGACTGGGCAATGACTTTAGTAGACTTTAACACTGTTCTTATGAACACTATCCAGTGATAATACAAATCAACAATTTTTCTTATTCACATATCCACTGTGGTGTTGACATACCTAGGTTCTGTTTTGTATTTTATGATCTGACCATCTGTGATTACCCCAGTGTTGCCTCCTGAATAGGTCTACTTTCACAGTCACATTAGCTGTGTGCTATAGATTTGTTATTCATTTACATCATGAGTTTTATGTGCTTTGATAAGCAGATGTTTAAATCAATGTTTTAAAGCTTGATAGTAATTTATATCTTGTTTTAACTCATCCACTACTACACCTTTTCTGTCTGAGGCACACTTTTATCCAGCATCTTGCATGGCTGCAGTTCATGTACAGGGCTTGGGCCTCAGGCTAATTGACACATTCAGATATGCCATTACTACACCTAACCTTCTTCTTTTTGTTGTGCTGCCCTGTGAGCAAGGCAACAAGGAGGAGACTGTTATGCCTGGGTTATATACCACCAAGTGGCCCACATGCACAGTCTGATAATGTTTATCTTGTTTTATTACTTATGTTAGTGTTCCTTATTTATATTTGCTATGCTTATATCTGTCTGAAATGCATGTACCTATATGCTATGTTTCTGCCATATATTCTGCTATACTCATAAGCACTCATATTCTGTAGTTTTCCACTAGTGTGACATGTTGTATGCTTTTCTGATGACATTGCATGTGTTCTCAGACTCTTTGTCTCCAGTGAGACTGATAGATTGTAAATTATGAATTTTCAATGTTTAGAGAGTCAGAGATTCTTCCTTACTTTGCACCTTCATTTCCTATGTAATTGCCCAATGGAACCACCTTATTTACATGCCTTATCCAATGCTGTATGTTTATCATATCTGTAACTGTACTCATAAATGTGTATGCACATCAATTCCTCTGAGAAAGAGAGAGACCATCCTCAAGGAATGATTGGAAATCAGCTCCCTTGTGTTTGTTTTGTTTCACTAGTTATGGCATGAGTATGTAATAAACTTATTTATTACTTCTGCTGATTGTTTTCTTTGCCCAGCATACCATGCATAGAACCTAAGCTGTGATCTTTTTACAGTGTAACAGAGGTGTGATCGGAATTCCACACTGAGTCTTGCCATAAAAAAAATATATATATATTAACTCAATGAACTGCCCTCAGCCTCACACTTGGCACTGGATACTATCACAATGGACTATGTCTAAAATAATTATTTTTTATTTAGCAGGTTGAAATCATGCTGCACAGTTAGAGTGGTGGATGTTTAATCTCTGAATTTTTAATCTCTAGTGCTGTAGTTCTAAAAACTTGGAGAAAAGGAGATGAGAACCTGTAACTAATTGAGGCCATTAAAATATTTATAAAAAAAAATCACCAAACAGCACCTGGGCATCATGCTTGGCACTGGCTACTATGACAGGACCGATGACTGATAAAGGTCTAAGTCCAGCTTTGGCAGGTTGTGCAGGTGTTCTGAAATATGAATACCCAATTTCAGAAGTTTTACAGTTGTGTTAATAGCTCTGGCTCAGTACACCCAATATTTGGCATTTTATACGACTGGAATTTAAATAGTAGGGCATTACAATTGTCGGTCTTTCGGTGATGGGATTGTTCATGTCGTGATTTTATGTGTTGAGCATTTGTATGGATCTAATTGAAGCAGTCTACTGTGTTCATTGAGCTGAACAGTGTTGACCATCACTATTCTGTGTGAAAACATTGTTACTAGCTTCAATGTTAGTAGAATTCTCTTTCAGGAAAGTTTCATAGCTCATAAACATTGTTGCTTAGTCACCCTTTCCCAGCAATGAATCTTGTAAAAAGATTTACAGTTTTTCATCCCTTTAAGACACTATCTGATCAGTACTGTCTCAGACATAGTTTATCAAAAGACATCTGTTTCTTAAACCCCTAAGACAAGTAATTAACCATCATTTTGTGTTATTACTTTTACTATGCTTTTTGAAAATAAAAATATTTATATTGGGCTTTACCTGGCAAACATATTATGAAATATTTGGACCCTGAAAATATTTTTTCTGGTTTCAAATATTAGTGCATAGCACAACCAGTTATCTTAAACTTGTTACTGCCTTCAGCAGTACCTAGAATGCATTTTAGTATAGAATACAGCTGCTTCCTTAACCCATTTCACTCAAACACACACATACACACCATCCTTATGGCAATAGCATTCAAAATAAATACTTAAACATAATGTGTAATAAAACAATAAAGAAAATGTGTGTTTATGTCAGTCGTGTTTATATGGAACACAATGAAGTTCAGTTTACAATATAGAATGTGCTACCATGGTATATATATAATTATTATACATTTACATTTACATTCAGCTGTTTAATGTTTAAAATAACATATTCATCAACTTTGCCTCTTCCCACTTCCACCATATCTTGAGTACAAGATTTATGTAATGATAGTATAGAAAGAATTATAGATTTCCTGTAAATATTTCCTATTCTATATTTTATATTCTGAATAGCACAGGGGATTTTTGTACTGTATTTACTCAGGGTATCCCAGATTAAATGCAATATCTTGTTTTCAGTGTAGTCATTATTTTATCCATTTGTACAATGTATTTATCCAGGGTAGCCTAGTCCAGATGTAAAATATTGTTTCCGGTGTGTTCTGATTTTACAATATGCAGAATAATAATGTGTAGATGTAGAATCCCACTCAAAATAAGTTGTCATGTCTTCTGTGAACTACGCAGGCTAAATGAACTGTATAGCAATTGGCAAGAATATTCCAGGAAGAAAGCATTGTGAAAATGTGTGTAAAAGGAAGACCACATTGAAACTGCCTCTCAGTGGATCTGCATTGTGCAAATTCATTAGAAAAAATGGATAAAAGCATGACCACACTGTAAATGACACATCACATCTCATCTGACATATCCTGTAAAAATTCAATATTTAAAATGGGTTAAATGCTTTACCCAAATGATATAAACATTTTAAATATTGGCTTGGCTAGTCTATTCTCATAGGTCTAAACCCACAGGCCCTGCACCATTTTAGTTGCTCTTCATTGCATCATCCCCACCCAGTTAATGTTCTTTCTCAGATGGGGCCTCCAGAACTAGATGCAGTATTGCAGGTGCAGTCCCATTAGTCTCATATACAAGGTTTTCAAAGTAATGTTTTAAGAATCATAGACTTGACAACACTTAAAAGTTTTTCAACCTTTTATTGATTCCCTGACATTTCACTCTGTGCCAGAACTTGTTCACGGGGTTCATTTCCTTCTTTTACTCTAGTTAAAAATATACATAAATTTTATCTTTCCATTCTCAGTTTTTCTTATTTACAAAGTTTCATTAATACATTTATTCTGTACCAACGCATATCAATCCTAAAGTAGTCATCATCATGTTTTCTGTCCTGCTTTTTATTCTTATTTTATACAACAGTCTGTATTAATCCTGTTTGCTGCATTTGCTTCTGTAATTTGAAAAAGAAAATGCAAGACATTTACGGTTGCTGTTACCAACATGTTTGCTGGCAAATTATTCTAATTCTGTGCTGCCTAACAGGCTTGCCACTTTTTACCTTTGCATTGCCATACCTTTGTTTTGGTTTTTAAGCTGCTTAAGGTGGAGACTTTCTGGCATTTGCCCTTTACTATTGAGACATGAAGTGATTCATGCATTTTTTACTTTGCCAGTCAATGGAACTTGCTTAGTATGCAGCTCAGTTTACTTTTTACATTCTTAAATGTTTTGTTAAGTTTTAAGGACTTACCTCCACATTTCTTTTTATCTCTAAATTCTTTAAATTTGTTACTGCACAGTGAAAGGCACTTGTTGCTTCTCCTGTGGGTCTGTGCATTTTTGCCACTTGCCTGTTATGACATCATAAACAGATGCTGAGTGTTTTCGCACATGTGAGCATGTGTGATCCATTGCTATGCAACAGTACACTATTGCATGGTTGGGTGATAGGTTGGGGCACAAAAACAGGCTTGTTCATTTGCCTGGCTTCATTTCAGTTACTACTGTCTGTTTTATGTGTAATGTTGCTTTGCAGGGTGCTGTAATGTCTATCCATGGGGGCTGGTGCAGTAAGCGAAGGATTAGGTTTTAGATCTTTATGTGTCCTTTATGTACTTATGGGTGGGAGGTCAATAGTGATTTGACCTCCAGATATTTTAGTGCTATGAATGCACTTCTGGTCATTTCAGTTTATGCATTTATGAATCTAGTTTCTTTGTAATAGTGACTCAACACTAAGCAGCAATACACTCTCACATGAGTTGTGCAATTGGTAGGGGCAAAAAACAGGTTTGTTCATTTGCCTGGCTTAATTTCTATTGGTGTTAGTCTGTTTAGTGTGTAATCTTGCTTTACGATGTCCTGAGGTGCCAGTCTATGGAGGTTAGTGTTATGGGGATCAGGTTTCAGATTTCCATATGTCCTTATGTATTTATGGATGGGAGGCCAATTGTGATTTGACCTTCCATGTGTACCTTTGGTTGTGCACTTTGTGTTACTATTTAGATTTATTTTACCAGGGTATGATTCCTTAGTACTATGAATGGACTCAAGTACATTTCAGTTATACAAGTTAGTATCTTTTTGTAATGAGTTTGAGTTTGTTCTCTGGTTAGATTCTGATTTTATGGAGAGTGTGTGAAATTTGGAGATTTGGGGCAGTGAAGTTCTATTTCTTCCTTATTGACAACGTGAATATGAATTCTTATTTTTTGCCTTTTTATTTGTCTTAAGATATTCAATTTCTATGAATGTTAACATATCTCTATGTTGTATATAACACTATGTTATGATAGAATCAGTTTGTACTTGTTAAACATGCCTTCACTTTAATATATTTTTGTTGATATAGTTGAATATGGCAGTTTATTTCACTGTTAAATACATTTATGCATCATATATTAGATTTTTTAAGGTATTTGTTACTTGTCCCATATTTTTTACATGCAGTAAACATCTCTATATTTCATACTTAAAAATACACTTATTTTACTCTCAAATGGGAACAGTGAGAATATCTCAGATCTAGAAGTGGGTAGCCGTCTGGGAACAAGTGACCACCAAACAGTGTGGTTCATGATAAACTCAGCTACAGAGTCAAGGCATACAAAAGTGAGGGTACTGGACTTCAGGAGGGCTGACTTTGGCAAGATGGGAGAGTGCCTTAGAAAAGCACTAGAAAACAGGCTAGAAGGAGGGGTGGAGCAACAATGGGGAAACATCAAAACTGCCATCACAGAGGCAACAAGCATTTGTGTGAAGCAAATAAACAAATCAAAATGGAAGAAAAAGCCACTATGGTTCTCAAAAGAGGTGATGGGGAAGGTTAAGGAGAAAATTTTAGAATTCAGGAAGTATAAGGAAGCACAGAAGGAGCAGGACAGAGAACTGTACCAGTTAAGGCAGAAGAAGCAGGGAGGTAAGTCAGAATAGCAAAGGCCCAAACTGAGGAAAAGATAGCCATCTTGGTTAAGAAGGGGGATAAAACGTTTTATAGGTACATCAGGGAGCATATAAAGATAAAGGGAAGGACAGTGAGGCTGAATAGAATGGATGGTGGACAGGCAGAAGGGGACAGTGAAAAAGCAAGGAAACTGAATGAATACTTCTGCTCAGTATTCACAAAAGATGAGGAGGGGGAGGTGCCTAATCCAATTAATAGAAACACTCTGGACAGAGGGGTAAATCCCAGTCTTTTCACTGAAGAAAGGGTTCTGAAAGAACTCCTAAAACGGAAGGTGTGCAAAGCAATGGGGCCTGATGGAATTCATCTGAGAATTCCAAAAGCATTTAGGGGAGAATTAGTGACAGCACTGACGACCCTTTTTAACAAATCATGGGAGGATGGTGTGGTACCTGAGGACTGGAGGAAGGCAGATGTGATTCCCTTTCATAAAAGTGGGGACAAGACAGAGGAAGGAAACTATAGACCTATCAGTTTGACCTCTATGGTTGGGAAAGTGATGGAATCACTTCTGAAGGAAAGCATTGTTGAGTACCTAGAGGTCAGTGAAGCACAGGACCTAAGAAAACATGGGTTCACAGTGGGACGGTCATGTCAGATCAATCTAATTGATTTATCTGATTGGGTGACCAAAGTAGTATAGACAGGGAAGGAGTGTGGATATGGCCTACCTAGACTTTGGCAAGGCATTAGACACAGTCCCACACAAAAGATTAATAATCAAATTAACCAGCCTGGGGTGAATCCCTAATAGTGCATGTAATAACGGCACACTGAAACTTTGGCAACAATTATTTATAGGCTACTTTGACCCACAGGAGATGTGCTCACTGCAATACAATCACACATGTAGCAGCACACTGTAAGCAAAACCACACAGATAATCGGAGTGCTCCCTCACTGAATACTCCTGCACAACCTGCAGGAGACGCTCATTCAAATCATGATAGCAATGACACACATTGGCACAACCAGCACCAGATACCAGCTGCTCCAGTCGAACCTCACTCAACCACTGCTTGTCTTGCAGGCACTCAATCAACCACCAAATAGTAGGGTAGCATGCCCCAAGATGTGTAATGAATCCTCTATGCCATCCTTCAATGGAATTTTTGGTCCTAGCCTGCCCATTCAGTGTGGCCACATAATTCCATAGATCAATGGCAAAAACAGGACGCCTCCTTCCTGACCTACTGACAAGGCAACCCAACCATTTATCCTCATAATAATTGAACAGCAGTTCTAGCAGCTCCTCATTTTCCTGAAAGTACTCCCATTCTCTCATCTCTTCAAATGTGCACACCACATCATCTATTGGCACAAAAGCAAGACCCAATTACATGTACACATGGAGTGCGAAATCAGCATCCTACACATAACATGCATGAATGTCACCACACTGTTGTATCCATCACCAAATGGCTTGAGAATAATGGAAGAAACATCCTTTCACTGTCACTGCAGGAAACACAGATGTAAAGGCATGAAACACTGCCTTTTCAAAGTCCAGCATAACACACTGTGGATGTAGAGTAGCACCCCAACCCTTCAACTTCTGAAATACCCTCTTATATGTAACTGCAGTCCATGAATATATTAGAACATAAACCACGGGTATTACATTCCTACCCCTCAGCACATGTACACTATATAGTTGCTTAAATAATGTGGAACATATTTTGAATGTCCCATCCAGAAACCATTCTTGGCACTCTGAGAGGAAATACAGATTGCATTGGGTAGTGAACATTAGGAATCTGTTAGTCTCGGTATTGCAGTCACAGACTAGGAATTGCTCACCACCAAGGGTAACCTTATACTGATGTGGCATGACGAGCTCTTTGATGTTGTTAGGCAGCACAGTACACACTCTCTCCACTCTCCTTACTTACTGCACAGTCCAAAGAAACAAGGACAACCAGGACAGTCACCCTACTACCATGTCATTAGACGGCAAAGTGTTCTGCATCACAGCCTAGCCAGTGGATTCCATACTGGTCCACGCTCTTTCCTACAAGTCAACCAACACCTGGCAGACTCCTACTTCAGCAGCATCAGCCACATGGTGGTGGCTCTTCTTAACTACAACAACTGCACCCACAATGGTGTGCACTCAAGCTACACAACGAAAATGATGACTCTCCACACACATTGCCAGTAGATCTTGGGATGCACTACCTTGTCACATCAGTACAGGAAACCTTCATGGTTCAAGAGCAGATGCCCCTTCTGACTAATGAGGTACGTGGTCATCATGCAGCACCTAATCATGCAACTGATGGCTTCTTATTCTAGTGGGGGGGCTCTGTTCCCACCCCCCCATGGGGGGCTATGCCTCCCCGGACCCCTTGCTATTTCTAGGATTCCAACACTGAGGGACACATGGACACAGGGGCAGGTTAGCACCTCAGAGTCACCGTTATCAACCTGTCACCATTTAGACAGGGTTTCCCTTATTGCATTTGCCATTCATGCATTGCCATTAATGAATCACCATTTTTACTTCAGTTTAATGACGTGCTATCCCTCTGTTACTTTCTCTTAAACACTATTTTATAGATAAGAGAATTCCACTACATGTGTGGGATGTCCGCTGGCTGTGCTGCCATAAAAAATGTAATGTAAAAGGAAACCAAAAATATAAACCACTTCAAGAAAGGATGAGTAGTCAATACACTTGTAAACAACAAATTGTATCCATGCAACACCTTTTTTTATGTGCCCTTATATTTCCCAGTTTGGGCAGTATTTAATTATCCATTGGAACAAACTCATTTTTATTATGGTGGATTAGTCACTGTCAATATATGAATCCTTTTCTAACAGGTGGAACAAATGGGAAACAAGCACCCTGAATATTTTGTTTGCTGTGACTAAATAGCATATATGGAACTCAAGATGTCTATTCACACCATAATGTAAATATATCAATCAACCTAAATTATCATCATAGATTACCTCTGATTTACAGAGCATTTACTGCTCTGAAGGAAAACATTGACAACTGATTTGTCTACAATCAGAGTGGAGGAATCTGCCTTGGATTATAGACACATATACTTCAATTATATGAGTAATTCCAGGGATCCTAGATGGTGGATTCACTCATGCCCCCCCCCTTTTCTTTTTACCTTTCTCTAGGGCTCATTTTGAAAAAGTACTGCCTTCAATTATTGAAGCTATTAAGTCTTTTGTTTTTCTTTTTTTTTAACCCATACCATCATGTATAGCACTAGTGTGCCAAGGATATATGATACATTATTTGTTTCTATGGGAGGTTACCTCTTATTTTTTTGTTGGTATCCTCAGACCCTCTCTCCTTCATTCTTTTTCCCTTTAAAGTCGGTTGATTGTATTCATGGTATTGTTTGTGATTTGAACACCATTTCCTTCATTTTGCACAGATTAGGGTATACTGTTTTTGTATTATTTGGTGATGTCTTATATTGTATGAGTTTTTCTTCCCTAATATACACCCCTACTCTTGCAGCAGGGGGCACATTGACATCCTGTGCAAATGATGAAGCCTCCAGAGGAGATGGAGAGGAACAGAGATCACCATGATGCCAACAAACAGTACGATGCAATAGGCACTGAAAACATTTTCACACAGAACCACTCACAAACATCTGAAACAAATGTCATTCAATAAATGGATACTACAAGAAAACCTTCAATAAAAAAACATTATTGGAGCAAATGTTTGCAATCGAAAGGACATACATTCTAGAAAAAACAAAGCTGGACATAGTAAAAACAAACATAAATTAAATCTGGACTCACTGTGCAAGCTATGCTACTGCCAGTTAGATGTACAGATGTATTGTATTATGTTACATTTTGTGCGTGTTTAAACTGCCAAAAGGAAAATGGATGACAGCATCACATAGAGAGACAGACTGTATGACCTTCATCTGACCTGAAGGGGAAGTTTGCTGGGCAGGAAGCCAAATTACTTCCAGGGCTGCTCAACAAGGATATTCCAAAATCTAGGTGCCTATAATAAACCCTGCACTTCAAGGGAAATAATTTTGGTTCCAGGAAACTGTTATAGTATATTACATCTTATGAGGTGAAAGGACAGGAATATCGTTTCTAGTAGACCTGTGTGAATTCTCTTACAGGTGTCAACTGTATTACCAGTAAGACAATGAGACATCAAATGCAGCTAGAAAACTGGGGTTTTGAGGAAGTGCAAGAGTGACCTCTACCAGCCTACAAGAGAAGGCCACCCTTGGGAACAGACAGAGTTTTTTCAGGTTGGACCACAGGATTTAAGATCCTCCATGAGCATTTTGAGAATGCTTTACTTTTGGACACTCTTCTGACAAGACAAAACCAAATGTCAGCAGACACTGAGGGCCAGTGGCTGCAAGACAAGGAAAGGGTTATTCAGACTTTATTTATTATTCTGAATTTTCAATTGAATACATACATTAAGGTATAACTTTAGATAACAGTTATAGTGCATTTTCATGTATATTTTCCACTTTTATTTGTGTTATTCTGTGACCAAATTGATAAAATCTTGTATTTGTAAATGTATGATAATTAATTATTTAGTAAAAACATTTGATCTTAAGAAACCTGACTGAGAGAGATTGTTATATTTTGTATGATTATGAGATGCTTCAGTAATAATCTGTGACTAAACTGTTATTGCTAAGGGGTACCATCATAAGCTACCAAATCTAACAAAAGGGAAAGTCTTGGTAAAGATAGGGGGAATACCAAAGTCTCAAGGAAGTGTCTGTGGGGATTTAAACCAGGTTATTGCATGCCTTGTGGGAGAAGGTAGAAACAGGATTACAATGCTACCCCAAAGAGGTTGTAATGCCTGGATCTTCCCCCTTTGTGTAATAACCAAGAAGGGTTCATATTTGTCTACAAGACTTAAGACTAGTATTGTATCCTGATACAGAGTAAAGAGGGGACCCTGGGACATTGTGGCAAGTATTCAGTTGTAAACTAAGTGAGCACTATAGAAGGACACAAAGAAGGTATCCCCTGTTTCCTGCTCCCTGTAAAATATTGCACTTAGCAGTGAGTACTGTGAGCTAAGTGGACCTGATCCTCAGGAGTGGGTTTGTGACATGCATCACCCAAACTTTAAGAGATAAAGCCACCAAAATCTTCTTTTTTGGTATCAAATCAGAATAGCCCAGATTCAAACTCTGTAACAATGGAAACATGTTGATGCCCTCCTAAAGACAAGGAGGAACAATAGACACCTGAAATAACACTACAAAATGTAGGATGAATTTGATCACCTTCATGTAATTGGATTCTTGACCCTGAAATCCCCATGCCTGGGTCTCAAAAAATTTAACCTTCCACGTTATCGGACAGCTGTTTGAAATGCCCACTGGCAGTGATCCTCCACAATTTAACCCGTCAATGTGGATTGAAGTTGCTGCATTCCTGAAGACATCACTGCTCCCTGTCCCTATTGACCACCAGGAGTTGGAGTTGCCCATGGGCAGAGCTCCTACTCAATTCGACCTGCCAACATAGATCGAAGTTGCTGCATTCCTGAAGGTATCACTGCCCACTGACCCTATCGATCACCAGGTACCTGCAATCAGTGACATTCCAATTTTGAATTTGGCACCTTTTGTACCTTGGATGCCTCACTCAGCCTACTGGAGTCCTGTTGCTTTGAGCCAGTAGGTTCCCCACTCTCATCAGTTTAGCCCTGTGTCCAGCTAGACTGCTAATTTCAGCTACTATTCTGCAGGATTTAATTTTTGGCTGCATTTAAAGTTGTAAGAAGCATACTCTGCTTGCAAGCCATGCAAATTAACCTCAGTTGACTCCCTAAGCTATGAGCACTATCTTTAGTTGATTTTAGGCTGACTCACAGCTTTTCTGGCCAGGCTTGAGCATGAGCTAATTGTATCTAATTCTGTGACCATTATTTGTAGCCCAGCTCATTTTTAGGCTGCTTCACAAGCTCAAGCCTGTTGTCTGCTTGTTCCCCCTAGCAAATTTTGCTCCTACCCACTCACAACCTCCCAGTCCCTTATTAAATACACCTCCTCCCCCACAGTAATCTTCATCTTCCCTTCTCAGCAATTCATCATTGGAGAGCTTACCACAGGCAGAACCTCCCCTTAAAGAGATATTTTCTCTTAACACCTTCAGCCAACCTCAACAACCTGACTGTGATTCTGTCCTCTTCTTAGAGATATTCCCAATCTTTTCACAAGGGCAGCATCCTCACACCATTTGTCCTGCTAAATTAACTGGACTAGGACCTACCAATGTGACCATCTTGTGGTCTGTCCCCCATGGGATACAATACATAAATTTCTACTTGGCCTGTCTCTCTTTCAAACTTGAACTTGCCCCACAGCTATTGCCTTTTCACTATACTGTTGGTAATTTTTGGCATACCAACCCTGCCATTTAAAAAAATGGCAATACTTCTACCCCACCCCACCTTTCCAGTGACAGGAGCCAGCTTTGTGTCTATGGCACAGTAACAACATCTGTTCTTGCATACCATGCTGCACCTACTAAGTCAGGTGACCACTGATTAATCAACTACTTGGAGTCATGGAAGATTTACTCCTGCTGGGGTCCTCACATCACATATCCCCAGGTTTCTGTAAGTCATCAGGTCAAAAGGGGTGATCTTCCCATAGAGGCTGTCAAAAGCTCACGAACAAACTCCTGAGGGAATATCTCAGTAGAATAACCGTACTACTATTCTTACTCTTTAGGAACATCCATCCCAAACAAAGCCCTCCTTCAAGGTATGGCACAGGTCAAAATAATGCTGGCTTGCTAACCTTTACATCAACATCTGCAGCCTCCTGGATAAACAGGATCTTGTTCAGGCCTGGGTTGAACAGCTCAACCCAGATGTGCTATCATTAGTAGAAACTTGGCTTTCACCCAATGTCCCTGATGCATTCATCATTGTACCAAGGTACACTGTGGTTCGCCAGGATATAGGTACCAGACGAAGAGGTGGGTGTGCAATTTATATGAGGGACAACCTAAAAACTTTTGCCCTGCAGCTAGCCATCCCAGGGGATAACATGCAAGCAATTACTGGAAAAATTCTTCTTGGGGCTCACAATAAGGCTTTTACTGTCATATCAGCATACATCCCCCCATGACATACTGTTGTGGGTTTTGACACACTCATTGATTGCCTAGGTAATCTGAGTCTCAACTCTGAAGTCATTCCGCTTTGGTGACTTCAATATAAACTGGCTCACCATTAAAACAAATCCTTACAAGGATGCTATCTTGGCACTCCACTTCTCCCAATTTGTTGAAGGTCTCATGCATATAAACTATAGGATGGGCACAAGTACCTTATTAGATTGGGTACTCTTGAACCACCCTGCACATGTAACAGACACCACCGTGCTCTCTGATGGTATGAGTGACCACTCCCCGGTAACTTTCTATTGATCCAATAGGTTTTCCAAACCACCCACCAGAACAATAACTAACAGGTCCCTTCTTCATGGCCACCTTGATTTACTGAAAAACGACCTTCGGCACACTGACTGGTCTGCAATATTTTCACCTAATGATGTTAACTTTGCTCTTGAACCTCATCTCTGATGTCAGTGAAGTGTGTGTGACAAGCACGTCCGTCTTAGAATGTGGAAAGTCAAGAAACATAACAATCCGTGGATCTCCAATGACATTATTGATCTCCTAAATGCCAGGGACCTCCTCTGGCATAAAGCACATTACTCAGGTAATCAGTCTGATGTGCAGTCTTATAAAAAGGCTAGAAATGATTGTACCAGGTCAATCCAGGCCTCAAAACACTCTTACTTTAAAGAAGCCTTGTCTCATGCCTGGAATGATAGCAGGCAATTCTGGAGGAATCTCAATGAAGTCATTGGAAAGGATCCTAAATCAGCCCCTACTACATTTAACATAGATGAGGTCCCTATGTTAGACCCCCAAACCATCTTGAATTCCTTCAACACAGAATTCACTGACCTTGGTGGAGTTCTTCTCCCAGACTTTTTCAGCCCTACTTCTCCCACTGCTGGACTTAACAATCCTGTCTAGCCCCTACCCATTTGACTTTCTATTTTATAACTATCACTCTTAAAGAAGCCAGGAAGTATCTCCTAAAGGTGTTAGGTAAAGGTTGATACAGTGGAGATATCTTGGACCTCAAGTTTGTCAGTCTTACCCTAGAGGAGCTACTGGCACCCCTTACACATATAATTAACCTTTCCCTAAGATTTTCCCACTTTCCTAAAAACTGTGAATCTGTGGTAGTGACACCGGTCCATAAGGGTGGCGACCATGCCTCTTATGGTAACTACCAACCTAATTACATCCTACCTCCACTATCCAAAGCCCTTGAGAAAATTGTCTCGGACCAGCTGGTTGAATACCTGGAAAGGTATCAACTTCTATGCTCCCAGAACATGGATTTAGGGCTGCACACAGCATCATCACTGCCCTGTTTGATTTCATGGGCTACATTCATAATTCCCTGAATCAGGGTCAGGTGGTAGGTGCTGCATACATTGACTTAACCAAGGCATTCAACATGGTTAGCCATGCCCCCATGGTGGAGTAACTTTCTATCCTTGCTCTTTCCCCTGATGCCGTTGCTTGATTCAGGAGCTACCTTCTGAATAGATTGCAACAAATAAAGATTGTCAACTTCCTCTCGAATAGCAAACCTGTCAAGTCAGAAGTCCCACAAGGATCATTTCTGGGTTCCCTCCTGTTCAGTGTCTTTCTGAATTTGCTTCCCCGCTCCTGCTGGGGATACATCCTTCTCTATGTAAACGATGCGGTCCTCTTTACTAGTGCTACTGATCCCAAGGTAGTTGAATATAAGTTCCAACAAAACTTTGCTGCAGTAGAGAGTTGCTTTAAGAATCATAAATTAGTCCTGAACTATAAAAAGACAAAAACCATGCTGTTTGCAACTGCCCAAAGCAAGCACAGATACTACCCACTCACTATCCAAAATGATACTGGAGCATCACTGAAGCTAGCACCTAATTTTAAATATCTAGCGATCATGGTTGATTGTATATTCTCTTATGCCAGGCATATAGATAATTTATCCAAAGCCATCAACGTGTGAATTGGGCTCCTGTACAGACATAGGCATAGTCTGACTCCCAAAGCCCTCAGCACAGCTATACATAGTTTGTTGGTCTCACTTGTTACAATAGCACTAAATAAGGCCTGCCAGCTCCTCACAGGTGCAGGGCATCTAGCCCACACCTGTGACCTATATGCACAGACAAACTTACTTCAGTTCAATGATAGACTTCGATACCAAATCTGTCTCCTAGCTAAGAAGATTATCTTTGGGTTGATGCCTCTTGGGATTCAGGAGATTCTTACCCCTAATGCCAACTTACATCAAACCAGAGGCTCAGTCTGACAATATTTCAAGATCCCTCAATGCCGTACCTCCCAGGGTCAAAGGTCTTTTGCCTACTGAGCCCTGCTCTGGTTCAACTTGCTTACTATTGACTTCTCATCTGCTGCTACCTTAGAAGCCTTCAAACAGAAGCTTAAACTCTGACTTGTCTCTGACTCCGCATGTGACTGCACCCACTAACTGCTCACACAAACTTGCCCCAGGTGATTTTGGCACAGCTCCTGTGACTTATGTCTACTCTCCTTTGCAGTTAAGCAACCTGACGAGACCCCTGGGTTGACTTACGTTCTCTTCTGCGCCAGACCACCTATCGCTGCCACCACTGCTCTGTCTGTCATTATCCAATATTCTCACTCCCTGTAACTGCACTTAGTTATTGGACATATTTTTTACAATGCTCTTAAGCCACCATACAGTTTCACCGTATGTAATGACTCTTGCTCTTAAGTAAATTTGTAGCAGTGTAATAGTGTCATTCTTATTGCTGTACTGCCAGTCTATTGTTTTCATTCCTTTGTTTGTGTTCTTGTTATCATCTTGATTGTTGATGTGGAACTTATGTAAAGAGTTTTGCTCAAAAGTATTATCTGAATAAAGAATAAATAAAACTAAATAAATAAATAAAAAAATCTCTGTGACAAACCCATACCAAAGGACGCAGAGCCGAGGATCAAATCTGCATCTACTTAGGGCTAAAACATTTCAGTTATGCCCTCTTATTTTCCCTTAGAGAATATGGGAGAAGTTTTCTTTGAAGCCTTTACAGACTTGTCCCAAGCTAAAACAGATATGGCTAGTGTTAATACTACTTGAGAGCTGAATGACATTTCTAACTAACAGTGTACAAACACTATTTCTCCTAATTTTGCTTATGCCAGTCTCTTTCAAAAAACTTTCTTTCTGGACACATTTATTCCAGTCACAAAAAGCTGCACCCTAAACTGGATGCTTTATACCGAAATCATGGTTATATTCCTCTACTGGTTCACCGTGCTCTGGTGCAGAAAATGATCCTTCTTATTTTTGACTGTGGTGATGTAGTCTACACTGCTGCTCCCAAATCTTCCCTAATTAGGTTAGACTTTCTTTTCCATTTGTCCTGCCATTTTGATCTTCATAGTCCTCCCCATAGCCATCACTGCACCCTTTACCAATCTCTCTCTCTCTCCCTTCCCTAGCCCACAGGTGCCATATCCACTCTGTCAACTTTCTTGCCAAATTTTGTTTTCACTCCCTCCCACCCTATCTCTTCTCCTTTATTTCTCTCAAACTATCTTCTTCTAATTCACTCAGAAACTGTGACCACTGCACTTTAACCATCCTGCCCAGGACTACCTTGGTTGGTCAGGCTGCATTCTCACACCATTTCCCAAATATTTGGAAGGCCATCCATCATACTGCAACCTCCCATATCCTCAATTCCCTCCTCAAGGATCATTTCACCCCTTCCTGTAGATGTGTTTAATGTTTAATTTTTATCCTTACCATATTTTCCTCTGCACTTGTTTACAGATTAATAACTCTCCTATTTAAATTATGAAACTGTTTGTTTTTGTTTTTATTAGTCTCCTAGCACCTTTATCGTTATTGTCATTGTTTATTGTAATGTATTGCTGTCCATTTTGCTCATACTGTGTATGTTTGCAATCTATTTCTGTTATGCACTATTGCAACTTTTGCTGCTGTACTTACTGTGTAAGTTTGTATTCTATTTCTGTTATGCACTGTTTCGACTTTTCCTGCTGTACTGCTGTGTATCCCTTTCCTCTCTCCCCCAGGATGCATCTGGAAATAAGCATGTCTACTGAGTATGTCTTTCCTGGTGAAACCTTTACATAAGTAAAGAAAACCACTTGAACAAGCCAAAAGCAGACATGCAGTCGCACCAGATTAGTTTTATGTAGGGAAAACATTAATAAAGCAAGCATTGGGCTTTTCTCCTTCTGAAGTATATGCCCTAATTCATGCTCCAGGGGATAGCACCTACAATATAAGTTTCTGATCAACCATTTTACTAGATAGATTTGGGACTATGTTTGCCTCCCAGTAGAATACCCCTTTATGGACTTATTTCCAGGCTATACCCCTCACCAAACCTACTTTAAGCAGGTCACTATTTCATTTTGGAATGAAGGCATCAACATAGCAGGCATTGCATATTGGCTAGAAAAAAAAGTGATATTCAGGGAATTCCGGACCTCATTATAGATGGGGAAGGATTTTGGACTGGGGGATTGAAAAATTTGTGTCAGACTGAAACAGGATGATAAACTAATTCAACATCTGCCTAACTGTTTTTATCTAGGCAGAGACAAGGGGATTCTCTTCTACCAGGGTCAACCTTGAACTAGTTACAAATGTGGATCAAAATGACATACTGTATGAGAAACACTTTCGAAGTTTTGAAATGCATATAATGTGGTACAGTGGGACACTTTGGGTTTCACTGTACCTCCACCCCTAAATACAACCTTTGAGATGAAGGAGGACATATATTATTCTTGACATGCCCTTGGCCTGCACATAACACAGAAAGTGCTGATTATGGAGAGCAAGACTATCATATTAATAAAATGGCAAAAGTGGCCCACCCACAACCCACTCGCACCATTGCTCCAGTTCCCATGAAAAACTGCCTGACCAACACCTCCAACACCCCGCCAGACAATTAGGAGGAAGTGGTGTTTGTATTTCCTACTACTTTGGTTCCCCAAGACCTAATGCTATTTTCAAGTAAGACCAGCACAGAAAGACAGATCCCCCCAACTCTGAGAAACTGGGATTTCAGAAAGTCCTGAAAAGGTAGCAGAAAAAAAGTGACAAGTGAGAAACACTGCTAACGGAACAGATTCCATCACAGAATACATTTTCCACATTACAATTGGGGGACACAAAAATGGAAAATGACATCCGTATGCATCAGGGCATTCTTCACAAGTTGAGGGTATCTCAGAAGGGGAAGAACAGCTGCAAAAACTGAAAATTGATCCCAGAATAAATAAGATGGGAACTATATTGAGTTTAAAAAATAAGCCATCTACTTAGTACATGATTATGGAAAACTCTGACCTTTTAATAGCTTCCTTGAATATAAATAGACTCAAGTCAGACAAAAAGAGAAAAACTACTTATTCATTGTTCACAAACTGTTAATATGACCTTTTTTTTTTCCAGGACACTAGATTGTTTACCACTTATGAAATTCAAAAAGTAAGTACTGAATGGCTGTGGGATTCCACACACTGGTCTAATGGGGAAGATGCATGCAGTCAGTTTGAAGTTTATGTTAACAACCCTAATATCAAAATTGGGGAGGCACTGTAGTTCAGTCATTTAAGGCTCTGATCTGCAAACCTGGAGACCTAGGTTTGAATCCCACAGCCCCCATTTGCATACTGTGTGACCCTGAACAAGTCACTTAACTTCTCTGTGCTCCCAGGTCACACCTACAAACAAGCTTTCAGCTTAGTGTGCTACTCCTGGTTAAACAAGTGAAAGAAAAATCACACATACAATAGAAATTTCTCCAGGAAGGGCAAGGTTAATAATCAAGAAAACATTTCTGCATTAAAGAAGGATTTGGAAAAATTAACACTTTGGGCAAATGAAAATCATATGCAGTTTAATCAAGACAAATGTTTAGTAGTGCATTTCGGTGTAAATAATCCAAAAATGATATATTATATAAATGGACTATCACTTCACTCATCAAATTGTGAAAAAGATTTAGGGATATATGTTAATAATAAACTTACATCAAATGATCACTGTGTTAGAACTGCTTCCATGACTAACAGACTTTTGAGGCAAATAAAATGCACTTTTGTTAATCACACTGAACAATGCCTTATTCCATTGTATAGGGCAAACATTAGACCGTATTTAGACTATGGCTCCCCTTTCTGGAATCCAAACCAAAATAAAGACATAGCAATTCTTGAACAGGTTCAAAGGAGAGTAACTAGAATGATTCCAAGATTAACAAACTTAGATTATCAGAACAGATTAAAAGCTACTGGTCTCTTCTCTCTTCAAACTAGAAGATTAAGAGGTGATATGCTTATGGTTTTTAATTTAATAAATTCACCAGATCTATTGGAAAAATGTGATCTAACACTCTCCAAAAGGAGACATGTTCCGAGACTGCATAATAAACAACTTGAAGTAACAACTTATGAAACCAGCAAAAGGGGAAACTTTTTTCCAATAAGAGCATCCATTGTACGGAACACCTTGCCACAAGAATTGGTAGAGGCAACTATTGCCACTGTCTTTAAAAACAAATTAGATGTTTGGTTGAGGGATAATAGATAAATAATGTCCCACATAATGTGGGGAACAGTCTCAATGGGCTCTGGCCTTCTTCTGTTCTTTTATACCAAGTAATACCAAGTAATAATAATGGACATTTCCTTAAAAGGTCAAGTACTTAATCTATACGCACCACAAATCAAACTAGGTTGTGTAGACATAATAAAACTTATACCATTTTACCTCAACAAACATTGTATTTGGTGGTGACTTTAAGTGTAGTAGATTACACAGAGAAAGAGGCCTACAGACTGAGAAAACCTTTTGTGATGCCTCATTTTTAAACAAACTGCTACAGCAAACAAGACTAATTGCCTTGTTCCATCAGTATCATACTAACACCCAGCACACATATTTTAGAGGGAAAACAGCAACCAGAATTGATTATTGGTTCATATCACAGAGTCTTCCAGTAATGCACTCTGCAGTTTTTTCCAGTAGCCACATCTGACCATGGTCTTATGCATGTGAAAATCTCTACCTCCCCAGAGTACACAGCTGGAAGGGGAAATTGAAGACTTAATATCAGCCAGTTAGATGAGAAAGAAATCACGCAAGGTCTCACTCATATAATACAAGCCAAGAAATCTGTTGTTTCTTACATGACTCTCCAATAAATCGGTTGGAACAAAGTAAAACTGATTTTATCTCTTTTTGTGTTGCTTGCTTTCAGCAGTTAGGGAGAATGCCTAAATGCATCAGGAAATTCAGGCCACGTCACCATGCAATCAGATGTTTTGGTGCATTACAAGCTACCAAACAGCTGACTTGGTGGTGTTCCCATGGAGACAACTTCTCCGTCAGCCTCTCACAGTCCTCAGGAAGCTGACTGAAAGCCATTGCCCACCATCCAGTGTGCCTTCCTGGTGAAACATTTCAGTAAATAAACAGGAAGCCAACCGGGGGTGCCCAATCCCCCTGTTGCCATACACCCTACCCGGTTTACCCACAGGGTAGCCCAATTCCTGTTGGCTTGATGCCCCCCATTTGTTGTGTGCCGAGGGGGTGCCCAATCCCCCTCAGCTAATGCACACTCAGCCCCAAGCACAAACACAGTGTATGGCCGATGGGGTGCCCAGTCCCCGTTGGCTCCAGAACCCCCCAGAAAAGAAGTACCCAGGTGTGCCGGCATGCTGAGAGTCCACCCCAGCATGCAAAAAAGTGTCCCACATCATCTATTTATTTGTAAAACCTGTAAAAACAGAAAATGGTCCCTCACAGTCTTTCGTGCTCCCCTTCCCCAACCCACATCCACCCACTGTGCACCCCCCTCACCCTCACCCCATACTTAGCTCTGGAGTCCAGCGCAATGATCTTTGGTGGACCAGGAACATGTCTGCACTCTTCAAAGCTGACTGCGAACTGAAGAAATGCCGGTAAGCTGTATAATGGTATAAATGTTTTTTGCTTCAACTTTGGTGCATATCTCGCCCATTTTTGGAAATTGTTTCATCAAATTTTCAACATGGGGTTCTTGGGACCCCACCTCATGGACTCAGTCACTGTCATTTTGTTATTCAGTCCCGAAAGGTGATTTTGTGGTCACTGCATGGAACCACCTTTTGGAACTGATTAATGAAATGACAGTGTCACAGTTTATGAAGTAGGCCCCCAAAAACCCATGTTGAAAATTTGGTGAAAAAATTCCCAAAGATGACTGTTTTATGAGCATGCATTGCGCAGTTCCTACACACACTCGTAACTTCGAACATTTTTTTATTTTCACTCCAGATTTTCAACATTGCCATTTTACCACACCTTCTTATGAACAGTACAGCTGTCATTTTTCACATCTCTCTTGAAATGTGTTTTCGCACATGTAGCGCACAATGGCATGATTGGTGTGCAAAATCAATGTTCAGGACAGATTAGGAATATCACAGTGACAAAGTTCATGAGGTAGGCCCCTAAAACCTCTATGTTGAAAATTTGGTGAGAAAATTCTCCAAAATGACTGTTTTATGAGTGTGCATTGCACAGTTCCTATGCACGCTCATAACTTTGAGCATTTTTAATATTTTCACTCCAGATTTTCAGCATTGCCATGTTACCACACCTCCTTATGAACAGTACAACTGTAAGTTTTCACACCTCACCCGAAATGTGTTTTCGCACATGTAGGGCACAGTGGCATGGTCGGGTGTGTGAAATTAATGTTCAGGACAGATTAAGAAAATCACAGTGACACTGTTCATGAGCAGAGGTCTTAAACTGGCTATGTGGAAAATTTAGTGACTAAAGTCCATAAAATGACTATGTTACGGGTGTCCATTGTGCAATTTCCATGCACCCTCGTAAGTTCACAAATTCATAATCTTTTCTGTCTAGATTTTCAACATTGGCATTTTTCCACACCTTCTTATGAACAGTACTGCTGTCATTTTTCACACCCTGGCCAAAATGTGTTTTCACACTTCCAGTGCAGAATAGCATGGTCACTGTGGGAAATCAGTGTTCGGGATAGATTAAGAAAATAACTGTAACTCCCTTCATGAGTGGAGGTCCCAAAATGCCTATGATGAAAATCTGCTGTAAAAAATCCCAAACTAATTACACTACTGGTGCGCGTTACGCAGTTTCTACGCACACTCATGACTCGACCAGTTTGTTTATATTTTCACTCCAGATTTTCAGCATTGCCATTTTCTACATCTCCTCATGAACAGTACAGCTGTCATTTTTCACATCCTGTTCGAAATGTATTTTTGCACCTGTGGCACCAAATGGTGCAGTCACTGTGCAAAATCACCTTTCGGCTAACGAACTGATAGTGTCACTGTTCATGCGGTAAGATCACAAAAAACCCATGTTGAAAACATGGAGTAAAAATACCAAGAAATCTCCAGGGTGTTAGGGTTTTCGACCATAACACCTTACCCTGTAGGGACTGACAGGCGTCAGGGGTGTGACTTGGGATTGTCAACAGTAATGCTCATGTGATTCCACACCCACCCTACAGCCAGTGGCAGACATCGAGGTGCGCCTTGGACCCTTTGACCCCAGAGTTCACCCCATTCTCCTGTACTGCACCCATTTCAATGTATTTCCTTATGGAGTGAGGTGAGTGTAAAGCCCGAATATTTCAAAGCACACCTCGTGTCTGCAGGGTAGGGTGAGGTGAAATGTCATGACTGTTATGGGTGATGACCCAAAGGCACACACCAATGCCTGTCCATCTCTGCAGGGTGGGGGTGGAGTTGGCATCAGTTCAATAATTCACTGCCATTCCTATACTGCATCTGTCTAACTACTGCACTTCCACTGCTAATGACAGCAAGCAACGCTTGGCATTGACAAATGCTTGTTTGAAATTGATAGGCAAATGTGATGAGCAACATAAGAATATTAAATATACTCTGATAAACCAATTATGCTGTTTTTTTTTCCTTATAAAGAGAAAAGTTCAGAGGACTATTCCTCCCAATTCATGGACATAAAGCAAGAAAAGGTACAGTATCAATATAATAGGATACAATTCCTTGAATCTGAACAGAGATTCAGCACAGACAGTACACAATTCCAAGGTTAATCCATTGGAAAGTTTTTGAAGTACAGGGAACAAGGGAATACAAGGTAATACAAAAGGCAGTAGAAAAACATATTCCTACATTATCTGGAGACCCATCCTCAGAAATTACTCAATCACAAGACTGACTACAATCCTGTAATTTACCAAAAATATAATCCATTGATGCTACATTTCTGACCAAGCCAATTACAATACATGACATTAAATCAGTGTTTTCAAATTAAACAACTGGGATGGCCCCTGAAATAGAGAGTTTACCACATACATATTTTTTGTCATAAAAGATTTTTACTGATTAAAAAAAAAACCATCAATACAACAGTACAGCAAATCAACCATGATGTATAAAGACAACACTAGTTGAACAACTTCCTAACAATGGCCAGACTGCTGTTATACTGTAGTATGTGTTAATACATCCACCAGAGCCACTAGCTGCTGAAAACAAGTGGTTTCACACATCTTCAGCTGAGCGAGAGTAGTGAAGCAAATCTGAGATGTTCTGGATCAAGCTGAAGGCAAACAAAACCTCTCGTTTTCAGCAATGAGTGGTGATGGGGACGTATTCATATATTATTGATCGAGAGCGATCAATAACATATTTAAAAAAAAAACTACTTCCCAGAACGTGCCCATTTCCAGGGCATCTGCGCGTGAGATGCTCTTCACAGAATGAATGTATCATATGCAGGGGAACGGAGCACTCTGATTGGTCGGGAGAGCTCCCTTGATCTATAATACATTTTTCACTACTTAGAATTGTAACTAGAACTGTGATAAAAATGATTTGTAAACTTAATTATAAATGTGGCACACTGTGGCTCTCTGGGGGTTGTATGGAAGAATATCTAATAGAGGAAAGTACATAAGAGAGGCAAGGGAAAAACATAGGGAATCAGATATACTGTATCTGACCAATGAGAACATAAGGAATATTCTTTTCCTAGGGGAGGTAGGAAAAACATATATTTAATCTGCTATAACGCTTTATTGGTGCTAGCTTCCTGCATATAGGCCCAGTTTGGGTCATGGGCCCTACTATGAGCCCTGTTTAAGTGCCATATAAGTGGTGGCTGTAATAGGATGCTATCACATTCAAGAGGGGGGGTTGCCAGGTGGTGTTGAGGGAACTGAGCAGAGATGTAAGTTCAGATATGCTCCTCATTTCTTGGTATATTTGTTCAATTGGTTCAGGCCTGCATACGAGAGGTGTTCAAAGACCACTAGTCTCACTGCTGCTGAATGCCAGGCCAGGAGGGAAGATAAGCTAGGTATAAGTCATCTCATTAAGATAGTGCACTTGGCTTCCAATATAACTGTAGCCAGTCAGTTCCTTGTACATGCTGGTAGAGGGATCAACTGTCCAGTGTCCCCCAGCAGTATAAAAACTGGGGATGCTGGGATGGGGATCCCCACCACTTTGGACCAGTCCCTAAGCACCAAAGACCAGTATGGCCCTAGCACTGGGCATTGCCACATTATATGCAGTAGGCCAGCTTTCTCATTCTGGCATCACCAGCATTGGGCATACAGTAACAGGCCCATCCTGTGCAGTGCCTCCAGGGTATGGTACCTCCTCAGCAACAGCTTTAGTTGTATAAACTGACTTTTTGTATCCTTGTAAGTCAGTTGGGCACTACGTAAGCAATGGTACCAAGTGCTTGGGGAGATGACCTCCTGGATGTCTTGCACCCATTTGACTGGGCAGCTATCTGTGGAGTAGGGCTGAGAGTTCCCTGAGCATGTGATAAAGCCATACCACTACCCCTTTGCTTTTACCAGGTTTATGGATGGACTACCACATACATTCTATAAAAACATACCCTTACTTACTAAACAAATTAACAAAACTTTATAACTCTATGATAACACAAGAAGTTATTCTTAGAAAAGTATAAAGGTTTATTAACACTTCTGTATAAAAAGGGAGAAAAGGAACTTTTATTCTACTGAATACCTATCATTCTGTTGAATTCTAATTTTATATCCTAAAAAAATTGTAAGTAATAGATGAACCCGCATATTAAATTCTGTTATACAGCCATCTCTGGTTTGCTCACTTTCCGGTAGGAAAATAATTGGATATCTTAATACTACTGAGAGAGATCATGGAAAAAGGCACAAATAAAGAACTGACTGGTTATTTGCTTAGCCTAGGCCAATTAAAAGCATTTGACAGGGCGTCTCATAACAATCTGTGGCAATGCATGCAAGCATACGGAATTCCACTGTGCTTTATTTTTAGGTTTCAACTATGTTATAAAGAAGCTTGTGTATCACCATGCATTAATGGATGGAATGGTAATCCATGACAGATTAGAAATGGTGTCAGACAAGGGTGTCTCCTTAGCCCCATACAGTACACATTCGCTCTCAACCCACTTATACAAAAATTAAAACATACCACCTCAATAATAGGATTATCAGGGCCAGATATTCAAAGGTTAGCGCAGGGTGCAAATCCATTGCATTGGACTAGCGCCAAATTTGCATCCAACTGCTGTATTGAAAAGGACATTTAGCACCGGTGCTAGGTGATAGCGCTGATGCTAAATTATAATATATGCAAGGGAGGGACTGAAGGGAGGGGCCCTGAATGCCGGTGCACCGGCATACTCAAAAGTATAGTGCTGCGCTACAGGCATTAGAGCAACCTGTAGTGCGGCACTGAATATTGCTTAGTAAAGGCAGGCGTTAATGTACCAGTGGTAATGTAGGGGTGGTGCCCCCATCCCAAAGCACAATTCTCGATCCCTGGTATCCGCCCCATGACATCATTTCCCTGGTAGTCTAGTGTCCCCCCACGCCCAGTACATATCCCGACCCCATTATAAATAAATATTAAGTCATTTTCCTGGTAGTCTAGTGGTCCCCCACCCCCCCAGCAGGTATCCTAACCCCCCATTTGAATCAAAAGAAATCCATTTCCCTGGTAGTCTAGTGGTCCCCACCCCAGCATGTATCCTGACCCCTGTTATAAATAAATATTAAGTCATTTTCCTGGTAGTCTAGTGGTCCCCCCACCCCTCAGCACATATCCTGACCCCCAATTTCAAATCAAAATAAATCTGTTTCCTTGGTAGTCTAGTGATCCCACCACCCCAGCATATCTTGACCCTGATTTTGAATCAAAATAAATATTTCTCTGTAAATCAGTGGTTCCACAGCAGTGACACCCCACCCATCCAAAAGTGGTACTGCTCCTTTCTACCTTAGTCGGTGACTGGCCATGGTGGTGAGAGGAAGGCTGAGCCGGTCGCCGGCTCTGTTCTGGGACACTTTTTGGGTAGGTGGGGTGTCACTGCTGGGTGGAGGGGCCACTAGACTACCAGGGAAATGATTTATTTTGACTTAAAACAGGGGTTAGGATACGTGAATGGGGTGGGGGGACCACAAGACTACCAGGGAAATGTATTACTTTTTATTTAAAATAGGGATCGGGATATGTGCTGGGGGTGGGAGAACCACTAGACCACCAGGAAAAGCCTTTATTGTTGCATTCAATGGGGGTCAGGATTCATGCTGGGGGGGTGGTGGGACCACTAGACTACCAGGGATAAATAGGTGTTGTACATGTACCGGGGGTCGGGATTCATGCTGGAGTGGGGAAGGGGGACCACTGGACTACCAGTGAATGGAACCATTACACATGAGAACAGGGACCATGATGGCTGGGAAGGGCTGCCTGGCCCAGCCTGTCTGCCCAGGTCCCTATATACTGGATGGCTGTGCTGCACAGCCCAGTGAAACTACAGCTGACATCCCATCCACCCCAGCAGGTTTGCCTTATGCCTGCGCCATGCATACTTGTGTTCCACCCACACCTGCTGTGGGCTGCCTCTGTTGATGTGAGGTGGGGCATCATCCAGGGCACATGTGGCCACTGGTAGTGTGTGTGTGTGTGTGTAGCTATATATATATATATATACTGTATATATGCATGTGTCTCTGTATCTATCTGTAGTTATAGATCGCTACAGATCTATATATATATATATATATATATATATAGATAGATAGATAGATAGATAGATATATATATTCATGGCAAAACTATCAGTTTAATACATCAGTCAGGGTTGATACAGTGACAAAAGTGAGAAATTTGATGTTAGGCTGGAACCTCCATTGAACCACCTGTTCGCTCACTGCGCCAGCACCGGGTGCATTGGGGTTGTTGGCTCCTAACTCTCACCTCATCAACATGTATAAACAAGCTGAGGTGGTGAACTATAGAGAATGGGTGAGAGTTAGGACCGATGACTCCAACGATACCCGATGCCGCTGGGGGTGGGGTAAAAGGGGTTTCAACCCTAACATTGAATTTCTTCTCTTTTGTCACTGTGGAACAACCCTAACTGATGCATTAAACAGAGTTTTTTGCCATGAATTTCCCTTCTTTTTGAGAATAAAATAGTGAATGATGCCATAGTCATACCTATATATAAAAGCAGAAGCAAAACCCTACCTTCAAATTACAGACCAATAAGCTTGATTTCTGTTATAGGGAAAGTTTTGGAAGGACTAATTTTACTCAGACTAGATCAGCACATAAAAATAATAATTTACAAGACATTACACAACATGGATTTACTAGGGGCAGATCATGTTTAACAAACCATTTACAGTTTTTTGAAAATGTTAGTGCAGCTCTGGATGTGGGTCTTCCAGTAGACAAAGCATTTTTAGATCTTGCAAAAGCACTCGATAATGTCTCACATAAAATTCTTATGGAACATATGGTAAAGTTGAAATTTCTGTATATCTTAATAAATTGGATATAATCCTGGCTACATAATCGCTGGCAATGTATGTCAATAAAGGGATTTAGGTTATCATGGGCAGTAGTGACAAGTGGGGTTCCGCAGAGCTCAGTGTTGGGCCCAGTATTGTTTAACATCCTGTTAACATCAATGCAGTCATCTAAAAATATTTGGATGTCTAAGTATGCAGATGACTGCAAGATAGGTTGCATTGTCAATTCCATTGAGGCAATAAAAAACTTTCAAAATGAGTTAGCTGCACAAGAACTATGGGCACAGACTAACAGAATGATGTTTAATGAACATAAGTGTAAAGTAATGCATTTGGGACATAACAAAAAGGATAGATATGTACTAAACAATGTTATAGTATGTGAAACAGAAAATGAAAAGGATTTAGGAATACACATAGATAACAAGATCAATTTCGGAAACAATACAATCTTGAAAGTTGAGAAATGTCAAAAAAGAATAGGTTGCATCCTAAAAAACATTAAAAGTAGACAACCTTGAGTTATATTACCACTTTATACTAGTTTAGTGAGATCCCATTTGGACTACTGTGCACCTCTTTCTGTACCTAATACAATAAGAGGTAAGACACAAATAGAAGGAGTACAAAGAAAAATAACTAAAAGAATTCTAGGTATGGCAGACAAAAACTATGGGGAAAGACCGAAACTCTTAAACTTATATTCCATGAAATACAGGCAACTTCGTGGAGATCTCTGTTTGACCTATAATGCCATAAGAGAACCAGGACTAACCAACACCCTGGGTTTAGAAATTAGTTGTAATAAAACACAAACAAGATCGCATAATCTTAAACTTAAAGGTGTTAACTGTAGAACAAAAAAGAGAAGCCAGTGGTTCACTCAAAGAATAGTTAATATATGGAACACACTACCAACCACAATAGTTGAGAGTAAGACTATGGACACATTTAAAAACCAGTTAGACCAATACATGGGAAACTCTAAATTTGAATATATAAAAAAACAATACCACCCTTGGGTGGTGAGCTCATATAAAGGCTATGCCTCCTGAGCTTGTATACAACTATGATACTATGATCCTATGAATGAAATGAAGTGGTGGGAGCATGGGCCCTTTGGGCCCCGCGCTCCCACCACATGATTTTTACTGAAATAGGAATGGTAATGACAAGGGAAATGCAAGCACAAATGGTAATGCACATGGTGGTGGAAACGTAAATAGTAACACAAACGGTAACAGAAACGCAAGCGCAAAGTGACGCCAAAGTGAACTGTAATGCAAACAAAGATGCAAACTCAATTGCATAGAGAAATGCAACTGGTAATGTGCATGGTCATGGTACTGCAATTGGAAATGCAAATGGTAATGGTAACAGCAAGAGTGATGCCAAAGAGAACAGAAAAGGAAACAGAAATGCAAGCGCATACGGAAACACAAACCGTAACACGCACAGCCACGGTACCACAATCCGAAATGCAAATGGTAACGGTAACAGCAACAATAACACCAAAGGAAACAGAAAGACAAATGCAAGCACATATGGAAATGCAAACCATAATGTGCATGGGCACGGTAACACAATTGGAAACTCAAATGGTAATGGTAACAGCAACGATGATGCTAAACAAAAGAGAAATGCAAATGGAAGGGTGGCTGGAAACACAAATGGCAATGCGCACGGTGATGCAAACCAAAACACAAAGACAAACAGTAGTGGAGATGCAAATGGTAACAGTAACGCAAACACAAGCGCAAACAAAAACGCAAAGGGTAACATACACGGTGGCTTACACGGGAACACTAATGCAAACTGGTATGGAAACGCAAGTGGGAACGCTAAGGGTAACAGTAATGGAAGCACACACCCTGTTTTTGCGTAACAGTTGCATAGAGAAACACAGTGAGTACAAAGAATGTATGCATAATAATGGGCTTCGGACCAGAAAATGAGCTGTTGGAATACTAAATTTGCTTATAGGTCAGGAATCATACGCTGTAGAAAAAAAATGTATATTTTATATGATTCATGACTTTCCTGCCCATGTTTGCACTGCATGCTTAGCCTCCTAGGGGCTATGCATTTTTCCAATAAAAATTCCGTATCTCGCACCGTTTCCGAGATATGGGCCCCGAGAAGTGCGGCGGTCTCCCCAATGTTAGTCTAAGGGAAAAAGCATCAAATTTGGAGTAACGTAACTTGGTATCCCTTTAATATTTTGTCACTAAACCAACAGAAGGCACATCTGTGAGATGTTGGCTTGCTTCCTTCAAAATTTCAGCCCAAAAGACCAAACCATTCTTTTGCAACAGGGTGGCAAACAATTCCTGTCAATTTGTCCATAGTATTGAAAAGTAGTGTCGTGATTTGTAACACTTTTTGCAAAAAAGGGCATCAGTGTCGCAAGTGCGACACTACTTTTCCCAAAAATTTGAAAAACATATTTCTGGGGAGTTTAACCCCAAAATAAAGACATGGCTAGCATCCTCAGAGCTCGACCAGGTAAACACAAAAAGAATGATGTCCCTAGATGGTCCCAATTTTAAATGCCAAGCATTTCTGTGACCAGTAACTGAAAACAAAATGGCAGATTTGTGACAATACAGAGGTCGTTTGTGACTTTAAAAAGTGCATTGGTGACACTGTCAAACTTTTTGTTAACTTTTCCCATTGGCTATAATGGGAAACTTGTTTTTTGAATAACTTTTGAACTGTTCAATATTTTCGTATATTCACAAAATCTTCAAAAGGCACTCTAGGGATCCTGGCCGCACTTTCCTGTAGTTTTCAGACCTGTCACTTAAACTGTGCAACCTGTAGGCATGAGCAAAGAATGCACAAAAAAACTTAAATGTGCCCCGCAATGTTGCTTAATAACTCCACAGCCGTATATCTGACCAGTACGAAAGTTGGCAGATCCCAAGATCTATGGTTATGCCCCATGTCTACCATATTTCAGGCAAGTCTGTTGAACAGTGGCAAAGTTATTATGGTGCAAAGTTTCACCATTTAACCTTAAATGGGGTACTCAACCCTAACTATGGTAGCACTACCATGCTACCATTATATATATATATATATATATATATATGTGTGTGTGTGTGTGTGTGTGTGTGTGTAGATCATTATGTACTGCTTGCAGTGCTGCATAGGTATGTTGTATGCACTGCTTGTACCTGCCAGCACACAGTTCCTGCTGCTTCCAGCCTGCCCTTATATTCCAACCAACAGGAGATGCTGTGGGCATGCCTTGGCCTGCAGCATCCAGCCTGTACTTCCATTCTGACCAAAAGGGGGAGCTTTGTGCTCCATGCAGTAGCACCGGGCAAACTGCATGGTAATGTATGCTAAGCAGCACTTAATGAGATGCAAATGTACCTGTTTGCCCACAGATCACCTAAGTAGGCTCATTTGCATGGGAGCTTTGAATATATCTCCTGTTTGCTCTGGGCTAACCAGTTTGCACCAGGCTAATGTGTTAGCACTGTGCAATCAGGTTAGCCCTGGGAAAACCTCACTTCAGCATTGCACAGTTCTGCAGTGTTTGGCTTACATTGTTGTTTGCAGTAGATGTCAAACATCTCCGTGCAATCACACACAATGTTCTTCACCTACAACACTGGCGTGCTCCAGAGTCTAATGAGCTACAGTTGCAGTGTGCACTTCCCTGTTGCCATATTCAGTGCTCCCTTATTCCTGGCCAATTTTTGCTCTGCACTCCTGGCCCTGTTTGCCCGGCTTCCTTTGCTTGCTATATTCAGCTGGTTTTGCACCGGGATATTTCCTTTTGAATATAGCTTGCTTTGTGCTCCGGGATAAGTTTGCCCACCAGGCAGTGCTAATTTAGCCCCGGGGAAAAGTTTTAAATATCTGGCCTCTAGTCACGATACAGAAATAAAAACTTTGGTTTATGCTGATGATATTTGTTTAATTCTTGCAGACAGATCCGACACAAATGCCAAGCCAAATTTACAATCCTATTCTGAAATGAAAAGAACCATTGCAAACCTCTAGGACCCAGCTGCTCTAATATTTCAGAAATCATATGAATACCTATTACAAAAGGGCTCAGTAAAATACAGGAATATACTTTGGAAAAGGAGACATAACCCAGTTTAATTAGGAGTACACAATCAATATTGCCATAGACAGAGTTGCCCAGTGGAATAAGTAGTGTATGAGCAAAAAAAAATGTATTTATATGATTAAAACATATCATATTCCTATATTTTTATACCTTAGTTATGTTTCTCCCCCTTCAAAAATGCTTGAAACAAGATTATTCATCTATTCTACCAATACATGTAGGAAAGTGGGCTAAACCCCATTAAAAGAGGAACCACTTACTTAGATACATAATCAGGAGGTTTGAATATGGTTAACCCCTTGGTTTTCTTCCACAGTATCTTTTTGTATGCTAATATAAAACCCATTTTATCTGGAAGCCTCACATTATGGACTCCATGGGTACATGACCAAATTACACACATTGTACAACTGTGGGCACTTACTTCCATAATTCATAAACAAACACATATAGTAGCTCTACCCCACTACTTCTACAACTGTTTAAGTAAACTGAAAATACGATGTGTTACAAAACAATTTCTTCTAATCCACAACAAAAAACAATTTTAAGGGACAATTCAGTCACAACGCACAGCGCACCATGAGCTGATGGCTCGCAGTATTATTGCCCGCGATGTGTTTGCCATGCGATGTCTACACCCGCGATGTCCTGACTGTGATATTGTGTCCCGCTTTATACTGAGGGTGATATTAACACCCAGAACCAGCGTGCAAACAATGATGTACAAATAGGGCCTTAAGTGCAGTGCAAACATAGCCTGGCAAATAAGACAGCTCTGAATATAGCAACAGGGCAATGCAAACTACAACATCAGCCCAGTGCACACAGATATGGAGTAAGGCAAATGCGAACTATGTGGTCAATGTGTGTGCTAGCAAAGAAGTGGATACACAAAAACTGCAAACAGCAGTGCAGATGACCAAACAGTGCAGAACTCTTCTATGGTTCTGACAGTTTTGTAGAGGGCAAAATCATTTCCATGGTGCTCAGACATTTGCCCGGTGCTTACACATTTTCGTGGCACAAACGTTTGTTATATTCAAAAGTGCTAGCAAATTAGTCTACTTAGGTAATCTCTGTGCAAACAGCCACATTAGCATGCCATTATTGCCTGATTTGCACGTAGTTCCATGTGGATTTTCCGGCGCTATTGCTGGCTGCACACAGCTCCACCTGTAGGTCGGACAGAAACTACAATAGCTGCAGGCTGGGTTCTCTCACAGCACCACCTGTATGTCAGACTGGAGAAACATGTCAGTACAGTAGCTGCAGACTCCATCTGTACACAGCAGCAGAGTCTAGTGTGCCCCAGGGGACTAGCACCACAGCAACTGGTGTTTGCACTGCAGGCCATGAACATACTGTAGTCTGTACTACAGTGCTTAACAGTAACTATAGTACCATAGTGGCCAGTGTAGCGAGGGACACAGCAATGCCTACAGTGTGTCAGGCATTAATGACTTCAGCTGTCCACACAGTGACAGAACCAGCTGGCAGTTGTGTTCTGATAGTAGACACCACTGTCATGCCATCCTGTGTTCCACTTCTGCTACACCACAGGCATGAGATACTCACAGTACCATACACATGACTGGCTGTGTGTGCCATGCTGTCTGTACAGATGTGAAGTATGTGCTTGGGGGTGGGGTGACACATACCATCAGACATGCACACTGGTGTTGGGCTATTCCTGACACTGGAACATGTGCACTGTGGGGATGGCCACAGCCTTGTGGCAAAACAAACTAAACAGAGCAGCCTGTCCACCTGAGCAACCTCCCTTCTATGCCATCAAATTCCGTGGTGCTGCATGTGTGTTCTGGAGTGTTCTGGTGTACCCCAATGGGGGTACTGGAGGTGTATGCTGTATGGGCAAACTTCCAGTTATTTATTACTTTCATGTGTACTTATCACTGTGTTGGCCAGGTAGTCAAAGTGGTCCATGGCCCATAGTCAGGACAGACCTGGAGCCACTACATGTGATGATGCAGTGTACAATAAATACATGCAACATACAACAACACACAATTTACATATAGCAACACAGTTGGTTTGTTGCTGTGAGTGGAGTTTTAACAAGGTCTAATACTGTGCATGATTGCTAGCTTCCCAGCACTGTGGAGACATTGAATTCCACACTGTGGATGCTTGTGCATATGGAGTGCCAGGGTGGCCATCTGCCATTGCTGCCTCCTAATTGGCTGCATGCAGCCTTGTTCACTGTTGCTGCTTTGTCCACGCCCCCCATCCATTGGTTTGCCTGGAGTTAAGGCTAACTTTTCATAGGAGGTAAATTGTGCCATGCAATACGTCACGCTGACACACATTGTGTGGCGCTATAGTTTTGAATATACTATTGCTCCTGTATGCATGTCCCCACCCCTCACTTTGCACCATGCATACATTTTCTTTTACTGCCGGCACTAACAAATTGCGCCAGTGCTATTTGGCCTTCCGAATATAGCAATCCAGCGAGAAGAGATGCAATTGGTTTGCACCCAGTGCAAAGTTTTGAATATCTAGGAAATGGTCAGATATTTCCTGAAATTTATATGATATTTCTAGAGAAATCTCCTGCTTTCTGCAGTTCCACAGTAGGGGCAGCAGAGAGAAACCGTTTAGAAATTTCGCAAAATATCCGGAAATATCTGACCATTTCTCTGGCTACTACTATAGTTTCTATTGTGAAGATGCAATTAGTAAAAGATCAAAAAAGGAAGGGAGAAAAAGGGAGGAAAATGAATCACTACAATTATTGAAGAGGATTAATTACTAAAGGGTAATACTATATCTGAACTGCATTATTACTGCTTTATAAATATTTAATTACTTGGCAATAATACACAATTATTGTTAATACTAAACAACATATCAGCAAATGTTCATATTCATGGCGCCTCTGAATAAGGGGATCATTTAATGATTAAAGTTAGGGCAAGAATAACCCATAAGGCTGAATACCCCAGCTTTCTAAAATAAAATTACCACCAGGTGGTCTGGGTTTTATTGTTTATATTAGATGTTTTTTAAGTCACATCTTGTTCTGTGTTTCTAACACATTCTGTTGTGCACTGACCTGTGTGTTGCCTCCATTCCACAAAATCAGGCTCTCATTAATGAAGATGTCTTGTCCTGAAGGAGCACGAGAGTCAAAATGTCCAACATGCACATACTTGGTGGTACTTCCATCAGGGGATACCTGCCAGTTTAGTATGTCGTACATTGCAGGAGAATCTCCATTGGCATCAAAAAACACCTTCTCACCTGCACTGTCCTCAAAAATTGTATTCTTCACATAATGGAGGAGCTGAAGATAAACAGAAATGTACACTGGTACTCAGTGATAAGTTGTGCCACAGTATAACATGTCAGTCAATAACTCTTAGTAATTCCAGTTAGCTTGGGATGGATGACATGCCTATACTATGCTACACATAATATTACGTGAATTATGCCCACTTCACATCATTTCTGCTGAGACGTAATGCAAAATTTCATCTGCAGAAAGGCAATATTTTGCCTTGGAAAGTGAAATTTAGCCTCTAGAGGCAGAATGTTAAAATTTAGCTTTCCGCAGGCATAATTTTGCATTGGTGGAAACAGGCAAAAACACTGAAATTTGTGTTGCGTTATGCCATGCGAAATCATCCACTTTGCCACAATTTCACTGGCAAATTTTAAATTTGTTGTAGCTCTACAGTTAACTATGTTACAAGGGTTCTGAGTGATAGGTTGTACCATTTCATGACATGTCAACCAGTAAACTCTCAGTAACTCTAGTTAACAATGTTAATCTTATCACTTTTGAACACATAATAAGCATTGAATTTCTGATGATATAACTACTGTAGAATCCCATTTATCTGAATTCCTTGGAGGATATCCAACTAGGTTGGATTAACAGGAGATCGAATAAACTGGGGTATCATTAAAATGACAGTAAGGGAACGGCAAGTGAGTGGTACAGATACAGAGTGACAATTGAGGCTAGGTAAAAAACTAGGCATTTTATTTAAAGAAATTAAAATGTTTTAAAAAGACTTGAGTAATGCAGTACTGTGTATTACTGAAAGTAATCAGTTAGAGTTTTTTTTTCAAGTGGTCATACAACATCCGGCAGGCTCTCAGCAGCATGACCTGCACAGGATCAGACTAAGTTTGACTTTCTATATAAAGTATGCATCTGTGCTTTCCTACTTCTGTACCAATTCAATGATTGCTTCATCGTAAAGTTATTTGTGTCCCCCAATTTACCACATCACAATTCTTCCATTCTTCAATTGCGTCTTTGGATAGTGGGTTTGGCAGCAAAGCAACATGTTTCTGCAGGTCATCATCACAGTCTGTAGGGGTAAAAGGTCAGGCTGATCAGGGCAGGATTGTGGATCCTCGCAGGATGATTGAATCCCACCTTTGATCCATGCCTTATGTATAGTTTCTTGCTGCACCAAGTCCCAAGCCTCTGCACACATGTACACAACATCCTTAAGTGACAGTGCTTTCATTATATGACTTGTAGGCAACTGTTGGTTTGTCTATGACAGCACAGAATGGAGCAGTTCTTTTTCTGTACCCCGCTTAAAAATTTCTAAGATGCCCTGATCACAGGGCATCAGTTTGTTGGTGATGTTTGCAGGGAAAAACATGCATTTTATAAAACCGTCCCTTGTCCTCACTGACAAGTTCTGACTAGGCAGGCGAGTTATCCACAAGCAAAATGGCACATAAGTACAGTCTTTTGCTCCCTAGATAGTGGGTTAGGCTACAAAGCAGCAAGTTTGTGTAGGTCGTTATCACAGTCTATAGCTTATGGTCTCAGAATGCTTGGCTGCATTGCTAGGGTGATAACGTCAAGGAGGAGAGAGCTTCTAATACCCCTGGTACAATTCCTTGGTGAGGCCTCACCTGGAGTACTGTGTGTAGTTCTGGCACCCTCACTTAAAGGGGGGGCATTATTCTACTGGAGACAGTCCAGGGAACAGTGTCGAAGATGATTCATGGACTGGGGGGAAAGTCCTATGAAGTTAGGTTTTTGGAGCTGAATATGTGCTCCTGGAAGATAGAAGGGACAGGGGGTCATGACTGAGGCCTCCAAATATTTGAAGGAGATCAATAAGGTAAACACAAAGAGTTTGCTAAAACTGAAAGGGGAAGGGACTATGAGGGGTCTCAGCCTAAAACTGGTTGAGGAGAAGTACAGAGGGGAGGTGAGGCGACACTTCTTCACAGAGAGGGTGATGCTATCTTGGAACATGCTACCAGAGAAACTGATGCAGGTGGAATCAGTGAGTTGATTTAAGAGGGACTGAGACAGGTTTATGGGCATGGTTCAGGTATGTAAGGAGGTGAACTGCAGGGGATCTCTGAAAGAGGAACCAGGGAGCAACAGAAGGATGGGGGGGCAGTAGCAGGATAGTAACTGTGAGCTGCATCTTGGGCAGATGTGATAGACTACAAGGCCTATTCTGCTGGCAACCTAGTATATTAGTATGTTAGATGGTTCTTATCCTGGGGAACGAACTGATCTTTGAACCATCTGGAGAATATGGAGCTGTCCATTCAAGCATTGTGTTGTGCCTTATAATGCACTGGTAGAGTACTCATATTGACATGCTTAAAACAACAAGGCTGGCAAGATTTGTCCAACAGAACCAGCTGAAGTTTGTGTGTCCCAGCAGCATTACCACACCCCAGGATGGTGAAACAGTCTTTTAATTTTTTGAAACTGGGCCCCCCCCTTTATGCTAATGTGTGACCTTGCAAGCAGCACCAGAAAAGCCTAGTCTCGTCCACATTGTAAATTTGGTCTGGGGTGAGACCTGTAGCTTCAACAACATCCAAAAAGATTTCAATAATGGTGAGATCTCCTGCTCAGCAGCACTGAGCCACTCACCACAGAGGCGCAGTTGACTTAAAGCGTGTTAGCCACCCCTCACTGGCTGCAAAGGGGACAGTGTTGGCCAGGCGACAGTGAAACATGATTGTCTTTTATTTTTAGAAGAAGATCAGAAAGTAGTGTCCCCTTCTTATGCTCTTGTCAAAAAAGCAAAGTCCCTCTGCTCATCCTTGCAGGAGAACATATTTTTATGCTTTTCAGAACCTGATGCCATCTCCATTGTCAGCACAAAGTCACAGAGTTTTTCCTTTGCAGACTTTATATCACTTATGGTGGACTTACCCACCCCATATTCACCTGCAAGAATGGTTGCCCTTTCACTGTTCTCAAGGTGCTCCACGATGCAGAGTTTCTGAGCAACATTAAGGATGACTCACTTTCTTTTGCCTGAAATCTCTGAAAACATTCCAGCACAAGGTGAGGTGTAATGTTGAATGTGTTAATTGATGTGCTTAAGTACTGTAGTAGAGACTCGACGGTAATCAGTGCCAGGTGCGAAGAATGTTAATCAGAGTATTGTAGTTAATGGGAATGGGAACTAGCAGATTACACTTGTTAATTGTGGGGGACAAAGTGTCCATTAGACAGGGAGGTTGGAAGAATGGGGGTCAGATAATTGGGGTTGGACTATTCTTAAGATCAGAGGGATTGTGATACTGTTATCAATATATGCCTGCATTGAAAGGCCTGCTTACATCACAGGTGTCACTAGTCAATCAATTGGCTCTGGGAGGGGTTTCATCACTGTGCTTATCTTAGACATCCTTCACAGTTAGAAGCCAGTCACACTGACTTTAAAGTGTCTGTTGGAAGCTCAAACTTACTGCAAAGAACAAACTGCAACTCCAATTAGGACCTGGAAACCTGATTAAGGCATAATACTGCAGAGCACTGGGTAAGAAGGGGAGATACACTTTCTACAAAAGTTTTATTTTTATTTTTCCTTATTGGCATTAAGCAGAGAATTGCAAGATTCCTTTAAAAGGGTAGTAATTTTATAGCCAGAGTGAGTGAGATACAACTGAATCTGCTTGAGTGCTGGGGTTGAGACCTAGCATTTGGAAGGATATTTTTGTAACATTTTAAGTGTCCTGCTGGCTGAGGAGTGAGTTCATTTTTATCCCTGGACTCAGTAGAGTGGTTTGTGTTGGAGCCGTGGTCTAGTAAATTGTGGTGTTAGTTGTATTACTATAAAGAACAGTACTCACCAGGGTGGTGAAGCAGTTGTGTATTTGATTGTTTCTAACAGTCACCAGTGGCTGTGCACTACCGACCCACCCCTTCCCCCACCCACCCAGGCGTGGCATTTCCTTTATAGCCACAGTTCTGACATCACTTTCTCAACAGGTCTTGGGGCAGAACTGTCATATTCCTAATAACCCTGCAATGTGCATAAAGAGTAGTTACACAAAGCAAATAATACATATATAATTACATATTGTATATAATAAGGGAGTGGGACATGTGGGGAGTGGTGCAATGCATTGGCTGTGGGGCAGCAGTTTTCCGGGAAACATTCTGGAAACTGTGTTGCTGTTCTATTTGTAGGCAACTGTAAGCTCTGAGAGAGGAGGTTGCCCACCTCCAGGCTGAACTAACAAGGACTAAGGAGGCCTCCCCCTCCCAAAGATCACCACTGCCACAACCACTGAGTCAGAGGTTTCAGAGTATGAAAAGCAGTAGGACCACAGTGGGTTCTGGGAGGGTACAGGTGGTGGACCAGAGGTGAAGCCCCCTAGTTGTACCTCTACACAAACCAGATGCCATTCTGGCAGAGCAAGGCTCCTCTATGATGGCACCCTCAGTGGAGACCCAGAAGAATGCTGAGGACATCCACAAGGGAGACCCACAAAAGGGTGGCAAGGGACACCACAGGGGAAGGAAACAGCTACTGATAGGGGACTCAATTGTTAGGGGGGTAGAACTGGGGAAGGGAGAGAAGGAAGTAAGCTGCCTGCCTGGTGCCATGGCTTGGAGGGACAAGAAGCGAATCCTCACAATTGTAGAAGCAGCATCACAGGAGACAGAACTAGATATCATTGTCCACCTTGGGACAAATGACCTAGCTAGGCATGGGATCAGTGCAGTGCAGAATGAATTTGTGGAGTTGGGGAGGGGCCTCAGATGGGTAGCAAGCACAGTAACCTTCTCAAAGGTGCTACCAGTCCATGGCAGGAGTGAGGCTAGGGTACTGCACACCATGCAGTTTAATGAATGGTTGCAAAACTGGTGCAGAGCACAGGGCTTTGGCTTCACTGGGTACTGGGGGTCCACCTGGAGAGATAAAGGTCTATACTGGTATGACGGTCTGCATTTGTTCACTAAGGGGACCAAGCTCCTAGGTGACAGGTTTAAATGCTTCCTTGGCAAGCTTTCAAACTAGATAAGGGGGGAGGTACTGATAAAAGGCAGGAAAAGTCAAGCCTCCCCCCAAAAAACATGGCAGGTAGTAGGGTAAACACTGAGGTACAGAGCTCAACTCAGGGCAGGACGGGGGTAAATGGTAAAATAGATAAGAGCAATAAGAGCAGGGATGGGAGAAAAAAGGCTCAAGCCAACATTAAATGGAGGGCAATGACTACTAATGCCTGTAGTCTGGGAAACAAGCTTTCTGAGCTAGTAGCTTTGATGGAAGATGAACAATTGGATATTGTGGCAGTCACAGAAACATGGTACACCAAGAACCATGAATGGGATGTCAACATACCAGGGTACACAATCTACAGAAGGGACAGGGAAGGCAAAGAGGAGGTGGAGTAGCTCTATACATAAGGAAGGGATCAAAGCTACAGAACTAAAAAGTAAAGGTGACGACAAGAGGCATTCTGGGTTACCTTGGAGATGGGGAATGGCATCACAATCCGCACAGGAGTTGTATACAAATCCCCATCTCAAGGGGAGGAAATGGACAAGAAAATGATAGAGGACATTCTCAAAATGGCTGAAAAAGGGGAGATACTGTTGATGGGGGACCTGAATATGCCAGATGTTAACTGGAGGACATGTACTGCAGCCACATCCAAGAGCAGGGTCATTCTCGATGCCTGCGAGAGGCAGACCTTAGACAGCTACTGCTGGAACCCACTCGGGAGGAGCAATACTAGACCTGGTACTATCAAATGGAGAGAGATCACAAATTTAGAAGTCAGTAGACATCTGGGAACAAGCGACCACTGCACAGTGTGCTTCACAATGAGCACAACCATGGAGACAAGCCATACAAAAACAAGGATATTGGACTTTAGAAGAGCCGACTTTGGCAAAATGGGTGAACACCTGAAGAATGCACTAGCAAATGGCCAAATAGGAGGGGTGGAAGAACAATGGAGAAAAATCTAAACTGCCATCATAGAGGCAACAAGTCTTTGTGTAAAACAAATAAAGAAAACAAAGCGGAGTAAAAAAAACACTATGGTTCTCAAAAGAGGTGGCAGGGAAGGTTAAGGAGAAAAAGGCTGCATTCAAAAAGTATAAGGAATCACAGAGGGAGCACGACAGGGAACTGTATCAACTAAAGCAGAAAGAAGTAGGAAAGGTGGTCAGAATAGCAAAGGCACAAACCGAGGAAAAAATAGCCAACTCGGTCAAAAAGGGGGATAAAACCTTTTATTGGTACATTAGGGAGCATAGAAAGGTTAAGGGAGGGATAGTGAAGATTAATAAAGGAGAGGGGAGGTGGGCAGAGGGAGACAGTGAAAAGGCAGAGATACCGAAAGAATACTTTTGCTCAGTATTCACAAAAGAAGATGAGGAGCAGTTACCTAAACCAGACAATAGAAGCACTCTGGGTAGGGGGGTTGATACCAGTCCATTCACAGAAGAAAGAGTCCTGAAAGAACTCTTAAAACTTAAGGTGGACAAAGCAATGGGGCCTGATGGGATTCACCACAGAATCCTAAAAGAACTAAGGGAGGACCTAGTGACACCACTGACCACACTTTTTAACAAATCATGGCAGGATGGGGTGGTACCTGAGGACTGGAGGAGGGCAGATGTGATTCCCCTTTACAAAAGTGGGAGCAAGGCAGAAGCAGGAAACTACAGACCTGTAAGTTTGACCTCAGTGGTAGGGAAAATGATGGAATCACTTGAAAGAAAGAATTGTTGAGCACCTAGAGGCTGAGGGCACAGGACCCAAAGCAACATGGAGTTACAGCAGGAAGGTCATGTCAGACTAATCTAATTGATTTCTTTGACTGAGTGACCAAAGTAATAGACCAGGAGGGCTGTGGATATGGCCTACCTAGACTTTAGCAAGGCATTTGACAGTCCCGACAAAAGATTAATAATCAAGTTAGCCAGCCTGGGAGTGGGTCCCAGGGTGGTAGCCTGGTAGTGAACTGGCTGCACAACAGGACACAGAAGGTAATAGTGAATGAAACACATTCAAGAAAGGGGTTACTAGTGGAGTACCTCAGGGCTCAGTACTGGGTCCAATCCTCTTTAACATCTTTATAAGTGACATTGCAGAGGGTCTGGAGGAAAGGTATGCCTCTTTGCAGATGACACAAAGATCTGTAACAGAGTTGATACACAAGAGGGGTAGAAAAGATGAGAAGGGACTTGGCAAGGTTGGAGGAATGGTCAGACATATGGCAACTTAGATTCAATGCAAAGAAGTGCAAAGTAATGCACCTGGGAAACAAAACCCAGGAGAAGAGTACACAATAGCAGGGGAGGTACTAACAACAACAAAAATGGAAAGGGACCTGGGAGTAGTCATATCAGATGACCTAAAGGTGGGTAAGCAATGTGAAAAGTCAGTAAGGAGAGCCAGGGGGATACTGGGATGCATAGGAAGGGGCATCACAAGTAGAAAAAGGGAAGTGATTATCCCTCTATAAAGACAGTTGGTGAGACCCCATCTGGAGTACTGTGTGCAGTTTTGGAGACCTCATCTACGCAAGGACATAGACAGGATGGAAGCAGTCCAGAGGAGGGCAACTAAAATGGTGCAGGGTCTACATCAGAAACCATATGAAGAGAGACTGAGAGAGCTTAATATGTACACACCCTTGATGAAAGGAGGGACAGGGGGACATGATAGAAATGTTCAAGTACCTCAAGGGAATCAACAAAGTCCAGGAGGGTAGCATCTTTCAGAAAAGAGATGTGTAAGAACAAGGGGGCACAGTTTAAAGATAGAGGGGGGACAGCTCAGGGGTAATGTGAGGAAATTCTTTTTCACGGAGAGAGTGGTGGATAAATGGAACAGCCTTCCTGAGGAGGTCATTGGGTCTAAAACAGTGGGGGAATTCAAACATGCATGAGACAGACACAAAGCAATTATAGTGGGGGGTTGCAGGAAGCAGGCTGTTGGTTAACTAGAATCTGCAGCTTATCCAGTAGGTAGGGAAATGGGCAGACTGGGTGGGCCAAGTGGTCCTTTTCTGCCGTCAAAGTCTATGTTTCTATGTTTCTATATTTACATTTATAACAAAATCTATTACTGAGCATCACTGCATATGTAGTACCCATCAACTGACTAATTCAACCAATCAATTAGTCAGTTTATTTGTTAGGTACCCAATCCCAGAGGCTCAGGGCACAGTATAACCAAAGAAATAAAATAATGCAATTACATGCATAAAATCATTATAAATAATTAAAATTTCAGCAAGGGCGATTTAAAAAGATATCACCAGGCAATTAAAAGATGTCAACAGAGAATGCATAGTTAAAAAGGAGAGTTTTTAGGCCCTCCTGAACTCTTCCACTGTAGGGGCCTCCCTCAAAGGTCTTGGCAGTGAATTCCAGAGGACTGGGCCAGCCACCCCAAATGAACAATCACCTGAGGTTTTCAGCATGGTGCTCAGAACCTCTAGGAGACCCTCAGTGGAGGAACAAAGAGAACAGGCAGGGATGGCGGGGGTTAAACAGTGCAACAGGAAGCCAGGATGTGATATGTATAGGGCCTTATAGGTGAGCAAGCCCACCTTAAAGAGAACTTTCCACCTGACTGGCAGCAGATGCAGACCCTGCAGGACCAAGATCACATGCTAGGACCTGGACAGTCCCATCAGCTACCTAACTACTGCATTCTGCACCAGCTGCAGCTGACAGAGGTTCCCTTCACTGACCCCAAGATAAAGAGTGTTACAATACTTGAGCCTGAATGTTTCAAAGGCATGCATTAGTGATGGCAGACCAATGGGCAAAATTATGGGTTTAATCGATGCAATGTTCCTTTAGTGGTAAAAATCACTTTTGATTACAGTTGACACCTGAGCTTCAAATGTCAGCTTGTTGTCAAGGACAATGCCCAGATGTCTCACCCTAGAGAATGGCATCAACAGGGCTGATCCCAGGATAAAGCCTGTTGTCATCATGGAGGCAACCCCTTCATGCCCGTGACCTGGCTTTATCACCAGTACCTCCATCTTGCATGGGTTAAGCCTCAGCCAGTTAGAGTTCATCCAGTCCTGAATCTTGGTGAGGCACTTACTCAGCACATCGATGGCATAAACTGTCCCTGGTGCAAAAGAGATATACAGCTGAGTATCATCTTTATATTATTTTATTTATTTATTGACGTTTTTCACCAGGAAGGCACACTAAACAACAAGTTGCTTGTCTCCCGGTGTGACCTGGGGGGGTGGTACAATTGGATGAAGAATTAGACGTATTGTTTACCATTTAACATATCTGAGAAATTAAACATTCAATTACATTTGTAACAAGATATACAACTAAAAAATATCATAAATAATCATACAATCACATTTGTGACATAACATATAGTTAACTATATCATACCTGTGGAATATGCATTTAATTACAAGTGGCATATCTGAGGAATGTAGTACAGAAATTTAATGTAACCTTGGAGCCAAATCCTTATAGGAATGGATCGCAGTTAAGAGGCATATAATTTAGCAATTATTGAATGAAAGAGGTGCAGCGAGAGGAACCCAAGGAAAGTAAAGGGGTAGACAGGGGAAACCAGCTGGGGGAAGGAGAGGATAACAATGGGGGAACATTACCAGAGCAAAGAGAGCAAAAAATCAGTTGCAAAAGGCAAGTTAACACAGGGTTAATGCAATCTGGGAGCACCTCAGACAGAACAAAAAGTGCAAGTTATTAGCTCAAGTGAACTAATTCTTTTGTAAAGCGCAGAGGGTGGGGGGGCAGGAGGGAGGTGGGAGTAAGGAATAGGGTAGGGAAGGATAAGTCATATCTGGAACTGGCCTCTTCAGAGTCTGGAGATCGCTGCCAGTGATGTAATAAGGTGAGAACTCAGAATAAAGGACAGGCTGGGTAGAGAGAGTAGAAGGGATGGTAAAGGGAAGGAGGAGGAGGGGTAGGAGAAACTTGCCTAAGACTAGGCCTCTTTAGGAAGCTGAGAAACCTGCCAGAGAGTAGAGTCAGGCAAGGACAAGTTAGGTAGAAAGGATGAAGGGGAAAGAGGAGGGAAGGAAGAGTCATTTCCCAGTGCTGAAACCCCTCCTGGATGCTGAGAACCCTACCAGGGAATAGAACTGAGTGAGGACATATTGGGAACAGAGAAAAGAAAGGATAAAGGAAAAGGAGAGAAGAGGAGGGAAAGAAGAAGCTTGCCTAAGACTAGGCCACTCAAGGATGCTGAGAACCCTGCCAGAGCGCGGAATCAGGTGAGGACTAGTCGGGTAGAAAGGATAGAGGGGGATGGGGAGTGAAGGAAGAATAATTGCCTTAAGCTGGGCCCCTCCAGGATGCAGAGCACCCTGCCAGAGGATAGAATTAGGAGAACAAGTTGTGCAGAGGGATATAGGGGGGATAGAAGACTTAAAGGAAAAAAAAGGAGGGAGGGAAGAAACTTACCTGAGAGTAGACATTGCCAGGGTACTAAGAATCCTGACAGATTCAACTTCAGCAGTGAAAACTCAGACTAATGTATATTGTTTAATGAGCCTGCACACAGGAAGCATGTACACAGTGAACAGCAACGGCGATAGGATCGAACCCTGAGGAACTCCACAGGTCAGCAGCACTGGGGAAGAGGAAAAGTTCCCCGTCACTACCCTCTGCCTCCTGCCCGAGAGAAAGGACTCAAAGTAGTTGATGACAATACTGGTTAGTCCACAATACTCTCTAAGGTGATCCAACAACACAATGTGGTCCACGGTGTCAAATGCTGATGACAGATCAAGGAGAATGAGATTGACTTTTTCCCTCGATCTCTAGCCCTGAGTAGATCATTATGCACCCTGACTAGTGCAGTCTCTATACTGTACCTTGCCCTAAATCTAAAATGGAATGGCTCATAGATGTTAAAGGCCTCCAGGTGGTCTTCAAAAAGCAGAGCCATTATCTTCTTGACTACCTTCCCAAGGAATGGGAGGTTGGAGTTAAGTTTATAATTCATCAGGATGTCAGGGTCAAGAGATTTTTTTTCCAAAAGGGGATTCACCAGCACCTCCTTCAAGGCATTGGGGAAGACTTCCTCTAAAAGTGAACACCCAACTATCCTGGCGAACACTGGGCCCATGGCCTTGACATAGCCCACTGAGAGATGTGTTGGGCCAGGGTCCAGTTCACAGCAAGTGGGAACAGCTTCAAAATTACCTTGGAGACCTCGGCCACCCCCATTGGCCAAAACTCCACCCAGACAATAGGGATGTCTCTGCTCCATCCAGGCCCCCCCCCCCTCGGACTGAACTAGACAAACTGGCAGGATCACAGTCTGAATAGAGGATACCCTGTCAGAGAAGAACACAGCAAACTCTTTGCAAAGTGCTACTGAAAAGGCTCTTTTCAGCTGCAGACAGACTGGAAGAAGCAGTCTGTCCACAGTCCAAAAAGAGCTGAGCTGATCTGTTTCTCCCTCTGGCAATCTCCCTAGACAGGAACCTAGCCTTCTTACAGTCTCTTGCCCTTCGATAATCAGCATAGTGATTTCTCAAAGCCAGTCTATCCTCCTCCAAATGAGTCCTCAACCAGCAATGCTCCAATCCCTGACTCATGGTTTTCATCACCTTGAGATCCCTGTCAAACCATGGGGGTCTCAGGTGAGAGGACCTGGGTCATATATGAACTGGTGCAAAGGCATCGAGTGCCCTGCATACAGCCCCATGATAGGCTGCCACTGCATCATCCAAGCCAACCACAGAAGCATATTCACACAGGAAAAATCAACTACCGCCATGGCCCATCAGTCCCTCTGGGGACAATCCCTTTAAAGGATGATAGCTGATCATCTTAACAGGGGAAAGACTATCAAGATGGGGCCCCAAATGAGAATTTGACCATACTACACCATGGACCAGGAGAAATCTATCCAATAACTGTCAGAGGTGGAGGAAAAGATTTCACACATTCACTACAGTCCTCTACTTCCCCTACCCTGAGATTTAACTAGAGACCACAAAAGACTTCTTAAAACATAGGAATCAGAGATTTTTCTCAGGCTACAGCCAACCTTGAACAGTTCTGGAAACAGGCTTTTAGTATCAGCTTAGGATAAGGCTATTAGGTTGTAAGAAGAGAAACATTCAATCAAGATCATAACATTGGCATGGAATTTGCAGAGAAATGCCATGAGAAATTGTACTACAATATAAAGCAAAATACACCTGACAATATTTCTCTTATTGTTACGTATAGCCCTAGACTATTACCCCTTCAGAACATTACAAATAAACTATTAACCATGCTCAAGTAAAGATAGTACACTAGGATGGCTACTAGAGATGCAGCAAATTTAAATTTTGCCAGTGAAGTGCCTGCTTAGTGGGCACTTTGCCATGTCATTCTGTTATGCGAAGTGGCCAGTATAAAAGGATCACTTTGCCTTGTAATTATTACTTCACATTGTCATTCCGCCTTAACGCTAAGTAAGGCGAAGTGACAATATTGGCAGCCCCCACACACACAGTCACCAGAATTAATGTGCATCCCCAAAATGCTACTGTCTTGTGTCCAGAAAATTCCCCAGTGCTGATGAAGTGAAATGAGGGTGTAACAAGAAATGCAAAGTCTCCTGGAATTAATGGTGCACTCCATCATGCATGCAGTGGTCACACACAGTCACCAGAATTAATGTGCATCCCCAAAATGCTACTGTCTTGTGTCCAGAAACTTCCCCAGTGCTGATGAAGTGAAATAAGAGCGTAACAAGAAATGCAAAGTCTCCTGGAATTAATGGTGCACTCCATCATGCATGCAGTGGTCACACACAGTCACCAGAATTAATGTGCATCCCCAAAATGTTACTGTCTTGTGTCCAGAAAATTCCCCAGTGCTGACAAAGTGAAATGAGAGCACAACAAGAAATGCAAAGTCTCCCAGAATTAAAGGCGCACTCAGTCATGCATGCCATGGTCAGACACAGTCACCAGAATTAATGCACATCTCCAAAATGCTACTGTCTTTTGTCCAGAAAATTTCCTAGTGCTGATGAAGTGAAATGAGAGCACAACAAGAAATGCAAAGTCTCCCAGAATTAATGGCGCACTTAGTCATGAGTGCAGTGGTCACAAACAGTCACCAGAATTATTGTGCATCCCCCAAATGCTACTGTCATTTGTCCAGAAAATTCCTGACTCCAGATGAAGAGAAATGAGAGCATGAAATGGAAAGAAAAGTAATTCATGCCACACTGAGTCATGCGTGCACACTCCAATAAGAACTACAGTATGTCCCCTGCTGCTGCTTTTGGAATTTCATGTAATGCTTCTTTACCTGACTGGGCTGATGCACAGTGTCTTGCCAAATGATGTGCTAGAAGGATGACCTGACCATTGAGTTAACCATCCATGATGATGTGATAATGCTGTTGGTTGCCCAATGTCTGCTGCACTGACACCCAACAGGAAGGATGCCCTCTGTGTGTACACTAATACTACCCTTGGTAAGTTAATGTACCTGGCACTTTCATGGTTTTCCACAGAACCTGAGTTGACCTTAGTTGTTTGTATCCATTATAGATATATACATTATATATCTATATATATATAGATAGATATATATCTATATATATATATATATATATATATATACACACACCTGTAATTGCTTTTTTTTGTGTAACAGGACATATAGTCGAACTTGGTGTGTGCATTTCTTGGCTTTATGAGAAATGTTGGTGTTGGAATTCTGTCAAGCCAGTGAAGATAAGTATTTTTTTTTTGGGGGGGGGTGACATTATTTAAAAAAAGTTTTAAACGATTCATCAATGTTTTGGTCATCTTTACAGGTCTTCAGCATATCATCACAACTAAATAATAAATTGACTGCTATAATTCCTGAAGAACGTGATTTGTCTCATGATGAGTGTCTGGTGTGACATGACCAATGATAATAAACTGTATGGGAATGCAAATATCTAGGGCTGTACTTCCTTGACCTGTACCACACAAAACTACCTGATTTGAAAACTCATATCAACAAGTACAATGCTGATTGAAACTGAGATCAGAGATACTATGAAAGAGGCTTACATGGAACTAACTACAAAAAAACTTAGTTTTGTGATTCATGAATTGTGACCATGAAGATGAGGAACGCGATTTGTATCATGAGTGACTCATGATAATTGCCCTGACTTAAAAACGCACATCAATGAGTACAATGTTCACACAGAGAGACATGCACCACATGAGTACTCTGAAGGGAAACCAAACAAACAACTGTGACTTAAGTTACAGATGAAGATTGGGCCATAAGGAGATGCAAACGCACAGACAGATTAAGATTGTGCTGCGTACTCAAGAGATGCAGAGGCAAAGGCAAAACAAAACCTAAACAGTGCTCACAAGTCACAGATCCAAATCTGGAAAAGAATACCTTTTGCCGGTCCGTTACCAGTAAAGATAGCACAAAGCAGTACAAAAACATTCATGCATGTGTGGTAGATAGCAGGTTCACACTGCTGTAATCACTCTGTGGCACAATAAAATGTGTCTGATTTGATGGCATGTGTCACACACACACACTTACATACACACTACAAGTAATGCATAGCAAATTGAAAACTTCAGTAATATAACCAAATCTTTTAAGCAAACTGAAATTATGCACTGCTGCACCAGAATAATCAGCAAAAATAATTTCAAGAATTATTGAAAATATTACTGTGTGTACATTAACACAGTTATACAAGAAAAATATTACCAAAACAGAAAGACTGCCTTTTTCTCCAAGTTTTAACCTACCTCCACCACAGATACGTCCCTCCCCCAAAGCACACTTCAAGTGTCTGTCAGTACACAGACTGAATGTTCTAAATTAACATTCATAATCCACACACAAACAATAAACAATAAACACTCGATGATTTGAGCACTGGAGGGTTTCCTACAATCGATGTACTAAATTTTGAGAAAAGAAATGGCTCAAAAAGGCTTTTTAACAGCTTTTAGAGGATTTCAATCACAGAGCTCTGAGAGGAGACTGTCTCCATCTTCCACTACAAACACACTACACAGAACTGAGGCTGTGCAGAACAAGCTAGAGCCCATGTGACCTGCAATCCCATGAAGCACTGCAAAATCCACCTTGGAGCTCAATAACAAGGTGAAGTGATGTGAAGTACATTGATTTCAATGTACTTTGCCTTAAAATTGGTGGAAAAGTGGTTTGGTGAAGGTTGTACCCTGGGGTTACTAGAATCCCATCAGTGTCAGTGTTAGGTAGGGAAGGCAGCTGCTGACTATCTAGTTAAATGGATTTTCACCTTGTCCTTCTCTGCTGTTTGGTCTCAGCTGAGAGCTAAGAGGTGATGTCATTTAGAACTCTCACAACAACATAAGCCACACAGCTTGTGTGAGAGGGGGAGTAGTTTAGAATTCTGAAGGTTAGTTCAGTCCAGCAGCTTACAGAGTGAGCAGCTCAGGGAGTGAGCAGTGTCTGTATTTCTCACCCTAGTGGAGGACATCCTTTCCTGACCTGTGAAGTGGTGAAAACCATCTCCAGGGGTTCCTGTATCTTTTTTCTATGTGGGATGAGGGGGACTGCAGTGGATTCGAGGGGCAATCCCCTGATCCAGCCTTAAAGTTTTGTGAAGCTGGCACTGCCTTTGGTGTACAAACTGAGTAGACTCTGTCTGAGTTACCAAGGATATGTACCTGCCTTTTTCTGTGGGGTGACTCTTTGATAAAGGGACCCTTTCACCCAACTTCTGTGAGGAGTTTCTCAAGAAGATTTGTGTTTTTAAAGTTTGCTGACAACAGTGGATGTCTTGTATGTGACTTGCCCTATGTTCAGGACTTTAACCTTACACCCTAGTGGTGTTCCTGATGTTAAATGTGCTAGACATTTCAAGATAGCATCATTTTCTACAGTTTCAGTATTTGTGAGGTGTAACTGAAAGAATGGCCAAGTATGGACGTGGAAGTAAAATGTGGGAGACTACCCCATCTGGAGTGACCAGTTCAGCACTTCAGGTTCTGTAAGGGCACCTGTTTTTTGTCAGTGCATGCGGCCAATGCCTGAAGAAGTTTACCCCTTGTATGTGGGTTCTTTCTATTTGTGAGCATTGTGTGCTCCGTTATGGCCAGGGTGCCACATTCCCATCCTATGCCATTTGGGAACTGTTCTAAGTACTGGCCTACTGCCTTTTCCAGAGGAGTTTTGTGCATTTTCACAGTGGCTAGTTCCACATTTCCAGATGTCTAACTCTATGCAATATGGAAACTGTTCTAAGTACTGGCCTAGTGCCATTTTGAGGAGAGATTTTGTGTGTTCACCATGGTTAGTTCTACATTCCAGATGTCTATTCCTATGCTATATGGGAGGTTTCGAGTTTCTGTTACTACAGATGTGTTCTGCATTGCCTTGTGCCACGAAGTGTAAACCCTTGGTGGTCCATCTTTGCTTTTGTGTTCTAACTTTGTTTCAGAATAAAGCCACACTCTAGAGTCTCAGCCTGGTTTTGACAATCTAGTTACTGCTTCCTGAGAGGATTTACTGGGTACCCCTGTCCAGAAGTGCAAACCTAGCATAGCCCTTGGTAAACATTCTCTCCTCAGGACCTGGGTTTGGTATAGGTCTTTCTGTGTCTAGTACACACACACTTTGTGTTTTTCTTCTGTATTGCAATTGCTTTGTACTCCCACCCCTCTCTTGTCCCATGACATGTGAGGTGTGCCCACTAGTTAAATAAGGGGCCGGTTGGGGAGTACTAAAATGGGGGCTCATCTGATGATATTGTTTAATTTGGGGAGATAACAGGAGATGTTTGCTTAGGGTATGGCTAGCGTTTTGTGTGTCTGGCAGTTTGATAGCCCAAATCAGGAAAGGAAGCCTTGCACAAAAGGATCTGCCCAGGGAGTGCCATCCATATGTGCCACTGTGTGCCTGCTAGTGCAGAACTGCTGTGTGTTTATCCCACCTAACAATGGACTATAAAGCCAGAATGTGTATGTCCTTGTCTCTCCATCTAAAACATTTTACAGAACTTTAATTCTCAAGTTTTAATTACTAAAAGTAATGTGGGCTTTATGAAACAAAGAGAAAGATGTGCCATTAATGTTTCATGTACTTTGTATGCAAATTGTAGGAGTCACTAAAGAAACTGCCAAGTTCAGTGAGAGAAAATGGTCAAAAGTGGTGCTCCAGCCTTGAAATTGCAGCCGAGAAAAAAAGTTACAGATTGCAGTTTAAATTTGCCCTGCTCGATGATCGCTGTAAAGGAAGAGCACAAGGAGAGACAGAGAGACAGAGAGGCTAATTTGCATGGCATTGAGTGATTGTTGCTACTGCAATGAGTCCCATCCCCTGACCAGCTTCAGAGTGCAGCCCATTGTTCGAGAAGGAGAGAATGAGTGATGTGTGAGCTGGTCAGACAAGAATCAACCATCGAGGGGCTTGTGAATGTTCTAATCTATGAAATACAGACTTTTGCTGTTAAAATTCAGGCTCAACCCATTATTCGACCAACTGGAAAGTGAGTGTGGCATCCGTGGTAACAATCAGTGGGATCACCAGCCTGGTTCACCCCAGAGACTCTCCAGGATTAACTCTAGGCCGAAAATTTCAAACAGAGAAAGACAGCTACTGATTTCAGTGAGTACAAATCCAAACAACTGTGCATCAAACTGTGCTGTAATTTTCAAGCCAGCTGAATCCGTGTGCAAGCAGTGAGATTGTTTTGCAAAGAGGACTGTGAGTTGTAAACAGCAAGTGCAGCAAACAAAATTCTGAGCATAGACTGTAAGCATTTATGATGGGTTCAGCAACAGTAAAATGTTCTTAAGCAAGTGAGATACTGTGAGTTGTATTATCCTACAGCAAACAGGCAATTCTGTAAAAGAATTACTGTGGCTTGCAAGTTGCTTTGAACATGTTGCTTTAAGATATGGGCAGACTGGATGGGCCTTGTGGTCCTTATCTGCTATCAACTTCTATGTTTCTACATGTGAATAGTCTGATTCATGTGCTAATTGCAAAATCATGTAAATCATATGAATGTGCTAGCAAAAATGCAAAGCAGTGCAATTGACTACAGTTCTGAGCAAAAATCAGTAGCAGAAAAGGTTGGATGCACAGTATTTTGAGTCAGAAACATATCTGATGCAGGATTAGAACTACCACCACCATTACAGGGAGGGGTTAACAGTGTAAACACAGCAGCAGGGAGCCATTTTGTGAGATTGTTCAGAGTCTAGTGAAGAAGTAGTAACAACAAATTTTTATGTGTTTTAATTGCAGACATAGCTTTGGAAACATCCCGCTGCCCAGATCATGCTCAAGCTATGACAGTAGAGGAAGTGGCTACACTAAGGGAAATAGAGAGAACTTTCTATGGTGAAGGGTTGCCTCCAGACATTGCTATCCCTAGTTATTCAGTGAGATTATGCATTATGTGCCTCAGGGCTGGAAGGGAAGTGTTTCTGATACCCTACTGTTAGGATTCCTTGTGAAATATGGTATGAGCAAGGGTGCACCACCAGAGAGGGCATTATGAATTTGATTGGCTCCCACTTGAACCAAAGTAGGAAACCCTGCAAGTAGCAGCACACAGCACCAGGCTGAACCTGTTGGGGGAGGCCCCATAGCATAGAGTGTAGCACAGAAGGAGAGATAATGGATCTAGTACATGGACATACACCTAGAGATGTTTCCATGCCTGTATCCCAGATGGACAGTGTGACAGAAGGATCTGTGTACCCATGGATGGAGGGTCCTAGTTCTAGCCAATAGGGGAGATCAATCTTTGAGAGACATTGAACTGGGAGGTGTCTACTTCCGTGCCCAGTGAGGAGTGGACTGTCTCAGGAGTGAGGACAATTGCTCACTCCTGGGCTCAGATTTTGATTGAAGAAGAGTAGGATGAAAAGATATATCTTCATGATGAGGGTCACAGTGAGGGTCCTCAAGTTCTTACCTCAGAGGAGCCAGAGAGAGAAGAAGATGGCTCCACTGTCCTGCCCACAGAAATGATTGGGGATAAGTTATTTGATTCATTAAGTATGTAGCACTGGCTGAACCGGGACTGGCCACCCCCAGCCGAACTATGGGCCATACACTTGTGAAGAGTAGTAAGGAGGACAGAGTGGTACATAGAAGTGCCAACACCATATATGGGAGGTCCTTTCCTACCTTTCTTCATAGAGTCTGGGAGGAAATTGAACAGAACAGGCAATTCTGGCTATTGGAAGAGGCAAGCAAAAATCTGCATCCTTGTGCAGCAGCATGTGTCAGGGACAGAGTCATCAGTGATAGACTGAATTCTGGAAATTGGGCAGAACTTTGTTTATGGACATTGTGCAAACTGCGGACAAGGCAGGGAATGAGACATTCCACAACATCAACTTTGAACGACCAGATGGTGTCATAGTTCTTGCACCTCAACCTGAGTAGTATTACCCTTAATGGTGCCACTTCTTGTGAATATGCCCAGAATGCCCCATGGGAAGCAAAGTAGTGGCAGCGCACTGTCTGCCATCCAACAGCAGCAGTATCCAAGGAGGAAGATGCAGCTCTGCTGGTGTTTCAGGACTTCAGGTGCAGCCAGATTCATTAGTCTAGCAGTGTTTTCCTATTTCCATCACCCCTGGCCTTCCAGATGACCTTACTCCAGTTGTTTTCCTGATTCATTGCCTGGTATCCTAGATGACATTAACCCAGCTGTTTTCCTGTTGCATCATTTGATTTCCATGATGACATCAACCCAGCTGTTTTCCTGTTTCATCTCCTGTTTTCCAGAGGACATTATCTCAGCTGTATCCAAAAATGTCACCTGGTGGGTGAGTCTTCAGCTTGAAGAAGTAAGGTGATCTCTGTTTCGATCTTCCAGGAACTAGTAAGAGCAATCTTATCTATGTTTTTACTGACTTTGCACAACGCACCCTACATCTGGCAGACTACCACGAACTGAGCTGTTCTCAAAGACTCACCTCATGGATTGCTGTGCTTTTTCAGGCCCTGCCCTGTTCCAAAACCGCTGACCTTGCCCACAGGCAACAACATTCTGTCATTACAGTGGGACATTTAGGGTATTCCATCCCCCAAAATGTGTTATATAAATGTATGTTTTGCTATTTTTCTATTTTTGTACTTTTCTAAAAAAAAATATTTGGGGTGATTCTTTAGTGTTCAGGTGGAGGTTTAGACTCTGTTGTATGCAGAATCTGTCTTTTGTGTTATTCTTCTCTTTCAGATGTTCCTGACAAAGAAAGAAGAGAAGGAAAGAAGAGGATACAGGAGCTCATCCGAGTTCCTCTTGTTTTTCTTAGAGTTTTAGAATTGTTGTTGTTAACAGGGTGTTAATGTGTTTTTTTCCATCACAGGTGTAAGTGGGGAAAGTTTGGAAATGTAATGCATTGTTGGTCATTGAATTTATCTCTAATTTATACCTTGCCCCAGCACTGTATCTGGGTGTACCTTCCACGTAAATGTAAAAACTGTAAAAATTTTATTTTTTCCTGTTTTTGTACCTGAATGTATTCGTCTGAACCAATTACTGTATCAATGTACCTGTTGCACCCTTTTGTACTCTTCCGGGTCGTTCCTGAAAATAGGCATAAAACTTGTCTAGTGTACTTACCCGGTAAACAAAAACTAAATAAATAAATTGTAATGCATTGTTGCCTTGCTGTTTTTGTTTGCAGGTACCCTGGGTTGGGGGGGAGGTTCCCCTGTGGGCAGCTTGGTCAGATAGATTTTTCCTAGAGGGCTAGGGGGATAGACAGGCTTTGATCCTGACCTGGAGTAGGGGCTGCACTTTTGGTCTATTAGGGCATACTTCAGGCAGTTCTTGGAGCCACTGATTTTCCATAGATAGATCGTAAAATAGGGTTGAAGTTTCAGCCATTGGCCTCCATGCCTTTAGTGTTGCCTGCCCGTGCCTGGCACATGGTAGAGAAGATGTAGTGCTACCTCCCCATAGGTAATACAGAGGGTAGGATGGCCTGGTGCTGGCTAAAGAAATGATTGCAGGCAGTCATTTAACCAGCTAGAGGTGATTGTAGCCCCACTCCAGGTTCCCTGGGGTTACTAGAATTCCATCAGTTTCAAGGTTAGGTAGGGAAAGCAGCTGGTGAATATCTAGTTAAATGGATTTTCACCTAGTCCCTTTCTGCTGTTTGGTCTCAGCTGAGAGCTGAGAGGTGATGTCACTTAAAACTCTCACAGCCACGGGACCACGTGATGCAGCACACCGAGTAACAGCTTAACTGCTCAGCTCTTGTCACCTGGGAATTTGGAAGCCCTTTTACAACTTTCTCTTCATGTCAACATTGCTGGTTGGGGGCTAAACATCCGTCAAAGTATCAGAGAAGAGACTTACCCGGGAGAATGGAAGTAGAGATGCGATCGGCACCTCCTAGGCACACACCGCCGGTATCACCTGAAAAGTAAAACAAATGGCCTAAGGCCAAACAAAGCTATGTTGGTGAAGTTACCTTCACCAGCGCTACCTCAGTGAGAGAAACTGGGGATGCCCCACTCACCCTCGAGTGATTTCTGGTCGAGTTTTCCCCTTTTAGAGAAGACGTCAAATCTCTCATGGCTGAAGTCAAACAAATGACCACTGTACTGGAAGACCTCTCTATACGGATCTCCGATAACGAAGCTCGCACTACCTCCCTGGAGAAAAAAACAGATGTGATTAATGAGGAGGTGGTGGAAGCTCGTCACAGGCTCAAAAAATTAGAAGCGAAACTGGAAGACCTTGAAGGGAGGAGCCAAAGAAACAACATCGTTATTATTGGCATCCACGAAAAGGAGGAAGGTACCAAACCATCAGTTTTATACAAAAGTGCGAAAAGTTGGTATTGCCCTCTCCATTTGGCAAAACTTACATGATTGAGATGCGATAGAGCTCTTGTAGACCTTTGCCTCCACCTGGAGCCTTACCCCGCCCATTAATTGTTAGATTCCTAAATTACCAGGAGAAACAGTACTGTATGGAAAAGATAAAAGATTTAAAAGAAATCAAATGGGAGGAGGTAAAAATCAGAATTACCCAAGATCTCCCTGTCTCCGTCAGGCTGCGTCATACTCAATTCCATCCCATTGTCTCTAAGTTGATTGCCTCCGGGATAAGGTTCAAAATGGGTTACCCGGCCAGATTGCAAATACTCCTGCAGGGCTCCTGGGCCACCTTTGAAGAGGTAGATGTAGCAAAAGCCACCCTCCAGAAGTCACTGCCTGACCTATTTGGCAACTGTTGATCTGCGGCATAAGGGATGCCAGTAAGAGTGTTCCCTACTGATAAAACAAACACTTCAGTTAACTGTCTTATTATTTGGTATCCACGGCCTGGAGGTGCACCCTCCTCCATCATAACCCAATCGTTTTCATGTTTTCTGGGGTTAGTAAGGAGGATCTTTATCCGTGGGAACATGGTCTGCTGCCGAAAAGTGTAGCGCTGCTCCAGAGTCAATAAAAGTATTATACAAGGCAATTTTGGCTTTCGGTCTCTGTTTCTTCATCTTGAGCAGCAACTGCAATTTGGCTTTATTACCACTAGAGGTCCCCATTGGACTGCAGCAGCACGTACGTTTCTCTTGCAAGAGAGCAGACCAAGTCTAAACCAAGACTCTGTACTGAGGGCCGTCAAACTTACTTTTCTTGCCCCCCCCCCATCTCAAATATGGACCGAGGAGAATCTCCAAACACCAAATCCCCATGGAAGATTGCACCTGGGTTTTGTTTAACAGATGCATGCAGACCTTTTTTCCTTTATTTTTTACTATATTTAAGTTTGATCCAATAGTGGCAGGACAGTTGACAGCCACGCTCAGGTCTGTGTGGAATTGTGTTTCTGACATTTAACACCAATGAGATATTGTTATCAACGGAAATTATTCGGTGTGTATTGGTCATTTGGGTAACCTTATCCTTGTTTGAATATGAAGGTTGCCCCCTTGAAATTACTTTCTGTTAACTTTTTTTTTCTTTTAAACTCCCGGTGTCATTTTAGCTGTTTTTTTTCCCTGATATAGCTTGGAACCTGGCGACGGAGTAGAGCAGCTGGAAAAGCAGTGAAAAGTGGCTCTGCACTTAGTGGGCATAATAGAAGGGGAGTCTTTACTGGGTTATTTTACAACAGAGATAATAATTGTTACTTGGGTGGAGGGAAGAGGGTTGGGAGGGAACTAAAGAAGGATGGATGGGGGCTGGAGGGGGTATAATACAAGGTACACAAAGTCCTCAATGATTTCTCTTTTGGTTCCCTTTCTCTATTCCCGCCATAACATTACTGAGAGTCAAACCCAATGGCTAAGCCATTGTAAGTCATTACCTGGAATGTTAAAGGGGTCAGAGCTAAAACCAAGCAATATATGATCCTAAAGCATGTAAACTTGGTCAAAGCTGAAGTTATGCTATTGCAAGAAATGCATTTGTTAGACGCTGAAGCCACCAGACTTCAGAGACAACAGATAGGGCAGGTTTTCGCAACTGAGGGTGCTACAAACAGTGGTGGCACCATGATTTTGCTGCATAGGAAACTCCCTTTTGTTGCATCACATATTATAAAGGACCCAAGGGTAGATTTATTTTTGTAAGTGGCAATCTTTATGCAAGGGAGCTAATTTTGGGAAGTATTTACTGGCCAAATTATGATTCCCCTAAATTTTTCACACAAATTATTACTATTCTGCTTCCCTTCCTTGCAACCCCTATGATTTTAGGAGGGGATCTCAACCTAGTGTTTGATCTGACAGTAGACAAATCTGGAACCCCAAGGAAAGGTTTGTCCCCAGCACAACGCGCATTCAGGGATTTAATAGACCAGGCAGGTCTATGTGACATCTGGAGAGTTTTGCATCCGGGTGTCAGGGAGTATACCTTCTTTTCCCCGGTCCACAAAACCTCGTCCAGAATAGACTATTTGCTTATTTCTAGGACTTGCATCCCACAGGTTATGGAATCCTTGATACAGTCAGACCCCCTGTCAGACCACTCTCTAGTATTTTGTCAACTGACCATTGAACCCCCCGTGTAAGAGTAGAGGAAGGTGGAAACTTAATGATCAACTTATCAAAGATCCTGAACTAGCCAGTATAATACAGAACCATAAAGACCAGTTTATCCACTTTAATCAGGGCACAACCCAAAGACCGGATTTCCTCTGGTGTGCTTTCAAGGCCTAGTTAAGGGGGATACTCATTGGGTTAGCAGCCCATAAGAAGAAAGTGAAGGAACAGGAATCATCCCAACTGCTAGTGCAGATAAGTTCCATAGAAAAAGATATGTCTCCCTCAACTCCAGAACATACACTCCAAGAGCTTACTCAGCTAAAAGCAGCCTATCTAGAGATTCTCAGTGATAAGGCGGAATATGCCATTATAAAAACACAGGCGTCGTTTACTGATCAGGGGAAAAAACTGGGCGACTCTTGGCCAGTAGAATAAAACAGATGGAATCTTCCAGATACATTGCCTCCATTCGGTCCCATGAAGATGGTCTTCTGAAGACCTCCCTGCGGGACATCATTCGGGAGTTTCTCAAGTATTACACGGATCTCTATGGGCCAAGGGCAGATCCCCCAGATGTGAGTCAAATTGATAGATATCTTAGTGAGACCCCCCCTACCGAGCCTCACTGAGAACCAACAAAATGCACTTACTGTGCCTATTACTAAGGAGGAGATTTTGAAAATCATAAGTACACTATCGTTAAATAAAACCCCAGGAATAGATGGCTTCTCAGCCTTGTTTTACAGCAAGTTCAAAATGTCCCTCGTCCTTTACTGCTCCCCTATTTCACCATATACTTTCTAGAGCAAGTAGATGCTTCTATTTTGAAGCACTAATTGTGCTTATTCCTAAGTCTGGTAAAAAGCCTGAATGTGTCGCAAATTACCGTCCAATTTCTCTTCTAAACCATGATGTTAAGATTCTGGCTAAATTAATTACTTGTCGTCTCAACCCGATCCTCCCATCCATTATAGGTCCCGAACAGGTGGGATTCATGAAAGGCAGATCATCTTCAGACCACCTTTGAACCCTGGCTCATGTCTTCTCAGCGTGCTCCATTCCCAGCTGCCTTAATCTCTCTGGACGCTGAGAAGGCCTTCGACAGAGTGAGTTGGCAGTATCTGTTCCAAGCCTTGGATGCCTTTAAATTCCCCAAGGTTTTCCGGTCCTGGATTGAATCCCTCTATCACTTTCCCACCGCCAGAATCTCGGGAAATGGAATGATCTCTGAACCGTTTACCCTTTACTCTGGTACCAGACAAGGCTGCCCTCTCTGTCCATTATTGTTCAATATATACCTTGAACCCTTAATTCGCCGACTACAATCCTGTCCAGAAATACAAGGAATCCCGATCTTCCCATGTGAGGTCAAGGTATCCGCATATGCAGATGATCTCCTTCTCCAGGTTGCCAACCCCGTTTCTTCTCTGACCCCAATGTTAGAGATTATTAACTCTTTCAGTACAGTCTCTAATTATAAGCTAAATGTGAGCAAAACTATTGTATTCCCTCTTAATCATAAACTTCTTAGAACAGAAATCCTAGAAATGGGTTTGGCCTGGAAGCAGGACTCCCTGCGCTATCTTGGCATTGAATTAACCAGACTTCTGGGAGATTCTATAAAGCTGAATCTGAGTTCCCTTCTACAAGTGATTAAACAGGATCTGAACAGGTGTACCTCTTTACCAATTTCTATCTGGGGTAGAATAAATTTGCTCAAAATGAATGTATCTTCACGTCTATTCTACCCCCTCTCTATGCTTAATATCTGGTTACCACTCTCCTGGTTCAAAAAGGTAAATAGTTTATTCGCTGAGTTTATCTGGGCTCACAGGTCCCCTAGAATAGCATTTCATAAACTAACCGCACCTAAGTCTAGAAGTGGCTTACGTTTACCCCACCTTGGGCTTTACTTCTGGGCTAGTCACCTTAATAAGTACTACAGATGGACACTACCTAGCCCATCGGACTATACCCCGCTCTGGCTCAAAACAGAGAATACCCTGATCAGCTCCTGCAGCCTAGCACCAAAAGCACTATTATATATGAAAAGTAATCTCCTCCCTATTAGATTAAAGAACACTCTCATCGCATTATCGCTGAGGGTTCATTCTCAAATGTGTCGTTTCCTTAAATATGATAACCATAAAGATGAGAATCAGGGTCTGGTTGGAAACCTTAATTTTAAGATTCACGAGAAATGTATTTCCCCTAATTGGCTACCCCAGCTGAAAGACACCTCAATGCTTTCGTTAATTGGAGATGATAATGAATGTCTATCCACTCAGCGTATATTGCACAAGTTTAAGATTCTGGTTAAACATTTTTTTAGAGTCACTCAACTGAGGCACCTTTTAGTTAAAATGTGGGGGCTAAGGCCATATATATCTATAGACTCTCCTCTACCCCCAGAGTTAGCTCAATGGGTGGGGCAGCAGAAAGCAGTTTCCAAGATTTTCAGTTTGTTGTTCGACTAGGTATATCCAGATTATTCTCCTACTCATTACTGGTCCTCCCATTTTCCTAGTTACAATTTTAACTGGGGGAATCTCTGGTCTAACTGCCATAAATTTATAACTCAGAATAGACTTAGGATGACTCAAATGTTTATCTTACATAATGCTTATTTCTCCCCTGAGAAAATGTTTAAATTGGGACTGACATCTTCCCCCCCAATGTGTAAGATGTGCCAATCATGACGGTTCTCTATTTCATATACTCTGGACATATCCCAAAATTAAGCCCCTTTGGACTAGTATACGTAATAAACTGGATCCTGTGTTGGGACTAGGGGAACTATCTACTCCTGAAATATGTATCCTAGGGGATTTTTCTAATATCATGTTCCCAAACAATAAATATTACATGGCCTTGATATCCCTGTCTCTTAAGAAAGTTGTCTTAAAACATTGGAAAGATCAAGCTGAAATTAGATATGGTGAATGGTTATCCGAGCTTCTTGCAAATCTCAGAACCGAAAAAGTTATTGCAAGCCTCAACAATAGACTGAACAGGTTCAAGAATATATGAGACCCCTTCCATACTTTGTTCTTGTTCCAGAATACCATTGAGTAAGGCTATCCCTTGAAATGACGTCTCAACACTTTTGGTATGAACAATGCTATAGAAATCGTAGTGGAAGAACGTTTGTTTCATCTGTACCATGGGGAGGGAGGCAGGAATTTTGGGGGGGAGGGAAGTGGGGGGGTTGGCAGGTCTGGTCCCATGTATACGGTATATATGACGTGTATCTGTTTTGAAAGATCTGTCTGCTATGGTAAAACTCTAATAAACTTTAATTAAAAAAAAAAAAAGAACTCTCACAGCAACATAAGCCACACAGCTAGTGTGAGAGGGGGAGTAGTTTAGAATTATGAAGGTCTGTTTAGTCCATTATCTCAGAGAGTGAGCAGCTCAGGGAGTGAACAGTGACTGTATTTCTTACCCTAGTGAAGGACATTCTTTCCTGACTTGTGAAGTAGTGTAAACCATCTCCAGGGGTTCCTGTGCCTTTATCCCATATGAAATGAGAGGAGATGTAGAGGATTTGAGGGACAATCTCCTGATCCAACCTTTAACTTCTGTGAAACTGCCTTTGGTGTACAAACTGTGAGTAGATTCTGTCTGCATTACCCAGGATATGTACCTGCCTCTTTCTGTAGGTGCAACTCTTTGATAAAGGGACCCTTTAACCCAACTTCTGTGTGGAGCTTCTCAAGAATATTTGTGTTTTTAAAGTTTGCTGACAACAGTGGATGTCCTATATGTGACTTGCCATTTATTTATTTATTTATTTAAGATATCACATTTACGATATTTGAGCCAATGACTCATTTACAATTGTACCTCGTCACACGGAGGACATAAGACAGTGACAGTACAGGTTACAAGGAACTGCCATCATGTTGACATTACAGACATTGTTTACATACTTATCTACCATTTTCAATACAGTCATTTACATGATTAAGCACAAAACACATTGTTATGATCAGAGAGCATCAGTTACTGTATTTTCCACATTACTCATGTTACATCTGGCAGACTACCACAAACCACGAAACTGTCCTCAAAGACTCACCTCATGGATTGTGCAAAGTCAGTAAAAACATAGAAAAGATTGTTCTTACTAGTTCCTGGAAGATCAAAACAGAGATCACCTTACTTCTCCAAGCTGAAGACTCACCCACCAGGCGGCGGCATCTTTGGATACAGCTCGGCTAAAGCCCTCTGAAAAACATGCGATGCAACAGGAAAACAGCTGGGTCGATGTCATCATGGAAATCAAACGATGGAGTAATTCCACTTTGTTCAGGACTTTAACCTTATACCCTAGTGGTGTTTCTAACGTTAAATGTGCTAAACATTTCAAGATAGTGTCATTTTCTACAGTTTCAGAATTTGTGAGGTGTAACTCTGAAAGAATGGCTCAGTATGGATGTGGAAGCAAAAAAGCAGGAGACCCCTCCTTCTGAACTGACCAGTTCAGCACTTCAGGTTCTGTGAGGGATCTTGTTTTCTGTCAGTGCATGTGGCCAAAGCCACTTATATGTGGGCTCTTTCTAGTTTTGAGCCTTGAGTGCTCTGTCTTGGCCAGGGTGCCACATTCCTATCCAATGCCATGTGAGAACTGGTCTAAGTACTGGCCTAGTGCCTTTTCCAGAGGATTATTTCTGTGTTTTCAAAGTGGTTGGTTCCACATTTCCAGATGTCTAACCCTATGCAATATGGAAACTGTTATAAGTACTGGCCTAGTGCCATTTTGAGGAGAGATTTTGTGCGTTCACCATGGCTAGCTCTACATTCCAGATGTCTAATCATATGCTATATGGGAGGTTACGAGTTTCTGTTTCTTCAGATGTGTTCTGCATTGCATTGTGCCGCACAGTGTAAACCCTTGGGGGTCCATCTTTGCTTTTGTGTTTCAACACTGTTTCAGAATAAAGCCACAATCTAGAATCCCAACCTGGCTTGGACAATCTAGTTACAACTTCCTGAATGGATTTACTTGGTACCCCTGTCCAGAAGTGCAAACCTAGCATAGCCCTTGGCAAACATTCTCTCCTTAGGATCTGGGTTTGGTGTAGGTATGTCTGTGACTAGTAAACACACTTTCTGTTTTTCTTCTGTACTGCCATTGCTTTGTACCCCACCCCTCTCTTTCTCCCTAGACATGGGAGGTGTGCCTACTAGTTAAATAAGGAGCCAGTGGGGGTACATTTATTTATTTATTTAATTGATTTACCAGGAAATTGGACTGGATCAAATACCCATTTTCATTAACACCTGGGGAAAGGGGAGCACAGCAGGAGTACAAACAACTTTCTAACACATACAATCAATCTTATTAAAATCATATTAAATTGTATAGTATACAATATGGTCTCTACACACATTGAGTCAGATATTCAGAAATGCGCCCAAGGTCAGCACAAGTCTAGCCTAGTGCAAATGTAATGTGCCATGGCGCAATGAGTGTGATATTTAAAGGTTGCGCTTGGCAAAATGAGCCAGTGCAACACAGCTGAATATGGCACAGATGCACATTGGCATAATCAGAATTGCACCAGAGAGCAACAAGACCTGTGCCAGAGTGCAACCAGAGTTGCACTGTGGAGTAACCAGACCCGCACCATAGCGCAACCAGGGATGCACCAGGGTGCAAAGGGACAACACCGAGGCACACAAGGATCAACCCCAGTCAATGATGGGAGCACAGCAGCAGTGGAAATGTGGGCAGGCAGAGGAACACACTGGGGGACAGTGCCAGGGTGGCACAGTGGCAGACCACAGGGGACCACCAACAGCAGGGCACACACAGGCAACCAGCCACCCCAACACCACTGTGGCACAGGATGCAGTGCACAGGAGGCACCAATGGTCAAGGAAGTGCCACCACAGGAACCCCCCACTGCATGCCATGCCCCCATCCACCCAGACCCATGCTAGCCACACCCTGGACCATGACACCCAACACACATGCCACACAACCAGGACAGCTGTCCCATGGCCACACACCAAGGCACAGCCACCATCCAAGGTGCAGGTCACCACCATGCATGATCCACACAATGACACAGGCACACCACACAGACATCCACCACACCACTGCAGCATGGATCCACACACCAGTTGCAATGACGACATGGACACAGGCAGGTAAGCAGGACAACTGTATTAGAAAGGAAAACTATATACAAAGGCATGGTGGAAAAGGGTAGAAGAGTGAGGGATGGGGACAGAAACCAGGGACTGTACAGTGGGATGGGGGATGGATGTGGAAGGGATGGCAGGGGTCAAAAGGGAAATGGTGGGGATGCCCTATGGGCACCCACTGCCTACTGTCTTCAAATGTCTCTGCTGTCATCTCTCTTGGAGCACCATCTGCCACCTCCAGTGTCTTTGAGGTTATCAGGATCAGCTGCCTTCACAGGTGGCAGTACAGGGGCAGCTGTGACTCCCTCTGGATGCCTATGACAAAGGAGGTGACAAGTGATCAGTACAAGGTCCCTAGGAACCATGCCATCCCACTGTGCACAATGGACAGTGGGGACACACACCCTGGAGTGGCACCCTGGCCACCCACAGTGGGTGGGCCAATGCCTGCCAGCATCCTAGCATGCCATGATGGTGCATAGTGGTGGACACGGCCACCCAATGGCCACCTGACCATGCAGCCACAGCCAGATGGCAAAGTCCTCAGCAGCACCACATCAGCACTGGTGGCAGCCTGGTACACACCCAACCCACTGACAGCTGGTACACGTGTGCAATAGCTGTCGCACAGTGGCATGCACCATGCACAGTGAGAAGCACACAGCTGACATGGCACATGGCACAGATGGCCATGACTGCACCCACACCCCCACTGACTACCTGGAACTGAGCAGAGAAAGACAACAGTGCCTACCTGCCCACTATGGTGCTGAACGTGCAGCCCAGCTGATGCTTCACCTCCACCACTAGAAACAGCAGCTGCCTGCTACGGCCCACCGGTCACCCTGCCACCATCGCATGATGGCAATCCTCAGGCCCTAGGATTGGAACAGAGAGAGGTGCACATCAGAGAACAACCAAGGCATGTGACCACAACCCCCACCTCTGTGCACAGCATGTGCTCCAGCCTGACACAACCCACAGGGTAGGAGAACTGCGTAACCTCCAGCCAGAAATGCCACTCTGCACTGTGCACACTGACAGTGTACCTCCTTCCACAGGGCATGTCAGGCAGCCCAGCCAACACCACAGTACAGCAGCAGGGCACACATGCACCATGCGATGACTTACCTGGTCATGGCATGCCCCCCCCCCGGACACGTGCCTGCAGCTGCTGTAGTCACTCAGGGACCTGCTGCAGCATGTCCCCATACCAGTGGCAGCATTGCTCACCAGTCTGTGGCACCCTGGTGTCCTGCACTAGGCCTGCAGCAATAGACTGTCAGACCTCAGTCGTGGCCTGCTGCAGGGGTACCTGACCAAACAGCCCAGGTGCATGTGGCTGCACACGGGCCACAAGGTTTACTAGCTCCAGGTAGGTACAGTTGCTGGCACAGTGCACGCCTCACCATGCCATCATTCCCCTGCAAGTTGTTGGGACAAAATGGAGCCAGAGGTGCATGTGTGCACAATGTGCACTGGATGTGTGCCTCATAATGACATGCACCACATCCACTAATTGCACATCACCGAGGATGCACAGAATGGGCTTGGCCCACCCGGCACATGTTAATGTAGTCCCAAGGGGCAAAGGGTCACAACAGGAGTCGGGGTCAGCTGGTACACAGTGCACATGAGCGCAATAGAGGCCATGACACAAGCTGCACCATGGCACCTATTACGCTCTGTGTGCACAGTGTGCAATTGGTGGTAGCACTGCACCTGATGCATGTATACTGTGGGCCAGCTCACTGCTCATGTCCCAGAATTGTTCCCCGGCATGCTCCAGAGCAATTCCATTGTGCAGGAAGCAAGTTTGCTATATTCAGCTGCCATGTGCTAATGAGCTCATCAGCCAATGTGTAGCACACCAGGGAAATTAGCCTGTCATTACCACTGCGCTACAGCTCATTTGCATGTGATGCGCTATAAAGGCACCGCAACGCAGCACAGGCCAGGGACCAGAACTGCAACTAACAGAGGTAAGTTTCACCTGACGTGGGACCAGCCAGCCAGCACAGCAGGGTGGAGGGGGTGGGCAGCTGCAGTCAGTGGCACACATGTCTATGTCATCAGGTAGCACCATGTCCAAGTGTGAGGAGAATGAAGACAGTGGGCCTGCCCGCAAGTGCAAGCCCAGCTTTACGAAGGCAGAGGCCAATGCTCTGTTTGAGGCCTACCTCAACAGGGAGCAACTGCTGAGTGGTGCCACAGGCCAGGGCTGTGGCTTGGATGGAGGTGGCAGCAGCTATGAACCAGCAGGGCATCCACCAGTGGTCAGTGCAGGAGTGCATGAAGAAGGTGGGCATGGATAAATACTGCATTAAAGAGAAGGTGGTGGCCATACAGGCAGCCAGGGCAGCCACTGGAGAGGGCCATGCTGATGTGCCACAGCTCACAGCACAGGAGGAGCAGGAGCCGGCCCCCATGTCTCGCAGCACCATTGAGGGTGTGCCTGGTGGTGGTTTCCAGACAGGAGGGGTACAGTCATGGCATGGTATGTATGGGGGAAGCCAGCATAGCAGCACTAACACATCTGTTTTCTCTTATAGCACCAGTACACCAGCATGCATTGGAAGGGGTGCCAGCAGTAGCCGTGGGGGCAGGCCCAGCCCTGGAGGACTAGCCATCCACCTCCATGGGCATCTGGGGTCCTGATCAGCTGCAGCACACCACCGCCATCCTGCCAGATGTCCTGGGCTTGGTGTCAGATGAGACCCTGACTGTGTTCCAGCAGGATGCCAGCCTTGGCTTATTGTGTGCAGAGACACAGATTGGGGAGGGGTCTGACACTGATGACAAGATGGCCATCATCCTAGACAGCATGGGTGGTGTTGTGTGGGAGACACCCATACCTACTACCATCACTGGCAGTGTGGCCAGTGAACTGTTGGTGGTGGTACAGCTGCCCACTGCCATCACTGGTGCTGCCATGTGCACAGCCACTGCAGTGCCATGGGGTGGAGGTGGTGCATCCACCCAGGTGCTGGCCAGCATACAGGGGCTTGAGGGGCAACAGCAGCAGATGGCCGGGGATGTTGGGCAGCCAGACACAGTGTCCACTGCCGGGGCACCAGTGAATAACCAGCCCCATGATGACCCCGCTGTGCAGCATCCATCTGAGCGGAGAGCTGTGCAGCATGGCCATACACCACCAGTGGGTCGGCGGTATGTTCAGGTTCCCCTGGGCACTGACCCTTTTTCACTGTACACCAGGTTGCTGTGGGCCTCTATGGAGCAACAGGTGCTGCTTGTAGCTGGGGTGCGTGCACTTCACGCAGAGGCGTGCCAGGTGGCTGAGCTGCACGAGAAGGGCACCACGCAGGTCCTGGAGGCTATACAGCACCTGCAGGAGGACACGACCGCATCCCAGTCAAGGAGATCTTGGTTGGCCTTGCACCGCTGGTTGCCACAGGGCATGACCTTCAGCCACAGACACCATGGAGTGCACTGTCTACCCCATGGCCCCGGTGTCAAACGACACTCTCCCTGTTGACACCAGGCTCAACTGTTGGCATCCCAGGCAAGCCTGAGGTGGTTCTGTTTAGGTGCCTACACACCACTGCGCAGACACGGTCACGGTCCTGCAGTACAGCCCCCAAGGGGCTGACACCCACTGTGGCTGCTGATCGGCCTCGTAGCAGCTGTCCCCATGTCCACAGCAGCCATGGTTCCATGCGGCAGACCTGATGTGCGTGCCGCCCTGACTGCAGCCTTCTGCCACTACTCTGTGCACACATGGGCAATGTATCTGGGTGCTTGCCACAGTCATGGCAACTGTGTGTCGAACCGCATGCTGCCTGTGTGTGCACCTGCCTGACCACTGGCCCATGTGGCATGGGCATGATGACAGCAGAATAGCACTGGTTACGCCTTGTGTGTGTGTGTGTGTGTGTGTGTGTCTGTGTGTGTGTGTGTGTGTGTGTGTGTGTGTGTGTGTGTGTGTGTGTATGTTGCAGAACAGTGCTGCTTGCTGTTGTGTGTGGCTGTGTGGCACTGCCACCCCCAGCCTCTGTGTGTGTTTGCCCATTGCCATACCCACCCATACCCATGTGCTGTACCGTTGTGTGTGGCCACTGCTTGGGCATTGCTCCACCTACCTGTGTGCACCATAGTGCTCCTGTGCAATTGTGTCACATTGCTGGTGTGCCATTGGCAGGAGTCAGGGATCCCTCCTCCCAGGGGTGGGCTGCCCACTGCCCTCCGGCCCATTTCCCTCGTCATCCCCCACTGCTGTCCTCCTCTTCAGCCTTGACAGCTATCCCATGGTCAATGGCCATGTTGTGTAGTATGCAGCAGGCCAGGAATAGGCCACAGGCTTTCGAGGAGCTATACTGTAGGGTACCACCAGACCCATCAAGACAATGGAATTATGCATTCAGCATCCGGAATATGCACTCAATGATGTTCTGCATGCTGGCATGTGCCTTATTGTACTGGTCCTCTGCTGAGGATGCCAGGCACCGGTAGGAGGTGAGCAGCCAGGACCTGAGTGGGTAACCACTGTCACCTGTGTGGACAAACACATGGTTGGCCTACTGTCCTATGCTGTTGTGCCCCTTGCCCATCCCTGGCACCCTCACCAGCACACCCAGCCTTCCCACCCCATCCCATGCTGCGCTGTTACCAGCTCCTCATGGATGTCCCATACGCACCCACTAGGTGGCCCGTGGGGATGTCCCAATGCTCAAACCTGTGGCACAGTGCAGAGCTGTGCCAGATGAAGGCATCGTGTGTGTTCCCAGGGTGTGTGGCACAGACATTGGTTATGTACCCCCTGGCATCACACACCACCTGGCAGTTGACACTGGAGTTGTGCTACCTGTTGACGTATGATACGCCCTCGGGGCCAGGTGGCATGCAGATGCCCACATTGCTGCAGTCAATGGCCCCAAACATGCCAGGCATCTGTGCTGCCCTGTGGAAGTTCTGCATGGTTGTTGTATGCTCTGCCTGTGTGCTGGGGAAATGGATGTATTCCGAAGCATGTGGTAGCAGTGCATTGAGGAATTGTGTGAGGAGGCATGACGTGGCTGACTGGGTTATGCCTGTGGTGTCCTATGTTTGTCCTTGGAAGGTGCCTGTGATGATCAGGCACAGGACAGCTGTTACTTTCATCTCCACTGACAAGACATGGCTCCATCTAGTGGGTGCCTGCATCTCTTCCCTGCAGAGCTCACAAAGCTGCCTCAAAATTACCCAGAACAGGTGATACCAGCCCACAATCTCCGTATCAGAGTAGTTCTCAAAGGTGGTGCAGGCATGGTACCACCTGTTCTGGGCATACCGCTGATGGGCCCACCCACGGCCACAACACTTTTCATCCTGCCTCCTCACACCCCTCATTACAGCCTCCATCTAGAAGGCTGTGCTAGCCATGGCCCCTGCTGTCCTGTCTCCCCCTGGACAGTTGGCTCCTGTGGTCTGCTTGCCACCGTGGGGCAGTGCCCTTCTCTTTGCCTGCCTCTCCCTGTTGGGCCCTCTGCCACTGGCTCACACTCCATTGCCACCTCTGTCCACACCCCTGTGGCTGCCTGTTCCACCTCCTCAGTCTCTCACAGGCTCTTTCTCCTTTTTTCATTCCATTCCATTTCCTCCCTCCACAGTCCTGTTGCTTTCTGTTTGTTTGTTTGTCTGTCTATCTCTCTCTCTCTCTCTCTCTTGCCCCTGGTGCAAGTGCTGTCCCCATGCTTGGACCCTGTATTTATAGGCTCAAGTCTGCTCGACGCATCTGGTCGTTGCTTTGCACTTGTGTCATGGGTCGGGGGTTGAAAATTGCACTGCACTGGATATTCTTGGTCACACCCCCTGCCCTTGCACTTGAATTCCTTAGGGTTGCGCATTGGCACACTGTGACTTGGGCTGCACACTGGCTCCCACTGAATATCACTCGTGGAGCATTTCCATGATTGCACCGGCACATCTCAGTTGAGCCATGCACATCTGCTTTGAATATCCCACCCATTGTTTATATAGTATAAGTATATGTATACTGCAAACTTCAAGTATTTATCGTAACAACAGAAACTGAAAGTGCATTCAAATAGTTTCTTACCCCAAACTGTGAATATATTTTTATTTGTATTAACTTCTACCCCAGTTTTTATTAAATTATTTAATGGTTTGGGACCATAATTAGTCATTGAGCATTCAGCAGTCTTTGTATTTATCCTGTTCTCTTGGTAATGTTTTAATGAATTTGCTTGTAAAGTCTTTGTTTTATTAACTGTCCTAAATCTATCATATATCACCTTCGGAGTTTCTGATCACAATGTTTTATGCATAAACATCAGTATTGAATACAACATCCTCTGACCAGGTGGCAAAGTCACAACATTTTTATACATGATACACTGATGTTCTCGTTTTCTACAACCAGTTGCAAATCTTAAAATATTATTAAATATAACCATATATCTTGGAAATAATGTGCTGTAGCTGGCATATTTATTAGTGGTAGTGAATTATACTCAGGTCGCCTTCTTTTCTGCGGCACAGTGGGGACCAAGTTCTACAGCAAGACTACCATTTGCCGCAGAACTTCTGTGACGGTGGTTTGTAATTTCTGCAGAAGTTCTGCGGCACTAACAAACTACTATATCACAGTGTCAGCTTGTCATCCTGACTTCACTTTCATGACAGTGGTTATAGCAATCAGGATGGTGGAAAGCACAGTAACACTAGTTCAAAAAATAACAGACTTCTACAAATAATTTTATGCCTAAAAAGGCAAAACAAATGTCTCTCCCTTAAGGTCCTAGTCTGTTGCATAAATGAGATATGCAGAGGGGGGATCTTACGTGATAAATAATGTATTTCTATTTGCATGCTATCTATCCCACTAATGAGGTTTCCATTGTCTATCACTTATGTATTTGTATGTGCTTTCTACACCACTCATGAGGTTCCCACTGTGTATCACTTATATATTTATATGCAATCTGTAACATACATACAAATGTGTGTGTGTGTGTGTGGTGAGAGAGACAGAGATACTCTGTGTGTGTGTGTGTGTGTGTGTGTGTGTGTGTGTGTGTGTGTGTGTGTGTGTGTGTGTGTCTGTGTGTGTGTGTATATATATATATATATTTTTTTTTCCATGAACTTGCATCCTCATTCATACAGGTCCCATTGGAAATGGAATAGAGGAGTTATTGCAAAACTCATTTTTCATGTCAACCTGCTTTCCCTGACACACTGCGTAACACCATCAGGCCATGACAAGCATGTGAATCGATAGTGAGATTGTGCTCTCCAGCCCATCACAATGTGTCCACCATGTGACAGAACACTGCACCATACCTTCCGAGGCTCCGGGCAGTGATGTGTTCCACCAATCCTTGTGCTGCCCAGCCAGCTCCCAGAGCTAATCTCTGAACCTGAGTTGCCGGCATGGAAACACAGCATGCTACCCTCTGCCCCAACAGCTGTCCCTGCATACAACATTTCTACATAACTTTTAGGTGATTCTATAAACCAATGACAATATGTAATCAATAACCCTGGCAAAAATGCATACACTGCAATTATTTATTTAACAGGTCTATTCTTTCAACAGGTCTGCACATTATTATATTTCACTTTTCTGGGCATAATTACTTTATTTTTCTTAAAAATGACAGTTAAATTCATTTTACCAGTTATTCATTTCAGATGGCATCTCTATACCTTAAAGGCACAAATAGGTTTGTACAAAGTGAGGTACAGACTTAACGGGTCTGTGTTATTGACAAGGTTTTGTTTAAGTTGGCCCTAGTGCAATAATGTAAGACTGAAAATTGTATTAGGCTGGGGTGCAGATTGAACAACTATCACCATGCATGATGTGCTGTGCCACCGTCTCTGGCAGTGGGAGCTGTGGCAGATAAGTGACTGTTCATTTCTGTTGCAGAATGCAGCCATTTCATTAGCTAATGTATGATGTTATGGCAATGATAACATCACATTCTGAGCATATAGAGAGATTTTGGATAAAAAAGAGGGGAAGGAAAACAGATTCTATGGATAAATAGAAATATTAATAAAAACTCATCAAGAAGAGTGAATTCTGCGGCACCACAGAAGTTCTGCGGTAGACTGCAAGTTCTGCGCAAAATTCTGCGGTCGCAGAATTCTAGGGGCCTTGATTATTCTCTAAAGCTGGCAGTAATACTTGATTTGCTATTGTTCATTTTGCTTTTTCAGAGAGACTAATTTTATTTCTGTACAGATGCCCTAATTTACTATTAATTTTGTTTGTTACCTTAGTAATATGTTCATTTAGAGATAGTGTATTTTCTATTGTCACACCCAGATCATTAAAGGCTAACACCCCCTTCTAAACTTGTTCCATTTTCCCCATTATTTCCATAGTGTTATTTTGTAGTCTTTGCTTTGTTCCAAAAACCACAGTCTTGTTTTTTTTCCTCATTCAACAAAATCTTAATAACTGCAAACCATTCTTGTAAGGCCCTATAAGCCGGCTGTATTTTCAGCTCTAGGTCTGCCCTTGTTTTGTTGTGCGATACAGCACTGTATCATTCTTATACGTTATTGTTGACAATTCATTATAGATGTTGGCAAATCATTTATCAATACTGAAAACAGGAGCAGACACTCAACTGAACCTTGTAATACTCCCAGTGTGAATTTCCCTCATAGTGGATCTCACAGATCCAATTTTTACCAATTGTTTCCAATGTGTTAGGTACTGTCAAAACCATTCTAATGTGTAACTACACACTTCCATCAAATGTCATTTATGGATCAGTGTGTGGTGATCCAACAAGCTGAAGGCCTTGATCAGGTCCACAAAGACTCCTCCGTTAACAACCCTGTATCCATACCATCATACATGTCACTTGTCAACCTGACCTAGGCTGACGTGTTGTATCCCCCATCAAATCCATATTGATCTTGTGTTAGAAGTTGTTTTCTTTTAAGTATGCTGATAATTGACCAAAAACTATTTTTAAAGCAGTTTAGCCAACACAGGCAACACTGGTATTGATCTCTAATTGATAACCAATCATTTATCCCCTGATCTGAATATCGATGTTATGGCTGCTGTCTTCCATTGGTATGGCACCCTGTTTGGACACAATGATAAATTAAAAAGATAAGTTATCAGCCTTCTCAGTTTGTCTGCAACCAGTCTCAGCAACCTGGAGGACAATTTTTCAATTTCCAGACTTTTATTCCCATTTAGCTTCTTCAGAATAGAAAGAACCTCATTTTCCTTTGCCCTAAAGAAGCCAAATGTATAAGAACCTATTTTGTTTTCAGGCATAGTTATTGTATCCACTAGAGGGTGTTCTTTGTTCTTTATATATTCTTTCCAATCTGTGAGATTTTGACTTGTTTGATGATTATACTGAGTTATGTCTGTAAAAAATTAATTACATGCATTTGCTACTTCTAGTTTGTTATTCATTACTGTCTCTCCAATTTTAAGTTTATTGATCTCACTACTGCTCAGTGACTGATAACATTCTTTAAAGGTCCTCCAAAGTTTTTGGGACTGGTTAAATTATTTATTTATTCCTCTTTGAAATATGATTGTTTAGCCTTTCGAATTTCTACTTCATGCTTATTTCTAAGTTTATGGTAATAATTAGATCACTTTGCAATGCTGTTTTTTTATATTTTTTCCATAATGAATGCCTTAGTCTAAACCATCAAGTACTTTATCATTTATCCAGGGTGAATATGTTATCTTCACTCTCTGTTTCTTTTTAGGCATATAATGATTTCAAATATTCACTGATTGGGCACTAAAATTTCTCACTGTACCTTCTATATTTCTTATTTCATACAGTGGTGACCAATTAATACTACCAACCTTTTTTGTAAAACGATCATCAGATAGGCTCCTAGAGGATTTAATCTCCATAATAATTTTTTCAGTTAACATTTTTTCACATTCAACCCATAATTTCAGTTCATCTTAATGTGCTGTAATATGTCTAATTTTTAAATTTAGAAAATGGCCAGAAAGCATCCTCTGTCCTGATTGGCTGAAACTACTCCCAAACTGGGCATTTATTTTTCAATAGATGCCCAGTCAAAAGTAAGTGCCAGTCCAAGTGCTACTTCACTGCATACATTTCTACAGTGGTGCCCAGCCTGCATTTTAATTGGCTGAATACATGCAAGAAAATTGTAAATGCCCAGTATCTTTTTCTCTTGCTTAGCGAGAGGTACTGATCTCCCTTAGCTGAATGCACACTCTTTACCTCAGTTCACTCCCTGCTTTTCAAAGCAACCAAAAACCACACTAGTTATCTTATAGTTAGAAGAGTAACACGCACCATGGTGCCACTCTCCTGACTGCATTCTCACAGTACCATGCTGGCCATCTCCCGACCACTCCTGTCTCGCACTGCAGTTCTGATCGCAGACACAAAGTAAGAAATCATTCAGCACAATGCCCCCACAGTTACTGAGCCTCACAGAGAAAACTTAAAAATGACCTTGCAAGTTCAGCAGACTGATAAAACCAACAGGAAGTCATTTTTCTATTTCCTCCTACATCACTATCAAAGGTCACATGACCAGAACACAAAAAAATATGATAAAAAAAACAAACAAAAAAATGACTGTGCACCAAAAAAGAAAAATAAATAAAAATTGCCAGAGAATCAAACAGAAAAGTTTCAGGGCACACTGCCTTTCTTTTTTAGGAAAGTGTGTGCGAGTGTGTGTGTGCATGTGACTCTGTCTGGGGGGGTGCCAATCCACCAGAATGCTGTAGGGAGGACCAACAGCACCAGGAACAGTCTATGGACTACTTTATTAATAAACGTATTGCTAATACTTATGACCATGTGTTAGTCATTTATTATTTTACAACTTCAAGAAAATATACACATGGCCATTTTCTAAGTGCAATAATACCCTCCAGGGTGTGCATTATTGGGAAATTCCAGATTTTGCAGGGGCTATAAGGCCCCCCGTCTATGGCATCGGGCCTCATTATGCCCCTTGGCAGTCCAGTATTTCCCAATAATGCCCATCTTGTCGAGTATTATTGCTTATGTACAAACTTCAGCCCTTTTATGTTAGGCATTTCTGAAGCCATATTGATTCCACTTACCATAGACCAAACTCTACATGCAAACACTATCAAATAAGATAACCACCGTACCACTAGGATCCTACTTCTCTCAACCTAGTGTCACTTCTGACATATCAATATGGGTACTTCAGGGCAACTATAAAAACACACAGGAAAAAAAGAACATGGAGATTTCAGCTTGTAAAAATACAGACTCAGCTGGGGCATTGATTTCATGACATACAATATGTGGGACATCTGACCATTATATTACACTAGAATGTATGTACTAAGAGATCTCTTTTCATAGTAAGAGTTTCCTGTTCATGTGCTTTATACTGTAATACCGTTCTGCTGTATGCTTCAATTGTTTACTCTCCAAACAGCAATGTTTACATCCTAATGGTATTTCACTACAGTATATACTATGGTGTTAAGGTAAAATGGCATATATGGGCTGCTGAAAGGGCAAATGAAACAAAAAGCTTCATTTCTTAAACATTTTACTTGTACTCAGTACTTTTACATTACAGTGTCAGTACTGGAGAACACAGTGGCATGGAAAATAGGTTTTCCATGAATGCATGTTCCCAGTTAATGGCTCTGTACTATGTAAATACTAAATACAAATAAACTGTTTAAGAAATTAAGCTTTTTCATTTCATTCTCCTTTTGTGCCATCCATTCCTCCCATTTTGCCTTGCTTGTGTGGGGTTTGCCCCCTTCATTAGGACTAGCACTGTTTGTTCAGACTGTGCTGACCATTCCTTTCCTTTGCCTTAGTATTGCTAAAGACGAAAGTAAGCTACTCTATATATAGCCCACTAAGACCGTCCCCTCATTTCTCAGTTATAGCAGTTAACTAGATTCCTTTCATTCATGTACAGTGTTTGTCCAATCACCCTTTAAATACTGTAGTACTATTTTTCTCAGACAAATACAAAAGTAGTGAACTCCAAAGATCGACTGTACATTGGGTGTAGAACCTTTTACTTTTATTGTGCATCAATAATTGACTCTGTAGTTTCATAGTGTGTCCATTAATTACACTATTTCTACCCTGAAAAATTAATCCCAAATTGACTAATGTTTTCATCTCTTGTAATTCTGTACATCAGTAGTATACTTCCCTGTAGTCTACTTCTATCTAAAGTAATTACAGCTTTCCTCTGCTGTCTCTGTCTGTCTGTCTCTCTTTGTCTCCCCCGATCCCCTCTTCCTCAGCCATGGGTTATTGCAGAATTTAACTACAGGTAAAGACATTAGCTGATCAATCAGGTTACAGGATATTTAACAGTGAAGTCAGCCACGTTGCAGTGCGATAACATGCAGTAAATGACATGTCACAAAATATCGCTTGACAAAAGGGCTCAATTGCAATTCAGTGGCCTTGTTCCCTGCAGTATACTGCAATATTATGTGTTATACTACAACACTACCACATTGCATCCTGGCAAGACTGCTGTCTGTTATATAATTTGGTGTATTACAGACTAATACAGATGAGTAAATCAGAAGCTTGCTGTCAGCTTTTGACTAAAAGACAGTATGACCCAGAAGTGTGGTTATCCATACCCCATGGTATACAGATCCCCTTTCTGGACTACTGCTATACTATTTATGCAAAAAAACTAATCTTCCATCCTGTTCAGGCTCAATTCAGCTTGCAACCACATTTGTAGGTTTGCCTTACTGGCTCTTTATTCAGCTCATCATTGCTTCCTCTACCAAGCATGTGGCTGGTTCTCCTGCACAAGCCCTTGACAAGTATGTACTGGGCAACCTGATTGACAGATCCTTCTGGGATAAAGAGTTCTCTCCAGTATCAGACTTCCTCAATCCAAACTTGGTGGCTGTAACATCCAGGTCCCCTCAAGTGTTCTGCTGGAGTTTCCCAAAACTGTCACCTTCAGTGGTCAAATGGCATTCTTTGTTGGTGCCCCTAGGACCAGGAATAGCTTGCCTAGTTCCCTCTGCTGTCTTGACTCTCACTCCATTATTTAAATTGCACATTAGGACTGCCCTCACAGCTTGCTTTGCCTACAAGCATCCTCTCAATATGAAAATCAGTGTCATAATTAGATTATCATACCCTATTCCTTTATCTTTCTACTTATTGCTTTGTCCTGTAAATATGCATGTTATTGTTATTGATTGTCAGCATCGGTCTTGAAACCCTGGTGAGGTATTTGTACCTTTGTACTGGCATTTCTGTATTTACTGATTGCTGACTTGTACAATGCCTGTCAGATTCATGTAGAGTATCATATATTTTATTTATTTAGTGATTTGGAAAAGACCTTTGAGCGTAAGTTCTTTTACAAAGGTTTCATATCATAGATTGCAAAAGAAAGAACAATACAAGAAAGCAAAGGTGCTTTATAATGAATGATACAGCTTGGATTCAGAACTAACAAAATAACTCAAAACATGGGTACAAGTTAAAATAACAAGAAAAACACTTTATGAGGGTGGGGAGGGGGGATAAACAGTCATAGAGTGCCTTGTCAGTAGTTCAAAGGGATGGTGATAGCTGGCAGTGGGGTGAAGAAAGGAGGTACGAGAGAGAGGTACTGTATGTAATGCAGTGGAGGTGAAGGGTGTGGGAAGAAGGGCGAAAGGTATAGGAATAAATGGTGAGGTGAGGGGAAGCAAAGTGGAGAAGACATGCTAAAATAAATGGTGGGGTGTGAGGGGGCATGGTCAGGCAGTCTGCATTAGAAGTGACTGTTAGGAAACTCACAGGACTGTGAGTTGGGGAGCGGAGGGGGAGGGGGAAGGGTGGTGGGTGCTGAAGAAGCATGATGCAGACTGATTGCTGAGGCAAGTCATGAGAAGTGACAGAGGGAGGGGGTAACTGAAGCCTGCCTAGTGCTTGCTGGGGGGCAGAGAGAGCAAGTGTGGCTGGAGTCAGGGGCAGGTGCACTTAGAGAGTAGCATTAGTTAGTGTCATGCCATCTTAATAATTACTGTCACATATGTGGTCTAATTGCTTGCTGTTTTGTGCTTGTCCTGTTTAATACTTTGTGCCATCTTGCTGGTTGTGCCAGAAGGTTGTCCCAGAGACCAGTGCACCTATCCAGTCAACATATTTATTTATTTGTTACTTAATTTCAATGTGAGCTTGACTAGAAACCCTTTGATATTAAGATGGCTGGATTCTTCTGCTGAATAAAAGCTAAACTTATTAAGTGTTTTTCATTATTTTCATTTTATGAGGAACATTCTGTATCATTCTCTTCATTGTTATACAGTAAGATAATCACAAGCTCTTGTAAAGAGCACAAGTTAGTGACAGTGTAAATACCAAATTTTGATTCACAGATTTCTAATGGAAAAATGAAACTGGATAACAGTGGGATTACAAACTGCAGAATTCTTCAAGACGTAAAATTAATTCCATTGACATGATTCAAACTTCTGCAGGAAGAATTCTACTGTGGAATCAAAACTCCATCCTCTAAGATTTAGCAGAATGGGAAGACAGAGTAATAAATTCTGCAGGATTAATTTCACCAGGCAGAAATTATGGCTTAGCAAAATCCCACTGACGGAAGAAGTTTCACCCAACACTGTTGCAAATCCTTTACAGGCTCTATTTATGAAATGAAAACAAATATTAAAGTAAGATCTCTGGCTTCTCTGACCTTGTGTTTACTAAGGCCCTTTAACAAAGTGACACACAGAAAGCTGATTATGAAAGTAATTGGCATTGATTAGAATATAAGGCTTATTGAGTGGATGGGATGTTGGTTGGATGCGTGGTCACAAACTGTAAGAATGGAAGATTCTGTAACAGCATTGTGGTGATGAGTGGAGTGCCAGTGGGCTCAGTCTTGGGTCCAATTCTATTTCCACTCTATCTATCAGATTTTCATATAAGAATCAAAAGTAATGTTATTAAGTTTGCACACAACAAAATGATTGGAGGTGCAGCATTAAATGGTAAAGATACATTAAAGTTACATGAGACTCTAGATATGAATGAGTTGACACATGGGGTATGAATTTTAATAAATATAAATGCTGTGTAATGCATTTTGGTAAGCACAATTGCAAGAAACAATACACTTTCATCAGTCACATCCTAAGTAGTGTAGATCAGGAAAGAGATCGATGAGTTATTATGCAGCCTGACCTGTCATTTTCAATTAATAACAAATAAATTAGAAATAAAGAAAAGGAATTGCTGAAAGGCAATCATCCAAGAGCTGTCCTTGTTTCTGATTCTCTTAAAGTATGTGTGTCTAATCCCATGTTAAAACGTGTATAACTCATGGAAATCAGTAGCTTCCTTACTGGAATGGTCTCCTAATACTTCCCTACATTGTCCATTGTGGGGAAACCATCTAATTAAAATAGAAGGGAAATGCATATCATGGAATAGATGGAAAACTGAGGGTATTTTGTTTCTAGAAGGTATATGGGATCATAATAAATCAACACATAGAAATATAGAAGTTGACAGCAGATAAGGACTGCAAGGCCCATCCAGTCTGCCCTTTTCCTTTTCTACCTCATAAATGTGCCACCGGCCTATGCTCTGTCAGTGGCCTATCTATTCATACTCATCTGTATTGCTCCCTTATGCCTATCTCATGCCTCTTTGAAACACTAATGCCCATCGTTCAAATCTCATCTAAATTTAAAGTCCCCAGAACAGAATTCTACAAATATTTGCAGTTGAGAGAAATTTTAAATACAATGGGCTCACCATGTCATCATCCTCATTTCTTAGACAGTATTTGTTCTACAAACAGTGGCCATAAAAAAATATATTCTTACTGTTAGATTCGTTACCCAACCCAAATTTATCTGTTTTGAAATGTTGACAAAAGGAATTAGCTACACAAATTACAATAGAAGAATGGCAAAATACGTGGAAAATGAACCTAAAAGCATGTAGGGAGGCTAAGGAAGATTCACACAATACAAAATAACACATCAATGGTATAATACACCCAGCAAAATGCCCATATTTGGTATAGCTACTGAAGACAAGTGCTGGAGATGTACGAATGACAAGGGCATGCTTTCCCATATTTTATGGCTCTGTCATGTGATCAATACTTTTTGGGAAAAGGTTTTATCAGTATGCAGCAAGATTCTTAGTTATTCTTTTAAATGTTCAGCCAGGTTTGCAATCCTGGGCATCTGTACCGAACTTATGAGTTTATCTGAATCTCAGATACTGTGGCTAATTGCAGCATTCATTACAGCTAAAAATGTTATTCTTAGATACTGGAACAGTAAAACGATTCCTGCAGTAAAAGAATGGATATTCGATATATCCACAAGAGATGAAAGAGTTGCCTATGTAAATATGGATTGTATAAACAAATTCTCAGATACATGGGAACCATTTCTGAAATGCCTTTTCAATAACAGTTGTCATTGAGACAAATCAAATGGTTACTTTAGAAAGAATAACAAATTTATGGTTGATAGTGTATAATAACAAAGGAACACTTTGTTGTATTTTAGATAGTCTATTATTATTTACATTTTTTTCTGTCTGATTATTATACATATTCTTTAAATTTTAATGCTTTATAAATTTACTGCTAATTTTTGGTTTTCTCATTATAGCAGTTATAAGTAATTTATAGCTTTAATATGTCGATGTTTAGGATATTTGTTGCTGTATTATAAAAATCTTAATAAAGTATGAATTACAAAAAAAAAAGCAATAAAGCACTTAGAATTCTAAGCAACATAAAAAGATGTTTTGGTAGTGGACACAGAGATGTTATCATGTCCTTGAATAGATCTTTAGGTAGACCATACTTAGATCACTACTTTCAATTCTGGGCATGCTCATTAAAGGGACTCATCCATACATTAGAAAAAGTGTGAAGGAGATTCACCAAGTGCATAAATGATCTAGAGACACAGGATTTTAAAATAAAACTTGATTTTCTAGGGTTATATAGTTTGGAGAAAAGGAAGAACAGTGGTGATTTATTAAACGAATAATGCATGACAGGGTGTGTGTTGTGCTGGGTTAATATCACACCTGGGGTGATTAGGCATGAGGCTGCAGGCCGAGTACGACTAATCACCCCAGAAGTGACGTTATCGCTGCATGACACACACCCTGGATTGCATTATTACTATTATACAATGGGTATGTTTTATAAAAAAAAAAGGAAAAAAGATTAAAACATGCAATTTTAAAACAGATTTGTGGTATTTTTGTAAGTGTAAGTATACAGTTTAAAAAATCAGTTCTGGTGCTCCTGTTTTGACCAATAGGTGGTGCCGCATTCCTATATGGCCGAGTTTTTATGTCTGTGTCTCTGTACCAGTCTTCTCTCTGTGTTGTATGCCTTAATTTCTTTTTCTTTTAGGTTTTCTGTACTTTAGGCTCCAATATACATTCAGCAAAATTAATTTAATGTGGCATCCCAATCGCAAAATGGAGAGCTACGTGTGTTACTGACTTGTGAGGACCCAGAGACATTTGCTTCACAGGTGATTATAAGTTACTCATCCCCACTGTTGATGTTTTTTTTTTTCTTTACAAATAGAAATGTATTTTAAAACTGGCTAGCCTGAGTGGTTTGAGAAAGGAGCTCTCCATGCAACTGTTTATTTTAAAATGTGAGAGATCGTAGCGAGTGAGCAAGGATCGTGGCTGTATGGAACCTTATGCGCTGCATCAGGAGAATGAATGAAATGATGTGTTAGAGGAGGGCTTTAAAAAAGAGATGTTCCTTTGGGGAAATACTGTGTCTGTGTGTGTGTGTGGGGGGGGGTTGTTGTTACCATGTCTAGTGGCGGGCGCCAAGTGACTCGGGGACAGAATATGTGGCTTTTCAGTGGGAGTCAGTGAAGGGGACCAGTGGGGCTGCATGGAGTGATTTATAATGACATTTGATGTGGTCTGCTTTGTGCTGGGACTAGATCTATGATGTTATACTGGGATAATATCACTGCTGCAGTCCCAGACTGACCAATGAGAGGCCTGCATTCTTTCTTGCTATTGTATAATCTTACTTTACAATATACTTAGAGACAAAAGTCTGTGTGCAGAAATGGGATTCAAATTTAAAGATTGTACTCATTATATAAGGGCTTACTACCTGCAGATACAAGGGAGGAGGTATAGGACAACTACCAGATAATCATATTGTATTCAGAGAGTGGTGAGGCAATGGAATGCATTACCCAATGAAATTGCCCAAACAAAGGAGAGTGATAGTTTTAAAAGGTTGTATAGTGAAGATATCAGAGCAATCCACTGAGTAGTGAGGGAAGAGGCATGAAGGATCACTTGGTCTACTCCTATTCCTGACTAACCTTAGTGGTCTTAGTACATGTGATGATAAAATACCTCTTGCCAAAGAAAGGAAAGGATCTTACCTGCCATGGCTTAAAATCATTAATACTTGCACAAGTTTTATTAGTAAAAGGACCACTGATGGATTTGCAGGAGAGCAGATCATGTAAGCCATGTGCAATTGCATATACTGCTTTGTAGATATTATAGGCGTATCTAAAGTCAAACAAATTAAATTTAGACAGGTCATAGTCATCCATCTTTTCTGCACCTGTGCAAGGGGTGTGTGTGCTGTTCATATCCTTATACTCTTTGCCATTATCATCAGCTGGCCAATAGCAGCCAAATGCTTCCTCCCAGAATGGCCTGATAAAAATGTCATCTGGAGATGTGAAAGGGTGCAGAGTGTGAAGAAATTCACTGAGCCCAGGAATCACCCCTCTATGGACCGTAAGTCCGAATGTGCCATTTAGGGTTTTCCATGATTCCTTCTTTGAGAAAATAGGGGAGATCATCCAGCTGATTGTGGCTAACCAGATTTTTCCTGTAATGTTTTGCTTGGCAATTTCCTCCATTAATGGCAGCAGCTCCTGTCTGGTTGCATAGACAACAATAACAGTCACAGTGGCCTTTCTGATTATATCAACGATCTGAAGCAATTGTTTCTTGGACGAGCTCACTGAAATGGTTACTGTGAAAGCAACACATGCTCCACTATGAGCAAGAGTTTTTTTCAGGTTCTGACTACCCAGGAGGCCATATTCATTATCTGAAGCTATAATACCTAGCCAGGTCCAATCAAAATATGTGACCAAACGGACAAGGACAGGGTACTGAAAATTGTCATTTGGCATTGTCCGTAAAAATGATGGAAACTGAAGTTTGTCACTTAGGATTGCAATTGCAGCACCGTGGCTGATCTAAAAGGGGAAAAAAAAGTTTATTCAACCAGTGGGTATTTTAAAACTGCAGTATCTGCCTTGTTAAAACAAGTTCCATAATACTACCAAAAGTGGATGGTTATTACAGAATCACAGCAGATATCAACAATGCTGTTACATATTATGCAATGGCTCTGAAGATTCCCTAATCTGACTGGCTGACTGGCACGATTTACCCGTGGTAAATCCTGGCACAACCTATGGGAAAAGGTGCCAATCAGCCGCATCTGGAATTGCCAGTCTGGGAAATCACTCTGACTCTCCGAAAATGGAAACATCAAGGACGCGGTGTTGGATTCTCCTTACATCATGAGGGAGAATCACAACCATGGCTACCAAAACCTAAACTACCTCAATATCTCTCATCTTCACCTTCCAGCCCCAGGACAAACAAAGAGATTAACTGGCAGGGCAGTCACAGCAGGGCTCCGCAGTTACAATGTTCGGCACATTCTGACCTCAGGCCATCTCCAGTATTCCAGGCACCAAAGCAGAGAGCAGAGAAAAGAAATAACAGCACCAGCTTTGTTTCCCCAGCCCAAGAGCTGAAACTGGCCAGAGAAGGAGTCCTTGCAAGTGCAGTAGCAATACATGCTGCCAGGCATGTGCCAACTACAGGCACTGCTCAATAGTTGAAATCAGCCATACAGCAACTGCAGAAGGCTGTCCTGGTTCCCAAAACAAAAAAATGGACCCAGGCCACAGTAAATAAACTGGTGACATTGTGCACAGTGTACAAGTCTTCCTGGCACCAGGGAAATCACTGGGGTGAATATCAAAAAAATACTGTGCATGCAGATCCAAAAGGCATCTCTAGGGACCAAGGATTATTTTTTCATCACAGGAATAAATTTAGTAAAAATAATTAAAAATAAAAAAAAAATATGTATACATATTTCTTTTTTTTTCACACAAACAAATACGTGGGGGCATTGTATAATTGCAATATATCACTCCAGGGTGTGGGAGATGCTGGGATTTATCTACTTGTGTGTTGGTAAATCCCAGCATATCCCGCACCCTGTCATGGTTTATTGCTTAAATATTCCTGCCCAAATAGTGCACATCAAATATTTCACAAAGAACATTGTGTTTGGCTGCAGGGTTGTGGTCCCTGGCAGTCTATCTACTCCATAGTTCATAGTGGATGACATGATGTCCTACGCATAACATCATGGCTGGTTGCTGTGGAAATGATTATGATGGACACATTCCTGTTTATCATACCGATGCCCTTACTAATACAGAATGAAATGTCTGAACACTTAACAGAATCATAGTCAAAATGAGTGCTGTATATGAGAACAAATGCAGTCAGTGCTAAGGACTTCCATCTAGTGGTAAAAGTATTGAACAGCAGTCAAAATAAATACAACCATCAAATGGATAAAGCACTGAAGAATAGTGAAAAATAATACAGCTCTCTAGTGGAGGTTTATGGTACAGAAAGTATAAAGCAAAGAAGTGGGGTAACCTCCTTGCTAGTGAAAAATTCCATTTATATAAATTGTTAGCACTGCAATCTTCAGAATTCAGGGTAACTGGTTTGCGTCCCAATAAGGATTGGAGGTGGATCTGCCCAAATAGATGGGATATACATAACATTAACATGACAATCTTGAAAATGAGCCAAAAACCTGGTGATTTTAATCCTTTATAAACACTGCAGGAAACTTTTAGCCTGAATACCAATTTGCGGTCATGTGGACATAAATGGAAATTAACAGAAGGTAGGTTCTGGAGAGAAGTGAGGAAGTGCTACTTTATGGAAAGAGTGGTGTAACCTTGGAACAGTCTGTCAGCTGAGGTGGTGGGTGCAAAAACATTTTGGGGATTCAAGCAGGGCTGAGACATAATAAATGGAATAGTGTGTGTTACAGGAGGTGACAGGACTATGAAGAAGAATAGAGAGAGATGGAGGACAGGTAGGGTTGGTACCCTGGAAGAACAGTTGGTTCCAGGGATTATAGGGCTCTTGGGAAGACTGGATGGACCTTTCATCTTTTTCTGCTGTCATTGACTATGTTTTTTATGTTTCTATTAAATGAACTGAAACTGAACTGATTAATGATTAATTCTTCAAGCGTAGTACAGCTGTGAAAACAGGTTGAAATTTAATTGATTTTGAGGGTGCAATGAGAGAAGAATATTTTGGGAGTGACAGGATCACTGGATAAATTTAAATCAAATTTAAAAAAGTAATGGGTCAGTGGTACTGAGGTCAAGGTAGGAAGGTTTAAAAAAATATATATATATATATATATTAAATAAAAATATTTAAAATAAAACATGATTGTGACACTGTGTAAACCCGTAATTTAGTGACAACCATGCAAATCACTCATACTTGTAGTCATCACAAACCTAAAGGCTCATAGAAAAACTCATAACATGGTACCCAAAATATTATTTTCTGAAGCTTTCCCAGGCAGATGATGGGTTATTAAATGAAGATTACTGCATTATTTGCTATGCTGTTATACTACTGCACCTATACAGACATTTTCTTTCTCAAAATCCCACCGTCTTATTTTTCTCTGTATACCATACATACCAAAAATGAGAAAATGTTCAAAATGTTTTTCACAAAAACTTTTAAAATCTCTAGAAATATACAGATTCATTTAAAACTCTTTGACTGCAATCTGTTGTGTTTAAACATGTCTACATCTTTACAATCATATTAACCTGACTTCAAGCTTTTATTTAAAAAATTAAATTCCTAGCCCTAACAGATCCAAGGTATGCCCTTTAATAAAGATTATCTGCAGGATTTGCAAAGCAGATGTGCTGGAGGCAAAAAATGAGATGCGCCAGTGCAAAACAGAAATGCACCATGTAGCTATTCAGACATTAGAGGTGCCCCAGTACAATACAGATGTGCTGCGCCAAACAGGATGCACTGGAGACTGAAAGTAATGTTATACCGCACATCATGAGGGGGCATGTAACTGCATATTTATTTATTTATTTATGAAATTTTGGTGACTGGGTAGGCTCACCGAGCCCCGAAGGTCCCTTTTTCAGGGGCGACCCGGGATAACAATACAAGTTATGATACTGAACAAGGACATAAAGAACTTTTGAAAACATTGTCTGTTACATCATGAGGTGGTTACAGGAAAACAGTGGATACAGGCATAGTTATCATCATGACACAGTTTAAATTGGTAGTACTTTACAAATAGTTTATTCAGCATATACAGTGCAGAGCCATTCACAGAGCAAAATGAATATGCAAAAAAAGGAGCATTTACAGTACAAGTACTAAATGCCCCATGATGAGATAAATATAAAAGAAGATTGAAGTGCAAGCCCCCAGCAGGCTGACAGTAGGATAGCAGCAGCAAGCAGGAGTTAGAGCAGCAGCACATATAAAGAATGGATGGAGTGCCATTCCTGATGGTGGGAGTGTTAATGGAGATGAGGAGACAGATGATCCAGCAAAGAGATGGTGGAAGGCACCATAGGTGGTCAGCCCCACGGTGGTGTGATGCAAGTCTGACATTTGAACAGCTGACAGACACCAAAACAGTCAGCTGATACCGCCTGAACAGGGCTATTCTGAGGCAGCTCTGTGAGCTGTGCCATGACGAAATGCAGGCGCCCACTGTAAGAGGTCATGCCATTTTTGTGGAGACCAAGGTGACAACAGCAATGTGCCTGCTCACCACAGGGAACCTTCCAGATGCCAGCTGAAGACACCACTGGCATATCCCAACCATCCATATCCCGTCTCCTCACACAGTTCCTCACCACACTGTTCCCACATGCATCAGAATTTATCCATTTCCCAAGCACACAGGCTGAGCAGACAGAAGCCATGCAGCAGTTCCACAGGGTGTCACACATACCAGGCATCACAGGAGCCATTGACTGCACCCATGTGGCAATCCATGGACCACCTGTCGAGGATGCCATGACATATGTCAACCGTAATGGCTACCACTCAGTCAACTGCCAAGTGGTGTGTAATGCCTCTGGGTGCATAAGCAATGTCTGTGCCACACACCCTGGGAGTACCCACAATGCCTTCATATAGCACCAGTCCACCTTGTGCAGCTGGTTCAAGACTGGGAACATACCAAGTGTCCAGTTTATAGGTGGGTGGGGCAAGCAGAACTGCCCATGAACAGGTCACCATGGCACATCAAAGGAAGGAAGAGGGAGCAGGTGTGTGAGTGCCACAATACAAGATGTGCAGTGGGATGTGCACAGGTGAGACAATGGAGAGGGGACATTGATGGAGCCATGCACACAGAGGGACAGTGCAGCAGAACAGCAAAGTATGGGAGGTGGGGTGTAGTGCAACAGCCGGTACGAGCGGCAGGGCAGAACACACCACATGCAGCCATGCATGGTGGAACACCTGGCAGGTGTGGGCAGACAATGGGGACAGGAACATGAGTGGTCAACCGTGGCTATGAGCACAGGCAGGTATTGGCAGATGTGTACAGCCTGACCAGACAAAAGCAATGAGAAGGGGGATGTAGGCAGCCAGGAATGAGCAACACATGGACTGTAGTGTACAGCTGGCAGTCTCACCAGTGCTCCACAGTGCAGGAGGGAGGGCACTATGCACAGATATGTTGTGAAGTAATGGCCTCAACTTCCACCCCACAGGTGATGCAGTATACTCCATCTGACCCTGGCTACTGACACCCTTCCACTGACCTGGAACTGAGGTGGAAGAGCGGTACAATAAGGCACACATCGCTATGAGTGCCATCATCAAGCATGCCTTTGGCATGCTGAAGATGCACTTCCAGTGTCTGAATATTCCTGGTGTGTTGTATACTGCACAACATGGCCATTGACCATGGAATAGCTGTCCTGGTCGAGAAGGGTGACAGTTCCATGGAGGAGGAGGATTAGGAGAGAGACGAGGATGCAGCAGTCCAGGTGTGGCTTGACGGAGCAACACTGCCAAGCCGAGACCCATGTCTGTTTGTCAGGGCCTTGCAGCACAGGGATACCATCATGGAGAAGCACTTCAGGGACTGCAGGTAAGTAGCACAGGTGGGTAGCACTTGACTGCCACCCCACACTACACACACACACACACAGCAGGAACCACATGTCCAGGGGTCACAGTGTATGTGCTGAGGATGGCATGGATCAGTGTCTTGTTGCTGGCACAGGTGCACAGCAGACACAGGACCACACTGATCACACCCATGCCATGCAGCACAACAGTGGTGCACCCAGACATGCATGCAGGACTGCACAGGTGACCTACAGAGGCAAAGCAGTGGGGCAGACGCATTTCACCCATGCCACCCCAGGCACAGGTAACCAGGTGAGTGGGCCACAAAGGGTGAAGGTGACAGAGCCATGTTAGCTGTCACTCAGGCATCAGTGAGAGGCACCACAGCCACCATGGGCATGTGGGCAGCTACACCCATGACTGGTGGTCACAGATGAAGAACCACTAGCCACGGGGGGGGGTAGCCAACACCCCTGTAGGTGTACTGCAGTGAGACAATGAATGGGTGCTCATTGGTTTGTTGGTCCCGGGATCCATGTTGGATACAGGGATGGAGAGGTGTGGTGACAGCATCAGCAGCAATGGGTCCACCTGCTGCCACTGCCTGGGCATATGTGAGACAATCCTGGGGGGTTGCTTGGAGGCCTGGCGGCCACATGGTGCACTGGTTGCACACACCACCTCAACAGCATGTGCAGTCCGCTCCAGAGCTGCGGTCTTGCCCACCCACAGTAGGCATGCCTCTGCCAACATCTGGACATGTCATGTGGCAGATGACTTTTGTTCAAGGGCCAACAGCATCTGAAGACTCCTGAGCTCTGCCCATAGGGCCACCTTCCCCTCCACAGTAGCCAGCAGGAGGTGTGCATAGCCCTCAATCTCGTCAGCAGGAGAAGGCTCACAGGGACCGTGCTGACAGGCAGGTGGTGTGACCCCCTGCTGCTGTGCATCCACTGTAGGTGGACACACCCCATCAGGCCAGGGTATGAGAGGGGATTGGGCATCTGTAACCACTGCACACCCAGGGATTGCTGCATCATCGGCCATTCCCACTTGTGGCTGACCCACAGCACTCTGTTGGCCTGTGCTGGCAGTCCCCACCACCACAGCAGCACCAGGCACAGAGCCCTCAGCAACCAACACTGTGGGTGGCTCTGCAGGCCCTGTGTGTGTTTCAGGGGCCACAGGACCACCAACACCTGCTGGTGCCACTTGTGCATGCACCTGTGCATCGTGTGCCCCACTGTTTACCATATTCCCCCATAGTTGTGTGGCATCAGTATCATCATCAACATTGCTGTACGCTCCCTGTGTATCACATACCAGCTCCAGCAGGGCACCAGTGATGTCCACCGCATCTTCTGGGTCATCATCAGCCAAACCCAGGAACCCCTGCAGACAAGTGGCATCATAGTCAGTGTCAGTGGCTCAGTAGGTAACACACTCGCCTCTGAGGCCAGGAGATCAGAGGGCTGTGGGTTCAGTTTCCACATCTGGCACTTGGATTAATATCCTATTACTGACACTGTAGTGCAGCATGAGAGAGGTGCTGCACTTCTGAGGTGCCGTCTTTCAGATGAGATGTTAAACCGAGGTCCCATCTGCCTGGACTGGTGGTAGTTCAGGTGGATGTTAAAGATCCCATGGCACTTATTGAAAAGAGTGTCCTGGCCAAATTTCCCTCTTTCACTAAAAATACCACTAACAGCTTAATCGGGTTCAAGGTCACTTGGCATTCATCTGTATCCCTCTCCCCCGGGTCATGCCTGAAAATAGGATTTGTCTAGTGCACTTAACCAGTCAACAAAAACTAAATAAAAAAATAAATAAATAAATGCTTACCAGCCATGGCACCCCTTACAGAAGTGTTGGAGATTCATGTTACCACTGATGATGTGTACAGGGCAGCAGTGGTGTGTGTCGGCCCTGAAACTGCACCATCCCCAGATCTGGCAGCTGCCTGGTGAGAAGGACTGGCATCATCCTCTGCTGTGGCACTCTACAGTGCACCAGACATGGCAGCACTCATGAGGTGTGATGGAGCTGCAACAGAAAGAAGGGATACATGGTTACAAACGTGGGTGACAGTATTGTTCAGACAGGCATGTACAGGTGGACATACATGTGCGGCTGTGGTTGACATGCCCTGCGGATGACAGTCAACACCTGTTCCACTGATGCAGCCAATCACTGGCTATAGCTGGACAGGCCCAGTGCCTGTACATGCCCCCATGTTAATGTGACGGACTGTGACAACACCCTGGACACCGCCCACTGTGATGGAAGAAATGGTGTGCAGCAGAACACACCACGGGTGCCCCCCCACCACATGCCTGACCTGTCATGCAACTGCACAGTACAGTCCACAGATGGGGTTTACAGAACCATGGTTGGTGCACACAGGCACATGGTCAGATAGTCACACACAATGGGGCTATCAGAGCACACATGGCAGACAAACATGGACCAGCACATGTCCAGGGCATGTATACTCACAGTGCTGTGATGGACTTCCGCCCATCTGGAAACTCCCTCCAGGAACACACTGGACAGCAGCCCACCCATGCTGGCCACCAGCAACTCCTCCATGGGTGTCAGTCACACACCTGTCTGTGGCCCATGCTCTGTTATACTCAGGGAGGCCTCGATGTGTGCAACCTTATCCTTGGCTCTCCTTTTTTCATCATTCAGGTGCTTTCTGCACTCCTGGTGCATCTTGTTAAACTTCCTGATGATGTCGACATGCCATGCCACAGCATCCCAGACCATATCCCGCAGCTCTTAGCTGCCACCCCTGCCAGACAGGATGTCCTTGCGCAGCAGGTATGCCTTGATTAGTACCCTATCCTCACCATGAGTGAAATTAGGATGTTTATGTCCAGCAGTTGTGTCCTTTCCAGACATGTTGGTTGCTGTGGGTGAGAATCTGCAGCCATTAGCACATGATAGGTAGCTCTGTATATATGCAACCACAGAGTCTGGCTGCTGCAGGGTCATAGCACCCTGCCTGCAGACCACAAACCCACCTGCTGTGCATTACCAGAACAGGATCTGTAACTGTCAGGGACAACTGGGCATTGGCAGCATCAGTTCTGTAGCAGTGGTACATATATCTACAATACCCAGCACATGTGGCTGGCATTGCTTGACATGTACCACTGGATGGTGGTCAGGACTGCAACACGCATGTCATCTCTCTGTGTTGCCATGCTACACCACACACAAGCAACACTCCCCATCACCCCACACGCCAAACCTAGTATGGACATTGGGACACTGTGGGGAACTCACCTGGATGTGCCTGTTGACCAGGAACAGGCATGGACCATGGCTGTATGTCCTGGGCCTCACACTATCCTCTTGTGCTGCCACACTGCCTTTGGAAGAATGTAAACGAGCCTACCTTCAAGGATGCAATTCCTCTCAGTCACCTGAGCTCTGTGGAGGCACATCCAGGAGCATTTATGGCTCAGGGCAGGCAAATGAGGTTGGGAGTATCTGTAATGAGATGCTAAACAGGTGAGATGCCCCAGCATTTGACAATGAGCTGATTTAGGAGCAATGTCTGTGAATTGCATAATTGCCCCCAGCTCATCCCAATTGGTGTGGTGTATCTGCTGCATTGAGCACATCTCCATACAGTGCATTTCCAGTGCATGCACGTGAGACATAGGGCATTTCCTGAATACAGCACAACTGTCATGGCACAGTGCCATGCATGTATGATGCTGGGTTACTGGCTTGACAGACATAGTGCTAACAGTCTGATATTACTGAATGTGCAATCACATCTGGCTGCGCATACACATCCACGTGCAGGATGAGCACGGTGTTGACTGTCACATTGTGTGCATCCATCACATAATGGGGTATCATTGCACAGCTGTGGCTTGCCGTGCATCATTGGCACTGTGCATGGTGACACTGCAGTGTGCATGGCATTGATTGCCAATCACAGGATGGCTGCTGTGCATAGTGTATGCATATGCGACCCTTTCATGATCCATGACCCTGTGCTCCCACCCGTGCAGAGCACTGTGTACATGCATGATGATGTGCTATTAACAGCAATTGCACATTGCCACGTCATTTGCTGTGTGTAGCAAAACAGCAATTCATGCATGTGGTGCACCTGTGCCATTGCAGGACTGCACCATTGACTGTGCACATCCGCCCTTTTGATACTGTGGATGTTCATGTCACATGCTCAGAGGACAGGCCCGAGGACCATGAACTGGGGTGAGAGGGAGCTCCGCAACCTTGTGGCACTGGTACTGCAGATTGAGGTCCAGTTATTTGGTTCAGATGACCTCACAGTGCCATGGTCAGAGGTGTTGGCCAGAATTGCTCTGCAGCTGGTGCACAGGGTATGGACTGCCCACACTGGGGAGCAATGCAGGCACCATTTCTATGATCTGCAGTGTAGGGACCCAGACAGTCTCCAGAGCTTACAGGACCATGCACTCAGGGATGTGGTACCACAGCCTGGTAAGTCACAGTATTACCCATTCTCTAGGGCAGCATGGGACTGTGGGGGGGGCAGGCTCACTGCACACCTCACACACACCTGCTTTACACGCACTCTCTGCGCACTCGCACGTGCACTGCAGGCCATACACAGAATGGTCAGTGCCTGTGTGACCACAGGAGAGTGTGTGTGTGTGTGTGTGTGTGTGTGTGTGTGTGTGTGTGTGTGTGTGTGTGTGTGTGTGTGTGTGTGTGCGTGCCATGGAGCATGGGGGGGCAGGATCACTGTGGCATGCATGGTGTGCCATGGCAGGTGGCATTGCATGCATCCTTCTGCACACACGGTGGGCACAGGCTGGGGTGATGTGTGTTGTTGCATGCAGCAAGGGGCACAATCATCGTGGCACTGTGTGGTATTGCTGTCACTGCATGCTAGCACTGGTGTTATTGCTGGGGGAAGCATGTCACACCTCCTGTCTCCTCATGGTGTTCTCTGCTTTTGTTTCTCTCACAAGGCCAGCAGGCAGGCAGTGGACCACAGCTGCAGTGGAAGCCAGGCATATTAGGGCCGGTGTCGGTTCCCATGGATGGGGATGTGCTGGTGCAGGTGAGTGTCTTTCTAGTGCAATATTTGTGTGTTCCGGGGCAGGGGGGTACCCTCAGCTAGCCATTGCTGGTGCATTGTGCATGTCAGTGTGCTGCTGGTTGTGTACACACTTAAGGTGTAAGCATGGCAGTGTGTGCTTGGTCCACAGTACACCTGACCCCTGTGTGTACATCCACCGTGTGTGCATATCATGCACAACATGGGCACCCTGTAGTGGTCAAGTGGTGTCCGGCCAGGGCCTGTAAACTAATGCTGCCTGATACCATGTGTACACGCTGTGTGGGACATGGCATTATGTCCCTCTGCACAAACCCATGCATGAACATGTGGGCCACATGCTGCCTGTGTAACGTCACATGGTCAGAGTGTGGCACTGTGTGCCAGCCTGTTGCCGGCGTCTGGTGTGCCTTGCAGGCTCTTGACCATTTGCATGGTGGGTGCCTCCAGCACACTCACATGGTGGGGAGGGGAGTGTTGAACATGGCACTTAGTATCTGTTGTCTGTGTCCCCTATTGTAGGTCCAAGTGGTGTACAGCCACATGTCCCCATTCATCGGAAGCATCAGGGACTTCTGCAGCTGGCAGGACTCTAGAACCAGAGGTCTATACAGAGGATGCTGCAGCCACTGTACAGGCGTCAGGGACTGCTGCTGTAGGCAGAGACCAGGCTGATCAGGTTGCTGTGTACCAGGGGTCATAGGCATGGTCGCTGTGCTGTGGCTCATCCTGTATATTAGGGACACAGACTTTTCTGTTTCATTCCTTTCTGTTTTGCCTCCCATACCCTCCCCATCCCCAGTGTTTATTGCTGTCCCTGTTCCAACACACACACCTCCCTTCACCTTCCTGCATAACTGTTTTTGTACCTGTGCAGTCCCCCACCCTCACCTTCCCTGTTCCTACTGGTTGTTGTTCTTGAACATAGTTTGTTGTGTGTCATTTGTGTTACTAAACATTTTTCTATTGCAGCTGGTGTCTATGGTCATTCACTGTATATTGTGTATGTGTTTTGTATTTTTCTGTTGCTGTCCACTGTCCCTTTGTTACCTTACACATGTATACATCTGTGTTACTGCACATACACGCATCCTGCCCACCTGACGTGCATCACTTAGTACCCTCCTTGTTGCCTGTGGCATGTGCAGTGTCAGTGGCTCAGTAGGTAGCACACTCGCCTCTGAGGCCGGGAGATCAGAGGGCTGTGGGTTCAGTTCCCACATCTTGCACTTGGGTTAATATCCCAGTACTGACACTGTAGTGCAGCATGAGAGGGGTGCTGCACTTCTGAGGTGCTGTCTTTCGGATGAGACGTTAAACCGAGGTCCCATCTGCCTGGATTGGTGGTAGTTCAGGTGGATGTTAAAGATCCCATGGCACTTATCGAAAAGAGTAGGGGAATTTCCCTGGTGTCCTGGCCAAATTTCCCTCATTCACTAAAAATACCACCAACAGCTTAATCTGGTTCAAGGTCAGTTGGCATTCATCTGTATCCCCCTCCCCCGGGTCATGCCTGAAAATAGGCAGGATCTGTCTAATGCACTTACCCAGTCAACAAAAACTAAATAAATAAATAAATGTGAGTGGGCATTGCATCATACTGGCTTTCTCAGTGCCTCTGTTATGTGTCTGGTGGGTGTGGGCTGCACCTGTTGCCCTGTTGTTGTGCGGCTCTGCATTTGGTCTGCATTGGTTGTGGACTTCTTATACCTGTGTGGTGCATGGCACTTGGCCAGTCCACCATTTTTCCTGTCCACTGTTGTGCCTCTGTGTGGCATCCCCTTTCTCCACTCCGCTGGGTTTCTGTGCAGGTGGCCATGTCCTGGGGACACCTCCATGCTGCATAGTGCCCTCAGCAGCGGTGGCATACCTTGACATGCACCCCTGGGCTTGTCATATGTGCCAATTGGGTTCCTGTGTGGGGTGTGTGGGGTGCTTCTGGGTGTTTCTCTGTGAACTCTATATGTTCACCTCTTCTGCTGTGGCCACTGTCATGCCCTGTGGTACTCAGGCCGGTCCCTGCAGGTGAATTTCCCTGCATCCTTTGTGCCACTGCAGGTTCCCCCTGTTGCCACTTTGTCCACTGCTGACTTGCTCCATATTCATGGTTATGCTGTCCTAGGTGCTTTGGCGCATCCCTGTTGTGCTGTGGCATCTCACATTGTGCTGTTTCACATCTGCACAATCCACAGTAGGGTTGCGCATAGTGCATCTTGCAGCACATTCTCCTGTGAATCGCACTGTCTGGGGTCGGCACATCCAGGTTGCGCCGGTGCATCTCATTTGTACCCAGCATGTCTGCTTTATAAATCCTGCCCTATTTCTTTGAAGAGGGCTAACATTTGACTTTTCAGAGCTAGGGTCTTTATTTTTTAACTAATAGTTTTGTGTCAGATGAATATGACTGTTTCCTGTCAGGCTCTGTCAAGATACTGGAAAAAAAAGCAAACCTCATACTCACATGAAAAAATGCAGATCCCTTACAGTAGTGAACAAAGCAAAGCACACGGCGACAAAACAGAACAGCTACATACAGGGATGACATTCAGCAGTGCAAAAGGTTTATTTACTTAGATAGTAAAAGTTACCCATACAAAAACATCACCAGACTTTATCAGCAAAAACTTCAGTGCTTCAGGGCACTCTGCCTTTTTCAAAGACTAAGTATTTTTGCCAATCCAGTCTGTTGATGTTTTTGTACAGTTAGTGTTTACTATAGGAGTAAATCAACTTTTTCCACTACAGAATTTCATCCCTGTGCACAGCTGTTCTGTTTTGACTCTCCACCAAAGAAACTGATGTGTTCTAAATACGGCAACTAGTTAAAACACTTGGACAATACATATGTAACTTTAGAACACAGTACTGTAATCAGACATGTCTGAAGTTTGTACTGGACTGCTAGACACTGTTGTAAAGGGAAGGATCTCAGCTTGCCATCAGTGCAATGGCCGGAACTATCAGCATGCAAAATAGCATCCTCCAGAGTAACATGGCTCTGTTTTACAACATGTCCACATGTTTTAAAGCATGTCTAAGTTGCTGTCAAAATTTTTGTTATCCTTCTTTATCTCATTAATGTAACCCCCTTGCAATTGGGGGTTCTTAATGTGCCCTATGCCTGGTTGGTAATCGGCATAAAGCAGCCTAAATGGGGATCTGGTGAGTGCTCTTTTAGGGCCTCCATATTCTGTCCCTTTAAGGGCTGCCTGTTGCAGTCAGAGTTAGTTGAAATGGGAGGGGGTTTGAGTGTTGCTATGCTCAACTCCCGCCCGGGCTGCAGAATAATCGCTCCATCTTTGCCATCGCTAATTGCGCAGAGGGAGCTTCGAAAGAAGATGTGCTTGTCTGCTGACTATCTGTTAGAGTAGTAATGATATTGTAGTTGTTCTAACCTGTTTTGGTTGCAGCAAGGACTGTTTGATTGCCTCCTCTATTTTGCCCCAGAACTGCTGAAGTGGGCCAATCAGTACCTTGGGACCCTGCAGAGTTGACTGACCAATGGCGGAGCTGTTTGTTTTGAGAAAGGTATTATGGGCTATGGCGCTTTTTCTGCACCACTGAGAGCTGAGAGAAGTGACTGGCAGGCTCAACCAGCCAATTGGATCGGGTCACGCCTGAGTGGAGAGGAGTGCCCCAAGCTGTGGAGAGCCAGATGCATTGTGGTTGGTGAAGAGGTAGGAGCTGCGTGCTTCTGGTCTGAGGAGTGTTCGCACAGGAAGTGCGTGAAGGCCGTAAGTGGCCGTTTTTTGCGTTTTCGGCTCCAGTGGACGAAACCCGCCAGCGGGCGGTCAGAGGAGGTTGTGCTCTGTACAGCAACCCACCAGGCTTGACCTGAAGTAGGACTGGAGAAAATTGCTGAATCGCGCTCAGTCCGAAGACAAGTGGAAGCTGCCATTGCAGTATCTCAGTGACTGTGAGTTTGTGGGAGCATTGGAAGCAGCTGCCTGGTGTGGTACCCCTCTGTTGCTGTTTACCATAAAAATGTGTGAGGAGGCTCGAGGAGCTCAAGTTAAATCCTGCTGCCATTAACAGACTTTGCCTGTTGCTGTTTACCATATAAATGTGTGAGGAGGCTCGAGGAGCTCAAGTTAAATCCTGCTGCCATTAAAGGGCTCTGCCTGTTGCTGTTTACCATATAAATGTGTGAGGAGGCTCGAGGAGCTCAAGTTAAATCCTGCTGCCATTAACGGACTTTGCCTGTTGCTGTTTACCATATAAATGTGTGAGGAGGCTCGTGGAGCTCAGGAGTAGCCCTGCTGACGTTGAAGGACCCTATCTTGTCTGGAGGTCATGAGTACTAATTCAGGGTAGCTCCCTGTTTCATTGCCACATTGGATCTGAATGGAACTACTGTACTGCTGACTGTTTAACTAACTTTTCTTTTCTCTGTGTGAAAGGGCCCCTACCAGCTGCCACGGTTTGGACTAGCCACTAGGGCTTGGGTACCCAGGGACAGTAACTTGTAGGGATAGGCCTGTGCACAGAGCCCTAGGTAGATAAATCTAGTGATAAGCTAATTAACTTGATTCCCCCTGTCCTTGTTGTTTTCCCCCTGAATAAATCAGATTGTTTTGTACAGCTACACCCTGGCTATTGTGTACATTAATAGTGAACTGCTGCTTGGTGATTGCAACATAACTGTGCCTTACTTTACCGGGGGTCCTCAAAGGGGACTGGATTATATTTTTCCGGGGGGTAAGTGTACTGGTGAACAGAATTGTTGGTACCCAGTGTGAGTCGCTAGTGGGATGAAAGGGGGGTTGCAGTAGCTCAGAGGGCTGTAACCATGGTAGTCTTAACTGTGCTAACCCCGACCTCTGGGTGGAGGCACCCATCCACGGATCTGGGCCCCTCAACCTGCCTCTGTGGGGGCAGACAGGGGTAGTAGCCCTAAGGGTAGCGCCCCCTGGGGGTTACATTAATATATAAAGAATACTTTGGTTTGATCATATCTATGCAATTTTAAAAGAAAATGGGCCTGATTCTTAAAGGGTTACACCTATCAAAACTTGACTTGTGCCCCAATAAATGGCACAAGTACCAAGTTACGCCAACAGCTGCGACATATGGTATTCTGCAAAGCAGCCTGTGACATGTCGTAGGCTGCTTGCACCAAAGTGGACATACGCCACCAGTTACACCTTAAAGCCCCTGCGACATGGTGTAGGGGGTTTATGGCAGCAGTTGTCCTGTATTCTGGAAGGGCAAGAAACAAGTCCCCCAGGTCGCTATTCTCAAACAACCCCAGGAGGACATCCTTATGCCCTCTGGGGGTTGTACAACTGTGCCACCAGCCCATCCACAATGACATGTCATCCTCTCCCTGATACCCCAATCCCCAAAGTGCGGTAATTAAAGCCCCACAGAGCTAAGTATGCCCCCCAATGCCTTGGTCTCCAGATTGCAATAATGAAAGTTCTGCAGAGCTACTTGTGCTCCTCCAAGCCCTGATCATCAGCCACGTACAGTTGCCACGTCCTGTGAAATAAAATTCACAAACCCGTCATCCCGGATAGGCTAGTGGCCCACCACCTGGCAGTGCCAGACCACCCAACACCCCCCCCACTCTTACCCAGTCAGTGAATGGCACAGCCCACCTCTCACCACTGCAGCCAGCCACTGACTCAGCGCAGTCTGAGTGCGTGCTATATATAGCACACAATCGATGAATGAATGACTGTTCATTCAGTAAGCACTTACTATATACAAGAGTACATGCTCAGACGGCACTTAGTCGGCAGCTGGCCATGGAGGTGAGAGGTGGGCTGTGCCAGTCGCCAGCTGGGTAGGGGTGGGGCGTGCAGGGTGGTCTGGCATTGCTGGGTGGGGAGCCACAAGCCTACTAGGGATGATGGGTTTGGGTATTTTATTTCACAGGATATGCCAATTGGGGTGGCTATGATTGGGGCCTGGAGGAGACAAACTGTTTCAAGTGGGGCTTCTCTATTATCACAGTTTGGGGATCAGGACATTGGGGGGCATTCTTAGCACTGTGGGGATTTAATTACTGCAATTTGGGTTTGGGGCATGGTGGTGGGGAGCACTTGTCCCCTTCACATTTGGGGTTGTGGCAAATGACAAGCCCTTCAGGTATGACCTTCAATTGGTGTACCAGTGGGTTTGTCTCAAGTCACAGGACTTAGCCGAGGAGACCCTGCCCCTAATAGAACCGAGTGCAAGGTCCTTGTTGCAACTGCACCTCTCACATGTCACAACTTGCAACATGCTTAGGGGTGCTTGTAGAATCAGGCTCAGTGTTTCTATAATTGCGCATGCTACAGGTTTGTGTTATACACCACTGGAAAAGGAAGAGTTCCAGGATTCCAGCAAAACACAGACATCTCATATAATCTGCATGCAATGTTTACAGATATGAACTTCCAGAACTTCAATGGTTTTGTCAAACTGTTTCAAATACATCAACGTTCAGTCAATTTCACCTCCCCATAGTTATGAATCCCAGTCACTGCCTGCCCTCATATTAAAATAGAGCACATTTAACCCTTTATCTACTGACTGAATGTTTGCGATTTTGGACAAATTTATCAGTCTACAGCACAAGGGTAAACATCCATCAACATATCTAAAACAGTTTAAGATATTTCAAATTTTCTCAATACATATGCAACTTCACAGGACAAACCATGAATGCAAGAACTGTCTTCAGAAGTAAGATATTGGTGGTTTTTCATAAATGAGAACCAAACATTCTCTTTTTCTAGTTTTAGTACAAATTAGTAAAGGAAGCAAGGTGACAGAGATAATGGGGAAAGGAACAAGAGTATTAAAAAGAGAGGCAGGAAGGATAGAAGGCAAAAAGAAAAACAAGGGGGGCAACAAGCAAAGTGGAAAACATCCATAAGGCCTTTTATGCAAATGCTATAAATTTAGGAAATAAGATTCTGGATCAAAAGACCATCATGGCAGAGGCCAGCGTGGATATTGTGGCAAATTACTGAGTCATGGTGCAGTTCAGGAAGGACTGGGTTGGAAGGAAAGGAAGAGGTGTGGTGCTTTATGTGAGGGAAAGCATAAAAGTGACAGAAATACAGGTAATACAGAGAGAGGCAGCTGTATTGTGCGTCACCCTGGAGATGGAGAATGGACCCACATTTCACTCTGGAGTGATCTACAGACCTTCAGCACAGGGGGAGGAATTAGATAAGGTGCTGGTGGAAGTCATTGGCAAGATGGCAGAAAAGGGGGAGGTGTTGCTGGTGGGTACTTCAGTCTGCCAGATATAGATTAGAGCCACTCACCTGCAGCTTCAACTTGAAGAAGGGACATCCTGGACTTTCTGCAGGGGTGTTCCTCTTAGTCAGTGAACCCACTCAAGATGGGGAAATAATGGACCCGGTACATACTAACAGGGATGGTGCTACAGACATCAAGGTGGAAGGCCACTTGGGGACAGATGATCACCACACAGTGTGGTTCAATAGAATGGCAACAGAATCAAATCACTCAAGGGCAAGGGTCCTGGATTTCATAAGGCAGATTTAAAAAAAATTATGAATGTTGCAGAGATGAACTAGTAGGGCGGGGGATTGCCTGGGTGGGGTGGAGGAACAGTGGGTGAAATGATGTGCCATGCCAGCATAATCTCATTGCTTTCCATACTTTTTGGCACAAACCCTATTGCGATCTGGGTACTTCTTCATTCCTTACTGGGCCCTGGGGACCTATGCTGCACAAAGCTCCAACCAACCTTTAACTATCATCACAAAAGGTGCAGTGCATATCCTTTTAAACTTCTGCTACATGCCTTAATAAAAATGCTCCTGTTGTTACTGATATGCGCTGGCAATATTGAACTTAACCCAGGGCCCCTCCACTCAATGTCAGTGCCTTCGGATCTTCCTCATCTGAATGGGATGCACTTCATGCACGTCAATGCCTGTAATTTTTTTAAAGAAATCTGATGTCATTCAGGCTTGGTTTTGCCTTGCCAAGCCTGATGTTTTGGTGGTACCAGAATCTTGGCCGAGAGCATTCACCCAGAATCACATCATCAACATTTCTGACTACAATATGTTTCATGCAGACAGGCATTCTAAGGGAGGTGGGGTAGCTGTCCATGTGTGGGATAAATTCAGTGCCTTAGTAGTGGACACCACCTCATTCCCCCAAGGAATTTGAGTGCCTGACCTTAAAGATCCAGCTTTCTCAATCTATGTCCCTATCTGTTATTGATTGTTACAGGCCCCCATCTGCTGGGTTAAAAGTTATGGAGCATTTCAATGATTTGCTAACCCAGCTGACTTCAGAGGTTGCCGTCCTGGGTGACTTTAGTCTGAATTGGCTGTCTGGTTCCTCCAAACCTTTAAAAGACCTTTGTGTTGCCTTTGTGCTCACTCAACGTGTCGAAGTCACCCTTCCAAATATCAAGACTCCGACTTGCAGCACAATGCTAGACCTAATATTTGTAAACAAACCCCATCTATACACCTATTCTCATGTTTTGTTTTCTTCTTTCTTTCTTTCTTTCTTTCTTTCTTTCTTTCTTTCTTTCATTTTTTAAATTTTATTTATGACTTTGGTAACTGGGTAGGTGCGCTGATCACAGGGATCATTTTCAGGCACGGCCCGGGCCACATACTGTGGCACAGGAACTAATATAACAAACAACACAGCATGGAACAGTTGACAAAAGCAACAACAAAAAAAAAACAAGATAAAGGTTACAATAGTGTGTGGGAATAGCAAATAGAAAAGTAACAAAAAATAGAGGATTCCATAAACCATACATCAGTTAGGCATTACAATAAGTAAGGGTAGGCATAAATGTGCAGTTCTATCAGCAACAGTTACAATATGAGTCAAACAAGGGAGTCTAAGTATGCTGTAAGTAGAAAGAGGGATAAGGTGTAGCAAAGTATAGGGGTGGGGAGGGGAAGGGGTGGGATGGAGGAGTGGGAAGCAGGATTAACAACAAGGATAAACATAGGTACTAAAGCTCAAGTGCACAGGCAGGCCAGCTTAAATGATCCATACTTGACCTAATATACATTCACATTCCCTGGTGAGGTGCAGTTGTGAAAATGAGTGAACTACCCATGGAAGTAGTGGCAGCAGGAAGTCATCAGGAACCAGTCTTTAAAGGTGGGTTTTGAACTGATAGTGACTGTCGAGATAGCAAAGCCCTGTAGGCAGCTTATTCCACAGTGTAGGACTTGTCACAGACAAGACCCTGCCGCCCAAGTTTTTAGATACCCTGGGGATATTCGGGGGTGCTATTTGAGCAGAGGCTATGGTGCAAGGTTCATACAGCAAGGAAAGGAGCAAGGGAAGAAGACTGGTCAGTAAGGATGACGGAATCCACCATGCGGCACAGGGCTAGGTCAAAACGGCCTTGCGGTTCAAGCCATTCTAGTGGGTTGTAGAGGACACAGTGATATATGGTAAAAGGGGAAATCAAGGTAAAATTACATGATCTCAGTGATCACTGCTTCATTGCATGTGTAAGGATACCCCCTATATATATATCTAACCCTACATATGTTTTCAAAAGAAGCCACAGGAACTTTGATTCTAATGCATTCCCTTCAGACCTGCAGCATGCCAACTGGCAAAAGTTTCAATTAGCCCCCACTGTGGATGAGGCATATGAGCCTTTTCATAGCATTCTATTCAATACCATTAATAAGCATGCCCCATTAGTTAAAATCTTCACTAGAAAAAGGGCCTGCCCATGGTTCACCAATGAGCTTAAAGTGATCCTACAAAACAGAGTTGCCCTGTGGAAAAGGGCAAGAAAAATAAAACACCCAGATGATTGGGCAGCATTCAGGGCGGCTAGAAATTGTAGCACCAAACTAGTCAGAGTGGAAAAGCCTAGATATTTTCTTAGTGATCTTGAATCCTCCTCCAAATGTGCTTCTAAATTATGAAGTATGCTCAAAGGCTTGAAGGGACACAGCCCTGCCAGTTCAGTCCCATTCAAAATCTTCTCTGATGGGGTTGTCCATACTGATAAGCATAAGATACTTGATGTCCTTAATGATCACTTCACCACAGCAGGGTTGGTGCTTGATGCATCCTCTGCCAATGCTGTTCGCACTCAGCTGTACAGACATAAGGCAATTCTAATGGGGGGTAGGAGGAAGTAGGCTGTTGGTTAACTAGGACCTGCAGCTTATCCATTAGGTAGGGAAATGGGCAGACTAGGAAGGCCAAGAAGTCCTTATCTGCCTTCAAATTCTATGTCGCTATGTTTTAGTCAGAATGCAGCTTGCCTATCCCTGGTGTCTATTGCATACAATGCAGTATTTTCATTCATTCTGGTGTCACAAAGGGTTGAGGCACCAGAAGCCACACCTCATGCCATGCAGGCAACGCAGGTTCAGGAATATACTAGGGTTGTTTGGGGGTCAGCAGGGGGAGGTATGGCTTGAGCTTCCAGAGGACTGTTCTTGTTCCTCAGGGTGGGGTGTTTGTGCTGCATGCAAATAAGAGGGGTTCAGCCCATGACGAGTGTGCTTGACTGCCTCCACAGAGGTGGAAACAGCTGCTGCACCCACTGCATGGGCACAGGTGTGTGAGAAAAAAACAGAGGAAAAATACCAGGACCCGCCAGACCCAGGATGGCCCCAATGGTCTGGAGGATGTACCCCTCTGAGGGGGGAGTCATAGCCCCTGCCAGGTCCACGAAGGTGGTGGCAAAAATATATAATGTAGTGATAAAAAAATATATACACCTACTGTAACTCCCATGTTTTTGAGATCAATACACTGGCCTCCCCAGTTTGCCAATTTAAGGAGGAAATTTTAGGCAGAAACGTCTGTTATGGAAAGCCTTCTAAATGATTGTTCAGATTGGCAACCTGTACTGTGAAGTCACTTGAAAACATAGTAACATCCAGGTACTTGATTTTCTTATTAGAACCTGCTCCATATCCAACTCCAAGATATTCTCTTCTCTGATTAACATTTTGATTCCCTCTCCTACCCTCTCTGTAACTTTGTAAAGAAAATATGTGGATATAACAGTTTGTACTGAATCTAAAAAGGCTTTTTTACCACTGGCCCAAAGTATAGATTATAAATGCCCACATCATCACTTTCTGTTTCGAGTATTTTGGCAAAATGAAATGAATAAAATGATGCTTTAATGCAATGAGGTGAACTGACCAGACACCAACACTTGGTGCCGCAATACTCAGCAGGCCCAGCACCCAGGGAAGCACACGCACACATGCATGCAACCCACGGTGAAAGGGTACATGTCACTCCAGGTCATGCATCTCTTTGCCAGATTCTGGGTCTGATCCACTACAAAATGAGCCAGTTTCTTGTTGCTAGCTGGCTAGAAAGAAATAAACATGGAAAGCACTGTGAGGTAATGCTTAAGGTAACATAGAATATAAAGGCTCTGAACTTTAACTTATCCTTTGAAACTTTGGATAGTGATTAATTTGTATTTTACATGTCCTTTCAGAGAACAGAACTGCGTACTAAGAAAGTTTAAAAGCAAAAAGGCATAAGCCAAGTTAAAACAGTCCATGTTTTGAAAAGGTGGGAGAAGTAACAGATACAGCTTATTAACTTTTACATGACAGAAATGCAATAATTCTAAAATAATATTTATGTTTTGTTCTTTTTAAAGGCTGTAAGGAAAAAGTCTATAGTATAAATTACAAAGTCCTGAAAGAAATGCTTATTTTGTGTGGAAAGGATTAAGTTAGGTTTATGTTCATTTTAGAAAAACAAAAACAATACAATCTTTCAAGTTTTATTAAAATGTAAGGTAAATTTTATTTATATTGTATGTTTATAGAGAATTAAACCAGATTCCCTGATGAAGGGATATTATTTCCTGAAACATAGGATGTAGCATAGGTAGCTCTAGGTGTGAAAATAACATACATATGGACTCTAAAAATAAAATATTGAAAGAACTTGTTTAAATATTTAGTGGTAAATGGGTTCGTTATTACAACTTGACCCCTTTTATATACCTAGTTCCCACCTTTTTTGAGATCTATTCACTGGCCACCACAATTTACCAATTATGGGTAGAGAATGTGTGCCACTGGTAATATACAGTGGCTACCTTCACTATTCAAATCTGAATACAATTGCATATGGTGAGTTAACTGACATATAATTAAACAATAAGGCATGACAGGGTGTGGTATATCATGGGATATCATCACACCTTGAGTGGTTGGGCACGAGGCCACAGGCCAAGTGTGTCCAACCACCCAAGGAGTGATGATATCCCATGATATACCACACCTTGGAGTGACTTATTGCTATTATGAACTGAATTTCAAGTTTTTTAAATAAAAAATAAAACAGGTTTTAAAATGTTTTGTGAATGAGTTTTTGTGTGATATAGGAGTACATTTTGAAAAAATAGTTCTCAGACAGTAGACAGCAAAGAGGCTGGTGGCACTGGAACTTTTTTGAAGCCGTGATGATGTAGCCTGATATCATCATGGCTTCAAAGAGCTCTCTGCCAATCAGATTCCTCTATTTACAATCGTCGGTTTATAATACTCTGTCATAGGTTCATAGGAGTTTTACGAGTTCAACAGGCAGCGGGCCTTTAAAGAACTCGCCATCCTTATAATCATGGGTGGAAATCATATTTTTTCTCCTCATATGTTGATCAAGTCTGGTTTTGAAAATGTTAATATTTGCACTTGAGACTACCTGTGGTGGTAGACTATTTCATTGTCCCACAACCATCTATGTAAAGAAGCTGCTTCTCTTAGTTGCTCTTATTAAGTCTCCTTTGCTCTTATAACCATTACTTCTTGTATTAATTGTGTTCTCATGTAATGTTAAGTCAATAGTAGCCCTAAGGTAATCATTGTTTACCGCTTTATAGCCACTGAGAATAGGTTCAATGTCCTAAATCTATTATAATCCATATTTTTCAAGATTATTATCTTCCTGATGAATTTCCTCTGTACTCCCTCTGAGTTTACAACTTCTCCTTGTATGCGGATGGTTAAATTTGGAACAATATTCTGGGCCTGATTCCAAGTCACATGGCGTAACTTGTGGGCATATGTGAGTTGCATGATGCGGCACTATGCCAGGGACTCTGCACCCTATTCTAGAACAGGCAGGGTCCCCGGCACCTATGACCCATGACTTGCAGCAGCCATAGGCTTGCACCATGGGAATGGTACAACGGACCTGGGTGCCACAAGTCACAGCCACAAGTAACTGCCCTCCAAGAGCCCCCCACCCCAGATCATGCCTGCAATCCCCTGGGGGTGTTGGAGGATAGGCTGGGTGGCACAGGCAAAAGGGGGGCACAGCACATAACCAACCTGGGTGGCACCCAGACACAGGTGGTGGGGGGGCATCACTGTGTTGGGGGGTGCATGGGGCATGGCTATGTGTGTTCTGTGGTGCTGGGGGGGGGCATCCATTGTTATGCCAGGACAGATACCCCTTTAGACCACCTCCATGCTGGTCTAACCTGCAGCACCATTGCAGGACTTGTAATCGCGATTGTGGGTTATGGCAGCTGCCCTTTTAGAAAAGGTTGCAGGTGCTGCCATAACCCACCCTAGCATCATGCAGCAATGGATTGTGGGTGTAGTGGGTGATGTAACCCACCTTTGGCACAACCTGCATGTGGCATGGAACAAGCCGCAACTAGCAATTGCAACATGCGTAATGCATGGTGCAAGGTGTGATTTGCATCACAGGGTTTGGCGTAAATCACTTTGCACCATGTGTAAGGCAGCTTGGAATCAGGCCCCAGGTGTGGGCGCACAAGACTAGAGTAGAGAGGAATTAGTGCTTCCTGTTCCCTACTGTTTATGTTATCCAGGATTGATTCTATAATTTTGTGGCATTTCTTAGCCTTAACTATGGTGTTCCTATCGAAGTGAAGGTCTTTTGTTATTAGTATGCCGAGATCTTTTTCTTCTTCTTCCATTGCCTGCAGTATAGATATGTCTAGTTTATAATTTGCATTTGGGTTATTCTTTCCCAGATGCATTACCTTACACTTAGCTGTATTATGTATTATATTATGTCTCATACCTGTGGGTATCCATACAGCCCCAAAACTCTAGCCATGGGAAGGGCAGTTTTTGCCAATACATCTCCGATGATGCCGGATAATGGTGAATGGTAATGACATCTGTAGTTGGGAACATCCCTCTTTCCTCCAGATACTATCCAAAACATTCCGACAAGTACTCTAATGTCTGAAGAACATGAGTCAAACATTTTAAATCCCAGTGTAATGTTTGGCAGTACTTGAGGATTCTGGTTCAGCTCTGCTATTGCAAAAGCCATTGTAAGAAGTTGCTGGTATAACTCAATGCTGAATCTAAAAAAACCCCAAAATTGTTCATTATTATACATGTGATCAGTCTATATCAAGAATTACTATGGGTATTCCTGTAATTGTATAACAGACCAGTTAGCCATACAGTATGCTATAACCTGCAATATGCTTGGCTTGCCTAAGCAGACCACATTTGTTGATACAGGCAGCCATCTTGGAGCTTTTTACCAAATCAAAATACAAAACTACCCATTTGTCAAGGTTCAACATAACAGAACTCAAACTTGAAGTTTAGCTGAGTGTAACATTGGCATACCTACCCTCTTGTGACTCCACATTCCTGCTAAAACATTTTTTTTTCTATATGACCAGATACATTTTACTGGTACCAGGACAGTGATGAGTGGGTCTGTAATATTGCAGGTGTCTCTGCTACTAGCACACCATTTCTCACTGGACAGTAGACTCTTGTTTTGCTTCTTGAAACATAAATGTGCCCCTGGCTTGGAACTTAAATCTAGTGTGGTGCCCCGAAGGTGGTAAGAAGGATGTTAACGTGTGCTGGGTTTCCACATCAATAAAAAGAGGTAATAAAGCAACTATGTCAATGACACCAGTAACTTGCACACAAATTACTAACACAAGTCCAAAAAGCGGAAGATGCTGGCACCAGACAAAGAGAGGTGAGAGTCCAGAAATAGATTCCAAATACTTCACAAGGTTTTATTCTTACCAAACCAGGGACAGAAGCACGGACATGGGGAATACATTCTACACTTACTGTACTCTTCTGTATGAGGAGGACTCTAATTCTGATAACTGTAACAGCTCTGCTTTACGAGTGGTCTACACTCTATACCCTATATGAGGGTGACTCTATGCACCCTTCCAATGATCCACTGTAATAGCTCCACTTTACAAGCAGTCTACACTCTAAGTTATCAAATCTCTATACAATATTTAAATACTACCCTGAGGTGCACCTCTTCCTAGGGTCTTAACTATCTGGAGTAGTCCACTCTAAGGATCTCTAAGCATTTCACTGTAACACTTTATGTTCATCAATAAAAGGCAGTTCGTGCACAGGTGGACTTTCTCTGTTATGGGGGAAGAAATTGAGTTGCAGAATAAAGCAAATGGGAGATACTTGTCTGACAGGGCTAATAACTAAGGGACTCCACAAAGGAGACCCACAGGAGGGTGGCAGGGGACCCTGCAGGGGAAGGAAACAACTCCTGGTGGGGGACTCCATTGTTAGGAAGGTAGAACTGGGCAAGGAAGGGGAGAGGGAGGTAAGGTGCCAGCCTGGCACCATGGCTTGGAGGGACAGGGAGTGAATCCTCAGGATTGCCGGAGCAGTTGCACAGGGGAGGGAGCTGGATGTCATTGTCCACCTAGGGACAAATGACCTGGCTAAGAAAGGGATTAGAGAAGTGCAGGAAGAGTTTGTGGAATTGGGAAGGGGCCTTAGTCAAGTAGCATGCACGGTAACCTTCTCGGAGGTACTACCCATCTATGGCATAGGAGAGGCTAGGGTGTTCCATACCATGGGATTCAATCAGTGGTTGAAAAACTGGTGTGGAGCTCAGGGATTTGGCTTCATTGGGGACTGGGGGTCCACCTGGAGTGATGCAAGCCTATACTGGCATGATGGGCTGCATCTGTCCGGGAGGGGAACCAGGATCCTAGGTGATAGGTTTAAATGCTTCATTGGCAAGCTTTTAAACTAGCCAGTGGGGAGGCACTGGAAAGGAGCAGGAAAATCCTAGCCCCGCCAAACAATCACGGTAGTAAGTGTGGCAAACCCCAACATGGAGGTGTCGATAGGGAGAAGGGCAGGGGTAAATGGAGAAAGTGACAAAGGCAAGAAGGACAGGGATGGGGCAAAAGGGGGTAAGGCCATCAGGAAATAGAGGGTGATGAGTACCAATGCCCGTAGTCTGGGCAACAAGCTCCCTGAGCTGGTGGCCTTAATGGAAGAGGGATGCCTGGATATCGTAGCAGTCACAGAAACATGGTACACAGAGAACCATGACTGGGATGTTAACATACCAGGGTACATAACCTACAGGAAAGACAGGCAGGGGAGAAGAGGGGGAGGAGTAGCTCTCTATGTAAAGGAAGGGATAAAAGCAACTGAACAAAAGAGTAAACAGGGAGGAGAGGAGGCACTGTGGGTCACCTTGGAGACTGGAAAGGGCACCACAATCCGCACAGGGGTTGTGTACAGACCCCCATGTCAGAGGGAAGGAATGGACAAGGATATGATGGAAGGCATTCTTAGAATGGCAGAGAAAGGGGAGATACTGTTGATGGGAGATCTGAATATGCCAGATGTTAACTGGAGCACATTTGCTGCAGCCACATCCAAGAGCAGGGCCATTCTTGATGCCCTACAGGTGGCAGGCATTAGACAGCTAGTTTCAGAACCCACTCGTGAGGGAGCAATCTTAGACCTCATACTCTCAAACTGCGGCAGTGAGAGGATCTCAGATCTAGAAGTAGGTTGCCATCTTGGTGACAAGTGGCCATCAAACAGTGTGGTTCACATTAAACTCAGCTACAGAGTCAAGCCATACAAAAGTGAGGGTACTGGACTTTAGGAGGGCTGACTTTGGCAAGATGGGAGAGTGCCTCAGAAAAGCACTAGCAAACAGGCTAGAAGGAGGTGTGGAGCAACAATGGGGAATTATCAAAACTGCCATCACAGACGCAACAAGCCTTTGTGTGAAGCAAATAAACAAATCAAAATGAAAGAAAAAGCCACTATGGTTCTCAAGAGAGGTGGCTGTGAAAGACAGGAAGAAAAAGATAGCATTCCAGAAGTATAAGGAAACACAGAAGGAGCAGGACAGAGAGCTGTACCAGTTAAGGCAGAAAGAAGCAGGGAGGGAAGTCAGAATAGCAAAGGCCCAAACTGAGGAAAAGATAGCCAACTCAGTTAAGAAGGGGGATAAAACCTTTTATAGGTACATCAGTGAGCGTAGAAAGACAAAGGAAGGGATAGTGAGGCTGAATAGAATGAGCGAGTGGGTGGGCAGAAGGGGACAGTGAAAAGCAGGAATACTGAACGAATATTTCTGCTCAGTATTTACAAAAGGAGGGGAAGTGCCTAATCCAATTAACAGAAGCACTCTTGATAGGGGTTGATCCCAGTCCTTTCACAGAAGAAAGGGTTCTGCAAGAACTCCTAAAACTGAAGGTGGACAAAGCAATGGGTCCTGATGGAATTCACCCCAGAATTCTAAAAGAATTAAGGAAGGAACTAGTGAAACCACTGGCTACTCTTTTTAATAAATCATGGGAGGATGGTGTGGTACCCGAGGACTGGAGGAAGGCGGATGTGATTCCCCTTCACAAAAGTGGGACCAAGACAGAGGCAGGAAACTACAGACCTGTCAGTCTGACCTCTGTGGTAGGGAAAGTGATGGAGTCACTTCTGAAGGAAAGAATAGTTGAGTACCTAGAGGTCAGTGGAGCACAGGATCCAAGGCAGCATGGGTTCACAGCGGGAAGGTCATGTCAGACGAATCTAATAGATTTCTTTGACTGGGTGACCAAAGTAGTAGACCAGGGAGGGGCTGTGGACATGGCCTACCTAGACTTTAGCAAGGCATTTGACACAGTCCCACACAAAGATTATTAGTCAAATTAACCAGCCTAGGAGTGGGTCCCAGGGTGGTAGCCTGGAGTAAAGCATTGGCTGGACAACAGGACACAGAAGATAATTGTAAATGGAGTCCACTCTGAAGAAAGAGGCGGTTACTAGTGGGGTACCGCAGGAGTTCAGTATTGGGTCCATTCCTTTTAATGTCTTCATCAGTGACATTGCAGAGGACTGGAAGAAAGTATGCCTTTTGCAGATGACACAAAGATCTGCAACAAGGCTGATACAAAGGAGGCATGGAAAGGATGAAAAGGGACTGGCAAGGTTGGAGGAATGGTCAGACGTATGACAGCTAGGATTCAATGCAAAAAAGTGCAAAATAATGCACCTAGGAAACAAGAACCCAGGGGAAGAATACACAATGCGTGGGGAGGTAGTAACAACAACAAAACAGGAAAGGGACCTGGGGGTAATCATATCAGATGACCTTAAGGTTAGCAAGCAATGTGAGAAGGCAGTAGGGAGGGCTGGGGGTATACTGGGATGTATAGGGAGAGGCATCAGCAGCAGAAAACAGGAAGTTGTTATCCCTCTGTACAGACAGTTGGTGAGACCCCATCTGGAGTACTGTGTCCAGTTCTGGAGACCCCATCTCTGCAAGGACATAGACAGGATAGAGGCAGTCCAGAGGAGGGCAACTAAAATGGTGCAGGGTCTGCAAGAGAAGCCGTATGAGGAGACACTAAAGGAGCTTAATATGTATACCCTTGAGGAAAGAAGGGAGAGGAGGGACATGATAGAAACTTTCAAGTACCTCAAGGGAATCAACAAAGTCCAAGAGGGTAGCATCTTGTAGAAAAAGAGACTTGCAAGAACAAGGGGACACAATTTAAAGATAGAAGGAGGGCGGTTCAGGGGCAATGTGAGGAAGTATTATTTCACAGAGAGGTTAGTGGATGCATGGAACAGCCTTCTTGAGGAAGTTGTGGGGTCTAAAACTGTGGGAGAATTCAAGAATGCATGGGACAGACATAAGGCGATTCTTGTGGGGGGCAGGAAGATAAAGGCTGTTGGTTAACTAGGATCTGTGGCCTATCCTGTAAGTAGGGAAATGGGCAGACTAGATGGGCCTAGCGGTCCTTATCTGCCGTCAAAGTCTATGTTTCTATGTTACTGCAGAGAGGATTTTGTACAGGCCAAGAGTTTCTTGGCTACACTCAACCTCTCTAGGGTCGCCAGATATATTAAGAACAAAGCAATGATTTTCTTGGCTCAGAACTCACTGAGGACCACCAGAACTTAAGCACAACAAACCCAGCCACAGCCCTCTTATGAACTGCCAGGGTATGATGAAGAAGAAGAAGATGCTGACCAACTGGCCCAATGTCCTCTTCTGGACTGCCAGGACACAACGAAGAAGAAGAAGAACGTGCTGACCAACTGGCCCAAAGTCCTCTTCTGGTCTGTTGGGACACAAGGAAGAAGAAGAGGAAGGTTCTGATCAACCTGCCCAAAGTCCTCTTCTTGGCTACTGGGACACAAGGAAGAAGAAGAAGGTGCTGACCAACCAGCCCGAAGTCCTCTTCTGGACTGCCAGGACATGAGAAAGAAGAAGACGGTGCTGATTAGCCAGCCCAAAGTCATCTTCTGGGGTGCCAGGACACAAAGAAGAAGAAGTTGCTGACCAACTTGCCTAAAGTCCTCTTCTGGACTGCCAGTTTGATGGTGTCACTTCCAGGTTACCAACCAGCAGGACAAACGTCTCTAGGTTCATCTGTGTACTGGAACACCTTGACCAATTGGAGCATCTCTTCCACATTGCAGCCAACAGGCAGGTCATTGACAGTAATTTGATGAAGGATTCCTTTGCCATCCAAGATAAACAGGCCCCTGTATGTGATCCCCTCATCTTCCTTCAGCACTCCATAGTCCTTGGCAACAGAATGATTGAGATCAGTCAGCAGAGGGATGCTCATTTTACCCAAATCGCCTTCTTTTTGTCGAGTGTTGATGCACACCAGGAGGTAGAAGACTTAGACAGGAGGCAGGAGGTGCTGTTTCAAGGGAAGGAGCTTTTAGGTAGGTGAAGGATGACTGGGACCTCATGAAAGGTCCTGGGGCAGCACAAACAATGAGGCTGTGCGATTGCCACCTCTGTGGGACTGAAACATTAACTTTTAAAATAAAATAACAAAATGGGCACCAAGCCCTTCCGGGGACACAGTGGGATGTTTCTGGACTTCACCAGCGGCTCAAATCGGCATCACAGACCGAACATGCTTACAGGTACGTTTTCTTCAGTAACTAGAAGCAGGAGGCACACAGCAAAGCCCTCAGGGACAGCTTCTACCCTCCTGGCAAGCTCTTCTCATCCCTCCTCACTTTCTGTGTCCTCACTCCTCCACAGTCACCACAATTCACCCCAACAGCAAATTATTTTTCAAACTGCAGCACTCTGTATTCTGGTTCTGGAAGGCATAGCAGGTGCCACACAGTGAGCATTCTATTAGCTCAGCTCAACATTCCATTAGCTGCAGCATGGCAGAAAGGTTTATTTTGTGCATTATTTCTAAGCTATTTCAATATTCTTGACAGGCTTTGTACAGGGTTTTGCGTTGGCATTTTAAACTAGGCACCTGGGCATTTCTTGGGCACCTGTTTACTGCATTAAGGCACCTATAGCTGAACATTTTTCTATTTCTATATTTTTCGGTGTGTCCAAACTCTGGGGCACTACACTAGAGGCAATCCTTTGTTACATGTTCAAATTTTTGCATCCTATGTCATCTGGATAGCAATAAATATGTTTACAAATCTCAAGATACATATAGTTCCTGTCTTCCAGTAATTATTCTTATTTTATAAAATAGGTAGGCTAAACCAGTCAATCAGAGCCCAAATTCTCCATGTATGAAATCTGTTCCATGCATTGGTTAAAAAAAGTGCTGGCAGTAAAAAGGCCAAAATTCGGGTGCCATAGAATGTTGGCATTTTCACTGGCAGCCATCTTTTCTTTGCTGAATGCAAGAGGCTTTAGCCTTCCCATTTTGTAAAGTATAAGACTGCTACAGTCTCTGTCTTGCAGTTCCTGCACTGGGGGTGCCCCACTGTCTCAGCTGATAGAATTGATTAATTACACTGGCATCAGCACGACAGCCTCCCTCACCAAATCTGGCACTTTACAATTGCCACAGTCAGTTTTACTCACAGGTCTGAATCACTTACATATAGCCAGGTCCATGCTATCACTCCACAAGAAGGTCAAGCACTTAAAGAGGTTATTAAATTGAATCTGTAGGACACTCACCAAGGCTATAGGGAGTAGTTTCACTGCAGCACTGTTTTCTCCTCAGGTATCCAAGTAAAATAATTGGCAGAGGCGGCAACTAGCAGCTCGTGCTTGTCACGTCCCCCATCATGCCGACTGTGCTGCTCACTCCACACCTGCACATGAGGGCCCCGTCCCTTAAGTCACAGACAGATAGACTTCTTCTCTTCAGGTGGCTGTCAGCAGGTGGGTCACACTGCAGGGACAGGGAGCTGAGGGGGATGGATGGATCGGGCGTTCAGTGCCCGTCCCACACCGCTGGCAGACCAAGCACCTCTGAAGAAGATGTCTAGCACTGTGTTTCAAGGAGCTCTAGTATGTGTGAGCAAATTGCAAAGAAAATTCAGATGCTTCTCCTCTGTTCAAGCCAATGGGAATTCAGCGACGGCGGCTGCAGCTACTGCTTCCCGGTAGCTAATCAGGTACCTGAACCCCCCCCCAAAAAAAAAAATCCCTAAGGCTGTCTGCACACTAATAGGATAAATAACTAATCTGTGGTTAAATTAAGATCATTGTAAAAATATAATTCATTTGAAAGGTGATTGTGTGCTTCCAAGATTACATAAAAAATTTCTGCAAACTGAAGTACACTATCAATGAACCAATTACATCATACTGTGATAGGCAGAAGGACTATTTTATCATAAATCCACAAAAACAAATCTGTTTTCAATAGAAAAAAAAAAATTTTCTAACGATGAAAATGTTAAAAAGAAAAGAGACCATTTTATAAGCGCAATAAGACACCCCAGGTGTGCGCATGGAACAGATTGCACCACCAGCAGGCCAGATTGGGGGACCATAAGAACCACCCCAGCTGAGGAGGTAGGCAAAATAAAGAAATAAAGTAAAAAAAATAAAAAAAATATTAAGGCCAATTTTAATTAATATAAAGGGCCATAGTATTAACTGGAAATTCAGAAGACGTGAGCCAGCTCAAATGAATCATTCAGGCTTTGTGGGATTCAAGCCTGTATCCTAGTGATTCATCTTGTCTCATGCTGGTTTACAGTTCTTTCAAACTCACATCTCCTAACCAACTGCTGAACCTTTTCAATGCCAAAACTTGTTATCCTGTGATCTTTCACAGTATTCTTATATGCATGCCATCCCACTGTAGATTTCTGAGCAACATCAATTCTAACAATATGAAAGACACAGTAGTGAGTAGTGTGAATAAAGCTGATATGCCAAATCCCATTGAGTGGTTGCCCAAATTAACACTGGGAAATCATTAGTGTTGATTGTGGAAATGTTGTGAGTTCCTTATGCAAGGGCATTTGATTCTTCATCCAAGAAGTCAAAGGGAGATTTATGCAAACCAGTTTGTAACGTAACTGTGTATATGTGTGTGTGGGGGTGGAGTTATCAACCTGCTAGTGTGTCAGTGTAAAGCATACTATTCAAAAAATTAAGACGTGGATTGGTGAGCATTTGAGTGCAAGACTTGATGTTAATCAGAAATTCACCATTGGTATAGTATATGTGTACAAGAAGAATCTAGAAGCTTGCATCCCACCAGGTTTGAATGATTCATCTCTGATGACCTCAAGGTAGAGAAACAGTGTGACAAGGCAGCAGGTAAAGCAAATAGGATGCTAGGATGCATAGACAGGGGCATCACCAGCAGGAAAAGGGAGGTCATAATTCCACTACACAAGACACTAGTGAGGCCCCACCTGGAGTACAGTGTACAGTTCTGGAGACCTTACCTACCTAAGGACATAGACTGGGAAGAGAAGGTTCAGAGGAGGGCAACAAAGATGGTACATGGATTGCATCACAAGTCCTATGAGGACTGGTTGAAGGAACTGAACATGTACTCCTGGAGGAGAGGCAGGAGAGAAGGGATATGATAGAGACGTACAAATATCTTACAGGGAGGAACAGGGTGCAGGAATACACTATTTTTAAGCGAAAAAGATGTTCCAGGACTAGAGGACATGGGATGAAGTTGGAGGGACGATGATTCAGAGGAAACGTGAGGAAGAATTTCTTCACAGAACGGGTTGTGGACAAGTGAAACACCCTGCCAGAGGAAGTGGTGGGGGCTGAAACAATCATGGGATTTAAGAATGCATGGGATAGACATAAAGGAATTCTGGAGGTCAGGGGTAAGGGGCAACAGACTTCTAGGAAAACATAAACTGAGCTTACAAGCTCAGATGGGCAAACTGGGTGGGTCATAGGCCCTTATCTGCCAACATTGTCTATGCATCTATGTATCTATTTCTTCCTACCCCCCACAAAAATTGCATTATGCCTGTCCCATACATTCTTGAATTCTCCTAGTTTTAGACCCCACCGCCTCCTTAGGAAGGCTGTTCCATGCGACTACCACCCTCTCTGTGAAAAAATACTTCCTCTCATTGCCCCTGAACCGCCCTCCATCTGTCTTCTAATTGTGTCCCCTTGCACTTGCACATCTTTTTTTCCGAAAGATGCTACCCTCTTTGACTTTGTTGATTCCTCTGAGGTACTTAAACATTTCTATCATGTTCCCCCCTTCCTCCTTTCCTCATGGGTATAGATATTAAGCTCCTTTAATCTCTCTTCGTATGGCATCTCTTGCAGACCCTGCACGATTTTAGTTGTCCTTCTCTGGACTGCCTCTATCCTCTCTATGTCCTTGGAGAGATAAGTTCTCCAGAACTGGATGCAGTACTCCAGATGGGGTCTCACCAACTGTTTGTACAGAGGGATAGCAACTTCCCGTTTTCTGCTGGTGATGCCTCTCCCTATATGTCCTAATATCCCCTCAGCCTTCCCTACTGCCTTCTCACATTGCTTGTTAATCTTAAGGTCATCTGATATGATTACCCCCAGGTTTCTCTCCTTTTTTGTTGTTGTTACTACCTCCCCCCATTGTGTAATCTTCCCCTGGGTTTTTGTTTCCCAGGTGCATTATTCTGCACGTCTTTGCATTGAATCCAAGTTGCAATATTTCTGACCATTCCTCCAGCCTTGCCAAGTCCCTTCTCATCCTTTCCACACCCTCTTGTGTATCAACCCTGTTGCAGATCTTTGTTATCTGCAAATAGGCATGCTTTTCCTTTCAGTCCCTCTACAATGTCACTTATAAAGACATTAAAAAGAACTGGACCCAGTACTGAACCCTGTGGTACCCCACTAGTCACCCCTCTTTCTTCAGAGTGAACTCCATTTACAATTACCTTCTGTGTCCTTTTGTCCAGCCATTGTTTTACCCAGGCTACCACATTGGGACCCACTCCAAGGCTGGCTAACTTGTATATTAATCTTTTGTGTGAGACTGTGTTGAATGCCTTGCTAAAATCTAGGTAGGCCATATCCACAGCCCCTCTCTGGTCTACTACTTTGGTCACCTAGTCATAGAAATCTATTAGGTTTGTCTGACATGACCTTCCTGCTGTGAAACCATGCTGTCTTGGGTCCCGTGCACCACTGGTCACTAGGTACTCAACAATTCTTTCCTTCAGAACTGATTCCATCATTTTCCCTACCACTGAAGTCAGACTAACTGGTCTGTAGTTTCCTGCCTCTGCCCTGCTCCCACTTTTGTGAAGTGGAATCACATTTGCCCTCCTCCAGTCCTCAGGTACCACTCCATCCTCCCATGATTTGATAAAGAGAGTAGTCAGTGGTGTTACTAGTTCTACCCTTGGTTCTTTTAGTATTCTTGGGTGAATCCCATCAGGCCCCATTGCTTTGTCCACCCTCAGTTTCAAGAATTCTTTCAAAACCCTTTCTTCTGTCAATGGACTGGTATCGACCTCCCTACTCAGAGTTTCTCCCTTGTTTGGTTTAGACACCTCCCCCTCCTCATCTGTTGTGAATACTGAGTAGAAATATTTGTTCAGTGTCCCTGCTTTTTCACTGTCACCCTCTGCCCACATTCCCTCCCCTTTGTTAAGTCTCTGTATCCCTCCCTTGGTCTTTCTTCACTCCCCCCTTCTTAACCAAGTAGGCTATCTTTTCCTCAGTTTGTGCCTTTGCAATTCTGATTGCCTTCCCTGACTCCTTCTGCTTTAACTGATAAAGTTCTCTGTCCTGCTCCATCTGTGTTTCCTTATATTTCCTGAATGCTATGCTTTTCTCTGTAACTGTCCCTGCCACTTCTTTTGAAAACCATAGTGTTTTTTTCCTTCGTTTTGTGTTATTGATTTGCTTCACACAAAGGCTTGTTGCCTCTGCGATGGCTGTTTTGATTATTCCCCATTGTTCTTCCACCCCTCCTTTTAGCCCATTTGCTAGTGCTTTTCTAAGGCATTCTCTCATTCTCCCAAAGTCAGCCTTCCTAAAGTCCAATACTCTTGTTTTTGTATGGCTTGACTCTATGGCTGTGTTTATTGTGAACCACACTGTTTGGTGGTCATTTGTTCCCAGATGGCTACCCACTTCTAAATCTGAGATCCTTTCTCCTTCCCCATTTGAGAGTATCAAGTCTAGGATTGCTCCCTTCCAAGTGGATTCCCGAGGAGGGCTACAAAGATGATAGCTGGTCAGCAGGGAAAGGCATACGAGGAGAGACTGAGGGCACTGAACATGTACTCCCTGTAAGACAGGAGGGGGGGGCATGATTGGGACCTTCAAGTACTTGTAAGGGATAAATAAGGTTGATAAGGAGAGTCACTTTAAGATGAGTGGCAATCATAACATGAGGGGGCACAGTCTTAAGCTGGAGAGTGGGAGTTTTAGAAGGGAGTAATTATCAAGAAAATAGCCACAAAATAAACATTTGTCATTGCCAAATGTTGCTTGCTTATGTGTGCTGTTTAGGTATTTGGAAGTGATAGTACCATGCCTAAGAACTGTCATGTGCCCCCTTCCCAAGACATCAACTGTGTCTTTCTGTTCAGTATTCACAGAAGAGGGGGAGCAGCAAGGGCCACAGCAGTACAGCAGTTGAAAAGGTGTAAAGAGGTGGATAATAGTCCATTCACAAGCAGAAGAATATTGCAGGAGGTGACTAAATTAAAGGTGGACAAACTGATGGGCCAGATGGCATACACCAAAGGATATTATGAGAACTGTGAAGAGAGATAGCAGTACCTCTGGCAGCCATATTCACTGAGTCATTCAACGCATGGATGGTACCAGAGAATTGCAGGAGGGCACATGTGTTCCCTATACACAAGTCCAGCAGTAGGGAGGGGGCGGAGAACTATAGGCCAGTCAGCCTCACCTCAGTAGTGGGGAAGATCATGGAGACATTGCTTAAAGAAAGGATAATGGGGCATCTTTTTTTTTTATTTAGTTGTTTAACCAGGAGTAGCACACTAAGCTGAAAGCTTTTTTACAGGAGCAACCTGGGAGCACAGGGAAGTTAAGTGATTTGCTCAGTGTCACACAGTATGCAAGTGGAAGCTGTGGGATTCAAACCCAGGTCTCGTCTGTTGGATGTCACCAGATTTGAAGCTCAGAACCTTAAACCACTGAGCTATACTGCCAAGCCATCAGAGCCCAGGATCATAGGCAAACATGGATTCACAGTGGGGGAGGTCATGTCAGACAAATAAGGCTGATCTCTTTGACTGGATAGCAAAGAAAGTAAATAAGGGTGGGGCAGTTTACGACGCGTACCTTAATTTTAGCAAAGCCTTTGACACCATTCCACATAGGAGACTGATAAACTAGCTGGGTCAGCTGGGCATGGCGGAAAGGGTGGTAAACTGGGTTAGAAACTGGCTAATAGACAGGAGGCAGAGAGTGGTGGTAAATGGGGTGCAGTCTGGGGAGAAGAGGTGTCCAGTGGGGGTGCCACAGGCATTGGTTCTGGGGACAGTCCTGTTCAATGTCTTCATTAGTGACATTGCAGAAGGGCTAAAGGAAAAGATCTGCCTGTTTGCAGATGACACCAAGATCTGTAACACAGTGGATACCCCAGAGGGGGTGCAGAAAATGATGAGGGATCTGGGGAAGCTTGAAAAATGGCCTGAGGACTGGCAACTGAAGTTTAATTCAAAAAAAGTGCAAAACTATGCACATGAGACACAGAAACCCTGGGGAAAGCTACAGGATGAGGTGGGGGGAAGGAGTTGCTGACAGTCACAAAGAAGAAAGGGACCTGGGGGGTTCTTATTTCAGATGACCTGAAAATGTCAAAGTGATAAGGCAGCTGGGATGGCCAGTGACATGCTGGGGTGCATAGACAGGGGTATCACCAGCATAAGGAGGGAGGTAGTGATGCCATTATATAAAACCATGGTCAGGGCTCACATGAAGTACTGTGTGCAGTTCTGGAGGTCACACCTTCATAAAGATATTAACAGGCTGGAGATGGTCCAGAGAAGGGTGAATGAGATGGTGCAGAGCTTGTAACACAAGATTTATGAGGAGAGATTAAGGGACTTCAATATGTACTCAGTGGAAGAGAGGAGGGAAAGAGGGGATATGATAGAAACATTCAAGTACCTCAAGGGTAAAGGTATAAATATAACTACTGAGAAGCAGGAGACAGCTGCTATAGGCACATGTGCCAGCTTCTGTGTGATATTCTTTTGTTCTTATAAATCTGTAATCTCTAGTATGTCAGTAACCACATGACCACACTATCTTCTTTAGGCAATTTTACTCTGGTTGATGCCTGGTGTCAGACAGCAGACAGAGGGTTCACCAGATTGTGTTGCCATTTGAAAAACTTCATAGTGTTTTTTTACTGGTAAGCATTTTGCAAAGCTGGTGAAGGTCTCACAATTTGCATAATGATTTTATCTCCTTATGTCTGTCCCCTTTGGTTCCCCCCACACCCCAACAGTCATAGGTGGCCAGAGCTGCAGCCTTCTTCTTGCCGAGATGTTAGGTGAGCAGCTGCCTTCACAGTCTGTGATGTCTGACATCTTTTAGTGCCGCATATTGGTCATCTTCCAGCACAGGCGAAGTGCTGCCAACCCAAAACTAACTCAGGACAAGCAGCTTTCAAAGTGGGGAAGAAATGGAGTGATCAAAAATCAAGTACTCATTCAGATGTGGCATTGATTTTAAGATCAGCATACTGGTGTGGGCACTACAAATAGAACCCCAGCTCTTTAAGCAGCCTTATGAAGGATAAAGACTTCTTGAAGTACTGGGGTTCTGTTTATTGTACTGTAAGTGGGCTGCATCTAATTCGGTCATTTACTGTACCTTATATCTGGATGTATAGTAGGCCCAACTTTAAATAAACACTGCACCTGAATGAACACATGATGCTATAGAAACATATAATTTGTCAGCAGAAAAGGACAGCTCAGCCCATCCAGTCTGCCAAAGTGTTCTATACCAACTTGTAACTCCTGCCTGTATATGTTACTGCATGTCTTATTCTGCCTGCGTCCATCAGGACCTCCTTGTGAATGACCTTGCTCAATGGATTTTTCCTGCAATGAACTTGAACCTACTCCACCTCCATAGCCCTATTAATCTCCACTGACCCCCTCCTTCCCCTTTTTCTAATATACCCCTATGTTTATCCCATGTATGCTTCATGCCCCCTACCATTTTATCCTCTACAACTTGTCCTGACAGTCTGTTCAAGGCATCTACCACCTTTCAGTAAAGAAATATTTCTTCACATCTATCCTGAACTCCTTCCCCCCCAGCTTCATTGTATGTCCCTTAGCTTGGGTGCTTCATCTTCATTTGAAGGAAACTCCCTAACTGTACCCTGTTTACTCCTGTGAGGTACTTTGTAGGTCTTGATCATGTCACCTCTCATCCTCTTCTCTTCCAGAGTGTACATGTTGAAATTCTTCAGCCTTTCCTTGTAGGGATTTCTGTGAAAATCCTGAACCATTTTAGTTGCCCTCCACTGGAAAACCTCCACCTTATGTCCTTTCAGAAGTGTGGACTCTAAAACCGAACACAGTACTCCAGCTGGGGGTATACCAGGGAGTGATACAATGGCAGCACAACATCCTTCCTCCTCCTACTGGAGATGCCACTCCTTATGGACCCCAGAATCCAATTTGCCCTGTCTATAGCCTTGTTATACTGTACTGCCACCTTGAGGTCCTCTGATGTAATAACCTCAAGGACCATTTCATGTATAGTGAGTATCAGTACCTCCCCCCCCCCCCCACCATCCTATACTCAGCATTGGGGTTTCTATGCCCTTGGTACATGATTTTACACTTGTTGGCATTGGACCTCAACTAAGTAAGAACATTGAATTGTTTTGAATGAACTGCAGGCCTTTAAACAGCTTTTCAGGGAGTGTGTATGTGTGTGTGTGTGGGGGGGGTGCACTTCTACTATAACTATTTGCTTTTGATTTTGGCCTCAAATCAGATGGACTCTTGTAAACAGATAAAACACGTTTAAGAAAGACTCGAAAGAAATGTGATAAAGTCTTTGTACATTAGCCTGGGCTGAGTTTGCAGACAGGAAAGATAGAAGCATAGACATTGACAGCAGATAAGGACTGCTTGGCCCGCCTAGTCTGCCCATTTCCCTACCTACAGGACAAGCTGCAGATCCTAGTTAAGCAACAGCCTATTTCTTCCTACCCCCCCCCCACAAGAATTGCCTTATGTCTGTCCCATGTATTCTTGAATTCTTCAACAGTTTTAGACCCAACAACCTCCTCAGGAAGGCTGTTCCATGTGTCCATCACCATCTCTGTGAAAAAATACTCCCTCACATTGCCCTGAGCTGTCCCCCTCTATCTTCAAATTGTGTCAGTTTTTCTTGCACATCTCTTTTTATGAAAGATGCTACCCTCTTGGACTTTGTTGATTCCACTGAGGTACTTAAAAGTTTGTAACATGTCCCCCCTCTCCCTCCTTTCCTCAAGGGTATACATATTAAGCTCCTTTGGTCTCTCCTTGTATGGCTTCTCTTGCAGGCCATGAACCATTTTAGTTGCCCTCCTCTGGACTGCCATCACCCTGTCTATGTGCTTGCGGAGATGGGGTCTCCAAAACTGGACTCTATTCCAGATGGGGTCTCACCAACTGTCTGTACAAAGGGATAACAACTTCCTGTTTTCTGCTGATGATGCCTCTCCCTATACATCCCAGTGTCCCCCCAGTCCTCCCTACTGCCTTCTCACATTGCTTGCTAACCTTAAGGTCATCTGAAATGATTACCCCCAGGTCCCTTTCCATTTTTGGTGTTGCTACTACCTCCCCCCTCCCAATGTGTAATCTTCCTCTGGATTTTTGTTTCCCACATGCATTATTTTGCACTTCTTTGCATTGAATACAAACTGCTGTACTTCTGACCATTCTTCCAACCATGCCAAGTCCCTTCGTATCCTTTCCATGCATCCATGTGTATCAATCCTGCTGCAGATCTTTGTGTCATCTGCAAAGAGGCATACTTTCCCTTCCAGTCCCTCTGCAATGTCACTTATAATGACATTAAAAAGGAGATGCAGCCTGTTCCTAATTAATGAGCTTCCCACTGGTCACCTGTGAGCTTCTTGTGAACATAAGAACATGCAAATGTGCCAGCAGAAACAGACCACCCGGTCTATCTAAGTCTGCTTGATTGTGCAGCTAGCACCCCTAGTTTGCAGCTTCCCACCCCTCCTCATTTGTCATCCTACTGCCACCCCCACCTCCCCCACCCTCACTCTCCCCTGTTTCTTGTCCCATGTTCTTATGAAACTGTTCACATTTTGGCCTCTAGGTACTCAACAATTCTTTCCTTCAGAAGTGATTCCATCACTTTCCCTGCCACAAGAGGTCAAACTGACAGGTCTGTAGTTTCCTGCCTCTGTCCTGCTCCCACTTTTGTGAAGGGGAATCACATCCACCTTCCTCCAGTCCTCAGGTACCACACCATCCTCCCATGATCTGTTAAAAAGGGTAGTCAATGGTTTCACTAGTTCTCCCCTTAATTGTTTTAGAATTCTGGGAGTGAATATCGTCAGGACCCATTGCTTTGTCCACCTTCAGTTTTAGGAGTTCTTTCAGAACCCTTTCTTCTTTGAACGGACTGGGATCAACCCTCCTCCCCATCCAGAGAGCTTCTGTTAATTGAATTAGCCACCTCCCCCTCCTCCTCTTTTGTGAATAATGAGCAGAAATATTCGTTCAGTATCCCAGCTTTTTCACCATCCCTCTCTACCCACTAACCCACCATCCATTCTCTTCAGCTTCACTGTCCCTAACTTTGTCTTTCTACGCTCTCTGATTTACCTATAAAAGGTTTTATCCCCTTCTTAACTGACTATGCTATCTTTTCCTCAGTTTGGGCCTTTGCTATTCTGACTTCCCTCCCTGCTTCCTTCTGCCTTAACTGGTACAGTTCTGTGTCTTTCTCTTTCTGTATTTCCTTATACTTTCTGAATGCTATCTTCTCCCTGACCTTCCCCGCCACCTCTATTGAGAACCATAGTGACTTTTTCTTTCATTTTGATTTGTTTATTTGCTTCACACAAAGACTTGTTGCCTCTGTGATGGCAGTTTTGATGTTTTCCCATTGTTGCTCCACCCCTCCTTCTAGCCTATTTGCTAGTGTTTTTCTAAGGCACTCTCCCATCATGCCAAAGTCAGCCCTCCTGAAGTCCAGTACCCTCACTTTTGTATGGCTTGACTCTGTAGCTGAATTTATCATGAACAACACTGGTGGTCACTTGGTCCCAGACGGCTACCCACTTCTAGATCTGAGATCCTCTCACTATCCCCATTTGAGACTATGAGGTCTAAGATTGCTCCCTCATGAGTGGGTTCCACAACTAGCTGTCTGAGGCATGCCACATGTAGGGCATCGAGAATGGCCCTGCTCTTGGATGTGGCTGCAGCAAATGTGCTCCAGTTAACATCTGGCTTATTTAGGTCTCCCAATAACAGTATCTCCCCTTTCTCTGCCATCTTAAGAATGCCTTCTGTCATTTTCTTGTCCATTCCCTCTCCCTGACATGGGGGTCTGTATACAACCCCTGTGCAAATTGTGGTGCCATTTCCAGTCTCTAAAGCGACCCACTGTGCCACCTCTCCTCCTTGTTTACTCTTTTGTTCAGTTGCTTTTATCCCTTCCCTTACATAGAGAGCTACTCCTTCCCCTCTTCTCCCTTCCCTGTCTCTCCTGTTGGTTGTGTAACCTGGTATGTTAACATCCCAGTCATTGTTCTCTGTGTACCATGTCTCTGTGACTGCTACTATATCCAGGCATCCCTCTTCCATCAAGGCCACGAGTTCAGCGAGCTTGTTGTCCAGACTACAGGCATTGGTACTCATTACCCTACATTTCCTGATGGCCTTGCCCTTTTTTACCCCATCCCTGTCCTTACTGCCTTTGTCACTTTCTCCTTTTACCCCTGCCCTTCTCCCTATTGACATTTCTCTAACTTGGTGTTTACCTCACTTACTACCTTGACTTTTTAGAGGGGACTAGGATTTCCCTGCTCCTTTCCAGTGATTCCCCCCTTGGCTAGTTTAAATGCTTACCAATGAAGCATTTAAACCTATCACCCAGGATCCTGGTTCCCCTCCTGGACAGATGCAGACCATCACTCCAGTATAGGCCTGCATCACTCCAGGTGGACTCCCAGTCCCCATTGAAGCCAAATCCCTGAACTCTGCACCAGTTTTTCAACCACTGATTGAATCCCATGGTGTGGAGCACCCTAGCCTCACCTACGCTATTGCGCCATTGACAGGCAGCACCTTCGAGAAGGTTACCATGCAAGCTACTTGTCTAAGCCCCCCTTCCCCAACTTCACAAACTCTTCCTGCATTGCTCTGATCCCTTTCTTAGCCAGGTCATTTGTCCCTAGGTTGACAATGACATCCAGCTCCCACCCTGTGCAGCTTTTCTGGCAATCCTGAGGATTATCTCCCTGTCCCTCTAAGCCATGGCACCAGGCAGGCACCTTACCTCCATCTCCCCTTCCTCCCCCAGTCCTATCTTCCTAACAATGGAGTCCCCCACCTGGAGTTGTTTCCTTCCCCTGTGGGGTCCCATGCCACCCTCCTGTGGGTCTCCTTTGTGGAGGTTCCTAGCATCATTCTTGGTCTCCACTGTAGGTGCCTCCATAGAAGAACCACATTTTGCCAGAACAGCATATGAATTTTGGAGAGGTACAACTGGAGGGGTGTGCATCTGTTCCACCGCCATCATCATCCTAGAACCCACTGTGGTGCAACCGCTCCTCTTCCTTGGCAACCTCTGAGGCAATGGCAGTGGCTCTGGTGGTTCCTGGATGGGAGAGGAGGTCCCAGAAATCCTGGACAACGCAGCCTGGAGATGAACAGCCACCTCCCTCGGCCCAGAGAGGTGTCTGCAGATAGGACAACACTGCAACCTCCAAAACGTCTCCCGGAAGACTGCTGCTCCACAGCCACTGCACTGCACCACTCCCATCATCTTATTTCTGGCCCCTTCACTGTTGTTTGGAATACTTACTCTTTCCTCTGTTTATTTATTTTTTTTCTCCGTACTTAGTTACTGCTTCTGTGCCCTTTAAGCACCTGATCTTCCTGTTCTTAGACAAGAAGATCTTATATTTCTCAGTAGTCCCCTTACTTGCTCAGAGGCAGACCTCCAGCAGCTAAGGGGGGAAGGATAGCTACTCTTGTCCTTCTAGGATAATGAGTCTTTGGTAGCTCTGTGATCACTCACTCACTTTCTGCTCCCAAACAGGAAGTTCCTGTTGTCAGTCAAATCCTGAGCCTTTAAAGGTAGAACTGGCTTTGGTTGGGGGGGTTGGAGGAGAGGGAAGGAGGGCAATATGCCCATCGGTCATTACAAGGTCTTCTTATCGCCAGCCTTACCACAGAATACAGGTAGCATGAGTACAATCAGGGTAGGTTCCTGTAACGAGTTTTTAAATCTTCGGTGGTACCATCTAATTGTTTCATTTTATTGGTTTTATAAGGGACTGAGCAAACTGGCTCAGATTACAAATATTCTGGTTGTTTTGCATGCTAACTGCCTTTCCTTCCACCAAGGGCCCCAACATCAGTTGCAATTCTGGCCACCCCAGGGCAATGCCTCTGGCTAGCCAGACTTTCCATCCTGGGTACCCAGTGTGGTGTGACTGTCAGTTTGGGGCAAAAAGTGTATGCAAGAACTGAACAAAGTCAGATTTCTAATCATTTGACTAGATTCATGCCCCTTCCTTGTTCACTGCCCCTAAATAAACCTGATCGTCTTTTTTCACATTTAACCTGGCTAGTGCGCATATTATTAGTTGGGCTACAGTGTTAAGAGTGTGCTACTGTACTTCTAACCGCACTTTACAGGGGGTATCCAGGGAAGCTGCTGCAAGTTCAACCCTGGTGGTAAGTGTGAAGGGTGTATGCATATTATTACTGTTTCACACAGACTAAGAATTCACTGCTATGTCAGGTACTAGGCCACTAGGAGGGTTGGTGGGTGGTTACAGCTTCCCAGAGGGCTATAGCAGAACAGACAAACATCACCAATGCCACTACTCTGGGTGGAGGCACCTTAGAAACATAGAAACACAGAATCTGAGGACAGATAAGGACCATTTGGCCCACCTGGTCTGGCCATCTCACTACCTAACAGGTAAGCTGCAGATCCTAGTTAACCAAGGCCTACTTCCTCCTACCCACCACTAAAATAGCCTTATGTCTGTCCCATGCATTCTTGAATTCCCCCACGGTTTTTGACTCCACGACATCCTCAGGAAGGCTGTTCCATGCATCTACAACCCTCTCCATGAAGAAATACGTTTCACATTACCCCTGAGCTACCCCCCATCTTCAAATTATGCTGCCTTGTTCTTGCACATCTCTTCTTCTGAAAGATGCTACCCTCTTGAACTTTGTTCATTACCTTGATGTACTATCATGTCCCCCATTTCTCTCCTTTCCTCAAAGCTATACATATTAAGCTCCTTTAGTCTTTCTTCATATGTTTTCTGGTGCAGACCCTGCACCATTTTGGTTGCTCTCCTCCTGACAACCTCAACCCTGTCTATGTCTTTGCAGAGGTGGAGTCTCCAGAACTGATTGCAGTACTCTACACGTGGTCTTACCAACTGTCTGTACAGAGGGATAACAACTTCCTGTTTTCTACAGATGATGCCTCTCCCTATGCATCCCAGTTTCCCCTAGCCCTCCTTACTGCCTTCTGACATTGCTGGCCCACCTTTAGGTCATCTGTCATAACTACCCCCAGGTCCCTTTTCATTTTTGTTTTTGTCAGTATCTTGCCCCCCATTGTGTACACTTCCCCTGGGTTTTTGTTTCCCAGGTGCATTACTTTGCTCTTCTTTGTGTTGAATCCAAGCTGCCATACATTTGACCATTCCTTGAGCTTTGTCAAGTCCCTTCTCATCCTTTCCACCCCACCTTGTGTATCAACCCTGTTACAAATCTTTGTGTCATCTGCAAAGAGACATACTTTTCCTTCCAGTCCCTCTGCAATGTCACTTATAAAGACATTAAAAAGGACCGGCCCCAGTACTGAACCCTGCAATACCCCACTAGTAACCCCCCTTTCTTCACTGTGGGCTCCATCGACTATTACCCTCTGTGTCCTGTTATCTAGCCAATGTTTTACACAAGCTATCAACCCTGGGAACCACTCCCAGGCTGGCTAATTTGTTTATTAATATTTTGTGTGAGACTGTATCAAATGCCTTGCTAAAGTCTAGGTAGGCCATGTCTACAGCTTATCCCTGAACCACTACTTTGGTCACCCAGTCAAAGAAATCCATTAGAGTCATCTGACATTACCTTCCTGCTGTGAAACCATGCTGCCTTGAATCCTGTGCCCTACTGGCCTCTAGGTAGTCAACAATTCTTTCCTTCAGAAGTCATTCCATCATTTTCCCTGCCATTGAGGTCAAACTGACAGGTCTCTAGTTTCCTGCCTCTGTCTTACACTTTTGTGAAGGGGAATCACATCCACTCTTCTCCAGTCCTTAGGTACAGTACCACACCATCCTCCCATGATTTGTTAAAAAAAGTAGTCAGTTGTGTTATTAGTTTTCCTCTTAATTCTTTTAGAATTCTGGGGTGAATCCCATCAGGCCCCACTACTTTATCCACCTTCAGTTTTAGAAGTTCTTTCAGAACCCTTTCTTATCTGAAAGAACTGATATCAACCCCCTATTTAGAGTGCTTCTATTGACTGGATTAGGTAACTCACCCTCCTCTTCCTTTGCAAATACTGAGCAGAAGTATTCATTCAGTACCCCAGCTTTTTCATTGTCCCTTTCTGCCCAAACATCTTCCTCTTTATTCAGCCTCAGTATCCCTGCCTTAGTCTTTCTTTGCTCCCTAATGTACCAAAAAAAGGTTTTATCCCCCTTCTTAACTGAGTAGGCTATCTTTTCCTCAGTTTGGGCCTTTGCTATTCTGACTGCTTTCCCTGCTTCCTTCTGCTTTAACAAGCACAGTTCTCTGTCCTGCTCCTTCTATGTTTCCTTATACCTCCTGAATGCTATATTTTTCTCTTTAACCTTTCCTGCCACTTCTTTTGAGAACCATAGTGTTTTTTTTTATTTTGTTTATTTACTTCATGAAAAGGCTTGTTGCCTCTGTGATTGTAGTTTTGATGTTTTCCCATTGTTGCTGCACCCCTCCTTCTTGCCTGTTTGCTAGTGTTTTTCTGAGGCGCTCTCCCATTTTGACAAAAGCAGCCCCCTCAGAAGTCCAGTACCTTCACTTTTGTATGGCTTGACTCTACAGTTAATTTTATCATGACCCACACTGTTTGGTGGTCCCTTGTTCCCAGATGGTTACCCACTTCTAGATCTGAGATCCTCTCACTGTCCCCATTTGAGAGTACCAGGTCCAAGATTGCTCTCTTCCGAGTGGTTCCAAAACTAGCTGTCTGAGGCATGCCCCTGTAGGGCACCAAGAATGGCCCTGCTCTTGGATGTGGCTGCAGCAAAGGTGCTCCATTTAACATCTGGCACATTCAGGTCCTCCATCAGCAATATCTTCCCTTTCTCTGCCATCCTACGGATGCCTTCTATCATTTCCTTGTCCATTTCTTCCCCCTGAGACAAGGGTCAGTATACAACCCCTGTGTGGATTGTGGTGCCATTTCCAGTCTCCAGCGTCACCCACAGTGCATCCTCTACTCCCTGTTCACCCTTTTGTTCTTTTGCTTTTATCCCTTCCCTTACATAGAGAGCTACTCCTCCTCCTCTTCTACCCACCCTGTGTCTCCTATAGATTGTGTACCCTAGTATGTTGATATCCCAGTCATGGTTCTCTGTGTACCATGTTTTTGTGACTACCATGATATCCAGGCATCCCTCTTCCATCAAGGCCACCAGTTCAGGGAGCTTGTTACCTAGACTACGGGCATTGTTACTCACTACCATCCATTTTTTGATGGCCTTATTCCTTTCTGCCCCATCCCTGTCCTTACTGCCTTTGTCTTTTTCTTCATTTACCCCTGCCCTTCTCCCTTGGAGGCTGCTTGCCCTTGAACGGGGCTGCTTCAGCTCCCTCACAGTTGGCCGGCACCCAGCCAGCCACCAACAGAGACCAGGATGCCTGCCTGCAGCTCCTTGGAAGCTGCCTGCCCTTGAACAGGGCTGCTTCAGCTCCCCCACGGTCAGCTGGAACCCAGCCAGCCACCGACCAAGACCAGGACACCCACCTGCAGCTCCTTGGATGCTGTCTGCCCTTGAACGGGGCTGCTTCAGCTCCCTCACGGTTGGCCGGCACCCAGCCAGCCACTGACCAAGACGAGGATGCCCACCTGCAGCTCCTTGGAAGCTGCCTGCCCTTGAACAGGGCTGCTTCAGCTCCCCCATGGTCGGCCAGTACCCAGACAGCCACCATCCAAGACCAAGACACCCCCCTGCAGCTCCTTGGATGCTGGCTGCCCTTGAATGGGGCTGCTTCAGCTCCCCCACAGTCGGCCTGCACCCAGTCAGCTGCCGACTAAGACCAGGACACCCACCTGCAGCTCCTTGGAAGGTTCTTGACAGCACAGCCAATCGGAACACGGGCACTTCCAGCAAACCCACTCTGACTGGCCAGGACTTTTCCCCTGCTTCTGCCTCCTGGCACTTTTTACAAATAGATTTTAGATAGAATCAGGCACATTTCAAATGTGTAATAGAAGTTTTTTTTTTTTTAATGGCTAGTTTTCCATTAGCAGGTTATACAGACCTGCCACTAGAGGGATTCTTGGTCTTTCTACAAAAATCACTGTACTCATTCGTAGGCAAGATGGCCTGCATTATAATGCTACTTCTAATCCTGGCAAAAAGTATGACTCATAAAGCACTGATCCATGCTAAGTCAGAAGTCATCCCAGCCTGGGAACCCACAATCATAGTTCCTGCTGCATCTTCATATTGCTTCCCTACTCTTAATCTGTCAGGTTTTCATTTTAATTCTCATCCCTTTCCTCTGGCCCTCTTCCCTTTGCCAATGTCTTTCTGTGCACTTCCCCTGCAAACCTTGAATGGCCATGCCAGCATCTCCTATGCCCTGGCTAGACGTACCTCAATGACTGAACACCACACAAGAACCCATACGAAAAGAGCCCACTTCTACCTGATAAATGCCCTCAAGAAAATGTTTCTAATTCTCCTTTTCTGTTCAGGCAATGTCGAACTAAATCCAGGTCCCCCAACTCAAATCACTTCTTCGTCGGAGTTTGCAGCTTCTCCTGGGATGAAACTGATGATGGTCAATATTCTAAGCCTGCTCCAAAAACTTGATCATCTTTAAGTTTGGGCAGCCCACATTGACCCAGATCTGATTATAATTACCGAGTCAGGGCTAAAAAAGACCAACACTGATCTACAAATTACTATACCGGACTTATAGCTCTTTAGGGCTCATAGGGATTCAAGGTGGGGGTGGTTGTATATGCCAAATCAAAATTTGATGTTAGCAGCATTTTCTGTAAAGCTAAGCCCAAGGAATATGAGATTGTCTCACTTAAACTTCACCTTACATCCTCAGAGTGCATCACAATCATTGGTGGCTATAGACCCCCATCAGGAGGCACAGAAATTCTTAACATGTTGAAATCCATAACTTTAGCTGCTAACATGGAAACAATAATCTTAGGGGACTTCAATATGGATTGGCTCATTGCTAAACCCCACTCCCTAAAAGCCATCTGTGATGAGCTGGGTTTTATACAGATAGTAACTGAACCCACAAGAATCAATGCTTCTAACTCTGTCAACAGCTCACTCTTAGATGTCATCTTAACTGTGCATCCCCATAAAATCTCACATTCTGCAGTTTTCCATAACAACGTGAGTGACCACAGTATCGTTGTATGTACAAGATTCCAATCTAAAACCCACCAGCACGCTAAATTCAGAATCAAATGCTCGTTCCGTAAATTCAACTCAGTAAAATTCCTAACTGATCTAGCTATGATCAGGTGGCAATACCTATATCTTGCCAAATATGCTGATGCTGCCATATCTGTCCTAAATGACAACCTCACCACCCTAATTAACAAGCATGCTCCTCTTATTAAAATGAGGGTGTGAAAAATCTCGCATCCATGGTTCACCCTAGAGCTCAAATCTGCATTTACCAATAGAGATAAGCTATGGGCTAGGCCAGGCACACAAAGAACCCAGCAGACTGGCAGGTGTTTAGAACTGCCAGAAATGCCTGTGTTAAAAGTGCATGCTACTAAAGCAAGCTTCTACCTCTCCACTCTGGAGTAGGCCAAAGGGAACTCCCAAAAAATCTGGAAGACACTGAGATCCATTGAAGGCCATCCTGCTGCTTCCTCCCTTCCCACCAAGATTCTGGCCAAGGACAGGATGGCTGAAAATAAACTGCGAATCCTCAAAGAAATTAACCTTCACTTTGCCACTGTGGGTTGGCATTCAACTCCTCCCCATATGCTAGCTGAGTGAATAGCAACATTAGCCCAGATTCTACACATGCTACTCCACCTCATCCCTTTCAGTTGTGCCTGTTTAGCTACAAAGGAGTTGAAGACATAATTCTTAGCCTTGACACCAAGAAAAGTGCAGGGGACGATGGACTTGAATCATTTTTCTTGCAGTTAGGCTATGCCCAGCTCACAGCCACCATCCTTCACATCTTCAACCTCTCTATTACCACAGCCACTGTTCCATCCTACTGGAAATCTGCCCATATTCTTCCTCTCTTCAAATCAGGAGATCCTTGTGACTTAAACAACTACCATCCTATCTCTAGCTTGCCCATTTTCTCCAAAGTGCTGGAAAAACTTATATACAACCAACTAAAAAATCACCTTGACGCGCACTCACTCCTACACCTAGCACAATCTGGTTTCAAGTCAAAGCACGGTACCATCTCAGCCTTGGCTAAAGTCTCTAATGACTGGATCCATGCTATGGTCACCAAGAAGGTTACTGGTGCAGTCTTTCTAGACCTCAGTAAGGCCTTCAACACTGTAGACCATCACCTCCTAATCACCTGTCTTGCCTACATAGGTGCCACTCCACTTACCTTACAGTGGTTTAACAGTTATCTCACGGGAAGGATACAAAAAGTCAAAGCTGATAGCCTACTATCTGTCCCCCTTCCAATTACCAGAGGAGTCCCTCAAGGCTCCATCCTAGGTCCAATCCTTTTTCATCCTGTCAACAACCTTGACTCCCCACGCAAGAACTGTAGCATACATTTCTTTACGGATAATCTGATTTTTATGCGCATCAGGCTCATCCTTAACTGAAGTCAAGGAAGCACTCCAAGCTGACTTTATCCAGTTAGAAAGCAACCTTATCAATGCCAAGATTCTCTTAAATGCCAAAAACCAAGACAATGATTTTCTCGAGACTTGCCTTGTCTGGTGCCCTACCTACCCCACTTAAAAACTTCATAGTTACCTTCCTAGGTGAACCCTTGGAAGTCTACCTAAATTTAAATATCTAGGTATGTGGATAGACAACAAGATTTCCTTCAATGACCACATCGAGGATCTATCAAAGAGGCTTAAAGCACCCTTGAGTATCTTCTTTAGAAATAGGACCCTCTTTTCTCTTGCGACCATAAAGACTTGTCCAAGCAACATTCCTTCCCTTGCTTGACTACGGAGACATTATCTTTATCTCCTCCCCAACCTTGACCCTATCTAAACTGGACGTACTCTATCACTGTGCTCTTCACTTCATTTCTAACTCTGCGTACAGGACTCACCACTGTGATCGTTATGCAGCAGTTGGGTGGACCTTTCTTGCCACCAGACACCTTCAGCATGCTGGCATTTGGACATTCAAATTTCTACTCTACAAACTGCCTGTTTATTTAACATCTCTCATACACATCTCGCATAGCACCTACTCCCTAAGTAAATCTGACCTTATCCTACTAGATGTTCCTGTGACATGTACCACAGCTAGCCAAAGAGCTGTCTCATATGCCCTCCCAAACATTTGGAACCAACTACAAGCCATGCTGAAGCTAACCAGCATCGTATCAATTAACTCCTACAAAACATTAGCTATCTCTCAATTAAAATACATATGTAGGTGCTACTAGGCCCCCAACACCAAGTCAACTTCCTAGGTACCAACTGGCCCTCTACTTAATAAGCTGAAATGTATTGCATAATTTAGGGCAAGGTTAAAGCTGGAATGTACTGCATATATAGCATAAGGACTTCTGTTGTGTATACCTCTTGTATTATATATTTTTTCCTTGTTGTTATACATTTTATATCTCCTGTCTATGTAATTGCAAACTGTATGTGTATGTGCCTCAGGACCTCCTTGTGAATGAGCTTGCTCAACTGAGTCTTTCCTGCAATAAACTTGAAACTTGAACTATTGACTGCTCTGTCTTGGTGTTTACCTCACTAACTACTGTGATTTATTTTTTGGGGGGCTAGGATTTCCCTTCTCCTTTTTAGTGTCTCCCTCCTTGTTTAGTTTAAATGCTTGTCAATGAAGCATTTAAACCTATCACCTAGTGTACCCCCTTGTTCCCAAGGGTTACTAGAATCCCAGTTAGAATCAGTGGCAGGCAGGGAAGGCAGCTTCTGCTTCTAAAATGCCAAGTAAATGGGGTTCAGACTGTCACACTCTGTTTTCAGTCTCAGGTGAGCTGGAGTGATGATGTAATCAAGGAACTCTTGCAGCAGCATAAGCTACAATGTTCAGCTGCCTTTAGAGTGAATTGGAATGTTGAGTGAGGTGTCTGTAGAGTGGAGTTCGAGGAGGAGGCTGCAGCTGCTGGGCAGCTCCTCAGTTTAACTCTGACAAAGAGCTACCCCATTTTGTTTTTGTGGTAATTTGTTCTCACCCTTGAAGAAGAGCAGACAGTTTTTCTGAAGTGGTGGAGACCTGTGCCAAAATATTTCCTTTGCTCCATCCAAGGAGGGATGGGGGCCAACTCCAAGATTCAGGGGCAATTCTCTTGATTCCTTTTGGTTGGTGAAGCTGTCTTGGACATCTTCGTTCGTTGTGAGTACAATTTCTTTGTGTAAGGCCAGGAGCATCTGCAATACCTAGGGGTGAATTTCTCTGACAAAGGGACTCTGTCACCTAGACCTTCTGTTTTAAAGGTGTCTTCCAGTGTTGGAGTCCAGTATGTGACCTTCTAAGTACAGAACTTAACTTTAATTTCTGACACCTCAGAGGTGTGTATGTGGGATGTTAAATATGATATACATTTCAAGACAGCATCTACAGTGTTTCTACAATTGTGTGGTATTATTAACCAGCTGAATGGCCAAGTATAAGCTTGGAAACAAAAGGTGGGAGACCACTCACCTGGAGTAACCAGCTTACCTCTACAGGTTCTGAAGGGCACCTATTTTTTCTTCAGTGCAATTGGCCAATGCCTGAGAAAAGTGTTTATCCCTGGGTGTGGGTTGTTTTCTTTCAGTTTACACCAGTATAGTGGGTTTTGGAAGTTCTGAGCCTGGATGTGCTCCTTTGTGGTCATGTGTACCAACTTCATTTCCTCTTGAAATATGGGAAAGTGTCCTAGTACTGGCCGTGTGTGCCTAGTCAAAGGAAAATGTACCAGTACCTGGCCATGTGTGCTAATCTCCATTTCAGAACCAGAGTGTTCACTGTTTTGTGTTTCTTCATCCTGTTTTAGATGGGAATTCTGGAATTTCTGTACCCTGGAGAATCTTCAATACCAGTATGTTTAGCTCCGTGAGGGTCGATGTTCACTTTGTGATTATTCCTACTTTGTTACATGAATAAAAGCCATACTCTAGAATCCCAACCTGGATTAGACAGTATTGTTATTGCTTCTCTGTGTCTGAATTTACATGGGTGCTCCTGTCCAGAAGTGCAAACCTAGCATAATTGTAAGCAAATGTTTTCTCCCAGGGACCTGGGTTGCTGGCCATGGTAAATGGTCACACCAGGCATGTGCCAGGTAGTTGTCACACTTGGTTGACTGTTTTTGTGTAACAGTCTGGTCCACCGAGTCTAATGGTGGCCATCCTTCTCTCCTTTTATGTCTTTATATTGGTTATGTAACCCCCCCCCGTTGCCCCTAGATGTTTGTGTTGAGAGGAGAAGCCCTACTAGTTAAACAAGGGGGAGCCAGTGGGGGGGTTACACCTAGGATCATGGTTCCCCTCCTGGACAGATGCAGACCATCGTGCCAGTATAGGCCTGTATTCCTCCAGATGGAGCCCCAGTCCTCAATGAAGCCGAAACCCTGAGCTCTGCACCAGTTTTGAAACCACTGATTGAATCCCATGGTGTGGAGTATTGCTTGTATTGCTTGTAAGTGAACCCAGGCACTTCAGCCTGTGCATAGCCGTATGGGTAGGGGGGAGTAGCCCTTGGAATAGCATCACCTAGAGGTTACAATACAGTATATCAGGAACTGTGAGCAATGCAAGAATATACAGTGATGTGTAGCCTGAGTTCATTACAAGTACCTGTACAGGTTTCTTTGACCAACTTGGTGAAGAATGTGAGAAAAGGGTACAACAAACAATGATGTCCAACTATATATAAGAAAACAATGTAATGCTACCCCCTTGTAAAACTATATATTGTATATAACAGCTCACATCAAAACACAAGTGCCCTTGAAATTAATGAGATGCCCCAAGGAACTTGCTACTTATTTCATGTAGGTTTGACTGACCACTGTGTAGAAAGGCTTGGTAATAACCTAGTAGATAAAATAGTTTTTTTTGAGCATTATGGCATTTGATTGCTCATTCCAGGCATAAATATAACATGCTACAGATGTCTCCTGTACTACATCATATGTGATTTTATAGTAAAGATACCAACTTTCCAAGCCCTAAAACTGGGACAGTCCATCCTGACCATGACCCCCCCCCACACCGTGTCACTCCCATGGGCTCAGCCACAGACCAAGATGCATACAATTAAATTTTGCTGCTTGCTCTGGTCATGCTGCCCGAAAGTAACACCAGCAGCAAACATCCAGATTAAAACAATACATCATTCTGTCGCAACAAGTTCCAAGTCATGATGTATAGAAAATTCATTAGAAGCAAACCTGCATGTATTGTTCCTCCTGAGTGTCCCATCTAACCATTTACACTCACCTCATTTGCTTAGCAAACTTCATTTCAGTGACTCCCAACACCACACCAGATTGCTTTCACACACTTCCCTACAGTTGATCAGGTTCAGGTACCTTGCTTCACTGTTGTTGGTCTCTTCTCTGGAGTCACTCTTAACTGCTGGCAGGCAGATATCCACATGAGCTTGTTTGCACTTGTTTGTATTACTACCCAATCTAATGTAACAGGAAGGAACATGCTTTACTGTGCTCCCACTGACATGCTTGCAGTGCAACACAGACACAGAGATTGAAGTTGCAAACTGCTGTCCAGCCCGAGAAGCATCGCAGTTGTGTTGCAATAACTGTCAATCACAAATTAACAGCAAGAATAAAAAGGGACAACACTGGGACAAATAAGGAAAAACCAGGACAAAAGTCACATTTTGCAAAACATATGGGGACACTGGGACATGCTGCCTAAAATAGGGACTGTCCTGGGAAAATAGGGACTGCTGTTAGCTGCATTTTATAGGCAGGCAAGAATTAGTCCGATACACTTGGAACACCGTGTTGACTCACTATATGAATAACCACAAACGCATTTCTCATAATATACAATAACCCCCTCAAAATAAAACCACAGATATATCCATGGTAATTCATAGTTGTCAGGCGCACACACACACACACACACACATCCCTTAATTAAACACAAGAACATGTGCAATAGTATGGGAGTGTTGCACTTCCACGCATGTTTTAGTTCAACTGTCTAGTCACAAAATACTTGCTAATGCCATCCAATATGTAATTAGTGGGTCCAACTGGCTTCTAAAATAGATAGGATAGGATGGATCTCAAGGCCCATTGAAGAAACAAATATTACTGGGAGGGATCTATACCATAGGCCCTGGCATGCAAAACAGTCTTAGTATGGAATAATGACCCACTTTACCCGTGAAAGGTTTTAGTGTTTTTATAATCAAATCAAAACAATATGCATGAATCAAATCTCCCTCTAATTTCAAAGCTGTCAATTGAAACTTGAAACTTTTATGTTGGTTAGTGTTTTGCCCAAGGATGAGTCATTGGTGGTTTTACTAAGAAATTTTTTAGATTTAACATTTTTAAGACTATAAAATGCCACTTTCATGCATGCCACAATTCATTATTTCACCAATTTTATGTAATTGGATTTTTACATACTGATGTATGGTTCATCATTTTTGTGACTCAGAATCCACATTTATGGGATAAGACTCATGTTTTTGTGAAACTTATTGGTCATGAAAGTGGGGAAAACAAAAGAAACCTCTGAACAGCCAACTCACAAAGTCTGTTGTTCTTCTGGGGTAATGTTGGGCACTCACAAAGTCTACTACATGTCTGGTGCAATGCTTATGATGACGCAGCTGGCTTGCATGTGGCAAACACACACGAACACTGTGCTCCAGGCCTTTACCTGTGACCTTAACATATGAGCACTGTGTTTGTCATGGGGTGTAACTGTATCCTACATACTGTGTTTAATAATGATGTGAAAACATGTTTGGCTGCCTCCATGGCACTTAATGTGAGGCACCCACTCATTATGCTGGTGACTCAACTTTGTACTTTGTACCAGGGACAGTTGGAGTGGAGACCACCGGGGAGGGTGCAGGGTATCTGCATGGATTCTGAAGGAGGATATGGTTCACACCTCTCCTGAAGCAGCTCCTGGTGGTAGAATGTTGGAGACACTTTTGATGCACTGGATGACTGCACACTGCCATGCATTGGTAATCACTCATGAAACCAAAATTCACTTGTCCGACACCCAACATCCCAATGCCACAATCCTGACACTTGTTTGCATGACAGTTCAGTTTTGCCCATGGTAGACTTTGTAATCTTAAATATGGGGGGTGTAGGGACAAAGCCCCTCGCATTGGATGGTTTGGGGAGGTAAAGCCTGCCGAAACATGAAGAAACATCTGCTGCTGGCAAAACTCAGCTGTCAGACAAATGGGTGTTGGAATTATAGTGTTGGGATGTTGGTTATCAGACAAACACCTGTCGGGATGCAGCAGTATATCTCATGATTTTCTCCCAGGGTACTGTGATGTGCAGCCATTACAACCGGAACAGAGGGAAGGGAGAAAACATTGCATCAGATGACAACCCTCTGAGTGTCCTCCCATGCCACCCAAGTCCCCAACACACTGTCCTTGCTCCCTGACCTTTATCCTCAATGTTTAAGGTGCTTCTTCACTGGTGGCAGTGGGGGAACTTGGCAGGAACAGGCTGGAACTGGGGGCTGTTAGAGGATCTAAGGAAACCGGAAGGTAAGTGTCAGGAGAAGAGTGGCCAGTTGGCAGTAAGCATGGGGTTTGAAGGAGAGGGAGTCCAAGGGAGCATGGGAATAAAATATTATAGTTGTTTGAAATCATGATTGAGCTTAGGTATTGAGTTGGGTGGTCAGAAAACACTAACACTGTATGTCCTTACAGATAAGATAGATAGACAGATAGATAGATAGATGATAGATAGATAGATAGATAGATAGATAGATAGATAGATAGATAGATAGATAGACAGACAGACACCTTCTTCAGGCATGAGCCATATGGCTGCCAGCCTGGGTGTGCTGACAGCCCCTTGTGCACTCTGTGTGACCTTTGCTTTTTCTATTGTTTCTACCTTTTAACTTTAGAAGTGCTTTAAAGGTGCATTTAAGCACCTTAAGTGGGCTCAAACTGCCTAAAACAAGTTTATGGTTTAAAATAGCTCTATTTATAATTGTATTATTCATGCAGGGCTAAGGTACTTTAGGTTGCTTTTGTGTTTTAGTTAGAAACAGTGGGTTTAGGTGAGGCAGGCAGTCCATTGGCAGGCTTTTCTTTTCAGAGTAGTTATAAGTCTGAGTCGCCGCTTTTGTTTTACTTTTGCTTTTCCACCATTCTGACAGGTCAGAGTTCCAACAATGAGTAGGATGTGGACTGCTCTTCCTTGTTTCCTGTTGGTATCTTTGAGGGTAGAGAGAACTGTTCCCTACATTGGGAGGTTGCTGGCTGTTCACCTGGGAGGTGGGTTCCTGTTCCACTCAGAAGGAGTTTGGATCTTGCTCTCCACCAGTCTGTTTAATCACCATCAAGAGACACTAGGAAAAGAGTTCCCCCTGGCTCATTTATTTAGTTGTTTAACCAGGTATAGCACACTAAGCTGAAAGCTTTTTTCCAGGAGTGACCTGGGAGCACAAGGAGGTTAAGGAACTTGCTCAGGGTCACACAGTATGCAAGTGGAAGCTGTGGGATTCAAACCCAGGTCTGGTCTGCTGGATGTCACCAAATTTGCAGCTCAGAGCCTTAGACCACTGTGCTATACTGCCTCATTTATTGAGGTGACTAGGTGTTGTGGTTGGCCCAGAGAGAAGGCTGAAGATCTCTCATTGGGAGATCCTTGCTCCCTGTCCTGTGTGGTAGGAGATCCTGAAGGATCCATTTTGCACTTCAGGAAACTACTTTTACTTCTTTATTGCATTTGTTGGGGGGGGGGGTAAGAACTTTGGACTTGTTGCCTTTCCTTCAGTTAGAGTCCAAGGCCTAGTAGACAGGGGTTTACCCTGATCTGTCCCATCCAACCTTAGGTTAGGTTGGGGGTATTTGGTGGCTACTCTAAGGGTCTCAGTACCTTTTCTTCAGGTGGGAACTAGTTGTTTTGTCCTGCCTTCCATGCATGGTGATAGGATTCATTGTGTTCGGAACTGTGTTGCTGGTGACTGACTATGCAGAATGTGGACACTTTTCCTCATACATAGTGGTAGTATGTGTTGAGCTATAAACTTCTGACACTCTATTATTTATATTTTGCTTAAGTGGCAACTGGTTATTTTATTTTGTTTTGTTTTCCTGCTCCTTTTATTATTTTTTGCTGAATGGTGTAAATCAATGTGCAATGGTTAGGGGTGTAAGTTGTATTTATTGAGTGAATTAGTGGCTGACTGAGGGTAGTTGGGTAGTTTGGGGTGGGTGTTTAGGGGATTTTATTACTGAGTCAAGATGTGTTGAGATGTTTCTGTGGTATGGCACATCCACACTGATGACCACCTGTGTCAGCTTCATCCTCTCGCAGGGACCCTATTAGCTCTTCCTGCAGAAGTTCTCAATCATGCAGGGGACTGGGGATTCTATGAAGGAGAAACAAAAACTGCAGTGGATGTCCCGTGTATAATAGTCAGGTGGGCATGATCGGTGTGGGAAGGATACAGAGACACTTAAGGAGGATTTGGAATCAGAACTAAGGCCTTCCATATCTGGTTCCCCTCCCCAGGGCCCAATCTAATAGTATGCATGTAAGTAAGTAAGGCTTTAGTTATATTTTGGCACCCAATCATGGAGACTCTGGGCACACTTACAAATAAAGGTAAGGTTGAGGCAGCATAAAATGATACAATTTCATCACTAAAACAAAACATGAACATAAAAACCATCAGAAAAAGCCTTGTAAAAAGGATAGGTCTTCAGGCCCCCTTTAAATGCCTCCACCATTGAGGCCTCCCAACAAGGTTTTTGGCAGTGAATTCTAGATGTCCAGGCCAGCCACCTCAAAGGAGCTGTTCCCTAAGGTTTTCAACCTGGCCCTCAGAACTGCCAGGAGGCTCCTGGTGGAGGAGCGGAGGGAACATATTGGGGTGGCTGGTGTAAGGAGGTCGGGCAGGTAACCAGGGCCCAGTCCATATAGGGCCTTGTAAGGGCACAATCCCACCTCAAAGATGATCAGTGGAGACCTGACAGGCAGCCAGTGCAGATCATGCAGAACCGAGGTTACATGGCAGGACATTGAAAGGCCTGCCAGCAGCCTGGCCATCATATTCTGCACTAGCTGCAGTCGGTGGAGGATCCCTTCACTGACCCTGAAGTACAGAGTGTTACAATAGTCCTGCTTGGAAGTCACAAAGGTGTGTACCAGTGATGGCAAGTCTTCTGGGGGAATCAGGGGTTTAATTTGGGCAACATTCCTTAGATGGTAGAACCCACTTATGACACAGATGACACTTGGGCTTCCAGGGTCAGCTTGTCATCAAGGATGACACCCATATTTTTCACCCTGGGGGAAGCCATCAATGGGGTGGACTCCAAGACTAAACTGTCTACCACTCTGGAAGCACCCCCATCACAACATCGACCAGACTCAATCACTAGCACTTCCATTTTGTCAGTGTTTAGCCTGAGCCAGTCTGAGGTGATCCAGTCCTGAATTTCAGACAGACATTTATTTAGCACTTCAATAGCACCTTCAGCTCCAGAGACAAATGACATATACAGCTGGGTATCATCTGCACAGCAGTGGAAACCCAGACTGTATTGTTAAATCAGCTCTCCCACAGGCAGTATGTACACCGTGAACAACATCGGCAGAAAGGATTGAGCCTTGAGCACTCCTCATAGCAGGGGCTTCAAGGAGGAAGAGAAATTCCATATCACCACGTGTTGCCTTCTGTCAAAGAGATGGGACTCACATCATTTGATAATTGTTCTGGTGAGTCCACCATACATTGCTATATTGTTGTGATGTAACTACTTATGTGTTTGTTAGGTGCATTGTATGTTTTAAAATCTAAAATTTGTAATGTATGTTTGCAAATCTGTAATGTATGTTTCGTAAATGGACCTCCTTGGAAATTAGTTTTTAACTCAATGGAGTTTATCCTATATTCTTGTTCATTCTTTATGAATTTGAATAACATTTTACAAACAAACAAACAAAATACACCACAAGGTGATCCAATAGCATAATGTGGTCTATGGTGTCAAACGCTGATGCTAGATCAAGGAGGACACTTGTTGACCATTCTCCTCTATCCCTCACCCTGAGGAGATCATTTTGCACCCAAACTTGTGCCATCTCCGTACTGTATCTAGCTATGAAACTGTACTGGAAAGACTTGTAGACGTCAAAGGCCAAGAGGTGTGTCTCAAGCTGCAGCACCACTACTTTCTTGACAGCCTTCACTTGGAATATGAGTTAGAGATAGGTCTATAATTTGCCAGGACATCACGGTCCCACGAAGGTTTGTTCCAAAGAGGCTTCACCAACACCTCCTTCAAGGCATCAGGGAAGCATTCCTCTGAGACCGAGCACCAGACTATCTTGGTGAACACTGGAGCAATGGCCTTGGCTCCTCCCACTAGGAGATAGGTCTGGCCCGGGTCCAGTTCACAATACATGTGGTGCAGCTTTGAAATCACCCCAGCAACCTCAGCCACCTTGACCAGCCAAAACTCCCCCCATGCAATAGGAGTGCCTCTACTCGGACCAGGCTGACCACCGCAGGGCACATTTTGTCCTGTTGGGGAGATTCCTGTCTGAATGAAGGACACACAGTCTGAGAAGAATAGAGCAAACTCTTTGCACAACACAATCAAAAATGCTCTTTATTGCTGTAGACAGACTGGAGGTAACAGTATATCCACAGTCTGAAACAGCTGAGCTGATCTGTTCTTCCCACCAGCAATCTCCCTGTATAGGAACTCTGCCTTCTTATGGTTGATTGCCCTCTGATAATCATTGTAATGATTTCTCAGGGCCTGTCTATCCTCCATGGACTGTGTCCTCCACCAACAACACTCCAACTTCGGACCATTGGTCTTTATCTCCTTGACAGCCCCATCAAACCATGGTGGTTTCAAGAGAGAAAACAGGGGTCATATATGGGCCTGTACAATGGCATCCAGTACTCTGGTAATAGTCCCATTATAAGCCATTACCACCGCACTTGTGCAAATCGTACATGCAATACTCATGCCAGAAAAGTCTGCTGCTGCCAAGAGTCTCTCTAGGCACAATCCCTTTAAATGGTGGTACTGGACCATCTCAATGGGTAGGTGGAGTATCAGGTGGAACCAAACCAGAACTCCACCATGCAGTGATCGAACCAAATGATCCAATCAGTCTTGATTTCAGTTACATCAAGCCCCAGCGAGAATACCAAGTCCAAGGTGTGGCCATGTTGGTGAGTTGCAGAGGTAATTTCCTGTGTCAGGACCAGAAATGTCATTGTCTGGAGGAGGTTATAACTGAATAGTGAGGATTCATCGTCAATCCAGGTGTTGAAATCACCAAGAATTAACCATCTAGGGGACTCCAACACCCTGTCAGCAACAAAGTCTGTTACCTCCTGTAGGAAATCCCCCCCCATCCCGTGGGGTAGTAAATGAGGAGAATCAAGCAACCTGCACCTGGACCCCCACACTCTGCCACACATTCAGTTGACAAAGTAGAATACACTGGGTGCATGGAAAAGTTCAGACATGATCTAAAGCAGATGGCCTCTCCCCCACTCATGTATTCCCTCCTCATGCAGTACACCACCGAACACCCGGCAGAGGCTGACACCTCCAGTACTGGTCTGATATCACCCCCAAGCCAGGTCTTAGTGATGCAAGCCAGGTTGACTGAAGGGTATGCCGACCAAACAGCAACAAATTTATGATGGACAACATTACAGCAGCAATTTGATGTTGACACTGCAATGTACCCGCAGGACCCCTGTACTGCTTTCTCCTGGTATAGCAACTCTTCCCAAATCAACTCCAACTCAGAGTTGATAATCCTAAAGCCCGGGGATGCAGGAGGCAGAGCCCCCCCACGTGGAGGGTTCGGTGGGGCAAAGATCCCCAGAAAAAAAACAGTTTACCTAGCAGATTTATTCCAACAACAATTTCCAGTCAGAATATATAGAATAGTGGATGGGAAACCATCCACAACAAAGCTGTATTTCCATCGAAGGGTTGATGACATCACAGAGACCTCGAGAGTGAAGCTCGAGAGGTCTCTGATGTCATCAACTCCTGAGATGGAAATAAAGCTTTTGCTGTGGATTGTCTCCCATCCACTGTTTTATATAGTATATGGTTTTTTATTTGGTTTTACTTCTTTGAGACCCTTACCTTGTTGTTTGCTACTGCTCCCACTCCTGCTCACTTATGGGCTGCTTTCATTCACTGTGGTGCCTCTTGCACTCTCTCTGACTTCATTCGTCTGTGGCCTCAACGTTTATTTTAAAATTTGGGGAAAAAATTAATTCCCTCACAGAGCTGTATGTGGCTATTCAAGTCCCGACTTCAGAAAGAAATCACTGGTACCACTCCCACTGACTCGCTTCGGTGGGTCCGCTGGTAGGCTCTTGCTAAATCACATTGTCATGTTTACGTTGCTTTTCTGGGACATCCCACTGTGTCAGCCATTCAGGAGGCAGTTAAAGGCTAAAAAGCTGTTGTACTATTGATGTGATGTCAGAACGATAGTACAACAGCTTTCTTGACCTTTGAACTGCCCTGATACAACTTACTGAGGGCCTCTGATTTCAGTGCACAAGAAGAGGTAACCATGTACTATAAATCTGTTGCCGTAATGTCGATCGACAAAATTCTTGTTGAACCAACATCATAAACCCTGACCACAGAAACACAAGTCCACCATAATGGCGGTCTTGTTCTTCGTTGACCTGGCATTGCATAGCACTGCCCAAAGGGGACTGGCAGAGAATGCAGGCCCACTAACTACCTGCCCATGCGAACCAGTGGGACCCTGGGGACAGGATCCAAGCATGTTGGATCCCTCTAAAGGCTCCACCTAACTCCAAGGCTCCTCATGTTCCAAACCACCTTGATATTGTTCACCTCCACTAAACTAGCAGTACCCCACCACATGCCTCTCTGTCCTCTATTAATATCCACCTCCCAGCAAACTCTTACATCACTGACAGGAGGGGGAATCCACAAAGGGGTGGAGATCATGCAGCATGAATGCAGTATAGGATTTGTGAGGGGGCTCAAGACCTTCACACATTTCTGCTCTTCACTAGTCTAAAATCATAATTAAAGATTCACAGAAATAATAAAAAAGAAAGAAAACCTAACCTAATCACACATTCAGCTTCCACACTCCTGATACAAAACCAGGATGCTTAACCACAATCACACCACACAAACACAATAACTAAATCCTCTATGACCACCAGTTGCCAGCACAGCAGCAAGACTTCCGCTCATGATGCCCATGACCCAGGTTCAGGAATGGACCTGGGAGTCAGAGGGACGGTTGAAGTGGAGAAGGATTGAGTGCCTTCTGAGACTCTTTTTCTCCAGGGGGTCAGGGAGGGACAGCATTTGGTATATTAGAGGCCCCTGGCAGAGGCTGCAGAGCTGCAGGTACTGAAGCAACACATCGTGGGAGGCTGGGACAGATATTGGGCACACATCCACTGATGTCATTACACATCTTAGCTCCAGGGTCAAAATTCACAAATAAATAGCCTCATGAATGAAGCTCCTGCCTTCGCCACCACCCTTTAGAGATGGTAGTCTGTCAAGGGGGGTTCTGCTCCTATGGCCTCATCCTGAGGGGTAAGCCAGACTTGTGACCCTTTGTCCTGGGAAGAAGGCACCCTCCTGGCTGACCTGCCTGGGGGGGGTAAGCCCAGACTTGGTGGTGACATGTAGGCGATGGTAGCTGAAGTGCCTCTGCCCATCGACAGTTGGTATCGGGGTTCCAGGGCCAAAACAAAATAAATAAATAAATCCTTTATCACCCACTCAACCCTCCCCACTCACCAATAATTTAATAAAACAACATAAAATTAATTTAAAATAGGAGAATCAGATGTTTAAGCCAGTGTAAAACAAGTATGCTGTGGAATTAAAGTTCTTGTTCCTACTGGAGCTAACGACTGTCCAGTAATTTTATTGCACAGTGTTTATAAGGTTGTCTGAAACTAACAGCTTTATAGTCCCAGCAAAACAATGATTTATTCGGGCCGTATGTCCCTACATAGAGAAGTAAACAGTGCTCACAGCACCGCACCTTCCTAGGTGATTAACATTAACTGCTAGGAACGAAGTTATGTGTAGCAAGGAGATTTACAGAAAATTAGAGCAAGAGTTAGTATAGTACCTTTGTCTAAGTGCTCCTCTCACCAACACCAAGTCGAGTTGCAGCCAAAAGGGGAACCATCAGCAGGCTCTTACCCTCACTCTTATCACCAATTAGTAATCAAGGAGCTCCATGGACTGTAGCTACGGCTCTTGGTTATGGGGTATGAACAACATTCTTGGTGCCTTTGGTGTCAGCCAATTGTGTGTCGAGTGAGCATAATGCATATTAATTTTATAGACAGATATCTTGTTTGACTGTTGGGATGCTGCCCTCTGCTCACCAAACCCAGAGGGCAGATTCAGCTTGAATCAGTTCTACTGAAGCCCCCCCCCCCAGCCAATGCAGTGATTCCTGCCTCAGCTCCTTCTATGAATGAGGGGGGTTTCAGTGCCCCCATTGCAAGAGTCTGCATCTCCAGTAACACTTCCTAAGGGGCTAGTTACGCACCCCCTCAACCCAGGGAGGAAAACTGGTGGCAGGGTGACTAGACAGACGGTGAGGGAGACTGTGGGATAGATAACTCAGAAGCCATTGATAATTCCTACTTCGAACAAATTTGATGTTTTACAGTTTGAGCGCTCAGATGAGGATTCTGACTTCTCCTCAGTAGAGTCTTTTCTGTCGGATGGCACTACTGATACAGAAGGACAAGCTAAGCCCAGGGGTCAGCAAAAGTGAAAGGCTAGGGTGAAGTTGAAAAATACTGACAAACAAAGTAGAAAGGGTAGTTACAAATTAACTTAATTACTTAACCTTTTTCTTTTAATACTATTAATGTGAATAGTATCAAAAGGGTGGTGAAAAGACAGGCTGTCTTTTCTGTTTTAGCTCATTTACATCTTGCTTTCTTTTTTTTTTACAGCATACAAGTTTACATACACTTTATGAGATACAACAGGCCTCTAATGTATGGGATTTAGGTCCCTTCTTTTGGTCCTTGGGAACTGAGACTTGTTCTGGTTTAGGTATTCTTTCTAAGTATCCTGACACTAAATTGTTGAAACTATTTGATTTAGTCCCTGGCAGAGCTTTAATTCTGGATGTTCTTATCCAGTCTTTACCCTATAATTTAATTAATGTTTATGCACCTCAAACTAAGGCAGAGAGATGTGCTTTGTTGAAGTTAATTGAGCCCTATTTGCAGACAACTCATAAAATTATTTTTGCTGGGGAATTTAATTGTCCTATAAAGGTAAAAACAGGTAAACAATATTGTGACTCCAATTTCTTGTCCCACTTGGTTCAGAAAGCTAACTTGAAGGATGCAGTTTTTCAACACACAAATTTGGAACTCCCAGCTTTCCATAAAGGCACCTTAACATCTAGAACTGAGTATATGTTTCTTTCTAGTGCTTTGACAGTACAAAGAGCTGATGTTTTATTTACAGAATTTTGAGATCACAATATTGTTTCTGTTATGATGGGGTCCTTTATTACAGAGTGGCGAGGATCAGGTTTTGGGAAGTTGAATACCTTATTGCTTTGGATCCGGCTATTAGTTTAATTATTCATAATTTTGTTCATGCCAGGAAATCTGAATTTCTTTTTTTTTTTTGATAGCCCTACTTTATAGTGGGAGGACACGAAAAGGGGGTTGCAGAACTTGTGTAGACATCTTAGTACTAGTTTGGCTAGAAGCGAATACCTCCTTTATTTACAGAATAGAAGTACCCTGCAATGACTTTATTCTATTTCTTATGAAACGGGACATAATTTGGATTCTCATATTACCACAATTAAGCAGGATATGATGGCTTTTCATAATAAAAAGGCTAAAACCTTACTATTTCAGTCACAATGTGGCATGCAAGGCAGTATGGCAAGTACTTGCCCTTGTGAACATTGGCAGGCTCAGCTGCAGAAAAAACATATTTCTAAAGTTAAGGATGCTGAGGGAACTGAATATGCTGACCAGAGAGCGAGATGTTTTTAGAGTAATTTCAGATTATATGAGACATATGTATAATAAATTAGAGATTCAGAGTAGAGAACTGAAGAATTCTTTACATGATATAGACATTCCATCATTGGATGAGGTAGATACACTCCTTTTGATTGCACCTATAACAGTTCTGGAAGTTCAATCTGCTCTTTCCTCGTTGGCTGGGAAGAATTTCCCAGGGCCTGATAACCTGCCTAATGAATTGATGAAACTGACTGGGCACCTTTGTTTGGAGAATTTAACCTTGGTATTTAATGACGTTTTGAATAGGGGGAGGTTCCTCTTTCCATGAATATGGTGAGTCTGATATATATATATAGATATATATATATATAGAGAGAGATTGGATCTGAAAAACTGGCATCCTATCATGCTGCTAAATTTAGATTTTAAGCTCCTGATGAAAATATTACCTAAACAGCTTTCTGTGGTGGCTGCAAAGCTGATCTCACCTGCACAAGCATATGCTATTCCTTGTAGGAAAATTCAAACTCATTTTTTTCTCTTTCGGGAGTTAGTTGAGCAGGGGAAGTTAGGGACCCTGGATGGGTTCCTGATCTCTCTGGACCAATCTAAGGCTTCTGATGGTGTTAACAAGTGAAACAAAACAACTGAGGGGCTCGACTCACTCACGGTGAGTACTTCAGATCTGGTGCAAGAAGGTATCAGAGTTGCAAAGTCCAAGCCACTACTTTTGAGAAACAAAAGCAAAACCAACTGCACTTTACCCATCAGTAGACCCAAGACAGATTTAGAAAGCGCGGCTTACCGTATCATCACAATTTATTCAGGTGAAAAAAACTGTTGAAACATGCAGCAGAAATAGAGTGCACAGGCGGCGACCACTCAATTAACTTTTAAAAGCAAAAATATATTATCACCGTCTCGGTGTTTGATGGTGTTAGTCATGACTCCTTATGGACAATCTTGAAATATTATAATACTCCCCCTTATATGATTAATTGGTTTAAAAGTATACATAGTACGGCCACTATCTGTCCTGTTGTCCAAGGTTGGAAGGGTTCTTTAATAAAAGTGGACAGGTGAGTCCAACAAGGATGTCCATTAAGTACTGTATGACTTTTTTATTGATCCTTCATTGAGGAAGATTAATGGTTCTGAGGCCATAAAACATATTATTTTAGATAGGCAAATTGTTCCTTATAAATTACTGGCGTACGCAGATGACATGACACTTTTAGTGCATGATGAAGTTTCGATTCGTTTTAGCTTAGACATTTGTAAAGACTTCGGGGGATGTATAGGAGCAGTTTTGAATGTGGAAAAATATGTTGATCAATGTTTACATTATTCTTTATGTACCACAGGTACTATTGCGAGTATTAGGATTACAGGGGACCCAATTAAATTATTGGGTGTCTTTTGGGGTAATGTAGACTTAGATGTGTATAATTGGGAGAGAAAACTTGCTTTGGGGAAACAGAAAGTTTTAATGTGGAATAGGTGGAAATTCAATAAAAAGAAACAGGTTTATCTCATTAAATGTTGTCTCATTCCTATATTTTTCCACCTCCAAAATTCATGGAATCTGGACTTTTAAATGTATTTTTTCAGGCTTGTTGGGGAAGTAGACTGAATCCTCTGAAAATAAATCTTTTATATCTTCCCATCAATCAAGGTGGATTAAATATGCCTAATCCTGTTTTATTCTTTAACAGTTTTTTTTTTTTGCATTATAATATCCATCCATCATTAGTTGGTGAAACTCAGAGGTGAGAAGTTTTTCTGTTACCGAAATGTGTACAGTGGCTAGCTTTATGGGATACTCATTTTGAAAGTGTTTTGAATGATCTGCTTTGATTCCTGAGTACATTAGATGTACTTTTTTGTGGATCAAACAATGGGATCTTGCAAAATCACATTTTTAACTTTGTCTAGGAAACAACTTTATTTTTTGTTACTGGATACTATGTGTAAGGTTGAAATTGTATTTGAAAGATGTCCGCCAGGCTACAGGGATACTCCACTGTTTTTTTTTAATAATAAACGTACACCAGAAAATCTCTGGGACTTTCATTGGTTGGCATGTGTGAGGGAATTTTTATATATCCTAAAGCTATATTTGCTATTAAATGTCTTGAAGCTATGCTTGCTTTAAAAGCCATGCTGTAACAAAGTAATAATGAATGTAGTAGACATTTCTGAGTTCATGTTTTGTTCTTGTAAGGGTTATAGAATTTGTACTGAGGTTACTTGAAGTACATTTGTAAAAAACAGAAAGCTAGATAAAACTGAGCAGAACTGGTTGTACCAGCCTAAATAGCAGGCTTGGACATAATATAGAGATAGGAGCATGCCTGGGCATAAAATATAATAATAACAGCACGTGAGTGCATTGAAGATAAGCTGTACGTTGCTATGGTGTGAGTGAAACTCATTGTCTCTCTCAGGTCAGCTTGACCAGGTATATGTTTTCTTTTTTTCTGTTACATTGCTGAAAACTTGTTATGCTGTTTTATGATTGGCTCATACTGAAATGCTGGTATTTTTCAAGATAAGAAGTGCAAAATCTAGCTTATAAAAGCTGCTGTAAACTTTAATCAATGACTGTCTCCTTTAGAAGTCCCACATGCATGTGTGAGATATTTGATCAAAATAAGCGACGTTAAGACAAAACCCAGTGGTGTGGTTTTTGGCCCGTGACGACGGGAGTGGTTGCTCAGGTAATACTTACAGTGAGAGAATTTGCGATCACAGTTTTGGCATAGTTGGCAGGATGAGTTCTTCGGTCCATGTCACCTCATGATTGGGTTGTTTCCCTTGGACAAAAAGAAGGACATTTTTGTGGAACCCCATCAGGATGTGACGCCTAGGGGCTGGCGACACTCATCATCACTGTAAGTACAAGAATACCTTGGAGCGAGTGTGCACTATAAAGGACAGGCCTAGATAATATGGAAACAAGGGAAAAAAATAGCTGGGTCCAGAGTTAGTATTATCTGGACCGGCAAAATGTATGTTTGACAAGTTTGACCAAACAAATTACAAGGGCAACTGCACTGCCCTTTGTACTTGTAATTTGTGCTTGCTGCAAGTATATACTGTTAGAGCCAATGATGGCTTTTACAGTTCAGGCTGCTTTTAGGAGAAAAGCAGCAGCTGATTAAGTAACGTTAGATAAGCAACATCTAGAGAAAGAAAAATAAACTACTGTGGATGTACGCACAGTAGGTGACTACAGACAGGATGATTTGAAAATCCTACCCCCCCCCATGTTGCCTATCTGTATAGTTTTGTTTTTAAACTGCAAACCAGAGCTCTGGAAAAAGACTTGGTTTGGCAGGTTACTAAAATGGCCAAAAGAAAATCTTTGAAAGGGTTAATAGCTGCAGTGTTTGGAAATTATCATGAAGGTCCTGCAGTCAGTTTTCTTACTCAGACTTGTGTATCAGAAAAGAAGAAGAAAAATACCTTGGCACCGGGTAAGTCTGAATTTTTTATTCAAAGTTGTTTTATGTCTGTCTGTTTTATTTCTATAATACATATACTAAACAAGGTAATGCTCTGTCTTTCTCGTGCATATTTTCTAGCTTATATCTGTGTTCTGTAATTATGTTCTGTTGTCAAGGTTGTGAGACAGGATTGACTGCCTTCGGTGCACAACATGTTACAGTAAAAAAGGAAGAGGAAGCTTCTTTGCCTCATATCTGACTGTTTTAATTGGTTTTATTTTTAATGGAACATTTTGCTGCCTAGGTAGGGTCAGTGAAGAACTTTTGTATGTAGTTGTTAGGTGAAGCAGGTAGTGTTGAAGGTGAAGAGATATGGCCGTCATATAGATCGCAATGTGCAGAAAGATTTGTAGTTTGCAAGCAATGTGCCAAGCCACTGCTAGGTGAAGATGTAATGTGTTAACAGCTATAAATGGCTTTATCATACTTCTAGTTATAACCAGAAACTTTTGCAAAATGGCAGGGTGCCATATTTTGGCTATGTGCCAAAGGTGTAACCATAGTTATACAAGATGTGTTCACTTACAGATGGTACGTTGTTGTTGTGTTTTAAAAGGTGTTGAAAGGAGTTAGAATGTGTTTAAAAAGTGTTTTGTTCTGGAAAGATTTGGCATGGTGATATGTATAAATGTGTTGATTTAAAAATTGTCAGTGTTACAAGACAGGGAGGCAGCACATATATCTAAAACATGTACAGTTTTCTAATGAAACTATGGGCATTACCTCAGCAAATTGGTGTGAAACAATGTCAGTCTTATTTTGTGTTAAGTATTTCTTTTTGTGTATGTGTATGTGTGTGTACTGTCTTGGCCAGCAGTTTTATTGTAAAGATATTTAATATCAGTAGTGTTCAAGGACACTAAAAATAAATAACTGGGTTTGAACGACCCTTGCATGTACACTGTGACTTTTCACGTTATTTGACCTTCTTGTGTTTCAACATTTATGTTACTACCAGTTCAAACTTGATGTGTATTCCATACCTAAAGCACAACTTTTCACACAAAATGTATGTTTTCATGAAAGCACACCAAGAGTGAACCATGTAATTTGACTTTTTATTGCAAAACTAGTATTCTAAGTGAAGAGGAACAAACTTTTCTTCTTATCTCACTGCTTCTGACTTGCAGCCAACACAGGCAATACTCCAGCTGGAAGGGGAGAATTATTCATCATCTCCCCATATTTTTATTATATATATATATATATATATATAGTACGATTTTGAAAAAAGGACTATTACAGCTGTTTTTGAGAGTTTACCATCTACAGTTAAAAACAATGGCTTTTGTTTTTATGTGTGACCATGGTGTAATCATTTTTTTTGTCTTTTTGAAATGCATTCTAAGAGATACGTACGTACGGTATTACCATCAATATGGATTTTTATAAAACTCAGCTGACATTTTGTCATGCTTAGGATAAGGGAACCCAGGGACGCTTGGCTTCTTTTATCCTATGGAAATAATCTCATTTATTTTTAAACTGGTGTGTGTTTGTTTTTGTTGTTTGTCTGTGTTTCTTCTCTTTCTTCTAGAGAAAAAGTTCTCCATCTTTATAGTAAGGTATGAAACTTACTAAACTAATTGTAATATTATCTTGTTATAATTTAAAGTGTAGTAGGTGGGGATCATGTCACCATCCACAGCTAACCTTTTATTGCTACAGTATTCGAGCTGTCTCTTTCACTTGAGCTGTCTCTTCCACCAGTAGGAGTTTGGGGAGGGTAAGCTACCTTTCCTCTATCCTTCAGTGTAGTACCCACAAAGGTTGCAAGGTACATCACTGGTCCCCAAAGGTAAATAAAGAAAATGTATATTTGCCAATAATTGTTTCTTATTTACAGGTTTAAAAAAAAAGACCCAAGGTATTTTAACAGCATAACCCAGCCCAAGCCCTTCTGTTTTTTCTGGTGCAAACAGTTAAATCTCACACCTATTATTGGTACAAGGGTTTCTGCCCTCAGCAAGTAATCAGTTACGCTGGAGGGTGAAGTTGTGTATGTATGTCCACACATATTCATACTTTTGATTGTCTTTTCAGCTTTCTTATCCTGTTGGAACAAATGCAAAACAACTTTTGTCATTCCCTTACAGCAATGAATGCATTTTTTTTTCAACCAGTAAATTCACAGTACTCTAACATTTCTGGACTCTAAGCTAAGTTTACAGTCTATATGTGTTGTTTAAAATGTATTTTATGCATTATGCTCAATATTGAAATCGTTCTATTACAAACATGCTTATGTTTCATGTTTATGTTATAATGTTTTGATATACCTCTTGCTACACTGTATCATGTGTGTATTCAAAAAAGTGTTCCACATGTATAACGTTTTTAATGCTCATAACCAAACCTAAATACTGGGACCAGCATTGCTGACCCACCCCTACAATATGTTCCAAAGCAAAACCAAAAGTAAAATTAATGCTGGTAACCCCACAATTAATGCTCCGCCTGTCTTATTGCTCACAGGTACCCCTGAAAAATGAGTGTACTCTATGCAGGTTTTGTCATTTTAAAATTTTAACAATTATAATATGCAAAATTTAAGGGAGGCAGGGAAGTCAGTAAGGGAAGCCAAAGCTCAGACAGAAGAAAACATTGCAAAATCAGTGGTTAAAGGGGACAAAACCTTTTACAGGTACATAAGTAAAAAAAAAAAGACAAAGGGAGGGATAGTGAGACTAAAGGGGGAGGATGGGAGTCGTGTGGAGAATGACAACAGTGGAGCTGACATGTTGAACAGGTGTTTCTGCTCGGTCTTTACTGAGGAAGAGGGGGGTAATGGGTCTGAAGGGAGTACAAGGGGTGAAAATGGTGCAGAAATGGATTGCATCACAAATCCTATGAAGACAAGTTGAAGGAACTGAACATGTACTCCCTGGAGGAGAGGAGGGAGAGAGAGGATATAATAAGAGACATACAAGTATCTTACAGGGAGAAACAGAGTGCAGGAAAACACTATTTTTAAGTGAAAAAGATGTTCCAGGACTAGAGATCATGGGATGAAGTTGGAGGGAGGACGATTCAGAGGAAACATGAGAAGAATTTCTTCACAGAACAGGTGGTGGACAAGTGGAACACCTGCCAGAGGAAGTGGTGGAGGCTGGGGCAGTCACAGGGATTTGAGGGTGCATGGGGTGGACATGGAGGAGTTCTGGAGGTCAGGGGTAAGGAAAACAGACTTCTGGGAAAACAGGCTGGACTTTATGGGCTCAAATGGGCGGACTTGGGCCATGAGGTCTTTATCTCTGACACTGTCTATGTATCTATGTATCTATGTATTGTAACATTACAAGATTTTATAACTCAGGTCTCAGTCAGGCCTGCTTGCAACAGACAGGGAAATAATGTTCATCACTGTCATAACTGCTTCTGTAATTTAAAAGCAGGAGGTAACCATAACACTGTCATGATTTACAGATGGTCAAATGGTATAATTGAACCTTGGCCTGCACCCCCAGGTGTGCGGTTAATGTCCAATTTTTATTTTTTCTCTTTCTAATTGCCAGAATTTAGGCTCTGTCACACCACTCTTTACAAAACAAGAAGTTAATGGTTTAAAAGATTGTTATTTATGTGTTTTTAATTCAGTGTCTAACACACTTTGCAAGTTTGCAGGTTTCAAGGTGTGGCACACATAAGATCTCCACATTCAACAGAAGTAATACTTTCATCTAAGTTGCCAAGACCTTCATCTTTTCCTTAAAAAGAAAAACAACTGCCACAGTTTTGATGTTATCACCATCTTTGTGCCTGACTGGTTCCTAATAAGGACTATTGCATGAATCCGTTATTATTTACCTCTGCAAGTGTAATGTTTTCAGCAAAATTACACCTATTTGTAGAACTTTAAATCAACTGAAAAGGTCCAGTCAGTTCAGACTCTGCAATCAAGCTTATTGTTTCTGCTTACTATGAAGTTAAGTCTGGGGAAGGGCACTCCCCAACTCCAGCGAAAGATTCTGCTTCAATTGACCTTCAAGCAATACATCTATTTTCTTCACTGCTGCTTGTTCCAAACATGGCTGGTACTTTCTACAACCCTATTGCTCTGTTATGGACTGTGTTCTTAATGGTTTATTGTCAATTGTTACCTTTTTATGGACTGTTAATCTTTATGCCGAGGTGTAATCAACTACGACAAAACAAATGCCATGCCAGTGTGTGTGTGTGTGGCTATCCCATTAAAATGACTCAATGCACCCCTGGCCAGTGTGTCTACTACTCAGCCATCCAGCAGCTAGCCACAAAATGAACACTGACTTTTCTACTATGCTGGTGTTTTGTTTTTAAATTACTGTCTGCATTGCCCCATATGCCTTGTGGGGTTACCACCATTCTGCAAATGACATTTCATCTGTACTGTAACTACATCAACCTGTAAATACTTATATGAACTTATGAACTGTTAATTTCATGGACTGTTATGTTTTATAAGGATTTATCTGTCAAGAGACATTATCAACAGATTCTTCAATCAAGCTCCCAGGGTGTGCCACACCTCAACACAAGGTAGCATCTACCTTATTCACTCTCAAAGTGAATTCCATGAACTCTTTTTCATCAACAAAATTGTCATGTTATATTGTGTTATATGTGGTGTCACATGTTAGCATTTTTCACATATTTCATTTGTGGTGTTGACATCCCTCAATTCTGTATTATGTTTTACAAACTCATAATTTGTGTTCCATCTGTAACCACCCTGTGCCAACCCAAAACAGGATGCTTTTATAAATGCCTTGACTATCTGTATGCTGGCAACCAGTTTTAAATCATATACCTAGTCACCTAGTCTAACAGTCTAAGAGTAAAAATGTTTAGTTTTTTTTGTAACCTTCAGTTATTAACTAATATCTTTACATTTATGTTCAATTTTTTGAATGTCGAGTCCCTCAGGGGCCTCCTATCTTCAGGGTGAAAATTATTAACAGTGGTCAGTGGCCAAGGTTTTAGTAATCAGTGACCAAACTTTTATCAACAATGTGTAGTTGGCTAACCATAAAACTGAGGAAATAAAAGGTGTAAAATGGCTGAGTGTAAATTGCTAAAAGGGCTAGTAAAAGGTAAAATGGTTAGTAAATGACTAAATGATGACAACATGTAAATTAGTATATCTAGTAGCAAAAGGCTGCAAGTGGAAAATACCACTATGTCACTTAATATGTGTGCATATAAGACTTTAAAAGGTTAATTGTAAATTCTATACAATGAGAAAAAAAAATAGCTAAAAGCATAAAATGAGGCCGTGGCAGAAATATACACCAAATTCAACCTTGCATTTTTTTCTAAGCTTGCTACACATAAATATGGGACCCATGGTCATGGCTTACAAGCGTAGTTGGTGACTGAGGTGCTACTTTTCTCCATTGGGTGACAGTACTTGTAAGTGGTCATATTGGCACTCTGGCTACTGACTGTCCTAATCAAACTTCTCCTACAATGCCTGTGCAACACAATGGTGTCACGGGACGCCACCCACCTGCCCCCTTTGCTACAACCCGAACAAAAGGACCCCATTAAACTGGAAGGGGTGTTTTCCATTACAAAATGAGCCAAATTGTGACCAAAATATAAAGCGAAAAAAAGTAAAAAGGGATCGGTTAGTTGATACATAGTATCAAAAGGAGGGAGAGTGTGAGGGAATTTTTATATATCCTAAAGCTATATTTGCTAGTAAATGCCTTGAAGCTATGCTTGCTTTAAAAGCCATGCTGTAACAAAGTAATAATGAATGTAGTAGACATTTCTGAGTTCATGTTTTGTTCTTGTAAGGGTTATAGAATTTGTACTGAGGTTACTTGAAGTACATTTGTAAAAAACAGAAAGCTAGATAAAACTGAGCAGAACTGGTTGTACCAGCCTAAATAGCAGGCTTGGACATAATATAGAGATAGGAGCATGCCTGGGCATAAAATATAATAATAACAGCATGTAGTGGCATTGAAGATTAGCTGTACGTTGCTATGGTGTGAGTGAAACTCATTGTCTCTCTCAGGTCAGCTTGACCAGGCATATGTTTTTCTTTTTTTTCTGTTACATTGCTGAAAACTTGTTATGCTGTTTTATGATTGGCTCATACTGAAATGCTGGTATTTTTCAAGATAAGAAGTGCAAAATCTAGCTTATAAAAGCTGCTGTAAACTTTAATCAATGACTATCTCCTTTGTAGAAGTCCCACATGCATGTGTGAGATATTTGATCAAATAAAGCGACGTTAAGACAAAACCCAGTGGTGTGGTTTTTGCCCCGTGACGACGGGAGTGGTTGCTCAGGTAATACTTACAGTGAGAGAATTTGCGATCACACATGCCATGGCAAAATTAATGTTAAATCCAATCAAAAATGTGAACCCCAGCAGGACAGGTTTTATACTAGATTACAATGTATACAACAACAGGAAACGATAGAACACCTTTTGTTTCACTGTACTTTTATTTCTGGGTTTTGGGCTTTGGTAGCACAACAATGGGGGGAATGCATTTTCAAGACGATCTCGTATGATAATCTGATATATGGTGTTTTTGAACATGTTTGGGCAAAATAGCATTTTAGCACCCTACAGGTGTTAATGGCTCTTTTTAAGTGGCATATTTGGTCTACGCGGCGTAGTTATGCTCTGCAACAGAAGGAGGGTAGTCTCTTGGAATTATTGAACAAAGTAACTAAAAATATGAGACATGTTTATATTAAAGAAAAGACTATGCTGTCTGCAGGTACCCTGCTAGAATTATGGCTGGGATTTCCATGGGTTACAGATAATGATTTTCCTATTACCTAAATTACAATGATCTGTTAAGAGTTTTTTTTCTATAGGATTTAGCACACCTTTTTATGCATTTTTCCTTTTCTTTGTATATGATATATTTCTGAATGTTCTGTTCCTTGTTTTCAGTGCTGCAACCTTTGTATTTTACACCACTACTAGGTTTGTTACTTTATCCTTGCCTGATGTATTATTTTAATTTCGATTATTTCTTTGCCTTGTGTGATTCAATACTGTTTGGTTTGTAATATGTTTTTGTTTTAATAAAACCTTCCCCTACTCTTTTCGATAAGTGCCATGGGATCTTTAACATCCACCTGAACTACCACCAATCCAGGCAGACGGGACCTCAGTTTAATGTCTCTTCCAAAAGACGGCACCTCTGAAGTGCAGCACTTCTCCCCATGCTGCGCTACAGTGTCAGTATTGGGATATTAACCCAAGTGCCAGATGTGGGAACTGAACCCACAGTCCTCTGATCTCCTGGTCTCAAGAGCGAGTGTGCTACCTACTGAGCCACTGACACTGATGTACAGTGTGCGCACATTCAAGCTGGATCCTGCTCAAATGTGTGAGTTGGTGGGTCAGATTGCATTCTGTGCGAGCGCTGTGGTGCTCAGTGTTAAAGCCACTGTTGTGGCTCCATACTGGTCCCTTCTGTGTGCCTCAACCTCTGGGACCCCAGAGATTCCCACTAGGGGACTGGGGGCATTTTGGAGGAAAAGAAACAAAATATTGAAAATGTACAATTAGGTACTATTAAATTAAAGAGAGTATTGTTTCTTTAAGAGCAGTCCATGCTGCAATGATTAATCAAAGCTCTGCTTGCCGCTGGAGAAATTAGTGCTATGGTGCTAGTGACAGGCAGACAAGAACTTTGTTAGTGCCTATTCCACAACTGGGTAACTGTTCAGAGGAGCAGCTATCGAAAGGTGGGACAATGCTTATTACAACTGCATAGCTGGCCTGCATTAAGGCTTTAAATTTGAGACAGCGTACATACAGTTTAGATGGACACTATCTTTGTGACACCAGATATAGTTTCACCCAGTCAAAAACTGAGGACCTCCATGGACTGCAGCTATGGCTCCTGGATAGAGGGTATGAACAATGTTTTTGGCACCTTTGGTGTCAGCCAATCAGGTGCTGAATGAGCATAATGCATATTAGTCATTGATGGACAGCCTGTTTGACCAGTGTGATGCTGCACATTGCTCACCAAACTCAGAGAGCAGATTCGGTTTAAATCAGTTCTACTGGAGACACTCTGGGGGGGGGGCGCTCTGGCTGTTACTCTGGAGAGATGAAAAAGGCCTGCCTTTTGACTTGCACTGCCACCAGCCTAGAAGTTGCTCTGTGTTGCCATCCAATGGCTGGAAGGAGTTGATACCAGAAGGAAAATGTTGTTTCTGCTGGTCAGTGCCAAGGCAATTTTCTAGTAGTTTCCAGAGTAACACAGAAACATAGACTTTGATGGCAGATAAGGACCGCTTGTCCCACCTGGTCTGCCCATTTCCCTACCATTGCATAAACTGCAGATTCTAGTTAACCAACAGCCTGCTTCCTGCAACGCCCCACTATAACTGCCTTTTGGCTGTCCCATGCATTCTTGAATTCCCCCACTGTTTTTGACCCCACAACCTCCTCAGGAAGGCAGTTCCATGTGTGTACCACACTCTTCATAAAAAAATATGTCCTCACGTTGCCCCTGAGCCACCCCCTCTCTATCGTTAAATTATGCCTCCTTGTTCTTGCACATCTCTTTTTCTGAAAGATACCACCATCTTGGACTTTGCCGATTCCCTTGAGGTACTTGAAAGTTTTCTATCATGTCCCCCCTCTCCCTCCTTTCCTCGAGGGAATACATATTAAGCTCTCTTAGTCTCTCTTCACATGGATTCTGTTGCAGACATTTTAGTTGCCCTCCTCTAGACCGCCTCCATTCTATCAATGTTCTTGCCGAGATGGGGTCTCCAGAACTGCATGAAGTACTCCAGATGGGGTCTCACCAACTGTCTGTACAGAGGGATAACAACTTCCTATTTTCTACTGGTGATGCCCCTCCCTGTGCATCCCAGTATCACTCCAGCTTTCCTTACTGCCTTCTCACAGAGCTTGCCTCCATTAAGGTAATCTGATATGACTACCCCAGGTCCCTTTCCATTTTTGTTGTTGTTAGTACCTCAGCCCCCGCCCCTCCCATTGTGTACTCCTCATCTGAGTTTTTGTTTCTGAGGCATTACTTTGCGTTTCTTTGCATTGAATTTAAGCTGCAATATTTTTGACCATTCATCCAACCTTGCCAAGTCCCTTCTCATCTTTTCCACGCTCCTTGTGTATCAACTCTTATGCAGATCTTTGTGTTGTCTGCAAAGAGGCATACTTTTCCTTCTAGACCCTCTACAATGTCTCCTATAAAGACATAAAAGAGGACTGGTCCCAGTACTGAACCCTGAAGAACCCCACTAGTAACCCCCCTTTTTTAGAGTGAATTCCATTTACTATAACCCTCTGTGTCCTGTTGTGCAGCCAATTTGTTATCCAGGCTACCACCTTGGGAACCACTCCCAGAGTGGATAACTTGTTTATTAATCTTTTGTGTGGGACTGTGTCAAATGCCTTGCTAAAGTCTAGGTAGGCCATATCCACAGACCCTCCCTCGTCTGCTACTTTGGTCACTCAGTTAAAGAAATCTATTAGATTCATCTGACATGACCTTCCCACTGTGAATCCATGCTGCCTTGGGTCCTGTGTCTCACTGGCCTCTAGGTACTCAACAATTCTTTCTTTCAGAAGTGATTTCATAATTTTCCTTACCACTGAGATCAAACTAACAGGTCTATAATTTCCTGCCTCTGCCTTGCTCCCACTTTTGTGAAGAGGAATCACATCTACCCTCCTCCAGTCCTCAGGTACCACATCATCCTCCCATGATTTGTTAAAATGGGTAGTCAATGTTGTCACCAGGTCTCCCCCTTAGTTCTTTTAGAATTCTGGGGTGAATCCAGTCAGGCCCCATTGCTTTGTCCACCTAGAGTTTTAGGAGTTCTTTCAGAAACCTTTCTTCTGTGAATGGACTGGTGTCCACCCCCCAACCCCGAAAAGAGTGCATCTATTGTTTGGTTGAGGTATCTCCTCTTCTTCTTTTGTGAATACTGAGCAAAAGTATTTGTTCAATATTTCTGTCTTTTCACTGTCACCCTCTGCCCCCTCCCCTCCCCTTTATTAAGCTTCACTATCCCTCTCTTGATCTTTTTTTTTGCTTCCTAATGTTCATATAACAGGTTTTTACCCCTTCTTAACTGAGTTGGCTATCTTTTCCTCTGTTTGGGCCTTTACTATTCTGACTGCCTTCCTCTTTTCTTTCTGCTTTAACTGATACAGTTCTCTGTCCTGCTCCTTCTGTGATTCCTTATACTTCCTGAATGCTGTCTTTTTCTCCCTAACCTTCTCCACCACCTCGTTTGAGAATCACAGTGATTTTTTACTCTGTTTTGTTTTCTTTATTTGTTTCACACAAAAGCTTGTTGCCTCTATGATGGCAGTTTTGATATTTCTCCATTGTCCTTCCACCCCTCCTTTCTGCCTATTTGCTAGTGCACTCCTTAGGTATTCACCCATTTTTGCCAAAGTCAGCCCTTCTAAAGTCCAATATCCTCATTTCTGTATGGCTTGATTCCACGGTTGTGTTTCTTATGAACCACACTGTGTGCCAGTCTCTTGTTCCCAGATGGCAACCCACTTCTAAATATGTGATCCTCTCTCCTTTTGAGAGTAGCAGGCCTAAGATTGCTCCCTCCAGAGTGGGTTCCAACACTAGCTGTCTGAGGCATGCCCATGTAGGGCATCGAGGATGACCCTGCTCTTGGATGTGGCTGCAGTCAATGTGTTCCAGTTAACATCTAGCATATTCAGGTCCCCCATCAACAATATCTCCCCTTTTTCTGCCATTCTGAGAATACCTTCTATCATTTCCTTGTCTATTTCCTCCCCCTGGGATGGGGATCTGCACACAACCCCCGTGCAGACTGTGGTGCCACTCCCTGTCTCCAAGGTGACCCACAGTTCCTCCTGTCCACCCAATTTACCCTTTAGTTATGTAGCTTTGATCCCTTCCCTTATGTAGAGAGCTACTATTCCTCCTCCTCTTTTACCCTCCCTGTCCCTTCTGTAGATTGTGTACCCTGGTATGTTGACATCCCAGTCATGGTTCTCTATATACCATGTTTCTGTGACTGCCACGATATCCAGGTTTCCCTCTTTCATCAGGGCCACTAGCTCAGGAAGCTTGTTACCCAGACTATGGGCATTGGTACTCATTGCCCTCCATTTAATGTTGGCATTACCCTTTTTTGCCCCATCTCTGCCATTATTGTCATTGTCTTTTTTCCATTTACCCCTGTTCTGCCCCCTGTCGAACTCTGTACCTTGGTGCCTACCTTACTAACTGCCTTGTTTTGTGTGGGAAGGCTTGGAATTTCCTGCTTCCCAACAGCACCTCCTCTCTTAGCTAGTTTAAGCTTGCCAGTGAAGCATTTAAACCTATCACCTAGAAATGTGTTTCCCTTCCTGGACTTGGTTTACTTGGTTCGCAAGGACAAAAGAAGGCTATTGCCCATCGAGATTGTCCCCCACCAACATGGTGGGAAAATTAAACCCCAAAGTAGTTAGACTCCAACCAAGGATCCAATCCCCTTTTAAAGGATGAAATTGAATCACATTCTACCAGGTCTTGAGGTAATAAATTACAAACCCTAGGTGCTCTAACTGTAAAATAATTTAACCTTTTGTTAGTTTTAGAACTTGCAACATCAATTTGTTTGGTATGTAACCGAGGGCTAATTCTTCTGTTGGACAAATTTAAACCACATAAGTTCGTTAATTCCTGAGAATCAAGAATTTTATATAAAAGTAACAAATCACCTCTTATACGTCTTAGTAGAAGTGGATGTAACCCTGTTTTCTGAAGTCTATCTTGATAGTCCAATTTAGCCAAATGAGGAACCATTCTGGTTGCTCTCTTCTGAATTTTTTCTATTCTATCCCTAGATGCAGATGCAGGCCATCACACCAGTATAGACCCCATCTCTCCAGGTGGACCCCCAGTCCCCAATGAAGCCAAAACCCTGTGCTCTGCAATAGTCTTTCAACCATTCATTGAACTGCATGGTGTGGAGTACCCTAGCCTCACCCATGCCATAGACAGGCAGCACCTCTGAGAAGGTTACTGTGCATGCTACCTATCTGAGGCCCCTCCCCAACTCCACAAACTACTCCTGCACTGAACTGATCCCATTCCCAGCTAGGTCATTTGTCACAATGTAGACAATGATGTCTAATTCCCTCTCCCGTGACACTGCTCCTGCAATCCTGAAGATTTGCTTCCTGTCCCTCCAAGCCATGGCATCAGGCAGGCACCTTACCTCCCTCTCCCCTTCCTCCCCAAGTTTTACCCCCTAGCAATTGAGTCCCTCACCAGGAGCTGTTTTCTTCCCCTGTGGTGTCCCTTGCCACCTTCTTGTGGGTCTCACTTGTTGAGGTTCCCAGCATCACCCTTGGTCTTCACTGTGGGTGCCATTATACAGGGACCATGCTCTGCCAGAATGGCATATGAGCTGTGAAGAGGTACAACTGGAGGGAAGCACATCTGTTCCACCACCCTCACCCTCCCAGAGAACACTGTGGTCCAAACGCTCCTCATTCGTGGCAACCTTTGAAGCAGTGGTTGTGGCACTGGTGATCTTTTGGTGAGGGAGGCTTCCCTACTCCTTGCCAGTTCAGCCTGGAGATGGGCAACCTCCTCCATCAGAGCTGAGTAAGTGAAAACTCTGCTGCCATTTTTGAGAGAAGTCTGAAGGCCAACTTGGGACTTTCACAGCCAACAGCCGTGCAAAGCCATGGTCCATTTTCAGAAAGCTGGAAAGTTAGTAAGAAGAAGAAAGCCACCTTCTGGCCCAAGTCTAAGTATTTAAAGATTGGAGATGAAAGCTGTCTGAGTCATTTTCCAATTGATGCAAAGTCCATGAGAAGATGAAAGCCATTTCTTGCTTGACACAGTATTTAAAACTTGAAGCTGAGAGGCTGTCTCCTGAAAATATTAGTTGGGAATTCCAAAAACTATGTTCCAATTTAGAGAGAGTCACTGCTGCCAGCTGCAGTGAGGTGGACGCAATCCACAGCCTGAGTTCCAGCAGGAGAGAAACTGTCAGCAGAGGATGGTCTGGGGAACTGGCCAGGTAGTTTCACCACTAGGTGCTACCTATCACCTCCTCCTGAGACATGTAGCCCTGATCCCCAGTACTAGCCTGAACAGCCTTGTGTTGCCCCAGAAAAGATGTTGACAAGCTGCTAAAGATCCTGAAAGCTGCAAGAGAAGCTGAGAGGTACCCAGGCTGTTAAAGCTGCAAGGGCCTGCCACTGAGAAGGCCTGAGCAGCAAGTTCTTGCAGCTGGGACCTTCCTTCTGCATCTCTTGCAGCTTGGGCCTTCTTAGCAGCTTGGGCCTGCTGCTGGAAAGGCCCAAGCTTCAAGAGATACAGAGAGAAGGTTTAAGCTGAAACAGCCTTCTGCTCATCTCAGCCATCCACATTTCCAAGTTTCTACTGGTTTCATGCACCCCAGAGCTACACTCTGAAAGCTGTCCACCTGACAAGCCAAAAGACTCTTCTAGAAATTTATGAGTACTTCAGGGCTTGCCCTGCGTCTGTGAGGGACATTGTAAAAAGTTCTACCAAGGTTTCTGAGTTTGGCCACCCAGCCAAAAGTGCCATGTTTCACCAGCTAGTTGCTGCCACAATTAAAAGAGATTTGACTAATTTGTTATTAAGGTACAACATCACCAGCCAACCATCTGTCCTGATATCAGGCTTGCAACTGCTTCAAATTGGGTACCCAGAGAGACTGAGGGAGCTTCCTATACAGACATTGGGGATTGATCTGTACTAGTTGGGAAGTGGGTAATGTTTTAGAAGAAGTAGGTTGTCAACTATTCTGAAGTATGTGCTGGTGGGATGTGGGCATTTTGAATGCTCCTGGGTTTACAGACAAAGTGACTGGTGTTTATGATATGCAACATCATAAACCATTAAAATACTATAGATATATTGATGATATCTTTATCATATGAACAGCAGGAGAGGAAAACTTAAAATTGTTTTTGACAGCTTCAATAACTTCCATCCTTCCATTAAATTTCAGATAAATTACTCTGTGTGTGCATTTCCTAGATACCAGAGTCACTCTAAAAAATGGGACACTGCAAAGATCTGTGTACAGAAAACCTACAGACAGAGGCAGTTACCTGCACAGCTCAAGCTACCATCCCTCTCATACCAAAACATCCATTATACACAGCCAGGCCATCCGGTACCACCGCATCTGCTCTAATCAAGATGACAGGGACAGACACCTTATTACACTAAAAGAAGCTTTCAGACAGAAGGGATATAAAACCAGCTCCATTGACAGGAATATCCATTCTGCACTCCGTAGGCCTAGGGAAGAATTACTAGGGTACAAGCCACAGAGAACATCTGATCGCACACCTCTGGTAGTAACCTACAACCCAGAACTGGAAAAACTACAGAAAATAATTAAAGATCTACAGCCACTACTGTCTGAATATGAAACTCTAAAAAAATATATTTTCCACTCCACCAGTGCTTGCCTTCCGCCAGCCACCAAACCTAAAGCAGAAACTAGTGCGAAGCAAACTTCCTTTTGAGCTCCAACTAGGTGACAAAGGTACAAAACTATGCAAAGCACCTCGCTGCAAAACTATGCATACATATCTCTCCTGAGACATGTGTCAGTCACAATGGAAAAACATTTACAATCCAAAACTTGTGTACCTGTTCTTCTAGCAATGTAGTATGTATGATACAATGCAGAAAATGTGAGGAAGGCTGCTATATTGGTGAAACCAAACAGGAACTCAAAACAAGAATGAATCATCACAGATGGTGTTATGTGACAAGGGCATCTGCAGGACGGCGACCCGTGGAAAGGTGCAAAACCACCAGGGTTACTGAAAAACAGTTTGTTGTTTAATGCAGGGGACTTTTCCCCTTGCACCTCCCCTTGAGGGTGGCTTTGCCCACCACACCCCCCTTACTTAGGATTCCTAATCTGTGGGGGGGCCCAACTCGGGGAAATCCCTGGTCGCTCACATTGTCAGCGCCATTGTGTTGTTGCCTTTAAGACCAGTCACCGACATACAGCCCCTCACATCACAGGCTACCCCACAGATTCACAGTTACCCATAAAAATGAAAATACGCCAGTAGGGGAGCATTTTTCTAGACCAGATCACTCTACCAGTGATTTTACTGTCAGAGTGTTAAAAGGGAACTTCAAAAACAGCCAGGATCGGCAAACATTTGAAATAAAAATAATGCAATATTTTGACACTAAAGAAAAATAATTTAATAAAGATGTTGGTTTTTTAATACACTACCAGTAATTATGCTTAAATCAGTGCTTCTGAGTTTCTTTGTAAACCCTCATATCAGCACCCTCTGGCTATTTTAACAGGTACCTTCTTAAGACAATGGTATGTATTTTCTTTATGCCTTGACTTTTTAGACATGTTAATTAATGGTCCAGAGTCAGAGTAAAATTAGGCAGCCTCTTGATCTTACAAGTTGATCTCTCCAATAGACACACTCCAGTGAAAATTGGTCTTCCTGTTTGTAAGAGGTGCAAAGTGACTGCAATGCTTTGATCTGTAATCTGCTAGTCTAGGCTTCAAAGCCACATCCAACCTTTATATCTGTCATACTGCTCAGCTGTTTTCACTTTGGACTTTAGGAAGAGAGTTTCACCTCTCGAAAGCTAGTCTTAAAACTAATTTTATTAGTCCAATAAAAGGTATCACCTGCAACATATTTGTTGTATTTTTCTCTACATTGGTGTTTACCAAATGATAACATTTCTTATCCTCTACATCCTTTCCCCCTTTTCCTAACCCTATCCTATGGAAATAAATTGTTGTTTAACCTTTTTAAAACTGTCTTATGAGCATGTTATTAATACATTTATTATTACCTATAGTCTTTAATTGCAAGTACCTTATGTTGAAATATGGTTTTGATTTATGGTAACGCATGTATTGGGGTGACTGCTAGGGGAGTTGGGGAGATACAGCATCCCAGGGGGGTTGTAGCAAAAAAACAACTGACCCACAGTATTTTACTCTAGGTGGAGGTACCACACTATTTATTTTACCTCTGGGAAAGAACACCATTTTTTCCCTTGAAACAGAACCCAGGTTCCTCAACCTTGTTGAGTATGCAAGGCAGGGGTAGTGACTGCATTACATGGTGACTCAGTTACAAAATGGAGGCACTGCTGGGATCTCCTGTTTCCTGTCACACCCAGGATGGAGTCCTTTCCTTATGAAGACAGTTCTGTAACCCCTCCCAAGCCCCCGATTACTGGTGGACACTATGGCTTACAGTAAGTTAATGGATTTATGTGTTGAAGAGGAAATAGATACCTAGAAAGCCAATGGGTAAAAAGAAGGCCATTCTGTGATCCAACAACTTGGCCAAGTTGTTGGGGGGGGTGCCAAAGACTAGGTGTCCCTTCTCTGTCCCAGCAGCACTTATTGAATATGGAGATGTTGTTGATGCCATCAGCTTCCCAGATGTACTGATCCCAGATGGTTCAAGTGATACAGGGACCATAGCAACTCATGTTAGCATGAACCCCATGTCTACTGTTTTCTCCAAGTCTGAGAGTTTCAAAGAGTAGCCCAGTATATGGTTGTCAACAGATGGGAAGCTTTTTGAAGAAGTTAAAAGGAGTGCTGGCTGTATCAAAGGGGTGCCCCATCACAGCTATCTGGCGGAGAAGCTGCTCATGTGCCCACTGTTGTTTGAGACATCATGTTCATGTAATCCCCTCATCCATTGACTTTGACTAGGGGCCCCAATGGTAATATGCAAGACAGGGGAGCAGAACCTGAGTATCTCCAGAAAAAAACAGCACACAATCCTTAGCCACAAAGTACAGGCCATACATAGCACATGCAAGTTCAAACAATTAGAATGCCTTTCCTTACTGGGCTGTTGCTGCTTCCAATGCTGCATCTCACCTTCTGTGGGGTTTTTTGGTTGAATGAATGGAGATGGAAACAAGCCTTCTTAGGGGAGTAATTGGGTTAACTCATTTAAACACCCAGTACACTCTATGCATGTGTAACCAGGGGTTAGGTTGATGTTATTTTAGTTTTTATGCGCGGTACCTCCATTTTGTAACCCACTACCTGGCTGCCTGGGTTCGGGGAGAAAACTTTTGCTTGGCATTTTGGCTAGGTTTGAAACTTCTGCATGGGGCACCCAAGTAATCCGGACACAGGAAGCAATAACTGAAATGTCCAAACCAGGAGTGGGATTCTAGAGTGTGGCTTTCATTCACAACAATAGCAGAATAATAAAGCATATATGGACCCCATGGGGCTACACTTCCCTGGTAATGCAGATTAACAGAGATTAGAACACATCTTCTTACAACACTGTAACCCTCAGGTTCTGAACACACTAGGCTCTCAGCCCGAACTGGTACTCTTGTCTTGGATTCCCTGGCATGGCACTCCGGCCAGCACTTGGACACTTTTCCATATTGCATGGACATTTATTGGTGGCTCCCTCTACCACCCATGAGAACTTCCTAGCTCTAAGGGAAAACTTTATCCTCAATCCCACGTCTGGGTACTTTCCGTAGACACTGGCCAAGTGCCTGGGAGAAAGCTATAGGTGCCTAAAGTGAACCTGTGGAGGTAAATCTGGTTACTCCAGATAGGGGGGTCTCCCACCTCTTGCTCCCAAATCCATACCCAGCCATCCATTTGGATTCAACACCTGGGGGGAACTGAATTGTGGTCCCAGGTTTCCATTGCTGCTGTGTGCTGGTGCCTTAGCAACTTGACCAGGCATAGCAGCACAGGCTTCTTCATCCCTTTCTCCACATTGCGGTCAGTGACAGGGTAGTGGTAATTCCCTACTGCTCTTTTTTTTCTCTCATCACCAGCTATTTTTCCCCCTTGCTAGAGGTTCTGATCCCCTGCTCCACTCGTTGCTCTCCCCCTCTGGATGGAGCCACCGGGCATGGGTGCCCCCTCCCATGAAACATGGTCGCAAAGCCATAGCTTGCCTCCCAGGATGGGATCATAGGAGCAGAACCTCCCTGGTAGACTTTGGTCTGCAATGGGGAGCAGCGGCAGAGAAGAAGGCATCATTAGCGGCTGGCGATATATTTTTTGCAGATTTTTTTCCTTGGGGATGGAGACATGCAATGACGCCACCATCCACCCTGCCCACTGTTATGTGTGGTACCAACTGCAGCTGTATCCCCAGCCTCTGCTAGAGGTCTGCATTGTGCCAGACACTCTCTTCCCCCCTTCGCCTGGAGAAGGGGAGGGAAGCAGTTCATGGGATGCTTAATCCTTCTTCCCTCTGCCAGCCATCTGATTCCTGAGTTTGTCCCCAAACCTGGGATGTCAGTGCCACAGACAGATGCTTTGCCACTGAGCCAATGGGCTGGCTGTAATTCCCTACCACTCTTATACTCCTGTCACTCTAAATGCTTTTGCGTTTCACACAGCGCAGTTCTTGCACTGTTTTTGAAGCAACATATTGACCCAGTACCAACCCCGACCTCATCTCTGAGGGTGGGGATAACTTTTTGTTTATTTATTTTTTGGGGCAGCCTGGATAACTCAAATTCAGGCCCCCCTCCTGTTCCACAAAAGGGTCTTTCTTTCCAGGATCTGCTTTACAATATGCTTGCAACTCTTGTTTTTGAGCCCTCTGCCACTGACCCAGGCTAACGACTCCAGCTGGAATGGCTCAAAGTTCCCACCATGCCGATTAACCTTATACCTCCTATTCCCCCTACTTTTGAGACACTCTCAGAAGCAGTGTGGGACAGACCATGGTCAGTTTCTTCTTTTGGCAAACAGATTGTAAGTGTACTGCTCCTAAAGACAGACCTATTATGGCTTCCCAGCCCATTGCCAATAAGTCATTCTGGCTGACATTCTATCTCTCCCCAGAGCTTATGGCACATCCCATCAGTAAGGAGTCTCACAAAATGGGCACATTGGGAAATAGAGCTTTCGCTGCCTGCTACCCATAGTATGGGGAAAAACTAGCCACAAAAGGCATTTCTCCAAGTATGAGTATGCCTAGTGGACATCTCTTAAGTCTCTCGCAGAGGCCATGCCAATTCTGACACTAAGCAGAACATTCTTCATACCATTACCTGTGGTATTGAGTCCAACAGTCATCAATTAATGGTGGCCATGGAAGCATATGACACTGCTTTCTGCTTAGCTATTGCAGGAATCTGCACTGGGAGACAATCTTGGCTTCAAACGAAGGGCTCCTCCAATGATTTGCAGCAGCAAGACATGAATGTCCCTTTCAGTGGCCCCCATCTGCTCAGCCAACAGGTACAACAGTCCCTTGAGGCCTATCAGAAGACTAGAAAAGCTGTTAAAACTTCTCGGCCTGCCCCAGCTCACCCTCAAAGAGGAAAGGGCTGAGTCTTTTACCACAATAAATGGTCCTTTCTTGGCAAAGGCAAGGGAGTCCAAGTCACATCCCAGCCTCCACAGCAGCAGAAGAAAGTGCAACCGAAGGCACAGGCCCAAAAGGCTCCTAGTGCCACCCTCTGAAGCTCCTGCTCCAGTTCTGCCTCAGATGCCTGAGGCAGAACTCTCCTCTCCATTGGGGGGGGTGGAGTCCTCAGACTCCATTTTACTGTCAGTGGAAATCCATCACAACAAACAAGTGGGTTTTAAGGATCATACAAGTGGGTTTTAAGGATCATATGAGAGTGGTACTCACTGAATTTCTCAGAGGTCCATCCGGACTAGCCATCCAGGAGGCAGTGCCCCCTTTCATTTGTCATGTCAGATCTTCTTGCCATGGAGATTGTGGGCCTGTTGAGCAACAGGGCAATGGAAGAAGTGCCAGAAACAGAGCAGTTCTACTCCTATTACTTCCTTGTTTTGTAGAAGTCAGGGGCATGCGCCCCATTTTCGACCTCAAAAAACTGAACAGTTTCCTACATCAGGAGAAGTTAAAGATGGTCTCCCTAGGGACCCTGCTGCTGCTTCTCAAGCTGCAGGACTGGTTGACTTCTCTTGACAGGCAGGATGTCTGCCAGCATATTCTGGCCCACCCCAGCCACCACAAGTTTCTCTGCTTCATGGCTCTGGGCCAGTATTACCAGTTCTGGGTCCTGCCCTTTGTGCTATCCTCAGCATTTCAGATCTTTACAGTGCACTTTGCAGTTCTCACTGTACATCTCAGAGAACTTAAACTCCCAAGTTTTCCCCTGTATGGACAATTAACTACTAGCCAGCCCATCCAAGCAAGGCACAGAACATCCAGTGACCACAGCAGCTCAGTTCCTGATCTCCATAGGAGTTCTGTTGAATTTAAACAAGTCGCAGCTTCAACCTTCTCAGCAGCCCAGGGGAAGAGTACATAATGGGGGGATGAGATACTAACAATAACAAAAATGGAAAGGGACCTGGGGGTAGTCATATCAGATGACCTAAAGGTGGGCATGCAATGTGAGAGAGCAGTAAGGAGGGCTGGGGGGTTACTGGGATGCATAGAAAGAGGCATCACCAGTAGAAAACAGGAAGTTGTCATCCTTCTGTACAGACAGCTGGTGAGACCCCATCTGGAGTACTGCGTGCAGTTCTGGAGACCCAATCTCCTCAAAGACTTAGACAGAATGGAGGCAGTCCAGAGGAGATCAACTAAAATGATGCAGGGTCTGCACCAGAAGACATATGAAGAGAGACTTAAGGAGCTTAATATGTATACCCTCAAGAGGGAGAGGGGAGATATAATAGAAACTTTCAATTACTTCAAGGGAATCAACAAAGTCCAAGAGGGTAGCATCTTTCAGAAAAAGAGGTGTGCAAGAACAAGGGGGCACAATTTGAAGATAAGGGGGGACGGCTCAGAGGTAATGTGAGGAAGTATTTTTTCATGGAGAGGGTTGTGGATGCATGGAACAGCCTTCCTGAGGAGGATGTGGAGTCAGAAACAGTGGTGAATTTCAAGAATGCATGGGACAGTCATAAGGCAATTCTAGGGGGTTGGGGTAGGAAGAAATAGGTTGTTGGTTAACTAGGATCTGTAGCTTATCCATTAGGTAGGGAAATGGGCAGACTGGGTGGGCCAAGCTGTCCTTATCTGCTGTCAAATTCTATGTTTCTATGTTTCTAGCTCTTTTTCATTGGAGCTCTCTTGAACACCACCAAGGTGAGGGCCTTTCTCCCAGAAGACAAAAGGAAAGCCATCCTTCAGATTTCTCATTTCATCATGAAGAACAAGTCCATTCAGGCTCACTCCATTCAGTGGCTGTTGGATCTCATAGCCTCCACTGTCTTCACAGTACCTCTAGCACACCTGCACATGAGGATGACTCAATGGATGCTCAGCAGGCAGTGGTTTCCCACAATGCATCCTCAGTCTTACCCCATCAAAGTGACAAAGCCTCTGCTGCTTCGATCACTTGCATGGTGGATGCAAGAGGACAGTCTCCTTCAAGATCTCCCTTTCTCCCATTACAGCCTCAGATTACCCTCACCATGGATGTGTCTCTTAGGGTGGGGAGCTCACTATTGGGTCCACCACACTCGGGCGGGGGGTCTGTAGCCCTACAGAGTCCCACATCCACATCAATATCTTGGAGATGAGAGGAGTGCTATATGCCCTTTGGGCCCTGGTGGACTTTGTCTGCCAAAAGGTCATCCTCCTTCAAATGGACAACAAGTCTGTCATGTACTAAATCAACATGCAAGGGGGGAGGTCATACTCTTATCCTCTCTGCAGGGAGGCAATGAGAATGTGGGAATGGTGCATGGAGAAGGGTGCTCTGATCCAAGCAGTTTCTCTGTTAGGGGCTCAGAACAGTCTGGCAGACAAGCTCAGCTGGGCAGAGGCAGATCCTGATGAGTGGTAATTGGCATCAGATGTCATACAGTCTGTCTTCAATTAGTGAGGAACCCCAGAGGTGGACCTTTTTGCATCTGCACCCAACACCAAACTGCCTCAATTCTGCTCCAGAAATCCACAATGTGACATTTTCCATCAGGATGCATTCAGGCTGCGGTGGACAACTTGCTTTCGGTAAGCATTTCCTCTTGTCCCTCTAGTTCAGAAGCTAATGTTCACGCTGGAGGCCCATGGGGGCAAACTGATTCTGATCATCCCATGCTGGTCTCAGCAGATATGGTTCCCCCTGCTTAATAATTTGCCAATTGCCCCACAAGACCCCTTCCCCTCTGGACAGATCTACTAATACAGGGGTTCCTAGTTCATCCCAACCTGTGCTCCTTTTATATCCATGCCTGGCCCCTAAAGAGATAGAAATGAGCAGGTACAAGGTATCCCAGAGGGTCCTTGAGATTCTCCTGGCTGCTCATAAGCCCTCTAGTAGGAAGACTTGCACAGTGTTCCTGAATGACGCTCCAAATCCTGTATAGATCATTCCGATGTCCACTGGACAAGGTTTTGGAGTATCTCTTGGACCATTCTGATGGATGATTGCAATACTCTTCAGTTTAGGTCCATTTGTGCGCTGTGTCAGCATACCATGAGCCAGTTCACTAACTCTGCTACTAAGTTTTGGAAAACTTTAAGGGAGGTAGAAGGCCATAACAGCACTGGCACGCTTCCCCACAAAATTTCGACTGATGGTTCCCACACTACAGATTAAAATGAAAACCTTGACCTCCTTAACAATCACTTTGCCACAGCAGGGATGGCTGTTAATACCTCCCCAGCAAATGCCATCAGGGCACAATTCCTTAATCAGTCATATGGCTGCCATGATCCCAACTCTACTGACCCTTACCACTCTTTCTCTTTCTGTCTGGTCACCATCAAACAGGTTGAGGATCTCCTTCTTCAACCTGATACTAAGAAAAGTGCAGGTGTGGATATGACTGAGTCTTTCTTTCTAAAGTTGGCCTACTCTATTTTGGCTCCCCCTATTACCCACCTTTTCAATTTGTCTCTCAATCAGAGCTCCCTCCCCAAGATCTGGAAGACAGCCCATTCCATCCCTCTATTCAGATCAGGGGACCCCTGCGACCTAAATAATTACCGCCCAATCTCCTTGCTCCCAGCCTTGTCAAAACAATTGGAGAAAGTAGTAAATGAACAACTCAGATCTCATCTGGAAAGTTTTAATCTACTAAACCTGATTCAGTCTGGTATTCATCCCATGCATAGTACAGTACCTCCGCTGTCCTTGCTAAGGTTATAAATGACTGGCAGTCCACACTTGATAACAAACAATACATATGCGCCTTGTTTCTGGACCTTAGCAAGGCTTTCGACATGATGGACCATGATTTACTCCAGGTGACCATGAAGAAAGTTGGGGTGAACAACCTGGCCTTAAGTTGGTTTGTAAACTATCTTGTGGACAGAGAGGAGCAGGTCAAGGCTGAAGGAGACCTATCGCAAAAAAAGTACTCCATAGAGGTGTCCCCTAAGGATCCATACTTGGTCCACTTCTCTTTGCCATTTATATTAATCAGATTGACGCTGGCCTAAAGTCATCAAGTATCCATTTCTTCGCTGATGATACAGTGCTATACATTGACAGATCAACTCCGGATCACACCATTTTGGACCTCCAGAACAATTTTGACATCCTTCAAAAAAATCTACTCAACTTGAAACTCCTGCTCAATGCCAACAAAACTAAGGCCATGATTTTCTCTCCACTGGCCCTTCATCTAAAAAAAAAAAAACAGCTAAGGTTCCTCACATAAGCACCTTTTTGGGAGAAGCCCTGGACTTCATGCAAAAATTCAAATACCTGGGGGGTCTGCATTGACTACAAATTGTCCTTCATTGATCACATTGATGAACTCACTAAGAAACTATGTCAGAGACTTGGTATTTTCTTCAGGATCAAGCACTCACTAACCCAGGAGGCTAGAAAACTCCTAGACCAAGCTACCTTCTTGCCTCTCTTAGACTATGCGGACTACCTATGTGGCCATATTACTAGCACAGTTCTCTCCAAGCTTGATACCCTATACAACAGAGCCCTTAGGTTCATTTTGGATGCCCCTTATGACATGCACCACTGCATCCTCTATTCTTCCATACGCTGGATGTCCCTTAGCTTCAGGAGGAAAAAGAATGCTATTCTATGGACATATAAGACAATCACTCATAAATTACCCCAGTGTCTCACAAGCTGCCCAACTCCCTGCATCCCTAGTGCCTATTCTCACAGAAGTCTAACCAACTTATCTCTGGCTATCCCTAAAGTTAAAACGTGCTTTGTTAGGCCACAATAAGCTTCACTCTTCCTACGATCTGGAAAAATATCCAGAAAACCTTAAAGCTCACTACCCCTGTCACATTCTCCCTCTTCAAATCCTTGTTCCTGGGGACCTTCTCCAAGGTCTGTTTTTGTTTCAAGTCAAGGTCTTAACATCTTGATTTGTTACTGCTTTAAATTCTGGACTTAAACCTCAACTATTGCCTGAGGCGTCATGTGAGTCCTCTCTTCTATCATTGTCCAATTCAAGGTCCCGACATCATGATCTGTCTTTGCTTCAAATATTGGACTTAAACCCCAACCATTGCCTGTGGCATCTGTCATGTTCTCCCTTTTAACAGTCCTTCCTCCCTAGGCCATCATGTCCAACCCTCTCCTATTTCGACTGACCTTCCCTCCCTACTCCCTATACCCCCCTCCCCTTCCCACCCCACTTTCCAGGCTATGCCTACAGTACTTATCAAAGGACTCTTACATCTCAATCTTCTTCACACTTTCATTCTAGAGGAACTGTATAAACTTTAGCTCATTACCTTACGTCCATATATCTGTATCCATGCAATTGTATTTAAATGGCACTACCTCCTATTGAACCTATTGATATGTTCTGGTGCAAGTATTTTGTCACATGCGATGGTTATATGTTATTATGTTGTTATTATTACTATGTAATTATAGGTACATCTTATAAATGAGCTTGTCTCAATGATGTTCCGTCTGGCAAAATAAAGATTTTGATTGATTGATTGATTGAGCTCAGAACCTCGCTGTAGCTTAACTGCCAGTTTTTTAGAGATTCTTGAAGCAGAGGCAACCCAGTGGCACTGAGGGCTGAGGTGCTAGATTTCACATCTTGCGCCATGCTGGTGACCCATGTTTGGGAATGAGCATGGGCCATTGGTGGTCGGCAGGGGAGAAGAAGGCTCAAGCATCCAATGATGGTTCACCTTCTCCGGGTTAGGGAGGGTTGCAGGACTCGGCACTGTGGTGTCTCCTGGTGGCTAAGGGGGGTACAGTGCTGCAGCTCACACACAAGAGGGAAAACGGTGCATGGCAGACATCAGCAGGAACATGGTCTGGAGTGAGCAAATCTCCTCCACTGGGTGTCATTGCAAAATCATGCATGCCTAAGATGAGGGGGGCAGAACCACCAGAACAAAGGAAATGCCCTGGAGTACTGGTAGGCAATGGTGCACCCCAGCCCCACTGCTACCACTGGACCCTGCCCACCTGGGTCCTGATCCTCCACATGCCACCAATGCCTGGATGATGCTATATGTCTAGGGTGCCTGTAAGGAGTGATGTTCCTTCCCTAGGGGGTAAGCCAGGGGGGTCTCTCACCAGACAGAGGTAAGGCACTTGCAGAGCTCCAGGAGGGGACCCAGGAATGGGGGGTTTTCAGATTGAGTGGGAGACAACCGGGATGTTGCCCAAGAGAGGCCACCACTCCAGTAACCAGAGGGGAAAAGAAGTAAAAAAAAAAAAGAGGTTCTTAAAGGGCATTTTGCACACAGGGCCACTGGTCAGAAACCCTGTCACTGCCTGGGCCCTCATCCTTGTATTGGATATGCTCACTCGTAAGCTGTTTGAACCCCTGGCTACATGTGATCTCAAATTCCTAATCTGGAAACCTGTGTTTTCAGTGGACAGTAGGGTCTCTGAGATGCATGCTTTGGCCACAGATCCTCTGTATACTGTCCTCCATAGGGATAAGGTAGTTCCCTGCACACAACCAAGTTTTTATCTAAGATGGTGTCAGAGTTCCACTTGAACCAGCCTTTGGTACTGCCTACATATTTTCCTAACTTCTATAATGAGGGGGAGCACACCCTTCCCTCTCTGGATGTTAAGAGCCCTCATGTTCTACCTCGATAGAAGTCAGGGCTTCCAGCAGTCAAAACAGCTCTTCATTTCCATCAACCCCAACTGACTGGGACAGTTGGTTACAATCAAATGCATTTCCGCATGTATAGTCGCTGGCTTCCGCTAGTGTTGTTCCATGCTGCAAGGCAAGTTTGGATGGCCAGGTTTGTGCCCACTCCACCAGAGCAGTTGCAATGTCCCTGGCAGAGATTCACTGATATTTGTGGAACTGCCACATAGAGCACAGTGTGTACACCTTCATCAGTCACTATGCCCTGAATGTTCATGCCAGACAGCATGCCTTTTTTAGCAGGATAATCCTTAATGGACTCTTGCCTGAGTGAGCTCTGGCTCATACCACCCTGCCCGGGCGACCTTCATCTGAGCTCAGTACTCTAACCCATCCATGTGAATCAATAGTGAAAACTGGTCCTGGAAGATATGAAAATGATGTACTCACCATAATTCTTAGTCTTCTTGGACCATCTGCACCATTGATTCACACATCCACTCTATCCCCTAGGCTCACTCATTCTGTTTATTGGTCTTCATCCCCCGGTTTTTTAGTTGGGCTGTGAATACACTATTTTCTTTGTGGTTGACCCTTCTTATATAAGTCCTGAAGGGCTATCTTATGCCTTTTTAGGTAAGGGTTATAGTTGGGGTATGCTATACCTCCTTGGTAAAAAAGGTGCTGAGTTCATTGAGGTCCAATGCTGAGGTAAGCCATGCAGCACAAGTTAGTCATATGATGCCACAGATGTGCTCAGCCTACCTCATCGCTGACCTTCCTGAAAAGTTCTGGCTCCCTCAGTGTGCTACCGCCTCCAGATCAGAACCCATCAATGTAATTCAATGGTGAAGATGATCGAAGATCAAGAATTAGGATGAGTACATAATTTTCATTCCTAGAAGACACACCTCCACAAAGACATTAACAGTGTGGATGCGGTCCAGAGGGGAGGCCACCAAAATTGTGTGGGGGTTGCACAAGAAACTATACAAGGAGAGGTTGCAGGAGCTCAGCATGTAGTCCCTGGAGGAGAAGAGGGTGAGAGGGGATATGATTGAGACCCCTCTCACTGGGGTAAACAAGGTGCAAGGGGAAAGGTTTCTTTTTCAGAGAAGGAGCACATGAACACGGGGCATGCTATGAAGCTGGAGGAGAGTGAGATGTAAGGAAAACTACTTTACAGAAAGGGTGATGGACACCTATAACAGCCTACCAGAGGAGGTGGTGGCAGCAAAGGCAGTGGGGAGCTTCAAACATATGTAGGATAGGCATGTGTGCACAGTAGGTACAGGAAAGGCAGGAGGGAGGGTCACATATGACTGAATAGAGTTCAGGATGTAGTAATAGGCAGGCGGGGAGAAAAAAAAGGTAGACTAAATGGCTTACCAGTCTTCTTCTGTCGACACATTCTATGTTTCTGTTACTATACTATACTATGGAATGTAAATATATGTTTTTTTGGTTTGCTTTCTTCTAATATAATACTGATATATACTTGTAACTGTGAGAATGAGTGGCCTGGACCCCATTGTAAATGAACGCTGGCTCAATTGGGCTATTCTTTTCTTTGATTTTTACAAGTGCTCATACTTCTATAAACATTTGTTATAGAAGATAAGTGCCTGGCATTTCACTTGTAATTTTCTTTTCTCTGGGCCAGAAAGTTGTGGGTTCGGGGCTTACATTGGGAGGCATGGTTATATTTGACAATGAGACTAGGAAGGGGGTCCCTGTAGTGCCATTCTTCAAATAATGAGGACCTTTCTGCAGTGTTCATGTCAGATGGTTGTCTTGGTGGACCCTCTTTGATGTGTTAAGTATACCATATGTACGGCGTCTTGGCAAACCATCCTTGTATAACAACATTGTTTCTTAGGATCTTGCATCATGGATAACTTGATGGCTCAGTTGATTGGTATTGGTTTAAGGAGCCTTTCATCTCAAGATCACTGGTTCAAGTCTAGCACAGGTGAGCAGTAGATGAGACATTATAACCTGAGGTCTGTTTAGTGGCCAGTGTGGAATGAGTTGTGATGGTCTCAGTCCAGTTCTCAGTGGGCAGGTGTCCACATCACAAAATCAACAACAAAATTGGCACTAATTGGCACCCTTGTCAGCCTCAGGTGAGAGGTCAAGGATTGAATGGAAAGGAATCTGAACTACCCTCTTACCTACAGGGTGGTCCCTCCATGACAGTTTGAGGCAACTCAATGGTGCAGTGTGGGGAAGCTTGCACTGTGATCACCCGTGCTGTGCCTGCCATGTGGATAAGCAGAGGACTTCTGGTTCCATTGCTGGCAATCAAGCACTTTTCATAAGCACTAAATCCACAAGCAGGAAAAAAAAACTTAATAAATAAATATCTTGGTTTGGTTTTCATTTCATTTACCAGGATAGCCCAGTTGAGCTGCACCATCCCATTTTCAGTGGAGTCCAATGTTTTCTTTTGTTTTTTGATTTAATTTAATTTATTTTTTGTTTTACAGCTTGGTGGACAGAAGTACTGGGACGTTAAGTGGTTATTTAGAATCATATACTGAGAAACATGAGGATGCAGTGCTTTCTGTTCTGTATGGCTGTGAGATTATCACTGAACATTCAGTGGCTGCTGTATATATGTGTACAGTCACTGCATGCACTACTGGTATCTACATCATTGTTATGAAAAATGCATGAAGGCAGATGTTTGCATGGAAAGTACTTTGAATTTTTTTTTTTGTTCTGTATAAGCAGTAAGCCATGCCAGAGTGGACATGAGTCACTGCTCATCATGGATGTGTTGTGAGACGCACAACACCACTGAGTATTTTCAGTCACATGAGAGTACATTGGTTCCCCACAGTTCCCATTTTGAAGGGGCTCATAGTGTATGATTGAACGAGGTTGAGGATGGAATTCCATCACTAGAATAAGCTTGTTGTGCTGTAGTAGCAAGCCGTTACATCGCTGTTGCAGCACAAGATAACAGAACAACACAGAACATTTTTGCATGGTCACCTTATTCGGACCCCAGCACTTGATGAAGTGAGGTTTCCAAAGCTGCAATGTTGCGGTCTCATGTTACTATGACAACCTCCCGATTGAAACACAGCCTTGTTGTGTATGGTTGCTAATACACAATCTCTATATTGTGTTTATAAAATGGAAATTTTTGCAGTTTTTTCCTTTGCTTATATTTGTGGGGGGGGGTGTCAATGCAGTGTCACAAAACAGCTCTGTAGAACTCTACCCATTTTCTTTGCTAAGATATAGAGAGAATACTGGATAAGCAACTATGTACAACTAGTGTTTTGTACCACAGAGGGGTTCTGATTCCCTCTGACCATAAGAGTAAAGCTGGAGAGGTCCATGGGGAATCGGAACCCCAGGGTGGCATAACACACTTTCTGTACATAAAGTTACTCATCCTGTATTTTTTATAGTGTATAGTATTGTGTGAAATGTGTGTGCATCACTTTTTCCACTTTCAAAATGAAAATGACTCATGCAGTCTCTAAAGGTTCCAGAATGCTGTTGCACCGAAGAAAGGTGCACTCACATTCCATGACCTTTGAAGTGCTGTTTAATTGTTTAATTAGTATTTTGGTAAGACCTTTGAGCGTGAGCTCTTTTACAAAGGTTCCACATCAGGGTGGACGATAAGACAATACACATAGTCAGTGGTTACAGAGGCCTGATCATCAGGCATTAAAGAGCGATTACATGACAATTAGACAAATAGGAGAAAAAAAACGTAGCCGTTGTAATTGAATACTAAACTATTTCTAATCAGTTGCCCTAGGTAGCACACCCCTGGAAACCTCCAAATCCGTTGATAGACTATGGTAGAGTAACTGCATAGGGTTTAACGCAAACCCAGATGGCGAGAGGATGGGTAACAGTGAAACAAGGGAGATTGGGTTTGAACCAACCACAGAGAGCGAGAGGTGGAGGGATAGTGAAATGGGAGGAGGGGCAGTACAGCAGCATTTTGAAAGGGATGGAATTCTATACAGAACAATGCTCTACTATACACTATACAGAGGCTTTACACAGCTGGTAGTATTGGGGAGGGCTTGATGACATATCATATGATGTGTACATCAGTTATAGGCCATGGTTTCATGTAACTTCTTTTTTTTCTTTTCAGTATTCCAGTAAATGACTCAAAATATAATATGCAGCTTATATTTCATGAATTGTCTGTATTCGTCTCCTCATTTTTATGTTTGCTTGTGCATGCAGTGCACAAGAACCATTGAAGTAGTAGAGCACTGCAGAGGCATTGCAGTGTTGTGGCCAATGCAGCGGACGCTTTAATGGGCATGTCCCTCAGCCACTAATCAACAGGGAAGCTGCCGATGATGGCAGTTTCAGAGTGAGTGTGCACTTGAAAGAAATCTGCCACTGCAATCACAGGCCGTTTCATCATTGCAGTGTCAGATCTCTTCCCCCCCCTTCCCGACAATGAGGCAGCTTCCAGCCATCTGCATTACAGTGCACAGTAATGTGCATGGCTGGAATTATGAGCAACTTGTTTGTTCAGTGTGTCTTTCCTGATGAAACCTATTAATAAATAAATAAACGAGCTGCGCTGTGCCTTTGCATAATTGGCAGCTCCTGCCACCCACCACACCCCCCCAAGCCAACATCAGAGTACCCAAACCCCATGTCTCTATGTATCCCCCCCACCATTAATGTGACACACTGGGAACCAACCCCAGTGCGCCAAGCTAATTACATTTCTGACACTGGCATGCCCACTCCCGGACATATCTTTTGCTGACATCGGGGTGCCCAATAAATCCCCATGTCAACATGCCCCCCAACCCTACTTTATCTTTTTCCAACACTGGAATGCCCACTACCAATGTCAGATGCAGCCCCCACACCCACTTTTTTTCAGCTGAGCTCTGGGTGCCCAATCCCTGGGTCAGCATTGTCCCCCATGCCTCAGCATGCCAGAATTTATTTTTCATACTGTTTCACCTGTACAAAAGAAAAAACATCCCCTGAGGTCTTTTTTGTGTGTGTTAAACCTAAAGAAAAAGAAAATGGTCCCTCGTCGCCTCACTGCCCCCTCCCTCTGCGCACCCCACCTCCCTGCACTACAGCCCCACCCCATACTTACCTTCTCTCCCTCCCCTTCTAACCCCTCCACATGCCAGACAAATGATATATTAATTATGTTTGAGCTAGTTTTGTCTTAAAGAGCTAGTGGAACCAAAATAGAAAGACGGGGAAAATAATACAAATTCTAAGTGGTCAGCTGTAACTTTTTATTTAAGTATTTTTTAAGAAGGCAGTATAGCACAGTGGTTTAAGGCTCTAAGCTACAAATCTAGTAACCTGGGTTTGAATGCCACAGCCCCCACTTGCATATTGTGTTACCCTGAACAAGTTGCTTAACTTCCTTGTGCTTCCCAGGTTGCACCTGTAAACAAGCTTTTAGCTTAGTAACATTTCAAGTTTATTGCAGGAAAACTCCATTGAGCAAGCTCATTCACAAGGAGGTCCTGTGACATAAACACTTAAAGTACAAACACAGATAGGTAATAACAGTATATACATGAAATACACGTTACATGATGCAGGCTGGATATACATACAAGGGTACCACATAGGGTGACCGTAGGTGGTAAACATTGATATGAGACAGGGAAGCGACTTATAGGTCGCATACTGATAAATGAAACATGATGACTGGTGTGATTTGATTTAATCAAATCAAATATACAGTATTTTGGCAGCTAGAACAAACAACAGTCTACAACTGATATGGGAAGGAGGAGAAATTTGATAGAGTAGCAGTGGAAAGTAAGCAAAGATAAAGCCAGGAGTAGAAGGGGAAGGGAAAGCAGTTAATATGACAAATCAATTATACCTTACCAGTGGATAAATATGGCACACATGGGGAAGGAAGAGACTTAATGACAGTTACAGGTGTCTTTTATTTTGGCTGAACTTAGCGATTTGTAGAAGTTTATTGAAACTGTGCTACTTAGTTTCAGTACGGTTTGTAATTGGTTCCAAATGGAGGGAAGGGCACATGCAATAGCACGTTTACCAAAGGAAGTCCGCGTCCTTGGTATGTCAAGCATAATAAAGTCAGATTTTCTTAACGAGTATGTACTATGTGAGATACTAATAAGGGAAGAGAAATAGCTTGGCAATTTCTGCAGGAGCAGTTTAAGAGTCCATAGCCCAGCATGGAGCAGACGTCTAGTAGTTAGGGATGTCCAACCAACAGCGTATATAAGTCACAGTGGTGCTAACGGTAAGGGAGTTGGTAATGAACCGTAACGCACGGTGATAAAGGATGTCCAGTTTACTTAGATTTGCAAGAGTGGTGGAGGAATAGATTACATCGCCATAGTCGAGTAGGGGGAGAAAAGTGGCCTGTACAAGCTTATTTCGAGTTTCAATGGGGAAAAAGAGCTCTATTTCTGTAGAAGAAACCTAACCTTTGCTTTTAACCTTCTAGAGACATCTTCGATGTGGTCACTGAAAGATAATTTATTGTCGATCCAGATACCTAGATATTTAAATTTGGTTACAACTTCCAGAGGTTCGTTTAGCGTGGTGACAATGAAGTCTTGGGCAAGAGTATTGGAGGGCCTGAGACAGCACTGCGAGAGAATATCAACCGCTTTGAGTCTTCTTGGCATTGAGCAGAAGCTTTGCCTTTGATAAATTATCTCAAGTTGTCGAAGTCCGCTGAAGCACTCCCTTGACTTCAGATAATGATGAGCCAGAAGTATACAACACAGTATCATCTGCAAAAAGTGCAGATTGGACGTAGATATGTTAGCATCTAAGTCATTGATGTACAGAGAAAACAAGATAGGGCCTAAGATGGATCCTTGGGGACTCCTCTTGCAACTGGCAAGGCAGCAGAAAAAAGCCTTCCGCCTTTACTTTTGGAATCTACCAGTTAGGTAGCTAGAGAACCACTGGGTGGTATGGTATGTGGCACCAACTTTGCAAGGCAATTGACTAAAGTTTGTGATCAACAGTATCAAAAGCTTTGCTGAGGTCCAAAAGACTGCACCAGTTATCTTCTTAGCATCTATAGCAGAGATCCAGTCATTGGTTACTTTTGCTAATGCAGTGATTGTGCCTATGATTAGCCGAAGCCAGATTGAGCTGGATTAATGAGAGAGAAGGTTTCCAAGTGAGATTTTAACTGAATATGGATCAGTTTTCGAGAACTTTAGAAAGGATAGGCAATATGGAATGAGGCCTATAATTGTTTATCGCATAGGTCACCAGATTTAAATAGAGGGAGGATATGTGCTGATTTCCAGCAGGACGGCACAGTAGCAGATGTAATGGAAAGATTGAAGATGTGGAGAATTGGGGCAGTGAGATGGGCATAGCCTGACCTTAGGAAAAAGGGTTCCAAGCCATCGTCCCCTGCACTTTTTTTGGTGTCCAAGTTAAGAAGAGAATCTTCTACTTCTTTATAAGTTATCTCGCGCAGTTGGAAGGGACTGGTGTGTCTCTCCTGGTAAAATAATAATAAAAAAAAAATATTTTTCTTTTCCTTTAGATCATTATAGAGTTTTATATGTGATAATATTGCACTGGACATGTGAAACAGCTCAGCCTGACAGCTGACGTATCTACTTTATCTTATCCCTCCAACACACACATCACACACTATATCATCAACATTGTTATCTCAATATGACGTCACAGGTGACTGGCCTGGCAGCCACTAATTTGAGGTTTCTAAGCAGCAGTGATGTCAGAGGCAGTGAGATGACAATGCTGATGATGAATTGGGGGGGATACAGACAGACATGTCAGTTGCCAGGCACAGTAATGCCCCACACATGACATCTACTTACATCAGGTAAACATTCTTCTAAATACACAAAGGGAAAAGAAAAAGCATCTCAGCTATAAAAAGTAATGGTAGATTGTTTTTATAAACTAATATTAGCTTTTGGCAGTACACTGGGGGCCGATTCCAAGATGGCCTGCGTAACTTGCGCGCAGTTGTGAGTAATGCCGGTCACATCTACGCCAGGCACCCTACGCCACATTCCAGAAGTGGCAGGGTCCCAGCTCTTGTGACAAGTGAGATACGCTATGCATGTGGTGGTAACCCACGCATGGCATATCACACCTGCATGTTGCAAATCATGGTGAGTGACAGGTGGCCCCCTCTCAATCACTCCCAGCCCCGGAGCACCTCAGCAGACACTGAGGGGAATTTGGGGGGCTGGAAATATGGCACAGTCATCTTGGGGGGGTGCACCAACATCAGACCCTCGGGGTCCCAGACGATTGGGGGGTTGGAAGTCAGGGGTGTGGTGCAGGGGGCTAGGTGGTCCCTATGGCACCATCATTGGGGCTCTGTGTGGTGTCATGTGATGGTACCAATCATTGGATGCCACTTAGGACAGCTATGAGCTGTCAGAGTTTCCCTACGCCACTGTGGCTTTGGGAATTGCAACTGTGGGTTACGACAGCTGCACACCTGGAATTGGGCTATGTGCATGTCGTAACCCGCAGTTGCACCATGCATTGCAGGCTGTGGCATAAGTGGTGTATGAACTTGCAATGGTTGCAGCCCACAGATGCACTGACGTATGGCACCTCTTGGAATGGCACTGGGCATATCGCATGGCGTAAGTCATGGGATACACCATGGAGATTGACGTATCCCACCTTATGCCAGTGTAGTGCAACTTGAAATCGTGCCCTAGGTCTTTAATCATTGTACTTAATTGTTATAGTTAATTTACCTATGCCCTCTATAGCTGCCTTCCTTCATGTGCCCTGCTTTACCCAACAACACTGCACTCTTCCGTCATATTGAATACCTTAGATTTCATTAATGAAGTTGAATTTATGTAGAGATGTGTTATAACTGTTTCCTATCCTGAACTGTATTACCTGTTGATGTTGAATCTATGTAATTTACCTGTTCCTATTTTAAAATGTATTCTTTGTTTTCTACCGGTTTTGATGTGGAACCTTTATAAAAGAGCTTCTAGTTCAAAGATACTCTCTAAGACATCAACAAATAAATAAAAATAAATAAAATAGCACTACTTCATTTGATAATCTGGGCTAAGCTTTTTGCAGTCCTACTGTTCCAGTCTGGGTGACTATCTCTCCCCCCCACCTTATCTTTTGGCATAGCCAGACTGACTCAGTAGAACTACTAAACCCAGTGATATACTATTTGTTCTTTACAGTGACAAACTTCCTTAAAACATGAGTCACCTACTCCTTTTCCTATTGAACTGCCCTGTTGGAATAGCCAGATTTCTGCCTTCCTGATGCCCCAGACACTGTCTTCCTCATTACATCTTTTTGAGTACCTCTGAGTCCCAGACTTGCATGTTCATCAGGCTTCCTGGATAACAAATCGAATGGATGTGATCCTTAAATATCCTTCAATCAGGCTGGAATTGTTGATAATCTGTGCTACCTTGCAGCAACCTGGGGGTCTACCACTGTTGTACTACCCCGCTCAGCTGTCCATTTCTTGGTGAAACTGTGCATCTAACTCCTGAACCTGGTGACCCCCTGAACTACCTGCCTCTCAAACCCCATATCCTTTAATTGGAATCCCCAGATACAGCTGAGTGATTGCATGTTTAGTAAGCAATAAGTTCATGAGGGACTGGTTTCTGAATGAGAACTTACATTACAGCTACTGTACTGACATTTGACATCTGATAAATGCAAGTGTTCGCACTTGCAAATATATGTTCCCTCGGCATTAACTGTGAAAACAGTACCATTATTTCTTAGTCACAATATTATTACAGTGTCAGCTAGTAATTATGCAAACGAAATTTTTTTGTGTACCATTATATATCAATTCACAATATTAGACTGCATGTTTATTAACCTGTAAGTTCATGAAAAACTGAAATACAGACATGGAACTTCATCTAAAGAGTTGCCAGGCAGTGCATTTAACTGTAACAGACAAAAGTTGCATTGTAATCATATTTAAGTTATCATTCTGATTATACTTCAAAGTTTTTCTGCGTGACTACCTTTTAAATAAATGTCAGATAGACACAGACTGTTAAAACCGTGCACAACACTGCATTCATGTGTAGTTACACTTGTAAGAACAGATTTAATAATCCCAAAAAGCAGTAACATAGTAGTTACACAATAGAGTTGCTGTTACACTTTGCAAGAGATGCTGTATTACATATGCAGTTACCCTTAAAAGAACAAATTACGTAATGCCAGAAGAGACACAGTGGTCGTTGCACAATAGATTTTCTGTTACACTTTGCAATAGCTATTAAATGTGCAGTTACACTTGTCAGAATGAATTGATTTATTCCAAAAGTGAGACAATAGTACAGTCAAAGCCGCTTACAATGGGCACATCTGTGTAAGCAGATTTTGCCCATTATAGCGAGTGGTCGCTTTAACCAAAACCACTATTACTAAAAATCTGCACTACCTGCTGTTCTGATGGTCAATTACGTTATCTGCTGTAATCAGTCTCTTACTGCTGTTGCATAGTGCTATACAATGCACCTGACGAAAAGTAGCAACTCACTGCGAGATGCAGTTCATTATCCACTGGTAAAATAAAGACTCACTGCGAGATGCACAATGCGGTTCTATGTGAAATATGAACCTTTCCTACCAGATCCCCACCCAGCTGCTATGTGTGACTGGGGACTTAAACGTAGCAAACACTCACTCACTTCGAGATGTGGTTCACTCTCTGTTGTGTGACTGGGGACTTAAATGTAGCATGGAATTTAATGCACTCATTCTGACGGGGTAGTTACTATAGAGACTTTCTTTCATTTAAATAGAGTTTGGTTTATGAGAGGTGCGAGTGGAGAGTAAGCCGGGTTAAGCAGCAGCAGCTAAAATCAGATGGCTGTGTGGGTGTTATTGTGGAAACGTGGCTTCCAGGTGTGAACTCACACTAATTTGCAGCTAATCTGCCCAAAATTGAAGGCAGGCTTGGAACGCTGTAACCACCAATTTTAACATTAGGATCTATGGCAAGGGCAAATGGTAAATGAGATTTGCCCAGTTAAACTGACTGCCCGTCTAAACCGAAGATGATATAAGTGCAGTCGACTTTAGCTGCATGTGTATGCAAATTGGGTAACTACACTACACTCAAATGTGACACTAGTTAACAACTACATAGTAGTTAGATGTAACTGTACAGTAGTTACAGTGCAATTTATTTATTTATTTATTGAATTTTGTTGACCAGGTAGGCCCACTGGGCCCTGGAGGTCCCTTTTTCAGGGGCGACCCGGGAAGTAACAGTACATGACATAAAAGACAATGCAGCAATATACAGGCTGAGGGTTTACAGTAAGCAACAGCTTTCAGATCCATAAGGTATAGCTTTCATATCTATGGGTCATAAATGTCTAACTGCCTATCCTATTGTGCATTTGCTCATGCTACAGATATGTACAATTGATTACAGTATAGTTATAGAGTAGTTACAATGTAGTTAAGACACTTTAAAAAAGTGTTACCTGTCTACCTTTGCAATCCATAATTGCATGGAAAATCTCTGATTACCCTTCAAACTGTATATTGAAAATTACTGTAAAGCTAAGAGGTATTCTAATTTCCATCCGCAGTAAATGTCTATGACAAAGCCCCACTGGAGCTGCCTACTGCACCCTGTTTATAATGACAAAAACTCAATTTAATGTGTTAAGTTAAGTTGTTCCAAGTGAAAGGCAGGGATTTGATGTTAGCTCCCACCCTTGCATCCCACCCCCCACCCTGCCCCCACCAACAGGTATCAGAGTGTGTTGGTCATCAGTCCTAACTCTCACCCCATCCCATGTGTAAACAAGCTGAGGTGGTGCAGTATAGGAGAATGGGGTGAGAGTTAGGACCAATAACCCCAACGCTCACCCCGATGCCTGTTGGTGGGGGCGGGGTTGGGTGCAAGAGGGGTGAGAACCCTAACATCAAATTTCCTCACTTTTGTCACTGTGGAACAACCCAAACTGATGCATTAAATGGAGTTTTTTGCCATGAAGTTCCCTTCTTCTTGAGAATGCACACTATGAATAGTGAAGTAACGATAATGCAAATGCAAGCGCAAATGGTAACGCACATGGTGATGCAAACATTAATGGTAACGCAAACGGTAATAGAAATGCAAGTGCAAATGTTACTGAAAACAAATGCAAATGCAATGTGCATGGTCACGGTAATGCAATTGGAAACAAAACACTAATGGTAACACCAACGATGACATCAAAGGAAACACAAAAGCAAATGGAAACACAAATGGAAGTGTGTACAGAAACGCAAATGGTAATGCACATAGTGACACAAACGTAAACGGCAATTCAAACGGTAATAGAAATGCAAGTGCAAACAGTAATAGAAACAGAAATGCAAACACAAGCTGGTATGGAAACACAAACTGTAATGTACATGGTCATGGTAATGCAATTGGAAATGCAAATGGTAACAGTAACAGCAACGATGACGCCAAAGGAAAGTCAAATGCAAATGCAAATGGAAGCTCGTATGCAAACGCAAATGGTAATGCTCACGATGATGCAAAACTAAATGCAAACAGAAACAGTAGTGGAAATGCAAACGGTAACAGTAATGCAAATGCAACCACAAATGAAAATGCATTGTGAAACGTACACAGTGGTGTGCACGGGAATGCTAAGGCAAATGGGTACGGAAACGTAAGTTGGAATGTTAACTGTAACAGTAACGGAAGCACACACCCTGTTTTTGCCCAACAGCTGCATAGAGAAACACAGTGAGTACAAAGAATGTATGCATAATAATGGGCCTTGGAGTAGAAAATGAGCACTTGGAATACTAAATTGCTTATATCTCAGGAACCGTACGACGTAGAAAAAGAATTAAAATTTCACATGACTTTCCTGGCTAGTTCTGCACTTAGTCCCCTAGTGGAGGGCTAAGCATTTTTCTGACCAAAAGTCTGTATCTCGAAGCGTTTCCGACATATGGGCCCCAAAAGGCGCAGTGCATGCTGCAATGTTTATCTATGGGAAAAAATGTCAACTTCAGAGTACCAAAACTTTGCATCCTCACAATATTTTGTCCCCAAACCACAAAAAGGCACATTGATGGGATGTTGACTTTCTTCCCTTCAAATTTCAGCTCAAAAGACAAAACAGTTCTTTTGCAGCAGGGTGGCAAAGAATTCCTGATATTTTAGCTATAGTGTCACAAAGTAGTGTCGCAAATCACAACACTTTCGCAATAAAAAACACTAAAGTGTTGCAAGTTCGACACTACTTTGTGACACTACAGATTACAAAAATTTGAAAAACATATTTCTGGGGTGTTTAACCCCCAAAAAGACATGGCTAGCATCCTCAAGGCTCGACTAGGTGAACACAAAAAGAATTGTGTCTCTAGAGGGTCCCAAATTTAAATCCCAAACATTTCTCTGACCACTAACTGAAAAAAAATGGCTGACTCATGACAATACAGGGGTCATTTGTGACACTAAAAACTGCATTTGTGACACTTTCAAACTTTTTTTAACTTTTCCCATTGACTATAAGGGGAAACTTGTATTTTGAATAACTTTTGAAAGCCCACCCTTGCACCCCCCCATCCTGCACCTCCAACCAGCATTGGGATGTGTGTTGGGGTCATATGCCCTAACTCTCATCCCATTCCATGTGTAGATAAGGTGAGGTGGTGAAGTATAGGAGAATGGGGTGAGAGGACCGACGACCCCAACACACACCCTGATGCCGGTTGGAGGAGTGGGCTGGGGGGTGCAAGGGGGGCTTTCAAACCTAACACCAAATTTCCTTGCTTTTGTCACTGTGGAACAACCCTAACTGATGCATTAAATGGAGTTTTTTGTCATGAATTTCCCTTCTTTTTGAGAATGAGGACTATAAATAGTGAATGGAATATGGTGGTGGGAGCACGGGCCCTTTGGGCCCCGTGCTCCCACCACATGATTTTTTGTGACATAGTAATGGTAACTGCACTGCAAATGCAAACACAAATGGTTACGCACATGGTGATGCAAACATAAATGGTAAAGCAAACGTTAATGGAAACGCAAGTGCAAACTGACGCCAAAGCGAACAGTGACGTAAACGGAGAAGCAAGTGAAAGCACATACGGAAATGCAACTGGTAATGTGCACGGTCACGGTACCACTATTGGAAAAGCAAATGGTAACGGTAACAGCAACAATAATGCCAAAGGAAACAGAAACGCAAATGCAAGTGCATACGGAAATGCAAACCGTAATGCGCATGGTCACAGTACCACAATTGTAAATGCAAATGGTAATGGTAACAGCAACAATAACATCAAACAAAACAGAAATGCAAATGCAAGCATGTATGGAAACGCAAACCATAATATGCACGATCATGGTACTGAAATTGGAAATGCAAATGGTAATGGTGACAGCAACAATAATGTCAGAGGAAACAGAAATGGAAACACAAATGCAAGCGCATACGGAAACACAAACCGCAATGTGCACGGTCACAGTACCGCAATTGTAAATGCAAATGGTAACAGTAACAGCAACAATAACGTGAAAGGAAACAGAAATGGAAACGGAAATGCAGGCGCATACGGAAACGCAAACCATAACATGCACGGTCACGGTACTGCAATTGTAAATGCAAATGGTAACAGTAACAGCAACAATAACGCCAAAGGAAACAGAAACAGAAATGCAAACCATAATGCGCATGGTCATAGTACCGCAATTATAAACACAAATGGCAATGGTAACAGCAACAATAACGCCAAAGGAAACAGAAACACAAACGCAAGCAAGTACGGAAACGCAAACCGTAATGCGCATGGTCATGGTAACGCAATAGGAAATGCAAATGGTAATGGTAACAGCAACGATGATGCAAAATGAAAGACAAATGCAAATGGAAGAGCAGCCACAAACACAAATGGTAATGCACACGGTGACGGAAATCAAAATGCAAACACAAACAGTAGTGGAGACACAAATGGTAACAGTAATGCAAAGCAAGCGCAAATGAAAATGCAAAGGGTAATGCCCACGGTTGCGTACACGGGAATGCTAATGCAAATGGGTACCAAAACACAAGTGGAAACGCTAAGTGTAACAGTAAGTGGACCGCACAACCTGGTTTTCTCCAACAGTTGCATAGAGAAACACAGTGACTACAAAGAATGTATGCATAATAATGGGCTTCGGAGCAGAAAATGAGCCCTTGGGATACTAAATTGCTTATACCTGAGGAACCGTACGACGTAGAAAACAAAATTACAATTTCATGTGATTCATGACTTTCCTGGCTAGTTTTGCACTTAGCCCCCATTTGAGGGGCTAAGCATTTTTCCAACGAAAAGTCCGTATCTCGCACCATTTCTGAGATATGGGTCCCGAAAGGCGCGGCAAATGCTGCAATGTTAGTCTATGGGAAAAAGTGTCAGCTTTGGAGTACCTTAACTTTGCATCCCTTCAATATTTTTTCCCAATCTTTGGGATGTTGGCTTTCTTCCCTCCAAACTTCCGCCCAAAAGACCAAACCGTTCTTTTGCAGCAGGGTGGCAAATAATTCCTCTTATTTTGGCCGTAGTGTTGCAATGTAGTGTCATGATTTGAGAACCTTTTGTAAAAAAAGCCACGAAAGTGTCACAAGTGCAACATCATTTTGCGGCACTACTTTTCCCAAAAATTTCCAAAACATATTTCTGAGGTGTTTAACCCCAAAATAAAGACATGCCTAGCATCCCCAGGGTCCGAATAGGTAAACACAAAAGGAATTGTGTCACTAGAGGGTTCCAAGTTTAAATGCCAAGCATTTCTGTGATCAGTAACTGAAAAAAAAATGGCTGACTCACGACACTACAGGGGTCGTTTGTGACACTAAAAAGTGCATTTGCAACACTGTCAAACTTTTTGTTAACTTTTCCCATTGACTATAATGGGAAAATATTTCTTTTAATAACTTTTTGAATCATTTAATATTTTTTCACAAAATCTTCAAAAAACACATCGGGTATCCCAGCCACATGTTCCCTGAAATTTTTGGACCAGTCACACAAACCATGCAACCTTTAGACACGAGCAAAGAATGCACAAAAAAGCATAAATGGGGTCCTAGATGTTACTTAATAACTCTGCAACCGTATATCCGACCGGTGCAAAACTTGGCAGATCCCAAGATCTATGGTTACGCTCAGTGTCTGCCAAATTTCAGACAACTTTGTTGAATGGTGGTAAAGTTATTAAAGTGCAACATTTCACCATTTAACCATAAATGGGGTACTCAACCCTAACTATGTTAGCAATACCATGCTAACATAATATATATATATATATTCTATGCAAAAAACTTTGTTAATGCATCAGTTAGGGTTTTTCTGCAGTGACAAAAGTTAGGAAATTTGACATTAGGGTTCCCACCCCTTGCACCCCACCCCCACCTTGCACCCACCAACAGGCATTGTGGTGTGAGTTGGGGTCATCGGTCCTATCCTAACCACAAACCATAATGCACACAGTCATGGAACCACAATTGTAAATGCAAATGGTAATAGTAACGGCAACAATAAAGCCAACAGAAACAGAAACGCAAGTATGTACATAAACGTAAACCTTTACATGCACGGTCATGGTACCGCAATTGTAAATGTAAATGGTAACGGTAACAGCAACAATAAAGACAACAGAAACAGAAAAGCAAGTGCGCATGAAAACGCAAACCGTGCAGCACATGGGCACGATAACGCAATTGCAAATGCAAATGGTAACGGTAACAGCAACAATAACACCAAACAAAATGGAAATGCAAGTGTAAATGAAAATGCAAACCGTAATGCACAAGGTGGCGTTGACGGGAACGGTGATGCGAACAGTAACGGAAGCGCAACTAGAAATGTTAACTGGCACAGTAACGAAAGGGCACACCCTTCTTTACCCCAAAAGCTGCATTGAAAAAAACACATTGAAAGCAAAGAATATATACATAATAATTGACTTCGGAGCAGAAAACTACGACTTGGAATACTAAATTGCTTATATCTCTGGAACTGTATGATGTAGAAAAAAAGTAAAATTTCGTATGAATTATGACTTTCCTGGCTAGTTTGTACTTAGCTCCCATTTGGGGGGGCTAAGCAATTTTGTGACGAAAAGTCAGTTTCTCGCACCATTTCCAAAATATGGGCCCTGAAAGATGCCATAATTATATCCTATGGCAAAAAGCATCAACTTTGGAGTGCTGTCACTTTGCTGCTCTGTTATATTATTTCACCAAACCACCAAAAAGCACATCTGTGGGATGTTGGCTTTCTTCCCTTCAAATTTCAGCCCAAATAACCAAACTGTTATTTTGCAGCAGAGCGGCAAAGAATTCCTATAATGCGGCGAACACCATAATGTTATCCTATGGGAAAAGCATCAACTTCATAGTGCCATAACTTTGCTGCCCTGTACTATTTTTTGACTAGGACACCAAAAGGCACATCTGTGGGATATTGCCTTCCCTCTCTCAAAATGTCAAGTCAAATGACCAAACTGTTTCCAAGATATTCAATATCAAAGATTACTAAAATTTCCCTATCTATTCCATTATAAAAAATCTGGCCATCTTGTCCCTCCCTCGCGATCAAAGATGGCGATCAAAGAATCTCCTGATCAAAGAATTTGCAGGCTCACGAACAAAAAGTTTAAAACCTTATAGATAAATAAATTGAAGGAATTGCTGTAAGCTACCACCGTTGTTCAACAGAACGAAGCCCCCTGAGCAAAACCCACCCTCATTTGACTTCCTAGGACACCCCTGGGCTGAGAAAATGTATTTTTATATTGGACTATCTTATTCCTCACTCACAATGTGGGATCACGATCAAAGAATTTGCAGGCTCACGATCAAAGAATTTGCAGGGTCTTGACCAAAGAATGAAAAGTTGTGTAACTTTCAAAATTCAAATAATTGCGGTAAACCACCACCACGGTTCATCAGAACGAAGCCCCCTGAGAAAAACCCACCCTCATTTGACTTCCTACGACACCCCTGAGCTGAGAAAATTGATTTTTTTTATTTGGCCATCTCATCCCTCACTTGCAATGCACGATCGCGATCAAAGAATCTTGCGATCAAAGAATTTGCACGGTCACGGTCAAAGAGATCGCTCCGCGAACAAAAAGAGCAGGACAAGATGGCCTGCTTAAAAATAGTATTTTGCATCCGGGGATCCCTATTAAGTGATATAAGGGTGGGTTTTGCTCAGGGGACTTTGCTCTGCCCCATCTGAATAAAAAAACAGTTGTTGTCATTATCCCTGGTAGTCTAGCGGCCCCCTCCCCATCATGGTAATGTACTTAACCATGCTTGTATCCCTGGTAGTCTAGTGGCCCCCCCATGAGTATCTTATTTATGTCTTTATATTTTTTATCCGTGGTAGTCTAGTGACCCCCCATGTGTATTTATTTATTTATTTATTTTTGTAATATCATTTTTTTTGTGAACTGCAAACCATATACTGCACCTGCTCCTTTCTGAAGAGTCTACTGTTGAAGTAAGTTTATAAAATAGCTTACATGCCAGCTCTTCTGGCAGTGCTATTTCAGTCAAACAGAAGAGGTGAGCGGTCAGGAGTGGTAGAGTTGCAGCATGTGCAGTGCAAGGGACACGGTGCATGTGTTTGCCATTACAAACACTCCTTTTTAATGGCAAATCATGTCATGGTTTCCCTATGGGAAAAAAGGGAAGCCAGTTTATATATATATATATATATATATATATATATATATATATATATATGTATGTATGTAGTATGGTCTATGAGGATTTATATACACCTCAGGTGTGTGATGCCTATAAACCCCAAGGCTGAAGGCCGAGGGGTTTATCTGGGCATCTCACACCAAGGGTGTACATAAAATCCAAATCACCACACTTTGCTTGATTTTTATTTTTCATATTTACTGGTTCTTTCTGCCTTTTCGATTCATTTGGAGGTTCAAAATGGGATGCAGTTGCCATTGTTTTACTATTTTAGATACTGAGGCCCAGATATTCAAATGGGTTGCACCATGCACAACAGGGATGTGCCAGGGCAGGTCCGAAAATGCACCATTCTGCGATATTCAGCGGGAGGCAGATGCGCCCCCCCAAATCACAATGCGCAAGAGCGCAATGATAATGAATGCATGTGCAACTGAAGGGGGAGGAACCATGCATAAACGGTGCAGTGTGATATTCAAAAACATGCGCCACGCACAATAGGGGAGCAAGTGGAAGTTGCACAATAGCAGAAATGAGCCAAAATAACAAAGAACAAGAGAGAGGCGCAAGAACGCTACAGGGAAGGCACATGTTGCTGAACCACAGGCAGCCACACAGGCACACAAACACTGGGAGCAGGACAGGGCAGGAGACAGACAGAGCACCTGGAACCCACAGGAACAGGGAAGGTGTGGGGAGCCTCTGCCACAATGCAGTTCAAAAGGGGGAAGTGCCACACAGCACTGAGGCCACTACAGGGAGGTGTTCCTGGGGCAGGGGGAGTAGCAGCAAGGACAGCGGGGGAACACAGAAACAGCTGCCAGGAGGGTAACACAAGCCAGAGACATGGCCAGTGCCACCATCCAGATGGAGGCAGTTATGAGGGGGGTGAGAAGGCAGGCAGCGGGGGGCACAGCCTTGGAAGGGCCCGTCGACAGTATGCCTCCAACAGGCAGTACCGAGCCCAGACCAGCTTTGAGCTGTACACTGATACTGAGATCGTGGGCTGGTACCGCCTGAACTGGGTGATTCTGAGGCGGCTCTGTGAGCTGTGCAATGATGTGATGCAGGCACCCACACGACAGAGCCATGCTCTGTCAGTGGAGACAAAATGACAGCTTGCAAGTGCCTGTTTGCCACGCGGGTACCTTCCAGAGACCAACAGGGGACATGACGAGGGCGCCAACCCAGTCAAGCAGCGTCACGCCTCCTCCCCAATTCCTCAGCGCACTGCTGCTACATGCTGCTAGTACATCTGTTTCCCCAGCACACTGGTGAGCGCACACGCAAACATACAGGATTTCCAACAGGGTAGCACGTATGCCCATGCGGTTCGGCAATAGACTGCACCCATGTGGCCATCCCAAGACACCACCTGGCCCCCAAGGGGCTGCATACATGAATCAGAAGGTATGCAAGCATCAACTGCCAGGTGGTGTGTGCGATGCCAGGGGCGCATAATCAGTGTCTGTGCCACACACCCTGGGGGAGCACATGATGCCTTCATCTGGCACCAGTCAGTACTGTGCCACAAGTTCGAGAGTGGGGACATCCCCACTGGCCACCTAGTGGGTGAGTATGCAAAGCACGCAGAATGATATGGAGCTTGGGAGGGACGTAGTCAGAGGTGACATGAGTATTGGCCTAGATGGCCTAAGGCAGGACGACGCTGATCACCAAACTAATATCCACCCTCTACACACAGGTGACAGTGGATACCCACTCCGTCCCTGGCTGCTCACACCATACCAGCGGCCCGCGACCCCATCGCAGCAATGCTACAATGAGGCACATGCCACCACATGCAATGTCATCGAGTGGGTGTTCCGGATACTGAAAGCATGTTTCCATTGCCTGGACATGTCTGGCGATGCCCTACAGTACACCCCCTCAAAGGCCTGTGGGTTATTCCTGCACAACATGGCCAATGACTGTGGGATAGCCGTACAGGTCGAAGAGGGGGACAGCGATGGGGATGATGAGGACACTGGTGAAGATGGTGATGGGCAGCCCCCCTTGGTTGAAGGGACCCCTGACTGATCCGGATGGCACAGCTGCACCGGGACACCATCACAGAGGAGCACTTCAATCAACCCAGGTAAGTCATGGGGCCATGTGCAACCACCAGTGGCAAGGCACAACCCACAGACATGCATGGACAAACCCCAGGGGTGCATGTCATAAAGGAATTGGCTGAGCATGGAACGCACCGCCCGTCAGGGATGGGCAAGGTCTAACATGGCAGCGGTCACACACACCTCACAAGACATGCACAAAGGGTAGGAGCACGCCGACCTCAACCACCACCCTAGCCACACACATGTCCACAGACCACCACGCCCAGTGCCTGTCATTGTGCATGTGTCAGACACTGGGCACCATTGCACAGTGGCAGACAGCGCAATGCAGGCATCATCATCACGGGATTTAAGAATGCATGGGATAGACATAAAGGAATTCTAGAGGTCAGGGGTTAGGGGAAACAGACTTCTAGGAAAACAAACTGAACTTACAAGCTCAAATGGGCAGACTGAGTGGGCCATAGGCCCTTATCTGCCTACACTGTCTATGTATCTATGTATCATGCACACACCACAGTGGACAGCAGCCGGGAGGGTGTGCAGATGGAACGTGTGTGTGCATGCAGGGCCGGGTACCCCACCCGTGCATTGCACGTTGAACAACACAATGCACACAGGGCAGCATCAGACAGCAGCCATGATGGGAGACAAGTCAGTCACGTGCCACAGTGCCACAGCCACCATGGATGCATGGGCGGCCCCGCCAAGACCCGCCAGCAGTGACAGGCTGACCAATGGCCTCATGGGGAGGCACCAACAGTCCCCCAAGGGTTCCACTGCGTGAATGCGACCGTGCTCACGCAGAGGTCTGCAGAACACCGAACATGCCTGTGCCAGGCATGCTCTGAATGCCCACAGCTGAACCCAGTGTCAACAAGGAGGGTGTCGCAAGATGCCAGGAACGGGGGGTGGACATTGCACTGCACAGTGTCTGCGGCACATGGGCAAATAACTGTGTGCCCGTTGTAGCCATGACAGCTGTGATTGCCTGTGTCTGCCTGTCAATGGCAGTGGTCACATCCTCCCGCATCCGGTCCATCTCTGCTAGGAGCAGAGTGATGTCTCTGCTGTGCCATTCCTCTGTCTGGCATAGAGCTGCACTCAGTGCATCCACCGCCATCACAAGCCGCACCTGCTGATTGACTGATTCTTGAAGTATGCGGGTGTGCTCTTCTAAGAGGTTATCTGCCTGATCGGTATGCTGTCCATCACAGTGTTCGCAGCCCTGATGGGCAGCACCCCTTGAGGGTGGGTGCTGCACACCAGGACCAGGCCTGGGCATGTCCACAGGCAGTGCACTGACACCGCCCCTGACATTGTACCCCCATGGCCATTGGCCGGCTGCTGACACTGCTCCTCTGGCTGCCGCTCTCCAGAGCTCAATGGCACCGCTGCAGTGCCCGCAACAGCCCCACTGTCCTGAACATACACCAGTGCTGCCCCACTGGTGCAGAAAGTCACAGGCTGGGACTGTGATGTCATGCAGGCCTCCACGGTGGCACCACCCGCAGCCATGCCCATGATGTCACCTGCTGTGTGGCCATCCTGTGGCCACCACATATCACTGTCCGTGAAGTGAGATTCATCATCATCAGTGATGGATCCGGCACCAGCCCGAGTCTCAGCATGCTGGCATCCATGGATGCCGGCATGCTGGGACACGGGCAGGGCCTCCTCCGCACCTGTTCCACCAACATCAGTCCAGACAGCCAGGCAGGCCCACTGTCACCCTGACCCTCATATGCCTGTGGAGGTGGATGGGCCCTCCTGTATGTCCATGGCACCGCCCTCAGTGGACAAGCCCACCTTTGCTGACCCATGTAAATGCTCAAGAGCTGTAAGGGAACACAGTAGCATTAATGTATCTGCCCTACCCTGCCCCCCCATTGACAGACCAGGACTTACCATGCAGTGATAGGCTACCACCCATCTGGAATCCACCACCCAGAACACCCTTGATGGCACAACGCTGCATGCTGCCAGCAACTTGCTCTTTTTGTGGGGTCAGGCGTTGCACGTCCGGCTGTTCCCCACCAGTCGCAGACCATGCTGCCCTGATGGCAGCCACTTTGTCCTTAATCCTCTGCCTGTCTGTGCCCATCTTCTTTTTGCACTCCTGCACGGACTGCTGGTGGCTGCCATGCAGGTTGATGGCACGAGTCACCTCTTCCCATGCAGCAGCATGGGCCTGTGGTGTTCCTTGCCATCCACTGAGCAGCGGCTTCTGGTCGAGGTAGGCCTCAAATAGGGCATCTGTTTCTGCCTTGATGAAGTTAGACCTCCTCTTCCTCCCACGTCTCTGTTCCTCTTCCTCCACATCATGATCGCTCATTTTGTGTCCTGTGAGAATGACAGGTGTTACCTGTGACTGTGCAGTCCCATGCATGTCCCACACACCGAGGTCCACACTCCCAAACAGCATGTAACTCACCTCAATAGACTGCAGTAACCGACTATGGCCAGTGCAGCCCAATGTCGCATTTTTATCATGCAATGCATGCAAATGAGGCGAGGTGCAATTTTAAGTGGATGCAAATGTAGTATCTGTGCCATTGAATGGCTGATTAGCTGATCTGCATATGCCGGCTGAATATCGCGCTGTTGCGCTTTGTGCAATTGTGTTGAACGTGCTCAGGCAAGGGCGCATTTCTGTGAAATGTGCAGTACACACCGAACTGCACATGCCCGGGGTGATGACGCAGATGCCTACCACGCTGCTGATGTGCTGTGCACGGGAGGCAATGCAGGGCACGGCCACCATTGTGCCAGTGGTGCTACTGCGCTGTTCACATATATGGCACTGGGGCGCCATATGCACACTGGGGCCACAGCGTGGAATGGCCGCTACAGGAGGTGGCACACAGGCACCCAATCGCGCTACATGCATTGAGTTCAATTTGAGCTGTGGCTGTCCATGCGCAAGAGACCCTTGACCCTGTGCCTGACCTTTGCCCCCTAAGTGGCATGCATCCACATGGGTGCACCACTATCATGCTGTTCAGTGACAGTGCAATAGAGAATGGCAACGCTGTACCAAACAGCATCTGCATGTGGCAGACAGTGCTACCGAGCACCATTTTGACTCCAACTAGCTGTAGAGATGGCACGGAGGAGGGCTGCTGTGTGGATCCAGGTAGAGCTGGCCAATTTGGTGGCCATTGTAGAGCCCCATGCTGGGGCACTTTATGGTGATGCACCCCTGGACAGGGCCAGGAGTGCAGTATGAGAGGAGGTGGCGGTGGTGCTGGAGGAGGCCACCGGAATCAGGTGCTCTGCCAAGCAGTGTCACCACCAGTATGGGGACCTCTGGTGCAGGGACTCAGAAAGGCTTACCCACCTGTGGGGACATGCCAGGAGGGGCATGGTGCCACGGCCAGGTAGGTGCCACATCCATACACTGTTAACGTCCATACGGGTATCACGGTTGCATGTGTCTGGCACACGGGGGGGCCATCCAGTGTTGACCGTGGTGGTGGTATCGGGGTGGGGGGTGGATGGGTATGGCTATGTGGGATTGCACGCACATGGGGGCGGGGGGGACTTTGCAGCTGGATTGTACTGATGTTCCTCTCTCCATGTTTGCACCTTAGGCCCAGAGGAGTGCCGGCAGGCGAGAGAGAGGAGGTGCCACCAGGAGGACCAGCAGGCCGGGAGGGATGCAGGACCACAGAGGCACATGGACCAGCCTGATGATGGTGAGTGCCTTACATCCATGATTACTATTGCATGCTGTATAACAGGGCGGGCAGCGGGGCATGGCCACCATCCATTGACACCACTGCCGTGCATGCAACTTGTTACAGTCAGCACTGTCCAGTGGCACTGCATGTCTGGAAGTGCATCAATGGTGGTCCATCTGTGCACTGGGTACATGGCTGTGCCACTGCCTTCACACTGCATAGCCATGTCACTGTACTGCCACAGTGGTGCTGTGTGGGACATGTGCGGTGGGTGTGTGCAGTGGTCCACATGGCTGTGGGTGCCTGGGTAGGCAGGTCTTGTGGACACGGTCACTGTGGGTGGTCGCACACCATCACAGAGGCGTGGCTCATGGCTGTATGCCATGCACAATGGGTGGGCTGGAGGGAGCTGGACAGTCACACGTATTGCCTCTGCTCCCTTGTCCTAGGTGGACAATGCTGGATGGTCCTGAAATGGGGCATGCAGGAGCTTCTCAGCTGGCATGGGCATCCCTGGCACTGTTGGAGTGCATGGAGCAGCACGGGGTATGGAGGAAAAGCACCCGGAGGTGCCACCGGAGTGGAGAGCAGGGCAGGGAATAGGTCCTTCATGACCCCCTGACACAACCCCGGACCCACCCTCACCCCTTCTTCTCTCCCCATTTGTACACCCATGCCCGCCCCCACCTGGTTTGTGGCCTCCCCTTGTATATAGTTGTACATATGTTTGAGAGTTGTTATTTTATAATACATACATTTTGTTATGACAACTGTGGTGATCTCTGATTTGCAGCGGGCTACAGGTGCTCAGCTGCAGTACTGTGCATGGCGTCAAGGGTGGTGCAAGCATGGGCGTGTGTGTGTGTCCGGAATGGAACCGCCTATGGTGTGGGTGGGGGGATCGGTCACTGTCTGTGGTTTATGTGTTGTTCTCTGTGCACTGGATGCCTGTGTGCAGTGGTCCATGGTGCATGTACTGTGTGCATGGCACCCCTGTCAGACCGTCCATGGCCTGTGCAGCTGACACTCTTGCATGTCTGTGATATGCACGGACTGCTGGCATGTCAGTGGTGGCTGTCCATGCTGGACAACCACTGTACCCAGCACAATGCCAGGTTGCCTCCCATCACCAGTATGGTGCATGTCTGCCTCCGGTGGCACTCTGGCCTCCACTGTTGTTGTCCCCCCTTCATGCTGTCACTTGTGTCTGTTGCAGGTGATGTGCTCCACTGTCTGTCACTTGTGCTCCGGCCTCATGCTGGTGGCATACAGCTTCATGGTGCCTGCGCAGGGTGGCTGGCACACTTGTGCCATGTAGGGGTGCTGGCCATGTGTACACAGCTGCCGTGGCCACACGCCAGTGGCTTGGTTGACCAGCTACTGTGTCCCTGTGTTGGTGTGCCCTTGGGTATGGGTGGCTGTTTGTCCATGCACTGTGTTGCATCCTATGTGGTGCATGCTTCCTTGCAACACTGTGTGTGTGTCTGTGCTGGCTGTTGTGGCCAGTGCTGGGATGGGATGTGTCCTTGGGAGGGTGTGCAGGGTGCTGTACCCCTGGTGGTGGGGTCTGGGGCATGCCCTGTCGCATGTGGGGTACCTTGTGTGCCGACGCGTGGTCGGTCTCTCAGCTGTACCTCGGGGGGGGACATGCAGGGTGGAACTGTGTATGCAGTTGTTGCATCACTGTCTGCTGCAGCCCACTGCAGGGTGCACATGGTGGGGCTGCCTTGCGTGGCTCTGTGGTGCACAGGGTTGCATTGTCACAGTGGGGGTGGTGGCATGCATGGGGTGTCCTGCACTGTTGGGTGCTACTCCTGGGCAGAGTGTATGCAGATCATGGTGCAGGGTGTGCTCTGCATTGGTGGGATGGTGTGACATGGGGCAGTCGGCCCTCCTTGTGTGCCAGTCACAGCTTGCCAGGGGTGTGCTGGGGCACCATGCCCTGGCTGTGGGTTGGTTGCTGGTATCCATGGGCCGGTGGTTATTCCAGCTCTCCACCAGTTGTGCAGTGCATGGGGTGCGGGGGGGGGCGATGTCTGTTCTGCTGTGTGCTCCTCTGCCCATCTGTGGCATGGGTGGTGGTCCCCTGCATCCTGTCCCTGTGCATCCCTGGTTGTGCTGTTGCACTGCTGCCCTGCTCCACGGGGTATCCCTGGTTGCGCTATGGCGCCTCTGGACTGCTCCACTGAGCATCTCTGGTTGTGTTATGGCACCTCTGAAATGTGCAACTGCACATTCCTGGTTGTGCTATGGTGCAGGTGGCATGATATTCAGTTGTGTGCCACAGGCGCATCTTGACCTGCGCAGTTTTTGAATATCGCAGTTCTTGCGCAGTGGCGCAGTGGACTTGCACTTGCTCCTGCTGTTGCTCACTTTTTGGGTGCAGTTTGAATATCAGGGCCACAGAGGTTTTTTTTTAACACTGAGACTGTTTTTGTTTTCCTGTCAGATTGCCAAGAAGTGTGTTTCTCACACTGGCAGTTTTCTGTGAGGAGCTTGAGTGGACCACCAGTGCGAGGACACCTTCTTTGGGAACAGCTGAGGGAGACTCACGCCAGTTTGTGGTAATCGTGGTTTATGAGACTCCTTAATTCACAAGTGTGGATTATGGAGTTACTAAGAGTCTGCTAGAGATTAATTATTTACTCTAACCAGTAAATATATCACACTTATGAGGAACGTTTGTAAATGAGCACCCAAGCTCAAGGATGTTTATCTGAAAGTACAAATAAAATACAAGCATTTGTCCATGCCGAATGTTTGCATGCTGGTATTAGCACCGGAAATGCAGGAGTTAGACAGATACAGAATAGGAATGGCAGTGAAGTATTGAAGTTAACGCCAACCCCACCTCCATCCTGTAGAGATGGACAGGCATTAGGGTAAGTATTTGGGTCATCACCCATGACTGTCATGCCATGTCACCTCACCCTATTTTGCAGCCACTGATACGTGTTGAGGTGTGCCTTAGGGTGTTTGACTTTACAGTCACTTCATTCCATAAGGGCATAAGCTGAAATGGGTGCAGCATAGGAGAATGGGGTGAAGTCTGGGGCTGAAGAGTCCAAGGCACACCTTGATGCCTGTCAGTGGCTGGAGGTGGGGGTGGGATGGCATGAGCAATACAGTCAGCAATTCAAAGGCACACCCCGATGCCTTTCTGTCTGTACAGGGTAGGACGTTATGGTTAGAAACCCTAACCCCTCAGATATATGTTGCTATTTACACTACAAATTTTCAACATGGCCTGTTTGTGACCCCACCTCATGAAAGCATGTGGGACCTCTTCTCATGAAGAGTGGCAGTGTGATTATGTCAATGTGTCCTGAAAATTAACTTCCAACAGTGACAGTGCCATTCTGTGCCACATGTATGAAAAACAGATCGGACAGAATGTGAAGAATGACAGCTGTACCAGCCATATGGAGGTATAAAGAGATGGCAATGTTGAAAATCTGTAGTGGGAATAATAAAAATGCTTGCACATACGAGGATACATGGAAACTACACAATGCATGTATGTTACAGAGTCATCTTATGGGTGTCCATCACCAAATTTCCAACATAGGCATTGTATGACCTCTGCTCATGAACAGTGTCACTGTGGTTTTCTTAATGTGTTCAGAACAGTGATTTCCCACAGAAACCACGCTATTCTGTGCCAGAAGTGCAAAAACACATTTTGGCCAGGATGTGAAAAATGACAGCTGTACTGTTTATAAGGAGGTGCGGAAAAATGGCAATGTTGAAAATCTGGAGTGAACATATTACAAATGTGCAAAGTTATGAGCGTGAGTGGAAACTGCGCAAACTCATAACACAGTCATTTTATGGATTTTTATCACCAAATGTTCAACATAGGCATTTTAGGAGCTCTACTAATGAACAGTGTCACTGTGATTTTCTTAATGTGCCTCAAACACTGATTTCCCACAGCGACTGCGTTATTCTGTGCTGGAAGTGCACAAATGCATTTTGGCCAGGATGTGAAAAATTACAGCTATACCATTCATAAGGAGGGTGAGAAAACTGACAATGTTGAAAATTTGGAGAGAACATATTACAAATGTGCAAAGTTATGAGTGTGCGTGGAAACTGTGCCATGCACGCTTATAACACAGTCATTTTATGGACTTTCATCACCAAATTTTCAGCACAGGCATTTTAGGACCTCTGCTAATGAACAGTGCCACTATTATGTCTGTAATGTGTCCTGAGCACTGATTTCCAACAGCAGCCATGCTATTCTGCATCGGAAGTGCAAACACACATTTTGGCCAGGATGTTAAAAATGACAGCTGTACTGTTCATAAGGAGGGACAGAAAAATGGCAGTGTTGAAAATCTGGAGTGAAAATATTGCAAATTTGCACAGTTATGAGCGTGCATGGAAACTGTGCAACAGACACTCATAACACACTCATTTTATGGACTTTCATCAGCAAATTTTCAATATAGACATCTTAGGACCTCTGCTAATGAACAGTGTCACTGTGATTTTCTTCATGCATCCCAAACACTGATTTCCCACAACAGCCAGGCTATTCTGCGCCAGAAGTGCAAAAACACATTTCGTCCAGGATGTGAAAAATGACAGCTGTACTGTTCATAAGGAGGGCCAGAAAAATGGCAATGTTGAAAATCTGTAGTGAAAATATTACAAATGTGCAAAGTTATGAGCATGCTTGGAAACTGTACAATGCATGCTTGTAGCACAATCATTTTAAGGACTTTCATCGCCAAATTTTCAACATAGGCATTTTAGGTCCTCTGCTAATGAACAGTGTTACTGTGATTTTTGTAATGTGTCCCAAACACTGATTTCCCACAACAACCATGCTACTCTGTGCCGGAAGTGCAAACACACATTTCGGCCAGGATGTGAAAAATTACAGCTGTACTGTTCATAAGGAACACTGGAAAAATAGCAATGTTGAAAATCTGTAGTGAAAATACTACAAATGTGCGAAGTTACAAGCGTGCATGGAAACTGCACAACACATGCTCGTAGCACAGTCATTTTAGGGACTTTCATCACCAAATTTTCAACATAGGCATTTTAGGACCTCTGCTAATGAACAGTATCACTGGGATTTTCATAATGTGTCCCGAACACTGATTTCCCACAGTGACTGCACTATTCTGTGCCGGAAGTGCAAATGCACATTTCAGCCAGGATGTGAAAAATGACAGCTGTACTGTTCATAAGGAGGTGCAGGAAAATGGCAATGTTGAAAATCTGGAGTGAAAATATTGCAAATTCGTGAAGTTATGAGAGTGTGTGGAAACTGCACAATGGACACTCATAACACACTCATTTTACGGACTTACATCACCAAATTTTCAACACAGACATTTTAGGACCTCCACTCATGAACAGTGTCACTGTGATTTTCTTCTTGCATACCCAACAGTGATTTCCCACAGCGACCGTGCTATTCGGCACCAGAAGTGCGAAAACACATTTCGGCCATGACAGCTGTACTGTTCATAAGGAAGTGCAGAAAAATGGTAATGTTGAAAATCTAGAGTGAAAATAATACACATTGGTGAAGTTACAAGTGTGCGTAGCAACTGCACAACGCATGCTCATAAAACAGTCATTTTTTTGGATTTTTCCCACCAAATTGGCAACATACACATTTTGAGAGCCCACCTCATGAACATTGGCACTGTCATTTTGTTACTCGGTCCTGAAAGGTGATTCCAAGCAGTGATCATGAAATCACCTTTTGGGACTGAATAATGCTATAACAGTGGCAGAATTCATGAGGAGAGGTTCCAAAAACCCCATGTTCAAAATTTGGTACCAAAATTCCAAACAATGCATGAGATATGCAAAAAAACTTGAAAAAAACCTATTTATGCCATTATACAGCTTACCGGCATTTCTTCAGTTCACGGTTGGCTTTGAAGAGTGCCGATGTATTTCCGATCCACTGAAGATCATCGCACCAGCCTCCAGAGGTAAGTATGGGGTGATGGAAGGTGTAGGGAGGTGGGGTATGCAGTAGGTAGGTGCTGGTTGTGGGAGGAGGGAGGGTGACCCCTTGAGAACTTTTTTTACAGGTAGGAAAAAAAAGACATTGCGGGATAGGTTTTTCTCTTACAGGGCCATTTGGCATGCTGGGTGGGCTCCCAGCACGTCATACTGTTTTGAGGGCAGCTGTAGCCAATGGGGATTAGGTGCCCCCATCGCACAATACGGGAGTAGTACGCAATAGCCTAGGGATTGGCACCCCGGCACAACTCTACTGCATTTTGTGGGGAGGGATCTTATGCTGATGGGGAGTCGGCTCCCCCATCAGTAAATGAAACTGGAAGCTGGCATATAATGCCGATGGGGAGTGGGCTTCCCATAATGCTAATGGGGTCACCAATCCCCGTCGGCTTCAGTCCCCGGTCCTACTTCACCTGCCGATGGGGATTGGTGAGCCAATCAGCAAAAACACACTGTTGTGGGGGGGGCACCCCCTCGGCAATGGGAGCTGATTACTATTGTTTGTGAATACGGCGGCAAGCTGCTGCCATGTTCACAAACACTAGTACTGTAGCAATGTAGCACCCAGCAATGACGGGTCGCTCCCTCATTGCAGGGAATCGCTGATGCTGTAATGACGAGGCAGCCCCTGATTGCTGCAGTGAAAACATTTCAAGTTGGTGGCACTTCTGGAAGCCAGTGTTATCAGCACACTGTGCCTCCATTGGTGCACCACTGCCAAGCCCCCAAATGCAATGTCTCAGTTCGCTGCCACACTGCCGTGCTTCTACAACCCGCTTCTCTCCTAAGCTGCCACATAATGTTTCTTGCACATGCGCGCAAGCAAACATAAACAAGCATTTGTCAATGGCGAATGTTTTCTTGCTGGTATTAGCATTAGAAATGCAGGAGTTAGACAGATGCAGAATAGGAATGGCAGTGAAGCACTGAACTTCACATGAACCCCACCTCCATCCTGTAGAGATGGACAGGATTTGGGGTAAGGTTTTGAGTTGTCACCCAGGATGGTCAAGCCATGTCACATCACCCTATTCTGCAGACACTGACATGTGTTGAGCTGTGCCTTAGGGTGTTTGGCTTTACAGTCACCCCATTCCATAAAGACATACATTGAAATAGGTGCAGCATAGGAGAATGAGGTGAAGTCTTGGGATGAAGAGTCCAAGGTACACCTCGATGCCTGTCAGTGGCTGGGGGGTGGGGGTGGGATGGCATGAGCAGTACAGTTGGCAATGTAAAGGCACACCCTGATGCCTGCCTATCAATCTGTACAGGGTAGCATGTTATGGTTAGAAACCGTAATGCCTCAGGCATTTGTTGGTATTCACAGTGCAAATTTTGAACATGGCCTTTTTGTGACCCCAACTCATGAAAGCATTCGGGACATCTTGTCATGAACACTGGCAGTGTAATTTTGTCAATGTGTCCTGAAAACTGACTTCCAACAGTGACAGTACCATTCTGCACCGCATGTACAAAAACACCGATCAGGCAGGATGTGAAGAATGACAGCTGTACCATCCATAGGGAGGTATGAAGAGATGGCAATGTTGAAAATGTGTAGTGAGAATATTAAAAATGCTTGCACATCTGAGCATACACGGAACCCATGCAATGCATGCATGTAACACAGTCATTTTATGGAGTTTCATCACCAGATTTTCAACACAGGCATTTAATGACCTGTGGTCATGAACAGTGTCACTGTGATTTTGTTACTGTGTCCTGAACACTGATTTCCCACAGCAACCACGGTATTCTATGCCAGAACTACAAAAACACATTTCAACCAGGATGTGAAAAATGACAGCTGTACTGTTCATATGGTGTGGGAAAATGGGAAAATCTGGAGTGAAAATATTACAAATGTGCAAAGTTATAAGCATGCATGGAAACTGCCCAATGCACACTCATAACACAGTCATTTTATGGGCTTTCATCACCAAATGTTCAACATAGGCATTTTGGGATCTCTGCTAATGAACAGTGTCACAGTGATTTTTGTAATGTGTCCTAAACAGTGATGTCCTACAGCGACCACACTATTCTGTGCTGGAAGTGCAAAAACACATTTCAGCCAGGATGTGCAAATTTACAGCTGTAAGGTCTCTCTCTTCTCTTAGTGTCAGCAGTAGCAAACAGAGCTTGCTGCAGAGCTGACTTAAATAGCGGGTGGGAGCAAGTAAGTAGGAGCTCTGGTCCTTAATTAGTTGCCTTAGCAACCAGTCCTGTGTCTGCCCATAAACACACACTCAAATAGTATATTAAATAAAAGGTGCAAAGCACCATAAAAGAGCAGAAAAACAAGAAAATGTCATGGACTAAACGTCCCTCTGCCTGCCAGAATGACAGGGCTCCTTTTTAAATGGGTAAATTGCAATCAATTCTAAATGGTATATACTGATACAGCAAGGTCTCTCTTAGTGTCAGCAGTAGCATTCATAAAAGAGGTGTGGAAAAATGGCAATGTTGAAAATATGGCGTGAAAATATTGCAAATGTGCGAAGTTATGAGAGTGTGTGGAAATTGCGCAATGCATGCTTGTAACACAGTTAACGGACTTTCAACATAGCCATTTTAGGACCGCTGCTAATGAACAGTGTCAGTGTGATTTTCCTAATGTGTCCCAAACACGGATTTCCCACAACGACCATACTTTCTGTGCCGGAAGTGCAAAAACACATTTGGGCCTGGATGTGAAAAATGACAGCTGTACTGTTCATAAGGAGGTGCGGGCAAATGGCAGTGTTGGCAATCGGAGTGAAAATATTGCAAATGTGCGAAGGTATGAGCGTGCATAGAAACTGAGCAATGCACGCTCATAACACAGTCATGTTATGAACTTTTCTCACCAAATTTTCAACATAGATATTTTAGGACCTCTGCCAATAAACAGTGTCACTTTGATTTTCTTAATCTGTCCCAAACATTGATTTCGAACACCAACTGCACCACTGTGCGCTACATGCGCAGAAACACATTTTGGGCGAGATGTGCAAAATTAAAGCATACTGCTCATAAGTAGGTGTGGTAAAATGGCATTGTTGAAATTCTGGACTGCAAATATTAAAAATTCATGCACTTACGAGAGTGCGTAGGAACTGCGCAATGCACACTTGTAAAACAGTAATTTTTAGGAATTTTTTCACCAAATTTTCAACATAGCCATTGTAAGACCTCTGCTCATGAACAGTGTTACTGTGATTTTCTTAATCTGTCCCAAACATTGTTTTCATGCACCAACTGCACCATTGTGCGCTACATGCACGGAAACACATTTTGGGTGAGATGTGAAAAATTACAGCTATACTGCTCATAAGTAGGTGTGATAAAATGGCAATGTTGAAAATTTGGAGTGCAAATGTTACAAATGGGCAAATTTACGAGTGTGCATAGGAACTGCGCAACACATAATCATAAAACAGTCATTTTTAGGATTTTTTTCACCAAATTTGCAATATAGACTTTTTGAGAACCCACCTTATGAACACTGGCACTGTCATTCCATTAATCTGTCCTGAAAGGTGATTTCGCACAGTGAATGTGAAATCACCCTTCGGGTCCGATTAACACCATGACAGTGAAAGAATTCGTGAGGAGGGGTCCCAAAAACCCCATATTGAAAATTTGGTGCCAAAATTCCAAAAAATGCCTGAGATATGCAGCAAAGTTGAAAAAACCCTATTTATTACATTATACAGCTTACCGGCATTTCCTCAGTTCGCAGTCAGCTTTGAAGAGTGCAGACGTGTTCCCGGTCCACCGAAGATCGTCGCGCCGACTCCAGAGGTAAGTATGGGATGATGGGGGGTGTGGAGAGGCAGGGTGTGTATTGGGTGGGTGCGGGTTGCGGGAGGGGGTCTGTCAGACTGCAAGGGACCGTTCTTCCTTTACAGGGAAAAAAAAAATAGACAACGCGGGACAGTTTTCAATTTTACAGGAGCTTTTGGCATGTTGGTGTGGGATCCCAGTGTGCCAAGGGACTCTTTTTTGGGGGGACAGCTGTAGCAGAAGAGGATTGGGCACCCCCATTGGTACACCAGAAAATGGGGGAGGGAGAGACCATCATGCCGACAGGATTGGGCACCCGTCGGCAGGCAACAAAGCAGAGGTTTACATCGCCACCCGACGGGAGTGGGCTCCCGTCAGCAGACAATGACGCAACAGGTGGGGGTTACATCTTGCTAAATAAAACATTTACAACACACTGAAGCTGGTGGGGATTGTGGCCCCCGTCAATAACAAAGACCATTTGGGGGAGCACATGCTGCCAAGGGGTTTGGCACCTCCTTGGCGGAGGCCTGCTCATTACTGTTTATGAACGTGGCGGCAAGCCACCTGCCATGTTCACAAACAGTATTAGGATAGCTAACGTTCTGCCCTGCAATGACGGGTCGCTCCCTCATTGCAGCACAATGACTGATACTGCAATGACGAGGTGGCCCTTGATTGCTGCAGTGAAAACATTAGAACTCGGTGTGCTTTTTGGAGACCAGTGTCATTGGCACACTGTACCTCCATTGATCCACCAGTGCCAAGCCCCCAAATGCAGTGCCTCCTTAGCTGTAACACTGCCACACCTCCACAACCCGCTTCTCTCCTAAGCTGTCACGTAATGTTTCTTGCACATGTGCGCAAGCAAAACATAAAAAAAAAATGACAAATTCTTTAAACAAAAACAAAACTTTTAATTTAAATTTCCTAACCACCAATACATTTTCTAAGTGCAATATTAACCTCCAGGGTGGACAGTATGGACTATGCCAGATCGTCCTGGGGCTATAAGCCTCTCCACCTGTAGCATCAGGCATCATTACACCCCTGGATGGTCCAGTATAGTCCAATGTTGCTCACCTTGTCAGGTATCATTGCTAGCTTCACTTAAGACTTTGAGAATCCTGACAGCCTGTCAGACTGCAGCATTTCTGAGACCTTTTTATAATTGTCTTTTGCCCTCTCTTTAATTTAACTGGATTACAATATATGTTCAAAACTTTTAGCATATATATCAACTTGTGGGATCTTGTTAGTGATTCTCCATTTCTTTACTTTGTGTGCTGGCCCTTTAGCACGTCCATCCTCTGTTTGTACACACAGACATAGTAACATAGAAACATAGAATCTGACAGCAGATAAGGACCGCTTGGCCCACCTAGTCTGCCCATTTTCCTACCTAACAGATAAGCTGCAGATCCTAGTTAACCAACAGCTTACGTCCTCCTACCCCCCACTAGGACTGCCTTATGTCTGTCCCATGCATTCTTGAATTCCCCACTGTTCTTGACTCCAAGACTTCCTCAGGGAGGCTGTTCCATGCATCCACAACCCTCTCTGTGAAAAAATACTTCCTCACATTACCTCTGAGCCATCCCCTTTATCTTAGTTATGCCCCTTGTTCTTGCACATCTCTTTTCTGAAAGATGCTACCCTCTTGGACTTTGTTGATTCCCTTGAGGTACTTGAAAGTTTTATCATATCCCCTCTCCCTTCTTTCCTCAAGGAATACATATTAAGTTCCTTTAGTCTTTCTTAGTATGTCTTCTGGTGCAGACCTGCACCATTTTAGTTCCCTCCTCTGGACAGCCTCCACTCTGTCTATGTCTTTGCTGAGATGGGGTCTCCAGAACTGCACACAGTACTCCAGATGGGGTCTCACCAGCTGTCTGTACAGAGGGATAACAACTTCCTGTTTTCTATTATTGATGCCTGTCCCTATGCATCCCAGTATCCCCCCAGCCCTCCTTACTGCCTTCTCACATTGCTTGCCCACCTTTAGGTCATCTGATATAATTACCCCCCGGTTACTTTCCATTTTTACTGTTGTCAGTATCTCACCCCCCATTGTGTACTCTGCCCCTGGGTTTCTGTTTCCCAGGTGCATTACCTTGCACTTCTTTGCATTGAATCTGAGTTGCCATACATTTGACCATTCCTCCAACACTGTCAAGTCCATTCTCATTCTTTCCACTCCATCTTGAGTATCAACCCTGTTGCAGATCTTTGTGTCGTCTGCAAAGAGACATACTTTTACTTCCCGTTCCTCTGCAATGTCACTTATAAAGACATTAAAAAGGACTGCTCCCAGTACTGAACCCTGAGGTACCCTGCTAGTAACCCTCCTTTCTTCACTGGGGACTCCATTTTCTACTACCCTCTGTGTCCTGTTGTCTAGCCAAGTTTTTATCCAGGCTGCCACCTTGGGACCCACCCCAAGCCTGGCTAACTTGTGTATTAATCTTTTGGGTGGGACTGTATCAAATGCCTTGCTAAAATCTAGGTAGGCCATGTCCATAGCCCCTTCCTGGTCTACTACTTTGGTCACCCAGTCAAAGAAATCTATTAGATTCGTCTAACACGACCTTCCCATCATGAATCCATGCTGCCTTGGGTCCTGTGCCCCACTAGCCTCTAGGTACTCAACAATTCATTCCTTCAGAAGTGATTCCATCATTTTCCCTACCACTGAGGTCAAACTAACTGGTCTGTAGTTTCCAGCCTCTGTCCTGCTCCCACTTTTGTGAAGAGGAATCACATCCACCCTCCTCCAGTCCTCAGATACCACCCCATCCTCCCATGATTTGAGTAAAGAGAGTAGCTCAGCAGTGTCACTAGTTCCCAATTTCTTACTTTTAGAATTTGGCTGAATCATCAGGCCCCAGTTGCTTTGTCCACCTTCAATTTTATTAGATCTTTCAGAACCCTTTCTTCTGTAAATGGACTGGAATTGACCACCTGTCTTCAGAGTGTTTCTCTTGTTTTGTTTAGGTACCTCCCCCTCCCCCTTCCCTTCCTTTGTGAATACTGAGCAGAAATATTCATTCAGTATCCTTGCTTTTTCACTGTCACCCTCTACCCACATTCCCTCCCCTTTATTAAGCCTCAGTATTCTCCTTTGTCTTTCTTCACTCCTAATGTACTTATAAAGGTCTTATCCCCTTCTTAACAGAGTTGGCTATCCTTTCCTCAGTTTGGGCCTTTACTATTCTGACTGTCTTCCCAGCCTCTTCTGCTTTAACTGATAAAGTTCTCTGTCCTGCTCCTTCTGTGTTTCCTTATATTTCCTGAATGCTATCCTTTTCTCCTTAACCTTCCCTGCCACCTCTTTTGAGAACCATAGTGTTTTTTTTCCTTCGTTGTGTTTTGTTGATTTGCTTTACACAAAGGCTTGTTGCCTCTGTGATGGCTGTTTTGATTACTCCCCATTGTTCCTCCACCCATCCTTCTTGCCCATTTGCTAGTGCTTTTCTGAGGCACTCTCTCATTTTCCCAAAGTCAGCCCTCCTAAAGTGAAATACTCTTGCTTTTGTATGGCTTGATTATATGACTGTGTTTATTGTGAACCACACTGTTTGGTGGTCGCTTGTTCCCAGATGGCTACCCACTTATAAATCTGAGATTCTTTCTCCGTCCCCATCCGACATCATTGTGTTCCCCCCCCTTCCCATTCCTGTTCACCCCATCATGTTTCTTATTCCCCAGTGGTCCAGTAGTTCTCATCTCCCAACTTCCTTGTACTGCATTTCCAGGTGGCTCAGTGATCCCACACACCCTAACAAAATAGCCCAACTTTTGATCATTGAGTGCCAGCCTGCAGCTCTATGTCCCTATCACTGCCTGATCCCAATATTTTCCTAGCTTACTACATACCCAAAATACATGTGCAGTCATCTTTTTCATGTCACATACTCTCCAGCATCAGTAGCAATTAAGAACATGGACTTCCTATTTTTCAATAAAAATGAAGTCACAATATCATTGCCTTAGTTTTTTAAATGTATGCACAGCTTAGTCTGAAGCTTACAAATACATTGACAATGGTGCTGGAGCTTCCAGTACTGTTTAGGGACACCATACATATTGTGCTGTGTAAACACTCATAATGCAAAGATCTGCATTTCTCTCTGCAAGCCTAATGAAGTCTAAAAAATAATCATGTTCCATTGAATATTGGCATATTTGTTGATTAATGTTCATCATAAAGAAATTTTGAATCTTACCTTTTGCAATGTTGTGGCTCAGGATACTCGGTGAACATAATGTCAGGGTACAGATTCTGGAAATGAATTTGGAAGACCCCAACAATTATGATGTCTCCTGACCTGAAGAATGCCTCCATTTTCTGGCTCTGCAGTTTACATGCTGTCTTTTTCGTTGAGTAGGTGACATCAGTCAGTGCCAGCAGTGGCAGAATACAGCAGAGAACCCAAATCATAGAGGCCTTCAAACAGAAGCCAGTTCAAAGATATTAAGAGTTGCTCTGACAAGCCACTATCAATACTTGTTACTTGGTTTCTTGGTCTTAATCTGTTTATAAATATATCTGGAAACTAAAGACAATGAAAACAATCAAAAACATTGAGCCAGTAATTATAAAGCAGGTCAATGCATGTTCTGCCCACATGAGACTTTGCACCCCAGAGTTATTGTGATCATCATAAACATGACCATTATACTTGTCATGAAATAGTATTTAAAAAAATAACACATTGTTTAATTTGTACTGTATAATTTTTGAACTGGACTTTAATCTGAGTGCAGAGTTTCTCTGTAATTGAAGCACTATAACCATTCATTTATATCCTGTTTTTCTGCAACTCAGTGAATAACAACGTTCTTGTGATGATTATAATGTTTGCAACTGGTGTTCAGCACTCATCCTATAATTGTCAGTAACAGCAGAGATAAACTTGTTTTTTGTTTTTTATTTGTTCTTTGTCCTCACCTGCACCAGACCCACTTACAGTGACCTATGACTGTCCTCACCTTCTCCCATCCCTGCTACTGTGTCAACACTGGTGAGGCCTCATGGAGGGGCTAGTGGTGTAGAGACACCCACCAGAGCAAGGTCTCTAGTCATATGACATTGACATAGCAGGACATCAGCTCAAAGGAAGTCCAACACACACACACACACACACACACACACACACACACACATATAGAGTCTGGCCAATGCTGTTTCATCTACTAAGCAGCTACTAACTGATACCACCAGTGGGCCCTTATGTGTCAGCAACACAACAGGAGGCAGATGGCCACCCTTCCAGAGGATGAGAGCATTTTCAGGGACACTTGAACCTGGGTCACCACCATTGTGAATGGTAGAACTATCTTTGCTGTACTGGTTTCCTCTCTGTCCTCCATCTCCACCACCTCTGTATTTATTTCAAGCCCAGTGACCTTCATGTTAAAGAATCCAGTACCCAGTGATCTTCATGTTAAAGAATCTAGCACCCAGTGTTCTTCATGTTAAAGAAGCTATCACTCAGTGATCTTCATGTTAATGAATCTAGCACCAAGTGATCTGTTAAAGAATCTAGCATCCAGTGATCTTCATGTAAGCCCCCCAACTGGGCTTACCAGTGTGGGCTATGGTCCAGCCTCTGTCTCACAAGTGGCCCTAGTGGGATTTAGGCCAGCTGGCCCCATTGTGTCCTGTGTCTATGGCCACCAACACCAGTTGATTTCTCATCACGGTGGGATCCTTGAGTTGGGGGGGGCTGAGGTTCTAGTTGTTGCTTCTGTACCTCAGGGTGCTGGGGAGGCTGGTTTTCAGTCACAGAGGCTGCAAAAGCCCCTGACCATAATGTCCCCGCCCAAGGCCCTCTCTTCCTCATGGTCTCCTACGTACCCCCAAGGAATCAAAACAATGCGGTCCAGTCCCTCATTGACTATCTCACATCTCTCCCTCACAAAGTAGAGCAAGTCATCCTAGGTGATCTCAATGTTAATTGGCTTGCCTCCACTGCCTCCCATATAAGGGACTCCTTTGCTGCCCTGGATATGTCCCAGTTAGTCACCCAGCCCACCAGATTCAACCACTCTACTGGCACCAGCACTCTCCTAAATGTTGTTATATCTAACCACCCCTACAAAATCCAGGATGTCACTGTCCTCCCCACCTCTCTTAGTGATCACTCCCCAGTCCTCTGTCTTTGTTCATCCTGCTCTCTGAAGCCAGTGTCCCAGGCCACTCTACACCACCGTTTATGCCCCGGTGGCCTCAGAAAATTAAAACATTCCCTTGCCCAGCTAGACTGGTCCCCTATCCAATGCACCCCTGACATTGACTCAGCTCTTGACCACTTCACAAATGCCTTCTGTAAGGCTTGTGACCTTTTCGCCCCCTTCACCAGCATCCACTCCAAAAAATGCAATGCCCCATGGATCACCCCACCCCTCCTCCAGAGACTCAAAAACAGAGATACTCTCTGGCACATTGCTGTAGAATCTGGAAAGGTGTCTGACAGACAGGCCTACAACGCAGAACGCAGTAAGTGCACTTGGGCCATTAAGCGAGCCAAGGCAGAGCACTACCAGACCACCCTCACTTCCACTTGGGGTTCAGCCTGGACCTTCTGGGATAATATGAAAGAGCTAAATGGTAAGTTCAACTATCCCCCACCATCTCAGCTCTCCATCAATGGCACCCCCACCACAGATCCACTCCTCATAGCCAATTGCCTTAAGACTGCCTTCTCTGACCTGTGTTCGGTCCTCCTCAGCAGCTTCTTTGACCCAATCCCCACCTCTCTCCCTCTGGTCCTGCATCACCCACCATTCTACCTGCACACCCTATCCCCCCAAGAAGCCAGGCCGCACCTGCTAAAAGCCTTAGGCAGAAATAACCCCAGCAGTGACCCCCTTGACTCCAGGATCCTCCGTATGGTCTTGGATGAAGTCCCCCTGACTTACCTTCTAAACCGGTCTCTATGCCTGGGTCAGTTCCCAAGTGCTTGGAAAACTGCTAAAATCACACTCATACATGAGAGTGGGGACTGCTCCACCCCCAACAATTACCGGCCCATCTCCATCCTCCCCCCACTCTCTAAAGCCCTTGAAAAAGTGGTGTTGATCCAGCTCTCTGAATACCTAACCAAGTATGACATTATGTGCCCAGAGCAACATGGTTTCCGCCCAGGACACAGTACAACCATGGCTCTCCTGGAATTCTCCCAACACCTGCATGCTGCTCTCGACTCTGGCAGCCTTGCAGGAGCAGTGTTCATTGACCTCTCTAAGGCCATTGACACTGTCTGTCATCCCCTTCTACTCGACTCTCTCCATCAACTTGGCTTCTTTGGTGGTCCCATTTCCTGGTTCTCTAGCTACCTCTCTGCTAGATCCCAGCGTGTCAAGATCAGCGGCTCCCTCTCCAGCACTCTTCCTGTTCGTTCCGGGGTCCCTCAGGGCTCCATCCTGGGTCCAATACTTTTTAGTCTCTACCTCAACACCCTTCCCAGCTGATGTACCAGTAAAATGCTCCTCTACGCCGATGATGCAGTCCTAGTTGCCTCACATCACAATCCCTCCTCCCTCCAATTATCCCTCCGGCAAGCTTACAATCAAGCCGAAAGGTGGCTCGGAGACCACAGACTTGTCAATAACCTAAAGAAAACCAAATCAATTCTCTTCTCCCATCACCAAAATAAAGCTAAAAATACCCCCCTCTTGATTATCCTCAGCATTCTGCACCCGCCAGAACAAGTGACCACATACAAGTACCTAGGTATCACGTTCGATACTGCCCTCTCCTTCCACACCCACATTAATGCCCTGTCAGCCGCCATTAACTCTCGGATTGGCCTGCTATACTGGCACAGGGACTGCCTGCCTCAGGTTGCCCTCAAGCTGGCCATCACCTCCTCCATCTTGTCCCTCGTGGACTATGGCTTGCCCATCTTCGCTGCAGCTGACAACACTTCCCTCTCCAAAATCCAACTCTCCATCAATAAGGCCTGTAGGCTCCTGACCAGTGCCCCCAGCTGAACTCACACCTGCCTTCTCTATACTACCACCAATCTTCTCAACTTTGAGGATTGACTGCTCTATCAGACCTGCCTTCTCGCTAAAAAAATCTCTGCTAGGACTCTCCCCCCCCCCGGGGTCTCCACCTCCCTACAGCAGCCATCTTCGTCTGTCACCACCCATAGCTCTGTTAAGGCCACTTTCAAGGTGCCCAGAACCAAGACCTCTCTTGCCCAGAGATCCTTCCTGTACCAATCCCCCACCTGGTTCAACTCCCTCCCTAGCTGCATCTCCAACTTGCCAAAAATTGGCTCCTTCAAAATAGCCTTTCGGAACCATATCTTTAATACCCACTGTAGGTGCAACTAACCCCCTGTTGTAACCTGTGGTTCCCACCCACCTTGCCACCTGGCTCGACAACATCCACTGGACAGTCTCTCCCTCCCCCAGACCTACCCCTTCCCTACTAGGTCCAAACAGGGATGTAACCCACTGTCTTCTCTGAGGACCTACTATATCCATGAGTGTAACTCATAATTTTGTAATATTATGTTACCTAAGTAACATACAAACTACTACATTATGTAACCTAAGTGTATCTATGTTAAATGTTCCTTTTACTGCACTTGTAATGTTATCCTCTGTTTTAATCTGCACTGTAATAACTGTCTTGATGTCTGCCCCCGCGATAAGGTTCCTTTGTAAATGAGTCTCTGAATCAAAGGTCGTGAACCCGATTTGTAATGAATAAATGAATAAAATAAAAACCACAGCATCTGCACTCCCAATGCGCATGCGCAGCCGGCCAAGATGAAAAAATTAAAGGAGCCAGGGCTCCACTCGAGTGTTTTAGCTGCGGTCAATAAATTAACGTAATATCTGGCTCCAGGGCAAGCAGCAGAGCAAGGGATCAGGGGGAGAATAAATCAAAGCACCTCTGAGCATGGGCTGTGTGATCTCCTGCTCTCTTAAAGGAGTAGTACATTCTAAATTTGCAAAAACTATGTTGTGCAGAGTGTTTTGCTTTGTGGGTGTGGTTCTGGTGTCCTTCCCTATGTTTGCTATTAAGAGTTTTTTCTAAATTAGGCTGTTAGTTATCTGAAAGTTTTATAGCCCTTGGGATCTCTATTTCAGCAAGGTTAATAGCTCTTCTTTTTCCTACAGTGCATCCTGTCCATTCTGACAGTGATGTGTCCAGGACCACTAACTCAGCAAGTACTAGAGATAGGAACCTGATGTTCTGCCCTGAACTAAATTGCTCTAATTCAATATTACTGTTTTCTATGTGTGTGTCAGGTCTAGCCAGGAGGCATACAGTAAGTGTTTTGCTTTTATAACTTTTAATTTCAACAAACTGCAGACAGCCATATAAAGCACAGAAATCATCCCAGATCATCAGTGCTATAATTAGTAAAGACTCTAGCTGTTTTATTACAAAATAACCAACTCAATTATCCCTCAAGTATTTACTAAACTGTGAATGTAGTAATTAGTGCTCACTGGATAAAGAAAGTTACTCAGCTCTACTGTTGTAAATTGACTTTAAGCCTATGCTCGCTGAATCCATTATCCCGGCTACATCATTGTCACATGAGACAGGAGGCAGTGTTGGATAAGTTCCTTTTTCTATTACTTTCTATTATGTTTGGAAATTTGTTCCAGGAAGCTCTGTGCAGTCACTAGCAAGGATGGAGAAGTACTAGAAAAAGTAATACACCTTGCAATTATAGTTACTTATTTATTTTTATACAAAAACAATACAAACATAAATATCTAAAACAGATTACATTTTTTGAAAGTAATAGGTTAGTTACTAGTTACTTTCAAATAAATGTAATCAGTTACAATTATGTATTTCTTTTGTATAAAAAGACCTAAGTAATTGTAACTGTAAGGTGTATTACTTTTTCCAGTACTTCTCCATCCTTGCTAGTGACTGCACAGAGCTTTCTGGAACAAGTTTTCAAAAGTAATAGAAAGTAATAGAAAAAGTAACTTACCCAACGCTGGAGGCAGTATAGAGACCTGAAGAGCAATAAAGCAAGCTGAGATGGAGATCCCCAGGGGCTGTAAAACTGCCATAAAACTAGCAGGCTAATTTATAAAAAAAACTCTTACAGCAAGCAAAGGGAAGGATACATAAGGACTACATACACAAATCAAAACACTCTGCACAACATTTTTGCAAAGTCTGAGTGTACCGCCAGTCCCTTAAAGGCATAGCTATAGAAATAAAGAGCGAAATGCTTGGGACTTAAGATAAACAAATATGGCATCCTGCATGGGAATGAAGAGCAAGTGGGCTGCTTGATAAATGTGAAAAGTCATGGAAAAAGGCCCGGTAGTGAAACAGCCAATAGGAGGGGGACTACAGAAAAGTGATAGATAGGACTGTTTGCCTGCCAAAAGGGATTCCATTTTGGGGAATTTCTGAAGAGAGATGGCAAGAGAGACTGCCATGGGCTACCCTGCCCGAATCCTGCAGTGTTGCCCCAATGGCCAGCTCAGCCCCAAGATCCAAGAGCAGGCAGGTCTCCTGTGAACTTCAGCAGCCAAGGGAGGAAGAGGATTTTGAGAGTGTTGCTTCCAGAGGAATTCTGAAATAGGAGCCCAGAGAGAGAGAGAGAGAGAGAGATAGGAGCTGCGATGAAAGAGCAAAGATTGTAAATGTGCAGCCTGAATTTCCAGTTCTTTGGCAGTGAAAACAAAGACTGAGCCCCATGTGTTGCACCCTCAGAGGGGTAAGTTTGGTGAAATTGGATCCTTGCAGTCTGTTGAGAGCTGAAGGATGTGCTGAGGTTTAAGACTGTGCCAGAGCCCAGACTCTGTCATGTGAACGTAAGCTGAGGGGATAGTGCTGGACGAGAGACTGAGCCAAAGCCGAGTCATGGCTAGTGTTCTGAAAGGGTGTGCAACAGAGGGGTCTAAGAGACCACGCTTGCCTGTCCCTAGACTGAAGAAGAGGAAAACCAGTGTGGAAGATGATGAGAAACCTGGCTGGTGAAAACTGTCTATAAAGGCCTCAGAGGCAAAGTTGGCAAGGGCAGATAGGTGAAGATCAGTGTCCTGAAACATCTGCAGCCATTCCTGTAGCTGTTTGTGTGCACCAACAAAAAGTACCTCCATGGTATCATGTGACTGATTCCAGGCTGTGAACCCCGAAATTGTAAGTACTTCTGGGCTGTGGCTCACGGAAAAGTAATGTTAGCTAGCTAGCCAGGAATGCAGGGGGGTTATACCCGGGCAGGACTGTGCTACCAAAGCTAAGTCCCAAGTCTGCAGCCTGTGTTGTATTTCTGTTTCAACTTAATTGGGCCTGATGAAAGAATCCGAGGCCTGCATCATCACCCTGGTGAGGAACTGTACCCCCCGCATCTAGAGACATTTCTGGGTGCATCCACAGTGGGAGGCGGGGACCAGTCGGGGACATTTTACTGCACCTGTGCTGTTATTGCTTTATTCTCCCCATTTCCCTTCCCCAAAATAAATGTCGCTACTGTTTATGTTATATGCAGGTACAGTGACTTACTGCAAGGTGAAGATTGTATTGCATGGGGCAGTGTTGTGGGGCAGCTGTTGTACGTTTCCAGGGGGTGGTAAGCTGCCATCCATTTACAGGTATTCCTTGCCATTACCCCAGGTGGAGGCACCAAGCTATTTCTTCTTTAAACTCCAGAACCCAGACTGGGCCTCTTGGAGGAGTGTGCAGTGTGGACCCCAAGGGCCACAGTGCACCCAAGATGAGTCCAGGGGCTGTTACATTTATGTAAAAGGATCTCGTTCCTAGCAATCTTCATATTAAAGAGTCTAATACCCAGTGATCTTCATGTTAGAGAATCTAGCGCCTAGTGATATTCATGGTTTTTTTTTTTTGAATCTGTGTTTGTCTCCCTGTTACTCTGGTGGTCCCTCTTCCAGTGCCAGCCCCAGTCCCTTCACTGACCTCAATGAGGACTTACCCCTTTACCTCTTGAATAACCATGTGTGGGTTCCTGTAGTGGGTGTTGCAGAACAAAGGGGGAGGGCACTGCCATCATTCATGGCGTCAGCTGTTTTTCTGTTTACAACTATCCGCTAGACTGCATTTGTGATTAAGAATGTAAGCACTGTTTGATGATGCAGTGACACTTCTTCACCTGCACCTGGCCAACCAGTCCAAGGGCTGCTGCCATACCAGATAATACAAAGTAGAGGGCTGTGAATCCTAGGAGTGGAGGTCAGTGCAGGGGAAAAAGAACGGCTATCTAAACTGTCAAACTGGAAAACTGCCCTGCACATAAGAATCCTTAACAAACCACACTTCACGAAAATATCATTTTCAAAGTTTTATTGCTGAATCAGTGAAGAGTGGATATGGATAGTCACCACACACAACACCAGAATGTCCCAGCACTTCAAGTTGTAACTCTTCCTTGGGGGGGGGGGGGCATAGTTCTGGGAGAACTCCGCTACCATTAAATACCTATGGTTAATCAAAAAACATGAAACAATAATTAACATCACACTCATATTGACAATATGAAATAGTATAAAAAACACTGCAAAGTAAAACGATTCTGTATTGTATTATATATCATTCCTTCAATGCATAATTCTAAAGATGAAGCTTTAATTTTTTTAACTTATTCGTCACAAAATCTTTTTAAGTATCCCTGAAAAGAGACAGACAGACAGACAGAAAAAGATTGGAAGACAGCAATCTGCCATTTCCTGCAATCAGTTCAAACTTCACTCTGACTCTGAAGTTTAAAGATAGAAGAGACCTAAAAAAAACAAAAGATGACATTAGTAAATATAACCCCAGTGGGCAGGAGGCACTAAACCCAAACATTTGTGAAAGTATAATATAGCTCCTATTACTTTAAATATTCACATTCATTGAGGCACCTTTAAATGATTGACCAAAAGTGCATTTTAGAAAAAATATTAAATATTAAATAGCAAAAACTGTCAAAACATATTTTTTTATCCAGATACTATGAAGATAGTTGCAAATATTGAGTATCGACAGCATATTGACCTCAAGCCTACATATACTGTACATTTAGGTGTCTAACATGGCATCAATTTATAGCCTAACTGCGCTTGAATTGATACAGTAAGTTTATTCGTATCCCAACTAATAAGGTTTGATATCTCAGTAATCATTTAGGCCATCTGGTTTAACCCTTTTCAGCCAAAAACAATCCAAAAGCTTTCATTCTTTAAGAGCTGATTTGTTCTATTTCCATCCTTTCTGATGGGTTTATTGTGCTCCAATCTCACAAGCTGAATGGATTCTGGGTCAGAGCCATGAAACTCCAAATAATGTGCACTCACAGGTTTGTCCTGCCTTCTGTTAGTAATTGACCTAATATTCTCTTGAATATGCTGACTTAAAGGTCTGACTGCTCTCCCTTTACATAGCAGATGACACAGACACCACAGAACATAATCTGTAAATGCAGTGTCGCAAGTTATGCTTTCTTTTAGAGGTACCATTTCACTGTGGTCAGCAGGATGAATAAACTGATTTCCTGTTTTGGCATTCTTACAAATATTGCATCTTTTACATGTGAAAATCCATATATTTGCCATGGTAAACAGTCTCCATCAGAGTTAGGAATTTTTTTTCCTTTTTTTTTGATTTAACAAGTTTTATTAGTTTGAGCACCAGTCAAAGTAAATTAGATACTACATGAACGTATCAGAGTAATAGGCGCTAAAATACATACCATAACTTAAACCCCTCCCAACCCCTCCCTGACTACACACTAACCAATATCTTTAGTATGTCACACCTCTAATATGACTACACATTCCTATGGTTTCCAAACTAACAGTAGAGTCTCTAGGCTACTCCAGAGAGAGAAATAAGCTTCTAACCTATTATACATAGATGCAATGTGTCTTTCCAATTGTAATGCCAGACTAATTTCCTTGTACCACTCCATTACATTAGGAGACTTATCTTCCGTCCAATGCCTCATAATTATCAGCTTAGCTATCGCAGAGATAAGTATCATATGTGCTTTCCTAACTTTGAGAATATCGTCTGGAAAATAATTTATTAAACAGATTTCAGGGGTAAATAAGGTCTTCAAGCCAAGGATAGGATCCAAAGCCCTATTAACGGATTGCCAGAAGGTCTGCACGTAGGGGTACGACCAAATCATATGATAAAGGGAACCTACGTCCCCCTTACATTTGCTGCATAAGGAAGCATTTAATGTCCCAAACTTGAAGAGCTTAGCTGGCGTGAGATAAATATTCTGCATAATGTTAAAATGAACTAATCTGATTCTGTCCTGTTTTATGAATTTATACATTGAAACCCATAGTTTCCTCCATAGACCAGAGTCCTCTGACATTCCTAACTCTCTTGTCCAATAAAGGCAAACACCTGATGGCAACCTACTATCCCATGCCTGTAAAGTTTTGTATATATTAGAAACTGAGTGTGATTGGGATACAACCTTAAAAAGCGTAGCTAGATCTTTCCCCTCTAGATCCATTGGCGGGAACCGGGAGAAAAAGGATGCAAGGGCCTTACTAACTTGAATATATTTAAAGGCTTCTTTATCTAATGCTACATTGAATTTCCAGAATTGAGCAAAAGAGAGTGGTTTTCCATCCGACCATATGTCTGATGCTTTGCATTGGCTTAGCCGAGGCCAAAAATTGGAGGATATTGGTACATTATTGATCTTAAAATGTGGGTTGCCAATAACTGGTTGATCTTAAGACTGATACCACTTCACTACTAAGTATTTTTGAGCCTGATGAGAAGCCTTCAACGACCAACCCATGGGATTATTCTTAATTGACTTAGGAGTGTGAGATGGCGAAGCACATAAGAGTGCCCCCAACGAACAATTCGCTTGTGAGGCTAGGAATTTTTTTCTAAATAACTGTGATAATATTAGTGGCTCTACTGAAAGAAACTAGGGGCGCTTCATTCTCTGTTTCCCATTAAAATGGTCCACTTCTTGAAAACAATGTCTCCTATTCTCCCAGCTAGCTCATTGACCTCTATAACAAAAATCACTTGTGAATATCCACTGACACTGTTTTGTTTCACATCTTTCTTCTGTAGTAACTCTTTCCTTTCTATTTTAAACCTTTACTTTTAGCACTCATCAACAAATTTATTTTGTAACCCCTTTTACTAAATCTCAAGTTTATTTCTTCTGCCTGTTTCAATTAAATGACATGTGTACTGCAATTATGTCTATTCCTTAACATTTGGCTAAATTGAATCAATTCTTTTAATTCTGGAGGGTGGGCACTTTCAGTACATAATAAAGAATTTGTGGCCATCGGCAAGTCTGTGGCATGGCAAGGCACCTAGCTATGCTAATTTGCTACTTGGATGGTAGGAAAAAGTCAACATTTTAAATCTGTCAGTAAACCCATTCTTAAAACATATTAGAACTTGGCACCATTATATTGACAACTGCCTATGTGTCTGGGAGGGGGACATAGAAATCATACCCAATCATTTTAAATAGATGCATGACAATGATTTACATTTGAGATTTACTTATGTAGCAAATAAAGAAAAAGTGCAATTTCAAGATTTAGAATTGAAAGGGAACCCTGGTGAAATTATACAAATGTGTGTCTATAGAAAACTGAAGGCCACACATTCTTTATTACATGCTGCAAGTGCCCACCCCCAAAATCAAAAGAATATATTTCATTTAGCCCAGTGTTAAGGATCAGACATAACTGCAGAGCAGATGATGTTCACTTGGAAAAGGCAGCAGAATTAGAATTACAATTTAGTGATAGGGGTTACAATACAGAATTATTGACACGTGCCAGTGGGATATTGAACCATATTTTTTGGGCTAAGATTGAACTTACTGTATCATTTCGAGCACAGCTAGGCTATAAATTAATGCCATGTCAGTTTAACACCCAATGTATATGTAGGTTTGTGGTCAATATGCTGTACATAATTGATATTTACAACTGCTGTCTTCATAATATGTGAATAAACAAAAATGTTGTTTTTTAATTTTTTTATGTTTGATATTTTTCATATTTTTTCTAAAATGCTTTATTTGTCAATCATTTAAAGGTGTCTAAATTAATGTGACTATTTATAGTAAGTAGGATATTTATTATAATTTCACATACGTTTGGGTTTAATGTCTCCTGCCCACTTGGGTTATATTTACTAATGTCATCTTTTCTCCGTTTTTTTTTAGGTCTCTTTTATCTTAAAACTTCAAAGTTAGAGTAAAGTTCAAGCTGATCGCAGGAACTGGCAGATCGCAGTCGTCCCCGTCCCCTGTCTGTCTCTCTGTTCAGGGGCACTCTTAAAAAGATTTTATGATAAGTTAAAACATTAAAGCTTCATCTTTGGAATTATGCATTGAAGGAATGATCTGTCATACATAATCTTTTACTTTGCAGTGTTTTTCATACTTTTGGATATTGTCAATATGAATGTGATGTAATCTATTGATTCATGTTTATTAATTAACTGTGGATATTTAATTGTGGTGGAGTTCTCCAATAACATCTGACTCAAAGTGTCGGGTCAGTCTGGCAGTGTATGGTGGCTGTCTGTATACACTCTTCAATGATTCTGCATTAAAGTTTTGAAAATATTATTTTCATGAAGAGTGGTTTGTTGAAGGATTCTTGTGTGGGGGACATTTTCCAGCTTGCCAAAACACCTAGCCTTCACTTCACCTAGCAGTGGTACAAGTTGTGCCCCCACCATGAAAGAAGGAAAGCAGCCAAAGGAAGGATGCTGCTCAACCCTGCTTCCTTGGCTTGTATCTGAGCAAACCCAGTTCATCTTCAAACTCGGGTCACCGGCATTGCTGGTGGGGAGGCCTCTAATTCAGCCCACTATGCCACTGGGCTGAACACTTCATGTTAAATAATCTAGCACCCAGTGATCTTCATCTTAAAGAAACCAGCACCCAGAGATCATCATGTTAAAGAATCTAGCATTCAATAATCTTTATGTTAAAGAATCTAGCACCAGTGATTTTCATGTTAAAGAATCTAGCATCCAGTGATCTTCATGTTAAATAATCTAGCACCCAGTGATTTTCAGGTTACAGAATCTAGCATCCAGTGATCTTCATGTTAGAGAATCTAACACCCAGCGATCTTCATGTTACAGAATCTAGTACATGCCCTTTCCCTACACCATCCAGTCAGCCTGCGTGTGCCCACAATAACTTTTATCTGCTGAACTCTTTGCCTTCCATCTGCTGCAAGAAACACCTAAAGGCACCCTCCCATTTTTTATCTTGCAATTACAGCTGCAATCTGGTATCTGGGTTGCTGGAGGCCAGACTGAAGCCAGTGGGGATGGAACTGTAGGAGCATCAGCCAAGGTGGTGGAGCAGCAAAGTTTAAAGCTCTGTGCTGCCTTGTGGTGCAGACACCACTTGGAAAAGAAGACTACACCTCAAAGGATCTGGTATCTTTTAAAAAGTTGAACATTTTCACTCATCCTAATTTATTGACTTTAACATTTTTGATACACTTAGAAATGATAAACTACAAATTGGAGGTGCTGATAGTGACTGAAGAAGCTGGCCATTTATATTTTTATAGTTTATGAACTGTAAACTTTAATATTTTGCTATATTCAGGATTTGAAAAAGCTGGATAATTATAACCTTATAGTTCATGGACGCTAGGCATTAATATTTTGTTACAATTGACATTTAAGGGAGTATGTGAGTAGATTTAGATTACAATCTAGTTATATCATTTTCTATGTAAGGATTAACCCATGACAGAGCATGGGTTTACTGAGAATTAATGCACATCTGTGGGGGTTGTGAGGCATAAGTCTGCAGGCTGAGTGACTTCAATCATGCAGGTGTGGATTAATTCTCAGTAAACCCATGTCCTGGAGTGGGATTAATTTACTTATAAAATAGGCAACTTCATTTAAGAGGTTTACCTAAAAAAAATATTAAAAAAACAATGTCTACGTGCAATTATAATAAAAAAAGTTCTGCTGCCTTATGGGTTTGTCCTTCTGAGGATAAGGTAGTTGTAGTTTTCCACTAGGTGGATTTGTCCTAATGAGGATGCCGTAGTTGTAGGTTTTTTTTAAAATAGTTCTCTGGTGGAGTGATCTGAAAAGGTCACTTTATACTGCTGTCACTCAGGATTTTGTAGTGTGGCAAGGCAACTTTGGGCTTACAAAGGATTAATCCATGGTCGAGTAACCTGTTTTTGATGAATCAGAATACAGGATTTTCAGAACCCATTTTATTAGTAGTTTTAGTAAACTGTTGGTGTTTAATTAAAAGACATCATGGGGATAACTACTTGTAAAATCTATGCTTTGTTACATTCCTCCTTGCCTAGTTGTATTAAGTGTAGCAGAAGCTTTGTTTAAGCAAATTACTGTGACATAAAGAGCTGGTAATTATGAGAATGTTAAAAAGTTGCCAATAATTGATGAGAATGTCCACATAACAACTGGACTAAATAGTTTAGAATTGTTCTAGAAAAATGATGATATAAACCTTGGCTATTCTTTACAGTGTATTAAGTTGTCAAAATATGCTGCATTGGTTTCACTTTTATGCATGCATGCACAGCAAACATTTTGTTAGGAGAGTGGCTTTTGAGGGGTGTGACACTCAGTCCCAGTGTTAGTCATGGCATGCTCAGGAGTCACATGAATTGTCAGCGGTACCCAAGAAGCCACAAGGTGTTACAACATACACCATATGTCAGCGGTATCCAAGAAGCCACAAGGTGTTACAACATACACCATATGTCAGCGGTACCCATAAAGCCACAAGGTGTTACAACATACACCATATGTCAACGGTACCCAAGGAGCCACAAGGTGCCGTAACATACACCATATGTGAAGTTTGTAACACACACCGCAAAAGTTTAATAATCCATTATTTAATAAACATTTATTGTATTTACTAAAAGCAATAACACAGCATTGCATAGGAAAATACTCCCACTAAGCCTCTTCCTATATGTCAACCTCTGGCTATCTTTTAATAACACCATGTTTACTGCAATGGCTGTCAGATACATGACACTCCTTCCCTATCTCCCTGATGTGTGGCCAGAATCTGCCCCAACAGTGAGCTCTGAGCAGTGCCAAGAGATGAATACTGACATGAGGCTGAGTGTTATTAAATGTTTTTGGTAGTAACGGTTAACAAAGGGTTGTAAATGCTGTTCTCCTTATGACCCACTGCTACACCTTGACAGATTTCTGTCAACTGTGATATATTTATTATCCCTACTGAGTCAGTACCCATATTCATCTGAATTAAACTCACAAGAGGCCAGGTCATTTATCTATCGACATTGGCCACAGCTGAAAATAATTCCCCCCACCAGTCATCGGGGGGGGGGGGGAGTTGAACATAGAAGATATTAAACAATCCTCTCAGGAGCTAAACTCTTGCTCACAAGCCTCAGGAGTACATCATTCACCCAAACCCTCTACAGGGAACACACAGGCTGCAGACCCTAAGGAGAGTCAGGACAAAGAGTTTGGTCCCACCTCGACTCTTAATAATTTCTCTCAACAGTACACTCTACCTGTACATACATGACTCCTGACCCCCACATTATTCCAGACAGCTCAAATGTGGTTCTCTACTTTCTCTTTCCAGTCCTGGTTCTCCTCCAACCAAGGCAGCACAGGAAGACTTACATAGAAACATAGACTTCGAAGATAGATAAGGACTGCTTGAACTGCCTAGTCTGCCCATTTTCCTACTGATTGGATAAGCTGCAGATTCTAGTTAACCAACAGCCTACTTCTTCCTACCCTCCACCAGAATTGCCTTATGTCTGCCTGATGTATTCTTGAATTCCTCCACTGTTTTTGACCCTGTGACCTCCTCAGGAAGGTGATTCCATGTGTCAACCACCCTATCTATGAAAAATACTACCTCACATTGCCCCTGAGCCATCCCCCCATATCTTCAAATTGTGCCCCCTTGTTCTTGAAAATCTCTTTTTCTAAAAGATGCTACCCTCTTGGACTTTGCTGATTCCCTTAAGGTACTTGAATGTTTCTATCATGTGCCCCCTCTGCCTCCTTTCCTTGAGGGTATACATATTAAGCTTTGTTTGGCTTCTGTCGCAGACCCTGCAGCATTTTAGTTGCCCTCCTCTGGACTGTCTCCATCCTGTCTATGTCCTTGCAGAGAAGGAGTCTCCAGAACTGCATGCAGTACTCCACAGGGGGTCTCATCAACTGTCTGTAAAGAGGGATAACAACTTCCTGTTTTCTACTGGTGATGTTTCTTCCTATACATCACAGTATCCCTCAGCCCTCCTTGATTGTTTCTTTTGGGGGGGCTTGCAGCGTACTGGGTAATGGCTCACTGGGTCTTTGAATAGGTGGGTATAACATGTTAGAGTCTAATTATTATGTGGCTGTTTCATTGTTGCGAGGCTTAACATAACCACACTCACATCCCATAGCATGATCTGGCAGTTCATAACAATGAAAGAGCCACAGCTGCTAATGATTTAATGATGCGTAAAGGAACCGCAGTTTTTGCATGAAGAACAGCATGCAGCTTGTGAGCTGCAAAATGAGTATCACTGCTCAGTCCTATGCAGAGTGATCTGCAAGAAGATCATCTGTGTCACACAAGTTATCAGCCTGGCTGATCATGGCACTGTTCTGACTTGTTGAGAAGAAACATCATGTAGTTCAAAGAAGAGAACTGACCCAATCATAGCTCAGTTCTATCCTTTGATCTGTGCTGCCCATCCAGCACAGCTGATCTGTTATGATCAGCCTGCTGAGGTTGAATTACACCCTGTAACAAAAAAGACTGTCTCTCGATGTCTGTTCCTGCCTACAATTACTTTCCCCCAACCTGATCCTCCCACTCAGCGCCTACCACCCACAACCCCCCCCACAAACATAACAGCAACAATGGGAGTACCCTGTCCCCAGTATTACCCTCTGAAATAAAGAAAATTGTCCCTCATTATTTTTATGTATACCCTGTAACAAAGCAAACTATCCATCGATGTCTGTTGCAGCACTCACTGTAATTGTCCCCACACCCAACCCTCCCTCTCAGCACCCAGCAACCCACAACCCCCCAACAAATATAACATCATCACCTGGGCTGCCTAATCAACCAGTGTTGAGACCTAAAAAAAACTATTCCTCATGTTTTTTTTAATAAATCCTGTAAAAAAAGAAAAATGTCCATCAATATCTGTTGCCGCCATTACAGTCCCCCAAACCTGACCCTATCAAATTGAAGTCTACAGGACTGGGGAGCCTACCCCCAGTGCTTCCAAACATAACACTGATACTGGGGTGCCCAATTCCCCTGTGTCATGACCTGAAATAAAGGAAACTGTCCCTCATAGTTTTTTAAATTAAATAATCTCTGTAAAAAAAGAAAATCATCCACCAATGTCCGTTGCCACTGTTACTGTCCCCCAACCTGACACTTCCACTCAGCACCCACCACCCCACACCAACCAGGCCCTCACTTACCAATTGTGGGTCCAATGCTGTATTCCTTTCTGGACTAGAGTCATGTTTTCACTCTCCAATGCTGGACCATGAACTGAGGAAATCAGGTATGCAGTTCAATGTATTTCAAAGGGATTTTGAATTCACTGAAATAACTTGATCGTTTATGAATATTTTTGCCACTAATTTTCAACATGCCATTTTTGGCATGTCCCAAAAGGTGATTTCACAGTCACTGCACAAAATCACCTTTTAAGCAGGGGCTGAACATTGTTTTCATCTTTTTTCATGAGGTAGGGTCATAAGAAGGCTATACTAAAAATTTGGGGTAAAGATATTAAAAGAAAACAAAGTTATGAACCTGCATTGAAATGTGGTAAGGCAGGCTCGTAATTTAAATTTTTAATATTTTGACCTCAAATGCTCAACATGCTGTAGCCATTTCTTTGCAGCACCTCATAAATGTGACAGCTGTCATTTTTCCAAGCCTGGTCAAAATGTGTTTTTGTGTCCCAAAAGGTGATTTCGTGGACACTGTGTGAAATCACCATTTTTGTAGTAGTTGAAAATTTTCTCTCCCCTTGTTCATGAGGTGGGGTCAATGGAAGCTAATATTGAAAATTTAGGGTAAAAATATAAAAAAAGATATTAGCCTACAATAAAATTTATGAATGCAGGCTCATAATTTTAGTACTTTTCAATATTTTGACCCCACATTTTCATCAAAGCCATTTCTTCACAGATCCTCATGAATATGACAGCTGTCATTTTTCAAATCCTAGCCAAAATGTGTTTTGCACTTGTGGTGCAAAATCACCTTTTTGGCAGGATTTGTAAATGTTCTCCACCCTTGTTCATGTGTTCATGAGGTAGACTCATAAGAATGCTCTGTGTGAGCCATAAGAAGGTTATGTTGAAAATTGGGGCTAAAAATATAAGAAAACAACAAAGTTATGAGTCTATGTTGCAATTTTGCAATTCACACTCATAAAAATGTAGCAGCTAAACAATAGGACACCTAAAAGGATCAGATGACTCAATGGCAACCACAAACAAGGAAATGGCAGATGTGCAAAGCTCATACTTTTCAGAAAAAAGGTAGCTTAGACAATGCAGGATTACAGAGTATGACATCTACAAACCCCATCCCAGTAGAAGCCAGGGATAGCCTATAGAGATTACTAATATTAAATCCAAACCAGTCAGCAGGACCGGATGGCTTAGATCCAAGGTTATTCAGAGAACTAGCTTATGAACTGGCACCACTAATTAGTTATCCACTCCAAAAGTCTTTGGACAGGGGAGAAGTGGTAACTGCATGGAGGGAAGTAGTGGTCATACTAATGTTTAACAAACTCTAGCCAGAGCCAATATTTTGTTTTATTTATTTATTTGCTTTTGTTTACTAGGTAAGCACACTAGACAACCAAGTGCCTGTTTTCAGGTGCGAACCAGGAGATTACAAAAGTACATTCAAGCACATCAGGCAAAGACAGGTACAAGGTATAATGAAGAGCAACAACAAAGCAAGGTAATACAAGACCATCAAGGGTTTACATTGCATGATAAACAGAATGACATGGCTGTGAGGAGCTTGAAGAAGCTCCAAGTAATGAACGCCATGACAGCCGCTGAATGCCATCTGACATACATCATGCAAGGAAATCTTCAGCATTGACAAATGCTTGTTTTTTTATCTTTGCATGGCTTCCAGCAATCTAATTGAGATGAATACATAATCTCTGATTGTACACTGCAGTCACTAAACATTTTTGTATACTTCATGTTGCTCTGTGCTGTATATGAGAATATAATCCAGTCTTCTCATTGCTGACCAGAGAAATTCTAACTTGCAAGAGCATCTCTGACAGGCAGCAATGTTTGCAGACAGAAGTGCCAGAAGATTGAAATAGATGGGAGTGCTGAAAAATGGAAGGGCATTTGTTAGGGTATAAACGGCATTTTTTGCAAATCATTTTTTGATGTACACCATAATACAACAGTATAAGATACTGTCAACCATACAGATTAAGTATTACCAGTGGTAGCCATTCTAATGTCTTGAGCCATTAGTTGAAAATACTGTATAGTTATAAAATCTGCCTTTAAAGTATGTGAATTAGTTAGAAATATACTGATTATGAATACAATGCATATTTTGCTAAAAAATAAAATTGATGTTGATTGACAAATACTTCTGCTTTAAGTGAACAGCCCCCTAACATATTGTCATGGAAAAAATATGCAGAAATGGGAAGTACCAGATTTTAAAAGTGTGAAGTTATTACCATTCATGTGTTATTCAGACTTTATAATATAAGAAGCATTACTCCAATAAAAACAGGGTGGTGCATCTCAACCTGACAATCTATCTATCTGTCTGTAGAGATGCATCAAAATTCAATTTTGCCAGTGAAATTCTGGCAAAATCGGCAATTTTGGTGAATGAAATGTTTTGTGACATTGTGGTGAAATTTTGCAGTTTCATCTTCCAGCCACTGCAAATAAATACTGGTGTCTATTGGTTCCACCTGGCCAATCACCAGCTATAGTCAATTTACCCCAGTTACCCTGGCCCCCATCATTTTCCTTTTATTTAAAAAAAATGTCACCCTCACTGCGGTGTCTAAGTGAGGTCCCCCTCAACCGATCACTGGCCATAATTAAATTAAATATGCACACCCCCAGTAACTCTGGCCCCTCATTTCCTTTTTATTTAAAAAAAATCAGCTCCACTCCTGGTGTCTAGTGGACCCTCCAGCCTTGCTTGTCATCATGAGCCTAGCAGCACCCACCCGCTCCCCAGTCTCAGCAGCCCACTGGCTACTGCGGCCTCCACTCACCACTCAAGGCTGGCAGCCTGAGTGTGAGTGAGCTGAATGAATGAGTGTGTGCTTGTGTGCATGAGCTCATTCATTAAAATGCTCAGTCACTCTTAGTCATGCTGCCGGCCATGCAGGTGAGTGAAGGGCTGTGCCAGTGACCCGATCAGGGTACTGGGGTCAGTGGTGTGGGTTGCACTAGTTCATGATGATGGGGTGGGTGGGTGGGCGGGGTCCACTAAACACCAGGGAGCGATGTTAAATTTTTTTTAAAAAAAGGAAATGAGGAGGCAGAGTAACCGTGTGTGTGTGTGTGCATAATAAAGTAATGGCTGGTGATCAGCTGGGTGAGGCCACTAGACACTAGGGAGTGGGGGTTGAATTATTATTTTTTTAATAATAGGAAATAAGGGGGCCATGGTAAATGGGAGGTGCCTAATTCAATTATGGCTGGTGATCAGCTGTGGGGGACCACTAGACATCAGGGAGAAATATTTGGGCCAACAAGGGTCGGGGTGTCCGCCATTAGACCTCAGGAGAACTTTTGGCCAGTGGCCACTTTAAATTTCACATACGGGAGAGAATTTCACCTGTAAGTGGAAACTTTACAGTCAGTGGGCAAAAGTTTGCTCACTCTTGGGGTGAAATTTCCTATTTCGCCTTGTGAAATATTTAGTGGAATGCTCGAATTACATGAAGTATTTCGCGAAGCAAAATTTTCCAGTTTCGCACAACACTATCTGTACACACACACACACACACACACACACGTCTTTAGCAAATATGCACTATGCTTTGAACGTTTACTCTGAGGTGTGAAATGGTCATCGTGCCCCTAGTCCAGCAACACATAAAGACTTAGTGAAAATGAATACAGTAGGCTATCCTAAATCTTACCATCACTCGCACAACATGACATTGCTGGAGGGGCATGTTTTCATCATTGTACTACTTTTGTTATAACAAATGTGACTTCTCTTAGATTCAAACAGAAAGACTGTATTTTTCTTACTAGGAGGCAGTATAGCATAGTGGTTAAGAGCACCGATCTACAAAGCTGGCTGGATTTGAATCCAGTCGGCTCCCACTTGCATACTGTGTGACCTTAAGCAAGTTGTGTAACTTCTTTGTGCTACCAGATCACCTCTGGAAACAAACTCTGGATTAGTGCGCCTTTCCTGGTTAAAAAAAAGTCCCCCCTTTACTGTGCATTGGCTTACTAAATGAAGTTTAGCTATAAATGAGAGCTCTTGCTAGGACATTCAGGACTTAACGTAGTGTAATAGTGTATTGAAGAAAAATTAACTTTTTACAAGAGAAATGCTGCATGTAGTGGAATCATGTCTGAACCAAAACAGTATGTATATTGTCTGTACAAGTAGACAGTATAGTGCTGTGGTTAAAAGCATCAAGCTGCAAACCTGGAGAGTTGAGTTTGAATCCCATCAGCCTCCACTTGCATACTGTGTGACCCTATACAAATCACTTAACTTCCCTGTGCTCTCAAGTCACACCTGGAAATAAGCTCTGGCTTAGTGTGCCTTTCCTGGTTAAACAATTTACCCTTTTCCTTTCCATATATCTGTTGGGGTTATATCAGGAAGTTAAGAACATAAGAACATAAGAAGGTTGCCAGCAGAAGGAGACCACTTGGCCTATCTAGTCTGCTCATGTTGTTGACGAGACTCGGTTAGTCATTAGTGCCTCATGCCCCCCTTCCACTCTGCCCTGTTGTGGTTGGTATTGTGTATATCATTAAAGCCGCAAATATTTTTCTGTTTGTCATTCATGCTAAAAAAATATTAACGTGATTACAAGGACTTATAAAAGTGACTATTTCCCTGTTTTACAAAGGCATTTTTTACATCTACATGAAAATTATACCATCACTGGATTTCATTTTCATTACCAACCTTATGGCTTTTTAAAACAGCAAAAATTATGGTGGAGGTGTTAGAAAAAAACACTATTTCAATAAATGTATTTATTTATTAATGCCCCATTCGTGGTTGCATTTACGAACATATGAACATAGGAATGTGTCAGCAGAAACAGACCTCTTGGTCTATCAACGTCTGCTTGAGTGTGCAGCTAGTCCCCTAGGTTACATCAGCCCCACCCCCTTCCCTTTTGTCCGCCTTCAGCCATTCTCAGCCTCACCCACCCATACTCTCCCCATTCTCTGTCCCATGCTCTTTTAAAGCTACCCACATTTTTCATGATATGGTATACCGTTGCTACAACAACAACATTACAGCAATGTGGTTGATACCGACAACATTTCCACATTGCTGTAAAGTCTGCCTGGGACCCCGGCACCCATCTCCAAGGTTCTGCACCTCATCCCTGACTCAGCTTCATCTCGGAAGTTGAGAATCCAAAACAAAGGAGGAATGGGGGCACAGCCTCTGACATAGGGGGTGCATGGGGTACAGCAACTTCACAGAACAAGAAGATTCCCAACCGTAATTGTGGTTGATGTAGTGGTGTTGGGGTAATGTCACATCAACATGAAATTGTCAATGTGGCATTGTGGATCGGCATGATATCACCCTCTCTGGTAGGGTGTTCCACTTCAACACCATTCTCTCTGTGATGTGATGCCTCCTCATGTCCCTCCAGAATCTTACCCCATCTACTCTTAGCCCATGCCCTCTAGTGTCCCTTCCCTTCCTCAGTTTAAAAATCCCATCGGCTCCATTCTTGTTGACTCCCCTCAGATACTTAAATGTTTTGATCACATCCCCCCATCCCTCCTCTCCTCCAGGGTGTACATATTCAGTTCTCCAGCCTGTTTGTATAGTCTCTTCCCTCCATTCCCTGCATCATTCTCATTGCCCTCCACTGCACTCGCTCCAGTAGCTTGATATCCCGCCTCAGGTATGGCCTCCAAAACTGCACACAGTACTCCAAGTGTGGCCTGACCAGTGACCTGTAGAGAATGAGGATTTAATTCCTATGAGTTCTTGTTTAGATTCCACAGACTGTTTCTGTAAATGTATCAGTTTTATGATACACTGACACTTTATTGAAATCTATACATATTAGACTGCATGGACTCAGTTTCTTGAGGGTCCCTGATGCGTAGTTCTTTTTATCTGGGACTTATACTGACAATTGAGAATATCATATACAAAATCTTGTTACAACACTGAAGACCTTTAGGTTTCTGGAACATAGTACCTGGTTGAGAGTATGTTGGGAAAATATCTCCAGCTAGTTGTACATTACATACACTTACTCACTTTCGGTAATCATCACTTTAAGCCCTATATAATAAAACTGTTTTTAAACAGTGTTAAACCTTGTTCAGCATATGACTAAGCTCTACATGTATGTTAATAAAAGATTAACATAAGGCTGTTAGAATGTTTGCAGCCAACCAGAAAGCTTCATTTCTCATACCCTTTTTATAATATATGTGAGTAGACTCTCTGCTTGCTGTTATCTCTGGATAACATTTGACCTTTAGGTCTGTACCGCTAATAGCACACTTGAGACATTTTACATGTCAGATGTAAACTTTAATTATGTTTTAAATGCCTGTTTAAATCAATGAGAATTATTTCTGTTTTTTTCTATGTGTTCGAGGTGCCAAAAGTATATGATTTTCTGAATAACTGTCTTTAAACTTCTGAAGGACTTGTTGGTCTGAAAGTTAAATCACTTTATCCTTTTTGTAACATATTTGTTGGTCCAATAAAAGGTATCAAACCATCTGTTCTGGATTTGTGATTAATTACAGTCATAAAACTCTCAGTCAGCCAACTTCAGATGTATAACTTAGGATCTGTTGTTAAATCAAGCATGACAAGATATAAACCATATGTTGGTCTCACCGTAGTAATTTTAACAAAGCAGGCTGCCTGAAGGAAATGCAGCATGTGGTGGATACATGTCTGAATCAAAACAGAAATGTATATTTTCTATGCAAGTACGCAGTGTAGTGTTGTGTTTAAGAGCACTGAGCTGCAAACCTGGAGAGTTGGGTTTGAATCCCTTCAGTAGAGATGCAGCAGAATAAAATTTCACCAGCAAAATTGCCGCGAAATTGACAATTTCGCTGAGTGAAATGTTTCATGAAATTGAGGCAAAATTTTGCAATTTCATCCACAATTTCACACATAGTTGCCGGCCACCTACATAAATTGAATGCCCCCACCACACACAAGTTGCCCTGTACCCCCCATTTGTTTTATTTAAAAAACAATTTACCCTCCTCCACTCGCTGGTGTCTAGTGGTGCCCCCTGGATGTCACTGGCAAAAAAAACATTAATAAGCAGCCTCACAAAGTTACCCTGTCACCTCTGTTGTTTTTAAATATATATATATATATATATATATATATATTTATAAATGGGGTGGTAAAATCATACAAATTCCACTAACATGATTGGACAGAATGCATCACATGACCGTGCATTATTTCCCAACGACCGCACGCCTCCCAGTACGACCGCACGCCTAAACTACTTTCCAGCCCTCAAAACCTTCTCACCAGCACTGAGATCACTCCACGCCTAATGCAGTTAAGCACACACACACACACACACACACACACACACACACACACACACACACACACACGTGGCACCCACAGGCATAACTAAATATATGACTAGTAATCCCACACTGTACAACCTGATGTACTTGATCCCACCACTCCTTTTTAAATAAACTATCATCTAAAAAGCAAATTCTGCCTGCCATTTTCACACTCTTACTGCAGAGCCACTAACTTTTAGTACTGCACACTGTGCCACCACCCTAAATTCTACAAAACAATATAATGCAAGCCATTTAACACAAACCTAACTGTGCAGAAAAACAAGACAAACTACAGTTCCCTTACTTCCTACTCTCACTTTCTGTTAAAAATCTCCTTTCTACACAGAGTTGTCCGATCCTTCAGCACTTTCACTTTTCCTTCCTGAACTACAGCGTGACCGAGTAGCGCTTTGCAGGAAGTGACAAGCTGTCACGAGTTGAAAGTAACTCGTTTTCTGTTTAAAAGATAAAAAGTCTTCTCCCTGCTCTGAATTTCTCTTAACTTCAGTAAAACAACCTGCAGAGTCTATATAGAATGGAGCGAGGAGGCGTTGAAACCACAGCTTTGCCCAAACCGCCGACATTCCCAACCGAACAGCAGCCGAACCACCGCAGAGCCCTCTGTACACTACCGCAGAGCAGCAGCCCGCCTTTTACACAACGAAAACACTGCCTCCGACATACATACTGGCCAGGTCCCACAGAGCACCAGAGGACAAACAAACTCACCCGATCCAGAATAACACAGACTCCGAAGACGATCAACAGCACTTCCCCATAGAAAATTCACCCGGAAGCTGCGTAGAAATAACCGTGCAGCCCCAAACCGCAGCCGTCCTCCAACCGTCCCTCACAGAGCCAGAAAAAGCGCTACAAAACATAAAAGAAACACAAGGCACTGAAAGAAAAAATGAGCCTCAACTCCCACGTTAAAGTTCAGCACTTCTTGGCACTGTAAAGCATTAAGCACTTCCTGCCAGAGTTCAACACACGTTTTCTTCCCAAAATGAACCACTCTTAAAGTGACAGTACTCATTAATGTTCAACTGTTTAAACAGCCTATTCTGAATGTTCAACTATTGTATTCACTTACACTGGTATCCAGTTAATGTTTATTCATTAAAAATAATTCAAATTAAACATCCTATTCTGAACTATTTATCATCTCCACGAGAACTATTTCATCACAACAGTTTATTTTATAAGATAGATATATCGCTTAGTGTGCGGTCGCTGCCTGATATACGCACGCTTGGTGAGTTGAACGTGACTCGCCTTCGCCCGCATGCTACAACGCACACCAAGGCGCAAGTATATCAGAGCACGGTTCAAGACAACCCAAGAGTGGTATATCTATTACGATACCCTTCACTCCTGAGTTTCAGTGGGACCTCATTCATTCAGAGAGAAGCACTCAATTAGCCTTCAGTACCTGATTCACATCGGCATGCCTTCCACCCACCCTCCATGTCTGCAGCCAGACTGAGTGCCACTGACTGAGCACTTGAATGAATGAGCATGTACCACCTCTATTCATTCATTGAAGCACTCAGTGGCACTCAGTTGGGCTGCTGGCTGTGGAGGTGAGTGGATGACTTTGCCGGTGGCCTGATCAGGGTACTGTGGGAGAGCTGGGTGGGTGCTGCTATATACTGATGAGTGGGGAGTGGGGGTCCACTAGTAGTGGTCGGCGAGGTGGGCTCAATGCGCTCCATGAAGTGATTCGCGGAGCAAAGGCGGATTCTCGGAGTGCTCCACAAAGCAAAGTGGAGTACTTTGCGTTATAATGAGGAAAGCGAAGTGCATTGAAAACAGCTACTTCGCGTTACTCCGCCTCCACTGGTCACTTTTCTTTCAATTTTTAAGGCGAAGTGCATTGGTGGAAGTTCACTTCGCCTCACTTCGCCTTGTTTTTGAGCTCCGAAGGAGGATTTTGCTGTGATTCATGGGAGTTCAGGTCACATGGGCTCTATATTGATCTGCACAGCCTCAGTTCGAGGTAGTATGAGTAGGAAGGAGTAGGAGACAGTGTGCTCTGATAGCAGTCTGTAGGAATCTTTTAAAAGCTGTTCAAAAAGCATTTTTGCTTAATTTTGGGGATCCAACTGTAGTTCATCGATTGTAGGAAATCCTCCTGTGCTCACATCATCGAGCGTTTTTGTTTCTGTGTGGATTTTGAATGTAAATTTACAACATTGAGTGTGTGTGGTGAAAGACAATGAAGTGAGCTGTGTGGGGGAAGGGCGTATCTGTGTGTAGGTAGATTTAAGTTGGAGAACTAGTGATTTCTTTGTGTTTTGGTAATATTTTTGTTATATGACTGTGTTACTGTACACATAGTAAAATTGTCAGTGATAGTACACATTTTCTTGCTGCTTGTTGTGTGAATGTGGTGCAGCATTTCATAAGGTCAGGTTGTTTAAATTACAAATTTATATTACGTGGCAGTGAGTACACTGAACTTTTGCATTTGCATCGCATTCCTAGTTCAGCATTGTACACAAAGTGTTCTGTGTTGTGTGTGCAGTGTTGCGTGCATCAAATATAATACACCTTTTAAAATTTGTGACACAGATCAGCGTAAGTGCAACTAAGCGCAGCAGTGTGAACCTGCTATCCACTACAGCTGCCTGATTTCGTACTGTGATCATGTTCTCTGTTCTTAGTGTTGCTGTTTGTAGTGCCATAAAAATCAGCTCCGTCTGTATTCAGTGCCCCCTCAACCCCCAGGTTGAAAAGGTATTTTTTACCAGACCGGATTGTTTTTGTGACCCCATCAGCACCACTGGTTACTGAAGTTGTTTTAATTCCATGACAGTGTCACAACACAGTAGTCTCTTATCTGTTGCTGAAGCCACAGTTGTTTGTTTTGCTTCACATCCAGCTAGCGAGTACCGACCCTCCAGTCAGAAAGTGAACATATCAAAATCTGAATTTGGTAATAATATTTGTGGTTGATCCCCCAAAATGCCTGCAAAGAGACGTGCAAGTAAAGCTGTTTCTGGCCATGGCAATGTTGGCAGTAAAAGGGCCTGTGGGTGTGGTAGTAGTACACAGACGGAGAAGTGCATTGCTGATGTGAGGAAAGGTATTTCTTCTGCAATGTTTTTTACAGCCCAATCAATAGCTTCACTGATAGTTGGAGAAGATGATGTTTTCCCAGCTGGTGGTTTTAGTGTTACTGGTGTTAGTGGTGGTGGAGGTAGTACTAGCATTGTTGCGTCAAGTTCTAATTCTGACCAGTGTACCGTATCCAAACATACTGAGTGTGAAGCAGTGCAAGTGAGTGACAGCGTAGATGATGTCATACTTCCCAGTAACATCCATTTAACTGAACCTGATTCTGATGATCTTGTCAACGATAGCATACAATGTGATATTCTATCCACCGTGGCACTTAACGTCACTCATTTTCCATGCAGTGATTTACAGTGTGGTGAAAAAATATCAGGTGATGGTGGTGTAGCTGCTGATGATGAATGTGATGATGCTGATGTTGCTGTTGTTGCAACATGCAGTCTACATGCTAGCATCCAAGCAGAAGATGCGGATGTGTGTGACAGTGACGTTGATGAATATGATGATGATTTAATTGACCCCAGTTAGGAACTGCAGAAAAATAAATTAAAAGTGGCTGTGTCTAAATCTGTTTGCAGGAATCCCCCCCCCCCGTAAAAACTTGTGATTTACCAGTTTTAGTGGATGATGATGATGATGACAACCCAGTACTCAATATGATAGGTAGTCGTGGTGGTCAGTTGCAGTCGAGGTGTGCAGTGCCAGAAACATCACATCCCCCCCCCCACTTCAGTGCTTAAAATAACAGACTTAAATAAGCCACATCATCATGGACATGTTAAAAGCAGAGCATCACACTCCCTTGTTTGGGATTTTTTTGTTCAAGATGCAAACGATGAATCAGTTGCAATCTGCCAGGTTTGCCATGTGCGTGTGAGTTGAGGTAAAAAGGGGAGCTGTCTTGGGACAGGAGGACAGCATACACATCTTAAGAATAGGCACTTGGCTCTGTGGACCCAGCACAAGCTGGCAGCTAATATCAGACTTGGGCGTTCACCCGTATCACTGGCGGCAACCATAGCCAGCATGTTATCCCCTTCCATGACTGTTAAGCCCAGTAGGAAATTAAACGTGTGCAGCAGTGCAGTAATAAGAGCAGAGGATTACTACAGGCATGATGAGGTGGAGGACCATAATGACTTTGAAATGTTGTCCAGTACTGGTGAGAGTAGCAGTTTTTGTGGTGGTGGTGGTGAATGCAGTATGTCTAGTGCAAGTGGTACATCAACCCCGGTTGGCAAATCCAGAAATATAACATCATTTCTGGGTTTGTCATCATCACCTGTGCAACCATCTTCATCAAATGTCCACACTCCACCCCCTGACAATGCCATTCATCACAGAGCACAACCATTTGTGACCAACAACACACCCCATGTAAAATGTTTAAGTCAGCACACATTACAGAGTGTTTTTGCACATAAGCTGAAGTACCCCCCCAATCATACAGTGTCACGTGAACTTAATGCTGCTGTAGCGGAAATGCTGGCAATCGATCTTTTGCCCTTCTCCTTTGTGGAGAACTCTGGTTTCCAGTGGTTTGCTGCCCGTGCCTGTCCAAAATGGAAAGTCCCATCCAGGACATACTTTTCTACCTGTGCTGTTCCGTACTGTCTCAGACTCAGTAAGACATGCCCTTCAACATTCCTCCTCTCCATTCATCCATTTAAGTATGGATATGTGGACAAATGGCAAAACAGTGGGGAGTTTATGTCTGTGTATAACTGCATACTGGGCACAGGTGCCGGGGGTTGTTTGTGATGCTGGTAGTGTGAATAATCAGTGCAGGAAGGTGGATTGTCACGGTAGCAATCTTCCGGGAATTCGCCAGCATGCAACAATTACTATGCACAGTGCGACCTGTTCACACACTGGTGAGAACATGTTGGACATATTACTGAGTGAAACGGACAGATTGCTAAACCCTCTGTCCCTGAGACCTTGGTTCATAGCAAATGGCAGTGGGTCAAATGTGGTGAAATACATCACGAATGGTGTTTTTTTCATGTTCCATGCAGGGTTCACTGTTTAAATCTTGTGGTTCAGGAGTTTCTGCAGCACCCTGCCATAAAGGAAATGCTGACCATTGCACGATTTATCTGCTCTCACTTTTCAAGATCTGGAAAGGCCTGTGACCATCTGCGGCAGTTGCAGATACAAAACAGCCTGCCTCAGCACTGCTTGAAGCTGAAAGTTGTCATCCGATGGAACTCCATGTTATATAAGGCAGAGAGGTTGTATGAACAATACAAAGCCATCACAGAATATCTTTTTATGCACACTAGCCGTGACAGTTCTGGGGCCTCCATGTCTATGACGACTGAACAGTGGTGCCTCATGGACTCAGTAATAACAATTTTGCGGCCTTTTGAGCATGCCACACAGGCAGTGAGTGGCGAGTCTGCCTCCATTAGCCAATCAATTCCACTGCTGCAGGTGCTGAGGCAGACATTGGTGAATGTACAGCATAGCCTTGATGTTGCCAGAGACGGTGGTAGCAGTATGTTGCTGCAACACATGCTGACAGTATTGACCTACAATTGTCACATTGTGAGCATTCAGCGTAGTGACAACTTTGCCATGGCAACAATGCTGGACCCACGATACAAACGTGGAATTGCATCAGTACTGGAGGGAGAGTCTGAACAGGTAAAAAATATCAGTGGTCAACTGGTTCGCTTGGTTCATGGGGCACAGAAGTCACGTGCCAAGGTTTGCAAACCTCAGCAGCATAATCCAGCTGAAGGTGTAGCTGGAGGACCAGCAAGCATGTCATGCAAAGGTAAGGGGACTGTAGTTCCTAGTGGCCTGTCATCCAAAGTGGTTGGCGTCAACCCGCTTTGGGAGGCTTTGTCCCAAGTGGGTATTTGTGACATCAGTGATTCCGGGGGAACAGGCTGATGCATCAACAATCGGACTTAGTGTGGCACAGAGAATGGTTGAGTCATATTTGTCTGAAAACAGGCATCTGACAATAAGTGAAGATCCTCTTTTGTACTGGAGTGGAAAGGTCAGTGAATGGCCAGAGCTGACTGCAGTGGCACTGAAGTACCTCACATGCCCACCCTCCAGTGTAAGTGTTGAGAGGGTAGTCAGCTCAGCAGGTGCAGTAGTCAGGGATCATCGGACAAACCTGTCTCCTGCAAATGTTAGTTTGCTAACATTCATTAAAATGAATGAGAGGCACATACCAGCACAGCCTGCAAACTCGGTATTCGTACCCCGGCCTAGTCATGGTGGTCTTGCTGATGTGGAAATGGAGCATCCTGGTGGCACTGGCAGTGGCTGCCTGAAACGGGCCCACCACTGCTGTAGATGATGACACAATGGAGAAAGAATTTCCCAGTGGTCAGACTTCAGACATCGATGACTGTGAGGGCAGTTTTCTTTATGAGGATGATGATGTGGTTAATGTTGGCAGGTTTTAACTGCAGTATTTAAAAGACGGTGTTCCCCCCCACCCCGGACCACCACCACCAGGACTGATATTATACAAGTCTGCTGCCACCATGAGTCTGTCTGCCCACCGCGGACCACCACCACCGGGACTGTTGTTATCCAAGTCTGCTGCCACCATGAGTCTGTCTGCTCCCCATGGACCACCACCACCACCGGGACTGATGTTATCCAAGTCTGCTGCCACCATGCGTCTGTCTGCCCACCACGGACCACCACCACCACCACCGGAACTGATGTTATCCAAGTCTGCTGCCACCATGAGTCTGCCTGCCCCCCATGGATCACCAACACCACCGGGACTGATGTTATCCAAGTCTGCTGCCACCATGAGTCTGTCTGCCAATCACGGACCACCACCACCACCGGGACTGATGTTATCCAAGTCTGCTGCCACCATGCGTCTGTCTGCCCACCACGGACCACCACCACCACCACCGGGACTGATGTTATCCAAGTCTGCTGCCACCATGAGTCTGTCTGCCCACCACTGACCACCAGTGCACCACCACCACCAGCTTCTTAATATTTAAACCATAAAGTGAGTTTGTGCAATCATGTTTGTTATGCTGCCTCACTTCCTTAAGTTGTCTGTTTTGTTTTCTGTAGCTTTTCAGAGCCGCAGTGGCAAAACACATACAGTACACTTCTTTTGTTTCTTTGACAGGAGAACAAAAACAGGCTCCATCGCTATTACTCGTTGGGAAAGATGCTGTAGCTGTACCGTACAGAGAGGAAGCGATGTAATGTCCATGTGAAATCCATTCTGGTAAGTATGAAGATTTTATTTCATCCGTTTCATTGCTTTGTAAAGACTGCTGCTAATATTGCACACAACAGGTTGTCCTAGTAGTTGACAAGATGTGTCTCTGAAATGTAACTTAGTTGACAATAGGGATTGAGATTTGAGAACCAGGGAGGGACACATAACAATGAAGTTGCAACTTTTAAGAAGTCATTCATTTCTTTTTTTAGGAAAATTTGCGATACATTGTTGTTCTGTCAAAGTAGTCTTATCCAAAAAAGTTCATCAACATGATCAGGCACACCCCTTCCCCGACCTGAGCTTGGGCGCACATGCAACACGCAGAAGTCGTTTAATTCGATGACCATGATCATCGTTAAGAACCGGACTCCAGAAGGATGCTGATGAAATCTGTGAAGAAATAAAAAAATAAGAAACCATTACAGACAAAACTGAAAATATGACCCCCCCCCCAAAAAAAAGAAATACTTACCTTCATGTGCTTGAGAGTTATCCGTTTCCATTTAAGTGCAAAAAATTCTCATTGAGCACTGGACGGTGCACAGCAACAGTTCGGAGACGGAGTCACCTGTGTGTGATGTGAATAATAGCATGAGTACATGTCCATGTCAAGTTCAACCCCCCTCATCATCACCTACAAAATACACAACCATATATCTATATATATATCTACTCCCCAAGGCTACTATTACTGTACATCCAAAGGGCACCTTTCAATCCAGTTGAGATGATCACTTTTCACTTTTCTGCACACAAGGAGGATGCATTCTGGGCCTGCAGAAAAAATCTGGGGACTCTGTGCCACTTTTGTGCGCATGACTGAGTGCGCCATTAATTCTGGGGGACTTTGTATATGATGAAACACTCTCATTTCACTCTGTTACCACTGGTCAATTTTCTGCACACAAGGAGAATGAATTGTGGGCCTGCAGAAAAAAATCTGGGGACTCTGTGCCACCACTGCGCGCATGACTGAGTGCGCCATTAATTCTGGGGGACTTTGTATGTGCTGAAATAGTCTCATTTCACTCTGTTACCACTTGTCAATTGTCTGGACACATGGAGGATGCATTTCTGGGGCTGCAGAAAAAAATTGGGGACTCTGTGCCACTTTTGTTTGCATGACTGAGTGTGCCATTAATTCTGGGGGACTTTGTATGTGCTGAAACACTCTCTTTTCACTGTGTTACCTCTTGTCAATTTTCTGGATACAAGACAGATGCCTTTTGCGGATGCAGAAAAATGAGGCACCAAAACAGCGCACACACACACAAAACACACAGACACTTAACAGAAGGAAGGGGCCCCAGAATACAAAGTGTAACGCATACTGAAGACAACAAAAAAAGGGCATAATTACATACAAGGGTCAGGGATGGTGGAGGAATACATTTTATGACACAGCAAGGAAGGTATGAGGGGGATCATGGTGTGAGGAAACAAAACTAATGTGGGATCCTATGGTGATCCAGCAGCAGTTCCAGCATGGACATAATTTGAAGCTGATGTCCCTCTATGTCATCCAGCCGCTGCTCCACAGCACTCATCCTCTCACTGTTTTCCTCAACAGCACTCCAGAGAACTGCCAAGTCAGACAGTGTTACATGCACTTCTCTGGTGTCTACTCATTTGACAGGCTGACCTGCTGGTGGTGGTGGTGGTGGTGATGGTGGGGGTGCTGGTGGAGCAACAGGTGCTGCTATGACCCTCCTCTTCTTAGGGATGCTGCTATGCACAGCAGCACCCTCTGCCATGGAATGGCCAGCAGGTGCAGACATGATCCGTTCTGTGGCAGCCTGCCACTCCAACTGGTGGTGATTAAGCATAGGGGTGCGCTGGCCCGCAGTCCCCAGGTGACTCCCCCAAGGGCCATGGCGCACCTCCACCACACATAGGTGACACTTCACCACACTGCTGTCCCCCCCGACACAGTCAAAAAACTGCCAAACAACAGAGGTGCGGGGAGGACCAGGCACAGGCAGGGGAGGGCCAGATGAACTGGCAGTAGGCTGCTCACACTGCTCAATAGTACTGATGGGATCCACACCTGGGCCTGGGGGAACAGGCACATCCTGCTCCAAAGGACCTTGTGCTGGACTTGGTGGTGGTGGTTGAACTGCCTCAGAGTCAGGAGGCAGTGCTGGTCCTGCTTCCGGGGGTTGGACACTCACAAGTTTAGAGCGGTCCAACAGGAATGGGTGCCCATGCCCCCCACGAGTGTGCACGGTGCGACGATGCATATTACCACATTCTCCAAAGCTGCCCCCCGCCCCAGACATTCCCTCACCCTGCTCCATCTCACGACACAAGCACAACACACACACACAGTCACACACACAGACAAACAACTAAGTAAGTTTAGAGGTAAGAAAAATTAAATTTACAGAAAGAACAAATTAAGTAAAAAACAGTACAGAAAAGACAAAAAAATGTAGCTTTTAAAAAAGCTGTTGGGTTAACTATCAAATTTTAACTCTCCTCCTCTGCAATCAAAACACTCCTCTCTCTAGTACACATTCCTCTCTCTCACTCTGCACAGGAGAAAGTGAAACTGTCTGTGTGACTCACTTCCTTCCTGCCTGGCTAGAGAGTATGTGACTTACAGTACTGTAAGCCATGTGATGTGTGGGGGGGGCTGCCAAGTCTGAAACACCAAGTGTATCATAATGAGGAAAGCAAAGTCCATTGAAATCAATGACTTCAACTTACTTCGCGTTGTCAATCATCCCAACACGAAGTGGTTATGACAAGGCAGAGTGAGCACTTTGCATTGCCTACTCCGCGTAGCAGAGTGGCAACGTGAAGTGCCCACTTCGCGTGCACTTCGCCAGCGGATTTTAAATTCGCTGCATCTCTATCCACTAGACACCAGGGAGTGAAGGGTATATATATAAATTTTTTTTAAATAATGGCAGCGGCAGGGTAACTTTTGGGGGGGAGAGTTCTTATTAATGTTTTTATGGCCAGTGACAGCTGTGGAAGACCACTAGACTTCAGGTAGTGAAGGGCATATATATTTTTAAACAAACAGGAGATGGCAGAGTAACTTTGGGGGGGTGCTTATTAATGTTTATGGCCAGTGATGGCTGGGGGGGGGGCACTAGACTCGGGAGAAGTTTGAACAGAATTTTGCTCCAGGAGGTGAAATTTCTCCTGCAGGTGGCACAATTTCACCGACGGTAGCGGAATTTCACCCGTGGGTGTGAAATTTCTCCCACGAGTGAAATTTCACTAGCTTGGGGGTGAAATTTCATTCACAACTGCTGGCAAAATGTCACATTTTGCCAAGTGAAATATTTTGCGTAATGCGTTAATTATGAGAAAAATTTTGCTCAGCAAAATATTCCAATTTTGCAGAACACTACCCATCAGCCTCCACTTGCATACTGTGTGACCCTGAAGTTAAGAAGAAAGAATGAAGTATTTCTATAAGTACCAAAGAGATCTGCAGAATGGAAGGAGTCACTGCAAACTCCTAAGAGATATGTTCCACGGAAACACCTTTTTTCAAGGGAAAGCAGAATGGCTGTAGGCTCCATCCACAGCCATAAAAAAAGAGATAGGAAGTGTCTAATAAACTACAGGCCAGTGAGCTTGACCAGTAGAGTCTGCAAAATCTTAGAAGGTATAATCAAGGATTTCGCTACCTCCTTTCTACATGAAAATGGGCAGGGGGATAACACACAACACGGATTCAGAAAGGGTAGATCATGTCAGACAAACATGCTCCATTTCTATAACAGGGTGAGCAGATACCTCAATGGGGGAGGATCAGTGGATGTAGTCTTCCTAGATTTTACAAAAGCCTTTGACAAACTCCCCCATTAACAGCTGATTGCATGGCTACAGGACATAGGGATCCAAGAAAACATGGTGGCATGGGTCACTTCATGGCTCATAAACAAAAAACAGAGTGTCAACATAACGGGGGCATTATCAGAATGGTCGAAGGCGTCCAGTGGGGTGCCACAGGGATCAGTCTTGGGGCCATGTTTATTTAATGTATATGTTTTAACATGAAAATACAATCATGAGAAAGTTTGGATGACAACGTTTATGGATGATTGCTGCTTAGGAGTAGAGCTATCAGATAAGGGAGACCACTTGGTATTACAAAAGGCACATAAATGATTGGTGTTGCATCTATCAGCTGCATTTAAATCCCAAAAAAATGTATCATGATGCACCTGGAATACAATTATTCAAATGCAAATTATCAATTGGGTAACATCAACCTCAAAACTGCAACAGAGAAAAGGGACCTTGGAATCACCATCTCAAAAGATCTTCAATTCAGCACACGTTGCACAGATATCAGCAGCAAGGCCATTGGGGTATTAAATTGCATACTCAAGCACATCGCTAGTAGGGAGAGCAGCACCATTCTCCTACTATATAAATCTCTTATAAGACCCTTAATGGAGTATGTTGCCCAGGTGTGGTCTCCATACCAAAAGGGGGACATAGCCAGGCTGGAGAGAGTACAAAAAGAGCCACTAGATCAATTCATGGGATGGAATCAAAGACTATAACACCAGACTGAGAGAGCTTAACTTGTTCACATTGGAGTATAGAAGGCTGAGGAGGGGATATGTGTTTGCTCTTCAAATCTCTAACTGACCACAAGCTGTGGATGAAGCTGGGATTGGAGCACAGGAGTAAAATATAAAATACTAGGGCACATCCACTTCAGTTAAAAGGGGAACAGTGCAGAACATGGCAAAGGAAGATGTGGTTCAGTCAGAGGATGATTCCTATATGGAATGCATTATCAGGGTTTTAACCTTTGACTAGATGAACTATATCTATCAGATCAGCTATAAACATAGATGGTGAGCACTATGGACAAAAGTCCCCTCAGCTCTGTATATACCTATGATACCTATAATGAACTGTGATCATTTTCAATATTTTGCCCCCAGCTTTTCAACATAGCCATTTTTTCAAACCACCTCATAAATATAACATCTGTCATTTCTCAGATCATACTCAAAATGCATCTTAGCTCTTGTGGTGCAAAATTACATTTCATCCATTGTTGTATAAATGACATCTGTCATACTGAGAAGGAGTGGTCATAAAAAGATTATGCCAAAAATTTGGGATAAATGTGAAAAACAAGTAAGTTGTGAGGAAATGAATTGTTCCAACATTTAATCATAACTTTATTTTTTGCAAATTTTGGCCCCTAATGTTCAACATATCCCATGTGTTACCTTACCTCCTGAACATGTCAAGTGCCATTTTCAAATCCTCTCTGAAACTTGTTTCCACAGTTGCACAGAGAAATCACCTTTTGGATGCGATTTTAAAAATGACACCTGTCTTGATCAGTTCAGGTCATAAAAAGACTGCTGGACATTGGGGGTCAAAATGTGGGAGCCCACTTAAAAATAGATAACTGCTTTTGTCTGACCTATCCTGAGTATTTACAACATAACAAAGCGTCAAAGCAGGACACCACTGAAAATTAGATACTGTATCCCATCTGCTCTGTCCAAGGTAAATATACTGTAAAAATGTGTACAAGCAAGCCTGGTAGAACAGCAATACCAGCAGCAAACATTCAGCATTGACAAATGCTTGTTAAGTTTGTTGAGAGCAAGGGACACAGAAGGAAACCCAGGTTCATCTGAGAAATCAACCAATGACTGTTTGTACTTTTAAAACTGATTTCCAGTTAATACACTAAAACTAGCATATTTAAATGTTTGCAGCCTGTTGCCAGAAAACATAAAAAGGGTGGCATGGATACAGATATATAAACCTGTGGTCCAATATTCAAAAATGGGCAAAGTGGAATGCCAAATTTAATACTGCACTTGCCCATTGCCCATGACTCTGAAGGTGCTATATTTAATTGGACAGTACACCGGCACTATTAAACTGAATACAGGGGCATGTCAATGCAGCAGTAAGCCAAGTAGTGCTGCCCCAACATGGATCCTGCCAGTGTTGGGAACAGCACCACCAGACCACCAGATAATGCTAGTAGCTCATAGTGTGATATTCAGACAGTTCCATGAAATGAGCCCATTGGGCATGCAAGGTGTTAAGGGACCATTTGTATGTCCCTTATGGGCACATTTGCATGTGAAGTGATGGCAGGTTTGCTCCCTTGCAACCAGCTCTGCCCCCACCCAGTTACCCAGTCCTGTGCAAAGCATGTATTCCCAGGTGTCTTGTTGAACACCACACCCTCTGTTCACCATCCCCATACCTGTCACAATAATCGCTGGTGTCTAGTGATCTCCTCCACCCTCTAATCACCATCTCTGTAGTTGTCCCGGTTATCCCTGGTACCTAGTGATCTCCCCAACCTCTGATCACCAATCTTGTAGCTGTTACAGTAATTGTTGGTGCCTAGTAATCCCCTCCACCCTCAAATCACCATCCCTGTAGCTGTCAAGGTTATTTCCAGTGCCTGGTGGTCCCCCCACCCTCAGATCACCATTCTTGTGGCTGCCATAGTAATCCCTGGTGCCTAGTGGTCTCCCACCCTCTGATTGCTGTTACTATAGCTGTCACAGTAATCCATGGTGTCTAGTGCTCCCCCACCCTGACCAGCTCCATCTATGAACAATTATTCCCTGGCATCTATTAGCCCCACCACCACCACTAGCATGGACAAACCCACCCTGCCAACCCCTCCTTACCACATGTTGGTGCCGTGGATCCCATATGATGACCGGCACAGCCTTTCTCGCACCTCCTTGGCCAGCCACCACCTGAATAGACAGGGAGCATGTGTCTAATGTAGACTATAGTGTTTGCATCCCCTATATTGTACAGGGAGTGCAGTCTGTTTACTGCACAGGGAAGGCATGGTCTGTGTTCTGTACAGGGAGAGCAAAGCCTGTGTACTGCACAGGGAGCATATTTCCTATAGAGTAAACAGACCATGCTCCCTGTACAATATAGGGGATGTGCACTCTGTACTGTACATTGGATGCATACTGCTTGTCTTTCCATATGGTGGCCAGCTAAGAAGGTGAGAGGAGGGCTGTGTTGGTCACTGTATAGGCTATGTTGGTCACTGTACTGGATCTGCAGCACCAGCCTAAGGTAACGGCAGGTTGGCAGGGTGGATTTGTCGGTGCCAGCAGTGCAGGGAGGTGCCACTAGACACCAGGGAATACTGTAATTGTTCATAGATGGGGTTGGTGATTGGATGGTGGGGGACCACTAGACACCAAGGATAATTTAAATTACACTTGGGATGGCAAATAGAAGGCAGGGGACCGCCAGGCACCAGGGATTACTGTGGCAGCTATGAGGCTGGCAATTGGAGGGTGGGGGTGGCACCAGTAGGCACCAGTGATTACAGTGACAACTATGGGGCTCATGGCTGGGGGGACCAATAGGTACCAGGGATTATCATGACAGCTACAGGGTTGTCAATTGGGTGGTAGGGGGACCATAAGGCACCAGGGATAATTTAAATTGCACTGGGGACAGCAATCAGAGGACAGGGGCACCACTAGACACCAAGGATTACCGTGACTGCTATAGGGCTGGTAATCAGAGAGTGGGGGGACCACAGGACACCAGGGACATTTTGTACTTTATTGGAGTTGGCGATCAGTGGATGAGGGTGCCACTAGACTCCAGGCATGGGTGTGCTCCCCAGCCGCCAATGTGGTTGTTGATTGCAGTGGCTCCAATGCCCACTGGTGTTGACTGGAGTAAGTCGAGGTTTTGACAGACAGTATTTGTTCTGCACAAAGTGGCCTGTGCTAACACCTTTGTGCAGTTCAAATGCACTGAATATTGCACTGCACCAGAATTCTGGTCTCCACCACTGCCTTTGCCCACAGCATACATTCTTTTCTTTTGCATGCACTTACCCTGTTGGTGTGTGCATAAGCCCCTTTTAAATATTGCTCATGGGTACAAACTACAGGCAAACAGGATACAATCACTTTGCCCACTAGCCAAAGTTTTGAATATCTGGCCCCTGATGTTTTATCCATTTCAGAATCCTGGCTGACCAAAAAAGTATATGATCACTTAATATATATGGAGGGGTATATATCCTATAAGACAGACAGAGTTGGAAAAAGGGTGGAGAAATTATTTATATAAGAATGGATATTAAAGTAAAATGTCTTGATTTGGAGACCCTAACATCAAACAGTGAGAGATAATTTGTTGAAATAACCCTAGGTCATACAAAGAAGTCAATAGTTGGGTGTGTATATATAACCCACCTAAGTGTGAATTAGCAGAGTTGGAGGAATTAATAAATATGGGGTATGATATTGAAAATATAGAATTGGTTTTACTGGGTGATATTAAATCTGAATTGGTTGGAACCTGACATTAATAAATATAAGAATAGACAGCAGAAAATGACACGTAAGTGATTCAGCTACCTTCCCATGCTCGAAGTTTACCATTACCAAACTGACATTCTAGGTGGCTTGTAATTTTTCTGTTTACTCCTCTGGCAGTCATGCTGTGCACTATTTGCTTGCCCTTTGTTCAATGTAATTGTATATGTCTCTATTCTTTACCCTGTATGATACCATATGCCTTGTATCTTGCTGTATGTGTGTATTCTCTGCAAAAAAACTTCATTAATACACCATTTGATTTCCAGCAACAAAAGTAATGAAATGCGGTTTCAGGGTTCCCAACCTTAACACCCCCACCCCTACCCTGCATGCAGGAACAGGCATGAGGGGTGTGCCTTGGGGTTGTGGACCCTAATGCTCACCCCATTCCATGACTAAGTGAGTTAATATGGGTACAGTATAGGAGAAAAGGGTGAGCATTGGGGTTCAAAACCCCAAGGCAAATGGGGTGAGTGTAAGGTTCACAACCCCAAGACACACCCCTCATGCATGTTCCTGCATGCAGGGTGGATGTGAAATATTAGGGTTGGGAACCCTAAGATGGTATTTCCCTACTTTGTTTTTGTATTATCTATTTTAGTACCCCACCACCATAGCTGCCCTCTCCTACAGATGGCCAAGCCCTCCACACAGCTCTTCTCGATTGTCATCTGCTGCCCCTCAACATGTCACCGCCTGACCAACCCAACATATCCCTTTGACGAGGGGCCTTCCTCCTGTGGCAGGGACCAGGAGGAGATACTGTCTTGTGCATGTAGGCACTTTCCTTCAATGTTCGCCGGGGGCAGCAAGGGTGCAGCATGGGCAACCTGGGCTTCATGGTGATGGTAGGGTGGGCTGCCATCATCCAGATGGCTTAGGCAGCCATTTTTTTTTCTTTTAACCACCCACTGGAATGCACACTGCAGCATCCTGGCATGATCATGCATGTGACTTGTCATCACCCATGCCACAAAGCACAATGCCAAAACCAGCGCTCATTTACAAAGGTTTCACTTCAGTGGGGAGGGGTGAGCAAACATTCAGAAGTGGTAATACAAAGACTAGTGTAACCCCCTTGTTCCCAGGGGTTACTAGAATCCCACTTAGAATCAGTGGCAGGCAGGGAGAGGCATCTTGTGAGATGTCAGATAAATGGATTTCACACTGTCACACTCTGTTTTCAGTCTCAGTGGAGCTGGAGTGATGATGTCACCTTAGAATTCTCACAGCAGCAGAAGCCACGATAGAATGCTAGCTGCAGGGGTTAGCAGTGGAATGTTGGGTTAGAGTGTAGTCAGTTCAAGAGAGAGTCTGTAGAGCGAGGAGTGCTGCAGAAGGCAACTCCTCAGACTTAGCTCTGACAGAGAGCTACCTCTGGAGATTGGGTAGTGTGTTTTCACCCTAGAGAAGAACACAGAAGATCTGCGAGTGAAGTGGTAGAGACCGTTTCTAGAGGGTTTTCCAGTGCCCCATCCCAGGAGGGATGGGGGAATTCCAGGATTCAGAGGCAATCCCCTGGTCCAGCCTGGAGAGTGCTGAACCTGCCTGAGATTTGTTTGTTCTGTGAGTATGAGAGACTTTCATGGGAAAAAGCCCTGGGGCACCTTCATTCCCATGGTGAGTGTTTTCTCTGTCAAAGGGACTCTGTCACCAAGACTGTTTCCGTTAAAAGTGTCTGCCTACTATGAGGTCTGGAGAGAGACATAGACATGTACAGAACTTTTAAGACTGCGTTGCTAGTAAAAGTGTCTTCCTACTATGGGGTCCCGAGGGAGACTTGCTAAGTACAGAACTTTTAGTCTGTGTCTGATTTAAAAGCATGTGCTAAACTGGGTGTCTAGAGTAAAGACATAGCCATGTACAGAACTTTTAATTTCATGACACCTCCGAGGTATGAGAAGTAGAATGTTAAATGTGCAAAACATTTCAAGAGAGCATCTATAAGAGTGTTTCAGAGAAAGATGTTGTTAACCAAATGAATGGCCGAATATAAATTTGGAAGCAAAAGGTGGGAGACCCTCCATCTGGAGTAACCATGTTTACCTCTCCGGGTTCAGTTTGGGTACCTTTGTTTTCTCTCAGTGAACTTGGCCTGTGCCTGAAGAAAATACCCAGATGTGGGATTTTGGATTTTTCTGTGATCCGGAGTGTGCTCAGAGGTGGTCGAGGGAGCCACCAGTAATTCCTCATGCAATATGGGAAAGTGTCGTAGTACTGGCCAGGGTGCCAAGTCAAGGGAAGTGTACCAGTTTGGGCCATGTGTGCTGATCCATTCAGTACCTGAGGGTTTACTGTGAGTGTGCTCTGTACCTCAGTAATCTGCATTACCAGTGGGAGTAGCCCTGTGGGGGTTCATCTTCGCTTTGTTTATTCTCTGTGCATGTGAATAAAAGCCACACTCTAGAATCCCAACCAGGTTTGGACAGTACAGTTATTGCTTCCAGTGTCTGGATTTACTTGGGTGCCTCTGACCAGAAGTACAAACCTAGCATAAAGCTGAGCAAACATTTTCTCCCAGGGACCCAGGTTGATGGCCATGCTAAATGGTCCTCTCACGTGTGAGCCAGGTAGTTGCCACACTTAGTTTGCTTGTCTAAGGATGGCAGGCTACAAAGTAGAAGTATGGGCTCATAGACATGTTCATAGTGACTACCCCCATCCCTCTCATTGGTGCCATGTGTGAGACAAGCAGCACTGCTAGTTGAATAAGGGGGGGGCAGTGGGGGGAGGTTACACTAGGTTTAAAAAAACAGTAAAGTACATACTTAAATTATCTAGAGTTAATAACTTTAGTAGTGGAGAAGAAAGGAGTTGGGGTAATAAGAGAGAAGAAGAAGAAGAGTGGTAAGCAGCCAGAAGGCCTTGTCAGTAGAAAGAGTGGCTGGTGCAGGTAGTAGGTATGCAGGAGGGGAGCTGGTGGGGATTGAAGAGTTGGGGGCAGAGTATGAGGATATAGCAAGGGTTGGAAAGGTAAAGATTTGGGGTGGAAAAGAGGGAAGTGCACACAGGTGGTAGTATCATTAGGTGAAGCAGACGCGGGAACTATTGTCTTAAGATGCTGATGGAACCTGTGCTTGAAAGGACCTAATCTTGGTATGGTTAGGATTTCATTGGTAGGTGCATTGAACCTTTAAAGTTACAATGTTTCAAACCTTTCTTTTGTCATTATGTTGCTACCAGTTAAGATAGTGAATTGTGATATCATCCACACTGCAGCAAATAGAAACTGTAGCTCTATTGTTACCTGGAAAGCAGAAGTCACTGGATATTTTAATAACTTCAGTGTCTGAAAGAGCAGGTCTGTAACAGGAAGAGAAAGGAAGATTCTGAAAAACAATTCAGCTTCTTCTGTTCAGAGTTGTATTGCACCTCATGAAGGGCTGGTGTGGCCCCCAAAACATATGTGCTGTACCACCTATTCGCGAGACTTGTGTTTGTCCAATAGAATATATTAAACTATCCAGTCTCATGATTTCCAAGGATCTATTCAGCTACAATCTCTTTCTTTACTACAAGAATATATGCAAGATTTTCTGAATCTGAGTTCAGTAAAATGCAAAACAAATAACGCTTTTTATCAATGTTCCTATTATCTGGCAGGGAGGAGGAATGCACTTCATGTTTAAATTTTTAGAACCAGCTGAAACAGGGGACATCCATTTGTTCAAACCCACAGCATTACTTACAAAATCAATAAAAGAGACACATTTTATACCAAAAATATGTTTTTTAGACTGAAAATGAAAGCATAGAGGGCATGCAACAGACCTGAGGAATGTCACATTTTTTAATGTCAGCTCTGATTTGTTCAGTCTTACTGTTTTCCTGACTCAGTTTATAATATCAGTGAAAAGAAAGAAGGGGGAAAAAACTCACCCAGCCATTTCCTCATTTGCTTCTAGTTGTTAATTGCAGCTGGTATCCTTTAACATGTGCAAGGCAACACCACCTACACTTCCCCAACACAGACAAATAGCATCAGTGCTCACTGATGTATTGAAATATTCTGTTTTTTAGTGTCCCTGATAAAATAAAATAAAAACTACAGTTGTGATTTTTTAATGTCAGCTCTGATCAGAATAGCTTTTAAAATCACTTTTAAAATCACTGAAGGACAGACATTAAGGGTGTTTTGTATTCTTATCTCTTTTTACTGTTAGTACAAAATGAGCCAGGAAAACAGTATGGCTGAAGTATCAATAGCTATTTCTTCCAACAATACGTGAAAGAAAACCCCATTTTTGTCATTACTTGATATCTTCCACATATCATTTGCATTTCACTCTTTTGAGATCAAAAGTTCCTGAAGAGGCTGTAAAATACTTCTCCTTGTAGACTCATAGTCTGAGAGCTGTATTTACCAATTCAATTAATTTCCACACCTTTGTCTGTTGAATTGCCCTTAAAGCAGACTTGATTTTAACAATATATAAATATCACTGTTTTGCAAATGTATCCCTGGCAGAGATAGTCTTGTGCTCCCTTACAAATTTTTCTTATTTGCAAAACAGCATATATTTATCCTAACAAATCTGTCCTACTGCTACATTCGAACACTATCATAGAAACATAGAAGCATAGAAACATAGAATTTGATGGCAGATAAGGACCGCTTGGCCCACCCAGTCTGCCCATTTCCCTACCTAATGTATAAGCTGCAGATACTAGTTAACCAACAGCCTACTTCTTCCTACCCCCGCTCCCTAGAATTGCCTTATGACTGTCCTATGCATTCTTGAATTCCACCACTGTTTTTGGCTCCACAACCTCCTCAGAAATGCTGTTCCAGGCATCCATAACCTTCCCCATGAAAAAATACTTCCTCACATTACCTCTGAGACATCTCCCCTGTATCTTCAAATTGTGCCCCCTTGTTCTTGCACACCTCTTTTTCTGAAAGATGCTACCCTTTTGGACTTTGTTGATTTCCTTGAGGTACTTGAAAGTTTCTATCATGTCCCCCCTCTTCCTCCTTTCCTTGAGGCTATGCATATTAAGCTCCTTAAGTCTCTCTTCATATGTCTTCTGGTGCAGACCCTGCACCATTTTTGTTGTCCTCCTCTGGACTGCCTCCATCCTGTCTGTGTCTTTGTGGAGACGGGGTCTCCAGAACTGTACACAGTACTCCAGATGGGGTCTTGCCAGCTGTCTGTACAGAGGGATAACAAGTTCCTGTTTTCTAATGGTGATGCCTCTCCCTATGCATCCCAGTATCCCCCAACCATCCTTACTGCCCTTTCACAGTGCTTGCCCACCTTTAGGTCATCTGATATGACTAGCCTAGGTCCCTTTCCATTTTTTTTGTTGTTAGCATCTCGCCCCCTATTGTGTACTCTTCCCCTGATTTTTGTTTCCCAGAGGCATTACTCTGCACTTCTTGGCATTGAATCTAAGCTGCCATACATTTGACCATTCCTCCAATCTTGCCAAGACCCTTCTCATCCTTTCCACCCCCACCTTGTGTATTAACTCTGTTGCAGATCTTTGTGTCATAAGCGAAGAAATATACTTTTCCTTCCAGTCCCTCTGCAATGTCGCTTATAAAGACAATAAAGAGGACCGGTCCTAGTACTGAACCCTGTGGTACCCCACTAGTAACTCCACTTTCTTCAGAGTGGACTCTGTTTACTATTACTCTCTGTGTCCTGTTCTCCAGCCAATTCTTTAACCAGGCTACCACCTTGGGACCCACTCCTAGGCTGGCCAACTTGTATATTAATCTATTGTGTGGGACTGTGTCAAATGCCTTGCTAGAGTCTAGGTAGACCATGTCCACAGCCCCTCCCTGATCTACTACTTTGGTTACCCAGTCAAAGAAATCTATTAGATTCATCTGACATGACCTTCCTGCTGTGAATCCATGCTGCCTTGGGTCCTGTGCCCCTCTGGCCTCTAGGTACTCCACAATTCTTTCCTTCACAAGTGATTCCATCATTTTCCCAGTCACTGAGGTTAAACTAACAGGTCTGTAGTTTCCTGCTTCTGCCCTGCTCCCACTTTTGTGAAGTGTAATAATGTCTGCCCTCCTTCAGTCCTCAGGTACCACACCATCCTCCCATGATTTGTTAAAGATGGTAGCCAGTGGTGTCACTAGTTCTACCCTTAGTTCTTTTAGAATTCTGGGATGAATCCCAACAGGTCCCATTGCTTTGTCCACCTTCAGTTTTAAGAGTTCTTTCAGAACCCTTTCTTCAGTGAATGGGCTGGTATCAACCCCAGTATCCAGAGTGTTTCTACTGTTTGGTTTAGGTACCTCTCCCCTCTTCATTTGTGAATACTGAGCAAAAATCTTTGTTTAGTATCTCTGCCTTTTCACAGTCACCCTCTGCCCACCCCCTCCCCCTTATTAAGCCTCACTATGCCTCCCTTTGTCTTCCTTCACTCCCTGATGTACCTATAACAGGTTGTATCCCCCTTCTTAACTGAGCTGGCTATCATTTCCTATTTTTGAGCCTTTGCTGTTCTGATTGCCTTCCCTGCTTCCTTTTGCTTTAACTGATACAATTCTGTGTCCTGCTCCTTCTGTGATTCCTTGTACTTCCTGAATGCTTTCTTTTTCTCCCTAACCTTCCCTGCCACCTCCTTTGAGAATGATAGTGGTTTCTTATATTGTTTTGCTTTGTTTATTTGCTTCACACAAAGGCATGTTGCCTTTGTGATTGCAGTTTTGATTATTCCCCTTTGTTCTTCCACCCCTCCTTCCTGCCCATTTGCTACTGCATTCCTTAGGCACGCACCCATTTTGGCAAAGTCAGCCCCTCCTGAAGTCCAAGACCTTTGCCTTTGTATGGCTTGACTCTACTGCTGTGTTTATCATGAACCATACTGTTCGATGGTCACTAGTACCCAGATGGCTACCCACTTCTAAATCTGTGATCCTCTTGCCATCTCCATTTGAGAGTACCAGGTCTAAGATTGCTCCCTCTCAAGTGGGTTCCAATAATAGTTGTCTAAGGCATGCCCCCCTGTAGTATGACCCCACTCTTAGAAGTGGCTGCTGCAAATGTACTCCAGTTAATATCTGGCACATTCAGATCCCCCATCAGCAATATCTCCCTTTTTTCTGCCATTCTAAGGATACTTTCTATCACTTCCTTGTCCATTTCCTCCCCCTGAGATGGGGGTCTGTATACAACCCCTGTGCAGATTGTGGTGCCATTGTCTGTCTCTAAATTGATCCACAGTGCCTCCTCTTCTCCCTATTTACCCTTTTGTTCTGTTGGTTTGATTCTTTCCCTTGTATAGAGAGCTATTCCTCCACCTATTTTACCCTCCCTGTGTCTCCTGTAGATAGTGTATCCTGGTATGTTTACATCCGAGTCATGGTTTTGTGTGTACCATGTTTCTGTGACTGCCATGATATCCAGATGTTCCTCCTCCATTAATGCCACTAATTCAGGAAACTTGTTACCCAGACTATGGACATTGGTACTCATTGCTCTCCATTTTTTGATGACTTTACCTCTTGTAGCACTGTCCATAAAGGGGATCTTAGGACAAGATTCTACCTCTGTCTTACCACCCAAAGTGCACCTAAACAATGTGGATATCACTAATAAGCAAGAAATCTTAAATGCCCTCAACAACCATTTCACTACAGCCGGCCTAGCATTCGACTCCTGTCCAGCAAATCTATTGAGGTCACAATTAAACTTCCAGACTACTGAGGCACATAAGGCTACTTCCACATTTTCCTTTAAGCCTATTCTTTTAAAACAAGTAGAAGACCTACTACTCCATTTGGATACAACTAAAAGCGCAGGTGCAGACTCTCTGGACCCTATTTTCTAAAAATTGCTCTGCACGCCTTAGCAGCCCCCCTAACTCACCTTTTCAATTTGTCACTAGCCACTGGATCTATTCCTGCAATTTGGAAAACAGCTCAAGTGTTTCCTCTACTCAAGACAGGTGACCCCATGGACCTCAATAACTATAGGCCCATATCCATCTTACCAGTATTGTCCAAAATGCTTGAAAAACTAGTGAACAGCCAATTAAGTGCCTATCTTGACACCAATAATCTGCTTAATCCAGCTCAATCTGGTTTTAGATCCATGCACAGCACCATCTCTGCCTTAGCAAAAGTCACTAATGATTGGCAGACTGAATTAGACAAAAGAATAATATCTGTGCTGTATTTCTGGATTTAAGCAAAGCCTTTGATACTGTGGACCATGAACTACTAATCTCCTCTCTACACTCCATAGGCCTCGACTCAGTCTCTCTTCAATGGTTCAGATGCACTCTCTGGTAGACTACAGCATGTAAAATGAAGGTGACCTATCTACCTCAAAACCACTCCTAAGAGGTGTACCACAAGGTTCCATCCTGGGCCCTATCCTCTTTGCCATTTATATCAATAATATTGATTCCAACCTCACCAAATCTAATATTCACCTTTTTGCAGATGATACTGTCTTATATGTCAGTAGTCCCACACCATCAAAAGCCTGTGAACTTTTACAATCTGAGTTCTCTCTGCTGCAGCACAAACTACTAGAAAAGAAACTCCTACTGAATGCCAAGAAAACGAAAGCCATGTTCTTCTCCTCCAAGAGCTTCTCTTCCATCTCACACAAACACCTTCCCCAATTATCTACCATCCTTGGTGAAAGTCTGGACTATGTGGATAAATTTAAATATCTTGGGGTTTGGATTGACAATAGACTTGACTACACTAGCCACACTGAAGAACTCCTGAAGAAGCTCAGGCAGAGACTTGGCCTATTCTACAGAATAAAACATTACCTAACCAGAGATTCTAAACAAAGATTAATCCTGGCATCATTCCTATCCCTCATTGATTATGCTGATTTCCTGTATAGTCATTGCTCCCTTTCCCACTTAAACAAGCTGGATACCTTGTATCCTAGAGCTCTTAGATTCATTACAGACCTTCCTTTCAGCACTCACCATTGCTCTCTCTATATACTGCAGTCGGCTGGATATCCCTACATCATAGAAGAAACAATAATGCTGCTCTATGGATCTACAAAGCTCTAACAAACAAATTACCATCCTACATTTCAGATTGTTTTACCCAGGTCATATCCAGACCATATGACCTAAGGAACAACAAACTCATCATGCTGAAGATACCTATTACCTGTACCCGGCATGGGAGGGCAGCAATCAGCTACTCTCTAGCACTTATTTGGAACTCTCTTCAAAAGATCCTCAAGTTGAATACCCTCATTCCATTAACATCCTTCAAAAAGCTATACACTAGTCTCTTTCCAGAGCCATGCAACTGTTTTCACAAGGCCTAGTCCTACCACAACCCACTTTTTTTCTCCCACACCCCTTTTTTTCCTCACACTTCCACCCTTAATTTGTTTTTGTAGCCTTCACCCACTTAACTCATACCTGACCTTATTCCCAAAATCCCACCTCCCTCGCTTTAATCTTTCATTACTGTCTTATTTTGCTCCTTTTTATTATAACCCAGTTTCTTTGGCTCATTGCCTTGTATATATGTGAATATTCTTGCTTTTGGTTCATTTATAATGTCCTTGTTTTTGTATTCAATCTATATCTTGTATTTGTGTAAAAAATTGTACCTTTATATTGTTATGACCAATCAGGTCCATCTTGTAAATGAGCTATGCTCAATGATGCTCGCCTGAATAAATAAAGATTTTGATTGATTGATTGATTGATTGACTGTCCCCTACCTACTTGCCACTTATAAACTTATAATGAAAAAATACACTTTATCATCAAAGGCCTATGTTCACCAAGTACTGTGCATATTATTAAAATAATTCCCCCTTCCCCAAATAAATGTGCCTTCATCATTCCGTGAATTGAGTACCACTGTAACTAGCTTACATTACTGTACTCAAAAAATGCATGTGCTCATTGTGGATAGAACATAGCAAATGGTGGATAAATTATGCTGCCTTTTGGTAAATAATGCTGATGTGTAGAGAACATTAGGTAAAAAAAGAAGTAGAGACAAAAACAGAGGAACATATAGCAAATGATGCAACCCATAAATCTGATCCTTATTTTCAGACATTCAATATTACATAGCTGCATACTCTTCAAAGAAAACTTTGAAATACATACTGTAGAACTTGAAATTTTCACTGACAAATAACTATCACTATTTTCACTGAAGCACCAATCTGCATGAAAATAAATTAGCGCTAATTAGTACTTTTAGTATTTTTTCCATTATAGAGAAAGTGGTGGTTGTGACTTAGTGCTAAAATAAATTGATGTAATGATGATTGCATTTGTGTTCATGCTAAATTTACTTTGCATGAAACTAACTAGTTCTACAGTAATATTTGTTAATTTCAGCTTCCATTCCATACATATTATTTAGATTTATCCTCAGCATTCTTTATTCGTGACACATTTGTATGCATACATGATCTTTACACCACATAGTTCATTTGGCTATATACCTTACTCCCCACCACCCCTTATAATCATCTGTTGAAACATAATGGTCTGTTGTCATGGGAGTAACTGTGATGTCACAAGCAGGCCCTTCTGACTTCAGGAGAGAAACCAACAAGTAAAACATTGACTCTTCAGAAGCAATGATCCTGCTTGCCTGCAGTTTATATCACTACATTATTTATTTAACTTAACATCTGTTACTTTAGTGTTTGCAAGTCATGCCCCAACCCCTACACACACACACACACACATGCACACACCTCATGAAGCAAACAAATGTTAAATGACTTGCTTAGGGTCACACAGTATGCAAGTGAGGGCTGTGGAATTTAAATTCAGATCTCTGGCATTTGCCACGGCCATTGCAAATATATGATAATGTCTGTGTGCTGAACTCTGCTGATTAATTTTACTTGGGAAAACACTTTTCTTGTTAGATTTCTATTTTTTTAATTTATTTCTCTGTTTTGTAACTCAGGATATTCAGAATACATGTGGCATGCGATGAATACTTAATTTTACATGGGCAGCTTGCCAACACTGAAAATAGTCACACTAAGGCACTAAGGATAGAATCTGTTTTTTTTTTTTTTTGCCTTACTTGAGACTTTCCTTTTTGCCAGTCTGAAAGAGCTACATGCATTTTGTAATCTGAAATACTTTTTTGGAACAAAATACAGTTTGCAAGATGGCAACATGCCAGATTTTCTTTTACTGCAACTGGTGTCCTGTATTTCTGCTGGATTAAGTCAGCACAGTACATACATATGAACATACAAAGAAGCCAGCAGAAGTATTTTATGTGTGTGTGTGTGTGTGTGTGTGTGTGTGTGTGTATTATAATAATAATAGCTTTATTTGGTTAAGCACCTTTCAGAATTGTCAAAGCACTTTACAAAAAGAGTAATGAAAACAATGACATAAAACAGCCACATAAAAGATAATCAGAAATCTATTATTAGGTATAATTAACTGGTAAAGGCGTGGTGCCATAAATAAGTTTTAAGTGCCTGCTTAAAGCTCCCCATGGCCACGCACTCCCGAAGAAGTGGGGTAGAGAATTCCAAAGGGCTGGGGCCACTTACATAAACGTACTGGTCCCTGAAGATTTTAAAGATAACCTTGGAATCTCTAGCAACTCCTCATCAGTGGAGCAGAGCTGTCACTCAGGGCAATTAGGGGACAGAAGCTCTTTAAGGTGGTCCAGGCCAAGTCTGTGTGCAGGGCTTTATACATCAGTAATCTGACTTTGAAGGTGATCAGCCACTGAATCGACACCCAGTACAGTTTGCACAGCAACAGTGTGATGTGACATGACCAGGAAGTCCCCATCAACAACTGAGCTGCAGCGTTCTGCACTAGCTGTAGGCATCTGGATATCAACGGGTTGCCCTAAGTAAAGAGAGTTGCAATAATCAAGGCGCGAGGTCACAAAAGTGTGGATCAGCATAGGAAGGCCACCGGATGAAACAAGGTGCTTGATCCTAGTGATGTTCCTCAGATGGTAAAAGGGTGACTTGGCGACTGCTGACACCTGAGATCACAGAGTCAGCCCATCGTCAAGCTTTACCCCAGGTCCTGCACCTGTTCAGAAGTAAGAAGCTGGAAGACCCCAGAAAGAGCCCAGTGGGCTGACCAGCCCCCGACCCCCCATCCAGTGACCCAGATCCACAACCATCACCTCAGTCTTTCCCGAGTTCAACTTTAGCCAGCTGGAATTCATCCAGTCCTGAATTTTAGCGAGGCAGTTATTAAACACCGAGAGTGCACTATCCTGATCAGGTGCAAAAGACAGGCAGAGCTGGGTATCAACAGTGTAGCAGTGAAACCTCAGCCCATACTGTCTTACAATGTCTCCAAGGGGCAGCATGTATACTGTGAACAACATGAGGGACAATACTGAGTCCTGCAGGACTCCACATGACAGAGAGAGAGGGTCAGAGGAATAAATCCCCAACACCACTCTCTGAGTTCCGCCAGTGAGGAAAGATTTAAACCACCTGAAGACCATACTAGTCATGCCACAGATTCACCTCAGGCACTCAAGCAGCATCCCATTTTCTACGGTGTCAGATGCTGAGGAGAGATCATGGAGCACCAGAATGGAACAGCTTTTCTGATCGCTCACCATCAGGAGATCATTGGGCATCCAAACCAGAGCAGTCTCAGTACTGTGCCTCTTTCAAAAACTGGATTGGAGAGGTTGGTAGATGTTATGGGCTGGCAGTATAGCCTAGAGGTAACAAGCTGTGTATGAGCTTAGTACTGTATGTCTAGCACACCAGACCTGGGTTTGATTCTCACAACCTTCACTTGCATACTGTGTGGCTCTAAGCAAGCCACTTAACTGCCCAGTGCTCCCAGGTCACCCCTGAAAACAGGCACTTGTGCCTAGTGGGCCTTACCCATTTACCAAAAGATTAAAAAATTTAAAAAAAGTGGTTCTCCACTTGTACAGCCACTACTTTCTCAATCACCTTCCCCACAAAGGGGTAGTTTGAGATCTGTCTGTAGTTAGCAAGAGAGTCTGGGTCCAGTGAAGCTTTCTTCAGGAGGGGTGTCACCACTGCTTCCTTCAGGGAGCTAGGAAGCTCATTCAAGTCAAGGGAGTACCAGACTATCTGTGCCAGGATCGGGCCAATGATGTCACGACAACCCATAATCTGGAAAGTTGGGCCCAGATCAAAACTACAGCATGTGGGGTCCATAACCTGGAAAATCCACATGATATCTGTGAGCTCCAGCCAGTCAAAGGTACCCCACGAAAAATGAGGGACAGTGACTGAGCTCAGATCAACAGCATCATGTTGTGCAGGGCTGACCACAGGGCAAACTTCACATGTGTGAATATCATGAATGCACAGTACTGTAATTACTGCACTATTACTTACGGCTGACTCTGGTGCAGCAAAAGCACTGCTTATTCTTGTCCACACTCTTGACACTCCTAAAATCTCTCTACAGACATATCGGCTCTTACCAGAACTTGTCATGGCTGTGGATGGAGTCTACAGCCATATCACTTTAGCTTGAAATGGGGTTTCCGTGGAACACATTTTTTTAGTAGTTTTCAGTGTATTCTTCCATAACACTGCAACTCCCTATGGCAGTTAAAAATATTCCCTTCTTTCTGTTTAGAATGATGAACACATAGCTCAAAGCTACTTTTCTCTGAGAGAAAATGTGCACACTTTGCAAACAAATCTAAATATTTTTAAAACTACTCAAGGTGCACGAAAACTACCAGAGTGAGGGTTGTTCAGGGTAAAAAGAATGTTCACATGAGGGTAGTCACTAATCTGAATTCTTTATATTTTGTAAAATATGGTTTTCCAAACAACATCATTTTTTTTTTCTCTCTGAGAGAACACAATAGGAGTCATGCCAAACAAATTTAAATATCTCAGAAATTATGTTAGTTACCAATATACAAATAACGTGAAAGTTGTTCAGGACAAAATGACCTTTCAAATGAGGGTAGTCACTAATCTGAATTTATTAGATTTTTTTTAAATATAGCTATCTGGAAGGTGACAATTGTGAAGAAAAATGAAAATTCAGGTAATCAGATGGCCATAGTTTAAAATATATAATTAGTGCAGCTTAATGAATAAGCTCATTTGAAAGGTTGCTTTGTTCTGAACAACTTTCATATGATGGTTTATGTATAATTTGTATACTTTTAAGGATATTTACATTTGGTTGTCATAACTCCTATTGAACTAATTTCTATAAAGCACTATGCCACTTTAAGTGCAATGAGACCACACCAACTTGCCATGCCTAATTTAACAGTAGATCATCATGACTTACTAGTACTTCAATGGAATTCTTTAGTGCTTACCAGCTTGAAACAAAATTATCTTGTTATTGGGGTTGCGTTAGATCTTTTCAGGATGGGATCATATTAAATATTTTTACAGCAAAAGCAGCAGATTCATTTTAGTAATTATTAGCCAGCAATATCCTATGAGATCTATATGTGAAGCTGACACTGACCAGATAGGAGGAAGATGTAAGACAGAGAAGAAAAGCAAAGTCTGTCTGTTAAACGTTTAGGCATCGATGCTGCAACACTGATTTTTTCATTTAGTATGTCCTCTTTGGCAACTTCTATTATTAAATGCATTAAATGTATAGTTTACTGAATGTTAACTTTGGGATAACTCTTGACTGACTCCTAAATAAGTTTTAAACCATTCCCTTCAAGACCAGTGCAAAAGGTCAGGGGTTATTTTGTCATATTTCTTTTACAAATTTCTACAGTAAAAGTATGGAAATTCAAAAAATATGTACAACTAATTTCCTATGCATTTTCAACTTAGAGAAAAGTTAATATTTTCACAAACTCAAAACCAAAGTTTGTGCAGTTTTGTTCAAAAATTATTTCATTTTAAATCTTATTGGACTGTTGAGTGTTATTTTTTCATATTTTTTTTTTTTACAAATTTCTGAAGTTAAAATGTGGAGAAATACAAAAGTATGCACAACTAATCTCCTAATGCATTTTCAACTTTGAGAGATGTTAATATTTGCACAAAATTAAATCCAAAGTTTATACAGTTTTTGTTCTAAAGTAATTTTATTCTAAATCTGATTGGACTATTGATGAACTGAGCAAAGAAATGTTTAGATAAAACAAATTGAAGACTCCAGTATGGGGAGATCAATAAAACTGCAAAAGGTCAAATTATGAAACCTTTAATGAACTCATTAAGAACATTCTTCTTCTCACCCCAGGAATACTCCAGTATTCCTAATTCATATGCAGTATGCCTTTAAGCCAGATCTGTCCGGAGATGGAACATTATGGTAATGATAGAATCATTGGCTTGTGCCACTTTCTTAAATGCTGCCACTTATCAACTGCCTACATTCTAATGCTCAGATTTCTCTCTCCGCCTGTCAAGACTAGACCCTGAGACATTCTCTCATCATCTCACTGTGAAACTTTAAAAAAATACAGATAGGTATTATTTTGTAATTAATTAATTAATTAATTATTTTTGTTTTGCTGCCCTTATCTTTTGTTTGTAGTAAACCATTAGCTTTATTTTAGTTAAATTGCTTATTTTTTCTTAGTTTCTCCCAGTTTGGTATAACCGGTTGGGAACCAAGGTTTTTTAGTCTTAGTGTGATTTTTTCTGACTAAAACTCCTTTATTTGTGGTAAACTGTTTATTTAAATTTTATTTTTGGTAACCGCTAATATTGGTTACTGAACTGTTAATCCCAGTTCCTTTTCTCTCAGTTCCCAGTTCTGATCGGTTCCCCAATCGGTTCCTGAACCAACTGCAAGCGATAGATTTGTTTTAAAAAAGTTTAATTTAATCGTGGTTGTGATTTTTGGGTTCTTCTGTTTAAAATGCCTGAAAAAACCTAAGAAAAAGACTGGTGAACCCGGTTTCAAAAATTGCACAGAGTGTGGAGAAGTGTTTGCCAAGGCAGATAAACACACTTCTTGTGTTGTTTGCCTTGGGTTTGATCATTTAAAGACAGATAGTGAAATCTGTAAAACCTTTCCAGAAATAATGCATGGAAAATATTTGGAAAGGCTTAAAAAGAAGTTGCCTCCACCTAAGGGTCCCTCTGACTCTGACCAGCTGACACCCTCGGTGGCTGTGGGTGAAACCATGGAAGCCACAGTTTCTATTTCAAATACGGGTAAAATAGCCATCACATCAAAAAGGCCTGCTGAACTGGCTAGCTCTCAGGTTCCCATGAAAAAGACCAAGAAGACAAAACACACTGAACCCCAATGGTCACTCTATGGGAATTTCTTTGTCTGTAAACATGCCTACTCCTCTGGAGATTGCATAGGCATTTAAGGTCTTGAAGCCTTGCAGGGTCTGCTGCCTGCTGGACAGCAGTCTACAGTTCATACCCATGCTGAGTCTACCCAGTCCTCCCTGCATGAGGCAAGGGAAGCTTATGAAGAAGACGATGAAGGAGAGCCTATAGAGTCTGAACTCTCTCCTGAGCAGGAGTTGGGCTCTCCTCCCATATCATCAGAAGACTATTCATCTAATTTTTCCTTTGTTAGGAAAATGGGAGATGCACAGGATATCTCTACCACTGAGGTGATAGAGGATAAGGAGGAGGCACAGTACCTATAAATGATGGGGGTAACACCCACCAAAAAGTTATTGCTTCCAATAAATTAGTTTTTTAAAGGGATGCAATAAAATTCCTGCAAACACCTTGGTCTTTCCCATCTTTGGATAAAAGGCTGGACAAAAGTGCCAGCTTGACAGGGAAGGGGCTGAATTTTTAATTTCCCACCCCGACCACCAGGGGGTGGTATAAGCTGCAAACTGTGACAAGGCAAAAGTATCTCTTGCTTCCCAACCTCCAGAGAAGGATTCAAGAAAAATAGACAGTATGGCAAAAAAGGGCTATTTATCATCATCTTTCACCATAAGGCAGACTAATTTCCAAGCCTATGTAGCCCAGTAGCAAAAATCCATCTGGAAGTCTGTCATGGCTATAGCAGACAAGGCTCCTTCCAGTCTTTCAGCAGACCTCGCTGAGACTGCCAGATTTGGCTTAGAAGCTGCCAAATATCAGTTCCAGATGGCAGCAGACACCAATGACATTGCTGCCAGGTGGATGGTTAATACAATTGTCCAGAGAAGGTTTGCCTCAAGACATTTAGAATAAGGCTGTGGATCTCTAAAAGTAACTCTGCCAAAAAAGAAGGCTTCCCAATCCACAAGATCATATGGAAGGGGAGGCAGGTGCAGATAATTTGATTCCTGGCCATTTTATCAGGCCATGGTTGTACCCCAAGTGCAACAGTACCCCCAGCAAGGGTACTTCAGAGGCAGGGGCAGAAGAGGTTCCAGTCATGGTTCCCAGTCCCAGTCCCAGGCAAAGCAGGACCCCTGATGTGTCATCTCAGGCTGCCTCCCCACTTCCAGTTGGGGGCAGACTGACTCACTGTTTCCAGACTTGGAAATGGATTACCACAGACAAGTGGGTCCTGGAAGTAGTGAGTTAGGGATTGTCCCTAAGCTTCAGACCCCTTCCTTATCTAAGAACAATAGTGTTCAAACCAGCTTTCAATGCAAACAGAAAGCTGTTGGAAAAGGAGGTTCAAAACCTATCATTGTCAAAAGCAGTGGAACCTGTTCCTCCACAGCAAAAGGGAAAAGGGTTTTATTCAAGATACTTCCTTGCAACAAAGAAGAATGAGGAGTGGCAGCCTATCCTAGACTTAAGGATGCTAAACTGACACCTACTAAAGCCAAGGTTCAAAACTGCAACCTTGTCACTGATTCTGACAGCTCTCCAGAAAGGAGATTGGCTGACATCCCTGGACCTAAAAGATGCTTATTTCCACAGCCCCATAAGGGAGTCTCACAGAAAGTATCTCAGGTTCAGACTCCCATCAGGTCATTATCAGTTTTCAACCCTGCCATGTGGTCTCACTTCAGCTCCAAGAGTGTTCACAAAGTGCCTGGTAATGGTTGTGGCACACTTGCGAAGGCAAGGTGTCACAGTGTCCTCCTATCTGGATGACTGGTTAGTGGTGGGAAAATCACCACAGTAGGTACAGTAGAGGAACATCTGCAGCTCACCCAAGGACTCTTAGAGTCTTCGGGTTTCCTGGTAAATCTCAAAAAGTCAGTCCTTCTCCCTGCACAAGTGCTATAGTTCATAGGAACAGAGTTAGATACCCAGGAAGGCAGGGCTTACCTACCTCTGGACAGGGTAAACAGCATTCTACAGATAAAAGGCTCTTTCATCCTGAACAAACCAAAAACTGCAAGACAGTTTCTACAGTTACTGGGCCACATGGTAGCAGCCACTGGAACAGTTCTAGGTTCCAGGTTTTGGATGAGACATCCAATTGCACCAAAGAGCTCATTGGTGTCAAAAAAGGGATTATCTCTCAAAGCTGGTCCCAGTAACAGAAACATTAATCATGGCACTTCAGTGGTGAAAGAAGGAAGCCAACCTCAGAGATGGGGTTCCCTTTCAAAAGGAGCCTCCATCAGTGATTCTCATAGATGCCTCACTACTAGGGTGGGGTTGCTACCTAGGTGATTACACTATTCATGGCACTTGGTCCAATGCAGAGTCAATCCAGCATATAAACCTTCTGGCTGTCAAAGTGATGTTGCTGGCACTCCAAGCCTTCACATCACTAGTTCAGGGAAGGGTGGTACAGGTCAGAACAGACAATACCACCACTATGTATTACATAAACAAGCAGAGAGGTCCAAGGTTTAATCCTCTCTGCACAGAAGCTATGCAAATTTGGACTCTGCTCTACTCGCTAGCAGCTTCCCTTCAGGCCATTCATCTCCCAGGCAAAGACAATACCTTAACAGATGCCCTGAGTCATATCAACCAGGCCCACCATGAATGGGCCTTAAATAGACAGGTGGTGGAAGTGATTTTAATAAGGTGGGGTACCTCAGAGATAGATCTCTTTGCATCCCGTAAAAGTCACCACCTGCCACAGTATTGTTGCAGTCCCCTTTGAGATCTGGTTCTGGACTGGTCAGGGAGGTACCTGTATACATTCCCTCCATTCCCTCTGGTGTACAAGGTGCTACTCAAGCTCAGGTCCCAATCAGCAACAATGATCTTGATAGCCCCAGACTGGGCCAAGCAACCATAGTACTCTCTGCTGCTCTGCTTGTCTGTGGCTGAACCAATACACCTTCCTCAGAGGCACAACCTGCTGAGCTCCAACGAAGAAATACTCCTGTACCCGATCCTCAGCTCATTCAGACTCAAAGCATGGCTCTTGAGGACCTAGAGTATGCAGGTCTGCATCTCTCTAACAGTGTTCTGGATATTTTAAGGGGGTACAGGAAACCACCCACATCTAAATGGAAAGGTTTTCTGTCTGGTGTTCCTCCAGGAATATGGTGCCAACTCAGGCAGGGGTTCCAGCTGTGCTGGATTACCCTACTCATTTGCATTCATTGTGTCTGCAGCCCACTACTTTAAAGGTTCATCTAGCTTCAGTGTCTGCTTACACTTCAGATGGAAAGAATGTCTCTATGGCATCAAATTCTATCTTTAAATGGTTCTTTAAAGGTTTGGCCCATCTGCACCCCACTAACAGGGAACTTGTGTGGTATGCCACCCTAATGGTGACATTTCTATGATGACAGGTGTAAATATCGACTACAGCCCCATGCCGACATAGAAGTGCTGCTGGAAGGGGGCAACCACTTCCCCCGACTTACACTCCCACCCCAAAAAAACTCTGACCTGGAGTTAGAATCCATTAGTTTGGGGAGTGTGGGGGGCAAAGCCCCCTGCATGGGGGGTTGGAGGTGAATCCCCTGATGTAAAACATGGTCCTGAACAGTGCAGCTCCATGCTGACTGCAACTTCTGATCAACATGGAGCCCATCACTGTAATGCTGGTTGCAATCTTTTTTGTCGCGCCAGCGTCTACAACCCAACTCGTGCCAGCTTGGGACCATAATGTCTATATTGCCAAGCTCATGGGCCCACTCTTTGAGCCCAGATCTTCAGCTCCTTTGAAATATGTCACATGGAAAACAGTTTTCTTAGTGGCAATCACTTCTGCTAGAAGGATCAGTGAGCTCCAGGCTCTCTGTGTGGAATAGTATTACATTTCATTTCACTGTGGTCCTGAGAACTAACAGAACATTTCTTACAAAGGTGGTCTCGAACTTTCATTTGAACCAGTCCATCACCTTACTTGTTTTCTTTACTCAGCATTCCAGCTCTGGTGAGTGTAGACTGCACAGTCTTGATCCCAAGAGAGCTCTTAGCTAATACATGACAGTCACCAAGGCCCATAAACAGGACAGGAACCAACTGACTTATGGGGATGTGGGAAAAGAAAATCCAGCATCTAAGGGGTCCATTTCTTGCTGGATAGTACACTGTATTCAGTTTTGCTATTCAAAAGCTGGGAAATGGGCCACAGCAGGGCTGAGAGCTCATTCCACAAGCAGTACAGCTGCTACCATAGCAGTTTTCAGGGATGCTCCTTTGGTGGACATCTGCAAAGCAGCTACAGGGAGGACAATGCACATTTTTACCAAGCATTATAGCCTGGATACACTGGCTAGGGGTGATGTCAGGTTTGGCATGGCTGTCCTGCAAAGCCTATTTCCAAAGTAGGTTCTGTGCCCACCTCCAAAGGTACTGCTTCTTAGTCTGCATAACAGTTAGGAATATTGGAGTATTCCTGGGGTGAGAAGACAAAATTACTTACCACAGTAATAGTGTTTCTTCCAGAAGATACTCTAATATTCATAACTCTCCCACCCTGCCTCCCCTGCTAGAACCAGTGGCCTCTGCACTCCATGCTGTAATACCAGGGGTATGTGTGCCACACTCTGACTTTTGTATTGGAACTGTGTTTCAATGGTTCTTTCCCCTCTTCAGGTGATTCTGACTTTGGGGGGTGTTTTGTTAATGTTTATTCCCTCCAGTTGGAGGTTTTTCTTTGGGTGTTTTTATTATTATTATAAATAATCATAAAATTCCTCTTGGGCCCTGTCTTGTCGGGCATCCATGAAATCTGAGGATTAGAATATAGGCAGTTGATAGGTGGCAGCATTTGAAAAAGTGGCATGAGCCAATGATTCCATCATTAGCATAATGTTCCGTCTCCGGGAAGATCTTGTTTAAAGGCATATTGCAAAAGAGTTATGAATATTGGAGTATGCACTGGAAAAGACAAGATTACTGTGGTCAGCAATTTTTTCTTAATTTGTAATTATAAGAGCTACCTCATGAATCACTCTCAGCAAGTTAGGATTGATAATGTCCTATCAGACAGTAAAGGCCCGTTCACTCAGGTATGCCCCAGGGCTCCATCCTGGGCCCTATTTTATTCATTTTGTTTCTCAACAGGCTCTCACTCACTAGTAGCTGTCCAATTCTGCTCTATGCAGATGATGTAGTCCTTTATAAAGTGACTTCGATCCCTTTACCTTGGAAGGCAAGCTCCAAGACAGCTTTACTACAGTTGGAAGATGGTTCAGAGAACAAAACCTCATTATGAACTGTACAAAAAACAAGCCCTTGCTGTTTCCCAGTCCCCAGAACAGACATCATTCACACCCACTCAGTATAACAAACGAATCTGGAAATACATTGGAACTCATCCAGCATTTCAGATATTTGGGGGTCACTGTAGACATCACTATGTCATATGCCTACCACACTGAAAATGTTGCAAAGGCTATAAATATCCGTATTGGTTTGCTTCATAGACATAAGCAAAGTCTTACCCAGAGGTTCTAAAACTCACTATCCAGAGTACAGTGGTCTCTCTTGCTGACTATGGCATGGTAGTCTACGGCTCAGCTATGGATACAGCCCTCCACCATATAAAATGTGCTCTAAATAAAGCTTGTCAATGCTTAACTGGCTTCACACAGCTTACACATAGGTGTGACCTGTATGACCAGGCTAACTGGCTCCAGTTCACAGGTGGAGGCCCAGGTTCCAAATATGCCTCCTGGCCAAGAAAGTGTGTGTGGGACTCATGCCAGTGGGCATCCAGACGCTCCTTGCTCCCTATGAAAATGGCCGTTCCACTAGAAGCTCAGATAGCACGGTCTTTAAAATTCCTAAGTGTCACACCTCCCTTGGTCAAAGAGCTTTTGCCCATGGTGCTCTTAAATGGAGTAATAATCTTTCTCCTGCCATCTCTTTGTAACAGCATTAGAGCTCTTCAAAAATGAGCTCTGAAAACATCTCAATGCTAATGCCAGTTGTGACTGCTTCCCTTAGCCCCTCAACTGCTGTTTTACCTTATGCCTAGGCAGCACTCCCTTGTCACCACATGGCCCCCAGTATCCTGCACTAGTTTCTCCCCCATCCTGTGTCTTATTCCTTCCTCCATCAAACTCCCCTCTTACCCACACCCCTGTTTTCTCCTACAATCCTTTCCATCTGCCTTCAGACCAACCCCATGAAAAAGATTCGACAAGGCCTTCCTGGTCTGATATCTTTTTTTCATGAGCTGGTGTTGCCACCTTGGGCTGCTATAATCCCTGTACAATGCCCTCCATCCTGACAACACAGACTGCTGCAGTACCTCTCTCTCTGCCTTTCAGGCATCCCAGTCTGAGTTGTACTCTCTCCCTTAAACTGCCTTAACCCTCTCAGATGCTCTTTGTGCTTATAATAGCCTGTTTACTTAGTCCACTGTATTTATCTTCTTGTTTATATTTAGATTAATTTGTTATTAGCCTGCACTTACAATTCTACTGTACACTTAAATGTCTCTTTTAAAAAATCACTATTAATGTAATTCTGATGTGGAACCTATATAATGAGCTTGTTCTCAAACATGTTAATCCGAGTTCACAATAAACAAATAAAGTAAATAATGAAGTAAAGCCATTTGAATATAGACCTACAATTATACAACCATTGTGATACATATTTTCAGGATCAGAGGAATGGTGTAAGGCTGTCAAAATCGTGGTGATCTCACTTCTTGAATGCTTCAGTGTTTGTGGATCAAACCAATAAAAAACATAATAAAAGCTTCTAATTCTCAAAAAAAATTATATTTTATTATATTTGATTTAACCTGAAAATACAAAATAGCATTAAGGAAGTAAAACAATCAAGATGAGATTTCAGCGTTCTCAACCCATACATTGAAGCCGAGCCATAATAAAGGCTTCTATCATCTTCTAAACAATTATATTATATTTTGATATATTTACTATTCTGTATCTAAGTAGACACTAGAAAACAAGTTTATTGGGTGTTTGAAAACAGGCAAATGCACTCAGAAGCAGAAGGAAGTCAAAAGAGAGTAATGGTTGTGTGGACTAGTAACAAGTTGAGGAGCTCACTTGAACACTCCAACGGGGGCCACCCACTGACTCTACTGACCGTTGGTGGGCACTGGTAGCAAAGGAGGAGCTGGGTAAGTGCTGAAAGCAGTCAGTGTAGGAGGAAGAGGAGGCGGATGGAAGGTTGTCTGCCATAGTCCCGCTATTGTTTTAAATCCCAAGTGGTGCCTAAGTGGCTGTAGCAATCATCTGTGCCAGCAGCCCTCCATCTGTAGGAATTAACGGGACTCAGTTAAGCTGTCCTGTTGTATTCAAGCAGGCTCAAGCTACATTACAGCAGCAGGTCTGACTGAAGCCCCAGACCCTGAACTTTGCTACTTGTACAGGACTGACTGCTTCATAGTGAGGGAGCCTCACTGCTTGCAGTGGAAGTGGGAGGGGTCATGGTTGGTGATCATTTGTGTGCTGGGGGGCTTGCTGGGCTGGGAGGACTGCCTTTAAGTGTAAGCATTGCATGTGTCTGAACTGTTGTGGTTTGCATGGGTGTAGACAGGGGTGGTGTTCAGGGTGTTTAAGCCCCAACCACCGAAATTACCTCAGAAAATTTCAAGTTCCTGCATTTTGTTTTCTGGTTGGCTCAGGCTCAGCTGCTAAAAAAGTCAGTGTCTCAGCAGTCTCCATAGTGGTTGGAGCTAGCTACAACACAATGTGCATGCACGGGACCATTGATGGCCAGGGGAGATGGAGACTTTATCCTCAGAGAGAGCAGGAGAAGCCTGGTGAGACAGACTAGTGAACGTGCTGCTGTGCTGCATCATCTGTACAACCCCTGAGCAAGTTGTGGTGTCCTGTTGACTGTCATGGTGGAAAAGTGGGACTGTGTGCTGCTCTTCTCTAGCCCCAGTTGAACTGTGGGAGAACTTGAAGTATAGTCTACTAGAGAAAGAACTGACCCATCCAGTACCAAGCTGTAAGTAATGTGTGGTGCATTTTCTTGACTGTGCTGGATGCTGGCTGGACTGGTGGTGTGGTCTGAAGGGAAGACAGGAGAGGTCAAGGAAAATATGCTCTGGCCTAATGTCCTGTAGTCTTGTCTTGGGAGGGGAGTGACTGGTAAGGCAAGCAAACAGGAGGATATTCAGCAGAAAAGTGATGAGTGGAGAAAAGAATAAAGACTGATTCTGGGGGAGGGGACACCTTTCATTCAGAGAGGTGGTGCGGGGTGTTGGCACCATTTTCCAGGGCATCCCATTTATTACATCCCAACCCCATTGATGTTCTGCCCAACTTGGAGCTTATTATGTGGAGTGCAAGTAGGTGTGGAAAGGCAGATGCCTGACTGACATCTTTGTATCTGGCTTTTGCAGAGTGCTCCCATGTGCAAAGGTGGAATGGGGTTAGGAGTACTCTCTATATATGGAAAGGTGGGATTGTGGTAGAGAAGTAATGAAAATTTGTGGAGGTGACCCCATGTGTAGGAGTGGGATGGATGGGGAGCAATGTTCCCCATGTAGGGGCAGTGGGATGAAGTGGTGGAGTGCTTTCCATGTACAGAGCTGATATGAAGTGGGAGGAAAGCTCCCCATGTGTTGAAGTTGAATGGAGGGGGAGGAGTGCTCCCTATGTGCAGGAGGAGGGATGCAGTGGGAGAAGTGTGGTTCCACCATGCCGAGGTGTCATGGAATTTGTTGACTGTCAGCACAGAGACAGCACAACACCTCCCACTGGATTTGTGCTGTCATGTTTTCTGCCCCCCCCCCGCACTTAAATAACCAACTCTGAGTCGGTGTTGGTTCAGGGAGGGGGTGAACACCAGGGAGGCAATAGTGTTGGGAACCAAACAGACCATCACAGTGAACTGCCGAAAATGTCACTGTGATGGTCTTCACTGTATTCCCATCACTGTTGTGACATGATATCGAGAAGGGCTGTTCATGTGGGGGAGGAGAAATGTAGTGGGAGAAGCACTGGAGGGGTTAGGGGAAGAGTGCTCACAATGCATGGTGGTGGGATGGAAGTGGAGCAATAATACCTATGTGCAGAGATGGAATGGAGGGAACAGTGCTTTCCATGTTCAAGTTCAGGTTTATTGTGAAAGGATAAAATCCATCCAGCAAGCTCATTTTTAAGGAGGTTCCCTGTACAAGCAGTGATAAATACATGGTATGAAATATAAAAAGTAAGGACAAGTAACATAAATTCAAATAAAGTATTTTTCTTTGCATTAGTATTTACAATATGTACAATGTTGCATTCAACAAGGATTGAGACCAAATATGATTACATAAGACACTATGTTCACCATGTGAAAGAGGGCTAAATAATGAGAACTGCTTCTGATATGCAAAGGAGGCATGGAGGGGGAGGAGTGCTCTCTATGTGCAAATGTGTAATGGAGGGGAAGGAGTGCTTCCCATGTGTGGAGGTGGGATGGAGGGCCGGGACAGCCACTTAATTGCCACCATCCAAGGCCCCACTCCAGCCTGTGTGTGAAACATTTTGGAATGGGCACAGTTTATGATGGGGCAGATGTCTGTGCAATCCACATCTCTTCTCTGGCTGCTGTAAAGTATTGGGTTGATAGGTGAGGTGCAAGAGGCGGGCACCAGTCTCTCATGAGCATCCACTGTATCCTACTATATCCTACCCTCCCCCCACCCACCCAGCAGAGTGGGAACAGTTGTGGAGGGGGGACACAAAATCCATATTTTTATATGCCAGTAACTCACAGTTCTCTCCATGGATAAAGCATGTTAGGTGGGAGAGCCTTTGGCTGAAGCAAAGTGTTCTGCAAGTGTAGATGTGTGGTATAGGATGAGGAAGTGCCAGTCACCCAAAATCCCACTCCAACCTTAATGCTAGCTCCGGCGGAGCAGGGACAGGTATGAAGGGGCAGATGTGCAACTTGCATCTCTATACCTCACTGCTGCAGGGTGCTACCCTTGTGTGGAGGTGGGATGGGGGGATGGGGCATCATTGTCCCAGAGTCACCTGCCTGGAGCCCACCCAATGCCAGTGCCAGCTTTCATGGAACTCAGATGGGTGAAGTTGGAGAGATGTGTGAACCACATCTGTCACTGGCTCCTGCAGAGTGCTCCTAACATGCAGTGAGTAGACATTGCTAGGGGACAGGCCACCCATTTAAATGAATGTTAGTTCAGGTGCAGATCTGGGAGCCACCGATCATTGTTGTGGTTATGGTCACTATATTGCACTGCCTCCAATTTCATACTGTTAAGGTGGTGCTGCAATAGTGACAGCCTGTCACCTGGCGATCACTCTCATTCCCCTTACTTGCCACATCTTGGCATGTTGCTGTCACTGGGGGGCTCTCTCTCTCCACTCTGTCCCTGACACTGGTGCCACTCACCACCTGTTTCGCTCCTGCACTGTCTTTTGGGGGGGGGGTTGCTACTCCCTCTCCTTCTCGGTGTCTGTCCCTGCAGCCCGTGTCTCCCTCTCCCCACCATCCAGGGTTAAGCTATATCTCTGCAGGCAATGCTGTGTCACTTCTCAGCACTTTTGCTCCTTGTATTGTGCAGCGGGGTGGTGGGCACACTGAGGCAACATGGACAGTAGGAGATCAATGGGGCAGGTCAGTGAGTACCATCACGGAGAGCAATGCTCAGGCTGGGCATTGTGGCACACATGAAGCATTGGAAGAGAGAGGAGCTTAGGGACAAGAACACGCACTGCCATTTGCACATAACCACAAGAAAGTTCAACATGGACGTCTGCCTGGGGAAGGATAAATAATATTTATTTGTTCTTTACTGCTAGGACTGTTTTCTCCTTATGGTACATAGAGAGGGGGAGGCAGTGCATGGCTGGGTACCCGGACATCAGCAGGATGGGTGGGGAGACAAGCAGTAAGATCATTACAGGCATGAATGAAAGGAATGAAGTGCTCTCATTCCAGCAACTTTATTTGTTTCAACTAGAGATGTGAAACTGTGACTAGTGTCACAGTCTGGTTGCATTCTCATTGGTCTGCCGGCCACAAGCCCACTGTAAACTGCTGTGCATTGGACTTGTCCCTGACACACTTCTGAAATGTCGGTCTACCACAAGATGTTTCTTGCACACGTGCAAGGAAAGATGAAAAACTATAAAGCATTTAGATTAGTGACTACCCTCATTTGAAAGACATTTTTGTCCTAAACATAAAAATGTAAAATAATGCATTTGGGGTACAGAAATCCAGGGTCGAGTACACGTGTGTGGAGTGGTACCAACAACATTAAGAAAGCACACATTCCAAAAAAAAGAGCTTTTACATACAGTTGCTTACTATTTAACAATATTTTGCATCTATGACTGCCACTGTACATCTGATGCAAACCCAAATGACGTTCCTCACTTGAAGCAAGAGGGTGGGGGGATGGAGCCCATAACTGACTTCTTGTTTTTGTGTTAAAGGGGTCAGTTTCATTACAGCAAAAACAAGGAAGGGCATCATTTCTAAAATGTGCAGACGAGCATGGGGACCACTTTTTTCCAGAGCATGCCACCACCCGCAGCCACCACTTCAAGACTGCTACTGTCCCCACCTAATACAATCAGGGGAAAACCAGAAGTAGTCTACCAGCACTGAGATCGATATGGTTAAGGCACATATGCCAGAAATTACTGCTTAGAAAAGAATGAGGAAGTGACTGTGATGATGAGCAAGTCCCAGACCAGATCTCTAGTTTGTTAATAGACTCCTCCTGAGTCTGATTTGCACAGCTGCATGGGCCAAGTTCCACAGATGTTATGCAATCATCAGATTTATAACAGCACTGTGGAAGTATATAACCAGACCGCTGTCTGATGTGCTGCCACAGTGCTCCAACATAGTTTCCAGTGATTCTGTTTATGCTGCACTTTCTCTCCACAGGCTGCATAAACATACCCACTTCCCGGTGCACTGCTTTTCTGTTCTGTAACTGCAGTACTGATGGCCCCCATGTGCAACATGGTGACATTGACTTAAACTGCTCATGCATGACTATTGTGCATACATAGTTATGTCAGCATTGCCATGTTGTGCAGGGCTCACTAGAGGGCAAGCTTGACATGTGCAAGTATCACACATGAGCCATACTGTAATTGCTGCAGTATTACTTACAGCTGACTCTGGTGCAGCAAAAGTACCACATATTCTTTTCCATGCTCTTGCCACTCCTAAAAGCTCTCCACAGCCATATCGGCTCTGACCAGAATTTGTTTGTATTTTCAGTGCTATTAATGATTTTCCACTTTACTGATTGAAACCAAGCCTTCTATGTTACTGCCCCTTTAAATTTTAAGACATTTATGAGACCAGGCTAGAGGGGTCGCTACCTTTATAAAGCAAGAAAATTTGGTTTGGTGATTTGGTCTTGCTGCTCACACTGTCAGCAGCAATGTTACTAGTGGGGATGGTCAGAGCCTGTTTTAACTTTTCAGTAAAGGAAATGTTGGTAGAACTCAGACTGGAGCCTCCTTTTAATTGAGCAGCTCTGTGCTATGAGGGGGCTTTAAGTACCTCTTTATTTTTCTTTGCTTTGACTGTTTCCTGCTACTGGAGCATTACGCACCCTCCTTGCTTGATCATTTTTAACCAGCTTGTACATTAGTTTCAAGTCCCCCTCACTCTTCTCTTCTCTTCTCTATGTAACAGTGTCCCAAGATGTATAACCTATCCTCTTAGGTCTTGTCCTCCAACCCTTTTATCAACATTGTCCTTCAAACCCTCTCAGCCCATGTAATATTCTATTCCTAATATGGGGCCTAAAATTGACATTACCAGTGATCTATTCAGTGTCACAATTACAGTACCTTCAGTGTCCTTTAGGAGCTACTAGTTGTGATCTTTCCTATATGGAATACCTGTGTATACATCGCTCTAACTTCTTACCTGTCGTGCTGTGTTATACTGATGAGTAACACAGTGAAAATATGGATACATCACTAAAGGTAAAAAAAAAAAAACATGCTTTATAACTCAATATTATACAGACTTTAGCCTTTAACGTAAAAGCAGTCAATAATGGCAGGAAATTAAAACATCGTTCTTGCAGTTGTGTTCCACTGCAGGCATGCTTACTAAAACTGTGCAGAAAAAAATATTTTGCTGCTGTGAACTGTCAATGTTGCCTATCAAAAATATTGTGAAACAAATTTGATGTTATTAAATTGTCCACTTCATCATGTCTCCTTTTAAATCTCTCCCCAGCTACTTCAATACTTTATAACAGTTCTTCAGAGGCAGTGCTTATATGATCCATTCCTTTCAGTCATGCAGGGTGTCCCTGGCATCTGGTGCCAGCCCATCGATATTTCTGAACATTAGTTGAAGTGGAGGAGTGGGAGCACTGCATCTTCCTGTTTGTGCATTATGGTGTGGCTGAGTGCAACAGACAGCATCTGTCCACTAGACTAGTACAGGGGCTTATACACACAAGTTATTCAACTGGACATCAGCTGAGTATTTCAATGGGACCATCCCCTATCAATCTGCACCTGTCCCTCCTTTATTGATACACAGCTCATCTGTAACCATGCCACTTATGAGTTTAGTCATCCTCATTAGTAGATAAATATGTCACAAAGACAGTAGCACAGTATTCCTCTCTCTCATAGTACATATTTACTATGCAATACAATGTAATATAGTTTTAGTCTGTATAGCATCCCAAATGGTCAAAAAGTTGGAATATGTTTTTTTAACTTACATAAGTGCAGCGTCATTCACTTTGGTACACACAACCTAAATCATGATTACAGTCTTAGTGGTCATATACTAAATAAGTCTACGCCAGGAACATGGCAATTTGCTCCCGTCAATTCGCTCATGGTCATTTTGCTCCCGTCAGTTCTCTCCTACATCAACTCACTCCCCTTACAACTCACTCTCATGGCAATCCACTCCCATGACAATGCGTTCCCCTGACAACTCTTATTCACTCACCTGATAAATAAATAAATTGGTTCCCATGAGAACAGGCTTAAAATGCCAGCCCTTTCCTCATGATAGCACCACTGTTGTGATATCTTTGGGACCATTGTAGAGGAATGAGTGTACGGGATTGGACTTACAATGCCTGGTTGGCAGTCAGAGCAGCATCCACCAGACATACTGGCAGCACCAGGATGGAATACTCAACAGCAACAGGCCTTTGCCCTTAACACTGAGAAACCACCCTGATCAGAAGAAGAGTGAGTCAGTCATTCTTCAGTCAGAGACCCATCCAGTCATGTCAGATTAATACCAAACAGTATGGCTAGGCAGCACATGGGGACTATTTTTTTTTTTGTTTATCTTTGTTGGGGCACAGACTAACCAGCAGTACAGCAGTCAGAAAGCATTCATTTAGTCATTGGATGGACAGCTAGCAGCAGGTATTGATCACTACTCCACTCCAGATTCACTGCTTTTTTTAAGTCAAATTAGTGAACCAGTCAAAACAATATTAGCATGGCTGTAGTCAGTAAAAAAATGGCAGCATCATTTAAAATGTTTTTTTCCCTTGATGTTGCCAGTATGTCTGTTGTTGGGTGAGTTCATTGTAATGGGATTGAATTGATGGGATAGAAATGTTGGGGAGCAAACTGATGGAAGTGAATTGTTATGTACCCCCTCTGGGACCACACTAGTCAGACATCATTAGCAGTGACCAGTGCTTGTATTTTATGGTGTCTGCTCTGCTGGCTCATCTTTGCTTTCTGCATAATATTTGAACCAACAAAAGTATTTCTAAAGTAGCTCAACAACCACCACATTGAATATCCCAACCAGATTAAGTGGAATGTATAGATGAAGTTGAATTAAAATCAGATGTCATGCAGCATTTTGCAACAGCACAGAGTTACATGTCTTAACTAGCTAACTGCAGGACATGCTCCATATGACTCAGAGAAAATAGGATAAATCCACTCAAATAATCTAGTACTAGAACTCTCTATTTTTCCATTACATATATATGGGTGAAATTTCATAACTTATGCATTATTTTATCAGACCCTTCAAAATTTTAACTAGCAGACCCGCAAACAATGGCCTCCTTCAGCTGCTGATAGTGCCTCCTGCATGGAATAAATATGCAGAGTTGTATTGTAGAGCTGTAGCTGCACTGCTGCTAGGACTCCCTCCTTTGAAAATCAGCATTGTTGAAAGGACAGAAATTACGATGGTTACAGTTTTTTTTTTTATCTGTAAAAGAACTGGTGGAAGAAGCACAAATGGCATGGCATTAGCACAAGGTAAAAATGAGGCCAAAATGTGACTTATAAAACTAAACTGAAATGTGGCTTACAAAAGTGGAGATTAAACATGCTGCACATACAAAGAAATGAAGTTCTTTTCAGTTTTGCTTTGGATCGTGGCCTTGGTGGCAGAGAAACAATGTAGATGATATGCTGATGTAATGTGGGTACCATCTAGTAAACTACACTGACTACTTAAAAAGGGAAAAATGGCTGCCAAACAACTTTAAAAATCTACTGGCTTAGTTTGTGAAAAAGTTAACTAAGAGGATGACCATGTGGTGAGCTAGATCGCAGCTCGTCATGTGGTCAGTTTCAGGCAATCACAATCATTTATTTTAGGTGCCCATTTTATAAGTAACTTTATTATGTATTTACCACATGATACTGAGACAAACACAGCCCCTAACGATACCTGCAAAGGCACTACATTGGGATGTTTGTATGCGTGAAGATTTGCTGCAATACATTTTTATTACAGTGCTTCCAGCACAATGTGTGCTCCATTTTATCTCTCTTGTTTCAGAGGTTTGTTTGTGAATCTGTTATGGTGGCACCTTTAGTAATGGCTGTGCATGGTCTTTTTCCTTATTTGTGCTGCAGTACGCACAAGGGAGAGGGCGAGTCGGCACAAGTCTATTCTCAGTGGAGAGGGTCTAGAAGGAATTGGAAGCCTTAAAGCAGATCAAGGTGATGGGGCCAGATGGGATTCATCCAAGGGTCCTAAAAGAACTGAGCACAGTGCTGGCCACCCCTCTGGCATTGCTTTTTAGCACTTCAGTAGAGATAGGAGAAGTTCCAGAGGACTGGAGGAGGGCCAATGTGGTCCCTGTGCACAAAAATGGCAGTAGGAAGGATGCTATCAACTACAGGCTAGTCAGTCTCATATCAGTGGTGTTACATTAATGGAGGCACTACTGAAGGAATGGCCCATGTAGCACCTCAAGGCAAAAAGAGTTGCAGGACCACTGGCAGCATGGTTTCACAGGAGGAAGGTCATGTCAAACTAATCTCATTGATTTCTTTGAGTGGGTTACCAGGGAGGTGGATCAATTGAGAACAGTGGACATTGCCTATCTGTATTTCAGTAAGGTTTTCAACAGTGCAACACAGGAGGCTAGTTAAGAAACTAACCAGCCTGGGGGTTGGGGAAGAAAGTGAAAAGCTGGGTATCAAACTGGTAAAGGGGTAGGAGGCAAAGGGTGATGGTAAAAGGAAGCCACTCAGGAAATAGGAGAGTGAGTAGGGGGGTGCCACAGGGTTCAGTGCTGGGACCAGTCCTCTACAATGTCTTCATAAGTAACATTGCAGAGTAGCTTGAGAGGAAGGTGTGTCTCTTTGTGGATGATACAAAAATCTTCAACAGGGTCGATACTCAGAAAGGGATGGAAGAATGCAAAGTCATCTGAGGAACTAGAGGAATGGTTTGAGAGTGGCAACTGGAATTTGATGCCCAAAAGTGCCAGGTTACACACTTAGAGCTGCAGAACCTAGGGTCTGTGTATAAGTTGGGGGGAAGTGCAGTTACAGCCACTAAGCAAGAAAAAGACTTAGGGGTCATCATCTCTGATGACCTTATCATGACTGGGCAGTGTGACAAAATAGTGGGAAAGGCTAGCAGGATGGTGTATTGGGAGAGGGATTTCTAGCAGGAGGTAGGTGGTGTTGCCATTGTATCACTCACTGGTGAGTCCACCCTGGAGAACTGTGTCCAGTTCTGGAGGACACACCTTCACAAGGATATTGAAAGGATGGAGACGGTATGGAAGATGGCAGCCAAAATGGTGAGGGGGTTGCACAAGAAGTCATGCAAGGAAAGACTGCAGGGATTCAACATGTACAGTACTCTCTAGAAGAGAGAAGAGCAAGAGGAGACATAATTGAATCTTACCGATATGTTACAGAAGTGAACAAAGTGCAAGCAAATGATCTATTTCAGAGAAAGGAAGCTACTAGAATAAGAGGGCATGGAATGAAGCTAAAGAAGGTGGGAATTTAAGAGAGATATGCGGAAATACTTCTTCACAGAAAGTGTGGTAGATGACAGGAATAGTTTGTCAGAGGAGGTGATGGGGCAAAGACTGTGGAGATCTTCAAGCATGAGTGGGATAGGCACTGGGGCATTTTAGGTAGAGGAACGGGGGAGGGTGTGACACCTATGACTAATTAGGGTCAGTGGTGATGGAAAAGTAATGAACAAGGAGAAGACTGGATGGGCCTTAGGGTCCATTGCTGCTGGCAAAAGCTATGTTTCTATGGTAATGTAATCCTATTTAATATACTATCATGATTTTGTATACTGTGGTATGGAACTATACTGATATTATGCAGTGAGGTATTTCCATCGTATGCCAATGAACAACATTAATGTATTTATTGTACTATTGCATATTTTTTAGTTTTTGTCTGCGACGCTGAACTGCTATGGCAGTCCCTGAAAGGAACACCAAGTGTAAACATGCAAACTAAATTTTATTTACTATACCACTTTGCTCTGAACACTTTACAGCACAACAGTCAGGTAACACAAGACTCTTGCAATAAATTAGAAAATTAAGAACAGTTAAAATTCATTAAATGTTACTGGCAGACAATTGTGTTCTAACTTGTGTGGGACTAGTCATCCACAATTCAACTTTTTGGGCAAGATATTGGAAGTAAAGACTGGAATTCATAGTATAGTGTAATATTCAGGTAATAAAAGCATATACAGTATTAATATCATGGTCTTCTATACTGTGATGTGGCACTATACTGATATACAATATATTGGGACATCTCTAGGCTGGTCAGTGCTACAGCATGTATAGTCAAGTGAGGTGGCTTTCATATTTGGAGTTATAGATGCATTTAAAGTATCTGTCTTGGTGGGTGCAAGTGATGGGAGGATTTATGAATTCCAAAGAAATTGTTATCTTAAAACCAATGGTATCCAGTGAGAGTAGTGACTGAATATGGGTGACTGCCAAAACAGCAACTCATATTCAACACTTTCCCCCATGGGCTACCCTACAAAGGTAGTGACCCTACCTGAAAGCAAGCATAGGGAAGGATGCCTGGAAAGGAGAAGGTTAGCAAGGGAAAGAGGAGGGGCAGGGAAGGGGTTTTAGGGGACTGGTGTGCCTGCTGCCACTGAGCTAGCCATGTGGTATGCTGGTGTGGGTGGCTAGCTGTGCTGCAGTAGGTAGCAGGTTCAGGGCTGGGGCCAGGCACATGAAAATTTTGCAGCTGCCTGTGGCAGCGGGACAATTTTTCCCCCAATATCCAGATTTTGCCTCCTCCCCAACATGCACCCCCAAGAGTTGAGAATCTAATTTCAAGGGTGTGGGAGGGTCAAATCCCTCTACGGGGGGCATGGGGGGACCTGCACCCTACTGCAAAAACACTTTTTTAGTGTTTCTTGATGTTGGATCACCTGGAAGAGTATAGTGCCAATTTGCTTTTCAGCAATATACACTCACCATAATAGTGATCGTTGTTTTGCAATCACTATAATGACATGGCACCAAACCGAGATATATACACATATATATATATATATATATATATATATATATATATATATATTCTATGCAAAAAAAACTGTGTTAATGCTTCATTTAGGGTTAAAGCAAAAAAGTCAGGAAATGAGACATTAGGGTTGAACCCCCAAACCCCACACACACACGCCACCATGATCCTCCACAGTCTGACAGATGATGGGGTGTGTCATTGGGGTTGTGAGGCCTACATCTCACCCCATTCTCCTTTATTGTAGCATGTTAACATGCTCAGACATAGAATATATTGGGGTTATGAAGCCACTTCAATTTTAAACTCAAAATTATGTGCGTTAATAACTTTGGACCCTTTCTATGGATTTGCATGAAATTTAGTTTGCACGGTGAGGCATGGTAGATCTCTTGATTTGCGAATTTTCATTTTGGCCGGATTTACGGTTTTTCACACAAAATTCTTAAAAATGCACTTTTCGCCAGTTATGTGGGTAGTTTTTCAGATTTTGCCCATGGTGCTGCGCAGCCGTCATGTGGTGTGCTGCTCTGCAACTTTTATTCATCTGAAAGAGCATGTGTCAAGAAACATGCCACTTTTGTTTGGTGAAAAAATATTAATTCATTCAAAAGTTATTAAACTTTTAAGTTCCCAAGTCAAAGGGAAAAGTTATATGGTTATTTTTTGGAAAAAGAATGGGGTTTTGGCCATCTAGTCCCACCTCACAATCAAAGAATTTTCAGGCTCAAGATCAAGGAATCTTTGATCATGAGGAATTCTTTGATCATGGTGGCCGCCACTTTATTTTCAGTTCACGGTCAGAAAAATTCAAATATTTCGGCCCGGGGGGACTTCTGAGGTGAAACTATGGTGGGTTGTGCTCAGGGGTCTTCCCTCTATTGAGCCATTCCTGTGGTTTCATTCAAAATGGTCATAAAACAGAGTTTTTAACTTTTTTATTCTTTGATCGTGGCTCACTAACAATCTTAAATCGTGAGCGTGCAAACTCTGTTCAGTCACCAAAGCTCTTTCAAACGAGTCATCTTTCAGAGCGGCATGCCACATGACAGCCATGCAGGACCACATTCAGAATGCCAAAAGGTGCCTCCAAAAATGGATAATTTTGCATTTGTCAGTGCTTTTGTACACAAAGACCGGCCCTCTAACCTAAACACAATTTAGCAAATCAAGAGATCTACTGTGTCCCAACACAAGTACCAAATTTCAGGCAAATCCATTGAATGGGTCCAAAGTTATTAATGCCCAAACTTTTGACTTTAGTATGTAACTGACCACTGAACCCTAACTATAGTGGCCCAACTGCACCACTATAATATATCTATATCCATATATATATATATATACATACACACACACACACATATATAGATATATATATAGCTATATATATCTATATCTATATCTATATCTATATCTATATCTATATCTATATCTATATATTCATGGCAAAACAAAAACTCTGTTTAATGCATCAGTTAGGATTGTTCCACAGCAACAAAAGTGGGGAAGTTCCATGTTGGGTTGAAACTCCTCTGGACCCACCCCACCAGGCCCCCTCGCTGGCATTGGGGTGTGTTAGTAATCAGCCCCACTCACCCCATCACATGTTAAATAAGCTGAGATGATGAAGTATAGGAGGATGGGGTGAGATAGAACCGATGAGCCCAACACACACCCGATGCCGTGGGGGCTGGGTGGGATGGGTCCAAGGGGGGGTTCAACCCTAACATCGAATTTCCTCACTTTTGTCACTGTGGAACCACCTTAACCAGGGCCCCTGGTGTTCTGCGGCAAAATTTTCTGATTTCTGCGGCAGGGCTCCTTGACTTCTGAGGCAGCATTTTCTGATTTCTACAGCATGATTTATTCATTTCTCTGGCAGAATGCAGTCCTGTCATTGGATAAATATGATGTGATGTCATTGATGACATCATATGTTGAGCATAGAGGAGGGGCTTCAGGATAAACAAGGTGGGAAAGAAAGCCTGACACTATGGAAAAATAGTATATTTATATGAAAATTCACCAAAAACAATGAATTCTGAGGCACTATATATATTCTGCGGCATGATGCAAATTCTGCGGCAAATTCCGCAACTGCAGAACTGCAGAATTCCAGGGGCCTTGACCTTACCTGATGCATTTATCAGAGTTTTTCTGCCATGAATTTCCCTTCTTTTTGAGAATGAGTACTATAAATAGTGAATGAAATGTGGTGGTGGGAGCATGGCCCATTTGGGCCCCACGCTCCCACCATGTGATTTTTACTGAAATAGTAATGGTAACCACAATGGAAATGCAAGCGTAAATGGTAACACACATGGTGATGGAAACGTAAATGGAAACATAAACGGTAACAGAAACGCAAGCAGAAAGTGATGCCAAAGTGAACAGTAACGAAAATGGAGATGCAAACGCAATTGCATACAGAAACGCACCTGGTAACATGCATGGTACTGCAACTGGAAACAGAAATAGTAACAGTAACAGCAAGAATAACACCAAAGAGAACAGAAACGGAAATGTAAACGCAAGTGCGTATGGAAGCGCAAACCATAACGCGCACGGCCACTGTACTGCAATACGAAATGCAAATGGTAATGGTAACAGTAACAATAATGCCAAAGGTAACAGAAACACAAATGCAAATGTGTACAGAAATGCAAACTGTAACGCGCATGGGCACAGTAACACAGTTGGAAACACAAATGGTAATGGTAAGAGCAACGATGATGCAAAACAAAAGAGAAACGCAAACGGGAGGGCGGCCACAAACACAAATGGTAATGTGCACAGTGACACAAACAGAAACAATAGTGGAGATGCAAATGCTAACAGTAATGCAAACACAAGCACAAAAGAAAATGCAAAGGGTAACGCACATGGTGGTGTACACGGGAACGCTAGCACAAACAGGTATGGAAACGCAAGTGGAAACGTTAAGTGTAACAGTAACTGGAGCACACACCCTGGTTTTCCCCTAGAGCTGCATAGAGAAACACACTTACCACAAAGAATGTATGCATAATAATAGCCCTCGGAGCAGAAAATGAGGTGTTCAATAATAAATTGCTTATACAGTATCTCAGGAACCGTACGACATGCAGAAAAAATTAACATTTCATATGACTCATGACTTTCCTGGCTAGGTTTTCACTGAACACTTAGCCCCCAAAGGGGCTAACTATTTTTCCAACGAAAAATCTATATCTCACACCGTTTCTGAGATATGGGCCCTGGAAGGCGCGGCGGATGCCACAATGTTAGTCTATGGGAAAACACGTCAAATATGGAGTACTGTAACTTTGCATCCCTGCAATATTTTGTTACCAATCCACCAAAAGGCACATCTGTGAGATGTTGGCTGCTTTCCCTCCAAATTTCAGCCCAAATGACCAAACCTTTCTTTCGCAGCAGGGTGGCAAACAATTCCTGGCATTTTGGCCATAGTGTTGAAAAGTAATGTCGTGGTTTGCTACACTTTCACAAAAAGTGCAACAGTATCACAGGTGCGACACTACTTTGTGACACTACTTTTCCCAAAAATTTGAAAAACATTTCTGGGGTGTTTAACTCCAAAATAAAGACATGGCTAGCATCCGTAGGGCTCGACTACATAAACATGAAAATAATTATGTCCCTAGATGGTCCTAATTTTAAATGCCAAGCATTCCTGTGATCAGTAACTGAAAACAAAAGGGTGGATCTGTGAGACTACTAAGGTCATTTACGACATTAAAAAGTCCATTTGCGACACTGTCAAACTTTTTGTTAACTTTTTCCATTGACTATAATGGGAAATTTGTTTTTTGAATAACTTTTGAACCGTTCAATATTTTTTTACAAAATCTTCAAAAGGAACATCGGAGACCCCAGCTGCACATTCCCTGAAGTTTTAGGACCAGTCGCGCAAACCTTGGGACCTGTAGGCACGAGCAAAGAATGCGCATAAAAGTGTAACTGCACCCCAGAATGTCACTTAATAACTCCACAGCCATATATATGACCAGTACGAAGGTTGGCACATCCCAAGACCTATGGTTATGCCCCACACCTACCAAATGTCAGGCAAATCTGTTGAACAGTGGCAAAGTTATTAAGGTACAAAGTTTCACCATTAACTTTTAATGGGGTACTCAACCCTAAGGATATATATATAGATATATTTATTGCAAAAAACTGCATTAATGCAAGAGTTAGGGTTTTTCTGTAGTGACAAAAGCCAGAAAATTCGGCATTAGGGTTTTCAACCCTAAGTCTGGCTCCCCTCCTCCCCCAACACCACACTAACCCCCCCATCCCCATTGGCACACACACACACACACACACACAGGCACAAACATAGACACACACACACACACACACACACAACACACAACTATGGGGGCAGTACAAGGAAAAACAACCAGTCACAGACAGACCACATAATGCAATAAAAGTAACATGCAAGTTCTTCCTGAAGAGATGTTTTAATGAATTTCCAGGAAGAGTAAACACATATATATTTATTTATTTTTATCTTTGGTTACTGGCTGACACCAACTAGGTACAAGTGCCTGTTTTCAGGAGTCACCCGGGAGCAGTATGCCGTTAAGTGACTTCCTCATACTCACACAGTATGCAGGTGAAAGTTGTGACAATCAAAGCCACGTTTGGTCTGCTAGATGTACCAAGTTCATTCAGAGCTCATGCCTCTAATGCCTAGGCTATATGGCCAGGTGGCTTCTGATAAGCAGGCATATATCACTCTCCAGTTGATGCTGGCTATGTCTAGTAGGAATGCTTGCTCACAGAAGAATATAAAACAAATTCTGGTAAGAGATGATATGGCTCTGGAGAGCCTTTAGGATTGGCAACAGTGTTGAAAACAATATGCAGGACTCTTGCTGCATTGGAGTCAGAGGTAACTGATACTGCAGTGATTACAGAACTGCACATGTGTGACAGAAACATACATAGAAACATAGAATTCTACAGCACGTAACGGCCAGTTGGTAACCTAGACTGCCCATTTGACTACCTCATGAATAACCTACAGATTCTAGTTAATCAACAGCTTAGTTCCTCTTACCACCCAGTAGAATTGTCTTATGTCTGTCTAAGCATTCTTGAATTTCTACACTGTTCCTGACTTCATAATCTGTTCAGGAAGGCTGTCACATGCATCCACAACCCTTCTGTGAAAAAATACTTGTTAACATTCCTGCTGAGCCGTCCCCCCTCGATCTTCAAATTGTGCCCCTTTGGTTTTGCACATCTCTTTTTCTGAAAGAGGCTATCATCTTGTCCTTTGTAAATTCCCTTGAGATACTTGAACACTTCTATAATGTCCCCCTGTCCCTCCTTTCATCAAGGGTATACATTTTAAGCTCCTTTAATCTCTCCTTGTATGTTTTCAGATAGAGACCCTGCACCATTTTGGTTGTCCTCCTCTGAACAGCCTATACTCTGTCTGTGTCTTTGCATTATGGGGTCTGTCTGTGATTGGTTGTATTTCCTTGTACTTCCCCCATAGTTGTGTGCTGTGTGTGTGTGTGTGTGTGTGTGTGTGTGTGTGTGTGTGTCTATGTTTTTGCCTGGGTGTGTGTGTGCACCAGTGGGGATGGGGGAAGGCAGTGTGGTGTTGGGGAAGCCGAGTTAGGGTTGCAAACCCCAATAATCAATTCCTAGCTTTTGTCACTACAAAAAAACCCTAACTCTTGCATTAACACAGTTTTTTGAAATACATTTCCTGACTTATTGAGAAACAGCTAAAAAGGACATTTTCTCACTACACCTTTAAAAAGACAATCCAAGCTTTACGTAAGACTTTTTCTGAACAATACCTTAGCCAACTTGAGAGGACATCTCTCCATAGCAGCTACTGCATCATGCAATTGTAGCTACACACATTGCCACGTATTTCCAGATATTTTGTGAAATGTCTGCACTGTTTCTCTCTGCTGGCTGTATTATGAAAATGCAGACAACAGAAGACATTTTTCCAAAAATCACAGAAATTTCAGAAATAGGTAGCACTGTGTCTAGCTGGTACTGTAATGCAAAAATCATATGACAAAGAAAAACACCATCATTAACACTATTTAAATTTCATACTGATTATTCAGTTGCTGTGACAGTCACATTTATTATATTGTCAGGTATGCTATTCCCTGAACCCTGTCTAAGCAGTACTTCTATAGTATACATATCTGTAATAATGAGACAAACACATTGTTGAAAAAGTATAATATTTAATAAAAAATGTCTTAGTACGAAACATAAAACTTGTATTTACAATAAGCATGAAAAACAGAAATACAAAAATAAACTTTTTATTCACATAGTGGGGGAAGGGATAATAAATGAATAATAAATAAAACGTCTTCATAAATAAAATAAAAGTGTTCGTGCACACTCATGGCATTAATGGTGGGTGTGGATAAATAAATATAAATAAATAAAAAATCTTTTAAAAATAAGTATTTACAACTACTGGCCAGGAGTGACAGAGAGTTGCTGGCCGTTCAGGCTGTAGGGACTTGGGGAGACGATGGTGAGGAGGAAGTGGAAGGCTGCTCAGGAGTAGGTGCAGGTAGGTGCCCCTCTTCTGCAGCTTTTGTTTCTGGTGTTGCTGGAGGGGCATCTTCAAGGGGCTATTTCTGAGGAGCTTCAGAGGGTTGGTCATCCTCTAGGTGCTGCAGGTCCTGGTGCAGAAGATGGAGGATTGCTTCTGTGGCCTCCAGCTGGTTCTCAGCCAGCCACACCATGAGGCCGTGTGTGGACTCAAGTGAAGCAACAGGGACCTCTTCCAAGTCCCTAAGCGACTGTATAACTTTGGTGAGGCCCATGTTGCTCTGCTCAAGCCCACGAGTGGCAATTAAGGTCACATGCCCTACACGCCCATGACGCTGCAGCAAGTCAATAATTTCAGGCCCCTGTGAAATAATCTCACTTATCTGACCAACCAAATAATTGAGCTTTGCTCCAGTGTCATGGGCATGTTCAGCAGCAGCCCTGTTACCACTCTGCACAGTCTCCAGCAGCTGGCTGAGGGTGTTGCTTATCTTATTAAGAATGGCAATTTGCTCTGTGGAGACAAAACAAAAAAACAAAACAAAAAAAATGACAAAGTAAACTGTTCTGTAGTTTACTGATAATAGACTACAGAAAACTGTGTATTAGTTATATTTTTTATTGCTGACACGTATTAACATCTCTGACACCGGAAAAAAGCTATGTTGACTTATGAATACTGTTATCTACATTTGTCGGTCACATAGTTACTGTCACTGTTTCAGATACTACAGTGGGACATGTATTGCACCAAAATTGCGTTGTGTTAACTACAGATAATAAAATGGGTAGAAAGAATCCTGGCTCCTGATTGTCAGTAGCAGCTTTCAGCTGGGCTGTTATCTCAGCACAACGGCCCAGCTAAAAGTAAAATGTTAAAAAAGGCATAAAAAATATTAAAACTTACCCATTTAATTATCGCGATAAGGCACTACAGAGGTGTGTTATGGTGTGCTAACTCCCTTCTCAGGTGGTGGAAGCCCTCGGGTATGCCTCATGCTTTAACCCACCCTGAGGTGGCCAGTTATCCCACCATAAGACACCCCCATCATGCCTTATTGCTTAAATAGGTGTCTATTAATGGTGTTCCTTTAAACACTTCATGAATGACTATATGCAGTATGTGCAAAAGTTGCATAATAATTGAATGTCTGCACCTCTATCTAGTTGCCCTTCTTCCAATCACTGTGCAATCATGTCTTCAGGAATGAGATCTCTACACTATGGCAGTATTAGGACAATGGAATGTACAATGACACACAGTACTATACATTCAGTAATGCTAATTCATGCTTACTGTGTTGCAAAATGTGTTCAAGAAAGCACAACATTTTAAAGTTGACTACTTAAGGCACCATGGATCCCCCACATGACAGAGATATACAGATGTACCCTATTTCACTCCTACAGTACAGCACTGTTACTCTCCATACCCATTGTCTGTGTCTTAGCACCAGTTGAGTGTGGGCCTCTAATGGTATGGTGTTACTCAGACATTGTAGCTTAATAGAGAAAGTTGTGGATACATACCATGTTGCAAAAACACCATTACTACAGCACTGTGAGATCTCTTAACATGTCATTAGATCTGTGAACCTTATACAAGACAGTTCAAAAAATTAAAGTATAACAGTATGTATGACACATATCACACATAATACAATGGTCTGCGAAAATCGTGCAACCTAATTGGTCAAAAATGCCACATGACTATCGGTAAATCCTGGATTACCCACGACTGAGGAAATGCACAAATGAAACAACATAATTAAACACATTTTGCACATGGCCCCATTGTATTATCTCAGTAAGAAACTACACGGTGTGGGTTATTGGGAGTTTACCCACGTCTTGTGTGGTAAACTCACTCGGCTGCACCTTGTGACATACGACACAAGGTGTGGGTGGACCCCAAAGAATCCACACTCTGTCGTGCCTTATTCCTTAATAAAAAGACAGTAACTGCAGTTCAACAGTCAATTTGAGATCAATCAAGATTAATAAAAAAACATTGTATACTCCATTGCTCTGCATACTTGGACATCCACTATTCTGTATGTGATTGAACTTCTTGTAGATAGATATATACAAAAACATATGATATTGATAAAACCCACACAGGTCAGCAGCAGACAGACACTACTAAGACGATTGACCATATAAACATATAGGGCTGGATATTCAAAGGGGTTGCACCTGGCAAAACCCACTGATGCGCCCCAGGGCAATATTGAGATGGGGATTTTGCACTGCACAAATCCCGATGCACCAGGGCACATCTGTAATGTATGTGACGCAAGTGTGGGGGGGCATGCCCATGCATATTCGGCACATCCCAATATTCAACATGGGATGTGCGACGCATATACTGGCACTGCCCCTACATGCACAAATTTGAGCCCAAAAAAAGGAGCAAGGGCTGGACACCTACAGGTGAGCTGCCATATTGGAAGTCGCAACATGGCAGCCACCAGCTGTGGGTGGCTACCCGAGCTCCAGAGACATGATCTTTCAGCATCGTGCCCCCCCCACCTGATCACAGGCTCTGTAACAGTAAATCTCCCTAGTGGTCCAGTGGACCAGTCCCAGCCCGATCATGGTCTTATGTATAAGAAGAATAACATAAATCTATCCCTGGTGGTCCAGTGGACCATATCCAGCCAGATCGAGGGCTTAGTATAAATAATTCTATCCCTGTGGCCCAGTGGACCAAATCCAGCCTGATCGTGGGCTTCTGTATAATACATAAAGAAATGACACACATGTAACCCTGGTGGTCCAGTGGACCCGCTGCCAAGCCCAATCACGGACACTGCTGAAGAGACATCCCTAGTGGTCTAGCAGTACCCCCCTCCCCACCTGCCCACTCAGACCCACCACCCCGCACCCCCCCCATCAGCGGCAGGTGGCAGTTCCCACCGAAGCCACCCGCCACCTGCCGACTGACAGCATGCAGTACAGCTGCACACCCATTGTCTGCTGGGCATGGGCCAATGGTGTATACCGTACTGTACCACATAGTCCCAATATGTGAATGAACCGGGGAGGGGTGTGTGGTGGTGGGTATGAGAGGGAGGTGGTACCACCAGGATAGATTTATTTTATTCATATTATACAGAAGCCCATGATCAGGCTGGGAGTGGTCCACTGGACCACCAAGGATAGATCTATTTTATGTGTATTTTACAAAGCCCGCAATTGGGCATTGGGGTGCTTTGCCACCGAGGGGCAGGGGGCATTGGTCCCCAAAGGCTGCAGCCTGGCAGGGCACCAGGCACAAGTCACTGGGGAGCTATGCACCCACATCCAAATGGGGCCATAATGACATGCAAATGGCCCCGTTTGCACCTTGCATGCATTATGGCCCCTTTTGCATATCCACCGCTGAGTGTTGCGGTTCTTGAACTTTTTGCAACTGCACTTGCACTGCTGCATCCCCATGATCCTCTCTTGCCACTTGTGCCACTGCACCATGTACAATGCGGGCAACCACAGTGCCATATTCAATGGTGCTCAGTAACTGGAGCAGACAGTCTTTGAGGGACAATGTGTTGTGGACTGGTGTCGGGTGTGAGCTCTCGCTAAGTGACAAAAAAAATGGAGGATATTTGAAAATGGAATAAGGGGGTTATAGCCAATTACAGAGCAGACTAGGCAGAAGGATTCTGTTGATGGGGCTGGTACTTTTAATAGCCGGGCATCTGTTGTCTGATAGATGCCCAGCTAGAGAAGTACCTCAGCCAATCAGAAGCCTCAAATACTTTTACCCATTTTCTAAAGCAATGATATCCATCCTCTGCCTGCCTCTCGTTTGTTGTCATCATGTAAGAACTCATGTCCTTCAGATGCCACAGTCACCGGTACACATTACCCCCTAAATCCATACTAATGTTCTGTATAGTAATTTGTGCGTGAATACTATTATGAAGATCTACAAATCATCAGCATGCCTTCCACTACCTTGTAGCTGTACATAAATAATACTGAACTTAATATATTAAATGATCACATATATAATAGCATCCATCATTGCTAATCAGTACAGTGTCCACCCTGTACTACTTTTTAAAAAGAAACTCAGAAACATGATAACAACTATTTATGTTCCTCAGCTGGAGGCCCAGCTGGACCTGCAGCTGTTGAAAGATGACCTGCTGCTGAAGATTCGGGTGTTTCCTCCACAGAGGGCTCTATCTCCACTATCTCAACACCCTCTGTGGAGTCTTCTCCTCCAGCAGCACCCTCTCTTGATGGTTTGTCCTCTGTTAAAACATTGTAAAACAAAACAATTTACTCATCTGTGAATATTAGTATGAGTATATATATATATATATATATATGCATCTAACCACTACCACTTGCACAATATTCTGTATGTTGACAGGTACGATAGTATGTAGTGCTGAATTCATTACAGTATATACATCTGTTTTGTAAATCAGTACTGTAACTTGAATTATTAGCTCACATATACAGTTATGTTCTCTTGAATATATACATTCTGACAGTCTCTTATTTCCAAGAAATACCTTGACAGCTCTATACTAATCATAGTACCAAACACATAAATAAACAAAACTTCTGAAAACACTTTCTTATGAAATATATCTCTTACTACATAATACTGTATAAATAAATGTTTTTCATTTATTTTCTTCTGAACAGAACACATACTCATACATATACCACAGAATACGAACATACGAAATTTGCCAGCAGATAAAGGCCTAGAGGTCTATTAAATCTGCTCGAATGTGCAGCTAGCACCCCTTATTCTGCAGCTGCCACTCCCTTCCACCCTTCCCCTTCATTAACCCTCCCCCTTGTCCTGTCCCATCCTCATTTGAAGCAGTCCACTGTTCTGCTGCATACCACTTCAGCAGGTAACGCATTCCACCCAGCCACCACCCTCTCTGTAAAAAAGTGTCTCCTCATCTCCCTCCTGAACCTTCCTCGCTCCAGTCTCATATCATGGCCCCTGGTGTCCCTCCCCTCCCTTACTTTGAACAGCCCCTCTGTACCTGTCTTGTTTATTCCTTTCATGTATTTAAAGGTTTCAATCATGTCACCCCTGTCTCTCCTCTCCTCCAGTGAGTACATGTTCAACTCCTTCAACCTCCTCTCGTATGATAAGTCCCCCAGCCCCTTGATCATCTTTGTTGCTCTGCGCTGCACCACCTCCAGTAACTTAATGTCCTCTCAGATACGGGATGCCAGTACTGCACGAGTACTCCAGGTGTGGTCTAATCCAATGACCTATACAGTGGCAGAATCACCCTTCCTCCTCGAGGATATACCCTTGCAATACAACCCAGAATTTTGTTGGCCTTGCAGCTGCCTTCCTACATTATGCCAAGTTGTTCATTGACCCTGTAATGAGCACACCCAGATCCTTCTCCTCCTCTGTCTGGGCTAGCTGCACTCCCCAGCTGGTAACTCCTCCTTGGGTTCTTCATCCCAAAATGCAGCACCTTGCACTTTTTGGCATTAAAGCCCAGTTGCCAGGTGTCTGACCAGGTTTCAAGCTTTGCCAGATCATCCTGCAACCCCTACCATCCCCCTAGGTCATCCACCACTGCGCCTACCTTGGTATCATCAGCAAACAGACTGATCTTGCTCTTGATGTCCCATGATATGTCTGCAATGAATATCTCAAACAACACTGGTCCCAACACCGAGCCCTGTGGAACACCGCTCATCACTGCCCTTGGGTGTGAGAGCTCCCCACCCACCACCACCCTCTGTTGCCTTCCCTGCAGCCAGTTTCCTACCCATCTCACCAGTTTTGCACCCGCCCCTGTGCCTACTAACTTCCTTCCCAGCCTTCCATGTGGCACTGAGTCGAATGCCTTACTGAAGTCCAAATACAGGACATCCACTGCATGGCCCCTGTCCAGTTGTCTAGTTACCCAGTCATAGAACTTGACCAGGTTGGTTTGGCAGGATCTGCCATGTATGAAGCCATGCTGTCTGCTGTCCTGTAGTCCTTTGGCCTCTAGGAGGGCCACCAGCCTCTCCTTCAGGATAGTCTCCATTAGCTTACCCACGATGGATGTAAGGCTCACTGGTCTGTAGTTTCCCGGTTCATCCTTGGGGCCACTCTTGTGGAGGGGCACCACAGAGCCATCCTCCAGTCCTGAGGTACACACCCCAATGTAGTGAGGCATTGAATAGGTCTGCCAAAGGTCCTGCAAGGACCTCTGCCAGCTCCTTCAGTACCCTGGGGTGGATGCCATCTGGGCCTGGCGCCTTGTCCACCCTCAGTGCCTTCAAACCCTCTCAAACTCTGCTCTCCATGATTTCCCCATCTGTCACCACTTCCCACCCTGCTTCTGCCATTTCTCCCACCTTGGGTGTCACCCCCTCTTCTCTTTAGTAAATACTGAGTAGAAGTACTCATTTAGTGCTTCCGCCTTATCGCACTCTGCTTCCACCCAACCCCCCTCCTTCCTAATCCTTACTATGTGGTCCTTACAGCTCCTTTTCTCCCTGATGTACTTAAAGAAGTCCTTCTCTCCCTTCTTAATGCCTTGTGCCAGCCTGAGTTCCATAGATGCTTTGGCTCCCCTTACTGCCCTTGTCACCTCCTTGAATTCTGTCAAGTACTCCTCCCTGTCCTCCCCCCTCCCTGTTTTCTTGTACTTTCTAAAGGCAGCTCTTTTCCTCCTTACCTTTTCCATGACCTCCTTGATCAACCAAATCGGTTTCTTAGCCCTAGCCTTCTTGCTCTGGGCTTTGCAGCAGGTTTTTGTTGCTCCACTATCCCCAGCTTTATGAGCTCCCACCTCTGGTTAGTGTCCATACTAGATTGAATTCTGGCCAGGTACCCTTTACCACTTCCCCCATCCTCCCAAAGTCAGCCCTCCTGAAGTCCAGCACTATTGTGCCAGATTCCACTCCTTCCTTGCCCATATCCAATGTGAGCCATACTGAGTGGTGGTCACTCCTGACAGCGGTTCCTCCACTGTAAGTTCTCTCACAAAGTCCCCATTTTCCAGCACAAGGTCAAGGGTATTCCCTAACCTGGTTGGTTCACTGACCATTTGCAGCAGGAAGCTGTCCTGGAAGGCATCCAGCAGTACCTGCTCCCTTCTGTTCCTGGTTGTTGGGGTGCTCCAGTCCACGCCTGGCATGTTGAAGTCCCCCACAATCACCACACTACCCTTCTCGCAGGTCCTCCTGATCTGTCCCGCTAGTTCCCTGTCTAACTCCTCCGTCTGAGATGGTGGCCTGTACACCACTCCCATTCTAAGAATCCTATTCTTGGAATCCTGAATTTGCATCCAAAGTGACTCCTTACTACCCTCCTCCCCTTCCTCCCTTACAAACTTCAGTCCTTCCTTCACATATAGTGCCACCCCCCTCCTTTCCCAATCACCCTGTCCCTACGAAATAACCTGTACCCTGGTACAGACAGGTCCAACTCATTGTATTGGGTGGCCCATGTTTCCATGATGGCTGCAATGTCTACCTCTCCCTCAGCCATGAGAACCTGTAACTCTGCAGTTTTCCTCCCAAGGCTCCTAGCATTAAGGGTAACCACCTTCCACCCTTTCCCCCCCTCCCATCCTGCCCTCCTTTCCTAGCATCACCAACAGTACTTGCCATTTGTATTTTGTCACTGTTATGGGGGTAAGCTCATATGGTTTCTCAACCTGTGGTCTCTGCATATTCCTTCCCCAACTGCCACCCCACTCCTAGTTTAAATTCTCAACTTCCTCTATGTACCTCCATCCTCTGTTTCAACACTTTCTTTCCTTCCTCACTCAAGTGTAGTCTGTCCTGGCATAGAGACTACTGTCCTCCCAGGTCCCTCCCCCCCCCCCCAACAGCCCATACCTTAGCACAACACCAGGTTCTTAGCCATCCGTTAAATTCTCTATTCTCAGTTTTCTTGTTGTGTTTGCCTTTGGCACCGGAAGTATCTCTGAAAAAGTTACTGATCTTCCTTCCCCTCACATAATTGTGCTAGTTCTCAAACCTCCTCTGACTGTATCTACTGTCTTGTCAGCCAGGTCATTTGTCCCAAGATGTATAATTAAATGAGGCTTGTCCCTACCCCTTCTAGCATATTTCAGAACAGACTGTCCCACCCTTTCCGCTGTCATTCCTGGCATGGCCTCCACCCAAATGCGACTATGCCTCTCCCTTGTTGCCCTACCTAACTTCTTTAGTATTGAGTCCCCAGCACTAAGATTCCACCACTCTTACTCCCTGCTTGCTTCCATTCATCTCCTCTCTCATTTCCAGCTCCTCTTCTTCCTCCTGCACATTATTTCCCTTTACCCCTGTTGCAATTCTCCCAGCAGAACTTCCCCGCCTCCAGTTTGATCCAGGCATTTATCAATTACCTCTAATTTCATCATTTCTCATCTACCTTCTTCCTCTCTAGCAGTGCACAACTATTTTCTGAAGACCCTTCACAAATGCCCGCTCCCTCTCTCTTCATAGTAACCTGTTCTCTCCTTTCCACTCCATGACTTTTGCCACTTCTTCGCCTCCCCTCACAAGTCCCTATCTCCTCCTTCCATTTGTCTTTTGTCTCCTGACCTGGTTTCCCCGGCAATTGTTCTTCCTGGCCTGGGCCCCTTTGTCTCTGCTTCCCTTCTTCTGACCCTCTCCTCACCACTGTTGGCTTAAATGTACAAATCAGTCCTATCACAGCTCTCAATACTAGAATGTCATTAGTTTGGACCACAAAACGATCAATTTACACAGGTAGCGAACATTCTACACAAAAGAATATTTCTAAAATGTATACATAGCAAAAGAAATGAGAAATTGTAGTCTATCACATAGACAATATGCTCCATCCACAGAGCACTGTAAGAGAACACAATCTAGTAAAACATTGATTGTCTGTCCCACAGAATATGGTACATATCCATCCCAAAATGACTATATTATAACTGGTAACTACATAGATAATATTGCATGTGTAACTGTGCACAACTACTATGCTCTGCCACACAGGAGTTCAGATTACCTGTGACGTTGAAAACAAATCTAAAGACATCCACGGGAAAGAGAATTCTGAGGTTACAGAACATAGAGCTTGCGCATAAACTTCCTCATCCTGTATTTTCCACACTACGTACTAGTACTATGTAAAATGTGTTTTGTTTTCCTGTCTCTTTTTCTTACAATAAAACTCACTTGATACATTTCTACAGATTTTATTAAATTGTCACCACAGAATGAAATAGAAAGAGTCAGCAACATGTCAGAATTGTGAGTGGCTGTGCTCCAGTAGTAATACCAGTACTATACCAGAACAACACTATGTCATCACTAGTACAAGAGAACAACCATATACCAGCCATGTAATTTAATGCATAACAACATCCCATGATACACTATATTAACGTGAATGTATGTATACCTTCAGTAGCCACCATCTATAACACCGTGAAAATTAGGAATAACATGTATAGTGTATCATGAAACACTGTTCTTGCTAGAAAGTGCTCAATCTGAAGATTTTGTTTTTAATAACATGATACTACAAGATAGTTAAATAAATTACTTCAACAGTCAGCTACACACAGTATTCTCTTAGCATATGACACACATACTACGCATTGACTTCAAATACACTCGTCAGTACATTATTGAAACTCACCAGCAGAGTCGAGCACCAGCAGCTGCTGGACTACAGCCCCTCATGCCGCACCTTCCAGGAGTGGTTGCAGGTGGACATGATGGGAAGATGCAGGTTCCGTTGGTATTGTGGTTGAGTGAGAATAAATAAAATGAACATGATTTTTAAACATTTCAGCATTAAGATCAATATCATTGTATTGTTTTTTTTTACTTTGATTTGCAGAATTACTTTTTGCCACTTCTTTTTGATATCCTCAGTATCAAGTTATTTGCATACTGATGATTAGATCCAGACTACAAACCTATGGTCTATGCCTATAGTACCACTTTCCAACTCTAGCACCAGACAGTTACCATATAATGAGTGGGCCAGACAAAGTACTCTACTGATCTTCTAAAACTGCAAATATATTTTTACTGTCCTGTCTTGCCCTGTGACAACCCTCATTACATAGTAACATTTAAGATATGCATCCAGAGATGTGACATGATGACACAAATCTCCTCTAGTATACAACACGTAATACCCAAGTCAGTTTTTTTAATAATGCAACAAATTTCTATATTTGTAAGTACTAACACCCTTAGCTTGCAATCTGACCATGAACACTATGAAAAACATACAGCACAGTTCAGACTGTGTCTTACCTTAGTCCTCTAATACATACCCTAAACAGAAGTTACATATGTGACTGTATTTTGAAATAATATTTTGAGAGCATTTAAATGTTGATATATGTCATGTTTTCAACATTTCATACGTTACCATAGTGCTAGTCAATTCTCATTATGTGCTTTAAAGGAACCAGACAAATGTTTCCCTTCCCTCTTAGTTGAAATACAGTATAACTACAACTATAGTCTTCAGTTCATGATTACTGAACTGAACTTGTGATCAATCATTTCATAACATATGAAAACTTTCAGAAGTATCATAAAACTTACCATATGCTGTATATTTACATGAAAACAATTACAAACATAAACTCACAGGTATGATGACGATCTCCAAATTCTGGTTTCCCTGCATTCTCCCACATAGCATGTGCTATACCATACCACTCCCGGACACTCCTTCTCATATCACCCGCTGCTGCCTTTGCCTTAAAAAAAGTCTGGCAGTTGATTTTCCACTTCCTACAACACTCATCTGGAGATCTTGTTATGTCCTGTCTCCCCAAGGCGCGACTAACCTAAACAAAACACAAAACAAAACAAAAAGAAAAGTATTCTCAGTGGTTTTCATAATAGAACAATAATAACTTTACTAAGACCACAACATCACCAGTAATTCACAAACTCTAACAATATGGAGTCAGATGCACAGAATAACGCATAATAGGATCAGTTGCAGTGGCATAATGCCACACATCTGGGGGAGCGTGGGAAATCGTGCACAAGGGCAAAGACCAACTGCATCCAATGACCAGTTGTACCATTTTCCCAGGACAAGAGACAACCTTTACTCCATTTTTTTCACAGAACACAATACCCTGTAGTTATATACTGAATAAAAACATTTTCCTAACAAATTTTTTTATTAATATCAAAAATATTTTGTTTTTGTTTTTTAAAGGACATCCTCCATCTATTCATCTACATCTGATCACAGTGCTGGCAGTAAACATGTGGCATTATACTTCAATTACATCATGTGTCTAGTGCTAAAGTTAACAATGAAAGTTAAAGATTCCTAATCTGAATTGCATCATCACAGCACAATGTATTAGGATTGGTATTGTTAAGAAAACAAATCTCTCTCACTGTTACTCAATGCTTCTTTGACTAGTTACAGTGTTCTACATACCACACTACACTGCTCAAAGTGAAATAGTTCTGTATTATTTTTCACAAGTCTATAAACTAAAAGTTTTTAGCCATACCATTAATGTAAACACTTCAACTACTTCTTTACAAACTAATATTGTGTGAACATCCAGTAAGTAAGCACAATAATACCCTACAAATGCAGCATCATTACCAATATAATTAAGCCCAGTACATATAATGGCCTACACCTGTTATCTCAGCTCTCATTACACTACCGAACATCCCAATATTTGCCAATAAAGGGCACACTATCAGTTGTCATTGATCACATCTATACCAGTGAAAACAATATTGAACTCTTAACCAAATAAAAGACCTACCTTGCCCCAAGTGTGTGTCAGACTATGGTTAGTCGCACGCATGATGATACATGCATTTGCATGCTCCCTAACAGCCTGTACAAGGCCCAGTACCTCTCTATCACTCCAGGATTTTGGCATTGTGTATCTATAATAAAAAAAAAGACAAGAAGACATATCAGAAAAAATAATTAGGCCGGCCCGGTGGCACTGAGGGTTGAGGCGCTGGACGCCACACCTCGCACTACGTCGGCGACCCGGGTTCAGGGATGAACTCAGGTGGCTGGAGGTCGGCAGGGGGGAGAGAAGTTCAAGCGTCCCAATGGATGCTCTCCTCTCTCAGGGGTGGAAACCAAGAACGCATCTGCATTCTGCATCACCCTTCACAGCCGGTGGAAGCACCGACAACTGAAGGGGATGGAGGCGGCTCCGTTCATCGGAGCCGGGGAGGGGGGACATCGGCGGCGCATGAGAGGTCTGGCGTGTGTCAGCACACCTCCTCTCAGGATGTACCTCCTAGCACTGGACGTCCCAGGGGGCAGGGGAAACCTGGGGAGAAAATGAGAAAATCCCCCCCCCCAGCGGCCCTAGATGATAGCCTCTCAGGTACCATCCGGGCCACCAAAGAGGGACAGACCCCAATGTGCAGGAGGAGGAAGGAGGCACTCTAGGGGCAGATCCCACCGGAGGTGGTACGGAGGTGGAGAGGAAGGAAGGAGTGGGCCCCGGGGGCAGACAAAGGAGGGTAAAAGGGAAAGTCAAAAAAAAAAGAAAAAATAATTAGATGTAACATTAATAGTGCTGTATCTCACACCTGTTTCTGTTTGTTAACACTCAAAAGGATACATGTGTAATAACCAATACATTTTGAAGTTACAATGACTGTATTATTCAAACAAATTAATGCACCCCCAAGATCAACAAAACAGTATAGTAATCAAATAGTGACAGCTGCATTCAGAGCTGCTTTAGTATCTCCTTTTAAATTATGTAAGTTCTATCATTCATATACTGACTACACACTGACATAGGGCAGGCCAAACAGCTGTGCACCATGGACACATAGTGAAGATACTTCCCACTATTCCCTACACAACAGAAACAGTCCTACAAGCAAGTATTAATAATCGACACGGTGGACAGTATTGGGGAATACCACACCACCAGGGGTGTAATTAGGCCCAGCTGACCACCCTGTAGGGTACCATTGCACTTACAAAATGGTAACTGTGTGAAATGCATTAAAAATATATATGTTAGTAAGTTTTCATAGTGAATTTTTTATTTACTTGTATGTAAATAAAGTAATCCCTCCACCTGTTTTTTTGTTCTCTTCTGCACATCCTGTTTTCACTCACAACCCCTCCTCAGCTGCAACACACACAGACACAGTATTGAGACTTTTTTCAATTTTTTGGGGGCAGGCGGTAGCAGGCTGTCAGCAACATCAGAGGTCATCATGGTTACACTCACTCCCCCCCCCCACACAGAGACACAAGCAGTATTCCAGTTTTACAATATTTTTTTGCACTCCTTTTAAGGTTTGTTTCTTTGCAGCTATTGGACAGCTAGTAGTGAGCAGTCAACGAGGTGCCTGAAACTTAACAAGACGTTACTAGAACATGAGACTTTGTAAATGAGCAACCAAGGGTGAAAGTCACAGGAGTTGCAAAAAGAAAATTCTGCACTACAGAGACCAAGGAACCAAAGCTAGAAGTAAGAAATCTCAATTTTTGAATATGCACACTTGCATGGCACTTGGGGGAAGGTGGCACATTTCATAGTACGGATGTTAGCGACCTCAGCTACTGACATTCAAAAAATGGCGCCACATCAGTAGGTCAGTTCAGGGTGCCCAAACATAGTCTTAGCTAATGGGGTACCTTGAATTGGCACTTCTTTCAAGGTGGGCATCTTTCATAAGGTAATCTACCCCCCCACTATAGGTATGAGCCAATCAGAGACCTTGCAGTGTATACTTCATTTTCTAAAAGCTCAATAAGCAGATGGTGGACAACACAATGGGGCCTCATAGAATACATCCTAGGATACTAAATCATTATTCACTTTAGTATCAGTGTAGTAACCTGCTGAACATACAGCTAATACAAAAAAGAACAATACTTACTTTACAGTAGCGTATATCAAAAAGGTGTGAAGCTGTATATGTATCTGTTGAAAGAAATACAGAAAACATATTACAGAACTGTCTTACAACATACTCATTTTTAACAACAAAAAACAATTACTTAGTTACCCAGGGAATACATCTCTACCACTACAGTAGATAGTACATCAATAGCATACATACGTGAATGTCATAACCCTCCCCTTTCTTTGCAGTTCACCTTTACAAACACACAGAATGTTCTCATCCATACTCAGACAATATATCCTCCCCTTACAACCAAGCATACTCAATCCTCACTAGAAAGTGATATCCCCCAAAATGTAAAATACTAACAGTTCACATACCCCACATCACATGAAGACATTTCACAAAAAAATACCATTTGCACAGCAACACCCAACCAATATGTCATTTAAGCCCCCCAAAAAACACATATTACATCCCAAGTACAAATGAACATCTCAATCAACTGATAATGATTATTATAAGACCTGCATGCTAGAAATACCACAGAGTCTATTTTGCCCACAAACTCACACTCCAACATACAGACAATAATGTGCATGATGCAAAAATTTCTATTTTTTGACCATTTAGATTGGCTCTAAAAAGAGCCATTTTTGTCAGTGCCTATGTGATGTGCTTGAGAGGTACACTTGTACAGGTACACAATTACAGAACTGTAAGGATGCCATCTCGAAGATCCCCAACAAAATTGTTATTACCTGTGTTAGAGAGATGCACACCATCTTTTAGATGCAGCCAATATTTGTCATACGTAATTTGGGGGTGATGAATGGTATGCATTCCCATAACATGAAGGAATCCAGATATTTGTATGTTCACCTTCCTGCATGATCTTTCAAGTGCAGGACAGTAATCCTCACCTTTCTAGACCATGCACTGTGTAATGTCTGAATACAGAATTTTATAAGCTGGTAACATACTGATAAGATGCTGCAAGTCAGACTGTGCAGCTTCTATTAAATCAATTGCCCTTTTGTTCCCCAAATCATTACCTCCAAGATGGATAAGGAGTATGTCTGGTTGTGGGTGTGTCTCCAACAAGTGGTACATGGTAGGCATGAGCTGCTCCTACCTCATGCCACCTTCCCAAACCAAGACAATGAGCACCCAGGTTGGTGTAAGTCATTGCAAAAATGACTACCTCTACTGAACACTGCTGCCCTTCTCACCAAACATGATCCCACTATCCATACAGTCAATGCTGATTTTTCTGCCATGCTGTGTGAGAAATCTCAAAAACTCAGATGAAGAAATATCAGAATTGTGTCTGTCTGACTACCAAGCACTACAAAATCTAATCAGCAGAATGACCAGTATTCACTTGTATCATAAAGATCAATACAGTCAAAACAATAACAAGTAATAACCTGATCCCAGATTGTCTCATACAGCCTAAAAGATCTAGCTATGTATGCAAAGCCTCTTTCTATTGCCATTTTGTTTATTAAACAGTCTTTTTGTTTTGGTGGGAGAATACTGACTGCTCATTGGGCACACTTCATGACTTGCCAACAACACCTATTTTCATTAGTCAAACTTCATGGCCATTATGGTCTGTGAAAGTAAATTCCCTCTCTTTCTCAGCCAGCAGCTTGAGTGATAAGTTAAAGCATAGCTATGTACTTCACAGACATAACCTGCAACAGTTTAAAAGTCTACTATGTTAATTATCCTGCTATACTTTCATTACCACTGTACAAATGAACTGCTTAGTATGTATCTACAAAGAATTAGAGCTATTAAATATGATAAATAAAAATATGTTTAAATGTGTGTGTTATAACAATGGCAAATCACTAGCATATTATCATAGACAGTGCACAATATCTTTCCCAGATAGGATTGAACATCTGTTAAAATACACACATATTTCACCAAACTGTGCTAATATTATCACATAATCAACCAATTATCAAAAAACTACATAAACACTAAAATGGAGTGCATCTGATCCATAGAATAACTGTAAACTGTTCCAAAATGGTTACAGACAAATGAGAAACTTGAACAGGAAATAGGAAACCTGGACTAGTATTATCAGAAATTTATAGTAATTCTCAGACTAACACCATTGAAAAAAGTCACAATCAACAGCAAAAAAGAGTATTACAAAATATTAAAATGTTATAAATCACATCAAACATAGCAATGCAGTGCCAAAATTAAGTAGATTTTTCTGCCATGCTGTGTGAGACACAGTGCTTCTCAAGTTCTCGAGAACTAAAATTCCCAATCCAGATAACTAAATAGCTCATAAAAAACAATGTTTGATAGTTGTTAGAAGATAACTTACTATTTGCACTTAGAGAAGCTGCTGCTCAAACAGTCTGTTCAAAATGGCCCCAAACTGTTATTCTTTGATTCTATTGGCTCAGGAAAGTCATATGACAAAGTTAGCCATTTCTTTGATCACGAGCATGCAGGTTCTTTGATTGCAACTCACATTGTTCATGAGGATTGACTGCGAGCGTGCAAAATCTTTAATCACAAGAATAACACAAGACTTTGTTGTCAGAGTGTCTCTGGTTATAAAAAACACTAGATTCAATAATTTTGCAACACAGTAAATACCCCAGGGCATTTCTAGCACTTATAACTAAGAAATATAGTGTAAATATTTATTTTTTAAAGGTTTGCAAATAATTCCAGCATTTTTATGATCTTTGATCACAAGCATGCAAATTCTTTGACTGTGACTCACTTTGACCGTGTGGATTGTTCGCGACCCTCAAAATCTTTGATCACGAGAATAATGTGAGACTTCATTGTCAAAGTGTCTCTGGTTGTAAAAAACACTAGATTCAATACTTTTTCAACAGAGTCACACTCCTAGGCATTTCTAGTACTTATAACTAATTAATTTAATGTAAATATTAATGTTTTCACATTTAGCAAAATGTTCCCGCATTTTCACATTCTTTGATGTCGAGCGTGCAAATTCTTTGATCGGGACTTGCTTTGACCCTGAGGATCATCCATGAGTTGACAATTTCTTTGAGCATGAGAAAAACTCAAGATTTCAGGAATTAAAGACGAGTACTTGTAAAAAACTCAGTTTTTTAAATACATTCTCACTACACCATATGCACACGTCTATTAATACATTAGAAGTTATGCCTACCATGTTAACCAAGCTAAACAAGCATCTATTATTATTTAATATTATTTGCATGTTCTTTGTTTGCGAGAGTGCAAATTCTTTGATCGCGACTGTCTTTGATCGCAAGGATCGTTCGTGAGACAACAAATTCTTTGATCGTGACAATAAATGTCAAATTATCAATTTTCAACTCATGTAACTTTCTATAGCTTCAGTTTCCCACACAATTTACATCACATTAATATAAATATGTCATCACAACAAGCAAGAAACCTAAGAGAATACCTTCAACACAACATTAATAACACCATTAGCACCTTCACACACAGTGATACCGGTATCATTATCACCACTGAGCAACAGTACCCTGGCTATCCTGTCATAATTACATGTCAACATAAGTGTCTCGAAAGATGCAGCAACTAACATTTAACAATTGTGTAACTTTTAACTTGGTAGTACCCAAGTGTGTGCACCACTGCCCTCGCCACACATAATCTTTTTTCAAGTATTACTGTTTGACAATCTGACCCAATATTCAATCACACTGTGGTGCACAGAATCACTGAATCTTGTCACACAGAGTGATACAAATCTTAGCATTAAAAAATAGATTTTTTGTAAGTGTACTATGCTGTCAATTCCTTATGCAGTATGTGTTTTTAATTAGTTTATGGTACATTTTTCTTACTACTTTATATATTCTTTCTACTTTCTTAGGAGATTACAACACAGAAGCGATTGAAGAAATACTTGAGCTCTTTCATCATGGTCATTTGCCATAAACCTAGAGCACAAAGCAAAAGAACTTGCTGTGCTGCTTGTTCATCGTCATGCCATGTAAGCACCAAAGGTAAAACCTGTCACCAGAAGAAAAAGAAAATGTCTTCTGTTCCAAGTACACATATAATTAAACATATACGTTTAAACAAAGACAAAACCTCCTCTAGTAAAACTAAAACAAGTAGACTTTCTAGAGAAACTGTGCAGATACAACGTCCAGCACTGTCATCAACAAAGCATAAATGTGCGAGACAGAAAAAAAAATTAGACGTGTGAGTTCTGCTACTGCACAAAACAGCAAGGCAAGTTTTTTCAAAAAACTTGTCCATAGAGCTAGAATCAAACGTGTGATTTCTAAAATAGTGAGACGCAATGGGAACAGACTGCGTACTAAGGTTGCATTAATGAAATTGCGCTTGAGAGCAAGATGATTTGTTAATGTGACACTAGCAATCCATTCCCAATTATGGGCTGAAATGATGTCAGCCATTGATAAATTAAGTGTAAAGATTGAGGAGATGAGAAACAAAATATTGTCTTTTGAACACTTAAATAGACAAAATATCTCTGTGGTGTTTCAAGGAGACTGGTTTCATTCAGAGCACTCAGAAGCATTCTTATGGGAAGAGACATACCATGCACACAACAGAAACATCAGTTTCACAATTGATGAACAGGGAAAAGTGCAGAATGTCTTAGCTCTATCTCATGAAACCCTTGACTTGGAGAATGATGATGAAGTTGAACAGGTTGCAAGTAATCCAAAGTCGCCAGGTAAGAAATGGGCATGTGATACCACATGTAACGTTAAATAAGAATCAATAATGTCTATTGAAACTTTACTCTCAACATTTCTAACCATCAAGAGATCTGAATGACATACACTGATTCACACCATTGACAAGTGTAAGATCTGGCCTCACAAAGGCATAATGGGTCACTCCTTTGCATGCTTAGAGAGCATGAACTGTGATAGCACATTTCATCACTTTCGTATGCTGGCAGTGCATAACTCAGGCATCTGAAAATTTGTACAAAGATTATATTGAGTGACATCTGTTATTCAAGACTACATGCAATTCCAAGCATTGCTTGATGATGGAGATGTGGAAGGACTTACAGACTTCATTAAACAGTTGCAAACAACCCATAGATTGAGGTCTAATGCTACTGTCCCTGAACAAACAAACAATGCACACATCACTGGTACAAGAAGCTCAGCTTCTGAAAGATTTTGGTTGTGATTTTGCTAAATTTGAAATTAGCAAAACACAAAAATTTGATGTAATCTGTGTATCATGCGAACGCCTGTTCTACAAACACTTATGTGTCACGATAGACCTGCAGAACATTCCATGTTGGAATGTAATGTGGGAGACGTCTTCATGCATACCTTCTCTTAAAATCTGACTTTTTTGGGGGGGCAGGACCCCGTCTGCCTTCAGGCCTGGTCATGGCCCCCGGAGACCTCCACCACCATCCACTGTTGCCAGGGTCCCACGGTCACCCCCGGCTTACCCCCCAGAGGGTGGAGCCATGGCCACCATTCCTGGTAGCCACGGGCTAGTGTCTGGTTGGGGACCCGCAATGACGGTGGTGAATTGAGGTCCTCCGGGGAGGGCTTCATCTCTACAGTGGTCCTTGCCCACCTCCTATTTTCGCCATTTTCGTTGGGGAGGCGGGGACGTGCAATGACGCCAGCGTCCACCCCACCTCCCGGAACTGTAAGCATCGGCCACTAGCATTCCCCTGGCCTCCGCCAGCGGTTCGCAGTGCGCCGACTGCTACCCTCACCCCCCCGGAGAAGGAGAGCAGTCCATGGGATGCTCTAGCCTTCTTCCCCTGGCCGGCCCTCCAACGACCTGGGTCCGTTCCCGAACCCAGGTCGCCGGTGTCGAAGGCAGAAATCCCACTGCTGCGCCGATGGGCTGGCCTTTAAAATCTGACTTTGAAGAAGTTGCAGCTGTGTCACTCTGTTCTTGTTATAACAAGATTAAGAGTGACAGTTTACCCTCCTCAGTCTGTACTTAATAAAATGGAAGTTGAACCAACTCCTGGTGAGATAGCAGTCTTGAACTTGTTTGAAAGGATTCTCATTCAGACCATGAAGCCATTTCAAACAATCATCAGGCTGAACACAAAGATGTGAGACCTGCCAAACAAAGAACTAGTACGTCTCTCAAAGGTTCTGTTATCTACTTGCCTTTACCTTTGCAAGAAAATGTCAACACTATTTCTCAGGACAATAGTGTAGTCATCTTGGTAAATGGTGTACCAACAAAGGCAAAAGCAATATGGCAGGACATAGTCAATGTTGACAAGATAAAACATGTTTTGCAATACCTAAAAGAGCACAATAGTTTTTATGCTGACATTGACATCGATGCATTTGCTGGTCTTTCTACAGATATTCTGGCGGAGAACTCTGATAAAGCAATACTGGAGAAGGTTAACATCGCAACTGTACTCAATGTCTATGAGCAATTCACCATACACCCATTGCATGGCAAAGACCCAGTAATGAATAACATTGATTTATATAAAATGAAGCAAGTGAAGGTCAATCCTGTAAGTATATGGGAGGCTACTCTAGAAGCTTGTTGTTTTCCTGATCTGTTTCCACTTGGCTCAGGTGGTCGATTAGATGAACAAGAACTTCATGTTCCAGGAGCTGAGTATAGGGCCTCATGAGTACTACATAAGGATGGCAAGTTTCAGAGAAACATTGCACACCTGTTCCACCTTCTTTGGGAAAGTGAACTTAGTGTCCTATCTGCTAGTATTGCTCATACATTGAGACTTGATAAGAATTCAACAATATGACAGCAGCATAGTTACTACAAAAGTTGTAGACCAAAGATGAAACACTGCAAGTCAGTCTTTCTTCCATTTTGTCTAACATGCGTGGTACTAAGGAATATTGGTACAGACAACACTCTGAGGTGATGTGCATGCTGAGACAGTTTGGATCAGCAACATGGCTCGTAACGCTGAGTTGTGCAGAATACTATTGGGATGATCTCCTTGATCTTCTCAGATGGGCAAACTCTGACATTGAGAACATACAAACTATAACTTTCAATGAACTATGTTCACTTGATCCAGTAACAGTTTCACATTACTTCCACCACCGGTTCCACAGTCTTTTAAAGTTCATACTGTCTAAGACAAATCCTCCTCTCGGCATTGTCCAGCACTACTTCTGGAGGGTTGAGTACCAAGCTTGTGGAGCTCCACACATACATATGTTGCTGAGGATACAAGATGCCCCATGTATTGGAGACAACGAGACAAGTGAGATTCTAAGCTTCATATTGAAGTACGTCACATGTCAGATTCCAGATGGGTATGACAGTTCAACACTTTGGGAACTGGTTCAGAAATTCCAACAACACCTGTGTGGCAAGTACTGTCATAGAAAAGTAAAGAACAAGGGTCGGAGGTACACTCAATGCCGTTTTCGCTTCCCAAGGTGAGCTTGCCTAGCTACTTCTCTGAATGATGTCTTTTCAGCCATGCAACATCACTTGAAAGCAAAGTCAACAAAGCGAGTGTATGAACTACCTCGAACAGAATCAGAAGTCTATATCAATGACTATAGCCCTTCTCTTCTGTTGATGTGGCAGGCAAACACTGATGTTCAGTTTGTTGCTGACAACTCAATGGCTCTCGTGAGGTATGTCACATCATACATCACTAAGCATGAGCAAACAAACCTGCAAGAAATGTGCGAAGAGTTGTCTAACTGTGATAAGTCAATGTCTTCTAGGCTTTGGTCACTGGGACTTAAGACTCTGTCACACCGTGAGTGTGGAGCTTATGAAGCAATGACCAACTTACAGGTGTATGTCTATATGACAAGTCAGACTCCATTCGTTTCTTGAATGCAAACCACAAGCAGAACAGACGTCATGTCCTTAAGAGCCATGAAGAGATTGAGGATCTGGCTGCTACAAGACCAACATCCACAAATATTCTCAAGAGCAACTTGACAGCTACTATCCACAGCACCACAGTGCTGTGGACAATCTGTCTCTCTTTGAAGTTCCTCAATGGTATGATTACAGGTGGGGTGGTCCTTCTGACCCAGAAAAAGGCATATATAAAATCACTGGGTTTGATGGCTCACTTGTTAAAAAGTACAAACCATGGCTAATTGACCACTGTAAACTAACCTTGAACACAACAGAAAGCAAAGAACATTATTATTTTGCTCTATTGTTTCTGTTCAAGCCTTGGAGATCAGAATCTGAATTGAAAGGATTATCTGACACATATGAACAACAGTTCATGTAAACATATCATACCTTCCAGAGTCATGTCTCTGAGATTTACATTGAGAGATTTGAAATGGAAAAAAATCAACTGGAGGAAACAAAGAAAATTCTGGATGATGACACCCCAGTAACATCACAGAAAATGGTTGATGTTGAAGGAGAAGGGACTCTTGGTGCTTCTTTTCCTCCTAATGACCCAGCTGTGCTAATGTCAGAAGTAGAGGGCACAATGCAACAAAGCATGCAGTTGTCAGAGTCAGCTATGAACATTGTTGACAACTTGAACTCACATAAAAAAGTTGTGTATCACTTTGTGATACATGCTATTCAGCACAGTACCAAGCAGTGTGTTTGTGAGGAACAGACACCAGTCAGGATGTTTGTTAGTGGTCGAAGCTATAAGCAAAGGTGTACATGACCTTAGTAATGCAGCAACACCTCTTATTGTTGCTGCTCCTACAGGATTGGCAGCTTATAACATAGGCGGTATCACACTTCATAGGTTATTCATGTTGTCAGTTGAGCATGGGAAGAGTGATGATTACAGAAAATTGTCATATGACGTTGCCTCTGAACTGAGGTCAATGTTTGACAAGATGTATTTGCTGATAATAGATGAGATCAGCATGGTTTAAAATGTTCTACTCACATATGTTCACCTACGTCTACAGGAGATACTAAGAACCAATGGTGACATACCATTTGGGGGTAAGAACATTCTTGTTCTTGGAGATCTCCTTCAACTGGCTCCTGTAAATGGCGAACATGTTTTCTGTAGTCTTTCCATTGAAACACACATCACCAGATGGAGGAAGAATGGAGCATTGTCCATACTATTCTGCCAAACCTCACTAGAGCAGCGTGCTTTCTCCTATCAGGCCCACCTCTGGATAAATGACCTCCCAATGAAATTGCAAACAAACAACAGCCTGTCTCAATTCAAAGTAGGCCTCAAACAGCACCTAATGTCAAACTCAAAATGCACCTGCTTCTCAGGCCATACTTGATAGACAGGTCTACCCGCAAGGTAACACCCAGCAGGGCTACCTTGAGAACCCTGTCTCCATTCCAGCCTAGCCAAGGGCTTAAGTAAGCTATCAGTCCTCTTTAAATGCACTTGGTACTGTCTCTCCCAAACCCCCCACACACATACACCATACTCAACAAAGCCCTCTGGAGCTGCTCCCTCCCATCACAGCCCCCCCATTTCACTATCCCCCCACCTGTTGCTCTCTGCGGTTGGTTTCAAATCCAATCCCCCTTGTTTCACTGTCACCCAGCCTCTCGCCATCTGGGATAGTGTTAAACCCTATGCAGTTACTCTGCCATAGTCTATCAATGGATTTGGAGGTTTCCAGGGGTGTGCTGCCTAGGGCAACTGATTAGAAATAGCTTAGTATTCAATTACAACTGCTCAGTTTTTTTCTCCTATTTGTCTAATTATCATGTAATCACTCTTTAATGTCTAATGATCAGGCCTCTGTAACCACTGAATATGTGTATTGTCTTATTGTCCACCAAGACGTGGAACCTTTGTAAAAGAGCTCACGCTCAAAGGTCTTTCCGAAATACTAATTAAATAATTAAGAGGCAAAGAAAACAACTGGATGCATAGGTGGAGTCAATCTGTGGGAGTTCGTCTCATATGTTGACCTCTCACAGAATATGAGACAGCAAGGTGACATGTCTTACAAAGCTTTGCTTGATGAGGTGTGCATTGGTGCACTGTCACCCACCCATGTTGAAATGCTAAGACAGCGCATGATCACTAGAAATAATACTCCTATTCAGGATGCATGTGATATCATTGCACATGTGCTGAAATCTGGGGTACATGTTGTATGTCTATTCCCAAGACTTAATTAGTGTGCAGAGTTCAATGAGATCATGAAGCAGAGAGAACAGCAACCTATTGTCACTATCCCATGCATAGATACTATAGATGGTGTTACCCTGTCTAGAACAATGGCATCAAAAATGATTGAGCATCTCAGAGAGCTCACAAGTGATGTGTCATGCACAGCTGGCTTGGAAGCTGTGCTACCACTGTATAGAAATGCATGCATCATGCTTCACAGAAACACTGACATTGAGCGAGGTCTCATGAATGGAGCCATGGGGTACATCCATGAGTTCCAGTACAAGGTGCAGAACACAGCTGTGGAATTTGTAGTTAAGTTTGACAACTGTGAAACTCCTCAGCCAATAGACAGAGTTACAGTCAAGTCAGAGCTTGTGAAAGACATATATGTGACAAGGAAACAATTTCCATTGTGTGCTGCTTATGCAGTGTCCAAACACAAGTCACAAGGGCTCAGCCTTGATAGTGCCATTGTAGATATAAGCACTGGTATATTCAAGGATGGAATGTCTTATGTTGCTTTGTCTCATGTAAGACAATTGTCAGGAGTACACATAGTGAATCTGGCAGAAAGTAAAATATGTGCTGACACAAAATGCATAGTTGAGTACAACAGATTATGTATACTGTACCAACCAAATGCTCCTTTACTATCATTTCCCAGATATGCATCGGGAACAGTTATCATGATGGACGAAGAACACAAACTAAAAAGAAAACACACTAAAACTCCACAGTTGTCACCTCAGCACTCCATTTCAGAGCACTCTCTTCATAAACATCTCACATCTCCACCTGCAAAAAAATGTATTGGGTTAACACACTGCCAATATTTGACAACAGCACAGGAGTAAACTGCTATGCAAATGCAACTATGCAAGCACTTCTCCACATCCCTGAGTTTGCTAAGGTGCTAAACTCAAGTCAGTCGACACCTCTGTCAGAAGCATTAAAGAGTCATTAGTGGTAGTCAAGACTAGTTGCCCAGTTTACAAAGCTTGATTCCTCTATGACTAACTCTTGGAAAATATGCAGGACAATCAATGTTTGCTGCCAATGCACAACAACATGTCACAGAGGTCATGATGGGAATGATAAACAGTTTAGTAGATGATGGCATTGATCTGCGTCAACACTTTAAAGTTGACTGTGTGTCCAAGTACCACATGTTTGTCATGCAGTCACAAATAATCACAAACAACTCAGGATATGCTCTGGCTGTCTGTCTATGTCCCTGAACAGAGAACTGTGAAGTTCCACAAGTTATTTGCAAATGCAGAAACTGGTTGGCTGTGCCAAAGATGTGGTCGATCTTGTATTTGCTCTCTGAGAGTTACATAGTCAAGTTCATACATAATGATGGTATTGTAATGCTTTAACTCTCAAGGCATGAAAGTCACAACACCAATTTCACACTTCATTGCTGGGAGAATTATGTTCTCAGGAACTCAGTTTGACACCCATGCAATAATCTTGCATCACGGCCTATCCATTCACTCTGGATACTATGTCACTTGGTGAAGGTTCAAAAAGGGATGGGTGGAGTGCAATGATACAGTATGCACTCTGAAAGAAAGACTCCCAAGGAATCTGAAAGATGCATTTGTCATAATTCTTCATTGCACCAATGTTGCACAATGCCATCTAATCACAGCATCTCACTAAACCAGCATCTTTGCAACAATAATATTCCATGTGCATATTCCATCCAGATATAATTGTTTACCACCAATGTACACATGTATTTTCCTTTAATAGAATAAGTTACACCTTCATCAGAAACTACTGGAGTGTAAAACCACCCATGGCGACCTATGCGTTCTAGTTGTTGCACAAAATCACCACAGCCCATGTTAATTGCTCTGATTTCTCTGCCATTGCAGAAGACACCACAACAGTACAGCAATGCAGCTACCTGTGGTAGACAATGACTTGTTTATCACACTGCTATCCTCATACATTGGATACAAAACAACACTGTTTTCATCATTCATTGCAATGCAATTTTCAAAAGCATATTGTGATATTCAGCATTTGTAAGTTTGATATTCTCACTACAAAAACTGCATTGTTACTGTTCAAGTAGACTTAAGGGTATTGAACTGTAATCAATAAACAGTCAGTTAGTCATGTCTTTTTGCAGATGCCTTACTCAACTTTGCATGTCTCAGCACATATTACTGTGTATTCAATTATTTCACAGTACAACCTTACATGGCAAAGACAAATTCACTAACTTATTTAAATGCTTATCAGAGATGCAACTACTGTTCTCCACATACTGTGTTGAGAACTCTACTTGTTTCAACAATACACAGCAGGTTAAGTTCTCAGTTCTTTTCCTGTTGTTGTCTACATTCTTGACCTTGACTATAATACTTACTAAATTGACTTCCACCAAATCCAAGAAGACTCAAGGGTGCTGGATATTATACAATGTCAGTTAATAAGTTATGTCTTGGTAAAAGTAGTTATCACACCCACGTTAACAGCATGACTACCTACATTGTGGTGTCATCTGCTAGCACTAAACTGCAATTGTTGAAAACAATCTGATAGAATTTTCTGTCACTGTTCTTGCACTCTGAACACTGAACATGACAAACTCTACCAAAAAAATTGTGACACAGGCTTGTGTATATGTATATAATGCTGAGCTTCAAATTGCATGTATATAACTTAAATAGACTTTCACATATTTATGTTTGTTTTAAAAAAAGAAAACAGAGAAATTGAATGCATATGTTAATTATCTGTGCAGGATTATCTGTCATTGTTCTTGGACTTTCAACACTGAATATGATGAGCTATAACCAAGAAATGCAACTCAGACTTGTACATATGTATATAATACTGAGCTTCAGATTGAAAGTATATAAGTTAAATAGACTTAGAAATATTTATTTTTGTTTTAAAAAAAACAAAACAGAAAAATCACATCATTTGTTTATTTACTTTGCCAAAGGTACTCTATCCATGCATTTAATGGTATTGCATTGCATTAAGTGCTACTGTCCATATGACTCATAGTTGATTATAGAGCTGTATACATATGATCATCTGACCTACTTTCACTGTACAATACATTTCTATATATCTGTGCAGATGTGTACAACTGATAACTAAACACAAAATGTTTCAAATGATTGTCTACTTCTGCTCCACAATGCAAACAATTGGTGGGCTTTTGCTTTAACAGGATCGTCCATATTTTTGGAGGGCGGATGAGGAATTTTTCCCAGTTCCACAAATAATAAATACTTTTAAAAACTCAGTGATTTGCAGCTTAACCAACCATCTCGCCACCAGTCAAAAAAAATGGATGTGAAATGAGTATCCTCACCACACCATGACATAGTTAAATATATAACAAATGTCTGCCATCCTTCAATCTTTTTTTTACTTCTTGATATTGGTAGATCCACCTTCAAATAAATAACTGTTAGTTTAACAAAATTAGTAGTATAACATATGCAGGCATCACTAATAAAGTACAACAGTACTCAAATGAGAAATGAAAAAAATTATATCATTTAACTAAAACACAATAAATACACAACAACAAATTAAACTTCATAATGTGTCTGTTGATATCAAACTAAAGGTGTCTACTCACATGTAAAATATTCTCACCTACGTTTACACTGTTAAAATAATCTACACATGTGGTTCTCCTGTAGAAAAATGTATGAATGTGCTCATGAGAACCGCTAAATGTTTTTTACTGTCTCATGTGCACATGTGGTCAATAACTAAATGCCATTAACATTAATTAGGTGAAAAACTAACTCTATTCTAATCAGTTGCATAAAATAGCTATCAAATGTTGAAAACCACATGTAAAATAACATATTATTAGTCTCCATTCTCTCAATATCTAAGTGGTGAGTGAATGTGATAATAAAATACTATCAATAGACACATAACTAATACCACTCAGCAATAAATGCAGCAATGATAAATATTTGCTCACTACATGTTCTGTAATATTAACGCCCATATGAAACCACTTACCAAATCTATACACAATCTTAATTCTAAACGCTATATGTATGAAAAAGATACAACATGGATAAAGTTAGTGAAATACAAAGAAATAAAAGACATCCCCAAAAATGATCGCTGATATACAGTATACAATTAACTAGTTTTTTGCCCATCCCAAGAGCAACCAAACAATTCGTACTAAATATATATAAATTCTGAAATAATAAACTAATTATTAACCTTATGCTATGTCTCCTGAGTTTTATTTTAAAGCAATTACTGTTACTGAGGTGTAGTATTGATCTACATGTCTTCTATTGCACTGTGACTGCATGGCCCTGACTATGCAGAGAAAGTAGAACACTAGAAAGAGGATCTCGTGGGGGGACGCACACCTAACTCAGTGTATGGTGGTAAAGATGTCACATGGATGTAGAGTCACAATAGCATCAATTGTTGTCAAGTTATTTGTTCCATTCCCACTCACCACCTCACAGATTAAAGGAGAAATTGTGAGAATGACAGTGCACTCTGAGGATCAATCTACAATGGAGCATCTCTAGTACTGAGGCTATGACTACATCTGTGGGTCCAGTCATTGCAGATTTTTCAGGAAGGAGGTCGATTGCCCTCTCAGGCTCTATGCATACATGTGGAGGTGTTGCTTGCTGTGACTTGCTGTGTGGGCCACATATTGAGGCCAGCTCACAATGGGGGGCACTTGCAATCTGCATTGTCAGTTGTGGATGTGTGTACTGTCTATTCACAACAACTTATCATGCAGGTTCTTGCAGTGTGTGTTCCAGATTCTACATACTTGCCACATGTACCCACAATTCACTAGATTTGGTTGCATGTCAGAACACACATTGCAAGTGGGCCCCATGCCAAGCTACCCTCAATAGCTGCCACACACAACAACCAACAACAAAATCCAGTGTGTTGTAGTATGGATGGAGCATGGGTGCAGCACCACAATAGTATCAGGTGTTCTAAAGTTATTTCTTCCATTCCCAGTCACCGACTCGGGGGTTATGGAAGAATTTGTGAGTATGAGAGTGCATTCTGAGCATCATTTTGCAATACACCATCTCCAGTACTGACACTATCAGTACCTCTATGTGGGCAGTCATTGTACCCTCAATAGCTAACCCACACAACAACCAACAACAAATACAATGTGTGGTAGTAGAGATGGTGCATGGGTGCAGTGCCACAATAGCATCAGGTGTTCTCAACTTATTTGTTCCATTCCCAGTCACCAACTCGGGGGGAGTAGGGGAGAACTTACAAGGATGAGAGTGCACTCTAAGCACCATTTTGCAATGCAGCATCTCCAGTGCTAAGACTGTCACTACCTCTATAGGGGCAGTCATTGCACATTTTTAAACGAGTAGGTCGGTAGCCCTCTGTGGCTCTATCTATACATGTGGAAGTACCACTTGCTGTGATTTGCCATGTAGGAGGCACCTATTGAGGCTACCTTGCAATGGGGGGCACTTGCAATCTGCATAGTCTCTTGTGGACATGTGCACTGCCAATTGAGAACAACTTAGTATGCAGGTTCTTGCAATCTATGTTCCAGATTTGACATACTTGCCACATGCACCAACAGTTCACCAGACATGGTCGCATGTCAGAACACACATTGCAAGTGGGCCCCATGCCAAGCTACCCTCAATAGGTGCCCCACATGACAACCAACAACAAATCCAGTGTCTGGTGGTACAGATGGCTCATGGGAGCCGTGACACAATAGTATCAGGTGTCCTCAACTTCTTTGTTCCATTTCCACTTACCAACTCGGGAAGGGGGAGAAGTGACAAGGATGACAGTGCACTCTGAGCACCATTTTGCAGTGCAGCATCTCCACTACTAAAACTGTCAGTACCTCTATGGGGCAGTCATTGCACATTTTTAAATGAGTAGGTCAGTAGCCCTCTGTGGCTCTATCCATACATGTCGAAGTGCCACTTTCTGTGACTTGCAATGTGAGGGGTACCTATTGAGGCTAGCTTGCATTGGGACACTTGCAATCTGTGTAGTCTCTTGTGAATGTGTGCACTGCCTATTGACAGCAGTTTATCATGCAGGTTCTTGCAATCTGTGTTCCAGATTCAACATACTTGCCACATGCACCCACAGTTCACCAGATGTGGTTGCATGTCAGAACACACATTGCAAGTGGGCCCCATACCAAGCTACCCTCAATAGGTGCCCCACACAACAACCAACAACTCCAGTGTGTGGGGGTACAGATGGCGCATGGGAGCAGTGCCACAATAGTATCAGGTGTTCTTAAGTTATTTATTACATTCCCAGTCACCGACTCAGGGTTAGGGGAGAAGTTGTGAGTATGACAGTGCACTCTGAACATCATTTTGCAACACACCATCTCCAGTACTAACATTGTCAGTACCTCTATGTGGGCAGTCATTGTACCCTCAATAGCTAACCCACACAACAACCAACAACAAATCCAGTGTGTGGTAGTGCAGATGGTGCATGGGTGCAGTGCCACAATAGAATCAGGTGTTCTGAATTTATTTGTTCCATTGCCAGGCACCAACTCAGGGGGGTTAGGGGAGAAGTTATGAGGATGAGAGCACACTCTGAGCACCATTTTGCAATGCAGCATCTCCAGTACTAAGACTGTCACCACCTCTATGGGGTCAGTCATTGCACAATTTTAAATGAGTAAGTCAGTAGCCCTCTGTGGCTCTATCCATACATGTGGAAGTGCTACTTGCTGTGATTTGCCATGTGGTGGGCACCTTTTGAGGCTAGCTTGCAATGGGGGGGCACTTGTAATCTGCGTAGTCTCTTGGGGACATGTGCACTGCCTATTGACAACAGCTTAGCATGCAGGTTCTTGCAATCTATGTTCCAGATTTGACATAATTGCCATATGCATCCACAGTTCAACACACCTGGTTGCATGTCAGAACACACATTGCAAGTGTCCCCCATGCCAAGGTATCTTCAATAGCTGCCACACAACAACCAACAACAAATTCAGTGTGTTGTGGTGCAGATGGCGCATGGGTGCAGTCCACAATAGCATCAGGTATTCTCAACTCATTTGTTCCATTCCCAGTCACCAACTCAGGCCATAGGAGAGAAGTTGCAAGGATGACAATGCACTCTGAGCATCATTTTGTAATGCAGCATCTCCAGTACTAAGACTGTCAGTACCTCTATGGGGGCAATCATTGCAGATTTTGGAACGAGTAGGTCATAGCCCTCTGTGGCTCTATCCATGCATATAGAACTGCCACTTTCTGTGACTTGACATGTGGGTAGCACCTATTGAGGCTACCTCACAATGGGTGGCACTTGCAATCTAAGTTGTCTCTTGTGGACATGTGCACTACCTATTGGTAGCAGCCTGCATGCAGGTTCTTGCAATCTCTGTTCCAGGTTGCAACATACTTGCCACATGCACCCACAGTTCAGCAGATCTGGTTTCATGTCACAATATACATTGCAAGCGGGCCCCATGCCAAGCTTCCCTCAATAACTTCCACACGCAACAAACAACATCAACTGCCACCCCCCACATCTACTCGCACATACCCACACAGCTACCCAACCCCTGCCCCAAAACCTACAGTCACTACCCCACAGACCTACCCACACCTCAGTACCACAAATTCCCCATTGTTAAATGCTGGCATTCTGTAATTCAGCACAACTGATCTCATAACCCCCCTACCACAATGTAACAGAGGCATCATAGAAAAACCAGCAATGTGACATCTCTTTGGCACAAGTACCCAGTAATATGTCACAAACCACTTACCAGAATACCACAACTTGCAACTGGTGACATAAGTTCCTACTACACCCATTCTACTTCCCACAATGACTGTTATGCAAGCCATAAACTTTCTACCATAAGGATATATCTCTATTTTGGCAAACCACTAACTGCACCACACAATATCTCCATCCAACAAATATTCAATGACACATCAGCACCGCAATTTTCATCTACAAGACATGCTGTAAACACCCTCCAAATTTCAAGTTAAAAGACCAAACCATTTCCGAGATATTCAGTGTTAAAGATCAGTGAAATTTCCCTATCTAGTCTATTAAAAAAAATCTGGCCATCTTGTCCCTCCCTCGCAATCAAAGATGACGATCAAAGAATTAGCAGCTGCATGAACAAAGAATAAAATATTTTATAAATGAAAAAAATTGAAGAAATTGCAGTAATCCATCTCCATAGTTTGACAAAATGAAGTCACCTGAGGAAAACCCACCCTTATTTGACTACATACATCACCCATGTGCTGAGAAAACTAAATGTTTCATCCAGCCATCTCGTTCTTCTCTCACTATACATGATCACGATCAAACAATCTCATGATAAAAGAATTTGCAGACTCACAATCAAAGAAATTGCAGGGTCATGACCAAAGAATGAAAACTCTTCAAATCTTAAAAATTAAAAGAATTGTGATAAACCACCACCACCACCATGGCTCATCAGAACGAAGCCCCCCTGAATAGAACCCATCTTCCTAGTACAACCCTCAGCTGAGAAATAATAATTTTTAATACAACCATCTCATCCCTCACTCATGATGCACAATGGTGGTCAAAATATCTCACAATCAAAGAATTTTCACCCTCATGATCAAAGAAATTGCACGCTCGTGGCTAAAGAAAAAAACATTTTGAAAAGTATTTTTTCACCAATTTCAACTGAACCAATGGCATGCCTCAATAGAACAAAGCCCCCTGATCAAAACCCACCCTTATTTCTGTCCCTAGATCACCCCAGAGCTGAGATATTTGTGAAAATAGATCACAATGCAAGATTTCAAAATCATATAACTCTATGTTTTGACCAATTTGCCTCACACCAAAGGCATGCCTAGATAGATCAGACTCCCCTCAGTAAAACCCATCAAAGTTTTACTTTAGAAGTGACCCAGGCACCGAGATTTTTATATTTTTCCGATTGGAAAACTAAAAACAAAATGGTGGACCTTGCGATCAAAGAATTTTGAAAATTCTCAGGGACAAACATTCTTGAACCATGAGGCTGCAAATTCTTTGACTGCCAGGTGGGACAAGATGGCCAGAACACCATTCTTTGTTCGCAAGATATACATATACATTTTCTCATTGACTTATAATGGGAACTTAAAAGTGGCATAACTTTTGAATGCCTTAATATTTTTTCACCAAATGAAAAGCGGCATGTTTGGCCACCAAAGTTCTTTCAAGTGAGCCATCTTTCCGAGCAGCACACCACATGACGGCCATGCAGGACCACATTCAGAATCCCAAAAGATGCCTCCAAAAATGGATAATTTTGCATTATTCAGCACTTTCATACACAGACAGTAACTCCGACTGAAACACAATTTGACAAATCAAGAGATCTTCCATGCCCCACCACACATGCCAAATTTCAGGCAAATCCATTGAACAGGTCCAAAATTATTAACGCCCAAACTTTTGACTTTAGTATATGACTGCTGAACCCTAACTATAGTGGTGTGACCGCGCCACTATATATATATATATATATATATATATATATATATATATATAGCAAAAATCCATTTAATGCATCAGTTAGGGTTTATTCCACACGAACAAATGTGAGAGTTCAATGTGTGAGGGTTGAAAGCCCCTTGCCCCCAACCCACCCCAACTGGCACTGGGGTGTGCGTTGGGGTTATTAGCTCTAACTCTCACCCCATCACATGTGTAAGTGAGCTGATGTATAGGAGAATGGGGTGAGAGTTAGGACCGATGACCTAATGCACACCACAATGCAGTTAATAAGGAGCAAGCTAGGGGTGCAAGGGCTTTCAACCCTGAACTGAATTTTTCTCACTTTTGTCACTGTGGAACAACCCTAACTGATGCATTAAACAGAGTTTTTTGCTATGAATGTCCCTTCTTTTTGAGAATGAGGACTATAAATAGTGAATAGAATGCGGTGGTGGGAGCGTGGGCCCTTTGGGCCCTGCGCTCCCACCATGTGATGTCTTATGACATAGTAATGGTAATTGCAATGCAATTGCAAGTGCTAACAGTTATGCACATGGTGATGCAAATGGAAATGGTAACGCAAATCTTAATAGAAAGTGACGCCAAAGTGAACAGTGATGCAAACAGAGATGCAAGCGCATACAGAAACGCAAATGATAATGTGCACGGTCATGGTACCCCTATTGTGAATGCAAATGATAACTGTGACAAGAACAATAACGTGAAAGGAAACAGAAATGGAAACGCAAATACAAGTGTGTATAGAAAAGCAAACCATAATGCGCATGGTCACAGTACCACATTTCTAAATGGAAATGGTAACGGTAACAGCAATGTTAACACCAAACAAAACAGAAACACAAACACAAATGCAAGCATGTATGGAAACACAAACCGTAATGTGCACAAGCATGGGAACACAATTGGAAATGCAAATGATAACAGTAAGAACAACGATGACGCAAAACGAATGACAAACGCAAACAGAAATGGAAGTGCAGCCGCCAACAGAAATGGTAACGTGCACAGTGACGTTAAGTGAAACACAAACAGTAGTGGAGACACAAATGGTTACAGTAACACAAATGCAAACACAAACGGAAACGCAAAGGGTAACGCACATGGTGGCATACATGGGAACGCTAATGCAAATGGGCACGGAAAGAGAAGTGTAAAGCCTATGTGTAACAGTAAGTGGAGCGCACACCCTATTTTTTCCCAAAAGCTCCATTGAGAAAAACAGTGAAAACAAAGAATGTATGCATAATAATGGGCCTCAGAGCAGAAAATGAACAGTTGCAATATTAAATTGCTAATATATCAATAACCATACGACGTAGAAAAAAAATAAAAATTTCACATGATTCATGAGCTTCCTGGCTAGGATTTCACTGAATGCATAGCCCATAGGGCAATGCATTTTTGTGCTGAAAATTCTGTATCTCGTACCATTTTCGAGATACGAGCCCGAAAGATGCGGCGGATGCCACCATGTTAGTCTATGGGAAAAAAACGTCAACTTTGGAGTACCGTAACTTTGCATCCGTGCAATTGTTTTTTTCACCAAACCACCAAAAGGCACATCTGTGAGATGTTAGCTGCCTTCCTTCCAGATTTCAGCCCAAAAGACCAAACCGTTCTTTTGCACCAGGGTGGCAAAGAATTCCAGTCATTTTGGCCATAGTCTAGAAAAGTAATGTCATGATTTGCAACACTTTTCACAAAATTTTGCGAAAGTGTCGCAAGTGCGACACTACGTTTCCCCAAAATTTGGAAAACATATTTCTGTGGTGTTTAACCCCAAAATTAAGACATGGCTAGCATCCTGAGGGTCTGATTAGGTGAACACAAAAAGAATTGTGTTCCTAGAGGGTCCCAATTTTAAACGCCAAGCATTTTTCTGATCAGTAACTGAAAACAAAATGGCAGATTTGTGACACTACTAGGGTCATTTGCGACACTAAAAGGTGCATTTGCGAAAGTGTCAAATTTTTGTTAACTTTTCCCTTTGGCTTATAATGGGAAATCATTTTTTGAATAACTTTTGAATCTTTAAATATTTTTTCATGAAATCTTGAAAAGGCACATCGGGGACCCCGGTTGTACGTTCTCTGAAGTTTTCAGACCAGTCGTACAAACCGTGCAACCTGCAAGTGTGAGCAAAGAATGCACAAAAACAGTAACTGTGCATAATGTTGCTTTAACAACCCACAGCCATATCTCTGACTGGAAGAAAAGTTGGCAGATGCCAAGATCTATGGTTATGCCTCGTGGCTACCAAATTTCAAACAGATCCATTGAATGGTGGTAAAGTTATTAAGGTGCAAAGTTTCACCGATTCAACAGCAAATGGGGTACTCAACTAACTATGGTAGCACTACTGTACTACCATAATACATATATATATATATATATATATATTAGAAACAAAAACACTCTGTTTAATGCATCAGTTAGGTTGTTGCAGCGACAAAGTGAAGAAATTTGTGTTAGGTTGAAACTCCCTCTTGCGTCGCCAGCTCAATCACTCCAACCAGCATCGGGTGTGTTGGGATTATCAGCCCTAACTCTCACCCCATCACATGCATGAACAAGCTGAGGCATAGGAGACTGTGGTGAGAGTTAGGACCAATGACCCCAATGCACACCATGATGCCAGTTGGGTGGGGTGGGCGGAGGGGTGCAAGGGGAGTTTTCAACCCTAACACCAAATTTCCTCACTTTTGTTGTTGTGGAACAACCCAAACTGATGCACTAAATGAAGTTTTTTGCCTCTAATTTCCTTTCTTTTTGAGAATGAGAACTATAAATAGTGAATGGAATGTGGTGGTGGGAGCGTGGGGCCCTTCGTGGCCTGCGCTCCCATCACGTGATTTTTTGTGATGTAGTAATGGTAACAGCAATGCAAATGCAAGCAGTAATGGTTACACACATGGTGCCACAAACATAAATTGTAAAGCAAGCATTAACAGAACTGCAGGTGCAAAGTAACGCCAAAGCGAAAAGTGACGCAAACGGAGACGCAAACGCATATGGAAACACAACTGGTAACATGCACAGTCACGGTACCACTATTGTAAAAGCAAATAACTGTGACAGGAACAATAACGCAAAAGGAAACAGAAACCAAAAAGCAAACCGTAATGCGCACAGTCACGGTACCGCATTTCTAAATGGAAATGGTAATGGTAACAGCAACAATAATGCCAAAGGAAACAGAAACACCAATGCAAATGTAAGCTCATATGGAAACACCAACCATAATGCGCACAAGCATGGGAATGCAATTGGAAATGCAAATGGTAATGGTAAGAACAGCGATGATGCAAAACGAAAGATAAACGCAAACAGAAACAGAAGGGTGGCCGCCAACAGAAATGGTAATGCGCACAGTGATGTTAAGTGAAACACAAACAGTAGTGTAGACACAAATGGTAACGGTAACACAAACGCAATGGCAAATGGAAACGCAAAGGGTAACGCACATGTTGGCATACATGAGAACGCTAATGCAAACGGGCATGGAAAGGAAAGAGAAGTGTAAAGCCTATGTGTAACAGTAAGTGGAGCGCACACCCTATTTTTTCCCAAAAGCTCCATTGAGAAAAACAGTGAAAACAAAGAATGTATGCATAATAATGGGCCTCGGAGCAGAAAATGAACAGTTGCAATATTAAATTGCTAATATATCAATAACCATACGACGTAGAAAAAAAATAAAAATTTCACATGATTCATGAGCTTCCTGGCTAGGATTTCACTGAATGCATAGCCCATAGGGCAATGCATTTTTGTGCTGAAAATTCTGTATCTCGTACCATTTTCGAGATACGAGCCCGAAAGGTGCGGCGGATGCCACCATGTTAGTCTATGGGAAAAAAACGTCAACTTTGGAGTACCGTAACTTTGCATCCGCAATTGTTTTTCACCAAACCACCAAAAGCACATCTGTGAGATGTTAGCTGCCTTCCTTCCAGATTTCAGCCAAAAGACCAAACCGTTCTTTTGCACCAGGGTGGCAAAAGAATTCCAGTCATTTGGCCATAGTCTAGAAAAAGCTATGTCATGATTTGCAACACTTTTTAAAATTTTAAAGTGTCTTAAGTATGTACTTCGCTTTCCCCAAAATTTGGAAAACATATTTCTGTGGTGTTTAACCCCAAAATTAAGACATGGCTAGCATCCTGAGGGTCTGATTAGGTGAACACAAAAAGAATTGTGTTCCTAGAGGGTCCCAATTTTAAACGCCAAGCATTTTTCTGATCAGTAACTGAAAGCAAAATGGCAGATTTTTGACACTACTAGAGTCATTTGCGACACTAAAAGGTGCATTTGCGAAAGTGTCAAATTTTTGTTAACTTTTCCCTTTGGCCTATAATGGGAACTCATTTTTTGAATAACTCTTGAATCTTTAAATATTTTTTCATGAAATCTTGAAAAGGCACATCGGGGACCCCGGTTGTACGTTCTCTGAAGTTTTCAGACCAGTCGTACAAACCGTACAACCTGCAACTGTGAGCAAAGAATGCACAAAAAACAGTAAATGTGCCCCATAATGTCGCTTAATAACCCCACAGCCGTATATCTGACTGGAAGAAAAGTTGGCAGATGCCAAGATCTATGGTTATGCCTCGTGGCTACCAAATTTCAGGCAGATCCATTGAATGGTGGTAAAGTTATTAAGGTGCAAAGTTTCACCATTTAACCTTAAATGGGGTACTCAACCCTAACTATGGTAGCACTACTGTACTACCATAATATATATATATATATTAGAAACAAAAAACACTCTGTTTAATGCATCAGTTAGGGTTGTTGCACAGCGACAAAAGTGAAGAAATTTGTGTTAGGTTGAAACTTCTCTTGCGTCGCCAGCTCAATTTACTCCAACCAGCATCGGGTGTGTTGGGATTATCGGCCCTAACTCTCACCCCATCACATGCATGAACAAGCTGAGGCATAAGAGACTGGGGTGAGAGTTAGGACCAATGACCCCAATGCACACCCTGATGCCGGTTGGGTGGGGTGGGCAGAGGGGTGCAAGGGGAGTTTTCAACCCTAACACCAAATTTCCTCACTTTTGTTGCTGTGGAACAACCCTAACTGATGCACTACATGAAGTTTTTTGCCTCTAATTTCCTTTCTTTTTGAGAATGAGAACTATAAATAGTGAATGGAATGTGGTGGTGGGAGCGTGGGGCCCTTCGTGGCCTGCGCTCCCATCACGTGATTTTTTGTGACATAGTAGTGGTAACAGCAATGCAAATGCAAGCAGTAATGGTTACACACATGGTGCCACAAACATAAATTGTAAAGCAAGCATTAATAGAACCTCAGGTGCAAAGTAACGCCAAAGCGAAAAGTGATGCAAACGGAGATGCAAACGCATATGGAAACACAACTGGTAACATGCACAGTCATGGTACCACTATTGTAAAAGCAAATAACTGTGACAGGAACAATAACGCAAAAGGAAACAGAAACCAAAAAGCAAACCGTAATGCGCACAGTCACGGTACCGCATTTCTAAATGGAAATGGTAATGGTAACAGCAACAATAATGCCAAAGGAAACAGAAACACCAATGCAAATGTAAGCTCATATGGAAACGCCAACCATAATGCGCACAAGCATGGGAATGCAATTGGAAACGCAAATGGTAATGGTAAGAACAACGATGACACAAACGAAAGATAAACGCAAACAGAAACAGAAGGGTGGCCGCCAACAGAAATGGTAATGCGCACAGTGATGCTAAGAGAAACACAAACAGTAGGGTAGACACAAATGGTAACGGTAACACAAATGCAATGGCAAATGGAAACGCAAAGGGTAATGCACATGTTGGTATACATGAGAACGCTAACGCAAACGGGCATGGAAAGGAAAGAGAAGTGTAAAGCCTACGTGTAACAGTAAGTGGAGCACACACCCTATTTTTCCTCAAAAGCTCCTCTGAGAAAAGCAGCGAAAACAAAGCATGTATGCATAATAATGGGCCTCGGAGCAGAAAATGAACAATTGTAATACTAAATTGCTAATATCTCAGTAACTGTACAACATAGAAAAAAAATTAACATTTCACATGATTCATGAGTTTCCTTGCTAGGTTTGCACTGAATGAGTAGCCCACAGGGCCCACATTTTTGTGACAAAAGTTCTGTATCTCACATCGTTTTCGAGATACAAGCCCCAAAAGGCATGGTGGATGCCAATATGTTAGTCAATGGGAAAAAATTTCAAATTCTACATTTAGGCCTTATAACCCCAATGACACACCCCATCAGCTGTCAAACTTGGGATGATGGGTGGGTTCATGGGGGGATGAGGCAACCCTAAAGGTCTCATTTCCGGACTTTTTGTGTTTTAACCCTAAATGATGCATTAACAAAGTTTTTTGCATAGAATTTCCTTACTTTTTGAGAAAGAATAGAAAAGTAGAAAGTTGCACAAGTTAATGGGATAGCAGCCCTTTGAGCCCCGTGCTCCCTCCAACTTGCAAAATCCTGCCTAAGACAAAAGTTCAAGTACTAAATATCATATGTATTGCTGATGGCGCATATGGTTGGGAGTGTGGGGCCCACCACCTTGAAAGAAAGCAAAGTGTCAGTCATCAAAGTGACATAATTCAACACCTGTTTACATGTCAGACACCTAATCACTACTAATTACCTCCATGGCAGTAATGCTAGGCACCCTTTAAATGTGATGCCAGTACCACAATGCAAAATGCCATATGCAAAACAAAAAGTGTGTCATGCAATATGGGTGCAGCAAATGAATTTTCCAACACCTAAACACCATAATTCACATAGACAACACATCCCCTCAATATGCTCCAAATTTTAATGTAAATAACCAAACTGTTTCTGAGATATAAAATGTGAAAGTTTCAGGTTTTCATTCATCACACTGGCAGAATTCTATACCTATTAACATTTTACACACCTAATGACTGAAAAGTATGTCTATGGCAGTAAGGCTACCTACCCTTGTAATTTAAAGCCACTACCACCATGGAAAACACTGTCCACAAAACGTAAACTGCCTCACACAATATTTCTGCAAAAAATTTATTGTCTGACACCTAAGTAAAGTCAAAGCCGCTTATATCGGGCTTATTTGTTTAGACCAGTTTTGCCCGATATAGCGAGTGGCAGAAGTAAGTAAAAATTTGTAAAAAAAAATACCACAAGCAGAGACATTGGAAGGACTGCTAACAGTAGTAGTTTGCTGCAGTAATGATTTTGAGAGTGTGTGTGTGGCAAGGTAGCAGAGATGTCAGAGGGACCGCTAACAGGCTCCTGAGTGTCACCGGCAAGCAACGCTTTTTTATTCTTTAACTGTTTAACAGCCTTGCTAATCTCTCTACCAACCTACCCTCACCATTTAACATCATTTTACATTGTTTTTACTTTTAAACACACTTGAAGCAGAAAAAGCTGTTTTTAATATCGGGATCTCTTACATTTATTTCACTGTACTCCCGGTGTATTGCAATCCACTGCTGAAATGCTGACAGCTGATAGCTGATGTTTGCTCTCATGCACACTCTGTCTGTTCTCACTATCTCTGCTACAATCCCTGTGACAGTACACAATGGAGTGTGTGTGTGTGTGTGTGTGTTGTAAAAAATCACTGTACTGGGTGAGAAAGCAGCAAAGTAAACTTTGCATGGTGCACATAATGACAGGGCTTTACACGGACACTGCCCGAAATAGGCAGCCACAATAGATCGCTATATATGGTAGATTTTACCATATCTTTAATACATCTGGCAAATGCCAAACTCTTTTTGCCAGCTAAAGCCAATTACTCATCAAAACTCAGGACGATATAAGTGGAGCCGACTGTACTATAATTCACATCTACAGGATATGCTGTCAACACCCTCTAAATTTCAACTTAAAAGACCAAACCATTTCCGAGATATTTAATTTGAAATTTTTTTTAAATTGTGCTATCTGGTCCCTCCCAATCTGACCATCTAGTCCCTCCCTCATGATCAAAGTTCGCGATCAAAGAATCTCACGATCAAAGAATTTGCAGGCTCATGATCAAAGAATTTGCAGGCTCATGTTCAAAGAATAAAAAATGTTAAAAATGTTTTTGAGAACAATACATGAAGCCACAGCCATGACTTGACAGAACAAAAGCCCCTGAGCAGATTCCACCCTAGTTTGCCTTTAGAAGTGACCCCTGTGCTGAGAAAATGTAATTTTTCATGTGGCCATCTAGTCGCACCCTCATGATCAAAGATCACAGTCAAAGAATCTCGAGATCAAAGAATTTGCAGGCTTGTGATCAAAAAATTTGCAAGGTCATGATCAAATAATAAAAAATGTTAAAAGTCAATTCTTAGGCAGAAATGCATGAAACCACAGCCATGCCTCGATAGAACGAAGCCCCCTGAGCAAAACCCACCCTCATTTGGCTTAATAAACCAACCCGGATCTGAGAAAATTTATTTTTTCAAGTGGCCATGTAGTCACACCCTTGCAATCAAAGATCATGATCAAAGAATCTCAGTATGAAAGATTTTGCAGGCTTACAATCAAAGAATTTGCAAGCTGCACTCAAACAATAAAACATTTTAAAAGTCAATTTTTAGGCAGAAATACATGAAACCACAGCCGTGACTCAATAGAACAAAGCCTCCTGAGCAAAACCCACCGTCATTTGACGTAATAAGTTACCCCTGAGCTGAAAAATTAATATTTTTCAAGTGGCTATCTAGTCATGCCCTCGCGATCAAAGAATCTCATGATCAAAGAATTTGCAGGTTCGCGATTAAATATCATTAGCGAGCCATGATCAAAGAATAAAAAAGTTAAAAACTCAATTTTTTGACCATTTTGAAAGAAACCACAGGCATGGCTCAATAGAGGCAAGACCCCTGAACAAATCCCACCATAGTTTCACCTCAGAAGTCCCCCCGGGCAGAGATATTTTAATTTTTTCCGACCACAAACTAAAAACAAGATGGCGGCCATCATGATCAAAGAATTCCTCATGATCTAAGATTCTTTGATCACAAGTCTGCAAATTCTTTGATAGTGAGGTGGGACTAGATGGCCAAAACCCCACTCTTCTTTCACAAAATAACCATATAAATTTCCCCATTGACTTATAATGGGAAATTAAAACTTTAATAACTTTTAATGGATGAATATTTTTTCACCAAATGAAAAGTGGCATGTTCCTTGACCCAAGCTCTTTCAACTGAGCAAAGTTGCAGTGCAGCATGCCACACGATGACGGCAGCACCATGGACAAAATCAAAAAAGCTGCCCACATAACTGGTGAAAAGTGCATTTTCAGCATTTTGGTATGCAAAAACTGTAAGTCCAACTGAAATGAAATTTGACAGATCAAGAGATCTACCATGCCCCACCACGCATACCAAATTTCATGTAAATCTGTTAAAAGGGTCCAAAGTTATTAACAAGCAAAATTTTGAGCTTAACATAGAAGAGGCTTCATAACTGTAAATAAAGGGGCGTGACCGCACCCCTATAATATATTCCATGACCAAGCATGCTGACATGCTACAGTAAAGGAGAACTGGGGGAAATTTAGGGCTCACGACCCCAATGACACACCATGGCATCTGTCAGACTGTGGAGGATTGGGGTGGTGTGTGTGAAGGGGGTGAGGGGTTCAACCATAATGTCTCATTTCCTAACTTTCTTTCCTTTAACCCTAAATGAAGCATTAACACAGTTTTTTGCATATAATGTCCTTACTTTTTGGAAAAATGTAATATAAGTAGTAAAAACATGTATTGGTGGGAGTGCAGAGCCCAGCTCCCACCAAGTTGCCAATTTTTGCATAACATAATGCATCTGGGCCCATGCTCCCACTTATGCAAAGCTACAGAGCCATGCAGCAGCACTATAGGACACCAAACCCTGTAACAGTAATTTGTACATATCTTGGGAACTGTAAGAGCTAGTAAAAAATTCTAGCATCATTGTAATCATGACAGTAAGTACTTTATGCAACATTGCAAAGACCGTACCCATATCTCACATCGTTTCTGAGCTATGGGTACCAAAATGCACTGGACAGGCACTCTTTCAACCCTTGTGACAGTACTTTCACAATATCTCATGAACTGTGCAACGTACAAACAAAATTCCAATGTAGGCTTACTCTACAATGTCAAATCTTTTTCACTTGTGTACCTAGCCCACCCCTGAGCTGAGATATTTGTGTTTGTAGGTCGCGATGCAAGATCACGATCAAAGAATCTTATGATCAAAGATTCCTGTGACCCACCTCCTTAGGTGGGTCACAGGTAGGTCAATGAAAAAGGTTTTGTTGCATTTTGTGAAAAACAGAAGATGAAGCTTACAAGAACAGGGTGCCAAGGTTAAATTGCCAGGCAAAGACATCTCATATAAGGAGAACAATGTTTTGTCTAGATAGAGATTGAGATTTTAGAGAGAGACTCAGAGGGAGGACTTTTTTTGTATTGTTGTATTGCCTTTGTGAGGAGCTATGCTGAACATCTTATTTTATTTTATTGTTATTGATAATAATAAAATGCTACTTATGAATTTTATAACTTCTCCTGGTTTGCCAATGCTTCCTGACCTATGCCTCCAAGACAGACAAAGTGGGATTCACACTGTGCATACTCTAAGCCATGAGTTTTGTGCATTGGTAATAGAACTGGTACCAGGGAAGCACGGAAGAAAGTTATGGATCTTGCAACAGCAAGCACAGGCGTGATTAGCAGAAGAATGGCAGCCAAACTCAAAGCAGAAACAAAAGTCTAAACTGAGACTGTACAGCCAGCAGCAGTGCTGGAAGATGAATAGGCAGGGACAGAACCTGAAAGCATGTCTTCCTTCTTCAAATGGTGGACTATACACAAAGAGAGACTGAGAAGGAGAGGAGAGGAGAGGAGAGGAGAGGAGAGGAGAGGAGAGAGAGGTGAGGTGCAGTGATAGGAGCAGTGATAGAAAAATCGAAAGAGACCTAGGAGTAATTATATCAGATGACCTAAAGGTGGACAAGCAATGTGAGAAGGCAGTAAGGAGGGCTGAGGGGATACTGGGGTGCATAGGGAGAGGCATCAAGAGTAGAAAACAGGAAGTTGTTATCCCTTTGTACAGACAGTTGGTGAAACCCCATCTGGAGTACTGCATGCAATTCTGGAGACCCCATCTCCACAAAGACATAGACAGAGGAGGTCAACCAAAATGGTGCAAGGTCTGCACCAGAAGACATACAGGGAGAGACTAAAGCAGCTTAATATGTATACCCTTGAGGAAAGGAGGGAGAGTGGGGACATGATAGAAACTTTCAAGTATCTCAAGGGAATTAACAAAGTACAAGAGGGTAACATCTTTCAGAAGAACAGATGTGCAAGAATAAGAGGGCACAAGTTGAAGATAGAGGGAGGACGGCTCAGAGGTAATGTTAGAATGTATTTTTTCACAGAGAGGGTTGTGGATGCATGGAACAGCCTTCCTGAGGTGGTTGTGGAGTCAGGAACAGTGGGAGAATTCAAGAGTGCATGGGACAGACATAAGGCAATTCTAGTGGGGGTAGGAGGAAATAAGCTGTTGATTAATTATAATCTGCAGCTTTTCCATCAGGTAGGGAAACGGACAGAATAGGCTGGCCAAGCAGTCTTTATCTGCCATCAAATTCTATGTTTCCGTGGGGAAGGGAAGGGGAAATTGTTTAACCAGGATAGGCACACTAAGCCAAAGTTTATTTCCAGGTGCGACCTGGGTGAACAAGAAAGTTAAGTGACTTGCTCGGGACCACACAGTATGCAAGTGGGGACCATGTGATTCAAACACAGGTCTCCAGGTTTGCAGCTTAGAGCCTTAAACCACTGCACTATACTGCCTCCCAATAGCTAGATGCCTTGCATGTTATCAAGCTAGAGGATGTGTTACAGGTCCAGCAGATCAACAAATCACAAACAGCTTAAAATACATTAAACATACAAAGCTGTGCCCCTTGGATGATACTGAAGCATACCTGATAACTTTTGAAAGGGTAGCAAAAGCCTGCCAGTGGCCAAAACTGCAATAGACACTCAAGCTGGTACTTTATCTGACAGGTAATACTCAACTTTCCTACAGCAATATGGACACTACACAATAAGAGAACAATGACCCTGTGAAAAGAAAAATCTTTAAAAGGTATATCATCTCAGGACAGACCTACAGGCAGAGATTTCAGCCCCTGAAGTGTTACTCAGTTGACAATCTTCAATACGCTTCCACTCAGCTCAGAGAACTCCTCATTAAATGGCTGCAACTAGAAGGCAAAACAGTCCTACATATCATCAACATATTTGCAGTAGAGCAATCCATCAACCTCTTTCCTACAGATGTGCAGCTTTGGGTAAACTAACACCAACCAGAAAGTGGATAAAAGGCTGTTTCTTTGGCAGAGGACTATCAGATAGCCAGACAGGCATCACAGCAGTGAAGTAATGCCCAAGGACTGGTAAAACTCTTTCTCCCCAATTAACTCCAGGTCAGATAAGAACTCTGATAGGGGTAACAAATCTACACCCCAAAACTTTATTTGTTATAACTGTAAAAAGCCAGCCCATATTGTAAGAAACTGCCATAAAAATGTGATGAGTAATACTGGAGCAAATTTGGTCTTAGCAAAATGGGACAAGTATATAATCAATGTCAAGATGAGAGGTAAGACTGTGAAGGGATGTACAGATTCAGGAAGCAGACAGATCCTGGTGTATGTTGAAGTGCTGGGAAAAGACTGTAAAAGGACCAGGTACTGCAGTCATCTTCATCTGCGGGGACATTCAATACGATCCCACCATTTATGTGACCCTGAACATTAATATGGTGTCATACCAAATGAAAGTGTGGGTAGTACCAAAGTTGCCTGTACCTGTGATTATTGGAAATGACTTTCCAGGATTTGCTAAGATAATCACAGAGGGAGTAAATCCTGCTGTTTCAGTAACAGTGATAACAGTGATAACAAATGCTCAGGCAAAGAAAATCTCAGTTGTTCTGGACTCTTTTCTTTGGATGACTTTGATTTGGACTTGCTTGAGCCTGACTCCAAGATCCACTGTCCAGAAGTCCAGGAAAGAAAGAAGATGTTTGAAAAACAGTGGTAACAAAGGACTGATGGACATACGAGGTTGATATGTGAAAATGCTGAAAGTAAATTGATAATGTTTCTGAGCAAACTAATAATGTTTCTTGTGAAGGGATATTTTAGTAGTTGTGGGTAAAACAAAAACAGGATGAACCAATGTTTAACAATGTAATGGGTTACTGTACAGAGTATGGGCTAATTGTCAGATGCAGGAACAGATAAAGAAATTGGTCATACCAAAGAAGTACAGAAGTGAATTGTTACACATAGCACATGATAGTCCTAAGGTTGGTCACTCTAGGATAGACTGCACCCTTGTAGACTGGTGTACAGAATTTTCTGGCCTGGGATTCATGAAGATGTTGCTTCCTATTCATTTCTTGTGTTGAATGTAAGTAGCTCTAGCAACTAAAAAAAACAAGGTGCTCCTGGTGCCCATTCCTTGATAGATGTGCCTTTTGTGAGAATTGTAATGGATGTAGTTGGCCCCTTAAACAAAAGTAAAAAGGGTAATCAATTCATTTTGGTAGTATGTGACTATGCCACTTGATACCCACAGGCCATTCCAATGCATATAGTCACAGATGTAAAAGACAGCAGAGCTCGCCAAAATTTTCAGTAGGATAGGCATACAGTACCTAAACAGATTATTACTGATCAGGTTGGTAATTTTGGTGCTGCATAACTGAAGGAGCTGTACCAACTACTAGGCATCACTGCTATAAGAACTTCCCCTTATCACCCTCAGACAGATGGCCTTGTTGAACATTTTAATCAAACCCTAAAGTTCACGTTAAAAAGGTTTTCTAAAGGTGAAGTGAAAGACTGGCACTAATCCTTACCTTACCTGCTTTTTACTTACAGAGAAGCGCCACAAGCATCAACCATTTGCTCACTCTTTGAAATGTTGTATGGTAGAAAACATAGAGTGACACTAGATGTAATTAAAGAAACATGGAAAGATATCCCTCCTTAAAAAGAATCTATTACATCTCATATGTGTACAGTGAGAAAGAAACTGGCAAAATATATTGAAATTGTCCACAGTAATCAGCAAGAAGCCCAAAACAGCAGAAGGTGTATTATGACCATGGGGTAAAAGAAAAGGTTTTTGAGCCAGGTGAAAAAGTCATGTTACTGTTACCCACTACAGAAAACAAAAGTGGCATGGGCGTTATAAAATGGTTAGATGTACTAGTCCAGTTAACTATTAGATTGATACCCCGATAGGAAAAATCATATCAAGATATACCAGGCTAACCTCTTGAAGAAATGAATTGGGGGAAAAAACACCAAATGTTTCTTTGTTAGTACTACCAGAAACTGCTATAGAAGATATTGATGAGCTTATGACAGACTGAAACATGCTGTAACATCTGATGCTGTAAAGGTGAATGTTTCCTTATTCACACAACAAACAGCAGAAATCTGTAAATGAGTAAAAACATTTAAAAGGTGTAACCACCCTACGTGCACCCTTGGAGCCAACCGGCAGGTTCCGTTCATCCGACACCCCAGGAGAAGACAGGTGTAACAGTCGTCCAAGGTGGAGGGTACAACATAGGTCACAAGCCTGGGGGTCGTGTTCCGTAGCCAGGCAATACACACATGAGGTGTGCAGATCAGTGTGTGACATCTGTTGGCCACTCGGGCGATGTTTGAAGCCGGAACCCAATTTCAGTTCACCCAATTCCATCTTGTAAACGAAGAAAGCTTGAAGACACGGTAACTGTTTTTAGGGCCTACACCAAGTACCAAGCAGTGAAGGAGCAAACCTGATGCTTCCAGCAGAAAGGAAGATCTGACATCACGGGGTGGTGCTGAGGAAGATACCACCCGTATGAATGGGATGTATAGGGAGAGGCATCACCAGCAGAAAACAGGAAGTGAGACCCCATCTGGAGTACTGCGTCAAGTTCTGGAGACCCCATCTCTGCAAGGACATAGACAGGATGGAGGCAGTCCAGAGTAGGGCAACTAAAATGGTGCAGGGTTTGCAAGAAAAGCCATATATGAGGAGAGACTAAATGAGCTAAATACGTATACCCTTGAGGAAAGGAGGGAGAAGGGAGACATGATAGAAACTTTTAAGTACCTCAGTGGAATCAACAAAGTCCAGGAGGGTAGCATCTTTCAGAAAAAGAGATGTACAAGAACATGGGAACACAATTTGAAGATGGGAGGGGCGGCTCAGGGGCAATATGAGGAAGTATTTTTTCACAGAGAGGGTGGTGGACGCATGGAACAGCCTTCCTGGAGAGGTTTTTGGGGTCTAAAACTGTGGGAGAATTCAAGAATGCATTGGACAGACATAAGGCAAGTCTAGTGTGGGGTAGGAAGAAATAGGCTGTTGGTTAACTAGGATCTGCAGCTTATCCTGTAGGTAGGGAAATGGGCAGACTAGGTGGGCCAAGCGGTCCTTATCTGCCGTCAAAGTCTATGTTTCTATGTTTAAAAGTACTTTTACCACAGTACCAGTTTGAGCAAAATGGGTCAAGCATGTAATGACAACAGGGAACGCTCACCCTATCAGACAAAAGACATACGGATTACTAGAGCTGTTAAGAGCAAATGTAGTTAAGGAAATACAAAAATGAAAGAACAGGGTATCACTGAAGAATCAAACAGTGCTTGGTCATCACCAAAAGTGACTGTAAATAAATAAACTCTGGCTAGAGCTAATAGGGCTGCAGGTGAGGAATCTGGTGTAAAAATACTGAAAATTACCAATGTTATGAGGGTTTGTTAGCAAAACATAATGTAGGCTCCTAAATTTGCTGTTTTTGTAATATTAGGACATCAGATTTTTAACATAGCCTTGTTATGACCCTGCCTCTTAAAGAAGGACAGAGCAAATGTTCAAATCCTGTCCAAAAGGTGATTTCATGCAGGTACTGAAAAATCAATGTTCAGAATGCAAATACACATTAGGGGTAGGAGTTGAAAAATGACCACTGTCACATTCATGAGGTGCTGTAAAGAAATGGCTATGTTGAAAATTTGGGTTAAAAATATTGAATGTTACCAAACTTACGAGCCTTTGTTTCCAAAATTCAACATAACCTGATAACTTTTTTGTTTTTAAATATTTTTACACCAAATTGAGAACATAGCCTTCTTATGACCCTACTTCCAGAGCGATGGCAGAGAAAATGTTCAGCTCCTGGCTAAAAGGTGATTTTGTGCAGGGATCGTGAAATCACCTTTTGGGATGTATAAAAAACATTTTGGTCATGATTTGAAAAGTCACATTCATGAGGTGCTGTAAAGATATGGCTATGTTGTAAATTTGGGGTAAAAATATAAAAAAATTACAAAAGTTATAAGCCTGCATTTAGAAAATTCAATGCAGGCTCCTAATTGTATTGTTTTTTATTACTTTTACACCAAATTTCAACATAGCCTTCTTCCTACCTTGCTTTATGAACAAGGGCAGAGAAAATTTTCAACTCCTGCCCGAAAGGTGATTTTGCGCAGGGATCGTGACATTACCTTTCGGGATGTATAAAAAAAGAACATTTTGGCCAGGATTTGAAAAATGACACCTGTCACACTAATGATGTGCTGTAAAGATATGGCTATGTTGTGAATTTGGGGGAAAATATTGAAAATTACTAGAGTTACAAGCCTGTGTTCACAAAATTCAATGTGGACTCATAACTTTGTTGTATTTTAATATTTGTAACACCAGATTTTCAGTATAGACTTCTTATGACCCTACCTCATGAACAAGGGCAGATAAAATGTTCAACTCCTGCCTGAAAGGCAATTTCACACAGGGACCACAAAATTATCTTTTGGGAGAGAGCTGCCTAATGACAGTTCAATTCTTCATGAGGTAGGGTCCAAAAGATGGCACATTGAAAATTTAAGCCAAAAATATGGAAAAATGCCCAAGTTATGTCACTAAGTTCAAAACCCCATTGAAATACTGTACATAGAACTGCATACCTGTTTCTTCAGTTCATGGTTCAGCTTTGAAGAGTGAAGACGTGTCTGCAGTCCAGAGGGGTTTACTGAGTTGGACTCCTGATTGGTAAGTAAGGGCTTGGAGGGGGTGCTGAATGTGAGGCCAGGTGGGGGGATCTAACAGCCACAAAAGAATTCAATGGACTTTTTTAACAGGTTTTTATTTAAAAAAAAAGAAATCAAGGATTGCGAATCATGACACTGGGGGATTGGGCACCTCCATTGTCACTCTTATGTTTCTGAAGATTGGGACACTGGGGGTTGGGCACCCCTACTGTCACTTCTATGTTTCTGGGGGGGGGGTGAGTACTGAGAGGGAGGGTCGAGTAGGGGGTAGACATAATTAAAAAAATAATTAGCGAACGTGACACTGGGGAAGTCGGCACCCCCAGTGTCACTGTTATGTTTCTGGTGGTGTGGGGGTGCTGAAAGGGAAGATCAGATGGGGGAATATGCATAATTGTAAAGAAAAAAATGAACAGTGGTCACGGTTGATGCAGCATACTCCACAGTGACCAAAGTGACTGTCGTACTACAATGCACATGTGCTAGTGTTAGTGCATGTGCAATAGAGTGCAGGACACGGCAGAGTGTTCTGAGTTCTACCATGACTGCTGTTTGTTATATTTATTTAAAATTAGGAATATACCCCCCACTTGACCCTCCTTCTTAGCACCCACCACCCCACACACATCAAGAAACATAACAGTGACACTGGGGGTGCCCAATCCCTTAGTGTCCTGATCTGGATGCCCTGATTTTTTTCCAAGTAAAAAATAGTGCAGTGTGAGCAGAGTGCTCCACAAACATGGAGGCGACTGTGATGACCCTCAAACTTGTTTGGTCACAAAGAATGCAAGGAATGTGGAGTCCTTTTTTGAAAGCAATAGGTCTGCATGGCTCCACCCACTGCAGGCCTAAAAGAAGGGGGTGTAAGAATAAGCTTTGATTTTAGGAAACTAAAGCAGGTGTTCATACCTGACAGCTATCCTATGCCCAGAATAGAGGATTTGGTGGACAGATTGGGAAGTGCCAAGTACACTGGTACCCTCAAACTCACCAAGGATTCAAGGATTACTGGCAAAAACTGCATTTAGTACTCCACGTGGAGTCTATCAATTCACCACATGCCATTTTGTTTACATAGCACATCCACTACATTCCAGGAGTACATGGATGTAATTGTAGCCCCGAACACTGGTTATTTTGCTGCTTACTGTACCTGGATGATGTGGTGTAGAGTTTGGACTTGAAAAGCCCCACAGAACACCTATGAGCAGTTATCCAATCTAGCAAGCATACTGGTCTGACCATTAATCCTACTAAGTGTGCATTAGGCATGCAGGAAACTAGTTTTTTGGGTTATATTTTGAGAAATAGGTAAGTAAAGCCGTAGATTTCCAAGATAGAAGCTATAGCTAACAGTACTGTCCCTAAAATGAAGAAACCTGTCAGACAATGTTTAGGTCTAGCTGATTACTACAGGATATTTGTTCCTAACTTTGCCCAGTTAGCTACTCCCCTCACTGAAATCATGAAACAAATGGTACTTGAATAATGTGAAATGGTCCCCAGTGTGTGATGAAGCTTTTTGGACCATCAAGGCTACATTATGTTCAGCCCTGTTTTAAGTCCAGACCTTGAAAAACAATTTTTGTTACAGACAGATGCATTAGAGGTAGGCCTAGATGCAGTCCTGAGTCAGAATACAGTTGGGAAGGAACATCCCAATCTGCATAGCAGTAGGAAACTACATAACAAAGAGAAAAAAAATACTCCACTATTGAAAAAGAATGCTTTGCTGCAAAATGGGTCATTGAGTCTCTTAAGTTTTATTTGCTAAGAGCTGACTTTGTATTTATAGTGGATCAAAATCCCTTCTGTTGGTTTAATCGAATGAAAGATAAAAATCCCAGAATCACAAAGTGGTACCTTTCACTATAGCCATATAAATTCAAAGTGATGCACAAATCTGGAAAATAGAATGCCAATGCTGAACTGAGAATTCAGAAGGTTGAAAACAATGTGTGTGTGCTTAACTGACATGTATGCTGTAAAAGGTGTTATGAAAAAAGGATACTGCATATGTAAAGAACTATGAATGTTATATGGTAGTGATAGAAGAGAAAGTAATGAAGGTTTTGGAAACCTGTTTTTTAAAGAAAAGAAAAAAAACAGATTCCCTCTTAAAGAGGGGGGTATGTGACAGGGTTTAATAAAACGCTGCCCTATCTGTTAAGCAGAAAGAGTTAAAGGAAAGGATCTAGTCTCTCCTCTCTTATTCTGTCACTTGCCTGTCTCTTGCCTGTTTGATTGCACAGTTTTTCTTGTGACACATAGGAATTGGCCACTCCAATGGCCCATTTCACCCATTATCTCCCTTCCTTCACTTGCTGATTCTATATGTTTTTTTTTTCCTCCCCTTGCTTCTCTATGGTTAAAAAATATGTATGAATCTTTATGTGAAGTTGGGATCCCTTGGTTTGCAAATGTGTATAATTATATTGTTGAAATTATTACAGACAGCTACTTAGGTGTTAGAAAAGATAGCAGTTTGGAAAAGGGGGCTGAATTGCTTCTTGCAAATTTTATAACTTCTCCTATGCTTCCTGACCTATGTTTCCATGATACTCATGCGGGACCATAAAGCAGGTATAATCATTCATTCTAGGGTGCTGTGTCCTCCAAGTGTTGGTCAGCTGATGCACCGACATTATGTGCTTCACTGCTTTAACCACCTTCGAGTGAGGATCCACCTTCCTTCCACTTCTGTCTGTCTCTGCATTCAGGGTCAGGTTAGAAGCCCCCCAGTAACACTGGCCAGACAGAGAGGTATTAAATCAAGGAGTTCCTGACTGAATGAGTGGTAAAAGGCTGGGTCATCTGAATTAGGGCCATAGATGTTAGCCAATATGAGGGGCTCCTCTGGTGTCTCTACAGTAACAAATAACCATCTTCCCATCTTTTTCCCACTTGGTTTGGGAAAATGTTCTCCCCAAGTCTTTGTGAATCAATATCAATACTCCATTCTTCTTAGTTGGGGCTACACTATGGACCTCATGTCCCACCCAATCCCTTTTCAGTTTAGAGGCCTTATATGAGGACAGACTGGTGTCCTACAAGAAGGCAACCTGTTATCTGAGGTTTTGTTTTGGAATGAGACCACACCTTTTTCCTCTTGACAGGTGCGTTTATCCCTCTAATGTTCCAACTATTGCATTTAATCTCCATTTGTGTTATTTTCACCATCCCTCTGCCTGTTATATATAGTATTTAAGTGCAACCCTCCCTTACCTTGAGAGACCCCCTTCCCTCCCCTCACAGCAGTTGAGCTAAGTAATTGTCATCAGAACCAAGTGCAAAATTGCCAAGGTGCCCAGAACTTCCACTTGGGTAGCCTTATGATTAACATCACCATGGGACTTCCCTATAAGCATAAACTAACCTAATCATGTGAACAACCATAACCCCATCCCACAGCTGGTTATCTATGGGTTCTTAGAATTTCTGACCCAAGTAAATGATGAAGGCATACCAAGGCCATCAGTCAACATGGTCTCTCCTGCTGGGCGGGGGAAAGCACAGAGAAGTGAACAGTTGCATGGTGTACCATCATCCTCATCCACCACATGGGGTGGTATTACTAGTATAGTATCAAGGGATCTATTGAGACTGCCCTGCACACCCCTGTATTGTTAATGGGAGTAACACCTGAAGTTGTCTAACCTAAAGGGAGGCACAGTGGTCCCCGAGTTAGTCACCAAATATGGCTCTAATGATGAAATAAATGAGGATTAAACCCTATGCCCCTATATACTTGAGCCTAGCTCCACAAGCCCCCTCCAATGGAGTGTCATGCAGAAAAGATGCACCCAACACAGCTTGTGCACAGTGGTATGGAAGGGCAGAGGAAAGCATAGAAGGAGATATAATAAATACATTTTCCCCCGCTCTTTTCTTTTGCAATCTCTTGCTTTAGGTTTCTTTTTTGGGGGGGTTCATGTGTTAGTCTGTTCCATATTTGGGCTCATAGCATCCCTGGATTTCTGAGGGGGGGCATATGAGCTGCAGTGTCTATCCGAGGGTCCTCACTGGACCTCCACAGGGTCTGCAGTCATGCCATGTTTTTAAAGCATCACGCTAGAGTTGTGGATACTGCTCAAGGATAAAAGGGACCCCAGCCATCTCCAGAGAGATGCAGTTGAAAAACAGAGAGTGACCTTAAAAGGAAAATGCAGTTGACATGCAGCATTAAAGCAGATCTGTCTCCCCCTTTACCATTGCTATTTTAAGAAGCCCACTTGGCTTAATTACTCAAGAGTACAGATTGGGCACTTTGTGTGACCAAATCCAACTTGCATACAGCTATGAATTCTAGAGGCAATGGCACTGTCCCGGGGTATATAGCCTGTGCTCTATGGCAATCAGAAAAAGAAACAGTTTGTTCTAACTGTGATCCAGCTGATCATCCCATCTGCAGCTTTGATGTTTCAGGATCCAATGTGGCTTTATCACCCTGCTGAGTTTTTAAGGCCTCTTCGGTGCTTATAGCTCCACTGGATGGGAATTTTGTTTGGGAAACTGCCTCAGTCCAAAATTTAGCAGGTCCCCACTGAAGCACTCTTCTGTGCAGTGGAGATTTTTCAAGGTTAGGTCTGCTGGTCCTCAAATTGTAACTGCACCAGAGGGGCAAATCTGTTGTTGTCCAGAGCTGGCAGGGCCGAGCTGGAGGAGGAGTGGGAGTCGTTACTGTGGCTACAGCTGGGGGCTCTCACCTGAGGAGACTGATCTCATTTCCTCATCCTCTGGCTTTCTTCTGTTTCTTCTGTCAACATTGCATTGGTGGAGGGATCCAGGGATATTTGTCCAAGGGCAGAGGAGGGCTATGTCTCTGGACTGAATTCGGCAAGCTGTCCAGGACCAGGGTTATGTCCATTGTTTGTGGCTTGCCCCTATCATTTCTCCTCTGGCTTGATGGGTGATATTTTTCCTATTTGAGTTGAGGGGCTTGCTTAACCAAGAAACATTCTGCTTGTTCAGGAGAGCTGAAGGAGCAGAAGACACCATTGGACTGTAGGCAAAGGGTAGAAGGGTATCTGAGCGGATACTGAATGCCCAAATCCATGCATAATCTCCTGTGTAATCTCCATGTTGTAGTGAAGGCCTGACATCTCTCTGATGGGGTGGGGGGTGAGAACTCTGCAAAAACTTGAATTTTATGTCCCTTCTACATCAGGACCTTTTCTCTCTTTCTGCTTGTATGATCACCTCCTTTACTGGAAACTGAAGGCAGTGTGCAAGAATGGCACGTGGTCGGGCCCCAGGTGGAAGTTTTGGTGCTAGAGAGTGGTAGCTGCAGTCAATTTGAAGTAGTACAGGCTGTCTGCAACTGAGTATATCTGGAGGGACTAACTGAAGGAACTCCAAAGTGCTTTGTCCATCACACCCATCTGGAAAACCCACAGATCTGATATTATTTTGTCTGCTGCAATTCACAGATCTTCTACTCATTCCCAGAGTAGTCACAAATTATGGTCCTTTTCTCTGATATAATTCATTAGATGATCCCTTCTGTCTTCTGTGTTTGCAATGCACTGCTCAGACACATTAACTCTTTGTGAAAGGTCCAGTAGATCCAAGGAGGTTCCTTGAGTCTCCACCTCTAGTTTTTTCCATCTGGGCCAGCATTATTTCAAACATGTTTTTTTTTTATTTCCTTTTGATTTGTATCTGCTGCCACTGGCTGGGAGGTTGCCACTTATATATATATTTTTAAATGTAAATGTGTTTGTGCGGCACCCAGAGCCTCTGGGATTGGGCACCTGAAAAATAAAATTTGCCTTACCTCACCTTGCCATTTCAGGAGCCTTTTTTTCCCCATGCTACCAGAGAGGCAACAGAGGTGGAAGTTTTGGTGGTGAACTACAGACTGAATCCGAACCAAAGTGGGCTGTCGATGGAACGACAGGATTCCCAGGTGAGTGGCTGTCAGACTGTGTTAGTGTAGCAAATGTGTATGCTGGTATATCCACAGATGCTGATGGATTTTGTAAGGGGAAGTTCAGAGCTCAGGAATTATTCTGCCATCTTGCCAGTTACCAAGCCATGCCCCCATGGAGGTGGTTTCTGATTGCCATTGAGAGTGGCTCTACAGTCATCACAAAAAGGAGGGGGGTGAGTGAGCTCCCTTATCTAGTCTCAGAGGAATGGGAAAGGGAGGACAGCAGGCCATTGGTGAGGACTGATGCTGGCATATAGCTTTTGGACCCAGCAGATAAACTTGAGTATATACCAAAGTGCCTCATTGCTTCAAAGAGATAATTCCACTCCAGGTCAAACACCTGCTTGGCATCTATATGCCGGCTGAGTCATCCAGTCTTTGTGCCTGCTCCAGTACATTTGCTAGAGCGCTGGTGTTGCCCGCCCCATTTGCTATTCATGAACCCTGTCTGTGTAGCATGTATGATTTTGTAGGGCCTTTTCTAACTTAGCCAATAGTACTTTGGTGAGCACTTTGCCATCTACATTGATCAGGGATATTGTCCTGTAGCTAGAGCAAGAGGTTGTGTCTCTTCAGATTAGGCAGAACAATGATGGTCACTTCCTGAAAGGTTGAGGGGATATATTTCCCCATTCCTATTTGTTGAATTAGTCTGTGTGAGTTGGGTGCTACTTCTTCAAGAAAGGTTCGGTCGAAATCCGTGCTCAAAATGTAAGGCCCCAGGCCTTTACCCTTGGCCATTGAGTGGATGGCCTGCTTCAGTTTGGTAAGACTGGCTTCTCCATCTCCTGTCTCATTATATTTGAGACTTAGGGGAGCCCCAGACCCTCCAGGAAGGATTACATTTCTTCCCTTTGGGAATGGTCCCTGGTGGTGTGGAGTTGCTCCTAGTACTCCCTAAGCATGCCGTTAATTTCTCCCAGGTCTGCCAATAGGGTACCATCCAGAGTTCTAATGTGAGTTATGTGTACTTCTACTGCCCTGTTTTTTAGCGTACATGCTGGCAAGTTGGAGCTCTTCTCCCCACCCTCTCAGTAATGCTGTCTGGTGAAGAACATGGCTCTTTCTGCCTTCTGATGAAGAAAGGTGTTCAACTTATTTTTAAGGTGAATTACGTCTCATTCGTGCTCTGCCTTACTTGCACTTTTGGCATATAGTCACTTTTTAGCCTTCTTGAGTTGAGCTTTGAGGCTAGTGAATTCTGCCTTTCTAGCCCTATTCATCTTTGCTGCATGGCTGATTAAACGTCCCCTGATGAATGCTTTGAATGCATCCCAGAAGGTTTGCTCTGAGGTGTCAGGTTGCCTAATTAGGTCAAAGTATACTGGAGGAGGAAGCGGTTTAGCACATTTAAAATTCCCAAGAATGAAACACCCCCTCCATCTATAGAAAAATCAGACCATGCACCAGATTGTATTCATCATACAGAAAACTTGTACAGGAGATTCCAAGGAAATGTAGCAGGGGTACCAGTAGAGAGAGAGCCACTTTGCTTACAGTTTGACCTCACTCTGCCCTAGAATTAATACATGGAGACAATGGGCCAGAAGAAATGGACACCACAGAGACCCACAAATGTCAATATCACGGTCCATCAACAAAATTCTCCTACATTCTTAGCAGGAGGAAACCCACTTCTGGTTTTGGTCCAGAGCCTCTCCCTAGAGAATTATGATCAATAGTATCCCTGCCGCCAGTCTCTTTTCACATGGTTTTCATCATCTACTCTGCCAATCTCATATGGCTTACTTTCAGCACTACAAGGAATACTCCTGCATAGTCTAGGATCTATAAGTCAGCAGCCCCCAAAGAACTCTCTTTTACCACCCAGGGACTTAACCTCTGGAGGGTTCTGCAAATATTTTGCTTGCTGGCTTCCACATTAGCGCCCCATGGAATACTACTTGTGGCCCTGATATTATTGACTTCGTATCTATGGATTATAAACGTATGCAACTCTGTCAGGCACTGTTTAATTCATTCCAGACCTTGCACTATATCTTCTTAATGAATGACTCAGGGATCAATAGGTGACCATTAATTACTGAATCCATATCCTTTCTATGCTATGTGTACTTGGGAACAATGTTCTCGTTAAGACACCATAATTACCGTCTGTATCTCAAAAAACTGGCTCCAGTGGAGAACTTTGTTTTATTTGTGTAATCATACTTTATTTTTATAGTGGGTTACTATTCCTGGGTTCTCTTCACAAACATTCCACTTCTTATTTAATCACCTTACTGTTTTTTCCCAGTGATATTCTATATTGCCATCTAATCAAGTTGTGTGTGTTGTTTATCAACTAGCTGGGGCTATAGGGCAACCACATATATATTCAACTGGTTCATTTTGTCATGTCTCCTGCCTCCCCATCATAATTTGAATAGTCAACCATTATCAATGATTATAACTCAGCTCTAAGTCTGTCAGATTATGAAATGATGCAAATTGAACTATACCATGTCATTCTGATTTAATCAACTCCTACCTATATTGCAAACTTTATTTATGAATAGTATTGTGGCCATCCTGCTGTTACACCTGAGAAGCTCTGAGCAATCTATGGCAGTATATAGTCAATGTATGGTATTCAAATAGTTTTAAGGCACTAGATTCTAAGATAGTCCTGATATCTTACTAAACAAAGCCGTAATACCCAGTAGATCCCTTGCTGGAATGTATAAGATGCCTTAGGAAGGAGTCCTGACAAAAAGGACAGCCTCCTCAAATCACATTCCACTCCTGCTCTCAAGCCTATAGACTGTCATTACTGGCACCAGCCTAAGATACTTTTGCAGGGGTAACATCTCATACTACAGAGGGTATGACACCAGTATAAGTTTATTTACTTTTAAGATGGCATGAATGGTATACAGGTCTTTTCTTCAGCTTAACTCCTCTGACCCATCCAGTCAAGCAAATGTTGAACACACTCATTGTGATTTTTTTTTTCTTTTATCACCACACTTATGAACTCCAGACAAGGCTCCCTTTTTACCCAGGGCTTAACAGCACTGCCACTATAAGTGTCTGTTACCTGACTCTTTTTACCTTATTACCTGCTGTTACTTTAGAATATCTACTCTTGTAAAATTGGCTGGACAGTGTTAGGAGCCTTACCTTCCACACCCACCTGTGAACTATTATTCCCTTACCCCTTACTTCACCCACATTCACATTATCTCAGGAGCTACATCTTCTCCCCAGACCCCTACCATTGATTCCCGGGCGCTCTTGCCCCACCTCACTGCCGCACCTGGAGTCGCCCCACACCTGCATCCAAGGATAGAAACAGAAACATAGAATTTGATGGCAGATAAGGACTGCTTGGCCCACCTAGGCTGCCCATTTTCCTATCTATTGGATAAGGTGCAGATCCTAGTTATCCAACAGCCTACTTCCTCCTACCCCCCGCTAGAATTGCCTTATGTCTGACCCATGCATTCTTGAATTCCCCCACTGTTTTTGACTCCCCTACCTCCTTAAGAAGGCCATTCCATATAGCCACAACCCTCTCTGTGAAAAAATACTTTCTCACATTTCCTCTGAGCTGTCCCCCCTCTATTTTCAAATTGTGTTCCCTTGTTCTTGCACATCTTTTTTTCTGAAACATGCTATCCTCTTGGACTTTCTTGATTCCCTTGAGGTACTTGAAAGTTTATATCATGTCCTCCCTCTCCCTCCTGTCCTCGATGCTTTACTTCTGGGCTCTTTAGCTCCTCAGCAGCTCCCTGCTCTTTAGGTAAGCAGACCAGAGCTGCCCCAACAATCTGCCACTTAGATGGAAAAGCACCATTTTTCAAATTCACAAACTGCTGATCCTAAGTGTGCAGTGAATGCACTCGAGCAGGCTTCTCCTCTACTAGTACTGGATTGTATTTATTATGCTTATCTAGCCATGTTTTTGGTTAAATCTACCCAAAGTGCTGCTGTTTAAATTAGCAAGTGTGATATACTGTTTAGAGTGAGTTCCATTTATCTCTTTCTTTATCAAGCCTGTGTTACTGTTTAGAGCAATTTTATAAGCAATACCAGCCAGATTTTATTATATAGAACTACCTTTAAGACCAAAGTTTAATTTAATCCTTTCTTTCTACTGCTTAGAGTTATTAGTAAACTAAAGAAAATTTTTAATTCCCCTCCTGCTTTCTGCTAGTTAGAACATCTTTAAAACTAGAGTTCATTTAATCTCTGCTCCCCTCACCTCAATCTTCCTGTCTTAACCTCAATCCCTACCTAGCCCTAGCTAGCCATAAGTAGCCATTTTCTCTTTGTTCCTACTGATTTCAGCACAACTCTCTATCCTCTTAACTCTCTATCCAGACCCCAGCTAATCCCTCCAGTAACACATTATTACTGTGCCTGCCCACCTGTGTGCTGCTTTGTTAACGCCAAAGTTTCTAACCTCTGTTCTCTCTTCTGCCTCTTCTCCCCTCAGGAGTTGCTTTATCTCCCCGGACCCCTGCCATTGATTCCAGGGATCTCTCGCCCCATTTCACTGTGGCACCTGGAGCCACCCCACACCCACACCCAAGGACACTTTACCTCTGGGCTCTTTAGCCCTTCAGAGGCTCCCTGCTCTCTAGGTAAGCAGGCCAGAGCTGCCCCAACAATCCGCCACTCCAACAGAAAGGCACCATTTTTCAAATCCACAAATTGCTAATTCTAAGTGTGTAAGTGACTGCACTAAAGCAGGCCTCTCCTCTAATAGTACTGGACTGTATTCATTAAGCTCATCTAGCCATGTTTTTGGTTAAATCTGCCCTGAGTGCTGCTGTTTAATTTAGCAAGTCTGATTTACTGTTTAGAGTGAGTTCCATTTATCTCCTTTTTATTAGCCTGTATTACTGTTTAGAGCAATATTATAAGCAATACCAGCTAGATTTTATTACGTAGAACTACTTTTAAGACCAGAGTTAAATGTGATACTCTCTTTCTTTATACTGCTTAGAGCTATTAGTAAACTAAAGATAATTTTTAATTCCCATCCTGCTTTCTGCTAGTTAGAATATCTTTAAAACTAGAGTTCATTTAATCTCTGCTGCTCTTACCTCGATCTCCCCTTAATAGCTCTGTCTTAACCTCAGTCCTCACTTAGCCCTAGCTGGCCATATGTAGCCATTTTCTCTTTGTTTCCACTGATTTCAGCACAACTCTCTATCCTCTTAACTCCCTATCCTGACTCCAACTAATCCCTCTGGTAACATGTTATTACTGGGTCCATCCACCTGTATGCTGCTTTGTTAATGCCAAAGTTTCTAACCACTGTTCTCTCTTCTTCCTCTTCTCCCCTCAGGAGCTGCTTTTTCTCCCCGGACCCCTGCCATTGATTCCAGGGCTCTCTCGCCCCACCTCACTGTGGCACCTGGAGCTACCCCATGTCCGCATCCTAGGACACTTTACTTCTGGGCTTTTTAGCCCCTCAGCAGCTCCCAACTCTTCCCGCTGCCACTTTGCAATGGCTCCCCACCCTTGGCCGCTGTTACTCATATAGTCATTTGCCACATGGGGGTGAAGTCCTAATGTTATTGATACATGCATGATGCATCTGCATTCTGAAGTTTAACTCTCCACTTTGCCATCTGCAGAATACACTGGACCATCACTAGAGGGCAGCAACACAATAACAAATACTAACTTAATCAGTGTTCGCAATGAAAGACTTAGATAAATCACCTGCTTTCCCCTGTGGAACTTTAATCACTATTTAACTTTCTATACTCTATGTTTGCTATCCAATCAAATCCATTCATTGTATAGCCCTAATATCTGTTGGATTGATAATACCTATCACCCTCTTTACCCAGTCCTTGCTACTCTGTATAATGAATATCTACAGCACCAAGGGTCTCCTAATATTCTGCATTACCCTTATATGTCTTCAACTTGACTTACAAATAAATGGGAGGGCAAGTGTTTCCCCTCTCTCCCTTTGACCTATGCCACCATTTCCCAATTCCCTCATGTTATGTACTCCATGCGTTCTCTTCTTCCCTGGGACTAGTGGCTCTTGCTCAGTGCAATAAAACCATAATAAATCTGCCCTGGGCTAAAACTCTCTATAAGTCACAATGTCTCCCTTCCCCCTCCTTCCACTCCCAGACCTGCTTTCTACTGTTGTCTTATGATACTGAATTGAACCCTGGTCCTAAAAGGGCAGTAAATCAAAACCCCCTCTCTTCATCCCCTTATTGGTCCAACATTAAGGGACTTAAGGCAGCCCAGATAAACATTCAAAGTATAGGGTGTAAAATGCCTTAACATGAATCTTGGGTCAGACACTACAAACCTGACATCCTATGCCTCACAGAAACCTGGCTAAATCCCTCCATATTTTCCCATGAAATAGCACTTCCTGTCTTCACCTCATTTAGGAGTGACCGTCTCTCAAAGCTTCTCTCTCTCCTCTCTTTAAGAGGTGGTGGGATGCTGATCTACACCAAAGCAGAGCTTATATCCAGCAAACTACCTGAGATGACCATTAATTCAACAATAGAACACCTATTTATCTTGGTCACCATAGGACAAGTCAAACAGATAACTGTAGGATGCATCTACATACCCCAAACCTTGCTTCCTACTCCTGCTCTGTATTATTCACTAACTTAGACAAAATCCCCCAGACAGACATAATACTCAGTGGAGACTTTAACCTAGACTGGTTAGGTCCCAGTAAAACAAATAACCTTACCACACTCTTGGATGCCAAACTATTGCAAATAATTGACCAGCCCACCAGACTCAACCTGAACTCAGGCAACCACAGCCTGTTGGACTGTATGTTAATGAATAATAGTCAACACATCAAGGCCACATGAGTTTTCCCCAGATGCCCTAAGTGATCACTCCCGGACCTTCTGTGTCTGGAGGAATAACTTCCAAAAAACTCCTCCCAAACTCATAAAAGCATGAGGCCTTACATATTTCAGTGCAACTCCTTTCATACAAAGTCTTAACTCTGTTGATTGGACCCCCATCATCACCCTTCCTGACGTAAAGCAGGCACTAGAATATTTCATTACCACCTTCTCCTCCATTCTTGACTCCCATGCCCCTTTCAAGTTTAGGAGAGCCAAATAAAACCACTCCCCCTGGCTTTCATGTGAACTAAGACTCCAAATGCACTCTGATAATACGGCCTGGAAAGGTTTCAAAAATTTTGGATATACATCCATCTGGCTATCCTATCGACAACTGTGGAACTCCTGCAAAACACAAGCCAATAAAGCAAAGCATGACTATCTCCGCTCCCTGCAGGTAAAGAATCTTGCCAACCCAGACAGTTTCTGGTCCAAAATCAACTCCCTACTTAAAGGAAAAGAACATAACCTCCCTCAATCCATAATCACTAAAGGCAATACTCTATCTAATCCTTCAGAAAAAGCCTCTGGTATAAATCACTTCTTCACTGACCTGACCAAATACAAAAATGATCTTCCCACTGTCCCTAACAACCCAACAGTCTCCAATCCCAACAAATCTCTCTCCCCTTCCATCTAAAGCTCTACACAAGGCTAGAGGACATCAAGCTGATAAATGGACTCAACCCAGATAGTTCTCCTGGATTCGACTCCCTTCAGCTAAAATTCCTTAGAATGGGAGTGCCTGCCATTGCTCACCTGGTAATGCTTTTAATCAACAAATCCTTCCTCATACAGCCTATTCCAAACAAATTGAAGACTGCAATTGTTGTCCATGTCCATAAAAGTGGCCCAACAAATGTAGTTGAAAACTATAGACCGAGCTCTATATTATGTCCCCTAGCAAAAATCCAAGAAAGAATCATCTACAACAGCTCTGCTCATACCTAGAACTATCAGATGCCATAACCATCCATCAGCATGGCTTCTGAAAACTACACGGTGTGATGCTCTGCCCCTTGCTTATGATTATTTTATGATATTGGTATTATAAATGCATGGTCTGTGTATGACATTTCAGTGTGTGAGGAATTTGGCCTGTAGCTTCAAGGTGTCAGTGGCTGAGAACTACTGGATATAATTAAACAAACCAGGAGGAAAACAGTTAATTGAGATATCTTTCAAGAGACAGTTTATTGCCTGCTGCTGCTTTTGAAGTTAGAACCTAAATACAAATGTTATGACATTTCAAGAGAAAGGTAATTGGGCTAGTTCCTCTCCATTTAGCAACTAGCTGAAGGGTCATAAAATACCTCAGATCTCACTAGCACAGGAAATCAGCCAAGGGACATGACAGATGTAGGGATGTTAAGATCAAAGGGAACTGTTTAATTAAAGGATGCCATATTTAAAAAATGTTTTTTTTTCTTCTGATGTACCATTACTTTTAAAATACTTCCTGGTAGAACATTATGTTTGTAAGAATTAATTCTAAAAGGAGGAGCAAGATGACTCACCAAGCGGGTGGGGAGATAGAGTTGAAAAATGTATCAGTGTGTCTGAAATGTGTGATATCATCTCGGGCTCTGAAGAAACAAAGTTCTCTCTAACTAAAATCAGTACTTACAAAAGGTAATACTGTACTTAGATAGCAAAGATCTAAAAGCATTGTTGTAGGAGTTTTGTTCAGTAATTTTCCCATTTACTTTTGTGACTGTGAGCTCATGCTATTTGTTCTATATTTTATTTTACTTATTTTACAATTTTTAGTAAATAAGCATTTTCTTGAAATACTGCCTGGGTGTCTTCTTAGTTTCTTTTTTGCATGTGAAGTGCCTGTATTTTTAAGTCTGACAACTGTTTAAAAGGCTTGATGGTGTTACTAAGCTTGGAAAAGGTAAGAACATACCTACAGTCTCTTATAGAGTTTTAAGGGATCATTTTGGAGACCTGGTTAGGTGCCCCTGGCAAAGGATTGTACTGTAATCCCTGAAGAGGGTACATATCTGAGTCTATGCACTGGGTATGCTAGCATAAGGTTCACAGTTTGAATCCCCCCAGAACTTAGGCTAACAGGTGATTTGGACCCAAAGCAGACAGGAGGGTTACCCTGTCTGTTACCTGTTAACACTATTGTGTTCTGAGTTTGGCACTGTGGGAGAAGAGGGTCTGACCTGCCGAGTACGTTTGTGACAGATTTTGTTGGCAGTGGGCCAATTTAAAGTATATGGTAATACATGCTTTAACAGTTCAGTGTCAGCTTAATGCTGTACAGCTCACTTGCAAAATAAGGCAGTGATTTAATTTTAAAAAGAGAAACAGAACTATATCATTTTGTTTACAGTTAAAGTTCCTACCGGTTTTATTTTTTTTCGAGTGCAAGTTAGAGTAGCCATAGTTAGGGAAGAAGATGGCTTCCAACTACAGCGGGTACACTGCAGACTACTTGAGGCACTTGTGCCAGGACAGAGGAGTCCAGTATGAGGGGAAAGCCAACAAGCAGACCCTCATACATGCTCTGATGGCCGCTGATGGCCAGAGCATTGAGTCACAGTCCATGACTGGAAAAGACCAAACCTTGGGCACGGGGGCCAGTGGCCAGTGCAGTGCCCATATCCGGTGAGAAGAACAGCAGGGTCAGTGCAAGCCAAGGGCCACAGCAGCTGGGAAAGGTCACCAGCATTCCAGAACCAGAAGCCATCAAGCTGCAGATAGAATTGCAAAGGATGGAACTGGAGTTCAAACAGTGGAAGTGGGAATTCAAGAGAGAGAGAGAGGAGAGGAGAGAGGAGAGAGGAGAGCAGCAAGCTGCAGAGGAGAAGAGGGAGCAGGAACAGTGAGAGGCTGACCGTGAAGAGCGTGAGCACCAGGGGCAACATGAACTGGAGAAGCTAGACTCCAACCCTCTGCACCACAGCAGGTAAGTGGCCTGGGTTTAACTGGAACTACAGGACTGGGTTACAAATTAAATTCCAAGTTGATAGCTGAATTTAAAGAGGGGGAGGATATGGATGCCTTTTTAAATTCCTTTGAAAAAGTTTGTATTCAGGCAAATATTCCTAGAGGGTCCTGGAGCTTCCAGCCATCCCTGCTACTTATCGGGAATGCTCAGCATGCATTGGGTCAAATGGACAATGAGGACAGTAATGATTACAGCAAACTTAAAGCTGCACTTTTAAAAAAGTATGAATTAACTGCAGAAGCATACAGAGCTAAACTCTGTATGCTCAGAAGAAGTCCTGACATGAGCTATGAGAAGCTAGCCATGAAACAACGTCTGTTTTTAAAATGCTGGTGGGAAGGGATTGAAGCAAACTCTGCAGATAGAATTGAAAATGCTGTATTGTTAGAGCAGTTTTGGGGGGGCATGCCCAGCAGAGCTGAAAACCTGGCTGGAGGACCAAGATCCAAAAACAGTTCAAGAAGCTGCTGAACTCTCAGACCGCTATGCCAAGAGCAGACCTGCTCTGAGAGCAAATAGGGCAGGGGTGGCAGTGCAGAAAGGGAAAAGTGCACCTTCACAGCAGCTAAAACCCTCACTGCCTCCACCAAAACCAGTTAGCCCCAGGTTTCAAAGAAAAGATTTTTCTGAGAAAAGAAACCAATGTTGGGTTTGCAAAGAAACTGGGCATTTTGCCAGACAGTGCCCCAAAAGGACGAGCAATATGCAAAGTGGTGCTAGTAAAGAAGTGTGTTGTTTGTGTGTCCCTGAAAGCATGCCTGTAAACATGAGGGAACACATGCACCCAGTCACTGTGAATGGTGTACAGACACAAGGGTTAAGAGACACAGGGGTATCCCTGATGTTGGTAAAAGGGGATCTGGTAGAGCCTGGTCAGCTTATACCAAATAAATTTGTAACTGTACAAGGGTTCACTGGGGAAGAGAAAACATTGCCACTCACTAGTGTTCTCCTAGACTGGGGTGAAACGGGGGAACTGTGCAACAGATCGCTGTAGCTGAAACTTTAGCAGTTGACATCATCCTCGGCAACAGTCTCAAACAGGGGATGATGTGTGCAGTTACCCGTAGCCAAGCGGCAAAGGAAAATTATAGTTCCCTGAACTCCATAGAAGCCACTGTGGAACCACTGGTAGGCTGGTTCCCTAACCTGTGTCTCTTGATATGAAGACTAATGAAAGGGGGGTAGAAATTTCCCCTGTAGCAGTTAACAAAACAGCTATGGAGGGTTACTCTGAGAAAGGAGTGGTAACCCATTGTCAGAGGGTTAGGGATGGCAGTGATCCTGAGTGCCCTGATGCTAGAGCTAGGGGCCTTAGTTTAGATACTGAAGGGGCCCTGTCTCATACCTTGGGAATGCATATGGAGTTTGCAGCTGCTCAGAAAAGTGACCCTAGTCTAGAGAAGCTAAGGGCTTGGGCAGACTCTGACGGGGCATAGGAAGGTGATGGGAAACATCAAGTTTACTGGGAAAATGGACTGATGTATACGCAGGATGCTAAGACAGAAGGAAGGGTGATAGGCAGGCAGCTTGTCATTCCCCAGGGGTACCGTGAGCAGTTGCTCAAGATTGCACACGATATTCCCTTGTCTGGTCATCAGGGAATCACACACACTATGCAGCGGTTGGCTCAGAATTTATATTGGCCCAACTTCACCCAGTAGGTGAAGGAGTATTGCAGATCTTGTCACCGGTGACAAGAAATAGAGAAGGCAGGTAAGAAAACCCAAGCTACCCTAATTCCATTGCTTATAGTGGAGGAGCCATTCCAGAGGGTAGGAATGGATATTGTGGGGCCTTTAAATACCCCCAGCTCCTCAGGGAAGAGGTTCATCCTGACTGTGGTGGATTATGCCACCTGGTACCCAGAGGCAGTCTCCCTATCTTCACTGAGGACAGACAAAGTGGCAGATGCCTTACTTGGGATTTTCTCCCGTGTTGGAGTCCTGCAGGAAGTTATCACCGATCGAGGGCGTTCCTTCATGTCAGACTGGATGAAATGTTTGTGGGAGAGGTGTGGGGCGGTGCAGAGATGCATGACTCCTTATCACCCACAAGCCAATGGGCTTGTGGAAAGATTTAATGGTACCCTGAAGTCAATGCTCCAAGCATTTGCCAAACAGCATGGGAGGGACTGGGAGAAATATCTTTCCCACCTGTTGTTCGCACACTGGGAGGTGCCTCAAGAGTCAACAGGGTTTCCCCCCCCCCCTTCTAGCTCTTATATGGACGCTGGGTACATGGCTCCCTAGACTTGATCCAGGAGGACTGGGAAGGCAAGCACACCACCCAGGGAACTCCCATAGTGGATTATGTCCTTAGGTTTAGGGAAAGGCTGAAGGAGCTTATGAGGACAGCCCAGAGCAACTTGTCAGCTGCCCAACAAAAAATTAAAAGTGTGGTATAACCACAGAGCCAGCTCTCGCTCATACACGGTGGGTCAGGAAGTCATGGTCCTCATACCAGTGTGGAAGGACAAGCTGCAGGCTGAGTGGGCAGGACCGTACAAAGTAACTAGAAAGGTAAATGACATGAACTATATCATAGAGTTACCTGACAGAAGGCATACAGAAAGAATGTACCATGTCAACATGATGAAGCCATATGCTAATAGGGCTGACACGGTGTTTGCAGTATGTAGTCCTGGGGAGGGGAAGGATGAAGGAGACCCCCTTCTGGACTTGCTGGAAGAAAGGAGGTGGGAGTCCTCTGTGGAGGCATTTAAATTGTCACCCCAGCTGGCCCTGGACAAGATCCAGGAAGTAAGGAAGGTTTTAGCAGATTTTGCCCTACTGTTTAGTGCCAAGCCTGGACTAACCCCCCTTAGTGACGCATGATGTGGAGACAGGGACACAGACACCCATGCGGCAGACAGCATATCAGGTGTCAGAGGTTGTCCAAAAGGACATTAGGAGGGAGGTGGAGGAAATGCTGGATTTAGGGGTAATCCAGAGATCCCACAGCCCCTGGGCCTTACCCGTAGTCTTTGTGCCCGAGTCAGATGGCTCTACTCATTTTTGTGTGGACTATCATGGACTGAATGCAGTCACAAAGTCAGATGCCAACCCGATGCCAAGGACAGATGAACTCCTGGACAAGTTGGGAGGGGCGACATACCTTATGACTATTGACCTGACAAAGGGGTATTGGCAAGCCAGAGTTAACTAACAGAGCTAGGGAGAGGTCGGCCTTCAGCACTCTGATAGGGTTATTTGAATTCAAAGTAATGCCTTTCGGAATGAAGAACGCCCCGGCCACTTTCCAAAGGCTGGTGAACCAGGTGTTTAATGGTGCTGAGGAGTATGCTGTGGCTTACCTGGATGAAACTGCCATCTTTAGTGCCAACTGGGTGGAACAGCTGTTCCAACTTAGGGAAGTGTTGGGCAGGATTTTATTTATGTATTTATTTATGTATTTGCTTTTGTTAACCGGGTAAGCACACTAGACAGCCAAGTGCCTATTTTCAGGTGCGACCCAGGAGATTGCAAGGTACATTACAAGGCACATACATGAACATCAGGCAAATACAAGTGGAGGATTACATTACATAGAATTAGCACAACAGGGACTTTACAAGCATCAGATTTCATCAGGCAAATAGTAGTGAAGAATTAATATAAAGTGACCAGAACACAGGGACATTGTAAGACAATACCAAAAACAGGTATTACAATACAGTATTAAACATTGCAGTCAGTAGGAAGAAGTGCAGTGTGAATTCATCGCTCCAGGCAGCAAGTTGTAAGGCTAGCAGTTAGAATAAGGAGGAGTCACAGTTGGGATAGAGTGGGCCCAGTGCGAGAGAAAGGAGTGCACAGTTATAGTGCTCACCCTATTTTGCCGGTGGGCCTAAATGGTCCATTTTTATATATGCTGTGAGAACAGGAGGAGTGTGAGCACAGTTGTGCTCTGCCCAAGTCGTAATGTTTAGGTAGCATCTCAGTTAGTTGGGGCATCTCAGGCTGAGAGGGTTTGTCTCGTGCAGAGACAGGTGGCAGCTGTTTTGAGAAAACCCCAGAGGGAGGCTTTAAAGCTCTGGTGCAAGGGAGAGGAGCAAATGCTAGTTGGAAGAGAGTTCCAAACCCTGGGCACATACACAGCGAAGGTTCGGTCACCCATTTGTGTGTGGGTTTTAGGTACCAGGAGGGCATAGGAGCCACTGGATCACAGGTTGTAGGAGGGTGTAGCAAGAACAAGGGTCTCAGCAAGGGGTGGCAGTTCTGACAATATTGTCAATGAAGTTGCCCATGACATAAGAGCAGTGAGTTTCTGGTGGGAGCCACTTACGCTGGGTGTAAAGCTCACAGCGGTGAATGAGGTGGGGGGCTGAGAGCGCAAAACAGCATATGTTGTTGTACGCTGAGTCCCACTTTACTAGACCAGTTTTTGCAACGTGGGCAAAGGTGACTAGTCCGTAGCAAAGCGTGGGTAGGAGGACTCCCCTGGCTAGAACAAGACAGGCAGCTGGAGTTAGACAGCTTTTTGCTCTGTAAGCCTGACCTAGCTTGCAGTTTGAGGCCTTGCATGTATTTCGTATGTGCAGGTTCATATCCAGCTGTGGGTCAAGGGTTACCCCCAGGGACTTAACCGAGCCAGCGACAGTCAGCGGTGACCCATCAGTCCCGGAGATCTGTAGTGAATCCAGGGCAGCTTTTAACTTGGCTGCTGAGCCAAATAGCATGGCCTGCGTCTTCTGTAGGTTAATAACAAGTTTATGGTCCTGCAACCAAGTTTGGATGTGGTCGAAATCTGAGTTTAGTTTGATGTTAATGGTGGCTATGTCTGGGATTTGGCCATGATGACTAGGTCATCTGCATACAGCACTGAGGACCCTAGAGCTGGAGCCAAGGGTAGCTCATTTATGAAGAGAGAGAACAGGAGCACCCCCAGGACAGAGCCATGGGGGACTCCGCAGTTAACCTGGGCAGGCTCAGACAGGACCTTATTGAATTTGGTATACTGATGCCTGCCCGTGAGGTAATTACTGATCCATGCAAGAGCTGGGGGGAAGAGAAGCCAAATGACAGGAGAGAGGAGCACAGTAATGTGTGGTCAACCCGATCAAAGGCTTTTGAGAGATCAACAAAGATGGCCCTGGTCAGTTCACCTCGGTCAGCAGCAGACCTGATCTCCGAGGTGACAACTGCTAGGGTCGTGGAGGTGCTATGCCCCTTTCTAAACCCATGTTGTGCAGGGCAGAGAAGGTTGTGGGTCTGTATGTAGTGGGTGACCTGAGAGGCGGCTACCTTTTCCAGAAGCTTGCTGATCGCTGATAGGATTGCAGTGGGATGGTAGTTCTCGAGGTCTTTTGTGTCCCCTTGCTTGGGTACAGGTATCACCTTGGCCATCTTCCAGATGTCCGGGACTATGCCTGAGGTGAGCGTCGCCTTGAAGACATGGGCTATGGGCCGGGCTAGTACTGATGCCCCTAGCCTCAGCAGCTTGGGCTCCAGGCAGTCATGCCCAGCTCCAGTGTATGGGGATAGACCAGCAAGGAGCTTCTGGGCCTCCATGTCTGTTACTGCCTTGAGGTAAAAGAGCAGTAGGGGGGTTGTCCCTCTGGGTGAGGAGGCCTGGCCAGCAGAGTAGTGCAGCAGTTTGGGTAAAGCAGGCAAGTCTGTGAACTGAATGTTGAAGGCATTGGCAATAGTGAGGGGGGTTGTTGCAGTTAACCCTGTCAATGAGCATGTCAGTGACCTGCGCTCTCGTGGCCCCACCCACCACTTTCTTAATGCTCTACCAGAAAGTCTTCGGATTTTTGGCTGTGGAGAGCAGGATGGACTGACAGTATTCACTTTTTGCTGAGCAAATGGCTCTCTTGCATGAGTTCCTCAGCTGCCTGTAATTCTGGAGATCCGTGCTGGACAGTGAGCTCTTATACCTCACCCAGCATTTATCTCTTTGCCTCATGAGAGTATACAGGCCTCCATGGAGCCATTTAGTTGCAGTGCCCCTCACTCTCCTTCTTGTGAGGGGGGCATGTCTGTCTTGAAGTGGGGTGAGTGCTTTTAGAAAGTTGTCAAGGGCCATTGAGGGGTCATTGGTGGCCATGACCTGAGACCAGTCAGTATGCCTCAGGTCTTCAAGGAAGTCTCCAGCATTGAGCTTGGAGTAATCCCTCATTTGAATCACCTTGTGCAGGATTTTGGGAGGGGGCATTGCCCCATACGCAGAAGGTGGGAGAATGATCCAATATAGCATCAGGTAGAATGCCACAGGAGATAATTTTCTCCGTTCTGTTGCTTAGTACCCAGTCGATGACGGAGCCCTTGTCACCTCTGAGAGAGGGTCTAGTGGATTCAGAGATGAGCTGGCTTAGGGCCAGTCCAGCTAACAGTGGTTCATACTGCTGGGCACTACGACCTGCCCAGTTAAGGTTGAAGTCCCCCAGGACTAGTAACTCATTCGAGCCAACCTTTGGGCTGAGACTGTCTAGGAGGTAGGAGAGCCCAGACATGCCACTCTTGGGAGGGTTGTAGGCACATATCACATGCACCTTTTTGGTCTTCCCTAGCAGGAGGAGGACGTGTAGGAACTCACAGAGCTGCGATGCAGATTGTGAATGTCCTATGACTGAAATGTTTAAGTGCATCTTGTAGTATATGAGTACTCCGCCCCCCTCTTGTTCTGGGGACTGTCCAACCTAATGAGGTTGTAGCCTAGAAGGTCACAAACTGAGTCAGATATGTGTGGCTTAAGTCATGTCTCAGTGATCCCCATAATGTCCGGATTATAGTGGGCCACCCAAGCTGTTAGCTCAGTAAGGTTTGGTATGAGGCTGCGTATGTTTAAGTGCACGAGCCTCAAGCCTTTGGCCAATAGCCAGGAGGAGGGTGGTTTCTGGGAGGGTCTAGCATTCATCGAGCCCATAATTTGAATAGGGGCCCCAGCCAGTCCGTGCCACCCAGGACAACCTCTTAGTGGAGGCATCCTCTCAAGCTGCCAGGGTGTCAGGCACAGAAAAGGAGGCAGGGGCAGTGAGGGGACTGAGTTGATTAGCAGAGGGGGAACAGGAGCAGGGAGGAGGGAGAGTGGTCAGTAAAGAGAGGAGGTACAGGAGAGAGAGTATCCAATAGGAAACAAAGGGGCAGTTCACTAGGCAGAAGTGAGCGGAGCTAAGGCCTATTTAATTAAGGTGGGAGGTAGGGGAAGGGGTGGGTGATAATTTTCTTCTGAAACCCACTGAAGTCTATGGGTGCAGAGCCCAGCAAAACAGTTTGAATCAGTCAAGATTGCAGGGCCAATCAGTGGCCGAGCGGAGCACAAGAGGAGATGGAAGCAACAGGCAGCAGCCAATGGGAGCTTTTCAGCACTTCCAAGTTTGGCCTGGAAGCTGACCAGCAAGAGGGGGGTTCCTTGGCGGTGAGCAGTGGTGGTGTGGACAGCTGGCCCAGGTAGCCCCGGCCACTCAGATGTTTCTCTGATCAGGAGCTGAGAGATCTGAGGAAAGGAACAGATTGTGAGTCACAGTAATAACAAAGGGTGACACTGGAGAGTTAATCAGGGGCATGTGCAGTGAAGAGAGAGAGGGGAATTTGGCGGGGGGGGAGGCTGCCACAGACAAGAGAAATAAGCTTGAACTGGAACCAGGGGGAGGACAGAGGAGAGATTTAGGGGAATATGAAATTTACAAGGGGAGGAGGAGGAGAAGAGAGATGCAGGGTTTAACAGCAGGGGGAGGGTGGAGAGAAAGAATGAATGCAGAGGGGCAGGAATGACTTCATAGTTCTAAATTACAGCAGTTTCCATCTGCACTTTACAGTTCAATTCTAAAACATTTAGGCAGGTCTACACAATTAATTTTGACTTTGACAAAAAAATAGCAAGAAGCCTAGTAATTCAGCCTAGATTATCGGCTGAGGCCAGAGGGCCAGGCTCACTGTCAAAGCTGAGAAGTGCCAGGTGCCTATGGTTGAAGTGGCAAACCTCGGGCATGTTGTAGGCCAGGGACAGCTCCATCCTAACCTAGTGAAAAGAGAGGTGATCAAGGCATGGTCCAGACCAGGAACACAGAAGCAGGTCAGGAGTTTTTGAGGGACAGCAGGGCACTATAGGAAATTTGTACCCAATTACAGTGCCCTGGCTGCTCCCCTATCTAACCTAGTAAAGAAAAGGATGCCTAAGAAAATTACCTGGGAACCAGCCTGTGAAAAAGCCTTTACCAGACTGAAGGAGGCACTGTGCAGTGCTCCTCTGTTGACAAGTTCAGACTATAGCAGACCCTTTATAGTCCAGACTGACATCCCAGATGTTGGTATTGGGGTAATACTAAGTCAGACATCCAACCAAGGGAAAGATCACCCTGTAGTGTACCTGAGTAAAAAGTTACTTCCCAAGGAGCAGGCATACTGTACTGTGGAAAAAGAGTGTCTTGCCATGGTGTGGGCCCTAAATAAGTTAAAGCCATACTTATACAGGCAACATTTTGAGGTACAAACTGACCACAACCTCCTGGTTTGGCTGACACTAATGGAAAAAAGAATGGTAGACTATTAAGATGGAGTGTTGCCTTGCAAGGGTATGACATGATGATCTTACATAGAGCTGGAGCAACCAATCAGAACACAGATGGCTTGTTGCATCTATATGAGGAATGAACTGACTTATGGAGCTCATCCCATGCAGAGGATAGAGACCCCAAATTTAGTCTAGGTGGGGAGGATTGTGACGCTCTGCCCCTTGCTTATGATTATTTTATGATATTGGTATTATAAATACATGGTCTGTGTATGACATTTCAGTGTGTGAGGACTTTGGCCTGTAACTTCAAGGTGTCAGAGGCTGGGAAATACAGGATGTAATTAATCAGACCAGGAGGAAAACAGTTAATTGAGACATCCTTCCAGAGACAGTTTATTGCCTGCTGCTGCTTTTGAAGTTAGAACTTAAATACGAATGTTATGATGTTTCAAAAGAAAGGTAATTGAGCTAGTTCCTCTCCATTTAGCAACTAACTGAAGGGTCATAAAATACCTCAGATCTCACTAGCACAAGAAATCAGCCAAGGGACATGACAGATGTAGGAATGTTAAGATCAAGGGGAAATGTTTAATTAAAGGATGCCATATTTAGGAAATGTTTTTTCTTCTGATGTACCATTAATTTTAAATTACCTCCTGGTAGTAAATTACGTTTGTAAGAATTCATTCTAAAAGGAGGAGCTAGATGACTCACCAATGGGGTGAGGAGATAGAGCTGAAAAATGTATCAGTGTGACTGAAATGTGTGATATCATCTTGGGCTCTGAAGAAAAAAGTTCTCTCAAACTAAAATCAGCACTTACAAAAGGTAATACTGTACTTAGATAGCAAAGATCTAAAAGTATTGTGGTAGGAGTTTTGTTCTGTAATTTTTCTATTTTCTTTTGTGACTGTGAGCTCATGCTATTTGTTCTGCATTTTATTTTACTTATTTTACAATTTTTAGTAAATAAACATTTTCTTGGAATACTGCCTTGGTGTCTTCTCAGTTTCTTTTTTGCATGTGAAATGCAGGTATTTTTAAGTCTGACAACTGTTTAAAAGGCTTGATGGTGTTACTAAGCTTGGAAAAGGGAAAAATATACCTAAGGTCCCTTATAGAGTTATAAGGGTTCATTTTGGAGACCTGGCTAGGTGCCCCTGGCAAAGGATTGTACCGCAATCCCCGAAGAGGGTACATATCTGAGTCTGTACATTGGGTATGCTAGCATAAGGTTCCCAGTTTGAATCCTCCCAGAACTTGAGGCTAACAGGTGATTTGGACCCAAAGAAAACAGGAGGGTTACCCTGTCTGCTACCTGTTCACACTATTGTGCTCTGGGGTTGATACTGTGGGAGCAGAGGGCCTGACCTGTGGAGTGCGTTTGTGACACATGGCACAGAAGCTGCTCTCCTGCGGGTAACTACAGACATCTTTCAGGCCATGGAACATGGTGAGGCAACTGGGGAAACTTTCATGGACCTAACAAAAGCCTCTGACCTCATCAATCACCAACATCTCCTAACAAAACTCCACAACTTTGGGCTCAACCACCTAGCCCACTCTTGGCTAGCCAATTACCTCACAAACAGGTTACAGAGCATCAGATGGTCTGGTATTATGTCATCCCTATTTCCCATTACAGATGGTGTCCCCCAGGGATCCATACTGGGTCCTCTATTATTCTCCATCTTTATAAACAAGCTCCCACTAAACTGAAGAGGGGCAACAGTACAGCTATATGCGGATGACGCCGAACTATACAGATCCTCTAAGGATATTTCCTCCCTCAACTCCAACTTGGAGAGGGACTTCCAGATGTTGGAGGCATGCTTCAAGGCCAACCTGCTGGAGCTTGATATAAAAAAACTAAAACCATGCTTTTCCACCACACCTCCTCTGATCTGTCTAACCATCCTCCTCTGGTAGTTAAGACATCAAAAAGTGAGGCAATTGAAGGGCTCAACCTCTTCAAATATATTGGTGTAACCCTCCACAAGCACCTATCATTTGATATACATGCAGATAAAGTCATAAAATCCACTCATCAGAAGCTTGGCTTGCTGTTCTGCACAGCCCCCTACCTCACATCCCTCTCCAGAAGGACCATTGCCTCAGCAACACTACTTCTGGGCCTCATTTACGGAGCTCAGCTAATCATCATGGCAAAGCCCTCACTTATAACCAGACTTCAGCAAACATATCACAGGATAGCCCAATTTTTTGCTTCCACCCCAGCTCGAACCCACCACTGTGATGTGCTCAATGCCCTAGGCTGGCCTTCCTTTGAAGCTAAAATGGATTTCTCTTTACTATGCATCACATATAAACTTATCCATCTCCCCTTCCCCACCCAGCATCTCCAATCTTCTGACTCTAAAATCCTTTTCTAGGTCCCCTCAATCCTCCCATTATCCAATGCTAAGTCTACCTAAGACTTGTTTAGCCATTGGTAAGAGATTCTTCTCATTTGCAGCCACCCAAAAATGGAATAACCTCCCATGGGGCTTACTCTGCTGTACGTTCCTTCCTCAGTTTAAAAAAACATTTCAAGGAAATATTCTTTCCCCCTCCCACCTGCAATTTTAACTACCCACTACTTTCATTGCTGGTTTTCTGTCCTTACCTAACTCTTCCGTCCTCTGGAACTAATAGCTACCAGTCCTCAACCATCTCTTATGCTTCACCTCATATAACTTATTTCTAAACAATGACTGGTAAATATGCATATATTTTATATATAAGACCTACGCTAGGTACCTTAGTAATCCTTTGTCTGTTTCGTTGTATGATGCTGAATTTACTTGTGAAGCTACAACCTCCACTGCACCACTAACTCCTGAAGGACAGTTTTTGTATGTCTCATTAGCCTATTAATGCATTATTACTGTACATTATTATTAATTTCAGACATGTGTGATAATCCTATGTCTTGTAAACTAGGTTTTTACCTGTATTTGATATTTATATAGTTAAACTATACTTCTGTATACAGGAATTTTAATCTGCATTACCTATGTTTTTACAAGGTATTAATACTTGAATGCATAGATTCCCCAGGTTGCCCCTGGAAAAAAGAACATTTTTGTCTCAGTGGACCTACCCGGTCATCAAAATTCAAATAAGTTAATACATCTTCATGTAGATAATCCAGGAAAATAGTCTATAGAATATTACTGCTAGATATTATGATTCAATATTACTGTCACTGTTAGTAAATTAATAGTAATCTATACCTGATAACACAGTTGTTTGATTTGATATTCATGCTTTATTTGAATTGTTATTCATTCATTCTAGTTTTTACTATGTCTTATTCATAATACAGTCAAAGAGTTAACTTGAGCTAGCCCGCTGGCGCAGCAGTATAGCTACCACCTGAGGCTCTGATGACCCATGTTTAGAAGCAAGCATGGTACATCAGAGGCTCAGCCAGGGGGGAGGTAGGATGAGCATCCCATGGATGGCTCTCCTCCTTCACGTGAGGGAAGGTTCTGGTTTCCTGCCATGCCAACGACACCCAATGGAGACGAGGTGTGCAACAGCTAGGACCACCAGGCAATGAGCGGAGGTGTCGGTGGACTTCTATGGGTTGGGTGCGGGAATGTGCTCGACCTGTGCTGATGTCATTGGATGTCTGCACCTCCTGGGGGAACCTAAGAGGAAAACCTCTAGGCATGGCAGCACCTTGAATCCCCTGGACTGCCTCCCCAATGAAACCCCAGACATAAGCCTTGGCTGTGGCCTCTAGTTCATCATGGTCTCTCCCCTCAGGGAGCACCCCATGTAGGGGGAAATCTATGGGCCACCCAGTCTGGGCAGCCTGGCAGGGATGCCAGGAGGTTGATGCAGACACTAATGAGGGGTACATCTCCACCTGCTTCCTGGGTGAAGAAACAAAGTTAAAAAAAAGAGTTAACTTGATAATTATTACAGAGTCACTGCACATGTCTTAATAAATAAGAAACAATAACCTTGTTTTGCAGTCTTCGTCCTTGACATTCTTAACATAAGGAATTTACAGTATTACTATTATTTGATATCAGTTTATAACAATTAATAACCAATCCTAGCTGGTTGGCAACTCTTTTCAGGTCCTTCTCTTCCCAGTTTCCTCTCCAGAACCATATAGCAACAAGCCAAAAATGGTGTCCATCAAATTTGTATCTTGGAATGCAAATGGCCTGGCATCACCTATAAAAAGGAAAAACATCCTTACATACCTAAAGAGGTGTACAACTTGTGACAGATCAGATAACTGATACAGTAGGGAGATTCCAGATACTTCTGGGCACTTTAGAGGGAGAAGAAATAGGCCTATGCAATGTCTGTGCCCCTAATGCAAGACAATCAATGTTCCTTGACCACTTAAGCATTCAGCTCAGCCAGTTACAAGACTATAAACTTGTGATAGGAGGAGACTTCAGTGAACTTACAGATTCAGCTCTGGAAAGGAATAAACCAAGTCCAAACTTAGACTTAACAAAATCAAGGGCCTCTCTACTTAAACTTGTAGCTGTCCATGAACTAATAGATTCCTGGAGACTGTCACACCCTAGTGACAAAGACTTTTCATTCTTTTCGAACAGGTACCAGATGCATAGTAGGATAGACTATATATGTATACATAAAGAATTAATTGAGGGCCGAGCAAAAACTGACATTGAGTGTATAACACTATTTGGCCATGGTCTAGTAAGTGCAATTGTTTTAATGCAGAACACTGAAAGTAATTATTTCAGGTGGAACTTAACTTTCACTCTTAAAGGATGAGGCCTTTATACAAATGTTAATCAATGACAGTCAACATTTCTTTGCCAATAATGACACCAAAGACACCTCTGATATTTGCTTTTGGGAACCTTATAAGGCCTTTATTAGAGGAAGAATTAGAAGTTACTCTACAAGGAAGAAAAAGGAAGCATCCAAACAACCACCACAGCCTTCCTGGAATTTACCTCATATATTCATGAGGCTCTGGACCAGGGGTCCATAGCTGGAGCCATCTACGTTGACTTGACCAAAGCCTTCAATATCGTCAGTCACTCACTTCTGCTCCACTCCCTTCCCTCCCAACATTTCTCCCCTGAGGCAACCTCCTGGTTCAAAGACTACCTCTCTGGCCGGATGCAACAGGTCAAAATTAGCACTACCCTTTCCTCCAAAAGACCAGTCCAATTTGGTGTCCCCCAAGGGTCCATACTCAGCCCATTTCTCTTCACTCTTTACCTAAACTCCCTTCCTCAATCATGCAAAGGGAAACTCCTGCTCTACGTGGACAATGCCGTAGTGCTCTGGAAACACCCCCATCCTAACTCCCTCCAATCTGCCCTACAAGGCTTTTTCAGAGAAATAGAAACCTGGTTCTCTGAGCATCGCCTAGTACTCAACTACAAAAAGACAAAATTAATGATCTTTGCCCACCACCAAAGCCCACTCAGTAATGCTCCACTTCTCATCGCTAACTCCCAGGGTCTCCGTCTTGAACAGGTCACTAGTTTCAAATACCTGGGTGTCACTCTGGACACCGCCCTCATCTACCACACACACATCCAACACCTTTCCTCCATTGTAAATACCAGATTGGGGATCTTATACAGACATAAACATTGCCTAAACCCTCAGGCCCTACATCTCACTGTTACTTCCTCTGTCCTAGCTTTGGTGGACTACAGCATTGTGATTTATGGATCTGCAGACCAAACAGCCCTACACAGCATCAACATAGCACTCAGTAAAGCCTTCAGACTGGTCACTGGATGCGACTGAGACACCAACACATGCAAGCTTTACAAACTTGCAGACTGGCTCACCTTCGAAGGGAGGCTTAAGTATCACACCTCCCTCCAAGCCAAAAAAATACTCCTCAATCTAACACTCAAAGGCCTCGTTCCCCTTATCCAGACTGTCCCACACAGGAGGGCCCCATGACACCCAACTGGTACCTCTCTCCTAGTCCCCCACTGTAGGACCTCCCTAGGACAAAGGTTGTTCCAATGTTGGGCTCTCCTCTGGCTAAACAGCCTACCAGCCTCTATCTCCCTAGCCCCTAGTCTTGGCCAATTTAAAACTGGTCTTAAGCAACTCCTCCTAGAATCAGCTACCTCTGACTGCAACCGTTGCAGTCTATAGCCCTAGCATAGGGAGAAAATCCACAATGGTAGGGATAAAATGCCTAATCTTATTTCATGACTGCATCCTCAGGCCCCACAATCACACTGTATATAAACTCTGACTCAGGGTTCAATTAGGACCCTCCGAATCTGTAATCTACCTTGTGTCACAGCTTAGACCAACGGACTACTTAGGATCCATGAAGCAATGTTTATACACTGTACTATGTGACCTATGTATAAATACTAGTAAATGTTATGTTTGTGCTTTCTGTACTGACATGGAGCCTTGGCAAAGGAGTCTATGACTCAAAGGATTATAATTCCGATTCTCTTCAATAAATAAATAACAAAATGGGAAGTGAATTTAAAATAATTAGAGAAGCAATATGAAACTAACCCTCTAACAAAGACCTGACCCCTTTACCAGGCAACACTCTTTAAATATGAATTAAACAAGTCCTATATAGCTAAGGCCGAATACGTTTTATTCCGAGCCAATCAGCATTATTGTGAATTGGGGGGGGACGGGAAAACTGCTTGCTTGTAGACTCAAAAAGAAGCAACAACAAAGCTTAATTAAAAGTGGTGGCCTCTCAAATCTCTGACTACCTTTCCACCTACAATGTCCTATGTCCTGAGCAGCATGGCTTCCGAACGGGCCACAGTATCAACACAGCCCTCCTAGAGTTCTCCAACTTTCTCCACTCCTCCTTAGACACTGGTTCTCTGGCTGGTGCGGTCTTCATTGACCTCTCTTAAGCTTTCAACACTGTCTCCACCCCTCTTTCTTGATGCCCTTAGTCTCTCTGATTTTGCTGCTGGGCCTATCTCCTGTGCACCAGTTATCTGTCTGACGCTCACAGCGTGTAAAAATTAATGGGACCTACTCAGACATCTGTCCCATCTTTTCTGGGTTCCCAGGGCTCCATTCTGGCCCCTTACTATTCTCCCTTACCTTAACACCCTTCCACGCCTTGCTCGGGAACATTCTATTGTACGCTGATGATGCAGTCATCTTTGCCTCAAGTCAGAATCCTATTGCCTCCAGGACTCACTGCAGTCCTTCACGGCGAGGGCTGGTTCAAGGAACATAGATTGGTGATAAATCTTAAAAACAAAACCATGTTCTTCACTCATCCTCAAAACAAGTCCTGCAACTTCAAGCTCCTCATTCACTCTGGGTCCTCTTTCCCACTTGAACAAGTTTGCTCCTATAAATACCTAGGGATCCATTTTGACCCCTTCCTCTCCTTCCATGGACACATCGCTGCCCTAGCCACTGCCACTAATATCCAATTGGGCATCTTACATCGGTATAAACACTGCCTCCCCCGGAGGCTCTTCGACTCGCAGTCACCTCCTCTATCCTGTCCCTAGTGAACTATGGACTGCCGGTGTGTGGTGCTGCTGATCAGACCATACTCCATAAAATTCGCACTACTCTGAATAAGGCCTGCAGGTTAATTACTGGGGCACCTAGGCTAACACACACCTGTCTACTGTACGCTAAAGCGCTGGTACTTGTTCTTGACGAGCACCTCAAATATCTGACCTGTACCCTTTACAAAAGACCTCCTTGGGCTATCCCTGCCAGGATTGACCACCACCATCCGCCACCTGTCCCACTAGTTCATACTGACCTCTGGAAAACATCTCTTGTTATCCCAGAGCTAGGACCTCTCACGCCAAAGAGCCTTCAGCTTTAGGGCCCCTCCTGGTTCAACACATTGCCCCTCCATCTCCGAAGCTCCAACTATATCATGCTTCAAAACTTCCTATGTAACCATTATTAACACCCGAAGCTGTAATTGCCACTAGTCAAAGCCATACTCAATACTTATGACAAAGCTTACTACTAAGCTGCTAAGGACAACATAACTCTGGTATTGTTTGCAGCAATCCTACCTGTACCAGCTTGTTTGTATCTATGTCTTAAGTTACTGTTATACTGTGTTGTACTGTTATACTGTTTATTTTCGTTTGTCTTACTGTGACAAGGTACCTTTGTAAATGAGCCTATGGCTCAAAGGTTTTCCAAACTGCTGTTTAAATAAATAAATAAATAATTCCAGTTATTAGTAAATCAACTGGAGAAATATCATTTAATAGCTCCCGAGGTGGTTGTGAGAGCATGTGGAGGTAGCCCTCCCCTGTGTTGCTGTAGGATCCCTTCCGAAACCAGCTCTCGAGGTGGTCGTGAGGGCATTTGGAGGTAACCCTTCCCTGTGCTGCTGTAGGATCCCCTCCAAAACCAGGTATGAGTCCACCACTGAATCCCCTGTGCTGAACTGGGGCCAAGTGCTGCCTGTATCGCAAGAAGAAAAGAACATTCAGACTGTTTTGGTGCCAAGTTCAAATTTGCGCCTCTGGCTGACACAGTGTCAGCATACAAATGGAGATAGTTTTTGTGCTCTGTTTTTAAACTTATCTTGCCATAGTTCTGCTAGCGTTCCGCAGAGTGCTTTAAATGTCTTACTCCTGATTTATGGGATTTTCCCTGTTTTTAAATGGGTTCTTCAACTCTGCATTTTAAAAGACTGTGCCACAGTACTTGGTAGCCATTCTGAACCCACATTTTACAGCATTTTTAGACCTGCAGTATGGACTTTTTAATTTTTTTTTAATTGTATTCTTTTTCCTGCCTGGCTTCCCCTAACCCCATTCGGGGTTTGCCCTGCTCTGGCAACTGACTCCCACATGCTCAGAGCTGAGCCCCCTGAATGGGGCTGCCAGTGGCAGAATTAGGTGACCAGAGGGGTCGGCGCCAGAGCCAGCTCATTAGCGGGGAGCCGGCATAGGTTTTTCTTGTTTTTTCCAGGGGCGAGGACATGCAATGATGACCAGCATCCGTCCCGCCTCCCCCTTTACATTCAGGCGCTGGATCGCATTGCAGTACCCCTAGCCTCCACTGGAGGTCCATGTTGTGCCGGACACACAGCCCCCTCCCCCCGAAGCAGGAGAGCAGTCCTACGGATGCTCTATCCTACAACCCCCGGCTGGCCCTCCAACACCCAGATCCGTTCCCGAGCCTGGGTCGTCAGTGCCACAGAAGGCAGCCATGCCTCTGCGCCATCAGACCAGCCAAACCTATGGAATCTCAATAAATTCTAGACTCATACCCAAATGTCAATTTTGATCAACTTAATGCTGTCCTGCACAGAGCTTTTATATGGTGCTTAAATCTGTACTGCAAGGAACTTTTACCCATGCTCAATTTTCTGTACTGCAAGGAGTTTTAATCTGTACTGTTGGGGGCTGCTGCTTAATTTTATGCTGCATTTTATTTTTACTTCTGTAGGCAGACTAGCTCTTGCTCCTATTAATTTGAATCTACCATGTAGTTTGGAATTTATTTTCACATTGTGCTTCCTTCACCCTATGCCTACTCAGCTAAAGTCCCTCTCCCACTCCAGCCTGAAATATAAGCTCACCTCTGGGTCTGTTCACGAAAAAGGGTTATCAATGCCCACCATACAGTGCATAGCACATTTTTAAAAATCAAGAACTGTCAGTCATATGTTTTTGACTAGATCTGAAAGCTGGCTATCTGTGCAGATAAATAACATAACTATAGAATTCTAGGGTATCCATATTTTTTAATGGGGTGTCATGCTCCGTTTTGCTGCTTTTTTACCTGAAAAATTGTGACATGCAAAAACATGTTTTACTAATTGTTTTTACAGACTTTGTTTACTGTTTTCCCTTAATAAAGTAAATCTGTTTACTAATCTGGAGTTGTGTTTTTAATTATCTGCACTCTTTAGCCCATTGTAATGCTTCATTTTTAATTTGTGCAGCTTTGTATTTAGTGTGATGAATGTAACAGTTGGTGTCACAGCATGTAACATTCACACACATGGCCCCCAAATCCCAGAGCTTGCCTAAGTTCTCCCTGCCTGACTGGTGTTCGGTGTAATGCCACTTAAATGTGGGCGCTCTGAGTGCTTCTAGAGTCTCTGGTACTGCCTCTTTAAGAACTGCCTGTTCGTAGGTTTCATTAGCATGTATAAGGGGGGCTGTGGGTTTAATGCTAGAATCCCACCCGAGCTGCTGTTTAAATCGCTTCATTTCTGCAGTCGCTAAGAAAGCAGAGGGAGCATTATTGAAGGGATGAAACTGTTTTCTGAAAACAAATGTAGCGTGGCAGTAAAATTGCTGTTTGTTTAATCTGTTTCCCTTGCAGCTGGGACTTTGTGTATTCTGCCTCTCCACTTTGGATCAGAACTGCCTCTTGGATCCAATTCAGAAGGGAGAGGTGCTTAAAATGGTGTATTGGGCAGCCAACCAGGACTGGGACTCTGTGGAGAGCCGGCTGCCAATGGAAAGTATGACCAGTGACTCTGGGAAGTGAAGTCCAGGAGTGTGGCGTTTTTTTGCACCAATAGGAGGAGACTGAGAGGACTGGCACTTGAAGCCCTCCAATGGGGTTGGGTGGCGCTCGGGTTGGAATCTCTGCCCAACGGCCGAGAAGGCAGAATCATTGTGGCTGTGAGTGAGGACGGAGCTCCGGGCTACTGCGCTGTAAGTTTTCGTGCGGGAAGCGCGTGTGGAAGGCCTACAGTCGGGCAGCTCAATCGCCGAAGTAGTCGGACTGAATCCACTGTGTGTTGCACACAGAGAAGGCTGTACATGTTGCAGCTACCTACCAGGTTCACCCTGTAGAGGACTGGAGAATCTGCTGAATCATGCTCGGTCTGTCAGGACAAGTGAAGCTGCATTGTTCACCCGGTTCGGTCAGAGAACGCGATCAGGAGTTTGTAGCAGCTGCCTGGTATGGTACCCCTCTGTGTTACATATAAATGTGTGGAGCAGTGTCTGAATTACAGGCCAAGTCCTGCAGTAGCATGCAAGGGATACTGCTGCAAGGGTCGTGAGTGAAAATCAGGGTATCTCCCTGTCATCTGATCTATTGAGTTCAAGTGTTTGTCTGTTTTCCTCTCTGGCTACACAAACTGAGCCTGCTGGCTCTGGATTGCAAATTTGGGTATTGTACAGTTGTTTTCATCTTCAGGGCCCCAACCAGCTGCACCGAACTTGGCTAGCCTCTTCTTGCCTGGGTACCCAGTGACAGTGACTCATAGGGAACTTAGCCTGTGCACAGTGCTCTGAAATATTAGAGTTTAAGCTAATCAACTAGATTTCCCCCTGCCCTTGTTATTTTCCCCCTAAATAAATCAGATTTGGTTGTTTACAAAGTATACCTCCTAAACTGCGTGTTTGTGCCAAAATACTGTACAGTGGCTATTGCATTACTGTGTCTTACTTTACAGGGGGTCCCCAGAGCCAAGCTGATCGACCAAATCCTGGGGGTACATGCATATTGTAAAGGTACTGTTGGTAACGTGTGTGGGCCACTAGTGGGAAGAAAGGGGTGTTGCAGTGACCCAGAGGGCTGTGACCAAGTCGTTCCAGACTGTTTTAACCCCGACCTCTGGGTGGAGGCACCCGCCATTGGATCCAGGCCCCTCAACCTGTTATCAGCTGAACAGGCAGAGGTAGTAGCCCTTGGGATAGCGCCCCTGGGGGTTACATGTAATTGTGCTATTAGCACTTTAAATGATTTTCTGGCTGCTCTCCTAGTTTTCCTCCTTGTGATAATTGAATGTGTTACTGCTGATCTAGCTCTCCCACAGAATGGAGCGAAACCTTTGACCCTCACTCTACTTGGAGTCACGTCAGGCCCCATGTTTACCCATCAGTCTGTGACAGTTGGAAAGTCATAACTTGCTCCTCAGAACCAAGCAGTTGCCATAGATGGAGGAACTGAGTTGTGGTTTAAAACCCATTGTTTGCATGTGGCTTCTCCATTTTGTAGGCATACAGTCCATGAAGATAAGCACTGCATGCAATGAGGACTGCGGTTACATTCACCACAAGAAGGCATCAGTTACCATCATTCACTGATTGTGGGGCAAATTTTCAGAGAAGAAATTCCAGTGACATCTGCATCTGTAGAGAAAGTGCTGGGCATCAGTTGTAAAAGGGATTATACTGTGTATATGGGTTGGGGGTTAAAATAGATTTTCTTTGTGCTGTCACTCATTACATTCACCACGATATGTGGTGTCAAACACCACACCAGCCAGTACTATTATTAGTGTCACATTTCTCCAGGTTTTGTAGCACTGTGTAAATTGTTAGTAGTAGCATGTTAGCCATGAGGCACGTTCAGTAAACTTTTTAAAACTGAAACAAATGTGTGGTGTCACTTATTACATTCACCACCTTATGTGGTGTTAAGCATCACACTTTCCAGTAATTGTTGAATTGTTTCATGTTATATAGCAGTATGTCAGTCAATAATAGTAGTATGTTAGTTGTTAGGCATGTTTAGTACAGTTTTAGTAACTGAAACATAAGTGTGATGTCACTTGTTACATTCACCATGGTATGTGGAGTCAAACATCACACCTGTTAGCAACATTATTATTGTCAAATCTCTCCAGGTTTTTTAGCACTATGCCAGCTATTAATAGTAACATGCTAGCCATTAGGCATGTTCAGTAAACTTTGTTCTAATGAAACAAATGTGTGGTGTCTCTTGTTACTTTCACCACAGTATGTGGTGGCAAACATCTCACCCATCAGCACTGTTATAAATGTCACATTTCTCCAGGCTTTGTAGCACTATGCCAGCTATTAATAGTAACATGCTAGCCATTAGGCATGTTCAGTAACATAGAAACATAGAAGTTGACCACAGATAAGGACTGCTTGGCACACCCAGTCTGCCCATTTCAATACCTAATGGATAAGCTGCAGATCCTAGCTCACCAACAGCCTACTTCTTCCTAAACTAAACTTTGTAAAACGGAAACAAATGTGTGCTGTCAATCGTTACATTCATCACGGTATGTGGTGTTAAGAATCACACTTGCCAGTAATGTAATTGTCAAATATTTTTTTTAGTAGTCAGTAGCAGTAGTATGTTAGTTGCTAGGCATGTGTAGTACAGTTTTAGCAAGTGAAACATAATTGTGGTGTCACTTGTTACATTTACCACAGTACATGGTGCAAAACATCAAATCTTCAATTAATGTAATGTAATTCTTGTAAATATTTCTTTCGCATGTTTTAATATGTCATTACATAAGTTTATTAAAGTTTTTACTACTAAAACAAATGCCTTGTGCCAGGTGTTACATTCACCACTTTGTGTGATGTCACTTGTTACACTCACCACAATACAGTTCTTTTATCTCTGGAACCTGTGAGGCTTTTTATCTCCTAATATGTATATTTTTTCATACTTGGGTCATGACATAGGATGCACAGTTTCCTTCTCAGAAATCCTGCCGGTGCCAAGGGCTAGTGGGGAGCACAAAAGGAAGATTAGGGAGATAAACCAGTGGCTCAGGGAGTGGTGTGAGGCCAGAGGGTATGAGTTGATGGGGGATTGGGGGGAGACCTGGGAGGATAAGGAGCTGTATGCTAGAGATAGACTCCATCTCAGTTTGGAGGGGAAGGGAATCCTTAAGTTGAAAATAGAGAGGTTCATTGGTGAAAAGTGGAGTTTAAACTTGTGAAGGGGGAGGGATGGGAGAAAAAGGCTGTCTAGGGGTGCCGATAAAGGAGGGACTCTGTCTCCACCCCCCTTGGGAGCAGGAGGATTGCGGGGAAAGGCTGACTGGTAAAGTGCAGACCAGGGGAAAACAGAATCCCCATGGGAACACGAGCAGGGAAATGGAAGTATAGGGAAAGGGTGGAAGGTAGTCCTGCTAAATGCCAGGAGCTTGGGAAATAAAATGCCTGAGCTCCAGGCGATGCTAACTGAGGGAGCAGTAGATGTGGCAGTGGTCACTGAGACCTGGGCCACTGCAGGACACGACTGAGACCTGAACCTGGAGGGTTACATTATGTTCAGGAAGGACGGGGGGAGGGAAGGGGAGGAGGTAGCAATGATAGTCAAAAACTGCATTGGCATGGGGGGGTAGAGGAGGCGGAGGTAACCATGGAAGCAATTTGGGTCACCTTGATAACAAGGCGGGGCAAGAGAGTAAAAATAGGAGTGGTGTATAGACCCCCTGCCCTGGCGGAGGAGCTGGAGGAGAGTCTGGTGGCAGATGTTGGGAGACACTGCAGACTGGGCAGAGGAATGGTGGTGGTGTTGGGGGACTTAAACATGCCAGGAACAGACTGGGAGACTATGACATCTTCTGTGACCAGGGAACAGAGGTTGTTGGATGTCTTTCAAGACGTGTTCCTAACTCAGCAGGTGGGGGAACCGACCAGGGAGGCACGGGTACTGGATGTGATCCTGGCAGACAGTGACCAGATTAGGGGCCTGGAGGTAAGAGACCCATTTGCGGGGAGTGACCATGCCACGGTCTGGTTCTGCCTGGACCTAGGAGGGCTAGAAAGCTGCACAAAGACGGAGGTAACTGACTTCAGGGGAACGGATTTTAAGGAAATGGGAAGGATCCTTAAGGAGCATTTGGATGGGATTGGGTCAGACATGGACGCTGATAGTAGGTGGGAAATCATCAGGAGAGGGGTGCAAGATGCTACCAGCACCTGTGCAAGAGTAAGACAAAAATGCGGTAGGGCCCGAAAACCCTGCTGGTGGACCAGGGAGGTCCAGGAAGTGGTGCAGGGAAAGAAGGCAGCCTATAGGCAATTCAAGTGCTCAAGGAGTGAAAGGGATCGAGGGGAGTATGAGCTGATTGCTAGAAGGGCCACTAGGGTGGTGAGGGCGGCTAAGGCAAGGAAGGAGCAGAACCTGGCCAGGGAAATCAGGAGAGGGAACAAGGGGTTCTTTAGATACATTGGGGAAAAACGAAGGGTGAAGGGGCAGATTAGCAGGATTAAATCAGGGGAGAGATGGGCACAAGACCCAGGGGAGCAGGCTGAGGTACTAAATGAGTACTTCACCTCAGTTTCCACCAAGGAAAATGGGGCTGCTGCATCATACATGGGAGGAGACAGAGATACTGAGGAGGGGGGAACCCTTGCCGATCAGCGGGTCTGGGGAGAGGGGGAGGCATCACTGGCAGGAGGAGGGAAGGCTAAGCAGGGAGAAGAGGTACTGGAAGTGGAAATCACAGCAGAGAGAGTGAGGGAAGCCCTCAGCTCCCTTAAGACGGAGAAAGCACAGGGGCCAGATAAATTACATCCCAGAGTGCTGAAGGAACTGCGGATCTCCTGGCGAAACCCCTAGCAGAGCTTTTCACCATCTCTCTGAGGACAGGGTGGGTGCCCCAGGACTGGAAGGTGGCGCATATAGTGCCTATCCACAAGGGGGGATCAAGGGAGGTGGCAGAGAACTACAGGCCTGTCAGCCTGACATCGGTGGTGGGCAAGGTGATGGAAGGCATTGTCAAGGAGAGGCTGGGGGGACCTGGAAAAGTCAGGGTGCCTGGACGATAGACAGCATGGATTCATCTCGGGGAAATCGTGTCAGACAAACCTTGTGGAGTTCTATGTCTGGGTGACGAGTGCCTTGGACCTTGGTAGACCAGTGGACGTCCTCTTTCTAGACTTCAGCAAGGCATTTGACTCTGTTCCTCACATGGGCCTGTTGGATAAGCTGGGAGAAATGGGGGTTGGGAACCAGATGATCAGATGGATAGGCAATTGGCTCCATGACCGGACCCAGAGGGTCGTAGTTGGCGGGATAGTCTCATCCCCAAAGAGGGTCATTAGTGGGGTCCCACAGGGATCAGTCCTTGGCCCCTCCTGTTCAACACCTACGTCTCTGACATAAGGACAGGAATCAGGAGTGAGATGAGTCTCTTTGCAGATGACTCAAAACTGGGGGCGGTGGTGGATGGGGAGGAGGGGAAGGTGGCCCTACAGGGGGACCTGGAGGCTCTGGAAAGATGGTCTAGAAAGTGGAAGCTGAGGTTCAATGCAGGGAAATGCAAGGTACTCCACCTGGGGGCCAGAAACCCAGGCCAAGTGTATACCCTGGGGGAATGCTACAAGTCTCGATGGCTGAGAGGGACCTGGGGTGGTGGTGGATGTCAAATGAACAACTTGGAGACTTGTAGGAGGGCAGCAGCCAAGGCCAACAGGATGCTGGGATGCATCGCTAGGGGGATCACCTCCAGAAGGAGGGAAGTGATGCTCCTCTGTATAACTTCTTGGTGAGGCCACACCTTGAGTACTGCGTGCAGATTTGGAGGCCACACTTAAAGAGGACATTAAACTCCTGGAGGGTCCAGAGGAGGGCAACCAAAATGATTTGGGGCTTGGGGACAGGACCTATGAAGAGAGGCTCAAAGAGCTAAATATGTACACATTGGAAGAGAGAAGGACCGGGGGACATGATAGAGGTCTTTAAGTACATGAAGAGGTAAATAGGGAGGAACAGTCAGGGTGCTTCAAAGGAAGGAGGAGGGGCCACTAGAGGGCATGGGTGGAAGCTGGAGGGAAGATTCAGGGAGAAAGGAGGAGGTGCTACTTCACTGAGAGGGTGCTGGAGCCATGGAATGCACTACCTAGGGGCTGGTGGAGGCAGAGCGGTGGAGGGGTTCAGGAGGGGCTGGGACAGGTACAGGGGAAGGATTCTGGAAGCAAAATCCAATGCAGCAAGAATATCCGGAACTGGGAAGGGAGAAGCCAGAGAAGGCGAGGGGGGCAGCAAGGTCAGCACCCAGGGTGGGGGCTGACCAATCGAGCAGACTCGAAAGACCGTTAGGCCTATTCTGCTGGCATTTTACTATGTTAGTATGTTAATATGTTAGTATAATATCTTGAAATGCACCTGGGGGACCCACCCTCCTCATTTGTGTGGCAGAACCCTCTATATTTCCTCCCTACTTCCATACAGAGTTGCTTGCTCTAAAAATAAAAGTCCTGCCTGCCTCCTCAAGGACATTTCTGTAACCTGCTGTCCACAGGAAGCTCCTATCAGATCTATCAAAAGCCAAAATATGACTCACACTTCTGTTATTTCTAGCCGGGGATACAGAATCAAACCTAGGCCCTACCCCCACACTCGGCCCAATCCGGTACCCTCCACCATGCTCAACCCTCTCCCCCAATCTCCCGAGGGGGCTAATACTAGCCCATCTAAATATCTGTAGCCTTTTGTTCAAAATTACCCTACTACAACCAATTGTCTTATCACTACATCCTGACACCATGGTTGTCTCAGAGACCTGGCTAAAACCCCCACAACCTTAACACAGAAATCTGTATACCTGGCTATACCGTAATTCATCAGGATTGCCCCTGCAACAAAAGTGGTGCTGGAATAGCCATGTACATTAAATCCTCCCTCCAGCTTACCTCTATCATGCTTACACTACCAACGCAATCCATCAACGCCATGTTGATTAAACCTTCTCTCCCCCACACAAGGCCTGTTTATATAGCAGGCTCCTACCTCCCATCTGCTATCATAGACCACCTGTATGACCTCAATTTGCAGGCCACAGAGGGCGAACGTCACATCCTTGGAAACTTTAACATAAACTGGGTCTCTAATTCTAGCAGGAATGTTCGTTACCAATTAGCTGCTCTAAACCTTGCCCAGTTGATAACTGAACCCACCCAAATGAATACTAAAACTCAAAACCATACTCTCCTGGACTGGGCTCTTACCTCTCGCCCACAACGAATACTTACAGCAGGCTTATTACCTGACTCCCTGAGTCACCATCACATGATCTTCTCTGTGAGAAAAATATTTAAACCAAAAGCCCCTCCCCCAAAACCCTCCTGACCAGATCCTATAAATCTCTAGATATCGCATCGTTGCACAAAGACTTGGCAAATACGGACTTTATCGCTTTATCCCCAGTGCTTCCTCTGTTGACTCCACCTTTGAACACTTCAAAGATAAATTCATCATCATCGGGGGCAGACATGCTCCAATCAGAAAAGCTTGGGTGAGGAGAGCACACCTGCCCTGGATCTCCACTGACATCTTGGCTCACGTTAGAACCAGGGACCGAGCTTGGAAATCCTTTAAAATCTCAGGCTCTCCTGTGGACCACCGAGAGTACCATTTCCTCTGGAATGCATGCACGAAACTAATACACCGGGCCAAAGCAAGTTACTTCAAAACCTCTTTCCACACTAATATTAACCACTCAGCAAAATTCTGGAAAGTGATGAGGTCTCTTTTCTTCTCCCTCTTCCCAACCTCCCACCCCTACCATTAGCTTTGGTGGCACCACTGTCACGGATCCACTTGCAGTAGCCTCAGATTTCAACTCCTTCTTTACTAAATGCACCTCAGCTCTCCTGGCCACCCTTCCTCCTCCTCCTCCTCTGTCAACCACTATCCCCTCTCCTCCCCATGTTCAAGCACCCACTGCAAATGCCGCTTTCTGCATCAGACAGGTTACACCACCAGAAATACTCAAAGCCCTCCTAGCCCTAAATCCCTTCAAGGGAAAATGCCCCCCTGGACTTGATGCCAAAATGCTCTACCTGTCGGCTCCTGCCATTGCCATTCCCCTGGCCTCTCTTCTAAACCGCTCCTTCACACTGGCTTCTATCCCATCAAACTGGAAGCATGCCACCGTCATCCCCCTCCCCAAAGGCAGTGACCCCTCCTTCCCTGGCAACTATCATCCAATCTCCCTCCTCCCCATTCTTGCTAAACTCCAGGAACACCTGCTTCTCTCTCAGGTCTCCTCCTTCCTCGACTCCTGCTCATTTTTCTTACCTTACCAGTCTGGTTTTAGGAAGTCACACTCCACCACAACTTCCCTCCTGAGGCTCACAAATTCAATCGTTACTGGCATGGACTCAGGTCTCATCACCTCTGCCATTTTTATAGATTTGGCTAAGGCATTCAACACTGTCTCACACCCACTGCTCATGACTAAGCTCCCTCAGGCTGGGCTATCCAGTGAGGCCACCAGTGGGTTCTGCTCCTACTTTGTAGGCAGGTCCCAATCCACCAAAACTGGAAATACTATCTCCACCCCCTCCAAGGCCTCACTGGCGTACCCCAAGGCTCAGTCCTCGATCTGCTCTTGTTCTCCATCTTCCTTAATGACCTACCATCTGCCTGCCCACACACATCCATTCACATGTATGCAGATGACACAGTTCTGTATACATCTGGCCCTACCACAACTGAAGTGAAGACCAGACTCCAGCAGGACTTCAGGAAGGTTCAGCTCTGGTTCCGCTCAAACCAACTATTTCTCAACGCCAAAAAGACAGTCCCCTTGACCTTCGGCACCAGGCAGAGACTCTCTAGGCTCCCTTCCCCACCTACTTTCCACACCCTGGATAGGAACCCCATGGAGGTCTGCATCTCCTTTAGATATCTTGGGGTCTGGCTTGACCAGCACCTCTACTTTTCTACACATAATGATCCCATTCACAAAAAGCTTCACCCCAGACTGGGTGCTCTATATTGTAATTGTGACTGTATCACACTTCTGGCTCGCCAGGCGATTGTGCAGAAAATGATTCTCCCTATCTTTGACTACAGTGATGTAGTCTACAGTGCTGCTCCCAAGTCCACCCTAGCCAGACTGGACCCTCTGTTCCACTCTTTCTGTTGTTTTGCCCTAGAATGTCCACCTACTATTACAGTGACCTCTACCAGTCACTTGGACTTCTATCCCTCCAAGACCAGAGACACTCACACTGCACCAAGACGGCCTCCAAGTTCTCGGACCAGTCCCTGCCCCCATACCTAGCAGCAGAACTGACTGCTTCTATCCCCCCAGTCTACACACTCAGGTATTATGACTCCCGCCAACTGACTGTTCCACACATGTCCTCTGCCGCAGGCCAATCAGCCTTTAAATATTGGTTGCCAAAACTGTGGAACTCCCTTCCAGTGACCATTCGACATGCCCCTTCCTCACAGCACCTAAACACACTACTCAAAGCCCATTTCTCTTTTTTTTTTTTTGCTTTATCTGTTCATCTTCCCTGCAACCCTCACCTACCTCTCCTTCAGGCCAATTGCCACAAGGACTCTCACCTCTCCCGACACCGCTGCCAATCCAGGAGAAACAGCCTATTGGTCTAGGTATTGGCCCTGGTGCTGCTGCAGCCGGATCGGCTGTCACGGAGCTTGGGAAGGCACTGGTCCAGGTGGCCATCATCTGGTAGGAGGAGATGCCATTTTCTAGTTTTTCCTCTGATTCCCCTACTCTCATCGCAACTGAGTTTCCCTTGGTCTCCACCGGGGGCCACTACAGAGTGACACTGTTCCCCAACCCACCCCAGGAGAGGACAGCAGCCCTCTGGAGGCTTAATCCTACTCCCCCCACCGACCCTCTGGAGCCCGAGTCTGTTCCCGAACCCGGGTTACCAGCATGGTGCGAGGTAAGGCATCAGTGCCTCAGCCCTCTGTGCCACAAGGCTGACTTCCATTTCTCTTCTAACTGTACTTGTCACTAAGCCAGTTCCCACTGTAGGCATTGCCCCTTTCCCCCACTGGCTGCTAGATGCTAAGTGTTCTGGGACCAACATGTATTGAAATTGTCCTGATTCATGGGCTATATATACTGTTCTCTACTGCACTGATCTGATTGTACGTTTACCTGTTTGTACTTTGCACTTTGTATTGTTAATATTTTTGTACCCCCCCTTGCCTTCCCCCCAGGATGCATCTGGAATTGAGCAGTACTCTGCTCAGTATGCCATCCTGGTAAACATTTTAAATATATAAGTAAATAAATAGTGAAGATATTAACAATGCTCTAATTTACTACTATATGGAGATATATGGGGAAAATAAAAGGCTGAAAAAGGAATATTAATGATTTTCTTATACAAGGAAACCTCCCCAAATTATCAGAAAATGGCCAGCTAATGTTAGGGGGGGACAAATTACCTTGCATGACATAACCTGTGCCATGGGGAAGCTACCAAATGGGAACGCTCTAGGGCTGGATGGCATATCTGGTGAAATTTTACAAGTTTCTAAATGCAGGCATAACTCCTTATTTACCTAGAGCAATTACAGAGCACATGCATCAGTAAACTCCCCACCTACCATGTCAAGAGCTTATGTGACACTGATGCTTAAAAAAGGCAAGGAAGCCATAGAATATTCATGCTACAGATCAATTTCTTTATTAAGTAATGATTATAAAGTTATTGCCAACCTCCTTACTGGCTGGCTACAATCTATAATTACAAAGCTAATTGTTCAAGAGCAGTTGGGCTTCATACAAGGTATAGCTGTTTCAGACAATGTTTATTTATTTTATTTATTTAGTTTTTGTTGACCGGGTAAGTGCACTAGATACATTCTTGCCTATTTTCAGGCATGACCCGGGGGGAAGGGGATACAGATGAATGCCAACTGACCTTGAACCAGATTAAGCTGTTGGCAGTATTTTTAGTAAATGGGGGGAAATTTGGCCAGGATACCAAGGAAATTCCCCTACTCATCCTATAGTTGGAGGTGCTGCAGGTCATAAGTCTGTCATGGCAGGCAGGCTGCTGGAAGAGGAGAACGCTGCTGGTGTACCTGCAGGGGAGCTGATCTTCACCCCTGCAGGTCCAGCTATGGAGATTGAAATACAAGAAAAAAAGATGAGAAATTGCTCCAAGTGTTGCACAGGAACAAGCAATGAATGGTTTGGGTGCCTCATCATTCGGTAAGGTCCCGGTCCCGATGCAAGATACCACCTTGTTAAAAGAAGTGGCGATGAACAATAGACAAGCTTTGCTGCAAATATTGAATAATTGTCTGGAGGAAATAGCCAGGATTTCAGAAAACAGCACATCCCTAGCGGAGTGAAATACTGCACTGACAGTGACCCCAGCTGATTGTGATAAGCTGGCATCAGCTGGGTCACAGGAGGAGCCTCACCAGAAATCATTGCCATCAGAAGGCAACACAGCTGAGGAATCCCCAATTGCAAAGGACCCGACAATACCTGAAACAACAGCAAAGGACTTCCGATGGCCTTGCAGCAGGTATTAATGGCAGATACTGAACAGGATAATCCTACACAGCAGGACATGGGAAATCAATCAAAGCAGACTGAAAAATCTCAACCAACAGAAACTGTAAGTGAACAGAAAAAAAAATCTCTCTATACATGAAAAAGGGATTCCCATTACTGTAAGTAAGTTATGCAGTGGTCGAGTTTCAGATTGCAGCATAAACAAATGAATGCTAATAATGTCACCCCCTGGTCACTTGAAAAAGCTCTAATGGAATAAGGGTGGGAAAAACCACAGTAGTAAACTGGGTGCCAGACAAGACACATAGTCCCATTCCAGGTCAAGAGGGGGGCAACATAGTAACAAACAACAACCAAAGAGTAAATGTTACAGAAAATGATGCTATGCTACAAAACTTTGTAACTGAATCTGATATGGATCTCTGTTTGGAAGATGCTGTAGTGGATCCTGTACCCCTTCTTAGAACTGCACATACTTCTGATTCTGAGTCAGCAGGGGAAAGGACTTGCAACCTCAATACTAGGTGGGGAGAATGTATGGACTGTGAAAACCCAGTGGTTGATAACCAACAAGAAACCCCACAACAGTTTTGGGCACAATTTAGGAAAAGAGATGCTCCCTTTAGAAATGTTGCACCAGCTCAAAGGTGAAACGCAGTACGCCTACAATATGTGAGAGGCCTGGAGCTACCCCCAATCATATTTATGTAGGCCAAATACTCATTAAAGAATCAATGCATTTCTTTTCAAACAAAATTTATGCATTAATACATACTTCAGGAGATTCCCTCTTTGACGTCAGTTTTAAAACTCCAATGGGCCTAGAAAGATTTTGGTCACAGTATGAGAAAAAGAAATATTCTGTTATATGGCTTCCCTTTAGAGCCATCCCTCTAACTAAACTCACAATGAAAGTGATTATTATTTTATTTTAAAGTGAAGAGATTAGTGTCCATGACAGTCATTACTGGCTAAGCCAAAAATGTGACATTTAAGACCCCCGCAGCCAGCTTTGGATGAAGAACATATTTGGACTGGGGGGTGAAAATTTAAAGTCCAATTAAGAATGTCAGCACAATTCTCACAGCACTTGCCAAGCTGTTTCTTTCTCAGCCAGGAAAGAGGACATTGCTTTTACCCAGGCCAACCCAAAACCTGTTTCAAGTGGGGTTCTGAATTACAGCTTAGTTTAGCTTGTGATAGGATCAAATGCAATTTGTGTTTATCATAAGAACAAAATAGCTCTATCTGCACAAATGACCTCAAATGTAACCTTTGTGAAGAGACAGGACATGATTACAGATTTTGTCCTTGGGCAACGCATAATCAAACAGACAGGCCTGACCAGGATACCATCCTTACATATGCACAAAAAAACAGTTTGGAAAGGCAAAGACAACAGCGAGAGTGTGAGGAAGCACCTGTTCCACCTCCACCTCCCCACACAACCACCACCCAAGGTACCCACAGAAGTTGTCCCTGATCCAACTGAACAAGCTCCAGTACAGCCAGAGCAACAGGATTATATACCTCCACCTGACAATGACTCTACACAGGGGGAAAATCCTACTCCAATGATGTGGCTCCCATGGCAGTTCAAGAAAATGAGCAGGAGATGCCCCCCCCCCATGATGACAGTGGTATCCAAAAAGAAAAGACCCTGCAAGCGACAACTGCATAAATCTAACCTGTCAAAAAAACAACGGGGGGCCAGCCCAGCGGCATAGAGGGTTGAGGCGCTGGTACCTTACCTTGACCCTCGCCAGCGACCCAGGTTCGGGAATGGACTCGGGGCACCGGGGGTCAGCAGAGGACAGAGAGGATTGAGCATCCAGTGGACTGCTCTCCTCTGCAGGGGTGGGATCCAGGGACACATCACTCAGCAGCGTCCCCAGTGGAGCATGCACTGATTGGGCAAGGAAAACCAGGAAAAACAGCACCTGAATGAGCGGCTTGATGGCCGTCTGCAAGTGTCGCCGGGGTACCTACCTTGATCCATGCCCACAGGGAGTACACGGGATCCCTCCCTGTGGCCCCACTGCAGGGGGAAGCAGCAGAGTCTGGTGTCAGCGACAGAGGCGGGCGGTGGCTGGATGTCCCCCAATGGGGGGAGCAGCTCAGGTGGCCAGGAGGAAAAAAATATTTAAAAAAATAAATAAATTAAAAAAAAAAAACAACAGGGAAAAAATCAGAGGTTATACTGAGTAACAGATGTACCATTCTAGCATCAGAAAGGGGGAAGGGGGGTAAATCTGACACAACAGCAACTGTATCATCATTACTTCCTTCCCCAGATTCAGACGATGAGCACCTAGCAGAAGTGGTTCAAAGAGCTAGGACTAAATCTTTGGGACTTAGATCTTGGAGGAGCAATAAAAGAGGGAAGTGACCTTAAACTCTTCAGATGGACTCCACAACTTCACTCTCTATAGCCACGTTTAATACTAATAGTGCTAAAAATCCCAGGCGACATCTGCTAACTTTTTCCATAATCAAGGACTTAAATCTTGATATCTGTTTATTACAGGACACAAGACCGAAGTCTCCTGCATTGATAAATGCAGCAAAAAAATTGTGGTACTGGGGTCCTTCATATTTTTCATATGGCTTGGGCATGTGTGATGGGCTGGGGACTCTATTTACAGGACATGCATACACACAAGTACAAGAATTATGGATATTGAACCGAGCAGAGCTATGTTTATAGATTTTCAATATAATGATACAGTATGAAGGGTCATTAATATATACACCCTGCAGACAAAAAAGATAGGATTAACCTATATGAAAAGATAAAACCTTTTTTAATGACCACTAGACTTATCATCTGGGCTTGGGAATTTAACTGTGTTCTACAAGCAACAGATAGGGGGAAAAACCAACAAGACGTTCAGTGACTCTAATACCCTGCTAAAAATACTAGAACTTACAAATGTACAGGATACTTACAGACAGATCCACACCAGTGGAGGATATACTTTTCAAAAAAAATACCTTAGCAACTAGAAGCAATTGTATTTTTTCATCCCAGTCTCTTAAGGTATAAAAAGCTGATATTATTCCCATAGAACACTCAGATCACATGATGTTATGTATTAAAATAGGCTTCTCACAACAGCAACCCCTTGGGAGAGGTTATTGGAAATTAAAGTCATCTCTGTTGGATAGAACCGATATCTATGACCCAATTTTGGATTTAATAAATGGTAGAAAACCTGTAGCCTTTTTATCAGACAATTTAAGTCAATGGTGGATTGATACAAAAAAAAAAAAAAAGAAAGAACAATTAAATTTAAACAACTAGCCAGTCAATTACACTCAGATCAGTATAAAAAATATCTAATCTTAAGGGCAAAAGTATTTCATTATATGATTTTGGTTCAGGAGGGAGAAGAAAACTGCACGCCACAAGTCAATATGATAAAAAAAAAAGAAATGCAATCCATGCAGTACTCAAGGGCAACATCATTATTATATGAACACAGGATTAGTACATGAGGAAAAACAACAACTGGAAATATTTATGCTAGCTGTAGAGATAGGGTACAAAACAAAGTTATGGATAAATTATATGATAAAAAAGGAAGGTAGTAACAGATTCTAAAGAAATCTTAAAAATACTCACAGACTACTGTATGTTAGAGATTTATATTCCACTCCTCCCCCAAACCTGCAATACTTAAACGATTGTTTGAAAACTATAAAAGTTCCAATTGTGCCTGGAACAATACTGGATGCTCATATTGCTCCTATTACTGCTGAGAAAGTAATAACAGCCATTAAATCATTAAAAAATAACACTTTCCCAGGAAAAGATGGGCTAACAGCAGAGTTTTATAAAGAAATACAAAGATGTAATATCACAAGTTTTGCAAGTTGTGTACAGTACAATATTGGACATGAATAAAGCCCATCCATATTTTGGTACATCTATACACATCTTTCTATATAAAAAGAATGTTGAAGAACTGGCTTCCTAACAGTTCACTAAATATTGATAAAAAAAATTCTAATGAAAATCTTGAATTCTAATTGCCCACTACAGCCCCTTATCCGATATCAGAGGGCCAGACCTGTGCAATAGCAGGCAGAAATATCACTGATAACCTGCTTTTAAACAGAGATCTTGTGGACATGGGGAATAGGATTATAGTGGATGGATATATAGTTACACTCGATCAAGAATAATAATAATTATAATCTTTATTTTTATGGCGCCTTTCGAATACCAAGGTGCCTAACAAATTTAAAATCACAAATCAGACATCAACAACATAAATCATATAAAATCAATAGTATCATCATGCCATCAATCAATCAATCAATCACCGAATGCCTGGTGCCATAAAAAGGTTTTCAGGGCTTAGTTAAATCCCTCCACAGTTGTGCACTCCCATAGCCGACGGGGTAGAGAATTCCAGAGGGTTGGGGCCGCATACATGAATGTAAGCATTTGATAAAATTTCACACAAATACATGATTTCTGTATTACAGGCATATGGGTTACCTCAGCAATTCTGTTCCTAGTTGATGTTGATATATTCGTTAGCTTCCATTATTACATTAGTAAATGTTTTTTAGGACCCCCTGTCCCAAAAAAGGGTGTAAGACAGGGGTGTCCTCTAAGTCCACTCTTATATGTTTGTTGTATAGGCCCACTGATTCGGGCAATTTGCTAGGACCCACAAACGAAAGGAATCCAGTGGGACCAGAATAAATATACTCCTCCAATAATGGAATATGCTGACGATTTATGTTTATTTATGAAAAATATTAAAATGGCAAAAATACTCCAGATATAGTGGACAACTTTTCAGTAATCTCAGGGGCTACAATAAATCCTACTAAAAGCAGGGGGTATGTACTAAGTCCCAGTACTCCACAGATAACTTCACTAGGCCAGATCCCAGTATCAGAAAAAAACACTTAAAATACTGGGTATTCACTTTGGCAGAGGTGATACGGCTCAGGTAAACTGGCAACAAAAAATAAATGAAGGGATGTAAAAAGGGCAAGTAAGGAAGACTTGGCAGCAAACTAAAAAGAAAAAAGTTCTCTTAGTAAATACTTTTTTATTCCCCATTTTTGACCTACTTAAGTATGGTGTACCTTCCACCCAAAAATATGGAGGCTACCATGTTAAGTTTATTCTTTCAAATAATCTGGGGAAGTCGTTTAAACTCAATCAAAAGGGAAATCTTATATCTTGCAATAAAAGTAGGTGGCCTAGATCTCCTGAACCCAATTGTTTTTTTTATAGTCTATTTTTATTTCATAATATCTTTAAATTTACTTCATTAAACTCAAGCGATTGGAAACAGATGGCAGAAAAATGGTTGGGTCCTTTTTTGCAGGTTTGGTCACAAAACTCAAATGGGGTATAAAAAAATGTAGATATTCCACTCTTTCTAGTTCCATAAATAGAAAAAATTAAAAATGGCACTTAGGTCTGAATCAAGTCACAGTTCCTAACAGAAAAACTATTTATGCTACTAGGCTTTTTCAATAGCTTCTGTGTATCCAGATATATTACCCACTGATACACATTACATAGAAACATACTTATTAGCTAAAAGAACCCCACCACATATGTGGGACATGTGTGGCTCTGCTGTCATGGTAAGCTGGGGTGAAGGGCAATATAAAACATAAAAGTCAAGCAGAAAGATTTTGTTTTAGACCCTCCTGTCCACAACAAGAAGAAATTATCCAGTTTTATGTTTGCTTGCGCGCATGCGCAAGACACATTATGTGACAGCTTAGGAGAGAAGCGGGTTATGGAGGCATGGCAGTGTTATAGCCAAGGGAGGCACTGCATTTGGGGGCTTGGCACTGGTGGACCAATGGAGGCACAGTGTGCCGATGACACTGGTCTCCAAAAAGTGCACCAAGTTCTAACGTTTTCACCACAGCAATCAGGGGCTGCCTCATTATTGCAGCCTCAGTCATTGTGCTGCAATGAGGGAGTGACCCTTCATTGCAGGGCGGAGTGTTAGCTAGCCTAATACTGTTTCTGAACATGGCGGGTGGCTTGCCGCTACCTTCACAAACAGTATTAGGCAGTTTCCCTTGCTGAAGGGGTGCCCAATCTCCCTCGGCAGCATGTGCCGCCCCAAACGGTCTTTGTTGGCCAAAGGGGGCCCCAATCCCCACCAGCTTCAGTGCCACAATGTTTTATTTAGTCGATTGGGGAGCCCACTCCCCGTCGGCAAGATGTAACCCCCCCAGCCACTGCCATTGTCTGCGACGGGGGAGCCCACTCCCTGTTGGCAACCTCCCCCGGTTTTGTTGCCTGCCGATGGGGTGCCCAATCCCTGTCGGCATGATGGTTCTCCCCCACCGTTTTCTGGTGTGCCGATAGGGCTGCCCAATCCCCATCGGCTACAGCTGCCCCCACCCAAAAGAGTCCCTTGGCATGCTGGGAGCCCACCCCAGTGTGCCAAATGCCCCTGTAAAATTGAAAACCATCCCGCGTTGTCTATTTTTTTTTCCCTGTAAAGGAAAAACAGTCCCTCACTGTCTGACAGACCCCCCTCCCACAACCTGCACTCACCCACTGCGCACCCTGCCTCCCAACACCCCCCTCACCCCATATTTACCTCCGGAGTCTGGCGTGACAATCTTCAGTGGACCGGGAACATGTCTGCACTTTTCAAAGCTGACCGCAAACTGAGGAAATGCTGGTCAGCTGTATAATGTAATAAATAGAGTTTTTTAAACTTTGCTGCATATCTCAGGCATTTTTTGGAATTTTGGCACCAAATTTTCAACATGGGGTTTTTGGGACCCCTCCTCATGAATTCTGTCACTGTCATGGTGTTAATTCGGCCCGAAGGGTGATTTCGAGGTCACTGCATGAAATCACCTTTTGGGACTGAGTAACAGAATGACAGTGCCAGTGTTCATAAGGTGGGCTCTCAAAAGCTTATGTTGCAAATTTGAAAAATCTCAAAATTACTGTTTTACAAGTGTGCGTTGCGCAGTTCCTATGCATGCTCATAAGTTCACAAATTTGTACTATTTGCACTCCAAATTTTCAACATTGCCATTTTATCACACCTACTTATGAGCAGTACAGCTGTCATTTTTCACATCTCACCCAAAATGTGTTTCCGCGCATGTAGCGCACAATGGAGCAGTCGGTGTGCGAAATCAATGTTTGGAACAGATTAAGAAAATCATAGTGGCAATGTTCATGAGCAGAGATCTTAAAATGGCTATGTTGAAAATGTGGTGAAAAAATTCCTAAAAATGACTGTTTTACGAGCGTGCATTGCGCAGTTCCTATGCACGCTCGTAAGTGCGTGAATTTTTAATATTTGCAGTCCAGAATTTCAACAATGCCATTTTACCACACCTACTTATGAGCAGTATAGCTTTAATTTTGCACATCCCGCCCAAAATGTGCTTCTACGCATGTAGCGCGCAGTGGTGCAGTAGATGTGCGAAATCAATGTTTGGGGCTGATTAAGAAAATCACAGTGACACTGTTCATTACCACAGGTCCTAAAATGTCTATGTTGAAAATTTGGTGAGAAAAGTTCATAAAATGAGTGTGTTACAAGCGTGCGTTGTGCAGTTTCTACGCACGCACATACCCTCGCACATTTGCAACATTTTCACTCCAGATTGTCAACACTGCCATTTGTCCACACCTTATGAACAGTACAGCTATCATTTTTCACATCAATCAATCAATCAATCAATCAATCAAATCTTTATTTATCCAGGAGAACATCATTGAGCACAGCTCATTTGCAAGATGGACCTGGTAAGGTCAAGGTTCAATTTACATAGCTACATACAAATATACAAATGCATACACTCTAAGCTATTATATACAGATTTCAATATACACACTGTCTAAGCATACATCCTACGCATAATGTACAATAATTCAATAGTTCAATTGTAGAGTAATAAAGGACGAGAGGAGGGGGAGCGGGAAGTGGAGTGCCTAGTTGGTGGGGGTGGAGGATGGAGGTAGGTGCTTATGATGTGGAAGGATAAGTATGGCCTAAGAAAGGGTGGGAAGTGGGGGTGGAGGATGGTGGTAGGTGCTTATGATGTGGAAGGATAAGTGTGGCCTAAGAGAGGGCTGGGGGCTGGCACTGGTGGGTTTATAAAACAGGGGTATAGGGCTATGGTTTATGTCAAGGAATAAGGGGAGGCAGATGGAAGGTGAGGTGCAAGGAGTGTGAGGGGTGGAGGCTCTTGATAAAGGTGGATGCATTCTGTGAATTGGCTGTCTGGAGAGGGGGAAGGATAAGATTAGGAATACTCTACTGTTTGTGGAAACAATTACATTTTTCTTGGATAAGCCTCGAATACAGATGTTTAAAGGATGTAACCGTCATGTAGCTGTTCAATTTTAGGGTCTTCTGCATCATATTCCATAATGTAGATAAGACATAGCTGATAGCAGATTTCCCTTGTCGAGTATTAAATTTGGGCACTTTAAGCATGATGAAGTCAAGGCTTCTCAGGGCATATTTGTTTGCTGTGACTTGTGTGAAGCAGTCTGAGATATAGTTTGGTAGCATCTTGGATATTGCTCTGTACGTCCATAGTGTGGCATTCCTGTTTCTTCTGAATTGGAGTGAAGTCCATCCAATTGCAGCGTAGAGTGAGCAGTGGTGAGTGCTGAGGGGAAGATCCGTAATGAACCTCAAGGCTGTATGGTAAAGTGTGTCCAATTTGTTCAGATAAGAGTTAGGGCAGCGACCATATAGGAAATCTACATAGTCCAATACTGAAAGAAATGTGGCCTGGACCAGCTTCTTTTTAGAATCCCTAGTTAGAAAGTGCTTTATTCTGTAAAAGAGTCCAAGCCTCTGACAAAGTTTTTTTAGCAGTTCTTCCAGATGATCTAGGTAGTTGAGTCTACTGTCTACCCAGACCCCCAGGTATTTTGAATTGTTTAACATATTCAAGATTTTCACCAACAACAGTGGATAACTGGGGGAGATTGTTTGGGGAGGAGTGACCAGCTTGAGTTTGGGGGGAGAAGAACATTGCCTTTGTTTTTTTTTGCATTTAAGAGAAGTTTTTTTTTCAGTAGTTGATGTTGTAGTATGTTGAATTCCGCTCGTAGCTCTATGCATGCTGTTACAGGAGAGGGGTGACTTACATATAATACTGTGTCATCTGCAAACAGGTATACAGTGGCTTTGGTGAGATCAATGTCTATGTTATTGATGTAGATGGCAAATAGGATTGGGCCCAGGATGGATCCTTGGGGAACTCCTCTTTGCAGAGGTTTGAGTGGTGATAGGTCTCATTCGGCCTTCACTTGCTGAGTCCTTCCTATAAGGTAGCTATTAAACCATCTAAGGGAGGATGAGTCTAGTCCTATGGAGTTCAGGGAGGAGAGAAGTAGTTCGTGGACGACCGTATCAAATGCCTTACTCAGGTCTAAGAATACAGCACATACACAATTTTTTTTTCCAGTTCAATTTGCCAATCATTGATTACTTTAGCCAGGGCTGAGATGGTACTGTGTTTGGCTCTAAATCCAGATTGCGCTGGGTTTAAAAGATTAGCCTCTTCAAGATATCCTCTTAGTTGAGTGCTAACTATTTTTTCTAGCAGCTTGGATAGCACAGGGAGGAAAGAAATTGGTCTGTAGTTGTTGAGGTCCATAGGGTCCCCTGCTTTCAATAGTGGGATAACTTGAGCTGTTTTCTAGATTGAGGGAATAGAGCCTGATTGCAATGAGAGATTAAATAGGTGTGTTATTGGGACTGCTAGTACTTGTATGGCATTTTTTATAAAACAGGGATCAAGGGAGTCTGCACCTGCACTTTTTTTGATGTCCAGCTGTGCTATTAGGTCTTCCACTTGCTTCAGAGTGGCTGGTATGAAGGAGAAGGTAGATTCTGTTATCCGTACTTCAGTGCTCTTAATACCTAACTGGGAGCGTAGTTGGTTAGCTGGAGAGATGTTGAATGCTAGGCCAGCAGTTGTAAAGTGATTGTTGAATGATTCCAGGATTTCCAATCTATCAGAGACTGTTCCCTTGCTATTGTGTATTTTGACTGGGAGTGTAGTACTAGGATCTTGTCCTGTTATGTCCTTTATGGTATTCCAGAACTTGGCAGGATTGTGGTAGGAGGTGTCAAGTTTTGATGTATAATAAGCAGCCTTAGCATCCCGTACTTTCCTGGTACAGCTATTTCTGGCTTTTTTGAACAGCATCCAATCAGTTGTAGTCTTAGTTTTTCGTGCCTTTTTCCATAGCTTATCTCTGTCAAGGAGGACGGTTTTGAGGTCAGTTGTGAACCAGCAGCAGGATTTGTTTTTGGTGCGTACCTTAGACATTGGGGCATGGATATTAAGGGCATCTGTAATTATGTCATTTAGCACCTCATACGCTATTTCCACTGTGTTTGCTAGGTAGAACTCTTGCCATCGTGTCGAAGGATTTAGTTCTTGCAGATATGCCTCAATGTTGATTTTTTTCTTTGATCTCCTCAATGTAAACTTAGTGGAGGATGTTGGCTTGCAAGCTGATCTTATTCCTGCAATAAGGCAATGGTCACTGATATCACGGAATAGTACTCCAGCATGCGAGAAGAGGTGGGGTTTATTCACTAGTATAACATCTAGTAGTGTGCTATTGCTCTGATTCTTTTTAATGATTCTGGTGGGTTCATTTATGAGCTGTGTAAGCCCATGTGTATCGCAGAATGAAATTAAGGGTGCAGCTGCCTTGGATAGCCAGTTTAGGTTTAAATCTCCTATGATTATAGTTTCTTCTGTTCCCTTTTTGATTAGATCACCCAGATGGGATAGTAGCTTAAGGTCAGCTGAGAGGGGGCCTATAGAAGCCAATTAGCTGTAGTGATGTGGTGTGGGAGAGGGCCACTTTGAGGGATAGGCATTCAAATTCTTTTGCCATGGATGATGAGTCGAGGCAGGTTACAGATAAATTGTCCTTCACATATATAGCTATGCCCTTGCCCCTTGTTTGGCGGTCAGCTCTGAACACTTGATAATTTGGTAAGTTTATGTCTCTATCTGCTGTGGCAGGCCTGAGTAACATCTTCAACACAACTAGTATATCTGGTAAGGTATGGTTAATCCAAGCTTGGATCATCGTGAGCTTTTTTTAGCAGGCTGCATACATTAATATGGAGAAAACTTAGCCCTTTGATCTTGGCTAAGTCCGTTGGTGCAGTGATGCCCTCTAGTGGACCTGGGTTAAGTTCTACATTTCCAGCACATATTAATAAGAATATCAAAAATTTCACGATTGCTTTGAGAGAGTAATTAAGGATTCTTTCCATTGCCCTTTTTTTATTATTCTGAAAACACTTTTTTTTTTTGCCATTCATATATGGAGTTTTGAGTTCTTGTCAGAGCGCTGAGTAGTAGCCTGGCAGACAGGCATAATGGAGAGTTTCCTAACCAGCATTGAAGCAAGGTCCCATGTGTTAGTAAATCCGCTTGAGTCCCTTCATAGTGATTGCCCCATGGGTTGTGTTGCAGCATTGGTAGGCCATATATGCATACCCAATCCCTTATGACTGTTGAAATATTAGAGTAAGTAGGATAATGCAACACATCTCTGGCAGTGTCGGAGAGATAACCTTTCTCACTGCACTGCGGATATAATAACAGAGGGAACAGGATACAGAGGGGTTCCCCCATTATGAAGAGTACGTCCGGTGTGCAACTAGTACTACATCGAAGACTTTTGTGGTGCCTTTAGTAGTATGCTAGTATTCACGACTTAACTAGCTACTGCCAGATGAGAAGAGTTCAGAATAAAGAAGGGGATTTAAGGAGAGGGGGAAGGATCCCACTAGCATTCTAATATTCTTGACTTGTCCAGCTACCGTTTGGAGATAAGAGTTTAGCTTACGAGGGGGATATACAGGGAGGGGGAGAGATATAATATCGTAGAAGGGTGCCTAGCTTCTTAATTCATCATACTGCTGTTTATGAGCAGACATTGGTCGAGTTTCTGCTTGGTAGTGCAGGCAACATGAGAGAGCAGTAGGGGGACTGCTGATTTGGTGGCTAAGAAGAAGATGCAGGGCAGGTTACAGGTCAGCAAGACGGGCGGAATAATGTTTTCAAGGGAAGATGTCTATATAAGAAACACTCTGGGGGAGGGTTGGGTGAGCATAAAAATTTTACGGCTTTTCCATACCTTTCCTAGCGGTCCCTCCCAGTCCTATGGTACCTGGCGTCAGCTTGCGGCTGCCGACCGCCCGCTGGCAGAGACTGGCCCCGGCGCTGGACTGAGGGCAGCAACAGGAGGTCCGCTTCTAGGGAGAGACAGAGAGGGCACAAATAGTTAAAGGCTTTGCAGTGGAAAGCGTCTGTGTTCAGCAGGGGGCCGAAAATGGACACAATAAAGGCTGGGGTGGGGCTGAGGCGCCGTAGTGTCTGTCCCTGTTCCAATTATCACAAAAGGCTGTAATCACTTTTATGGTTACATAGTTCACACAAATCCCCAAATCCCACAATTTCTTGAGAACAGCTCTTTTTTTGACAAAAATACAGTTTTAGAACCCAGTCAAAGGCTTCGGCTTGCAAATAACAAGGAAATGTTCAGAGTGAAGCGGGGGACCAATCGGATGCAAGGCCGTGGAGAGCGCTCGCCTTCCGATTGGATGCGGTTTTTCCGTACCTTCCCTAGCGGTCCCTCCCAGTCCTATGGTCCCTGGCGTCGGCTTGTGGCTGCCAACCGCCCGCTGGTGGAGACTGGCCCTGGTGCTGGACTGAGGGCAGCAACAGGAGGTCCACTTCTTCCCTAGCGGTCCCTCCCAGTCCTATGGTCCCTGGCATTGGCTTGCAGCTGCCAACCACCTGCTGGTAGAGACTGGCCCTGGTGCTGGACTGAGGCCAGCAACAGGAGGTCCACTTTTTCCCTAGCGGTCCCTCCCGGTCCGATGGACCCTGGCGTCAGCTTGCGGCTGCCGACCGCCTGCTGGCAGAGACTGGCCCTGGCACTGGACTGAGGGCAGCAACAGGAGGTCCGCTTCTTCCCTAGCAGTCCCTCCTGGTCCTATGGTCCCTGGCATCGGCTTGCGGCTGTCGACCACCCGCTGGCGGAGACTGGCCCCGGCACTGGACTGAGGGCAGCAACAGGAGGTCTGCTTCTAGGGAAAGACAGAGAGGGCACAAGTAGTTAAAGGCTTTGCAGTGGCAAGCGTCTGTGTTCAGCAGGGGGCCCAAAATTTACACAATAAAGGCTGGGGGGGGGCTGAGGCGCCGTAGCATCTGTCCCTGTTCCAATTATCACAAAAGGCTGTAATCACTTTACAATCGGTTACATAGTTCACACAAACACCCAAATCCCACAATTTCTTGGGAACAGCTCTTTTTTTGACAAAAATACAGTTTTAGAACCCAGTCAAAGGCTTCGGCTTGCAAATAATAAGGAAATGTTCAGAGTGAAGCGGGGGACCAATCGGATGCGAGGCCATGGAGAGCGCTCACCTTCCGATTGGATGCATCTTTTCCATACCTTCTCTAGCGGTCCCTCCCAGTCCTATGGTCCCTGGTGTCGGCTTACGGCTGCCGACTGCCCGCTGGCAGAGACTGGCCCCAGCGCTGGACTGAGGGAAGCAACAGGAGGTCCGCTTCTTCCCTAGCGGTCCCTCCCGGTCCTATGGTCCCAGGCGTCGGCTTGCGGCTGCCGACCACCCGCTGGCAGATACTGGCCCCAGCGGTGGACTGAGGGCAGCAACAGGAGGTCCGCTTCTTCCCTAGCAGTCCCTCCCGGTCCTATGGTCCCTGGCGTCGGCTTGTGGCTGTTGACTGCCCACTGGTGGAGACTGGCCCCGGTGCTGGACTGAGGGCAGCAGCAGGAGGTCTGCTTCGATCCCGCTTCACATCCCGACTCAAATGTGTTTTTACACTTCCAACGCAGACAAGCGAGGTCGATGTGGGAAATCCATGTTTGGGACACATTAGGAAAATCACACTGATACTGTTCATTAGCAGAGGTCCTAAAATGGCTATGTTGAAAATTTGGTGACAAAAGTCCATAAACTAACTGTGTTACGAGCGTGCATTGCGCAGTTTCCACGCACGCTCGTAACTTCGCACATTTGCAATATTTTCATGCCATATTTTCAACATTGCCATTTTTCCACACCTCTTTATAAACAGTACGGCTGTCATTTTGCACATCCTGACCGAAATGTGTTTTTGCACTTCCGGCACAGAATAGCCCGGTTGCTGTGGGACATCACTGTTTAGGACGCATTACAAAAATCACAGTGACTCTGTTCATTAGCAGAGGTCCTAAAATGCCTATGTTGAACATTTGGTGATGAAAGTCCATAAAATGACTGTGTTACGATTGTGTGTTGCGCAGTTTCCATGCACGCTTACAACTTTGCACATTTGTAATATTTTCACTCCAGATTTTCCCATTTTCCCACACCTCCTAATGAACAGTACAGCTATCATTTTTCACATCCTGGTTGAAATGTGTTTTTGCAGGTCCGGCGTAGAATACCATGGTTGCTGTGGGAAATCAGTGTTCAGGACACAGTAACAAAATCACAGTGACACTGTCCATGACCACATGTCCTTAAATGCCTATGTTGAAAATCTGGTGATGAAACTCCATAAAATGACTGTGTTACATGCAAGCGTTGCGAAGTTTCCACATATGCTTAGATGTGCAAGCATTTTTAATATTCCCACTACACATTTTCAACATTGCCATCTCTTTATACCTCCCTATGGATGGTACAGCTGTCACTGTTCACATCCTGCCTGATCTGTGCTTTCGTACATGTGGTGCAGAATGGTACTGTCACTGTTGGAAGTCAGTTTTCAGGACACATTGACAAAATCACACTGCCACCGTTCATGGCAAGAGGTCCTGAATGCTTTCATGAGGTGGAGTCACAAAAAGGCCATGTTCAAAATTTGCACTGTGAATACCAACAAATGCCTGAGGCATTACGGTTTCTAACCATAACGTCCTACCCTGTACAGACAGACAGGCATCGGGGTGTGCCTTTGGATTGCCAACTGTACTGCTCATGCCATCTCACCCCCACCCCCCTGCCACTGACAGGCATCAAGGTGTACCATGGACTCTTCGTCCCAAGACTTCACCCCATTCTCCTATGCTGCAACCATTTCAACGTATGTCCTTATGAAATGGGGTGACTGTAAAGCCAAACACCCTAAGGCACAGCTCAACATGTGTCAGTGTCTGCAGAATAGGGTGAGGTGACATGGCTTGACCATCATGGGTGACGACACAAAACCTTACCCCAAATCCTGTCCGTCTCTACAGGATGGAGGTGGGGTTCATGTGAAGTTCAGTGCTTCACTGCCATTTGTATCCTGCATCTGTCTAACTCCTGCATTTCTAATGCTAATACCAGCAAGCAAACATTCGGCACTGACAAATGTTTGTTTGGAACTTTTTCCCTATACAAAATCAGTTTGGCCCCTAATGGCCACTAGATGGCTCTGTAGGCTTTGGAAAAACTTAAAATATGCTGAAATTGTGACAGGATATGCCAGTGCATTTTCTTTTATGGATGCAGGTGCCTTCCATCTTATACTAACTATTGCCAAATTTATACTGTGGCAAGTAAGATGCAAGTATATTTTTCAGCAAAAAGGTTCCCCCACTTAGGCTGTACTTTTGTTGATTGAAAAAGAAATGGCAATGCAGTATAAATATGATGCTTTAAATATGTCTCCTGAACAACTGAAAATTAGATGGCCTGGAGTATCTTCAGACATTCTGAACTGAGTATAATAACTATTTGTCCTGAAAACTATTTATTATTTTCTTTTCATTTGTACAATAGAAGGTAAAATGGTATAGGATGTGGTTAATTTTTTTTCTTTTTTGATTGTATGGTTTTTCACTTCGTGCAGACTGTATTGATTGTTGATGAATTTTATAATACAGAACTCCCCTACTCTTTTCAAGAAGTGCCATGGGATCTTTAACATCCACCTGAACTACCACCAGAACAGGCAGATGGGACCTCGGTTTAACATCTCATCCAAAAGATGGCACCTCAGGAGTGCAGCACCCCCCTCATGCTGCACTGCAGTGTCAGTATATTAACCCAAGTGTCTGGTATGGAGCTAAAACCCACAACCTTCCAATCTTCCAGCCTCAGAGGCAAGTGTGCTACCTGCTGAACCACTGACACTGTCAGGAAGTTAGGAGGCTGCTAAATGTCTTATGGAGTGTAAACAAATCTAGGACACCATGAAGCCTCATGTCTCTCAATGTGAGACAAGCTTTTGGCTCGCTTAGCTGGGAATACATGCTGACCACACTGTCATAGTATGGCTTTGATGGCATCTTTTTCAGCTAGGTGGCCACATTATACATGTAACCAGGTCACCAAGAAGCTGCAGTTACAACCTCTGGCTTACACACACACACACACAGATCTGAAAGGGTGAGGGGCCTGGGTTCTTTAAAACTCCTTGTGGGGGGTTCGTATCCAGAAAGAAACAAAACAGCGCAGTGCCTCCACCCAGAGAACAGATTAGTGGGTCTGGTGATAGGTGTGGTACAACATCCTGGCACACAGTACCTGCCCACCTCCCCACTGGCACAAACACCACTCAGGATCCCATCCCATAAAACAGACATAAATAGACAATGCAATATAGCACCAGCAAACAACAGTGCAAAAATAACATGTGCTCCACACAAGATATAAAAACTAACAGGACTTTATTTATGGGTCCTGTAGAGAAAGGGAAAAGGCTATATAACAACAGTGGTTATAGACAGGCATCGCCCAGCATGAGCCCACCCCCAATACACTTTCTCCCTCTCCCTTCAAGTGCATAGGTGGCCCAAGCCAGCAGACCTGGGTATTATTACATTTAAACTAACCAGTTAACTGGGTACCACATTTTAGAGTTATTGTTGCAGGTCTGATCTTGCATTGCCTCGAGACTGTAAAGGTAGTTCACAATTTAAACAAATTTCAAACCACAAACCCAAATGTCTTTATCGTGCTAGCACTCATAGCCCAAATGGGTAACTCCAAATTGTAATCCACAGAAAAGGTGAACATTTCCCAGCCGAGCAAAGTACTCACAGATCCTGAAGCCCAAGAAGCAAACAAGATGGGTCTCCACAGCACCTGAGGGGGAAAAGCAGCAGGGCTATAGCTTCTTGCAGGGTCCTCCAGATGATTCTGGTCAATGATCTCCACACGATAAGCAGGATGATGCTGAAGTTTTAGCATGGCAACAGGAATCGACAAACTTGAGCAATGGCAACTATTTAAAAAAACACCAGAGGACTCTCTGGTAATTTTAAATAGAATAATACATGGGATGGTGTGTTTAACAAGAATTTTACACACACCTTTGGTGTTGGATGCTACTTAAATGCTGAGAGCAAAGTTTGAGGGGTTTATTTAAACATCCAAAAAAGTGTGTGTAAAATTCTCATTAAACACGCCACCCCATGTTTTATTTTATACAACTGCTGGGAAGCATTTTGTTCACCACAGCAGTCATATAAAATTGAAACACATCACTGTGCAGCCGCGGTCCAGTCGGGTTCAAGTTTTTATTGTTTGTTAAATGGTTCATCCCAAGACTGTACTTAAAAGAGCTACATTTATTTTAAATTTACTTATGGGACGTCTGAGTGGTGGTGAAGTGTCTGGCCCGATGAAGGGAAGATGACGGCTGGTGCATGCATGGAATGAAGAAACCTGGTGCACGTTCACCATTATAACCAGTTGGTAATAACAGCGAATTATAACCGGGTTACCTTATGGAAAAAATGAGCCCAAGTTATTGTAACTCTGTTACAGCTAAACTGGAGTTGCTACCAAGATTTACAAATTCAGGCAACTCTGACTGGCTAGCCAGAGCAGCAGTAGCAACTGGTAAGAGGCTAAGGTGGGTCAAGTCCACACTGGACTAGTACTACTCAGTAGCAGGCTGAAGCTCACAGGGCAGGAGAAAGGTTTACAGCCTCTGCCTCCTTCAATAGTCCGAACAAGACTATCAATTCTTTTTAGAGCTTCTGATCTCACAGGAGTAATTACAGGCTCTAATTAGCTGAAAAGGGCTGTCAATCATGTGCACAATGCCTAGTGGCTGCAGGCTTAAGTCCCAGCCGGTGACAGTAGCTAACTGTGATTGGCTGGAGACTGGGGTGCCTGGGAAATTAACGTGGTAGCCCACAGTCACACAAAATAAACATAGCCCCCTAAACATAGTATGCAGCAACTTAGTACGGTACCCAGTTAGAATAGTGCTATACGAATAGCGCCAGTCTACAGAGCATCATGGACAGCGAGAGAAGATCTACAGCGCTTTCAGTAAGTGCTCCCCAGGTCGCTGTCTGTGGTGATCATCACAAACAACAGCACCAGGATCCAGAAAGCTAGTTGAGCTGCTCCCGTGGCATGGAGGGCTAAAACCTAGAGTAGCTTGGCCAGCGGCAGTGGAGATCAGGGTTCTAATCCTGGTCTCCTACATTTTTGTGCACTCAGGACTTTGTTTCTTTAACACAGGGCTGTGGAAACAGTATTCCACAGCCCCACATATTTTAACTTTCCCCTTGATCCACTCCCTCCTGAGTGAAAATCCTTTGGTCCTGGGGGTGTGGGGGCATTTCCCCCTACAAAAATAAAACTGACAACATTATTGCCACGCTATTGTTGCCAACAGCATTGTGGTTGGCACTATTCTGATCCAGTGCCATTTATTACACTTGAAAATATACCTCCACATAGACTTAATTTATTTAAATACTGATAATCTAACAGACCCATTTGCCCTGGGGGGATCTGTCAGAAGAATTGGGAGCCCACCCCCAACATACGCCACTCTTTGGCACCTTTTCAATGTGGCTATTGATGCTCATGCTTACAGGTGCATCCCTAGGTGTTCTCATGCACACTTGGGCAGTTTACATGCCTCAGCCCCAGTTGATATCGGGGCTCGAGCTTAAGGAAAAAACATGCTGGCTCAAGTTATGCGGCCCAACAGTGCTGAAAGTTTCCCTGGCTCTTTTTCTCACCCGCTCAACAAGAAAAACAAAGCAGATGGTAGAGGACAGCAAGAACAGGAGTCGGAATCCCCAAGGGACTCGGCAGAAGCAGGGACAGGACCCCGGAGGTGTACGCTAGGACAGGCATGGCCCAGGAGGTAAGCCCCAATTTCAGGGGTGGAAACATACAATAAACCTACAGCCAAATTATTAACTAATGGGTTATCAGTAAAACCATTTACACTATTCTGGGGTAACAGACAGGGCTGTCCACTTTCCCCTTATCTATTCATCCTTGCCATGGAACCACTTATACATACTAGTCACTCTTCCCCTCAGATTCATGGCAGCCACACAGTAGCCCATGGCATGGGCATCAGCGATTGAGTGCTTGCAATAATGGCTATTCAATCCCGGTGCATGTCGACAGGGCTACCACTGAGGATGGGTGACCAGATGGGGGAGGTAGGAGCATATAGTGACAGGATGTTGCTATATGTATACGCATGCAGGGAGGGAGCGAGCGTGATGGAAGGGAGGAGGGAGGGTTGGCCCGGTGTGGTTGGTGTGTGGCTGCCGAGCTGGCCCCATAGTGTGGTGGGTGGGTGGCAGCCTAATGCTGCGAGGGTTCCGGGTACAGATCTGGGCATGCCTACATTTTTGTGCATCCAGCAATACATTTTTATTTCTCAAGATTTTGCACCCCCTTCTGACATGCACCCCCCTGGAGTTATGAATCCTTTAGTAGAGGGGTGTGGGGGGGTGTGGGGAGCTAAGCCTCTCACATGAAGAATTGAAATCTAAGTCCCCAGTGCCATTTTCTTGTGTGCCAGTGATGTACGCTCACCCTACCGCTGATTGCAATTGGGCTTTCACCCTTATTACATAAATCCCATCACAGTGGGAAATATCTGTAATAAAGTCTTCACCTTTGCAGATGATGCGCTGCTCACTTTAAACAGGCCTGCAGACTCACTCCTTGGTATTAAACATTTTTAAAATCATTCAGTAAAATATTTGGACTACACCTAAACTGGGAAAAAAACACAACTTTTACCCCTGTATTGCCCCATATTTATAGAAGATACACTTAAGAAGCTCCTACCCAGGGAAACTTTTAAAGAAGAGATGACCTACCCAGGCCTTTCTTTTTCAATTCATATTAACAAATTATTACACAACAACCTGCTATCCTTGCTTGAAGATATTAAATCAGAATTTGTGAAATGGAACAAATGCAGTTTATTTAATTAGGGAAAGTTCAGGCTATCAAAATGATTACAGCCCCTAAGGCACTTGTATGGTGAAATGGTGATATGTGGTAATATTTATGCACCAGCACAGCACAATCCTGTGTTCTTTGATGGAATAGTGGCCCTCCTATAAAAAGAGCAATTTCCTAACCTGGTATTGGCAGGGGACTTCAACTGTGTAATAAATGCTTCCTTGGACTGGTCGCAGTTGGAGGAGAGGCAAGATCCAGGGGTGAAATGGTGGGGTTTTGGTTTATCAGACTTGGACTTCATTGAGGTATGGCATGAAGCAAATCTGGCATCATGAGAGTACACTATCTTCTCTAGTCTCATAAATCCTGGTCATGAATCAACTATATATTTACACCTAGGTCCTTATATCATAGAGTCAGGCATACTGAAATTACTGTCATTTCTGTGTCTGATCATGCTAAGTTGCGTCTGGCCATGAGCACTAGAGATGCAGATCACTCTCAGAGAACATGGAATTTCCCATCTTATATGATTTCTCAGGAGTTTGTTGAGTTTCTCAAGGAGCACTGGAATCTCTACATTAGTACTAATACAAATTCCACCACCTCAAAATGGCTCCTCTGGGAGGTGGGGAAGGCATACTTGAGGGGACTGATTATTACTTATATGGTGAAAAGAGCTAAACAAAAACAGGCAAAAATACAAAAGCTTGAAGACGCTGTGAATGGACTAGAGAGGAGAACCTATGTTGATCCCTCAGATGAGACTTTGCGATCCCTGTGAACTGCACAGGAGACACATAATTTGGCCCTTATGAATGGGGCTAATACTGCCCTATTTTTTGCCAAGCAGCATATTTATAATGGAGGAATATGTCTAGTCCATTACTGGCGTGGTTAGCCAAAGGTAGAGGTGCTACGATCTTGACTGCAGCTCTTAAAGACAGACTAGGGAAAACCTATACCAAGGATCAGATGATCAGATGTCAGGGCACAAAATTTGTGTTATTTTATAAGACATTATATACTCCGGAAGTGACTAATAGTGAGGACATGAGTGTTTTTTTACAGGAAATTACCCTTCTGGGGCTTACTGAGGACTAGGCAGAGCAGCTGGGGGCCCCATACATGTGACAGAGTTAGCTGCTGCCCTGGGAACACTGAAGAAAGGAAAAGCCACAGGGCCAGATGGGCTACTTGTGGAATATTATTGTACCTTGGAAGAGCTGTTCCAAGAAATGCTTTTTTTTTCTACTTCATCTTTTTATTGAAATTCAGGTATATGAGAAAGCACACATCTAATACAATAGAAGACTATCCTCCATGTAAGGTATAAAATATCACTTAACAAACACAGTATTTAGGGTAAACATATTGGAAAAGCCTTATATACATGTATTGATAATAAAACACAAACCTGGACAGGATGTAAGTGGAGAGCAGAAGGGTTACAATCAATAGGGTATCATAGGATCAGAAATAGCAACCATGTACAAAATACATGCTAGGGCAGGCTATGGCAAGGCATTCAGTAAATTGCAAAAAGTGATAAATGTGGTAATTTGAATAATGTTTAGTAATGGAGAGTGACGATAAGAGAAAAGTGTACAAGGAAAGAAAGAAGAGAGAATAAAGCAAGGAAGAAGGGAAGGAGAGAGGGAGAAAACAGGGAAGAAGGGAAAAAAGAGGAGAAATCTGTGCACAAAAGTTTCGAGAAAACCTAATCTGAGAGCAAAATAAGAAGGAGGGCTAAATATCCCTAAGAATTAGGGTCAAGAAGAACTAGGTTCGATGTACTTGAAGTAATCCTGCCAACATCTGTCATATACAGTGAGTCGGTTATGAGTAACATGAGATAATTGGTCTAGGGAGACATACTGAGAGAGGCTTTGAAGAACATCTGAAAGAGAAGGCACCAGAGTTGATTTCCATTTCATAAGAATCAGACGTTTGACCAGAAGAGAAAGTATGTTTAGCCATCTAAAATGTGCATGTGAGAGGTGAGAGCTAGTGGGGATAACGATGCTTAGAAGGAATAGCTTGGGGTCAAAGGTAGTTTTTGTTCTGTTACTCTGTAGGCAATTAAACAGACTTTATGCCAGAGCTTATTAATGGGAGCGCAAGACCACAAGATATGAAGTAGATCCCTGTTGGCCAAATTGCAACGTCAGCAATTATTATTATTTAATAGGCCCATTCGTTGAAGCACAGAGGGGGGTTCTATACCAAAGATGTAGGATTTTAGTTTGTATTAAAGAACTACGGGCATCTTTAAAGGTATTATGTGCAATACGTCAACAATTACCCCATTGTGCATCTGAAATATTGTAGTCAAGAAGAGTACTCCATTTATTTTTGGCCTGTATAGACTGATCAGGTAGATTATCAATAATGTCTTTGTAAATGGAGCTATTTAATTTTACTGATCACTTAGTCCAGTGCGAGATGTATGGGTTTAGAAGAGTATGCCTATACACTAAACCAGAGAGAGAGTTATAAGCTGCCCGAATTTGTAAAAACTTCCAGAAGTCCTGTTTAGGAAGTTTCCATGTGACCTGCAAGTCTGAGAATGATCTAAGAGTGAGTGAATTCTGGTCCAAGATACTTTATCTCCGAGAAAGAAAATGCCTTTGTTCCTCCATGTATGACAGAAAATTGGGTGATCTTCCAGATTGAGCAGTGGATTGCCCCATAAGGGGGCATAAAACCAGGGTGTTGGATTGAATTTCAGGAATTTGTGGGTTAGTTTCCAATAAAGAATAGAGGATGATATAGTCGGGTGAGATTTTAGTTTAGAGGAAATGGGATTAAAAATGAAGGAAGTGGGAACTCTTCCCGGGCACAATGCAGATTCCATTGCAACCCATAGTGGTGAGTGAGGGGAGGGTTTCTGAAACCATTTAATGGTTTGGGCCATTCGGAAAGCCCAGAGGTAGCCTTTGAACCAGGGGAGTTTGAATCCCCCTTTATTCCAATGTGATCGAAGTTTGTTGCAGTTAGGTCTCTGTGGTTTCCCATCCCAGATAAAGTTACCTATTAATTTATCAATTTTAGCAAAAAAGGAGGATGGTAAGACTAAAGGAATATTGGCAAAGAGGGAAAGAATCTTGGAAGAAATGGACATTTTAATGGCTGCAATTTTCCCCATGAAAGAGAGATTAAGAAGCTTTCATCTGCCCAGAACTGTTTTGATGTTATCAAATAAGGGGTTAAAGTTAATGTCCCATATCTTCCCTAAGTTACTAGTAATTTTGATTCTTAGATATGTTATACCCTGTGGTGACCAGCAGAATCCAAGGGGTATATTCATAAAGGCTTTACAGTGGTCGTTAAAGGGCATAGTTTGTGATTTGCCATAATTCAAAGCAAGGTCAGAAATTGCTGTAAAATTATTGAACAAATCAACCAACAGGGGCCCAGCCTCATTCAGGTTTCGAGTAAGATTAAGAGGTCTTCCACGTAGGACAGAGAACATATCTTGAGTTGCTCACAGGTATGCCCATAATGCCAGAAGATTAATGTAAACAAGCAGTCAGGGGTTCCATGGCTAAAAAAAACAGGGAAGGTGACAGGAGACAGCCTTGTCTAGTTCCCCTTGCTAGCTGAAAGTAAGAGGAAAGGGTGGAATTAGTAAGTACTTTAGCAACAGGGGAGTTATATAATAGTTTGATCCAGGAGCAAAGGGTATGAGAAAGACCAAAATAAGATAAAACTTGATGAAGGTAGTCCCAGTTTAAGGAATCAAAGGCCTTCTCGAAATCAATAGCTATGGCTGCAGCTGGTGTCTTGAGGAATTTGGCTTTGTGAATTAAATTAAATAAGGAACGTAGGTGATCAGAACCAGATCTATGTTTAATAAAACCAGCTTGCGAACAATGAGTTAGCTTGGGAATCAAGGATTCAAGTTGAGAAGTTAGTAGTTTAGCAAATATCTTCCCATCCATGTTTAATAAAGAGATGAGCCTGTAACTTGCGGGGTGAGTAGGGTATTTTTCTTTCTTAGGGATTAGGGCTATGATTGCTTTGGTGCAAGATGGATGAAGCTTGCCAGTATTGGAAGCTTCTTGTTTAACATTAAGAAGAAGGGGACATAAGGTGTCGGAAAACATTTTATAGAAATTGACAGGGAATCCATCACCCCCAGGGGATTTGCCGGATTTCAAGGAAGACAAAGCTTTCTGGATTTCCTGAAGCGAAAAGGGTTCATCTAAAGAATTTGTTTCAAGAGTAGAAAGATGAGGAAGATGTAACGATTTAAGGAACTGTTGAATTTGTGAAGTAGATGGAGGATTTGTGTTAGAGTATAGTTTTTGATAAAAGGTTTTCATGATTCGATTTATAGAGGGGTTGTCGAAGTGAATTGTACCCTGTTCATCTTTTAGGCTAGGATTTGTTGTTCCATTTGTAATGCTTTGAGCTGGTAAGAGAGGAGTTTCCCAATTTTGTCGCCGTGTTCCCAAAACTTATATTTAAGTTTAAACAAGGCCAGTTCGGTTTTATGAGAAATTAATTTGTTAATTGTAACTCTAAGTTGAAGAATTTCAAGATGAAATTGAGAATCAGGACAGTGCTTATTAGAAGAAAAGTATAAATTCTCTTTAGCCTTAAGAGATTTTTCCAAGTCAGCCAGCTGTTGTTCCCTTACTCTTTTCCTATGTGCAGCATAACTGATCATTTTCCCTCGAATCGTAGCTTTAAGAGCTTCCCATACAGAGGACATAGAAGATTCGGTTGGGTATTGTAAAAGAGGAAGTCCTGAATTTGTGATTTGATCATGGGTAAGAAATTGGGATCCTTGGGAAGGAGAGGGTCCAGCTTTAGATGCTAATGGGCCCCACAAAAGTTGCAATTTGACAGGGGAATGGTCCGAGATTATGATGGGAGAGATGGATGAATCAATATTTTTTCCATTATAACATGAGAGGCTAGCCAGTAGTCAATTCTACTGTATGTCTTATGTAGAGAGGAGTAAAAAGTAAATTCTCGATCATGGGGATGAAGGAGGCACCATACATCAGCTAATCCAACATCTTACATTAATAATGAGAGGGCTTTAATACTTCTAGGGTGGGCCTCCGTAGTGAGGCTACTTCTGTCAATGCTGGCTTACAAAGCTAAGTTAAGATCCCCTTCCAAGAATAACTGGTGTATTATCAGTGTTAAAGGATAGAATCTGTTGAACTAAATTATGAAAAAACTCTGGGGAATCAGAGTTGGGTGTATAGACATTAACAAGCAGAAGAGGACCAGAGTTGGTATTCAGTTTGACCATCAACCATCTGCCGTCAGTATCGGAAATGGAATTTAGAAGGGACTATTTGAGACTCTTATGAATAAGAATAGCAACTCCTCTTTTTTTGAGGTATAGGATGATTCGTAGAGCTGACCGACCCAATCTTTTTTTTAAGTCTATGAACATCCTCTGCTAATAATTTTGTTTCTTGAAGGAAAGCAATTTGTGTTTTATGTTTTTTGAGATGTGAAAGAATTTGCTTCCGCTTACAAGGAGAATTAAGTCCCTTCACATTCCATGTATATAAAAGTATGTCACTCATATTGTTAGTGTTAAAGAAAGAGAATAATTGCTGGAGTGTAAAGGGACAAATAAATGAGGCAGAGGATTATTAGAATACAATATAGAGAGCTTTCATATATGAAGAGAGCGGTAGGAACATTCAAGCCAAAAAAGTGAGATGTATGATACATGAGTAGCACAGATATCTTATTAAAGTTAGAATAGAGACGAGGACGGAGAAAAGTCATTAACAACAACAACAATACTAGTAAGCTAAATAACAAAGAAAATGTTTTATGGGTGTGAGGAGATATGAGTCAGCCAACTGGCTAAGAGACTCTCTCACCACACTCTGGGGCATCGATGTAGGGAGGAGGCTAGGGAGGACCAGTTACAAATATTGGCCCAAGTCTGATCCCAGTAATACAATAAAGTAAGTATTCCTAATAAACTAAACTGAAAGGGAATAATACCAAGAAAGTCAGGGGACTGTAATAACCTCAGCTTAATTCTAAGCTAACAGGACAAGGTATAAGGATAAAGCTAAACACCAGAACTTATTTATAAACATTAGTAGTAATAGTACAAGATATACCAACTCAAAATAACAGTAAATTAAAGAACCATATACAAGATGCCAGTACAGCCTAGATATAGAGCAAGGAATTCAGGGAGCCAAGTGGAATGCAAATGAACAAATATAAAAAGAAAAGTAGATCATTACCACATTAGAGTGACTCTGAGTATACTTTGCAGTGCAACAGAATAAGTACATAATAAATACAATATTGAGGGGGGAAAGAAGAAAGGGGAGGTCAATGTAAGCCCTTACGCCCTGAGCCAAATGCAAATTGGGATTACCTGGAAAGGTATAGGCTTCGGTGATAACTGTAGACAGAAGAGATAGTCATAGTAAAGATCAGCTCTGATTACTCGAAAATCACCTAAATAGGTGTTATATGGGGTGACTAAGTCTAGAAGACTAGGCCCAGTGAGCACCAAAACAGGAGGGACCACACAGCAGTGGATTTCTACAGTAGCTGTAGGCTTCGAGTAAAATAAGGAGCATTAGGAAGATGTAGATTGACAATCCTTTGCAACAGTACACCAAACATAGCCCACCTCTTTGAGAGCTAATGATAGTTCCATATTGTAAACAGGAGGTAGTAAGAATAACGGAGCGTAGGGAAGGAGATAGATTAAATGTAGTTGCCAATAATACTTAAGAACCTGTCATCAGGAGAGGGAAGGGGTAAGTTGCCTTGTAATATATAATAATTCACATATGAGAAAAGAAAAGGCAATAATCAGGATGCATACCAATTGAAGATATGCAACTGAACAGCCAACAGACTATAAACCTGATGCACTGCTAAACTGGAGAGTAAAAGGCTAGATACACACAGCCTGTTTAGTGAGGTAATGTATAAGATCTAACACTAAAATAATGGGTTAGAAAAGCATTGCTGATATACCAAAGTTCCCTTGATGCAACAAAAAGTTAATTGACCATGCTGTGATGTACAGCCTTTGCTTTCTGCACCCACTGGGAGCGAAAGCAACCAGGTAGCATAGACTGTAAAGCGGGTGGCTAGGCAGAAAAAGTGTACTGGCACTCCCTTTATGTATTCTGGAAGCAAAACCTACCAAGATATAGCAACTGTGACCATATTACTGACCATATAAGCTCATGACACCTTAGATTTATTAGCAGGATTGTGACTATTGATGTTCTTGCTTTTCGTCTTTGCCCTACGTTTCTTTTTGGGAGGCTCTAAAGATTTGAGTGGGGAACTTGCAACAACTTCTCTCCATGAAGTATTGGCAGAAATACATTCCTGAGGCACAGGGCTCAAATTAGAGGGATGTTCGTCTGAAATTTGCTGGGAAAGATCCTCCTCCGAGTAGTGCATGTCATCCTCCAAGAGAGCAAACTTATTGCTCAAGGGAATAAAGGGGTTGATTTGAATGTGACAGGCTGCAGCTTGGGGTGTTTGGAGTGAAACCTTGCTAGAACAGCATGAAAGTCTTGAAGAATAATGCCCTGACAGAAGCTTCTCTTGCAGCTGTGTTGTTTGACTTAGGGTCAAATCAGTTGCAGCATTGCTGCTTGGGGCTGTGAGTTCTGCAACACTTTCCCCACGTTCCTGTACCTCGTTGTCCACCCTCCATTTGGATACCAAAGCTGTGTTCGGGTTGCCAATTGCTGCTGAACCTCCCACGGTAAGATTGAAGAGAGAGATCTCCTGATAGTTGGCTAAGGCGTCAAGGGTTTCAAAATCCTTGAAGGAAGAGCCTGAGAAAAAGCATAGTGTCGCGGCGTAACGTAGAACAAATTTAATGCTTCTTTGGTGGAGGATTTGTTTAAGTGGATTGTAGGCCTTCCTTCTGATGGTTAAATCTTTTGAAAGTCTCTGTAGATGGAAATATTAAACTCTTGCCACAGAAGTTTCCCCATTTCTCTGACTCATTTCAGTATTAATTCTGTGTGAGAATAGTTCAAGAAGCGAGCAATGATAGGCCTTGGTCACTGGTCTGATGTTGGCCTGGGACCCAGAGTGTAGTGAGACCGCTCAGTGATTAACATTAGGTCAGGAGGCAGTTTAAGCATTGCAGGCAGCACATGTAATAAAAGTGCAGTACTGTATCCTAATTCTACACCTTCAGGGAAGCAAAAAAAATTGTAAATTGTTGAGACGATTATGATTTTCAATATCGTCAATTTTGGCTTGTAGGGATTTAATAGTTTGATCTTGATTGTGTACAGTAGCCTGGAGGTCATGAATAGTAGTGGTGTGGTACAGGCCATTGCTTTCTCATTAAATGTAATTTTCTGGTTAAAAGTTTCAAGAGTGGTCACATTCTGTTGGGTGGAGGTTTTTAGATCATTAATCTCAGCCATCAGTTTAGAAAACATTACTTCCACTCTAGCAAGTGAGCTTTGCTGTGCTTGGAGATCTGCCATGATGCTGATGGATGAGGCCTAGTATGCTGCAGTACAGTGTAGAATAATTGAATATAAGTAGATGATGGATCAAAAATGAGTTACAAACTATGTCAGGCAGTAAGGTTACAGGATGGTCAAGGGAGTTGGTACCAAAGAAAGGTCTGGTGAAGGCTGGATGAGGTTAGATTGCAGTTATTCCTGCAGAGATTCTGAACTGTGCTGCCATCTTCTGCCTGGTCAGACCACGCCCTCCCCCAAGAAATGCTTTTGGAGGCTTTGGAGCAGGGATCCATGGTGGATATAGACCAATTTAATTGCCCCACGAAAATTATTGCAAAAGTTTTGGCCAGACACTTGAAGGTTTTGTTCCTGGATCTAATTAACCCATCTCAACCCAGTTTCTAAACATGTTATCTTCCCATAGACACCATATAACATCTTAAACATTCATCAGAATTGCCCTGTGGATGCCATATGGCGTCTTTCTGTTTTTAGCCTTACAGCAATTAAGCCAATCGCGTTACAGGTCTGAGATATGTGTCAGCCAATAGCTGACCCTGTAACAAATGAAACTGCATGCAAATTAAGGTACATTTCCATATGAAAAATAAAGGATAAGACACGTTTTCAACCACCCCACCCCACCCCACCACTGCAGTCACCAAAATCAGAAGTCCAGTTTCAAATACCTCTTCAAATAATGATCCATTTTACAACAAAACAGTGAGCACAACTGAATAAATATCTAAGCAGTTTGCTAAAAAAAAACAGTCCATTGTACTACCACATCACCTTAGATTCCCTGAAAGAATTATTTCCACCTTGTTATGTTATCCTGAAAAACTGACTTTCTATGGCTAGGTATATTGTGCTGCTCGAGATTGGAAGTGCAGTTTGGACAAATACTGGCACTGAAATGGAACATTTTACAGCGAAACAGAAAGTTAAAATACATAACTAATGCAAGAATTCATTATTGCACTTCAAAGTCTCCACAATTCTTTCTCAGCCAGCAACTAGACCCCTTTGAAAATACCTGCATTTTCATCTGTTTCTGTTCCCACAGCTCCAGTGAATCACACCTCATTATTGCAAACTGCTGAGTCATATGTGCAGTAGCGGCTTCAAAATGGAATGAATTACGCCCCCCAAAATCGCCTGTACCTCACAAAATGTATGCATCATCTCTCAGTGGCATAATACTACATGCACAGACTCACAAACTGCTCCAAACAACTTTTCTTTGCTAGTTCAGTCACGCATTACCAGAAAACCGGAAGTGCGCATTTTACAAATACTAGCAGTAAAATGGAGCATTTTACAGCAAAACAGAAACTTAGGGGGCATGGTTTGGCCCTAGAGCAAGACGGCCGCGTGAATTGTTGACAGAGTCAATCTGGGGCTACAAATCCGGTCGGTCTACACACATATATAAGTACATTGGAAAAGGATACAACTTGGTCGAGGGAGGAGCCATACCCTCAGGGAACCAGATGGAAGAAGAAATCCATTTTCATTCCACCAGTGAACACCACAGTGGGAACATTTTTGCAGGCCTGTGAGAAGGACATTGAAATGATGATGAAACATCCATCAAATTTGAAGTTTTGGAACTGCACCATGGAAGAAAGAGATGTCAAACAAAAGGTAAAGAATAACCAGACCTTCACAATCAAGTCCGCTGACAAGGGCAGTGCTGTGGTAGTAATGGGAAAAAGATTAGTATCTTACAGCTATAGCTTCTTTAGTAAATAATCAGGATTTTTAAAGGAGGCTATATTCTGATCCCACTGTTAAATTGGAAGGCCAAAATTGGGTGCTGCCTCCAGCACGGATCCTACCTCTGCTGCCTCCCGAAGCCTTGCCTGGTGTGGTCAGTTCTAATTAGGCCTCCACCTGTGCTGCTCAGCAGGTCTGCCTGGAAGGAAGCTCTCTACCCTGCAAAGGCCCAAAGTGGGTGCTACCTCTAGCACAGATCCTATCTCTGCTGCCTTCTGAAGCCTTGACTGGTATGGTCGGCTCTAACTAAGCCTCCACCTGTGCTGCTCAGCTGGTCTGCCTGGAAGGAAGCTCTCTATCCTGCAAAGGTACGACAGGACTCAGCCATCAGGTTCAATTTTTGGTGCATTCCACAGCCACATCCTGGTTGGACACTGCCCTCTGTTGCTGCATCTCGAGTGGCTTTTCACCTGGCTAATTCTTCCTAATGCCACAATTGCTCCTTATACTTAAAATTACTGTTTTGTTTTTTTGAAAGGGCTGTTAAGTTCCTGATCTTAGTGATGTTACTATATTCAAGCTAATGCTGCTAAATTACTGATTAATTCATTTGTTTTCTTAAAGGTTTTAAAAATATTTAGCATTTCATACAGAATAATTTTAAAGCTTTTAAATAGAGTTAGCATCACATTCTGTATAGCCTTGCCGCCCCCTCCCAGACTCAGTGGCAACAAGACCACCTTTTCAACTGCAAATTCATTTTTATTCCTTATCCCTAGGCCATTTCTACCCCTTTATTAAGTTAATCTGTAAGCCCATACATCTCATACCTCCTGTTGTTCTTCTGTCTCTGCTGTTGTGTCCTACCCCTACCCAGAGTTCCCTAGCTTCTATTTAATTTTTTGCTTGTCTCTTTTCCCCTCAGTGCAGGCCCAAATTGGGTGCTGCCTCCAGCACGGATCCTATCTCTGCTGCCTCCTGAATCCTTGTCCGGTGTGGTCGGCTCTAACTAAGCCTCCACCTGTGCTGCTCAGCTGGTCTGCCTGGAAGGAAGCTCTCTACCCTGCAAAGGTACAACAGGACTCAGCCATCAGGTTCAATTTTTGGCACATTCCATAGCCACATGCTGATTGGACACTGCCCTCTGTTGCTGCATCTCGAGTGGATTTTCCCCAGTCTAATTCTTCCTGATGCCACAATTGCTCCTTATACTTAAAACTACTGTTTTGGTTTTTTTAAGTCACAATTGCTTTACTTGCTATATACCTTCCTTGTACTGCATCCCTACTAAATCCTATTTTACCTCACTTGGTTCCTCTCTTGTCCAATGGCATCACAAGGTATAAAACTATTTCTGGTGCTTTTCTGCACACTTTGGGTCCCACTCTCATTGGGATGGCACCCCATGTCTCATACCCCTGTTCTCCCTACCACAGATCTTCCTCTTATCACACCTGTCATGGTCACCAGTGTCGATATAACATACTGCACACCTTTCTTCCCATAGAAGCTGCACCACAGCAGGCTGCACATGAAACATGGAAGTTGTCTGTCCTCCATTGACCCCACTGTTCATGTGCTGCTTAAAGGCCTCTCTGTTCCCAGAGGCCCCGTTAAAGTATGTCTAAAGAGGAAATTTCATCCCATTACACTGTATTTACTAAGACAACTCCTGAAACACCTCATTCTTCTACTTCTACTTATCTCCGGGAGTGTATATCCTAATCCAGGCCCTCCTTCATATGGAGTCAATGGCAACAAAAAACAGGGTACCCTTGTCCTGGCCAGTATGAACATCTGCAGTTTGTTAAAAAAATGTGATGCCCTCATTGCTTGGGTTGCAGTACACGATCCCGACATCCTGTCAGTCGTCGAAACATGGCTGTCAACATCTACCCCTGACTCAGCCATCATCCTACCAGGCTACTCACTTTTCAGACAGGACAGACTGGTGGCTGTGCCATATACCTAAAAGAATCATTGTTGGCCTATCCACTTTCCCTCCCTGAACCAGCTATGGATATTCAGATCCTTGCTGTTAAGGTTATGCTCGGTGCACACGATAAGGTCCTCAACATTGGCTCAGTCTATATTCCCCCAGACCTTGCTGAACAGGGCTTAAAATCCCTATTGAACTGCGTCATAAGTCTAAAACAAGACACAGAAACCATCCTGTTAGGTGACTTTAATGTCTACTGGCTCTCGTCAGGTGCCAGAAGGCATAGGGATGAGTTAACAGGCCTGAACTTCACCCAGTTAATAACAACACCAACCAGGATAAACTAAAAGACTGGGACTAGCACACTCCTGGACTGGGTCCTAACGAATTGTCCAACACATATCTCCCATTCAGAAGTATTGCCCGACACTATCAGTGATCACTCTCCTACCAAGTGTTATTGGTCTAACAAATTTATCAAGCCCCCTGCCAGAACAATCACAAGTAGAATGCTTTTCCGTGGCTACCTGCAGCCACTAAAGTCTCTCCTCCTACAACAAGACTGGTCTTACATTAAAACCACACCTGATATTGAGTCAGCTCTACAATACTTCACTGTATTTTTCAATGAAGCCTGTGACATCCACACCCCTTTTAGGACATGTAGGATCAGGGGACTTAATAATCCCTGGATCTCTTTTAGCCTTCTGGCTCAAATGGAAGATTGTGACCACCTCTGGCATACGGCCAGGACCTCTGGCAGTCAACCTGACATACAGGCCTATAAGAAGGCCGGGAATGCATGTGCTAAGTCTATCCATGAACACAAAGTACGTTACTATAAGGACATCCTTGCCAAGACCTGGGCTGATGGGAAAAAATACTGGGCAAACCTCTTCGAAAACACTGGGAAAGCATCCAAACAGGCTCCGACTATGTTAAATGTTGATGGGTCTATCACCCATGACCCCGTGTTAATTGCCAACACATTTAATTCAACCTTCACAGACCTTAGCCAAACTCTGCCCCCAAATTTCTTTGAACCACCCAGCACAGCTCCTATGTCCACCAAATCAGAAGAGGCCTCTGCCCACCCATGTTTCTACTTCAAAGCTATCTCAGAAAGCGAGACCAAGACATACCTACATAAAGTTGTAGGAGGAACTAGGACAAGCAGTGATTCCCTCGACCTAAAACTTCTTACTCTAACTCTAGATGAAGTCCTATCCCTCCTCACCAAGCTTCTCAATCACTCCCTCATACTTTCACAATTCCCCCAGATCTGGAAATCAGCTCTGGTTACACCAGTTTTTAAGAGTGGGGACAGATACCTGGGAATTACAGGCCAACATCTATTCTTTCCCACTGTCCAAATCACTTGAAAGGATTGTTGCTGATTAGTTTGTGGATTACCTGGAAAAATACAACCTACAATGTGTCCAACAACATGGTTTTTGGAAAGGGCACAGCACATCTACGGCCCTACTGGAATTCATATGTTTCATTCATCATACTCTTGATCAGGGTTAACTTGTTGGTGCAACCTTTATTGACCTGTCTAAAGCATTTGACATGGTCAATCACCATTTGTTGACACATCAGTTTGCTGGGATTGGTATATCTTCAGAAGCCCAAAAGTGGTTCACAGCTATCTAGCAAACCGCACACAACAGGTGAGAATAGGGTCAGCTCTTTCTGCTAAACTGCCTGTTTGCTCTGGGGTTCCTCAAGGATTGATACTGGGACCCCTTTAATTTAGCACCTTCCTCAATAATCTTCCAGCATCCTGTTCCGAACCAGTACTTCTCTATGCGGATGATGTGGTAATTTTTTCAAAGACTGCTGACCCTACCCTCCTTCAGGCCCAACTTCAGAAAAGTTTTACTGAAGCTGAGTCCTGGATCATCTCTCATAAGTTGGTGCTTAATTGCGAAAAAACTAAGGTTATGCTCTTCCATGGTACCCACAGCAAGCACAAAGCCAAACAATTGGTGATTAAAAACAGTGCGGGTGTTATCCTTGATCAGACTCAATCTTTTAATTACCTAGGAGTTACTCTGGCTAGTATGTTCGACTATTCCAACCATGCTGAGAATGTTTCCAAGGCAGTTAACATTCTCCTAGGCCTTCTGCACAGGCATAAACCCTGCCTTACTACCGAAGCCCTCAGATTGGCTATCCAAAGTTCAATTGTGTCTATTATTGACTATGGTTTGGTCAGTTATGGTTCCGTCATAGACACAACCCTACGTCGGCTCACCACGGTCTGAATAAGGCATGCTGTCTACTAACTGGTACAGTGTATCGTGCTCACACTTGTGACCTTTACGAACAAGGAAACTGGCTTCAACTCCAGGCTCGCATTGAATATCAAGCCTGCCTTCTGGCTAAAAAGGCAGATCTTGGTCTCCTACCACCAGGTTCCTTTCAGCTTTTCAGTCCCTTCCGGGGCATTCGGAGCACACGAAGTTCTGTGAGCCAAACTTTTACTGTCCCTCACTGTCAAACTTCACTCTGACAGTGATCCATTGCAGTTAGAGCTGCTAATTTATTTAATTCCCTTCCTCCTGAGATTGTGACGACTGCAACCTTGGGACCATTTAAGCGGAAGCTGCATCAATTCCTAGTTTCCAGAGCATCTTGTGACTGCTATACCTAATCTCTGCTAACAACTAAATGCACTGGGACCTCCCTCTTTTACCATTTGCCCCTGTATAGCCCTATCCTGTTGCTACGCTATTCAACACACAGCACTTCCTCCCTTATCCCTTTCCCATTCCTGCCCTCTTTTCATCCTACCTCATTCCCACTTCCTTTGCCCTCCACTCCCACTTCCCCCCTCTCTGCTCTGTATCCTCACCATGTTCTCTCCCTCTACCCCCTGCCCCATGGGTCTTTCCTGCTTAAGCTTCATTGTGGAATCTCCCTCCTTGCTCTTATTTTGCTTCTTCGACCCTCCAATTCACCCCCTGTACTTTTTCTCCTTGTAAGCCCTTTCACTCTTCTTCAGACAAGGCCACTGGCTGCACTTGACACAATATTCATCTTGCCATATTGTTCTTTTGTTTATGTAATTACTTTCCTCATTTTGTACTATGTACTGAAACCATTATAATTTGCTATTCTTGTGACTTGACGTGGAACCTCTGTTAAACAGCCCTTGACTCAAAGGTCTTTCCGATTTGTTAAATAAATAATAAATAAAAATAAAAATTTAAACAACACATTGACATATACCTATCTGAGTCTGTAACTCAAGGGTATATTTCACAGGAAAGTTGTGACATTCTTACTGTAGACTTCCTGGTTAGACCAGTCCTTTATGGACTGCCAAAAATCCATAAGAACATGTGTGACCCCCCGTATGAGACCTATTGTTTCGGGTAATAATTCAATTAATTAACCATTGGCCCAGTATGTGGAGTCTTTCATCAAAAATGTTGCACAGGGATCTAGGTCCTACCTTAGGGATACAATGCATTTTTAGAATGTGTTCAGGAGATGGCAATAGAGGAACAGTGGATGTTGGTAACTCATAGCGATGGATTGGATGCACTGAGGGATTCATTAAGTGAAATATTAAGTACACTACTAAATTAAGAGAACTTTTGGTACATTTTTATTTTTATTTAGTTTGCTTTTTGTCCCTGTGCTGCCAGCCGACCGGTAATTTCGGCCCAGTCATGGACCTCGGCTTCCACCTCCATATTTAAGCTGTGACCCTTCGATACCCCCTGGCTTGCCCCCCAGGGTGGGGTTGTAGTGATGTTATGTGGCAGCTTAGGACAGAAGCGGGTTGTGGAGGTGCAGCACTGTGGTGGCCAATGGCAGTACTGCATTTGCGGGCTTGGCACTGTTGGACCAATGCAGGCTCACTGTGCTGATGACACTGGATTCCAGAAGTGCCACCAACTTGAAATGATTTGGCCACCGCAATCAGGGGCTGCCTCATCATTGCAGTGTTAGCCATTCATCTCTGTGTTGGGCTGACGGTGTGATGGTGGGCGGTCCCTGATTGTTGCTGCCACCCCCTGTGCTATTTCATTTTCCCTCTAATGCTATCTAGTAATATTCAGTTCCGCCCTTGCACGGGAAGCCTGATCGGCAATAAAGCGGTCTGCTAGTGTAGGTGTGACATATGTTAGGAATGTTGCCTGAACTTTTTTCTGTCTGAAATCTTTTTCTAGTGATCTGGAGAGTAACAGCTTATGAATTTTGGCTATCGTCAGGTGCTTGCATTATACAGGAAGCTGCGGACAGATTAATTAAGAGTATTACATATGCATGTAGGAAATATGCCTGCAGGTTCCCTCAAGATCAGTTTAGAATTTTGTCAGGTTTGACGACTTTTCATACAGTACCTCTTCACAACTGTGTACTGACCTCCTCTTTCTGCAACAAAAATATGTCAGGCATGTTCCATCTTTCACCCTTCTTTGGGCTGTCTTGTCCCTCTCTTGCATGTTAAGAGTGGCTGCAACACTGCTGGTGCAATAACCAGGATGGCAACATGGTGAGTGAAAATGGGGCAGAAGATTGAATGCTGAAATGGTGACCTGCAGCTTTCTCCCCTTCCCCAAGTTTGGACTCTCCAAATGGGGATGGGGAGAAAAACGCAGGTGGCTGTTTCAGCATTCAGTGTTGGGCCCCATTTTCAGTCACCATATTGCCGTCCCGGTTATTGCACCGACCTGCAATGTTGCAGCCACTGTTATCATGCAAGAGACTGACAAGACAGCCTGAAGGAGGCTGAACTGCCTGACATATTTTTGTTGCAGGCAGAGGAAGTGAGCAGGCAGTTGAGAAGAGGCACAGTACGAAAGTCCTGAAACCTGACAGAATTCTGAAGTGATCCTGAGGGAACGTGCAGGCATATTTCCCACATGGATATGTAATACTGTTAATGAATCAGTAATGTGTGCACAGCATCCATATATATATCTATATATATATATATATGGTGTGAGGAGTTAAGCACTGCAATGGGAGGGTGCAGGGTAAGGGCAAAGCCTCCAAAGTGATCTCAGAGGTATGGCTGCCCAAGAATTTCTTTGTATTATTCACTGCTTCTTAGGATTACAATTTCCAAAACTGTTCAGCTTTTCCTTCATGGTGCACCCTTATTTCCTTTCACCTTCCCTAATACACATAATTCTCAGTTTGTATTTCCCAAAGTTGTCTGCCTCACATGGGTTACTTTCTGAGAAACCCTCTATTATTCCACTGTTACCTGTTTTCCCTGGAGCTCTCCTACATAGAAATGTAGAAAGATAGACAACTATGGCAGGAACAGAATAATGGTTCATCTGATGTGTCCGTGGATGCTAATGTGCTCTGCAGCCTATCGTCTATAGGAGTTTGCACCCCTCCCAGCCCAGTCCAATGGTTCCCTTTATGCTATGGCTTCATTAATGACACCTGCAAAGTTATTCCATTTCACCCCTTGGGTGGCATCCTGCTTTAGCCATTTGTTTTGCAAGGTTTCTTCCTGTCTCCCCCCCTTTTTTTTTGCCTTACCTATCCTCTCTCCTGTCCATTATCTCTAACACTTAGTTCACTTCTCTCACATTTTATGTTCCACTGTTTAAAAAATCCATGTCCCAATCTGTGGTGAATTGCTGCCACCTACAACCTATTCGCTTTTCTAGAAGTTTACCAAGTTCATCCAATTTAGTCACAACTACCCTAGCATTTGTGTTCAGAATTGTTGGTGCATTTGATTCACTGTATTTATGCAAGATTTGGAGTATTAACCTCTGGCTCCAAGGGCCCTTCATTGCTGCAAGTGACAGCATTGCCCCACTGGTTAACCCTTACACAACTTGTATTCCCATTGCCCCATTTGTTACAAGCTTATTCAGTGGGATAGCATACCGACCTTCCTGTCTGTCTGGTTTTTGTCTTTATTCTGCTGGTAATAACTGAACAGCATAGCGTTGTTTTATATAAGCAGGTTTTTTCACAACTGAGAGATTTGTCTGCAGAGTACTTTCGGCACAAACCATTTGAATTACATTTAAAAACCACAATGACATACATTTTAAGCACAGACTGGACTGGGGATGAAAATCAGTCAATTACTTCTACATCCTAAAATGGGCATGCACTATTTAAATTGACAAGTGTATAATTTAAGCAGGGTATGTAACAGTTTAAATTGAATATCTCTTAACCTGTCTTGCTTGGCATAAGAGTAAATGTCAATCCAGATTTTCTCCCATACCGTCTCTGACCAATCCAAGGACATATTAATTTTCCAATAAGGAGGGGCCGGAGATAAGGTAGAATCTAGTCTTGCTAAGATATATTTATAGATTTTTGAGACGGCCTTGCCAGATAAACTAAGTTCACACAACTTACTGAATAAAACCCCTGCCCTATCGGAGCATTTGCCTTTGTTCAGGAAAGACCTTACGCTACTTTGAATTTGAATCATTCGTAGTGAAAACTGAGAATTGACCCCAAATTTTACAAACAGGGTCGATAGTGGGAGCATTGAGCTACCTGAGTAAAAATCCGCAATATGGATCTTGAAAGGAGGGGTTGAAAAAAATCTTGTAATGGGTTGATTACCGATTAAAAAGTTAGGATTCCTTAGTAAGGTTTGGGATAAATCATAAAATTGGGATAATTTTAATCTCGAGCAGAGTTGGTGCATGGCTTTAATGTCCCATCCTAGTGGGGTATTTCTGGCCACCTTGGGAACCTTGGCCCATGAAATGTATAAAAAGGATTCCAAATCCAGCTTAAGTCCCTTGGAGAAGGCGTGATCTAGGGCAAGTCCGGGGAAAGAGACTTCAGGGTCACAAGCCCACAGAGCTGCTCTGGCTGCATGAACCGCTAAATAATACGTATAAAAATCAGGCAACTGAAGACCACTTGATTTATGCTGTCGACAAAGTTTGAGATAGGCCCTCATGGAGGGTTATCTCCTGCCAAAAATCCGAACAATGTTTATAGAAGGGTTTGAAAAAAGATTTAGGGAGGTATACATTCAAATTCAAGAGAGGGTAGAAGATTTTTGGTAAAATCACCATTTTAACCGTATTAATTCTCCCCGGAAAAGTCAACGGGAGTTTCGACCATCTCTCCAAATCTTCCTTAATGGACTTAAGTAGGGGTTTAAAGTTTAAATAGGCCAAATCCTCCAAGTTCTTTGAGATATGGATACCCAAATACAATAAAGACTTTGTTTGCCACTGTAATCCCAAGGAAAGGCACCAACTCTTCTGGAGATACGGGGAGAGTGAATACACCATTGTTTTAGCCAAATTTAATTTATATCCAGAAAATTCACTAAAATCAGCAATTAGTTTTAACACTTGTGGGAGCGAAGAAGTCGATTTGAATGTAGTAATAAATCGCCTGCAAATGCCGACAATTTGAAATCTAAATCACCTATACCAATCCCTTGATTAATTGGTCCATCTTAATAGTTCTTATTAGGGTTCAATGTATAAATTAAATAGATAAGGTGATAGGGGACAACCTTGACGAGTTCCTCTCAGCAAGGGAAAGGCCACAAATTAAGTTATTGCACTGAATTTTAGCAGATGGACAAGAATAAAGAATCCGAATCAGTGCATAAATCTTTCAGGAATACCAAATTTAGCTAAGGTTGCAAACATAAAGATCCATTCGACTCGATGCAATGCTTTTCTCGTCTGAGTGAAACCAGGGATGCTTCCATACCTGATTCACAGACGAGAAATTAAATAAAACAATTTTCAAAGTGGTCGGTCGAAGAACGGCCTCCACAAAGCCAGCTTGTTCCGGGCTTAGCAAATCGAGCCACAACCCTTTTAGTTTATAGGCCAAAATCTTGGCAAAGATTTTCACATCAAGGTTTATTAAAGATATTGGCCTAAAATTACCCACCAATTCTGAGGATTTACCAGGTTTAGGTAGAAGAGTTATCCTGGCTTCAAAAAGGGTTTTGTCTTTAATCCCTTGTTCAACCCAAAAGGTAAAAAGTTGATTCAATAATGGTACAACATTCTGTTTAAACAGTTTGAAAAAAAGAGGTGTAAATCCATCTGGACCTGGTGCTTTGTCTGTTTTGAGCGAATCAATAGCTTGCCCTGTTTCTTCATCAGAAATGGGAGCTGTTAATATCTGTCCAGAATCTTCTGATAATTGAGGGAGGGAAATATTAGCTAAGAATTCTCTCATTTTATTCATTCCTTGCAGGGAAAGCAGTTGACTTGAATATAAGTTTTTGTAAAAATCAACAAAAATTCCCAATATACCTTCAGGGTCTGTAATCAACTTATCTGATACCGGGTGCCTTAGGGCTGCCGCCCACTTAGCAGAGGTTTTTTGTTTTAGTTGCCAGGCCAACAGTTTCCCAGCTTTACTACCTTGACCCAGATATAAAGCCTTAGTTCTGGAGGCTGAATTCACTACTCTCTCTCTCAACGTATTAGCGTACCATGCCCTTAAAGTAACTAATTCCTGTTCTTGATTCTCCAATCTTAAGTTCTCGTACAGCCTCCAACGCCTTATATTCTTCAGGCAAATATCCAATAGTGCAATGTTTTGGCCTTACGCTTAGTTGCTATTCGATTAACTCCTCTCCATACTGATTTAAGTGCTGCCTATGTTTGATCTACGGCCTTAATAGAACCCAGTTAGCTTCAATTGAGTTAACCAAGAACCCCGAAGCGAGTTAAAATGTGGAATCTTTTAATAAACTATTGTTTAATGACCATGAGTAGGACCTCAAGGGAATAGACGACGGAGACCAACAAATTTTTATAGGGAGTGGTCAGAAATTACTCTAGGTAAGAATACTGTCTCTAGAACACCAGATAAACATTGTTGGCTTATCAAAAAATAATCAATCCTCGAGTATGATTTGTGAACCGGTGAAAAGAAAGTAATCCCGAGTGGTGGGGTTATATGTCCTCCATGGATCTACCAATCCTAATGATGATATAAATTCCGGCAACGCATTTTGGGCCGGAGAAAATTGCACTCCTCTATACCAGGAATGGTCCAACCTATTGGACTGAACTAAGTTCCAGTCCCCCCCCAATATTATTGGCACCTCCTTAAAGGAGGCCAAAACCATTGTCAAATGGACAAAAAAGGATGGTGTCTCCAGATTAGGACCATATATTGATCCCAACACTAAATTCAACTCTCTAAGTCTGCCCAAAACAAAAATGTACCTACCATTCGGATCAGAAATTATGTCCGAATGAATAAACGGGACCCCCGCGCTATCAGAATAGCCACCCCCCGACTACTCGAGGAGAACCCAGCTCCAAAGACCTGACCAACCCACTTGAGATAAATGATCAGGGAGGGCATGGGTTTCTTGCAGAAAAACTACTGCCGGGTTATAGTGGGCCAAGTGATTTAGTATAACAAATTTTTTGCAGTTGTCTCTTCCCCCTTTGATATTCCACGAAAGAATATTCAGTCCGTTAGCCATAGATAATAAACCCTCTTGTAAAGAGAATTTGGATAGCTGCCCCCCTTCTAACCAAAACCCTAAAGAAACTAACAAAATAATCCCTATATACCCCCCTATCTAGAAAAAAAACACCCCCTCCAACAATCTTCCTAAAGCTAACTCCCCAGGCCCGAAGCCAACTCCACAACCACTGGTTCATGGTGTGCCATAGAGGTGGGGCATCCCCCTCCTTACCAAAATTAGAGAAAAATCTACATAATTATAAATACGAACCTGCATAAACTAGCTTCTATAGGTAAAGAATAAAAAGGCCATATATAGGGATAGATTGCTATACCTGTAGCCAAAATGTGTAAATTCCTAGAGAAAGAGGAGACGGAAGAAATCGCCAATACTAAACAAAATAGGCTAGGTAACCAGCCATAGTGCTAAGAGCTGCCCTGATAAAATGAGACCGAAAAACATGCAGTAGTGGTGAAGTATAAAGAGAGACAGAACATATAACCGCCCTACAAAACACTTCTCCTTCCCAAATTGAAAGAGGAAAGGGCCATGCCTGAGGTAAATAGAACCTATATAGGCAGAATAGCAATAAAGGCATGAGAAGAGAGTCGGATACCAGAGAATATGTGAAAGGAGAAACAGACACTATCTTAACTACCCTTTCTTATAACATATACAATAACTACGAGCTAACTCTTTACGGTTTACAAACTGTGTTTCCAATAGGACTACACTGATCCAACACTCTAAACCTTATAACATTTAAGACTACAGCATATACGTAGTTACAACAAACTAAAATATGTTGGGGCATCATACTAATAATATAATTAAATTATACAAGGATTGAATAAAATATGCAAACTGAAAGTTCCCTCTTGTGGACAGCTTCATAAACTGCACCCCATCTGTCACTCGTGAGGCCTAACCAAATAAGCGAGAGGACCAGAAAGAATAATTAACAGTCATTCTGTTGGTAACCCTTAGAGTAGAGTTCTAAAGTTGGCCTCCAAATAAAACTAATGAAAATAAAGTCCGAAAAGGAGGTATTATGTCCTTTCATAAAAACTGCCCCATTAGCCCTCTCAGTTGCTGAAACCCAATATGAAGCAGATGTTAGAGTGTTCATCCTTAGCAAATAAATCAGGTAGTAAGGTCTTGGTGATGTCAAAGCCTCTTCAGCTGAATCGAATCGCTTAACTCCATCCTTAGTGTGATCTCCAGTTTCGCCGGATAAAGCATGCGGTGACGGATCCCGCCGCAGAGCTTAGAAGTAATAGGTCGCAGCTTGCTCGAGCCTGCCTCATTTTCCAGGTTAGGTCTGGGACAAGTCACAACCTCTTGCCTTCCCATTGAAAAGCAGCTAACTTTTTAATCTCCTTCAAAATGTGCTCGAGATCCAAGTAATTTAGCAACTTACAAATAATGGGCCTTGGTGGATCAGAAGGAGAGGGTTTAGCTCTGAGGGCTCGGTGGCCCCTCTCGATGATATATTCGGGCCCATTAGGTGAGGGCCCAGCTGACTTCTTCAGAAGCTTTTGTAAAAAGGAAACTGTATTGAGTCCCTCTTCTCCTTCGGGGAGACCTAATAAAACCAGGTTGTTGCATCTGCTTCTCCCTTCTAAATCGTTGAGACGATCCTCCAACTTCCCAACCATCCTTTTACACTTGGTAATAGCAGGCCCGCTTTTCTCCAAAGCTCGCTCGATTGAAGAGATTCTGGCTTCAGCGTCCGTCACCCGACGGGCTAGCTGGGTCAGCACCGGCTTGAATTCAGCCACCTCATCTATCAATTTAAATAAGGCTTCCTTGATCGTTGTCAGATCATTATAAATCTTGAAGGAGTAATTTCAGCCGTGATCGATGGCGCATTGAGCTTCATGCCTTCTCCAGTTCCTGGTCGGAAACCTGCATCTTGAGTTGGCGATCGGCTCCAATTTACACTCCGCTGCTGTCTCCAGTCTTAAATCAACTCGATGGGGACAAGGAAAAACTGTAAACTAGCAATTTAAATGCAGGTTCAATTACGAGGCGAGGGAGACCCGAAAAGCTGCAGCTACTCCTCCATGCGCGTCACATGACCACCCTGGTTTGCACATTTTGATATCATCACTTAGTTAGACTATCTGTTTAGGAAAGCTATGACAGAATCAGCCACCTTGCAGATCATGAAATGGGTGTGCTACAGATGACTGCAATGACATTCGCAATATCTTCCTGCAAAGTGTATGACATTTGTATTGCATGGAATAGGCTAATGTTATCTTTCTTGTTTGGCAGCAGTTATGCTTAGATGGCTGTAAGAATTAAGAACAGAAGTCAAAGCAGTGGGGAGGCTTTCATCCCCCCCCCAAAATGAGGCAGGCATACGGAGATCAAGCACAGCTGGGGAGGGATGGGATAAGGAGGATCTGGGAGACAGCTAGCATAACCCCCCAGGATCTGACCCCCCCAGTGGCAAAGCAGATATAATGGCTGTAGGAAGCAGCAGGGAGGGACTGGATATGGAAGGGGAGGGCTTTATGGTGGAGGGGTTTGGTGGTGAATGCCAGGAGTCTGGGGAATAAACTGTGGGAACTGGAGGCCATCATGGCGGATGAGGGTCTCGACATAGTAGCAGTGTGCAAGACTTGGTGGAATGAGCATCATGCCTGGGAGATGGTGATTCCTGGGTATTGTTTATTTAGGAAAGACAGAGTGGGGAAAAGGGGTAGAGGGGTAGCATTCTACATTAAGGAAGAAATCAGGATAACGGAAGTGCAGGGAGAGGAAGGGGAAGCTGAGGTGATGTGGGTCACCTTAAACAGGAAAAGTGGGAAGCAGTTGAGAGTAGGGGTGGTGTACCAGCCTCCTACACAGGGGGAGGAACAAGATGAACAACTTGTAAAGTCAGCAACGAGAATGGCACGGAAAGGGGAAATTCTACTGGTTGAGGACCTCAACCTCCCTGATATAGATTGTGAGGCCCAAACAGCAGCATCAGCTAGGAGCAGGGGCATCCTAGAGGCACTACAAGGCATATTTCTACACCAACAGGTCAAGGATCCCACTAGGGGTGGTAACCTAATGGATGTGGCCCTCACTAAAGGAGACAGTGTGGAGGAGGTGGGGGATGAAATAGGAACAAGCGACCACAGAGCAGTCAGATTCAAGGTGAGAATGGGCAGGGTGAAGAACATGATGAAAACCAGGATACTGGACTTCAGGAAAGCAAACTTTAGCATGATGCAGAGGGTATTCGCTGAAGAAATGTCAAGGATGGGGAACAAAGAGGAGGTTGAGGATTTATGGCTAGCCATAAAGGGAGGGGTGCTAAAAGCCATGGACTCATGCATCAGGAGAGTCGGGAAGCACAGGAGGAAGAGAAGATCCCTTTGGTTTAAGACAGAGGTGGCGAAGGTGGTCCAGGAGAAAGCCAGGGCTTTCAGGAAGTACAAGTCAACTCAAAGGATGGAGGATGGGGAGGCCAACAGGGAAAAGAGGAGGAAGGCAGGACAGATGATAAGGAGGTGTAAAGCGGTCACTGAGGAGAGGATAGCAAGGCAGACCAGGAAGGGGGATAAAACCTTTTTCAGGTATGTGGGAGAAAGAAGAAAAGCACAGCAGGGGCTCGGGAGAATAAGATGCAAAGCCAAAACTATTCTGAAGGGAGACTTGGAGAAAGCGGAGGCCTTGAACTATTACATCTGTTTGGTCTTCATGAAGGAGGGAGAGGGCAGCAGACCAGTATGGGAAGGGAAGGAGGGAACCCACAGGCACATATGATCCTATAGTGTACAGGGCTGACAGAGTAAGCAATGAGCTGGGTAGACTTAGGGTAAATAAGGCGATGGGGTTTGATGGCCTACACCCAAGGGTACTCAGGGAGCTGAGGAAGTTACTCACACCACATTTGGCGAGACTGCTTAACATGTCATTGGATACAGGCGTGGTACCAGAGGACTGGAAGAGGTGGAGGTGGTTGCACTACACAAAGGAGGAAGGAAGGATGAGGTCAAAAACTACTGCCCATTAGTCTTACCTCGGTGGTGGGGAAGGTAATGGAGACATCACTAAAGGCAAGTCTGGTGGCATTCCTGGAGGAAAATGGTCTGCAGGACAAAAGGCAGCATGTTTTCACTAGGGGTAGGTCCTGCCAGAGAATCTTAATAGAGTTTTTCAATTGGGTGATGCAGATAGTGGACCAGGGAGGGGTGGCTGACATGCCCTACCTGGACTTCGGCAAGGCCTTCAACACTGTACCACACAGGAGGCTGGTGAATAAGCTGGATGGTCTGGGGGTGGACCACAAAATCTCAAGGTGAGTAGGGAGTTGGTTGACGGGTAGGCTACAAACAGTGGTAGTAAATGGGACACATTCCAGGGAACAGGCAGTGATCAGTGGGGTGCCACAGGGGTCAGATCTAGAACCACTACTTTTTAATATCTATATTGGTGACCTCACAGAGGTTTTGGAGGGCCGGGTATGCCTGTTTGCAGATGATATGAAAGTCTGCAATAGAATAGATTCAGAAGGAGGAGTGGAGGCCATGAGGAGAGATCTGGAGAATCTAGAGAGGTGGTCAGAAACCTGGCAACTTACGTTTAATGCAGGGAAGTGCACAGTGATGCACCTGGGGAGGAAAAACAAGAGGACACCTTACTCCCTTGGGGGGAGCAAATCATGGCAAAGGAACAGGAAAGGGATCTGGGGATAGTGGTATCACGGAATCTTAAGTTTGGGAACGAGTGTAGCAAGGCGATGGGTAAGGCAAATGGCATGTTGACCTGCATTGCAAGGGGTTTTACTAGTAGAAAGAGGGAGGTGCTAATGCCCTTGTACAGAACCATGGTGAGGCCACACCTGGAGTATGGGGTGCAGTTCTGGAGACCGCACTTGCGCAGGGATATAGTGATAATGGAGAGGGTGCAGAGGGGGGCGACCAAGATGGTACGAGGGATGCAGGATATACCATATGAGCAGAGATTGAGGGAGCTGAATTTTTACCCACTGGAGACTAGAAGGGAGAGGGGGTACATGATTGAGACTTTTAGGTACCTCAGGGGTGTAAACAGGGTGAAGGAAGGAAGGAAGTTTGTTCAAAATGAAAAAAAGAGTGTACACAAGAGGGCACGGGCTCAGATTAGAAGGCGGGAGATACAAAGGCAATGTCAGGGGCAGTTCTTTACAGAGAGAGTTGTGGAAGCCTGGAACGGGTTGCCAGAGGAAGTGGTGGGAGCTGAGTCAGTGGAGGGTTTCAAGAGGGCATGGTACAGACATAAGGGGTTGGGGAAGGGATGACAGCATGTTAAGGGGTGGGAGGGAACAGGGGAGAGTATAAGGGCAGACTGGATGGGCCGTGTGGTCCTTTTCTGCCAGCAAATTTCTGTGTGTAGTCTGTGTGCAAGTCACATTAAGGTGTTGTGCATGAAAGGTGGGGTGGTGGACTGCCTGCTTAAACAAACTAACAGCTTTGAAATATTAAATTCTTTGCATGGTTATGCCTCATTTTGGCACACATTCCTTCCAGAGATTATCTGATATGCATATGGACATAATAGGGAGAATTAGGTAGCAAAGTACTTGAACTACAGGAATGCTGGCAATTTTTTCCCCCATGACAGCGGGACATAGCAGGCCACTTAAAAGATAAGCAAACATAATAATGACATGGTCTGACAGTTTCTGTATACTGTGGATGCATAACTCCGCAAGATAAAGAACATAGTTATGAGCCTAGCTTCAGTTTTACCTACTTTTCTTAACTTTTACATACTTTTAGTTTTCGGTAGCTCCCTCCTCCCTCCCCTCCCTTCCCTCCCTCATGGCAGACAGATAAATACCACTATCTTCCTTCCTTCCTTCCTTCCTTCCTTCCTTCATTCATTCATTCACTCATACATTGCAATTGAAGCAGCCAAATAATATGCATGACAGTAGCGTATTAAATGCAGGACGAATGTGACACACAGTACTGCTGACCAGAAGTACACAAATATAGACCTGGCTGTTGCTATTGTGTGGAAGTGATTCTGTCCTATTGAACTGCCATCCCATACAGCTACATTTCTACTGTGTGAGAAACGTGCAGTTTATGAAACTGCTGATGAGCAGGGCATGCAGATAAATGTATCTGCCGTGCTGGTGTCAGGCTGACTGTCAATTACTGAACTGCCATCATCTGCACTTATTCCATGTGACCCCTGGTCTGCCATGCTGCCTTAGCTATTTGTTTTGCAAACCTTTTTTTTTTAACAGTTTACCTTCTCTCTCTCTCTCTCTCTCGCTCTCTTTCCTGTCCATTCTCCTTGCCACTTAGTTAGCTTGCTTCATTTTTTCTGTACTGATGCTTCAATCTGCGGTAAAACTGCCAGCTCGCCTGCGGCTGACACCAATTTGTCAGCAGTCCATGTAGAATACTGTTTGACCTTGTTTTATATATTGGTGTAGATTTTTGTTCACCTAGATAAGGAAAAGTTGCTTTTGGTGTTATTATAAATACTATTATATCAGGAGTGACTTTAGATTTGCTTTTGTAAATAAGAGTGATCATAATTTGTTTTGGCAATCCCATGCAGACAAAAGGTATAATGGAATATGATGTGAACAAGGGCACTTCAGGTAAAACTACCAGTTGTAGAACAGACTCAGTACAGCACCTGATATTTCGTTGTAAGCTCTGCTGATTTGCAATATTACTTAGCAACACCTGTCCACCTTGTATTTACCTCTTCATGTTGAAACGAAGAGCTGTACAACTCAAGAGAGCAACAAAATCCTGCAGCATCATTTTATTACAGAAACGTCCGTTTGCATGCCCCATCTGCAGGGTGCAAGTTTGCATGCTATTTAGAAACATAGACTTTGATGGCAGATAAGGACCGCTTGGCCCACCTAGCCTGCCCATTTCCCTACCTACAGGATAAGCTGCAGATCCTAGTTAACCAACAGCCTATTTCTTCTTACCCCCCACAAGAATTGCCGTATGTCTGTCCCATGCATTCTTGAATTCTCCCTCAGTTTTAGACCCCACACCCTCCTCAGGAAGGCTATTCCATGCATCCGCCACCCTCTCTGTGAAAAATTACTTCCTCACATTGCCCCTGAGCCATCCCCCTTCTATCTTTAAATTGTGTTCCCTTGTTCTTGCACATCTCTTTTTCTGAAAGATGCTACCCTCATGGACTTTGTTGATTTCACTGAGGTACTTAAAAGTTTCTATCATGTCCTCCCTCTCCCTTCTTTCCTCAAGGGTATACATGTTAAGCTCCTTTAGTCTCTCCTCATATGGCTTCTCTTGCAGACCCTGCACCATTTTAGTTTCCCTCTTCTGGACTGCCTCTGTCCTGTCTATGTCCTTGTGGAGATGGGGTCTCCAGAACTGGGCGCAGTACTCCAGATGGGGTCTCACCAACTGTCTGTACAGAGGGATAACAACTTCCTGTTTTCTGCTGCTGATGCCTCTTCCTATGCATCCCAGTATACCCCAGCCCTCCCTACTGCCTTCTCACATTGCTTGCTAACCTTAAGGTCATCTGATATGATTACCCCTGGTCCTTTTCCATTTTGTTGTTGTTACTGCCTCCCCACTGTGTAATCTTCCCTGGGTTTTTGTTTCCAGGTGCATTATTTTGCACTCTACGCATTGAATCCAAGCTGCCATACTTCTGACCATTCCTCCAACCTTGCCAAGTCCCTTCTCATCCTTTCCATGCCTCCTTGTGTATCAACCCTGTTACAGATCTTTGTGTCATCTACAAAGATGCATACTTTTCCTTCCAGTCCCTCTGCAATGTCACTTATAAAGACATTAAAAAGGACCCAGTACTGAACCATGCGGTACCCCACTAGTAACCCCTCTTTCTTCAGAGTGGACTCCATTTACAATTACCTTCTGTGTCCTGTTGTCCAGCCAATGTTTTACCCAGGCTACCACCCTGAGACCCACTCCCAGGCTAGTCAATTTGACAATTAATCTTTTGTGTGAGACTGTGTCAAATGCCTTGCTAAAGTCTAGGTAGGCCATGTCCACAGCCCCTCCCTGGTCTACTACTTTGGTCACCCAGTCAAACAAATCAATTAGATTCATCTGACATGACCTTCCCACTGTGAACACATGCTGCCTTGGGTCCTGTGCCCCACTGGCATCTAGGTAATCAACAATTCTTTCCTTCAGAAGTGATTCCATCACTTTCCATGCCACAGAGGTCAAACTGACAGGTCTGTAGTTTCCTGCCTCTGTCTTGGTTCCAGTTTTGTGAAGTGGAATCACATCCGCCTTCCACCAGTACTCAGGTACCACACCATCCTCCCATGATTTGTTAAAAAGGGTAGTCAGTGGTTTCACAAGTTCTCTCCTTAATTCTTTTAGAATTCTGGGGTGAATTCCATCAAGCCCCATTGCTTTGTCCACCTTCAGTTCTAGGAGTTCTTTCAGAAATCTTTCTTCCGTGAAAGGACTGGGATCGACCCCCCTATCAAGAGTGCTTCTGTTAATTGGATTAGACACTTCCCCCTCTTCTTTTGTGAATACTGAGCAGAAATATTCGTTCAGTATCCCTGCTTTTTCACTGTCCCCCTCTGCCCACCCACCGTTCATTCTATTCAGCCTCACTATCTTTGTCTTTCTACGCTCTCTGATGTACCTATAAAAGGTTTTATCCCCCTTCTTAACCGAGTTGGCTATCTTTTCCTCAGTTTGGGCTTTTGCTATTCTGACTTCCATCCCAGCTTCCTTCTGCCTTAACTGGTACAGTTCTCCATCCTGCTCCTTCTGTGTTTCCTTATACTTCCAAAATGCTATCTTTTTCTTCCTGACTTTCACAGCCACTTCTTTTGAGAACCATAGTGGCTTTTTCTTTCGTTTTGATTTGTTTATTTGCTTCACACAAAGGCTTGTTGCCTCTGTGATGGCAGTATTGATGATTCCCCATTTTTGCTCCACACATCCTTCTATCCTGTTTGCTAGTGCTTTTCTGAGGCACTCTCCCATCTTGCGAAAGTGAGCCCTCCTAAAGTCCAGGACCCTCACTTTTGTATGGCTTGACTCCGTAGCTGAGTTTAACATGAACCACACTGTTTGATGATCACTTGTTCCCAGATGGCAACCCACTTAGATCTGAGATCCTCTCACTGCCCCTGTTTGAGAGTATGAGGTCTAAGATTGCTCCTCATGAGTGGGTTCCAAAACTAGCTGTCTGAGGCATGCCACCTGTAGGGCATCAAGAATGGCCCTGCTCTTGGATGTGGCTGCAGCAAATGTGCTCCAGTTAACATCTGGCATATTCAGGTCTCCCATCAACAGTATCTCCCCTTTCTCTGCCATTCTAAGAATGCCTTATATCATATCCTTGTCCATTCCCTCCTCCTGACATGGGGGTCTGTACACAACCCCTGTGTGGATTGTGGTGCCCTTTCCAGTCTCCAAGGTGACCTACAGTGCTTCCTCTCCTCCCTGTTTACTCTTTTGTTCAGTTGCTTTTATCCCTTCCTTTACATAGAGAGTTACTCCTCCCCCTCTTCTTCTCTGCCTGTCTCTCCTGTAGGTTATGTACCCTGGTATGTTAACATCCCTGTCATGGTTCTCTGTGTACCATGTTTTTGTGACTGCTATGATATCCAGGCATACCGCTTCCACCAAGGCCACCAGCTCAGGGAGCTTGTTGCCCAGACTACGGGCATTGGTACTCATTACCCTCCATTTCCTGATGGCCTTACTCCTTTTTGCCCCATCTCTGTCCGTCTTGCCTTTGTCACTTTCTCCATTTACCCCAGCCCTTCTCCCTATCAACACCTCTATGTTAGTGTTTACCGCACTTACTACCATGATTTTTGGGGGGGGCTAGGATTTCCCTGCCTCTTTTTTAGTGCCTCCCCCCTTGGCTAGTTTAAATGCTTGCAAATGAAGCATTTAAAGCTATCACCTAGGATCCTGGTTCCCCTCCTAGACAGATGCAGCCCATCATGCCAGTATAGGCCTGCATCACTCCAGGTGGACCCCCAGTCCCCAATAAAGCCAAATCCATGAGCTCTGCACCGATCTTTCAACCACTGATTGAATCCCATGGTGTGGAGCACCCTAGCCTCACCTACCCCATAGACAGACAGTACCTCCGAGAAGGTTACCATGCATGCTACTTGTCTAAGACCCCTTCCCAACTCCACAAACTCTTCCTGCACTGCTCTGATCCCTTTCTTAGCCAGGTCATTTGTCCCTAGGTGGACAATGACATCCAGCTCCGTCCCCTGTGCAGCTGCTCCAGCAATCCTGAGGATTCACTCCCTGTCCCTCCAAGCTATGGCACCAGGCAGGCACCTTCCTTCCCTCTCCCCTTCCTCCCCCAGTTCTACCTTCCTAACAGTGGAGTCCCCCATCAGGAGTTGTTTCCTTCCCCTGTAGGGTCCCATGCCACCCTCCTGTGGGTCTCCCTTGTGGAGGTTCCCAGCATCCTCCTTGGTCTCCACTGTGGGTTCCTCCATAGAGGAACCACACTTTGCCAGAACTGCATAGGAATTGTGGAGAGGTACAACTGGAGGAATGCACCTCTGTTCCACCATCCTCACCCTCCCTGAGCCCACTGTGGTCAAACTGCTGCTCTTTCTTTTCAATCTCTGAGGCAACGGCAGTGGCCCTGGTGGTCCCTGGATGGAAGAGGATGTCCCACAAATCCTGGCCAACTCAGCCTGGAGATGAGCAACCTCTTCCCTCAGCCCAGAGAGTTGCCTGCAGGTGGGACAGCACAGCATCCTCCTGAACGTCTCCCAGAAGACTGCTGCTCCACAGCCACTGCATTGCACCACTCCCATCATGTCTTACTTCTGGCCACTTCACTGTTGTTTAGACTACATGTAGCACTTGTTTCTGTTCCAGGACTCAATTAAGGATAAAACATTGGCATAATGCAGGCAAGTTAGAATTACATTTTTAGTATGTTTAAAGGACAACTCTGCTCCCTCCATAATATTTCACTTTCATCTTTTTTAAATGCATAGTCTTTTGTTGCTATTGTTTAATTGTGCATTTGGAACATCATGCAATGACCTGTTGATAGCCAGGAACCATATTTCTGTATCTCTAAATAGACTTTCATTGTGCAACGCCCCCCCACCAACATAAATCTCAAAGCGCAGTAAAAGTCTGTCATGTGCAGTATTCAGAACATAAGACTTGGGATCTAAACACCACTATCAATTAGTTTTGGTGCCTTCAACAGCTGGGATGACAAACACAGCAAACTGCTGCAAGACATCCATGCCACATCACAGTTTATAAGAGCAGCCTCTGAACATCTGAGCATTCCCAGCTCTCTGCATGTGACTTTTTTACTATGTTTTATGGCGATCTCTCTCTTTCACACTCTCTCTCTCTCTCTCTCTCTCTCTCTCACCCCATCATGTTGCAAGGGGGCCGAGAGAGAGAAACAGAGAGCAGTTCAAAGCATTCCTTTCTGAATGGACCTGAAGTTTACAATAGAGATTATCTTAGTGTTCCCTTCTATATTAGGTCAGTAATGGTAGTTTACTCACCTGGTAAAGGTGATTGTGTTACTGTATATCCATGGCACTTGCAGATCCTTACCTTAGGGTTATGTATGCCTGATAGGCTGCTTGATGCACATGTGACCTAAGTTTTAGATTTCAGTCTTTCACCACGTCCCTTACCCCACCTGTGTGTCTTCAGTTTCGATACTTCCATAGCTGTAAAATAACTTGTTAGGAATATGCACAGACAGTAATCATTACTCTAGAGAGTGTGTCCAGGATTCCAATACTACTTTAATGAGATTATTATAATTTGTAGTTGTACATTCTTGCCTTGTACACATTTATGATCCTTTGTTCTCTAATGTCCTTATCTGCTCTATCATTCTCCCTTGGATGGGATGAAGTGCCATGGATATACAGTCACACAATCACCTTTACCAGGTGAGTAAACTACCACTGTGTTGTCTGTATATCCATGGCACTTCCATATCCTTACCTTAGGGTGATTCAAAAGCAGTGCCCTACTAAATTGGGAGGGGAGAGCATGAAGTGATACTGTGTTTATGTATTGCCTCATTATTTGTCCTTTACTGTTGCTATCACTAGCACCTTGAGTCCAAAGGAATTCTTAGCTGGAATTTTGGTGTCAAGTCTATAGTGTCTTGTGAACATATGTATATTGGACCAAGTGGCTGCTGTGCAAATCTCTTGCACCATGGCTGAATTTCATTCTGCCCATGATGTGGCTATTGCTCTAGTCGAATGAACCTTGATTCCCATTGGTGGGACCTTGTCACTTGACTTGTAGGACTCTGTAATTGTCCTCTTCAACCAGGTCGCTATTGTGGCCTTGGCTGCTGCTGCTCCCTTCTTGTGTCCTGCTGTTATAACGAATAGTCTTTCTGTCTTTCGGATGTGTGCAGTTCTGTCCAGGTATTCTGTGAGTGTTCTCTTGATGTCCAACGCGTGGACATTTTTCTCTTGGCTGTCTGTATGTTCTTCATAGAAGGATAGCAGTTGTATTGGCTGATTGTTGTGAAATGTAGAGTCAATTTTGGGGATGAATGTGGGTACTGTATGAAGCATCACACCTTGTTGTGTGAACATTGTGAATGGTTCTTTGCATGACAATGCTGTCAATTCTCCGATGCGGCAAGCTGAACATATTGCTACTAGGAATGCCTCTTTTAGCCCAACCCAGTAATCGGTAGTGTCTGTAAGTGGTTTGAATGCTGGTTTAGTGATCGCGTTTAGCACCAGTGTCTGGTCCCATGATGGTACACTGTTCTTTATACTTGGTCTTATGTTGCTTGCTGTTTTAACAAGCATATGACATCTGGGTGTGAGCCAGGGTACATTCCCTCAACCATACCTAGTGCCACTCTGATGGCTGAGAGTTGAACTCTTAGTGAGGATGGAGCTAGGACCTTGTCCAGACCCTGTTGCAAGTATAGTAGAATTTCTGCCATGAATATTTGGAATGTATCTCCTTGCTGTCACACCATTTCTTTAATATGTTCCACTGTCTGGAGTAGGTTGAAGTTGTTGTAGCCCTGTGGGATTGTAGCATGGTGTCGATTACTGTAGTGTGGTATCCTGCACTCAGAAATCTCTCCCTTTCAAGAGCCAGCCCATGAGCTGTAGATTGCCTGGGTTTGGGTGCGTTATCGGCCCCTTTATAAGAATGTCCAGCTTGTTTGGTGATCTCATGCTGTCTGTTGCCATTGCCATTATGGTTGCGAACCATGCCCTCCTCTACCAGTATTGTGCTACTAGGATTGTGATCCTGCACGACTGACATACTTTCCCTATCACTTGTGGTATCAGTGGAAACAGTGGGAACACATATGAGTAGTCGTGTGTCCACGGAAGTGATAGGGCATCTATCCCCTGGGACTGGGGTTCTCGGAATCTGGAGAAGAATTTGGCCACTTGTTTGTTCTTCTTGGTGGCCATGAGGTCCATGGCTATGGTCCCCCATGTGTGTTGTATCATTTGAAATATTGTTGGGTACAACTGCCATTCTCCCAGGTGTATATGTTCCCTGCTGAGCCAATCCTCTGTCATGTTCAGTTTTCCTGCCAAGTGTTTTGCTGTGAGGTGTTGTAGGTGGGCTTAGGCCCATGTCATTATAGTATTCATTTCCCTGAGTAGTATCTTCCTCTTGGTGCCTCCCTGCTTTGCTACCGTGGCTCTGTCAGATCTTATCAGTACTGCTTTCCCTTGTATCTGTTTCTTGAATGAACTTAGTGTGTTGTGCACTGCTCTAATTTCTAATATGTTGATCGATAGTCTTTTTTCTGTAGGGGACCATGTGCCTTGTGCTGTTTTGTGTCCAATTGACACTCCCCATCCCTGCAGGCTTGCATCTGTGTCTATAATGATGTCATGTACCATCTCCAGTGGCATTCCTCTGCTCAGGTTCTCCATGTGTGTCCCCCATAGTAGTGATGTCCTTGTCTTGCTGTCCGCTGTTATTGTATGTTGCAAGTTTTCCTCAGATGGTGATCCGTACTGTGATAGGAGGCTCTGTAGTGGCCACATGTGCCATCTTGCCCATGATGACATGGCATCCTAGGACTGATGATACTAGAGCTACTGTTGGTGTTGCAGATTTCAGTAGTTTGTGTGTAACTGCTATGAGATTGAGTATTCTGTTTTGTGTTGGCCGTACAATTCCCTCGTTTGTGTCTATGTCTGCTCCCAGATGTTCTATGTGTTGTGATGGTGTTAGGCAGCTCTTTTTGTCATTTATCACCCATCCGTGTTCTTGTAGGGTGTGTATTGTTTGGTTGGTAGCTCTTTTTTTCTTCTGGGGTGTCCTGGCCTGAATTAGCCAGTCATCCAGGTATGGAATGATATGGACTCCTTGTTCTCAGAGTTTTGCTGCTAGTACGATTGACACCTTCATGAATACTCTTGGTGCAGATGCTAGTCCAAATGGAAGTGACCTGTACTGGAAATGTCCCAATATTTGAAAGTGTAGGCATTTTCTGTGTGTAGGCCTCATGGGGATGTGTAGGTATGTGTCCTTGAGGTCTTTGGATGCTAGGTAGTCACCAGGTCTTATTGCCTTTAGCGTGGAACATACGGTCTCCATCTTGAATGTCTTGTGTGTGCTGAACCTGTTGATCATCTTTAGATCTAGCACTGGTCTGAGGTCTCCTGTCTTCTTGGGTACCAGAAAGACTATTGAGTAAATTCCCTTTCCGGCCTCTTCCGAAGGTACTGGTTGTATTGCTCGTGACCTTATCAGAGAGTCTAGTATGTCTTGTACCTGTTGTATTGACCCCTTCCATTTGGCTAATGGGGAGATGATCCAGCACTCTTTTTGAGGTAATTCTCAGAACTCGATCGAGCACCCCTTAATGATTACTTCTTTGACCCACCTGTCCGAGGTTGTGTTTGACCACCTTTTGCTGAATTGTTGAAGTCTGCCCCCTAGAGGTATGTGTGGGCCGGGTTGTAACAATGGTAGTTGGGGTATGCTGTGTCTGGGGTAGTCATTGATTTGTTCTTCTGTCATTCCTACCTCTCTGGGTGGTGAATTTTCCCTGTGCTTGTCCCCCTCCGCTCCGGTATGAGGAGCTTCCTTTGCTTTGGTAGGTACTCATTGATCCATACGCTCTCTGATAGCAGTTTCATTTGCCTTGAAAGGATTGATTGTATCTCCTGTCTCCCCTAGTTCTTTGTCCATAGGTCCAGCCCTTGTGTGATGGTAAGTAGCCGGAATCCCTATCATTGTCTTGGTCTTTTACGTGACTGCGTCACCTCAGGAAGTCTTGGAGTCCATCTCTGAATGCGCTTTCTCCCTAAAAGGGAAGCTTGTATAGTCTAGCTTTTGACTTATTATCCGCATCCCACAGCTTAAGCCATAGTGACCTTCTGGCCATGTTGGCGATCATTGCCGACCTGGTGTTGATTTCAGTGAATTGACCGATGTGTCCCCCAGATACTTAGCTGCTTGCAAGGAGTGTTCTAGCAACTCTGCCTCCTGTGAGTTTGGAGGTAGTTTCTTTCTGATTTCTTCTAGCCATCTAATCATTGCTCTGGGTGAGTAGAAGGCTGTGGTAGATGTTCTCACTGTCTGGCCTGAGAATTCATATATTTTCTTCAGTAACTCCTCCATTCTCTTGTTAACCAGGTCCCATAGGGCAGCTGTCCCTTCAGCGGGGAGTACTGTCCTCTGGTTTAATTCAGCTATCTTTGGGTCTGTTCTGGGGGCAGAGCACCAAGCCTTTACCTTATCCTCCTGTAGTAGATACATTCTGTCAAGCACTCTTTTTTCTGGAAGTCTGGTAGGATCGGATGATGCCCATTCTTTTAGTATTATGTTGTCAAGAGCTGGGCATACTGGAAAGTAGTTCTCCTGTTTTGGAGGCATCTGGAGTATTGGGTCCAGGTCACTCTCCAGGGCTGGTTGAGAAGTTTTGAAACCCAGTGTGGTGCATATCTATTTGATGAGATCTGATATATTGTCTATGGGGAAGAGCATAGAAGTTATGAATGGAGTGTCCGTCTTGGTAGGGCTTTCATCAGGTATGGAATCCTGGTCAGGTTCGTGATCACTGTCTAGTGGGGAACCTGTATCCTCCTCCTCTGCTTGTTCTAGTTCTTCACCCTGGGAATCCTCTGATTCCTCAGGATTACGGTGCTGCGGCGTTTGGCCATGATGTGGCAACTGTGCCTTATCCTGCCTGGGTGCCTTTTCTCTAGGGACTCCACTGGTGGATGGTCTGGGATTATTCATGGACATCATTTGCTCCAGTACTTTTAACATAAATGATTGCTGACTCTCCATCATCACTACCATGGCTTTCTGGAGAGCTACTGTTGCTGGGTCGACCTGCCAGTCTTGTCTTTGAGAGCTCTGTGTATCCATGTCCTGGGTGGAATTATCCCCTTCGCATGTCTGGCAAAATAAGCCCTTTTAGTGATGTAGCATGAGGGCTTTGCATGACGTGCATTCCCTGGTTATGGACATCTGCAAGACAGTTAAGTAGACTTTTGGTTGTCTGCCGCAGTTCTGGGATGCTTTGTTACCTGCAGTACTGCTGGTAAAACTGGCATTGCTTTGGTTTTATGACATATATATATATATATATATATATATATATATATGCCCAAGAGTATTTGTCTCTTTTCTCTGCTGCATGTATTGTTTTGATAATGCCCTTGAATGCAGTGTTCGGTTTAAGCTGTTTCTTCTATCTCATGTTATTCATCTCCTTTTATATGGCTTGTTGCTCCCTGTTTATATATCTGACCTTTATAGGCTTGTCACTTTAAAAAACATAGCTAGGAGGATCACGCTATGTGCCCTTTAGAGAGAGAGAGAGTAATTGTGCCAGTTGCAAGATGGTGGCTGTGCTGCATTATGATGCACGAAAGTCATGATGCGCAGAAGTTATGGGAATTTGCCTTCCCAAGATAGTGTCTGCTTCCTAGCGCGCATGCATGCATCGGAAGAAGGACAAGCTTGCACGTGGGATGCACAGGCCACTCGCCAACATGGAGGAGAAGGATCTGGTGAAGAAGGACTGGGAGGAGAGGAGGGTTGTAAACGTTATTTTGCCTCAATGTGGAGCTCTGCCATGCCACGCCACAAGGACTATAGTGCTGGGATTCTCAGGTTCTCACTGAGGAACCACGGACAAACAATTCCCAGGTAGGGAGACTCTATATCTGGCGCCCTTAGCTTTTAGACTGTGTGAGTGAGGTAAAACCCCTACAACTCTTGGACTTTATGACTCGTGGAGTAATTTGCTGCTATTATAGGCATAATTTGATACTTTTGGACAGTTAGGTGCACTCTGCTATGTAAGGGGAGTGGACCGCTCCTACAGTAATGTAGAGTGTTTCAGTGTGTACACTCCACTGCATAAGGGGAGTGTACTACATGTGCAAGGGGCAGCAAGAGATTGGAAATGATGTGTTTCTGACCTGGGGGGAGTCGTTACATGAGGGACTCCACCCTACATGATCAGCTCAGTTGAAGACAGGCTCTCATTAAAAAAACCAAAACCTCTCAGAGCCTCTCTTGAAACCCTGATTCTGTCTAGTTTGTTTTGTGATGCAGTTTGATGCAGTCCCTGTCTGAATTACATTGGAGGAGTATCCACTGTACCTTGCTTGATGTATATTGCATACTATGATCATTTTAGTAATATTTTCCTTATAATTAAGCAGTTATACCCCATATCATTCTTTGTGTACTGTCTGTGCTGGATAATATATCTATTTAAATGTAAAATGAATTACCTTTATTGATTCTTGTGTGATTCCTGGCACTGGAGCTTGGCAAGTGTGCTGCTAGCCTATTTGATGCACATAAAAACTGAAGACACACAGGTGGGGTAAGGGGCTTGGTGGAAGACCGAAATCTGAAATTTAGGTACATGTGCATCAAGCAGCCTATCAGGTGTGCATAACCCTAAGGTAAGGATCTGGAAGTGCCATGGATATACAGACAACACAATGCACACTTACCAAATGAATAGGAGTTGAGGATTTCAGGGTTTATGCTATCAAATAGTTTTTTGTTCAATGTGTTTTTTATGTTTGCTTGCACGCATGTGCAAGAAACATAGTGCCATCATCTGAGTTTTTGTAGGTGTGGCACCCTGTCTTCTAATTCAGTCAGTGTGTTTGGAGGCACAGCCACAGTTCACCAAAGAATGCTGCAGCTGTCTATGACAGCAGTTGAAAATGCAGTGCTGTATAGTTGAAAGGGAGAGCTCTGCTTCAGTGAGCAGTGATAAGTGTTGATTAGCATATTGCTGGCAATCCTGCTTGTATACGTCTCTGCTTTGTCTTCCTGGAACTTAAATTCAGCCATGCTGGGAGCCCACCTCAGTGTGGCTACAATCTTTATGGCTGATGGGGGTGCCCAATCCCTCGTCAGCTTCACACACCCCCAACCAGCCTTCCAGGTGCCATGCTGGGAGCCCACTCCAGCGTGGCAAAAATCCTTATGACTGGCTGGGGTGCCCAATCCCCCATTGGATCCACAGACCCCCCCAAAAGCTTTCCAGCTGCCACGCTGGAAGCCCACCCCAGAGTGACAAACATCCCATGTCGTCTTTCTGAAAAATAAAAACTGAAAACAAAACAACGGTCCCTCGTTGACTATCTTGACCCCCCTCCCCACCTGTGCCCACCCTCTGTGCACCCTGCCTCCCCACACCCTCACCTCACCCCATACTTACCTCAGGAGTCTGGCACGATGATCTTCGGTGGACCGGGAACACATCTGCACTCTTCAAAGCCGACTGCAAACTGAGGAAATGCTCGAAAGCTGTATAATGGAATAAATAGGACTTTTTCAACTTTGTTGCATATCTCAGGCATTTTTTGGAATGTTGGCACCAAATTTTCAACATGGGGTTTTTGAGACCCCTTCTCATGAATTCTATCACTGTCATTGCATTAATTGGGCTCAAAGGGTGATTTCACAGTCACTGTGCAAAATCACCTTTCGGGACCAATTAACAAAACAACAGTGCCAGTGTTCATAGCCTATGTTGCAAATTTGGTGAAAAAATTCCTAAAAATGACTGTTTTATGAGCATGTGTTGCGTAGTTCCTAAGCATGCTCATAAGTTCACGAATTTTTAATATTTGCAATACAGATTTTCAACATTGCCATTTTATCACATGTCCTTATGAGCAGTACAGCTGTCATTTTTCTCATCTCATCCAAAATGTGTTTCCGTGCAAGTACCGTACAATGGCGCAGCCTGTGTGTGAAATCAATGTTTGGGACATATTAAGAAAATCACAGTGACACTGTTCATGAGCAGAGGTCTTAAAATGGCTATGTTGAATATTTGGTGTGGGGGTCACATGATGACAGGGGTGAAAGGCAGCAGCAACCTCCCGCAGCTCCTCATCTTCACTCGCTAAAACAGCTTTTTTTCCTATACATTTCCTTACAAGCAGTGGGCCTTACCCACATCAAGTGCTTGCTGGGGACTCTTGGGAAGTGGTAAAGTGCTCAGAATGGAGGTCTTTATGAAAAAGCCACTGCCAAGACACTCGCCACCATCAACGCTGGAAAAGGAGAAGGCTGCGAAGTGGCCTAAACATCAGCCACCAGGTATTAGTAAAACTCCCTCGCCTACTGCTGCTCTCTCGGAGGAAAGACTTTTAGAGGAAATGAGGCCACTGCAGGATCGAATACTAAAGATCGCAGAGGATATGCAGCAGATTAAATCCTCTGTACAAGCCCTGACAACGAGAGTGGGAGACTCAGAAACTAAGCTCATATCCCTGAAAAAGAAACTAGACAAGAGTGAGCTGGCGATTACACAGTTCGGGAGAAGACTGAAGAAGCTGGATGATAAATTGGAAGATTTAGAGGGGAGAAGTAGGAGAAATAATCTCCTTATAATTGGCATTCTTGAGAAGGAGGAATGCTCGAATCCAATTTTATTCATGCAGAAGTTGTTTGAAAAAGTAGCAGGCCCTTCCCTGAATGGAGCCACATATGTTACTGAGCGGGCACACCGGGCTCTTCGTCCGCCTCTGCCTCCTAACTCTCCTTCTCGACCCATGATCTGTCGGTTACTAAATTTCCTTGACAAGCAATACATTCTGGCCGAAGTTAGAGATCTGTGAAAAGTTTTATGGGAAGGGCACCGGTTAAGGATAGCACAACATTTACCTTAGTCAGTAAGGGTGAAATGACAAGACATGCACCCAATAGTTTCCAAGTTGATTGCAGCGGGAAGCCCTTTAGAATGCGATACCCCGCAGTGTTTCGGGTCAGATATGAAGATCGGTGGATCCCCTTGGAAACTAAGGAGCAAGCATTGAAAGAGCTTAGAGAGCTATTCCCCGACCTGTTTAAGGGAACAGACTGATCGAGTGCACCAAGGCTCCAATCAAAGAGAGATTGCGAGGGTAGAGCAAGTTGTAATTTGGGACAGTGACGGTGTTAACTGTATATTTTGTTGGATCTTCTTCAAGGAGAGTATAAAACAATCGAGGGGCTCCCTACGAGCTATGCCACTGGGAGGAGGTCACTGCCAATGATCATCTGATGCCGAGTAGAAGAAAACTGTTTTGGACTCAGACTATGGACTTAGCGCATGTAAAAAAGGGGCTTGTCTGTAACTTGTTATTTTCTTTTTCTTTCTTTTTGTCTCTCTCACCAGTAAGGCATAGTGAACAAAAGCACATAAGACCATGCAAGCTGACCTTGCAGTGACATGGGATGGCTGTCAGTGCTACCTACTCCTTGGGGATAGACTTAACTTCTTTAACTTTTCTTTTTACATCCGTTGCATCCCTCCTTTTGTCCCTCCTGTTTACATAGGGTCAGTAAGGATGATTTCATGGTGAAGTAACCAGATTTTGATTTATTAATTCAAGAGGGCTGTACCCCACTCACTGTTGCTAGGTTTTCTAAGATATTTAGTTAATTTAAATATATGTGGGTTTGGCGTGCTGTTTGTCCAAAGGGAGAAGATGTGGGAAGTGGGGGGGAGGGTTTGTGGTATGCATCACTCTGTGAAAAGACATCACGCACCTTAGATAGTTGGGCATTGCAGTTTGTTGGAACTGGGGGTGAAGAAAAGAGGGGGGACAGTTTCTTGTTTTGTTTGGAGGGTATAATGATAGGAACAGAGGCGGTATATAGTTATAGTTGGGTCGTGAGGGATGGGGGGGAGGGTATCAAGTCTGTATAATTTGTATGGTACTGCTCAGTTTTGGTCAGGCAGGTTTCAGAGATTAATCAGGGACCTTGGAGACGGAAGGGAGTAGATTTACCCACAGGGACAGGTATCACTGAACATAATGAGTAGTCAGTACAACCTAATAAGTTGGAATATTAAGGGTGCCCAGGACAAGGGTAAAAGGTGGGTGGTTCTCAAACATCTGCAGCACATCAGGAGACTCACATGAAGCAAGAGGATATCCACTTATTTGCCAAATCATGGGTGGGACAGGTTTTCGGTGCCGTGAGATCAAATAATAGTGGGGGAGTGGTAATTCTCATAAATAAGAAAGTCCCCTTCATATTGGGGTAAGAGATATATGATCCCAATGGGAGATACATCCTCTTGCATGGAAGTATCGAAGCCCGGCCAGTCTTAATTGGTGCCATATATGGCCCAAACTGTGAATCTCCTGTGTTTGTCACGCACTTATTAAGTATAGTAGTCACCAATCCGTTGGTAGCAACTATATTAGGAGGGGATTGGAATGTGGTTCCAAACACACAGATGGACAGATCTGATTCTTGGAGACAGGGGTTTTCTCCTTCGAAGAGGGCACTGCACGATCTAATGAGTGGTGCAGACATTTTAGTTGTGTGGAGGGTGTTGCACCCTATGAAATTCCAGTATACATTTTATTCACCCCCACATAAGTCTCTCTCCCAAACTGATTTTATTTCATTAAGTTCCCACTTGCTCCCAAATGTTGTGAGCTCAGCTGTTCATGAGAGGGTCATTTCAGACCATTCACCTGTTTCACTTCTGTTTTATCTGGGGCCAGGAGCTAGAAGAGATTTTGTCTGGAGACTGAATAACCAACTGCTCCAGAAGCCTGATACCCTGCAACAGATAAAGGATTTTCTCTCCAATTTTATAGCTATTAATATGGGCTCAGTTACAAGAAGTTATATGGTCTGGGCGGCTGCAAAGTGTGCCTTGAGAGGGTAATGCCTACGATTGGCCACCACTAAATCTTGACAGTATAAGGCCCAGCAGGATAAGTTACCTTCCACCATCCACAGGTTAGAGACCACCCTTAATGGTAGATCCCCTGATACTGAATGGGCAGCCCTGCATAGGCTACAGGCTCAATATTCAGCCCTGATATATCAGAAGGTGGAGTTGTCCCTAAAGCATACCAAGATCAAGTATCTGGATGTAGGGGAAAAGGCAGGGAAAATGATAGCCGTTAGCTGTTAGGCTTTGGCAGACTGAGGCCTCTCGCTTTATTTCATGTAGAAAAGTGGGTAACCAAATTATAATATTACCCAGAGAGGTGGTAGAGGAGCTGAGGACCTATTACTTGAGGCACTACTCAGTTGACCAGATTGATCGCCCCAAAACCCAAACTATTTCTAATAACCTCACCTCAATAGCACTGCCTAAGGTGGCCCCGCAAAATGCCATAACACTTGGCAATCCGGTTACAATACAGGAAGTAATACAGGCAATCCAGCAATTAACATTGGATAAATCTCCTGGACCAGATGGTCTCTCTAATAACCTATATAAAGCATGCATATCAGAAATTGCCCCCCTACTAATGGAAGTGTTTAATTTTTGGTATCTGGGAGATATGTCGGAAGATAGTTTCCTGAAAGCACTGATTATACTTATACCCAAGACAGGTAAGGTTCCCCTTAATCCCGGCAGTTATCGGCCCATCTCCCTGATCAACACAGATGTAAAGATCTTAGCCAAAGTTATGGCCAATAGACTAAGTCCCATGTTAGCTACTCTTATTGGATGTGAGCAAATCGGTTTTATGACTGGTAGATCATCTGTTGATCATATGTGGAAGGTTATGCATATCCTCTCAGCATCCAGGGATGCTGACTCAGCTGCAGTGTTGGTGTCCCTGGATGTTGAGAAGGCTTTTGACATGGTCTCCTGGGATTTCTTATTTCCAGTGCTGGAACAATTTGGCTTCCCCACAGAGTTTGTTAAATGTGTCAAGATATTGTGTACTTTCGCATAAACACAAGTCTGGTGCAATAGAATCTTGTCTGATCCTCTCCGACTTCAGAGAGGGACCAGGCAGGGTTGTGCCGTGTCACCCGTTTTGTTTAATCTTTATTTGGAACCCCTAGTTCAGAAGCTAATTTCTTCCCCACAAATCAAAGGTATCAAAACTGGAGAACAGCGGTATGCCCTGTCCGCATATGACCTGCTGCTGCACATCGGGGACCCCGTAACTGGGATCCCAGCTCTTTTGGAATAGATTAAGTCATTTGCAGTGGTTTCCCATTATAAGCTTAACATATCTAAGACCAAGGTCTTTCCCTTGAATAATAAGACCACCTGGATGGTTATAAATAACACTAGCTTGGAGTGGGTACCACACACTCTTACTTACCTTGGGATACAGGTTGCCAGAGATATTCCCACTGTGATTAAGCTTAACCTTAACCTTACACACCTGGTTAAAGTCATTAAAACTGACCTGGATAGATGGGAAAGCCTTCCACTCACATTATGGGGAAGAATAAATATTGTAAAAATGAATGTTTTACCCAGGTTATTATACCCTATAGGGATGCTTGGGTGTTACCTTCTCAAAAAGTGGTTTTACCAGCTCCAAACTATGTTAAACATATTCTTGTGGAAAGGCAAAAGTGTTAGGAGGTCATACAATAAGCTTACGGAACCCAAGCGGCAGGGTGGATTAGCATTGCCCTCCTTTTTCACCTATCATTATGCCCACCATCTTAGTAGAGTGATTTACTGGTCAAAGGCAGGAGGGGAAACTGAAGGCCAGGCTTATATGCCCTTGCGGCTGGATATAGAAAAGTCACTAATATCCCAACACCAAGGCACTCTCTCCTCTCTAATCTATGTTAGCCCTAAGATGCTCCCCAGATTGCTGAAGAACACTCCCATTGGATGGTCGATGAGAGCGCTCCCTCAATTGCAAGTTCACCTCTCGTGCAATTGGCAAGTATCACTGGAACAACCGATAGTTGGTAACCCCCATTTTAAAACTGATCACAAACCCACCTCACCCACATTCTGGCCTCTTTTGGTTGGCAAGAAGGTTGCTGACTTATCAGAGAATGACAAGTTGATATCCTTCATTGCTTTCCATTCACATTTTGATGTGCCTGTCGCATGCTTTTTCAAATATATACAGATTGAAGAGGCAATTAAAGCTCATTTGGGGCAGGTGGATATAAACCGATTGCATATGGAAGCAGTGAATAGGCTTTTACAGGCAGTGAGAGAGTCTCATGCAGTGTCTAGGGTCTATAAGGAGGTGCAATCTATTGACACCAACCTACCCCGTGGGATCTGTTATTATTGGGCTCAAGAACTATCAATCACTACCGAAGTGGAGTTTTGGGGAAAGGCATGGAAGAATGTTTATTTGTTTGTTAAGCAGGACAGATTATGATTGATACAGTTTAATATTATGAATAATCTATACTACACATCAGTTAAGTTACATAAATTAGATCATGTCCCCTCATCCAGGTGTACTTCGTGTAACCAAGCCCCGGGCTCCTTATATCACATGTTGTGGGAACATTCAGTGGTTCAGGCCTTGTGGCATTCTATCAAGCAGTCGTTGGATCCATTGCTTGGGCTTGATTCCCTTTTTACTCCGGAAATATGCTTACTATATCGCTTCCCAAAGGGTATCCCAAGGGTCAGGAAGGCTCATCTAGCTTTGGTCTCTGCCATAGTTAAACTCATCATTATGAGACATTGGACAGACAAAGCAATGTTGTCGGTCTTGGAATGGTATAGGGAAGTGCTCATAGCTCTTCAATTAGAAAAACACATTTTGCACATGAGTAACCGTTCTCATTTTTACCAGTCTAGATGGGGTTCCCTTGATGCTTTACTCACTGCATGGAACGCATAATGGTCTATGGTTATTGGATTGCTTTTTTTAGTGGTAGATTAATATTGCCCTTACACTGCAGGTAGTATATACACACTTGATGGGTGGGATGACAGGCGGAAGGAAATGGGGAGGGAGGATAAGGGGTAGAATGAGGGGGATGGGTATTAAGGGGTAAGATAAAGTTGTAGTTGTAGTTAGTAATAAGTGTTATTGAGCCGATGTAACCACAAGGCTAAGTCATATTCTTGATCTATGTATGACAATGTCTGTGCCTTACAGTCCAATGTGTATAATGGAAAAAGAAAAAGTGAATAAAGTATATTGAATTAAAAAGAAGAAATAAAAAATTTGGTGAAAAAATTCCCAAAAATGACTGTTTTAGGAGTTCACGTAGCACAGTTCCTATGCACGCTTGCAAGATCTTGAATTTTTAATATTTGCACTCTAGATTTTCAACATTGCCATTTTACCACACCTCCTTGTAAGCAGTATAGCAGTCATTTTTCACATCTTGCCCAAAATGTGTTTTCGCACATGTAGCACACAATGGCGCAGTCAATGTACGAAATCAATGTCTGGGACAGATTAAGAAAATCACAGTGACACTGTTCATGAGCAGAGGTCTTAAAATGGCTATGTTGAAAATTTGGTGACAAAAGTCCATAAAATGACTGTGTTACGAGCCAGCATCGTGCAGTTTCCACGCAACCTCGTAAGTTCATGAATTTGTAATATTTTCAGTCCAGATTTTCACCAGTTGCATTTTTACACACTTCCTTATGAACAGTACAGCTGTCGTTTTCCACAACATGGCTGAAATGTGTTTTCACACTTTCAGTGCAGAAATGCATGGTCGCTGTCGGAAATCATTGTTCAGGACAGATAAAGAAAATTACAGTGACACTGTTCATGAGCAGAGGTCCCAAAATGCCTGTGTAGACAATCTGCTGTAAAAAATCTCCTAACTAATTACAGTATGGGTGTGTGTTGCACAGTTTCTATGCACATTCATAACTTCACCAGTTTTTTTTATTATTTTCAATGCAGATTTTCAACATTGCCATTTTTTACACCTCCCCATGAACAGTACAGCTGTCATTTTTCATATCCTGTTCAAAATGTGTTTTCGCACCTATGGTGCCAAATGCCATAGTCACTGTGCAAAAGCAGCTTTCAGCTAACCCACTGATATTGCCACTGTTCATGAAGTGGGGGGTCACAAAAAAACCATGTTGAACATTTGAAGTGAAAATACCAATGAATGCCTGAGGCATTAGGGTTTCTGACCATAACGCCCCACCCTGTAAAGAATGACAGGCATCAGGGGTGTGACTAGGGATTGTCACCTGTAATGCTCATACCATTCCATCCACACCCACACCCTGCAGCCAGTGAGAGGCATTAAGGTGTGCCTTGGACTCTTCAGCCACAAAATTCACCCCATTCTCCTATACAGCACCCATCTCACTGTATTTCCTGATGGAATGGGGTGAGCTTAAGGGCCAAAGACCCCAAAGCACACTGTGACACTTGTTGGTGTCTGCATGGTAGGGTGTGGTGAAATGGCATGGCCATTATGCCTGATGACCCAAAGGCACACCCGAATGCCTGTCAGTATCTGCAGGGTGGTGGTGGGGTTGGCTTCAGTTCAATACTTCACTGCCATTCCTATTATGCAGCTCTGTAACTTCTACACTACCAATGCCAATGCCAGCAAGCAAACATTCAGCATTGACAAATGCTTGTTTACAATGACATGACAGACACTGCAAATAACAGCTTTGTTATGTCACAGTTAACTGACTCAATTACAGCAAATGACCACTACTTGAAAACCTCTACACTCAGTGCTGCACATTAGGGTACATGCTAAATAACGACCTAGGACTAAATTGGGTTTCATCTGATAAATAGATAGACTTGGTATTTAACAACCAGAGCCCCAACATTTATAAGTTTTATATTTGGGGAAATTGTTTAACCAGAAAAGGCACACCAGACCAGAACTTGCTTACAGATGCAGCCTGACAGCACAAGGAAGTTAAGTGACTTCCTCAGGGTCACACAGTATGCAAGAAGGAGCTAATGGGATTCAAACTGACCTTTCCAGGCTTGCAGCTCACTGCCCTTAACCATGACGCTATACTGCCTCCTATTTCATTTGGATCTTCAAAATGGCCAATTTTGAGAACTGTGCAAGCAACCCATATAAAGCATGCTTTATATTCTTTCATTTTCTTTCTACTACCATGCCATGGTTTTCTAATTTTAATAGACAAAAAAGAGACAACACATGAAAACAGCAATGATGTCATTTTTTGCATTACTCTGAAACACAGTAGGATACCTCCAGTTTACCAGTGGCAAAAACAGCCCATTAGCTTTACCACCTCTTTATATGTCCATGCATGCACACATTGTGTATTCACAATAATGAGGCTGAGAAACATTTAGGCCACAATATAGTCTAATAATATGATGTGTTGCTAATTGTCTTACTTACCTCTACTGTCACTATGTCCTGTGCGAAGACATGTCTGTCCTACTGACGCTGCACCACTCCACACCGTCCTTGTATTCCTCCTTCAATACATTGTTTAATAGATATAAAATACATGAATCAAAACCATTACAGTACATGGCAGCACTTCTGTGATTGTCATGTCTTCCTGACTTACTAATGCTATTCATGCTTTGCACTAGGCTAAGACAGAGAGACCCCCCTGCTGTGTTTCAAATGCAGACCTCAAGAGATCCAACAGGAGATAGAAACACAGTAGCTATAGATTGCCTGTCTGATAGCATGTCACAAAATGTACAAAGTATCACTTTCTGCTGCTTTTAAATGCTACAAAGTGCTCTATAGCAATAACAAGTCTACAGATGACACATCAAACTACAGCACTGTTCTCAAACCATATTTACAAACTTAGAAATACAAAAAGAGAAAAGGAAATCCATTACCTTAAATCGCAGAACTGCTCAACCACAAAAAAAGATCTTCAGCTTCAATGCTCTTTATTAATAAATACTACTGCAAATTGTGTTATTGGTGAGCAAATTCATGGGTGGTCAAATGTTCGGGAGAAAACAAAAAAAAGAAAAAAACTTTCCATAGCACTTTAAATAATGCAAAAAGGATTTATTTCCCACAACTTAACTACAAATTGCAATAAAGTGCTTACACCAATTCAATGTTATGCAAAAGTAGTCTCCTACCATACATATGTCCCACCCAGGTCCAGTGCACCAAGGCACTATTAACCCCTGTGCTTCGCTGCTGTGGCTTCCTGAGGGGGTGCGATTCCATATCCCCTTCATTCTTCAATACTCAAAGTGCACGTGCAACATAATTAGAACATCCTAAAATGTAATAACTGCCTTAATCACTTCAGTACAACTAAATTTATCAACAAAGTGGCCATTAAAGCTTATGTTCCATTTATATGTTAAGCATTTCTATTGCAAATAAATTTCAACATTGCTCGAAGTTCTAAAATAATAGACTGTTCACATTAAATGTTTTTACAGCACATGCAATTCAAGAACCTGTGCCCTGCTATATGTATGGTTACATTGTTATACACTTTAGGTTCACAATGTGTATATAAAAATATATATACATGTGTAACGAGGTTTCCTATTCAATATAGCCTTTTACAAAAATGCAGTACCTTGCCATATCAATCGATTTAAATAATCATCTATGTTAATTCTATTGTTCCTAATTCTAAAACAAACATTAAACTCCAAATTCAGAGTATAGTAGTATTACAGCAACTCAATTCAATTTAATTTACTAATGTCTACCACTGAATGGGCTCACCCATAACAGAGTCAGGCTGCACTCATTAGTGACGCTATTTACCCGCTAAAACGAGTCACATGCAAATCTTATCCAAATCATTTGCAGCCCATAATTAAGGCTACAAATTCATATTTATCGATCTTAACAGCAAAAGAAAAGAAAAAACTAAGAATAAGGACAGCTAGAAGCAATACAAGATGAAAATAAAGCAATTTGATCCAATGTTCAGTATTTCTTGCATTCTTTTTTAAACACATCTTTATTCATTTTCCAATTAGCAACCAGACAAGCATACAAACAAACATAAACCCGGTTACCCCCGGGCACACAATCCAAAACTGATTATGTGAACTATGTACAATTTAACTATTTACATACGCAGAGGAAACATCACCCCTCCAAGCCTACTCTAAACTTACTTTATCACCACCTTAAGTTAAGATCCTCATGCTGCTTATACATCGAACTCTTTCCCCTCACTCCCTGAAAATTATCTGCAGCCCGATGGGTACTCCCTAGCCTACTTTCATGCTAAGTTAATGCCTGGTTAAGGGTGGCACCCCTCTGCATCCTCTGGAAAGAGAGAGCATCCCCATCCCCCCAATTTGTCTAGGAGGCCCCTAACTATTATTCACATTCTGAGTCCCAACCATTTCCCATACAATCATCCATCAAACCCTCCAATCTTTGCTAGTATTTCTAGTACCTTTTGAACATTCCATCCCAAATTTCTCCAGCTGATCACAGCCCAACAGACAGACCTGCAACGTGGTGTCTACCTCTTGCTGGGAGTATATCGCCTCCAGTAACACCCATCTTTTAGCATATAACCCTTTCCTCCCCTCTGAATGTAAGTGCCTCTTAATTCTATCCAAAGCCTCAATAAGATCTCTTACCCAATGTTTATACCCATAAGCCTGGCCATCCTTCCAATGCTGGACCACAAATGACTTAGTTACTGCCGCCATCAAGGATAAGTGATACTTAGGTGTAACCCCAACAATTTGCAATAGATCCCCTAGGACACATATCTCTGGTTTTATAAATTCCGAGTAATCCAGCATTGGGTCCATTTGTCTCTTTATTTCACCCCACAAGAGCGATATTTTGCTGCAGGTCCACAGCACGTGTAACAGGTTCCTTCTCTCCAAGCCACACCTAAAACACAGGTCTGTCTGTCTTAGGCCTCTATCACATAGTTTCACAGGGGTATAATATAGATTTGAGACAATAAAAAAGTGTAAGCTCCTATAATTAGGTATTACAATATACTTGCTATTTTTCCATATGTTAGCCCAGTCAATATTTCCTGGCGCCAACATTCTGTCCTAGTGTGGCACTGCTATAGGACAGCTCAGACCAAAGAAATTGAGAAATACTTTATATACTTGTGAAAGGGCCCTAGATTTCTGATCGATCTCTCTCAGCTCATCCCAATTAAATGAACAATCTGTTAGGCCTCCTAACCTCCTAAGCACCCCATCCAGCATACATATAAGCTGTATCCAATGGCAAAAGGGCATTCCATTGCACTGTACCGGGATGACCACCTTGTTGTCCTGAATAACATCCTCTAATGTCAAACCTGAGACCCACCGAGACCACTTCCCTTTAAGTACCAGGTTCCCTATGGCTAAGTTGGAGTTACCCAATAATGGTTGTCCTCGAGCCTTCATTTGGTCCCTTTTCTGGACGTGAGTCAAAAATGACCACCACACCTCTGCTGCTTTCACAACTGGGTTTCTGAACCCTTGTTTAAAACATTTAGCTATATTAGCATACAAGGGAGCCTCCAAAGAGAGGCTTACCTCCTTCATCATTTGAGTCTCCAGATGCAACCATTCCTGGATAAAAGCATCTCCCTCCTTACTTCTACCCCATCAGGTCATAAGACATAACTGCCCCGCAACATAATATAAATGAAGGTCTGGCAGCTTAACCCCTCCAAAGGGGGGAGGTAGGCTCAGATCATTGTACTTTTTCCTAGGAGGTTTAAAATTCCATAAGAAATCTGAGAGTAGCTTTTTAATCATACTAAACCACTTCTTGGGACTAATATATGGGGCTAGATACACCGGGTATAACAACCTTGGCAGCAAATTCATCTTGATGAGCCCAAGTCTAGCCATAGAGTTCTAGGCAGCTTATTCCATCTTATTAAATCATCCCTAATAACTGACAAGGTCCCTTCCATATTTGTTTCTGCCCCATCTCAAAATTCCTTGTAATCCAGATGCCCAAATATTTGATCTTGTCAGTCACCCATTGAATATGCAGCTGAGCAAAATCTGTCTTGCATACATGGGGCATCAGGGGAAGCATTTGAGTTTTGGTCAAATTCAGTTTATAGTTAGAGACTTTAGCAAAATGCTCTATCAGTTCTCTGATCCTCTCGTACCCAACCACCGGGTTCCGCAAATGCAAGAAGACATCGTCTGCAAAAACTGACACTTTTAACTCTTGTCCCATTATCTCAACCCCCCTTATATATCCATCATTATTAATTGCTTTCAGCAGAGGCTCTAGGTAGATACTAAATAATATTGGGGAAAGAGGACATCCTTGGCGGGTCCCGTTTTCCAGCTGTATTTCCTGTGAGATATAGCCATTACATAGGACTCTAGCCTACGGAGCAGCATACAGGTTTTTAATGCCGCTAAGAAGACCTTCGAGGAAGCCCATCTTCTCCACTGTGGCAAAGAGAAAAGGATGGGAGACCCTGTGTAAGGCCTTCTCAGCGTCGAAAGATATCAAGGCTAAGGGTAATTGGGAGTCTGATGCATAGTTCAGGATAAGATGTAACTTCCTCAGAGCGTCATGGGCCCCCCCTCCCTGGCATAAATCCCACTTGCTCCCAACTTTTTACAGCCAGTGCAATCTGTCAAATTCTATTGGCCAAGATTTTGGTAAGAATCTTGATGTCCTGATTCATTAATGCTATAGGCCTATAGTTACCTGGTAAATTCCTCGGTTTATCTGGTTTGGGGATTAATGTAATGTACGCCTCATGTGGGGGGGTGTGACACTACCTTCTGCATTACATTATTGAAGAATTCTTGAAGCATAGGCAAAAGAATGTGGATATAAGTCCAGTAAAACTTTGCCATGAGACTATCCAGCCCTAGCGTTTTGCCCACCGATAAAGACCTGACTACCTCCACAATCACAATCTCTGCTGCACCAATAGAAGCCACTAAATCATTAACTTGATTGGAGTCAAGCACAGGTAAAGATACTCCCTCCAAAAAAGCTTTAATTTCTTTCTCCCCCACCGTATTCCCAATCTGATATACAGTAAGTCTTTAAAATACAGTGCAAAAGCATCTGCTAGCTCCTGGGGATCCATTATAAGCTTCCCTCCATGCCAGATAGATGTCATCATTCTGCTCGCCTCCCTTTCCCTAACTCTAGCTGCCAGCAAACATCCAGGGACATCTCCCATCAAGAGATATTTAGCCTTAATCTTTTCTAGCCAAAAGCCTACCTTCCCATAAACAATATCCTCTAGTTCCCATCTTAGGCTTTTAAGTTCCCCATCAATTTCCTCTGTAGACCCCTCCATTGGAGCCAACAGATTGATGGCCCCTAAGATAAATTCCTCTTTTGCCCTCCTCAGTTTATTTTTCTGAGCTGCCACATCCTGAGCCACTCCCTCAAATAGTACTTTGCAAGTTGGCCATGCCAACTTCCTATCGAGCAACGTAGGTATTTGTTGCTGTGTAATTTCTAGCAGGGCTCCCTCAAGCTTACCCCTGGTTGCTGTTTCTGTCAATAGGGAGTCATTCAGTCCCCATCGGGGTGGTCTTGGCGGGCCCGGTTTCTGTTCCCAGACTAATATGATTGGAGAGTGATCTGAAAAGGTTCTGCCCTCCATTGTCAATCCCATAATTCCCATAAGTACCCCCCCTATTAACTAGAAAGAAATCAATACAGGATTGGGTCTTATGTGCCACTGAGTAGAATGTCATAGTATTACCCCCCATAGCGTGGGTCCGTATCGGATCCACCGAAGCCGCAACCTCTAGCAGTTTGTTTAAAGCAATTTGAGCCTTCGTTAACGATCTTCTGCTAGGCAAGATCCTATCTTCTACATTGCCAGTATATACATTCCAGTCTCCCGCTAAAATGAGAGAATGCCCAGAAAAAACAGCTATATCCCTCTCTATTGAGGCAAAGAAATCCGGATTAGAGGGCGTTGATCCATATATAGAAGCCACCAAAATGGCCCTACCATACATTAAGCCCGAAATATAGATCCCTTTACCATCTTCTCTTGTAGTCACCTGCTCCATGCTGAATAAGCATGTTTTCCTAATTAAAATCACTACTCCTCTGAGGCCCTTTCCTTATCTATCCCATAAACCTGCCCCAACCAGTCACTTATGGCTATTCAGCTCCTCTATAAATAAATGTGTCTCCTGCAAAGCAGCAATGTGGACCCCCACTTGGTTCAGCTGTCTAATAAATGCTATTCTCTTACATCTACCCCTGAGTCCTTTAACATTCCACGAGATTACTTTAACCTTCGTCATAAGCCATGCCAGAAACTTATTCTGGGACTGTTGACCCTTGAAACCTTGTCCGAGCCTACCTTCTTTGCTCCTGTCAAGGTGGACGCTCAATCTTTCCAGATCCCCAACCCCTCCTCCTTACCCCCTGCCCCCAATCCCTAGCTTGCCCGCCTTCTAAATCTCAGATCATTAATGAACTCCCTCTTAAGCTACTCTCTTGCCCCTCCATAACTTTAACCAACTCCGGGATCTATTCTTAACCCCAGAGAGGATCTTACCCTAACAATTATGTTGTTTCCCTCCATCTCCCCTTTCCGGTTCCCTCAATCTATTTAGCGTTCCACTCTTTCCCTACTTGAAGCCTCATTGTGCTACTCAGTAAAGATCTCCTTGTCATGGCCAGAAGATATTAGTTGATATTAATCCGAATTCCCATTAGTGGGTAACAGCAGAAATTAGCCCCTCTTCCCAGTTGTAAGCCCCCCATCTTATAGTCTCTCCCTGTTCCCATCCAGGTACCCCGGAGCCCTGCCCCCCCCAGGGCATTCCTATGGCCCTTAAATACCCACTCAGTACAATAGTCTTGACATTAAACCATCTCCTAGCATGCTCTCAGACCCTAGCATGAGGGCTATGGCTCCTTCCAAGATACTATTAGCCAGAATCTATTACTTATATTTTACCCAACACCCATGCAATCTTCTTTTCCTTTTCTCCTAAGCCATCTGGGTAATAGGGGGCAAGGCAATCTCCAAGAACCCAGGCAGGAAAACCAGATAAAAAGAAATTTTCCCTTTGAACACACTCACCTAATATTCTGAAGATGGGAAGTGGTCATCACCTTTCTGAATCTCCTTCATTTATAACGTCTGTACCCACTGCCTACAACTGGCCAGACATTCACCAGACCTCCATACATATATAGCCCCCTTTAAGCTCTTGACTCTTCAATATCTCACTATACTTTGCCCCCTCTACATATTTCACTTCAGAGCCCTCTCTCTTTATCCATTCCTCCCTCTCACTCCATCCACTATGTGAGGCTCCCATATCACATTTCAAATATTTGGCCGAACCCCCAGTCTCCATCTTATTCCAACAACTTCACCCACCCCCCACTACTTTTGCCCTTCTTTTCAGCTTTTCTTCATCCCCCAACCCTATATTAAACTCCTTCAGACCTTCTTCCCCCATGGTTAACTCTTTTAAACCCATATGTATCGAGGAAGCTCTGTCTCCCCTACTTTGATATCCCTCAATTAAATCATCTAAATAAGGGTTAGGTTCGCCAAATTAAATGTGACAAACTTTAGTGTCCCAATAATTCCAGTCAAGGCATTCCTGTAACTCTCCGTTGCTTCTAAAACAGCTCAGCTCAGTGTTCTAAATAGGTCAGGAAGCTTCACTCGAAGCCCTTCCAGTGCATCCTTTGCAGTAAGGAAAAAGCTTCTTCCAGGTTTGAAGTCGCACCACTAATGTGGCAGGATACTGTAATAGAAACTTAATTCCAGCCAGATAAAATTTCTTTTTAATTTCCAAATATTCTTTCTGCTTTCCTCTCACTGCAGGTGTTTGATCCTGGAATAGCCACAGGGTGGCACCATTCCACTGCATTGATTTCTTCTGCCTTGCTGCAGACAGGACATAGACTTTTCTTTCTAGTTGAGAAAGCACATTATGATTACTCGAGGTCTTGATCCCGGTGGTGGTACCTCTCTCAGCACCCTGTGCACTCTCTCTGAGTTGTAGGTTTCCTCATATGGGGTGGGGCCAAACAATTTGAGCAGCATGTCTGTACATAGGAAACACAGTCTGTCCCTTCGGCCCTCTCAGGCAACCCTGCCATGATCAGGTTATTCCTTTGGCTTCTTGATACTTGGTCTTCTAGTCTCTCTTCCAATTTCTTTACTTGCCTTCTGACCACCACCAGCTCCTGTTCCACTGTAGACATTTTCCTTTCCTGAGATGCAATCTGCACTTCTGCATCACCCATTCTCTGAGCGAGCGATTGCAGCGCTAGTTTAACAGCTGCAAAATCCACAACCAGTCCCTGCAGAAGCTGATTTATTTCCTGAATGTCTTCATTATTCGAATTAGCTCCCCCTTCTTTTCCTGCCACCTCCTCCTGTTCACTGGGGGTTGGGGATTGGGATTTTGGTTGTTTGGAGGCAGGTGATCTCCCCGCAAGAGGCTCCACCACCTCAGATTCCATTTCAATTTATTAGCGCGGCCTAGTATTACCACTGATCAATCACCGCAAACACTGAGACTGGCCCACGGAAACACCAACTCTCCATTCACCATGCCACAGATCTGGCCCCTGACATGTCACCAGACCAGTATAGCTCTTTTAATGCAGCCCCAGTTGTTCCAGAAGGTTTTAAAGCTTTTTTAAGAAGCTTTGGGCCTCAGAGCAGCACAGAGGACGTCTTCCTAGACCTAGCTCATCACGTGATCCAACCAGTATTTCTTACATTTTAAATGTTATGCTTCAGTTCCACATTAAATTGTAAGTGATTGATTGAAAAGAAAACATAAAATTGTCAACTATTTATTGGTACATTTGGCAATTTAGTTAATTGTCCAGCAATTTTAGCATAATTGAATAATATGCCTTGAACAGTAACAGAGTCACACTACACCCTAGCAACTTTGCACTTTGATGACAGATCAATAAATATAAATTTGAAGCCTTAATTATGGACTGAAAATGAATTGGATAAAATTTGCAAGTGATTCATTTTAGCAAGTAAATACTGTCAATAACGAGTGCAGCCTGTGTCATGGGCGAGCCCATTCACTGATGCACATTAGTAAATTGAATTGAGTGGCACTTACACTGTTACACTCTGAACTTGGAGTTTAGTATTTCTTTTAGAATTAGAAACAAAAGAATTAACATAGCTGCTTATTTAAATCAATTGATATGGCATGGTATTGCATTTTTCTAAGAGCCCTAAATTAAATTGGATGTCTTCTAACAGATATATATTTTTATATACACATTGTGAACCTAAAGTGTATAACAGTGTAATAATACATATAGCAGAGCATAGGTTCTTGAACTGCACATGCCATGAATACATTTAATGTAAACAGTCTATTCTTTTAGAACTTGGAACGATGTTTAACTTAATTTACGATATAAATGTTTAACATGGTTTTAGCGAGTAAATACTTTCAATAATAAGTGCAGTCTGACTCCGTTATTCACACTTCACATGCAGGTATTGGATGGGCTGGGTTGACAGCTGATCTCTTACTATACCTGTACACTGAAGCAAACTTAGGCCAGGTAATTTGTTTCTGCTGACACATTCATATGTTTGTATGTTCACCATATGCCACAATAAATATTCCTATATGGTATAACTACATTCTTAACATTACTATCTTTATCATACCTTCATCCTATGCTTTCTATGGCAAGCCCTACTCTACAAAACCTTCCCTTTTTCCCCTCATAAATACCCTTCCCACCACCCTCCCCCTCAGTTGTTACTATCTCCCAGCACCTACGAACACCTGAAACTGTCTACCATGACTGTTACAGCCCATGACACAAAGGCACCCCCCAACACCTCTCACTCTCTGCAAGGTGAGGGTGGCAGTTGGCATTACTACAATACCTCACTACCATTCCTATTATGCATCTCTGTCATTCTGCACTACCAATGCCAATACCTGCAAGCAAACATTCTGCATTGGCAAATGCTTGTTAATAAACAGGCAAAGGAAATTGAGAATGTGGTTAAATAGAATTGGTATAGTTTGTCTCTGGAACAAAGCCTGGGAAACTGACAGAAAATGGATCTCACTTTTCCTATCGAAAAGCAAAGAATATGAAGGACATTTTGGTTCACAGTTGGAGTGAAACACCAATGATGGAAAATAAGTCACATTTACCAAAAGAAAATTTCAAATGTGGGAACTTTAATGTATGTAACCATATTGGTATGGGGAAAAGTGTTGTCTTGCCCCATTCTGAGGAAATAATGTGGCTACATGCTTTTATTTCATGTAGTACAGAAGCAATTGTATATTTGTTGGTGGTGGATGGGGATGAGGGTAGGGTGGCCCTACAGGGGGACCTGGAGGCTCTGGAAAGATGGTCTAGAAAGTGGAAGCTGTGCTTCAATGCAGGGAAATGCTAGATACTCCACCTGAGGGCCAGACACCCGGGCCAAGTGTACACCCTGGGTGGGAGGAATGCTACAAGTCTCGATGGCTGAGAGGGACCTGGGGGTGGTGGTGGATGTCAAGATGAACAACTCGGAGACTTGTAGGAGGGCAGCAGCCAAGGCCAACAGGATGCTGGGATGTATCACTAGGGGGATCACCTCCAGAAGGAGGGAAGTGATACTCTCTCTGTATAACTGCTTGGTGAGGCACACCTTGAGTACTGCATGCAGTTTTGGAGGCCACACTTAAAGAGGGACATTAAACTCCTGGAGAGGGTCCAGAGGAGGGCAACCAAAATGATTTGGGGCTTGGGGGACAGGACCTATGAGGAGAGGCTTGAAGAGCTAAATATGTACACATTAGAAGAGAGAAGGGACCAGGGGGACATGATAGAGGTTTTCAAGTACATGAAGAGGGTAAATAGGGAGGAACAGTCAGGTGCTTGAAGGAAGGAGGAGGGACCAGTAGAGGCATGGGTGGAAGCTGGAGGGGGAAGATTCAGGGAGAAAGGAGGAGGTGCTACTTCACTGAGAGGGTGGTGAGCCATGGAATGCACTACCTAGGGGCTGGTGGAGGCAGAGATGGTGGAGGGGTTCAAGAGGGGCTGGGACAGGAACAGGGGAAGGGTTCTGGAAGCAAAATCCAATGCAGCAATAATATCCTGAACTGGGAAGGGAGAAGCCAGAGAAGGCGAGGGGGGCAGCATGGTCAGCACCCAGGGTGGGAGCTGACCAATCGAGCAGACTCTAAAGACCATTAGGCCTATTCTGCTGGCATTTTAGTATGTTAGTATATTGCTATATGCACATGCAAATGTTCTTACATTGGCAAAACAGTAACAAAGTTTAAGACCAGGGTAACGGAGCGGCAGAGACATATAATTCTGGGTTCTCCTGAAAATGCATTGGCAAATCACATCCATTTAAAAGGAAGAGAATGTGTATTTATACTTTTTGATTTTGAAAAAGTTAGTAACAATATATGAGGGGGAGATCTGGACAATAAGTTAATGTGTAGGGAGAGTTATTGGCAATTTAAATTAAAAGTTGGTAAATTTCCAGGTTTAAATGGACACTTTCAATTGGTACCATATCTCAAGAGACGATGAGAAACACCAGTTTGATTTGTCATGTTGTTTCAGCTGAACCGCAGGAATTATGGTACCATATTAATCAGAATTTTATGGAATCTTGTAATGAATAACTACAGCTTGTGTATATTTATATTTATATGTAACTATTATTAACTCTGTTAAAGACAACAACACGATATTTTTTAGGCTGCTTCTTTGTCATTATGTATAAATATGATTATTTTTCTTCATGATTAATGAGAACCTTTCCTTGAAGGGACTCTCTTTGGATGTCTTAGGTGCATTAATTATTTAAGTACTTGGTAATGGGTATTTTTAAATAGCAATATGTAATTGTGTAAGGCATATAACCTTTTTACATGTAACACCACGAGTGACTCATGCACTTTAAAATATTTAATTTATTGGTTAATTGCTATTAAGCATATCACATAAGGCATGCTTTGTAAGTAATTCATTATCCTGATAAAGTGTCAAGTGTGATGCAAAACGTAAATGCTTGTGTGAAGGGTGCTATTTTTTGTAATAAACTCATTTTTATTGGAGATACAACATTTCTGTCTATTTTTTTAGACTAGGGTGAGCTGAGGGTTTTGTTCTTTTCTGATGCTGTCCTGCTTTTTGTACCATGGCTCCCCTTTTCCACTACTCTGAGCCGTGTTTCTTTGTGTGACTCTACCTTTTTCTTTCATCCAGGAGGAATATAAATTTGTTAATTAGCGGCTCTTACCATAGACTTCCAGCTGATAGAATTTCAGCTATCCAGCAGGCAAAATGGCTTCAGGACAAGGGGGGCTCCTCAGCTGCAACAACATCTCATGGCACCAACACAACAATGTGGCTACATGGCCTGTTCAGGTGAGAATAGCTTGGATCCACAATCTATAGGTCAAATGTTCACAGCTTTGTTGAGACAGATGTCACATGTAATCCTTGCATCCAACAATACAATTCAAGCAATGCACCAGATGGATGCAAGGGTATTCCAGGTGGAAACAAAAGCTGTATCTCATGACACTGCCACCATGGAGCTTAGTGCCACAGTCAGGCATCAGGCACATTTGAGCCATGCTTTACAAGACAAGGTGGATGATTTAGAGAACCGGAGCCAGTGCAACAACTTGTGGCTTCTAATATTTCCCGAGGAGGTGGAGCAGGGAAATGTAGCAGACTTCCTCAGGTCTGAGCTGCCTAAAATACTTATCTCCCTATTGGCACTCGTTTTACGATTGAACGTGCACACTGTACACTACAGCCCAAACTGAAACCAGGTGAAATACCTCATCCGATGCTGCAAGATTCTTAAATTTTTTTTGAAAAAAGAGTCCATGCAGCACAGGGCAAGAAACCTGAGTTCCCTGGAATGGAGCGGGAATAAAATCTTAATTTTTCAGGACTATTCCCATGAGTTAGCAGCAAAAAGGCAGGACTACATGGAGGCCAGAAGATTGCTGCATGCCCTGAATATCTCATTCTCTCTTCAATACCCCTCAATGATGCACTTGGAGCACAATGGTGTTCCAATATTATTCTCAACCCCAGACTCCCTTATGGATTTCATCCAGCAAACCTGGACACAAGAGGTCCGTGCAGCAGCTCTGAAGAGAGATCGGAGTGGGCAAGGGGCTCAGAGAGCCAATAACACTACAGAAAGGCCAAGCAACAACATTGTCATAAATGTTGTGAACCTTCAGGGTCCTCCTGCACAACAGCACCCTCCAAGAATTAGTACCCCAAGTAGGAAGCAAAGCTCTAAACCCAACCATCACAGGAAGAAGCCTCAGGAGCTGCGTCATACCAAAAGAAATCATCCAACCAGCAGAGAGAGTCCCAGCATGGAACACCATGAAGAAGAGACTTCCCAACAAGAGACCAATGCAATGGACTACAGTCCATACTTCAGCGATTACTGGTATGCTATCCCAGAGAATTCCCATCCTGAGATTGATCCCTCGATGGAAGTTGCTGAAGCCAGCACCAATCTTGAGCACTTACTCCAACATTGGGCAGATGAGGAGGTCGAGCACCAGGATAGACCTGCTGAAGGTCCCGAGAACTCTGCGGGCACTGTACTCATGCCATGCCAGTCAGAAGACAAGGGAGAAGCCACGAGGTCAAGCTTACCAGGGACTTCTGTATCACTGGGACTCTCATACACTTCTCAGACACTAACATGAGCTTTCTCAGATAAAAATGATGATTTTAAAAAGTTGCTCTATTTCTGTCCTTTTAACTGGGACTTGCCATGGTGGGTTCTGGCTTTGTTGGTGGGGTGGTTGCCTTGTTGACATCACCGCAAAAGCCACACTAAGCAGGCCTCTTGGGTTTCCCTCTCTCCCCTCAGTATCACCACCACCATCCAATTTTTGTACTGTAGGCCGACTAGGACACACAGACGGGGCCATTCTGTTTTTAGCCCACAAGTGACAGTCTTAGTTGGCAGCAGTATTCCCCTGTGGAACCCTTAGCAGGCAGAAAGTACAACCAAATATTCTCCCACAGCCCTCATGCATGGAACCTCACCTTCATAAATGGGTGTTAGAAGCCAGGCACCTGACTAAGAGTTGGGTGGGGTGGGAGCTACAGAAACACTAGAGTCTGTGGTGGGTTGGCCATGATTAAGCTGCCTCAGGGCACTCCATGCACATGGAATGTCCCTCCACTGAAGCAATTGCCATGATCAGGCCCACACCAACATGAGTTTGAACAGAGACAGAACTGTAAACCAGGGCATGTGAACAGTATTTTGCTCTGTTATTAAATGTCAGTTACTATGGTTACAATTTACGGTTTATAATTTAAGGTCTAAGGAGGCACTGTGGTTATTGTCAAGTCCATTGTTACTAGGCCCACGATTGTTACCTGGATGCCCAACGTCCTAACTCCATAGCATTAGTGCCCCTAGTTTTGCACTTGTGAGCCACAAACACGGAGATCCATGTGATACCTTCCAGGACTCATAGAAATCTTTGATGGGTGAAGATAAGGCAGAAATACAAGCCTCCCCTCAGCCTAATTCTCTGTTTACAGATCTCTTGGCTCCTCATCAGGGCCCATTTTACCACCTAGACCCAGTGTCAGCTGTGAACCCTTGTCCAGCCACCTCCACCACACATGACACAAGGTGATAGCGCCCCTGAAGGATACTGAAATTGTCCCAGAAGACTTCAGTTACTGTGGACCAGTGGACTGGTAGACGTATGTCAGTACAGGTCCCACTGGTTTCTCCAGGTCTATTCTTTCTGGTCAGACCCAGATCCCCCAGGAAGAGAGAGGCAGCCACTTAGCATCTTAGCTATGCCAGCTACAGTCCACTGTTCTTTCCTAAACTACTGTTCGTTTAATAATTGTTTATATAGTTGGATAGGGATATTTATTTATTTACATTTTGATAACCGGGTAAGCTCACTGAGACCAACGGTCCCTTTTTCAGGAGTGACCCAGATTAGTTACAGACAATGATTACGTACAATTAGCAGGAGTACACAGTAGTACATACATTGGCAGAAGCACATTGTAGATTAAGCATACATTTGAACAGGGTAAAGAGTATGTTACAGATCTTGTAAGTTACATACACATAACAGCATAGTACAGTAAGTTTACCAACACATAACAGCATAGTAAATTAAATCAGACATGTGACATCATAACCCACCATACTTAGGGAACAGATGGTACCAGCAATATGTAGGATATATTACCACCCCATGGGTTGCCAGCTGTGGGACACGCAAAATTACAGCCACCGAGTAAAGTTGTCCTAATAAGGACTCACAGCAGTGAAATTTTGTACAGTTGTAGTGACAGTAACATTACCAGGAAAGAGTGTATACTCATAGATAGTCTGATATTCAGCTGGATAGACTTGTTCTCCATTTTAATACTTTTCTTGCTAGGTTGTCTGGGCGACCGACTGTCCCTACAGAATGGCTATGAGACTCTACACTCGCTATTGCATAGAGCAGGTACAATACATTGCAGTTTGGCATCCCTTTACTAAAACATGGCTGAGCTTGTATGCCACTCATGGAATGTGAGAGGGCTCAACACTCCCACCAAAAGGAACAAGCATTTGTCAATGCCGAACGTTCGCTTGCAGGTATTTGCAGTGGTGTTTGGCATGTATGGTGCTTTACCCTAATGCCCTATGCGATTGCTGGTATTTGTACAATAAATTGTCAGCATGACCTTTTTGTTACCTCCATTGTGCGCTACATAGCCGGAAACACATTTTGGGCAGGATGTGAAAAATGGCAGCTGTACTGCTCATAAGGATGTGTGGTAAAATGGCAATGTTGAAAATCTGGGTGGAAATATTGAAAATTCGCAAAGCTAGGAGCGTGCGTGGGAACTTGCAATGCACGCTCATAAAACAGTCATTGTTAGGAATTTTTTCACCAAATTGTCAACATTGGCATTTTAAAACCTCTGCTAATGAACAGTGTCACTGTGACTGTCTTACCGTGTGCCATATGTTGATTTTGCACACCGACTGCGCCATTGTGCACTACATGGGGGGAAACACGTTTTGGGCAGGATGTGAAAAATGACAGCTGTTCTGCTCACAAGGAGGTGTGGTAAAATGCCAATGTTGAAAATCTGGAGTGCAAATATTGAAAATTTGCAAACCTACGAGCGTGCATGGGAACTGTGCAATGCACGCTCGTAAAACAGTCATTTTTAGGAATTTGTTCACCAAATTTTCAACATTGCCATTTTAAAACCTCTGCTAATGAACAGTGTCATTGTGATTTTCTTACTGTGTCCCATACATTGATTTCGCACACCAACTGCGCCATTGTGCACTAACACGTTTTGGGCAGGATGTGAAAAATGACAGCTGTACTGCTCATAAGGAGGTGTGGTAAAATGGCAATGTTGAAAATCTGGAGTGAAAATATTTGAAATTTGCAAACTTACGAGCGTGTGTAGGAACTGCATAACGCACGCTCATTAAACAGTTATTTGTAGGAATTTTTTCACCAAATTTTCAACATAGCCATTTTAAGATCTCTGGTCATGAACAGTGACACTGTGATTTTCTTAATGTGTCCCATACACTGGGTTCGCACACTGGCTGTGCCATTGTGCGCTACTTGGGCAGAAACACGTTTTGGGCAAGATGTGAAAAATGACAGCTGTACTGCTCATAAGAAGGTGTGGTAAAATGGCAATGTTGAAAATCTGGAGTGAAAATATTGAATATTCGCAAACATACGAGCGTGCGTAGGAACTGCGCAACGCACGCTTGTAAAAAAGTCATTTTGAGGAATTTTTTCACCAAATTTTCAACATAACCATTTTAAGACCTCTGCTCATGAACAGTGTCACTGTGATTTCTTAATGTATCTCATACATTGGTTTCGCATACTGACTATGCCATTGTGCGCTACATGAGCGGAAACACGTTTTGGGTGAGATGTGAAAAATGACAGCTGTACTACTCATAAGAAGGTGTGATAAAATGGCAATGTTGTAAATCTGGAGTAAATATTGAAAATTACGCAAACCTACGTATGTAAATGCTGAACTACTGCATAGCACGCTAAGTAAAACAGTCATTTTTGGAATTTTGCACAATTTTCAACACAGGGTTTTGGGACCCTTCTAATGAATGATGTCACTGTCATGGCAATATTCTGTCCAAAGGATGATTTTGCACAGTGACTGCGCAGTGACTGTGAAATCACCCTTCGGGCCTGAATAATGCCATGACAGTGACATCATTCATGAGAAGGATCCCAGAAACCCATGTTGAAATTTGGTGCAAAAATTCCAAAAATGCCTGAGATATAAAGTTGAAACCCCCCTATGTAGCCCATTATACAACTTACCGGCATTTCCTCAGTTCGTGGTCACCTTTGAAGAGTGCAGAGATGTTCCCGGTCCACCGAAGATCGCCACTCTGGATTCCGGAGGTAAGTATGGGGTGAGAGGGGTTTGGGGAGGCTGGGTGCGCAGTGGGTGGGTGCAGGTTGTGGGAGGAGGGTCTGGGAGACGTGCCATGGGACCATTTTTATTTTACAGGTTTAAAAAAAAAAGATGATGTGGGACACTTGCCACGCTGGGGTGGGCTCCCAGCATGGCAGAAGATGGCTGGGGGGCCGAGGGGACAACGGGGCATTGGGCACCCCATCCGGCAAACAACATTTGCCATGCCAGGGTGGGCTCAGTATGACACCAAAGCTTTGGGCGGTGGCGGGGAAGCGTGTGTGGCGCAGACGCGAGGGGACAGGTGATCGGTGCTCAGTATGGCAGCGTGCTTGCTTGAAGCAGAGGAACACCGCTGTCATACAGAGCTCCTGCATCCATTGGTGCAGGACCGCCACGCCTGCTCAATAGAGCACCGGATTGAAAAGGAGAGGCACACCTCCAAAGTGTGCTACTCGCCCAAAACGTTCCTTGTGCATGCGCGCAAGCGAACATAAAAAGGAGCTCTCACATTTTAAAAGGTTGAAGTCCCAAGTAGCCTTTCTGCAGGAGACGAAGCTTACCGTAAATTAATGTGTTTTTTTAGTCAGGGACTGGGTGGGGCAGGAGGATTATGCCTGCGCTCCCAGACAGGAAGAGTGGAGTAGCAATTCTCATACATAAATCCCACAAATGGGTGCTGTCCACCACATAAGCAGACCCTTCAGGATGCTGGGTAATAGCTAGTATGTCTGGAAAAATGGTCGGAAGAGTGGCAAATGGGGTTTAACACAAACAAGTGCAAGATCACCTGACACCACCTATGGGTTGGGAGGGGAGTTGCTGGCAGTCACAAGGGAAGAAAGATATTTGGGCATCATCATCACAGATGACCTGAAATCATTCAAGCAGACCACCAAGCAATAGGTAATGTTAGGGTGTATTAGTAGGGGTATCGCAAGTCATAAAAGGGAGGTAATACTCCCTCTTTACAACACACTGGTTAGGCCCCATCAGGAGTACTGTGTGCATTACTAGAGGCCGCACCTGCACAAGGACATAAACAAAATAGAGGCAGTCCAGAAAAGAGTAACCAAAATGGTGCAAAGACTGCATTAAAAAACATATGAGGACAGATTAACGGAGCTCAATATACCTTAGAGTAAAAGAGGGTGAGAGGTGATATGATGGAAACATTCAAACATCTTAAGGGCATTAACAAGGTGAAAGAGTCTAACGTGTTTCAATATAAGAAAATTAGCAGGACAAGAGGACACAGCATGAGATTAGAGGGAGGCCAATTAAGAGGGAACATGAGGATTTTGTTTTAGCAAAGAGGGTGGTGGATGCAAGGAACGGCCTACCTCAGGAAGTGGTGGATATAAATACATTGCAGGGCTTCAAACAGGCATGGGATAGGCATAAGGGAGCAATAAAGATGAGTAGATATAGATTGACAGAGTACAGGCCTATGGCACATTCATAAGGTACAAAAATGGGCAGACTGGATGGGCCTTGTGGTCCATTTCTGCTGTCAACACCTATGTTTCTATGTCCCACCCCTGAGAGCCCAGGATTTATGTGATAATGGCAATTGCTGATGGATGATTGCCATTACAGTAATGGCACATTGCCGAAAAGATATTTTGGCGATGTACTCACCTGGCACACAGCAAAATGGCACTGGGGAGTTGGAATTTTCCACATTATATGGGGAGCTATGCCCCCCGCATCCCCCTGCTTAAGGATTATCAACTCCAGAGGGGTGCATGTCGGGGGGTGCAAATGCGGAACAAAATAAAAATTTGGTCCGGGTGCAACAAAACATACCTGCATCCAAACTCAAACCCAGCACCATTCCCATGGGAGAAAAGACTGGGTGTAGAGATATCAGACGCTCAATGGGCACAGGCATGGCATAACACTCTTTTACTATTAAGGGGATGCAAGAAGCAGGCCAATACAGAATAAAGTGCTGCACTCTTGGTACAGGACCCCCTCTGTGCTCCACACTGCAGATGTTCCTGATAATGATAGTTGTTGGAGATGCCAGGAAACGGGAGGTAACCTCATTCATATTTTATGGTTATGCCCTATGCTTAAAACATTTTGGTCTCAGTTGTGCCAACTTGGCAAATCAGTCCTACATGTTAACATCCCACACTTACCCACTCTTTTGCTACTGGGCATCAAGCCACATTCCATGACCCTCAAGCACTCTGCTTTCAGATGGTTGGTCATGTTGATGCTCCAAGCCAAGAGGACACTTCTCTGTAACTGGCATAGTCCCAAGGTTCCTGCAATAGGAAGAATTTTGCTCTCCATGACCAGCCTCTCCCAGCATGACAGGATTTCACACACCTTTCTCAACAGGCTGGACTACTACTTTGCATGTTGAGGACCCTACATGGCCTATGTTTGTCCTCCCACAGAAGGTGGGTGAATCATACAATGTCACCCACTCCTTGCAGTCACAGTCACTCCAAAGACTCATACTCTCTGGAGTAATCAGAAATGCCCTGGCTTACATGAGCCTCTGTTATAGTCTCCTAAGTAATACAGGCATGAGGTGTTTCAGCAAGTAGTGTAACAGCTTACGCTAATACAACACCAGTATCACGCAACAGTTGAATTGTATGTTTATGTACATGTACATATGTCGTAAGTGCACTGTATACTTTTTGTTTTCATTTTTGCATTACAGGTCACATGAGACTCCTTCGTTGCTATGTCATAGGTCAAGGCTGATAAGTAATCTCCGGTAAACATAGGAAGTCAGTAGTCCTGGTGTTTACAGTATTCCCTTCAGGACCTCAGGACAACTAGAGAATAAGTACTTAACTTTCCACTGTCATTGCTGCTCTCAACCCAACAACTGGACCACATGGCCACATAGGGATGTACAACTGGAGCTAGCACCCCATATCACCAGGCAGGCCCATACAGGAATAGTAACACCGACAAACTAAAGACACCAGACCATTTTCAGTGCCTGTAACACATAAGCATCTGTACCAGTGAGTATTATCAGCACTGTACACTATAAATATTGATAGTATTACAGAACAGTGCATAACTTTGTTTCTTTCTTCTCCCCTAAAGTCATACAGTCTGTGCATGAACTTGCAATGTATTTTCCATTTTTCTGTATTTCTCTTGTTGAAAAATAAAAGCATTAATGATAAAATACATAATTGATACAAGAATTCATTATTGCACTTCCCAGTCTTCACACTTCTTACTCAGCCGCTACTGACCCCTTTGAAAATAACTGCATTTTCATCTGTTTCTGTTGCCACAGCTCCAGTAACGCACACCTCATCCATTGCAAATTGCTGAGCCATATGTGGGGTAGCAGCTTCAAAACTAATTGAATTAAGCCCCCAAAATTGCCTGTCCCCCCAAAACTGTATACAACATCTCTCAAAGGAATAATATAATCTGCACATGATCACAAACTGCTCCAAACAGCTGTAGACTTTGAGTTTATTCACGCTGTTTCCCAAAAATCAGAAGTGCGCATTTGGCAAATAATAGCACTAAAATGAAGCATTTCACAGCTAAATAGAAAGTGCAAATAAATAAATAATGCAATAATTCATTTTTGCACAACCTAAACCAGCTAATGGTTGCCCAGACAACAGATGGCCCTGTCACAAACGTACTCCGCAGGTCAGGCCCTCTGCTCCCACAGCCACCCTCAGATCATAATAGTGCGAACAGGTAACAGACAGGGCAACCCTCCTGTCTGCTTTTGGGTGCGAATCACCTTTGGTCTCAAGTTCTGGGGGGATTCAAACTGTGAATCTTATGCTAGCACATCCAAATGTACAGGCTCAGATAATATTCTCTTCAGGGGGGATGCAAAATATCTTTTGCCTAAGGGCACCTAACTAGGTATCCAAAATGAACCCCTTTAACTCTATAAGAGACCCTAGGTATATTCTTACCTTTTTACTCAAGCTCAGTAACACCATCAAGCTAATGAACAATTGTCAGACTTAACCATCTATACGTCACATGCAAAAAAGAACTGGCAGACCCAGGCAATCTTTCAAAGAAAAGGTACTTTTCTAAAAGATGATAAAAATATGAAAATTGTGAACACATAACAATATATCAAAGAGCTCACAATCACATAAAAGAACAAAGGAAAAGTACAACACAAAAACTTCTACCACGATACATTTAAACATTTGCTGTCTAAGGTATTACCTCTGGAAGTGCTTAAGTTAGATCAGAGAACTGTTTCTCTCAGAGTCCCAAAATAATATGACATTTATTTCAGACACAAGTATCGGTTTAAACTCAGTGTCTCCACACCCCTTCTGTGAGTCATATAGCTCCTCCTTTTAGAATATAAAATTACAAAAATTATGTCTGACCAGGAGGTATTTTAAATAATGTGACATCCAAAGAAAAAAAAGACATTTCCTAAATCATGACAGTCTTTAATCAAGCCTGTTCTTTGAACTGGTGGCTGGTTCCTGTTTTCCCAAGGAACTTCAAAGTGTTTTACGATGCTTTAACACATTGCTGTTATCAATAGGTTCCTCTAGGTAATCATAAAAGTTCATTAGGCTTATCCTCTGGCAGATGGCCAGAGAATTAATTAAGAACAAAACAGGAAACTCTAGGTTTTCCCTTTCTGGTCAGTTTCACACATCCTCTGGTCAGTTTACATATCCTGTAGCTTCACTGAAACCTGTGGGGGGGGGACCCATGGAAGCACAGGCTATCTTATATGAGACAATCACATACTATATTTTATATTACAAATATTATACAATAATCATAACCAGCTGGCAAAGTGTCACACTCCTCCTCACCTAGACTGAATTTGGGGGCTTTATCCCCTGCATGGGATGAGCTCCACAAGTCAGTTCATTTCTCATATAGACTTATATAGCTTATCGAGCTCTTGCAGGACCCTTTTCTTTTGTGATGGGACTAGTGCACACCTCCCTCCCCCTGTGTCCATGGTGCTGAGCTGTGGGCCCTGCCCTACCTTCTCTTCAGTAAATACTGAGCAGAAGAATCTATTTAGGATAGATGCTTTTATATGATCCTCCTCCTCACATGCGCCCTTATCCCCTCTTCTACACCACCTCTTCTACGACAATTACTTTTCCAGTGTACTGCTGGCATTGCACCTACTTTCATAAAAAAAATACTGATGTGGCACCATGAGGACAAACAGAATTGAATGGCTCAAAGAATTTAATAAACAGATGCTTTCCAAAAAGCAGAAGGGACATTTCGAACAGCAGCAGAGTGGATCCCTTATGACAAAGGCATTACGTGACAACAAGCATGTTTTTCTACTGTCTACTAATATGAACCCGACCACTGCTGCAACTCCGGTGAATAGGAGGCAGAGAAATGCAGAGCTGCTGCACATCCTACTCTGCGGTCATCAAGCAGTACAATAACTTTATGAATGGGGTAGATGTTGCAGATCAACTGATGACCCAGTACCCCGGCTAGAGGAAGACCAATAGTGGTGGCAATATCTCCTGTGGTTTCTAATAGATGTAAGCATTGCAAATGTGTTTTTTCTGTTCAGGGAGTCAGTCAGCCACATCTAAAAGACCACGTTTGGTAACATAAAGTGCCGCACACAATTGAAGTTCTGAAAGGGGCTTGTCAAAGTATTCATGAAGGATTACAACAGCAAAAAAAGAAATGCAAGTGCAGGATCTGGTGCTGTACCACCTCATCTAGCAGGCAGACCACTCTTCCCAGTAAAGTGCCAGAAGAGGAAGTGTAAAACCTGCTCTGCCCAAAAAAAAAGGGGCAGAGTAGAGGCATATGTGCCTAGTGTGCCAAGTGCCTCTTTGTATCAGCACCCTTCTTTGTTTCATGGAGTTTCACTATTAACCATCCAAGTGAGGACTTATGAACTTGTCCCATGGAACTCATAATACATAGATACATAGACAGTGTCAGCAGATAAGGGTCTACAGCCCACCCAGTCTGCCCATTTGAGCTTGTAAGTTCGCTTTATGTTTTCTTAGAAGTCCCCTGATCAGCTTGAAAATGAATGCAGATATTTGTACATTACCTTATACCTAGTTTTCAAATAAGTTATGGTTCCCAGTTATTCCCTGCCTCTTGTTTTACTGTAGTGTTGTTCTTTCATGACCCATTATGTTTTATCAGATTAAATGTTTTACTTTTTTAGATTTGAAATTATTCTGTGTGTCATGATGTAGAAAAGAAAAATACGCACACAACAGTTAAATAAAAAAAAGTTTACTAAAACATCAAAAACAGTACTCAAAACATATGTAGTTTGATAATCATCAGGACACAAACTTAAAAATAAATATTTAATCCTGAAGTAAACATTTGCATAATTTCACCACCAATCCTCTGCTATGGTTAGAGTCCATAGTTGGCAAGCTGTGTTCACAGTCTGTCCTTCCATCTGGAACCACTGTGAGTGATACCTTAGTTAAGCTCAGGATCTGCATTATTTCCGTTGTTAATTTCTTCAAAGGAGCAAGGAACAGGTCACTTTAATTTTCGCAACCACTCCTTTGCTCTGCATCCCTGGGAAAGGAAAGAAATGTTTTCTCCACTTCATGCTTCTGCTGGGGGACAAAAGGCATTTTCTATTTCTGTTGCCAAGACAAACCTGGTATTTAAGATTAGACTAATTAATGTTGGCATAGTATGACCGACTTCAAACTCTGAAAATGTTAAAAGCACTATAACCTGCATGCATCGGTATAGATGTCAAATGACATTTATGGTCAGGAAATAGAGCTGCAAAGTTATAAACTTCATTGGTAAATATGAAATATGTCTTATAAATATGAATATGTTTTATTAACCCTAAAGAGTATAGCTTAGTGACTACCCTCATTGTAGAGGTCATTTTGTCCTGAACAACTCTGCTGCTAGTTGTGTATGTATAACTGGTATGGATTTCAAGATATTCACATCTGTTTGGCATAACTGCTACTGTGTTTGCCCTAAGCAAAAAAAGGAAGTTCTGCTGCTCTGCTGCACATTTTTTGCACATGCCAAACAAAATAAAATATCTTGAAAACTATACCAGTTACACATACACAACAAGCAGCAAAGTTGTTCAGGACAAAAAGTCCTTTACAATGAGAGTATTCATTACACTAAACTCATTATGGTCTTAAAAATATAGCCATCTGAAGTGAGAGCTTTGTAAAGAAAAATTATAATTCTGGTAATTAAATCACTGTGTTTTAAAATATAATTGGAGTACAGATTAGTGACTACGCTCATTGTACAGGTCTTTTTGTCCTGAACAACTTTGTTGCTGATTGTGTATGTGTAACTTATATGGCTTTCAAGATATTCACATTTGTTTGGTATGCCTGCTGCTCTGGGTATAATGGTATTTACTCACCTGGTAAAGGTGATTATACCTGCAACCTTTGCAGTGCTTATAAATCATCACAGATGGGTCATCCTCCATCATCCCATTGGTCGATACATGATCACAAATCTTTCTGGTCTGCTACAGGACAATCCCCCAGTTCCAACCAGAAATACCAGTATGAAACTTTAATAGCAGAAAAAAGGAAGCAACACCCCAAGAAGAAAAAAGAAGCAAAAGAAAAAATAGCCAAATGACCATCACCAACAAGTGTCTGTAGAATACAAAAAGTAATCTAATTTACTTAGTTGAAAATTCAAGTTGCATAACAATACAAACAGTGCTGGAATATGCTTGATACAGACATCAAGGAAATTTGACTAATACATAGCATGCCTAAAGAATAATAAGTTACACATAGAGAAAATGCAAAAAAACAAGAAAGATAGCATATACATGAAAACATATTGGTCTTGTCTACCAACAATTGAAGAATGGCCCACAGACAACAATACATAGCAGGGCCCACTGATGTCTAAGCAATTTGGCAGTGGACATAAAGTAATACCTATCTGGGCCCACCAAGGTTGTAGCAATATGAGTGTGATGCAGTGATTCTGGCTGCCACAGTGTCTGGGGTCATCCACCTTGGGAGGGAATATGAGCACTGAAAAGGTTGCAGGTATTTGGTTTGTTTTTTTTTTGTTGACCGGGTAAGTGCACTAGACAAATCCTGCCTATTTTCAGGCACGACCCGGGGGGAGGGGGATGCAGATGAATGCCAACTGACTTTGAACCAGATTAAGCTGTTGGTGGTATTTATAGTGAATGAGGGAAATTTGGCCAGGACACCGGGGAAATTTCCCTACTCTTTTCGATAAGTGCCATGGGATCTTTAATATCAACCTGAACTACCACCAATCCAGGCAGATAGGACCTTGGTTTAACGTCTCATCCGAAAGACGGCACCTCAGAAGTGCAGCACCCCTCTCATGCTGCACTACAGTGTCAGTACTGGGAAATTAACCCAAGTGCCAGATGTGGGAACTGAACCCACAGCCCTCTGATCTCCCGGCCTCAGAGGCGAGTGTGCTACCTACTGAGCCACTGACACTGCGATGCACCTTTACCAGGTGAGTAAATACCATTATCCCCTGCAACCTTTCCAGTGCTCATAAATCATCACAAATGGGACTTTTTAGCAGTACCCAGAAAAGAAATATGGGAGGCTAAAAGATGAACCCTGCCATCAGCCCAAAACCTGCCACAGCCTGAAGTACAGCCCTGCAAAATGTGGCCCTGTCAGCCAAAGTGACATCTAACCTGTAATGGCACACAAATATGTGAACAGAGGACCAAGTAGCTGCCGCACAGATTTACTGTATGGAGGCACCTCCCCTCTCAGCCCAAAAGGCTGACAAAGCTCTGGTGGAGTGCTCCCTAATATCTTTTGGGGGAGCCTGACCCACCCCTTGATAAGCTGTGAGTATCACCCCTCTGATACAGCCAGCAATGGCCTCCTTAGGAGCCACCTGCCCCCTTTCCCATCCAGAAAAATACACAGTCTGTCTGACTTATGAAACCCTTCAGACATAGTTAGATAAGTTTTTAGCAGAGAGACCATGTCCAAAGGGTGAAGGTCACCCTCTGGGTCCCCTTGTTCCACATGCATGGCTGGTAGGTGGATTACCTGCTCCACATGAAATGGTGAGATCACCTTAGGTGCAAAGGAAGGTATAGTCATCAGGGATACCCTGTCATTATGGAAACTCAGAAAGAGTTCCCGGCAGGACAATGTTTGTAGTTTGCCCACATGTCTGCAACAGCACATGGCCGTAAGAAAAACTGATCTCAAGGTGGTCCAATAAGGTGACTAGGAAACAAACAGATGCTTATGTAGGCCATCCAGCACCAAGTAAAGCTGCCAAGGAGCACATATTGGGAGGACCCTGGGGGACGCAATCTGCACCGTCCAATGTAAGCAAACCACATAAGGATGCGACCCTATATTCCCCACCCTGGGAAGGCATCCTCTCACAGCTGCGATGGCCAACACCTGGACCTGCAGGGAGGAATAAGCTAGATCATTGTAGGCACCATCATTGAGGAAATCAAAAATTTGAGGCGGGTCTACCACCGATGGTGACAAGCCCTTTGTGGTACACCACTTGCAAAAAACATGTCAATGTCTCTGGTAAGTCTTATTTGTTGAGACCTTTCAGGATTGCAAGAGATGGTCCACCACACTAGTAGGGTATCCCTTCTTCAACAGACTTGTCCTTTCAACATCCAGGCCATCAGTCAAAGTACTTGGGGTTGTGGTGTAGAATCGGTCCCTGAATCAGCAAGACCAGTCTGTTTGGCAGACACCAAGGAGAGTCAATCAACACTGCCCTGAGCAGTGAATACCATGATCTCCTTGGCCAGTCTGGGGCCACTAGCAGTACAGTTGCCCTTGTGGCCCTGATCTTGAGAAGCACTTTTGCAATCATTGGAATGGGGGGGGAATATAGGCTCTTTTGAACATCCATGGAACTGCCATCATGTCCACCTCTTCGGTCTGACTGTCTGGAAGGAGTGAGTGAAAATGTAGCGGTTGATTGCTGTGTTGAGAAGCCACCAGGTCCACTTGAAAAGGTCCCCATCTGTGAACCAGAGTCTGAAACACCTGAGGGTGCAGTTGCCACTCCGCCTGGCTGAGGGTCACTTGACTGAGCCAGTTGGCCTGGGAGTTCAGTTTCCTGGTTAAATATATGGTGGATATCATCAGTAGGTTACTCAGCCCAACACAAGGTCTGTAGCACTTCCCTGAGCATTGCCCTGCTGCGGGTTCCACCTTCCTTCTTTATGTAAGCCATGATGCCCTGATTGTTAGTTCAAATCAGCACTGGTTGACCTATCAGCCGTGGCATGAAAAACAACAGGTTTCTGTACACTGCTCCCATTTCCAGAACATTGATGGGAAGGAGAGACTCCTGTGGAGACCATTTCCCTTGGGTAACATGATGACCCAGCATGGCTCCCCAACTAAGAGGCTAGCATCTGTCATAATTGTTACCATTTGTGGTCAGCAATAACGGGATACCCTTGGACAGGTTGCTCCAGTTCATCCACCAAGTGAGGCTCTCGAGTATATCCTGGCTGGGTGAGTTTGCACTCGAAGTCCTGAGACCACTGATCCCATGTGTCTAGGATGTACCTTTGGAGCGGCCACATGTGTAGATGAGCCCATGGTACCATTGCTATCATTGAAGCCATAAGGCCCAGCAACTGAACATACATCCGTACAGGCCCATGGGGTTGTAACTTACTAGACACCAGGAGCCGAGGTATGTTTTCTACTTTTTCCTCCATTGGAAAGACTCTGCCCATGCTGGTACTGATCCTGGCCCCCAGGGGAGTGATTTCTTGTGCAAAAGTCAGCTGGCGCTTGTTCCAGTTCACACTCCAACCATGCTGTTGTAGGCTCTGGACCTCATCTTCCGTGTCCTTCTGGGCTTGAGCCAGTGGCCTCGAATGTATCGGCAGTCATCCAGGTACCGGGTGACATATACCCACTGCTACTGAAGGAGTGCTGCAATCACTATAAGCATTTTTGTGAAGACTCTTGGGGCTGAGGCCAGGCCAAAATGTAGGCAGGTGAACTGGAAATTACCCCATTGATTTGGAATCTGAAGTAGCGGTGGTGACTGGGGTGAACTGAAATGTGCAGGTAAGTATCTTTTGAAGGGGAACTATCATCTACAGGGTTTGTTAATGTCTGAAAGCCCATAAAAAGCTAATTTAAGTGTAATTTAACTTTTCTATGCCCTGGCCAAGATACAGGAAAGGTTAGTCTACAACAACTATGTGACTACCTTGAGACCAACCAGTGCTAGTCCCTACCCAACATGGCTTTAGGATGAATCATGGAACCGATACTGCCCTCATCAAATTCTCAGTGGATGTCCTAGGTGCAATGGATAAAGGCTTTCCCACAGGGGATGTGTTTATCGATCTGTCCAAGGCCTTCGACCTAGTGGATCACAAGCTCCTCCTAGCCAAGCTGGCCTCAATTGGCCTTGACCAGCATTCTCTAACCTGGTTCGACAGCTACCTCCTTGGCCACTCCCAGAGTGTCAGGTGGAAAAATGTATTATCCGATCCAGCACCCTCTCTGTGTGATGAGGTATCCCAAGGTCCCATACTGGGCCCCCTCCTTTTCTCCCTATTTGTCATTAACTTGAGTAACCACTGTGGAGACTCTGCAGATGATGCTGCAATTTATAGATCCTAGCACAACCCAGCTGACCTGGGGCCCCAGCTCCAGACTGACTTCACTGGGCTGGAAGCCTGACTTACTGAGAACAGGCTGGTCCTAAACATAAACAAGACCAAGGACATGGTCTTTGGACAAAGAACCCTAGGCCTTGACAGGAGTTCCCTACTCCCACTGACCTCCACATCCGGCGGCCGCATAGAGGTGGTGAGCTCCCTTAAATACCTTGGATTAACTCTGGACCAGAGATTTACTCTGAAAGCTCATATAGACCAGATAACTAAAACAGTTCATCGTAAACTTGGCTTACTGTACCAGCTGAAAGACCAGCTCATCCCCGAGGCCAGGAATTCCATCGCCAATAGCTTTCTCCTCCCAACCCTGACCTTTGCTGCCCCCATCTTGCAGGGAATGGCAAAACAAGAGCTCTCCAGGCTCCAAGTTCTCTACTACAAGGTAGCCCAATTTGCCTCTCTGTCTCACAAATGGCGACACCACTGCAAAGCTCTTGTTTCCCTACACTGGCCTTCCCTAGACAGTCTCCTTCAGTACTCCTTGCTGTTTAATGCATACAAGCTAATATGCAGGCATCCCCCATCTGTCTGGATGGTCTCCTGATTCTCAAGCACTCAGCATGGCCTCTCTGCACCTCTGGGTGAAACCTCCTGGATGAACCTAGGGTGTGGACCATGGCTGGTGGCAAATCATTTGCCACTGCCTCCTCAGTCCTCTTGAACAAACTCCCTCGTCAACTCCAGGAAGCTCCCTCCCTTGGAATATTCAGGAAAGGACTCCATGCTCACTTACTAGATGCCAGTGTCTGCTCCTGTCAGTAAGTGCAATCCTACTCTTCACATGTGCCCGAGCAATTATCTTGCAGTATCAAATTAAGGTGAATAGCACTGATCAGAAAGTACTGTTCCCAGGGAAAGAAAAAAGGCAGAAGAATAAAAGAGGTAGAGATTCTAATCTACTTAGGAGAAGGGAGTCATATTGGACTTACAGTCTATGAGCCTAATGTCTCCTTGTAGAGTTATAGTACTGATATTAGCAAAAAAGACATTTTGCAGAATTCCACTATGAAGGCTGTATGTAATGCAGAATTATTACATGAGGATATAACCCTGTTTTCTCATGTTCCATTACAGATGGACAGGGATAAAACTGTTCTGAACCACTCTACTTTCTGTACGATTGTCTTATCGTGATTGTGAAATGAATTGTCTACTGATGAGTGTCTGATTCCTTGATGTGCAGTGTCTTGATTGTAAACAAAAGTAACATGTTCTCTTATGTACTGTACCTTGCAAAATGTTTTTACTTTATGTAACTAATTCCAGGTCGCCCCTGAAAAAGGGACCTTCGGGGCCCAGTGGGCCTACCCGGTTAACAAAATTGAAATAAATAAATAAGTGAACCATTGCATTGTGTTTCTGGTTCCTCCAGGACCTGCAATACCTCCCAAATCAGTTTCACCAGTTCAGCTTCATCCTGCTGTGGGCATAGCATGCCTGTAACCTGTCTGGAGTCCTGTACCACCTCTTCTTCCTCCAAGGAGTCCTCAGTCCCTTCTGCCTGCCTGCGCTGTTTCTTTGGCTGATGAGGGGCCTGGGCTGACCTGGGTGTTTTGTGGCTGTCTCCAGTGACTGCTCCTGCAGCTGCTGTGATTGCATCTTTTCCAACCATTGGAAGAGGAGGCCCATTTGAGTGGCATTCAATATCAAGGGTGCTTGGGTGGAGCTTTCTCTCCCCAGGCTGAAACCATATCCAGGCTGAGATTCTGTGGAGCCCTGGTCTCCAACACTGTACAGACTGCACAAAAAGCCTCCCCCACATGAGTCTCTGGGAGCTCAGAGCCGCATTCCAGGCAGGTGGACATGGCAGGAATTTGATGTGAGCTGGTAGATCTGTATAAAGGAGATTGAAAAACTGTGTGAGGAACATGGTTCTCTACTTCTTCTCTTACAATACAGCAACAGATCTAGTAGGAGATGTGACACCATAATGTACATTTATTGTAGCATGGTCCTTTAAGGGGACTGTAAACCACACACAAAATGGCTGTCTGGATGTACCAGGATGCCATTGTGGTGTTCCTGGTGACACAGCCTATGCTTAGCCCAAAAATGGTGGCCACTATTGAATCTTCAGTAAGATGGCTGACAGTCTCATGATAGTCCATAAGAATTATGCAGCAGGTCACCTGAAGTCTCATGGGAGTTCCTTTGGTGTGAGATTTGGCTGTATTGGACATATGTGGCCTTTTATTTAATTTCCAAAATTTTCCTTCAATGGTACGGTGGCTGTTTTGTTTTCCACTCACTGCTGCCTACCCCTGTAGATGCACAAAAACAATGCCCAGTTTGGTAGTGGGTGATCCTGCTCTGCCCTGCCATGTCTTGCGAGATCTGCCATCTTGCCAGGTGGCTGCAAGATTGAAGAGCAACATGGTGACTCCAAGTATTTGTGGAGGAGTGAGGACAGGACTCAGGGATAGTGCAAATGCACCCTGGATCCTAGAACAAAGAGAAAAGTTGAGTCCTCACTGGATTACTGGCCAGAGATGTTAGGGAGGCACCAGAGCCCCGATGAGCTGAATACCTGGTGCGTGACGTAGGCAGCAGCCCAGTTTGCCTGCAGGTCAGTAAAAACTTCTGTGCATGTGTGGGAGCAAAGTGACATAGGGCTGAGGGTCTCTCATGAATAACAATTGATTCCCCTCTGGGCTGTTTGGGGGTTTTGCCTTTAGTGCCTCCCCTCCCCCCGTTATTCTGAGTGCTTATTTTCTCAGCACTCAGCCCACTGCTGTGTGTATCTCTGGAGTGGACACTAGCAGAGGGACCACTCCACAGTACAGTGGGATTGGGGATGCTACTAGAGAGTCCCCAACTGGGGCAGGGGTGCCAGCCAGATGCTTCTGGAGGGTCTGACTCTACCTGTGCCCTGCTCCTGCAATGTTGTTTGTTCTTAAATCTTCTCTCTCTCTCTCTTTTTTTAAATGTGGTATGCAAAGTTTGCTGAGAAAGCCCTAAGCTAAAGACTGCATTTATGCCCGTTGACATGCCTGACTAGATAGGAAGCACAAGGTGAAAGATATCAAATAATTACCAAAGCTTTGTAATGATCCAGATCATGACCTACTTCAAGGAGATGCCCAAAGTAAGCTGGAATTTCTGATTGGAGTTGGGGGATTGGCCTCCAACAGACCAGAAAGATTTATGATTGTGCATCGGCCAATGGGATGATGAAGTATAACCCATTTGTGATGGTTTACGAGCACTGGAAGATTGCAGTGGATAACATCAACTTCTGCTGCTCTGTTGTGCATTCTCACACATTTCAGCATATGCCAAATAAAACTAAATATCTTGCAAATCACACCAGTTACACATACACAACCATCAGCATAGTTGTTCAGGACAAAAATATCTTTACAGTGAGGGTATACACTACATAGAACTCATTACGGTCTTTAAAATATAGCCCCCAGTGGTGCAGAGGGTTGAGGTGCTGGACACCACACCCGAACACACCGCGACAGGTTGAGAATGGACTAGGGTCGCCCGGGGCGGCTCCACGGAAGGAGAGGATTTGAGCATCGGAGGACTGCTCTCCTCTTCTGGGGTGGAGTAGGGTGGGTAGGGTGGAAGCCCCACTCCTGTAGCACTCCTGGTGGAGACCAGGGGCACTACTATGCAGCAGCGCAGGAGGGACAACCAGGAAAGCCAGAAAACAACTTCGGCACCTGCCAGATGATGGCGTCCGCATTCCCTACACCTCCAGAACCTCTGGGAGCTTGCTCCTCCACAGCAGCACCCCTGAGTCAGTAGAAAATATAGAGTGCTGTGGTTCCCCCCACCCCAGCACTCAGGAAAAGGATAGCCGGGGCATGGAGATTCTAGGAGGGCCCAAAGGAGAGGCAGATGCCGGAGCATCGTAGGAGGTAAAAAGATAATACAAAAAAAATAAAATATAGCCATCCAAAGTGTGAGATAAAAAAGGAGAATTCTGGTAATTAAACGACTGTGTATTAAAAATAATTGGAGTACAGCTTAGTGCTACCCTCATTGTAAAGGTATTTTTGTCCTAAACAACTTTACTGCCTGTTGTGTATATGTGACTGGTATGGTTTTCAAGATATAATTCAATTCAATTTTTATTTTACCAGGAAACACCATTGAGAAGAACTTATTTACAAGGTGGTCCTAGGGGGACACGTATACATGGTCAAGGGAGAACAACAATAAGATACAGAAATATACAGAAGATAAACACAGTAAAATGTGCAGTCATGTCATAAAGCTATTATACAAAAATAGCATTCAAAAGTAACACTAAAAAGCATAGAAATCACCCGTCACTCCATCACAGAGACTCTAGGCCACTCAGTTCAAATAAATGGACTTTATATCAATGACATCAACAGGTACAAACACAGGTACAAATCCAGCAGGAAAAATGCAGGCAATGACTGACGTTTCACTTAGTATACTACTAAGCTTCCTCAGAGTGAATGTTCAGGTCACATATTTGGGACTGTCTAGTACAGTATGCCCTGCAAGTTTATTGGTTCACATTGGGAACCAATGGGCTTACAGCCCATACTGTATCTGTCATTTGGCGGGCAGCCAGGCGGTATGTGGGTGGGTTACAGCTACCCGCCGATGATGGGGGGAGCGGGGTGGGCAAGGAGTTTGGTGTGGGTGGGTGGAGTGGGGTGCCACTGGATCACCAGGGCTTTTCCTTATGGAGGCTTACTGAGATCGTGGCTTTGGGTGGGGTGGTTTCCACTAGACCACCAGGGATGGTCATTTTACATTTCTTGGGGACTCGGGTGGGAGGGGGGACTACTTGACCACCAGGGATGGTCTTACATTACACCTATTGGGGATTCAGAGATGCAGGAGGGGGTCCACTAGACCACCAGGGATTGAGTGGTACACCTTTAAGTGATCCCAGCGATGGGCGGGGGATGCCCTAGGATCCTGACTGCACACATCATGCTGTGCAGTGTGCCAGGTGCCAGACGCCAGGCTGCCCTGTGCAAGGCACGCAAATGGGGCCATAATGATATGCAAATGACCCCATTTACACCTTGCATATCTTATGGCCTCATTTGCATGCCCCCTGCTGAATATCACAGGTGATGCACCTAGAGCAACTGCACCTCTGCTGGTGCTTCCCTGTGCTCCTTATCTGGGCTTGCGCTAGCGCAGTGCCACTGCGCCATGCGCAGTTTGTGTGTCGACCTTGCCATATTCAATGGTGCTGCACCATACAGCATCACTGTTGAATATCACCTGGTCCTGGCCTGGGCACACCTCAGTTGCACTGCACCCAGGCTTGCGCCACTGCCCGGCACAGTCTGAATATCTGGGCCAAGGTGTACATTTGAAGAGTATTATATTCACATATTCATATTTCTTTGGTATGCCTGCTATTGCACTTGCTCTGGGTGAAAAAGCAACTTCTGCTGCTCTGCAATGCATGCTCATACATTTTCACACATGCTAAACAAAACTAAATATCTGGAAAACCATACCAGTTACATATATACAACATGCAGCAAAGTTGTTCAGGACAAAAAGACCTTTACAATGAGGGTATTCACTACACCAAACTCATTACAGTCCTTAAAATATAGTCATCTGAAGTGTGAGATTGAAAAAAATTTAAATTTCTGGTAATTAAATGACTGTGTATTTAAGCAATAATGCATGACAGGGTGTGTGTTGTGCTGGGATAATATCACACCTCAGGTGGCTGGGCACAAGACCACAGGCTGAGTTCGTATAACACCTGAGAAGTGACATTATCCCAGCACGACACACACCCTGGAGTGTATTATTGCTATTATACAGTGGCTCATTTGTTAATAAAAAAGGAAAAAATATATATTTTTAAGTGTAATTTTTGTGTGTGGAGTCCAGATTATTTTTCCACCAGTAGGTAGAGCTCCTATGTTAATGAAGCTGGCTGCCCTGGCTCCTCAAGGCTTTTCATAGTTTCATCATCTTGTGGTGCCTGCGGTTATATTTTAATATACACCCCTTACCACATCACCACAACTACCACTACCCATTCAACTGCCGATTAGATTTGGCTGTATTTGTAGTTTTTACTTTTGTGTGTGTGTTTTTGAGTCGAACAGTTTGCTGTTTCTTTATGTGGTGGCCGAGTCTGTCCATGCAGTAATAATTTCGGAGGTGCAGCTGAGGAAAACATGAAAAATCGGTTTCCTCTGATTGCTTCAATTTGATTTCTAAGTACTGTTTTGGCAGTGAGTGCAGGAGAAGAAGGGTAGGGATAGGAACTTTTTACTTTCAGTAAGCAAAATCATTTTGAAGTCACATTTGTCTTCTGTGACTTAAAAGGCTTCAATGAAATACATGACTGGCAGTTACGGTCTGTGCAGTTCAATGAAGCTGCTCAATATGGGGAAAAGAAAGCCCCATGAAAATTGAATTGAACTGTATTTTATTATTAGATACATACTTTTTGCTTCCTCTGTGGCTGGGGAGGCGTTGCCTATGGTTCCCTTCTAGTCCAGTCCGATCTCACAGACCCTGTTCTGCCCAAACCCCAAGCTCTACCCCTCCCCCCAGGTCTTACACAGTGATCCACCACCGTGGGCATGTAGCCACCACTGTGGGATCCGGGGGGGTCCCGATCAGGGGGAGCATCCAAGGATGTAGCCAAGTGGTGCAAGACCGGCCATCACATAGCATGCCAAGGTATTTCTCCCTTTACTCCCCTATGCACAACCATGCAATGACATCAACACACACAGAGACTTTGTAGACGTCAGTCGCACGCATCCCCCAATGTGCTCCCAGTGTCTGTAGAACTCCCAGTCTCCACCAGAGGTCACTACTATGCTGCGATGCCCCTTGATCCCCACCAGGTAGAGGAGAGCTGTCCTATGGACACTCAATCCTACTCCCTCCCTTCCTTGCCGATCCCTAGTGCCCGGGCTCATTCCCAAACCTGGGTTGATGGTGTGTTGTGAGGTGTGGCATCCAGCGCCTCAACCCTCAGCACCACCGGGCCACAACTGAACTGTATTTTAAAGTATTTGTCTTTGGAATGTCTGGTAGAGTGAAGTATGATTAGTGTTGGGGGGCATGACAGCTTTAATGTCCGGTACTGCAGCAAAGTGTGTGGTCAGTTGAGATGGGGCACAGTGATTTTTTTTGTTTTGTTTAGTGAGGTTGTCTTGCTGCTGGATCTTCACACAGTGATGTTATACTGAGATGACATCACTGGTGAAGGTGGGCACTGACCAGTCAGAGCCCAGGATTCTTTTCTTGCCATTGTATATTAAAAAATAATTGGTGTATAACTTAGTGACTGCCATCATTAGAAAGGTATTTTTGTCCTAAACAACTTTGCTGCTGTTTGTGTATATGTAATTGGTATATTTTTCAGGATATTTACATTTGCTTGGTATGCCTGCTATTGTGCTTGCTCTGGGTGAAAAAGCAACATCAGCTGCTCTACAGTGCATTCTCACACATTTTTGCACATGTCATACAAAACTAAATATCTCGAAAACCATACCAGTTACACATACACAACCAGCAGAAAAGTTGTTCAGGACAAAATAACCTTTAAATGAGGGTAGTCACTAAGCTGAAATCCTTGGTCTTTAAAATATAGCCATTCAAAGTGTGAGATTTGCAAAAAATAAAAATAAAACTAAGTAAGTAAATGGCTACATTTAGAAAAATATAAGAAATACGGCTTAGTAACTACCCTCATTGTAAAGGTCTTTTTGTTCTGAACATACCTCTCAAGTGTCCCTCATTATGAGGGACATCCCTCATTTTGCCCCTTAAAATTGCTCGGTCCCTCATCCACCCCTCATGGAAAAGGTGCTGCCCACACAGCGAATGTGCTGTAAATTCAGACTTTAAAGCAGAAACACTTAATTTTCTAAAACACTAAATCCAAAATAAACTTTGTACAAGTAAACACTATGGTTTTCACAGTGTTCTGAGTGTGTATTTCCATGTTTGAGGATGTGCCCCTCATTCTGAGGGTCTGTGTCTCTCACTGTCCCTCATTTTGAGTGTCCAGAAATGTCCATGTCCCTCATTTCAGTGACATAAAATGTTGAGAGGTATGGTCCTGAACAACCTTGCTGCTGGTTGTTTTGGGGTAGCTAATACAGTTTTCCAGATGTTAAGACTTGTTTGTCATGTTACCCAGTTACCAAAGACTAAAATAAATAAATAAATTAAATAAATAAATGTGTGAAAATGTGCTTAGAATTCTATACAGTGGCTTGGGAATCTCACTGCAAAGCTGCCAGGAGTTCCATCAGCAACATTCCTAAGGCTACAGAGTGGAGAGTGAGTTAAGTTTTCTCATATACTGCTGGCTAGCTTTGGTTACTACATGAAAGGATGTTAGGGAACAGGTGAGTGAGAGAGTTGGACCACGCTTGCAATGTTTACTAGGGGCTCTTCTCCTCTCTGTTATCTCGATGGGGGGAGGGGATTGACCCTACACAAGACTGGTGGTAAGGTGAATCTTCTGGTAATGAATACTTGAGAGGCATGGGGATGGACCACTAAAATTTTAGGTGGAGGTCAGGAGAAAACCCTCCTTGCTCCCCTATGTGAAAACCCAGATTTTCTCCTGGGACTAGTAGATCGAGGCTTTGTGGAATGGAGGGCCAGGTGGTGCAGCCTGTTCTGGGGATCTGTTAGGCCCCACTGGGATTCACTCTCAAGTTCAGTTGGAGACTGGGCTCAGATTTCAAAGGTTACAGAGTTTCCAATATTTGCAAATTTATGCCCATTTATGCAGTATAAATAGATGGGACTCAGGAGCTGCTCAGATTAGCAGGTTGGAGAGGGTGATCATGGGTTGCTAGGGCAGACCCGAAGGGCTCCATGGCAAATATTTACTCATGTCTATAGGAGGCATTCCTGTATCATTCAGGTGGGATATGAAGCCTCTGGAAAAGAGAGTTGGGGTTAGGTATCACTAATGATAATTAAGCTCTGCTGTGTGAATCCCATATGGGACTCTTGTGGTGTAATAGAGTTAAGGAGGCCCAATTTAAGTTTTTCCACCAACTATACTTTCCTCTGGTGGTTGTAAGCAAATTTAATCTGAGTATATTCCCTCTGTCTGGGAGGTGTGAAGAGGGGTGAGCTACCTACCTGCACTGCTTCTGGAGTTGTCCAGTACTCAAATGGTTCTGGACAGAAGTCTGAGAGCAATTATTGCAGAGGCTGAGTAGCCATATAGTGGACAACCCTATGTCTAATTTGAGGTAGATGCCTCAGCAGATGAGGAGTGGGTCCTGTTCCCAGGGGTCATGAGGGTACTTTTGGTTTAGCCAGACAGTGTATATAGAATACGTGGGTACCATGTCATCCATCTACAGTAGGTATGTGGTTAGACCTGGGTGCCAAGACACTACTGATTGAACCAACCACGTATAAGTTGAAAGATAGAGGAGACTTATTTGAGAGGGCATGGGCTAATTTTATTAACTAATTTCTCCATGCGGAGGCTGCCATCTTACATTTGGGGTTAACCCTGTGACTGAGACAATAGCATTACACATGACATACATTTAAATAGTGTCAGCCCCTGCAAAGAATAAGGCAAAGTTGTAACACTGAGTAAAACTGTGGGGGGGGGGGATGTGATGTGAGTCCACAGTGTAACTAGAGGTGATAGTTAGCAGTTATATGCATTTGACATATAGACCTTACTTGTTAGTATGTATACTCTTCTGCCAATGCTTTTTAGAGGGATATGATGTTTAATAAGAAGAACATTGTTTATAAGGTGTGACTGTGCTGTTTATCCGACAAACTAATAAACAGAGTTAAAAAAATGATCACAGCCCCTGAAATGTTCTGTATTTTTCACACAATTCTGAGCATTGTTAGAAGGGAAATGCTCCATAAACTAGATATGCAAACTAGAGACTTCCCCTAGGAAAGGAAATCAGTGAGATGCCCTCTGAAGAAACTTAGAACTCCAGTAACTGGGGAAGGGGAGAGGAGACAGTGCTTCCCTGGTGGGAACAATTCAGTTTAGCATATGTTCTCAAGCAATCATCCCTACACCTATCTAATATTCATAAACAAGACGATTCCATATGGCCACACCTAGGAAAAAAGATTCTACATGAAGCTAACTGGACAGACTTTCTATTCATCAAACTTCCATATACACTTCAAAACAACACATGCTTAATCAACTCTGTTAAAGCATTTAACATATTTTTTAAATGTGAGGAAGAGACTGATTAGCCTAGGGGACAGGATTCACTTTGGAACAAGAGTAAACTAATACACTTAAAGGCCTTACTGACCTAGGATGGGGTAAATTTGGAATTAAAAGAATGGTAGACATCATAAACCCTCAAACCAAAGTTCTGCAATCCTTTGAGGCACTTCAGACAACACATAAATTACCCAAATGTCAATTTTACTTCTATTTACAGCTTAGAGAAAAACTAAGTACATGAATCCTACTCCCTAACCTCTCATTACCTATTCCCCCAGTGCGACAAGCTGCAAAAGGTTGCACCCATGAAAAAGGGGGATCGTCTACTCTACAAATACCTAGCTAGAGATAACCTGTCTGCACTAAGGTTAAATGGGAAGTAGAACTTAAGACCTCAATAGATGATAGTCAGTGAGAAATGATACTGCACAATGTGATCAGAAGTAGTAGAGAAGCACAAGGTAAATTTATTCAATTTTTACAGTTTTGCACCACTACTTCCATACCGCCAATAAATTAGAAGACACGGAAGTGAATGTGGGGGGGGGCTTTGCTGGAAATGCAACTATCCACATGCCAACCTAGTACACAAACTTTGGGATTGCCCTAAAATCAAGAACCTCTGGAATACAGTAGTAGACTTCCATTTAGAAGTTACTAAAATATGAATAGTGAAAGGTCTGACTCCTGTGGATATTTGCAAGCTCCCTTGGGGTTCGAAGATCATCAATGAGGCCAGACCAGTGACTCAGAGGGCTGAGGTGCTGGACGCCTTACCTTGTGTTATGCTGGGGAAGAGGGTTTGGGAATGACCTTGGGTTGTTGGGGTGCCAGCCTGGGGGTCGGAGTAGGGTTGAGCATGCCAGCAGGCAGCTCTCCTCTCCAGAGGGTGGTGAGGGTGGGTTGGTGCCCCCTCATAGTTCCGCTCCCACTGGGTGGCAGTCCGGTGGGCAGTGTAGGTGGGGAGGGGGTGGCAAAAGTATCAGGAGGTGAAAGGGGTGGGTCTGGTGCTAGAGGATGTGATACATGACTCCACATGCATGCACAGGCATGTGCTGGAGCCTCAGAGAAGGGGGTCTGGGGAGAAAATCCATAAAATGCATATGTGTCCCCATCGTCAAATGGCAGGAGGAGGTGACAGGGACCAAATAGCTAGATTAAAAAAAAAAAGATTAGCCATGAGGACTTGAAAATGGATACAGTGCACACCATCTCTGAATGGTTTGATCTCATGAGTAAGACTGCTAATAATGAAAGAAGTAGCCATTTCTTGTTGATCAAGGAAGAATTATTTCATGACATATGGTCACCCTTTCTGCAGAGATTAAAGCAGATCTAGCTAAAAGCCTGAGAAAGGTAAAACAAGAATCAGCTAGATTTCACTTTAATTGCTGTGTATTTTGCATAAAGCAATACATAGGCCATACTCATTAACTTATTAACTTTTGAAATAGCTGAACACAAGTTCTTATTCATCAGCTAAAAAGTCCAGCGTCCAGCACCTCTTATTAAACAAGCATTTGTCAATGCCGAATGTTTGCTTGCTGGCATTAGCATTGGAAGTGCAGGAGTTAGACAGATGCAGAATAGGAATGGCAGTAAAATATTGAACTGATGACAACCCCACCCCCACCCTTCAGAGATGGACATGCATTGGGGTGTGCCTTTGGGTCATCACCCATAACGCTCATGGCATTTCACCTCACCCTACCTTGCAGACACTGACAAGTGTCGAGGTGTGCCTTGGGGTGTTCGGGCTTTACACTCGCCCCATTCCATAAGGAAAGACTCTGAAGTGGGTGCAGTATAGGTGAATGGGGTGAACTTTGGGACTGAAGAGCCCAAGGCACACCTCGATGACTGTCACTGGCTGCAGGGTGGGGGTAGAATGGGGTGAGCATTACTGTCGACAATCCTAAGTCACACCTCTGACGCCTGTCGGTCCCTACAGGGGAAACCCTAATGACCTGGGAGTTTCTTGGTATTTTCACTCCAGGTTTTCAACATGGGCTTTTTGTGACCCCACCTCATGAACAATGACACTATCAGTTCATTAGCCAAAAGGTAATTTTGCACAGCGACTGCACCATTTGGCGACACAGGTGCGAAAACACATTTTGAACAGGATGTGAAAAATAACAGCTGTACTGTTCATGAGGAAGTGTACAAAAATGGCAATGTTGGAAATCTGGAGTGAAAATATGACAAAATTGGTGAAGTCACAAGCGTGCATAGAAGCTGCACAATGCACACCCGTAATGCAATTGTTTGGGGGAATTTTTACACCAGATTTTCAACATAGGCATTTTGGGACCTTCGCTCATGAACAGTGGCACTGTGATTTTCTTAATCTGTCCCGAACGCTGATTTTGCACAGCGACCGCTCCCATTGTGTGCCACAGGTGTGAAAACATGTTTTGGGCAGAATGTGAAAAATGACAGCTGTACTGTTCATAAGGCGGTGTGCAAAAATGACAATGTTGAAAATCTGGAGTACAAATATAAAAAATTGGCGAAGTTATGAGCGTGCGTAAAAACTGCACAATGCACGCTGATAACGCAGTCATTTCTTAGAACTTGTTCACCAAATTTGCAACATGGGCTTTTTGGGTCCTCTTCTTATGAACACTGTCATTGGGATTTTCTTAATCTTTCCTGAACGTTGATTTCACAGAGTAGCCGTGCCATTGTGCGCCAGATGTGCGAAAACATTTCAGACAGGATGTGAAAAATGACAGCTGTACTGTTGATAGGAACATGTGGAAAAATGGCAATGTTGAAAATCTGGAGTAAAAATATTAAAAATTCTCTAACTTACGAGCATGTGTGGGAACCGTGCAACACATGCTTGTAAAACAGTCATCTTTTTTTATTTGTTCACCAAATTTGCAGCATAGGCTTTTTGGGAGCCCACCTCATGAACAGTGACACTGTCATTTCATTAATCAGTCCTGGAAAGTGATTCTGCACAGTGACCTCAAAATCACTTTTCAGGACCGAATAACGACATGACAGTGACTGTGTTCATGAGGTGGGGTCCCAAGAAACCCATGTTGAAAATTTGGTGCCAAAAGCCACAAAAGTGTTGATATATCCACCTAAGTTGAAAATCCCCATTTATGCCATTATACAGCTTACCGGCATTTCTCCAGTTCGCGGTCAGCTTTGAAGAGCACAGACGTGTTCCCACTGCACCGAAAATTGTGGCGCCAACCTCCAGTGGTAAGTATGGGGTGAGGGAGGTGTGGGGAGGTGGGGTGCACAGAGGGTGGGTGCGGATTGGGGAAGGCAGGCACTGCAGACAACGAAAGACCTTTTTTTTTGTTTACAGGTTAAAAAAACCTTTATGAGAAGGTTTTTTACTTTGCAGGTAAATTTGGCATGCTTGGGTGTGCTCCCAGTGTGCAACTTGGGTGTTTTGGGGGGGACTGGGGCCAACGGGGATTAGGTACCCCGTCGGCAAAGAAAATGGGTCTGTGTTTTGGGGGGGCATGATGCCCAGGGGGATTGGGCACCCCCTCGGCAGATAAATTAAACTACAGGGACATCATGCTGACGGTGATTGTGCTCCCCATTGGCAAATGAACTGGGGAGGGGGCATGCCAACTGGGGGATTGGGCACCCCCGATGTCGGCTTTTGCAAGACTGTAAGAGGCAGACGGCAACAGCCTCCACTGCCATGTTTATTGAAATTTTACACCAGGCAAGGCACACCCTGCAATGAGGGGGCGCTCTCTCATTGCAGCACCAAAATTCCTTCAAGTTGGTTGCACTCTTCTGAGCTGCTGTCATAGACAGTGTGCTGATTCACTGGTGCCACAGAGACAAGCCCCAAAAAGCAGTGGCTGCATTTGTGACAACACGGCCACACTTCCACAACCTGCTACTCCAGCAAGCTTTCACAGCATGTTTCTTACACATGCATGCAAGCGAACATAAAAATGGAGTGTTTTCTTGCCCTCTCTCTCTCTCTCTCTCTCTCTCGCAGTCAGCTTTGAGAGGACGGGAGAATTAATGGCAGCATTCAGCTTTTGGAGGGGAGGTGTTACTCACTGAGCTTGGAATAAAACATGGCTGGCATTCAATTTTTAAAATTCTATGGGCACAGTGATTTCTATTGTGAAAGGGCAGGCTGGCATAGGGACTTGTTGTTTCCCAGTCTCTGTTGCCACATAAATTTTCCCCTTGGCAGTGTGTTTGGCCAATCAAAGACCGGGAAATTGCAACCCATTTTCTAAAGTACAATAAAACCTGCAAAAGGCGAATACCAAGTGCAGAGAAATACATATATAATAAAATAAAGTATGGGAAAATGTGTGATATGAGAATTTATTGTACTCCCTAGGTGTGGGATGTTACATAAACCCTGAGGGTGACGCTCGAGGGGTTTCTTAAAGCATCCCACACTGAGGGTGTGCATTAAATTCTTGTATCACACAAGTCCCCATTTTTAATTTTATATAATAAACTGGCCAGCAATTTTTCCCAACCTGACTCCTGTCTGTGTTATACACACACACGCACTGTCACACACACACACACACACACACACACACACACACACACACACACACACACACACGTGCCGGTAAGCTGTATAATGGCATGTTTTGTTTTTTTTGTTCAGTGTTTATTTTATAAATTTAATTTTTCAAATCATAGAGTTTCCGTTCAGTGACTGTGCTCACCTTCTGCTTCAGTTGTGCCGAGTCAGCTGTGGCTCAGTTCCATTGGAGTTGACAATGAGTGCGAGCAATGAGATACAGTTTTTTCCTTTTTTCTTTTAGTCTTTGGTAACTGGTACCTGGGTAAGGTCCACTAGGCACAAGTGCCTGTTTCCAGGGGTGACCTGGGAGCTCTGGGGGGCTTAAGTGACTTGTTCAGAGTGACACAGTACACAAGTGGAGGTTGTGGGAATCAAACACAGGTCTGCTGGATGTACCAAGCTCATTCACGGCTAGTTACACTAACCTCTAGGCTACATCACCAGAGGGATCTAACAGATATTTTATTTAAAAAAATGTATTTATTTCATTTAGTTTTTGCTGACCAGATAAGTGCACAAGAAAAATTCTGCCTATTTTCAGGCACGACCCGGGGGAGGGGGATACAGATGAATGCCAACTGACCTTGAACCAGATGAAGCTGTTGGTGGTATTTTTAGTGAATGAGGGAAATTTGGCCAGCGCATTAGGGAAATTCCCCTCCTCTTTTCGATAAGTACCATGGGATCTTTAACATACACCTGAACTACCACCAGAAGAGGCAGATGGGACCTCAGTTTTAACGTCTCATCTGAAAGACAGCACCTCAGGAGTGCAGTACTCCCCTCATGCTGCACTACAGTGTCAGTATTGGGATATTAATCCAAGTGCCTGGTGTGGGGATAGAACCCACAGTATTCTGATCTCCTGGCTTCAGAGATGAGCGTGCTATGTGCTGAGCCTAAAATGATGACTATGAGAGGACTGTTGCTCTGGTGGTTCCCTGTTACCAGAGATATAGGGTTGCCGAGTTTGTGGAAATGTTCAGCCTGCCCTCAAGGAGATAAAGAGCCAATTAGGGAGTGCCTGCTCTTGAGTGGCAGAGCGTATGTTCACCATAATTACCTGCGGATTATTAGGGCGAATATCAACTGGCTTAACTGTAAGAAAAAATTGATGGTCAGTTATTATAGTACAATAACCTGCATTTGGATGAATACATTTGCAAATGTGCAAAAGCAGTACGAGTACAGAGTGGGAAAATACTGTAAATTGTGGAGGAAGGTAGGAGGGATACACTTGAGCAAAAGAAGACCAAGGGAGAGCCGTAACTGGAGAGTGGTGGAATGGCAGCATATGATGGGGGGTCAGCAAGAATTGCAGGGGAGTGTTGTGAAGTCCTGAAGGAGAAACTTGATGAGGAAGGGGAAGAGGCAGAGTGGGTGGACAGAGGAGGAGAGGGCAAGAATTTAGGGAAGTGAAGGCAGCTTGATCAGCAGTAGATTTCCTTGGAAGGAAGGAAAGGGAACTAGAGTCAATATTGAAAAGTGAGTATGAGGAGATTGGGGGTGAAAGGAGAGAGGAAAGGCATGATAGAGAGGAGTCGAGCCAGAATTTGGAGATAAAGGAGGCATAGTGGGTGAGGCAATGGGCATCAATGGAGGGGGGATGGAGTACATGGAGCAGAGGTGGGTGTGATGGGGACAGTCCGGGGCAAAGTGGCAGAAAGAATGAAGCAGGGGATCCAGTCTGGCTTAGGTGGACCTGGGAACTGTGCTGTAAATTATGTCACAATAGACCCTCTAGGCTACACCCTTTACCGTCTTTGCATACCCTTGATGGGACAATCCTAGAGGACACCTCCTCATTCAGATACCTTGGGGTATGGTTGGACCAACACCTCAACTTCTCTGGCCACATTGACGCCATCCTGAAAAAACTGCGCCCCAAGCGTGGTGCATTATTCAGGAACCATAGTTGCATCCTTCCTACAGCACAGCGTGGACTGGTCCAGAAGATGATCCTCCCCACTTTTGACTACTGTCATGTAGTCTGTGGTGCTGTTTCCAATTCCTCCCTAACCAGATTGGACACTCTTTAACTCTTTCTGTCGATATGCCCTTGTTGCTCCATCATGCATGCCTCTACCACACCATCTCCCTTCCCCCGCTTGCCAACAGCTGCCTCACTCATTGTGCAGACTCGCTTCTATATTTTGGTTAGGAGAACTTCCCTCTTACCTCTCATGCTCTTGCACTTTGTTGGTCCCCTGTCTAACCACTCTCATCGATCAGTCAGGCTTTACCCATCGTTTCCCGCAAATCTGGAACTCCGTCCACTACAGCACTCTTTCTCCGCCCTTGCCTCTGCCTTACATAACTTTTTCTCATCTAACTGCTCCTGCTTTAACTCTCCATAACTGTTCTCCTATGCCTCTGCTCCTCTCCGTGACTCACACCACCTATTAACCCTTCCACTGCCCAAGCCTGTTTCTCAGCATGCTCTCCTCTCCCTTCACCGCTATGTACTACGTTCCTCAGATTTGCCACTTGTAATTAAATGCATATTCCACAGCTATGATATATTTAATTGTATGTGATATCACAAATGTGATTGTATGATTATTTATGACATTTTTCTAACTGTATGTCTTATTACAAATGTAATTGAATGCTTACTTTCTCAGATATGTTAAATGTTAAACTGTATGTCTAATTTTCATCATCTAATTTCGTACAGGGAGACGAGCAACTTGCTGTTCAGTGTGCCTTCCTAGTGAAACATTTCAATAAGTAAAAAGGAATAAATAAATAATAGTTAAAGATAGGTAAGGATCATCTTTGAGACAACTTCTCAGTTGTCAGGAAGTGAGACGCATGCTTCATTCCTGTTGGGCACACCGTGTTTAGGGTGGCGGTTCTGGTGATGGCATTCACATGCACGGAGAAATAAAGATGGCAGTCCAGGCAGACCTTCAGGTATTTAAAGGAAGAGGATTTGGGGATGTATTAGAAGGGGAATCACAAGCAGATGGGGGAGGTAATGATTCCACTGTACAAGACCCTGGTGAGACCTCACCTTGAATACTGTGTACAGTTCTGGAGGCCAGACCTTTGAAAGCACATTGACAAAATAGAGACGGTGCAGATGAGGGCAACCAAAATGGTGAACAGCTTACATCACAGACTTTAGGAGGAGAGAAAGTTAGGGACCTAAATGTGTACACGCTGGAACAGAGGAGGGAGAGAGGTGACATGATAGAAACATGCAAGTACCTTATGGCATAAAGAAGGTGATGTGGCAGGGTGATATTTCTGGCCCTATGAATCCTCCTAGGTTAGGTTAGATGAAGCAGCCCCCCCCCCCTTTTTCTCTTCTCTTTCCTATAAGCTGCTTTCCTTGCAAACTGACCACCTGCAACACTTCTCTTTCCTTTTTTAATGCTGCAAGTTGAGAGGCTAGCTGTACAATCGAAGAGATTCAATTGATCGTGAGGCCTGTTTCTGCTGACTTTTCGTATGTTTGTATGTTCATATGTAATGCTGCTCTTCTCATTTTTTCCCTCCCCTGTAAGGTGCACTGTGTATAAGAAATACATTACAAGGTTTAAGCGAATATAAGGTATAAAGTGCATTAAGCAAAAAGTGCATAGTCAAACGAGTATAAAGTGCAATGTGCTAAGGTACACGTTCTAAAGTGCTATGTGCCTCAAAATGTGCCACAGAAGTGTAATTCCTGTCATTAATATGGTTAATATAGTGTCATACGCTGTCCAGGTTTTATTTGTGAAAGTGATGGTATAAAGACAACATACATTGCCCCACAGTATGCCCTGTATTTCTGAGAGCCAGAGATTTAGTGGAAGTCACACATATTGAAATAATATTCTCCATTTCTGTAAAATCCCTAGGAACGCATGTTTTCTCTTGAACTGTATTACTGGGAGCTCGGGGTCTGCTGGAAGCCACCCCCTTTAAAGTAACATGTGGTGTGTGGCTTGTGAGGGTTTTTATCTGTTTTCTGCCCAGAGCTTGCATAGTTGCTCTGTTTGCTGTGATTTTTTTTTAATCAGATCCTCCCAGCTAGATTTTTTTCTGCTGTGTGCCTACAAATGAATCAACAGGTGGTTTTGTACATTTTGGTCCCTTTTGGCCCTTGGATGCCCATAGGACATCAAACCACAGCTACAGGTGACAAGAAAAGCCACTGCCACACTGCGCAACTCACCAGCTCATTTCGGCTGCACTTCAGCTTCCTCGCAGGCCTCCGAAAAGGTAAAAAGAGAAGCTGAAAATTCAAAAAGATTCTAAAGCTAGACGCATAAAAGACAGAGCACCAAGGGAGGTATGTAAGAAAGGTGCACACTCACCTCCTCCCCTCAGCATCTCAGTATCCCAGCCCTCCTCAGTTTACTTAAGTCCCGGTGTGGCAGCTGTCTGTTTCCGCATCATCCATGGACCGGTTAGCAGGAGTGGAACGGTTACTGCGGCTGGAACTTGTGACGGTGACGGCCCTGCAGGTGATCTTAGGCTGTTTAAATTGGGGGCTGTGTTGGTAACACTGCTGTCGATGGGGTCTCCTGTTTCTCCGGGGTGGGCTGCTGTAGTCACGACTGTACCGATCATTTCCCCAGCTGTTTCTGCCTGTTCTGGTGTCGTTCGGTCACAGGTCGCTGTCGGGAGGGGTCACTGGGTGTTCGGCTTTGGCTGTTACTAGGGGCCACAGGTGGGGCTTCGCAATGGGACATGGGGTATGGGGATACTACTGTCACATGAAGCTGCCCTTTTGTGAATTGGTAACTCCGCCAAGTGTCATTAAACAGCACTGCCACACCTGACCGTATGAGGTGTATTTGTTCCTATGGGTGTCCCTCTCTGTGGTCTGTTGGGGCAGGGTATAGTCCCACAGCGACACAGCCCCTCACCCCCAAACTTGTGTCATTCTCTATCCAGCCCGTACCCTTTTGTCAGCATACTGTATAGACTGAACTGGAGGTTTGTTTGTTGAACCGGATTTGAGGGCAAGATACGTTCCATTGCTGGCGCTCACCGACACAACACAATCATTTTTTTTTCTTTTATTATAAAAATGGCCCTCGGTTCTCTTTTTATTATGATAAGTGCATCGTGTCACTGCTGGGGTGAGTGGCGAGAGAGAGAGAGAGAGAGAGAGAGAGCATACCATTAAGTTTTGTGAGATTTAATTGTTGCTCAGTAGGTGTCAGTGTGCTGTGTTGTGTTTGTTGGGAGATGGAGTAACGGCACAGTGTGGAGATGAAAGCGAGCTCCATCACTGTACTGCTGTCCATGGTGGGAGAGGAGAGACTCCTGTTGTACGTGTGTGTGTATACGGGGTTTGCTTGTCCTGACTGTTTATTTATTCATCACTATCATAAACCAGACTGCAGTGGCTCTTTCCTTTCAAGTGAAAGCCACTGTAGCCAAGATGCTGTCATCCAGAGCTTGCCCATCCATTGGTGCAACCCAGACATGCCCGCTCCAGCAAGCACTACATTGGCCAGGTCACGCACACACCTCCAAGAGTCACATTGTCGCAAGATGTTTCTTGCGCATGCGCGCAAGCAAACATAAAAATCACACTGCTCACATGTATTTGTAGAATTTGTGTCAAGTTTTATTGCAGGTGCCCAGGTAAAAACACAGTGCCTTCCTGGTGCATTTCGGAGTTTGAAAACTCCTTTATCAAAGAATCATCCTTTGATAAAGGACAGTTTTCAAGTCCGAAACATATCAGGAAGGGGTTGTGTTTTTACCTGGGTACCTGCAATAAAGCTTGGCATGAATTCTACAAATATATGTTAGCAGTGTGATTTTTTTAATAAGAGGTGGCAAGTGCTGGACATTTCTACTACTGTGTATCTTTTCGTTATTCAATAACACTCCATTCCTAGTCTGGATTCTCTATGTAAGTATTTTTCATAAATCCTTATTGTATGTATATATCACCTGTATTTAATCGTAATTTTGTGTTGTGAAATTTTGCATAGTTAAATAAAAACCATAATGAGAAAAAGTATATTATTCGCTCCCAAAAATGCATAAGCGCCTGATAGCCTCACCTGGTAGGCCAATTATTGTACGTATTTGCTCCATTTTGGAGCCACTTGCCACATACTTTGATTACCGCATAAAAGATTTGGCTAAACAATCAAAATAATTTTTAAATGGCTCCACTGATTTCATCAACCTAGTAGAAGAAGTAGATTTTACAGACAAGGCGCAGTCTGGATTATTATTGTATACAGTAGATATAAAAGACCTATATACCTCTATTCCCTACGTGGCCGGACTAGTGGCACTGGGCATTCCCTTGGAAGAAAGATTGGTAATGAGACTGGTTAACATTATGTTATTAAAACTGGTAGAGCAAATACTGAAGTATAATCACACATATGTTCAACAGAGTCGGGCAACCATGGGCTCACCCATGGCACCATCATATGCTAATCTGACTACGACACAGTTTGAAGAGAAATGTGTTTTCAATCAGAAGTAAACCTCTTCCACATCAACATATTGGTGTGAAAGAGACTTATGGATTATATTTTTATTTGAACTGAGACTATAGAAGAATTACAGAAGTTTTTAGATTGTTTTATTTTATTTATTTATTTAGTGATTTAGAAAAGACCTTTAAGTGCAAGCTCTTTTACAAAGGTTGAACATCATAGATTGCAAAACAAAGTACAGTAGGAGAAAGCAAAGGTACATTACAATGAACAATATAGCTTGAATTCAGAACTTACAGAATAACTCAAAACATAGGTACAAGTTAAATAACAAGAAAACACTTTATGAGGGTGGGGGATAAGTAGCCACAAAGTGCCTTGTCAGTAGCTCAGAGGATGGGGATAACTGTCTGAGGGGTGAAAGAAGGGAGGTACGAGAGAGAGAGAGAGTACTGCTGTGGAGGTGAGAGGGTGGGAGAAGAGGGACGATAAGGTATAGGGAGAAATGGTGGGGTGGGGTGGGGGGAGGCTGAGCGAAGAGGACATGCTAGAGTAAAATGGTGGTATGTGAGGGGGCATAGTCAGGCAGCCAGCATTAGTAGTGACTGTTTGGGAAACTCATGGGACTGTGAGATGGGGGAAGGGGTGGCAGGTGCCGAAGGAGCATGATGCAAACTGATTGCTGGGGCAAGTCATGAGAAGGGACAGAGGGAGGGGGTACCTGAGGCCTGCCTAGTGCTTGCTGGGTGGCAAAGAGAGCAGGTTGGCTGGACTCAGGGGCAGGTGCACTTAGAGAGTGTTATTAGGTACTGTTTGAGGTCAGTTTTGAATTGTGCCAGGCTACTGGTGGCCAAGGGGGTCCCAGGAAGTTCATTCATCCATAAGGGGGCCCAGTAGACAATTGCACATTGCCCAAGTGAGGTGTGATGGAAGGGTATCGCCAAGGCCCCTCTAGTCCTCCTGCTGGTGACCTATAATGAGTTGGCCACCTTGATCAAACTGCCTATACAAGGGTATGTTTTACCCAATAGAGCCTTCTTCCCTAGGATGCAAGTCTGGAATTTGATCCTGTTTCTTAATGAAAGCTAATTTGCATAGTCATACACAGTACATGTGTGAGTGCCACGCTCAGAATCCAGGGTGAGTCTGCAGGCTTTGTTAAGTGCAGTCTGAACCCTCTTGAGTGCTGTATCCATTGCCACCTCATAGACCACTAGTCCATAGTCAATAGTAGATATAATTGAGCTGTGAACTGAGAGGCGGAGGGCCCCCAGTGAGAGGTATTGCCTGTGCCTGTGCCTGTACAGGACACCAATCTTGATATTAACTGTCTTGACCAGAAAGCCAATATGTTGTGCAAACATGAGGGTGTCATCTATTATGACCCCCAGATACTTGAACAAGTGAACTTGTTCCAGTGGCTCACTGCATGAGTTGGACTTGATGACGGGGTGGTGCTTATTTTTGTTGTGGGGGCTGGACATTTATTTATTAATTTATTATTTATTAAATTTTGGTGACTGGGTAGGCCCACTGAGCCCCGAAGGTCCCTTTTTCAGGGGCGACCCGGGATAACGTACAAGTTAAGAGACAGAACAAGGACAGGAAGAGCTTATGAAAACATTTTCTGTTGCATCATGGGGTAATTACAGGAGGACAGTGGATACAGGCATGGTTATCATCATGACACTGATTCAACTAGATTTACTTTACATATTTTGTTATTCAGGAGGTAGCTTGTGGCCATAGGTGGAACAGACAATTTGAGGCAGGTAGTAGGTAGGCTCCACTAGGAAAAGGCATGGTGGGGAGGAGGGGCGTACCATAGAAGCCTTATGTATCATGGCAGTGGCATGCAGTTGAGGTCATCATATAGGACTTGAGCGTGGTGCGGAAGTTCATGAGTGAGGAGGAGGTCTGGACAAGGTGGGGGAGCTTATTCCATTGACGGGGTGCTTGGGAGGAAAAGGATCTGCCGCCAGCATTTGTCCTTACCCTAGGGACTTCTAATAGTGTTCTTTCTGATGTCCTTAAGTCCCTTGGGTTATGTTTGAGGATTACAGTCCTGGCTATACTAAGTGGAACGTGGGGTTTGAGGAGCTTGTAGGCCTGGACAAGCAAAGGGTATTGGAGGCGAGCAACAAATGTGAGCCATCTGAACTGGGCCAGAGTGCCGCAGTGGCAACGTCTCGGGTGGTCTGAGGTGGCAAAGCAAGCAATCTTGTTATATAGAGTTTGCATCCTGGTTATCTCTTGCTTGGCCATGCCATGTATTATCAGAGCCGCAAAGGTCAGGTTAGATAGGAGGATACTAGTTGCAATGGAGAGCCTGGCCTCTGGGATGAGCTGGTCCCTGAGTCGGTACAAGGTGCCGAGTTTGTAGTGTAGGGTCCTAGTGATCTTGTTCACATGTTCCTTATTTGTGAGATTCTGGTCTAGTGTGAGGCCTAAGTATTTAAGGGAGGGGACTACATTGATGGCTTTGCCAGAGAGTGTTGTTATACTGAGGGATGAGGACCTGTCAAGTCCCAGGGATCTTGGCCTGAATAGGATTGCCTTGGTCTTATCAGCATTAAGTACCATTCTGTTCTCACATAGCCAAGTTTCAAGGTATGTGAGATCCTTTTGGAGGAGAGGGCCAAGTGAAGCCACAGTCTCGTAGGGGCGGGAAGATAACAGTATCACCAGCATATTGAATGACCAAGCTCTTCCCACAGTATGTACTTAGGTCATTGGTAAACAGGGAAAATAGGAGGGGGCCAAGTATTGACCCCTGAGGCACTCCCTGTTTTAGGGGTAGCAGGTCAGATGTGACCCCTTTCCATGTGACCCTCTGTGACCGGCCTGATAAGTAGCTCCTGAGCCACTTAAGGGCATGATTGTCTAGGCCATTTCACAGCTTCTGTGGCAGCAAGTTGTGGTCAATGAGGTCGAATGCCTTGGATAAGTCTATGAAGACTGCGCCAGTGGGTATCCCTTTGTCCATTGCCCTGAGCACTTCATCGGAGAAGTTAATGAGGGCAGTGTCAATACCATGGTTTGTTCTGAATCCATGTTGGGAGGGGGCCAGGAGCTGATGGGCTTCCAGGTAGTCTCTGAGTTGATTGTAGATTACCCTTTCTTGCACCTTAGCGAGTCTGCAGAGGAGGAAGATTGGCCTATAGTTGTTTAGTTTTTCCCTGAGTCCCCCTTTGTGGATAGGTGCAACATTGGCAAGCTTCCACTGGTCAGGGACTGCTCCTTCCCTCAGTGATCTGTTGAGGAGCATGGTTATGGGCCAGGATAAGGAGGTAGCTCCTAGCCTGAGTAGCCGAGGGTTGATACCATCTGGTCCTCCAGACCCTTTGGATTTTAGGTTCCTAAGGAGGGTTAGGACTTCAATACATTTGGTCAGTCTTAGGTGAAAAAGGGGTCATTCCAAGTGAGGTGATTCATCTGTGCTTGGTGGTAAGGTCAGGGGATCTTGGCCAGTCTTGTAGACCGTGAGATCTGAGAAGTGCCTGTTAAGGGCAACTGATATATGAGAGGAGTCAGTTGTGAGCTGTCCGTTGATCACCATGGGGCAGGATTCAGGCTTTTTGCTGCCTTTGATCAAATCATTAATATGATTCCAGAATTGCTTAGGGTTGCCTAGGCTTGTTTTCTGGAGGTGTGTCCCTCTTAGCAAGTTTTATGGCTCGCTTGGCTTTGTTTCTTATGGCTTTGTATTTCGCCAGATCGCCTGGTGAGGAGGAGAGCCTAAACTTTTTCCAGGCTTTTTGCCTGAGTAGTCATTAGGGTTTTGAGGGAAGGAGAGATCCACTTGTAGCAGCTGCTTTTAGCCCTCAGTCTCTTCATAGGAGCGAAGAGGTTGGCAGCTGTGGTTAGTTTGTCCTGGAAGTATTGCAAGGCCAAGGTAAGAGTTGGGAGGAGATTTATAGGGTTCCAGTCCCGGTTACTTAGGTAGTGATTGTATTGTAATTCTGAGAATTTGGAGAGAAGTCCCGGATGGAGAGAATTCTTGGTTGGATCTTGGGTGGTCTATTTTTCCATATACAGAAGATCGGGGAATGGTCACTCAAGGAGTCTGCCATTGTGCCCACACTCTGTATATTAGTGGGGTTGGAAACCAGAGCCCAGTCCAGGGTGGTGTGGTTCCCAGTTTTGTAATTCAGTCTGGTCAGTTCAGAGATGACCTGCATCAGACCTACTTCTTGGGTTAGGGACGACGAGGCATGACTGGGGTCCTGGGCCTAGTTTATGTTGAAGTCACCCAGGATAAGTTTCTTCATTGATACCTTGATTGCCATAGTGTTTGTGATGGCTTCAAGGGATTGAAGGGCTGATTTTGGTGGGTGGTAGACACAACCAGTTGTTAGTTGTTTGGCGTGTCCTAGGGTTATCCCAAATGTATTTACTGTCACCCTCAGCAGGAAGATTAGTCAGCAGGGGTAACAGTGTCATGGAGAGGTTGTCCTTTGTATAGATTAGAACCCCACCCCCTTTTTTGGATTCTCTGTCCTTGCGGTAGCTATTTTATCCCAGGACTTTTATCTCATGATACCGGATGTGGAGTTTTAACCAGGTTTCCGAGGTGGCTAGTACATCCAGTTTGTAGAGGTCCAGCCAGGCTTGGACTTCATTTATTTTTGGTCTGAGGCCACATATGTTCATGTGTGCTATCTTTTGTCCCTTGGTGGACGCCCAGTGAGGGTCCTGGGGGGATGCTTCCTAAGTATTGGGTATGTGAGCCTGGGTTGGGGTGAATGTCTCCTGACTGGAGTAGTAGCTCAAGTAATAGCCTGAGTAATTTAGTGCAGGGTGTTGGGATGAGGTGCCTTCAATGCGTTCTGCTCATGTAGTAGAGCAGGTCATAGCTTAAGGCCCTTTTAAACCATCTCATGCTCCGTTATGAAAGTAGTTATGCTTGAGATAGGGTGGCTGCTATGAAAGTCATGTGGGGGGGACATTGTGTAGATTGCTCACTGGTTCTGGATGGCATGGGTCAATAAGCCTGTCCACCCAGAGGAGGGTCAGTGAGTAGGTTATGGCAAGGAGTATGCCCCTATTAGAGAGGGGGGCACCTCGGTTTAGGGCACTCCGAGGTGGTAGGGAGGAAGCGTGTGCTTGGTGAGGCATAACTGAATGAAGTTTTAGCTGGTAAAGGCAAGCTGAGAGAGGCAGGCAGGTCTGGGTGAGGGGGAGTGAGCTGGACTTGACGAGGGGGCTGGCAACTGTGTAATCAGATAGAAAAGAATCAACAGGGATGGGTAGGTAACAGTTAACTATTTAGGTGAAGTGGAGGAGTTTGGGATGCCTCTAGTGGCAGGACAGTATAGCCTGCCAATGGGAAAGTCGGCTGATAGGTTTCACAACCCACGCGACCGCCACTGTAAGTTTCACTGATGACCAAGGGTGGTGGTGGGAGCGGTGGGGCAGCCAGTGCAGCCGGCGGGGCTAGTGCTTTATGCTGATGGTGCAAGCATGGACATTAGCAAGGCCTTGGTCTTCTTGTAGTTTAGTAGCAACTTATGACTACAGAACCAGTCCTCAAGTTTGGAGAAGAGGTTCTGCAGCTCAGATTGTAGGACAGTCTGAGATGTGCTGCTGCTCAGGAGCACAGCATCATCTGCACACAGTATGAGTTTGGTGTCGCATGCTGTGGAAAGGTCATTTAAGAAAAGGCTGAAGAGTAGGGGCCCCAGTATTATCCCTTGGGTACCCCAATGATACCTGTGTTGTGCTGGACACTGTTTGCCCAATTGCTTGCAGAAATGTATACTTTGTTTTTACAATTAACATTTACATGGCATGAAAATTAGATTACATTTTTAGATTTACTAATATGTAAGGGACAAAATGGATCGAGGTAAAAATCTTTATTTTTTTTTTCTCAATAATGAGTGTGCACTTGGTAGTGGTGCCCTAAAACCAAACAAGATCCTATTAGATACAGGTTTCGGCACTCACAATCTCACAAAATGGGATGCAATAGTGATAAAAACTTAAAGTTCATTTATTCACAAAGAAAATCCACCATCATCCTGCCTGACGCATTTCAGACACTCAGCCTTTGACCAAGGACCTGAGTGGCTGAAAATCATCAAAACGGAGGATTAGTCTGAAACGTATTTATTTATTTAGTTAGTTTTCATTGACTGGGTAAGTGCACTAGATAAATTCTGCCTATTTTCAGGCACAACCCAGGGGAGGGGGATACAGATGAATGTCAACTGACCTTGAACCGGACCAAGCTGTTGGTGGTATTTTCCTAATGAATGGGGGAATTTGGCCAGGACACTGGGGAAACTTCCCCTACTCTTATCGAGAAGTACCATGGGATCTTTAACATCCACCTGAATTACCACCAGAACAGGCAGATGGACCTCGATTTAAAGTCTCATCCAATATACAGGTCAACAAAAATCTACAGGAAAGAAACAAAAATATTATTTTGGAAGCAACCCATTTTCATCCAAAACATATCATAGAGTAACACTTTGTGAGAAGATTATGGCAGAGCAAAACCTCAATTAGTGGGGTGTTGTGTAGAAAGGGCATGTGACAGGAACTTATTGATACAGACACTAGAGGAAACAGATAATATGAAAAGGGGAGACTTGTTGAAAAAGGCAGAGGGAGGTGAGAGGAACCTAAGGACATGACTGTATTACTACTTCCCGAACTCACAGCCATCTTGGAAACAGAAAGGTTGGACTGGGTGGCTGTAACAGAAACATGGTTCACAGAATACCATGGACAGGATATGTCCATTCCCAGTTACAATCTGTTCAGGAAAAATAGGCAAGGCAAAAAGGGGTGGGGGGCACAGCCATTTACATTCAGGAGGAAATAAAAGCCACAGAAGCAAAAGAGCAACCTGGGGAATTTGAGTTACTGAGGCTAACAGTAGGCACAGGCAAGGGGAAACTTTAGGGATTAGGGTTTGATTTGGGAGAGAATATTGTCTCTTCCCCTTGTCATTCCTTTCATTCTGGGAAAAAAACACATACATATAACTAAGTTACAATGTTTCTACTGTAATGCTAGGAGCTTATCCAGCAAACTAGATGAATTTAAGGCTATATTCACTACTGGGAATATTGATATTTTGTTCATTACAGAAACTTGGGGAGACGATAAATCTAGTTGGGAGGCCTCCTTACTGAGATATACATTATATAAACAAAGTTGACAGAATAGGAGAGGAGGTGGTGTTGCTATTTTTCTTCATAATACTTTATAGGTAATTGATATTTTACATAAAATTAAAGCCCCCATTAGTGCAACTGAATCCTTATGGATCAAATTAATGTTTAATACCTCTTGATACATTATTCTTGTGGTTTGTTATCATCCCCCTAGTACCCCTAATGAGGGTTTGAATGAAATCATTAAGGAGACAGAGACAGCATGCTGACTGGGAAATATTATTCTCACTGACGACTTTAATTTGAGTAATATTGACTTGACTAACTTAGTGGCTGCATCTAATTCTGGGAAAAATCTTATTGATATGTGTCAACAATGCAATTTGATTCAAGGAGTAAATAAACCAACTCAGGGAAATAATCTTTTAGATTTAGTATTTTACAGTAATTCTGTTATTGTTAATAATCTTTCAATCCAGTCTCCCATCGGTAACAGTGATCATAGTTCCATCACTTTTGGTATTTCACAGGATGTTTCTGTAACCTCTAATAGTTCTACAATTTATCTGAATGAAAGGGCTGATATCCCAAGTATCCTGATGTCAGTGGCTCAGTAGGTAGCACACTCGCCTCTGAGGCTGGGAGATCAGAGGGCTGTGGGTTCAGTTCCCATATCTGGCACTTGGCTCAATATCCCAGTACTGACACTGTAGTGCAGCATGAGAGGGGTGCTACACTTTTGAGATGTTATCTTTCAGATGAGACATGAAACCGAGGTCCCATCTGCCTGGATTGGTGATAGTTCAGGTGGATGTTAAAGATCCCATGGCACTTGTCGAAACAGTAGGGGAATTTTATTGAGAAAAGGTGGGCTTCATTACAAAAACATTCACAAAATGACAAAGATAAACAGTAAACAAAAAAGAAAAGGAAGGATACAAAAAATCAAGTCAAATTCCAAGAATCACAGTTAATCCAATAATGAAGAAATTGCAGTCTAGAATATCTAGAAAAATCAAACTTTTTCAAGGTAGTTACAGCATTTCAAGAATTCATTACAATTTCCAAAATAGGGATCCATTTTGGCGCAAAACTAGCAAACATCTAGCTTGCCATAAAAAATAACGCATAAAACATAATACAACATATATAGTTTCAGAGTGATATTTAGTAAGTAAAACTGAATGCGTCCCAAGCATAATATCAGCATAAGACAGCTCAGTAAAAAGAGTCTCTTTCCAGAGAACAGCAATAGTAGACCAAAAATCAGAGGCAAATGCACAATCATGAAATAAATGAGCCTGAGATTCTATAATTGAAATACAGGAATCCCTAGGACAGTATCTATCACACAGAATTTTATGTTTGTGATTCTCCTTAACACTAAGTCTACCGTAATTACCGAGCTAGACCATATCTCACACATAAGGGGGGGGGGGTCTAGGATTCAAAAGTTGCTTCAGAATCCAAGACTGACAAGCAGGCGGACAGGATGAAAAGTCAACAAGATCTAAAGCCTCTCGTCTCCAAATGTGAGCATATACAGTCTTCCTATTTAGTGTAGAAAAATCACCAGGCTTTAACCCCCAGACCATGGCAAGTTTCACGACCTCCACACCAAAAGGTGGAAGGCCTGAAAGCTTAGCCACAAATCTCCTGTTGCCTTGTTCCCAGGGAGTGAGACAAGGCAGAAGCCAGGAGCAAAGAAAGGGTTTCCAACCCTTATTACCTGGTTTTAAGGCACAACCCAAATTATAACTAAAAAAAATACTATAAAAAAGCTACGGTGTACCATCCCAATCCCCCTCACTAGGAGGCTGATAAGTGAAACCTCGTTTGATGGATTCAACCTAGAACCCCAAAGACCGTGAAAGAAACACTATATAATCTGGTAAATAAAGACATGGGGGACATAACAAAGGTACAAGAAAATGGGGACCATCAAGGTTTTCAATAAATAAACTCTTTTTTTTCCCCAATCAGCTGCTGCCGCCACCCAGCTAAAAGCCTATCATCCCTCCCTAATGCCCCAGACCAGTTCAACAGTGGTAAATCTCCAGACCCAAACCAGAGACTAAGAATCCTAATGGGCTCAGAGGAGAGCCGGACGCCAGCAAAGGCGCTGGACTCAGGAAGAGTAGGGGAACCCAACGGGAGCCCAACACTCTTTAAAAAATTAATCCGGGATCCTGCCAGTAAGGAATACCAATGGAACACATCAAGCACTGCCTGCTCATCTGAATGAGATGCCATGGTCAGAACTAAATCGTCAGCGTAGGCCAGTATTTTGATGGGAGGGAGGCCAGAAGGCCCTTGTAACCCAAAGATCCCTGGGCAATGAAGGATTGCCCTTATCAAAATATCAATACCAAAGGCATATAAGAGGGGACTCAAAGGACACCCCTGATGCACCCCCCTTTTTACCAAGACCAGATGTCCTAACCAGCCATTAACATTAGGGAGGATCACAGCCTAAAAATAAAGAGCACGAATCCAATCAATAAATTTGGAAGGAAATCCAAATGCAGCTAAAACCGAAAGCAAATATGTATGGGAAACTCTATCAAAGGCTTTCTCCTGGTCAATAGCCAACACCCAACCCTGAACATGATTCAGGTCCCCAAGGGCAAATAGTTCAAGTAATAAAATCAAATTATCAGATTGGCACCTACCAGGGATGCCACACGTCTGGACAGGACTAAGTAGCCGAGATACCCTAACAAATCTAGTGAGCAAAATTTTTGCCACAAGTTTGCTATCCACTTTAAGTAAACTCAATGGTCTCTAATTATTGATGTCCGAAGCCTCCCCTTTCTTATGAATGAGGACCAAGATTGCCTCTTTCATGGACTTCGAAAAGGAGGCTCTAGACAACATGTCATTAAACAAAAGAGTTAAAGCAGGAACCAAATCAGTGCGGAACGTAGAATAAAATCCTGCCGTGAGGCTATCAGAGCCAGGAGCAGAATCTCGTTTTAAATAAATGATAGCCTGTAATACTTCCTCCTCAGCAATAGGAGCGGAGAGCATCTCACATTCTGCTGAAGAGAGGGAGGGCAAAGATAATGAGTCAAAAAAAAGCTCATCAGCAGTGACGGGAGATTCAGTCCCAAACATGCCAGAAACAAAACGTTCAACAAACTGGAGCAGGGCCTCTGGGGAACTAACTAGATCTCCCGAGGGGGATACCAGGTTATAAATAACCTGAGAGTCCACCCTATTCTGACAGTCTTTAAAAGGGTCGAAGCCCCCCTTAGTGAGTTTAGTCCCAAAGCGGGCTTCGTATCCCAAAGATTTAGCCCTGTCATACTGTAACGCCTTCATCTGATCACGCAAAACAGAAATCTGTGAACTATAATCATGATGATTTTCCTCGAACAGAGAAATCAAATTCTGCAATTGTTGACGTAAGGCCAAGTACTTCTTATATTGACAGGTGTGAGCCTCAGCGGCTTTCTGTTGGAAAACCTTCCTCCAACCAGCCTTAGTGTCCTCCCACCATTCTAAAATATCCTCATAAATGTCAGCAACAGACAGTCATGCTACCCAGTCACACTTCCACAATTTTTGAGCTTTGGGATCATCCAGAATGGAGTCATTAAGTCTCCACTTGTTCTTTTTACACTGAGGAACATCAGACCAGGACAACACAACCTTTAAGGCTACATGGTCCGAGAATTCACTAACTGAAGTCCGACAATCTCGAACAGTAAGCATATGAGAAAGAAAGACAAAATCAATCCTAGTTCGACAAGTACCCTGAAAATAAATATATCCACCTCGGGGGTGACAAACCCTATAGGCATCCTGGAGATTAGCAGTCGATAAAACATTCTTCAAAGTCACAGAATCACTAAACAATTTGGTCATCTGAAGTCCCCAATCAGACTGATGGAGACCACAATTAAAATCCCCAGCCCAAATGATCAGTCTAGAAGTATGTAAAAATGGTTGAATAGATCAAAAAATAGCAGACGCAAGGCTTTAGTCTGAGGGGCATATACCACAATTAACCGAAATCGTTCAGAGTGAAAGGAGAGGTCAAGCAGCAGTGCACGACCTGGAAAAATATCCAACAATCAAGATACCCGAAGGGCAGAATTAGAAAACAAAATACCAACCCCATCACACTTATCAACCCCAGAGGACCAAAAAGAAGGCCTCTGAAACCAACCACGAGAAGCTTGCTGAAGCTCATTATTAGTTTTTAAACGGGTATCCACTAAACAAGTGATGTCACAATGCATCTCTTGTACAGAGAGCAGAACACCACCAAGTTTGTTCTTTCCCTTAATGCTGTTAACATTAAAGGAGAGAATGGACAAAGAATCCATATCTAAGATTAGGGTGATTTACCGCGTCGACTCTGTCTCGTCCGTTTAGCAATGGGATCGACTTCTCCACCCCATCCGTATCAGTATTAAACACAAGGGAGGAGGTATCTGATTCATCATCCCCAGAATCCCTATCAGTAATATCAGGAGCTAGAATCACAAATTTATTACCAGAAGCCCAGGACCGGAACCCAGGGGCCCTACCCTTACCAGAAACAGTCAGTCCCTTCCTGGTCCTTTTTTTTGGAACAGTAAAAGGGGAGTCCTGTTCCGGGACAGGCAAAGCCATCGGGGGGGGAGGCATAACCAGAGGAGAAGCAGTGTCGGGGAAACCAAAAGAAGGCCCTCTGGGGCCACCAGAGAAGCAGGCTCAGTTAACAGAGAGTCATCCTGAGGGGCTGAAGCAGGAGCCTCCCCAACTGCATGCTCTATAACAGGATTAGCCGTGGCCAAAGAGGGAAGGGGGAGAGCCTTAGAACCAGAACAAGAAGGACTCTCAGCTGACTTTAGTACCAGCTGTTGTTGAGCAAAGTTAATGAGGCCCACATGGGAGGGACAATCATCCCAGTTATGTGAGGCCCAAGGACAACGACCATAAGCATGACCAGTGTTTTCACAGAGGTTACACTTGAAAAGGTTCAAACAAGCACTGGAGGAATGGCCAAAATCCAAACAATGGCTGCATTTAAGTGTATCACAAGCAGAGCTAAAATGGGTCCGAGATCCACATTTAAAACAAGACCTAGGCTGCCCTGCATAAAAAAATCAACCCCTTATCTTTTCTAAGGAAAAAAAAATTAGGCAAGTGAGCTGGACCAGAGTCCGAGGAAAACAACTTAACCTGAACTTTCCATCCCCCATCCCAAATCTGTTCACTATCTAAAGTTGGAGTGGGTTTATTCAAAACCTCACATCTCTGTCGGAGCCAAAATAAAATGTCCTCCACATTGACACCTTCGTTTTAAACATAATAGTGATAGTCTCACGGTAGGTTTCGTTAAAGGGAGAACATGAAAGGGGGCCCAAAGGGGGAAAGATTTAAATTTAGCATATTGGACCCAAAAACGGTCCAAATGAGAAACATGTTTAAAGCTTACGTCAAAATTGGAATTCCCTAATCAGGGCAAAAATTTCAGATGAAAAGAAATGCATAGACCCTTTAAGCAAATTTTTAGCAATGTACAGCCTGTCAGGGGGAGTATCCAACCCTCCTTTATATAAAAACCTGACTGCATTGTGTCTAGGAGCAGGCTCACCTTTATGGGATTGGAACAAATCCGTTAGCTTAAAACCCACAGAGACACCAGGTTTGGGAACCCATCCCTGCCTAGCCTCAGGGTCCTGATCTAAACAGCCTGGTGTAGCAAGGGTCAAGCCTCTCGGTTCCTCGGGAGCTGGGGAAACCAAGCTTGAGGAGGGACACCGAGAAGCAGAGCCATGCACCCCAACACCAGAAACAGGAGCCTCAGTAACCACAACATCCCCCAACACTGCAGTATCCCCCCCAACAGTTTTATCAGCATACTCAGAGTCCATAGTACAAGAAGCAGATAAATTACCCCGGGGCAAGTTGGAGCTCAGAGGGACAGAAGACACAGCATTCATCAATGTACCAGCATTTTTCAGCATCCTGATATAGGAAGGATCTTGCAAGTCTGGAGACCAGGACCCACTACCTGATTGTTCCCAGCCAGCCTCTCGTAACGCCCAATCAGGAGACCAAGAAGTGTCCACAGGTAAAATCGCCGGTTTTGAAGTGCTCGACCCTTCAGCTCCAGAAGCAGAAGGAACTCCAGGCAGTTTGCTCCATCCAGGTCTCTGAGCTCGGGAGGGAAAAGAAAATGTTTGTCCAGCAAAGGACACCTCTGAAGTCTGTAAAAGAGAGACATGGGCACCATCAATAGGCTCCAAAGATACAGTCAGCAAGGGCTTTAGGCACACGGCTACAGGAGCAGTTGAACTGCCAGCCCAAGAATCAAGGAAACGGTCCGTAGAAAGTGCAGGAACGACCGAATTCTGTGAAACACACCTTTCCTCTGGTCCAGCCACCAAAGTCATCCAACTAGAAACAGGAGACACCAATGCAGAGAATCCATCGACATCCAAAAGACCAGCAAGTTTACGGTCGAGGAAGGCCAGTTGCCGCAGCAACTGAGAACGTGCAGCGATCAGCCCCAATTTATCTGTAGGCAAAGGAGGCACGAAGTCACCAGCAGAACAAGCCATAGCCGAAGCATCATCAGAGGTAAGAATACTGAGGTCAACAACCTCAGCCACATCACAAACAGCAACAACGGCCTCTGGATCAGACAGTACAGGAGAGGAGGCCAGCTCCCCTGTACTAGATGCATCCATCTTCTCCAGCATCCTAGGCAGACTGACCACAGCAACGTTAGTGGCCAAGGGTCCCACTGCTGGCAGCAATGCAGCAGCAGAGTAGGGGAATTTCCCTGGTGTCCTGGCCAAATTTCCCTCATTCACTAAAAATACCACCAACAGCTTAATCTGGTTCAAGGTCCATTGGCATTCATCTGTATCTCCCTCCCCCCAAGTTGTGCCTGAAAATAGGCAGGATTTGTCTAGTGCACTTACCCGGTCAACAAAAACTAAATAAAAAAAAATAAATAAAAAATAAATAAAATAGGATTAAATAATACTAACTGGTCTTCTATCTGTGATACTGTAGATATTAACGAATATTATAATGTATTTTCAAATTTGCTTTGATTACTAAGACAGCAATATATACCAACTAGGGTAAAATATACCCCTAGATGTCCAAAACCAAAATGGATGACTAGAGAATTAACTAAATTGATAAAAAAAAATGTGCAGCTCATCTAAAGGAAAAATCACCTATTAACTGGAATTCATACTTAAATATTCAAAGGAAATGCAAAAATGGCATTAAAAAATCTAAAATGCATCCCTTTGGTAATGGGCTCCTGCCTATGTTGGTGTTTTTTTCTGCCCACAAAGAAATCTGCAGCAGTCCTGACACAGGACCGTTGAGCTCGCTCACTCCCCCTCTCTCACTCACTCATTCTGTTTCTGCCAGCACTGCAGGCTGGCCTTTTGTATTGGGCTCCTGCCTGCATTGCCACCTTGTTCTGCCCACAAAGAAATCCGCAGCAGTCATGACAGAGCTCTGTTGAGCTCGCTCACTCCCCCTCTCCCATTTGCCCATTATGTTTCTCCCGGCGCTGCAGGCTGTCCTTTTGTACTGGGCTTCTGCCTGCTTTGGCACCTTTTTCTGTCCACAAAGAAATCCATAGCTGTCCTGACAGAGCTCCATTGAGGTCGCTCACTCAGCCTGTCTCATTCGCACATTCTGTTTCTCCTGGCACTGCAGGCTGCCATTTTGCAGTGGGCTCCTGCCACTGTTGGCATCTTTTTCTGCTCATAAAGAAATATGTAGCAGTCCTGACAGAGCTCTGTTGAGCTCACTCACTCCCCCTCTTTCACTCTCTCTCATTCCGTTTTCTGTCAGCACTCCAGGCTGCCCTTTTGTACTGGGCTCCTGCCTGTGTTGCCGCCTTCTTCTGGCCACAAAGAAATCTGCAGCAGTCACAGTAGAGCTCTGTTGAGATTGCTCACTCACTCACTCCCCCTCTGTCACTCATTCATTCTGTTTCTCCCGCCACTGCAGGCTGCCCTTTTGTACTGGGCCCCTGCATGCATTGCTGCCTTTTTCTCCCCATAAAGAAATCCACAGCAGTCCCAACAGAGCTCCTCTGTGCTCACTCACTCCACCCTCCTCACTCACTCACTCACTCACTCATTCTGTTTCTCCTGGTGCTGCAGGCTGTCTTTTTGTACTGGGTTCCTGCCTCCATTGGTAGCTTTTTCTTCCCACAAAGAAATCTGCAGCAGTCCCGACACAGCTCCGTTGAGGTTGCTCACTCCCCCACTCTCACTCGCTCATTCCGTTTCTGCCGGTGCTGCAGGTTGCCTTTCTGTACTGGGCTCCTGTCTGCATTGCCACCCTTTCCTTCCCACAAAGAAATCTGCAGCAATCATGATAGAGCTCCGCTGATCTTGCTCATTCACCCTCTCTCAGTCGCTCATTCTGTTTCTCCCACCGCTGCAGGCTGCTCTTTTGTACTGGGCTCCTGCATGCACTGCTGCCTTTTCCTGCCCACAAAGAAATCCACAGCAGTACCAACAGAGCTCAGTTGAGCTCGCTCACTCCCCCTCTCTCACTCACTCATTCTGGTTCTCCTGGCATTGCAGGCTGACCTTTTGTACTAGGCTTTTGCCTGCATTGGCACCTTTTCCTGCCCACAAAGAAATCCACAGCAGTCCTGACAGAGCTCAGTTGAGCTCGGTCACTCCCCCCCCCCGTCACTCGATCCTAATCTGTCCCAAACACTGATTTCTGCCAATGACTGCAGTATTCTGCGCCAGAAGCACAGAAGCACATTTTGGCCAGGATGTGAAAAATGACAGCTGTACTGTTCATAAGGAGGTGTGAACAATTGCCAATGTTGAAAATCTGGCATGAAAATATTACTGATTTGCGAACTTACAAGGGTGCATGGAGACTGTACAACACACGCTCATAACACAGTCATTTTATGGAGTTTCGTCACAAAATTTTCAACACAGGCATTTTAGGACCTCTTCTCATGAACAGTGTCAGTGTCATTTTCTTAATGTGTCCTGAACACTGATTTCCCACAGCGACCGGGCTATTGTGAGCCAGAAGAGCGAAAACACATTTCAACCAGGATGTGAAAAATGACAGCGGCACTGTTCATAAGGAGGTGTAAAAAATGGCAATGTTGAAATTCTAGAGTGAAAATATTGCAAAGTTGCGAAAGTATGAGCGTGTGTGGAAACTGCACAATGCACATTCGAAACACACTAATTTTTTGGCCTTCAGTCACCAAATTTTCAACATAGGCATTTTAGGACCTCTGCTAATGAACAGTGTTACTGTCACTTTCATAATGTGTCCTGAACATGGATTTCCCACAGCGACCGCACTATTTTGCAGCAGAACTCAAAAACACATTTTGGCCAGGATGTGAAAAATGACAGCAGCACTGTTCATAAGGAGGTGTAAAAAAATGGCAATGTTGAAATTCTGGAGTGAAAATATTGCAAAGTTGCGAAGGTACGAGCGTGCGTGGAAACTGCACAATGCACATTCGAAACACACTAATTTTTTGGCCTTTAGTCACCAAATATTCAACATAGGCATTTTAGGACCTCTGCTAATGAACAGTGTTACTGTCACTTTCATAATGTGTCCTGAACACGGATTTCCCACAGTGACCGCACTATTTTGCACCAGAACTCAAAAACACATTTTGGCCAGGATGTGAAAAATGACAGCTGTACTGTTCATAAGGAGGTGCAGAAGAATGGCAATGTAGAAAATCTGGAATGAAAATATTATTAATTCGCGTAGTTATTAGCATGCGTGCAAACTGCGCAATGCACACTCGTAACAGTTATTTTATGGAGGTTGGCCACCAATTTTCAACATAGGCATTTGGACCTCTGCTCATGAACAGTGTCACTGTCATTTTGTTAATCTGTCCTGAACACTGATTTCCCACAGCAACTGCGCTATTCTGCGCTGGAAGTGCGAAAACACATTTCGGCCAGGATGTGGAAAATGACAGCTATACTGTTCACAAGGAGGTCTGAAAAATTCCAGTGCTGAAAATCTGGCTCAAACATATTGCAAATTCACAAAGTTACAAGCGTGCATATCAACTGCACAATGCACGGTTTTGAAACAGTCATTTTTTTTGATTTCCCACCAAATTTGCAACATAGGCTTTTTGCGCGCCCACTTCATGAACACTGACACTGTTGTTTTGTTAATTGGTCCCAAAAGTGGATTCCGAGCAGTGACTGCAAAATCACCTTTAGGGCCTGAGTAATGCTATGACAGTGCTAGAATTCATGAGGGGGTTTCCAAAAACCCCATGTTGAAATTTTGGTGCCAAAATTCCAAAAAATGTCTGAGCTATCCATCAAAGTTGAAAAAACCCTATTTATTCCATTATACAGCTTACCAGCATTTCCTCAGTTCGTGGTCAGCTTTGATGAGTGCAGACATGTTCCCAGTCCACTGAAGATGGTTGCACCATACTCCGGAGGTAAGCATTTAGTGAGGGGGTGTAGGGAGGCAGGTTGCGCAGTAGGTGGGTGTGGGTTGTGGGAGGGAACAGGGAGACTGCTGAGGCACAGTTTTCTTTTTACACAGGGAAAAAAAAAAAAAAACATTGCGGGACCATTTTTGTTTTTACAGGGGCATGTGGCATGCTGGGGTGGGCCCCCAGCATGCCAACAGAGTCTTTTTTGGGGGGGGGCAGCTGTAGCCAACAGGGTGATTGGGCACCACCATTAGCACACAACAAAAGGAGGGGGGATTACATTATGCTGACAGGGATTAGGCAACCCCATCGGCAAACAACAAAACAACAAAAGCAGGGGAGGGGGACATTATGCCGATGGGTATTGGGCACCCTGTTGGCATACAACAAAAGTGAGGGGGTTACATAATGCTGACGGGGAGTGGGCTCCCCTGTTGGCAACATCAACTTTGGGGCACTGAAGCTGAGACACCCTCTCAGTGGGGGGGCTTAATATTGTTTGTGAACATGGCGGCAAGCTGCCGCCATGTTCACAAACAGTATCACTGTAACAAGGTTCCGCCCAGCAATGATGATTCGCTTCCTCATGGCAGCGAATGGCTTATGCTGCAATGACGAGGCAGCCCCTTATTGCAGTGGCTGAAACCTTACAAAGTTTTGGCATGCTGGCTGAACTAGTGTTAGCAGCAGTGTGTCATGGCATTGGGGAAAGTAGGCCAAGCCTTTAAAGGCTGGGGGGCATTGGCCACAACAGTGTCATGCCTCCACAACCTGCTTCTGGAAAGCTGCCACAATATGTTTCTTGCACATGTGCACAATCAACATAAAAAAGTGAATTTAATCTAGAAGTAGGGGGTAGCAAGAGAGTTAGAGGTATGCAGAGGCCTCAGGATGGGAAAACATATGGGCTTACCCAAGTACCAGTGAAATAGGACTAGGGGCAAGTACTGGAGAGAGTGCCAGAAAGGAACGGCAGTGGAGAGAAAAGGTAAGGGGATGGAAGGTGGTGTCCTTAAATGCTAGAAGCTTGGGGAACAAAACGGTGGAACTACAGACTCTCATGGTGGTGGGTGAAGTGGACATGGCAGCCATCACTGAATCATGGGCCACCCAATTCTATTAATAGGATCTGGCAGTTCCAGGATACAGGATATTCTGCAAAGACAGAGTTAATGGAAAGGGGGAAGGGGTAGCACTGTATGTGACAGAGGGGCCAAAGTGTGTAAGGGAGGAGAGTGAAAATGAGTCACTGTGGGTGCAAATACAAGACACCAGGAATAGGACACTGAGGTTGGGAGTGGTGTACAGTCCACCATCCCAAACAGAGGAGCTGGATAAGGAATTAGCAGGGCAAATCTGGAGCACCTGAGGGAAGGAAGGTGTGGTGTTACTGGGGAACTTCAACCTGCCAGAGGTGGATTGGAGTACCCTGTCACCAATAATAAAAGAGAGCAGGTAGTGCTGGATGCCTTTCAGGAGAACTTTCTGATGCAGCTGGTTGGTGAACCAGCATAGGAAGGGAACATCCTTGACCTCGTGCTGACTAACAAGGAGTGTATGAGGAAACTGAGGGTGGAAGAATCACTGGAAGGGAGTGACCACTGGACAGTATGGTTCCAGTCGAATATGGGTAAGAAAGGTGTGGGATCCGACACAAAGGTGTTGGACTTTAGAAAGCCTGATTTCAAGAGAATGTGTGAGGTGGTACAAGGGTCCCTGGCTAGAATTCAGCCTAATATGGACATGAACTAGAGGCGGGACCTCATAAAGCTAGGGATAGTAGAGGCAACCAAATTCCGCACCAAGTCCTAGAGTAAAAAGGCTAGGGCTAAGAAACTTTGCTGTGTAAACAGGGGAGTCATGGACAGGATAAGGGAGAAAAGAGCCACCTTTAAGAGATGCAGGAAAACAGGGAGGGGGAGGACAGAGAAGAGTACCTGAAGGAAGCAAAGGAGGTAACTAGGGCAGTAAGGGCAGCCAAGGCATCCAGGGAACTCAGGTTGGCACAAGGCATTAAAAGGGGAGAAGGACTTCTTCAGGTACATCAGGCAGAAAATGAGTTGTAGGAAACAAAAAGTAAGGATTAAGAAGATGGGGGATGGGTGATGGGGGTGAAAGGCAGAAGCACTTCATGACTACTTCTGCTCAGTATTTACCAAGGAGAAGGGGGGGAGAGATACCCAAAGTGGGATGGGGGGTAGGAATGGAGGGGATGTGTGATGGGAAAATCTCAGAAGATAGAGTGATTGAGGCAGTAAGGGCACTAGAGGTGGGCAAGGCACCAGGGCCAGATGGCATTCACCCAAGGGTACTAAAATGAAGTAGCAGAGGTCCTGGTGGGGCCCTTGGCAGGCCTACTTAATGACTCCATGGGCTTGAGATGTATACCTCAGGATTGGAGGATGGCTCTCTTGGTCCCCCTCCATAATAGCAGACCCACTGATGAACTGGGGAACTACAGACCAGTGAGTCTCACATCCATCATGGGAAAACTAATGCAGACAATCCTGAAGGAGAGGCTGGTGACCCTGCTGGAGTCCAGTGGGCTGCAGGACAGTAGACAGCATGGATTTGTCGTGTGCGGATCCTGCCAGACCAACCTGATAGAATACTATGACTAGGTGACTAGGCAGATGGAAAAGGGCCATGCGGTGGGTGGCCTGTACCTGGATTTCAGTAAGGCATTTGACTCAATGTCACATGGGAGGCTTGGAAGAAAACTAGAACATACAGGGGTGCATGTGAAAATAGTGGGATGGTGGTGAACTGGCTGCAGGGAAGGCAGCAGAGAGAGGTGGCTGGAGGGGAATTCTCATCCCCAAGGGAAATGATGAGTGGGGTTCTGCAGGGCTCGGTGTTGGGGCCACTGTTATTTAGGAAATTTATTGCAGACATTTCTGAGGGCATCAACAGTAAGATCAATCTATTTGCTGACAAACCTGAAGACCTGGTCAGATACCTCGCAACTGGGGTACAATGCCAAGAAATGCAAGGTACTGCATTTTGGGGCAAAGATTCCAAGGAGAAGCTACAAACTTGGGATAGTGCAACCAGCTGAAACTGAGGAGGAGAAAGATCTGGGAGTACTCATTATGAGATCAATGAACAACTATGCACAGTGTAGGAAGGCAGCAGCAAGGGCCAACAAAATGCTGAGTTATATCGTGAGGGGTGTAACCTCAAGGAGGTGGGAGGTGGTTCTGCCTTTGTATAGATCTCTGGTTAGACCTCACCTGGAGTACTGCATTCAGTACTGGCACCTTTACCTGAAGAGGGACATTAAATTGCTGGAGGAGGTAAAGTGCAAAGCAACAAGGATGATCCAGGATCTGGGGGACTTACCAAATGAAAGCTGGCTGTGAAAGTAGGCTGTGAGAGCTGAACATGTACTCACTGGAGGAGAGGAGGGATAGGGGAATATGAGAGAGACCTTCAAGTACATGAGAGGAATAAACAAGACTGGTACGGAAGGACTATTCAAAGTGAAGATGGAGAGGGACACTTGAGGCTATGATATGGAGTGTAGAAGGTTCAGGAGGGAGATAGGAAGACACTTTTTTTACATGTAGGGTGGTAGCAGAATGTAATGCACTATCAGCAGAGGTGGTAGCCTGTAGAACAGTGGGTGCTTCAAGAGGGGCTGGGACAGGGCATGAGGATCAAGGGAGTGGAGGTAAAGAGGGAGGAGCAGTTGCAGAATAGGGCTGCTAACTGCAGAACTGAGCAGACTTGCTAGACCAATGGGCCTTCTGCTGCCAGTTTTCATAAGTTTTCATCAGGACTTGATATCACTGCAGTCAAGGTCTTGGTTTGATGACCATGCAGTTGTGTTCCAGTGTGGGGGCCCCTGTTTAACAACTCTCTCTGTGGAGATTATCCGGTGCTTTCAAAAACATGAATTGGAACCTCACAAACTCCAGGAGGTGCTGGATGTCTCAGGTATGTTGCTGGCATGTACACAAGGTCCAGAGGTGGCTGCGGAGCACTATAACATGGTGCTTACAGCCACCCTATACTCCATTGCACCTCCTAAATATCTCCAATTAAACCACTGATTGGCACTGGGAATCCACTATGCTGAATATCAATGGGCAATTGACCTGAAAAGGCAGAATTCTTGTCACGGCTGATTGCTGCAGGGAGGAAGTGCCCAGCCCAGCTCTTTTGCACTATGGGCAGGTTTCTAAACCCTCCCTGTCCACAGTCCATCACAACTATTTCTGTAGAAAAGTGTGAGGAGTTTGGGTGTTTTTTCACTAAAAAGTTGTTGCCCATTATGTCTGAAATTTCTTTATTTAATTTTTTTTCCAACCCCCCCACCTTCAAACCTCAGACCTGCTTTGATCACCATCCCAGCATGCCCAGGCTCACCTCCCTGGGCTGCCATCCCCAATGGGCACTATAGGTGAACCTCAGTTTACCCCCCTGAGTTGGGGCCATGGGAGTGGGACCTCCCCTGACAAACATCGAAGGCAGTGAAGACAGCAGTGGGGCAGGTCATCATGTTGGGGGCTGGCATTTCATTTTTCCAATGCTTCCTTAGGGGTTGGGATGTGCAATGACATCCTGCATCTGCTCTGCCCCCCCTCAAGTGATGGCACCGGGACAGTTGTGCTCCCAGCCTCTGCCAGGGGTCTACAGTGTGTCATACACTCTACCCCCTGCCCCTGGAGAAGGAGAGCAGTCCCTAGGATGCTCAATCCCTCTCCCCCAGCCAGCCCTCTGAAGTCCCAAGTTCGTTCCCAAACCTGGGTCATCAGCATCGCAGACAGGCACCCTGCCCCTGCACAGGCGGGCCAGCCTGGTCTGGAATTTCTTCTGGTGGCCCAGTTTAGGATAGTAGTCATTGTACCTTTGGTGATGTAGATCTGCCTGTCTGGGATGAGTTTCAAACAGTTTCTGAGGCAGAGGTACTGTAGGGGATTTTCAGTTTGCGTCCTACCAACTGTATGCTGGCTCCTGGACCAACATTGTTGATTCTTAGCTGGGGTGAGTTGGTTCCTAGACCCAGTATTCACTAAAATCATGAATGGGTTCTTGAGGTAGTATGTCTTTCCATCGGTCTTAGAAAATGACATAGTCAGGCCCTTCTAAAAAAAAATCTTTTTTGGACCCTGACATTCTAGCACATTACAAACTTGTCTCTAACTTGCCCTTTCTAGGGAAAGTTATTGAGAAGGTGGTGGCTGAGAAACTGACTGATCACCTGGAGTCTCTTTCCATCTATAAAACTTTCCAGTCAGACCTCCAGCATTGGCACAGCTTTTGGATGACTCTCATCAGGGTGACCCATGATCTCTTCCTTACAAGAGACTGAGGGCAATATCCAATTCTGTTGCTCCTAGATCTCTCAGTGTTTGACAAGGTGGATTATGGGGTGCTTTTGGATCACCTGAAGAAGGATGTGAGCCTCACTGGTGCAGTCCTGCACTGGTTTGAGTTCTACTTAGCCAGGAGAACACAACAGGTTGCTCTAAGGAATTTTACCTCAGAGGCATCTGAGTTGTCTTTTGGAGTTCTTCAAGTTTGATCCTCACCCTCCCATTTTATTCTCTGTGTACATGCTGCCATTAGGGGAGATCACTAGATGGTACAATGTGGAATTTCACTGCTATGCAGATGATATCCAGTTGTATCTGTTTGCTCCTACTAATGCATCCATGGCTTTGTTGCCGAGTCATTGTTTGGCTGAAATTAACAACTGGGTGACCTAGAGCTGGTTATGTCTCAATCCAGGCAAGATGGAGGCCATGGTGACTGGACCTGGTTGCTGGGACTTTGCTGTGGATGGACTTTCTCTTCTGTACTGGGTGACCATTTTTTTGTAGCAGCTTGTATGATAAGGAACCTGGGGGTAATTTTGGATGACAGATTAACATTTGAACAACAGATGTTTGCTGTTGTCCAATCTGGCTTTTACCACATGTGGAACATCACCAGGATCAAACCGTATTTAGCTCATGGGGAGCTAGTAACACTCATCCGTGCTTTCGTAACCTATAGGCTGGACTACTGCAATGCTCTTTACCTAGTGTTATCTGGAGGTTTGATTCATCAGCTACAGCTGATGCAGAATGCTGCAGCCTGGATGGTAGTCAGCTTCTTGTAGCGAGACCACATCATGCTACTTCTGCATGCCCTGTACCTGTTGCCTTTGCATTCACGCATTGCCTTCAAGATCTGCTTGTTAACATACAAGGCCCTATGTGGTCTGGGACTGGAAGAGTTCCTGATTCCCTACCACCCAGTCTGCCATCTCCATGCCACCGATGCGGGTCTGCTAGTCATCCCTCCTGCCAGGCTTAAATCTTTTAGCAACAGGGCCTTTGGAGTGGCTGCTCCTTTGCTTTGCAACTCCCCTTCTTCTTCTTACATTCACTTGGCTGGCACAGTGGAGGCCTTTAAAACTACACTGCAAACCTTTTTTTTTTTATCAAGCATTTGCAGAATAATAGCACTTTTACTTAATTTGGATTTTATTTGGTTGGCTACTGCTTTTAATGATTTGCGATGATTTTTGTCTAACTCTGTGAAGCACTCAGAGCCTGTGTGGACTTAGTGCTATACAAATAAACTTTGCCCTGCCTTGCCTTATCTAGGTTCTTTAACATGAAGATCACTGGGCACTAAATTCTGTAACATAGAGATTTCTTGAAACATGATTCTTTTACGTGAACCTCACTGGGCACTAAATTCTTTAACATAAGATCACTGCTGCTAGACATTTTGCATGAAGATCACTGGGTGCTAGATTCTTTAACATGTAGATCACTGGGGCTAGATTCTTTAACTTAGGGATAGGATAGAAACTTTATTTCAATAGCACTCCTTCCTGGAGGCTTGGATCACTTAATATTAAACTTTTACACATTAAAGATCACTGGGTGCTAAACTCTAACACTTTCTTTTTTTCAAATCTGCACTTTATTGATTTTTCAAATGCAAAGTACAAATGTAACATACAAAGTCAAAGAAAACAATTTCAGCCCTCCCCCATCCCTCCCAGTCCTCTGTCCCCCCCCCCACAGCTTCAGCAAACCCCTGCCCCTCCATACACAAGGCCTGTCCCCGGGAAGCTAACAGTGATATAGCCTTTATACAGAGTGTAGAGTGTGTAACTTCTCCCATGCTGCCTTATATTTATGGGTATGATTTTATATACTGGCTGTCATTTTCTCAGTGCATAAGTTAAGAAGGAGTTCTTGCACCCATTCCATGTAAGATATGTTCTCTTCATCTATCCAGTGACGAAGGACTACTTTATTTACTGAGAGGGCAACTAGAGCCATAAAGTACTGTCGTTCTTTCACTGGAATACCCTCATAGTCACCCCACAAGCATATATCAGGAGTAAATAGATTCCCAAGTCCTAATAAGTGGTCAGTTTTCTCCTTAATGTGTTCCCATAAGGGGGCTACTCCAGTACAATCCCAAAAATGTGATGCAGTGAGCCTTTGCCCCTTTTGCGTGTGCTAGACTTTAACATGAAGATCACTTAGAACTAGATTCTGCAACGGGAAGATCACTTGGTGCTAGACTCTAACATGGAAATCACATGGTGCTAGATTAACATGAAGTTTTCAGTCCAGTATAATGGTGGCCTGAACAGCAGGTCTCCCCACCAATCACACTGATAACCCAAGTTTGGAGATGAACTGAGGTCACTCAGAGGCCAGACAGGGCAGAAGAACAGAGCAGCGTACTACAACAGCTCTCCTCCTGTAAGGTGGGGGGGAGAGCACATAATGCTGCTTATGAACTGAAGACTAGGTAGTGGGGCAGCAGTCCCCCAAATGGTTGGCCAGCTGCAGGCACGGAAGCATCACTGCATCTTCACACAGTGTGTGCATGCTATTGCACAAATATCGATCCTGCAGACAGCTGTAAATAGGGAAACAGCTCACACCACAGATGACGGTGATTCCCGCCACTGGCTCCACAACATCCACCACAGATACCATACCATGGTGGTTCAACAGCTACAGGGACATGTCATGGGTAGTGTGGGTTAAGGGACTGGCGTCCGCTGCTGGGAGGAAGATAGACAGAATGAAAGGCACATAAACACAGTTTGGAAAAAAATGAGGATCACTGGATGCTGCGTTCTTTAACATGAAGATCACTGGGTCCTAAACTCTAACATGAAGATCACTGGACATGAGATGAAAGCTGAGGTCATGGAAATGGAGGATGAAGAAGAAACCAGTTCAGCAAAGATAGTTCTACCATTCATGCTGTAGGCAACCCAGGTTCAAGTGTCCTCAGGAATGCTCTCCTCCTTTTGAGAGAAAGGCTTTCTGGCTCCTGTTGTGTTGTGGTCACCTGAGGCCCAAAGGTGGCACAGCTGGGAATTGCTTAGTGGATGAAAGCATTGGCCAGATTCTGTGAACATACGTGTGTGAGTGTGTGTGTGTATCTGTCTGTCTGTCTATCTGTGTGTTGGACTTCTTTTGAACTGATATTCAAGGAGTTGGATTGCAGAAGAACAGAGCAGTGAACTCGGAAGGCACATCAGGCTAATGGTCTCTATAACATACTTTGATCCCTGTGCTCCACTACTGTCACATGACTAGTAACCTTGCTCTGTTGGGTGTCCATTTACCACCAACCCCTCCACTGGGATTAAGCAGGGGTGACACAGTAGCAGAGATGTGGGAAGGTGATGCGGTTCGTAGGTCACTCTAAGTAAGCCTGCTGTAGCAACCTTACTGACAGGTGCGGAGGGAGGACAATGCACAAATAAAAAACCAAAACAAGTCTCTCTCTGCTACTACTGACAATTATAGGATGGGTGCTGGACTTCAGTATTGCAAAACATCATGATTATAAACAGTAACTATGTTACTGGCTGAGATGCAGAAAAAAACAGGATGTATATTAATGTTTTTTGCACTTTAATTACAGAGAAACTCTTTCCACTCAGACCAAAGCCCAGTTCAAGAATGCTACCATATAAATTAGCCAATATGTTATTAATTTAAAAAGCTGTTTTGTGACAAGTATATGGATCATCTTTACAATTATATAATAACTCGGGGAGCGTTAGGTGTCTCAGGTAAACAGAACTTCCACAGACCTGCTTTATAAATAGTGGCTGTTACTGTTGTTATTGTCTTTAGTTTCCAGATATACGGTATGTATAAATGGATGAAGAACAAGAAACTGAGTAGCAAGTACTGACAGTGGCTTGCCACCCACAACTCCTTATATCTTGAACGGGCTTCTGTTTAAAGGATCTCTATGGTTCTGGTTCTCTGCTGTGTTCTGCTCTTGCTGGCAGAGACTGGTGTCACCTACCAGACTAAAGAGACAGCATGTAAACAGCAGAGAGAGAAAATCAAGGCATTCTTCAGGACAGGAGACATCATAATTGGTGGGGTCTTCCCAATTCATTTCCAGAATCTCTATCCTGACATTACGTTTACCGAGTATCCTGAACCACAACGATGTAACATGTAAGAGTCAGAATTTAAAATGAATCAATAAATATGCTGATATGCAGGAGAACATGATTATATAAAGATTTCATTAGGCTTGCTGAGAGAAATGCAGATCTTTGCTATTATGTATATGTACACAGTACAGCATGTACAGTGACCTTACCCTACACAGTACTAGGATTCTGTCATGTGGATTTTCACTTCACAATGAGCTCCAGTACCACTGTCAATGTGTTTGTATGTTTCAGATTAAGCTGTGCATACATGAAAAAATAAGGCAATACTACTTGGAGTTCAACTTTACTGAAAGTTTTTTGAAAGGGAAAGTTTAAATGCTATTGACTCTGGAGAGTACAGTAGGTGACATGGCAGTGATGACTATGTACTGTACATATTTTGGGCATGCAGTAAGCTAAGAAAATATTGGGATCAGGCAATGATAGGGGCATAGAGCTGCAGGCTGGCACCCAATGACCCAGAATTGGGCTATTTTGTTGGGGTGGCGAGGGACCAATGAGCTACCTGGGCAGTTCAGTACAGAGAAATAGGGAGAGGACTACTGGACCACTGCAGAATCAGGAACTTGACAGGCTTGGCAAGGATGGGGAGGGAAGGGAGCTACTGAGGTCAAATGGTTTTGTGCATGAATAGACTGAAGATGGAGGCATCCAAAGGGCCAAAGCTGAAATATGAGCTAACAGTATTGTGAGTTTATTCCAATTCAGCAAAATTCAAGAGAGGAGAAAAGGTAACTCATTGCCTGATTGCATGCCCAGCTCAACAAACACAGAGCAATTTTAGCCATGTGACATGCAGTGTATTCACTGGTATGTGATGTTTGTGGGTGCAAGCTGATTGTTTGCAGAAAATCATGTCTGCACCAGTCAATTCAATCAACAATGCAAACCAGATAGAAAGGACACCCCCCCCCAGCAATATGCACCATCCTTTGTGTATTAACAGTTTTTGGGGCTAGTGCAACATTGTGGGCACAAATTACCCATTTTGTGCTATCCTAACTGTGTCTGAGAATGCTGTTATAAAGACGATATCAGTCATCTATCCATGAAGAATGATTATCAGCTGTCAGTGAAGAATGGATCTTTTCATTATGCATCATTTCTTGTTGCCACCTAACTCTGCAAGAGAAAGGATTGAGCAGGTTAACTTGGCAACCAAATATGACAACATGCAATGGCAACCATTTCTCAGGGACAATCAACTGTTCTATATGTATAATATACAAGGTTTTTATCACTCAGTATATCGCTTTGGCAGAGTAAGTAAAGATAAGTTCTACTGGTGTTGCAGTCCATCTCTGAGACATCTGTTCTAGTGTGGAATTAAAATTCAGCAGCTATACTGCAATGGAAGTATTTTATTATAAAATCACACAAAAGAACACTGCTGATTGATAATGCAGGTAGAAACCCATACCTAGTGAGGTGACTTGGGTAGGTGAGTGCAACAGGGGGATAAATACAGCTAGGAGATATTTAGTTTTTTTGTTGATCGGGTAAGTGCACTAGACAAATCCTGCCTATTTTCAGGCACGACCCAGGGGAGGGGGATACAGATGAATGCCAACTGACCATGAACCAGATTAAGCTGTTGGTGGTATTTTTCACGAATGGAGGGAATTTGGCTATAGCACCAGGGAAATTCCCCTGCTCTTTTCGAGAAGTGCCATGGGATCTTTAACATCCACCTGAACTACCACCAGACTAGGCAGATGGGACCTCGGTTTAACGTCTCATCCGAAAGATGGCACCTCAGGAGTGCAGCACCCCCCTCACGTTGCACTACAGTGTCAGTATTGGGATATTAACCCAAGTGCCTGGAGTGGGGATAGAACCTACAGCCTACTGATCTCCCTGCCTCAGAGGTGAGTGTGCTACCTGCTGAGCCACTGACACTGCCTAATATGATACCAGTTATAAACAATCAGTTGTACAACAGCCACAGATTTTTTTTTCTTCACCATATACCACATGCCTAAATTGTGGAACTCGCTCCCCATGGCTATTCGTCATGCCTCCTCCGCACACTGCCTCAATGTTCTCCTCAAATCCCACTTCAGCTCCACATGTGCATGCATCTAATCCCTCCATTTCCCTGACTTAGGCCTGAACACTTCTACTTATCTGGCTAGGGTATCAGTTCATGCTGCCAGTTTGAATATTGGGCCATGTATATTTTTTGGACTTGCTGTAATCATCTGTGATTGTTTATCAGAAGTCATTTTCTATTGCATTGTATCAAATTTTCTGTTGTACAGTAGCTCTGTAAAATGTATAGTATTATAATAACTGTTGTACTCTGTGTAAAATGTACTGTTCCTTGCTGTATTGCTTTGTATTATCTGTACTGTCTCCTCCCCCGGATGCATCTGGAATCAAGCAGTTTGTCCGCTCAGTATGCCTTCCTAGATAAACTTTTAACAAATAAAATATACTTTAGTTCATTTAACAGGGTAGCTTTCCTAATAACTAATTATCAATGTCAGTGGCTAAGAAGTTGTGCACTTGCATCTGAGGGTGGCAGATTGGAAGACTGTGGGTTCTAGCCTCACACTAGGACCTTGGGATAAAATCCCAATACTGACACTGCAGTGCAGCATGAAAGGGGTGCTGCACGCCTCCTGAGGTGCTCTTTTCCTGATGAAATGTTAAACGAGATCCTGTCTGCCTGTTTAGGTAGATGTTAATGATCCTATATTTAAAAAAAAAAAGTAGGGAGATTTTTTTTTAATTGAAATTCCAAATCAAAATTGTGTACAACAATCAACAACTATAAAGACATGGAATAAAACACATTAGCCAGCGAACCCACCCAGGAACAGGAAAAATAACTTAAATACTGTTCCCCCAAAATACACATGATATAACATCATCATTATCCGCCATAAAGCATAATAGTGAAAAAAGAATGCAGTTAGTACCTCACCTTGAAAAAATAAAGGAGGTGTTCTTCCATAATTTTTTAATTAATACATTTTATCTTGGACTTACAGTCCTAGTAGTATACCCGTTAAAGCTTTAGTAATCCAATTTATTACTTCTTCCACCCTAATAAATTTCTAATAATTTATCAGTTGACATCTGGCTTGCCAAATAAAAAAATTTGATAATTGCAAACCAGACCATTAATGTATGTAGTAGTATAATCATATCTTATTACTTGGTGCTTGGTAGTATGCAGACAGAAACAGGTGTTAGCCTATCAGAACTGCCTCCCACTCAGAGTGGCTCATTTTTAACCTAGTACCCCACGTATCTGTCAGTTTCCCTTTTAAATGTATCTGAGTTTGTAATGTTTATTATGTGGGGTGACAATTTGTTCCATTTATGTGGGACCCTAATCGTGAAGAAGTTGTCCCTGTCTTTTGTATTGGTACGTAGCACTTCAAATTGTTTGCTATGGGACCTTAGATGTAGAGAGCTTTCGACAGGGGTAATCCTACACCATTTCCAAGTTCATTGCTATTAATGATATTGTAAAAGTGTAGATAATCTCCACTAGTCCTTCTATCCTCTAGGGAAATTAACTGAAGTGCCTGTAATCTAAATATAAGACCTCGACTCTGTGCCTCACAAAAGGTTGGCCAGGAAGTTGGCGGATCTTGGGGTTGGGGAAAAGATGGCTAGATGGGTGGAAAACTCACTGAGGGACAGAACCAATGGGTGGTTGTGGGGGACTTATCTGGTACCAGAGAGGTAACCATTGGGGACCCTCAGGGCTCTGTGCTGGGGCCAGTGTTCTTCAAAATCTTTGTTAATGGCATTGTGGATGGCATTAAGGGCAAATGTGCCTATTCGTGGATGGCACCAAGCTTTGAGGGACAGTGGACACAGCGAAAGGATACAAGACTTTCTGGAAAAGCTGGGGAGGTAGTCTAGGATCTTGCAGCTTGGTGTCAATGCCAATAAATACAAAGTTACGCATATTGGAGCCAAGAATCCCAGAACAGAGTACTACCTGGGTGGAGTCCGAGTATCTGCATCAGAGCAGGAGAAGGACCTGGGAGTGATTATCACCAGTGACCTGAAGCACTCCACGTAATGCAAGAAAGCAGCTGCAAAGGCAAACAAGATGTTGGGATATATATCTAGGGGGATCAGTAGTAGGAGAGAGGAGATTATACTGCCTTTGTACAGGTCACTGGTAAGGCCGCATTTAGAGTACGGCATTCAGTACTGGTGCCCACACCTCAAAAAGGACATTATCCCGCTGGAGAAGGTCCAGAGGAGGGCTACAGGGGTGGCAGTGGGTCAGCAGGGTAAGGAATATGAGGAGAGATTGAGGGTGTTTGAACAAGTACTCCTGGGAAGACAGAAGAGAGAGGAGACATGATTGGGACCTTCAAGTACTAGAAAGGGATAAATAAGGTTGACAAGGAGAGTATGTTTAAGTTGAGTGGCAAACTGGCAACCATAACACTAAGGGGCACAATCTTAAGCTGGAGGGTAGGAGGTTTAGGAGGGAGTTCAGGAAGCACTTCTTCACAGAGAGGGTGGTGGACACTTGGAATGCACTGCTGAAAGAGGTGGGCAACTTTAAGAGAGGCTGGGCTAGGCATAGGGGGAAAGTAAGGATCATTATTATAGAGGGTGGGAGGAGTGGGGAGGTAGGGCAGAAGCATAAGCTTAAGCTGTGGACCCTGCAATACAAGCAGACTTGATAAACCAAATGGCCTCCTTCTGCTGGTTTCTTCGTATGTTCATATGTTTGCACGTAATCTTTTAAGATAGGGTAAGTTTCTTAACCCCAAGATCAATTTGGTGACTCTTCTGTGTACTTTCTCCAGTAGTATCACATCCTGTTTCTGTTAAGGTGACCAGAATAGTGACCTACAGTCCAGGTGTGCATGAACATAGTTCCTATACAAAGACATAATACTGAATTCATCTCTGGTGACAAAAGTATTTTTTATGATTTTAATGTATCGATTTGCTGTTAACGCAGCTTTTCATGACTGCATGTGCATGTTGAGTGAATTATCAGTAATGATACTGAGATCCCTTTCACGGCTTACTACAGGCAAACGTAAATTGTTAGTCAAGTAGGGACACTGTAGGTTGTTCTGGCCAAGGTGTAGTACAATACATTTGTCAAAATTCAGGTACATTTTCTTTGTCTTTGTCCAGTCCATAATCAGTTTTAGATTATGGACTGGACAAGTAGCATGCATGGTAACCTTCTCAGAGGTGCTGCCTGTCTATAGTCTGGGTGGAGCTAGGGTGCTCTGTACCATAGGTTTCAATCAATGGCTGAAAAACTGATGCAGAGCTCAAGGTTTTGACTTCACTGGGGACTGGGGGTCCGCCTGGAAGGATACAGGCCTGTACTGGCGTGGTGGTCTGCATCTGTCCAGGAGGGGAACCAGTATCCTAGGTGATAGGTTTAAATGCTTCATAGGCAAGCATTGAAATTAGCCAAGGGGGGGGGAGGCACTGAACAGAAGCAGAGAAAGTCTAGCTTCCCCAAAACATCAGGGTAGTTAGTGAGGTAAACACCGAGATAGAGAAGTCGATAGGGAGAAGGCGGGGTAAATGGAGAAAAAGGCAAAGGCAGCAAGGACAGGGATGGGGCAAAAAGGGGTAAGGCCATCAAAAAATGGAGGGTAATGAATACCAATGCCCATAGTCTAGGTAACAAGCTCCCTGAACAGGTGGCCTTGATGGAAGAGGGATGCTTGGATATTGTGGCAGTCATAGAAACATGGTACACAAAGAACCATAACTGGGATGTCAACATACTAGGGTACACAATCCACAGGAGGGACAGGGAGGGTAGAAGAGGAGGAGGAGGAGGAGTAGCTCTCTATGAAAGGGAAGGGAAGGGATCAAAGCAATGGAACAAAAGAGTAAACAGGAGGGGAGAAGAGGCACTGTGGGTCACTCTAGAGACTATTAATGGCACCACAATCCACACAGGGATTATATACAGACCCCCATCTCAGGGGGAGGAAATGAACAAGGAAATGATGGAAGACATCCTTACAATGGAAGAGAAAGGGGAGATATTGTTGATGGGGGACCTGAATGTGCCAGATATTAACTGGAGCACCTTTGCTGCACAGAAGGGTCATTCTTGATGCACTACAGGGGGCAAGGCAAGGCAAGGCAAAGTTTATTTAAAAAACATCCAATCCCAGAGGCTCTGGGCGCTGTACAAAAATATTAGAAAATAGCATAAAAACCAAACAGAACATCACAAAATATTTAAAATAAATAAATAAATAAATAACTCAACAAATAATCTCAGATTCTACTACAATTTATAATTTATCCAATAAAAGTTTGGGAAAATAGGAGGGCCTTCAGGCGAGTCTTGAATGTAACCACAGTGGGTGCTCCCCCGACCTCAGCCGGCAAAGAATTCCACAGAACAGGAGCTGCAACACTGAAGGCTCTATCACAAGCAGATTTAAGCCTCATTCTGGGAATGGCCAGGAGGCCCCCACTAGAAGAGCAGAAAGGGTGGATAGAGAGAGCAGGTGTCAGAAGGTCTAACAGATAACCATGGCATGCCTCAGACAGCTAGTGTTGGATCCCACTCAGGAGGGAGCAATCATAGACCTGCTACTTTCAAATGGGGAAGGAGAGAGGATCTCAGATCTAGAAGTGGGTAGCCGTCTGGGAACAAGTGACCACCAGTGTGGTTCATGATAAATTCAGCTGCAGAGTCAAGTCATACAAAAGTGAGGGTACTGGACTTCAGGAGGGCTGAGTATGTAAACATGGGAGATTGTCTCAGAAAAGCAGCAAACAGGCAAGAAGGAGGGGTGACGCAACAATGGGGAAACATCAAAACTGCCATCACCGAGCCAACAAGCCTTTCTGTGAAGCAAATAAACAAATCAAAATGAAAGAAAAAAACACTATGGTTCTCAAAAGAGGTGGTGGGGAGGGTTAGGGAGGAAAAGATAGCATTCAGAAAGTATAAGAAAACACAGAAGCAGCAGGTCAGAGAACTGTACCAGATAAAGTAGAAGGAAGCAGGGAAGGCAGTGAGAATAGTAAAGGCCCAAACCGAGGAAAAGACAGCTGACTGAGTTAAGAGGGGGGATAAACCCTTTTATAGGTACATTAGGGAGCGAACAAATACAAAGGGAGGGATAGTGAGGCTGAATAAAGGTGGGCAGAGAGGGACAGTGAAAAAGAAGGAATGCTGAAAGAATATTTCTGCTTAGAATTCACAAAAGAAGAGAAGGGGGAGGTACCGAATCCAATCAGTAGACACACTCCAGATAGGGGGGTCGATACTAGTCCTTTCACAGAAGAAAGGGTTCTGAAAGAACTCATAAAACTGAAAGTGGATAAAGCAATGGGGCCTGACAGGATTCACCCCAGAATTCTTAAAGAACTAAGGAGAGCACTCGTGACACCGCTGACTACATTTTTTGATAAATCATGGAAGGTTGGGGTGGTACCTGAGAACTGGAGGCTGGTGGATGTGATTCACCTTCACAAAAGTGGGAGCCAGACAGAGGCAGGAAACTATAGACCTGTCAATTTGACCTCAGTGGTAGGTAAAATGATGGAATCACTTCTAAAGAAAAGAATTGTTGAGTATCTAGAGGCCAGTGAGGCACTTGATTCAAGGCAGTATGGATTCACAGTGGGAAGGTCATGTCAGATGAATCTAATCGATTTATTTGACTGGGTGACCAAAGTGGTAGACCAGGAAGGGGCTGTGTACATGGCCTACTTAGACTTTAGCAAGGCATTTGACACAGTCCTACACAAAAGATTGATAAACAAATTAGCAAGCCTGGGAGTGGGTTCCAAGTCCTGGGTTAAACACTCGCTGGACAACAGGACACAGAAGGTAATAGTAAATGGAGTCCACTCTGAAGAAAGGGGGGTTACTAGTGGGGTACCACAGGGTTTAGTACTGGGGCCAGTCCTTTTTAATTTCTTTGTAAGTGACATTACAGAGGGACTAGAAGGAAAAGTATGCTTCTTTGCAGATGACACAAAGATCTGCAAGAGAATTAATGCACAAGAGGGTAGAAAGAATAAGAAGGACTTGGCAAGGTTGGAGGAATGGTCAAAAGTTTGGCAGTGCAGATTCAATGCAAAGAAGTGCAAAGTAATGCACCTGGGAAACAAAAAAAACACGCGAAGAGTACAGAATTGGGGGGGGGCGGTTTGTAACAATAACAAAAATGGAAAGGGACCTGGGGGTAGTCATATCAGATGACCTAAAGGTTAGCAAGCAATGTGAGAAGGCAGTAGGGAGGGCTGGGGGGATACTGGAATGTATATGAAGAGGCATCACCAATAGAAAACAGAACATTGTCATCCCTCTGTAGAGACAGTTTGTGAGACCCCATCTGGAGTACTGCATCCAGTTCTGGATACCCCATCTCTGCAAAGACATAGACAGGATGGAGGCAGTCCAGAGGAGGGCAACTAAAATGGTGTAGGGTTTGCACCAGAAGCCATGTGAAGAGAACCTAAAGGAGCTTAATATGTATATCCTTGAGGAGAGGAGGGAGGGGGGACATGGTAGAAACTTTAAAGTACCTCAAGAGAATCAACAAAGTCCAAGAGGGTAACATCTTTCAGAAAAAGAGATATGCAAGAACAAGTGGACACAATTTGAAGATAGAGGGGGGACGGTTTAGGAACAATGCAAGGAAGTTTCTTTTCACAGAAAGGGTGATAAACACATGGAATGGCCTTAATGAGGAGGTCATGGGGTCAAAAACAGTGGTGGAATTCAAGAATGCATGGGACAAACATAAGGCAATTCATGTTGGGAGTAGGAAGAAAAAGGCTGTTGGTTAACTAGGATTGGCAGCTTATCTAGTAGGTAGGGAAATGGGCAGACTAAGTGAACCAAAATGGTCCTTATGTGCTGTCAAAGTCTACATTTCTATGTTCTGTATTTCTTTTACCAGAGATTTGTGTTTGTCTTCTGTGTCTGCCTCCCCTATTATTTCTGTATCATCAGTAAACTTTATTGATATATTCTCCAATCTAATGTGTAAGTTATGAATAAAGTTACTAAATAGGAAGTGACCTAGGACCGAATCCAGGGGGACTCAACTTGAACAGTTCTTGGTGAAGAAATTTTACCCTGGATTCTAGCACTTTGAGTCCTGTTGTCCAAGTATGATTTTACCCATTTATGGAGATATGAACTGTGTCCCATTTTAACTAGTTTTTGTAATAGTTCCCTGTGGGGAACCATGTCAAATGCTTTTTCAAAATCTAAATAGATCACATCACATGGTTTACCTGCATCTAAGCTGGTGCTTACAGAATCATAAAATGTGATCAGGTTTGTTGTGCATGATTTCCCCTTCTTGAAGCTGTGTTGTGGGATGTCCTCCAAGCCCAGATATTTGGATTCAGTCTCACATCTTGCTTTGTTTAATTTGTCCATTACGTTGCATGGTACTGCTATTAAACTGATGGGCCTTTAATTTTCTGACGTTCTGTTAAAGGAAAACTACACCCAAAACCTGAAAAAATACATGTTGTGCAGCGTGTTTGAATTTGTGTGTGAAGTTCTAGTGTTTCCTTCCCTCTAGCAGGAGTTTCGTGACAGTGATAGGGAGAGGGGTCTGTCTTTGGTCCTCCTTCTTTTATTCTGTTGCCACTTTTTTGGGGTGCTCCCTGTGAGTTTAAGTGATTGTGTCGAGACACCAAGTAGCAGTTTGGTGGTTAGGCTTAGGGGGCTTCTGTATATCCAGCAGTGGCGCCTTGGTTGAAATACATGTGTGGTGGTATGTGTCTCTTTATGGTGATCACACCACTGTAGTCGATGCAGCAATGGTAGAGCATATGTGAGGATCTGAGCGTCAACCAAAGGGGATGGTTCAGAGAGACTGGGCGAATGGATCACCCTAGTTTGCGTGACAGGGACATCTTCTTTGTGGAACCCCATGGCTGACAGTGAAAGGAGTATCAGAAGTAAACTCCCCATTATGAGAGAGATATTGGTAGTTGGCTATTGGGGGAGTAGTGAAATTGCTGATTGGTTAGATCAGCAAGCTGGTGTGACAGTCTGTTGGTTTAGAATAATGTTGAGGGCGGGTAAAAGATTTTGGCAGAAAGATGCCTATAAAGTAACACACAAGAGGGGGGAAGGGCGGGTGGTCAAAAATTTTGCGGCTTTCCCGAGTGCTCCCTCATTGCCCCTCCTGGCCTTGTGGTTCCCTGAGTCAGCTAAGGTGCCGCCAACTGCCCGCTGGCGGAGTGAAGCCCCGGCGCTCAGCTGGGTGCTGTGGGGTAGGGATGGCAGGCTGGAGAGAGACAGAGGAGGGTGCAGCAGTTAAATAAAGGCAGAAACTAGTGTTTCTGATCGTCACTGACTAAATCTGCACAACAAAAGGCTGTGGGGGGGTGCTGTGGCGCCTCAGCATCTGGCCCACCTTGCAAATGCAAAAAAGGAGTTGCAATCACTGTAAATAGCAATAGAACAGCAGTTTCCCCTTGCAATTACAATAGCAGAAAACAGCACCTTTTAGGTAAATTACACAGTTAAAGGAAGGAAAGTGGCGCCTCAGCGTCTGGCCCACTTCAGCTATCAGGATTTAGAAATACAGCAGAATACAATCAGAAAATCAACAATTTCCCTTTACAGATGCAGCAGAAATAGAAGACAGCTCTTTTTTGGGAATTTTGCAAGAATACAGGGAAGAAAAATCAAGTCCCAGACAAATTTCGGCAAGGCAGGCTGAGTCAGTGTAAGTCAATGGGGCAGGAGAGCCAATCGGCTGCTGTGCCTCGAGGAGCGCTTGCTTACTGATTGGCTGCGGCTTTCCCGAGTGGTCCCTCACTGTCCCTCCCGGCCTCATGGTTCCCTGAGTTGGCTAAGGTGCGGCCGACCGCCCGCTGGTGGAGCGAAGCCCCAGTGCTCAGCTGGGTGCTGTGGGGTAGGGATGACAGGCGATTGGCTGTGGCTTTCCCGAGTGCTCCCTCGCTGTCCATCCCAGCCTCGTGGTTCCCTGAGTCGGCTAAGGTGCCGACATGTCATTCACATGTCATTTGTCATCCACAGTGGTATTCAGCCTTTGTTATTTATCATAGTACTATTTGGTACATACTGTACCAGTCCTCTGTGGTTTTTATTATGTGTTTGATGGTATATCAATATTCTTCTACATTTAGTATATTGAGTATTTCATCCTGATTTATTGAACTGAGGACCTCATGAATTTTGTTGTAGTTAGACTTAGCATAGTTCTTAATACGTAGTTTATGTATGTTTACAATGTTGTTTATGGACAGAAGTGTGCAAAGTCGGGAAAATAAGCTTCATGTAGAATTTCACGGATTTCCGCTTTTCCATGCTGTGAAGTACAACTTCAAAGACTATGCATGGAGTCACGAAATTTCGAAGTCAGAAACTTCAAAACACGTTAAAGTTAATAGTAGATCTGCGAGGCTGGAAACTTCACCATTGAAGTTTAGCATAAGAAGCAAAGTTTGCAATGTAGCACGGGATATGAGGTCACAGCTTGCTGAACAGCCAATGAAAAGCTAGTTTGAGTGTTCTGTGAATGTACTGTGTTGGAGAGAGATTTAGAGAGCAGAGCTTGTGCTTGTAGCTTAGTCAAAATCTAAAAACATTATATAAAAGAGCATTTTGAGGTCAAATTGCTTCAAAACTGTATTTGTGAGTGCACTGTGCACAGATGGTACTTTCTTGTGTTGATTTTCTCCTATATTCTTTACTTGAAGTATTTAGTTTTCTGTTAATAGAGAAGTAGTGGTTTGGTGGCTTGTGTTGGGGAAGGTAAGAGCAATTAAGAAGGCACGCTTGTCTTCAGAACTGATTCAGTGAGCCAGTGCTCTGTGTTGACTTAAGAAAAAAAAACACTACCCTCCTGACTGCAATTTAACCAGGGTGATTTCTGTGTCCCTACCAGCAGATCTTTATTTAAATAAAAAATCACTGTCCTCCTGACTGTGATTTAACCAGGGTGATGTCTGTGTCCCTAAAAGCAGATCTTTATTTAAATAAAAAATCACTGTCCTCCTGACTGTGATTTAACCAGGGTGATTTCTGTGTCCCTACCAGCAGATCTTTATTTAAATAAAAAAATCACTGTCCTCCTGACTGAATTTAACCAGAGTGATTGTTGTGTGTCTCTGCATGCACGGCTGTGCTAGGAAAAAAAATCACTGTCCTCCTGACTGCGATTTAACCAGAGTGATTGTTGTGTCCCTTCCAGCACACCTTTATTTAAATAAAAAAATCACTGTCCTCCTGACAGCAATTTAACCAGAGTGATTGTTGTGTCCCTTCCAGCACACCTTTATTTAAATAAAAAATCACTGTCCTCCTGACTGCGATTTAACCAGTGTGATTGTTGTGTCCCTTCCAGCACACCTTTATTTAAATAAAAAATCACTCTCCTCCTGACTGCGATTTAACCAGGGTTATTGTTGTGTGTCCCTGCATGCACAACTGCGATAAGAAAAAAATCACTGTCCTTCTGATTGCTGATTTAACCAGAACAATTGCTGTGCGTCCCTGCATGTACGCCTGTGCTAGGAAAAAAATCACTATCCTCCTGACTGCAGTTTAACAGGAGTGATTGTTGTTTGCCCCATGTGCACTGAAGAATGACTGTGAAGAAAAGGGAACTAAAGGGACAGGCCATGGAGCAGTCACAAAGAACATTGTTCAGTGTATGATGACTAATAGTGGTGCAGGAACCAAAAATGTGTCAGTGAGGGCAGAGCGACAGTATTTAGATGACTCTGTACCAGGCAGTAGCAGTAATACCAACGTATTTTGCCCTGGTGTTGGATTTTCTGCCTCTAAGTTTTTCTCTGCTGAATCTGTGGCAGACATGGTGACAGATGTGTCAATGTCAAGTGACTCAGTGACAGGACCCAGAATGGTAGAAACTATTAAACTCTAAAGATATATTGCCATTGCAGATTCTCTCTATCAATGAGACTGTCTCCTTCAGCTACAACTGCCATGCCAAAATGAAAGTGAAACATTCTCTTCCTGCCTGGAGTCTCCCATGTGATCAGCAGTAAGTGAATCATGTGACAAACTATGTTTTTCATTAACTTCGAAGTTACTAACAAAAGTCGAAGTTAACTTTGAAGTTTTCAAAGTTTACCGGCAACGTTTGGTAGCCAGAATCCAATTTCATGCAACGTTTCACAGTGCGAGGTTGGTGATTTCACAGGGAATTTGTAAGCGGAGTAAAATTTCGCAATATCTCTATTTCTGGAGTATGTGAATGTTAGCATGATATGGTCACTCGTGCCTAAAGGTTTTTTCGTTTGTAGTTTTGCTACAACAATGTTTATGCTGGTTATTACCAAATCCAATATGTGCTGAACTCTGGGTGGGATAAAGCTAATTGGTCTAGACCTCTAGCAGATAGTGTGTCTAGGCATTGCTGCTCGTGTGGTGAGTTGCTAGGTTAGAGAGTTCCAGTTGATACCCAGATAGTTAAAATCATCCACAATAATAACCTCTTTTTTTTTTATTTAGATTTGCATGTGCTTTTTTCTCCGGTTCGCCCCAACTCAGGACCCCTGCACACACATGTGTGCATGTGTACGGGAACACGCATGAATGCTGGGTGCTGGCTCGACACCTTCCATCCCACCCCTGGCAATTGTCGCAGCCCCCTCCCACCTACACATCCCATCAGACCTCCACCTGATGGAAGCTGAACTACAGGAAGGGCAGACAACCTCTTCAGGAGAGGAGAGCTGCCTTTCTGATGCTCAATCCCACTCCCTCCCTCATCCTCATACCAGCTCCCAGGTCACCTGCATGGCATGAGGTAAGGCGTCCGGTGCCTCAGCCTTCTGTGCTACTGAGTTGACTGTAACTATAACCTCTGAAGATTCAGATGCGGTCAAAATTTCATGGCTACATTAGTTGCTATAATCTGGTGTGCTGTTTGAAAGCTTTGACCAAGAGCTCCTGCACTCTCGACCCATGCCATTGCTCTCCCACTCCCTAGCCTTCTAAATCTTTTCTTCAGACTTGCCACCATTCATGATGCCTGGAAGATTGCCACTGCTGTCCCATGAGTGTTAAGGGCCAGGAGAGTGTTTAGGGTATCGGGGGGAGATTGGAGAGAAGGAGAAACAGAGGGGAGATGAAGTGGGCGTGGAAGAGGCTGGTGGAGCAGGAGCTGATGAGGGTAGGGATGCTAGAAGGGTGGAAGCACAGGTGGTGAAGAAAATGTTGAATTTATTAGCAGCAGAGGGGGGATCAGAAATAGTGATGTCACCTACCTTCAGGACCGGGGAAGGGGTTGGGTGGAGGGGGGAGAATAGTGCATGGACAACTTTCCAGAATTTAGAGGGGCTGTTCAAGGTCATGTGCATGCTGACATACCTGTTCAGTTTATACCCAGGGGAGATGAGAGCCTCAAACCTTTGTTTTTCTGATTGCAGTGTGCTGGTCCCAAATAGTTAAGAACTGGGTCTTGACGTAGCTCAGGGCTGAGTCAACAGAGGAAGGCTTTGCAATCAGAAACCAGTCAATATTAAAGAGATCCTCATGGAGAAAGAACAAGTCTAAGGACCTATATGAGAGAAGGAGGAGGATTTTGGAGAGGTTTGGGGGCAATGTATTTTATGCACACAGTAGACCACGTGGTGGTTACTGAGTGCATCTGGCAGGCTTGCTGATGTAATTACCCGGGAGGAAATGATGCTAGAACCCAGTCTAACAGGGTATGTTTGCCTGACTTGTGGTTGGAACAAGATGGTTCAGAGATCAGTTGGGTGAAATTCAAGGAGGAGATGTGGCTATAGAATTTAGATTGCGAACTGGAAAGCCAATGTTAAAATTCTCGAGGATGAGTAGTTCACCAGTTGTCAAGTGGGTGATGAGATTTAAAATGAGATCCATGATAGAGGATGTAGAGAGGCTTGGGTAGTAGTATACTTAACTCCACCCACAAAGATAAGAAGGGAGCAGGGGAGGAATAGTTTTATTTTCAGAAGTTCCTAGGCAGAGGGTGAGGAAATGGAGAGGCAGAGATTATACTGGATAGAGGGTGAGATGTATATAGCCACCCCCAACCCGGTTGACCGAATCTGCCAAATGGCAGAGTAAACAGGGATGGAGATGGCAGCATCAGGGATTTTGGAGGAGAGCCATGATTTGGTGATAACCAGCATGCTAGGATTCAGACTAAGCATAAGAGGCTGGAGAAGATCATTCTTTGGGAAAAGGTTCCTGATGTTTAGATGGATTACTTTCAATCCTTTTGGGAAGTCAATGGGAGGGAAGGGGTGATGAACCAGGGTTGGGTTCAATGTCGACTGTTGTGAGGAGCAATCAAAAGATGAGCAGTCTAGAGGGGATAGATGTGCACCTCCAAGGTAGGAAGGCTTTATGAGAGGGAAAAAGAGGGGTAATAAACAGATGAGTACCTAAGTGTGGACAAAATAGAATGAAGGGATGCTAAATGGATAAAGGGAGAATGAAGGATGGTGGGTCCAGGGTGCCAGGGTGAGTGAAGAAGGGAGTTAAGACAAGAAGATGGAAGAGTAGGGGAGAGTGAAGAAGGACAGGGGAGTGGCGTAGGCAAAGCATGAATGGGACAGGGTGGACTGGACTTTGGGGTAAACAAGAGGGAGAGGGTGGTGAGGATGAGGACAAGCAAAACAAGAGAAGATGTAACTAGAAGGAGCAGCAATAACCGTAATAAGGTAGAAAGGGTGGGAGACAGCACAGGGGAAGGTTAAGTGAAATAAAGGCTAATCAGAAATTAGTTGGGGTGAGTGGGCGGGGGATCATAGAAGAAATAGAATTAGATGAGACAGAAGGTCAAGTAAGGCAGAAATACAGCATATTAATTTTAAGGAAAAAAAAATGGATTAGCAACAAGGCACAATAGGGATGATACACAAGATACCAAGGTAGGCAGAGAGGACAACCACAAGGAGTAGATACGGCTAGCCACAGCAGACAAGTGTAGAGAATCAAACGCATGTGAACACACAGATTAAAAACTTTTAATATATGGATATGCAATTTAATAGCATAGAAAAGCATACAAAAAAATTCCGATAATAGCATTGCACAGAAAGTGGTAATAGTACAGTTGCCGACCGATAATAGCATTGTTTCAAAATGATAATACTATCGTTCCCTCATGAACGATAGTATTATCACCAAAAGACATCAAAGCATGTGCTAAAATGCCCTACCCACATCTTCTGAAGCGTGCCTTTCGATTGGCCACCTTCCCTTACTGAGCGGTCTGACAAAAATCTCAAAACATGGCGGCCATCCCTCGCATAGCGAGACACTAGCAATTCCTCCCTATTTTGCTGGGTTTTTTTTAGACTGTGTCCCAAATGGATTTATTTACCTAATCCTGTCTTCCCCATTTCCCAACAGCAGGAAAAGGTAGGAATGCCTACTAATAATATTATGCCACGCTTGTGCTTAATGGAAGGTGGGGGGAGGAGTCGAGTGACACAACGGCCGAGAGGGGGAATGACAGCGCGAGACAGTCCGGCGGTTTGCCATCACCCTCACAGTCCTTAACTAAACTGGTGAACCACCCATCTCAGAAGACTCAAAACACAGTCTGATCCATATATTAAAAAAATAATATATAGGAGTCCAGTGGAGTATCGTCAGCAATATTATCTCGCGGTTCTGGACATGTAGGAACCTCTCTCGCTTCACTCTAGAGGTTCATACATGTCCAGAACCTCTCGATGGTATTACTGACTGGTAATACCCACTGAACTATACATTATTCTATTTGTACTAGCTAGTGACCTAACAGCATACACAAAAAGAATTTAGTTAAAGCCCAGGAACAAGCAGCAGGTCAGCTAGTCTTGCTGTATAGATACATTTAAAAAATTAATTTGCCCAATTATGTTTGAGGATACCAGTTGGCAACCAGTGAACAGCAGCCATCTGGTTACAGTAATACCGTTTTTCCTTTTGCTGATGGTCCGCTGAACAAGCATGAGCAATGCAAATATGGAAAACTCAAGTTGCAAGAAACGAGAAACAACTATGAGAAATAATTGCTTGCAAATTACAGTGCTCATGAGTGTAGTGGGTGGCTTCTTTAACCCTAAGATCCACCTTCACCCAAGCTAGCCTTAACAGTCTATTTCAGTCAATGACCATTTAATAGGATGTGAGAGCTGGTTTGTTATTATTTTTGCTTGTAGTTTTCCATGTTTGGAAAGCCATAAAACATCCCAAATCCTTGTAGGAATCCTCCTTTCAGTTAAGGTAGCTAAAATTGTTTTATAATAGGACTTAAGACAAGTTCCAAATTGTAAGCTTGCTGAACAGGATTTGCTTAAAATTTAATGATACAATACCTTCCTGAACTTATCCTGCAAAATTGAAATGTAATATTCCAAAGTTTAAGTTTTTTCAAGCTATCCTTTTAAAAATCAGGAAGAACAGGCCCCGTCTTATGGACATACAAACAAACGTACATAACTGTCAGCAGATACAGGCCATATAGTCTGTCAAGTCTGCTCTAGTGTGCAGCTAGCAATCCCTCACACTGCAACTGCCCCTCTCTCCCCTCCTCCTCACATGGTGACCCCCCCTTTGTCTCTTCCCCATTTAAAACTGCCCAGTGACTCACAGGACACCACCTCTATGGGCAATGCATTGCACATAGACACCACCCTTTCAGTGAAAAAGTGCCTCCTTATTTGTCTCCCAAATCTACCACCTTCCAATCTCAGACCATGCCCCCTCATGTCCCTCCCTCCCCTCAGTTTAAAAATCCTTTCAGTACCAGTTTTGATTATACCCTTCATGTATTTAAAGGTCTCAGTCATATCTTCTATCCCGTCTTTCCTCCAGGAATACATGCTGAGCTCCCTTAGCCTCCCCCCGTAAGGTTTGTCTTCCAATTCTAGGATCATCTTTGTTTCTCTGTGCTGGACCCCCTCCAGTAATCTAACATCTTTCTTTAAGTATGGGCACCAGTACAGCACACAGTACTCCAGGTGTGGCCTCACCATGACCTGTACAGAGGCATGATCACCCCCCCCGGAGGTGATTCCTCCAACAATACATCCCAGCATCATATTGGCTTTAGCTGCTGCTTTCCTGAACTGTGCTGAGTGATTCATTTGTCCTTTTAGTATCACTCCAAGATTTTTCTCCTCCTCTGTAGTGGCTATCTGTACCCCTTCCAAGTGATAACACCTCCTTGGGTTCCTTGCTCCCAAGTGTATGACTTTGCATGTGTCTGACCAGCACTCAAGTTTAGCCAGGCCATCCTGCAGCCACTGCCTCTCTACTGCATCATTCACCACCACAACTATCTTGGTGTCATCTTCAAAAAGACTAATCTTGTTCATAATGCCATGCGAAATGTCTGTGATGAAAATGTCTAACAGCACTGTGCCTAGTACTGAGCCCTGTGACACCCTGCTCATTACAGCCCTTGGAGATGAGAGTTCCCCTCCCACCAACTACCCTCTGTTGTCTCCCCTGCAGCCAGTTCTTGATCTAGTTCACCATCTTTTTCCCTGCACCGCGATATCCCAGCTTGCTAATCAGCCTCACATGTGGCACTGAATTGAATGCTTTGCTGAAATCCAGATACAGGACGTCCACCGCATGGCCCTTGTCAAGTTCCCTTGTTACCCAGTCATAAAAGTCAACCAGGTTGGTCTGGCAGGATCTTCTGAGAGAACCTCATGTTGCTTTCCATCCTGCAGTTCATTATCCTCTAGAATGGCTACCAACCTCTCCTTAAGAATTATCATAAGAGGCATCCCCAGTAGAAAACAGGAAGTTGTTATCCCTCCATACAGACAGTTGGTGGGACCACATCTGGAGTACTGCATGCAGTTCTGGAGACCCCATCTCCACAAGGACATAGACAGGATGGAGGTTGTCCAGAGGAGGGCAACTAAAATGGTGCACGGTCTACATCAGAAGTCATATGAAGAGAGAAGAGAGATTAAAGGACCTTAATATGTACACTCTCGAGGAGAGGAGAATGAGATGGGACATGATAGAAACTTTCAAGTACCTTAAGGGAATCAACAAAGTCCAAGGGAGTAGCATCTTTCAGAAAAAGAGATGTGCAAGAACAAGGGGGCACAATTTGAAGATGGCAGGGACGTCTCAGAGGTAATGTGAGGAAGTATTTTTTCACTGAGAGTGTTGTGGATACATGGAACAGCCTTCCTGAGGAGGTAGTGGAGTCAAAACCAATTGGGGAATTCAAGAATGCATGAGACAGACATAAAGCAGCTCTAGTGGGGGGGGTAGGAGGAATTAGGCTGTTGGTTAACAAGGATCTGCAGCTTATCCATTAGGTAGGGAAATGGGCAGACTAGGTGGGCAAAGCAGTCCTTATCTGTCATCAAATTCTATGTTTCTATGTTTCTATCTCCACTGACATTCTCACAATGGATATAGGCTTACAGGTCTATAGTTGCCTGGCTCATCTTTGGGTCCACTTTTGTGGAGTGGCACCACATGAGTCATCCTCCAGTCCTGGAGTACGCACCTTGTTCCCAAAGAGGTATTGAACAAGTCCACCAATGGCTCTGTCAACCCTATACCAACTCTATTCCATTGTGGATTCCCCCCTTTCCATTTAATAAGAAAAAGGGTCTAACAAAACACTGAGGTGTTGCCTCTACCCCACCCCCTTTCCATTTATTAAGATCCTAAAGTTTGCAGAAAAAATATAATATAAAAGAAAACTACTGGATTTATCATTCCGTCCCCCTTCTACAATTGTTAGAATTATAATGCCATGTATGTCGCCTCAAATCTCCAGTTTTCTGTAATCACCTCGCCAACACCCCTAATAAACATAGATTCCCTCCTGATCAAAATCCCCCTGCCCCACTCTATCCCAGTATACATATCTGGGTCATACTGTCCACCAGACACACCGCTACCCAGCATCCTTGAGCACCTAGGCAACCTGAGGGCCCTTACAGAAGGCGTGAACTCCACATCCTTGGTGATTTCAATAAGAACTGGCTGGGATGTGCAGCATCAAAGACACATAGCCATAAAGCGATTAAACTTATGCCAGCAAATAGAGGAACCTACCCGCCTAAACCATAAATCAAATAAACACACACTACTGGACTGGGCTCTCACTACTCACCCACATAGGATAATTAAAGCCGGCCTCCTACCAGACTTCGTTAGCGACCACCATATGATTTACATAGTGTGCAAAATCTTCCATCCCCCGGCTCCCCCAGCCCGGTTCCTGCATTGCAGAGCTTACAACTCGCTGGATCTGCCTGCACTCCTAAATGCCCTCTCCGCCATTGACTGGTCTCCCATCCTTAGCGCCACCACCATGGACGAGGCCCTGAGCTATTTCACTACTAAATTCCTCACGATCTGGGACATATATGCCTCACTAAGGAGATCCAGAGTCAGAGGCCCCACTACCCTGGATAACTTCAAACCTCATGGAAAAACTCAGAGCCAGAGACTGGGCCTGGAAATCGTTCAAGGCCACAGGCTCTCAACCAGCCCAGCAAAAGTACAGGTCTCTTCAAAATGCCTGCACAAGACTCATACGGCAGTCCAAATCAGACTACTTCAAAATGGCTTTTAGCAAAAATCACACCCACCCTTCCCAATTCTGGAAGTCCATAAAATCCCTCCTCACCCCACCAACCCAACCCCCCACCCCCACCCCCACTCTCAACCTTGCAGACAAAATCATAAATGACCCTTGGCTGGTTGCCACTGAGTTTAATGCCCTTTTTTCCACCACCACTGCCTCCCTACTCTCCTCCCACCCCCACCCCACACACCATCTCTCGTACGCCCCAAAGTTCCCCCTGTTCTCCCCAACACACACACCCCCTGGCCTCCTTTTCACTCCATCCAGTCACTCTTGACCAGATGCTAAAAATTCTACACTCACTAAACACCTCCAAAGGTAAATGTCCGTCGAGACTAGATTCTAAAATGCTACAACTCTCTGCCCCGGCCATAGCTTAACCCCTAACTATGCTCTATAATCTGTCTTTTAAATTAGGGGCTGTCCCCACAAAATGGAAACAAGCCACAGTCTTCCTCCCCAAAGTGGGGACCTCTCCTCCTCATCAAACTATCGGCCTATATCTCTGCTTCCCATCCTAGCCAAAATTCAAGAGCGCCTTGTCCTATCCCAGCTACATACCTATTTAGATACTGTCTCCTTTTTCACCCCCTTTCAAGCCGGGTTCAGAAAAAATCACTCTACTACCACATCCCTCCTTCACCTCACCAACTCCATCCTTGCAGGCATTGACAAAGGGGAAATAACCGCAGATATTTTTATAGACCTGGCAAAAGCTTTCAACACGGTCTCACACCCCCTGTTGCTTTCTAAACTGGCCCAAACTGGTCTGTCGACGGCAGCACTCAGCTGGTTCCACTCATACCTAACAGGCAGGTCACAAGCAGTCCGCATCAGTACGGCTCTATCCTCCCCACTCCCTGTCACCAGCGGCATACCTCAAGGGTCGGTACTTGGCCCGCTGCTTTTCTCAATTTTCCTCAATGACTTGCCTGCTGTCTGCACAAATTCTGGCATCCATATGTATGCGGATGACACGGTACTGTTTGCCTCTGGCTCATCCGGAACCGCCATAGCAGCATGCCTCCAAAAGGATTTCGACTCCGTCCAACACTGGTTCCTTGACAACAAGCTATTCCTAAACTCAAAAAAACCTGTCTCCCTCACTTTCGGCTCCCGAGCCAAACTAATCCGGCTTACTGACACACCCACATTCTATACCTTAGATAGAACTCCACTTGAGGCCTGCTCCACATATCGCTATCTCGGTCGGCCTGGCTAGATCAGTACTTGACTGCAGCGCATGCAGACGCACTGCAGAAAAACTACATCCCATGCTGGGAGCTCTCTATCGTAACAAGTTTTGCATCCCTCTACCAACCAGGCAAGCAATAGTACAAAAAATGATCCTCCCAATATTGGACTATGGCGATGTCATCTACGGTACCACCCCCCAAACATCCTTAGCCAGGCTCGACCCCATTTTCAACTCTTTTTGCCGGTTCGCTTTGGACCATTCTCCCAACACCCACCACTGTGACCTTTACCAGTCCTTTGACCTCCCATCACTCCAGAACTGGCGTTTGCTGGACTGTGCTAGAATTACTGCTAAATACTGGGCACATACGCTGCACTCCTACCTATCAACATCCCTAACCGCCGTCCCCCCCACCTACCTATGATCTCAGGAACACTGACTCCAGGCTCCTTCACATTCCCCACAGATCCACCCAATCAGGTCAGGTAGCTTTCATCTTCAGACTGCCCAAGCTATGGAACTCACTGGCAGCCGACATCAGACTCACTACAAGTACTCCCCAATGCAATGCCCTTCTCAAAGTGCATTTTGCTACCAACTGTACATGCTTTCCCCATCGCTGAATTCTCTGCACAACTCTTATCAGCTATCCTGGGCTCCATTTCTTAATCCGTACCATAGACCACTGTACCTTCTACTGTTGCTGTAGATATGCACGCCTACCTATACTGTACTCAAATCAATTTTTGTTCACTCTATGTAATTGATGAAATATTTCTACCATGCTGCTACATCACTGTCTGTAATAATCTTCATTTTGTACAAACCGTTAAGCATCTCAGTTACTGCACCCATCCTACTGGACCACTGTTTGTTATCTGCAAATTATGTATGTACTGTTATGTCTTATTTACTTCACTCTGTAACCCCCTACCCCAGGGCGCATCTGGAATCGAGCAGTACTCTGCTCAGTATGCCTTCCTGGTAAATCTCTTAAATAAATAAAATAAATAAATAAATAAATAATACTTTTTATTTGATTTACTCTACTACCCCCAAACAGTTGAAAAAACAGACTATATAATTTTACCTCAATATAGACGGGAGAGGGATACTCATCACTGAGGTATAAATAAATGGGTAACAGAAACATTTTTATATAATAAATCCTGCTCTTTTTGGCAGTCAACATTTGTAACAGAAAAGCTTTTATATAATAAACATTCCTCATTTTGGAAGCCAAAATGTGTAACAGCAAAGATTTAGTATAATAACCCTCCTCTTTTTAGAAGCTAAAATTTGTTTCCATATATTACTTTTCCTTCAGCCTCCTGATATTTCTGCACCGAGTTATAGGTTTTATTATCTGGGCTGCCAAACGATACTCCTAATTACCTAATAGGACCTAGAATTAAGGAGACATTAGCTACTGACTGTCTTTGGTCTTGAATGTGCAACAACACCCCCACACATTTTGACTGATAACTTTTTGACCCTGAGCATTCTGACAACAGTTCCAAATCAGCTACTGCTTCTTGTCATGATTTTTCTGAATCTAGAAGTAAACAAAGATTATATGCACAAACCACAGCCTTACATACTGTTACGCCCAGCTTATGTTACGTTCCTCCTGTACCGCTCTTTTTGATTATTTTCAGCAGTAACAGATCTATCCATTTTAAAGCTGGGTAGATTAGATATATTAGATAGACAGATAGATAGATAGATAGATAGATAGATAGATAGATAGATAGATAGATAGGTAGGTAGGTAGGTAGGTAGGTAGGTAGGCAGGTAGGCAGGCAGGCAGGCAGGCAGACAGACAGACAGACAGACAGACAGATAAGGGGGCTTAATGGACATCCGCCAGACACCTTTCAAAACTTTAATTCTACCACTCATCTGTCCATTAACATTAGTAATCACAATGGTCTTACTATAACATGTTCTGATCCACAAGCTACAAGTATCTGGAAACCCATAATGTTTGAGAACTGAAAACAAAAATAACTGTGATACACAATCAAATGCCTAGCCTTGATCTAATGAAAGAAGATAGTCCTTTATCTGACCTCTAGATCTGGCTTGAAACATCTCCCTCAATAGGAACAAGTGATCCTGAATTTTTCTGGGAGGAATACACATAACTGTGATGGATCAATGGCACTTTCTAAAACTGAACTCAATTGTGTACCCAGGATTTTTGACATTTTAAAATCTGCATTTTAAAGGCTAATCTGCCTCCAATTACTGAATTCATTTGTATGACCCTTCTTGTGAATAAACACCAAAACAGCTTTGTACATGCTATGCGGTAACATTCCTAGACAAAGACAATCATTTAATAAATTTGCCAAATGTTGTACAATGTAATCAATTATTAACTAAGACTAAGGATGCTGCAGTTGAACTGTCAGGCTATCAAGCCTTCAGGTGCAATAGGAAAGGCAAAAGGGGTGGCGGCTCTCATATCTACATCAGGGATCTACGCCAAGGGATCATACCTCCAATTACTGCTGTGGCTGATGGCCACAAACTACTTGTAGTCAAACTCCTGTTTGGAAAACAAAACACATCCCTTATGGTTGCTTCAGTCTACCTCCCACCCAAAAATGCTAACAAGGGACTTCCAAAAGTTATTGATGCTTTGTCTCGTCTAAGAAAGGGCTGTGAACTCCTCATCACCGGTGATTTCAATATTAACTATCTCTGCAAGGAGTCAACTCCTCTGAGAGATGTCATGGCCAGTTCTTATCTCACGCAGCTAGTAACTGAACCCACCAGGATAAACTACAAAATGGGTAATAGCATGCTCATCAACTGGCTCCTCTCTAGCTCTGAGGTCACTGTGCAACCTGACACCCTGAGCGACCATTCTCCAGTAACCTTCATGTGGTCTAATAAATACACAAAAGCTCCCCCCATCATAGTTGAAAGTAGAATCCTGAGGAAAGATCAGCTTGAGTTCTTCAAAGCAGCTCTCTCGCAGATTGGACACCCTTAGATATGCAGCATTGTCTCGATCTAGCTGTAAAGTACTTTGTGGATCGTTTCAGTCTGATCTATGATACATTTGCCCCATCACGAAAAGGAAATCTCGTGGATGTAACAACGAGTGGATAACTGGTGAACTTCTCACACTTATGAGGGTTAGGGATAATCTCTGGAGTACAGCCAGGGCCACTGGTGATAAAAATGATTATAAGAATTACAGGGCCTCCAGGAATGGATGTACTCAGTTCATAAGGCTAGCCAAAGCTAACTTCTATAGGGAACAGCTAGATAGGAGTTGGGGTGATGGAAGAAGGTGCTGGGAGAATATTAAGAATCCCCTTGGAAAAGATGATAAGAAACACCCTTCAAAGCTTATTGTCAGTGGGTCTACTACCATGAAAACTTTCACAATAGTTGAGTCATTCAACACCTCCTTCATGGATCTGAGCTCTGTCCTCCCACCTGACTACCTGAAACCCATGGAAGCAAATGTACTGTAGACAGCAACCCAACTAAGAACTCTCACCCTAACTTTTACTTCAAGCACGTAACAGTTACACAGTCCTTCACATATGTGAGAAAGGTCCTGGGCAAAACCAGGATGGGCAGTGATGGTTTGGATATGAAGCTGGTCGTCCTTGCCCTTGATGAGCTCATAGTCCCCATTTCAAAACTCTTCAATAAATCTCTCACCCTTGCCAAATTTCCCTCAGTCTAGAAACAAGCACTCATGACCCCTGTCCACAAGAGTGGTGACAGGTCCTCAATTGGTGACTACAGGCCTATATCAATCCTTTCCCCTCTGTCGAAAGCTCTGGAAAGAATAGTGGCAGCTCAAATCACAGACTACCTCCAGAAACACCAACTGGAATGTCCATACAACAACATGGTTTCAGAAACACCACAGCACTGGCAGAGTATACTGACTATCTCCACAAGGCCTTAGATGAAGGGATACTGGTAAGGTCTCTCTCTATCAACTTAGCAAAGGCCTTTGACATGGTCAGCCACCCCTTCCTTCTGATACAGCTGCAGGCCCTGGGGGTAGCCCCAAATGCTGTACGCTGGTTCCATGATTACCTGACACAAAGGTCACACAGAGTTAAAGTAGGCCATACCATCTTGGAATATAGGGAAATATTGTTGGGTATTTCCCAAGGGTCGATACCTGGACTGCTGCTATTCAGTCTTTTCCTGAATGCCCTACTTGAGGCCTGTAACAGTAAAGTCATTCTTTATGCTGAGGACGCTATCATTCTCAGCAGCAACACAAATATTGGGTCACTGGAGCGAGAGCTGCAGTCTACTTTTGATTAGCTCGAGGCCTGGTTCAGTGCACATATGCTGATAATTATAAAAAAAAACTAAAGCGATGCTCCTATCTAGCTCACAACTCAAGAGGAGATATCCCACCCTAACCATCCACAACAATGTGTTGGTCCCCCTTGAGTAGGTCCCCTCCTTTAAGTCCCTGGGGTCACCATTGATGATATCCTCTCCTTTGTGTAGCATATTGACATGATGGTAAAGGCCATCAACACCAAACTTGGGGTTCTCTATCAGCATAGAAATAATCTCACACCAGCTGCTTTCCACCTCTCCATCTCCAGTTCCATCTTATCCTCTATAGGTTATGGACTGGTGGTCTATGGTGCTGCCAAAGCAGGTGGTCACTGTCTGTAATAAGGTGTGTAGGCTTACCCTTGTGGCTGACCGGTATAAGCACACCTGCATGCTATATGAACAAACTGGCTAACCCTTGGGGACATAATCAAGTTACAAACTTGTCTACTCGCAAAGAAGGCCATGCTTGGCAAAACTCCCCCCTGCATCACTGAAATTTTCTCAGCTGCCAGATCAACTTATGATACTAGAGGTACAGCTCAAAAAACATTTAAAATTCAAATTGTGCACTAGTTTATTTAAATCAATAAACAAATCAAAAGGGTTAAATACATTTGTTGGTACAAGTTTCAACTCTTCATTAAGCACTGAAAATTCTGCTTCTGAAGTTGGTGTTTGGACAGGTTTATTACATTGCACTCACTCATGGTTAATGTCCTGTCTAATATCCCCTCCCCCCCTTGTCTCCAAGGGTAATATTGTCCCTAATCGTTCTTCTGGTTCCAACCCTGGCCTCAAACTTGATATGTTTGTTGATGTCCTTGATTGCTTACTTTTTATATCCCTTCTTATCCATTTATGTTTTGCAGTCCTCAAAATGCTACTCTGGGGCTGCATCTTAGGGGCTGTGGGTCCTGCATATGGGTTGCAACATGTTGTGGGTCTATTCCCTCCAAAAACCAACTTACAGAAGCAGAACTTTCAGTGCTTAATCAATTTGTGCTCAATTTAAATTTAAAGTGTTTTTAGCACACAAATTAATGATGCCAGTGATTTGTAAAGTTTTGCTCTGAATGACACAAATGCTACTGAATTTGGTTCCTCCACCTCTGAGATGTCTCAGTCCCTTGAGTCAAAAAAATTCAGGGCTAGGTCTAAATTTATGTCTCCACAAAATCCAACAGTACAAGTCTTTTATAGAGCTTGTGAAGCTGATTTTCAGAAATTAGGAGATGAGGGGAGAAAACCATCATATGTAAATATGACTAGGGCAGAAAGAGAGGCTTTGCGCTCTTTGGAAAATATTTCGACTATGACCATAAAACAAGCCGACAAGGGGGGCAGTGTGGTTGTTCTCAACACCACAGATTACATTGCAGAGATTGAGCATCAGCTGTCAAAGGAGAAGGTTTATAAACTGCTGCATACTGACCCCACAATGACATTCAAAAGTAAGACTGATGGGTTCCTACAAACTGCATTTCTTAATGGGGTTATTGATAAGGGCACCTTAGAATTTCACATGGTTAAATGCCCCATACATCCTTCCATTTACCTTTTACCGAAAGTCCATAAAAGTTTGACCAGACCCGCAGGCCACCCAACAGTGGCTGGGATCGGTTCAGCCACTGAACCATTTAGTCCATTCGTTGACTACCACAAAAAGGAATGTATCCTCCATTTAAGATCTCATATTAGAGATACAAAACATGCTTTGAACAATATTAGTGACCTCCACATCAAGGAGACGAACTGTCTGGTCACCCTCGACGTGGAGGCACTATATAATAATATTCTACCAACTGGGCTACAAACTCTGTAATATTATTGGATGGAATCTCAGTTCAGGAACACCCCCCCACCCCACTCCATCACTTTTTTGATTAGTTTAGCTAAATTTGTCTTGGAATATAATGCTTTCATGTATCATGGGAAATTATTTCTTCAGACTAGTGGCACGTTGATGGGGGTGTCATTTGCCCCTAATTCCAACAATCTACAGTATACATGGGTATGTGGGAGGAGACTTACTTGTATGATACCAAATAAAATACATTTTTTGATTCGAGAGCAATTTACAAACGGTTCATTGATGATTGTTTCTTTATTTGTCATGACAAACAAACTGAATTATATCTGTTTGTCCAGTATCTTGAGAGCACTAATTCAAATTCCATATTTAGTGTATATAGTGATTTGTGGCAGACTTTGTTTTTGGATATTACTATTTTTAAAGATTATAATTTTGGTTTGGCTATGACATTATACCGCAACACAGCAGATAAGAATACTGTACTGCCTGCCAATTCATGCCATCCAAGACATACTGTGAAGTAGTGGTGGGTGAAGTGGCCCCAATTTGCTCTGCAAAGTGATCCGTGGAGTGAAGGCCAATTTGCGGAGTGTTCAGCAACGTGAAGCTGAGCACTTTGCGTTATTGATGGGTAACGTGAAGTCCATTGAAAACAATGACTTTGCGTTACTCCACCTTCCCAAACCACTACTCCACCAATTATTAAGATGAAGTACATTGAAAACCATGTGCTCCACCATACTTTGACTTGTTTTTAAGCTCCAAAGGTGAATTTTGCAGTGATTCATGGGATTTCAGGTCACATGTGCTCTAGATTGTTCTGCACAGTCTCAGTTTGGGGTAGTATGTGTAGGAAGCTGTAGAAGACAATCTGCTCTGAGAGATCATTATAGCACAGTGGTTTAAGGCTCTGAGCTGCAAATCTGGTGACATCCAGCAGACCAGACCTGGGTTTGAATCCCACTGCTTCCACTTGCATACTGTGTGACCCTGAGCAAGTCACTTAACTTCCCTGTGCTCCCAGGTTGCGCCTGTAAAAAAGCTTTCAGCTTAGTGTGTCTCACCTGGTTAAATAACTAAACAAAGATCTGTGATTCAAACCTTCTAAAAGCTGTTAAAAAAGCCTTTGGGGGTCATTTGTTTTGCCGAAACTTCAGTTCATCGATTATAGGAAACCCTTCTGTGCTTATATCATCAAGCGTTTATTGTTTGTGTGTGTATTTTGAATGTTAATGTACAATATTCAGTCTGTGTACTGAGAGACGTGGAAGTGTGCTTTGGGGGAGGGGCGTATCTGTGGTGTAGGTAGATTAACTTGGAGAAAAAGACAGTGCTTTCAGTTTTGGTTATATTTTTCTTGTATAACTGTGATAGTGTACACACAGTAATATTTTCACTAATTCTTGCCATTTTTTGCTGATTGTTGTGGTGCAGCAGTGCATAATTTTAGTTTGTTTAAAATATGTGGTTATATTACTGAAGTTTTCAATTTGCTACGCATTACTTAGTGTGTGTGTGAGTATGTGTGTGACGTGTGTCATCAAATCAGACACCTTTTATTGTGCCACATATTTTCAGCAATGTGAACCTGCTATCCACTGCAGCTGTGTAATTTTTGTACTTCTTTGTGGTATCTTTACTAGTACTAGTGACTGTTACTGCAGCAGTGTAGTACACTGCCCCCCGTGACCCGCCCCAACCGGCAACATTTTCCAGATTTGAATTTCTGATGGTGAGCTCTGGTTAGGTGTTGTGCCTTTGCATCTGCATCTATTCAGTGTGCAGTGCAATTTTAACCTGTCTGTGCCCAATCTCATCTCTAACTTAAGTCACAGTTGTTTCTTTGGCTTCCCTTCAGAGTACTGGACAGGTATGGTGCATAATTCTGCATGAACATTGTACTCATTAATATGTGTTTTTAAGACAGGACCATCATCACGAGTCACTCGTGATACAAATCATGATCTTCATCATCGCGGTCACAAATGCAGTCACAAATCAATTTATGATCACGTCATGAATCACAACATTGATCTTTTTTAATAGTTACTTAGATGTATTGTAAGCCTGTTTTGTAGTATCTATCCATGCTTCACCACCCTACCGTTATACTCATTAATGAGTGTTTTAAAGTTGGGGAGTTTTATGCCACACCTCATTGGGGCCCAGGGAGTACTGCCATAAGTATTCACATTTCTTCATCATCATGGTCACAAATGCAGTCACAAATCACGATTTACAATCACGTCACAAATCACAACATTAATTTTTTTACTAGTTACTTGGATGTATTGTAAGCCTGTTTTGTAGTATCTCTCCAGGCTTCACTATCCCACCATTGTACTCATTAATAAGTGTTTTTAAGTCAGGGATGTGGACAGTGTATGCAGTACATACACAGACTGGAAAGAAGACTGACTGCACACATGCAGTTTAGCACAGTACACATGCACTGCTCAGAATACAAATTGTCACGCATACGGAAGACAACAAAAAAGGGCATAATTACATACAAGGGTTGGGATGGTGGAGAAATACATCTTATAACACAGCAAGGAAGGTGTGGGGGGCACATGGTGTGAGAAAAAAAAAAATGAATGTGGGATCCCATGGTGATCCAGCAGCAGTTCCAGCACTGACATAATTTACAACTGATGTCCCTCTATACAATCCTGGTGGAGCAGCAGGTATGGCTGTGGCCCTCCTCTTCTTAGCGATGCCAACATGCACAGCTGCACCTTCTGTCACAGAATGGGCAGCAGGTGCAGGCATGGCCCGTTCTGTGGCAGCCTGCCACTCCAACTGGTGGTGATTGAGCATATGGGTGTACTGAACCCCAGTCCCCAGGTGAGTCCCCCGGGGGCTACGGTGCACCTCCACCTCACATAGGCAGCACCTGACCACACTGCTATCCCTCCCAACACAGTCAAAAAACTGCAAAGCAACAGAGATGCAGGGAGAACCAGGCACAGGCAAGGGAGGGCCAGATGAACTGGCAGCTGACTGGTCACGGTGCTGAACAGGGATGGGATCCACACCTGGGCCCAGGGGAACAGGCACATCCTGCTCCAGATGATCTGGTGCTAGACTTGGTGGTGGTGGTGGTGGTGGTTCAACTGCCTCAGAGTCAGGACAAGAGGTGGTGCTGGTCCTGCCTGGGGGAGGGGAACAAACAACTAACTACTTATAAAGGCAAGAAAAATTAAATTTACAGAAAGAACAAATTAAGTAAAAAAAGAGTACAGAAAAGACAAAAAAATGTAGCTTTTAAAAAGCTGTTGGGTCTAAATCAAAGTTTAAATCTCCTCCTTGCTCTGATCGCAAAGTATCAGCAGTCACAAAACACACTCCTCTCTCTCTCTGTCTGCACAGGAGAAAGTAAAAGTGTCTGCTCCTATGACTCACTTCCTTCCTGCCTAGCTAAAGTGCATGTGACTTATAGTACTGTAAGCCATGTGATGTGTGGGGGGGGGCTGCCAAATCTGAAACACCAAGTGGATCACTTAGAATCATAATGAGGAATGTGAAGTCCATTAAAAACAATCACTTTGCATTACCATTCCGCCTTAACACGAAGTGGTAATGACAAGGCGGAGTGAGCACTATGCATTGCCCATTCCGCATAGTGGAGTGGCAACGCAAAGTGCCCACTTCGCGGCGGAATTTAAATTCGCTGCATCTATACTGTGAAGTCGATTCCTAAGAGTCAGTTTATTAGGACTAGACACATTGTAGTGATTTAGAGTGTTATGACAAGTGGGCTGAAGATTTGGAGAACAGATTTGTGGAAAGAGGTTGCAACAAAAATAATGTTTCAGGAATCAGGTTAGGGAAGTCCAAAGGGAAGTACTGCTGGAAGAAAAGATTTATGCTACACAAGAACCACACAAACTAAATGTTGTCACTTCATATAGTGTGGATTCTTGGAGGATTGAGCAGATTATACATAAACACTGGCCCAATTTACAAACATAGAAACTTAGAAACATAGACTTTGATGGCAGATAAGGACCGCTTGGCCCACCTAGTCTGCCCATTTCCCTACCTAGAGGATAAGCTGTAGATCCTATTTAACCAACAGCAAATTTCTTCCTACCCCCCACAAAAATTGCCTTATGTCTGTTCCACGCATTCTTGAATCCTCCCAAAGTTTTAGATCCCACAACCTCCTCAGAAAGGCTGTTCCATGTGTCCAGCACCCTCTCTGTGAAAAAATACTTCCTCACATTGCCCCTGAGCCGTCCCCCCTCTATCTTCAAATTGTGTCCACCTGTTCTTGCACATCTCTTTTTCTGAAAAATGCTACTCTCTTGGACTTTGTTGATTTCACTGAGGTACTTAAGCATTTCTATCATGTCCCCCCTCTCCCTCATTTCCTCAAGGGTATACATATTAAGCTCCTTTAGTCTTTCCTCGTATGGCTTCTCTTGCAGACCCAGCACCATTTTAGTTTCCCTCCTCTGAACTGCATCCATCCTGTTTATGTCCTTGCGGAGATGAGGTCGCCAGAACTGGACACAGTACTCCAGATGGGGTCTCACCAACTGTCTGTACAGAGGGATAGCAACTTCCAGTTTTCTGCTGGTGATGCCTCTCCCTAAACATCCCAGTGTCCCCCCAGCCCTCCCTACCTCCTTCTCACATTGCTTGTCAACTTTAAGGTCATCTGATATGATTTCCCCCAGGTCCCTTTCCATTTTTGTTGTTGTTACTACCCCTCTCCCATTGTGTAATCTTCCCCTGGGTTTTTGTTTCCCAGGTGCATTATTTTGCACTTCTTTGCATTGAATCCAAGCTGCCATACTTCTGACCATTCCTCCATACTGGCCAAGTCCCTTCTCATCCTTTCTACACCTCCTTGTGTATCAGCCCTGCAGCAGATCTTTGTGTCATCTGCAAAGAGGCACACTTTTCCTTCCAGTCCCTCTGCAATGCCACTTATAAAGACATTAAAAAGGACTGGACCCAGTACTAAACCCTGCAGTACCCCACCATTAACCCCTCTTTCTTCAGAGTGGACTCCATTTACAATTATCTTCTGTGTCCTGTTGTCCAGCCAATGTTTTATCCAGGCTACCACCCTGGGACACACCCCCAGGTTGGTTAATGTGACTATTAATCTTTTGTGTGGGACTGTGTCAAATGCCTTGCTAAATTCTAGGTAGGCCATGTCCACAGTCCCTCCTTGGTCTACTACCTTGGTCACCCAGTCAAAGAAATCAATTAGATTCATCTGACATGACCTTCCCGCTGTGAATCCATGCTGCCTTGGGTCCTGTGCCCCACTGGCCTCTAGGTACTCAACAATTCTTTCCTTCAGAAGTGATTCCATCACTTTCCCTACCACAAGGTCAAACTTGACAGGTCTGTAGTTTCCTGCCTCTGTCTTGGTCCCACTTTTGTGAAGGGGAATCACATCTGCCTTCCTCCAATCCTCAGGTACCACACCATCCTCCCATGATTTGTTAAAAAGGGTAGTCTGTGGTGTCACTAGTTCTCTGATTAGTTCTTTTAGAATTCTGGGGTGAATTCCATCAGGCCCCATTGCTTTGTCCACCTTCAGTTTTAGGAGTTCTTTTAGAACCCTTTCTTCTGTGAAAGGACTGGGATCGACCCCCCCTATCCAGAGTGCTTCTGTTAATTGGATTAGGCACCTCCCCACCTCCTCTTTTGTGAATACTGAACAGAAGTGTTCATTCGGTATCCCTGCTTTTTCACTGTCCCTCTCTGCCCACCCACTGTCCATTCTATTCAGCCTCACTATCCCTCCCTTTGTCTTTCTCCGCTCCTGATATACCTATAAAAGGTGTTGTCCCCTTCTTAATCAAGTTGGCTATCTTTTCCTCAGTTTAGGCCTTTGCTATTCTGACTTTCCTCCCTGTTTCCTTCTGCCTTAACTGGTACAATTCTCTGTCCTGCTCCTTCTGTGTTTCCTTATACTTCCAAAATGCTATATTTTTCTCCCTAACCTTCACCGCCACCTCTTTTGAGAGCCATAGTGGCTTTTTCTTTCATTTTGATTTTTTTATTTGCTTCACACAAAAGCTCGTTGCCTCTGTGATGGCAGTTTTGATATTTCCCCATTGTTACTCCACCACTCCTTCTAGCCTGTCTGCTAGTGCTTTTCTAAGGCACTCTCCCATCTTGCCAAAGTCAGCCCTCCTGAAGTCCAGAACCCTCACTTTTGTATGGCTTGACTCTATAGCTGTGTTTATTGTGAACCACACTGTTTGGTGGCCACTTGTTCCTAAATGGCTGCCCACTTCTAGATCTTAGATCCCCTCACTGTCCCCATTTGAGAGTACGAGGTCTAAGATTGCTCCCTCTCGAGTAGATTCCAAAACTAGCTGTCTAAGGCATACCACCTGAAGGGCATCAGGAATGGCCTTGCTTTTAGATGTGGCTCCCACAAAGGTGCTCCAGTTAACATCTGGCATATTAAGGTCCCCATCAACAGTATCTCCCCTTTCTCTGCCATCTTAAGTATGCCTTCTATCATATCCTTGTCCATTCCCTCCCCCTGACATGGGGGTCTGTATACAACCCCTGTGCTGACTGTGGTACCATTTCCAGTCTCTAAGGTGACCCACAGTGCCTCCTCTCCTCCCTGTTTACTCTTTTGTTCAGTTGCTTTTATCCCTTTCCTTACATAGAGAGCTACTCTGCTCATCTTCTCCCCTCTCTGTCTCTCCTGTTGTTTGTGTACCCTGGTATGTTAACATCCCAATCATAGTTCTCTGTGTACTATGTTTCTGTGACTGCTATGATATCCAGGCACCCCTCTTCCATCAAGGCCACCAGTTCAGGGAGCTTGTTGCCCAGTCTACGGGCATTGGTACTCACTACACTCCATTTCTTGATGACCTTACCCCTTTTTGCCCCATCCCTGTCCTTATTGCGTTTGTCACTTTCTCCATTTACCCCAGCTCTTCTCCCTATTGACATCTCTATGTTGGTGTCTACCTCACTTAGTACCCTGATTTTCTTGAGGGATCTAGGATTTCTCTGCTCCTCTCCAGTGCCTCCCCCCCTTGGCTAGTTTAAATGCTTGCCAATGAAGCATTTAAACCTATCACCTAGGATCATGGTTACCCTTCTGGACAGATGCAGATCATCATGCCAGTATAGGCCTGCATCTCTCCAGGTGGACCCCCAGCCCCCAGTGAAGCCAAATCCCTGAGCTCTGCACCAGTTTTCCAACCACTGATTGAATCCCATGGTGTGAAGCACCCTGGCCTCACCCATGCCATAGACAGGCAGTACCTTTGAGAAGGTTACCGTGCATGCTATTTGTCTAAGGCCCCTCCCCATCTCCACAAATGCTTCTTGCACTGCTCTGATCCCTTTCTTAGCCAGGTCATTTGTCCCTAGGTGGACAATGACATCCAGCTTCCTCCCCTGTGCAGCTGCTCCTGTGATCCTAAGGATTTGCTCCCTTTCCCTCCAAGCTATGGCACCAGGCAGACACCTTACTTAACTCCCCTTCCTCCCACAAGTTCTACCTTCCTAACAATGAAGTCTCCCACCAGGAGTTGTTTCCTTCCCCTGTGGGGTCCCATGCCACTCTTCTATGGGTCTCCTTTGTGGAGGTTCCCAGCATCCTCCTTGGTCTCCACTGTGGGTGCCTCAATAGGGGAATCACACTTTTCCAGAACTGCATAGAAATTGTGGACAGGTACAACTGGAGGGATGCGTCTCTGTTCCACCACCCTCACCCTCCCTGAGCCCACTGCAGTCCAACCACTCTTCTTTCTTGGCAATCTCTGAGGCAACGGCAGTGACCCTGGTGGTCCCTGGGTAGGAGAAGAGGTCCCACAAATCCTGGCCAACTCAGCCTGGAGATAAGCAACCTCCTCCCTTAGCCCAGAGAGGTGCCTGCAGATGGGACAACACCCAACCTCCAGAACGTCTCCTGGAAGACTGCTGGTCCACAGCCACTTTACTGCACCACTCCCATCAACTCTTATTTCTGGCCCCCAATTGTTGTTTGGAATACTTACTCTTTCCTCTGTTTATTTCTTTTTTTTTTTTTCTCTCCCTACTTACATACTGCCTCTGTGCCCTTTTAGCTGCTGATCTTCCTGCTCTGAGACAAGAAGTTCCTATATTTCTCAGCAGTCTCCTTACATGCTCAGAGTCAGACCTCCAGCAGCTGGGGGGGAAGGGAGGACAGAGAGATACTCTTGCCCTTTTAGGATAGTGAGTCTTTGGTGGATCTCTGATCACTCACTTCCTGCTCCCAAACAGGAAGTTCCTGTTGTCAGTCAAATCCTGTACCTATAAAAGTAGATCTGCCTTTGGGTGGAGGGAAAGGAAGGAGGGCAATATAGTCCAAGTAGAGAAGTTTAGTTATAGCAGCAGCTCCTTCCTCCTGGTGCTCTGCTTGTTCTCTGGCAGAAGCTACAAAGGCTAAATTGAGGGAATATGTTACAGACACTCTATGTATGCTGCATAAATGGGTGAAAATCTAGGAGAAAAACTTACACATAGCTATCAGGCTAGAACAGGATCTCAGGTTTTAGTCCCGCCAGTGGCATCTGTTCCTGAACTGCCACCCTGTGTCCCACCACCCCCAATCAAACAAAAGCTGCTAGTGCTATGTTGCACAACAACATTTTTAGCACAAATTCTCTATCTTCTATGGTTGCCACATGCCCTGGTAGCTCAAGCCGGCCTGCCATTAAGCATACCAACTGTTTGCCAGCTTTATCTTCAGGATGTTTTAAATGTATGCAGTGTAAATACTGTACACAAGTAAATGCTACAAAAGTTTTTTTAAATCCAGTTGATGGCAAAATGCTGCACATAAATTCATTCATAAACTGTGACACTACTTATTTATTTAAAGACGTGTAAATGTGGCGTTTATTATGTTGGACGCACAAAACATTAAGTTAAAGGAAATAGTGAGGGAGCACATGCATGCAATCCATAATCACAATTTGGAATAGATTATAGCACATCATATGCACTTTGCACAAAATAAAAATACATATAAATGGCACTTTACCGGTATTGAAAAAGTAAAGTTTGGTCCTAGGGGAGGTGATATTAATAACAAATTAGCCTGTAGGGAAAATGACTGGATTCACAGGCTATGTGCGACTAAATATCTGGGTTTAAATGATAAAATAGAATTACCTCCACATTTATGAATGCACAAGGCAATGTGTGGCTCTGATGTTATGTGTTACAGATATCTGATGTATAAAAATAATTTTTTATCATGACAGCAAATACTGTATGAATTAAAATGCTACAGATATTTATTCCGTAACAATGATTAAGCTGATCAATACACTCAATTGTGTCCATAAGAACCCAGTATTGGTAACACTTGTTTTTAATTATGTGATCACTATTTAAGTTGGTGTATGTGTTATTCGTGTATCTCTTGACAAAGCGCAGTGTGCCTGTGTGAAATGCTGGGATTTTGCTGTGTGGTGTGGCGGAGGCATTGAGATTGCTGAATTATTATTACAAAAAATGGACTAAGCATTTTCTACAAAATGTCCATCTCCTTTGTGTGCGAGTGAGTGCCAAGGTTACCAGTGTTTTTGTGTTCAGTCTTCATTCACCAGTGAGTACCACGAACTGTGAGCGGCACTCGTTTTTTGCTGCTTGGTGTTTTTAGATATCTCTTCGAGTATTAAAACTGACTTTTCTTGAATGTAGATTTGGAAATGAAACTTGTGGTCTTGGGACAATTACCCAAGAGTAGAAAGGGTAGACTGGCTAAGAGATTCTACAATATAAGTATAGCTACTGCATGTAAATGCATCAAGGTTAAATGACTTATACCTCATTCCCCTTCCAAATCTGATAGGATTGTGAAATGTAAAGAAATTCAAAGCATGATATTAATAACAGCCTGGTTACCTCATAAAACAAAGAAATATTGAAGCATGTGGCTCCCTTTATAAACTTTATAACACAAGAGGAAGCTATTCTTATTCTGGATTAGCTAGTGAGAATTAACACATAATAACCTACATTGTCAACTACAATCAACATAAATGTTTGTGACCCAGTGGTACCAAACTGGTCAACCCAGTTTGTTCTCTCTCTTTATTTTTTTCATCCTTTTTTTGTTGTGGCAGTTTATTTTCAAGCTTTAAAGTGCACACTTGGGGCCAGCCCATTGGTAGAGGGGCAGGATTTCTGCCTGTGATGCCGGCAACGTGGGTTTGAATCTGGACTCAGGCCATTGGAGGGGTGGATGGGGGGGATACTGAGCATCCCTTGGACTGCTCTCCTCCTCTGGGTGAGTGTGATCAAGTGTCTGGCACAGAAGTGTGGACCCCTGGTGGAGGCTGGGGGATCCAGTGTGACTAGTGCATGATATGTGGGGAGCCAAGATGGACGTCAGGTTCATCCCACTGACATCATTGCATATCATGCCTCCTGAGGGGATTAGCATCCACAAAAATGCTGGCTATTCCAGGGATGATGCTGCCTTCTGGTAGTGCAGCCCCCCAAGTACCTTACCCCAACCAAGATCATGTTCTGCTGGATCATCTACCCTGCAGCCCCACCTGGGGGTGGTAAGCCTAGGAATCCCTGCCAGTCACAATGATGCAGCTGGTAATCTGGACCTGTTCCATGGGATGGGGTCATATCAGTGGCCCCTACTTGGGGGGATAAGCCAGTGTTAATCAGGGATTGGTTACGGGGAGGGCAGTGGGTGTTGGAGGTAGGGCTGATAATATGGGACAGGTGGCACCAAACAAAAAGTGCACACTTGAATAACCTGGCTCAGCGCAAAGAACCAGGGTATCCCTTTTGATCCTAGTGGTAACAAGAATTGTGTTGAATCCTCTCTTCTCTCTCTCTGCAAGGGCTGGGTTACACTCTTTCTTTGGTGCCATTTTCTAAAATGTTCTCCTAGTGTTCCTGGGCTGGGGAGACCAGGTATGTGGTGACAACAGAACTTGATGTTCATTCTGCACTGTATAACTGATGTTTGATTGTCTCTGTAGAAAGCTCAAGCATTTCTGTACCACATGTGTGTTGTAAATTTTTGCCATGCCTTTTTGGCCCTTGTTGGAGTCTTAATAAAAAGAAAGTTTAAAGAAAACTTAAAACAGTGACCTAATAGGGGGAACTGTGATGTTTAATGAATATTATAAAATGGGCTTAAAAAATCTTGAAACCTGACTGCCTGATGGCCATCTTTATCAGTGCTATTATCTCAGCACAACAGCACTGGGGGAGGATTAGCAGCCTCTTTACACTAAAATTAATACTACACCCATCCCTGATGGTCATCACAAACACAGCTGTCACCTTTACTCACTAAAAACCTCCAACTAGGCCCTCAAAATAAAACAGTTTTAAATGAGAAAAAAACAATAATTAAATATTATTTGCCCTCATACTTGCCACTGTGCCACTTAGAAGACTATTACACAAACTGGGGAATATGGGTGTGGGCAGGACAGTAGTGTGGTGGGTAGGTAACTGTCTGGGTGGCAGGACACAGAGGGTGGTGGTAAATGGCTGTCATTCCACAGAGGGAAGAGTGACCAGTGGGGTACCACAGGGATCAGTGCTGGGACCAGTCCTATTCAACATCTTCATCAGTGACATTCATGCAGGACCTAGAAGGCAGAATTTCACTGTTCGCTGATGACACAAAGCTCTGTAATAGAGTAGACACACCAGAGGGTGTAGATAGAATGAGAAGGGACCTGCAGAAACTTGAAGAATGGTCAGGGTTTGGCAGTTGAAATTCAATGCAAAGAAGTGCAAGATAATGCATATGGGGCACAAAAACCCTGGCACAATATATCAGTTGGGGGGTGAGGATATAGCATGCACCAAGCAGGAAAGGGATCTTGGGGTTGTCATCTCTGATGACCTCAAGGTAGGGAAACAGTGTGACAAGGCAGCAGGTAAAGCAAATAGGGATGCTGGGATGTATAGGCAGGGGCATCACCAGCAGGAAAAGGGAGGTCATAATTCAGCTATACAAGACACTAGTGAGGCCCCACCTGGAGTATAGTGTACAGTTCTGGAGACCATACCTACGTAAGGACATAGACAGGGTAGAGAAGGTTCAGAGGAGGGCAACAAAGATGGTACACAGATTGCATCACAAGTCCTATGAAGACAGGTTGAAGGAACTGAACATGTACTCCCTGGAGGAGAGGAGGTAGAGAGGGGATATGATAGAGACATACAAGTATCTTACAGGGAGGAATAGGGTGCAGGAAAACACTATTTTTAAGCGAAAAAGATGTTCCAAGACTAGAGGGCATGGGATGAAGTTGGAGGGAGGACGATTCAGAGGAAACATGAGAAAGAATTTCTTCACAGAACGGGTGGTGGACAAGTGGAACACCCTGCCAGAGGAAGTGGTGGGGGCTGAAACAATCATGGGATTTAAGAATGCATGGGATAGACATAAAGGAATTCTGGAGGTCAGGGGTAAGGGGCAACAGACTTCTAGGAAAACAAACTGAACTTACAAGCTCAAACGGGCAGACTGGGTGGGCCATAGGCCCTTATCTGCCGACACTGTCTATGTATCTATGTATCTATATACTTCTCTTCTTACACACACACATATATAAATAAAAAAAATGAAGTACTACAGTACTCACAGTTTTATTTTCTGGTGTTTCTTTGCTGACCATAAAAAATCCCTTCTCTACCCTCACCTGCTTATTGGGGAAATCTCTGCAGTTTAACATGCTACAGATAAAACAAAAGCCCTGGTTCTTTTCATGTATTTGTTAACCAGGTAAGAGCACTCGGTAAATCAGTACCCTTTTTCAGGCCTGACCCGACTACATACAATTAGATCACAAGATATACAATATATTTACATAAAAACAATTAGCATTAACAAATAAGTTCTATCCAATCACATTAATAAATGCATTTACATTCATCCAAAAAAGACAAGTATTCTTTTAACCGAGAGTTAAACACTGCGAATGACATTGAAGTATGTAAATTACTAGGAAGATTATTCCAAACGGCTGGAGCAGCACTGGAGAAAGCACAAGAACCCTTTTTAGATTTACGCAAAGAAGATGTGAGTAAAGTATGAGTAGAAGATCTAAGCCCCAATCCAGTACTATGAACTTTAACAAGATCCTGCAGTGGATTGTGATGGCAACAACTAATTGCTTTAAAAATTTGACATCCAAAAAAAAGGCAAATTTACTACTAGGAGATTACCACCCCAAACTAGAATATAATAAACAATGATGTAAGTGACAAGAAGGGGCCAGACAAATCAACAAATATTATGATATGCCACTTTCAAAATATTACTTTCCTGCCCCAAGATTACAATTATAATCTAAACGTGGTAATAAAGAACCATTCGCAATAGCTTGCTGAGTCAATAATGAAAAATACTTTCTTAACTTATATAATATACCACATTTGCTACTGATTGTTCAGCTTAGCTGAGTCACTTGAGGCAGCAAAGTCAGATTTGAATCCAACAAGAAGCCAAGATATCTAAATTCAGACACCCATTCAATGTTATTACCAGACAAATCATGTATCTGAAAATTAGGATGGTTCCTGAGTACAAAAGGTGTACCATAAAACATAGTTGTTATTTTTTTTTACATTCAAAACCATGGCATTTTGAACAAACCACTGACAAATATTTTGACATTTCAATTCCATTTGAGTAGTGAGTTTATCCGTATCATTAGATTGACAATAAACAATCAAGTCATCGGCATATAAGACTGTGTCACTCAAAATGCATAAAGAGAGAAGTTGTTAACAAACAAGGGGAATAACAGGGGCCCCAATATGGACCCTTGAGGTACTCCACACTTAAGATGACGTGCCTTAGATTGAACTGAGTCAATAGAGACCACCTGCATACGATCTAGAAGATAGTCGGCAAACCAATTAATAACATTTGAGGAAAATCCCAAATCAAAAAGTTTAGCCTTTAAAAGGGATTGATCAATCAGGTCAAATGCCCTGTTCAGATCGACAAACACCACCCCGTCATAACTCCCTGATCAAATCCTCCGAGGACGGTGTTGGTGAATCTGACCAGGGCAGTGCCTGTCCCATGATGCTTTCTGAAGCCGTACTGCTTTGGACACATTAGCTCATAAGTCTCTAAATAATAGGTAATCTGATTAGAGACCCATTTCTCCAAAATTGTACTCAGTGAATTTAAAATAGAAATAGGCCTAAAGTCCTCAGCAAGCACAGCTCCATATTTCTTTGGGACAGTGCATATTTCCAAACTTTAGAAAAAATACCAGTAGTCAAACACAAATTAAAAACTCTTGACAGATGACCTGCCACTGGAGAAGAAACCAATTTAACAAAACAGGCATCCAGGCCCCCACCACAGTCTCCGAAAGTTTCAGGCATAATACAGAGCAGTCTGAGAACATCCATCCTTGTCACTCGACAAAAGTAAAAGGGTAGATGATCCAGAGAGCCCAAAAGGCTTTCTGGATCATCTGGATCACCTGAAGCCTTCTGTTGTGTGACTGTGTGGGTGAACATTATGCCAGTAGAACTGAGCAGAGATTTGAATTATTGTACTCCATCCATAATAAACATTCCATTTCTTGAACATAGAAAAGACAGAAAAGAAACAAGATATGGAAAATGGAAAGAACAGCATAAAGAAAAAGAAAGAAAAGTAAGGAAACAGGAAAACTGGGGTGGGCTGAGGAAAATAGAGGAGTTAAGGGCTAATCAAAAATAAATGTATTTTGTTGTGCATATTTGAACCTGAGGTGATATGTCAGTGATGGGTTGTGCTGGGACTATTTTGCCGGGGTGGATGGACTTTTTCAAAAAAATCATGAAAATATTTGTTTTTTTGTGTGTGTGTGCATTTTTTTACCCATCCTAAAAAATATTGACCCAGTTTATAATCACAGTAAAACACTCCAGGGTGTACATTATGGTGGGATAATGCGTGTACATTATGGTGGGATAATGGCACTTCTCAGGTGGTTGAAGGCATTTGGTGATCCATCCTGCCTCACAACACACCTGAGGTGTGCCATTATCCAACCACAATGCACACCCTGTTATATCTTATTGCTTAAGTGAATGTTTGACTGAACACATTAAAAATCCTTATTTGATTTAGATCTTTGTCTCATGGAACCTTAGCTAACAAAGTAGGATTTGTGCCTCATTTTCCATAGCATGAGAGGCATGTACGCATAAGTATGGTTATAAGCTTGGAGGCAGCATGAACATCAGTACAGAGAGTTACGTAAAATAGAGAGTATTTCTTTATATCAAAATATCCCCACTTTTACAAAATGGGAGTCAGGGGACTGTAAGCACTAACTAGCAACATTTGTATGGTTTTCCTTTAATGAAGACCTGCTGTAACCTTTACGGAGACTGTATAATTATAGGGGTACAGTCGCATCCCTGTATTTAGGGTTGTACGGGCATTTCAATGTTAAACTCCAACATTTGCATTTTTTATAACTTGGCAACTGTAGCATGGATTTGCATGACATTTTATATGTGTGGTCTGGTTGGGCAGATCTCTTGATGTGTCATGTTTTGTTCTGGGTGGATATGTGGATTCTGAGATACAGATGCTGAAAAAAGCGAATTTTTCAGGATTTTTTCTCACTAGTTTGAAAGGGATTTCTGTCAACTTGTCTAGTACTCAGACAGTTTTGAATTCTGGCCTGAATGTTCAGGGTAGAAAGGGACTAACCCACAGGTGTGCATTTTGCTTGTTTGGTGAAAAAATATCAGTCCTTTCAAAAGTTATTTAATTTTGAAATTTTGAATACTTGGTGGAGAACATGCTCAGTAAGCGCCAAAATAAAAATAGCTGTATGAAATGATAAAAATAATTATTTTTTCATATGGACCTCATCCTTTTTCGTAAGGGGAAATCCTTTTTCATTTGGCTGCCATCTTGTTCTCCACTTTCATGCTGCCTGACCCTTGTATTATGTTGTCTGAAATGTCAATTGGGCTAGCGCCAAGACAGTTTGGAATTGTGGTCAGAATTGTTTGTGGTACAAAGGGGCTGTGGCACAGATGTGTCTTTTGGTACATCGGTAAAAAAAATATATTAATTATTTCCAGAGTTCTTTTTTTAAGTTTATAAATCTTTTTTCATGATGTGTGATACAAAAAAAAAGATTATTTTTCATATTATGAATGATGAAAAATATTCTTTTATGTCACCCAACATCTTTTCCCTGGTGTCTAGTGGCACCCCTACCCTCTGATCCCCATCCATTTCCAAACTTTATCCCTGATGTCTAGTGGCACCCATAGCCTGTAACTGCTGTCCCCATTGCTTTTCCTGGTGTGTAGTGGAGCCCACCACCCTCTGATCATGGTCCGTATGATTCATTTTCATTTCTAATCCCTGCTGTCTAGTCACATCCTCATCCTCTGATCACTCTCCGCATAATAATTTAATAAGAGTGATACTGGAGGTGCCCAATCCCCCAGTGCCCAGTGTCAGCACCCCCTAAGTGAACCTCAAGCAGTGCAAGCTCCCATGAGCCTCCTAATGAACATCCACCATCCCACCCCTCCCAAACATAACAGTGACACTGGGAGTGCCCAATCCCCCAGTGTCAGGATTTCCAAAGAAAAAGGACTCATCTCCAAAGAATAAAGGAATAAAGATGTATTATTTTTTTACCCAGCAAAAAGAAAATGTCCATCAATGTCTTTTGCAGCTGTTTCTGTCCCCCCACCTGACCCTCCCAATCAGTACCACTCCCAACCCCCAAGCCATTACTTACTCACACCATCTTCTTCTGTGGACCCACAGACATGTCTTCACTCTTCAAAACCGGACCGTGAACTGAAGAAACAAGTATGCAGCTCAATGTATTTCAATGGAATTTCAAATTTAGTGGCATCACTTGATAATTTCTGCATACTGTTGGCCCCAATTCACAACATGCTTTTTTTGGGACCACACCTCAGGAACAATTGCACTGACACAAACAAATGTGTCCTGAAAGGTGATTTCTCAGTCCCTGTGCAAAATCACCTTTTGGGCAGGAGTTTAACATTTTCTCTGCCCTTGTTCATGAGGTGGGGTCATAAGAAGTCTGTGAAAGAAATTTGGTGTAAAAGGCTGGCCCAGTGGTGTAGAGGACTGAGCTGCTGACCACCTTACCTCTCACCATGCCGGGGACTCGTGTTCAGAAATGAGCACAGGCTGCAGGGGGGCAGCTGGGGGGGGCTGGACAAGGATTAAAGCAGCTGCTGGCAGCTCTAATCACCCAGATTGGGGACATCGTCTCTCTCAGCCTCTGACCACCACTACGTGGAGGCGTGATGGTGGTACAGGCAGGGCACGGAGATAGGAGCTAGGTCAGAGGTGGGTGGAATGGAGTATCTTGGGCCAAGGCACACATGCGCATCTCCACGCACACACAATGTCCTCGTCTTGGGACTCAAGGGAATAGCAGGAGAAAAATTGGAAATCGGGGGCTGCGACTGGAAGAAGCCTTCCGCATTGGCTTCGGTGGTTCCACCGGGTAGTGGAGAGGTGCCTGAATGACTGTGGATGCCCAGTGTTAGATAGCCGACACAAGCCACCGCCCACCAGGAAGGACAAATAAAGGATGGAAAAAAAACATTTGTTATAAAAATATTAAAACAAAGTTATGAGCCTACACTGAATTTTAGGAATGCAGGCTCATAACTTTGGTAATTTTAAATATTTTTACCCCATATTTACAATATAGCCATTTCTTTAAAGTACTTCATGAATATGACAGCTGTCATTTTTTAAATCCTGTCCAAAATGTGTTTTTACATTGTGAAAAGTGATTTTTCAGTCCTTGTCCATAATGACGTTATGGTGGTGTGGAATGACATTTTGGTGGGGATCTGAAAATTTTCACGATCAGGTTCCTGAAGCTGGGTAATAAAAAGACTATGTTGACAATTTGGTTGCTGCTGTGCTACAGATGGAAGTGTGGGACCCTCTGGCTTCTGCGCTTCCACAGCAATATACATACAGGCAAATAAGGATACAATTACAGTATCTGAAAAAGAACAAATAGATGGGGGCCTAGAGGGCCCTGCATGCCCACAGAAAAATAAGGATAAAATTATACGATCTCAAAAAGTAAAGAAATTATTTGCAAAAAAACTCTGTTAATGCAGTATTTAGGGTTCAGACTAAAGTGACAAAAGTAGGGAAATTTGGGTTTCCAACCCTAAAATCCCAATGCAACCCATAAAGCAAAGCAGGGGAGGAGACTTCCTAGGGGATGTCAGCCCCAAACCTCACCCCAATAGGTGTGCATGTGTCTGTGGAGTTTATAGAATGTGGAGAGCTTTAGGGTTGATAGCACCTATGAAGATTCAAGCCCTGATTTGCTTTAGGGGTGACAGTGGGGTTTTAGAGTTGAAACCCCTAAAGCCACTTTTCCCTACTTTTGCCACTTGAGCCTGAACCCTAAATGTTGCATTAACTGAGTTTTGTTTTTTGCAAAGAATATTTTATATAGGTACAGTTTCTATTCTATTTAACAGTTATTGCCTGTGCTTCTTTTCCCTGACTTGTTAAAAGAGTTTGCATGGAAAAGAATCTTCATTATTTGGAATTCATCTGCTATAGCTGCTTATATTTTTGCTGATATTCAGAAATTACCACTGCTCCACTGTAGAGTGAAAAGGGTGCTCAATCAATAACATATGTATTCATTAAAGCACAGCGGCGAGAAGCACCTGCATCCAACAAACTGAACACTGTACTAGATGCAGGGAGATACTATCTCACCACTATTGCCATTCAATTCATTTATTTCAAACAAAGCATTAAAAAAACATTGAGCACAGTAAAAAAAAAAAAAAAAAAAATGCAATCTTAGCTGCCTAGGAGAAAAACCATAATCTGGTGGACTAGAACAGATGTTTCACCCCTGCTAAGAGGGCCTTCCTCAGAATGAAGTGCATTAGTTGACATTACCCCTTATATACTCGTATCACCACATCAGAGAGTGCTCATATCTAATCAGGGAGCTCACCAAAATTTACAGATGCACAAAAAACATCATATTAAAAATATGTTATTAAAAACATTAATCATATACTAAACACTAAAGTATGAGCTGCTTCTCCATGTAGGCTACTTGTTTTTTTCCAAAACAACTTTTCGAAGGTGCTTTTACAGTGTCACCTTATCACAGAGTTAGAGCCCTTACAAATATTGTAGTCACTGACACCGTGGTGTGGACCTAAGCAACAAATGCAGACAGCGTGAGAGTCACCGGTGTATAGTTTATCACCATAATCACAGTAATGAAATAACTTTGACAGCTCCTTCAGTGACATACAGGTCATTGAGTAATCACTTAAATAAGTGGTATCAAGTCCATACCGTACCATACTAATATATTCTGCAAATGTATGGTATGAGTTAATGTCTATAGCTATGCATTTTACTATGTGGCATAGGCAAGCAATAACACAAGATGGGGTGTGGGTTATCTCCTGATAACAGCATGTCCAGGTGTGTTATAAGGCATGAGGCACTTGTGCTGAGTGCCATATGCACCGGGGTATGCTCTTATCAAGAGATGACCCACACCTTGTAGTGTGTTATTGCCCTAATAAAATAGGCACAACATTTCCAACACCAATTCTGATAAAGTTAGTGCAGTTTGAAAACTGAGATTAATGTTTTTATTTATTTTTTTCTAGTTTGAAGAAAATAGTTCTCAAACCAAAAGATGAGCTCACAGAATGGACACAAAATTCTCCAAAACTTTGGAAAGATTAACGCATCTATTGTTTAAAACATACAGCAACGCGGACACTAACTGCCGCCGACTGTTTCACTAAAGTGCTTTTTCTAGGCAATTTGCCTTAAAAAATCACTTTAGTGAAGCAGTCTTTGGTGGCAGCTGGTGGCTGCATTGCTGTACATTTTAAACAATAAATGTGTTAATCTTTCCAAAGTTCTGGAGAATTTTGCATCCATTATGTGAGCCCAACTTTTGATTTAAGAATTGTTGGACTTCATAGCAATGCCGTTGACTCCAGGTTTGACTCTGTGCTCTCTTCATGAAAAAGGAATTGAAGAAAACAGTCCCTATTACTTCCCACCTACGGTTAGGTTTTAAAACTCCTTTTAAGATTGTAGCTAGGGAAGGTGATGCCTGTCTGTTTCTCCCCCGACCCGTCTCCACAGCATTTCTTTATTTCTGTTTTTTTAGAGGTTGTCTTCATCGGGGAGCAACAATGGGAGCAACCTTCACCATCACTGTCACCGAACTTGAGAGGTGGTGACAGCCACGGTTTTCCTGCAGGCAGCCTGTCCCCTTCCCCAACACACACACACGATACACACAGTGTCAGGCAGCTTATTTTTAGTTAGGTTTTGTGACTTTCTTATTTTTGTTAATGAATGATGTATTTAAATTAACAGAGCATTCGACCAAGCAGCTGACTTGATGAGAAGAGAGCATGTCCCACTGGAGTCGCCATTCTGAGCTGTTTCATCTTTGCACTTTGTGAGCAGCTGACATATTGAGGTGTGCAGTTTCACTGGGGCACTGAATCTATACATGGTTTTGTCTTTGTGGCAAGGAACTAATATGGAAACCTGTAACTGTTAAAATGTTTTTTTCTCTTAAAAACTGGCATATAAAATAACCAGTGGAGGACCAGGTCTGTGGTTTTGTTTTAAGACAGATCCTGGTGGCACCTGGATTTGGTCATTTTCTTATGGCAGCAGCTCAGTTTACTGTTGTGTTTAAGTTTTTCATGTTCCTGATAGCTTTTAGTGTGACCGCAGTTGGTGTGTCTGAAACTGAGAGCTGCCATGAGGTAAATCTCATTTCCTGTTACTGCTGTAGTGAACTGTGCCAGTCTGCATTTTTGTTTACAGCTGGCACAGTTCACTGTTTTGTTGTTGTTATTATGAGGCTCGGGAGTGGAAGGTTGTGCCTGTTGGCTAGTATATCTTCTGATAAGCACATGGCTCAGAAGATGTACTAGCCAACTGGATTGCTGGATTTCAGAAGCCCGTTTTATAATAGTAAAGAGAACATTCAACACAGTGGAACATATCATGAATTATCTCAGCAAGGAGCAAAAATGTGATAATAAAAAATATTAAACAGATCATTTTACTTGCTCCTACTAAATTATATTATTATTTCAATATTTTTTTCTAAGATGCAATGACCAAGAGCATGAAATAACTGAAGGTCAACCTTTCTGCCGATAAAGGCCTATCATATTAACTGGAAACTCATAAGAAGTAAGCCAGTTCAAATTAATCATTCATGCCTGGTGGGACTTGAGTTCTAGATTCTTCTTCATATACATATATACATACAGTATCTTCCAACTGTGAATTTCTGATTAACATCAAGTCTTGCCCTTATGTGCTTACCAATCCAATTCGGAAATGTTCTGAATTGTGTGGCCAACATAGTATGCTTTACACTGACACACCAGCAGGTAGATAACTCCCGTATTGTCACATGTTATGAACTGATCTGTATAGGGTGCTGTAACCATGAGTTACAAATCGAGCTAGACTGACAGACCTAATCTACTGGCAACTTAGTATGTTAGTGTAAGCCTCCCCTTGACCTCTTGGATGTGGTATCAAATGCCCTTGCATGATCAGCCCCTTACTCCACTCATCACTGTGACCTTGATTGCTTTCTAAACTGTCTCTCCTTGCAAGGTCACTTTGACTTCACCCTCATCAGCTTGATAGATACCTGCATTAGTAGCAGTTCTGCTTCCCCCATCCACCTTTTTTCAAGCCCCATACTACGGCAAGATCTCTCCAATCCTCAACTGTTACTTCCCTAGAGACTCCGTGAACCTCTACTAACAGCGGGTGGCAATACACTCGTGGTTGTGGCCCCCCAACTCTGGAACAGGCTTCCTGCCTTACTCAGATCTCACAACAAAATCCTGGTTCATCTCTCTCATCTCTAGGGATAGCTGCGACTTTCTGTCCAGGTAACCCCTCCACACACAGTTTTTCCCTTGACCTTACACCTAACCTTCCTTCCTGCTACTGGTGGGTTAGCAGTTAGTTTGGGACTATTGCTTCATGTGGGAGGGGAGGGAAATTGTGTTTTGATTTTCCTTGCTTACTGTTACCCACGCATGACTTGTTCTTGTATACTGTATTTATGAATTGTAGCCAGTGTGCTTGTCTATACCTTTGCATTTGTACACTGATTTGCTGTTAATTTGCCTACTTCCTGTACCAGTGAACTTGTATTGCTTTGTCTCTCGTGCCTTTTGGCCTGGGTCATGCCTGTAAACGGTCCATTGGATCTGAGCACTTTTACCTAGTTATCAAAGACATAAAAAATTAATAACAAAAAACTAATGAACTCACATAGTTTACATCACTCCCATTAATGATTTCCTGGTGATAATCTGGGCAACCATTCAATGGGACTTGGCACATCAACTTTATGTACACTACTCACTACTGCATCTTTTATATTCTTACATATAATGTTAATCAGAAATCCACTACGAGAAGGCATGCACATAAGAAGAATGTGGAAGACCACACAATAAAAAATGTTGGCATTAAAAAGTAAACAACTGGTTAGTAGAGGTGATTTTGAAAGAACTGTGAGTCATCATGGGACAACATAGATCACGAGGACCCAGACTTGAACCTCACCAGGCCTGACTGATTTGTTTGAGCTGGATGATCTTTATATTAAGTAAGGTTGTCCTTTAGTGTTTTCTGCTCTAGTTCACTGTATCTTTGAGGAAAAATATTAAAATAAAATAATTCAGTAGGAGCAACAATATTGTCTGGTTAATATTTTTCATAGCCAGATTGTTGTGCCTTGCCAAAATAATGAATGGTATGTTGCACTGTATTTAATGTTCTCTTTACTACTATGCCACGCTGTAAAATATGCTTCTGTCTCTGCTTATGCTAGGAATCTCTTCAGTTGCTCTGAATGGTGGTTTAAATTAAGTCCAAAGACAGCCAGTAATTGCAAGATACAGCACCACATGGAGTGAAACTTACAGTACATGTATTTGATGCAGAAAGTCTTTCCTGATTATGAATGCAACTGCAGACTATATAGCTATGAAAATTAAATCATACCATACATTTCCAAAATATATTAGTATTGTACCTTATGGATCTAATACCACTTAATTATGCAAAATGTTTACAAAGCTAAATTCAATAGATTAATATACTGCCAGCAAATCTATACAATATATGCACTGTCATACATTACTTTCTAGTATTATATTAATATTTTTAATAGCATGGCTTTAATATTTTTGGTGCATTTGTACATTTTACTGAGCACCTTGATTAGATATGAACACTCTATCATGTGGCATTATGAGTACGTAAAGGTTGATGTCAACTAATTCACTTTCTTTTCTGACTCTTTAATTAGTGACATTTTAATAGAAGAATGACATTGATAAATATTTTACCACCAAGTCAGGAACTTTAATATTCTTGAGCTTAGTAAACACATTTGCTGCTATCCAAAGAGGATATAATGCTGCAACAAAATGTGAAGATTGCTTGAGTTCTGGAAAGCAGGTAACAGAGGATTGCCTCCAGATTTATGTTCCAAGTCAGGGACACATTTGTGTTTCTGGTAGCAAAAGGAAGTCTATTGTCTAGTGAGAAGTGGTGTGCTGATAGCACCAGCAAAATTATAGATCCAGTCAACACTGTCCTGGTATTAGTGAAATCTATGTACTCAAACAGAAAAAATGTTCTAGGAAGAATAAGGAGTCACAAGAGAGTGTGTATGCCAATATCACACTCAACTAAACTACAGTTATTAGAACTGCTATGCTGAATCTTGACAAACCGGTTCATATTGTCCCTGATATTGTTTCTGGAATTACTATTTGGCCTGAACTCAGTGACGGACTACCAATTTTTGCCATGATTTGTGTATACAGTTTTCTATTTTGATTTGTCTTGTAAAAAATCCCAAGATGGCTGCCTGTGTCGATAAGTGTGGTATGCTGTGCAGTTTACCAGGTGAGCCAAGCATATGGCAGGTTATAGCATAATGTATGGGTGAATGAGTTGTTATACAATTATGGTAATAACCATGGAACTCTTGACACAGACCGCTTGTATAATGATGAATAATTAACATCTTTCAGATTCATCACTGAGTCATACCAGTGCCTTCTTGCAATGTTCTTTGCAATAGCAGAGCTGAATCAAAATCCTCAAATACTGCCAAACATTACAGTGGGATTTAAAATTTTTGACTCATGTGGTTCAGAAGTTAGAGCACTTAGTGGAATTTTTTTGATAGTATCTGGAGGTGAGAAGGCTGTTCCCAATTACAGATGTCGACCCCGTCCTCCGTTATCTGGCATTGTTGGAGATTTACAGGCAAATTCCGCCCTTCCAATAGCTAGAGTTTTGGGGCTGTATGGATACCCACAGGTATGAAGCATAATAGAGTTTAAAATGTAATTTACCTTCAGCATATTCAATCATATTCTGTTTCATACAGTGAAGGTAGTCATTGTATATTAAAAGTGGAACTATTTCTCTACACTAAACTGGTAAACTTGAGTGGCCAGTGTATATTTCAAAAAAGTGGGAACTATGTACATAAAACTTGGTGCTGGATATGGCCAAACATCAAACTTTGATGAAATTCAGTTACTGATTTGTTTAGTTATTGTAATAGATGGGTAGTTAGTTATTTCCTAATGAATGGAGCTCTCATGAAAGGCACCAGACTGACAGCACTGGAAACCAAAGTCCTTAGTGTTTCTATTTGAGAGGTACAGCATGCACAGTCCAAGATTAGCCTAACCCGTGTTATACTGATTCTATGTACTGTGAATGTGTCTGGTTTATTTGGGGTATCCCGATGTGTTCTGTTCTGATCTCTGTTTTCCACTCTGTTGTTATGTAAAATGAATAAACAGAGAATTTCAAAAAAAATATTAGCCTAACCCATACTGCCCCACTGCTCACAATGAACTTTGTTATGGCAGGTTCACCTCACAGGCATAGGGGTATGTCAGACACTTCATGTACAATCACAATGCAGCGTAACCTATACTGTCCCACTGATCACTCTGAACTTTGTCAAGGAGGGACCACCTTGCAGGTGAGGGGGTATCTCAAATGCTTTATACACAGTCACAGTGCAGACTAACCTATAATGCCCAACTGATCACACTGGATTTTCTCACATAGGAACCACCTCATAGGTGAGGGGGTAGCTCAGATGCTTTATGCCAGTCACAGAGCAGGCTAACCTATACTGCTGATCACAGTGAACTTTGTCATGGAGGGAACCACCTCGCAGGTGAAGCGGGTATCTTAGACTCTTCACCCATTCAGTCCCTGGCCTATCATGAGAGCAACAAGAGATAAAAGTGCAAATCTGGTAAGTTACGTATCATTGTCAATGAAACTTTAAAAATATTAAGTAAATTTTGAATGCCATTCAGATATTCTTGGGTTCAAAAATACATTGCTTGGTGACTTGATGCTGCCTTCAGTTTTATTCACTTTTTATGGGAATGCAGCATAAACTAGAAAGGGTTGAAAACTGAGAGTGATCTTAGAAGATTATGGTACAACTGCGTCACGCTAAGGAGGCATGCCAAACCCGTGAACTGTTTATGATTGCTTAAATTGGACAAGACAGAAAGTGCACTAGTGGTGTCCAATGTGCAGGAGTATAAGTGGTGAAATCCCTACATACCAGTTCTATATAGACTGTACACATGCCAGGACATATAGATTAGACAGGTGCTCTATTTGCAGAATCAGACAGAAGGAGATACTTTGCTATTTGAGGCATATCAGTCTGCCTAGTAACTATCCAGTGTGTTTGGACTATCCATTTAGCCACAGTCATAAGCTGGAAGTTGTGCCATTAAGAGTTTTTTATGGTGAAGAAGTTTTCTGATCTGTACATTAGGGGTTAATTGTACAAGTCTATCTCAATTGCTAAATGCCACCTAATGCTAATGATCAGGATGTCTGTCCATTTCTGCTTTGGAATACTGTCTATGAAGAACAGATATCTAATAAAGTTAATTCTTACTATGGTGGGATCATAAATCAGGAGTTATACCAGTAAGACAACATCTGCCCTAACATAAAAATCACCCCTCCCAGAAGTAAGTGAAACTCAAAATGCATTTAAAACATCTCATTTTAGCCAGCTTGGTGGAATGGAGGGTTGAGGCACTTGGTGCCTTACCTTGCCCATGCCAGCTGCCCGAGCCTAGGAAGGAGCTCGGGCTGTAGGGGGTCAGCTGGGGGCGGAGAAGGATTGAGCATCCCAATGGATGCTCTTCTTCCCCAGGGAGGGAAGGCAGAAAGTTCTACTGCTCTACTACTACCTGGGTGACCATGGCTGGCAGGGTAGCTACAGCAATTAGCGGGAGGGGGACATTGGCAAGAGCCACACATAACATGCTTGCATGAGGTCATGCTTGGTGCACCTGGACATTGACATTGCAGGGGACTCTGCGACACAAAAGTTGAAAAACCTCTCCCTGCTGGCAGGATGAAGCTGTCAGGGCTGCAGGCCCTGCACCTGGATACTCAGACTCGGTCACCCTCCAACTAGGTCTTGTCCATGATGTAAGGTAGGGGGACTTCTGTCTTCCCCTTCAGAGGTGGAAAGCTGTGGGGGAACAAGTGAGGAACCCACAGAAGTCCTGGGGGATAGGGCTGGGACTGGGGACTGGAAGAAGGGGGCCATTGGGGAGCAAAAGGGGGAACAAAACTTCATTTTGTACATGTGGTTGCACAAATAGCCCATTTTCCCGTTGAACATTATGTCCAGTGTAACATATACCGTATGTAATTTTGGATGAGGATTAACTAAAAATGTAGCCTTTCCTTATAACTATAATATATAGTCTTTGTTGTTGACCTAACTTTGTTGATAAGAATTCTTAACTCCAGACTACCTCTACCTAGATCTCTGATTGAGGCTCCCTTGGTGGAGGTTTTTAAGAAGGACCTGAAGACCTACCTGTTCAGGTAAATGTTTGACTGGAATCAACCCCACTAATCTGTGTTAGCTGTCTGCTGACTGACTTTCATATTTTAATGTTATATGTACAGTATTTAAAGATAGTGTTTGGATTCCATGTATGATGAATGAGACAGAATTCACCTGCACTCACAAACCCCAAATAAGTCTGCTAACATTACTGGTTGTAGTTTATACTGAACAAAATGTTTTATTTTGTGCAGGAAAAAGTCACAAGAGGTACAATTGGCTTTTCTAACTTTTTTCTGCACAGAATAAAAAGTTTTGTTCAGTTTTAGCTACAACCAGTTGTGTTAGCAGACTTATTTGGAGTTTGTGAGTGCAGGTGAACTCTTGGTCTCATTTGTCTTCTACCTGTGGGTTCCCACACCCGCCCAGTACTACAGAAATAAAGGTTCCCAGCCATTTTGGATGCTATGTTTTATGACGTACACAGTTCACATCCCATAGCCCATGAGATTGGGTGCCAAATTAGTAAACTACTGCTACTACCACCAGCTCCATCTTGAGCACTTTTCCATTATTTACCATTGATGCAAAATGGCCACCCAGGCGATATTGAGGTAATATAGTGTAGGCACATCAAGAACCGAGAATAATGTCCCTTGATCAAGTTTCCAAATGCATCTTAGTGAGGACCGGTCCTATTTAATCTCCCTTCTGGCCATAATGTTGTTATTTTGCCTTGCCAAAGGCCAATCATGTGACCTTGCAATAGCTGTATTGAAAGATGGGCAGAGCTTTTCACACTAGCACTCTTAATGCAAAGTCTGGAGGTCTGTCCTGTATTGTCTTGTGCAGATTTCCCTAACAGAGCAGAGCAGACTCAAAAAGAATGTAATGTAGATTCCATAGAATGCTGTGCATCCAAAGCAAAACATCCATTTGTGAGTACTAGTTAGTGCCTGTGCACTGATTAGCTGTATTAGGTTGGGTTTTGTAGTATAGTAATATCTTCCTCACCCACAGCACAGATAAGCTGTTAGCATAGTCAGATGAGACAGTCCAGCTATTGTATGTGGGTGCTAATGCAGATTACAGGACACCCCACTTGACAGAGGCACCACCTGAGCTGCAACAATGTGACATTCAAAGGCAACAATAGTCTTTATTTAATTATTTATTTATTGAATAGAATCAGAATTACAATCCTGAGTCATAAACTCTTTTGCAAAGGCTCCATGTCAGAACAAAGTAAGAGTACAGCGTAACGCTTGAATAAAAATACACATATAGTAATAAAAAATACATATACAGTATAAAGTAAAAGTACAAGGTAATGCAGTCCTAGCTTAATCATATTTAGACGGTTACATCAACTGGGAGCATATGACATGTCCTGGGTCAGATATAGTACAGGATGCAGTTTTGTAAGATCTTGAGGGACCCAGAGTCAAATATCTGGACAGGAGGATAAGGAATGTAGGGGGACATAGGAGGGAGGCTAGCAACAAACAAATCAATTGTAACAGGATAATAACAGAGATACAGAAGGATCCTGTGGAACAGTGGGCTCCTTCATAATGGTTGTCATTGGAAAGGGGTTCAGGGGCCGGAAGATAAACAGAGTGAGTGCGGGGTTAATTACAGTCACAGGTTGTTGAGTCAAGGAGTAGGGTTTTGAAATCTGACTTAAATAAGTTGAGACTATGGGTCAAGGAGATAGGCGACAGTAGGCTGTTCAGCCATAGGGGGGCCCAGTAGCGGAAGGATCTTTGTCCAAGTGATGTTCTACAGTGGAGGACTAGAAGGGAAGTTTTAGCTGTGAGCCTTTGTGTCCGCCTATGGGGGTGGCTGCACGGATAATCGGATGGAGGCCAACAGGGGCTTGCTGAAGTTGTATTTTTTTGGAAAGGAGGCAGGTGTGGTACTTGAGCCTGCCTTGGAAGTTTAGCCAACCAGTATGTTTATAAAGCTCACATGTGTGTGTTAACCTGTCACGTCCCGAGACTAGTTGGCAAGCTTTGTTAAGGGTGAGGTTGATGTTGCGTAGGGCAGTTAGATCAGCTGATCAATAAATGACTATTCTGTAGTCCACCAAGGATAGGACAGAGGAGGACACAGCAAGATGCATGGCCTGGGGGGGTAAACAGTGCTTATGCCTGTAAATGATCCCCAATCTAATGTTGATAGAGGAGAAAAAATGTTGTATGTGAGTATGGTAGGAGAGGGAGGTGTCTAATGTGATTCCGAGATATTTAAAACAAGAAACCTGCTCCAGCACAGAGCCATGTGTGTTTTTCACAACTAGAGGTGTGTGACAATGGGGGCTTTGGTGGTGAGCAAAGATCATGGACTTCGTTTTCTTGTAGTTGATTATAAGGCTGTATTCAGAGAACCAGGATTTTAGCTCCCTAAAGTAGCCCTGCAGGGCTAGTTGAAGAGTATTAGGATGAGGGTGTTTTCAGAAAACTACTGCATCATCAGCATAAAGCAGCAAGTGACCACTGCAAGATTTAGGGAGGGAGTTTAAAAAGAGGGTGAAAAGTAGGGGGTCAAATATTGACCCCTGTGGGACACAAGTACAAACCAGTTTGTATGTGGAGAAAGTTGTATTAATTTTGACTTGTTGGGTCCGAACTGAGAGGTAGTCTTTGAACCAGGCGGTGACCTCTGGTGCAAAGTTAAGGGATGGAAGGGCAAGGAGTAGTAGGTCATGACTGACTGTATCAAATGCCTTAGTCAGATCTATATAGATAGCCCCAGCCACGGAGCCTTGTTCTAGGGCCTCATGGATAAAAGTAGTGAGTTCAGTGAGGGCAGTGGCGGTACTGTAGCCCCTCCAAAAACCATGCTGTTCTTGACAGAGTAGGTCATGTTTGGTTAGGTAGTCAGTGAGCTGATCTGATACTGTTTTTTCAAGGGCCTTAGAGAGGGGTGGTAGAATTGATGTGGGTCTATAGTTGCTTGTGGCAGTGGGGTCACCACTTCACTATGGGGGTAATTACTGCTCTCTTCCAGGCCAACGGGAATTGGCTAAGGCATAAGGACAGGCTGAGAATTTTGGTGAGATGGGGTAGTGTCACATCCAGGGACAACTGAATGAGTTTGAGGTCCAGAGAGTCACTGCTATAACGAGAGCTTGCAAGGGCTTTGTTGAGATAGTGCTTTGCCTCATTACAAGAGATGACTTTTAGCCTAAAGGGTGTAGCGTTGCTGATGGCCGAGGTGGCGGGAGGGTGGTAGGGTCAAAGAAGTTTGGTGGGAGAAAATGGGAGAGGTCTGAGAAGGAGGTGTTGAGGGCATCAACGATAGCAGTAGGGTCCTGGGTGGTGGCCCCGTTTACTATGAGATGAGTAGGGGTAGGGGAAAGAGATTTCCTACAGAGTTCCTTGATGTTGCTCCAGAATTTTTTCCCAGAGCCACAGGAGGAGGTGAGGATTTGTTTATAGTACGCAGCTTTGGCTGGTCGGGTGGCCCATGTGCATTTGTTGTGGGCCTCTCTGTACAGTTGCCTATCCTGAGGGAACTGTGAGTCTAGGGCCTTATGCCATAGGTTGTCCCTTTGGTGCAGTTGGTCAAGATTAGGAGATCCAAGGGGTGCTTCTAGTTTTTACTACTTGTTTGAAGAAGGGTGTAAATATGTCACAGGTCTTATTGAAGATGGCTATAAAGTAGGTGAGTGCCGTGTTCTCAGATTGTGCAGTGTGAATAGGGGACCAGTCGCAGGAGGTTAGGTAAGATTTGAAACATGCTAGGGTTGCTTTTTAAGTCATCTATGTACAGTGACTTTGGGGGGGCAAGGGAGATTTTAGTGGACCACAAGCAGGTCACTGGGGAATGGCCACTAATCGAGTCAGGGGGCACAGTGACTTGAGAGATACTCTTAGGCCTGTTGGTGAAGATGAGGCCTTTAAGGGTTGAGGTCCCAGTTCTAGAGTCCAGTCTGATCGGGGAGTTGACAACCCGGGTGAGGTGATAGCTGCACATTCAAGCAGACTTGATAGATCCCTAGGCCTTTATCTGCTGGCAAATTTCGTATGTTCATATGTTCGTATAAGCAAGGGCTGAGTCTTTGCTGGGGGATGAGGCAGATGATAGCCAACTGACATTGAAATCTCCCAGTAAGACGACTTCACTCCTAGGAGGGAGGTGGAAGATACTGTGGAGTACTGAATCGAAAGCAAGCTTTTGGTTGCTAGGGGGAATATAAACCACTATATTGTGGATGGTTTTACCAGGGAGGCCCAGGCTGAGCTTGACTGTTAGGGTCTGGGCTCCATGCATTGGTGGTGGTGTGAGTACCTCTAGGGAGTTAAGGGAGGATCTTACTTAGATGGCACAGCTGCCTCCCCTTTTGCTAATCCTGTCTGCTAGGTAGATGGTGTAGTCACTGAGAGAGATTGCTCCGTTGGGTATTCTATCTGAAAGCCAGGTCTCAGATAGAGCTAGGGCATCAGATGAGTGCTTGGCAATCTAGCCCTGAAGGAGGACAAGTTTTTTTGGGAGGCTGCAGATATTGAGAGTGGCCAGCTGGAGACTTCCATGCTTGCTGTTAGATGTGACCACTGTGGGGGGTGGTCCAGTATGACCACATTTTATTTTTTCTGCTAAGAGATTGAAGAAAATCATTTTAAATGCAAGGTTGCTATGTTGCTGTTTTCTCATTGAAGTAGTCTGTAAGATATAAAGCTGGAAAAAGAGGGTTGTGTGCGAACATACAAAATTGCCAGCAGATACAGGCCATTCGGTCTATCAAGTCTGCTCAAGTGTGCAGCACTTCAGTCCATTAGACTGCAGCTGTCCCCCCATATGCTCTCCTCCCCCTTCCCAGTTTGTACCATCCCCCTTGAATCTGTCCCACCCCTTCCTGAAGCCCCAACACTCTGCAGCGATATGACTTTATCTGACAGAATGTTCCACCCTGCCACCACCCTTTCTATGAAATAGTGCCTCCTCAGTTCCCTCTTGAACTTGCCCCCTTCAAACGTCATAAGGGTGTCCCCTGGTTTCCCTTCCATCCCTTCAAATTGAACATACACTTGGTGTCTACTCCATTCAAACCCTTCAAGTACTAGAAGGTCTCAATCATATCCTGTCTCTCCCTTGTTTCCTCCAGGGTATACATATTGAGGACTCTCAGTCTCCCCTCATACTGTATGGTCTGTCTCCCCAACCCCAGGATTATTTTTGTAGCCCTGCGCTGTACCCCCTCCAATAGTTTGATATCCCTTTTCAAGTAGGGGGGCCAGAACTGCATGCAGTACTGTAAGTGCAGTCTGACCAGGAACCTATACAGTGGCAAGATGATCTCCCCACTCCTAGAAGTAATCCCCCTTGCTATGCACCCTAGCATCCTGTTTGCCTCTGCTGCTGCCTTCCTGAGCTGAGCAGAGTGGTTCATCTCCCTGGTTGCCAGCATTCCCAGATCCTTCTCCTCCTTGGATTCTGTTAATGGGACACCCTCCAGCCAGTAACTGTGTCTTGGGTTCTTGCCTCCTAAATGTCTCACTTTGCACTTCTTGGCATTGAAACCAAGCTGCCAAGTGTGAGACCATTCCTTCCATTTTGCCAGATCCTCCTGAAGTGTTTTTGCACCCCCCCCCCCACCTACCTTGGCACAAATCTCTGTGTCATCTGCGAAGAGAGTGATCTTGATCTTAATCCCCACTGCAATGTTGGCTATGAAAATGTTAAACAGAACTGGTCACAGCACCAAGCCTTGTGGTACACCACTTGTTACTGCCCTGGGTTCAGATGCCCCCCCCCCACTACCTTCTACCACCTACACTGCAGCCAGTTCTCGACCCATCTGACCAGTTTCCTTCCTGCTGCCAGACTCTTTAACTTGCAGGTCAGCCAACCATGTGGCAGAGTCAAAGGCCTTGCTGAAATCCAGGTAGAGGACATGCACCACATGTCCCCTGTCCAGTGCCCGCATAACCCAGTCATAAAAATCAACTAAGTTTGTCTGGCAGGATCTGTCCAAAACAAACCCGTGCTGCCTGCTGTACAGGAGATAGTTATCCTCAAGAAATTGCACCAGTCTTTTCTTGAGGATTGTCTCCATAGTTTTACCACAATTGCAGTAAGGCTTACTGGTCTGTAGTTCCCCGATTCATCTTTGGGTCCACTCTTAGAGAGAGGTACCACATGTGCTTTCATCCAGTCCCTGCACATGCACCCCAGATTCGGTGAGGTATTTAACAGGTCCGCCAATGGCCCTGCCAGGACCTCTGCCAACTCCCTCAGCACCCTGTGGTGGACTCCATCTGGGCCAGGTGCCTTGTCCACCTTCAGGGACTTAAGGCCCTCCCTCACCCTTTCCACTGGGAATTCCTCACCCATGGTTGCTTCTCCCCCACCCTCTCCCACCTCATCCTTCTTCTTAGGTACAGGCCCATCCCTCTCCTTGGTGAAGACTGAACAGAAGTATTCATTAAGTACTTCTGCCTGCTCAACCCCCTTTTCTGTCCACCCACGTCCCCTCCCGATCCTAACAATTTGATCCTTGCTCTTCCTGTTCTCTCTGATCTATCTGAAGAAATAATTTTCTCCTTCTTTAATCTCCAGTGCTAACCTCAGTTCCCTGGGCGCCTTTACTGGGCTTTACCACTCTGCTCACTTCTCTGGATTTCTTCACATATTCATCTCTGTCTTCTGCCCTGTTGGATCTCTTGTAGGTCTAAAATGCATTCCTCTTTTCCCTTACCTTCTCCACTACCTCTCTACTCATCCAGCTTGGTTTATTTGGTCCTGGTTTTCTTGCTCTGGCTCTTGACACAAATTTTAGTGGCTTCAGCCACTGTTACCTTGATGACTGCCCATTTTTGTTCCAAGCCCATTTCTGGGTGGATGCTTGGCAAATGACTTTCCAGTATGTGTCCCATCCTTCCAAAGTCCACCCTTTTGAAGTCCAGGACCCTAGTTTTTGTAGTGGCTTCTTTCCTAGCCAGATTAATTGACAACCAAACCATGCAGTGGTCACTGCTTGCCAGAGGTTCCTCCACTCTTACATCCCTGACGTGTTACCTATCTTCCAGCACCAGGTCTAGAGTATTCTCCTCTCTCACTGGCTCCATTACCCACTGGGTAAGGAAGCCATCCTGAAATGCTTCCAGAAGGGTCTGCTCCCTGGTGCAAGTGGTTGCTGGGATGCTCCAATCCACCCCGGGTAAATAAAAATCCCCCACCACCACTGTGCTCCCTTTGCCACTATGCCTCCTTATCTGCTCCCCCAGTTCCCTGTCAATGCCCTTTTTCTGGGCTGGAGAAACATAGAAGTTAATGGCAGATAAGGACCTCAAAGACCATCTAGTCTGCCCATTTCTTTCTCTACCTTATGAATGTGCCATTGGCCTTTACTCTGCTACTGGCCTACCTAGTCACACTCATCTGTATTGCTCCCTTATGCCTATCCCATTCCTGTTTGAAGCTCTGCACTGTATTCATATTCACCACTTCCTGAGGTAGGTCATTCCATGCATCCACCACCCTTTCTGTGAAAAAGAACTTCCTCACATTACCACGTAATCGACCTCCCTCTAATCTCATGCTGTGCCCTCCTGTCCTGCTATTTTTCTTATATTGAAACATGTTAGACTCTTTCACCTTGTTAATGCCCTTAAGGCATTTGGATATTTCAATCATATCTCCTCTCTCCCTCCTTTACTCTAGAGTATACATATTGAGCTCCATTAATCTGTCTTCATATGTTTTCTGATGCAGTCCCTGCACCATTTTGGTTGCCCTTCTCTGGACTGCCTCGATTTGTTAATGTCCTTGTGAAGGTGTGGCCTCTACTACTACACACAGTACTCCAGATGGGTCCTAACCAATGTTTGGTAAAGAGAGATTATTACCTCCCTCTTACAACTTGTGATACCCCTACTAATGCACCTCTACATTCCCCTAGCCTTACCTACTCCTTTAGTTATCTGCTTGGATGATTTCAGGTCATCTGTGATAATGATGCCCAAGTTATTTTCTTGCCTTCTGACTGCCAGCAACTTCACTCCCAGCCTATAGGTGGCTTCAGGGTTTCTCTTCCCTATGTGCATGATCTTGTACTTCTTTGCATTAAACCCCAGTTGCCACTCTTCTGACCATTTTGCCAGTTTGTCCAGATCTCTTCTCATTCTGCCCACCCCATCTGGATCATCTACTCTGTTGCAGATCTTGGTGTCCTCTGCAATGTCACTGATGAATATATTGAAGAGGACTGGCCCCAGGACTGATCCCTGAGGTACGCCACTTGTAACTTGCATCTCTTCTGACTGTATACCATTTACCACCACTCTCCGTTCTCTGCTCATCAACCAGTTTGCCACCCAGTTGACCAACTTCTGACCCACCATGAGCCTTCCCAGCTAATTAATATATTTTCTTTGTGGAACAGTATCAAAAGCTTTGCTGAAGTCAAGATAGGTGTCATCAACTGCTCCCCCTTGGTCCACCACTCTGGTTACCCAGTCAAAGAAATCTATGAGACTAGTTTGACAGGACTTTCCTTTTGTAAACACATGCTATCTTGGATCCTGTGCTTCTATGGATTCCAGGTGCTGCACTATCCTTTCCTTAAGGAGGGCCTCCATAATCTTGCCCACTACTGAGGTAAGACTGACTGGTCTGTATTTCCTGCCTCCTCCCTGCTACCACTCTTGCGGAACAGGATCACATGAGCCCTTCTCCATCTTTTGGGACCTCTCCTGTGCTCAGAGACTCACTAAACAGTTCTGCTAATGGCTCTGCTAGTTCCACCCTTAGCTTCCTTAGTCCCCTGGGATGTATGCTTCAGGTCCCATTGCCTTGTCCACCCTGAGCTTAGCAAGCTCTTGTAGGACCCATTCTTTTGTGAAGGGACTAGTACACACCTCCGTCCCCCATGTCCATTTCCATAGGGCTGAGTTGTGGGTCCAGCCCAACCTTCTCTTCAGTAAATATTGAGCAGAAGTATCTATTTGGATAGATGCTTTTACATGGGCTTCCTCCTCACATGCCCCCTTATCCCCTTTGATCTTAGCAATACCCCTTCTGGACTTTCTCCTTTCACTAATGTATCTACAGAAAGTCTTGTCACCTTCTATTTCTGTTTGTGCTAATGTTTCCTCGATTTGGGCCTTTGCCTGTCTTACTGCCTTCTCTTAGGGAAGTTTGGTATGCCTCCCTATCTTCATCCTGCTGCATTCCCTTATATTTCCTGAAGGCCAGCCTTTTGGCTCTGACCTTTTCTGCTACTGTTTTTGAGAATCAAAGTGGTTTTCTTCTTCTTTTGCACTTCCTTTTCTCTCTAACACAATGGGATGTTGCTTCAAGTATTGCATCCTAAATGCATGCCAACTTTGCCTGCACCCCCTCACCTGTATTTCTTTTTGCCAGGGCTAGCTTAACTCTGTTGGCCATCTTATCAAAGTCAGCTTCTGTGAAGTGCCATATTTTTGCCTTGGAATGGGATGATTTAGTTCTAGTGGCCAAATTGAACCATGCCATGTGATGGTCACTGGCTCCCATGTGACCTTCCACTTGGAGAGCTGCGATCTTTTCCCTGTTAGTCAGTACTAGATCTAGGATAACCCTATCTTCTGTAGGTTGTCCTATTAGTTGTTTGAGGCCCTCCCCCTTCAGGGAATCCACTATGTGTCTAGTTCTGGCAGATGTCCCTGTTGGTATTGACCAATCTGTATCTGGCATGTTGAAGTCTCCCATTAGCAGAACCTCTCCTTTAGCTGTCATGTTATATACTGTATATCTTCTAACAGTTATGTGTCTATGCCCTCCACCTGGTCTGGAGGCCTGTAGACAACCCCAGTTTGTATGGCTGTCCCATTTCCTGTTCCCAAAGTGACCCACAGTTCTTCTGGCTCCTTATGTGTATTCTGAATTTCTGTAACTTTGACATTTTCATTGACTTAAAGGGCCACTCCACCCCCCTTTTTGCATCTCGGTCTCTTCTGAACAGTGCATAGCCACGTACTGAAATCTCCCAAGTGTGGTTACTGGTAAACCATGTTTCGTAATGGCTACTATGTCCAGTTTAGCCTCTGTCATTACTGCCTGCAGGTCTGGGATCTTCTTTCCACGACTGCGAGCATTTGTGTACATGATTTTCCATTGGCCAGATTTTGGTGTGTTAGTCGTTGGGTGAGGTCTGGTTTTTCCCCCTGTGTGTTGTAAGGGGAGCTGGACCTTTTTCATTACCTGGTGATGCAAATGAACTACAAACATGCTGAACTCCTGTTTGACCACTAGCTGAGGGGGGAGGGGTGTTCTTCCCATTCGACATATCGGGTGCTCCACCCCTCTTCCCATTTGCTAGTTTAAATATTCTGCAAAGATGTCAAATTCCCTTCCTCGTCAGATGTAGTCCATCAAATTTAAAGAACTTCCACTCCCAAAACTGTTGCCAAATACATACAGATTTGTGTCCTTTTCCCTGGCACCAGCAATTGAGCTACATGTTTAGCTCCCCATCTCCCCTTCTCTGACCTTCTGTCCATCTGAAATGGGCAGACTGGGTGGGCCAAGTGGTCCTTATCTGCCGTCAAAGTCTATGTTTCTATGTTTCTATCTGTGCCCCCCCCCAGACTGGCAGGATCTCAGAGAAGGAGATGCTGGATGAAATGGATGATGGTTTGTCACCCAGCCTGCTCAGGTGTTCCTTGGTTTCCACAACTGACCAGTTGGTGAGATTGTTTGTCCCTATGTGTACCAGCACATCAATGTTTTCTCCTGCTTCTTGTACAATTTTAGCACTGCAGGTAGTGTCTCTCCACACTGATGTACCTGGGAGAGATATGACCATTACCACTGGCTGGAGATAGGTATCAACTCCCCGAATCATGGAGTCTCTTATGATCAGAAATTTTTTGGATTTCCTTTTTTTGTCTTGGTTCCTGTTTTGGGCAAGTTTTGTTGTGCTAGTTCCTGTGCTGCAGTGCCCTGCAGTGTCCTCTGCCCCTTTATTTGGTCTATAAACAACCCCCAGTCAGATCTTGGTCCCTTTCTGGCTGTGTAGTTGTAGCCAGATTACTTCCGACCTGCCCTCCTCCCCTTCTTCTCTATTACATCTGATCCCTTCTCTTACATAAACGGCAACCCCCCCCAGCCTTCCCTTTATTTCTATACCTCCTAAATAGTTTGTACCCTTGGATGGTTAGGTCCCAGCCATGGTACCTGATTGCCCACGTCTCAGTAATGGCAGCTATGTCCACCTCCACCTCTGCCATCAATGCCTGCAACTCTGCCAACTTGTTCCCCAGGCTCCTAGAATTTAGTGAAACCATTACCCCTGCTGCTCCTATCCTTCCTGCTTCCTTACCCTTCACTCCAACCCCTATTTCTCCTAAGGTCGCATCTATCCCTTTGGTGGGGGAGGTCCATGGAATCCCCTCTCCTGGTGATTCCCAGCTCCAATGTCTCCCCCCACCTAATTTAAATGATACCTCTCATTGTTGAAATCACCCAGCTTCTGCTTCAACACCTATGACCCTGCCCTGCTGAGGTGTAACCTATCCCCTGCATAAAGACCTGTGTTATCCCATGTGCTACCCCAGTCCCCCAGCAATCCATACCCCTTGATCCCACACCATTCCCTCAGCCACTTGTTGAAATCACTGATTCTTCTCCTCCTGTCGGTACTAGACCTTGGCAATGGCAGAACTTCTGAGAAGGCTGCCATTGTTCCCTCTTTGCTGCATAGTTTTTCCACTTCCCTGAAGCTGTCTTTTCAAATAACATGAAGTCTTGCTGTATTCTGACATATGCAGTGATCACCAACCTTTGAACTGCCCCAGAGAACGAAGAGTTAACTTTCCATGCAGGGCATGGAATGCTGAGCTCGAGCTCAATTGAAGCCTCTGTCTGCTGTTGTTTAAACTCCAACTGTCAGATTCTTTACTCCTCCTCACTGCACTGTTGCTCTAGAGATTTCTCCTTCGCTCGGTTCAAAAAAGTCAAAGTGTTGTTTTTACGCTCAGTTTCAACCAAATTTCTGCTTCTGAACCTGTTGGTTTAAGTCTCTATCTGTGGTACCATAAGTACTAGATAGGTTTTCCTATATTAGTTTCTGTCTGAAACTTGTAACTATTGGATCGGTTCGGTTTGAACCGATCAGGTTTGTGTAAAAAAACTTCTGTCTTTATTAGAGTGTGGTAACTTGTCCGTATCGATTCTAAAAAAAATCGATTTCATTACGTTTTTTTCCAAGACCTGTAACATGGTCAGGAACCGATAGGGGTGTCTTGCCTGGCGGATTGCCGAAAAAAGGGTAAGTTTTGGTTAGGATTGGCCATGTCTTTGCTAAGGCTGATCCCCACACCACCCATGTTTATTGTCTGGGGTTTGACCACCTCGATTCAGACTGCCAAATTTGTAAAATTTTTCCCAAAGCTACCCTGGATAAGAGTGTAGGTAGACTGAGGGAAAGAGAGGCTGAGAAGTCCGCTGACCCAGATGGCCAGCCCGTTTAAGTTCCAACCGAACCAGCAGGAGTGCCCTCTGACCAGGGCAAAACTTCTTTGGGCAAAAGGGGAACCAATTCTGAGGAGTCGGTTCTGGTTAAAAGAAAGAAAAGGGATAAATCATCTGGTTCGGATTCACAAGTTCTTTCTCCGACTGCTGATGAGATAGCCAAAGTGATAAGGATAGTTCAATCACTAACTTCGGTTCCGACCGAACTGGCACCATCTGTTAGGGGCTTGGTTTGGTCAGTTCCCCCGGTTCCGGATTATACTTTAGAAGAGTTTTATGAACCAGAGGAAGAGGAGGGAGAGTTTGAAGATAATGATGATGATGGTGATGGTGATTATGAAAGTCTGGATGTGCCTATTTTCTGGCACTGCAAGTTTTTTCCAAGTCTGTTCAGAACAAAGTAATCCAGATCAGAACAGACAATACCACCACAATATGGTACATCAACAATCAAGGGGGCACTCGGTCTATGGCCTTGTGCACAGAAGCAATGAAGTTGTGGTCTCTGGCCTATTTCCTGCAAACTTCTCTGACAGCAGTTCACCTCCCAAGGAAGGACAATGTCCTAGCAGATGCTCTCAGCAGGATATCTCAGGGCCACCACGAATGGTCCCTAGATCCCCTAATTTTGAAAGTTATTTTCTCCAGATGGGGCACACCACAGATAGATCTTTTTGCAGCCCCAGACAATCACCAACTTCCTCTATGTTGCTGCAGACCCCCAGTCTTGGGCTCAGTCCCCCTGGATGCTCTGGTTCTCAATTGGGAAGGAAAGTTCCTGTATGCTTCCCCTCTTCCCTTTCCTGTTCAGGTCTCAGCCATGCAAAGTGATTCTGAATGCTACAGACTGGGCCAGACAGCCCTGGTACCCACTGTTGCTGTCCTTAGCAGTCCACCTTCCCATCTCTTCCCAGGAATTACAACCTGTTGACATCCTCTCAGGGGAGGATTTGGTATCTGAATCTCAAATCTCTCAATCTCAAGGCCTGACTCTTGAAGAGTTAAGAGTTTGCTGATCTGCACCTCTTTCAAGGTGTTCTGGATATTCTTAGGGCTTCTCAAGAGCCTTCCACCAGAAAGACTTACAACTCCAAATGGAAAAGGTTCTCTATTTGGTTCTCTGGTAAGCATATTTCTCCAGAATCTGCTGGGTTGCCTACAGTCCTGGACTATATGGTTCATCTCAATGGCTTGGGACTCAGACCAGCTACATTCAAAGTACATTTAGCAGCTGTTTCTGCTTTTTTGTCAGTGGGCAAGCCCTATTCTCTATCAGTCCATCCTGTATTTTGCAAATTCTTCAAGGGATTGTTGCACACCAATCCTCCCTTCAGGGACACTGCTCCTGCTTGGGACCTTAATGTTTGCATTGCTCAGCTTATGCAACCCCCCTTTGAGCCTTTGTCCTCTGCAGAGCTTAAGTACTTGACTTGGAAAACTGTGTTTTTGGTAGCCATTACCTCTGCCAGGTGCATCAGTGAATTGCAAGCCCTGTCAGTGGAGCCTGATTCCATCTCTTTCCATAGAGATAAAGTGGTCTTAAGAACTAACAGGAAGTTTTTGCCTAAGGTGGTTTCAGACGTCCACCTTAATCAGTCTATGTCTCTCCCTGTTTTCTTCACTGACCATTCTTCTTCTGGAGAGAGGAGGTTGCACAGCCTGGATGTAAAAAGGGCCCTTAGCTACTACATAGAGTGCACCAAGGGTCACAAGTTTGAGTCCCTCCAGATGTTCCTCACTTATGGAGAGGTCGGTAAGGGCAAACCTGCCACTAAAAGATCTTTTGCCAGGTGGATTGTCTCTTGTATACAATTCTGCTATGAAAAATTGGGTAGAATCCCACCCTCAGGCCTGAGGACTCACTCTACTAGAGGTACAGCTGCTTCCCTGGCTGCTGCCAGGGATATTCCTATCTTAGAAATCTGTCAAGCAGCTACCTGGAAAACAGTCCATCATTCACCAAGCATTACTCAGGATATTCAGGCTAGGAGTGATGCTCAGTTTGGCACAGCAGTGCTTCAGAGCCTATTCCCAAAGTAGGTTCTGTCCCTCTTCCTTGGAGGTACTGCTTGGCAGTCTGCATATGTCAGAATACAGCAAGACCTCCCCTCCCCCGCCTCCCCTCTCAGAACCTGGTTTTTGGGATGTGGGTGGGCAGGAGCAGTGTTGGCACCTAGAGGTGTCCATTTTCTCTCACCCTCCTTTATTTTGGGTATGTGTTGTGTTTTGTTTTTTTGGTTTCCTGACTTGAGTCTTTGCTTTGAAACCAAAAAACCCTTTTTATCAAATTTAGTTGCCAGTTGGCTAGTGTGAGTTTACAGTTTCCACACAGAACGCCCAGTAAGTATAGCTCGTAAAGATCTGATGGTTGGAGTTTAAACAACAGCAGACAGAGGCTTCAACTGAGCTTGAGCTCAGCGTTCCATGCCCTGCATGGAAAGTTAACTCTTTGTTCTCCGGGGCAGTTCAAAGGTTGGTGATCACTGCATATGTCAGAATACAACAAGACTCCATTAGAAGAAACAACCTTACTAAGGTGAGTAATTTTTTATTACCTCCTCTATCCTTCTCCCTTCCATATCATTCATTCCCAGGTACACCACAATGTGTGACTTCCCACAACCTTCCCCACATATCTGCCCATATGCTGCCCCACTCTACTTGTTGTCATGCCTGGCATACATTTTATCCAGATGTTACTTTTTCTGGCACCCCTTCCCTCATCCCCTCCATCTTGTAAGTATAGCATCCCTTAGAATTATGGCTCACTCTGTTGTTGCCTTCCACTACCCTGCCCCCCAACTTGCAAGGCTCTTTCATCCCCCTGTCTAGCCTCTCCTTTGCCTCCCCTAACCTCTGCCCTGTCATCTCCCACCATGCAAATATGACTGGGCTACTGACCTCCATCTTTGAACTATCTTCCGTCTAAGGAACCTCCCCTTTGCACTTACTTGTTGCTCTATCCACCACACTACCACTTCCTCTGCTATTACTTCCCTGTGTCTTCCCTGAAATGTGGCCCTCCCCCACATGGACTCCCCTCCTCTCCCTATCATTAGCCTTCCCCAGGTTGCCTGCCACTTTCCCCATCCTTCTGTCTCATTGCTCCTTCCTTCCCTCTCGAGAGACTGCATCACCATCACCTCACTGCCCTCCCCCCACCACCACCACCGTGTCTTCTTTGTATACTGCCTACTGCCTCCCCGCTAAGTACCTTTAGTCCTGTAACATCCTTTCCCTGCTCCTTCACTGTATCTTCCCTCCTCTCTGCTACCTGGTCTTCCAGACTAGCCAACACTGAGAATCTGTTTGTAGTGCTAATCTCCTTTCCTTGAATGAGTCCAGTCCCCCTTCCCACAGACTGATATCTTTGCTCTGACCCAGTCTTAGTCATGATCTGTGCCTGACCCTCCTTCAGTCATCACTTTCTTCCCTCAACTTCACCCACATGTGTGGCACTCCAGCCGTCCCACCTAGTTCCCCCTTATTTTTGCCTGTTTTGAGCTCTTTTGGATGCCTCGTTAGTTTTCCTTCCTGGCTGTGTTGCCCCCCCCCCATTCTGTCTCCTCCATGCCTCCAGTTCCCTCCTCAACCACCCTATTTCCTAACTGAGCTGGCCCACCTGCCAACACACCCTACAAACCCTTGCCTTCCAAGCCACTCCCAGGAATATGGTTGCTCCACATCCTTGGCAACATATAACCATTCCCATCTCCTGCCCTATTCGACTACCCCTGTACATCCTCTGCTCCCTTAACCTGGTCCTACCCCACTCCATGGTACCCTTCCCCTTCCTTGGATTCCCCATGTCTGTACAGGAAACATGTGGCCCTCCTAGTTAGGCTCTTTCTAGTCTACCAGCATGGCCCACTGCCTGCTGACACCCTGCAGATGCTGCTCAAGATGCTACACTCCTGCTTCATGGCACTCAATCTTCAGGGTCACTTAGTCCCCTTTGAAATATAATTGGATCCCAGCCCTGCTATTGGCTGATCTGAGTCATGTGACCACCCCTCCTGTGTATTTCCCAACCTCTCCCTCCCTCAGTTAAAATGGCCCACCTCCTCCCAGCCAAGACAAAATCATTTGTTTTGTATTTACACTGTTTAAATCACACAGCACACATTGCCATCTCATTAAAGAAAAGCTGCACCCTCATATCTTCTAAATGTTGTCTCCGTGTCAACAGACAACTTTTTTCATGTAGCTGTTAAAGATGTATGCGACTGCTTCAGTTAGTTTTCACACTTAATACTAGGCCCTGTCACTCTCCTGAGAAGGTCCATTTTGTGGTTGTTGAAATCTTGTTGTCCCTGAGCACTGCATTAGCATACGGGAACATGATGTCAGATCAACCATTTAAATTTATATCTATGTTAAAATAACAAATTCCCTGCAAAAACTCTCTGGAAACTTATAAACCAAATGGAGTTTAAAGGGAAAAAAAAACTGCATTGCAACTCGGATAGCTTGTAAAACTCACTGAATGTAAATGTGATAGTTCACACCTTCTTGCAGCTAGGTTCTTTTAAAACTACCTAAGCAGACAGGCATACTGGGGAGTTTAAAGTTTAATTACGCATTGCATTCTCATATGCTAATGCAGCTCTCAGGGACAGTGTGATTTCAACAACCATGAAATGTACCCTCCCAGGAGAGTGACAGGGCCTAGTATGAAGAGTAAAAACTAACTGAAGCAGTTGTGTACATCTTTAACAGCTACATGAAAAGAGTTGTCTGTTGACATGGAAGCAAATGACATTTAGAAGATATGAGGGTGCAATCTTCCTTTAAATGCTACCTCAATCCTAAAAGAAAACAATCAGCACAGAGAAAGTACTTATCTTCTAACTCTACCTGCCTGCCTCCCTCTGCTAAGTTTCAACTCTATTTCACACTTCTCATTTAGGAAAAACACCAATATCTTCCTTCAGATGACAGTTCTAGCATTCATGGTGCAGGAGATTTTGTCCTGTACAGTTGCATAGGTATTGCAAATTATTCAAGTATTTTGAACTGTTTTAGATACGGTGATGAATTTTAACCCTTATAGCCAAAGGGTTAAATATAATTTTTAATATGGGGGCAGGAAGTGACTGGGACTCATAGTTGATGGGAGGTGAAATGGACTGAACGTTGATGTATTTGAAACAGTTTGACAAAACCTTTGCACTTTTGCAGTTCTGGAGGTTCATATCTGTATACACTGTATATAGATGTTGTGAGTGGACTATATATTGTAGAGATTCAGGGCATAAACTTTTAGGATAAGGGATTGTAGAAATATTGTCTTTTAAAGTTGCATAGCTATTGATAAAGTACAGTATTTTAAATATTCAACTGGATACAAACTTTGACAGGAACACTGATGTGCTTTAAACACACTGACATGCATAAAACACATCAGCGTTACTTTGGAGGATTATATTTTACATGCTGGTAGTTCTGGCCATCACACTGTTGGAAAGCTGAGATGATTCAATTTTTAATGGTGTCTATTACAAACTTCAAACACGTCTGATTGCAGTAGTGTATGTTACCTTCCAAAATTGCCTACTGTATGTATTGTGAAAGTGTTTTATTTAGTTGCTGTACTTGAAACACATTAATTTCTTTTTGGGGTGGACAAAACAGAACAGCTTCATTCAGGGATAAACTTCAGCAGTGTAAAAAAGTTTATTTGCTCACATATCTGAATATGCCAGATGTTAACTGGATAACATGTACTGCAGCCACATTCAAGAGCAGGGTCATTCTCGATGCCCTACAGGGGGCAGGCCTTAGACAGCTAGTGTTGGGACCCACTCGGGAGGGAGCAATATTAGACCTGGTACTCTCAAATGGAGAAAGGATCACAAATTTAGAAGTCAGTAGACATCTGGGAACAAGCGACCACTGCACAGTGTGCTTCACAATGAGCACAACCATGGAGATAAGCCATACAAAAACAAGGATACTGGACTTTAGAAGGGCTGACTTTGGCAAAATGGGTGAATACCTGAAAAATGCACTAGCAAATGACCAAAAAGGAGGGGTGGAAGAACAATGGAGAAAAATCAAAACTGCTATCATAGAGGCAACAAGCCTTTGTGTGAAACAAAGAAAGAAAACAAAGCGGAGTAAAAAACCACTATGGTTCTCAAAAGAGGTGTCAGGGAAAGTTAAGGAGAAAAAGGCTGCATTCAAAAAGTATAAGGAATCACAGAAGGAGCACGACTGGGAACTGTATCAATTAAAGCAGAAAGAAGTGGGGAAGGCAGTCAGACTAGCAAAGGCCCAAACTGAGGAAAAAATAGCCAACTCAGTTAAGAAGGGGGATAAAACCTTTTATAGGTACAGTACATTAGGGAGCATAGAAAGGTTAAGGAGGGATAGTGAAGATTAATAAAGGAGAGGGAGGGTGGGCAGAGGGAAACAGTGAAAAGGCAGAGATACTGAATGAATACTTTTGCTCAGTATTCACAAAAGAAGATGAGGAGGAGTTACCTAAACCAGACAATAGAAGCACTCTGGGTAGGGGGGTTGACACCAGTCCATTCACAGAAGAAAGAGTCCTGAAAGAACTCCTAAAGCTCAAGGTGGACAAAGCAATGGGGCTTGATGGGATTCACCCCAGAATCCTAAAAGAACTAAGGGAGGACCTAGTGACACCACTTACCACGCTTTTTAACAAATCATGGCAGGATGGGGCGGTACCTGAGGACTGGAGGAGGGCAGATGTGATTCCTCATCACAAAAGTGGGAGCAAGGCAGAAGCAGAAAACTACAGACCTGTAAGTTTGACCTCAGTGGTAGGAAAATGATGGAATCACTTCTGAAAGAAAAAGAATTGTTGAGTACCTAGAGGCCAGCGGGGCACAGGACCCAAAGCAGCATGGATTACAGCAGGAAGGTCATGTCAGACGAATCTAATTGATTTCTTTGACTGGGTGACCAAAGTAATAGAACCAGGAGGGGCTGTGGATATGGCCCACCTAGATTTACAGCAAGGCATTTGACACAGTCCCTAACAAAGATTAATAATCAAGCAGCCTTGGAGTGGGTCCCAGGGTGGTAGTCTGGTAGCAAACTGGCTGCACAACAGGACACAGAAGGTAATAGTGAATGGAACACATTCCGAAGAAAGGGGGGTTACTAGTGGAGTACCTCAGGGCTCAGTACTGGGTCCAGTCCTCTTTAACATCTTTATAGGTGACATTGCAGAGGGTCTGGAGGGAAAGGTATGCCTCTTTGGAGATGACACAAAGATCTGTAACAGAGTTGATACACAAGAGGGTAGAAAAGATGAGAAGGGACTTGGCAAGGTTGGAGGAATGGTCAGACATATGGCAACTTAGATTCAATGCAAAGAAGTGCAAAGTAATGCACCTGGGAAACAAAAACCCAGGAGAAGAGTACACAATAGCAGGGGAGGTACTAACAACAACAAAAATGGAAAGGGACCTGGGGGTAGTCATATCAGATGACCTAAGGCAGGTAAGCCATGTGAAAAGTAGAGGAGAGCCAGGGAAACTGGGATGCATAGGAAGGGCCATCACAAGTAGAAAAAGGAATGGTTATCCTCTATACAGACAGTTGGTGAGACCCCATCTGGAGTACTGTGTGCAGTTTTGGAGACCTCATCTACACAAGGACATAGACAGGATGGAAGCAGTCCAGAGGAGGGCAACTAAAATGGTGCAGGGTCTGCAGCAGAAACCATATGAAGAGAGACTGAGAGAGCTTAATATGTATACTCTTGATGAAAGGAGGGACAGGGGGACATGATAGAAATGTTCAAGTACCTCAAGGGAATCAACAAAGTCCAGGAGGGTAGCATCTTTCAGAAAAAGAGATGTGTAAGAACAAGGGCACAATTTAAAGATAGAGGGAGGCTCAGGGTAATGTGAGGAAATTTTTTTCACGGAGAGAGTGGTGGATGCATGGAACAGCCTTCCTCAGGAGGTCATTTGGTCTAAAACAGTGGGGGAATTCAAACATGCATGGGACAGACACAAGGCAATTATAGTGGGGGTTGCAGAAAGTAGGCTGTTGGTTAACTAGAATCTGCAGCTTATCCAGAAGGTAGGGAAATGGGAAGACTGGGTGGGCCAAGTAGTCCTTATCTGCTGTCAAAGTCTATGTTTCTATGTTTATAGTAAGTTACCCATACAAAGACATCATCAGACTTGGCCAGCAAAAAGCCTCAGTGTTAGGAAGGGGCAGACTGTCCTGAAGTGCTGAGGCTTTTTGCTGGTAAACTCAGGTGATGTTTTTGTGGGGGTAGCTTTTCTATGCGAGTAGATAGACTTTTTGCACTGCTGAATTTCGTCCCTGTGCAGCGGTTTTGTTTTGTCTCCATATGCTTTGCTTTGTACACTGCTGCAAGGGAACTGCCTTTTCTCTTGTGAGTGTGGGGTTTGTTGTTTTTCTAATGTCTTTACAGAGCGTGACAGGAAACACTCATATCAATCCGACACAAAAATATTAGTTAAAAAAATAAATTCTTAGCTCTAAGAACTCAAAAGTTAGCCCTCTTCAAAGACATGGGGCTTGATTCTCAAAAGGCGGCACAAGCTGCACCAACAGCAGCTTGTGATGATTGCTGGTGCACCAAGGACCATGTGCCTGAATCTCTATCAGGTAACATAGAAACATAAACTTTGACGGCAGATAAGGACTGCTTGGCCCACCTAGTCTGCCCATTTCCCTACCTAGAAGATAAGCTGCAGATCCTATTTAACCAACAGCCTATTTCTTCCCCCCCACCACAAAAATTGCCTTATGTCTGTCCCATGCATTCTTAAATTCTCCCACAGTTTTAGGACCCTAAGCCTCTTCAGGAAGGCGGTTCCATGCGTCCACCACCCTCTCTGTGAAAAAATACTTCTACATTGCCCTGAGCCGCCCTCTAAATTCAGACTGTGTCCCTTGTTCTTGCACATCTCTTTTTCTGAAAGATGCTATCCTCTTGGACTTTGTTGATTCCACTGAGGTACTTAAACATTTCTATCATGTCCCTCTCTCCCTCCTTTCCTCAAGGGTATACATATTAAGCTCCTTTAGTCTCTCCTCATATGGCTTCTCTTGGAGACCCTGCACCATTTTAGTTGCCCTCCTCTGAACTGCCTCCATCCTGTCTATGTCCTTGCAGAGATGAGGTCTCCAGAACTGGACACAGTACTCAAGATGGGGTCTCACCAACTGTATGTACGGGGGATAATAACTTACTGTTTTCTGCTGGTGATACCTCTCCCTATACATCCCAGTATCCCCCCAGCCCTCCCTACCGCCTTCTTATATTGCTTGCCAACCTTAAGGTCATCTGATATGATTACCCCCAAGTCCCTTTCCATTTTTGTTGTTGTTACTACCCCCACATTGTGTAATCTTCCCCTGGGTTTTTGTTTTCCAGGTGCATTACTTTGACTTCTTTGCATTGAATCCAAGCTGCCATACTTCTGACCATTTCTCCAACCTTGCCAAGTCCCTTCTCATCCTTTCCACACCTCCTTGTGTATCAACCCTGTTGCAGATCTTTGTGTCATCTGCAAAGAGGCATACTTTTCCTTCCAGTCCCTCTGCAATGTCACTTATAAAGACATTAAAAAGGACAGGACCCAGTACTGAACCCTGTGGTACCCCACTAGTAACCCCTTCAGTGTGGACTCCATTTACAATTATCTTCTGTGTCCTGTTGTGCAGCCAATGTTTTACTCAGGCTACCACCCTGGGACCCACTCCCAGACTGGTTAATTTGACTACTAATCTTTTGTGTGGAACTGTGTCAAATGCCTTGCTAAAGTCTAGGTAGGCCATGTCCACAGCCCCTCCCTGGTCTCCTACTTTGGTCACCCAGTCAAAGAAATCAACTAGATTCGTTTGACATGACCTTCCTGCTGTGAACCCATGCTGCCTTGGATCCTATGCCCCACTGGCCTCTAGGTAATCAACAATTATTTCCTTCAGAAGTGATTCCATCACTTTCCCTACCACAGAGGTCAAACTGACAGGTCTGTAGTTTCCTGCCTCTGTCTTGGTCCCACTTTTGTGAAGGGGAATCACATCCGCCTTCTTCCAGTCCTTGGGTACCACACCATCCTCCCATGATTTGTTAAAAAGGGTAGTCAGTGGTGTCACTAGTTCTCTGCTTAAATCTTTTAGAATTCTGGGGTGAATTCCATCTGGCCCCATTGCTTTGTCCACCTTCAGTTTTAGGAATTCTTTCAGAACTCTTTCTTCTGTGAAAGGACTAGATCGACCCCCTCTCCAGAGTGCTTCTATTAATTGGATTTGCACCCCCACTTCTTCTTTGTGAATACTGAACAGAAGTATTCATTCAGTATCCCTGCTTTTTCACTGTCACTCTCTGCCCATCCACCATCCATTCTATTCAGCCTCACTATCCCTCCCTTTGTCTTGCTACGCTCCCTGATACACCTATAAAAAGTTTTATCTCCCGTTTTAACTGAGTTAGCTATCCTTTCCTCAGTTTGGGCCTTTGCTATTCTGACTTCCCTCCCTGCTTCCTTCTGCCTTAATTGGTACAGTTCTCTGTCCTGTTACTTCTGTGTTTTCTTATACTTCCTAAATGCTATATTTTTCTCCCTAACCTTCACCGCCACCTCTTTTGAGAACCATAGTGTTTTTTCTTTCATTTTGATTTGTTTATTTGCTTCACACAAAGGCTTGTTGCCTCTGTGATGGCAGTTTTGATATTTCCCCATTGTTGCTCCACCTCTCCCTCTAGCCTGTTTGCTAGTGCTTTTCTAAGGCACTATCCCATCTTGCCAAAGTCATCCCTCCTGAAGTCCAGAACCCTCACTTTTGTATGGCTTGACTCTTTAGCTGAGTTTATCATGAACCACACTGTTTGGTGGTCACTTGTTCCCAAATGGCTACCTACTTCTAGATCTGAGATTCTCTCACTGTCCCCATTTGAGAGTACAAGGTCTAAGATTGCTCCTTCACAAGTAGGTTCCAAAACTAGCTATCTGAGGCATACCACCTGAAGGGCATCAAGAATGGCCCTGCTTTTGGATGTGGCTATCGCTAAGGTGTTCCAGTTAACATCTGGCATATTAAGGTCCACCATCAACAGTATCTCCCCTTTCTCTGCCATCCTAAGTATGCCTTCCAGCATATATTTGTCCACTCCCTCCCCCTGACATGGGGATCTATATACAACCTCTGTGCGGATCGTGGTGCCATTTCCAGTCTCTAAGGTCACCAACAGTGCCTCCTCTCCTCCCTGTTTACTCTTTTGTTCAGTTGCTTTTATCCCTTCCCTTACATAGTGAGCTACTCCACCCTCTTCTGCCCTCCCTGTCTCTCCAGTAGGTTGTGTACCCTAGTATGTTAACATCCCAGACATGGTTCTCTGTGTACCATATTTCTGTGACTGCTACAATATCCAGGCATTCCTCTTCCATCAAGGCCACCAGCTCAGGGAGCTTGTTGCCCAGACTATGGGCATTGGTACTCATTACTCTCCATTTCTTGATGGCCTTTCCTCTTTTTGCCCCATCCCTGTCCTTATTGCATTTGTCACTTTCTCCTTTTACCCCTGCATTTCTCTCTATTGACATCTCTATGTTGGTGTCTACCTCACTTAGTACCCTGATATTTTGGGAGGGGGGCTAAGATTTCCCTGCTCTTTTCCAGTGTCTCCCCCCCCCTTGGCTAGTTTAAATGCTTGTCAATGAAGTATTTAAACCTATCACTTAGGATCCTGGTTCCCCTCCTGGACAGATGCAGACCATCATGCCAGTATAGGCCTGCATCCCTCCAGGTGGACCCCCAGTCCCCAGTGAAGCCAAATCCCTGAGTTCTGCACCATTTTTTCAACCACTGATTGAATCCCATGGTGTGGAACACCCTAGCCTCACCTATGCCATAGACATGTAGCACCTCTGAGAAGGTTACCGTGTGTGCTATTTGTCCAAGCCACCCCCCCCCCATCTCTACAAATGCTTCTTGCACTGCTCTGATCCCTTTCTTAGCCAGGTCATTGGTTCCTAGGTGGACAATCACATCCAGCTCCCTTCCCTGTGCAGCTGCTCCTGTGATCCTCAGGATTTGCTCCCTGTCCCTCAAAGTCGTGGCACCAGGCAGGCACCTTACCTCCCTCTCCCCTTCCTCCCCCATGATCCCAGTGGCAAAGTCCCGCAGGTGGCAGCAACTGTTGCCATGAACCAAACAGACAGCGCATCTGGAAGGTTTTCCACAAGTTGTGGTCACAGTTGGGCAGCACTCTCGGAAGGGCAGAAAGAGGTTGATACAAAGTTTTATTTATTTAGCTTTTGTTAACCAGGTAAGTACAACTAGACAGTCAAGTGCCTAGCCCCCCCCCAGCCCTGATCTCCTTTATATTAAGAGTAAACATGTCCCTGGTGGTCTAGCAAACCCCCCTTCCTATCCCTGATCTCCCCTTGAAATAAAACATATATCTTTCCCTGGTGGTCTAGTGGATGCCCTCCCTATCCCCAATCTGCCCATATAATAATGTAATGTTCCCTGGTTGTCTAGCAGAACCCCCCTCCTTATTACTGATCTCCCCTTCAACTAAAGCATATATCTTTCTTTGGTGGTCTAGCAGACCCTTCCCCCTATCCACGATCTGCCCCTATAATATAACATATAACTTTTATTGGTGGTCTAGTGGACCCCCATCCCCCACCCCAGCAGGCAGTGCCCCACAACCCCATCCCATTCCCGAGTTGGCAACTGGCACAGCCCTCCACTCTCCACCATGGTCAGCTGCCAACTAAGCTGTCCAGGGTTGTGTACCATACAATCAGCTGTTACAGTATGCTCTCACTGACAGCTTAGTTGGTGACTGGCCATGATGGAGAGTGAAGAGCTGTGCCAGTCACCAGCTTGGGGATGGGACAAGGGAGTGGTGTGGTGGGGTACTGCCTGCTGGGGCTGGGGTCTGCTACACCAGAGAAAGTTATATTTTATATTATATACATATGTATATATATTATATTACATTATGGTGGTAACATCACTTGATGAAGGAAAGGCCACTGGGGCGGTGTTCGTGGACCTCAGTAAAGCATTTGATTTGGTACAGCATAGAAAACTGTTAGAAAGACTTTGGAAAGTGGGGTTAGAGGAAGGACCATTAACATGGATAGCATCTTACTTAGCAAATCGTAGACAGTGTGTTGTCAATGAGATTTTATCGAAGCCTTGGGGAACTAAATCATGGTGTTCCCCTTAGGATCGATACACTAGGCCCATTGTTGTTTAATATTTATGTGAATGAGTTAGAGCAAAACAATAAAATATGGGAGGTAAGATTATATGCAGATGATACAGTTCTGTTGGTTTCTGCAGATAATATGAGAAATGTTGAATTACAGTTACAAAGAGATTTAACTCGCTGGAAAATTGGATGGACAATTTGGTCTTTTGATTAATGCAAAGAAAACCTAGTGTATGGTGTTTGGTTTGGGGCATAAGCTGAAAAACAAAAATATCTAAATATTCATTTGGTAAATGGCACTCTGATTGAGGAAGTTAAAGGTTATAGGTATTTGGTATGTACATAGATTCAGGTATGACATTTGAAAGTCATGTTGATATGCAGATAAAAAAGTTAATCAAAACTGGGTGTTTTAGAAGATTAACAAATGTATTGACTAAATTTGCCAGGAAAAACTTGTTAAGCAAATGTTAATTCCGGTGCTTGCTTATGGATCACAATATATATGAATGCATCACAGAAAGTGTTAAAAAGTTGGTCAAACAGTTTATAGGTTAGGTAAATTTATTATTAAGGGTGAATATAAAATGCATCATTGTAAATTATATGAAAGATTAAATTGGTTGCATCCTGAAGCACAGAGGAAGTATATTTGGCTATTAAATTGTCATGAGTTAATATATGCCAAAAATAATCATCCATTACTTAAGTATATTAAGTTGCAGATTCTGGATAGTTATAATTTATGTACAAGAAGTTCTGAAAATAGGGTACCATTGCTCAAATATTGTAGTAACGTAGGAGAAATGAAGTTACAAAATAGATTTGCTTTATCTTGGAATAATTTACCCAAGCACTTACAGAATATAGCTAGCTTTGCCAGTTTTAAAAGTAAGTTATTTGAATACTTGCAGAAGTTATGTGTGTGTGTATGTTATGGATAATGTTGTATATTTATTTTATTTAGAAATATTTGTATTTGTATTTTGAGTTTATTTATAACCACCTGTACAGGACTTGATTGTAAACAGTGTTTATTGCACTAATCAAATATACCTGTATAAAAATAAAGTTTTAATCATCATCATATGGGCAGGTCAGAGATTGGGGGGACTGCTAGAGTACCAGGGAAAGATGCTTGTTTTATTTCAAGGGAGATCAGGGATGGGGGAGGGAACCACAGCACATGTTCCCTGGCCCAGGAGTAGACTTCTGAGATTGCTGGGATTCTCAAAATCCTCCCAGGACACACTTCTAAGTACCTTCAGACCAGCCCTGGCTGGTCTAACAGTACTTAGAAGTGTGCCCTTTGGGAGGCTTTTGAGAATCTTGAATTAGGTGATTCAGCAACTCGCATCTACCACAAGCCCCTTAATACCATTCTATAGCCCATTTTGTGCCACAAGGATGGTGCAAGCTCTCTTTGGTATGTGTAACCTGGATATGATGCAGGCTGCTTTTTATGACAGCTCCCGGTGCATCTTTTGGTGCAAGCTGCACCTTGTACCATTCCTTGTGGCGCAAGCCTCTCACATTAGTCAGGGGAGCTTTGAGAACTGAGCCCATTATCATTATAAAGGGCTTACCTTGAATCTGTTAGGGCTATGAATGTAATCTTTTTCAAATAAAAGCTTGGAGTCAAGTTGGTACGATTGTAAAGATGTAGACATGTTTAAACACATCAGCATTGCTGTCAAAGAGTTTAAAAAGAATCAGTGTATTTTTTTTTTAGATTTTTTTAATTTTTATACAGGATTAAGATCACCAAGTGTCTGGCTCATTTTTAGGACTCTCTTGTTATTGTTGGGTAGATGCACCTCAGCCCTTATTCGGAACCAAACCAAGTACCCTGAGTTCTGAAGACAGAAGCACTAACCTTCTATTTAAAGGGTACTTTTTACTAGCAGGGAGGTCATGCAATTTCTCTGCTTTATACTTGCTATCCCATAACCCTCCACTAGATGGCTGTATTGCTTCTGATAGTACTTCAATGTGTTCACCATTTGATGGCCATATTTATTTTGATTACTCTTCAATGCTTTTACTACTAGAAGGCAGCACTTTGCACTGAATGCCTTTGTTCTCATATACAGCACTCATTTTGACTAAGATGGTGTTAAATGTCCAGCCATTTCATTCTGTGTTACTATGGGCATTTAAGAGATAAACAAGAACTTAACCTATCATGATCATTTCCACAGCAACAAGTCATGATGTTAACAAGTACAGTGTTGTGTCACCCACTAGGAACTACGCAGCAGATGCATTCTCAGTGACCACGATGCTGTATCCAAACAAAACATCCTTTGTGATAAGCAATGGAAAGGTTTGAAATCCGATATTTTGGCAGGCATGTTATGTAACTGTGTTCCTGATGTCAGCTGTGATTCTGTAATCACCATCATCTTTTCTGAATAGTGTGGAACTTGTTTCAAAAATGCAGATACATTTGATTTAAAATCTTCTGCTGTGTGAATAAACTTGTTTTTTTTCTGTTCAGATCAGTTATGGCTCAGCAATTGCAATCCTGAGTGACAAACTTCAGTTTCCATCCTTTCTACGGACAATGCCAAACGACAAATTTCAGTACCCTGCCCTAGTTCGTTTGGTCACATATTTTGGTTGGACCTGGATAGGTATTATAGCTTCAGATAATGAATATGGTATCCTGGGTAGTCAGAACCTGAAAAAAGCTCTTGGTCATAGCGGAGCATGTGTTGCTTTCACAGCAATCATTTCAGTGAACACTTCTAAAAAGCAGTTGCTTCAGATCGTTAATGTAATAAAAAAATCCACATCGACTGTTATTGTTGTTTATGCAACCAGGCTGGAGCTGATGCCATTAATGGATGAAATTTCCAAGCAAAATATCACAGGAAAAGTCTGGTTGGCTACTATCAGTTGGATAATCTCTCCAGTTTTCTCAAAGAAAGAATCATGGAAAACCCTACATGGCACCTTCGGACTTGCAATCCATAGAGGGGTGATTCCTGGATTCAGCAACTTCCTTCACACACTGCACCCTTCCACATCTCCAGATGACATTTTTATCAGGTTGTTTTGGGAGGAAGCATTTGGTTGCTATTGGCCAACTGATGATAATCCCCAAGAGTCAAACAATGTGAATAGAAAACACACTCCTTGCACAGGTGCAGAAAAGCTGCATGACTATGACCTGTCTAAATTTAATTTGTTTGACTTTCGATATGCCTATAACACCTATAAAGCAGTGTATGCAATTGCACATGGCTTACATGATCTGCTCTCCTGCAAATCCAGCAGTGGGCCTTTTATTAACAAAACTTGTGCAATCGTTGATGATCTTAAGCCGTGGCAGGTAAGACCATTTCCTTTCTTTGATGATAGGTATTTTGTCATCACATGTAGGGGAAATCAGAGATCTTATTGTAATCTTTGTTCTCATTACATAAATTGGTCCTATGTAGGATTTGCAACAATACTAAAGGAACTTGTTCTTCCTTCTACCAGTGGTATTTTGCAAACCTGTAATTTCTGCCTGGTAAAATTAATTCAGCACAATTTACTACTCTGTCTCCCCCATTCTACAAAGTCACTGATGGGTGCGGTTTTGATTCCACAACAGAATTCCTCCTGTAGAAGTTTGAATTCTGCCAATGGAATTCATATCCCACCTTGTAGCATTCTGAAATTCAGAATCCCAGCTTTACAAAATTCTGTTGGAATTTCCATTCCACTATGAGAAATCTACAGACCAGAATTACTTCACTCTATTCTCCCGTGAGAAATCTGTGAATCAGAATTTGGTAATTACACCCTCACTAACTTCTTCTCTTTCTAAGAGGTTGCAAGAACCCTATAATACTGAGGAGAACTGCACAGAATTATTGCTCATAAAATGAAAACAATGACAAACTGTTCATAGTATTAACCTTCATTCAGCAGAGGAACACACCCTCCCTAATATCAAAGGGTTTCAAGTCAAGCTCACATTATTATTTGTTTGCTTGCTGATTGGGTAGGTGCACTGGACAAGGTGTGCCTCATGCCAACAAGATGGCACAAAATATTAAACAGTACAAGCACAAAATTGCAAACAAATACAGCACATACATGACAAGAATTATTAGCATGGAATGGCTATTGTCCATGAAACCTGATAGGGATTGTAGAAGTCAAAAATCAATAAATGCAGAAATACCAGTACAAATGTGCAAATACCTCACCAGAGTTTTGAGGGCAACACTGGCAATAAATAACAATTATGTACATATTTACATGATAAACCAATAAGTGGAAAAATATGCCAGCAGGATGTATTCATCTAATTATGACCCTCACTAATTTACGTGGGGGGGGGGCACTTGCAGGCAGAGGTATCTACGAGGGAAGTCCTAATATGCAACTAGAAAATGGAGTGTGAGCAAGAAAAGAATACCAGTACAGTAATACCAGTGCAAATGTGCAAATACCTCACCAGGGTTTTGAGCACAACCCTGGCAATAAATAGCAATCACGTACATATTTACAGAATAAAACAAGAAATGGAAAGATATACCAGCAGGACATGTAAATCTAATTATGACACTCACTGATTTCCATATTGAGGGGACGCTTGCAGCAGAGGTAGCTGTGAGAACAGTCCTAATATGCAGCTAAAAAAGGGAATGTGAGCATGAGAGCAGAGGGAAACAGGCATGCTGTTCCTGGGCTTAGGGGGCAGCAACTGAAAAGACCCTTTGACCCATGCAAGTGACAGTTTGGGAAATTCCAGAAGATGTGAGGAGGACTGGAAGCTTTGTGTAGTAGGCTTGGGTCTGAGGAGGAGTGATATTGATAAGAACTCTTTCTCCCAGAGACAGTGTCAACCAGACTGCTTAGTAGGAATTTATGGTGGGCTTGCGGGAATAACAAGCCATGGACTTGGTAGAGGGAAAAATGATGAGTTGAATAAGGAACCAGTAAGGCAAACTGACAGATGCCTTTGCAAGTTATGTTGAGCTTGGACAGGTTGAAAGAAAAAAGTTACTCACCTGTAGTAATGTTGTTTCTTCCAAGGGATCCCTCACTAAGTTTAACATCATCATCGTCAGTCCCGTGGATGGAGCGTGCCTCAGAGTTTTAAAATGCTAAGCAAATTAAGGAACTCAGAACAATATTCAAAACTTTGCTGTGTGGTCATTCTTACCTCTGCCCTGTAGTGGCAGGTTAATTTCTCAAGCTGAGGTGAGCAGTGATCCTGAAAGCAAAGTTAGTGACTAAAAGGAAGTACCCATACGGGATAAAGGTTTGGGGAAAAAGCTTTCAATATGGCAGAAAAATATACTGTCAAAACTACAGAATATCAGTTGTAAAACAAAGCTATACGTAATGCACAATAAATCAAAAGAAACTGATATGTGTATCAACTTTTTTCCCAGGTTCGGGGAGGTAGAGATGGGATTTCTAAACCTAGTGAAGGATCCCTTGGAAGAAACAACAGTACTACATGTGAATTATTTGTTTTCTTCAACCCCTTGAATCCCTCATTAGCTGTTTAACAACAGCAGACTCCATAGCAGTACCTTGGGAGGCTGGGTACAAAACCTATTTAGGAAAAAGGTTTGGTAAGACAGCAGTGCTTTGTAAAGGTGTGTGCTGGTTTCCAGGTAGCTGCTTTACATATTTCCTGAATGGAGACACTGCTGGGTAGTGCCACAGAGGTAGAGGTGCCTCTTACAGAATGAGCCTTCAGTACTTCTGGTGGAAGCTTGCCAGCTTTACCATACCAGAACTCAATACAGGCTACAATCAAGCAATAAATGGTACTCCTGGATGCCGGTTTACCTTGTCCTACCTCACCATGGACGATAACTGAGAATTTGTGGAGCTGACATCCTTCCTGTGGTCCAAGTAGTACTCCAGAGCTCTTTTAACATCCAGATTATGGAATATCTGCTACCTTGGAGTGAAGCACTCTGTAAAAAAACACTGGAAGAGTGATCAACAGATTCAAAAAATTCAGATGCCACTTTGGAGAGGAATTTTCTATTAGTCCTCAGTTCTACTATGTCACTGTGGAATATGAGATACCTGTAGCTGAGATCTGTACAAAGGGCTTGGAGTTCGAGTACCCTCCTAGCCAAGGTTAGTGCCACCAGGAAAACTATTTTTCCAGGTGACACATTTCAGAGAAGCAAATGTCATAGGTTCAAAAAGAGCCATTAGACATTTAAAGAACCTCTTCAAAATTGCCTGTGAGGCTAGGGATCTATCCTTACCAGCTGAAATATATGCTGACACTGGTACCATATGTATCGTCAGGGTTGAGGACCAGAGGTCCAGGAACTGTAGCTGGATCAAATAATTCAAAACAATGGACAAGCACACCTGACATGGGTTATGCTGCCTGGATGAGCATCACAGGGAAAATTGTTTCCACTTGGACATGTAGGTTTCCCTAGTTGCTGGCTTCCCTGAAACCCTGAGCAAGTGCAAGACATCTTCTGAGAGATCTAGTCCAGATAACACTAGCTCCTCAAATACTATGCTTTGAGGCACAGGGTTCTTGGTTCTGGGAATGTTATCCTGCCCCGAGACAGAGTCAGCAGGCTGTGACTCTGGGGAAGGAGGACTGGTGATCTGTAGGAGAGGGACGGAAGCTGGGAGTACCACACTTGCCTGGCTCAATCTGGTGTAATCAGAATCATCATTGCCGGCTCTTTCCTGAGTTTCAGTAGCACTCTCAGCAGAAGCAGGAAAGGAGGGAATGCATAAAGAAATTTTCCTGTCCATGAGAAGAGTATTGCATCCTCTGGGACTGTTCCTACTGAAGGAAGGCTGCAGCAGAACTTGGGGAGCTGGTAGTTTTCCCAGGATGTGAACAGGACCACCTCTGGTGTGCCCCACTTTCTGAACACTGTGGAGAACACCTGCTTGTGCAGAGCTCATTGATTTTCTTGACTGGTTCTACTTGGAGAATCTGCCAGGACATTGTCCTTGCCTGGCACATGGACAGCAGATAATTGCACTTGTAGAGAGTAAGCCAGACTCCTGATCTTATTGATTCAGTACAGTTTGAAAGGTCTTGCCTTTGTTTGTTGACATAGTATATAGTGCTTATATTGTCTTTCCATACCTGGACTGATTGGCCCCTGATATGGGAGGAAAAGGTTTTCATTGCCAGATACACAGCCCTGAGTTCCAGCAGGTTTACATGCTCCTGAAACTCTAGTGGGGTCTATACCCTATTTACGGTGAGATTGCCTATATAGCCTCCTCACCCCTGAAGGGAGGTTTCTGTGGTGAGTATTACCATAGGCAACTGCTGGAAGAAGGGAACTCCTTCCCAAAGGTTTTTCTCCTCCTTCCACTATTCCAATGCCCATAACAGGCACTTTGATAACAGCACTAAATCTGACAATGCATCCCACCTTTGGGACCAGTGAGTCCCTAAGTGGTACTGGAAATCTTTCATAGGGAATCTGGCACCAAGCACCCTTGGTGGGTTCTTGGCTGCCTATTTTGAAGGACTCTGCAGTTCTATCATATTGGTCATCCTCTTCTGAGGGAGGAATGTCTTTCCCTAAACAATATCCAGTTCTGCTCCTATAAAGTCCAACACCTAAACTGGGTCTAGTTGAGACTTCTGTAGGTTCACCAAGAAACCAAACTGTTGCAGAGTCTGTTGGGTGACAGAGAGAAAGGTTTTGACCTCCTAGTAGGACTGTCCTGAAACCAGTCTCGGGTGAGAGAGGGGAACTAGCAATCACCCGGCAGGAGCGAGATCTGAGAGTAATCATTTCAGATGATTTCAAAGTGGGCAACCAATGTGAAAAAGCAGCAATAAGGGCCAGCAAAATGCTAGGATGCATAGGTAGGGGCATCTCAAGTAGAAGAAGGGAAGTGATCCTGCCACTCTACAGGTCCCTAATGAGGCCCCACCTTGAGTACTGCATCCAGTTCTGGAGGCCTTACCTCAGGAAGGACATAGACAGACTGAAGACAGTGCAGAGGAGGACCACTAAAATGATTCATGGTCTCCATGAGTTGTCTTATGAACACAGATTAGGGGAGCTCAACATGTACTCCCTGGATCAGCGAAGAGATACCGGGGACATGATTGAGACAGTCAAGTACCTAAACAGTATAACCAGAGTCCCCACCCAGAAGCTCTTTCTCATTAATAACTCCATGAATACTAGAGGCCATGACATGAAAACCGGGGGGGGGTAGATTCAGAGGCAACATGCGTAAGTTTTTCTTCAGAGAAAGGGTGACTGATCCACGGAATGGCCCACCTGCCAAAGTCATTAAATCCAAATTAGTATGGGGATTTAAATCAGCTTGGGATAGGCACAAGGGGAAAGTTACAAAAAGTATCTGAGTAGGGGGGTAGGAATTGGGGCAAACTAGATGGACCTTTGGTACCCATTTGCCATCACTTTCTGTGTTTCAGTGTTAACCAGTCTTTTAGGTGGGGGAAGATCACAACTCTTTTCTCCTAAAATGCACTGCTACAACCACTAGACACTTTGTGAAAACTCTGGAAGCCAATGAAAGGTGAAGGCAAGGGCCGTGAACTGGTAGTGGCCATCCCCCACTCTGAACCAAAGGTATTCCTGTAAAAGGGTCTTACAGGAATGTGAAAGCAAGCATCCTTTAGAGCCAGTGACCCCAACCAGTGACCTTGTTGCAAGGATGGAATTACTTTTCTTAGTATTGCCATGCTGAACTTTTCCCTCTTTAAATTTTCATTTAGATGTCAGTGTTTTAAAATGGGTTGCCATGCCTCATTTTTCTTGTGGGTGATAAAATATCTGGAGTATAGTCCCCTACCAACTTTGGAGGGGGGGATACTGTTTCCACTGTATTTGTTGGTAGCATCATTTTCACCTTCAACTCCAGCAGAATTGTTTCCACTGAGGTATGAGGAAGAAAGGCTCTATGAGTCTGCAGCTTTGGAAACCTTCTGAACTGCAGAGAAACCCTGACCCACTATTTCCAGAGCCCACCTGTCAGTGGTAATATTTTCCCAGGCCCATAAAGAGTGGGCTAACCTTCCTCCCACTGGAAATGGTTGGGTGACCTGGGCACACTTGTCAGGGATTTAGTTTCATCTGAGCCTCGGAAGCTGGGGTGGCACCTCAATAGTTAGGGCCCCTTCTGCCCCTACTTCTGAAGAAGCCCATCTGGGAGGCAGAGTCTTAGGTCACATAAGCACAGGGTAGTAACCCCTGCCTCTACCTCTCCTTCTGTAATACTTCTAGGGAGTGGAGGCTTTTTCCTTCTCAGTATTGCTTTTGTATTTATCCACTTTTTTAATGTAATTCTCTGATTTGTCACCAAACAAGGAATCTCCCTCCCATGTAAAGTCCATGGGTTTTGAATGAGTGTCATGTGAAAAGTATGTAGTCCTAAGCCAAGCAAACTTTCTGAGAGACATTCCATGTGTTATGACCTTGGAAGCAATGTCACTGGTTTCCATGACCATATGAAATTGGTACTTGGTGGCATCCATGGTAGTTTTTGCTGTATCTGCCACATCTGGAACCAAATCCCCAGGTGCCTTCTCACTCATGGCCATCACAGAACAGAAAGTTCTTTTTGGTATTGAGCTGAGTAGGCCATATAAGTTGCCTGTCTCAGCAGCACAGAAGCTTATAAGTGCACTTTTTTCCCCATGCTGTCCAGTTTTCTAGTCTCTCTCTGGAGACTGGGATGAAAGGGGTACCTTATCCTTGTCACAGGCAGCACTTTGAACTACTCCTTCATGGTCAGGGTGGCTGTACAAGTACTCAGCATCCCATTTGTCCACCAGGGACTTTTTTTTCAATTTTTTTGACAATGCCAGCAGCTGAAGTGGGGGCTGATGAGACCTTGTAGGTGGCCTTCTTTAGAGACCTGTGGATAGGCAAATATAATCTTTGTGCTGGGGACAGACCCATCATGTCCAAAAATTCAACATCAACATCATCCTCATCCTCTACCTTCTCCCGAGGTGAAATATTCAGGATATTTGCCATCTGCCTCAAAAAATGTAAAATGAGAGGTGTAGTCCTTTTAAGATAGAGGAGGGGAACTAAACTCCTGTTCAGGGGAACCATCTGGTTCCACAGGATCCCCTTCCTCTGCCTACACTTCTCATCTTAACATATGTCTGTCTCTTCCCCCAAATGCATCACTAAACGTATCGGGGCCGGGGGGTGGGCTGTCATGGTCATACAGGTGCCCATAACCTGGAAAAAGTGCCATGCTTTAGTCATATCCTCAAATGAGGGGAAGTTAGTTTTGCTCACTAGCATCTCCTTTGCCTTTTCAGCAGGAGGGGTAGTGGTATGTTTTTCTTTATGCACTTTCTTTACAGGCATGGCTTCAAATGCTTGCCTATTGACCACTGGTGTCTCCTTTGCACTTTCAGCGAGAGGGGCAGTGGCATGCTTTTCTTTATGCCGGCCCGTCGGCACAGCGGTGGGATTTCCGCTTGTGATGCCGGCGACCCGGGTTCGGGAATGGATCCGGGTCGCCAGAGGGCCGCCGGGGAGCAGGATCGCCGCTGATGGGCAGCTCTCTACTCTGGGGAGGGCGGACAGCACCTCGTGCGATAGGGACCCCTGGTGAGACCGGGAGTTCCACGCAACCGACGCCTCAACGGGGGGGGAGGAGGAGGCTGGGTGAACGCTGCGGCCATTGTACGCCCCGCCCCTCCGGGAGAAAATCTGGTGGAAAGAAGGCGGGCAGGACCACCGATCTATGAAGCCTCCCTGAGAGCCTCACATTGCCTCCGCCGCTGGGACCCCGACCAGTTACAGTTCCGGGGTCACGGCAGGCCTATGGCCCCACTCTGGGGCAAGCCGGGGTGACTGTGGGTCCCCAGCAGCAATTGGACGGAGGTAGAGGTCTCCGGGGCTACATCAGGCGGATGGCCCCGGTGGTCCTGCCAGGAAAAGGGCAAATTTAAAAAAAAAAATGCTTTTCTTTATGTTTTTTCTTAGTAGGCACCACCTCTGATGCCTGCTCTGTGGCTCTTTTAACTTTTGTGGTATCAGGGCTCCCCCTTTCAGACACCCTGATTTCCATAACCTTACTCCGAGGGACTGGACCCTCACCCGAGCCTCGCTACAACAAGAAGTCATCAATTGAGGCCATTATTCCTTTAAGTTGTAAATGCTTAGAAACAAAAATCAGAGCAAAACTTAAAGCACAGTTCAACTGTAAAGGTGGCTGGGACCCCAGCAGCCGAATGCAAATTGTGGCGATCTGCCCTCACCCAAAATAAACGTTATGTTTGTTTTTACTTGTGGGTCACAAGAAAATGTCCCTGTTCCCAAGCCAAACAGAACCAGACCACACAAAACCACAGAGAAAAAGGGGGTTTCAGTTTTGTATTTTTTTTTTCTTCAAATAAAGCAGATACTGGAAAGAGAAGCGACTCTTCAACCACCCTCTCTGATTCCCACGAACCACAAAAAAAAAAAAAAAAGAAACGGGAATCAGAGAGACACACTCAGAAGAGACAATAACCCTAACTAAAGCAGAGTAAACAAAAACTGACTAAAAGAATGTAAAATAAAGAAAACCAGATATAAGGTTTCTGAAGCTGGAGTAATTTCAGGGTGATGTTTCAATCAATCAATACTTTATTTATAACGTGCCTTTCAAAATCAAAGTGCTGTACAATCATAAGTCACAGTATATAAAACAACAACAATATAAGTTATTTAAAATCAGTCTGGAAAAGCCTGAAAAAATAAATACATTTTTAACATAGTTTTAAAACTACTGACGGTCAGGCATTCTCTTAACCGACGAGGTAGAGAGCTCCACAGGGTTGATGCTGCAAATAAAAAACAGCGAGCCCCAGAAGTTTTCAAATGAACCCTGGGAATCTCTAGCAATCCCTCGTCGGTGGATCGGAGAGGACGATTGGGGAAATATGGAGTCAAGAGATCTTTCAGGTAGTCAAGTCCCTGTCTGTGTAGGGCCTTGAAGGTAAGCAAGCCTATCTTGTATGTGATCCACCATTGAACTGGCGGCCAGTGCAGCTCGCGCAGCACAGACATAATGTGACCAGTCCTAGAGGTGCCAGTCAACAGCCCGGCAGCAGCATTCTTCACTAGCTGCAAGCGGCGGATAAGACATGGACCAATGTTGGAAGGTCACCCAGAGGAACCAGGTGTTTTACCCGGGCGATATTCCTCAGATGATAAAATGAGGATTTAACCACAGCCAACACCTGAGATTTCAGGGTCAGACAATCATCAAAAATAATGCCCAGGTTACGCACCTGGTCTGAGGTAATGAGCTGGACACCATCAAGCCACAGGCCCTACATGTGCCCAGCCCCAAAACCCACCCCGGGGCAACATCCAACAATTCAGTCTTATCTGGATTCAGTCTCAGCCAGCTCAAATTCATCCAGTCTTTGATCTCGGAGAGGCAACTATTTAGCACAGAGATCGCATCAACCTGTTCAGGCACAAAGGACATATACTGCTGAGTATCATCTACATAGCAGTGAAAACTCAGGCCGTATTGTCTGATGATATCTCCCAATGGCAGCATATACACTGCAAACAACACGGGTGCCAATATGGAGCCCTGCGGCACCCCACAAGACAAGGAGAGGGCGTCAGAGGAATAAATTCCAGTGACCACCCTCTGAGACTTGCCTAAGACGAAAGATCGAAACCATTCGAGGACTGTACCTGACAGTCCACAAAGGAACCGCAGGGTCTCCAAAAGCACCCCATGGTCCACAATGTCAAAGGCTGCTGAGAAATCAAGAAGGACCAAGATGGCACGAGCCTTTCAATCTCTTGTCATTAGGAGATTATTAGGTACCTGAACAAGGGCAGTCTCTGTGCTATGCCTCTTCCTAAAACCAGACTGGAGAGCTTCATAGACATTGCGAGTTATAAGATGATCATCCAGCTGCAATGCAACCACCTTCTCAATAACCTTCCCCACAAAGGGAAGGTTAGAGACAGGTCAGTAGTTGACTGGATCATTGGGTTCCAAGGAGGTTTTTTTAAGGAGTGGTCTAATGACCGCCTCCTTTAGGGAATCTGGAAAGACACCCCTTTCCAAGGATCTCCATACAATTTCAGCTAGGATTGGGCAGATAGCATCTACACAACCCACTAATAGGTGAGTAGGGCCCAGATCCAGACTAAAACAGGTTGGGCGCAAAGTCTGGATAATCTTCACAATGTCCATGAATTCTGGTCAGCTGAAATCAGTCCAGACAGTCCAAGTGCTCACTACCTCCCATCGACCTCTGCAACCCCTCATGGAGGGAGCCGGGCCGATTCCAGCCCTGCTGCTGGCAACCTTATCTGCGAAGAACTGAGCTAGCTCATCACATTTATTTTGTGAAAATGCTCCTCCAGACTGGAGACAGATTAGATTGCACAATCTGTCAACGGTTTGGCAGAGTTGAGCCGGTTGATTTTGAGCAGCAGAAATCTCCCTGGACAGGAACTCTGCCTTCTTATAGGTGATTTCTTATTGATAGGCCTCATAATGTTCTGTCAATCTATGCCTGTCAGCATCAAGGCCAGGCTTCTGCCATGCTCTCTCCAGCCTTCGACCAACCCGCCTCAACTCCTTCAAGGACCCATTGTACCAGGGGGACCTTGGGAAAAGAGTGAGAGATTGAACACGAACTGGAACAGTCAAGTCCAAGGCATTTCCCACTGCCTTATTATAAGCTAGTACTAGATCCCCTGGACGTGTGCTTTCACTCAGCAATCCCAATAGGTCCAGAACTGCCGACATACCATCTGGAGTAACTTCCCATAAAGGGCGGTACTGGACCATCTCCAAAGGGGTAGGTCCATTTGGGGGGGGGGGCCCCAAAACTGAACTCTATGGTGTGATGGTCAGACCAACCAACTGGTTCCACCCCCAAGTCGGAGATCTCCATCCCCAGCAGGAACAGCAGATCCAATGAGTGACCTCCTATATGGGTAGAGGAGGTAACAACCTGTGTGAGGCTAAGCACTGCCATTAGCTGGAGGAGATTTTGACCAAACTGTGAGAGACAGTCCATCGTCAACCCAGGCATTAAAGTCCCCCATAATAATCCATCTGGGAGACTCCAACACCATATAAACGATGAAGTCCTCAATCTCCTGCAGGAATAAGCCCCGCATCACCTGGTGGACACTAAATGAGGAGTATCCTGCAACCTACAGCCTCTCCCATGACACACTCAAAGGATCTGGTGATTACTGCTGGAACCTCCACAAGGCTCAGTTTGGTCTTAAAAAAGATGGCTACACCCCCACCCATATGATCCAACCTCGGGCAGTGAATCACCAAGAACCCAGCTGGAACTGCAGAAGCCAAAACTGGGCCTGCATTTTCATCCAGCCGGGTCTCGGTGATACATGCCAGATCCACTGTTTCAACAAGATCAGCTATAATAGCGGTCATGTTTTTGATGGACCTGGCATTACATAACACCGCCTGGGTTGGATGAGATGCTGAGGAAGACCTCGGCTCCTGACCAGCATTAATTGCTGGGCCCTTGGGTATGGGAACAAGCCAGGGATTACCCCTGCCCTGGTGCCATTTCACCCCAGGGCATTGCCTGGTCCCTACAACCCCAATTCGTCCCCCCCTCACCATTCCCTCATTAGGCCCAGTTCCCTGACCCTTCCTATGCCTCCTAGCAATCCCAAGGAATTGACAGTGCTTATAAACCTCCACTGGAAGATAAGGGCAATCAAAGGGACACATTTCCCCGAGCCTGGTTGGGGAATACTGCCTGAACATCCTTCGGCCACCCCAGCACATATTAAAAACAATAACAGTCACAAACTATATAACTAAATAATGTAATTAACAAATCAGATAAATAAAATATACTATAAAATATATAACAAAGACAAAAATCAATAACTATATAAAATTACAAATCATACCGCCAACCATCAATACCACGATAAAGTAAAAACACAATCAAACAAATAATAATACGAGTCCGTGTTAGGTGCGATTCTGCAAAGCAATGATATAATACCAAACTTGGGTGGAGAAATAAATCTGTTATTTCAGGGCAGAGGTGAGCATCACCACATAACAGAGTTTTGAATATCTTTCTGTGTTCCTCAGTTTGCATAGCATTCTAAAACTCCAGGGCAAGCTCCATCCACGGGACTGATGATACTGTTATTAAAGAGCTAGTGAGGGAATCCTGGGGTTTGAAGAAGAGGTTTGTGTGTGTGTATGTAAGCATTAAACCATGAGAAAGGATGCCTCTACTGTGGAATTAATCCATGGTTGGGGGGGTTGGGGCACAAGGCCAAGTGCATCCAACCACCCAACCATGGATTAATTCCACAGTAGACATCCTTTTGAGTAGTTTAATGCTCTTGTAACAGGGCATAAACTGTAGAAACTGCATGTTTCACAATAATGTCATGTGGTTTAACAAACACACTGACAGCGATTGTGACGGTAACATGTTTTACATTTATTCAGTACTCTTTTCACTGCAACATGAGTTGTATCACTAAACCTTAGTAATATTGTTGCTATCCACATGTCAACTTCTTTTTAACTGCTGTATAACATAAACAGGCTTTTTTTATATCTAAACATTTTTTCCTTGTACTAAACTAACTCACAGTTTCATGCGTGCACTGTTCGAAAACATCGTCGGCTCCAATTCCTGAAGTGCATCGCATGCATGCTGGGATTGATTACATCATCTCAATTTAACTGCGCACTTCCTTTTCAGTATTTGGAACTGCACCGGTGAGAAAACAAGTACCAGAATGGCAACAGGTTAGTGATGTGATATAGATCATACTCAGACATTTAACAAGCAACGTATAAAGAGGAATCATTGGAATCATTATTTATTATATTTCACTACTGCTCTTACACGGTTCAATTATGTGATTTAAAGTATGGGTGACTTTCAGGAATTACACTGTGTGATCTGTCTGTCTTGATGGAAACTGTGGGGGACTTCCAGGAATTACACTGTGTGATTTATCTGTGTTTTTCTCTGGAGAGGCACAATAGTTGAAATTTACAGTGCCATGTATAGTGAAGTTCTGTAAATTAAATGGACTGCACAAGTTTGCTCCACTAATGTTTACATTACTGGGAGGCGTGCTGTGTGATGTTGCTGTTATGTGTGATGCCCCACTGCTACTTCCATTCTTTGGAGGTGTGCATGGAAATGTACTCTGTAACCCTGCTGATTTATCTACTGTTTCTGTAGATAGCTGTATATTACTGATACTTTCTGATGCTCTGACGATTCCGTATATTGGGGAGAAATGGTGCATTTACAAACCAATAATACTGATGACCATTTCTCACAATCAGACACAGATGGAGACCAGTAATTCTTTAAACTGTTCTCACATCTATGTCCAGTCACCACCATAATCTCTCTGGATGCTAATCCTGCCTCAGACAGTAGATGTACAGCCGTGCTCCTGGAGTGGTTTCTATATCTCATGCTGAGGTCAGCATCCACGGACATTTGTGACATCTCCCCTAAGTAATTTTGGCCCATCGGCTACATCTCATACCAGATATCTTTCTTGCCCAGGACATGTTGTGGGGATTTTTTAGCATGCAAATAGAAAGCGGGGGGACGTGGTGGGCAAGGGGCAATATACTGCTTGAACAAGGACACTGGACAGTTTGCACTACCTGGTTGAGTGAAAAGCAAACCATGGAGGTTGTCTCTGTTGCTTTCAGTTGCTGAACTATGATCTTTGGTGCTTTCATTAAAAGTCACACAGATGTACTCTCTGCCACCGTCATCCTTTCTGAGAGCAAACGACTCCTGCTTTAACTTGTTCAGTCCTCCCCGGACCCTCCTCGCAAGACCTAGTTGAATCTCAAATCACAGTCTGCGCACTAGGCCGTATGCAGACCGTGGATTCAATTTAGGGCAGCATATAGGGATAAGTGACAAATGAGTGAGATAAAACAGTGTATCATATTTTTACCCTCTGCTCTACTGTGATGATATCAGCCATTTACACACACAAGTCACACAAAGGTCACTGGTATCATCACTCTAGGCAACTATCCTCTCAGCATACAAGAAACACCTGTGCTGTTACCATAGACACAAATGCAGAACTACATGAGAGGTCTCACTACTGCCTACAGCTAACTCAGCATTACAAAACACTCTCACCTATTCCACACACTCTAACTTCCAGCTCATTACTGTGATACTCTCAACTTGACTGCAGCCAGAATTCTAAAGAGCACAGTTTCACAGAACAGTCTGTTCCTCACTGCTGCCTGCAGCTAACTCAATTACAACTGAAAAACACTCTCACCTATTCCTCAAACTCAGACTCTCAGCCCATTACAATTACTGTGATACTCTCAGCTTGCCTGCAGCCAGACTTCTAAAGAATACAGCTTCACAAAATAGTCTGTTTCTTACTCTTACCTAAAACTAAATCATTTAGCATTGCAAAACACACTCATCTGTTCCCAGAGTTTGTAACACTGCCAGCCCATTTAGAAAAACTCACACACAGAATGAGCAAACACAAACAGGAACAGAACACAAGACAACATAACAATACTTCTGAAACTCCTAGCCCTATTGTATAACTTGAGTACATGATGTGCAGATCATATGCTATGGCAAATATTGTCACTCCTGCATCGTGAGCTCTGGATATCTCACGAGTGTCAAGGCACTCGTGAGATATCCAGAGCTCACTCTGCAGGAGTGACAATATTTGCCATATCACACTCATGCCCATCATGTATCATATATATATATATATATATATATATATATATATATATATACACACACACACACACACATACCATATATCTATCTATATATATATATATATATCTAAAGGGGATACCTGATGGTAAGTTATGCAATAGCTGATATATCAGCATGAGTGGCAAGTGAGCTCAGGGGTTATCTGGAGTGGCTCCGCATAGCAGAGTCATGAATGATTTAACCCCGAGCTCACTTGCCACAAGTGCTGGTATATCAGCTATCGCATAACTTACCATCACTTATTCATTTTATATAATAGGGGTTTGTCACCCTTATTGTTTACTATTTCTTTGTATTTTATTTAATTTCAGTGACTTAAGATCCATTGGAGAGGTCCATTGGAATGTAGTGCAGCACATTCGAGTCCTGCGTGTTGATGTGTACATAGTGGAGATATTAGAGGCTGCGTGGAGAGAGTGGTGGTAACCTGTGCCATTTTCCACTGTGTGCATGTCATTGCTTCATTGTTGCTCTCTAGTGGTGATCTGGGGTTTTATCACATTGCTGATCAGTAAACCCTGTTATATAAATATATATATTAGAAACATATATATGCAGTAGTCCAGAGGGGGGATTAATGTACCCTGGGCTACAGACAACCAACTTCTGGGGTCATAATGTCTTTTAATTGAAAGCTGACACTCAGATGCTAATTCACTCATCTGTGTTAGTCTGTAATACACCAAATTATATAACTGACATACAGCAGTCTTAGTCCAGATGCAATGCAGCAATACTGCAGTATAACTCAAAATACGGCAATATACTGCAGGGAACAGTGTAATTCAATGGCAATTGAGCCCTTTCGTCATGCAGTATTTTGAGACATGTCATTTACTGCATGTTACTGCATTGCAACGTGGCTGGCTCCACTGAAAAATATCCTGTAACCTGACTGGTCAGCTAAGGTATTTACCTGTAGTTATATACTGCAACAACCAATGGCTGAGGAAGGGGGGGGGGAGACATGGAGACAGACAGAAAGCAGAGGAGAGCGCTCTTTACTTTAAAGGGAAGGAGACTAAGGGGCAGCCTACTTCTGATGCAGAGTTATAAGAGACGAAAATAGATTAGCCAATTTATGATTCGTTTTTCGGGGTAAAAATAATATAATTAGGAGACACTGCAAAACTACAGAGTTAATTACAGATGCACATTAAAAGTAAATGGTTTTATATTCACTGCATGGTTAATAACTAAAAAACAGTTTTCAGAACTGTTCAAGGTTGGCTGCATCCTATGAAAAATCTTGGATGCCTATGTTCTAAGTAGTCTTTTAAGGTCTCTAGCTGAATGTCAGGGTAGGGAAGTATGGAACTGTAGTAAATGTGTGAAATATTTTCTTTCACCTTTGACAGTTGTTGTAGAGACTTTCCCTGCTCCATGGTGTAGTTAGTTGATGGGTATTACATATGCAGTGATGCTCAGTAACAGTTTCTTTTACAGCTGTAGATATCGTGATATTAGTTTCACAATCCCTCTGGTCTTAACTAGTTACACCACTAGAAATTCATTGTTTAAAATGTGTTTAAAAGTGATAATATTAACATTGTTATCTGGAGTTACTGATATATCATGACATGGCACAGCCTGTCACCGAGCATCACTGTAACACTGCTAAATGGAGCTAATGAAAGTTACTAATTGATATGTCATGACATGGCACAGACTGTCACTGAGCATCACTGTAACACTGCTAAGTGGAGTTAATGAAAGTTACTGATTGATATGTCATGATATGGCACAGCCTGTCACTGAGCATCACTGTAACACTGCTAAGTGGAGTTAATTAAAGTTACTGATTGATATGTCATGACATGGCACAGCCTATCACTTAACATCACTGTAACACTGCTAAGTGGAGTTAATGAAAGTTACTGATTGCTATGTCATGACATGGCACAGCCTGTCACTGAGCATCACTGTAACACTGCTAAGTGGAGTTAATTAAAGTTACTGATTGATATGTCATGACATGGCACAGCCTATCACTGAGCATCAATGTAGCACTGCTAAATGGAGTTAATGATAACTGATTGATATGTCATGACATGGCACAGCCTATCACTTAACATCACTGTAACACTGCTAAGTGGAGTTAATGAAAGTTACTGATTGATATGTTGTGGCATGGCACAACCCATCACTAAGCACTACTGGAACAGAACTGGAGTTACTGATTGACATTTGAGAAATGGTGGAACCTGTCACTAAGCGCTACTGTCCATTTATCTTCAGCTCCTCCATTATGTAAAGAATGTATTTTTTGAGGACAGTGCAGGAGAGAAGGTCTTTTTTGATGTGAATGGAGATTCTCCGGCGATGTATGACATACTACACTGGCAGGTATCCCCTGATGGAAGTACCACCAAGTATGTGCATGTTGGACATTTTGACTCTCGTGCACCTCCAGGACAAGACATCTTCATTAATGAGAGCCTGATTTTATGGAATGGAGGCAGCACACAGGTCAGTGCACAACTGAATGTGTTAAGGAGGCAGAAAAAGATGCGACTTGAAACTTGAAAAAACATGTAATTTAATGAATGCCACCACACAAACCACCTGGTGGTAATTTTATTTCAGGTAGCTGGGCCATTCAGCCTTATGGCTTATTCTTGCCCCAGGCTTCCCCCGATTTAAAATATCCCCTTATTCACAGGTGCCATAAATTATCTATTATATTAACGTTTGCTGATATTTCATTTAGTATTAACAATAATTTTGCATTATTACCAAAAAATAAGCATTTATAAAGCAGTAATAACACAGTTAAAGTATTACCTTTCAGTCTTGTTTTTATGTAATCCTCTTGAATAATTGTAGTGATTCATTTTCCTCTCTCGTTCTCTATTCCTTTTTTGATCTTTTTTTTTTTTGCATTATTTATTTATCGAGCCCTGCATCCGACCGGCCTCTCCTTCAGGCCTTCTGCCAAGGACTACCCCTGTAGCTCCATTCCAAACCCTCCCCGACACCAGCTTCCACCGATCCCAGATCGCAGCTGACCAGGGTAGCCCGACGTAACCCTTCGTCAGACGGGTCCCCTCCTTCCGGAGGGAAATTGCCTTCAGACATTCTTGCTCTCAGCCCTGATGCTGCTGGGATCAGTATTTCCCTGACTCTTCGGGGGTTCCATGGAGGCAGAGGATCCAGGCAGCTGTCATCCGGTCGCTCGGACGCCATTTTTCCACTTTTCGAGTTCCCCTGTCATGCCACTTCTTTGTAGTGCCCCTGGTCTCCACCGGGGGCCACTACAGAGCGAGGCATGACCCTAACCCACCCCCGGGGAAGAGAGCAGTTCTTAGGGTGCTCAATCCTCTCCCGTCCCCTGCCGACCCCCAGCGACCCGAGTCCGCCTCGAACCTGGGTCGGGCCAAGGAGCCTACAGAGCGCCAGCGCCTCAGCTCCTCTAAGCCACTGGGGCTGGCCTTTTTTGATCTTTTAATAGTTGCACCTTCAAAGTAGAAGCTATCAAACATTCTATAAATCGTACATAGCTGGGGCTTCAACTTCCCTACTTGCACGTTTACTCCTTTGTCTTTACTGGCCTGCAAGGCCCATAGAGGTGCTGCTGATATCTTTGGTCCACCAACCCAGAACACAGTTGGCACTGTGGCTTGTGCAGTAGTTGCTGTTTATACCAGGCACATTTAGCATGCCTTTCATCTTCTAATGTAAGTGGTGGCCAGTGCATTTTTAACTGGTCCAAACAAAAAAGTTACACAAGTGAGCCAACATTACAAAACAGATAAACTAATGTAGAACGGTTAACATGCATAATGATGTATAGCACTTCTATGAGGTTGTTTGTTGTGTCAGAATTCTATATTTATTTGCAGAAAACTTGATAAAAACTTTAAAATGGCACAGTATTTTACTGAGGCTGGTTTTCAGTAAAGAATGCAGTAATATCAATTTGCAGTATTTGCGCAGTTGTGTATTTCTTCCAAGCAGCTTCAGCGTGTTTCAAAAGTCTCCAGTTGAGTGTGATATTTTATTTATTTTTATTTATTTCATTTTTGTTGAGACCGGGTAAGTGCACTAGACAAATCCTGCCTATTTTCAGGCATGACCCAGGGGAAGGGGATACAGATGAATGCCAACTGACCTTGAACCAGATTAAGCTGTTAGTGGTATTTTTAGTGGATATTCTCACTCTGCTGCCCGAAATACAGTTAAAAAGGCACTCTGAAGTTCTGGGGGTGTAATGTGGATTTCTTCCACATTGTCAGCATCTGAATCTTTGCTCTCTTCCTCCTCCTCATTGCCGCATCCACAGACCCACATCCACAGCTTTGGTTGCTGTAGCCTCCTCAATGTCATCAGCTGCAGTGGGCTGGATTTCATAGCTCCCTACTTTGCATAATTCATTGAGCTGTTCACAAGTGAGTCCAGTTTCTGTGTGATCCCCTGTGTTCTCTTCCTCCTAGTGTACACCTTGATCAGTGAGCATGTTCTCCTCTACTTCTTGTAAACAAAATCCACCTTATCTGAAGCAGCCGCTAGAGGAGACAGTCCCAGGCTTGCTGCATGAATCTGACAGCATCCAGTAGACTAATGCAGTGAACACATTTAGCAGCTTTCAGATCCTCAGTGGAATCTAAGATTTCCAGTGGTCAGTTTCTCTTTAGCTATACATAATGCTTTTTAAAACTGTAAATAATCCCCTTGTCTAAGGGCTGTACAATGCTGTTAGTGCCGGGAGGTAAGAATATACATTTAAGTTTTCTGAGCCCAAGTACTAGAGGGTGATCGCTAAAAACAAAAAAGAGGAGGAGGGGGAACCAAAACCAAACAATAGAAACATTCTGGATAGGGGGGTCAATACCAGTCCATTCACAGAAGAAAGGGTTCTGAAAGATATCTTAAAACTGAAGGTGGACAAATCAATGGGGCCAATGGGATTCACCCCATAATTCTAAAAGAACTAAGGGTAGAACTAGTGACATCACTGACTACCCTCTAACAAATCATGGGAGGATGAGGTAGTACCTGAGCACTGGAGGAGGCCAGATGTGATTCCCCTTCACAAAACTGGGAACAAGGCAGAGGCAGGAAACTACAGACCTGTTAGTTTGAACTCAGTGGTAGGGAAAATGATGGAATCACTTCTGAAGGAAAGAATTGTTAAGTACCTAGAGGCCAGTGGGGCACAGGACCCAAAGCAGCATGGGCTCACAGCAGGAAGGTAATGCCAGACAAATCTCATAGACTTCTTTGACTGGGTGACCAAAGTAGTAGACCAGGGAGGGGCTGTGGACATGGTCTTCCTAGACTTTAGCAAGGCATTTGACACAGTCCCACACAAAAGATCAATAAACAAATTAACCAGCCTGGGAGTGGGTCCCAGGGTGGTAGCCTGGGTAAAACATTGGCTGGACAACAGGACACAGAGTAATAGTAAACGGAGTCCACTCTGAAGAAAGGGATGTTACTAGAAGAGTACCGCAGTGTTCAGTCCTTTTTAATGTCTTTATAAGTGACATTGCAGAGGGGCTGGAAAGAAAAGTGTGCCCCTTTGCAGATGACACAAAGATCTGCAACAGTATGGATACACGGGGAGGGGGATAAGAAGGGACTTGGCAAGGTTGGAGAAATGGCCAGAAGTATGGCAACTTAGATTCAATGCAAAGAAGTGCAAAGTAATGCACCTGGGAAACAAAAACCCAAGGGAAGAGTACACAATGGGGGGTGAGATACGAACAACAACAAAAATGGAAAGGGACCTGGGGGTAGTCATATCAGATCACCTAAAGGTTAGCAAGCAATGTGAGAAAGCAGTAGGGATGGTGGGAGGATACAGGGATATACAGGAATAGGCATCACCAGTAGAAAACAGGAAGTTGTTATCCCTCTACAGACAGTTGGGTAAGACCTCATCTGGAGTACTGCGTGCAGTTCTGGAGACCCCATCTCCGAAAGGATATAGACAGGATGGAGGCAGTCCAGAGGAGGGCAACTAAAATGGTGCAGAGTCTGCAACAGAAGCCATACAAAGAGAGACTAAAGGAGCTTAATATGTATGGGGGGATGCTGTGATGCATAGGGAGAGGCATCACCAGTAGAAAACAGGAAGTTGTTATCCCTCTGTATAGACAGCTGGTGAGATCCCATCTGGAGTACTGTATGCAGTTCTTGCTACCCAGTCTCTGCAAGGACATAGACAAGATGGAAGCTGTCCAGAGGAGGGTACCTAAAATGGTGCAAGGTCTGCACTGGAAGACATATGAAGAGAGACTAAAGGAACTTAATATGTATAGCCTCCAGGAAAGGAGGGAGAGGGGGACCTGATAGAAACGTTCAAGTACCTCAAGGGAATCAACAAAGTCCAAGAGGGTAGCATCTTTCAAAAAAAGAGGTGTGCAAGAACAAGTGGGCACAATTTGAAGAAAGGGGGGTGGCTCAGAGGTAATGTAAGGAAGTATTTTTTCACAGAGAGGGTTGTGGATGCATGGAACAGCCTTCCAGAGGAGGTTGTGGAGTCAAAAACAGTGGCTGAATTCAAGCATGCATGGGACAGCCATAAGGCAATTCTAGGGAGTAGGGGTAGAAAAAAGTAGGCTGCTTGTTAACTAGGATCTGCAGCTTATCCATTAGGTAGGGAAATGGGCAGACTGGGTGGGCCAAGCGGTCCTTATCTGCCATCAAATTCCATGTTTCTCTAGCTTTGAGGAAAGGGTGGGCATGATAGAAACTTTTAAGTATCTCAAGGGAATCAACAAAGTCCAAGAGAGTAGCATCTTTTGCAAGAACAGGGAGACATGATTTAAAGATGGGGGGGTGGCTCAGGGGTAATGTGAGGAAGTATTGTTTCACAGAGAAGGTGGTGGACGCATGGAATGGCCTTCCTGAGGAGGTTGTGGGGTTAAAACTGTGAGGGAATTTAAGAATGCATGGGACAGACATAAGGCAATTCTTGTGGGTGGTAGGAAGAAGTAGGCTGTTGGTTAACTAGGATCTGCAGCTTATCCATAGGTAGGGAAATGGTCAGACTAGGTGGCCCAAACGGTCCTTATCTGCCATCAAAGACTATGTTTCTATGAACAAAATCCCGACTTAACCCTTGGCAACTCTAATGGCTGCCGGAGGTAATGCAGTTACTTAGCTGATTGGCTGCTAGGGGAGCACACCCACCCCATGTGGTTCCTGGCCCCACCCTGTTGATCGTTGGCCCATTATGTACATTACAATCATCCCTGGTGCTAGTGGTTCCCACCCCCAATCCCTGCAGCAGCCATCCAAGAAAGTGTGAGGAGTGCTGTGCCAGTTGCTTTATATACCCACGGCACCACTGCTGAGAATATGGTGGTTGGGGGAGGTACCTGGTGCCATTGGGGAGGAACACTGGATGCCAGGAAGGGGTTGATTGAACATCAGGGCTAGAGACAGGAGGAAGGGTAGTTATCACTAGCACTATGGATACACATGTTGTAGCTGGGGCTAGGATTGGAGGGGGGGAGCACCAATGGCACCAGGGATATCATTAATTACATTGGGGTTGGTATCAGAGGGAGGAGGGTTACCACTAACACCATAGACATAAATATGGAAGCAGGGGCTGGGATCAGAGGGAGGAGGGATTATCACTAGCACCTGGGAGATATAATATATATATCTATCTATCTATCTATCTATCTATCTACAGTGGCGTGAAAAAGTATTTGCCCCCTTCCTGATTTTCTCTGTTATTGCATATTTGTCACACTGGATGTTTTCAGGTCTTTAGAGAAAATGCAATATTAGATAAAGGGAACCTGAGTGAACAAATAACACTTGTTTTTTTTTTTAATTTCACTTATTTAATGAAAAGTTAACCAACACCAACTGGCACTGTGTAAAGTAATGCCCCTTACACTTAATAACTGGTTATGCCACATTTAGCTGCAATGACTGCAACCAAACACTTCCTATAATTCAATATCAGTCTTTCACATCGCTGTGGAGGAATTTTAACCCACTCTTCCTCTCAAAACTGCTTTAATTCAGTAACATTTGGTAGGTTTTGAGCATGAACTGCTGCTTCAGGTCCTGCCACAGCATCTCTATTGGGTTTAAGTCTGACTTGACTAGCTACTCCAAACTTTAATTTTACTTCTTTAGCCATTCTGATGTGGACTTGCTTTTGTGTTTTGGATCATTGTCTTGCTGCATGACCCAACTACGCTTCAGCTTCAGCTGATCGGAAGGATGACCAGACATTCTCCTTAAGAATTTTCTGGTACAGAGCAGAATTCGTGGTTCCTTTAATTATGGCAAGTCATCCAGGTCCTTAGCAGCAGCATCCCCACACCATCACACTACCACCACCATGTTTGACTGTTGGTATGGTGTTCTTACTGTGGAATGCTGTGTTTGCTTTACACGAGACATTATGGGATCCATGTCGTCCAAAAGTTCCACTTTTGACTCATCTGTCCATAGAACATTTTCCCAAAAGGCTTGTGGATCATCCAGGTGCTTCTGGCAAATGAGACGAAAGCTTATGTTCTTCTTGGTTAGCAGTGGTTTCCGCCTTGCTACTCTCACATGAAGCCATTTTGCCCAGTCTCTTTCTGATTGTGGAGTCATGAACACTGACCTTAGCTGAGGCAAGAGAAGCCTGCAGTTCTTGATGTTGTTTAGGATCCTTTGAGACTTCCTGGATGATTTTACGCTGCTCCTTGGAGTAATTTTGGCAGGCCGCCACTCCTGTGAAGATTCACTACTGTTCCAGGTGTTCTCCATTTGAGATTATGGCTCTTACTGTGGTTCGATGGAGTCCCAGAGCCTCAGAAATAGCTTTGTAATCCTTTCCAGACTGATAGAGGGCAACAAATTTTTTCTGATCTTTTCAGGAACTCCTTTGATCATGGCATAATTTGCTTGTTGAATCTTTGTGCTGGCAACGTGACTCAGATGGTAAGCGGGTCAAAGTAAGGGAGGTTTATATTGAGCAGGGCTGGCTGTAATCAAGCCTGGCTGTGTTCAATCAGCTGACTCTAATTATCCCTTTAATTGGGTTGATTTAACTAGGGGGCACTACTTTTTCACACAGTGCCAGTTGGTGTTGGTTAACTTTTTCATTAAACAAATGAAATAAGTAAAAAAAAAAAGTGTTATTTGTTCACTCAGGTTCCCTTTATCTAATATTATATTTTGTCTAAAGACCTGAAAACATCCAGTGTGACAAATATGCAATAATAGAGAAAATCAGGAAGGGGGCAAATACTTTTTCACGTCACTGTATCTATCTAAATAGATAGATTTTTTATTTATTTAAAATTGATGACTGGGAAACCATTTCCAGGTGTGACCCGGGTACAGAGTGTACGCAGAAGTGACAAGAGTTTCACAAAGTGTAATTACAGAAAAGAATAGTATGCACAAACATTTTTCATACAGTACAAGATAATTTTACACACACAATAAAACAGACAAGTACAAGGTAAAATGTACAGGACTGATGCAAGATAACTATTTGCAGGTAGTAGGGCTTATGGGTGTACTTGGACTATTGGGGCATTTGGGGAAGAGGGGAGTAGGGAGAAGTCTGAGGAACTGTTTATTGGATGAAAGAGAGGAGGCCAGGCACAGTTCAGAGGGAAGGTTGTTCCAGAGAAGAGGGAGACAGTACGAAAAGATATCTTCGCTGGTAACATTATGACGACAAGGGAGGTGAAAAGTGCATGAGTTCCTGTGGCGGAGATGGTAATCTAGCGAGTTAGCTGGGGTAAGGTGAGAAGTGAGATAGGGTGGAAGGGAACCAAACCAGTATTTTGCTATGAGGGAAGCGCTGTGCATGGTTCTTCTGTGGGAGAGTGGGGTCAGAGAAAGTGGCGAGTAGAGGGTGCAGTGGTGAGTGGAGGGGAAGCAGTGGCAATGCAGCAGAAGAGTTAAGTAGACTGTCTAGTTTGGAGAAGAAAGAGGTTGGAGCCATTCCATAGACAATGTCGGTGTAGTTCAACACTGGCAAGACTGTTTTATGTACATGCTCACACTGGGTGGGAAGGGGTAGGCTGGCTTTGTGGCAACAGAGGATGGCAAGTTTGGAGCGGAATTTGGTGCAGATAGCTTCAATGTGAGTAGAGAAGCTGAGGTGGCTGTCCAACTAGACACCCAGGTACTTGAAAGCTGGGACCAATTCAAAGGGAGAGCCATCCAGGGTGGTGATCACTTGGGGGGGCAGGGAAGGAGGCAAGCTTCTATCTTGATCCAAAAACCATGGTAACAGTTTTATTGATATTTAGTTTTAGATACATAAACATATTGAAGCTGGGGCTGGGATAGGAAGGAGGGTTACCACTAGCACCAGTGGTACTTTCAAGATATAGAACGGGCCAGCAATCTGCTGGGGGCCCACTAGAACCAGAGACGACTGCAATGTACAGAACGGGATGGTAAGCAGCAGAGGGGACCACTAGCACCAGAAATAATTAAAATGTACAGAATCAACTGGTGATCGGGCGTGGGGGGGACCACTAGCACCAGGGATATATATACATGACAGGGACTGGGCAATTGTGGGGTGGTGCCATGCTAACATGCCTCTTTACCCATGCAAACGAGTCCATAATGAGCATGCGAAGGGCCGCTTAGTGCCATGTATGTCCAATGGACTCATTTGAATACTGGAAACACTCTTGCGCTATCCATTTTGGCATTGTACTTCAGGAGCCCTGTCAGGGCAGCACTAAGTGCCTTAGCACTGGGCCAACATGGCCAGATATTCAGTTGAATGGCACCGGTGTGCTGTTATGCTGAATATAGCATCTTCAGGCACCTGGGCAAGTGTAAGGTGCAGTGCGAAGTTTTGTGCTGCATTTTGCACATATTTAAACATTAGGCCCCAGCTTTCCAACTGACTGCATTCACACCCAGTTAGAAGTGTGAGAGGCGTGAGAGACTGTCAGACTGGCAGCCGAGGCATCTATTATAAACGGCACGCAATAAACTATGTAACTTCAAGTTTTTTCATTGAAAGTATAGCAAATAACTTTTGGCTACAGTACGTCATGTGTTATAAGCGGCTGTCAACTATAAGGGAGACCACTATGCAGTAATTAGTGCATCCTGTATTTAAACTAATCCTTGGTTAATCATGATAGTTGTTAAAATATGCACTTAATATTGCTTTGAATTGTTTCACATTCCTCTGTTCCCGCTTGCCGCCCACCACATCGCCACCGGCGAAGCCGCGACCCATGTGGCGATAGTTTCCAATCCCCCTAGTGCCAAGGAGGTGAAAAGAAGCAGCCGCAGTCAGTTTTTGCCACTATCTCACCACAGAGTCCTAAACTACTGAGAGAGTGGCAGAAACATTGCGAGAGTTCGTGCAGTGACCTCCGGGAGTGCTAAACTGTGCATATCACAATCACTGGCACCCACATGACCACAGTAAGTTGGAGACTGGTACCCACATGATCGGAGTCTTGGCGCGGAGGAGAGTTGTGCCTGATTGGTGCAGTTACACAGACATCTCTCCTCCCGCCAATCGGAAGGGCTGCTCGCAAGACTTGGGAGGGCTTGCAGTGGAAAACTACTCACTCGGGCAGTGGCGGTGATAGGGAACAGACGCACTGTAGCTCTGCTTTCCCCCGACCATTGGAAAAAAAAATATTTCTATAAGGCAGCCAGACAGTAGAGCAGTGTTTATGGTAGGCAGGGAATGCAGAAAACATTGAGGATTTTTTTTTTAAACGGGAGGACTGCTGTGAGTACAGAGATATGGGGATGAGCTTGATTATTTCATAACAATCACAATGGCAGGCAGGCTGATGATTTAAACAGAACGGAGACTCAGAGGGGTAGTGCTTAATGCAAAACAAGATAAAAAAGCTGAAAAAGAAAATAAATAAGAGAAGCAGCAGAAGCCTGAAGGCAACAGAATTAGCCTAATGAAGCTTAAAGACAGGGAATACTTTAGAAAAGAATGAAAATAAAACATGCTACAGTGAATATAACATAAGTAAAAGGCAGAACAAGCAGAGTACTTGAATATAAAGGGACAAGACAGATTATAATCAGAGAAAAGTAATCAGTGTGGTTTTATAACAAAGCAAGCAAGCTAGGCATTGAGAAAACCTGAAATAAGGGATATAAGGCAAGGGGAGATCATATTGGGTAGTGCTTAATGCAAAACAACAAGATAGAAAAGAAATGAGAGAAGCTGAAGGCAGCAGAATTTTCAGATAGAAGCCTGATAGACAGTGAAACTGCCTGTGAGAGAAAAGAACAAGCAAAGCTCCTGAATTATAAAGATTTATAGTCCGTGTGGTTTTATTACAAAGCAAGCAGGCTGGGCATATGAGCTGCATTGAGAAAACCTGAGAAATAAAGGGAGACAAATCAATTCAGTACATGTTGCAAGTAATAAGAGATATTGGACAAGGGGAGATCATATTAAGGCAACAACATGAGGCATAGCATTTGAAAAGTAAAGCAAGAATAAAGCAAAGAAGTCCTGAGTAATTAAGAGATATAAAACAAGTAATAAGAGATATAAGACAAGGGGAGATCATTAAGGCAGCAACATGAGGCATAGCATTTGAAAAGTAAAGCAAGAATAAAGAAAAGAAATCTTGAGTGAACTAGAAAGCATTGAGAAAAGTAAAGCACGGAACCAAAGAAGTCTTGATTGACCTAGAAAACAAGGAAGACCACACAAGGAAGTGAAGTTTCATGCAACACACAGCCCCTGAAATAAAGGGGGAGGGAGTGAAGTAAAAGCCAGGACAGAAGCATGAAGTCAGAGGCATTATAGGAGACAGGGCACTGTAGAATCGAGCCTAAGATTGTGAACACAAGACAGGAGACAGAAAAGGTAAATAAGCAGAGCAGACAAAGGAGACAGGGAAGCAGGTGTTTATGCCCCTGAAATAAAGGGGGAGGGAGTGAAGTAAAAGCCAGAACAGAAGTCAGGAAGTATAGGAGACAAGGCACTGTAGAAACAAGCCTGAAATTGTGAATTCAAGACAGGAGAGAAAACGCAAAATAAGGAGCAGAAAAGGGAAAGGAGACAAGAGACAGGAAAGCTGCAGGTGGAGATATATAAAGAAAGCCAAGGCATCCAAGTTAAATGTGTGAGCCCCTGTGTAAAACAAAAGAAAACCCAGTGTGACTGCTGGCAGCAAAAAGTTGCTTATTTACTGAGAATCTTGTGTGAAACAAGTGTAAATGGTGCTAAGCATACTCCACAACCTTCTGCCATAATAAAATGTGCTCCCCCCCCCCACAAAGAAACAGACCCTGAAATCTGTGCGTCACTTAACTTACTTCTGTCATATAAAATAAAACTCTCAGACACGGTCATGCAGTTTCTACTTGAACTTTATTAATGTGAGCACCTCAGACATCCCAATATGTACACAATACTTTAATGCGTAAATGAAATGTTCATGTCCCCAATATTTATTGCTGTCTGAAACTTAAGTATTTAATTGTCAAGAACTTATATTCACCCAAATAAGCAAAGGTGTGCACAGCGTACAGAAATAATGTTGTAGTACATCTTGTAATTGTCTCTGCAATTTTGAGTTACTATTTCAAGAGCTTTTATTCACAAGAAAGTAAGAAAGTGCATCTCCTCGAATTTACACAGTAAAGTAACGCTACAGAGAATTGTGATTTATTAGTACAAAACGGCATAAAAATGTCGGAAACAGTAAATATTGCCACTGATAAACAGAGTGCCAGCAGGACGGCCACAGTAAAACAAAGAAAAATAACAGATATTGTCAAAAGACTCAGATCATCAAGTCCCGCTGAAACTGAACAATCTACACACACTAATCCAGAAATGTGTAGCGCCGCCAGCACCTCTGTAGCTATGGAAAGCCAGTCTCAAACTGCAAACAAGAAAGCCAGAATTAATGACAGAGACAGCCACAGAGAAATAAAGGATTCCTGGTTTAAAACATACACATGGCTCATCCAAGACAAAGCAGCAGCGGTATTCTACTGCAGAATTTGCAAAGCAAATGGCCGGAGAAATATTTTCACTGAAAGAAAACCAACCTGTAAGCCAAAGGCTGATGACTTCAATAAACATCAGATGTCCAAAGATCACAAGTGAGTTTATTAATTATGCCCCCGACAGCCAGGCTTCTGTCATTTTTTTGTCTTCTGACTTCAATTTAGCATGATACATTTTTTTTTATTTTAAAACTGTTTCCCTCTTTTTTTGTGAGGCTTGCAATGGAGGCAGAAAGAGGGAAAAAAGGAATGACGTAGGCAGTGAGCACAGCTTATTCATCTGTGAAAAGTGCTATTATAGCAGAAATGAGAAGCAATTACTACATGGGAAAAACTCTAACCACCGCTCATAACCTCCAGAAACTTTTGGAACTGCAAGTTCACAACGTAAGTATTTTTGACTTGCAATTTCCATCTAGAATTGTGAAAAAAAAAAATACTGACAGCACCTGCTTCCATGCCTCTCATTTGGTCATGTTTCTGACTTGCGTGGGGACGGGGACAGCATACTCTTGCTGTCACTTCAAAATTTCTTTTTTCTCTTTTTCCACACAGGATTGCACTGAGCTAGCACCTATCAAGCAGTCCGTTCTCCAAGGCACAGGCAACTATACGCATTCTGAATCGATTAATGACTTTTTACAAAGCAATATCTAAGACGGTGCAGGATGCTTTTTTTAAAGGAATTGGAGAATGCTCCCTATAAATTATTTTCCTTACAAATTGATGAGGGAACAGATGTGGCCAACAAGAGTACACTAATGGTTTACATCAGATTCACTGACAGCAAGGGTTTCGTTCAGTCAGCATTTTTAGGTGTGACTGAGCTTGCAGAATGTAAATCAGAAGCAGTATATAAGTCTTTCAAGAACATGATCTCTGATCAACATCTAGGACATTTACAGCTGATAGGACTTATGACAGATGGGGCGTTATAATGACAGGATGCAAAAGGGTGACCACTCTAGCCAAAATAGATCACCCATATTTAGTTGCCACCACTGTCTTGCACATAGACTTACTTTTAGCATCAGAGAAAGCAGCCAACCAACAGCAGTATCTGGTCAGTTTTATGTCAACAGTAAATCAGCTTGGGAAACTGATAAAGTACTCGGCCAAATTCTGTCAAATACTTGATCAGAGCAAAGAGCTACACCAGGAACATGCTGTGAAGCTTAAACAGATTTTCTTCACTAGATGGCTTTCATTCTCCAATTCTGTACAGACATTACAAGCCTGCTCTGCATCACTTATGTCTGCTTTGACACAAACGGCAGAGGATAACTATCAGAGAACTCTTGCTATGGGATGCCTTAAAAAAATTGGGACGTTCAAATTTATTGCCACTGTTTTCTTTCTGGCAGATGCTGTAGGTCTTCTTGCAATTCTTTCTAAACTTTTCCAGAAACGTGCGGTCATATTCTCCGAGGCAAGGCAGAAGTTGGTCAGCACCATTGATGCACTCCGTGCACTCCCTGAAAATCCAGGACCACATTTCAAAGGTTTTCTATCTGAGATGCCAAGTGAACCACCAGAGGACGGCAAATCTATATTTAGATCACATGCACTGAATGATACATGGGATCAAAGAGAACAGTTTAAGAATCTACAAACTTCCTACATACACTCTATAGCTGAGCAACTAGAAAGTTACTTTCCAGAAGGGACATGTTGGACAACTGGAAAGTTTTAGACCCATGCAATGCACCTGAGGATGAGAACATTGTTAGCTACGGAGAAGAGGAGAGGAGATTGACAACATACTTATCCACTATGGTGTCCCTAAAGAATACAGTGTCCCTCAAGTTATTAACATCCTGCCAGTTAACCCAGATGAAACCAGACTTGCATGGTCTTTAATACGTAGACTATTCTCAGTGCACAGACAGTGCACTATTGAAGAATTCAATGTCAAAATTGTGGTCCCAAACAAGGAATCGTGGCCAAACATGTCCAAACTATATTCAATATGTCTGGCAACCCCATCAACTTCAGTGGAGTGTGAACGTGGGTTTAGTGCATACAACAACATTAAAACTGCCGAGAGGAATCGTCTTAAGGTGTGGAATGTGAACTATCTAATGACTCTTTTGGTCGAGGCTCCAGATGACATTAGAAACTTTGATTTTGAAAGTGCATTCCAGATCTGGGCATCCGAGAAAGACAGGCGTGGTTTCTTACAAACTGTCAAGGCAACTGATGCACCTCCAAGTTCTTCTGAAGGTGACCTGCAGCACTGCATAGACCTAACAGAAAAAGACAAAGAATCTCAGACAGACACTGGGCTGGTTGCTTGTTCTATGATGCATTAGTAGTTACTGGTATTTGGTAACCTAAGCCAAAATTGTTTGGCCTTTTTCTCCACAGGCACTGCTTTAATCTTGTGTGGTCACGATTTAGTATGAAGCTCAAACACACATTAAGAGAAAACAAATCATTGCTGTTGGTGGTTGCAGAATCATTGGGATTCAAAGTTACTGGGTTTGCTGATTTTTGAAATAGGCTCATTGCCATGTTATTTTCAATACTTGCAGAGCTGCAATGTCATAAAAAACAGTAATTTACTGCTTTTCTTACTAACATACTAACATACTAAAATGCCAGCAGAATAGGCCTAACAGTCTTTCGTGTCTGCTCGTTTGGTCAGCCCCCACCCTGGGTGCTGACCTTGCTGTCCCCCTCGCCTTTTCTGGCTTCTCCCTTCCCAGTTCCGGATACTCTTGCTGCATTGTATTTTGCTTCCAGAACCCTTCCTCTGTATCTGTTCCACCCCTCTTGAACCCGTCCACTGTCTCTGCCTCCACCAGCCCCTAGGCAGTGCATTCCATGGCTCCACCACCCTCCAGTGAAGTAGCACCTCTTCCTTTCTCCCTGAATCTTCCCTCCAGCTTCCACCCATGCCCTCTAGTGGCCCCTTCTCCTTCCTTCAAGCACCCTTGACTGTTCCTCCCCTATTTACCCTCTTCATGTACCTGAAGACCTATCATGTCCCCCAGTCCCTTCTCTCTTCCAATGTGTACATATTTAGCTCTTCGAGCCTCCTCATAGGTCCTGTCCCCAAGCCCCAAATCATTTTGGTTGCCCTCCTCTGACCCTTCCAGGAGGTTAATGTCCCTTTAAGTGTGGCCTCCAAACTGTATGCAGTACTCAAGGTGCGGGCCTCACCAAGCAGTTATACAGACGGAGTATCACTCCTCCTTCTGAGGTGATCCACCCAGCGATGCATCCCAGCATCCTGTTGGCCTCTGGCTGCTGCCTCCCACACGCCTTAGAGTTGTTCATCCTGACATCCACCACCACCCCCAGGTCCCCTCAGCCATCGAGATTCTGTAGCATTCCCCCCAGGTGTACACTTGGCCTGGGTTTCTGCCCCAGGTGAGTCACCTTGTATTTCCTGCATTGAACCTCAAGCATCCACTTTCTAGACCATCTTCCAGAGCCTCCAGGTCCCCCTGTAGGGCCACCCTCCCATCCACCACCACCCCAGTTTCGAGTCATCTGCAAAGAGACTCATCTCACCCTGATTCCTGTCCTTATGTCAGATACGTAGGCGTTGGAACTGAAGGGGCCCAAGGACTGATCCCTGTGAACCCACTAATGACCCTTCTAGGGATGAGACTATCCCACTAACTACGATCTCTGGTCCGTCCTGGAGCCAATTGCTCTATCCATCTGATCATCTGGTTCCCACCCCCATTTCTCCCAGCTTATCCAACAGGCCCACATGAGAGAACAGAGCCAAATGCCTTGCTGAAGTCTAGAAAGAGGACATCCACTGGTCTCACCCAGGTCCAAGGCACTTGTCACCCAGTCATAGAACTCCACCAGGTTTGTCTGACATGATTTCCTACGGGATGAATCCATGCTGTCTATCGTCCAGGCACCCTGACTTATCCAGGTCCTCCCAGCCTCCTCCTTGATAATGCCTCCACCTTGCCCACCACCGATGTTCAGGCTGACAGGCCTGTAGTTCCCTGCCACCTCCTTTGATCCCCCTTGTGATAGGCACACTATGTGCCACCTTCCAGTCTTGGGGCACCCACCTGTCCTCAGAGAGATGGTGAAAAAGCTCTGCCAGGGGTTTCGCCAGGACATCTGCAAGTTCCTTCAGCACTCTGGGATGTAATTTATCCGGCCCTGTGCTTTCTCTGTCTTAAGGGAGCTGAGGGCTTCCCTCACTCTCTCTGCTGTGATTTTCACGTCCGGTACCTCTTCTCCCTGCTTAGCCCTCCCCCCACCTGCCAGTGATGCCTCCCCCTCTCCCCAGACCTGCCGATCGGTAAGGGTCCCTCCTCAGTATCTCTGTCTCTCCCATGTATGATGCAGCACCCCATTTTCCCTGGTGAAACTGAGGTGAAGTACTCATTTAGTACCTCAGCCTGCTCCTCGGGTCTTGTGCCCACCTCTCCCCTGATTTAACTCCTGCTAATCTGCCCCTTCACCCTTTGTCTTTCCCCAGTGTATCTAAAAGAACCCCTTGTTCCCTCTCCCAATTTCCCTGGCCAGGTTCTGCTCCTTCCTGCCTTAGTGCTGCCCTCACCACTCTAGTGGCCCTTCTAGCCACTGCTCATACTTCCCTCGATCCTTTCACCCTTGAGCATTTGAATTGCTTAGGCTGCTTTCTTCCCCAAGACCACCTCCTGGACCTCCTGGTCCACCAACAGGGTTTGGGCCCTACTGCATTTTCGTCTTACTTCTTGCACAGGTGCTGGTAGCATCCTGCACCCCTCTCCTGATGATTTCCCACTTACTATCAGCATCCATGTCTGACCCAATCCCATCCAAATGCTCATTAAGGATCCTTCCCATTTCCTTAAAATCCACCCCCTGAAGTTGGTTACTCCGCCTTGTGCAGCCTTCACCCTCCTAGGTCCAGACAGAACCAGACCGTGGCATGGTCACTCCTGCCACTGGGTCCTTACTCCAGGCCCAATCTGGTCACTGTCTGCCACGGACCACATCCAGTACCAGTGCTCTCCTTGTCGGTTCCCTCACCTGCTAAGTTAGAACGCATTTTGAAAGACATCCAACAACCTCTGTTCCCTGGTCACAGAGGATGTCATAGTCTCCCAGTCTGTTCCCTGGCATGTTTAAGTCCCCCAACACCACCACCGTTCCTCTGCCCAGTCTGCAGTGTCTCCAACATCTGCCACCAGACTCTCCTCCAGCTCCTCCGCCAGGGCAGGGGTCTATACACCACCCTATTTTACCTCTTGCCCCCTGTTATCAAGGTGACCCAAATCGCCACAGTTCCCTCTGCCTCCTCTACTCCCCTATGCCAATGCAATTTTTGACTATCATTGCTACCCTATCCCTTCCCCCCCTGTCCTTCCTGAACATAGTGTAACCCTCCAGGTTCAGGTCCCAGTCATGTCTTGCAGTGGCCCAAGTCTCAGTGACCGCTGCCACATCCACTGCTCCTCAGTTAGCATCGTCTGGAGCTCAGGCATTTTATTGCCTGCTCCTGGCATTTAGCAGGACTACCTTCCACTCTTTCCCATATAGTTCCATTTCCTGCTCGTGTTCCCATGGGGATTCTGTTTTCCTGGTCTGCACTTTGCCAGTTGGCCTTTTTCTGCAATCCTCCTGGTCCCCAGGGGTGGAGAGAGTCCCTCCTTTGTCGCACCCTTGACAGCCTTTTCTCCCATCCCTCCCCTTCACAAGTTTAAACCCCACTTTTACCAATGAACCCTCTATTTTCAACTTAAGGATTCCCTCCTCCAAATTGAGATGTAGTCTATCTCTAGCATACAGCCCTTATCCTCCCAGGTCTCCCCCAACCCCCATCAACCCATACCTCTGGCCTCACACCACCCCTGAGCCACTGGTTTATCTTCCCTACTAGCCCTTGGCACTGCAGGATTTAGAGAAGGAAACTGTGCATCCTACGTCATGACAGACCCCAAGAAGCTCCCCAACCTGCCCAAATCTCTAGCTCGCTATTTCCCTCAATGTCATTTGTACCCAGGTGGACCAGTATGTCTGGGGAACCCCACAATCCTTAGCCAGTTGATATACCTGTGCTTAGCCCCAGCACCATTAGTCCAGGGAAGCATCTTGTTCTAACTGGCCAGGCTTCCCTCCCTATCCCATTTGATACCCCTGATCATAGAATCCCCCAGCAGGAGCACCTGACCACTCCTTTCCTCCATTCCCCTTCCATGTCCTCACTTTCTAAAGGCCCTCCACCCAGCTGGCTCCTTGTTCCTCCTCTATCTGGGTGCCGCATGCCACCCCTCCATATTTACCATGGCCACCCTCCCTCCAGTCCTATGCCTCCTCCTCCTGAGTATCCTTCTGTACCTTGCTAATGCCCCTCACTGCTCCGCAACTGGTCCTTCTCCCCCATCTGCTAAACTAGCCTGGCTCATCCTCCCTTCCTTCCTGTCTCCATTTAGTTCCTCCTTGCTCGTCGTGCCCCTGGCCTAAACCCTCAGCTCCCTTTACTGAATCCTCCTTGTACTTCTGGTCCTTCTCTTACCTTTCCTCCCAACTGGTCCTTCTCCTTGCGCTTTCCTCCCTCTTCCCCTGCCCCTCCTGCTCTGATTCACTGCTCCCCATTCTCCTGCATTCCAGGTCCCCCCCTGTTCTTCCTGCTATCTGGCCCCTGCCTCCTGCCTCCCACTCCCTTTCTGTCTCTAACCACCTCTGTCGTGGTTACATCACCCCCCTCATCCTTGAGCAGAAAAAGAGAATTGAAGTGGTTACTGAGTGTAAGGTCTGATCCACCTCCCCGCCTTGCTTCCTTCTGTCCAGCCCTGGCCATCTGCCTACTTCCCTGAGAATGTTGTCCCTCCGTCCCCCCTTTGTGAGGGTCCCCAGTTACCTGCCTGCTTCCTTGGTAGTGTCCTTTTGGACCCCCTCTGCCTGGGTCTCTATGTGACCCCTGAGTATTCTCCTGCACTCTTTTCCCTATGCCCCACCCCCAGTGCTTGGTGCAACCCTGTGGGAAATTCCAGCCCCTTCCCCAACCATACCACCCCTTCCCCAGCTTTCTCCAATCCCCGCAACCTCCTTCCTATAGCTAGCTGGTTGCAGCACACTGGGCAACCACCAAACTTCCAAGCCCGGTCCAGTATCATGGCTGCTCCACACCCCTGTGCACCCACCACCCTCCCAAAGATGCGGCCCTAATGATGTGTGGTTCCATCCCTTCCAAATAGGTTTCTGGGTGAGCCACCAGGTTCCCCTAGTCCAAGATACCCCTACTGCCCAATCAGGTCACCCACTAATCTTAGAGACAGTCCCACTGTACACCAGTAACCCTGTTACTAGGTGCAGTACAACACATTAAACTTATAAGGAAATGAACAACTCTCAAGCTCCTCTCTCCCAGCCTTTAACCAACTCCCAGTGGCTAGAACTACATGAGCTGCACCTGCAGCCTTTTCCTCCAATTGCAGGGCAGGTGTTCCCCTATAAATTTGCAGACTTCTGGGGAGGGAGGGTGGGGAGAGGGGTCCTGGGCAGACACCTGACTCGAGAGAGAGTGTATCAGCCCTGTGTCTCCCCTCCAAGCCCAGCTTGATTTAATAGCTGGAATCAATGAGTTGGTGCCTAATGTTTTTCAAACAACGAGGGTTTACAATATAAAAACACTTTTTCTGCTTTTAATAATTGTTTAAAACTGTTGCTTAATTTCTTATGTGAAAATTATTTCTGACTGCCTTGCTAGTGCCTTGAGTTTCAGGCTTACACATGACCCTGTGTGTGCCATGGCAGCTGGGGGGTGGGGTTAAAACATATGGCACTACTGGCCTTGTCGTTTCACACAGAAATTACTTAAAACTTTTATAGAGTCTAATGCCGCTTTTCCTGCTTTAAAAATACGTGGTGCCTTGCCTTTTACCGATGTCTCGACATTGTCTTGTCAAACTCACTGTTTGCCTGAACTGACCACAAATAATTTTTTTTTTTCAAAATGGGCTGGGCTGCTGTGTGGCCACTGGCACTTCTCAATCTTAATGACCAGTAGGCATTTATTTTGTATGCTTTTCTTATTATACATTACAGTTCAGTCTGAACCTGATAATAAAGATTTTATTTCAAATTTAGGCTCATTAATTGTGTTTAACCACTACAAAAGTGCTGTAAACATGTTTAAGTACTTAAATAATGTGATCTGCAGTTAATACAAGTCCATATAAATTTTTACCATTACTTGGCATGTGTGGTTAAGGGTCTCATGCGGTGGCTAAAAAATATTGGGTCTGATTAGCCACAGTGGCTAATAATTTTGAAACACTAGGGGGAATGGAGCAATTCTTGCAGTTCCTCTTATGTTAAGAATTTTCTTGAATTAAATTTAACTCATACCTTTTGTTTACATAGAAACATAGAAGTTGACGGCAGATAAGGACCGCAAGGACCATCCAGTCTGCCCATTTCTTTTTCTACCTTATGAATGTCTCATCGGCCTTTGCTCTGTCAATGGCCTAGCTATTCATACTCATCTGCATTGCTCCCTCATGCCTATCCCATGCATGTCTTGAAGCCCTGCACTGTATTCATATCCACCACTTCCTGAGGTAGGCTGTTCCATGCATCCCCCACACTTTCTGTGAAAAAGAACTTCCTCACATTACCCCTTAATCGGCCCCCCTCTAATCTCGATCATATCACCTCTCTCTCTCTCCTTTGCTCTAGCGTATACATATTGAGCTCTGTTAATCTGTCCTAATATGTTTTCTGATGCAGTCCCTGCACCATTTTGGTTGCCCTTCTCTGGACTGCCTCAATTTGGTTAATGTCCTTGTGAAGGTGTGGCCTCCAATACTGCATGCAGTACTCCAGATGGGGCCTAACCAGTGTCTTGTAAAGAGGGATTATTACCTCCCTCTTCCGACTTGTGATACCCCTACTAATACACCCCAGCATCCCCCTAGCCTTATTACTGCCTATTTATTAAAATAACAACAAGGAAACCTCTGGAAGCAGTAGCAGATTAAAAACATCAACACATTACAGATACACAATAAGAGGAACTGTACAAACGTGTAAAAATTATTGACAAAGGGGTCATGAACAATGTAGCAGTAATGTTTTGAAAGATCTTAGCCTTGTTATATGTCTTGTGCCATACATTATTACATTACTGTAAATAAAGACTCTAAAAAGAAAAGTACATCAGTTAGCTTCTTAGAGAAATGTGACTTCTCAAGGAAATTGTTCATGAGAGATTTATGAGCTATCTTTGTTTTGTTGCAACAATGGAAAGAAAATAATGCTTGGATAAGTTAATATATTGAAATGGTATTCTATATACAGTAGATGCAGTATATAAAATCATAGAAAGTGACAGCAGATGGAGACCAAAGATCCATCTAGTTTGCCCTGAGTGCTACTCCCCCTAGAATGTCTTAAGAGACAGTCCCCTCATGCCTATACCAAGCAGACTTGAATTATCCTGTTTTGGAGTCAATGATTTCTGCAGGTAGGCTATTCCATGGAGCCACCACCCCTTCCATAAAGAAGAACTTACATGTTGCCCCGGAACCTCCTGCCCCTTAATTTCATTTCATGACCCCTTGGTCCTTGTGGTGCTATTGATCAGAAAGAGTTCTTGGGTAGGGGCTCTGTTCATGCCCTTCAGGAACTTGAATGTCTCTATCATGTCACTCCTATCTCTGTGCTGCTCCAGTGAGTACATGTTGAGTTGCTGTGATCTGCTTTCATGTGGCAATTCATTGAGCTCTTGCACCATTTTTGTTGCCCTCCTCTATACCATAGCTAGCCTATCCACATCCTTCCTGAGATAAAGCCTCCAGAACTATATGCAGTACTCAAGGTGGGGCCTTACCAGGGACTTGTATTATGACATGATCACTTCCCGCTTTCAATTTGTGATGCCCCTTCCTATGTATCCCAGCATTTTGCTGGCTTTTTGCGCTGCTTTTTCACATTGTCTGACCACTCACAGATCACAGATGATGACCCCAAGATCCCACTTCTGTTTGGTGGCTGCTAGCTGCTCCCCTCCCAGACAGTAGACCATCCCTGGGTTCTTCCTGCTCAGATGTATGACTTTGCCTATTTTTGTGTTACATTTTAACTGCCACATGTCGGACCATTTTTCTAGCTTGAGCAGGTCACTTTTAATTTGTTCCACTCCCTGAGCAGTGCTCACACTGTTGCAGATCTTTTGTGTCCTCTGCAAACAGACTCACCTTCCCACCCAGCCCCTCAGTAATGTCATTTATGAAAATATTGAAGAGTAAAGGCCCAGGATGGACCCCTGTGGCACCTTGCTGGTCACACCCCTGATGCTGCCCTGTTGACCATCACCAGCTGGTTCCTCTGATTAACCCACCTCCTAACCCACAATACAACTTCCTGTCCCACTCCTGTGTGCTCAAGCTTATTTAGCAGCCTTCTGTGTGAGCAAGTTGAAGGTTTGCTAAAGTCAAGGTAGATAACATCCACGGCTCCCCCAGTCAACTATCTTAGTAACCTAGTCAAGCAACTCGATCAGATTAGTCTGGCAGGACCTTCCCTCCATGAAGCCATGTTGCCTGCTGTCCAGTCTCTTCCAGGAAAGTTTAAATTCTTTCCTTTCATTTTCATTTCATTTATTTGTAATTGCAGGTAGGTACACTGAGATACAAGATCCCATTTTCAAGCATGACCTGAAGTCAGTAGGTTCAACAGACAAACTAACGACATAGAATACATTAATCAACCATTAAATACAATAAACAGTTAACACATAATTTTACACAACAACAAACAATCTTTTTTTTTCAAATGAATAGAAGCAGCACTAGAGAAGGTGATGATTGATAAAGAAGACTTTACTTCATCAGGTAAAGTGTTCCACGCTATTGCTGCGCAATAAGCGAAGGATCTTCTCCCCGCCCCGAGATTGTACAGACCAATGGAAGGGTCAGTTGGATCTTAGTAGATTACCAGAACTGTATGGAGAACTATATGTATCCAAAAGGGCTCGGAAGTGATGTTGGAATACCTGTATGTAGTATTTTAAATGCAAAACATGACCTAGACAATTTATAAGTATTTTGAATGGATAGCCATTCAAAGCTAATCAAAATATACAGCGATATGTCTGGGAAGGTAACATTAATACAAACTTTCCAATTTTATACCACGTTTCCTTCCGGGAAATAAAGAAAGATGAGGCATCGGTAATTAAAAAAGTGTAATTTAGGACCGGTGGCAAACAATGTTGTGCAACAGTTTTATGAAAATCTTTGGTCAGAAATTTAGAAAGCCAATAAAGAGTACCAGTTTTAGAATGCATCTTGGCAGTAACCTTATCTATGTGTATATTATATTTTAATGATGGATCTAGGTATACACCTAGATATTTAAATGATTTAACAACTTCTATAATCCCAACCCCAAGCATGCTAACAGCAAAATTACCAGAATGATTTTTTTTTTTATTTAGGTTCTGGGCCAAATATCATGGACTTGGTCTTTAGCTTATTCGACACTGTTTGTTTTGAGAAAGCCAAGATTGCACATTGTTAAATTCAATGCTCAATAATAGATTAATATCGGTGACATTAGAATCATGAGTGAATAAAACTGCATCATCTGTATATAATAACAGGTCACAGTGCTCCACCACTTTCACCACAGGGTCACTGAACAGCAAAAAAAGTAGAGGGCCCAGTATGGAACCCTGAGGGTCCCCACACTGGACCTCTTTATAAGATGAACATATTCCTTTTAACTTTACTCACTGCAGCCTATCAGTAAGATAGTCCCTGAACCAAGACAAGGCAGAACCTCCCACCCTCAATCCAGACAGTCGATCCAGTAACATTGTATGGCCAACAAGGTCGAATGTCTTGGTTAGGTCCACGAACACTGCCCCTGTTGAATTACCACTCTTGGTGTCCCTGAGGACAGTGTCCGTAACCAACCAAGGCAGTCTCAGTACAGTGCCCCCCCCAAAAGCCATGTTGGTTAGGAGAGATCAAGTTATGGGCCTTGATATAATCACTAAACTGTTTGCATACCAGTTTTTCTTGAAGTTTTGATAAAGCAGATAAAACTGAGATAGGGCGATAATTACAAAATTCAGTTTGTGACCCAGATTTAAAGATTGGGACAATGTATGATTTTTTTCCCCATAAATCTGGTATCTGACATGTTTGAAAGGATAAATTAAAACTAAGGCTAATCGGGTATGTAAGTTGGAAAGTGTCAAGAGCCAGGATTTTGGGCGATAACTCATCACAGCCAGGGGCTTTGTCGGGCTTCAGGCTAGTTGGCAGTCTGAAAACCTCAGAACTCCCAACAGTTTTCAGGTAGAATCTCTGCTGGTTTAGGTTACGTTCAGTACAGCAGTTAGTTTGATCTTGTAAAGCACTATGATTAGTATGGTCTAACAGGTCCCCGTGGCATGAATCCAAATTGGGAGTTGAATTCAACTGCAATAAGGGCCAAGTCTGTTAGCGATTCCCCATTTTTTTTTTTTTGCATACAGGGGCCTCTAACACTGGGTGGTAGTAAATAAAGATTTGACTGAGCTCCAAAACTTATTGGGGTTGGAAAGATTGGTCTGTTGCTGCTTCTGAAAGTAACGCATTTTAGCTACCTTAACTTCCTTTTTACACAAATGCCACCATAACCGGTAAGCATTTAAATCAACGGATGTCCCAATTTTCCTATACTTTCTCCAGGCGGTCTCTCCTTCCCTCATTAGTTTAATTAAATTTCTATCAAACCAATTAGTTTCCCTTCCACTAACTCTCTTTTTAACTAAAGGAACAAATTTATTTACAACTTTCGTAAGGGTAGTGATAAAAAATTCTAGGGCACAGTCTACATCAGGTATAAGATTTAAATAAGACCAGCCAGTTTCTGAGAGAGCACTAAGGAAGCTGGGAACATCCAATTTATAGTAACATCTAAACTCTAGATATCTAGGTGGAGGGTTAGAAATACTTCCACCTTTCCATATCCCAAAAAACTGGGAGATGGTCACTGATGGAATCTGATGTCAGGCCACTAGACATAAAAGGGTAATTTCTATTGGTCAAAAGCCAGTCAAGCAACGTATGCTTGTTGGTTTTAAGATTAAGTCAGGTAGAGGATGTTATTAACTGCTGTAGCCCTGAATTCATTAAAGTAGTTTTAAACAGAAGATTACTGTTACTGTCTCAATTTAAATTAAAATCTCCCACTGCTATAGTTTCACCTTTAATACTGGATGACATCAAGTCTGAAAAATCTTGAAAACCCTGTCATACCTCTCAACTCTCCCTCATTACGAGGGACATCCCTCATTTAGCCCCTTAAAATTGCTCTGTCTCTCATCCGTCCCCTCTTGGGAAAGGTGCTGCCCACACGGAGAATGTGCTGTAAATTCAGACTCTAAAGCAGAAATTCTTAATGTTCTAAAATTCTAAATCAAAAATAAATTTCAAGTAAACACTATGAATTCACTGTATTCTGAGCTTGTATGTCCATGTTTGAGGATGTGTCCCTCATTCTGAGGGTCTGGGTCCCTCATTTTGAGTGTCCAAAAATGTCCATGTCTCTCATTTCAGTGACAAAAGGTTGAGAGGTATGAACCCTGTTTACTATTTTTTGGAGGGTTGTAAATAGAGAAGATGGATAGTGTTTTTGAGGGCCCTATATGAAGTTTAATAGCAAGACATTCAAAAGACGTCTGCTTTTCATCAGGTTGTGGAAAGGCCTTAGTTGTAAACATGTCTCTTATATTGAACATGACCACCCCTTTATTGTTGGGCCTATCTTTTCTGTGAATGTAGTACCGTGGAAGTGTTGCATCAGAATCAAGGACTGTGGGCCGTAGCCAAGTTTCAGAAATAGCCAAGACGTCAGGGATATAATAATTCACCCGGGGCCTCAATCTCCTGCATTTTTGTGGTTATGCTTCCCGCATTCATATGAACTATCTTCAGCCCCCTTTTTACAGGCATGAAGTAGTCCAAGTTATTTTTAAAGGCTGAAGCAGGGGGTCCAGGGTTTGACTCCACGTCCCCAGAAAGCAACAATAGGCAAGTCAATACATGAGGGGTGAGGAAAGGGCCAGTCAACTGGCATATGTTAACAGGCCTCCTTACAAGGAGACCAGTACTACAGGCTAGACTTTCATAATATGGGCCAAGTTCCTGAAATAAATTCAGTTTAAAGGCGTTAGTAAAAATGATACAATTATTTTTTTGGCATCCCTTAATAGATGGGTTTGCTTAATACATGAGGCAATGATGCTGTCTAATGTAAGAAAAAACAAACAAACAAAAAAAAAAAACAGAAGATGCCCTTGAGAGCCATGATTCAATAAATGTAAGTAACAGAATTCAAAGTAAGCCTATTAAATAGTTGCACACTGAGCAGGAATAAAGGTTATTCTGCTCAGTATATACATAAACATCTAAAAGTAGATTGTACTTACAAAGATTTAAAAAAGAGCACCAGCCGGGGGGGAGGGTACGACAGAAGACAGCTAGGCAAATAGATATGACAGATAAAGTAAATAACTGCAAAACTGTCACTGGACCTAGCAGCTAGCACAATGGTAGGGTACCTGCCTGTGACGTGAAAGGTCAAGGTTTCAAAACCCCCGAATGGCAAGCAAAAAAAAGGTACAGATGTAAGGGAGAAGTGAAGAACAATCAGGGTCAATAGCCAGATTGTGGGAAGGGACTGAGCTGAAAATGGTAAGGGAAAGTATAGAAAGGGATGTGCATTACTGACTCCTAGTGGTCACAAAATATAACCAACTAATAGAGAAAAGGGGACTTAGTAAATATTGAAGGAGTCAGTCACGTGACCTTAAGGACCTATAAATTAAGAGTCATGGGTGAGGCAGTTGACGGGCTAAGCTAGGAAGCAGAGAGTGTTGTGCCACTTGCTCTTTATATGTGGGCCGGTTTTAGAGGGCTCCTGCCACAGTCTGTCTGTGGGGTAAATGAGCAGGCAAGCCTGTGAAGAGAAAGATATATATATCAATTAGTGAAGGGGAAATCACCTGTCCCAAACAAGCAATGAGTGCTGGGGGGGAGGGTAACATGCGTATGCCGAAGTGACAGCAAAACCCCGATGGCGATGGACATTGCGGCGATGGGGATTCCCAGTGATGGGCGTAGGCACATTACTTTATCGCACAGACAATGGAGTTATCTAAAGAAGGGGGGTAGGGGCACAGTCCCCCACATTGCTGTTGCCGGGTCAGTTTCGGGACGACGGGTGTTGGGGATGTGGGCATGCTCGCTGGGCTGTGGGGGATGTCGCTGCGGCATAATAAAACCACTGCTATCTCAATTAATGAAATGAAACAGACATGTAAAATCACATTAATACACTATGCAAACTAGCAAGCTTGCACAGTCTGAAGGCAGAGTAATAGGCATAAAATACAGCATGAGCAGTATACAAATCTGGCTAAAATACAGCATAGGTTCTTAACATACAGTCCACATGCACTGAAAATCCATGCTGATACTGGTAGAACAGCTGCCCAGAACCTATCAGTACATCTCTGCTGATTAAAAATCCTTTTGAAAGTCCTGTAAAACACATTAGGAAGCCAAGAATATTTTGCCACTTGCTCTTTGTACCTGGGTCAGTTTTACATGGGTCCTGACACAGTGTCTATGCTCTGCCTGTGGGGTAAATAAGCAGGGTTTCTATCATCTTGCCTACCACCGAGGTGATACTAATAGGGCAGTAGTTACCCGCCACCTCTCTGCTCCCTCATTTATGTATGGGAACCACTACTGCCCTTTTCCAGTCTTGTGGAACAATTCCCTCTCTCAGGGAACTGCTAAAAGATCTCCTAGAGGTGCTGCCAGTTCGCCCCTAATATTCTTTTTTTAAACTTTTCATGTACATAATTTTCAAATTACAAAATAAAGCCCATGTTAGCACATATTAAAGAAAACATAAATAAAATTTTAAGTTAAAGTCGGAATCAGTTAATCAATGCTTAGCAATGTGTAAGCCCATAAGATTGGGCATTAACAATTAAAAGAATAATGAGTTTGGGCACTCTACACGAGACTGGAGTTCTGAATCCTCTGACCATTCCAATTTAAACAGGTAATTAAAGCAGCAGTGCAATGAAACAAGTTTTCCACCAAAAGTTAGTTTCAGCTACAGTTAATAAAAACATTGGCCTACCTGTAAAATCTGCTTTGCAGGTACCTCATGTGCTGCACCACAGATTTATTTCCCAGTCCTAGTCCTCGCTAGGGCTACAGTGTTATGTCTACATGAAATGAGGTGGTCATGGCCATCTGTTTTCTTGAGAAAAAAAAAGAAATTAAAATATTTATAAAATACTCAGATGTCTAGCCAGCCTGGTGGTGCTTAGGGATGAGGTGCTGGATGCCACACCCCGCGCTACGCCAGCAACCCGGGTTCAGGAATGACATCGGGTCATCGGGGTGCCAGCATGGGGGGAGGCGGAGCAGGACCGAGCATGCCACTGGGCAGCTCTCCTCTCCTGAGGGTGGTGATGGTGGGTTGGTGCCCCCCCCGTAGTTCCACTCCTACTGGGTGGAGGTCCGGTGGCTAGTGTAGACAGAGAGGGGGTGTCAAAAATAGCTATGGGAAGGGCTGAGTTGGCACCACAGGGTGTGTAGCATGCCTTCACATCCTCACACTAGCCAGAGCATGGGGCCTGGAGGGGGGGAGAACAAGTAAAAACTACCTGTGTGTCCCCGTCGCCAGTTGGCAGGAGGAGGTGACGGGGACCAAAGAGCTATAAAAAGAAAGATAGAAAAATACTCAGCTATTGATGGACCTAGAACATTGTACCAATAAATAAAACTGAAAGATGCCTTGGAATATTTGTAGAGAAAAAAATGCAAAGGCAAATGTTCCGCTGAATCTTGTTATACGGCCTCTAATTCAGGTAGCACTACATATTTTTGGTTACATAAACCCTTGTATTAGTTTATAATCAAAGTAACTTAATGTAGCTTCTTCAGGATAAATATATCACACAGGTAATAAAATCCCAAAATTGTAAGGAGAATTTGGAAACCTTTAACATTCTTCACCTTTTTCATACCCTTGTATTATTATTCATATGCACGGATGAATAGCATTTGGTCAATAGAGCTTCAATAGCTACATATTACTGGTAAGACATTGGGGTTTAATATTACTATAAAATGCCTATTAACTCTCACAAAGCCTAAAGTATTATTTTACAAAACCAGTATCAAATGATCAAATAATGTAAAAATGGTTTCGTGAAAATTCACTTACGAGAACAGAAAGACTTTTTAAAAAACTTAAAAAGATTTGAAAAACTAATTAGCAAAGAATTACAATTAGGTCAAACTCTACCAAACATAAAAGTTTCAGATTTCAGATCCCACCCATTTGTGAGCCTTTGATTAATGAGCCAATAAGGAGCAGAATAAACAGTCTTGATTTTGGTGACTCCAGGAGCCTGATTCTTGAAGAGGACTTAGAGGGGCACAAGCTGTGTCATACAGCTGCTTATGCCAAAGCCCATTGCACCAGGGACCCTGCACTAGATTCTGGTACAGGGGGGGTCTTAGTGCCTAAGTTCCTACACATGCGGCAACCTCTCCTGTGCGGCAAACACCAGGTGCACAGAAGGGTCTGCCGCAGGCTCCTTACAAAAAAATGCAGGCATTCCTCCCATCCCAGATCCCCTGACTGACCCCAGTAATACCCAGCTCCCAAAATTCCATGATAATTAATTATAGTCATACTTCCTTGGTAGTCAAGTACCCCCACCCACCCTGATCCAGATGTCACCTGGTGTAATACTAATTAAAAATGGCACCTTTCTCTGGTGGACTATTGCCCTCACCCTCCCCAATCCCGATGTTGACCGGTGTAATAATATTTACCAATAGCACCTTTCCATGGTGGACTAGTGGCCTTCCTGCCCCGACTCCTGCAGGTATTATAAATCCCCCATCCCAATATACAACCAATGTCGGGCACAGCCCACCTATCATCTCCATGACCGGGTGCCCACCAAACTACCAGGGAGCACGTACTGTATAGTGTACACAATGAGTGCATATACTATACAGTACACATTCTCTGACAGTTCTGTCAGTGTTCGGTTGCAGAGGTGAGAGGTGGGCTGTGCTGAGCGCCAACTGTATACTGGGATGGGGGGTCGACAATACTAGCAGGGGTTGGGGTGGGGGTGCCACCAGTCCACCAGGGAAAGATGCTATTAGTAAACTGCAGTTACGTAAGAACTTACCATAACAGTAGATCTTCGAGAGAGGTTCCTGCAGTAGGTCTTCACATATAGGACTGCACCCCCTGGCATCAGGTCCACATGGCAAACTTGTAGATAGCAATCATCAGCGGGGACCGCCCCTGACGTCGGGGTGGCATGACATCAACCAGACTATAAAAGGGGGTGGTCCCGTGCCCGCTCTCCAGTTCTTTTCCAACGGAGACCTATAGATAGGTAAGGAGAAAACCAGAGTGAAAACTCCTCAGAGCCTACTTCCACTCTAGTCCCAAAGGGCTAGATAGGATGGAAAATAAGGATAAAATATCCCCAAACTGGGGGAAAGAGGGTGGGAAACTAGACCTACTAAAGGAACCTCTCTCGGAGATATACAGGTTACTCACCTGTAAAAGGAGTTCTAGGAGTGGTATATGTTGTTCATCCACATTGTCTGACAGGTTCCTTGCAGCTTTAATTCTTGCCGGAAGGTCTTCAAGCTGGCTCCTCCCACCCACCCGGGTGGTAAAACCCTCGGCTCCACCCCATGAAGCCAGATCTAGCCCACTGGAAGCCAGGTTGCACGTCGAAGCCAGGGAGGTTGGGTGGGTGGTGTGGATGAACAACATATACCACTCCTAGAACTCCTGTTTATTTTATTTATTTATTTAGTTTTTGTTGACCGGGTAAGTGCACTAGACAAAGCCTGCCTATTTTCAGGCACGACCCGGGGGAGGGGGATACAGATGAATGCCAACTGACCTTGAACCAGATTAAGCTGTTGGTGGTATTTGTAGCGAATGAGGGAAATTTGGCCAGGACACCGGGGAAATTCCCCTACTCTGCTTCCTGTAAGCAGGGGGGACCCATTTTCTTGTGGGACCAAGATGGCTTCCTCTGGATATGCTGTGGAGGACATGGAGGTGTTGGAGGCAGGGAAGTTGGACTCCTACCCTGTCTCTGGGTTGCCAGAGACCTCATCGATTCTTCCTCAAGCTTCTTCTAATGGATCTAAGTTGCATGCATCTACCAGTTCATTTCCTTCCTCAGAAACCTCGATGGATCAAAGTAAGCAAACAATTGTTTCTTCCCAGTCTGTTCCTCTACTGCAACAGCTAGCATCTGCTAAAGAGTCTCTACATAATACTGAATGTTTACGAGCTACAGATGTGGACACTTTGCTATTACTTGAGGAAACATGCTATCTTACAATGAAACAGGAGCTTTTAGCACTTAAGAACTCAGCTTTGCAGCTGCCTACTGTTTCTGACTCACTGTTGCAGACTGCTGTGTCAGACACCCGAAAGACAGCCTTGATATTTCCGCATTCCAATGCAGTCTGTTCGACGATGTCTTCTGCTCCTGCTGCTGAAACTTCTCCTGAAAACCTTGCTGTTTCCCCCAATCTTCTTCCATGAACCTCTGCGTCTGACTTGCCCCCTGCAGAGGTTGTTCCTCATGGAGACTGGTCAGTTGACTCTGCTCTTGTTGTGGCAGGGTGGGAGAGGGATCCAGTTGTCAGTACCTGGCGCTCCGGTCCTTCCCCCGTTCGGATCACCCCTGCAGATGCCCCAGCTATTTCTCCTGTGCAAGACCAGTTGGACTTTACGCTTACGCCTGCTTTACGCTTAACACAGAATCCAATTCTCAATTTACCGGTTCACTTCTCCTGCAGCTCCATTTTCAGACCGACCTCTTCACCAAGTTTACCACCCCAGGGCCCTGGTCTACCACCTCAACAGACTGAACGACCGACTTCTCTTGCTTCTACATCTACTAAAACGTATGCATCTTGTTTTTCTGTTCCCACCCAACAGGCTAAGAGACACAATGTTGTCAGATTACAGTATTTGGGGGGTTTACCTGAAATGCCTGATAGGGTTTTTGTTGGGCGTACTTTGCTTAAAGACTCCATGAAATTTGCTACTTATGATATCCACACATTGATACATGTTTCTAATGAGTCCCATTTTGATACAAGTTTTAAAACCTTAAAAGGTTTAGAGAAATTTTGGTCCCAATTTCATCTGTTGAAAAATACCCCTTTATGGTCACCTTTCAGTGCAATTCCTTTAACGAAACCTGCACAAAAGACTGCCACTGTTCTGTTTAGAAATAAAGGTGTTAGTTTGAACGATATTACAGTTTGGCTGAAACAAAGATGTACAGTGCTCTCTGATCCTGAAGCTATTTTTGATTCATAAAATTTGTGGATGGGAGGGTGGAAGGTTAGGGTTATGCTCCAGACTACTGATACTGGTATTCAGCACCTACCCAATAGTTTTCTGTTAGGCAGGGATAGGGGAGTTTTTTTCTGTTCTGGACAACCTAAAGCCTGTTATAAGTGTGGTTCCACCTCTCATCTCAGCAGCATTTGTGACACTATTAAATGTACTGTTTGTGGTGGTCTTAGTCATGCAGGCTCACAGTGTACTGAAGAATGTCTCTGTGTTTTATGTGAAGACCTGGGACATACTTTTCAGTAATGTTCCTGGGCTGCCCATAATTCTCCTACTTTAGCTGATGGAGAGGAGCAACAGCTTATTATTACAGTGGCCCAATGCTCTAACATTAAGGGTCCCTCTTCTTTTACTTCTACAGTTGCCCGCCTCCTACTACTTTAGCTAAATCACATAGTGTTGTTTCCACTGCCACTGTAGTAACTGCTGGGGAGGATTTGACTGAGCCTGTCCCACAACCTGTTAAGTTTTCTCTACCTCCCCACCCTCCTTCTTCTCCAGTTCTTCCTAGCTGTTCTATTTCAGGTGGCTCTTCTATGGGACCCCCCCAGCTCCATTAGAAACAATGGAACCTTCCCCTTCTGACCCTTTTACTACACCTTCTAGAATTACAAGGGGTTTAAGAAAGTTTGGTTCACCTTCTTCTAAAGCTCAGAGGGTACAGACTCTCCCTTTGATGAATAAATATGAATTGCTGCCACATACTTCTGAAAACACAGACTCTGACTCTTCTTCTGTCCAGTCCTCTCACCCTGAACTTATTACAGATACTGAAGTCCCTATCGACAATGTGGGGTCCCAAAAAAGGAAAGCCAAGGCCAAGACAAAACATAAAGAATGTACCCCGAGGAAGGGTAGAAAGAGGTGATTGCTATGCATATGTCTACTTCTTGTGCAATACATACTGTTAATGTTAACAGTATAAAAAAACAATATAAGAGGGATTCAGTTTTTTCATTTTTGTCTTGCCTTACTGCCGGTCTCATACTTCTACAAGACGTTAGATTCCATTCTTTGCCTGAAATTTCTAGGGCCCAAAACTCCTGGCATTTAGGCCCCTCCTATTGGTCATTTGGACAGGAGACATGTTCTGGGGTGGGTATTTTGTTTCATCTTCCTAATGTCTCTATTATTAAGATTCTAGATTCTGGAGAATTCTCTGTTGTTAACACTTCTTAAATCTTTTTTTCAAAACAGAAAATCTGTGTTTTTTCTTTACGATGATCCTTGGTGGTGGTGGTTAGATACGAAGAAAGATTTGACAAAATTACTGAAATCCTTTAGCAAAGCCCATCATGAAGATTGTTATTTCACATACCATAGGACACGACATCAGCTGCAAAACCTCCTTACCCTTTCGTATACCACTGGCCAGGATTTTTCTTCACAAATTAGTACCCTGAAAAAATCTTTAATGGAATATCACTCTAAAAAATATGCTTCAATCCAACAATGTCAATGTTTTAGTGTAAAAGGTGCTTATGATGTGATCTGCCCGTTTGCACATTTTTCTAAACAGATTACGGGGAGAACCATTGGTACTATTGTGACTGAAGCTGGTCATAATTACAATTACTGATTCTAGGCTTATCCAAAATTATGTGGCTGAGTATACTCAAAACTTATTCAGTCCATTTCCTACATGTCTACATGATATATTGACCTTCCTTAGTCTCATTTCTGTTCCTGATGTGCAACAATCAGTGTCTGATATGCTTGCTTGTGATATTCAGGCACGAGAAGTAGTTGAGGTCATCACAACTCTGCGATCTGGGGTATCTCCAGGCTTGGATGGCCTTCTGAATGAGCTTTATAAATTGCTTAATACTGAGTTGAGCGTGGACTTGGCCACAGTTTATAACTTCCTTTTAAAAGCTGATACTTTACCATTAGAATTTAATATGGGTAGTACCTTCTATATCCATAAGAAAGGAGACAGAAAATTACTGGCTAATTGGAGGCCTCTTAGCCTACTGAATACGGACTTTAAAATTTTAACTAATTTTAATCACGTCCTTTTATTACGGGAATTGGTGGAACATGGCAATTCAAACAGGTTAACAGGCCTCCTGTATTCATTGGATCAAAGACAGGCATTTGATTCAGTGAGTCATGACTTTTTATGGCAGGTTTTGAAACATTATAGGTTCCTGTGACTACTCTCTCCTGGTTATGCTTATTATATTCTACAGCCACTTCTATCCCTCTTGTTAATGGCTGGAAGGGTCCTTTGATACCTTTAAAGAGAGGTGTTAGACAAGGGTGTCCACTCAGTCCCCTTCTGTATATCTTTTTTTTGGATCCCTTACTTTGCACCATTAATACAACACACAATGTTAGGCCCATTTGTTCCTTACCACTTTCTGTTTTAGCCTATGCTGATGACATGAGTTTAATAGTAGCTGATGTTCCTTCGGCAGACGCATCTCTCCATCTCTGTAAGTCCTTTGGTCTTATTTCAGGAGCATCCCTGAACTTGGAGAAATGTGTCGGTCGACGGCTTGGATCTCAGCAGTCGAATGATGTAATAGTTTCCAGTATTGCACTTTGTGACACCCCATTAAGATTTTGGGCATTCTATCTGGCTCAGATCCTTTAGACATTCTCAACTGGACTCCCATACTGGACCTAGCACAGGCCAAAGTTTCTCTTTGGAACACCTGGAAACTCAGTAAAAAAAAAAAAAAAAAAGGAGGGTTTACTTGATAAAGTCTCAGTTGCTCACGATTTTTTTGTTTTTGGCTTATGTTTTTCCCCCTCCGCGTGTTTTGGAAACCAAACTTCTGAGTATATTTTTTCAGGCCTTATGGAGCAGCCGCCTGAATCCCATTAAGCGTTCCATTACCTGCTTACCTTTCAAGGAAGGTGGTCTTAATATGATACACCCATTATTTTTTTATAATAGTTTTTTTTTTGTGACTAATCCTAAACCACTTTTAGTTAATTATGATGTGGGATGGGAATTTTATTTTTTTCAATGTTGTTAACCCTGGTTTCATCTTTGGGACCGTAACACTTTGAAACAGGTTAAACATGTATCGTCTACCCCTTCTTATCTTCGCAATACCTTTTGCCATTTAAAACAATGGAAGATTACTAGCCATATGATTATGACTCAAAATAGGAAAGCCATTTATAATTTTTTGATAGATACCACTTGTGCAGACCTTGTAATTTTTCCCAAATGTCCCCCTACTTCCTTACCTGCTTTATATACACTGTTAAGGAATTCTCACATCCCCCAGAAGATGTGGGATCTACATTGGCTCAGTTGTCATGAACGGATCTATATTAAGGCAAATTATAAACATAAACAGCTGAATGAAAGATTGTGTTCCAGACCTTTATGTGTAAATCAGGATGAAACAATACAACACCTGTTTTTTCTTTGTTCCTATATCACTGGTTTTTGGTTATTTTTAGCGAACAGATGGAAGGAACCTTTGTTTACTTCTGTTACTTATGAGATGTTATTGTATGGTAGGTTTCCAGCGACCTGGAAAAAGTGGAATATTGACACTCTAAACTTATTGTTTACCATCATTAAATGGCATTTATGGACTGTTCGCTGTCTTTTCACCTTACAGCAAAAGAATATGTCCCACCTACTGGTAGTCCAAAGTATTGAACAGGATTTAAAAGATGTTTATTTTTATGAACTAAGAAGTTTGTCATCTGGATCATTGTTTGCTTTATGGAAATACTTACCATGGGTGACTGATTCTGATTTCCCTGTTACATGAGTCTTTTGTATTTATTTTTGTCAATGTGATTTTGGTTTGTAGTTTCTTTGTCAATAAAAATTTCCCCTACTCTTTTTGATAAATACCATGGGATCTTTAACATCCACCTGAACTACCACCAATCCAGGCAGATGGGACCTCGGTTTAACGTCTCATCCAAAAGACGGCACCTCAGAAGTGCAGCAGCCCTCTCATGCTGCACTACAATGTCAGTACTGGGATATTAACCCAAGTGCCAGATGTGGGAACAGAACCCACAACCCTCTGATCTGATCTGTTACAGGTGAATAACCTGTATTTCTAGGGACGTGGATATGTTGTTCAATCCACACTGTCTGGCAGACTCCTAGCAGTTCAGGAGGAGGAAGGCAAGGCGCACACCCCCTACTTGGGACATAAGGACTGGAGAACCGAGGTCCCAAAACCAGCATCCCGGTGTGACTCTAGGTCAATGTGGTAATGGGAAATAGAGGCATGTGCTGACTTCCAGGTAGCAGCCCTGCAGATTTTCTGGATAGTGACATCCATAGAAGCAGCCACTGAAGCAGCAGTATGGTGGGTAGAATGAGCTCTTATCCATTTGGGAGGCTCCATGCCCGCCAACCTATAGCAGAGATCTATGCAGGTGGTGACCCACCTGCTTATCGTCTGCTTGGCTGCAGATCTGCCAGATGCGGCTTCAGTGTAGGTGACAAACAGCTGGCGAACCTCTCCCTGAACTTCAGCCGTCCGCTCCTTATAATAAGCGAGCACTCTTCTAGGGTCCAAAGAATGGAGCCTATATTTAGCCTCCGAGGTGTGATCGGGGTAGAACGCCAGCAGAGTCAACACCTGATTCAGGTGAAACTCCGACACCACCTTCAGAAGGAATTTTGGGTGGGGGCGAAGGACAACCTTATCCCTGTGGAAGACCAGATAAGGAGACTCGATGGAAAGCACCAGGAGCTCTCCCATACTTCTGACTGATGTTATAGCCACCAAGAAGACGGTCTTCCATGACAGGTGGGAGATATCACACCTGTGCATCGGTTTGAATGGCTTGCCCATGAGCTTAGCCAATACCAGCAGTAGATCCTATGGAGGCAGAGGTTCTCGCACCAGAGGGGATATGTGATCAAGTCCTTTGAAAAAGTACCTGACCATCTTCTCCTGCACCACCAACTGCTTGCCAGCCCACATCCAGTAAGCAGAGATGGCTTCCAGATGCACCTCGAGGGTCGTCGACCGAAGCCCTAGCTGAGAAAGGGATCACAGGTAGTCCAAAATACTAGCCAAGGGACAGGAAGAGGAGTCCAACCCCTTGTCCTGACACCTAATGGAGAATCTTTTCCATTTGAAGGCATAGCATTTTCTGGTCAACTCCTTACGGGATTCCTCAACAACGCTGAGGACCTTGTCGGAAAGATCCAAGGCCTGGAACTCTAGCTGCTCAGGAACCAGGCCGTTAAGTGCAGGGACTGAAGGTCCGGATGGAGAACCTTCCCCATGTCTACTGAGATTAGGTCCGGGTGGGCTGGAAGCCGCCTCGGGAGCCTGAAGCTGAGGCTGAGGAGATCTGGGTACCAGAACTGGTGAGGCCAGTCTGGGGCTACCAGCATCACCTGTGCCTTGTCCCTCTTCACCTTGAGAAACACCTTGTGGATCAAGGGAAATGGAGGGAAGGTATAGAAGAGGTCCGGGGTTCACGGCCTCAAGAAGGCATCCCCCTGCAGCAAGGGGGCATGAAACAGCCTTAGCTTTGCATTCTCCCTTGAGGTGAACAGGTCCACCTGATGGGTGCCCCAATGGGAGAACAGTTCTTGCACTACCTCCGGCAGGAGTGACCACTCATGAGATGCAGCGCCTATGCTGCTGAGGGCATCGGCCAGACTGTTGGAGGCTCCTGCCACATGGATGGCTAGGAGATCCATCTGCAGGCTGATCACAAGAGACCAAATGCGGGCAGCCTCCTTGCACAGAGGCCAGGAGTGTGTCCCGCCCTGACGGTTGAGGTAGTACATGGTCGTGGTGTTATCCGTCTGGACCTGAACCACCTGACCCCGTACAAATGGAGCAAAGGCAGTGAGGGCTAGCTGAACCACTCGAAGCTCCAGCAGGTTGATATGGCATTGAGACTCATGAGGGGACCAGAGGCCATGGACCCAGAGATCCCCCAGATGGGCACCCTAACCCATCAGAGAGGCGTCGGTCGTTAGTGTGACCATCGGCTCAGGACGGACAAACAGGATACCCTCCTGCAGATGAACTGAGACAGGCCACCAGTGCAGGCCATCCCACATCTCCTGGGTCACTGTCACAGGCTGGTCCAGAGGACCGGAGCACTTCGACCACTGGCCAGCCAGCCCCCACTGCAGGAGGCGCATATGCCAGCAGGCCCAACAGACCACGCTGGTGCAGGCAGCCATGAGGCCCAGAAGGCACAGGAAGTCCTGGGCAGGGCGCAAGTGCCCAACCAGAAATGATTGGGTAAAGCAGGAAAGGACCTCGGCCCTCTCCGACGGGAGCCGTGCTCTGGCTTGAAGAGAGTCGAGCTCTGCCCCGATGAACTGAATCATCTGCGATGGCACGAGTGCCAATTTGGCCTCATTAATGAGGAGGCCAATCTGAGAGCAGGCCTGGAGGGCCAGATCCCTGGACCGCTCCACCTCCAACCTGGAGGGGGCTGCAATCAGCCAGCCATCCAGGTAAGAGTACACCCGGACTCCTCGGTGCCGCAGGAATGCTGTCACCACTGCCATGCAATTGGTGAAGACCCTGGGAGCCGGAGAGAGGCCAAAGGGCATGGCCCAGAACTCATAAAGAGATCCCTCTGCTCTGAAGTGGAGGAATCGCTGATGAGACAGATGGATTGGGATGTGAAAGAATGTGTCCTGGAGATCCAGAGAGCAGAACCACATGCCTAGTTCCAAGGATGGAATGATCTGAGCCAGAGTAACCATCCTGAAGGTACGCAGCTGTAGGAACTTGTTCAGGTCGTGCAGGTTGAGAATGGGGTGCCAGCCCCCCCCCCGTCCGCTTCCGAACACAAACCCTGGGTCTGGAGGAGGGCCCGCCACCTCGCTGGTCACCTCCTTCTGGAGCAGCAGGGCAATGTCGGCTCAATAAGCCGACAGAGAGGCTGCGGAACCCATTGCCTCTCATGGGCGATGGCTCAATAGGGAGGGAACTGCTCGAACTCCAGAGGCAGACCCCTGTCGACCACTTCTAGCACCCAGCAGTCCATGGTGATAGCGGACCAGGTGGAAAGGAAGTGGTGGAGCCGTCCCCCCGGAGGGGGAACCGGGGAGGAGTGACGGGGCTGGGGGTGACACCCCTCAGCCCATCACTGGGTAGACTTGGAGGAAGGGCCAGCTGAGCAGCCTCCTGGACCCTTCCCTCCAGGCTTCCTACTGGAGGAAGCGGCAGACTTGGCCTTATGGTGCCAAGTGTGATCCTGCTGGCCCTGTTGCTGGTGTTGTTGGGCCGGATGTGCTGCAGAAGCAGAAGAGCTAAAAGGCTTACGCTGCTGCTGGCGGCCTCTGTCCTTCTGGGCAGACATGACTGAGTCCAAGGTGGCACTGGACTTCTCGATCCTCTGGAGATGGCCTCCCCCCCTCGGCCCAAACAAGTCAGTGCCCAGGAAGGGAAAGTCTACCAGCTTGTGCTGGGTGTCTGCCGTGAAGGTGAAGATCCGCAGCCAAGCTCTGCGGTGCATGGCTACTGTGGCCACTACTGACCGGGCACAAGAGTCACCGATGTCCAAAGAACTTTGGAGCTGTTGTTTAGCCACTGTCCTTCCCTGATCCTGCACCTGCTTGACCATCATCTGAAGGTCAGCCAGGAGATGAGGAATCACCTCATCCAGGGAACCCATAAGGGCATGTGAGAAATGTGCCATCAGTGCAGCTGAGCTAGCCTGTTGAAGGCCTAGAGAGGAAGCAGCGTAAACCTTCTGCCCTGAGTAATCCAGCTTTTTGGATTCTTTATTGGGCGGTTTGTCCACGTCCCTAGCATTCTCGGAATACTAGAAAACACTGTCGGTCACCAGCCCCTCCGCAGAGGGGTGTTCCAAGAAACCAGAGAGTGAACCGGTGGGGACCGTGTACTTGTGAGCCATCCTGGCCGAAGGTGCGGGACAAGATGCAGGCTGCTGCCATAACTCCAGGGCCAGGCCAACAATGGCTTCAGCCACAGGGAAGGCCTCCATAGGGGAATCTCCTCGGTCCAGTATCTCCGTGACAGGATACCTGGACCATTTCTGAGTGGGTTCGGACTGCATCCCAGTGGACTCTGAGATGAGCTGAAGTATATCCAAGAATGAGGATGGGCTCTCATCCACCGACTGACCCACTGCAGATTCCAGGTCAATGGGCCTGGAGTACAGGGAGGAGTCGTCATCAGACTCCGAGGAGTCTACAAACAGCTGCTGAGAACCTGAGCCACCCTCCACCTGCCAAGGCTGATCGAGAGTGAGGGTGACTTGACAACCTGTGAGGCAAGCCCTGACCCGACCGAGAATCCCTGGTCGGGGCCCCAGTCTGGTTGAGGAGGCAGTGGTTCTATCACAATGGGCGGAGCAGCCAGTTTCGGCCGAACAACCGGCACCAGGGTCGGCTCCTCGATAACTATGAGGTGTTGCTTCCGTCGCTCTGGTGACAGCCACTTAATTGCCGGAGAAGGCGACGGAGTTGGCTTGTTACCTGTCAACAAAAGTTGCTGCCACATAATGTCCTTGTAGCACCAGCGTAACTTATGTCGGAGCCTATCCTACAAAGAGAATGAGCTGCGATGCCGCTTTCCATGGTGCAGAGACCGAGACCGCTGATGTTGGCAAGACCTACTCAACCTGGAAGAGGACAGAGACCGAGACCTTCGGGGTCACTGAGGGTGGCTCAAAGAGGGGGCGGGGAAACTCGCTCATCCCCTGGTTCAAGGTCCTTTACCAGGGACTTCGGCACAGGAGGCATGGGCAAGTCATCGGTTACCACCGGAGGAACCGGTGAAGAAGGGTTGTCAGCTTCTCCAGTCGACAAACCGTCCACCGGGTCGAGAAAAATCTCAACTGCATCGATGGATGTCTTGGCTGGCTGACCTGACGGGGACACTGTGAAGCCAGTGGCATTAGCCGCAACCACTACTGAAGTCGAGACCCGATGGTCCGGTGAAAGAGATCTCTCCCGTTCCCACAAACGTCAATGGTGGGACTTACCTTTTGGTTCTTTTTTCTTGGACCTACCGGAATGTCCTGAAGGCCCTTCTCCCTTGGTGGAGAGGGACTGGCAAAGCTCCTTAAAAGAAGCAGTGTAGGAGGAGCCCAAGGAGAGCGGGATAAACGCCGCAGCCAAGGAGGAAGAAGAAGTGGCCTGAGCCGCCTCCTCCTCGAGGGTAATCAACTGCTCCAGCTGCTCCGTGGAGCCTGCAGACACGGACACCACCCAACGGGCCTTGGTTGACTTCACTGGTGGATGCCGTTTCTTGGGACACCCAAGTTGCAGTCTGGCAGCGCGGTCCTCTAAAACCAAAGCCGAGAAGGACTTGCACAGATCACAGGCCTGCAGATTGTGGGCAAGACCCAAGCAGTAAATGCACGTGGAGTGTGGATCAATCCGGGACATCTTCTGCCCGCAAGGGCACCGATGGAAACCAGGAGAGGATTTGTCCTTCGCAGTCGGGAGGGAAGATGAAGATTGTAGTCTAGTAAACTTCAAAATAACTTTCAGAAAATCCGAAGAGTTTGAATCCAGGCCTAAAACGCAGAGCGCCAAGGAGGAAACCTGAGCCTCCAAGCGGTAAGTAAGATCTGGCATCATGGGGCAGAGCTGAGGGTTTTACCACCTAGGTGGGTGGGAGGAGCCAGCCTGAAGACCTTCCGGCAAGAATTAAAGCGGCAAGGAACCTGCCAGACAGTGTGGATTGAACAAAATATCCATGTCCCTAGAACTACTGTTACGGTAAATTCTTACATAACTGCAATATCTTACTTCGAGAAGGTTCCTGCAGTAGTTCTTCACATATAGGACTGAATACCAAGCTGTCCAAAAGAAAAGCAAAAACATAAGTGCATCCAGGAGGAGGAGAAGTCCCCATAAGGAATCACGACAGAAGGCCTTGCAAGACTGCAAGACCTAAGCCAGTTCTGCGCCGAGAGGCAATGTCCAGACTGTAATGCTTAGTCAAGGTGTGAACAGACGACCATGTGGCCGCAGCACAGATCTCTGCCATGGACACATTCCTCAAAAAGGCAGTGGAGGGTGCCACGCTATGGGTGGAGTGGCCGTTGACTGCCCCCAGAAGGGACTTTCCATATTTCGTATATGAATTAGCAAGCCATCTAGAGATGATCTGCTTGGAAATAGCCTTGCCCTGGCACTGAGGGGCAAAGGCTACGAACAGTTGGCTAGATTTCCTAACCTCTTTAGTCCTGTTCATATAGTACCTCAGGACCCGGTGCACATCAAGGGTGTGCAGAAGGTGTTCCCCCCATTGGAATACTGTGGATAGTACACTGGTAATTCCACGCTTTGGTTCAAAGTGGTTGCCGAAACTACTTTGCGCAAAAAAGAAGGATTAGTCCGAAGGACTACCCGGTCCTTATAAAAAAATCAAATAAGGTTCTTTACAGACGAAGACCTGTAATTCGGAAACCCTTCTGGCCAAAGTAATTGCGACTAAAAATAAGGTCTTCCAGGAAAGGAAGCGCAAGTCGCAGGAAGAAGCCGGTTCAAACGGGGGCAAGATCAGCTTCTCGATCATGAAATTCAGGTCCCAGGGAGGACAAGGATTCCGGATAGGAGGTTTTAAATGAAGGATGTCTTTCTTTTCTTTTTTTTTTTTATTCAATGTACTTTATTCATTTTTCATGCAGCATACAGGAAAATACCAAGCCGTAGACAAGGAGCTGCAGTATTTTCAATCAACAACTAAAAAAAAAAAAAAAACTATATAAGAACCATTACAGGGTAAATACAGAAAAATAGACATACAACACACCCACCCCCAGAGAAAAACAGAAATAAAAACACAAGTACCCAACCCCCCCCAAGTCTGCGCGCTAACTAACTACTCTTGGATACAATGGAAAAGGGAAACAAAGGACAGACACAGTCAGGAATACTATTCAGGCCCTAAAATATCAGCAGCAACAGTAGTGATAAAAGGGGCTCCCAGGTACCCAAGAACTTGTGAGGCCTATGTCGCAAATATGCGATGTGCTTCTCTAACTGAATGGCTAAGAGGATTTCTCAATACCATTCTATAAGGGTGGGAGGGGAATCTTCCTTCCAGCGCCGAAGCATAACCAGTTTTGCAGCGGCAGCAATTAGAGCCATATGAGCTTTACACATGAGGGGTGTCCCGGGGGAGGGGAAAATTGCCAACAGACCACACTCCGGTGTAAATAAGGAGTCTAATACAAGAAGAGGATCCAGAACTTGATGCATCTCTTTCCAGAAAATTTGGGAGTGAGGACACAGCCACAACATGAGATACAACGAGCCCAGAGCCTGATCACAATGAGGGCAAACGGGAGAGGAAAGGTAACCTAGTCTATGTAATTTGGCCAGGGTGTAATAGATATTATCTAGAATATTAAACTGAATTAGACATAATCTGTCCTGCTTAATATATTTATAAATCGTACCCCAAACTTTTGCCCAGTATTCAGTAACTACTGGAAGGGACAATTCCTGTACCCAACAATAGCATACTGCTTCGGGGAGAGACGGATCTGAAGCCTGAAGTTGTTTGTATATTCTTGATACTGCATGGGGCTCGTCTGCCTCCTGGAAAGTCATGGAAAGGCCATCGGTTGACTGTACAGTCCACCTCTGATTGCTTTTAAAGGCTAACAATGCTGCTTTAATTTGCAAATATTTGAATGTCTTGGGATTTAAGCTGAAAATGAGATGGAAGGACCTGAAAAGGGATTAAGTCATTACCCTGAATAAGATCTGCAAGGGTACACTGCTTAAGCTGGGGTAAAAAAGAGGGTAAAATAGGACGATGCATAATCTGAAAATGACTGTCATTAAAAAGGGGCTGGGCGATTGAAGTGTACCAATTCTCTGATAAATGTCTTTGAAATAGCTGAAAAGCCTTAAGGGACCAGGCTATCGGGGAAGTTTTAAGAGAAGCAGGAAGGTTTTAAATAGACTAAGGCTTGTAAGGAGCTAGCAACACTACGGGCAAGACTATGTTCAATATCCAGCCAAATCGGGACATATTTATTTATTTATTTATTTTTTGTTGACCGGGTAAGTGCACTAGACAAATCCTGCCTATTTTCAGGCATGACCCGGGGGGAAGGGGATACAGATGAACGCCAACTGACCTTGAACCAGATTAAGCTGTTGGTGGTATTTTTCAGTGAATGAGGGAAACTTGACCAGGACACCTGGGAAATCCCCCTATTCTTACAGAGTGTGTGTGCGTGTGTGTGTGGGGGGGGTAGTTAGAAGTTATTTTCATGTTTAAGGTTATTGTATGAATTAATACTTATTTATGTTTTGCATCTACCTTTCTTTCTTATAGTTTTGGGCAATGTACTACTGATTTGTACATATTTTGTTATGATTTTGTTCTGATTTTAATAAAAATTCCCCTACTCTTTTCAATAAGTGCCATGGGATCTTTAACATCCACCTGAACTACCACCAATCCAGGCAGATGGGACCTCGGTTTAACATCTCATCTGAAAGATGGCACCTCAGAAGTGCAGCACCCCTCTCATACTGCACTACACTGTCAGTACTGGGATATTAACCCAAGTGCCAGATGTGGGAACTGAACCCACAGCCCTCCGATCTCCTAGCCTCAGAGGCGAGTGTGCTACCTACTGAGCCACTGACACTGTAAAAAATGGAGGGAGACCAGGATTAGAACTCTGGTCTCCAACACTGCTAGCCGAGCTACTCAATGCCCCAGCCCTCTACACCACGGGAGCAGCTCAGCTGCATCTTTCGTGCTTGGAGTATCTCCTTGAATTCAGTATACCAGCTTATATATATGCTGGGCTCCATAATAAAGGAAGAGAGATCGGAGGGCGAATTCTCCCTTAAATTTGGGTGCTGTTAACTTAAAATACACCCTCCTCACTTGTTTACCCCGCCACAGGAAATTAAAAAATCTTTGGAGCTTCAAGAACCAGGATTTAGGGAGAAATAGGCCCATCATACCAAGCGGGTAAAGAAGTCGTGGCAAAACATTCATTTTAAGAATATTTATACAGCCCCAAAGTGACAATGGGAGAGTGCCCCATCTATCCAGGTCTGATTTCAGAATTTGCACCAGATTAGTCAGGTTAGCTTTAATCATCGAGGAGGTGTTCCTAGTGATCTTAATCCCCAAATATATAAAGGACCTTAGGTTCCCAGGACAGCCCGAGCAAAGTGCAGTTAGCTCTAGTAGTATAATGATTTAATGGAAAAACCTTAGTTTTGGAAAGATTCAGTCTGTATGAGGATACAACAGAGAATCTATCCAATTCCTCAAGAAGAGCAGGAAGGGAAATCTCAAGGTCCTCAACATGCAACAGGAGATTGTCAGCATAGGCTGAGATAACGTATCTCTCCCCTTGGATTGGTATGCCCTTCAAAGAAGGGGAGGATGCCAGTTTATGTATTAAGGGCTCCAGATAACAATTAAAAAGGAGCGGAGAGAGTGGGCAACCCTGGCGGGTGCCTCTTTCAAGAACGAAAGGGTCCAATAGACAACCATTGCACCACACCCGTACCACTAGGGAGGTATATAGAACCTTGAACCATTTAAAAAAAACTATCAGGCATTCTGAAATGTCAGAGGGAAGCAAATAGGAAGCAACAGGAAACAAAATCGAAAGCTTTCTCAGCATCGAGGGATACCAGGACCGAAGGGGACTCAGCATCCCTCGACACAGCCATCAGATGTATTAACTTCCTCATGTGATCAACTGACTTATGCCCCATCATGAAACCGACTTGTTCTCTACCAATAATCCCTGCCATTATCGGAGCTAGATGGTTAGCCAATATTTTAGCAAGAATCTTAACATCTGAGTTAAGAAGTGATATCGGATGGTAACTTCCAGGACATAGTAAGTCCTTGTCTGGTTTGGGGATCAAGGTGATCCATGTCGTCAGAAAACAAGGATCCACTATACCCACATGAAACCAGAGATTGAAGACATTCATCAGGAGAGTGGCCAGTTGAGGAAGACAGCTCTTATACAGGTTATTGGGCAATCCATCTGGCCCTGGAGCTTTATCCAGCGGTAACTGCTTAATGGCCCGCTCCACTTCAACCAAAGTAACCAGAGCCCCGAGGCGCTCTGCTATTTGGGAAGGTAACACAAGAAGATTAACAGAGCCCAAATGCTCTGCAATCTCCTAAAATGACAGCTATTGAATCGACTGAGGAGTAAAGTGTCTCATAGTACTTACCAAAGATAGCAGCGATATCTTGGGAATGGGAGACTATGTCGCCACTTAGGGGAGATCTTAGCCCCGAAATGAATGTTGCCATTTCAACCTGCCTCAGTCTCAGAGCCAGAAGCTTCCCTGCCTTCTCCCGACTCTAGATACTTCAGCTTGGTACGGTGAATGGCCAACTCTGCCTTTTGAGCCATCAGGTCATAATAACTTGTTTGCAGGCGATGGAGCCTTGCCCATTCCTGCACTGGGGATGCACGACTTAGCGTGAATTCCAACTGTCAGATTTCTCCTATCAGTGATTCAAGGGCAAGGCTATTTTTCCAGGCTCAAGTAGCCGATATACATATAAACTCCCCCCAAAGGGCACACTTAAGGGCGGCCCAGACCATGTCGACTCTCTCTACAGACCCCATGTTACTATTAAGAAAATTGGATATAACATCTTGGGTACGTGTCAGACTCAGGGCATCTAAGCACCCGTGTGTTGAGACGCCACATTACATCTCTCCTAATCCCTGGGCCCAACATATCAGACACACCTACTGGTTAATGATCCAACAATACCCTGGGGAAAATGGATGCATCTATAATGCCAGGAAGGCCAAAGAAGATCACCAGCCAAAAATCAATCCAGGCAAAGGTAGCATGTGGGGGAGAATAATAAGTATACTGTCACTCTGAGGGATTGAGGGTCTGCCAGATGTCAGTGATGCCCACCCCAGATATGAGATCTCAGAGGGCCCGCTGTGCTGGTGACAACCCCACTCTTTTACTGTCCGAGCAGTCCATCTCTGTTTGAGGGTGCCAGATTCCAGTCTCCACCCAGAAAAGCCAGGAGGGTCCGAAACTACCAGAGGTAGTAGCCAGGTACAACAGAGGAGAATCTAGATTGGGCCATAATTGATCCTAAAATTATAGGGGAGGACTCTAGGGTACCCTGAACTATGATGTACCACCCCTTCGGATCCCACCATTCCCGATTTTTAACGAAAGGTACAGTCTTAGCAATCAAGATAATGGTACCACTATGTTTAGAAGAGTTACTGGCACCAAAAATTTGACCCACCCAATATCTTTTAAAAAGGGAGATATCATCTCTCAATAAATGGGTCTCCTGCAGACAGGCAATCCCAGTTGGGAGATGTCAGAGATGCTTTAGAATCATAATCTGTTTTTTCTTGTTTTGCACCCCTTTTACATTCCAGTTAACTAAATTATAGGGACCACCCATTCAGACTATCAGTAAAGTAAAAGAAAAAAGGGAAGAGGACATTAAGGCCAATGTGATACCCCACACACTGTTCCCTGATGAGCTCAGCCCCTGAAACCCTAATAACTGAGCGCAGACATAACCCATCCCCATAGCCTTCTGTCGAATAACAATTGGAGTAGCCCAGAAGAAACAAAACAAGCAAAACAAACCCCTTTGTCCCCCTAAAACCCCTCCCCCTTTCCCACATTACCCAAAAAGATACCATTCAACATTATTAAACTCAATACAACTATTTACAATCTTCACTACCTGGTTCTAAACAACCGAACTCCCAATATATCTTGGGGCACGTGAGTATCTCTTTCGCTGCCAAGTAGAGGCCAACCTCTCCTCCCCCCAACAACCCACGACAATGGGGGCATGGATCTTGAACAACATGTATAGAAAAACAATCACCAAAATTATCAAAGTATGAGAAACCGTCCCAAAAATGCCTAGAAATGATTAATCTATAGTATTAAATATAAATGAGGTAATATTGACCTCTTGTGGGCTAACCATGAATTGCAGTCATCATAATGAAATCACTAACCCGAAGAACATTTCTAAGAGAACCCACTTGCAGCTTTTAAACTGAGCTGAGGAAGGGGGAGAAAAAAAAGGAGAAAAAGAAAGAGCAAAATACATGAGCTACCTCCTGCAGCCCACAAATACCTTCCCCAGTCTCTGATAAAAAAGACAATGCTGCAAGGGAGCCAAAGCTACACTCTAGTGAAACGTCTAGTCAGAGATGCACATGATAGGGCTCCATTCAGTCAACCACAAGCAAATGATGCAGTCCCTGCTGTGTACATACTGTATTGTAGCGATGTAAGTAAGAAAAAAAATTGCCATTCTCTCTGATCCAGGATGCCCCCTTAACGTCGAAAACGCCCACCTCGATTGGGAATCACAGTTCCAATTCGGCAGCAGCCCTCCAGCTGCCAGTAACAACGCAGCCCAATGCTTCACTGTCTGTTCAACTAGGGAGATTTAAACCACAAAATGCCTCACTTCCTCACCTAAACAAATCAGGAAATAGGGAACAGAGCTCCGATGAAGCTTGAGTAGGCGAATCCAAGCTGACCCACTTCTCATTGTGCTTCACTTGTAGAGTGGCAGGATAACGCATTCGGAAGGCTTTTCTGGCCACGATGAGCTTCAAAACCATGGGGTGGAATTCTTGCCTCTTCAGGCGAACCGACTTGGAAAAATCCTGAGACAGCCTAAGCTTGAGACCCTCCCACTGGATTTCTTGCACTTCCTTAACCTTCGCAAGTATGTGTTGCTTATCCAAGTAATTGAGGAGCTTAAATACCAGCGGTCGGGGAGGTGAACCAAGTGGTGGAGAGGGGGCACAATGAAAGATGAGCTTTCTCCACCACGTAGATAGTGTTGTTAGGCGAAGTACCGGCAATTCTTTAGCATAATTTTTTTGAACGAAAGAGACAGGGTTGTTGCCTTCTTCCTTCTCCGGTAGCCCAAAAATAATTAAACTGTTGCGCTGGCTGTGCCCCTCTAGGTCCTCCAGCTTGTCTTCCATTTTCCTGAGCCTTTGGTGCAAAGCAGAAGTATTCAGGTCTGCCTTGTCCCTCCATTTCTCTACCGATGATAGCCGAGTTTCAGCGTCTCCGACCCGCATGTTCAGGGAGTCAATATTCGTCTGGATTGGCTGTACATCACCAGAAATAGCAGCAATGGAGTTCTGGAGAGGCTGCATGAACTCCAGGAAGTGCTCCTCAGTAAGCACTGTAGTAGCTGCAGGGAACTTAGGAGTAGTATTAGCTTGAGATTTAGGCCGCTTAGCAGCCTTTTCTTTTATCCGGTGTCTGTGGTGGGGTATGGCGTGGCGGCGCTTTCTGCATGACAACCTCCATATCAATACTGCAATTATCACAATCTGAGGGACTTCTAGAATTAGTTTAGTCAAAATCACCACTTGGAGAGACTGTGAAGGTAAGTCAAATAGTGAATTTAGTCAGAGTTGTCGAGGAGCGAAGGGAAGCAGCAGCCTCCGCCTAGACAGTCATCACGTGACCATGAAGGATGCCTCTCAAACAAGTTTTAGCAACCTTCAGCTGAGCCAAGGTTTTGCCCTCCATCGGAAGGTGGTAGGCCAACACTGCAGAAAGGTGGACCTTAATGGAGGAATAGCTAAGGCCCCCATCGGACAGGTGTGCGAGGTACTCTAGAACCTGGAAAGCCGAGCACGAAAATGGATCCCAGCTCCTTACTTGGGCCCATATCATGAATCTCTTCCACTTCAGAGCGTAAGTAGATTTGGTGAAGGGTTTTCTGGCCTCCACTAGAATATGTGCAACCTGCGAAGATACCCCATAGCGAGAAATTGCTATGCTCACAGGTGCCACGCATGAAGGTGGAGAGACTGAAGGCTCGGATGCACCAGGGTGCCCTGCTCCTGAGTCTGAAGGTCATGGAAAATGGGCAGAGGAACCGGGGGTTCCAGTGTCAATTGTTGCAGAAGAGGGTACCAAATTTGCTGTGGCCAAAGAGGGGCAATCAGGATTGCATGAGCCCCCTCCTGCTGAAGTCTCACCAGAACCTTCTGAATGAGAGGAAAGATGTACAGAAACCTCCCTGTCCATGAAAGAGACAGCATGTCTCACTAAAAAAAGCACCATGCTCGGGAACGAGCAAGCAGAAGATGGGTAGTTTTATGCTGTACGGGGAGGCAAACAGATCTTTCTCTGGCTGACCCCATCGAAGAAAGAGTTCTTCGACTACCTCTGACTTTAGTTCCCACTCGTGAGCCCTGACCACTGATTGACTGAGACTGTCTGCCAGGATGTTGGTGATGCCTGTAACGTGGACTGCTGTCAAGTAAAGGCTGTGCTGAATCGCCCAGTACCACACCCTCATGGCTTCTCTGCAAAGAGAATATGAGCGGGTTCCTCCCTGTTGGTTTAGGTATGAGACAGTGGATACGTTGTCCGTCTGGACTAAAAAAGATCCTGGAACCAGAAGCAAATGGAATGCCTGGAGTGCATAAAAGAACCGCCCTGGTTTCCAGAACACTGATGTGGAGCATCAGCTCCTGGTCGGACCAAGACCCTTGTGTCTTCTGAGTCCCCAGATGGGCTCCCCAGCCCAGATCTGAGGCGTCCGTAATGAGAATCTGGGTTGGAACTCCAGGATGTAAAGAAATTCCCTTTGATAGGTTTGAGAGATCTTGCCACCAGTGAAGATCTCTCTGAAAGCTGTTGCAGTTCATGACTTTTTGATTCATGTCATTCGTCCTCTAATCCCATTGGACTCGAACAGACCATTGGGTGACCCTCACGTGAAGCCTGGCAATGGGAACTGTTGAAATGGCGGCTGCCATCAGTTCCAATAGGCAAAGCACCAAGTGTGCTGGAATCCATCGGGCCTGTGCCACGAGAGTGGCCTGAGAAACTAAGGTCTCAGCCTGATCCGATGGCAGGAAAGCCTTGCCCTGAACTGTATCTAGTACAGCTCCAATGAACTGGAGCCTCTGGGATGGTACTAGCTGGGACTTGGGAAAATTGACCAGTATGCCTAGGTAAGCAAACAAGTTTAGAGTGAAAGAGAGAGACTTTTTCAAGCTGGTAGAAGAGGGTGCTGCGAGGAGCCAGTCATCCAGGTAAGGGAAGACGTAAATGCCCTGATGATGTAAAAACGCTGCCACCACCGCTAGGCATTTGGTGAACACTCTGGTGGCCGAAGAAAGGCCAAAAGGGAGTGCTCTGAATTTGAAAAGCTTCTCCATGAGACAAAATGGAGAAAATGGCAGTGGGCTGGGAGGATGGGAATATGCAGGTAAGCATCCTGCATGTCCAGGAAGCACAGCCATGATTTGGGGTGGAGCAGGGGAAGGAGCCCCTGAAGGGTCAACATACGAAATTTCTTGTACTCATTGAAGATGTTTAAGTTTAAGCCTTGTCACAGGCTGCAGCCTGCACTACCCCAACATGGCTGCATTGTTGTGTGAGGAACTCTATATCAGAGCCTGACAATGTGTACCTCTTGTCCATTCTCTTATCCACAGGAGGTATAGTGTGAGGAGCTTTTAAAATTTTAAAAGTCTGTTTCCCAAAAGATTTATGCAAGGGATTAGACAGTCTCCTAGACTCTGGGATGTCCATCATTTCCACATAGTCAGGCTCCTCTTGATCATCCACAGCTTCCTCCATAGGGAGCTGGAGGGTTTCAGCCACTTTTTTATAAAACACAAAATGAGAAGGGGACTCAGAAAGCCTAGGAGGAGACACTCCCGAAGGTCTGTCTGGGGAGATGTCCAGGTCAATAGGCACATCCAGACTTTCAAATCCACATTCACTCTCCTCATACTCCTCTTCCCCCTCCTCCGGTTCATAATACCTCTAACTCATACTCTTGAACCGTGAACTGCCAACCGGGCGCTTACCCGATGGTGTCAGTTCGTCGGAACCGGGAAAACGACACTGACAATTTTATCGCTGCATTATTTCTTCAGCAGTTGGAGAGGAAAGTTTTGGCTCCACACCAGCTGATTTTCCAGTCCTTTTTGCTGGACCCGGCTCCTTTTGCCCGAGGAAGTCTCGCCCTGGTCAGAGGGCACTCCCTCCGTTCAGTTGGAACCAAACCGGCTGGCCATCCGTTCAGCTGACTTTTTGCCTCCCTTCCTGAGCCTACCAACTCTCTTTTCCAGGGTAGCTGCAGGAAAACTTTTACAAATCTGGCAGTCTGCATTGAGGTGGTCAAACCCAGACAATAACATAGGTGGTGTGGGATCAGCCTTGGCAAAGACTTCCCCACACACTGCAGTGTTGAAACCCAGTGGGCCGGTTTTTCTTTTGGGTTTCAGATATAGTGCCAGTCCTAACCAAACTTACCCGTTTATGGCAATCCACCAGGTAAGACTCTCCTATCGGTTCCCAACCGTGTCACTGGTCATGGAAAAAAACGTAATAAAATCCGTTTTTTTTTTAGAACCGATAAGAACCGGTAACCACACACTAAAAGATAGATTAAGATATTTTAAGCAACTTGATCGGTTCAAACCAAACCGATAAACTGTTTACAAGTTCCACACAGAATAGAAATAAATGTAAAACCTATCTAGTACTTATAATACCACAGACAGAGTCTGAACCGACCAGTTGCGGTTTAAATTCGGTTGAAAAACCGAGAAAAACAATACTTTAACTGACAAAAGAACCAAGGAGAAGGAGAAATCTCCAGAACGACTGTTCGGTGAGGCGGAGTAAAGAATCTAATGGTTTGAGTTTGAAGAACAACAGACAGAGTTTCAACCGAGCTCGAGCTCAGAGTTCCATGCCTGGCATGGAAAGTTAAGTCTTTCACCTCCGGAGCAGTTCAAAGGTTGGGACTCACTGCATATGTGATAATATAGCAAGACTTCATGTTGTTTGAAAACCCTGCTACATTTTCCCCGGAATGTCAGCAAGCCTTATAGAAACTCTGCTGTGCGGCCACTCATTATGTTTATGCTTTATTAAGCTTTATTTTATGCTTTCCTACTGTTGGTGTGTGTAATTCTCATAACAATATTGTTTTTGCTCAACTACTCTGCTCAAAAGTGTTTATTTGGGGTGTTGGTGGGGGAGGTTTATTTGTATGGACTGTGTTACTGTAGCTCTAACTGACCTTCAGGTTACATCCAGGTTGGCACCCTGCCCACAGTTCATAGTTCCAGTTTGCACGTAGATCCACTAATTTTAATAGGTTGAGCAGCTATTTCTACTTGGAATTATCAGGAGCAGCACAGGAACAGATGGAGTGGAGATACAGTGAGTGTAAAATCAGGGGCTTGCACGAGCCGCCACACAGCGTAGTTTCTATAAGGCTTGCACGAGCCGCCACACAGCGTAGTTTCTATAAGGCTTGCACGAGCCGCCACACAGCGTAGTTTCTATAAGGCTTGCACGAGCTGCCACACAGCGTAGTTTCTATAAGGCTTGCATGAGCCGCCACACAGCGTAGTTTCTATAAGGCTTGCACGAGCCGCCACACAGCTAGTTTCTATAAGGCTTGCTGACACTCCAGGGGGATGTAGCAGGGTTTTCTGTTTTCTCTGCAATCTCCATAAACTAACACGAACCACATTGATACAATAGGCTTGCGAAATGGCAAGTCCCCAATACACACCTAAAGGGTAATGTTCTATAGCTTACATACTTTTAAAGAGTTTGCAGAGAGAGCTTGCGAGTTTAATAAGTTTGCAGAGTGTTTAGAAGACTTGCCAGCACTTGGGAGGGTTGTTTTTACATAATTTTGTCCAGCAATATTTATTAATGTTGACATTTTGACCAATACATTTTGGAATTCTCGACAATTTGTGTAGCTTTATTTTGTCGCTGTGGCATTCTGTCCACATCACTATGATCGTGACCAGGGAAAGATGCTTTCAAAAATCATTATTACACCAGGACTTGGGAGGGCGGGAGCAACAATCTACCAGGCAAAGGTGCTATTATTAATGATTATTACAGTGGGCGACTTTGAGATCAGGGAGGGCGGGGTCAATAGTACATCAGGGAATACTAACATGGTAGCAGGATTCAAGCATGCATGGAATAGACACAAGGGGACCACAGTAATGGGGCTGGGGGGAGAAAGGTTGGAGATCGAGTAAAGTCTGTGGTAACACAGTAGATAGGAAATTTAGGGCAGACTAGTTGGACCAAGATGTCCACCAAAAGCAGCTCAACACTCCGAGTGCAATAAGAACTGAGAAATTCAGTATTTCATTTAAAAGAATTTACTCCTTCACAAACGGTTCAATACACACAGCTTGCTTGCTTCTTGTTCAAACAGGTGTGATCACCAACAAACTCCCTCCCCAGCGCTTAGACCAGGAGTGTGGTCTTCCTCAGGGGGCGGAGTGCATTTGTTTAACTCTCCCTTAAGTAGCCAAAAATGCCTTTGTATGGGAGCCCCAATGTTCAAAAGGCAAAGTTAAACAAAATTTCAGTGGCTCTGGGAGGTTTTAAACATTGATCCAAGTTTTTCACATTATGCAATTTAAATGATCAGGAATCAATGGTGACCATTTTGTACATGGTAATCAAGTGAAATAATTATACAATTCATGACAAAACATAACAAAATTGCATAGAAAAATTATTTCACCATTTTGAAACTTAAAGGTTAAGAAATAGGAATTGTGTTTACATTTAAGCTACTTCACCTTCTAGTGTGCTTTTAGCCTGAATTTAATTTTAGCAAACATTGGTTAACATCCTAGTTTTATTACTGGTTAATTCAACAATTCCTTTCATGAATGAGCTAATCAAAATCACAAATACTAAATGCATACAATTCTAGTGTTATATAAGCAAGATGCATAAACCAGTTAGCCAAACATTATTATACTCTTCTCAAGCCACTAAAGCATAAAGACTTTCAATTGTGCCCATGATTCCACGACCTAGTAATTCATTTTGTGTCAATTCATGACTTTATGTTTAACATGTCCTTGGGCTCAGACAGCATATTAAATCAGTCATATGCTATACAGAAAAGTGGGGAAGGGGTTGGTTTGGCATCATACTTAAGAAATGGTCAATTTCCTTCAGTCCATAGAGTGGAAAGAATACATAGCCAGTGATCACTCCCCCCAACTTTCTGTTCCATTCTTTTAGGGGGCTCTACCATCCACAGCATAATTTCTCCAGACTGGAACTAAAAAGAGAGAAGAGAAAACAACATTGGTAAACATCAATATGCTGAAGTATTAACATTCTGGTCCTTCTGTTTTCTCCTTTTCAGAAATGGTTTTAAATCCCATTCCGTGTTTAATCATGTTTAATCCATTGGGTTGAACACTATTAAATGTGAAGATCCAATAACTTTCACGCTGCAAGAGCTTATTGAGTTTGTCACTCCCTCGTGGACTTCTCTCCACCTATTCAATGGCCATGAATTTATAAGTCCCTTCTGGTTTGCTCTCATGTTTCTCCATGTAGCACCTAGCTAATGGTTTTTGTAATAAACCTGTTCTTATGTTTCAGATATGATCACGTATGCGTTGTTTAACTGGTCTGCTGGTTCTACCTACATAGAGCAAGTCACATGGGCACCAGAGGGAATGCACTACATAGGTAGAAATGTTCTGATTTCCACTTTTTCATTGTAACCCTCAAGGTCCAACTCTTTTCCTTGACAACAGAATTCACAGATGTTACATCTGCCACATCTACAGTATACATGCCCTTGGGGAGGGGGGAACCATGTTCTCTTGGTTTCTACGTGTTTTGCATATCTGCTTCTCACCAGTTTATCTTTCAGACTCTTAGCTCTGGAGAAAGTTATTCTATGGCTTTCATTCAGTTCTTCAGCTAAGATGGGATCATTTAGAAGTACAGACCAAAACTTCCTGATAACTACTCCAGTCTCCCCTGCCTGGTTACTGAACTGCATCACAAATGTGACAGGTTGTTAATTTAATGGTTCAGCATGTCTCTTTGGGTGTAAGCAGATTTTGTTTGTCTTCACATTTTGCCTTTTCTTTAGCTCCTAAAGTGGATATATATTTTTTTTTTGCAGCCCCTTCTTTAAAATCTGAGCATCATTTCAGATACTTGTGACAAGAAATCCGTTTCCCCTTGAATAATTCCTCCTTAACCTTAGAAACTGTCCACAGGGAGTGGGGTTTACCAGGGAGCATCGGTGAGTACTGTCAGCCCTTAATAGATTATTTGTAGCAGTTTCTTTCCTACAAGTCTTGGACTGAATTCTGTTGTTCTCATCTACAAAAAGGGTCAAATCTAGAAAGTTTATTTCCTTCCTATTGTAAGTGTAGCTGTGCCATCGAGGCACAGCTCAGGAATCATAGGAAAACTAGGAGTAGTTGTAAAATTCACAAGAGTTTTATTATTAATAACAGTAAAATAAAAATAAAATTGCTCAGAACAAACAGGTTACTCACCTGTAACAGTAGTTCTAGGAGTGGTATATGTTATTCATCCACACTATCTGCCACTTTAAGTTGGGCCGGAAGGTCTTCAAGCTGGCTCCTCCCACCCACCCGGGTGGTAAAACCCTCGTCTCCGCCCCATGATGCCAGATCTTGCCCGCTGGAAACCAGGTGTGTGCGTCGAAGCCGGGGAGGTCGGATGGGTTCGTGTGGATGAACAACATATACCCACTCCTAGAACTACTGTTATAGGTGAGCAATCTGTTTTTCTAGGGACAATGCTATGTTGTTCAATCCACACTGTCTGACAGACTCCTAGCAATTCTCCAGGAGGAGGGAGGCAATGCACACACACTCTACTTAGGGAACAGGGACTGGAGAACTGAGGCCCCAAAACCAGCATCCCAGCATGACTCATGGTCGATGTGGTAATGGGAAATGAAGGTCTGTGCTGACTTCCAGGTGGCAGCCCTGCAGATTTCCTGGATAGGAACATCCCTAGAAGCAGCCACTGAGGCAGCAGTACGATGGGTGGAATGAGCCCTAAACCCTACGGGAGGTTCCATACCCACCAACCTATAGAACAGATCAATGCAGGAAGTGATCCACCTGCCAATCATCTGCTTAGCTGCAGGTCAGCCAGATGCAGCTTCAGCACAGGTGAGAAAGAGTTGGCGAATCTCTCCCCGAACGTCCACTATATGCTCTTTGTAGTAGATGAGCGCTCTTCTCACATCCAAAGTATGGAGCCTGTACTCTGCCTCCGAGGTGCAATTAGGGTAGAACACCGGCAGAGTCAACACCTGGTTCAGGTGAAACTCCGACACCACCTTCAGAAGAAATTTTGGGTGGAGGCACAGGACAACCTTGTCTCTGTGGAAGACCAGGTAGGGAGATTCAATGGAAAGCACATGGACCTCCCCAATCCTTTTGGCTAATGTCATAGCCACCAAGAAGGCAGTCTTTCATGACAGGTGAGAGATCTCACACCTGTGCATCTGTTTGAATGGCTTGCCCATGAGCTTGGCAAGTACCAGCAGTTATTCTCACGGAGGTGGTGGTTCATGCACTGGAGGGAATATGTGATCTAGGCCCTTGAAAAAAGCACCAGACCCCCTTCTCCTGTGCTGACTGCTTCCTGTCCCATGCCTGGTAAGCAGAGATGGCTGCCAGGTGCACCTTCAGAGTCACCGACCAAAGTCTTTGCTAGGAAAGGGACCACAGGTAGTCCAGAATGCTAGCCAGTGGGCAGGACGAGGGGTCCAACCCGACACCAGATGGAGACTCTCTTCCTCTTGAAAGCATAGAATTTCCTGCTCGACTCCTTACAGGAAGCCTCAGTGACATTGATGACCTCGTTAGAAAGACCAAAGGCATGAAACTCTAGCCTCTCAGGAATCAGGCCGTGAGGTGCAGGGATTGAAGGTCCGGATGGGATACCTTCCCCTGACTGATGGAGAGCAGGTCCAGGCAGACTAGAAGCCACCTTGGGAGCCTGGAGTTGAGACTGAGGAGATCTGGCTACCAAAACTGGTAGGGTCAGTCTGAGGCTACCAGGATCACATGTGCCTTGTCCCTCCTGACCTTGAGGAGCACCTTGTGGATCAAAGGCAGAGGAGGGAAGGCGTAGAAGAGGCCTGAGGTCCACGGCCTGGAGAAGACATCCCCCTACAGCAAGCCCTGCTGAGGGGGGGCAGGCATTTTACAGCCTCAGCTTGGTGTTCTCCCTGGAGGTAAAGAGGTCCACTTGAGGTGTGCCCCAGTGGGAAAACAGGTCTTGAACTACCTCCGACAGGAGAGACCACTCGTGAGATGCATCGCCTATCCAGCTGAGGGCACTGGCCAGACTGTTCGAGGCTCCTGCCACATGAATGGCAAGAAGATCCACCTCCAGGCTGAGCAGAAGAGACCAAATGCAGAGAGATTCCTTGCACAAGGCAAGAAGTGTGTCTCGCCCAGTCTACTGAGATAGTACATGGTCATGGTGTTGTCCATCTGGACCTGGACCATTTGACCCCAAACAAATAGAGCAAAGGTGGTCAGTACTAGCCTGACCACTCAGAGCTCCAGCAGGTTTATGTGGCATCGGGACTCCTGAGGGGACCAGAGTTTGTGGGCTCTGTGCTCCCCCAGATGAGCACCCCAACCCATCAGAGAGACATCAGTCGTCAGGATGACTGTCGGCTTGGGGCGGACAAATGGGATTCCCTCCAGCATATGAGCTGTGATTAGCCACCACTGCAGGAAGTCCCACATCTCCTGGGTCATAGCGATGGGCTGGTCTAGAAGACCTGAGCACTTTGACCACTGGCTGGCTAGTCCCCACTATAGAGGGTGCATAAGGCAGCGGGCCCAATGGACCACACTGGCGCAAGCCACCATGAGACCCAAAAGGCGCAGGAAGTCCCAGGAAAGGTGCAATTGCACAACCAGAAATGACTAGGCAAAGGAGGAAAGGACCTCAGCCCTGTCTGCTGGGAGCTGGGCTCTGGCTTGGAGAGTTCCGCCCCGATGAACTGAATCACCTCCAAGGGCACGAGTTCTGACATGGCATCATTGATGAGGAGGCCAAGTTGAGAGCAAGCCTGGAGGGCCAGATCCCTGGACTGCTCTGCCTCCTGCCTGGAGGGGCCTGCTATCACCCAGTCATCCAGGTAAGAGCAGACTCAGACCCCTTGCACCACAGGAATGCTACCACCACTGCAATGCTTTTGGTGAAGACCCAGGGAACTGATGAGAGGCAGAAGAGAATAGCTCAGAACTCATAGAGGGTTCTTTCTCTGCCTGAAAGTGGAGGAACCACTGATGAGACGGACAGATTGGAACATGAAAGAACGCCTCCTGGAGGTCCAGAGAGCAGAACCACATGCCCTGCTCCAGGGGTGGTATTATCTGGGCCAGGGTTACCATCCGAAAAGAGTGCAGCCTTAGGAACTTGTTCAGATCATGCAGATTGAGAATGGGGCGCCAGACCACCATCTGTTTTGGAACCAGAAAGTACCTGGAAACAAACCCTGGGCATGGAGGAGGATCCGCTACCTTGCTGACTACCCCATTGTGGAAGAGCTGGTTGATGTAATCTCGGAGAGCTGACTGGGAGGCTGCAGACCCGGAAGCCCCCCATGGGGTGCAGGCTCAAAAGCAAGGGACCTGATTGAACTCCAAAAGCAGACCCCTGCCGACCACTTCCAGCACCCAGCAGTCCATGGTGATAGCAGACCAGCTGGAAAGGAAGTGGCAGAGCTGGCACCCCATGGGGGGACCCAAAGGAGGTGTAACAGGGTTGGAGCGGCACCCTGCAACCCCTCACTGGGCAGGCTTGGAGGAGGAGGGAACCGGCCAAGGAGCCAATGGGGCCCTTTCCTCCGGGCTTTCTGACCGAGGAAGCGATGGACTTGGCTAAAGGGCACCAAGCTTGAGCCTGCTGGGCAGGTCTTCCAGCAGGAGCAGAGGGACGAAAGGGCTTACACTGCTGATGGTGGCCTTTGTCCTTCTGTGATTTTTCAATGTACTGGAGGTGGCCCTTTACACCGGGCCTGAACAGGTCGGTGCCCAGAAAGGAAACATCTGTGAGTTTATGTTGGGTGTCTGTCATGAAGGTCAAGATCCGTAACCAAGCCCTGCAGTGCATGGCCACTGCAGCCGCTATTGAATGGGCACAAGAGTCTCCAATGTCCAGAACCATCTGGGGCTGCTGCTTTGCCACTGACCTTCCCTGATTCCGGACCTCCTTGACCGTAGTGTGGAAGTTGGCCAGGAGATGAGGGACCACCTCATCCATGGAGCCCAACAGGGTGTGAGAGAAGTGTGCCATCACAACAGCCGAGCTGGCCTGGTAAAGGTCCAAAGAGACAGCAGCGTACACCCTTTTTCCTGAATAGTCCACTTTCTTGGACTCCTTATCTGGGGACTTGTCCATGTCCCTTGTGTTGCCCAAATGCCTGAAGTTATAGTCTGCCATCAACCCCTTGGCCTAGGGGTGCTTCGAGAAGCCGAGGAGAGAGCCAGAAGGAACCACATACTTGTGGGCCATCCTGACCAGTGGTGCTGGGCAGGATGCTGGGCACTGCCAGAGTTCTAATGCCAGGCCCACAATGACCTCAGCTACTGGGAAGGCCTCCATTTAGGAGTCCCCCCTTGTCCAGAATCTCCGTAAGGGGATATCTGACCTGTTTATGCACAGGTTCAATCGGCATCCCATTGGACTCTGAGATGAGCCGAAGAATACAGAGGAACAAGGTGGAGCTCTTGTCCACAGAAAGACCCTCCCAAGGACTCCAGGTCAACTGGATGGGAATGCAACAAGGAGTCTTCAGACTCCGAAAAGTCCACATAGAGCTGGTGACCACCTGAGCCACTCCATTCGCTGAGGGCAATCTGGAGTGAAATTGACCAACAACCGATGGGGCAAACCATAAGCTGGCTGAGAATCCTTGGTTGCCACCCCATTCTTCAGCTGAGGAGGAGGTGTGTCCACCACAATGGGTGGAGCAGCCGGATTTGGCAGTCATTGGACTGGGTCCTCGACTGGGGAACTGGCAGTGGGAGTCTGCTTTGGCTGTTCCAGTGACAGCCACTTAACTGCCGGTGTGGAAGCTGGTGTCGGCTTGCTGCCAGCCAAAAGGAGCAGTTGCCACATTAGATCTTCACAGCACCGACACAACTTGTGCTGGAGCATCTCCTCAGCCGAGGATGAGGAAGAACAGCAGCGGCGCCACATTCCACAATGTCAGGACCGAGACCGCCAGCATCGATGGGATTTCCCCAAAGTGGAGGAGGATTGAGACCGAGATCTCGATTTTCGACGGTGCCGGCAGCAGGCCGAGGAAAGAGTGGAGAAAACTCGCTGACCTTCCAGTTCAGGGTCCTGGGCCAAGGACTTCGGCTCAATGGTCTGAGGCAAGTCCTCGGAAGGCACTGGTGTCTGATAGAGAGTTGTCAGCCTCCTCGGTCAACAACCTGTCAGTGGGCTCGAGAAAAATCTTGGCTGCGTTGACGGGCATCTCAGCCAACTGGTCTGACAGGGACAACGTAAAACCAGCGGCCCGGACTGCAACTTCAGCCGAAGTTGGAAGCCGACGGTCTGGAGAATGAGATCTCTCCCACTCCCAAGAGTGTCAACGATGGGTCTTACCCTTTTTCAGATCCTTCTTCCTGGACCGAGGGGTGTGAGACCCAGAAGGACTCTCTCCTTTGGTCAGGAGGGACTGGCACAGCTCCCAAAAGGAAGCCGTGTTAGAAGAGCCCAGTTGGAGTGGAATAAAGGCAAAAGCTGAAGAGGAGCTTGCCACAGCCTGGGCTGCCTCCTCCTCCTCGAGGGCTGTGAGCTGCTGAAGCTGTTCAGCACAGCCCGCTGCCATGGACACCTCCCAATGGGCCTCCTTCAACTGGACCTGTGGGGGCAGTTTCTACGGTTGCCCCAGCTGGAGTCGGGCAGTGCGGTCTTCAAGCACCAGAGAAAAGAAAATACAGCCATCACAAGCCTGCGGACTGTAGTCATGCCCAAGGCAGTAAGCGCATGTGTTATGTGGATCAGTGCAAGACATGTTCTGCCCGCAAGTGCACCACCGGAACCTGGGAACAGACTTGTCTTCCATCACAGCCATGAGAGAAGAAGAAGAAGACTGAACTTAAATGAGTTTAAGAGTAAGTTTTGGGGGAAAATCTGAAGATTTAAGATCCAGGGCCTGCAAAGCGCAAGAGCTCTAAGGAGGGAACCTGAGCTTCCAAGTGGTAAGGAAGATCTGGCGTCATGGCGGAGCCAAGGGTTTTACCACCTGGATGGCTGGGAGCAGCCAGCTTGAAGACCTTCCGGCCCATCTTAAAGTGGCAAGGTACCAGCCAGATAGTGTGGATTGAACAACATACCCATGTCCCTAGAAAACTATTTACAATAGCAGTAGAAACATAAACAGAGTCCTTCTTAGTTTTTCTTCTCAACTTCTAATCTCAGTATCTGTCTCTTTCTTGTAAACCACTGTAGCACATTTTTATAAGTCTGTGCAGGAGCTTTTTAAGAAAACAGCATGCTTCTCGCACAGTGTTCTTGTAAGTTTCCAATGTTTCTTGTCAGTTTCAGCAGGTGCAGCAAAAAGTACATTGTGACCCATAACTGTTCTCTTGCTTACATCTTCTGCAAAAGACTTAAAAGTTTCATCTCATATTAACCCCTTGAGTTCCAAATAGCCTTGCAATAATTTCAACAGTAAAACTAAACACAATTTTAAACAAACGGCTCTAGTATCAGTTACACATCCACAAAATGATTTACATATATTTTTATACCTGAAGATATGCAAGGGAGGAGAAAATACAAAACAGCAAGTGAAGGTAGAGAGATAGCAAGAGGCAGAGAACTGCAAGACCATCGGGGTGATCAAGTCCTAGGTCTCATGAGAAAATTTGGCTGCACACCAGACAGAGAAGGAGAGAATAGAACAGATCCCTACATTTACTGTTCCTCCACAACAACTGGGAAGGGCCATATTCAACCCTTTCACAAGGTGAATTTCAGGTTTAAATTATTTTCCTCACTGAGTCATTTCATAAAGAAGTCAATTTCATCCTCTGGTCCCTGCCATACACAAAGTATGTCATTAATCAATCAATCCGTCCCACCTTTTAATGATGTTAAGGTAGGGATTCACATTTTCAGAAAAAAAAATGCATCTCTTTTCCCAGTTGCCCAGGAAAAGATTGGTGTAACTGGGGCCCATTGCTGCCACCATGGCAGTTTCCTCCAGCTATAAATATATTTCATTATTAAACTCAAAATAAATATGAGTTAAAACAAAATCCAAGGCTGCTAGGATGAATTAAATGGGGAAACTGGAGTTAGTAGGTTTACTGTGGAAAAATTCAGAACATGCCCGTATGCCATCATGGTGCCTGGTGCTAGCATACAAGGACTCAACATCTATACACTACCAAATATCGTCATTCCCACATGTTAGGTTTGAGTTTATTCTAAGACATCCATAGTATCATGGAGGTAGGATTCTATATCAGTTAAGCATTTAAAAAAAAAAAAAACAGACTAAAATCAATGAACTGATTTAAATTGCCTGTCAAAGAACCCACCCCCAAGATAATCGGACATCCTGGAGGATTTTGTTATCTATTATGAGCTTTAGGGAAGGTGCACAGTGTTGGTAAAGTGGGGGTATCATTGAAAATAAATTTAAGTTCTCAGATATAAAGCCAGCAGTTCTTTCCCATTCAAGAAGATTAAGGAGATCTTTTTGTAGGAGTCAGTTGGATTGGTTGCACGTTTTTTGTATGTATTTATATCCCCCAGTAACTCCTGCACACCTCCCATAATCCTCACAGTCCATGACTACCATATTTCTGCCTTTATCTGCCTGCGTTATTATTACCTTGGCTTCTGATCATTCTTTCATGGCATTTGATTCCTGTAGCAATAGATTACTTCTACTATTTTGTTTATACATAGACAGTGTCGGCAGACAATGGTCTATGGCCCACCCAGTCTGCCCATTTGAGCATGTAAGTTCAGTTTATGTTTTCCTAGAAGTCTGTTGCCCCTTACCCCTGACCTCCAGAATTCCTTTATGTCTATCCCATGCATTCTTAAATCCCGTGATTGTTTCAGCCCCCACCACTTCCTCTGGCAGGGTGTTCCACTTGTCCACCACCCATTCTGTGAAAATATTCTTCCTCATGTTTCCTCTGAATCGTCCTCCCTCCAACTTCATCCCATGCCCTCTAGTCCTGGAACATCTTTTTCTCTTAAAATAGTGTATTTCTGCACCCTGTTCCTCCCTGTAAGATACTTGTATGTCTCTATCATATTCCCTCTCTCCCTCCTCTCCTCCAGGGAGTACATGTTCAGTTCCTTCAACCTGTCTTCATAGGACTTGTGGTGCAATCCATGCACCATCTTTGTTGCCCTCCTCTGAACCTTCTCTACCCTGTCTATGTCCTTCGTAGGTATGGTCTCCAGAACTGTACACTGTACTCCAGGTGGGGCCTCACTAGTGTCTTGTATAGCAGAATTATGACTTCCCTTTTCCTGCTGGTGATGCCCCTGCCTTTACATCCCAGCATCCTATTTGCTTTACCTGCTGCCTTGTCACACTGTTTCCCTACCTTGAGGTCATCAGAGATGATAACCCCAAGATCTCTTTCCTGCTTGGTGCATGCTATATCCTCACCTCACAACTGATATATTGTGCCAGGGTTTTTGTGCCCCATATGCATTATCTTGCACTTCTTTGCATTGAATTTCAACTGCCAAACCTCTGACCATTCTTCAAGTTTCTGAAGGTCCCTTCTCATTCTGTCTACACCCTCTGGTGTGTCTACTCTGTTACAAGTCATCAGTGAACAGTGAAATTCTGCCTTTTAGGTCCTGCGCAATGTCACTGATGAAGATGTTGAATAGGACCGTTCCCAGCACTGATCCCTGTGGTACCTCACTGGTCACCCTTCCCTCTGTGGAGTGACAGCCATTTACCACCACCCTCTGTGTCCTGCCACCCAGCCAGTTACCTACCCACCACACTACTGTCCAGCCCATACCCATATTCCCCAGCTTGTGTAATAGTCTTCTATGTGGCACAGTGTCAAAGGCCTTGCTGAAGTCCAGATAGGCCATGTCCACTGCCCTCCCCTGATCCACCTCCCTAGTCACCCAGTCAAAAAATTCAATGAGGTTGGTCTGACATGAGCTCCCCCTGGTGAAACCATACTGCCTTGGGTCCAGTAGTCCATTGACAACCAGATGTTCCACCAATCTCTCCTTCATTAGTGCTTCCATGATCTTCCCCACTACCGAGGTGAGGCTGACTGGTCTGTAGTTACCTGCTTCCTCTTTGTTCCCACTGTTGTATAAGGGGACTACATCTGCTGTCTTCCAGTCTTTGAGTATCTCCCCTATTTCCAGTGATCGGCTAAACAGGATAGCCAGAGGTTCAGCCACCACCTCTCTTAGTTCTTTAAGGACCCTGGGGTGCACCTCATCTGGCCGCATTGCTTTATCAACTTTTATTACTTCCAGTTCCTTCAGGACCTTTTCTGGTGTAAAGGGACTTGTGTCCATTTCTGCACCATTCTCACTCCTTGTACTCCCCCTTCAGACCCATTACCCTCCTCTTCCTCAGTAAAGACTGAGCAGAAATGCCTGTTCAATATGTCAGCTTTACTGTTGTCATCCTCCATGCAGCCCCCATCCTCCCCCTTCAGTCTCACTATCCCTTCATTTGTCTTTCTTTTTTCACTTATGTACCTGTTCTGTAATGCCTTATGCACTTCCCTAGGAACCACAGTCTCAAAAATCATAGTATTGGTAGTGTTCGGACAGAACAAAGACGATACTTTAAAACAGTTTTTCCTCTTTCTCTGCTGAGTTTGTCCTGCATAATCAATTCGGTTTCAATTTCAGTGTTTGTCACTAGTTTGTCTTCCTCTAGCAAACTTTCTAGTATATGTAAGTCCACATACATGTCTGTTTCTACTGGTTCTCCCTTGTCTAACAATTCAGTTTTACATGGTGCTTCACTTAATTCAATAAGGAGATTAACCATGTTCATATCAACATTAGCATCAAGGTCTCCAGCATCTCCAAAATTAGCATCCCCCTTCCCCAAAGCAGATGCCACATCAAAACCCATTGCAGCACGTCTCAGTTTAGTGCAGTATTCTCTCAGTCTAAGCTTTCAAAAGAACTTAAATAAGTACACTTAAATTTTAAATCTGTCAGTCTCTTGAGGGGACAAAGTTCAGGCCTTACTATAAAAGCTGCACCTGATTGTCAGATAAAGCTACCATAGATTCAAAACTGTCAGGGTTTCTTGGTGCTGCTCCTTAGTTCCCCGTATAGCCCTTCCTTTTCTCCCCCTCCTCTGTTTTTTGGAGTCTTTTTGGTTTTATTCATTTTGGTGCTCGATTCCTGTACTTGATTGGAAATAGTTTCCTTATCAGCTGCAGCCTTAGTGCTGCTTTCTCCTCTTCTAGTAGTGTCTCCGTCTGCCTGAATAGTTACTCCTCTCTTGGTCCATGAGCGCCCTCTGCTGTAGGTATGTGCTGATCGTGGCCAGGACAAAATGTTTCCCAGCCTGTAATCATTAGTGTCCCTTTCTAGCTTAGACTGCTTTTTCTTTATTAACTTAACGGGCCCCCTGTTAGACACGGTTATTTAGTCTGTTCCTGTATGTATCTGACTGTGTTTACTTATTCCAGTTTTAGTTTTCACTGTATTTTTTGCATTCCTTTGTTTAAAGACCAAATGTACCCAAATGTTCTCATTCTAATTCTATTGCCTTGTTTACCTTTAAGTTTTTGTAATGTTGTGTACATGCCGGTCTGCTATAAAATTTGGAGTTTTATCCACAAGACGCTTTGACTATGCTGTGCAGGTTCTTATATTTAGTTTTTTCCTTGTTTACCTCAATCCTTTGTATAATCACCTACTTCTTCTAAATGTACTAAAGTGGAACCTATGTAAAGAGCTCTGAGCTCAAATGGTTAATCCGAGACCAGAAATTAAAGTAATAAATAAAATCTTGTTCACGTCTTTCTAATTTTTGCTTTAGTTTCTCTGCTAGAGCTTTAAGAAAAAAGGTTTGTCTCCCCATACAATGCACAGGGGTAATGCCAAACCTCACCCAACAACTAACACACCAAAATCTGGCCAATGGAAAATCACGTAGACAAATGCTCACAGCCTGGGAAATAAGATCCCAGACCTGCAGGCAATAATGTCAGAGGCTAAACTGGACATAGTAGCAATTAGTGAGACGTGGTTTACCAGTAACAATACCTGGCTATGTATTGTTCAGAAGAGACCGAGGTGCAAAAAGGGGGGGAGGAGTGGCCCTGTATGTCAATGAAAATATCAAAGCTACAGTAATTCAGAATACACATAAGGAGCCAGAAGAACTGTGGGTCACCCTGGAAACAGGAAATGGGACAGCCATAAGAACTGGGGTTGTCTACAGGCCCCCAGACCAAGGGGAGGACACAGACACATTACTGTTAGAAGATATACAAAACATGACAGCTAAAGGGGAGGTTCTGATAATGGGAGACTTCAACATGCCGGATACAGATTGGTCAATACCAGCAGGAACATCTGCCAGAACTAGACACATAGTGGATTCCCTGCAGGGCGAGGGCCACAAACAACTGGTACAGCAACCCACAAGAGACAGGGCTATCCTAGATCTAGTACTGACTAACAAGGAAGGGATCACAGATCTCCAGGTAGAAGATCACCTGGGGGCCAGTGACCATCACATGGTATGGTTCAATTTGGCTACTACATCCAAATTATCCCATTCCAAGGCAAAAATATGAGACTTCAGAGGAGCTGACTTTGATAAGATGGGCAACAGAGTTAAACTAGCCCTGGCAAAAAGAAACACAGGTGAGGGGGTACAGGCAAAGTGGGCAAGCATTAAGGATGCAATACTTGAAGCAACATCCCATTGTGTTAGACAGAAATGGAAGTGCAAAAGAAGAAGGAAACCACTTTGGTTCTCAAATACAGTAGCAGAAAAGGTCAGAGCCAAAAGGCTGGCCTTCAGGAAATAAAAGGGGATGAAGATAGGGAAGCATACCAAACTGCCCTAAGGGAAGCAGGGAAGGCAGTAAGGCAGGCAAAGTCCCAAACTGAGGAAACACTAGCATGAACAGCAAAAGAAGGTGACAAGACTTTCTATAGACACATTAGTGAAAGGAGAAAGTCCAGAGTGGGTATTGCTAAGCTCAATGGAGAAAAGGGAGCATGCGAGGAGGAGGACCCTGTAAAGGCATCTATCCTAAATAGATACTTTTGCTCAGTATTCACTGAAGAGAAGGTATGGCAGGGCCCACAGCTCAGCATCATGGACACGGTGGGGAGGGAGATGAGCACTAGTCCCTTCACAAAAGAAAGGGTCCTACAAGAGCTTGCGAAGCTCAGGGTGGATAAGGCAATGGGACCTGATGGCATACATCCCAGGGTACTTAAGAAGCTAAAGGTGGAACTAGCAGAGCCAATAGCAGAACTGCTTAGTGAGTCTCTGAGCACAGGAGAGGTCCCAGAAGACTGGAGAAGGGCTCATGTGATCCCGCTCCAGAAGAGTGGTAGCAGGGAGGAGGTAGGGAACTACAGACCAGTCAGTCTTACCTCAGTAGTGGGCAAGATTATGAAGCCACTCCTTAAGGAAAGGGTAGTGCAACACCTGGAATCCATAGGGGCACAGGATCCAAGACAGCATGGGTTTACAAAAGGAAGGTCCTGTCAAACTAATCTCATAGATTTCTTTGACTAGGTAACCAGAGTGGTGGACCAAGGGTGAGCAGTTGATGTTGTCTACCTTGACTTCAGCAAAGCTTTTGACACTGTTCCACATAGAAGATTGATAAATAAGCTGGATAGGCTCGGGGTGGGTCAGAAGTTGGTCAACTGGGTGGCAAACTTATTGATGGGCAGAAAACACAGAGTGGTGGTAAATGGTATACAGTCAGAAGAGATGCAAGTCACAAGTGGGGTACCTCAGGGATCAGTCCTGGGGCCAGTCCTCTTCAACATCTTCATTAGTGACCTTGCAGATGCACTAGAGGGCAAGGCTAGTCTGTCTGCAGATGACACCAAGATCTGCAACAGAGTAGATGATCCAGATGGGGTGGGCAGAATGAGAAGAGATCCGGATAAACTAGCAAAATGGTCAGAAGAGTGGCAACTGGGATTTAATGCAAAAGTGCAAAATCATGCACATAGGGAAGAGAAACCCTGAAGCCACCTATAGGCTGGGAGGGGAGTTGCTAGCAGTCACAAAGGAAGAAAGAGACTTGGGCATCATCATCAATGATGACCTATAATCATCCAAGCAGACCTCTAAAGCAGTAGGTAAGGCTAGGGGGGTGTTAGGGTGTATTAGTAGGGGTATCACAAGTCGTAAGAGGGAGGTAATAATCCCTCTTTACAAGACACTGGTTAGGCCCCATCTGGAGTACTGCATGCAGTATTGAGGCCACACCTTCACAAGAACATTAACTAGATTGAGGCAGTCCAGAGAAGGGCAACCAAATGGTGCAGGGACTGCATCAGAAGACATATGAGGACAGATTAACAGAGCTCAATATGTATACCCTTGAGCAAAGGAGGGAGAGAGGTGATATGATCGAGGCATTCAAACACCTTAAGGGCATAAACAAGGTGAAAGAGTCTAACATGTTTAAATATAAGAAAAATAGCAGGACAACAGGACACAGCATGAGAATAGAGGGAGGCCGATTAAGGGGGAATGTGAGGAAATTCATTTTCATTTTCATAGAAAGGGTAGTGGATGCATGGAATGGCTTACCACAAGAAGTGGTGGCTATGAATATAGTGCAGGGCTTCAAACAGGCATGGGATAGGCATAAGGGAGCAATACAAATGACTATGAATAGATAGGCCACTGATAGAGCAAAGGTCGATGACACATTTATAAGGTAGAAAAGAAATGGGCAGACTGGATGGGCCTTGCGGTCCTTATCTGCTGTCAACTTCTATGTTTCTATGTAAATTCAGGATGAGTATTCACTTTATTCAGTTCCCCCCTGATTTTTTCAATTTCATCCCTTACTTCAAAATACTTTTCATTATCCTCTGTAATTATAAGTTCTATAAAGGTCTGTGAGCATAGGGCTGCTGCCTTCACCCAATCTAAGTGTCTATTAAAGTTCTCCAATCCACAGGATGGTAGTTTATTCAAGCGTAACCCTCAGGGAGCTTGGGACCTCTCTAAACATGTCTCGAGGCTTATTATGTTATAAGTGATGTTCAATTCATTTATACTCTGTTTCTCCAGGGAGCTAAACATTTTCTTTAAAGTTTGAGTTTCGGTTTGCTCACCTGGTGCACGTGTTAATGAAGATGCCTCTCCCTCCACTCCTCTGAGTTTTCCTCTGGCTCTCAACTTTCTAGCCATGGGGTCCTCCAACTCTCTGATGTTTCTTGGTTCCGTTTGCACTTTGGAGTCACTCCCCATACTGCTTGAATCAGTTACTGCTTCCTGCAACATATCTCAACAGGTAATTCCTTCTGTTTTGTCTTCAAGAATACTGCAGTAACCAATAAATTCTGGAACAATCCAGGAAAAAAAATCAGAGTGTCTGGAAAATCCAAAGGGCACACCAGAAAAGATTCAAAGCGTCCAGCATGTAAGCACAGACTTAAGTCCTCCTAGTGTGGGGAGACCAGCGGCTACACATAAACGCTAATGAGAAGTCCAAAATCTCCTTCAATGTGTGCACAGCTCTAACAGAGTGCTAAAGCAAGGGTTGCTAGCCCCAAACTCCAAAATGTCCAACAAAAGCAGTTCAGCACTCCAAGTGCAATAAGAACCGAGCAATTCAGTATTTCATGCAAAATAATTTATTTCTTCACCAACAGTTCAGTACATACAGCGTGCTTGCTTCTTGTTCAAACAGGTGTGCCCATCAACAAACTCACTCCCTAGCACTTCGAACAAGGGTGTGGTCTTCCTCAGGGGGTGGAGTGCATTTGTTTAATCCTCTCTTAAAAAGTCAAAAATGCCTTTGCATGGAAGCCCCAATGTTCAAAAGGTAAAGCTAAAATAAATTTCAGTGGCTCTGTTTTTTTTTTTTACATTTATTTATTTTATTTATTTAGTTTTTGTTAAACGGGTAAGTTGCACTAGCTATAGCAATGGATATTTTCAGGCACGACCCGGGAGTTTACAGAAACAATACATTTTGAAACAAGGACAGTACAATCAAACATAAAACAGAATGTGCTTAGAAATAGTAATAGTAATACAGTGCAGGCAGTAGAAGTACAATTGATTCAATGCAACTATATAACATAGAACTATAGGAGAGCAACAGTAAAACATCCGTAGGCAACATTTAGATAGCAGTCTAGTGAGCATTAAAACAAAGCAGAGTGCCAACTTAATAGTCCAGGAAAGATGGAATCCAATGTAAACAGGAGTATTTAGGGGAGGGAGATAGTATAAGGAGGTGGGAAGGGATAGGATAGGAAAGGAAAAATTGAGGTAAGAGATGACTGCTAGATGTAATTTAAGTTAAATTATGGCAAGATAGGAGACAGGCAGTCAGTGCAGAAATATTTTGTTGATAAAAGAGCACAGTAATGTTGCTGGGGTAGGAGACATTATGTAGATTTACTAGGCTAAGGGGGTTTGAAGCAGGAGCAAGAGCATGAGACAGCAAGATGGTCACGCAGCAATATTTTGAAGGCAGCATGGGATGATGCCAGACAAATAGTTAGAGGGAGGGAGTTCCATTTTTTCAGAGGATGGCAGGAGAAGGCGCTGGCACCTTTGGAGGAGTGATGTCTTGGGATGTTAACATGGGCATTGGCAGCACAGTGTAGTTCATAACTGGATATCTGGTTTAGATATAGTTCCGCAAGTGGCTTAGGTGTTTGATTTCAGATTATATTATCTATGATTGAGCAAAGTGCATAATCTTGGGAGGCTGCCAGAGAAAGTCATCCTAGTTCAGCGTAGAGGAGGCAGTGGTGTTTCAGCCTGTGAGGAGGACGCACATCTACAGATATTGTTGTATGCAACATCCCACTTCTGAAAGCTAGTCTGACCTGACGAGGTGTATGCTGCCACCCCATAAGTGAGAGACGGAAGGCGTAGGCCACGAGCTATGGCAAGCCATGCTGAGGGAGTGAGTACGTAGCGAGAGCAGTAGGCAATACCAAGTTTCATGTTGGTCCTTTTTGCGAGTCTGCTGGATATGGAGATCAAAAGTAAGGGCTGGATCGAGTGTGATACCCAGATATTTAAAGGAGGGTAGCACTAAAACAGATGAGCCATTTCTAGTAGAGACATTAAAAGTGGGTTGGGTTAGTTTATGTTTTGCATTGGAACCAAAACATCATGGCTTGAGTCTTAGACACATTTAGTACAAGCTAATTACTAAACAACCAGTGTTCAATTTGTTGAAAGTCTTGGGACAGACATTGGTTGATTTCAGTGATGGTTTTTTGCACTAGTGTACAGGACTGTATCATTGGCGTATAGCAGGGAGGCAGTCTGGGGAATATTTGAGGCAATATCATTTATAAACATGGAGAAAAGCAGGGGACCAAGAATAGATCATTGTGACACACTAATATTTATGGTAGCATAATTTGACAAGATGGAGTTGAATTTAACTAGTTGGGTGCGGTCTGTCAGGTAGCTGTCAAACCATGCAGTCACAGCAGGGGAGAAGTCTAGTGATCTTAGAGCAGTGAGGAGGATAGGATGATCCACAAGGTCAAATGCTTTAGTCATATCTATAAAAACAGCCCCCGTTAGGAGACCAGAGTCCATGGCAGCTATGGTATCAGATGTAAATTTGAGTAAAGCAGTGGTGGTGCTGTGACCCTTGCAGAAACCATGCTGTGCAGATGTGAGAAGGTTATGCTTCTGCAGAAAGTCAATGGTTTGAGTGGCTACGAGCTTCTCAAGCATTTTGCTAAGAACAGGCAATATGGCAGTGGGCTTGTAATTGAAGGGATTTTTGCAGTCACCCTTTTTGAATACAGGGGTAATCCTGGTGGTCTTCCAGATATCAGGGACATAGCTGTGACAAAGTGAGAGGGAAAAAAATGTTTGCAAGAGGTGCAGCTATGTAAGGGTCTGTAAGCTTTAGGAGTTTGGGTTCAACGTTGTCAGACCCAGCAGCGGTGAAATCAGAGATATTGTTGAGCAGTCTTAAAACTTACAGGCGAGTGACTGACTTGAAAAGAAATCTGGACCCAAAGACATCAGGTTGGTCATTTGAGTACAGTTTAGTTGGGAAAGAGGAGGTATAGTTGATGCGGTTAGAGAACTGGGCATTGACAAAGTTTGCGACAGTAGTGGGATTATTGTAGTGAACCCCACTGAGAGACATGTCAGTTGAAGTGGGGGCTGGATTTGAGTCTAGAAAGCATTTAATATGGGACCAGAATTTTTTGGAGTCATCATATAATTTGGTTAATAGATCCTTGCAATAGGCTCTTTTGACCCTTTTGATTTCCTTCTTGCAGGAATTTCTGAGTGCTCTGTAGGAATTTAAGTCAGCTGGGAGCCCCGTGCTTTTGTAGTGGTGCCAAGATTTGTCCCTCTGCTGCAGTTTGGAGAGAAGGTCAGACTTTAGCCACTGAGTACATTTTTTTTCACACATCAGGTAACAAGAGGGCAATGTTTGTCCTGGATCACCAGGAAGCAAGACAGGAACAGATTTAGAGTACTTTGTGTGTCATCCGAGGCATAAGGGGAGGTGCAGTCAACAGTGGAAGTGTCCAGTAGGAAGGATTGAGGGTCAAAATTTGCATAGTTACAGAAGGCAATAAAGTGAGGCTTAGAAGGGGAGGGCCTAGTTTTACCCCATATACAAAAGATGGGAGACCATGTGATGGCATCTGCTAGTACGGCGGAGGAGATAATATTTTCCGGTGGTTGGTCATTATCCAGTCCAACAGAGTACTAGAGGTGGAGTGCAGGGCAGTTCTAGTGGGGTCACTGATCACCTGGTATAATTTGAAACTTTGGATCTTGGACTGTAGGGTATGTAGAGATTTACCGAGCCATTTTAGACTGAGACCGCCTAGTATAAGAACCTAATTTCTCCCAGAAAGCATAGCGGTCTGATCAAGCAGCTCATCAAGTCCTTTTAAACCACTGGATGGGGGGTTACAGGCACAGACAGTATGTAGTTTTTTGAAGCCAGGAGAAAGGAGGACATGAAGTGCTTCACAGTGGATTAGGGGAGATGGGGAGATAGTTGAGAACTGAAGGTGATCTTTAAAATAGACTGCTGTGCCACCCCCTCTTTTTGGAGCAGGTCTGTCAAATCTCAAGAGATTGTAGGAAGGCGACCAGCACTGATAGTCCTGGATGGAAGATTTCGGCCAGGTTTCAGTCAGGCAGATGATATTTGGTTTGTATAGGGTAACCCAAGATTCTAATTCAGCAAAATTGTGCAGGAGGCTCCTGACGTTAAGGTGCACTACAATAAGACCTTCAGCATTTGAAAGGGGATTCTGAATATTGTTGCTTGGTCCAGGGTTAGAATGTATATCACCAAAGAGCAGCAGGGCAAGTATGAGGAGATACCAAAGTTTACGTCACAGGAAGGGACATAGGGTCCGAATGTTTAGGGTACAGTGTTTTAGTACATAGGCTACCATCAGGAGCCAGGGCCTATTTGAAAGAAATGAAGTAGGGCCATAACGAAGAGAGGGCAGCAGGAGAAGGTTAGAGTATATGTAGTCATGGGACTGGAAAAGTGGGATAGCCAGGGGGGCTGGAGGAACAGTAGGTAAGGGTAGGTGGAGCAAAGCAAGAGAGGGTATAAGAAGAGACAGTAACATGAGTAGTTTCATTGTTTAAACAGATCAAGGTACTGGCTTGTGAGGAAAGTGAAAGTCAGGACCAGCCAGGAAGAAAAAGGAGTGTAGGATCAGAAAAGATGAAGGTGTTGCAAAAGAAGGTTAGGATTGGAAGTTTTGGTAAGATTGGTAATGAGAGATCTAGGTGAGCCTGTTATGGGAAAGGAGGAGAAGCCACAGATGCAGTGTGCAATGGAAGAGTGGGAGATAACAGGGTGGGTGGAGCAAATGAGTATTTAAAGGAAGTCTAGAAGGAGGTGTGGGGGCCGGAGAAAAACTAGCAGTAATTACAGCCAAAAAAACGAGCTCAGCACTGGCCAAGTCAGTCCCTAAGTCAGTGTAAAGTCAATAGTAAAAGGCGCACCAATGAGAAGGGCTAGAAGGCAGTAAGCAGACCAATAAGGACCTGCCTGGAAAAGCTGCACCAATCGGAGGCCGCGGAGCCAAAATTCAGATAGTGGCAGTACCTGGGGGGTCGAATCCGTGTCGGAGTACTGCGAGGGTGGTCAGACTTTGCCACTGGAGTCGGCAGCCAGGAGGCAGGTGGCCCGCCTCATGAACTGGAAGCACTGCTTCTGGTGCTGGTCCCTGTGGGGAGAATCCATGTCGGAGGACCACGAGTGCAGTCAGACTTTGCAGCTGGAGTCGATGGCGGCAGCCAGGAAGTGACAAGTGGCCCGGCTCATGAACTGGAAGTGTCGCTTCTGACGCTGGTCCCTTGGGGTCAAATCCATGTCAGAGGACCGCAAGGGCAGTCAGACTTTGCCACTGGAGTTGGGCGGCGGCAGCCAGGAGGCAACAAGTGGCCCACCTCATGAACTGGAAACGCCACTTCTGGCGCTGGTCCCTGGGGGTCAAATCCATGTCAGAGGACCGCGAGGGCAGTCAGACTTTGCTGCTGGAGTCAGGTGGCAGCAGCCAGGAGGCGGCAAGTGGCCCGCCTCATGAACTTGAAGTGCCATTGGTCCAAGCTTTTCACATTATGCAATTTAAATTAGCAGGAAACAACCATTTTCTACATGGTAATCAAGTGAAACAATTATAAATTAGTGAAAAAACATGAAAAATTGCATAGAAAGATGCGAACCCTCCTGCTACCCTTGTACAAATGACTTCACTCTACTGTGATGTAACAAATGTAACTAACTTAATTGTTGTAATTATTGTTCTCGGTGTCCTTTCTGTAACTAATCCCCGGTCTCCCCTGAAAAAGAGACCTTAGGTCTCAGTGGGCTTACCCGGTAAATAAAATCTAAATAAATAAGAAGGTTATTTAGCCATTTTTAAACTTTAAAGGTTAAGCATAGCAAGTGTACTTGCTTTCAAGCTGCTACTCCTCCTATAGTGCTTTTAACCTGAATTTAATTTTAGCAAACACTGGTTAAAGTCCTGGTATTATTACTGATCCATTCAACAATTCTTTTCATGAATGAAATAAATAGATACTCCTCTCTTGCTCCTTGAGCGCCCTCTGCTGTAGGAACCTGCTGATCTTGGTCAGGACTTTAGTAAACATACTGAAGTTTACTAATGTTGTTAACTATTCTCTCTTTTCTTTCTCTTTTTAGTTCCAAGTTTGGAGAAATTATGCTGTGGATGGTAGAGCCCCCAAAAAGAATGGAACAGAAAGTTGGAGTGATCACTACCTAACTATTCTTCCCACTCTATGGACTGAAGGAAACTGACCCTCTCTAAGTAAGTTGCCAAACCAACCCCCCACCCCCTTTTCTGCACAGCATATGACTGTACAAAATCACACATGCCCCCACAATGCAAATTACCATGGGCTGCATATGCAAATCACCACAGAATGTTATGCTGGTCCAACTTTAAGCAGAATTGCATGGTGCCAAAAGGCCTCTCACACAGTTTGCAAAGGGTGCTAACAGAAGACATAGACACATGTTTCGTCCTACCAGGACTCATCAGTATGCCTCATCTGTTTGACATCCCAGTGGAATGGACCAGCTACCCTTAAGGCAGTGTGCCTTGAATATATTGTGGTGAACCCATTAAAATAAAATACTATTTAAAAGACAAAGAACCTCTATGCGCAAACACTGAGGCAAGGGCTACCCCAAAGGGCATTTGGCTGGGAAGCCAAGTTTCAAGAAAATACAAAATCACACATGCCCCCACAATGCAAAGCTTCATGGGCTACATATGCAAATCACCACAGAATGTTATGCTGGTCCAACTTTAAGCAGAATTGCATGATGCCGAAAGGCCTCTCACACAGTTGCAATGGGTGCTAACAGAAGACATAGACATGTGTTTCGTCCTACCAAGACTCATCAGTATGCCTCATCTGTTTGATACCCCCAATGGAATGGACCAGCTACCCTTAAGGCAGTGTGCCTTGGATATATTGTGGTGAACCCATTAAAATAAAAAAACTATTTAAAAGACAAAGAACCTCTGTGCGCAAACACTGAGACAAGGGTTACAAAGGGCATTTGGCTGGGAAGCCAAGTTTCAAGAAAATACAAAATCATACATGCCCCCACAATGCAAAGCATCATGGGCTACATATGCAAATCACCACATAATGTTATGCTGGTCCAACTTTAAGCAGAATTGCATGGTGCCAAAAGGCCTCTCTCGCAGTTTGCAAAGTGTGCTAACAAAAGACATAGACACGTGTTTCATCCTACCAGGACTCATCAGTATCACCACAGAATGTTATGCTGGTCCAACTTTAAGCAGAATTGCATGGTGCCAAAAGGCACCATGACGAGTGCCGAGTATGACTGTATGCTGTCTGAGCCCAAAGACATGTTCAACATGAAAAGTTATGAACTGACACAACATTAATTACCAGGTTGGGGAATTATGGGCACAATTGAAACTCTTTATGCTTTAGTGGCTTGAAAAGAGTATAATAATGTTTGGCTAACTGATTTATGCATCTTGCTTATATAACACTAGAATTGTAAGTATTTAGTATTTGTGATTTTGATTAGCTCATTCGTGAAAATAATTGTTGAATTGATCAGTAATAATATTAGGACTTTAACCAGTGTTTGCTAAAATTAAATTTGGGTTAAAAGCACAATAGGAGGAGTAGCAGCTTGAAAGTAAGCACAATTGCTATGTTTAACCTTTACGTTTCAAAATGGCTAAATCTTCTTTCTGTGCAATTTTTGATGTTTTGTCACTAACTGTATAATTATTTCACTTACCACGAAGAAAATGGCCATTATTAATTCCTGACAATTTAAATGACATAATGTGAAAAACTGGGACAAATGTTCGAAATCCCCCCCCCCCCGAGCCACTGAAATTTATTTTAACTGCCTTTTGAACATTGGGGGCTCCCATACAAAGACATTTTTGGCTACTTAAGGGAGGATTAAGCAAATGCACTCCACTCCATGAGGAAGATCACACCCCTGGTTGAAGCGCTCTGGAGTGAGTTTGTTGGTGGGCACACCTACATAGAAACATAGAAGTTGATATCAGATGAGGACCACCAGGTCCATCCAGCCCGCCATTTCTTCTACCTGTCTGAACAAGAAGCAAGCACGCTGTATGTACTGAACTGTTTGGGAAGGAATAAATTGTTTTGAATGAAATACTGAATTGCTTGGTTCTAACTGCACTTGGAGTGCGGAGATGCTTTTGGTGGACACTATGGAGTTTGGGGCTAGCAGCCCCTTGCTTTAGCACCCAGCTAGAGCTGTGCACACATAGAAGGAGATTGTGGACTTCTAGCTGGACCAAGAGGTTTGCAGTGTCAGTGGCTCAGCAGGTAGTGCACTCGCCTCTGAGGCCGGGAGATCAGAAGGCTGTGTGTTCTGGCCCCACACCATGCACTTGGGTAAATATACCAATACTGACACTGCAGTGCAGCATGAGGGGGGTGCTGCAGTCCTGAGGTGCCGTCTTTCAGATGAGACGTTAAACTGAGGTCCCATCTGCCTGTTCTGGTTGTAGTTCAGGTGGATGTTAAAGATCCTGTGGCACTTCTCGAAAAAAGTGGGGGAATTTCTCTGGTGCACTGGCCAAATTTCCCCCCATTCACTAAAATACCACCAACAACTTAATCTGGTTCAAAGTCAGTTGCTATTCATCTGTATCCCCTTCCTCCGGGTGATGCCTGAAAACAGGCAGAATTTGTCAAGTGCACTTACCCAGTCAACAACAAATAAATAAATAAATAAACAAGGAGGTCCTTATCTACCAACAACGTCTATGTTTCTATGTATGTTTCTATGAGTGGAGATAGAGAAGAGAGTGGGAGTCAGAGGGTGGAGAGGGGGACACTGCTAAAATGGCTATCTAAAAATTAAAAATAAATTAAAAAAAAAATACATTTGTATATTTTATCCCTAAAATAAGCAAAATTATCTGCCAGTGGGGTAGGATGATTATCTTAGTAAGATTTAAAAAAAATAAGATAATATGACTTTATTCTAGATCTTGCATAAAATGTTAACATTTCTTAAAATAAGACTATAAATCTTAAAATAGGACCATTTAACTTAAAACTAGAGTTCTTAGATGTACTGAAATGAGTTCAAAAAATCTTAAATTAAGACTAATTTAGCCAAACATCGATATATTTTTCAGTTTTTTTTTTTTATTATTTTACTTTTTATGCCACCTATCCTAGCTGCCAGCCGCCCGGTACTTTCGGCCCGGTCACGGGCCACAGGCTTCCACTCCCCAGATCGGCCTCGGGCCCTCTGATACCCCATGGTGGCTTACCCCATGGCGGGCGTAGCACTCCACCCCATGCCGCAGACTTCGGATAGGTCGGAGGGCTGGCCTGGGAGCCACCAGCCATGGCGAAGTTTATTGAGGGCGGCTAGCAGCCGCTCCATTTTCCGGTTTTTGGGGAGGCGGGTCGCAATGACGCCTGACGCCCGCCCCCGCCTCCCTATGCGTGCTTGTGCCAGTGCAGTTGTGTGACTTCTGGCCTCCGCCTAGGGTCATCTATGTCTGACATCACCCTCCCTCCCCTGGAGAAGGAGAGCAGTCCCTAGGACGCTCTATCCTTCTCCCCCCGGCCGGCCCTCCAGCGACCCGAGTCCGTTCCCGAACCCGGGTCACCAGCGTCGCAAGCGGAAATCCAACCGCTGCACCGAAGGGACGGCCATATTTCTCAGTTTAATTTAAGTATGACATCGGCCCGGTGGCACTGAGGGTTGAGACACTGGACAGCACACTTCGCGCCACGCCGGCAACCTGGGTTCTGGAGCGAGCCCGGGTCATCAGGGGTGGGCAGGGGGGAAGAGATTGAGCATCCGGGGGACAGCTCTCTCTTCTTGGGGAAGATCCAGGGAGCTCCCACTCATAAAGCGGCCTCTGGCAGCGGCCGGAGGCACCAACGTAGTGGCGTGGCACTTGCCAGGAGGCAGAGTGACAGCATAACACTGCCTTGCCAGCCACGCTCCACAGGGGACAGTACCTATACAAAGAACTCCCCCTGCCTCTGTCAGGTGACAGCTCCCTACAGGGCTGGCTGTCACATGCCTAACACTGGGTCTCAGTCTCCGCCCCTTCAGCAACCTCGCCAATCCAGCTGGGCACTCTAAATTGTAGTTAGAGCACCAGAAGTGGTTTGGCGGTCCCTCCCAAGGGGGCTCAGGTCTGGGGGAAGTGCCTGGCTGATGAGCGTGGGAGCAGTAATATATATGAGGAACGGAGGTCACGATAGGCGGTAGAATGGACCAGTGAGTTAGGGCAGCCAGAGAGAGTTCAGGGGAGTAACGGACATGATAAAAAGAGTTAAAAAAAATGTAAGTATGAAAAATCTTGCAACGGTCTTGAAACAAGTTCTTAGACATCCTGAATAATTCAGAAAAAGTTAAATTCAGACTGCTTCCCCAAAATCAAGATGTTTCCTTGCTTAATTTAAGAGTGACAAATGTTGCAGATGTCTTGAAATAAGAGTTCTTGCACATATTGAACTACAGAAAATCTTAAATTCAGACTGCTTTTCCAAACATTCAGGCATTATTTTGCTTAAAGGACAATTAAACTGCCATTTTTATGTTTGCTTGCACGCATGTGCAAGAAACACAGTGCAATCATCTGAGTTTTTCAGAGGTGTGTCAGCATCTTCCAATTCAGTCAGTGTGTTTGCAGGCATGGTCACAGTTCTCCAATCACTGCTAGAGCTGTCTATGACAGCAGCTGAAAATGCAGTGGCATATAGTTGAAAGAGGAAGCTACGCTTCAGTGAGTAGCTCCTCCCCCCCCCACACACACACACACACAGATCAACTGTGACAGTTGCCTGATAGGATGGTGTAGTCTTGTTTAGCTTAGAGAGACAAGCCACACATCATTACTTTAATAAACTGTTCCCTGCCAAAGCAGGACCACCAAAATGTGTGGGTGCCTAACAGTCCTTACACACGACAGCTCTACAAAGCACACCTTCATGGACTCCACGGGTTCTAATCCTCCAGAAAAAAAAAATACCTCAACATTTGATGTGAAAACTCAGACTTCTTTGTATGTGTAATTCCAAGCATTTTCTCGTACTAGACTCTGTCAGTGTGAACTCCTCGCTGCTAAAACATATGCAAACGAACTTGAGTGTACTGTACTACCTGCAGCTGAAGCAAAGAACAGCCAGAATGCACAAAGGAGAACATACTGCTATGCATTTCAGCAGCAGCCAATGGGGGAGGTTTTCATGACTGAAGCACTTTAATGCACCTTTTAGTGCTGTCATATACACACCCCTGTGTGGTAATTCACTAAACTGCACACTTAGTCTGGTAATGCAGCTTAAAAATATTTTCTTTTCTCTGAATTGCCGTGAGCTGGCATTTAGATAGAATCACACAGCTCTTTCTCAAATCAGATGCTCAATGAAGTCACATCACCTTGTGACCCTAAACATCTTAGGGTTGGACATGTGCTCTAACAAAATAGTGAAAATTAGGTATAGAAAGAGAAAACACAAATTCAACCGTAGCTTACAATCGAATCCACCCTTTTCTCCAGTGAATCTGAAGCCGCCTAACAGCCCACCCCTGGGTGCTCATGCACTCCCTCCACCCGTACAACATATGGCCGATGGGGGTGCTGTTGCATTTTATTTCATAATTTTCTGATCCTGTTGCTGCCACCATACTGATACAGTAATACTTTTTATGGCTCGAAAACTGCTTGACATTAGCTGAATTATAAATGGCATCCCTGTTTGATGCTGTGGTGCGGAATATGGTGGTGCTCAAATTTTAAGCCAAGTATTACATGCAGATATGTTGTTATTGATTCATGTCACTTACCATTTTATTCATCTATTGATTTTTTCAATTCACTTTTGCTGACAAATGTTGATCACAGGGATTCTGATGTCACAATTCAGTTCAGTGATGTGTAACATCTTAGTGCAGATGCTAAGTAACTGTTTTAAAATGCTGAAAAAGTTAACAGTGAGGAAAGTGCATGAATTTCTTTCTTCCGTGTCTGGAGTTGTAGTGGTGTTATTGGCAAGGGCATGTCCCTTTGCTCCAGATCTATCAGTGAGATGTCTATTCTGTGCAATGGACAGTGGCTGAATGTTATCAGCTGACAGTTTTCATTTCATTATCAACAGATAAATATTCAGGGCTTTGCAAATGCAACTTTGCTGGTAGCACAGTTTCATGCCCCCAAGTGTCTCATCAGTTTGTAGGCTTTCTTAAATACTGAAAAGCCACTGGGGGGTTGGGATTGAAGGGCTGAGTATTTCTGTTTGGGACTGAAATTTGAAGCAACAGGAGTTGGTGGGCCTGTGACATCATACGGTACCTGGAGTCTGCTTACACACACTGTTAGTGGGACTGAACACATACTGGACTGTATGTGTTTGTGAGACTTGGGAACTTTGTTGGTGGGGTTGAAATTGGGTTTGTAAATAACTACAGTCAGTATAGAGAAACCTCTACTCCAGGGAAAGGGACTGAGAAAAGGGGTTGTGCTATTATAAACAGAGGGGATAATCAGGGTGGCCATATTCCACCATGGCAGGCATCTTCGGAAGGGTTGTAGGCTGCACAGGCTGTGGGATGGCAATAATTCTAAATTGGGCCTGAGAGAGGAGGCTGCCCACTCTGTGAGACAGCTATCTTGTATCAGGAGTGAGGTATATTGGTTAAGGAGTAAGCTGTGGGAGCTGGGGGGGTGTCCAAGGATAAGGGGTGTGGATATGGGCAGCAGAAGGGTGGAGCTGAGGGGAGGCTGGGGCAACGCTCTGAAATTACAGGACATTATGCTACAGCAAGCAGAAGGGGGTATTAGGGACAGAGGACCCTTAGATAGGGAAGTTGATGCTAAGGGGAAAGAGTACAGGGTGAAAATTCTGAATTCAAGGAGACTGGAGGGGGAAGAGTCAGGAGGGGCTGTTGTGCGGAAGCCTAAAACAGCAGACTGTGGGAAGGGAGCTCCTAAGGAGAACAGTGCAAGAGAGGAAGAAGAGGGTCAGTTTAGAGATGCAGTCAGGGGAAACTGGGTTACTTGATGGAGGCTGACATAGAGTGTCACAATAAATTTGAGATACTAAGCATCCTAGAGGGGAGAAGGGTTGGTGGAAATGAGAAACTTATACAGAGGCCGGGAGGGAGTCAGATACCCATAGGGCATCACAGAACAGCTATGGAAAGGATAGACATAGTCCCAGAGGAGAAGGGAAACATATATGTTAAGCAAATGGGGAGATGCAACATATTCCAGACATGAGGGAGGAGAGCATGATTGGAGAGGAACTGGGAGACAAGGAGGTGGGAGGAGCCCCTTCAGCAGGAAGGTCAGTACCAAGGATGGGGCCCTAGCTAAGGGACCCACAGAGAGCCTCTGGAGACAGGGGTACTATTACAAGGGGGAATGAGGGTGCGGGGAAGGGAAACCATCAGGGCCAGGATAAATGGTTCAGATAAGAGAGGGTTAAAGGGCACACCTATTCAGAGGTTTGAGTTAAGTGGGCAAAATAGCAAGGAGGCAGAAAGGGGAGGGTGACAGGGGTCTCTAATAAGGCAGGAAGACTCCCATGAAATTGCGATCATGAATAAAGTGGGGGGCTGAGAGGGCACAGTGGAGGTAACCATAAGGATGATGGCGTGTGTTAGGTTCTGTTACTGGGAGACTCGATGATTAAGGGTATCCATTGGGAGGGACAGGGATGGATGCCATAGCCAGGTGAAAGTAGTGAGTATCTCTGGGCTGACAGTACAGAGCAAAGTTCATGGTGTATGAAATGGTTAGGGATTGTGGAGAAACCCGGATTTCCTAGTGCATTTGGGGAACTAATGATCTAGAGGGAAATAGCATTATGGAAATCAAGCAAGGTTCAAGAACTTGCCAGAGTCTGTGGGATAATGGATGCAACATTTCCTTTTGGAGATATTGCCAGTACCAAAGGCCTCAGTGGAGAAAAATGAAACTCACAGAGGTTAATGAATGGCTCAGGAAGTGGGGTGAAGAGAATGGGTTGGGGTGTTAGGGAACTGGAATGGAGTTTGGGAGGATAAGGGACTATATGCAAGGACAGGTTCCTCTTGCCCCATTAGGAAGGAAGTCCTTAAACAGGGGATGGCTGACTACATACAAGAAAGGTGGGGTTTAAACTTGTAAGGGGGGAAGGGATAAGGGAGGGCTGACCAGAAGCCCTCCTCCAGATGAGGAGTAGCCTCAAGCCCAAGGGGGAGGGGAAACAGACTGGAGGTGGAGGTTTCAGGAGGAGCAGGGGAGGATGGAAGTATAAGGAATCTGGGTGGGGTTCGACAAAAGGATCAGGGATAAGGGTGAGGGGTTAGTGTTAGTAAATGCCAGGAGCTTGGGAAACAAGTTGCCAGAGTTCAGGCCATGCTGTTCGAGGGGGTGGATGTGGCGGCAGTCAGGAAGCGTGAGCCAACAAAACCATGACTGGGACCTAAATGTGCAGGGGGTACACTATACTTAGAAAGGACGAAAGGAGGGCAGAGGGGTGGAGTGGCTATGTTCATTAGAGATGACATAGAAATTGCTATGGTAGAAGAGGCAGGGGAAACGTGGAGGCCTTATGGGTCACCTTACGATCCCCAGCAGGAGATAAGGTCAAGCTGGGAGTAGCATATAGGCCCCAGGGATAAGTGATGTTCTAGAGGATGGTTTGCTGGACAACATCATTTAGTGTGGTCCAAAGGGAAGGAGTGGTGTTAGTGGGGGACCTTAATATGCCAGGTACAAACTGGGGAACCATGTCCTCTAAGGTGGTGGGAGCAGGGCTGCTGGATGGCTTCAGGATGTGTCCTTAACACAGCATGTGATGGAGCCCACAAGGGAGGCATGTCCTGGATGTGGTTCTGGCAGATGGGGATCTGGTAAGGGACATGGTTGTACAGGACCCCCTGACTGGGAGTGACCACAATACTGTCTGGTTTCAAATAAGCATGTGGGGAGTGGGGGTGAGATCTAGGACACTGGCAGTGGACTTCAGGGGGGCAGACTTTATGGGCATGGGAAATATTCTCAAGGATCACTTGAAGGGGATTACCTCAACAACAAGTGTGGAAAGGAGATGGGAGGTCATAAAACAGGGACTTCATGAGGCAGTCAAGATCTGCGCTAAGTTGAAACGTAAGGGAGCAAGGTCACATAAACCATGCTGGTGGTCCAGTGAGGTCAAGGTAGCAGTCAGAGAAAGAAGGCTTACAAAAATATAAAACAACAAGAGGGATAGGGATAAGAAATGTACCAGCTGCATCTAGATAAGTCCACCCAGTATGGTGAGGAGCAAAAGTCCAGTAAAGAGCAACGGCTGGCACAGGGGATACATGGAGGGAAAAGGGGTTCTTCGGTACATTGGGGAGCGGAGAAAAACTAAGGGCCATCTCAGCAGATTGAGATCAGAAGGAGGGTGGGTGGAAGAGGCAAGGGACCAGGCAGAGGTATTTAACGAGTACTTTGCCTCTGTGTTCACTAGGGAGGGGGATGGGATATCTACAAAGCAAGGCACAAAGGGGATAGAAGCGGCAGGGAGTGGGATCAGGGGAGCAACAGAAATGGAGCAAAAGGGAGGGAAAGGTACCCCAGGGGTGTCACATCTGGATAAGGATAAAAGACCAGTAAGGTGGAGGGGCGGATGATGCCATCCCCACAAAGGAGTGTGGTTTGCCCTCAAGGCCCTAAAGAAAGACAAATTCATGGGCGGATGGCATTCATCGAGAGTACTATGGGAATTGGCGGACATACTGGCTGCACCCCAGCGGAGCTTTTCAACAGGTCACTTGAGACAGGGAGGTACCTAGGGATTGGCGAGAGAGGCACATGTGGTACCAATCCATAAAGGGGTCGAAGAGTACCAGGAAACTATAGACCCATCAGTTTAACCTCGGTGGTGGGAAAATTAATGGAGAGTATACTAAAGGAACGATTGGGGGTTTACTTGGAGGAGGTGGGAGGTCTGGATAGTCGGCAGCATGGTTTTGTGCCAGGTAGATCATGTCAAACCAACCTTGTGGAGTTCTATGAATGGGTAACATCAGAACTGGACAGGGGTAAGCCTGTGGATGTATTATTCTTGGACTTCAGCAAGGCGTTTGACTCTGTCCCTAACGGTCTGGTGGAGAAACTGATGGGGTTAGGAGTAGGCCCTTTGATGGTCAGATGGATTGAAAACTGGATAGCTGGACGCACTCAGAGAGTAGTGGTCTGTGGGGAGCTCTCGAACCCTACAGAGGTTGGTAGTGGGGTACCACAGGGCTCGGTCCTGGGTCCAATCCTGTTTAATGCATACATATCAGACATCAGGGATGGTATAGGGTGTGAAATGAGTCTCTTGGGATGACTCCAAGATGGAAGCAGTAGTTGAGGGAGAAGAGGGAGGTTGGCCTGCAAGGGACCTGGACACCCTGGAAGCTGGGCTCACATGGAAATTAAATTTCAATATCACCAAGTGCAAGGTGTTGCATCTTGGTCGGGGAAACCTAAACACAGGTACACCCTGGGAGGGAGGTGCTGGAAGCCTCAACAGGGAAAAAGACCTAGGGGTCATGGTGGATACATGTATGAATAACACTGAGCAGTGCAGGAGAGCAGCTAGCAAGGCAAACAGGATGTTGGGATGCACCATGAGGGATCACCTCTAGGAGCAAGGAAGTGATTCTGCGCTGTACAATGGACTGGTTAGACCACACCTTGAGTACCTGTGAAGTACTGGAGACCACACTTGAAGAGGGACATACAGCTCCTGGAGAGGGTACAGAGGAGGGCAACAAAGATGATACGAGGGCTAGGGGATTTGACTTACGAGGACAGACTTGAGGAGCTCTGCCTGTTTTCATTGGAGGAGAGGAGAGACAGGGGGACATGATTGAGGTCTTCAAGTACCTCAAGGGAATAAATAGGGTAAACATGGAGGGGATCTTTAGACTAAAGCAGGGAGGCATCACCAGAGGGCATGGTTTGAAGTTGGAAGGTGGAAGGGTGAGGGGAAAGAGGAGGAGGTTTTCACTGAGAGGGTGGTGGACCCTTGGAATGCTCTGCCTGGTGAGCTGGTTCAGAGATCCACAGTGGAGAGCTTTAAGAGAGGTGGGACAGACACAGAGAGTGGATGTATCAGATGATGGCCTGTCCCGGGGGGGTGGGGATGGATGATAGGGGTTTCTGGAGCACAAGGGATGGGAGGGTCTCGGCACCCGACTAAGGATCTAGGTTTGAGCAGACTTGATAGACCATAAGGCCTAATCTGCTGGCAAATAGTATGTTAGTATGTTAGTTAGTGGTTATATCTTAACCGATGATCACAAAAAGTATGAAAAAGATTAGACGCTGAGTAATGTAAATGCCAATCCACTTTAGCACCTTTAGGCTGCAAACATAATTTAAACGTATAGGGATTCTGGACCAGTGTTTCACTCCTTGGCACAGCAACAGTTAATAAGTTTAAGCACATTCTCAGGACATTGTTTCACTTGCCCCCCTCTCCCCACTATGATCCTGGTCACCTGAAATAAACCTCACATTTAAGTATCTGTTTTACATCTTGGCTCAGTTAGGCAATCAACGCTGTAAGAACACAAACGGACATATAAATGGGGACTATAAGAATATGGTCACCTGAAATAAACCTGACATTTTAGTGTCCGTTTTACATCTTGGCTCAGTTAGGCAATCAGTGCTGAAAGAACATAAATGGACATATACATGGGGACTAAAGGAACATGCCGTGGGTGCCTGTGCCTTAGTCCAGCTGTGCAACATTAGCCTGAAGCTCAGGTAGGGCTTACTGTCTACCACATTGTTCACCCCCCCATGTACCTGTACCATTTCACATCCTCCCTTGCCTTAGTCCAGCTGTGCTACATCAGCCTGAAGCTCTCATAGGGCTTACTGTCTATCACTTTGTTCACCCCCCCATGTACCTGTACCATTTCACATCCTCCCTTGCCTTAGTCCTGCTGTGCTACATCAGCCTGAAGCTTTCGTAGGGCTTACTGTCTACCACTTCGTTCACCCCCCATGTACCTGTACCATTTCACATCCTCCCTTGCCTTAGTCTAGCTGTGCTACATCAACCTGAAGCTCTGGTAGGACTTACTGTCTACCACTTTGTTCACCCCCTCCACGTACCTGCACCATTTCACATCCTCCCTTGATCTACAGTGAGTGGATCCCTCATTCATACGTCACATATGCATGCACAAAAAAGGAAAAAACGGTCTTCAAAAATTAAGATACATTTATTATGTTTGTTATGTTTGCTTGCACGCATGTGCAAGAAACATAGTGCCATCATCTGAGATTTCGGAGGTGTGTCACCTGCTCTTCCAATTCAATCAGTGTATTGGGAGCACAGCCCCTGTAAGCCAATGCATGATGGAGCTGTCTATGACATGCTCCAAAATGCAGTGACATACAGTTCAAAGGGAAGCTACGCTTCAGTGAGCAGCGATAAGATATCGCTTGCTCATCGCCCAGCTTCCCCACACACACCTGCGCACCGCAGGCGATACGTGCCCCCCGCATGCATGCACACACTGTATAGCCGACGGGGATGCCCAATCCCCCATTAGCTGTGCTGCGCTCCCCTCGCCCCCCCAGAGCCTTCCAAATGCCATGCTGGGAGCCAACCTAGCATGGCAAATATCCTTCGATGTCATTGGAAATAAAAAGAACACCTGTAAAGAAAAAACGGTCCCACGTAGTCTCACTGGCCCCCTTCCACAACCTGCACCCACCCACTGCACACCCTGTCTCCCATACACCCCCCCACCCCATACTTACCTCTGACCTCGGCGTGACAATCTTCGGTGGACCGGGAACACGTCTACACTCTTCAAAGTCAACTGCGAACTGAGGAAATGCCGGTAAGCTGTATAATGGGCTAGATAGGGGGTTTTCAACTTTGTTGCATATCTCAGGCATTTTTTGGGATTTTTGCACCAAATTTTCAACATGGGGTTTTTGGGACCCCTTCTCATGAATGATGTCACTGTCATGGCGTTATTCAGGCCCAATGGGTGATTTCACAGTCACTGCGTGAAATCACCTTTCGGGACCGACTAATGAAATGACACTGCCAGTGTTCATAAGGTGGGCTTTCAAAAAGCCTATTTTGAAAATTTGGTGGAAACATTTCAAAAAAACGACTGTTTTACGAGCGTGTGTTGTGCAGTTCCTATGCACCTCGTAGTTCTCATTTTCAATATTTTCACTCCAGATTTTCTCAACATTGACATTTTACCACACCTTCTTATAAGTAGTACAGCTGTCATTTTCACATCTCACCCAAAATGTGTTTCTGCCCATGTAGCGACAATGGCTCAGTCGGTGTGCTAAATCAATGTACGGGACAAATTAAGAAAATCACAGTGGCACTGTTCATGAGCAGAGATCTTAAAATAGCTATGTTGAAAATTTGGTGAAAAAATTCCAAAACATGACTGTTTTACAAGCATGTGTTGTGCAGTTCCTACGTACGCTCGTAAGTTCAAGAATTTTCAATATTTACACTCCAGATTTTCAACATTGCCATTTTATCACACTTCCTTATGAGCAGTACAGCTGTCATTTTTCACATCTTGCCCAAAATGTGTTTCCGTCCATGTAGCGCACAATGGCACAGTCGATGTGCAAAATCAATGAATGGGACACATCAAGAAAATCACAGTCACTGTTCATGAGCAGAGGTCTTAAAAAGGCTATGTTGGAAATTTGGTGAAAACATTCCTAAAAATGACTGTTTTACGAGCGTGCATTGCGCAGTTCCTATGCATGCTCATAAGTTTGCAAATTTAATATTTTCACTCCAGATTTTCAACATTGCCATTTTATTACACTTCCTTATGAACAGTACAGCTGCCATTTTTCATATGCTGCCCAAAATGTGTTTTCGCACATGTAGCGCACAATGGTGCTGTTGGTGTGCGAAAGCAAAGTTTGGGAGAGATTAAGAAAATCACAGTTACACTGTTCATGAGCAGAGGTCTTAAAATGGCTATGTTGAAAATTTGGTGACAAAAGTCCATAAAATGACTGTGTTATGAGTGAGCATTTCACAGTTTCCATGCACCCTCATAAGTTCATGACTTTGTAATATTTTAAGTCCAGATTTTCACCAGAGGCATTTTTCCACACTGCCTTATTTACAGTACAGCTGTCATTTTTCACAACATGGCCGAAGTGTGTTTTCACAGTTTCAGCGCAGAGATGCGTGGTCACTGTGGGAAATTATTGTTTGGGACAGATAAAGAAAATCACAATGACACTGTTCATGATCGGAGGCACCAAAATGCCTGAGTTGACAATCTGCTATAAAATTAATCCTCAACCTAATTATATTACGGGTGTACGTTGCACAGTTTCTATGTACGCTCATGACTTCACCATTTTTTTAAATATTTTTACTGCAGATTTACAACATTGCCATTTTTTACACCTCCCGAAGAACAGTACAGCTGTCATTTTTTACATCCTGTTCGGAATGTTTTTGCACCTCTGGTGCTAAATGCCGTAGTCGCTGTGCATAAGCAGCTTTCAGCTAACAAACTGATATTCCCACTGTTCATGAGGTGGGGTCACAAAAAAAACATGTTGAACATTTGGAGTGAAAATACCAACGAATGCCTGAGGTATTAGGGTTTTCAACCATAACGCCCAACCCTGTAGAAAATGACAGGCATCAGGGGTGTGACTTGGGATTCTTGCCTGTAATGCTCATACCATTCCACACACTGCAGCCAGTGAGAAGCATTGAGGTATGCCTTGGACTCTTCGGCCCCAAAGTTCACCCCATTCTCCTATATCGCACCCATCTCACCATATTTCCGAATGAAATGGGGTGTGCATAAGGACCAAAGACCCCAAGGAACACCGTGACACTTGTCAGTGTCTGCAGAGTGGGGTGTGGTGAAATGGCATGGCCGTTATGCCTGACGACCCAAAGGCATACCCCAATGCCTGTCACTCTCTGCAGGGTGGTGGTGGGGTTGGCCTCAGTTCAATACTTCACTGCCATTCCTATTACGCAGCTCTGTAACTTCTACACTACCCACAGCCAATGCCAGCAAGCAAACATTTGGCATTGACAAATGCTTGTTCCTAGTTGCTCCAGTATAAGGTATCATTGTCCTAAGAAGCCCTATATCATTTTTTTTTTTGTTGAACAAAAATAGTTTACTTGTTTTGTAGCTTTTGTTCCCCTCCATGTCTCCCCCGCTTGCTTAGAAAGTCTGAATGAGCCAGAAACGTGAGCACCTGCGGACTGCTTCCTAGGATGTCATTAAAGTGACCCAGCAGCAATACCTCACCGCCTGACATAGAGAATCAGTATTGAACCCGGTACAATCCAGGTGGAAATCACAGTGTGTTATTAAAATCGCAGTGGATTCCCTGCCTTTTTATCAATCAGACATTGCAGATAATTTCTTAATGATGGCCGAGCCGTCTATGTTTGAGCCCGAGCAGGATCAGCCATCTACAGTAGCCGAGGGTCCTGAAGCAGAAATGGATTCAGATGAAGGCTCCAGTTCTACAGGTTTATTGAACCAGCAACGTCAGGCACCAGTTTCAGACTGGTAATGTTATCTGTTTTTGGGCATTCTGTTTACAGAATGGATGGCAGATCGTTTTTTTTTTAATTTGTATGCATAATCATAAGAGCACCCCCCCAAAAAAAATGAGGCATTGTCAGGAATGCCTGAATACCTGCTGCAATCTGTTCATATTGCCTGCGTACTGTGTCTCTTTAGCACACAGTGACATACTGTTGAATTTTGTGGTAGCGTCCCCTCCGCTGCATGCAAGTCCCCTTTTTTGCATATAGTCCAGTTTTATCCTCTGACCCGACTTGTGTGTCTGTGACCCAACTTGTGTGTCGGGGGTGGGGGCAGCACCATCAAGTCTGATAGCATGGGAGGCCTTTAGCGTGGGAGAAAGGAAATGGCACGTCAGTCTGCTGGGAATGCATGCTGAGCTTGTGGCGGCGCAAGGAGAAACGCTGCGAGGGGCCAGTCTGTCCAGCAAGCACAGCTGAGATCAGTACCCCCTGAATGCTGAGAGAACGTTATTATGGGCAGCTGAAGTGAAGTTCTCAGAGAGAGCGAGAGTATGGGCAACTGAGAGGGGCCAGTCTGTCAAGCATGCACAGCTGAGACTGGGGCCCGCTAAGAGCAGAAAGGGAGCTTTGCCTCTTGATCCACCCATACCTGCTCTCTGTGGATGACATCCAGCACTCCATGTAATAAAAAATCTGAAACTTACAGTCCTGAAGTCTTCGGCCCTGTCACCTCAGTGACAGAGCTCTGCTGCAGAGTACCTGCTCTTTGCGAGGCAGGAAGTAAACTGAGGAGAACAGGAAGTGGAGGGCTGGATGTCCCCTGCTGCAGAGGTCTGATTCCTGCCTGTGGATCAGCATCAGGAGGTACAGCCCAGGAGTAAGGAAGCCCAGAGACCAGCTTAGGAGAGAGAATGCCATAATATTATCTGAGCTGCAAGAATTCAGAACAGAGGTACAGACATTTCGTACTGAACTAACATCAGAAATGGGCAAGCTGGCGGCTAGGGTAACAGAAATAGGAACACAGCATACTGATATCGACGAGCTTACAGAGAGATTGGAAAGAATGGTAGTCCACTTACTCGATGAGCAACACACCCTCAGAGAAAAATGTGAGGACCTGGAAAATAGATCATGCCGAAACAATCTACAAATACATGGGATCCCAGAGAATGCCGAGGGAGGTGATCTTTTAAAATTCATCGAAGATTTTATGCGACATTCTCTACAACTGGATCCCACTTTTAAGCTCGATATCGAATGAGTGCATAGACCACTTTCACCAAAGCCAACCCAGCCTTAAAAAAGACCACGATCAATAATAATGCGCTTTCTAAATTACGCTACTAAGCAAGCAGTACTTAGCAGAGCATGGAGCCTACGGGAGATCAAATTTAAGGAAAAATTTGTTTACTTTGATAATGACTACTCCCCCATTATCGCAGCTAAATGGAGGGCTTACGTGCCAATCTTATGCCTTTTAAAACAGCAGCAGCTTAAGCTCCTCACTCCGCACCCAGCACGCCTAACAATTATGTTTCCTGACGGCCCCAAAACCTGTGAGACGCCAGAAGAAGTTACAAAAATGCTCCAAGAGAAAGGATTAGTCCAAAATGAGACAGGAAAGGCAGCAACTAGAATGAATCAGCAAGCCCTTCGAGGAGCGGTGTGGGAACAGGCCAGAGATCCTACTGCGAGGAAGAGGCAGAGTCAAGCCACCATGGAGGACATTAAGAAACTCCTGCAACGATTCCAGAGATCTCCTTCAGCATGAGAGAAGTGAGGTATCCAGGAGGGACACTTAAAATGATTGTTGCTTGAGTGCAAATCTGTTTGAAAGGGGAACTGCACATTCAATTGGGGGGGGGGTTAAAACAAAAAGCCTTTTCATGGGCACACAGTTCACAAGTCATATAAAGTTATTTCCAGGCTGTTGCGACTCCCCCATTCACCACAGACACCACCAATAATAATAACAACTGAAAATGAAGCAACTTGGCCCAGAATAGGAACTACACATTAAAACTAGCTTCCAACTGGCAGCATGCCCACCTGAAAGGTGGGTTAGGACTCACGGCAGCAGTGGTTGATTTTATTTTAAAGGTCATGCTAGTAAAGAGAGCAGCAGTGACCATTTCCTGGCGGCTACTGCTCCTCATAGCATGTACCAGCATGACCATGAAAACAATGGCACAGGGGGCCCAGGGCTAGCCCCTGAAAATCCCCCTCAGGGAATTACAACCTACCCCTATTTAAAAGAGGTATGTTTCCTCTCTCTACCTTGGGAGTTACCATGACCTTTAGAGGGTAATAGTTTACCAACTAGGTTGTTTTTTTTTTATCAATTTTGCATTTTATCTAAAGCCCGTTGACTTTTAAATGTTTGTTCTAGCCTTAAGATGTTCTACAAGGCAAGCCGACAACTGTTTAATATAGTTTGGTTGTGGTTACATGTTTTAAAATTCATGATAAGAATAGCAATAATCCAGATAAATTACTGTGCCGGTGAACAATTTATCAGCAGCATTTCAGTCATCCAATATGAAATACTGAGAAAACGTATAACAGGACAACAAGAAGGTAAAATGATTTTGGAAATGGCAAGACACGGTTATGGAGAGGGGAGAGAAAACATAGGCTGGTTGCCCATGCCTAAGGAAGACATAAAGTGTTTAGTTAATAGACATGATGGATAAATCCTCCTTACTTTTGTCCCTGAATGGGAATGGAATAGGAAATCCAGTCAAGCTTTCTCGGATTTAAAAAAAAAAGGAAAAACGGAGATTATCCTTTTACAGGAAACACACATGTCCTCAGAGGAACATGGCAAATCCCAAAGGTATGGATAGGGGTGATGATATTACTGTCACAAGGGGTGTCCTTTGAAAAGAAGGCAGAGATCACTGACCCGGAGGGCCGATATGCGATGGTGTAAGACATGCTACTGTATATTCCAAGATGGTGACACTGGTATTGCTATACCTGCCCCCCCGGCTCAAAAAAAAAACATAAACAGTGAAGTTTTTTTCAGATCTGTTATCAATATTGAAGGGGCAGCTACTATTAGGAGGTGATCTGAAGGTCGCCTTAAACCCATCCCTGGATGTCACCATGTCGCTGACATATAGAACGAATGCTTTACAAAAATATATCAAAACAAAGCGTTCACTCCTTAGGGTTAGTAGACACATGCCAGCATTTCTTTCCCAAATACCGGGCATATACTCATCAGACCTCCCACACAGGGGACTGGGCTCGGTTAGGGCACTCAGCCAGAATACACGCGCACATCTATGCATCTCAGAAGTGGGAGGTTATCAAGCTAGGTCTTGTAGAGGCCACAAACTCTTGTATCAGCAGGGGTCGACTTTAGCGGTGGCCCGAGGCCACCAAAAATCAAATCGGGCCATTGGATAATTGTTGGCTGCTGGCCCGATTGGCCAGCAAACATCTTAAATTGCTTGACGATTTTCGGTACTGTGTACCTTTAAGATTGGAGGCGCGTGCACTTGCGTGTAGAGTGTCCGCTCGTGCACACCACAAGGAACGGACTTGGGAGCATGGTGGAATGCACACCATGTAAGTGGTAGCCCTGCAGGACTTGACACGCAAAACCACATGATGGTTTAAGGGCTCCCACTCACAGATCACGTGATGGCAAGCTGGGACGGTGGCAACAGTCGCAGTGGGAACAGCAGGAGCCAACTGATGGGCACAGTTCTGATGGGCATGGTGGGACAGCCAATGGAGGTGATTGAATGCAGCATGTAAGTACTGTCCCTTTCCTGCGCCAGCTCAGATGTGCCATTGATTTTGATGGGAGAGGTCGAGGTTGCGATCGGAAAGCCGTTTAAATACTTTTGCGGTCCGGTTGTCCGACCAATTTAAAAAAAAAAAAAGAGAGAGAAATTGTGTACACCTGTTGTCTGAATACTGAACCAGAAACAATTTAAGTGCAACAGAGCAGTTGGAGCAGACATCGTAGGGGGAGTGTCTAGCAGTCAGGGTCTGGCACACAGCTCAGGGGGCTTTGCAGGCAGCTGTCTAACCCGTGTGAAAAAAAAAAATCAGTCCTTAATTTCTACTGCCATACTCTCTAGAATGTAGCAGTCTGTGGTCAAAGTCGGGGACTGGCACACATATTTAGGGACCTTGCAGCTATCTAACCTTTGTGAAAAAAAAAATGAAATAAAATAAAAACATCGACATTGAAAATAAAACACAGAGCCAGTTTGCTTTGAAAAAGGTTTTATTGTACACCGTGGAATACATCATGTGGCATTTTCTTTCAAATGTTGAGCCCCTCCTGCAAAAAAACCAAAAAAACAAATGAAGAGAAGTTGAAACGTGATCAAGCTTATGAAAAAAATGTTAGGTGGAGGACATTTAAGACTGCTTGGCAAACTAACTTTCCATGGGTTAGGTATGATGCAGAGAAAAACCTTATGTTCTGTACAATGTGTCAAGGGTGTGATGATGCAGATAAAGATTCCTCTTTAGTATACGGTTGTGAAACATTTACAGTGTACTCTTTAAAATCGCACCATACAAGCAGGGGGCATGAGAGAGCTGCAAGTAAACTCAAAGCTGCAGCTACTGATGCTTCCTGTAGTGAGGCTGGTAGAGCTCTACAGAGTTTAAACAATGCTCAGATTACCAGGCTTACTATTCTAATGAGGAACAGTCATGCAATTGCCAAGCAGTCTCGTCCATTCACAGATTTTGTTTGGATGATTAACTGGACCAAATGAAGGGTCTGGAGGCAGGAAGCACCTATGTCAATGACAAGTACTGCAGATTTTGTGCTGCCATTGCAGAAAATGAACGACTTAAAATTATGAATGAAGCCAAAAATTCCTCATTCTGTTCTGTTCTATGTGATGAAGCAACTGATGCCTCCATTGCAGAACAATTTATAATTTATATCCATCATGCATACAAAGGTGTTATAGAAACAGCCTGTCTAATTATGGTTAGACCTGAGAAGCCAAATGCTGAAAATATATATAAAAGTTTTGTAAGTGAGTGCTCTGCAGTACTTGAAATAACTCGTGAAGAGTTTCTAACAAAACTAGTTGGCTTTACAGCAGACGGGGCAGTGGTTCTGCAGGGCAGCAGAACAGGAGTCGCAGCACGTCTTTGTGAAGTACAGCCTTTGATAGCTGTTACTCACTTTATGCTTCATCGGCTCGAATTGGCCTTTAAAAAAGCAGTAAAATCAATACCCTGTTACAGTAAGGTAGAGTCCGAGATGCTGTAGATTTACTTATTCTACCACAACAGCCCTCTGAACAGAACAGAACTGAAGAATTCTTACCAGGCAATAGGGGTCCGATGTTTAGTCCCAACTAGGGTAGGAGGTACCAGATGGATCCCGCATCTAAAACGTGCCTTTGAAAATTTTTGGAGATTTATCCTGCAATTATTTCACATCTTGAAAATACTGTTGCATCACGAAACTCAATGGTCAGTGCTAGACCTCAGGGATTTTTGAAAAAGCTCACATTAGAACACTTTGTGCAGAGTGCCTTGGAGCTTAATGACATTGTTGTAATAGCAAGACGTTCCCTGTTGCTGCAGGAAGAACAGGTCAATATTAGCAAAGTGATGGAGGCATTGACAGTTGTTCGTAACAGCCTTGAAAAGCTGAAAACTGAATCGGGACCAATGGCCCAAATGTTCACAAAGGAGACATTTAAGGGTATTTCCTTAAAGGAAATAACCAGAGAAAAAAAAGGATACCGACTCCTTTACAAGATTTATAGAAACTCTTTTGACAGAGGTTAACAGCAGGTTTCCAGACAATGACCTGACTGTTGTAAGGAATGATGGTGTAACACTTTTAAACCCCAAAATGTGGTCCAATTAGACAAACAGCACGGATTTTGGTGATAGTGAAATTGAAGAACTTATTAATGAATATCGAGATGTACTTCAAAAAAATGGCGCAAAACTGGAAGAAGTGGAGATTGAATGGGCCTCTTTAAAAAATTCCCTGAGTTCTTGTACCTCTAGTGTCACTACATGGGAAGAGATAAATAAAAGGTTTTCAGATGGACACCAGAATATTTTGTCCCTTGTCGACTTCCTCTTATCCTTACCAAGCACTTCAGTGGAGTGTGAACATGGATTTTCACATATGAAATCTGTGAAGTCAGACTGGAGGAGTAAACTGACAAGTGATACACTCACTGATCTGTTACGAATTAAACTTCATTCACCGACCATTGAGGATTTTGATGCAACAGGTGTTGTCAATTTGTGGCTAGCCTCTGGGCAGCGAGTCAGAAAACCATGCAGTGGATCTCACAGGAGAAGAATAGATGCAGCTGCTACTGAAACTGTAGACAGCTCTGATTCAAGCATGGACTCCAATGACAGTGTGACAGCCCTTGAGGATGTTGAAGTGTACCAAAACACTGATTTTGATGACTGAACAGAAATGTGTCACCCTAACCCCACTCTGCTCTGATTTGATTTTGTATTTAAGCACAACTCTCTGCAGTGTCCCTCCAACCAGTTTCTCGCCCATCCGCCAGTGTCTTCTTGTTATTTTGAATAAATGAGCAATATTCACCACTTGCGTGATGCCGACCGCTTGTGTCCCACTTTAAATTTTCAAAATAAGTTGCAGGCCACCATTAAGTACTGTGGGCCACCAAATTATTAGAAGTCAATGGCCCAATGGCCAGTAGTTTTTTCCCCTTAAAGTCAACCCCTATATCAGGATACAAAGCTTGTTATACCCCCCTACTGCCGTTCTGGACCTGCCCATCACTGACATCTGGAGGAACAGCCCAGGAGTAAGGAAACCGGAGACCAGCCCAGGAGAGAGAAAAAGTTAGGTCCAAAAACCCAAGTTGGTTAAACAGGAAGATGTTGGAGATGGTGAGGGAGAAAAGAGCAACCTTCAGAAGGTTCAAGAGATCCAAGTCGGGGAGAGGGAGACTGGGAGGAGACCCTGAAGAAATCAACAGAGGTAACCAGAACAGTCAGGGCAGCCAAGGCTTCAACAGAGCTTAGGCTGACACAGGATATCAAGGAAGGAGAAAAGGATTTCTTTAGGTTCATAAGGGAGAGAAGGAATTGCAAAGATCAAATAATGATGATCAAAAGGGATGGGGGTGGGTGGAAAAAAGGGCAAAGCAGGCAGAAGCATTAAATGAATACTTCTTTTCTGTATTTACTAAGGAAAAGATGTAGCCTCAGATTATAGAAAGGGTAGGAACGGGTGAGGGGCGGAGATAATGCATGGTGTAATCAAGGCATAAAATAAGCGAGTTTGCACTGCAATTTGCAATCCAAGAATCGGGAAACGTAAGTCAAATTTCCAGGTTAATTAGCAATGGTTGCTAATTATAGAAGCTGGCCACCCCCTAATTATTTATTTTTTTTTTTTTTTTAGTTTCCCTGATGTCTAGTGGTGCCCCCCCACCCTCCAGTTGCCAGCCCTTTGTTTCCCTGGTGACATCTAGTGCCCCCTTCCTCCACTGATTGCCATCCCTGTAATGCTTTTTATCCCTGGTGTCTAGTGGATCCCCACATCTGATCACCATCCCCATTATTTTTGACATTCCCTGGTGACTAGTGGGACCCCTCCCAATCAGATCACTGCCTCTGTTACTGTGAGGTGCCCTGATGTCTAGTGGCACCTCACCACCACCATCCAATCACTGTCTGTTTTTGTCCCCACGATGTTTTATTTGAACCTGCAAAAAAAAAAAAGTCCATCGCCGATCACTGCCGTATTCCCACCTGACTGCCCACTGTGCACCCACATACCCCTTGATGCCCCCACAGACCGTCACTCACCTGAACAGGTCCCAGGTTCAAGATCCGTGCTTCTGATCAAAGACACATCTTGCTGCTGGAACCAGTGACTGCAGTATGAGAACTAGGGTAAATGCAGTCCTATGTATACAATGGGGGTTTCAACTTCGGTGCATAGCTTGGTCACTTTTTGAGACATTAGCCCCAAATTTTCAGCCTAGCCTTTTGGGGACCCCATTTCATGAGCAGTATGACTGTCAATAAGCAACTCCTGCCCGAAAGGTGAATTTGCAGTCGCTTGGTGAATTCACCTTTCAGGTAGGATTTGTGTAATTACCGTCATATTGTTCTTGAGACGGGGTCATAAAAAGGCTATGTTGAAAATTTGGGGTCAAAAATATGAACAAGCATTTGTCAATGCCAGGTGTTGCTTACTGTCATTAGCAGTGGAAGTACATAGGTTAGATGAAGTATAGAAATGGCAGTGAAGTATTGAACTGACACCAACTCCACCCACACCCCGAAGAGATGGACAGGCACTGGGGTGTGCCTTTGGGTTGTCGCCCGTAACGGTCACGACATTTCACCTCACCCTACCCTGCAGACACTGACAAGTGTTGAGATGTGCCTTGGGGTGTTCGGGCTTTACACATACCTCATTACATAAGGAAATACACTGAAATGGGTGTAGTTTAGGAGAATGGGGTGAAGTCTGGGGTCAAAGGGTCCAGGGCACACCTCGATGCCTGCCACTGGTAGCAGGGTGAGGGTGGAATGGCATGAGCATTACTGTGAACAATCCCAAGTCATACCCCCACCTGTCAGTCCCTACAGGGTTGGGTGTTATGGCCGAAAACCCTAACACCCGGAGCCTTTCTTGGTATTTTTACTCCAAGTTTTCAGCATGGGCTTTTTGTGATCCCACTGCACGAACAGTGACACTGTCAGTTCATTAGCCAAAAGGAGATTTTGCACAGTGACTGCGCCATTTGGCGCCACAGGTGCAAAAACACATTTTGGACACGGTGTGAAAAATGACAGCTGTACTGTTCATGAGGAGGTGTAAAAAAATGGCAATGTTGAAAATCTGGAGTAAAAATATAAAAAAAAAACTGATGAGGTCACAAATGTGCATAGAAACTGTGCAATGCACAACCGTAATGTAATTAGTTTGCAGATTTGTTTTACAGCAGATTTTCAACATAGGCATTTTGGGACCTCTGTTTATGAACAGTGTCACTGTTATTTCCTTAATCTATCCCAAACACTGATTTCCCACAGCGACCGTGCTATTCTGCGCCGGAAGTGCGAAAACACTTTTCAGCCAGGGTGTGAAAAAGGACAGCTGTACTGTTTATAAGGAGGTGTGGAAAATGGCAATGTTGAAAATCTGGACTGAAAAGAATATGAATTTGTGAACTTACGAGGGTGCGTGGAAATTGCACAATGCACACACGTAACACAGTCATTTTATGGACTTTTGGCACCAAATTGTCAACACAACCAGTTTAAGACCTCTGATCATGAACAGTGTCACTGTGATTTTCTTGATCTGTCCCGAAGATTGATTTCGCACACTGACCACGCCACTGTGTGCTACATGGGCAAAAACACATTTCTGGTGAGATGTGAAAAATGACAGTTGTACTGTTCATAAGGAGGCGTGGTAAAATGGGAATGCTGAAAATCTGGAGTGAAAATAATAAAAATGCTTGAAGTAACAAGCGTGCATACGAACTGTGCAATGCACGCTCGCAAAACAGTAATTTTGGAGAATCTTTTCACCAAATTTTCAACATACCTGTATGTCACCAGCTGTCATTTTTCAGATCCTGGCCAAAATGTGTTTACGCATCTGGGCACGAATGGCGTCGCAGTTGCACAGAATTACGATTTGGCGGGGACTGGAAAACTTTTTGCACCAGGTACATGAGATGGGGTACTAAGAAAGACTATGCAGACAATTTGGTTAGAATAGCAAATTCAGTTTCAGAACTATATGTACAATATCTAATTTTATCAATATATACAAGACTAAGTAATAATTACATGTTTTAAAGTAAAAATACCCATTTTACAAAACTGCTAATCAAAAATCGGCTAATTGCTAATCATTTTTCATTTTGATTAGCAAAGGTCACTAATCAACTCTCTGACACTAGTTTATACTAACACACTAACATGCCAGCAGAATATTCCTAACAGTCTCTCGAGTCTGCTTGATTTTCAGCACCTGCACAGAGGGCCGATTCTGGTGTCCCCCCCCCCTTGGATTACACTGTCCCCAGTTCCAGGTGTTCCACCTGTATTGGGCCTGGTCAGATTTACCCTCCCTGTACCCGTCCCAACCCCTCTTAAACGCGTTCAAACTCTCCACCTCTACCAGCTCCCTTAGAAGTGCATTCCATGGCTCCACCATGCTTTCAGTGAAATAACATCTTCTCCTCTCCCCTCTGAGCCTGCCCCTTTCCAGTTTACACCCGTGACCTCTCGTTGCCCCACCCTCCTTCCTTTGGAGCACCCTGACTGGGCCTCCCTTATTGATCCCTTTCATTACTTGAAGACCTCTATCATGTCCCCCCATCCCTCCTCTCCTCCAGGGTGTACATGTCGAGCTCCCTGAGCCTCTCCTCATAGGTCCTCTTCCCCAGGCCCCAGATCATTTTGGTTGCCCTCCTTTAGACCCTCTCTGGGAGTGTAATGTCCCTCTTTAAATGTGGTCTCCAAAACTGCACACAAAACTCGAGGTGTGGCCTAACCAAGCAGTTGTACATTGGAAGGATCACTTCTGCCTTTCTGGAGGTAATCCCCCTGGCGATGCATCCCAGCATCCTATTTGCCCTTGCCGCTGCCCTCCTACAGGTCTCAGAGTTGTTTATTTTGACATCTACCACTACCCCCAGGTCCCTCTCACCCTCCGTGACTTGAATCGAGTCTCCTCCCAAGGTATACCCCGGCCTGGATTTCTGACTCCCAGGTGCAGAACCTTGCACTTCCCTGAATTGAATTTTAGTTTCCATTTTCCTGATCACCTTTCCAGAGCCTCCAGATCCTCCTGCAAGACCGCCCCCCCTCCTCCTCATCCACCACTGCACCCAGCTTTGAGTTATCTACAAAGAGACTCATCTCACTCCTGATCCCCCTCCTGATGTCTGAGATATAGGCGTTGAACAGGAGTGGCCCCAGCACTTACCTCTGGGGAACCTCCACTAGTAACCCACCTTGGGGATGAGGCTAACCCTCCAACCACCACCTTCTGAGTATGCTCAGAGAGCCAATTTTCTATCCATCTTACCAACTGTCTCCCTACCCCTATTTCCTTCAGCTTAGCCAGCAGGTCACTGTGGGGTACCGAATCAAATGCATTGCTGAAGTCCAAAAAGAGGACATCCACTGGCCTACCCTGGTCCAGGGCCCTCATCACCCAGTCATAGAACTCAACAAGGTTTTTATGGCACAATCTTCCCAGGACAAAGCCATACTGCCTATCGTCCAAGTACCCAGTTTGCTCCAGTAACCCCCCCAGCCTTTCCTTAACAATACACTCCATCACCTTACTGACCACCAATGTCAGGCTAACGGGCCTGCAATTTCCCACCTCCTCTCCTGATTCCCCCTTGTGGATCGGCATGACATGGGCCACCCTCCAGTCTTGGGGCACCCACCCAGTCCTCAGAGAGATGTTGAAAAGCTCCGCTAGAGAGACTGCCAGGACATCCGTCAGTTCCCTCAGCACCCTGGGATGCATCTCATCTTGCCCAGATGCTTTCTCCATCCAAAGGGACCAGAGGACTTCCTTTAAGCTCTCTACCAGGATTTCAGCCTCCACGTTCTCCCCTTTTTCACCCTGTACTGCTGGCACCTGTCTGTCGTGGCCACTCCCTTTCCCCATATCCGTCAGGGCCCCTGGTTTCTACCGGTCCCACCTCTTCCCTCGGTTTGCCCCCACTCTCCCTGCAAGACATAGCCCCTTCATTCCCCCCGATAAAAACTGAGACAAAGTACTCATTTAGGAATTCTGCCTGTTCCCCTGCCTCCTGTGCTCAACCATCCCCTATCCTTATCTTACTGATCTGCCCCCTTACGTTCCTTTTTTCTCCTCCTATGTATTTAAAGAACCCCTTGTACCCCATCCGGAACCCACTGGCCAAGGACTGCTCCTTTTTTGCCTTAGCTGCTCTCACCACCCTGGTGACTCTCTTGTCTGTCAGCTCATATTCCTTCTGATCCCTTTCACTCCTTGAGCACTTGAAGCGCCTATAGGCTGCCTTCTTGTCCCTCACCACCTCGTCTAGCTCCTGGGTCCACCGGCAGGGTTTTCAATCCTTACCAAACTTACGCCTTTCCCTTGCGCAGGATCTGGTAACTTCCTGTATTCCCCTAATGATCCCCCACCTGCTATCAGCATCCATATCCAGCCTTATCCTGTTCAAATGATCTTGTAGGATCCTTCCCATCTCCCTGAAGTCTGCACCCTTAAAGTCGTTTACTACTTACATAGAAACATAGAATTTGATGGCAGATAAGAACCGCTTGGCCCACCCAGCCTGCCCATTTCCCTACCTAATGGATAAGCTGCAGATCCTAGTTAACCAGCAGCATACTTCTTTCTACCCCCACCCCCTAGAATTGCCTTATGACTGTCCCATGCATGCTTGAATTCCACCACTGTTTTTGACTCCACAACCTCCGAAGGCCGTTCTATGCATCCACAACCCTCTCTGTGAAAAAATACTTCCTTACATTACCTCTGAGCCGCACCCCCCATCTTCAAATTGTGCCCCCTTGTTCTTGCACATCTCTTTTTTTGAAAGATGCTACCCTCTTGGACTTTGTTGATTCCCTTGAGGTACTTGAACTAGGGTTGTCAGAACCCTCTGAAGTTCTGGGTTCTAGTTCTAGTCTAGAACTTTTGGAAAAGTTCTAGGGTTCTAATCTTTTTTAGAACTTTTTTAGAACTCGAACCCTATTTTTTAAATTGTGCTGCCTACTTGATCTATAGCTCTCTCTCCCTCTTCCCTTCCTTTCCACAATGACTCCCTTGTGCCATTCCATCCACCTGCAGGGTAAGGGTGATTTTTTTTTTCTTTTTTTAACTACTTTAATTTTGGTAACACAGAGGAAAACACTGGAGTTGCATGCTAAGCTAACCATATAACCCCCTCAGCAGCCCATACCAAAGCAGACATAGTCAGGCTCAGGTGGCACACAGGAGAGACACTAGACAGCACAGCATTTTAAATCAGACGCTGACTGTAGACAGTACAGTAAACATGATCAACACAGCAGAGCAGACCACCAGTAAACATAATTAAACACCACCTACCCTTGCCTTCCTGCAGACTAGAGCTATGTTAGCTCAGGTTGAGCAGTTTTGTGCTGCTTTGCTGATTACTATGCTGGTCACGGTCACTGGTAGAGCCACTGCCCCACTCCAGACACAACAGGGAGAGAGAATGCCTCTTAGATTGCAGCAGGCTTCTTTTCCTGGGTGCTCCCTGACCCTGACTAGCACCAAATCAATAGTGTGCAGCACCTGCCAGCTTAGAACTGCCTTGTGCACACTGTAATTCCCTGGCTCCCACCACCTCCTCGGCTTAATTACTTTGTCTAGTTGTTGTCCATACAGCATAGTAAGCATATAGTCCCCCCGCAGCATGATGATGTTGCTGGCTATCTCCCCAATTACTGCTCACCCCCACCCACCGAACTGCAGCACCACCAGTCAGTCCTACCTCCCAGTTAGTTGTTGCTTGCAGCAGCAACCTCCACCTCAAGCCACCAGCAGTCTGTATTCCTAGTGAAACCCAGCACCCCCTTGAACGGCAGGCTCTCCTAGCGCACCAGCAGGCAGCAGCAGCAAAAGAGGCTGAGTGTTGGGCATGACGGGTCTACGACATTTCATTTCCATCATTTCACTCCCGCCACTTTCACTCTCGTCATTTCACTCCCACATAATTTCGCCCCCACGCAGATTCACTCACAGGCATTTCACTCCCGCTTACCTACTATTGTTCCCCTTCCCCCATCCTTGTACCAATCCCCGTCCCTCTCTGCTCTCCGACCAGTGAGATCTTTATGGGTACTGAGTAACAGTAAGCAGAATGCCAATTCAGTTTATCTGCTTAATAAAGACTTTGCTGGTGCCTGAGTTGGTGGTATTTGTATATCACAAAAGTCTAAAACAATATGCCAACTACAGTACTTGCTAAGTGTTTGACTAAATTAAATTTGTGCTTATGGGAGAATTTAAAAATGTATGTCCAAGATCTGCCTTGGCATTCCATCACTGACTAAGCAATTTGTCGGGTGTCAGTGTCAGATGGTGGAAAAATACTGTATGCATCCGTAAATAAAATGATTCAGGAAAGTGATACAAAGAAATCAAATCTCCCATCAGGACAAATATTACTACACTCCTCAGAGCACTGTCAGGCTGAAACGGCAGGTTTGTTTTTATTTTTTATTTTGTCGTACCTAATGGTGCAGAGACAGGAGCTGCTGGTGAATGGGGGGGGGGGCTTCTTGGTCAAAGCGAGAGGGAGTAGGGCGGACAATTGCAGATTGGAATCTGAGCAGAGATTTCACTCCTGGTGGAAAAATACTGTATGCATCCATAAATAAAATGGTTCAGGAAAGCGATGCAAAAAAATCAAGTCTCCCATCAGGACTAATATTACTACTGAAACGGCAGATTCCCTTTTCATTTTTTTATTTTGTCGCACCTAAGTGTGCAGAGACAGGAGTCGCTGGTGAATGGTGGGGGGTGTTCTGGGTCAAAGAGAGAGGGAGTAGGGCGGACAGTTGCAGATTGGAATCTGAGCAGACATTTCACTCCTGTCATTTCGCATCAGTGAATTTGCTGAAGAAGCGTAATGATCAGGAGTGAATTGGAACGGGAGCGAGAAGTAGAGAGTGAAATGATGGAAGCATAATGTTGCGCTCACATGCAGGACAAATGTGCTCACCTTTGCCACCTTATCCCCCCATAATTATACCCCTGCATCATCCCTCTCAGTGTCAGACTGTCAGTGTCCAGAGTCAACCTCACTGCCCCAGGAAACAGCAGGCAGTGGCACTGTAGTGCCGTTTAAGTAATAAAAAAAAGTCGAACTCTTTTGCGAACCCTCTAGTGTTCGAGTTCTAAATTAGAACTCGAACACCAGGGTTCGAGGAGGGTTCCAATCTTTCTCGAACAAGTTCTGACAACCCTAACTTGAACATTTCTATCATGTCCCCCCTCACCCTCCTTTCCTCAAGGCTATACATATTAAGCTCCTTAAGTCTCTCTTCATATGTCTTCTGGTGCAGACCCTGCACCATTTTAGTTGCCCTCCTGTCTATGTCTTTGCGGAGATTGGGTCTCCAGAACTGCACACAGTACTCCAGATGGGGTCTCACCAGCTGTCTGAGGGATAACAACTTCCTGTTTTCTACTGGTGATGCCTCTCCCTATGCATCCCAGTATCCCCCCAGCCCTCTTTACTGCCCTCTCACATTGATTGCCCACCTTTAAGTCATCTGATTTGACTACCCCCAGGTCCCTTTCCATTTTTGTTGTTGTTAGTATCTCACCCCCCATTGTGTACTCTTCCCCTGGGTTTTTGTTTCCCAGGTACATTACCTTGCATTTATTAGCATTAAATCTAAGCTGCCATATCCTCTAACCTTGCCAAGTCCCTTCTCATCCTTTCCACCCCACCTTGTGCATCAACTCTGTTGCAGATCTTTGTGTCATCTGCAAAGAGACATACTTTTCCTTCCAGTCCCTCTGCAATGTCATTTATAAAGACATTGAAGAGGGCCGGTCCTAATACTGAACCCTGCGGCACCCCACTAGTAACTCCCCTTTCTACAGAGTGGACTCCATTTACTATTACCCTCTGTGTCCTATTCTCCAGCCAATTCTTTACCCAAGCTATCATCTTGGAACCCACTCCCAGGCTGGCTAACTTGTATATTAATCTTTTGTGTGGGACTGAGTCAAATGCCTTGCTAAAGTCAAGGTAGGCCATGTCCACAGTCCCTCTCTGATCTACTACGTTGGTCACCCAGTCAGAGAAATCTATCAGATTCGTCTGGCATGACCTTCCCGCTGTGAATCCATGCTGCCTTGGGTCCTGTGCCCTCTGGCCTCTAGGTACTGGAATTCTTTCCTTCAGAAGTGATTCCATCATTTTCCTACCACTGAGGTTAAACTAACAGGTCTGTAGTTTCCTGCTTCAGCGTGCTCCCACTTTGTGAAGGAAATCACATCTGCCCTCCTCCAGTCCTCGGGTACCACCCCATCCTCCCATGATTTGTTAAAGAGGGTAGTCAGTGGTGTCACTAGTTCTACCCTTAGTTCTTTTAGAATTCTGGGATGAATCCCATCAGGCCACATTGCTTTGTCCACCTTCAGTTTTAAGAGTTCTTTCAGAACCCTTTCTTCTGTAAATGGGCTGGTATCAATTTCTGTATCCAGAGTGTTTCTATTGGTCTTGTTCGGCTCCCCCCCCCCCCGGTCCAGGAAGAACCAGACTGTGGGGTGTTCACTCCCCGCCAACGGGTCCCTCACCTCTAGGCTCCTAATCTGATCACTGTCTGCCAGGACCACGTCCAGTGTCCAGGCCTCCCTAGTTGGCTCACCCACCTGTTATGTCAGAAACGCATCCTGGAAGACATCCAGCAGCCCCTGCTCCCTGGCCACTGGTGACGTCATAGTCCCCCAGTCTGCTCCTGGTATTATGCCTTGGTACTGGTAGGCCTAAGGGCATTGCGGGTGGAAAAGGCACCTTGTCCAAACAGCACTCACCCCCAGGTACTGAAAAAGTTGGAAGAGATCCTGGCAGATCCATTGGCAAACCTATTCAATACCTCTCTGGTGACTGTGTGTGTACCCCAGGATGGGAGGATGGATCACATGGTACCCCTCCACAAAAAGTGGCCCCAAGGATGATCCAGGCAACTATAGACTGGTAAGCCTTGCATCCATTGTGGGGAAGTTAATGGAAACCATCCTCAAAGACAGGTTGATAACCTTTCTGCAGGGCAGTAGTCTGCACGACGGAAAGCAACATGGGTTTGTCTCTGGCAGATCCTACCAGACCAACCTGGTGGACTACTACTATTAGGTGACTAGGGCACCTGACAAGAGCAAGGCAGTGGATGTCCTGTATGTGGATTTCAGGAAGGCCTTCAATTCGGTCCCATATGGGAGGCTGATTAGCAAGCTGGAAAACCAGGGGACAGGACTGAAGATGGTGGAATGGGCCCGAAACTGGCTGATGGGGAGGCAGCAGAGGGTGGGCGGGGGGGCCCCACGGCCCAAGGACTGTGACACAGTGCTCGGTACTGGGCCCAGTGTTGTGTGGCATTTTCATCGCCGACATCTTGTATGGCATTAAGAACAAGAACAAGATTAGCCTTTTTGTGGATGACACAAAGATCAGGGCAGTGGTGGAGGACACAGTGGGGTGGTAGAGGCTGGTGGATTATCTGACAAAACTTGAGTGCTGGTCAGACACATGGCAGCTGGAGTTCAATGCAAAGAAGTGCAAAGTCATGCACATGGGAGCAAGAAACCCAAGGAGGAGGAGTTAACAGCTGGGAGGGGTGCAGATGGCCACTACAGAGGAGAAGATCTGGGGGTGATAATAATTGGGTATATGAACTACCTGGCACAGTGTAGGAAAGCAGCAGCTAAAGCCAATAAGATGCGGGGGTGTACTGCTAGAGAAATCACCTCCAGGAGAGGGGAAGGGAGGTAGTCCTGCCACTGTACACGTCATTGGTAAGGCCACACCTGGAGTACTGTGTACAGTACTGGTGCCCATACCTAATAAGGGATCATAAATCACTGGTGGGGGTCCAGCGCACAGCAACAAGGATGATCCTGGGATTGGAGGAAAAACCCTCCGAGGAAAGGCTAAGGGAAATGAATATGTGCTCCCTGGAAGAGGAGGGATAGGGGAGCTATGATAGAGACTTTTAAATATGTGAAGGGTATTAACAAGACTGGTATAAGGGGGAATTTTAAGCTAAGGGGGGGACACAAGGGGGCGTGGCCTGAGACTGGAGGGTGGAAGAGTCAGGAGAGAAATGAGGAAGCACTTTTTCATGTAAAGGGTGGTGTCTAGGTGGAATATGCTGCCCGAGGAGGTGGTTTCCTGCAAATCGATGTGCAGTTTTAAGAGTGGGTGGGACAAAAGTGAGGCGGTGGGTCACCATTGTGAGGGTTGGGGAGGGGGGCAGCTGCTATATCAGGGGGACAGCTAGCTTCACACGCTTCACACTTGACAGACCATATAGTCTTTATCTGCTGCCAGTTTCATATGTTCATATGTATATTCTCATGACTCTAAGATCTGCAACAGTGTTGGAGGAGTTGAAAAAATAAGGAAGGACTTAGGTAAACTGAAGGGATGGTCCAGAATGCTGCAGCTGACATTTAATGTGGAAAAGTGCAAAATTATGCATTTGGGGCACAAGAACCCACGTGAGGATGACATGATGGGGGGAGAAACCGATGGTCAATATGAAAGGGATTTGGAGTAAATCATATCTGATGACCTAAAGGTGGCCAAACAATGTGCCAAGGTTGTGGGGAGAGCCAGTGGCATGCTGGAGTGCATAGGAAGAGGCATCACCAGCAGAAGGCAGGAGGTGGTAATGCCACTGTACAAATCATTGGTGAGGCCTTATTTGGAATACGGTGTCCAGTTCTGTGGAGGCAACATCTCCGTAAGGACGTAGACAAGATGGAGGCAGTTCAAAGAAGGGCAACAAAGATGGTGCACAGTCTGCACCAAAAGTCTTATGAAGAGAACTGGGAGACCTCAATATGTATACCCTGGAGGAGAGGAGAAACAGTATACCCTGGAGGAAAAGAAAGTATACTCCGGAGAGGAGAAAAGATGACAGAAACATACAAATATTTAAAAGGCATAAATAGGGTAGCAGAGGGTAGCATCTTTCAGAAAAGGAGATATCCAGGAACGAGGGGGCAAGACATGAGGTTGGAAGGGGGTAAACTAAGGGGGTAGCGTGAGTAAGAATTTCTTCACAGAAAGGGTGGTGGATGAATGGAATAGACTTCCAGCAGAGGTGGTGGGGGGGATTCAAGCATGCATGGGACAGGCATAGGGAAACCCTAGCAACATGAACGAGGAAGTAAAGATAGAAATCAAGTAGGGTCTGCGGCTTTTACAGCACGCAGGGAAAATGAGCAGACTACTTGGACCAGCGGGCCCTATCTGCCATCAGTTTCTATGCTTCTATGTTTCCCATGCTGTTGGTCTACTAAATATTGTAGGTAATGCAGCACTTATCTCACAGTCTTTCAAAATGTATCCGACTCTCCCCTGCTAACCACACAACTGCTCTTTGTGACATCATTGTCTGTCAGTGAGCATTATGATGTCATAAAGGCATTGTGAGGTTAACAGGAGAGGCAAATATTTTCCATAGACTTTTCAGATGGCCTACCAAGATGTGCTGTAAATCTTAGAAAGGAACATTGAAAATGAAAGAAATTATCCTCTAGTAAATTTTAACAGTCAAAGTATCTCATTTATGAAAGCACATGCTGAATTGCAGAGTTGCTCTTTAACATCAAAGTATGGAAAACAGAAATACAGCAATAGAGGATAACCAAAAATAAATACATAAATAATACAGGAAACAGCAGCTGCTTTGCCCATGCCCCTGTACAGGAGCTGCACTCCTCTCCCCAACAAACGAGTATGCCCCCCCCCCAAGCAGGAGCACATCTCCACAGCCCCCCGAAACAGAGAATATTTATTATGGCTGTCCAGATACCGAACGCCAGAGTATTTTGTTTGCTCCACAACCCCCCAACCGTGGACTTGAATCGCATATAGTACTGCACGAATCAGTATGCTTGACTGTCTCTCACCTCTTCCCCGCATTTCTCAGAACGGGCTATCAACCAGCAGATATTGTGGAGAGGATCTTTGTCTCCGACATCCATTCCATTACACTCACATTTATACAGGTCTGCAAAACAGAACGTTTTATTACACTCCACAATGCACAACAGACAGTTATTTGATTTATATCATGTTGATTACTCTGCTCTCCCAAACAGCAAGTATTCGCACTCAACTGCACGAGTTACCCTCAGTCAGCCAATTATTCAGAATTAACCCTCAAGTAACTCAGTCTGATTCTCAATTGTTGAAAGAGATGGTGTGGTGTAGCATATTGCGCTTCATAGCCCGCTACTCTGTGGCAGCGACAGCCCCTCTGTACCAAAATATATTTTTTTTTACTGCACCCTATACAGTTTGAGAAGGGATTGTAACTCTGGCCTAACTGCCAGCCATCCGATTCCTTCCCACTTCCTGGTACGTCTGCTCCACCCCCGCATAACCCATTTTGTGACGTATAACCAGGAAGAGTGCGGGGACATGCCCCATACAAGTCTAGGCGAAAATAATTTTCAGAATGATTTTTCATAACTTTAGAGTACCTTTGAATAAAACTGAAAGTCACCACTAAACTAATAGGGACCCCAGGGTAGCGAGCTATGAAGCCCAAAATGTTATTTAGATAATCACACATTTACTTTAAAAAAATACTGCTGCCACCTAACCTACTATAAGCCATCCAAAAAGCCGATGCTTGAGAAAAAAGCAAGAAATAAGTTAACCCAGATCGTGTTTCAATGAAAAAACAAAGTCCCCCAATACTGGTTTTCAGTGATCGCCTGGCTGTCATTATCGGCTCCATGTGTCCAAACTATCAATTTACATTTGTGTTTTTTTTGTTTTGATTTTTTAATCTCTGGCACAGTTACGGTAAAAACGAAGCGGGACTGCAGCAAGGAGTATGGAGATATTCAGGGTGGCACGGCAGAGAGGACCGGGTGGATGCGGAGTGTGAACACAACATGGTAGGAAACTGTAGCGCAATCCTTAAATGTAAAATTAAAATGGTCACAATTTTGGGGCAACCATATACTATATAAAATAATAGATGAGAACTGTGCACACCAAGACTGCGTGTTTTCCATCTCAGGTGGTTGATGACATCATAGGGACCTCTCGAGCTTCGCTCTCGAGGTCTATGATGTCATCAACCCCCTCGATGGAAACACAGCCTTGTTGTGCACAGTTCCCTTTCCATTATTCTATATATTGTGTTTCCCCTAAGTGAGGGGGGAAAGAAATGAGTGTCGTGCACCTATTCAGAAGAGGAATTCAAGTCTTTGAGAAGGATTGCTACTCGAGTCTGACTTTACGTAGGTAGCATGTTATTGCTTACTAGAAAAGGGTTAGATTGTAGGAGCTGTTTGATTGGCTGAGAGCCACAGCAGGGGGTTACATTAAGTAAGCAATAATACCCTCCAGGGTGGGCAGTATTGGACAATACCGGACCGCTGCCCCTGGAAGGTCCAGTATTGCCCAATACTGCCCACCCTGGAGGGTATTATTGCACTTAGAAAATGGGCAATTGTATTCTGTGTGTTTTGAAAAAAATAAATATGTTTAAATGTTATAAAATACCTAGTTGTGTTAACTTTTTGTAATAAAATAGTTCCTCTGCAGAATTTGAGAGCTGCTTTTTTTCATCTTAAACCTAAGGATGTTTTAGTGGCCCTCCTAGAGTTAACTTCTTTACCTGGTTGTCATGGTTAGCTCACCCCCCACCCACCACACACACACACACAGGGCTTGACATTTTAAAGCCTTTTTTTTTAACCTTGTTTCTCTCTTCCTGCTGCTGCAGTGTGAAATGTGATGCCCCCATGCTCTTACAGTCCTGTAAGTTTATGAAGCTCAGCATTTAAGGCAGAGAATGGCCAGCGCTGTCAGGAGAATGAGGACAAGGGGAGCGACTGACTCAAAGCTGATAGTACTGACGGCTTTTATTTTACACAGGTAGCCTGCGTGGAGCTGCGGGCACTGTGAGTGATAAATAGAAAAGCCAGCATGCCTGACAGCTTGAACAGTCAGTAAGTGTTTTTTCTTAAATAAATAAATAGTATACTGCTGGCATTTGGGATGTTCAGCAAGCAGGGACAGTACAGGGCAACTCACAGTGAAGCCGATTTCAAAAACGGGTCTTACTTTGATGTTCTGCCGGGAAGATCGGCCCAAGGAACAGTGGCGGCACTTGCGACCTTTTCTGCCCAGGTATGGAGATGTGTTGCTGGCTCCATTGTTCTACTACATCAGCTGGTTTTTGGGAGTGGGCAGCATGGTATCTCTCTCGAACAGACCCGAAGTATGGGCGGTTCGTTGAGGCTGCAAAACAGTAACTTGTGTATTTTTGTTTAACATTTTGTGAGATTTTTAGTGACTGTGTGTCTGGTTGGACAATCTACTGTACAGTAATTGTCTTTTAGGGTGGCGGGTCGTAAATAGCTCGTTAAGCGAGAGGGGAAACAATGGCGGCTATGGAGCTTGCAAATTCAGGGTACCCAACAATATACCAAGTAATTTTCAGTGAAACAGTGTCTTGTGTGCTACATTTTAGGACTCATTTACTTTATTTTTGTCATTGCTTTCCTTTCATGCACTCAAGTGAAATGTCTATTACATGCATCCATGCTATACCATGTTATTTTACAGTGTAGCCCAGCTGACTAAGCAGCATTTCATTTCTGGTGTGGTTCTGCTTTCACTCATTTCTGCAGATGGGGTGTGCGTGCATGTGATGGGAGAGTGCAGTTACAGGACCATTGAGAGCCTATGTAACTTGGCACACTTAGTGTGTAATTTTCTACAGCTTGTTTTGAAGCAACAAACACGTGGTTCACAAGTCAATGTCCTATCCACGGAACCCAAAGGCTATGGCACCATATAAGTCCAAACTAGTACTACTATGTCTGCTATTACACTACGTGACACTGCACTGGCACCTGCCCTGTGGCTGTGCATAGAATTTCAATCTGTTACTGTTAGTACCACACACACACAAGTAGTAAAGTTTACACCAACAAACACCTATGTTTAAAAACTAGACAAAGTGTGGCACAATAAAATCACAACACACATTAGACCAAGCAGATGCCAATGTGTTTCTTGTTAACTGTCATTAGTTAGAAGTGGGAATGCAAGGACTGGCTCAGTGGTACATTTGGACACATCAGTTCCCCACCAAAGCACACCACCTCAACTTACCTGTATAAATGTGTCATTTTTTGACTCGACAATGATATGGTTCAGTGTGGATATACTACGGTATCCCTAAACTCAGTATCTTGAGTCTCGGGATACCGACCCCACTTGGCCGAAATGTATACTCCCAAATCAATCAGATGCCCAAAAATATGATTTCTGGCATCTGATTAAAAAATACAGAATGATTTGCCCCAAAACCCTCCATGTAGGGGCTTTGCCCCACCACCCCATTAATCTAAAATAACTAACTCGGGGGAGGCCGAACCTTGAGTTAAAAAAAATTGTTACAGGGGTACAACTGTGTAAAAAGTCGCAGGACTCAACGCGGGATGGAACCTGCACCTCCCAAGCTGCCAGCGGTTTAGCCCTCAACACCGTTGGGGCAGCTCTGCCAGTTTCCCCAATTCCTCCACTACTTGAAACCCATCTACACGGGTACAGTAGCAAGCAGTTGCATCTGCTACCTTAACCCTGTAATGTCCATCGGGTTTTCTTACTGCCAGAATGCTGACTGTCGGGATACTGAACCTGTCGGGCAATACAGCCTGGGCAAGTCAGTGCTACGGTGATCGCCAAAAGGCGATCACCATTAGGGCGGCTGTAAATCATCAGAATTATAAATTTTGGCGATGTACCCCTCAGCGCTTAGCAAAACAGTGCCGGGGACTTGGATTTTTGTATTTTATTCAGGGGGCTGTGCCCACTGCACCCCCCCCCCCCACTAAGGGATTCTGAACTCCAGGGGGGTGCATGTCGGGGGGGCTGCAAAACTGCAACTAAAAAATATTTCAGGCCCGGTGCAACAAAACGTACCTGTGCCTGGACCCGAACCCAGCACCCTCACAAACCCAGCCCTGAATCCACCCACCACGCCACGAGGCCAGCTTGGCAGCTCACTTTGGCACCACCCCTCACAAACTGAGCGTGCTCGCTCCCCCCCCCAGCGCTCATATATATGTAGAGACATCCTGTCACTATATGCGCGAACCCTCCCATCCAGTTGCCCTCCCAGGTAGTTAGCCCTGTTGACATGTGCTGCAATTGAGTTGCCGTTTTTGTAGGTGCCCAGTCGCGGTCACCTGTGTCACAGGATACCGTCAATTACCAGGCTCTGACTTAGCTGCATAACAGACAGTAAGGGATGTGTGATCTTTATTCCCACTGAGAATTAGCAAAATTGCTCAAAAAGACCGAAAACTATTGTAAGTATGCAACAGAATAAAGAAACATTTATTAAGAGTGGTGTGGTAACTGTATTATGTCAGTTGACCCAGTCCTGATTTGTCCTGACCCAGTTCTGTGCATGTTTTAAATAGTTACCTGTCTTTGGCAACCAGAATAAATGCAACACTTTCTGAATGTAAATACCAGAGTCCGACTCAAAACTGTACCACAGTTAAACTTCCTAACCCTGCTTTGAAAGTTACTACTCCACCACAGTTTCACTGAGATGCAACACTGAGAGTGTGATGGCTCTTGCATCTTCCTTATTTTCAAGATTAGTGTGCTTTGTCTGGTGCCACGATTTCCCCTTTCCTCCTTCTCCACCTTAGTGAAACACCAAGAATCCTCCGTGCCCTGCAGGCTCTCAACCTTCCTTGACTCTTCTTCTTTCCTCTCTCCCTTTATAGTCTTTTTTTAGAAAGGACCACTCCAGCATCTCCTCCCTAATCCTACTGACAGACTCCATCCTGACAGCCCTGGAACATAACAGTTTTCAGTTCAAGACTGGGGTTTTCACTCAGTGCTTAGTTTACCACTATGGCAGTCATGCCACCCAGTGTATCGATGCAACCCTCAGATTCAGATAGTTTAGACACAGGACTTAGTCTGCTGTACGCATCCCCCTGTACTGCAGACCTATTTCGAACCTCCCCTTTTTAGGGAAGATTGTAGAAAAGGTGGTGGCCATTCAGCTAGATAGACAGCCCTGGTGAGGGTTCTTAATGACCTCCTGATGGCGAGGGATAGAGGGGATGGTACCATCTTGGCCCTCCTAGACCTCTCTGCAGCGTTCAACACCGTAGACCATGAGGTGTTACTTGACTGCCTGCGGTTCTGGTGTGGTCTGTCTGGAAATGTCATCAACCGATTCAGGTCATACCTGACAGACAGAGTGCAGAGGGTGACCATGGGAATTTTCTCAACGTCTGAAGCCTCTGTGCTGTGGTGTTCCGCAGGGGTCTGTCTTGCCGCCTCTGTTGTTCACTGTGTATATGCTATCACTGGGGGGCATTATCAGGCAGTATGGGCTGGGTTTTCACTGCTACACAGATGATACCCTGCTGTACCTGTCCTGTGCACCCAATAGCCAGGTGTCAGACTCTGTATTCCATAGCTGCCTTGAGAAAATCCAGATATGGATGACTCACAATTGGCATAAGCTTAACCCAGACAAGACTGAGGTACTGGCAGTGGAGCCGGGTTGTCAGGGAGGAGGTGGTACGGCATTACCCCCTGACCTTGTGTTGGGGGGTGTGCCTTTAGCCACCTCTAGGCAGGTGAAGAATTTGGGAGTAATTCTGGATGGCAGTCTGACACTTGACGCACAGATGTTGGCTGTAGGTTTTACCATCTCAGGAATATTGCCCGAATTCGAGCCCTGATCCTGCTTGATGATCTGCCCACACTGGAACACGCTTTTGTCACTTCCAGGTTAAACTACTGCAATGCCCTATACCTAGGGATATCTGGAGGCAACCTCCGCAGACTGCAGAATGTGGCGGCAATAGTATTGATGGGGATGAAAAGATATGAACACATCACCCAGTGATCCGCAAACTGCCTTAGGTGCCGGTCCGGTGGAGGGTTGTCTTCAAGATAGGGCTGTTCACCTATAAGACCCTGCACGAGAGGGGTCCAGTCTATCTGCAAGAGCTCCTTGCGCCATACCATCCATCCGGGGCCCTCTGTTCTGCCAGGGGGTGGCCTTCTTGGAGTTCCCCGGGTCAGGCTGTGGCATTCGGGTGACAGAGCATCTGTGGCACCTAACCTGTGGAACTCCCTGCCTGGTTATCTAAGGGATGCCCCCTCGGTAGAAGCCTTTAAGAAGGGCCTCAAAACATATTTATTCAATCAAGCTTTTAATTGAAGGTGTTTTAAAATGGATAGCTCTTTATGATGGGTAGACAAGTTTATTTGTTATTTAGATCTAGGATTACAATTACCTTTTGTTGTTGTTTCCAGCTGTATTTTATATTTGTTGTTGTTTTAAATCTGCTTTACTGTATTTTAAAATGTATTTGCACAACATGTATGTTTATATTGTGCAGCACCCAGAGTCCACGGAGATGGTGCTATATAAATAAAATATCTATCTGTTTATCTATCTGTACTAATGACAGTAAAATATCAGACAGCAATAACTAGTGGGTTACGTTCAGTCATTACTTAAGGGAATTACAGGGGCTGGACATAAGGGAGGGACAGGGCTACAGAATCAGGACATAGGGTGTCAACAATAAAGATGTGCATCTCACTGTTAGCTAATCAAGTAGCCAGGGCTGTGGTGTGCATGCTGGACTGGCCTTTTCCTGCAGCATTCTCTGAATTACATAGGGTTCCAATTCTCAATCTTTTAAGGCGAAGCAATGTGCACATTGTTTATTGGCCTGTGTGCAGGCCCAACTTGTGGCTAAACACAGCCAGAGACAGTGAAATTGGATCACGAGAGGGGCGTATACAATAGTTTACCAGACCAAAATAAAACAGATGTAACCCCCCAACCCCGTTCCTTGGGGTTACTAGAATCCCATCAGTGTCAGTGTTAGGTAGGGAAGGCAGCAGCGAATATCTAGTTAAATAGATTTTCACCTGCTCCCTCTCTGTGTATTTGGTCTCAGCTGAGAGCAGAGAGGTGATATCATTTAGAATTCTCACAGCGGCGTAAGACACATTGCTAGCTGTGAGTGGGGGAGTTTTAGAATTTTCAGTTAGTCTGTCAGTGTGAGCAGCTGGAGGAGTGAAAAGCTGCAGTGTGGGCTCTGAGAAGAGCTTACTTTTTCTCACTCTAGTCTGAGAACCATTTGTCTATCTTGTAGAAGTGGTGGAAGCCATCTAGCAGGAGTTCCTGATATTCTTATCCCCAGTGGGATGAAGAGGACTGTAGACTGGATCTGAGGGGCAATCCCCTATTTTGATCCAGTACATTTGAAGCTGCCTTTTGTGTACAACCGTGAGTAAATCTGACTTTGGGCATTCCCAGGAGAAGTGTACTTGCCTTGTTTTCTTTGGGGTGTTACTCTGACAAAGGGACCTGTGCGCCCAGTTCTGTTTGAGACTGTTCTCAAAATGTTTTTCTTAAAGTTGGCTGACAAATAGTGGAGTCCCCAGTGTGACTTAGCATGGTGTACAGAACTTTATCTTTACACTCCTTTGTAGTGTTTTCTAATGCTGAGTGTGCCAATCCGGGGACCCATGGAAGGAGGGTGCAAGTCCTAGCCTAGTAGGGGAGGACAAAATGCAAGAGACACAGAACTGGGAGGTGCCTACCTCCATGCCCAGTGAAGATGAACTGTCTCAGGAGTAAGGACATCTGCTCACTCCTGGGCTCAGATCCTGAGTGAGGAAGAGGAGGATGAAGAAATGCATCTTCATGTTGAGGGTCCCTGTGAGTCGCCTCAAGCTCCTGCCTCACAGGAGCCAGAGAGAGAGATGAAGAAGACTCCAGTACCCTACCTACAGAGATGGTTGGGAACAAGTTCTTTTGTTTATTAAGTATGTGGTACTGGCTTAACCAGGACTGGCCACCCCCGAGCTGAGCTGTGGGCCGTACACTTGTGAAGAGTAGTAAGGAGGAGAGACTGGTACGTAGAAGGGCTGATGCCATATATGGGAGTTCCTTTCCTACCTTTCCTCGTAGAGTCTGGGAGGAAACTGAACAGAACAGGAAGTCCTGGTTGTTGGAAAGGGCAGGCAAGCAAGAATATGCACCTTGGTGCAGCAGTATGTGTCAGGGACAGAGTCCTAAATGATCATCTGACGTTCTGGAAATTGGGCAGAACTCTATTTATGGACACTGTGCAAAATGTGGACAAGGCAAGGAATGAGACATTCCACAACATCAACTTTGAATGCCCAGATGGTGTCATAGTTCTTTCACCTCACCCTGAGTGGTACTTCTCTTAATGGTGCCACTCCCTGTGAATATGCCCAGCATGCCCCGAGGGAAGCAAGTAGTGGCAGCCTGGTGTCTGTGTCCAGCAGCAGCAGTATCCAAGGAGGAGGAAGCAACTCTACTGGTATTCCAGGATTCTTCAGGTGCATCCAGATTCATCATCCCAGCAGTGTTTTCTCATTTCCATTGCCTGGTTTCCTAAACGACATCATCCCAGCTGTTTTCCTGTTCCATTGTTTGATTTCCAAGATGACATCAAACCAGCTGTTTTCCTGTTTTATCACCTGGTTTTCCAGAGGACATTGTTCCAGCTGTATCTGAAGATGCCACCTGGTGGGAGAGAGTCTTCAACTTGGAGAAGTGAGGTGATCCTTTGTTTTCGGGCTTAAAGGAACTGGTAAGACCAAATGTTCTATTTTCTAACCAGCTTTGCACAACACATCCTACATCTGGCAGTCTGACCACAAACTGTTTGAACTGTCCTCAAAGACTCTTTACCGTGGATTGCAGTGCTTTTCAGGCTCTACCCTGTTCCAGAACTGTTCTTCAGCAGGCTCCAGCCCAGGAGAGGCTGTTTTATGGACCCTGCCTTTGGGCAACAACATTCTGTCATTAGTATGGGACATTTAGGGAATTCCATCCCCAAAATGTGTTGTATAAATGTCTGTTTCCATTTTTTTATTTTTGAACTTTTCTAGAAAAATATTTTTGGGATTCTCTAGTGTTCAGGTGGTTTTTTAGACACTGGTGGGATATTCAAAGGGGTTGTGCATGGAGCAACAGTGTTGTGCCATGCGCAACCCACTGATGCGCCCTGGCGTGATAGTCAAAGGGAATGTTGCACACTCGGGTCCCAATGTGCTGGGGTGCACCAGTAATGTATGCAGTGCAAGTGTGGGGGGCGTGCCTATGCATATTCAGCACATCTCAATATTCAGCCTGGGATGTGCAGAGCATATGCTGGTGCAACCCCAACTTCCACCGCACACTGGTGCTCAAAGTTGAGCCAAAGATATAGGAGCAGGACTGGCCACCCACAGGTGAGCTGCCCGTGCAGGGCACAACACGGCAGCTGTCAGCTGTGGGTTGCCACCCATGCTCCAGGGCCAGGGTCTGTCAGCGTTGTGCCCCCCTACGCCTGATCGCAGGCGTGAGTATATATAGGAACACATCCAATATCCCTGGTGGTCCAGTGGACCACTTCCAGCCCGATCACGAGCATGAGTTTATATAGGAAGACATCCAATATCCCTGGTGGTCCAGTGGGCTGCTCACATCCTGACCACAGGCATTAGTATATGTAAAAACATTTTAGATTATCTCTGGTGGTCTAGCGGTACCCCCACCCGCCCACAGAGCCCTGCGACCCCGCTCCCCGGTCAATGGCGGGTGGCAGCTCCCCACCAACAAGCCGCCGGGCCGCCCGCCAACCGACTGTGTAAAGTACAGCTGTATGCCCATTGGTCAACAGCGTGGGCCAACTGGCATGCAGACTGTACCATACTACACAGTACTGATATGTGAATGGAGCCATTCACTTATACTAATGCCAGCGATCAGGCTGGATGCAGTCCACTGGACCACCAGGGATATTGGACATGTTCCTATATATACTCATGCCTGTGATTGGGCTGGAAGCAGTCCAATCCCAGACTTGCATTTCTCACCTATTCTACAACCTTTGTTCTGCCCACCAGGACCAGCACTGCAAGCCCTAGATGAGCATCTGACACCAGCTCTCCCATGCTGTCCAGTCCTTGAATCCCCAACCAGGCATCCACAACTCACCTCTACCCTGTGCTTCTTCTAGTACCAAACAAGGGACTCATGAATGGGTGGCCAACGTATACCTTTTCCCTTATTTTCCACTAAGATTAGCAATAGGATTCATATACAAGGGTCCCACATTCACCTCTACCCTATTCTCCCACCTGGAGTACACCTAGAACCATGGAACTTGGGTCTGAAACTCACCTGCACCCATGTCTCCCAATCATACCATCTTCAGGACCCTCAGACAGGGCTCAGATACCCACATGTACCTTCATCTTTCACTCAGACTACCCTTAGGGCCACCATACCAGGATTCTGACACCCACCTGCACTCTCTTCTCCCAACCAGACCATTCCTATAAACCCAGAACTAGGATTCCATAGCTATACTCTGTCCCCATATACCGTTGCTACTGCGACTCTGACATCGCGAAGACCGCCACAGCAACAGGAATCGGACAAAACCCGCCGGTTGCTGTGGTGGTCTCTGCAGTGATCAGGAGTGCCTCACCGGTGTTTGCCCTCCCCCCCCGATGCAACTCCAACTTTGAGTTAGAATCCTAGAGACCAGGGGGATGGGGGTCAGAGCCCCCCACAAGGGGGGGCTCAGAAGCGCATCCCCCAATGGATCCCCAACACCTCAATGCTGACAGTCGGCACTGCAGCTGTCACAGTTGGGGATGTCTCCATGCATGCTGTCGCTGCGGCATGGTAAAACCCTCTGTCCCCACAGACCACCAATAGGACACCCCCTGGAGCCTATTTACCCATCGGAATCACCAAAGAACCCCCCAGACCAGGCTTCCCCAGCTATGGCTCCCCTCTTCCCCCATCTGGACCTCCCAGGGGACCCACATACTAGACTCCCCAATCTACATTTTAATGGGGGTGAGTGCATTGTTACAGCCAACCAATCTAATTTACAGTAGTTTAAGTAGAAGGTCTTACCTGAGCACTAGTGAGCCAGAGGTCACAGTCTCAAAGGGATGTGCTCTGCCACACCTGTAAAAAAAAATAGAAAGGGGTGGGTCACAAAGGATCTGTAGCTCTTAGGGGCACAATAGGGTGGAAAGGACAGGCTAGGCATAGAGGTATACTTATCTGATGGGGAAGGAATCCACATACTGTCAGACCTGTAAAACTAAAGGTTAGCTGGGGAAATAACAGATGTGGAGCAGATGCAAAGAGAAAAGGAAGTGTGATTTGGGAAGGGGGCTCAGCCAGAAACTCATGTGCTCATATGGGTGGTTGAATGGCCAGTATTGTACTTGGTAGCTCAGGTGGGCCAGTGGAAGCTCTTGGGGGACTAGCAGGCCTGTGGGTAAATAAAAGAAAGGCATTGGTGGTCTTGAGAGCTAGGAATGCCATGGGGGGGGCCACTAAGTAAAATGGTAGCTCTGGTGCGCTAGTGCCCCGTAACTAAGGTCAATTCCCTTTTGAATAAAACTCATATCCTTCCCTTGGGGTCCATTGGGGGTGCCCTAAGCCCTAGTGTTTTGAGCATTATGTGGATCAGTGGCAGGAGGAGAACAAGCCTGGGCAGCAGCTGCAGCCAGCTGTGCAGTGCAATTGTGCTAAACTTAAAATGCCTGTGGGCACTTGCAACTCCCAGCCCATATGGAGTGCAGGCTGCAGTCTATTCTGCATGGGTGGCAGAAAGAGACAAGCATTTGTCAATGCTGAATGTTGTCTTGCTGGCACTGGCATTAGTAGTGCAGGAGTTGGAGAGATGCATAATAGGAATGGCAGTGAAATATAGAAGTGACGTCAACCCCACCCCACCCAGCAGAGAGTTACAGGCATTGGGGCGTGCCTTTGGGTCATTGGCCATAATGCTCATGCCATTTCACTTCACCCTACCCTGCAGACTCTGACAAGTGTCGCGTTGTGCCTTGGGGTCCTTGAGTCTTACACTCACCCCATTTCATAAGGAAGTACATTGAGATGGGTGCAGTATAAGAGAATGGGGTGAACTTTGGGGTTGAAGAGTCCAAGGCACACCTTGATGCCTGTCAGAGGCTGCAGAGTGGGGGTGAAAGTGAAATGGCGTGAGCATTACAGCCGACAATCCAAAGGCGCACCTCTGACACCTGTTAGTCTGTACAGGGCAGGATGTTATCATTAGAAACCCTAACACCCTGGGTGTTTGTTGGTATTTGCACTCCAGATTTTCAGCATGGCCTTTTTGTGACGGCACTTCATGAAAGCATTTGAGACCTCTACTAGTGAACAGTGTCCCTGTGATTTTGTTCATCTGTCCTGAACGTTAATTTCCCACAGCAACCGCACCGTTCTGCACCACATTAAAATGACAGCTGCACCATTCATAAAGAGGTGTGAAGAGATGGCAATGTGGAAAATCTGGAGTGAAAATATTAAAAATTCTCGAAGTTATGAGCGTGCGTGAAAACTGCGCAATGCATGCTCATTACACAGTAATTTTTTGAAATTCTTTCACTAAATTTGTAACGTAAGCATTTTGGGACCTCTGCTCATGAACAGTGGCACCTATGAGTTTCTTAATCTGTACCGAACATTGATTTCCCACAGCGACTGTGCCATTGTGTGCCAGATGTGCGTAATCACATTTTGGACAGAATGTGAAAAATGACAGCTGTACTGTTCATAAGAAGGTGTGCAAAAATGGCAGTGCTGAAAATCTGGAGTGAAAATATTAAAAATTCTCAAAGTTACGACTGTGCATGGACACTGCGCAATGCACGCTTGTAACATAGTCATTTAGTGGAATTTTGTCACCAGATTTTCAACATAGGTATTTTGGGACCTCTGCTCATAAACAGTGTTACTGTGATTTTCTTACTCTGTCCGGAACATTGTTTTCCTACAGCGACTGCTCCATTGTGTGCTGGATATGCGAAAACACATTTCAGGCAGTATGTGGAAAATGACAGCTGTACTATTCATAAGTAAAAATATTAAACATGCTCAAAGTTAAGAGCGTGTGTAGAAACTGTGCAAAGTACTCTAAGAACACTGTCATTCATTTGAATTTTTTCACCGAATTTGCAACATAGGCTTTTTGGGAGCCCACCTCATGAACATGCTAGGAATCATACTAGGAAGTGAAAAGAGCTAGATTGCTTTGGTGCCTATAGATGCTCCTATCCTTAATAATAATTAACTGTACTGTTCAAAAGAATGGATTTAACCAATTTGTTCTTGAAAATATATTTTGAGCTACTAATAATTATGTCCAGTGACACTGTTGTTTCTTTAATCAGTCCCGGAAGGTGATTCTGTGCAGTGACTGTGAAATCAAATTTCGGGACTGAATAATGAGACGACAGTGACTGAACTCATGAGGTGGGATCCCAAGAACCCCATACTGAAAGTTTGGTGCCAAAATTCACAAAAATGGCTGAGATATGCATCAAAGTTGAAAAAAAAAATTGATGCCATTATACAGCTTACTGCCATTTCTTCAGTTTGCAATCGGCTTTGAAGAGCGCAGACATGTTTCCAGTCCACCCAAGATTGTCACACCATGCTCTGGAGGTAAGTATGTGATGAAGGGTGTGGGGATGTGGGGTACGCAGAGGGTGGATGCAGCTTGGGGGAGGGATACTGAACACATCAAGGGACTGTTTTCTCATTTTTCAGGGAAAAAAAACAAAACATAAAGACAACGTGGGTCAGTTTTCTTTTTTTGTGTTGTGTTTGGCACACTGGGGCAGGCTGCCAGTGTGCCATGTGTATTTTTGGAAAGGGGGACTGAAGCCAACGGGGATTGGTCACCTCAACAGCACACAAATTAAATTATTAGGGGGCCATTATGACAACGGTGATTGGACTCCCCCATCAGCAAATTTAACTGGGAAGAGGGCTTGCCGACAGTGGGATTTGGCACCCCAACACTGGCTTGTTGAGAAGTGTGAGAGAGAGGCGGACAGCACAGCCGCCAAGTTTTATTGAAATGTTACACCAGGGAAGGCATGTCCTGCACTGAGGAGGAGCTCCCTCATTGCAGCAGTGAAATCATTTCAAGTTGGTGGCATGTTTTTGCACTGCTGTCAAAGACAGTTTGCAATCTAATTCAAGCCACAGAGCCCAGCACCAAAAAAGCAGTGGCTCCACTGGCCACAACACGACCACACCTCCAAAACCTACTATTCAAATCTACCCTGATGTGTTGCTTGTGCGTGCACAAGACAACATAAAAAAGGAGCCAGCAGGAGGTGGATGAGCCAGTAGTGGAAGCACCTCTCCCACCTTCCCAAATCGCTGCTCCAGTGGCAGAGTTAGTTATGCCCTAAGGGGATGAAGCAGCAGCAAGGAGCAGGCCTTGGAAGAGTCACACCTGCAGCTGATTACACTGCTCCCAGCTGGGAGTGGAGTGCGGTGGAAGCTGCCATTAAGCGATGCTTTCCAAGCAATGTTGAAGCCAGGAAAGGAGTGGAAAGGCGGCAGGATCTGCCCGGGAGTAAAGTCACTCCTGTGGCAGTAGTAAAATTTGGAAGGGGGGTTGTAAATGTGGGGAATACATAAAACAAGAATTTAGTCACTTTAAGATGGTTTACACCTTCGGCGTATGTGACAAAATGAAAATAAGTATATTATAAGTATAATTGAGACTAAACAAAACAGTAAATTACTAGTATATTTTTAAAAAGTATATAGGAAATATAAGTCAAGCAACCCAGTATATTACAAATATATTTCATATGTAAGTGAGTGTAAAAGAGTTTAGATATAAGGTATGCTAGTATACTTGGTGCAAGATATTCAAAACTTTGGGCTGGGCAAAAACTCTTTGCACAGGTTTAGCGCAGGATTAGCGTGGGTTTGCTGTATTCAGAAGACCAAATAGTACGTGCAAACTGATTTAGTGCCGGGCAAAATCATAATGTATGCAAGGGGCAAACTGAGTGGGTGTGTACATGAATACAGGCGCAATGCTATATTCAGTGACTAGCACCACGCTAGGTGGTTTTGCGCGACTTAGCACAACACTAAGCACGGTGCACATTACCACCCAGGAAAAGGTAGTCTTAACCCTGGGCAATCAATTTTGCACAACATTTTGGCTATGCACGGTGTTTGTGTGGCCTTGCGTGACCTTAACAAATACTGTAAATATGACACACAGACAAAGCCAGACATAGAGGAAACATGCTGCTCACTGATGGCATCACAATGATGCCATCATCTGCCATCAGTCCCAGCCATGTCAGGCAGTAAGTGGTGTCCCTGCCACCAGTGGACAGCATGGTAGTGTGTCCATACAGCACACACCTAGGGACCACTCTTCTGTGGACACCATAAGATGCCAGCATACATATGCAGCACTGTGTGCATGGAAGATGTTGAGGGGAGAGTGTATGGGTGACCAGGCTGTGCCACAGACCAGGTGTGGCCACAAGGCTGGGACACATCATGCAGTGCACATGGGCCAGTATTGGGAATACCCCAACACCAGTGTGCCTTTCTGATAATATTATGCCCCCCCCCGGTCACATACCGCACAGCTGTACAACTGCCACAGCAAACAAAGTCGGACATGTATATTTCACTGTGAGCATCCCATGCCAGAGGTGCAGCATCTGTGGGTCACACAACAGCGTAACAGTAATGTCCACTGTCAGTAAACCCCCGCATCTTGGGCCTGTCATTGTGTATAGTGCAGTCATAAGCACTGCCCTACACACCATAGGCAGTGCTGTGTCCACACACTACTGGCCCCCTAGCTACTGTAGTGTCTGCTGTGTACTGTAGCATGACCTACAGTGTGACAGTTGCATGCAGCACCACCACCATCTGTGCCTAAGCTGTGTTGTCCCAGTACAGCTGCAGGCAGCAGCACATGTGAAAGTACAGTGTTCAGAACTGTGTAATATTCCCTGAACTGTTTGCCCAGTGCTAACATGTTTGCACGGGTTTAGCGCAGGGCTAAACCATTAGTCTGGTGCAAACTGCATGCAAATCAGGGTATAATGAGATGCTAATCTGGATGTTTTCCCAGAGACTACCTAAGTAGGCTCATTTGTATGTCACTTTTGAATATGGCAAAGTTTAGCGCCGGGCAAACGTGTTTGCACCGGGCTAATGGTTTAGCCCTGCACTAAACCCACGCAAACATGTTAGAGCTGCGCAAACAGTTCAGGGACTATTATACAGTTTTGAACACTGTATCACATACGCTGCTGCCTGCAGCTATACTGGGTACACACATTTGCTGGCACACACATTAGCCACATAGTTCACCTCTACCTACCTTCACTTTCGCTGTGCACTGTGTTGCTGTTGTGGTTTACACTTCCTGGTTGCTATATTCAGAGCTGTCTTATTCCAGGACTAGGTTTGCCCTGCACTCCCAGCCCAGTTTGCCCGTCCTCATTCCCATGCTATATTCAGAAGCTGTTTGCCCTGTGCTAGTCCTTTTGAATATAGCTTGCTTTGTGCCCTGGGCTAAGTTTGCCCACCGGGCAGTGTTAATTTAGCCCCGGGGCAACGTTTTGAATATCTGGCCCTTGAAGTATTAATCAGGTATGTCAGAATACCATGACTGTATTTGTATTATACTTCAGTATACTACTTGTTCATGAGGATGCAAGGAAGGGTGGCAATAATTTGGGGGTTAAAAGCCTGCAAAGGGGAATATAAGTGCCTTCAAATCTCAGGGCTTATGGGCAATGATGATGACAGGGTAAGAGTGCAGGTTGAGCAAACACGCATAATACTCTGCAACAGAGGGTGGCAAAAACTGGAGGGTTAAAACTTACAACGAGGAAGTTAAACATCTTCAAATCGGGGGCCTATGGATTGCAGGATTGGCAAAGAAGAAAAATAAGGGGTGAAAAAAAGCTGGCCCTTGCCTAACAATAAATCCTAAAACTAGATTGAGAGAAAAAGTAAAACTCCAAAACCTAGTAACGTAGTCTAAAACAGGATGATGCCATGAAACTAACAAAAGACTTTTAATCACTGAGATTAAAAATCATTAAAGTAAGAAAAATATACTATAAATAAGTTTGCTTTTCTTCCCAAGATAAAACAAGATCATTTGTCTTTGATATAGGCCATTTTTTCTTAATGAATAAGGCAAAAACTCTAGAGATAATCTTGGGGTTAAAAATGTAAGATTTTTAGTTAGCAAAATAAGATAACTAAGTTTGTCAAGATATTATTTGTTGTAGTGCAGTCATGCGGTTGACAGATGGGATGTGCTTCCCCATCTGTCTGAAGAGGATACCTTTACAGGCATCACCAGCAGCACTGGTTGGTGGCAGGAGGGATAGCAAGAAGCCACTAGCAGCAATGGCTTCTTTGCCTGTAGGACCCCCCACCACGCACAATGCATCAGCTGTTCTGCCACCTGAAGAACCTGCAAGGGATAACCCCACAGTGCCCCCCCTCATTGTGGTACCACTGCCAGCACTGGCTGACCCCATGAGAAGGAGCTCTGTAGACCATCCAGTTCTGAATCCTCCTCTAGGCATCAGCACAATTCTCTAGTTTGGGAACTTTTGTTTGAACCCTGCTGACAACAGTGTTGTGACTTGCAAACTGTGCAGGACAATTGTTTGGCATGGTTAACAGTGCAGCCATATGGGCTCTGGTGGGCAGCACACCCACCTTACAGTCAGACACTTCTGTGAGTGGGAGGAATACAAGAAGGTGACTGAGAGGGGTGGAGGCAGTGCCATTCCAAGCGGTCTTTCTGTGCTGCAAGGGGGTGGGGCAACAACTGATGATGAGGTGCACAGTTGCCAGAGTGGGGCACTGATGATGGAAGTGTGACCTGCAGCTGGACTTGGAAGCTGCAACCAGGGATAGCATATGAGGCCCCAGCTGCAGATCCTTCTCCTTCAAGATCTCGGTTGACAGCCAGTCCAGTGGCACAGAGGGTAGAAGCACTATGTGCCTTACCGCTCATTATGCCAGTGACTTGGAATCTGGAATGAGCTTGCATTGCCAAGGGTTAGTCAGGGGACAGGATTGAGCATCTAGTGGACAGCTCTCCTCTCCTTGGAGGGGTAGAGGCTTGCCCACTTGGCTCTTGGCTGTCCCCAGGTGGAGGCCTGAGGGTAGCACTGGCAGCTCAAGTGACACAAAGTTGACACATGGTTCCATAGCATGTGTGTGTGTGTGTGTGTGTGCCTCCTTGGCAACATACTTACATGTCTCTGTGACAGGGGACGGAGGAAGAAAAATAGAAAAAATTGACTGGCACAGGCTATGCGAAGTGCTGCACACCTACCGTTGTCCACAATCTAGACACCAGGAATACCTGTGCACAATATGGGACAGATGTTTGAGGGGGGTGCCACTAGACACCAGGGATACCTATGCAAAATATGGGATGAAAGTTTTGGGGGGTTGGGGGCCATTAGACAGCAGGGATATGGGCTGCATTCAATGGATGGGTGATTTGGGGTGGGGGAGGTGCCACTAGACAACAGAGGTATGGACTGCATTCACTGTATGGGTGTTTTTATTCATTTATTTGGTGATTTGGAAAAGGCTGTTGAGCGCAAGCTCTTTTACAAAGCTTCCATGTCATAGATTGCAAAACAAAGAACAATAGGAGAAAGTGAAGGTACATTAGAATGAACAATACAGCTTGGATTCAGAACTAACAGAATAACTCAAAACATAGGTACAAGTTAAATAACAAGAAACACACTTTATGAGGGTTGGGGTGGATAAACAGCCACAGAGTGCCTTGTCAGTAGTTCAGAGGGATGGGGATAGCTGGCAGTGGGGTGATGAAAGGAGGTACGAGAGAGAGGTATGTAATGTGGTGGAGGTGAAGGGTGGGAGAAGAAGGGCAATAAGGTATAGGGATAAATGGTGGGGTGAGCGGATGCTGAGTGGAGAAGACATGCTAAAGTAAATGGTGGGGTGTGAGGGGGCATGGTCAAGCAGCCTGCATTAGTAGCGACTGTTAGGGATACTCACAAGACTGTGAGTTGGGAGGAGGGTGGGGTGATAGGTGCCAAAGGAGCATGACATAGACTGATTGTTGAGGCAAGTCATGAGAAGGAACAGGTGGAGGGGGTACCTGAGGCCTGCCTAGTGCTTGCTGGGGGCAGAGAGGGCAGGTGTGGCTGGACTCAGGGGCAGGTGCACTTAGAGAGTGTTATTAGGTGCTGTTTGAGGTCAGTTTTGAATGGTGCCAGACAATTGGTGGCCAAGAGGTGCTCAGGGAGTTCATTCATCCTCGGGGGGGCCCGGTAGGCAAATGTACATTGCCCTAGTGAGGTGTGATGGAAGGGGATAGCCAAGGTTCCTCTAGTCCTCCCTCTGGTGACCTGTAACAAGTTGGCCACCTTGATCAAATTGCCTACACAAGGTGGTGTTTTACCCAGTAGAGCCTTCTTCCCTAGGATGCAAGTCTGGAATTTGACCCTGTTTCTTAATGACAGCCAGTTTGCGCATTTGTACAGAGTACAGGTGTGAGTGCCATGCTCAGCATCCAGGATGAGTCTGCAGGCTTTGTTGAGCGCAGTCTGAACCCTCTTGAGTGCTTTATCTGTTTCCACCCCACAGACCACTAGTCCATTGTCAATAGTAGATATAATTGAACTGTGGACTGAGAGGCAGAGGGCCCCCGGAGAGAGGTGTTGCTTGTGTCTGTACAGGACACCAATCTTGGTATTGACTGTCTTAACCAAAGAGTCAATATATTGTGCAAATGTGAGGGTATCATCTATTATGACCCCCAGATACTTGAACAAGTGAACTTGTTCCAGCGGCTCACTGCATGAGTTGGAGATGATGAGGAGGGTGGTGCTTATTTTTGTTGTGGGGGCTGGACATAAGCATGGCCTTGTCTTCTTGTAGTTTGGGGTGTGGGTGCCACTAGATCCCAGAGGTATGGATGGCATTCAAGGGACAGGTGTTAAGAGGATGCCACTAGACCCCAAGGACACCTTTGCACAATATGGGATCACTGTTCAGGGGTGGGGGTACCACTGGACACCAGAGACACCTATGCATAATATGGGATGGTAGTTCAGTGACTGGGAGGGCACTAGACATGAGAGATACCTATGCATAATATTGGATGGTAGTTTTGGGGGTGGCGGTGCCACTAGACACCAGGGATACCTATACACAATATGGGATGGGTGTTCAGGGGAGGCCACTAGACACCAGGGATATGGACTGCATTCAATGGATTGGTGTTTGTGGGGATGGGAAGTGCCACAAGACACCAGAGGTATTGTTACACTGTGAAAAGATCACAGCTTAGGTTCTTTGCATGGTATGCTGGACAAAGATAACAAGTAGAAGTAACAAATAAGTTTATTACATACTCACGCCATAACAAGTGAAGCAAAGCAAACACAAAGGAGCCAATTTCCCACCATTCCTCGAGGATGGTCTCTCTTTCTCTCCGAAGAACTGGTGTGCATACAAATATATGAGTACAGTTACAGATATTATAAACATACAGCATTGGATAAGGCATGTAAATAAGGTGGCTCCCTTGGGTAATTACATAGGAAATTAAGTTGCAAAGTAAGGAAGAATCTCTGAATCTCTAAACTATGGACATTCATAGTCTGCAATCTGTTATCAGTCTCACTGGAAACAGTGGGTCTGAGAAAACGTGCAGTGACATCAGAAAAGCATACAGTGTGTCACAATAGTGGAAAACTACAGAATATGAGTGATTATGAGTATAGCAGAATATATGGCAGAAACATAGCCTATAGGTAAATGCATTTCAGATATATATAAGCATAGCAAATATAGATAAAGAACACTAACACAAGTAATAAAACAAGATAGAACATTATAAGACTTTGTAAAGCACTAATACTGTGTATAAGGTTACGGTTACATGTGGACCAATTGGGGGTATATAACCCAGGCATAACAGTCCCCTCCTTGTTGCCTTGCTCACAGGGCAACACAACAAAAAGAAAAAGGATATGTGAAAGAACATGGGAATGTACACAGTCCATCCTCCTCCCGCTATGCTGAATAATAGTAGAGGGTCAAGGCCATTGCACCTGGCTGGTGCTGGTTGTTGGCATAAAGCCACTTGCAAATAGATTGCTTATGGTTGTTTTAAACTGCACTGTGAAGACAGAGGGGCATAACAGTCCCCTCCTTGTTGCCTTGCTCATAGGGCAACACAACAAAAAGAAAAAGGATATGTGAAAGAACATGGGAATGTACACAGTCCCCACCACCCCTCTCAGCTGAATACTAGTTGAAGATCAAGGCCCTTTGTTGGCATAAAGCCACTTGCAAAGAGATTGTTTATGGTTGTTTTAAACTGCGCTGTGAAGGCAGAGAGGCTGAGCTGGTTTATAATGTTAGAGAACATTATATATTTTATTTTTAATTTGTAACCAACAAATGGGTTATTAGCAAACACATATTTTTCTTCTTATGTGCTCTTACTGGAGGGACAGTGGGGTTACCTCCTACATTTCTGGATCTGCTAGCTATAGCTCAGTCAGTTCCAAAAGTAATTTCTTTATTGGCAACCACTGTAGGTGTTCTGTAAAGTGGCATGGATCAATCCCCTCCTTGAGCTCCCTTTATAGTTAAGGAGGCTAGGCTTACACTAAAACATATCTATGGAAATGTCATGGACATGGTGAATCACACTAAGAATGGTAGCAGCTGCAGCATCATACATGCTCTTCACTGATGAACCATAAAAGCCTTCTATCAGTGAGTACAGCCTGTTTGAGATGGTTCATGTACAGCTGACACCACCTATAAACTGTTATTTGTTAAACAAATAGGCATGCAATGTTGTGTTAGTAGATAACTATGTCATTAACAGTTCCAACAATTATTTGCCCCTTATGGGCACACCAGTTTTTAAAACAGGTGTTAATGTAATCAGTCAGTTACAGAGGGTGAGCATATATACAATTCACCCCGAGCTCCTACTTCTGTGAAAGAGGCAGCACGGAGATAATAGGATACTGTAGGACCAATGCTGGAGCAGATGCCCGACCATAAAACAGTAAGAACTATCAAACTGATTAGTAACAGATGTTTGCATAAATGTTAGAGAACACTTTATTCCCAACAGAGATGTGGATATTTATCCACAATAATAGTGGCAAACTTTCTTTGCCAATCAGTAATCACCTGGAAGGTTGTATGCTGAATAAATACAGATGGGTTTGACCCAACTTGTTAAAACTAAAATCAGGGCAATACAGTATCCTACCATGATTCAAACTATAATAACATTATAAAGAAATTGGGCCACTGGTTAAAATGCACCTATATATTACCAGTGGCTTCTTGTGAAGGTTAGTCATATACCTGTTAAGAGAGAAAAAATAAAACACAAGCCATGAAAGGGAGTATCTCATCTACTTAGAGTGTTCTCCTTGTGGAAGGTTAGCATTGGTTCTCCAATTGTTTATACTGATTTAAACCCAAATAGGGACATATGCTTTTGGCAACCTTTGGAGGAAGGCTCTTATTTTGTAGCTACTAGTACACTCCAATTAATTCCTGAAATTGAAATAAATTATTAATGTCAGAGTATTAGGTGTCCCTAATCTTCTGAATTATGATATTAGAACTGTGTCATTAACACATACATCATTCTGATAAATAACACAAGTTATAATACTGGTATTTTTATGTACAAATGGTAAAAAGGGTGTTAAATTAGGTCATAAAAGGTTACAATCTTCCAAAACAGACATGATATGTTCAATGGCAGTGTACATTGTGTAGCTATTCTGTGAAAAGATAAAGTAAATGGCTTACTACAAATGCTGGGCGTGAACATCCTCCTCCCCCGATTGCCATGCAGTGCACAGGGATAAGTGATACAGGACAAAGACAAAGAAGCCGAGAGATCTTCCATAAAGGAAGGCATAAGTAGGAATGGGTGGGTCTGTAGAGAGCAAGCAGCTTCATGGCTGCAAGCCCAGAGGGGAAAAAAAAATTCAGCCCTAACGTCATGGACAGATGAGGAGAACTGGAAAAAAAAGTTACTTGTAACAAAAGTACGCTTGATGTGCACACCCCATCAAAGTTATATTTGGTTATGAAATACAGATTTAATTAGGTAGGTACATCAGTTGTGAGCTGGAAAAACAGGTACAGCTCAAAAACACACGGAGGTCACGAGATTTGGAAAAGGTCACACAGCATGCAAACAATGTTTTATGGGACCAAATCCAGCTGTAGCTGCAGTAGCTTTGGACACCGGACTGAATGAGAGGTCTGACAGATAAAAGAATACTGTCTAGCCACTGGCTGAGGCATGAAAAACAAAATTGATGAACCATCACAATTTCTATGACGGCAGATGGAGAGGCCATGTTGGAAGGAAAAAAGAACATAGAAAACCTTTGCAAGCATTTGCGTGATACTTCCATTTTCTTTTTCTTTTTTTTTTCAATAATAATCTATGATTAACTTGAATCAATACTAAGGACATCAGTCCACATATTGCAACATTAAACCAACCACTTATCTGAAAGATAGAAAGTTTGCAGGCAATGTGCCAACATGGCATTGGCAACAAGCCAAAGGTGTCAACCATTATGAGCTGATTTCCCTAGCACAAATTACACGAAACATAAAAAATAAACCAGAGTAACTTCAGAAAACACAGTGAAAGACCCTGATAATGGGTAACAGTGACAAATAGACATAGCATATGCTGAATTATGCACAGTGTTTTCCAACTACGAATGTTTCTACACAACAAATTCCAGGATGGCACATTCAAAAACACATTCTGCAACACTACGCCACTGTCGAAGGTTAACCTGGAATAAAGAAACCAAGATTCTTTCAACTAAAAAAGAAACCCAATAATGAGCTTCAAATGAACAAAGCCAAGTGAGTAAAAGTCAGACTTAACTCTGGCATCATTCTAGTTAATGAAGCTGATATCATTAAACCATAATATTCATTACCGAATACAGTAATGTTTCTGCAGTTATTTTTCTAAACATTCGCCAAGTAGTCATTAACAGAAGTACAGAGAACAGCATGACCTTGGGTAAATTACGCATTAAGGCAATACATAACAAGATATGATGTACTACTAGTACTGCTCCTAAAGTGAGTAGCAAGGAACAGCTGTATAGACAAAAGTGTTTACACTTAGATTCGTTACAGAACGTAATAAAAGGTGGATCTGTTATTGTAACCAGTAGACAAAGGAAGCCTGTCTGAATTAAAAACAGGGGTCTCTAGTGCCTTATTAAATCCTTACTAGTCACAGGACCAGCCACAGACAGCCAATAATTTTAATTACTTACTAGACTTAATTAAAGTGAGTTTGCCACAAACATGAAACACAAGGACAGGGCAACACCCTGCCAGATGTACTTTTTCATTTAAAAAAAAAACACCAGGGTCAGAACAGACCCATTTTAGATCTGTGAATCACATCAGTGAGGAGGATTCCTCATGGAAGTCTATAAATAATAAATAACTAATTAAACGGTTTAGCCACTGATTAAACAGTAGCCATTTAACCCTATCAGGCTTAAAAGCCTCCAGAGAAGCGTTCTGTCGGATTGCATTGTAGTTGACTGTCTCAGTTCAATATATTGCACACAGATCAACATAATTGTAATTGGATCCAAAACATACATAGTTAACTATTTTTTATTTTAGCACATCCCATGCACCAAGTGCAGGGACAGAAACTGAGATGTCTTCTCTCAACCCCATGCAAAAATTTAGACACGTCAATAAATAGGGAAATCTTTAAACAATTCTGTGGGTTAACTGCCATGTTTATTACCACAGTACTCAAACACACACAGACAGATGGTGTCTGTGAACTCCTTTGAAAGAGGAATTCACAAAACAGTGAGTAGCAGTCCACACACGGAGTCCCAGTCCATGCACGGAGTCCCTAAGCTGCCAAACTCATAGCTACTTGCCTCAGAACTCAAATTACAAAATAAAATGAGCGATATTCTTTGGCAGACAAAACCAAGACTTCCGCAGGTTGCCATTGTTACACTATGAAAAGATCACAGCTTAAGTTCTCTGCATGGTATGCTGGACAAAGATAACAACAAACAGAAGTAATAAATAAGTTTATTACATACACCATAAGAAGTGAAGCAAAGCAAACACAAGGAGGCTGATTTCTCACCATTCCTCGAGGATGGTCTCTCTCTCTCCGAGGAACTGGTGTGCATACAAATATATGAGTACAGTTACAGATATGATAAACATACAGCATTGGATAAGGCATGTAAATAAGCTGGCTTCCTTGGGCAATTACATAGGAAATTAAGTTGCAAAGTAAGGAAGAATCTCTAAATCTCTAAACAATGGAAATTCATAGTCTGCAATCTGTTATTAGTCTCACTGGAGACAGTGAGCCTGAGAACACATGCAGTGTCATCAGAAAATCATACAACATGTCACAACAGTGGAAAATTACAGAATATGAGTGATTATGAGTATAGCAGAATATATGGCAGAAACATAGAATATAGGTAAATGCATTTCAGACAGATGTAAGTGTAGCAAATATAAATAAAGAACACTAGCAAAAGTGATAAAACATTATAAGACTGTGTAAGGCACTAATACTGTGTAATAAGGTTACAGTTACCTGTGGGCCACTTGAAGGTATATAACCCAAGGGCTGTACCATGCCAGCATGACAAAAAAGATCTTGACCGGCATTACAGTGACGGGCTCTATGTTGACTACAAGTTGCAGTCAGCATGGAGCTGCACAGTTTGGCTCTAGTTTTTACATCCCCACCACACAGGTGGATTCGCCCTCCCCCACACCCCCAAAGTAAAGGATTCTATTTCCAGGTCAGAGTTAGTTTGGGAAGGGGGTGCAGGTCTGGGGAAGTGGTTGCCCCCTTCCAGTGGCCCTTCTACGGCAGCACAGAGCTGTTATCGAGATTGATGTATATCGCTGTAGAAATGTCGCTGTTAGGTGGCATACCTAACCCAGGCATAACAGTAAGGACTACATTTACATGACAGGTGTTTGGGGAGTGCCACTAGACACTAGGGATGACATTAATCACATACAGAATGGGTGCTAAAGGGCCACTGCTCACCATGAATATGAGCCCTGAATGGGCATGCAAATGTCCACTTAGCACCTTACGTGCCCAATGAGCTCATTTGCATGGTGTGGCTGAATATAACCCCCTAGGGTCCTCGTGTTATGTGCTGTGAGCTGGATACAGCCCAGGTCAATGTCAGGGCAATGTTGCACTGACATGGGCTATTTTTCTGTTGGGTAGCTCCACTTCGCTATTCAACAGGACACAGCAGCCACTGGGTTGGATGCAGGTGCAAGCACAGTGTAAACCTTGTGATGTGTCTGTGCCTCCCGTTGAATACATGGCAACATATGTCTTAAATCCACATTTCCCTTATTTTTCTCATGTAATTTTTGTAATTCACGTTAGTACCCAGAAATGTACTACATGAAAATTTAATTTCCCATTTTTTTTCCCGTCCCAGAAACTACTACCTCCATGCCGTTGTGCTGTACTGTCAGTCTCCCTATAATTCACTCTAGTACCCAGAAATGTACAATATAAAAATCTAATTTCCCAATTTTTTCTCATGTCCCTGAAATTACTTGCTACATACCGCTGCGCTGCACTGTGTCAGTCTCTCTGTACTTCACTTTAGTACCCAGAAATGCACTATATGAAAATCCAATTTCCCATTTTTCTCATATCCCAGAAGTGTCTTGCTACATGTCACTGCACGAACTGTTCTGTCAGTCTCTCAAACAGCAACAGCACCTCACACTTGTAATTCACTGAAAATAACATTTTCCATTTTTCTTATGTCCCAGAAATTACTTGCTACACCCTTCTGTGCTGCACTGCCAGTCAGTCTCCCACCTCAGCAACAGCACCTCTAACTTGTAATTCACTACAGTGCACAGAAATGCACTATATGAAAATCTAATTTCCCATTTTTCACATCCCATAAATTATATATACTTGCTGCATGCTGCTGCACTATGTCAGCCTCCTGCCACAGCATTTTTCTCAAGTCACAGAAATAATACATGATGCTGCTATATGCCTCTGGCAAAAGTGTTGTAACATGAAAACTGTAGTATGCCAGACAGTTGTTTGGTATGGTAAATGGGGCAGACACTTGAGCACTGCTGGGCAATACACCCACCTTAGAGTAACACACCACTGTGAGTTGGAGGAATACAAGAAGTCAGCTGAGAGGGGTGTAGGTGGTGTCACTGTTAGTGGTCATTTTATGTCAAATGGGGGGTTGGCACAACAAACAATGGCAAGGTATAAAGTTGCCAGAAGTGGGCACAGATGATGGATGTGGAACCTGCAGCTGGACTAGAGGACTGCGGCCATGAAAAGAACCTTAGACCCCAGCTGCAGATCCTCCTCCTTCTAAGTTAAGACAGCAGTACCTGTAGCACAATTCCACATTGAGATAGGGGACCTCAGATGCTGAGGTGTATCCGAGGAGGCCACACACCAGACACTGTTCTCAAACCAGCAGACTCTCCTTGAGGGGAAAGGTGGAACTCCATGGTGGGGGTGCACCCTCTATCACACCTATGCCATGGCAATGATGCACACTATATGACATTCTCATTTGCCATATTTTCTCAGCACCTCTCTTTAAAAACTTTAGTGGACAGAAATTCATAACAGTATGGGAAGAGACCCAGAAGACTGAAATTATTTAGACTCTAGTCCACTCCCTATTGTGTCATTTTGCTCCTGTGAAAACAAAATTTACAGTAAATAAAAAAGTATAAGAAAAATAAGAAAAAAAAACTTTGGAAATGATACTTATCTTCACACTGATGATGGCCTTGCCATGTCACAGAATAAATGCTATATGCTGCTGTACTGTGTCAGTCTCCAACCACAGCACCTCTCTTTAAGCACTACAGTGGACAGAAATTTGTGATGGTATCAGAACAGTCCTGTGAAGACAAGAGTGAAATTTAAACTCTACTCTCTTTCTGTTGTGTTATTTTGCATCCATGAAAACAAAGCTAACACAAAAATTTATAAGAAAAAACAAACTTTTGGAAATTATTTTTTACATACCTTCACATTGGTGATGGCAATGCTGTGGAATGCTAAAATGATGCCCCAGAGAGGGAGGAGGAGGAGGAGGAGTAGGAGGAGTAGACATCTTCCTGGTTGCTGTGGATGAGAAAGCAGGAGAGGAGACCTGTGAATACAAAAGTGAAATTATTTAGAGTCAAGCCTATGCATAGTCTTTTGCACCTAAAAAAGGAAAATGAAAAAAGGAAAGTAAAAAAAAAAAAAAAAATTGGAATGATACAGTTATATGTGATAACTGTGACTCTGAAATGGTGAGCCCAAAATCGTGATAGAATTTTGGCAAGGGCACAAATTGTGACTTTTTTTCAGGGGCTTTGCCCCCTGCACCCCTCTTAATTAACCAACTCCAAGGTCATAGCACTTCGAGGGGGTAAAACGTTTGTCAACGTTTCATCCCCTCTTTAATTCCCTCGCTGACTTTTGGTCTCACTATTTTGCATTCGCCAACATCAAAGGCCACCAATCATATTTACTGTGACATCAGTGATGGCCATGATGTGGAATGGCACAACAGTGTGCCAGTGGTGGAGGAAGAGTAGGCATCTTGGTGGCTGGGGGAGGCAGCAGGACAGTGGAAGCAGGTTTACATAGTAGTCTGCATCTGGCTGTTTTTTTGGGTGGAATGCATTAGATGGAGGATGAAGAGGCCCATGTTGTTCCCAGGTGAGGAGGACTGGAGGGAGACAGAGTGGGGGCAGGCACGGCAGAATGTTTGCGTTAGTCTGGTGTTTCGCACTTCTGCTAGGTTAAGAGTCTGTATTTTTCTGGAGGCGGGAATAAGATGGAGGAGGAGGAAGAGACCTATGTTGTTTCCAGGTGAGGATTGAAGGAGAAGATGAGGCTAGAGTGCAGAGTTACATTCTTTTCCTTCTTTCTGCGTCCTCCAAATTAGTCAATCTGTTGTCCCTCATCCCCCTAATGAATATTTCCTCTGAATCCTCAATATCTTAATTTTCACCACATGGAAATTCTGCATCAGGTCCACATCTGCTTCTGTGGTGGGAGATTGTGCTTCTCCTGTTTTAACATGGTGTGTCAGTGGTGCCCACAGTGATGCACTTCTATTTGGAGTTATATGTGCGCTATTCATTTAATTAATGTTGACATTGTGACATTTTGGGGGGATAGGTTTGTACATCAGTCTGTGATGGTTGCCCCACTGCACTGAACAGATGTTCAGAACTAGCACTAGATGGTAGACAGCTTAAATGTTTAAACACCACATCTGCCAGTGCAGTCCAATTTTTACAGCTGTGTGGGTGGAGCTCCACAGACATTATACCGTCACTATAGGAGAACAGAGGGTTGGCTCTGGATCGTGACCCTGTGTTCTCCTACAGTGCTGCGGCACCATCATGACAGCGTTTAGTGTATGGCAGCTATCCTCCACGACAGAGCTCCCCTCCGCAGCATGATTCCCCCTCCCCATGGTTTGCAGTGTTGCTGCCGCCGCCATCTTTCGGATGGCAAGTGTTGCCGTACACTGCCACTCCATGACCATCTCTGATGCCACCACTGCTGTCACCGTATGCCACTGCTCCATGAGTGGATCTCATGCTATCACTGATGCCGACGATGACTGGGCGCTGCTGTTGATGCCAGCCTCGGCTGGGCAGGTAAGAGCACAGCGCAGCCATATCGGCACTGACTAGAGTTTGTTAACTTTGTTATTCCGACACAGCAGGGGTTCATCATCACTCCCAAGGTGTTTTGCATCTGCCATATAAGTCTCAACTGATCTGACTGCTGCCTTTAGTGTGGCATCCTCTAATGGTTCCTCCTTCTTCTGCTCCTCACAATCTGCAATGCCAACCTGTACAAGAACTGCCCATAGATAATTTGAGTTTGGAGGTGTTTTTCTGGTTGTCTTGCTGATAGATGTCTTAAGCTACATCTCCACATATCCCTCTTCCTTTGCTGACTGTTGTTGAGGGTGACACACTGCATTTCATCTCAATATGCTGTTTTTTTAGCATTTCCAAACCATGTATGTGACTGATCAGCAGTATTTGCACTTGCTCAGCTTTCTGACTACCAACATCAATTATGGCTGAAAGCCGCTGTTTGTAGCATGGATCCAGCATTGTTGCAGTACCAAAATACACGTCAGGATAACATTCAGATGTCTGTTATGATACAATAGATTAAACATGTGTTCAGATAATGCACGTTTACAGAGTCACCTCTTGCCTCAGAGTGGTGGTGCATATGACAGATAGTCTACCTCAGCAGCCGGAGCAGTGGGATGCCCTTGCTAATATGGGCAGTGACTTCACTCACTGCCTGTTTGGCATGATCCAAAGGCCTCAAGATGAAAATCCATCAACAATTCTCCACTGTTTTGGTGTCAGTGACATAGAAGCTCCAGAACTCTTGTGGAATGCATGAAGCAGCATATACTCTAATAAGGCCTTATACTGTTCGGATATCTGCTCTAGCACATATAAGGTTGAACTCCAAAAATCTCCACTTTAATCGGTGCAGAGGCAGACCGTTTTTTAACTGAAGTGCAGGTAATTGGTCCCTGGCCTTTCTGAATCATGTAACATGGCCACAAATTTGACAGCACAGGGTCAGCACTTCTTTAATGTCACATTGTGACAAGAACCCTTGCACAACCAAGTTTATACAGTGTGCTAAGCAGGGTGGGATCCGTCCTAAATCCCCCCAAAAAAATCCAGAAATAAATACAGATATTGAATAATCCTGAGTACAATAATCCTGAAATGTACTCACCATTCTAAAATTAACCCAAAATGTCCTTTCAATTTCTGCTTCCTGTAAGCCATTACACTTATTCCTATTGTCCATGTGTTCATTCCATAACTAGGGATTAATCAATGTCTGTTTGCCCATTTTGCCATTCCATAATTAGCACAACCATTAACATTCCCGAATTTTATTTTAAATGTTAAAATTCTTAACTGCTCAGGAAAGTACTTCAGTACTTAAGTGCTACTTAGATGTTAAGATCGTGCACAATACCCCTCAAAAAATCAAATGCTGAGGGCTGCTGTTTAATGCTTATCACATTCGCTATCCTTTCCTCCCTCTAAAAGTATTGCTTCTTTACCGGTGACCTTGGCAAGCCTCGTAATATTTTTTCGCATGTTGTGTCTGCTAGTAATGCCTCCTTCTGCATGTGTGCAATGAAGTGATAGGTTCCTACATGCACTGAGCCTACTAATGCACCAAGTCTTCGGTGCCAAGCTTCCACCTAGTTTTGAGTTCTGGGAATGCCACTCTTTATTTGGTCATGAACTGACCAGAACTCTGGTGCAAAAATGGGTGGGCATCTGATTGAAAGTCTGTTGTGCATTTGCCTCCGTACTCTGCCCAAGATGTCATTCTCCTTGAACCACGCTAATAGTGGATCTGCGTTTGGTGGCATTATTCTTTTAAGCTCTCCATATGCAGCTTTTATTTCCTCTGGAGGCAAAAAGGCTAACACTACATCATGCCGCAGTAGCCGGCTGAACTCTAAATCAGCCCCATACTGTGGAGCCAAGCCGAGGGCTTGTATTCGTCTCCACACTATCTGGCCTAAATGAAACACGTGCCCCTTATTTATTGTGTCGGGGAACTCCTGTTCTGATGCATTTGTCACTGCCTGCTCGAAATCAGTGATTATGTACTCTGGTGCTAAACTTAGGTCTGCTTCATCTGCCAGGTCTGGCATGTCTTGAAACGGTCTCACATAACTGTTTTGAGATTTAGATGTCATTAAAACAAAAAGCAGAGAGACAATATGGGATGTTTCTTCTGGGCCATCTGGGGCATGAATCGCATATAGCTGCCTGAAAATAGATGGGACGGTACACAATGTTCTGTCCATAATCCAGAACTTTGCTTGCGATAAGCACTCAATGCTGGCCTTAGTGGTAAAAAGAAGAAAACGTTCATCCTCAACTGCGGAGTCCTTTAGCAACCATGGTTGGCCATTCAGCAGAGTCAACCCCTCAGGAACATCAAGCTCAGCTATTGTTCTGGGCTCAATGGTTCGATTTGCAGTTCTTGCCCTCTTCACTACCTGCAGTAGTGCCTGTTTCCATAGCATGCTTTAGCACAACTCTGGAGGGACAGTAGACATTGCTTCCTACACTAACTATGCGGGGTTATTGTGGGTATCCACTGCACTCTGCTTCAGTGTAGCCATTGCCTCTGCCATGGGTGCATCGGCAGCATCTGGTGAATGGTTATGAGTGGCTTCACTCACCAAGAGATGTCCACCCTGCAGGACGGTTGCAGCTCATCTGTGGCAGTATTTTGATTTGCGATACTGACAACACCAGTAGTGCTGCTCGCCTCTGACCTTTTCAGTAACTAACAAGTAGCCACCAATGCAGAGTCTATGACATCCTTTCTGTGATGAGACAACACGGCACACAGTTGTTGCTGCCTCGGCCATTGCTGAAAAATCAACAGGAAGAAATAAGGGTGCTGTAACCGGGTTACTAAATGTAGCCCAGATTGCATGTAGCCCGGATTGCAATCCTGCATCTGCGCGTTAACACCTGCACACCGGGACCTGGACAGGTACTGAGTCAGCAGTCAGCGATATTTCTTGATTCAGGCATATTGAACGTCGGAAACACATTGAAATGGGAAATCGCAGATGGTAATATTTAATACAGGATAATTGACCATGGGATTTAGTACCTTACCCAGGCAGGGCACCCTAACAAACCCCCCTTCATTAATAGCCTTGACAATGTTTGCACTATTGTCACTGGCTATAAAGCCTGCCTTTAGAAAAAGTGGGTTCAACCAAGCATCAGTCTCCTCCAATACTGATGCCACAATGTTGTCACCTGTGTGTGACTCAGGCATGCTCTTCTTAGCCAGTGTTGCATGCTTGTGCATTCCAAGCATGCAGCTTCTATTACAATTAGGTTGCTTCCATTTGATGTAGGCGTAATGACCAATGCCCTTCAGTTCTACGCAATGTGCTGTTAATGCACATAAATGAACTAGCAGCGGTTGGTCCACTGCCCCACAAATCTGCAGTAAGAAGGAGGTATGAACTGCAGGAATGCAGCAGGGTGTGTGAAACTTCTTTTTCAACAACATCCCTCAGTCCAGGAATTGTCCATTGTAAAAAGTAGGTCTTGGACAGCACTTTCCACTTGGGGCATGCTTTGGACAAAGAGTGAAGGAAACTAGCATTTTCCACAAAAGAAAATGGGAGATCTATAGCGATCATTTCTGCTGCAGAAGAATTCAGTTCCTTTGCACTGAATGATTGGGGGGCGGATTTACATTGCTCAACTAGAATGACAATACTAGCTGACTGGATCTTTTGGGTTGGTGCTTTTTTGGGAACAGTTTTTCTTGGGCACCACATTATTATGAGGATGTCACAGGCAAAGACAGTGCCAAAAAACTTGTGACTTGGCTGAGGTGTTTTGTCAGGGTGGTGCTGCTGGTGCTCCTGCTGATCATTGATTTCATATTTCAGGGGTACTACTGACTGTCTTTTCCTCCACATTATCTTCCACCTCATCTCTACCTCCCAAACCACTTGCAGACACTTCCTGCTGATGTGCTTGCCACCTATCCATATATTTGACTTAAAGATGGGTATTCTGTCCATCTGTGCCAGCACAAGACCCTCTATTGACATGGCTTACTCAGGCCTGACAAAGTTGGCATATTGCCACAGTGTCATCTTTTGGATCAGTAATAAAAAAGTTCCACACAAGGGATTTTAAAGGATGCACAAATTCATGTAGAGCACCAGTTGTGCAGGCCACCACACCCATACTTGTTTCTGTTCTAGAATATGTGCTATCATATATCATCTTGTGTGACAGAGGCTGCCTACCCTTCAGTTTGGAAAATGTATACACTTTGCTATTACCCTTTCTTTTTTTCCTTTTCAGGCTCTCACAAGGATCAATGACAGTGTCAGCCTCACCATCATTCTCCATTTCCTCCTCCACGTCCTTTCACAGGTCCTCCTCCTCTTCTTGTTCCTCATTTTACTGAGATGGTAGTGGCAAACACAACTCTGTCACTGCATCATCCTCAGACTCAGGTCCACTAACCACTGGGGACTGTGCCACTACAGCGTCTTCAGACTCAGGTGCAGTATGACTAACCACTGCAGACTGTGCCACTGCATCGTCCTCAGACTCAGGTTCAGTACCACTAACCACTGGGGACTGTGCCCCTGCATCATCCTCACACTCAGGGACAATAACACCAATCCCTGGGGACTGTGCCACAGCATCATCTTAAGACTCAGATCTAGTACCAATAACCACTGAGGACTGTGCCACCGCAGCATCCTCAGACTTGGGCCCAGTACCACTAAACACTGGGGACTGTGCCACTGTAACATCCTCACACTCATGTCCTGTACCACTAACCACTGGGGACTGTGCCACTGCATCATCCTCACCCTCAGGTCCAGTACCACTAACCACTGGGGACTGTGCCACTGCATCTTCTTCACCCTCAGGTCCAGTACCACAAACCTTTGGGGACTATGCCACTGCATCATCCTAAGACTCAGGTCCAGTACCATTAACCACTGAGGACTGTGCCACTTCAGCATCCTCAGACTTATATCCAATACCACCAACCACTGGGGACTGTGCCACTGCATCATCCTCATACTCAGATCCAGTACCACTAACCACTGGGGACTGTACCACTGCATCATCCTCACACACAGGTCCAGTACCACTAAACACTGGGGACTGTGCCACTACATCATCCTCAGACTCCGGTCCAGTACCACTAAGCACTAGGGACTGTTCCAGAGCATCATCCTCAGACTCAGGGTCAGCATCACTAACCACTGGGAACTGTGCCACTGCATCATCCTCCCATTCTTGGCCAGTACCACTAACCACTGGGGACTGTACCACTGCATCATCATCAGACTCAGGTCCAGTAGCAATAACCATTGAGGACTGTGCCACTGAAGCGCCCTCACACTTAGGTCCAGTACCACTACCCACTGGGGACTGTATCACTGCATCATTCTCACACTCAGGTCCAGTACCACTAACCACTGGGGACTGTGCCACTGTACCTCCTCAGATTGAGATCCAGTACCACTAACCACTGGGGATTGTACCACTGCAGCATTCTCCACTGAGGGCCAATACCACTAACCACTGGGGACTGTAGAAACATAGAAACATAGAAGTTGATGGCAGATAAGGACCGCAAGGCCCATCCAGTCTGCCATTTCTTTTTCCACCTTATAAATGTGCCATCGGCCTTTGCTCTGTCAATGGTCTATCTATTCTGACCATCATACCATTAGATTCAATTTTGTGGCCCTCCCCAGGAGGCCTGCCCCTATTGAGATGGTCCAATACCGCCCTTTGAGGGGTGTATCCCCCGATGGCGGTGTTGGACCTATCAGGTATGCCAAGTGAATGCACGGATCCAGGGAATCTCGTACTAGCCTATAATAAGGCAGTGACAGAGGCCCTGGATTCCATTGCTCCTGTTCGTGTTCACTCCTTACTCTTCACCCCAGGTCTCCTTGGTTTGATGAAACCTTGAGGGAGTTGAGGAGAGTTGGACGAAGGCTAGAGAGGCGCTGGTGGAGGTTCGGCCTGGTGTGTGACAGGCTGAGTTTGATGGACCATTATTCAGTCTATCAATCAGCAATTATCTGTAAGAAGGCAGAATTCCTGTCCAGGGAAATTGCTGCTGTGCAGAATCGACCAGCTCAGCTTTTCCGGACCATAGACAGACTGTGCAATCCACTCTGTCTTCAGCCTGGAAACGCTTTTTTAGAAGAGCGGTGTGAGGAGATTGCTCAGTTCTTCGTGGATAAGATTGCCACAATCAGATCCGATATATGTTTTGACTCTCTCTCAGGGGAGTAGCAATGGTCGGCAGGAGATGTCGGAAGCCTAGTTTGTGTGGTGTGACTTCGGCCGGCCCACAATCAGTGATATTGTGATGGTTATCCAGTCATTATGTCCAACCAACTGTAGTTTGGACCCAGGCCCCACGCAACTTTTGGTTGGTTGTGTGGCTATCATTGGCCCGGTCCTTGCTAAGATTGTCTTGTTGTCCTTGGAGAGGGGGATCTTTCCAGATCCCCTGAAGGAGACTGTGGTTTGGCCTCTTCTTAAGAAGTCCTCCTTGGACCCTGACTGCCTGGCAAACTACAGGCCTGTCTCTAACCTACCCTTTGTGAGTAAGGTTATTGAGAAGGTGGTGGCGTTACAGCTGGATGACCATTTGACCAGCCACAATATTTATGATTCTCTCCAGTCCGGTTTTAGGAAGAGACATAGTACTGAGACAGCCCTTGTTCGGGTACTAAATGACCTCCTAATAGCAAGAGATCGAAAGACCTGTTCTGTCTTGTTCCTTCTTGATCTCTCTGTGGCCTTAAACATTGGGGACCATGGTGTGCTGTTGGATTGCCTGCTGTTTGTCTGGGACTTTTGGGATCATTCCTCAGATGGTTTCAATCTTTCCTCGTGGGTAGGACTTAGAGGGTGGTGTCTGATTTTTTTTCCTTAGCTCCATTCTCCCTATCCTGTGGGGTACTACAGGGATCCATCTTGGTGCACATGTTGTTCGCAGTGTATATGCTGCCATTGGGAGTGATTATTAGGTGGTATAGCTTGAGTTTTCACTGCTATGCAGATGATACTCAGCTATACATGTCTTTTGTGCCTGATCAGGATGATGCTGTCTCAGTACTTAACAGCTGTCTAGCCGAAATCCAGGACTGGATGAATGGGAGCTGGCTGCAGTTGAATCCAAAAAAAAGGGAGGTGTTGGTTGTGGACCCAGGTCATCGTGAGGCAGGTGTGTTGGCAGCTTCTCCTTCGGGTCTGTGGCTCTGAGGTGTCCAGTTAACTACCTCAGACGGGGTGCGAAACCTGGGCGTTATGTTTGATGACTGCTTGACCCTAAAATTGCAGGTGTCGGCATTTGTTAAAACCTCTTTTTACCATCTGAGGAATATCGCCCAGGTTAAGCACCTGGTTCCTCCCGATGATCTTCCAACGTTGGTTCATGCTTTCATTACCTCCCGCCTTGACTACTGCAATGCCCTTTACCTACGGCCACCAAGGAGTTGATACCTGCTGCTTGCAGCTGGTGCAGAATGCGGCAGCCAGGCATTTGACTGGTACATTTAGGACCAGTCATATAACACCTATGCTCCGCAGACTGCACTGGCTGCTGATACAGCGGCGGATCACCTTCAAGGTTGTGTTGTTAACCCATAATACCCTACACAATCTGGGACCCAGTTACCTGAAAGATCTCCTTTGTCCCTTCTGTCCCCTCCGCCCTTTCTGATCCACCGATGAGGGATTGCTAGAGATTACCAGGGTTTGTTTACAAACATCTGAGGCAAAGGCATTTAGCTTTGTGGCCCAGACCCTGTGGAATTCTCTACCTCATCGGGTACACGATTGCCTGACCATCCAGAGCTTTAAAGTTGCTTTAAAGAAGCATCTTTTTAGCCTGGCATTTTTTTAACTACTAAGCTGCTATTGTATTTATTATTTTTTATTTTTATCTGGATATTTATAAAAGTGTGTTTGTTTTATTGTACAGGTGCCTTGGTTTGGAAAGGCACCTTTTATAAATAAAGTTGATGATGATGATGATTCATACTCATCTGTATTGCTCTCTTATTCCTATCCCATGCCTGTTTGAAGCCCTGCACTGTATTCATATCCACCACTTCCTGAGGTAGGCTGTTCCATGCATCCACCACCCTTTCTGTGAAAAAAACTTCCTCACATTACATCTTAAATGGCCTCCCTCTAATCTCGTGCTGTGTCCTCTTGTCCTGCTTTTTTTCTTATATTGAAACATATTAGACTCTTTCACCTTGTTAATGCCCTTAAGATTTTTGAATGTTTCGATCATATCACCTCTCTCCCTCCTTTGCTGTAGGGTATACATATTGAGCTCCGTTCATCTGTCCTCATATGTTTTCTGATGCAGTCCCTGCACCATGTTGGTTGCCCTTCTCTGGACTGCCTCAATTTGGTTAATGTCCTTGTGAAGGTGTGGTCTCCAGTACTGCACGCAGTACTCCAGATGGGGCCTAACCAGTGTCTTGTAAAGAGGGATTATTACCTCCTTCTTCCAACTTGTGATACCCCTACTAATACACCTTAACATCCCCCTAGCCTTACCTACTGCTTTAGTGGTTTGCTTGGATGATTTCAGGTCATCAGTGATGATGATGCCCAAGTCTCTTTCTTCCCTTGTGACTGCCAGCAACTCCCCTCCCAGCCTGTAGGTGGCTTCAGGGTTTGTCTTCCCTATGTGCATGATCTTGCACTTCTTTGCATTAAACCCCAGTTGCCACTCTTCTGACCATTTTGCTAGTTTATCCAGATCTTCTATGTGGAACAGTATCGAAAGCTTTGCTGAAGTCAAGGTAGGCGACATCAACTGCTCCCCCTTGGTCCACCACTCTGGTTACCCAGTCAAAGACATCTATGAGATTAGTTTGACAGGACCTTCCTTTGTAAACCCATGCTGTCTTGGATCCTGTGCTCCTATGGATTCCAGGTGTTGCACTATCCTTTCCTTAAGGGTGCCTCCATAATCTTGCCCACTACTGAGGTAAGAATGACTGGTCTGTAGTTCCCTGCCTCCTCCCTGCTACCACTCTTGTGGAGTGGGATCACATAAGCCCTTCTCCAGTCTTCTGGGACCTCTCCTGTGCTCAGAGACTCACTAAACAGATCTGATAATGGCTCTGCTAGTTCCACCATTAGCTCCTTTAGTACCCTGGGATGTATGCAATCAGGTCCCATTACCTTGTGCACCCTGAGTTTATCGAACTCTTGTAGGACACTTTATTTTGTGAAAGGACTAGTGCTCACCTACCTCCCCCCACCCCCTGTGTCCATGGTGCTGAGTTGTGGGCCTTGCTTTACCTTCTCTTCAGTAAATACTGAGCAGAAGTATCTATTTAGGATAGAGGCCTTTACAGGGTCCTCCTCCTCACATGCCCCCTTATCTCCTTTGATCTTAGCAATGCCCCCTCTGGACAGTCTCCTTTCACTAATGTATCTATAGAAAGTCTTGTCACCTTCTTTTACTGTTTGTGCTAGTGTTTCCTTAGTTTGGGCCTTTGCCTGCCTTACTGCCTTCCCTGCTTCCCTTAGGAATGTTTGGTATGCCTCCTTATCTTCATCCTGCTGTGTTCCCTTATATTTCCTGAAGGCCAGCCTTTTGGCTCTGACCTTTTCTGCAACTGTATTTGAGAACCAAAGTGATTTCCTTCTTCTTTTGCACTTCCTTTTCACTATAACACAATGGGATGTTGATTCAAGTATTGCATCCTTAATGCTTGCCCACTTTGCCTGTACCCCCTCACCTGTATTCCTTTCTGCCAGGGCTAGCTTAACTCTGTTGGCCATCTTATTAAAGTCAGGTCCTCTGAAGTCTCATATATTGGAATGGGATGATTTAGTTGCAGTGGCCAAATTGAACCATACTATGTGATGGTCACTGGCTCCCAGGTGACCTTCTACCTGGAGATCTGTGATCCTTTCCTTGTTAGTCAGTACTAGATCTAGGTTAGCCCTGTCTCTTGTGGGTTGTTGTACCAGTTGTTTGAGGCCCTTCCCCTGCAGGGAATCCACCATATGTCTAGTTCTGGCAGATGTTCCTGCTGGTATTGACCAATCTGTATCTGGCATGTTGAAGTCTCCCATTATCAGAACCTCCCCTTTAGCTGTCATGTTTTGTATATCTTTTAACAGTAATGTGTCTATGTCTTCCCCTGGTCTGGGGCCTGTAGACAACCCAGTTTTATGGCTATCCATTTCGTATTTCAGGGTGACCCACAGTTCTTTTGGCTCCTTATGTGTATTCTGAATGTCTGTAGCTTTGATATTTTCATTGACATAAAGGGCCACTCCACCCCCCACCCCTTTTGCACCTTGGTCTCTTCTGAAAAGTACATAGCCAGGTACTGGCGTCTCCCAAGTGTGGCTACTGGTAAACCACATCTCGCTATTTTCTACTATGTGCAGTTTATCCTCTGCCATTATTGCCTGCAGGTCTGGGATCTTGTTTCCCAGACTGCGAGCATTAGTGTACATGATTTTCCATTGACCAGATTTCGGTGTGTTAGTTGTTGGGTGAGGTCTGGCGTTCCCCCGTGCGTCGTATGGGAAACTGGACCATTTTCCTTACCTTGTGATGCAAATGAACTACAAGCATGCTGAACTCCAGTTTCACCACTAGCTGAGGGGGGAAGGGTGTTCTTTCCATTCAATGTATGGAGTGCTGCGCCCCTCTCTCCATTTGCTAGTTTAAATATTCTGCAAAGACATCAAACTTCTGCCCCAATGCACTAACTCCCTCCTTAGACAGATGCAGTCCATCAAATTTAAAGAACTTTCCCTCCCAAAGCTGTTGCCAGTTCCCTACAAATTTGTGTCCGTTTGCCTGGCACCAGCCCTTGAGCCACATTTTTGGCTCCATATGCGTATTCTGAATTTCTGTAGCTTTGATATTTTTATTGACATAAAGGGCCACTCCACCCCCTTTGCACCTCGGTCTCTTCTGAACAGTACATAGCCAAGTACTGAAGTCTCCCAAGTGTGGTTACTGGTAAACCATGTCTTGCTAATGGCTACTATGTCCAGTTTAGACTCTATCATTATTGTCTGCTGGTCTGGGATTTTGTTTCCCAGACTGCGAGCATCTGTGTACATGATTTTCCATTGGCCAGATTTCAGTGTGTTAGTCGTTGGGCGAGGTCCAGCGTTTCCCCTGTGTGTCATATGGGGAGCCAGACCTTTTTCTTCACTTGGTGATGCAAATGAACTACAAACATGCTGAACTCCTGTTTGACCACTAGCTGAGGGGGGAGGGGTGTTCTTCCCATTCGACGTATGGGGTGCTGCACCCCTCTCCCCATTTGCTAGTTTAAATATTCTGCAAAGACATCAAACTTCTGCCCCAATGCACTGACTCCCTCCTTAGTCAGATGCAGTCCATCAAATTTAAAGAACTTTCGCTCCCAAAACTATCGCCAGTTCCCTACAAATTTATGTCCTTTTTCCTGGCACCAGCCCTTGAGCCACATGTTTAGCTCCCCTATCTCCCATTCTCTGACTTTCTGTCCATCTACCCCCCTCCCAGACTGGCAGGGTCTCAGAGAAGGAGATGCCGGACAAAATGGATAATAGTTTGTCACCCAGCCTGGTCAGGTGTTCCTTGGTCTCCACAACTGACCGTCTAGCAAGATCATTAGTTCCTATGTGTACCAGGATGTCAATGTTTTCTCCTGCTTCCTGAACAATTTTAGCAATGCAGTCAGTGTCTCTCCACACTGATGTACCTGGGAGACATCTGACCATTACCTCTCACTGGAGATAGGTATCAACTCCCCGAATCATGGAGTCTCCTATGATCAAAAGTTTTTTGGATTTCCTTCAGCTTTTTTTGTTTTGGTTCTTGTTTTGGGCGAGTTTTGTTGTGCTAGCTCCTGTGCTGCAGTGTCCTGCTCTGCAGTGTCCTCTGCCCCTTTGTTTGATTTCAGAGATAGAGGCAGATACCTGTTTGTAGTTTTTATATGGTTTGTGGAGGTGTTATGTTGGAGAGCACCGAGTGATGGGGCACCCAATTTGCCCCTCCTAACCACTTGCCAACCTCCCAGATCAACTACCCTCTGCAGTCGAGGTGCTTCTGTTGGATGATGGGGAAATGACAGGTGGTTCTTATAACATATTTCCTCTTGAATATGAAATTTGAGGTGTGCAGTCTCTGCCCATGCTGCCTGGAGCTGATCCCTAAGATTTCCAGTGGCCCATCATGTATGACAGTGTCCTAAATCCTGTAAAACTGCCCTTCTGAAAAGTGTTCCACAGTACCTGCAGTTAATGATATCCATTCCTGATAAGTTGCTGGGTTTTATAACCTGGTCAGAGTAATTAGAATGAAGAAAATGAAAGCAAAAGTTTGATTTTGTATTTTGTTTGTTTGTTTTTGTATAACTTGTTATAACAAGTTAAATTACTAGTGCCCCTGTAAATGAGATCGCCGTGTGGATACCCCACTGATCTGCCCCTTCCTGCTTTGCTACAGGAAATGTCACAACTGTACTACCCTATAAAAGGAGTGTAGTGTGGGGTGGTTGGGGATGGGGGTGTGTGACTGGGTCCTTCCCCTGCTGAAAAAGAAGAACCATGGATGAAAGAAACAAGGAGGTAACGGCAGAAACAATCAGTCAGAAACAAATGCAGTAACCCTGAAAGTTTATCCTAATGATAGATAAAACTGCAAAACCTGTAAAGCACCAACTTTAATATTTCACAGAAGATATACCCTGTAAGAAACACTTTGCTATAGAGAAAAATAAAGCAGTAACAGAAGATACCTTGCAAAATACAATTTGAATGGGAAGATTACAGCAGTAATATGTTAGCACACACCTGTAGGCACACCTTGTAATAATGCAGCAGAAGGTATACCCAGCAACAACAATTTGAATCAGAGGAAAATAAAGCAATAAAATGTTAGCAACAAACAGTAACAATCCCTGTGAGTTCAAAACAAAAACAACAACACACAGTAAATCTGCCTAGCCAAAAGAAGTCTTAATCCTTTTTCTTGCTCTGGTAAGGTTCTTTGCTCTGTTCTTTCAAGCAACCTAGAAGGAAAGAGCTCAGGTGAAGCTAGGTGCCTTGCCACTGAAGCATCCTCAGACTCAGGTCCAGTACCACTAACCACTGGGTACTGCGCCACTGCATCATCCTCACACTCAAGTCCAGTACCACTTGTAACTGGGAACTGTGCCAGTGCAGCATCCTCAGACTCAGGTCTAGGACCGCTAACCATAGGGGACTATTCCACTGCATCATCCTCAAACTCAGGGCCAGTACCATTAACCACTGGGGACTGTGCCACTGCAGCATCCTCAAGCTCAGTTCCAGTACCACTAACCACTGGGCACTGTGCCACTGTACATCCTCAGACTGAGGTCCAGTACCACTAACCTCTGGGGACTGTGCCACTGCAGCATCCTCACACTCTGGGCCAGTGCCACTAACCATTAGGGACTGTGCCACTGAAGCATCCTCAGACTCAGGTCCAGTACCAATAACCACTAGGGACTGTGCCATTGCATCATCCTCACACTCAGGTCCAGTATCACTAATCAATGGGAACTGTGCCAGTGCAGGATCCTCAGACTCAGGTCTAGTACTACTAACCACTTGGGACTGTGCCACTGCATCATCCTCACACTCAAATCCAGTACCACTAATCACTGGGAACTGTGCCACTTCAGCATCTTCAGACTCAGGTGCAGTATGACTAACCACTGCAGACTGTGCCACTGCATCATCCTCAGACTCAGGTTCAGTACCACTAACCACTAGGGACTGGGCCCCTGCATCATCCTCACACTCAGGGACAATAACACCAATCCCTGGGGACTGTGCCACAGCAACATCCTAAGACTCAGATCTAGTACCAATAACCACTGAGGACTGTGCCACCGCAGCATCCTCAGACTTGGGCCCAGTACCACTAAACACTGGGGGCTGTGCCACTGCATCATCCTCACACTCGAGTCCAGTGCCACTAACCACTAGGGACTCATTGTAATATTTTTAAGCACTACTGTGCTTACTCGCTGGTATTGATGGTGTTGAGGAAATTTCAAATAACAGATCCTGACTCTGGCTGCCACCTCTCTCAAGTAAGAGAGCAGCCAAATCAAGGAATGAAAGATTTTTTAACAGTCCACTACCATCACTCACTGCAGAAGCACTACTGATTCCCAGATGCATATAACAACCTCGTCCACCTGTCATCACCACTGCTGCCTTCCCTGAATTTCCTCCCTGTCTACCCTTTATTCCCATCTACCACTCATTCTAATCTGGTAATGCTTAGCAGTACTAGTGGCTTAAATAATAATAAAATACTTCAGATAGCAAAATAGTTATCAAAAAAAAATTTCAAAATGATAAAAAAGGGTTAAAGTACTATGAAAAATAATAATCAAAAATATTAATGACTACCTGCCAGAGCCCTGGATATACATTAATATTTTAGCAGCACTGGAACACTAAGAGTGTACAGACGTTATGAGACTTGAGAAAAAATGGGAAATGAGATGTCAGGACTTGAGAAAAATCAATTGTCTGAAAGTGACAGTAAAAACTAAAAAAATGCACTGAAAGTTTCAGAAACTAAAGCTGTTGCTGGCTGCAGACAAAAGTCTGCCCCCCCCCCATACACACACTGCACTAGTCCAGAACAGCAGCACCACAAAGAAAGAGAAAGGAAAATATTAATTAAACCATAGGCAAAAACATTCAAAATTAAATCTGCAGATGCAGAACACCAAGTAGAATATTTTTTTTTTTATTTGTTTCTGTAATAAATTGTATTACAAATTGAATCAAAACTGAGCTCTAAGTAGAGTGCAGAGCCAATCTCTGGAACACACTTCCTAGAACTGCACTCAGCACCATAGAGTTCTGTTGATGGAAAGAGGCTAGAGTGTGGACTGATGCTGGCTCCTTTGAAGCCAAGCATCTGCCATATTACTGGGTGACTGATGTGCCTGCAGGCAGCAGGAACCCTTCTTGAAACTTAAGTAGCAGCACCAGCACACTGTTCTGACAACAATCCAAGTAACACACTGCTTATCCATTTCGGTAAGAAGCATGGAAATTATAAACAGATGCACATTGTGGTGACAAAAACAAGGTACGCTAATTTTTCCTTTGGTTATATAAGCAGCACCTTACTTTGATTGCTGTCAGAACAGTGTGCTGGTGCCACTATCTAAGTTTCTAGAAGGGTTCCTGCTATCTGCGGTCACCTCAACCCTTTGGTACTATGGCGGACGCACGGCTTCAATAGAACCAGTGTCAGTCCACACTCTAGCCTCTCTCTGTCTATAGAACTCTATGCTCAGCACAGCTCTTCTGGTCTGTTTCCAGCTGCAGCATAACTATGTGATCTACAGGTTGCATGGTATAGCCACAACACTGAATGACTCTGCTGTTTTGTGCAGTCCCATTTAACTCCACCAGCGAAGATGTAAATTCATAATTTTGCAAAGTTGCCAGTACCTCAAACTTTGGCTTTATGAAGTGTGAATAACTTTGTGAAGTTGCAGAACATCATGAAGATATTGCAAATTGAAGTTTTCCAAACTTCGCACACCTCTACTTTTCACTTACTAAACCAATCATTACGAAAATTGCAGGATCAGGGTCTGGGAACCAACTCTATTGAATGTTACATTTCTGGTGTACCTGTATAAAATCTATCTGTCTATCTATCTATCTATCTATCTATCTATCTATCTATCTATCTATCTGTCTGTCTGTCTGTCTGTCTGTCTGTCTATCTATCTATCTACCTAGCTATCTATCTATCTCTAAACAGATAAGGGCAATGGATGTTTTTAATTTTTGTTTCAAATTAAAATTTCAATTCTTAACTCCTATGCTACTTTCTCCTTATAAAATCTGAAGGGACAATCCTGTGTCCTGACTGGTTATTAGCCATGCGCTAGCAGTGTCTAGTGCATGGCTAATAACAAGTGCTGGCCAGCTGGATGCAAACAATGAAAGAAATCCTTGTGCCACTCCCTTGATGGAATGTTGGAAAATCTAACAGCCGCCATTTTATTTATTTAAAAGTTTTACCAGGAGGGCACACTGAGCAGAGTACTGCTCAATTCCAGGTGTGTCCGGGATGGGGAAAGTGGAGATAAGATATGTACAATATACAAACTGGACGGTAGTACAAGAACTAGAACAATTAAGTTATGTTTGATACAACAGTAATACAAGGATATTGAGACAACAATAAGCATAGTAACAAAATCAGATCATGCAACAAGACTGCGGACTAGTCACTTAGGCACATCAGGAGTTTATCAGTGACAGCCTACATATAGGCTAGACATTAGCTGCAAGCACACATGGAGGAGAAATCTGCTTTGATGAGAGAGTTGAGGTGTTGAGTTGGGGCATGAGCCAGATCGCATCCGGGAGGGAGTTCCACAGTTTTGGCTTGCGATGTCTGAAGGCTGCCTGACCAGCAGAGGAGGACATGTGTGGCACATCCAGGAGGAGGGTGCTGAAGTTTCTGAGGTGGTACACTGGAGAGGACTGGGCTGTTAGGGTAGTGAAGGACTGGGACCAGAACTTGGCCATGAGACTCGCGCAGTGGGACTGTCTATGATCCTGGAGCAATCCCCCACTAAACAGGAGTTTACCACGGCTTTACTACCTGCCATACTTTAGCTGCTTCGTTGAGTGACAACACATTCTATAAAATCATAACTGAAAGCTAATATCTTTTATGGAAATTCTTTTACATGTACTCATGATGTACTTTTTTATCTTTCTGGTTTCACAGTACTGAGCGATCTGCCTGCCTGCCAGCCCACACACCACTTGCTCCCAAGAAATGCTCGCTAACTGGCACATTTGTAAATGTCTTCTAGGCTGGTTGCATTTAAAGGGGACAAGAAATACACTTGCCAAATAGCCTCAGGACATCATCCTAAATTTAATCCAGCCCCATAAGTACTGCCCTCAGTGACATTTAACTATAGGCACCAATGTGACTGACCACAGTGCGCACACCCTATGCTGCCCAGCAGTACACTACCAGTCCCCTTCATCCACACTGGCAAAGACCAGAGCACCTTCCAATTTAAATTGGAAACAAGACTAGTACAGACACAAACAGATGCTGCAGAAAACAGGTAGTATTTCTATTGTATTTTACCAGTAGTTAACAGGTCCAATCTGTGCTGAAGTGCTGTCAAATTTCCTGCTACCCGCTCTATCGTCTGGTTGCTCTTTATTATTGTTAACCAGCCAATTTCTTTATTTAGTGGATATTTAAAAAAAAAACTTTAGCAAAACAGAGCTATCTTATTTTGTGTGTATGTGTGCGGGCGGTGTCATGAGGAACAATTGAAACTACTTACTCATTGCATACTTTTAACTGCCATGACAACCTCCTATTGGCACAACTAGGGTGGCCACAATAGATCAAAATACTAAATGTAAAAAAAAAACTAATGCTGGTGGAAGAACTATTTTACATTAAAATACAGAAATGATTTTACTATTTTAGCCTTTTAATTTTAATGCACACACAGTACCCATACCCATTTTATAAGCACAATAAGAAAATCTGGGGGTGTGCACTAGACACTTCTAATGCACTACCAGAGGCTACTACACCCCTGGCCAAGTGTTAGAAGTGTCTAGCGCATGCCCTGTCATCTCTTGTTGCTTACACAACAGAGGGTTTTCACAATATCGTATCAGTATGTAATGATGGCATCAAGTCCTGCTCAGTCTTAAAAACTGCATTCACGAGAGCATGGAATAAGTGTGTGTTATCTTTGAAATTAAAAATTTTAGGGTAGGAGCTGGAAAAGAAGCACCTGAAATGCCCTTTGCATTGGTGTTAGAGGAGTCCTTTTTAACAGAACTGAGGTCACCAGAGTCTGAAAGGCGAGGATTCATATATTCTGACTATCTGTTGAGGCAAAGCTCAGGAATTTCCCATGGGGCTGTTTCTTTTCTCACTTGCCAGGATTCAGATAATCCGTCAGGAAAAAAAGCGAAGCTGTTTCTCCTTATGAGCCTACTTCTCTCTTTCTCGTTGCTTTCTTAACTCCTTTAGGGCCAGATATTCAAAACTTTGCACCAGGCAAAAACCGTTTGCACAGGTTTAGCGCGGGATTAGCGCTGGTCTGCTACATTCAAAAGGCCAAATAACGCGGGCAAACTGCATTAGCGCCGGGCAAAATTATAATGTATGCAAGGGGCAAACTGACATGAATACAGGCGCAATGCTATTTTCAGCGACTAGCGCCGCGCTAAGTGGTTTTGCGTGACTTAGCGCAGCACTTAGCGCGGTGCACATTACCGCCCAGGAAAAGCTTGTCTTAACCCTGGGCAATCAGCTTTGTGTGACACTATGGCTTTGCACAGTGTTTGTGTGGGTTTAGCACGGGTTTTGCGTGACTCTAACAAATAAATATGACACATAGATAAAGCCAAGCATAGAGGAAGCATGCTGCTAACTGATGGCATCACAATGATGCCATCATCTGCCACCAGTCCTAGCCATGCCAGGCAGTAAGTGGTGACCCTGCCACCAGTGGACAGCATGGCAGTGTGGCCATACCGCATACACCTGTGGACCACACTTCTGTGGACACCAACAGATGCCAGCACACACATGCAGCACTGTGGGTATGGAGAATGTTGAGGGGAGCATGTATGGGTGGCGAGGCTGTGCTACAGACCAGGTGTGGCCACAAGGCTGGGACACATCATGCAGTGCACATGGGCCAGTATTGGGAATACCCCAACACCAGTGTGCCTTTCGGATAATATATGCCCCCCCAACCACATACCACACAGCTGTACAACTGCCATAGCACACAAAGCCAGAAATGTACATGTCACTGTGAGCATCCCATGCCACAGGTGCAGCATCTGTGGGTCACACAACAGCGTAACCGTAATCTCCACTGTTAGTAAACACCTGCAGGTTGGGCTTCTCACTGTGTATAGTGCAGTCATCATCACTGCCCTACACACCACAGGCATTGCTGTGTCCACACATTACTGGCCCCCTTGCTACTGTAGTTTCTGCTGTACACTGTAGCATGACCTACAATGTGACAGTTGCATGCAGCACCACCACCATCTGTGCCTATGCTGTGTTGTCCCAGTACAGCTGCAGGCAGCAGCGCATGTGGAAGTAGTGTTCAGAACTGTATAATATTCCCCAAGCTGTTTGCGCAGCACTAACATGTTTGCGCAGGTTTAGTGCTGGGCTAAACAGTTAGCCTGGCGAAAACTGCATGCAAATCGGGGCATAATGAGATGCTAATCTGGATGTTTGCCCACAGACTACCTAAGTAGGCTCATTTGCATGTCACTTTTGAATATGGCAAAGTTTAGCGCCGGGCAAACGTGTTTGCACCGGGCTAACGGTTTAGCCCTGCGCTAAACCCACGCAAACGTGTTAGCTCTGCGCTAACAGTTCAGGGAATATTTTACAGTTTTGCACACTGTACTTTCACATATGCTGCTGCCTGCAGCTGTACTGGGTCCACACATTTTCTGGCACACATATTGGCCACATAGTTCATCTCTACCTACCTTCACATCGCTGTGCACTGTGTTGCTGTTGTGGTTTGCACTTCCTGGTTGCCATAGTCAGAGCTGTCTTAGTCCAGGGCTAAGTTTGCCCTGCACTCCCAGCCCAGTTTGCCCAACCTCATTCCCATGCTATATTCAGAAGCTGTTTGCCCCGGGCTATTCCTTTTGAATATGGCTTGTGTTGTGCTCTGGGCTAAGTTTGCCTGTTGGGCAGTGTTAATTTAGCCCTGGGGCAAAGTTTTGAATATCTGACCCTTAATTTAGTAATTGAATAAACTGTTTATGTTCCTCCATTTTAGCAGTTCTGTGGAACTAAGCTGACTGACTTAACTGTAACAAGTGATTTTTTTAGAAAGAACAGTGACAGAGCACAAGTCAAACACTATTTCTATCAGTCAGACATCTTGGAGCATATGAACATGCTAACAGATTAAGACCTTACAGTTTATCTAGTCTGCTCGATTGTGCAGCTCCTTATGTATTTACAAAGGGAACTGCCCCCATTCCCCTTTTGGCCTTCCTCTACTTTCCCTCTCTCCCCCAACTTGCTTCCCTTTGACCCACAGTTTTTCCATCCCCCCTCTCCTAACCCCTCTTAAAGCTGTCCACCATTCTTAGGGTTACAAGTGCCTCCTCATCTCTCTCTTGAACCTTGTCCCACCAGCTTTAAATTGTGCCATCTAGTGGTCTTGTTGCCGCTAAGAGAGAAGAGGCCCTCAGTGTTCACCCTGTTATTACCCTTAAGGCACCTGAAGGTCTCAGTCTTGTCTCTCCTCTTCTTTCTTCCCTTGAGAGAGTACATATTGAGCTCTCTGAGCCTCTCATCACAGGTGTTGCCCTGCTGGGCCTGAATCCTCTTGGTTGTCCTTCTCTGGACCATCTGCAGCAAGCTGACGTCCTTCTTAATGTATGAGCACCAAAACTGCATACTGTACTCCAGGTGTGGTTTTACCAGTGACCTATATGGTGGCAGAATGACCTCTGCTTTTCTCATGGTAATCCTGCTGGCTATACAGACCAGCATCTGATTTGCTTTGGTTGCTGCTCTCTTGCATTGTGCAGTGTGTTTCAGGTCACTTGTGATAATAACTCTCAGGTATTTTTCTTCTTCAGACCTAGTTACCTGCACTCCACTCAACCAGTATTTGTTTCCTGCATTCTTCAGCCCAAGTTATTAACTTTTGCACTTTTTAGCATTGAACCACAGCTACCAAATGCCAGACCACCTTTCTAGCCCAACCAGGTCTTCCCCGAATTCTTGTTTCTCCTCTTCCATGTCCACCTTCCCACAGAGCTTGGCGCTGTCTGTGAAAAGGCAGATTTTACCCTTGATTCCATCTGTGATGTCATTTATCAAGATGTTAAATAATACCCGGCTGAGCACTGAGCCCTCTGGGACCCAAATGGCCACAGGCCTTGCTTCAGAGAGTTCTTTCCCTACTACCACCCTTTGGCTTCTATCTTGCAACCAGTTTTTGACTCTTCCCACAAGTTTTGTCCCACCCTGAGGTTCTCTAGCTTCCAGACTGGTCTCTGGAAGCACCAAGTCAAAGGTATTGCAGAAGTCCAGATACAGGACATCCACAGCCTGTCCCTATCCACTGACCCGGTGACCAAATGGAAGAAGTCAATTAGATTAGTACTGCAGGATCTCCCTGACACAAATACATGCTGCCTATTGTTCTGGAGCCCATTTTCCTCCAGAAGGCTGATCAGTCTGTCTTTCAGGATGGTCTCCATCAGCTTACCCACTAATGAGGTCAGACTGAGTGGTCTCAGTTCCCTTGTTCATCCCTTGGCCCACTCTTTATGGATTGTCACTGCATGTGCTATTCTCCAGTCCTGGAACTTGCCTCTGAATTGCAGAGTGGTGCTAAACAGGTCTGCCAGAGAACCTGCCAGAACCTCTGCCAGTTCCCTAAGGACCCTCGAGTGAATGTCATCTGTCCATGGTGATTTGTCCACCTTTAGGGCCCTTAGTTCCTTGAGTACCCTGCCTGCTTGAATATTGTCATCTGTGATTCCCCCCCCCATTCTCCACCCCCTACTCCCTTGTGGTACTGGTCTGTCCTTCTCCGGGTGAAGACTGAACAGAAGTGCCCATTAAGCACCTCCATCTTTTCTTCACTCCCCTTTGCCTAACCTCCTTCCTTTTTAGCCTTTAAATCACATCCTTTATGTTTCTTTTCTCCCTTATATACCTGAAGACGGCCTTCTCACCTGATTTTACCCCCTGTGGTACCTGTGCCTTTTTCCTGGCCTTCACCTTCCTTCCCATCCTACTTGCCTCCCTTGACTTCACTGCATAGTCTACCCAATCAACCTCCTTCTGAGTATCGCTTGCACTTCTTAAAGGCTATCCTCTTGTGCCCCACTGCCTTCTCCACTTCCTTGCTGAACCAGCTGGGTGTTTTGGCGTTAGCTTTCTGACTTTTGATTTTGGCACAGTCACTAGTGGCCACCATCAATCCCTTCTTTATTATGGCCCATTTTGGTTCTACATTCATCCCCACTCTGATTCCAGCAAGGTGTACCTGGAGAACTTCTCCCAGCCTACCAAAGTCATCCCTCCAAATAGCCAAGACCCTCATCTTGGTCCTGACCATCCCTCTGCCCATGTCCAGGCAAAACCACACCACGTGGTGGTGGCTTCCTGCTAGCAGTGCATCAACCTTCACATTATGAACATGAGCACAGCAGGATGGGACCAGATCCAGGACAGCCCTCTTTCTAGTGGGTTCCATGACACCTAGGGTTAGGAAGGCACTCTGAAAAACATCCAGCAGCACCTGCTCCCTAGCACAGAAAGTAGCAGGGATTTTCCAATCTACCCCAAGTAGAGTGAAGTCCCTCATTATTACTATCTCCCCCTGCTGTACATGTCTGCAATCAGGGACCCTAATACCCTATCTAATTCCTCATCCTGGGAAGGAATCCTGTAGATCATTCCCATCCTTAGCTTCCTCCCTTTATGGGAGAGGATCAGCACCTACAAAGCTTCAGGCCTGCCCTCCACATCTTCCTCTTTGGTGGAACTTATCCCCTCCTTTTCCATACAATGCCACTGCCCCCTTCCCATCCCCCAATCCTTTCAGTACATTTTATACCTGGGAACTGCTAGATCCCAAACATGATTTTGTGTGAACCAAGTCTCTGTAATGGCCACTCTGTCTCCCTCTCCTTCAGCAAAAAATGACTGCAATGCCACCATTTTTTTCTCCAGACTTCTGGCGTTTATGGACACCAACCTCCACGTTGACTCTGGACCTGCCTTGTTCCTTGCCTCCCCCCTTTTTATCCCCCTCTTCACTTGGCTCCTTCCTTCTTCCCCCACCTCTCTTATCCATCCCCTCCCTTCCTCCTGCTGTCCTGCTTGGGGGAGGCCTATTGGCCTCCTCCAGCAGGTGACTAAGGGTGTTGTGCACCCTGCTGTCTTTCCCCCCCATCAGTTTAAATGTTGGTTTTTAAACATGACTTCCTCCAGCTTTCCCTTTAGAACCCTTGTGCCCCTTTCTACTTAAGTGTAACCTGTCTGGTGCACACAGGTCCTTGTTATCCCATGTCCCCTCCCAATCACCAACACACCCATATCTTTCCACCTCACACCACCTTCTAAGACATTCATTAAATTCAGAAATATTTAGCTTCATTGCTGTAACTTGCCCACTGGAGCAGAAGCACCTCTGACAAGACTACTAGCTTCCCTTCCTCCCTGCAGATTTTCCCTACCTCCTTGAACCTCTCTTGCACTGCCCCCACCTCATACTCTGCAAGGTCATTCATTCCCAGGTGCAGTGCAATGTGGGGTTTCCCTCCTTCCTGTCCCACGTGCTGAGCTACAAGCAGTCTCACCTTTCCTGCTGTTATCACTGGCATGCATTCTACCCTCATACGGTTTGGCCCTTCACCTGTCTCACCACCCTGCTCCACCATCATGGGCCCTCCCACCCTTCTATTCATATTTTTGCCCAGTCCTACCTGTCTCCACCTTTCACTCATGTCTTTCCTGCTCTCCCTCCCAACTGTCTACACTCACTATCCGCTCTCCCCCGAGCATCTTCTCCCTCTGGCACACCCCCATTCCTCCCTTCTGTTCCTCCTGGACTGTCTCCTACCGCTCCCTTCCCCCTATATCTATCTTGTAATTCTCCCATGCCCACTGCCCCCTTCCCTGCACCAACTACCTTCCCCTCCTCACCTGAACACACCTTCACTCACTCACCCCATCTCCCTACTTACACTGACTCTCCTACTTCCTGCAAGCTTTCCCCTCTCACTGGCCCTTTCCTCCACTCTCCCTGACTACTTCCTCATCCAATGGAAGGAATCTGTTTCCTGGAAATGCTCCCACAGGGTCCCCTCCCTTTCCTACCTTACTTCCCTCTCTTACTGTTATCCATGCCCACTCCCTGGGCCTCCTCTCCTGTTGGAGGTGGGGGCCCTGGGAACCTGCCTAGTCTCCTGTACCTTTCTATCACCCTGCTAGGCCCCCTCCAGTCTTGGTTCCTCTCTTGACTGCACCCCCTTACCTGCCTCCAACCCCTGTGGCCCCTCAACACTCCCCATTGTTACCATTTAATTTTCCCCAACCGCCAGTGTGACTATCTCTTGTCTCAGCTGCCAAACCTCTACCCTAAACTGCCAAATACATTGACAAACCAGGCATCCCCCCACCTCACAGAGAGTTCCCAGAGGCACTGCTGTCCCACACCTCCTGCAGTCCACCACTCTATTCATTTCACCCTGGCCTCACTGCATGCCCCCTCTCCACGTATTAACTTTCTTTTATCTTGTCCCTGTTAGAGTACTTAGCTATACTTCCTGCCTTATGCTTTCTTGTACCCCAATAAAAATATAAGGTGACCCTAGATAAGGACCTGCTACACTCCCTTGCCACTGTTACCCTAGTAGGTTGTTCCCAGCAGTTTGCCACCCCTACCAACCATTGAAAGTATTTCTTCTGTCCTCCCTTTACACTGACCTATCCTCCACCGACCAATGTGACCTGTGGTCCTCCTTGTGGCTGTCCCGCCAAATCCCCCAGATGCCACTTAGGTAGACACCACACTCTTGCTTCGTGGCACTCACACTTCAGGGTCACTTGGACCTATGGGTAATTTATACTGGATTGCAGCTGCAATATTGGCTGGCTGCAGTCATGTTAGCCTAGAGGTTAGAGGAGCGAGGTGTGAATGAGATTGATACATCCAGCAGACCAGACCTGAGTTTGATTCTCACATCCTCCACCTGCATACTGTGTGACTCTGAGCAAGTCACTTAACTGCCCAGTGCTCCCAGGCCACCCCTGAAAACAGGCAATTGTGCCTAGTGGGCCTTACCCGGTTACCAAAGACTAAAATTAAAAAAATAAAAATGTGACCAGTATCCGTCACCAAAAATCGGCAGCCAAACTACAGCCTGTCTTGATGTGATATTCTGATGACTCTGAATCATGTACAGCACCTTTTTTCTTAGTTTTTAAAACACACTGTTCTAGAATTTTCTTCTTCCTAGAGCCCACGCTCAGTCTGCAGTGAATCCTGCCCTCTTGGATCTAGGAAAGCTGCCCGTAGGGGAGAGCCAATCTGCTGTTTTGACTGTATCCCATGTTCCAAGGGGGAGATTGCCAATCAAACTGGTAAGTAAAATCTTTGAATGAATATTCAGCACTTGCTTTAAACTTTAGACATATTTTAAAAGTCCTAGCACAGAGTAGTTTCGTAAGTTTTATTATTTATCATCAAGTGAATAGTGCTTAATTTCAGGGATTTCGATAATAATTTGTAGAGAAAATTAATATATAAAGCCATTACATTAATGAGCTCAAGTCTGGTGCTCTGTTTCAGCCAGTTTACCATCACTCAGTATGGTTATCCGGTCCTCCAGTGCCAGTACTTTTTCTAAACAGTCATGAGAAATCTCAGCAAGAGGTTCACCTACTGTATTTATTTTGCAGTTCATTTACCAGGGATATCCCAGCTGAGATGCAACATTCATTTTTCAGCATGGTCCTAATTTTATCCAATTATACAGCTAGAAGAAAGAACAGTTACAGTATGTACTTTCTGTAACAGTAGATCTTCAAGAGAATCTCTTTCATCAGGCTACACCTATGGAACTATAACCACCAGGCACTAGGACCACATGGAAACTTTTTTGCAAGCAGTCCACTAAGGGCTACCCACAGTGACATCTTATGTTGACATCCTTTATATAAATGTAGGTGGCCCCCCTCCTTCCTCAGTTTCCAACCGCAGATCATACTCAGAGGACCTTCCTCTAGGAAACCAGGAGACAGCTGAAGTTCCCAGCTGCCAGGGCAGGCTGGGAGCAGCAGGTAATCCATCCTAGAGAGAGAGAGAGAGAGAGGGAGAGAGACAGGAGCGGAGAACTGCTAAGTCTAAGAGGAATAGAGGGTGGGATAGCATGGCCTGATGAAAGAGATTCTCTCGAATATCTACTGTTATAGTAAGTATGTAACTGTTCTATCTCCTTTGAGGACATCTCTTTCATCAGGCCACACCTATGGAATGAGTCCCAAGCTGTACTGTCAGAGAGACAGTCTGGGTGGCTGGAGGCTACAGGACTAAGAAAGGAGACCTTGAAGCACAGCCAGGCTGAAGCCTGCCCTTCTTCTCAGACAATATCCAGACTGCAGTGTGTATTGAAAGTGTGGACAGTACACCAATTTGCAGCAGCACATATTTCTGCAGCTGATGCATTCCTGAAACAGGCAACAGATGTGGCCATGCCTCTGGATGAATGGCCATGAACATCTCCAGGAAGTTCCTTACTGTACTTCCTATAACAAAAAGTAATACAGTTAGCCAATCATCTGGACAGGCACTATTTAGAAACTGGTACACCCTCTTTCCCAGGGGTGAAGGAAACAAAAAGCTGTGAGGACTTCCTGCAGTCCTTCGTAAGATAAACATGATTTCTATTCTATGTACATCCAGGGTATGGAGCAATGCTTCCCCTAGATTGGCATGCTTTGGAAAATAAACTGGTAGGTGGATAGTTTGATTCAAAGTAGACTCCAACACTACCTTATGAAGAAACTTGGGATTGTTCCTTAAAGACACCCTGGGTTGGATATTCAAAAGGGTAGCGCATGGCGCAACAGGGTTGTGCCATGCACAGCCCACCATTGCACTCTGGTGTGATATTCAATGGGGCAAGTTACACTGCGCAACTCCTGATGCACTGGGGTGCAACAGTAATGTATGCAGGGGTGCAAGTGTGGGGGGCGTGCCCATGCATATGCTGCACATCCTGATATTCAACCCAGGATGTGCGGCGCATGTACTGGCACATACCCACCTTGTGCCGCTCGGGGGGGTGCAGCGTTGTGCCTAGTGAAACCAGGAGCAAGTCCTGGCCACCCACAGGTGCAACATGGCAGCCACCTGCTCTGGGTGGCCACCCGACCACCCAGGATACAGCCCACATGCCCCCTGCCCAGGGGAGCATCGTGCCCCCCCGCCCACTCTCGGGCATATGTCACATGAATCCCTCATGGTCCAATGGACCGCTATCCAATGCCCAATCATAGGCAGAAGTGAATAACATCCCTGGTGGTCCAGTGGACCACTATCCAATGCCCGATCATGGGCAGAAGTAAAGTCCATCCCTGGTGGTCCAGTGGAACCCCCTCCAGCACCTGATCATGGGCGGACTTAACCGAGGACACCCTGGTGGTCCAGTGGTACTCCCTTCCCCACCCACCACTGAGGCCCATGCCACCTGCACTCCCCAATTAACGGGCAGGTGACGGTACCCAACCTGCCAGCTGCCTGGCAACCCACCGACTGGCAGCGTACAGTAGGTCTGTACACCTATCGTTCTACTGCATGGGCCAATCGAGCATGCAGACCGTACTTGCTACTTCACAGGCCCAAAATATGGATGGACATTCATTCACATTTCTAGCCTGTGTAGTACAGTATGGTCTGCATGCCCATTGGCCCACGCAGTGGACCAATAGGTGTACAGACCCTACTGTACACTGTCAGTAGGGTGGGCGGCCAGGCAGCTTTCAGGTGGGGTGTTGCCACATGCTGCTGACTGGGGGGGTGCAGGTTGGTGGGGGCCTCAGTGGGCAGGTGGGATGGGTGGTACCACTGGACCACTAGGGTGTCCTCGGTTAATGCTACCCGCGATCGGGCACTGGGGAGGGTATCCACTGGACCACCAGGGATCTCATATACTTATGCTCATGATCGGGAATAGGACAGTGGTCCACTGGACCACCAAGGATTTACTTCACGTCAGCCTGCGATTGGGCAATGAGGATCGGTCCACTGGACCACCAGTGTTTAATGTAACATTTGCCCATGATTGGGGTGATGGGGATCAGTCCACTGGACCACTAGGGGTTACTTTAACATATGCCCATGATCGGGCGAATGGGAGTGGAGCCCACTGAGGGGCAGCAGGGCGGTGGTCCCTGACAGCTGCAGCCTGGCAAGGTGCCAGGCGCAAGTCACCAGGGATAGGCGCACCGCATGCAAATGGGGCCATAATGACATGCATATGGCCCCATTTGTGCCTTGCATGCATAATGGCCTCATTTGCATGTCCAGTGCTGAATATCAAGGATGATGCACCTAGCACAACCACACTTGCCCTGGCGCATCCCCCTGCTCCCCTACTGCCACTTGCGCTGGTGCTGTTCCACTGTACCATGCACTGTGCATGCACCTTCAGTGCCATATTCAATGGTACTGAGCCATGGTGCAGCACTGTTGAATATCACCGTGTTCATGCCTGGTGCAGCCCAGTTGCGCTGCGCCCAAGCTTGCGCTCCTGCCTGGCGCAGTCTGAATATCCCACCCCCTGTGTTTATGGAAAATCAAATAAGGAGGATCACATGTAAGAGCCTAAAGCTCTGAAATCCTTCAAACAGAAGTACTAGCAACTAAAAATAATGCTTTCCAAGAAAGAAGTGTAAGTCACAAGTCGTGGCTGGCTCAAAAGGAGCCAAAGTGTGTTTCTATAGCACAAAATTCAGGTGTCAGGTTGGGACTGTATTGCATATGGGAAACTTCAAGTGCAGAAGGCCTTTTAAGAATGTATGGGCCACCTCTACCTGAGCTACTGTACAGCCATCAGTAGGAACATGGAAAGCTGAACTAGCAGCCAAGTGCACTTTGATAGAAGAGTACTGCAGTCCTGCATTTGACAAGGACAACAAATATTCTAGAGTCTGATTCACTGGGCAAGTGAAGGGATCCAAGTTATGAGAAGCGGCCCTCAAGGCAAACCGCTTCTATTTCATGGTGTAAGTGGCCCTGGGAGAAAGTTTTCTGGCAGCCACCAGGACATCAGCCACCTATGGGGACACTCCAAATATTGCAATGGCTAGATCTTCAGGAGCCAAGCACAGAGGTAGAGAGACTTGAAGTCCAGGTGTACCAAGGTACCCTTTTCCTGTGATAGCAAGCCCTTGCACTGGGGCAGGAGTACTGGGGATACTGTTGCTAACTGTTATAACAAGGGAAACCAGATCTGATGAGACCAAAAGGAAGCCTCAAGAATTAGAGCAGATCTCTCCATTTGGAGCTTGATTACCACCCTCTGAATTAGAGAAAGTGAGGGAAGGCATAAAGGAACATCCCTCTTAAGAGAGGGACACAGAATCTTTCCAGAAATTTCCAGGTCCTGGAACAAGCAAGCAGAAAAGTGTCATTTTTACATTGAGTGTGGGCACAAAAAGGTCTAACTCTGGATGCCCCCACCTGTCGAACAGGTCTTTGACTACCGAGATCAGCAGTTCCCACTAGTGCATTCTGGACTGTGACCTACTTAGCTGGTCTTCCAGGACATTTTGGATGCCTGGAACATGAACAGCCAACACCTTTAGCTTGTGTTCTAGAGCCCAGTACCACTATCTTACGGCTTCCCTGCACAGGGGGTAAGAATGAGTCCCCCCTGCTTGTTTATGTAGTGTACTACACTGATATTGTCCATCTGCACTAGCAGATGCCATGGGGACAGATGGTCATGGAAGGCTTGCAGAGCTTACAGAAAGGCCCCATCTCTAGGACGTTTATGTGGAGGGAAGTCTCCTTTTGTGGTCCATGTTCCTTGTATCTGATGAGGTCCCATATCTCCCCCCAACCCAGCCCTGAAGCGTCTGTGGTGAGAATCTGCTGAGGGGAGAGGATGAGGAAAAGAACCCCTTTTAGCAAATTGCTGGGTTCCATCCACCACTGGAGCACCTTTCTGACAGAAGTTACTAGAACCTGATGTTCTAGATCTTCAGTGCACTGATGCCACCGGACTCTTAATGTCCACTGAGGGATCCTCATGTGCAGCCTGGCCAAAGATACCATGACAATGGCTGCTGCCATCAGGCCCAACAGGCTCAGGAATGTCCTGGCTGTGACATAGCTCTAGTTGTAAAGCAGCCGGGCCTGTGCCATGAGGCACTCTGCCCTGTCCTGGGGCAGGAAGGCTAAGCCTTGAGCAGTGTTCAATACTGTCCCTATTTACTGCAGACACTGACAAGGGTCAAGACTGACTTGGGCAGATTGATTGTGATCCCTAGGGCATTGAACAGCTGTCTGGTATGTATTAGGGCCTGAGACAGTTGCTCCTTGGACTGAGCTTTAAGCAGCCAGTCCTTTAGATAGGGGAAGACATGCAGTCCCTTTCTCCAGAGAGCTGCCGCCACAACCGCCAAGCATTTGGAAAATACCAATGGTGCAGACGACAAGCCAAAGGGCAATACATAGAACTAGCAGTGTTCCTCCTGAAACAGGAACTTGAGGTACTTTCTTTGGGGTGAACAAATCTTGATATGCATGCAAGTATCCTGTATGTCCAGGGAGCATCTCCAGTTCCTTTTTTTGCAGGAGGAACAACAGGCCTTGCAGAGTGACCATCCTGAACTTCTTGTACTGAATATAGAAGTTCAGATTCCTTAGATCCAGAATGGGTCTCAATTCCCCTGTGGCTTCAGGGACTAGAAAAAAAATGAGAATAGAACCCCCCATTCCTTTGTTCCCAGGGAACTGGTTCTGAGGCCCTATTCTGCAGCAGTGTACTTCTTCTAGTAGCACTGGTATGTGGTTTGGAGAATAAGTGGAGGGAACTGGAGGAAGGTCTGGAGACACCTCCAGAAATTCTAGAGTGCGACCCTGTTCTATTAACTGCAGGACCCAAGCATCTGTTGTAACCTCCCTCCACTATTCCTGGTGGAGGGAAAGGTGACCCTATCACCCCCTCTGGATTTAGTACTGGAGGATGGGGGTCTAAGAAGGAGTCATGCTAAAGCAGATCTGGCAGCCACGGTTGCACCCCTTCCTCTAGGGGGTTTTGAGTGGGCACCTGTGGAGGAGGTTAGGGCTAGCAAAATCAGATCCTGTTCTGCTTTTGCTCTGTTGTCTGGCCCCTGACCTAGGTCTGTTGGTAGCCCTGCAAAAGGGTACCCTCTGCCTACTTCTCAGTTGTGTCTGGTAAAGGGGAAGGACTGACCTTAGAGTTCTTCTCAAAGCTTTCAGGTCAGAGAGGATATCCTGCACATCTGTCCCAAAGAGCCTATAGCCTCTGAAAGGGGCATTCATGATTGATTGTTGGACATAGGTAAGGCTAGGGGGATGTTGGGGTGAATTAGTAGGGGTATCACAAGTCATAAGAGGGAGGCAATAATCCCTCATTACAAGACACTGGTTAGGCTCCATCTGGAGTACTGCATGCAGTACTGGAGGCCACACCTTCACAAGGACATTAACCAAATTGAGGCAGTCCAGAGAAGGGCAACCAAAATGGTGCAGAGACTGCATCAGAAAACATATGAGGACAGATTAACAGAACTCAATATGTATGCCCTGGAGCAAAGGAGGGAGAGAGGTGATATGATTGAAATATTCAAACACCTTAAGGGCTTAACAAGGTGAAAGAGTCTAACATGTTTCACTATAAGAAAAATAGCAAGACAAGAGGACACAGCATGAGATTAGAGCGAGGCAGATTAAGGGGTAATGTGAGGAAGTTCTTTTTCACAGAAAGGGTGGTGGATGCATGGAATGGCCTACCTCAGAAAGTGGGGGATATGGATACAGTGCAGGGCTTCAAACAGGCATGGGATAGGCACAAGGGAGTAATACAGATAAGTATGAATAGATAGGCCATTGACAGAGCAAATGTCGATGGCACATTCATAAGGTAGAAAAAGAAATGGGCAGACTGGATGGGCCTTGCAGTCTTTATCTGCCATCAACTTCTATGTTTCTATGTTTCTATCACTAGCAAATCCTGACACCCTCAGCCAAGAATGCCTTCTTAGGCAGATTCCAGCCACAGCTGCTCTAGCTGTGACATCAGAAATGTTGTAGGAGACATTAAGAGGTGTTTACCCAAGTCAGCACCCAGTCTGGAGGGCCTTGAGCATCTCCTGCTTCTGGGTAACCTCTGAGAGGGACTGGGCTGCTGCTTTAGACTTTTTCCAGAAGGTATTCTGGTATCTGACCATAAGGGTCTGATAATTTTAATTCTATGGCCTAGTGTGGCAGAAGCAAATGTTCTCTTTCCCAAGAGGTCCAGTTTTCTCAACCTCTTATCTGAGGGGAGAGAACTGAGGTGGTTAAGCACCTTAGACCTATTATGGACTGCATGTGGAGGGGTTGTGGGATAACAGATAGACAGGACACCAAACTTCAGGTTCAAAACGCAATCTCTGCATGACATTTATTCAAAATACAGGAAATAAGCTTCTGCAATGCCATATTCCTCCTTCAGTACATCAGTTTTCGGCAACAGACTATGTATGTCATTTCTCTGCACTTAGCCAGCACCTACTGACACTGATCTCTGATCCAGCTTACCAGTTGAGATGCAACCTCCACCCCTATGTGGGTCCCGTTTCCTTGGGTAGTGGGGGCCCAAAAAAAAAAAAAAACAAGCTATAGACAAAGAACCTCAATGCAGAATTACTGAAAGAAAGGTTACCCCAAAAGGAATTGGTAAAAAATCAAGTTTCAAAGAAATACAAGCATCATACCTACTGCCATAATGCAAAACATCATGGGGTATATGCAACTCACCATGACATTTAGACCTGTTCAGTTTACAGTAATTTACATGCATTTTAAACAGCACAACTAATTTAATTTCTGTAATAGTCACCTAGTACATTTTACCATTATCAAAAAACACCTAGTGCCATGGTATTTTCAACATTTACAGGTTTCGTAAGCATAAAAAACTATACATTAAGGTATTTTTTTAACATAGTGCTATTACATACTAAATCCACCAATGATAAACACAACCTGTTTTACATATGTTTGTAGGTCATCGCAATCATCTCCCTGTACGAGGACCTGAGAGGGAAAAGGAAAATTAAAGAGGACACCTTAGCATAGTCAAGGGGAGGGGGTGCCCATAGGTGGCCAACCTTATGGACTAGAAATAGTAATGGATAGACTAGACTAAGAAATAGAAGAACTGTTGTAACAGATTTAAGAAAAGGTTGGTCCTCAAGTGTGGCAGGAACTCCCTGTTGCACTGCATTTATCACAACTAAATCAGCTTCAGGTTGGCTGGCAAAAAAAGGCCTTCCGGAAGGGGTCTGATACAGCATGTCTGCCTTTCTGGACATGGCAAGAATCATGCTTGATCTGTGCCAGGTGGCCAGTATGGCATCCTCTAGTGCAGCCAACAGAGCAGGAATGATGAGGGGGAAGAATCTGGAAGCTCTAGAAACTCCACCAGGTTTCTCCTAGTGATGTCTTGCTCCTCAGCATCAAACCCAATTGCAGCTTGGAGTTGCTTCATCATAAAGATTAAAGAGGGGTCTTCAGGAGAGGACCTCAGAGTATATAAGGTGGGGTCTTTACTCCTAGTAGAAATGGTAACATCAGATCTCTTAGAGGGGGCTCCCTATATCTTCCTCCTCCTCTTCTTCCTCCTGTAAAAGGAGGTCAGGATTGTATTCCTGATCCTCACCGAGGAGCCCTGATGTCTACAGGGAAGGAAGAGAATATGTCAATGCCCTGGAGTGTGTCAGGTGCGTCAGCCTAGCAGGCATCAGCACGGGGGATGGTCCAATAGGCCCCATCATCATTGTGCCTGGTGTGGGAGGAGGAGGTATAAGGCATTGTAGCATCTTCGTAAAGGAAGAGAACACTGTCTGAATGTCGACAGTGACCTGTACAAGCTGGCCCATCGGTGCAGTGGTTGGATTTCTGCTCACGACGCCAACGACCCAGGTTCAGGAATAGACCTGGGTCACCAGAGGGCCGGCCGGGGGGAGATGGATGAGCATCCTCTGGACTACTCTCCTTCTCTAGGGGGAGGAGGGACGAATGTCTGGTGCACCACGGACCCCTGGCGGAGGCCGGGGGTTCCACCGCAGTCGGCGTCTGGACATCCAGGGGGGCGGGCAAACACAGGACATCATTGCACATCCCCGCCCCAGAGGGAAAAAAGTCCTCTCGGGGACAGAAAATCCCCAGCCAAGCAACTCTATGATGCCCTCCTCGCCGCCTCTGATGTGCTCCCAGGCCGGCTCCCCCAAATACCTGACCTGACATTCGCAACACCGGCAAGTGCCATGGCCCACCCTGAGGGGTAAGCCTGGGGGCATGGGGGGAACAAGCAGCTCATGTGGGAGCAGGAGGCGGTGGGGGCCATGACCAAGGCTGAGCTCGGCGTTTGGCTGGACAAAAGCATACTAAATAGAAAAAAAAAAAAACAGTGGCCTGTACAGCAGAGGCACCTTGCAATGTCAGTGGGCTTGTCTGGAGCCCTGATGCCGATGGGCCTTCACTGGCCATCAGTCCAATGGAACTCACTGCCTGAGTTGACCTTAAGGGTTCTGAGGTCTGAGTGGCAAGAGTCATGGCCACCTAAGTAGTTGATGGCGCTGCAGCGATTGTCACCAAGTGAAGTGGCGACCAGGAGTGTACCAATGGGGATTTATCCTTACTCCTCTCCCTCTCCTGGTTTGTACTTTCCTGAGGACTTCTCTTGGGCCTTGAAGGACTGCAAGCCTGAGGAATGAGCCAGCAATGCAGTGCAACTCTTCACCTGGAGCTCTCTCTCCATTCTGGCTACCTGCTGTTTGAGGAGGAAGATATGAAGGGCTTGACAGCATCATCACTGGGTAACTGTATTAAACTTCAGGAAAATCTTGCAGGCCTTAACATCATGGGCCTCTACAAGTCAACACACACAGACATTGTGATTGTCACCTGAATAGATCTTTCCACTGCATTCGCAGAAACGGAAGAGTTTAGCGGTGCGTTTCATTGACATACAGGATGATGGCAATCACTTTTAAATAAAAGTGATAACTACTAGGGTGAGAAAATAACAAAACTGAGAAAAATTGAAGATTTAGCAGTTGACTGTAGCAGCGGCATCTCTGTGGAGTCTGGCCAGTATGGTTGAAGGTGGAAAAGAACTGAGGAGGAAGGGGGATCACCCATGTTTATACAGAGGATGTTGATGTAAGACATTGTTGTGAGTGGCCCCCACTGGACTGCTTCCAAAAATGTTTCCATGTGCTCTTAACACCTGGTGGCTCTAGTTCCATAGATGTAGCATGATGAAAGAGATATCCTTTAAGAAGTTCTAAAGCATGGGGTGGGGGGCTTAAAGCAACTTGCTTGAAGTCACATTGTCAATACCCAGTTCAGGTGTGATTTGAACCTTGTTTGTCTGATTTCTCCAACCTGTGTTTTAAACATTAGACCCGACTGCCTCTCTTTGTCTAAACCCACATAGCAGTTTCATTATCTTTTATATAATGCAGTACTTGTGGGATTAAGGCCAATGTTGTTATTCATGTACCCTATCAATCTTCTGACTTTCCCACTTCTGCTGCTCTGGCAATGTGTTCTTTTTGGGGTGTAACCAAGATACCTGCACTTAAAGCAATAATATTTTATGACTAGTGATACCCTTTATTACACTGATTATCAGTGTGATCAAACACTGTATTTCCTGAGTATGATGTCATACCCAGTTATTACAGCAGTTGTAGCAACCGCACTTCATTTTCCTTTTGCTGTCTGTAGCGCTCGTGCTCCATTTTCCTTTTCTGCAGATGGGTGGCAGGAAACTTTTCTCATGTGCTTATATCTCTGTGCTAGTGGAATCAGCAGTAGTGCCACTATCAGAACCAACACTGGTACCAGGCTTCATATCTCACAATATGACTTTTCTATTTTGCATGTATTTTATACAACAGATGTGAGGCACACTGGCATAGTTCAAGCGTTTTTTTATTATTGTTGCATAGTTTTAGCATTGAACTGGATAAAAGTACAGATTTGCAATCTCATATGATTAGTATCCTTTAGAAAACATATGGCAAAATTATTATTTTCTTTACCCAGCAAAACAATAAGCAAATAACTATTTCCTACGGTCGGCAGTCCTTTCTGCTCTGTAGCACAGACTTTTAATCTGAGTTACAAGACATCTTAGCTAAGCTGTGTGGGTATTCATATTACATATATATATATATACACACACACACACATATACCTCTCAACCTCTTGCCTCCTGAATCAGGGACAAGGCTTAAAAAAATCAGGGACAAAGACCCCAAATCAGGGACACATCTTAAGAATTGATACTATTAATTCAGAATGCTGATAGAATAAGAGGATTTGTGTTAAGATGCATTTTCTGAAGAACAAGTCTGAATATTTAATGTTTGACATTATTTTATGATTTTAATCCCCACTTTTCTGTCACAAAAACACAAATTTTACGAGGGACAGGAAAATTTTGAAGCAAAATCAGGGACAGTTGAGAGGTATGCACACACACACACACACACACACACACACGCGCACATATATATTTATCCTGAACTAACCTACACACACATGATGTGAATCTAGCTATTCCCTAAAACAGTAACTGACGGTGATCTGTAATCCCAGCTACTCAGATCTTGCAAGAAAGGCTTATCAATGCTAGAAGCAAAGAGCTTATCTAATTTCTTACCACTCTGTGGTCTTGCCTGCACCCTGGAGCCAAAGCCGGCCAAGACAAGTGCACAGCAACCAAGTTGCAAAGAGCTTGCCCATACTGTCCTCCTGACTTACCAAAAGTCTAGGATTTTTATAATCTGTTTCCAAGGGCTTTCCAGAGAAGACGCCAACCACATAGTTACTGGGGGACAAAAATGCGAATGACAGCCATATGGTTGCCTTAGTTACTAACAACAACTTAGGTACTGCATGGTACATGGAGTATACCAAGAAATGGTTATGTGGCTTTTAGGAACACTAACTGTTATTGCATGGGCATTTTCATTTTGCTGATTTTGTAACTGGAGCTGAGATGTTATTTCACTACCATGTGACCAGAAAAGATAGTATCTGTGATGTTTCTTGTGAGCGCCACTAAAAGCTTTTTATGTTTGCTTACATGCATGCGCAAGAAACATAGTGCCATGAACGGAGATTTCGGAGGTGTGTCACCTCCTCCTCCAATTCAGGCAGCCAGCTGGCAGGCACGTTTCTGCAGTTAATGCATTTTGGAGCTGTCTATGACACGCCTCCAAAATGCAGTGGCACAAGAAGAAAGGGGAGCTACGCTTGGTGAGCAGCGATAAGAAGCTGCTCACGCACAGCTCACAGCCGCAGACGTCTGCGCGCCCCTGCATGCAACGTATGGCCGATGGGTGCCCAATCCCGTCGGCTGTGCTGCATCTCAACCCCTTCACAGTATTGGTGCCACGCTGGGCCTACTGGCGTAGCGTGCAATCAATTTTGCCCGACAGGGTGCCCAATCCCGTCGGCTGAACACCAAGGTCCTTGTGCCATGCTGGGAGCCCACCCCAAGCGTGGCAAATAACCAATAGTTTGTTTTGCCGATGGGGTGCCCAATCCCCGTCGGCTGAACGCCCCCCCAAAGTCGTTGTGCCACAGTGGGAGCCCACCCCAGCATGGCAAGCGGTCCCGCGATGTCTTTTTTTTTTTGTCCCTGTAAAACAAAAACTGTCCCATGGTGCATCTCCCAAGGCCCCCTCCCACATCCCGCATGTCACATGTCACTGTCATGGCTTTATTCGGGCTCGAAGGGTGATTTCGTGCAGTGACTGTGCAGTGACTGCGAAATCACCCTTCAGGACCAAATACCACCATGACAGTGACATCAATCATGAGAAGGGGGCCCAAAACCCCCATGTTGAAAATTTTGTGCCAAAATTCCAAAAAATGACTGTTTACGAGTGTGCGTTGCGCAGTTCCTACGCAGGCTCGTAAGTTCGCGAAATTTCAATATTTTCACTCCAGATTTTCAACATTGCCATTTCACAACACTGTCTTATGAGTAGTACAGCTGTCATTTTTCATCTCACCCAAAATGTGTTCCGCCTTGGCGCAGCAGAATATGGGCATGATCGATTGTCTTGAAATCAATGTATGGGACAAATTAAGAAAATCACAGAGACACTGTTCATGAGCAGGGTCTTGAAATGGCTATGTTGAAATTGGTGAAAAAATCCTAAAATGACTGTTTTTGGCGTGCGTTCACGCAGTTCTCATCGCGCTCATGGTTTCGAATTTTCAATATTTCCACTCCAGATTTTGAACATTGCCATTTTTCCACACCTTCTTCTGAGCAGTACAGCTGTCATTTTTCACATCCTGCCCAAAACATGTTTCCACCCATGTAGCGCACAATGGCGCAGTCGGTGTGCAAGCTCAATGTATGGGACACATTAACAAAACAACAGTGACACTGTTCATGAGCAGAGGTCTTAAAATGGCTATGTTGAAAACTTGGTGGAAAAATGCCTAGAAATGACTTTTACAAGCATGCGTTGCACAGTTCCTATGCATGCTCGTAAGTTTGCAAATTTAATATTTTCACTCTAGATTTTCAACATGTCCATTTTATTAAACTTCCATATGAACAGTACAGCTGAAATTTTTCATATGTCACCCAAAATGTGTTATCGCACATGTAGCGCACAATGGTGCTGTTGGTGTGCGAAAGCAATGTTTAGGACAGATTAAGAAAATCACACTTTCACTGTTCATGAGTAGAGGTCTTAAAATGGCTATGTTGAAAATTTGGTGACAAAAGTCCATAAAATGACTGTGTTACGAGTGAGCATTGTGCAGTTTCCACGCATCCTCGTTAGTTCATGACTTTGTAATATTTTCAGTCCAGATTTTCACTAGTGGCATTTTCAACACTTCCTTATGAACAGTACAGCTGCCATTTTCTACAACATGGCGAAGTGTGTTTCACACTTTCAGTGCAGAGATCTGCGTGGTCACTGTCGGAAATCATTGTTCGGCACAGATAAAGAAAATCACAGTGGCACTGTTCATGATCGGAGGTACCAAAATGCCTGAGTTGACAATCTGCTATAAAATATCCCCAACCTACTTATATATAGCAGATTGTGCGTTGCACAGTTTCTATGCCTTTCGTGACTTCATTTTTTTAAATATTTTTACTACACATTTTGCAACATAGCCATTTTACACCTCCCCATGACAGAGTACAGCTGTCATTTTGCAAGCCTGTTCAGAATATTTTACACCTGTGGTACTAAATCCGTAGCCACTGTGCATAAGCAGCTTTCGGCTACCAAGCTGATATTCCCCTGTTCATGAGGTGGGGTCACAAAACAAACATGTTGAAAATTTGGAGTTAAAATACCAGAATACCTGAGGTATTAGGCTTTTCAACTAAATCGCCCAACCCTATAGAGAATGACAGGAATCAGGGTGTGACTTAGGATTCTTGCCTGTGATGCTCATACCATTCCACCTGCAGTCACTGAGAGGCATCAAGGTATGCCTTGGACTCTTCAGCCCCAAACCTCTCCTTCTCCCCTATTGCACCCATCTCACCATATTTCCCTAATGAAATGGGGTGCGCATAAAGACCAAAGACCCCAAGGAACACGTGACACTTGTCAGTCTCTGCAGAGTGGGATGTGGTGAAATGGCGTGGCCGTTATGCCTGATGACCCAAATGTACACCCCTATGCCTGTCACTCTCTGCAGGGTGGTGGTGGGGTTGGCTTCATTTCAATACTTCACTGCCATTCCTATTACGCAGCTCTGTAACTTCTACACTATCACTGCCAATGCCAGTAAGCAAACATTCGGCATTGACAAATGCTTGTTATAAATGTTTTGCAAACAACATGATAGAGTTGACCTCAGCTTGACTTTAGCTAACTTGCTTGAATAAATGAAAATCCAAAGTGCTTCGGCCTAGCTTGTACAGGTCCACTTTATTTGCTTTGGCCTGTCTGGTCCAGGTACTGGAGAAGATTTCCCTGGTATTACCTGCACTAGTATTTGCAAAAAATAAAACATAAGCAATTTTGTGCTTTTGAAGTTTCTTTTGTTTTTTTTTAAACACATCCTCAGTATGTGGTGTCCTTATCAACCTTTCAGGCTTCACTCCCAAGGTTTATGGGACATCAATCATACACCTCGGGTGTGTAAAAAAAAAAACTTCATAACACACAGTTGCCTATGCATTATTCTCTATTTTATAACCCCTTTCACCTATAGAATAAACCTTGGGTGGATGCAATGCAGTCCCCGAGATTTTTTGGTCATTTTGTTTATGCCCCCTTCTGTCACTGGCATCTAGGCCCCAACTTATCAAGCATGTAGCACATATGATGTTTTTACTCACCCTGCCTCTCCCCCCACATCTTTCCCTTACCTCCCTCTCCTACCTCCCCTTTCCATATCCATATGCCTTCCACTGCCCCATTTGCTACTCTCCTCTGTATCCCTTCTAATAATGATGATCTACCTCCTCCCCATTCCACCTCCACCTACCCCTCCCCACTCCCTTTCATCCTGCTGTTATTACTTAGATTGTACAATGATTCCTCACCCTCTCCTCTCCTCTCCCCCATCTCTATCCAGACTCCCCACCACCCTGCCCCTCAAGTTCCCTCTCTCTGTTGTCCCCTCCCATCCCCCGAGCACATTAATCCCATTTTCACTTTTCTGCCAGAATTGCCTCTCTTGTGATAGTTTGGGTTAACAAAATTGCAGCCTTATGTTTTTGTATTAGTGTTTATTGCCACCTGATCCTGTTATGTTTTATATTCTGCTTTTTGTTGTTCCTATGTGAAAATTCCCACATCTTGCTGTACCATTCAGTGTAATTGCTCTACCTGTTGTTTGTTCTCACTCTGATGTGGAACCTTTGAAAATGAGGTTCGAACTCAAAGGTTGTAATCCAAGATGATAAATAAACATTACCATATACCTCACATTTTACTGGAGCTGTCATGATGCCTTGGATTCTGGATCTGCAGTGTTCCCATGTAAGAGGTCAACCAGGCTGAGGGTTGAGGGGCTGCTTTCCCCCAATGCCAGAGGACCATTTTCCTTGTTCTCTCCCCCTTCCACTAAGGTAGCACATGGCATGGCATCATGGTTTGTTCACACCAAGCATGTCAGCACATCAACGTATGCCTCTATCTCTTCCCAAAATGTTCCTCCCAGCCACACTGCCAAGTGCGGTCATCCAAGTGGCAGTGTTATGGCGGAGAAGATGACCCTGTAAGGTGGGCTCTAAGATGCTCAATCCTCCTCTTCCAGGTGTTTCCTGATGGCCTGAGACTGTGCCTGATCCTGGGTTACCAACATCATAAGCTGTAATGCTACCACTGTGCTGTTGACCCAAGATCACTCCTGTTCCGGGGTTACTGGCATTGTGAGTAGTAATGCTACCACTGTGTTGATGAGCAAGCTATCCCTGTGATTTATTTGGTTGCATCCTGCATGACTGCCCACTCCTTGCTTCTGCAGCTCATTAAAAGCGACAGAGAGTATGATCTCTGATGTAACAGGCAGCTGTATAAGGACATAGGTAATACATTTTGGTCCCAAATGGAGAAGACTACTGCTAGAAAATACTATTTAAGGGCCACTGTACACTATCTGATAGTGTATGCTTAGCTAATACAGAGCTATTGCTAGTTGTATACCTATCACTATTGGTTTGTCAATAGGTGAGAACAGATTGAACGGATAGTCCCTATCTGACCTTAACTGTCATTAGCCAGGCTTTTTTCTGAATGGAACAAAGTTCAACTTCTCTGTCTGACCAGTAGCCACTATAAGAACTACTTTCCTTATATGCAGTTGATGTGACTATCTGTCAAACTGTACTGATATCCTGTGGCTATACAATGAAGGGGACTGTCCACCTATATAACTGGTAAGGATCAGGGTCAGCCCAAAGAAGATAAAAAAGTCTGTAAGAATTCTTAAGATGACTACAGTACATACTGTGTGACATATGTTGCTTCTTGGAGTAACTGTATGTATGATCTTTGACCTTTTTCTTTCTGTTAGATGCCAGTAACTGCTTCCGATGCCCAGAAGATCAATGGCCTAATGATAAACAGAATATCTGCATCCAGAAATCTGTGGACTTTCTCTCCTATGAAGAAGCCTTGGGTTCAACTCTGACTGGTTGTACATTGTTCTTCTCTTTAATTACTGCTTCCATTCTATGTACCTTCATCAAGTACCGGGACACTCCAATTGTGAAAGCCAACAACCGTGAACTCAGCTACCTGATTCTTACTTCCCTGATCCTTTGCTTCCTCTGTCCTTTGATATTCATTGGTCGACCTAAAGAACTTACCTGTCTGCTCCGTCAAACTGGTTTTGGTATAATATTCTCCCTGTATGTTTCTGGGATACTGGCCAAAACAATTACAGTGGTCATTGCCTTTAAAGCAACAAAGCCTGACAGCAATTTAAGGAATTATGTGGGACCCAAGACACCCTACTGCATTGTCTTCGCTGGCTCCCTACTGCAAGCCTTTATATGCATTATATGGTTGGCAATGTATCCTCCATTTCCTGCTCTGGACATGAAAACTGAAGAGGGTAAAATTATAGTGGAATGTAAAGAAGGTTCTGTGATCATGTTCTGTTGCATGCTGGGTTACATGGGACTCCTTGCAAGCATCAGTTTTGTTGTGGCCTTTCTAGCAAGGACATTGCCAGATAGTTTTAATGAAGCTAAATTTATCAGTTTCAGCATGATTGTGTTTGTTAGTGTTTGGCTCTCTTTCATCCCAGCGTACCTCAGCACAACGGGGAAGTATATGGTGGCTGTGGAGATATTCGCCATCATGGCATCTGGTGCTGGAATAATCGTTTGCATATTTTGCCCGAAATGTTACATTATTCTACTGAGACCCCACTTGAACACAAGAGGACAATTAGTGGGGAATAAAAACTCTTCCAAGAAAATGTAAGAAGTGTGTCATATCCAAGAGAAGAGGACTGAAATAGCTGTAGGATCAAGATATGTTGTAACTTGTAGGATTTATCTTATAATTAATTAATTAAAGACTATAAACAGCTACTATGAATTTATTGACAGCTGGTGATCAATTACTGCAGTAAAGAGCCAACCAATGTTATATTTCTGAATTCTCTATTTTTTAAATTGTTCATTGGCCTGCTGGAATGCCAATATACTATTTGGCACACACTTTATATAATATTACAGTGGTTAATCATATCAAAGTGACAGTCCTAAAACATTCCAATAAGTAAGCAATAAGCTATGACAGGGTGTGCATTAAAGGATTTTAATGCACACCCCATGGGAGTGAGGCACGAGGCCATAGGTCAAGTGCCCTTACACTTCTGGGAAGTGCATTGAACTGGTTTATTGTATGTCCTGGAATGGCTTGCTGCACTTATACAATGGTCTTGGTTTAATATTCTCCCTGTGTATTACTGCTGTTCTGTAGTATATGTAAAGTGAAACATTCTAATATTATTTTTTACAAAATGATTTCTTTAAATACATTTTAAATAACATTTTTACATGAACTAATCCCTGATTTTGTAGGCAATTAGACTGTTGTCTTAAGATCTGACACTTAAATGCATGGTGCTAGGAATTTAATGCACAGTCAGGTAACATCGCTTAGCCAAAGGAATGTTTAGATCTTTTTTCTTGCCATTTTTTTAAAAGGAAAAGAAACATGAGAACCTGAAATTGTTGCCAGTGATCAGTACCCACAGTTTGAGAGATTATTGTAAACTGCAGTGTGACACCTAATTCTCTTTAATAAGTATTCCATTAAAGAGCTAATATCCTGGTAATATAATTTACAGTATCTGATATGATGGGACATACCTACCAGACAAAGAGAAACAATGCATTTAAATGTAAAAACAAACATTGGTTATTTTATTTTACAACATCTTGTAAAACGTACTCTCCTCAGACTTTCCCTTGATGCTGTAATTTCAAAATGGAGCTAAAACTGCAGTTACGTTCAAGAGCTTTATTTGATCAGTACATGCCATTAGAAAAACTGTAAGACACATACATTTTAAAAGCATATTAAAATTACACATACATTCAGAATATACAATAAAAATCATATTAAAAGAGTAAAACATCCTAGTATCTAAAAGGTTTGTTTTCTTGATCTGTTTAAAAATATAAAAGTACCTCTGCAGTTAATTAACAATAATTTAATCTTGCACGACGTGTAAAAAGTTCAAGGGATCATCTGGAATATAACTCAGTTCTCTCTATATCCATATATTCTGGGGTTTTTCATACAGTACCACAGGCATTAAAATAATACATGAAATAAATGTTCCACACCTCCCAGAGAGCAGGAACAAGGAGTTTCAGCAGCATTTGGGACACCAGCAAATCTTGCAGAACATATGTTACTTGGAAAAGTCTCAAACTTGTAGCTCATATATACATTCCTTCTTTTAGGATTATAAATGCATTCAATATAAAATCTGTATGTGAACCATATATTATTTGTTGCATACCAAGGTGAAAAGCTGGACTTTCTGATGTCATCTAGGTCCGTCTCTTGGTTATGATTACTAATTTTGGTTTTTAGGCATTGTTTTATATTTTGGGCTGATTGCATTATCATTTTGAAAATACCTATATAAATAAAATCAGCCTTGTAATCTCTTATTAATAGGTGCACATATGATAGCCATAGAGACTCATTATACCCCAGACTCCCCACCTTTTCTTTTTCCTCCAAACAGATACATTCAAGAGGTTACGAAGGGGGCAGATTTGGTGCACTTTAATACGTATCTCAACACAAGAGAATCAGCCAGTGTTTTATAGCTGTCAAGGCTGAGTTCCACCCTAATATATGGTGTGGGAATAGATTTGGTTAGACCCAAACCTTCTCTAATTCTGAGATCATATAAGGTGCCCAGATCTTGGCCACAAATAGAGCTTGTGATGTTAATTTGGAAGAAGTAGATTGAATCAGGTATCTAATGCTATTACCACCATAACTATAATTGATTTTTTTTAAACCAATGGCATTTTTTTTTTCATTTTGATCTTAGTGTTCATTGTATCTGAGCACCAAGAGCCATTAGAGGAAATGGGGAGACCCAACTACACATATTTGTTAACAGTGCTTATACACAAATTTCCAATTTTTCATTTCCTGGTACTAATTAAATAACTTTTGCTCAAGATCATTACCTTACTTTTATCCTGATTGTCAGGGATAATCTTTCTGTCTCTTTAGCTAAGCAGTCTAATTTCTTATGCAGCCCTACTGGTGATAGGGCAACAGAAGTAAATTGTCCATGTAGGCCAAGGCTGGTATGGCCAAAGGTATCAATATGAATATTAAATAATGTAGGGGCTAAGCGATAGCCCTGGTGTACCCATTTATTAATCCAAAATGTATTTGTAATATTACCTTCAGAGCCTTACCTAACTTGAGCCCAGGTCTCACTATATAGTGCAGCAATAACAGATGGTAAAGGAAAATCAGTACCTTTGTCCAATAAGCTTTGCCATAAAATGCTTTGTGAGACTGAATCAAAAGCAAAGGAGAAGTCAATGAAGGCTACATACAGTTTCTGGCCCTGGATTATACAACATATTTCCCACAGATGTCTTAGAATATAGTTATTATCCAAAGTGGAACAATTTTCTCTAAAACCAAATTGTAGAGGGGATAATCCACCATTAGCCTTAAGTTGCACATGTAAACGCAAAGGGATGAGCCTTGTAAATAGTTTTTCTGAAGTATCCAACAAGCTGATTAGATGCTACATTTTGGAATCAGATTTATTGTGCCTTTTAAAAATTGATACAATTTCTGCACCTTGACAGGAGTTCCGAAAAGAACCCTCCTCTATACTTTTGTTGAAAAACAGGAGAAAAAAAATCTGCCCAAATTAAAGGTGCTGTGAGGTAGACCTCTGCAGGAATTTGGTCTGGCCCTGGGGCTTTTTTACATTTTAAAGATAGGCTCGCATTGCTTACTTCCTCTATGGTAAAAGGAATTATTGAAAGGTAAATTAAAGTATAGGGATTATGACTGAGTGATGAATCAGAATACAGAGAGGTAAAATGTTTGACCCAAGACTCTACCGATATATAGGTATCCACTGAGTTAGGCCAGTTTGCAGTTCCCTTGGCCACCAGGAGCCAAGATGCTTTTTTAATTTTTCTCTTTTTTTTTGGTGATAATTTCAAGCATAAATTCCCCTTTTTTTCATAATATTCCTTTTTTTTCTCCTGTAGGAGATTTTTATATGCCTTTTTTGCTCTATTTAAGTGTCTACAGTTGCCCCTGGTAGGTCACCCCCTAGAGGCCTGAACAATTTTTAATGTACTGTATTTGCTTTCTCTTGTCTGCAGGAGTGATCAAGCCAGCCTGTCTTACTTCTGATATGTCTTCTGCATTGGGGGCATATTAAAATGAGAAGATTAGAGAAAAAGGTTGTCCAGAAATTTATAAAGCTCTATTACTGTATATCCCTCCAATTCAGCTTGTAGGGTTAGGTTCAGAAAAGAGGATGACAGCTGAAAAGTCTTTGATGAAATGTAATTTGTCCATCTAATCCTGCTTTTATTCATAATTTCCATTTTGGGAGTACTGCCTCCTTTTTGGGTCCTTACTGAGGCTGATGAAGGAAGCATCAAACTTGGTGCCAGTCTAGTAGCTAAAGGTGAGTGCTCACTCTCAGTTCTATCAATAATTTGAAAGGAAGACCATAACTCAGTGGGACCATCCTAAATGGCATAATCAATGGTGGAAGGACACAATGGAGAAAGGTATGTCAGTCTTCCCTTTTTATCACCAGGTAGTCTACCATTAAGAGGGTAAAGATTGTATTACTGTATGAACTCAATAAAGTCAGCTCCATCTTGATTTATCTTGGTATCCATGGTTGTTCTGCCTGGAGGGAGTTGTAGCTTGAGCCTCTTACTAGCAGGAACAGGATCTAGGGGTTATAGTTAGGGGGGACATGAAACATTCAGCACAGTGCCATAAAGCAGCAGCCAGTGAGAACAAAATGCTGGGATGCAATACCAGGGGAATCACTTCCAGGAACGAGAAAGTCATACTGCCCTTGTATAAGTCATTGGTAAAACCACACTTGGAGTACTGCCTGCAGTTCTGGTCCCCTTATTTGAAAAAATACACTGGACTGCTAGAAGAGGTTCAACATAGGGTGACCAAGATGACCCAGGGCCTGGGGGACGACTCCTATGAGGAGAGACTGGGGGAGCTCAATATGTATTCCCTGGAGGAACAAAGGGAGAGGAGGATATGACAGAACCTTTCAAGTACCAAATAATTTCTGCACTTTCAAACTGCCTTTTTAAAGGCAGCTTAACTGCACAGCATTTTTGAGAGTTTAAAAATCAACGAATGCATTGAAGTGTGCTGAGATGTCTCTTCCAGTTTTACAATCATAAGTTGCTAGCCTTAGTGAGTGGAGGCATTTTAGAGAGATATTTGGACCTTGTGAAACCTGACAGCAAGGGCAGGGTACTTGTTTTACTTATTCTACCAAGCACTGCTAGAAGGGTGCCATTTTGTACATCTAGGAGGGCAGTGTGTCTGCCGATAGGTGTTCTCTGACCTCCTCCCAGTACTGAGGTTTCTAAGAAAATGCTGCTACAGTTAAATCTGTAGTTAGAGTGCCCCTTTGAGCATTTCAGTGCTTTCAAACTGCCTTTTTAAAGGCAGCTTAACTGCACAGCATTTTTATTGAGAGTTTTAAAATCCACAAGTGCATGGAAGTGTGCTGAGACATCACTTCCAGTTTTATGATCATAGGTTGCTGGCCTCAGCGAGCAGAGGTAAACGCAGGGTGGAGGTGAAATCGGCAAAGGCAAGCTGTGTCTGCCTGCATCCGCTGAGGGAGGTGACGTAGATGGCTGATCCCTTGAGCTCCTACCTCCCTACCCCCATATCTTAACTCTGCATTCTACGCTCCATTTGGTCACCTGGGCCAAGCCATTGTTAAGTAAGTGTTTATCCACTAATACTGTCAAGTTTTCAGTTACTTTATAGAAATGGAGACCAACTCTGCTGTAATGGGCTGAGTCACATAAAGTATGTTTACATATGGTAATGCAGAAGAACAGTTCAGATATACAAATTGTATTCTTATCAGACAAACTCAGGGAAGAGATTGCATGTCTTACAAAAAGATTGGACACTCAAAATGAAATTAAAACCCGTAAGCAAGTCACTGATTACATTACAATGAGATTGCAAGAAGTGGAGGTCGAAGGTACAGCTAGTTGCACTGTTCCCATTAATATACAAACAGATGGGGTAGGGGAAAAAAGGAAAATAACCCCTGTACTGGAACCAGAGAGGGATTTATCAGAAAATGATGAATTATGGATTACAGTGCAGGGAAATACTGAGAGAAGAAGGAGGATGACCCTGGGTGGAAAGGGTTGTAATACAGAATTGAGGAACAGGTTTTCACTATTAACTAACAACAGTGATGAAATGTTCATGCAGTTTCCCCCCGACCAACTGGGGAACCACATGAAGTACAAACACAGACCTCTGGGAATATGCAAAAGGAAAACTCAGGCATTACTAATGGTACAGAAACAAGAATTAATACACAGTACAATAAAAGAACCCCAGCATCAAACATAGCAAATTTGGCAGCCAGTTCTAAACACTGCCCTGCTCAGAGTAACAACACAGGTATGTCAAGTACAAGTAAAGGAGGAAGTACTCAACAAAGGGACATAGTAGTGGTAGGGGACTCCATGCTTAAGTACACAGATGCTATTATCTGGGAAGGCAGGAAGGAACACACAATTTTGTGCTCATTCTCTGGTGCTAAGATTAAGGATGCATGAAATAGCTTAAAAGGCTACCTTAAGGGATCCAGTAACCCTACTGTGTTACTGCACCTACTGTAGGTACAAATGACATAGGGAGAAGGAGTGAGACAGACATACAGAAATACATTGAATGGGTGGGACATAAACTAAAAGATATGAAGCATGATGTCATAATTTCAAAAATTCTTCCTGTACCAAGGACCAGCTATACCATAACTGAAGATATTTTACACTTAATTGGATGGTTAGGAAAGTGATGCATGAGGGAAGTGTTTAAGTTTCAGAGAAATTGTGATACCTTCAGTGACTTCCAGTTATTTGATAGAGATAGTCTGTACCTGAATAGGCAAGGCACCAGGTTTCTAGAAAAAAAAATCAATAACACACCATTAACTTGTTTAAATTAAATGACCAGGGGAAACGGGGAGGAGAGACCACTAAAAAGGCTCCATACATGTCAATCCCAATGGACATAAACATAAGTAAACATAACAAAGACACTGACCAACAAGACAAATGGAGGTGTCGTCTTGTTATTTCAAGCAGTCTAATCAAGAAAACACACAAATTGGAACATATATTGGTCCAAGAAAGGATACAGATATGTGCTATAACCGAAATGTGGAGGCATACTGATGATTTGTGGGGTAGAAATATAAGAGGTTGTAATGTGTTCTACAGAGATAGGCCTGACAAAGTAGGAGGAGGAGTGGTATTATTTCTGATTCATTACAAGCAGAACAAATAGATTCAGATATAGGTGACATTCTGGACCACGTGTGGGTGAAATTAAATTAGATAACAGTTAAAAAAATCATTTTGGGTGTCATATAAAGGCCACCATCTCAGGCTATAGAAAAAGGATTTAGAACTATATGAGTCCCTAAAAAAATTAAACCCTTCAGACAACATCATAGTTCTAGGTGATTTCAATACGACAGGAATTAATGGAAGGTCATCTAATGAAAATGAGTTCTTAGATGCTATAAATGTCCTTGGATTGGATCAATATGTTACATCAGCAACTAGGGAGGATAATGTCCCTGATTTAGTCCTGAGCAATATGAGTGAGCAATTGGAAAACTGCCTCACTATTGAAACACTCTCAAACAGTGACCATAATATGGTTAGGTTCAACATCAGCAAAGTCAAAAACAAAGCAAAGAGCATAACAAAAATTCAATGTTTCGATAGGGCAGACTTTTCTAAAATAAGGACAGAACTACATTGTTGGGACTGGAAAACTGTATTTAAGGGAAGGACCAAGACAAAATATGGTCTACACAGTCCAACAAACTAATTAAATTAATTGAACTATACATCCCAGAGATAGATAAATATAATAATACTGGTAGAATCCCAGGATGGTTCAATCACAAAATTAAAAGACATATCAGGAAAAGACAGAAAGCATGCAAAAAAAGCAAAATTAACTAATACAATAACTGCATGATCACAACATAAACTCTGGCCAGAGCCAGTATGGCTGCAGCTGAGCTTTTGGAGGAACATGGCACTGTCCACCATGTTCAAGATAGCGGTGGACTTTTCTGCACATGTGTGATGGCTTGCAAATGCGTACTGGGCTCCAGCGGTCATCTTGGACATGGTGGACTGTGCCGCTGTGCTGCCGGAGTTCAGTGAGGGTGCATGAGTTGTCGTGCATGTACAGAAAACTCTGGTGGCCATCTTGGACATGGTGGATGCTAAAGTCAAAAGAGAGAGATTTGTTTTCTAAGTGATATTGACTGTTTAAGAGCACATTCAAATTTTAACTGAGTAAAGAAAATCATTGTAATGTAACTTAGTGCAGCTCAGATATAGCAATAGTTTGGCACATACTGCAAATATTGTTTCCTATCAGTTTGTTTCTGCATGAAGTACTCACCCTTTCAGCCCACTGAATGATCCTTCCATACACATCACTCAGTATATAATATACAGCCTGTTTAGCATTGACACCCTGAGTACTATCATGACTGATAGCTTTTAATCAAACTCATTAAATGATTATCTGTATTAAACAATACAGTGTAATTATAATTTTGCCAAATGAATAATAAAATCCCATGCAGAATGTTAGTAGTTAAAATTTATTTTTATACAGGATGAACACTTTAGGTCCAAAGGTCCTAGTTACAAAGTTGTCCTGGTTACATATATAACATACTTAAACAAGCCGACAAAAATTTCAGACATTTACACAAAATATACATATATTGCACACTCTTGAACACATACTTGTGATTCTGATACAGGTGACCAAAAATAGAAAGTTACTCAACATTTTTAATAACAATTACATTCCTATACTATGCTAGTATCCAGGTGTGACTTAAAGAAAGACACTTTTAGCAAGCTCCTAATTGATGGTAATATTTTGTTCCAAATTCTGGCAGCATGGCACTGGAAGATCATGTTACCATATCGAGTATTGATTTGGAGGACTTTTATGCCCCTATGAACTATTTCCCTCATTCCATAGTAGTGTGTCCCAAGATTTGGCTGTATATTAAGATTCCCCATTATCAAACCCTTTTGAATTTAAAAAATAAATATAGACTATTGTTTTCTAAGTCATATATCTAAACTGTCCCATTTAAGGATTTTTAACATTTGACAATGGCGTGTCCTAAATGGACAACAAAGTACAAATCTTGCCAAACAGTTGTAAGACTTATTAACTTTGTCTAAGTATTTTGGCCCAGATATTCAAACTGCGCCATTTTGAGGCGCAAGCCCCAGCGCTGCTCAAAATAGTTGCGCAGGGGTGTGGCGGTGATATTCAAAGGGTTAGCTATTGAGCAACTCCTTTGAATCACCCAACTCACAACCACTGCCCGTAAGCGCCAGTGGAACTTGCGCCACCGCAAGTTGCCAGAGTTAAGCATTAAACTTGCGGTGGCGCAAGTACCATTGTGCCATGCGCAAATTTCCGATATTCAAAAGGTGACATGCAAATGGGGCCATAATTTATGCAAGGTGCAGGGGGGGCCATTTGCATCTATTTATGGCTCCATTTGCATGCCATTAGCATGTAGGTGAGCCGATCCCCGAGGACTTGCGCCTGGCCGCCCTGCCAGGCAGCAGCCATCGGGGACCGATGCACCCTGCAGCCCGATTGCGGGCAGTATCTCTGTGTCTACATTTCCCCCACACACACACGGTCCCAAAGCCCGAGTGCGGGCAGAAGGTATCATAGACCCCCACCCACACATCTCCCGAAGCCCGATCGCGGGCGTAAAAATCATGACCCCCCACCCACACATCTCCCGAAGCGCGATCGTGGGCAATAAAGTATCATGAAGCACTCCCCCCCCACACACACATCTCCCGAAGCCCAATCGCGGGCAATAAAGTATCATGAACCACCCCCACACACACATTTCCCGATGACAAATCTGGACTGTCATGTACGGTATGGGCTGCACGCCCATTGTCTGTAGCTCTGCACCAATGGGCATGCAGCCCTACCGGACAGTCAGTCGGCGAGCGCCGGGGCGGCAGGCGGGTGGGATGCTGCCGCCCGCCCGGCTGCGGGGCGGAGTGGAGGGCTTCGTGGGTGGATTGGGGACACTAGACACCAGGGAGATGTTTTGGGGGTTTGTAACTGACATTCTGCCCACGATCGGGCATTACTCCACTGGACCACCAGAGAGATATTCCAGTTGGGGGCTTTTACATTCTGCCCGCGATCGGGCACTGGGGTGATACACGTTCTGCCCACGATCAGGCATCGGAAATGTGTGGGGGTTATGTTACTTTATTGCCCGCGATCGGGCATCGGGAGTGTGTGTGGGGGTGGTTCTATGATACTTATTGCCCACGATCGGGCTTCGGGAGATGTGTGGGGGTTCATGTTACTTATGCCCGCGATCGGGCTGGTGGGGGGCACAGGGACGAGTTGGGGGCCAGCCAGGGGTGGCAGCTGCTGTGTTGCGCCCTGCAATACAGCAGCTCACCTGTGGGTGGCCCTCAACTTGATCCTTTTTTTTTTGGCTCAAAGTTGTGCAGGCGCAGGTTGGGGGTTGCGCCTGCACAACTCTGCACAGCCCGACTGAATATCGGGTTGTGCAGTTTATGCATGGTTCCTCCCCCTCATGTTGAGCATGCATTCATTTGCATTGCGCTGTTGCTCAGCCTGTTTTCAGTAGCGCAACTGCCTCCTGCTGAATATCGCACAATGGCGCAATGTAGGACTTGGGCATGCACAACCCTGTTGCGCATGGAGCAACCCTTTTGAATATCTGGGCCATTAAGTCTGCAAAACCCTAAACCAAATTACCATATTCTAATATCAGAATTATTAACTGTTTGGCTATTTTTTTCCTCATCTGATAACAGACTATCGATGAAGAATGCCATAAAGCACCAATCCTTGAATTTACTCTTTTTGTAGTATACTCTATATGTGCACTGAATGTAAATGAGTTATCTATTATCACCCCTAAGTATTTATACTGGTCTGTTACTTTTAGTATCCAGTTTGTTCTTGTTACAATCTCTAAGTGTTGACTGGGGCAGCTACTGTTCCTCCTCCTTCATGAAAAAACATTACTTGTGTTTTCTTTTGACTTATAACAAACTTTGATTCGGTAAACCAATGCTGTAACATATTTAAATCTAACTGACGTTTTTCCAATAACTGATCCTGAGTTTTTGCTGTAGCTAGCAAGATGGTATCGTCTGCATAAAGTCTTATCTGTGAGTTTATAATATGTTCAGGTAAAGTGTTTGCATAAATTAGGAACAGTAGCGGTCCCAGTATTGATCCTTGGGGTACACCTCTTTTCAGGTGGTCCAAGTCTGATAAGTGGTTAGCAACTACTACCTGCTGTCTACGGTCTCCCAAATATGACTTAAACCATTGCAAAGTTCTTTAGGCAATTCCTATCCTTTCCATTCTCTCAAAAAGAATATGGTGATTCACCAAATCAAAGGCCTCAGACAGATTGATGAACACCGCGACCGCGGACTCCCCCACATCCAGAGCTTTCGCCACCATGTCCATGAAATCCATGAATGTGGTGCCCATTGAATACCCTGCCCTAAAGCCATGTTAGCTTTAGAATATCTCTTATCTTACAATTCATTGAAAAAGATAAGAGATTAAGTTTCTAAAATAAACAAGTCATATAGATTATGCAATATAAAAAAAAAAAAGTCATCTTCAAAAACATATAGCATGGTTATGAAACCTGAATATAGAACACAGAAACATAGAACTTAATGGCAGAAAAGGACCCAATGGCCCATCCAGTCTGCCCAAACCCCCCTCTGTCCTTTTATCTTGCCCCCTCTCCTCTATGCCATTTACATAGAAACATAGAAACATAGAAGTTGACAGCAGATAAGGGCCGCAAGGCCCATCCAGTCTGCCCATTTCTTTTTCTACCTTATAAATGTGCCAGCGGCCTGTGCTCTGTCAGTGGCCTATCTATTCATAGTCATTTGTATTGCTCCTTATACCTATCCCATGCCTGTTTGAAGCCCTGCACTGTATTCATAGCCACCACTTCTTGTGGTAAGCCATTCCATGCATCCACCACCCTTTCTGTGAAAAAGAATTTCCTCACATTCCCCCTTAATCGGCCTCCCTCTAATCTCATGCTGTGTCCTCTTGTCCTGCTATTTTTCTTATATTTAAACATGTTAGACTCTTTCACCTTGTTTATGCCCTTAAGGTGTTTGAATGCCTCGATCATATCACCTCTCTCCCTCCTTTGCTCAAGGGTATACATATTGAGCTCCGTTAATCTGTCCTCATATGTCTTCTGATGCAGTCCCTGCACCATTTTGGTTGCCCTTCTCTGGACTGCCTCAATTTGTAATGTCCTTGTGAAGGTGCGGCCTCCAATACTGCTTTACAGTACTCAGATGGGGCCTAACTAGTGTCTTGTACAGGGGATTATTACCTCCCTCTTACGACTTGGATACCCCTACTAATACACCCTAACACCCCTAGCCTTACCTACTGCTTTAGAGGTCTGCTTGGATGATTTTAGGTCATCAGTGATGATGATGCCCAAGTCTCTTTCTTCCTTTGTGACCGCTAGCAACTCCCCTCCCAGCCTATAGGTGGCTTCAGGGTTTCTCTTCCCTATGTGCATGATTTTGCACTTCTTTGCATTAAATCCCAGTTGCCACTCTTCTGACCGTTCTGCTAGTTTATCCAGATCTCTTCTCATTCTGCCCACCCCATCTGGATCATCTACTCTGTTGTAGATCTTGGTTGCATTTATTTAGCCTCATGTAGTCATCCCAAGCACTCTTGAATTTGTTGACTGAGTCTACCCCCCCCAACCCTTCTGGCAGCCTATTCCAATGACCCACCACTCTCTCAGTAAAGAACTTCCCCCTCGAGTTTCCTCCAAACCTGGCCCCCTCCAGCTTGCATGCATGCCCCTCGATTTGTTTTCATTAATCCTGAATATGCTGCCCCGCTTACCTTGTTTATTCCCTTCAAATATTTGAAGGTCTCAACCACATTCCCCCTTTCCCTCTTCATCTCCAGTGTGTATAAGTTTAGTCCCTCTAACTGCTCCTCATGTGTCCTCCTATGCAGCCCTTGACCCATCTTGGTCGCCCTTCTCTGAAACCTTTCCAACCGGTCTCTGTCCCCTTGCAAGTGTGGTCTCCAGAACTGGACCCCACATTCCAGATGAGGTCGGACCATAGTTTGTATAAAGGCATGATTACCTCCCTCCTCCCTATGCAGGCCAACATTTTGTTCACTGTCCCCATTCCCTTATTCATTGATTCCCCACCTTCAGGTTATCCATAATTATGATTCCAGGTCCCTCTCCTGCTCTGTTACCTCTAGTCCCCACCCCCCCAGCCAGTATTTTGCCCTTGGGTTCCTACTCCCAATGTACATAATTTTGCATTTTTGTGCATTAAATTGCAATTGCCACTTCCCTGTCCATTCCTCCAGTCTCGCTAGATCCTTCCACATCTTTTCCACCCCTCCCATTGTGTCCACCCTGTTCCAGATCTTTGTGTCATCTGCGAACAGACACACCTTCCCATTCAGGCCTTCTGAGATGTCCCCAATGTATATGTTGAATAGTATGGGTCCCAATACTGACCCCTGAGGTACCCCACTCATCACCCTTCCTTCTGTGGAGGGCACCCCATTTACCACCACCTTCTGCAGTCTACCATCCAGATAATTTTCCACACAGTTTACTAGTTTGTTCCCCACCCCTAAACTACCCAACTTGTTTATTAGCCTCCTGTGTAGGACGGTGTTGAAGGCCTTACTGAAGTCTAGATATTCCACATCTACCACCTCTGCCTGATCACATATCTCCATTACTCCATCAAAGAATTCAATCAGGTTGGTCTGGAATGACCTACCCTTGTGAACTCATGCTGGTTTTGGTCTAGGAGTCTCTCCTCTCCCAGATAATGTGCTAGCCTTTCCTTTATAAATGCCTCATCAGCTTACACACAGCAGAGGTGAGGCTGACTGGGCGATAGTTTCCTGATTCTTCATTTCCTTCCCCTTTGTACAAAGGTACCACATCAGCCCTTTTCCAATCCCCCAGGACCCTCCCTATGTCTAGAGACAGATTAAATAACTTTGTAAGAGGTGCCGCTAGCTCCTCCCTCAACTCCTTGAGCACCCTAGAGTGGATTTCATCTGGCCCCATTGTCCTATCTATATGCAGTTTTCCTAACTCCTCCAACACCCTACCCTCTGAAAAGGGGCTTGTGTCCATCTCACTACCCACCCTTCCCCTGTTGCTTAGTTTGGTCCCCTTCCCTACTTCCTCAGTCATGAAGACAGTTAAAATAACTGTTCAGCAGATTTGCCTTTTCCTCATCTCCCTCTATCAGAGCTCCCCCCTTCCCTCTTATCCTCATAATCCCCTGCTTGCTTTTCCTTTGTTCACTTACAGTACATATCGGAAACATTTCTTATCTCCCCTTTTTGGCCTCCCTTGCTATTTTCTCATCCTCCTTGTTCGCTTTAACTCTAATTTTCCCCACTTCCTTTAAATTCTCCTTGTAAACTTTCCTATCTACTATCTCTGTGAAGCTATGAAGGTCCTGAATGCATTCTTTTTTTCCCTGACTGCTGTCTTCACCTCTGAAGTAAACCATAGCGGTTTCCTCCCCCTTTTGCCTTCTCTCACTCTCTTGATGCATTGCTCTGTTGCCATCAGAATTCCCTTCTTTAGTACTGCCCAGAATTCCTCAACTCCCTCTAGATTATCTTCCCCTACTAGTTCATTTTTGAAAATTTCTTTCATTTTTCTAATATCCACTTGTCTGAAGTCCACAACCCAAGCGGTGAACCTATACCTATCCGACCCAGTCCAAAGCCAAAATCTGATCATCCTATGGTCACTATCTCCCAGATTTTCTCTGACCTCCACCTCCTCAACACTATCCCCATTGGTCATTACCAAGTTGAGTATGGCCTCTTCCTTAGTTGGTTCCCTAACCAGCTGTTGAATAAAGGCCTCCTGTACTAACTCCAGTAGCTCCCTGCTCCTTTCAGAAGATGCTGTTGGGATCTCACAGTTCACATCAGGAAGATTTAGATCTCCTACCACTAGAATTTCTCCTTTACCAGCCATCCTCTGAATTTCCTTAGCTAGGTCCCTATCAACCTCCTGTCACTGCTTTGGTGGCCTGTATGCCACCCCTAGCCTTACTACCCCCCAGTCCTCTTAGTTATCATGACCCAGAGGATCTCGGCTGCTCCGTGTCTTTCCCCACTCACTGTTGCTCTTATCCCATCCCTTATGTATAGAGTGATGCCAACCCCCTTTTTCCCTCTCCTGTCCCTCCTGTATAGACTGTACCCTGGTACTTCCACTTCCCAACTGTGGTTATCAGTCCACCATGTCTCAGTTACTGCTATCAGGTCCAGGTCTTCTGCCCCCCGTCACTGCCTCCAGATCCCCCATCTTAATCCCCAGACTCCTAGCATTTGCCAGTAGACACTTCCACCTATCCCCTGCTCCTCCATTCCCCTTCCTTTTGTTGTTCCCTGCTCCCATTTGTGGGGGAGTGCAAGTAAGGCAAGTCTCACTATCTATTTTCTCTGGTCTGCCCCAAGCTTCGTACTCCCCCCTCCTTAGTTTAAATCGTTCCCTAGTGTTTTATCTATATACCCCTGCAGCTTCCCCCTTAACAGCCTAGCTCCCTCATCATTTAAATGTAGTCTGTCCTGTGCATACAGGTGTACATTTGCCCACGTGTCCCCCCATTCCCCTATGTATGCGTATTCCCTCCCTTCTGCAGATACTTTCTAGGCAGCCCAGTGGTGCAGCAGCAGAATGCTATGCTAACACATTAGAGAACTGAGTTTGTCAATGAATGTATGCTTTGAAACATAGAAACTCTCGGCAGATAAGGACTGCTAGGCCCATCCAGTCTGCCCAGAGGCCCTATACATTGTATGTGGCCACTGACCCTACATAATCAATGGCTTTTCATAACCCCCCCCCAAGCTTCCCTTGTGCCTGTTACGGGCATGCTTGAACCCCTCCACTGTGCTTGCCCCCACTACTTCCTTTGGCAGACTATTCCAAGCGTCGACTACCCTTTTTGTGTAGATAAACTTCCTCACATTACCTCTTAATTTACCGCCTTCCAATTTCATATTGTGACCCCTTGTTCTAGTACTTTTTCTACATTGGAAAAGGTCCCCCACCTGCACCTTGTTTATGCCCTTGAGGTACTTGAAAGTTTCAGTCATGTCCCCACACGCTCTCCTCTCCTCCAGTGAGTACATATTGAGGTCCCTTAGTCTCTCCTCATATGTTTTGTGGTGCAAGCCCTGCACCATCTTTGTTGCCCTTCTCTGGATAGTTTCCACCTTATCTATGTCCTTGTGCAGGTGTGGCCTCCAGAACTGCACGTAGTACCCGAGGTGAGGCCTTACCAATGTTTTATACAATGGCATCTTCACCTCCTGCCTCCTGCTAGTGATACCCCTACCTATGCATCCCAGCATGCCACTGGCCCTCCCTGCCACCTTTGTGCACTGCTTCAATCCCTTAAGGACATCAGAGATGATAACCCCTAGGTCCCTTTCCTCTTTGGTGACGGTCAGGTCCCCCCAACCTTTAGTTCTCCCCAGTGTTCCCCCTACCTGGGTGCATTATTTTGCATTTCTTTGCATTGAACCTCAGTTGCCACCTCTCCAACCTTCTTTCAAGCTTCTCCAGGTCCCTCTTCATTTTCTGCACCCTTTCTGGAGTATCCACCCTGTTGTCGATCTTGGTGTCATCTGCAAACAGGCAGACCTTTCCTTTCATCCCCTCCACAATGTCGCTAATGAAGACACTGAGTAGGACTGGTCATAGTACTGATCCCTGGGTTACCACACTGGCCACCCTCCTCTCCCCAGATTGTACTCAATTTACAACCACCCTCTATCTCCTGTCTGTTAACCAGTTCCTAGCCCTGTTCACCACCTTGTCTCCCATGCCCAGACTACCCATCTTATTAATCAGCCTTCTATGTGGGACAGTGTTGAAGGCTTTACTGAAATCTAGATAGGCGATGTCTACTGCCCCTTCCTGATTTACTTCCCTAGTCACCCAATCAAAAAAATCTATTAGATACATTTGACGTGACATTCCTGCTGTGAATCCATGTTGCCTCAGATCCTGAGCACCATTGGATTCCAGATGTGCCACTATCCTTTCTATCCCTTTTTGAGCCATTAGGTTATTAGGGTGTGGGTATAACTGAAGTGCTTGCTCATCTTCAATTAGAGAGTGTGCAAGGTGTACAACAGCAGTGAAATACTGCTGATGGATGAAACTCCTCAATCACTTTTTTGGCTATGATAACTTCCTGCTGAAGCAAACAAGTGGAAGGGACAAGAAGGCACTCCTTAAGTATGGCTTGCTGGTGGGACTACGGTACCTGGGGCAAGTGGTGAGTGGATTCTGAAAGGGACAGAACTATAGTGGAGGGTGGTAGGTTCATGGACAGACTAGATGAGCCACTCAGTCCTCATCTGCCATCAGATTCTTATGTTATGATACAGAAGGTTGGTAAGAGGACAATATTTGCCAATTGCAAATAGAAACAGGTAGCAGGCAACTTTGTAAAACACACAGTCGGCTAAAGCAGCTGATAATGGCTTGCCCAAAGGGAAGAGGGTGTCAGTCATTTCATTAGGCAGCTGAGTCAACTCACTGATGCTGGCCTGCACATGCGGCAATACAGAAACATAAAATTTGATTGCAGATAAGGATGGCTTGGCCCACCCAGTCTGCCCATGTTCCCTACAGATAAACAAAACTCCTCTGCGCTCCAACACAGTAGTCGTCTGCAAGCACCACCAGCGAGGCAGCCAACCTCCACAAACCAAAACAGTCCAAAGATGCATATTGCGCAAGGAACACAGAAAACAAATCTGCCAGTTAGCAAATGTTTTTACTGCAAAAATGATATACCAAGTTGCAAGAATACAGAACGTGAAATGTGGTTGCCCCAGCACCTCGACCACAACAGTCTTCAAGGGGGTTAAAACACACAAGTGAAACCAAACCTTATCAAATAAATCAGTGCTTACGTCACAATTGAAATGGCAATGCTAATTACCTTATAAATTCAACTCTACTTAAAGAGATATGTGCATAAGAGGGTTACTAAATTATGAATTAGATTCTCATATATACCCTTAATGCAATAAATCTCCATAAATTCAAAAACACAATTAGCTTAACATTCCAAACTATGAATTATAAAATAACTTGAATCTGTATGGTTGAAAAAAATGTAAAGTACACTTTCAGAATAAATTCCTTTCTAAAAATATCGGATACTGACATTTCACACTTTCATGTATATCTCAACCATAAATGATAAAATAGAGCAGTAAGTCCAGACAAAGACCTAAACAAAATCTTATTAAATGAGAATTCCTTAAGGGAAATCTAAATACAGATAGAAAAATATAGATTTAGAGAATTTAGAGAGAAACATCACTCATCCACATCCTAGGAAATTCCAAATCCTGGGACTAACAAGTAGTTAGTATGCCGCACTCCATACTGGCAAGTGCCAACTGGGTAGGTAGGAGCCCAGCAGACCCTACACCATTTTTGTTGCCCTCGTCTGGACTGCTTCTGACCCTGTCTGTGTCCTGCTGGAGATGTGGCTTCCAGAACTGGACATAGTTCATCAGATGAAGTCTCACCAATGATTTGTATAGTGGTATCACTACCTCCATCTGTTTGCTAGTGATACTCCTCCCTATGCACCCTAGCATTTCAATGGCTCTCCCCACAGCCTTGTCATACAGTTTGGCAATCTTTGGGTCATCAGATAAGATTACCCCTAGGTCTCTTTCCTGTTTGATGGTTGTCAGTACCACTCCCCCTATCTTGTACTTCACCGCTGGGGTTCTATGCCGTAAGTGCATGATTTTGAACTTTTTACATAGATACATAGTTGCCACATTCTTGACCACTTCTCAAGCTTCCCTAAATTCCTATTCATTTTTTTCCACACACCCACACACACACACACACACCAGAGTGTCTGCCCTATTGCTAATTTTAGTTTCATCTACAAAAAGGCACACATTCCCTTCTAGTCCCTCTACAGTATCACTAATAAATACATTAAAGCTGACCAGTTCCAGTTCTGATCCTTGTGGCTCCCCACTGGTCACCCTCCCTTCCTCACAGTGAACTCCATTTACCACCACCCTCTGATGCCTATCCCCCAACCAATTCCTTACCCAGTTCACCATGTTTGCCTCACTCCCAGACTGCCCAGCTCATTTACTAGTCTCCTGTGTGGGATGGTGTCGAAGGCCTTTCTGAAATCTAAGTATGCAACATCCACCGCTCCACCCTGATCTACTTCCCTGGTCACCCAGTTAAAGAAATCTACCATATTTGTGTGACATGACATCCCCCCTTTGAATCCATGCTGCCTCGGATCCTGTAAGTTACTGGTATCAAGATATTCCACAATCCTTTCCTTCAGCAGTGATTCCAAATAATTTCCTCACCACTGAGGTCAAGCTGACTGCCTATAATTTCCAATTTCTTCTCTGCTGCCATTTTCTTAAAGTGGGACTACATCTGCTCTCCTCCAGTCCTCTTGGACCACTCCCCTCTCTAGTGAGTGGTTGAACAAAACTGTTAGAGGTACAGCCAGCACCTCTCTGAGCTCCTTCAATATGCTTAGATGTATCCCATCTGGCCCCATTGCCTTGTTCACTTTCAATTATGTACTGCAGGTGCTTCTGACATGAAGCATACTGGTCAAGGGAAGGGACAATGGGATGAAGTCAAAAGAGACACTACAGGAAGAAGCAACTGAAAATTCATGTAATTTCCTCTTAAAATGTTTATTGGTGAAATATCAGTAATACAAGTTTGTACTTCAACACAATGACATATCTTCACAGTGTGTTACCTATAGGTTAATAATGACAAATAATAAAGGCCTGGGCAGGTTTTCTGCTTTCATTTTGTTCCTCTGATTGTCTTACGGATCAATCCATGTTGCATGGACTAGAACACAGGAAAAGGCAATGTCTGATTTTTGTCAGGTACTGCACTTACAATATTACATAAAACAATCATAAGTAGGTGTATAAAAAACCTGCCCGTAGCAGTTCCAGACTTTGACAACTGAATATTTTCTGAAATCACACAATACTTTGAAAGCATCAGCTCTGATGCTGTTCATTTCGCAACGTTAAAAAATGTGTGCACAAACCGGCCAAGTTTAACTGAGTGGAATGTATAAAATGATTATTACTCTAAAGAGATTAAAGCATTTCTTTTCTGACTACTGTGTCTTTGTTCTCTTCTTGGTTAATAGCAGTACTTTACTAAAATATATAAGCAAACTCATAAACTGTAGAGTAATTTTTAAAACAGTGAAATCTTAAGTTAGCATTTTATTGTAGCACAAAATCTTGTGATGTGGAGCAGCATATTTGAGCATTTTTTGTGTCACAAACTGAATTTATTCCTTGCAAACTGAGTTAGGGAGTGCTGAGTCAGCAGTTTACAAGGCAAGGCAAGAGCAATCTTAGAAGAAGCAGTTTGTGAGGCACAACTCAGTCTGCATGACTGCAAAAAATGCAGGCCTGGAGAACATGCTAATGAGAGGCGGAGCCATGGATTTGAGTCAAACTGGTAAATCTGAAACCCTAGTGAATACACTAACATCAGCTGATGCTCCTCAAGTTAAAGCACATTAAAAGTATGCTTCAACAAAGCACAAACAGCTACGGACAGGATAGGATAGGATAGGATAGGATAGGATAGGATAGGATAGGATAGGATAGGAACTTTAATTACATAGCGCTCCTCCCCAGAGGCTCGGAGCGAATAACAAAATAACAACATACAGTACATAAAATAATACATAGAACAGAAACTGACATTAAAACAGTTTTACTTATCCCACATTCAGCATTTAGCAGTTTCAATAAAAGCAGTTAATAACAAATCAAATAAGTTAACCCATAATTAATATAAGCAGGGCAGTAGTCAGTGAAATCAAATCAATTTAATGCCTGCTTCATGAGCAGCATTTTTTATAGGGTCTTTTTAAAGGTCTCTACTGAGGGTGCCTCCCGGAGATGTCAAGGTAAAGAGTTCCACAGGGCTGGCACAGCAACCGAGAATGCCCTGTCACCAGATTGCTTCAACCTGGCTCTGGGAACCACCAGGAGGCCACCCTCAGAGACGCGAAGAATCCAAGATGGGTGATGAGAAATCAGAAAGTCTTGCCAGCAAGCTGGTCCCACCTCCATGCAGAGTTTTATAGGTCAGCAACCCGACCTTGAAAGCAATCCTCCACCTTACTGGCAGCCAGTGCAGCTTGCGGAGAACAGGTGTGACATGGTCAAATTTCTTGACACCAATCAACAACCTTGCTACCACGTTATGCACCAGCTACAGCCAGTGGAGGTTGTCTCCAGATAGCCCCAGATACAGGGCATTACAGTAATCCAGCCTGAATGTGATGAAGGTATGCACCAGGGTGGGTAAGTCATCAGATGGTATCAGGGCTCAGATCTGGGGGATATTCCTCAGGTGATAAAAAACACTCTTGACGATGGCCTACACCTGAGCCTCAAGCATCAGGTCATTGTCAAGGACCATGCCCAGATCCTTTACCTGACTGGAGGAAACTAGGGGAACACCCCCTAGAACTAGCCCAAGGGGGATCTCCAAGTCCCCTTCCATTGCAATGATTACCTGGCACCACCACCGGTACCTCCATCTTATCCGGGTTGAGTCTTACCCAATTGTGTGACATCCAGTGCTGAATCTCCTCCAGGCAGTTGCTAATCAGTGAGTCTGCCATCTGGTTTCTGGGTGCACAGGACAGGTATAGCTGGGTATCATGAACATAGCGATGAAAACCCAGCCCACACCACCTGATAATATCTCCCAATGGAAGCATATACACCATGAACAACAAGGGCACCAGGACTGAACCCTACGGAACACTACAGGACAGTGGCATTGGGTTAGATGAGGCTAACTCCGTCATCACCCTTTGCACCCTGTCTGTGAGGAAGGACCTAAACCAGTTGATGACTGTTCCAGTTAGTCCAACCCAGTTTGGCATGCGGTCCAGCAGCACCTTGTGATCAATGGTATCAAATGCTGTCAAGAGATCGAGGAGGAGGACTAAGATATGCACTCTCCACTATCCCACACCATTAGAAGATCATTCAGCACCTTCATCAGCATGGTCTTGATGCTGTGCCCAGACCTAAACCCAGACTGGACGCACTCATAAGTGGCAGAGGAGGCAAGATACATCCCTAGCTGAATGGCCACCACTTTCTCTAGAACCCTCCCTAAAAATGGGAGGTTCAAGACCAGCCTGTAGTTCCTGAAGTACTCTGGGTCCATCAAAGTTTTTTCAGTAGAGGTCTAACCAATGCCTCTTCAAGGCTCCAAGAAAGACCCCACTCTTGAGTGAATGCCAGATACTCCCAGCAATCACAGGCCCTATCATGTCCAACAAGCACTATACAAGTAGTCTGTAAAAAGAGTATTGTATAAGTGCATAGAAAAGCAATGTATCCAGGCAGTTAGTTTCACAGCGGGTACATAGTTGTTCGAAGACCTATTATCAATATGAAGGCATACTGCTCTACTGAACCTTGAATGAGAACTCTAGAACTTTCATGCTGGACTTCCAAAACACACTAATAGATTTATTTCACTGTGTACAAAGGTGTATTGCACCCTCACATCCTAACTTTTTCACATTGGGGTTTGCATTGCTCTGTTGTGCAATGCAACCCACTCCATCCACTACTACAAACAACATTGTGTAATGGCAAGTTGTGAATAGTAGTTCATGATGTCACTGCATTTCTGCACTGCAGCACTAAACAGTTTGTGCTTTGCAAGCAGCCTGGCTTACCCACTGTGCTGACTCTATCAGTTGGTTCATGAGAGGATCCCCAACAATGGATTGTGATGTAGCACAGATTTGTGCTTTTGACAGCTCTCATGGGGTGTACATAGGACACAGACACCCGTTAGTAATTTAAAGCTTTACAGCAGACCTCTCCTTATATATCTGCTCATGATCTCACATGTACATTTGTATTTGCACATACACACAACCCACCCTTTGTGTTTCATTTTGTGCCAGTTTAATCTATGCTGCCCATAGTGTTTAACTGTGTTCTCTCTAACAGTCTTTCAGATGAGATGTTAAACCAAGATCCCATCTGTCTGTTTCTGGTGGTTGTTCAGGTGGACCTTAAAGATCCCAGGACACTTCTCTAAAAGAGTAGGGGAATTTTATTGAAAGTTTGTACTTCATTACAAACAAAAACAATGCACATAATACAGAATGCATAATATATCTAAAGCACGTAAGGACTTATATAGTATTCCAGAAAAAAAAATCATACAGAGGAAACTATATACTGAAAATCCCAATATTACATACTGTAGCATTAGTGAAAAGGATAAGTTTGTGTTTGTACAAGCCACGTATCACAATTAATCCATAAATGGTGAACCTTTTCAACAGAAAGCATGTCATATCAAGTAGCTTTGTTTTCCTTTTAGACTTCTGAATATTTGAAAGCAGTTCTAAATGGTGAGCATTTTTTTTGTTGCAGAACCCACATACAGCAAGCTTGCCAAATAAAGTATCTGATGATTATTAAACGAATATAGACAGTGCCCGTATGGTAGTTACCAAAGACTCTACCCCTAGGGCCATAAATGAGGGTCTGATAATCAAGATGCAAAACAGAGGCTCCTTCCAAATCTTAACAAGGAGGATCCAAAATGCTTGTATATGAGAGCACTCTAAAAACAGGTGCTGTTGTTTCTCTAAGATTTGACAACAGGATTCCCTGGGGCAGTATCTTTCTGAGATCTGCTTATGTTTATTATTCACCTTAACACTCAATTGGCCATAATTACAGAGCCAAGTACAATCCCATGCAAGGGGGGGGGGGATTATGGGATTAGCCAACTGTTTTAGAGCATTTGTCACCTGTAATGCAGGACAATATTGAAATTCTACATCTGTCTGACTTTCAACTTGCAGAATAGCAGTGTAGATGTGCTTTCTGTCTAGCGCCTGGAGTTGCATGGGGGAAAGAACCCATTTAATGGCAGTTTTAATACTATCCAGGCCATACTGTGGGATAATCATAGTTTTGTTCAGCAGTCTGGATTTATTAGCCTCCCACAAAGGAAGACAAGGATGAAGTCATGCAGTAACCAAATATCTACACCCCCTTGTACCAGGTTTCAAGGCAAGGCTAGTAGTGTAGCTAAGAAGTATACTAAAATAAAAAGCTGCTGGATGTATCATGCCTCCCCCCAACCCCGTGAAATAGGGCAATACATGAACTCTCTTTTCACCGGATTTGACCTTGACCCCCAAAAGGCTTAAAAAAGATACTATACAATCCTGTTATGATTCCTTGTGGGGGAGGGAAGATGTAGCTTAGATACAAAAATATGGGGACTAGTAAAGTTTTGATCAACACAACCCTTCTTTTTTTGGAGAGTTGCTGCCCTTTCCAGCCACCCGCCATCCTATTGGCCTGAACCATTATTTTATCCCAATTTTTCTTGTAAATATATTCAGGCCCAAACTCTATACCTAAAACTGATATGGGATCTTTAGACACTTCAACCCAGCAAGAGTCCCGGTGGGTGGTAAAGGAGTTGTCCCCAGTATTACCCCTTTACATTCTACCAGTATTAATCTTAGAACCAGAGACATCTGCAAACTGTGATAGTAAGTCTGTTAAAGTGGCATTTGAACAAATGGGTGCTAAGGTTAAAACCAGGTCATCAGCATATACCGATACTTTTATTGGCGGTGTATTTGGGATTGCCACTGCCCCCTTTATCTCTCTGTTGGATAGAAGCATACAAATCAAAATATCTATCCCAAACACATACAAAAGAGGACTAAGTGGGCATCCTTGCCTGACTCTCCAGGTGGGTGGAGTTGGTGGCTGGATGCCCCAAGCCAGAGTGTGTGCCGCAGCAGGTGAAAAACATGATATGATAAAAAAACAGTACACTGTCTCATTGCATGTCCATTCATGGACCAGGAGGTAACCATTTACATTCAGCTTGGACTTTCCCTTCCTGGATGGTACCACTTCACAGATTATCCCTGTTGTTGGGGTTGCAGTTGAGCACCCTGGCCCCTCCATGGCTTCCACACTGTCCTCCATTGTGCCAGAGGACTGTGCTACACTGTCCAGCTTTGGTTCCAGTGCAGGCATGCGGGTGTGATTGCACTCGTTTGCAAATCACACTCCATGGGCCACACCTGTGGCAGCTGCTACTTGTCTGTGGGTGGTTTGTACTGGTACTGTAGTGTCACTGTCTTCCCACAGTCCCAGTGCTTCATGGCTGTGCTGTGCACCATGGTCACATTCAAGCTCTGTGTCCACAGTGTCCTGGGCCCCCATCAGCTACTGTGCTGCAGTGGGGCTATGCTCTATGGTACACTTCCCTGCTGTTCAGCATGCAGGGGTCCCTGTGCGTTGTGCACTCTACCTACAGGTCAGTGTCCACCTACCTAAACTGACCTTTGCACCCCCCAGCATTGGTATCCCGGCATCTGTAGTTCCCATGCATGCCGTCATGAGTGCACGTCCATCTGCTACCCCCATGCATCATTTTCCGAAGCCTGCCTGTTCTCCATGTTCTCTTCAGCTGTAGTTCCCTGACCTGTGACTTCTCTGGTAAATTACCTATTGTAGCCCTCACTGTGCTCTTTTCTATGGGACTTTTCTGCCCGTGCCGGTTTGTTTGTCAGAGTTCCAGTTCACCTGCTTTGTTTACTAACCACCCTTCCTGCATCTGAAATGGGCCCTGCCCAGCCAACCACTCTCCCTGCAGCTGAACCACCCTTTCAGCCCCTGGAGAAACCTTCCCCAACGAAAGCACTGTCCTTGGACCATTCCACAGTTACAAGGAGGGAGGAAGAGGCCCCCAGCTGAGTAGGAAGCTACTGCTGGTGGGGGACTTAATTAGGGGGATAGACTTGCGAGCAGGGTGAGGTAAAGGAAAGAGAGGTGAAATACCTGAGCGGTACTTTGGTTTGGAGGGATGAGAGCAGATACAGTGGATCATTAGACAGCAGGAGATGAGAGGGAGCCAGATGTCATTGTCCACCTGGGGACAAATGACCTAGCAAGTGATGGGGTAGGGGTAGTGCAGAGAAATTTCAGGGGATGGGGGAGGGTCCTCAAGCATGCATGGTGGCTTTTGCCAAAAGGTTGCCTATATATATCTGGGGAGAAGATAGTACTCTCCACACCGGCTTTCAGCAGTTGGTTAAAGGCATGGTGCGGGGTGGGTCTCAGTACTAGGAGTGGGCCACTTCAATGTCTTCATAAGTGAAATTGCAGAAGAACTGAATGGGAAGGTATGTCTTTTTGCGGATGCCACCAAAACCTGTTATAGGGTGGACACTCAGGAGGGTGTGGAGAAAGGGTTCGCCCATGCTGGTGTGACAGCCATGTTGCTGATGCCGATTACAGCACAGGCCACATTACTGCACCAGGCATAACATAACCTGGGAGTTATACCACCAAAGCACCCTCCTGGGAAACAGTCTCCATTGGGCCCCCTTCCCTAATTATCCCAGAGGTCCAGGTTCTTAATTTACCTGTTCTCCAGTCCTACCCCATCCTACAATCACCCCGCAGATATACAGTAGATTGTTACTATCCCTGATGTCCAGTAGTTCCCATTTATTTATTTATTCATTCATTTATTTACCAAGTAGGTGCACTGGTCTGAGAACCATTTTCAGGCATGACCTGGGCCATTGAGGATGGCATAGGAATACAAGCAAGTACAAAGGAGGCTGGGACAAGGCATACAACAGACAGTAATAAAAATATACAGGATATTTATATGAAGATATATATAAACTTGCAGCACAATGGATAAATTACATTTATGACAATAGCAGGTACAGTAGTAGCCAAGTTGTAATACAGATTCTGCATGATCTGAGATGAGTAAAAGAAAAAGTGCATCATGGCAGAAGAAAAAGGAGGGAACGGAAGTAGAGGCATGATAATAAGTTGGGAGGGGAGGAGCAAGGAGTGGCGGACAGAAGGTGAGATCCAAGGAGAAAATGGAAGATTCCTGGAGAGTCATTGGTGCTAAGTGGAGTGGGCAGGTTGTTCCAAAGGAAAGGGGCTGCAGATGAGAATGCACATTTACCCATACAGGTGGAGACTAGGGGGCACTCAAGCTTGGGGCCAGCAGTGAGGCAGAGCTCTCAAACAAACACTTTTGGCCAAAGAAGGCGGGATTGCGGAGAGGTAGCTCAGTTTTGGATGGCCTTATTGACTGTGCTGGCCAGGAGATAGGTCTGCTGAGCTGATGGGGGAAGCCAGCCCAGGGCCTGATAGAGTGAGCAGTGGTGTGCTGAGTGAAAGCCCTTGCCCCCTGTATATCCAAATTCCCCACCATGACCCAGTTAGTTCTTACAGCAAATACTACCCCCTGGTCCCCAGGCTTACTATATATTTGACACCCTTCCACATTTGGCACAGATCATCCTCTCAGCTCTTTGATCAGGCACAAAATGGATGATAGTTCACAATCATATGCTAACTGTACACAGCTGTTTATACAGTAGGCACATGAGTGCAAAACTGGCATTATGTCCTCAGTTGGTCACAGAGGTTAGCAGAGTGTCTCTGCCAATTGCCACTGTGGGGAGAGTGTGTAAACATATGGTGGGGGCCATGAATGGTACGAGCGGTGGGACTGGGTAGGCAGGTAGGTACTGGCAGTTTTCGATGTATGGAATGGACAGCAGCACCACTGAACACCAGGCAAAGTGTGATATTGCTGATGGTGGGAGCTCAAAGAGGCAGGGGTAGGAGGCAGAGGTGATAATACCTGGTTTAGGGAGGCAACATCTTTTAGAGCCATTCACCAACTGGTCAGAGACTCACTAATTATGCTGTTCAAGATATCATTTTGTGATCCTACCCTGTTTTTGGGGTGCAAAGTGTTGTTTGAGAGTCACTTACTCATTTAGCGATCGCAAATGCTCTTTGAATGTTCTGGTCTATGTGAACAATAACAGTCCATTACCAGTAAGATAAAGACAAGTGACCAAATGAAAATATTGAATGGAGGCTAATGTAATTTATCTTAATAATGTGTTAAAGTAGAGTAAAATGAGATTAATACTGGTACCACTGTGCTACCACATGAGTCTAGGGTTGCTGTGAGAGGCACCAAATACTGAAATGCCAAAATAACGCAGTACCATTGTGCTGCCAGAGTACCAGTATTTGTGGGAGCCGACAAAAATCTAAAAATTTCGTGATACCATTGTATTACCAGTGTATGTGTGCGAGACAGAGAAAATGGTAAAAAATGCCATAGGGATACCATTCTGCCAGTGCACTACCAATGCACAGAGGAAAATCTATATATCATCTACCACTGTGATACCAGAGTACCACTAGGTAGTACCATTGTGGATTTTTCAGCTGACCACAGTATTGCCATCGCTATACCACTGTAATGCCATTGTGACAAATTCAGTAAGGGTAACCAGATTACTGAGACAATGCAGTGCTAAAGAAGTGTGATAATTATAAAGTGTTGCCAGTACTACTACAGAGTGCAGCAAAAATTAGTAAAGGAAATACAGTGCTAAAGAAGTGTGCATGAAAACCTAATAATTATTTGCAGTGCTCTTACAGTCTGCATCAAAAAATAAGAAAGATTGAGCAGTGGTACAACAGTGTAGCAGAAAGTCAAAGCAGTGTATTAACAGTGCACTGATGAAAAGCAGTGCTTTGTCAGTGTGGACTGAAATAACACTGAAATGAGACTCAAGATGGAAGTGTGCACTCCACTTCCCTCTGGGAGTGCTCCCCCCTCCCCCTCCACACTCTGCTGCTTTGAAGCCTGACATTTTTTCAAATAACTCCAATATTCTTACTTGTTATAAATTACTGGAATGGTTCTTAGCCTCATCATACAGCTGAATTATGATCAAGCCTGACCACTACGAACAAAGTGACCATCTCCATCGGTCAGGAAAAAGCATCACATTTTATCTTGCCATTCTGCGTTGAGGTCCCCCTGCTTTCTCTCTGTCTTATGGGGAAACAGCTCTCTGGCTTCATTGCTCATATCATGTGCTCTGGCCAATAAGAGGTTCATATGGGAGTTCACTAATTAGGAGAAGGCCACAATTCTCCTGCATGCAATTCGGTATAAAGGGTTTGGCAAGCTCAGCCCATCACATTTACATTACATCTTTACAAAATTTATAGGGGTGCACTGGTGTGTGACCAAAAAAAAGCATACAATTAAGGTACCGGTATTCTCTCTCCCCTCACTCTGCTGTATGCTTCAACAACCAATAAGTGCATACCACTAGCCACCAGGGAATGGGGACTGGGGATTTTCATAGTTCTTACAGGTAGCGTGGTGGGGGGCCCTACACTATGGAAAGGAGGATTGGGTGTTTAATTATTTATTACAGGGATTGGGTCTGGGGGGGCCCTACACTATGGAAAGAGGATTGGGTGTTTAATTATTTATTACAGGGATTGGGTCTGGGGCCTACACTATGGAAGGGGATTGGGTGTTTAATTATTTATTACAGGGATTGGGTCTGGGGGCCCTACACTATGGAAAGGGGATTGGGTGTTTAATTATTTATTACAGGGATTGGGTCTGGGGGCCTACACTATGGAAAGAGGGATTGGGTGTTTAATTATTTATTACAGGGATTGGGTCAGGGGCCTACACTATGGACAGAGATTGGGTGTTTAATTATTTATTACAGGGATTGGTCAGGGGGCCTACACTATGGAAGGGGATTAGGTGTTTAATTATTTATTACAGGGGTTGGGTCAGGGGCCCTATACTATGGAAAGAGGGATTGGGTGTTTAATTATTTATTACAGGGATTGGGTCTGGGGGCCCTACACTATGGAAAGGGGATTGGGTGTTTAATTATTTATTACTGGGGTTGAGTCTGGGGGCCCTACACTATGGAAAGAGTTGGGTGTTTAATTATTTATTACAGGGATTGGGTCTGGGGGCCCTACACTATGGAAAGGGGATTGGGTGTTTAATTATTTATTACAGGGATTGGGTCTGGGGCCCTACACTATGGAAAGAGTTGGTGTTTAATTATTTATTACAGGGATTGGGTCTGGGGCCCTACACTATGGACAGGGGATTGGGGTTTAATTATTTATTACAGGGATTGGGTCTGGGGGCCCTATACTATGGGCAGGGGGATTGGGGTTAATTATTTATTACAGGGATTGGGTCTGGGGGCCCTATACTATGGGCAGAGGGATTGGGTGTTTAATTATTTATTACAGGGATTGGGTCTGGGGGCCCTACACTATGGACAGGGATTGGGTGTTTAATTATTTATTACAGGGATTGGGTCTGGGGGCCCTACACTATGGACAGGGGATTGGGTGTTTAATTATTTATTACAGGGATTGGGTCTGGGGGCCCTACACTACGGAAAGGGGATTGGGTGTTTAATTATTTATTACAGGGATTGGGTCTGGGGGCCCTACACTATAAAAGGGGATTAGGTGTTTAATTATTTATTACAGGGATTGGGTCTGGGGGCCCTACACTACGAAGGGGATTGGGTGTTTAATTATTTATTACAGGGATTGGTCTGGGGGCCTATACTATGGACAGGGGATTGGGTGTTTAATTATTTATTACAGGGATTGGGTGGGGGCCCTGCACTATGGAAAGAGTTGGGTGTTTAATTATTTATTACAGGGATTGGGTCTGGGGCCCTACACTATGGAAAGGGATTGGGTGTTTAATTATTTATTACAGGGATTGGGTCTGGGGCCCTATACTATGGAAAGGGGGATTGGGTGTTTAATTATTTATTACAGGGATTGGGTCTGGGGGGCCCTACACTATGGAAAGGAGGATTGGGTGTTTAATTATTTATTACAGGGATTGGGTCTGGGGGACCCTACACTATGGAAAGGGGGATTGGGTGCTTAATTATTTATTACAGGGATTGGCTCTGGGGGTCCCTACACTATCAAAACAGGATCGGGATTGTGATTATACATTTTATGGTGTTTGGATCTTAGGGATCCGTACGCTATGGAAACAGGATCAGGGTTGTGATTATACATTTTGTGGGGTGTTCAGGGCTGGTGAGGGGGACCCTACAGAACTGAAATGGGATCGGGGTTGTGATTATACATTTTATGGTGTTTGGGTCTGGGGAAGGGGAGGGACCTACATAGAAACATAGACGTTGACAGCAGATAAGGACCACTAGGCCCATCCAGTCTGCCACTTTCTTTTTCTACCTTATGAATGTGCCATTGGCCTTTGCTCTGTCAATGGCCTATCTATTCATACTCATCTGTATCGTTCCCTTATGCATATCCCATGCCTGTCTGAAGTCCTGCACTGTATTCATATCCACCACTTCCTGAGGTAGGCAGCTTCATGTATCCACCATGAATTTCTGTGAAAAGAACTTCCTCACATTACCCTTAATCAGCCTCCTCTAATCTCATGATGTGTCCTCTTGTCCTGCTGTTTTTCTTATATTAAAACATGTTAGACTCTTTCACCTTGTTAATGCCCTTAAGTGTTTGAATGTTTCAATCATATCACCTCTCTCCCTCCTTTGCTCTAGGGTATACATATTGAGTTCAGTTAATCTGTCCTCATATGTTTTCTGATGTAGTCCCTGCAACATTTTGGTTGCCCCTCTCTGGACTGCCTCAATTTGGTTAATGTCCTTGTGAAGGTGTGGCCTCTAGTACTGCATGCAGTACTTCAGATGGGGCCTAACCAGTGTCTTGTAAAGAGGGAGTATTACCTCCATCTTCCGACTTGTGATACCCCTACTAATACACCCCAACATCCCTCTAGCATTACCTACTGCTTTAGTGGTCTGCTTGGATGATTTCAGGACATCGGTGATGATGACACCCACGTCTCTTTCTTCCCTTGTGACTGCCAGTAACTCCCCTCCCAGCCTATAGGTGGCTTCAGGGTTTCTCTTCCCTATGTGCATGATCTTGCACTTCTTTGCGTTAAACCCCAGTTGCCACTCTTCTGACCATTTTGCTAGTTTATCCAGATCTCTTCTCATTCTGCCCACCCCATCTGGATCATCTATTCTGTTGCAGATCTTGGTGTCATCTGCAAACAGACATACCTTACCCTCCAGTCCATCTGCAATGTCACTGATGAAGATATTGAAGAGGACTGGCCCCAGGACTGATCTTTGAGGTACCCCACTTATGACTTGCAGCTCTTCTGACTGTATACTATTTACCACCACTCTCTGTTTTCTGCCCGTCAACCAGTTTGCCACCCAGTTGACTAACATCTGACCCACCCCGAGTCTGCCCAGCTTATTAATCAATCTTCTATGTGGAACAGTATCGAAAGCTTTGCTGAAGTCAAGGTATGCAACATCAACTGCTCCCCCTTGGTCCACCACTCTGGTTACCCAGTCAAAGAAATCTATGAGATTAGTTTGACAGGACCTTCCTTTTGTAAACCCATGATGTCTTGGATCCTGTGCTCCTATGGATTCCAGGTGTTGCACTATCCTTTCCTTAAGGAGTGTCTCCATAATCTTGTCCACTGCTGAGGTAAAACTGACTGGTCTGTAGTTCCCTGCTTCCTCCCTGTTACCACTCTTGTGGAGCGGGATCACATGAGCCCTTCTCCAGTCTTCTGGGACCTCTCCTGTGCTCAGAGACTCACTAAACAGTTCTGATAATGGCTCTGCCAGTTCCACCCTTAGCTGCTTTAGTACCCTCGGATGTATGCCATCAGGTCCCATTGCCTTGTCCACCCTGAGCTTAGCGAGCTCTTGTAGGACCCTCTCCTTTGTGAAGGGACTAGTGCACACCTCCCTCCCCTGTGTCCATGGTGCTGAGCTGTGGGACCTGCCCTACCTTCTCTTCAGTAAATACTGAAAAGAAGTATCTATTTAGTAGAGATGCTTTTACATGGTCCTTCTCCTCACACTCCCCCTTATCCCCTTTGATCTTGCAATACCCCCTCTGGACTTTCTCCTTTCACTAATGTATTTATAGAAAGCCTTGTCACCTTCTTTTACTGTTCGTGATAGTATCTCCTCGGTTTATGCCTTTGCCTGCTTTACTGCCTTCCCTGCTTCCCTTAGGGAAGTTTGGTATGCCTCCCTATCTTCATCCTGCTGCATTCCCTTATATTTCCTGAAGGCCAGCCTTTTAGCTCTGACCTTTTTTTGCTACTGTGTTTGAGAACCAAAGTGGTTTCCTTCTTTTTTTGCACTTCCTTTTCTCACTAACACAATGGGATGTTGCTTCAAGCATTGCATCTTTAATGCTTGCCCACTTTGCTTGTACCCCCTCACCTATATTTATTTTTGCTAGGGCTAGCTTAACTCTGTTGGCCATCTTATCAAAGTCAGTCCCTCTGAAGTCTCATATTTTTGCCTTGGAATGGGATGATTTTGTTCTAGTGGCCAAATTGAACCATACCATGTGATGGTCGCTGGCACCCAGGTGACCTTCTACCTGGAGATCTGTGATCCTTTCCCTGTTAGCCAGTACTAGATCTAGGATAGCCCTGTCTCTTGTGGGTTGTTGTACCAGTTGTTTGAGGCTCTCCCCCTGCAGGGAATCCACCATGTGTCTAGTTCTGGCTGATGTCCCTGCTGGTATTGACCAATCTGTATCTGGCATGTTGTAGTCTCCCATTATCAGAACCTCCCCTTTAGCTGTCATGATTTGTATATCTTCTAACAGTAATGTGTCTATGTCCTCCCCCTGGCTTGGAGGCCTGTACACAACCCATTTGTATGGCAGTCCCATTTTCTGTTTCCAGGGTGACCCACAGTTCTTCTGACTCCTTATGTGTATACTGAATTTCTGTAGCTTTGATATTTTCATTGACATAAAGGGCCACTCCACACCCCCCCTTTTTTGCACCTCGGTCTCTTCTGAACAGTACATAGCCAGGTACTGAAGTCTCCCAACTGTGGTTACTGGTAAACCATGTCTCGCTAATGGCTACTATGTCCAGTTTAGACTCTATCATTATTGTCTGCAGGTCTGGGATTTTGTTTCCCAGACTGCGAGCATTTGTGTACATGATTTTCCATTGGCCAGATTTCAGTGTGTTAGTTGTTGGGCGAGGTCCAGCGTTTCCCCTGTGCATCATGTGGGGGAGCCAGACCTTTTTCTTCACTTGGTGATGCAAATGAACTGCAAACATGTTGAACTCCTGTTTGACCACTTGCTGAGGGGGGAAGGGTGTTCTTCCCATTCGACGTATGGGGTGCTGCACCCCTCTCCCCATTTGCTAGTTTAAATATTCTGCAAAGACATCAAACTTCTGCCCCAATGCACTGACTCCCTCCTTAGTCAGATGCAGTCCATCAAATTTAACGAACTTTCGCTCCCAAAACTGTTGTCAGTTCCCTACAAATTTGTGTTCTTTTTCCTGGCACTAGCCCTTGAGCCACATGTTTAGCTCCCCTATCTCCCCTTCTCTGACCTTCTGTCCATCTATCCCCCTCTCCCAGACTAACAGGATCTCAGAGAAGGAGATGCCGGATGAAATGGATAATAGTTTGTCACCCAGCCTGGTCAGATGTTCCTTGGTCTACACAACTGACCAGCTGGCAAGATCATTAGTCCCTATGTGTACCAGGACGTCCATGTTTTCTCCTGCTTCCTGAGCAATTTTAGCAATGCGGTCGGTGTCTCTCCATGCTGTTGTACCTGGGAGACATCTAACCATTACCCCTGGCTGGAGATACATATCAACTCCCTGAATCATGGAGTCTCCTATGATCAAAAGATTTTTGGATTTCCTTTTTGCTTTTTTTGTTTTGGTTCCTGTTTTGGGTGAGTTCTGTTGTGCTAGCTCCTGTGCTGCAGTGTCCTGCTCTGCAGTCTCCTTTTCCCCTTTGTTTGATTTCAGAGATAGAGGCAGATACCTGTTTGTAGTTTTTATATGGTTTGTGGAGGTGATATGTTGGAGAGCACTGAGTGATGGGGCACACGATTTGCCCCTCCTAACCACCTGCCAACCTCCTGGACCAACTACCCTCTGCGGTTGAGGTGCTTCTGTTGGATGTTGAGGAAATGGCGGGCGGTTCTCATAATACATTTCCTCTTGAATATGCAATTTGAGGTGTGCAATCTCTGCCCAAGCTGCCTGGAGCTGTGTCCTTAGATCTCCAATGGCCCATCATGTAGGACGTGTCCTAAATCCTGTAAAACTGCCCTTCTGAAAAGTATTCCACAGTACCTGCAGTTAATGATATCCATTCCAGGTAAGTTGCTGGGTTTATAACCTGGTCAGAGTAATAAGGAAGAAAATGAAAGAAAAAGTTTGATTTTGTGTTTTGTTTGTTTGTTTTTGTACAACTTGTCATAACAAGTTAAAGTACTGGTACCCCTGTAAATGAGGTCACTATGTGGCTACCCCTCTGATCCGCCCCTTCCTGCTTTGCTGCAGGAAATGTCATGACTGTGCTACCCTATTAAGGAGTGTAGTGTGGGGTGGTTGGGGATGGGAGTGGGTGGTTGGGCCCTTCCCCTGCCGAGAAAGAACAACCATGGACGAAAGAAACAAGGAGGTAAGAGCAGAAACAATCAGCCAGCAACAAATGCAGTAGCCCTGAAAGCTTATCTTAATGATAGATAAAACTGTAAAGCACCACCTGTAATAATTTCACAGAAGATATACCTTGTAAGAAACAGTTTGCTACAGAGAAAAATAAAGCAGTAACAGAAGATATACCTTGCAAAAGACAAGCTGAATCAGAAGACTACAGCAGTAATCTGTAAGCACACACCTGTAGGCACACCCTGAAATAATGCAGCAGAAGGTATACCCAGCAACAACAATTTGAATCAGAGAAAATAAAGCAATAAAATGTTAGCAACAAACAGTAACAATCCCTGTTAGTACAAAATAAAAATAACAACACACAGTAAATCTGCCTAGCTAAAAGAAGTCTTATTCTTTATCCTTGCTCTGGTAAGGTTATTTGCTCTGTCCTTTCTAGCAACCTAGAAGAAAAGAGCTCAGGTGAAGCTAGGTGCCTTTGCCAGCCTATGGAAACAGGATTGGGGTTGTGATTATACATTTTACAGTGATCAGGGCTGGGAGGGGGGGAACTGTGAACCCGGCCCTAGACTGTGTAAGGGCACCACCGATCCACGCATAGTTAAAGTAGGGTTTCAAAAGTATAACTATGCATCGGCACAGCTGGCCATAGTGATGTGGGGGGTCAATATTGTCCTGCAAGGCATATGCATGAGGGACCCCTCATTTGCATAGGTGCATAACAATATTGTGCAAGGCGGCACATCCAGGGGTGCGTAGTGCATCTTTGGCCTTTGAATATGGCCACACCCCCAATGACCTGCGAATGTCTGGAGATGCATGGCACATCCAGGGATGCACCGAGCATCTCGCCTGAATATGTGGGCCTCACAAGTTAACTTAAAAACTGAGAACAGGTATTTTCATCTTACAGTGTAAATTGTTGCAAGAACCAGCACCCGCTGAAAGGTATGGAGTTCAGTTTTACTCTCCTCCAACATACCATGGACATTCAGTAAATTGTATTCAAAAGACTTTATTTGGTACACTCAAGGCGCTCATAAAAACTCACATGTAGTAGCAGGTAGAAATAGACAATTGTAAAATCACAAGTTCAAGTCCGAGTCCTGGTCTGTGTGGCTGAAACATCCCACTCCCAAAATTAGGATCACCTGATCAGATGTCACCAGACACATTTCACTCCATTGAGCTTTTTCAAAGGTAGATTATAAGGACCCCTAGTGTTTGCTTTATACAGAGATTCTTAAAGAGACAGTACAAACAATTACATTACAGAAAATTAATTTGGTAGTTCTCAGCATTGTGTCATATACGGTAGAGTTGAGGACATTTTATTTTCTGAGAGTTTCTCAATGTCATATAACATGCTCAGGTTTATATGTCATACAGTTATAATTAAGATTCAAACCTATGACACTAAGAACAGGGTCAAGAGGAACTGATGGAGGGGAGAGGTATTTTTTATCCTACCCAAATAGCCAAGAATAAACAACAGAAGAAAATTTCAAGACTCCAGTGGCATAGACAAATTTATGTACATTTATATACAGTCATATTTTCTTTTTCTTCAAGAAGGGATCCACTTCTATTCTATAATTCAGTCCATTTTTGTCCATGGTCCTAAGGAAGAAAATCCAGTATTGTTCTCTACAATGTAATATGTTGTCATAGTTGCCCCCCCCAGGGGGCATTACTGGTCTTTCAATCTCAATGAATTTAAAGTGGTGCCCTCCCCCAATCTCTGGATTTCATGATGTGCATAACCAGGGCATTGAATTTATCACCATTTTTAATGGCTCTGGCATGCTCTCCAATTCAAAGTTTAAACATCCTTTTAGTTTTGCCCTCATAGAAACTACCACGGATGAAGGTGGTCAAATATATAAAATCAGAGGTACTACAGACAATTAACCCTCTAACTTTTGCATCTCTTTGTGTGACCGGGTTTTTAAAGGTTTTTGTGATCAGTACCATGGGGTGGTATTTAGAGTTGCCACATTTGTGGCAACCATCACCTCTGGCTGGAGGCCAGGTACATGGTTTTTCCTCCACTGGTTTCACTGAATGCACCACCAATTCCTTGATGTTTTCCCCCTATAGAATGTGATTCTAGGATAACCAATGTTCAAATATTTTAAACCCAGGTGTTTTGCAATTCGATGCCAATGTTTATTTGAAATGAACCTAATCTGCTGTGATTGTGTGCTATAGGTAGTGACCGGGGTGATTTGAGGGTCACATTTGTTTTCATTCTTTTTCTCTTTTAAGCGGTCCAGTCTGGGTATTCACTCACTTATTCCATAGCCTCATCAATCTGTCTCTGGTTCTAGCTCCTTTCACTAAGCCTATTGGCCAGTTCATTGGCCCCATTCTGGTATTCATTGGCATTACCGCAGTTTATTTTCGTTCTTATGAACTGCCCTTTGGGAATTGCAGAGATAATATGTCTCAGATGGCAACTGCTTGCCAACAGTAAAGTGTTATGGTCTGTCAGCTTTCTGAAAAGATCAGTCCCCCCTTCCCATCCTTCTTAATGATGAGATCTAGAAAAGATATTTCAGTGATGCGGAAGTTTACACTGAATTTTATGTTTGAGTTACCATGTTCTAAATATTTTACAAACTCAGTTAATTCCTCTTCAGTGCCCTTCCAGATTAAAATCACATCATCTATATACCTTCTCCAGAGGTCTATTTTTTAATTTTTTATTTATTATGCTTTTTGTCTGCAGGGGTCGTCGGTAACTCAGCCCTTGGTCATGGCCCCTCTGTACTCCCACCTCTGATGATCACTGAGCTCTCCACAGTAACCCCTGGCTTGCCCCCCAGAGGGTGGGGTTGCAGAGCTGTTCCCCTACCAGCACTGCACTATAGGTATCTGGTCAGGACAGCCAGTACCAGAGGCTAATCAGAGCCCAGAGGGAAGGGTGCCATGGAGACAACCCAGCAGGATTTTTCCCCTGTAGGCAGGGCGGGGATGTGCAATGACAGCCAGCATCCACCCCACACTGAAGTCTTGCCAGTGTCAGTGTGTTGCAGTGAACCCAGCTTCCGCTGGGTGCCGCTCATGCGCTGAGCACTCAACCCCCTTCCTCCCAGAGAAGGAGAGCAGTCCTGGGAATGCTCAATCCTTCTCCCCCCAAGCCAGCCCTCTGACAACCCGGGTCCGTTCCTGAACCCAGGTCTCCAGCGTCATAAGCAGAAATCCAACCACTTCACTGATGGGCAGGCTAGAGGTCTATTTTTTAAAGAAAGATGTTTTTTGCCTCATCACGTATGGTTTCCAATTCACACTTCCCCATGAACAGTTTGTCGTAATTGGGTGCAAAACTGGCACCCATCACTGTTCCCTTTTTCTGCAGATAGAAATTCCCCTTATAGAAGAATATATTAAATTCTAGTATAAATCAGGATAATTCTATTAATGCCTCAGGGGTCGTGGTTTTGTCGTAACTGTCTCTAAATAGTATTCCATGGCCCCAGTCCCTCATTGTGAGGTATGTATGAGTATAGTGATGCAACATTTAGTGTTACCAGTAAACTGTCTGCATCAACATATATATCCTCCAGGACATGCAGGATCTTACCTGTGTTCTTCATGTAGGAAGGTAACATCTTTGCTAATGGGGCAATATGGAAATCAACATATTTGGCCAATGGTACGGTCAGGGACTCATTCCCTGACACTATTGGCCTTCCGGTGGTGGTGGTGGTGGTGGGGGTTGACTAAATCCTTGTGGATTTTTGGCAGACAATAGAGCACTGCCCGAACTAGAAAGTCCACACTCAAAAATTTTGTAATCTGTTTTATAAGCCAACCATTTTCATGTGCAAACATCAAAAAATGATCAATTCTTTCTTTAAAATCATCACATCATTCTGTTGTCTATACATTTCCTCACCATGTTTCTTGGTATCCATGACAACTATGCCTCCACCCCCCCTTTTGTCTGCAGGCTTAATAGTGATCAGTTTATTGTTACTTAAATTATGTAAAGCCTGTTGCTCCCCATTGTTTAAATTGTGATAGAAATTGTTGCCACATTCTTTGTTAAATTTTACAATGTCATCCTCACAGCATTTAATAAATACTTGTAATGCTGGAGATAGTGGGGGGTAGAGTTGTGATCTATGTTTAAAAATGTCAGATTCAGTAATAGCAATGTCTGTAGACAGGTTATTTATAGATGTCTCACCTTTCTCCATTTGTTTTCCCATTCTATCCCCCTAGTAAAGAAAGATTTTAGACTCAGAACACTTATGAGTCTGTGGAAGTCAATAATCATCTCAAAAAGTGTTACATTTCTTACTGGGTGTACAAAGTAAACCCCTCTCTTCCAAGTGGTGGCTTGACAGATTAATGATGTTTATCGCTAGCGTTGTCCCTTTGGCCACTGTCCCCTCCATGCTCTTCTGCAAAAGTTTCTCCTTCCACACATGTTTTCTTCTACCACTCTGTGTTTATTTGGCCCTCCTCTGCCGAGTCCATTCCTCCCCTGGTTCTGTCTGGGGGTGAAGTGTGGTGCTTGTGGCAAAATGGCACATGTCTCCTCTTCCCTGAAAAAACTTCCTGCTCCAAGTCGTAATTTAAAACATTTACCACAGACCCTGTGTCAGTGTTTGTGTCCGTGTTTTAGTTCCTTTTAGGATGGGTTGTGATAGAGTGTCATTGATGTCTGGTTGGTCTGTGGTAATCCAATTAAATATACGCCCTTCTTTACAGTCTTTCACGTCCCTTTCAGACTTTGTTTTTTGCCTTGTTTGATGTTTTCTTCATACTTGTTCAGGAGTTCAGGGAAATTTTCCAATAACTGACCATATGTAGTAGAGTTTTCAAATGCTTTCAGGGCTTTCTCCTAGGTGATCAATTCATCCTCCCCTTCTTTCTTGATTTTTGCATTTTCTTTCAGTATAAGTTCAATTCATTCCCTACTGGCTTTGTGACTTATGACACGCCAGCTCTCGAGGAAGTCTTCCCTGTTTTGGCCACATATAAGTTTTCTTTTTAATACGGAGGCTCTGGGGAACACGGTCAAGTTCTAGGTATGCCTTAAAGGAAATTTCTTCCCACTGGAGTCTTTTGTGTTTGAACACCGTTCTTTCAAACTGGCTGTAAGCTTGGTGCACATCGAATGAACCAGCAGTGTTCGGTGCTGTGTCACCTAGCAGGTTAGAGAGATGTGTTTCCTCATTACATGCTTGTACAACTAGGTCCTTGAAGGAGCAAGTTTCGGCTGTCCCTCCATGATGCACCCGCTGTACATTGGCCATGCAACACACGTATAAGCAAGAGCACGTGAGAAATCAAAATAACACGGTCGGAGATAAATCCTTTTTCTTGTGTTAACCCATGCTGGACTCAGTATATGAATGTTTTTGTGATTGACAGAGACTGCAGACAGTGTAAGCAGTGCCAGTTAGAAAATCACAGTGTAAATGATTGCAGGAACCAGCACCTGCTGAAAGGTATGGAGTTCACTCACACTTGAAACACTAGTAAAAACTCACATGCAGAAACAGGTAGAAAAAGACAATTGTAAAAACAGAAGTCCACAAGTTCAAGTCTTGGTTTCTGTGACTGAAACGACCCACTCCCTAAGAATCTCTGTATAAAGCAAACACTAGCGGTCCTTCTAGTCCACCTTTGAAAAGCTTATCTGAGTGAAACACATCAAGTGACATCTGATCAAGTGACCCTGATCTTGGAGCAGGTTGTTTCAGCCACTCAAACCAGGACTTGGACTTGAACTTGTGATTTTACAATTGTCTTTTTCTACTTGCTCCTGCATCTCAGTTTTTACGAGCACCTTGAGTGTACCAAATAAAGTCTTTTGAATACAACTCAATGGATCTCCATGGTATGTTGGAGGGTAGTAAAACTGAACTCCATACCTTTCAGCTGGTGCTGGTTCCTGCAACCATTTACACTGTGATTTTCTACCTGGCACTGCTTACCTTGTCTGCGGTCTCTGTCAATCACAAAAACTGAACTATTTGCATTTTACTGCTACTGAGCAAAATGGGAATTCCCCTTTTAAAATAAAGGATATTACAAGTGTATCAATGAAAAACATTTTTGCCAAAGATGTTTTTGCTGAAGACCTAATCAGCCCTTTTGAAGTTAACAAGGGAATTTGTTCCTAGAGCTGGTTCTACGATGTCAGTTCAACAATACTTTTGTCCACCGCATCACAGAGACAGGATTTATGTCAACTGCAAGTTGTGGTTGACATAAATTCCATTTGTCTCCTGGTTCTCTTGTTTCATCAGGGGGCTCCCAGTACTTTATATTCTCAGCTCCAGTCAGAATTGAGTCAGGGAAGGGGTGCAGGACTGGGAGACAGTGTGCCCCTGTCTCAGGTGCACCAACACAGCGACCTGTCAGCAAAGTGTTGATTTTGCTGACAGCATGGCATGTTGCTGTGTTGGTGTTGCTGTCAGGTCGGTATACCCCCAGGGCTATATACAACTACCAAATTTTGTCCCAGAGGATGTCCACTCCCATTCATATTTTTCTATTGAGTTACTAGAAGACCACTATTGAAAAAATACAATCAAGGATGTTCTGGTCGAGTTACAAAAGACTACTGTATATCAAGTCTTAAGGAACTAATTAAAAATAATATAGAAAGATTAACCCCTTCAGGCCTAGATCAATCAGCTAAGGTAACACAAAGTGACAACACTTCTAAAAGACACAGCAATTTTCAACACAACTCAGAGAAGGTGTTAGAAGATGTAAACCTCAACCATTTTAAAGATCCAAAATAAAACTCTCACTTATTTCCCATCTTTGCTGAGTGAAGATATAATTAAAGTGATGAAAAATCAACATGCCACTAGCTTAATGCTGCTAGAGCAACTTATAACAGACAGAGAGGAAGTTGAAGTGCTAAGAGCAGATACTATAAAATATGGAACCAAGTTACAGTAGATGAGGTATTAAGAGCTTTAAATGAAATTCACCCACCCAAAGAGTCTTACTCAATAGAGTACCTCTCACCTAGTGCCTCTACCAGTAACCTCAGACCAGATTTCTCTACTATTATATTTACAACACAGAAGGATAACTCTAGCCACAGGGAAAAAAGTAAGGAAGAAAGAAAAGTGAAAGAAAAAGGAAGGAAAGGGAGCTTCAAAAGGAACAGAAGCTTCTAATGACACTGACAAAGAAATTGAACAGGGAGACAAAAGTGGTATGATTCCAATGTTTCAGGGCAAAAACACTACCGAAGAAAAAATATATACTGAAAAGGACTCTCCTAGTAAAATGAAGAATAGGAAAAGGAGTATTGAGGGGAAAAAACATGTTATATGTAAAACAATCCAAAAACACCACCATAAGACTGATCAATACTCATGACAGCAGGAATAATAAACTCAAAGTCACTCCTATCAATGAATTAAGGGTGGATCAGGACATGATTATGAACATGACCAATCCAGATGATTGACCAGCATAACATTCTGTGGTGATTTGCATATGCAGCCCATGATGCTTTGCATTATGGGGGCATGTGTGATTTTGTATTTTCTTGAAACTTGGCTTCCCAGCCAAATGCCCTTTGGGGTACCCTTGCCTCAGTGTTTGCACACAGAGGTTCTTTGTCTTTTAAATAGTTTTTTTATTTTAATGGGTTCACCACAATATATCCAAGGCACACTGCCTTAAGGGTAGCTGGTCCATTCCACTGGGGTGTCAAACAGACGAGGCATACTGATGAGTCCTGGTAGGACGAAACACGTGTCTATGTCTTCTGTTAGCACCCTTTGCAAACTGTGTGAGAGAGGCCTTTCAGCACCATGCAATTCTGCTTAAAGTTGGACCAGCATAACATTCTGTGATGATTTGCATATGCATCCCATGATGCTTTGCATTATGGGGGCATGTGTGAATTTTGTACAATCCAGATGATGCCTTACATAAAGAAATAATGAAATGAAAGCATGAGCTGGTGAAGTTTAAGAAGCACAGGGGTGGTGGAAAAAGGGGTGTAACAGGCAGAGGCACTGAACAAATACATCTGCTCTGCATTTATGTAGGAGAAGGGTGGGTAGATACCCCAGGCAAGGGGGATAGGGGAGGTGACACCAGATATAGGGATTACAGAGAGCAGGGTACTAGATGGGTTGAGGGCATTTAGGGAGGACAAAGCACAGGGACCTGATGGCATTCACCCTAGGATACTAAGGAAGTTGGCAGAGGTCCTGGTGGGGCCACTGACTGACCTGTTCAATACCTTCATGGGCATGGGATGTGTAGCACAGGACTGGAGAATGGCCCATGTGGTGCCCATACACAAAAGTGGCCCAAAGGATGAAACAGAAAACTATAGGGCAGTGAACCTCACATCTATCATAGGAAAGCTCATACAGACCATACTAAAAGAGAGGCTAGCAAGCTTCTTGGATGAAAATGGTCCCCAGGAAGGTCAACAGCATGGATTTATAGCTGGCAGATCCTGCCAGACAAACCTTGTAGAGCACTATGACTGGGTGATGCAGGAACTGGATAAGGGCCATGCAGTGGATGTCCTATATTTGGACTTAACCAAGACCTTTAATTCAGTGCCTCATGGGAGGTTGGGGGGAAACTGGAATATGTGGGGAGGGACCAAAAATGGTGAAATGGATCACAAACTGTCTAAAGAAAAGGAAGCAAAGTGTGGTGGTGGTGGGGGCCTCTCATTACCAAGAGCGGTGACTAGTGGAGTACCACAGGGATCGATACTAGGACTGGTGCTGTTTGGGATTTTTATTGCAGATATCTCACATGGGATCCAGTGCAAGATCAGTCTGTTCACAGACAATACAAAAATGGGAGCTGTAGTTGATGACACAGAGGGGTGGAAGGGGTGGTAGGAGGAACTGACTAAGCTGCAGGAGTGGGTGGAAACATGGCACTTGGAGTTCAATGCCAAGAAGTGCAAGGTTCTGCACTTCACAGCTAGGAACTAGGGGAAGGATTATCATTTAAATTGGGTACAGTTGGGGAGCTCCCCAGAGGAGAAGGACATAGGAGTGCCATTATGGGGAGCATGAACAACTCTGCTCAGTGCAGGAAGGCGGCAGCAAAAGCCAATAAAATGCTGGGGTGTAGTGCAAAAGGGATCTCTTCCAGAAGGAGGGAGGTTATCCTGCTCCGGCATAGGTCATTGGTCAGGCCTCACCTGGAGTACTGCATGCAGTACTGGTGCCCATTCCTGAAGAAGGACATTAGATTGTTGGAGGGGGTGCAGTGAGAAGCCACAAAGATGATCCAGGGATTGGAGAGCAAGGCCTATAAGGACAGGCTGGGAGAGCTGAATATGTATTCACTGGAGGAGAAGAGAGGAGGGATGGGGGGATATGATCAAGGCCTTTAAGTATCTGAAGGGGATAAACAAGACCAACACAGAAGGGATTTTTCAGATGAGAACGGGGAGGGACATGAGAGGGCATGGACTGAGAATGGAGGGGGGAAGATTCAAGAAGGAGATGAAGAGACATTTTTTCCATGGAAACAGTGGTGGATAAATGGAACACCTTACCAGATAAGATAGTGCCCTGTAAGATGGTGGGTAGTTTCAAGAGGGGTTGGGACAGGATAAGGGAAAGGGATACTGGGAAGGGGGGTGGGAAGGGCAGCTGCAAGATGAGGGGCTAGCTGCACACTCGAGCAGACCTGATGGACCATGAGGCCTGTTTCTGCTGGCAATTTCATATGTTCATATAAAAATGCAACTGTTTCAAATACAAAAAAGATAAAAACAATGGATCCTAATATTCAACGTGGAGGGGGAGGCGTAATATAATATGCCAGAAGAACCTGGACTTCAACTGAGGTAAAATCAACCCTTCATTAGACTTTTTTTTCCATCTAGATTTTTATCCTCCTTGGCGGGCCACTGCTATGTGTCAGCTAACCTTCTGGAATTCAGGGGTTGTTTGGGATCTTATAACACTCTGGGTGTCCTGGTGGATCCCTGAGAGCCGGTCTAGAGGCTTCATCCTGTGGTGGCCCCTGTGTTCCAAAATTTTCTCCCCATTACCCCGGTGCCCCAGAATATGGTAGCATATGCATGTGGAGGTGTGCATGCACACTGTGGCTCCAGTGATGGCCCCTTTCACCCTCCCCCAGCATGGCACCAGGGCTCCTCATGCATGTCACTGCCTCCCAGCCTCCACCAGAAGGTGGCCAAGCACTGAGGAGCCCCTTGGATTCCTCTCAAGGAGGAGAGCTGTCAGCCAGTAGCTCAATCAGCTCCTCACCCCCCAGCCGACCCCTGGTGCCCCGAACTTGAGTACTAACATGGGTCACTGGCATGGCACAAGGTGTAGCGTTCAGTGCCTCAAACCTCAGCACCACTGGGCCAGCTTCTTCATTAGACTTTTTGGCCTTAAAAAGAGGAAAATGACGCAACAAATTATCTGAGAAAGAAAATTGTGAATTTCTTCAAGTCAGATTTGCGCCAAAATCTTGAAGAAGATGACATCCAAGAAGTAATTAAGCCAAATCTCACTGAAGAATTTCATTATGTGAACTAAGTTGATGTGCACTGTTCCACACCTAGAGCTACTAATTTTCTATGGATTAACAGGCATGGGGTAGAACAGTTTAAACTGAAGATAGAAACTTTTAATTTAGATGTTAAAAATTCCTTAGTGGCAGATAAGTGCTGTTTTTTTTTTCCATCTAGATTTTTATCCTCCCCGGCGGGCCGCTGCTATGCATCAGCTTGAGTGGCCCTCTACAAGTCACTAGTAAGCCCACACTAGAAGTATTGTGTGCAGTTTTGGAGGCCATACCTGAAGTATGATATCAGGCTACTGGAGGGGATGCAGAGGAGGGGAACAAAGAGGATATGTGGAATGGAGGGGAGAGACTATGACAGCAGGCTGGGACACCTGAATTTCTACACCCTGGAGGATAGAAGGGATGGGGGGACATCATAAGAGACATTCAAGTATCTGAGTAGAATCAATAAGGATGGGGCAGATGGGGTCTTTCAGCTAAGGAGGGGGAGGGACACCAGGGGGCATGGGCAAAGAATAGAGGGAGGAAGAGTTAGGAGGGAAATGAGGAGACACTATTTCATGGAGAAGGTGGTAGCAAAATGGAACGCACTACCAGAATGGGTGATATCATGTAAATCTGTGAACAGCTTCAAAAGGGCACGGGACAGGGAATGGGGGAGAGTCTGGGTAGAGGAGGTGGGGCAGCATTAGGATAACAAATGGGAGGGGGTGGGGCAGCTGTAAACTAGGGGTGCTAGCTGCACACTCAAGGAGACTTAGATAGACTGGGTGGTCTGTTTCTGCTGCCACATTCGTATGTTCATGTGTTCATATGTTTTTAATCCCATAATCTTTAGCCTATTTGGCCTCCCTAAGACATATTAAGGAACAGATAATAAAATGGCAAGGGCAATATGCGATTTCTTTGCGAATATATTACAAGTTCCTCTGGGTAGGTATGGTGTCATTCAAGTCCATAGACGAAATAGTTTCTCAGAGAGGATCAAATTGACATTATCTTTAAGAACATCGCAGTTGCAAACAGAGTAATGAGCAAAGCTGCAACATTAGATAATATGGGTCTCTGTCTTGTTGATGGCTCCATCTGGACTAATACAAGGGACTTTAAAGATTATAACCAGGAAGGGAGTGTCACATCTGGTGCTAATAATATCCTCCCCCAACCCCATTTCTATCTAGCTCAAAAAAATTATTTCTTAGACTTGCAAAACAAGGACATTTTCTAGTCCTTTTTAACATATATAGTCCCCAGTAAGCACCAAATTTAATTCTGACTCTATCAAGGATAAGCTAAAGAACAGGATATCAGATGTTCAACTAACTTTTTCTGATCATCACAGTTTACTTGTTGGGACTTTAATGCCAGAATTGGTACATTTAACATTTTTCTAATGTTTCAATACATAATTGGCTCTTCTCAAAGGCCTTTAGGTATTCAAGAAATACCACAGATGCTAAGACTAATTACAACAGACAATTGATGAAACTTATGGACAGCAACTTTATATACTGTACCCTCTTAATGGGAGAATTAATGGGGACTTGAAAGGTTCCTCTATATTCTGATACTAAGAGGGCTCCTCAGTCATTGACTTAGCCCTGTGGTATGGCCACCTTTATTCTGGTCCAGTATTATTGTCAAACTGAGACCTGATAATGACCATTTTCCTATAGTTTTAAAGAGTAAATGTTTCCACAATGATAACACTGAGTTCTACCCCCCACACACACACAATAATAACTATGATGTCATGTTATAATAAGGTATGAAAAGCAGTGTAGTTGGACTAAAGCACTTGAGGTAAACATTGATGAGAAACTTCAAAATTACTTTTACAATTTTGGGGTATAGGGGATACATACCTCTCGTTTAAGGAATAAGCAATAGATCTCGAAAATATATTTACTTAACTAAAAACAGTTCTATGTGAAGAGCGAGGAAGAAATACAAACATCCAGCCACTAAAAGTTTGGTTAGAAAATTAAAAACTATGTCTCAGAGCTGTTAAAAGAGATAAAAACATAAGGACTATACAGGATCTAAAATTTGTCAGGAAACATTAAAAAAGATGAATAGAAAATAAGAAAGAGAATACAGTATGTGCCATTTAATACGTCCTCGGTTAAAATTCGGACCGCTGGATAATTCACCCAAAATGCATTTGCCAAAAGCCCTTTCCTATTGCCCATGTACTAAACTGTAGCATTAACCCGTACTTTGACTGCCGCCTATACCACCCATTATAGTCTTTCTAACACCTTCTGGCTCCATTCATCAAGGTGTTAAACGATTTGAAGTCTCTGGGCTGCACAACATTAGATTAATTTTCCTGCCCCCAAACACCACCAGCATTGTGCAGCCCTTGGACCAGGGCATCATTTATAGTTTTAAGTGCCACTTTGTGTGGAACATGAGGGTTAGGATGCTCAGTGTACTGGATGCCATGCACAATCTAACTGCAGCAGAGTGTGTGAAAAAAATCAACCTACTAGATGCAGTCAGACTGATGTCTGAGTCTCGGCATTCTGTCACCACTGAGACCATTTTAAATGACTTTCGCAAGGCAGGTTTTCAGCCACTCAATGAGTATAACCCCCAAGTTGACAACCCAGAAGAAACCGTACCACCACCTGGTTTGACCCCTGAAGAATTTGACAAGATCTTCCCAATTGGCCAAGAAGATCTGCAACCACAGGAGGAAGACATTGCTGGTGCCCTGCATGGACTTGTGCCTGAGGAAGCATCCATAGATGAGGATAGCAAGGAATTTGTGGGAGAGCCTGAGGTTGTGGTGACCATGTCAGACATTCAAAATGCTCTGCTCATTCTTAGACGTGTGATGGAGCAGTGGGAGGACCTGATGCCTGACTGGAAGATCATGGCATGGACCAACAAGCACTGGAGAAGATACGCTGAGAAGAAGACATTGCAAACAAAAATCACACAGTTCTTCTGGCAGCCCGAGTCTGAGAAGGGGGATTAACATGGCATGCAAGTCAAACTGTAGCACATTCTTTTAAGTGATTTAATAAAAGTTATATCTTACTTACGGGATGCCTGCACAGCCATCTAAACAGATTCATAAAAGAAATGTAATCACTAATCACTGTGCAATGCTGCGCTGGTACAATACTGTAATGTATGATCCTAACCTTTTCTTTTTTTTACAGGTTGTTAGTTTTATATTTGATTAGTGATTATACAGTACGGACAATGCTTATAGCAAATTAAATGCCTTTACTCATTTAAGTCCACTATAATTGGCATGCACTGTACCACAGGCTGCAGTGGGAAGAAATGTTAAACACAATATTGAACAAAAACCAGACGTGCTTCTGGAAATGGTTATAAATGGCTATAATGATCATAGAGCATTTGTGGCCCACTACATCTCAGAAGACATATGGGTTAGATACAGGACTATTCTGATACTCGCTGTCACTCTCATCCACCGGGCCATGTTAGGTCGGTCTGGTTTTCCACAACTGTGTTGTTGTGTTGCCTTATCCCCAACTTGGAAACTTTACCTTGTTTTGTTTTGTTTGTACTTTATGGGTCCCTCCTGCATTATCAGCCACACTTGTTGAGCTTCTGAGGGTGAGTGGGATAGTGGGGGGGTATTTATTTCTTTATTGTTTTCTTGTTATGTTTATTATTATACAGTATGCCATTTGCTTGTGATGTTATTGTGTCTTGCTTGTTGATATTCTTAAATTTTTTAAAAGTACATTTAATTAAAAAAATATATTCTGATACTCTTTTTGACCCTACAGTGCAAAATTCCTGGCTGAAGGATTTTTTCTTTAATTTTTGTAATATACTGTAGTTATAAGTATCCAAAAAGCAGAAGCAGATATACTAGAATGCAAACCAAATGAGGCCCCAGGACCAGATACAATGCTGTCTGAAATATTTACAGTATGTGCAATGTATCAGAAATGGCAGTTTTTCTGACAGCTTTTTTTAACAAATGTATTTTAGAAGGGAAAATTTTATTTTCATGGAAAGCCTCCGAAATTGTGCCTATTTTTAAGAAAGGCAATAGTTTAGATCCCAGGATGAACAGACATATTAGCCTGATTAATATACATGCACATAATCTTTGCAAAAATAATTCTGGGGAAATTAGAGGACAATCTAAAAGAGGTGGGGGACATACCCCCCTCCAAGTTGGTTTTAGATCTGACCATTCTGCTTTAGATAATTGTGTCATTTTACATCATCAATTAGAAAAATACATCAACCTTAGAAACCAAAATATGCTTGTCATTTTTATAGATTTCAGCATGGCATTTGATTCAATAAATAGAAATACACTATGGATCCTAATGAGTAAGTGGGGTATCTCCCCTGTTCTGATAAATATTATAAGGTCACTTTATACAGATACGTGGGTAAGAGTGGGAGTGGGCCCAGGGGGTCAACTGTCTGACCCCCTTACCAACAAAGACAGAGGTCAGACAAGCTTGTGCCCAGGCACCAACACTCTTAAATTTACATTACTACTTTATTGGCTGCTCTTGAAGAGACAGAGACAGATTCCCTGAAAATTGGTAATACCCATTGCCCAGAATTAGCATATGCAGATGATTTGATATTAATTTCCTTATTATGTCAGGATTACAGAAAAAAGCTTGATATAGTAAATGAAAAGTTTCATACTCTTGATCTAAAAATCAATATGTCAAAGACTAAACCATCACATTTGGTATTATACAACGAAATACCTTTAGTCTATAGATTCAATTGAAGTAGTAAACTCACACTGCTACTTAGGCATAAACATTGTTTGGAACATTGGTTGGAAAAATAACTGAGATAAAATCTTTATTAAAGCAAAAGTAGCAATGCTAGCTTAAAGAAATGTTATCATATACAGTATATGGGGGAAATTCTGTTAGACCTCTCCTAAAAGCAGTTCAGGCCAAATAAAATACATAGATTTTGTATGGATTTGAAATATGTGCCTCACCTCCTATTGAAATCTTAGAGAAACCACTTCTTCAAGTAATGCACTCCGTATTTTGCCTCATGTGCTCCATCCTTGCATGCTTTGTGAAAGCAGAACTGGGTGTTTCTAACTTTCAAGTATTTGCTGACTTCAGAATAATTAACTTCTGGGTCAGACTTAACAGACTCCCAAACAACAGACTTGCAAAAAGTGCTTAAAGTGAAAAAAAACAGGTGGCAAGACTTACATTGTAAGTCATCACAATGGCTAAAATGTGTTTATAAGATTCTTTCACTATACAGTTTAGGGGCTCTGGTATATTACACCAAAAATAATATAAGTTATAAATATAAATCATATATTCAAATAGAATTACAGCCTTTTATTCCAAGAAAGATTTATCTTAAATTGCAAATTCTAAATTCTCCAAAATGAAACAGCAGTAATGATTGCAATCATTACTACAGATACTATCTGAACTTTTTAAAAGAACCAATTGATAAAAAGACACGTACTAGATAAAAAATGGAACAATTTCATTTAAACATTTTATCTGCCAGATCCTCTAAATCTTTAAGCATGGAAGACACGTTTTGCAACTGTATTAAACTGGTAATTGTGGATCTCACTCATGCTACGCTGAAGTGTGCCTGATATAACAAGGCCAGGAAAATTTGGATTGCACCAATCTTAAACTCCCTTCTGCCTGCTGATGATAATATAATTCTCCTAATATTGTTTACAACTGAAGATGAATTTACAATTCTGGAGTATCAAAATGTTTGGTCAGAATTCAGAAAATTAGGAAAAGGATGATTATGAAAGATTCCCCTTCACTGTGACTTGGAGGTTCTTAAATTGTACACACTATACTACCTATTAGACTACTGTTTCAAATATATGCCCTTTCCTAGGATATTTTATATTCTTCGTTAATGCTAATTGAAAATTACAATTTTATTTCTGAAATGTTCTGTTCTTTTGTATGAATTGTAATGATTACCTTTTTAAGATCAAACAACAAAGATTACTACTACTAAGATCTGATTTATAAAAAAAAGTGTCACAACATTGAAAGGTATGACACATATAGTTTGAGATTCACAGTGTTTAGAAGTCAATAAGTGTAACAATGCTACTGATACATGGGGGGAAAATAGTTGCTCTTTACTTGTCTCTCCAAACTCTGATTTTGGATGACAGTCAAGTGACTCACACTGATTAATCACAGTGTAGCACTGACAACCACTTTCAGATTAATTGGTGATTGTGGCAATTTTATGTCAGGCAGGTTGTGGGATTTGTCCATACATATGGGCTAGTCATTGTTATGCACTGTGACGTGATATTGTGTCAGACATGCTCAGTTCACTGCTAACATTTAGATACTTTAAATGGATGAAGACGGCATTCAGTTGTGCTGACTGCAATGGTGACAAGCATGTTGAATGGGGTAAGAGATTCTTTTTTGAAAGCGCACTATATCAGATACATTTAGGATAAACACCTGATTCCTCTTTATATTTTTATAGTTTATCACCAATTATAAAAATGGAAAGTCAATGAAACAAAATAAATAGTAAGAGGCAGAACTTCCACTGAATTCAGGCACACAGTTTGTGCTTGAAGGAAGTATTTAAGTTAAGATAGAATAAAAAATAGTTTTAACAATGTAAGTTTCCATTTCAGGACACAGAATATTGAAAGGAAATACTGATTTGAGGAAACAGTGAAAAATATGATACTACTTTGAAAGGCATATTAATGATATTACTTATAAAGTCGTTTTATAATTAAGAAAAAAAATTTCAATGTGATGTTAAGTTCTGTTTGCCTTGCTGATAGTGGTCTGCCCTGTTAAAAACAGAAAGTAATAAAACCAAACAGCACCACAGGATGTTGCTCCAATAAGTTGGAATGGTGAATGATTTTTAAGTTCATTACATGGAGTATCTGTTGTAATATGTAATTAAAAATGAATGCATTATATTACATTATATAGGAATAAAATGATGATACTGATAGCCATGCCAAAGAGTTTACTTTATAAAAAGATATTAAAAATGTATACTGTATATATATATATATATATATATATATATATATATTATAGGCACAGTAGTGCCACTATAGATTGGGTTGAGTACCCCATTTAAGGTTAAAGTGTGAAATTTTGCAGCTTAATAACTTTGCCACTGTATGACAGATTTGCCTGAAATTTTGGGGGGTTAAACACCCCAGAAATATGTTTCTGAAATTTATGGAAAAAATAGTGTCACAAAGTAGTGTCACACTGCAACACTTTCGTGATTTTTTTTTTTGCAGAAGTATAATGATTTGCGACACTACTTTGCGACACTATGACCAAAATAACAGGAATTGTTTGCCATCCTGCTGCAAAAGAATGGTTTGGTCTTTTGGGATGAAATTTGGAGGGTAGAAAGCCAACATCCCACAGATGTGCCTTTTGTTAGTTTGGTGACAAAATATTAAAGGGATGCAAAGTTATGCTACTCCAAAGTTGATGCTTTTTCCCATAGACTAACATTACGGCGTCCACCGTGCCTTTAGGGGCCCATATCTCAGAAACACTTCGAGATACAGACTTTTCGTAAGAAAAGTGCTTGACCCCCACTGCAGGGGCTAAGTGCAACAGTAGTAAGGAAAGTCATAATTTATATGACATTTAAATTTTTTTTCTTCGTCGTACGAATCCTGAGATATAAGCATTTTAGTATTCCAAGTGCTCATTTTCTGCTCTGAGGCCCATTATTATGCGTACATTCTTTGTATTCACTGTATTTCTTTATGCATCAGTTGGTGAGAAAAAGGGTGTGTGCTTTCGTTACTGTCAGTTAGCATTCCCACTTGCATTTCCGTAACCGTTTGAATTAATGTTCACGTCTACGCCACCATGTGTGTCACCCTTTGCGTTTTCATTTGCATTTGTGTTTATGTTACTGTTACCATTTGTGTTTCCATTGCTGTTTCCATTTGCATTTTGTTTTGCATCACCATGTGCATTGCCATTTGCATTTGCATACGCATTTGCGCATGCTCTTCCATTTGCATTTCCTTTGGCATCATTGTTCCTGTTACCATTAGCATTTGTGTTTCCTATTGTGGTACCATGACCATGCACATTACCATTTGCGTATCCGTACACGCTTGCATTTGCATTTTCATTTCAATTACCGTTCTCGTGCACGCCACCATGTGTGTTACCTTTTGTGTTTTTATTTGCACTTCCGTTTGCGTTACTGTTGACATTTGCATTTCCATTACTGTTTTTGTTTCCATTTCGTTTTGCGTCACCATGTGCATTACTATTTGCATTTGCATACGTGCTTCCATTTGCGTCTTTGGCATTATCATTGCTGTTACTGTTAGCATTTGCATTTCCTATTGTGGTACCATGACCGTGCATGTTACCATTTGTATTTCCATATGTGCTTGGGTTTGCATTTCCATTTGCATTACCATTCCCATGCACGCCACTGTGTGCATTTCCCTTTGTATTTTTGTTTGCGCTTGCTTTTACATTACTGTTAGCATTTGCATTTTCATTACTGTTTTTGTTTGCATTTTGTTTTGCAGCACCATGTGCAATATCATTTGTGTACGAGCTTATGTTTCCGTTTCCTTTGGCATTATCATTGCTATTACCATTAGCACTTGCATTTCCTATTATGGCACTGTGACCATGCACATTACCAGTTGTGTTTCCATACATGCTTGTACTTGCATTTCCATTTGCATTACCATTCCCATCTATGCCACCCTTTGTGTTTTTGTTTGTGCTTGCATTTGCGTTACTGTTAACATTTGCATTTCTATTACTGGTTTTGTTTTTGTTTCATTTTGTGTCACTGTGTGCATTACCATTTGCATTTGTGTACACACTTCCATTTGTATTTCCTTTGGTGTCATCGTTGCTGTTACCATTAGCATTTGCATTTCCTATTGTGATACCATGACCGTGCACATCACCATTTGCATTTCCATACATGCTTGTGTTTGCATTTCTGTTTGCATTACTATTCCCATCTACGTCACCGTGTGCGTTACCCTTTGAATTTTTGTTTGCACTTGCATTTGTGTAACTCTTAACATTTGCTTTTCCATTACTGTTTTTGTTTGCATTTCTTTCGCCACCATGTGCATTTCCATTTATGGACATGCATAATCTCCGCTTGTGTTTCTGTTTCTGTTTTCTTTGGTGTCATTGTTGCTGTTACCTTAAGAGTCTGCATTTCCTATTACGTTACCATGCCTGTGTACATTATGGTTTGTGGTTCCATATGCACTTGCATTTGCATTTCTGTTTAAGTCATATGCAGTATGCCCAAGGAAACTGTGTTGTTCACACAGTGAAGTGATGAAATTAAGTGATTGTAACTTCTTTGGCTATAATAAATGAGAAACTGAATTTTACATGATTGGTAAGCAGCATTTATTTTAAGCCCAGTTCTGAGGAAACCTGCATCATCAGCTAGATAACAACCATTGGCTGCAGTCTGATTTCAATCCACCTCCTTGGTTCACTGCCCTACATGCTTCCAGAGCCTGCTTTTTTCCACTGAAATTAAAACAATGTGCTTGATTTGCATTCTGCAATCAAACATTTTAAAATAAATAAATGCAATTCCAGTCCACCAGTTCAGCAGTAGTGCCACCACTTGCAACACCAATGACCCAGATTCAGAAGTGAATCTGGGCTGTTAGAGGACCAGCTGGCAGAAGAAGACTGAACATCCACAGGACTGCTCTCCTTCTCCAAGAAGGGGGTAGGCAGAGCATGATGCTTGCCTGGCCCCTGGTGGAAACCGTGGGAAAAGCAGGCTGGGCCTAGAAAGTTGGGAAGCATAGATGACATTGGTTTATGTCATGTGGGAGCATGTAGCATGCACTATAAAGTCATTGCATGCCATGCCTCCCCAGGGCAAGAAATGGAAAACTTCCATTGACAGGATGTTGGGGAGTGCCCAAAGCACTGCCTGAACCAGATCTGTCATCTTGGGGGGCTTGAGGAACCCCACCAACTCCACTGGGAGGGCAAGCCCTGGAGGAAGACATCTTGCAAAGTATATTCCAGTGGATGTTGAAGTGACAGGGCTGAGGTGTTCCTCAGAAAGAGGGCCAACAGAGCAGAAGGGATAAAAAAAGAAGAAGAATTCAGAATCCTGCTGGGCATAAAGGCTGCAACACATTATGCCTCTTTTAACCTCACATTTAACCTCATGGCTCCATATGTAGTAGACATGTGCTAAAGCCCCATGCATTGACTACCATTCACATGAAAAAGAGTTGCTTTATAAACACAAACATGGGTGAGGTTAAACATACCATGACAGCAGTGCTAGATTCTTTAGCATGAAGATCACTGGGACCTAGAATCTTCTAACATTAATATTACTGGTAGCCAAAGGCCCTGATTCTCAATGGCTGTTGAATGCCATAGGACACAGGTGCACAGAACACATGGCACATGGAACTCGTGGCATTCCTTGCTGGCACTGGGGATTCTCAGTCCCCTAGCCACCCATGTGCCACATTCCATGGCTGGTCTAATTTTGTAGACCTTTTTTCAGGGTTTGCACCAAATATTTGGCGCTAGCCACTATAATAAAGGTAAAATGTCACCAACACATGCAACCATTTATAATCAGTCACACGGTGTGTCAATGCAGTTAGGGCAGCACAGGGTTTGATGCAGGACTCGTGGAAGCCCTGCATCAACCTATGAGAATTAAGCTCAGAGTCTTTAAAATAACAATTACTGGGTACTAGATTCTTCAACATGAAGATCACTGGGTGCTAAATTAACAAGATGATCACTGGGAGAAAGAGATTTAAAAATGAATATAACTGGATGCCAGTTTCTTTAACATGAAGACCTTTGGACACTAGACTAACATAAAGATCACTGGGAGCTAGATTCTTTAACATAAGGTTCACTGAGTGCTAGATTATTTAACATGAAGATCACTGAGTGCTAGATTCTTTAACATCAAGATCACTGAGTGCTAGATTCTTTAACATGAGGATCACCAGGAGCTAAATTCTATAACATAAAGACTAAAGGGAGCTAGATTCTTTAACATAAATATCACTGTGTGCTAGATTCTTTAAAAAAAGATCACAGGCAGCTAGATTCTTTAACATGAAGATCACCAGGTTCTCAATTCTGTAACATGGAGATTTCTGGGAGTTAGATTATTTAACATGAAGATCACTGAGTGTTACATTTTTTTTAACATAAGATCAATGTATGCTAGATTTTTTACATAAAAAGATTACTGGGTGCTAGATTCTTTAACATGACGATCACTAGGTACTAGATTATTAAAGAGAAGGGTCCGTGGGAGCTAGATTCTTTAAAGGGGACAGGAAATGTGTGCTAATTGGCAGCTGTTTATATAGTTCTTATTCTCAGAAATGATATGCATTCCTCTGAAGTATCCATACTTATCTGTAGCTGAATAAAAAGTGATAGGAAAAACTGTATTTTGCATTGTTTTGTTTTTATGGGCAGCGTTCTGCTATGGTTCTGTTGTTGGAATCAATAATTTGGAGTTTTTACTATGTCATGGTTTGTGTACAGAATGCTAATTATGAGCTGTTGACCTATCAGGATTGTGTTTAGGGTTCTATGCACAAACTGTGACATACAGTAGTTATAACTCCAAATTATTGGTTCTATGAAGAGAACTGTAATAGAACGTTGCCCATAAAAACAAAACAATGCAAAATGCAGTTTTTCTTATCACTTTTTATTTAGGTACAATTAAATATGGATACTTTAGGTGAATGCGCATCATTTTTGATAATAAGTACTTCATAAACAGCAGTCAATTAGAAATGATTTCCTGTCCTCTTTAATATGAAGATGGGATCCATATTCTTTAACATGGAAATCACAGGGAACTAGATTTTTTAACATGAAGATCATTGGGTGCTAGATTAACATGATGATTAATGAGAGCTAGATTGTGCAACATGAAGATCACTGGGCACTAGATTATTTATCATGCAGATCACTAGGTGTTAGATTCTAACATGGATATCACTGGGAGCTAGATTCTTGAACATGAGTATCAGTGTGTGTTAGATTCTTTAACATGAAGATCACTGAGTGCTACGTTCTTTAACATGAAGATCACTGGGTTCTAGATTCTTTGACATGAAGATCACTGAGAGGAGATTCTTTAACATAAGAATCACTGGGTGCTAGATTCTTTAACATGAACATCACTGGATGCTAGAATCTTTAACATGAAGATCACTGGATGCTAGATTCTTTAACATGAACATCACTGGATGCTAGATTCTTTAACATAAAGATCACTGGGTGCTAGATTCTTTAACATGAAGATCATTGGGTGCTAGATTCTTTAACATGAAGATCACTGGATGCGAGATTCTTTAACATGAACATCATTGGGTGCTAGATTCTTTGACATGAAGATCACTGGATGCTAGATTCTTTAACATGAACATCACTGGATGCTAGATTCTTAACATGAAGATGATTGGGTGCTAGATTCTTTAACATGAAGATCACTGGTTGCTTGATTCTGTAACATGAAGATCACTGGGTGCTAGATTTTTTTATCATGAAGTTCACTGGTACTAGATTCTTTAACATGAAGATCACTGGGCCTGAGATAAAAACAGAAGTGGTGGGGATGGAATGTGTGGCCATTCGTGGGGGTCCGGGTGCAGGATGTAGGATTCTCCTGATATACCGCCCTCCTGGGATGGTCGGATAATTCCTACAGGAAGTGGGTGACTTTGTGGTCAGTGAAACACTGGAGTCCTCCAGATGTTTAGTTCTGCGGGACTTCAATGTATGGGCCAATGACGAGTCATCCAGGTTGGGTTACCACTTCCTCCAGTTGATGACATCAATGGGCCCGGCACAAGCAGTTACCACTGTGACCCATCAGGGTGGCCACATGTTGGACCTGGTCTTTTTGCTGGGACTTGAGATTGAGAATCTCAGGACTGATCAGGTCATCTGCTCCGATCATTACTTGGTGGAATTCTTGCTCAGGGCCCCCTCTGAGGTCCCAACCCTGCAGAGATGGTGAGCTACCGCCCTTTGAGGGGAATGACCCCGGAGGGCTTGTTGGCGGTGGAAAACCTATCTAGTGTAGACAGTGCGTGCAGGGGAGGTGTGGATGAGGCAGTTGATGCCTATAACAGGGTAGTGACTGAGGCACTTGACTCCTTTGCACCGGTCCATTTATGATCCAGATCTTCTCACTTGAGGTCCCCATGGTTTGATGGGGAGATCAAGGCATTGAAAATCAAGGGTCAGAGGTTGGAGCAATGCTGGTGGAGGTCCTGGTTGGAGGTGGAAAAACTGGCCCTACGTGCACATTATGGTGTGTTCCAGGGGGCAATCAACCATAAAAAGGCAGTGTTCCTGTCCAGGGAGATTGCTGCTGGGTGAAACCGACCAGCAATGCTTTTTTCGGACTGTGGACAGGCTATTACATCCTTCCTGTCTATAGCCATAAATAGCAGTTTCTGAAGCCTTATGCAATAAGTGTGCCCATTTTTTCTTAGACAGGGTGTCCGCCATCAGGCAGGGAGTTCTGCCAGTGAGCCGTATTACGGCCAACAGTGGTCGCCTGGATTGACAACAAAGCACTCCGCCTGGTTGGGGGGAGTTTAAACCAGTGGAAGTGGCTGATGTCATTGAGGTGATATCAAAGCTGAAGCACACATATTGTGAACTGGATCCAGCGCCGATGCATTTCCTTGTGGGATGTGTCGACGCTGTTGGCCCGGTGTTCGCCTTGATTGTCTGGTGTTCCTTGTCTGAGCGGGTCATCCCAGATGCCTTGAAGTAGGCATTGGTGAGACCCCTTCTGAAGAAGCCATCTTTGGACTCTGACATCAAGGCAAATTATTGACCAGTTTCCAACCTTCCATTTTTGGGAAAGGTTGTGGAGAAGATTGTGGTGCAACAGCTGGGAGATCAACTCATGGCATCTGATATTTATGAGCCACTCCAGTCAGGGTTTTGTGTAGGACACTCAACAGAAACCACATTAGTTCGGGTGCACAATGATCTCCTCAGGGCGAGGGATCGAAGGGAGGGGACAATTCTCATTCTACTTGATCTCTCCTCAGCTTTTGACATGGTGGACCATCAGGTGTTACTCAATTGCCTGAGGGACTTATGTGGACTCACTGGCTCTGTCATTCGCTGGTTTGAGTCCTGTTTGACAAAAAGAAGACAGAGGGTGGTTTGGGGGGATTTTTCCTCATCTTTGAGCCTTCTGTCTTATGGGGTACTTCAGAGTTCGGTGTTGTCACTGATATTGTTTGTTGTGTATATGCTGCCTCTGGGAGAGATCATTAGGAAGTACAGCTTGGGGTTTCATTGTTATGCCAATGATACCCAGCTGTACTTATCCTTTGCCCCTGGAACATCCTATGCTGTGGAAGTATTAAACAACTGTCTGGCAGAGATCAATGACTGGATGGCTTCTAGCTGGTTGCAACTGAACCCTGATAAGACAGAGGTACTGGGGGTGGAATCGAACAGGAGGCATGAGGGGTTGCACTCTGGGACAGATTTTGGACTGGTTCTAGGGTCTGTCCTATTGATTGCTTCCTCTAAGGTGCGTAATCTTGGCATGATATTTGACAGCGGTTTGATGATGGAATACCAAACATCTACCGTTGTCAAGGTGAGGTTTTTCCATCTGAGAAATATCACCAGGATTAGGCATCTGATTCCACCCCTGGACCTCCCCACCTTGGTACATGCACTTGTAACATCTAGGCTTGACTACTGCAATGCGCTCTACCTCAGGGTCTTTCGAGGTACCCTCCGTCTACTGCAGCTGGAGCAGAATGCAGTTGCCAGGTTGCTGACTGGTTTGTCGAAATACTGCCATGTCACTCCGGTGCTGCTGTAACTGCACTGGCTGCCAGGTTGATGGAGGGTATTTTTTAAGGTGGGATTGCTCACTTATAAAACCTTACATGGACTGGGCCCTTGCTACCTGGCACCCGCTGCCGCAATTCATCCCCTCCGGTCCTCTTCGAGGGGCATCCTTGTGATTCACAGGACAAGATTGAAAATGGCCAGTGATTGAGCTTTTCATGTCACCGGCCCTGTTATGCGGAATTCACTTCTGCCATTTGTGAGAGAGGCCCTGTCGGTAGAGGTTTTTAAGGCCAACTTAAGTTTTATTTGTTTAGACAGGCCTTTGCAGATTCTGTATGATATCATTGATATTACTGATACTATTGTTATCAGTCCTGTGTAAACTAAAGTGGGGTGTATTGATATACAGTAATCAAGTGTGTTTTTATATTTGCATTATTAAATTAAATGTTCATATTTTGTACGGCGCCCAGAGCCTTTGGGATTGGGCTCCAGAAAAATTTGATTTGCCTTGCCTTGCCTACCTGAGGACCCACAGGTGATACCGCAGTTGGGAGCTTCTTAGTGGATGAAAGAGCACTGGCTGGACTTTGCGACTGTGTGTGTGCATTGTAGTTCCTCTGAGCTGATGTCCTAGGGATAGGATTGAGGGACAACAGAGAAGGAAACCCAGAAGGCACAACAGGTTAATGGCCTATATAACACACTTTGAACCTTGTGCTTCCCAGCAGTGTCACATGACTAGGGACCTTGCTCTGGTGGGCATCCATACATCACCAGCCCCTCCACATGGATTATGGCGGGGTGACACAATAGGAGAGATGGGGGAAGGTAAAGGGGGTTGTATGTCCCTGTGAGTGGGCCTGCTAAGGCAGCCTGACTGACAAGTGAGGAGGACAGAGAATAAATAAAAAACCAAAACATTCTTTTTCTCTGCTATCACTGATAATTACAGAATGAGTGCTGGTCTCCAGTATTGCAAAACATCAAAATTATCAACAACAACTTTTTTATTGGCTGGGGTGCAGGAAAAGAGGGCAGTAATGAATGGTTATTGCAGCTAAATTACAGAGAAATGCTTTCCACTCAGAACAGATTCCAGTTCAAGGATTTTACAGTAGAAATTAACCAACATGTTATTAATTTAAAAAACCCGATTTTAAGACAGGTATAGTGGTCATCTTTACAATGATGTAATAACTCTGGCAGTGTTATGTGTCTTAGGTGGGCAGAACTCCCAGGAACCCAATCTCTAGATTGAGTATAAATATGCCTGCTTCATAAATATTGTCTCAATATTTTTGGTTGTTGCTATTGTCCTTAGCTTCTAGATATATTTATAAGTTGATTAAGAGCAAGAAACAGAGTAACAGTTATTGACAGTGGCTTGCCAACAACACTCCAAGTATCTTTGAACTGGCTTCTGTTTGCAGGACCTCTATGATTATGGTTTTCTGCTGTATTCTACTACTGCTGGCAGGGACTGATGTCACCTACCAGACTAAAGAGACATCATGTAAACTGCAGAGCCAGAAAATGGAGGCATTCTTCAGGACAGGAGACATCATAATTGGTGGGATCTTCCCGATTCATTTCCAGAATCTGTATTCTGACATTACGTTTACTGAGTATCCTCAGCCACAACATTGCCAAAGGTAAGATTCAGATTTTTTTTCTGATGAAAATTAGTCAATAAATATGCTAATATGCAGGAGAACATGATTATTTAGAGCATTATGCTGGCAGAGAGAAATGCAGATATTTCCTATTATGTATATTTACACCGTACAGTATGTACAATGTCCCTAAACAGCACTATGATTCTGTCAAGTGGATTTTTACTGAAGAGGGAGCTCCAGCAGCATTCTTAGGGCCAGATATTAAAAATTTTGCCCCAGGGCTAAGTTAGCACTGCCTAGAGGGCAAACATAGCCCGGAGCATAAAGCAAGCTATATTCAAAAGGAAATAGCCTAGTGAAAACCAGCTGAATACAGCAAGCAAAGGAAGCCGGGCCAGGAGATCAGGGCAAAAATTGCCCAGGAATAAGACAGCACTGAATATAGCAACAGGGAAGTGCACACTGCAACTGCAGCTCATTAGACTCTGGAGCAAGCCAGTGTTGCAGGTGGAGAACATCATGTGTGATTGCAGAGATGTCTGACATCTACTGTAAACAACAATGTACAGTAAGCCACACACTGCAAAACTGTGTTGTGCTGAAGTAAGGTTTGCCCTGGGCCAACCTGATTTTATTTATTTTTTTATTTATTTAGCTTTTGTTAACCGGGTAAGTGCACTAGCCATAAAATGACTATTTTCAGGCACGACCCAGGAGAGTACAGACATACAGAAACTTAACAGGATAACAATAAGTGCTTTACATACAATGAGTTAAAGAGGAAACAATATATCAGAACATATAAAATAAAGTGCTTTACATATGAGTTAAAGTGGATACAATATATCAGAGACATACAGAGTAAACCATTCATAAGTTCATAGGTGCCTACCTATGCAATGAATAGAGAGGACCTTGGACAAAAAATTATCAGGTGACATATCATATGAGCAGAACAAGGTACACAAAAACAAAAACAGGTAATACAAAAGGAAGAAATAACCACTGAGAGCAGGGGGTGTCATTAAGGAAAAGGTCGGTAAGTGAGGAAAGGGGATCAAGCCATTAAATTAGATTATATGAGTGTATGTAAGTGTAAGGGTTATGCCTGCAGTGCAAGATTGTATATGGGCAGGGAAAGGGAGCCGGGACAGGCTGTGGCAGTAAGAGGGTTACATAGAGGTGAGGAAATAATATTGTATGGCCAGAGACATCAGTCATTAGGTAGGGTGAAAGCAGTAACAGGTATCAGCAATCAGCAGATACTAGTGCAGTGTTCTCTTAAAGCATGTGTGGGAGCTAGAAAGTCTAATGTTGAGGGGAAGGGAATTCCACAGCTGTGGATCCGCATGCTCAAATGCAACAGTTCCTTTCCTGGTGCGGCACCTCGGCAAATTCAGAAAGGATTTATCTGCTGAACGTAGACCATGAAGTGTGCACAGAGGAACAAGCATAGCTGCAAGACACCTAGGGGTTTGATTTCGAATTATCAAATCAGTAAGAGAGCCAAGGTAGTATTTTCTACTAGCTAACACAGACAGCCAACTAAGATCATTATAAAGCTAACAGTGGTGTTTAAGCTGAGGAGCAAAGGAGGCATAGCGACATAAGTTGTTATACGTAAGATCCCATCTGAGTAGGTCAGTTTTATTAGCAGCCCCAAATAAGACAGCCACATAGGTTAGGGTGGGGAGCAGAATCCACCTCGCAATGGCCATTTTAGCTGATGGCATGAGCATATAACTAGTCTTATATGCAACACCCAGTTTGGAGTTGACAACTCTGCAAACAGACTGTACATGAAGATTAAGATCAAGAGATTGATCTAGCAGGATGCCCAGGTACTTGAAAGAGGTCACACATTCCAGTAACTGACCTTCTAAGTCCTGCACTGTCAGTGCTGTTGTGCAAGCACGGAGCTTTGGGGCCGATCCAAGCAGCATGGCTTTAGTTTTGCTAGTGTTGACAGCCAGTTTGTGGTCATATAGCCAGTTTTGGATATTGTTAAAGTCAGAGGGAAGGGTTGTGTTGATAGTGTCTATATTAGTAGAACTTGTATAGATGACAAGATCATCAGCATATAGAATAGCAGAGCAGGATTTTAGAGCAGCTCCAATGTTATTTATATAAAGATAGAATAGGAGGGGCCCTAGGATGGAGCCCTGAGGTACACCAATGTTAATGGTGGTACTGTTCAATAGAGAGGAATTAAAGTTCACCACTTGAGTTCCATTTGTCAGGTAGCTGTCATACCAGTCAACAACAGAGGAGGAGAAATGCAGGTGTCGAAGCAAGGAGAGAAGCAAAGTGTGATCAATGAGGTCAAAAGCCTTTGTGAAGTCAATAAAGACAGCCCCAGTCAAATTGCCAGTACCCATTTTTGAAAGAGTGTCTGTGGTGAATTTAAGGAGTGCAGTCATTGTGCTATGTCCTTTCCTGAGGTCATGTTGGGTATCCGAGAGCAGGCTGTGCTTAAGTAGATAGTCAGTTGTCTGAATTGTGACAATTTTCTCCAGGATTTTGCTCAGTACCGAGAGTATGGCAATTGTTCTGTAGTTCATGACAACCTTAGGATCCCCTTTTTTAAGTAAAGGTGTGATCTGAGCAGCTTTCCAGAGGTCAGGGACCACTCCACCTGAAAGTGATAACGTATAAATTTTGGCCAGCTGTAATGCAATAAGGGGAGCTGTAAGTTTCAAGAGGCAGGGTTCAAGAGAATCTGAGCCAGAGCTGGTATGATCATAGATGGACCTCAGGAGCTTCAGGACTTCCTTTCTAGACATAGCCTTAAAATAGAATGGAGGAATATGAGGAGGCACAGGGGACAACACTTCCAACTTATCCAGACAGGTTCCTGATGAGGAGTGGGAAGACACTGCAGTGGGATCAAAGGAAGAGGTATATTGGGAGAGATCAGAGAAATACAGGTTGAAGAATTAGCTATGGTTTGTTAGTCATTGCAATGCATATCATTTATCAGCATATCACCAGGGGTAGTTGACTGTGAGGATCCTAGGAAGGATTTGATGTGTGACCAGAATTTTCTAGGATCATTGGCCACGTTAATCAGTAGGTCTTTACAGTACTTGCTCTTAGCAGCTCTGACTTGACTTTTAGATGAATTGCGTAGCATACGGTAAGCGTTGAAATCTGTTTGCTGGTCTGATGTTTTGTAGCACTTCCAGAGTTTATCTCTAAGGTGCAAACTTTTGAGCAAGTCTTTGTTTAGCCATCTTGTTTGTTTACCCCTCACTCTCCAGGTGATCTTTGGGCATGTTTACATTGAACTGTATGGAATTTAATGATGAAGAAGTTAAGAGCATCCTGAGAACAGTGTGATAGATAGATCTCTGACCTATCAATTCTGGAGACGTCATACAGAAACACCTCTTGGTCTAGGTGAGCAAAGTTTGTGAGAGCGATGAGACATGGTGGAGGAAATGGAGGTGCCCCCAAGGACAGGATGCAGAAAGTAGGAGAGTGGTCAGTTAAGGCATCAGCAAGAGTACCAGCAGCTGAGATGTGTTCTATCCGGTTTACCAGCACCCAGTCCAATAGTGTGCCTAGTGGTGATGAAGACAGACTTCTAGTCGGCACTGTTGCCATCAGATGCAGGTTGTAGCTATGAGTCAGAGATTGAAGGGAACTGAGAGCTGCCCCAAGCCAGTTTAAGTTTAGGTCTTCTAAGATGACAACCTCATTATGATTAAGATTCTGAGAGGTATTTTCCAACAGGTACTCTAGACCCACAATCCCTCCCGCTGGGGGGTTATATGTACAGATAACATGCAGTTTCTTGGCTCCCAATGCAAGGGCAGCATGCAAGTATTCACATATCGATTGAGCATCCGGGATAGTGAGAAGAGAGACAGTCAGATTATTTTTGTAGTACAGAGCAACTCCACCACCAAGTTTGTTCGATATCCTATCCCTTCGAATAATAGAGTAATTTGGCAGGGAGCAGAGGGAGTCAGTAACCGATGGCTTTAGCCAGGTCTCAGTGAGACAGAGGATATCAGGAGTATACAGTATGATCCATGACTCCAGTTCCATGAAGTGACACATCAAACTTCTTATATTCAAGTGTGCAATTAACAGCCCATGTTTGGACATACTATGTATGTCATCTGCTGAGAAGTAAGCATCTAGTGGCCTAGGATTTGTCTCTATATCCCCAGATAGCAGAATGGCAATGATGACAAGGAACCACAACCCCATGTTTAGAAAAGGATGGGATAATGCAGACTTGTTCCATAGTTTCCTAAACATATAGAGAGAACGGTAGGGAAAGCCCTTTTGGTAGAGAAGAAGATTAGTTTGTAGTAACCTCGTATTATAAACAATAAGGTTGGAGAAAGTAAAATCGTAGTGCTCGGTCCTAGATTTATTTGAACCATCCTCATTCCATAAGGATAGTGTCATTCTGTCAAGGCAAAGTAGGACAAGAAAAGTTATGAGGGCAACCCCCAGACAGCTGTTTGACATGGTGTGACTGTTGGTACAACATTGGTTCAACTCATGACAGAGGTCATCCAGGGTCACAGCTAGGCAGGGATAGACAAGAGGCTTTAGCAGAGTGCTAACACATTAGCCCAGTGCAAACTGGTTAGCCCAGGGCAAACGTGAGCTATATTCAAAGCTCCCATGCAAATGAGCCTACTTAGGTAATCTGTGGGCAAACAGGCACAGTTGCATCTCATTATGTGCTGCTTAGCATACAATACCATGCAGTTAGCCCAGTGCTATGGCATGGAGCACACAGCACCACCTATTGGTTGGAATGGAAGTACAGGCAGGTCACTGCAGGTAAAGGCATGCCCACAGCATCCCCTGTTGGTCAGAATAGAAGTACAGGCTGAGCATACATACCTCACAACCCCTTGCCTCCTGAGAAGGGACAAGGCTTCAAAGGATCAGGGATAAAGACCCATAATCAGGGACACAGTTAAAGAGGTTGCACTCAGAATGCTTATAGAATAAGGGGATATGTGTTAGGAGGCAGTTTCAGAAACAGAACCAGTCTATAACAGTCAGTATGACATGAATGTGTGAGGTTAATCCCCACTGTTCTGTCACAGTAACACATATTCTGTGAGGGACAGAGGAACAATAGGAGGTTAAATCAGGGACCACCCTGAATAGTAGGGACAGTCAGAAGGTATGAGTGCATACAACACACCCATGCATATGTGTGCTTGATACACACAAGTGACCCTGGTAGTCTAGTGGACCTCTCACCCCCAAGCATGACTCCCGACCCCTGTTCCACCATATAACATTATTTTTCTCTGGTAGTCTAGTGCATACCTCTCAACTGTCCCTGATTTTCAGGGAGGTCCCTGATTTTGCCTCAAAATTGTACTCTTTCCCTCCTAAATATTGTGTTTCCATGACCAAGCAGTGGGAGTTGGAAGTACAAATAATGTCAAATATTAAAGTTGAAGAGGTGTTCTTCATTAGAAAATGCATTTTGCACTAAGCCCCATATTCTACCAGCTTCCTGAGTGGATATCATCAAGTTTCAAGATGTGTCCCTGAGTTTGGACCTTAGTCCCTGATTATTTTAACCCTTGTCCCTGATTTATGAGGCAGAAGGTTGAGAGGTATGCTCTAGTGCCCCCCTCACCCCTAAAGCATGATCCCCAACCCCCATAGCCACCGTAATTACAGAATTTCCCTGGTGTTCTAGTGGTCCCCCCACTCCCCAAGCACGATCCCATACCCTCATAGCTGGGGTAATTCAAGTATTTCCCTGGTGTTCTAGTGGTCTCCCTGCCCCCCAGCATGACTCCCAACTCCCAGAGCCATGGTGAAATACATATTTTCCCTGGTAGTCCAGTGGTCCCCCCAACCCCAGCAGGATTCCCAACCCCTGTTCTGTAATACAAATGTATTTCCCTGGTAGTCTAGTGGTCCCCACACCCAGCAGTGACACCTCTGCTCATCCAAAGAAAACTCCACAAACAGAGCCAGTGACTGGCTCAGCGCTCCTCTCACCACCATGGCTGACCACCGACTGAGGTACAAATGTTTGTACCTCAGTTGGCAGCCAGCCGTGGTGGTGAGAGGTGGGCTGAGCTGGTCGCCAACTCTGTTTGTGGAGTTTTCTTTGGATGAGCGGAGGCGTCACTGGTGGGTGGGGGAACCACTAGACTAGCAGGGAAATACATTTATATTGTAGAACGTGGGTCAGGAATCCTGCTGGGGTGGGAGGACCACTGGACTACCAGGGAATATTATTAAATTCACCATGGCTCCAGATGTCAGGAGTTATGCTGGAGGGTGAAGGGACCACTGGACTACCAGGGACAATTAATTATTACATCATGGGTTGAGGGTCAGGAGTTGTGCAAGGGGACTGCTGGACTACCAAGGAACATTAAGTATTTCACCATGGCTCCGAGGGTCCATGATGTGTGTGTGTGTGTGGGGGGAGCACTGCTCCATTACCACTGACTTTTTTTCAGTGATAATTAGCACAGCGCTACAGGTCACACTAATGCCTGTAGCGCAGCACTATACCTTTGAATGTGCCACACTGCTGACATTCATGGGTGCTCCCCAACCCCACCCGTGCATACTATTATTTTTTTGCCTCGACACTACCACACAGTACCACCACTAATGGGGTTGCAGTCTGGTACAAATCCAGTGCTATTCCATTGCTACGGATTTGTGCCAGGTGCAAAGCTTTGAATATCTGGCCTTCAGTGTGTTTCTATGTTTCAGACTGAGTTGTACATACATTAAAAAACTAAAGCAATAATACTTTGACTTCAACTTTATTGAAAAATAGGAAGGGAAAGTTTTTAAGTGCCATTGATGCCGAAGAATAAGTGACATGAAAAAGATGACTACATATGTATTTTGGGGGGTCACCCACAATAGGACCAAAACAATTGCACTGAGGAAAATAGCCATGCAAGTAATAGCCTGAAAGTAAACAGTGTGGCAGAGAATTCAGCCTGGGGAAAGAGAGAGACAGAAACACTGGCCATAAAGGACATGCTCCCACAAGTCAGAGAGAGCAGACAGCCATCAGGGAACCTCCACTTGCCCCTCAGGAATCAGTCCCCACGTCCATATGTGCTATACAACTCTATCTCCCCAAGAACAGTGGGAAAGTTGAGACCTAATGGCATGGGAGCAGGAGTGGACATGGGTCACACAACACCCAGTCACAGCTGACACTTGCACCACACATCCACCCTTCCCCAGACCCACTTACCCATCAGCACAGCCACACTTGCACACACTCCAAATACCCACTCACCCACATTGCATTTGCCATCATGCATTACGCTCACATCATCCTGCATTCATTCCTCTCCTCTATTCTCAGGCTACTTATTTTGATCATGCAGTAAGCTAGGAAAGTATTGGGAGCAGGCAGTGATAGGGAAATAGAGCTGCAGGTGGCACTCAGTGACCCAGAGTTGGGCTATTTTGTTGGGGGGTAGGGGACCACAGAGCCATCAGAGCAGTGCAGTACAGGGAAGTAGGGAGGAGTGAACTACTGGACCACTCAGGAATCAGGAACATAATGGGCTGAGCAGGGATGGGGAGGGGAGACACATTGAAGTCAGATGGTTGTGTGCATGAGCAACTAGAGGATGAAAGCACCCAAAGGGCGTGCAAAGAGATAATTGGTGCAATCACAACTGAGAGCCACAACTTGAAATATGTACTAAAAGTTTTGTTAATATATTCAAATCCAACAACATTTTAAGAATTGCCCATTTCAAATTTCAGAGCCTTCTTTTAAAATGGGATACATGTGAGGCATTGGTGAAATTATTCAATTTTGATCTAACTGTTCTTTCAGACACTTAAATAAATGATAGGATAGATAATCAGGAAATGTTATAATAAGGTTATTCTATATTTAGGCAGGACTGGCGTGGGCAAAGAGTGGGTGATTCCATGATTTATGTTGCAACTAAATATAAAGTCCAAGAGCTTCATCTTTTTCCCCAAGTCTCACTGGCTGTGATTTAACAACTGTGGACATCTTGTTGAGATCTGAAAAACATATTACAATAAACTCACTTGATATTCCACCAGGATTAAATGAGAAAGGCCTGGAGATGGTAGCCAGTGCTAAAAGTAAACTTCCCATCGATACAGAGTGGATAGCATTCAGTGGTTTTAAACTTAATTGGGGAGAGGAAAAGACTAATGGTGACAAGGATCCTTTTTTAGAGCTAGATGTACAGCAATTGATCACAGATATCACTGGATATAATGATGACTCAGGAAACAGCACCACACTAGATTGAGTAGTGGTCACACATCCCTCTAAGGTTATTAGGCTTGGAAAATTGCCTGATTCTATCAATGGCTATTGCCCAATCTAGTGTGAGTAGACTGCTAAAAGTGTTGGTAGTCCACCATTATATATTAACATGAGGAATATTAAATGTCTTAATTCCCAGATTCTGGCCACTGCGTTCATGGAGGTTGCTTGGTCCTTCTTTGAATCAACCAATGATTTTGATGGGTTACTGGAAATGCTTTGCCAATTATCTGTCAAAATTATTGACAAAATTGCCCCAATGAGAAGAGTGCAGACAAGGGAAAAAATCGGTAACTCCTGACATTATTAATGTAATGAAGTAAAAGACTAACCCGTGGAAAAAGCATAAGGTCTTAAGAGACCCTGTGACCTTAAAAGACTACAGTAGGTTACATAATAAATGTAAATCGACAAAATAAGATTCTTTTTTTTGTAAATCCAAACAGCTTAATGATTTGGGGGAATCCTAGGAACATTTATCAGTCCTCAAATTCCCTACTATGCAGGCAAATCAAAAAATATGTTATCACCTCACAAAATGGAACTGAACTTGTTACCGAACAAAGTAACGTAGCGACAACTATTCAGTGAGTACCTTGGAGACCTCAAGAAGTTTGGGGCCCTATCTTGTGGAGAGGTACCTTTAATTGGAATGGAAACTCCTGCTGAAACAAATTTACCAACATTTTATTTTCGTAGTGTTATGCTTGAACTGGTTCAGGATTATGTTTTTAAATACAATCCTCATCCTAATATTGGCTGCGATAATGTTGATTTTTAGAGTGCTGAAACTGGCTATCTCTGAATGGTGCCCCTCATCTGTTTTTAATTATTCCATTGTGTTATGGGGTTTTCTTTTATATAATTTAAGTATGTTATATAGTGAACGACTGCAGTAATTGTTTGTGCCTACAGATGTTGCTGTCTAGGAAACCAGATTTTACTGTACTGATACGTCTAATAAAATAAGTATAAAAAAAGTGTTATGGGTTTTTCCCTAAATTATGGAAATTAGCATTTATTAAGCCTATACATAAAACAGGCAAAAAAATATATAGGTTCTATATACCCATTTCACTGTAGGCCCCTCTCTCAAAGATTCTTAAAAGATTCATATTTGAACAAGTCCTTGAGATATTTGCAGCAATATGTGATATTTATTTATTTATTGAATTTTGATGACCGGATTGGCCCACTGGGCCCCGAAGGTTCCTTTTTCAGGGGTGACCCCTGAAATTAACTAATGTGATATTAACTAATGCTCAACACAGGATTCACCAGTGGGTTATCTTGTACCACCTATTTAATAAATTTCTATAATTCTTTCAGTAACAGGCTTAATTCCAATACACCCTTCGATGTAATCATACTAGACTTTGCAAAAGCATTTGACAATGTTCTGGAGTCGGAGTTGATCTGGAAATTATATCAAATGGGTCTAAACTGGCATCTGACCAGATGGATCAGTAACTGGTTAAAGGACATGAGACAATGTGTTAATGGAGTCTTGTCAAGAATGGGCATCGTTAGCAGAGGAGTACATCAAGGCTCAGTCCTGAGACCAGTGTTATTACATTTATTTATCTACAATTTAAACATCAATGTCTCAAACTCTTTATATAAAATTGTTGGTTTCACCAAACTCGGAGGTGAAGTGTCTATTTACAGCAAATACGTCTCCCTGGCATCTGATCTAAAATCAATTGAGCTTTGGGCTAAAGCAAATAAGATGACCTTTAGCCATGACAAATGTGTGGTTTTGCATTTTGGTAGTTCCAGTCCACATACACTTAGACACATGCATTTAAAAAGATGCAGATAGTCTTTTATTCAAAATTCAGCATACCCTCACAGCAAAAACACATAACCAAAAGTGCTCAACATTTCACACAGACACATGTGCACTTTGTCAAGAGAATAAAGTGCCATGCATCATTCAGTCTTATATAGTGGCCCCATAAGGTGCTACTGATTGCAATAGTTAATTATAGACCCTTATTCATTGATTTCCTGTGACACACTACTTCACATTACCTTACAAACCTAACTCTACAGATTACTTTATCTTTATAAACATCTTTATAAAAATTCTTATATATAGGCAGCCAAATATCTGTGTAAATAAGGCCTTTCTCATCACTAACAGCAACCACTTTATTGACGCATTTTCATTGCTCATATAACTTTAATTGCATTATCATTCAGCAGGCAAAGAAATTCTAAAGCTAATCCAATTATTAGAATTAATATGAAGATGCAATCCAACCAGGGTTAATTGACAAATGATGCTGCAGCTCAATTTTATCATTCAAGCCTGGCGAATGAAGTGCCTGTAATTTAAAAATCCAGTAATTTTCTTTACACACCAAAATGTTGTTTAAATCTTCCCCTTGGGGTCTCAATTTGACTTTGTCAATACCTGTAAACAGCCAACTATGTAAGGTTGGGTTAGATCTAGAGCAGGAATGCTGGGCAATAGCATATTCCAAATTCTTATTGGCGACTGCCCTAACATGTTCACCCACTCTTTCCTTCAATTTTCTTTTAGTACTGCTACCGTAATATGCTCCACATTGACAGTACACCAGGTAAATAACAAAGCAAGAATCACAATTAATAAATTCCTGAATATAGATCTCACTTCCATCTGTTGGATTTTTTAAATGTTCACCAGTGTGCATGTGTTTACAATATTTGCATCTTTGGCATTTATAACTGCCTAATGGCAACGATGGCAACCAGTTCTTAACTCATGTGGTCCCTATCTTCACGCTGTCTTCTTGTGTGGAATAAAGATCAGTACATTTCCATTTACAAATGTAATAATGACAACTGCTTTTTGATCTGGCAAGGCACAGAGAGCGAATTAATATCATTTGTGGACTATTTGGAGTCTACAAATCAAAATTTGAGATTTGCTGTAAATTCTAGTTATGCCAGTATACCTTTCTTAGATGAAAAAGTAACAACATATCCTGATAATGGGCTCAGCACTACGCTGTTCTGCAAACAGACGGACAAGAATCCAATGCTTTTGGCTAGTTCTTGTCATCCTAGACATATTGTGAAATCCATACCTAGGGGACAGTTTATACGAGCATGAAGGAACTGTTCCACGGTAGCAGGGTTTGAACATTGAGCGGATGATATGGAGAAAAGGTTTCTGCAATGAGGTTATGGTGCTAGTGATGTATTGCTGGCCAGGGAACATGCTACTATGCTTCCCAGGCAGCAACTATTGGCAGAAGAAGATGTGCATACATCCTTTTCTAGCACAAGCCCATAGAGGGATGAGAGACTTAATTTTGTAACTGCATACTCTATTCAGGCCAAAAAAATTTAAATGACTTTGAGACAAAATTGCCATATTTTGCAAAATGAGACTAAGACAGCATCTTATGTTAAAGATTTTCCTCCGATGGTTTGCGGAAAACCTCGGAATTTGGGTGACAAATTAAAAAGTAGCTATCAGTCGAAGTACAGTCAGAAAGGATTGAATGAATCTCAGAGTAAGAATGCAGTTGCTGAAATTATTCCATGTCTTTATTCTACCCCCCTCTTTATTCCACACAAGAAAACAGCATGAAGATAGGGACCACATGAGTTGAGAACTGGTTGCCATCATTGCCATTAGGCAGTTATAAATGCCAAATATGCAAATATTGTAAACACATGCATACTGGCAAAAGTTTTAAAAATCCAGTAGATGGAAGTGAGATCTATATTCGGAAATTTATTAATTGGGATTCTTGCTTTGTTATTTACCTGGCACACTGTCAATGTGGGACATATTACATTGGGCAAACTAAAAGAAAATTGAATGAAAGAGTGGGTGAGCATGTTAGGGCAGTCACCAATAAGAATTTGGAATATGCTACTGCCCAGTATTCCCGCTCTAGGTCTGACCCAATGTTATATAGTTGAATGTTTACAGGTATTGACAAAGTCAAATTGGGACCCCTAGGGGGAGATTTAAATAACATTTTGGTGTGTAAAGAAAATTACTGGATTTTTAAATTACAGGCATTTCATTCGCCAGGATTGAATGATAAAATTGAGCTGCAGCATCATTTGTACATTAAATATAGTTGGCTTGCAGCTTAATATTAATTCTAGTAGTTGGATTAGCTTTAGAATTTCTTTTCCTGCTGAATGATAATGCAATTATAGTTATATGAGCAATGAATATGCCTCAATAAAGTGGTTGCTGTTAGTGATGAGAAAAGCCTTATCTGCACAGATATTTGGCTGTTCATATACAAGCATTTTTATAAAGATGTTAAATAAAGATAAAGCAATTTGCAGAGTTATGTATATAAGGTAATGTGAAGTAGTGTGTCACAGGAAATCAATGAATAAGGGTCTATAATTAACTATTGAAATCAATAGCACCTTATGGGGGCACTATATAAAGAATGAATGATATATAGCGCTTCATTTTCTTGACAAAGCACAGATGTGTTTGCGTGAAACGTTGAGCACTTTAGTCTATGTGTTTTTGCTGTGAGAGTATGCTGAATTTTGAATGAAAGACTATCTGCATCTTTTTAAATGCATCTGTCTAAGTGTAAGTGTATGCCAACATTTATGTTCTTCTCTTTGAATTAGTGCTTTGTGCACCACATACCGAGTAACTGTTCTGTTTTTCATCTCATTTGTTCTAAAGCAGTTTACAGAGAAAGAGATCTGGCCATTATATTTAATAACAAATTATCCTCTGTTGATCACTGCTCAAAAATTACCCATGCTGCCAACAGAATTTTGACTTGTGTTAAGCAGTAATTTGTAAATAAAAGAGCTTCTTGTATTCTGCCCTTGTATAGGTCATATATTAGACCATATCTGGATTCAGGATCTCTTTTGGGAGCCCTTACCTGAGATTTGACATTGACTTGGTGGAAAGGGTACAGTGTAGAACTACCGAAATTATATCAAATTTAAAACATCTTAGTTATCAGGAGAGACTGGCAGTAACAGGGCTAATCAGCCTTGAGGGTAGAAGAAATAGGGGTGACCTCTTGCTCATTTTTAAAATCTTGCACAACCTAAATCTTAGTGCACAATGTTCTTTAGCTTTCAACCACCGTATCCCCAGTCTGAAGTTTCACAATAAGCAACTAGTGATGCCCAAAGCAAACACAGCCAAGAGAAATAATTATTTCACCGTTGAGAGAAGTATGGAACAAACTTCCCCAATACATTGCAGGCTGTGATAACTTTGAAACATTCAAACTAAGATTGGACAAGTACTTCAGCTTGGCTCCTGGCATGGGTTAATTCACCCACATGGTGTGGGAGACATTCCAGATGGGAAATTGCCTGCTTATGTCTACCAAAATCAAGAGTAATACCGAGAGATTTAGATCTGTGCATAGCACAGGAACAGCCTCAGTGAGGTTCACAAGCTGCATGCACAGTATCACTGATAAAGGCCACAGTGTTGCAATTGTATTTGTTGACCTCATCAGGGCTTTTGACCTTGTTCATCACAGTTTGTTATTAAACTCCTTGCTAGAATGTAATTTTTCAACTGATGTTATAAAGTGGTTTTCCAACTACTTAACAGGACTCAAAAAAATTCCATAGCAGGAGTTGTCAGATTCTCATATGATTCAATGTGGGATGCCTGAGAGCTCAGTTTTGGGTCCTCTTTCTTTTTTCCTTATTTTTGAATTTTGCACCTTAGTCATGTGAGAAACCCAAGCTCATCTTCTATGCAGATTATGTGGTTACTTTTAGTACAGAGCCAATTTTGATGGATGTACTATGTTTTATATAGAATGATTTTGTCTTATTTTAAGGCTGGCTACTGTCTAAAAAATGCCATTGAATACTAAAAAACATAGGCAATAATTTTTATAGGTCCTAGAAGAGACAGAATTGTTGAATCTCCAGTAGTTGATCTCAAGGGAGAACGTGTAGAAATTATTGAACGTTTTAAATATCTTGGGATAATTGTGGATAGCAATCTCATTTTTAAATCCCATGTGAAATATGTTACTGGGCTGATCCATCAGAGATTGGGGTTCCTTTTCAGAATTTACAATGTTTTGGTTCTGGAATATCACAGACTATTAGGCCATAGTTTACTACTTAGTAACTGGACTATGGGCTTACAGTCTACACTGCAACTAATGATAGAATTGTGCCTTAACTATGGGTAATTTACAGCAATGTGCTCCATTTCATTACTAATCTTGCAAGGAAAATTTACCTTTGCACTCCATACAAGACTGAAGGCTGTCTTACTCTGAAAAACAGATGCCGTCTAAAGATAGTAATAGGCTTCACAAAGGAATGATTGGACAGCTTCCGCAAGCAGTTACTTTATTATTCCATAGGGTCATCAGTGCTTAGGGTACGAGACAACAAAGTAAATTTGTTTTTAAAATTCCTCTTTCTAAAACGACTTTTGGTCAAAACCCTCTATTTTTCAAAGGCCCTACTTTCTACAGTTGGTTACCAGGTGAAATTGTTATATGTCCAAACATTAAAGCCTTTAAAGTCAAACTCAAAAAATGGGTTCCTGAGAAAAATGAATACTTTTGTAATTAAAGGTTCTGTATACGATTTTTGTCAATTTATTGTATTTTTAGATATGTTTAATAACTGTTTGTTACTGTATTGATTGAGTTTTCTGTGTTTACTGTATGAACTTGTCACTTAATGAAAATGGGCATTATTCCTCATTGACAGTTGACTGTGTTATATGTATAATATGAGTTTTTTATCACCTGCTCTCCTGCTCTGACAGGGGTAGTAAAGATGGGTCTTATTGGTGCTGCGGTCCATCTTTGAGTCACTTTTTTGGGTGTGAAAATAAAAATCAGCAGCTATGCTGCAGTGGAAGGATTTTTTTCAGATTCAGTATATATAAAACAGTTTCTCATATACAATACATTAAAAACAATAAGTCCAAAACATAAAATTTGACTCGGCTATAAATACACCAAGAATATTAAAACATTTTTAAAACATAAAAAAAAAATATGCAGAATAAATATGGCTCTCAGTGTCACAGAAATAAATACATTTCAGCAGATGTCACTTTGACTCAGTATCATATAACGATGCAATTGCTGGCCATATGGGAGGGAGCCATTTGGACCTTACTGTAGCTTCTCTGTTAAAATTCAGTCAAAAGTTAAATTCATTATATTTTGCACAAAAAGTTAATTAGGTTTGCATTTACAGAACTTCTGACTATGAGCATTAGTAGACCATGGGCCACATTTTCAAAAGGTTAGCTTAGCACAAACTGGGTTTGTGCCATGCTAACTGGGAATATTGCCAGCTGTTGGGGGCATGCCCATATACAAAGGGCACACATGCATGGCTCACTCCCGACAGTGCCACTGTACAAACTATTATGCTGCACCTATGCAAATGAGGGTTTCTCCATGCATATAATATTGAAAGTTTTCAGAAGTGCTAAACAGCCACCAGCAGCAACAATATTTAATGCTTCTGAAATAGCCTGAAACAGTACACCAAGGGGGTTCACCCTTCTGTGCACTGTCAAGGACTGGGTACATTGGTCGATCAGCATTCCCTCCCATGCCCCAGTCCCTGCCCATGTCATACAACACAATACATTGATAGTTCAGTGTCCCTCCCCAGCCCCAATCCCTGTCCCCATAGTGTAAAATAAAGTCATTGACAGTTCAGTGCCCCACCCGAACCCAAATCCCTGTCCCTAAATAGATGCATAGTATCATACATGTTCCAGGGTTCCCCATTCCCCAATCCCTGCCCCTCCCATGCAGTAAAATCCCTGGTGTTCCTGCGGTTCCTCCCCTTTCCTCCAATCACAGTTCCTGTTATAAATCAACCCATTCCCCAGTGGCCCAGTGGTCACCACTTTCCTGTCCTCTGATGGCAGTCCCCGGTATAAATACACCCATTCCCTGGTGGTCAGGTGCTCGTTTTCCACCCCCACATTTTCCAATTGTCATCTTCTGCAAACAACAAGACCCTGGCATTCTAGGGCCCCCCATCCTGGTAGAGAAACCAGTTCTGGATCAACACCAAGAAGGTTGTGCCCATGACCTTTAGCACCAGCCAGAAACTGGACAGGCACTCATCCTTCCCTATTTTCTCCACAATGGATGACACCCCTCTGAAGGCTGTCCCTGCCTTCAAGTACCTTGGTGAGAGGTTTGATAGCAAACTAGACTTCTCTGCTCACAGATGCCATCCATACCAAACTTCACCCTAAACTCAGTGCCCTGTACCACAATTAGAACTGCTTCTCTTTCTAGGTCTGCCATGAGCTTGTAGCCAGAATGGTTCGACTGGTCTTGGACTACACAGATGTGGTCAATGCACCACCCCTTCTTCCTCCCCTCCCAGGCTGGATACCCTCTGCAATGTCTTTTGTCATTCTGCTACCAACTCTCCTCCCTGCACCCATTACTGTTCCCAAAATTCCTCCTCTCCATCCTCCCACTGCCGTTTTGTCACCATTTCCCCTATGCCTCCCTCACTGCAAAATATTGGTTTGAGTCCCTTCCAGCCTACCTTCCCTCATTCATCTCTCCTGTCCCATCCACTTCTTACCCTGCTCCAGGGGTTCCAATCACTGCATTACACAATACTGTTGTTTTACAGGAAGTAGCCAAAGTAATGCTGCCCATGTAACCACCATTTGTTGTACTGTAATCTTTATTCTCTCTTTATTCCCTGCCCCATCCCCTGGGTCGAACCTGTAAAAGAGCCTCAGCTCAGTGTGCCTTTCCTGGTTATCAGTTTTTAAATAAATAAATATCTTTCGGTCCTTTCCCAAACAGGCATGGTTTTTGGGAAGATATCTCTTCAAGTACTAAAACCATCTTTTCCTTGAATGTAGATTTGGAAATTAAACATGTAGTCCTGAGGCAACTATCCAAGAGTATAAAGGGTAGACTGGTTAAAAGACTGTACAATATAAGCATACAGTAGCTACTGCATGTAAATGAATCACTGTTAAATGGCTTACATCTGATTTCCCTTTCAAATCTGAATGGATTGTGAAATGTAAAGAAATTCAAAGCACGACATTAATAACAACCTGGTGACATCATAAACAGAGAAATGTTGAAATATATGACTCCCCTTTACAAGCTATTTGGAGCACATGGAGGGTAACTGTGTTCTGGATCAGCTAGTGAGAATTGACGCATAATAATAACCTTCATCATCAACTACAAGCAACATAAATCTTTGAGGCAGAGTGGTCAACCCAATCCCAGAATTCTCTCCTCTGTTCTTTTTCTTTATATCCTTTTTCATGGAGGCAGTTTATTTTCAGACTCTAGAGTGTACACTTGAATAACCTGGCTCATCACAGAGTGCAGGCAACCCCTATGGATCCCAGTGGGAACAAGAACTGTGTTGGACCCTGTTTTTTTTCTGTGCAAGGGTTGGGTTACACCTTTCTTTGAAATCATTTTCTAAAATTTTCTCCTAGCGTTCCTGGGCTGGGGAGATCAGTTGTGTAGTGACAAAGCACCTTGATGTTCATTCTGCACTGTATAACTGATGTTTGATTGCCTTTATAGAAAGCTCAAGTATTGCCGTACCACATGTGTGCAGTAAATTTATACCATTCATCTTTTGGCTCCTTTTGGGGTCTGAATAAAAAGAAAGCTGAGAAAAAACAGAATTGTGACCTAATAAGGGGAACAATGACTGAATAGTTAATACTTAATTGATTTGAGTGATGTGATGAAGCAAATACCAGCACTCATCAGAAACAGCAAAACCAGCCTTTATTAAACAAATAGAAACATAGAAACATAGAATTTGACGGCAGATAAGGACCGCTTGGCCCACCTAGTCTGCCCATTTTCCTACCTAATAGATAAGCTGCAGATCCTAGTTAACCAACAGCTTACTTCCTCCTACCCCCCACTAGGACTGCCTTATGCTTGTCCCATGCATTCTTGAAGTCCCCCACTGTTCTTGACTCCACGACCTCCTCAGGGAGGCTGCTCCATGCATCCACAACCCTCTCAGTGAAAAATACTTCCTCACATTACTCTGAACCGCCCCTCTATCTTCAAATTGTGCCTCTTGTTCTTGCATATCTCTTTTCTGGAAGATGCTTCCCTCTTGGACTTTGTTAATTCCCTTGAGATACTTGAAAGTTTCTATCATGTCCCCTCTTTCCTGGAGGGTATACATATTAAGCTCCTTTAGTCTCTCTTCGTATGTCTTCTGGTGCAGACCTTGCACCATTTTGGTTGCCCTCCTCTGGACAGCCTCCACTCTGTCTATGTCTTTGCAGAGATGGGGTCTCCAGAACTGCACACAGTACTCCTGATGGGGTATCACAAACTGTCTGTACAGAGGGATAACAACTTCTTGTTTTCTACTATTGATGCCTCTTCCTATGCATCCCAGTATCCCCCCAGCCTTCCTTACTGCTTTTTCACATTGCTTGCCCACCTTTAGGTCATCTGATATAATTACCCCCAGGTCCCTTTCTATTTTTACTGTTGTCAGTATCTCACCCCCCATTGTATACGCTTCCCCTGAGTTTTTGTTTCCCATGTGCATTACCTTGCACTTCTTTGCATTGAATCTGAGCCGCCATACATGTGACCATTCCTCCAACCTTGCCAAGTCCCTTTTCATCCTTTCCACTCCATCTTGTGTATCAACCCTGTTGCAGATTTTTGTGTCATCTGCAAAGAGACATACTTTTCCTTCCAGTTCCTCTGTAACGCCACTTATAAAGACATTAAAAAGGACCAATCCAGTACTGAACCCTCATGCAAATTTCTCCTAGTAACCCTACTTTCTCTCACTGTACCCATTTACTACTACACTTTGCGTCCTGTTGTCTAGCCAATTTTTTATCCAGGCTACCACCTTGGAACCCACTCCAAAGCTGGCTATCTTGTGTATTAATCTTTTGTGTGGGACTGTATCAAATGACTTGCTAAAATCTAGGTAGGCCATGTCCGCAGCCCCTCCCTGGTCTACTACTTTGGTCACCCAGTCAAAAAAATCTATTAGATTCATCTGACACGACCTTCCCATCATGAATCCATGCTGCCTTGGGTCCTGTGCCCCACTGGCCTCTAGGTACTCAACAATTCTTTCCTTCAGAAGTGATTCCATCATTTTCCCTACCACTGAGGTCAAACTAACTGGTCTGTAGTTTCCTGCCTCTGTCCTGCTCCCCCTTTTTTGAAGAGGAATCACATCTGCCCTCCTCCAGTCCTCGGGTACCACCCCATCCTCCCATGATTTGTTAAAGAGAGTAGTCAGCTGTGTCACTAGTTCTACCCTTAGTTCTTTTAGAATTCTTTGGTGAATCCCATCAGGCCCCATTGCTTTGTCCACCTTCAATTTTATTAGTTCTTTCAGAACCCTTTCTTCTGTAAATGGCCTGGTATCGACCCCCGTCTTCAGAGTCTTTCTCTTGTTTGGTTTAGGTAACTCCCCCTCCTCTTCCTTTGTGAACACTGAGCAGAAATATTCATTCAGTATCCCTGCTTTTTCACTGTCACCCTCTACCCACATTCCCTCCCCTTTATTAAGATTCAGTATCCCTCCTTTGGTCTTTCTTCGCTCCCTAATGTACCTATAAAAGGTCTTATCCCCTTCTTAACAGAATTGGCTATCCTTTCCTCAGTTTGGACCTTTGCTATTCTGACTGCCTTCCCAGCCTCTTTCTGCTTTAACTGATAAAGTTCTCTGTCCTGCTCCTTCTGTGTTTCCTTATATTTCCTGAATGCTGCCCTTTTCTCCTTAACCTTCCCTGCCACCTCTTTTGAGAACCATAGTGTTTTTTTTCCTTCATTGTGTTTTATTGATTTGTTTTACACAAAGGCTTGCTGCCTCTGTGATGGCTGTTTGATCACTCCCATTGTTCCTCCACCCTCCTTCTTGCCTGTTTGCTAGTGCTTTCTGAGGCACCTCTCATTTTCCCAAAGTCAGCCTCTTGTGTCCAATACTCTTGCTTTTGTATGGCTTGATTGTAAGGCTGTGTTTATCGTGAACCACACTGTTTGGTGGTCGCTTGTTCCCAGATGGCTACCCACTTCTAGATCTGAGATTCTTTCTCCTTCCCCATTTGAGAGTACCAGGTCTAAGATTGCTCCCTCCTGAGTGGGTTCCAATACTAGCTGTCCGAGGCATGCCCCCTGTAGGGCATCAAGAATGACCCTGCTCTTGGATGTGCCTGCAGCAAAGGTGCTCCAGATAACATCTGGCATATTCAGGTCCCCCATCAACAATACCTCCCCTTTTTCTGCCATTCTAAGGAAGCCTTCTATCATTTCCTTGCCCATTCCCTCCCCCTGAGATGGGGGTCTGTATACAACCCCCATGCGGATTGTAGTGCCATTTCCGGTCTCCAGGGTGACCCAAAGTGCCTCATCTGCTCCCTGTTTACTCTTTAGTTCTGTTGCTTTCATCCCTTCCTTTACATAGAGAGCTACTCCTCCTCCTCTTTTACCCTCCCTGTCCCTCCTGTAGATTGTGTATCCTGGTATGTTGACATCCCAGTCATGGTTCTCTGTGTACCATGTTTCTGTGACTGCCACAATATCCAGGCAACCCTCTTCCATCAAGGCCACTAGTTCAGGGAGCTTGTTACACAGACTATGGGCATTGGTACTTATCACCCTCCACTTTTGATAGCCTTACCCCTTTTAGCCCTATTTCTGTCCTTACTGCCTTTGCCTTTTTTTACATTTAAATCTGTTCTGCTCCCTAATAACTTCTGTACCTTGGTGTTTACCTCACTAATCACCATGTTTTGTATCGCACTACCGCACCACCATTATGGTGGAGTGCGATACATTTATATTTGTTTAATAAAGCCTGGTTTTGCCATTTCTGATGAGTGCTGGTGTTTGCTTCATCACGTTGTTCTACTTCACACTGAGCACCTTCCGGTGAGCAAGGGAGCTGTTTTGCTTTTTGAACTTAATTGATTTGAACACATCAAGAAATCTTTATTTTCTTTAGACCTTTGTTTCACAGAATCTCAGCTAATAAAGTAGGATTTGTGCCTCATTTACCTATTACAAAAGGCACATTCCTATCAATAAGGCTATCGGATTGAAGGCTGCATGGACATACAGTTCAGAGAGTTAAGTCAAAGACAGGATACTCCTTTACATCAAAATTTCCTGACTTTTGTAGAATGGAAGTCAGGGGACTTTAAGTATTAATACTAGTATGGTTTCCCTTTAATAAAGATGTGCTCTAACTTCAGAGAAGACTTTATATAGGGAATAATGCCTTTGCAGGTGTATATTATAGGATTTTGACACATCCGAGGTGTGTGACAATCCATAAACCCCAAGAGAGAAGCTTGATGGGTTTATAAAATTATCACATACTGAGGGTGTGTGAACAATCCTCATATAACACACTTTGCACAGGCATTACTTTTTATGGTAACTGGTGCAAAGTTTCAACAGAGAGAAAAACTGTAAAAACTGGAAGGGGGCATGAGAATGGGGGCAGAACATATGAGGGAGAGGGGGGCAGCTGCAGTCTAATGGACTGAAGTGCTACACACTCAAGCAAACTAGATAGACCGAATGGCCTGCTGGCAATTTCATATGTTAGTATGTAAGCTGTGTTCGTGTGAGTGAACATGTACCTGAGCAGCCAACCTACTCGCACAAAGAAGTGAAGTGAGAGAGTGAGGAGGAAAATGCTGTAATACAGTAACCTTCTCTCAAGTTACCATGAATTTCAGTGTATGGTGTTTTATCAGGACTGGAAATCAAGTCATTATAGCGGGTCACCAGTTATAATATTTTGTATAGGTACCATTCCTATTCTATTTACCATTTTTGCCTATGCTTCTTTTCCTGTTTCGTTAAAAGAATTTGCATGGAAAAGGATCTTTGTCATTTGGTATTCATCTGCTTTTCCTGCTGATTTCCTTGGTGAAATATAAGAATTACTACCTCTTCACTGTAGAGTCAAAGCGGTGCTTTGCTAATAAAATATATTCAATAAAGCACAGAAGTGAGGAGCATCTGTATAAACAGAGAAACATAGAATTTGATGGCAGATAAGGACAGCTTGGCCCACCCAGTCTGCCCATTTCCCTACCTAATGGATAAGCTGCAATCCTAGTTAACCAGCAGCCTACTTCTTTCTACCCCCAACCCCTAGAATTGCCTTATGGCTGTCCCATGCATGCTTGAATTCAACCACAGTTTTTGACTCCACGACCTCCTCTGGAAGGCTGTTCCATGCATCCACAACCCTCTCTGTGAAACAATATTTCCTTACATTACCTCTGAGCCGCCCCCCATCTTCAAATTGTGCCCTTGTTCTTGCACACCTCTTTTCTGGAAGGTGCTACCCTCTTAGACTTTGTTGATTCCCTTGAGGTACTTGAAAGTTTCTATCATGTCCCCTCTCTCCCTTCTTTCCTCAAGGGTATACATATTAAGCTCCTTTAGACTTTCTTCGTATGTCTTCTATTGCAGACCCTGCACCATTTTGGTTGCCCTCCTCTGGACAGCTTCCATCTTGTCTATGTCCTTGCGGAGATTGGGTCTCCAGAACTGCACACAGTACTCCAGATGGGGTCTCACCCACTGTCTGTACAGAGGGATAACAACTTCTTGTTTTCTAACGGTGATGCCTCTCCCTATGCATCCCAGTATCCCTCCAGCCCTCCTTACTGCCCTCTCACATTGCTTGCCCACCTTTAAGTCATCTGATATGACTACCCCAGGTCCCTTTCCATTTTTGTTGTTGTTAGTATCTCACCCCCCATTGTGTACTCTTCCCCTGGGTTTCTGACAAACTGAACACTGCACTAGATGCAGAAAGCTGCTATCTCAGGATTACTGCCATTGAATTCATTTATTTCAAACAAATCATTAAAAAACACTGAGAATGGTAAAAAAGATGCACACTTAGCTCACTAGGAGCAAAACCACCATCTGGTGGACTAGGGCTGATGTTTCACCCCTGCCAAGAGGGGTTTTCTCAGATTAAGAAGCATTAGTTGACATCATTGCTTATGTACTCGTATCTGCACATCAAGAAGTCTGCAAATCTAATGAAGGGGCTCAATCACATTTACAAACAACTAAAACATTTTATTAAAAACATGTTACTGAAAATGGTAAACTAATACTAGAAAGGAAAGAAGGGAGAGGGGGGACATGATAGAAACTTTCAAGTACCTCAAGGGAATCAACAAAGTCCAAGAGGGTAGCATCTTTCAGAAAAAGAGACTTGCAAGAACAAGGGGACACAATTTAAAGACAGAAGGAGGGCGGTTCAGGGGCAATGTGAGGAAGTATTATTTCACAGAGAGGGCAGTGGATGCATGGAACAGCCTTCCTGAGGAAGTTGTGGGGTCTAAAACTGTGGGAGAATTCAAGAATGCATGGGACAGACATAAGGCAATTCTTGTGGGGGGCAGGAAGATATAGGCTGTTGGTTAACTAGGATCTGCGGCCTATCCTGTAGGTAGGGAAATGGGCAGACTAGATGGGCCTAGCGGTCCTTATCTGCCATCAAAGTCTATGTTTCTATGTTAAACAAAAGTATTACAGTGAATATATTGCATACGTTTACTGGCAGTATATTAAACGAATAAGTTTAGCTTCATAAACATTTTGCATAATTAAGTGGTTTCAAGTCCATAAGGTACAACACTGATATATTCATACTAAGTATCATACTAAGGATTTTTTGGAGCAAAGGGGCTGGTTTAGCCCATATCTGCACCTTTATACGCATTATGACCAGTTTGAATAATACTGAACCCTGTGTCCAGACAACAGAAATGTATCAAGTCTTGTTTTAAATTCAGACTTGGTCTCACTGATGACAGCATCCAGAAATAAATTATTCCATGGGCCAATAACCCTGAGTGTGAAAAAGTACTTTCTATTAATATAGTTAAGTCTTTTTTGCCCAAGTTGCAGTGGGTGCCCTCAGATGTTGTATATACTATCTTTGAAAACTAACCCCAGATCAAACATTAAGTGATGGTCCTGTATTATATCATATAAAACAAACATTTGACAATGCCGAATGTTGTCTTGCTGACATTTGCATTGGTAGTGCTGGAGTTAGACTGATGCGTAATAGGAATGGCAGTGAAGTATGGAAGTGACATCAACCCCACACCACCCTACAGAGACTGACATGCACAGAGGTGTGTCTTTGGGCATCGGCTATAGCATTCACCTAATTTCAGCTCACCCTATCCTGCAGAGTGCAACAAGTATCACGTTGTGCCTTTGGGTCCTTGGGCCTTACGCTCACTCCATTCAGCCATAATGCTCATGGCATTCACCTCACCCTATTCTGCAGACACTGACAGGTGCTGAGGTGCGCCTTGGGGTGTTCGGTTTTACAGTCACCCCATTTCATAAGGACATACGCTGAAATGGGTGCAGCATAGGAGAATGAGGTGAACTCTGGGGCCAAAGAAGCCAAGGCACACCTTGATGCCTGTCAGTGGCTTAAGAGTGGGGGTGGTGTGGCATGAGCATGACAGCTGGCAATTCAAAGGCACACACCCCTGATGCCTGTCAGTCTGTACAAGGTGGGACATTATGGTTAGAAACCCTAACGCCCCAGGTGTTTGTTGGTATTTGCACTACAAATTTGCAACACATTCTTTTTGTGACCCCCACCTCATGAAAGTGTGTGGGACCTCTGCTCATGAATAGTGGCACTGTGATTTTGTTAATCTATCCCGAATGTTGAGTTCTCACAGCGACCGCACCATTCTGCGCCAGATGTGGGAAAACACATTTCGGGCAGGTTGTGAAAAATGATAGCTGCACCATTCATAAGTAGGTGTGAAGAGATGGCAGTGTTCAAAATCTTGAGTGAAAATATTAAAAATGCTCAAATTTATGAGTGTACATGGAAACTGTTCAATGCACACTTGTAACACAGTCATTTAGTGGAATTATTTCACCAAATTTTCAACATATGCATTTTGGGACCTCTGCTCATGAACACTGTCACTGTGATTTTCTTCATCTGTCCCAAATATTGATTTCACACAGTGAATGCGCCATTGTGCACCAGTTATGCGAAAACACATTTCAAGCAGGATGTGAAAAATGGCAGCTGTACTATTCATAAGGAGGTGTGCAAAATTGACAGTGTTGAGTGACAATATTACAGAATCTCGAAGTTACGACTGCAGTTGGAAACTGCGCAACACACGCTTGTAACATAGTCATTTTATGGACTTTTGTCACCAAATTTTCAACATAGGCATTTTAGGACCTCTGCTCATGAACACTGTCTCTGTGATTTTCTTAATCTGTCCCAGACACTGATTTTCCACAGCAACTGCGCTATTCTGTGCTGGTATTGCGAAAACACATTTCGGCCAGGATGTGAAAAATGACAGCTGTACTGTTCATAAGGAGGTGTGAAAAAAAACAATGTTGAAAATCTGGAGTGAAAACATTATAAATTCGTGAAGCTATGAGTGCGCGTGGAAACTCCACAATGCACCCTCATAACACAGTAATTTTTTTAAATTTTTTCACCAAATTTGCAACATATGCTTTTTGGGAACCCTCCTCATGAACAGTGACACTGTCATTTTGTTACTCAGTCCTGAAAGGTAATTCTGTGCAGTGACCACAAAATCACCTTTTGGGACCGAATAATGCCATGACAATGACTGAATTCATGAGGAGGGGTCCCAAGTTGAAAATTTGGTGCCAAAAGTCAAAAAATGGCTGAGATATGCACATAAGTCGAACCCCCCCATTTATGCCATTGTCCCCTGAATCCTCCCCAGGAATGATGGACACCACACCAATTTACTTGTTGGTTGCTCATTGGCAAATTTATTTATGGCACAAAGGACTATAATTACAACCCATATAACTTTGAATTCATAATTCAATTATCATCAACATTCTTTTCCAAATTTTCTGGCTCCGGTCTCTGTCCTTCTTCTGGTCATTTCTTCCATCTTGCTTTCAGGGCCCAGAAACTGTGAATCCAGCCCCCTCCTCCACACCAGAACCAGGCCATTCAACTTCCCCAGGCTTTCACCCTCCAGACCCAGACACTTCTGAATCCAGCACCTGGACCTATCTCCCTTCCCGGTTTACCACCACGTCTGGATTCTTTGTCCCCAACCCATGTATCCTCCCCCCTCCCCCTTTCCCCTGCTCCCCCCTTTTCCTTCCTTCCACTGTTCCACCTTCAGCTTGCGATGGACAGAGGGGCTCCCCCCCTTGCGGGCTAGTATCTAAGTCCTTTCTTGACCATCTGATTCACTAGCTCCCCAATAGGTCATAGGAACAGGCACTTCCCAAACACCAACAGGTGGCACTGTCCCACCTAAACACTGCAGGTTGGTCAAAAGAAATGTCCCTGAGTTGCAGGTGAACTCACCCCCATCTCTATTACCATCCTGGCTACCCTCCTGTTTAAATGCTTCTTGACCTTTTCTATCAGTCTGACATCCTGCACCCCTCTCTATACCCTGCGGGAGGTGATATCGGACCAGCCGATCGACACCCTCAGCCACCACCCCTTCAATCTCTCCAAGTCTCCCATGATGTTCTGTCCCAATAACCCCAAGGCAGGCTCCCTAAATCATTCCTCCCCCTGGTGTATCACAATACAATCCAGGGTGCCCCATTGCACTTTCAATTCCTCCATCAAAGGCATGAACTGTGCCCACTTCATGTCCCTAATGCCCTTCTAGAACACCCTTGTATGCTTTGTGTTAAATCTCAGCTCCGCTCCTCTGGAGGTGGCCTCCGCAAACCTCTCAGCCCAGTACACGAAGAAATGCCCCACTATCTAGATTGTTCTCTTGGAACCTGCCATGGAAACAAAATACACAGTGTGAGTTGTTATTTTTTCTCACATACCTCCTATAGCTGCAGGAACTCCAACTCCCCACCTTTTGTATCTCCGCCACTGCAGCCCCTCTCTCTGCTGCCTCCACGGCTGCCCCAAACCTGAATGAGTGTAGGGTGAATTTTTGGGGATCCTCACCCAAAAATGCCAGTGCCTTCTTGAGGACCACCCTTACTTGGAAACCCATGGCTGGGGATCCATCCCCATGCCAGAACAGCATCTCCTCTGTCCTTCCCCGAGTACTCCTCCAACGACCCTTACAGCACAGCTGGCCAAGTGCGGCCTCCTCACCAGTGACACTTGTGTCCCCTTCCCTTCCTGGTCTGTTTTAGACCTGGCCAGGATAATGCCCACCCTGTCTTGCCCCTATAGGACATCCTCACGCTGCAACACCTGCTCTGAGGCCATTTTCCTCGGGGCCACCACTTTCCCCACCCGGAATGTCCCCACAGCCATCACTGCAAATATGGCCCAGAACAGAACCCCTTCCTAGGCTGATGTGCATAACTTCCGGGTGGCCTCCAAGACCCTTACCAGTAATTTCCCCCTTATGGGTTGCCTTCCATCCACCCTGCTCCCTTGTCCCCTGCGCCACCCTGCCATCATGCGTTTTATGATTCTACTTGCCCCTACATCAGGTCATCCCCTGTCTTGGAATACCCAGCTGATGCCAGCCAAGTGCATGACCATCATGGCATGGGCCAGCCCTGCCTCCCACAGTTCCACCACGAACCTCCTTACCTGTTCATTCTGGGCCCTTTCGCCCTTGTCCCACCCATGCTTCCCTCTGAAGCCTTGTCACTTGGCCCACCCTGTTTCATAGGCCCTCAGTGTGTTCTCTGCCCAGGAACCTCAGTACAATGCCCTGGCTGTGCTCTTCCAACCTCCCATAACCGGTCTGGGATCCTGGTCCTGTGTGGCGCTGCCTGCGGTATCAGATCCCGAAACCTGTTGAGCTGTAAATGGGACAGACTGTCAGCCACCTCGTTCCTCAAACCTTCAATATGCAGTGCTTTAAAGGACAGGTTCAGGCATAGCCCATTAAGACCATCTGTCTGAGCAACCTGCCCACTGTCTCTGTCCTTCCCCCGCCTATTAATCACCTCTACTACCCCTTTGTTATCACACCAAAACAAGATGTGTGTCCCCCTCATCCTATCACCCCATACTTCCAGGGCCACCCATATCAGGAAGATCTCCAGGAAAGTGATGTGTCCTTCAATGCCCCCCCTTCCATCCAAGCTGTCAGCCATGGTTCCAACATCCATTTCCCTTGAAGTATGCCACCATTCCCAGGGCGCCTGAGGCATCCTTGAACAGTTCCAGGTCCGTGTTTCACTCACACTTGTCCTGCAAGAATGTCACCCCGTTATAGCTGTCGAGAAACTCTTACTACACCCTGAAGTCTTCCTGAACCCCTTTAGAGATGTCCACCCAATGGTGCGGCCACTTGGCTTTCCCTGTGTCCCTCCCTAGTCTTCTTGTAAAAGCCCTGTCTGGGCTGATGGCCTTGAAGGCAAAATGAGGGTGCCTCAGCAGTTGCTGCATTTGTACCAGTGGCACCCTCCTCCTCCCTCCCACCTGGACCAATAAACCTTTTAGCCGTGCCACTTTGCTCCCCGGCAGCTGAAAATAACCCTCCTCTGTGTCCACTTCTATGCCCAAAAATTCCAACTTCTGAGCAGGGTCCTCCATCTTGCCTGTGCCAGCAGGATCCCTATCCACTGGTACATGCTCTCAAAATCCCTTAGCATTCTGTGCACCTCTGCTCTCATTTCTCCAATGAGAAGGAAGTCATCCAAGTAATGAACGACCCTCCTGTACCCATACCTGGCCCCTAAAACCCACTGTATCCAGGCACTGAACATCTCAAATGTGGAGCAGGCCACTGAACACCCCATGGGCATGGATTTATCAAAATATATGTGCCCTTGGAATTGAAAACCCAACAGATCCCAATCTGCTGACCTGACAGGTAAGAGCCGAAATGCTGACTCAATGTCCATCTTAACCAACCATGCCCCCCCAATTGCTTTAATTAGTGCTACGGCCTGCTCCAACGAGGCATACAACACCACCCTAAGGTGGTCTGGAATGCTATCATTCACCAAGGAGCCCTCCAGGTATGATAGGTGATGTATCAAATGGAACTCCCTTTCCGCCTTCTTGGGCACCATGCCCAATGGTGAAATCCAGAAATGCGTGCACAGGGGGCCCTCTAATGGGCCCTCTAATGGGTCTTCCACCCGGCCTGCTGTGATTTCCTTCTCTATCTTGGCCCCCACAATCCCTTCTTTCCCTTCACTAACCCCAAATTCTTGGCCCACGTTCTTTCCCGCCGCCCTTGAAACCCCAGTGGTTAACCCATCGGGAAACCTTCCTGAAGCAGTGCACCTGCCCCTTTATTCAGGTATTCTGCAGTTCATTCCTCCACTGCTGCTAAGGAAATGGAGTACGTGCCAGTGTGTATCCCCACCACCCTTCCTTCTGTGACCCATTACCGCCATCCCCCCGGGGTGCTATGCTGCACCCTGTGGCTGCCTCCACAGCCTTACTCTGTCCCCCCCAGGCACCCCGAAAGAACTACTCATAAAAGTGCCCTCCATTCTGCCCTCCTCTGTCGCTGTTGGCCGGGGGTGATCCCCTGCATTTTGAGCAGACATGCCTGAACTTACAGTTGCCCCATGTGGATGTGGCCTTGTTGTAGCCCCAACACACCTTTGCCCCTGCGACCAGAGTGTTTTTCCTTGATTGGTTTCCTACTGTCCCCCCCCTTTTCCTGGAGAGGGTCCTCACTCATAACTCCAAGTGGGTGCAATCCCATTTCAGATCCCCTTTTGCTGCCATTCATTTCTGGAAAGCCTCATCGTACTTGAGCCATCCGTACCCGACTTTTGCCTTGTACGCCTCTCTAATAATGGACATGTACATTAGCAAAGGGATTGCGAGTTCTGGCTGCTTCTCCAGTATCAATGCACTATATATTATGAAACCGCCTTGCCAATTCTCTGTGGTCTTCCCTTATACTTTGCTTCCTCTGTCTTGTGACCTACCACTGCCAATGCCACTGCCATTTCTGATTTTCCCACCGACTACTTCTGCTCGTACTTCGTGGCTGTTTCCTCGTCCACAAGACCGAAGGTGTCAATATATTCATCTTTCCATGTTTTCTCTTTGATTGAGGCCAGCACGTGGTTCCCAGTTGAACAACCCTGGGGCCCTCGTACAACTTCTTGTTAGCTGTGGCCCCTCCCCTTTTCTGTCCTGGCCACTTTGTCTTTTAAGGCCCATATGGCCCGCTCCATCTTCTCCATTTCCATGTCCCCCATGCCACCCAACAGCCCCTCGAGGTAATCCCTTAAACCATTCTCATCCGAGAGGTCCACATAATCCTTACCCCCATCCCAGTTCTCTTCAACTGGCTCTGGCGCGGGCAGGGGCTCTGGTATTGGAGCCGGGCACGGGGCCTCCTGCCTGGGTCTCTTGCCCCCTCTGTCCTTACCAGGGCTCTCTTCCTGCTCTTTACGCTTCCTCTATGCTTCCTCCTCTGCCTCTCTCTTCTTCGCTGCCGCCAATAGCTCTGACATTTGCCCCATCAAGATGGATGCCTCCTGTAACATCCTTTTGCTGGTCAGCTGGGCTTGCTTTGGTGCCATGCCTGCTCCTCTGTCCATGCAGTCTGAGGGGTGAAATGATTATACGTTCAGTCATGTACATTTGGCTCTATCCCTTATCCAAGGATGGATAGGCTAGCAAACTGCCCAGCCCCTTGCTCCAGTGGACCAATCCCAAGCCCTGGTCCAGGCCCTCCATCCCCATGTCCGCTTGCCACCAGCAGCCCACCCCCCCATGAGGTGTGCTCCTTGTTGCTGCTGGCCCAAGCCTGCCCTTGTTTTGGGCTACTCCAAATGGCCATGCATTCCCCTTGTTCCCCCATGTGGTCTGCAGCGCCGCTGCCCCTTGTCCTGTTGGGCCCCTCAATGAACTGCACACATGGCCCAACTACTGAGCCCGAGACTCCGAGGCTCCTCCTGCAGGCTGTTGCCCAGCCCTGCTCGAGAGCCTCTACCTCTTTCTGGCCTCATCTTTTCTCCCGGCCTCACTTTTTCTCCCAGCCTCGCCACTCTCGCCTGGCCCACTCTGCCTTGGTCTGTCATGTGGCAAGCCCCTCCCCACTCTGGGTTCCATTTTTATCTATCCACCCCGCAGTTCCTTGGCCTGACTACACACACCCCACCTGCCATTCCTTTTCCCCTACCTTCCCCTTTGTCACCCCTTCTATGGGGAAAATGCCTCCACAGACCCTCCCCCCACGGCTCACCGCTGCCTGGACCACGTGTCCTCAAAGCCACCAAAAAAGACTGAAAACCAAACACCACCTTATGCCTGGGCAGACCAGAGGGATGTTCTTTTCCCCCCCTCCCTGCCATGCTGTTGGCCTCTGTCCGTGCCTTCCCACAGTCCAAGCAGGCTGAGGGGCCTTTTCCTGCTATGCCTGAAGTTGCAGCCCTTTTTTTTTTCTTTTCGCTGCTCCGCCGTGCTCCTGCATTTGCTGCCCCCCTCAACCATCCCCGTAAACCACCATGGTGGGCTCCACCCGCATCCACCAGTCGTGCCTTGTTCAGACACTCCAGCCTGCTCGCTAACTCTTCTCCTGACATGGCCACCGGCTCCCTCTAGGCCGCCATGTGACCAGCCAACCATGTGTTCTGCCCACCTAGTCACTAATTTCGTCATCAGGGCAAAAAAACATCCACGCCCAGCCAAAGGGCCCTGCCAATTCAGCGCCAGCCGCATCGCTCTCCCATCTCCATTGACCACATTCCCTATCTTTTCTTGTCCCCTTTTTGTCTTTTTCCTTTTATGTTTGCTTGCACGCAGCGCAAGAAACATATTGCGGCAGCTTGGTGCTGAAGCAGGTTCTGGAGGTGCGGCACTGTTGTGGCCAATAGCGGCACGGCATTTTGGAGCATATGTGATGTCCACCAATAATGGGGGACACAGCCGGTGATACTAGTTTCGAACATTACCACCAACTTGAAAGAAAATAGCCACACTGCCCCCCCACATACTCACGCATACACACATATTGCGTGCTAATTCACTCCCCCCCCAAACACACTGTATGGTCGACGGGGTGCCCAATCCCTGCTGGCTCCACTGTCCCCCAACAGACAGCGGTGCCACGCTGGGAGCCCACCCCAGCGTGGCAACAGTTATATGGCTGATGGGGGTGCCCAACTCCCCATCAGCTCCACCACCCCCCCAGCCTCAAACAGTTTTTCTTGCTGCCATGCTGGGAGCCCGCCCAGCATGGCAAAAGTCCTGTGTTGTCCAAAGGGGAAAAAGAAACCTGAAAGAGAAAACTCCCTCGCTGACTGTCCTGACCCCGCCTCCCCACCCGCGCCCACCCTCTGTTCACCCTGCCTCCCACACCTCCCTCACCCCATACTTACCTCCGAGTCCGCACGACGATCTTCAGTGGACCAGGAACATGTCTGAACTCTTCAAAGCCGACCACGAACTGAGGAAATGCCGGTAAGCTATATAAAGTAATAAATAGAGTTTTTTTCAACTTTAGTGCATATCTCAGGCATTTTTGGGAATTTATTCACCAAATTTTCAACATGGGGTTTTTGGGACCCCACCTCATGAATTCTGTCACTGTCATTTTGTTAATCATCCCCGAAAGGTGATTTCACAGTCACTGCGCAGAATCACCTTTCAGGACTGATTTATGAAATGACAGTGTCACAGTTCATGAGGTAGGCCCCCAAAAACTCTATGTTGAAAGTCTGGTGAAAAAATCCCCCAAAATGACTGTTTTACGAGCATGCGTTGCACTGTTCCTATGCACACTCGTAAGTTCGCGAATTTTCTACATTTTATATCCAGATTTTCAGCATTGTCATTTTACCACACCTCCTTATGAGCAGTACAGTTATCATTTTTCACATTCTGCCCAAAATGTGTTTCCGCACATGTGGCGCACAATTGCGCAGTCGGTGTGCGAAATCAATGATCAGGACAGATTAAGGAAATCACAGTGACACTGTTCATGAGCAGAGGTATTACAATGGCTATGTTAAAAATTTGGTGAAAAAATTCCATAAAATGACTGTGTTACCAGCGACCATTGCGCAGTTTCCACGCACCCTCTTAAGTTCATGGATTTCTAATATTTTCCATCCAGATTTTCACCACTGGCATTTTTACACACTTCCTTATGAGCAGTACAGCTGTCATTTTTCACACCATTGCTGAAATGTGTTTTCGCAATTCCAGCGCAGAAATGCATGGTCACTGTGGGAAATCATTGTTCAGGACAGATTAAGAAAATCACAGTGACACTGTTCATGAGCGGAGGTTCCAAAATGCCTGTGTTGACAATCTGCTTAAAAAATCTCCAAACTAATTGCATTATGGGTGTGCATTGCGCAGTTTCTACACACGCTCGTGACTTCACCAGTTTTTTTAAATATTTTCACTGCAGATTTTCAACATTGCCATTTTTTCCACCTTCACATGAACAGTACAGCTGTCATTTTTCCCATCCTGTTCGAAATGTGTTTTCACACCTGTGGTGCCAAATGGCGTAGTCGCTGTGCAAAATCAGCTTTCGGCTAGCAAACTGATATTGGCACTGTTCATAAGGTGGGGGTCACAAAAAACCCATGTTGAAAATTTGGAGTGAAAATGCCAACGAACGCCTGAGATGTTAGGGTTTCTGACCATAACGTCCCACCCTGTAGAGATTGACAGGCATCAGGGTATGACTTGGGATTCTCACCTGTAATGCTCATACCATTCCACACCCTGCAGCCAGTGAGAGGCATCGAGGTGTGCCTTGGATTCTTCGGCCCCAAAGTTCACCCCATTCTCCTATATCGCACCCATCTTATCATATTTCCTGATGGAATGGGGTGAGCATAAGGGCCAAAGACCTCAAGGCACACTGTGACACTTGTCGGTGTCTGCAGGGTAGGGTGTGGTAAAATGGCGTGGCCGTTATGCCTGACGACCCAAAGGAACACCCCAATGCCTGTCAGTCTCTGCCGAGTTGTGGCAGGGTTGGCTTCAGTTCAGTACTTCACTGCCATTCCTATTATGCAGCTCTCTAACTCCTACACTACCAATGCCAATGCCAGCAAGCAAACATTCGGCATTGAAAAATGCTTGTTTTAAAAGGCACCGCCGCCTCACAGACCGTGTACCCTGCTCCTGCCTTGGCCTGCCACACTGTAGGTGCCACCAGCCGTGCCACTGGTTCTGCGTTAAAATTGCAGACCCCCCCAGCAGCTCACGTAGCAAATTGTTGCGCTTCTCTCCCTGCTTCCCCTTCGCCCCAGCATTTTGTTTCTCTACCCCTTGCGCAAGGAAAAATGGGCCACGTCGGCTCTAGGCCACCTGTACCATGTTGCCACCAGGCCTATCCCCTGACTACCAAACTGGTAGGCACTCTCCTAGAGGCCACAAAGCTCTGCCTTCCAGAAATTTACTGCGCTGACCCTGAGCATGCTTAGTGGCCCTGCCACCTCCTTCTCATCGTTCTCGACCCTAAACGCCACAGAAAATGAATGATTCTGAATCTGCCCCCCACAGTGAGCTCAGGCCTCCATGCCCCACTTCACAGCAGAGAAAAAATGGTGGTTACTCGGTGTGGACATGCATCTGTGCTTGCTCCCCAGAGCTCTCTTGTAGTTTCCTTTTTCATTTTTTTTCGTTTTTATGTTTGCTTGCACGCATGTGCAAGAAACATAGTGCCATCATCTGAGTTTTTCAGAGGTGTGTCAGCATCTTCCAATTCAGTCAGTGTGTTTGCAGGCGTGGTCGCCATTCTCCAATCACTGCTGAAGCTGTCTATGACAGCAGTTGAAAATGCAGTGGCATACAGTTGAAAGAGGGAGCTGTGCTTCAGTGAGCAGCTCCTCCCCTCTCCCCCACACACACACAGATCAACTGTGTCGGTTGCCTGATAGGATGGTGTAGTCTTGTCTAGCTTAGAGAGACAAGCCACACATCATTACTTTAGTAAACTGTTCCCTGCCAAAGCAGGACCACCAAAATGTGTGGGTGCCTAACAGTCCTTACACACGCCAGCTCTCCAAAGCACACCTTCATGGACTCCAAGGGTTCTAATCCTCCAGAAAAAAAATACCTCAGCATTTGATGTGAAATCTCAGACTTCTTTGTATGTGTAATTCCAAGCATTTTCTCGTACTAGACTCTGTCAGTGTGAACTCCTCGCTGCTAAAACCTATGCAAACGAACTTGAGTGTACTGTACTACCTGCAGCTGAAGCAAAGAACAGCCAGAATGCACAAAGGAGAACATACTGCTATGTGTTTCAGCAGCAGCCAGTGGGGGAGGTTTTCATGACTGAAGCACTTTAATGCGCCTTTTAGTGCTGTATTATACACAACCCTGTGTGGTAATTCACTAAACTGCACACTTAGTCTGGTAATGCAGCTTCGAAATATTTTTTTTTCTCTGAATTGCCGTGAGCTGGCATTTAGAATCACACAGCTCTTTCTCAAATCAGATGCTCAATGAAGTCACATCACCTTGTGACCCTAAACATCTTAGGGTTGGACATGTGCCTAACAAAATAGCGAAAACTAGGTATAGAAAACAAAACACAAATTCAACCGTAGCTCACAGTCTAATCCACCCTTTCTCCGGTGAATCTGAAGCCGCCTAACAGCCCACTCCTGGTGCTCATGCACTCTCCACCGCACAACATATGGCCGATCAGGTGCTGTTGCATTTATTTCATAATTTCCTGATCCTGTTGCTGCCACCATACTGATACAGTAATACTTTTTATGGCTCGAAAACTGCTTGACATTAGCTGAATTATAAATAGCATCCCTGTTTGACGCTGTGGTGGGGAATATGGTGGTGCTCAAATTTTAAGCCAAGTATTACATGCAGATATGTTGTTATTGACTCATGTCACTTACCATTTTATACATCTATTGATTTTTTCAATTCACTTTTGCTGACAAATGTTGATCGCAGGGATTCTGGTGTCACAATTCAGTTCAGCAATGTGTAACATCTTAATGCAGATGCTAAGTAACTGTTTTAAAATGCTGAAAAAGATAACAGCAATGAAAGTGCATGAACTTCTTTCTTTCGTGTCTGGAGTTGTAGTGGTGTTATTGGTAGCGCATGTCCCTTTGCTCCAGATCTATCAGTGAGATGTCTATTCTGTGCAATGGACAGTGGCTGAATGTTATCAGCTGACAGTTTTCATTTCATTATCAACAGATAAATATTCAGGGCTTTGCAAATGCAACTTTGCTGGTAGCACAGTTTCATGCCCCCAAGTGTCTCATCAGTTAGTGGTTATATCTTAACCGATGATCACAAAAGTATGAAAAGATTTGCCGCTGAATAATGTAAATGCTAATCCACCTAAGCACCTTTAGGCTGCAAACATAATTTAAACGTATAGGGATTCTGGACCGGTGTATCACTCCTTGGCACAACAACGGTTAATAAGTTTAAGCACATTCTCAGGACATTGTTTCACTTGCCCCCCTCTCCCCACTACGATCCTGGTCACCTGAAATAAACCTGACATTTTAGTATCTGTTTTACATTTTGGCTCAGTTAGGCAATCAGCGCTGCAAGAACATAAATGGACATATAAATGGGGACTATAAGAACATACCGTGGGTGCTTCTGCCTTAGTCCAGCTGTGCAACATCAGCCTGAAGCTCAGGTAGAGCTTACTGTCTACCACTTTGTTCACCCCTACATGTACCTGTACCATTTCACATCCTCCCTTGCCTTAGTCCAGCTGTGCTACATCAGCCAGAATCTCTGGTAGGGCTTACTGTCTACCACTTTGTTCACCCCCCCATGTACCTGCACCATTTCACATCCTTCCTTGATCTACAATGAATGGATCCCTCATTCATGCGTCACATATGCATGCACAAAAAAGGAAAAACGGTCTTCAAAAATAAAGATACATTTATTATGTTTGTTATGTTTGCTTGCATGCATGTGCAAGAAACATAGTGCCATCATCCGAGATTTCGGAGGTGTGTCACCTGCTCTTCCAATTCAATCAGTGTGTTGGCAGGCGTGGCCCCTGTAAGCCAATGCATGATGGAGCTGTCTATGACAAGCTCCAAAATGCAGTGGCATACAGTTCAAAGGGGGAGCTACGCTTCAGTGAGCAGTGATAAGATATCGCTTGTTCATCTGCAGCTCCCCCCACACACACACACACACACGCACACGCAGGCGTGCGCGCCCCCCCCGCACGCATGCACACACTGTATAGCCAACGGGGGTGCCCAATCCCCCGTCAGCTGTGCTGCACTCCCCTCGCCCCCCCAAAGCCTTCAAAATGCCATGCTGGGTGCCCTCCCCAGCGTGGCAACACATGATATAGCTGGGGGGTGCCCAATCCCCCGTCGGCTCCACTGTCCTCCCCCCGAGTACAGGGTGCCACGCTGGGAGCCCAGCCCAGCATGGCAATCGATGCTTTGGGCAACGGGGGTGCCCAGTCCCCCATCGGCTGAATTCCTCCCCAACCGTCCTTGTGCCATGCTGGGAGCTCACCCCAGTGTGGCAAACGTCCTGTGTCATCACTGGAAACAAAAGAACACCTGTAAAGAAAACGGTCCCACGTGAGTCTCCTGGCCCCCCTCCCACAACCTGCACCCACCCACTGCACACCCTGCCTCCCACACCCTCACCCCATACCTACCTCTGGACCTCGCACGACGATTCGGTGGACCGGGAACACGTCTGCACTCTTCAAAGCCGACCGCAAACTGAGGAAATGCCGGTAAGCTGTATAATGAGCTAGATAGGGGGTTTTCAACTTTGTTACATATCTCAGGCATTTTTTGGAATTTTTGCACCAAATTTTCAACATTAGGTTTTTGGGACCCCTTCTCATGAATGATGTCATTGTCATGGCGTTATTCGGGCCCGAAGGGTGATTTCGCAGTCATTGCACAAAATCACCTTACAGGACCAATTAATGAAATGACACTGCCAGTGTTCATAAGGTGGGCTCTCAAAAAGCCTATTTTGAAAATTTGGTGAAAAAATTTCGAAAAACAACTGTTTTACGAGCGTGCGTTGTCCAGTTCCTATGCACACTCGTAAGTTCACAAATTTTCAATATTTTCACTCCAGATTTTCAACATTGACATTTTACCACACCTTCTTATAAGCAGTACAGCTGTCATTTTCACATCTCACCCCAAAGCCTGTTTCCGCCCATGTAGCGCACAATGGCGCAGGGTGTCTAAATCAATGTACAGGACAAATTAAGAAAATCACAGTGACACTGTTCATGAGCAGAGGTCTTAAAATGGCTATGTTGAAAATTTGGTGAAAAAATTCCAAAAAATGACTGTTTTACGAGCATGCATTGTGCAGTTCCTGGAAGGAGAAAGAGGCAGTATAGCGCAGTGGTCTAAGGCTCTGAGCTACAAATTTGGTGATATCCAGCAGGCCAGACCTGGGTTTGAATCCCACAGCTTCCACTTGCATACTGTGTGACCCTGAGCAAGTCGCTTAACCTCCTTGTGCTCCCAGGTCACTCCTGTAAAAAAGCTTTCAGCTTAGTGTGCTATACCTGGTTAAATAAAAAAAAAAAAAGTTCCTATGTACTCTTGTAAGTTTGTGAATTTTCAATATTTACACTCCAGATTTTCAACATTGCCATTTTACCACACCTTCTTATGAGCAGTACAGCTGTCATTTTTCACATCTTGCCCAAAATGAGTTTCCGCCCATGTAGCGCACAATGGCGCAGTCGATGTGCGAAATCAATGTATGGGACACATTAAGAAAATCACAGTGACACTGTTCATGAGCAGAGGTCTTAAAATGGCTATGTTGAAAATTTGGTGAAAACATTCCTCAAAATGACTGTTTTACGAGTGTGCGTTGTGCAGTTCCTATGCATGCTCATAAGTTTGCAAATTTAATATTTTCACTCTAGATTTTCAACATTGCCATTTTATTACACTTCCTTATGAACAATACAGCTGCCATTTTTCATATGCTGCCCAAAATGTGTTTTCGCACATGTAGCTCACAATGGTGCTGTTGGTGTGTGAAAGCAATGTTTGGGACAGATTAAGAAAATCACAGTTACACTGTTCATGAGCAGAGGTCTTAAAATGGCTATGTTGAAAATTTGGTGACAAAAGTCCATAAAATGACTGTGTTACGAGTGAGCATTGCGCAGTTTCCACGCACCCTCATAAGTTCATGACTTTGTAATATTTTAAGTCCAGATTTTCACCAGTGACATTTTTCCACACTGCCTTATTTACAGTACAGCTGTCATTTTTCACAACATGGCCGAAGTGTGTTTTCACACTTTCAGCGCAGAGATGCGTGGTCGCTGTGGGAAATTATTGTTCGGGACAGATAAAGAAAATCACAGTGACACTGTTCATGATCGGAGGCACCAAAATGCCTGAGTTGACAATCTGCTGTAAAAAAATCCCAACCTAATTATATTACAGGTGTGTGTTGCATAGTTTCTATGTACGCTCATGACTTCACCATTTTTTTAAATATTTTTACTGCAGATTTACAACATTGCCATTTTTTACACCTCCCCAGGAACAGTACAGCTGTCATTTTTTACATCCTGTTCGGAATGTTTTTGCACCTGTGGTGCTAAATGCCGTAGTCACTGTGTATAAGCAGCTTTCTGCTAACAAACTGATATTCCCTCTGTTCATGAGGTGGGGTCACCAAAAAAACATATTGGACATTTGGAGTGAAAATACCAACAAATGCCTGAGGTATTTTGGTTTTCAACCATAACGCCCAACCCTGTAGAGAATGACAGGCATCAGGGGTGTGTCTTGGGATTCTTGCCTGTAATGCTCATACCATTCCACACCCTGCAGCCAGTGAGAGGCATCGAGTTATGCCTTGGACTCTTCGGCCCCAGTGTTCACCCCATTCTCCTATATCGCGCCCATCTCACTGTATTTCCTAATGGAATGGGGTGCGCATAAGGACCAAAGACCCCAAGAAACAGCGTGACACTTGCCAGTGTCTGCAGGGTGGGATGTACTGAAATGGCGTGGCCGTTATGGCTGACAACCCAAACGCACACCCCAATGGCTGTCACTCTCTGCAGGGTGGTGGTGGGGTTGGCTTCACTTCAATACTTCACCGCCATTCCTATTACGCAGCTCTGTAACTTCTACACTACCACTGCCAATGCCAGCAAGCAAACATTCGGCATTGACAAATGCTTGTTAACTTAGAGCCGACAAGGAAAGAAACCACCTACGATGAGCTCTGCCTGCATACCATGCTTCAAAATTCCTGCTTGAGCCATCTGGCCCCCATTCACAGCAAACAACTTTCTTTGCCCAAGCATTTCCCCATTAAAACGCCATACACTGTACACCCCCGGTCCTGCACTCATACCCCAGCATTTTTTGCTTTTAACAGTAACAAATGAGCAAGCCAGTGAAAACCCTGCTATTTCTTTTTGCCCAGGCTTTTACCATTACAATGAAATGAGCTAACCAGCCACAGCAGAAGGCTCCATCTTTCTTTTTTTTTTTTACAGTAACAAATGAACCTGCCAGTGAAACCATGATCTTTTTTGCCCAGGCTTTTACCATTGCCACAAAATGAGTCAAAACTAGCCACAGCAGAAGGCTCCACTTGCTCCCACCGTCATAAACAACAAGCTCTTATTTCAAAATGCCCCAAACTATGCTTCTCATATTATTCCTTATGTAATAAATCATGAAAAACTCCTTCTTCCTTCAGCCTACCTGAACCTCTTGTAAACCTGAGATAAACAATCAAAACCACAGTGCTAGCTGACAAATGTACCGCACGGCCTCCTAGGCCTGAAAGCCTTATGTGCCTTCCCTGCTAACTTGCCAATCGATGTGCTGAGTTCTCAGAAGAAAAAATTCCCCGAAAAAGAGGTTGTCCTGCCTGAGCCCTGGCATCTTATACCCCTGATATGCCCCTGATCAGGACCCCCTTTGGGGTCCGCCCCCCAGCCAATCCCTGGGGCTCTGGCTTGCCCTTACCCTTTCCTGCCTGGTGATGTCATCAGGCCCCTCCCCCCATCCCTCTATTCCTCACCTCCCCTCCCCCCTTTCCTCTCCTATGCACTTATTCCCGGTAGGGATCACTGGACAAGCTGGCCTGCCTTTTAATGGAAAGCCCCATTACACAGCTTACTGGTATTTTTTCAGTTTGCGGTCGGCTCTGAAGAGTGCAGACGTGTTCCTGGTCCACCGAAGATCATCGCGCTGGGCTCCAGAGGTAAGTATGGGGTAAGGGAGGGGGTGTGGGGAGGTGAGGTGCACAGAGGGTGGGCGCTGGTTGGGGGAGGGGAGACCCAACTCAACGAGGGACCATTATTTTATTTTACAGGTAAAACCAACAAAAAAAAAAGAAGAAGGAAGGTTTTCTTTTTTTGCAAGTACTTTTGCACACTGGCGTGGGCTCCCGGCATGCCACCTAAGTGTTTGGTAGGGGTCTGTAGCTGATAGAGATTGAGCATCCCGTTGGCATATACAGGGTGTGGGGGGGTGCATTAGCCGAGGGGAATTGGGCACCCCCTTAGCACACAAGAAATGGGGGGGCATTATGCCAACAGGGATTGGACACCCCATCTGCAAATTAATTTGGGAGGGGGCATGCTGACAGGGGGATTTGTCACTCCAGTCAGCTTTCAGGGGCACTGTGAGAGGTGGTGGTTGTCTGTAGACTTCCGTGGGGCTGTGAGAAGTGATGGGGAAGCCACTGTCATGTTTCTTGTAAGGGGAAACCAGACAATGCAAGCAATAATTTGCTGGTGCAATCAGGGACTGTCTCAGGGTGCTCCCTGATTGCAGCAGTGAATTTCTTTCAGGTTGGTGGCAGGCTTCTCAGCTGCTGTTATAGATAGCTGCTATGCCATTGGTGCCACAGAGCCCAGCCAGAAAAATCAGTGGCATCACTGGCTGCAGCAGGACTGCACCTCCAAAACCTGCTTCTCCACTCAAGCAACCACAATATGTTGTCTGCGCTGCGTGCACAAGACAACATGAAAAGAAGGTCGCCTCTGAGTCTACGTGTTTCTAGTGACATTAGATTTAAAATTGATAGTCTAGATTCACAGTTGTCATTGCAAAGACCATAGATATGCTTGGTGAAACCCCTTTGTATCCTTTCCAGTGTGCTACATTCACCCTTTTTAAAAGGGCACCACAGTTGAGATGCATACTCTAAATGAGGTCTGACGTAAGCTTGGTATAGCGGTATTATGACTTTCAGGTCGCATGATCTAATATTTCTCCTGATAGGCCAAATTAATTTATTTGATTAGTTAATCACAGTACTGATATGTTCTGGGTGATTAAGATTACTGTTAGTAAATACACCCAAATATTTTTCCTCATGAGTTGTATTTAGTGTCTCTCCAGCCAATGAGCATGTATCAGTAGGACTGTTTGCACCTAAGTGCATAACCTTACATTAATCGTTATTAACTTTCATATCCCATTTTTGACCCATACTATAATAAAGTCAAGGTCTTTTTGTATGATAAGAGAGTCTTCTGGATTAAGACAGACACCTCCTAGTTTGACATCACCTGCATATTTTATATTGAGCGATGTACAATCTGAAGTTAGGTCAGAAATAAATATCTCAAACAAATAGGGTTTGGGAACAGACCCTTCTGTAACACCCCTGGTTACTCGCCCTTGGGAAGACACATGACCGTTAATTAATACATGTTGAGATCTACTTGAAATCCAGAAAATGATGTGCTGATTTACATTTAAGTTGTTATGTTTAACTTGCAGAGCCGAATGTGGCATAATGTCAAAGGCTTTCCTAAAATCAATATAAATCACGTTGCATGGTATTTTTTGATCCAGCATTGCGCTAATGTGTTCGTAGAAGCACATTAAGTTGGTTAAACAACGTCTACCCTTCTTAAAGCCATACTGTCCAGAATCTTGTGCATTCACAATTGGAGCTATTGAATCTTTAATCAGGCTTTTCATTATTTTACCAACAGTGGAGGTCAGACTAATAGGATGGTAGTTTTCCAATAATGATTTGGAACCCTTTTTATGCAAGGGGATCACGTTTGCTTTTTTCCAGTCAGCTGGCATGAAATTGTGCTTTAAAAAACCCTCAAACAGGAGCTTTAAAGGTAAAATCAAGTTATCTGCAACCTCAGAGGCAGTATAGTGCAGTGGTTTAAGGTTCTGAGCTACAAACTTGGAGACCTGGGTTTGAATCCCACAGCTCCCACTTGCATACTGTGTGACTCTGAACAAGTCATTTAACTTCCTTGTGCTCCCAGGTTGCACCTGTAAACAAGCTTTCAGCTTAGTGTGTCTCACCTGGCTAAAACAATTAGAAAAAGACAAAAAATAAATAAAAGAAGTGGCCTGGGATGCTGTCTGGTCCAGGGCTTATTTTTCCTGTTTGTGCCATTACCTTAACTCTAATAGTGTCATTTGTATAAGTGATGAAGTCAGAATTGGGTATCAGGGCAGAGGAGGCTGTAGTTGTACTACCACCTGGAGCTGAAAAGATATCACAAACATTTTTGTTGAAAAGGTCAGCCATCTCCTGAGGATCATGAATTGACTACTACCCAATATTAATGGACCAACTTTATTGGCCATTTTTTAAGGAACTAATACAAAAATAAAAATGTTTGCAATTATTCTTAGAGGCAGTTTTTGCTAAATTTAATTCCCACATTGACTAAGCTTTTTGTATTTTATTGTTACATTGTTTTTGAAGTTTTTTTTATATCCCGACCAACTATCGTTGTCTTTTGTTTTCAGAGAGGTACTGTATTTTTTATTTGTATTTTATTTTTCCTGTTTATAAGGTTCTTAATATATCTGTTAAGCCATTTTGGTGAATTCCCTTTTTTATTGTACTTGGACCTTGATGGGACATATTTATTTATGATGTATATTAAGGTATCCCTCAAGAAATCCCAATATGACTGAATTGGGAGATTATTAAATTTTGATTCCCAATCAATCTGACCAAGAACATGTTTTATATATGATAGACTGGCTTTGTTATATATTCTACTAATGTACTGTATGATTTAATGTCCATAACTACATAGCCTGTAATGGCATCCTTCATTAGGAAAGATTTTCTGTATCAAATGCATGCACTATAAATTTCATTCTACAAGATGCTGTATCTTACAATTACCAGCTGTTGTTGGACTTGATTTAAACAACTTTCAATGCTGATCAAGAGATGTCCGCTATAAGCAGAGTTAGAAATACATTTTGCAAGGTTCATTTCAGATATTTCTCTATGTGGGACACTGACCCACTGGGTATAAAAAGTAAGGGTCAAAAGAAAAAAATAATTGGTCATATTGTTCAGCCAAGCCCAGATTAATAAAACAGCAGTTTTAAACCTCTATAACTGTGAGCAGGTTGTCCCCAAGGTAGAAGAAAAGGTGGGTCAAAATTAAAAACTGTGCACCAGTTGTGCAATCCCCCACCCAAAAATGAACCTATAGTCAGAACATTCTACACCGTGGAACCTACAATAAATTATGTTGCCAAGAAGCAAAAATGTGGCCATGAAAAGTATTCAACTGGGTCACTGAACTGATCATACTAAATTATTCTATTATTTCAATATTTTTTCTTGGCTACAATCACCAAGAGCATAAAATACTAAAGGGCAATTTTACTTAAAGGCATATCATATTAACTGGAAACTCATAATGTGTGATGAGGTAATATAGTGTAGTGGTTGGGGCACTGAGCTGCAAACCTGGATAGTTGGGTTTGAATCCCACCCATCCCCACTTGCATATACGTGTGACCCTGAGCAAGTCACTTAACTTTCTTGTGTTCCTAGGTCACACTTGGAAACAAGCTCTGGCTTAGTGTGCCTTTCCTGGTTAAACAACTTCCTCTTTCCTATCAGAAGTGAACTGGCTCAAATGAATCATTCAGGCCTAGTGTGATTCAAGTGCCTAGATTCTTTTTACTGTGTATATACATATCTTCCAGTTGTGAATTTCAGATTATCATCAAGTCTTGCCCTAATGTGCTCAACAATTTGCATCTTAAACCTTTGAAGTGTGGTGCCAAAATATATATACACACACACACACAAACAGGAGTGAGAAAGAATAAGTACTTCACTCTTTCTCAAATGCACAACCCAAAGGCAACACTAATATTTACTTCTAACATGCCAAAATAGCCTGCCTCACACTGACACATCAGCAGGTAGATAACTCCTATACAGTCACATGCCACGAACTGGTTTGCATAACTCACCCCTGGAACTCTTGGATGTGCAATCAAATACCTTTGCATAAATGGCTCACAAAATTTACATCACCCACACTAATGATTTCTGGTGATCATTTGGGCAACCACTCATTGGGCCTTGGCACATCAATTTTAGAGATGCAGAGAATTTAAATTCCACCGGTGAAGTGGACACGAAGTGACCACTTCGTGTTGGCAGAGCACAACATGACGTGGCCAACGCAAAGTGCTCACTTCGCGTTATCATTACCACTTCACGTTGCCAATAATGTCTTAATGCGAAGTAAGGTGAAGTGCCATGTAAATAGGCAGCCCCCCACACATCACATGGCTTACAGTACTCTAAGTCACATGCTTTAGCCAGATAGGAAGGAAGTGAGTCAGAGAAGCAGTTTCACTTTCTCCTTCGCATTTGTAGAGTGAGAAAGCTCTGTGGAGAGAGAAGGAGAGATCTTACACTTCAGTTCTTTACTTCAGCCACAACAGCTTTTTTAAAAGCTGTATCTTTGTTTAATTTTAGTGTTGTGCTTGTGATTTTTTTTTGTTAGTGAATTTTTTTTTTAGAAGTTTTGTTTTGTGCGTCTATGACTGTGTGTGTGTGTGTGTGTGTGTGTGTCGGACTGATGGGACTCAGAGGAGTTGTGATGGAGCCTTTGGAAGGAGAGTCGATGGCCCGTGGGTGCGATTGTCAAAGGAGGGGAGTGCAGACACGGGGTGGTCATGTCAGGCTGCACTGCTCCCAACTTCTGAGGTTCCCTCCCCCGTGCTAAAGCAGCAGCACCAGTGCCTGCTGTCAACACACCTTGTGCACCACTACCACCACCACCACCGCTGGTAGATGTAGGGGCTCCAGCAGCACCACCTCCACAGCCACAGGAGGTGGCCTTGGAAAATCTTGGTGGTTCAAGGAATGTGTCTGGTCCCCCACGCAGCTCCCCAGTGTGGGACTTTTTTGACTGTGTTGGAGGGGACAGTACAGTGGTGGTGTGCTGCATCTGTGGTGTGACAGTGTGCCGTGGCCCCCGGGGACACATTTGGGGACCGGGGGCCAGAGCACCCACATGACAAATCACCACAGGGTGGACTGGCAGGCTGCCACAGAAGGGGCCAGATGTCCATCTGCTGGCCCTTCTGTGGCAGTGGCAGAGGATGCTGCTGATGAACAACATGTGCCTCACCGCTGCAGCTGGAGGAAGGCCAGTGAAGCAGCTGCACCACCTCCCCATCACCACAGCCACCAGCACCACCCTCTCCACCACCACTCCCTGGATTTCCTCCTGCAGTGGACCCCGGCACAGTCCCTGTAACACAGTCAGACCTCACCTTGGTGTGGGCAGCCCTGGAGGAGAACAGTGTGAGGGTGCGTGCTTTGCAGCAGCAAGTTAGCACCATCGAAGCACAGCAGCAGCAAATAATAACAATGCTGGACCACCACGGCATCCCACGGCCACAATAAGATATTGTTTTCTGCCCCCCCATCTCACTGTTGTGTTGTACTCTTTTTGTGTGCTTTTTCTTTGTTGTTGTTGTTTAGTAATCCACATTTTCCCCTCCAGGACAATCTTTCTTGCTCCACATAATCAATACATTTCTGTGTAAAACCGTCCCTAATTTCATTACAGTGTGTCACATGACAGAGGAATTCCCATTCTGAAAAGCCACCCACATTCTACACATCTTCTCAGCAACATTAGGACATGATGCCAGGGAGAGCGCGGGTGCGTGCTCCATTACAGTGAATGTTCAATTGTCCTGCAACGTTCTGAATTTTTCTTTATGTTATAATGGTCAGTTAGTTGTGAAACATTTGGGCACGTTTCCTGTAAGAAAAGCCTTGTTAGTGGAAATGTTCCCACATTTCGCCACAAAGTGAACCTTGTAACATAACAAAATATTGGGATAGGTGCCAGACATTCACTGTAGTGGGGCATGCACCTGCACTCCCCCCGACATCATGTCCTAACGTTGCTGAGAAATGGAGGCAGAATGTGAGCGGCTTTTCTGAACGGGAATTCCTCCGTCATGTGACACACTGTAATGAAATTATGGGTGGTTTTCCCAGATATATATTGCACTCTGTAGAGCAAGAAATCTTCCAGTGGAAGTACGGCCCCCATGTATTAGGTTATGTGCATTACCATTACTATGTAACGTGGTGAATCTCTGTAAAGCAGCAGCGCAGCAATCCTATGTTACAAGTTCCTCTACTTACATCCTGACTGACTGGAATGATATGAGAATTTGCTAACTTGAGTGAGTCTGCTGTACTACCTTTTTTTTCATGTGTGAAATAATGAAAGTAGCATTCCTTTTAAATTGGTTCAACTTCTGACCAGGTGTTTGTTATTGTTTTCCTCTGGTTTTCTCCATTGCATCAGTTAGTTGTTATATATCACTTCTGTTGTAAATGAACAATTCTGCAGCAGTCAGTGTTTTATGACAGCACGGATCAATATTTATTGAAAAGCAGCTGCAAAAAAAATACAAACCTGGTGAGAACAATACTGAAAGGTGTCCTCTTTTTTTTTTCATACATGAAAAAAAGTCGACAAGTAAGGAAAGCAGACATAAATTGTGAAAAGAAGCATGTCATTCAAGTCACAGCTCAGAGGTAACTAGTGCTGGCTGTGGCAGTGTAAAGTAGCATAAAAAAATACAGTTCAAAACTGTGAGGACATTCTTGCAATGCTGCTTTAATTGTAAAAAAATGTTAGTATGACATCATGAGCTCACAGCAACAATCTCAGAACACACAAAAGTGGCACAGAGTCCCTGGATTTTTTCAGCAGGCCCAAAATGCATCCTGCTTGTCTGCAGAAAATTGACAAGTGGTTAGACAGCAAAATTGGAGTGTTTCAACACATACTGTACAAAGTCCTCCAGAATTAATGGGGCACTCAGTCATGCACACAAAAGTGGCACAGAGTCCCCAGATTTTTCTGCCAGCCCAAAATGCATCCTGCTTGTCTGCAGAAAATTGACACATACAAAGTCCCCCAAAATTATATATATATATATGTATATGGTTGTGAATTTTCTAGGTGGGGAGGTGGGTTGACAATTATGGGTATGTACTCATGGTATTGTTCTCCATAACAGGTTACACAGAAACTGTTGGTGTGCACATTCAAGTGCTCAACGAGAATTTTTTGAGCTGAAATTGAAAACGGATAACTCTCCAGCACATGAAGGTAAGTATTTTTTTTTCCTGGGGAGGGGAATTATATTTGCAGATTTGTATCTAATGGTTTCTTATTTTGTTACTTCTTCACAGATTTCGTCAGCATCCTTCTGGAGTCCTGTTGTTATGATGGTCATGGTCATGGAATGAAACGACTTCTGCATGTTGATATGTGTGCCCAAGCTCGGGGAAAGGGAGTGCCTAATTTTGAAGAACTTTTTGGGATAAGGCCACTTTGACAGAACACCAAAGCATCTTGAAGTTTCCTAAAAAAGAAATGAATGACTTCTTACAACTTAATTGTTATGTGTCCCTCCCTGGTTCTCACAACCTGTGTGCAATATTTCCTGCAGTCTTCACAACACAATGAAATGGATGAAATAAAATGTTCATACTTACCAGAATTGATTTCACATGGATATTACATTGCTTCCTCTTTGTACAGTACAGCTACAGTACCATTCCCATCCCAACGTCTTTTATTAATGGAGCCTTTTTTGGTTACCCTGTAAAAGAAACAAAATAAGTGCACCATATGTGTTTTACCATTGTGGCTCTGACAAGCTACAGAACAGAAAAACATAAAACTAAAGGAAGTGAAGCAGCATAACAAACATGACTGAAGCTTTGTGTCTGTGGCTGATGGATGTGGTGGCCTGGACAGACTGAGGCTCAGTGGTGGCAGTAGCAAACATCAGTCCCAGTGGTGATGGTGGTGGTGGTCCATGGGGGGCATACAGACTCATGGTGGCAGACTTGGATAACATCAGTCCCGGTGGTGGTGGTCCAGGGGGCATACAGACTCGGGCTCAGTGGTGGCAGTGGCTAACATCAGTCCCGGTGGTGGTGGTGGTGATCCGTGGGGGGCATACAGACTCGTGGTGGCAGACTTGGATAACATCAGTCCCGGTGGTGGTGGTCCAGGGGGCATACAGACTCGTGGTGGCAGACTTGGATTACATCAGTCCTGGAGGTGATGGTGGTGGCCCGGTGTGGGGGGGGTTGCACACCGCCTTTTAAATACTGCGCTTAAAACCTGCCAACATTAACCACATCATCATCCTCATAAAGAAAGCTGCCTTCATAGTCATCGATGTCTGAAGTCTGACCACTGGGAAATTCTTTCTCTATTGTGTCATCATCTACGTCAGCAGTGGGCCATTTCAGACAGCCACTGCCAGTGCCACCAGGATGCCCCATTTCCACATCAGCAAGACCACCATGACTAGGCCGGGGTATGAATACCGAGGTTGCAGTCTGTGCTGGTATGTGCCTCTCATTCATTTTAGTGAATGTTAGCAAACTAGCATTTGCAGGAGACAGGTTTGTCCTACGATCCCTGACTATTGCACCTGCTGGGCTGAATACCCTCTCAACACATACACTGGAGGGTAGGCATGTGAGGTACTTTAGTGCCATTGCAGTCAGCTCTGGCTATTCACTGACCTTTCCACTCCAGTACAAAAGAGGATCTTCACTTATTGTCAGATGCTTGTTTTCAGACAAATATGACTCAACCATTCTCTGTGTTGCACTAAGTCCAATTGTTGATGCATCAGCCGGTTCCCCGGAATCATTGATGTCACAAATACCCACTTGGGACAAAGCCTTCCAAAGTGGGTTGACGCCAACCACTTTGGATGACAGACCACCAGGAACTACAGTCCCCTTACCCTTGCATGATATGTTTGCTGGTCCTCCAGCTACACCTTCAGCTGGATTATGCTGCTGAGGTTTGCAAACCTTGGCATGTGACTTCTATGCCCCATGAACCAAGTGCACTAGTTGACCACTGATATTTTTTACCTGTTCAGGCCCTCCCTCCAATACTGATGCAATTCCACGTTTGTATCGTGGGTCCAGCATTGTTGCCATGGCAAAGTTGTCACTACACTGAATGCCCACAATGTGACAGTTCTGTTCGAATACTGTCAGCAAGTGTTGCAGCAACATACTGCTACCACCGTCTCCGGCAACATCAAGGCTATGCTGTACATTCACCAACGTCTGCCTCAGCACCCGCAGCAGTGGAATTGATTGGCTAATGGAGGCAGACTTACCACTCACTTCCTGTGTGGCATGTTCAAAAGGTCGCAAAATTGTTATTACAGAGTCCATGAGGCGCCACTGTTAAGTCATCATAGACATGGAGGCCCCGGAACTGTCACAGCTAGTGTGCATAACAAGATATTTTGAGATGGCTTTGTATTGTTCATACAACTTCTCTGCCATGTATAACATAGAGTTCCATCAGGTGACAACTTCTAGCTTCAAGCAGTGCTGAGGCAGGCTGTTTTGTATCTGCAACTGCTGCAGTTGGACGCGGGCCTTTCCAGATCTTGAAAAGTGAGAGCAGATACATTGTGCAATGGTCAGCATTTGTTTTATGTCAGGGTGCTGCAGAAACTCCTGAACCACAAGATTTAAACAGTGGGCTATGCATGGAACACGAAACAAAAACACCATTCATGATGCATTTCACCACATTTGACCCATTGTCACTTGCTGTGAACCCAGCTCTCAGGGACAGAGGGTTTAGCCATCTGTCAGTTTCAGTCAGTACCATGTCCAACATGTTCTCACCAGTGTGTGAACAGGTCACACTGTGCATAGCAATTGTTGCATGCTGGCGAATTCCAGGAAGATAGCTACCGCGACAATCCACCTTACTGCACTGATTATTCACACTACCAACATCACAAACAATCCCTGGCACCTGCACCCAGTGTGCAGTTATACACAGATATGAACTCTCCGCTATTTTGCCACTTGTCCACATATCCATACTTAAATGGATGAATGGAGAGGAGGAATGTTGAAGGGCATGTCTTACTCAATCAGACACAGTGCGGAACAACTCAGGGACAGCATGGGTAGAAAAGTATGTCCTGGATGGGACTTTCCATTTTGGACAGGCATGTGTAGCAAACCACTGGAACCCAGAATTCTCCACAAAGGAGAAGGACAAAAGATCAATTGCCCGCATTTCCGCTACAGCAGCATTAAGTTCACGTTACACTGTATGATTGTGGGGGTACTTCAGCTTATGCGCAAAAACACTCTGTAACATGGGCTGACTTAAACGTTTTGCATGGGGTGTGTTGTTGCTCACAAATGGTTGTGCTCTATGATGAATGGCATTGGCAGAGGGTGGAGTGTGGACATTTGATAAAGATGGTTGCACAGGCAATGATGACAAACCCAGAAATGATGTTATTTTGCCAGATTTGCCAACCGGGGTTGATGTACCACTTGCACTAGACATACTGCATTCACCACCATCACCACAAAAACTGCTACTCTCACCAGCACTGGACAACATTTCAAAGTCATTATGGTCCTCCACCTCATCATGCCTGTAGTAATCCTCTGCTCTTATTACTGCACTGCTGCACACGTTTAATTTCCTACTGGGCTTAACAGTCATGGAAGGGGATAACACGCTGGCTATGATTGCCGGTGACACGGGTGATTGCCCCACTGTGGTATTAACTGCCACTTTGTGCTGGGTCCACAGAGCCAAGTGCCTATTCTTAAGAGGTGTATGCTGTTCTCCTGTGCCCAGATGGCTCCCCTTTTTACCTCGACTCACACGCACATGGCAAACCTGGCAGATTGCAACTGACTCATCATTTGCATCTTGAACAAAAAAATCCCAAACAAGGGAGTGTGATGCTCTGCTTTTAACATGTTCATGATGATGTGGCTTATTTAAATCTGTTATTTTAAGCACTGAAGTGGGGGGGCATATGATGATTCAGGCACTGCACACCTGGACTGCAAATGAACACCACGACTACCTAACATACTGATTACTGGGTCATTATCATCATCATCAACTGAAACCAGTATATCACAAGTTTTTACCGGGGGTTCCTGCAAACAGACTCAGACACAGCCACTTTTAATTAATTTTTCTCCGGTTCCCAAATGGAGTCAATTACATCATCATCATATTCATCAATGTCACACACATCCACATCTTCTGCTTGGATGCTAGCATGTGGACTGCATGTTGCAACAACAGCAACATCATCATCATCACATTCATCTTCAGCATCTACGCCACCATCACCTGATATTTTTTCACCACACTGTGAATCACTGCATAGAAAATGCGTGACGTTAAGTGCCACTGTGGACGGAATATCACATTTGCTATCATTGACATGATCATCAGAATTCTTAGGTTCAGTTAATGGGATGTTACTGGGAAGTATGACATTAGCTACGCTGTCATCACTCACTTGCACTGCTTCACACTCAATATGTTTGGATACGGTACACTGGTCGGAATTAGAACTTGACGCAACAATGCTAATACTACCTCCACCACTACTAACACCAGTAACACTAACACCACCGGCTGGGAAAACATCATCTCCTCCAACTATGATTGAAGCTACTGATTGGGCTGTAAAAAACATTGCAGGAGAAATACCTTTTCTCACATCAGCAATGCACTTCTCCGTCAGCATACTACTACCACACCCACAGACCCTCTTACTGCCAACATTGCCATGGCCAGAAACAGCTTTGCTTGCACATCTCTTTGCAGGCATTTTGAGGGATCAGCCTCAAATATTATTACCAAATTCAGGTTTTGATATGTTCACTTTCTGACTGGAGGGACGCTGGCTGGATGTGAAGCAAAATAAAGAACTGTGGCTTCAGCAACAGATAAGAGACTACTGTGACACTGTCTCGGAATTAAAACAACTTCAGTAACCAGTGATACTGATGGGGTCACAAATCACAAACTCACAAAAACATTCCCGTCTGGTAAAAAAACCTTTTGAACGTGGGGGTTGGGAGGAGCACTGAATACAGACAGTACTGATTTTTACAGCACTACAATACCAACAGCAAAACAGGAAGTTGTTATCCCTCTGTACAGACAGTTGGTGAAACCCCATCTGGAGTACTGTGTCCAGTTCTGGAGACCCCATCTCCGCAAGGACATAGACAGGATAGAGGTAGTCCAGAGGAGGGCAACTAAAATGGTGCAGGGTCTGCAAGAGAAGCCATACGAGGAGAGACTAAGGGAGCTTAATATGTACACCCTTGAGGAAAGAAGGGACAGGGGGGACATGATAGAAACTTTTAAGTACCTCAGTGGAATCAACAAAGTCCAAGAGGGTAGCATCTTTCAGAAAAAGAGACGTGCAAGAACAAGGGAACACAATTTAAAGATAGAGGGGCTGGGTTCAGGGCAATGTGAAGAAGTATTATTTCACAGAGAGGGTAGTGAATGCATGGAACAGCCTTCCTGAGGAGAAGGTTGTGGGGTCTAAAACTGTGGGAGAATTCAAGAATGCATGGGACAGACATAAGGCAGTTCTTGTGGGGGGTAGGAAGAAATAGGCTGTTGGTTAACTAGGAACTGCGGCCTATCCTGTAGGTAGGGAAATGGGCAGACTAGATGGACCAAGTGGTCCTTATCTGCCGTCAAAGTCTATGTTTCTGTGTTTCTAGGTAACAACAGAGAACACGATCACAGTACAAAATCAGGCAGCTGAAGTGGATAGCAGGTTCACACTGCTGCGCTTAGTTGCAATTACACTAGTCTGTGTCACAAATTTTAAAAGGTGTATTATATTTAATGCACGCAACACTGCACACACAACACAGTACAGTTTGTGTACAATGCTCAACGAGGAATGTGACGCAAATGCAAAGGTTCAATGTACTGCGATGTAATGTAAATTTCCAATTTAAACAACCTGACCTTATGAAATGCTGCACCACATACGCACAACAAACACAAGAAAATGTCTACTATTACTGACAATTGTACTATGTGTACATTAACACAGTCAGTTATATAACAAAAATATAACCAAAACACAAAAGAAATCACTAGTTCTCCAACTTAAATCTACCTACACACAGATACACCCCTTCCCCACACAGCACACTTTCACTGTCTTTCACCACACACACTCAGTTTCATAAATTAACATTCAAAATCCACACAAACAAAAACACTCTATGATGTAACACAGGAGGGTTTCCTACAATTGATGAACTACAGTTGGATCCCCCAAAAAAAGCAAAAATGCTTTTTCAACAGCTTTTACAAGATTCCTACAGACAGCTATCAGAGCAAACTGTGTCCTACTCCTTCATACTCATACTAGCCCAAACTGAGGCTGTGCAGATCAATATAGAGCCCATGTGACCGGAACTCCCATGAATTACTGCAAAATCCACCTTTGGAGCTCAAAAACAAGGCAAAGTGAGGTGAAGTGAACTGCCACCAATGCACTTCGCATTAAAAATTAAAAGAGCAGTGACCAGGGAAGGCACAGTAACGCAAAGTCACTGTTTGCAATAGACTTTGCGTTCCTATTTATGATGTGAAGTACTCCGATTCGCATTGTGGAGCACTCCGCGAATCCGCCATTGCTCTGCAAAACACTTCGAGGAGCGGATTAAGTCCACTTCCCCCACCACTAATCAGTTTTATGCACACTACTTACTGTGCCACTGTTCACTATGCACACTACTCACTACCATGTCTTTATATTCTTAGACTTGATGTTAATCAGAAATTCACAACAGAAAGGCATGCATATAAGTAGAATGTAGAAGATCACAGGATAACAATTTTGGCATTGAAAAGTTTCAGTAATGGTTTAGAAGAGGTGATTTTGAAAGAACTGTGAACCAGTGTGAGACAAGATGGATGAATAGGACCAAGGCTCGAATTCTACCAGCAAAACAAAAAAAAGATTGGTTGAATCCCACCAGGCCCGAATGATTCATTTGAGCTGGCTCACTTCTTCCAAGCTTCCATATAATATGATGGTCCTTAATAGTAAGTAAAATTGCTGTTTAGTATTTTGTGTTCTAGGTCATTGCATCTTTGAGACAAAATATTAAAATAATAATATAATGTAGTAGGAGCAGTAAAGTGATCTGTTCAATATTTTTCACAGCCACATTTTTGCTCCTTGCTGGAATAATTGGTGGTATGTTCCACTGTGTAGAATGTTCTGTTTACTATTATAACACACAGTAAAATGTGCATCTATCTCTGCTTATGGCAGGTATCTCTTGAGTTGCTTTGAAAGGTGGCCTAAATTAAGTCCAAAGCCAGCCAGTAATTGCAAGATACAATACCATGCAGGATGAAACTTACAGTGAACGTATTTGTTGCACAAAGTCTTTCCTGATTGTGGATACCATTGCAGTATGTATAGCTATGGGTAGTAAACTGTACCGTACAGTAGCAGAATATATTAGTATGCCACTTTATGGATCTCCTACCTCTTAATTATGCAAAATGTTTACAAAGCTAAATTCATTACTTTATTATACCACCAGTAAATCTATGCAATATATTCACTGCCATACATTAGTTTCTAGTATTAAGTGTTTTAATAATATGATTTTAATAAGAGTTTGTTAGTGCTTTTGTAGATTTGATTGAGAACCTCGATTAGATTTGAGCACTATATCATGTGTGCTACGAGTATGTAATGGATGATGTCAACTAATACACTTTCTTTTCTGGCTGAAGTTATAGGGCTGGATTTTCAAAGGGCCCTTATACCAGCACAAGCTGTGCCAAACGACCACCTTGCATCAGATCCAGGTGCACCAAATACTATATGTTGTATTTTGCAAGAATGTAAACGATCACACAAGAAAAATGTTTGCATTGAAAAGGTTCAACAATTGGTTAGAGGAAGTGATTTTGAAAGAATCATGAGCTAGCATGAGAGAAGATGGATCACTAGGACACAGGCTTGAATCCCACCAGGCCCGAATGATTCATTCAGGCTGGCTCCTTCTTCTTGGTTTCCTTTATATTAAGTAAAATGCCCTTTACTATTTTGTGCTCTAGGTCACTGCAACTTTGTGAAAAAATATTTAAATAATAATAATACTAAAATAATTTAATAGGAGCAGTAAAATGGTCTGTTTAATATTTTTCATAGCCACATTTTTACTCCTTAGAAACCCAGAAACATAGAAATTGATGGCAGATAAGGACTGCTAGGCCCCACCAGTCTGCCCATTTTCACTACCTACTTCAAAAGCCACAGACCTACTTGATCTCTGGTTTTACCTTCTTGCTCCTATCACTAGGGTTCTCCTATGCCTATGCCTTTCTGAATTCAACCATTGTATTTGCCCCCACCACCTCTGCTGGGAGTTTCTATTCCATGCATCCACCACCCTTTAAGTGAAGAAATACATCCTCATGCTATCTCTAAGTCTACCCCCTTCCAACCTCATGTCATTACCTTTGTTCCTGAACATCTCCTTTTCTGAAAAATGCTACCCTCCAGTATGCTATTTATGCCCTTTTTTGTAGATTTCTGTCATATCTCCCCTCTCTCTCCTGTCCTCCAATGTTACATATTGAGGTCTCCCTGTCTCTCCTTATGTGACTTTTAGGGCAGGCCCTGAACCATCTTTGTTGCCCCGCTTTGAACTGCCTTGACCCTGTCTATGTCCTTACAGAGATGTGGCCTCCAGAACTGGACACAGTTCTCCAAATGAGGCCTCACCAATGATCTGTACAGCGGCATCACCACCTCTTTTTCTTTTGCTGGTGATATATCTCTCTATACACCCCAGCATCCCATTGTCTCTCCCCACAGCCTTGGTATATTGCCCACATTTAGGTTATCAGATATGAGTACCCCAAATCCTTTTCCTGCTTGGTGACCATCAGTAACCTCCCCCCCCCCCCAAAATCATGTAATCCTCCCCTGGGTTCTTGTGCCCCAAATGCATAATTTTGACCTTTTTAACAATGAATCTCAACTGCCACACTCTAGACCATTCCTCCAGTTCACCTACATCCCTTCTCATTTTTTTCCACCCCACCCCAAGTGTCCACCCTGCTGCAGATCTTATTGTCATCTGTGTCGTCGAGACACAGGTCAAGAAGCATAGGAAAACCAGGAGCAGTTTCAAAATTTGCAAATAGTGTTTTTTTTTCCTCAATAACAGCAAAATAAAAAAATAAAACTTGTACAGTATAACTATTTACAAAGGCAGTACAAACAGAGTAAAGTATGTCCTTCTTCTGACAACATCTCTTAATTCCAAATTTCAGTCTTTTAGTGTCTCTCATGCTCCTTGTTTCTCCAACAAAAACATTGCTGCTCTTTTGATAAGTCTTTGTCTGGGAACTTGTTACGAGTGCCTGATTCTCACAGAATGTTCTTGTAAGTTTACAGAATGTTCTTGTCAGTTTTGATGCTGGTGCAACAAAAAGAACACAGTGACCCAGAACTGACCTCTTGTTTACAGCTCTGCAAAAGGCTTAAAAACAACTGCATCTCAGGTTAACCCCTTGAGTTCCATATAGCTTTTTGCAATCATTTCAACAGTATAATTATATACAGTTTTAAACAAAGAGATCCAAGTATCAGTGACATTTCCACATAAAGATTTGCATACATTTTTATACCTGTAGATATGCAAGGGAGAGGAAAAGACAGACATAGCAAGGGAGGGTTGAGAGATAATGCAAGAGGTGGAGAATTGTGAAACCATCAGAGTGATCAGTTCTTAGGTCTCACAAGAAAATTTGGTTGTGCAACCAGACAGAGAAGAGACAGAAAAGGAAAGGATAGACCAGTTTACCTAACAAAGGAGGCAGGGCTTTATTCAGCCCTGTCACATACCTCCTCTTTAAGAAGGAACTTGTTTTCCAAAAACAGGTTTCCAAAACTTTTTATTAATTCTTGCGTAACATTAGCTTATAACCTTTACAATACAGTCAGATGGAATCACTCACCACTCACTCAAGGAGTAATGTTCAAACTTGCATTTACTGTGAAATTTTCAAAGTTTTATTCAACATTCAATGCATCAAAGCAATCAATACAGGCAATGAGAAGCACTGTCCAACCTTGTGCTTACACTTCACCCAATACAATGGGCTTCGTCAGACCTGTTACAACTTCATGGCAGTACACCTATATGAAACATTTGAAGTGGTCAATTAACTCATTAACCAACAGTCATTCTCTGTGACCACACACGTGTATAGGTGATTCACAATGAAGTCATTAATAAGCCCAATGCCCTAGTGGAGACATACAACATAAAGTGCTACTCCAGTATTACAACGTAAATCAAAAAATAATAATTGTAAATAATGTTTAAATACAAATTCCTAAATAGTTTTCTATAAAAGTTATTTCATCAATGGAATAATAATCTTGTGAGAGTCATATATAAGAAGGATGCATCTTGATTCCTTGCCAGGAGAACTTAATATTCTTTTTAATGAGGTTTGGAATATTACCTGGTGACAACAGAACACACAGTAGGTTTATAGGATGTTAATTCTAATAATTTAAAGGTTACATATATATTTAAGCATAGAAATCCTGTAGAAACAAGACAATCTAGAAAAGACCCCTATAATGTCAAAAAGTTAATGAAACTTCTCATTAGACATATGACATCATGGGCCTCACAGGGAGGTCAAAAGGTCATCCCTATATTTACTCTTTATTTTTCCTTTTCCTTTTCTTTCCCTTTAGGAAGGCAGCTAGTTTAAATTTCTCATTTAGTCCCCTGGCTTCTAAGGTACTGAGTCTATAGATCCATTTCTGCTCACAGCAGTCTAAAGCATTATTAACATCTCCTCCCCGATGTCGCTGGGGATGGTTTCCAGACCAAATACTGTGATAGTATGCTGCAAGTCAAGATTTGTGTGTACATGTGCTGCAATTGCATAGGACAGATTTTTATTCCTGATTGTCAAAAGATGCTCGTTAATCCGAAAACAAAGTTTTTTTTTGGTCCTACCAACGTAGTATTTACCACAGGTACACTTTAGCAAATAAACTATCCCCTCAGTGTTGCAGTCTATAGCCCCTATGATTCTTTCTACTGTGCCATTTCTGGGCTTCATAACAGTATCTCTTTATTCTAATTACATTATATGTATTGCAAAAACCATACTTTCTGGTCCCCCAATTTCTCCTATTTTTCAAGGTCCTTGGGTCTGGTTGATAACTATTAACTAGATAATCCCTAAGGTTCTTACCTCTCCTATACTCTATGCATAGGGATTTATTAAGTGTGGGTCTCAATTCTGATATGCTACATAATATTGTTAAATGTTGCTTCAAAATGTCTGTAATCTCCTTAGATCCCTCCCCAGTATGTGGTCACAAGTGTCCCCCTCTCCCAGACTGGCAGGATCTCAGAGAAGGAGATGCCGGACGAAATGGAGGATAGTTTGTCACCCAGCCTGGTCAGGTGTTCCTTGGTCTCCACAACTGACCAGCTGGCGAGATCATTAGTCCCTATGTGTACCAGGACATCAATGTTTTCTCCTGCTTTGTGAACAATTTTAGCAATGTGGTCAGTGCCTCTCCACGCTGACGTACCTGGGAGGCATCTGACCATTACCCCTGGCTGGAGATGGGTATCAACTCCCCGAATCATGGAGTCTCCTATGATCAGAAGTTTTTTGGATTTCCTTTTTGCTTTTTTTGTTTTGGTTCCTGATTTAGGTGAGTTTTGTTGTGCTAGCTCCTGTGCTGCAGTGTCCTGCTCTGCAGTGTTCTCTGCCCCTTTGTTTGATTTCAGAGATAGAGGCAGATACTTGTTTGTAGTGTTTATATGGTTTTTGGAGGTAATATGTTGGAGAGCAGAGAGTGATGGGGCACCCGATTTGCCCCTCCTAACCACATGCCAACCTCCTGGACCAACTACCCTCTGCGGTCGAGGTTCCTCTGTTGGATGTTGGGGAAATGGCGGGTGGTTCTTATAATGTATTTCCTCTTGCATATGAAATTTGAGGCGCACAATCTCTGCCCATGCTGGCCGGAGCTGAGCCCTAAGATCTCCAATGGCCCAGCATGTAGGACAGTGTCCTAAATCCTGTAAGACTGTCCTTCTGAAAAGTGTTTCACAGTACCTGCAGTTAATGATATCCATTCCAGATAAGTTGCGGGGTTTATAACCTAGTCAGTAATTAGAAGGAAGAAAATGCAAGTAATGGTTTGATTTTGTGTTTTGTTTTCGTATAACTTGTTATGACAAGTTAAATTACTGGTGTCCCTGTAAATGAGCTCACCTTGTGGATGCCCCACTGATCCACCCCTTCCTGCTCTGCTACAGGAAATGTCACAACTGTGGTACCCTATAAAAGGAGTATAGTGTGGGGTGGTTGGGGATGGGGGTGGGTGGCTGGACCCTTCCCCTGCTGAAAAAGAACCATGGATGAAAGAACAAGGAGGTAAGAGCAGAAACAATCAGTCAACAACAAATGCAGTAACCCTGAAAGCTTATTCTAATATTAGATAAAACTGTAATACCTGTAAAGCACCACCTGTAATAATTTCAGAGAAGATATACCCTGTAAGAAACATTTTGCTACAGAGAAAAATAAAGCAGTAACAGAAGATATACCTTGCAAAAGACAATTTGAATCAGAAGATTACAGCAGTAATCTGTTAGCACACATCTGTAGGCACACCTTGTAATAATGCAGAAGAAGGTATACCAGCAACAACAATCTGAATCAGAGAAAAATAAAGCAATGAAATGTTAGCAACAAACATAGCAATCCCTGTGAGTACAAAATAAAAATAACAACACACAGTAAATCTGCTTAGCCAAAAGAAGTCTTACTCCTAATTAAAAACTTGCTGATTCAAAAGTGGGGAAGAACTAAACTCAAATTCAACTAATAATATCACACCAGATAAAATTGCTATGAGGTCAAATATGATACAGTCAGGTGGGACTGTTTCAACTAATTCAGCAGAATCCCCAGGATCCAGGGAATGTAAATGAGCTTGCAGACAGTACAGGATATCAAGAGGCAGAATCGCCCCCCCCCCCACACACACACACACTCACACCTGGGCTCAGCAATTGATAAGCAATTTTGCTACTTTGCAGACTGCCGTTAATAATCTTCAGTAACCCCCTGACTCTGAAGCAAACTTAACGGAAACATTATCCAGTATGGACATAAAGTTGGAACAAGAAATAAGAAGAAAAAATGAGCTGGAAAACCACCAATCTCAGCTAGGGACACCGTGGCTCCCAATTCTAGAGAACTGAAGATTCTTCAGAAACAGCATGACCAATTCAAAGTTGAGACTGATGATCAAGAGAATTGGTCCTGCAGGAAAAATATCCACATTTTGGACTAGTGCCAGAATAGGAGAAAGAAGGTTAATGTTTTTGATGTGATAATGGAATATATTTCTGTGTTATTAGGAACGGACAAAAATTTACCAATGATTGACCAAATTCACTGGCTGACACCCAATAGTGGGGGGAGGCAGGAAGAGGGTCTAGACCTGCTTTTTTCAAAATGTTAACTTCTAAAGGGAAATATGGGGTGATAAAAGTCTTTTATAAAACAACCAATTTCAAATTTAAAGAACAACCTATTTATCTAAAGCATTATTTTTCTAAATTTTGTGGGAACAAAGGAAACAGTGGCAGTGAGTGGGATCAGGGAGCAACAGAAATGGAGCAAGAGGGAGGGAGAGGTACCCCAGGGGTGTCACATCTGGATAAGGATAAAAAGGCCAGTAAGGTGGAGGGGACAGATGATGCTATCTCCGCCAAAAGGGTGTGGTTAGCCCTCAAGGCCCTAAAGAAAGACAAATCTCCTGGGCCGGATGGCATTCATCCGAGAGTACTATGGGAATTGGCGGACATACTGGCTGCACCCCTGGCAGAGCTCTTCAACAGGTCACTTGAGACAGGGAGGGTACCTAGGGATTGGCAAGAGGCATGTGGTGCCAATCCATAAAGGGGTCGAGGAAGCACCAGGTAACTATAGACCCATCAGTTTGACCTCGGTGGTGGGAAAATGAATGGAGAGTATACTAAAGGAACGATTGGGGGGTGTACTTGAGGAGGTGGGAGGTCTGGATAGTCGGCAACATGGGTTTGTGCCAGGTAGATCATATCAAACCAATCTTGTGGAGTTCTACGAATGGGTAACATCAGAACTGGACAGGGAAAGCCTGTGGATGTATTATTCTTGGACTTGCAAAGGTTTGACTCTGTCCCCACAATGGTCTGGTGGAGAAACTGATGGGGTTAGGAGTAGGCCCAATGATGGTCAGATGGATTGAAAACTGGCTAGCTGGACGCACCCAGAGAGTAGTGGTCTGTGGGGAGCTCTCAAACCCTAGAGAGGTTGGTAGTGGGGTGCCGCAGGGCTCGGTCCTGGGTCCGATCCTGTTTAATGTATACATATCGGACATCAGGGAGGGTATAGGGTGTGAAATGAGTCTCTTCACGGATGCCTCCAAGATGGGAGCAGTAGTTGAGGGAGAAGAGGGGAGGTTGGCCTGCAAGGATCTGGACACCCTGAAAGCTGGGCTCACACATGAAATTAAATTCAATATCACCAAGTGCAAGGGTGTTGCATCTTGGTCTGGGAAACCCTAAACACAGGTACACTCTGGGAGGGGAGGCGCTGGAGGCCTCAATAGGGGAAAAAGACCTAGGAGTCATGGTGGATGCATGTATGAATAACTCTGAGCAGTGCAGGAGAGTGGCTAGCAAGGCAAACAGGATGTTGGAATGCATCGTAAGGGGGATCACCTCTAGGAGCAAGGAAGTGATTCTGCCGCTGTACAATGGACTGGTTAGACCACACCTTGAGCACTGTGTACAGTACTGGAGACCACATTTGAAGAGGGACATACAGCTCCTGGAGAGGGTACAGAGGAGGGCAACTAAGATGGTACGAGGGCTAGGGGATTTGACATATGAGGACAGACTTGAGGAGCTCTGCCTGTTTTCATTGGAGGAGAGGAGAGACAGGGGGACATGATTGAGGTCTTCAAGTACCTCAAGGGAATAAATAGGGTAAACATGGAGGGGATCTTTAGACTAAAGCAGGGAGGTATCACCAGAGGGCATGGTTTGAAGTAGGAAGGTGGAAGGGTGAGGGGGGAAAAGAGGAGGAGGTTTTCACTGAGAGGGTGGTGGACCCTTGGAATGCACTGCCTGGTGAGCTGGTTCAGAGATCCACAGTGGAGGGCTTCAAGAGAGGGTGGGACAGACACAGAAAGTGGATGTATCATATGATGGCCTGTCCCAGGGGGGTGGGGATGGATGATAGGGGTTTCTGGAGCACAAGGGATGGGAAGGCTTCAGCACCCAACTAAGGATCTAAGGTTCGAGCAGACTCGATAGACCATGAGGCCTAATCTGCTGGCAAATAGTATGTTAGTATGTTAGTTTGCAGTCATTCAGCGAACACTGTGAAAAGGTGGAATTAAAGCTTATGTTATTTACCCAGTCAAAGTTGTATTAAATAATCAAAATCTGTTTTGTTGTACAGTTGCAGAGGCAATGCATGGGTTGAAAATCCATTTGCTTCAGCTTTTCACTGCATATGAACAGGGTTAAAAATCAAGGGGGGGAAGGATACTCTGGCTGGGTAATTTGTTAGGTAATTAGCTGGAGGCAATTGAAAAACATATAATGTTATTTATGGAACTATGGGGGTCTAGCAGCAGACTGTACAACTGTCTCCAGGTGTTACTATGGGGATGCCAGACCAAGGTCTGTTGCATACAAGGGAGGTGGGAGGAAAAGGGGCTCAGGGGACGATAGTGAGGATGGGCTAAAGGCCAAAATTTTAATTAATCAGATCAGATCAGGCATTTTAGGTACAGTCAGAAAAGAACTTATGGATTAATCAGGTGAAAATTATTTGGATATCCTTTATAAATGGTTTTGACAATTAATGGAGCAACCTGGAATGTGAACGGGGTGACCTCACCAATTGAAAGATATAGAATCCTCTCCAGGATAAGAAAACTGGATCTAGATGTGGTAATGCTTCAAGAAACATTTCTGAAAGGAAACTTTCTCCCTCATATCTTTTAAATTTTGTTTCCATGTCAAAAGGCAACTCTTCATGTTGCTGTTAGAGATGTATACAACTGCTTTAGTCTTTTTTCACAGTTCACACTAGGCCCTGTAACTGTCCTGGGAGGTTCCATTTGGTGGTTGTTGAAATCTCATTGTCCCCAAGAGCTGCATTAGCATATGAGAACATGATGCATAATCAACCTTTAAACTCACCAGTATGCCTGTCTGCTTAATTTGTCTTCAAAGAAACAAGCTGCAAGAAGTTATGAAATAACACATTTACCTTTATTAAGATTTGCAAACTATCTGAGTTTTAATGATGGATTTTTCCCTTTAAACTCCATTCAGTTTATATGTTTCCAGAGAGTTTTTGCAGAATATTTGTTCTTTCAGCATAGAGATACATGATATAGATGGTTGATGTGACATCATGTTCTCAAATGCTAATGCAGTTCTCATGGACAATGAGATTTCAACAACCATGAAATGGAAACCTCCAAGGCAGTCATAGGGGGGCTACCATGAGCAGTAAAAACAAACTAAAGCTATCACACATAGCCCTAACAACTTGTTACTGGAATGGAGTTGTCTGTTGACATGGAAACAAATAACATTTAAATGATAAGACAGTGTAATTTTCCTTTAGTAAAAAGGAGGTAAAAAATAATGAAAAAAAATGGAAGGGAGAATTTCATTATCGTCAGAGCACTACTATGAAAAATGCAGGAATGGCATTGTTATTTAGCAAAAGGTTAAGGGGAGAGTAATAGATAACATAACAGATCAGGCAAGCAGGATTGTTTTGGTGAAAACTGAAGTGGAAGGTACAGAAATTATTTCCAGTTCAGTATACACCCTTTTTGGACTATATGGGACCTTTTGGCAGAAATAAGTGCACTATTAAATAATTGGAGCTGCTGCAATATAATTTTGGGAGGAGACTTCAACTGTACAGTATACCGAACAGCTCTTTAAATAAATCTTATCACCCTTCCTATTGGCATAGATATAAATCATGGCTGCTTCATAGTTTCGTAAATTCTCATAATTTGCTGGATGCATGGAGAGAGCTACACAGAAAAGAGATAAACTTCTCCTATTATTCAGCTTGTCTTAAAATGTATTCACGGCTTGACTATATCTTTTTGTTGTTAATACTTTTTATTGAAAGTTTTCAATTAGCACAGGTTTCACTGAAAAGTACAGGCAGGATAGTACATCAGACATGTAGATTCCAAAAGAGACACAGTATGCAGAGGTCATGAGAGTGGCACATAAGAAAAGCCATTCAGTCTAGAGACCAGTACAACCACATGTCCAACATAAGGCAATGTTGAAATGTGGCACCAGTAGCTCAGGTCCAGAAGGGAACATGTGCAATGAAAGGGCACACATACTCTTTACACTTATGCGGAGCATCAAGTCCAATAAAGAAGGTATGGTGCATCTTCTCTACCTGTGGAACACAACAAAAAACCTATACTAACAACAAAATTCAAAGGAGACAGCCTAGGGAATTCAAGCATAGGTGTGAATGGATAGGGGCACTCCACAGCTTCTACAGTCAGAGATTAGCACAACACAGTAACTAAGCCCAAAAGAAGTGAGTATGGGGGTCAACCTACCCCAGTTTGAAGTGACAGATAAGCTACACACCAGGCACTTGGGTTAATATCCCAATATTAACACTGTAGTGCAGCAGGAGGGGGGTGCTGCACTCCTGAGGTGCCGTCTCTCTTTTGGTGGTAGTTCAGGTGGATGTCACTTCTCGGAAAGAGTAGGGGAATTTTCCCCAGTGCCCTGGCCACATTTCTCTCCTTTCACTAAAAATACCACAAACAGCTTAATCTGGTTCAAAATCAGTTGGCATTCATCTGTATACCCCTCCCGAGGTCGTGCCTGAATGTAGGCAGAATTTGTCTAGTGCACTTACCCAGTCAACAAAAACAAATTAAATAAATAAATAAGTAGGGAGCCCAACATAAATAATACTGTGGGAGAGTATTGACTACCACATTGGATAGGCAGTCTAGGGGCAGCTATTTTGGAGAATGAGTTCAGCAACTCAGGCAGGGTAGGCACCTCCAGGATTCTCCATCAACATAGGATTAATTGCTTGGCCTGGATACCTAACAGGGCTAGCCATCACAGCTGCTGTGGCTTTAACTTTGCCTGAGCAGGAGGGAGACCCAGCAGCCAAACCTTGGGGTCCAGGTCCAGGTGAGTCCCTGAGACTTGTGCCACCAAACCACAGACAGTTGTCCAAAAGGGCTGCAGGAGTGGGCAAAACCAGGTTATGTGAGATAAGTCTCCTACCGCAGACTGGCATCTCCAGCACAGGCTGTTGTCAACCAGGTGAAGCTTGAATAAGGTGGAGGGAGTTCGATACCAGTGGGATAGAATTTTATTCTGCATGCATCTACTTCTTGCATGCGGGTATGCAGCGTGGGCTGCCTTGCAGCACAGCTTCCACTGTGAATCAGAGAGAGAGGTTGCTGAAGGGCTTTTTCCCATTTAACTTTAGCCTGCAGGGTCTGAGAGGGGAGCTGCACCTGGGGCTTGGAGTAGGTCAAACTAGCTCTTCCTGTTTTTAGAGAGAGACATTTACCAAGTAAGGAAGGCCTGTGATCCCCTGTGGTTGAGAGTTTTTTGTATATGCTGTGACTGAGCTACAAAACTGGAGATACTGCCAAAAGGCAGTTTTTCCCAACTAATATTCTTGGTCAGGCTCCTGGAATTACTTTAAATGCACCCCACTGGGCAACTGAATGTCAGCCAGGGTGGAGATTCCTTTACTAATCCATGAGGGCCAGGATATAGGCTTGCTGTCAATGTGAATGGACACATTGTTCCAAATAGGGGTGGAGGACGGTGGACATGGGTTAGCATGGAGTTTTCTATGCACCAAATGCCATGTGTGCACTGAGGAGGCAATGGTAGAGTGCTGTAGCAGTCTCTTGGGCAGGGATTATACAGGAGAAGTGGGAGAGAGTGGGCCTGAGCTAGTGCAGTTTCCATGAACAGCCATTGTGGAGTCTACCGGGAAACAGGGAGGAACCATGTCAAAGTCTGTGCAGTGGAGTAAGCCCACTTGTAGCCTTCTATCCAGGGAAGACCCCAGCCCCCTGAGGTCCAGTGTGCCCTCAGCTTGTTTCTGCTGCATCGGAGTTTGGAGCCTTCTCAAATAAAGCTGGCAAAAACTTTGTCTATAGTCTTAATCCATGGGGACGGGATGTTTAAGGGGAGATGCAAGATGATATAAAGGAGATTTGGGGCTGAGATCATTTTCAGTGCAGAGATTCTGCCAGCCAGCGTGAGGTGAAGCCTATGTCAATGGTCACATTCAGTCTTGATTTCAGCAATTAGTGGTCTGAGGTTAATGTTCCACAGTTTAGTCAGATCAGAGATTAGGCAGATCCCTAAGTATACCAGGGTATCAGGGGACCATTTCAGGCCAAGAGGGGGTCACATGTGCTTGTATACACAGAGAGTTCAGTGGAAGCACTTCTGTTTTGGAGTGATTGATCCTTAAACCCAAGTGAGCTGCAAAGTCTATGAGCAGGGAAAGCAAGGGTGGGAGGAGGACTGCATGCCTGCCAGGGGGACCAGCAGATCATCTGTGTATAGGAAAGTGGAGAAGGTATGATTGCTAATTGTTACCCCACTTATCGAGGGGGTGTGACGGATTGCTATGGCTAGAGGTTCCACAACCAAGAAGAATAGAAAGGGGGAAAGGGGTCACCCCTGTCTGGTGCCCCTTCCCAAGGAGAAGGGTTCCACAAGGGTAGAATTAGTTAAGACCTGTGCTTCTGGGCCATTATATAGGGCTGATATCCACCCTCGTAAATTCTCTCTGAATCCCATAGACATCAAAACCTGCTGTAGGTAGTCCCACTCCAGGGAGTCAAAAGCTTTTTCAAAATCTATAGCCACCACTGCCGATGGAGTGGGAGTACCTCTGACATGGTAAAGAATATTTATAATTGACTGAATCTGGGGTAGGATTCTCACAGAAAGAAATGCTGGAAAATTCCAGCAAGTACCCAAAAATGCCGCAGGTGCGAGAAAAACAAGGGAGTTGCGCTGTGACATATGCACACAACTCCCACAGCTGTGGCAAAAAAGAACTTGAGGTTGCCAGAAAAACACAGCTGTGGAACACTCGCAGGGAGCTGAAAACCACAAAATGCTATACTCAGACATGGAAATCCCACAGCTGAGGAAAGAATGTTGCACAAATGCTACTCCACAGAGACAGTGGAGTAGGACATCCTGAGGAGAAAAGAAGTGAACCACCAAACAAACATCAAGTGAACTGTGTGCAGGAAACAGCAACCATGTGGGAAAAGGCAATATAAGGACATGTGAGTGCAGCACACACAGAACACCACACAGAACAAACCTAGAAGAGAAAGGACAACACCAGAGGGCCACTGGCAGTGTAGCCAGAGGCACAGTGTACAGCCCCGCATTGTGTGACACAGCAGCAGGCCAAGGGAAAACGGACACCAAGGCCAACATGCCACTGGGTGCATGGTACCACCACATGCAGAGACAAAGGCGCAGACAACAGGAGGGGGAATCACTGCAACCACATGCAGGAAGGGAGGAACGTGAACATGGGGTACAACATAGGCAACCTGACAGATGACAGTGCAGCCACAGGCTGGCATACAAAGACCTCACAGAGGAGCAGTGCATAGTCAGATAAAGGCTAAACAAGGCCGCCATAACTGACTAGTGCAACACAGTGCATGACGAGCTGCAGAGCAAGACACACAGGGGCCATGCACTCACAGTGGAGGCAAAGGTGACAGCTGCCCTGTGTGTGCTGGCAACAGGCACATTCCAGACACCAACAGGGGACACCACTGGCATGAGCCAAGCTGCAGTGTCGCGGTGCCTAGAACAGTTCCTAAATGCCATTGTACCAAACGCACATCAGTACATCAGGTACCCACTACAGGCACAACAGCAGCAGGAGGTGATGGAAAACTTCTATGGCATGGCAGGATTCCCAAGAACATTGGATGCAATAGACTGCACACATGTAGCAATCAAGGCACCCTCTGAAAATGAGGCAGCATATGTGAATTGTAAGGGGTACCACTCCATCAATGTACAGATTGTGTGTGACAGTGACTGCCAGATCCTGGATGCGTGTGTGCATGGTTCCCTGGGTCATGCCACGATGCCTACATCCTGAGGCAGAGTATGTTGTGCAACCTCTTTGAACGGGGAGACATACAGCAAGGATGGCTGATTGGTAAGTACACATCTGGGCTATGGTGGGCACAGGAACATACCACATGCAAGGTATAGGGAGCACAACCACCCATGATGTGTGTAGTGAAGTACCGGGACTGACTAAGAAGGGGGCATATGCCAGTGCAGGACATGTCCAGAAACACAGTACACATGTGTGACATGTCATGAGACAGGGGATGCCAATGAGAAACTATAGTTGGCAGCTGGAGCAAACATGGACACAGTAAAGGCCATGGCAAACAGTGGTGATATGAGCAATGGCAGGAGACACACAAATGCAATACACATGTGCAGAGCCAGCCATGTATGTGTGTGACATATGCGTGACACAACACCAATACCGACAGTAATCCACAGTGTGCCAAGACAGTGTCACAGATGGACAGATCCCACATGTGCACAGTAGGAGACAGAGACTGAACCAAGTCAATGGCAGCCTGCCAGCAGACAACGGAAGCACAGCCACCATGTAGCACCACAGGGAGAACATGTTCCAGTGAATACCAAGAATGGGCAACAAGGGAGGTGGCAGGGGATGGCAGTGGATAATGGCCACCCGGAATACAGAATGATACAAGACAATGTGCAAGAGAGAAGGGCAGAAAAGGACAAGGGGAATATGGGGACGGGGAGGGCAGCAATGTGGTGCATGGGTCAGTGGGCATGTGACAGGATTCAGATGAAGGTGCATAGTGACTGGCACACTGCAGAGGGCAGAATGACACAGGGATCAGTGCCATGACAGCAGCAGTGTAACATCACCAGCTGTGACAGTGTACCCCAGCAAGACTGCAGTCTGAATCAGAGCTACATGGCACAAAGGCCTGTAACAGTGTGACCCTGCCACACAGTGTAGGACACAGGGCCAGGGACATGCCAAACTGACTCCAATGGTGAAGGATATGGCATTGTGACATAGATGCCAACTAGTGGGGGTGAATGCATGTGGTCCACACACAGCATGCAACACCCTAGCAACACGGAGACTGGGAAATAAACACAGCACAAACCAACAATGCGACCATGGGGTGGGAACAATGTTGAGCAGAAGGAAGTGACACAGTGCCACACGACAGTCGGCCATGAATGTAGGATGCTGAGATGCAGATACTGGGCTAGAACTATGGGAGATTGGTGAGCAACATAGCACCAGACAAGCAACAGGAGAGGATACACGTGGACATACTGCACAGACAAGGGGACAATGACCATGGAAGGACAGGGACAGAGCACGGACTGTGCATGATAGCCAGTCACAGAATTCACAGGGTGGCCAGCACATGTCCAATGATGACAGGAACATGGATCTGTACATGCACCCCCATGAGGAGTGAAGGGAGAGACAGGATATAACACAGGGTCAAGTACCCACCAGGGAGGTATGAGGCACAGATACTCAGTCCATCACAGGGAACGACACATACCACATGAACAGAGCATGGGGTGAGGTGTGTGGGATGCTGTAACAGAGGAAGTGGGGGCATGAATAGCCACACAGAAAGGGACCTGGACTACCTAAACACCCTGTCAGAGGACATAGTCTGGCACCCAACAGCCACAGGTGACATGACCCCATGTGATACACAAGAGGGGTGTCATGAAAACCAGGTCAAGGGTGGACAGAACAGTAACACACCGGACATGGCACACACAACACAACCCGACTACACTCTAATGGGCCTAGTGCCATCACTGCAGGCAGTGTCCGTGTATCAATGCAGCCATCCTATGCAAAACACAGTGTAACCACTGTACTGTACATCGTACCAGTGAATGTGCAGACCACACAATAGCACACAGACAACAGCAGCAATGAAGTACCATCATGGTGAGACACAGAGACATGTGCACAACCACCATCCCACATGTACATGGTGCAGACATACCTGTGAGCTGAAGGCAGAGCTATAGCGAAGGCTGGCCTGATGCACAGAATGCATGGACCTCACCAGTAGTGCACAGGCACATACCAGGCATGAAGGTAACACGTCTGAACCCACCACTGGTTCACAGACAGACACAGCTGGGCATGAACAATCCAGTCACAGTGACCCAAGAGCAACACATGTAACATACAACCATACACAAAGTCAATAGGTCAACCAGCAGAGGCCTGGCCATGGATATGTGCACACGCCTGCACATGATACCCATGTGCCACCACACAGTGCCACAAAACACCACATGCCATCATGTGTTACCCAAGCATGGCACAGAACTGTCTGGAATGTGGATATCAGGAATGCAGTACACACCATGTGACGATACACAGCAACGGCTCAACATACTGATCATAAGCCATGCCTGTGACTCTAGGATGTCATGTTAAATATGAACAAGCCAGGTACACATGCAATAATGTCAGTCATGTTGTGGAGAGCAGTTGCATTTACCCTTGCAACGTGGGACACTGCAAACCCACAATGACATGTGCAGATACAGAACAATGCCACAGCACCCCATCCAGTCAAACAGTACCACACCACTGAATACCTGCTATGTTACATACCCACACGGAACATACAGTGTACTGTGCCTGTGGCACAGACAACACAGGTTAGTGCACCAGTGGGCATGTGTGTCATGGATGTGGTACCCATGTCACAATGTCACACACTCCCCTAATGGCACAGGTAAGCAATATGGCACAGGATAGTGTGTGCACAAATGGCAGTAACCATGTTATGCGTGGTGGGACACAGGCACAGGTGGGTGAGGGAGGTACACACATGTTGAAATGCCACTGAAGAAGTACACCCTGGACTGCCACAGCATGAGAAGACAATGGAGGCATATGGAAAGCAAATGTCAAAGTGTGCAGTTATGTGAGCTGGCATGGTGGCATGAAGGGATGAGGTGGTGGATGCCATGCACCACGGAATGTGGCAGCCCATGTATGAATATGGACATGGGTTGCCAGGGGATGGCATGAGATGGTAAGCAGATAGCAAATGCAGACAGCCCACCACACCCCGGGGGAGGCCAGTGGGAGTGCTCGGTATCCTGGTGAGCCCCAATGGTGATTGGGGATACTACAGTACAAGCCTGCAAACAGTGAAGGGTGGAGTGTTGCAGCCACTAGCAGGGTTGCAGTGAGCAAATGTGTCATTGCCCACTGCGACACCAGGGTGGTGGATACATGCATGGCAAGCAGCCAGGATGCCTACTGTGGCTGTGTGGCACACAAGGGGGCACAAGTAGCAGACCCACACCCTAGGGCAGGCACAGCGCTAATGACAATGCTGAAGGCAACATCCTGATGCCACGGCAGTGCCCTGCCTAAGTAGGTATGCAGTGGGATGGTGGAACACCCTGGATGCTGGGTGACTGGACTGGCAGTGATGTTGGGTGGTGGGAATGGTGGCAGCACATGAGCAGGCTGGGAGTGAGAGGCCATGGCGAAACCACCCTGGGAGGATGCACAGGATAGTGGAGTGATACATAGATGTGAGGATATCAAATACAGACAGGTGTGCAGGGTGTGTGTTGCAAATGTCACAAGACATGTAGGCACCATGCTGTACTGACACACATGCACTATGACCTGTACATGATGGGTAGGGGATCAGAGGACAGCAATGGCCACTGTATAATAGGTAGGCACAACACAAGATGATGTGTGTATGGAGACAAGAACACACTGAGGGAAGGATTGTCAGCCCGGTGTAGCACACGGTAAACCCTAGTCCCTGGAGACATCGTCGGCAGTTGGAATCGTCGGTTGCAATTCAATGCAATTGCAATTACCGTAGTTGCAGTTGCACTGAATTGCAGTCTTAATATACTGGAGTTGAAATCCACTGCAGTCGACCACGATTCCATGACCCGTCCATGTTTTTTTTTTTCCTGAACTGTGTATATGTTTTCTGTCTTTATTTTTTACTTGGGGGGGGGGGGCACCAAAATGTGTAACGGTACACTGGCACAACCACAGGTACAAACCGATGAAATTCACTCCTGGCTCCTGTGTGTGAAGCATCCACAAATTAGGATAGTTAGAAGGAGGAGCCAGGAGTAGCAAGAGTGTCTGTGACTGGCTACATGAGGTGGCAGGGAGAGCGTGTCTGAGTCTGGTAGAAGAGAGAAGTGAGGAGACATGAGGAAAGAACGGGAGGCATGAGCAAGCGAGATGGCAACCAAGCGAGCAGCAACCCAGCATTGTTTTGTTGCACTGTGCACCTGCCTTAAAAGGCTTATTTATTTTAAAATGTCCCAGTCCTTGAGTCCATCCAGCAAAGCCGCAGGCAGCGCCAGCAATGGTCGTTTCGTTGATGAATTTCAGGGCAGGTGGGCAGTGAGCCAGCTAGTGCAGTGGTGCGGTGGTTGGATTGGGCATGGGCCCGTGATGTGACACCTCCCCTGGTGAGTCTCAGTTGGCGGCTGGTGGCGCAGGGCTCAGACTTGAGTCGGTCAAGAAGGGAACTGGAGTCTGTCTGGAGGAGTCAGGGAGGGAGCCAGAGCACACAGGGCCCAAAAACCACCAGTGCCCATGAGCCACACCCTGACCCGACCCACTGAGACAGTAGAGCAGCACAGGCGGTGCGGCAGGCCAGCGGGTATCCTTTTTTCAATTCAAAGTTTATTAATGTTTCCAACTTACAACAATCAACGCACCATAATATACATAGAGTGCATCCAGAAATAGGCCGGTGGGTATCCTGAGCCATCCCTGGGCAAGCCCGTGCTGACGGAAGAAATAAATCATCACCTGACAACTGACTGTCCTGAAGGGAAGGAACTGGCATTGGCATTTGCCAGGGCAGGCTACAACATGTGAACTTATGCAGGTACTGTACATGTCGGGTCAGCTGGTCTGGGCTGGTGGGCAGTAGGGAGGTCAGGAGGAGGGAGGACTGGTGGTCAGGTGGTACTTTGTCTGTTATTGGTTTAAAGGCTTACATTTTGAGACCTCATGTACACAGCTCACTACTAGTGAAAGATGGGCCTCACTAGCAGCAGATCTGTAACACACATGAGGCAGACCTTTTAGCGCTGAATAAAGTTGAAACTGTCTTTTTTGATAAACTGATTTCCTTCTGGACTGTGTACGTATGCAATAATGTTCCTGCTCTGCAGTTATAAAGTGAATGAATGGGGGAAGGAACCAAATGTGTGAGGTCAGTGTGTATGTGATGCCTGCTGGGATTTGACTGCCACATTACTTCTGTTGTTGTGATGAACTGCTGGCTGCAAACTGGTGTAAGTAGCTGTCTATTTTCACAGCTGCTGTGAGGAGTTACTGTGGGGCTGCTATAAACCAATCTAAATTGCTGTGCTTACGCTGGCCTGGTGGCACTGAGGAGCTGGCGCCTTACCTCGCACCAAGCCGGCAACCCATGTTTGGGAACAAGCGTGGGCCGCTGGGGACTGCTCTCCATCTCCAGGGAGGGAGAAGCTTGGTGGCCGGTGCACGCCTGACCCCTGGCAGAGGTTGGGGCTAGGCACCACGAAGCCGCTACCGTGGGAGGCAATGCACGGCAGATGCTTGACAGAGCTGTACGCGTGAGCATGCACAGCCCAATCGCAGGTGTCCTTGCATGCCGCGCTACCATAAGGCGTAAAGAAAACAGAAAAAGCACAGCTCTCAGAGGATGACAGGGAAACCCACAGGCCACACACCTGGCTAGCCACGACACAATTCCTTGATCCAGTTTTGGTGGGGGAAGGGCCCCCTCTACCGACCCTGCCAGGGGGGGTAAGCCCCCCCCAACCCTCAGTAATCCTCTAGTGAGCAAAGAAAATAAAAATAAACCTACACTGTGTGTGTCTAGCACACTGCTAGCACTTGTCTTGCTTGGCACTGTTTTTTTTTTCCCCAACCAATCCTCCTTCCTTCCTAATTCAGCCCCTTCTTCCAGCACTCTATAAGGGTATGTGGTTAGCTTTTCTAGGCCACATGTTTTGGGTCGGCTCTGATGGGTTAAATTATAACCAGAACCAGAAATGTAACATACTATAAAAAGAAAAAGTGAAATATATTTAAAAAGCAGAGTTTAAACCCTTTTCCACAGTCCATTACCACATTATTCAAAGCAATTTGGAGGTACGATAGTGAGTGCAACCATCATCTATACCTCCTCTCCCTGGCACTATGGGGGGTGGGGCAGTATAGTAAGTATCAAGTGAACGAACTGGTGTTCTTATAGGCATTATTCACTATGGTGATGGGGTTTTCGGTGGAACTTGTGTAATGGCATCCATTGTAATTAGATGCCCTTAGAGAAGCCCTGCTCCTAGCAGCAGCATCACAGTGGTGTGCCAACTGGAATTCCTAGACGGTTGCTAGCTATGGGGGAAGCAGCTAGGAGTAATTGAGGTAACCCAAGGAGTAGGGAATAAGAGCACACACATATGTGCCTCCTCTGATTGGCAGACTTTTTAATTTAGTATTTGTACCAGATGGAAATTAGTGGCAGTGTGGGAGCTGGCGCACACTGCACAGAACCATGGAATGCGATTGCAGATTAAGGCCAAGAGTTCATTAAAGCCTGCCCATTTCTTGTACTGAAGAAAGATTGTAGCCTCTTTCAGAGCAACTAATGGTACATGTGTGAACACAGAGGAAGGCAGGAAGTGATTCTGGGCTGCAGGAGTGCTTTGAATCCTGTGATACAGCAGTGAACATGGGGGTTAGGGTTGGGAGATTGGTGTACTGTTTACTTATTCTGAAATGCAGGATCAGTTCAAAATCTGGTCAGACTAGCTGAAATCTGATTCTGATGTGACCCACTAAACTGGACAAAACCTATCCAACCCAGTTCTATGACATGACCAGTTACTCACCCCAGCCCTCTATGTGTAAGCAAACAGTACAGTCTAGGCTTGTGGAGGTTACAGGGCTACTGGGGCATGAGAAGGGCATGGGGCCTGCTGGGGCACAGGCAGAGTGTTGGCACAGAGCCTGTCAGGGCCTCAGGGGGGGCACAGGGCCTACCGGGGCCTGAGGAAGGCCCAAGGACTACCAGGGCCCAGAACCTATTGTGGCCTGGGTGGGGCCCAAGAACATAGAAATATAGAAACACAGAATTTGATAGCAGATAGAGACCACTTTGCCCACTCAATCTGCCCATTTCTTTTCCCTGCCTATACTGTCTCCTCAGACCCTGCTTGATCTCCAGCTCCCTCCCTTCCTTTATCTTCCACTATAGAACCATAGAACCATAGACTTTGACGGCAGATAAGGTCCGCCTGGCCCACCCAGTCTGCCCATTTCCCTACCTATTGGATAAGCTGCAGATCCTAGTTAACAAACAGCCTACTTCCTCCTGCCACTCACCAGAATTGCCTTATGTCTGTCCCATGCATTCTTGAATTCTCCCACTGTTTTTGACCCCACAACCTCCTCAGAAAGGCCATTCCATGCATCTACCACCTTCTCTGTGAAAAAATACTTCATCACATTGCCCCTGAGCCTTCCCCCTCTATCTTCAAATTGTGCCCCCTTGTTCTTGAACATCTCTTTTCTGAAATATACTACCCTCTTGGACTTTGCTGATTCCCTTGAGGTACTTAAATGTCTCTATCATGTCCCCTCTCCCCCCTTCCTCTAGAGTATACATATTAAGCTCCTTTAGTCTCTCTCTTCATATGTCTTCCGGTGCAGACCCTGCACCATTTTAGTTGCCCTCCTCTGGACTGCCTCCATCCTGTCTATGTCCTTGCAGAGATGGGGTCTCCAGAACTGCACACAGTACTCCAGATGGGGTCTCACCAACTGTCTGTACAGTGGGACAACAGCTTCCTGTTTTCTACTGTTGATGCCTCTCCCTATGCATCCCAGTATTCCCCCAGCCCTCCTTGCTGCCCTCTCACATTGCTTGCCCACCTTTAGGTCATCTGATATGACTACCCCAGGTCCCTTTCCATTTTAGTTGTTGCTAGTACCACATCCCTCATTGTGTACCCTTTCCCTGAGTTTTTGTTTCCCAGGTGTATTACTTTGCATTTCTTTTCATTAAATCTAAGCTGTCATTCTTTTGACCATTCCTCCAACCTTGCCAAGTCCCTTCTCATCCTTTTCACCCCCTCTTGTGTATCAACCCTGTTGCAGATCTTTGTCTCGTCTGCAAAGAGGCATACTTTTCCTTCCAGTCCCTCTGCAATGTCAGTTATAAAGACATTAAAGAGGACCGGTCCCAGTGCTGAACCCTGTAGTACCCCACTAGTAACCCCCCTTTCTTCAGAGTGGACTCCGTTTGCTATTACCCTTTGTGTCATGTTGTCCAGCCATTTTTTTTTACCCAGGCTACCACCCTGGGACCCATTCCAAGGCTGGCTAAATAGCTTATTAATCTTTTGTGTGTGACTGTGTCAAATGCCTTGTTAAAGTCTAGGTAGGCCACATCCACAGTCCCTCCCTGGTCTACTACCTTGGTCACCAAGTCAAAGAAATCTATTAAATTCATCTGACATGACCTTCCTGCTGTGAATCCATGCTGCCTTGGGTCCTGTGCCCCTCTGACCTCTTGGTACTCAACAATTCTTTCTTTCAGAAGTGATTCCATCATTTTCCCTACCATTGAGGTCAAACTAAAAGGCCTGTAGTTTCCTACCTCTGCCTTGCTCCCACTTTTGTGGAGGGGAATAACATCCACCTTCCTCCAGTCCTCAGGTACCACATCATCCTCCCATGATTTGTTAAAAAGGTTAGTCAGCGGTGTCACTAGTTCTCCCCTTAGTTCTTTTAGAATTCTGGGGTGAATCCTGCCAGGCCCCATTGCTTTGTTAACCTTGTGTTTCAGGAGTTCTTTCAGGACCCCTTTCATCTGTGAAGGAACTGGTATCGACCCCCTCTATCCAGAGTGCTTGTTTTGTTTGGTTTAGGTATCTCCCCCTCCTCTTCTTTTGTGAATACTGAGCAAAAGTATTCATTCAGTATCTCTGCCTTTTCACTGTCACCCACTGCCCCCGGCCCTCCCCTTTATGAAGCCTCAATATCCCTCCCTTGGTCTTGTTTTGCTCCCTAACAGACCTATAAAAGGTTGTATCCCCCTATGAGTCCCTTGTGCCTATCCCATGCATGCTTGAGCCCCGCCACGAAAAGGTACAACAAACTACTACATAATAAAATTGCATGGCCATGTGCAATGAAGGGGTCAGTTGTGTTTTGTTGACAGTCTTAACCTTAAATATTTCTTACGATGGTGATGTATGTTATATGATTTGCTTTGTGTGTTTGGTGGGGTACTGGTGCTGGCTTACCTGGCTGGCAGGGTGGTGTTCTAACTTCACTAGTCTGATTTATTTATTTATTTATTTATTGAATTTTGGTAACTGGGTAAGCTCACAAAGACAAGCCACAAGACAGTCCTTTTTCAGGGATGACCTTGGAAGTGGCAGTGTAGTACATTGCCTTGGGGGCTGGGGGGGGGTGTTCTGTCAGTCTAACAATGGTAGGACAGGAAGGAAAGGAATAGTTCTTAGCTGGGTTGAGTTATTGGTATATTCAACAAAGACACATTATTTTATTTAGTGAATATAAATAACCCCCAATTTATTGGGTTTTATTACAGATGCAGTGAATGAACTGTACTGCTCAGATATAAAATTAGGATTGAATGCTTGCTTGTAATATAATCTGTACAACATGGCACCAGGAGTGTGTATATCCCATTGCCACAGCCCAGTCCAGCCCATGTCTGGGGCAAGAAGTAAATTTCATTGGAGGTCAGCCTTATAAAAACAGAGGTAATTTCATTGTATTTTAGAAAATGGCTGAGAAAATTCCTGGGAGCTGATTGGCTAACAACACTCCACACCTGGGCATTTATTTTTCAATAGATGCCCTGTTAAAAACTAGTGCCCACTGAATTCGCAAACAGAAATGCGATATCCTTGTGCTCAAAAAATCAAAACAAAGTGGCCGCCAATTTTTTTACCACTCGGCAACGGAACAAATGACATGGACAAACACCCTTCCCCTAGAGGGAGAATTCACCTCCCGACCCCTTGTAATAGAGCCAAACCATACATTCAGCTGTCACTTCCTAAAACTTTTTAAGCCACAGCACACTTTTAAAACTGGACACAAGTGCTCGCGGCTCCCGCTCGTTTAAGAGCCAGCACCTGTAGTTCTTCACAAAACTGTCAAGCAGCCCACATGTCTCGGGAGCCCAAACGAGCCAAGTCTGCCTCTATCCCTCAGTTCCACTCTCCCGATCAAGTAACAGCCCGATAATCCCCACCCTCTTACATTTCCTTACCTGCTGAATCCTCTCTTAAAGGCCCAAGACTTTTTCTTTTCTCCACTTTTACACGCCACACTCCATCACTGCCAAGCGGTCTCGGTACAGATGAGATGCACATAATTTCGCATTACTACCGTTCTCCCAACAACCAGAAATACCCTTCTCAGTCCTGAGTTTGCTGATGCTCCCAACTGTAGCCCTGCATTCCTTCCCAATTTTTCACATATGACTACAACGCCCATAAACCCACAGGGCAACTATTCAGTCAGCAAAATAGCATCTCCTAAATACAAGCGCCCTCTACTGACAAGGACAGCACAATAAAGGAACTACTTCATAAGAGAAATGTATATTACTCTTTTTTTAAAAAACATTTATTACACTTATTAAAAACTGTTTTTAATTTATTAAAAAATATAACTTATGGGCCATTTTCTAAGTGCAATAATACCCTCCAAGGTGGGCATTATTAGGAAATACCGGACCTTCCAGAGCTATAGGCCTCCGCCTGCGGCGTCGGGGCCTCATTAAGCTCCCGGTGTGTCAGTGTTCAATAATGCCCACCCTGTCAGGTATTATTGCTTACATAATTATTAAGGGCAAGTGAATAGTCTGCTATAGTCATCATGGCTGGGCAAGTGATAAACGTCCTGATTTGAACACCCATGTGAAGTAGCACAGATAAGTATTTAGAGCTGCTGGCACTATGTCAAAAGGAACAGAAATCTTTCTTTGCCAGTTTTTAGTATAATTAAGCCAAAAGGCATAATACTGTGTGGTTTGTTTTCCTGGAATAATGTTCTTCCTTGGTGTGTTGTGAGGCATGAGGTGCATGTAAGTGCCTTTAACCACCTAAGAAGTGATGTTATCCAGCTTTATGCACATCATTGAGTGCCTTATTGTGATTACAAAATGGATCCAGTAGAATTAAAAAAAAAATAAAAATAGGCAGGATTTTCAAAGACTACATAAAACATTGTTTAACTGACATTGTATTGTTTAATGGAGCTGGCAGTATAGCCTAGAGGTTAGAGTAATGAGCTTGGTACATCTAGCAGACAGACCTGGGTTTGATTCCCACACTCTCCAATTGCATACTGTGTGACTCAAAACAAATCACTTAACCTCATCAGTGCTCCTGGGTCACCCCTGAAAAGAAGCATCTGTGCCTAGTGGCCTTATCCAGTTACCCAAAAATAAAAAAATGTCAGTAGTTAGAGCATGTGTCTGTGACAACATGCTTTTTGAGTGTCAGCTCAACAGTAATTATTTTTATCCTGCCTTGTATATTTTTTTGGTGTTGGGGTGTGTGTGTGTGTGTGTGTGTGTGTTTATTCATTAGCCCAGTAAGTACCACTAGGTGTAATTTATATAATTATACATACACATTTTATGACTTTCCTTTTGCATTTGAGAGACTGTTTATGATCAAAATCTGAGCTTTAAACAGCAGCACATCAACTTGGGATATAATGCATACTGACTTGTTATACTAACATACTAAAATGCCAGCAGAGTAGGCCTTATTGTCTTTTGTGTCTGCTTGATAGTCAGCTCCCATACTGGGTGCCAATTCTGCTGTTCCCTCACCAACCCCCTTTGGTTTCTCTATCCTCATTCCAAGATATTCCCCCTGTATTGAACTTCCTCAGCATCACTCTCCCCCATACCTGTCTCAGACCCTCTTGAACCCCTCTACAGCATCTGCCTCCACCAGTCTCTTGGACAGCACATCCCATGGTTCCACCACCTTCTCAGTGAAGTAACACCTCCTCCTCTCACCCCTGAGTCTCCCTCCTTCTAGCTTCCATCCGTGTCCTCTGGTTGCCCCACCCTTTCCTTTGGAACACCCCATCTGAGCCTCCCTTATTAATCTCCTTTATGTACATGAATACCTCTTATCCTGTCCCCCCATCACTCCTCTCCTCCTGAGTGTACATGTTGAACTCCAGTCTGCTTTCTTCCAAAAGAAACAGTACTGAACTTTGGCAGCCACAGCAGATAAGGAGTTTATTTTATTCAGCCATTTATACAAGCCAAGAGAAGAGGAGTGGACGTTTCCTTATTGGCTTAGTGGACCATGTGAAACAACTCTGCCTTAATGGAAGTAGAATAGCTTAAAGGGGAACAGTCAGTAAAGCCTCACACCCAAGTGTAAGGCTGATCACAGTTTGCACTTGGTGTACAAAAACATTTTTTAATTATGGCTTACCGCACGATAGTAGAATGCCCTAGGCTAATTTGACTGACACTGACTTGTAAGATGCAGTTTCATGTAACCACACATATCAGAATCCCTGATGATCACATCAGAGAACTGCTGAGATGGGAGATAAATTCTTCAGTCGCCTGCACCCTGCAGTATACGTGTGAATAATTTTGTAAGCTAACATCAGATTTTTCTGGTACTGCTCTGCTCATGGTGCTTAGTACAGTCCTCTCTGACTTCACTGTACCTAGCCCAAGCCCCACACAAACAGCTGTCCAGCAAATTGTAGATTTCAGCTTACAAAACACTCTGACATTCTCTGCAGGCTGGCTATTACAGGCAGTTGAATCTCAGCTCTGCAGTTCTCTCTGAAGTCAGCATCATGGGATTCTGGGATGTCTGGTTACATGAAATGGCATCTTACAAGCAGCAGTCATGATCCAGCCATAGCACCTCTACGGTGCAAGAAGCCTGATCCACCCACCCCCTAAAGAGATAGATAAGGTGCCACTTGCCCCCATGGGCAGTGGTCATGATCCAGCCATAGCACCTCTACGGTGCAAGGAACCTGATCCCCCCCCCAAAGAGATAGATAAGGTGCCACTTGCCCCCATGGACTGCGGTCACAATCCAGCCATAGCACCTCTATGGTGCAAGGAGCCTGATCCACCTACCCCTCAAACAGATAGGTAAGGTACGATGCTTGAAAAATTGCCACAATTTCTCTGGGCTGTGTGAACGCTGAACCAGATCATCACTTGCAATTTGCTGTTTTCAATTTCAGTGCCTTCTCAGGGTAGCGCTATTGGCTCCACACCTGTGTAGAGCTCCCTGATTGGCTGGTCTCACTCACCTGAGACAGGAGCACCCGAGACGTGTGGCTTAATGTAAGCCTGCATCCCTGTACTCGGCTTCTAATTTATATATTTTAATTTAGCCTGTTCTGCTCGGCCTGTGTAAAGTAACTTACCATTCCCCCTCTGCTGCAGTTTCTCTCCAACTGTATGTGCACTGATTCAGTGCTAGCTCTGCAAACTTCTCCTTGCTTTTTCCCCAATTAAGCTTTCACTCTGTACACTGCCTTGAACTGAGTTTGTAAAAAAGTTTTACTGGCTTTGTTAATATACTTTTTTTTAATCCTGTTTAAGACTGTACTGGGTTTACATGCTTACTGCTATGGACTTAGTTAGAAAATTCAGTGAATTGTAAAATCTGTGTAGCCTCTGTCTTGAGCCTAAGGCTCCTGCCCTTGACTTTCATTCTTCATCTTCCTTTGTCCCCCTGTCCTCCTCTGTCTCTGTTCTGTCCCTCCTGCCCTTCCCCATCAGTCAGTACTTTTGTGCTTGTTTTGGATTCCCAAGTTAGCCAGCACCTTGCCTCTGTCTGAGACCGCCCCCTGACTTGTCTTTCAAGTTGGTGCTCAGCTCTCTTTGTCTGTCTCTGTTTAGACACCCCCCATCTGCTCCTATTTAATCTGCTGGCTCATTCCTCACAGGTGCCACTTGCTCCCACAGGCAGCGGTCATGATCCAGCCATAGCACCTCTACGGTGCAAGGAGCCTGATCCACCCACCCCTCAAAGAGATAGATAAGGTACGACGCTTGAAAAATTGCCACGATTTCTCTGGGCTGTATGAACGCTGAACCAGATCATCACTTGCAATTTGCTGTTTTCAATTTCAGCACCTTCTCAGGGTAACGCTATTGGCTCCACACCTGTGTAAAGCTCCCTGATTAGCTGGTCTCACTCACCTGAGACAGGAGCACCCGAGACGTGTGGCTTAATGTAAGCCTGCATCCCTGTACTCGGCTTCTAATTTATATATTTTAATTTAGCCTGTTCTGCTCGGCCTGTGTTAAGTAACTTACCATTCCCACCCTGCTGCAGTTTCTCTCCAACTGTATGTGCACTGATTCAGTGCTAGCTCTGCAAACTTCCCCTTGATTTTTTTGTCCCAGCCTCCCCCTTGATTTTTTGTCCCAGCCTCCCTCCCCCTCCCAGGTCTCCTTTAAATGCACACAGTCTCCGCCCACTCCTATATGATGTTTCAATTTATTGGTTACTGACTGTCAACAACTGCAATTCCTCCCATCCCCTTTTTGCAACTAAGCCTTGTAGCAGCTTTATCTCATTCTGTCTTGCTGAGGCATACCATTTTGGTACTTTAAGTTTGCTTATTGCTGACTAGCATATCCTGTCTTGCTAAGGCAGCTGATTTAGGTCAGGTGATCCAGGGGTGTAGCTACAAGAGTGCAGGGGGTGCAGTGGGTGCAGTGGCACCCAAGCCCACGAGGTTTGAGGGGCTCAAATCATAATTTTGATGTTTATTCAAAATTAGGGAGGGGCTCTGTAACATAGCCTTGTACCCAGGCCTCTGGGAATTTACTACGCTATTGAGGTGATCCCTCTAGTACTTAGTCTGCTCCAGAGTAGTAGCTAAGAAATTTGCTTCAAAGCCTCTCTGCCCCTAGTACTACTCTATAGTCAAGTGAACTCTTTTCTTATTAGCCTGACTAGGAGCTGTACTAAGGATTACTGCTTCAGGCTCCACTGCCTATAGTAGTATTCTGCAGGGATTAAGAAGTTCTCCTCCATTGAGAATCCCTTCTCTTGCCCGCACTTGTAGTGCCCATTGGGCGATAGTCTCATAATGAGGACATATTACCTGCTTCTATGCTTGTCTCTGCTCATCTTACATGTATTGGACCTGAATGTGAATCAAAAAATAACTCCTAGAGTGGAGAATGGCTCTCTTTTTACATTGTCTGACCAGGACTTTTCCTATCAAGTAGAAGAACTTGTATATGCTTTAACTTCCCCTAGCCCACTGCTGGTCCTTCACCTACACCGGCATACAGGAACTCTTCTAGAGCCTGCCCACAGGGTTACACCACCTTCTGCATACTCCCCCTTACTCCCATTGACTCTCTCAGTCAGGGTATTATTGTATGCAGCATTAGGAAAACTGGGAACTAGCATCAGAACTCCCTATACTGCCACAGGCAAATCATGTAACCAAAAAGACCCAGCCACCCACACTTCTCCTAGGACTCTGCAGGAAACTCTTGTTCCTGCTTTTACTATGCTCAGGAAATGTTGAGCTTAATCCAGGCCCTCTTGCACCCATGGAATCCCCAGCAGAGCTACAAAGCCTCAAGGGGCTTACATTCTTGCATGTTAATGTATGTAGCCTATTAAAAAAAATCACTTCTGTTCAGGCCTGGGTATGTCATACTGCTCCAGATGTTCTGGTAATGACGGAGTCCTGACTCCAACCGGTGACCAGTAACAACGAAGTTAACATCCCCTCCTACTCTTTGTTCAGAGCCGACAGGCAAACCAGAGGTGGTGGGGTAGCTATTTACATCAAGGATAAATTCCCTGCCTCCATAATTGACTCAACCTCTGTCCCAAAAGAATTCAAAAGCTTGTCATTCAAGATTGAAATTGCCACCCGTGTCTCATTATGTATAATAGGATGTTACAGACACCCATCAGCTGGACTACAGTTGTTAAAACATCTTGAAAACATCCCGGGTTCGGCATCTTCAGAGTGTATCATACTAGGAGTCTTCAACTTAGACTGGCTCTCCAGTGCATCCACCCCACTTAAAATGTTCTGTGATTCTCTTGGGTTGTCACAGCTAATAAACAAATCTACTCATCCTAACAAGCTCAACCCTAATAACAGCACTCTCTTGGATATCATTTTAGTTAACAAACCCCATTTATTCTCCCATGCTGGCGTCTTTTTCTCTGATATTCACGACCATTGCTTCATCACGTGTGTAAGATCCACTCTTAAATCCACAACTGTACCAAAATTCTCCTTTAAAAGGTGCATACACAACTTTGATCTCCATGGGTATATATCAGACCTTAGAGACTCCATGCAATGGCAGGACTTCTATCTAGCCAAGACCCTGACTACGGCTTATGATATGTTCTCAGAATTGTGCTAGGGGATCTCAACAAGTATGCTCCCATAGTAAAAGTTTGTGCCAGAAACAAATCTTGTCAGTGGTTTACAGAAGACCTGAAAGATGCTTTGCAGAGTAGCAATGTACTCTGGAGAACTGCTAGGAAAACTAATTTAATAAATGACTGGAATTCTTTTCGGAGGGCGAGGAACCTCTGCACCAAAATGGTCAGAGAAGCCAAAGCTAATTTCTACCGCTCTCAGCTGGAGAGCTCCTCAAGAAATGCTTCCAAATTCTGGAAGACTATCAAAGACATTGAAGGTCATGCCACTGTAAATTCCCCACCTACAAAATTATTGATCGACAATATTGTCATCTCCGACAGACCGTCTATCCTCGATGCTCTCAATAATCATTTTGCCACTGCAGGACTAGCCTTTGACTCCTCTCCCGCAAATATCCTCTGCCAACAACTTAGATGGATACACAAGAAAAACCCATCCCCAATCCATCCTTCTCTCTGCAGCCTACCTCCCTGAAAGAAGTCGAAGATCCTCTCCTTCAGCTGGACACTAGGAAAAGTGCTGGGGCTGACCTAATTGACCCGTACTACTTAAAGGTCAGCTACCGTGTCCACGCAGTCCCAATTACTCATCTCTTCAACTTATCCTTGTCCCAGGGTGACCTACCGCCCATTTGGAAAAATGCACTTGTGGTCCCTTTGTTTAAGTCAGAAGATCCTAGTGACCTCAATAACTACAGGCCAATCTCCCTACTTCCTGTCAAAAATGCTGGAGAAAATAGCGAACTCCCAGCTTCGGAAGTACCTGGAATCAGAAAAATTGCTTAACCCATTACAATCCAGTTTTAGAGCACAGCACAGTACAATCTCTGCTCTAGCCAAGGTGACAAATGACTGGCAGCTTGAATTAGACAAAAAAAATTTTGTATGCACAGTTTTCTTGGACCTAAGCAAGGCTTCAATACCGTTGATCACAGACTTCTTCTGTCGTCCCTCCGGAACATTGGTTTGGATTCCCTATCCCTTAAATGGTTCTCCAACTACCTCTCAAGACAACTTCAACAAGTAAAGGCAGAAGGGGAAGTTTCTCCACCAAAAACCCTATTGAGGGATGTACCACAAGGTTCCATTCTTGGTCCCTTGCTCTTCACCATTTATATTAACAACGTAGATGCCCCCATCAAAAAAGCACAAATACACCTATTTACGGATGATACAGTACTCTATGCTAGTAGCCCCACACCAGAAGTGGCCTGTAAAGCCCTTCAAAATGAATTTAATCTGCTGCATCATCAGCTTATAAACCAGAAACTGCTCTTAAATGCAAAAAAAAACAAACCAATGTTCCTCTCGCCCCTTCAAAATGCAATAAATCCTGCAATTGCTGGGACACTCCTGCAGATCACTAACATTCTAAGTGAGCATTTGGACTACGTACCAAAGTTCAAGTACCTGGGGGTCTGGTTAGACCATAGACTTACTTTCACAGATCACTTAGAAGAACTGGCAAAGAACCTTAGACAAAGACTTGGTCTGTTCTTTAGGATTAATAATCTCCTCACAAGAGACTCTAAACTGAAACTGGCTCAAACTACCTTTCTTTCCCTATTGGATTATGTAGACTTACTATATAGACAGGGACCTGCAGATACCCTAGCCAAACTCGATACGCTTTATTACAGAGCAATAAGATTTATCATGGGTCTTCCATACTCAATCCTCCACTGTGCATTGTACAGGCAGTGAGATGGACATCCCTTGCTTACAGACGGCAAAAAAATGCTGTGGTTTGGACATACAAAGCTATCTCAAATAAACTGCCCCAGTATATCTCTGTCTGTTTACCGTTGTGCACTCTGGGGAAGTATGCCCTGAGAAGCACCTCATTTATCTACCTTTATGTTTACAAAGCAAAATCTTGCATTGGCAGAGCAGCCATCGGCTTTGTGCTCCCTCAACTGTGGAACAAGCTGCAAAAAACTTTGAAATGAACTCACCCTATCACCCTAGCAGCTTTTAAATCTCTATATCTACATCATAATAAGGAGTCCTGTGCCTGTCTACCCTAAACAGTGACTCCTATAAGTCCAAGCACACTCTAATTACTACTGTTAAAAGACTGATCACATCAGTAATCGACTCTTCCCTCTCCCCTTTTCCTACCCCCATATCTGTCCCTTCCACATTCCTTTGACCCTGGTTCCAGCTCTAAATTCTCCATACCATATCACTATATATCTTTTTATATTAGGTTTTATTTGTGTTCAGTGCACCTGATATGTATATTTCTTTACTTTTATGAAAAATTGTGTCCTACCCAAAACTAGCCGTATCTTCTGTTCCAAACATATACTACTGGCAATGCTACCTGCTGATACTTTGTATAGACTGTATTATTGCATCTCACTTTATTTGTATTATTACTATTTTCTTGTGTGTTGCATCCCATGTATATTGTCCCTCGTTTCCTGTTAACAAACCCAGGTCCACCTCGAAAATGAACTTGCTCAACGGTGATCGCCTGGTTAAATAAATAAAGACTAAGACAAGTCAATGACATTACTTTGTCTGATTTCTTAAGTAAATAAAGTGTTGCTGCACACAAAGGCCTAATTAGGAATAGCCTCATACTTGGGTGTCAGTCAGTTAGGCTGTCAGATTATATAGAATAGTGGATGGATGACCGTCCACAACAAGGCTATTGTTCCATCGAGGCAGTTGATGACATCATAGACGCTCCAGAGGTCTCGCTGATGTCATCAACTACGGAGATGGAAAAACAGCCTTGTTGTAGATGGTCATCCATCCACTGTTTTATACAGTATGTGGTTGGGACTTATTGATTTGTTTGCTTCACCCCCTTGCTCATTCTAAATTACCTCAGCTTCACTTTAGCTGCCACTGCCCCCGCTCCTGCTTGCTTCTCCCCGTCTCTGTGCTCCTGCTCTCTCTGGCTGCCGTTTTCATTTTTCAGCACTGCATTTTTTGAATTTAAAACAAAAAAGTAAAACGTAACTTTTGTGACACGAACCCATGTGTGGCTCTTGGTGTCAAAACTAGGTGGGTCACTGATCAGCCATCGCTAAATCGTGCCGCCATGTTTTTGTTTTTCTCCCCCACTGGAGCTGGTTCAGTTAGCCAATCGAATGGCAGGTCAGGGCTGAAAAGTTGTACTATCGATGTGACATCAGAACGATAGTATAACAACTTTTCTGACCTTTGAACTGTCCTACAACAAGGTTCAAGCAGCTGCCGATTTCCATCCACAATAAGTCCCAACCATATACTATATTATTATTATGTCAGATTATTATTGCTGACAGTTCCCCTTTAATACATAATGTGAACCTATTTCTTGAAGGTTTATATAATGTATGTACATGCTGTTGCTCGTAGTGGGACTTCACTGTATTCTTAATGGGACACTGGGTTTGGATGGAACCTCTCACTAGTATGTTTGTATACATATTGCTGAATTGCTGGTGATTGCTTTATGTATTATTGGTCCTAAAAGCCTGCCTCTTATGTCAATATCTATGTATTATGCAACATAAGCCAAATAATGAAGTTAAAGTATGACAAACTACAACATAATAAAAGTCAACGATAGCGAAAGTTGAAAAAATTGGTTGGATTTTCTTTAGTTAGTTAAAGTCAGAAATTTCAAACCAGTTGAAAAAATCAGTCAGAATGTGTGGTAAGTCAGTCATAATTGTTTTTTTAACTGACTCTAAGGTCTAGCATACCCCAACAGCTGAGCACCTGACAAACAATGGCCCACCAGGAATGATACACTGCTGACATACATGTGTGGGCCTGTACACAGTCAGAACCAAGAGGAACAAGAACAAGGACATGGCACAGACATACATGTGCCGCACACAACACAGAGCATAGCAACAACACAGTAGAAATGAGGCACAACATGCTGATAGTAATAGGTGGAAATATAGAACCTGTATGCTGCCTGATGTGGTGCAGGACTGCATATACATCACACATGACATGTGCAAAGAGCATATTACCAACAACATGGCATGGACCACCAGTTGAGCACAATGGACACACGTGGATGGGACATCCACAATGTGTACAAGACACATGTGAATGACATTCCACAGCAGCAGCATGGTACTGCAATATAGAACCATCATTACATGATGTGCCCTGCCCAATGAGGTATCATGTGCGTGACTCAACATAACCCACAGTGGAGTAGGATACAGCAATGTAGTGTGAACCAACATAACAACAGTATGTGTACAATGCAACATGTAGGGGCACAGAACTAACATGGATGCACAGATGTGAAACCACCCCAGTAGGACATAATGGCATACACCATACAACAAGCACACACACAATGTAAGGAATGTAGGTTTAATTACTATGATAACACTAACAATGAGTGATGTACAAAAAACACTATACAACATTAACAATAGCATAAATAACAACAAGGCATGCAACAGGAGCCAACAAAGTCTGTAATAACAGTACGGAAACATTATCACAGTGAATGGTACAGCCAACAAACACACATGTCTGGGAAATGGAGGTCTAGACTAATGTCCATGTGTGGCCTGAGTAGCCAGAACATCTCTGAGTGCACGCAACTGTGCAGTAAGTGTCTCACAGGTGGACACCAGATCCCGCACATGCTGATGCAACACTGCCCAACAGCGACTGCAGTCAGAGCTGCCACCCAGTGTCCCTTCCCTCTCCACCATGGCACTGGCCACCACCACTTGCACCAGCGATGCACCATCCTGTGATACCACTGGGCATGGAACATCAGGGACAGGGTCCAGGTTGATGATGTCCTCCACAATGCCACCCACATTCTCCTCAACTGTGGCAGTATCAGACCCACCCTGTACTGAGAAAACATGCTGCTGGGTCCCCTGTGCTGCCTCTAGAGTGCGTGGCACGGTGTCTGCTGTATGATGGACTGCAGGCACTTGGTGGCGACGGCGAGTCAGGATATTTCTCGCGTGCCTGGTAAAGAGCATCCTCCTAGCTGCAAGGACACGCTTCAGCTTCTCCTGCTCCCACTGGCCAATCAGGCAACCTGCAATGTCAAACAAAATACAAGGTGAGCATGGCCAGCACAGCAATAGGCCAACACACACACAGGCATAGCATGGAATGTTGAACAGCAACACACAGGCCTGTGATGTCAGGATCATCAACACAGTATATGCAGTGAGATACAAGTCCCCTCAAGAACATGGGTAACACCATCTGAGGAATCCCAGTAACACATGCACCAGAATCCAGAGCATATGTCAGGCTGGCCCAGTGCAACCAGCACGTGGCACCCATGAAGCACAGTGCCAACAATGTCCGGGACAGTATGTGAGGCTGCATGAACACAAGACATAGTGTGGCCTACAGGTCAAACAACAGCTGCATGCCACATGTGCACTCCCAGGCAACCAATATCCCAATCAGTGTAAACACAATCTAACCACAGCAGCACGCATGACACAGCCAAACAACCAATACACCCCAACAAAACAGCACATGAGATGGAGAGGTATGCCCCACAGTCACAGACCAGCAGTGCCTAACGTACAGCATGTGTCATGTAAGCCATGATGGAGTGCACAGCATGCACAACAGAGAAGATGCTGTACAAATACTGTTAACAGACCACCATGTGCAGAATATGCACAACCTGGCAGAAGGCAAGCACGCCAGCAGTGCACAAAGCACAGGTCATGTGTATGCCTACATGATACCCAGCACAGTGGGCCATCCCTGTGTACGTAATGAGTGTGGCATGAATTGTAAGCCCACACAGGCGCTGATGGTGTGACTGAAGGTGCGTCTTGATGCTATCACACTGCATCTGATGGAACTGTACCAATCTGGACAATGCATGTACTAGCTGGTGTGTGCTGTGTGTCCCCATCCCACCCTCAGTACGAAACATAGAGATGGAAGATGCCACTAGACATGTGCCACACCCTTTGTAGAACACATAACACAACACATGTATGGCACAGGCATTGCCCATTGAGAGATACAATGTGACAGGTGATGTGGGCCACATCACAGGGCAGGTGGATGACACCCAAGCACAGTCCAGGCACAGATGTCCACCCATGGCAGGAGGGGATGGATGCAACACCATGCAACACAATGGTATGACTGCACAGACAGCGGGACCCTGGCACTGCCACACACCCGCATTGGACCAGACATGGACAGTCAGCCAACAGCAGTGACCACCATTGGATGTACACTACTGTGACACCTAGCAAGGGGGGGCAGGTGACAGATAGAGGATGAAGTACTGCACATGCAACATGACACATGAGGCACACACACACAGTATGTATAGGGTGTAGTAACAGTACACACAAGGCGACATGCCCAGTAACACACTGTAGAGGTTCCACAGGAAGGCCATGTATACGACAGTGGTGCAGCAGGACAAAGTTATGTAGGGATAGGCATTGTGTACACAACCACCCCACCCTAGAACATGGTGAGGAGCATGGACACGGGTGTGGCCATGATGTACATGAAAGGGACACAGAGAGCTGATGTGAAGGTGTGCCATTGAATGAGTGCACACAATGTGGCAATGCAACACACCAGTAGGTGGATGGCATGCACATCCCAGGCAGACAATGCTGCACACTGAGACTGTGCTACTGGAGGGTGTTATGTAGGTACACACAGTGTCAACTGGTCACAGGCTGGGATGACCATTGTGTATGGTAGGGGGCATGGTAAGTGGGTGTCTGAGGAGTGTGGAGTGAGTGTTGTGGGATGACGCCAGGCTGGTGGGCGTGTGCTGGGCTGGGGTGGATGGGATACTGGGACATGAAACAGTTGCATGTGTACAGTGTTGCATCCATAACGGGCTGTGTACACACCTTATGCAATGGCCCTGCTCACGCCCCAACACTGTATAGGCTGGAATCCAACTGTAGAAGTGTGCATAGTGCTATGCCCTTCAGGGGTGCTGCTCCCTGCATGGATGTATGTTGCCAAGGCCAGAGGACAGTATTGCATAGCTGGGGGGGGACATACACAATGTATATTGTCAATGGACACCCAAGATGAGGACAAATGCATCCCAGGACCCACCTGTGCACCACAGAGCCATGTGAGACAGTGCCAAGGCACACCACCCCTCTCCCACACAGCACACAATACCATCCTGTAATGTACACCACAGCAACATGTGACAAGTATCCAGGAGGCAAGGGCAATGCCAGACAACCATGTGTGTGATCGCCACTGCCATGGTGCAACAGCACTACATACACATAATGGTGTATGTGTGGAGCCTAGGCTATACACAGCCATGGTCTGTGTCCCCATCAGGGTGACATGGACACATGCACAGCCGTGCACACACATGAACGGTCCTCACACAATGCCCGCTCTATGTCTAGTACAACATCCTGGTGGTGGCCAGCAATCCACAACAGTGCAAAGCATGTATGTGATGGCGTGAGCCTAACACAGGCACAGGCCATGGCCAATGCCAGACAGTGGTGAGGGCCATTGCGCCCTGTGAAGTAGCCAATGTGCACACATAGCACCCCTACAGGTGTGTCATATGACATGTATGGGATGTGGTAGCAGCACTGGTATAACCACTGCTGTTGTTACCCACGGCCATGCAGAGTACATGTGGGAGGACATCAATCCCACATATACCGCCCTGTAATGGGAGAATGGATACAGGAAACAATGTCATGTGCATAGGCTGTGCACATGGCAGTGCTGCAGTGCAATGGGGCACTGTGGAACGTGGGTTCAGGATGATGTGTCATGCCACAGTGGACACAAGGTGCAGGTCAGTATAGCACACACAACAATGTCACCTGTAACATAACATAGATGCTCAGGACGGACACTACAGCCACAGCAGCTGACACAGCTCACAGAACAGGGCCAAGGCCATCCAAATGCAACCACTATGATGATGCGTGGCCCAGCCCTGTCAGCAATGGTGTGGCATGTACAGTGCCGGTGGCCATGCCAGGGCAGTGCAGCTATGGAACATGGACTGGCAGGGGCCATGTGCCCCAATCCTTGGCTGCACAGAGGGAGCAATCCCCATGGTGATGTGTGCTACAGAGTGTGGGCAGCCATGCCTGTGTGATGGACACATTGACAGAGGGTGACACAGTGAAGGGACAGGATGAAGGTGCCACCAGATACAGTGGATATGGGCCAAGGGCTGGGACTGTGTGCAAAGCCACCCCACAACATGCAGCATACCTGCCGTCCTGTACCCATGGGAGCCCCCCCCACTAGACCACAGCACCTGTAATGAGTGCTATGTTGCACAGTACACCGGCCTGTTGGGGAGAGGCATCCAGTCCAGCACCATACGTGTAGCGAGGAACCACAACAGCCGTATACCCTGGACAGGACTGTACGACCACCTGTGAGACATACAGTTACCCCACTCCTGTGATACCTATCCATGTGAACACACTGCACAACCCCACAGGATACTGACAGAGCAAACCACAGCACCCACATCCAGCCAGTGACACGTGGCAGGAGCCGGAGGTGTATGATGCCTGTGTTCCAAACCACGCTGGTAGACGGCGGATGTAGCAGTGAACACTGTAACTCGGGCCACAGCTGGGCTTGATGGCAATGCTCATCTGAGTAGGCCTCCGACCCTGTGCATCGGATGAATAGGGAGTACGACGGTGGAGAAGGGTGTGCACTGCACAGCAGGCATAACAGTGAGGGTGCCAGGGCACAGACAGCAGAGGTCAGTGTGTAGGCCCTGTGGGCCACTGTGAGAGCACATGCAGGAGGGAGGATGCTGTCGGGGATGGTGCATAGGCATGGCACAGGACCAACAGGACTGTGTGCAGGCTACCTGTAGGGGCAATGTGGACATGAGGGGATCGTAGTGGTGTTGATGGGGTACTACAATATGTAGGTGACACACTGTGGAACCATGATGTCTATGGGAACCTGTGAGCAAAGGCTGCCTAGCGGGTTGTCTGGCTGTTTTCCCCAAACAGCTAGTAACATACCCAATGAGGGCCACCCATATGCTGTGTGTGGCCCTAGCGGATGGGGACTATGTGCAAAACATGGTAATGACAGAGGCCCTAGCTGCATGGGACCATGACACAGTGCGGAATGGCATGATGGGGGAGGTGATTGTGCAGGGATGTTGTGACAAGGCAGTAGGGGGGGTAACTTGGGAAATCATGTGGGACAAACCTAAGGGTCACCTGAGGAGGGCAGACTCAGGTCTGGATCATGACGGCAGATGGGACATCACACAGCAGTGAATAGAGGTAGCCACATGGCCCTGTGTCAGGCCATGGCACAAGGGGGGAAGGACACGTAAGACATGCAGGAGGCATGCTCAGGGCCAAGGAGCAGTGAAGGAGCAGTAGGCTGCCTACAGATGTGACACAGATACGAGGGGTGAGAAGGTTAGGGCAAACCAATACTGTGCAACTAGGCTGCCCACAAGGCCACTGTTAGAGGAGGAGGCATGGATGGTGATGAGGAGGGTGCAAAGGATATGGTGCTTGGCACCGGGCTACATGAGATATATTGGGGTGTGGATGAAGGTGCAGCACTAGCTCGGTAGGTGCAGGTGAGCTGGTGTGTGGGTGGAAGGGGCTGGGGAGCAGCCAAAGATAGTGAATGGGTACAACACCACGGCACCCACTAGGGAGAAGGCTGGAGCCATAATAGTGATGGTAGTACAGGATATGACTGGGGAAGCTGAGCTGCCCAGTGGGGCTCCAAGTGGTGTGCACAGTGCTGTGGATGTGATCACCAATGGGGGTAAATGGCCTATACGGTGGGGGGATGCCCCAGGGAGCCCCATTGGATGTGAGGGGAGGTCCCCAGGTGCATCAACAGGGACCACACTCAGGTGACTGCCGCTATGCGTACCATGGTGCTGTGAGGGATGGCAGAAGTCATGAATGTGCCACAGATGGCTAACTGTCACAGGTTGCTGCAGATGGGGATGGTGCCAATGAATGGAGGCAGGCACATGTTGTGAAACTCCAGTGTGGGAGAGTGAGGGGTGTGGCAGACAACTATATGCCTAACAGGTTGACAGAGATGGTGGGGAGGATGATGGAGGGCACACTAAGGGTGAGGATGTAGGTTGACATGGAGGGCCAGGGGTACCTGGATTCCTGCCAGCAGGTGCATGTGCAATGTGGAGTGTGTCAGACCAGCCATGCACAATGCCATGGGTGGGTGCCATCAGCACTCAAGCGGGGGACAACTATGGGTGCCCTGTACTAGGTATTCAGACAGGCATCTGTGCCTGGCCCTCACAATGGCATGATGAGTGATCCGAGGTGGATGGGGCCAGGCCTGCTGACGGTGATGTATAATGGACACGGGTGGCCTGGGTGCACACATATCATATTGGGGGGAGGCCATGGTTCACAGAGAGCTCATATGTGTGCTGCCTACCCCTGTACAATGCCTACAAGTACACTGGTAGTGTAGGAATCGGGGGCACACAGAGTCACATTGCAGATGACCCACAGCTGGCAGCAGTGGCAGAGGGGAAGGAGGGAAGGCTGGCCCTGTAACAGGAGCCGGATGCCCCAGACAGGTTAACCCATAGCAGTGTAGTGGCATGCAACCCCTCCAGGTGTATGGTGAAACACCTTAACGTGGATGCCCCAACCATGTATACACCCAGGGTTGCAGGAGAGGTACCCAGGGGACCTGGTGGACACTAACAGGAATGGGTTGGGGCTGTGTTGAGGAGTGAACAGATGGCAGCCTGCCTCACTATGGGTAGTACTGTTAGGAGCAGGAGGAGTATCCGTTGCCATACACCAGCCTGATTGGACCACACACAGAGGGTACAGTGTGCAGTGGTGGATGCCTTACTCTTGTAGGAGCATCCTGCCCCCTGCATGGGTCCAGGGGAGTGCACACCACATGGCCCACGGCAGGGGTGTCCTGACATGTGTGGAGCACCTAGGGGAGCACATCCTGCCCACACCCGAGGGCAGCAGGGCTGGGGGGACATGATGGAGGTATATGTCTATCCACAACGGAGTGATTATAGTAGACCTGGATGTGGATCAGGGACGCACGGAGGGGGTACACACCACAGGACACAGCTGTATGTAGGAACGGGTGGACTACAGGGGAAGGGGTGGGGTACAGCACACAGGGAGTGATGGATCCATGGAATGCACTGCGCAGGGTGCTGGTGTAGGATGCCACTGTGGCTGTGTATGAGTGGGGCCAGGATGGGGATAGACAAGGGATTACCATGTAGAAGGCCACCTGAAGGCTGGGAGAAGTGGACCATGGAACAGTGTTGGGTGGCAGCCAGATAGCTACGGTATACATTCAGGGTGGGGAGGCACAGGCAGACATGGTAGACCAAGGGGCCTACACCGCTGCCATGTGGGTTGGTACTAGGTCGGTATGTGGACACCACTGTGTCATGTACTACCTGTGTGCACTACAACCATACAGCACCAAACAGCTAGCAGATACACTGGGTACATGCTACGAGCCATAGCTGTATGCATCTCCTGACAATGGCCCAAACAGGGACAGGGGGTGACACATATCAGCGGCCTTTGTCAGCCACACTGGGCACACCTGCATCATTCCATCACAGCCCACATGCAGTAGTCAAGTTCAATCTGAATGCACACACTCTGCATTCCATATGAGGCTGCCATAGTCAACAGCACTAGTGACACACAGACCATCCACATACTGTGTGGCGCCACACATGTATATGCCATTGGGATGTGCCACTCCCCACACCAGCAGCCTGTGCTGCATGCCCTCCAGCACATCATTGTATCAAGGGACCATCCTAGCATCCAACAATACACATACCAGCAATGTACTGGACACATGGAGCACAGGGCCACTGTGCCCACCAGACAGTACATATTGGATGTGCACTGCATGGCCATCCCACATGAAGAAAGGGCGGTTACTAGTGGGGTACCGCAGGGTTCAGTATTGGGTCCAGTCCTTTTTAATGTCTTCATCAGTGGCATTGCAGAGGGACTGGAAGGAAAAGTATGCCTTTTTGCAGATGACACAAAGATCTGCAACAGGGTTGATACACAAGGAGGCGTAGAAAGGATAAAAAGGGACTTGGCAAGGTTGGAGGAATGGTCTGACATATGGCAGCTAGGATTCAATGCAAAAAAGTGAAAAATAATGCTCCTGGGAAACAAGAACCCAGGGGAAGAATACACAATGGGTGGGGAGGTAGCAACAACAACAAAACAGGAAAGGGACCTGGGGGTAATCATATCAGATGACCTTAAGGTTAGCAAGCAATGTGAGAAGGCAGAAGGGAGGGCCGGGGGTATACTGGGATGTATAGGGAGAGGCATCAGCAGCAGAAAACAGGAAGTTGTTATCCCTCTGTACAGACAGTTGGTGAGACCCCATCTGGAATAGTGTCCAGTTCTGGAGACCCCATCTCCGCAAGGACATAGACAGGATAGAGGCAGTCCAGAGGAGGGCAACTAAAATGGTGCAGGGTCTGCAAGAGAAGCCATATGAGGAGAGACTAAAGGAGCTTAATATGTATACCCTTGAGGAAAGAAGGGAGAGGGGGGACATGATAGAAACTTTCAAGTACCTCAAGGGAATCAACAAAGTCCAAGAGGGTAGCATCTTTCAGAAAAAGAGACTTGCAAGAACAAGGGGACACAATTTAAAGATAGAAGGAGGGCGGTTCAGGGGCAATGTGAGGAAGTATTATTTCACAGAGAGGTAGATGCATGGAACAGCCTTCCTGAGGAAGTTGTGGAGTCTAAAACTGTGGGAGAATTCAAGAATGCATGGGACAGACATAAGGCAATTCTTGTTGGGGGACAGGAAGATATAGGCTGTTGGTTAAATAGGATCTGCGTCCTATCCTGTAGGTAGGGGGAAATGGGCAGACTAGATGGGCCTAGCGGTCCTTATCTGCCATCAAAGTCTATGTTTCTATGTTTCTATGTTTGCCTGCTGGCCGCAGTATAGTACACACCCTTGTCTGATGATGCACAACTGTCACAGACTGACCTATGTTGCTACCTGTCCTGGGGTCCACTGACACATACACAATGCAACTTCATCACTGTACAGGGTGCTGTCTATGTGCCACCACAGGGATCATGTGTGGAGCAGTGGTCTGGATGCACCTGAAATAACGGTCGGGCCACATGTGAATAGTCACCACATGGTGCTACAGCACATACCAGGACACACACCGTGTACAGGGTTGTGCCGCACATGATGGACACTGGTCCTAAGAGGCACACTGACAGTGACCTGGGCAACTGCAGGGGCCCACAAATGTCACCCGGACATGTGTCCACACACAGCACCCATGGCATGTCTGTGCCCTGTCCCCTGTAGGCCACTCGACCATCACACTATCACCCTCCCAGGGCATCTCTTGTGACACATGCAACATGTGTGAGGACCACACAACCCTGGGTACAGGACTAGTGGACATATGCTGTGCGTGCTGTCGATCCCCCTGCATCCATGCACACACCCCTATGTATGACCACACACTTGTGTTCATGTGGATACACCCCACCCTGTCAATCACTTAGCTGTCCCATAACCTCCAACGCCAATGCCTGGTCCATGACACAGCTATCCGGATGCCAATGTGCCAGCCACATACCTTGTACCACCATGGCCACTGTCATGGTCCACCCTATGGCATCACCAGAGTACTACATCCCTGGATGCACTGTACACCCCACCAGCTGCCCATGTCCCCCATGCACCCCTAGCACAGCTGAATGGCCAACTGTGGCTATCATGACATACAACATTCCCAGGTACATGTCCCAGTGGCGCATGCCTGCATGGGTGTACTGTTCAGCCACATATGCAGCCATCCCTGGGAGGTCGGCCCTACAGCAGCTGTTCCATCTGAACAACACCCATCATGGTGATTCATGACACCCTAGTTGGTGTACAGGGATATGGGTCAGTAGTGGGTGGTACTGTTGGCAATGTGACACATACAGGAGGTGGTGATGCGCACTCCCAGTAGGCGGCCAGGACACAGGCATGTCCCTCACACCACCACACATTCAGGGTATGTGTACTGGTATGTCCGTACCTAGTTGCTGCACAGCACAGTGGCACCAGGTACCATACCACCATGTCCCCAACATGGCCTGCAGACATGCCTGTGTGTTGCATGCTGTGACACAATCTAACACAGCTAGTCCCACCCCACCCATAGTCACTGTAGCCACTGTCCTGCAACACCTCCCACTGTGACCTGTCACACATGTCACCAGGCCCGTCCCACTGTGCCTGTGCCAAAGGGTGGGCCACAGGCACTGTACCCAACACCCAGATTTGCGGCAATGGTCGCATACGGCCAACAGCACAGCATAACACATGCCACTGATGAACATGTACAGCCATTCAGCACCTAGGTTGCACTCCCACCCTCAGCACCTGCTCACCATGTACCAGGTGCCAGGCCACAATAGATGGCACATCACACATTCGGTGTTGTGCATGCATAGTATGTGCTATGTCCACAATGTTCTGCTGCACACCTGCACAGAGTGGCAGTGGCTTGGCTGTGGATATGCACGCACCCCTCCAGCAGTTGTGGCAACAATGAGCCATAACCATTCCCGTCCACCCCACACACATGCCACACCAGTGGTCCCACCCTGGGGCACTCACCTGTTGGGGGGAGAAGGGCATGCGTAGCTACTGACTGTGGAACCCTTGCCCACCAGCCAGACCTGTACCCTACCACCCTAGGTGTACAGCCATGTGTCCCCCTGAAGCACACTACCCATTGAGGAACAGCCCCCCCATGCCTGCCCCAACATAGCATGGCCCCTGTGAATGGCGCTGTACTTGACTACTGTGGACCCCTGCACATGCATATCAAATGCCTGGTGTAATGGCACCAGTCCCGCTGCCAGTGGTCAGTCCCCCCTTCACTGGCCACCCCACCACACATCACGATGTGCACCTATACACATTCATATGGAGTGACCGTGCCCCAGGATGCCTCCCCAACAGTCATACACGACTGGTACTGTCTGCAAATGCCCCTCCCAAACATAATAATGCAAGGTAAATGTTACTCATGGCATTGATGTGCAGCAGTCACTGGCTGTGGTCTCTGTGCAGCACCTGCAGCTTCCACCTGCCTCTGGCTGGAGCGTCTCACCCTGGCACTGGACACACCTGTGTGGGGAAAGCATAACACTGTTCACAGTATGTCCACGAAGTCCCATGCCGAACAACACCCCTACCCCACAACATTGACTGATGCTGGTGTGGTACAGTTAACAACATGATACATAGCTGTCACTGCTGGGTGCTGACTGTTGCCAACACAACACACAGGTATGTGCACAGGACATAGGCGGGTGACACCATTGCAGCTACACAACCCGTGTGGTGGCAGCACAGGCTACTCATGGATGATAGGTGACCGACACTGTGACTCTTGTGTTTTCTGGAAGTGGGACTGCATGTTAACCACATAGGAGGGACAGTATGTAGGTATGTGCACATGAAGCATCATTGACAACCATTAACAACCATTGATGGTTGACAGCTGTGGCCTTGCAGTTGCAGCACGTGTACTGTACCATATGCCCACTCTTGTCCATTGCACAACACTGTACATCAAGGCATGTGGTGTTGTGACACCACACACCACCAGAACATGCATATCTTGACAGGCCACAGCCATGACACAGCTGTATGGTGCCAGCCAACCATGTGTCTGAATGAGACAATGATGGGCAGTACACCATGTAGTCATGCTATCCTACCCATCACCCATCATGTGTGACCTTGTTACATGCACTGTGGGGTGAGCCGTGACACACTGACAGGCCTGCGCCAGCTGTCGTGCCTGTACAGAGTACTACAGTGTCTGAGAACAATGTAGATGACACAGGCTAGGTGTCATACATGGACTGTCCATAGGCAGCATGGCAGGTGCATGTCTGATCATCATCCATACCATGGCACATTCCAGGGTGTGGGGGTGGACCATGTAGCGTATCACCACCATGGCCTTTCTGTGCCAGATGCATGATGTACCCTGTACCATCCAGGACATCCAATGACACAGCCCAGCACCACTGCATGTAGCACACACCACAGTACTGGCATATACCTCCCCTGACCATGGCACTGGTGACATGCTACACCACACATGCAGTCCTGTGACTGTCAGTAGGGGGTGTCATGACCCCGTGGGCATGACCTGGATGTAACAGTACAGTACCACACAGTGGGTGTGATGCACTATACACTGGACAGGGGGTCATGCAGACATGTGGTGCTATGCCATCCAGGGCATGGCCACACGCGCCATGCACAACATCCAGTGACACTGATACCATCTGTGCATGGCTATAGTCTGCAGTCTGTGATACACTGTAATGATGACAGTCACCATGCACATGTTCCCACACGTGTATGACATGTGACTGTACAATCTATGCACATGCACTATTTCCATGGCGAAATCATGCACATGTGTGAATTCCACGGCTAATTTGCACACGTATGCGGACATGGCTGCCATTGTCACACACGTGTGGTAACTCCATGGTATTGTCCCGCATGGGCTGTATGTCCTTGTTTGCCTATCATCTGCAGCAGCAATGGCCTGTGATGGTGCATTGTCCTGCAGGCATACCCATGACAGCATCCCCCAACCCCATCCTGTGGTCACCTGTGTGTGGTGTCAGCATTACCGATATGGACACATGTGCATGCAGTGGTGCGCATGTCCATGCTACACCCAGGCTGTAACAACAGTCACAGCTACTGTGTGGCTGTTGTGCATGTCTGGCACTCACACCATGCCAGGCTAGGGCACATTCCCCTGGGCCTGCAGTGCCCAGCTGGGAGTGCCAACATGCAGGTGTAACAATGGCATTTGACAGTACTCCATCAACCACTGTACATGTGTGGCACATGTGGACATGTGCCGCAGTGGGATGGCAACAGGCATTGATATGTCTCTGACCCATCATGCTGCTGCAACACATGGTGCAGGATATGTTGCATCACACAATGTAATGCTTGTGGTCTGGTATGTGATTGGGGGACCATCACAGCTCTCAGCGGGGAAGGCGACAACTGGTCGGGGGGCTGTGGGGCTGGGGCCAGGGGCTGGAACACGATACGTACAACACTGCCCTGCAATGCAAGGGGGGCATTGCCCCCCTACCTGGTGCCCCTGCATACATGTCAGCAGTTGGGCATCACAGCAGGGCCGCTATCATGGCATTACACCCACCCTGGGCTCCATCAGTCAACTAGTATAGCGTGATGGACCGGTGTGTACTGTGTTCTACCCTTAGCTGGGCTATATCAAATGATGGGTCATGCAGTGTTATATGGCACCAGGGACATGTGTGCCGCTGCCCTGACATGTGTACACCGCAAGAGTAGTAGTGAGGTCCACGTAGCATTGTGTTGCATGTTTGTGCCATCCCATTGTTGTCACGGTGGGGTGTGGATGCACAGACATCACACTATTGGGACTGTGCAGGTGTTCACAGAACATTACATGCCTCGTGATTTGCATCCATCTCCTTTGCAGGTGACAGTGGCTATCCACTCAGGCCGTGGCTCATGACACCAGTGACAGCACCACAGATGCAACAGGAGGAGAGGTACAATGCTGCACGTATACAGACACCTTCTGTGATTGAACGTACGTTTGGTCTACTGAAGATGTGGTTCTGGTGTCTGCTGACCTCAGGGGGGAGCTGCAGTATACACCACAGAAGGCATGCAGGATAATCATAGTATGTTGCATACTGCACAATATCGCCCAGTCCCACCGGATTCCAGCACCTGAGGCACTGCAACAGGATGATGATGATGATGTTGCCCAAGGAAAGCCAGTGCCACCATCACCAGCATGGGGCCGGTACAGTCAGGCAGCATTGGCACACCAGGCATGGGATAGGCTCATCAGACACTGCTTCTAGCAACGTTACCAGTGATGCAGGCAACATTGCCTCACCCACTTGTGTCAGCACTGTATACCCCTTGTATGCTGAGGTGTGCTACATATATGACTGACTTGTTCTGAGTGTGTGTGTTGTTGGTCAGCACCCATGATGAGTCAACTGTGTAGTTGCTGGGGGGGGGGTCCCTGTCTGTGGTAGCCTATTGTGATCTCTAGGACCAACTGTTGTACAAGTACATCACCTGGGGTGTGAATTCCCCATAGACCACATATCACCTGGCATGTGAATGGTTACTGGGTTCTACACATGTATAACAAGACAGCTATCTCACATGGTATGGCACATCACTGTATAGCATGACTGCTCCCATACATGTATCAGACAGTGTACAGCGCAACAGTCAGTAAAACGCACTTCCACAACATTGTCATTGAACTGTCATTCATTTGTGCAACATGTAGCTATACCTGTCAGGATCAGTGGTCACAGTTAATCCAGTTTGTCAGTCCTGCCAACCACTAGCCAGTCCATTCAGGACCACCATGACATGCTGTTGCACAGGTCAGCTACAATGGCCTGGTGTCGTATGATGGATGTGACATGTGGATTGGGCCCTGTCAGGCTGCATGGGGCCCATGTATGTGTTCTGTACAGGACTGCCACCGTGCCTTGCTTAGTGTTGCTGTTAAGACAATGCATGTCCTGTCTGTGCCCCTGACATACTGTATGGCCTGTGGACAGGTGCACCTCATGGGGCAATATATTGTATCTGGTTCCCAGAATGGGTGTGGTACATATCCACACGTGAACATCACCATGAGCATGCACGACTACCTATGCATGTCTGATGGTCCACCCACTGTGCTGTACAAGGTGGGATGGTCAACATGTCCCATGGGGCATGATGTTACTGGGGGGGACAGCTCTGCAGAGATGGTGGCACTCTGACCACCACCATATGACATGATGCTGGGTCCAGGTGCATTGCATCCACACTGCCCCTTGGATTGGCATGGTGACATCAGTGATGTACATGTCCAGACACTTGTCATGCGGTAACATACCTCATGGGCCTACATGAACACCCCTCCTCATGTACATATTAGAGATGGGAGACTGCCACACAGCACTCAGTGTGCACATCCTCACAATGCTGTGTGGCAAGAGGCAGCATCGACAGGTACATTAGCAGGTGCCAGTCCCACTGTCTGTGTCACTGCCTACACAGGGGCACTGTCTGTGACCACAGCAACAGGACTGTTAGGGTCCACGGGCATGTGCACATGCGGCATGTGCATGTCACACCCATGCATCCAGGACTATGTCCTCCTGGGTGCATGCTTGTGTGTGTACAGTACATGGGACATCCACCCAGTGCAGCATGGTGCACATGGCTGCATTGGACGGCATTGCATGGCCCTGCTTTTAGGATACACATGCACTGTATGTGTGTTGCATATGTCTGGGGTATTCTTCACCCAGCCCAGGGGACAGCATGTGGGCAGCCACACTGTACCCCATGTGGTGTTTCACAGAGTGGTCACAATGATCGTGGTACATGTTCATCATGTACAACATGGGCTATGTGCTGCCACGTACAGATGGCTGTGTGGGATGCGGCACATGCTGCCAACACACTAGGCAATCCAGGGCTACATATGCCTGCTGTTAGTTGATCACATGGTTCACACATGTCGTGACCTGGTACTAGTGCAATACCACGCATGTACATCGGTGGGTAGGGCATGTGTACAGGCTACCTAGCAATATCAGGCAATAGACACACACTGCACTGTGGTCACTGTACTATGACTGACTACATCACAAGCAGATCCTGTACCACATGCCACCATTATGCTGCTACACATCTACGGCATGGCACACGCACATCTAAGGCCATGCTACAGATGTCTGCATGGATGGGACACATACAGTGGTGAATGGCTACAGGTACAATGCTACTGGACATCTCACAGAACATGGTCCTGGTGTCCGCTACACCTGTGTATCATCATGTTGCTGCATTCTGATCTGCCACATGTGCAACATGTGTGTGTTGCACTACAGTCAGCATGCATGGCATGCACATCTCGGGTGGGCCGTGTCATGCCAGTGCAACACACACATTATGCAGGATGCTGTGGTAGTGGCATGTTTGGCTACCCCCATGATGTTGCAGTACTGCAGCACATCGGGCACATGCGACACAGCCCTGTGCTAGCAGGTCAGATGTCCTATCCTGTTCTGAATGCAGTCCCTGTAGTGTTATCAGAGGTCACAGGCAGATGTTCTTGCTTATCTGTGTGCATCACTATGCAGCCTGTGTGTGGCTACATGACTGCCATATGCCTCTCAGTACACTCCCAGTCACACACCCCTGGGGCACCTTGGCTACGGGCCACATCCAAATGTGTCATGGCCATTGCACATGTTGGGCATACATCAATGGTGCGACTGCATCATGTGTCCCATGCCAGGACACTGTGGAACCCTTGATATACTAGGCAGGGCTGTGCTACACATTCCTGATAGCTATCACCTCCCTCAGACACACACCTGTGGGCTGACACATAGCACTTCCCGGTGGACGTCTGTTACCCCTGTACGGTATTGCACATGTGTTTCAACACATACTGCTGGGGAAGACACATGTCTGGGATGTGCACAGTGGCACTAGTGCTGTGCATGCCATACATGTATGTGCCATCACACAGTATTGAGGCCTGCCACATGACACATGGCTGTTCATCGGCAGTGTGCCAGGGAATGACACAGCCTGTGCAACAACACACAGCCATGCCACCTTTTGGGGATATCAGAGAGTCTCACACACACAAAGTAATGGTTGTCATGCTTTATTGTAAGTACCGGTGAACAACACTGTCCACCAATCAATCACTACACATTGACATTCCATGTTGTATAGACATACATTAACTGGATGACCCCTCCATCAGGCTACTTGCCATCTGCAACACCATTACCTTATGATGTCATCAGTGGTCTTGTCATACTATATAACGTATCCAGTGTCATGCTGGAACACCGCAATGCTCATGGTGCCACGCACTACTGGACTGTCCATGTTTACATCACTATATACATCCCCCATGTAATGGTGCACAGCATGTGAAGGACATTCAGGGCTTCAGACTGGGGTCTGCATTAACTCCAGCATGATACAGTTGCTCCATCTTGCCTATCCTTGTAGATTTGTGTGATCCTACGAAGGGTCACATCTGAGTAACCCATTTCGTGTTACATATGCCTGTCCCTGGCTGTGCAGCGCAACATTCAGGGGCCTGGTGTGCCACATCACATCCCAGTATCTACCGGTCCTTAGGTGGATGTCCCCTGCCAACATGTTTCACTGTGTCCTGCCATTCCTTCCTCCCAGGCACTGTCTGTGTCTGTGTAGTCTCAGCTCTGGATTCTGTTAGTGTTGCTGTTGGTGCCTGTTCGGCTATGGGCACACCCTGTGTGTCCTGGGTGCCATGTCTGTTGTCTTCCTGTGCTGCCCTCTGCACCTGATGGACACTTGTCCATCTCTTATGTCCCTGCTGTTGTGTGGTCTGTGTCCCATCACTGCCTACATGCACCTTGCCAGTGTTGTGCTTCTTTCTCTTTCATTTGGATTGTGCATTGTCAGTTGCTGACATGTCTGTCGCCCACGCAATACATACCTCCCCTGTGCTTGCATCTCATTGTGTGCTGCCACTGTCCCCTACCTGCAGTGTCTGTGGTGTGGCCACTATGGGTGCCATAACACATGTGTGGTGTGTGCCTTGGGACTGAGCAGTGACCTCTTGGGCCTCCCAATGTTGCATGCTCAGTGTGTGTGCACAGTGTTCCTCATCCCTGTCCATGTCCCCACCTACAGCTGTTTCACGGTGTGCTATCTCATCATATGACTGCATAGGGTGCCCTGCTGTGTGTGTATGTACTGTACATGCTTAGGATCACATGCATGTAGTGGGCTAATGTATGACGACACCTGCGGCCACTTGGCCCCTGGCAGTGAACGTGTCAGGCATGGTTGTGTGCATGGCCACTGGCTCAGCCATGCCCACATGGGGTCCGCCCATTGCTGTCAATGTATTGGTTAACCATTGCATTGCACCGGTCTGTCTGTCGAGTGCTGCCACATGTTCCCCCTGTGTTGCATGCTGCCCTGCCAGCATCTGACATACCTCCCTCATGACAGACATATGTGTGTCATGTATGGCACTCAACAGATCAGTATGCTGCTGCATTATGGTATTCTGCCTGGCAGTGGCACCTGAGATGGTATGTAGTGCACCCACTATATCTGTGCTCAATTGGCACTGTGTCTGGTTAGTTTGCTGCACTGCTGCTGCTACTGACTGCACAGCATCTCTCAGCTGATGAGTGTGCTCTGAGCTACTCTCATGTTGTTGTGAGAGGGTGTCCTGCAGGTTTCCTATAGCCACACTGATCTGCTGCTCCGCGTTGAGTATGGCATCACCATAGCGACTACGGTCGCTCTGTACATCATCAGCATCATCCTCAGACTGTTGCTGACTGTGCAGTGATATGGGTGTCCCCAACCCAAGGTCACCTAATGACAGTCCTGAGATGCGACCACTCTCAGGGGACCTGTCTGGGGTAGACAGTGCAATGTCCTCTGCAATGTTCTCAATGGGAACACTGTCCTCATGCTCCTCTACATGCAGCTGTCTGTCTCGCTTCGCCACACCATTGCCATCTGTTGCCTGTGGCTCTGTTGAATGTCCTGCTGCAGTCTGTTGGTCAGATGCTGTGGTGTGTTGGGTGTCATAGAAACATAGAATTTGACGGCAGATAAGGACCACTTGGCCCACCCAGTCTGCCCATTTCCCTACCTAATGGATAAGCTGCAGATCCTAGTTAACCAGCAACCTACTTCTTCCTAACCCCACCCCCTAGAATTGCCGTATGACTGTCCCATGTGTAACCCCTAGATGGCACTATCCCAAGGGCTACTACCCCTGCCTGATTTGCCACTAACAGGTTGAGAGGCCTGGATCCAATGGCGGGTGCCTCCACCCAGAGGTCAGGGTTTGCAATAGTTAAACTAACTTGGTCACAGCCCTCTGGGACACTGCAACCCCCCTTTTTTCCCACTAGTGGCCCACACAATATATCAGAATTACCTTCACAGTATACACTTACCCCCAGGACTGGTTCGGCACTGGGACCTCCTGTGAAATGAGATACAGTGCAACAATCACAGTACAGTACTTTAACATAGACAAATACCTCAGGCAGTATAACTTTGCTGAAACAAGCAGTCTGATTTATTTAGGGGATATAACAAGGACAGGGGAAATCAGGTTAATTAGCTTATCACTCTAATAATCTACCTATGGCTCTGTGCACAGGCCTATCCCTATCAGTTAATGTCCCTGGGTACCCAAGCCCTAGTGGCTAGTCCAAACCGTGGCAGCTGGTAGGGGCCCTTTCACACAGAGAAAAGTAAAATTAAACAGTCAGCAGTACAGTAATTCCATTTGGATTTAATGTGGCAATTCAACAGGGAGCGACCCTGAATTAGTACTCACGACCTCCAAACAAGATAGGGTCCTTCAATGTCAGCAGGGCTACTCTTGAGCTCAAGAAACTCCTCACACATTTATATGGTAAAAAAAGAGTACTATACCAGGCAGGCTGCTTCTCTATCCGATGCAATTACTGCAATACCGGGAGAACACACAGCAGATTCAGTTCCTGACAGACGAGTGCAATTCAATAATTTCTCCAGTCTTCTACAGGGTGAGCCTGGTTTCTACTCTTCAGAGATCCTTTGATTCTTTTCACAGGACGAGTTCAGTCCTAACAAGCAGTTACACAAGCTGCAGACTGGAACTCTGGGCCTTACACACGTTTTTGACTAAAACTGCACACTGAAAAAGCACAGGGCTCCTTCCTTCTTCACTGCCAAAGCTCAACTGAAACTCCAACCGACAAAACCGGGCACTTCCTTTGAGTTCCTCCCAGTTCTTGACTGGATTGGCTGTCACTCACAATAGACTGCTGCTGTTGTTGGTCCAAAAAGCTGAAGTCTAAACTACATCTCCAGAGTCACTGCCCATACAATCCTCTTGTGGCTGGCTCAGATTATGAGTCAAGTTCTGATTCGTCCAAGGCACCATTTTAGAGCTAGCTTACCCCACACTGATTGGTCCAGTTCAGCAGTTCAAAACCAGAATGGGGAACTAGGCAGACACTGTTCTGACTGCAAAAGAAAGCAGGTTAGACAAACTGTAATTTCATTATCACTCTAAATGGTTTCTGGCAAACAGTTACATCTTTCAGATAGGTTCCCTTTGCACTCTAGTGACTGCAAAATGGAGTGAATTGGCAACAGCTTGAGTGGTACTCAATCAAAGAAACACACAGTCCCCCATACAAACTAATTATGTCTGCAAGCAGACAGCTCTTAAAGAGACAGTACCAGAGGTTCTAAAAACACTCACTGATAAATGGCTTAAACGCCAAACACCATTCAGGCTTGGAGCATTCAAGCAAGCTCCTGGAAGTCTTTTGGGAACCCCCATTTGCAGGGGGGGTTACACATGCATGCTTGAATTCCACCACTGTTTTTGACTCCACAACCTCCTCCAGAAGGTCCACATGTTGCTGGGACCGCATCTCACCTGGTGGTGGTGGGCGTTGTTGCACTGGTCTCCCAATGTCACCTGTAGATGTACAACAACATACACATTATGACCTGTCCGTGGTTATGTCCATCCCTTACTAGGGCATGCATTCCATGCATTGTGACATTGTACAGTTTCACAGGTTACACAACAGGGTCCCCATGGTACACTACTGTGGCACATGGCACAGTGTACATCATGCCACAGTACGGTGCAGTCACCACCACTGTCACTTATGCCCAGCTGTACCTGTGCTCTGTCTGCTACTCCATTATCATTTACAGATGTCGTCCCGTCTTCACATGTGACGTGATGTGTGTGTGGACACTACTGGCATGCGGATCGCACATGCCGTTGCCTTCATGTGAGCACACACACACATATGCAGCACTGACCATGCGCATCCATCTGTTTGTACTGGGTCCACACATTGTGTGTGTGTGGCTCTGTGTATGGCTCAGTGGCATCTGTTCACAGTAGTGTGGGTGGTGTGCCCCAGTGCACATTCAATACATACCAACATTAAAGTATGTACAGTGTTTTTTTTTTCAGAATTAATAAGCTTTATTGGGTATTTAGTTCGGTTTTACATATTGTAAACAAATTGATCCTATGCAAAGATATTAAGGAACAACAATGATACATAACAAGACCTGTGTTAGTTTATATTCCCCAAACATTTCGGAATATAGATATCTGTAGATAGAATATTCATATATGCATATATTGTCATAACACAAGTTGGCAGCTCTATAGTAGATATCGAGGTCTGTTAGAAAGTGGTTAATAATAATATCTAAGAACAAAGATGAAAGGATCATATAAAATATATAACACACCCACCTCCTTCCCCTCCCTCCTCTAGTCGCCACAAGAAATAAAAAAGGGAGTAACGCAAAAAGCCATATTTAGTTTAGTGTAAGAAACTAGGGCTAGTACAAATTCAAGAACAAAAAGATGAGTATTTATCATCCACCTTTACAGAGCTTAATCTATCACAATGCTATGATCCCAAATAAAGACCAACGTAACCTTAAATGGACAGTAAGGTATGTAAGGGGGCCCATACTTTCTGGTATTTATTACTACATTTAGAGATGCTCGCTATAAGATATTCTGCTTGTAAAGCAAAAATAATTTCTTTGTGCCATTCTGCATATGTGGGAATTTGTTGATCCAACCAGTGACGTCGAATAATTTTTTTGGCACAAAGAGATACCAGAGCCATGCGTTTTCTTTGGTTCCCTAGTAGGACATCTCTTGAGTCCCCAAGGATACAAATTTCTGGCAGAAAGGCATCATGTAGTCCCAGAACGGGATCAAGTCTTGAGTGGATACTTTCCCAGAAGGAGGTCACCTTGGCACATTCCCAAAGGACATGAAATAAGGTGCCTTTCTGGGACTCGCACCTGGTGCATATATTCAACTGGATGTGCCTCATCCTTTTAAGCTTTACAGGGGTATAGTATAAGTCATGTAGTACATGAAATTGAAGTAATCTATAATGATCCTACCTGACATCCTTGTACAGTCTATTCTAGATCTGTGTCCTTGGACGAGAGCCCATTGATGTTGGAGGAAGGACTCTATCCCATGTATAACAAGGGGGGCCATCTAACTCCCTGGTGTGCATTTGAAGCTCCTTGTAATAAAAGGAAATATAATGAGATGTAGGCCTCGTTAGAATTGTACTGAAAACTGGACCACTCCTGTATTGATCCCAAGGGCCATTGCCAAAATGTTGTATTAGTGCCTGGGAAATCTGGAGATACTTAAAACAAAAGGAATTTGGCAATTTATATTTTACTCTTCTGTCACAAAAGGCAAGCAGCTTATGGTTCTCTGTTAGATCTATTACTTTTTTCCCCACCCCACCCGGCCAAAAGGATTGTTTAATGACTTTACCTCCAATTTTAAAATTGTGATTGTTCCAAGATAGGTTGGGAAGAATCTTTCTCAAGCGAATAACCTAAAATCTTATTTAGTTGTATCTGGGTCCGAAGTGATGCCATAATGGGAGAAGATTTAAGCTGATTGGGTATTTTGTTAAGGGAAGATATAGGTAGTTCTCTATATTTATCCCTGTTGAAGTACAAAGTGATTTTTCTATTTGTAACCACATAGTAGAGTAAGGATTAGAGCAGGGGTTCGGCACAGGCCTCAGCCAATGTGAGACCGCCGAGCAGGTAGTCGAAAGATAATAAAGATATAGATTAGGAACCTGTAATCCTCCTTGTTCTTTAGACTTTTGTCATTTGGAGAGCGCCCTTCGAGGAGGCTTAGTCTCCAAATAAATTTGGATATAATGCCATGAATTTGCTTAAACCAGGATTTGGGGAGAAATTGGTTGAGCATTTGAAGAGGGTATAATGAGGTAGGTATATTGATACAACCCCAAAGTGAAATAAGGAGTAAAGCCCAATGATTTAAGTCTATTTTAGTCTGCGTGATTAGCTGGTCCATGTTATATTGCTTCATTTTAGAATTGGATTGGGAGAGGTATATGCCCAAATTTCTTATTTTATCTTTCACCCAAGAGAGTCCAAGATGTTGAACATCCACTCTTAAAGTGTGAATAGTTAAAGGCATCACCTCTGTTTTAGACAAATTCAGTTTATAATTGGATAATCTTCCAAATTCTTGAATGATATTTAGAGCAGCAGGTATGGACTTAGATGGATGGGTAATATGAAGCATGATATCATCAGCATATACTGACAGTTTGTATTGGAAATGATTAATTGGGATGCCAGAAATCATTGTAGAGGTATTAATTTTCCTAATTAGGGGTTATAAAAAGAAATTAAATAGGTAAGGGGAAAAGGGGCACCCCTGACGTGTGCCTTGTTGCAATACAAAGGATGGAGAAGGAACTCCATTACAGAGAATAAGGGCTGAAGATTGTAAATAAAGGATTTTTATCCAATGTATAAACTGTACAGGGATTCAGTATCTTGGAAGTAAATTAAATAGATAATCCCAGGACATGTGGTCGAAGGCTTTTTCTGCATCCAGGGACACCAAGGCCGATGGGATATGGGAGTCCCTGGACGCAGAAATAAGATGGGAGAGTTTACGTAGATGATCTGCTGGTAGACGTCCAGCTACAAACCCCACCTGTTCCGGGTTTAGTAGAATCTGCCAGACTTGAGTCATCCTATTAGCAAGAATTTTTGCTAGAATTTTCAAGTCCACATTGATAAGTGATGTTGGGCAATAACTTGACAACATAGTGGGGTCCTTGCCCGGCTTAAGAAGCACAACAATAGTGGCTGCAGTGAAGCTGAAGTCTGACAGGCCTTGCTGATAGATGTAGTTGTAGGTGTTGCGTAGAATTATGCCCAATTGAGATTTGAAGGTTTTATAACAATTTGATGTGTAGCCATCCAGCCCTGGTGCTTTGTCTATTGGAAGAGCATCAATGGCTTCATATACCTCCACTAATGTCATGGGGGGCTGAAGGAGAGCCATTTGGTGTTGGGACAGATATGGGTGATCTATATCATGAAGAAAATGGTCTAATGCAGTGCTATCGAGAGGCAAAGGAGAACGGGAATAAAGAGCTTGATAGTATGATTTAAAGCAAGAGACAATGTCTCTGGGAGAAGTATAAAGGTTGCCAGTAGCATCTCAAACAGATGACACAATTCTGTCTGCTACTTGTGCCCTGAGCCTTAGAGCTAATAACTTACCCACATTGTCTCCTTGATCAAAATATTTGACTTTTGATTTAAAAAGGAGGTGTTCAGCTTTATCACCAAGGAGCATGTTATAACGGAAATGAAGGCTTTCTAATTTTTCGAAATCCACTGTAGGAGAATGAGAAAACATAGTTTGTTCCAAGGCTCTAATTTGCTGTAATAATAGTGAGGATTCTAGAGAGATTTTCTTTTTCCTAGTGAAGGACAGGCGAATAATCTCTCCTGTCAGTGAGCACTTCAAGGCTCCCCATAATACGTCAAGTTTTTGCATGGTGGGACATTATGTTCATAGAAGTTCTCTATAAATTCTTGTAGATGATCTACCAGGTATTGGGATTTCAGTAGTTGGGTTAAACCTCCAAATTTTATCTTGACCTACTGAAGCAGGCAAAGACCACTGTAAAAGGGTTGGATGATGGTCAGAAATCACTTTAGGTAAGTAAACACAAGTTAGTACCCTAGATAGGTGCTCAGTCCCCAATAAAAACTAATCAGTCCTTGAAAATGTATTATGGGGCAGGGAATAGAAGGAGTAATCTAGTGTGGACGGAAAGAGGGATCTCCAGGTGTCCTCAGCGCCCATAGTATCCATAAATTCTTTCATGGCCATTTGTGTAGGGATAGGGGAGGAATATCTGGCATGGGACCTGTCTAGTGTATTACAAAGAACTAGATTCAAATCCCCACCAAGTAATATAGGAAGAGTGGACCAAGGAGCTAGACAAGTCATAAGATTGGTAAAGAATGCTGATCTTCCCCTATTGGGCCATAAACTGAACCCATTATCAATTCCGTGTGACCCATAATGACTTTTAACAGTATGTATCTGCCCTTGGGATCGCAAACTGACTGAATCAGCCTAAGGGGTACCCAACAGGCTACCAACTCTTCAACACCATGTTTTGTGGGGGGCATGACCAGCTCCTAATACAGTCCCCACTAATGACCTTCTTAGACTGAGGATTTGTGAGATAGGTAGATGGGTCTCCTGTAGAAAGGCCACATCTGTTTTAAGATTACAAAGATGCAACAGAACATTAGCTCTTTTGGTGGGGGACTGAGGACCTTTAATGTTCCAAGAGCAAAATTTCAATGCTGCTGTCATCACCATTCAAAAATCAGGAATAGCTCTGTATAAATAAGACCAGCCCAGTACAAAAAAAAAAAAAACTTGTCCCCAGATATGTAGTTGGTAAGTATTCAGTGGCGACCTCTTTAAATACCTCCCTCCCCCACCATACAACTAATTCCCACTCCCAAGTAAACTTGTCGCCCCACACTGAGTGCCCTTCATAATTGTATACATTTATAAAAATTGAGGTATGAGGCAACCCTTGGAAGGGAAAGGACAGGTTATTAAAATAGCCCAACCACGTCCTCCCTCACCCCTCTTATCCGACATCCCCAGTCCACAACAGGACAACAAATACCTAACAATTAAAAGATAAAACAGAGACTGTCCATACCCTTGTAGCCTCTGAAGAATAAGCAATGCAAACAGTAATTCCCCAACCAATGTACCTACCCTGCTGTGGATCCCCCTCCACCCTATGCCAGTGCGTGGTGCACTGAATGGACTGCAGAGGTAACCTGAGAGTCATAGCCCCCCACCCCACCCCCAACCTAACAAACAGAATTCTATATTGTAAATAAATCTAACTCACAGTAGCAATAACTAGACTAACAATACTATGAACAAGATGAATCAGCAGAGAAAAGCGGCTAGTGAGTAAAGAGAAAAAGAATTGTATCAAACCAGCCACTCTTGGGGTTATCAATTATCTATTATAACTAAGCCCATTTTATTAAGTAAATGAACTACTGCTGCTCAGAAACACCCAAGGGTTCCAAGTGATTACTGCTCTCTGGTGGCCTTTTCAGTGATAAAAATGAAGAAACTACAAACTTAGAGCAGGTTTGCGTGAAAGCAATGGCAAAAAAAACAAAAACCACAAAGACCAATAGGAAATCCTCCAGCAATCTGATTCACCTGTGGCAGTGTTTGAGTAAAAGTCCCGATTCATAAGAAAACCTTCTGAAAGCAAGGAATCAATCGTGAAGCCACATCCCAGCCTCATCAATAACAGTGGAGGGACACAATTGTTCCAATTTTTCAGATCTGTGGACTCTGTTGCCCTCCAGTGGGTGAACAACAAAACATGCAGGGCTGTCCCATATAAACCTGAGTCCTTTCCATTCAAACACTCGAAGAGGGAACCAAAAAAATAAAATATACTTCTCCCAGATATTCTTTTCCACCGATCAACAGTGGGCAGAGAACAAATTGGGAAACGGTGTGTAAAGCACACGCAGCTTGTTGCATGGTGTCGTAGGAATGCCAGGTACCAGTATGGAGGACAGCCAATCTAGAGGGGTATTGCCCCTTGTATTTCATTCCTGCAACGATTAATTTTGATACCAGGGGGTAATACTCTGATCTGTGCTGCCTCACAGAAGCCGGTAAATCCTGTACCAGTCTCAGTTGCTGTCCCTCCCATGAAACTTGCTGTAAGCATCTGGCTTGCTCTAGGAGGTGAGATTTGTCCAGATAATTGAGGAACTTTATAATAAGTGGTTTTGGTGGTTTCCTGACAGCAGGTTTAGGGCAAAGCGATTGATGATCCCTTTCTATTATATAGGTGGAATTATTTGGGGAGGAACCAGCAATTTTTGTGAGCATTTTTTGGCAGAAGAGGATGGGTGAGGCTCCTTCTGCTTCTCCTGGAAGGCCGAAGATTACGATGTTGTTCCTCCGACTCCAGCCTTCCAGATCTTCCAGCTTAATTTCCATTTTGTGCAGTCATTGCCTTAGAGTTACCACTTCAGGTTCTACCGTGTCCTTCCACTTCTCTAGGGATACACTGTGGGCTGTAATGTCCGTAATAGCTCTATTGATATCTGACAGCTCCCTTTGAAGTGATTTCAGTTCAGCAGTAATATCTTGTAGGGCTGTTTCAAATGGCTGGAATTCCTCCAGAAATGTTTGCTCCATCAACGGAGTTGATATTTGTTGAGCTGCTGTAAATGTAGGAGGTTTCGGAGCCCCCTGCGTCGGCGATTTGGATCACTTCAGCCCTTTCTCCGGTGTCTGTGGGGGTGTATGCTTCGGCAGAGCTTGGTGCATTTCGGCCTCCATGATGGTGTTTAGGCCCCGATTTACTGGTAGAATTATAGAGATATCTGCACAATTGTATGCCCTGCAAATTGCTGTCCACTCATCGGAAGTCTGCCTGAACCACTGCGAGTTGTAAATGTAACTAAAAACCTGATAAATAATTATATTTTTACATAGATTGAGCATTGGAGCAGGAGCTGGCACTCAGAGCTGCAAGTCTCACAGAAGCATCACGTGATCTTGAAGTATGTACAGCGTTGTTGCACTGCACATGTACTGAGGGACGTGTATCCAGTACACATCACGCCCACTGTGCATCACAGTTCCAGCCCTGTTCCACTGGAATGACATGTCTGAGGGTGTACATCATGCATACACATGACACGTTACACACCCCTCAGGCCAGCATGGTCATGCCTATCCCATGCACTATCCCTGTATCCCTCACATCTGGACAGTGTGCACGTGTGTCACGGGTACACATATACTGCTGTGTGTCCATAGGTTTGTCACCCTACAGACACATGTTTGTTTTGATCGGGCCACCCTCCCGGCATTGCCGTGGCACATCACAGACATGTGCCCACCAGTCAGTGGGTGACACACAAGTTTATTCGTGGTGGTCTGTGTGGCCAGCTGCACTACACCCATGTGTATGAACCCATTGTTAGCATCCATCCATCCTGCTATGTGGCATTGTGACACATGTCCATGTTACACAGTGCAACACGGCTAGTCACTGTTCCTGGTCACCAGTGCTTGACATGGTGCTGTGTACTTTGTTCACTGTACATACATCACCATTGCCCTACTGTGTGTGTAACCTCCGATATGCATGGTGTTCCATGTCTGCATGTGCTGTGTGTTTGCTATACTGACACTGATGTCAATTGAAGACAGCACAGCCCATCCAGTCTGCCCATTGCATTCCTACCTCATGTATGTGCCATAGTCCTGTTGTCTGCCAATGGCCTTCTATTCATACACATCTGTATTGCTCCCTTATGCCTGATTGTTGCCCTGCACTATTGACATGTCCACCACATCCTGGGGAGGGCTAGTCTATGCCTCCACCACCCTTACTGTGTCATGTACCTCCATCACATTCCCCTGTACACAGCCTCCCTCTTGTCCCATGCTGTGGATTCTAGGCCTGCTATTATACTCCTGTTGTGACATGTTGGGCACATTCACCATGTTGATTCCCTTACAATGTCTGACTGATATCGATCATGCCCCCCTGTGGACTACCCTACAGCACACATGGCTAGTGTCTGGCACTGTGCAACTGCGGGCAGTACTGTGGCATGGGCACAGGGTTGGCGACACAATGCTAGTGTACCACAGCCATGTTGTGTGTGTGCACTGGTTGCTCCAGCCTGTCTGTACAGCTATGGCTGCACATTTCATTGGTTGATGGTGCCTACAGGTGACATCCATGCTTTACATTGTACCACCTGTGCTCCATGGGACAGGTCAGCATCCTTTAGATGCTTCAAGGGCCTAGGGACATGGAGGGGTCATGGGAAGTCTGGGCAGACAGCCTACAGGATTACCAGGGTGATGCCTGCAGCATTGGTGGACACGGGGCTGACCATGGTCAGGGGGATCCAATCGGTGGACATGGGGTTTCTTAGTTGCCTGGGGGGATGGGGGGTAAGGGTGTGGTTCAACAGGATGTGGCTATTGGTGGATTGGGTCGGGGAACAGGCAGTGGTCCTACAATGGGACCTAGCTGTGGTGTGTACCAGGGGGGTTGGAGGGGCATTGTCTTGTATGGTGTGTGGAGGCCCAAGGGGGGGACAGAATGGGACCGGTACAGCTCAGGGTGCCTGCCTGATGTGGGGACAGGGAGTGGTCACCGCAGACAGATGTGGGGCCAACAGTACAGGGTGCTCTAGGGAAGGAAGTGGGGGCTGAGATCCCAAGTGAGGGAGGGAGGGTGCAGGGGACCTCAGGTCCCTTCAGCTACAGGCCACATGTGGGCCATGTGGGATTCAACCCAGGGTGCTGGGGGACCTGGCGGATGTCCTGGCAGTCCCCGGATGGTGCACTGCAACATCTCCCTGAGGATTGGATGGATGACCCATGACTAGATGGTGGTCCATGTTGTGCTGATCCACATGGCAGGGTCAGGGGATGAGGCAGGGACATATTGGCCTACTGGCCTGTCATTGGTGGTATGCATGACGGTGGCGGATATCGGCACGGATGGGCTACGGGATGTCCTTCAGTGGCTTGGGTAGTTGGATGATTAGTGGCATGGTTGTGGCATGAGATGAATGTGTTGAACAACCCTTGTGTACGTCTATGTCTGGGTGCCAAGGACCCAGGACTGGGGTGATGGGGGGAACACTCCTTTCCATACATCAGCATGCAATTGAGTCTGTACGCCACAGTGGCCTGCTGGCTACACTGACGGATATGGGAGTGGGGAGACTGTTGTTCAGTGGAGTGGTTTAGGCACTCTGAGCTTACTCACAGTGTGGTGTTGGGGGAGCTAGCCTCATCCCCAGAGTGGGTTATTACTGTGTTGGCACAGGGGCCAGTACTGGGAGCACCCCGGTCACACCTATGTCTCAGTCATGGGAAGGCTGCACAGGTGTGGACGGTGTCCATTTGCAGATGACTCAGGGCTGAGTGCAGTGGTGACAGTGGGGTTGGGGTGGGTAGCCTTGCAGGTGGATCTGGTGGCTCTGACAGGGTTGTCCAGTATCAGGGCACTGGGGGTTCATGCAGACAGCTGCACGTATCTGCACTTGGGAGACGGTTTACCGGCCATGGGTATACGCTGGGTGGGGATGTTATTCTAGTGCTGGGGTGTGAGAGGGCCATGGGGGTAGTGGTAGTTGCCATGTTACACTGCCCAGACATGTACGTGGGCAATGGCAAGGGCACCTAGGATGCCGGTCTGCATCGTCCTGGGGACCACCCCCAGAGGGGTGGCAGTGTTCCTACCCTTGTACTATGGGTTGGTACTGCAATACCTCGAGGTAAGTGTACAGTTATGGTGACATTTGTAGAGGGATGTTACATTCCTAGGGAGGGTCCAGTGGAGGGCAACAGACATGGTCCAGAGACCAGGGTGTGGATCCATGTGGTGGGGCCCAGGGGGCTTGGATGTACACCCTGGGGGTGATGGTCAGGGGTGACATGCCAGAGGGTATCCGGAACGTGACAGGGATCATTACAGGGGCACAGTCAAGGTGCCCCAAGGGGGGTGGGGGGTGGCAGCTGCACACGTGTGTCAGTTGGCTGGGGGCAGGCACAGAGGGGCGTGGGTGGGGTGTTCTGTCACTGGAACGGTGTTTGCACCATGGAATGAGCTGTTGGGGGTGCTGGTATGGGTGAGGACTGTGGCTGGGTTGAGTGATGTTGGGACATGTGGGGAGGGCATCTCACATGGTCCACAGCAACTGCTGCATCTGCAGCTGGGGACATCATTCCACTTGTGGGGGTTGTGCAGATATATCTGCCCTCTGTGCAGCTGCTGGTATTCACACGGACTAGCCTGACCATTATACTTCTGCTGCAGACATTGCTGCAGTTAGTCTGTGTGTTAGTGCATGTACACAGTGCATTGTGCATATGTGCATGGCAGACCATGGCCAATCACTGTCTGTGTTGCCCTACAAACATGCACACTCCCCCCCCCACGGTGTATGTGTTAGTGCATGTACACAGTGCATTGTGCAGTATGTGCATGGCAGACCACGGCCAATCGTTGTCTGTGTTGCCCTACAAAAATGCACACACACCCCCCACTGTGTGTTTGTTGCTCCTGTGTTAGCAGTCCCCTTGCAGCTGTACACATCTGGGGGCAGGGTGTCAGGCACATGTGTAGTTGCAGCACTCACCATGGAGTTGTGTCTTGGCATGTGTTGCTGTGTATTGTGTATTGTGTATTGTGGTTATCCATGTGTTCCCACACCCATTCTGTTTCTCCACATTCCACATGCCATACATTCACCGTCTATGACATTGCCATATTCACTCCATTGTGTCTGGATATCTACTGTTATTGTCCTGTTGCTGGGTTTGCACACTATATGCCCCGCCCTGAGTAGATGCTGCATCTCTATACACAGTATTGTCCACACAGCCCTGTGCACACCTGGACAGCATGGCGGGGCCCCATGGCACATCCTCTGCTATGCACATCGTGGCCCTGTTGTTATCATTCCAGTATCCGCTGTCCCTATGAACATGTTGTGGCCATTACTGTGTGTGTTTAGTTGCCTTCCATGTCACCTGCCCCTGCTGGATATATGCCAGTGTCAGGCATGTACTGCTGGGTCCAGGTGTCCTTCTCATCAGGCCAGTATCCATATTCCCAGGCCACCTTCATTTGGATGCTCATGTTTGCACACCTGAGTGATTCCACCTCAGCCAGTATCATGCATGTGTACAGTATTGCCACGCGTGTCGTGGCACATTGCTGTACAGTTCTGCAGTGATGTTTGTCCAGCACACACTGCATTGCACATGCCGCCACCACTTTTGGTGTTGTTCCAGTCATATGTGACAGTGCAACTCAAGCTGCCACACTGCACTGTACTGTGCATCACAGTGCATTCACAGTACAGACCCATGTGTGGCGGTGACACATACATCCACAGTATGCGCTTGCACAATTGTCTGCATCCTCACATCACACTGTTGTGCGCTGACCATTTGTGCATGCACCATGTGTGCCATTCATTATCTGTGCTTTGACACTTCATCATTGCACTATTACAGTATTTGCCACTCTGCATACACACCTCCTGCATGAACAGTGCACATTGCCATTTCCTGTTCTACATTGCAGCATTCACCTTGCAGCAGGGTGGACCACTTTTAGCACCTGGCCCTCCCATACCCCTGGTTCATGGTTGTGCTGCAGATGCTACTGACACATCAGCCTGATTCCTCCTACCACCCATTATCGTTGCCTACGGTCTCACACATAGATACTTGGCTTCACCCAGTGTCTTTGACTCAACACCCACACCAGTACAGCAATTACATGTATCTACCACCATCCCCATGACATTGTACCTGCTAATTACACCTCTGTTCGGTCCCCCCATCTACCACTTCTGCCCCCTTGTTTGTGCACATCTCATAGTCAGGCAACTGCTTCGCTATTGGACATTGTTGTACCCCTTGCAGTATGTGAGGGTCATTATCATGTCCAACTGCATTGTGTGTGTCTGTGCCCCTGTACTGTTCCAGTATCTGTACTGTGGCCCCCATGCGTCACATTGCTGCAATCTCTCTCATGTGCAGGCCACGGAGCATTACACAGAGCTCCGTGTATTGCTGTGCCTTGTGTTGTTATGGGCACATGCCTGATGTGCATCTTGTGCCCGTGGTGTGTTTGTTGTGGTTGTGGTGTTGGTGGTGGTATGCGCTAGCATCCACATACCATTGGGATGCATGGCGGGTGACATGGTGACAGTACTAGCCCATGCACAGTGCCATGTCATTGATGATTCGCCTCTCTGTCTGCTCCTTGTCATCCATATCCTGTGTGTGTGGTCTTGCCAGCATCTACATACGTTCATGTCCACAGGCATTAGATGGTTCCTGTTTGTTGCCAGCATTGCATGCCTCCTGTATTCTGTCTCTGTTGCCAGCCCTTGGCCTGTGTGTCCCACCTCCAATATATATCCCTCCTGGTAATCCCCACCTTATCGGTATCCACCACCCGGGGACAGCATGTTGTCAGCTGTTGCTTGCCCTACATTACTGTACGTCACAGCTGCAGTATAACTATTGGTGGCAATGCAGGGTATACGCTGCTGGCCATCTCCCTATTGCAGCCAGTTTTGCACCTCACATTGGTCGTGCTCTGGTACATTTGCACACACACCCTACCTCCTTCCCAGTGGCAGATCTCTACATGTGTGCTACCATTGCTCTCTTGGGGCAGGCCTACTGGTCATGTTGCCTGGTCTCCATGTGGGACAGTAATGTAGGTCCTACGGTACCCACATATGTTGATCCTTGTGCCATTCCATACCTTCTGCATTGTGTACCCTCTCACCCTGTCCAGTCGTGTGCTCCTCACACATCGTGGATGGTGTGCCGTTGAGTGCCTACTGTGGTTAGTGTTCTGGTCTACCTGTGTCTCTGACATACATCCATGCCTCTCCTCCTTGCTGCATCAAGGACAGGGGTTGGGCATGTATGTCACTGTTTCCCCCTCATCACTATGCTGACCTTTGTGTGTGTGTGCGTGGCACATGTACCCTTCACATTTGCACTGATTCCACCCATGTGTATGTTGTTGCTGACAATGTGTGGTGATGTGTTTCTGACAGTACTGGTCATCTATTCTCTGTTCTGTGGTCATATACTTGCAGACACCATCGCAGCAATGTTCTCATGCTGACCTGTCTGGTGTGTTGCTGCTGCCCAAACCCACTGCTTCCTGTCACCTCCCCCACCCAGTTATGTGTGTTACATGTTGCTTACAGATCACTGACACCCACCAGTCACCATACTACATGTCCCACCAACTATGTGTTGTGCTGCTGTTGCTTTCCTGCATCATTCCCTGTTCATTGGCTCTTTGTCCCAGTCCTCCCCCGGTCCATGGTCATGCCCACAATGCTGCTCTCTGCCATCATTGTTGGACGTGGATTGCATCATCATTGTGTCTCATGTTCATGTCTCTCCATTCATTGCTATTACCCCTCATCATGCATTCCCACTTAGTTATTCACATATGGCATGTGTCATGCTCATGTCAGTGTTCTGTAGCCATACATCCATGTACATTACAGGTTTGCATCTCCTTGCATATGTACAGTTTGTGTGGTTTGTACAGCTTCCCTCACACACAGCACGCCACACAGCATGACACATCCCACCCACATGCATGTGACACCAACCAGAGTACGCTATGCATGTCATGTATATGGTGCAGATATGTATACATACCTCCCGCCTGTAGATGCATGCTTAGGGTGTCCATCTGGCTGACTCCACTGATGTTCACCTCCTGCAGGTGTGACACTACCCTGTCTTCAGCGTCGGTGAGTGTGGGGACATCCCAGGCTGCTCCACCTGTGGAGATTGAGACATCTTTACTAGATTGGCACATGATTGTCCAATGCTCGTTCACTGTATCCAGCCAGCACCCATACATATGTGAACACCCAATACCACAGTGTAGCAGGACACATCTCCAAGTGCATTCATGTTATAGTGGGTTTTGTGGTCATACAGTGTGCAGACTGCCTCACTGTTCGTGGATGCGTATTGATGACTGCTATTCTCAGCTGGGGCACCATGCATCATACCTTTATCTGTGTTGTACACATCACACAGTTGCTTTGTACAGGTGTTACCGGCCTATGTTTCTGTGGAGTCTGGGACAGTGCCATGTTTCTGTACTGCCTTGGCTGTACCCTTGTTGGTAGACATTATCACTGTTGTGTGTGTGTCACACTTTGTTTGGTGTCACTGGTCTCACTGCAACAGATGTCTATTACAGTGTGCATTGGTTTGCTACACACATGCACCTATGGCTGCCAGTTCTGCCTGTCTGCAGCCATGTCCAGCTCTACCTGACCATGTGCTGTGTACCTGCTGCTGGCTGCTGTTTGCTTGTGTTGTGCAGTGTGCATGTGTGTGTGGGCCAGGCTCACACACTCTTCCTGCTGTTGTGCATCTGATACTGTGTTGTGCACTACATTCTATGACAGGGTTATTTGGCATTTGTCAGATGTCTGTTCCCAGTTATGGGCACATTGTGCTGGACAGGTCTTACTTGCCTTTCCTGTACAGGATCTTGTTGGCCCCTGTTCTGGGTTGTGCTGCATTACTCCCATGTGCATATCTGTACACATCTGTTTGTGGCTGTTGCCACTGGGATCAGGCTGCATGTTGTGGACAGTCCATGTTCATGCAACCTGTGCATATAGTGCACTTTGATTGTGCTGCTGCATGTTTCCCTTCTGAACATACATGTGGTGTGGGTATAGTATATGTGTCAGCCGTTACCAGGCACACATTCAGGATGCAGTGCTGGGTGTGGCATTGTGTGTTGCTCACCTCTGCTGTTTGCTCACAGTGATGCTCTGCCATGGTGACTGCGCTGTTCCAGATATCCCAGTGCTGTGCTGCAGCATATGCCTTCCAGTGGCTTGGGGGGGACACATGTACTGGGCATGCTATCTGCACTACCATTCATGTGGTATGCTGGCATGTGGGGCTGCCTGCATACAAGGGAGGGCTGCATGGCCTGTGTTGCCCATTTCAGCTGCCAGGGGTGTAGCCAGGGATTTCAGATCTGCAGACTTTGAGGACTCACTGATACCCCCCCTTGTTAGGGTGGCCCCCCGCACTGTAGCCAGACTATTTACAACCATACACCAGGACCATGTTTGTTGCCTCATTGACGCAATACATACAACCTTTGTATCCCATGACAGCAGTTGTTGCCATGCATGGGTAACTACGACTGTCATGCATTGTTCCCTATGACACCCACATACTAGTCCAGAGTCTGTCAGGTTGTATTGTCCCTGGGATGCAAGGGGAGTATTAGTGACCAGGCCTTCTACATTCAAATCCTATGACTGACATTACAGACAGGTACAGTATCTTCTATGTTAGGTTTCATGGGACACAGTAGCAGTTCATAGCCTATGTGCTACCCCCCTTATATCAGATTGCACACCCTGGTGTGTGTGGAGTATGCCTGCCTACACCCATGTCTGCTGCCTGTGTCCTGCTGTTGTGTATGTGACACATGTTCTGTTGGGTCACCTCTGTACCCACGTCAGTTGGGCTGACACCTGTCTTTCTTGTACAGGGGTGGCCTTCCACGGCCAGCTGTGTCCTGATGTACACCATGTTGTATGCTTCTTGTCCTGTATTTATTTCTATATCCGTACATCCTATCTGTCCTCTGCATGTTGCATGCCACTACATCACCTTCCCTGCATTAACATACTGACATAGTGACATACTGACATACTGCTATACTGCCAGCAGGTGGAATGGCCCTCCTGGTCTGTCATGTCTGCTTGGTAAACAGTCCCTGTTGGGTGCTCGCTTCCCCCCCAGCCCCAATGTGGGTCAACTTCAGCCTAGGTTTACCCTTGTCACTGTCCCAACCCCTCTTGATGCCCTCCACCGTGTCCTCCTCTACCAGACTCCCGGGCAGTGCTTTCCATGGCCCCACCACCCTGTCAGTGACATACTGTGTCCTGCACCCCACCCTGTAATATTCCACCTCCAGCTTCCACTCATGCCCCCTGGTTGTGTCCCCTTCTCTGGTCTGTACATCTGTTTGGCTCCACCGCTGTGTATCCCTGTTATATGCTGCACCCTACACATCCCTGGTTTACACCTCAGTTCCCACCTCCTTGTCCACCCCTCCAGGGTCTCCAGGTCCCTCTGGACGGTCTCTCTCACTATGTCCCCATCAGCCAGGGCTCCCAGTTTGGGGTCATCCACATATGGGCTCATCCTACTCCTGACCCCCCTTCCCCTGACCATGCATTGTTCAAACTTGATTGGAGGGACTGTGCTACTACAGTACTGAACATTATATCTTCTTTTCTAGGGGACACATGTCTGTTGCATTGGTCCAGCTTCTATGCTATCCTGGAACACATTTTGTTTCAGTGGGGACTGTATCACATTTCACTTCTTAAACAGTGGTCACTCTCCTCAAAAGTGATTACCTTGTAGCTACAACTATATGGACATTGCTGTATAATTAGTGTGCAACTGTTTAACTTACCAGTCTGTTGGCTTGACTGTCTTATTTGTGCCAGCTTCTCCTTGGCCTTTTGTCTGATGTCATCATGCTTCTTTTTTAGGGCCTTTACATCCCTGTTTGCTGTACCCACTGCATTCACCTTCTGGTGGAGTTTGTCCCATATTTCGGCCTTGGCAGCCTTTGGTGTCGATCTGCTATGGAGCACATCATAGTTGGCATCGACCTCATGCAGCAGCACCTCCTCCTCTCGTTATGTCCAGTTTGCTGCCCGTATGCCTCTGCTTCCTGTGCCACTTGCTGTTTGGTCTTCCTGGCTGCTGGTTGGCCCTGGCTGCTGGCCCTGCTGCTGTGGTGCCACCGGCTATAGCAGTGTACTGTGTTGCTGCTGTGTCTGCTGGGGCTATTATTGCAGCTGGGGCAGGTTCTTCTGTTGTTGCCCCGGCTGTGCATGCATTGCTGCCTGTTGTGCATAGGCTAACTGCTGTGTTGGCACCTGTGGCTGTGGGATGTATGACAGTTGGTATTGTGCCTGTTGCATTCTATACACACCTGTGTGTTGTTGCTGTGCATACCTGTACTGCTGCTGCTGCTGCTGCCATCTCTGTGCTGTGGGCTGTCCTATAGTCCCCATTCCTGGGTACTGTTGCATGTGCTGCTCTTGTGCTGGTCCTCCATGCTGTTGCATGTACTGGTAGGCATGCTGCTGCTGTTCAGCTCCCTGATATGTGGCATGCTGTTGGCTTCTCTGTGGCTGCTGGTTTGGATTCATCCTTGATAATCTCCTGCTTGTCCCCCTTTGATCCTCAGGGTGTGAACTGTGTTCCTCCTGAGGCTTTTTTTATGTGCTCCTGCAGCTGCGGATCCACATGTGTGCATTTTCTGCACGTGCAGAATGCCGCAAATGAGCTTATTTGAGGAATTCCACATGTGCACCATGTGCCTTTGTGAATATCCCACAGCTGCGGTTCCACAGTGCTGCAGGCTTTTTTCCCCGCAGCTGCCAGATTTTTGGCCTTCTTTGTGAATCCTGCCCTTGGTCTGTGCTGTACCATCCAGGAACAAATCCAGCTTGGGAGGGGTGTATAAAGGAGGGAAGGAGAGGGTTCAGTCATGCTGCTAAAATTTTAGCAAATATGTTGCTGTCAGAATTAATCAATGAAATTAGACGATAGCTAGAAGTGGGTGTGGGGTCTTTCCCCTTTTTGGGAAAGACTGTTATGACGGCTTCACACAGGGTAGGGGGGAGAACCCCAAGGCTAGGGCTGAGCTGAAAAGGGAACTGAGAAGTGGGGCAATGTGAGGAGCCGCCAGACGAAAGAGCTCCAGAGGAAAACCATCTCCTCCTGGTACTTTCCCACTATTCAACACTTGAAGGGCAGTGATCACCTCTTGAGGGATAATGGGGGCTTTCAGGATGGAGGACTGCTGGGAGGAGAGCTGGGGGAGGGGAAGTGAGTCAAAGAAGCTACACACCCCCTGCTGATCCATAACTCTGGAGGAGTTATACAGCTCCTTGTAAAAACTAGTCAAGATTTCATTAATCTGTGCCAGATGAGTATTGACCCCCCCCCAGGTTTCCTGAGCCCAGGAATATGACTTTCAGCCCTCTGCTTTCACAGCCGATAAGCCAACACCTTTCCCCTCCTTCTCAACACCTTCCCAAAACTTGTGTTTCAGACGGAGTATGGCAAGTTCGGCCTTCCTAGCCAGCAGGTTGTTGATTTGGAGATGAACTTTAATAATGTCTCAGCCTAAGGGGGAGTGGATATTGAAGGATGGGGTTTGTTTAGACTCCTATTCCAGTCCAGCAAGCCAAACTTCTAAAGACTTGAGGAGACTTTCCCTTTGTCACCTGCAGCTGGCAGCATATACCATGAGGGATCCTCAGATGGTGGCCTTTAGCACCTCCCATATGTGGGCAGGGGATGCAGTCATGGGCAGATTGCCCTTAAGGAAGGTGGTGACTTCAGTTAACAGCCATGGAGGAAAGTCAGGGTCCCACAGCAATAGTGGGTCCAACCGCCAACTGGAGGAGGTGGGAGTCGGAGGCCCACAGAGGAAATGCAGATGCACTGAGGAGTGGTCTGATATGACCACCGGAAGAATCTCCACTCTTACAGAGCAGTGCATGATGGCTGCTTACACCAGCCAGTAGTCCAGCCAGCTGTGAGAGTTGTGAACTGGGAAAAAAATATGTAATCTCTGTCCCTGGGGTGAAAGATATGCCAGGGGTCTTGGAGCCCTAATTCTATCATCAGGTGAGTAAGGGAAAGCTATGCTTTTGAGTGCTGGTCAGGGTTAGCAGAGCTCCTGTCCATATAGGGATCAAGGAGGAGATTAAAGTCACCCCCTAGAATAATAGGAATGTCAGGGGAGGCCAGGGATCCCATGGCCTGAGCCAGTGCATGAAAGACCTCTGGCTGGTCCTCATTGGGACCATATGCATTGCTGATAACCAGGGGGGCCCTTTGGGGTATTCATTAATGCAAGTACCCACCTGCCCTCAGAGTCACATTTGGTCTGGACCACTGACCACTTTAGGGCTTTGTGCAATTACATAGCTACCCCACGCTTGCATGCAGGGGTGAAGGAGAATATGACCTGTCCCACCCAGTCCTTTTTCAGTTTGACGTGTTCAGATTTGCTTAGTTTGGTCTCCTGCAGAAATGAAAGGCCTGATCTCAACCTCTTAAGGTGTGTCAACACCTGTTTACATTTTACAAGGGTGTTTAGGCCCCAAACATTCCCAGTGTGAATGTGTAAATCACCCATAGTCATATATAAGGGATAGAAGGTGCGGGGGGGGGATGCAACACCAGGAATAAGAGGTTGAGGTGGGGCTCAACGCCTTGTCAAACAGAATCTTACCTAGGCATAGGCTCAGATATACAGCATTTCCATGAGCTGGTAAATTTACACACAAAGCGATCTGGATAACATCAAACACCAAAAGTAGAACAGAGAAAATGGCTCTATAACAATAACACATTACTAACCTATATACAAATCTTCACCTAGTCAAGGCCACTAAGAAGCACAGAGGTGTGAGGTAGGCAGTAAAACCTGCAAGAAGCCCTCTAGCTTCTGTGGGGGGAAGGTCTCTGGCCACTGCATCTGGGAATAGTTGTTAATCACTGATCACAGGTCTGAACAGTCGGGGGAGTGAGACCATGGGGCAGCCACCTTGAGGGAGATAGGAGACCAGAGGTGGCATAGGGTAACAGATGGGGGGGGGAGTGAAGCCAGGGAGGGGCCCTTAGTAGACAAGGCCCATATTTCAAAGCAAAGCCAGCAGTAATTACATAGCACTATGAGGTGTACCCTCCATGGCAGCAGGTGTCCCTAGGTGAAACGACAACAGAAGGATGGGTGACATACCCTCCTTGAGGCTGACATATATCCAGGGCCCCTGGTGTTCTGCGGCAGAATTTTCTGATTTCTGCGGCAAGGCTCCTTGACTTCTGCGGCACCATTTTCTGATTTCTGTGGCATGATTTTTTCATTTCTCTGGCAGAATGCAGTCCAGTCATTGGCTAAATATGATGTGATGTCATCGATGACATCATATGCTGAGCATAGAGGAGGGGCTTCAGGATAAATGAGGTGGGAAAGAAAGCCTGACACTATGGAAAAAGAGTATATTTATATAAAATTCTACCAAAACAATGAATTCTATGACTTTACTATATATATATTCTGCTGACATGATGCAAATTCTGCAACCGCAGAACCGCAGAATTCCAGGGGCCTTGCATATATCAGCACATTCAGGGAGGAACATATGGTTAGAGAGAGCTCAGGAGCCCTTAACATGGGTTGGGCAGCAGAAATGCCAGGGTCATGGAAAATAAGGGTGACTAAAGCCTCTAATACTGAGGGGTAAAGAGGTCAAGCTGCAGAGTTCCCCAGGAGAGAACCTGCTGGAGGGGACCCAGGATAAATAAACAGTTTCCCAAGAGGGTTGCCCCCCACCCTTTAACCCTGACCTTAAAATAATTATCAGACAGAACTTAGCTCAAGAAGTTCAAGTTGGATTGTCCAAGTATTTGTCAGCAGAATATAGGCTCAAGGGGGATGGAGTAGCAGTAACAGGCCTGGGGATATTCTGAGGGCTCATCAGGGGGAGCCTTGAAGCAGGCGCTGGGCTGGTCGCTGCTATGTCTGCCCATGATTTGCCAGTTGGTGAAGAGTGAGTAGGCCGAAGGTCTGCTGCAGGCACCAAGTTGACATCTGTTATCTCCTGCCCTTCAGGACAAGATGGTTGCAGAGCCACAAATGAGTTAGGTCAGTGAAAAGAAAGCTTGCAGACTAGAGACATCTTGCTTCATGCTTGAGGTGAGGGGTTGATTCTGTCAGCTGGATGCAGTCGCCATGCATGGTTGTGTGATGGATGACACTTTCTTGATTTCAGTGGTAGGAAGGCATCAAAGATCCGTACTTTGAGAGATGGAACTGGATCTACTGGAGGGGAAGTTTTGCCAGCCGGTTCAGACACAGAAGGTGAGTATAGGCCATCCTCAGAATTTGCCGGCTCACGAAATTCAGCTGGATGCATCTTGCACAAAAAGTCTGTGAGGCTCTGAGGGGTGGTGAGGAGAAGGGAAGACACATTGTGGATTACCCGCATGGTCGTGGGATACTGAAGGGAGAAGGAGTAGTTTGATTTATGCAGCAGCTTACAAGCAGAGGAGTACTCCTTACATCTCTCTGAAAGCTCCCTTGAGCAATCTTGAAAGATTTGTATTATATGTCCCAGCCAAGATAGCTGGCCGAGGTTCTGAGCAGCCACCACTACCGCTTCTTTCTGGTGGAAATCAAGAATGCAGGCAAGCATAGGCCTGGGCCTTTCTCCAGGCTAAGGAGGAGGAGCTAGCAAGCTATGAGCTCTTTCAATCGGGAGTCATAAGTCCTCTGAGAGGCACAGAAGTTGTGGGAGGGTATGCTGAAGGAAGGAGACAGCATCTTTTTGTTCAGCCCCCTCAGGAAAACCAACAAACTGCAAGTTGTAACGGCAGCTGTGGTTTTCCTGGTCATCTATTTTATTCTGGAGCATGTGGATGGTTTTCGCCTGATCCCGTATAGTGGCAGACAGTTCATGTATTGCTACATCATGCAAGCCAAGTCTGTGCTCATTGTGGAATAATCTTGTTTCCACAGGCTGCAAAGTCTGTGTGGTAACGTTGATGGCCTTGGTCATCTGCACCATCTGGGCCAGGAGCTGACTGAACATTTGCTCCATGCATGCTGAATCATCGGGGACTTGCACAGTGTAGGCCAGTTTGCTGGTCTTCTCTGAAGCAGTCAGAGTGCAGCAAAATGTCAGATGTAGAAAGCACTCGCAACTAATATGCTCATCAAAGGTGCCAGAGGTGTCTCTCTAACAGGTAAGATCCTTTCTGTTAATAGGAGAAGTGCCCCAATACAGGATGCAGCAGGATGAGTCCCCTAGTTTGCAGAGCTTCAGAATTATGCATCCATACTTGCTCGTGGCTTTACCATGCCCCGACTTGGCTATATCTTAATTTCCAAAGAAGTGTTAATAAATATTCTCAGAGTAGTCTCTAATATAGAATCCTTGGCTATTTTAGACCTCAGTATAGTCAGTTACAATATAACTTTGGACATTTCCAACAAAAAAGATAATAGTTGGAGGTTCAAAAAGAATTTACTATTGGATGCATCTTTTAAAGAGAAAATTTCAAATGCTAGACAGAATTTTACAATTGATAATGCAGTAATCCAAGACAATATACTGATGACACGGGATGCTTTTAAAACCTGAATTAGAGGGCAAATATTTCTGAAGCCGCTTGGAAAAATAAAGGAAGTAAAAGGATAAGGAGGTAGAAGAACAACTCAAAATGTTGGAAATGGCTATAAAAATGGGGTTATGTCCAAAAACAAGCATAAAATGAACTTAAAAAATGAGTTAATTCTACAAACATTTTTCAAGTTAAACCAAGCTGAGCAAAAAACAACTGTAATTGAAAAGTTAACAGTGAAATAATAGGCAAAATGTTTGCAAAAATAATATGGGTCCCAGAAAAAAGTCTGACATAATTTTAACTAAAAATGCATCTGGGCAAACTTTAGTTGAACCAAACAAAATTACTGAAGAATTATTGAAATCTAGATTTAGTAGTTGCCGTATTGGTCCTTGCAAGAATAGATCCTGAAGCAAATGATTTGATACCTTTTAATGGACCAACATAGATGTAACAACAAGAACAAAGTGCTCTAGCTTTCGGACCAACCAGTCCTTCTTCAGAAGCTCATGGCAGTTGTTTAGAAAATACAATACTTATAACAGCCAGACAATGCAAAGAAAAACAGAAAAAAAAAAACATTGGTTTAAAATACTCTTTAAAAAAAAAAACAGAAGATGATGTCAGAGAGGTTTAACAGTACCATACTGCCTTTAGCCGGAAGGAACCCTGGGTCAAACGTGCTTGGTGGAACACACATACAAAGAATCCTACTGCATATAAATTTAATTGACATAAGATAACACTGCTGAAGCAGATAACTCCTAAATCAAGCTATGAGTGTCACAGTTAGTATAAGGATGTGATTACTGAAAGGCAACCCCACCCAGATTAAAGACAAACTAAGATTGTTATAGGGCTCATGAAGTTTCAATGTCTGCATTATAGACAATAATTTACCAGTAAAGTTGTCTTAAAAACATCAGTACACTGTGTGATGTGTAAAACCTAGCTGGACCTGTCACCCAGCTGTACTCTCAAGCTAGATATAAGGCCCAAGAAATTTCAAAAACCTCAGGACTATATAAATGATAATTTAAATATAAATTGATAATATTAGTGTCAAACAAAAAACTCTAGTCGAGGAACCTCAAGGAATTAAGACCACGTAGCCTGTTATGTACTGATGTCAATATACACTGAGAATGTAACAACTTGATGTATCACAAGTGTCTAAGGAATCTGTTAAACTTCTCTGACATCATCTTCTGTTTTGTTTTTTAATTAGTATTTTAAACCAATGTTTTTTTTTCCTTTTTGTTTCTGTTTTTCTTTGCATTGTCTAGCTGTTATAAGTATTGTATTTTCTAAACAACTGCCATGAGGTATCAAATCATTTGCCTCTGAAGAATTCTTTGCCTTTTTCTCTAGACTTTACACTTTGGATTGCAATCTTGTTAATTCAGAAATCTTTTACTATAACACATGGAAGGAGCAGAGAATTCCTATTTCCAAAAAATATCAAGGTAGTAAGTACAGTAAACACCAACCTTGAGGTGTCGATGGGAGAAGGGCTGGGGTAAATGGAGAAAGTGACAAAGGCAAGAAGGACAGGGATGGGGCAAAAAGGAGGAAGGCCATCAGGAAATGGAGGGTAATGAGTACCAATGTCCGTAGTCTGGGCAACAAGCTCCCTGAGCTGGTGGCCTTGATGGAAGAGGGATGCCTGGAAATCGTAGCAGTCAGAGAAACATGGTACACAGAGAACCATGACTGGGATGTTAACATACCAGGGTACATAACCTACAGGAGAGACAGGCAGGGGAGAAGAGGGGGAGGACTAGCTCTCTATGTAAAGGAAGGGATAAAAGCAACTGAACAAAAGAGTAAACAGGGAGGAGAGGAGGCACCATGGGTCACCTTGGAGACTGGAAAGGGCACCACAATCCGCACAGGGGTGGTGTACAGACTCCCATGTCAGGGGGAAGGAATGGACAAGGATATGATAGAAGGCATTCTTAGAATGGCAGAGAAAGGGGAGATACTGTTGATGGGAGACCTGAATATGCAGATATTAACTGGAGCACATTTGCTGCAGCCCGTCCAAGAAACAGGGCCATTCTTGATGCCCTACAGGTGGCAGGCCTCAGACAGCTAGTTTCAGAACACACTCGTGAGGGAGCAATCTTAGACCTCATACTCACAAATGGGGACAGTGAGAGGATCTCAGATCTAGAAGTGGGTTGCCATCTGAGAACAAGTGACCATCAAACAGTGTGGTTCACATTAAACTCAGCTACAGAGTCAAGCTATACAAAAGTGAGGTACTGGACTTCAGGAGGGCTGACTTTGGCAAGATGGGAGAGTGCCTCAGAAAAGCACTAGCAAACAGGCTAGAAGGAGGTGTGGAGCAACAATGGGGAATCATCAAAACTACCATCACAGAGGCAACAAGCCTTTGTGTGAAACAAAAACAAATCAAAACAAAAGAAAAAGCCACAATGGTTCTCAAAAGAGGTGGCTGTGAAAGTCAGGAAGAAAAAGATAGCATTCCGGGAGTATAAGGAAACACAGAAGGAGCAGGACAGAGAGCTGTACCAGTTAAGGCAGAAGGAAGCAGGGAGGGAAGTCAAAATAGAAAAGGCCCAAACTGAGGAAAAGGTAGCCAACTCAGTTAAGAAGGGGGATAAAACCGTTTATAGATACATCAGCGAGTGTAGAAAGACAAAGGGAGGGATAGTGAGGCTGAATAAAATGAATGGTGGGTGAGCAGAGGGGGACAGTGAAAAAGCAGGATACTGAATGAATATTTCTGCTCAGTATTCACAAAAGAGGAGGGGGAAGTACCTAATCCAATTAACAGAAGCATTCTTGATAGGGGGTCAATCCCAGTCCCTTCACAGAAGAAAGGGTTCTGCAAGAACTCCTAAAACTGAAGGTAGACAAAGCAATGGGGCCTGATGGAATTCACCCCAGAATTCTAAAAATTAAGGGGAACTAGTGAAACCACTGGCTACTCTTTTTAATAAATCATGGGAGGATGGTGTGGTACCCGAGGACTGGAGGAAGGCGATGTGATTCCCTTCACAAAAGTGGGACCAAGACAGAGGCGGAAACTACAGACCTGTCAGTTTGACCTCTGTGGTAGGAAAGTGATGGAGTCACTTCTGAAGGAATGAACAGTTGAGTACCTAGAGGCCAGTGGGGCACAGGACCCAAGGCAGCATGGGTTCTAGCGAGAAGGTCATGTCAGGCAGATCTAATAGATTTCTTTGACTGGGTGACCAAAGTAGTAGACCGGAGAGCTGTGGACATAGCCTACCTAGATTTTAGCAAGGCATTTGACACAGTCCCACACAAGAGATTAATAGTCAATTAACCAGCCTGGGAGTGGGCCCCAGGGTGGTAGCCTAGGTAAACTGGCTGGACAACAGGACACAGAAGGTAATTGTAAATGGGTCCACTCTGAAGAAGAGGGGTTACTAGTGGGGTACCGCGGGGTTCAGTATTGGGTCTAGTCCTTTTTAACGTCTTCATAAGTGACATTGCAGAGGGACTGGACGGAAAAGTATGCCTCTTTGCAGATGACACAAAGACCAGCAACAGGGTTGATATATAAGGAGGCATGGAAAGGATGAGAAGGGACTTGGCAAGGTTGGAGGAATGCTCAGAAGTATGGCAGCTAGGATTCAATGCAAAGAAGTGCAAAATAATGCATCTGGGAAACAAGAACCCAGGGGAAGAATACACAATGGGGGTAGTAACAACAACAAAAAAGGAAAGGGACCTGGGGGTAATCATATCAGATGACCTTAAGGTTAGCAAGCAATGTGAGAAGGCAGTAGGGAGGGCTGAGGGTGTACTGGGATGCATAGGGAGAGGCATCAGCAGCAGAAAACAGGAAGTTGTTATCCCTCTGTACAGACAGTTGGTGAGACTCCATCTGGAGTACTGCATCCAGTTCTGGAGACCCCATCTCCGCAAGGACATAGCCAGGATAGAGGCAGTCCAGAGGAGGGCAACTAAAATGGTGCAGGGTCTGCAAGAGAAGCGGTATGAGGAGAGACTAAAGGAGCTTAATATGTATACCCTTTAGGAAAGAAGGGAGAGGAGGGATATGATAGAAACTTTTAAGTACCTCAGTGGAATCAACAAAGTCCAAGAGGGTAGCATCTTTCAGAAAAAGAGACGTGCAAGAACAAGGAGAAATAATTTAAAGATGGGGGGGCGGTTCAGGGGCAATGTGAAGAAGTATTATTTCACAGAGCGGGTAGTGGATGCATGGAACAGCCTTCCTGAGGAGGTTGTAGGGTCTGAAACTGTGAGAGAATTCAAGAATGCATGGGACAGACATAAGGCAATACTTGTGGGGGGTAGGACGAAATAGGCTGTTGGTTAACTAGGATCTTCGGCCTATCCTGTAGGTAGGGAAATGGGCAGACTAGATGGGCCAAGCGATCCTTATCTTCCGTCAAAGTCTATGTTTCTATATTGTGACATCAAACTTTCAGATCAAGATAAGGAAAATTTGTGTAAATCATTCACACTACAGAGATAACAGAAACTTCAAATAATATGACAAAAGACAGATGCCTGGAAATTAATGGGTTTACTCTAGAGTTTTATAATACCTTTAAGACAGATTTTGTGTTTTTACTCGATGATTTATTTATGCAAATACAGGTTACACATAAACTTCCAGACTCCTTTTATCAGGCATATAGTTCATTACTACCAATATGTGGGAAGGATCTAAGTAGAAAATTATAGACAGGTGGCAATATTAAATGTCGATCATAAAATTGACTCTAAGATTTTGAACAATGGGCTATCACTAATTCTGAATAAAATTATACATACAGAACAGTCTGGATTTGTTTCAAATAGAATTATTCAAACAGGGCTCCATAGGATCAGATAATCATTGAATACTTAACAAGCACAACAATTCTAGGTGTTTTTCTGTCTTTAGATGCCAGTAAGGCATTCGATATGTTAGACTGGAGATATATTTTTGGGGCTATGAAGATTTGAGGTTTTCCAGATGCCTATGTGGATTATATAAAATTATATAACAGACAAGTCACAAATATAAAGGTTAATAACACCTTCTCCAATTTTTTTTCACTTCAATGAGGGGTTAAACAAGGATGTCCCTTGCCCCCCTCCTCATTTGTTACTGGATTAGAACTCCTGCTTTGTGAGATTAGAACTAATACTAGGGTAAAAGGTATCAGGGTTGCTTCCCATGAAGTACTGTAAAAATTAAGCATATGCACATAACTTAATACTTTTATAATTACTGACTTCCATTTTTTTCCATCAAGAAAGCCGGTTATAATTTGTTGTTATAATGGCAAACACATGCCAGCTTTCTCTCACTCACGCTCTGTCAGCCACATCTCTCCTGTCAGCTCCGTCCCTCCTCTCGGCAGTTCAACTTGAAAAGTTTAACGGATGGTTCCTACCAAAATGAAACAGAACTGGAATTAAAAAGGAGAAAAGGTCAATTTCTCCTCAGGCAACGCAAGATCAGTCAGTGGCGGACTACCTAGCAACACCATGGAAACCGGGGCACTCCTTAGCAATACCAGAGCAACCGAAACTATCAAGACTAAACCAAAAACCGGACTTTACAGTTAAAACTTTTTAAAAGTATTCCTAAAAAACGTAAAAATGTTGTTGGTTAAACATTTATTTTGCGCTTAACGTTTCAGCAAAAACTTTCATAACTGACAAAAAAGCAGCAACTACCACAGCGTTATTGCATAAATAACTGTCAGTTTCAATATATTTAAACTTTAAATAAGACATCTACTGAAACGGTTTCCTTACAAAAGAATTTTGCAAAGTATTAAAACCACTGTACTATCTCTTTGCTGTGGTAAAAAGCATAATTAATTCCAATACTGCAGTTCTCTCAATCAGTGGTTTTACAATCCTGGGGAGTGGAGGCAAAAAAATGGAATTCTGTAATTATAAAAAATAAACTATGGGTAGGTGGTTATAAACTCGAATTTTACACACACCTTGGATGTGTGTAAAATTCTTGTTATTATCACCTACCCATACAGTACATTATTCTCTATGTTACGATCCAAGTATGGATGAACTAAACAGTCTAATCAAGATTTTCATCGATAGTAAGGTACAAAGTGAATGAGGTAAAATCAGAAATGATCACGTTCAGTTATACCAGTCAGATAATTTGAAAAACATTTACAATGTCATTATGGAAGAAAATGGTATGTTATATCTAGGAATTAAAATAATTAATAACATGAATGGATTTTATGCACTAAATAACAAGGAGATCCTTAGCTCCCTAAAAGACAAACTTCTAGGCTGGAGCAAGATTCTATTATCTCTAAGGGGGGGAATTCAAATGCTTAAAATGTTATCAATTCCATTTCTGTCTTATAGACTGCGGTCTTATATTTACACCAATTCTGCCTAACTGGTTTAAAAAGTAAACAATAATACCCAACAGGGTGGGTGGTATTGGGCTATACCAGATAGCTCAGGGGCATAATGATGCCTGACACCACAGGCAGAGGGTCTTATAGCTCCTCGAAGGTCCGGTATATCACATACTGCCCACCCTGGAGGGTACTATTGTGCTTAGAAAATGGAAAGAAACTCTCAGACAGTTTTTTTTTTTAAGTTTTAAAATATTACAATAATTTAACTTTTTACAACATATTTCTTGAGTTTTGAGATAAAATAGTCCCTTTTTAAGGGGGCTGGGTAAAACAAACAAAGCACAAAATAAACCATGCAGTTGCACTATGCTAGATAACTGCTGATAAAACTCAAAAACAGAGACCACTACTTATTTGCGAAGAAATTAATTAGAGCATTGAAGATACAATTGGCTGGGCTGAAGTTAATGGTTGTGGAGCTGGATACTGCAGGTTCCTGAACTTGTAGTAAACTGCTGGCTCCTGCAGGTGGCATACTTGCTGATTGCTGCTGCTGTGCCTGTAGGTTAGATCCTCCTAGGATTGTACTACAGTTTCTTCTGTCTATGGATGCTGACCAGTAGTGCTACAGACTGGCTTCACATCTGTGCCCAGTAACACTGGTGATTTCACATGCTGACAGTCCTGCTTTAGTTAGCAGTTGCACAGCTGTTGAATGAATGCTGTGATTGGTGTATTTTATGGATAGCTGTGCTTCTTTACTCAGCCTGAACATCATATTTCCTTAGAAATTCTTGCCATCAGTCCCTTCGTGTACCAGCACTCCTGGGTTTCAAGGTAAGTCTGATGTAGCTTCCTGAGATGAAGGCAAAATGCAGGGGTGTCCACTGATAATTTTGACAGATACTTGATGAAGGACAGTACAGGGCACAGAGGGTTTCCACGGTCCTCAAACATGAAACCACAACTATTTTCTTTGTTAGCTTCTAGTGGATTCTTGTGGTTTTTAGTTGTTGGATTGTGTGAAAGTGTCATATATTTTTTCCATATTCAACAGTCTTGACTGCAAATAAATCTGGCTGTAGATCACACAGTCCTTTTCTTCCTCAGTGGGCCATGTGAAGCTGCAGGTCAAACCAGACCTTCCTGACCAATCCTTATGCTGTATCCGGTGACATTGCTGATGAAGCTCTTAGCTTGTTAAGGTCCATTTCTGTGATGGACAGGTTGTGGGCAGCAACATCCTTCTGCTCCTTCTGAAATTTCTTCAGTATTGAGGTCAGTATGTGGTTGCTGGAGTGGAACACAGGCTCTGAGATTATACTGATGTGCCGGCCTACTATGGGGGAATTGAGGTGCCAGGTGATACCTGCATGAAGAGTGCAGTACCTGAACACTGAGTACAGTGCTCCAGTCACAGTTCGGGCTTAAGCATAACATTTCTGAAAGTGACTATTGAGAACATCAAAACTGTCATTTACCCAGTCAACAGTAATGTTTTCCTTTGTAGTCCACTCTGCAAACACTGTCAATGCCCACTGTGTGTTTTTCTTGATATTAATTTCTTCCCTCTGACTCCCAAAGCTGTTCAACTCTGATGAACTCACTGTGGCAAAATGGGAAGTTGCCTTGATTTTCTTGCTAGTGGTTTGTGGTTCCTGCACAGACACTGTGCTGTCAGCATCAGGGAACAAACGTTTCACAGTTTTTTCTGGTGATATGTTAAAGGATAATTCCAGGAAATCTGACATTTTTTACAGTTTTACTGATGTAGTGGTCTCTATGTGCCCTGTTTTGACACACTGGTGGTTAGACTGGGTTTAAAATCTGGGTATGGAGACAGTGTGTGTGATTTGCCACCTCGTGCTCAGCTCAGGACCGTCTGGTTGGATTTTACCTTGACTTTTATTAAAATTACACTTTACTTGCTTTCAAGCACTTTATTTTTGCTACTTCAGCTTTGCATAGCATTTGTATTATCCATGCCTTCAGGTTTCAAGAATACAATGGGTGCTGGTTTTAGTCAGACAGTATGTTATCCCTGACACTGATAGTGTGCAGGAGAGGACCGGTACTTTCTTGAGTTTTCATACCACAGATGGACGTCCATCAGTGATATGGAAAATCTAGAAAATACTGCTGCTCTCATGCTTAGTCGTGGTGCCACAGATAACATGCTGATAGAGCTCTCACTGTCTCCAGTTTTACCATCGGAAAGTTTGTATGGCTGAACAATGGTTTTATCTGCCCAAACAAATGCTGTTCTATTTGACTTTGGGTTGGTGGAGCAGGATGACCTGGCCGCTACTTTTCGGGCTAACTTTGTGAGCGGGGGAAAATGGTGTGTGAGTGTTCTGAACATTCTGAGTGCTCAAGGATTTACATAGAAATGGGGCACCCCAAATAGGCTCTTGTTTTGAAGGGGGCATGATCAGAAAATAAATGAATCTCTCATCAGACATTTCAACCAGTGAGATTCATTTATTTTTTGATCCCATTTTCTAAAACTTAATAACTTATTTCAAAAGTTTGTTTGGAATATTAAACAACTGAGGGTTCCCTGGCAAAACTTTGTATGCCCAAAGAAATGGGAGGTCTAGCAAGCCTGGATGTAGAAGTCCATTATGTGGCTACATGGTTAAGTTAGTGATTAGGTGGGTGAATAACAATAGTAATACAAGCAGCTTGGAATTAGAAAACTCAATACTGGGGTCTCTCACATCAGAGGTAATAAACATTAAAAAACATTTTCACAGCTAGTGAATTATGTCAGTCTAAAAGTCTCATTGTAAAGAATTTAGCTTTCACAATTAACAGATTTACTAACAGGATCAACTGGACCATTACTGCATCCCAGATTAATGAAATATGGAATAACCCTTACTTTAGGCTTAATGGAAAAATTATTTTCAAGAAATCCTGGGCCACAAAAAGTATTAGAAAGTGGCAAGATTTTTATAAAAAAGGGATTCAGCTAAATTGGGAGAAGTTTGTGGTTAACTTTAATTGACACAGTTATCAGATATTCTATTTTAATCAGCTAAGCAGTCTACTGTAAAGGATTATAAACAATGGGAAAGAGCAACAAACAATAAAAAGTTGGAAGGGGAACTGCAGAGCATTCTTAAGGATAAAACAAAAAAAATCATGGATAACTCAATTGTTTCACAGGCCAGTTACAGTGGTCTATGAAGCAAAAATCTGGAAATGGGAAAAGGATTTGAGTGGTGCATTTATAGAACAGCAGTGGTTACTGGCCTGTGCTTCAATCCAGAAATAGAAACTTTCTAGAGACAGAACTTTTCAGTATAAGATCTTTAATAGAGCATATTTTCCCCATATATTGTAGACTACATAAAATGAATGCAGCAGTACCAGCTACATGCTGGCACTGTGGGTCCCTCAGCGCAGATATGTTTAATCTATTTTGGGAATGTTCACTATGCTCCAATTTATTTTCCACAGTGGAAAGACACCAAGATAACAATTTTAGAAATGTATAAGGAGTCTAATATACATTCAAACCACTGGGTAATTCTGAACGTCAATATCATGGTGATGAAAAAACTGATCCTTAAATAGTGGAAATACCCTACAATGCTGCAAGTTTTTCCACCTCTAGAATGGAAACAACTATTTTTGAGTTTTCTTTTTAACAGTGAGTTTTTGAAGGTTATGAACCGCTGTGAAACATCTAGAACAAAAAGACTGAAGATTGGAAGAAAGTTTGCTTTTTTATTGATGTCAAAACCAAGGTAGCCATTGCAGGAAATAATTTATTACATCTATGGATTATTTATTTATATGAATATTACATTTTATATCTTTGACTGTGATATGAATTTTGTATGGCATGTCAAGGGAAAACTGGAATATGTAAACAATGTAAATGTGGTTTAATATATTATAAAAATTGAATAAAATATTACTAAAAAAATGAATAATTAACATTTTTTTAGATTCAACACTGAGTTATACCAGTGCCTTCTTGCAATGGTATTTGCCATAGCAGAGCTGAATCAAAATCCTCAAATACTGCCAAACATTACACTGGGATTTAAGATCTTTGACTCATGCTATTCAGAAGTTAGAGCACTTGGTGGAGTTTTTTGGATAGTATCTGGAGGAGAGAAGGCTGGTCCCAATTACAGATGTCAGCCCCATCCACCGCTACCTGGTATCATTGGAGATGGACAGGCAAATACCGCCCTTCCCATGGCTAGAGTTTTGGGGCTCTATGGATACCCACAGGTACGAGACATTATAGAGTTTTAAATGTCATTTACTTTAGCATATGCAACTGTATTCTGTTTCGTAGAGTAAAGGTAGCCATTGTATATTGCCAGTGGCACGTGTTGTCTACATTAAATTGGTAAATTGGGTGGCCAGTGTATATCTCAAAAAAGATGGAAACTGAGTATATATAATTTAATGTTACAAATGAGCATCATTTTTGACCAGACATCAAACTTTGAAGAAAGTCAGTTATTATTTATTTGTTTAGTTAGTACATTAATTAGTTAGTCAGTTAGCTATTTCCTAATGAATATATGTGTCATGAAAGGTGCCAGATTGATTGATTGTACTGGGAAACTGAAGTCCCTTGTGTATCTATTTGATAAGTACAGCATACAGAGTCTGTTTGATAGATGCTTTATGCACGGTGACAGTGCAGGCTAACCTATACTGCCCCACTGATCACACTGAACTTTGCCATGGCAGTACCACCTCACAGTTGAGGGGGTATCTCAGATTCTTTATGCATAGTCACAGTGCAGGACAACCTATACTGCCCCACTTATCACACTGAATATTGCCGGGGGGGGGGGTCACAACCCAACTGAGGGATTATCTCAGATGTTTCACCCATTCCATCATTGACCTCTCTTGATAGCAACAAGAGATAAAAGTGTAAATCTGGTATGTAATGTATCATTGCCAACCAAACACTAAAAATTTGACTAAATTCTGTTATGCCATTCAAATGTTGCTGGGTTCAAAAATACCATGCTTGCTAAGTTGGTGATACCTTCAATTGTAATTACTTTTTATGGGACCACAGCATCAACTAAAAAGAATTGAAAACTGAGTCTGATTTTAGAAAATTATGAAACAATTGTGTCATGCTAATGATACTGTATTTGTGAAAACTGTGTGCTATTTATGATTGGCTAAACTGGACAAGGCAAAAGGTTTACTAGTGCTGTCTGGTGTACAAAAGAATTAATGGTGAAGCCACTGGTCAGCACCTTAGATGATAAATGTCTGTACAGAATCTGAATCCAGTTAATAAAGCCATCAAGGAATTCATATAATTAAGTGAGTTCCTAATGTGGATCCATGTGACCTTGTCAAAGGTCTTTACTGCATCTAACATTAGTAAACCCATTTGTTTGTTTGACTGTTCTCCTGCACATAATAGATGGAAGACCTTCCTAGTATTGTCAGAGGCTAATCTTGATTTAACTAAATCAGTTTGCTGATTACCAATTAAGTTTTAGGACACACTATCCTGTCAGCAGCAGCCTTAGTAAGAGAATTACTTTTTCCATTCTGGTAGCCAATTTTTTTATCCCACTCCAGGCTGAGGCCCTGAGAGATGACCTAGCATCTGCCTATTAGGGCCATCATAAGGATGGGTAAGCCACTACCTACCTTCAGAACTTGCATGCCAGATTCACTCTGGACAGACAATGCCTCTGCGGCACTTGCTAGGCATGTAGGTGTATGCCAACGTGAGGTCACCCCAGAAGAACCACTTATTCCTTCCCACATGACACCCCCCACTGGTTCATCAGGGGGTGGTCATGCAATGGAAGAAGGTGCCCACCCTCCCTGAGGTAGGAGGTATCTGAAGGATGCTTGACCCCACCCCTCATGTTGGCACCAGATGCCCCAGGTTCAGGGCAAAAATCCGGGTCATCTGGATGGCAAGTGGTAACTCTAGCCAGCTGGCTCATAGCCAAACTTTTGCTAAGATTTTGGCATCTGTATTGATGAGTGATAATTTTGTAATTCTTGACTTCTGTTTCATCTTTTCCATGTTTGTGTATGACAGTAATAATACTTTGTATCATAGTAGGTGGTAAATGTTTCCAAAAATCAGTACCACCACCTCTATAAATGTATAATAAAGGAATAATGCATGACAGGGTGCGTGTTGTGCTGGGATAACTTCACAACTCAGGTAGTCGGGTAAGAGACACGTGCTGCAGTATTATGAAGTGCAGTTTATGTGAAAACTTGTGGTTTGAGCTGTGGATGGTTGGGAATTTTAAAAATATTTCCAGAAACTTGAAATATGTGATTTAATGAAGTGCTCCAACTTGTGTTTGAAAGTGAAGGCAGCTGGGTTGGTGGTGTGTGCTGGGTAGTGGGCAGTGATTGTTTTTTTGTGTGTAATTTGGTCATGTGTGTGCTGGAACTAGATCCATGATGTTATTCTGGGATAACATCATGGGTCCAGCACCCAACTGACCAATCAGAGTCCAGGATTCTTTCTTGCCATTGTATAATAAAATTTAACCAATTAGCCATCTGATCCTGGGGCCCTATTTTTTTTGTTAGAATACTAATAGCCAATGTAATCTCAAATGCTGCCATGTCTTCACATAATTCTTTTTTCTAGTTTCAGAGACTTTAGGAAACACTATATCTTCTACAAATGTTCATGAATCCAAGTTGCCAGAGGGTTTTTGTTTTTTATAAAGTTCTTTATAGTGTTCCATAAAAATCTAATTTATTTTCTTATGCCATGTGTGAATCTGGTTGGAAACTGTTTGCTTGTATTTTTGTGTGTCTATTTGTTTCATTTAGTATCCCTATATTATTGTCAGCATGTTTCAAATGTATTGCTAATACCTTGGTACTTTTTGGTCCACTATCAATATAATTCAGTTTATATTTTCAGATACTGAATTCCACTTCCCCCTGATCAGTTCATTATACTCAGTTTTTAATTTTGACCACTGCTCACATTTTTTCTCATTATTGGTTTCAGCTAGTTCTTCTTCAAATAATTTTATTTTCCCAGAATCTTGGAGGATTTTTGAGTTCTTTGTTTCTTTAAGGTCGAAGCTGAACTAATTAAATGGTCCCTAAGCCAGCATTTAAGACAGTCACAGATTGTGGCCCAGGATATTCCTTCTGCAGGGTTGTCCAATAAGAATTCATCTACTTTGACTGCAGTTTTGGTGACCAACTCTTCATTATTCACTAAATTATTGTTAAGTTTCCATCTTGGCTTTTTATTAATTTTTAGTCCTATGTTAATTTGTAGAGGGACATGATTTCAGAAATAATTCAATTACCCTTTCTATCATTTCTCACGGAATGTAAATATGGTCAGTTCTCAGTCCAGATTGAAGACATTTAAATAAGTAAAATCTTTTACTTTAGGGTGCATAGTGTGCCAGCTATCTATTAGATGAACATTATCAACCATAAATGTAATATCCTTATCTGAGTTAGTGTAATTACCTCTAAATCTAGATCTACAGTATCTAATACAGGTTCAGTGATACAGTTCATGTCACCTGCAATTATAAGGAAACTGTTTAAAACATTCTGTAGTTTATCTTGTATCTGCATGAATAGGTTATAACTAGAGGCTGTAGGTCCATAAATATTTACTGTCTCAAGGTCACAAACTCCTCACCTAATTGTCCATTAATATATATAGAGAGAGAGGCACAAGACAAGGATGTCCATTGCCACCAGTATTATTTAATCTTACTTTACACCAACTGGTTAGAAAGCTTAATTTTTTTTTTATTTTAGTTTCTGTTGACCGGGTAAGTGCACTAGACAAATCCTGCCTAATTTCAGGCACAGCCCAGGGGAAGGGGATACAGATGAATGCCAACTGACTTTGAACCAGATTAAGCTGTTGGTGGTATTTTTAGTGAATGAGGGAAATTTGGCCAGGACACCGGGGAAATTCCCCTACTCTTTTCGATAAGTGCCATGGGATCTTTAACATCCACCTGAACTACCACCAATCTAGGCAGATGGGACCTTGGTTTAACGTCTCATCTGAAAGATGGCACCTCAGAAGTGCAGCACCCCTCTCATGCTGAACTACAGTGTTAGTACTGGGATATTAACCCAAGTGCCAGATGTGGGAACTGAACCCGCAGCCCTCTGATCTCCCGGCCTCAGAGGCGAGTGTGCTACCTACTGAGCCACTGACACTGCTAATAGTAACATTAGTATTAAAGGAATACAAATTTCTGGGAAAAGATACTTAGGTATGCTACAGGCAGGTGATTTTTTACTTTCTGTAATGAAGCCTGAACATTTAGTGCCTTAAATATTGAAAAACTTACATGAATTTGGATCCTTCTTGGGATATACATTAAATAGGGATAAAGCATATTTCCTGCCACCTAAAAATAATTTCAATTCAATTAAATTTTATTATTATACTGGAATGTATGTGAGCAAAAATGCCCATCTTCACAAATGTCCAGTGGCACCAAAAATTGATGATACAGAGAAAAAGGTAAAACACTATTTGTAAAATGTTACAATATTTACAAAAGGAACAGTGTACATGACAGGATCATCTAGATTAAAAAAAAAATACAGAGCACACAACAATAGAGCCAGTACACAGATACATATAAACTCTAAGGTAACTCAAGGGGTAGTGGACATTCAGGAGGTTACCTACCAGGGCAGGCACAAGTGGTAGACTGGAAGAGGTGCCCCTTGAGAGAGGAGGTGAATGAGCCAATTGAACTACAGGCCTGAAGTTCTGGGGGAAGTTTATTGTAAAACTTAGGGCCCTTGCATGTGATAGAGTTCTGCGCATGCTTGGTATGGTAAAAAGGGGTGTTGAAGATATGACAGGCAGCACCTCTTGTACTGCACTAGGGAACTGATAAGGGGGAAAGGGAGTTAACACTGATTGGCAGGAAGTTACAGTGAATTTTGTGTAGGAAAGAGAGCATTATAAGTTGGAACCTACCTTCAAGGGTGAGCCAGTTGAGGGAGGCATAGAGGGTACAGTTTGGGTCATCCAGGGGAGGCCAGCCAGAAGAAATGTCAGAAGAATGCTAGCAAAAGAATTGGTATACAGTGGGCAAACACATAGACTATCTAGGGATAAGAATCTACACAACAGTAACTAAAACTATTACTCAGAACCTACAACTAATGAAAAACAGAATAGTAACAGACATTGAAAAGTGGAATAGACTGCCTTTTAGCTTTTGGGGTCAACTTGATGGTATAAAAATGAACATACTTTCCAGAACTATTTCTTTTTTCTCAGAGCTCCCCTTTAGTCTAAATAAGATTTAGTTTACCAAACTACACAATATAATTGGCACATTTCTATGGTCAAATAAATGCAGCAGATTAGCTTATCATAAGATGGCAAGAAGGAAAAATAATGGAGGTCTGAAGCTGCTGGATTTCTATTTGTACTATTTGTCAAGTAAAGCAATACAGTTCTCAGGTTGGTTGCAAGAGGGTACAAATGATCTTAAGATATGGCAAGGCAAGGCAAATTTTTATTTTTCCAGCCACCCAATCCAGAAGGCTCTGGGCACCGTACAATAAAAACATTCTACCAATAAAATTTAATATCAAATAAATTATAATAATAACAATTAAGAAAAACATTTAAAACAACATTCAATAACTACATTATTTGGAACACAAAGTTCTTTAAAATAAATAGTCAGCAAGTGAGAACTAAAGGTGAGACTCTTGAAATAACTAATATGTCTGGTCTGGGAAGGCTTGATTCAACAGAAGGGCCATGAGGCAGGTCTTAAAAACCTCTACTGAAGGGGCCTCCCTAACAGATGGATGGAGTGAGTTCCACAGGATGGGGCTGTTGACACTGGAAGTCCTGTTGCCGGCAGTTTTCAACCTCATCCTGGGAATTGCCTGCAGGCCCCTAGAGTAGGACCGGAGGGAGCAGACCGAGACAGCAGGTATAAGGTGGTCTGACAGGTAGCTAGGTCCCAACCCATGTAGGACCTTATAGATGGGGAAGCCCACCTTGAAGAGTATCCTCCACTGCATCGGCAGCCAGTGCAGTGCACGCAGTATCAGGGTTATATGGCAGAATTTTGACTGCCCAGTTAACAACCTGGCAGCTACATTCTGCACCAACTGCAGCCAGTGGAGGTTACCACCCCGAGACCCCGAGGACGAGTGTATTACAGTAATCAATTTAGCACATCACAAAGGCATGTACTAAGTTGGGGAGGTCCATGGACGGAACTAGGGGCTTGACCCTGGTGATATTCCTGAGATGGTAAAAGCTGGTCCGGACAACAAATGACACCTGAGATTCAAGCATCAAACCGCTGTCAAAGGTCACACCAAGGTTTCACACCCTAGAGGAGGCCTTCAATGGTACAGATCCCAGGAATAAACTGGTTTCGGAAACAGAGGCCAACCTGTTCCATCCTCTGTTTGACTCCACCACTAGTACCTCTGTCTTATTGGGGTTCAGTCACAACCAGCTGAAGGCCATCCAGTCGTTGATCTCCATGAGGCAGTTTTAAGTACTTCTACTGCAGTGGATGTTCCAGAGGCAAAGAAAAAATACAGCTTGGTATCATCAGCATAGCAATGAAAACCCAAGCCATATTTCCTAATGAGCTCACCCTGGGGCAGCACATACATGGCAAACAACATTGGCAACAAGACCAAACCCTGCGGTACTCCACTCGATAGTAGGCTAGGGGAGGAGGAGAAATTCCCTACCACTACCCGTTGCCTCCTATTCATGAGGTAGGTCAAACCAGCAGATGACAGAGCCGGTGAGTCCACAAAATTCCCTCAGGTGGTCGAGTAACACACAATGGTCTACCATGTCAAAGGCTGAAGAGAGATCTAGGAGGACAAGAATTGTCCCCTTCCCCAATCTCTGGCCCTGAGGAGGTCATTTTGCACCTGAACTAGTGCAGTTTCCATACTATTCCTCATATGAAAACCCGACTGGAAAGGTTCATAGATATCAAAAGCCACAAGGTGATCCTCAAGTTGCTGCTCCACAACCTTCTCAACAACTTTCCCTAAAAATGGGAGGTTGGAGATGGGATGGTAATTCGCCTTGATGTCAGGGTCCAAGGAGGACTTCTTCAAGAGGGGATGAACCAGTGCCTCCTTCAAGGCATCCAGAACAATCCACTCTGACAGGGAGCACTGGACAATCAAGGTGAACACTGGGCTAACAGTGTCGACACATCCCATCAAGAAATGAGTCAGCACCTGGTCCAGTTCACAATATGTGTGCTTTAACTTGGAGACAACCCCGATGACCGCCAATGCCTCCACTGGTTTAAACTCCCCCCAACTAGGTGGAGTGCTCAGAAGGCATTCCAGATGATCACTGTAGGCCTCAGAAGGGCTCATTGGCCGAATACTGATCCGGATGGAGGACACCCTGTCCGAGATGAATCGAGCAAACTTCTCACAAAGAGTGTCAGAAAAAGTCTTTTACTGCTGAAGACAGGCTGGATTTAAGAGCCTGTCCACAGTCCAAAAAAGCACAGTTGGTCGGTTCTTCCCAGCAGCAATCTCTCTGGACAGGAACTCTGCCTTCTTATGAGTGATTGCCCCCGATACTCAGTGTAATGTGAGTGTAGGGCCAGTCTGTCCATCTCCAGCCTGGACCTCTGCCAGTAGTGCTCCAACCTCCGAGCCATGATCTTCATCCTCTTGAGGTCCCCATCAAACCAAGGGGACCCCAAGTGAGAGGATTTGGGTCATACATGGGTTGGTGTGAGGGAGTCCAGAGTAGCTGTCAACACCCTATTATAGGTGGCAACAGCCTCATCTGGACCCTTAATGCATGCATTAACCACACTAGATAGGTCAACTGCTGCCAGAAATCCCTCCGGGGTCAAACCTCTCAAAGAGCAGTAGCTGACCATCTCTGCAGGGGGAGGGATCTTGGGGGGGCCCCAAATAAGAACCCCATCATGCAGTGATCGGACCAAATGACCCAATCAGTCTTGAAGTTATTAACCTCAAGCCCCAGTGAGAAAACCAGGTCCAACATATGGCCACCTTGGTGGGTCACAGAGGAAATTTCCTGCATCAGGCCCAGAGATGACATTGTCTGGAGGAAGTTGTAACCTAGCCTAGATGTTTCGTTGTTGGACCAGGCATTGAAGTCTCCCAGGATCAAGCACCGGGTAGGACTCCAATGTCTCACCAACAATTACATCGGCTACTTCCTGTAGGAATTCACCTGTCACCCCGCGGGTCAGTAAATCAGAAGAATCCTAAAGCCAGAGCCTGGACTTCCACGTATGACAACACATTCAAATGAACCCGGTTTTCCCACTGGGTGCATGGAGAAGCCAAGCTCAGATCTAAAACAGATGGGCACTCCCCCACCCCTGTGCTCCACTCTGGGGCTGTACATTACCTTTTACCCAGGGGGGACGTCTGCCTCTAAAACTGGGTCAGCAGCATCACCCACCCAGGTCTCAGTAACACAAGCCAGATCGACTGAGGAAATCAGGTCCACAATAATGGCGGTCTTGTTCCTAATCGATCTGGCATTGCATAGCACTGCCCTCAGGGGACTGGCAGAAAGTGTAGCCCCTCTGGTTACCTGCCCACTCGGTCCGGTGGAATCCCTGGGGAAGGGGACCAAACACATCTCACCTCTCCCAAGGTCCCATCAATGTCCAGGGCATCTTCTACACCTGACTACCTCAATCCTGCCCTCCCCGTGGTGACAGGGGTACCCCACCACAAACAATCCATATGGTTCCTATTTATCCCAACCTCACGACAGTGATGTGCTATAGTAGTAGACATAGGGAGATCGGTGAAGGGCCACAGACTGAGTATCAGGGATGCCCTTTACACCATCCGAACCCGCCCCAAGCCTCCCGATCTCCCCAGACACATGGTGTCCCACCAAAGGTCCCAAAACCACTAACTCAGTCACTCAAATCCAACCACACTACTAATACAGCAAAAACAACCCTAGACAATCAAACATCCATCCACACACCTAAACTAAAACCTCAAAAACCTACCCCAATACCTACCCAATCACCAAAATAGCAGCAAGCCTTAAAATTTTAGGAGCCCAATATCCCTGGATCCCATAGATTAACTAAACTGCCCAACTGACAGGGGCAGAATAAAACAAACGTAAGTAGAACGGTTCGTGCAATCAGCAGTCTTCTCAACCCACAGATTGCTAAGTGGGTGGGGAGGGGGGAAGAGATTCTCTCACAATTTTCCCCCACAAGTCTAAAGCCAAAGAGAAGAATATCCAAAAAGTTAAGTTTTGAGTGCCGGGGGGGGGGGGCGAAATGAATAGAAAAAAGTTACCGTAAGGATCAGAAGGCAATCCATCAATAGACCAACCCCTCCCCATAAATGATAATCCAGCCGGGGCCGGGTTGAAAATTTCACAGCAGGCCATGGGATCACAAAACAGAGCAAATGGGCAGTCCCAGGAGCCAAAAGTTCAGAGAATCAGCCAGGCACAACTCCAGCTAAGAAGGCAACTATTCCATCCAAAAAATAGGTGCAACAATGCCATCAATGGTTGCACTCTCCAGGGGAAAAAGACCATATGACAACGGCAACCAAGCAGATAGGACCACCTCGTGGTGTTGGTACAGAGCACCTCAAGAGACCGTTATCGTGGTTACAATTGTGTGGCTCAAAGATGCCACCCGGAAGGAGAAATACTATTCCAAGACTATTCCTCCTAGTCCATTACCTTGCTCCGATGACACTCCAAATTCCAACACTGACCCCCCACTCAGCTGCAGAAAGCCAGTCTACCACTCCGTCACAGCCTGAAGACAGGATGAAGCCTGGAAACCCTGCAGCAATCAAGGGCTGTACACAGAGTGACTTCCATACCTCAGCACTCCCAAAGGTGAGGATCCACGGAAAAAAAAGGAAAATCCAAAACAAAAAAGCTAACGCCTATAATACACTCACTACCCCAGCCCTGCCTATGCTATGTACCCTAACTATCTACTAAACCCTGTTAAACCCCCATTACATTTGGGATCTTCTGATTAAAAAAAAAAAAGGATCAGACGGCCAGGCTCAACCAGATTTGCTTCCACAGATAGTTTGAAACACTCTGGAATAGCTAGTAATAGAAATAGACATTCTGAACAGTCAAAACATGGACATATCTGACATCACTTTTATTAAACATTGTAAAATGTCAAAAAACAAAATAATGACTCACTCAAACAGATAGCTCAATGCACCAATATTATGACCCGAGCTGGTAAATAGTGCTGTATTTGTAATTCTGAAAAGGGTTTAAATTTCCAATTTCATATTAGATCTTTAACTTTTACTAAGCCCTTTTCTGCCCAGTTATTCTTAATTAATATCTTATTTCACTTTAAAAATTAGGATTTCTCCAAATATGTTGGTGTACAGATGTATATAATTGCATTCCCATAACATACTGAAGATAGAATCTGATGGCAGATAAGGACCACTTGGCTCACCCAGTCTATGCTTTTTTTCCTTACCTACATTGTTACTGCAGACTATACCTGATCTACCACTCTGTATCCCCCCTTCTTTTCTCTTTGTGATTCTCTTGTGCTTATCTCATGCATGCTTGAACCCCATCACTGTCTTCACCCCCACCACCTCCACTGGAAGATTGTTCCAGAAATCCACCACTCTTTCTGTGAAGAAGTACTTGCTAACATCTCTCCTGAATCTACCCCCTCCAGCTTCATAGCATGTCCCCTTGTTCTTGAGCACCTTTTCTTCTGAAAAATACTTCCCTCCTGTATCTTACTGACCCCTGTGAAGTATTTAAAAGTCTCTATCATATCCCCAACTCCCTCCTCTCTTCTGAGGTGTACATATTGAGATCCTTTAGTCTTGCCCTATGAGGAAAGATGCAGAGTGGGGCCCTGTGAGAGAAGGTCAACCCTCACTAGAAGGCAAAATGGTGCGTGTTGAGCTAGATTCACTAAGTCCAAGAACCATGGGCTTCTAGGCCACTCTGAAGCTATTTGAAGAAAGCTTTCTCTTGAGTGTCTTTTTTTGCATATGACCTTGGGGAGGAGCAGCAGAGGAGGGAAGGCATACAATCTGTCAAAATTCCATGCTTGAGACAGGGCATCCACTGCCTCCACCTGTGGACACCAGTAGTGACTGAAGAACTGTTGAACTTGAGCATTGTGGTTGGTGGCAAATAGGTCAATCTGAGAATGACTGAACCTTTGACACAGAAGGTCAAAAACCTCCAGGTTCAACATCCACTTCCCTGGATGGACATTTTTGCAGCTTAGCCAGTCAGCTTGAATGTTCAACTCCCCCGCCAGATGAACTGCTGACAGAGAGAGAAGATTCTCCTCTGTCTACAGCAGGAGATCGGTGGCTTCTTTTAGCATCTCCCTGCTCTTTGTGCCCCCTTGATTGTTAGTGTACGGCACAGTGATAACATTGTCTCACCTTATTTTCAAGGCATTTGACTGCTCCTGACTTTGAAAATGAAGGAGAATGAGGAGTACAACTCTCATCCCCAGAATATTTATGTGCAGCTGCTGTTCCTGTGCTGACCAAGTTCCCTGAAAGGGAATGTGGTCCAGGACTGACCCTCAACCTGACATGCTGACATCAGATGTCAGAATCAACTCTGGGCAGACTTCCAAGGGAGACCCTTTGCTCAGATTCTCCAAACTCACCCACCAACTCAGAGACTGCTGCGATCATGATAAGATGGGGACCCCGGACTGCTAAACTTCTGAGGTAATATCCCAGGCTGATAGCAACTTGACCTGCAGCAGTCACATGTAAAGGTGAGCCCACAGAACTAGTTTTATTGCCGCCATTATGAGGCCCAGAATTTGCAAAAGCCAGTGAACTGAAATCGGCAATTGGCTCATCAGTCACTGAACCTCTCTCAACAGGCTTTCCTTCCTGGCTAGTGAGAGAAAGAGCTTCCCCTCATCCATTCAGAGCATTAGGTGTTTCAGGGTTTGTAATGACTTGAGAGAGCTCTTCTAGTTCACCACTCAGCCATAGGACTCCAACTCCTCCAGAGTCCTGATCACTGATTTTCTTGCCAATGGTGCAGACGGGGTTTGAACGAGGAGATCATCCTGGTATGGCTAGATGTGAAGTCCCTCCTGTCAGAGTTGAGACACCAAGGCTATGAACACCTTCGAGAAAACTCTGAGGGCTGTTGCCAGCCCAAAAGGGAGCCCCCTGTACTGAAAGTGCTGTCCCAGGACCATGAACCTGAGGAACCTCTGATGAGACTGCCAGATGGGGATGTGGAGATGTGCATCCCTCAGCTCTATAGAAGTTTGGTAATCCCCCAGCTGGACAGCTCGGATGATCGAACGCAGAGACTCCATCTTGAAGGTCGTGTGGTGAAAAAACTTGTTTAGATGTCTTAGATCCAAAATAGGTCTGACCCCCCCAACTTCTTGGGAACAATGAAATAGATTAAGTAGAATTCCTCGTCACTGGGAAGCACCAGAACAATCATCCCAGTTTTAGTGAGGTGGTCCAGGGTCAGTGGCACCGTTTTTCCTCTTCTGATTGACTGACAAGGGGGAGGTGATAGTGGTAGATGACTTCAATTTGCCCAACAGAAATTGGAGCACCTACACAGCCACAGCACCAGGGAGCAAAAACTTCCCAGAAGCACTGCAGGGATCAGGCCTAAGGCAGCTTGTGAGGGACCCAATAAGGGGGGAAGCTGTACATGACCTGTTACTCACCAACAGGGGAAACATCTCAGCATCAGAAGTTGAAAGCCACCTTGGGTCCAGTGACCACCACATGCTGTGGTTCTAGGTCAATACGGCAGAGGAAACTAGACACTCAAAAACTAAAGTACTGGACTTTAGAAGAGCAGATTTTACCAAAATGAAGGAGTGTCTAGAAAATAACCTAGTAAATAAACCAGAAGGGGGGAATTGAAGAGTACTGGGCATATCTAAAGAGGGCTATAACAGAAGCCTCAGATCAATGTCTAAGACAGGTGAGTAAAGCAAAGAGGAAGAGAAAACTGCTGTGGTTCTCTAGGGAGGTTGCCACCAGGGTTAAGGAGAAAATAACTGCTTTCAAGAGATACAAGGAAATTGGATGTGATGAAGACAGAGGCACATAAAATACAAGGAGAAACAGGGAAGTAAGCAAAACAATTAGGGAAGCAAAGGCATTGACTCAGAAATGTTAGCCAAGGAGGTTAAAAGGGGGTCAAGACCTTCTTTAGATATAGCAGAGAGAAAAGGAAGAAGAGGGTTAGTATAGTCAGAATCGCAAGGGATGAAGGGGAGCATACAGAGGATGACAAAGACAAAGCAGAGATCCTCAACAGGTACTTCTGTTCTGTTTTTACCAAGGAAGATGGTTGCAGACCCACCCTGAGTGGAAGTTGTACCATGAATTGTGAAGTCAGTTTAAGACCATTCACAAAGGAAAGAGTCCTTGAAGAACTGGGGAAACTGAAGATGGACAAGTCCATGGGCCCGGATGAAAGTCACCCTAGTGTTATTAGGCAGCTAAGAGAGGAGCTCACAGCACCTCTAGCTAAACTATTTAACCTATCACTTGAACTAGGGGAGGTTCTGAGGCATTGGAGAAGGGCAAATGTTTTCCCTCTCCATAAGAACGGGAGTAGAGAAATACCAGGCAACCATCACCCAGTCAGCCTCACCTTGATTGTGGGCAAAATAATGGAAGCACTACTCAAGGAATGAATTCTAACCTCCTTAGAGAAGAGTGCTAACTTAGATCCAAAACAGCACAGTTTTACCATGAGAAGATCATGCCAGACAAATCTAGATGATTTCTCCAACTGGGTAACCAAAACTGTGGATCAAGGAGGTGCAGCAGACGTGGTACACTTGGACTTCAGTAAGGTCTTCGACTATGTTCCACACAGAAGGCTTTCAAACAAGCTCACCAACAAGGGAGTGGGCCTGAAAATGGTGGACTGGGTGGGGAGCTGGATGAGTGGAAGGACCCAGAGGGTACTGGCAAATGGTACCTTATTAGAAGAAAGAGAGGTGGCTAATGATGTGCCACAAGGGTCGGTATTGGGACCCATCCTCTTTAATAGCTTTTCTAGAGACATATCTAAAGGCTGGAAAGGCAGGGTAAGCCTGTTCGCAGATGACACGAAGATATGCAATAGGGTCAACATCCCAGGTGGGGCAGATAGGATGAGAGTGGATCTCAGGAAGTTGGAATTATGGTCAATAACATGGCAGCTACAATTCAACGCAAAGAAGTATAAGGTCATGCACATAGGGAAGGGCAGTTCTGGAGAAGAATATCACATGAGGAGCATGAAACTAAATGGCCACAGAGCAAGAAAGGGATCTGGGGGTGATTATAACAGATGACCTCAAAAAGACCAGGAAGAGCGAGAAGGCAGCATTAAAGGCAAATGGTATGCTGAAATGCATAGGTAGGGGGATCACCAGTAGAAAACGGGAAGTCATGATGCCACTTTATTGATCACTACTAAGACTGCACCTTAAATACTGCGTACAGGTCTGGCACCCTCATCTTAGAAAGGACATTTTCAGATCAAGAGTTATACAAGAACAAGAGGTCATGATATAAAATTGGGAGGAGGCAAGTTCTGGAGCAACACACATAAGTTCTTTTTCATGGAGAGGGTGTTGGACTCATGGAACAGCATTCCCCAGGGAGTGGTGGAGGTGAAAACAGTTGGGGCTTTTAAGAATGCTTGGGATAATTACAAAGGCATCAAAACACTGAGTAGCAGATAAGGGAGGGGGTAGGGACATGGGAAGACTGGATGGATCTTATGGTCCCCTTCTGCCATGACTTTCTATGTAACTATGTATCTTCACGGGGTCCATTGGCACTGAGGACGGCAGAAAGCACCCCTCTGAGGGTATCGTTGAAAATTCTATTGCAAAACCCAAAGGCAGAATTTCCAAAACCCAAGCATCTGATGTAATGTGGGCCCATCTTGTGTAAATATTAATCAGTCTTCCACCAAGGGAAGGGAGGCAGATATGGGCCCACATATCCTCATTGTGAGGTGACTGCTTTTCACCCTGTGCCTTTGTTGTAACTTCAGGCATGGGCTTCTCTGCTACTATTGCTCCTGAAACCAGAACAGGCTCCTTTGCTCCTCTTGTTTCCAGAGTTCTGAAACAAATGAAAACACCCTCGATAGTGCCTCTGTTGGCCACCTCCTTGACCTTTTGGAGTTGAACCATCCCTTTTGCTGCTGCTTTGACACTGGAAGGTGGACGTTTTTATCCAGGGTTTCTTTAAAATGTGGTAAGCTGAGAAAGCCTGGGAAATTAGATGAGTGACCTACAGGCAATCATCGCAGACACCCAAGTGGACCTAGTGGCTGTTACAGAAACATGGGCCACAGATAACAATGATTGGGGCATCTCAATCCCTGGATACACCCTTTTCAAACAAGACAGGAAGGGAGCCGGAGGGGCAGCACTGTATATTCAGGAAGGAATTGAAGCCACATTACTAGATGGCATTAAGAAAGATGGGGTAGAATCATTATGGGCTCAGCTTGTCTTAACAGCAGGAAAGAAGATTTACCTCAGGATAATCTACAGGTGCCCAAGTCAGGCAGAGGACAAGGATGGGCAAGTGCTGGGGGAAATAAGAAGTATTACACTGAAAGCAGATACAGTGGTGGTAGGTGATATGAACATGCCAGATGTTGACTGGGATATTCCAATGGCCAGGACTACGAAAAGTCAGACTGTGGTGGAAGCCCTGCAAGACTGCCTACTCACCCAACTGGTCAGCACTCCGACTAGGGAGGAGTCCATCCAGGATATGGTTCTTACTAACTTAGAGGTGGTTACTGCTGTTGAGGTGGGGGAACCACAGACCAATAGTGACAATAACTCCATCTCATTCAAACTATCCTAAGGAGATGCTAAATCTCAGTCCAGGACAGAAGTCCTGAGCTTCAGAGTATCCAACTTCAAGGAGTTGAGATGACTGATCAGTAATAAGCTGGCAGGGATACAGGAAACATTGGAAGTGGAAAGCATCTGATGACAAATCAAATTAGCAATACTAGAGGCTACAAAATGCTGCATAAGGTCAGTGGCAACAAAGAATAAGCATAAAAGACCCATATGGTTTACAGACCAGGTCAAAAAAGCAGTTAGGACCAAAAAGGAAGCTTTCCGTGACTATAAAAGGGACCAGAGTGACAGCCAATGGGAAGAGTTCAACAGCAGGTTTCTAGTACAAGTAGCTGCCCAAAAAAAAAGATATGTGGTACCTTAGCCTCGGTTATAACATTCTTCTGAAAACATAATGTTTTTTCCCACTCTAATTCCCAAATTAAAGCTCATAAAACAGCTCCATGAAACTGTTATGAAAAATGCTGGCATGCTCTGACTCAGAGCTGTGCTCCCACGCATTCAAGTTTTGTGACCTCAGTACAAAAACAATGCAGGGGCATACTTCATATACTATAATGGGGCCAATTTTCAGAAGCATTTTTTATATTTGTAAGTGCTGAATCTGACAAAGGAAGGCCACTGCTAAACTAACAGGGACTTTCTTAGTTGAGTGATGGCCTTCCTTTGTCAGATTTGGCACTTTCCCAATATAAAAACCGCTTCTGAAAATTGTCCCCATTGTAGTATATGGTGCGTGTCCCTGTGCCATTCTTATACTGAGGTCACAAAATGTGAATGCGTGGGGACGCTGTCCGGTCGGGCATGCCTCGCTTATCAACAGCTTGCCAGAGCTGTTTTACAGCCTTTATTTTGAGAATTAAGACAAGAAAAATTTTATTTTCAGAAGAATGTCTTAATCGGAGGCTAAGGTACCACATGTCTTAGAGAGGGAGACAGCTGTTTGTATTTGAAACCTGCTCTTATAATGAAAAGAGTAAAGATGCTAAAAGAGCAGTGAGACTAGCAAAGGTGACAGCAGAACTGAAGATTGCTAATGGAATCAAGGATAGGAACAAACAGTTCTTTAGATATATTCAGGAAAACAGAAAAAATGGAGGGGGGAATTGTTCGGCTCTTAGATGGGGACAAGTTAGTAGAGGATGACGGACAGAAGGCTGCCATACTGAACACCTTCGTCTGTTCAGTGTTCAAAAAGGAGCATGATGGGTTAGTGCCTGACAGTGGCATTAATGCAGCCAATTTAGGGACCTAGCGAATGCAGCAGATGACCTTTACCACCTGGAGAGTCAGACATGCACTAGCACAACTCAGGATGGATAAAGCACCAGGACCGGATGAGTTGCATCTGAGGGTATTACGAGAGCTTGTGGAAGAACTGGTGGATCCGGCATCCCATGAGTTCAGTGACCGCGATTGGGCACCTACCAAAAGGGTGACTCAATCATGGCATCTCACAGTACAGCGACCAGGGAGGGAAGGCGACCGGATGGGGGGGTGCATGAATATAGCGATATCCTGTTGCTACATGTATATGTGCATGGGGGGGAGCGAGCACACACAGAGAGGGGCAGGACAGGATGGAGGGAAGGATTGTGAGTGGTGATGCAGCAGCAAGCTACCGAGCTGTTCCTATGGTGTGGTGGGTGAGTACAGGGCTGCCCTGCACAAGGTGCCAGGTTTGGGGCCGGGCGCAGGTACCTTTGTTGTGTGCCCAGCCCAAAATGTTTTATTTTTCCTTTTACCCCCGACATGCACCTCCTGGAGTTGAGAATCCTTCAGTAGAGAGTTTGGGACAGCCCTAGCAACATTTAAATGTACTGCAGTCCCAGCGCTTTTGTATACGTTGGTGACTACATCACCAAAATATTTTTTCGGCGATGTGCATTCACTGTAACAGCAATCACTATTCTGTGATCGCCGTTATCACATAGATCTGGTGGACCCCTTGACTCATTTGTTTAACTGTTCACTTTGGTCTGGGGTCATGCCCACTGACTGGAAAAGTGCAGCTGTGGTTCCTCTCCACAAAGAAGGGAGTAGAGAGGCTGCAGGAAATTATAGACTGGTCAGCCTCACATGTATTCTGGGGAAGTTTATGGAAACCCTAATCAAGCAGGACATAGTAGAGTACCCGAAGAACAAGTCTTCAAGATGGCAGACAACATGGGTTCATGGCAGGCAGGTTATGCCAGGCAAACCTGATTACATTTTTTGACTGGGTGACTAAGTTATTGGTCAGGGGCTACCCAGTGGACCTCCTGTATTTCTACTTCAGTAAAGCCTTTGATTCTGTGCTGCATAGCCATCTGTTGAAAAAAATTGAGGATCTCATGGTGGCCCCAAGTACAGTCAATTGGGTAGGAAATTGGCTTTAAAGAAGGAAATAGTGAGTGGTGGTAGTAAATGGGGTGAGGTCGGGTGAGGGAGAATTCACTAGTGGCATGCTGCAAGGCTCGGTCCTGGGCCCGGTCTTAATTATATTCACCAGTGACATAGGGGACGGTATCCAGGGTAAGCTTATTCATGGATGATGCCAAACTAGGTGGGAGGGTGGACAATGCTGAGGCAGTTCAGGACCTTTAGAAGGACCTGCTGTGACTTGAAAGATGGTCCAGTGTCTGGCAACTGAAGTTCAACGCAAAGAAGTGTAAGGTGAAGCACTTGGGGAAAGGCAATCCAATGACAGAATACTGGCTAATTGTGGGCTAGCTCTGTACCTCGCATTAAGAGTGAGATCTAGGGGTCATCATCTCAGACACCCTCAAGCAAGTCAGCCAATCCAACAGAGCTTACAACAACACCAGCAAAATTTTAGGTTTTATAGGGAGAGGTTCTGACAGCAGAAACAGAGAAGTAATTCTCCCACTTTACAGATCCTTGGTGAGGCCTCAACTGGAGTACTGCATCCAGTTTTGGAGTCCACACCAAAAGAAGGACAGGAATAGGCTAGATATCATAGACAGAAGGGCCACTAAAATGATTCAAGGGCTCCTAGAGCTCTCTTACAAGGAACAATTGAGGGCACTAGACATGTATTCGTTGAAGACTAGAATGGAGAGGGGGGATATGATTGAAATGTTCAAATACATGAAAGGCATAAACAAGGTGCTCTACTCATAACTCTTCAACACAATACCTGACTCGAGCACAAGGGGGCATGTAAGGAAACTGAGAGGAGATCATTTCAAGAGGGAAGTTAGGAAGCATTACTTTACAGAAAAGGTTGTAGAACCATGGAACAGGTTGCCCACCACGGTTGTGGGTGCTGGATCAGTGATGGCATTCAAACATGCATGGGACAGAGTGATGGCAACCTTAGGTTCTACAGGAATAGTAAGGGAGGACTAGAACACATACATAAGATGTTATATTTAACTTACTTGTATGTAACATTTTGATGTATGTTGCTTTATAACAGGACAGCACTTAAAACAGGCTTTGCCTAGTGCCTTATCCTGTTATAATATAAATAAACTTGAACTTGACCCATGACTGCTAGAGGACTTGAAAACCACTAGGCAGACCAGATGGCCCCGGGTCGCCTTCTGCCATCTTTTTTCTATGTTTCTATGACATGCGCAGATTCTCCACGATGGCATCCCCTAAGAAGGTAGAGGCTATGGATACCAACTGCAAAATGCTGACCCCCTCCGAATCTAGGGAAATAAAGCTGCCCAGGGTCATAACTCACAAGTTAAAGCTCTGGCAACAATAAAGGAGGCATAGGAGGTTCGGAGGGTTGCACAGTTGGAGGCAAACGCTCTACTGTATGAAGCATCCATCCCTTGTTGTGCGAATCCGTTAAGGCCAAGAACACTTCAATAGGGATCATAGTGTGTCTGATGGAGCCGCCGCCACCTCCCGAGACCACAAGCCTGGAAACTCCAAGCAGAAATCAGAGAACCCTCCAGGGCTCCCAGCTCAGAAGCCGAGTGAGACTCGGTTCCCCAGGGCGGACGGCACTTCCATAGCTGCCACCCAAGACCATAAGCCCGGACACTCCAAGCAGAAAGCAGAGAACCCTCCAGGGCTCCCAGCTCAGAAGCCGAGCGAGACTCGGTCTTCCTGGGTGGATGGCACTTCCATAGCTGCCACCCGAGACCACAAGCCAGACACTCCAAGCAGAAAGCAGAGAACCCTCAAGGGCTCCCAGCTCAGAAGCCGAGCGAGACTTGGTTCCCCCCCGGGTGGATAGCACTTCCATAGCCGCCACCCGAGACCACATGCCCGGACACTCCAAGCAGAAAGAGAACCCTCCAGGGCTCCCAGTTCAGAAGCCGAGCGAGACTCAGTCCCCGAGGACAGACGGCATTTCCATAGCCGCCACCCAAGACCACAAGCGCGGACAGTCCAAGCAGAAAGTTACGGCAAAAGCCGCCAGCCAACCGGAATGCAAGCGCTTTTTCCAGCCTCACCCTGATTGGTCCTTCTCCTGCTACTGTTTTTACTATTTAAAAGACAAAGAACCTCTGTGTGCAGACACTGAGGCAAGGGTTACCCCAAAGGGCATTTGGCTGGGAAGCCAAGTTTCAAGAAAATACAAAATCACACATGTCCACACAATGCAAAGCATCATGGGCTGCATATGCAAATCACCACAGAATGTTATGCTGGTCCAGCTTTAAGCAGAATTGCATGGTGCCGAAAGGCCTCTCACACAGTTTGCAAAGGGTGCTAACAGAAGACATAGACATGTGTTTCGTCCTACCAGTGCGTTGGCAGGACTTCTACCTGGCCAAGTCAGTACAGTTGGCCTATGAGATCTTCTTCAAAATTATGACTATGGCTCTAAATAAACATGCACCACTCATAAAAACCAGGGTAAGGGGAAGAACCTGTCGCTGGTTCACTCCTGAACTCAAATCAGTTTTACTGAATAGGGACAAGCTATGGAAAAAAGCATGATCTACAAAAAAATCCTGTTGACTGGTGCAGCTTTAGGAAAGCCAGGAATGAATGCACCAAATTTACAAGAGATGCTAAGGCTTCCTACTTCCGCACAGTACTGGATTCTGCCTCCAGGAGCTCCTCCAAATTTTAGAAATCTATTAAGGATGTGTCTGGTCATACCCCGGTCAACTCCTTGCCTGCTAAGATCACTGCTGGCAGTGCCACTATTTGTGACTAAATGGAAATCCTAGGTGCTTTCAACAGCCACTTCGCCACTGCTGGCCTTGCTTTCGACAATTCACCTGCAAACTCCCTACACTCTCAATTGGCTCCCCAAATCTCAGAACCTCCTCCTACCAACTCAGTTTTCTTCCTCCAGCATACCTCTGTGAAGGAGGTCGAGGAACTTCTACTAAAATTGGACATTAGGAAAAGCACAGGCGCCGACTCTCTGGATCCTTATTTTCTAAAAGTCACCTTCCATGTCTTGTCCACACCTATTACTCACCTCTTCAATCTTTCTCTATCCCACGGTACCCTCCCATCATTATGGAAAACAGCCCATGTCATTCCTCTGAACAAATCCAGGGACCCTTGTGACCTAAACAATTACAGGCCAATTTCATTGCTACCTACGCTGTCCAAATTACTGGAAAACATTGTAAACAAGCAATTGAAAATATATGTAGAATCTATGAACCTCCTAAATTCCATGCAATCAGACTTTAGAGCACAGCACAGCACAGCACTATCACGGCCCTAATTAAAGTCACCAATGATTGGCTCCAGGACCTGGAAAATAAGAATTTTGTCTGTGCTGTGTTTCTAGATCTAAGCAAGACTTTTGACACTGTCGACCACATACTGCTCCTCTCCTCCCTCAAGGCCTTAGGTCTGGATCCACTGTCTCTTCACTGGTTCACCGATTACCTCTCTGACCAGTGGCAGCAAGTTAAGTCAGACGGTGAACTATCCCCCTTAAACCTCTGCTAAGAGGGTTCGATCCTGGGTCCATTACTGTTTGCAATCTATGTGAACAACATTGATATGAATCTAACCAAAGCCAGGATTCACCTATTCGCAGATGATACGGTCCTCTACCTTAGTCACCCCTCACCTGAAACAGCCTGCAGAGACTTACAATCAGAGTTCAACATTCTCCAGACCCAACTCCTCAAGAAAAAACTGTTATGAAAACTAAGAAAACTAAGTCTATGCTGTTTTCTCCCATCCCACTGAATGCAAACCCAGCCACTGCCAGCACTGTCCCACAGGTTAGCACAATTCTGGGTGAAAACTTAGAATCTGTTAGCAAGTTCAAGTACCTAGGGGTATGGCTCAATAACAAACTCTCCTTTACGGACCACATCAAAGACCTCCTAAAGAAATTAAGACAAAGGCTTGGTCTGTTTTTTAGAATTAACAACTACCTCACCAGCAATGCCAAATGACGGCTGGTTCAAACCGTATGTCTCTCCCTGGTCGACAATGCTGACTTCCTTTATAGCAACTGCCGGGCATCACACCTTGCTAAACTGGATATGTTGTACCACAAGGCATTGAGATTCATCATTGGTCTTCCTCATGCCACCCACCATTGTGCTCTCTATACAGCCATGGGGTGGCCCTCCCTTCACTTCAGGAGAAGTAGAAATGCCTTAATCTGGACACTCAAAGCCATCACCAAGAAACTTCCTCCATACACCTCTGATTGTCTCCCGCTCTGCTAACCTGGAACCTATGTACTGAGAAGCTCATCCTTTATGTACCTTAAGGTACCCAGGCTAAAAACATGTCTAGGGAGAATGGTTATAAGTTTTGCACTACCATCCCTATGGAATACTGCACAAAAAACTCTGAAGCTTAGCTCCCCAATTAGCATATCCTCCTTCAAGACCCTCTATGGCCATTTAAAGAAATCTGTAATGGTTTTCACCTCCACTAAATATCCTGCACGTCGACTGTCCGTGGTTTAGACGACACCATCCATACTATTCTCCCTGGAATCTCCAGCTCTAATGACCCCCCACCCACACTTGTCTTTCCACACTGCACATCACCTACATTGTGGCCTCATCACCACTAATCCCATGTATTTCCTGCCTGCCTGACCCTCCAGTGGGCAGACTTGACAACCTTATGTGCCACCCTTCAGTCCATGGTATGGCCGTATCCGCCCTGTATCCAGGGCGGTCCCATAGCCAGTACCATCCTGAATTCATTTATTTAACAATGTCTATGTACCTAATCATTTATTGTGCCTATGTGTTCCTTGTAAAGCTTGAATTTGTATAGCTATTTATATTGTATGGAGTGTACTGCACTTAATCTGTATGTCTATGTATCAGGTCCATCTTGTAAATGAGTTTGCTCAACAATGTCTCACCTGAATAAATAAAGATTTTGATTGATTGATTGATTGATGGAGTTATGAACTGCCTTATCCACCAGAGTAGAGGCTTCACACTTGTGAATATTTTCTTCCAAAAAAGGGAAACACCATACCTTAGGTTTCAGCAGATATTTTCATTGGTCAGTACCTGCCCATTCCTGTCTGATAATTTGGTTACAGTGAATAAAGTTTGGAAAACACACTGGAGCAGAGGAGGATGTGGACAGGATAGGACTTAAATCCAGTGCTTCCATGGATTGCAACTCCTTGAGCTGTGATGTCCTACACACCTCAGTTATCAGACAGGACAATGACTTGGTATCAAACAGGGGAGGAATAGGTATCTTTCTCTTTGGCTCTGTCCACTCCCCTTCCTCTTCCTCCTCCTCCTCAGAACCTTCATCCTTCTTACCATCAAGTGCCTTTCTAGGCTCAGGATTTTCCCCAGGATCCTCAATGTCCTCAGCCTGACCTTCTGTATGGTCAGGGTTGGGGTCTGTCTTCATATACATATTAGCAGCCCTGCCCTGCCGCAGCACACCTGAATGTGCCTGTGTTGGACCCCCGAACCTGAAGGGCCTGGTTTGGGGTCGGGTGTGTCTGATGGGATGTTCTGCAGAATATTCAGGCCCAAAAGCTCTCCTAACAGCAACAAGAAAGATTTAAGCAATTCTGCCCTGTCACTACCAGCTGGTGAACCAGGTGCACTCTCCAGCTCGGAGGTCTGACTGGGGGAAACTAAGAAATATATTAGCTTGAGGAACACAGTGGGGGCAAGGAACCCAGTGGAAAGGGTCGAATTATCCTTTTGCAGGTCTTACATCTTTTAAAAAAAAGAGGTCTCCAACAAGTCAAGGTGCCAAGTAAAGTTGCCCTGCAGGTGCCAAAGGTTAGAAACCTAGAGTTGTTTCCCCAAAATGAAATATAGTATACTAGTGCTACAACCCCCACCATGGATTGTGGGGAAAAGGAGAGAAACCTGAAAAAGTACATTTCTCAGCCCCTAAAGCTTACTGCCAGAAAGAAAAGGGTGGTACAAGCAGAGCTGCTGCATTTAGCACTGGAGAAGGGCAGGCACATGTGCGCTCCCTGAAAACGTGAGCGTGGGTGATGTCACAACACTGTGCATGATGTTGGCATGCCAGAGGGGGTGCACGCATAACACAGGCATGTGAACAGCATGCTAAGGCTAAAGAAGCCTCTTGGAGAAGAAACACAAGCTCAACAATTAGAGAATGGTGGAGAAACAGTGGGAAGCTGCACGGCTCCAGAGAGCCCAGGAAAAAATTCCTGAAGGGTGGAAAAATAGACTATTAACCTGCCAAAATGACTCAGAGTACCTGGAGCCAAAAGGTTCTCACTTCAGAAGAAAAACTTACTTACCACAGTAATATTGTTTCTTCCAAGGGATCTCACAGTATCATTAGACATATGCAGTCTGCCCAGAATCTCTGACTGCCCCAGAGCTCTGGTGATGTAATGTGGAATGTATCAAATAGTGAAACTATAATGTTATTCAGACTGCTGTCTCTGGGTGGACTCAGTTCCATTTAACAATCAGGTTCATTTTTGTAGCTGAAAAATACTAGACTATCCGAATTAACAAACTGCAACCCAAAATAGTAATAACAATAATAACCCCACGCCCCCCCCCATTGAAGAGGACACGTTTCCAAAACAGGATAAAAAGAATACAAAGGGAGAGCTAGACCCCCTAGTCATCTCTGTGGGCATCAAAAAAACAGTGAGTCAAGCCAATGATTAATGGCAGCATTAAACCCTAATAACGATATTGCTGAACCTGATCCAGATTATGTAAGGGGAGGTAGGGTGGGAGGTCTAATCATACTGGGAGATCCCTTGGAAGAAACAATATTACTGCAGTATTTTTTTCTTCACACCCCAGAAACCTCCCAGTATGATTAGACATATGGGGATAAAATGGGGAGCCAGCACCTGCAAAACACAGTCCTGTCTGGAGTCCCCCAGGGTTCAATACTGGGCCCCCTACTCTTCAGCCTGTTCCTTAACACCCTACCGGACTCCTGCACTGAACATATCACCCTGTATGCCGATGATGCAGTAATTCTTGCCACACACCAGGACCCAAAGAAATTGCAAGAAAATCTCCAACTCGGCTTCTCCTCGGTTGAGAATTGGCTCACAAAGCACAAACTGATCCTTAATCAAAAACAAAGGCCATAATCTTGGCAGCTCCCATAATAAACATAAGCACTTCCAACTCTCCGTTATCACCAAACAAGGTGCCGCACTGGAACAGGTCAAAAACTTTAAATACCTCGGGATCACCCTTGACCCTCACCTCTCCTACACTGCCCACATCGACCATGTCGCCAAAGCCGCTAACTCCCGGCTAGGCCTGCTATTCCGTCATAGGAAACACCTGACACCTGAAGCCCTCACTGTCGCTGTCCAGAGCTCCATCATATCCATCATTGATTATGGCATTATCATTTACGGCTCTGCTACAACCACTGCACTCAAACGTGTATCCACCGTCCTCAACAAGGCCTGTCGACTTGTCACTGGCTCCCAACGCCTAACTCACATCTGTGACCTCTATTCTCAAACTGGATGGTTGAATCTTGCCAATCGAATAAAACACCAAACCTGTATTACTACTAAGAAAATCTTGCTGGGCCTTTCCTCCTCTGGAGTCTGTGCCCTCATACAACCAAGAATCCACTCCCAACATACCAGGGGATCGAAACCTCAGCTTCTGCAAGTCCCGGATTGCCGCACAACACAGGGCCAAAGATCCTTTGCTTACCGGGCCACTAGTTGGTACAACAGTCTTCCCAGCGACATCTCATCTTCTATCGCTCAGCACTTTTAAGACTCTCCGCCTAACACTGACTGCCTCCAACCTCTGTGACTGTTGTGGCTAAGCATATCTTTTGTTTCCATAGCTGAAGATGCCCTTTGGACCCACATCTACTCCTGCACTTTGCCAGCACCCCCTTCCTATCTTTACCTCCCTGCTGGCCCATGACAAATGCCACCCGGCTGCACTACCTCTATTCTTATCCACCTTCCACCTCTCTCCTCTGTCCCCTCAACCTACCTCCCTCTCTCCCATCCACTTAGTCTCCTTGATTTCACCCTCCTCCTTTCCCTTTCCCTTCCCCAAAGTTTTACCTTATTGTTCTTTTTTCATCTACAAGACTATGTGTTGTTCTTTTTTTTTTAATTTTATAAACTGTTATCTTTGCTTATGATTGTCTCAATTGTACCAGTGACGTGGAACCTTTGTAAAAGAGCCTTGGCTCAAAGGTATTTGTAATCCTAGAACAAATAAATAAATAAAAATAAAAATAAACAGTCATTCAGGCCTAACACAGCCTAAGAACTTGTATTGTACTTACATATAGTGCTGTAATTATCCCAATAAGTGCTATCCAGACCTGGATATCAGGAATAAAATTCAGCTTTTAATTGTTCCTTCTTAAAATTTCATCCATTTATATCCAGCATATTCGTAGCAACAATTCAATTCAAATATACAGCAAGTTCAATAAAGAACTCCTTCACCAGTAACCACAACCAGGTTGTGATTACTGGTGGAGGAGTTCTTTATTGAAATTGATGTAAATGGATGAACTTTTAAGAAAGAACAATTAAAAGCTGAATTTTACTCCTGATATCCATGTCTAGACAGCATGTTTTGGGATAATTACAGCACTATCTGTGAGTACAATACAAGTTCTTAGGCTGTGTTAGGCCTGAATGACTGTGTTTTGCAAGTGACGGCTCCCCATTTATCCCCTGTTAGTTTACTCTAGCTGAGGCACTGCTAGCTCCCAGGTGTGACCCACAAAACCATACCTCATGATTAGACATATGCAGACTGCCAAGCAGTGCCTTGGGAGGAGGGCACAGAACCTACCAAGGAAAAAGGTTCGGCAATACTACAGTGTCAAACCTTGCATCACTTCTGGACTGGATACCTAGGCAATAGTGCTTTAAGAAGGTGTGGACTGTACTCCAGGTAGCCGCTTTATAGATTTCTAGCAGGGAATTGTCCCTCGCAGCTGCAACAGAGGCAACAAGTCTATGAGTGGAATGTGCCCTAAGGCCAGGTGGTGGCTGTTTCTCAGCCTTACTGTAACTGAATTGGATGCAGGCTGCTATCCAGCATGCAACTGATCTCTTTGAGGCAGACCTACTTTTTCCAGCCTTACCATAGATGATAAACAGGTGTGAGTGGGAATCTCTGAGGTCCTTAGTACAACTGGTATAGTTGCTGAGGGACCTCTTTACATTCAAACAACGAAGCTTCAATTCCCCTGAACTGGACTTGACTGTGAAGAATACAGGAAGGGTGATGGATTGGTTCAAATGAAACTCAGATACCACCTTGGGAACCAATTTCCTGTTAGTCCTGAGGACCACCTTGTCCTTATGGAAGATAATGTAATTAGGATCAGTGCAGGTAGCTTGGAGCTCACACACTCTGCTTGCTGAAGTAATTGCCACCAGGAAGACAGTTTTCTAGGCGACATATTTCAGATCAGCCATAGCCATTGGCTCAAGAGGAGGTTCCATGAGTCTGACTATGTACAAATTCAGGTCCCAAGGAGGGACTGGTTCCCTAACAGGAGGAAACAGATATGCCAAGCCTCTGAAAAACTTTCCAAAAATGGGGTGTGAAGCTATTGTTTATTTTATTTATTTATTGAATTTTGTTGACCCAGTAGGCCCACTAAGACTAGAAGTCACTTTATCAGGAACAACTGGAGGGAGGAGGGATACAGATGGTAACCAACTAAAACTGAACCAGATTAAGCTGTTGTTGGTATATTTAGTGATATATTGTTCTCTGAGCTCCTGCAGACAAGTAAGCAGAGACTGCTGCTAAGTGAATCCTGAGGGTTGCAGGCTTCAAGCCTAAGGCCTGTAGGTATACCAAGTAATCATGCAGTTCAGGTAAACTTGCCCTATGAAGATTGACGTGCTTAGACTTACACCAGATGGAAAATCTTTTCCATTCTGAAGCGTAATTCTTTCTGGTTGAAGTTTTCCTAGAAACTGTCAAGACCTTAAGAACCTCTTCTGACAGTTTAAATTTAGAAAATTCTAGCTCCTCAAGAACCAGGCCTTCAGGTGAAGGGTCTTCAGGTTTGTGAATACTACCTGACCCTGAATGGCTGTTAGAAGATTGTACTTCTTTGGAAGTCGGATAGCTTGTTTAGGGGACAGTGGGAGTAGTAGAGGGTACCATGGCTGCCTGGCCCAGTCTGGAGCAACCAGGATCATGGTTGCACACCGACTCCTGAGTTTGAGGACTCTCAACAGCAGTAGAAATGGTGGAAAAGCATACAGGAGTTTCCCTGTCCAATTCAGGGCTAATGCCTTCATAGGCAATGTACCCAATGAGGGGGGCCTGCAGCAATAAAGAGTAAACTGATGTTTTCTTTTGAGGCAAACAAATCTATTTCTGGAGTGCCCCAACGTCTGAAAACTGTCCAGCACTTACTTGTTTAAAGCCCGTTCGTGATGTTCCTGACTGATTCTGTTGAGTGAATCTGCCAGTGTATTGTTCTTCCCTGGAAGTAGTTGTAGTAGCAGATTTTATTTCTTTTGGGCGCCCTTCACTGAAAGTGCAGGGTGCCCTTACAAAAATAAAAGAAAAATGACAAGACAACATATAAATATAAACAAAGCAACAGTATAAAATAAGTATAAATAACATCCACTAATACAGAAAAAAATCCTACCAATCAAAACACTAAAACTGTGTGTCATAATCAGGTATTACTTAGGCCCTGAAGGCTTGTTGAAAGAAAAAAAGACTTCAATTTTTTTTTGAATATCTCTAAGGAGACAGTCTCCAGCAGGTACCCTGGCAAAGAATTCCAGAGGATCAGGATAGCTACTTCAAAAGCCTGATCCCACAAAGGCTTTAATCTTGCTCTAGGGACCTCCAGAATGGTCTGCCCCACTGATCAGAGATAGCGACCCAGAGTGTAGGGATGCAGAAGCTCCCTCAGGTAACCCGGACCCAGCCCATGCAAGGCCTTATAAGTCAGCAGATTTATTTTAAAAGAGATGTGTGGGCACAACACCAGCCAGTGCAGTTCATGCAACACCGGTGTAATGTGACAGGACCTCGAAAGGCCTGTCAATAGCCAAGCTGCAGCATTCTTCAACAGCTGCAGGCACTGCATCGCACTCCCTCTGTCCCCGAAGTAGACTGCATTACAGTAGTCAAGCCTAAAGGTAACAAACGCCTGTACTAGTGTGGCCAGATCATTGGGGGGATAAGGGATTTAATCTGTGCAATATTTCACAGATGGTAAAAAGCATTTTGGACAGCAGTCAACACCTGAGCATCAAGTGTCAGCTTGCTGTCCAGAAAGACACTCAGATTTCTCACCTTGGTGGAGGCCTCTAGTTCGGTCAAGCCAAGGCCTAAATCCTCTCCAGAGGCCCCCACTCCCCCCTCCGACCCATCTCAACCACCAATACTTCCAGTTTTCCCCGAGTTGAGTCCCAACCAATTCAATGACATCCACGACCGAATCTCGGACAAGCACTTATTCAGCCGTCAACCACATCTGATCTTCCCATTGCAAAAGACAGGTAGAGCTGACTGTCATTGGCATAGCAATGAAGCCCAAGCCCATACTGCCTTATGACCTCACCCAGGAGCAGAACATATACTGTGAATAAGGGGGGGGAGAGGACAGAACATTGGGCACTCCATAGGGCAGGGCTATCGGGCTTGAGGAATAATTCCCCAGAACCACTCTCTGGAACCTGCCCTGGAGGAAGGATTCAGACAAGCAGATGACCTTACCAGTGAGTCCAACATACTCCCTCAGCCTGTCCAACAACACCCCATGATCCACAATGTCGAACGTTGATGAGAGAGATCAAGGAGAATGAGAACAAATCACTCTCCCCTATTCTTTGCCCAGAGCTGGTCATTCAGCACCCGTAGTAATGCAGTCTCCATGCTGTGCATAGCCCTGAATCTGGACTGGAGCAGCTTGTAAATCTGGAAGTCAATGAGGCGATTCTCAAGCTGCTCTGTAACCACTTTCTCAAGAACCTTCCCCAAAAAGGGAAGGTTCAAGACAGGTCAATAGTTTGCCAAGATGTTGAAGTCCAAAGATGTTTTTTCAACAGGGGCTTCACCAGTGCCTGTTTAAGAGGCTCAGGAAAACCCCTCATGACTAAGGAACACCCAACAAGCTCAGCAAAAACTGGGCCCAGAGCTCCAACACAATCAACAAGTGATCATGTTGGGCATGGGTCCAGGCTGCAGAAGGCTGGTTTCAGCCTCACGATCACCCCACAGATGTCCACCATCATCATCAATTAGAACTCGCCCCAGGGAGACCGAACATGCCCGTTCCCCCAAGGCCCAACCCTGTTGGGTGATGACAATCCAACTGCAGAAATCCCAGCCCTAACAGAAGACACTCTGTTTGAGAAGAATCAGGTGAACTCCTCACATTTTTGAACTGAAAATGCTCAAACGGGTTCCGGACAGGCCAGATGTAAAAGCCTGTCCACAACCAAACAGAGCTGGACAGGTTGGGTTGGAAGGTGAATAGCAGACAAATATGCCTCCAGGGAATATGCTAGGGACCACATTTTCATGGCTTCTATGCACAGCCTTGAGGATCTTTCACCCCCTTGCTTGTTGATGTACCACATGGTGGTTGTGTTGTCTGTCCTGATCTGGACTGACTGACCCCTCAACTGAGGGGCAAAGGCCTTTAGGACAAGAAGAACTGCTCTCACCTCTAAGAGGTTGATATGCAACTTGGATTCCTGAGGGGACCAAGTCCCACTGATTGTGAGGTCGCCTGTGAGTGCACTCCACCCAAGGAGGGAGGGAGGCATCTGTTGTCAGGATCACCGTGTGGTGCTGTTGCTAAAAAGGGATGCCTTGCCTGAGGTTGTCCCTTTCTTTCTACCACTACAGAGCCAGGAGCAGAGTTCTTGTTACTGGCATGAGCTCTGAAAAAGGATCCCTTCTTTGAGACCAATGAGGCTTCAAATGGTACTGGATGTCCCTTATCTGAAATCTGGCACCTGATACTACTGCGGCACATGATGCCATGAGTCCCAGTAATACTAGGAACTGCCCTGCAGTCCTAGGCTGACCCAAGACAAAGGAGTTTGCTAAGGTTAGTAAGCTTGTTACCCTATCTTGAGGGAAGAATGCCTTGCCATGGACAGTATCCAGTTCTGCTCCAATGAATACTAGTGACTGAACTGGTTCCATCTGAGACTTTTGAATATTGATGAGGAATTCCAAAGATTCCAGAGTGCTTTGGGTGACCCTGATGGAGTCCTTTACCTGTTGATATGATTCCCCTATGACTAGCCAGTCATTCAGGTAAGGGAATACTACAATTCCTGCCACCTGAGATAGGCTGCCACCACTGATAGACACTTTCTGAATACTCTTGGGGCAGAGGTGAACCCGAAGGGGAGTGTTGAGAACTGGTAGTGCCCTGAGGGCAGAGTGACAAGGTACCCATTCTGAGCACTAGTGGTAGTGCACCCATTATTAGGGCGCCAGCTACTGAAATTTGTTACCCCCTCCTTGAGGTCCCCCCCAAGTTAGAATATTTAGAAAGGGGGAGGTTTTGGGGGCACAGACCCCCATATGGGGGACACGGGAGGCACAGACCCCCACAAAAACAGGGGACAGAGACATTAGCACATGGCACTGTAATGACTGGATGCACTACCACCAGCGCTCTGCCCGCCCAGAACCACAGAGTGAACCTTAGGTATTTTCTGTGGCAGGGCCTGATTGGGATGTGAAAGTAGGCATCTTTCAGATACAAAGACGCCAGCCAGTTTCCTTTCTTTAGAGAAGGCATAACAATAGCAAGGGTTACCATTTTGAACTTGAGCTTTGCTAATTGTTTGTTCAGGAATCTGAGGTCTAGGATTGGCCGCCAATCTCCATTCTTCTTTTTGGACAGGAAATATCTGGAGTACATGCCTTTCCCCTTTGGGAGAGAGAGACTGGCTCTTTTGCTCTGGCTTGATGAAGCTTTTTTACTTCGAATTCCAGCAGAATTGTCTCTGCAGAGGTTGAAGGCTAGAAAACTCTGCAACTCTGAAGTTTTGGAAACTGTTTGAACTGTAAACAGAGATCCTTACTCACAACCTCCAGAACCCACTTGTCTGTGGGGATGTTTTTCCAGTCCTAAAGGTAGTGAGCCAGCCTTCCCCCTACTGGAAGAAGGATGGCAGACTGTTTTGTCCAGTCAGGTGTGCTGTCTGGGCTGAGTTCTGAGAGCTGGGGTTGAATCATCCCTCCTAGAAGACCTCCTGCCCCAGCCCCTGTAGCAGCCATTAGTCTGAGTATAACCTACAGGCATGGAGACTGGGGCATAAGAGTTCTGGGGTAATATCCCCTATCCCTAGCTCCCCTTCCTGTGGATCTAAAAGAAGTGGAGGCTCTTTCTCTTGTGGAGTTACTTCTATAGGTGGTTTTGCACTCTTCCACCTTTTTCTTGTACTGTATGCCTCAATCTTGTCACCAGAAAGGGATTTGTTTTCACAAGGAAAATTCATGGCCTTTAACTGTGTGTCATGGGTAAGACTGGCTGTTTTGAGCCAGGCAAACCTCCTCAGAGACATTGATAGGGCAAAACAACCTGGATGCAGTGTTGTTTGCATCCACAGCCATGTGAAATTGATTGTTTGGTGCCATCCAATGTCATCCTGGCAGTGCCAGCCAGATCCTGTGCCAAGTCACCTGGCACTATGCCAGTTATTGCCAATACAGAGCTCCAAAGGGCCTTCTGATATTGTGCAGCATATTATATATAAGCTGCATGTCTGAGGAAAAGGGAGGAGGCTATGTAACTCTTCTTTCCCATGGTATCAATTTTCATCAAATCTTTATCAGGGGATGAGAGAGGATTTTGACTTTATCACAGGCAGCGGCTTGTACCATACCCTCATGGTCTGGGTGAGAATACAAATACTGAGCAAAAGATCTATCAACCTGTTATTTTTTTCTCAACCTTCTTGTCTGCCCCAGGGACAGAGCATGGTGTTTGTAGAATTTTTAGAGTGGCTTTCTTAAGAAAATTGTGAATAGGAAGGAACAATCTCTTAGTGGGAGTCAGACCCATCATATCTACAAATTCTGCCTCCTCCTCATCTTCTATAGATGCTTGAAAGGGGAGGCCTAAAATGTCAATCATTTGACAAAAGAAAAGTGAGATGAAAAATCATCACGCCCATGAGGAGGGGTACCAAAATCTTGTTTGGGAGATACCTCAGGCTCAGTAGGTTCCCCCAAATCTGGATCCTCCTCTTCCTCCTCAGAATACATTTCTTGACCTTGGTCTCTGGGAGCTGGTGGTGGGATTTGAACAGGTGGACCCAGGATAGAACCTGCAGTTTGTATGGCCTGAATGATCCTTAGGGCTGTAGCAATGTCCTCAGCAGAGGGCATTTTCTTTTTGTCTGCTGGGAGCTACTTTGCTTCTTCAGCAGGAGGTGCAACAACATGTTTTTCCTTTATGCTTCTTTTTAGCAGGCACAGACTCTGAAGCCTGCTTAGTGGGTCTTTTGTGTTTATTATGCTCAGATCTCTTATCAGTATATTTAGGGTCTGAGAAAACTTTTGAAAATCACTCTTTAGTTTTAGTGACACTGAGGCGGGAGTGGAAGTCATTTCCTAAGCCCTTTTCTTAATGGTTTTATACAAAACTTACTGCACAACTCACAGGTAGAAACAAGCATTTGTCAATGCCGAATGTTTGCTTGCAGACATTGGCAGTGGTAGTGTAGAACTTATGGAGCTGCGTAATAGGAATGGCAGTGAAGTATTGAACTGAAGCCAACCCCCCCACCACCCTGCAGAGAGTGACAGGCATTGGGGTGTGCCTTTGGGTCGTCAGGCATAACAGCCACACCATTTCAGTACATCCCACCCTGCAGACACTGGCAAGTGTTACGGTATTCCTTGGGGTCTTTGGTCCTTATGCGCACCCCATTCCATTAGGAAATACAGTGGGATGGGTGCGATATAGGAGAATGGGGTGAACTTTAGGGAAGAGTCCAAGGCATACCAATGCTTCTCACTGGCTGCAGGGTGTGGAATGGTATGAGCATTACAGGCAAGAATCCCAAGTCACACCCCGATGCCTGTCATTCTCTACAGGGTTGGGCGTTATGGTTGGAAACCCCAATATCTCAGGCATTCGTTGGTATTTTCACTCCAAATGTTCAACATGTTTTTTTTGTGACCCCACCTCATGAACAGGAGGATATCAGTTTCTTAGCCGAAAGCTGCTTATGCACAGTGACTACGGCATTTAGCACCACAGGTGCAAAAACATTCCGAACAGGATGTCAAAAATGACAGCTGTACTGTTCATGGGGAGGTGTAAAAAATGGCAATGTTGTAAATCTGCAGTAAAAATATTTAAAAAAAATGGTGAAGTCATGAGCGTACATAGAAACTTTAACGCACACCCGTAATATAATTAGGTTGGGGATTTTTTTACAGCAGAATGTCAACTCAGGCATTTTGGTGCCTCCGATCATGAACAGTTTCACTGTGATTTTCTTCATCTGTCCCGAACAATGATTCCCACAGCGACCACGCATCTCTGTGCTGAAAGTGTGAAAACACACTTCGGCCAAGTTGTGAAAAATGACAGCTGTACTGCAAATAAGGCAGTGTGGAAAATGCCACTGGTGAAAATCTGAACTGAAAATATTACAAAGTCATGAACTTACGAGTGTGCATGGAAACTTGCGAAATGCTCACTCGTAACACAGTCATTTTATGGATTTTTGTCACCAAATTTTCAACATAGCCATTTTAAGACCTTTGCTCATGAACAGTGTAACTGTGATTTTCTTAATCTGTCCCAAACATTGCTTTCACACACCAACAGCACCATTGTGCGCTACATGTGCGAAAACACATGTTGGGCGGCATATGAAAAATGGCAGCTGTACTGTCCATAAAGAATTGTAATAAAATAGCAATGTTGAAAATCCGGAGTGAAAATTTAAAATTTGCAAACTTATGAGCATGCATAGGAACTGCGCATCGCACGCTCGTAAAACTGTCATTTTTAGGAATGTTTTCACCAAATTTTCAACATAGCCATTTTAAGACCTCTGCTCATGAACAGTGTCACTGTGATTTTCTTAATGTGTCCCATACATTGATTTCATAACATCGACTGCGCCATTGTGTGCTACATGGGCGGAAACACATTTTGGGCAAGATGTGAAAAATGACAGCTGTACTGCTCATAAGGAGGTGTGGTAAAATGGCAATGTTGAAAATCTGGAGTGTAAATATTGAAAATTTGCGAACTTATGAGCATACGTAGGAACTGCACAACGCAAGCTTGTAAAACAGTCATTTTTTGGAATTTTTTCACCAAATTTTCAACATAGCCATTTTAAGACCTCTGCTCATGAACAGTGTCACTGTGATTTTCTTAATTTGTCCCATACATTGATTTAGCACACCGACTGCGCCATTGTGCACTACATGGGCGGAAACACGTTTTGGGTGAGATGTGAAAAATTACAACTGTACTGCTTATAAGAAGGTGTGGTAAAATGGCAATGTTGAAAATCTGGAGTGAAAATATTGAAAATTTGCGAACTTACGAGCGTGCACAGGAACTGCACAACACACGCTCGTAAAACAGTCATTGTTTGAAATTTTTCCACCACATTTTCAAAATAGGCTTCTTGAGAGCCCACCTTATGAACACTGGCAGTGTCTTTTCGTTAATCGGTCCCAAAAGGTGATTTCGCGCAGTGACTGTGAAATCACCCTTCGGGCCCGATAACGCCATGACAGTGACATCATTCATGAAAAGGGGTCCCAAAAACCCCATGTTGAAAATTTGGTGCAAAAATTCCAAAAAATGCCTGAGATATGCAACAAAGTTGAAAACCCCATCTAGCCCATTATACAGCTTACTGGCATTTCCTCAGTTCATGGTCGGCTTTGAAGAGTGCAGCGTGTTCCCGGTCCACCAAGATCGCGCGCCAAGGTCCGGAGGTAAGTATGGGGTGAGGTGGGTGTGGGGAGGCAGGGTGCACAGTAGGTAAGTGCGGGTTGTGGGAGGGGGCCAGGGAGACTATGTGGGACCGTTTTTTCTTTACAGGTGTTCTTTTTGTTTCCAATGATGACGTGGGACGTTTGCCATGCTGGGGTGGGCTCCCAGCATGGCAGAAGGACAGTTGGGAGGCACTCAGCCAATGGGGGATTGGGCACCCCCGTCGCCCAAAACATCGATTGCCACGCTAGGGTGGGCTCCCAGCGTGGCACCCAGTACTCAGGGGGGACAGTGGAGCTGACGGGGGATTGGGCACCCCCGGCTATATCATGAGTTGCCACACTGGGGTGGGCACCCAGCATGGCATTTGGAAGGCTTTGAGGGGGTGGGGGGAGCACAGCACAACCGATGGGGGATTGGGCACCCCCGTCAGCTATACAGTGTGTGTGTGCGCGCGGGGGGGCACGCACGTGTGTGTGTGTGTGGGGGGAGCTGCGCATGAGCAAGCGATATCTTATCACTGCTCACTGAAGCATAGCTCCCCCTTTGAACTGTATGCCACTGCATTTTGGAGCTTGTCATAGACAGCTCCATCATGCATTGACTTACAGGGGCAGTGCCTGCCAACACACTGATTGAATTGGAAGAGCGGGTGACACACCTCCAAAATCTCGGATGATGGCACTATGTTTCTTGCACATGCGTGCAAGCAAACATAACAAACATAATGTATCTTAATTTTTGAAGACCATTTTTTTTTTGTGCGTGCATATGTGACATATGAATGAGGGATCCACTCACTGTAGATCAAGGGAGGATGTGAAATGGTGCAGGTACATGGGGGGGTGAACAAAGTGGTAGACAGTAAGCCCTACCAGAGCTTCAGGCTGATGTAGCACAGTGATACTTGGGGGGGTGAACAAAGTGGTAGACCATAAGCCCTACCACAGCTTCAGGCTGATGTAGCTCAGCTGGACTAAAGGCAAGGGAGGATGTGAAATGGTACAGATACATGGGGGGGTGAACAAAGTGGTAGACAGTAAGCCCTACCTGAGCTTCAGGCTGATGTTGCACAGCTGAACTAAGGCACAAGTATCCACGGCATGTTCTTATAGTCCCCATTTATATGTCCATTTATGTTCTTACAGTGCTGATTGCCTAACTGAGCCAAGATGTAAAACAGATACTAAAATGTCAGGTTTATTTCAGGTGACCAGGATCATAGTGGGGAGAGGGGGCAAGTGAAGCAATGTCCTGAGAATGTGCTTAAACTTATTAACTGTTGCTGTGCCACAGAGTGATACACCAGTCCAGAATCCCTATACGTTCAAATTATGTTTGCAGCCTAAAGGTGCTTAGGTGGATTGGCATTTACATTACCCAGTGGCAAATCTTTTTCATACTTTTTGTGATCATCGGTTAAGATATAACCATTAACTGATGAGACACTTGGGGGCATGAAACTGTGCTACCAGCAAAGTTGCATTTGCAAAGCCCTGAATATTTATCTGTTGATAATGAAATGAAAACTGTCAGCTGATAACATTCAGCCACTGTCCATTGCACAGAATAGACATCTCACTGATAGATCTGGAGCAAAGGGATATGCACTTGCCAATAACACCACTACAGCTCCAGACACGGAAGAAAGAAGTTCATGCACTTTCATCGCTGTTAACTTTTTCAGCATTTTAAAACAGTCACTTAGCATCTGCACTAAGATGTTACACGTCGTTGAACTGAATTGTGACACCAGAATCCCTGCGATCAACATTTGTCAGCAAAAGTGAATTGAAAAAATCAATAGATGTATAAAATGGTTAAGTGACATGAGTCAATAACAACATATCTACATGTAATACTTGGCTTAAAATTTGAGCACCACCATATTCCACACCACAGCATCAAACAGGGATGCCATTTATAATTCAGCTAATGTCAAGCAGTTTTCGAGCCATGAAAAGTATTACTGTATCAGTATGGTGGCAGTAACGGGGTCAGGAAATTATGAAATAAAATGGTAACAGCACCCCCGTCGGCCATATGTTGTGCGGGTGGAGGGAGTGCATGAGCACCCAGGGGTGGGCTGTTAGGCGGCTTCAGATTCACCGGAGAAAAGGGTGGATTCGATTGTGAGCTACGGTTGAATTTGTGTTTTCTTTTTCTATACCTAGTTTTCATTATTTTGTTAAGGCACATGTCCAACCCTAAGATGTTTAGGGTCACAAGGTGATGTGACTTCATTGAGCATCTGATTTGAGAAAGAGCTGTGTGATTCTATCTAAATGCCAGCTCACGGCAATTCAGAGAAAAAAACATATTTTGAAACTGCATTACCAGACTAAGTGTGCAGTTCAGTGAATTACCACAAGAGGTGTGTATATGACACACTAAAGGCGCATTAAAGTGCTTCAGTCATGAAAACCTCCCCACTGGCTGCTGCTGAAATGCATAGCAGTATGTTCTCCTTTGTGCATTCTGGCAGTTCTTTTGCCTCAGCTGCAGGTAGTACAGTACGCTCAAGTTCGTTTGCATAGGTTTTAGCAGCAGGGAGTTTACATTGACAGAGTCTAGTAAGAGAAAATGCTTGGAATTACACATACAACGAAGCCTGAGTTTTCATATCAAATGCTGAGATATTTTTTTTCTGGAGGATTAGAACCCATGGAGTCCATGAAGGTGTGCTTTGGAGAGCTGGCATGTATAAGGACTGTTAGGCACCCACACATTTTGGAGGTCCTGCTTTGGCAGGGAACAGTTTTTTAAAGTATTGATGTGTGGCTTGTCTCTCTAAGCTAGACAAGACTACACCATTCTATCAGGCAATCGACACAGTTGATCTGTGTGTGTGTGGGGAGGGGAGGAGGAGCTGCTCACTGAAGCGTAGCTCCCTCTTTCAACTGTATGCCACTGCATTTTCAACTGCTGTCATAGACAGCTTCAGCAGTGATTGGAGAACTGTGACCACACCTGCAAACACACTGACTGAATTGGAAGATGCTGACACACCTCTGAAAAACTCAGATGATGGCACTATGTTTCTTGCACATGCGTGCAAGCAAACATAAAAATATGACTCAGACCCAGGCTATCTAAACACAAATCATGACACTCAGCCTAGCAAAGATTTGGAACACTTTAAACAGTTTTTAAAACCTGTAGGTCATGTTACCTTTTTTGGTCTTACTGACATGCCAATTATCAACAGAGTAAAAGAAAACACCAAAAAAGGGGAAAAAATTAAAAAATGTAATTGGTTCTCTGAGGAGAAAAGGAACTGTGATTAAATAAGACTTATTTTATATTTGTAACAAATTTGGTTGGTTCCTGAAAGAAAGGAAACCAAGCGCAAATAGGGTAGATCACTCCTAAAATAAGTAAAATTAAGGAGCTTTAAGCCAAATTCGTCATGTTAAATAGCAGTTAGGAACTGCTAAAATAGTAACAAAACTGAGAAGGCCTCAGTTCCTGGGAACCACAAAGGAACCGTCAAGAACCAAAAAAAAATCCCCAAAACAACGATAACTATATAAAACACTAACCGGAGGCAGACAGACGAACAACATAGTGAAATAACTTTTTTGACAGAAACAAATTTTCAGCAAAGTTGCTAAGGAAAGCTCTTTGTTTGTTAGTTGGAATACAGTCCGCTTAGAGGCAGCAGTTTGAATAACATTCTAGTTCCACTATTTTGCCACGCATGGCAGCTGGGGTTCAATGCAAAGAACAAAGAAATGCACTTGGGAGCAAGGAACCAAAGGAATTGTTATCAGCTGGGGGGGAGGGGATACAGCTAGCCACTACAGAGGAGGAGAAAGATCTTGGGGTGATAATAACAGGGCAAATGAACCACTCAGCACAGTGTAGAAAAGCAGCAGCTAAAGCTAATAAGATGCTGTGGCGTATCTCCAGAGGAATCACCCCTAGGAGAGGGAAGGTAATCCTGCCACCATACAGGCTGTTGGTGAGACCACACCTGGAGTACTGGATGCAGTTCTGGTGCCCGTACTTAAGGAAAGATGTTAAATTACTGGAGGGGAACCAGCAAAGAACAACAAAGATGATCCTAGTGATGGAAGATAGTCCATATGAGGAGAGGCTGAGGGAGCTTAACATGTATTCCCTGGAGGAGAGGAGGGATAAAGGGGATATGATAGAAACCTTTAAATATATGAAAGGCAGAAACAAGACTGATACAGAGGGAATTTTTAAGTTAAAGGGAGGGAGGAACACTGGGGGCATGGTCTGAGATTGGTGAGTGGAAGATCCAGGAGAGAAATGAAATGGCACTATTTCACGGAAAGAGTGGTGACAAAGTGGAAAGTGCTGCCCGAAAAAGTGGTATCCTGAAAATCGGTGGACAGTTTCAAGAGGGGATGGGACAAGGTGAGGGGGGAAGGTCACAGTTATGCATGTAGGGGAGGGAGGGGCAGCTGCAATGTAATGGACTGCTAGCAACACATTCCAACAGACTTGATAGACCGTATGGCCTGTATCTGCTGGCAGTTTCATATGTTTATACGTTCATATTTGCATACATTCCACATTACAGTGAAGCCCGTCGGGATGAAGTGCAGTGTCACAGTCTCTCTGTGTGCCAAAGAGATTAACTCCCACTGAAACTGCATTGTTCCCTGCAGTAACTCTGCTGCAGAATTCTGCAACACTGCGCTTCATCCTGCAGGGCTGCACTGTACATCACTACAGTTCCAGGGCAGACAGAGATTCAGGGCTCACTGCATATGGAAAATTAAAGGAGAAATGTCCGTGTAAGACAAAGAGCCAAATTAAAAGGGGAAATGTCCCTTCAAAGAGTAGCAAAAAAAAAACCACCTAACAGGCAGACACAACCAAGAGAGAACCTAAAAACTGAGGGGGCGGACTGATGCCTAGAGATGGGGAGAAGCCTCCAGGAGCACCCCAGACTAAACCCCCAAAGATAAAACAAGTACTTACCTGAGGTACCTTTTTTTTTTTAAGAAATTGGAAACCTGTTGAAAATACACACAGTTGTAATGACTACCCATTGACAATGTGGAGTGCTCCAGAAACGTCTTTATTTTGTTCATGTGCTTGCACAAATGGCCTAGTTTCCCTCTGAGCATGATGCCCAATGTTTTATACATATATGTAACTGTGGGCAGGAGCTTAGTTAAAAATGTAGTCTTTCCTTACATCTGCAGTATATAATCATTTTCTGTTGACCTAACTGTGTTTATGAGATTTCTTAACTCCTGACAACCTCTACCTCAATCTCGGAAAGATGCTCCCTCAGTAGAGGCGTTTAAGATGGGCCTGAAGACCTACCTGTTCAGGTAGGTTTTTTACTGGAATTAACCCAATTGATCAGTTTAATTTTTAATGTTTTATATGTATTTATTGCCTGTGTTTGGATTCTATGTTCTGATGTACAGTGCTCAGAGCTTCAGGGATTGGGCGCTTCATAAATTACTGCTACTACCAATACCTTGAGCACTTTTCATAGTCCAAGATTTCCATTGCTTAACCTCTATGCAAAATGGCCACCTAGGCAAAACTGAGTTAATGTAGTGAATGTAGAGCAAAGTCCAGGAATAAATATCCAGTGCTTAAGTTTCCAAATGTGACTTAGCCAGGACTGGTCCTATTTAATCTCCACTCTTGCATTAATACTGTTGTTTTGCCTTGCCAAAGACCAATTGTGTGTTTTAATGCCAAGATGTCTATCCAGTATTGTCTTGCACAGATTTCCCTAACAGAGCAAACTCAAAAAGAGTATAGATCCAATGGTATGCTGTGCACACAAAGCAAAGCATCCATGTATGACTACTAAGGAATGCCTGTACACAGATTAGCCTTGTTAGGTGGGCTAATACAGCATTGGAATAACACCCTCAGCGCCGGATGAGCTGTTAGCAAAGTCAAATGAGACAGCCCAGCTATGTTGGCATTAATGCAGATTACTAGACAGCCCACTAGGATGACCCACTCTCTGCAACAAAGTGACATTCAAAGTCAGCAACAGCCTTAAGTAAAAATAGAACTTCCCTGCTTCTAATGTGACCACATTTTATTTTTTCTTTTAAGAGATCTAAGAAAATCACATTACTTGCTAGGTTGCTATACTGTGGTTTGCTGATTGAAGTAGTCCGATAAGATATAAGGCTAGAAAGAGAATGGTGTGGTTCTCATGCATGGAAAACCACCTGTATCTTCCTTCAAAAGACAATTCTAGCATTCATGGTTCAGGAGATGTTGCCCTGTAAAGTTGCATAGGTACTGCAAGTGTTTCAAACATCTTAAACAGTTTTAGGTATGCTGATGCATTTTATCCCTTGATGAGCTGCAGACTGACAAATTTGCCCAGAATCCCAATGCGATCCAGTTCAGTCAGCAAACACAGAGTTAAATATGCTCTATTTTAATATGAAGCCAGACAGTGACTGAAACTCATAGTTTAAGGGATGTGAAATTGGTTCAACACTGATGCATTTGAAACAGTTTGACAAAACCTTTTCAATTCCAGATGGTTAATATCTATGTAAGCCCGAAGCCACATTTTAAACTAGTTAGCACCCCCCCATTAAAATCTCGAACACTGGTACCCACATACTGGCATACCATTTTACTTTACAAAAGGTTAGTACCACCCTTGGCATTAGGATGTATACCTGGCTCATTTTCTAGAGGAAGAGGGGTTGGGTTACAAGAACAAAACAACATGAGCCTTGTGTAAACATTACAAGCCAGGTCCTGGGTGGAGGCTGCTAGGCATATGCTAGATCTAAACTGCTGAGGGGGCCCCAGTAAAGCCACACAGCCAGAAGCAATAACTGGAATATCCAGAACAGTAACTAGGATTGTGCAGTATGGCTTTATTCAACAGATGGAAATGTAAAGCAGACGTGGACCCCAAGGGTCAGTCTAGGCAGGACAGGTATATTTCGCAAACTCTTCTTGCATGCAGTATAGTTCATGAACACACAAAAGAACATCTTCTTCCCAATTTCCCAGTGGTGCATCTAGTGGACACCTGGCCATGCACATGAACATTTTCCTCCCATGAGTGTCATTTAGTGAATCTAAGCCACACACTCAGAACTCTTCTTTGAACATAGGTGCAATCAAGTGAAACTCAGCCACACACCTAAACCTGCAGCTTGGCCCTTGCTCAGGTATAGCTGGTGTTCTTTACAAACTGGGAAGTCCTGCTTTGTAAGCTTTCAGATGGCATTCCTCCCACCCTTTGCCCCAACCGACAGTCTCTGTCATTACACCATTGAAACCCCCATTTCCCACTGAAATGCTAAAGTTTCCTCACTTTAAATTCATTACTCACTGGGGTGACCAAAGAACAAACTGCACTCTCCTGGGTGAACAGTTTAACAGAACATTCATTCTCTTGGATGAACTAGGGGCACTGACAGGTGTGATCCAGCCTTATCTATGGGCAAATACACCCCAGACTACGATTTCCCTAAAGTATGTGGAGATCTTGTCTCCTAGAACAGTACTCACAACTGGCTGTCCCATCCACTGGACGTGGAACAACAAAAAGGCATTCTCCTATGTAACAAATCAAACAGTCTCTCAAAGTCCTTTCCAAGGCAGCTGAAACACTTAAAGAACCTTCAGAGGATTGCCCCTTGAGTCCATTGAGAACAAGCAGTTCCTTCCACTTCACTGGGAGTAGAAATCAGGAAATTCTGCTGTAGCACTAGTCTCCACCACTTCACTGGAAACTGGAAATGACACTCCACTAGGGTGAGAAATGCTGGGCCCTCACCTCAGAGTCCAACTGGCAGTCCTTCTCCACTCTCACCTCCTCACTCAAACTCTGGCTGACAACCAAACTCTGACTGACTGAACATTCTAAGCCCCCCAGAGCAGCTGTCCACACAGTGTGGCTTATGCTGCCACAAGCATTCCAAATGACCTAATCATTCCTCTCTCAGGCTAGCTGAGTAAACAATGATGTCATTATTTAAGAAGCCCATAATGAGCTCCGTACCAGCTGCCTACTACCTTCCCAACAGTAATACTGATAGGATTCTAGTAACCCCAGGGGACTGGGTGGTTACATCTATGCACACTGTATGTGGATGCTATGAGTAGATTATATACTGCTGCAATCCTGGGACTCTTCCCTTTCCAATGGTGTATAGCATTAACTTGTAGCATGTGGGATTGTAAAAACATAGGGCTAGATTTTCAAAGGCCAGGGAATGACGCAAGGTGCTTGCATCAAACAGCCATGATGGAAGGGGCACACTGCACCTCACTTTGCATCATTCCCAATTTTACAATGCTGCATGTGGCAGCTACAGCTCCACCTACACCACACTGGCTTGTGCCAGGCTTGTGGCACAAAACAGACTGCACCATGCCATACAGGGGGCTTTCTTTACAAAACTGTGCACATTCCCCTTAATTGGCATTCCCAAAGCCTGCAGGTTCTGCCTGTGCTTAGACCAGCCAGTGCTGGGCTAAAGCCTGTCTGAACTGCCCACAGCAGGCAGGCTGGATGTACTACAGGACCCTGCATGGGATGCTGGTGCCCGTGTCCTTCCTGATTCATGCAGTGCAGCTGTTCCCCGATCCCAAAGCATATCAGCAGGAGCTACCAGAGCCATGTATGGACAGTACGTGGCAGTACTGTACTGTGCCCACTGTGCTGTGGCTGTAGAGGGCACTAACTATAGCAGTGTGGTGCACAACCCACCCGTCCTCTGCAGGAGCTGTGTGAAGTGTACTGGGGTTGCACATGCCAGTGCACAATGTCGTGCCATACCTCTCTTGTCCAACTGCAGCACACTGTACCATACACCGGCACTGGGTCTCCTGGCAGGTTCACTGGCATGCAATGGTATATACCTGCTGCCTGTTTGTGTTAGTCTACCATTCATTCTCCTGTTCCTTTCCTTATGCAAGCTGTCACTTATGGTTTTCTGCCACAGCCTGCATACTGTAGGGCATTTCATCCTCCATTGCTCATGCAGTGGAAATGTGAAATACCCCCGTGCACCATCTGTTTGATGCAAAGGACCCCTGTGGCAGCTTTTTCCACTTTGCCACTGGGGCTACTGGTGTACCAAAATCTGGCACAGGGTCTGTGGCACACCGGGCTGCACAACAAGCTGGCTGGGTGGATGTAGCTTGCATCACTCTATGAGTCCTTTTCAAATGCAGCCCATAGTCTTCTACATTTACATAGCTATTGTCAAAGTACAGTATTTTAAAGTCGGTCTGCCAGTGCAGCGGTGGAATTTCCACTTGTGACACCAGTGAACCGGGTTTGGGAATGAGCCCGGGTCATCGGAGGGCCGGCCAGATGGAAAAGGATTGAGCATCCTCAGGACTGCTATCCTTCTCCGGGGGTGGGAGGTTCTTGCGATTGGTGCAAGAGTGGCACCTAGCAGCAGCTAGGTGCATCACCCAATGCAACAATGCACGCTCAAGGGGTACTGGGGTGGGACAGATGCTGGTGTTATTGCATGTCTCTGCCCCAGCCTATAGGGATAAAAATCCCTCTCTGCAGAATGTCTCTATGACGCCCTGCCCCCAGACTCAATCAGCCACCTGGCCGAGAGCTCCCCCAACCAGATATGGATCCACGGCACCGGTGTCCTCGGCGGTGCCATGCCCCGCCTCCTGGGGGGTAAGCCAGGAGTGACTGGGGGAGCGAGGAGCTCATAAGGCAGTGGAGTCTTGGGGGCACCGTGACCAGAGCTGAAATATGACAGACAGCAGAGGATGGGGTAAAAAGTAAGATAATATAAAAAAAAAGTACAGTATTTTAAATATGTCAGTGAGACAAAAACTTCAGCTGCAACACTGATATGCTTTAAAACAAATTGACATGTATAAAATACATCAGTGTTACTTTGGAGGCCAAGCTGCAGGTTTAGGTGTGTGGCTGAGTTTCACTTGATTGCACCTATGTTCGAAGAAGAGTTCTGAATGTGTGGCTTAGATTCACTAAATGACACTCATGGGAGGAAAATGTTTGTGTGCGTGGTCAGGTGTCCACTAAATGCACTATTGGAAAATTGGGAAAAAGATGTTCTTTTGTGTGTTCATGAACTGTGCTGCATGCAAGGAGAGTTTGAGAAATGTACCTGTCCTGCCTAGACTGACCCTTGGGGGTCCACTTCTGCTTTAAATTTCCATCTGTTGAATAAAGCCATACTGCACAATCCCAGTTACTGTTTTGTACATTCCAATTATTGCTTCTGGTTGTGTGGATTTACTGGGGCCCCCTCAGCAGGTTAGATCTAGCGTATGCCTAGCTGCCTCCACCCAGGACCTTGATTGTAATGTTTACACAAGGTTGATCTTGTTTTGTTCTTGTACCTCCACTCCTCTCTTCCTCTAGAAAATGAGCCAGAGTGGTGCCAACCTTTTGTAAAGTAAAATTGCATGACAGTATGTGGGTACCAGTGTTCCAGATTTTAATGGGGGTGTGCTAACTAGTTTAAAAAGTGGCTTGGGGTTGCAAAAAATTGGGGTTCATCCATGGATATTTAGTTTGAGTGAGCACCAGAAAAAAATGGGGTCTCATCTGGTGAAATTTAATTTTGGCAAGAGTTACAAAGAATGCGGCTTGTCCAAAAGAAATATGTTTTTGGGTGAGAGGCATGCTGAGGTTACATCCTGGATCTTCTTGTCTGGTGGCAGTACACCCAAACAGAAGATCATTTACCAGAAAGCAAAGTTGTACCAAGAAAAATGCCACCTGAAAGTCTTTTACTGCCTGAGTTTCTGTGGAAAGGAAAGAGGAAAAATGTGCTGCTTGTGTGGTTACTTGGAAAATGTGGACTGAGCAATGATTGCCCTTGCCTTGTAGTGAAAGCGCTTAAAAAACTGTTTAAAAGTTGCAAATTTCCAGAGAAAAGCATTTCTGGACTTAAAAGACAGGTTTTCTGAGTGCTCAGAAAGTTTCAAGTGTATACAGTGAAAACTGGAGGAATTGCTAAGGAAAATGCACCAAGTACTGAGTGAAAATGCCTTAAAATGCTTGCCCCACTGAAATTTCAAGCCAAGGAAAAAAGTGACAGTTTACAGTTTAAATTTTGCCTTCTCGACGATCGCCATGCAGGAGTGTGGCTGGGAGAGAGAGCTCATTTGCATGGCGTTATGTGATTGGTCACAGTGCACCTAAGCCCAGTCCTTGCCTGAGTCTCAGAGTTGTGGAATATTCGTGGAGGAGAAGCCTGCAGTGTGCAAGCAGAGTGTAGCTCATGTAGCAGGCAGGAGGAACTGCTTACAGCAGAAGCACTTCTGTACCAGCAGTTTTTCTAACTTTTTCACAGTTAAACCGGGCTCAATCCTTATTCTGACCAATTGGAGAGTGATCAAGACAATCGTAGCGATGAGCAGCGGGACCGCCAGCCTGTTTCACCCAGAGGCCTTCCTTGAGTCGGCAGCAGGCCATATTACATCGATGGTGAAAACCAGCTACTGCCTGTAAGTACCCTGTGCAAAAGTAAATGACTGTGGTGCTGAGGTCAGAAAACTGCAAGAACCTGAGCAAATGCAGCAAAAGTACTAAAAGAGAGTTTTGTGAACATTTGAGTCTTGGACTGTGTGTGTGTGTGTGTGAAAGTGCTATTTTCAAAGAAAGTGAACTTTAAGACAAACGATCCCTCTGGTCCAAGTGCTAGTAAAGTAATGGACTGAGAAAAAGTAAAGTGAACTAGTGCTTTAGAAAATCAGTTGAAATGCAAAAGATCCAGACAGAATCCTAACAATTTTTAACTGAGTGTGAGGCAAAGTTAGTCGCCATGTTTGGGTGTAGCAAGTAATGTAAACAAAGCAGCGCCATTTCAGACCAGTGTTTTCATACCCAAAACAAAGTTTCAAATGGTTTCTTGCTAAGTGTTGTGGAATACAATTGCAGCAGCCAGGCAGCTTGTTAGTGAACTTTTTCCAGTGTTAAGACCAAATCTCACAGTGCTTACAAAAGCAGTAATTTTGGGACTTGTGTGTTTAATTTGCAGAACATGGCGCAGTGACCCCCTCACTACCCGCTGCATGCCAGGGCATAAGTAGCCCAACAAGAACAAGAACTAGCTAATTTTGAGAAACTGTATGACTGTTCTTCAGCATCCGCTGATTTGCTGAACTATCCAGTTAATGTGTGTGTAGTATGCCTAAAGCCAGGAAGAGATGTTTTGCCAATTCCACATTGCACAGACAATAGAATGCGATTTGGGATGAGGATGTCAGGTGGCACAAGGGTAGCTAAAACAAACCATATCCATTTAGCTCTAACTTTGACACAGGCAGGGGACCGTGTAGAATCAAAACAACAGCAACAGGCTGGGTGCAGTGAAAGAGACCCCATAGAGTTTGTAAAGGAGTTCTTGGACATTGTCTGTGTCGATGCTTTGCAAGGCCCAGAGGAAGTTAAGTGTTCCACGCTGCAGAGGGTGGAGTTGAATGCTGCAACGGCAGGTTCAGTAGATTCATGGGTGAAGGCCCAAATCCAAGCCTCTTATTAGAGTCCAAGGTGGAGGAAGCATGTTGTTGGGAGGCCAGTGCCTCTGAGGACAGTGGAGAATGGATAATTTTGGGGGTTGGTGCAATCACCAGCTTCTGGGCAGAATGTGTGGCAGAAGAAGAAGATGAAGAAGCAGCAATAGCTGCGATGGGACCCAGTGAGTTGCCATTGGTCTTCACTTCCAAGGAGCCTCCAGATGTCCGTGTGGAGGAAGGCTTAAGAAATGTGCCTCTGAGTGCAGAGGTGGACTGCTTTTGCTCTGCACTAAGTGTTCGTAACTGGATCAACCAGGACTGGCCACCCCCAAATTGTGTTTCTGGACTGGAGTTAATTAAAAGCAGCAAAGTGGAGAGAATTGTTCATAAGCGAGCTATGGCCAAGTATGGACCCTCGAACCCTTTTCTACCCTTGGCAAATATGGGAAGAAATTGAGAAAGATAGGCATGCCTGGTTGTGGGAGGAAGCTTGTGCCAACCTGCACCCTAAAGTAAACAAGTGGGTCCGAATTAAAGTGTGTAATGCAAAACTGCAGTTCTGGAAGTGTGGCAGGACCTTGTTAATTAGTTCTGTGAGAGTAGTGGACAAAGCTTGCATTAAGCCCTGTGCCAAACTCATTTGTTGGCAGAGCTACGCCATCAACTTTAGCACACACTTTTTCTAATACAGGGCGATCGGGTGCATTTATGGCAATTTTCCCTTTTTACGGTAGCTTGTGCTAAATATTTGGCACAAGACCCATAAATGGTTACCCCAGATTGCCACACGCAAGACCAGAACAAGCTGGTCTAACCTGCAGAAATTGGTGCACAGGATCGAGAATCTCAATCACTGTCTGGAAGAACGCTGCGAGATGCTGTGAGTCCTATGCGTTATCCGTTTGGTGGCCTTTGTGAATCCAGCCCGTTATCTGTATAAAGGGCTCACCTCAGATCTGTTAGGGCTAGAAACGTATTTATTTTTATTTTTTTTATGAAAGCTTGGAGTCTGGTTGATATGATTGCAAAGTTGCAGGCATGTTAAAACACATCAGCTTTGCTGTCAAAGAGTTTAAAATGCATCAGTGTATTATTTATTTTCTGATTTTTGGTGTGCACTGTAGACAGAGAAAATAAATAAGACTGGTGGGATTGTGTTATTGAAAATGTCTGTATATGGTACAGTAGTGTCATTGCATACCAATTAGTGCAATAATCTTTATTTAGCAACCTGCCATCTTCCTGGGAAGCTTCAGCACATAGTGTTTGGGGTCCTGTTTTACGAGTCTTTTTATGTTCTTTAGGTTTGTGATGACTTCATGCATGAGAGATTTGCATGGTCGTCACAAAACTAAGGGTTTACACGTGTCACCATCATGTTTAATTTTAATACTTGGTTTTATTAAAAAACATTCTTACCTTGATCTCTGTATCCATCCTCCACATAATCCAGACTTACCCCCCCCCCAGCCCCCAGTTGTGACCACTTATCCACTGCTTCTTTTTGCGTTAAAAAGATGGGGGAATGACTCAGGGATGCTCTGGTTGGGGGGGTGGAAGAATACTTACCAGGTCATATTGTCAAGGACAAAATTGTGGACAAGATCGCACTGTCAGTAGCAGTTATTGCTTTACAGCGACAGGGCAATCACAGTGATACGAAAGTGTCACCAACCCCATCGCTCACCAGAAAGGAGGAAGTGGATGTAGCCACTGCCAATCAGGTGCTCAGTCAAGCTGCTTCCATAGTGGAGTGGCTAGAGCACCTGACCCTGCAGTGGATGGGGCTAAAGGGAGAGCAAGGTTCGATTTCCTACTAGGGGATACTTTACTTTTACTACTTTTTTTCTTGTTCCTATGTCCACACCCTCTCAGAGTTGATTATAATAGTTCCGGGGGACATGGGGGTGAAGCCCCTCACAAATCAAAAGGAAAACTTTCTGGCATTACTGCATGCTGTCTGAAGGCACGCAGTCTTGATGTGCACAGTTTCGTCCATGACATTATGACCCCGTGCCGGAGGAATGAGGGCAAATCTTAAAGGAGGGATATAGAAGGCAGCAAACCTCTGTGTCAGACAAGTAAGCAAAAGCAGGATGAAAAAGAGACTGCTATGGTTCTCACAAGACATGACCTGGAAGGTAAGGGCAAAAAAGTTAGCATTCAGGAGGTATAAGGAGACACAGAGAGAGGAAGATAGAGGGTGTATGGGGAGAAATAGATGGAGGCTGGGAAAGCAATTAGGAGTGCAAAGATGCACACAGAGGAGAAAATAACCCAAGCAGTGCAGAAAGAGGACAAGGTATTTTTCAGGTATGTAAGTGAAAAGTGAAAGACTAGTGGAGATATAGTAAGGCTTAGGATGGAAGGAGGGGAGTGCATGGAGGTGGACCAGGAAAAAGCAGACATCTTGAACATGTACTTTTTTTCAGTGTTAACAGAGGGTGGGGAAGGAGGGGGACCACCACAGATAAAGGCCAGCAGCACAGAAGGAACGAGGTAGGCACTAGTCCATTTATAGAGGAGAGGGTTCTGAGGGAACTCACAAATCTGAAAGTGGACAAGGCAATGTGGCCAGAAGGGGTGCATCCTAGGTTATTGAGGGAGCTCAGGGAACTGCTGACTGCACCTCTGACTTCGCAGTTCAACCACTCACTGGAGAAGGGAGTGGCTTCAGATAACTGGAGGAGGAAAGATGTAGTCCCACTTCACGAAACTGGAAACAAAGAGAAGGCTGGCAACTACAGACCAGTCAGCCTGACTTTGGTGGTGGGAAAAGTAAAGGAATCACTACTGAAGGCGAGGATTGTAGAATATCTGGAATCCAGTGGCATCCAGGATCTGCGGCAGCATGTACGCACTGGGGGGAGTTCATTTCAAACATATTTGATAGATTACTTTGACTGGGTGAACAGGGAAGTAGATCAGGGTGGACTGGTGGACATGGGTGGCCTACATGGATTTTGGTAATGCTTTCAACACTGTTCCACATAAGAGACTCAAAAACAAGCTGGGAAGCCTAGGAGTGGGTTCTAAGGTGGTAAACTGGATGAGAAATTGGTTGAGGGACAGGGGACAGAGGGTGTTGGTAAAGAGAGTTCACTCTGAGGAAGGGAAGGTTACAAATGGGGTGCCACAGGGATCAGTACTGGGACTGGTCCTCTTTAATGTCTGTATTAGTAACATGCAGAAGAGCTAGAAGGTTAGATATGCCTCTTTGCAGATAACACTAAAATTTGTAATAGGATAGAGACGCCAGTGTGTGTGGAAAAAATGAACAGTGATCTAGGAAAGTTAGAGGAGATGGTCAAGGGTGTGGCAGCTAGGTTTCAATATGAAGAAGTGCAAAATCATGCACTTGGGGCACAGAAACCCGGGGTGGAATACAAAATGTGTGTGTGTGGGGAATGTAGTATTAACCACCACCAAACAAAAAGGGAACATGGGAGTAATCATATCTGATGACCTTAAAATGTCCAGACAGTGTAACTAGAAAGTGGGGAGAGTTAGTGGGATGGTAGGGTGCATTGGGAGGGGTGTCACCAGCAAAATGAGAAAGGTGATGTGACTGCTGAATAGATCACTGGTGAGACCTCACCTAGAGTACTGTATCCAATTCTGGAGACCACATCTGTGAAAGGACACTGACAGGGTAGAGGTGGTGCAGAGGAGGCCAACTAAAATGGTGCAGGGTCTCCATCACAAGCCCGATGAGAAGAAACTGAAGGACCTCAATATGTACACTCAGGAGGAAAGGAGGGAGAGGGGATATGATTAAAACGTTCAAATACCTTATGGGTATAAAAAAAGTTCAAGAGGGAAGCATTTTGCAGAGAATAAGATGCTCAACAACAAGGGACATGCTATTAAGCTGGAGAGGGGAGATTCAGGGAAGATGTGAGGAAGTACTTCTTCACAGAAAGAGCGGTAGATGCCAGGAACAGCCTCCCAGTGGAGGTGGAGGGGACATAAATGGTAAAGGGCTAAAAGAATGCATAGGATAGGCATATGGGAACCTTAGAGGTAGGGAAAGGGTGGGTAACGCTGGAGATCAAGTAGGGTCTGCGGTGTTACAGTAGTAGGGTAAATGGACAGACTAGGTGGGCCAGGTGTTCCTTATCTGCTATCAATATCTAAGTTTCTATGTCTTAAATTTGATCTATTGATCCTGTCATTCCCACAATATTTTTCTCTCATCACACAGCTTCAAAATCAATAAAAATTCCCCTCTGTTTTCACAGTAGTAGTGTACTTAAAAGATAACTCTTTATTCAGTTCAGTTTCTGCTGATTTAATATTCATAAAGAATTAAGATCCCCAGATTTCTGGCTCATTTTTAGGATTCTCCTGTTATTGCTATGTACATCACAGGCATTTGGGCAAATCCACCTCCATCCCTTACAGGGAATTAAACCAGTTACCCTAAGTTCTGAGGACAGCAGAGGTAATCATTTATCTAAAGGGAATTTTTCACTAACAAGGAGGTTACCCAGCTTCTCTGCATATATCTGCTATCCCATAAATCTCCACTAGATGGCTATATTGATGTTCACTGTTCTTCAATGGGGGGTGAGATACTAAAAACAAAAAAAATCGAAAGGGACCTGAGAGTAATTATATCAGATGACCTAAAGGTGGACAGGCAATGTGAGAAGGCAGTAAGGAGGCTGGGGGGATACTGGGATGCTTTGGGAGAGGTATTGACAGTAGAAAACAGGAAGTTGTTATCCCTCTGTACAGACAGTTGGTGAGACCCCATCTGGAGTACTGCGTGCAGTTCTGGAGACCCCATCTCCACAAAAACATAGACAGAGTGGTGGCTGTTCAGAGGAGGGCAACCAAAATAGTGCAGGGTCTACACCAGAAGACATATGAAGAGAGACTAAAGCAGCTAAATATGTATACCCTCGAGGAAAGGAGGGAGGGGGGGACATGATAGAAACTTTCGAGTACCTCAGGGGAATTAATAAAGTCCAAAAGGGTAGCATCTTTCAGAAAAAGAGATGTGCAAGAACAAGGAGGCACAATTTTAAGATGGGGGGGCGGCTCAGAGGTAATGTTAGAAAGTATTTTTTCACAGAGAGAGTTGTGGATGCATGGAACAACCTTTCAGAAGAGCTTGTGGAGTCAAGAACAGTGGAAGAATTCAAGAACGCTTGGGACAGACATAAGGAAATTCTAGCGGGGGTAGGAGGAAGTAAGCTGTTGGTTGGCTAGGTTCTGCAGCTTATCCATCAGGTAGGGAAATGGGCAGACTAGGTGGGCCAAACGAACCTTATCTGTCGTCAAATTCTATGTTTCTATGTTTCAAGAATTTCCACATTTTTTTTTTAACTTTATTTATGCTCCTCACTTGGGCATCCTTCCAGGGTATGCACTTGACACCAGCCTCTACTCCCTTGACTGAACCCTAGTTAGTGGAGGAACTCCCCCGACCATCCTGGCAGACCTAACCCCCCGGATCACCCCCAGGCCTGTCCTCCCGCGATGGCCTATCTGAAATTAGGGATGTCCTATCTGGGTGGCGGGTGGGCTGTGGAATCCTCCAGACACAGGGCCGGCAGACGGGATGTGGGCTGTGTCCCTGGCATATCCTTCTCCACAAGTGAGACAGGGGGTTTCTGTTTTGTTGTGGTTCTGTCCCCTGCAGAGCATGGCTAGCAAGGCAACGTAGTGCCATGATTCTGCCCCCAAGGCATAGGCCACATCGCTGCGTTCGCAGCCCCCAGTTACCGCTAGAGGTCATTAGTGAGTGGATGCTTCCCTGAAACCCTCCCCAGGATGAGAGAGCAGTCCATCGGACACTCAATCTTGTCCCTCCCCTGCCGACCCCCGATGGCCTGAGCTCGCTCCTGAACCCAGGTCGCCTGTGTGGCACGAGGTGTGGTGTCCAGCCTCACCCCTCAGCACCACTGGGCCAGCTAGGAATTTACACATTTGATGGCTGTATTTATTTTGACTGCTCATCCATGTGTTTACCACTAGATGGCAGTGCTTTACACTGACTGCCTTTGTTCTCATATACAGCACTCATTTGGACTAAAATTCTGTTAAATATCCAGCCATTTTATTGTGTGATATTAAAGGCATCTGCATGATTTACAGAAACTTATCCATCACAACCATTTCCGCAGCAGCCAGTCATGATGTTATAAGTAGGGCATTATGCCGTCCACTATAAACTATGGAGCAGATGGATTCTCAGGGACCACAACTCTGCAGCCAGACAAAATGTTATTTGTGAAATGGTTTGAAATGCAATATTTTGGCAGGAAAAGTATGTTACTGAGTATTGCTGATGTCAGCAGTGATTCTGTAATCACAGTCCTCCTTTATTAATATAATAGAACTTGTGTTAAAAATGCAGATATTATAGCTTTCAAACATCCAGCTGTTGGAATAAACTTTTTTTTCTTTACAGATCAGCCTGGGTGCAGCAATTGCAATCCTGAGTGACAAATTTCAGTTTCCATCATTTCTACGGACAATGCCAAATGACAGATTTCAGTACCCTGTCATAGCCCGTTTGGTCACATATTTTGGTTGGACCTGGATAGGCATTATAGCTTCAGATAATGAATATGGCCTCCAGGGTAGTCAGAACCTGAGAAAAGCTCTTGGTCATAGTGATGCATGTGTTGCTTTCACAGCAATCATTTCAGTGAATACGTCCAAGAAGCAGTTGCTTCAGATCGTCATGGTAATCAAAAAGTCTACTGCGACTATTATTGTTGTCTATGCAACCAGGATGGAGCTATTTCCATTAATGGAGGAGATTGCCAAACAAAACATTACAGGGAAAGTCTGGTTGGCCACGATCAGTTGGATAATCTCTCCTATTTTCTCAAAGAAAGAATCATGGAAAACCCTTAATGGCACCTTTGGACTTGCTATCCATAGAGGGGTGATTCCTGGACTCACAGACTTCCTTCATGCACTGCACCCTTCCACATCTCTAGATGACATTTTTATCAGGTCATTCTGGGAGGAAGCATTTGGCTGCCATTGGCCAACTGATGATAATGGCCAAGAGGATAAGGATATGGACAGAACACGCACTCCTTGCACAGGTGCAGAAAACCTGGATTACTATGACCTGTCTAAATTTGATTTGTTTGACTATAGATATGCCTATAACAGCTATAAAGCAGTGTATGCAATTGCACATGGCTTACATGATCTGCTCTCCTGCAAATCCAGTAGTGGGCCTTTTACTAATAAAACTTGTGCAAGCATTGATGACCTAAAGCCATGGCAGGTAAGACATCACATATAGGAGAAGTCAGGGATCTTAGTTTAACATTTGTGTTCATTTCATAAATCGAGTCTATATAGCATGTGCAATAGTGTTGGGTGAAACTGTTCTGCCTAGTGGGATTCTGCAAAATTGTAACATTAATTCAACAGAATTTATTACACTGTCTCCTCCATTCTGCTACTTGCCAATGGATTAGGTTTTGATTCCACAGTTTAATTCATCCTCCTGCAGAAGTTTGAATCCTGCCAATGGAATTCATATTCCACCTTCCTTGAAGCATTCTGCAATTTGGAATCACACTTTTACAGAGTACTGTGTGAATTTAATTCCACACTGAGAAGTCTGCAGAATAGAATTACTGTTTCACTCTCCAATGAGAAATGTGTGAATCAGAATTCAGTAATCACACCCTCACTGATTTTTACTCTTTCCGAGAGGTTGCGAGAACCCTATAACACTGAAGAGAACTATCCAGAATGTTGCTAATAAAATGAAAACAGTTAAAAACAGTTCATAGTTTTAACTTTCATTCAGCAGAGGAATCCATCCATCCTAATACCAAATGGTTTCAAGTCGAGCTCACATTGTAAGTTAATGTATCTATTTATTTGTTGATGGTGTGGGTGCAATGGTCCCGAGGCTGTTTTCAGGCATGACCCAGGCCAACAAGATGACACAAACTATTAAACAGCACAAACACAAAACAGCAAACAATAAGGGCACATATGTGACAAGACTTATTAGCATGAAATGATACTGTCCATGAACCCCGACAGGGATTGAACAAGTCGGCAATCAGTAAATATAGACATACCAGTACAAAGGTGCAAATACCTCGGCAGGGTTTCAAGACCGACCTTGACAATGTTTTATTTATTTATTTAATATCTGGTAACTGGAAGAGGCATACTGAGCTGAGGCTCATTTCCAGGTGTAACCCAGGGAAAGAGGGATACAATAAGAACAACGGGGTCTATGTACTAATGTGGGGGGGGGTGTATGTGTGAATCCAGCCCACGCTGCTCTGAACCTGCACCCAGGTGGGCACATGCTGGCATGCACAATCGCTAGCTGCCAGAATGCACCACTGCCCCCCTGGCATGCAGCCATGTGGCACTGGAACATGGTGGTGTTGGGGTGGAATGCGGGCCACAGGTGGGCATCCAATAGGATGCATGTCCCAGTTCCCCTGTGTGGATCCTTTATGCGATGGGGCAGAGGAGTCTGGAATGGTGTGCAGCCAACCATGATCAGCCAAAGAGTGTTTGCCTGAACAGATACCCCTCCCTCCCAGATAGTACAGTGGGCTGTGGCAGCCCTGTGCGGTGGGGTCCTGTTGCCAGTGTGCCCTACCGTGATTCTTTGGTGGGGCATGTACTGACTTATGGCAGGGTCCCCCCTTGCATAGAATGCCTATGCTAGTACAGCACACAACTGTCATCGTGCAGGTGAATGGCACTGGGTGCACTCCCCTGGCATGGCCCCATCTTGCACCTGACATGGTGCCGCATGGTGACCAGAGGATCCAGCACATGGAGTGCCAGCATGCCCATGATGAATGCAGCAGGAGGTGCACACCTCACCCCTATGTGGCATTTAATCATTGCAATCAACCGCCTTGGGAATGCTCTTGAGCAGGTACAATATTTTAAGTATCTCATCATCACCATTGACAGCAACTTATCCTATGGGGTGCATGTTGACAACATTGCCAAAGCAGTCAATACTCACATCAGCCTCCTCTACAGACGCAGGAACTCCCTTACACCAGAAGCCTTAAGGTTGGCTGTACAGAGCTGTGTTAGCTCCATTATTGACTATGGATTGATAGTCTATGGATCTGCCACTGAAACTGCCCTCTGGCGCATTTCCACTGCTCTTAACAAGGCGTGTCGCGTCATCTCAGGAGCCCACCGTCTCACCCACTCTTGCGACCTCTATGCCCAAACTGGTTGGCTCCAGCTCAAAGTTTGTATCCATTAGCAAACATGTCTGATGGCCAGGAAAATAACCCTAGGCCTACTACCACCTGAATATCAAGGTCTTCTCAGCCTCTCTCTTAATACCCACCATACCCGTTGCTCTGAATCCCAGCTCTTTCTGGTCCATCATTGCCATACCTCCCAGGGACAAAGATCATTCGTCTATAGAGCCCCACTTTGGATGAATGCCCTCAACTGTGACATTTCCTCCAAATCCAGATTGGGCCCTTTTAAATCCCAAGCTACAGTGACTACTCTCTTCCACTCACTCCTGTGATTGTTTCTGCTAAACCCTTTTTGGCAATCTAAAACCCTAGCACTTAATTACTGTTAAATCTCCTTAGCACCAGCTCTGACATCCCCTCCCCCTGCTACCCTACCCAGTTCAGCTGTCCTTCCCTCTACCTAATGCCTCCCCCGTCTGTCCTGACAAGACCTGTTGGCTGATTTCACCTTACCTTACGATTTTATCAGTAACTGACAAAGCTTGTTTTGGCTGATTTTCAATTTACTGTCTGCATTCCTGTGCATGAAACTGCTTAGCGTTATTAGTTTCTGTTCTTTATTCATTGTGAATGTCAACTATTGCTTTCTTTTCTTATTTACAATTATTTTATCATACCCTGTTTAGTCTGTCAACCTGTTGATCTTTCTTTATGCATACTGTTTTGCCATACTTTTTGTTCTGTTAACCTGTTGTATTATGCTGCTGACTTGGAACCTTTGTAAAAGAGTTCTAAGCTCAATGGTACTTGTAATACGAGATCTAAATAAAAAAAGAAAATGCCTACACACTGCCCTAATGCAGCACATAGGCATTGGTGCATAAGCATAGACCCCAATAGGAAAAGACAAAAATCCTAACATGATAACAAAAGACAGAATGCAAAATGACACAAAAGAAGTGCAAAATTACAAATAATGAGCAGCTTTCAACATAGATTATAGGAGTCAGGAGGCTGATTATGGGATCTCAAGGAGGCTCGGTAGGTTGAGGCAGGGAGGCAAGGAAGGTAGAAGGGCAGGAGCAAGGGATAATGGGAGTGAATAGGAGCTGGCACCTGAGGACAGGGAGCAAGGAGGAAAGGTGACTGTCAGAGGAGAGTTGATTCCAGAGGAAAGAGAAGCGGTAGAAAAAAGCAGACTGTCCAGAAGTTGAGTTGGAATGATGAAGGGAGAAGAAGCCGGAGTCCCTGGAAATAACAATCATGTGCATATTTACGGGATAAAGCAATAAGTGGAAAGGTATACCAGCAGGATGTGTAAATCTAATCATGATGCTTACTGAATTCCATAAGCTGTTCCTATGTCTAGGGGCAGCAACAAAGAAGGCCTTTTGATTCATAGAGGTGACAGTTTACACAAAAACCAGGAGAAGATGTGAGGAGGACCGGAGGCTCCAGGTACCAGGCTTGGGTTTGAGGAGGAGTGATATCGGTGACAACACTTTCTCCCAGAGGGACTTGTCAACCAGGCTGCCTAGTAGGTTTTCATGGTGGGCTTGTGGAAAGAGACAGCCAAGGGCCTGGTAGAGGAAGCAATGATGAGTTCAATAAGGAGCCAGTAACGCAAACCTACAGATGCTGTTGCAAGTTTTGTTGAGCCTGGACAGGTTGAAAGATAAGGTTTGTGTATAAATGGTGGAGCAGTAGTCCAGAATAGGGAGTAGCATACCCTGGGCTACAGACAACCACACTGCTGGGTTCAAAATTTCTTTTAGTGAAAAGCTGACACCTAGGGCCCAATTTTCAGTACCAGTGCATCCACCACAAGGGACTTGCAGCAGAGTTTGATGCAAGCAGTAGCCATCAAACCTATGCCAGTACAATTGTTCCAGGCTGGATGGCTACAAGCCCTCTGCCACAAGTCCCTTGCGGTGATGCAACACAGGTCTGCTGGCTCCCCCCAATATAACATCGTGCCGGTGGGGGAGCTGGTTTACAGGACCTGAGCCACAGCTTTGGCCCAAGCTGCCGTAAATTGAGGGGACTGTTGTAACCTGTGTCAAGGGTTCTAAAATCAGGTGCAAATTGTGTCAAACCCTTGGATGCAGATGTGGCACACTTTGCAGGGATGCAGGGCCTGGTCGCAAGCCCTGTGTCCCTGTTTGAAAATCGGGCCCCTAGCTTCTAATTTACTTGTCTGTATTAGCTGGTGATACACCAAATTGTACAATGGGGTCTCTGAATCAGCTAACCTGATTGGACCACTGGGGTCTTTACCTGTGGGTAAATCCCAGCATAACCCATGGGTAAAGTGTAAGCCATCCCAGCTGACCACTGCACAACACAAATAATCACTACTTCACTACAGTGTCAGCTTCATCCCTGTGATTCCACAGCTCTCACAAAAAGCAGCTCCACAGGGTCAGCTCTGTCCCCACAATCTCCACAGCTCACGGTATTCACCGATGCTAAACCGTGACTTTAAAAATGAATGGCAGTTTTCAATTAATAGAGCCTGTGGAGATATATGTTAATTTACAGCCCTTTAGTAACCGTAGTTGCCACAGTAAAAAACACACTTCTTTGGACCTTAGTTGAAAATCATCCTGTCAGCCCTCCTAAGAGTATTACAACCGCAGCCACAGATCCTCAGAATTGTCAACCGCAAGCCCAAACATACTTTCCATTACAGAAAAACAGTCTGTGTTGTCTGACTGCTCATATCCAATCCCACCGGCATTGCTGATGAGATTGCTAGCTGCCACTTGAAGTACACAGCTTCTTCTTTCATAAATCTCCTGGTGTCCTCCACAAAGGATGCCAGAATCCTGATCTCTCAATGAAGGTAGCAATGGAGTCCAACTGTTACTTCTTCCCGACCGCAAAACCCAGTCACTCAGAACCACATGATGAATAACAACATCCCCTCAGAGTTTGCACCATTCTGTGACAGTTAATTAAGCAATTGTAACTCACACGCTGTCTTTACAAAAAAAAAATCAAGACTCACAGGCTCCATCTTAAACCAACATTGCAGCATTCTCTCTTGTAAACACTCTCTCAGTTGCAGGGGGACATTATTATACCCAACGACTGGGAACTATTTTTTTCTGGCACAATAATAAATTAAATAAAAAAATTATTTAAAGTAGCAAACAACTATATTCTTTCATTTTTTGTTAGAAAAAGTGAAGGGGGCGATAGTATTATAGCAATAAACCACTCCAGGGTGTGGGTTCTGCTGGGATTTACCCACTTCTGGTGTGGTTTACTCACTCAGCCTACAGTCTCGTGACCAAACTACACCAGGCATGGGTAAGTCCCAGCATAACCCACACCTTGTCATGGTTTATTGTTTAATTATACAACTGACATATAGTAGTGCCAGCTAGGATGCAACGCAGTAATGCCACAGTATAACACAAAGTACTGCAGTATAGTGCAGGGAAACAGTGTATAATTCAATGACAGTTAAGCCCTTTTGTCATGCAGTATCTTCTGACATGGTATTTACTGCGGTACCAAATTCAAAAATAGTGAATTCCAAAGATCAGCCATGCGCTGGATATAGGACCATTTATTTTTATTGAGCCCTATTCATGAATGACTACGTGCTGCGTATGTGCAGGGTGTCACAAACCCACTCAGCCGGTCAGGGCTTCTACTCCCAAAGTGCCAACCTCTGAGTGCAGTCTTGTGAACAGTGTAACAGACAAGTGTAACCCCCTTGTTACCCGGGGTTACTAGAATCCCAGTAAGACCTAGTGGTAGGCAGGGAAGGTAGCTTGTGAAACTCCAGTTAAATGGGTTTCACACTGTCTCACTCTGTTCTCAGTCTCAGCTGAGACTGAGGGATGACATCACCAATAGAACTATCGCAGCTGCATGAACCACACTGGAATCTGCAGCAAAGGGAGTTAGATAAAACATTGGGAGATTTTAAGTCAGAGTCTTCAGTTTGTCTTCAGTGAGTATGTGAGAAGTAGGGAGCTTGCTGTTAAAGCAGCTCAGTAAAGGCTCTAGGAGCCTCAGCCCTGACAGAGGGCTACTTTAATAGGGTGTGTGTCTCCACCTTAAAGAGAGACACAGAAGAGTACTGAAGTGGTGGAGACCACTGTTTTCGGGTCTCAGTGCCCCCTCCCTCCGGGGGGGATGAAAAGGATTCCCTGCAGATTCCTGGGGCAACCCCCTAGTTCTGCGTGTGGAGGAAAAGCTGCCTGTTTGTTCCAGTATTTATTTGGGAGAAAAGAAGATTTGTGAGTCGCCTGTGGGGCACCTGCAACGTAAGGGTGAGTGTCTGCTCTGGCTAAAAGGGCCTATGTTTTCATCCTGGGACTTGTGTGACAATGTGGGGATTGAACTACTAAATATTGGGAACCCTAGAGAAATGGGCTAAGCAAAGTAAAAGTAGTTTAAAGTCCAGAGTTTGTTTGGGATGCAAATAATATGTAGAGGTGATGTGACAGACATCTACCCTTAATCTACATTTAAAAGTTCAGTGCAGGAATTGTTCAGTTTCCTGAGAAATGGCCGGGTATGGGCTGTGGGAGCTGGAGGTGGGTGACTCCTCATCTTTAGTGACCAGGTCCACCTCTACGGATTTCTTCTGTGGATTTCTACTTTGCCTCAGGCACATGGCCAGTGATGGGGGACGTACCCAGATGTGGGATTGTAAGGAAAATTCTCTCTAAGAGTCACAGACTCTAGTGTGGTTTGGGGAGCCACAACAGGATAATTGGTTCTTTTCTCAAATGGACTGTGGATCAAGTGGCTGGCGGGGGAGCCGGGCCATTGAGGAAAACCCAAGTGTGTACAAGTCGGGCTGTGTACCCAAAGCTGTGTGCAAGTCTGGACTGTGTGCCTGGTGGGTTTAGAGCCTAAGGGCTGGAAATAGTGATAAAGTGTTCTGTTGTCTCTAATCTGCATTACCAGGAAATGTAGCACCATGGGGGTCCGTCTATGCTTTGTTTGTTCAGCTAGGATGTGAATAAAAGCCACACTGAAGAATCCCATTCCTGGTCCTGGACATTACAGTTATTGCTTCCTGTGTTCAGATTTACTTGGGTGACCCTGTTCAGAATAGCCAAACCTAGGTCCCCCTGTGCCGAGTAACCTCATCCTCCCCGAACCCAGGTCCCCACCAGGTACTGCTGTCAGCTTCAACAGCATGCCACCTGTCATTTTGGCAAAAAGACAGGGGTGAGTGGCTACAAAAATGGAGGCACCGTTTTGGATTTTGTTCTGGGAGGAAAGTGCTTGGGCAAAGGGGCTAGCATTTTGGCTATCTGGCAGTGGGTAGCCCAAAAAGCTGAAGGAATTTCCCTAGTGTGTTGCTGTGTGCTGTGGATCTTGAGCTGCTGTTTAAAATTGCCAACTGTTTATCAAGGAGCAGTAAAGCCAAAGAGGGTGCCCTTGTCCTGCATCAAAATTGTTTACAGTGTTTTGCCTGCTTGTTAAAATAAACTGTGGTAAAGAAAAGTGTGGAAGACTAGGGGTAGCAACAGAAAAATTGTGCCCTGGACATTTGAAATGCTTTTAAAATGAACTGTGGTAAAGTAAAGTGTGGAAGACCAGGGGTAGCAACAGGAAAATTGTGCACTGGACGTTGGAAATGCTTTCTGGAAGAAATGAGAGACTTGCAGGTGTAATAGGCTATGTTAAATGGCTGAAATGGGCTCCCGCCATGCAGTCAGTTAGAAAAAAAAAAGTTGCATTCTGCAGTTTAAATTTGCCTGCTCGACGATCGCCGTTAAGAGAAGAGCCCTCGCGAGGAAGAAGAGGCTCATTTGCATGGCGTCGTGTGTTTAGTCAGGTTGCAATCAGTCCCGCCCCTCAGCCAGCTCTACAGAGACCGCCCCAGCATTCGAGAGGGAGTGTGAGTGGAGTGCATTTACTCGCAGTGGAGGAGCGTCGCTGAGTGTTAAAATCACTGTAAACAGTTTAAAAATTGACTTTCTAGTTTAAAATCGGGCTCAACCCTCTAATCGATCATCGGAATTGCAAGTTTGGTGGTTGAAAAGATGATCGGTAGGACAGCCCGCCCGTTTCTGTTCTGAGGCCTCCAAGAACTTGCTGCAGGCCGTTTTTCCCCATCACAGCAAACTGCTACTGATAACAGTAAGTAACAACATGGAAACTGCTCAAACAGTGATTTTCAGCCCCATGCCATATAAATGTGTGTGCAGCAGTGTAGTCGCTTTGCAAGTAATGACTGTGTCAAGTCCTGCCAGCAAGTGCAAGTCTGTTAAGCCATTGACTGTGTGCATAGTAATGAATTTAGCCTCAGTTTAAAGTTTGCAGCCAGAGAGAGACTGTGGGTTGTAGCCAAAGTACAGCACTAGTAATACAGGCAATCCTGTGCTAAAAACCTGAAGCTTTAAGGGACTGTAGTAAAAGAAATGTTACCAGCATGTAAAAAGTCCGTGAAAAATCCTGTAAATGTGTTTAAAGCAAGAACAAAGCAAGTTGTGCAGTTTGAGCAAAAGTTATCAGTAGTTTGTGTAAATCGGGTGCGCAGTGGCTTGACCCAGAGTCTGAATGTTGATGCACAGGAGTGCTGCCGCCGCCATTACAGGGTGGGGTAGTAAAGTAAACACAGCAGCAGAGGAGCCATTTTAAAGCTACAGAGTGTGTTCATTTAAAGTGGGTCTTTCAGTTACAGTGAACTTTTGTTTATTTTTCTGCAGTTATGGCCTCAGGACCAGCTCGTTACCCAGATCATGCCCGGGTTGCAGTAACAGCAGCAGTAATTAGACTGAGGAATATTGAAAAGTGGTGCTATGGAGGGCAACTGCCTCCTCATGTGGCGATTCCTGGTTTTCCAGTGCTTGTATGTCAAATATGCTTGAGAGCTGGAAGGGACGTCTTCATGATTCCTCACTGTGCTGGATGCCTAGAAAGATATGACTTGTATAAAGTGCCTCAAATTCATTTGGCTCCCACATTGACAAAGGTTCAGGAATCTGCAGTTGGCAGTACACAGCACCAGGCGGAGCCTGTGGAGGAAGGCCCCTCAGGGGAGTGTGGCACAAAGCAAGAGGGTGCAGAGTTAGAGACAGAACCCGAAGTTGAAGTTTCGGATGCTGGATTCCAGAAGGAAAGTTTGGATAAAGCATAAATAGACCCCCCGGAGGTGGGGGCCTAGCCCAAGTCTCTTAGGTGAAGACGAGATGCAGGAGGCCTTTGAGTGGGAAGTGTCGACCTCCGCGCCCAGTGATGAGTAGATAGTCTCAGGAATGAGAACGACTGCTCACTCCTGGGCTCAGATTCTCAGTGAAGAGGAAGATGAGGGGGAACCTATGTGGCCTTGTGAAAAAGGAACGGATACACAGCCTCAAGATCTTGCCTCAGAGGAATGTATGGAAGAAAGTGGTGATGCCACTGCCCTGGCTTTACAGGAAGAAGAAGTCAGGGATCCGTTTCTACTTTCTTTAAGGAAGTGTAGCTGGCAGAACCAGGACTGGCCACCCCCAAGCCAGGCCAGCGGTCTCAGATTGACCAAAGCAAGTAAAGAGGAGAGACTGGTTCGTAGGAAGGCAAATGAGATCTATGGTATGACCATTCCTACCTTTCCTCGGAAAGTCTGGGAGGAGATTGAGAACTGCAGGAAATTCTGGATCTGGGATGAAGCCATGAAAAGTGTGCATCCTGGGGCCAACAAGCATGTAAAGAATAGACTGTTCCACGAAAAGTATACCCAGTGGAAGAGAGGCAGGACACAGTTTATAGACAGAATGAGAGTAATGGATGGAGAGGGACATGAAATCTCCCACTGTGTGAATTATGTGCACCCAGACAGGGTAATAATTCAAGCTCCTGACCCCGGTACTATTGGCCTCGGTGCAAGGACCTCCCAGCAAATGTGCCCATGCCTACAAAATGGAGAGCCGAGCAGTGGTAGTCAATACTGCCACACCAGACTGTGAAGTGCCTTTATTGATTCGCCAATATGGACATCCAGGACTCAGATGCCCCACATTCATCAGTCTACAGTGTACTGGCCTTTCCAGCAACCATCGGCTGGCCCACCAGATGACTTCAGATCCAGAGAGGACACCAGCCCAGCTGTATCCTGTTCATCGCCTGGTAATCGGATGACGTCGGACCAGCTGTTTTCTTTTTGTTCCTGTTCTAAGGTTCCATCTCCAGAGATGACATCAACCCAGCTGTTCCCAGATGTGCCCTCCTGTGGTTCCTGGAAGATGTCCGCCCAGCTGTATCAGAAGAAATGCTGCCAGGGAGAGTCTTCGTCAGAGGTGCAGGTCGGTGCATAATTTTTTGTACTACAAGTGGCTGGTAAGTCTGAACTTTTCTATTTTTATGACATTGCAGTACACACCCTACACTAATGGACTTCAAAATGTGTGAACTGTCCTCAAAGACTCTCCCCTTCGGGACTTTGGCCTAATAGAACTGTGCTTCACCAGGCTCTGGCCCAGGAGAGACTCTTGATTGGACTAGCCTTCGGGCATTGTGGTCACTAGTTGGGACTTTTAGGGCACTCCTTCCCCCCAAAATGTGTATTGTAAATAATGTTGTTGTTTTCTAATGTAAATACTGTTTTTCTACCTTTTTCTAAAAAAATCTTTTTGGGATTCTGCAGTGTTTTGATGGTAGGGGTTTAGGTAGACTGTGTATGCAGATTAGGAGAGTGTGAGTTGTCTTTCTTTTTCTTACAGGTGTTCCTGGGAAGACAGAAGAGAAGACAAGAAGAGGAGAAGAGGCTCATTGGAGTTCCTCATCAGTGCTTTAGTGTGAAGAAATTTAAAGTACTGTGTTGTTATTGTTGTTGTTACTGTATTAACCCTTTCCTTCCACAGGTGTGGTTGTTGGAGTAGGGAGGAGACAGTAAAATGTGGTATTTCAATGGTGTGTGGTTGCAGGTTGCCCAAGGTCGGGGAGGTCTCTGGGTTGTTTTTGTTTTGGGGGTATTAAGTTAGAAGGTAGATAGGTTTTTCCTAGAGGGCTAGGGGGGATAGACAGGCTGTGGCCCTGACCTGCAGTAGGGACTGCAGTGCTGATCTATCAGGGCTATGCTCTGGATGGTTCTACCAGAGCCACTAGGTGTCCATAGTAAGTGGATAGTGTAGAGGCTGACATGTCAGCTAAAGGCCTCTAGGCCCTTAGTGTTGTCTGCCTGTGCTTGCACATGGTAGGAGGAGGCTTGATCACCCCCCTCCGCAGGTAGCACAAAGGGTGGGATGGCCTAAGGCCGGGTAAATAATGACTGTGGACAGTCATTTTCCTGGTCAAGGGCGAGTGTAACCCCCTTGTTACCCGGGGTTACTAGAATCCCAGTAAGACCTAGTGGTAGGCAGGGGAGGCAGCTTGTGAAACTCCAGTTAAATGGGTTTCACACTGTCTCATTCTGTTCTCAGTCTCAGCTGAGACTGAGGGATGACATCACCAATAGAACTATCACAGCTGCATGAGCTACATTGAAATCTGCAGCAAAGGGAGTTAGATAGAACGGTGGGAGATTTTAAGTCAGAGTCTTCAGTGAGTGAGTGTGAAGTAGGGAGCTTGCTGTTAAAGCAGCTCAGTAAAGGCTCTAACAGCCTCAGCCCTGACAGAGGGCTACTTTTAAGTAATAGGGTGTGTGTCTCCACCTTAAAGAGAGACACAGAAGAGTACTGAAGTGGTGGAGACTGCTGTTTTTGGGTCTCAGTGCCCCTCCCTCTGGGGGGGGGATGAGAAGGATTCCCTGAAGATTCCTGGGGCAATCCCCTAGTTCTGCGTGTGGAGGAAAAGCTGCCTGTTCATTCCAGTATTTATTTGGGAGAAAAGAAGATTTGTGAGTCGCCTGTGGGGCACCTGCAACGTAAGGGTGATTGTCTGCTCTGGCTAAAAGGGCCTATGTTTTCACCCTGGGACTTGTGTGACAATGTGGGAATTGAACTACTAAATATTGGGAAGCCTAGAGAAATGGGCTAAACAAAGTAAAAGTTGTTTCAAGTCCAGAGTTTGTTTGGGATGCAAATAATATGTAGAGGTGATGTGACAGACATCTACCCTTAATCTACATTTAAAAGTTCAGTACAGGAATTGTTCAGTTTCCAGAGAAATGGCTGGGTATGGGCTGTGGGAGCTGGAGGTGGGTGGCTCCCCATCTTTAGTGACCAGGTCCACCTCTACGGATTTCTTCTGTGGATTTCTACTTTGCCTCAGGCACTTGGCCAGTGATGGGGGAAGTACCCAGATTTGGGATTGTAAGGAAAATTCTCTCTAAGAGTTGCAGACTTTAGTGCAGTTTGGGGAGCCACAACAGGATAATTGGTTCATTCGTCAAATGGACTGTGGATCAAGTGGCCGGCGGGGGAGCCGGGCCAGTGGGGAAAACCCAAGTGTGTTTAAGTCGGGCTGTGTACCCAAAGCTGCGTGCAAGTCCGGGCTGTGTGCCTGGTGGGTTTAGAGCCTGAGGGCTGGAAATAGTGATAAAGTGTTCTGTTGTCTCTAATCTGCATGACCAGGAAATGTAGCCCCATGGGGGTCCATCTATGCTTTGTTTTTCAGCTAGGATGTGAATAAAAGCCACACTGAAGAATCCCATTCCTGGTCCTGGACATTACAGCTATTGCTTCCTGTGTTCGGATTTACTTGGGTGCCCCTGTTCAGAGTAGCCAAACCTAGGTCCCCCTGTGCCGAATAACCTCATCCTCCCCGAACCCAGGTCCCCACCAAGTACTGCTGTCAGCTTCAACAGCATGCCACCTGTCATTTTGGCAAAAAGGCAGGGGTGAGGGGTTACACAAGGTAACCCTCTTGCCTGTTTTTGTGAGTTCGGATCAACCTTTGGTCTCAAGTTCTGGAGGGATTCAAACTGTGAACCTCTTGATGGCATACCCAGTGCACAGGCTCAGATATTTCTTTCTTTGGGGGGCCAGATATCTTTGCCTATGGGCACCTAACCAGGTATACAGAGATGAACCCTTAAAAACTTTAATAAAGACCTCAGATTTAAAATGCTTCTCTTTCCAGTTTGGTACCACCATTCAAGCTTATGTTTAGTATCTGCAATAACCATATACTTTTCTTACAGCTAAAAAGAAGTCAAAGACAGACGAAGTAAGTTCTAAAAAGAATTTTACTAAAATAGTTAAAAATATGTAAAACGCAAACAGAACTCATGCCACAAGACATACAAATCTTTAAAAAAAAAAAAGAACAAGGTTTAAACAGTGCAAATTACTACTTACAGTACTTAGATTTGAAGTTTTTCTAAATACTTGTTTACAAGTGCTCCAAAGATCTTTCCTTAGTCAGAGTCTAGGCAAAAGTGTGTAAGTAAAATAGAGTATTACTTAAACAACTGTATGGGACAAACCATTTTTGTGTGAGGTCAGTTAGCTCCTCCTCTGTCAGATTATGTATAAAAATATATATATCTTATACAAAAGTATTACATTCTGCAACTTCAGCATAATTCATGTCCTTCAAATTACACTTCTTTTGATCTCATAATAAGTTTTCTCCTTCCAGGACATGAAAGCATCTTTATGATTTCGCACTTCTATGTAATATAACCTGGGTTTTCCTTCCAATGTCATAAAATGGATATGTTATAGCAACTATGGTTGTAATTAACTCAGACAGACAGGATCCTTAATTAAGGCCTTACAGGTAACACATGGTCTCTAAAAACTGAGTGTGTGTGAACTCACATGCTGTCAGCATTTTTCTTTTGACTTTCATCTTTTAGCTAAAATCTGGGGGGGGGATGAGTGAGGTCATTCTAAGAGCATCAGATTTTTTAGCAGAGACAGTCAGTCATATGTTTTATATTTAAAAAAAATGATACAGCACTCAGAGCTGGCTGTCTACGTCACACTCCTCCCCACCTAGACTGAATTTGGGGGATCTATCCCCTACATAGAATGATCTTCCCAAATCAGTTCACTCCTCATAGACCCTATGAGTTCTGGTTCTTTGATCCAGCCCTATGCATACCTCTCAACCTCCTGCCTCATAAATCAGGGACAAGGCTTAAAAGAATCAGGGACAAAGGCCCCAAATCAGGGACACATTTTTAAAATTGGTGCTATCCACTCAGAAAACTGGCAGAATAAGGGACTTGGTGTGTAATACATTTTTTGAAAAACAAGAAGTCTGCAACTGTATTGTTTGCATAATTTTATTCTTACAATCATCACTGTTTAGTCAGGGGAACACAGATTTTAGGAGGGATAGAGTAGAATTTTGAGGTGAAATCAGGCACATCCCCGAAAATCAGGGAAACTTGAGAGGTATGACCCTATGTACAATTTTTAGATCATACCTTTGTAAAGTAAGACTCCATCTTAGTAATTTGCCATTGTTCTTTCCCATCTGCATCAGCCAAACCAGGGGGTTGTGGTCAGTCTGCACCACAAAATGCTGCCCATACAAGTATGGCTCTAATTTCTTTAGGGTCCACACTATGGCAAGACATTCATTTTCCACTGAGGAGTACGCTTGCTCCCTGGGAAGCAGCTTCCTGCTCAGGTACACTACTGGATGATCTGTCCCTTGGCTGGACGTCTGGCTCAGTACTGCCCCAATACCCACGTCTGAGGCATCCGTCTGAACTATAAATGTTTTGCTATAGACCGGACTTGTCAAAACAGGAGCACTGCACAGTGCCTCCTTCAGTCTGGTAAAGGCTTCCTCACATGCTGGGCCCCAGGCAATTTTCTTTGGCATCTTTTTCTTTGCCAGGTCAGATGGGGAGCAGCCAGGGCACTGTAATTGGGTACAAATTTCCTGTAGTACCCTGCTGTCCCTAGAAAGCTCCTGACCTGCTTCTGGGTTTCTGGTCTGGGCCACGCCTGGATCACCTCTATCTTTATTTGGTTAGGACAGAGCTGTCCCCGGCCTACCACATGCCCGAGATATGCCACTTCTCCCATGGCCACCTGGTACTTCTCGGCTTTGACAGTGAGCTCGGCCCTCTGTATCCTTCCCAGCACTTCCCTAAGGCGGGATAGGTGTTCCTCCCAGCTGGTACTAAAGATGGCAATGTCATCCAGGTACGCCATAGTGTACTCCTCAGCACCATTTAACACCTGGTTCACCAACCTTTGGAAAGTGGCCGAGGCGTTCTTCATTCTGAAAGGCATTACTTTAAACTCAAATAAGCCTATCAGAGTGATGAAGACCGACCTCTCCCTAGCTCTGTCTGTCAATTCTACCTGCCAATACCCCTTGGTCAGGTCAATAGTCTTAAGGTAGGTCGACCCTCCCAACTTGTCCAGGAGTTCATCCGTCCCGGTCATCGGGTGGGTGCTGGACTTTGTTACTGCATTCAGTCCACAATAGTCCACACAGAAATGAGCTGAGCCATCTGGCTTGGGCACAAGGACTACAGGTGAGGCCAGGGGCTGTGGGATCTCTGGATTACCCCTAAATCCAGCATCTTCTCCACTTCCCTCCTAATGTCCTTTTGGATAGCCTCTGACACCCGATATGCTGTTCACTGTATGGGCATCTGTGTCCCTGTCTCCACATCATGTGTCGCTGAGGGGGTTAGTCCAGGCTTGGCGCTAAACAAGGGGGCAAAGTCTGCTAAAACCTCCCTTACTTTCTGGACCTGGTCCAAGGCCAGCTGGGGAAACAATTTTACTGCCTCCACAGAGGACTCCTGCTTACTTTCTTCCAGCAAATCCAGAAGCGGTCTCCTTCGTCCGTCCCCTCCCCATGACTACACACTGCAAACACCATGTCAGCCCTATTTGCATATGGCTTCATCATGTTGACATGGTACATCCTTTCAGTCTGTTTTCTGTCAGGTAACTCCACAATGTAGTTCACATCATTTATCTTCCTAACCACTTTGTATGGTCCTGCCCACTCAGCTTGCAGCTTGTCTTTCTGGACCAGAATAAGGACCATGACTTCCTGACCCACCATGTATGAGTGAGCTCTGGCTCTGTGGTCATACCACACCTTTTGTTTCTGTTGAGCAGGTGCCAGGTTGCTCTGGGCTGTCCCCATAAGCTCCTTTAGCCTTTCCCTAAATCTAAGGAAGTAATCTACAATGGGAGTTCCCTGGGTGGTGTACTTGCCTTCCCAGTCCTCCTGGATCAAGTCTAGGGGCCCACATACCCAGCGTCCATATAAGAGTTCGAAGGGGGAAAATCCTGTTGACTCTTGGGGCACCTCCCTGTATGCAAACAACAGGTTGGGAAGGTATTTCTCCCAGTCCCTCCCATGCTGTTCAGCAAATATCCGGAGCACTGACTTTAGGATACCATTGAATCATTCCACAAGTCCATTGGCTTGTGGGTGACACGGTGTTGTGCATCTCTACACCATTCCACACTTCTCCCATAAACTTTTCATCAGGTCTGACATGAAGAAACCCCCTCGATTGGTAGTTACTTCCTGCAGAAACCCAACAAGGAAGAAAATCCCAAGTAAGGCATCTGCCACTTTTTCCGTCCTCAGTGAGGATAGGGCGACTGCCTCTGGGTACTGGGTGGCATAATCCAGCACAGTCAGGATGAATCTTTTCCCTGAGGAGCTGGGGGTATCTAAAGGCCCCACAATATCCATTCCCACCCTCTGGAATGGCTCCTCCACTATGGGCAATGGAATCAGGGTGGCTTGGGTTTTCTTGACCGCCTTCCCTATTTCTTGGCACCGGTGACAAGACCTGCAATACTCCTTCACCTGCTGGGTGAAGTTGGGCCAGTAGAAATTCTGGGCTAACTGTTGCATAGTGCGTATGATTCCCAGATGACCAGACAAGGGAATATCATGTGAAATTTTGAGCAACTGCTGACGATACCCCTGAGGAGCGACAAGCTGCCTGCCTAGCATCCCTCCCTCTGTCTGCACTGTCTGAGTATACATAAGTCCATTTTCCCAATAAACCTTATGTTTGCTGTCACCTCCCTGTGTGTTGTCCGAGTCTGCCCAAGCCCTCAGCTTCTCTAAACTAGGGTCACCCTTCTGAGCAGCTGCAAACCCCTCACACTGTCCCAAGGCATGGGACAGGTCCCCTTCAGTCATTAAACTAGGGTCCCTAGCACTAGTGTCAGGACACTCAGGATCACTGTCAATCCCAACCCTTGGACAATGGGTCACCCCTCCCTCTTTGGAGTAACCTTTCGTAGCTGTGTGGTCACTTGCTACTGGGGAAATTTCTACCCCCTTTTTATCAGTCTCCCCATCTGGAGACACAGGCTGGGTAACCAGCCTCTCAGTGGTTTCCACAGTGGCTTTTGTGGGGTTCAGGGAACTACAACTTTCCCTTGTCGCTTGGCTATGGGTAACTGCACATACCATCCCCTGTTGGAGATTGTTACCCAGGATCACATCCACTGCTAAAGTTTTGGCTACAGCCACCTGTTGCACAGTTCCCCCTGTTTCACCCCAGTCTAGGAGAACACTAGCCAGTGGCAAGGTTTTCTCTTCACCAGTGAACCCTTTGACAGTAACATATTTATTGGGTATAAGCTGACCAGGTTGTACCAGATCCCCTTTCACCAATGTCAGGGATGCCCCTGTGTCCCTTAACCCCTTCGCCTGTACCCCATTCACCATGACTGGCTGCATGTGTTCCCTCATGTTCACTGACATGCTTCCAGGGACACACAAACAATCCACTTCTTTTCTAGCACCCTGCTGTGTATTATTGTTCGCCTTTTTGGGACACTGTCTGGCAACATGCCCAGTCTCTTTACATAACCAACAGACATTTCTTACTTTAGAGAAATCTTTTCTTTGAAACCTAGGGCTAACTGGTTTCAGTGGAGGCAGTGAGGGTTTTTGCTGCCCTATAGGTGCGCTTTTCCCTTTCTGCACTGCCACACCCGCCCCATTCACTCTCAGAGCAGGTCTGTTCTTGGCATAGTGGTCAGAGAGTTCAGCAGCCTCTTGCACTGTTTTGGATCTCAGTCCTCTAGCCAGGTTTTTAGCTTGGCTGGAAGCCCAATAAAACTGTTCTAATAAAATCACATTTTCAATTTTGTCAACAGAGTTTGCTTCAATTCCTTCCCACCAATGTTTTTAAAATTGACGTTTCATGGCTAGCTCCTCGTAGCTCATATCAGGGCTTCTCCTGAGCTTACGGAATTTAGCTCTGTATGATTCAGCAGTTAAATCAAACTTTTTTAACAGTGCAGCTTTTAGCTTGTTGTAATCATTGCTGTCCTCATTGTCCATTTGACCCAATGCATCCCGAGCTTTCCCGGTATGTAGCAGGGATGGCTGGAAGCTCCAGAACTCTCTAGAAATTTTAGCCTGAATACAAACTTTTTCAAAAGAATTTAAAAAGGCATCCAAGTCCTCCCCTTCTTTAAACTCGGCTATTAATTTGGAGTTCAATTTGTAACCCAGTCCTGCAGTCCCAGTTAAACCCAAGTCATTTACCTGCTCTGGTGCTGCTGGTCGGAGTAATAGGTTCTCCAGTTTGTGTTGCCACTGGCACTCCTCTCTCTTCTCCTCTGCAGCTCTGTGTTCTCGCTCTGCCTCTCGGTCTGCCTCTGCATTCTCGCTCTACCTTCTCTTCTGCAGCTCACTGGTGCTCATGCTCTTCACAGTCTGCCTCCCTCTGTTCTCGCTCTGCCTCCAGTTCCATCCTGTGAAACTCAATTTACAGTTTGAGTACCTCTGTATTCAGGATACTGGTGACCATCCCCTGCTGCTGTGGCCCTTCATTGACAGTGGCCCTGCTGTCCTTTTCAGTCACGGTCAGTGACTCACTGCTCTAGGTGTCTGCTACTAGCAGGGCCTCTATGAGGTTCTGCTTTTTGGCTGCCACCTCGAACGGGACTCCCCTGTCCCCGCACAACTGCTTTAAGTAATTTACAGTGTGCCTGCTGTAGTCGGAAGCCATCTTCTTCTTCCCTAACTACGGCTACTCTGACTTGCAAGTACTTTAGAAAAAAAAATAAAATGGGTAGGAACTCGACTGTACGCCAAGTGATATATAGTTCTGTTTCCTTTTTAAAATAAAACTCTGCCTTTTTCTTTCTTTGTAAGAGAACTCACGGTCTCAGCTGACACAGAACAATAAAGCTTGTGATACCAAAATTATGCCACCGCTGCCAACCAATCTGTCACAAACCCACTCAGCAGGTCAGGCCCTCTACTCCCAAAGTGCCAACCTCTTAGCGCAGTCTTGTGAACAGTGTAACAGACAAGGTAACCCTCTTGTCTGTTTTTGTGAGTTCGGATCAACCTTTGGTCTCAAGTTCTGGAGGGATTCAAACTGTGAACCTCTTGCTAGCATACCCAATGCACAGGCTCAGATATTTCTGTCTTTGGGGGGCTAGATACCTTTGTCTACGGGCACCTAACCAGGTATACAGAGATGAACCCTTAAAAACTTTAATAAAGACCTCAGTTTTAAAACGCTTCTCTTTCCAGTTTGGTACCACCATTCAAGCTTATGTTTAGTATCTGCAATAACCATATACTTTTCTTACACCTAAAAAGAAGTCAAAGACAGACCAAGTAAGTTCTAAAAATAATTTTACTAAAATAGTTAAAAATATGTAAAATGCAAAATACAGAACTCTTATACCACAAGACATACAACTCTTTTTAAAAAAAAGAACAAGGTTTAAACAGTGCAAATTACTACTTACAGTACTTAGATTTGAAATCTTTCTAAATGCTTGTTTACAAGTGCTCCAAAGATCTTTCCTCAGTAAAAGCCTAGGTAAAAGTGTGTAAGTAAAACAGAGTATTACTTAAATAACTGTATGGGACAACCCATTTTGTGTGAGTTCAGTTAGCTCCTCCTCTGTCAGATTATGTATAAAAAATATATATCTTATAAAAAGTATTACATTCTGCAACTTCAGCTAATTCATGTCCTTCAAATTACACTTTTGATCTCATAATAAACTTCTCCTTCCAGGACATGAAAGCATCTTTATGATTTCAACTTCTATGTAATAACCTGGTTTTCCTTCTAACGTCATAAAATGGATATGTTATAGCAACTATGGTTGTAACTAACTCAGACAGACAGGATCCTTAATTAAGGCCTTACATGTAACACATGGTCTGTAAAACTGAGTGTGTGTGTGAACTCACTTGCTGTCAGCATTTTTCTTATGGCTTTCATCTTTTAGCTAAAATCTGGGGGATGGGTGAGGTATTCTAAGAGCATCAGATTTTTTAGCAGAGACAGTCAGTCATACATTTTATATTAAAAAAGGATACAGCACTCAGAGCTGGCTGTCTACGCCACACAGGGCACAGGCATGCCCATGACTGAATGCCATGCAGTGGGGTCCAGCGGACCCCTGCAGCATCTACAACAGGCATACTAGCACCTTCTAGCACCTTGCATACAGATCCACTGGCCTCATAGCTACATGCCACAGGCAGTCTGTGGGTGTGCTAGGGGCATGCCCACAGTCTGTGCCATTCACTAAAGTGCAGAGGTGGCAGGTGGTAGCATTGGATGCCAGGCTGAGGGGGCCCAAGTTATGCAACAGGGGACCAGTCTTAACTGTTGTGAGGCTCCCCCAATAGACACCTGCCAGTGGAGTTAGCTAAGGGACCCACACCACACTGCTGCCCCAACCCGTGGGGCTGCTGGAAAGTGCTGGGGCAGTCATTCAGTCAGTTGCCCATCAGACCCTGATTCCCAAAGTCTGGGCTGACCCAGGACCCCCCTGCATGTGAACAGCAGGGGATCCACTATGGGACCAAGGCCAGGCATCCCATTGGATGCCCGCCTGTGCCCCATGATCAACCCCCCTGCACAGTTGTGATCTACACCCATGCAGCAGTGCACCAGGCAGTGTGGCCATGGACTGGTGCAAAGGGAGTGCTTGCAGTCATAAATACTGCACACTTTGTACCTGTCTGGAGTCATGTAGCTACATGGGCATTATATGCACATATCACATGTGTAACCCACACTTTTGAGAATAGGGCCCATTGTGCATCTTGCCTAAACACCATAGTACTACTGTAGTGAAATACCATTAGGATGTCGATATTGGTGCTTCAAGAGTAAACAATGGGAGCATGACAGCAGAACTGTATTACAGCATAAAGCACATGAACAGGAAACTCTCACTATGAACAGAGGTCTCTTACTACATACATTCTGGTATAATATAATGGTCAGATGTCCCTGTGTATTGTATGTCATGAAACGAGTGCCCCAACTGAGTCCATGTTTTTAGGCACTGAAGTTCCACATCCTTTTCCTGTTTGCTTTTATAGATGTCTTCAAGTACAAGTACTGATATGTTTAGAAGTGAGGCTAGGTTGGGGTCAAGGGTAGGGTACTTCTTGAGAGAATATCTGTGTTCATGGCCCTCTGCAGGACAGCCAAGTTGATGGGGGTATTGGATTTACCAGGGCTCCTAACCCTGGTGTCTTGGGAGAATCTTCTATTCCCCCACTCAGTTCCAAGGCAGCATGGGGGTGACATTATTCCTTGCACATGCTAAGCATGTAAATATACCAATGTCCACCTCCACCTCTTCCTAAGCTGTCCCTCCTGCCTCACTAACACCTATGGTCACCCACGTGTCAGTGATGTGGTGGAGTGAGCTACTCTCCCTCCCAGAGGTGGAGACCATCCTCTGGGATGCTTGATCTTCCCTCCAGCCAGCCCCAATGATCCAGGATTGTTTCCGATCCTAGGTCGCCATTGTCACGGCAATACACTACCATTGTACTAACAGGCCATCCCCATGATCCAAGATTGTTTCCAATCCTGGGTCACCAGTGTCACAGCAATACACTACCATTGTACTTAATAGGCCAGCCCCATGATCCAAGATTGTTTCCAATCCTGGTTCGCCAGTGTCACAGCAATACACTACTGCTGTACTAATGGGCCAGCCCCAGGATCCAAGATTGTTTTCAATCCTGGGTCGCTAGTGTCACAGCAATACACTACCACTGTACTAATGGGCCAGCCTTCTGGGCAATTTTTACATTTAGTGAGGTGATCCACACTGTCTGATTTGCAGGTGTATGATCCATCAAATTATAGTGCTTCATTCTGAGCTGACCAGAAGGGGGTTTGAAAGCAAATATAGGGGCAGATTTATTTATTTATTTATTTGAATATTCAGAGACAACCTTTGAGTTAGAACTTTACAAGTGTTCCACATCATACACTGAACACAGGTTACAGAAACTGGGATTACGCAACAGAAACAGGAGTAAACAGCAGAAACATCACATTGTCAATTATAGTAAAAAACATGCTATCTTTTCAATTACAGGCAAGTGCTTTTGACTGCAGTATGTATATCAGGCAGGACATGCTGCAGGCATTAGGCACTGCTAGAGTTGGCATTGTCTTGCTATCCTACGAGGAGGGAGGAAGGGGTAGAGAAATGGATGAATGGTGAGAGAACATGGAAAACCAAGTGTAGTGGGACAGAGGGTAGGTAGGGGTTAGAGGAGAAAGCAGGGAGAGAGATGTGAGGGTGAGAAAGGGGGAGAGAAAGCTGAGTTGTCTTTTAGTGTCGTTTGCTGTTTGAGTTTTGCTTCTTGTGGTTTCTTTCCTCCGGTTGATTGGAGTTTGTTTCAGTGCAGTATAATATGTCAACAGGCTTGTATGTTTATAGTCTTTAACTGGTGGGTCAGGGAATATCCTCCTTAGTGTACTGGCTTATTTGAGCATGGAATATAGTTCATATGTAAAGTTCTGGAGGGGTAATAGTATCAGACTATAAGTAACAATAAGAGACATATTGTCAGGTATGTTTTTCTTTGTATTGTAGTACAATTTTTCATGGTATTTTTCTGTACATTCCATGCCAGTTGTTATGGTCCTGATTAAATGCTTATCTTCTTATAACCTAATAGTCATATCGTAAGCTAATACTAAAAGTCTGTTTCCAGAACTGTTCAAGGTTGGCTGTATCCTGTGAAAATCTCTGAATCCTATGTTTTAAGTAGACTTTTGGGGTCTCTAGCTGAATGCCAGGGTAGGAAAGGAGAGAACTCTAATAAATGAGTGAAATATTTCCCTCCACCTTTGACAGTTGTTGTATAGATTTCCCTGCTCCACAGTGTCATTACATATGAAGCAATGCTCAGTAATAGGTTCTGTTACAGCTGTAGATATCTTGATGCTAGTATCTCAATCCCTCTGGTCTTAGCTAGTTATATCAGTAGGCATTTATGGTTTAAAATGTAGTTAAAAGAGGGAGAACAGCTACCAGATACCTTAAAGCAATGAGGTGATTTAATTGAGAACATTGAATTCAGTTCATAAATTCAGGGGTCTGTAGAAGTAGGTAGAAGTAAGTGTTTTGGTTCAGTGTTTCTGAGGTTGTTCTTTACTTAGTGAAGCTTTTATTTGCCAGGGAAGTAATCTAACTGGGAGAATAGTTGCAGTCATTTGTAACTAGAGTGGTTAATTAAACTTTGTGAAATAGGTGTCTGATAAGGGGAGGTGCTAAAGGAGGCTTGAGGGGACTGTGGATTAAAAACAGGGAACCAGGGACTAATTGAGCTGATTGTTTTTCTCAGTCCAAGGGTAATCCCGCCCACCCACCCTCCCCTCTCCCCCACTCACCCACCCATCCCAGGGTTCATCCTCCTTTCATAGGGAATGGGTCTGACATATAGTACATCTTCCTGCTTCCTACCAGGAAGTACTAGTCCAAAGAACAGGAGGAGGGGGAAGAGAAAGCAAAAGAGGAAGAGAAAAGACAAAACAACAAAAGCTTAAGCAAATCAAACTAAGAGGCTAACAATAGCAGCAGGAGGGTTTAAACAGTATTAAGAGGAATACAGACAGATTAAAAGGAGATGATGCAGGGAGTGGTGTAGTGCACTGGGTGCAGAGCAGCAGTCTTCAGGAGAATGTTCTGTGTACTACAGTGCTGCCCCCATGCAGGGCACCTCTCTGGGCTGTGAGCAGATGTGTGCCAGTCTTCTGGCTGACTGACAGGAGTACTGGTGACCTTCATTCCTACCACTGCCACCATATCACCAGCCATTGCCACAACTGCCCTGGCAGATGGCAGGATGGACTACAGTGGGATTATGGAGGTTCAGGGAGGGAGGGAGGGAGCAGAGACACATCCCCATTTGCTCAGCTAGCTAAGAATACCTACACTTGGCAGAGCAGGAGAGTCTTTGAAGGGAACCAAGGTTGTGACCAGTGAGGATGTGAGGGTCCTCCAGAAGGGAGACCCAGTGGGGGGAGGAAGAAAAGGATCACAGGGGAAGAAGAAGTGACTCCTGATGGGGGACTCAACTGTACAGGGAATGGATCTGGGCAAAGATAGTAGGGAGGAAAGGGTGGTTAAGTGCCTCCCAGGAGGCACAGCTCAGAGGGAGGGGAAGCAGATCCAGAAGATAGCTAAGGCAGTGGCAAGGGGAGGGGGGTGGAGGTCATTGTCCACCTGAGAATAAATGACTCATCAAGGACAGGACAAGCATGGAGCAGGTGCCAGAGGATTTCAAAGAGCTGGGAGGGCAGCTGGGGAAGATAACAAGCTCCATGACATTTTCCAAGGTGCTACCAGTCCACAACAGGGGGAGGATGGGAATCTCCATATCAGAAGCTTCAACATACAGTAGAAGGGCTGGTGCAGTGAGAAAGGGTATGGCTTCATTGGGGACTGGGGACCTACCTGAAAAGATGTGGCCCTGTACTCAAGTAATGGGCCACATCTGTCCAGGAAGGGGAAAGCAGTCCTAAATGAATGTTTTAATTTCTTCCTTGCTGAGTGTTTTAACTAGCCGGGGGAGGGGTGGAAACTGGTACAGGGAGACTCTGAAGCCCAGCCCCACAAGAAAAAAAAAGCCAGAATTGAGAAGCAGGAAGGCAAAATGTGGACAGTATCACCTAAGTCAAACAAAGAAGGAAAGGCAGATGAAGGAAGGCTGCACAAAAGATAAAATGGATGAGGAAAGAAAGCAGCGGAGCAAAGACGTAAGTAAAGAGCAGATAGGCAACAAAACGTGGAAGGCTCATGGTTACAAATGCTCACAGCCAGGGAATAAAATCCCAGACCTGAAAGCATTGGTGGTAGAGGCAGACTTGGACATGGTAACAATAGTAGAAACCTGGTACACCACAAATCTTGACTGGGATGTTAATGTACCTGGATATGCTCTGTTAAGGATGGACGGGGATAGAAAAGAGGAGAGGGGTGGCCAAGTGTGTTAGGGAGGTGTGACAGGGTAAACACAACACCAGGGAACAAGGGGTTGGATGAGACTGAAGAAATGTAGATACGGCAGCAGGCAAAGGGGGGGGTGCTACCACAGGTGTGGCCAATTAGACAGAGACTGCAAAAAGGCAGAGGAATTCAGCAAGAGAGAGAGAAGCTGGAAACTGCTGCCCTGTGAGAGAGAAACCAGAGTTGAAAACCAAAGAGAATATTTAGGTCATAGGGAGAGTCTTTGGGGAAAAACAGCTGAAGCCTGCTCCTGAGAATCGTCCAGACCATGCCTGGAGCAGAGGATCCTGATGGAAAGGACTAGTTTAGCCAGCTGGGCCAATAACAGTGAGTAGAATACACTGCTGCTAACTGCCTGAAGATGAGGCTAAAGAGGAAACTGTTTGTACTTCATTTAAGATTGTATCTTGAACAAACTACTGGCCCGCATAGGTGGTACAAAGATTCCTTTGTCAAGTCAGCCTGAAATAACTTTTTTATGTTAAACTTTGTTACTTGACCAGGCTGAGTAAGTTGAACTGACTGATTATGATTTTCCGGAGTAATAACTAACATTTGAAGCAATAAAAGTGCATTGTGTTCTGTGCACCTGAAACACAGCATGTTGCCTTTCCATATACCATAGGCCAGCTTGTCACAGGAGGGTATAAAGGCATTGGAGGTACTGGGTAGGCTGGAGGAGGCCGAGGCACTGTGAGTCACCCTTCAGCCAGACAATGGCACAGCAATCTGAGCAGGTGCGAACTACATGCCTCCAGCACAGGGAGAGGAGTTGGATAGGGACCTAGGGGATCAAATTCACACAATGGCAGCAAAAGGTGAGGTATTACTGCTGTGCAATTTCAATATCCCAGATGTGGACTAGGGGCCATCCCAGCAGCTGCTTCCAACCAGAAGCAGAGACATCCTGGATTCCCTACGGGCAGGCCTAAGACAGCTAGTGATTGATCCAACCAGAGAAGGGGTGATTCTGGACCTAGTACTGACCAATGGGAATAAAATCGCAAACGTCCAAGTAGAAGGTCAACTGGGGTCCAGCAACCATCACATATTGTGGTTTAGCATGGAGACTGAGACACAGTCTAGTCACACAAAGGCAAAGGTCTTAGATTTAGGAGGGCTTTTAGCAAAAAATGGGAGTTGTATCAAAGATGCATTGGTGAGAAGGAAGACAGGAGGGGAGTTGAGGAGCAGGGAACAACTAAAAGAGCCACAGAGGAGGTGACAAGACAATGCATCAGGTGAGTAAATAAAGGCAAGAGAAGATGGAAACTGCTGTGGTTCTCGAGAGAGGTTGCAGACAAGGTAAGTAATAAAAGGGCAGGTTTCAGGAAATATAAGGAGACACAAAGGGAGGAGGAGAGGGAGGTATACCTAAGGAATCTAAAGGAAGCAGGGAAGGCTGTTAGCAGAGCAAAGGTGCAGACTGAAAAAAGATTAGAGCAGACAGTAAAGAAAGGAGACAAGGCATTCTATAGGTACATTAGTAAAAGAAGAAAGACCTCGGGGGGGAGGGATTGTAAGGCTCAAAGGGGATACAGAGGAGTGTAAGGAGGGAGATATGAAAAAGGCAGAAATATTGAGCAAATACTTCTGTTCAGTATTCACTAATGAGGGTAAAGTTCAGGGACCACAGCTGGATAACAAGCATGAAGGAGGGAGGTAAACACAAGTCCATTCACAGTGGAGAGAGTCCTGGAGAAGCTCACAAACCTGAAGGTGGGCAGAGCAATAGGCCTGATGGCATACACCTGAGGATATTAAAAGAGCTGTAAAGAGAGCTAGCGGTGCCTGGCCGGACTGTTCACAGAGTCACTCAATACAGGAATGGTTCCAGAGGACTGAAGAGGGCATGTAGCCCCCACACAAAAGTGGCAGTAGAGAGGAGGCAGGGAACTGTAGGCCAGTCAGCCTCACCTCAGTAATGGGTAAAATCAGGAAGGCACTGCATAAAGAAAGAATAGTGGCACACTTGGAATCTGATACATTTTTTTTCACTGGGTGACAAGGGAAGTAAATTGGAGGAGGGACAGTAGATGACACCTATCTCGATTTCAGCAAAGCCTTTGACACCATGCCACATAAAAGGCTAGTCAACAAAATGAGTAGGCTGGGTATGGGGCATAAGGTGGTAAATTGGGTAAGGAGCTGGCTAACAGACAGGAAGCAGAGGGTGGTGGTAAATGAGATCCAATCAGGGCATGGGGGTGACCAGTGAGATGCCTCAGGGAACAGTCCTTGGGCCAGTCCTGTTTAATGTCTTCATTAGGGACATTGTGGTAGGACTGGAGGGAAGGGTATGCCTGTTTGCAGATGACACCAAGATCTGCAACAGGGTGGATACTTCAGATGGGATGGAGAAAATGAGGAGGGATCTGGAGAAGCTTGAAAAATGGTCTGAAGTGTGGCAACTAAGGTTCAATTCCAAGAAGTGCAAAATAATGCACCTGGGAAGAGGGAACCCTGGGGAGAGCTACAGGATGGGGGGGAGTTGCTGGCTATCACCAAGGAAGAACAGGACCTGGGGGTTATCATTTCTGATGACCTAAAGGTGTCTAAGCAGAGTACAAAGGCTGCATGGAAGGCCAGTGGCATGCTGGGGTGCATTGGCAGAGAAATCACTAGCAGAAGGTGGGAGGTGGTAATGCCATTGTACAAAATGCTAGCGAGGCCTCACTTAGAGTACTGTGTGCAGTTCTGGAGGCCACACCTTCATAAGGACATTAACATGGTGGAGGACAGACGGGTGACTAAGATGGTACAGGGCTTGCACCAGAAAACATAGGAAAGAATATAGGACCTCAAAATGTACTCACTGGAGTAGAGGAGGGATCAGGGGGACATGATAGAAAGGGCATTAACAAGGTGCAAAGGGGAGACATCTTCCAATATAAAAGATGTACAAGAACAAGGGGACATGCTATGAAATTAGAAGGTGGCAGGCTGAGGGGTAAATGTAAGTTTTTCTTCACAGAGAGTGTGGTGGACATGTGGAATAAACTGCCACAGGAGGTGGTGGGGGTGAACACAGTAGAGGGTTTTAAAAATGCATGGGACAGGCATAAGGGTACCTTAGAGGTGGGAAGGAGCGGTGAAAATCCATTGACCAGGTAGGGTCAGAGGCCACAAACTAGTGTAGGGCTTTCAGGCAGACTGGATAGGCCTGGTGGTCCTTATCTGCTGACAATTTCTATGTTTCTATGTATCTATTTGATAAGAGTAACACTGTTAACTGGAGTTACTGAGAGTTAACGATTGACATGTCATGCCATGGCACAACCTATCACTGAGCACCCCTCTAGCATTGTTGACTGGAGTAACTGATTGACATGATTGTTCACTTGGGAGCTTAAGCAACAGGTTGGTAGAAAAGAGGCCAGGAGTTATATTTTGTTTTAAACTGAAATATTTGAATAGTTGTAAGTGAAATTAGTTCTATGTGTTAAAAATTATTACCTTGAATTTGAACTGATACTTGGGCTGTGATATTGTAGGTTTGGGGATAGATGTTTGGCAGGGAAAATTAGAAGGTAATTTAAATGTGTTGTTTGCCTGGTGTTTGGAGGAGGGGACATTAGCTGCAATTAACTTTGTCTTTAAACAGGAATTACTGTGGCTTTCATTGTTCACTTGGGAGCTTAAGCAACAGGTTGGTAGAAAAGAGGCCAGGAGTTATATTTTGTTTTAAACTGAAATATTTGAATAGTTGTAAGTGAAATTAGTTCTATGTGTTAAAATTATTACCTTGAATTTGAACTGATACTTGGGCTGTGATATTGTAGGTTTGGGGATAGATGTTTGGCAGGAAAATTAGAAGGTAATTTAAATGTGTTGTTTGCCTGGTGTTTGGAGGAGGGACATTAGCTGCAATTAACTTGTCTTTAAACAGGAATTACTGTGGCTTTCATTGTTCACTTGGGAGCTTAAGCAACAGGTTGGTAGAAAAGAGGCCAGGAGTTATATTTTGTTTTAAACTGAAATATCTGAATAGTTGTAAGTGAAATTAGTTCTATGTGTTAAAATTATTAGCCTTGAATTTGAACTGATACTTGGGCTGTGATATTGTAGGTTTGGGGATAGATGTTTGGCAGGGAAATTAGAAGGTAATTTAAAAGTGTTGTTTGCCTGGTGTTTGGAGGAGGGGACATTAGCTGCAATTAACTTGTCTTTAAACAGGAATTACTGTGGCTTTCATTGTTCACTTGGGAGCTTAAGCAACAGGTTGGTAGAAAAGAGGCCAGGAGTTATATTTGTTTTAAACTGAAATATTTGAATAGTTGTAAGTGAAATTAGTTCTATGTGTTAAAAATTATTACCTTGAATTTGAACTGATACTTGGGCTGTGATATTGTAGGTTTGGGGATAGATGTTTGGCAGGGAAAATTAGAAGGTAATTTAAATGTGTTGTTTGCCTGGTGTTTGGAGGAGGGGACATTAGCTGCAATTAACTTGTCTTTAAACAGGAATTACTGTGGCTTTCATTGTTCACTTAAGAGCTTAAGCAACAGGTTGGTAGAAAAGAGGCCAGGAGTTATATTTTGTTTTAAACTGAAATACTTGAATAGTTGTAAGTGAAATTAGTTCTATGTGTTAAAAATTATTACCTTGAATTTGAACTGATACTTGGCTGTGATATTGTAGGTTTGGGGATAGATGTTTGCATGGAAAATTAGAAGGTAATTTAAATGTGTTGTTTGCCTGGTGTTTGGAGGAGGGACATTAGCTGCAATTAACTTGTCTTTAAACAGGAATTACTGTGGCTTTCATTGTTCACTTGGGAGCTTAAGCAACAGGTTGGAGAAAGAGGCCAGGAGTTATATTTTGTTTTAAACTGAAATATTTGAATAGTTGTAAGTGAAATTAGTTCTATGTGTTAAAAATTATTACCTTGAATTTGAACTGATACTTGGGCTGTGATATTGTAGGTTTGGGGATAGATGTTTGGCAGGAAAATTAGAAGGTAATTTAAATGTGTTGCTTGCCTGGGTTTGGAGGAGGGACATTAGCTGCAATTAACTTGTCTTTAAACAGGAATTACTGTGGCTTTCATTGTTCACTTGGGAGCTTAAGCAACAGGCTGGTAGAAAAGAGGCCAGGAGTTATATCTTGTTTTAAACTGAAATATTTGAATAGTTGTAAGTGAAATTAGTTCTATGTGTTAAAAATTATCACCTTGAATTTGAACTGATACTTGGGCTGTGATATTGTAGGTTTGGGGATAGATGTTTGGCAGGGAAAATTAGAAGGTAATTTAAATGTGTTGTTTGCCTGGTGTTTGGAGTGAGGGACATTAGCTGCAATTAACTTTCTTTAAACAGGAATTACTGTGGCTTTCATTGTTCACTTGGGAGCTTAAGCAACAGGTTGGTAGAAAAGAGGCCAGGAGTTATATTTTGTTTTAAACTGAAATATTTGAATAGTTGTAAGTGAAATTAGTTCTATGTGTTAAAAATTATTACCTTGAATTTGAACTGATACTTGGGCTGTGATATTGTAGGTTTGGGGATAGATGTTTGGCAGGAAAATTAGAAGGTAATTTAAATGTGTTGTTTGCCTGGTGTTTGGAGGAGGGGACATTAGCTGCAATTAACTTGTCTTTAAACAGGAATTACTGTGGCTTTCATTGTTCACTTGGGAGCTTAAGCAACAGGTTGGTAGAAAAGAGGCCAGGAGTTATATTTTGTTTTAAACTGAAATATTTGAATAGTTGTAAGTGAAATTAGTTCTATGTGTTAAAAATGATTACCTTGAATTTGAACTGATACTTGGGCTGTGATATTGTAGGTTTGGGGATAGATGTTTGGCAGGGAAAATTAGAAGGTAATTTAAATGTGTTGTTTGCCTGGTGTTTGGAGGAGTGGACATTAGCTGCAATTAACTTGTCTTTAAACAGGAATTACTGTGGCTTTCATTGTTCACTTAAGAGCTTAAGCAACAGGTTGGTAGAAAAGAGGCCAGGAGTTATATTTTGTTTTAAACTGAAATACTTGAATAGTTGTAAGTGAAATTAGTTCTATGTGTTAAAAATTATTACCTTGAATTTGAACTGATACTTGGGCTGTGATATTGTAGGTTTGGGGATAGATGTTTGGCAGGGAAAATTAGAAGGTAATTTAAATGTGTTGTTTGCCTGGTGTTTGGTAAGAGCCTCCCACCCACCCTGTTTTGTAGGCTTTCTTAAATACTGAAAAGCCACTGGGGTTGGGATTGAAGGGCTGAGTATTTCTGTTTGGGACTGAAATTTGAAGCAACAGGAGTTGGTGGGCCTGTGACATCATACGGTACCTGGTGTCTGCTTACACACACTGTTAGTGGGACTGAACACATACTGGACTGTATGTGTTTGTGAGACTTGGGAACTTTGTTGGTGGGATTGAAATTGGGTTTGTAAATAACTACAGTCAGTATAGAGAGAAACTGTACTCCAGGGGAAAGGGACTGAGAAAAGGGGGTGTGCTATTATAAACAGAGGGGGATAATCAGGGTGGCCATATTCCACCATGGCAGGCATCTTCGGAAGGGTTGTAGGCTGCACAGGCTGTGGGATGGCAATAATTCTAAATTGGGCCTGGAGAGAGGGAGGCTGCCCACTCTGTAGACAGCTATCTTGTATCAGGAGTGAGGTATATTGGTTAAGGAGTAAGCTGTGGGAGCTGGGGGTGTCCAAGGATAAGGGGTGTGGATATGGGCAGCAGAAGGGTGGGGCTGAGGGGAGGCTGGGGCAACGCTCTGAAATTACAGGACATTATGCTACAGCAAGCAGAAGGGGGGATATTAGGGACAGAGGACCCTTAGATAGGGAAGTTGATGCTAAGGGGAAAGCGTACAGGGTGAAAATTCTGAATTCAAGGAGACTGGAGGGGGAAGAGTCAGGAGGGGCTGTTGTGCGGAAGCCTAAAACAGCAGACTGTGGGAAGGGAGCTCCTAAGGTGAACAGTGCAAGAGAGGAAGAAGAGGGTCAGTTTAGAGATGCAGTCAGGGAAACTCGGGTTACTTGATGGAGGCTGACATAGAGTGTCACAATAAATTGAGATACTAAGCATCCTAGAGGGGAGGAAGGGGTTGGTGGAAATGAGGAAACTTTATAGAGGCCGGGGAGGGAGTCAGATACCCATAGGGCATCACAGAACAGCTATGGAAAGGATAGACATAGTCCCAGAGGGAGAAGGGGAACACATATGTTAAGCAAATGGGGAGATGCAACATATTCCAGACATGAGGGAGGAGAGCATGATTGGAGAGAAACTGGGAGACAAGGAGGTGGAGAGGAGCCCCTTCAGCAGGAAGGTCAGTACCAAGGATGGGGCCCTAGCTAAAGGGGACCCACAGAGAGCCTCTGGAGACAGGGGTACTATTACAGGGGGATGGGGAAGGGGGGAAGGGAAACCATCAGGGCCAGGATAAATGGTTCAGATAAGAGAGGTTAAAGGGACACCTATTCAGAAGGGGTTTGAGTTAAGGGCAAAATAGCAAGGGAGGCAGAAAGGGAGGGTGACAGGGGTCTCTAATAAGGCAGGAAGACTCCCATGAAATTGCGATCATGAATAAAGTGGGAGGGGGGCTGAGAGGGCATAGTGAGGTAACCATAAGGATGATGGCGGTGTTAAGGTTCTGTTACTGGGAGACTCGATGATTAAGGGCATCCATTGGGAGGGACAGGGGATGGATGCCATAGCCAGGTGAAGGTAGTGAGTATCTCTGGGCTGACAGTGAACAGAGCAAAGTCTGTGGTGTATGAAATGGTTAGGGATTGTGGAGGGAAACCGGATTTCTGGCATTTGGGAACTAATGATCTAGAGGAAATAGCATTATGGAAATCAAGCAAGGTTCCAAGAACTTGCCAGAGTCTGTCGGGATAATGGATGCAACATTTCCTTTCAGAGATATTGCCAGTACCAAAGGCCTCAGTGGAGAAAAAATGAGCTCACAGAGGTTAATAAATGGCTCAGGAAGTGGGGTGAAGAGAATGGGTTGGGGGTGTTAGGGAACTGGAATGGAGTTTGGGAGGATAAGGGACTATATGCCAAGGACAGGTTTCATCTTGCCCCATTAGGGAAGGAAGTCCTTAAACAGGGATGGCTGACTCACATACAAGAAAGGTGGGGTTTAAACTTGTAAGGGGGAAGGGATAAGGAGGGGCTGACTAGAGCCCTCCCTCCAGATGAGGGGAGTAGCCTTCAAGCGAAGGGGGAGGGAAACAGACTGGAGGTGGAGGTTTCAGGAGGAGCAGGGAGGATGGAAGTATAAGGAGATCTGGGTGGGGTTCGACAAAAGGATCAGGGGATGAGGGTGGGGTTAGTGTTAGTAAATGCCAGGAGCTTGGAAACAAGTTGCCAGAGTTCCAGGCCATGCTGTCTGGGGGTGGATGTGGCGGCAGTCACGGAAACGTGGCCAACAAAAACCATGACTGGGACTCAAATGTAATGGGGTACACTATGTTTAGAAGGATAGAAAGGAGGGCAGAGGGGTGGAGTGGCTATGTTCATTAGAGATGACATAGAAATTGCTAAGGTAGAAGAGGCAGAGGGAAGCGTGGAGGCCTTATGGGTCACCTTAGATCCCCAGCAGGAGATAAGGTCAAGCTGGGAGTAGCATATAGGCCCCCCGGGATGAGTGATGTTCTAGAGGATGGTTTGCTGGACAACATCATTGCCCAGTGTGGTCCAAAAGGGGAAGGAGTGGTGTTGATGAGGGACCTTAATATGCCAGGTACAAACTGGGGAACCATGTCCTCTAAGGTGGCCAAGGAGCAGAGGCTGCTGGATGGCTTCCAGGATGTGTTCTTAACACAGCATGTGATGGAGCCCACAAGGGAGGGGCATGTCCTGGATGTGGTTCTGGCAGATGGGGATCTGGTAAGGGACATGGTTGTACAGGACCCCCTGACTGGGAGTGACCACAATACTGTCTGGTTTCAAATAAGCATGGGGGGAGTGGGGTGAGATCTAGGACACTGGCAGTGGACTTCAGGGGCAGACTTTACGGGCATGGAAATATTCTCAAGGATCACTTGAAGGGATTACCTCAATGACAAGTGTGGAAAGGAGATGGGAGGTCATAAACGGGACTTCATGAGGCAGTCAGGATCTGCGCTAAGTTGAAACGTAAGGGAGCAAGGTCACATAAACCATGCTGGTGGTCCAGTGAGGTCCAGGTAGCAGTCAGAGAAAAGAAGGCTTACAAAAAATATAAAACAACAAGAGGGGATAGGGATAAGGAAATGTACCAGCTTGCATCTAGAAAAGTCACCCGTATGGTGAGGGGAGCAAAGTCCAGTAAAGGGCAACGGCTGGCACAGGGGATACATGGAGGGGAAAAGGGGTTCTTCCGGTACATTGGGGAGCAGAGAAAAACTAAGGGCCATCTCAGCAGATTGAGATCAGAAGAAGGGTGGGTGGAAGAGGCGAGGGACCAGGCAGAGGTATTTGTACTTGCCTCTGTGTTCACTAGGGAGGATGGACATCTACAAAGCAAGGCACAAAGGGGATAGAAGCGCAGGGGGTGGGATCAGGGGAGCAACAGAAATGGAGCAAAAGGGAGGGAAAGGTACCCCAGGGGTGTCACATCTGGATAAGGATAAAAAGACCAGTAAGGTGGAGGGACAGATGATGCCATCCCACCAAAGGGTGTGGTTTGCCCTCAAGGCCCTAAGAAAGACAAATCTCCTGGGCGGATGGCATTCATCTGAGGTACTATGGGAATTGGTGGACATACTGGCTGCACTTTCTGGCGTGAGCTTTTCAACAGGTCACTTGGAGACAGGGAGGGTACCTAGGATTGGGCGAGGCATGTGGTACCAATCCATGGGGGTCAAGGAAGTACCAGGAAACTATAGACCCATCAGTTTAACCTCGGTGGTGGGAAAATTAATGGAGAGTATACTAAAGGAACGATTGGGGGTTTACTTGGGGAGGTGGGAGGTCTGGATAGTCGGCAACATGGGTTTGTGCCAGGTAGATCATGGTCAAACCAACCTTGTGGAGTTCTATGAATGGGTAACATCAGAACTGGACAGGGGTAAGCCTGTGGATGTATTATTCTTGGACTTCAGCAAGGCGTTTGACTCTGTCCCCACAATGGTCTGGTGGAGAAACTGATGGGGTTAGGAGTAGGCCCTTTGATGGTCAGATGGATTGAAAACTGGATAGCTGGACGCACTCAGAGTAGTGGTCTGTGGGGAGCCTCGAACCCTACAGAGGTTGGTAGTGGGTACCACAGGCCTCGGTCCTGGGTCCAATCCTGTTTAATGCATACATATCAGACATCAGGGATGGTATAGGGTGTGAAATGAGTCTCTTCGCAGATGACTCCAAGATGGGAGCAGTAGTTGAGGGAGAAGAGGGAGGTGGCCCTGCAAGGGGACCTGGACACCCTGGAAAGCTGGGCTCACAAATGGAAATTAAATTTCAATATCACCAAGTGCAAGGTGTTGCATCTTGGTCGGGGAAACCCTAAACACAGGTACACCCTGGGAGGGAGGTGCTGGAAGCCTCAACAGGGGAAAAAGACCTAGGGGTCATGGTGATACATGTATGAATAACTCTGAGCAGTGCAGAGAGCAGCTAGCAAGGCAAACAGGATGTTGGGATGCATCCAAGGGGATCCACCCAAGGAGCAAGGAAGTGATTCTGCCGCTGTACAATGGACTGGTTAGATCACACCTTGAGTACTGTGTACAGTACTGGAGACCACACTTGAAGAGGGACATACAGCTCCTGGAGAGGGTACAGAGGAGGGCAACAAAGATGATCACGAGGGCTAGGGATTTGACTTACGAGGACAGACTTGAAGAGCTCTGCCTGTTTTCATTGGAGGAGAGGAGAGGGGGGACATGATTGAGGTCTCTGGCACCTCAAGGAATAAATAGGGTAAACAAGGAGGGATCTTTAGACTAAAGCAGGAGGCATCACCAGAGGCATGGTTTGAAGTTGGAAGGTGGAAGGGTGAGGGGGAAAAGAGGAGGAGGTTTTCACTGAGAGGGTGGTGGACCCTTGGAATGCTCTGCCTGGTGAGCTGGTTCAGAGATCCACAGTGGAGGGCTTTAAGAGAGGGTGGACAGACACAGAAAGTGGATGTATCAGATGATGGCCTGTCCCGGGGGGGTTGGGATGGATGATAGGGGTTTCTGGAGCACAAGGGATGGGAGGGTCTCTGCACCCAACTAAGGATCTAGGTTCGAGCAGACTTGATAGACCATAAGGCCTAATCTGCTGGCAAATAGTATGTTAGTATGTTAGTATGTCATGCTGTGGCACAACCTATCACTGAGCACCCCTCTAACATTGTTGACTGGAGTAACTGATTGACATGTCATGCTGTAGTACAACCTATCACTGCGCACCCCTCTAACATTGTTGACTAGAGTAACTGACTGACATGTCATGCTGTGGCACAACCTATCACTGCGCACCCCTCTAACACTGTTGACTGGAGTAACTGATTGACATGTCATGCCATGGCAGAACCTATCACTGAGCACCCCCCTAACATTGTTGACTAGAGTAACCGATTGACATGTCATGCTGTGGTACAACCTATCACTGAATACCAGTGCACATTTCTTTTTATCTTCAGCTTCTTCATTATGTGAAGAATGTAGGTTTGAGGACAGTGCAGGTGAGAAGGTTTTTTTGATGAAAATGGAGACCTCCTGCAATGTATGACATACTAAACTGGCAGGTATCCCTGATGGAAGTACTACCAAGTATGTGTCATTGACATTTTGACTCTCGTGTCCTTCAGGACAAGACATCTTCATTAACGAGCCTGATTTTGTGGAATGGAGGTAGCATACAGGTCAGTGCAAAACAGAATGCATTAAAAATAAAGAAAAAGATGTGACTTAAAATGTTAAAAACTATGCTTGGGGCTTTCAGCCTCATAGCTTATTCTTACTCCAGCTTTACTCATTTAAATTACTGTCTTATTCATATGTGCCATGAATTATCCTCTATATGGGCATTTGTTGGTATGTTATTTAGTATTAATAATACATTTTCATTATTACCAAGAAAATAGATGTGTATATATAATAAAAGAGGAAAAATACCAATGTGATGCACACAAAAAATCAGGAAACAGATTAATAAAAAGAAAATGGCATTCAAAGCTTTAAAAAGTAATGAAATGATTATACTGCGACTCATTATAACTCAGAGTTGAAAAAACTTAAAAAGCTAATTAGAACAGAAAGACAAAAACTAGAATTCATAATTTTCCATACCAAAGACAGTGGCAAGAGGTTTTATGCCTATATAAATAACCAAAGAGCAACAGACACAGTAATAGGGCTAAACAAAGACATGGGGCATGACATCAAATCGTTGATATGGCTAATACTTTCAACAAGTACTTCTGTTAGGTGTATAACAAGGGTACATCAGTGAAGAAAACAATTAAGAACAACGTAGGACAAAACACATTTTCTGGAGCTGGAAGGACACTACTTTCTTCAACTGCGAGCTGTGTGAGAAATTCTGTATTGCACTTGATATCTGCAACAAACGTGCACTTTTGCTTAATTCTGTGGGAGGTGAAACTAACCACCCTTGGTAATTGCTTTTTATTCACATTTATTTAATGTTTAACCAAGAAGGGGCTTGTAAACTCTGTTTATCTTGTTAGTAACTTTGAAGGATTTAAATACTGCATTTGGGTAGGTCCTTGGAGGTAGCTAGATTGTCTACTAGGATTTGCTGACAGTTAAACTATTTTTAAATGAATTACAGTTGGCTGAGGAGTTGAAAAGAAACTTGCAAACTCTGCTTATCTTGGAAGTAACCTCATAAGTGTTTGAATACTGCATTCTGGTTGTCCCTTGGGGTAGCTGGATTGACTACTAGGATTTTGGGACAGAAACTATTTTTAAATAATTTACTGGTGCATAAGGTTTGATAGTTAAACTCTTTTAACAGAGTTACTGGGGTTAAGGAGTGGTCACAGAAAAACCTGCAGTGTGAAACAGGAAAAGACAGTCTTTCAAGCAACAGAGGGTGGTGGATCTAGGTTTATGTTTGTTTGTTACAATTCTTAAGATTTTCAGTGCAGGAAGAGTTTAAAGCACAGCTGACTTATTTTGGGGCTGACAGCTCTCGGAGCACAAACCACCAGGCCTGTTTTGGAGCTGGGAAGGTTTACCTGTGTCTGAGTTGGATGTGTGGATTTTTCTCTGTTTGATTAGCAGGGGATTTCTCTACCAAATTGTTGTTGTAGGGCATCTTGCTGACAGGAAGGCACTCATTGCAGCAGTGGGTCAGAGCTTTTAGCTGATTGTTTTGTGAGGGCACAGTTTAGGCCAACCTTCCCACCCCTCACCCCACCTACCCCTGGAAATAGTTCCTTTATACCTGGGGTTCTGACATCATTTCTCAAGAGTGCAAGGCATGTCACTGTCATATCCTCTCTAGCACACTGCACTGACAATTTAAGCATACACATTGTATATTATAAATATATATTTCTATATTACAAACCAATCACACACACACACACACACAAAAATGTGGGGAGTAGTGCAATGTAATGGCTGTGGGGCAGCAGTCTTCGGGAGTCTTTCTGGAGGCTGAGATGCTGCCCTATCTGTAGACAACTCTCTGCCCTGAGGGAGGAAGTTGCCCATCTTCAGGCCACACTGGACAGTAGTACGGGGACCTTCCCCATGCCACACTGAGAGTAGGAAGGAATCTCCCCATCCAGGGACCACCACAGCCACCACCACTACCTCCAGAGATTGCAAAGAAAACACAGCAGTTGGACCACAGTGGCTCAGGAAGGGTGAGGATGGTGGAACGGAGGCACACCCAGTCAGTTGTTCCACTCCACAACTCCATACACCATTCTGGGGAGCATAGCTCCCCATGGATGCACCCACAGAGGAGACTAAGGAGGCTGGAGGACAGCTGTCACAAGGGAGGCCCCACAGGAAGAGGCAGAGGACACCACAAGGAAAGGAAGCAGCTCCTGGTGGGGACTCAATTATTAGGGGATAGAACTGGGAGGAGCTGGGAAAACTGAAGTAAGGCAGCCTGCCTGGTGCCATGGCTTGGAGGACAGGAAGCGCATCTCTCAGGATCACGACAACAGCTGCAAGGGATTCTGAGCTGGACGAATTGTCCACCTAGGGACAAATGACTTGGCTCATCATGAAGTTAGAGCAGTGCAGGAGGACATTGCAGAGTTGGGGAGGGCCCTAGACAAGTAGCACACACAGTATCCTTCTCAGAGGTGCTGCCTGTCAAAGGCGTGGGTGAGGCGAGGGTAATTGGCACCATGCAGTTTAATGAATGGTTGAAAAAATGGTGCAGAGCACAGCGGTTTGGCTTCATTGGGGACTGGGGTTCCACCTGGAGGGACAACAGCCTATACTGGCAGGATGGTCTGCATCTGTCCAGGAAGGGAACAAGTCTTTTGAGCAATCGGTTTAAATGCTTCATTGGCAAGCTTTTAAACTAGTCAAAGGGGGAGGCACTGACAAGCAGCAGAAAAATCCCAGCCTCTCCCTACAAAACAGGGTACTAAATGAGAAAAAGACCAAGGTAGAACGGTCAGTGGGGGATGCTGCAACAGAAGGTAAAGCCATCAAAAAATGGAGAGCAATGAGTACCAATGCCCGTAGTCTAGGTAACAAGCTTCCTGAATTAGTGGCCTTGATGGAGGAGGAACATCTGGATATCGTGGCAGTCACAGAAACATGGTACACACACAACCATGACTGGGACGTAAACATACCAGGATACACTATCTACAGGAGGGACAGGGAGGGTAAAAGAGGAGAAGGAGTGGTTCTTTACATAAAGGAAGGAATAAAAGTAACAGAACAAAAGGGTAAACAGGGAGGAGAAGAAGCACTGTGGGTAAATTTGGAGACAGGCAATGGCACCACAATCTGCACAGGGGTTGTATACAGACCCCCTTCTCAGGGGGAGGAAATGGACAAGAAATGATAGAAAGTATACTTAGAATGGCAGAAAAGGAGATACTGCTGATGGGTGATCTGAATATGCCAGATGTTAACTGGAGTGCAGTTGCAGCTGCCACTAAGAGTGCAGTTATTCTAGATGCCCTACAGGGGGCATGCCTTAGACAACTAGTCTGGAGCCCACTCGAGAGGGAGCAATATTAGACTTGATACCTCAAATGGAGATGGAGAGAGGATCACAGATGTAGAAGTGGGTAGCCATCTGGGAACTAGCGACCATCGAACAGTATGGTTCACAATAAACACAGTAATAGAGTCAAGCCATACAAAGACAAAAGTACTGGACTTTAGGACGGCTGACTTTGCCATAATGGGTGAGTGCCTAAGGAATGCACTAGCAAATGGGCAGGAAGGAGGGGTGGAAGAACAATGGGGAATAATAAAAACTGCCATCACAGAGGTAACAAGCCTTTGTGTGAAGCAAATAAACAAAACAAGACAATGTAAGAAACCACTATGGTTCTCAAAGGAAGTGGCAGTGAAGGTTCAAGAGAAAAAGAAAGCATTCAGGAAGTACAAGGAATCGCAGAAGGAGCAGGACAGAGAACTGTATCAGTTAAAGCAAAAGGAGGCTGGGAAGGCAGCCAGAACAGCAAAGGCCCAAACTGAGGAAAAGATAGCCAACTCAGTTAAGAAGGGGGATAAAACCTTTTATAGGTACATCAGGGAGCAAGGAAGACCAAGGAGGGATAGTGAGGCTTAATAAAGGGAGGGAGGGAGGGTGGGCAGAGGGAGACTGTGAAAAGGCAGAGATACTAAACAAATATTTTTGCTCAGTATTTACGAAGGAAGAGTGAGATACATAAAACAAACAGTAGTAACACTCTGGATACAGAAGTTGATACCGCCCATTTGTAGAAGAAAGGGTTCTGAAAGAACTCTTAAAACTGAAGGTGGACAAAGCAATGGGGCCTGATGGGATTCATCTCAGAATTTAAAAGAACTAAGGGTAGAACTAGTGACACCACTGACTACCCTTTTAACAAATCATGGGAGGATTGGTGGTACCGAGGACTAGAGGAGGGCAGATGTGATTCCCTTCACAAAAGTGGGAGCAAGGCAGAAGCAGGAAACTATAGACCTGTTAGTTTAACTAGTGATAGGAAAATGATGGAATCACTTCTAAAGGAAAGAATTGTCGAGTATCTAGAGGCCAGAGGGGCACAGGACCCAGGCAGCATGGATTCACAGTGGGAAGGTCATGCCAGATGAATCTGATAGATTTCTTTGACTGGGTGACCAAAGTAGTAGATCAGGGAGGGCTGTGGACATGGCCTACCTAGACTTTAGCAAGGCATTTGACACAGTCCCACACAAAAGATTAATATACAAGTTAGCCAGCCTGGGAGTGGGTCCCAAGATGACAGCCTGGGTAAAGAATTGGCTGGAGAATAGGACACAGAGAGTTATAGTAAATGGAGTCCACCCAGAAGAAAGGAGGGTTACTAGTGGGGCACCGCAGGGTTCAGATAGACTAGTCCTCTTCAATGTCTTTATAGCTTACATTGCAGAAGGACTGGAAGGAAAGTATGTCTCTTTGCAGATGACACTAAGATCTGCAACAGAGTTGATGCACAGGGTGGGGTGGAAAGGATGAGAAGGGACTTGGCAAGGTTAGAGGAATGGTCAAATGTATGGCAGCTTAGATTCAATGCTAAGAAGTGCAAGGTAATGCACCTGGGAAACAAAAACCCAGGGGAAGAGTACACAATGTGGGGTGAGATACTAACAACAGCAAGAATGGAAAGGGACCTGGAGGTAGTCATATCAGATGACCTAAAGGTGAGCAAGCAATGTGAGAGGGAAGCAAGGAGGGCTGAGGGGATACTGGGATGTATAGGGAGAGGCAGCACCAGTAGAAAACAGGAAGTTATTATCCCTCTGTACAGACAGCTGGTGAGACCCCATCTGGAGTACTGTGTGCAGTTCTGGAGACCCAATCTCCGCAAAGACATAGACAGGATGGAAGCTGTCCAGAGGAGGGCAACTAAAATGGTGCAGGTCTGCACCAGAAGTCATATGAAGAGAGACTTAAGAAGCTTAATATGTATAGCCTCGAGGAAAGGAGGAGAGGGGACATGATAGAAACTTTCAAGTACCTCAAGGGAATCAACAAAGTCCAAGAGGGTAGCATCTTTCAAAAAAAGAGGTGTGCAAGAACAAGAGGGCACAATTTGAAGATGGGGCGGCACAGAGGTAATTCAAGGAAGTATTTTTTCACAGAGAGGGTTGTGGATGCATGGAACGGCCTTCCGAGGAGGTTGTGAGTCAAAATCAGTGGGGGAATTCAAGCATGCATGGGATAGTCATAAGGCAATTCTGGGGGGTGGGGGTAGGAAGAAGTAGGCTGCTGGTTAACTAGGATCTGCAGCTTATCCAGTAGGTAGGGAAATGGGCAGACTGGGTGGGCCAAGCGGTCCTTATCTTCCGTCAAATTCTATGTTTCTATGTTCTATGTTTCTATGTAGGACTCCAGTATCAACCCATCTTTAGCACCTCAGAGGTTTCAAGATTATTATCACAGTTAAAGACACAAAACTCCAGAATCTGATGTGTTATACTCAATATTGTTAAAAGAGCTTAAGGCCCTTATTACGGACCCCTTGATACATTTATTTAACACTTCTTTCAGCACTGGAGAAATACCTAGTGATTGGACAAGGGCTACAGAGGTGCCTATCTCTAAAAAGGGGGATAAGTCAAAAACATCTTATTATCAACATATTAGTTTGACGTCAGTTTTATGCAAAACTGTTGAGAGTTTGATTAAATTAAAAGCAGAGGAAAATCTTGTACAAAACAATTACAATAATAGTACACAACATGGTTTCAAAAAAGATAGGGCATGTTCAGTAGTACTAACTTACTATGCTTCTTTGAGAAAGTCAGTAAAAGCATAAACAACAGTGTGCCTGTGGATGTTATTTACCTCAGCCCAGATATTCAAACTGTGCTCAAAACTGGTGCAACAGCAGGAGCAAGCACAAACCAGTTGCGCCGTCACGCAACAGGTGCGACATGTTCAAACATGGAGCAGAGCAAATTATGCAAGCAACCAACGCCTGAATATCGCATACTGCATGCCATCGCAACAACCAGGAAGGAGAAGCTGAGCTGAAATGTTGCGCTATGGCGCAACCAGGAAGCTCCAGCTGAGCATTCCAGAGCTGCCATAGCGCAAGTACAGCCCCCCAGAGCAATGGAACTGCACATCCAGGGAGGCAGGCTGAGGCCCACCGCCAGCCATTCCACACATGGGCACAGGAACACACTGCAGAACCCACACCACACCGCACACCCCAAGCACAGCATCACTGGAGGTGGGCGGATGATCCACGTGCCCATGGGGACAAGCCAACAAAGCATAGCAGAGCCCTGACACCCCAGCACAACCACTGGCAGGAGAGTGCCACACACAGGGGTTGACAACCACAGTGTACATCAGCCCCTCGCTATGCACAGCACACCCTGCACTGTGACCCCAAGACACCACCCATGTTCAGTGACTGGCACTGCAGGAAACCATGCAGTCCCCCAGCACACGCCAGCCCCGCCAGGCAACACAGAAGTGCTAAGCCAGACACACCCCTGTGCACCCAGCACTGGGTGGCAGCAGATGGCAAGACCAACCGAAAGTCACTGCCATGCTGGAGATACCTCCCCATGCACACACACACACACACACACACACATATATACCCAGGACCATACCACCCCAGATGGCATGTACACCCCTGCAACTGAGCACCCATAGCCAGCTGCAAATCAGAGACCAACACAGTATTCATATCAAAATAGAAATGTATATTTAAATATCGAATAGTAAAGAAACAAAGCAATAACAACTATTTACAAGGGGGGGGACGGGTACAAGGTAGGGGTGTTCAAGGGGTAGGGATGAACAACTTGGAGAGGGAAGGCAGGGTGGTAGGGATGGGAGAAGTGGGAAGGGTATCAGCCGCTATGGCCCAGCTGGCTGCTCATCCTCCGCCTGGTCCTGCACCGTCCTGTGCCGCCTCCTCCGAAGGCCATGGCATCTGATTGATTGGAGGATGGCCTGATTTTCAATCGACACCCGTGTGAGGCCCCGAATATCGTGGCGAATCCGCCAGAGAAACTCGAGGCCTAGGAAAATGGGAACACAGTCAATGGCTGTGACTGACCACAACCCTGAACACCACCCAACCTGCAAGCCATATAGCCCAATGTCCCGCACCTGTGATGGCATGCACCCACCCACAGTGAACATGCACATGGCCATCACAAACAGGCGGCACCAGCTATGCGCACCACCGCCCACACACACTGCCCACGTCAATCACAGTACAAACTAGGCTGGCAGCGATGTGGCAACGTAGCGCGATGCCAGTTACACAGCCATGTGCCCAGTGCATGCCTGGACCACCAGTGACACATACACAGACGTGCTGTGATACTGCACTGTAATGCATGTCACCTGTGTCGTGCCTACATACATGGATACATAGACAGTGTCGGTAGATAAGGGCCTATGGGCCACTCAGTCTGGCCATTTGACCTTGTAAGTTCACCTGTTTTCCTATAAGTCTGTTGCACCTTACCCCTGACCTCCAGAATTCCTGTATGGCTATCCCATGCATTCTTAAACTCGCGGACCAAGTCAGCCCCACCACTTCCTCTGGCAGGGTGTTCCACTTGTCCACCACCGTTCTGTGAAGAAATTCTTTCTCATGTTTCCTCTGAATCGTCCCCCTCCAACTTCATCCCATGCCTCTAGTCCTGGAACATCTTTACGCTTAAAAATAGTGTTGTCCTGCACTCTGTTCCCCTGTAAGATACTTGTATGTCCCCATCATATCCCCTCTCCTCCCTCCTCCAGGGAGTACATGTTCAGTTCCTTCAACCTGTCTTCATAGGACTTGTGATGCAATCCATGCACCATCCGTTGCCCTCCTCTGAACCCTCTCTACCCAGTCCATGTCCATACGTAGGTATGGTCTCCAGAACTGTACACCGTACTCCAGTGTGGGGCCTCACTAGTGTCTTGTATAGTGGAATTATGACCTCCCTTTGGTTGTGTTGTGCATGGCTGGTGGTCTTGCCCCCAGCATGCAATAGCATCCATGAAGTAATGATACTCACACCCTCCAGCAGCTGGGTCTGCCGCTGCTGCTGATGCTGCTGCTGCTGCTGCCGCGTTGGGGCACAACACCCCTGGCACCGCCCTGGCACGCCCACCTCACCGCCCGCGCCCTCAAAATCCGGCTGTGGAGACATATGTTGAGACAAACATCAGTGTGACTCAAAAGCAGAGTGCCCCTGCCCCAGTGAGAGTGCCTGCCCACACAGCCATAACCATCCATCGCACAGCTGCACACACTGACACAGCCAACCGTGTCCAAGCCGGCACCTATGCACAGCCACCCAAGCACACACACACCCCTACAGAGAATATAGGTGCATAGATGGTACTCACCTGGCCTAGGCACCATGCCCCGCTTGGCATGTGAACGCAGCCAGGCCAAGAGTTCTGGTTCTCTTCCGGCGGAGGTGTCACTGTACCGGTGCCGCACTGCTCAGCAGACCGCCCCTGCCAGTGACCTCCACCAGGTCAGTGGCTACTGCTGCCACACGGGGTCTTAGACATGGTGAGGGGCCTCACCATACAGTGCCCACAGTGGGCTCCACCAGGGCCACCAGGTTGGCCACTTCAAGCTGGCTCCAGGACACCGCCTCCTTCTAGCTATGGCACCAACTTTACAGCAGGCATATATGCCTGCTGCCGCGGACCTCCGCCGTGGAGTTGTTGCACAATAGACCACCACAGGGTTCCAATTGGCGCTGTTCAAACAGCGCCGTCACTTTACATGGCGCTGTCACCAGACAGCGCAATAGGGACGTACACATGGCATTCGAACAGTGCCAGAGGGCAGAGGGCATACACAAGGTCACGGCAATGACGCAAGGCTACGCACAGCACCATCGGACGTATAGGCATCCTGCGAGACTGCCAAGCTGAGCACCAGTGCCACAGTGGACTATCGCGCAGTAGTGCCAAGCGCCATATAGTGCCCAGTGCTGTAGCGCCACTGGCACAATGGTGGCCATGGTTGGACCGCCTATCGTGCTCAGCAGGTCTGCAGCACGATAGACGATCGCCAACTGTCTGGGCATGCGCAATGCAGTGTAGCACGCAGCCACAAACCTGCGCCATTGGCTCAGCCGACCTTCCAGTTGGCGCAGCGCAAATACCGCCGATATTCAGCCGACATATGCAACCATTCGATCAGCTATCCAAAGGCGCAGTGGCGCCGATTAGCACAAAACATTAAAGTTGCGCCACACCTCATTTGCATGTGTTGCGCTATGAAATGCGACAGTGGTTGTGCTGGCCAGAGTTGGTTACTGCAGGTGAGAGGTGAGTTACATGCTGTGTGATGCTCAGGACAATGCTCATGGGCAGGGGTGCCGGAGGATGATAAAGGCTGAGGGGCTGAGCATGAAAGGGCACTGAGAAAGGGACAAGGGCACCCTTTCTATCAGTATCTGCCATCGGAGAGGAAATGTGGGGGGCTTCCGCCCCCCCCGGGCCAGCAGCTATGCTCATGGGGAAATGCTGTCGACTGCACAGTGACAGGTGTCCACTTCCACCCATACAGATCACCATGACTGACCAGAGCCAAGCTGAGGGTGTGGACGGCGGGCGTAGGAGGAGGCCGAACTTCACCGCGGCAGAGACAGAGGCCCTCTTCCAGGCCTACCTGGAGGATGAGCCACTATTGAGTGGACGGAGGGGCACCCCTCAGGAGCGTGCAGCTGCATGGGAGGGGGTAGCTCGGGCCGTCAACCTGCACGGAAGCCACCAGCGCTCCGTGCAGGAATGCAGGAAGAAGATGGGGACTGACCGCAGGAGGCTGAAGGAGAAGGTGGCAGCCTTCAGGGCGGCACGTGCTGGCACTGGTGGGGGCCCACCAGTGGTGTTGCAGCTGACCCCTACAGAGGAGACACTGGTCGCGGCCATGCAGCCGAGTGCCATTGCGGGCGCATTTCAGGCAGAGGATTCCAGACAGGTGGAAGCCCATCACTGCACGGTATGACATGGTGGTGTTGTTGGGGGGGGCTGTTGTTCACATGCACTCACATGTACTCTCTTTCTGTTACAGATCCTGTTCATCTGCAGGAGACGGTGGTGGTGGTGGGTCCAGACAGTGAGGCAGACCTGCTGGACGTGGAGGAGGGACCATCCACCTCCACCACCAGCCTGCAGGCACTGCGGCAGCATGCACGCTGGGCCTACAACTCCAGTGTCAGTGATACGGGTGCAGGGGGTGCACAGCCTGTGTCACAGCAGTCTGGCATGCAGGTATGCCAGCATGCTGTGCCTATGGCAGTGGCACGCACCTGCACCATTGATGATAGCAGGCCTGCAATGGGCAGTGATAGGTGTGTGTCCCATGACGGACACATGGCAGGCCAGCACGTGCCCCTGGGCCTTCCTGGTTCACACCTGTGTACCAGCATGCTGGCACAGTCCCAGGCTGTACCTGTCAGCACCGGTTGGGCAGCACCGGTGGCTGTGCAGGTGTCTGGCACTGTTGTCAGCACGGAAGTGGAACAGGTGGACCTGGGGGCTCAGCAGTTGGAGGGGCGGCAGCAGCAGTTGCACACCAGGTCTGGGGGTATAGTGTCAATCAGTGGCACATGTCCACCGCTCATTGATCTGCCCATACCTGGTCCTGGCGAACAGCGCCCACCCTCAAGGGGTGCTGTGCACCAGGACCATCCACACCCTGGGGTCATGAGGCCATTGGGGCAGAGTACCATTGGACATGCACACCCGCCTGCTGCAGGACTCGGTACAGCTGCAGGGGTGGCTGTAAGGTCCGTGGAGGCACTGTCTAGTCCGTGAGTGGTATAGCAGGGAGTGCTCGACCGAGCCGAGCTGGTCCTTGCGCGGACGGATGTGACCGCTGCCATTGACAGGCTGACCCAGGCAGTGGTCTCTGTGGCGGACACATTGGCCACACTGTCAGGTGCCCCTGTACCACACACCCCACACAGTGCGCTCTCCACTCCCCGTTCCCGGCGTCGTGCGACACCAGGCCTGTCGATGCCGGGTTCTGCTGTGGGCATCCCGAGCACCCCTGGTGCAAGTTTGTTTGGCAGGATGCAGACCCCTGTGCGGGCAAGGTCACGTTCGCACAGTGGTACCCCTGGTGGTGCACCAGCGCCACCCGATGTGGCCCCTGCTCAGCCTGCCAGTGCTGCTGAGACATGGTGGGGCCGCCCACGCATCCATGGTGGCCGTGGGACAGTGCTACCTGACTGAGCTGTCTCCCAGTGCAGGCCCTGTCTGGTGCTGCCCTGTGTGCAATGTGTGTCATGGTGGGCAGTGCACTGCTGGGTGCTCTGCTCACCACGCTGACACACGGACCACCTGCCACTCTCCCAACTGCTGTCCACAGGTGCGTGCATGATGATGCCTGCATTGCACTGTACACCAAGGTGCAAGTGTGCCCAGGTCCTGACATATGTACGTGGACAGTCCAGGTGGTGGGGGTGGTTGGTGGTGCTGTGTGTTGGCAATGTCATTTCCGCAGTGCTGTGCTGCTGCCCATGTACTCTGCCTGGTGTGTGTGTGTGTCCATATGAGTGCTCACCCCTCTCTGATGGTGTGTTAGTATGCCTGGAACTGTCAACTCCCCTGACCTTCATGCACGGTGTGTTCCCCTGTGTGCCTGTGGTTTGCGCATGGACAGTGTTGCCTGCACATGTCCTCTTGACTTACCTGTGTTTGGCATAGTGCTCTTCTGCAATGGTGTCCCGGTGCAGCTGGGCCTGCCGGGTCAGTCGGGGGTCCCTCCGTCCTAGGGGGGGCTGCTCATCACCCACATCACCGGCGCCACTGGCGTCCCCATCGCTGTCCCCCTCTTGGACCTGTACGGCTATCCCATGGTCTTTGGCCATGTTGTGCAGGATGCAACAGGCCAGGAATATCCCACAGGCCTTTTGGGGCTGTACTGTAGGGCTCACCGAGGTGTCCAGGCATGGAAGCGTGCCTTGAGCATCCCAAACACCCGCTCTATGATGTTACGTGTTGCGGCATGTGCCTCATTGAAACATAGCTGTGCTGGGGTCGTGGGGCACCGGTACAGTGTGAGCAGCCAGGGACGGAGTGGGTATCCGCAGTCACCTGTGTGGAGATAGTGGAGATCAGTGTCATGTCAGGTCCATATTGCCCATATCCTTGTGTGCCACTACCATGGCACCTGTGTCATTCCCACCCTTGCCCAGAGTTTGCATTCCATACATGTGTACTCACCCACTAGATGACCCGTGGGGATGTTCCCACTCTCGAATCGATGGCACAGTGCAGACTGGTGCCATATGAAGGCATCATGTGCTCCGCCAGGGTGTGTGGCACAGACATTGATAATGCGCCCAGTGGCATCACACACCACCTGGCAGTTGACACTGGAAAAGCCCTTTCGGTTCCGATAAGCCTGGCCGTTGGGGCCAGGTGGCGTGCGAATGGCCACATGGGTGCAGTCTATGGCCCCTAGCACGCCAGGCATATGTGCTACCCTGTGGAACTCCTGCATGTTTGTTGTACGCTCTGCCGCGGTGCTGGGGAAGTGGATGTACTCCGCAGCATGAGGCAGCAGTGCGCTGAGGAATTGGGTGAGGATGCATGACGTGGCCGACTGTGTAATGCCTGTGGTGTCCCCTGTCGGCCTCTGGAAGGTGCCCGTGGCGAGCAGGCACATGCAGGCTGTCACCTTGGTCTCCACGGACAGAGCATGACTCCGTCGTGAAGGTGCCTGCATCACATCACTGCACAGCTCGCAGAGCCGTCTCAGTATTGCCCTGTTCAGGCGGTACCGGCCCACAATCTCGATGTCTGTGTACAGCTCGAAGCTGATGCAGGCACGATACTGCCTGTCGGGGGCATACCGCTGATGGGCCCCTCCGCGGTCACGTCCCCCTGCAGCATGGTGTCTCACCCCCCTCATTACAGCTTCCATGTGGAAGCTGACACTGTCCATCTCCCTGGCTTCTGCCCCCCCAGCTGCTGTTCCTGTGTTAACCCCGCTGCCCCCACTGCTGCTTCCACTGCACCGGGCACCCCCACTGGCCTCTCTGTCCTCCTGGACCCACTGTCCCTCTCTGCCCTTCCAGCTCCTCTCTCTCTCTCTCTGTCTCTCTCCCCAGTTTGCGGCCTGCTAGGGTTCTTGCGCCGCTTCCTTGAGCCTTTTTTTTTTTTGGCTCAAATCCGGTGCCTCTTGACTTCGGCTGAGCCACTCTTGCGCATTGGCGCAGTGTTCGGATATCGCATTGGCGCACTTTATGCATGGACCCGCCCCCTTCGGTTGCGCATGCCTTCATTTCCATTGCGCTGTTGCTCAGCATGTTTTCGGTGGTGCAACTGGCCCCTTCTGAATATCGCAGAATGGCGCATTTTTGGAGTTGCGCACGCGCAACCCTGTTGCGCATGGCGCAACCCTTTTGAATATCTGGGCCTTCAACTTTCAAAAAGCCTTTGACATGATTTCACATTTAGTATTAATAGATAAACTTAAAAAGTTAAACATAGACCAAGGAAGTACTATTTGGGTACAAAACTGGTTGTGTGGTAGAACACAAAAAGTGAGAATTAGAGGAGTACGCTCTGTGGAGGGGAATGTCACTAGTGGGGTGCCACAGGGCTCTGTGCTGGGACCGGTACTCTTTTCAGTTTTTATAGGTGACCTGCACACAAACATTAACAAATGGCTAATTAAGTTTGCTGATTACATCAAACTTCAGGAACCTGTGAATACCATACAAAATAGATTAACCTTCCATAATGATTTATAAAAGATTGACTAGTGGGCTGTAAAATACAATGGGTGGGATATTCAGAATGCGCCAGGCAGGGGTGCAAGCCTAGGTGCAGCGCAACTGGGCTGCACCAGGGCATGGACCAGGCGATATTCAACGCTGCTGTGCCATGGCCCAGCACCATTGAATATGGCACTGGGTGCACCCACACTGCGCACGGCGCAGTGGCAGTGCACCAGTGCAAGTGGCAGGTGAGGAGCAGGGGACCGCGCCAGTGTAGCAGCTGCACTAGGTGCAGCAAGAGCAATATTCAGACATGAACATGCAAATGAGGCCATTATGAATGCATGGCACAAATTGGGCCATTTGCATGTCATTATGGCCCCATTTGCATGCAGGTGCGCCGATCCCTGGTGACTTGTGCCTGGTACCATGCCAGGCTGCAGCCATTGGGGACCAATGACCCTTGCCTCTCTGCGGGCAACATGCCCCAATGCCCGATCGCAGGCTTAAGTAAATTAAAATAATCCATGGTTGTCCAATGGACCCGATCCCCTGCCCGATCGCGGGCTTTGTAAATAAACATCATCTCTGGTGGTCCAGTGGACCTGCTCCCCTGCCTGATCGCGGCTTTGTAAATAAATATCATCCATGGTGGTCCAGTGGACCTGCTCCCATGCCCGATCATGGGCTTTAGAAATGAAAATATTCCCTGGTGGTCTAGTGGACCTGAACCACGGCCCGATCGCAGGCTTTATTAGTATGTTAATGCCCCAGTGGGCCAGCGGTACCCCCTCCCCACCCGCCACTCAGACCCACCACCCCGCTCCCCACCAGTCAGCAGCAGACAGCAGCTCCTCCAGCAAGCTGCCTGGCCATCCACTGACTGACAGCGTACAGTATGGCTATACACCCATTGGTCCCCTGCATGGGCCAATGGGCATGTAGACCGTACCGTGCTACACAGTCCCAAAATGTGAATGAACCATTCACATTTCCGGACTATGTAGTACAGTATGTCTACGCCCATTAGCCCTCGTAGGGGACCAATGCTCTCAGTCGTACTGTATGTTGTCAGTCGGCAGGCAGCTGGCGGCTTCTATGGGAGGGAGCTGCTGCCCACCACTGGCTGGGGGAGCGGGTGGTGGGTGGGTGGGGGTGAGATGGTACTGCTGGCCCACTGGTGCATGTACATACTACTAAAAGCCCGCAATGGCTGGGGTTTGGGTCCACTGGACCACCTGGGATTAATTTTATTTACAAAGCCCATGATTGGGCATGGGAGCGGGTCCACTGGACCACTAGGGATTAAGTTTATTTACAAAGCCTGCAATCGGGCATGGGAGTGGCTCCACTGGACCACCAGGGAATATATTTATTTATAAGGCCCGCGATTGAGCAGGGGAGCAGGTCCACTGGACCACCAGGGATGATCTACTATCTGCCCACGATCAGGCGGGGGCATGATGCCCAGACTGTGTTCCAGGAGATCGGGCGGCCACCTATGGCAGGCAGCTGCCATGTTGCACACGTTAGTATGGCAGCCCACCTGTGGATGTCCCCTGGCTTGCTCCTACTTTTTATGGGTGGATCTTTGTGTCCCCCTGTGCGGCGCAAGGCAGGTGTCTGCCTACATATGCACCGCACATCCTGGGTTGAATATCGGGATGTGCCGGATATACATGGGCACGCCCCCCAAACTTGCACCGCATACCTTACTGGTGCACCCTGGCATATTGGGATTTGCAGAGTGCAACTTCCACCTTTGAATATTATGCCAGGGTGCAACCCCTTTGAATATCCCACCTTATATATTTTAGTATAGACAAATGTTCTGTTTTACATACAGGGAAGCATAATTCAAATCATGATTATTATATATCAGCTAAAAGTGTTAAGAAAGTTGAAACAGAAAAAGACTTTGGAATCCTGATAAAAGATTTAAAATTTTGTGATCACTGTACTAAACTGGTTCAACAATCAAATTGTACTTTGAAATGTGAAAATTGCATTTTGAGTAGGAATACATACTGTATTATGCTCCTTTACAAGGCTTTCATCAGACCAAATTTGGTATTTGGTCTGCCACAGGATCCCTTACCTTCTCTAGTATTCTGCTTTCCCATCTGGTGCTTCTGCAATAGTCGATCTGCTGGTACCGAACAAACTGAGTCGGACGATAAAATAAAAAAACAAAATAAGGTTTATTCAGGAGCATAAGCAGGACATCTCATCAGCACAAGGTACAGACTAGACTCTGGCTAGACAGGAAATTGGGGTTTCCTAGCTCCAGCTGGAAAATAATTAGCATAATACATGATCATAGCTGGCTGCAACATCACTGTTCCTAGTTAAAGGGCGGCAGCTAATATTAAGCCCCATGCTTAGCTCTGTACTACATAGCCCTGGGTACTGTAAATGTGAGTACCACTCAACAAGTAAAAACATTGTTATGCAAGAAACAGTAGTAAAAATTATCAAAACCTTTGTAAACATCAGTATCTTATTAAACACTAATATGAACATTTATCACATCATGGATAAAATGATTAAGAAGATGTTTGATTGACTGAAAACCACAATGCATTGCTGTAGGGTAGGGGAGAAAAGAATCTAAACTACACTGGTGGCCAATCAGTGTAATGCCAGGGGAGGTGGGGACACCATAGCACTTGAGGCTGGCCATGCCACAACCACTAAGGTATGGGGAAGGAAAGGAAAGACAGCGAAGAGAGCAGCACTTATTACCCAAATGCAATTCAATTTACTGGAATGAGTGGAACAATATATATTTTCTAGATCTAGGAGAGAAAAAACAAGCAGTAATTTAGAACCAATATGCATTGTTAAGACACAGAATTTACAGAATCACCACACTGAGTCAAATAATAAAGTTCACTTGGTTCTGCAACTGTTACAGTCAGTTGAGATTGATGAATGGGTGGCTTGAACAAGATCTTGACAGAGTGTGGTCAGGTCACAAAGGGGACCCAAAAGTTCTGAGCACTGTCAAACCCACACCATTTAACAGGGTATGACCAGGATTCGTTAATGTACTTTTTGCACAAAATCTTCTCGATCTGGTACACTGATTGGGGTACATGAGAGTCCTGAGAAGATGCAAGAGATGGAGAAGTTCCAGAAAGTCCATCTGACTTAGCAGGTAGAACAGGATCTGGCAAATAAGTGTCAGGACCGTGGGGTTTTAGTGAAACTGGTGTCAAATTGTCAGCAGGAAGTTCGGTGTCAGAAAGTATTGCAGGTTCAAGTGCATCTTCTTTACTTGGGGACTGGGCTCATCAGGGAGGGTATCATGCAAGTAATCATTTTCAACCTGTTGATGTGAATTTTGTTGCTGCACAGCTTTCCATCAGACCCGCGGCACAAGTGAACATGAACAGGAGGAAGCTTTTCCACAAAATAGAATGGGCCAGTCCAGGGCGTAGCAGTTTTTGGTGGTGTCCAGAACAAGGACAGGTTGATACAAATAGACAATGTCCTCAACAGAAGATGACGATGAGACTTGGCTGCTGACATTCTTTGCATTGCAGTTTTTCTGTCCCAGAATGTCAATTGCAACACGTCTGGCAAGTTCAAGCTGTTCCAACATTGGGATGATGAAGGATGAAGCTGACTCTGGTTCCTCTAGCAGTGAGAGCTCTTTGTCCAGAGGTGTTCTTGGGTGACGTCCATAGACTAGGAAAAATGGTGTGTATTCTGTACTGTCAACACGAGGGCTGGCGTTGTAAGCAAATTGAATGAAGGGAACAAAATGATCCCAAGTGTCATGAGTCTCATCCAGGTACTTGGATAGTGTAATAAGAATGGTGGCCATCATTCTCTCACTTTGTCGTGGATGGTGACTGATAGTGAGAGTCTTTCTGATGTCAGGAAGTTTGCAGGTTTCTTTCACAATAGTTGAGAGGTAGTTAGTGCATCTGTCTGAATGCAGGTGCGCTGGGATACCATGACAGCAAATGACTGTATTGAGGAAGGCTGCACTGTAGCAGCTTTAATGTCCTTTAGAGGAATTAATTTCAGGTACTCAGTTAGATAGTCCACAAAAACAAGAATGTACTTGTTGCGAGTCAGGGCATGTAGGCAGGGATCCAAGAATGTCTGTTCTCACTCTCTGGAAAAGTTCTGTGGCTACAGGCATTGGAATGATGTGTGCCTTTGTCGGTTTGGCAGGAGGCTTTCTTTGGGAACAGGGCTGGCAGGATTTGACAAAATGGAAAATGTCCTTGTTCCTGTGAGGTCAGAAGAAGTGAAGCCTTGTCTTTTCAAGAGTTCTGTGGATTCCCATATGACCTCCCGAAAGTGGAGAGGCATGAGTGGATTGAAGAACTCGGAGACTAGAGAGGCTGGCAGAGCTAGCTGTACACGAGTTCTATTCATGCAGTGACCCTTGCCTTCCTTGGTCCAAATGTGAAAAAGCACTCCGTCATTGAGGAAATACTGTGACATGAAGAATAGTACAACCTGGTGGTGTTTCTTTTGTTGGTAAAGTTTTAGTCTCGAGATACGTGATGATGTCTGTAAACTGAGGATCAGTTTTTGTTGAAGTTAATCATCGCCAGGGAGATACCGGTATTAGAGGTTGTAAGAAGATCTTCCGCTGCTTGCAATAAGTGAGATTTGTGCTTCTCTCTGTAGAAGCAGTTGGTAGCAGCAAAGCAACTTGAGGTGCGGAAGGAATGTCCACAGGGAGCTCATCTGTGGAGTGAAAAGGAAGAGCTTGTAGGCAGGCTTCTTCATCTGGAGAAGCTACTGCAGAGGGATACAGTCTCCAGCTTACAGCATCTCTATTAGAATGGACTCAACCTGGTCAGCATTGAATTTCAAAGTTGTAGCATTGCAGTATGGAAATCCATCAGGTGAACTTTCCTACTGGTTCCTTAATTCGAACAACCACCTGAGAGCAGAGTGATCCACAATAGCTGTGAAGGAGGAGTAGCGAAGGTAACAGTCAAACTTCTTTATGGCAAAGACAACAGCTAGGCATTCTTCTTCTGTAATGTCATAGTTTTGCTCAGCTGCGTGAAAGCGTCCAGCATAGGAAACAACTCATTCTGTTCCATCTTGGATTTGACACAGCACAGCATCCACTGCAAAGGAACTAGCATCTGTGTAGAGCTTAGCTGGTCAAACCTGGGATAGGCCAATACTAGGAAGAAATACATTTTTCTTTCAAAGTTTCAAAGGCCTGATTGCATTTGTAAGTCCATGTGTAGTCACATCCCTTTTTGATGAGAGCATACAGTGGAGCTGCAATCCTGGCATAGTTGCAAATTAATTTTTTGTAGTAGCCAGACAAGCCCAGGAAAGTCCTAAGGTCTTTGAGGTTTGTATGTTCTGTAGTCTTTTACTGCAGAGAACTTATCTGGGTCTGGCGAGATGCCTTGCAAACTGACCACATGTCCCAGGTAATGGATTTGATGCTGTGCAAAGCAACATTTCTCTGGGCAAAGTTTGAGGTTGGCTTGCCTGAGACATTCGAACACCTCTTTGAGATGCTGGAGGTGCTCTTGGAAAGTTCTGCTGAAGACGATAACATCATCGAGGTAAACTAAGCAAGATTTTCAAGACAGTCCATGTCATACAGCTTCCATGATGCATTGAAATGTGGCTGGGCTGTTCCGAAGTCCCATAGAAAGATGTTTAAATTGGAAAAGTCCCAAGTGGCAGCACCAGGCTGTGTATGGGCATGAAGCTGGATCCATAGTAACTTGGTAGAATCCACTCTGAAGGTCTAGAGTGGTGAGGTAAGCTGGGCTGGCCACACCAAGGCTCTCTAAGGCATCATCTGTGGTAGGCAAGGATGTGTGTCCTGCACCATGTAGGCATTGAGCTTTCTGTAATCCACCATGAACCAATACCCTTTGTCTTTCTTTACTACCAGCAAGCAAGGTGCACCCTAGGGACTTGTAGATTCCTCAATAATGTCCTGTTCAAGCATGTCCATTACTAAGTCCTCCAGGACTTGTTTTTGTTTGTGCCCCACTTTGTAAGCTTGCTAACAAATTGGCTTTTGGTTGGACTGCACCTCAATGGTGTGTTGCAGGATATCACAGCTTCCAAGTTTGTTATCAGGGCCAACAAAGACATCTGGGTAGTTTTCCAGGAATTCCAGAAGTTGTCATTTCTCTGTGGGACATGCAGGAAGTTTTGAGACAGATAGCCTCTGGCTGAAGGATAGTCCTTGTGACGCTGGAGTGGTTGTGATGGTACTGACAGGACGGATGTTAATGGAACCAGACTGAGGTTCATGCAGAAGCTGAAGCTGGTCCTCTGAAGACAGACAAACAAAACTTTCCGATTTTGTCACCCATTGAGATGACCACTGGCTCATCTGTGAAGTTGCAGCATTTTTGGAATACTGAGCCACCATGCACAGCAGACAAGGTGTTCCCTGGAAGGAGACCTGAGGAGTGCAAAGCTGAGGATCCCGTGATGATGCCAACAACACCTTGTGGGGAGTGGTTCACCTTGAATCTTAGCAATTAAAACCATCTCTGACTTAGGAGGAATAGTGACTGAGTCTATAGCTGCAGTGCCTCAGGGATCTAGTGACAGTTTGTTTGAGGCAAAGTCTAGGATGACTTTTGCGCTTTGAGAAAGTCCAGGCCCAAGAATCATGTCTGGTTGAAGTTCACACACTAGGCAGAATTTAACATTAGCTTGCTGTGAGCTGAAGTGGAGCTTAAGATGGACCGCCTGTGATAGATACTGTAGCAGTACTTGTTGTGATGATGTACTTTAGGTCAGCTAGAGCAACTGTAGGTACATGGCAAATAGCTAAATTGCCTAGTATACTGCTGTGGATTACAGAGATTTCTGCTCTGGAGTTGACAAAGGCATCATGTGGACCAATTCCAGAGGTGACAGGGACGTAGTTTGCAAGGAGGGTGACCTGATGACAGGAACATTGGCCCTTTAGGCAAGATTGTGCCTGACCTAGCAGCTGGAGGGTACAGTTTGTTTGAGTTATAAGAGTCAGTGGGGTGGTCAGTTGTTCATTTTCCTGCCCAACAAAAGCCCCTAGTTTGTTGGGCAGTGCTCATTTCCTGGTCCTGTGAATAGTTGCTAGCATTTTGCTGATTGAGCTGTGGTGGATGCCTTTGGCTTTCTTGATTTCTGTGAAAGTTTTTCAGTTTGCAGCAGACCGCAGCAGTGCGACCCCTGAATCCACATCACTGACGGGTCACTGGCTCCTGTGAAGGTGGAGGTGGCTTAGGTCACTGAGGAGGTGGCTGCAGGACATTAACAGGAGTTGCAGGGGAAGTCACATTATTGGAATGTACAGTAAGTTGTTGACAGTTGAAATAAGCTTGTCAGTCATTATTTGTTGCTGTTGGATGCAAGTAGCAAGTGCAGCCAATTGTGAGAACTGTGGCTCCTGAGCAGTGGAAGGCGGCATGGACATAGACTCCTGGGCTAACCGTGCAGCTTGGATCGTGTCCATCCAGGTGGTTGGTTTTTGCTGGATAACGTATGTACAAAATTGCGGAGACAGTCCCTGGACAAAGGCTGTGATCTGGTCTTTCTCTGATTTTTGTAGATGTTTACACCTTGATTCAGTGTCCACTAGGAATGTTTCCAATGATTCAGAGGGTTGCATAGTGCGCTCCCGCAGTTGCTGTTCTGACAACCAGGGTGGATGAGCTTGTAGGAAATGGTCCTTGAAGGTGGTATACAGGGTGTCAGTGTTCCTTCTTGTCCAGTCTGGAAGGACATTAAACCATGAGAAGGCAGTCCCTCTCAGGAGTAAGTGTATGGCTTTGGAAATTTGCAAGGGATCCATCCAACCACTGAAGGAGATCCAGGCCTGAAATTGCTCGAGCCAATCGATAGCATCTTCCTGGAGTAGTGCTGAGAAAGGTACTGGCTGTAAGCTGGTGTGGACTGTAGAGTGTGGGGAAACATTAATACAGGCAAGGTCATCCTGAATGGCCTGCATAGTGGGTGTCCCTTGGGCTGAGTTGGATGACTGGATGTTGTGCAGGATAGTTTCAATCTTGAGATCCCATCTCAAGGCAGGTGAAGGTGGAGCCCTGGAGCTTGCAGTGCTGGAAATGGTGGCATCCTCAGATCTCATGGTCAGAGATGAGCTGCGTGCCACTGAGCGGAGGTCTAGGGAATGAGTCACAGTGGTTGTCATGTAGAGAACAAGACGCCTTTGGAAGAAATAAATTGCTGAGAGAAAATATTTTGTAGACAAAAGTACAATTATTTGTAAGCAGTTTTCATCAATGGACATCTTAATAAAACAATTTCCATTCTATTTTGGTGTTGTCTGTTATTTAAATAAAGTTGTATCACAAGATAAATTATTTGGTGTACCGTCTCTTTAATTGCATTGGTTTGTCATTGATTTGTACTGAAACTGATTAATTTGCCTTGAATTGAAGTAATTTCAGTGCTTGACTTTAGCGAGGTAACACCACCGGGGGAGCAAGGTCACTACTAATGGTACTGTTTGCTGGCAACAAAATGGAGGCTCTTTGCCATGTGGTTGCTGTACAGGGAGTGAAATGGTGATTTGCCAGGTGGCAGGCCTCTTCCCCTGCTGACATTTTGGCAGGCTTTACTGTGGTGAATGGCAAAATGCTGGGGAAAAGGTCTATATTTATGTACAGCATTTTGTTTCTTAGTTATTGTGCTGTCCTGTACTTTTATTCCACTTGCCTTCCCCTCGATTTGCAGGTTAAGCTTGCATTGCCTGACAGTTGCCCACGGATTTTAATTTACTGTGCCGCCCCAGGTTGGAGGCTGTAGCTCTGCATATTTCTTGTTGTGGCCCCAATTTTATGTGTTTAGATGGCCCCCTTTTAATTCCTGTGCTTTCACATGTGCTGTCTCTGGGGAACTAGTGTACTACTTTGCGCCGTTCAGTGATCTAGTAGGAGTCGTATTGTTTTGCTTTATTGAGAGCGGCCCTGGCAGTGAGACCTTGGCCAAGCAGGAGCTGTCTGTGTAGGAGCAGCAATTTGGAGAGAGGGTCTCTCCCTATGGCTGTTGGGACAGGGAGCAAGCTATGGCAGTTCTGGAGGAGCGCAGAGTATGCTAGTCGGTCCGTGGTCTGTGGTGGCAGGGAGAGAGGTCAGTGCAACTGTCGGAAATGCATCTGCTGGTAGGGCTCCCGGTGTGACTGCGCAGAGGAGTGTAGAGCTGAGAAAGAGAACAGCATTGCAGTCGGGCAGAGCGGAGCTGAGCCATGGTTCAATGCAGCTGCTGGGGAGGGCCATGTGATTCCCTGAGGAGCGAGGTGTGGCTGTGAGTGAAGCAGCAAGGAAGATGCAGGTACAGCTGGTGTTTGAGCTGCAGGGTACAGTTGGTGGTTGGGCCACATTTTGTGTGGAGTGGTAGAAAGAGTGAGCAGTTCACTGAGTGGTCAGCAGAAGAGTGTTCTTTCGCTCGGTACTCTTTGTGAAGTGGTCCCGGCTTTTCCAGGCCACTGAATGGAGCTGGAGCTTTCTTGCCCAGATAGTTGGGTGGGGAACTGAGAGCACTAGAGTGTTGAGCCACAGTACAATGGCAGCCACAGGGCATATTTACAATTTTGGGCACCCTTTTCATTTGGCTGAGTTCCCTTGGAGAGAGATTTAAGAATGCATGGGATGGACACAAGGGAACCTTAGAAGCAGGTGGAGGGTACAAGCCAGAGTCTGAGTAGGGTCTCTGGTGGCACAATAGGTAGGGAATTTATGGCATACCAGGTGGGCCAAGTAGTCTTTATCTGCTGACAACTTCTATGTTTGTATGTTAAGCAGATTTTTTACACCTCTAAAACAGCATGGCTGCTACAGCCCAGTGGCACTGAGGGTTGAGGCGCTGGATGCCACACCTCATACCATGCCGGCAACCCGGGTTCGGTAATAGACTCCAGGAACCAGGGGTCAGCAGGGGAGGAACAGGATGGAGAGTCCAGAGGACAGCTCTCCTCTCCCTTGGGAGGGATCCAGGGTTGCTCGGTGTCCTGGCGGCATTGCAGGAACACCAGCCAATGTAAGGGGCAGAGCACAGCAGACGCCAGCAGGGCAGCCATGCACAGGCATCATTGCACACCGCACTCCCAGGGGAGAAAACTAAGAAATCCCTGTCCTCGGGGATAGGCGATTGCTCTTCACCCCACTGCACCACACTCTAGTTTCTATCTCCACCAGGCCGACCGCCAAGCTGGCACACTGGATTATAGATAGAGTGCTCTGGGCAGATAGGGCAGCCCCACCGCTGGCACTGCAGAGCCGGGGGATCTGCCGAGCTGATGCGGGATAGAAAAGAGTTTCAGGTAGAAGGTAGAGCTCGTGGGTATAGTGAATGCCCAAGACAGTTCCCCATAGGAACGGAGCAGAAAAAGAATGTACAAAAATAAAAACCCAGCATGGCTGTGCCAGCTGGCCAATGACAACAAGACTGTGTTTCTCAGCATCTGCCATGTTACATGTCAGGAGCTAAGAAACTCTCTCCTTTGACTTTTTGAACCATTGGGGTCTCCATTTAAAAAGTTAAAGTGTCATACCAATGCACCTATAAAATAGCCTGGTTTAATCTGTATTAACAATATTTTGAGACTATAGTCACTTAACAGATCTAGCAGAACATGAAGTAACCACAAATCAGCTCCACCGCAAATCAGCCCCTCATTTTCAACATTAAGTTTCTCACCAGGGATGTTTTAAAACCATTGTTGTGGCAATGTTTCCACCTGTAAGCCACCAGTCGGTAGTTTGAAGTCTTTCTTACCTACGCATGGCAAGTTGCTATGATTTTGTGTGACAGCAGAGGGCCACTGATCAGCACTTCTCTGCCATGAGTGTTAGAGAACTGCCTAAGGAGGTCTCCTTCCACATCTGAATCTTACCCTTTCTTGTCCTTTTCCTATTGGGGTTCTGGTTAGAATGCCACTCAAAGACCAAATAATCATGTTATTTCTGCAAACTATTGAGTGTAGACTTGGGAACGACAAAATGTGCTGAGAGTTCACAAAGGCTGAGCTTAGAAAGGTGACATACCTTGTTCAAGATTTCAATTTTCGTCACCAAAAAAGGCCACTCCATCTGCCAGACTTGTCAAACAAAAGGTTCAGGTAGTGTAACAAGCCCAGCAGGAGACAGCAGATTAAATACCACCTTTAGGTTAAAAGACAACATTCACACCTAATTAGAGGTGTGAGAGGCACAAGAGAATGTCAAATTGGCAGGCGAGGTATCCATTATAGACAGCATGCAATAAACTGTGTAACTTCAAGGTTTGCTATTGAAAGTATAGCAAATGGCACTTGGCTTCAGTATGTCATCCATTATAAGTGGCTGTCTGCTATAAATAGCACATACTGTATTTAACTGATGCTCGGTTAATCCTGATAGCTGTTGAAATATGTGCTTCATAGTGCTTTGAACTACTTCACTGTTCTTGCAGTCCATCTAAGATTATTCCATATTTTCTTGAGTAGAGATGTCATGAAATTTAATTTCGCCAGCGAAATCAAGAATTTCGGCCCACAAAATATTTTGAGTAATTATGTTCTTATGGCCAGTCAATTTCGCCTTGCATTACTAGTAGGTGAAATTGGGCTTGTCACATGACTTACTCTGCAAGTCACATGGGTGTCTGTAAACAGTCTCATTTCAACCTCTCACTACATCTATCCCAATTCCCTCACATCTGGAAATAAGCCTTAGTAACCCCTGTACACAAATCTGGAGATCGTGCCTTACATTCTAACTATAGGCCAATTTCAATCCTCCCCCCTCTATCAAAATTGCTGGAGTGCATAGTTGCAGATCAGTTAGTAGACTACCTTGAAAAGTACTTCATCTAATGCCCACAGCAACATGGCTTCAGGAAAGTGCATCGCACCACCACTGCTCTCCTGAAATTTACTGGATTCATTCACCAAACGCTAAACCAAGGGAACCTTGTGGGTGCAGCCTTCATAGACCTAACAAAGGCTTTTGATACTGTGAACCACTCATTTCTACTACAACTGATCTCAACTGGACTATCAAATAATGCGATGCTTTGGTTCAAAAACTATCTTGAGGATCACTCTCAATAGGTAAAAATCTCCAATATTACCTCTGACCGACGGATTTTCTGCTCTGGAGTGCCACAAGGATCTATCCAGGGCCCTTTCCTGTTCAGTGTCTTTCTCAACAATCTACCTCGTTGCTGCCATCAACGTATTCTTCTGTATGCCAATGATGCCATCATCTTTATAAGCCATCATAACCCCAATCTTCTTGAGCATTACCTACAACTCAGCTTTGAGGAAGTAGAGAATGGTTCAGTGCCCATAGCTGGTCCTGAACTACAAAAAATGAAGGTTATGATGTTTAGTACCTCATGCAACAAGCATAAAACCCATGCCCTTAGCAAAGAAACCGCCTTGGAGTCTCACCTGAACTGATTCAGTACTTCAGATATCTGGGGTTAGTTGCTCATCACATTGAGAATGTTCTAGGGCTGTTAATATAAGGATTGGGCTCTCTGGCATAAGCATAGTTTAACACCAGAAGTGCTCAGACTGGCAATTTATGGCTCCATTTTATCAGTCATTGATTATGATCTTATTATTCATGGTTCAGCCACCTGCCTCTCTTAGAAGGATAACTGTTACACTCAATAAGGCACACAGGCTACTAACAGACTCTGCATGCCTTACCCACACTTACAATCTATATACGCTGATAGGCTGACTCCAGCTTAGTGGAAGGATTAAATATCAAACGTGTTTACTAAGTAAAAAAACACACCCTGGCCTTCTGCCCCCAGGGATTGTAAACCTTCTGACCCTGTACTGCAGCTCCAAGCACACACATGCATCAGCTAATCAACTCCTCCTTGGCTCCAGATGTCAGACAACACAAGGACATCGATCTTTCTCCTACAGAGCACCACTTTGGCTCAATGTGTTGGACTTTGAAATATCACCCAAGGTCAGCCAGTTCAAGATCTTGCTCCACCAGCATCTTGTATCCAACAGGTCCTCTGATTGCCTCGCCTAATGACCAACTGCTGTAGCTACCTCATGGTTCTTCTTGACTACCCTCTTTTTACTGGGGCATATCAAATTTCAAATCTCACATCCTTACCCCTTCCCATCTGCTACTGCCCATTATCCATGACTTGCCCACCCCCATCCTCTTTTGTTAGCTGGTGGCACCATTCCATCTCCTTCCTTATACCCTCTCCCTAGTGCACCTCCCCCAATGTAGCTCACCCATCTTTCTCACCCCTAAGCTAAGTACAACAAGGTCTTTGGCTGCTTCTCTCACCTTCCAGCTGTCTCTATCTCCCTCATCTCTATTTACCATCCTATCTCTCACCTGTTCTCTTACCTCTATTCTTAATTGAAGTGTTCTAGTTTAATAAGTGATTGTTTAGCCATGATATTTTTGCCACCATTTTGTTATGAATTATGTCTTAATTAGATAACCAATGTTAGTCTTCCTTTGTTTGTATGCAACGCTCCCCACTGATGTGGAACCTTTGTAAATGAGCTGCTTTGTGCTTGGAGGTATCAGAATCCTAGACTGAAATAAATAAATAAATAAATAAACAGTCAGGAAGTGAGTGATTCAGTTCCTTTGCTACATGGCTGGAGAAGCAGGCAACAGCAGAGAAATTGTTCTGTGCGTTACACAGATACTATTTAGTTTAAAAATAATAGATTTGTGCTTTTTTCCTTAGGTTATCTGGTGTGTGTGTTTATTATTTCCTATCTGTGACTATAGATTGCATGTGTGTGTGTGTGTGTGTGTGTGTCTTCTCTCTCTCTCTTTCTCTTTCATTTTTTTTTTTTTAGATTTCTGTTAGAAAACTTTTTGAGGATAATGGATGGGAAAGGCAGGGCAAGGGGGACTGGGAAGAAGGCTGGATCCAGTGTTCACCTTGACAGGTGAACAGTTATGTATGAGGACGTCCAGCAGGAGCATGGCCCCCAGCAACAGGATCCTGTTCCCTCCCAACCACAGCAGCATGAGGAGCAAGACAGTTCATATGATACAGAAGCATAGCACAAAAATGCACGAGATTGAGGCCTGGGTGAATTATTATATCCCTGACATCTTAGCTATTTCTGAAACTTGGCTCGGCCCACAATCCTTGATTCTGATATAACACTCCCAGGATACTACATTCACAGAAAAGATAGGCACAATGGTAAAGGGGGTCATGTTCAATATAAGAGATATGTTTGCAGCTGAGGCCCTCCACAACCTGATGAAAAGCAGATGTCTTTTGAATATCTTGCTATTAGACTTAAAATAGGGTCCTCAAAAAACTATCCCTCTACTGAATTTACAACCCCAAAAACACTAAACAGGATTTTCAAGATTTTTCAGACTTGATGTCACACAGTATTAAAGGCAAAACTGTAGTAGTGGGGAGATTTTAATTTAAATTGGGACAGTAACAATACTCTTCTATTTAAAACTACTTTAATGAATTCAGGGTTACAGCAGTTGATAACATCCCCTACCTGACTTAATCTTAAAACCAACAAGCATATGTTGCTTGACTGGCTTTTGAACAATCAAAATGACCATATTATATCTCGTGGCCTGACATCAGATTCCATCAGTGACTATTACCCAGTTTTCAGGATATGGAAGGGTGGAAGAATTTCTAAACCTCCACCAAGATATTTAGAGTTTAGATGTTACTCTAAATTGGATGCTCCCAGTTTTCTTATTGCTCTCTCAGAAACTGACTGATCTTATTTAAATCTTATACCTGACGTAGACTGTGCCCTAGAATTTTTTTATCTCTACCCTTACGGAAGCTGTAAATAAATTTGTTCCTTTAGTTAAAAGGAGAGTTAGTGGAAGGAGACTAAGTGGTTTGATTGAAATTTAATTAAACTAATGAGGAAAGAGATGCCACCTGGAGAAAGTATAGGAAAAGTGGGAAATCTGTTGATTTAAATGCTTACCGTTAAGGCGGAATTTGTCTAAAAGGAAGTTAAGATAGCCAAATGCTACTTTCAGAAACAGCAACAGACCAATCTTTCCAACCCCATAAAGTTCTGGAGCTCAATCAAATCTTTATTTACTCTGACCAGTGATAGGCGCCCTGGATGCTAAAAATGGGGAATTGCTCCAGACTCTGCCCTTATTGCAGAGGAATCAATTCCCAGTTCTCTAATCTGGATTCATACCACAGGGACCTGTTGGACCATACTGATCACAGTGTTGTACAAGATCAAACTAACGGCTGTACTAGAACCTAACCTGAACTGGCAGAAATTCTACCTGAAAACTGTCAGGAGTTTTGAGGTGTTAAGAGGTGTTAAGACTCTAACTAGCCTGAAGCCCAACAAAGCTCCTGGCTGCGATGAGCTATCACCCAACATCCTGGCCCTTGCTGCTTCCCAACTTGATACCCAATTAGTCTTAGTTTTAATTTATCCTTTAAAACATTACAGATACCAAGTTTATGGAAAAATCATGCATTTTCCAATCTTTAAATCTAGGTCATACTAAATACTGTAATTATCGCCTATCTCAATTTTATCTGCTTCATCAAACCTTCAAGAAAAACAGTATACAAACAGTTCAGTGATTATATCAACAAGACCCATAATTTGATCTCCCTAACCAAGATGGATTTGGGGGACATTGTACTGAGACTGCCTTGGTTGGGTTCACGGACACTGTCCTCACGGCCACTGAGAGTGGTAACTTAACTAGGGCAGTGTTTGTGGACCTAACCAAAGCATTTGACGTTGTTGACCATACGGTTTTACTGGATTGACTATCTGGACTGGGGGTAGGAGGTCCTGCCTTGTCTTGGTTCAGGAACAATCTTACTAATAGGCTGCAGTGTGTTAAGTTAAACAGAATATGTTCATCTTATCAAGAGGTCCCATGTGGGGTCCTTCAGGGCTCCATACTGGGTCCTCTACTTTTTCACTCTTCATAGACCCTGTGGTGAAAGTGGTAGAGCACTGTGACCTGTTATTATGTGCAGATGATGCAGTTTTATTCACTCGTGATTCTAATGTCACCGATATTAATCTATTATTGAACACTGAATTTAACAATGTGCAATCCTGGCTTTATCAAAACAAACAGTGTCGAATAAGCTAAAGACCAAGCCTATGATATTTGGCTCAGAACCTACATTAAAAAAAAAACATTTTGGTAATTTTGCTGTTAGCATGCTGGGGGTGAGGTTATAGAAGTTGTTAAATCATTTAGATATCTAGGCATGTACCTACATCCGCCATTAAAATATAATATACACATAGCTAAGGTTACTGCCAAGTTACATTCTAAAATTGGTACTCTTTATCTGCCTTCTAAATTTCTGACCAAAAATTCTCATAAAACTATTGCACAATATTTTTTTTTAACGGTCCTAAATTACGCTTCTTTAATTACCGATGCCTCATCTTCTTCCTTTAGTTCCCGGAAGGAAACATTGTTACATAAAATTGGAAAATTTGTATTAATGGCATCTTCCTGACACATCACTGTTATTTTGACTAGCATTAAATGGCTAACTTTCAAATATTTATAAACTAGCCAGCCCATCAAGTGCAGTGGTTGAGTTTCGTGTGCGATGCCAACTACCCGGTTCAGGAACAGACCTGGGTCGCGGAGGGCGGCGGGGGAGATGCATGGAGCATCCCTCAGACTGCTGTCCTTCTCCAGGGGAGGGGCGAATGTCCGTTGCATCACGGACCCCTGGCAAGGCCAGGGATCCGCCACAACCAGCATCTGAAGCGTCCAGGGGTGGGGGCGGACGTGGGACATCATTCCGTCCCCACCCGAGGAGAAAACATCCTTCGGGACACAAAATCCCCAGTCAGCACCTCCATGATGCCCTCCTCGCCGCCTCCATATGCTCTAGGCCGGCTCCCCAACCCAAACCGACGCCTTCACGACACCTTGGCTGGTGCTGCACACCCACCCTGGGGGCAAGCCAGGGGCATGGAGGAGCAACGGCTCATTTGGGAGCAGGGGGGCAGCGATCGGACCAGGGCAGATGTCCCGAGGCTGGCTGGGACAAAAAGTACAATTAATAAAAAAAATAAATACTTATAAATTGGCTAGGTCATGTTTTATATTTAAAAATATTACATGCAGGTATTCCAACATTACTTTGAGACCTTTTGAATACATATAGATCCCGATACAGTTCACGGTCACCTACTAAGATCCAACTGACCCTTCCATTGGTCCGCACAAACTCAGGGAAAAGGTACTTCTCTTATTGCACTGCAACAGTGTGGAATCCTTTACCTGATGAAGTAAAGTCTTCTTTATTAATCACCACTTTCTCCACTGCTGCTTCTATTCATTTTAAAAGAAAAATATTGTTTGCTCTTGTGTAAAATAACGTGTTAACTGTTTATTGTATTTAATGGTTGATTAATGTATTCTATGTCATTAGTTTGTCTGTTGAACCTACTGATTTCAGGTCATGCCTGAAAATGGGATCTTGTATCTCAGTGTACCTACCTGCATTACAAATAAATGAAGCGAAAATGTGCTCCCCACCCCCAGCAGCAGCAGGATCCCATTGCCCCCATCAGCAGCAGCAGGAGGAGCATGTGGCCCCACCCCCAGCAGCAGCAGGATCCCATTGCCCCCACCCAGCAGCAGCAGGATCCCATTGCCCTCCACCAGCAGCAGCAGGAGGAGCATGTGGCCCCACCCCCAGCAGCAGCAGGATCCCATTGCCCCCCATCAGCAGCAGCAGGAGGATGAGCATGTGGCCCCACCCCCAGCAGCAGCAGGATCCCATTGCCCCACCAGCAGCAGCAGGAGGAGCATGTGGCCCACCCCCAGCAGCAGCAGGATCCCATTGCCCCCACCAGCAGCAGCAGGAGAGCATGTGGCCCCACCCCCAGCAGCAGCAGGATCCCATTGCCCCCATCAGCAGCAGCAGGAGGATGAGCATGTGGCCCCCCACCCCCAGCAGCAGCAGGATCCCATTGCCCCCACCAGCAGCAGCAGGAGGAGCATGTGGCCCCCACCCCAGCAGCAGCAGGATCCCATTGCCCCCCACCAGCAGCAGGAGGATGAGCATGTGGCCCCACCCCCAGCAGCAGCAGGATCCATTGCCCCCACCAGCAGCAGGAGGAGAGCATGTGGCCCCACCCCCAGCAGCAGCAGGATCCCATTGCACCCCACCAGCAGCAGCAGGCGGAGCATGTGGCCCCACCCCCAGCAGCAGCAGGATCCCGTGCCCCCCACCAGCAGCAGCAGGGTATGTATTTACTCCCAGAAGCAGCAGGATCCCATTGCCCCCCCAGCAGGAGCATATTCGCCCCACCACCCCTCAGCAGGAGCATGATGTTGTGGCCTCCGGACATCAGCTGGTGGTGGTGCCCCCTACCACTGCTCAAGAGTGTCATCTGTGTGGTGTTTCTTCACCACAACAAATGACAGCATTGTGATCTGCAGCCTTACATCAGCAGTAGAAGGGGAAAGAAGAGGGCACACCTTGGAACTGGTGGCCAAAGGAGCCATCTGCTGCACCACCACCCTGCAGAGTGGCTCCAAAAGCAGCCAAAGTTGGCAGCAGGAGGCAGCACTAGTGGGGAGATCAGATAGAACGGAAGGGTGCAGCAGAGGAAGCAGTTGGCACCAGCCTTGAAGGGGCACCACACCAGGAAACAGCAGCAAGAGGCAGCAGCAGCAGCATCATCACCCCACAGCCAGCGGCACTGCCATCATCACCCTGGTGATGATCCGCACAACCTGCAGCAGCCTAGCCGGTCAGATGACAGTCAGCCATGAAGATCTTGTAGCTGCGTGCAAAGAGGTGTAGCTCTGTGGTGAGAGTTTGAACAGTTCCGCTAGGAGGCCAGGGGGGACATGAAAAAACTTATGGATGACCAACAGAAAGTGTTGGAACTCCTGGCAGAACTGCGTCATGGTGGTGGTGATGGCGGCAGTTCTCAATCGGGACCTGGTGCGGCACCGTGTAAGTTTGTATTAGTCAGTGAGGCTGGCAGCAGACAAATTTTTTTTCTTTTCTTTTTCCTGTTCTTTGTTAGTGTCACTCTTCTCATCTCCACCCCCTAAAATAAGAACAATCAAAAAATATAAAAAGGAAAAAAAAACACAAAAAAATATTTTCTGTCCTCTTCCACTTCTATATCCTCTTGTTTCTTTTTCATATCTTATAATCATATGTCTTTGTCCAGCGGTTTTGTGTGTTATGTGATGTTTATTCTCCCTCCCTATAGCATTCAATCCTTTTCCTTGTTCAGTAATTTACGTTTCCCCTCACATATGAATATCCTTGCCCTGACTCTGCATGTCCCCCATCGTGTGTTACTGTCAGTCAGTGTACCCATAAATACTGTACCTTTCTTTTTGCTCTGTGTTACTTCTTCTTTATATATTTCTTCCTCCTATCCACAAATGTCAAATATTGTGATTTGTTCCTATGAACAAAAATTTCCCCCAAAGCTATGTGATGTTGTGGCTGTGTGCAGCATCAGTCCGAAGACGTACACAATAATCATCTAGACATGAACAATTTTTTTTGGGTTAAACGTAAACATTTTTTTGTGCTTAACACAACATGTGTCCCCTGGTTTGCCACAAATGTTATCTTGGGGTCCCTCCTTCCAGTCATGATGATGTTTATAGTGCCCACCACCTCCTGGTTCAAATGCGCACTTGGGCCAGTTTAACACCTCTTGCTGCCATGCTCTGCAGAGCAAGCCTGATAAGACAAGAAATATGACAGGAAAACAGTAGGATGCTAGCATGAATCTTCTTGACGCTACCTGCTGTGCAGAACAGGCCTTAGAAGTCCAGAAATGTTACATAAAAATGATTAAATTGAGACATAAACGTGGTTTCAGGCCAGAAGTTTTATAGAGCCCAACCACCACCCAGACAAAAAATTGCTGTTTTGTCCACTGTTTACAAATTATTTCATGATGAATCTTCTTGCCGCTACCTGCTCTGCTGTGCAGAACAGGCCTTAGAAGTCCAGAAATGCTATATAAAAATGATAAAATTGAAACATAAATGTGGTTACAGACCAGAAGTTTTATAGAGCCCAACCACCACCTGGACAAAAAAATGCTGTTTTGTCCACAATTTACAAATGATTTCAGGATTAATCTTGTTGCTGCTAGCTGCTGTGCTGTGCAGAACAGGCCTTAGAAGTCCAGAAATGTAACACGACAAAATTGTGATAGAAGGGAGACACAATTGTTATGGCAGTTATGAAATTGCCAACATGGCAAGTGGTGGTCGTGGGGCCCCACTGAGAAAATGTGTTCCTCCTACAAAATGTTGCTGCTAGTCACACTTGCTGCCTCCTGCTGCTTGTTTCACAACTGAGATTAATCTATAATATTCATTTGCCAATGCTGTCCTGTTTGACTGTGGTGATGCCGTGGTTGTAACTTGTACGGCATGATGGGAAGGAGATTTTGGGGTGCTGTAGCTTGCTGCCTGCTGCTCCTCAGACTGGTTGCCAACTTGGCATCAAGTAATGTTTTGACTAGTGTAATGTTGATGGATCATTCTCACAGACATACTACCACTGCTGCACACGTAAGTATTTCTATGTATTTCATTTGTTTTTTCTGTGCAAAAGAGGTGTGGGGATGGGTTGGTATTGTGGTCTGTTGAGATCTAATATGTTTGTACTGCTTTTCCATTTTTTTTTTCCAGTTGGCGGAGGATTACATCCTGATGCCATGCAAAGGAAGCCTCATCATGCCAGGATTCGGATGTTTGAATGCACCACACTTCCCAACACAGAAGGTAAGTATTTAATTTTTCATTGATGGGGAGGTGGGGTCACTGCAGTCCAGATGTCTGACTATGACAGTAACTGTGCTCTATGTCTTTGTCAACATTCAGGAATTCCAGCGCTGGTGCACGTGTTACCTCCCACTCCTGCTGCTGCTGACCAGACATCAGCGCTTCATGTAGAACAGTTCTAGTTATACAGCCAGTCCCTGAGGTAAGTATTTCTTCATTTTTAATGGGTTTTGGGGGTTACTTGTACCAATCATCAAAATGCGTTCTTCTTTTTATCTTATTTCCAGGTATGCAGTGCTTTTAGGGGAATGAGAATGCCTGCTGTTGCTGTCCTTCATGTGCACCACATGCTCCTTCTGGGGGAAATCTCAGCAGTTTACATTCACCAGGTAACGTAAGTGTGTGTGGATATTTTTTTGTAATTTATGACTCATGTCATTAAAGATGGCTGCCAATATTCACGATTTTGCAAAACCTCTTCAACTGTTGTTGCCAGTTTAATGAACGTGCTACATTCACACTATGCTTGTACTAGGAGGGTTCTCCAACATGTCGCAAATAGTAAGGGGCACAAAATATTTCATTTGACACATGGTGTACATGGGCATGGCAGTTGTCAGGGCAGGGTGGGTTTACGGCATGTGTCACTGCCATTCTGGGCACTTTTACAGGCTACAAGACAACATATCTTGCTTCCAGAAGGGGTTAGTGGAAATGAAAAGTAAAATGTGTATCTTGATATTTTTGGCACAGGAATATTATTACTGTAATAATGCAAAATGTTTATGGTTATGGTAACTCGACTGGTGGCTTAATATAGGGTGGGACTAAATAACCGTTTAGAGCAAGGATGATCAAATTAAACTGATTAACAGGCTAATGGCAGATAACACAACCATCACAAAACACTTCACTACATTGGAGCCATTATCACTTATGATATATCTTGCTGTAAATGACTCTGTGTAGCCAGAAATGTTACAGAAAATCGAGACATAAATGTGGTCTCAGTCCTGAAGTTTGATGAGCCCCACCACCACCAGGACAAGAAAAATGGCATTTTGTCCACTGCTTACAAATGATTTCATGATGATTCTCATTGGCTCTTGCTCCTGTGCTGTGCAGCACAGGCCCTATAAGTCCAGAAATGTCACAAGCAAAATTTTAAAGAGAAGTCTCACATAAACACAGTCTTAGTCCTGAAGTTGGCTACTGCCCCCACCCCCCACACCATCACCAGGCACAAAAAGTGCAGGCCACAGTGGGAAAAATAATTTCCTGCTGCAGAATGCTTTTCAGGCAGAAATTTGGAACAGGCCAGAAGAGGTATGTACAAACACGAGAGAAAATTATGAGACAAGTCAAACAATACACAATTATTGTGGCAGTGATAAAGATGCCAAAAATGGCAAGTGCAGGCCAAGTGGGAAAAATGATTTCGTGCAAAATGCTTTCAAGCAGAAATTTGCAACAGCCAGGAAAGGTGTGTACAAACACATGAGAAAATTATGAGACAAGGCAAACAATACACAATTCTTTCATTTTCCAAGGCTGGGTTTACTGCAGTAAAGATGTCTGAGTTTGACAGTAATTCTGTTCTGTTTCGTTTTGTCAATATTCAGGAACTTTCTGGGGTGATTGCTACCAATTGCTCATGCTGCTGCCTGTCACAACCTGTGAGCTGCATTTGGTGTTCAGATTGTTCAAGTTTCTGAGCAAGTACCTGAGGTAAGTATTTCTTCATTTTTCATGGGGGTGGGGGCTGGGGGGAACTTGTAACAATTCTCAAAATGTTTTCATTTTCTCTGATTACCAGGTATGTAGTACTTTAATTGGAATGGATGGATCGTTTTCCTCTGGTCAGTTGGTATCCCATGTCTGTATGGTGACTACATCCAGGTCTTGCTGGTGTGTGGAAGTCTGATCGTGGTGCCTGAGCTGTGAGGTGTGGACCACTGCTGTCATGAACAAGTAAACAAATACGTTTTTAACAACAGACACCTGTGAAGAAAAAGAAAAAAGAAAAATACTAGTAATACTGTTTAGTGAAGTTGCAAAGTGTGACCCTGGATTTTTTCCGCATGTGTTTGGCAATTGCCAGTGCTGAAGACCTCATATACGGCACTTACTGAAGTTCCTTGAACCACTGTGAAAAGGAAGGCTATATTACTTTTATTCAATAAAACACAAATGACACTGTAAACAGCAGCATAATCATTCGCTGCACTGTGATGCTTCCTCAACTTACAGTGTTACCTGTTATAAAGAATAAACTCCTTTGGAACTGAATTTGCCACTCACAACTGCTGTTGTTTGAACCAAGGTTATCCGTGAAAAGGGGAAAAATATGAAGGGAAAAAATTTGCATTGATATTTACCTGTAGTGATGCTTACCATCCATGTTGGTGCCATCAATTAAAATTTTCACGGACTGACTTGCTTGTTTATGAGCCTATGTTAAAATCTACAGGGATGTAGAAAACCTGGAAGAATGAACATTTTAGTATCATCATGAAAAAAGGGTGAATGCTTTTTGTCTGATTCCAGTGCCACACACGTCATCTTGACTCCAATTGAAAAAAACTTGCTTCTTCTCATCCGCAACACCTATCATGGAAAATAATAATAACAAACAGCACTTTTCCCAGCTGTGCCTCATGTACTGAAATAGAATAAAGTGAAAGTGGAGTTTGTGGAGCTGACTCTGAGAATAACTGTCATGAAATAAAGTGAAAATGGAGTTTTCTCAGATGTGCCACCGGTCCAGAGAAAGCAAAAAGACAAACTGAACAACTGTAAGGTACTTGTGGCATCCATCTTGAAATAAAGAACCTGATTAACTACTTTGCCCACATTTTGACCTGTACATCTCTGCATTGAGTGATAGAACCACAGTACCCTCCATGTACACAGAAGGCGTGCATTTGCACACCTTGAATTACAAAATGTGCCACTGCTTCAATATAGAGGATATTGCCTAAGAAATGGTGGTTAACCACGGTGTAATCACCTTGAGCAGTTGTCATGACAACTGCTCGAGAGGTTTACAGTTGTCATGACAACTGCGAGAGGTGATTACACCTGTGGTTAACCACCATTTCTTAGGAATTGTCTTTTATAATGCTTGGGACCATGCACTACAATAAAATGCCAAGTTAAATTTCAGTTTCCCTTAGAACACGTTACAGAAACTCACCAAAGCGCTTAGAAACTCATGGAGTCGCTGATCGTTAAGCTGTAACATTTATTGTGCACATCTCAATACATCTACTTCATATTGCTAGGATATGCTAATATTTTTGGTTATTTATTAGTGCTTTAGTCTAAAAAACATTTTAAAATCTGGAAAGTCTTTCAGGCCGATTGTAGCTTGTTGGTTGGTCGGCAAGGAACATGTGACTCTGCGTCAGTGTCAACGTCATCATGACAGGTTGGATGTGCGAGGAGGACATGCAGCTGGACGGAGGACTTTCAACAGTAACCTGATGTTGGAGGCTTAAAAAACATTTTGAAATCTGGAAAGCCTCGGTTAAACATTGTATATAGTTAGTAGACATTGGACGTGTTGTACTTGTTTTACCAACAGAATGGTCAGAATGTGTGGTGCTTGAATTTTTCAGTAATGAGATTGTACTTGCAGAATGTAGAGGACTTGTCATTCTGTCCTGTAATCCATTGATGTGACATCCAAATAGAGGGTTTACAGGCTACAGGCGTCACATCGATAGGATTATCAGATTATTACAATGCTGATTTCAATGCATAATAAAGGATCCCCATACATTATTCATAGTTTTCTATTTTATGATGATGTCATAGTGAGGGAACAATGTTAACTGGCAATGTTGTCGTCATGGGCCAGTGGTTCTTGGTGGAACACTGGAGGAGGAGGAGGAGGAGGAGGAGGAGTAATAGCTGGAGGCAGCACTAATGCACTGTGACTGTTGTTCATGGTGGAGCATGCATCACGTGACCTTTGTAGATAATTTTCAGCTATATTTCTTGGCAGTATGAGACTGAAGGTCCAGACTGTTAAACACTGTGTTATAGACATTAGGATGGATGCCAAGGAGGAGGAGTACATGTCGGAGAAATCTATACATGGCTGCATGCATTGCTGATTCACCTAGTACTGGTTGCGCACTGTCAGACAAAGCAGTTACATCGAATATATATTCGTGGGGGAGACTGGACACACATTCAGGGAGGAAGTATTTGTGGAAATGATACAGATGGTGTTTAGTAATTCTCACTAGATGGGGCCATTGTCTATTGACATAATAGTTAGTATAGCTGGAGTAAGGGATATTTAAAAAAATGACCAACTGAAGTAGACGGTGTTACTAGGGTAATTAAATTAACTGGATTAATGCAAGATAACAGAACTACCTTCAAAATCCAATGAAAAATATGTAACAATAACTTAAAAGAGTATACTCAGTGGAAATGGGTGAGAGGATGGGTATAACATAACAGCTTTATCCATCTTCCAGTGCCACATCATCCATGAAGCAGCCCTCACAGTCTTCAAGACTGGAGTCATCACCAGGTGGAAATTCTCTCATCATTGATGCTTCATCTACCTCCCTGCTGCTGGAAGAAGCCTTCACAGTGCTGACATCTTCATTGTCATCATTGTCTCTGAGACACAGTTCATGTGGCAACACCATTGACATAACTGTGTTATGTGGAATGCGACCCTCATTCATTTTTATGAATGTTAGAATGCACACATTCTTGGTTGACAGATTTGTCCTCCGGTCACGCACAATGGCCCCAGCCAAACTAAACACCCCCATTGACACTGGATGGCGGACAGCTCAGGTATTTAAAAGCAACAGATGCCAGTGAGGGCCAATCACTCACTTTGCTGCTCCAATACTGCAATGGTTCGTCAGTGATGCCAAGATGCTTGGTGTCTCCCATGTAGGCCTCCACCATTCGTTGTGCTGCCTGAGTCCTGCTGCCTCATCAGGCTCCTCCTTCTTGTCTTCCATTTCCTCTACTCCCACCCAGTAAAGAGCATCCCAAATGGGATTACTTGCCATTTTCTGCTGCAACTTTGATATTTTTTTCAGAATTGGTGGCCTGTGAGCTGCTGCTGGTGGTAGCAACACCTGAAATATGTGCAGTTTGTGTCTGTGCCTATTTTCTCTGTGTACCATGTACCCATTTGATGAGGTAATCTGTTAATTTTTCCAGTCGCTGATGACGTCCTTCAATTACTGCGGGCAAGCCATGTTCGTAGCGTGGATCAAGAGTTGTAGCAATAGCAAATTCACCTGACTGTAAAATGCCAGAGATATGTGTTTTACTGTCCAGTACGTGGAGCATGTGACCCCTTAGATTACAACCATTCTGATCACCACTTGCCTCCATCTGGTGACGGACATTCAACAGTGTCTGCCTCAGCACATGTATAAGGGGTATTGGCTGACTTATACAGGCAATGTCCTCACTCACAGCTTGTGTTGCATGCTCAAATGGATGCAGAATGCGTATTATGCCATCTGTTTGTTGCCACTGTTCTGTTGTTAGAGCGATGGACACTCAGTACTGTCCCAGGTGGTGTGCAGCAGCAGGTAGTCTGAAACTGCCTTATACTGCTCATACAGCTGGTCTAGCATGCACAGTGTGGAGTTCCACCTGGTCACAACATCAAGCTTCATACGGTGCTGAGGCAGATGGTTATTGTGTTGCAGCTCATGTAGATGGTCACGGGCCTTTCAGAATGGGTGAAGTGCACACAGATACGTTGGGTGATAAACTTTGTTTCCTTGATGTCAGCATGGTTTAAAAATTGCTGCACAACCAGATTAAGGCAATGTGCCAGGCAAGCACTCTGAAAAAACACCATTGTTAATGCAGTTCACCACATTGGAGCCATAGTCACTGGCAATAAACCTTGCTGTAAGTGAGTGTGTGTGTAGCTACTCATCAATCAATTTAGCAGCACATTCAGAATTTTCTCACCTGTGTGAGACCCAGTGACACTTTGCATAGTGAGGGTGGCATGCTGCCAAATACCAGGTGTGTTGCTACCACCTTAATTTTGCTTTATGCAGGTTTTTCCAGGACACAAATCAATGACCACCCCAGGTACCTGTGGCCAATGTGCTGTTATGCACAGATATGAGCTGGTCGCTGTTTGTCCACTTGTCCATATATCCATGCTAAGGTGGATATATTCAGAGGAAGAATGCTTCATGACATGTAGAATGGACTCTGAAACTCTGCTGTAAAGTTATGGCATGGCACATTTTGAGAAATAGGTTCACGATGTCACCTGCAATTTGGGACAGGAACTGGCCATCAAACAGCGGAATCCAGGATTCTCCACGAAGGAGAATGGCAACAGGTCAATGGCCAGCATTTCAGCAGTGGCTGCATTCAGCTCATGCAGCAGCATGATGGGGGTACTTTGAGTGCCACCAAAAATGCTCTTCAATGTGGGCTGAATCTTTAGTTGGTCAACCAAAACACTGTTCTTGTGCCACCAATGTTCTTGCTGGGGTACCAGTTGAGTATTGGGGCCTGGGATGCAGCATGCATGAACTGGTTGTTTTGGTTGATTTGGTGACTGGTAGTGTACTTTAATGATTCAAGGAGTGGCACCTCCACTGCTACTATGCTCACTGCTCGGGAGAGCAAAGGATTGCTCACATTCCTCTTCCGCTGATCCACTCAGCCCTCCCTCCTCCTGCTCTGTTGCACTGCTGTCACCAACATTTAGCTTGATGAAGAAAGTCCCACAGACATCTCTGGTATCTTTCTGGTGTTGGTGCCAGCACAACTGGTACTCATTTTTTCAAGTGGGCATGTTGGCCACCAGTGCCTATGTGGCTGCCCTTTTTTCCACGACTGACATGTGCTTGACACAGCTGACATATCGCTATGGTCTAATCAGCTGCATCAAGCATGAAAAAAATCCCAAGCTAGAGACTTTGCACCTCTGGATTTCACATGGTACTGGGACTGGGAGAGCGGAGCCAAAGGTGTTGAAGTTTTTGCTTTTATGGCTACTTCATGGGTTCCATTATACTAGTTTTGGGAGGGGTTACTTGACTGTTTGTTGTAAGCTTGCTGATAGCCTCACCTTCAGGCTCTATGTCTAAATGGGCTACATCACCCTTCAGCTTTTTCAGCTATGACTCTCACAGGGATCCACCACCTCATCATCATCTGGACCACAGCTGATTATGTCCTCCTCCCCTATCACTGTCTACTTCCACAGAAACATTTTCCTTCTCTGGCATCTCCTCAGGGGCTGACTTCTTCCATATCTCTTTCTACAGGAGAAACAGACTGAAGCTGAACAGTATCACCACCACCAACTCCACCAAGAACAGGAATAGTCACACTGACAGCTTTGTCCTCCTCCTCCTAGACCTCCGTGCCTGCACTGGTGTGAGTGTCTCCCTTATTCTCAGTATCATCCCCAACAAGCATGGTAGCTGTAGATCTGGCTGTAAAAAACTGAGTCACACTTATGCCACTTCTAACTTCTATTTTGCTGGTACTGGCTGCCACAGCAACGAAGCCCACAGAAGGCTCTGATGCAGAAATATGTTTGCTTTGTGGAAGCGGAAATGCATTTATACTTTTTTTAAAAAACTTCTCTGAAGCATATACCACCCTATCACCTTTCCCTGAACTGGGGTATCTCTTGGCAGACATATTTATATGCTTGTTGCAACATCCGTCTCTCTCTGGAAGTATATGATAATGTATTTCTATTCACTAAGTGTGAATAACACCTGCAGTACTATCTTCAAAGGCCAAAAAGAAATCAGGACGGGTAGCAGCACTGTAGTCCATACAACTACAACTACTACTGTAGCCTATTCCAGTGGTAAAACACAATTCTATTTTTTCCTTTCCAAGAACAGGAATTAAGTAACATGGGGTAACAGGGCAGAAGTAAGTGACTTTAAATACCACACGGACAGAGACCCCCCCCCAACAAGGATCTGCAGTGACACTCCGAAAAACTACTAAAGCAGTTCTTAATAAAATGTCAGTTTTTAAATGTAATTTTTATTACACAACTTGATAATAACCGGGTAGGTACAGGTAGAGTTACACAAAACTAAACTGAAAACCAACGGCACAGAATACCTCACAGTCACAATGCAATCTACAGACCTCTTGGATAAGCACTGTCTGGACAAGACAAGTACTGCAATGTGTTAGTACTAACTAAATACAATTTTGCTTATAGATATATAAGAGGGCAGGGACAACAAGATTTAAAATGAACAAAGCCACCTCCAACAATCTGGGAGGATCACTCTCTTGAAAACTACAGTATGTAGTTTTTTTGTAGTATGGGTCAGGTAGTAAACAACAATGATGTAACAGGAAAGGATAAGCAAGTTAAACAGAATAACAGGAATGCCACAATGCAGAGGTTAGCACACACTATTAAATTCTGTGAGCAATTCACCAAAGCAGCGTACCGGGATATGGACAAGTGGTCAATCAACTACAAGTACTTCCAATACAACAAAAAAACACAAGAGTGATTAAACAAAGGGTAACAGTACAACTCAGAATGAGTAACTGTTCACATAAAGTGACAATATAGTTATCAATATGTAAGAAAATATTACAAATAAGTAGCACACCAACAAAAATATAAAGATTTAAAAGAAATAACAGAAACTCACTCCCAACTTGTGAGACATCCACCAAATATTAGGAACAAGCCTGCTCTGCTTTCACACACACCTATGGTCTACCTCCCCACTCAACTCCTTCACAGACACAGACAAGATTGATAACACTACCTAAGTTAAACTATGTATTATCCAAATATCCCAAAAAGAAGAATACTGCATGTTCACTAGCAGCACTAGGAACAAACTGTATATCTTGGGAGCAATTACCTCTCAAAAATAAGGTATAAAGAGGTTTTGAAAGTGTTTATTGGCTGCGATGCATCACACTGAACTGCTCTCAAACTCTACAGACAATACACTGTGCTAGAAACAGCCTGCATGAGGTAATTCATCTATTTACCTACAATGCATTGCAAATTTCACCTTCTGAGCATAATTTTGCAGGTAAAATTGGAAATACAGTGAAACTGGCGAAATTGCTGAAATTTCACAGTTACGTGAAACTGCTGTCCCCAGCGAAATTACATTTCACCTAAGCAAAAAATTTCACGTAATGAGGGAATTGCGCAAAATATTTCACATAGTGAAATTTTCGCATTTTGCACAACATTATTCTTGAGTTAAATTTAGCTTGTTCTTTTTATTTATTAAACTAGTAATAACAAAAGAAACCCCTGGAAGCAGTAGCAGACAGACTTAAAACATTAACAACACATTACAGTTGTACTTTAGTGAGAGTAATCACACAAGCATGTATAAATGATTGACAATGGGGCCATGAATAATGTAACAGTGATACTTTTAATGATCTTAGCCTTGTTATGTCTCATACAGTACTACATTCCTGCCAGCACACACCCTTATAACATAAGCACATCTGCCAACTCCTTACAGAAATGTGACTTCTCAATGCAAATGAATGTTCATGAGAAATTTTGAGCTATCTTTGTTTTGTTGCAATCATGGAATAAAAATACAGTTTGGATAAGTTAATTAATTGTGGTGATACTTTATATAGAAGCAATATTCTTTTTTTAACTTTTTTTTATTTACATCACTTTCAAATAAGAGATTTAAGACCCTGTTACTACATATTAAAGAAAAAATAGAACATCCAGTTAATTAAATTTGTAATTAGGTAATCGGTACTTACCATTGGGTATGTCCATAAGACTGGCAGTCACCAAGAACAATGATTTGGGGCACTCTATTTGAGACTGGAGATCAGAACCCTCTCATTCCTCCAGTTCAAACAGGTAATTAAAGCAACAGTGTAATGAAAAAAGTTTTTTCCCCGAAAGTTAGTTTCAGCTACAACTAATAAAAACATCAATCTACCTGTTAAATCTGCTTTTGTAGGTACCTCATTTGTTGCACACCATATGAGATGTTTTAATTTTCCCAGTCCTAGCCCTTTCTAGGTCTACAATGCAATGTCAGTGCAAAATGGGGTGGCCATCTTTTTCTTGAGGAAATAAAATAAATTGAAACATTTATAAAATACCCAAATGTTGGTGGAACTAGAACATTTTACTACCAAATCAAACTGGAAGATGCTTGAAACATGTTATAGAAAAAAATGTAAGGTCAAGTGTTTTGCTGAATGTTGTGCACGGATAGCAACATATAATTTTGTTGTATAAACCTTATATTTATTTATAATCAAATTCACTCAATGCAATCAACTACTTCAGGATAAAATACTCCACACAAAGGGCACAGTTTTCAAACAGGTACACAGGGCTGACAACCAAGCTCCTCGTCCTGCAATGTTAGCACACCTGTGGCCAAGGTTTGCCGCAACTTGCACCTGATTTTATAACTGGGGATGCAAGTTGTGACAGTACCCCCATTTTACAGTAGATTGCAGCAAAGCTGTGGTACAAGTCCTGTAGACAGGCTCTCCCACGAAGGCAGGAGGGAGCTGGCACACCATTGCTGTGTCACTGCAAGGGACTTGCATCAAGGATTTTGTGGAGGGTTTCTTTGAAAATCCCACTTTCGGCAGGGTTTGACACAAATGGGGACTTGGGTCAAGTTCCATGCTGCAAGTCCCTTGCGGCACTCTAAGCAGGTTTCAAAATCGGGCCCCAATAATAAAATCCAGAAATTCTAATGAGTGTTCGGAAACCTTTAACATTCGTTACCATTATCATATCCTTATATTATCATTCATATGCATGGATGAATAGCATTTGAGTAACAGAATTTCAGTAGATGCATATTATTGGTCAGACATCAGGGTTTAACATTGCTGTAAAATGCCTAATACCTCTTACAAAACCTAAAATTTTATCTTAGTAAATCAGTACCAAATGATATAAAAATGGTTTCATTGAAAATCCACTTATGAAAACAGAACAATTTTTTTTATAATAACTTAAAACCAAAAATGTTAAAAACAACTAATTAGCAAAGAATTACCATTTGGTCAAACTCTATCAAACCTTAAAGTTTTCGATGTCAGATCCCAACCATTTTTCATTCCCTGATGAACAGAAAAAAGGCGCATTGATTCTGGTGAGTCTATGTATTTTCAACCTTCTACAACTTTTCACTAGAGACGCAGCAAAGTATAACTTTGATCATGAAGTTCCTGTGAAGTCATCAACTTTGACTTCTGAAAGTTGGCCATTTTGTGCCAGCTTCAACTTTGAAAAAACGTTGCTGCCACTTTGCATGTAACTTATACTTAGAACTATACTTGGAAATTAAGTCAGGCGAAGACTTCACAGCCTATAATGTCTGACTCCTCTAATCAAGAGGTGTATTTCCTACCTTTGTAGTAAATATTCATCTAGCTTTCTTTTAAAAGTACTTACAATATCTGAATCAACAATCTCAAAGGGAAGTTTATTCCATATACCCACAATCCGGTGACTAAAAAATTGCCTACTCTTGTTATTATGTGGATAAGTCAGTTTGATTTGTTTATTATGACTCCTAAGATTAAAGTTACAATCCGAGTAACATATACCCAGTTCTTTTAACATTCCTATATCATTGGACATTTTAAACATATAAAGCAAGTCCCCTCTCAATCTTCTCTTTTCCAAACTATACAGATCCAAAGACTGCAGTCTATTGTCATATGGTACATCAGCCATTCCTCTTATCATCCTAGTCACTCTTCGTTGAACTCTCTCAATGGCATTTACATCCTTCCTTAAATAGGGAGTCCATAAAAGGCTACAATAATCCAAATGTGGTCGCACCAAAGCTCTATACAAGGGCATAATACATGCTTTATGTCTTCATACAAATGATCTCTGGATCATACTAATTATTCTGTTTGTTTTTACTACTATTTCTTTGCAATGAGCTGAGAAGGTAAAGTCCTTATTAATCAAAATACCCAGATCCTTTTCCTGGGTGACTGATTTTAAAACTTGATTATTGAGATAATGTTTTTACTGTGTATTCTTAACTCCCAGATGCAAGACGATACATTTATTTACATTAAATTACATTTTGTTTTGATCCACCCATCTCTGTAATTGTTTCAAGTCATCCTGTAGACCAATCACCTTTTGCCTATTCCCTACATCAGCACATGGTTTAGAATCATCAGCAAATTTAATGCAATAGTTCTTTAATGTTTCATTCATATCAGAAACAAATAAATTGAACAGAACTGGCCCCAGGACAGATCCCTGGGGCATGCCACCGCTGACTAATCTCTTGTCAGAAAGATAACCTCTCAGTCTGACTTTCTGGGTTCTATTATGCAACCAATTTCTTACCCAATTAACAATATATTTATTAATGCCCAATTTTACCATTGTGTTTATCAAAAGAGAATGTTGGACTTTATTGAATGCTTTTTAGTAATCCAGGTAGACAATATCTACTGGAAAACATTGTCCAACATATCACTAACCCTATTATAGAATAGAAGCAAATTGGACAAACAAGATCTATTTTTCTTAAATCCATGTTGGGTATTATCTTTTATATCTTTATTTTCTAGATCCCTTTCCAATCTATCCTTTAATAAGGACTCAAACATCTTTCCCAGAATGAGGTAAGGCTTATCGGCCTGTAATTCTGTACATTGACTTATCCTCTTTTGTAGATTGGTACCACCTGATCATCTCTCCAATCCCTCAGGGACCTCCCAGATATCAAGGACATGGCAAATAGTTTATGAAAGGCTCCACTAGCCAGTCCTTTATCTCTTTTAAAATTTTGGGATGACATTTATCCAGTCCAGCAGATTTAGAAATGTCAAGTTTATTTAGCTTTTCTATTATTTCACTTTTTGTCATTATGTCAGGACAATAATTAACTGTACTTATATGGTCCTGACACAATGTGGGTGTAGTTGTCCTGTGATACACATTACAGAAGTATTTCTTAAAGCCTTGGCCATTTGTTGTGGGTCCCTTATCTCCTCGTCTGTATATTATTTTAATGGAATTTTACCTCTCTATTGTTGGCCCTATTATTAATACAGGCAAAGAAAGCTTTACCATTATCCTTCGTATGTGCAAATTTAAATTCAAGAGCTGCTTTTTGTTTTCTTATTGCTCTTTTTGTATTTCTTAACTGTTTCCTATAGATATATATGTTATATGGGCTATTTTCCCTCTTCATGGCTCGGTATGCTTGTTTCTTCTTAATACTTTGTTTATGTATTTTATTTATATACCAGATTGGTACTTTCCCCACTTTATTATAATACTTTTTAAAGGGACAAAATTGTTTTCAAGTTCTAATATGTACTCCTTGATTTTCACCCATAATTTTTCCACTGTGTCAACATCAGAATTCCAGTTCCAGTGATTCAACTTATTTCTTATTTTACTGAAGTCCGCTTTTTGTAGTCTGTAACTTCTGTCCTGCCATTTAATTTGGCTGTTGCATTACAATACTTAAAAAATGGTGTCATGATCAGAAAGATTAATGGTTCTCTGCATTCACATTAACAGCATTGTTCGTTAACACCAGATCCAGTAAGTTGGTTAGCCTAGTTGGCCGTCTACTAATTGTGTCAATCCATTTTCATAAGATAAGTACAGTAATTCCTGCTCCTGACTATTTCTAACTGTACCTAGGTTCCATTCTATACCAGGGGCGTTACAGTCACCCATCAGCAAAACATCCATATCAGATCTTTGTTTTACGATAGAACAGATCAGTTCATTGTTACCCAAACTGTTGATATTTGGTGGTCTATATACAACTCCCAATCTTAGTTGTTTACTACCCAAGAGATAGAGGTCTATCCATAATACATCACGTAGATTTGAAGTATAATTTGTATCAACCTGCTTACATTCTATACCTTCTTTAATAAATATTGCTACCCCACCACCCTTTTTTTGTTTCCTGTCATATCAAAACAATTTATACCCCTTTATATAAGTATTACCAGTATCTTTATTAGACCACCAGGTCTCTGTGATTGCAGCCAGGTCTACCTTGTTCTCCATCAAAATACACTCCAAATCAGTCATTTTAATGGAGTTCAAACTTCTTGCATTCAACAGTAAGCAAGTCAGCCCTTCCTTACTTCTCTTGTATTTCCTAGGTAATGAAGATATTATTCTGCATCCCAATCCAGGCTCATCCAACACCCCTTGTCTACATGTTTTCGAGACTGCTTCATAAAATCTAATTCCCAACTTTCTTGTCCCCTTTTATTTAAGCGTAAACCATCCTGGCAATAAAGGTCTGGTCTGTCAATAAATTCTTCATAATTAGTTAGGCACTTAATATCATGTTCACAGCACCATTCCTCAGCCAATTATTGTATTGCTTTATTTAAGTGGTCTACCTTTACTTGCTCTAGGTACTGGTAATACTTCTGAAATTATTATTTTGCTTTAAAGGTTTTAGCAACTGTGTAAATACTAATGGTATCGTCTATCGTCCGAGACAGTTCTATGTCCCAGATCATTTGTTCCTGCATGGACAAGGAGTGTTATGGGTGCACTAATGTCCTTTAACATGTCTGGCAGCATCTGTGAAATTTCCCCTATTTTAGCCCACTTATAGGAGCACGTTGTTGTATTTAACTTATTTCCCTTTGCAGAATAACGATCTGTGTACTTTATCATAGACTCTCCTAATATAAGTACTTGTTCAGACTTCTCACATGTTGTCTTGCATATATTCATTGTAGTTAGTTTTTCGTGAATATCATCATTTGGAATTTCCATGGCTGTATCAGCTATCAATGATAATGGGGGAATAGCTACGATTTTGCTATTGATATATTGGTTGTTTTATCATTTAAATTAGTTGTTTCACCTCCTAGACCCTGAACCCCATTTTGTATTAAATCACAATTATCCTTTATAGTAGTTTCAGTCACTGTATGGGGCTGGGATACAGATGTTGATCTCCCAATGGATATATCAATTACTTCCTCAGTGGAAATGTTTGTCTCACTTACTAGATCAGATTCTACTGTTAATACTTGATCAGAGTCTTCCATGTCATTGGCTAATACTTGATAATGGTTTGAGATATCTATTGCTGATGATAAAGCCCTTCTTCTTAACCTTTTATGCCTTTTACCCTCCCTTACCATAGTCCATTCTTCTTCATTTTCCTCCCCTTCAGTAACTTCTACTGATCTCTGACGTTTAACAGCAGGTGTACATCTAGTAATTGGATCAATTATCTTGATTTTAAGCTCATTCAGTTGTTGCTTAAGTATACTAATCGCCGTGTCCTGTTCTGTTATCTTAGCTTTATACTTCTGTTCATTTAGGCATCCTTGACATGTAAATATATCAAAACCTGTAGCTTCACTGATTGAAAACATCTCACATTTGTTACATTTCAATCCCAACAGACCTGATTTTAGCTCTACAATAGTGCACTCCATTTCCACAATTGGTTCCTTCTTTTACAACCAGCTGTTCTTGTGGTAGACGTTATTTAATGGCTACTTTCCGTTGTACCCGCTTTCCCCACTTGACATGCTAGACACGCATGCGTGTCTTAGCACACGTCTTCATGCATGTAGCATGCGCACTCTGCCCGTGCTTGCTCCACTTGCATGGAGCGCTCCTTTTCCAGTATGGAGCCAAAAATTCTAATTGGCCACAGGACTCCACAAACACCTGAAGCTAGAGCCAATAATGAGCCTCGGAGTACTGAAACAGCTCCTGAAATTAACCCCTGATAAACTGTAATCTAGCAAGCACTTAAAAGTGCTATAGCCCAGTTACATAAACACTATAAAATTCACTTGGCACTCGACTCACTCCTCTGCCAATGGATGTGTGGTAGTTCTAGTTGTCACTGTGAACTACAATATTCACTCACTATCTGTCAACATTAGGAGCTTAAGTGCCTCTTATAGCACTTCCAAGTGCACAGTAAAAGCACAATGAATTTCTCCTCCTTCAAAGGGACACCCGAGCAGAGTCTTCCCTTGCCAGTACTGCCTCACACCACTAAGGTGTCTCGCAGTGTGTGGACATCTCAGACATTGCTTATGCCAAATTCAGGAGACATTTCCTCAGAAAGAGACTGTAGGCTGGAGTGTGCATGTGGCACCAAGAAGATGACAGCTTGACGTTACAGCAGCTATTCACTCTTACAAAAACCCTACTAAATATCTGTAAAATCTTTACAGGTAACCAAAAGCAGTATCATTCATTAGATCTTGTTCCTGTCTAATGAATTTTATTGAATCCGCTACTGTCAGAGCATTTTATAATTTTTCTGAGATTAAATTTTCTCACAAACATGATAGCATCCACTTGCATAAAGTCTGTTGATAATCCTAGGATCACACCAGACAAGATACAACATAGAAACTCATCGAGCTCCAGTAAACTGGTCCTTAACATCATTAAAGAAATGCTGACAAATCTGACATTGCTGATGAAAGAATTTAAGGTACCTGAACCAAACAATAGAGACACTCTGGATAAGGTGGTCGATACCAATCCATTTACAGAAGAAAGGGTTCTGAAAAAACTCTTAAAACTGAAGGTGGACGAAGCAATGAGGCCTGATGGGATTCACCCAAAAATTCTAAAATAACTAAGGGTAGAACTATTGACACCACTGACTACCCTGTTTAACAAATCATGGGAGGATGGGGTGGTACCTGAGAACTGGAGGAGGGTGGATATGATTCCACTTCACATAAGTGGGAGCAAGGCAGAGGCAGGAAACTACAGACCTATTAGTTTGACCTCAGTGATGGGGAAAATGGTGGAATCACTTCTGAAGGAAAGAACTGTTGAGTACCTAGAGGCCAGAGTGGCACAGGACCCAAGGCAGCATGGATTCACAATGGAAATGTCATGTCAGACTAATCTAATAGATTTCTTTGATGGGTGAACAAAGTAGTAGACCAAGGAGGGGCTGTGGACATGGTCTACCTAGATTTTGCAAGACATTTGACACAGTCCCACACAAATGAGTAATATACAGTTAGACAGCCTTGAAGTTGGTCCCAATGTGGTAGCCTGGTAAAATCTTAGCTGGACAACAGGACACAGAGGGTAATAGTAAACAGAGTCCACTTGAAGAAAGAGGGGTTACTAGCAGAGTACCGCAGGGTTCAATACTGACGGTCCTTTTAATGTCTTATAAATGACATTGCAGAGGGACTGGAAGAAAAAGTATGTCTCTTTGTACATGACACAAACCTCTGCAACAGGGTCAGTACAGAAGGTGGGATGGAAATGATGAGAAGGGACTTGGCAAGGTTGGAGAATGGTCAAATGTATGGCAGCTTAGATTCAACGCAAGAAGTGCAAAGTAATGCACCTGGAAACAAAACCTAGGGATGAGTACAGTGGTGGGTGAGATACTAACAACAAAAAGGGACCTGGGGGTTGTCATATCAGATGACCCAAAGGTGGGCAAGCAATGTAGAAGGCAGTGAAGGGCTGGTGGGATACTGGGATGCATTGGCAGAGGCATTACCAGTAGAAAACAGGAAGTTATCTCTCTGTACAGACAGTTGGTGAGACCCCATCTGGAGTACTGATTGCAGTTCTGGAGATCCCATCTCCGAAAGGATGTAGACAGGATGGAGGCTGTCCAGAGGACAGCAACTAAAATGGTGCAGGGTTGGCACCAGAAGACATGCGAAGAGAGATTACAGGAGCTTAATATGTATACCCTCGAGGAAAGGAGGGAGAGGGGGGACATGATGGAAACTTTCAAATACCTCAAGGGAATCAACAAAGTCCAAGAGAGTAGCAACTTTTAGAAAAAAGAGATGTGCAAGAACAAGGAGGCACAATCTGAAGATAAAGTGGGGATGGCTCAGAGGTAATATGAGGAAATATTTCTTCATGGAGAGGGTTGTGGATACATGGAACGGCCTTCCTGAGGAGGTAGTGGAGTCAAAAACAGTGGGGGAATTCAAGAATGCATGGGACAGACATAAGGCAATTCTAGTGGAGGGTAGGAGGAAGTAGGCTGTTGGTTAACTAGGATCTGCAGCTTATCCATTAGGTAGGGAAATGGCAGACTAGGTGGGCCAAGCGGTCCTTATCGGCCATCAAATGCTATGCTTCTATGCAAGGCATCTACTGCCCAAATTAAAAAAGACACAGAAATAGTCAGTGAAAGGGTAGACTAAAAGGAATGCCATATTACAGCAGTTGAACTAATAATTTAGAATAAATTTCATCAGACACTCTATGCAACTACAGTACATTTTGGACAAATCTGCACCAGCTACAGTCAACACATCAAACCTCCAGATAGCCCTAGGTATACAGCATTACAGTAATCCACCTCTCTTGGCACCTAAACTTCCAAAGACCTTTTGTCTTGCTAATCTCTGTCCCACTCTGATCTGTCTGACCCATTGTTCCAGCTGTCCTTAATTGCTCCTCTCTCTCTTCTCCCCAGCAGCAGCAGCAGCAGTCCCTGAACAGGGCTTGCCTATGCTCCACAACCGGAGTTCCACCCCCCGGTCGTATGGCAATCCAGCAGCTGCTGACCACTCCACACACCTCGGATCCAACAAGCTACAAGTTACGGGCCAAAGCCAGCCAATCGCAACGCGGGCGCTTTTTCAAAGCAAGCCCCGATTGGTTCAGATGAAAGGTGCTGCATATCTGTGCTCTGGGCTCAGTCTCTGCTGGGCTTTTTCTTCCCACCCCCACCCTCCAAGGCCTCCATTAAATACTAATAGCTCCGCGCCTAAAGAGCTGTCTCACCCTATTCGCTCACGGTGAGGGCATAGACCATGTTACAAACCACCCTCTCTCTAGGCACCCCACCCTCTTTCCTCTGCACTAGCCTGCTCTCCTGGAATCATGGTCCACCTCCCCATTGTCATTTCATTGTTGCTCACTAACATCTTAACTATATGCTATCACGACAAAGCCCCAGGTTCAAAACCTGCCCTGGAACATCTCACTGCTATATACGTTGCCCCCTTTCACTGTACTGACACTCACCTAAAGCCCCCCTTCCTTTATTTACAACCTACTCTCCTCTCACCTGCTTTTAATACCCCCTTCTCACATGTCACTTAGAGCATTATCCCTACTATCTATTAACTGCCACATTAGACTGTACCATAATAGCACTAAAATGGCATCCTTAACCACTACTGTTAGCCAGTCACAACTTAAAAAAGCATCCAGATCCATCACAACAGCTGTAAAGAAACTCCTACACCTGCTCCTTCTCTGCTCAGGTTAGTGTAGAACTAAACCCAGGCCCTTTGTCAACGTTCTCTCGTCTACCGAATTTGCAGCTGCTCCGGCCTTAAATTCATGTTGGTCAACATTTTAAGTTTGCTCAAAAAATTGACCTTTTACAAGCCTGGGCCACACACACTGAGCCTGACCTCATCATTATTACCGAATCCTGGCCAAAAAACTATTACAGACCAGCAAGTAACTCTCCTCAACTATAATTTATATAGGGCTGATAGGAGTACCGAGGAGGTAGAGTAGTTATTACGCCAAATCCAAATTCACTATTAGTGACACCTACTGCAACTCAAAATCAAAGGAATAGAAATCATATCTCTGAAGCTCCACCTTCCTTCCAATGAAACTATCACAGTACTCTAGCAGCTACAGACCTCCAACTGGTGGAACTGAAATCATTAACATCCTAAAATCTTAGTTACGACTGGCAATACAGAAACACTGATACTCAGGGACCTCAGTATGGATTGGCTCACACACAAATCGCATAGCCTGAAATCCCTTTGTGATGAACTGGGTCTTGTCCAGATAATTAGTGAACCCACTAGGATTAACACCACTAACATTGCCAATAGTTCTCTCATAGATCTCATACTTACCACCCATCCCCACAAAATACTACAATCGGCAGTTTTTTCCAACGATATGAGTGACCATAGATTTGTGACCTGTACAAGACATCAAACCAAAGCTCGCCACCAGCCTAAGTTCATAATCAAGCAATCCTTTCGTAAATTCAATACCCTGAGCTATCTGACCGACCTTAGCAAGGTCAAATGGCAAGATCTGTACCTCTCTAAAACAGTCGATGAGGCTGTCTCTACCCTAAATGAAAATCTCATCACCCTGGCTAACAAGCATGCCCCATTTATTAAGGTGCATACGCGTAAGGTCTCCCACCCCTGGTTTACACCGGAGCTCAAGATCGCACTTTTTTAACCGAGACAAACTTTGGGCTCTAGCAAGAAGAACTAGAACCGGCAGATTGGCAGACATTTAGAGCAGCTAGGAACACCTCGTAAAACACATTAGGTTCTGCAAAGCAAACTTCTCGTTTCCATGGAACAAGCCAAAGAAATTCACAGAAAATCTGGAGGACCATTAAGACTATCGAAGGTTGGCGGCTGCTCCCTCCATCCCAGCTAAGATTAACATAAATGGCACAGTTATTGAAAGCAATCACCAAATCCTTGAAGAACTGAATTCTCACTTTGTAACAGCTGGTTTAGCCTTCGATGCATCACCGTACGCATCTCGTACTAGCATCCATGTTAGCCCTACCACTGTCCCAAAAGCTACAGCCCATCCTTTCCAGCTGCTCCCCCTCAGCTTCAAAGAAGTCAAGGATTCACTCATCAAGTTAGATACCAAAAAAGTGCTGGAGATGATGGCCTTGAACCATTTTTCTTAAAAGTCAGCTACCGCTATCTTACTGCCCCCATTCTCCATATATTCAACCTTTCTATTTCTTCCACCGTAGTTCCATCATGCTGGAAATCTGCTCATATCATACCCCTATTTAAATCAGGTGACCTGTGCGACTTAAACAATTATAGACCGATCTCAATCCTGCCTATCCTTTCAAAAGTCTTCGAAAAGCTGATTTATATACAATTGAAGAACCACCTTGAAACCTATTCTCTCCACAATCCAGCCCAATCAGGCTTTCACCATAATCATAGCACCGTTACTGCACTAGCCAAAGTCACCAACGACTGGATCTCAGCTAAGGATGCTAAAAAAATTACAGTTGTAGTATTCTTAGATTTAAGCAAAGCATTCTACACCATTTTCCATAATCTAATTGTGAACAGCCTTTCCAATATTGGTGCTACCCCAGCTACTTCAGAGTGGTTTTCCAGTTACCTAACAGGAAGGATGCAGAAAGTCAAAGCAGGTGGGCTGTTCCCTGCCTCCTTACCAGTTACTAGGGGAGTCCAGTAAGGTTCCATCTTAGGTCCTATACTCTTCTCCCTATATATCAACAACCTCGATTCACAAATAACCAGGTCAACCTTGCAGATGATACAGTCTTGTATACATCCGCCCTACAATATCGGAAGTCAGGGACATACTTCAAGTCAATTTCGCACAGCTAGAAACAAATCTTATCAATACCAAACCCTCCTAAACACCAAAAAACTAAGGCCATGATTTTCTCCCCTAATACTTCCTCCATCACCCTTACTGTCCCACCTAAAGATTTCATTGTTACATCCCTAGGTGACCCGCTGGAAGTTGTCTCTAAATTTAAATACCCCGGCTTCTGGTTAGACAACAAGCTCTCCTTTAATGAGCACATTGACGACCTGTCCGGAAGACTAAAAGCTAGACTAGGCTTCTTCTTCTGAAATAGGTCCCTCTTTCCCCTGGAAACCAGACTCAGGCTTGTTCAGACCACCTTCCTCCCTTTTCTTGACTATGGGGACATATTATACACTTCTGAAGCAATTACTAACCTAAATAAATGGAACAGTCTCTATCACTGCGCCTTGCGCTTCATTACAAACTACCCACACCGAACCCACCACTGCGAACTATATACAGCTGTTGGCTGGACATCACTCACCACTAGACGCATGCTTCATGCTGGCATTTGGGCCCTAAAACTTCTTCTGAATAAACTACCAAGCTATTTAGTTGCTCTTATCCGTACTGCCCACAGCTCTTATTTCCTTAGGAAATAGGATTTTATCCTACTCGATGTACAGTACCTAGGACTCGCACCTCCTTTGGTAGACAAGCCTTCTCAAGTGCCCTACCAACTATTTGGAGCCAGCTGCAATCTACTCTGAAACTATCCAGTGTAGTCTCAGTAAATTTCTTCAAAAGACTGGTAGCTTCAAAAATAAAGGATACCTGTAACTGTTTCTAAACTCCTTCCCTAGCCTTCTCCTCACTTCCTTTGTTTGCTCTTACTACACTGCCTTCCTTAAAAACTTGTACTAAGTATTTTTTTTCTCCAGATTGTTGACCCATGCATCTTGTAGGAACTGGTCCGCCATTAATGTATTGTTATGTTATTGCCTGCATGTATTGTGTATTTGTTGTAACTGGCATCCAGGACCTCCTTGTGAATAAGCTTGCTCAATAGAGTTTTCCTGTAATAAACCTGAACTTGAAGCATGGATAATCATCGCTAGGTCATCCTGACCTAAGAATGGCCAGATCCTAGCAATATTCTGAAAATGGAAGAAGCCAGACTGGACAACAGATGACACCTGATGTTTGAAGGTCAATTTGTCATACAGTATGACACCCAGATCTCTGACCACACTCACTGCTGACCATCCAAAACAGGGAGGTCTCACTCTCTGCCAACAGGCAACCCCAATGACTAGGTTTGATAACCATGAGCTCTGTCTTGCCTTGCTGAGACATAACCAGTTGGAGGCCACCCAGTCATTTATCTCAGCCAAACAACGGCTCAGCACAAAAGGCACAAAAGTATTATCAGGTGCATAAGACAGGTACAGCTGGGTATCATCTGCATAACAGTGAAAACCCATGTTATAACACCTTATGATCTCCCTATTTGTAGCATGTACATGGAGAATAAAATAGGGTGAGGATTGAATCCAAGGAAAACTGCAGGACAGCACAGATGACCCAGAGGAAAATTTCCCTGAACAACGCGCTGCATCCTCCCAGTCAAATATAAGCTGAACCAATGTAAAACTGCACTAGTAATGCCCACATAGTTCCTCAGTTGATCAATCAGCACCCCATGATCTGCCACGCCAAATGCAGATGAAAGGTCCAAGAGCACCAGAACAGTGCATTGCCCTCGGTCCCTTGCCATGAGGAGAGCATGTGACACCCTGACAAGGGCTAACTGAGGCTGTGTCAAGGCTGAAAACCAGACTGGAGAGGTTCAACGATAGAAAGACTCTCCTAGAAGTCTAACAGCTTTTCAACCACCACCTTTTCAATAAGCTTCCCTAAAAAGGGAAGATTAGAGAAAGGCCAGTAGTTCATGAGAATGTCAGGGTCTAAGGCTGGTTTCTTTAGATGGGGCTTCACTACAGCCCTTTTCAGGGTTGGAGTGAAAGACACCTCACTCAAGGATCCATTCATGATCTCAGCAAAGACTGGGCCCAGGAACCTGTGGGCAGCCCATAATTAGCCATGTTTGACCTAGGTCCAGCTCACAGCTGGCAGGATGCAAACTGGGGACCACTCGGAGGACCTCAGCCTCTGAAACCAGTTGAAACTCATCCCAGGCAGACAGATTAGTGCCTGCACAAGGCAGTTACCCCAGCCCCCAGTTAGGCCACGAGAAGAAATATTGGATCTAATGGCAGACACTTTGCCACAGAAAAAGCACTCCAAACTCTTTGCACCTTCTCCAGAAAGGACGCTCACAGACTGCAGACAGGGGAATTTAACAATCTGTCTACAGTGCAAAAGAGCACAGTTGGGCAATTTTGCTGCAGCAATCATCCAAGATAGAAATTTTGTATTTTCTGGTTAATTACCCATTGTTACTTAATGTAATGACATCTCAATGCCAACCTGTCCTCCATAGATCTAAATATTTTCCAGGAATGCTCAAACCTACACCCCTTAGCCTTCAACTGGTGCAGCTCAGCAAAATGTCAGAGTGAGCTACAGCGGAGGTCAAGCGGTGAATTTGGAAAGGTGCAGTAGAGTCCAAAGCAGACACAAGCGCCATATTATAGCAATCATTGCCCACTTCAGCACCTTGCATACAAGCCAGCAACATGCCTGAGACATTTAGTGTGTCCTGGGTTTGCGGGGCTCCAACTTGTGCTTTAGACAACACTTGATAGTTTCCACAAAAGGAGTAATAGAGCAAGGGACCCCACACTGGAACTGGACTACATGATGATCCCACCAGATGACTGGATCAACCTTAACTGCAGTTATGTCAAGTCTGAGTGAGTAAACTAAATCCAATGTGTGACCATGTTTATGCGTCTCAGAGGTAACTACCTGTGTCAGTCCTAGAGAGACCATTAACTGGAGGAGCTCCTGTCCAAACCGTGAGGATTCATCATTGACTCAGGCATTGAAGTCCACCAGTGCCATTAACCTAGGTTAAACACTGAAATCTGCCAGCTTCTGCAGGGACTCATTCCCACTGCCCAGAGGCTGGTACATGAGAATGATCCTGCCGTTGACACCTGAGATGCATCTGGTCATCACATATTCAAACGATTCAAATGTTCTCACTGGGAGGGCAGTGAGTCCCAGGGTGGATCTAAAACAGATGGCTACCCCACGCCCTCTATGGTCCCTCCTCTGGCAGTGCACCACAGAATACCCAGAAGGGACAGATGCTGCTAGCATAGGGCCAGTGTCATCACCCAACCAGTGATGCAAAAGATGTTATCTGAGAAATCAGCAATGAAATTCTCCATTACTGCAGTTTTATTCTTAAGTAATCTCATGTTACATGGAATGGCCCGAAGGGGATCAGCAGCACAGGCCAGACAGACTGCTTGCTGCCTGATGAAATTTAGCAAAGACCTGGGATGGGGAAACAGGTGTGGCTGCCCTCGAATCCTGATTCTATCTCCTCCCTGGGTGTCTCCTGGGCCGTATCACCCCAATCTTACCCTCCTGACCACCATACCTAGGACCTCCACTGTGGTGAGTGCTCCTCCTTTGTAAGATTCCCAGTTCTCATCAGTGGCTGAACACCTCTGCTGGGAGAACCAGTGGAACCCCAACAAAAGGGCAGAGTGAAGGCATGTGGTCAGTGGAGTAGGTTTGCCTTTCTGATTGAAACTCTCTACGTATAGTTCACAAGGAAATCTGCAACCTCCAATAAAGCTAAAACAGAACACTAAAATAAATAAATAAATAATTAAAGCACACACAACAGAATAAATAATAAAACCACACACACAGTCACTCAAGTAACTAAACCTCACTAGCCACACAGCAAACTCACAAACACCAAACTATAACTCAGGACACACACCAGTTTCACACACACCAGACACACCAAATTAAAACAAACACTCAGCTAATACCAACCACTAACCCCCATGAATCTAAAAATTAACAAGATTTACAAAGGAGAATCAGTCAAGCCATCAAGGTGCACAGTCACAAATTAGTCCCAGTTATGCTGGAGATAGCTTAAATGACTTAAGTACACAAGAGGTAAAAAGAATTGTCTGATAGAGCAGCAGTGGAACCAGTAAATAGCGTACTACTGTAGTTGTGATAACAGTAAAGTTACATTCCTTCAGCCAGAATGCCATTAGGGCTCTCACCACTACCGATTAAAATAACAATGCAGTGAGCAAATAGCAACTAATAATCAAGGGCTCTCTTACCCCCCTCGGTCATCCGAAACCAATGTCACCAAACCAAGTGTCAGTAAATGAACAGTCAAATTGAAACAAGTCCTCTTCTAGCCCCTGGAGGCTCTCTCACAACCTACTGGGAACAGTATTATGGTTTTAGGAACAGTAGAGTTGCATTCCACCAAACAAAGAGTCAGCAAGTTAAAACAAGTTTATTAACCAGCACCCAGAAGCTCTCTCACAACTTATGGGAAGCAGGACTCACCAGAGAAAGATTGGCAGACCCAGACAAGCCCAGCACAAAGAACAGAATGGCCCAGTTTCAAACAGTTCAGCATGAAGCAGTTTTTAATCCAGAAAAGGAAGCAAACAGAACAGCTCTGGTAACCTCTTAGGCTGATGGCAGGAAACTGTCTGGGTTGAATCTTGGCCAGGATCTCCAGCAAACCTCCTGCTCAAGCTGGTGAAACAAACAATCACGTCCAGTTAGGTCCAGTACTGGACAGGCTCCAGAAGGAGCTCCTTTTCTGTACACTCCCAACTCTGCTATGGGATTGCTTCCAGACAAGTCACTGAATTCCAGGAAAAGTAGCTGCTGAGAGATAAGCCAAAGATAATTCTGAGATAAAAAAAAAATTCTGAAACTAAACTGTGCACCAAATATAGCAAGTGGGACTCAAGTAAAACGACTCAAACTAAAAACGAAAAAGTGAGCTCCTAGCACTTCCTACTTGTAACCCTGACTTGTGCTACCCCACCCAAGCCTATACTCTGTCTAAAAATGAGGACAGCAGCAGCAATCATGACAGTAATTACACACATAAAAACAAAATGACAAAATGGATAAAACTAGCAATTTAGTAAAAAAGATGCAAGAAAAACTTCAGAGCAATCACCCTTAGGCCAAACCATAACGCATCTATAAGTTTCAACTTTCAAACACCCAACCATTTTAGCTACTGGTGAGCAAACACAAAGTCTTCATCTGGGGATTATACAGTATGTGTTTTCAACCTTCTGGAGCTTTTAAACTGCTAAACAGATCATTACCACAGTTATGGGATCCTGAGATCTTGGCACCAGTTCCACCATGCCAAATTTCAGGTGAATGGGATCACGATGGCTACAATAGTAATTTATAAATGTTGAAGTTTAACATGAAACTGCCCATGCAATCCTAATAACCAGGTGCTACTGAATACGTTTTTAAAAAAATAGTACCTGTAAATTGGGGCTGAGTAAGCACTTTAACATTAGACCACAGTTTTTGCACCTTAATATCTCAGCTGCAGTTCAAATTATTTACGTGCGAATTGGCAAGCAAGGAGTTGGTCCAATAAAAGGTATCAAATCATTTGTTTCTGGATCTGTGGAATCCTATAAATTTCATGTCAATAGGTTTGGTAGTCTAAGTTATACAAGGACAAAAATATATACATTCACCAAAATAATGTGTTTTTCTGTTTCTCTTCCATAACATAGTAACATACTAAAATGCCAGCAGAATAGGCCTAATGGTCTTTTGTGTCTGCTCGTTTGGTCAGCCCCCACCCTGGGTGCTGACCTTGCTGTCCCCCTCGCCTTCTCTGGCTTCTCCCTTCCCAGTTCCGGATATTCTTGCTGCATTGGATTTTGCTTCCTGAACCCTTCCCCTGTACCTGTCCCACCCGCTCTTGAACTCCTCCACTGTCTCTGCCTCCACCAGCCCCCTAGGTAGTGCATTCCATGGCTCTACCACCCTCTCAGTGAAGTAGCACCTCCTCCTTTCTCCCCTGAATCTTCCCTCCAGCTTCCACCCATGCCCTCTAGTGGCCCCTCCTCCTTCCTTCGAAGCACCCTCACTGTTCCTCCCCTATTTACCCTCTTCATGTACCTGAAGACCTCTATCATGTCTCCCAGGTCCCTTCTCTCTTCCAAAGTGTACATATTTAGCTCTTCGAGCCTCTCCTCATAGGTCCTGTCCCCCAAGCCCCAAATCATTTTGGTTGCCCTCCTCTGGACCCTCTCCAGGAGGTTAATATCCCTCTTTAAGTGCGGCCTCCAAAACTGCACGCAGTACTCCAGGTGCGGCCTCACCAAGCAGTTATACAGAGGGAGTATCACTCTCCTTCTGAGGTGATCCCTCAGCGATGCATCCCAGCATCCTGTTGGCCTTGGCTGCTGCCCTCCTACAAGTCTCAGAGTTGTTCATCTTGACATCCACCACCACCCCCAGGTCCCTCTCAGCCATTGAGACTTGTAGATAACCCAAAAACAGTTTAGATCTGAAACCTGAAACTTTCAAATTTGAAAGAATTTGACCCAAGGTGCTTCCTCTGTCATTTGTATCTTTGTAATTTAAGCCTTTTTTCATTATTTGTAAAAAAGCAACCCATTTTTCACACATGCTCAATAGCAAAAAATGAACCCTCTAGGATAGCTGTATTTTTGCAAATCCATTTTAAAATGGTTTCATTTGGCAACAATACATCCATTCATGGGGGGAGTGGGGTAATGCATCATCATGTGTGTTCCTGCATGTAATATTTCTGATTTAATTTACTTCTAAAATACAATCCATTTTCAGATGAGACGTTAAACTGAGGTCCCATCTGCCTTTTCTTGTGAAGTCCAGGTGGATGTTAAAGGTCCCATGGCTTTTCTCGAAAAAGTAGGGGAATTTTTATTTGAAAAATAAGGCAAACAAGACACAGTGGAAATGTTAACATCACATAATCCAAAAATCATATGAAACAAAACATCCTGAAGGAAAAAAAGAAGAAATGCAGCAAAGACAAAACCTAATAAAATAAGGGAAAAAAAGGAAAATAAAGCAGAACTGAGAAAGAATACAACATAACATCAGTTAAATCCCCTGCGATTTACTCACATGCCCCATTCATTTATATTTAATCAAGCAGGAAATCCTTCCACCACCTGAATACTTTATCTGTCGTATCCATGTTAGCATCCTTAAGATACACTTTTTCCAACACCTGATGTACCGGGATACGAAAAGTGTCATAGGGTGTCAGTTTTTGGGACAACGTACATTGGCATCTAGCCTGCCATAAATAATATTTCAGACACCAAAAAAAAAAAAAACAGCCAGCATATCTCTATGATAGGTGTTTTTCCAAAAAGCAAACTGACCCAACACCAAAGAGTTGTATGACAGGGTAGTTAACCAACCCATGTGCCAAACCTTGGTCAAATAGGCCCACAAATTTGTAGAATACGAACAAGTAAAAAGAAAATGTTCCATTGTTTCCTCAAGTGCAATACAGAAGTCGTACGGGCAAGATCTTTCCTTCATGACCTTATGCTTATGATTACCATGAACATTCAGTCAGCCATAAACCGACAACCACAAAACCTCCCACATATGTAACAGAATACGTTTGTTAGTCAGCTGTCTACAAACCAGCGAATTGGAAGCTGCCGGACAGTTTTTAAAGACAGGTGCCATTGGGTAAATCCTGGACATCACTAGCAAATATAATTGCACACTCTTATTTTGTTATATTCTATTTTGTCAATCCCCATTTATACAATTTCTGTGCTGCAGACTTAAAATATCCAGGAATATGGAGATAAGGTGATCATTTTGGCGTGACAGAAGTCTAAGCCCAAAAATATTTGTCTAAATTGTGTGCAACCCATCACTGATGCATAGTATTCAAAGCAAGCAACCCCCCTTTCACTGTTTGGGAAAAGAAGATAGTGTGTAGAAATACTACAGGGTCCAACATGCCCAGGCCACCCTTGTCCCTGGGAAGATAAGTATAGCAACGTTTAATGGGGTTTAAATGATTGCCCCATAACATTTGAAAAAATAACTGATATAATCTTGTGTCGACCCGAGAAGGTGGAGGAAAAATCATAGCCACATACAACAGACATTGAAGTAAAAATTGTTTTATAAGCTGAATTCCTTTAAGCTTGACATTTTCCAGTGCTTCCAACACTGAACTTTGACCTGCACTTTAGTCAGAGAGTTCTCCCAGTTAACATCTGAATATACTGTGGACTGAATTCTATGCCCAAAACCTTCAACGGTTTAGAGGAGATAGTGATCCCGCAGTATGGAAATAGGAAGAAAGTGACCAGAACCAACCCACAAACCTCTGGACTTTCCCATGTTAAGTCTAGCACTGGGAACCAGTGAATGCTGTCACATAAGCTCCAAAAAAACATCCAGTTGCTGGAAACGTAAAAAAAAATAAACAAATCTCATCAGCATAGGCTTGCGCATAAACTGAGAGTTCAGAAGTGTCCCCCACAATACTATGCCAACTGCAGGTATCATTAAGCTGCTTGAGTAATGGGTCTAATACAAAAACATACAGCATTGGACTAAGGGGACAGCCTGTCGCATCCCTACCGAAATAGGAATACTTCCAGCAACCTGACCCTGCAACATAGACCGTACAGTTGCAGAAATGTAGAGTGCCTGCATCCACGCCACAAATTGTGGAGGGATGCCATGGGGTATGGGCTGTTGGGGGGTGCGGAGGACAGTAGCCTCTATGCCAAGGACAGACTATACTTGAGCGAGGAGGGAAAGAAAGTGTTGAAACAGAGAAAGGAGGAGTACACAGAGGAAGTTGGGAATTTAAACTAGGAGCAGGGGTGGCAAGTGGGCAAGAGACATGCAGAGACCACAGGTTGGGAAACCATATGAGCTTACTCCCAATAACAGTGACAAAGGACAAATGGCAAGTACTATTGGTGATGCTAGTAAAGGAGGGCAGGATGGGGGGGGAAGGGTGGAAGGTGGTTATCCTTAATGCTAGGAGCAATGGGAGGAACACTGCAGAGTTACAGGTGCTCATGACAGAGGGGGAGGTGGACACTGCAGCCATCACAGAAACATGGGCTACCCAATACAATGACTGGGACCTGTCTGTACCAGGGTACATGTTATTTTGTATGGACAGGTTGATTGGGAAAAGAGGGGTGGTACTATATGTTAAGGAAGTACTGAAGTGTGTAAGGGAGGAAGGGGAGGAGAGTAGTACGGAATCACTTTGGATGCAAATCCAGGATTCCAAGAATAGGATTCTCAGAATGGGAGTGGTGTACAGTCCACCATCTCAGATGGAGGAGTTAGACAGGGAACTAACAGGACAGATCAGGAGGACCTGCAAGAAGGGTAGTGTGGTGATTGTGGGGGACTTCAACATGCCAGGAGTGGACTGAAGTACCCCAACAACCAGGAATAGAAGGGAGCAGATACTGCTGGATGCCTTCCAGGACAGCTTCCTGCTGCAAATGGTCAGTGAACCAACCAGGTTAGGAAATACCCTTGACCTTGTGCTGGCAAACAGGGATTTTGTGAGAGAACTTACAGTGGAAGAACCGCTGTCAGGGAGTAACCACCACTCTGTATGGCTCACATTGGATATGGGCAAGGAAGGAGTGGAATCTGGTGCAAGAGTGCTGGACTTCAGGAGGACCAACTTTGGGAGGATGGGGGAAGTGGTAGAAGGGTACCTGGCCAGAGTTCAGCTTGTATGGACACTAACCAGAGGTGGGAGCTCATAAAGCTGGGGATAGTGGAGGCAACCAAAACCTGCTGCAAGGCCCCGAGCAAGAAGGCTAGGGCTAAAACCGAGCTGATTGACCAAGGAGGTCATGGAAAAGGAAAGGAGGAAAAGAGCTGCCTTTAGGAGGTACAAGAAAACAGGGAGGGGGGGAGGACAGGGAGGAGTACCTGATGGAATCGAAGGAGGTGACATGGGCAGTAAGGGGAGCAAAGGCATCTACAGAGCTCAGGCTGGCACAAGGCATTAAGAAGGGGGAGAAGGACTTCTTTAGGTACATCAGGGAGAAAAGGAGCTGTAAGGACCACATAGTAAGGATTGGGAAGTAGGGGGTTGGGTGGAAGTAGGGTGCAATAAGGCAGAAGTGCTAAATGATTACTTCTGCTGAGGTATTTCTAAGGAAAGGGGTGATACAAGGAGGGAGGAATGGCAATGGGGGGGAGGGGTAACAGATGGAGAAATCATGGAGGGCAGAGTTTGGGAGGGTTTGAAGGTACTGAGGGTTGATGCGGCGCCAGGCCCAGATGGCATCCACCCCAGGGTACTGAAGGAGCTGGTAGAGATCCTTGCAGGACCTTTGGCAAACTTATTTAATGCTTCACTATACTCAGGGTGTGTCCGTCAGGACTGGAGGATGGCTCATGTGGTGCCCCTCCACAAAAGTGGCCCCAAGGATGAACCAGGGAACTACAGACCAGTGAGCCTCACATCCATCGTGGGTAAGCTGATGGAGACTATCCTGAAGGAGAGGTTGGTGGTCCTCCTAGAGGCCAAAGGACTACAGGACAACAGACAGCATGGCTTCATACATGGCAGATCCTGCCAAACCAACTTGGTGGAGTTCTATGACTGGGTAACTAGGCAACTGGACAGGGGCCATGCGGTGGATGTCCTGTATCTGGACTTAGTAAGGCATTCGACTCTGTGTCACATGGGAGGCTGGAAGCAAGTTAGAAGACACAGGGTGGGTGCAAAGATGGTGAGATGAGTAGGTAATTGGCTCTAGGAAAGCAACAGAGGGTGGTGGTGGGTGGAGAGCCCTCACACCCAAGGCTAGTGATGAGCAGTGTTCCACAGGGCTTGGTGTTGGGACCAGTGTTGTTTGGGATATTCATAGCAGACATATCATTGGACATCAAGAGCAAGATCAGTCTGTTTGCTGATGATACCAAGATGGGAGCAGTGGTGGGCGATCTAGGGGGATGGCAGGGGTTGCAGGATGATCTAGCAAAGCTTGAAACCTGGTCAGACACTTGGAAACTGGGGTTTAATGCCAAAAAGTGCAAGGTGCTGCATTTTGGGGTGAAGAACCCAAGGAGGGGTTACCAGCTGGGGGAGTGCAGCTAGCCCAGACAGAGGAGGAAAAGGATCTGGGGGTGCTCATTACAGAGTCAATTAACAACCTGGCACAATGTAAGAAGGCAGCTGCAAAGGCCAACAAAATGCTGGGTTGCATTGCAAGGGGTATATCCTCGAGGAGGGAGGAGGTGATTCTGCCAATGTATAGGTCATTAGTTAGACCGCACCTGGAGTACTGCATGCAGTACTGGTGCCCGAATCTGAAGAGGGACATTAAGTTACTGGAGGGGGTGCAGCGCAGGGTGACAAAGATGATCAAAGGACTGGGGGACTTATAATATGAGAGGAGGCTGAGGGAGTTGAACATGTACTCGCTGGAGGAGAGGAGGGACGGGGGGACATGACTGAAACCTTTAAGTACATGAAAGGAATAAACAAGACAGTTACAGAGGGGCTGTTCAAAGTAATGGAGCGGAAGGACACCAGGGGCTATGATATGAGACTGGAGGGAGGAAAGTTCAGCAGGGAGATGAGGAGACACTTTTTTACAGAAAGGGTGATAGCTGGGTGGAATGCATTACCTGCTGAAGTGGTATCCAGTAGAACAGTGGACTGCTTCAAAAGGGGATGGGACAGGACAAGGGGTAGGGTCAATGCAGGGGCATGGTGGAAGGAGGGCAGCTGCAGAATAAGGTGTAGAGCTGCACATTCGAGCAGACTTGATAGACCTCAGGCCTTTATCTGCTGGCAATTTTGTATGTTCAGACGCTTGTATAAGCCTTTGAAGTGCCAAACAGGAATGGATGATAAACCCTATCAAAGGCTTTATCTTGATCTACTGATATTACACAACCCAACCTACTGGTTAAAGAAAGGTGATTAATAATATCACAAATGATCATTAAAGCACTCTGTATTTCCTTTGAGGAATACCACAGTATTGGAAAGGAGAGACCACCAGAGATGCAATCTTTTAATCTGTTGTTCAACAGATGAGTCAGGACTTTGAAATCTGAATTTAAAATTGTGATAGGTCTCCAACTCTGAATATGTAACTTATCCCCGGATTTATATAAAAAAATTAGTAAACCTTCTGAAAAAGAAGGCAAACCACATCCCAGAACAAAATGCTGAAAAACCAACAGTAAACATTTAGCCAAATCTATGTTGAAAGCTTTATAAAAGTCACTGGAAAGGCTATCCAGGCCAGGCAACAGTCCAGGCTTCAAAGATGTAATAACTGATTCAATCTAACATACTAACATGCTAAAATACAGCAGAATAGGCCTAATCTGCTCTTCGCTCAGCTCGCTTGGTCAGCCCCCACCTGGGAGCTGACCTGTTGCCCTCGCCTTCTCCCTTCCCAGTTCCAGATATTCTCGTTGCATTGGATTTTGCTTCCAGAACCCTTCCCTGTACCTGTCCCACCCCTCTTGAACCCCTCCACCATCTCTGTCTCTACCAGTCCCCTAGGCTGCGCATTCCATGGCTCCACCACCCTCTCAGTGAAGTAGCACCTCCTTCTTTCTCCCCTGAATCTTCCCCCCTCCAGCTTCCACCCATGCCTCTAGTGGCCCCTCCTCCTTCCTTCGAAACACCCTGACTGTTCCTCCCCTATTTATCCCTTCATGTACCTGAAGACCTCTATCATGTCCCCCCGGTCCCTTCTCTCTTCCAATATGTACATATTTAGCTCTTTCGAGCCTCTCCTCATAGGTCCTGTCCCCCAAGCCCCAAATCATTTTGGTTGTCCTCCTCTGGACCCTCTCCATGAGTTTAATGTCTCTTTTTAAGTGTCTCCGAAATAGTAATGGGTATCAGTAAGTCCCATGCTTCACTGGGAAAGGCAGGCACAATAAGTCCATGCAGATAGGAAGTAATGTCAGCATGACTTGGGGCCAAAACCGGAGCAAGTGACTGAAAATGCTGACAGATAACATCATGCAATCCAGGGATAGAGTCCACCTCGATACCCTCATCAGTCAACAAGAGTGCAGTGAGGTAGCCTCCCGCGTGCCTTGCAAAATTCAAAAGAGTATCAGTGAACGAGTAGTGCCATGTTGAAAACATGGCCTGAATAGTAGATGCTCTATCATACTGAAAGAGCTTCATTTGTGTTGTCAAACTGTGAATTTGTGCAGAATAATCATATTTGATGGAATAGGAAAGGGAGACAAGGAGCTGGAACTGTCTATGGAGGGTCAGATAGGTCAAGAAATTGTTAACTTGTCGCCTACCATAACGCTGTAACCACCATTTAAAATCTTTCTTAGAGTCTGCCCACCACTCTCCCAAATCATCATAAAGAACAGGCATGCATGTATCAGATCTATGCATGCCTGCCTGTACCTCAGACTCCATTAATAGTAATGAATTAACCTTCCAGCGGGATTTGAGTCTTGGTACACTAGGTGTCTCCTGAAAGGAAACAGCAACAGGTGATCTGAGAATTCCGCCTGAGAGCGCTAAACTGTACAGTGGGCATATGCTTTGATATGAAAATATGATCAATTATGGAGGTAAGCTGACCTTTCCGAAAAGTATAAGGAGGGCCCAGGACCTGAAAGTCCCTACAATCCAGCAAATCAGCAGTTTCTATTGTTTTAGTAAGAGCACTGGAATCACAATAGATTTTTCTAGTGGTATCTCCTTTCCAAACTAACTGAGTCCTGGTACAACAATTAAAATCTCCACCAAAAAATATGTCTTGAAGTCACTAATTAAGGTTGTAGGGACTGAAAAAGTGCCACTGTATTGGCTTTAGACTGGGGACAGTACACATTTATAATTCTACAAGACATCGCCCTCCATACACCGTCAAGTATAAAGGCTCTACCTGGAAGCAGGGCAATCAATTTTATAAGGAAAATGAAAATCATTAAAAAGAATTCACACACCATCAGCACAATCTGGCCCAAATGACCAGTAGGAGGGGCCCCATCTCCATACCCCTGAAAAGTCCTGAGTTGGGTACTGGAAAACATCCACGCTTCTTGCAAGAGACTGACATCAATCTGAGACATATGTAGAGAGTCATAAATTGCATACCTCTTAGCAATTTTTAATAAGCTATGGACATTAAAAGTCCTGACAGTAAATGCTGCAACTAGAAGTATTTAAGAAAGTTTTTTCTCCTTTTTTTCCCTTTATAACCTACAAGGTCAGGGGAAGAAATGGGAGGATCTAAATCAATCGGTTGTGAATCCATGACTACCTGTTCCATATCTGATTCCCCCCCAGAAGTGGCCAAAACTGAAAAGGGGTTCTTGGATTCTACCCCATCCCCAAGATGAGAGGGTCCCGACCTAAGATTCTGAGTAGGCCTTCATCTGGGAAGAGGAGGAAGGGGTGAGGAGGTCAAGACCAGCTCCTGAAAAACCCCTTTGTCCCCATCCTGATAGCAGACCGAGGTCTGGAGCGCTAGAAGGGTCTCTAGCAGAGAGGGAAGTTTCTGTTGCATGGAACAAACTGGATCCATCAAAGAAGCTGGAGTTGTCTGACTGGGTTGAGGGGTAATAGAACCTTGGCAGTGGATCATGAGAGGGACAGGGAAGCAACAGGAAGGGAAGCTGAGAAGGCCTCAGTACCAGCAAACACCAAATCCTGGGCATTCTGTATTAACAGATCTGGGCTGAGACAGGAGGCTTTGTTCTTGGCTGACCAAGCACATTCTGAGAAGGTATGACCAAACTCTTCGCACAAGTCACATTTAGTATGATTGGCACACTGAAAGGCAATGTGGCCAATTTCTCCACTGTTATCACATTGTGGTTTATCACAGAAGCCCGAAAGGTGAGTACAGGAGCCACAGCGATAACAAGCCCGGGGTTGCCCAGCACAAAAAAACCTAACAGGAAGGCATTAGGGACATATTCAACTCCTGTATCAGACTGGCATAACTTAGCTTTATATTTCCATCCCCCTGTCCAAAATTTCTCAGAATCTAAAATGGCTTCAGAAGGAGAAAGAACCTTACATTTCTGTGACAGCCAATATGTGATATCTTCCACATGAACCCCTCATTTTGGAACATAACCATGATAAATTTAGTAAGAGGTTTAGATAGTGGGATTACAAAAGGGGGGTCCATGTGGAGAAAATTTCACCTGGCTGTAACGCTCCCAAAACAATTTTAAAGCAGATTCGAACAAAAACTAACATCAAAATTATCTTCGCCAGAGATGTTAATAAAGGCTAAGACATCCTGTGGAGAAAATGCAGTGAGTCCTTCAGTAAAAGTTTCCAACATAATGTCTATCAGGCCGCACTTCCAGACCACCTTTATATCTGATATGTACAGCATTTCAACGTGGGGCAGCCTCTTTTTAGATTTCAAAAAAGTCAGATGGGGCGTGGCCTGTTCTGAATCAGATGACAGCTTAATCTTTTCTCTCGAAAGGGTTACCAGCTATCTAACTTCATCTGCAACCCTCCAGGCAATACAAAGTAAGCCAACCATATGCCTTGCAGTTAGGATCTTCTATACATACCTCCTGGGAGTCACTTTTTGATTGCATCAAAATTTAACCTTATTTTGGTGGTTGCTCTATCTGAGTACTTGTAGGCTTTCTAAGACTCTACAACTATGGCTGAGTCTGAAAACAGCTTCTCCTTATCCAGAGTTGAAACTATGTTCCAGCAGCTGATTTCTGATATGAATGATCTAAAACATCATCTCAACAAATTGCTATTACTTTCAATGCATTAGAGTCTCAACTCTTTACAAAATGAAACTAAATCTTCACAAAATGAGTCCTCTATTCAAGATCTAAATGCCACTATTACAGAACAGGACTGGACTATTAAAAGTTTGCAATCTAAGCTGGATGACATAGAAAATAGAAATCATAGAAATAATCTTCATTTTTTTTGGCTTTCCGAAAAGCTCAGAACTCAGAGACACAACTGCTTTGCTGTTACACGTCCTTCCATCCATGCTGTGACTTCCCCCTGATCTCAATTTAACTATCGAACGGCCTCACTGCTCACTAGGCCCTAGACCTGGCCCGAATCAAAACCCAAGACCCATTCTGGCAAGATTTCTTAATTTTGCACATACTGAGATTAACTTGAGGAAAGCAAGAGAAATCGGAGTACTTATGTGGCAAGAGTATAAACTTTCCACATATAGAGATTTCTCAAAGGAGCTTTCCATCCACAGATGAGCCTCTGCACCGATCTAACAGATTTTACACAATAAAAGTATCAGATTTGCATTAAGATACCCTGCGATTATGCAACTTTTTCTGGGAAATACTATTAAAGATTTTAACTCGTCTGATTCACTAGTTACCTTTCTGGAAGGTTTGGACCTGGAGACATGCATGCCGAATCCTATCGAGACAGCTCATCCAAGGATTGTGGCGTCCTCTGTGAATGCTAAGGGCAGTGAGCTGGTCATGAAGTCTTTCATTGGCTCAGTCTGATGTGGAATCCTCTTGCCCCACAGACCTTTTACCCAGGCACTCAACCCGATACAAGAAAAAAAAAAGTGCTATCATGTTTGCCATCATTTGTTGCTTTATTATTCTCCAGCTTGTATTTTTTGTTTTTACTATACAGGGTTAATTTATTTCTAGCAGGCAATAGTTTTTTAGTTGCTGCAATGCTATATAAGTCTCATGATGTTTCTACACCCTAACAAATCCTTTTACTGTTGTTACCCTAGATACTCTACAATAACTGATAATATATAAAGCATTTTATTGCTTATTAATATTAGAATAGAACCTATAAATATTTTCATATTCAAGAATTTAAAGCACTTCTGGTATTGGCCTTCTCACTAATTTTTTTCACCTTCACTATTTGTATTAAAATGACAGGCTATGTTCATGCTATTTGGTTCCTATATTTCAATAATCTTAATTAAAATAAGGTTATATTCTGAATAATGATTTAAATAAGGCCTAGGCTCGAAGTCCAAGAGATAGTATTCTCATAATACACAATCTCTATTCCTATATGTTGGGACTTGCAAGGCCTAGCTCATAGACTCAGTTCTCCTTAAGGAAATTCATTTCGGACAATTTTCAAGCAGTTGTGGCACAGATTACATAATATTGATACTACTTCTCATGGAACCTTAGCATTGAAGCCTGCATATGGCGTCCTCTCATATATAGTGAAAGTTCCTTTATATAGTTATAAGTGCTACTCTTCTCGCTTACTAAATCCATCCTTATAGAGTAATCTGGAGAATCAACACTATTTCTTTTATACGTAATTGAGAAGCTTGCCTCAGATTTAAATCCTCATGTATAGTATATTATTAATATACAATTCCAACAACTGATTAATGTAGTTACGTTAAGTAATCTTTGGCTACCCTCACAATTTTTGGGTATTCATATGCAGGTTGGCATACCCTTTCTTTTTATTATGTTATCTACATATATACCTGGTTGGTATCATATTTTGCTATAAATATATTCACTCGTTTTTCTCAGATGAGGTTGTGATTTTGGTAATCTTTAGAAACAGTATTTCAATCTATGTTACTACAGTTTTGAATTAAGCAGTTCCTGTTATAAAATCGGTCTGTATATTTTCTTAAGAAATTTGATAGTTCTATACTTGTAGTTACTGTCTTAAGATAATACGGAACTTCTACCACTTGCCTAGTTGTGTTGTGAGAGAGTCCTTTAGAATTGCTGTTCTGACTCTTATCTCACTGCACATCCAAGGGGCTTCAATGTTTTGTGTAGTTTCATTGTTAGATAGATATGTGTTAATGTGTTTATTATATTTCCTTATTGTTTATATTTCAGAGAGACACAGCAACTACATTTGTCTAAAATATCTTTCTTTATTCTTTCTTTGGCCCTATACAATTTTCCATACTCAGTCCCACTTTACTACCATGTTAACTGATCTTGTTCTTCCTATGATGTCCTCATCCATGGCTTCTATTGAGTCCCTTCTTCTATCGAAAGTATATAGTTCTCCCATATTGTTAATATGACTGATCTAATTCTATATACCTGGAATGTCAAGGAACTCAATTCTCCTTGTAAGCATAAATAAATACTTTCACATCTTAAGAAACATAAGGCTAAGATTGCATTCTTACAAGAAACTAAACTTTTGGCAGAGGACATCGATAGGCTTAAACGGATTGGGTCAGTCATATATATGCCTCATCCTTTACTTCAAAGAAGCGTGGTGTGGCAATACTAATTCATAAACACCTTAATTGGACTCCCATAAAACAATCAGTGATATAGAAGGCAGATGGGTGATAGCTATCCTCAATACCACCTCAGGCCCCTTGACATTGGTCAATGTATATGCCCCCAACTCTGACACCCCTGAGTTCTTTCACAATCTAGCTCAGCAAATGATGTCTAATAATCCAAACAACTGTCCTGTATTATTTGGAGAATATCTAAACTTGCAGTGGCTCCCCACTCAGATTGAAGCAATATCTCCACAGACGCACATCCTAGAAGTATCAATGCCCTTTCCTACTTATGAAAGACTCTGGTCTTATGGACCTCGGAGGCTTTTTCATCCACGTGATCGTGACTACACTTTTACTCTTCACTCCACAAATCTTACAGCAGAATTGACTACTGGTTGCATCCTCCTCAATAACCGAAAAGTGATTGACACTTCAGTTTTACCGATTATAGTATCCGATCATGCTCCAGTTCAACACATATTCTTTGGGGTCCTCCATCATCTAAATCTCCTCCTGACGACTATACCCTTTATTACTCAAAGACCCAGAATTTCTTCCTGGTTAAATCTAAATACAAGACTTTCTCCTTTAGCAAACCTACAGACACCTCTATATGCACACTTTGGGAAGCTCTAAAAGCCACAATTTGAGGTAAAATCATAAGTTTTGCAGCTTACCCTAAGAGATTAAGGGAACAACAGCTAAAGGATCTGGAAAAAACACTTAAAACTAAAGACACCCAATATTTTAAAACTAATAATTCCAATCCTAACTCCCCTCTTCACTTAGAAATTTTGCATCTCAGAATTAAAATCAACTAGTTGATTTCACATAAAACTGAATTAGCATTATTCAAGCTCAAACACAAATACTGTGAACAAGGGGAGAAATCTGGCAAATTACTCACATACCAATTTAAGAATCAACAATCTGAAAGACATATTGCCGGCCTCAAAGACAATCTATGTCTAATTCAGATGGACGACCTCTCAATTAACCATATCATGATGTCTTTCTATAAGCAGTTATATGCCCAGCCCAACTATATACTTACTACGCATATACAACAGTTTCTGGACAAACTTAATTTCCCTAGCCTGTCGGTCCTTGATAAAGAAAGTTTAGACGAACCATTTACATTACAAGAAATACAAAATGCTTTATCTTCTTTAAAATTTGGCAAATCCCAGGTGGAGCGGCTTTCCAGTTGATTTCTATAAAGCATTATGAGATACTTTGCCCTCTGCTGTTCAATGTTTACCAGGAAGCATCGCAAACTGGAAGCTCCCTCCTTCAATGACAGAGGCTATTATCATGGTACTCCCTAAAAAAGAAAAAGATCCTCTCTTCCTCCGGTTATAGATCAATCTCCCTGTTAAACACAGATTGTAAAATTTTGCAAACTTTTATCTTCTCGCTTAAACTCGATCGGTCCCTAAATTATTACATAGATCTCAAGCTGGTTTTATTAAAAATAGAACAGGTACTGATCATCTTCGATCACTTTTTAATCTAATGCACCAAGCTAAATCCCTCAAATCCCCAGCAGCGGCTGTTGCCATTGATTTTGAGAAAGCCTTTGACTCTTTGAATTGGGATTATTTGTATCAGACCCTATTACACCTTGGTATTACTAATAACTTCTGCTCCTTGATTAAATTATATACTTTACCTTCTGCTAGAGTCCTGACCAACTCTATTCTATCACATTCCTTCCCCTTAGCGAGACGGACTAGGCAAGGTTTTCCTTTATCTCCCATCCTATTTATTTTGGCTATGGAACCCCTTACTGCCTACTTGCGTCAATCTAATAATATTAAAGGAATTCCCATCGGTAACTCCCACTATACCTCCTTGTCTTATACTGATGATCTTCTAATCCTACTAGAAAATCTTGAAGAGTCAGGTCAACCACTAAGTAATATGCTTAATAAATTTACCTCACTCTCTGGTCTAGCTCTAAATTATAATAAATCAGAAACATTACGCCTAAATTCATTTTGTAAATCCTTTATGAACATTGCTCTGGGCTTCCGCTGGGCACCTGAAGGCCTCACGCATCTGAGCATTAAAGTTACACCAAATTTAGGGAAAGTTTGGGAAACCAATTTCAATCCACTATTATCCAACATCAAGACAACATTAGATAGATGGCAATTACTCAATCTCTATTTTATGGGGAAAAGAGCGGCCATTAAAATGTCTATATCTTATAGAATATTTTATCTTTTTGCTAATATCCCCTTACTTCTCTCTAATCTTTAACTAAAATTGATAAGCTGATTGGCAATTTTTTATGGGAAGGCAAAATACCTAGGTTTAGTCAAACCAAACTTCATTTACATTGGTCTAGAAGGGGATTTGGTCTTCCATGGTTCATAGCTTATTTATTAGCCTTTAGAGCTGCTCAGACCATTAGATGATTTTGTAAACCAACCCCTCAAACTCCATTATGGGTACAAATGAAAGCATTTTTTAGCCCAGGGCATTGTCCTACCTCTTTCATTTACAACCCGCTTTCTCATAATTTAAGATCTCACCCCATTATTGGTTCTTCAGTACATTATTGGAAACAAATTCACTAATTTCTAAACTTTAATCCTACCCCTCTCTCCTATACTCCTTTATGGGGTAATCATGATAGTTCTCTCAAAAATCATCCCATTTTCTGTCGAGCATGGATAAATAAAGGCATAATTTTTCTGGATGACATCCTAGAAAAAAATTCTCTTAACTTAAAAACTTTTACAGATCTTTGCGAACAATAGGATTTACCTAAACAAGACTTCTGGAAATATTTGCAACTTCGTACTGCATACACCACTTTTCTTCCTTCCCTTCACACATACTCTATTCATGACCAACATATTGCCCTTTGGACCAATACTATAACCAATCTAACTAGTATTATATATAAGGATATCAGAGATGCTCTTCCGGATCAATCCTTGGCTGCTAAAACCAAATGGAGCCTTCTGTTAAAATATAACATAACTGACTCACAATTGTGCAAATGCTGGCTTCTGTGTCATAAAACTTTTAAGGATGCTCGTAGCACCCTTATCCAAACTAAAATCCTTCATTTATGGTATAGAACAACTGTAGTACTCCACCGTATGGGCTTGAGCCCAAACAATAACTGCTGGAGATGTAATCTACCCAATGGAGAACTACTACACATTCTTTGGTATTGTGACCCCATACTTAAACTTTGGCATAATGTTTTTCAGTTTGCATATAATGTAGTTGGTCACAATATTATATTTGATCCTAAATATGTTTTGCTTGGTATTTTTACATCATCTAATACCTCCCTTTCTCCCACATAGATGGATAAATTTACTTTTTCTCCAGGTTAAACGACTTATCCTCACGTTCTGGAAATCTTCCACTATTCCAAAACTCTCTGATATCCTTAAAAATCTCTCACAATATGCCTCTTTTGAATGGATTACGTTTGCTGCTTTAGGCTGACTAGATGAGTATGGAAATTGTTGGCAGGGCTATTTTAATTATCTGAATTCTTCCAATATATAACTGATAATTAATGTACACTATATTGTATTTACAACACTTTTTTATCACATAAATTGAATTCAGGTATGCTGTTGCCTCTCATTTGCTATGATTTTTTTTTCTTTTTCTTGATGTATTAATCGTTAATCAGTAATTATGGTTACTATTTTATAATTTTTTTTAATCTTTCTTCCTATACCTTATTCAGCAAGAAGACAATGTATACATTATACAATGTGGCATATTTTGAACTATTTACTTATTCCTACTCTTTTAAATACCTTTTGTGTATCAATATTCTTAATAATTTATCCAATATCATTATTGCTGATTTACTGTATATGCCATGAACAGATGATGTAAGATACTTTTATTATCCTTTTTATTCATGTTTTATTTCTTGCTGTATTCTCACCTTTTTCTTTTTGCATCATCTTTTAACATAAGGAAGAATGATTGTATTGTTATAAAACTTTGAATAAAAAGATAAACTGAAAAAAGGTCAGATAGAAGAGGTTTAGCGGGTGGTTGCACAGAAGGCACAGCATCTGACAAAGGCATAGTTACAATGTCAGAAGCAGGGTAACACTCAACTCCACCAGGGGATTACCACCACAGGATCACCCACCAGCACCGGCCGAGTTCGATCTGCCACAATAGATGCAGTAGCAGAGATGATATGTGGCCTAGGCAAGTCAGTGTCAACTGTGTGAGGTTCAATAGCTATTGAGGTCGGACACCAGTCAGGCAGTGCCTATGTAAATCCTGTCATAAGATTCCACTCAAGGTCAGGCAACCAGGCCCCACTATGCACCCTTTTCTAACCAGCCTCAAGTAATGCCTTATGTGCTGATCAAGCTTCCACAGGAGAGGGCAGGAGAGTCACAGAAAAAGCCTACGGAATGGGCAGTGTAGAAGAACTAGCTTCCATGTGCTGTGGCAGAGATTCCAATGCAGCAGTCACAATATGGTGTTTAGCCAGTGTTATTGCTGTACATTTCTCTTTACTGTCCTTCCAAAAACCAGCTCATGCAGCCTGGACTCTGCCCTGAAAGGAAAAGACAGTAGCACCCTCTTGAGGAGGCTCGTTAGTCTGCTAGTGATCAGAAACCTCCGAGGGAACAGAAGAAGGAGACCCCAGATCCTCAACTATTCGTCGAAACACAAATCCTGCTGTCTGAGTCAAATGAGCAGAGACTGAAAGAGGGGCCACCTGTTGTTCAGGCCCTGCAGGGATTGGAAGAATAGTGCTTGTAATGTCACTCACTCCACTTTTGGCCACAGACACCGTCTGCATTTCAACTGCAAAAGGAGTCGTATCTCTCGTGTTCACAATCAGCTGTAGGCACTCACTGTCTGCAGCGATTTGACTGCCAGCTGTTCCTAAAGGTATGTCCAAACCACCAGAACTGTCAAGACTGAGTGACTCACCTTGCTCAGCAGTGAATCCAGGCAGTACTGCGTCACTTTCTAGTGGGTCTCATTTGACAAATCTGTCAGTTGCCGTCATGTAAATTGACTGTTTAATTCGAGCCAGACAGCCCTGTAATGCCTTCTGAAGTAACAAATGCTTCTCCTGTTCTGTCACCATCTGGGTTTGTAAAGCTGCTATTTCATTTAATGCACTCTCATCCTGAGCAATGTCTGGAAAGCTACTCACATCGTCAGACAACTGTGATCCAGAATCCACAGGTAAATCTCTTTTTTCCACCATATCAATAACAACAACCTCCAAGCGACTTGGGGTAGGGGTAGAAGTTGGCTCCCCTACCTCAGAGACATCCATGTCCTCCACCTTTGCAGGCATAGTTGCCATCTTGGATGATGGCCAGCAATTCCCCCAGAGGTGAGTAGGGGAATTTCCCTGGTGCCCTGGCCAAATTTCCCCCGATTCACTAAAATACCACCAACAGCTTAATCTGATTCAAAGTCAGTTGGCATTCATGTGTATCCCCCTCCCCTTGGTCGTGCCTGAAAATAGGCAGAATTTGTTTAGTGCACTTACCCAGTCATCAAAAACTAAATAAATAAAATAAAATTATTCCTAGGGGGCAGGCCTAGCTGTGTCATCATGTCACTGCATGTGTCTGTGCATTCAAAAATCCCTGCATATGTCTGTGCATCCCCACAGTTTTAACTGGCAGTGGGTGCTCAATCTCTGCTAGTACTCCCAATTATCCAACTGATGGCTTTTCTTTCAGTTTGAAACCAGCAGTGGGTGCTCAGTCCTGAAACTGATCTCCTGCCGCACAGCCTTTAAGCAAACTAATAGCAGGTGTTTAATCCAGCCACTGGTATTCCTCTTTGCCCAACCCAACTCATTAAGCAAACAGGCTATCGGTGCTTAATCCCACTGCCAATATCACCCCCTTCCCAACATACTCTGACAGTGGGGTGCCCAATCCCCAGTGCTGGCTAACACCCCCAACTGTTTGTAACACCAGGGTGCCCACTCTGGTGCTTGTTAAACAGCAGACTGACACTGGGGTGCCAATCCCAGTGTCAGTACCTGCAATAAAGAAAACATCCTTCATTATTCCTTTATTTTAATTTTACCCTGCAAAAAGAAAATTGTCTGACAATGTCTTCTGTCCCCGACACTCCAATCCCTCCAACCCTTGACCTCCCACTCATCACTCACCACCCCACCCTCACTTATCTATGGTCCTCCAAGTAATCCTGTCTGCAACTGGAAGAATGTATTTAATTTTAACTACACCCAGTTGGGAGGGGACAGCTGAGGTGAAGTCATCCCTCCCATATAAATCAGAACAGGAGCCACATGATGTCCAGTGTAATACAGTACAACCCTGATTTAACAAACTCCAGTCATCCGAAACTCCCTATCTAGTGAACCGGACTAAGGTTGCCCTTTTATTTTTGCATAACAGATTGGATTGGATTGTAATGACCTTTCACTACTCTATTCTCTTAAGATCCATTATTTTCAATCCTGAAATTGTGCCTCTGTGAAAGTATGGAAAATTACTGTACCAAATTGGGTGGTGAGGGGCAGTACACTTGTAACCCAACATGCTGCTGGTCTGCTATTGTAGTTTATGCTCCACAGTGGCAGGTAGAAAGTAAGCAAAAAGCAAACAGAATTTAGGGCACAACTTCTGATCAGCATTTGCAAAGCTAACCAAGTTAGTGTATTTTACATTTATAACCAGACCTAGAGTTCTTTACGTTTGGTTTCTACACTACAGTCAGGGGTCTATCACCATTTCTTTTTAGCAGGCAACTCTTGAAGGGGACTGAAGGAGATTAATAAGGCAGGATGGAGCTTATTCACATAAAAAGTATGTGCTAGAAGTATGGGTCATAGTCTAAGATTAGAAAGAAGACGGTTTAGAGGCAATGTGAGGGTATTACTTCACTGAGAAGGTGGTGGAGCCCTGGAACAGTCTGTCTGAGGAGGTGGTGAGGGCCAAAACAGTGGAGGGATTTAAGAGGGCATGGGACAGATACAATGAGTTGACCCTGTGGGCAGACTGGGAGATCTCTGGACAAGGGGGGCCAAGAGGAAGGGGGGGTAAGGGTCAGACTTGATGGGCCAAAAGGGTTTTTTTCTGCCACCAGATTTCTATGATTCTATGATTCTATTACTCACGGTAGACTCGAGATGTGGTGCTGCTGAGATCGAGATTTTTGAGATGGTGCTGCTAATGAAAAAAAAACCCTACCACAAAAGCTAGCCAAGGTTTTTAAGCAAGTTACTTTGTTTTACATTTTTTAACCAGATGGAGAGTTGTTTACATTACATTTCTGCACTACAGTATAGTTGAGCATCCACTTCCTGTTTCTGATTGACTCACGATGTGCTGCAGCCAAGATCGAGACTGACATTTTCGAGGAAGTGGTGGCAATTAAAAAAAAAAACACTGGCACAATTTACCACACCAAAGCATAAAAGATTATTTAGATATGTAAAGTACTGTACTGCAGCAGATGGCACAATATTCTATATAGGCAGATAAGTGGCTCACTAAATATAAAGCATCCCTGATCTTGCGAATTCACTCAGTTCAGATAATGGGGAGTTTGAGTGAGTTCACAAGATTGGGGTTTCTTTATATTCAGTGATCAGCCACATATCTGCCTATATAGTATATCATGCCATCTTCTGCAGTACAGTACAGTACTTTATATGTAGTGCACTCTTCATGCTTTGGTCCAGTAAACTGTGGCAGAGTTTTGGGGTTTGTTTTGTTTGTTTTATCCCCACCACTTTTTCGACAATGTCAGTCTCCATCTTTGGCTGCACCATATTGTCAGTCAATCACAAATCAGAAGTAGAACTTGACAGTACTGTAGTGCAGAAATCTAAGGTAAAGAACTCTCCAACTGGTTAAAAACATGTAAAAAACTATTTCACTTACAAACCCCGGCTAGCTTTTGTGGCAGGTTTGTTGGTTTTTTTATTACCGTCACTATCTCAACAATCTCATTGGCAGCACCACATCTTGAGTCGACCGCAAGTGGACTGCTAAAAGGAAATGGTGACAGACCCTTAACTGTAGTGTAGAAACAAAATGTAAAGAACTCTAGATCTGGTAAAAAAAATATAAAATGAAGTAACCCTGGCTAGCTTTGCAAAAGCCAATAAGAAGCCCCCAGCGTTGCATCATGATAATGACTCCACCCAGCTGGTTGCTGGGCAGTGCCATGTAAATGCAATGAGCCAGCTGCTGTTCTGATAGGAGCGGCTGACTCCTTTCAAGTACACAAAGTTTCCACCCAGCAAGCAGTGAGTAGTGTCATGACCACATTTTGCGGTTATTGCCTGCACTGCCGAGCTCCTTATAGCTCGAGCTGCAATTGACTCAGTAGTGACACACCTCTGAAATGCTGTTCATGTAACAAAAAGTTTCTTGTGCAAGCGCAAGCAAACATAAAAAATTGGCTCTCTAAATTACTTCCTTTAAAACTTGAGCCATTTTGTAACCTATTTCACTATCTGTTCAAAAAAGACACTTTCAATGAAGCACTACTGATGATGTCATAACCAGAACTCACAGTCTAGTCCTCCCTGTCAGCAACCTTGTAGGGCTTATTTCTCTAAAGTTTAAAAAAATGGAATTGTAGTAATCATTTGGGGAAAAAATTGCACAGAGCTGGCTGGGAATACTGCATGCAGTTTCAGAATATTCAGAAGCATGATACTGTACCTTAGAATGTGGCAGGAGCTAGTTTTGGAATGCAGTTCTGGACTAAGGTATAGAATGTAAAGTTAGTGCACAATTTCAGAATGTTGGAAGCATGCAATCTTGAAATGTGGCAGAGATGCACCATCTCAAAATGTGATGGGGACACTCCATCTCAGAATGAAACTGGGACACACATCTAGGCATTTGGCGGGGACTGACAATTTTGTAATATTGTGGGGATGTACACTGTCTGAACATGATAGGATACACCATTTATTCTGACATTACTTGTCCCTGCCATATTCCAGAATAGTATACACCCACCACATTTCAAAATTGTGCATCACATCCCAACATCGTGCACCCCAGTCATATTCTGACATTGTGCATTCCTGCCATATTCCAAAAGTGCACTCCCCACCACATTCCAAAATTTCACATCCCCACCACAATTCTCAGATGTCATGTCCACGCCACATTGTGAAACTGCATGTTGCCACCACAGCCTGAAATCAAGCATCCCAACCACATTCTGAAATTGTGCAACACCACCACAAATTATAGATCCATAACACATTACGAAATTGCATATCTCTGCCACATTCCACAACTATGTGCCTCCACATTTGGGAACTGAGTATCACTGCCACATTTAAAAAACTTACAATACTGCCACATTATAAATTTCAATGTTCCTACTACATACCAAAACTGTGCAGCCCAGCTACTTTCAGAAATTGTGTCATTGCTGCATTCCACAGTTGCAGCCTGGTGGCCTTTCAAAATGTCATTTCTGTAGTAATCTAAAAACTGCACACAAGTTTGGCATTCTAAACAGGCCAGTTGCCAGGATTTTCTAGGGGTGTTTCTTTTAGTAGGTAGTAAAGGTATGTTGCCCACATAGCCCACACAACATTTTTATAAAAAGCTTGGGGTCTGGGGGGTTTAGGTGCTCTGTGGTGCATTTTAAGGCTTAAATGGAAGATAAAACAAAGTTCTGTTAGGTCTCCCCCCAACCCGGACTCCAAGGAAAAAAATATAATTCTCTGGCTGGTCTCCAGTGCTGGAGAATGCAGCTGGGGTTGACTGAGAACAGGACTAGTTCCATGATTTAACCAGGGGAATCTGTATTTTTATACACAGGGAATATGGTAGTCATCCCCAAGAAAATTTTTAAATGCTGAGTGCTCAGATTTGCAAGTTTCTGCGTTTTGAAGGGGTTAATTAAACTCCAATTTTATTGGCAACCAATATTTAAAAATAAATGCCAGCCACTATTTATTTCATTGTTTGATCTACCCTAAATTAATCTTAACTGGTCACTTATTTACTAGTGTTACTAACCCTAGTGGCCAAGTGACCAGTCCACGTTACTTTCAGTTAAAGCAAATAATAAGGTAAACAATGCCTGGGGCATGCTACAAGGGTGCCCACATGGTTCCATCACGCCTCCATACTATCTAGATACTGTACACTCCCAACAGGCCTAGATCCAGAACACATAACTTTGGCACTACCAGGGCAATATATATCCTATGCAACCCTCCCCAAAGTTCCTCACTGACTACAGATGGGTAACAGACCCTCCCTGCCCCTGCAGTAGTGTTTCCAATGAATAATGACCATCTCTCACTCTACATGACCCAAACCAAGCTTGTTTGACCACCAGACCCCCTTCACTCTGGTAGATTAAGCAGACATTCCTGCCTTGGGGAAGTGCTAAACCCACAGCCTGATTATCCTTACTGGCCTCTGGATGGTGACGGAAGGACACAGTTTGGTGTCTCTCTCCTCAGCCTCAGTCTAGCTAGTCTCTCCATCATGCAACAGAGCTACATGGGCTGCTGTCTGTCAAGTGATGATGCAGTACAAGCCCACAAACTACTGGACCTCAATGGGCAGGTATCAGCAAACACAGACCACTGTGTGGATCTACAGAACTATAACGATTTATAAAATTAAAAAAAATAAAAGCTTGGTGGTTTCAAGCAAAACTTTTCAATCTGAAAACCTGAAGTCAGACAAAGATATTAACTAGCATTGCTGCTTTAACAGCCAGTATCTAAAAAAAAAATCAGTCTACATCTGCGCACACAGACACACACACACACACACACTCTCTTACTAAATATTATTAAAATAATCTTGTGCAGGTATAAATTGATGTTTCTCATGAACAAATGTGGCCAGTGCTGGAAATGGAAACTCCACTTGCCTCTCCCATTAACTTTTCAAATGCGCATGTATATGATATCATTTGAGGTGCAATATCACTGTCTAGAAAACAGAGTGATGACAAAATTCTATCAAGTCAAAGCAATGTCACCAGTTGTGGCCCTACACATAAGTTCCTCTTCCAGAGAATTAAAAAGATAGCTTTGGGGCCTAGATGTGGCTGTCTAGGGGTAAGCAGATAGATACTTTATTAGAAGTGTAGGGTCTGCAAGGTCAATTAGGACATTCAATTACTAGTGACACAGTGAGAGATCAGAGCCTATTACATAACAGTTTTGCTCTCCCACCACCCTCCACCCTTCCATCTTTAGTCATTTCCACTTTTATAGGCACTGGATTTGACTAACAACAGCAACTTCCTGTTTGGGATCACCAAGACACATAAGACTCATCATCCGTGAAGGAAAATAGTAGCCCCTCCCCCCACTTCAGCTGCTGGAGGTCTGATTCTGAGCAAGGAAGAAGGAGACTACCAAGGCAATATTGTAAACACATGACTCATTGGAAGGAGGAAGGACACTACCAAGGCACAGTAACATCAGAGAAAAGGCTTCTCAAAAGTCAAGGTAGGAACTCATTGCTCGCAAGCTGGTTTTATTAAACATAGATCTGGTTCTGATCACCTACATTCCTTAATTAATTTAATTCACAAAGCCAAATCCCTCAAGACACCAGCTGCTGCCATAGCTATTGATTTCGAGAAGGCCTTTAATTCCTTAAACTGGGACTATCTTCATCAAATTTTATCTTATTTCGGTCTTTCTCATATCTTTTGCTCCTGGATCATAGAAACATAGAAACATAGAATCTGATGGCAGATAAGGACTGCATGGTCCACCTAGTCTGCCCATTTCCCTACCTAATGGATAAGCTGCAGATTATAGTTAACCAACAGCCTACTTCCTCCTACCCCCCACTAAAATTGCCTTATGTCTGTCCCATGCATTCTTGAATTCCCCCACTGTTTTTGATTCCACGACCCCCTCAGGTCCATGCATCTACAACCCTCTCTGTGAAGAAATACTTTCTCACATTACCTCTGAGCTGTCCCCCCTCTATCTTCAAATTGTGCCCCCTTGTTCTTGCACATCTCTTTTTCTGAAAGATGCTACCCTCTTGGACTTTGTTGATTCCCTTGAGGTATTTGAACATTTCTATCATGTCCCCCCTCTCTCTCCTTTCCTCGAGGCTATACATATTAAGCTGCTTTAGTCTTTCTTCATATGTCTTCTGGTGCAAACCCTGCACCATTTTGGTTGCCCTCCTCTGGACAGCCTCCACCCTGTCTATGTCTTTGCAGAGATGGGGTCTCCAGAACTGTACACAGCACTCCAGATGTGGTCTTACCAACTGTCTGTACAGAGGGCCAACAACTTCCGGTTTTCTACTGGTGATGCCTCTCCCTATGCATCCCAGTATCCCCCCCAACCCTCCTTACTGCCTTCTCACATTGCTGGCCCACCTTTAGGTCGTCTGATATGACTACCCCCAGGTCCCTTTAGATTTTTGTTGTTGTCAGTATCTCACCCCCATTGTGCACTCTTCCCTGGGTTTTGTTTCCCAGGTGCATTACTTGCTTCTTTGTGCTGAATCTAAGCTGCCATACATTTAACCATTCCTCCAACCTTACCAAGCCCCTTTTCATCCTTTCCACCCCGCCTTGTGTATCAACCCTGTTGCAGATCTTAGTGTCATCTGCAAAAGACATACTTTCCTTCTAGTCTTCAATAATGTCACTTATAAAGACATTAAAAGGACCAGCCCACTACTGAACCTGTGGTACCCACTAGTAACCCTCCTTCTTCACTGTGGACTCCATTTACTAATACCCGCTGTGTTCTGTTGTCCAACCAGTGTTTTACCCAAGGCTACCACCCTGGGACCCACTCCCAGGCTGGCTAATTTGTTTAGTAATCTTTTGTGGGACTGTGTCAAATGCCTTGTTAAAGTCTAGGTAGGCCATGTCCACAGCCCCTCCCTGGTCTACTACTTTGGTCACCCAGTCAAAGAAATCAATTAGATTTGTCTGACATGACCTTCCTGCTGTGAATCCATGCTGCCTTGGGTCCTGTGCCCCACTGGCCTCTGGGTACTCGACAGTTCTTTCCTTTAGCAGTTATTTCATCATTTTCCCTACCACTGAGGTCAAACTGATAGGTCTGTAGTTTCCTGCCTCTGTCTTGCTCCCACTTTTGTGAAGGGGAATTACATCCGCCCTTCTCCAGTCCTCAGGTACCACACCATCCTCCCATGATTTATTAAAAAGGGTAGTCAGTGGTGTTACTAGTTCTTCCCTTAGTTCTTTTAGAATTCTGGGGTGAATCCCATAAGGCCCCATTGCTTTATCCACCTTCAGTTTTAAGAGTTCTTTCAGAACCCTTTCTTCTGTGAAAGGACTAATAGCAACCCCCCTTTCTATAGGCTGGATTAGGTATCTCCCCCTGTTTTTCCATTGTGAATACTGAGCAGAAGTATTCATTCAGTATCCCTGCTTTTTCACTGTCACTCTCTGCCCAACCACCTTCCTCTTTATTCAGCCTCAGTATCCCTGCCTTAGTCTTTCTTTGCTCCCTAATGTACCTATAAAAGGTTTTAACCCCCTTCTTAACTGAGTTGGCTATCTTTTCCTCAGTTTGGGCCACTGGTATTCTGACTGCCTTCCCTGCTTCCTTCTGCTTTAACTGGTACAGTTCTCTATTCTGCTCCTTCTGTGTTTCCTTATACTGTACTTCCTGAATGCTATCACTTTCTCCCTTACCTTCCCCGCTACTTCTTTTGAGAACCATAGAGGTTTTTTCTTTCATTTTGATTTGTTTATTTGCTTCACACAAAGGCTTGTTGCCTCTGTGATGGTGGTTTTAATGTTTCCCCATTGTTGCTCCACCTCATCTTCTTGCCTATTTGCTAGTGCTTTTCTGAGGCACTCTCCCGTTTTTACAAAATTAGCCCTCCTGAAGTCCAGTACCTTCACTTTTGTGTGGCTTGACTCTACAGCTAAGTTTAATGTGAACCACACTGGTTGGTGGTCGCTTGTTCCCAGATGGCTACCCACTTCAAGATCAGAGATCCTCTCTCTGTCCACATTTGAGAGTACCAGGTCTAAGATTGCTCCCTCCCGAGTGGGTTCCAAAACTAGCTGTCTGAGGCATGCTCCCTGTAAGGCATCAAGAATGGCCCTACTCCTGGATGTGGCTGCAGCAAAGGTGCTCCAGTTAACATCTGGCATATTCCCATCCCAGATAAAGTTACCTATTAATATTCAGGTCCCCCATCAGCTATACTTCCCCTTTCTCTGCCATCCCAAGGATGCCTTCTATCATTTCCTTGTCTGTTTCCTCCCCCTGAGATGGGGGTCTGTATACAACCCCTGTACGGATTGTGGAGCCATTTCCAGTCTCCAGGGTGACCCACAGTGCCTCCTCTCCTCCCCTCCCTGTTTACCCTTTAGTTCTGTTGCTTTGATCCCTTCCCTTACATAGAGAGCTACTCCTAGTCCTCTTCTTCTTCCCTCCCTGTCCCTCCTGTAGATTGTGTACCCTGGTATGTTGACATCCCAGTCATGGTTCTCTGTGTACCATGTTTCTGTTACTGCCACAATATCCAGGCACCCCTCTTCTATTAAGGCCACCATTTCGGGGAGCTTTTTACCTAGACTACTGGCACTGGTACTCATTACCCTCCATTTTTTATGGCTTTATTTCTTTTTGCCCCATCTCTGTCCTTACTGCCTTTGTCTTTTTCTCTATTTATCCCTGCCCTTCTCCCTATCGACTGCTCTGTCTTGATGGTTACCTTACTAACTACCCTGATTTTTTTGGGGGGGGGGCTAGGATTTCCCTTCTCCTTTTCAGTGCATCCTCCCTTGGCTAGTTTAAATGCTTGCCAATGAAGCATTTAAACCTATCACCTAGGATCCTGGTTCCCCTCCTTGATAGATGCAGACCATTGTGCCTGTATAAGCCTGCATCCCTCCAGGTGGAGCCCGAGTCCACAATGAAGCCAAATCCCTGTGCTCTGCACCAGTTTTTCAACCAGTCATTGAATCCCATGGTGCAGAGTACCCTAGCATCATCCATGCCATAGACAGATAGCAGTTCCAAGAAAGTTACCGTGTGTGCTACTTGTCTGAGGTCCCTAACCAACTCCACAAACTCCTGTTGCACTACTCTGATCCCATTCTCAGCCAGGTCATTTGTCCCTAGGTAGACAATGACATCCAGCTCCCTCCCCCTTGCAGCTGCTGCCATGATCCTGAGGATTCATTTCCTGTCCCTCCAAGCCATGGCGCCGGGCAGGCACCTTACCTCCCTTTCCCCTCCCTCCCCAGGAGTTGCTTCCTTCCGCTGTGGGGTCCTGTTCCATCCTACTGTGGGTCTCCATTGTGGAGGTTCCCAGCATCCTCCTCCTTGGTCTCCACTTCGGGTGCCTCCATAGAGGAACCATGCTTTGCCAGAGTGGCGAATGAAATGTGGAGAGGCACAACTGGAGGGATGCACCTCTGTTCCACCACCCTCACCCTCCCTGAGCCCACCGTGGTCCAACCACACCTCTTTCTTGGCAACCTCCGAGGCAGTGGCAGTGGCCTGGGTGGTCCCTGGGTGGGGGAGCTGGTTTCCCAAATCCTTGCCTGGTCAGCATGGAGATGAACAACCTCCTTCCTCAGGCCAGAAAGGTGCCTGCAAATAGGGCAGCAATGCAGCCTCCAGAATGCCTCCCGGAAGACTGCTGCTCACAGCCAGTGCATTGCACCACTCCCCACATGTCTGCGTCTGTTCCTGTTACAGATGCTTTTCTTTTGTTGTTTTTTGGTTTTGTTTTATTGTGTGCAAGCTTGTGAGTGTCTCTGCCCACTATTCAGTGTGCATTGCCTATAAGGATATGAACAGGTGTATGTTGTTAGCAGTTTTGGGGAAGTGATGTCAGAACCCCTGCTATAATGGAAGTTATGCGCTTGGGGGCGGGTGGTGTGAGGGAAGGTGGGAGGAGTAAACCTATGCCGTTCAGAAACAATCAACTACAACTCTGACCCTCCACCCCAGGGAGTGCCTTCCTTCCTTTCAGACACCTATTTCACAGAGATTAAGTACAAGGTCTAGCCACAAATGACTGCAAATATCTACCAGCTACAGTTCCTCCCAGGCAAATTAAAGTTAAAACTAAGCAAAGGCAACCACAAAAGCAAAAGCAATACTAGTTACTTACACAGGTCCAAAAAAGTAATAAATCAGTTCAGTGTAGTCTAGAAAATAACCTCCTTAATTCAAGGAAGCTGTGGCTGCTTTCTCACTCTCTATGTCTCAGCCATCAAGCTATTATATAACTCCCCTGTTGCTAAAGTACTTACTAATTCCACCCTTTCCTCTTACTTTCATCTAACAAGGGGAACTAGACAAGGCTGTCCCCTATCACCTTCCCTGTTTATTTTAGCCATGGAAGCCCTGACTGCTTGTTTACATCAATCTTCTGGCATTATGGGCATACCTGTGAGCAATTCAAGATATGTTTCTCTCTCCTACGTGGATGACCTCTTAATTTTACTCAAACCTGAATGAGGCTTGGCCCCTGCTGGTTGATTTGCTTAATAATTTTAGAAAAATTTCTGGCCTTGCTTTGAATTATGGCAAATCACAAACTGTGCCCCCTTACCGACCACTGTAAAGCCTTTATGAACATACCTCTTGGATGCCGCTGGTCACCACAGGGTATAACATATCTAGGAATCAAAATTACTAGTAACTTAGGGAAGATATGGGACATTAACTTTAACCCCTTATTTGATAACATCAAAACAATTCTGGGCAGATGGAAGCTTCTTAATCTTTCTTTCATGTGGAAAATTGCAGCCATTATGATGTCTATTTCTCCCAAGATTCTTTACCTCTTTGCCAATATTCCTTTAGTCTTACCATACTCCTTTTTTTGCTTACATTGATAAATTAATAGGTAACTTTATCTGGGATGGGAAACCACCGAGATTTAACCGCAACAAACTTCGATCACATTGGAAAAAAGGGGGATTCGGAATCCTCTGGTTCAAAGGCTACCTGTGGACTTTCTGAATGGCCCAAACCATTAAATGGTTTCAGAAACCCTCCCCTCACTCACCACTATGGGTTGCAATGGAAGCTGCATTGTGCCCTGGAGTAGGTCCCATTCCTTCATTTTTAATCCCATTTCCTCTAAACTAAAATCTCACCCGACTATATCATCCTCTGTTCTTTATTGGAAACTAACTCACAAATTCCTGAAATCCAATCCAACACCCTGGTTTTATGCCCTCTTATGGGGCAATCCACTGTTCACTCTAGAAGATCACCCAATTTTCTGTTGTACATGGAGGAACAAAGGCATTTTCTTTCTCAGAGATATCTTGGACCAGAATTCACTCACTCTTAGATCATTCTCAGACTTGCAGGTCACATAGAAACTTCCTAAACAGGACTTCTGGAAGTTTTTACAAATTTGGGCAGCTTATAACTCTCTCTCTAGTTTAGTGTATAGGCATACTCTTCTAAACCCATACATCTGGCATTGGACTAATTTATCAGTAAAATTAAATAGCTCCATTTACAAAGACCTTATTGAAAATCTACCTAATCAATCTATACAGGCCAAAAAATAAATGGAGTATTCTTCTTAACTACAATATTTCAGAAGCACAGTGGAGTAATTATTGGCATATTGCACATAATACCTTTAAAGATGCCCGTAGTTATTTAACACACACTAAAATCCTACATCTTTGGTATAGAACTCCCTCTGTGCTTCAATGAATGGGCCTATTAAATAATAATAACTGCTGGCACTGCAATTTTGCCAATGGGGGTCTACTTCATATCTTGTGGTCTTGCGCTCCCATTAATAAGCTCTGGCATAAAATCTGTTTACTTGCCTCCAGAGTAACAGGACAAAAACTACATTTTGACCCCAAGCTATTCCTTCTAGGCCTCCTTATCCCCAATAGCTCTCTCCTCTCACATGCACATTTTAGGTGGCTAAACATACTTTCTCTTCTGGTCAAACATCTGATTCTTATGAAATGGAAATCAACTCTGGTGCCTTCTCTTTCAGATGTTCTTCAAAGCCTCTCTCGGTATGCCTCTCTAGACCAATTATCTCATGTTACTCATAACCGACTCACTGCATATGACAGATGTTGGCAGGATTACTTCAAGTACATGAAGCTAGTTCTTCTAGACCCTAATTCTTAAGGATATTTAGCCCTCCTTCTTATTTTGCTGTCAGATTAGGTTTTCTCAAAACTTTTGTGCATAGATTTCTCCTCTTTTTTCCCTTCTTCCCTGTTTTCTCCTTCTCTCCTTCCCTTTTTCCCTTGCTTTTTTCTCTCTTCTTTCTTTCCTTGCACACTTTTCTCTTATCTTCACCTTTCCATTACTGAACATTGTTCATATTACCACATTTATCACTTTTTGCAATTTACTGAATGCATTGCTATAGCCTGTCCTAGCATGTATTTCATACATGGTTGCTATTTCTGATCTTATAATACCCTATTGATTGTAACCCTTCTGCTCTACTTACATCCTGTCTAGGTTTGTGTTTTATTATCAATACATGTATATAAGGCTTCTCCAATATGTTTACCCTAAATACTGTGTTTTGTTAAGTGATATCTTATACCTTACATGGAGGATAGTCTTCTGTTGTATAAGATGTGTGCTTTCTTATATACTCAAATTTCAATAAAAAGATAAAGTGAAAAAAAGAGAGTCAAGGTAGGGACCTCTGTGTGAAGGACTAGAGAACGGGGAAACATAAAAGAATTAACCAGAGCGGACTACGTAGGCAGGACAGTGGGAAATTGAGAATTGATTCATTTTAGATGGTTTTCTTGGTGTGATGCTGGGATTGTATTTAATTTTGCTGAAAGAGTATTTATTTTTGGAGGGGTTACTTGGGAAGCTGTGTTTGTGTTCAGATATTTTACAAAGTTACTTGTGAAGCTGTGAGATATTGAAGACCTTCTGTGATTATTATTAAACCTCTCTAGAGTTTTTTTTTCAAGCGCAGGATAAACAACAAAAAAAAGGTGTAAGCACTCAAACCTAAAACAGAAGGGTGGGTATACGCTAACAAAGCTAAAACAGGAAGGTCAGAAATAGACATTATGGGAGTGGTGCAGTGCAGTGGCTGTGGGGTGGCCATCTTTGAGGAGACTTTCTGGAGGCTGCGGTGCTGCCCTATCTGCATGTAGCTCTCTGGGCTGAGGGCAGAGGTTGCTCAGCTCCAGGTCAAGTTGGCTAGGATTCAGGGAGCCTCCTCCCTCACCCAGGAATCACCAATTCCACCTCTGCTGCCTCAAAGGATGCCAACAAGTAGGAGTAGCTAAACCACAGTGGGCTCAGGAGGGGTGAGGGCAGTGGGACAGAGATATATCCCTCCTACAGTTCCACTTCATAACTCCTATGTTATTCTGGCAATGCAGGACTGTCCCAAGGACACAACCACAGTAGAGACCAAGGAGCATGTAGGGGGTCCTCCATAGTGGAGACCCCGTGGGTGGAGGCAGAGGGCCCCATAGGAGAGGGAAGCAACTCCTGGTGGGGGATTCTATCTTTAGGGGAGTAGATTTGGGGGAAGGAGGGGAAGGAGTGAGAAAAGTCAAGTGTCGATCTGGCACCATGGCTCAGAAGGATGGAAAGTGCATCCTAAGGATCACTGGGGCAGCAGGATGTGTGGGCAATCTAGATGTCATTGCCCACCTGATGACAAATGACCTGGCTAATGATGAGATCAGGGTAGTGCAGGAGGAGTTCAGGGAGTTGGGGAGCAGTCTTAAGACAGGTGGCAAGCTCAGTAACCTTTTTCGGAGGTGTTACCTGTCTATGACAAGGGGGAGGACAAAGTACTGCACATCAGGAGTTTTAATACATGGCTGAAGGACTGGTGCAGAGCAAAGGAATTTGGCTTCATTGGGGACTGGGGTCCCACCTGGAGGGATGGAGGCCTATACAGGAGAGATGGCCTGCATCTATCTGGGGTGAGGGTAACAAGGATCCTCAGTGAAAGGTTTAAATGCTTCATTGGCAAGCATTTAAACCAGCTACAGGAGGGGGGTGGAAGAAAGCAGGGAGAATCAATAAGCCCCACTCCCTCAGGAGTAAGCAAATTGATTGCTGCAATCAGTAAGGAGGACCCTAAGAACTTGAAATCACCATAGGTACCTAGAACTGGAAAAGATAGAATGGCAGAGAAAAGGAGAAATGGGAGTAAAGACAGAAGGGATATTAGTCAGTTAATAAAAGTGGAGGAAGGCCATAGGCCCATCGAGACCACCTTCCCCACACCTGTGGGGGGTATGTTAAAGCCCATAGCTAATTAGGTATTTGTCCAATGCATTTTTAAACATATCAAAAGAATTGATGTTAACCAGATAGTTTGGTAAGAAATTCCACAGTTTACTTGCCTTAATAGTGAAATAATTGTTTCTCTTTTTAGTTTTGACCTTTGGAACATAAAGTTGTTTGCTATGGCATCTGAGACTGGCAGGTTTAGTTGCCCATGAGAGATTGCATTCTCTGGTGAGATGCGGATCTTTCAAAATGTTAAAAAGCATTAGAAGATCACCCCTTACTCTACGGGTAAAGGGGGAAGGCATGAGGATAAGAGAAGAGCTGTCAGAAGGGAGGTAGCATAACTTGGAAGGCTGTGGGCATGAATTCTCGCAGCCTGGGAAATAAAATCCCAGACCTAGTGGCCTTGATAGCAGAGGCTAACCTGGACATTGTCGCCATTACTGAGACATGGTATAGTGGGAACCATGACTGGGATGTAGCCATACCAGGTTACACTCTATTCAGGAAAGACAGAGTGGGTAAAAATGGAAGAGGAGTGTCTCTTTACATCAGGGAGGGTATAAAAGCAACTGAGGTACAGGAAATTCAGGGAGGGATGAAGGCACTGTGGGTCAACCTAGAGACTGTTAACAACACCGCTATTCACACAGGAGTGATCTACAGACCTCCAGCACAAGGAGAAGAGTTGGACAGGGTTCTAGTAGAAGCCATACATAAGATGGCAACTAAAGGGGAGGTGCTGCTGGTGGGAGACTTCAATTTGCTGAATGTTGATTGGAGCATACCAGCTGCAGCCGAAGCCAAGAACAGGAAATCCTGGACACCCTGCAGGGGGCATGCCTCAGGCAGCTAGTGGTAGAGCACACCAGGGAGGTAGCAATACAGGATCTAGTACTCACCAACAGGGAAAGAGTTGCAGATGTCATGGTGGGTAACCCCTTGGGTCCAGTGATCACTGTACCATGTGGTTCAATGTGAGAACAGTGGTGGAGACAAACCACATGAAAGTGAGGGTCCTGGACTTCAAAAGGGCCGACTTTGCAAAGATGGGGAAATGTCTCAGGAAAGCTCTGGCAGGGGGGAGGATGGGGAGGTGTAGAGGAATAGTGGGTGAAACTAAAAGGAGCCAAAGAGAAGGCAAAAAAAATTTCATTAGGCAATTAAGCCAAAGCAAGAGGAAACAAAAACCACTATGGTTCTCATAGAAAGTGGCCAGGAAGGTAAGAGTGAAAAGGCTGGCATTCAGGAGATACAAGGAAACATAGAGGGAGGAGCACAGGGAAGTGTATCTAGAAAAACAGAGGGAGGCAGGGAAAGCAGTCAGGAACGCAAAGGCACAAACGGATGAAAATATAGCCCAGGCAGTAATGAAAGGGGAAAAGACATTCTTCAGGTATGTTAGTGAAAAAAGAAAGACCAGTGGTGGGATTGTTAGGCTAAAAAGGTAAGGAAGGGAGCATGCAGAGGGTGGCCTGGAGAAAGCAGGAATCCAGAACAAATATTTTTGTTCATTATTCACAGTAGAAGGGGAACATGTGGGACTTCAGTTAAGTGACGGGATCACCGATGCAAGAGAAGTGGGCACTGTCACAAACTCACTCAGCAGGTGAGCCCTCTACTCCCAAAGTGCAAACCTCTGAGCGTAGAATTGTGAACAGTGAACAGAACAAGGTAATCCTCTTGTCTGTTTTGTGGGTTCGAGTCACCTTAGTCCAAAGTTCCGTAGGGATTCAAACTGATAATCTCTTGTTAGCGTACCCAATTATCAGGCTCAGATAATTCTGTCTTTTGGGGGGCGTAGATATCTTTGCCTATGGGCACCTAACCAGGTATTTCAAAATGAACTCTTAGAACTCTGTGTAGGACCTAGAGAACTCTTTTCTGTTTCCCAGTTTGGTATCACAATAAGCGCATACACAGTGTCAACTATAACCAACTAAGCTTCACTTATAAAAAAAGAAGTTTCAAGGCACACCAGGCAGTTTCTGTTTTTAAAATATATATCTTTACTTTAAAACAGATAAAAATAGCAGAACAGTAAATACAGAATAAGATAGCTGGCCCGGTGGCACTGAGGGTTGAGGCGCTGGATGCCACACCTCACTCCATGCTGGCGACCCGGGTTCAGGAACGGACTCAGGTCACCAGGGGTCGGCAGGGAAGGAGAGGGATTGAGCATCCGTAGACTGCTCTCCCTCTCTGGGGGGGGTTCCCAGTCGTCGGCATTCCAGTGACCTCTGGTGGAGACCGGAGGGTGGTGTGCTGGCACTGTAAGATAGGGGTGAGCTTGGGGCATGATGCTGGGAAGGAGAGCATGTGGACACGTGCGCGCCCCCTTCCATTGGCGTCATTGCACGCCCCAGCCCACATAGAGAAAAAGGGAAAGTGTGGCACTCGGTCGTGGCGGCTTGATGGCTGTCTGAGGAACTGGCTGGCCTTGAGGGCACCACCGCCCAGATACTGGATCCTGTGTCGGTGGGGAGGGAGGAGGGGATTCCCTGCTGCCCCTCCGCGTGGGGCAAGCCACGGGGGTAGATGGTGGGGGCTTCAATTGGGCCAGGACAGAGCCGGACAACGGCCGGAGATTGGCAGATGCCGGGACATGAAGAGGCAGACCGAGAGCCACAAGGTAAAAAAGTACTAATTAAAAAAAAAAAAATAAAATATAGAACAAGATATCCCAACACATACAGCCTTAAAAACAAAACAGGTTTAAAAGTGCAAATTCCTACAATCCATACACTCAGACTGGTCTTAGCTAATTGTATTCTTACTTTCTTAATCTTTCAGTACTTCGATGTTCCTCTCTCTCTCAGTCAGAAAAATGAATGTCATCTCTGTAAGGTCTGCTCAGTATTTTTAAAAGCAGTCTTGAGCCGGCCTTCTCTCTGAGGTCACCTAACTCTGCCTTGGTGTATTAAAATTGATATTTTGTAACACAGGATGTCCTACTAAGATATTAAAAAAATAATAGGTGACATAATGAATCGCCTCTCTTTATGTGACTGGTCAAAACCGGTCTGTGATCTGCTTCACCCAGACATCAAAAGTCTCTTTGATGTAATTCACTGTATACTCCAAGCAAATGCTTATTGGACTTTCCTAATTTAGTCTGGGACCTGCTTTACCCCGACATCAAAGCCTCTTTGATGTAATTTGCTGGCTTTCTGAGAAGATACCCAAAACACATGCCTAGGCCCCTTTTTCTTATGACACCTAGTGCAAATCAAAGGATTTCCCCGAGGGCATTATAAAATGGATATATTGGTTCCTGGCTTCAAAGAAAACTGACAAGGGAATTGCATTTTAGATATCTGCAGTTTAAACTACCTCCTGTCCTTTGAACTTATCCCTGGGGGGGTTTGATGTGTCAATTTCAGCAAGACAGCATTTCCTCCAGACTGACAGTCCATCACACATTTTTTTCATATTTACAAAAAATTATACATGGATCAGAACCAGCTGTCCAAGTGTGACAATTCTTCCCCACCTAGACTGAATTTGGGGGCTCTATCCCCCTGCATGGGATGAGCTTCCCAAATCAGTTCACTCCTCATAGACCCTGGACAGCCTATCTGAGTTCTAATTTTGTTTTCCAGCCCTATGTAGAATGGTCATGTCATATCCTTGCAAAGCAAGACTCCATCTTTGCAATCGACCATTGTTTTTCCCCATCTGCATCAGCCAAACCAGGGGGTTGTGGTCAGTCTGCACCACAAAATGCTGCCCATGCAAGTCTGGCTCCAATTTCTTTAGGGCCCACACTATGGCCAGACACTCCTTTTCCACCGTGGAGTATGCCTGCTTCCTGAGAAGTAACTTTTTACTCAGGTAGGCTATTAGGTGATCCCTCCCCTGGTTGGATGTCTGACTCAGTACTGCCCCAATACCCACGTCTGAGGCGTCAGTCTGAACTATAAAGGTTTTACTATAGTCCGGACTTGTCAAAACAGGAGCATTGCACAGTGCCTCCTTTAGTTTGGAAAAGGCTTCCTCACAGGCTGGGCCCCAGGTAATTTTCTTGGGCATCCTTTTCTTTGTCAGGTCAGTTAGGGGAGCAGCCAGGGCACTGTAATTGGGTAAAAATTTTCTATGGTACCCTGCTGTCCTGAGAAAACTCCTGACCTGCTTCTGAGTTTCTGGTCTGGGCCATGCCTGGATTACCTCTATTTTTATTTGGTTAGGACAGAGCTGTCCCCGGCCTACCACATGCCCGAGGTATGCCACTTCTCCCATGGCCACCTGGCACTTCTCGGCTTTGACAGTGAGCCCGGCCCTCTGTATCCTGCCCAGCACTTCCCTATGGCAGATGCCGCTGCCGCTAAAGTAAAAAAAAAAAATACACCCCCTGACAATGCTCACTGAGCTGCACTCCCCTCCTTCTCACCTCCTTCCCTACCCTCTTCCTCCCTGGCCTCCCCTCCTTCTGCTTCCCATCACTAACCCTATTTAGCTTGATTAGCTTATGTATTCCTCATTTGTTTTGAACCAACTGTAACCTTGAATGACACTTACTTTGAACCTGTATTATCTGTTGTCTCCTATGCCACTGTCTGTCTCCTCTATGTGATGAGGTACCTTTGTAAATGAGCCCCTGGCTCAAAGGTTGTAAACTGATGTTTAAATAAATAAATAAAATAAATAAGGTGGGATAGGTGTTCCTCCCAGCTGGTACTAAATTTGGCAATGTTATCCAGGTACGCCACGGCCTACTCCTCAGCACCATTTAACACCTGGTTCACCAACCTTTGGAAAGTGTCCGGGGCATTCTTCATTCCGAAAGGTATTACTTTAAACTCAAATAAGTCTATCAGAGTGATGTATGTCAATTCTACCTGCCAATACCCCTTTGTCAGGTCAGTGGTCATAAGGTAGGTTGCCCCTCCCAACTTGTCCAGGAGTTCATCCATCCGGGGCATCAGGTGGACGTCTGACTTTGTGACTGCATTCAGTCCATGATAGTCTACTCAGAAACGAGTCAAGCCATCTGGCTTGGGTACAAGGACTACCGGTGAGGCCCAGGGACTGTGGGATCTCTGGATTACCCCTAAATCCAGCATCTCCTCTACTTCCCTCCTGATGTCCTTTTGGACAGCCTCTGACACCCGATATGCTGTCTGCTGTATGGGTGTCTGTGTCCCTGTCTCCACATCATGTGTCGCAAGGGGTTAGTCCAGGCTTGGCGCTAAACAAGGGGGCAAAGTCTGCTAAAACCTCCCTTACTTTCTGGATCTGGCCCTGGGTCAGCTGGGGAGACAATTTTACTGCCTCCACAGAGGACTCCCACTTACTCTCTTCCAGCAAGTCCAGAAGGGGGTCTCCTTTGTCCGTCCCCTCCCCATGACTACACACTGCAAATACCATGTCAGCCCTATTTGCATATGGCATCATCATGTTGACATGGTACATTCTTTCTGTCTGTCTTCGGTCAGGTAACTCAACAATGTAGTTCACATCATTTACCTTCCTAACCACTTTGTACGATCCTGCCCGCTCAGCCTGCAGCTTGTCTTTCTGGACCGGAATAAGGACCATGACTTCCTGACCCATCATGTACAAGCGAGCTCTGACTCTGCGGTCGTACCATACTTTTTGTTTCTGTTGTGCAGCTGCCAGGTTGCTCTGGGCTATCCCCATAAGCTCCTTCAGCCTTTTCCTAAACCTTAGGATGTAATCCACAATGGGAGTTCCCTGGGTGGTGTGCTGCCTTCCCAGTCCTCCCAGATCACGTCTAGGGGCCCATGTACCTAGCGTCCATATAAGAGTTTGAAGGGGGGAAATCCTGTCGACTCTTGGGGCACCTCCCTGTATGCAAACAACAGGTTGGGAAGATATTTCTCCCAGTCCCTCCCATGCTGTTCAGCAAACGCCCGGAGCATTGACTTTAGGGTACCATTGAATCATTCCACAAGTCCATTGGCTTGTGGGTGATACAGTGTCGTGCATCTCTGCACCATCCCACACTTCTCCCATAAACTTTTCATCAGATCTGACATGAAGGAACCCCCTCAATCGATGATTACCTCCTGCAGAAATCCAACACAGGAGAAAATCCCAAGTAAGGCATCTGCCACTTTGTCTGTCCTCAGAGAGGCTAGGGTGACTGCCTCTGAGTACTGGGTGGCATAATCCACCACAGTCAGGATGAATCTGTTCCCTGAAGAGCTGGGGGTATTTAAAGGCCCCACAATATTCATTCCCACCCTCTGGAATGGCTCCTCCACTATGGGCAATAGAATCAGGGTGTCTTGGGTTTTCTTGCCCGCCTTCCCTATTTCTTGGCACTGGTGACAAGACCTGCAATACTCCTTGACCTGCTGGGTGAAGTTAGGCCAGTAGAAATTCTGGGCCAACTGCTGCATTGTGCGTGCAATTCCCAGATGACCAGACAAGGGAATATCATGTGCAATCTTGAGCAACTGCTCACGATACCCCTGGGGAATGACAAGCTGCCTGCCTAGCATCCCTCCCTCTTTCTGTACTGCCTGAGTATACATAAGTCCATTTTCCCAATAAACCTTATGTCTGCCATCACCTCCCTGTGTGCTGTCCGAGTCTGCCCAAGCCCTCAGCTTCTCTAAACTTGGGTCACTCCTGTGAGCAGCTGCAAATCCCTCACACAGCCCCAAGGCATGGGACAGGTCCCCTTCAGTCGCTAAACTAAGGTCCTTAGCACTAGCGTCAGGGCCCTCAGGATCACTGTCAATCCCAACCCTCTGACAAGGGGTCACCCCTCCCTCTTCGGACTAACCCTCTGTAGCTGTGTGGTTACTTGCTACTGGGGAAATTTCTACCCCCTTTTTATCAGCCTCCCCATCTGGAGACACAGGCTGGGGAACCATCCTCTCAGTGGTTTCCACACTGGTTTCTGTGGGGTTCAGGGAGCTACAATTTTCCCTTGCTGCTTGGCTATGGGTAACTGCACATACTATCCCCTGCTGGAGATTGTTACCTAGGATCACATCCACTGCTAATGTTTTGGCTACAGCCACCTGTTGCACAGTTCTCCCTGTTTCACCCCAGTCTAGGAGAACACTAGTGAGGGGCAATGTTTTCTCCCTGCCTGCAAAGTCCTGTACAGCGACATATTTATTGGGTATAAGCCAACCAGGCTATACCAGATCCCTCTTTACCAATGTCAGGGATGCCCCTGTGTCTCTTAACCCCTTCGTCTGTACACCATTCACCATGATTGGGTGCACATGTTCCCCATGTTCACTGGCATGCTTCCAGGGACACACAAACAACCCACTTCTTTTCTAGTACCTGGTTGTGTATTATGGCTTGCCTTTTTGGGACACTGTGCGGCAATATGCCCAGTTTCCTTATACAACCAACATTCAAGTCTTCTGTCAGAGAAATCTTTTCTCTGAAACCTGGGGCTAACTGGTTTCAGTGGAGGCAATGAGGGTTTTAGCTGCCCTGAAGGCACACTTTTCCCTTTCTGCGCTGCCACGCCTACCCCATTCACTCTCAGAGCAGGTCTGCTCTTGGCATAGTGGTCCGAGAGTTCAGTAGCCTCTTGCACTGTTTTGGGATCTCGATCCCTAGCCAGGTTTTTAGTTCTGCTGGGCATGCCCAATAAAACTGTTCTAATAGAATCACATTTTCAATTTTATCAACAGAGTTTGCTTCAATTCCTTCCCACCAGCATTTTAAAAACTGACGTTGTTTCGTGGCTAGCTCCTCATAGCTCATATCAGGGCTCCTCCTGAGCTTACAGAATTTAGCTCTGTATGATTCAGCAGTTAATTCAAACTTTTTTAACAGAGCAGCTTTTAGCTTGCTGTAATCATTGCTGTCCTCATTGTCCATTTGACCCAATGCATCCTGAGCTTTCCCAGTAAGTAGCAGGGATAGCTGGAAGCTCCAGGACTCTCTAGGAATTTTAGCCTGAATACAAACTTTTTCAAAAGAATTTAAAAAGGCATCCATGTCCTCCCCCTCTTTAAACTCAGCTATTAATTTAGAGTTCAATTTGTAACCCAGTCCTGCAGTCCCAGTTAAACCCAAACCACTTACCTGCTCTGGTGCCGCTGGCTGGAGTCATAGCTTCTCCAGTTCGTGTTGCCTCTGGTGCTCCTCTCTCTTCTCCTCTGCAGCTCATTATTCTCGGTCTGCCTCTCTGCATTCTCACTCTGCCTCATGGTGTTCTTGCTCTGCCTCACGGTCTGCCTCTTGTTTCTCTCGCTCCCTCTTCTCCTGGAACTCCAGCTCCATCCTGCACAACTCAATTTACAGCCTGAGTACTTCTGAATTCCAGATACTGGTGACCATCCCCTGCTACTGTGGCCCTTCACTGACAGTGGCCCTGCTGTCCTCCTCACTGGACCTGGACACAGCACTGGCCACTAGCCCTGCCACACTCGAGGTTTGGTCCTTTTCAGTCACGGTTGGTGACTCGCTGCTCTGGGTATCTGCTACCATCTGGGCCTCTATAAGGTTCTGCTTTTTGACTGTCACCTCGAATGGGACTCCCCTGTCCCCGTACAACTGCTTTAAGTATTCTATAGCGTGCCTGCTGTAGTTGTAAGCCATCTTTCCTGACTACTGCTATGCTGACTGGCACTTAGAAAAAAAAATAAAATAGGTAGGAACTTGACTGTAAGCCAAGGGATATAGTTCTGTTTTCTTTTGAAATAAAACACTGCCTTTCTTTTTCCCAAGTGAACTGAACAGTCTCAAGCTGACACACTGAACAATAAAGCTTATACCACCAAACTTTATATCCCACAGCTCCCACCAATCTGTCATAAACTCACTCAGCAGGTCAGCCCTCTACTCCCAAAGTGCCAACCTCTGAGCATAGAATTGTGAACAGCGAACAGAACAAGGACTGATGAGTCCTAGTAGGACAAAACACCTGTCTATGTCTTCTGTTGGCACCCTTTGCAAACTGTGTGAGAGGCCTTTCAGCACCATGCATTTCTGCTTAAAGTTGAACCAGCATAATATTCTGTGGTGATTTGCATATGCAGACCATGATGCTTTGCACTGTGGGGGCATGTGTGATTTTGGATTTCTTGAAGGTAACCCTCTTGTCTGTTTTGTGGGTTTAGTTTTGAGTCACCTTAGTCCCAAGTTCTGGAGGGATTCAAACTGATAACCTCTTGTTAGCGTATCCAATTATCAGGCTCAGATAATTCTGTCTTTGGGGGGCCAGATATCTTTGCCTATGGGCACCTAACCAGGTATTTCAAAATGAACCCTTAGAACTCTATGTAGGACCTAGAGAACTCTTTTCTGTTTCCCAGTTTGGTATCACAATAAGTGCATGCACAGTGTCAACTATAACCATCTAAGCTTCACTTATAAAAAAAGAAGTTTCAAGGCACACCAGGCAGTTTCTGTTTTTAAAATATATATCTTTACTTTAAAATAGATAAAAATAGTAAAACAGTAAATTTACAGAACAAGATATCCCAACACATACAGCCTTAAAAACAAAACAGGTTTAACAGTGCAAATTCCTACAATCCATACACTCAGACTAGACTTAGCTAATTGTATTCTTACTTTCTTAATCTTTCAGTGCTTCGATGTTCCTCTCTCTCTCAGTCAGAAAAATGAATGTCATCTCTGTAAGGTCTGCTCAGTATTTTTAAAAGCAGTCTTGAGCAGGCCTTCTCTCTGAGGTCACCTAACTCTGCCTTGGTGTACTAAAATTTATATTTTGTAACACAGGATGTCCTACTAAGATATTAAAAAAAATAATAGGTGACATAATGAATCGCCTCTCTTTATGTGACTGGTCAAAACCGGTCTGTGATCTGCTTCACCCAGACATCAAAAGTCTCTTTGATATAATTCACTGTATACTCCAAGCAAATGCTTATTGGACTTTACTAATTTAGTCTGAGACCTGCTTTACCCAGACATCAAAGCCTCTTTGATGTAATTCGCTGGCTTCCTGGGAAGATACCCAAAACACATGCCTAGGCCCCTTTTTCTTATGACACCTGGTGCAAATCAAAGGATTTCCCTGAGGGCATTATAAAATGGATATATTGGTTCCTGGCTTCAAAGCAAACTGACAAGAGAATTGCATTTTAGATATCTGCAGTTTAAACTACCTCCTGCCCTTTGAACTTATCCCGGGGGGGGGGTTGATGTGTCTATTTCAGCAAGCCAGCATTTCCTCCTGACAGACAGTTCATCACACATTTTTTTTATATTTACAAAAAAATGATACATGGATCAGAACCAGCTGTCCAAGTGTGACAGGCACCAGTCCATTTACAGTGGAGATAGTCCTAAAGGAACTTGAAAAACTGAGAGTGGACAAGGCAGTGGGGCCAGACAGGATACATCCAAGAATATTAAAGAAGCTTAGAGAGGTGCTCGCAGCCCTACTGACAGCCCTGTTCAACAAACTGCTGAAAATGGGAGTGGTTCTGGAGGACTGGAGGATGGCAGATCTGGTCCCTCTCCACAAAAGTGGGAGAAGGAAGGAGGCTAGTAATTACAAGCCAGTCAGCCTGACTTTGGTGGTGTGGAAATTAATGGAATTAATGCTAAAGGAAAGGATAGTGGTATATCTTGAATCCAGTGGATCACAGGATCCTAGGCAGTATGAATTCACAGAAGGAAGGTCATTTCAAACAAATGTTATATATTTATTTGACTGGGTGGCCAGAGAATTAGATTAGCAAAGGGGCAGTGGATGTGGCCTACCTGGATTTCAGCCAGGCCTTCAACACTGTTCCACATAGGAGGCTTGTAAACAAGTTGGGCAGCCTGGGAGTGGGTCATGAGGTGGTAAACTGGGTCAGAAATTGGTAAAGTGATACAACACAGAGGGTGGTGGTAAATGAAGTTCATTCTGAGGAGAGGAGGGTGACCAGCAGGGTGTCATGAGCATCAGGTCTGGGGCCAGTATTCCTTAACATCTTCATAAGCAACATTGCAGAGGGGCTGAAAGGGAAGGTATGCCTCTTTGCAGATGACACTATGATCTGCAACAGGGTTGACACTCTGGGAAGGTGGAAACAATTAAGAGGGACCTAAGCAGGCTTGAGGAGTGGTCAAGAGTGTGGCAACTAAGATTCAATGCAAACAAATGTAAAATTATGCATTAGGGGCACAGAAACCCAGGGGAGAAGTACATGATGGGGGAGGTACTGACAACCACCAAACAGGAAAGGGACCAAGGTAATCATATCTGATGACCTAAAGGTGACCAAGCATTGTGAAAAGCCTGTGGGGAGAGCCAGTGGAATGCTGGGATGCACAGGGAGAGGTATCACCAGCAGAAAAAAGGAAGTAGTGATACCACTGCACAAATCATTGGAGAAACCCCATCTGGAGTATTGTGTCCAGTTCTGGAGGCCGCATCTCCGGTGAACATAGATTAGAGGCAGTTCAGAGAAAGGCAACAAAAATGGTGCAGGGTCTGTACCAAAAGTCATATAAGGAGAGACTAGAGGACCTCAATATGTATACCTCAGAAGAGAGTAGAGAGAGGGAATATGATAAAGACCTTCAAATACCTCATGGGTTTAAATAAGGTACAAGAGGGTAGCATCTTTCAGAAAAAAAGGTGTTCAAGAACAAGGGGTCATGATATGAGGCTGGATGGGGATAGACTTAGGGGTAATATGAGGAGGTATTTTTTCACAGAAAGGTGAACGATTGATGTGTTCTAAAGAGAAAGGATAGTGGAGGCGAAGGTAGTAGGAGCAAAAATGGTAGAGGAATTCAAAAATGCATGGAACAAGCACAGGGGAAACCAAGTAATAGGAAGGAGAAGGTAAAGTTGGAGATCAAGTAAAATCTGCAGTATTGCAGTAGGTAACGAAAATGGGCAGACCAGGTTATCTGCCATCAGTTTTTATGTTTCTATGTTTCTATGTTTCTAATGCTCAAGAGAAAAGCTTTGTGTACAAACACTTAAGGGGCTTATAAACTACCAGTACTGAATGAGGAATTCAAACTAGTACAATTTGCATTGTAAGACAGGGAATTCTATATGATGCTCTGAAATATGAGCCAATATGTGACATTATAAATAATCAATTGGCTTTGATCTGCTTGCCTTTGTCTGCCTTTTAATACAACTTGTCTATATTGAGAATGTTTCTTTCTTTCATTTTCTTTCAGATTATGCTTTTGTACTGGAATGGACCTTAGATACCTCTCTGAAATGTCCTGACCATGCTGTTGACTCTCTTTACATGTGATCTTACCTGCTTTTTCCTACCAATCATTTAACTGATAATCCTCCTCCCATATGTTTCTCTTGGCAGGTGGCTTACTACAGTATCTGTAATCAACAATTTTTTTGAGACTGTAATAATAGCTACACGTATGTAAACTTAAAGTGATTTTGGTATGTGGCTTTTTTAGATTAGTTTCAGCATATTTAACACTATTTGCACATCATGAATTGTTAGCCACTATTAAGTTTGTTCCAACATGCATGTCTGTCCCACATGAAACAGGTCATCGTGATGCAGTCACAGGAAAGGATGAGTCTTCAATTACCTGCCATCGCAGTCCCTGAAAAGAATTATACTGACATCCACTGTCTGCTTTTCCCCTCTGCTTTTCCTCTCTCTGTTGCACCTCGCCTCCTCAGCCACAATGTTTAATCTTCGTATTGTGACCCACCCATTATATAGTGTGGCAGTGCATGCATCTCAGGGCAGTGGCTGCAGTGAATGTCAGTTCACATATCCTCATGCTGATTGGTGGCCTATCTCATGTGCATTGGGAAAGCTGGGAAGAGCAGTGACTGTGCACACATCTTTTTGTGCAATGGCATAATTTAAAGGGACAGAAACACACACACACACTCAAAAAAAAAAAACAGTGTTCAAAATCTGGGGTTTGTCCGAACCTAATGAACTCCATCTGGCAACAGGCCTGCTCAAGTCATGTTTGCTAGTCTATTCCACCTCCCGTCACATTCTTAAGTAGGTTCCATCAGCACATTATGGAAATTCATGCCCTGTACCCACCCAGTGGCAGCTTTCCTTTTTAAAATGTTTACTACAAAAGCATTTTTATGTAACAAGAGAGAAATAAGTCCTATAAGGTAGCGTGCAGGGGATGGACTAGGCTATGACTTCTGGTTATAACATCATCAGTACCTCTTCACTGAAACTGGATTGTTTGAACAGGCAGTGAAATTAGGGTTACAAAACAACTTGCAACTTTTAAACAAAAGGACTTTTAACTTTTAAACAAAGTAACTTCGAGATCTCTTTTTTAGCATCAGGTTAATTTGGGATATTCTGATCCAAATTCTGAATTTACTAATGCTAGAAATGTGGCCAACCTTCCTCTTTTTTTTCGTAAAATGTCTTTATTGTGAATGTGGATATCTCACAGCACAGCCAGTTTATTCCATACATAGAATACATTCAGATGTTATTATTGTTAAGGATGAATACATGATATATATAGTTTATCTTGGCCTATAATCAGTATTGGTTCATGATTACTCTATACAGTGCTATTTCAGGCAACCTCTTGAGGAGGCAGCTGGGTTTAGGATATAAATTGTATTTATATATGTGTAAGTTTCTAGGTTTACTGTAGAGATACAAAAACTAATAGATTAGTCCGAGATGATACCCGCCTCCATGGCTCTCATCCATGGTTCCCATGTTTCCCAAAAGAGTGGTGTTCTGCCCAAGGCACCCAGCTGTGCCCTCTCCAGCTGCATACAATTTTTAACATTATTTATCCATCTTGCTACAGTCAGAGGCGAGACCGTCATCCGCAGTTGTGCAATCATTCTCCTAGCATTTATTAAGGCTATAGGCCAAAGGGGCTAGGTCTTCCATCCCCTAGGTGGACTGGGTCAGCCCTGAGTAGGAGCTCCAAGGGGGATTTAGAAGGGGCGTATCCCATAATCTGAGACATGATACTATGTATAGAATGCCAAAATAGTGCCACTTTAGGGCAGGTAAGTGCCAAGTGCAGAAGTCAGAGTCATCAGCCGCACATTTGGAGCAGGTGAGCGATCTGCTATCATCCAGTTTGTGCAACCAACTAGGTGTCATATATGCCCTGTGGAGGAAATAAAACTGGATCTGCCTCAGCTTGTTACTGTGCGAACAGTGCAGAAAATGTGAGCAGTCCAAATCCCAGATTTTCCAATCTATAACAATGGAAAGGTCTGCACTCCACTTATGTCTACTGGAGATGGGAGGGGCTGGGAGCGCTCCCACGAGTGCTCGGTAGTAGGAGGACAGAAGCCTACTCACTGGCTGAGGGTGAAATAATTCCTCTTCAAATGGAGAGAGGACCGCCCATTTATTAACTCCCCCAAGGTTAATTCCTCAGCAGTGACGAATTGTTAAATAGAGGAATAAGTCTCCTACTGGTATGTTCCATGTGGAGCATATTTGTGTAAAACTCCTTAATACTCCCCCTTCATACAGTTGGTTAACTACAAGTAGTTCCTTTGTTCTCCAGGACCATAGTCTCTGTACCATACTGGCCACGGACTCCCCTGCAGATTTCATGAAGTTAAGGATAGTCAAATTAGGAGAATTACCCCCAGCTGACCCCACATTTTTGTGGGCACTCAACCAAATAGATCTAGTGATATTTGTAAATGGGTTACAAAGGCGTAATACTCTGGAGTCTATTAAACTACCAACTAATGTGTCATTTCGGAGGTTCCCCTCCAACAGATCTTCCTCTAGGCCAATCCATGGGCACTCCGATATATCATCCCCAGTAGGTATGAATGACAACTGTGCTGCCCAATAGTACATTTTAAGTTGGGTAACCCCACTCCTCCCCTCTCCAGCCACCTGTATAGTGTAGCAGGGTGAATTCTGGCACATCCACCCCTCCAAATAAAATTATGAAGTATCGCTTCTACCTGTTTAAAATGTATTTGAGGGATCTTAATGGGGAGGGTTTGATAGAAATATAGTAACCTGGGCAAAATGAACATTTTAATCACCCCCACCCTTCCTAGCAATGAAATTGGCAGCGCATTCCATCTATCACAATCCTCTGCTATCACTTGCATGATTTGTCTAAGATTTATTTTGTACAGGTCCCCCAAAGAGGCAGAGATTTGCACCCCCAAGTACTTTAATTTCTGGACTATCTGAAGCCCCCAAGTGAGCAATAAGCTGCACCCGATCCCTGGTTCCTATTGGTAAAATAGTTCACTCATAGACCAGTTAACCTTATGACCAGATATAGCACCAAATGCACTCATTAGCCTATGAACCATTGGCAGATCCTCAGCAAGATTCTGCAAATACAACAGCTGATCATCTGCATACATTGAAATTTTATGCTCCCCTCCCCATCCAATGAACCTCTTAATCCCCTTATGTGCTCTAAGAGCAGCTCCCAAAGGCTCCAGGGATATAACATACAACAAGGGGGACAAGGGGCATCCCTGGCGAGTTCTCCGGCAAAGCTGAAATGGACTTGTCAACTCCCTGGCCACCAGAACCTGAGCTGAGGGACCCTGATACAATGCATGTACCCATGCGCAAAATGAAGGTCCCACTCCCATCTTTTCCAGGGTGTAAAACAGGTACCCCCACTCCACATGATCAAAAGCCTTCTCAGCATCTAAAGCAACCACAGCAGCACCAAGAGATCTCTTAGTTCTAACCCAGTGGATTATGATGTTCAGCGTCTGCCTTATATTATGCTTACCCAACCATCCCTTGACAAAAGCAGTCTGATTCGGGTGTACAATTCTGGGAAGCACTGCTTCTAACCTAGTCGTTAGAGCTTTGGCCAATATCTTATAGTCCACTGTTAACAAAGAAATAGGTCTGTATGAGGAGCATAGTGTTGCATCTTTACCCGGTTTGGGCAGTACAACTATAGTTGCAGACCATGTGGAGGGAGGCAACCTTCCCTCCCTGAGTCCCTCCGTAAGGGCATCATATAAGGGTTCCAGCAGGAGTTCTTGAAAAGATTTGTAAAAATCTATTGGTAGACCATCAGGGCCAGGCGCCTTACCATTTTTTTAAAGCTATCCTGATTTCTTGTTTAGTTATGGGAGCATCCAGTTCCCTAGCTTCAACTGCACTAATCCTTTTAAGAGATACCTCCTTAAAAAAGCTATCATAGTCCTGTTGTGAGGGGCTGCATTCAGAGGAATATAAAGACTTATAAAATGCCCCAAAGGCATTCCCTATTTCTCTTGTAACCCGTACACTGTGTCCTTGGTCATTTTGAATTTGGTTTATTGATTTAGCAGCTTCCTTTCTTTTTATTTGCCAGGCTAAGTATTTTCCTGCTCTATCCCCATCAAAGCATTGCCCTGCATTTGAGAGGAGGATGGCTTTCTCCAGTTGTGCACTGGACAGTGTATTGTACCTCCACTTTAATTTCTGCAGAATCCCATTTAAAATTAGAAATCTTAGAGCAGGACCTGGAGAAGATGTACCTTGAATGGCCTTTTGCACTGATTTTAGAGGAGTCATTTTTAAAAGGATCATGGTCACCTGTTGAGGCAAAGCTTGTGAATTTCCCATTGGGCTGTTTCTTTTCTCACTTGCTAGGATTCAGATCATCTGTCAGGAAAAAGTTAAGCTCTTTGTGTAAGGATATGTAATACTTTAAGAGGCATGACATAAACCACGCAGCATGAGTGCATTGAGACACTGTATGCTCAGTGTACATGTGTGGGGTGTGTGTGCATGTGTATGTGTGTGTGTGTGTGTGTGTGTCCAGTTTAGATCGGGATTGCTCAGTGCTTGTGGCAGTTGCTGCTGCAATAAAGAAATCCCGAAAGATTCAACCTGTCAATGTCTATCATTATACGGTGTCAGAATGGAGCAGTTATCACCTCCCAATGCTTTAGATGTGCAAGGAAATTTAGCAGAGAACTGGCGCAGATTTTAGCAACAGTTTGAGATATTCCTTATCACCTTCAGAGTTGCAGAGAAATCAAAGAAAGTGCAGGCCATGACGTTCCTCCCCATTGCCAGTCCCACTGTGTTAGAAGTGTATAACACATTTGAATGGCATGGGAAGATGATAAAGAAAATCTGTCACAGATTATGGATAAGTCTGAGCAATATTAATTTGTAACCCCAGAAAAAAATGTGATACATGAACAGCATTTCTTTAATGTTAGAAATCAAAATCCAGGTGAATTTATAGATGTCTGTGTCACCAGCTTGAGACTGAAAGCTAAATCCTGTGAATGTGGAGAACTGTGTGATTCATTAATTCAGGATATAATTGTCTGTGGCATACAGAATGACCACGTAAGACGCCGGTTGCTTTAAGAAGCAGAAAGCCATAGATATATGTAGGGCAGCAGAATTTAGTGACACCAGTATAAAGCATTTAAGTAAGGTGACTCAAGAGGAACAGTTCATGCATGCTGCATCTTTAAGAAAAGAGAAATCCAGAGGTGGCTCCACTACAAGCAGGGGAAGTACGCCTGCTCATTTGAATAAATTTAGCTGTGGCAAGTGCAGGCATGAGCATGAGCTGATGAATGGCCCAGCATTTGGACAAACGTGCAGAAGGTGCAACTGGAAGAATCATTTTGCAAAGACATGCCATGCAGCAAGAAGCCTGAATGTACACGTACAGTAGTTAATGAAGAATCCAGCAGTGAAAGTGACAGTACTTTCTATACAGAAACACAGACCACAAATAAAGCAGAAACTGATTGGAAAGTGCTGTTAAATATAAATGGAAAAAACGTGAGTTATAAATTAGGCACTGGAGCACAATACAATGTAATGCCACTGCAGATGTATAAAACGTTATCGAAGGATGCAGTCCAGAGATCAAGAGCAAAATCAGTCCCATATTCAGGGCACAAATTGTGTGTCATAGGCAAAATAACTTTAACTGCATGTTTAAAAAAAAAACAATATCATCTGGTTACTTTTTGAGACGTGGATGCTAATGCCACACCAATCATAGGGCTTCCAACTTGCCTAGAACTGAAGCTAGTGAAGAAGATGTTTTCTGTGACCACAGACAGTGACAAGCAAACTGACAGCACCAAAGACATACTGTCAGAGTTTGCTGATGTCTTTGATGAGTTAGGTTGTTTAGAAAGGGAACATCACATCAAGACCAACAAGTCTCTGTGCTCTGTAATCCACCCTCCAAGGAAGATCCCCTCTACACTACAAATCACAGTGAAAGCAGGGTTTGAAAAAATGGAGAAGCTTGGTGTGATAGAAAAGGTTGAAAAACCTACAAGCTTGGTGAATTCTGTGGTTGTCATTGAAAAAACAAAGTGTGAATCTGCATTGACCCATGTGACTTGAATAAAGCAATAAAAAGGGAACTCTGTACATGAAGATAGTGGAAGAGGTTGTAGCAAAGCTCACAGGAGCAAGGATTTTTTTCAGTGCTTGATGTAGGACACGCATTCTATCAGATCAAATTAGATTAACCAAGTTCAGAACTGGTGACTTTCAACAAGACATTTGGATAATACAAGTTCAAATGCATGCCATTTGACTTCTGCTTAGCACCAGAAGTGTTCCAAAGAAAAGTTTCTAAGATTTTGGAAGGATTAGATGGCACAGAGGTTATAATGGATGATATCTTGATCTGGGGAACCAACATCACACAGCATAATTAAAGATGTCAAAGAGTTCTGAATAGAACTCAGGAAAGACATTTAACACTGAATCTCAAAAATGCTAAAACGGGACTGAGCGAAGACCCCTACATTGGACACATGCTGAGCAAAGATGGGCTTATAGCCGATCAAGACACAATTACAGCTATTGTGGATATGCTTACCCCACTGTGTAAGAAGGACTTGCAAATATTCATGGGAATGGTGAATTATTTTGCAAAATTCATCCTGCACTTGTCCACAATAAATGACCCATTAAGATAACTACTTGAAAAGGACAATGCCTGGCACTGGGAAGCCCAACACAATAATGTGTTCAAGAAACTGAAACAGTCATCACTAATCCGCCTGTTCTAGTATACTACAACTTGAATAAACCTATAATAACTGGGTATCATTTTTGTTCCCATAGGGAAACCCACATGTAATTCACCGTTATAACCCATGGGTTATAATGATGAACACGTGCCGGGTTTCCCTAGCTGTGCACATGCGCTAGCTGTGGTTCTTCTCTTAGCACTGGCTGCCCATGTTTATGGATGTCGGGTGGAGATTTCACCACTACTTGAATTCAGCTGTGAGTTAATAAACAAAAGCACTGGGCTAACCTGAAAACTGTTCTGCATTTTAAAAAATGTGTTGTTTGTAGAGGTGGGGGGAGAAAAAAAACACTAACATGTTTTCCGCTGCAGGTGCTTTGCACCATGAACCACGCTAAAACCCAACAGGTCCGTGGTAGCACAGGAGCCCCATTTATTTTATATAATTGCTGCGGCCAAAAAACAATACCCAGCAATTATATAAAATAAAATATGGGGTGGTGTGTAAAACTCAATTTTATATACACCCTCATTGTGGGATGCCCACAACTCAGGTGTGTGTAAAATCTCATTATATACACACCACCCATACATTATTCTATATGTAATGCTATCAGTAGATGTATCATCTGAAGGACTGAGAGCTTGCCTCATGCAAGAAGGACAGCCAATTGCATTTGCATCATGATCACCCAACTGGGCTGAGAGAAATTATGCCCAGATTGAAAAGGAAATGCTGGAAATTGTTTTAAGCTGCTTCAAATTCCACCAGGACATCTGTGGCAGAGAAAATGTGCATGTAGAATCAGATCACAAACTGCTGGAAAGCCTTTTCAGGAAATCACTGTGTACAGCTCCTCCAAGGATCCAGCATATGATGTTGATGCTGCAGAGATATAATCTGAGGGTGGACTATAAAGCCAGAAGAGAGCGCCACATTACTGATACACTCAGCAAAGCAGTCAGTAAATCATCAATCCATGAAAGTAATATAGACGAGCATGAAGTGCAAACAACTGACAAGCTGCCAGTCAGTAGTGAGAAACTGGTTGTGTTTCACACTGAAACCAACAGAGGCTCTGTTCTGCAGAAACTAAAAGACATGGTACTACATGGGTGGCCTAAGGCAAAGGGCAATCTTGATCTGGAGCTCCAATAATACTGGCTGTTCTTAGAGGAAATTACAATAGAGAACAGACTTTTATAGAAGAGAGAATGGCTTATTGTAGCAGCCTCATTGTGAAAAGAAATGCTAGTCAAATTACTTAGCAGCTGGTTAGGCACTAAAAAATGAAAGAGGAGTGAAAGACATTCTATTCTGACCTGGTCTGAGAAGCCAAATAAGTGACATGATCAATAAGTGTGACATCTGCAATTGCTACAGGAGGGCCAAACCAAAAGAACCGATGCACGGTCATGAAATTCCTGATAGCAATGGCAGAAGGCAGGGGCAGACTTATTTGAATTTGACAAAGAATATTACTTAGCAATGACAGGTTACTACTCCAAATTTGTAGAAATCTCACAGCTGCAAAACACTACCAGTGAGACAGTAATTAACCATATCAAATCACAGCACAATGCTAGACATGGCATTCCAGAAGTCCTCATTACAATGGTCCACAATTTTCAAGTGCTGAATTTGCAAACCTTACCAAGTAGTATGAGTTTGAGTATATCACATCCTTGCCAAAATGTCTACAAAGTAACGGTATGGTAGAAGGAGCCATTTAGAGCATAAAAAGACTACTCAAGAAAGCCCAACACAATCATAAAGACCTATAACCTGCACTACTTGATCTAAGAAACACCCCGATAGAAGGCCTAGGTTCACCCACTTAGTTGTTAATGGGCAGGAGAACAAAGACTCTGATTCCTACATAATGATCATTGCTAAGACCAAAACTGATAGACACAGACACACGAGCTAATCTCAAACAGATACAGGGGGAAAAAATTATGTTATGACAAACACACAAGCCCATTCTCCAACTTGTCTTCTGGACAACCAGTACAGCTTAGAGCAAATGAAAATGAGTGGACACCAGCTGTGGTAATCACATCAGCTAAGGAACCATGATCATATACATCACAGAGATCAATGACAAGAAATATCAAAGAAACAGGAAAGATGTACTACAAACATCTGATAAAACTGCAGCTTGAAGCATCTGAGACACCAGCCACCTATGACACAGGAAAGTCAACACCACAGTAAACCCATAGAATTAAGATTACTATTAGAAATTAAGAAAATAGATATAGTTTGTGTAATAGAGACTTCATGGGATGATTCTAACTCATGGTCCAATAACATATTGGGGTACCAATTATTTACAAAAAATCAGATTGGTAAAAAAGGTGGCAGTGTTTGTTGCTATATATCAAATCAGATTTGTTGTTCTGAGCTAAATCTAAAATTGCATAATGAGTCTTCGGTAGAAACTTTGTGGCTCAATCTTGACCTATCTCCCCTTCCCAAGTTAATCTTGGGTGTTTGTTATAGACCTCCATCAGCAGAACTATGTAGTAATAATTTAATATTGCAAGAAATTGAGGCAGCTTCTGGTTTAGCTGATGTATTAATTGTTTGGGATTTCAACAGACCAGGTATAAACTGGGAATTATTATCTGGTCAAAATGATTTTGAAAAAGATCTTTTAGATACCATAGTTTCATGTGGTTGTGACCAGTTGGTAATGGAATCCACCAGAGATGCCAACATTTTGGATCTTATTATCACAAATAATGTGGAACGTATTGTTGATACAAGGGTCATGAGTCACCTGGCTACTAGTGACCATAATATGGTTGAATGTTATATTGGCTGTTCTATGTCGAAAAAAATTATAAACGTTTTTACAGAAACTCCAGATTATGAAAACACAGACTGGGTAGAAATAATAGAAGAAGTAAATAATATAAATAGGGATGTAAGTTTAAATGGGCTCAATGTCGGGAAAATGTGGGATAAAATAAATAGCATCCTCCATGAAGTGATTCATAGGTTCATTCCAATGAGGAAAAAATATAATAATAAAGGAAAAATTCCTTTATGGTTCAATAAATCAATAAAGAAACATAAATAGAAAACATAAGCTATTTAAAAGATTTAAAACTAATCCTAGCATTAAAAATCAGATTTTATACAGAGCTGAACAAGCTAAACTACATAAATTGATAAAGAAGGAGAAGAGAAAACTGGAACAAAAATTGGCACGTAAAAAGGATTTAAAAAGTTTTTATGCTTATATAAATACGAACAAACTAGCAAAAAACTCTATTGCCTCAATTGTTCATAATAGGAAATTGATTACAGATGCTGAAGAAATAGCCCAAAGTTTTAATCAGTATTTTGCCTCTATAGTTAATTCATCTACTAGTCCAGATCATGTGTTTTCCTTGGAAAATATGCAACCATTTAACATTTAGATAGAAGAAGTATTAGAAGAGTTATTAAAACTAAAAACATCTTCTTCACCTGGCCCTGACAATTTAAGTCTTGTAGTCTTAAAGAATTTGGCTAAACCATTTTCTTATCCTCTCACCATGTTATTAAATACATAGTTATCATCTGGTCAGGTTCCAGATGATTGGAAGAGGGCTGTAGTGGTTCCAATTCATATAAAAGGAAATCTTTCTAGTGTGTCCAACTATAGGCCAATTAGCTTAATTTCTATATGCTCTAAACTGATGGAAAGGATGGTTAAAAACAAGACTGAAAGTGAGATGGAGGTATTACACCTGACAGACCAGTCACAACATGGTTTTCGTAAAGGATTATCATGTGTAACAAATCTTCTGTCTTTTTATGAGTTTGTAAGTGACCATCTGGATAGAAATATATCCACTGGTGTCATCCTCCTGGATATAAGAAAAGCTTTTGATACAGTACCCCATGATTTGTTGATGTCCAAATTAAATGAAATTGGAATCAACAAATGCATTGTTAGATGGATTAATAATTGGCTTACAAATCGTAAACAGTCAGTCAGAATAAATGGTGTATTGTCCAGAGAGGAGGGTGTCACCAGTGGAGTACCCCAGGGATTGGTGCTTGAACATGTGTTGTTTTCTTTGTATGTTAGTGATATGGGGACAGGTATAAAGGGTGTTATCTCGAAATCTGCAGACGATACCAAGATAAGACCGGAAGCAAATTCCTTACAGAGTTACGTAGATTTTTGTCTGGACTTGGAACAAATTGAAATTTGGGGAAAATGTAATAAAATGGAATTTAATAAATCAAAGTGCATTGTTTTACACATTGGTAAGAAAAATCCTAGATACAAGTATAAGCTTAATGGAAAACACTTAAATCTTCCAAGAAGGAACTTGACTTGGGAATTTGGGTGAATACGGAATTAGCTTCTGTCGATCACTCTTGTCATGTGTCAGTTACTACAAACAGATTGCTAAGAACTATAAATAAAACTTTCTTAACTAAGGATAAAGAGTGCCTAATGAAATTATATAAATCGTATATCATTCCACACTTTGATTATGGATCTCCTATTTGGAGCCCATATTTGAAAAGGGAGATTAATTTATTAGAAAAAAAAACAAAGGAAACTAACAAAATCTCTAAAAGGTTTCAAAAATAAGGATTATAAGTCAAGAATAAACAAATTAAAACTGTTCACACTAGAGACTCGAAAGATAAGGGGTGATCTTCTTCTGACTGATAAGATTTTCAACCATGATGGGGTTATGTGGGTTCAAAAGTAAAGATATAACTACTAGGGATTTGAGATCCCATATGAGACAATTATATGTTCCTAGGATTAAAACAGTCAAAAGACTGAATTTTTTTTACTATAAGATCTGCAAAATTATGGAATTCCCTACCTAGTAACATAGTAATGGCTCTGTGCTTTGAGCAATTCAGGCTTAGATTAGATGATTTTCTGATCCAAAATCAGTTAGGTAACTAACCCCACTAGGAGTGGGAGACAATTAAATGGGCTTTTTAGCCTACTTTGTCTTAACCTACCAAATATTACCGAATAAAGAAGTGGTCGACACGCCTTCAGAACTGCAGCTGCCAGATGATCCACCAACATCGCCGACGAAGTCCTCACCAGGCAAAGGACACAAGCTGATGGCCAATTAACTTTTCCCTGTAGTGAGCCATGTTTGTGGCTGGGTGATATGAAAGCCAGCAAGATACTTGCGGGACTAAACCTCTTGACTGCTTATAGGTTTGAACTAGATATATACTGATATGTTTTATAAAACGGGTCTGTTATTAATTTTATTTGGGAATTCTGTCTCTGTGCTACTTGCAAAACAACAATAGATAACAATATCTATCAATTTGTTTTATCTACTGTATGTAGCTTACAAGTGGAGATGTAAGGCCATGTATTACTTTCAGAGGCATGACATAAACCATGCAGCATGAATGCATTGAGACACTGTATGCTCAGTGTGTGTGTGTGTGTGTGTGTGTGTGTGTGTGTGTGTGTGTGTGTGTGTCCAGTTTAGATCTGGATTGCTCAGTGCTTGTGGAAGTTGCTGTTGCAATAAAGAAATCCCAAAAGGCTCAACCTGTCAGTATTTATTATTACACTTTATGCTTAGGAGTCTGCTTCTCCCTTTCTCACTGCTTTTTTAGCTTCATTTTTATGTATTACTAGGTACATACGGACAAAAGAAGGCCACGGCCCATCAAGATTGTCCCCCATGACAGTGGGAAATTAGACTGTTTGAAAGTTCCCAGAAAGTTATTTGTCAGTCCCAGCCTTAAATGCTTCAAAAGTGTCACTGCCAACTAGATCCTGGGGGAGTCTATTCCAAAGCCTTGGTGTTCTTACAGAAAAGAAATGTAACCTTTTATTGGTTCTTGCTCTGCTGACTGCTAATTGCCTGTTGTGGAGCCTAGGCACTGTTTTTCTTTGTGACATACTGATGCCGCACTGGGCCATAAGAGAGGGTGATTTTAGTATTACGTAATTGAACACCCTGTTCATGTTCATCCATTTTAGCATTTCTGGGGAAAAAATTGACAGAATAAACTTTTACAAGTGTTGTTTAAAAATAACACTGAGCATGTACAATGCAGTTGCTGCTGCTATCCATCAAACATCTTGAAAATGCTGCTTATGTAATATTCTTAAGTATCAGATGTCTCAGAAACTTCTTCTTAGTTTTTTTAAAACATACTGTTTTAGAATGCTCTCTTTCCCAGGTCCCACGCTCAGTCTGCAGTGAATCCTGCCCTTCTGGATCCAGGAAAGCTGCCCGTAGAGGAGAGCCAGTCTGTTGCTTTGACTGTATCCCATGTTCCAAGGGGGAGATTGCCAATCAAACTGGTAAGCAAAATCTTTGAATGAGTATATTGTACATTACTAACTTTAAACTTTTAGACTTTTTTTGAAGCTCAAAACATATGATAATCTCATACATCTTATCGTTATTAAGTGAATAGTTTTTAATTGCACAGATTTTGATAATTATTTGTAGAGAAAATTAATATATAAAGCCATTACATTACTGAGCTCCATTTTCACCCTCTGTTTCAGTCAGCTTACCATCACTAAATACTGTTACCCGATTCTCCAGTGCACTACGTTTTACAGCTGCAGTGGGTGGAGCCTGCAGCTATCTTGCAATAGCTCTAAAAATGAGCCACTGGATGGACACCGAAGAACTGAACTGATTTGGAGTTGCAGTACGTTCATTCCACAATTCTAAAACAGTCCACTCACTCCCCTACTCCCCTGCAGGTGCACTATTTGGTTCCCAGTCAACTGCCATGCTCAAGATGGCCACCGATGTTTAGTGCATATGCACAAGTAGTTGCACATGCATGACTGCACAGTGGCAATTTTGGGCATGGCACACTGTTTCACTGTGAGCTTGGTGATTGTGGCTGCAGCTCTCAGCTCCGGACAGAGTTTGTTCTAAACAGCCCTCAAAAATCTAAGCAAGAAGTTTATCTGCTATATTTATTTTATTTTGCAGTTAATCTACCCAGGATAGCCCAACTAAGGTTCAACATCCCTTTTTCAGTCAGCCCTACTTCAACGGATCATACATCTGGGAAAACTAAAGAATGGGGTGAGGGGTGTTAAAGCAACTTGCTCAAAGACATACTGTGAATACCTGGTTCTGATGGGATTTTAACCTTGTTGTCCTATTACCCAAACCTGTGCATTAAACATCAGACTTCACTGCCTGCCCTTCTCTTAACCCACAGTTCAGTTTCATTATTTTTTACATAATACAATACTTGTGGCATTAAGGCCAGTGTTGTTGTTGCATAAGCTAAGGTCCTCTGACCATCCAATTTCTCAACATATTTTCTGCAAAAGGGCGACAACTAGGAGAGTATTGAATGGACCAGTCCATTCGAATAAAATCTTACCAAGTACAGTCAAACCTCAATTATCCGGACCTAACAGGGATGGAAAATTTGTCCAGATAATTGATTGTCTACATAATTGAATTCACAAATCAATGTTACAGATAGGGGAAAACTTTTTCAGGACCAGGTCACTAGTCAGTACGAGTGAATAATCCGGATAATCGAGGTCCGGATAATTGTGGTTTGACTGTAAATGCTTTAACAGGTTTGGAAACAGGACTCTTTCTACTAGGGGCACTGCAATCTGGAACTTGTTCCATCCAACAGCTTGTAAGATTCCAAAATACTTAAAATTTCTTCAGGTTGTCAGGAAAACAGTGGTATGTACATGTAACTGTCTCACTTAATTACCTGTTATTCATGTGCTTTTGCTCTAGGGGTTATTCTGAGTGTATTTATATATTGTATCATTGCATTTATTTGTATATTGTATTATGTAACTTGAGGTTCGTTTACAGGACTGTCTTGCAAACAGGACTCCTGTGTCTTAATGACTTGTTTCCTGTTTAAAAATAAAATGTTTATTTTTTACTAGTGTTTTTATTCACTTACCCTACTAAATGCCTGGCCTTTCTCACCACTCATGCTCTGGTAGTGTGTTACTTTTGGGGTAGAACCATGATTCCTGTCCTTCACCTGATCGTATTTTGATAACTCCTTTCAGCTCTAGAACAACTCTTGAGTGGATGTGATAAAGTACTTGGGATTTTTCAGCATTGTGTTTACGCCCTCTTTTTTCACTGGCACCTGGGCCCCCTGCACTGCCATTTACCTTAGATACTCCTGGGGCTATCGTGATGCCTTGTATTCTGGATCTGCACTGTGGCCTCATGTAAGGGGACAACCAAGTTGAGGGTTGGGGGTCTGCTTGCCCCCGTGTACCAGGAACCATGCTCCTAGTTCTCTCCCCTCTTTTCCCAAGGCAGCACGTGGTGTGGTGTCATGATAGGTTCATAGGATTTAATACAAGTCCATAAGCATTTTGTGTAGGACTTGCCACCAATTCAGTGGACATATTCCCATTTATTACCTCTCAGATGTAGGTCTAATAATCATTTAAAGGCTGAGAGATTATTTGATGATACTACATCCAAGGGAAGTGAATTCCATATTTTCACTACCCTTTGGTTAAACCATCTAGCCCTTCTCTCTGTTTTATATTGTTCACCTTTAAGCTGAAAGGGGTGCCCTTGTTTTTTCTCCAGATTTTCCTTTTTACTAAGTCCTGCTGTCTCCCATAGTATTACATCAGTCAAGGCCTTAAATACATAACAGAGGTCACCTCTGATTTTTTTGATATGTCATTGAGTAAACCCCCAATTCCTGAAGCCTCAGATTGTATGGCTTATCCCTTATTTTAAATATTCTTTTTGTGAACTTTCTTTGCACTCTTTCTACCCTTTTGCCACTAGCAACACTTCATGGTACACAAAAAGGGGCTCCATATTCAAGCACAGGCCTCACAAGTGACCTATACAGGGGCACCAAAACCTCCTCCTGTCTACTCCTGATGTTCCTAAAAATATTTCCAAGAATTTTATGTGCCCTCTTAGTTGTTTCACTGCAATGTTTATCGAAGGTCAACATATTTGAAATGATAACCCCTAAATCTCTTTTATGCTCAGTTTGTTCAATAATCCTACCATTTATTCAATAACTTGCCTTTATGTTATTATAACCAAAATGCATTACTTTGCATTAACTTTCATTGAACTTCAACTTGTGTTCAGTCACCCAGTTTTCCAGATTTTCTATTTGTTTCTGGAAATTGAGTATTGATTCAGTGTTATTTACTGTAGAGCCCCCCCTTTGTGTCATCTGCATATTTACAGAGCCATGTTCCCTCTGTAACATGCATCTTAAAAAAAAAAAGATTCAAAAGGAGGGGTCCCAAAATTGAGCCCTGTGGAACACCACTTTACATACTTCCCCATTCAGAGAAATAACCTCTGATTTGTACCCTCTGTAATCTACCTCGTAGCCATGAACTGATACAAATTATTAATCTCTCACCCCCAATACTTTCAAGATGTTTAATAATATGTCATGAGAAACCGAGTCAAATGCTTTGGCATAGTCCAGATATACTACATCCACTGGAAAGCCTTGGTCGTGCGCTTGGCTTACAGGCTCAAAGAAATGAAAAAGGTTATTAACTAGTACACGATCTTCCATTTAAAAAAAACCATGCTGGGTTACATCCCCTATTTGTATCTCCCTAAGGTTTAGATCAAGCCTTTCTTTTATGAATTTTTCCATAATTTTTCCCAAGACAGACGTAATACTAATGGGTCTGTAATTTTCAACCTTAGATCTATCCCCAGATTTATGAATTGGAGTAATATGTGGCTATTTCCATTCATGTAATACTCTGCATTCCTTCAATGAGCTGTTATAAAGTATTGGTAAAGGGCCAGCTATTTCCTCAACTATGTCATTTAAAAACATTGAATGTATTCCATCAGGGTCATCTGATTTATGGACATCAAATTCCCTTAACTTATCTTTAACTTGGTCAATTGAAATTTCACATTTCTATATTTATAACATCTTGTATGGTCTGCATTGTCCTAACAGGTGAATTTTCTTTGGACTGTACGCTTAAAAAGAAATTATTGAAAGCAGTGGCTATTTCTTCATCCTTTTCAATTATATCACCATCGACTTTTACATTTGTTATATGCTTGGTGCCCTGCTTCAAACTACCAATATAGTTTTAGAACTTATTTTTGTTGTTCTTCTTCTTATCAGTGGCTAACTTTCCTTCTGCCCTGATTTTTGCTCTTCTTATAGCTGTCTTACATTGCTTTACAAGGCCCTTATATTTATACAGTCTGTCTTGACTTGGATTTTCCCTATATTTCTTAAACTGTTTAGTTTTCTTTTTTATTAGTTTATGAATTTTTGAGTTAAACCAAATAGGTACTCTACCCTTTTTAATATATTTTTTGCACACGTGGCACATATTCCTTTATGCAAAACTGCAGTTTGTTATTTTCTCGCAGATGTCTTCCAGAGTTTGATTTTCCAAATCTTCCTGCCAATTCCATATACTAAGAGGTCATATGATTTGATTATAATCTGCTTTTTTATAGTTGTATATTTTAGTTTTCCCATTTATTTTTACAGACTTCTCTGAGAGTAGGCAGGAGACCATAATACTAATAATAATATAATAATCTTTATTTTTATGACACCTTTCAAAGAACCAAGGTGCCTAACAAAGTTTAAAATAACTCATCAAACATCCCATCATAAATAGTGTAAAAACAACTAATACTGTTACAGTATATGTTGATCACTATTACCCAGGGGCTGCATTATATTTATATTAGTTATTGTTTCCTCTATGTTACAGACTTCTCTGAGAGTAGGTAGGAGACCATACGGTGATCACTATTACACAGGGGCTGCATTATATTTATATTAGTTATTGCTCCCTCTATGCTACAGAGGAGCAGCTCCAGGATATGTTTTTCCCTAGTATTCACTTTGATATATTGTTCCAGTGAATTTGTTAAACAAATCTCGATAAACTTTTCTTCAAGCTGGCTACTACATTGTAGGGATTCCCAGTTAAATTTTGGGAGATTAAAATCCCCCATTAATATACAGCTATCTGATGTTGTCATTTTGTCCAACATGTCAAGGAATAAATTATTTTCTGTGTCAGTCAAATTGGGTGATCTATAACATAAACCTATGTTGATGGATCTTTTTTGTTTTGTTTTAAATTTAATCCATAGCTGTTCAACATCATTATAATCATTGCTTTGTGTTTCTATAACATATCATTGGGGAGCTGATGATATGAATACACCTACACCTCTGCCTATTTTGTTCATTCTTGGCTTATGGAAAAAGTCATACCCTGGAATTCCTTGGACCCAATTATCTCCTCTTAACCAAGTTTCCGTTATCCTACATATATCGATGTCATAATGTTTCATAATGTATTGTAGCTCCTTGATTTTGTTTTTAATACTTCTAGCATTGACCATCAATAGTTTGAGATCTTTATATAATTACTGGTGATCATAAATACCACCCGGATTGCTGTTTTGTTAAAAATGCATATCAACCAGATTTCAGGTTATTATGCTCCAAAGGCAATAATAACCTGAAATCTGGTTGATATGATACTTCATAATAACTAGAAATCCAGTTGATATGACATTCCCCAAAGAAACTGTTGCATTCCATTGTTTCACAAAAAGTATTTAAACTGCAGTATTTTCAACTGTGTTTTATTCATGTACATTTTAATTTCTTCAAAAATAAAACTGCACTCTAGCTAGAAAACATCTTTCCTTTCAAGCTGCTAGAAGCATAATCTAAACCTCCACACCAGCAATTATAAAAAATAAAGGCTAGGTATGTTTGATGTTATGAATTTTTTTCACACACCCTAGGTGTGTGAAAAAAATCCATAACACACACTTACTTATCCATTATTCTCTATTTTGTGTCTTAGAATTCAGTACTATTCGATCTCGTGAGGTTGAAGGGCACCTTACATGATTTGGTACAAGGAATTTCCTTCCCCCCCCCCAATATCTAGTTTAAAGCATCTTTAATAGTTGTTCTAAATATCTGCCCCAGCATCCTACTTCCCTTTCTACTTAAGTGCAAGGCATCTTTGCAGTACAGACTGTTATTATGACAAAGTTTTTCCCATGATTTTATACACTCTAGGTTATGTATTAGGCACATCTCCTAAGCCAATTATTTACCCTGATTATGTGTTTATTTATGTGGCTATTAGCTCTCTGTATTGGTAAAATTTCAGAAAAAATTACAGTACCATTTAAATACTTAACACGTTTTGCAAGTTTCATGTATTCAAGTAACATTTGATCTTCTCTGGTATGATTCAAATCATTTGTCCCTGCATGAATTAGTACCACTGGTTGATTATCCTGTTTTTTAAGTATTTTTGGCAGTAAAACAGAAATGTCCGATAATTTTGCCCCTGGTAGATAAGAACTCATGACATGTTCCTTCTGATTTTTGGTTATGTAAGCGTCTGTGTATCGCACAATTGAATCATCTATTATATGTACTCTACTAAATGTATTTTGTTCTATTTCTGTGGCCTGTTCCATGTGTTCTAGGGTATTGTTTAATTGTGGCTCTAAATTGTTTCCTTGTATTTGATTTGTACTGTTGTGCATCCTTTCATTTGCAATTTGTGACTGACTTAGAAGTTCGTTTGTATGTTCACTTTTCTCATTTTCCCTGCTTGTGGCATGATTCTCTGGTTCTGTGGTTAAAACATAAGTCCGTGAACCATTATCATCTTCCAGTGTTAAAAATGGGGAAAATTAGTTATTTGTTGGACTAGTGAAAGTCATTGCACTCCTTCCATTTTTTGTTTTATTCTGAATCTCCTGATATTCTCAATCCTCCCCATCTTCAACACTGCTTCTATTCCTTTTACTGCATGTCTCTGGGATGAGGTTTACCACCTCTTTATTATCACCTTTTGCTATATCATCTTATTTCAAACACTTTATTTCCAGCTCTAGCCCCACCATCTTATTCCTCAGTTCTTTCAGTTCCAAACATTGTCTACAAGGGTAGTCTGTTTGCCCATTACAGGCCTCTAAACTAAATTTACCACATTCCCTGCATTTGATACCCAATTCTCCACTCTTAAGTGTCACGATAAGATTGTCCATTTTATTTTTAATAATCACTATTGATATATTAAGCGCTTCCTTGCCCACACTGATTGGTCCCCTCTGACGAGGACAACCAACATTGACTTGCCCTGGCCTTCTTTGTAAGCACTTTCAACTTTGCCTGTGATATCTTTGCTCCATAATAACTGCTAGGAGGTCAAGTGGAAACATGCCTTAGATCACCCTGCCCTACTGTGGCAAGCAAGCAGCGTGACAATCTTTGGCACCTTGCTTATTGCTAGCCCGTTCAGCTGACAGGCAGTCCCATGCTGCCGCCCACAACCAGTGCGCACCTGGGCCATCCGCAGTGCTAAAGGCGGAATACTACCAAGCCTCTTCTACTCCTCCTGGGGAACCCCAGGTGCTTCTGGGACATCAAGCAACTGAATGGTCACTCCCAGTCCCCTCTCCTTCTCTTTCTCAACATCAATGGTACCGCTCCTCTGACCCTGCCCTCATTGCCACCCACCTCAATAACTCCTTTACCGACCTTAGCTCAGTACTTCCTGGTAACTTTTCAGTCCACCTCCTCCATCTGTACCACCACCCATTGCTCCGCCCCTCTTTCCACCTGCGTTAGTGTCACCATGCAAGAAGCTAGGCCTTACTTGGTAAAAGCCCTAAAAGGTAACACCATCGGTAATGACTCACTTGATCCCTGCCTTTACGTCAGGTCCTGGATCAGGTCCTCACCTATTACGTGCATTTTCAACAAATCACTCTGTCTCGGACAATTTCCTCTGCCTGGAAAGATTGCTACAGTTACCCCTGTCCATAAAGGTGGTGACAGGACTCTTCCGGGTAACTACTGACCCATCTCAATCCTCTCCCTCCTCTCTAAGACTTTAGAGAAAATTGTGACGTCCCAAGTCTCTGACTACCTCTGTAAGTACAATGTTCTCTGCCCTGAACAACACAGGTTCAGAGCAGGTCATAGTACCAGTACAGCACTCCTGGAATTTTCCAACTTCCTCCATGCCTCCTTGGACTCTGATGCCCTGGCTGGTGCTATATTCATTGACCTGTCTAAAGCATTCGATACTGTTTCGCATCCTCTTTTGCTCTCCACCCTCGACCTAATAGGCTTTGCCTCAGGACCTGTTTCCTGGTGCACCAGCTATCTCTCCGCCCGCTCCCAATGTGCGAAAGTCAACGGTACTCTCTCGGAAACATGCCCCATTCGCTCTGGGGTGCTGCAGGGCTCAATTCTTGGACCCCTACTATTCTCACTCTTTCTTAACTCCCTACCCAGCAGTTGTATGGGTAAGATGCTTCTCCATGCTGATGATGCTGTTCGTTGCCTCCCACAATGACCCCATGCTGCTACAGAACTCCCTCCAATTAGTCTTTGACTCTGCAGCTACCTGGTTCACTGAGCACCAACTTGTTATCAACCTTAAGAAAACAAAAACGATGCTCTTCTCCCACCCCCAAAATAAGTACAGCAAGTTTCCCTTAGCTGTCCACTCCACACCCAATCTCGTCATTGACCAGGTGCAGTCCTATAAATATCTTGGTATAACCTTTGACCCTGCACTTTCATTCCATGGACATATATCTGCCCTAAATTCTGTTGCCAACTCATGGCTAGGCATTCTTTACTGGCATAAGAAATGCCTCCCTCCTGATGCCCTCTGCCTGGCTGTCACCTCCTCTGTCATGTCTCTCATTGACTATGGCCTTCCGGTCTCATGCTCCAGCAGATCAGACTGCCCTCAGCAAGGTTCGCCTCACAGTTAATAAGGCCTGCAGACTTATCACTGGTGCTCCCAGACTCACTCACACATTGAGCTGTACACCCTGGCTACCCTACTCAACCTGGAAGAGCGACTCTGTATCAGACATGCCAGCTCACCTTTAAAGCTCTGCGTGGCCTATCCCCCATAGGCCTATCCAACTCCATTCACCGACTGCATCGACCCTGATCACGCGCACTGGCGAGCTACCCAGTTATTCCGAGAGCCAGACCTCTCAAGGTCAGAGGGCATTCCCTCACTGCAGCCCCACTGGTATAACTCCTCCTCGCCAGTGTCTCAAACTCACTAACCTTAGCTTGCTTTAAGCCCAGGCTCAGAAACTTCCTCGCTTAGCTCTTGCAAAATGCAACTGCGCTAGCCTAGTGTAAAAAAATATATATATATATATGTATACTCTGTTTGACAATGCACACTGAGCAGCTCCCCTTCCTTTCCCTACTAATTCCTCCTCCCCTATCTCCCTCCCTTCTACCCCCACCAGCTCTCCCCCCACCATAAGTTTTGCACCTTTTGTTATCTTTTGCTCGTTGGAGATTGTATTCTATTGTAACAAAATTGTAATTGAACTGTAACTTTTTTGTTTGTAAGTACTGTGTCCCTTGTACTACTGTTCTGATGTCCTCTTTGTGACGAGGTACCTCTGTAAATGAGCCTCTGGCTCAAAGGTTTCTAAACTGATGTTTAACTAAATAAATAAATAAATATCTAGCTTCACCAATTGGGGCCCCAAGACTCACACTTACCACTTACTATTTGTAGTGGCTAGGGTCCTTTCTAATCTCCCACTCCCACTGCTCCTGCTAAATAAGCTTAAACACATGCAGAGACAGTCGTGTCTCTGTGTGTGTCTCTGTGTGTGCAGCCACACTCTCAAGCTCACGGCACTTGCTCGCACGCTTGTTTAAATGTGCCGTGACCCGGAAGTGTCTCTAAGGGTTTCAGTCACCACTCCCACAGAATAAGCCTTACTGGGCTGTAAAATTAAAACAACACACACTTCAGTGCTCTAAAAGCCCTAGTTATACACTACTAGGTAGCCTCAGTAAAATTAGCCCCTGTTGGCTGCAGTTGTAGTCCTCCTAGTCAGTGTGGAGGACTACAAGTCTCAGGCTACTTCCTGGTTTGGATCTCTTTCTCCCCCTCGTCTGACTTTCTGCAGTAATTCAGCACACGGCACACAGAAAGAGCAGCCAGAACTAGGTGCCTGTCTCCTGTCCCTCTGCTTATGACAGACTCACAGGTTGGACAGACATACAGCACCAGCGCTTGCTTGCATGCTTGTTTAAATGTGCCGTGACCCAGAAGTGTCTCTAAAGGTCATGGTCACAACTCCCACAAATAAGCCTTACTGGGCTGTAAAATAAAAAAAACACACTCCAGTGCTCTAAAAGCCCTAGCTATATACTGCTAGGTAGCTCCAGTAAAATTAACCCCTGTTGACTGCAGTTGTAGTCCTCCCAGTCAGCGTGCAGGACTACAAGTCCCAGGTTTCTTCCTGGTTTGAATTGCTCTCCCTCATCTGACTTTCTGCAGTAATTCAGCACACAACACACAAAATAAGCAACCAGAACTAAATGCCTGTCTCCTGTCCCTCTGCTTTTGGCAGACTCACAGGTTGAACAGACATACAGCGATGATGCACACATACCAAGCATGTCAGCATATTGATGTTTGCCTCTTCCTAAACATGTCAGCACATCAACGGCTGCTGCCTCTTCCTAAACATGTCAGCACATCGACATCTGCCTCTGCTTCTTCCCAAACATGTCAGCACATTGATGTCTGCCTCTTCCCAGCATGTTCCTTCCAGCAAAACTGCCAACTGTGGTCACCCAGGTGGCAGTGTTATGGTGGAGGAGATGGCTGTCTAAGGTGGCCTCTAAGGTGTTCAGTCCTTCTCTCCCAGCTGGCCCCTAATGTCATCCAGGTGGCAGTATTGTGGCAAAGGATATGAGCCTCTAAGGTGGCCTCTAAGTTGTTCAATACTCCTCTCCAGCTGGCCTCTGATGTCACCCAGGTGGCAGTGTTATAGTGGAGATGACCCTTTAAGGTGGTCTCTAGGATGCTCGATCGTCCTCCCCAGCTGGCCTCCTGATGACCTGAGACCACTCCTGATCCTGGGTTGCTGGCATTATGAGCAGTAATCTACCACTGTGCCGATGAGCCAGATATCTCTGTGATTTAATTTGTTGTACACTGCAAGACTGCCCACTCTGTTGGATTTCAGACTTATAGTATTAGAATTAGAGTTACTAATAAGAATCTTACAACCTGTATAAGGTATAACAAAAATCCAATTTTATTTCCAAAGTTTCAGACCAAACAAGACACAGATGTTCAATACAACATTTCTATTTCCATAGACCATTATATTGCAAGAGTGGTCTTGCATACCTTATGCCACACCACATATGCAAATAAAATTTTGGGCAGGCTAAGACAACTGCAGGATGAGTCCCCCAGACAATACAAGGCTCAGACATTCCTGGCATACTCAACACTGGTTACTAATGGGCACAGGGGAAACCCCAACTATCGGGACCTATTTATTGAAGGGTTGTTGCCAAGGACAAGACAGCTTCTCAAATTGTCCATAACACCAGATACTCCCATCCACGATGTAATTGATAAGGCTCATACAGCTTTTAGAGTGCAGGATAACATAGAGGGTAAAGGCAAGATGAAACAGGTTAGTGAAAGTAAGGCACTTCAGGTAGAAGGAGGCAGACAGGGTGAGCACCCCCCCCTTACAGCTACAATAGACAGGAAAAAGGTTGTGGTAAAGGTAGATGCAGAGGTAACAGGAACAAGTATTGGAGAGAAAATAGTGGCTACCAAGGCAGAAACAGGGAAAATTGGCAAGATAGAGAGGATGGCCAACAGAGCCTGGCAGGAAAGGGACCGACAATATAGAGAAGGAAAAGAAGGTTCGTGTCCCACCACCCAAGTGCTGCAGAAAGAAATACAGAGATCGAGGGAGGAAAATAATTGGCTGCATACTGCAGCTGTGGGACCAACACACTTACATACACATTAGAAACACTGAGCCCTCATTCCACCTGTAAAAACAGTCTGCCCAATTACACTAGACAGGTGGGGGTGCTCCCGGGTTATGGCTCATATCGAGGGTGTTCAACATAAAATAATTACTTCAGAGATGGGGGCATCAATATCAGTAATAGGCAAGTTGTTTAGGGCTGATCATTCAATTCAACATTTTATTATTCAAGGGGTACCTAGTGCAAAAATCACCGCACCACTGACAAAACATATTCAAGTTACAGCTGGCATCTGGCAAGGTCCAATTACATTTGTACATATAGAAAGACCAAGAACTCTTGTGGATAGTGACTGGATGGTTCCAAATGGAATCATCCTGGACCTGGCTAATTTACAACTTTTGCAAGTGGGGACTAACACTGTTAGCACTGTACCAGTGATACCAATGGACCATGCAGTGTATACCATTAAGGGGATACAGCATGTCTCATGGGAAAAGTTAGATTTACCTGCAGTTGTACAGGCAGTATGCAGGCAAGTAGCTGATGTTTTTGCCACACACAAACATGATTATGGCCTTATGCAGACTGAGATAGCCATTACAGGAATGGAGCCACCACCTCAGTGGCAGAATCCCTTTCCCAGGGGAGCCATAGGACCAGTTGCAAATGTTATAGTCAGCTCAGAAGAGCAAGTCATAGTTACAATATGTTCTTCTGTTACCAACTCTCCCATATGGCCAGTTATAAAACCGGATTGCACATGGAGACTGACCATACATTGCAGACAGTTGAATAAAAGTATTCAACCTATGGCTCTCATAGTTGCCTCTTACCTAGAAATGATGACAAAGGTTGTTTCTCAGTCTAAGTGGTTTTTCATTATAGACATTTCAAACAGTTTTTGGTCATTGCCTTTATACCCTGACAGTCAGTATTTATTTGCCTTCAGCTTCCAAGGGATACAGCTTACTTTCACAAGACTGGCTCAAGGATTTCATAGTAGCCCAGCTATTTTTCATGCACACATGAAACGGACTTTGCCAGATTTGTCTTTGCAGCAAAACATTGTCCAATACATGGATGATATAGTGTTGCACACAAATGAGAGAGAGGAACATTTGCATTTACTTTTGTTACTGTTGCAGAAATTGTTACAAGTTGGGTTAAAGGTAAACCCAGCTAAAATTCAGTTGTGTCAAGAATCTGTGAAGTTCTTAGATGCTTCTTTGAGTCAGGAAGGAAAATCTCCTGACCAAGCTAAAGTTCAGACTCTTCTGTCATTGCCCCTTCCCACTGTGAAGGACCTCTCCGCTCACTCCTCGGCATGACAGGATTTTGCAGGGATTTAATTGCTGACTGTGCAGAAATTTCAGCTCTGTTATACAAACTGCTCAAGAAAGGCACATTTTGGCAGTGGACAGAAGAACACACCCAAGCGGTTGCTGTGTTAAAACATGCTTTGGCTAGAGCTCCTAAACTAGCCACCCCTGGTTACAGCATGCCATTTCATTTACACACTGCAGTTAGAAGTGTTTCATTGTCTGCTGTACTCACACAAACTTGTTATGAAAAAGAAAGACCAATTGCTTGCATTTCTAAGGTGATGAGATAACTAAAGTGGTGATGACTGAAGTGGAAAAGAGATTCTCCCTGTGTGAAAAATATTTGGAGTCAGCAAAGGAGTTGGGTAATAGTGGCTACCAAATGTGTATATAAGCTATGGGACTTTATCAATCTGGGTTACACAGTCTGACATGATGGCATCAAAGACTTCTAATTGTGTAATCCTGATGATGTAAGTATATCTAATTTTAGTATATCTATCAACAGCTAACCAAGGAGACAGGGTACTTTTATAATACAAATATTAGAATGTATTTATACTCTGTGTTTGTTTGCTTGCAATATAATGGTCAATGGAAATAGAAATGTATTGAACGTCTGTGTCTTGTTTGGTCTGAAACTCTGGAAATAAAATTGGAATTTTGTTATACCTTATACAGGTTGTAAGATTCTTATTGGTAACTCTAAAATAGTTCTACTCTCATAAGTCTGAAATCCAATACACTCCTTGCTCCTACAGCTCCTAAAAAAGGACAGAGACTATGATCTATGATATAAGTGACAACTGTATAAGGACATAGGCAATACATTCTGGTCAAAAACAGAGAAGATTGCTACTAGGGAACACTGTTTAAGGGTGACTGTACACTACCTGATAGTGTATATTTAGCTAATACATAGCTAATGCTAGTCATCTACCTACAATTATTGGTTTGGCCAAAGGCGACGACAGGTTGGACAGATAGTCCCTATCTGACCTGAACTGTTGTTAGCAAGGCTGTTTTTGTTTTTCTAAATGAAACAGAGCCCACAGTTTCTGCCTGACCAGTAGTAGCTATATGGCCTACTTTAATTACGTACTGTTGATATGAATATCTGTCAAACAATACCTCTATCCTGTGGACATACAGTGAAGGGGATTATCTACAGCATACCTACAGTACCTATATAAATGGTAAAGATCAGTGTGAACCCAAATAAGATTAAAAAAAAATCTGAGGATGGTACCTTATTTATTCCCCTTAGGAACTTGCATGTTTCAATCATGTCCTCCCTTTCCTTTCCTTGCCTCAAGTGAGAACATATTTTATGCTTCCAGAAGCTCCTCATACAAGGTGCTCTTGAAGGCCCTGTCTCATTTTGTTCACCCTTCTCTGGACAGTCTTCAATCTGTTTACATCCGTTGTCAGATGTGGACTCCAAAACTGGACACAGTACTCCAGATTGGGCCTTACCAGGCACCTGTAGCATGGCAGTGTTACCTCCTTCCTCCTGCTGTCAAATGCCCTCCCTATGCACACCAGCATTTTGTTGGCCTTGCTGTAAGCTTTGTTGCATTGGCTTGTCTGTTTAAGGGTGCTGCTTATGATGACATGTAGGTCCCATTCTTCCTGTGTGGAGCTGAGCAGGACTTGGTTGAGTTGGTACTCTGTCCTTGGGTTCTCTTTACCCATATGCATCACCTTATTTTTTTTGTGTTGAGTCTAAGCTGCGAGTTGTTAGACCATCTTTTCAGCCTCTGTTGGTCTTTTTGTAGCTCCTTAATCACCTCCTCTCTGTCAGCCCTTCCTTCTAACTTGGTATCATCCTTGAATAGGGCAATTTCACCTTGAATACCTATGCTGATGTCACTGATAAAGGCATTAAACAGGACTGGCCCCACACTGCACCTTGGGGCACACCACTAGTGACTACGCCTTCATCAGACCTCACCCCATTGACAACTACCCTCTGTTTTCTCTCCCTAAGCCAGTTACCTACCCAACAGACTATGCACTTGGCTGCACCTGGGTCCTCCAATGTTTTCAGCAGGCAGTTGTGCTGCACTGAATCAAAGACCTTACTGAAATGGAAGTAGAGGAGTTCCACTGGGTGACCTCTGTCAAATTCCCTAGTGACACAGTCAAAAAAAGTAATTAGGTTTGTCTGGCATGACCTTCCCACCATCAACCCATGTTGCTTGTCATCCTGCAGACCGTTCATATCTAGGTACTCTCCCAACTCCTGCTTTATTAAGGTTATCATCCATATGACATAAGTTGCTTCTTGGAGTAACTGTATGTATGATCTTTGACCTTTTTCTTTCTATCAGATGCCACTAACTGCTTCAGATGTCCAGAAGATCAATGGCCAAATGATAAACAGAATATCTGCATCCAGAAATCTGTGGACTTTCTCTCCTATGAAGAGTCTTTAGGTTCAACTCTGACTAGTTCTACTATGTTTTTCTCTTTAATCACTGCTTCCATCCTATGTACCTTCATCAAGTACCAGGACACTCCAATTGTGAAAGCTAACAACCGTGAACTCAGCTACCTTATCCTTATTTCCCTGTTCCTTTGCTTCCTCTGTCCCTTGATATTCATTGGTCGACCCAAAGAACTTACTTGTCTGCTCCGCCAAACTGGTTTTGGAATAATATTCTCCATGTGTGTTTCTGGGATACTGGCCAAAACCATTACAGTGGTCAATGCCTTTAAAGCAACAAAACCTGACAGCAATTTAAGGAATTATGTGGGTCCCAGGACACCCTACTGCACTGTCTTCTTCGGCATCCTGCTGCAAGTCACTATATGCATTATATGGTTGTCAACATCTCCTCCATTTCCTGAGCTGAACATGCAAACTGAAGAGGGTAAAATTACAGTGGAATGTAAAGAAGGTTCAGTGATCTTGTTCTGTTGCATGCTGGGATATCTGGGTCTGTTAGCCAGTGTCAGCTTTGTTGTGGCCTTTCTAGCGAGGACATTGCCAGATAGCTTCAATGAAGCTAAATTTATCAGTTTCAGCATGATTGTGTTTGTTAGTGTTTGGCTGTCTTTCATCCCAGCATACCTCAGCACAACAGGGAAGTATATGGTGGCTGTGGAGATATTTGCCATCATGGCATCTGGTGCTGGAATAATCATTAGCATATTTTGCCCTAAGTGTTACATTATTCTTCTGCGGCCAACTTAAACACAAGAGGACACCTAATGGGGAATATAATCTCTTCTAAGAAAATGTAGAAACTGTTCCAGATCCAGGAGAAGTGTGACTGTAGGATCAAATATATTGTACCTTGTAGGGTTTATATTATAATTATTAAGCATGAACTGTAAAAAGCTACTCTGAATGTATTGATTGCTGGTGATAAAATTGTTTGTATTGCAGTAAACAGCCAACCATTATTTCATTTCTAAATTCTCTTTTAAAGAGAAGTTCCAAGACACCGAAATGGGTTTAAAATGAGTTTTCTTCAATACAGCCACCAATTACCTTATGCTGGCGATAGTCTACTGAGGGAAACAATTGAATGCTGTCAGTATATCCACTACAGGAGGGAAGGGATCAAAAATTGTGCTGAACAGATGGCCAGCTGATCCCCTCTACTTCCCAGTTGGCCAGACCCACCCCACACTCAAATGTTTTGTGATGTCTAACCAGGGAAAGCCCTGGGATGCATCACATACAAGTGACTGTAGGACATTTTCTGAGCTGTTCATGCTAATTAAAGCAACTTCTGATATAAATGAAAGCCATCACTCAACTAATAGGGGCCCTATAAGTCAATCAATCAATCAAATCAATCAAAATCTTTATTTATGCAGGTGAACATCATTGAGTAGCGCTCTTTTACAAGATGGACCTGGTTGGAACAGGGTCAGGTAACATCCATCATAAAAACATATAAATACATGTAAATAACTATATAAACACAAACACAATGGTGCAGTAATAGGGGAGTCAAATGATAAAAGGAAGACAAGGCAAGCCATAACAGAAGAGGATTCAAATACAAGGAGGTAGGTCCACCATTGCACCATGCAACTGTATATAAACCATGTTCTCTGTATAGAAGTACCAGTTAGTTCATTTACCAGGGGCAGTCACTAGTACTAGCCATGAAAATGGCTTGGAGAAACACCAACTAATGGCAGATGGGGTACCAGGAGGGGTATGTAATATGTAAGTGAAGGATAAACATTGTGAGAAGTGAAGTCCCAAGGATAGGGTCGGTAGAACTGATGTGGCAGTGGGGGCCTACAGGGAGAGGGAAAGGGGAGTTAGGACTTTTCTAGTATGATTGTGTGTAGATTGTGGATGAGTGCAGTATAGAGTTGTGAAAAGGAGGCTGGAGAAAGAGGGAAGATAGCCCAGTATCAAAGGGAGGACAGAGGCATCAAGGTGTTACATGAAAGCATGATGACAGACCAGGGCCAAGGAGGAGACAAGCACTAGAAGTAATTTGTTCATGGTTAAATGGTACAGGTTAGCATGATGACAATTTATGGTCATGGGAAATAATTGCACTGATCATTTCTGAGACGTGAATATAAGAGCTTGAAAGATGAGATGCCGATGGGTGACCTCATTTTCAGTTTTTTTGCAATTTATTCCACAAGGAGGACAGTGTAAAGCCTACAGCAGCCCTGCCAAAGTGAGAGTTAACTTTGGGAACCATCAGTAGGAGAGATTTGCAACTTCTCAGGGCATAATTGCCTATTGCTTTTATACGAAGACAGTCTGTAATGTATTGGGGCAGTTTTTTGAAGATGGCTCTCAGGGGCCATAAGGCTGCATTTTTATCATGCCCGAATTGAAAAGAACTTCACCCCACTGATTTATATAGGGAGCAGTGGTGAGTGGAATAAGGCAGGCCTGTGATGAACCTCAAAGCTCTGTGATATAATGTGTCAAGTTTGGTGAGGTAGGAAATGGGACAGTGACGTAGAGGATGTCAGCATAATCTATCAAGGATAGAAAGGTTGATTGTACCAGCTGTAGTTTGGCATCTCTAGTTAAAAGGGGCTATCCTAAAGAACAGGCCAAGTCTCTGTCATAATTTTTGAGTAATTCTTCAACGTGCTATATAAAGGAGAGCCTATGGTCCAGCCATACTCCCAGGTATTTTAATTTAGGGACAAATTCAACTTCTCACCAAGAATTGTAGTAATCTACGGCACATGATCTGATAGGGCTGAATTTACCATTTGGGCAGAGGGAGAAAAGAGCATTGCTTTTGTTTTCTTGGTGTTAAGTAATAGTTTTTTTGTTTAGGAGTTGGTGTTGCAGCAGGTTGAACTCAGATTGAAGGTCATTACATGCAGATTGTAATGACGGGCGGCTTACGTAAAGAACTGTGTCATCTGCAAACAGATGAATGTTGACCTTAGTTATGCTTTCATCAATATTATTGATGTATATTGCAAATAAGATCAGTCCTAAGACAGAACCCCGGGGAACACCTCTTAGGAGAGGTTTGAGAATTGAGAGATCTCCTTCTGCTTTCACCTGCTGGAAACAATCAGAGAGGTAGTTGTTGAACCACTGTAAAGATAATGGGTCAGCACCTAGTGAGGTCAAGGAAGAGAGTAGCAGAGAATGGTCGACAGTGTCCGAAGGCCTTGCTCAGGTCCAAGAATACGGCGCAGGTGTAATTCCTGTTATCTAGCTCTCTTTGCCAGTCATTAGTCACTTTGGCAAGTGCTGTGATAGTGCTATGTTTAGCTCTAAACCCTGATTGGACTGGATTAAGCAGGTTATTAGCTTCTAGATACTGCCTCAGCTGGTTACTTGCAACTTATTCCAGTAATTTTGACAAGACCGGGAGAATCGAAATTGGTCTGTAATTATTTAGATCACAGGGATTTCCGGACTTGAACAGGGGTATGATGTGCGCTGTTTTCCATATTGAAGGAATGGATCCTTGAGTTAATGATAGATTAAATAAATGGGTTATGGGCACGGCTAACATATGGATGGCCACCTTCAAAAAATATGGGTCAAGGGTATCCGCACCAGCACTTTTTTTTTTACATCCAGTTTTAGCAATAGGTCTTCAACTTCTTTCAGAGTAGTAGGACGCAAGGAGAAGACTGAATCGGTGACACTAGGATCTGCACCTTGATCATCCACCTGAAAGCGTATCAAATTCGCAGGGGAATTGTCAAAGGCTAAGCCTGCAGTCGCAAAGTGATTATTGAAGGCATCCAGATCTTCCAGTCTGTCACTAATGGTGTTATTGTTTAAGGATATTTCATCAGGTAGTGAGCCACCGGATGTGTGACCAGACAAGTCCTTGATGGTTTTCCAAAATTTTGTAAGATTTTTGGAGGCAGAGAGAAATTCAGAATGATAGTATGCAGCTTTTGTATCTCTAACCATTCTAGTACATGAGTTTCATGCCCTTGTGAACTTGCACCAGTCCACAGCAGACTGGGTTTTGTGTGCTTTTTTCCATAGGATATCTCTTTCAGTCAATGCAGATTTTAATAATGGTGTGAACCATCTACATGCATTTTTTGCTATTCGCACCTTAACTATAGGGGCATATTTATTTAGGGCATCTAGGATAATTTTGCTGAATATGTCAAATGCTGATTGCATGTTTTTTGCCAAATAGAACTCTTGCCAATACAAGGAGTGTTTCAGTTCATTTATGTAGGCAGTGAGATCAAAGGTCCGTCTAGATCTCTTGGCAGCAAACTTCAGCGAAGTAGTAGGTTTGTTGCTTGATCTTATGCAAGCAATAAATGGGTGATCACTGATATCACTGAAAAAGGTGCCGGCAAAGGAGAAGAGATGTGGTTTATTCACTAGGATAACATCTAGCAGGGAGCTGTTATCCACGTTCTTTTTATTTACTCGTGTTGGTTTGACAATGAGTTGCAATAATCCATGGGTGTCACAGAAAGGTATGAGAGGAGTGGTGGTGTTAGATAGCCAGTCTAAATTAAGATCCCCAAGAATAATTATTTCTGAGGATTGTTGTTCAATGATATTACTCAGATGAGGTAACAATTGTAGATCAGCAGAAGGAGGTCTATAGCACCCTATGATACATAATGTTGAAGTGTGCGAGATGGTGACTTGAAGAGACAGACATTCATAAGCATTTGCAACAGATAAAGCACTCAGACAGGATGCCGCATACCTATCCTTGACATAGATGGCAACCCCTCCACCCCTGGAGTGTCTGTCTGCTCTAAATAGTAAATAGTTAGTGATACTGACTTCCCTGTCGGAGGTGGCTGGTCTAAGCCAGGTTTCTGAAACCACCAGGATGTCTGGTCGAGTATGGAGGACCCAGGCCTGGATCATGGAGAACTTTTTTAACAGACTGCAGACATTAATGTGGAGAAAACTCATGCCTTTCAGTGTGGCGAGGTCAGAGGATGATGTGATTGCAGCTGGTGGCCCCGGATTGAGCTCCACATTTCCTGAGCACAGGAGAAGGAGTAAAAGTTTTCTTAGAGTGGCAATAGTAAGCTTCGTACTGGTAGCCCCTTTATGTCATTGTGGGCCATCATCCTGGGGGGGGCACGCCCAAACATTTTTTGCCCTTCCCACTAAGGGTGGCAGAGACGAGTACTCTTACTGCTATCTGTAGAGGTGACACCTCTATGACATTGGCGGAAGTCATAAGCTGAGGTGGTAATTCATTTTGTGTACCAGTGTTAAAGGTAATATGAAAATAGTGTTGGAGAATTGGGGAGTTGAAAAGGCATATATCCATGTAGGGATAGGAACTAGTTACAGAGCAGATCAGATTAGTATCCACAGTAATAAAGGCTTGAGGTGGCATATATTGGGCATGCGATATGAGATAGAAGAAGGACCAGAACAGGATCCACGATTTGACACACATAGTGGAATAAGGATGGGGGAGCTAGAGAGGAGTGAGCTAGAAAGCTGGGGTGGGGTTTATGTGTATTTAATCAGGACTGGGGGGGGTGGGTGGCTGAAAAAATTGGCAGTTAGGGCTCCCTTCCTGGAGGTAATCAGTCTCTGAGGACAAGTCTGTACCTGCATTTCTGTGAGGGGCTGGTGGCTTCAGACCTGGACTGTGGGTGGCAGTCTGGCAGGTCAAGTTTGTCAGAGAACCATGGCTATGGCTCTCAGACTACCTGGAAGGAGAAGGCAGAGGAGAAATAATAAGAAAGTCAGAGGGGGTGTGGCTGCTCATGGAGCTAAAAAGAAATGCAGACTGGCTTAACGGGGCGGGGGGTTGCAAACCAAGATGTTAGGTAAGGTGCCTCCAAGTCTGAGTGAGCAATAACAGGGCTATTTAAAACACAATACTAGCGTAAAAAGGTGAAGGGGGGGTTCAAAGGCTTAAGCCGAGATCACTACTGGTCTCACGAGGAACACGATACAGGCATTTACATTAAATCAGAAAACTTCAGCTATAAAATACAAACAAGATAGTTTTAACAGAAAACATAATCTAGCACAATATAATCAACATTAACAGTGCAGAGCTACATGGAGACAATCAGAGTGCTCCTGGGGCTGACTGCACCCAGTGGGCCACAGCAGTAAAATACTCTGGATTTAAACCCAGAGACAACTGTCCTCATGTAAAGAAAGCAAAAATTGGCAGCTAGGGCTCCCTTCCTGGAGGTAATCAGTCCCTGAGGGCAAGTCCGTACCTGTGTTTCTGTGAGTGGCTGGTGACTTCAGACCTGGACTGCGGGTGGCAGTCTGGCAGGTCAGGTTCATCAGAGAACCACGGCTGTGGCTCTCAGACTACCTGCGTTTCTGTGAGGGGCTGGTGGCTCCAGACCTGGACTGTGGATCGAGCAATGGCTTTCATTTATATCAAAGGTTGCTTTACTTAACAAAAAAACAGCTCGGACAATCTCCTCCATTCACTTGTACAGTATGCATCACGCCCACACATTCTCCCTGGTTAGACATCACAAAATGTCTGGGTTTGGGGGAAAGGGCAGCAGATCAGGAAGTGGAAGGGATCAGTTGACCATCTCTTTGGCACAATTTTCAATCCCTGCCCTCCAGTAGTGGACATACTGACAGCATAGCATTTTTTCTTCAGTATTAGACTATCGCCAGCTTGAGATAATGGCTAGTATGTTAAAACCCCCATTTTTTTTGCATATTGGAACTTCACCTTAATTAATGTTTTATTGGCTTGCTGGAACCCTAACAGATCATTTGGCACATTAATTGTATAATGGTACAGTGGCTATTCCTAGCAAAGTACCACCCCTAAAACAAAGCAAAATAAAACAAAAATATCTGAAAATTTTAAATCGATTCCAATGATCAGCATCCTTAGTTTGTATGTGTGTTTGGGGGCAAGTAGAAGGAAACTAAAACAGGAAAAGTATGGACAGAAAAAGAGTAAGTTCCCCAGGCCTGTTGTGAGACCTTACCTCACATTACTTATTCTTTGCCTTATTCACCTGACCCTCTGATACCTTTCCTCTCAGATTTGCCTTTCCACTGCTGATGATCATCTTAAAACTATCACATCATGCTGTGAAACCATTTATGGTTTCTGCAAGAATCACAATGCTGGACAAGCTGTTTCACTTATAGCCACGCTCCCTGTGAAATAAATGTTGCCCATTCTCCTTTCTAACTACCCTATCAGCCTTAGATTGTGACTCCTAATGAAGAAACTCTCCTTTATTTTAAGCAGTTCAGTGTGATTCACCCTGTAGTACCAGTAACATATTTGTACATTTCTATCATTCCCCAACCCGACCTGACATCCAGTGAGCACATTCTGAGGGTCTCTAATCTCTCCCCATACATCCTACCCTGCAGTCCTGGAATCATTTTTGCTGCACTTGTCTGTATTGTCTCTAACACATTCCTTGAGAGGAGGATTTTAGGTTGTTTGTAGGTTTTAACCCTAGGTCCCTTTACTCTCCTATTTGCTCCACTTTGCCCCATTTATCCTGTACTCCATCTGCAGTTTCCTGCATTTAATGTGCCTCACTTTACACTTGTCAATGTTAAATTTCAGTTGCCAAATGCCTGATCCCTTTTCTAGGTTTCCCTCATTCTTCTTCAGAGTGTTAACCCCTTTATCCTTATCCATTCACTCACTTACAGTATTGTATAATCTGCGTATACTATACACTAATGTTTCCTTGGAACCCAACCAAAGTGTCACTTATGCACATATTGGAAAGACCCGGCCTTAAACAGCCCTCCAGATTATCCTCCTGGTGATAGAAAACCTTATCATTTCTACCTAAATAATCAAAAGCCAGAAACTGGAGAAGAATGTTATTTAGGTGTTATATTTTTATCCAGTACTAAGTGGATCAAACAAACAAATACAAACAAAAAGGTAAGGCAAAATTTACATGCTATCAAAGAATGTAGCACCTTGTATGGGGATAGAAGAGTGGTAGTAGCTTTGAAGGCTACAGAGGCATACAGTAACTCAATCCTATAATATTATGTGGCTCAGAAGTCTGGGGCTATTCACTTTCCCATGCAATGGAAATACCCTTTTCTTGTTTCAGTTGCAGTCTATTAAGGGTAAATAACTCTTGGGCCACATTGGCCAGAACAGTTGGTTACAGCAGAACTTGGAAGGGTTTTGCTAAGTGCATTGGCTCAATATCATCTTGCCTGTTATTAGTTACATATTTTAAATAATACAGTAAATCAATGGCCAAAATTATGTTTAAATTGAAAACTAAAATGTGTGCAATTCTCAAAGGAATCAGCATGGCTTACAAACCTGCCAGCTGTATTAAAAATGATTAATTTATGTAATTTATGGCAAGATTCATTCAAAGGAATTCAGATGTCATCAGCTTATTAAAATTGAATTAAAAACAGAATATCTGATTTTGCACAAAAGAAGGATATGGAGTATGAAACTTCTCAAAAGCTTGCCCATTGGTATTCAATTTATATGATGATCACAGCTTAGTTTTACCTGACTTTGTCTCTTGACCAGGAGTGCTGTAGAATTATCATGTTATCAAGATACAAATTACTCCTATTTAAGAGACTAGAAGCAAGATATGGGACGTGTGAGAGGAGTGATCTTAAATGTTTTTTGTAAAAAAGCTCCTGAAGAAAATGTATATCATGTTTTATTCGTGTGCCCTCTGTGTCACAAATGGCATAGAAAAGATTTGTTAGATTATTTTTATTTATTTTATTTATTTAGTTTTTGTTGACTGGGTAAGTACACTAGACAAATCCTGCCTATTTTCAGGCACGACCTGGGGGAGGGAGGTACAGATGAATGCCAGCTGACCTTGAACCAGATTAAGCTGTTGGTGGTATTTTAGTGAATGAGGGAAATTTGGCCATGGGATCTTTAACATCCACCTGAACTACCACCGATCCAGGCAGATGGGACCTCAGTTTAACGTCTCATCTGAAAGTCGACACCTCAGAAGTGCAGCACCCCTCTCATGCTGTGCTACAGTGTCAGTACTAGGATATTAACCCAAGTACCAGATGTGGGAACTAAACCCACAGCCCTCTGATCTCCCGGTCTCAGAGGCGAGTGTGCTACCTACTGAGCCACTGACACTGTTATATTAATGTATATTACGGTGAACTCTTGGATTGTATGGAAATTTTATTTAAACCTATCTGTGCTGAAGAAGCAAAAATGCATGCCTGATTCATAAAGGCTGTGGTGAGATATAGGTTAAAGATTGCTGCTATGCATTGAATGGGCATTCCTGTCTTGAGAAGGATATTGCATGTATAGTGTGCAGAACAGAAGCATGTACTTTAATGCATTTATACATTTTAATATTTTGGAATGACCACTGGTCAATCAAATAAAGAAGTGATACTGATATTGAACCCAGCCCCAATGCCACGTACGCACATGTTGAAAAGAATTGGCCACAAGCAGACCTCTAGCTTACCCTTCTGGTCACCTACTTTTCCCTAAAGAACTTGCCATTGAGGACCACCCTCTGTGTACTTCTGGCAAGTTTGTACTCCATCTAGTGAGCCCCTAACTCCAGGTCACCCAATTTCTATACCAGTCTCCCATGTGGCACTGATCGAGCCACTCCTCCTAACTCCAGGTCACCCACCTTCCATACCAGTCTCCCATGTGGCACAGAGACATTGACCTTCCTGAAATCCAGATAAAGGACATTGACTGTCTGACACCTGCCAACTGCTGTGTCACCATGTTGAAAGGGTTTATTAAGTTCATTTACCATGATATGTCCCTCATGAGCCCATGCTGGTATCTAGCCATCATACCCTTTTCTTCAAGGAACTCAATAGTCTCCTTAATTAATGTCTCTGGCATTATTCTCACAATTCTGTAGGTGTTATGGTCTGCCATCTCAAAGATCCTCCAATCCCACCTTTTTTGTACAGGGGTGCAACATTTACCCCCATTCTCTTCACTGCCAATTCTCTTTTGCCAGGGACTATTAAAAGGGAATGCATACTATTCCATACATGATTATTGCAAATGTCAATAAAAGTACCCCAAAAGAGAGCAGTTGGGTTAAATATAGCAAATGCCTTCAGTAAAACATTTAGAATCTTTTTTAAATTGTGATGTGGAGGCATCATCCATTTGTGAACAGTAAGGACCAGCATTAACAATGTGCAGTGAAGCAGATTAAAACAAATTGCTCTTACACACAAGAATCATGTACAGTTCTGAGGGAATTTACTGAATCATTGTGATACACTCTGCAATTTAGCAGGATCTCTACCAGCACAGCACATCTCTTCCTACCTGCTGCATTACACACTGTTAAGACTGGTAAGGCAGTGACATCATCACGACATCCTTCCAGTCCAGCAAAAGCTCATCTATTGTTCCAAAATTATCACAAAGAGTAGTTTCCATAAGTTTAAACTTGAAAATTACATAGCCGGCCTCAGGCACACAAATTGGTAAAGCCTATATCTGACCACCTCAGCAGATGAGACCATTGACATTTGCAATGCAAACCTTACAAATCTAGCTAACAAACATGCCCCACTCATAAAATATAGGGTGCAAAAGGGCCTCACACCCCTGGTTTACCACTGATCTGAAAACAGCCCTAACCCAACGTGATAAACTTTCGGCTTTAGTAAGACACTTCAAAGCCTCTGCAAACTGGAAGGCCTTCAGAACATAGAGAAATCGTTGCACGAAGCTTGTTAGAGCATCCAGAACTAATTATTATGTGAAAGCCCTAGAGGGTGCCAAAGGTAATTCCGCTAAAATCTGGCAGGCAATCAAAACTGTGGAGGGCCATAGAATTCCTCCTGCAATGCCCTTCAAAATCACAACCCAATGCACCACAATCTCTGTTCAGGGAGCAATCCTGGAAAAATTAAATGTGCATTTTGCGACAGCGGGTCTTGCATTTGATTCCATGACAGCTGCTGTGCTCATTGACTGCTTCTTGCCCAAGGACATCCCCCTAGACACAAGGACTCAAAACTCCTTCTGTCTATCCCCAGTAACCTACAAACAAGTCAAGGACCTATTAAAAAAATGGACACAAAAAAGTGCGTTGGTGCAGATGGAATGAAGTCCACATTCCTAAAACAAGGGTACCATCTCTTAACCACCCCAATGATGCACATTTTTAACCTATCCATTTAATCTGAAATGGCTCCCTCTTGTTGGAAAACAGCCTTCATACTGCCTTTGTTTAAACTGGGTGAGCTGGGTGATCTTAACAATTAAAGACCTATTTCTATCCTGCCAGTTATGTCGAAACTCCTAGAAAAATTAGTCAATAACCAACTAAAGGAACATCTTGTGAACTCAAACTTATTCAACCCATTACAATCTAGCTTCAGACAAAATCACAGCACAGTTTCAGCATTGGCCAAAGTAATTATCGACTGGTTCGCTGCTCTTGACAATAAACACACCACAGGAGCCATCTTCCTAGACCTAAGTAAGGTCTTCGATATAGTCGACCACAGTCTACTACTCCTTAAACTAAAAGAACATGGCCTGAACAATTGCTCAGTCAACTGGTTCTTCAGTTACCTATCGGGTAGACTCCAACATATTAAAGCCGATGGGCTCCTCTCCCCTTCCCTGCTGCTCACAAGAGAGGTACCCCAAAGCTCCATTCTAGGTCCTTTGTTTTCAATTTACATCAAATCAAATCCGATTTTATTTATAATGCACTTTTCAAAATTATCAAAGCGCAGCTACATCACAAAAAAAAATAACAGCCAACACAATATATATGAATATAAAAGCAATTAAAAGACAACAGGGTGGCCTATTCAAAGGCTTGCTTGAATAAATAACTCTTTAAAGATGTCTTGAATAGCTCTGTGGACTGTCACTCTCAAATCCAACGAGGTAGAGAATTCCACAGGGTTGGGGCCACAAAAGAAAAAGCTCTGGCCCCTGATGATTGAAACCCTGGGAAACTCAAGCAATCCCTCATCAGCAGAGCGGAGCGAGTGGAGAGGGCGGTAGGGTCACAGGAGATCATGCAAGTAGCCCAGTCCCTGACCGTGTAGGATCTTATAGGTCAGCAACGTGACCTTGAAGGTGATTCTCCATCGCACTGGCAGCCAGTGCAGTTCGCACAGCACAGGTGTGATATGGCAACAACAACTTGGCCGCAGCGTTCTGCACCAGCTGCAGGTGACAGAGATCCACCCCCGGCAACCCTAGATATAGAGCATTACAGTAGTCAAGACATGAGGAAACAAAGGCGTGAACTAATGCAGGAAGGTCATCGTGTGGAACAAGGTGTTTTATCTGGGCAATATTCCTCAGATGATAAAAGGAAGACTTGACAACGGCTGACACCTGTGTCTTCAGTGTCAGCTCGCTGTCAAGGATTACGCCCAGATTCCGCACCTGTTCAGAAGGTCTCAACTGGTTACCCCCTAACACAAGGCCCGGAGGAAAACCCAGGAGTCAACTTTTCTGCTCTGTGACCCAGGTCCACTACCAACACCTCAGTCTTGTCCGGATTCAGTCTTAACCAGTTACCACTCATCCAGTCCTGAATCTCAGTGAGGCAGTTGTTAAAGACCAATAAAGAGTCATTTTGTTCGGGTACAAAGGACACATAGAGCTGAGTATCATCTGCATAGCAGTGAAAACTCAGCCTATAGTGCCATATAATGTCCCCCAATGGCAGCATATACACTGTGAACAACTTGGGGGAAAGCACAGAACCTGCGGCACCCCACAGGACAGAGCAAAGGGAGCTGAGGAAAAAATTCCTGATACTACCCTCTGGGTTCTGCCCATGAGGAAAGACTGGAACCATCTGAGGACTGTCCCTAACAGTCCCCAGAACAGCCGGAGGCATTCTAGCAACATCCCATGGTCCACGGTGTCAAATGCTGCAGAGAGAGAGATCGAGGAGAACCAAGATCGAACGGCTCCTCTGATCTCTCACCATTAGGAGATCATTAAGTACCCGAACCAACGCCGTCTTCCTGAAACTGGACTGGAGAGGATCATAGACTTCATGGGTGGTAAGAAAGTCCTCAAGCTGCAACGCGACTACTTTCTCAATAACCTTGCCCAAGAAGGGCAGATTAGAGATCGGTCTGTAGTTAGCAAGACAGTCTGGGTCGAGGGAAGATTTCTTCAAAAGGGGTGTCACAGTAGCCTCTTTTAGAGACTCTGGAAACACCCCTTGGTCCAAAGAGCACCAGACTATCTCAGCAATGACTTGTTCGATCGCATCCATACACCCCACAAGGAGGCGTGTCAGACCAGGATCCATACTACAGTAAGTCGGTCACAAGCCCTGGGCAATCTTCATGATATCCATGATCGCTGGCTGGTCAAAATCCATCCAGACAGACCGAGGGCCTGTAACCTCGCATCGACCACCACCATGCTCATTTGAACGCATACTGTGGATCTCTGACCTGATCAAGACACCTTATCATCAAAGAACCAAGCAAACTCATCACACTTTATTTGTGAAAAAGCTCGCCAACCTCGCAGGCAGGCTGGATTGCACAACCTGTCTACGGTCCAGAAGAGCTGAGCTAGTCGATTTCTTGATGCAGCTATCTCCCTGGACAGGAACTCTGCCTTCTTACGGGAGATTTCTGATTGATAGTCCATATAATGGGCCATCAATCTAAGTCTCTCACCTTCCAGACCAGATTTCTGCCAGCAGCGTTCCAACCTTCATCCCATTTTCCTCAACTCCCTCAATGTCCCATCAAACCAAGGGGACCGAGGGCGGAGGGAGAGGGGGAGAACATGGACAGGAGCTATGGAATCCAGAGCCTTCAGCACCATATTATTATAGTGCACTACTAAGACATCTGGTTCCATGCACTCCACAGGCCAACTCGATAGGTCCAGCACCGCCATCAGATCCACAGGGGTAACTCCCCTCAAAGAGCGGTACTGGACCATCTCTAAAGGAGTTGGTCTCAAAGGGGGGGCCACAAAATTGAACCTTATGGAGTGATGGTCAGACCACCCAACTGGTTCCATCACCAGTTCCGAGATCTCCATCCCCAGGGTGAACACCAGATCCAAGGAGTGACCCTGAATATGGGTAGCAGTGGTAACAACCTGTGTAAAGCCCAACAAAATCATCAGTTGGAGGAAGTTTTGGCCAAAATGCGAGAGTTCGTCATCGACCCAGGCATTGAAGTCCCCCAGGACCAACCACCTGGAGGGCTCCAACACCAGGTCGACAATGAAGTCTGCAATTTCCTGCAGAAAAACTTTCTCATCACCAAGTGGCCGGTAGACAAGGAGGATTCTGCTCTCCACACCTGCTCCCATGATACACTCGAAGGATCTGGGGGTCACCATTGGAACCTCCACAAGGCCCAATTTCAATTTAAAACAAATAGCGACCCCCCCTTCAATCCAATCTCAGGCAATGTATCACCGAGCACCCGGCTGGAATAGCTGACTCCAATATGGGGCCAGCATTTTCATCCAGCCAGGTCTCGGTGATGCAAGCCAGGTCAGATGACTCAACAAGATCAGCAATAATTGCTGTCTTGTTCTTTATAGACCTGGCATTGCATAACACCACCCAGATTGGATGAGAGGCCTTGGAGGAGTGGGCCACTTGCCCACTGTCAGTGGAACCCTTGGGTATGGGAACCAGGCATCACAAACCCCTGTCCTGGACCCATTTCACCCCAGGGTGTCTCCCAGACCTCACCACCCTTATTCGTCCACTCTGCTCCTCCACCCCAGGCGAGGAATCCCCCTCCATCTCCTCCTCCTCGTGCAATCCCCAAGGCATGGCAATGACTATATACCTTGGGTCACAATGGGGGACAGTCAAAGGGGTGCAGGTCCCCCAGCCTAGAGGGGGAGTAGCGCCTGTCCACAGAAGCTCAGTCCTAACACATGCAGCCCAATATTTAAAAACAACAGTACTGTTTTTAAATTAAATTAAACCAAAAAGCTCCCCCCCCACCTCTCACATGACAAGGGAAAGCACTTAACAAATCATAAACATGAAATTGGTAAAGAAATACTAAAATAATAAATGTCCAGGCTCAAAGTACTAGGCACACTCTCACTGTGCCTGGACCTAGAGAGGCACTCTCAATGCCTTACAGTTTTAAATATAAACACAAAAAATATCTAACCATAATTTATGAAAGAGATCCAAGTAAGAAGTCCACCCGATAAAAGAAATAGTATATGTCCAAATTTAAGTACTAGGCACACTCTCACTGTGCCCGGCCTGACAAGGCACTCTCAGTGCTACAGTTTTAAATAGAATGCAAAAAACACCTGACCGTAGTTTGTGAAGAAAGATCCAAATAAAGAGAATCCACCTCAAAGATCTGGTAGCTCTCTGGGCCAGGAAAAGGCCTCGATAAATCCCTCTAGGCAGACAAATTCAGATCCACGGCTATTGCTAACAGTTCTCCCCCTGGGAACACTTTCCAGTGATCCCTGGGGAGAAATCCTAAGGGACGCTGGGCTATACCGCCAGTTTCTTGGCGGAATAAGACCAGGACCCCCACACAGCTGCACACCACAAACAGTCCACCCCCGGGATCAAGGCCTACCCTCCAGTACCAAGTATAGAGCTATGTCCCAAAATTGCTGCAGTTTTGTATTTAAGCAGAAACTCGAACCGTCACCCAGAAGACTCACAGAATTAAATCCACAATCCAGCAATGAAATCCTATCGAACATAAGAATCCGAGTCATCCATACCAAAGGTGGTGGTTGTTCACAATATCCGTGTCAGTATTTTCGCAACCACTCTCAAGGAACCGGACGACACCCTATGCAGTCCATTCAGTCTCAAACAAGCAACAGCTTATCTCCGCAAGAATTTCTTGAAGAAGAGGCAACGACCAGATTTGACCATCTGCCAAAAAGCGGTAACGGGTCAGCACAACACAAGCCAACCTCAGTAAGGCTTAAAGACGGTATGAAGCAGATACCACAGCTCCACGACTCCACTCGAGCATGTAATATGCCTGACTGCTGCAGTTTTGCTCCCAATCCCCCCGATCTTGATCTCCTGATCTCCAGCAAGTAAACAGAGAAACAGGCAGGCAGGAAACTCTCCACCAAAATATACAGAGGTAGAGGAAAAAACAAAATATAGACCTAAAATAAATTTAACTAAAAACTGTATAAACACATAAAATAAATCAAAATTAGATAAAAAATGCTCAGGCTATACTAGCAGCTCGCCCAGCATAGCGGCCATCTTGGGTCAGTCTCTGTGCTTCATAAGAAGTAACAACATTTATAACTCTAAACTTCACTTCTTCACAGATGACAGTGTTGTACACCTAAAACCCCTCCTTGACTGACATAGATATAGAGTTGCAGACAGATTTTAACCAGCTGCAACTTAGCATCCTAAGCTCCAAGTTATTAGTGAATGGCAAGAAAACCAAGGCAATGTACTCCTCCTCCCTCCTCCCCCATCCCTCATCATTCCTTCGTAAACAAGCTGCACCTATACCTATCACAACCCTTCTAGGAGACTCACTTGAGTTCGTGGAAAAATTTAAACACTTAGGAATTTGGCTGGACAGCAAATTGTCATTTATCTTACACATTGACGCTCTCTCTAAAAAACTAAAAATGAGATTGAGTTTCTTCTATAGGAATAAATGCTTATTCCCAGCAGATATTAGGAGAAAATTAGTTCAAGCCACTTTCCTTTTACTAATAGACTATGCAGACATTCTTTATAATAGCAGCTCAGCATGTAATTTACACAAGTTGGACATCCTCTATCACTGTGCTCTGCACTTTATAACCAATGCACCCTATAGAACACACCATTGCAACCTAGACTCGGCAGTGGGCTGGACATCCCTTGCCACAAGAAGGATGCTCCACATTAGCATCTAGGCTCTGAAAATCCTGTTAAATAAACTACCACCATACATAACTTCATTTATTCACAGCTTGTGCAGCTGTTTTTCCTTAAGGAAAAACACCTTTATCCTGCTAGACGTGCCCAAATTTGGCACACTCCATGGCAGAGCAGCAGTCAGTTATTCCATCCTGACCACCTGGAATAAAATACAATCCTCACTTAAGCTTGTAGAACTATTCTCTAGTAACATCTTCAAATCCTTGGCCAATAAGGTGCTTAAGGAAACCTGCTGCTGCCATAATGGCTAACACCTATTCCTCCTCAACGAAGCTAATCTAACAAGCACACCCCCCCAAATTATCCCTCCACTCCTACCTGACCTTTAGCACGTATTGTATCTCTATTTGTATAGATATAGTATATTCCTGTCCTCAGTGTCTTAAATGATGCCTCCCTTCTTCTTTCTGGTTGAATTCTGATCCACTGTTGCTTATATCTTTTTATTGCTTAGAACTGTATTGTGCCTATGTTTGCATCTTTGTGCTGTATTGTATCTGCTGTTTTACAGAGTCCTATCAGGACCTCCTTGTAAATGAGCATGCTCAGTGGAGTTTTCCTGCAAATAAACTTGAACTTGAACTGTCCACAGAATGAATGACTTCATATTCATGTTTAAAAATTATCTTTCAGGGGCCCCCCAATGACCCCATGGAAGGGCTACATGATTCTGTGCCTGTCAGCTGGGTTCTGACTTTAACTTGTGACATCAGGATCAGGTGGCCAGAGTACTGGGGTAGTGCTGCCATGTGGAAGATCTCTCACTCAGGGGTGGGAAATATTCTGGCTATGACATCATAGCGACCCTTGCTTGTCTCCCCGCAGGATGCTGCTACATGCATCTCAAGGGATCTTCATGCGGACACACGCTGTGTGCCGGGAAAAAGGAGACAAGGGTGAAAAATTGAATGTGCACTGGTTATCATTAATGATGATATAAAATGGTGAGAGGGTGGCATATGGGTCTGGGGGTAATGGGTGGATGCAGAAACAGCCATGTGTCTGCAACGGCTGGCCACAAAGCCGTATGAAAAAAAGGAGTTTTCAATGTTTTACTAAAGTCACTTACTAAACATAACCTAGCAAATACATTTCTGAAAAAGTACACTAACTGTTGAAATAATTACACAGGGAATCAGGCACATTCATTTGAAAGAGATCTGTTAGGGGTGCTGCCAATGCAGAGCTCGAAGTACGCTGAGGTTGATCCCATCTGGCCCAAACAGATTGTTAACTTTTAAATTCTGCAACCCATTGAGCACCCTATTCATGGATATATTGCCTAGCTCCATTTTCTGTCACTCATGCCTCTCAAATTTAACCCTACTGTGAGATATTGGACCTGAAGTATTCATTTAGAACATTTGCTTTCCCCACATCGCATTCTACACTCTCCCTGTTTTTCGTTATTCAGTAAATGCTGTCCTTTTTTTTTATTTATAGTTTATAGGATTTTTTTCCCGTTTTTGGTCCCATCCCCATGCCTTGGCCACGCAGCATGTGGAGGTATGTGTGAGCCATGGTACTGAGGCACCCTCCCTCTATTTCGCCACCCACCCGCCTGCACTGCCCTCGGACCTCCATCTGGAGGCAGTGGAACTACTGTGGGTGATGGGTGTCCTACCCAGAACAGGAGAGCTGCCTTTCAGCTGCTCAGTCCTGCTCCATCCTCCCCCACCCAGCTGGCACCCAATGACCCTGGCTCATTCCCTTAACCCGAGTCACGGTGTGACATGAAGTAAGGCATACAGCACCTCAAAGCTCAGCACCACCTGGCCGGTGCTATAAATGCTGTCCTTTAACTGTGTGTCTTATTAAGAATACCTAAAGAATGTCTTATCATTTTCCTTAACACCCTCCATTATTTTTAATTCAGTGTTTCCTTTTTGCCTTCCTAATGGTCACTTTTCTCTAGTTTTCTTTATACAGCACACTCCTGTCCATTTCATTGTTCTCCCCTGTAAGTCCTAAAAGCCCTCTCTTTTCCATGAAGGCTTCCCTCACCTGATCACCAAACCAAATTGTCTTCCTGTGCTTGTTTGGCTTTCTTATGTATCCAATGCATTCCTGGGAAGTCTCCTGTTGCATAGATTTTACAACTGCCCATTAATTTTTACCCCTTTATCTCAACTACATATTGAAGTCTGTCAAATATTTATTTTATTCTAGCAAAGTCCATTTTTGTGAAGTCAGAGAGCATGACTCTGGAGTCAAACAGCAGCTTTCTACTTCTGCCCCCCCACCCCAAACATATAATGAAGCTTACCTGGCACTAACTAATTTGAGCGGTAGCTTTGATTTGTCATATCAGAACACTAAAGTATACTAAAACACAGTTAAAAACATCCCTATTGTACTCTATGGAAAGTGTCCTTGTGCTCTACATTTTCTGACATCATAAAACGTGCTAGAGCGGGCTCGTGTCTCACAATAGGAAAGTGGAAGCATTTTGGTTGTGGGCTCCACAGAGCAAAATACGATCCCTTCCCTCCATGAATACCGGCACAAATAAATAAAATTTTATACTGCAGTCCACTTGGGGCCAGGTAAGCTTCAGTATACAGTATGTTTTTGGAGAGGGGGCAGAAGTACAGAAGTAAGAACCTGCTCTTACAGATGTCCTGCCAGTAAAAAATTAAATTACACAGAATGGAGGTCACTATGACCTATGGAATCCTCAACCTTGAGGTCACTGATATTGTATAGTGTACATAACAAGATATAAGATGTTATCACTCTTGTTGCCACTTTCACCCACTGGCTGAAAAAGTGGTTCTGCATAATGTGGAATACCAGTGCCGGTGGAATTTGTGCAGAATGGCAATTCTGCTTCCAGAATGCTTTTCAGAATTTCTTTGTAATATTCCATAGCCACGTAAATCATGTAATATGTTTTTGAAGATTGTGGATTATGCGGAATTTTTTAATTTTTTGCAGAATTGTGTTCTATTGAAATTCAAACATTCTGCATAACACTGTTGCAAAGTCTCCAAAAACATTTAACTTCTTTGACTCCTGGCCTCTTGTATTTCCTAGTCTATCAGGAAAGTTAAAATCTCCCATGAGTATAAAAACTGGCCTGGTCTGCTACTTCCTAAATTATTAATTTCTTAAGTATTATTTCATTATTAGCTTTTATAAATTGCAGTTTGACAGTTAATTTGTTAAATAATGTAGTTTAGAAATATGAGTGATACAGCTGAACTATGAGTTAGTTCTGTAATGTTTTTAAGAATACAGGTAAACGGAAAGCAGATTTCTAAATCCCCAGGAAGAACAAAGTATCTGTTGCACTTAAGGTCACTGAAGAAACAGTTGATGCACTTAAAATCCAGTAGTGTTATACTGCACTGGTGCAGCTCCATCATGGAGAGACTGGGTAAGAAAACAACAAAAAGTGCACACAGGCTACGGTAAATGTGAAAATAAGCAAAGCTTGTAAATCACTGGATGCCAAAATATAATAGCAGACACTAAGCAGCATAGCATCTGCTTTGATACTGTGAAATCTAATGAATTAATTGTCTCTTATTGTCATGTCTAACATCTGTGAGCTCCTACTTTTGGTTAAGGCTGTGCAAATACCTTATTCTAAATATTCAGCTGAATATTTAGTATTCTGGTCCAGGTATTCTGTATTAAGGCAGAAAAAGTGTTATTTTTAAGAATGGTTGTAAAAGCCCTTAAATGATATGGTTAAACCCTCTTTGGATGTGATGTTCCATAAACAAATGACACCTCAACAGCCCACACAGAGTTATGGCGTGCTGGAGAAATTTTTCTTTCAGACATAATGCCAGTATGCCATCACCAGATAAAACATAAGAAGCGTGCCTGGCATGACAAGCTGCAGAAATTTTTCTTTCAGGCATAATGTCAGTATGCCATCACCTAATAAAATATGAGAAGCCTGCCTGACATGGTGAGCTGGAGCAATGTTTTCTTTCAGGCATAATGTCAGTATGCCATCACCTAATAAAATATGAGAAGCAAGCCTGACATGGTGAGCTGGAGCAATGTTTTCTTTCAGGCATAATGTCAGTATGCCATCACCTAATAAAATATGAGAAGCCTGCCTGGCATGGTGAGCTGTAGAAACTTTTCTTTCTGGCATGTTGCCACCACCAGATTAAATACACAAACCATGCCTCACATGGTGAGCAGGAGAAATTTTCCTTTCGGACATAATGCCACCGCCAGATTAAATACATCAAGCATGTTTGGCATGGTGAGAAGCAGAAATTGTTCTTTCAAGTAGGAGAGTTGTAATCGGGGTGTGTGGCTTAGGCAGAAGTAAACCAGGTGTCTGTATTTAGGCAAAAGTAAACCAGGTGTCTGCATTTAAACTTCCCTCGTTAGCTTTTGGCAGAGAGCAGCAAGAAGAAGGAGGCATGCTGGCTTTTTAGCAGAGAGTCTGTCTGTGGAGGAGGAACAGTGGCAGAACAACCAGATCAAATTCAGCAGTCCTACAGGAGGAGGAGGAGGGACAAGAAAAAGAGGAAGAATAGAAGAGGAAGATGAAGTGGATGAAGAAGACAAGAGAGGGAGCAACCACCAGTGGCAACCAAGGGGACAGATATTTTACAGGAAGAGAGTGAGATACAGGCCCAGAGGATGAAGGATATATTGAGATCTACCAGTTCAGTGGTAAATATATCCTCCTATGTCCTCAATGAAGTGGAATTAATTATTTTGCAAAAGGGCTTATCATTTGTACCCACAAACAGTATTTCCAAATTCACTTGTATTATACTGTAGACCTGTACAAATTTAGGAGAAAATTGAGCCTGTTACATTTTTTCAACAAACCAGTGTCTATTTAAACAGACTTGACCCCTGTCAGTTGGGTTACTCAGGTTGAAATCACGAGTTTAAAAAAAGTCTACGTTTAGTCCCCAGCTCCCAATCAGTGGCCATATTTGAGACTTTGTGTGAAAAGGAGATTATCTCCTTGCAAGTCAAACTACAAATGGGTTTATTAATATATGTAGACAGGAAAGGGAGGCTTTGAGGTCCCTAGGGTGTAACGAAACCACTACAATCAAACTGGCAGACGGGGTGGGGGACTCAATGGTGATATTAGATGGAGTTATATACGAGAGTGAGGTAATATGCCAATTGAGTAATACTCAGGTATATAAGAAACTGCAGAGTAACCCAACTAGAAATTTTAAAGTCTGAGTTGATGAGATGTTAACACAAGCTTGTAATGATGGGATCATAAATGCTGAATCTAGAAAACAGCTTACCGCAGTAGACCCTGTGCTTGCCAGATACTAAAAATCCATAAAACACTGAATACTCCACCAGGACATCCCTTAGTGCCAAGCATAGACTCCATCACAGAACCCCTCTCATGCTTTGTAGATCACTATACAAAACTCCTGGTATCAAAACTCCCTTCATATATATATATATATTTATATGGGATTCAGCTGATATTCTAGCCCATTTGGAGAATCTGAGCAACAAGGAGTCTTGGCTCTTGGTCACTCTGGATGTGAAGGCACTATATACAAACATTCCATACCAGGGTAGCCTTATGCAGGTGCATGATTTGTCAGGCCCATGTACTGACTTTCTAATTCATTGTACAGAAATGGTTCTAACATGCAATCACTTTCTATTTTATGGTAAACATTACTTACAGATCAGTGGAATGGCAATGGGGGCATCAAATGTATAGACGTTTCATAGATGCTCTAGTTTTTGTTTGGAGAGGTAATGAACTAGAGTTACAGGAAGTTGTAAAACATCTCCATGAATCCTAAGATTCTTATTGAAATATGACATGAGGTCCAGTTCCTTTCTGGATTTATTGCTTTTCAAACATGAGGGGAGAATCATGTCTGATCTATAAAGAAAACTGATAGACACAAACTCAGTACTTTTGGCAAATAGTTGTCAACCCCCTCATCTAGTGAAAAAGAATCCCATGGGGTCAGTTCCTGCATCTCATACTAAAATGTTCCACTCAGGAGTTGTATCAGGAACGAGTCAGGGAAATGAAGGTTTGGTTCTGTGATGGGGCTAGTACAGGGACAATGTGAGGAATGAACGTAACTGGGCATCTGAAAAAGATAGGAATGATGATCTTTTCACCCCCAGGGGATGACAGGAAAATGAACAAGATTAAACGGTTAAATGTATTTCTTCCTGCACACCAGAGGCTAATGGTATCAGATAGATCTTACTGAAACACTGGCAGATTGTAGAAATGACCCAGTCATAGGTAGAGTCACAAATGGACCGCCTCAGTTCATGTACAGACGTGCACAGGACCAAGGTAACATTTTGGTACATTAACTACAACCCTATAAAAACAATTAAAACAACAGTTTGCGTGGGGGGATTGCACCCAGGGGCTGTGCCCCATGTGGACAATGTAAATTTGACAAACAGATCAGTAAAATAAAGGATCACGTGAGAGGAAGGATTTATCCAAATTTGTGACCTGGTCACTTGCAACACTCTAAATGTCATTTATATGGCACACTATTTGTGTGGCTCATTTTATGAGGGCAAAACAAATAGGACATGCAAGACTAGTGTGGGAGAACATGTAGGAGGCATTGAGAATAAATTATAAAATAATATATTGGCAGCTCACATTAAGTTCATGAGACGACAAGGGGAACACTTTTGTTTTTTTTATGGGTATCAAACTGGTACGTTTGGGATCCAGGAGAGGGGATATCGAGAATCTCACACAAACGTGAAGCATTCTGGATGTATACTCTTGGAGCCCTCTGATCACCAGGACATAACATCAGACTGAAGATTTCCCCACATTTGCGAATTTGCACCTTATGGGAATCTGCATTACCAACTAGCAATAGTCCATTAACATGTTATATTTTGATGTATCTATGTCTTATTTTATGAATTCTAATAATACGGTATCTGTGGTAGGAAGTCTCTTTTTTGTTAATATTTGTTTGGGTGTGACATGGTTGATGTTTAGATAGATGGCATATGTAATAGGTAGTGTATCTGTTAATTGATATAATATTAATGGGCACTTTGTAATGATGTCATCACACTGACACTTTTTCAACACAGAGGTAGCAATGGTTCATTAGCCCTTGGTAAAGCTCCATGAAAGGGAGTGAAACGCTCTTGGGCTTTTTTCTGCAGGGGTGGTACTAAGCTTTTTATATATGCTTTATGTGTAGATATATTAAGTAAATAAATTTTGATACTTTCTCTGCACATTTGTGCTGCTTTGCACTCTGTTTTGACCCAATATTGGGGCGTGTTGCGAGGCTTCTTTGTTTTGAATAAACAGTGGAAGTGTGCATGCATGGTGAGATGTGGGGGGGGGCAGGTGACACCCACTTTAATCTTGCAAGTAACTGAGCCCGGAATCAGATCACACACACACACGCCAAAACCTTACTTTTGCTTCACAAGAAAATCACACTGAATTTGTGTGGAAGTGAAAGCAGTGGGGGTGGGGAAAGTCAGTAAACAATCCCGTTTGTTGCCAAGCCCAGAAACAGTTCCCCAATCAATGTAGACTAGACACTAGACAGAAGAGTTAAGCCTGATTTTCCTGACCAGAAAGCAACCAGTCCCTACAAAAATAACTGCACTTCAGCAAAAAATAAATCATACTAGAGCTGTGTTACTGAAAGCACTCAGGGGAGGCTTGTCAGCAGACAGATACGCACACACTCTCCTCTCCTGCTAGTCATTGCATCTGAGCCCAGTTACAGGAACAAAACCACAAACATTCAGTCAGAAAAGAAAAACCTCACTTTCTGATGCTGATCAGATTGTAATACTAACCCAAAAAAAAACAGTTTTGCTAACAAAAAACTTCTTTTTTGACAAGATAAAGGTCTCAGAAAGCCACTGCAGACTACAGTTATCTCTCAGATGACTGTCTCCTGTCCTCTATCAACTCACAGCGAGATCACATGATGTGCGTCGCTGTTTCTTCAGCTCTCAGCGACGCACATCATGTGATCTCCTCACTGTGAGTTGATAGAGGACAGGAGACGGTCATCTGACCATTGTTCTGCTATGATGTTGCTGATCAAGTCAGTTTGATTAGCAACTGCTGAAACACACTTGAATCTGGCCCTTGTCAAGAGGATTAACCTGCATCTACATGCATGATGGTAAACTTTCAGGCCCAGAATATTTCTTACTTGTCAAGAGATATAGGGATTGTGGAGAAAGGGCTACTATTTATGGGCCTTCTGTAGCCCAGAGAGGTAATCTGTCCATTAAGAAAGAACAGAAATACTCCTGAATTATGTTCACTGCACCATACTCCTTAGGAGTGTTATGCAGGGGAAGGACAGGTGCCTATCGTGGGCGAGGTAGAACAGATCACACAAACAACAATATTCAATGTACAACACACCAAGCAGATGTGTCTAGATTTATTAAAAACAAAATAAAAAAAACACATTAATAAAAACAAATAAACCAAGAACAGTAGTTCCAAAACAATTACTTTTTCATTACAGAAAATAAAAGTAACACAAGAACGTACAGCTTAGGGAGTAAAACAGCTAACTCCCAAACATTGGTCTGTGCCTGACCTCCCTCACAGAGATCTAACTCTGGGAGACCTTACCAGGTTCAGTCCCTAACTGCATCTGCCTTAGATATCTCTGGACTAGCCTTTTATAGCCAGCTTACTCCTCCCATAATCTAAGTCCCACTGTCAATAAACATTTATTCACATGAAACACTCATTTATTCTTAACAGTTTTGTGGTAGTTGAAACCCCCCCTCCATGTGAATAGTGCTTAGCTGAACCTGATGTATTCTTCTTCTCTCCTACATCTGTTCCAAAGACTGTTGCACAACAGCACTTTACTCCTTCATTTTATGTCTTCCTGTCTCTTTCAAATCCCCCCTTCCCTTTTCTGTGTAAAATAGTCAGAAAATGCTGCAGTCAGACTGGCCATCTGATGCTGTGTATTACAATTTAAACTATTTTTTCATCCCCTTCCTATTTCTGCTCTTCTACGTCATGGTCCAGTTAAATATAAGCACTTTTTTCCATGTATTGCCTTAAATGTGCAGAAATGGTCTAAATAGTACTGTAGACTTAAATAATGAAAGTAACTAAAGGTCTGTAAACAGACTTGGTAGGCAAAGGTTTTTTTTCACAATGTAAAAAGCAAGCTGGGATTGACAGTCAAATTTAAGAAATTACCAATGCCAGTTTAAATGTTTTTCTTTAGTATATGTACAGGTGCTGATTGGAATATCCTGTTCTTGAAAAGGTTAAACAGTTAGCAAATTAACTAAAATACAGGATAATAGAGAAGAACTAAAATGTGGTCTACCTACACAACTCCCAGGAGTATCACGTCTCCAATCAGTGCTGGTGTCCTTGCAAGGTGCTGTCTCCTATAGTAAGTCAGCAGCACCTTTCTCCTTTCTTTTATATGCTGCAGCTCCTAGGTTACCTTTAGAAAAGGGGAGGAGTTGTCTATAATGCAGCCCACTCTGCAAGAAATGTGCAATCATATCCGATAGAGCATTAGGGTGTTTATGTTGATGTCATAATAATGGATTATTTGTTATGCCTTTCATTTATGTGTATTCTATATAATTGATTGTACAAAGAAATAAGAAGATTTCCTGTAAATAGCTTAATAATTAGGTGGGGCTTTGAGCTAAGGGGTGGAGCTCCACTCTTTAAAAGAAGCCAGCCTAGATCCTCAGGTTAGATGCTGTTAAGGAGAGTTCATGTGAGGACCTTCTGCTCTCTGTTATACTGCACAAGATTATGTTTCACTGCTAGACTCTTGGCAGGGAAGCTGTGCTGTTTTCAAGTTTTATTTTGTTTGTTTATTATCGTAAGTTCGCTGCTGTAAGCTGTTATTTTTTTGGATTTAATTTTTTTTTTGTTTGTTTAATAAAAATCATACCATTTAGGTATGTTGTCCCAAATTTGTTGATTCCTGTGTGACTTGATTTGTTCAACCCACGACATTTGGTACCAGAAGTGGGGTTGATTGGAGATCCATAAGGAATAGGTGGACTCCAGTAAAGATACTGCACATAGTATCCAGGTCACAAGTGGTTTTCAACAGGTACATGGCACATAAACCCGAGGAAGCTGGTGCCTTATCAGGGGTTTTGACCAGAACCCAAGTGGCTGCTGTTGGTGAACCACTTCTTGAAGAATTACCTGCTACCACACGTCCTAAAGTTAAACAAGGCATACAGAAGATGGAAGAGGCGGGTGTGAAGAGATCAGAAGAAGAACAGCTGGACCCCCCCCAAAGACCTCAGGGATTTACTCCGCTGGTTAGCTATACATCAGATACAGATGGAACGCCAGCGAGAGGTAGATCTGAGGGAAAGAGAGGAAGAAAGAAGGTGACAAGACCAGAGGTGGGCTGACACAATACAGGCCTTACAACTTATTGGGGCTGGTCAAGGGGCGGCCCATACAAATCCCAGAGACATAAAATTAACGAAAATGACTCCCTCTGATGATACAGAGGCATATCTTACAACATTTGAACGTGTAGCACAGGCTTGTAATTGGCCTGCTACCCAATGGGTGGTAAGACGTGCCCCATATCTATCTGGCAAAGCTCAATTGGCATACACCTGTATGGATATACAGATTGCTAATGATTATGCCTCTGTAAAGAAGGAGATACTAAAAGATATGACATTAACACAGAAACATATAGACAAAGGTTTCGATCTTTAAAGCATTTACCCCATGTACCACCTCGGGAGACCTATACCAGATTGAATGACTTGTGTCACAAATGGCTACAACCTGAGGGAAAAAACGGTACCAGCCATCATTGAGCAGTTTGTGTTGGAGCAATTTGTACAGATTATGCCTGCAGATGTCCAATTATGGGTAAGGGAACACCATCCTGATAATGCTGAAGCTGCAATTACCCTAGCCGAGGATTTCTTAACTGCACGACAACCGGTACAAAAAGGGTACAGGAGAACAGAAAATGTCATTCCTACTACAACACCCACAACTACTATGGTAAGACCCATTGTTTCATCAGTTGGGACAGGGTTTGCTAAGACTAGAGGGGACGGTCGGGAGATGGCATCAAAAAAAAACCTAAATCCACCATAGAATGCCATTATTGCCATGGACTGGGACACATAGCCCGTTTCTGCCCAAAGAAAAAGTCTGCATACCTAGCTTCTATGAACTTGGGGAACTTTTTCATAAAGACTATGGTAAATGGAACTCAAGTAGAAGGGCTAGTGGACTCAGGGAGCCGACAAAGCTTAATCCGGGCTGACCTACTAGATAACAAGTTATTAAGTACTAAACCCACTGGTGTAATTTGTCTCCATGGTGATGTGCATCAGTACTCAACTGCACAGACACAAGTATGTATAAATGGACAGACATGTGATATGACATTAGGAGTTGTACCCACTTTACCTGTGCCTTTGATCATTGGTCAAGACTTTCCAGCCTTTAATGACCTTTTAACCTCATGTGACACTGCCTTATCAGCTGTAACCATGAGGGCTCAGTCACAACTGATACAACAGGACCCTATATTTTCTTTTGATGATTCTTTGTTTGAAGAGGGTAAAGGGCCAAGAAAAACAAAGGCCGAAAAGAAATTATTACAGAAAGACTGGAAACAAAAACAAAATGGGACTGGTGATGTCATGCCTAAATATCATATTGTAGATATTAAAGCTGAACAGCAAAATGACAATACACTTAACCCTTTCTTTTCACAGCTTAACAAACAAGTACCTTTGGGTTCACCATATGTTGCACAACAGAATGGAATTCTATATAGAATATGTATAAATCCTAAAACACAAGAACAGATAGAACAAATGCTGGTACCACAGAAATTTTAAAAAGATCTTCTATTTTTAGCACACGATATCCCTAGTGCTGGACATGCAGGATGAGACTGAAATTCTGCTAGACTATTGCAATGATTCTTCTGGCCTGGTCTACAGGAGGATGTTGCTGAGTATTGCAGATGTTGTCCCTCCTGTCAAGCAAATCAGCCAGATAACTCACAGGACAAAGTACCCTTAATGCTAACCCTAGTTGTAGCTCAACCTTTGAAAGAATAGCTATGGATGTGGTAGGACCATTAGTAAAAAGCAGTAAGGGTAATAGATTCATACTTGTCCTTTGTGATTATGCAACCAAATACCCTGAATCTTTTCCCTTGAACAGTTACAGCCCCAAAAATAGCAGAAAAAGTAGTAGAATTCTGCAGTCGTATGGGTATTCCTAAAGAAATCCTGACTGATCGTGGTACAAATTTTAATGCTGCACTACTCACTGAATTGTACAAAGCTTTAGGAATTACTACATTATGAACCACCCCCTTACCATCCACAAACCGATGGTCTTACAGAAAGATTTAATCAGACATTAAAACGTATGATTAGGAAATTTGTGGACGAAGAAGGTAAAAAGTGGGATCAATATCTTCCCCTATTCCTGTTTGCATACCGAGAGGTCCCACAAGCCTCAACAGGATTTTCACCATTCAGTTTGCTGTATGGAAGAAACCCCCGGGGACCTCTTGACATAGTTAAAGAAACTTGGGAGAGAGAGAGACTACAGTGAAATATACCAATATCCTAGACTATTTGGTTAATCTTAGAAAACGACTAGTGCAGTACACAAAAAAGGCACATGAACAAAATATGGTAGCCCAAACTAAGCAGAAATGCTATTATGATAGTAAAACTCAGGAAAAACAATTTCATCCAGGGGAAAAGGTACTGTTATTATTGCCATCCAATGACAATAAGCTTTTAATGAAATGGCAGGGACCTTACTCCATTGTTTCCCAGACTGGTCCTGTCACTTACCAAGTTGAGATACCCGGGAGACGAAAGTGTACACCCATTTATCATGCAAATCTCTTAAAGAAATGGCATGAGAGACCTACTTCTGATGTTAAAGCTGACCTTTATGTTATGCCCAGTAGTTCAGACACTGAATTAGATTCTGCTTATAAAAGGCTTGAATCAGAGGAAACTATTAGAGATGTACATATTAACTCAAATTTAACCAGTCAGCAACATGCAGAATTGGAAAATATACTACTGCATTATACAAAAGTTTTCACGACTATCCCAGGTAAAGCCATTGATGTAGTACATATGATTAAAACTGATTCTGTCCCAATAAGGCAAAGGCATATCAATTGCCAGAAAAGTAGGTCTGAGGTTGTACAGGAAATTGAGAAATTGCAGATTAAATATTATTGAACCTTCTAGAAGTCCATGGTCATCCCCTATGGTAATTGTACCTAAAGCGGAAGGGGTATCCGTTTATGTCTCAATTTCAATAAACTCAATCAAGTATCTCAGTTTGATAGCTATCCAATTCCTAGAGTGGATGATATACTAGATCACATTGGACAGGCAAAATACTTCTCACTTGATCTCCAAAGGGCTACTGGCAGATCCTTTGGAAGAACAGTCTAAAAAGAAAAACAGCTTTTAGCACTCTTAAGGGTTATACCAGTTTGCTTATATGCCATTTGGCTTACATGAGGCCCCTGCCACCTTCCAAAGATATATGGATAAATTGTTGAATGATCACTCTTCCTATTGTTCTGCTTATTTGGATGATGTGGTGATTTTCAGTTCAGACTAGTCAACACATCTTACCCATTTGTCTAATGTTTTATATACCATTGAAAAGCTGGTTTAACTATTAATCCTTCCAAGTGTACCCTAGCCATGAATGAGACAAGATATTTGGGCTTCGTTTTGGGTAATGGAATAGTACATCCAGAAATAGAGACGGTGGAGGCAGTAGCCCAATGTGCAGTCCCAGAAACAAAAAAACAAGTGAGATCTTTTTTGGGTTTAGCTAGTTATTATAGACGCTTTATTCCTGATTTCACCACAATTGCAACCCCATTGACTGACTTGACTAAGAAACAAGTCCCAAATAAAATCCTGTGGTCACCTGCTTGTGATTTAGCTTTTAGGACAATAAAAGCTATACTGTGTTCAGCACCAGTGTTGCAATCTCCAGATTTTAATAAACCTTCTGAATTACCAACAGATGCTTCAGAAACTGGTCTTGGTGCTGTATTGTGTCAAAATATCAATGGAGAAGAGCACCCCATCTTATTCATCAGCTGGAAACTATATCCCAGAGAACAGAAGTATGCTACAATAGAAAAGGAATGTTTAGCAATTAAATGGGCTATAGAGACATTGAAATTCTATCTATGGGGGTCTCATTTTACTTTAATTACGGATCACAACCCTTTATGCTGGCTTAACCAGATGAAGGATAAAAATGCACGCATTCTCCGTTGGTACTTGGCTCTACAGCCCTATCATTTTGAGATTAAGCATAGACCAGGCAGCAAACATAAACATGATTTCCTTTCTAGATATGGTGTAAGAAATTTAATCTAGAATGGGATACAGTATCCTATTTCAACCCCAGGGCAAAGTACGATGTATGACAATGAATGATGTTAATTGTATTTATTGCTTTTGTTTATAGGGTGCCCTGGGTGGGACTTCTGTGAGGGTGGGTGGAAGTCCCATCCCATTCCCCTGGGTTTATGTTGTGGAAAAGGGAATGTGGTCTTCAAACCAAATTATTGGTTTGTTCTTAAAGAGGGGGAAATGTGGTAGTTGAACCCCCCCATGTGAATAGTGCTTAGCTGAACCTGACGTTTTCTTCTTCTCTCCTACACCTGTTCCAAAGACTGTTGCACAACAGCACTTTACTCCTTCATTTTATGTCTTCCTGTCTCTTTCAAATCCCCCCCCCTTTTCTGTGTAAAACAGTCAGAATATGCTGCAGTCAGACTGGCCATCTGACGCTGTGTATTACAATTTAAACTATTTTTTCATCCCCTTCCTATTTCTGCTTTTCTACGTTATGGTCCAGTTAAATATAAGCACTTTTTCCATGTATTGCCCTTAAATGTGCAGAAATGGTCTAAATGAACTGCACAGACTTAAAGAATGAAAGTAACTAAAAGTCTGTAAACAGACTTGGTAGGCAAAGGTTTTTTTTTCACAATGTAAAAAGCAAGCTGGGATTGACAGTCAAACTTAAGAAATTACCAATGCCAGTTTAAATGTTTTTCTTTAGGATATGTACAGGTGCAGATTGGAATATCCTGTTCTTGAAAAGGTTAAACAGTTAGCAAATTTACTAAAATACAGGATAATAGAGAAGACCTAAAATGTGGTCTACCTACACAACTCCCAGGAGTATCATGTCTCCAATCAGTGCTGGTGTCCTTGCAAGGTGCTGTCTCCTATAGGAAGTCAGCAGCACCTTTCTCCCTTCTTTTATATGCTGCAGCTCCTAGGTTACCTTTAGAAAAGGGGAGGAGTTGTCTATAATGCAGCTCACTCTGCAAGAAATGTGCAATCATATCTGATAGAGCATTAGGGTGTTTATGTTGATGTCATAATAATGGATTATTTGTTATGCCTTTCATTTATGTGTATTCTATATAATTGATTGTACAAAGAAATAAGAAGATTTCCTGTAAATAGCTTAATAATTAGGTGGGGCTTTGAGCTAAGGGGTGGAGCTCCACTCTTTAAAAGAAGCCAGCCTAGATCCTCAGGTTAGATGCTGTTAGGAGAGTTCATGTGAGGACCTCCCTCTTCTCTGTTATACTGCACAAGATTATGTTCCACTGCTAGGCTCTTGGCAGGGAAGCTGTGCTGTTTTCAAGTTTTATTTTGTTTGTTTATTATCGTAACTTCGCTGCTGTAAGCTGTTATTTTTTTTTTTGGATTTAATTTTTTTTTGTTTGTTTAATAAAAATCATACCATTTAGGTATGTTGTACCAAATTTGTTGATTCCTGTGTGACCTGATTTGTTCAACCCATGACAAGTTTCACTATTAGATTCCACAATAAGCAAGAAGCATATTAATATTCAGCAGCGCTGGGGTTGAACTGCAAGAAAGCCCATGCTTTCACAGCCCATTTCCTTTATTAAGACAAAAGGGGCTATATTAGACCTATATTCTGCCCCTAAGTTGGGTGATAGACATCCTGGGTGTCAATAAATATAAGAAAGGTGCCACTGTCTCCTTATAGGAGCCCAAGAGCACCCAGCAAAGAAAAGGATTCTGACTAGAGAGCTGTGCTACAGAGCTGCCACTCTGAAGGGTTCTCCATTTCAACAAGAAAGAGAATAAACATTGCCTGAAGGGTAAATATTCATAACCTGTATTAAAAGACATACATGCCAGGAATAAGGGACATTAAAACCACCTTTGGTCAGGGCTGTCAGCAACTGATTGCATTCTTATGCTAAGTCCTACGCCTAAATAGCAGACAGTATTCTGCTGACTCAGAGGATGAAAATATACAAATGACCGCTAGCATATTGCCGTAAGAAACAGAAAAAAAAATCAAACGGGAGATTCATAAAGGAGAGGTAAGTCAGCTAACATTCTCTTTCATTTGGTTTCATTTATTTAAAGTGTACCTTCATTTATTTATTTGGTAAGCCATACTTGGCGGCAGGCAAAAGAAAATTCTTTCAGTAATACCCATGGCTTTTGTCCCACTCATATCAGAGTGCACATTCATCCAGAACTACATTCAATGGGAACTGAAGTGCAAGCCCAAGCCACATAAATGGCTTTACCCTTCAATGCCTTTTCTAATAATCCTCTGACTGAGGAGTCTCTGAATCAGGTGTATTCCGACCCAGGGAACATTCACCTAATATTTTTAGTTAACTATTTGTACACCTCCAGCTAAGGTTCCTATTCTTGCATGTTTCCACAAAGTCTGGGTTTACAGAAAAGAGAGAAGAAAAATGAACTAAATGTTTCCAGTAGGTGACCATCCCACTGTTTAGAGATACAAAAATATGACAATAGGTAAAGAGAGAGAGTGCTGTTGTGCAACAAAGTAGGGGGGGAGACAAAGAAAAAGAAAACAAAAGAAGAAGAAAGGAAAAAGGAAAACCCAGAACTATGTAAATACACAAACATAACTAACAAACAATAAAGGGGGGGTTACTTCCATCACATACCCCCTGCTCAGGTACAAACCAGTGTTAAGTTACTGGTTTGGAAACCACATTCCCTGAGTTTACAAATTTCCTAGGGAATGGGATGGAGCTTCCACCCACCCTCACAGAAGCTCCACCCCAGGGCACCCTAAATGCAATATACTATTCACAGTATCACAGTATTACAATATTACATCACTACTTCTATCATGGTGCCCTCTGGTGTTGATTCCGGACACTGGCATGGTTACACCTGGCTATTATGAAACAGATTTCTCAATACCAGGATACTGTGTGAAAGAGCTTTTCATGGTCTTTAATGCTGCAATGGACCCTGCACACCCATGTTCTCCTTTAAGTGTGTACCCCTGAGGCTCTTATGGAAGCTAGATGCTTCACCTAAATGTAATCCAATAAGGAAATGTAATTCCTACTGTGAATAAGTAAATGATTGCTGCTGCAACTCAAATATTATGCAATATTCTGCCAAATGGTTCTTTCATTGCTCTATGACTCTGTAAAAAAGCAGAAGAAGATCAATAGTCCATCAAGTCTGCCCACAGTACCATATTAAACCCACAGTATCTTATTAAATCCCAGGATCTATTGTCCATAAAGGGTACTAGCTCTCCCTATCCACACCTCTATTCCACTCCCTGTTACTGTCACCCTGAGTAACATCTATACCCTATACTTTGTCCCAACAGTGCTTGTAACCATTAATGTTTTTTGCACCCACCACCTCAACTGGCAGTCTGCTCCACGATTCCACCACCCTTTCTGTAAAATAAGACTTTTTCATATCCCCTTTGATCCTACCTCCTGTCAATAACTCATGCCTTCATGACCTCAAACTGTTATTCATGCTAAACAATTCCCCGCAGTTCACCTTCTTTATTCATTTTAGGAACTCAAAGGTCTCTACCATACCTGTCCTCTCCCATTTGATCTCCAGTGAGTACGTGTTCGCTGCCTTGAGGTGATACTTGTAAGACCCATCCTGTTGGCCCTAAATCATCTTTGTTACCCTTCACTGCACCATCTCCAGTCTGTCCTTATCTTTCCTGTGGACAGGACTCCAGAATTGGACACAGTACTCCAGGTGTGGCCTCACCAAAGATCTATATAGAGGTAGTATTAAATCCTTTCTTCTGCTGAAAGCACCCCTCCCAATGCATTCCAGGATCCTATTTGCCTTAAAGTACACCTTGTTGCACTGACTTCATTGTTTCAGGGAGTCACTAATGATAACTCCTAGGTCCTGTTCCTCAGTTGTAGCACTAAGTCTTATCCAACCTATCCAGTACTCTGTCCAGGGATTCTTGTTCCCTAGGTACACCACCTTGAACTTTTTGGTGTTGAACTTCAACTACCAAACCCTAGACCACCTCTCTAAACTTTGCAGGTCACTCTGCATTTCCCTGATTCTACTGTTGCTATCCACCCTACCGCAGAACTTAGTGTCATAATCTGAAGAGACACAATCTGCCCTGGATTCCTTCTCCAATGTCAATGAAAAACATATTGAAGAGGACTAGTTCCAGAAGAGATCCCTGTGGCACCCACTTGTGACCTCCCTCTCTTTTTACTTGACCCATTAACTACAACCCTCTGCTGCCTCCCCTTAAAAAGTTACCTATCCATCTTACTATGTTCCTAACTCACCCAGGTCCTCCATCTTCTTCAGCAATCATCTATGAGACATCGGCCGGCCCGGTGGTGCTGAGGGTTGAGGCGCTAGATGCTACACCTCATGCCACACCAGCAACCCGGGTTTGGGAGCGAGCTCGGATCATCGGGGGTCGGCCAGGGGGAGACAGGCTGGGCGTCCGGACAGCTCGCCTTCTCTGGGGGGGGGTATTCCTATACCGGTGAGCCAGCAACCCTGAGGTGGAGACTGGGAGAGCGACGGCAAGCCGGGTCTCAAGGGGCTCGATTGGTTGCTGGCGCAGGCCGGCAGCCTATCAGCCTCAGAGGCTGCTCCTTCGAGGGAGGAGTGGGGGGAATGCTGCAGACACCAGCGGATGCCTAGACGCGTAGGCACGCAGCGGGGAGAAAACGAAAAAAATGGATCCCCCGAAGAGCCTAGATGAAGGAGCACCGGGCCACAGTCCTAATGTGCCAGTGCCCGTCCACAACCCAGGACCTGGACAAGATCCCAAGATTCGAGGTCCCCTGACCCGACCCCACCCGGGGGGTATTCTGTGGCTCGATGATGGGACCTGAGGTGAGTAGGAGGGGCGCTGGCAGGGGCAGGGCTTCATGGGTGCTCCAGATGGAAAAAATGGCTCTGTGAGGGTAGGAGGGAGTAAAAATAGAAATTTAAAAAAAAAATCATCTATGAGACATCAAGTAGAAAGCCTTGCAGAAGTCAAAGTACAGTAAATCCACGGAATGACCCATATCCAATGCCCTCATCACCCAATCCAATAAAACTATCAGGTTATTCTGACAAGACCTCCCTGCTATGTACCCATGCTGTTTACTATCCTGAACACCATAGCTCTTCAGGAAACTTACAAGGGTCTCTTTGACCAGTGACTCCATCAACTTCCCTACTATAGAGGTAAGACTGACTTATCTACAGTTCCCCGCTTGTTCCTTGTCAACCCCCCTCCCCAACAAGTGGGACTACATCCACCACCATCCAGTCCTTTGGAACTATCCCTGTCTGTAATGAGTTATTGAATAATACTACCATGAGTTCAGCCAGTTCTACTGCCAGTTCACTGAGCACCCTCGGAGCCATCCTATCTGGTTCCAGGGTCTTATCTATCTTAAGGGCTGCTATCCCTTACCAGATGCATTCGCATGTAAATGCTGGTTGCCTCATCTCTGGGACCCTCTTTGTGGCTGCTTGAAAAATGCTTCGCTCTTGAACCAAGGTTTTGTGGGCCTGCTCCACTTTTTTTTTTTATTCTTGGTAACCAGGTAAGGCCCACTAGGCAGAGGTGTCTGTTTTCAGGGGTGACCCAGGAGCACTGGGGAGGTTAAGTGATTTTCTCACAATCACAAAGTATGCAAGTGGAGGTTGTGGGACTCAAACCCAGGTCTGTCTGCTGGATGTACCAAGTTCATTCATGGCTCATTGCTCTAACTTCTAGGCTATACTGCCAGCCCATACATAGAAGACAGAGCAAAATTAATCTTGAAGGACAGCAGCCTTAGTTTGAGTAGAGTTTGTTTATTTTGGTAAAGTCACTAAGCTACGTTCACTTACAATGACGCCCATTAGCAATAAGAGAAATTACTGCTACATTAAATAATACACATGAAATTAAGAAAATAAAAAAATGTAGCTCCATATATTACACACACTCAATCCAAAATGTTAAAAAACCTACAAGACAGTAATCCACAAAATTCAGATAATAATATTAAAGGTCAGCTCATTTCTTACACATCAATAATTCAGCTGTTAGTATTAAGGTTTAGGTTATATCGTAGACAGTTTCTCTACACTTAATAGAAGATTGTGGGGTTGACAAGAACCAATTTTTAATAAACCTCAAAGTTGTAAATTCTGTATTTTTTTTAATTCTTTATTGCTTGAAAAAAATGGATGTACAGACAAAAAAGAAAATGAGCAAAGATTAAACAAAGGCATAGTATGGTATGAATCCACATAAACAGAAAGTAGGCAAACCTTAAAATACACTCATACATACAGTATAGTACAGAAAAAAAGGGAATACTACTAATAACAGATACTGTATTAAATTAAGATAGTATTTGTGTAGGCCTTAGAACTAATAGAACATATATTTTTTCCCTGTTGTCCTTCCTTTTTTTAAATTAAACAACTTAACATCTAGATAAATATCTCTGGAATGGTGATCACTGTAGCAATAATGTATCCTTTCTAATTTATAAAGATCATAAAATTAAACCAGGCATTGATGAAAAGGGGATTATCTTTCCACATAAGAAGAATGCACTTTTTTGCTATAATGATTCTCAGTGAGAGCAATTTTCTTTGCTCTTCTAAGCCATACAGATCTCTGAGATTCCATCCCAGTAAGATTGGAAGAAGGTCTAAGGCTAATTTAATTGTAGTGTCTCGCTCCAGGATATCTTGAATTTGTGTCCAGAATTTATCAAGTTTTTGCATGTGAGAAACAAATGTATCAATGAACTGGGATTGAGATATCTGAGGCATCCTTCACTCAGGTTATGATTTAATTTATGCAATCTAGAGGGTATACGATATGTCCTATGAATGATATTAAACTGTATTTGCTGATGTTTGGTGGTGCAAAATTCTTGTAAGGGGTACAGCAAAATACCTTTCCAGTTTTCTTCAGAAATCTGCAAATTCAAATGTTGCTCCCAATGAACTCTAAGATAATCCAGATTTGCTGAACCATAATCTAGTAATAGATGATAAATCACTGATAAAAACTTAGAATTAGGATAAGGAGTGGTTAGAATCTCTGTAAATAATGACGGAACATGTGTTATCTTTGAAGCGAATATATAATTTCTTCATTGCAAAAATCTAAAAGAATTATGTTTTAGAATATGATATCTAGTGGACAGTTGCTGAAAAGACATCAAAGTATGATTAATAAATAAATCAGCAATATTATTAATTCCTAAAGACTGCCATGTCCTAAATTCTTTATCTGAGACAGAAGGCTTGAATCTGAAATTGCCACATAATGGGATATGCTAAGAAAATGTATCCTGTGAACCAATCATGTCATTAATAATTTTCCAACACAAACAGATATTTGATGTAGTTATTAAATGTCATTGTTTAGTTGTGTTCAGAGTGGAATATTTAGATTCAAAAATAAACCTGGATCCAAATACTTGTGGAAACTTGTTTCTATTTATTTGCTGCATGTAGGTTCTCCCTTGAACCAGTCTTGTATTTGTGAAATCTCAGCAACTAGATAGTAATTCTTAAAGTTTGGCAAAGTGAGGCCTCCCATATGTGAAGGAAGTCTTAATTTTTCTAAGCTAAATCTTGCTTTTTTCCCCCTTCCAAATGAAATTGGATATGACCTTATCTATGTCCTTCAAAAAAGCAGATAGGACTAGTACTGGAAGTGCCTGGAATACAAAAAGGAGCAGAGGGAGGATATTCATTTTGACTACATTGCAACGGCCAATTAGTGCAAGTGGGAGATTATACCATTTTTTTTAAGTCAACACAAACAGACTTAAAAAGTGTTATGTAGTTTCTATCAAACAGGTGAGATAATGTCTTTGTTATGATACCTCCTAGATATTTGATTTGATTTGAGATAACTGACTATATTTCAGAAGGAAGAACTAAATTTACCTGGGGATTAAAGTGTAATGATTCTGTTTTTGTCAAGTTAATCTTCTAATCTGAGGCTTCCTTATATTTTTTAATAATGTTCATGCAAGCGGTAAAGTATAAAACAGGATTTGTTAAATAAATCAAAGTATCATCTGCACATAAGCTGATCTTATGCTCCTGTTCACCAATTTTTATACCTTTGACTAAGGCTGAATTCCTAACGGCAACCACTAAGGGTTCTATTGCTAGGGCAAACAGTAATGGGGATAGAGGGTAGCCATGATGAGTTTCACGTGATAACCGAAAACTGCAGGAGATATTCTGATTGCTTTGAACAGCAGCATTTAGGATTTTACAGACAATCTGTATCCAATTAATAACATTTTGACTGAACCTAGAGTTTTTGAGTACCTGTAGAATATAGTCCCATTCAACCTGATCAAAGCCCTTTTCAGCATTGAGTGTAAGGACAAGGGCTTCTTGGGTTTTACAATAGTCAATTGTATTCAGTAACCTTCTAGTATTAGCCCCCCGGTTTCTGCCATTTATAAATCCATTTTGGCCAGGCCACTTGAGACCAGGAGTAGCTTTTTTAAGCTGTGTGACTAACTATTAGCCATGTGGCTAATACCTTGGCTAGTATTTTGGCATCATTATTTAGGAGTGATATAGGTCAGTAAGAGGTGGTCAGCTCTGGGTTCTTGTCATTTTTTACAAACATGGCTATTTTTGTGCTATAAAATGAGGGAAGAGTCCCTGTATGAATGACTTCATTAAATACGTCCAATAAAGGTTGTGCGATCAAGGAAGTGCAATGCTTTTAGAAATCTACAGGAATGCCATCCATCCCAGGGGCCTTACAGGATGTCATGGCCTTAATTGTATGCAGTACTTCATCTAAAGTAATAGGGGCATCAGGTGCAGATTTCTGACTGCTAGATAACTGAGGAAGATCAATGCCTGTAAGAAAGGTATTAACCGCTTCTGGGTATTTGTCTCGATCTGACTGATACAAGTTTTGATAATAAGTATGAAAGACGTGATTAATCTCTTTGGGGTCTTTTACTACTTTTTAGAGGTCTTCCTGTATAGAAGAGATACATTTACTCTGTTTTTATTTTTGTAGTTGCAAAACCATTACTTTATCTGGTTTGTCACCCAGGGCATAATACTTTGCTCTGGAATGCAGAATGACTTTTTCTGCCTCTTTTGAGGATAGTATATTTATTTGATCTTTCACCAATAAAAGCTGCTTGTAAATTGTTGGCTCAGGACTGGACATATGAAGTAACTGAAGTCGAATTAGTTGTTTTTCAAGTAGTTCCATTTTCTGTTTGCTTAGTTTTTTCTTGCATGAAGTATAATTATTAACAGATCCCCTGATTGTTGATTTGAAGGCCTCCCAAAGATTCACTGAAGAGGTTTCTTTTATGGGATTGAATTGAAAAAAATATATTACTGAGTTGCTCATGATGTCTAAGAAGTATTTATTTTTCAACAAAGTTGGGTCCATGGACCATTGTCTATCTGTGGGCAGTAATGAGGATTTAATTATCAGTTCTACAGGAGCGTGATCTGAGATAATTATATTATAGTGTTTAGTGTGAAAAATAGAATTTTGAAGAGTATGAGAAATTAAAAAATAGTCTATGTGTGTATAGTTGGGAAACAGATGGAAAAAAAGAGAAACTTTGTTGTTCCAAGTTAGTTTCATGCCAGATATCTATAAGTGCTAAATTCTCCATTTACTGTATTCTTTCCGGAGTCACCTGACTGAAGTCATATGATCCATAAAAGATGACTTGTCAAGTCTTCAGTTTAAAGCTACATTGAAGTCTCCACTTGTAATATATGGGTCTTCAAAGGTACTGTAGCTAATTCTAGAACAAAGTTGGTAAAAATAGGAAGATCCCTAGTGTTGGGTCCGTAAATATTGGCTAAAGTAAAATTGCCTTCCATAGTTTTAATTTTTGTGATTACAGATCTTCCTTGCAGATCAGATACTGACCTGCCAATTATAATTGAAGATTTTCTTTTTACAAATATAGCTACTCCTATGGCTGAATTAGAGTAGTTGGCAGCAACACCGTGACCCCATTTTCAGGAAAAAAATCATTACTGAAAAACTGAGCTTCTTGAAATAGGAGAATATTTTCCTTGTCAATATTTGCACATTTAAACATTCTGGTTGCTTTGTTCTTATCTCTGAGGCCCTTAGCATTCCATGTTAAGATTTTGATAAACATGAGGTTATACTTTTAATCAAAATGGGCTTGCCATGAGTTACTGGATCCAGAACTACAATTATATCACTACCATGCCATATTAACAGAAACATCCGCAACAGAGCCATAAGGAATAACCCCATCTGAACTCTGAAATGAAAAAGAACCAAACCAATAAAATTCCCACCCAAATTGACCCCACCCAACCCTACCTCCACCCAAAAATGTAGACCCCCAAACTATCCCAAATAGAACCTGAAAGAGTAACCTTACCTGAACACTGAAATTAAAAAAAATCACAGCCAATACTGGACTCCATGGATGTCTCCCTAATAGGACCCCAGCCAATCCAACCCCCCCCCAGAAATGTAGAACCCACCCCAAACCCACATACATCAACAAAAGATGGCCTTTTGTGTCCCACTTACCTAGTGAGATAGGAGAGCAAAGCTAGGCCCCATTTCAAGTTACCCATGAGGGTATAAACAAACAAAAAAACACATTTAAAATTGGAGTGAAGCAAAAAAAAAGCATATTTTTCCTTTTTTCTTCGTTTTCCCTCTTCCCTCCTCTTCTTCCTTCTCTCTTTTCTTCTGCTTTTCCTTTATTTTCCCTGCATCTGTTCCTTGTCCCCTTATATTCCTCTTTTTCTTTCCTTCACCATTTTTAAGTTGTCTTTCCTTTGCTTACTTGTTTCTTTCCTTACACTTCTTTTTCCACTTCCCCTTTCATCATTAGTGATATTCATATACTGTCTATTCCTCCACAGTTCCTTGCATATGAAAATATACTCCCAAGAATACAAAATTCAATTGCCAGCGTCTCCAGACTGGAGGGATTGTTCAGCAGAATTACCTAGGGGAGCAAACTGGTTTCTCATCTCCAGTTGAAGTTGAGAATGATGGTCCAAAGCCAGTACAATCTGAGTTGAACCTGTAGCATGAAATGGTTTAAATGCAAAGTCTTTAGCGAACACTTCTTTCAGTCCCAGTTCTGCATCCTTGGGATTTAAAAAGTATCGCATTCAGCCGTAAAGAAAGAAGCATGATTTGGCATGGAAAAGTAATGAATATTTAATCCCTTTTTCTTTTAGCATAGCCATAACAGGATTAAAAGCTTTGCGGTCATTCATGGTTTTAGTGCTAAAATTGGGGAAGGCTTGAAACGTTATTCCCTTTGCTAGAAGCCCTTTTTAGATTCTTACTTTTCTCAGCAAAAGCTCTCTATCCTGGAAATTATGAGGTTTAATATATACGAAACAAGGGCAATCAGATCATTTTGGGCCACCACTCCTTTGTGCCCTGTCAAGATGTATTTTTTTATCTGGGTATGGTCTGCCCACGGCCAATGTCACAAGTTCTTCAGAAAAAGGGTACAGAATCTCTTGTACCCTCGGCCCCTTTGAGAATGCATCCCAGCTTTAAATTCCCTCTCTGAGATCAGTCTTCTTCATCCTGCACTTTTTTAGTTAATACCTTCAGCTGAGGTGCATGTAGAAGAATAGATTTTTTATGAGGTCTATTGTATCTTCGAGGACACTAACCCAGTTCGCCACCTGATTGGTCCTTAAAGTGAGAGCTTCAAGTCTGGTGTTAATGCCCACCACTGCACTGGTAAGTAGTCGTAAAGGTTTTTTTGTATGGCTACTATGCCAGAAAGCACCTTCTTTGAAAGATATCTGAGTTATAAGGAGAGATTATTATTGGAGGTTGAAACAGGCAAAATGTTTTTAGGTACATTTTGATTGGGGAAAACTGAATTCAATCTTTCATTGAGGTGCAAATTTGGTGCATTCTCCTAGATCATAATTGTGGCAGAGGATGTGGTCACTGGGGTAATTGTATTTTTTTGTTGAAGCACACTGTATTTATCCAGGTTTGAACCAGCAAATTCAACATAATTCTGGCTTTCCTGACACTGTGTCCAAGGTGGAGTGGTCAGATCCCAGTTCCTCGCTGCGTCAGAAACCTTGTTAGTCTTAGGAATCTCTGATATGACTAGTCCCAAACCAGCACCAGTAGAGGATGAAGCTGGCAGGGCAGAACATGGGACTGACACTGATGAAGTAAAAAATCAAGTTCATTTGGCCAAACATCCTGCTTGTAATATATTATCTTTCTTCCTTGTACCATGGTTTCAGGTATAGATTTCCCCAGTTGAAAAGTTTCAACTGAGCCTGCTTGGAAGCAGGGAGTGGTTCAATAGTCGGCAATTTTTCGACTTGAAACAAAATTGTAGATTCGTTTTGCAGAGGCTATTCTGAACCCCCACAGCAAAAGAGCTACCATCAACCATTAGATCTTTGTTGTCCTTTTGATTAGAAATTGCAATCTGGATATTGTCGATCACCATCGGAATAGTGTGAAACGTTGCTGACTGTACAAGGACCTGCATTTCCTGGATTACTGAGGCAATGTTTGATTGAACTGTCATGGCCGGAGAATTGATTTTATTAGCCTGTAAAATTATACCTTTCAGCTCCGGAATTGTGGTATGCCTCAGAGCTTAATCCACCACAGTCAGGAAGAATCTCTTCCCTGAGGAGCTGGGGGTATTTAAAGGCCCCACAATATCCATTCCCACCCTCTGGAATGGCTCCTCCACTATGGGCAATGGAATCAGGGCAGCTTGGGTTTTCATGCCTTTCTTCCCTATTTCTTGGCACCTGTGACAAGACCTGCAATACTCCTTCACCTGCTGGGTGAAGTTAGGCCAGTAGAAATTCTGGGCCAACCGCTGCATAGTGCACGTGATTCCTAGATGACCAGACAAGGGAATATCATGTGCAATTTTGAGCAACTGCTCACGATACCCCTGGGGAATGACAAGCTGCCTGCCTAGCATCCCTCTTTCTGCCTGTACTGCCTGAGTATACATAAGTCCATTTTCCCAATAAACTTTATGTATGCCGTCACCTCCCTGTGTTCTGTCAGAGTTTGCCCAAGCCCTCAGCCTCTCTAAACTAGGGTCACTCCTCTGAGCAGTTGCAAACCCCTCACACAGTCCCAAGGCATGGGACAGGTCCCCTTCAGTCGCTAAACTAGGGTCCCTAGCACTAGTGTCAGAGCCCTCAGGATCACTGTCAATCCCAACCCTCTGACAAGGGGTCACCCCTCCCTCTTTGGAGTAACCCTCTGCAGCTGTGGGGTTACTTGCTACCAGGGAAATTTCTACCCATTTTTATCAGTCTCCCCATCTGGAGACACAAGCTGGGGAACCAGCCTCTCAGTGGTTTCCACACTGGTTTCTGTGGGGTTCAGGGAACTACTATTTTCCCTTGCTGCTTTACTACAGGTAACTGCACATGCCATCCCCTGCTGGAGATTGTTACCCAGGATCACATCCACTACTAATGCTTTGGCTACAGCCACCTGTTGCACAGTTCCCCCTGTTTCACCCCAGTCCAGGAGAACACTGGCCAGTGGCAATGTTTTCTCTTCACCAGTGAACTCTTGGACAGTGATGTATTTATTGGGTATAAGCTGACCAGGCTGTACCAGATCTCCTTTTATCAATGTCAGGGATGCCCCGTGTCCCTTAACCCCTTCGCCTGTACACCATTCACCATGACTGGGTGCATGTGTTCCCTCATGTTCACTGGCATGCTTCCAGGGACACACAAACAACCCACTTCTTTTCTAGCACCCGGTTGTGTATTACGGCTTGCCTTTTTGGGACACTGTCTGGCAATATGCCCAGTTTCCTTACACAACCAACATTCAGTTCTTCTCTCAGAGAAATCTTTTCTCTGAAACCTGGGGCTAACTGGTTTTGGTGGAGGCAGTGAGCGTTTTAGCTGCCCTGAAGGTGCGCTTTTACCTTTCTGCACTGCCACGCCCGCCCCATTTGCTCTCAGAGCAGGTCTGCTCTTGGCATCACGGTCCGAGAGTTCAGAAGCCTCTTGCACTGTTTTGGGATTTCGGTCCTCTAGCTAAGTTTTTAGCTCTGCTGGGCATGCCCAATAAAACTGTTCTAATAAAATCACATTTTGAATTTTATCAACAGAGTTTGCCTCAGTTCCTTCCCACCAACATTTTAAAAACTGACGTTCTTTAGTGGCTAGCTCCTTGTGGCTCATATCAGGGCTTCTCCTGAGCTTATGGAATTTAGCTCTGTATGATTCAGCAGTTAATTCAAACTTTTCTAACAGTGCAGCTTTTAGTTTGCTGAAATCATTGCTGTCCTCATTGTCCATTTGACCCAATGCATCCCGAGCTTTCCTGGTAAGTAGCGGGGATAGCTGGAAGCTCCGGGACTCTCTAGGAATTTTAGGCTGAATACAAACTTTTTCAAAAGAATTTAAAAAGGCATCCATATCCTCCCCCTCTTTAAACTCGGCTATTAATTTGGAGTTCAATTTGTAACCCAGTCCTGCAGTCCCAGTTAAACCCAAGCCACTTACCTGCTCTGGTGCTGCTGGTTGGAGTCGTAGCTTCTCCAGTTCGTGTTGCCTCTGGTACTCCTCTCTCTTCTCCTCTGTGGCTCGCTGGCGCTCATGCTCCTCACAGTCTGCCTCCCTCTGTTGTTGCTCTGCCTCTCACTGTTCCTTCTCTGCCTCTTGGTGTTTCTGCTCTGTCTCTCGGCTCTCTCACTCCCTCTCTTTCTGGAACTCCAGCTCCATCCTGCGTAACTCAATTTGCAGCCTGAGTACTTCCAGATTCAGGATACTGGTGACCATCCCCTGCTGCTGTGGTCCTTCACTGACAGTGGCCCTGCTGTCCTCCTCACCGGATCTGGACACAGCACTGGCTGCTAGCCCTGCCACACTCGAGGTTTGGTCCTTTTTAGTAACGGTTGATGACTCGCTGCTCTGGGTATCTGCTAAAATCAGGGCCTCTATGAGGGTCTGCTTTTTGGCTTTCACCTCGAACGGGATTCCTCTGTCCCCACACAACTGCTTTAAGTATTCTACAGTTTGCCTGCTGTAGTTGGAAGCCAACTTTCCTGACCACTGCTACTCTGACTGGCACTTTAGAAAAAAAATAAAATGGGTTGGAACTTGACTGTAAGCCAAGGGATATAGTTCTGTTTCCTTTTGAAATAAAACACTGCCTTTCTTTTTTCCAAGTGAGCTAAACAGTCTCAAGCTGACACACTGAACAATAAAGCTTATACCACCAAACTTTTTATGCCACTGCTGCCAACTAATCTGTCTCAAACCCACTCAGCAGGTCAGCCCTCTACTCCCAAAGTACCAACCTCTGAGAGTAGAAGTTTGAACAGTTTAACAGAACAAGGTAACCATCGTGTCTGTTTTGTGGGTTTGAGTCACCTTAGTCCCAAGTTCTGGAGGGATTCAAACTGATAACCTCTTGCTAGCATACCCAATTGTCAGGCTCAGATAATTCTGTCTTCAGGGGGCCAGATATCTTTGCCTAGGGGCACCTAACCAGGTATTTCAAAATGAACCCTTAGAACTCTATGCAAGTCCTAGAGAACTCTGACCTGTTTCCCAGTTTGGTATCACAATAAGCCCATGCACAGTGTCAACTATAACCATCTAAGCTTCACTTATATAAAAAGAAGTTTCAAGGCACACCAGGCAGTTTCTGTTTTTAAAATATATATCTTTATTTTACAATAGGTAAACTAGGAAAACAGTAAAATACAGAACAAGATATCCCAACACAATACAATCTTAAAAACAAAACAGGTTTAAAAGTGAAAATTCCTACAATCCATACACTCAGGCTGGTCTTAGCTAATGTCCTTACTTTCTTAATCTTTCAGTGCTTCGATGTTCCTCTTTTCTCAGTCAGAAAATGAATATCCTTGTGTAAGGTCTGCTCAGTATTTTTAAAAGCAGTCTTGAGCCGGCCTTCTCTCTGAGGTCACCTAACTCCGCCTTGGTGTATTAAAATTTTAATTTTATTTATTTACTTATTTAGTTTTTGTTGACCGGGTAAGTGCACTAGGCAAATCCTGCCTATTTTCAGGCACGACCCAAGGGAGGAGAAATACAGATGAATGCCAACTGACCTTGAACCAGATTAAGCTGTTGGTGGTATTTTTAGTGAATGAGGGAAATTTGGCCAGGACACCGGGGAAATTCCCCTTCTCTTTTCAATAAGTGCCATGGGATCTTTAACATCCACCTGAACTACCACCAATCCAGGTAGATGGGACCTCGGTTTAACGTCTCATCTGAAAGATGGCACCTCAGAAGTGCTGCACTACAGTGTCAGTACTGGGATATTAACCCAAGTGCCAGATGTGGGAACTGAACCCACAGCCCTCTGATCTCCCGGCCTTAGAGGCGAGTGTGCTACCTACTGAGCCACTGACACTGCTATAACACAGGATGTCCTACTAAGAGATTTAAAAAAATAATAGGTGACATAAATGTGACTTACCAAAACCGGTCTGTGGTCTGCTTCACATAGACATCAAAGCCTCTTTGATGTAATTCACTGGCTAACCCCAAGCAAATGCATATTGGACTTCCTAATTTAGTCTGGGACCTGCTTCACCCAGACATCAAAGTCTCTTTGATGTATTTACTGGCTGTCTTGGGAGACACCCCAATAAATGCATATTCTCCTTTCTCCATGACACCTAGTGCAAATCAAAGGATTTCCCTGAGGACGTCATGAATGGATATTTTATTTCTGGGGCTTCAAAGAAAACTTAACAAAGTAATTGCATTTCAGATACCTGCAGTTTATTTATTTTATTTATTTATTTATTTATGAGATTTACCAGGAAGGCATACTGAGCAACATGCTCGATTCCAGATACAACCTGGGGGCCAAGACCCAATATATAACATGGAATTTAATACATATGCAGTACAATATGGGAAAGCAAAGGCTTACACCTATAAACATTTGGCAGAAAGTTACAGACAGGGTAGATACATACAGTGTAAAGAATTGGAGGGTAGTGTACATTTAATATACATTTAGACTACAACAGCATAATAGTAAAAATTTTTAGTTGAAACAAGAGCAGTTGGAGGAGAAATGTGCTCTGAGTAGTAGGTTGCGATGGTAGGGATTTGGTGCGTGTCTTATGGGGGCAGGTAGGGCGTTCCAAATCTGTGGGATTCTGTAGTTAAAGGCCTGGCCTTTTGTTGTGCGCATAAATGGGACGTGGAGTAGTCTGGGGTCTGTGCTCCTGAGGGAGTACACAGGTGGAGGTTGTTTGGAGAGGGTAGAGGCCAGGTAGGGGGGAAGGGAGAGGGACCAATATTTGGCAGCGAACCTAGTGCAGTTAATTAGTCTGTGATCATGAAGGGACGGCAGGGTTAGGGAGCTGTATAGGTTGCAATGGTGTGTGGAATGCAGGCAGTCGAGGATGAAACAACAGAAAGAGTGGAACAGGGTGTCTAGGCTGGCCAGGGCAGATGTGGGGGCGATAGTGTATACTATGTCTAGTTTAATCTACCTCCTGTCCTTTGAACTTATCCCTGGGGGGGTTTGATGTGTCAATTTCAGCAAGACAGTATTTCCTCCTGACAGACATTCCCTTACATATTTTATTTTGCAGAAAAAATACCATATTGAAATCAGAACCAGCTGTCCATGTGCCACACTGCCCCTATAAGTATGGCTCTAACTTCTTTAGGGCCCACACTATGGCAAGACACTCTTGTTCCACAGTAGAGTATGCCTGCTTCCTGGGAAGTAACTTTTTACTCAGGTACACTACTCAGGCATACCTTTCCTTCTATGGAAGGAAAGATATGTCTCTTTGCAGATGACACAAAGATCTGTAACAGAGTTGATACACAAGGGGGGGTAGAAAGGATGAGAAGGGACTTGGCAAGGTTGGAGGAATGGTCAGACAAATGGCAACTTAGATTCAATGCAAAGAAGTGCAAAGTAATGCATCTGGGAAATAAAAATCCAGGAGAAGAGTACACAATAGCAGGGGAGGTACTAACGACAACAATAATGGAAAGGGATCTGGGTGTAGTCATATCAGATGACCTAAAGGTGGGTAAGCAATGTGAGAAGTCAGTAAGGAGAGCCAGGGGGATACTGGGATGCATAGGGAAGTGCATCACAAATAGAAAAAGGAAGTGGTTATCCTCTACAGACAGTTGGTGAGACCCATCTGGAGTACTGCGTGCAGTTTTGAGACCCCATCTACACAAGGACATAGACAGGATGGAAGCAGTCCAGAGGAGGGCAACTAAATGGTGCAGGGTCTACATCATAAACCATATGAAGAGAGACTGAGAGCTTAATATGTATACCCTTGATGAAAGGAGGGACGGGGGACGTGATAGAGACTTTTAAGTACCTCAAGGGAATCAACAAAGTCCAGGAGGTAGCATCTTTCAGAAAAAGAGATGTGTAGAACAAGGGCGAATTTAAAGTTAGAGGGGGACGGCCTAGTAATGTGGAGAAATTCTTTTCACGGAGAGAGTGGTGGATGCATGGAACCGCCTTCCTGGAGAGGTTGTGGTCTAAAACAGTGGGGCAATTCAAACATGCATGGGACAGACATAAGGCAATTATAGTGGGGTTGCAGGAAGTAGGCTGTTGGTTAACTAGAATCTGCAGCTTATCCAATAGGTAGGGAAATGGGCAGACTGGGTGGGCCAAGTGGTCCTTATCTGCCATCAAAGTCTATGTTTCTATGTTTCTATGTTTCCCTTGGTTGGATGTCTGACTCAAAATGGCCCCAATACCCACATCTGAGGCATCAGTCTGAACTATAAATGGTCTGCTATAGTCAGGACTTGTCAACACAGGGGCACTGCACAGTGCCTCCTTTAGTCTGGTAAAGTTTTTTTCACAGGCTGGTTCCCATGTAATTTTCTTAGGTAGCCTTTTCTTTACCAGGACAGATAGGGGAGCAGCCAGGGCACTGTAATTGGGTATAAATTTCCTATAGTACCCTGCTGTCCCGAGGAAACTCCTGACCTGCTTCTGCATTTCTGGTCTGGGCCATGCCTTGATCACCTCTATTTTTACTTGGTTAGGATGGAGCTGTCCCCAACCTACAACATGCCCAAGGTATGTCATTTCAGCCATGGCCACCTGGCACTTCTCAGCTTTGATGGTGAGCCCAGCCCTCTGTATCCTGCCCAGCACTTCCCTAAGGTGGGACAGGTGTTCCTCCCAGCTGGCACTAAAGATGGCAATGTCATCCAGGTATGCCACGGCGTACTCCTCAGCACCATTAAACACCTGGTTCACCAACCTCTGGAAAGTGGATGGGGCGTTCTTCATTTCGAAAGGCATCACTTTAAATGCAAATAACCATATTCAAGTGATGAAGGCCAACCTCTCACTAGCTCTGTCCATTAACTCTACCTGCCAATACTCTTTGGTCAGGTCAATAGTCGTAAGGTAGGTTGCCCCTCCCAGCTTGTCCAGGACTTCATCCATCTGGGGCATTGGGTGGGCATCTGACTTTGTGATTGCATTCAGTCCATGATAGTCCACACAGGAATGAGAAGAACCATCTGGCTTGGGCACAAGGACTACAGGTGAGGCCCAGGGGCTGTGGGATCACTGGATTACCCCTAAATACAGCATTTCCTCCACTTCCCTCCCAATGTCCTTTTGGACAGCCTCTGACACCCAATATGCTGTCCGCCATATGGGCGTCTGTGTCCCTGCCTCCACATCGTGTGTCACTAAAGGGGTTAGTCCAGGCTTGGCGCTAAACAGTGGGGCAAAGTCTGCTAAAACCTCCCTTACTTCCTGGATCTAGTCCAGGGCCAGCTGGGGAGACAATTTTACTGCCTCCACAGAGGACTCCCACTTTCTTTCTTCCAGCAAGTCCAGAAGGGGGTCTCTTTTGTCCGTCCCCTCCGCAGGACTACATACTGCAAACACCATGTCAGCCCTATTAGCATATGGCTTCATCATGTTGACATGGTACATTCTTTCTGTCTGCCTTCTGTCAAGTAACTCTATGATATAGTTCACGTCATTTACCTGTCTAACTACTTTGTACGGTCCTGCCCACTCAGCCTGCAGCTTGTCTTTCCAGACCGGAATAAGGACCATGACTTCCTGACCCACCGTGCACGAGCGAGCTCTGGCTCTGCGGTCGTTCCACACTTTTTGTTTCTGTTGGGCAGCTGCCAGGTTGCTCTGCACTGTCGCCATAAGCTCCTTCAGCCTTTCCCTAAACCTAAGGACGTAATCCATGATGGGAGTTCCCTGGCTGGCATGCTTGCCTTCCCAGTCCTCCGGATCAAGTCTAGGGGCCCATGTACCTGGCATCCATATAAGAGCTTGAAGGGGGAAAATCTTGTCGACTCTTGGGCACCTTCCTGTATGCAAACAACAGGTGTGGAAGGTATTTCTCCCAGTGTCTCCCATGCTGTTCAGCAAACGCTCGGAGCATTGACTTCAGGGTACCATTAAATCTTTCCACAAGCCCATTGGCTTGTCGGTGATATGGTGTTGTGCATCTCTGCACCACCCCACACTTTTCCCACAAACATTTCATCAGGTCCAACATAAAGGAACCCCCCTCAATCGGTGATAACCTCCTACGGAAACCCAACATGGGAGAAAATCCCAAGTAAAGCATCTGCCACTTTGTCTGTCCTCAGTGAGGATAGGGAGACTGCCTCTGGGTACCGGGTGGCATAATCCACCACAGTCAAGATGAACCTCTTCCCGGAGGAGCAGAGGGTATTTTAAGGCCCCACAATATCCATTCCCACCCTCTGGAATGGCTCCTCCACTATGGGCAATGGAATTATGGCGGCTTGGGTTTTCTTACCTGCCTTCCTTATTTCTTGGCACTGGTGACAAGACCTGCAATACTCCTTCACCTGCTGGGTGAAGTTAGGCCAATAGAAATTCCTGGGCCAACCACTGTGTAGTGTGTGCAATTCCCAGATGACCAGACAAGGGAATATCATGTGCAGTCTTGAACAACTGCTGATACCCCTGGGGAACGACAAGCTGCCTGCCTATCACCCCTCCCTCTGTCTTCACATCCTGAGTATACATCAGTCCATTTTCTCAATAAACCTTATGTTTACCATCACCTACCTGTGCTGTGTCAGAGTTTGCCCAAGCCCTCAGATTCTCTAGACTAGGGTCACTTCTCTGAGCAGCTGCAAACTCCTTATACATTCCTAAGGCATGAGACAGGTCCCCTTCGGTCTCTAAACTAGGGTCCCTAGCACTAACATCAGGGCACTCAGGATCACTGTCATCCCCAACTCTCTGACAATGGGTCACCCCTCCCTCTTCAGAGTAACCCTCCATAGCTGTGTGGTTAACTGCTACTGGGGAAATATCTGCCCCCTTTTCATTAGTCTCTATATCAGGAGACATAGGCTGGGGAATCAGCCTCCCAGTGATTTCCACACTGGCTTCTGTGGGGTCCAGAGAATTACAATTTTCCCTTCCCGCTTGGCTATGGGTAACTTCACACACCATCCCCTGTTGGAGATTGTTGCCAAGGATGATATCAACTGCACATTTTGGCTATAGCCACCTGTTGCATGGTTCCCCCTGTTTCACCCCAGTCTAGGAGAACACTAGCGAGCGGCAATCTTTTCTCTTCACCAGTAAAATCTTGTACAGTGACATTTATTGGGTATAAGCTGACCAGGCCCTACCAGATCCCCTTTTACCAATGTCAGGGATGGCCCTGTGTCCCTTAACCCTTGTGTCTGTACACCATTCACCGTGACTGGGTGCATGTGTTCCCTCATGTTCACAGGCATGCTTCCAGGGACACACGAATAACCTACTTCTTTCCTATCCCTCTGTTGCATATTGCTCACCATTTTGGGACACTGTCTGGCAATATGCCCAGTTTCTTTACAAAACCAAAATTCATTTCTTTTTTCAGAGAAATCTTTTCTTTGAAACCTAGGGCTAACTGGTTCTTATGGAGGCAGTGGGGATTTTAGCTGCCCTGAAGGCACGCTTTTCCCTTTCTGTGTTGCCACGCCCACTCCATTCACTCTCAGAGCAGGTCTGTTCTTGGCAAAACGGTCCGAGAGTTCAGCAGCCTCTTGCACTGTTTTGGGATCTCGGTCCTCCAGCCAGGTTTTCAGCTCTGCTGGGCATGCCCAAAAAAACTGTTTTAACAATATTGCATCTTCAATTTTATCTACAGAGTTTGCCTCAAGTAGCCTACAATGTGCCAACTCTAGTTGGAAGTCATCTTCCTCCGTAACTACGGCTACTCAAACTTGCACTTTAGAAAAAAAAATAAAACAGGTAGGAACTTGACTGTAAGCCAAATGATATAGTTCTGTTTCCTTTTTAAAAATAAATCACTGCCTTATTTTGCACACCGCTGCCAACCAATCTGTCACAAATGCATTCAGAAGGTCAGGCCTTCTGCTCCCACAGTGCCAACCTCCAAGCGGAGTATTGTGAACAGGTAACAGAATAGGGTAACCCTCCTGTCTGCTTGTGGGTCCGAATCACCTTTAGTCTCAAGTTCTGGGGGGATTCGAACCATGAACCTTATGTGAGCGTATCCAAATGTACAGGCTCAGATAATCTGTTCTTCAGGGGATGCCAGATATCTTTCGCCTAAGGACACCTAATCAGGTATCCAAAATGAACCCTTAAACTCTATAAAAGACCTTAGGTATATTCTTACCTTTTACCAGTTTAGTACACCATCAAGTTTTGAACAGTTTTAGTCAGTCTTAACCATCTATACATCACATGCAAAAGAAAGAACTTCGAAGACCCATGCAGTCTCTTTAAAATAAGAGGGTTACTGAAAAATGGATAAACATATGTAAAATGTAAACACAGAACCATATATCACAAAGCATACAATCACTAAAAAGAACAAGGTTAAAGTACAAACATAAACTCCTACCACAATACAATTAGACTTTTCTGTCTAATGTATTATCCTCTTACAGTGCTTATAGTTAGTACTTGTTTCTAAGAGCCTACAAAGAAATGTTTCTAAAGATCAGACACAGAATAGCTTAAACTGTCTCTCAAACACACCCCTTCCATGATGTCATCTAGCTCCTCCTTGTTAAATATAAAAAAAATATATACAAACAGGATGTCCTAATCAGGAGGTATATTAAATAAGGTGACATCAGCAAAAACTCATTTCCAAATATGACTCCTTAATTAACATCCCCCTCTTTGATCTGAAGCAGGTCCTCTTTTCTCCAGGATCAAAGGATTTTATATAACTTTAGTACCATGCTGGGAACATGTTTCTCCTCTAAGACGTCATAAAAGTTTACGAGCCCCATATCCTGGCAGCTGGTCAGCTCCAATTAAGTCAGATAAACAGGAGACCCTTAATTATGTCTCTCTAGTCTTTCATTGCCTTCTAGTTTCAGGTTAATACATCCTGTATTCTCACTAAAACCTGACCCATGGCACAGCTGCCTTATGGAGACAAATCACACACTACATTTTTATATTACACATATCAAAGAACAGTCATAACCAGCTGGCCAAGCATCACATTCACAATAAATGAGCCACTGAGATAACTAATTGAAAAGGGCATCACCTGGCACTGGGAAGCCCAACACACCAAAGTGTTCAAGGAACTAAAAACATTCATCATTAATCTGCCTTTTTAGCATACTACAACTTGAATAAACCTGTAATGCTCTCAGTAAATGCATCATCTGAAGGATTGAGAGCTTGCCTCATGCAAGAAGGACAGCCAATTGCATTTGCATCTGGATCACTCAATAGGGCGGAGAGAAATTATGCCCAAATTAAAAAGTAAATGCTGCCCATTGTTTTAGGCTACTTCGAATTCCACCAGTACATCTATGGAAGAAAAATGGTGCATGTAGAATCAGATCACAAACTGCTGGAAAGCCTTTTCAGGAATCCACTGACTACAGCTCCTCCAGGGATCCAGCATATGAGGCTGGAGTTGCAGGGTATCCAGTGATAAGAGCGTCCGCTATTGAGCACTTTCAAAAAGGGTGACTCAATAATGGCACCTGTTCACAGGGCTACTGAACAGGGAGGGCAAATATGAACATAGTGATATCCTGTCACTATATGTGGATGCGCGAGGGGGAGCGAGCACACTGTGCAACGGGCAGAATGACAGGGAGGGTTTGTGAGGTGTAGCATGGTGGTGGGCTGTCGAGCTGGCCATGCAGTGTGGTGGGTTCGTGGCAGGCTAGGGTTGGGAGGGTGTTGGGTTCGATTCTGGGTGTGTCAGTATTTTTGTGCAGGTCTGGGATTTCACTTTTTTTATTTTCACCCCGACATGCACCCCTGAGTCGAGAATCCTTAGTAGGGGGTGGGGGAGTGAAACCCCGCACAGGGAGGGTGGGGGTGCAGCCCCCACAGAAACAAAAAGAGATTTTTTCCACACCCTTTTGTTCTGCGCCATGAGTGTACATCGCCAAAATTGATTTTCGCCAATGTACACTTACCCTAATGGTGATCGCCTTTCCATGAGCACCATTATCACATAGAACCAAGTTGCAGAGATATGGTCTGAGGGTGGAATATAAAGCCAGAAGAGAGCTCCACATTACTGATACACTCAGCAGACTAGTCAGTAAATCATCAATCCGTGAAAGTAATATAGACAAGCATGAAGTGCAAACAACTGACAAGCTGCCAATCAGTAGTGAGAAACTGGCTGTGTTTCACACTGAAACCAAGAGAGACTCTGTTCTGATGCAACTGAAGGGCACAGTACTACATGGGTGTCCTAAGGCAAAGGCCAGTCTTGACCCGGACCTCCAACAGTATTCGCTGTTTTGGGAGGAAATTACCATAGAGAACAGACTTATTGAAGTGAGAAAGGCTTATTGTACTTGCATCATTGCAAAATGAGATGCTAGTAAAATTACACAGCAGCTGGTTAGGCACTGAAAAATGCAAAAGAAAAGCAAGAGACAGTCTATTCTGGCCTGGCCTAAATAGACAAATAAGTGCCCTGATCACCAATTGTGACATCTACAATCACTACAGGACAGCCAAACCAAAAGAACCAATGCAAGGTCATGAAATTCCTGATAGACCATGGCAGAAGGCAGGGGCAGATTTATTTGAATTTGACAAAGAATATTACTTAACAATAATAGGTTACTACTCCAGATTTGTAGAAATCTTACAGCTGCAAAACACTACCAGTGAGACAGTAATTAGCCACATCAAATCACAGTACAATGCTAGATACGGCATTCCAGAAGTCCTCATTATGGACAATGGTCCACAAATTTCAAGTGCCGAATTTCTGAACTTTACTAAGTACTATGAGTTTGAGCATCTCACATCATTGCCAAAGGATCCACAAAGTAAAAGCATGGTAGAAAGAGCCATTCAGACCATAGAAAGACTACTCAAGAAAGTCCAACATGATCACAAGGACCCATATCTTGCATTATTTGATTTAAGAAGGCCTAGGTTCACCCACTCAGCTGTTAATGGGCAGGAGAACAAGGACTCCAATTCCCTCAAGACCATCATTGCTAAGACCAGGACTGATGGACACAGACACATGAGCCAATCTCAAACAAAAGCAGGAAAAACAAAAATTCTATTACAACAGACACACAAACCCATTCTCCAACCAGTCTCCTGGACATGTGGTACAGTACAGAACAAATGAAAATGAGTGGACACCAGCTGTGGTCATCACATCTGCTAAGGAACCACGATCATACATCATAGAGATCAATAACAAGAAATATCGAAGAAACAGGAAAGATCTACTACAATCACCTGACACACTGATAAAACTGCAGCTTGAAGCATCTGACACACCAGCCACCTATGACACAGGAAAATCAACACCAAATAAAGAAGTGGTCGATACATCTTCAGAACTACAGCTGACAGATGATCCACCAACATCGCTGCCAAAGTCCTCACTGGGCAAAGGACACAAGCCAATGGACAATGAACTTTTCCCAGTAGTGAGCCATGTTTGCGGCGGGATGATATGAAATCCAGCAAGATACTTGCAGGACTGAACTTTTTGACTGCTTACAGGTCTGAACTAGATATATACTGGTAAGTTTTATAAAACAGATCTGTTATCAATTTTATTTCAGAATTCTGTCTATATGCTACCTGCAAAACAATAGTAGATAATAGTACTTATCAATTTAAGTTTTAAGTTATCTATGTACAGTACTGTAGCTTACAAGGGGAGATGTAAAGAAATGTGTTACTTTAAGAGACATGATATAAACCATGCAGCGTGAGTGGGATGAGATGCTGTATGTTCAGTGTGTATGTGTGTGTACGTGTCCAGTTTAGATCTGCATTGCTTAGTGCTTGTGGCGGTTGCTGCTGCAATAGAGATCACGAAAGACTAGACCTGTTAGTGTCGATCATTACACTCTGTGCTTAGGAATCTGTTTCTCCCTTTCTTACGGCTTTCTTAGCTCCATTTTTAGGTAACTGAACACCCTGTTCATGTTCATCCATCTTAGCATTTCTGGGGAGCAAAACTGACAGAATAAACTCTTACAAGTGTTTAAAAATAACACAGAGTGCACAACACAATTGCTGCTGCTATCCGAATATCTTGGAACCCCTCCTGATGTAATATTCTAAAGTAGCAGATGTCTCTGAAATATACTTTTTTCTTAGTTTTTAAAACATACTGTTTTAGAATGCTCTCTTTCCCAGGTCCCACACTCAGTATGCAGTGAATTCTGATCTTCTGGATCCAGGAAAGCTGCCCGTAAGGGACAGCCAGTCTGTTGTTTTGACTGCATCCCATGTTCCAAGGGGGAGATCGCCAATCAAACTGGTAAGCAAAATCTTTGAATGAATATACTAACTTTAAACTTTTAGACTATTTTAGAAGCTTAAAACATATGGTAATCTCATAAATCTCATTGTTAGCAAGTAAATAGTTTCTTTTTTTTTTGTATTATCTTTTTCCCCCTCTACATGCTGCCGCTCTCAGCCACTCCTTCAGGCTGTGCCAAGGCTACACCCAATCTGTCCTGTTCCTGTCCCCCATCCCTCACATTGCAGGCATCCTCAGTGTAACCCAGATGTAACCCTTCACTGGGTGGGCCCCCCTCCTCCAAGGGGAGAGGCACCTGGGACAGGGCAAGCGCTATACTTGGCCCTGGGGATGGCTAGGGACATTGATGGCATTGGACTGCTGGGCGGCCGTCATCCGGCTGAATGCAGAGACATTTTCCATTTTCCTAGTGACGTTCCCCCCTTGCGCTGCATCTGCATTACCCCCAGTCTCCACCAGAGGTCACTGCAGAGCGACGCACTCCCACAGCCCACCTCAGGAGAGGAGAATAATCTTTACAGATGCTCAATCCTCTCCTTCCCCTGCCAGCCCCCAGCACCCCAAGTCTGTTCCCAAACCCGGGATGCCGGCGTGGTTCGAGATAAGGTGCCAGCACCTCAGCCCTCTGCGCAACCAGGCCGGCAAGTAAATAGTTACTAATTGCACATATTTTGATCATTATTTGGAGAAAAAACAAACAGATAAAGCCATTACATTACTGAACTCCAGATTGATCCTCTATTTCAGTCAGCCTACTATCACTAAATGCCTTTATCTGATCCTCCAGTGCACTCCTTTTTATGGCTGCAGTGGGCAGAACCTGCAGCCATTTTGCAGTAGCTCTAAAAATCAGCCACCAGATGGACACCGAAGAACTTAAACTGTTTTTGATTTGCAGTATGATTATTGTGCAACTCCAAAACAGCCCACTCACTCCCTTCCCCCCTTGCAGGTGTACTACTTTGGTTCCCAGTCGCTTGCCGTGCTCAAGATGGACACCAATATTTCGTGTGCATCGATGGGTATTTGCACATTTGCAACTGCACAGTGGCTATCTTGGGCATGGCAGACTGTTTCACCATGAGCTTGGTGAGTGCGTCTGCAGCCATGTCAGTTCTGGCCAGAGTTTGTTCTAAACAGCCCTAACAAATCTCAGCAAGAGGTTCACCCACTGTATTTATTTTATTTTGCAGTTCATTTACCCAGGATATCCCAACTGAGATGTAACATCCCTTTTTCAGTGGACCCTACTTTAACGGATCATACATCTGGGAGAACTAAAGCATGGGGGGGGGGGTTAAAGCAAGTTGCTTAAAGTTGCACTGTGAATACTTGGTTCTGATGGGATTTTAACCTTGTTTTCCAGATTTCCAAACCTGTGCTTTAAACATCAGACCTCACTTCCTCCCCTTGCCTTAACCCACATTTCAGCTTCATTATCTTTTACATAATAAAACACTGGTGGCATTAAGGCCAGTGTTGTTATTTAATTACCCTACTAAACGTCTTGACTTTTTCACCACTGCTGCTCTAGCAGTGTGTTACTTTTGGGGTGCTACCAAGAATCCTGTCCTTCACCTAATCATATTTTTATAATTCCTTTCAACTCTTGAATAACTCTTGGGTGGATGCGATAACGTTCCTGGGATTTTTTTGCATTCTGTTTATGCCCGCTTTTGTCACTGGCACCCGGGTCCCCCATATTGCCATTTACCTTAGATATTCCTGGGACCATCATGGTGCCTTGTATTCTGGATCTGCAATGTGGCCTCATGTAAGAGGACAGCCAGGTTTAAGGGTCGAGGGGCTGCTTGCCCCCGGGTACCAGGGACCATGCTCCTTGTTCTCTCCCCCCTTTTCCCCAAGGCAGCACATGGTGTGGGGTCATGATGTGCGCACACCAAACGTGTCAGCATATTGCCATCTGCCTCTTCCTTAACATGTCAGCACATCAACGTCTACCTTTGTATCTTCCCAAACATGTCAGCACATCAACGTCTGCTGCCTCTTCCTAAACAAGTCAGGACATTGACATCTATCTCTGCCTCTTCCTAAACATGTCAGCACATCGATGTCTGCCTCTGCCTTTTCCCAAACATGTTAGCATATCAACGTCTGCCTCTGCTTCTTCCCAAACATGTCAGCACATCAACATCTGCCTCTGCCTCTTCCCAAACATGTCAGCACATCGACGTCTGCCCCTTCCCAACATGTTCCCCCCGGCTGGACTGCCAACTGCAGTCACCCAGGTGGTAGTGTTGTGGCGGAGGAGATGACTCTCTAAGGTGGCCTCTAAGATGCTCTATCGTCCTCTCCTAGTTGGCCTCCTGATGACCTGAGACCACTCCTGATCCTGGGTTGCCGGCATTAAGAGGAGTAATCTGCCCCTGTGTTGATCAGCCAGCTGTCTCTGTGATTTTTTTTGTTGCATCCTGCATGAATGCGCACTCTATTGGATTTCAGACTTATAATATTATAATTATTTTAGAGTTACCAATAAGAATCTTGCAACCTGTATAAGGTATAACAAAAATCCAATTTTATTTCCAGAGGTTCAGACCAAACAAGACATAGATGTTCAATACAACATTTCTATTTTCATAGACCATTATATTGCAAGAGCGGTTATGCATGCTTTATGCCACACCGCACATGCAAATCATATTTGAGCAGGCTAATACAGCTTCAGGATGAGTCCCCCAGACAATATGAGGCTCGGACATCCCTGGTGTACTCAGCACTGGTTATTAATAGGCAGAGGGGAAACCCCAACTATCAGGACTAATTTATTGAAGGGTTGATGCCAAGGTCAAGAGAGCTTCCTAAAATGTCCATAACACCAGATACTCCCATCCATGATGTAAAAGCTGAGGCTCATACAGCTTTTAGAGTGCAAAATAACATAGAGGGTAAAGGCAGGATAAATTTTAGGAAAATAGCACTGTTGTACAAGTCAAATGGTGTTCTGGAAACCCTAATTGCAGATCACAGGTCCAGAAACTGTCATTAAGTTGCTGGTTTAAGAATTTCAGTTCCAGTGTCAGTGGGAAGAAGTACAAGAACTCAGTTCCTGCTCCAAAAAATGTACAGGAATTGAGTTCCTGTGCGTTCCTGTTCACTTTCATCACTGGATAAAGGTTAAAGGATGGATAACACATTTGAAGTACTAGAAGTAGTAGGCTGAGCTCAAGATTAACCTATGGCTCCTGTAGTTGCTTTTTACCCAAAGGTGATAACAAAGGTTGTTTCTCAGCCTAAGTGGTTTTCAGTCATAGACATTTCAAAGGGCTTTTGGTCATTGCCTTTACACCCTGAAAGTCAGTATTTATTTGCCTTCACTTTCCAAGGGATACCGTTTACTTTCACAAAATTGCATCAAGGATTTCATAGTAGCCCAGCTAATTTTCATGCCCACATGAAAGGGCTTTGTCAGATTTGTCTTTTCAGTAAAACATTGTCCAGTACGTGGATGATATAGTGTTGCACACAAATGAGAGAGAGAGGAACATTTGCATTTACTTTGGATACTATTGCAGAAACTGTTACAAGTTGGGTTAAAGGTAAACCCAGCTAAAATTCAGTTGTGTCAAGAATCTGTGAAGTTTTCAGATGTTATTTTGCGTCAGGAAGGAAAATCTCCTGACCAAGCTAAAGTTCAGACTCTTCTGTCATTGCCCCTCCCCACTAGTGAGGAACCTTTCCGCTCACTCCTCGGCATGACAGGATTTTGCAGGGATTTAATTGTTGACTGTGCAGAAATTGCAGCTCTGTTATACAAACTGCTCAAGAAAGGCACAGTTTGACAGTGGAGAGAGGGACACACCCAAGGGGTTGCTATGTTAAAAGGTGCTTTGACTAGAGCTCCTATACTAGCCACCCCTGATTACAGCATGCCATTTCATTTACACACTGCAGTTAGAAGTGTTTCATTGTCTGCTGTACTCACACAAACTTGTTATGAAAAAGAAAGACCAATTGCTTACATTTCTAAGGTGATGACTGAAGTGGTGATGGTTGAAGTAGTAAAGAGATTCTCCCTGTGTGAAGAATATCGAGAGTCAGCAAAAGAGTTGGGTAATAGTGGCTGCCTAAAGTGTTTTAAGCTATGGGATTTTATCAATCTGGGTTACACAGTCTGACATGATGCCATCACAGACTTCTACCTGTGTAATCCTGATGATGTCAGTGTATCTAGTTTTACTATAACTATCAACAGCTAACCAAGGAGACAGGATACTCTATATCAGAATGTATTTATATTCTGTGTGTGTTTGCTTGCAGTATAATTGTCTATGGAAATAGAAATGTATTGAACGTCTGTGTCTTGTTTGGTCTGAAACTCTAGAAATAAAACTGGATTTTTTGTTATATCTTATACAGGTTGTAAGATTCTTATTGGTAACTCAAAAATAATTCTACTATTATAAGTCTGAAATCCAAAACACTCCTTGCTCCTACAGTTCCTAAAAAAGGACAGAGACTATAATCTATGATATAAGTGACAACTCTATAAGGACATAGGTAATACATTCTGGTCAAAAACAGAGAAGATTGCTACTAGGGAACACTTAAGAGTGACTGTACACTACTTTTTTTTTTTACTTTGATTTCTTCACCCTGCTGCAGCGACTACCCGGCGGGGACATCCAGGTCCTGTCTGCCAGGAGAGCAGCAGGCTCACTCTTCTATGGAGGATCTGGTACAGCCATCTGCCAACCTGCTTGGAAGGTCTCTCCACATCCTACCAAGCTGGACCAGCCCCTGGACTCCCCTCAGGGCAATTTCCGTCAGTCCTTCCAGCACTGCAGAGCACGGCCATCAAGCTGCATGGTCACGCCCAGCCACTTTCCTCTTTACTTCCCCACTGGAGTGCAGACATGCAATGACGTTAAGGCACAACGTGCCGATGTCTGCTGCACACCCCCCCCACGCACATCTGCACTAGTAGTGCCCCTGGGTGTCCCCAGGGGCTGCTACAGCGTGATGAGTTTCCCCAAACCTCTCCAGGACTAGGAGAGCAGTCTGCGGATGCTTGATCCTAGTCCTCCCCTGCCAACCCCCGACGACCCGGGCTGATTCCCAAACCCAGGTCGCTGGAGTGGCACAAGGTGTGGCATCCACCACCTCAACCCTCAGCACCACCGGGCCAGCGACTCTACACTACTTGATAGTGTATATTTAGGTAATAGACAGCTAATGCTAGTCATCTACCTACAACTATTGGTTTGGTCAAAGGTGAGGACAGGTTGAACAGATAGTCCCTATCTGATCTGAACTGTTGTTAGCAAGGCTGATTTTTTTTTCTAAATGAAGCACAGCTCACAGTTTCTGCCTGACCAGTAGTAGCTATATGGTCTACTTTCATTATGTGCCACTGATATGAATATCTGTCAAACAGTACCTATATCCTGTGGACATACACTGAAGGGGATTATCTACAGCATACCTACCCATATCATTGGTAAGGATCAGTGTGAGCTCAAAGAAGATAAAAAAAAATCTGAGGATGGCACCTTATTTATTCCTCTCAGGAACTTGTATGTTTCAATAGTGTCCTTCTTTCCTTTCTTTAACTCCAATGAGAACATATTTTATGCTTCCAGATGCTCCTCGTACAAGGTGCTCTTGAAGGCCCTGGTTCATTTTGGTCACCATTCTCTGGACAGCCTTCAATCTGTTTATATATGTTGTCAGATGTAGACTCACAACTGGACACAGTGCTCCAGATGGGGTCTTACCAGAGACATGAAGAGTGGCAGTATTACCTCCTTCCTCCTGTTGTGAAATCCCCTCCCTATGCACCCCAGCATTTTGTTGGCCTTGCTATAAGCTTTGTTGCATTGGCATGTCTGTTTAAGGGTGCTGCTTATGATGACACGTAAGTCCCATTCTTCCTATGTGGGGCTGAGCTGGACTTGGTTGAGGTGGTACTCTGTCCTTGGGTTCCCTTTACCCATATGCATCACCTTACATTTTTATGTGTTGAATCTCAGCTACCAGATGTTGGACCATCTTTCCTGCCTCTGTAGGTCTTCTTGTAGGTCCTTAACTCCCTCCTCACTGTCATACCTTCTTCCTATCTTGGTATCATCCATGAAAAGGGCAATTTCACCTTAAATACCTATGCTGATGTCACTGATAAAGGCATTAAACAGGACTGGCCCCACACTGCACCTTGTGGCACACCACTAGTGACTGTGCCTTCATCAGACCTCACCCCATTGACCACTACCCTCTGTTTTCTGTCCCTAAGCCAGTTACCTACCCAACAGACTATGCACTTGACTGCACCCAGGTCCTCCCGACTTTTTCAACAGGCAGTTGTGTGGCACTGAATCAAAGGCCTTACTGAAATCAAAGTAGAGGAGTTCCACTGGGTGGCCTCTGTGAAGTTCCTTAGTGACCCAGTCAAAAAAAAGTGATTAGGTTTGTCTGGCATGACCTTCCCACCATGAACCCATGTTGCCTGTCATCATGCAGACCGTTTGTATCTAGGTAATCTGTTAAGTCCTGCTTTATTAAGGTTATCATCCATATGACATACGTTGCTTCTTGGAGTAACTGTATGTATGACCTTTGATCTTTTTCTTTCTATTAGATGCCACTAACTGCTTCAGATGTCCAGAAGATCAATGGCCAAATAATAAACAGAATATCTGCATCCAGAAATCTGTGGACTTTCTTTCCTATGAAGAGGCTTTGGGTTCAACTCTGACTGGTTCTACAGTGTTTTTCTCTTTAATCACTGTTTCCATCCTATGTACCTTCATCAAGTACCAGGACACTCCAATTGTGAAAGCCAACAACTGTGAACTCAGCTACCTTATCCTTATTTCCCTGTTCCTTTGCTTCCTCTGTCCCTTGATATTCATTGGTCGACCCAAAGAACTTACCTGTCTGCTCCGCCAAACTGGTTTTGGAATAATATTCTCCTTGTGTGTTTCTGGGATACTGGCTAAAACCATTACAGTGGTCATTGCCTTTAAAGCAACAAAGCCTGACAGCAATTTAAGGAATTATGTGGGACCCAGGACAACCTATTACATTGTCATCTTTGGCACCCTGCTGGAAGCCACTATATGCATTATATGGTTGTTAACATCTCCTCCATTTCCTGAGCTGAACATGCAAACTGAAGAGGGTAAAATTACAGTGGAATGTAAAGAAGGTTCAGCGATCTTGTTCTGTTGCATGCTGGGATATCTGGGTCTCTTAGCCAGTGTCAGCTTTGTTGTGGCCTTTCTAGCGAGGACATTGCCAGATAGTTTTAATGAAGCTAAATTTATCAGTTTCAGCATGATTGTGTTTGTTAGTGTTTGGCTCTCTTTCATCCCAGCATACCTCAGCACAACGGGGAAGTATATGGTGGCTGTGGAGATATTCGCCATCATGGCATCTGGTGCTGGAATAATGATTTGCATATTTTGCCCTAAGTGTTACATTATTCTTCTGCGGCCCCACTTAAACACAAGAGGACACCTAATGGGGAATATAAACACTTCCAAGAAAATGTAGGAACTGTTCCAGATCCAGGAGAAGTGTGACTAAATTTGATGTCTGTAGGATCAAATATATTGTACCTTGTAGGATTCACATTACAATTATTAAGCATGAACTGTAAACAGCTACTATGAATGTATTGCTTGCTGGTAATACAATTGCTTATATTGCAGTAAACAGCCAACCACTGTTTCATTTATCAATTCACTTTTAAAGAGAAGTTCCAAGATAGTGAAATGGGTTTAAAATGAGTTTTCTTCAATACAGTCACCGATTGCCTTATGCTGGTGATGGTCTACTGAGGGGAAAACATTGAATGCCATCAGTATATTCACTACAGGAGGAAGGGATCAAAAATTGTGCCTAACAGATAGACAGCTGATACCCTCTACTTCCTGATTGCCAGCCCCCGCGCTCAAACGTTTTGTGATGTCTAACCAGGGAAAGCGCTGGGATGCTTCACATACAAGTGACTAGAGGACATTTTCTGAGCTGTTTATGCTAATTAAAGCAACTTTTGATATAAATGAAAGCCACTGCTCAACTAATAGGGGCCAAAGGTTGCTTTACTTAACATAAAACAGCTCTGACAATCTCCTCCATTCACTTGTACAGTATGTGTCACACCCACATGCTCTTCCTGTTTAGACATCACAAAATGTCTGGGTTTGGGGGTTGGGGCAGCAGATCAGTAAGAGGAAGAGATCAGTTTGCCATCTCTTTGGCATGATTTTCGATACCTTCCCTCCCATAGTGGACATACTGACAGCATTCCATTTTTCCCTCAGTATTAGACTACTGCCAGCATGAGGTAATGGCTAATATGTTGAAAACGCCCTTTTTATGTTGTCTTGCACGTGCACAAGCAACATCTTCTGGTAGTAGGAGAAATGCAGAGGTCTGTTAGTGTTAGCAAATGCAGGGCACACTTTAGTAGGTGTGTCCCTCATTCCCCAATGAGCCAGCATGCTAGCACTGACACAAGTATATGCAAAGTGCCACCAACTTGAAACAAACATGCCACTGCAATCGGAGAGAAGCTCATCATGCAGCAGCACATATGACACGCCTCCCATATGTGCCTTTCGTGGTGAAACATTTCAATAAACATGGTGGCGGAGCCGCTGCCACACAATCCCCAAAGGAAGCCGACATCAGGGGTGCAATCTCCGTGTCAGCATGTCTGTTCCCCCACATTGTGTGGCACACTGGGAGCCAACCCCAGTGTGCTGCCGCTCACAGCAAGCCGACCGTGTTTGCATGTTCTTGCCCCGCCCCACCCCCATTGCGTGGCACACTGAGAGCCCACCCCAGTGTTGCCAACATCAGGCCCTCCCCTCGAAAGTCATGGGGCACACTGGGAGCCCACCACAGTGTGCCCAACATTTGTTTTCTTTAACCTGTAAAGAAAGAAAACTTCCACAGCGCAGTGTCCATTTTTTTTTGTACCTGAAAAAAAGAAAACAGTCCATTGACCGAGGCACCCCCTTCCCCAACCCACATCCACCCTCTGCACACTCCACCTCCCCACACACACCCTCACCCCATACTTACCTCCAGAGGTCCGGCACTGTGATCTTCGGTGGAGCAGAAACACGTCTGGACTCTTCAAAGCTGAACTGCAAAATGAAGAAATGCCGGTAAGCTGTAAATGGCATAAATGGGGTGGTGGGGGGCAACTTAGTGGATATCTCAGCCATTTTGTTAATTTATTCCAAATTTTCAACATGGGGTTCTTGGGAACCCACCTCATGAACACATGCACTGTAATCTCATTATTCCGTCCCGAAAGGTAATTTCACGGTCACTGCGCAGAATCACCTTTTGGGACTAATTAACAAAATGACAATGCCACTGTTCATGAGGTGGGGTCCCAAAATGCCTATGTTGAAAATCTGGTTAAAAACAAAAATAATAATAATTGTGTTACGGGCATGTATTGTGCAGTTTCTACGCACGCTCATGACATCCTCAATTTTTCATATCTTCACTCTACATTTTTGACATTGCCATTTTTTTACACCTCCTTATGAACAGTATAGCTGTCATTTTTCACATCCTGCCCGAAATGTGTTTTCACACATGTGCCATATAATGGTGTGATCACTGTGGGAAATCAATGTTTGGGACAGATTAACAAAATCACAGTGACACTGTTCATGAGCGAAGGTCCCAAAATGCCTATGTTGAAAATTTGGTCAAAAAAATTCCCAAAATAATTGCGTTATGGGCATGCGTTGCACAGTTTCTACGCACGCTTGTGACTTCACCTATTTTTCATATTTTCACTCCAGATTTTCAGCATTGCCATTTTTTTCCACCTCCTCATAAACAGTACAGCTGTCATTTTTCACATTCTGCCTGAAATGTGTTTTCACACCTGTGGCGCCAAATGGCGCAGTTGCTGTGCAAAATCACCTTTCAGCTAACAAACTGATAGTGCCACTGTTCATGAGGTGGGTCCTAAAAGCCCATGTTGAAAATTTGGGTGAAAATACCAACAAACACCCAGGGTGTTAGGGTTTACCATAATGCCCTCACCTCGTAGAGACTGACAGGCGCCAGGGGTGTGACTTAGGATTGTCGGCTGTAAGCTCACGCCATTCCACCCCCACCCTGCAGCCAGTGACAGGCATCGAGGTGTGCCTTGGACTCTTTTGGCTCCAAAGTTCACCCCATTCACCTATACTGCACTCATCTCAGTGTATTTACTTATGGAATGGGGCGAGCGTAAGGCCTGAAGACCCCAAGGCACACCGCAATACTTGTCGGTGTCTGCAGGGCAAGTTGAGGTGAAATGGTATGAGCGTTATGGCCGAAGACCCAAAAGCACACTCCAATGCCTGTCAGTCTCTGCAGGGTGGGGGTAGGGTTGGCGTCAGTTCACTACTTCACTGCCATTCCTATTATGTATCTCTCTAACTCCTGCACTACCAATGCCAATGCCAGCAAGACAACATTCAGCATTGACAAATGCTTGTTTTGTATGTTGGAACTTCACTTAATTAATGTTTTATTGGCTTGCTGGAACCCCAACAGACCATTTGGCACATTAATTGTATAATGTTACAGTGGCTATACATAGCAAAGTACCACCCCTAAAACATAGCAAAATAAAACAAAAATATCTGAAAAGTTGAAATTGATTCCAATGATCAGCATCCTTAGTTTGTATGTGTGTTTGGGGGGAATTAGAAGGAAACTAAAACAGGGAAAATATAGACAGAAAAAGACTAAGTTCCCCGGGCCTGTTGTGAGACCTTATCTCACATTACTTATTCTTTGCCTTATTCACCTGACCCTCTGATACCTTTCCTCTCAGGTTTGCCTTTCCTCTGCTGATGATCACCTTGAAGCTATCCCACCATGCTGTGAAACCATTTAGGATCTCTGCAAGAATCACAGTGCTGGACAAGCTGTTTCACTTGTAGACCACCCTTCCTGTGAAACAAATGTTGCCCATTCTCCTTTCTAACTACCCCATCAGCCTTAGATTGTGACCCCTAATGAAGAAACTCCCCTTTGCTTTAAGCAGTTCAGTGTAATCCACCCTGTAGTACCAGTAACACATTTGTACACCTCTGTCATTCCCCAACCCAACCTGACATCCAGTGAGCACATACTGAGGGTCTCTAATCTCTACCCATACATCCTACTCTACAGTTCTGGAATCATTGTTGCTGCCCTTGTCTGTATTGTCTCTAACTTATCCCAGTCCTTCCTTAGATGTGGGCTCCATAACTGCACACAGTACTCAAAATGTGGTCTAATCAGTGACCTGTACAGTGGCAGAATGACTTCCCTCCTATGACCAGTGAAAAATAGTGACCTGTACTGTGACATAATTACTTCCATCCTATTACTGCTGAAACCCAGTGACCTGTACAGTGGCAGAATGACTTCTCTCCTATGACTGGTGAAACCCAGTGATTTGTACAGTGGCAGAATTACTTCCCTCTTATGTCTGGCGAAACCCAGTGACATGTACAGTGGCAGAGCTCCTCCCCACTTATAACTGATGAAGCCTAGTGACTGGGACAGTGCCAGAATTACTTCCAACCTATGACTGGTGAAACCCAGTGACCCGCACAGTGCCAGAATTACTTCTGTCCTATGACTGGTAAAACCCAGTGACCTGTACAGTACCAGAATTACTTCCATCCTATGACTGGTGAAACCCAGTGACATGTACTGTGGCAGAATTACTTCCTTTCTATGACCAGTGAAACCTAGTGACCTGTACAGTGGCAGAATTAGTTCCCCCCTTCAACTAATAACATATAGAAATTGTCATCAGAAGAGGACCATTTGGCCCACCCAGTCTGCCTAGATTTTTCCTGCCTACCTTATCTCCGTTGACCCTCCCTTCTTATGGTCTATTCACCGTTATTCCCTTATGCCTATCCCATACAAGTTTGAAGCCCGCCACTGCTTTTAGTCCCACTGCCTCTGCTGGCAGACTGTTCCAGATGTGCACCACTCTTTCAGTATAGTAGTACTTCCTCACACCCCTTTAAAGTTCCCCCCTTTCTTCTTAAACCCCAACTGATGGCACACAGCATCCTGTTTACCTTCCCATATGCTTTGCTACCTTGAGAGGAGGATTTTAGGTTGTTTCAGGTTTTAACCCCAGGTCCCTTTACTCTCCAGAGTGCTCCACTTTGCCTCATTTATCCTGTACTCCATCTGCAGCTTCCTGCATCTAATGTACTTCACTTTGCGCTTGTCAGCATTAAATTTCAGTTGCCATATGCCTGATCCCTTTTCCAGTTTCTCCTCATTCTTCTTCAGAGTGTTAACCCCTTTATCCTTATCCACTCACTCTCTTACAGTCTGGTATCATCTGCATATAAGATGCACTAATGTTTCCCTGGAACCCAACCCCAGTGTCACCTATGCACATATTGGAAAGAATCGTCCCCAAACAGCCCTCTGGATTACCCCCCTGGTAATAGAAAACCTTGTAAAGTCTACCTAAATAATCAAAAGCTGGAAACTGTAGAAGAATGTTGTTATTTAGGTGTTGCATTTTTATCCAGTACTAAGTGAATCAAATACAAACAAAAAAGGTAAGGCAACAATTACAGGCTATCAAAAAATGTAGCACCTTGTATGGGGATAGAAGTGTGGTAGCAGTTTTGAAGGCTACAGAGGCATACGGTAACTCAATCCTATAATATTATATGGCTCAGAAGTCTGGGGCTATTCATTTTCCCACTCAATGGAAATACTTTTTTCTTGCTTCTTTTGCAGTCTATTGAGGGTAAATAACTCTTGGCCAGATTGGCCAGAACAGCTGGTTATGGCAGAACTTGGAAGGGTTTCACTACACGCATTGGTTGAATATCATCTTGCCAGTTATTTATTTATTTATTTTTATTTTAATGATATCTTGGAGAACACCTGTGAGCGATGTTCATTTGTAGGTTCCACGTCAGTTACAAGAAAAAATTTAACAGGTACATAGCAATACATTACAAGCAAGTACAAAATTGCACTGGCACAAAACAATACATTACAAGCTAGGTAGACAATGAATTGGTATGAATTACAAGATTGGGACAGCATTTAGCTTATGGTATAACATTTAGACACTACTACAGCATTGGTGAGAAGGTGCCTGCATCTGAGAATTAAGCTTACTTGTGGGGGGACACAGAGTGGAGAACAGGCACAGCTGGGTATAATGAATTGTCTGCCTGCATAATGGGTTAAGAACAGACATAAGGAAGGTTGGAGACAATGGGGCTAGGATAGCAGCAAACGGGGGGGGCATGAGGGTGGGGAGAGAAGGGGGAGTGGGTGCCCAGTGGGGAGGGGAAGGGGTAGACATATTTTAAATAATACAGTAAATCAATTGTCAAAACTATGTTTAAATGAAAAACAAAAATGGGTGCAATTCTCAAAGGAATCAGCATGGCTTACAAACCTGCAATCTGTATTAAAAAATATTAATTTATGTCATTTATGACAAGATTCATTAAAAAGAATTTGGAGTTCAATAGCTTATCAAAATTAAAATCGAATTAAAAACAGAGTATCTGATTTTGCACAAAAGAAGGATATGGAGTATGAAGTTTCTCAAAAGCTTGACCATTGTTATTCTATTTATAAGATGCATCATGGCTTAATTTTACTTGACTTTGTCTCTTGACCAAGAGTGCTGTTGAATTATCATGTTATCAAGATACAAATTACTCCTATTTAAGAGATTAGAAGCAAGATATGGAAAGTGTGAGAGGAGTGAACCTGAATGTTTTTTGTCAAAAAGCTCATGAAGAAAATGTATATCATGTTTTATTTGTGTGCCCTCTGTATGGCAAATGGCGTAGAGAAGATTTGTTAAATTATATTAACATATATTATGGCAAACTCTTGGACTGCATGGAAATTTTACTTAAACCTATCTGTGCTGAAGAAGCAAAAATGCATGCCTGATTCATCAAGGCTGTGATGACATACAGGTTAAAGATTGTTGCTATGCACTGAATGCTCATTCCTGTCTTGAGAAGGATATTGCATATGTAGTGTGCAGAACAAAAGTATGTATTTGAATGCATTTGTATATTTAAATATTTTGGAATGACCACTGGTCAATCAAATAAAGAAGTGATACTGATATTGAACCCAGCCCCAATGTCACTTATGCACATCTTGAAAAGAACTAGCCACAAGCAGCCCTCTAGCTTACCCCTTGGTCACACCCTGTTTCCTAGAGAACTTACTATTGAGGACCACCCTCTGTGTACTTCCAACAAGTTTGTACTCCATCTAGTGAGCCCCTAACTCCAGGTCACCCAACTTCTATCCCGGTCTCCCATATGGCACCGAGACGTTGACCTTACTGAAATCCAAATAAAGGTCATCGACTGTCTGATCCCTGCCAACTGCTGTGTCACCATGTTGAAAGGGTTTATCAAGTTCATTTGCCATGATACATCCCTCATGATCCCATGCTGGTTTCTAGCCATGAGCCCCTTTTCTTCTAGGAATTCAATAATTGTCTCAACTACTGTCTCTGGCATTATTCTCACAATTCTGTAGGTGTTAGACTCATTGGTCTGCCATTTCAAAGATTCTCTGAGTCCCCTCTTTTTTGTACAGGGGGCAACATTTACCCCCCTTCTCTACACTACCAATTCACTTTTGCTAGGGACTATTAAAAGTGAAGCATACCATTCCCCATGTGATTTTTGCAAATGTTAATAAAAATATCCCAAAAGAGAGCTGTTGGGTTAGATATAGCAAATGTCTTCAGTGAAACATTTACAAGTTTTTTAAAAATTGTGATGTGGAGGCATCCATTTTGTGAACAGGAAGGACCAGCACTAACAGTGGGCAGTGAAGCAAGTTAAAACAAACTGCTCTTACACACAAGAATCATGTACAGTTGTGAGAGAATGTACTGGATCATCTTGTTACACTTTTCAAAACATAAAATGTAGGTTTTTTTTGCAATTTAATAGGATATCTACCAGGATATCTACCAGTACAGTCCATCTCATCCCACCTGCTGCATTACGCACTAAGACTGGTGAGGCAGTGACATCATCACAACACCCTTGCAGTCCATGAAAAATGCATCTATTGTTCCATAATTTCAAACTCGAAAATTACCTAGCCGACCTCAGGTGCATGAATTGGCAAAGCCTACATCTGGCCACCTCAGCAGATGAGGCTGTTGACATCTTCAATGTAAACTTTACAAATCTAGCTAACAAACATGCCCGACATATAAAATGTAGGGTGAAAAAAGGCCTTGCACCCCTGGTTTACCACTGATCTGAAAACAACCCTAACGCAACGAGATAAACGTTCGGCTTTAGTAAGACTCTCCAAAGCCTCTGCAGACTGGGTGGCCTTCAGAACACCAAGAAATGCTTGCACAAAGCTTGTTATAGTGGCCAAAAACAATTATTATATGGTAGGCGCCAAAGGTAATGCTGCTAAAATCTGACAGACAATCAAAACTGTCGAGGGCCATAGACGTCACCCTGCAATACCCATCAAAATCACAAACCAAGGCATCATGATCTCTGATCAAGATACCATCCTGGAAAATTTAAATGTGCATTTTGCGACAGTGGTTCTTGCATTTGATTCCTTGCCAGCTGCTGGGTTCATTGACTGCTCCTTGCCCAAGGATGTCCCCCTAGATCTGAGGACTCAAGACTCCTTCTGTCTATCCCCAGTAACTTACAAACAAGTCGAGGACCTAGAAAAAAAATTGGACACAAAAAAAAAAGTGTTGGTGTGGATGGAATCAAGTCCACATTCCTAAAACAAGGGCACCATCTCTTAACCACCCCAATAATGCACATTTTAACCTATCCATCTCATCTGAAACAGTTCCCTCTTGTTGGAAAACAGCCTTCATACTGCCATTGTTTAAATCAGGTGTCCCGGGTGACCTTAACAATTATAGACATATTTCTATCCTGCCAGTTGTGCCAAAACTCCTAGAAAAATTAGTCAATAACCAATTAAAGGAACATCTTGAGAACTCAGATTTATTCAACTCATTACAATCTAGCTTTAGACAAAATCACAGCACAGTTTCAGCACTGGCCAAAGTAACTAATGACTGGCTCACTGCCCTTGACAATAAACACACCACAGGAGCCATCTTCCTAGACCTAAGTAAGGCCTTCGATACAGTCGACCACAGTCTACTACTCCTTAAACTAAAAGAAAATGGCCTGAAAATCTGCTCAGTCAACTGGTTCTCCAGTTACTTATCGGGTAGACTCCAATGTATTAAAGCCAATGGGCTCCTCCCCTCCCCCCTGCTCCTCACAAGAGGGGTACTCCAAAGCTCCATTCTAGGTCCTTTGTTGTTTTCAGTTTACATCAGCTCCCTAGGTAACAACATCCATAACTCTAAACGTCACTTCTTCATGGACAACACAGTGTTTTGCACCTCAAAACCCTCCTTGACTGATGTAGGTATTGAGTTGCAGTCAGATTTTAACCAGCTACAACTTAAACTCCTAAGCTCCAACTTATTAGTGAATGGCAAGAAAACCAAGGCAATGTACTCCCTCCCCCATCCCTCATCATTCCTTCGTAAACAAGCCACACTGGCATGTATCACAACCCTTCTAGGAGACTCACTTGAATTTGTGGAAAAATTTAAATACTTAGGAATTTGGCTGGACAGCAAACTGTCATTTGCCTTACACATTGACGCTCTCTAAAAAACTAAAAATGAGATTTGGTTTCTTCTATAGGAATAAATCCTTATTCCCAGCAGATATTAGGAGAAGATTAGTTCAAGCCACCTTACTTTCACTAACAGACTATGTGGACATTATTTACAATAGCAGCTCAGCATGTAACTTACACAAGTTGGACATCCTCGATCACCATGCCCTGTGCTTTATAACCAATGCACCCTATAGAACACACCATTGTGACCGATACTCAGCAGTGACCTGGACATCCCTTGCCACAAGAAGGATGCTCCACATTAGCATCTAAGCTCTGAAAATTCTGTTGAATAAACTACTTCATTTATTCACAGGTCATGCAGCTGTTTTTCCCTAAGGAAAAACACCTTTATCTTGCTAGATGTGCCCAAATTTCACATACTCCATGGCAGAGCAGCACTCAGTTATTCCATCCAGACTACCTGGAATAAAATACAACCTTCACTTAAGCTCACAGAATTAGTCTCCATTAACATCTTCAAATCCTTGACCAATAAGGCACTTAAGGAAACCTGCCACTGCCATAATGGCTAGCACCTATTCCTCCTCGACTAAGATAATCTAACAAGTACTCCCCCCAATTATCCCTCTGTTCCTACCTGGCCTCTAGCAACTGTTGCATCTCTGTTTGTATAGGTATAGTATATTCCTGTCCTCAGTGTTTTAAATGATGCCTCCCCCCTTCCTTCTGGTTGAATTCTGATCCACTGTTGCTTATGTCTTTTTATTGCTTAGAACTGTATTATGCCTATGTTTGCATCTTTGTGCTGTATTGTATCTGATGTTTTACAGTGTCCTATCAGGACCTCCTTGTAAATGAGCATGCTCAGTGGAGTTTTCCTGCAAATAAACTTGAACTTGAACTGTCCACAGAATGGATGCCTCCATATTGTTATCCATGGACCAGCACCCCTGACTGGGCCCATATCTCACAGGCAGTAATATTTAGGGCATAGGCACTTATCGTATAAGCATGAGTGTCAGGATCTGAGTTCTGCTGTTCTATCGGCATTGTAGCTACAGATTTTATTTATTTATTTATTTGAGGATTCAGAAAATACCTTTGAGTCAAAGACTACTTTTCAAAGGTTCTATGTCAATACAGGTAAAACATGGCACAGAGCAAATACAGTGATGGAACACAAGCAAACTTTAATGATACAAGAATTACAGTAACTTGATTAACATTTGGGTAGATAGATTCATGCATGAGACTAAAGAACAGAATTTATACAAAAGCTCCAAATGAGCTAGTTCTGAGATTTTCAGGTTGGGGGGTTGGGGAGAAGCCAGCCAGAGGCCTTAGTCGAAGGATAAAGGGGCAGATCAAGGGTCAGTGGCAGTCACAGGGATTGGACAACTGAAGGTGGTCCCTAAGGTAGGCTTTGTAGAGGCCAATTCTGTTCACATTGGTGAGATCGTTAGGCAGGTTATTTACCGAGGAAGGGGCTCAGTAGCTAAAGGACCTTTGGAACTGGGAGGTGTGACAGCAAGGGACCAAGAGGAGTTGCCTGCGAGAGCTACGGGTGCAATGCCATGACGGGGCCCATTGAATTAGAGGTGAGAGACCAGTGGTGGTGAGATGAAGGGTAATCTTTTTGGCCATGAGGCAGGTATGAAACTTGATTCTGTTATCAAGATTAAACCAGTTTGTGGCATTGTAGAGTGAGCATGTGTAGGTTACACGATCACAGCCCAGGATGAGGTGACAGGCTTTGTTGAGGGAGAGACAGAGCCTGGATAAGGCTGAGGAGCTGGCAGTGCTGTAGATTAGTATGCCATAGTCTAGGAGAGAGAGGACCAAGGAACAGACTGCTAGATGAAGGGCATCTGGAGTGAGACAGTGTTTGACCCAGCAGAGGATGCCAATCCGGATGTTGAGGGCTGTGGACAGATTATAATACATATTACTGCATTTTTGCTATATAATCACAATACTAAATATATATATATGTGTGTATTACAATGCCTTACATACAATTACCATGCTTTTATTACTAATATTTCTACAGTTATTGTGTTTTACTGAGAATCATTATGCCATTTGCTGTATTTCTAATGTATCGAGAAGACATTGATTTTTGGTTATTGTATAATTACAATTACTATTTGGGCAATGCTTCCATATTTAGGTTTAGTGCAGAATAGCTATTACTGATAATGGTCATCATGACCTTACAACATATAGGGTTTTTTGTCTTGTCTAATCTATGTTTATGTTAGGTTGGTACATGTTCCCTGGCTAGTATGAGTTACATCATTTTTGCTATTAGCCAATTATGCAAGTTTATTATATCTCCTTACTAGTTTCTAGAGTAATTATCAGAGGTATAAGAGTGGCTGTTTTGCTTAGTTTTCTCTGAGAAAAGACTGATGCTAACTTTAGGTAAGAAGATCTGGGTGTTCTCCTCAGTGTTTTATAACTGATTTGGTTATAAGCCTGTTTTATATACCAGAAATAAATCATTGTCAGACTCTGGACACCACTCATTTGTTGTTTCTTCACTCTTGCACATTTCCACCAAGAATCTGCAAAAGGGTAATTTATTCCCCTAATTACAATATTCATGTTTAAAAATTATCTTTCAGGGGCCCCCAATGACCCCATGGTAGGGCCATGTGATTATGTTCCTGTCAACTGGGTTCTGAAGTTTACTTGTGACATCAGAATCAGGTGGCCAGGGGCTGAGGTAGTGCTGCCATGTGGAAAATCTCTCACCCAGGGGTGGGAAATATTCTGGCTATGGCATCATTGTGACCCCTGCTTGTCTCCTCACAGGATGCTGCTACATGCATCTCGGGGGATCTTCATGGGGACACATGCTGTGTGCTGGGAAAGGGGAGACAAGGGCAAACAATTGAATGTGCACTGGTTATCATTAATGATGATGAAAAATGGTAAGGGGTGACATATGGGGTTGGGGATAATGGGAGGATGCAGAAACAGCCACGTGGCTACAACTGCTGGCCACAAAGCCATTAAAAAAAAGTAGTTTTAAATGTTTTACTAAAGTCACTTACTAAACATAACCTAGCAAATACATTTCTGAAGAAGTACAGTAACTGTTGAAATAATTACACAGGGAATCATGCACATTCATTTGAAAGAGAACTGTTAGGAGTGCTGCCAATGCAGAGCTCGAAGTACCCTGGGGTAGATCCCATCTGGCCCAAACAGATTGGTAACCTTTAAATTCTGCAACCCATTGAGCACCACATTCATGGGTATATTGCCAGTCTCCATTTTCTGTCACTCATGCCTCTCAAATGTAATCTTACTATGAGATTTTGGGCCTTAAGTCTCCATCTTAAACACCAAACTACTGAAAAGTACTCATTTAGAACATTTGCTTTCCCCACAATATACTCTGCACTCTTACAGTTTTTCATTATTCAATAAATGCTGTCATTTTTTTTTAATAGTTTGTAGGACTTTTTTCCCCTGGGTTTTTGGTCCCATCCCTGCACCACAGATGTGGGTGCATGTGGAGGCATGCATGCGCTGTGGTACCAAGGTGCCCTCCCTCTACTTCGCTGCCCACCTGCACTGCCCTCAGACCTCCATCCGGGGACAGTGAAACTACAGTGGGTGAAGGGCATCCTCCCCAGGAGGGGACAGCGGAGGGGAGAGCTGCCTTTCAGCTGCTCGATTCTACTCCCTTCCTCCCTCCGGTCAGCATCCAATGACCCTGGCTCATTCCCAAACCCAGGTCACCAGTGTGACATGAGGTAAGGCAACCAGCACCTCAACCCTCAGCGCCACCTGGCCAGTGCTATAAATGCTGTCCTTTAACTGCCTCTCTTATGAAGAATACTTAAAGAAGGTCTTATCATATTCCTTAGCACCCTCCATTTATTTTTAATTCAGTGTTTCCTTTTTACCTTCCTAATGGTCACTTTTCTCTAGTTTTCTTTATACAGCACACTCCTGTCCATTTCATTGTTCCTACTTGTAAGTCCTAAAAGCCCTCTCTTTTCCATGAAAGCTTCCCTCAACCAATCACCAAACCAAATTGTCTTCCTGTGCTTGTTTGGCTTTCTTATGTACCCAATGCATTCCTGGGAAGTCTCCTGGTGCATAGATTTTACAGCTGCCCATTAATTTTTACCTCTTTATCTCAACTACATATTGAAGTCTGTCAAATATTTCTTCTATTCTAGTAAAGTCCATTTTTGTGAAGTCAGAGAGCATGACTCCAGAGTTAAACAGTAGCTTTCTACTTCTGGCCCCCCTCCACACACACACACACACACACACACACACACGTAATGAACCTATTTTTTTTAACCAGGAGAGATACACTAAGCTGAAAGTTTGTTTACAGGTGCAACCTGGGAGCACAAGGAAGTTAAGTTACCTGGCACCAACTAATTTGAGTAGCAGCCTTGATTTGTCATAATCAGAACACTAAAGTATAATAAAACACAATTAAAAATGTCCCTTAGGTCCCATCTGACTGGATTGGTGGTAGTTCAGGTGGATGCTAAAGATCCCATGGCACTTATCAAAAAAGAGTAGGGGAATTTCCCTGGTACCCTGGCCAAATTTTTCCCAATAAAAATACCACCAACAGCTTAATCTGGTTCAATTACAGTTGCTTACCATCTATATCCCCCTTCCCCTAGTCGCCCATGAAAAAGGGACTTCTAGGCCTGGAGGGCTTACTGGGTCAACAAAATTCAATAAATAAATAAATTGTACTCTAGGGAGAGTGTTCCAGTGCTCTCCATTTACTGAGATCATAAAATGCGCTAGCACGGGCTCGTGTCTCACAATAGGGAAGTGGAAGCATTTTGGCTGTGGGTTCCACAGAGCAAAATATCATTCCTTCCCTCCATGAATGCTGGCACAAATAAATTAAAATTTATACTGCTGTCCACTTGGGGCCAGGTAAGCTTCAGTGTATTTTTTGGGGGGGCAGAAGTACAGAAGTAAGGACCTGCCCGTAAAGATGTTGTATTGTCAGTAAAAAATTAAATCACACAGAACTGAGGTCACTATAACCTATGGAATCCTCAACCTTGAGGTCATGGGTATTGTATAGTGTACATAATAAGATCTAAGATGTAATTGTCACAAACGCACTCAGCAGGCCAGGCCCTCTGCTCCCACAGTGCCAACCTCAGAGTGCAACAGTGTGAACAGGTAACAGATAGGGTAACCCTCCTGTCTGCTTGTGGGTCTGAATCACCTTTAGTCTCAAGTTCTGGAAGGATTCAAACTGTGAACCTTATGCTAGCATACCCAATGTACAGGCACAGATTCATTCCCTCTTTGGGGACTGCGGTAAAATCTTACATCAGGGCACCCAGCCAGGCTTCCAAAATGAACCCTTAAAACTCTATAAAATACCTTAGGTATATTCTTACCTTTTCCCAGTTTAGTAACACCATCAAGCTTTTGAACAATTTTGTCAGTCTTAACCCTCTATACATCACATGCAAAAAAAAAAGAACTTGGAAGACCCAGGCAGTATCTTTCAAATATAGATTTTACTAAAAATGGATAAAAATATGAAAAATGTAAACAAAGAGCACTATATCACAAAGCATACAATCGCTTACAAGAAAACAAAGAAAAACTACAGACAAACTCCTACCAACATACCGTTAGATACTTTTCTATCTAATGTATTACCTCTAACTGCTTATCAGAGAGTTGTGTGTTTCTGTCTCCCAAGATGGAATATATCAAACAGCTCAGACACAGTATAGTTTAAACAGTGTCTACCCACACCCCTTCTATACGTCATCTAGCTCCTCCTTTTGGAATATAAAAAAAAACATGATGTCCTATCAGAAGGTATTTTTAAATAAGGTGACATCAGCAACAACTCATTTCCCAAATTATAAGTCTGTGATTTCCCAGTTCCTTCTCCCCAGACATTTCAAAGGGATTTTATAGCTTTTTAACACCAGTTGATATTAAATGTTCTTCCTCTTAAGACATCACAAAAGTTTATGATCTCCATCCTCTGGCAGACTTATAAAGTCCAATTTCATTTCCACTTCAAAGAAGCAACAGGTCATTAAAAAATGCCATAACATGCAATGTCTCAAGGAAGTTGATTACATTACAGAGATCTCCTGTTTTAATATATATCCTGTCATTTTCACTGAAACCTGTTTGGGGGGCGCACCCAGGGAAGCACTGTGACAATCACACATTATATTTTTATATTACAAATATCATCCAACAATCATAACCAGCTGGCAAAGCGTCACAATTTCTTGTTGCCTCTTTCACCCACTGGCTGAAAAAGCAGTCCTGCATAATAAGATTGTGCATAATGTGGAATACCAATGTCAGTGGAATTTGTGCAGAATGGCAATTCTGCTTCCAGAATGTCTTTGTAATATTCCATAGCCATGTAAATTGTGTAATATGTTTTTGAAGATTGTGGTTTATGTGGAATTTTTTAATATTTTGCAGAACTGTGTTCTATTGGAATTAAAACATTCTGCATAACGCTACTGCATAGTCTCTAAAAACATCTGACTGCTTTGACTCCTGGCCTCTTGTATTTCCTAGTCTATCAGGAAAGTTAAAATCTCCCATGAGCATAAAATTGTCCTGGTCTGCTACTTCCTAAATTATTAATTTGTTGAGTACTATTTCATTATTAGTTAATTTTTGTAAATTGCAGTTTGACAGTTACTTTGTTAAATAACGTATTTTAGAAATATGAATGATACAGTTGAACTATGAGTTAGTTCTGTAATGTTTTTAAGAATACAGGTAAATGGAAAGCAGGTTTCTAAATCCCCAGGAGGAACAAAGTATCTGTTGCACTTAAGATCACTGAAGAAACAGTTGATGCACTTAAAATCCAATAGTGTTATACTGCACTGGTGCAGCTCCATCATGGAGAGACTGGGTAAGAAAACAACAAAAGGTGCACACAGGCTACGGTAAATGTGAAAATAAGCAACGCTTGTAAATCACTGGTTGCCAAAATATAATAGCAGACACTGGGCCTGATATTCAAAACTTTGCCCCAGGGCTAAATTAGCACTGCCCGGCGTGCTAAATTAGCCCAGACCCAATAGCCCACTATATTCAAAAGGGATAGCCCCGGTGCTAAACCTGCTGAATGTAGTATGCTAAGGAAGCCGGGCAAACTGTGCTGGGAGTGCAGTGCAAAAATAGCAGGGGAAATAGGACCACTCTAAATATAGCAACCAGGAAGTGCAAACCACAACAGCAGCCCAGTGCACAGCGACCTGAATGAAGGTAAAGGTGAACCAAGAGGCCAATGTGTATGCTAGCAAAGGAGTGGATTAATTACAGCTGCAAGCACCAGCGCATGTGAAAATCTGCAGAAATATACCATGTTTCCAAAATGTTTCCACAGCGCAGACACATTTGCGCAGGTTTAGTACAAGTTTTGCATGGAGCTAAGCTGTTTGCCTGGTGCTATCACATTTGCCCGGGGCAAAACATTGCTATATTCAAAACCGACATGCAAATGAGCCTACTTAGGCAGTCTGTGGGCAAACATCCAGATTAACATCTCATTATGTCCTGATTTTCATGCAGTTTGCTCAGTGCTATTACAGGGTCCCACAGCTCCACCTGTAGGTCAGTCTGGAATTGCAAGGTGGTAGTTGCAGGCTACATTTGTACAGAACTGCATAGAATATTGTGCCCCAGGGGACGACACAGCACAGGCACAGGTGGTGGTGCTGCATGCAGTTGCCAAACTGTAGTTCTTGCTACAGTGCACAGCAGACACTATAGTAACAAGGGGGCCAGTAGTGTGAGGAACACAGCAATGCCTATGGTGTGTAGCGCATCAATGACTGCTGCACTTTACACAGTGTCAGGCCCATCTTGCAGGTGCGTACTGACAGTGGACATTACTGTTATGCTGTTGTGTGACCCACAGATGCTGCACCACTGGCATGGGATAGTCACAGTGTCATATATATGGCTGGCTGTGTGTGCTGTGGTGTCTGTACAGTCAATCAATCAATCAGGCTTTATTTTTATAGCGCCTTTTAATAACCAAGGCGCTGCACATTAAATCAAATACAAATCAAATATAAATATAGATTAAAATAGAAACAATAAATAACAAATCAGCCATAATTAGAGAAGGCTAAGTTGAATAAATACATTTTTAGCTCAGTTTTAAACCTATCGATGGTCAGGCATTCTCTTAACCAACGAGGTAGAGAATTCCACAGGGTTTGATCCAAAAAGAAAAAAGCACAGGCACCAGATCTTTTTAATTGCACCCTGGGAATCTCTAGCAATCTCTCATCAGCGGATTAGAGAGGACAGAGGGGCCAGTAGGGTACCAGGAGGTCTTGCAGGTAACCGGGTCCCCGAACCTTAAAGGTGATCTGCCACTGAGCAGGCAGCCAATGCAGTTCATGGAGCACAGGCGTAATATGACTGGACCTAGAAGTCCCAGTCAAAAGCCTGGCCACCGTGTTCTGCACCAGCTGCAAGTGGTGGATATCAACCCCTGGAAGCCCTAGGTAGAGAGAATTGCAGTAATCAAGGTGGGTAGTGACAAAGGCATGTACCAATGTTAGAAGATCATCCGGAGAAACCAAGTGTTTCGCCCGGGCGATATTTCTCAGATGATAAAAAGAGGATTTGATGACAGCCGACACCTGAGATTTCAGTGTCAGAGCATTGTCAAAAATAACACCCAGATTATGCACTCAGTCTGAGGTAGTGAGCTGTATGTCATCAAATGATAGACCTGATGGCTGCCCAGACCCCAAACCTGGCCCCAGGCGACCAGGGACCGCTACCAATACTTCACACTGTACAGATGTGCAGTATGTGGCTGGGGGACACATACCATCTGACAGGCACACTGGTGTTGGGATATTCCCAACACTGGACCATCTGCACTACAAGACTTGTTCCAGCCTTGTGGTAGCACCCAGTATGTGATGCAGACTGGCCACCCGTACACCCTCCTCTCAACACCCTCCATGCCCCAGTGCTGCATGTGTGTGCTGGATTCTGTTGATGTCCACCAAAGGGTGGTCTGCAGGTGTGTGTGCTGTATGGACACACTGCCATGTTGTCCACTGGGTGCCAGGTCACCACTTACTGCCTGGCATGGCTGGGACTGGTGGCAGATGGTGGCATCATAGGAGGTGCCATCCATGTGCAGCATGTTTCTTCTATGTCTGATTTCTTTCTATGTTTAATATTTACTGGTTAGGGTCACGCAAAGTCACGCAAAAGACGTGCAAAGCTGTTCAAAGCCACAAAGTCATGCAAAGCTGGTTTGCCTAGAGTTAAGACTACCTTTTCCTGGGCAGTAATTTGCATTGTGCAATGTCGCACTAAGTCACGCAAAAACACTTTGCGCGGTGCTAATGTGTTGAATATAGCATTGTGCCTGTATTCATGTACACACACCCTCGGTTTGCCCCTTGGATATATTATACTTTTGCCTGGTGCTAATGCAGTTTGCCCATGCTATTTGACCTTTTGAATATAGAGGACCCACGCAAACCCGGCGCCAAGCCTGCACAAACCGTTTGTGCCCAGCGCAAAGGTTTAAATATCTGGCCCCTAACATTAAGCAGCACAGCATCTGCTTTGATGTCATGAAATCTAATGAATTGAATGTTTTTCTTATTGTGATGTCTAACCTCTGTGCACTCCTACTTTTTGTTAAGGCTGTGCAAATACCATATTCTAAATATTCGGCTGAATATTTGGTATTCTGGTCCCAGGTATTCGGTGCTCGGGCAGGAAAGGTGCTATTTTTAAGAATGGTTCTAAAAGCCCTTAAATAACATGGTTAAACCCTCTTCAGATGTGGTGTTCCAAAAAACACCATAATGACACTTCAACAACCCACACAGAGTTGGCATGGCGTGCTGGAGAAATTTTTCTTTCAGGCATAATGCCAGTATGCTGTCAACAGATAAAATACAAGAAGCATGCCCGGCATGTCAAGCTGCAGAAATTTTTCTTTTGGGCATAGTGAAAAGCCCCCTCCCCCCCCGACGAGCCTACATGTGACTTGAACACCCCCACGATACCACACTCCCCACCTTAGCTAGCTACCTTCCCTGCAGCTGGGCCAGCCTCACCACCCTCCCTGTAGCTAAACCATCATCCTACACATAGACCAGCCTCCACCCCCTCCCAATAGTCCCACAGTCCCTACAACAGGTCCAGCCCCAACTTCAGGATTCCCCCAGCCGATCACGCTCTCTGTAGCTGAATCTTCCCCCACAGAATAGTCTAGCTGTATCCCATCCTCACCCCACATAGATGAAGCTACCCCATACAGATGCCCAACCATTCAGCAGAGGGCCGCGGGAAGTGGAAGATTCACAGAAGAGAACTGCTGCTATGGTGCTGTCTAGGGTACCACAGTAGAACTTCTGGCAGACAAAAACAAGCACACACACCCTTCCCCAGATCACACACTTACGTGGTTCATTGGCAGTCATGAGCAGTGAGCCCACTTCCAGGTTTTACACCCATAATATGGGAGCACGCTTTACGTACTCGTGCTCGTTACCCCTGATAGGCTCTGCCATTCATGTCTTTCTTTTCTAGTTCTGTGGCCTAACTGCATGTCACTGAACTAGAAAAAAAGACTAGAATGGCAGCGTCTATCAGAGCTGCCGACTGCCAGTACATGAAGTGGACAGCCATCGTGTGGATGTCAAAACCACGAAGCATGCTCATTGTCTTCTGCAAGATTTTCACGGAGTGCTTCATTTAAGTTTAATGTTTTAACATCCAAAGCTATAACTATGTTTATATGGGGTTTTCTTGTGTAGACCATACTCTGGCAAAGAATAATGCAGACAGTGTGACAAGTTAATGAGGCAGTGCTCTGACGAAGAAGACATGGCAGTATAGCCTAGAGGGAAGGGGAAATTGTTTAACCAGGAAAGGCACACTAAGCCGGAGCCTGTTTCCTGGTGTGACCTCCGAGTACAAGGAACTTAAGTGACTTGCTCAGTGTCACACAGTATGCAAGGGAGGGGGGCTGATAGGTTTCAGATTAGAGTAACGAGCTGTAATTGAGCTTGGTACATTCAGAAGACCAGGGTTTGATTTCAACAACCTCCACTTGCATACTGTATGACTCTGTGCAAGTCATGTAACCTCCCCAGTGCACCCAGGTCACCACTGAATACAGGACTTGTGCCTAGTTGTACTCACCTGGTTACCAAAGACTTAAAAAAAATAAAAAGAAAGTTTTGTGAACTTGGGTAGGTGGTGTTACCCATGCATGCAAAAGCTGGCAATTAGAACCCAGGGTGTGATATCGGAAGGCGGGGGATGACAGTACACACAAGGGACGAAGTCATGATTACAGGGACAGGTAACCACTAGAGACCAGGTACATCTGTAGAAATATGGCAGCAGGTGATTGGAGGGTGAGGGGACCAGTGGACACCGGGGTAATCAGTATTAATAATGCTGCGGTGCCAATTGCGGTGGTGTGTAGTGGCACTACATGCCCTCTGATGTCCCAGCCCAACATGCTGAGCTACTCCATTGTGTCTACTATGACCCCTCTCCCATCAGAAACCCATCCCGGTGCCAGCATGCCTACCCTGTGGCTAGCGCCCCCCTACACCAAGCACATTATCCAGCCACCCACCCATACCTCAGTAGTTGTTGCACAGCTCTACTCTAACCTCCTCAGCTGGCGCCGTATGTGATGACAAGGAGCACGCATGCAGTCTACTGTATAGGGCCCCACTAGACACCAGGGACTAACTAAGCATATCAAGCAGGGGCATCAGAGGGCAGGGGTGCCAATACACACTTGGGATGATATCATGGTTATGGGGATGGGTGATCGCTGGTCATGAGAGTCACTAGACACCAGGGACATCTCTAGTAATATACCACTGGGCGATTAGAGGGTGGGGGTACCAGTGGACACCAGGGCAATCAGTACTGAGAAATGTATATATTAATCAAGGAGTTGTACTTATCTTTTTAGAGTTCTACATATGTTGTCACAATCAGTATGTGGACTACAAAAAAAGAAACAGCTGATATATTACTACAAATATACTTGGTCTCTAGTGGTCACCCCGACCAGTGATCACCGGTCCCAGTAACCATAGCACTGTCCCTGGTGTGTACTGGCACCCCCTGCCAGACATGCTTAATTAGTCGCTGGTTTCTATGATGAGGAGGGGAGCTGGATGATGTGCTCAGTGCAAAGAGGGGGCTACTAGCCACCTGGGAGGCACTGGGATGGGTGTCTAGCAGGGGAGGGGTCAGAGTGGACACAAGGGATTAACTCAGCATGTTGGCCCATGGCATCGGAAGGGTGGGTGGTGCAACTACACAGTGCAGCAATCAGTATTAATATGGTGGTGGTGACAGGAGGGTGGGGGATGACACTAGTCACTAGGGAGATCACTGACATGACAGCACAGGACAATCGAGGGTGCAGATAGTGCCAAGGGACAACAAAAGAATTGAAATGATTAAGGCAATGGGTAGAGTGTGTGGAGTGCTGCTACTGGACACCAGGGCATCCATAGGGTCAATGGACCAGGGTCGGGGGGCTGGACAGCTGCCCATGCTAGCTTTTCAATATCGTGCCCTGGGGTTTGATTGCCAGCTTTATGCATGCACACCACCTGCCCAACTGCAGAAAACTTGCATTTTCTAAACATAGCTTCTTAGCCAGAGCACTGCCCAATTGAATTCTCAGTTAAATGTAATAGTAATATTATATGCAAAACTTGAAATTTCCTTGGATGAACTCTGTTTATTGAACTCCAGTGAGTAATGTGTATAGCCATGTTTATTCCTATAGATAGACAGCACATTGAGTACAGCTGCTGCAGTAAAAAACGAATATATGACCACGGTAATGTCATGACAGTGCACACTGTCAGCATTATTAGTTGCCACGGAGTCTGGTCTACACATGAACACCCCATATAGACATGGTTAGGGCTTGGAATGTTAATAAATTACATTTAAACGACACGCTCACGGAAAATCTTGTGGATGTCAATGAGCACTTTCCGAGATTTGACATCCATAAAATGGTGGCACATTTTATATACTTGAGCTCGGCAACGCTGATAGGTGCTGCCATTCTAGTCTTTTTCTTCTAGTTCTATGACGCTGAGTCTTATGTGTCTTGGTGATCCCTTCCTTCCTGCTCCCAAACAGGAAGTTCCTGTTGTCGGTCAAATCCAGTGCCTATAAAAGTGGAACTGGCTAAGGATGGAGGATGGGATGGCTGTACTGTCTAGTAGTAAAGTAGCAAAATTCTAGCAGCTGCCTCCTTCTTCTTCATGCTGCTGTCTGCCCAAAGCTAACTAGGGAAGTTTAAATGCAGACACCTGGTTTACTTCTACCTAAGCCACACCCTCAAATTACAGCTCTCCTGCCTAAAAGAAAAATTTCTGCTTCTCACCATGCCAGACATGCTTGATGTATTTAATCTGGTGGTGGCATTATGCCCAAAAGGAAAATTTATCCTGCTCATCATGTGAGGCATGGTTTGTGTATTTAATCTGGTGGTGGCAATATGCCAGAAGAAAAAATTACTCACCTTAGTAATGTTGTTTCTTCTAATGGAGTCTTGCTATATTATGACTAATGCAGTTTGTCCCACCATTAGAACTGCTCCGGAGGTGAAAGAGTTAACTTCTATGCAGTGCATGGAACTTAGAGCGCGAGCTCGGTTAGGAAAGCTCTGTCAGGGATATTTCAAACCGAAACCGTCAGATCTTTACGAGCAAAACTCACTAAGGCTCTGTGTGGAAGCTGTAACCTACACTAGCCAACTGGCTACTAAAAATATTAACACATTTTTCTGGTCCCAACACCAAGACTCAAGTCAGGGGACCAGAAAAAATAAGATAAAATAAAATAAAACACAACACCCAAACACCCCAACAAGAAAGGGGTGGAAAAACATAAAAGGTGGCATCAATAAGTGCCAACAGTGGACTACCCACCCCATACCCAAAGTAGAAGTTCTGAGAGGGGCAGGCTGGGGGGGAGGTCATAATATAGCAAGACTCCATTAGAAGAAACAACATTACTAAGGTGAGTAATTTTTTCTTCAAACAACATGAAGTCTTGCTATATTATGACTAATGCAGACTCACAGCAGTACCTCCTCCATGGAGGAGGGACAGAGCCTACTTAGGGAATAGGCTCTGAAGCACGGCTGTGCCAAACCGAGCATCCCTCCTGGCCTGGATATCCAGGGAGTAATGCTTGGTGAAAGTGTGTACTGTTTTCCAAGTAGCTGCTTGACATATCTCTAAGATAGGGATGTCTCTGGCAGCAGCTAGAGACGCAGCTGTACCTCTGGTAGAGTGAGCCCTCAGGCCTGAAGGGGGAACCTTACCCAGTTTTTGATAGCAAAATTGGATACAAGAGACAATCCACCTGGCAATGGATCTCTTAGTGGCAGGTCTCCTTTCCCAACCTCACCATAAGTGAGAAATAGTTGGAGGGAGTCAAACCCAGACCCTTGGTACGCCTATGTAGTAACTTAGAGCCCTCTAACATCTGTGTGCAGCCTCCTCTCACCAGAGGAGGAATGGTCAGTGAAGAACACTGGAAGTGAAATAGATTGGTTAAGGTGGAAATCTGAAACCACCTTAGGAAAAACTTCCTGTTAGTCCTGAGGACTACCTTATCCCTGTGAAAGGAAATAAAGTCAGTCTCCACTGATAAAGCCTGTAACTCACTTATGCGCCTGGCAGAAGTGATGGCTACTAAATACAGTTTTCCAAGTCAAATATTTAAGCTCTGAGACCCGTCCGTTGGCGTAGCGGTGGATTTCCGCTATGACGCCGGGCGACCGGGTTGAACGGATCCGGTCACGGAGGGATGGGCCGGGGAGTAGGATTGAGCGTCCGATGGGCAGCTCTCCCACTCCGGGGAGGGTGCGGCAGCATTTGGTGCGCTGGGGACCCTGGTGGAGACCGGGAGTGCCACGCGAGCCGACGCTTGACATGGGGAGAGGAGGCGGGCGGACGCTGGCGCCATTGCACGCCCGCCCCTCTGGGGAGAAACCAGGAAAATGGAGGAGCCACCTGCCGCCGCCGTGGCCTTCAACGCGGCTTCGATGTGCCCCAGGCCAAGCCCCGACCTAATCCCAGTGCCTGCGACATAAGGGCCGGTGTCGTAGGCCCCACCGCGTGGCAAGCCACGGGTATCGTGTGGGCTGTGGCCGGGCGGGGGCAGAGCAGTCATGTCTGCGGACCGGGCTGAAGACTAGGCGGTAGGCGGTTCGGGAGTAAAAAAAGGAAAATAAAAAAAAAAAATACTTAAGCTCTGCCGAAGGCAGAGGTTCAAAGGAGGGATGCATCAGCTGAGCAATGCAAACTTTAAGATCCCAGGAAGGGGCAGGGTCCCTGAATGGAGGATTGGTATGAAGCAATCCCTTAAAAAACTTGGAAAATACAGGGTGAGCAGAAAGAGAAGAGGGCTTCCCTGCTGAAATAAAAAGCAGAGACAGCTGCCAAATGCACTTTCAGGGTAGCTGGTCCAGTCCTAAAGAATTAAGATGGACCATATAGTCCAAAACAGTGGGTAAATCAGCAGATTCCGGGGAAATATGCTTCCCAGAACACCATATGGAAAACCTTTTCCACTTGGAGTTATAGGTAGCCCTGGTGGAAGGCTTCCCAGAAGCTTTCAAGATTTTGAGAACACCCTGAGAAAGTTGTAGATCAGCAAACTCTAACTCCTCAAGAGCCAGGCCTTGAGGTTGAGGGATTTGAGATTCGGATACCAGACTCTCCCCTAGGCACAGGTTAACAGATTGTGGTTCCTGGGGAGACACAGGGGAAGATGGACTGCTAAGGACAGAAGGACTGGGTACCAGGGCTGCCTGGCCCAGTCTGGAGCAATCAGGATCATCTTGCAGGGCTGAGACCTGATTTTGACTAGCACCTTGAACAGGAGAGGGAGGGGGAGGCATAGAGAAACTTCCCTTCCCAATCGAGGAGAAAGGCATCCAGGGGGACTGAGCCCAACACTGTGGGCCTGCAACAAAAAAGTGGAAGTTGATGATTGTCTGGGGCTGCAAAAAGATCTATCTGAGGGTGCCCCATCTGGCAAAAACTATCCCCAGTACTAGGGGATCCAGTGACCATTCGTGATGGCCCTGGGAAATCCTGCTGAGAGCATCTGCCAGGACATTGTCCTTGCCTGGGAGGTGAACTGCTATGAGGGAAGTGTTCAGGGAATAAGCCAGAGACCACAACTTAATCGCCTCGGTGCACAAGGCCGAAGACCGAGTGCCCCCTTGTTTGTTGATGTACCACATTGTAGTGGTGTTGTCTGTTCTGACCTGTACCACCTTGTTCTGAACAGATGCAGAAAAAACCTGAAGTGCTAGAAAAATAGCTCTGAGTTCCAACAGATTGATGTGGAGCAGAGATTCCTGAGGGGACCAGAACCCCTGGGTGGAGAGGTCGCCCATGTGAGCTCCCCATCCCAAGAGGGACGCATCTGTAGTAAGGGTCAGGGAGTGAGATAGAGGGATGAAGGGCACCCCCTTGTCTCAGATTGCTCTGATCCTGCCACCACTGAAGGGCCTGGATCAGGGTTCGAGTCACTGGGATTAACTTGGATAGGGAATCTCTTCTTGAGACCAGAAGACTCTCAAATGGAACTGAATGTCCTCATCTGAAATCTTGCTCCTTGCACTACAGCTGTGGAAGCAGCCATGTGTCCTAGGAGCTGCAGGAAATGCCTTGCTGGTCGAGACCTGCAGAGTGAAGGACGAGGCCAGAGCCACCAGGGTCCTTACCCTTTTAGGGAAGGAAGGCTCTGGCCTGCTTTGTGTCCAGTTCTGCATCTATAAAGGTGAGTACCTGGACAGGTTCCAGAACTGACTTTGGAAGATTGAGAAGAAAGCCCAGAGAGGTAAGCAGCTGCTGGGTAACTTGCAGGTGTGATTTGACCTGGTCTGGAGACTGACCCACAATGAGCCAGTCATCCAGGTAGGGAAAGATGGCAATCTTTTGCCTTCTTAAATGAGCAACTGCTACTGCCAGACATTTTGTGAATACCCTTGGGGCAGAGGTAAGGCCGAAGGGCATTGCTCTGAACTGATAATGGCCTGAGGGCAGTTCCAATCTGAGGTACTTTCGGTGGGAGCTTCTGATAAGAACATGGAAGTAGGCATCCTTGAGGTCCAGGGAAGCTAGCCAGTCCCCTGGCCTTAGGGAGGGTAAAATCATTCCCAGAGTCACCATTTTGAATTTTGGTTTTAAAAGGTGTTTGTTCAGATATCTTAGGTCCAGGATGGGCCGCCACTCTCCTGTCTTTTTGGGGTAAGGAAGTACCTGGGTACAGACCCTTGCCCTGGTGTAGGGGAGAAACCCTTTCTACAGCTCTGAGAGCCAGGAGGGTTGAGACTTCTGTTTCCAAGGCAAGAGTCTCTAAAGGGTTTGCAGGTGGAAAAGATCTGATTCTCATCTTTGGAAATTTTTTGAAGCTGAGAACCAGACCCTGGCTCACTACTTCCAGGACCCACTTGTCTGATGTTAAAGACTCCCAGTCCTGGATGAAGTAAGCCAGCCTGCCCCCTACAGGTAATGGAAAACCGGCCCTGGGCATCCCATCAGGGTGCCTGTTTGGCAGGGGCTTTAGGCTGAGGGGTGGGAGCAGGCCTGCTTATACCCCGTCTGCCCCTCCCTCTGAAGAACCCCCTCTGAACATAAGCTGAAGAGGAGGCCTGGGTCTGGTAAAAAGGCCTGTGAAAAGGCCTGCCTCTACCCCTGGGGGGCTGCCTCTGAGGAGTGGCTTGCCGTTCCTTGGCTTGTGCACTCCTATAAGTGGTTCTATATTCATCCATTTTCTTCATATAATTCTTTGTCTGCTCCACAAACAGAGAATTTCACCACAGAGAAAATCCATAGCCTTAGACTGGGTATCCTGTGACAAAGTAGCACACCTGAGCCAAGCCAATCTACGAAAAGCCACAGATGTAGCCATGACTCTAGAGGATACATCATTAGAATCCACTGCAGCATGAAATTGCACTTAGATGCCTCAATACCATCAGCAGCCACCTGCTCCAGCTCCTGGCAAGCTGGCCAGGGGTCTGTTTGGCTAAAGCCATGACAGTATCCCATCTAGATTTTTGGTATCTCGCAACATAAGCCATATAGTTTGCTTGTCTGAGTCCCAAAGACACTGCCATGTATTGTTTGGCCATGGCATCAATCTTCCTGGAGTCCTTGTCAGGAGGATGTGAAGCCAGGGGAATATTAGCTTTATCACAGGCTGCAGCCTGAACTACCCCAACATGACTGCATTGCTGTGAAAGAAATTCTGTATCAGGACTTGACAAAGTGTACTTCCTGTCCATCTTTTTATCCACAGGAGGCACAGAATTAGGAGCTTTTAAAATTTTCATTGTTTGTTTCCTAAAAGATTTATGTAAAGGAATAGACAATCTCCTGGACTCTGAGATATCCATCATCTCTACAAAGTCAGGCTCCTCTTGCTCATCCAAAGCCTCCTCTAAAGGAAGCTGGAGGGTTTCAGCAACTTTTTTATAAAACAGAAAATGAGAAGGGGACTCAGAAAGCCTAGGGGGAGATTCTCCTAAAGGTCTGTCTGGGGAGATGTCCGGTTCAATGGGCACATCCAGGCTTTCAAAGTCACATTCACACTGTTCATAATCATCCTCCCCCTCCTCTGGTTCATAAAACTCCTCTATATCATATTCTTGAACCGGTGGAACCGACCGAACTGAACCGACCTTTTGCCAGATAGTGGCGGTTCGGACGGAACCAGGGAAAGTGACTGGACAATCTGTATTGCCCTGGCTATCTCTGCAGCAGTTGGAGAAGGGATTTTTGACTCCACACCTGCTGACTTTCTAGTTCTCTTTGCTGGAACTGCCTCCTCAGAGTCAGCTACGTTTGCCCGAGGAAGTCTGGCCCTGGTCAGAGGGCACTCCCTCCGGTTCGGTTGGCACCGAACCGGGCTGGCCATCCGGGTCAGCGGACTTTTTGGCCTCTCGTTCCCTGAGCCTACAAACTCTCTTATCTAGGGTAGCTGCAGGGAAATTCTTGCAAATCTAGCAGTCTGCATTGAGGTGGTCAAACCCCAGACAATAAACACATGTGGTGTGTGGGTCAGCCTTGGCAAAGGCTTCCCCACAGACACTACAGTGTTGAAACCCAGTGGGCCCGTTTTTCTTTTGGGTTTCTCAGACATAATGCCAGCCTAACCAAAAACTTGCCCTTTTTTTTCGGCAGTGCCAGGCAAGACACCCTTATCGGTTCCCAACCGTGTCAGGGTCGTGGAAAAAACCGTAATGAAATCCGTTTTTAGAACCGATAAGAACCGGGAACCGCACTCTAACAAGACTTAAAACGCTTCAGAATGAAGTTTAAATACAATCTGATTGGTTCAAACCGAACCGATAAACATTTACAAGTTCCACACAGAAAACCTATCTATTACTTACAATACCATAGACACAGCTTGAACCGATAGGTTTTGCGGTTAAAATAATGATAATCGCGGTTGAATTTAACTGAGAAAAAACACTTTAAACCGAGAAAATGAACCGAGCAGCAGGAGGAATCTCCGGAGCGACTGTTCAGTGAGGCGGAGTAAAGAATCTGACGGTTTCAGTTTGAAATATCCCTGACAGAGCTTTCCTAACCGAGCTCGTGCTCTAAGTTCCATGCACTGCATGGAAGTTAACTCGTTCACCTCTGGAGCAGTTCTAATAGTGGGACAAACTGCATTAGTCATAATATAGCAAGACTTCATGTTGTTTGAAAGAAACGTTTCTACAGCTCGCCATGCCAGGCAGGCTTCTCGTATTTTATTTGGTGATGGCATACTGACATTATGCCTGAAAGGAACATTTCTCCAGCTCACCATGCCAGGCATGGTTTGTGTATTTAATTTGGTGGTGGCATTATGCCAGAGAGAAAAATTGTTCCTACTCGTCATGTCAGGCATGCTTGTTTTTAATAAAAATGCAGTTCTGGCATTCCCCTTAATGGGCTGTGTGTGCCTGAATTTTATGGTAATGTATTCTTAGCTTTTATTTGGAGCACCACATTTCTTGTGCACACTTTTAAGTGTTGGAAACTGGAGTGGTTCCAGAGGACTGGAAGATGGCAGATGTAGTCACACTTCACAAAAGTGGTAGCAGGGAAAGGGGCTGACAATTATGTACCAGTCAGCCTGACATCGGTGATGGGAAACATAATGTGGTCACTGCTAAAGAAAAGGTTTGTGTAATATATTGAATCCAGTGGGTTACAAGACCCAAGTCAACATGGATTCACCGGTGGGGGGGGGCTGTCAAGCAAATCTTATAGATTTGATTGGTTCACCAAGTGAATAGATCAGGGTGGAGCGGTGACCTACCTAGAGTTCATTAAGGTGTTTGACACTGCTCCACACAGGAGACTAGTAAGCAAGCTGGATAGCTTAGGAGTGTGTCCAAAGGTGTTAAGCTGGATAGGAAATTGGTTAAGGGACAGGAGTCAGAGGGAGGTGGTAAATGTTATTCACTCTGAGGAAGGGAGGGCGACCATCGGGGTACCTCAACTCACTTTCATCAGAAGCTGTACTGTCTACTCATCTCTGAAGAAAACTTCAAATCTACTGCATCCTACTGACTTCAAAAGCTGTTATTCTTCTAAACTCCAAAGACTTTTGGCTTTGGCCAAAAGGAGAGAAATACTGAAATCATACTAACTTTGTTCATTTATTTGCAAGCCTCGAGGAGAAAAAGAATTCAAAAGAGCCAGGAGTAGACCTTCTTCAACAAGCCTCTCAAAAGATACTTCAAATCTCCAAATGTTACGGAGACAAAAGACTTGAGACATTGCCCGAGTATATTTAAAGACTTTCAAGGTACTTACCTAACATGTATCTTTTAAGAATCCTGGTTAAATGCATAAAGATAAAATGCAATAAGATATTGCTTAATGCTAGCAAAGATTATTAGTACTAAGGAATTGTATACTTGTGTTAGTTAAAATTGTTCTTGAAATAACACTGCTTTAAGGGCCCAGAGTTGAAGGGGTCCCCATACGTACATAGTAAGGATTGTGTAAGAGGATAAATTATACAAAAAGACAAAATTCTAATGAAAATGTCTTAGGAACGTTTTGTACTGTTGTTTAAATGTCAAATGTGTTTAAATGTTATCTGTGGTACTGAAATAAACAGCTTTTGATTGCACCTCATATCCAAACCAAATCTGTCATCTCAGTGTGACCACCAGAAAATAAGCAAGTACAAATATTGTTCTAAAACAGCCAACAGAGATATTTCCTTTCTAACTACATACAGAAACAGAGTTAATTACTAGTCATTTTGCTCACAGTAGTCTGTATTATGGATGTGAAGGGGATGCCTCTAAATTGCCCTCCTCCTCCTCCTCCTCCTCCTCCTCAGTGTCCTCCCACTGTTTGGTGGAAGTCAAAGCATTGATTCGCTACTGGGGTTACTGGTTGTTTCACAATTTTAAATTTCACTTTCCTATCTGCCCTTCTCCTCTGGTAGTGGTGGAGGGGCGGGGAATTCAGGTTGTGAAAAGGCTATTTCAATGATTTACTGAGACTCAGTACATATAGCAGGGGCCTGAGGGGAACTCACTGCACCTGCACTCAATTGGCTGTGATGCTTGGGCCAGGACAAGTGTCTTCTCTGTACTAACAACTGGGTTAGTATCCAATACTACATACATTGCCTCTGGGGTGTCTGGGACCAAGGGATCCATGACCCCTGTCACCTGAGAGGGTTGATCTGCAGTATCTGGGGTTTGTTAAGGTACTATGGAGTCTCGCAGAGACTCAACCTGGGCCATCTCTGCAAACCTCCAAGCTGAGGCTTTGGCTGACCCCTGTGCTTGACCTTTCATAATCTGATCCTCTTCATTCAGGCCATCTATCCTGTTATGTGAGGCCCATGGACACTACCTATAGGAGTCTCTCTGCTCCTCAGACAAATTAAATTTATATGGGTTCAGGCACTGTATCTAAAACTGACATGCCCATATTCAAAGCACATGTTACACCGGTCTGCATCACATGCTGCACTCAAATCACTTCTGGCTCCACATTTATGGCAGGTACGGTGTTGCCTTGGATAGAAACACATGCCCTTATCCCTGCCCAAAAAGAAACTCCCTGGGAGATGACACACACCAGCATTAGTTTGCCTTAATTTAACCATAAACTTTCAACCTCCTGTCCAAACCTGCTCACTATCAATAACAGGAGTTGGATGACCTAGGACTTCATAACATTGCCTACACCAGTAGGCAATATCTGCAACATTTACCCTCCCTTTTCTGAACAATATTGTCATGGCTTTAATGGCAGGTTTCGACAGGGGCATTACTGTAAAAGGGGACCAGACAGCTGAATCTTTTAACTTGTCATATTTAATCCAAAAATGATCTAAGGACTCAATTATAGAGTTTTGAAACATATATCAAATATAGTCTCCTCCGACACATGATTCACCGCACATTGTTCTGCAGGAAAAAAAAATCTGAGCCTTTCAGTACAGATCTGATAATATACAGTCTATCAGGAAGAACGGTCCAGCCCCTCCCCACCCACCCTGTATTTTAGCCTAACAGTGTTCTGTCACTGTGCAGGATCTCCTTTTCCTTCAAATAGGTCAGCCATTCTAAATTGCCTTTTCGCCTTCCCCTGCAGGGTTTTAAATAAGATGAAAAAAAAGTGATTAGCAGTTTGACGCTTGAAAGTGCTAATCAGTTGTGAAAATGCATAGCACTCGCACAGATTATCAAAATGTAAAAAAATTATATCGTTTTATTAATGTTGTGTACTGTGTCATGGATTCACTCAAAAAATGATTAGCAGTCTAATGCTAAGCATTTCTGAAAATGGTTAGCATTATCCTGTTTTGCTTGCCATTTTGTTATGCTATACCAACTATTTAAAACCCTGCCCTGGCATTGTTCAGGCTCCTGTATAGTCTCTGTATCAGAATCAACCTCTTCGGAATTCATCTTTGAACAGGTACCATCTTTCTGTGGGGGTTCTGTTACTACAGGTAGCTGAGGTCAAGGGGTGGTTCACAGGCCCAAGAAGCAGAGGGCATCTCCTGGTCCTTAGGGGATCATTTTGAATCTGAATGTGCTTTGCGGCACTGTTCTTCTGTACTATAGCAAGTACAGCCTCCCGTTACCTTACTTGCATGTCTTTAGAAGCACCGACCTCCCTACCATCCCTCTTCTTAACACTTCTGTCCTCCCCTAAGTTTAAGTCAGGCATTAGTAAGCGGAGGCCATCGCCCCGCCCCCCCCCACACCCAGTGGCATGTTATTTTCTTTCACCACCACCACAGTACTCACAGTTTTTTTATGCTGTAGCTGTGATGCTAGATGTTCTGTGTCTCCTGGGAGCCATGACACATCAGAAACCCTCACCCAACCAGCTGCTTCCAGGGCCAACTCCACTGACCACTCTTTCTGTGGTTGCTGAGGGGCTCCCTGCTGGGGTTGATGTGAAGAGCACCTGCATCACAGGTCAAGCTATCTGCTTGTCTTAGCTGGGTGCACTAAGCACCCTGCCTTTAGAAGTTGAAGGTGTTTCTTCTCCACTGATTCTACACTGCAACCGTGCTGCTGACTTTTCTTCAGCCTGGAGCTCTCCCGCCAGCTGCAGTCATCTCATCACAAATGGGCTGAGGTGCCACCACAGCGTCTTCTGAAAGGTTTATACAGTCGGATTTATACTGCGTGTTCTGAAATTCCAGGCTGTTTTTGCTTGTCTCCTTTCTTACTGCTGGGACATTTCCAGATGTACAGGCGGCTTATCAAAACTGCTGACAGGTGGTTCCTTTGATGACACAGAATCAATGGTAGAAATGGATGCCAGCTAAGCCAGCCTAAAAGGACTTACATGTCTTGCTGCAACTTCTTCATTGAGGTGCATTATGGACACAGACAGCGTCTCTCTTTCCGCCTAGAGCCTGGCCTCCTCTTCTGCTGCCAGGTTTAGTAAGTGCTGCTTTCTTTCTTTCTTCCATTTTTTTTTTATAAACTTTTCTTCTTCCAACAGTTTCAAATTTTGCTGGAAGGTTTGTTCTGCTGTTCTGGCTGAAGTGTGCCATAGATGATTCTATCTACAATGTCCATATCCATACTACTGTCCCCAGAAAACGACTCAGAATCATAGAATCACAGAATCTGATGGCAGATAAAAGGCCACCTGGCTCACCCAGTCTGTCCAATTTGTCTATTTTTCCTTTTCTTTTATTTACAATTTTTGTCCCATTTTTGCCTCGCCAGCTACCAGGACCTCCATCCAACAACCCACGCCCTTCTACCCGCCACAGGAATCCTTCATTGGTCCAACCCACCACCAGCCTTTGCTTGACAACCTCCCCAGAAACCCTGGCCATAACCCAGGGCTTATCCCCCATGGGCGGGACCCCCTGGTTCCCCAAACCAGGAGGAGGATACTTCATTTGACAGTCGGGGTCCATGAGGAGGGGCCAGCGAGGCACAGGAGGAGTTAAAGTGACCCAGCTGTGGTTTGGGGGGGCAGATTAATCTGCCTGGCACTGCTGGGGGTATGTTTGTCCCCTGCTAGGCCCTCCCCCTAACCCATCCCAGGATATGGTCCTGAGAGGTGACTCAATGATTCCCCTACGAGGGCCATTGGCCATAAGCCCCACCCTAGCTTCAGTACTCCCCTGCTGGCCTCACTGTTGGTGGGTGATGCCTGCATGTCACTTGCCAGGCAAGTGGGTACATGCCAACGTGAGGTCAGCACAGAGAGGCCCCTCATTCTTTCCCACACGACACCCCTCTCTCCCTGGGTCACCAGGGGGCAGTTGTGCTATGGAAGGGGATGCCCTCCCTACCAGAGGCAGTTCCTTTTCTTTTACCCCAGTTTCATTTCTGTTGTAGACCCACTTGATCTACAGTGCTGTCTCTCGCCCTCCCTTAGCCCTACAATTCCCCTGTGCCTATCCCAGGCATCTTTGAAACCCACCACTAATTTTGCCCCCACTACCTCAGCTGGAAGGCTGTTCCAGGCATCCACCACTCTTTCTGTAAAGAAATACTTCCTCTCATCTCACCTGAGTCTACGCCCTCCAGCTTCATAGCAAGTCCTCTTGCTCTAGAGCACTTTTTTCTGAAAAATACTTCCCTCTCAGGGTGGGACAAATCAGTTAGTGAGCTGGTGGTCAATCTGACCACTAGCTTTCAAAACTGGATAGCCAAACCAATATTTGCAGTGGCCATCCTTTAAGGGCTCAGAAATCACTCTGTAGGCAGGTAGCCAAGTTGGTCAATAATTTTTAAAATCTGGTAGCCAAACCAAATTTTTAAGTAGCCATTGGCCACCTGGCTACCTAATTTGTCCCACCCTGTTTCCTCCTGTAACTTGTTAACCCCTGTGAGTTATTTAAAGGTCTCTAGTACACCCTCTCTGTCTCTCCTCCAGGGTGTGTATAATGAGCTCCTTCAGTCTCTCTCTCTCTCTCTCTCTCTCTCTCTCTCTCTGTAGGGCTTTTAATACAGACCCTGCACTATTTTGTTAGCCTACTTCTGGACCGCCTCCACTCCTTCCTGAGTTGCAGTCTCTAGAACTGGATACATTACTCAAGGTGGAGTCTTACTAACGATGTATACTGGGACACCACCACTCCCCTTTTCTGCTGGTGACATCCCTTCCTATGCACCCCAGCATCCCCGTAGCCCTCCTAACTGCCTTGTCACACTACCTGGCCACCTTTAGGTCATTCGATATGATTACCGCCCTCGAGTCTCTTTCCTGCTCTGTCGTCAGTATACCTCAACTCATTCTGTACTCCGCCCCTCGGTTTCTATGGCCCAAGTGCATTATTTTGCACCATTTGCATTAAAACCCAGTTGCCATACCCTTGACCAGTCCTCCAGTTTTTTCAGATCTGTGTCCATCCTGTGCACCCCCCCGAGTGTCCACCCTACTGCAGATCTTTTAGTGTCATCTGCAAAGAGGCAGACCTTCCCTCAGAGTGGGACAAAAAGAGTTGCCACGTCACCCAATGTGACCTGGCTAATCATGCTACATAGATACATACATACATACATAGACAGTGTCGGCAGATAAGGGCCTATGGTCCACCCAGTCTGCCCATTTGAGCTTGTAAGTTCAGTTTGTTTTCCTAGAAGTCTGTTGCACCTTACCCCTGACCTCCAGAATTCCTTTATGTCTATCCCATGCATTCTTAAATCCCGTGATTGTTTCAGCCCCCACCACTTCCTCTGGCAGGGTGTTCCACTTGTCCACCACCCATTCTGTGAAGAAATTCTTTCTCATGTTTCCTCTGAATCGTCCTCCTCCAATTTCATCCCATGCCCTCTAGTCCTGGAACATCTTTTTCGCTTAAAAATAGTGTTTTCCTGCACCCTGTTCCTCCCTGTAAGATACTTGTATGTCTCTATCATATCCCCTCTCTCCCTCCTCTCCTCCAGGGAGTACATGTTCAGTTCCTTCAACCTGTCTTCATAGGACTTGTGATGCAATCCATGCACCATCTTTGTTGCCCTCCTCTGAACCTTCTCTACCCTGTCTATGTCCTTACATAGGTATGGTCTCCAGAACTGTACACTGTACTCCAGGTATGTATGCTGGCCACTTATTTTCTTTTAAAACTCACCATTCTGGTGAATGATCGCTAGGAATGCAAAATCTCTCAGCATTTTTGAAACAACATTGCTCGGGTGTTCATCAGCATGCATGCGCGGGATCCAAACTTTTTTCTTTTACGTCTGCTGATAGCACGACTGTGTGGGTGTGGTCCAGAACTGATGCCCATCCCAATGAAACTTCCACGTGCTCAAAAGTTTCAACCCTCCCAGCTGCCAGAGCACCACCCGCTGTGCCACCAACCCACCCAAAGAAACCACGAGGTAAGGGAAGTGTCTGATGCCAGGCGATCACGTAGTTTCTGCACTAGAAATGCATACTTCAGCCCACCACATCACACAGTATCAGAGAGGGTGAGAAAACACATACTGCTCTGAGATTAATGTCAGTCTAGCAATAGAGCGAGCCACAAGACTGAACCAAAAGCCCTTTTTTTTTAATCTCTTTTTTATTCCACCGTCCCAGCCTGCCATCCCAGACCCATCAGAAGCCCCTAAGCAGACATCCCTCTGCCATCCACCCTACCCGAACGACCCCTGGATCCTCATGGAGCTACGGTTTACCCCCAAGAGGGGATGGGGCAGAGCCCCTATACCCCATTACCTTTTGTTTTGTTGGTCCGGGGCCGTTGGGAGGGTGAAGGCACATTGAGGGCACGTCTCCAGAGCTCCGTCTTCCCGGCGATAGCAGGCTATTTTCCTCTTTCTCCCTCCCCTAAAGCATGAGACTCCTGACGTCAAGGTGCTGAGCACCAACTTCACTCTGTATAGCAGCCTCCCGTCCCCTACCATTAGGGGCTGGCAGTACTCTGAGCCTCCGCTCTGAGTCAGGCAAGTGTGCGGGCTTGGTCTCAACCCTCCCCAGAGTAGGCAAGCTGTCGTGGGATGCTCAAGCCTATCTCCCCCCGGCCGACCCACCAGTGATCCGAGCCCGCTCCCGATCCCAGGTCGCCGGAGTGGAGCAAGGTGTGGCATCTAGCACCTCAACCCTCAGCACCACCGGGCCGGCCTCAAAAGCCCTTTTAAGGGCAGAAAAAAAATACTATAAAGAGCCTGATTACTTGCAAAACACTGCCTTTTCAGCCACCCTAAAAAACAAAAACAAACAAAAAAAGACATATAAAGGGTAGGCAGGCTGCAAGCGGAGTGAAGTTAGACCACTGTGATGACTGCAAGCTTCCTTGGTATTCTTCTGGGATCTGTCTGTACTGCAGTCACCTCTTCAGATTTGAGGGAAATAAATAGTCCATTGCTGTGGTAGTTTTGATTAAAAAAAATATGTAGGGCTATTGATAGTGGCCTATACTAGAGTGACTGAGGGTGGACTGGAGAAAAAGAGAGCCTGCCTGCCTGCTATACCCTGCAAATTCTGACAAGAACAGCATAAGTTTATTTAAAATAAAAAAAGGGAGACTGAGACAGTGAGTGTGGTCTTCAGCCTGCCAAACCAGTGCCAACCAACCTGCTTTTGTCTCAGTCAATTAATTCAAATCCCCTCTACTGTATTTAATACTGGTCAGGAAGAGAAGGAGGATTAATAAAATAAAAAAATAATAATAATAAAAATAAAAATAAAGGCCTGCTGCTGCCTCTCATCTACTAGTAAACTGTCCATTTTCTGTCTGGCCCTGTGGTTGCATTCATAAAAAAAATTTAGTAGACGTCAAATGGGTCTGTGCGTGTGTATGTGTACACATGCAACTCTGCATGTGGGAGGGGCAGGAGCTGCCCATCAGTGTGATCAGTCCACTACTCTGCATCGGATGCTGACCTCTGGTGTGGTTGTGTCCTCTCCCAATTTTGGGGGACTAAAAAATGTACATGGCTGCTAGAAGTCCAACACACTGAGATTGAGAGGCACTGCACATCTGCATATATGTGGGGACAGGGGACAGTTGAAAGGCAAGTAAAACAATTGAAATGGCTATCAGATTTTATGGTCAAGTGGCCATAAAAAAGTAGCCACAAAAAAAAATATTGACCATCAGATTTTTATGAATGCAGGCCACCACAAACTATAAAGTGATTTGTCCCACCCTGCCTTCCTTCCAGCTCCTCTGCTTTGTTGCTAATAAAGAAATTTAAGAGAACCAGTCCCAACATTGAACCCTGAGGTACCCTGCTGATCACCATCCATTACTCCTTTTACCACTACCCTCTGTCTCCAATCCCCGAACCAGTTTCTTACCTAGGTTACCAACTTCTTGCCCACCCCCTGGCTACCAAGCTTGCTTACCAGTCTCTTATGTGGAACGGTGTTGAAGGTCTTGCTGAAATCCAGGTAGGCCACATCCACTGCTCCACCCTGACCTAACTCCTTGGTCACCCAGAGAAATCTATCAGATTTGTTCGATATGACCTCCCCCTTGTGAATCCATGCGGCCTCTGATCCTGTAACCTGCTGGATTCCAGATATTCCACAATCCTTTCCTTTAGTAGTGTTTCCATTAACTTACCCATCACCAATGTCAAGCTGACAGGCCGATAATTGCCCATGTAACCCCCCTGCAAATGGGGGTTCCCAAAAGACTTCCAGGAGCTTGCTTGAATGCTCCAAGCCTGAATGGTGTTTGGCGTCTAAGCCATTTATCTGTGAGTGTTTTTAGAGCCTCTGGTACTGTCTCTTTAAGAGCTGTCTGCTTGCAGACATAATTAGTTTGTATGGGGGACTGTGTGTTTCTCTGCATGAGTACCACTCAAGCTGCTGCCAATTCACTCCATTTTTGCAGTCACTAGAGTGCAAAGGGAACCTATCTGAAAGATGTAACTGTTTGCCAGAAATCATTTAGAGTAATAATGAAAATACAGTTTGTCTAACCTGCTTTCTTTGCAGTCAGAACTGTGTTTGCCTAGTTCCCCATTCTAGTTTTGAACTGCTGAACTGGACCAATCAGTGTGGGTTAAGGTAGCTCTAAAATGGTGCCTTGGACGAATCAGAACTTGGACTCGTAATCTGAGCCAGCCACAATAGGATTGTATGGGCAGTGACTCTGGGAGATGTAGTTTGGACTTTGGCGCCTTTTTGGACCAACAGGGGCAGTCTATTGTGGGTGACAGCCAATCCAGCCAAGAACTGGGAGGAACTCAAAGGAAGTGCCGGTTTTGTCTGCTGGAGTTTCAGTTGGGCTCTGGCAGTGAAGAGGAAGAAGCCCTGTGCTTTTCGGTGTGCAGTTTTAGTCGGAGAAAGCATTATAAGGCCCCAAGTTCGGTCTGCAGCTTGTGTAACTGCTTGTTAGGACTGAATCGTCCTGTGAAGAGAATCAAAGGATATCTGAAGAGTAGAAACCAGGCTCACCCTGTAGAAGACTGGAGAAATTGCTGAATTGTGCTCGGTCTGTCAGGAACTGAATCTGCTGTGTGTTCTCCCGGGTATTGTGCAGTAATTGCGATCGGGATAGAGAAGCAGCCTGCCTGGTATAGAACTTTCTTTTTACCATATAAATGTGTGAGGAGGCTTGTGTAGCTCAAGTGAATCCTGCTGCCATTAAAGGACTTTTGCCTGTTGCAGTTTGTCATATAAATGTGTGAGGTCTCGTGGAGCTCAAGAGTAGCCCTGCTGACGTTGAAGGACCCTATCTTGTTTGGAGGTCGTGAGTACTAATTCAGGGTCGCCTCCTGTTGAATTGCCACATTGAATCCAAATGGAATTACTGTACTGCTGACTGTTTAACTAATTTTTCTTTTCTCTGTGTGAAAGGGCCCCTACCAGCTGCCACGGTTTGGACTAGCCACTAGGGCTTGGGTACCCAGGGACAGTAACTGGTAGGATAGGCCTGTGCACAGAGCCATAGGTAGATGAGTAAAGTGATAAGCTAATTAACCTGATTCCCGCCCTTGTTATATCCCCTAAATAAATCAGAGCTGCTTGTTTCAGCAAAGTTATACTGCCTGAGGTATTTGTCTATGTTAAAGTATTGTACTGTGATTGTTGCACTGTATCTTCTTATTTTACAGGGGGTCCCAGTGCCTGAACCAGTCCTGGGGGTAAGTGTATACTGTGAAGGCAATTCTGATATACTGTGTGGGCCACTGGTGGGAAGAAAGGGGGGTTGCAGTATCCCAGAGGGCTGTGACCAAGTTAGTTTAACTATTGCAAACCCTGACCTCTGGGTGGAGGCACCCGCCATCGGATCCAGGCCCCTCAACCTGTTAGTGGCAAATCAGGCAGGGGTAGTAGCCCCTGGGATAGTGCCATCTAGGGGTTACACCCACCTCTTCTCTGCTACCACTTTTGTGAAGTGGGACTACATCTGCACTTCTCCAGTCCTCCAGGACCTCTCCAGTCTCCAGTGATCTGCTAAACAGGTCTGCCAGAGGTGTAGTTAGTACCTCCCTGAGCTTCCTCAACACTCTTGGGTGCGCCCTGTTTGGCCCCATAGCTTTGTCCACCTTCAGGTTAGTGAGTGCTTTCCCCACTGTCTCTTCAGAGAAAGGACTAGTGCCCACTTCCCTTCCATCAAAGTTCCTGGTGCTTTTTCGCAGATCCTCCCCTTCCCCTGTGAACACACAGCAGAAGTATTTGTTCACGATGGCTGTCTTTTCTTGGTCCCCCTCCATGCAGTCTCTCCTCCCTCTTTAACCTTACAATCTCTATCTTAGTTTTACTCTTTTCGTTACCATACCTAAAATCGTCTTGTCCTCTTTTAATACTGCCTGAGCTGTTCTTTCTTCAGTTTGTACCTATGCATTCCTTACTGCTTTCCTTGCCTCCCTCCATTTTCCCTGCCTCCCTCCATTTTTCCTGACACATAGAAACATAGAAACATAGACTTTGATGGCAGATAAGGACCGCTAGGCCCATCTAGTCTGCCCATTTCCCTACCTACAGGATAGGCCGCAGATCCTAGTTAACCAACAGCCTATATCTTCCTGCCCCCCCCCCAAGAATTGCCTTATGTCTGTCCCATGCATTCTTGAATTCTCCACAGTTTTAGACCCCACAACTTCCTCAGGAAGGCTGTTCCATGCATCCACTACCCTCTCTGTGAAATAATACTTCCTCACATTGCCCCTGAACCGCCCTCCTTCTATCTTTAAATTGTGTCCCTTGTTCTTGCAAGTCTCTTTTCTGAAAGATGCTACCCTCTTGGACTTTGTTGATTCCCTTGAGGTACTTGAAAGTTTCTATCATGTCCCCCCTCTCCCTTCTTTCCTCAAGGGTATACATATTAAGCTCCTTTAGTCTCTCCTCATATGGCTTCTCTTGCAGACCCTGCACCATTTTAGTTGCCCTCCTCTGGACTGCCTCTATCCTGTCTATGTCCTTGTGGAGATGGGGTCTCCAGAACTGGACACAGTATTCCAGTCATGTTCTTATTCGTCTCTCTTTTGGTCTCCTTATACCTTCTGAATGCTCTCTTTTAGCCTTGACCTTTCCTGACACTTCTTTTGATAATCACAGTGATCTCCTTTCTGCTTTTGCTTACTTACATGACATAGAAGGTTTTTGCTATGTCCACTTTCCACCATGACCGCTGGAGAACTGGCAGTAGGTGAGGAGATCAGCTCCCCTACTCCTGCAGCAACCACACTACCAACTTCCTGGTTGGCTGTCTTCACAGCCTGCTTCCTCGACTCACTACCAGCTAAGCATGGAGCTCTGCAAAGATCCTGTAGAAAGGGCAGCAACCCTTACTCCAGAGGTAACCCTGGAGAAGAGCGTTCCACAGCCCCTACAACTGAATTGCTCTTGGCTAAACCTCATGAGCTTTAACCGACTATCCCTATGCTCTCCATAATGCACTGCTTTCGAAAGCAGAAAGAAAATGTAATTTATGTACCAAATGGACTGCCCTGCAGCCCCTAGTAAAAAAAATGTTCTGTGCCACCTAAAAGACTTTCTGCTTCAACAACTGAAGTCCTTGAGTTTGTGAATTAGGAACAAACGGACTCTGCCCCTGTGTGCAATTCACTGAAATTCATTCACATATTTGCGACTGTCTAGTACAGTATGCCCCGCAAGCCCGTTGGTCCACAGTGTTTACCAATGGGCTTATAGATCATACTGTAAGCTGTCATTCGGTGGGCAGCTAGCGGTATGTGGTGGTTGCAGCCGCTCCCATGATGGGGAGCTGGTGGGCAGGGGTCCTATGTGGGTGGGGGACGCCACTGGACCACCAGGGATACAACGAGTGCTAGTAATATCATCAAATCAGTAAAATCTGAAAAACATCTGGGGGTTATCATCGACAACCAGTTTACATCTAATAATCAGTGTCGGAAAGTTGCACAAATGGGAAATCGTGTCTTAACATCAATAAGGAGATCATTTATTACTAGAGAAATGAAAACTGTATTCTTCAGCGTTACAAAATGTTTATTCGTCCATTCACAGATTATGCAGTTAGTTTTTGGGCACCTTACTTAAAAAAGGATATCAAATTGATAGAGAGTATGCAGAGGAAAATCACAAAAATAATCCCTAGGGTCAAGGAAATGTCATATGAAGAAAGACTCACTGCTTTAGGTCTTTACGACCTTAATCTCAGGAGAGTTCAAAGTGACTTGTTATTAAAGTTTAAAATATTAAATGATCAGAATGTAATGAATAATTGTAACATCAGTTATGCTAAAAAGCCAAGTAGTCTCAGATTTAATAACAGGCAAATTTTTATACCAAAGGCATGTACAAGTAAACATTCTCAATACTTTACAATAAGAGCTGCCAGATTATGGAATAATCTGCCCCAATATATTGTAGAATATCAGTCATTTGAAACATTTAAAATTGAACTTGACAAATTCCTTTTGGGTATAGAGCACTGAATACACCCCACGTGTGTGGGGTGAGTGGTCTCAATGGGCCTAGACCTTCTTCCACTCTTTAAACACCGAGTAATACTTCATTGGTGATCGGGGAGTCGGGTGGGGAGGGGGGATCCACTGGACCACCAGGGGTATTTCTGTACAATATATGACAGCGATCGGATGGTTGGGATGGGGAGGGGGAACACTAGACTACCAGTGCAGGTTATGTAATGTTATACTACCGGCGCTCACAGCTACAGGTGGGATGGGGTGACCACTAGACTACCAGGGCATTTTATTTATATACTACCACCCACAATTGGGCTACGGGCAGGGAGGGAGGTACCACTAGACTGCCACGGATGGTTAGGTTGCTTGTGGTCGACGTTCCCTCTGGGCAGGTGGCCACCCACAGCTGGTGGTTGCTGTGTTGCACAATGCAATACAGCAGCCTGCTTGTGGGTTGCCCAGATTTGAGCCATTATTTTCTGGCTCAGCTCTGTGTCCCGGTATGCGGCGCATCTAAGGGTTGTGCCAGCAGCTGTGCCGCACATCCCGGGCTGAATATCGGGATGTGCCACATATGCATGGGGCACACCTCTTCAGATGCACCAAGATACATTAGCAATGCAACTTCGGTACATCAGAACTTGGGCTGTAAGTCTCCCTTTAGAATATCACAGCGGGGCACACTGTGGAGTTGCACCAGGTGCAACCCCTTTAAATATCCGGCCTCTTTTGTTCTACGTATAACCATCGAAGATTACATTTTCTGTGAACTTATTCACAAATGAAGTAATACTCGATGTCTTGAATACCTCTGTACCACTGCCGCTGAACATTGTATGCTGTCCTACTAGGACCTCCTTATATATGAGTTTGTCAAGGGAGCCTTTTCCTGGTGAAATAAATACATAGAAATACAATGTTGTGGGCACTGTATCTGTTTAAAATAATTATTCCGACACTAACTTTTGCCTCATAGCCTCCTGCCACCAACCCAGTATACTGCCACTGTGGAAGGACTCCTCAGATCCGGAGGTAAATAAGTGTATAGTAACGGTACCTGAACCCGCCACCTGAGTTGCTGTGTTATCCTTTAGACTTGGGAAGGAACTAGCATGAGGCAGTTTAGCTCACCCCCAGCGGCACCTTCAGTTGATGCGTGCTGACTTGAAGCTGTTTGCTCAGAACTGCTATTTAAAAAAAAAGTTGCATATAAGTAGTGAAAAGATTAAAACAATACTGAAAAGTACACTGTTCCCGCCGGCAGTTGGGGTATTAATGGTTTGGTGTTGCATGTCATCCTTATCATCACTAGATCCGCAGCAGCTCCTCTTCCATGGAGCCGTGTTACTCTTGCTCAGCTGCTGCCATTACGCGCTACCTTCTCTATCTCACGTTAGTCAGCTAGTTCCTAACCAATCCGCTCCTCGCTTCCTTCCAGGCTGGAGACACGTGATGCACAGGAGCCACCTATCGGGCGCTCACGCCAGCCCCTAGCGATGCATTTTGCATTTTTTATGGGATTTGGGAGGTCCTATTTGGGAATGCACATTGGTTGCAGGACCATTTATGTTCTGCACTTCCTGCCAAAGCATAGCAACAACTAGAGAGGCATATCGGTTGCTGAATGGTGTGGGACTGGGACGCCTGACCACAAGCCGGTGGCTATTGTTTCTCGGACTAGTAAATGAACCTTAGGCTTGAACCCTCCACGCTGGCACAGAATGGCTGCCGAGTTCTACTCCATAGGGTGCTGCTCTTCATTGGTCTGCCTCATCATGTAGTTGAATGTTTGAGATGGACTCTGCCTCTATCCGGTATGTATGTGCGCTTATAATCCACAATGGCAACTATATGCTACCTCTGAATAAGGTATCATATGTCTTTTTCCCCTTAAAACTAACCCGGCACCGGTACTTAGCTGAGATAATGGTTCTACTACACTGAGAAGGCCCAAAAGTATAAACCACATGTGGGTAGTGTGTTGCTCACAGTTTGCACTGAAACAAATGTGAAAGTATTTTGTTAAAATTAAAAGCTGAACTAGACCATGCACTGCTTCTTATACCAGCAGCAGGAGTGCATTCAGCAGTATAATGTCAGGGGCTCATTAGGTAGCACGCTTACCTCTGGCCTGGGAAGATAGGAAGGCATTCTGGCTTCTAGCCCCACAATTGACATTTCGGGTAATACCAGTAATTGACAGTGTAGCTTCATTCACAGTTGCAGTGCTATCCTTTGGATGAAAGGTTAAACTGGGGTCTCTTCTGCCCTTCTCTGGTCACTGTCCATGTGGAAGTTAAAGATCCCATGTTGCTTACTGAAGAAGAGTAGGGGAGTTTGCCGGGTGTCACGGCCAGCATTCCCCGTCAATAAAACAGGCCCAAGTAACTCACTCCCCAGTTTAGTGTGCATTTCCTGCTCAAAAATTACAAATCAAATAGAGAATGATGTCTATGCAGGTGTGTGTTATGAGATTATCATACACCAAGGGTGTGTGAAAAATCCTCATAAAACAAACTTTGTTTTGGCATTATTTTTTATAATAACTGGTGCAAGCTTTCAGAGAGAAACTGTATTTGTGCAGGCGTTTCCCTGAGCAGCTGCCGTACTCACACAAATACAGTGCGCTCTCTTTCACACTTCAATGAAGAGAGAGCACGAGGAGGAAAATGCTGTAATAACCTGCTAGCAAGTTATTACAGCATTCTGTGGGTTATTACCTCACATTCTCATTACCCTAATTGTTGTGTTCACCTAGTGGCTCCATCTACGTTCCCCCCCCCAACCTTTCTTCATCTCCCTTCCCTGTGTAGTGCCTCAGAGTGCTGGTGCCCTCCAGATATGGGCAGCCAGGTGCTTTGGGGCTGGGGAGACAGGAAGGTGCCCCAGGGTGTAGGGAGGCCCCTAGCCAGGTATCCCCTCCCCAAACGTGAAGCCCCAGCAGGGTTCCATTTTAAAAATAAAAGATTTTTCTCTGCTTGTTTTCCCTGCCTGCAGCTATTTAGAACCCCCTCCCTGCTCTTGTGGGCCCAGTCCGAGGGCATGCAGGCAGGGATGGGCTCAGGAGGATTCTGAGACAGAATCCTCAGCCCTTTTGAATAACAACAGCCGTTCAGCAGTCGTCGGAGTGGGCAGAAAGTGAGCAGCAGTAAGCATGAGGGAGGGCTAGGCCGGCTGGGGCTAGGTAAATGGAAGAGACTTACCTAAAGTCCTGGGGTCCCATGTCCCATCCGGTCCTCAGTCAATCGCTCCCTCCTCTGAAAGTGGCAGCAGTGTTGTTGGGTTGTTTCGGTTCCATGGTGGTGGTAACGGTGTGTCAGGAGGGGCTGCAGGTCCAGGCCATCCCCTCCATCTGTGTCTGGCCGCAAAGTGGTTCTGTGGGAGGGGCAACAAGCAGCAATCCCAGGCCCAGCCCCTCCATCCAACAGTCCCTTAAAGGTTTGCTGGGAGGGGCAGCAGGCTCCAGGCTGTCCCCTCCATTCACAACAGAAGCAGCACCAAAAGTTTTTGGCAGGGCCCACGGTAGCAGTGTTAAGCCGGCCCCCTCCATGCCACAGCCAGCAGTCTCCGGAGGCTTGTCGGGAGGGTCAGCAGGTCTGGCCAGCCCCTCCATCTAGCAACCCAGCAGTTTAGCCAGGAGGGGTGGCAGCAGCAGAGGTAGGCATTCCCCTCCTACCTCAGTCCTAGCAACAGTTCGAGGAGGCCTTTGGGAGAAGGTGGGTCCAGACCTCCTCAGCTCCAGCAGCATGTCCCGATGTCCCAGCCCAGAGAAGAAAAGTGGTAAGGTGAGTGGCGGCAGCACAGTGTTCGGGTGCTGGCTGCTGAAAAGGAAAACATAAACATTTTTTATTTATTTAATTAAATAAATCTTCAGCGCTTCCAGGCGCCAGCCAAAAAAATGACTGTGGGGCAAAGGTCAAGGCTCCAGAGAGAAGTACTGTACTCGGGGTGTGTCAAAAGGGAAGGCTCCATGAAATGTGGGGGAAGTGTAGACCCCAAGCAAAGGACCACCCATGGGGTGGAGAAAGAAAAGCTTCCTGGAGCCAAATAACTGTGTGTGTGTGTGTGTGTGTGTGTGTGAGGCCCCAGGAAAGACCGCTCATGGAGCGGAGCTATAAGAGCCCTACAGACAGTGAGAGAAGGGGCTGGGATGATGCAGCATAACTGACTGCCTGTATGGACAGTAGCCTTAAAGGGGCGATGTCAGTCCCACCAGAATTAAAGTGAACAACTGGGCCCTCCAGTCTAAAAAGGGGCCAGGCAGGAACTATACAAATTGATGGTAACTGTTGTCTAATGCCTACAGATGGGATTTTATTGTGGCTTGTGCTAAATTTAAAGGGGCAAGGCAAGCGCAAGGCTCCATTGAGCCAGGAACTTTAACCAAATAACTGTTTGCATAAATGTGGATAATGCCAGCCAGCCAACATTGGTCACCAAAAGACAGTGTCACGGTGATTTACCTTTATTGATATATTCTGAATTGTTTTATGTGCACATAGAGTGTCTTAGTACCGATCGCTGAAAAGAAAGACACAGACACAGGATTTAAATAAAAATGTTTATTGTCCTGCCACCCTCTAGCCTGCATGTGGTCCCAGGTGCCCCAACCCTGCTTTCCCCGACCAGCTGTCATGTCCTTGTTTGTCCTTTGTCCCGGCAGTCCACGTGGGGCTGTGGCTGGGTGGCCTTGTGTCCCAGCAGTCCACGTAGGGACTGTGGCTGGGTAGAATGTGGCAGACTTTTTCCTGGAGGGGTGTCATTTCCAGTGGTCTTTAGAGACCTTCATGCCGATGGCTGATGCAGCCTCGGAATAGTCCTGGCTTGTGTCCTGTTGTATGTTTCCCCTGCCCCGGACAACTGGTTCCCCTTCCTGCTTTCTTTCCCATATCCCCATTAGACATGCAAGGGTGGCTGGCATAGGGTATTTACAACTAATTCATCACATAGGAGGTAACATTCTGAATTTAGTAATGTTGTACTTGTAGAGTTTTAAGAGTGTTAGAGTGTAGATATTTAGTGTAATGTTATTGTTTAATTGTGTTTAATAAACTTTTACATTGTTTCTTGCATTCAAGTCAACCTCACGCCTCTCCTTCTGTTCCCAGTAGTGGTATTTGAACTTGGGTCCCCTTCCCCCAAATTTCCCCTGACACACGTTGGCTGGGTGTCACACAAAAATCCAGCTCCGGGTGGTTGTCGTAGTCAGATTACCTTGTGTTTTCCCTTTCCAAGTTGTAGCTGGGTGGTGGACCTGTGCCCTGACCCAACCAGGCCATTTTGAGAGCAGTCGGCTTCAGGAGCAGTACCTTGACCATTACACCCGTTTTTGAATCTCACAGCCACAGCACCTCTCCCTCTACTCCTAAATTGACCCTGAGGAACTTCACCTTATACTGTTTTGCATCCACTGTTGCTATATGAATAATGTCTAAAACTTGTGAATTTGTATCTGATGGCACTTGATTGTATCCTGCAGTTGTTCTGTTCATACCTAATGTAATTGTACTTTTACTATTTCCTTATCCTCTTCTCCCCCCCCCCACCCGCAAGCATCTGGAAACGAGCTGCTACTCAGCTCAGTATGCCTTTCCTGGTGAAACATTTGAAATAAATAAATGATGGCGTTTTATCAAGACTGGATATCCAGATAGCCAGTCATTATGTGGGGTCACCAGTTATTATATAAAAATAGCTCTGTATTACATTAAGTATCACCTATTGTTGAGAATGGAATTCTGTTTAACAGAACATTAGGTTAGGTGCTTTCTCAAGGACTTCTCCCTTGAGAAAGCACCTGGCTGTTTGACTTGAAACTTTGGGGCAGTGTGTAGTCTCTGCCATTAATCTGTGTAAAAATTAAGCAATAATACACAACAGGGTGTGGTATATCGTCACGCCTTGGGTGCATTGTGAGGCACGAGACCATAGGCCGAGTGTGTCATGCACCCAAGAAGTGACTATATCCCATGATTAGGGATGTAAGTTTGTCATGACAGTCATATATGTCATTGATTCCATGACGTTTGATCTTTATTCAGGACTTCCATGACTTTCACTAGTGTCATCAGAATGTAGCAATGCCACAACATTTACTACTGTTTACTAATGATTTCATGAACAAACAATGAGTCATTAAACCTCATCCATGACAAACTTACATCCCTACCCATGATATATCACACCCTGGAGTGTATTATTACGATTATAAAATGGTCCTAAAGTGTTTGTAAATGGCTGATCTTGGTAATCAGTTTTGGGCCATGACGATATTGTGAGATATCGTCACAGGTCAAAGTCTGCTTCAGCCAATCAGCTTCTGCGATTTCTCCTCTCCATTTTATAATTTGTTATGTATGCCTGTCACTGAATTTTTTTTTGCTTTTTATTCAGTTCCTTCTGCACAAATATCAGTTAAAATGTAGCAGCTAAAGGGACAAACCTGTAATTTCATGGAGGGAAGCCAAGATTCTCATCAGAGCAAACCAACTGGCTCTGATGAAAAATTAGTTCAAGTTTATTGCAGGAAAACTGCATTGAGCAAGCTGATTCACAAGGAGGTCCTGAAGCATGTATACAGACAAATACACAATGCATGTAAAGAATAAACATAACAGTAAATAAAGTGCAGTTTAGATCCATATAATACATAATACTCGATTAAGACATAACAATGTTCACGAAGGGCTATACACACTACTCAGCAACCTATCATATATACTCTCGGTTAGACTATTTTTACTTAAATAGGGACACAGTTTCAAAGATATAGAAATGTGAAATAGCATTGATTACTTTTTCAGAACACACTCCTTTAATACTTTACTTAGACCTCCCCCCCCCACCCCACAATACGTTTTGGAGGCTCAATCTATCCAAACTCCGAGATAAGAAGTACAAGACCAAATACTCAAACTAATTACACAAACCCTACAAGATAATGAGAATGGGGAAGTAAGTAGGAGAATGATCTGGGACACCCGCAAAGCTGTAATTAGAGGGAAACTAGTGGCCATAGCCTCTGCCAGAAAGAAACAGAGAAAACAAAAGCAACAAATATTAGAAAGCCAGATAGAAACACTAGAAGTACAACAGGAGAAATTTTTGAGACAAAGAGAAAAAGAGCTAACAAAACATAAAAAAGAACTAAATGACATCTTAGATGCTAAGGTAGAATCTTCAATACCTAAGGCAAAGCTACTATGTGGGAGGCCCTAGGGTCCCTAGGGCCCTGAGGCGCCTTGCCATCCGTTTAAGGGCCAAGACAGCTAAAGCACATATAGCACGAATCCTGCACCCCTAACGAAAATAAAAAGCCCAAAATTAGAACATATCACAGAGGCGTTTCAGACATACTACAAGCAATTGTATGCCCAACCTGATGATCCCCCTCAGGAAGAGATACAGAAGTTTTTGAGAGAACTGCATCTACCTCAGATCTCAGGAACCTGGAAAACCCAACTTTTATGCCCTGTATCAGAACATGAAATTAACAATGTAATACGGGATGGGAAAACAAGGAAGTCTCCAGGGAATGATGGACTTCCCATGGAATTTGACAAGAAATTTCGGACAACATTGACCCCCATTACGAGAACTACCTATCAGGAAATAATGTCCAAAGGTTCTGTACTTCCCCCTTCCTGGAGACTGGCCATTATTTTGGTCATCCCCAAACCCGGCAAGGACCCCACCCTCTGTACATCATATAGACCTATTTCATTTCTAAATGTTGACTATAAGATCCTAACCTCTATCTTAGCAAAAAGATTGCAATTCTTAATCCCAACCTTAGTGCATAAAGACCAGACAGGATTTGTCACAGATAGACAGGCAGCTGATAGTGTCCACCATACAATACATATTATTGACCAGCTTAATCAACAAAAAACACCAGCTATCTTAATGAGCCTAGATGCGGAAAAAGCTTTTGACTGAGTAAGCTGGAAATTTCGATATGGGGTCCTTGCCGGGTTTGCTTTCCCTGATAAATTTATCAACTTAATAAGACGCTTATATACAGAACCACAAGCTTACATACATACTAGTGGTATAATCTCCCAGAAAATTAATTTAAATAGAGGCACCCGACTGGGGTATCCCCTGTCTCCCCCTTTTATTCGTCTTATATATCGAACCCCTGGCTCAATGGATTCAAAATGATCCAGAAATAAGAGGAGTCCCTTTAGGACCCAGCACACACAAGGTGGTGCTACACACCAACGATGTGCTGCTCTGCCTGACCAATCCAGAGACCTCATTACAGGTCATGGAAAAGATTAAAACCTTCATAGACCTGTCAGGCTACGCTCTCAATACTACAAAAACGGAAGTACTTACATTTAATTATAGTCCACCACAGCAACTGAAGGCAAAATATAATATGAGATGGGACCTCACTACATTAAAGTACTTGGGGGGTGACTCTGAGAGCAACTAACACCCAATTGTTTTTAGATAATTACAAACAAATAGACCAGCAGCTTCAGCTCGATATTAGGAGATGATCACTGCTCCCCCTCCCTATGTATGCCAGAATCCAGGCTGTGAAAATGAACCTCCTCCCAAGACTTTTTTATCTATTCCAGTGTATTCCAGTTACACCATCTCAGAGGTGGTTCCAGAATCAGCAGAACAGGATATTCAACTTTATATGAAATAACCGTAGGCCTCAAGTCCATAGAACCTTATTTTTAACCACTAAGCAAAAAGGAGGACGAGCAGTCCCCAATCTTAGGGAAAACTGGGTAGCTGCACAAGCTAGATGGGTGTTATTCTGGACACAGATCCCTGCTAAAGCACACTGGCAAGAGATAGAAGAAGCCTTGTGCCCAGACTTCCATATACACACCTGTCTCTTTCATTCAGACAGACCACAATGTTTAGCTGACAATACTCCCATCCAAGTGGCCCTTGGGGCATGGGACTTATTCCAAGCATATTCTAGACCAAACAGAGAAATATGGAGAGTGAGGTGGTTCATATCTGATAATAGCTTCATACCAGGCCAGAGGGAAGTCTGGTACAAGAAGCAGGCTGCTAAGGGGTTCTGTGCACCCATGCAGATGCTGAGGGGGATGCAGTGCTTTCCTTCTCGGAATGTACCCAAAAAATGGGGATGGACCTCGAAGGACAAAATATATTATTTACAGATGTATACTTATAAACAACAAATGCTTCATAGAAGAGAAGAGGTCACTACTATGGGGCCAGGACTAACTCTGTGACCTTTTTTTCTTTAACAAGTTCAAAACAAGCTATTACCAAGATATATAAATATCTGAATTCACATGGAGAAGTGACCCAGGCCCTGCAGGCAAAATGGGAAAGAGAGGCTGGTTTTCATTTACCCACCCCCCTTTGGGATAAATTATGGGAATCCACATCGAAGGCAACCATGTCCCCTCTCTGGCAGGAGTACGTATGGAAAGTTACAGTGTACTTTTTTCTAACCCCGAACAGAGTAGCCAAATGGTCCCCCAATGGTTCAGTCAACTGTTGGTGACACTGTGGAGAACAGAAAGCCACCCCATACATATTGTTTATATATGTCTTAAATTAGAAGAGTTTAGAAAGGATATAGGAGACAAGATTTACAGGTTGTTTCAGACACCCTTCCCACTTTTTATGCACAACCAGACACTGAGCTTACCTCCTGAAGAGATGAGGGGGACAGATCTATTGTATTTGTGGTACATATGTGTGTTAGCTTACAATAAAGTCATAACAAGAAACGGGTTACAACCCACTCCACCAGCTGTAATGGAGTGGGTCCAGATTATAAAAGACATACAACACATGGAAGAGCTAACCTACCAGTTAAGCGATGCTACTGAAAAAGGCATAAGAAGATGGACTAAGTGGGCTCTGTTGAATTGAATAATGCCACTTGACAGGAGATATAACCAACTCAAGATATTGTATATGCATTTACTAGCTCGGCTTTAGATAGAGGATAATGAGAATGAAATATGTTTAGTAGTCTCCTTAAAAGTGCACCATCAGAATAAATTGATTGTTTGACAGAACTATTTAATTAAGACTTGGAAAAGTTAAATTGATATATTACTGGCCATGTCTACTCACCTAAGTTATCTATTCCTTAACATGTTTGTTTTTTCATTATTGTATGTTTTTTTCAGTTAATTAATTTGAAAGTGCTATATGTTACCTTAGCACATAAAAACAAAAAGAGAAAAATGTGCTATGTCAGAGATGTACCACTGATACTTTGTGAATTGACAAAAAAGTACATATATAAAAAAGACATAACACTGTAGGTATAAGAAGCATAAACCTGATGAGAAGCATTGGAAGTGGAAAGTGTAGAGTCTACAAGATAGAGAAGTTAAATAAGAAGGAAGCCTTACTTAAGCCTAAGAACACTGCACAGACGAAGTTTCGATTCTCCAGGTCTCGCTGCCAATCATTGGTCACTTTGGCTAGGGCCGTAATGGTGCTATGCTGTGCTCTAAAACCAGATTGCATTGGGTTTAGAAGATTCAGTTTCTACATAGGTTCTCAACTGCTTGCTTACAATTTTTTCCAACAGTTTGGACAGTGTACGGAGTAGAGAAATTGGTCTGTATTTGTTAAGATCACAGGGGTCCCCAGATTTAAACAGAGGGATAACATGAGCTGTTTTCCATAAGGGTGGGAGGATTACGAGGGACAGTGAGAGATTGAATAGGTGGGTAATTGGTCCAGCTAAAGCATAGTAGGCAACCTTTAGAAAGTATGGGTCTAGAGAGTCAGCACCCACACTTGTTTTGGTATCCAACTGTAACAGAAGTTCTTTGACCTCTTTCAACGAAGTAGGCTGGAAAGAAAAGACTGAGTTGGTAAGAAGAGGTTCAGAGTTTTGTGCACCCAACTGGGAGCATAAAGAACATGCAGGGGGGTTGTCAAATGCCAGCCCTGTGGTGGAAAAGTGGTTGTTAAATGCATCCAGGATCTCCATTTTGTCGCAGATGGTGGCACTGCCAGAGGTAATCTTTGTAGGCAGGGAGTTCCCTGGGCTATATCCAGACATATCCTTAATGGACTTCCAAAATTCAGAGGAGCTCCTGGCAGCAGAATCCAGTTCCGAATGATAAAAGGAGGCCTTAGTATCTCTTATCATCTTGGTGCATGTATTCCTGGCTTTCCTGAAGTGACACCAGTCCATCGGGACCTTAGTTGTTTGTGCTTTTTTCCAAGCTTGTCCCTGTCTAGCAGTGCTGTTTTGAGTTCTAAAGAGAACCAGCAACAGGTTCTACCCTTTCCCTAACTTTTACAGGAGGGGCATATTTATTTAATGCCCCAGTCACAATTTCAGAAAAGATGTCATATGACAAATGGACTGAGTTAGCTAGGTAAAAGTCCTGCCAACACAGCAAGTATTTTAGTTCATCAAGGTAGGTAGACTGATCGAAGTTATGTCTGGGTCTCTTAGTAGAGAACCTTGATGAGGATAGTGGATTCTGGATCATCTTATGCTGGCGATGAGGCTATGGTCACTAACATCAGAGAAGAAGATTCCTGCATGGGACAACAGGTGCAATTTACTTACTAAGATGACGTCAAGCGGTGTACTACTAGCAGGGTTCTTCTTATTAGGGCGCATAGGCTAACCAATAAGTTGCGTCAGCCTGTGGGCATCACAGAACTCCTTAAGTGGTGCAGTGACCTTGGACATCCAATCAAGGTTAAGATCCCCCAAGGATAACTGTTCCAAGGGAGCCATGCCCCATAATAGTAGTTAGATGGGTGAGGATTTGAGAGCCAGCAGACGGAGGTCTACTGCAACCTTTGACACAAAGCACAGTGGAGGAGTATATCTCAACCTTTAGTGCTAGGCATTCGAATTGGTTTGCAATGGATAACGAGTCTAGGCATGAAACCGAGTATTTATCTTTGACGTAGATGGCCACTCCTCCCCCTCTAGTGAGCCTGTCAGCTCTAGATAATGAATTGTCTGGGATGTTAATTTTCTTCTCAGGCATAGAGGGTCTGAGCCATGATTTGGAGATCACCAAAACATCCAGTGTGGTATGATTGACCCAGGCCTGGATCAAGGTAAGCTTTTTTAACAGGCTGCATGTGTTCATATGCATAAAGCACATTCCTTTTAGTTTTGCTGGATCCGATGGGGAAGTAAGAAATTTAGCTGGGCCAGGGTTAAGCTCAATGTCTCCTGAGCACAACAGAAAGAAAAGTAAGAGCTTCCTTAGCGCAACAATAGTCATTTTGTAATCCCTTGCCCGTGTTTGTCTACAAGGGGTGTTGGGCTGAGTAAATAGAACCCCGTATTTAGCTCTGGTCTGTCCTAAGACAGCAATTACCAAGACCCTGGCTGTGAGATGTAAAGAGAGGTAAGTGCACGGTAGAGTGATGGATATGCCCTGTGGGGACAGTTCGGTCCAAGCCTGTCACTAATAGTAGTTCGAACAAAAGGCTGCATGTGGGGGAGTCTGAGAGCACAAAGATAATTATAGGATGAGTTACGGTGCACATGACAGTCCACCAGAAGGTTATGTTCCCCCTGGCTAGAGGATTGGGAGAGCTTGTGTGCTGTGCATGGCACAAGGAAAAGAAGGAACAGAAAACGGAGCCAGTGGGGCACCCACATGGTGATGCCTTGCATAAAGCAAACACAGTTGATCTGTCTGGTCCTTGCAGCCTATAGACTGAATTAGCAACCTACGCAAAGGCAAAGGTGCCAGCTACTGGGATGGTTTGGCTGTGACTGGGTATGTCACCATAGGCAGTGGAAGTATAAGAATTGAAAGGGTATACAGTCAAATTAGGGTGAGGTCCCTAACAATAGGGCAGGTCAGAGCAGTAATTGAGAGGAGTTAACTGGAGTGGCTGGAGAAAAAGTTAAGAGCAAAAGTGCGACCCTGTGGGTGAGACTGCTTTAAAAAGGGGCAGTAAGAAAGTGGCTGAAGTCAGGTATTGAAGACAGGGGGGCCAATAGCATAAGAATGTGCAGCAGTGGAGCAACCAATCAGCTGCTAGGCTGAGGAAAGAGGTGGAGCAAGGGTCTATTTAATACTGCGACGATGTGGGGGAGTGTGGGCAAAAAATTCAGTCCCGAACACAGCACAGAAAGAGATTTCCCTGAGATCAGGAAGTTCCTAGGTGTTGGAAAATCAGCCAAGGAGCAGAAACTGCCAATCAGTGCCTGGCTCCTCCACTGGGCGTCCAGTCAAAAGAGTGGCATTCAAAACCACGAGTTTCAGAGGTCCGGTGCGTACCTGAATCTGTCTGGGGGTCAGTCGGGCAGTCTGTTAGCTGCAGCCTGCTCGGAGAGAGCCAGGGCTACAGGAGCAGCTTGGGAAGCCCGCAGATGGGCTGTCTGTGGAACAAGGAGGGAAAGACAGAGGATTAAATACAGCTAGAGTACAATCGCAAGCTCATTGGGGGGCAGGCAATGGGGAAGGACAAAGCATGAGGTAAAGAGGTGGTAAAGAGGAGAATATAGAGGAAGAAAATAAGGCAGAGAAGAGACGTGAGAACAGCTGTAGGGATCACTTTGTTTGGCCACCGTAGGCAAGTAGAAGTCAGGTGCCAAAGCTAGGTGGGTTCTGTAGGGACTAGAGCTGATTCCAGTTAGTTGGGAGGGTAGGGTGGGGAATAAGGGTGGAGAAGTTTAAAAACAACTACAAATATCTTTTATTTTAGAAGCAGCTAGCCTTTTGTAGAAGTTGACAGAGACAATGCTGGATAGTTTCAGTGAGGATTGAAACTGATTCTAGATGGCTGGAAAGGCACTTGATATGGCGCGTTTGCCAAAGGTGGTGCGAGTCCCAGGCACGACGAGAAGGAGGATAAAGTCCGATTTCCTAAGTGAGTATGCACTGTGGGAGATGCAGATGACAGATGTTAGGTAACTCTGGAGTTTGTTCAGAAGATTTAGAGTCCAAATACCAGCATGTAGCTTACGTCTAATGGTAAGTGACATGCAACCAACAGCTGTGTACAGATCACAATGGTGGGTTCGGTACGGGGAGTTTGTAATGACGTTTTCGGACATCATGATCCACTTCCAGAAAACATTCGGGTTCCAGGGCACTGAGTAGGAGGCTTCTCGCAAGAAATTGGCTCAGTACCTAGGTGTGTCTGAATGCCCCACTTTGGTTACCCCCCCCCTTTGGTGGACACCTTTGAAGAAGCTATTATGGCTGCCTGGAAGCAACCTTTCAAGATTCCCTCCAATCCGCGGAAGGCTGACAGGCAGGACTCCAGATAAGATTTTTTGGGATTAGTACTTGTACTCCTCATTTTGAAAGTGAGGTGAGTAAAACCAAATTCAGTTGCGTACAAATGTCTGGACCAAGTGGAGCAAGGAGTACATTTTAAAAACAATGGAGTGTTTTTCTAGATAAGAACTGATCAGGTGCCAACAATGCTCCAGATAATGTTGGCAGGTAGAAGTAGTTTACTCATCACTTTTAAAATATAGTGAGTAAAACAAAATTGGGATGGTACAAGTGCTGTAAATCTGGGAATAAAATGCTTCTTTTGAATCACCAAATATGTTATGAAGTACTATTCTTTGGAGTATGCAGTATTTACAAATGTTGGGTGAGTATCAATGCTCATTAAAAAAAATTTCTGAAGATTATTTCCTAAAATGAGGTGAGTAAAATAGGTCGGTACTCCCCTTATCTGGAGCCCTGCTGATAGGCTTTATCACGCTTCAGTGGTTCACCCCTACTTCATGTCTCCGCCTCAGGCGGACTCGGTGGTAATTAAAGCCACACGTGATAGGTCTTATAGGCCTCAGCACATGAATGCTCAGCCCCCAGATGTGGAATCAAAGAAACTGAATGCCATTGGAAAATGTTTTATTTTTTTTTTCCTCTGCCACCTCATCCCTCCATGTACTGAGTTACATGGGACACCTACTGAAATATCAGGAGGAAATTCTAAAAGTCTCCCAGGTGACAATCCAGTCCCTCCCAGCGGGGTCTGTCCAAGAGGACCTAATGGTGACACTATCTACTGTGGTGGTGGTAAGCTGCCACCTGCTTAGGGTCACTTATGATGATACTACGGCTCGTATGTCCTCAGCTGGTATATGTCTCAGGCGTCACGCCTGGCTCAGGGTATCTGTTTTTTTCCCAGGACATACAGCAATCCATCTTGAATGCTCCCTTTAAAGGAGTTCAGCTGTTCGGTCCACAGACCCAGGACATCTTGAAAGACTTACAAGACTCCGGTCGTACTCTACAGTTAGTGTGGACCCTTTACCGCCCTAACGCCAAAACAATCCTTTAGGGTTTCCTCGAGAGGCCGCCCCTACCGGGGCCATCCCTTGTTCCAACAGGCAGTCTGTCAATTAAAGAAAACCTCAGTTGCAATTCCCAGGTCCTAGAAATGCCCAGAAACCCTGTTACATCTCTGCTGCCCCCTCCCCAGCTGGGCCAGCCTTCTGCCTGAAGGTCCTTCTCCAGTCGTGGGTATGGAGGCCCTACCCACGGCCGTCAGGGGCAGGTTTTCCTTGCACCTGCAAGGGTGGCATGCCATCTCCTCTGACCAGTGGCTTCTGCAACTGATCGAGATGGGACACACACTGGAGTTCAGGGAGATGCCTCTTCCATCACCACCCAGGGTCTTTCACTACCCACCAGACCAGGCACTGGTCCTACGGACTGAGATTGATGCCTTATTGTCAAAACTGGCTATTGAACCAGTCCCCCTCCCTAAGAGGGGTGCAGGATTTTACTCCTGTGTTTTCCTGGTCCCCAAATGGAAGGGGGATTTATGCCCCATTTTGGATTTGAGGTGTCTCAACCTCTACATCATTTACTAAAAGTTCTGCATGGTGTCCCTTCCGACACTTCTCCCTTTGCTGAATATACGAGACTGGCTCTGCTCTCTGGATATGAAGGATACATACCTCCATATCACAATGCACCCAGCTCACAGATGGTCTCTCTATTTCATGTTCCATGGTTATCATTACAAGTTCAGAGCCCTCCCTTTTGGTCTTTCCTTGGTCCAGAGGGTATTTACAAAATGCCTTGCAGTGGTCACAGCGGCTCTCCAAAGGGAGGGCCTCTGTGTCTTTCTATACCTGGATGACTAGCTCATGAAAGCATCCCCCTGACAACAGTTGTCTCGCATGCTTTCTCGAACCCTACAGTTGTTCACCCCAGTAGGGATTGCGTAAACTATCCAAAGTCCAAAATGGACCCTACTCAATGCTTCCAATATATAGGAGCTGTACTAGACTTCTCCGTGGGAAAGGCATTTCTGCCCATGGCTTGGGTAGACACCCTGATTGCTTTAGCGCGCAGCTTAGAATCCAGCAGATCGGTCTCCACAAGAGACTATCTCCGCCTCCTGGGACATCGGGCAGCCAAGATCCTGACAGTCCCCAATGCCAGGTTGAATATGAGGGTCCTTCAGTGGTCCCTCAGAGTCCAATGGGACCAAAAACTGGATGATTTCAATGCCCTGGTTCTGATGTCTTCCGTGGCTCTTCCAGCCCTGCAACGGTGGAAGTCAAGGGACAATCTCATGCGAGGCATGCCGTTTCTATCGCCCGTCCCGAGTCTCATTCTGATGACAGATGCTTCCTTAACAGGGTGGGGTGCTCACCTCCTGCACGTCCGATCACAAGGATCTTGGACGTCAGTAGAGGCCTGCATCCACATCAATGCCTTGGAACTATGGACGCTACCCTATGCCTTACAGGCGTTCGAGGCTCACCTCTCCCCAGGGTGTCTGCAAGTGCAAGCAGACAATTCTATGGTAGTTCATTATGTAAACAAACAAGGTGGCACCCATTCCTACCCTCTCTGCAGAGAATCGATAAGGGTGTGGTATTGGGCGATCCAGAGAAACATTCATCTTCTGGCAGTACACATCCCTGGAGTGTCCAACACCCTGGCAGATGCCCTGAGCAGATACTCTGCCTAAGCCCACAAGTGGGAAATCTTACCCAACGTTCTCAACGATGTCTTCCACTTGTGGGGTCAACCGGAGTTGGACCCATTTGCCTCTCCACTAAATGCAAAACTGCCATTTTACTGCTCTCTCGAGCAAGGTCCTGGAACTGTGTGGCAGGATGCATTATCTCTTTCCTGGACAGGAAGGTTTTTGTACACCTTCCCACCCTTTCCACTCGTTCAGAGAGCTACTCAAACTGGTCCAGAACAGGGTGTCTATGATTCTCATAGTGCCGTTCTGGCTGAGATAGATTTGGTTCCCTCTGCTTCTATGGCTCTCGGACACAGAACCGGTCTCTCTGCCTATTTGTCAAACCTTACTTCCCAGGCGCACGGCTCCCTGTTACACCCGGGCCTTTGCTCCCTACACCTGCATGCCAGGCTCCCGAGGATGTAGTCCTCTCACACTTCCAGGTGTCCCTGAAGGTGGCGGAAGTTCTCTGGGCTGCTAGGAAGCCATCTACTCAGTCTTCCTATTCGCTGAAGTGGAAACGCTTCTCTATTTGGGCATCCGCTCTGGACTTGGATCCATATGAGTGTTCCCCTCAGCGCATCTTAGATTATTTGCTCTCCTTGTCGGAGGGTGGACTAAAATATTCCTCTGTGAAGGTCCACCTTTCGGACGTAGCAGCATTTCATTTGCCTGTGGACAACATTCCTTTGTCCCAGTTTCCGTTAATTTGAACCTTTTTGAAAGGTATTCTGCACCTACGTCCCCCTATCAGGGATCCAGTCCCTGTGTGGGATTTGAATTTCTTGCTTGAAAAATTGACTGTGAGTGCCTTTTGAGCCCACTGAATCCAGTGACCTCTGGTATCTGTCCTGGAAAACTATGTTTTTTAGTAGCCATCATGTCTGGCAGACGGGTCTCGGAGCTGCACGCACTGATGTGCAAACCTCCATATATTTAGTTTCATAACAAATGGGTGTCTTTACACACTAACCCGGCATTCTTGCCTTGGATTGTTTCTGAATTTACTTTAAATCAGATCATCCAATTACCAGTATACTTTGCAGAGCCTCAGAATCCGGGGGGGAAGCCTTGCTTAATACTCTCAAAGTGCATAGAACATTGAATATTTACCTTCTCTGCACTTCACACTTGTGTAAATCCGGCAACCTTTTGTTTCTTTCTCCCCTGGAAACCAGTGTGTCGGTGTTTCTAAGCAGTGCTTGTCCACGTGTAACCCCCCTGCAATTGGGGGTTCCCAAAAAGACTCCTTGCAGCTTGCCTAAGTTCTCCCAGCCTGAATGGTGTTCGGCATTTAAGCCGTTTATCTGTGAGTGCTTTTAGAGCCTCTGGTACTATCTCTTTAAGAGCTGTACGCTTGCAGGCAATATTAATTGCATGGGGGGACTGTGTGTTTCCCTGCTCGAGTCCCGACGAGCTGCTGACAAGTCACTCCATTAATGCTGTCGCTAAGTGGACAGGAGGGGGCACTTATGAGAAATGTAACTGTTTGCCCCATATCAGTTAGAGTGTTAGTGGAAATTGAATTTGTCTAACTTGCCTTTCTTGCAGCTGGGACTCTGTGTGCCTTGCCCCTCCATTTTGGATCTGAACTGCTGCATAGATCCAGTCAGGCAGGAGGGGCATCTAAAATGGAGCTTAATCGGACCAACCAGGATCAGGACTCTCTCGGGAGCTGGCTGGCCATAAGGAATACAGTTAGTAATTATGGGAAGTGACGTTCTGGACCGTGGTGCCTTTTCGCACCAATAGGGGGAGTGTTGAGTGATTGGCAACTGAAGCCCACCAATTGGACCGGGTGGCACCTGACTGTAATTCCCTGCCTTGTGTCTGGGAAAGCAGATCCGTTGTGGCCGTGACTGGGGAAGGAGCTCCGAGCTTCTGTGCTGCCTAGTTTTTCACGCGGGAAGCGCATGTGGAGGCCTAAACTCGGGAGGCGCATTTGCCGTGGTGATTCGGACTGAATCCACAGTTGCTGAAGAAAGGAGAGGCTGAACTCTTGAGAACCAGGCTCACCCTGTAGAGGACTGGAGAATCTGCTTCATCGCACTCGGTCTGTCTGGAAAGTGAAGCCGCATTGTGAACTCCCGGGTTGGCAGTAAGTGCGATCGGGACCTGAGAGCAGCTGCCTGGTAAAGTAATTTCCTTTACATATAAATGTGTGGGGTGTTTGGGAAGGACAGCTTAACAAGTCCTCTTGTCCTGTGTGTGTCAGCAGGAAGGAAATCGTGTGCAGGCGGACTGAATCCGTTGGTTCTTGAAGCTGTGTGCCTGCTTGCAGAACCTCATTCCCTTGCTGTGCGAAGGGAGTCCGGAAATCCATGACACCCTCGGGGACAGCTTCCACCATCAAGTTAGTGAGTGCAAATCAGGGTAGCTCCCTGCCATCTGTGTCCTTAATTGCAAGTGTTTCATCTGATTTTCTTTCTGTCTTTCTCCATGAACTGAGCCACCCGGCTTCGGATTACAATTGGTTATTGTGCCAGTGTTTTTTCCATCACAGGGCCCCAACCACCTGCACCGATCCTGGCTAGCCCCCCATCCTGGGTACCCAGTGAAAGTGACATTTAGGGACTCTGAATGTGCGCACAGTACTATGATTATTGATGTGACTAATCTAATTAACCTGATTTCCACCTGTCCTTGTTACAGCCCCTTAAATAAATCAGATCTGTTTGTTTCAGCAAAGTTACACTGACTGAGGTATGTGTTTATGTTGAATAATTGTACAGTGGCTATCGTATTACATCATCTTGTTTTACAGGGGGTCCCCAGAGTCAAGCTAACCAAACCAGTCCTGGGGGTAAATGTAACTGGTGAAGATACTTATGGTGCACTGCATGGGCCACTAGTAGGAAGAAAGAAAAAATTACTCACCTTAGTAATTGCTTTTCTTCTCATGGAGTCTTGCTATATTAGGACCATTGCAGTCATTCCCCCAGTCTTGAACTGCCCCGGAGAGGAAACGGTTAACTCCAGAGTGATCTGGAGTTCCACAGCGCGAGGCTGTTCAAAAGCTCTATCTGGCCAGTTTCAAATGAAACTGCCAGGTTCTTCTGGAGCTAAACCAACATAGCAGATCTGTGTGGAAAAGCTCTACACTAGCCATTGGCTACCTATCATTAGAAGAATAAGAACAATCACAGAATAACAACAACAATATTTATTGTTAGGAACACTCCTACAAGCACTAATAGGACCCTCTCCCAAAAACTCAAGTCTAGAGGGGACCCTCTACCACTAACAAAACAGAAATACCTAGTTCCCTAACCCAACTGAGAGACTAAAATGGCATGACACAGTGCTTGCACTAATTTGCCAACCCCATACCCAAGTAGGAGTTCTGAGAGGGTAGGAGGGAGGGTTGTCCTAATATATAGAGACTCCATGAGAAGAAAAGCAATTACTAAGGTGAGTAATTTTTCTTCAAACACCATGAAGTCTTGCTATATTAGGACCATTGCAGATACACAGCAGTACCTCCATGGAGGAGGTCAGAACCTACTTAGGAAATAGGCTCTGAAGAACAGCTGTGCCAAAACGAGCATCTCCTGGACTGGACGTCAGGAATAATGCATGGTAAGGTGTGAACTGTTTTCCAGGTAGCAGCTTGACAAATTTCCAAAATGGGAATATCTCTAGCAGCAGCTAGAGATGCAGCTATACCCTCAGTGGAGTGGGCCCTCAGTCCTGAGGGGCTCCTTACCTAGTTTTGGTAACAGAACTGGATACAAGAGACAATCCACCTTGCAATTGTCCTCTTAGTGGCAGGTCTCCTTGCCAACCTCTCCATAGGTAAGGAAAAGAGTTGGAGGATTCGAACCTGTGACCCTTGAGTACGTTCCACATAGTAGCTTAGGGCTCTTTTACGTCCAGGCTGTGTAGTTTCCTCTCACCCGAGGAAGAATGCTCAGTGAAAACACTGGAGAGAAATGGACTGGTTCAGATGAAAATCTGAAACCACTTTGGTAAAACTTTCTGTTAGTCCTGGGGACTACCTTATCCCTGTGAAAAAAATAAATCCTTTTCCACCGAAGAGCTTGCAATTCACTTATCGTCTGGCAGAAGTGATAGCCACTAGAAAACAGTTTTCAAGTTAAATACTTGAGATCTGCAGAAGAAAGGGGCTCAAAGGAGGTTGCATTAACTGAGCAATGCAAACATTCAGGTCCCAGGCAGGGCTGGTTCCCGAAAGGAGGGTTAGTATGAAGTAACCCCTTAAAACTTAGAAAACACAGGGTGAGAGGAAAGAGAAACAGGCTTCCTCTGGAAACAAAGGCAGAAACAGCTGCCATATGAACCTTCAAGGTAGCTGGTCTAAGGCCTAGGGAATTTAGATGGGCCAAATAGTCCAGTAAAGTGGCCAGGTCAGCAGATTCTGGCACAATTTGTTTCTCCGAACACCAGAAGGAAAACCTCTTCCACTTAGAATTGTAAGTAGCCCTGGTGGAAGGCTTCCTAGAAGCCTTTAAAATATCCATGACCCCTTGAGAAAGGTGTAAATCAGCAAATTCTAATTCCTCAAGAACCAAGCCTTGAGGTGGAGGGATTTGAGGTCCGGGTACCACACTCTCCCCTGTGCACAGGTCAGCAAGTCGTGGGTCCTGGGCAAGGTTAGGGAGGTGGATTGTCAGGGACAGGAGAAGAGGATACCAGGGCTGTCTGGCCCAGTCTGGAGCGATCAGAACCACTTTGCAGGGCTGAGTTCTGATTTTCACCAATACCCTGAAGAGGAGAGGGAAGGGGGGAAAAGCATATAGGAATTTCCCCTTCCAATCCAGCAGGAAGGCGTCCAGGGGGACTGAACCCAGCACTGGAGGCCTGCAACAAAATAGAGGAAGTTGATGGTTGTCTGGGGCTGCGAAGAGATCTATCTGAGGGGTACCCCATCTGGCAAAGACCGACCCCAATACCTGAGGATTCAGAGACCATTCGTGATGGCCCTGGGAAATCCTGCTGAGGCATCCGCCAGGACATTGTCCTTTCCTGGAAGGTGAATGCGATCAGGGAGGTGTTTAGGGAGTAAGCCAGAGACCACAACTTCATTGCTCGTGCACAAGGCTGAAGACCGAGTGCCCTTGCTTGTTGATGTACCACATTGTTGTGGTGTTGTCTGTCCTGATTTGAACTACTTTGTTCTGGACAACAGCTGAAAAAGCCTGAAGAGCTAAAAGAACAGCTCTGAGTTCCAAAAGATTGATGTGGAGCAGAGATTCCTGGGGGGACCACACTCCTTGAGTGGAAAGGTCGCCCAAGTGAGCCCCCCACCCTAACAGGGAGGCATCCGTGGTGAGGGTGAGGGAGTGTGAAACGGGTAGAAAGGGAACCCCTTGAGACAGATTGCCTTGATCCTGCCACCACTGAAGGGCCAGGATCAGGGTTTTGGTCACCGGAACTAATTTGGTAAGGGGGTCCCTCCTTTGGGACCAATAGGACCTCAAGTGGAACTGAATGTCCCTCATCTGAAATCTTGCTCCCTGCACGACAGCTGTGGAAGCAGCCATGTGCCCTAGGAGTTGCAGAAAATGCCTTGCTGGTCGAGAGACCCGCAGGGTAAAGGAGGATGCCAGGGCAATGAGCCTGTCCGCTCTTTCCGAGGGGAGAAATGCCCTGGCTAACTTTGTGTTCAACTCTGCACCTATGAAAGTTAGAACCTGAACAGGTTCCAGAACTGACTTTGGTAAGTTCAGCAGGAACCCCAGGAAAGTGAGAAGCTGCTGGGTGACCTGCAAGTGAGATTTACCTGGTCTGGAGACTGACCCACTAGTAGCCAGTCGTCCAGGTAGGGAAACACAGCAATCCCTTGCCTTCTTAAATGAGCCACTACCACAGCTAGACATTTTGTGAATACCCTTGGCGCGAGGTTAGGCCAAGAGGCATTGCTCCTGAACTGGTAGTGGCCGAAAGCAGTCCGAACCTGAGGTACTTTGGTGAGAAGGCCTGATCATGACATGAAAATAGGCGTCCCTGAGGTCCAGGGAAGCTAACCAGTCCCCTGGCCTCAGGGAGGGCAAAATCATTGCTAGAGTTAACATTTTGAACTTTGGCTTTAATAGATGTCTGTTCAGGTACCTTAAGTCTAAGATGGGCAGCCATTCTCCTGTCTTTTTTGGGGTAAGAAAATATCTTGAGTACAGTCCCTTGCCCTGATGGCAAGGGGAACCCTTCCACTGCTTTGCAATTCAGGAGGGAAGAAACTTCTGCTTCCAAAGCAAGGGCTTCTGAAGAGTTTGCGAGGTGGAAATTGCCTGGCTCTCATCTTTGGAAACTGTTTGAAGCTGAGAACCAGGCCTTGGCTTACTACTTCCAGAACCCACCTGTCCGAAGTTAAGGACAGCCAGTTCTGCTGAAATAAGCCAACCTGCCCCCACTGGTACAGGAGGAATCGCCCTGGGCACCCCATCAGGGTGCCTGCTTAGCAGGAGCTTTAGGCTGAGGGAGGCGACTGTCTCCTGTGCCCCGTCTACCTCTGCCTCTGAAAAACCCTCTGTGAAAAAGCAGAGGAGGGTTGAGCTTGAAAAAGGCCTGTAGAAAGGCCTACCCCTGCCCCTGGGGCATGCCTTTGTGGAGTGGCATGCCTTCCTTAGCTTGGTCACTTTGTAGGTAGTTCTATATTCATCCATCTTTTCATATAATTTTCTGTTTGATCACCAAACAGAGAATTTCCCGATACAGGAAAATCCATAGCCTTTGACTGAGTATCTTGGGACAGATTAGTGCATCTGAGCCATGCCAACCTACGGAAAGCTACAGAAGTGGCCATGACCCTAGAGGAAACATCATTAACATCAACAGCAGTATGAAATTGAACTTTAGAGGCTTCAATGCCATCAGCAGCCACTTGTTCCAACTCACTAGCCAGCTGGCCCTGGGCCTGTAGCTAACTGCAATATAGTGTCCCATCTAGATTTCTGATATCTAGCAACATAAGCCATATAATTAGCCTGCCTGAGTCCCAAAGAAGCTGCCATATATTGCTTTTTCGCCATGGCATCAATCTTCCTGGAATCCTTGTCAGGAGGATGTAGGCCAGGGAATATTAGCCTTGTCACAGGCTGCAGCTTGTACCACACCTACATGACTACACTGCTCAGTGAGGAAGTCTGTATCCGAGCCTGACAAAGTATACCTTCTGTCCATTTTTTATCTACAGGAGGGACAGAATGAGGATTTTTTAAAATCTTTGTTGTTTGCTTCCTAAATGACTTATGCAAAGGAATAGACAACCTCCTAGTCTCTGGAATATCCATCATTTCCACATAATCAGGCTCCTCTTGCTCATCCACAGCCTCTTCTAAGGGAAGCTGGAGGGTTTCTGCCACCTTTTGTAAAACATAAACAGAGAAGGGACTCAGACAGCATAGGGGAGATTCTAAAGGTCTATCTGGAGAGATGTCGGTTCAATGAGGCACGTCAGACCTTCCCAATCACAAACATACTGATCAAAATCCTCCTCCCCTCATGTGGTTCATAAAAATCCTCAACATCATAATCCTGAACCACTGAGACTGAACAGAGCCACCCTTTTCCCAGATGCAGGGGCTCGACAGCCTGAGACAAAGACTGGACAATCTGAATGGCTTTAGCTATCTCTGCAGCAGTTGGAGAGACAATTTGTACTCAGACCTGCTGATTTCTTTATCTTTGCTGGGACTGGTTCCTCTGAACCAGCCTTCCTTTGCCGAGGAAGTCTCGCCTGGTCAGAGGCACTCCCTCTGGTCTAGTGGGTACTGGACCGGGCAGGCCATCCGGGTCAGCGGACTTTTTGGCCTCTCGTTCCCTGAGCCGGCCCAATCTCTTTTCCAGGGTGGCTGCAGGGAAATTTTTACACACCTGGCAGTCTGACAGGAGGTGGTCAGCCCCCAGACAATAAACACAAGTGGTGTGGGTCAGCCTTGTGACTTCCCACAGACATCCTGATGTTGAAACCCAATGAGCCGGTTTTCTTTTGGGTTTCTCAGACATAATGCCAGCCTAACCAAAAACTTGCCCTTTTGATGGCAGTGCCAGGCAAGACCCCTTATCGGTTCCTAACCGTGTCACGGGTATTTGAAAAAACCCCAATAAAGTTAGGTTTTTTTAGAACCGATAAGAACCGGGAACCGCACTCTAAAAGCCAACTAAACAGTTTAAAACATGTATTTCAACCAACCGATCGGTTCAAAACCGAACCGATAATGACTTTCCACACAGACTTAATTTCTGTACTTACGGTTACCAGATAGAGCTTTTTAATCGAAATGCGTAAAATAAATATTTATTGCCGGTTCAATGAACTGAAATACTCGCTTGAACCGCGAAATGAACCGAGCTGAAGGAGCTGATATCCGGAGCGACTGTTCAGTGAAGCGGAGTAAAGAATCTGGCAGTTTCATTTGAAACTGGCCAGATAGAGCTTTGAACAGCGCCCTCGCGCTGTGGAACTCCAGATCACTCTGGAGTTAACCGTTTCCTCTCCGGGGCAGTTCAAGACTGGGGGAATGACTGCAATGGTCCTAATATAGCAAGACTTCATGGTGTTTGAAAGGGGGTCTCAGTGTCCCAGATGGCTGTGATCAAGTTAGTTGAACTACTGTAAACCCTGACCTCTGGGTGGAGGCACCCGCCATAGAGCCTAGGCCACTCAACCTGTTAGGAGTTAGGCAGGCAGAGGTAGTAGCCTTGGGATAGTGCCACCTGGGGGTTACACACGTGATTGGCCAACTGCATTACATTTATTCATGCTAAGTACAACATACCTCTCATAGGTGTTGTCAAACCACATTCTACCAGAGGCATGGTCTCCTCTATGGCTTGTTTCCAGGGCGTTTTGGCCTTGAATATTTGCGAAGCCACCACGTGTTCTACTGTACATACCTTCACTAAAGATTACAGTCTAGACATCAGTTCTAAGAGGCAAACTGTTTTTGGATGGGCCATCCTACATGGCCTCCTGTCCTGAACATTCATGATTCGCTGCCTCCTCTTGCTGGGTATAACAACTGCTTGGGATTCTTTCCACTAGTTATGACCTGCTGCAAGAGATTGCCTCGAAGAAGGTTGCGTAAGAATTTACCGTAACAGCAGATCTTCAAGAGTATCTCTTGCAGCAGGTCATGCAGCCCCACCCTCCTTCCCCTTTGCTATTGCTCCAATAGGGTTCCTTGTTCCTGTCTCTAGTACTCCATGAGCTGCTTCCTTAATTTCCCTCCTCGGTTCCCATTGGAGGCCCTGAGATATGGTTACATGTACGGTCGCTGGGATGGAAAAAGAACTGTGAAGTGACTGGGACCTCCCCCTTTTCTACTTACCAGGTGTATACCACGTGGTGATGCTATGGGGAGGTCCTAGGATCAAGTGCTGTGAAAATCATCTGAAGGAGATGACACCTACAGCTGAATTCCACTAGTTATGACCTGCTACAAGAGATACTCTTGAAGTTGCACTGTTATAGTAAGGTTTTACACAACCATACTTTCCTCAGTTCTCAAGAATTTTTGGTGGCAGCAGTCTAACTCTTCAGGTCCTCTCAAGGGATGGTACCCTCTTACAGCTGAGGTTGCTCATTTATTGAGCAGATAAGTGCCCTAGACCAGTTGCTGGCTACAATGCCCCCCCGCCCCCCGATTGATTCTTTGCCCATATACATGAATTTTAAATTCAAACAGGGCCGGTAATTGGCCATTAACATAGAAAATTATAGAAATTGATGGCAGTTAAGGACTGCTAGGCCCACCCAGTCTACCTATTTCTCTGCCTGCTGCAAAAACCTCAGACCCTACTTGACATAAGTAGCCTCTCTTCCCCCTTGCCCTCTTCCATTCACACATAGCTGTCCAGCCTCATGGCAGGACCCCTGGACTATTTATGGCTGGGCTTAGAAAGTGTCTTTTTTTATTTTTTGCTCCTCTTGCTCCCCCTAGTCAGCCTCTCCTTCAAGCCTCCTGTGGTCTTTCCGTCTGCCTGTCTCCCCCGATGCTGACCCTTACCTCACATTGCGACCCCCCCGGAGGTAGCCCAGCATACCCCTTTTGCTGGGTGGTTCCCTCTCCTCTGAGAGGGAAGGCACTAGTGGGGCCATCCAGCGCACTAGGCAATCGGCTCTGGGTGTCGCTGAGGCGGGTCGGTCATGAGGGCTGACAGCAGCGGGGGGCCGGAGACCATCATCCGGGGAGATATTTCCTGGGTTTCTCCCCGGAGAGTGATATGCCACTGACATCAAGGCGAACGCTGACATCCGTCACTCCCCCAGTGAACAGAACCCTGATGTCCTGCTGTGCTCCCAGCCTCTGCCAGGGGCCAGCAGGTGCCCGGTTAACATCCCCACCCTCCCCCTTGAGAAGGCGAGCTGTCTGTGGATGCTTCTTCATTCACCCCCGGCCGGCCCTCCAGCAACTCAAGACCGTTCCCGAACCCGGGTCGCCGGCATCGCAGGTGGAAATCCAACCACTGCCCCAACAGACTGGCTAGAAAGTGCCTTCTCATGATAGAAAGCAGCTAGCAGGCTCAGGTTTTAAGACAAGAAACAGATGTCTTTGAATATGCCAAGCCCAGGTCCAGATCAGACTTTTTTTTTGCTAATGATTGAGGATCCAGCTCCCGACAACTAGACTGTTGAATCTGCGATGTCAGAGTGACCTACTGGGGGACGTGTCATTGTGTGGGGGCAGCTGGAGGGTCTTTAGGTCTGACAGAGCCTGAAAGAGATAGATTTTACAAACAAACTACCATCCAAAGGTTTGAGTCTGCCCTGATACACCAAAGTATCTTGTGTGGTAAGCAGGATAGGAGAGAGAAAGATACAGATTTATAACCAACAGTTCAAAATCATTTTCTTAATTTCTGTAGAATTACTCTTCCTTATAGTCTGTGTGTGCAATATTCTGTATTATATGTGTACATATCTTAAAGTATTAAAAATTAGTTTCATACACATTGTTTCTGTGACTGAATCCTTTGGGGGTACAGCTGACTGCTTTATAACTTAACAATAACTGTATTTTTGCCTCAAAAGAGAAGGCTACAGCTACCATAAATCTGTTTCTCAAGTTGGACATTCTCAGCTGTGACAGAGGGGTGGGTTGGATGCCCTTCAGGCAAGGGGCACTGTACTGTTTGAGCAGTGAGCAGTCCAAACAGGTGAGCACCACTGTAACTGGCATTGTGGTGCTGGCAGAAACACTGCACTTCGGAAGAAAAAAAACTGATGGGCTCACAGTAAGGATAAACCAGGCTCACATACAGAACTGTTTTTCAGTGAATCCTGATAAACAGCATGCAAACAGGTACATCCTGGTGTGCCCCAACATTCTGCTGTCACAGATTCACTGAATAAAATTGACACAGTTTTGTATGTGAGCGTGAATGTGCATTTCTTTGTTTGTTTTGTGTTGCTGTATGAGTAGCGTCTCTGGAGGGATTCAAAACCTAGAGGTATCCCAAAAGAGTGTCTATGCTGAGTGGTTGCAGCTAATGTTGGCCCTTTCAGGTGTCTGAAGGGTTTCAGGAAGCTGGTAAAAGTTGCAGGCTAGTTTGGAAGAGATTAGATTGCCACAGTCTGCTATAAGCAGTTAATAAATAAACCAGTTTAAAACCAACCATTGGTGTTTGCATTTGTACTTGCCTTGTGCCTAACTTTCTTTGTGTTTGGTTTGAAGGATAAAAAATATTAGATTGAGCAGTAAATCAAACCAGAGTTGGTGAAAGCGGACTATAGCTTCCTGGGCATAGGTGGAGGGCTAATGACCCTACTGGCAGTTTAGAGTACTGCTTGTAACCTGTCCTGTAGTACTATAGAGCAGTTGCTAGATGCACACACAACACAGTGCAACAGGGTTGATATGCAAAGTGGGGTGGAAAGGATGAAAAGGGACTTGGCAAGGTTGAAGGAATGGTCAAATGTATAGCAGCTTAGATTCAAAGCAAAGAAGTGCAAAGTAATGCACCTGGGATACAAAAACCAAGGGCAAGAGTACACAATGGGGGGTGAGATACTGACAGCAACAAAAATGGAAAGGGACCTGGGGGTAGTCATATCAGATGATCTAAAGGTGGGCAAGCAATGTGAGAAGGCAGTAAGGAAGGCTGGGGGGGATAATGGGATGCATAAGGAGAGGCACCACCAGTAGAAAACAGGAAGTTGTTGGCTCTCTGTACAGACAGTTGGTATGACCACATCTGGAGTACTGTGTACAGTTATGGAGACCCCATCTCCACAAAGACATAGACAGAGTGGAGGCTGTCCAGAGGAGGGCAACCAAAATGGTGCAGGGTCTGCACCAGAAGACATCTGAAGAAAGACTAAAAGAGTTTAAGATGTATAGCCTTGAGGAAAGGAGGGAGAGGGGGTACTTAATAGAAACTTTCAAATACCTCAAGGGAATCAACAAAGTCCAAGAGGGAAGCATCTTTCAGAAAAAGAGATGTGCAAGAACAAGGGGGCACAATTTGAAGATAGACGGGGGATGGCTCAGAGGTAATGTGAGGAAGTATTTCTTCACAGAGATGGTTGTAGATGCTTGGAACAGCCTTCCCGAGGAGGTCATAGAGTCAAAAACAGTGGGGGAATTCAAGAATGCATGGAGCAGACATAAGGCAATTCTAGTGGGGGGTAGGAGGAAGTAGGCTGTTGGTTAACTAGGATCTGCAGCGTATCCGTTAGGAAGAGAAATGGGCAGACTAGGAGGCCCAAGCGGTCCTTATCTGCCATCAAATTCTATGTTCTATGTTTCTATGCTATACTGAAGTAGAGAAAACAAACTGACATGTTACCCAGTTTTAAATAAAAAAATAAAAATGGGTGTGTTTGGGGGCTGAGCCTCCAATTCCTAGCATAATCAATTGACTTTTTTTCTTTCTGTAATTTTTTTTCTGATATATTATGTGGGCTCCCCCCCTCCCTCCACAGAAAGGTAGCCAGAGCATCGGACTGTGGTATGCTAATGGTGTAGTGTGGCATTCATTTCATGCCTACGGTGGGATCCTTAGTCCTTCACTTATGACATTTGTTGTATTATTCTGAGTGAGTGTGTGTGTGTGTGTGTGTGTGTGTGTATGTATGTATGTATTTGTTTGTATATATGTGTGTATGTTTTGTGTTCTAGTAAATTGAGAGAGAGTATGAGTGTTATAATCCACAGTCATACTACTTCTCAGTTTTCTCCACTACCCCTTGTTTGCATCACATAATACAACAAATACAAATATGACAACTCTGAAGGAGGAAGTCAATGGACTCCCCCCCCCAACCAGTAGAAGGGGTCTAATGAATGGGTGTAGAGGGGGAGTGTAGCAGTTAACTAAGGGGGGTTGGGGAACAAGTGGAAAGGATATTTGAGGAAAACAATGGTGAGGAAAGAAGTGGTTCAGTTTCTAGGTGGAAAGTGGTATCGTTGAACGCAAGTAGTAGTAGTAATAGTAATTTTCTGTCACACCCTTCTCCAAGGGCTTAGAGTGCCTCATACAAATAAAAGCTTTAAATAAAAGTAAAAATAAATATGTAATAATAATCAGTTCAGTATTTAAAATGGAAATAAATATAAAGTAGACAGCATCAGGAATTGAAAATTCAAAGGCCCTTAAACATGACCAAAGGTCTCATTAAATGGGAAGGTCTTTAGGTACTTCTTAATGGCCTCCACCGAGGGGGCCTCCCTCAAAGATCTTGGTAGTGAGTTCCACAGTGCTGGACCAGCCAACTTAAATGCCAAATTCCCCCGAAGGTTTAAGCCTAGCCATGAGAACCGGAACTGAAAATGTGTTCCAAGGAAATCCGTCAGGACAACATTAGACAGCCTTTAAAAGGATTATAGTTATAGACTGGATGCTGCTTGACAAGTTAACAAGAGGCAGCGGGTAGGCCACTCCTCTGACTTCTTAAGTGACTACCACTTAGTTGGCTGTATATGTAGTAAAAAGATATTAAAGTCCCCAGCTTGACTAAATGTTATGACTTTACATATTTTAACCTAAACAACATTTTTAAGTAACTTAAATTGTGATTGTACATGTTTGTATGCAATCCACAATTTACACGCAGCGTTTGATCTCTTCATGAATTCATTTCCAACTCAAATTAACAAATATGCCTCAAATGACCAAAAGATGGGCTAAGGGCACAAAGAAATGTGTAGGAAAAAGTATAATTGCTGCAAGATCAGGATCTGGTCTGGAAACAGTATTAAAAAACAAATTTTGACTGTCATTAGCACAGCTATAGGAACCATAGAAATCAATGTAGATAAAGAAATTCTACGGGGTGTGGCCAACCGGGCAAGATGGTGGGTGCTTTCTGAGGCAGGTTCATATGGGCAAAATACTAAATATTGGAAAATGTGTAAAAATGGCATACCAAGCAAAATCAAGTGCATTGATGGCGAATAGAAACTCTACGGGAACGAATTAGATGACAACCAGGAAAGCAAAACGTCTGAAAAATCTCAGCCAAACCACAAGGTGGCATCGGACTTTTAGTCCTCTGCTTCTTAGAGTAGAGAAAAATGTACAAACTTAGAAAATCTCAGCTTCAAAGTACCAGCCATGCTGTAAGCTCAAACCAAAATGATGTAAGGATTAACTCCATCACATCGGGTCGGTCTTGAATCAATCCACCAGGGGGTTCCAACCACCCAGCCGTGGATTAATTACCAAGTACACCCATGCTTTGGAGTGGGTTAATTCACTTGTAACATGGAGAAGAGAAAGGATTCGGATCCTTTTCTCCATGTTACAGGTTCTGAAAAGGTGCACCGTGGCGACGGTAGAGGCCCTACAGGCCATCACTTCAGTGCTTCACTTGTTTCTATCGGACATTTCTTCTCTGATCATAGGTCTGACGTAAGTGCGAAGGACAATTAATCGATTCAGGAAATGGATGTCTGAGAATGAAAGAAATGTTATAGTCAGTAATTTTATAAGTTATGAATTTTTCTTTACTGCTGATATTGTCCAGTAACAATTTGTGATGCTGAAATCATGCTGCTTTATGTGACTTGCAAGTGTATTCATCAGCTCCAAAACTTGTCCGGTTGCCATACTACATAGCTTAAAACCTAACTTCTGGTCCATTTTGTGGTGGAGGACAGTGGCAAATTGATTTTTTTAAATTAAACACATGCATATCTTGTCCCACGATAAGGGGACAGGGATGCCGGGACAAATTTTCACCAGTGACCACAGCGTGACATAACACAAGGTACGCACAGAAAAACAGAGTGCTATGGAGAGCGCAATGTCAAATGCAATTGGCTACAATGTATTGTTTATGCTGCTCAACTTGTGGGGAAACGAGTGTCAGTACCAAGTGTGGCTACTGGTAATACAGCAGACATTATGCACAGGAGGGACAGGAAACAGACATGGGGAAGAGATTCTGTGGGTATTGTACCACTGATTAATTCTCAGGCAACTCTGGATTACTTGAGAATTAATCAAGGGTCACCTGATGCACTTTGACCAATCCTGAGAAACCATTTCTCCTCCCCATGTTATAAAGCTGGATTTGAAAACATCACGGTACAGATTTCTCATAGACAGAGGGTGGTAACTAGACTATCAGAAACAACAGCTCATGCCACCTGCCTGGGTGAGGTGGAAAAAAGAATCGGTGCCTCAGAAGCTACAATTGCTGAAATCACAAATGAGATGAATAATTTACAAAACCAGACAACCAGACTGCAACAAAAATCAGATGACCTAGAGAACAGGTCACACCACTCTAATATTAGGATTACAGGGCTCCAAGAGGGAATCAAAAAGAAAAGCCCTGAGTGCGAAGTCCACACGTGGCTAGTTCAGTGGTTAAAGCTGGAGCAAAATGTATGGTCATTAAAAGTGGATTGGGCCCGTTGTGTGGGTCTGAAACCCCATTCTTGAGAAAGAGCTTGTCACTTTTTAATAAAATACCTAAAGTACACAGACAAGAAAAAATTGCTGAGGGCAGCTAAATCACATGGCCCAATAATACATGAGAGTGGGCAGAAGGTATCTTCCCTTGTCAGTCTTCATCAGTCATTACTGCTCGGTGTAAGCCAGAGGCGCACACCTGTATGGGATTTTTTTTGGGGGGGAGAAGTCGGCGTCAACGGCACCTCCTATGAGGCCGACGCATTGCATGGTGCCCGAGGGTTGGCCGTTAGATACCGCAGACGTCTCCTCCACTCCCGTTCTGTTTCTCCCATCGAGGTTGCACCTGCTGCGCGAGTTGCCAAAAGTTAATTTGCGTCACTAGGCCTTCACCTTTCAATGCCATTTTCCTGCTTCTCCATCCTGGTTCTGAATTCGCTCGACGCCACTGGAAACTGGTAAGCCCGTTCCTTTTATTTCTGGCATTTTTCCGTTACGAACCGACATGATGTTTGTTTGCCTGGGTCCCAACCATGATATGGACAACTGCGATGCCTGTTTCTCCATGGACCACCATGTTCTTGAGATCCACGCTTTTAAAGTCGACAGGGCCCCGCTGACGTTCGGAGGACACTGTCATTCTAGGGATGCTATAGCAAGATCACTTGACCCTACCTCTGAGTCCCCTCCTGGGTCTGTATGGCCCGGTGAGGAAGAGATCTCCTTGGATTCCAGCCTTGCTGTAGAGGAGATTTCTTTTGCAGTGCCGGAGGATCATCTCAGTTCCCTGCGGAGCCGGGTTGAGGACACAGCCACAGCAGTCACCACTTCTGAGGTGCAGGCTCCCCCAGTGTTGTGGTCCACGGCTGCTGTTCCTGGCACTGGTGGATCCTCGGTGTTGTCTGCCAGTGCCGCTTCTGATCCCAGCGCCGTTCACGATACCGGTGATCCAGGTGGCACGTGGGTGGTGCCATGTCCTGCAGTGGCGCTGTTCATGGTGCCATTGGTAAGAGAGCTCCTGGGGTTGCTAGTCCGGTGGTTTGTGTGGTCTCTTCTTCTTTGGAGGCAGATGACTCACTGGCTGATCTGGACTGGCACCGGGAGTCCTCTTGGACATGTCACCAGGTGGCCCTGTGTTTGTCTTCTGGACTCCTCGAAGCCTCTGGTCCCTGCGGCCCCCCACACTGACTCCGTTGTTGGGGGTGCTGCAGTGGGTAGCAGTCTTGGGGAGCCTGGTGTGGCAGTCTCGACCGCAGAACAGAGGCAGCTGCCATCTCTGATGCTGCCATGGCCCCCTTGGTGGGGACAGGGACCTCCTCTCCTGCGGCCTCCCTCTGGGGGCCTGGGGGATTAGGGGACCCCAGACATTGGGTTTGAGAAACAGGGCAGCCTCGGAGTCCAAAAGGTTGAGAGGCCAGAGGGAGGTGCAGAGGCCTTCTTCCACTACCCTGGAGAGAGTGGGGAGGAGCCACAGTGCCGAGCTCCGCTTCTCCTCCTTTGAGACTTCAGGGGTGCCTGTTGCTAGCCTTGCTTGTAGAGCAGAAAGCAGCTAACTAAAAGAAGCTACATTTTCTTATTAATTTAAAACTTATATCTTAGCAGGGGTCAATGTCTGTTAAGATTAAGTAGACAGATAACTTTATTAGAAGTAGAAGGGGTCTTATTTAGGGTTAAAAAAAAAGAAAGAAAAGAAAGAAAGTCAGTGTGTGTGTGTTCTGTGCAGGGAAGGGTACTGTATCAGCTGACTTTGCTAAACCAGTAGGAGGAAAGAGAGCTTACCTGGGGTGTGGTTTAAACACTATAAAAGCAGGTGAGTCAAATTACAACTTCCTGTTGCTAGCCTTGCTTGTAGAGCAGAAAGCAGCTAACTAAAAGAAGCTACATTTTCTTATTAATTTAAAACTTATATCTCAGCAGGAGTCAGTGTCTGTTAAGATTAAGTAGACAGATAACTTTATTAGAAGTAGAAGGGGTCTTATTTAGGGTTAAAAAAAAAAGAAAGAAAAGAAAGAAAGTCAGTGTGTTCTCAGTGCAGGGAAGGGTACTGTATCAGCTGACTTTGCTAAACCAGTAGGAGGAAAGAGAGCTTACCTGGGGCTGTGGTTTAGACACTATAAAAGCAGGTGAGTCAAATTACAACTTCCTGTTGCTAGCCTTGCTTGTAGAGCGGAAAGCAGCTAACTAAAAGAAGCTACATTTTCTTATTAATTTAAAACTTGTATCTCAGCAGGGGTCAGTGTCTGTTAAGATTAAGTAGACAGATAACTTTATTAGAAGTAGAAGGGGTCTTATTTAGGGCTAAAAAAAGAAAGAAAAGAAAGAAAGTCAGGGTGTGTTCTGTGCAGGGAAAGGTACTGTATCAGCTGACTTTGCTAAACCAGTAGGAGGAAAGAGAGCTTACCTGGGGGTGTGGTTTAGACACCATAAAAGCAGGTGAGTCAAATTACAACTTCCTGTTGCTAGCCTTTTTTCTTACTAATTGCTCTCCATCCACCCCTCCACCCACCCACCCAAAGCCAGTTCTACTTTTTGAGCCACTGGATTTGACTGTCAACAGGAACTTCCTGTTTGGCAGTAGGAAGGAACGGATCATAGAGAAACATTGGCTTTGTCAACCCTAAAAGAAAAAAGTAGCTCACTCTCCCCCCCCTAGCTGCTGGTGGTCTGATATTGAGCAAGGAAGAAGGAGGCTACTGAAGAAGATAGGAAGTTGCTGTCCCAGAACAGGAAGGGTAAGAGTTGTAAGGAGAGGAGAGAATAAGCATCCAGAGAAACAGTAGACACAAAATAAGACATGATAGGAGTGGTGCAGTGCAATGGCTGTGGGGCGGCAGTGTTCCGGGAGACATTCTGGAGGCTGCGATACTGCCCTATTTGCAGGCACCTCTCTGGTCTGAGGGAGAAGGTTGCCCGTCTCCAGGCTGACCTGGCTAGGATTCATGAAACCTCCTCCCCCACCCAGGGACCACCAGGGCCAACGCCACTACCTCAGAGGTTGCCAAGAAAGAGGAGAGGCTGGACCAGGGTGGGCTCAAGGAGAGGGTGGTGGAACAGAGTTGCATCCTCCAGCTATACTCTCCACAATTCATTCACTCTTCTGGTGGATAGTTCTTCCTGTGTGGGCCGAAGTGGAACCAAGGAGGATGTTGGGAACCTTCGAGGAGACCCACAGGAGGGTGGTATAGGACCCCACAGGGGAGGAAACAACTCCTAGTGGGGGACTCAACCATTAGGGGGTAGAAATAGGGGAGGAAGGGAGGGAGGAGGTAGTTCTCCTGGCGCACCTTGAGGGACAGGAAGCTAACCTCAGGATCGTGGGAGGAGCTGCATGAGGGAGGGAGCTGATGTCATTGTCCACCTAGGGACAAATGACCTGGCTAGGAATGGGACTGACAGTGCAAGAGGAGTTTGTAGAGTTGGGAAGGGCCTTAGACAAGTAGCACATCACGTGTAACCTTCTCGGAGAGTGCTGCCTGTCATGTGGCAAGGGAGATGCTAGGGGCACTTCTCACCAGAGAATTCAATGAGTGGTTGAAAAACTGGTGTGGAGCTCAGGTTTTGGCTTCCATTGGGGATCTGGGGAGCCATCTGGAGGGATGCAGACCTATACTGGCGCGATGGTCTGCATCTGTCCAGGGGGGAAACAGGATCCTAGGTGAGAGGTTTAAATGCTTCATTGGCAAGCATTTAAACTAGCCAAGGGGGAGGCACTGAAAAGGAGCAGGGAAATCCCAGCCCCCCACAAAACATGGTGATTAGGAGAACACAAGGTACAGAAGTTATTAGGAGTAGAACAGATTTAAATGTAAAAAGGCAAAGGCAGTAAGGACAGAAATGGGGCTAAAAGGGGTAAGGCTATCAAAAAGTGGAGGGTGATGAGTACCAATGCCCGTAGTCTGTGTAACAAGCTCCCTGAACTAGTGGCCTTGATGGAAGAGGGTTGCCTGGATATTGTGGCAGTCACAGAAACATGGTACACAGAGAACCATGACTGGGATGTCAACATACCAGGATACATAATCTACAGGAGGGACAGGGAGGGTAAAAGAGGAGGAGGAGGAGTAGTTCTCTATGTAAAGGAAGGGATCAAAGCAACAGAACTAAAGAGTAAACAGGGAGCAGATGAGGCACTTTGGGTCACCCTGGAGACAGGAAATGGCACCACAATCCGCATGGGGGTTGTATACAGACCCCCATCTCAGGGGGAGAGAATGGACAAGGAAATGATAGAAGGCTTTCTTAGAATGGCAGAAAAAGGGGAGATATTGTTGATGGGGGACCTGAATATGCCAGATGTTAACTGGAGCACCTTTGCTGCAGGTACATCCAAGAGCAGGGTCATTCTGATGCTCCCACAGGGGCATGCTCTTCAGACAGCTAGTATTGGAACCCACCTGGGAGGGAGCAATCTTAGACCTGGTACTCTCAAATGAGGATGGAGAAAGAATCTCAGATTTAGAAGTGGGTAGCCATCTGGGAACAAGCAACCACCAAACAGTGTGGTTCACGATAAACACAGCCATACAAACAAGCCATACAAAAGCAAGAGTACTGGACTTTAGGAGGGCTGACTTTGGGAAAATGAGAGAGTGCCTCAGAAAAGCACTAGCAAACAGGCAAGAAGGAGGGGTGGAGGAACAATGGGGAGTGATCAAAACAGCCATCACAGAGGCAGCAAGCCTTTGTGTAAAGCAAATCAATAAAACACAACGAAGGAAAAAGCTATGGTTCTCAAAAGAGGTGGCAGGGAAGGTTAAGGAGAAAATGACAGCATTCAGAAATATAAGGAAACACAGAAGGAGCAGGACAGAGAACTTTATCAGTTAAAGCAGAAAGAGGTTGGAAGGCAGTCAGAATAGCAAAGGCCCAAACTGAGGAAAGGATAGCCAATTCTGTTAAGAAGGGGATAAGACCTTTATAGGTACATTAGGGAGCCAAGAAAGACCAAAGGAGGATACTGAGCTAATAAAGGGAGGAATGTGGGTAGAGGGTGACAGTGAAAAGCAGGGATACTGAATGAATATTTCTGGTCAGTTTCACAAAAGAAGAGGAGGGGAGTTACCTAAACCAAACAAGAGAAACACTCTGAAAATGGGGTCGATACTAGTCCATTTACAGAAGAAAGGGTTCTGAAAGAACTAATAAAATTGAAGGTGGACAAAGCAATGGGACCTGATGGGATTCACCCAAGAATTCTAAAAGAACTAAGGGTGAAGAACAATGACACCGCTGACTACTCTCTTTAACAAATCATGGGAGGATGGGGTGGTACCTGGAGGACTGGAGGAGGGCAGATGTGATTCCTCTTCACAAAGTGGGAGCAGGACAGAGGCAGGAAACTACAGACCAGTTAGTTTGACCTCAGTGGTAGGAAAATGATGGAATCATTTCTGAAGGAAAGAATTGTTGAGTACCTAGAGGCCAGTGGGGCACAGGACCCAAGGCAGCATGGATTCACGATGGAAGGTCATGTCAAACTAATCTAATAGATTTCTTGACTGGGTGACCAAAGTAGTAGACCAGGAGAGGGCTGTGGACATGGCTACCTAGATTTTAGCAAGGCATTTGATACAGTCCCACAAAAAGATTAATAACAAGGTAGCCAGCCTTGGAGTGGACCCAAGGTGGTAGCATGGATAAAAATTGGCTAGATAACAGGACGCAAAGGTAGTAGTAAATGGAGTACACAGTGAAGAAAGGAGGGTTACTAGTGGGGTACCGCAGGGTTCAGTACTGGGACCGGTCCTTTTTAATGTCTTTATAAGTGACATTGCAGAGGAACTGGAAGGAAAAGTATGTCTCTTTGCAGATGACACAAAGATCTGCAACAGGGTTGACACACAAGATGGAGTGGAAAGGATGAGAAGGGACTTGGCAAGGTTGGAGGAATGGTCAAATGTATGGCAGCTCAGATTCAACACAAAAGAAGTGCAAGGTAATGCACATGGGAAGCAAAACCCAGGGAAGCGACACAATGGGGGTGAGATACTGACAACAGTAAAAATAGAAAGGGACCTGGGGGTAATTATATCAGATGACCTAAAGGTGGGAAAGCAAGTGAGAAAGCAGTAAGGAAGGCTGGGGATACTGGGATGCATAGGAAGAGGCATCAATAGTAGAAAACAAGAAGTTGTTATCCCTCTGTACAGACAGTTGGTGAGACCCCGTCTGGAGTACTGTGTGCAGTTCTGAAGACCCCATCTCTGAAAAGACATAGACAGAGTGGAGGCTGTCCAGAGGAGGGCAACCAAAATGGTGCAGGGTCTGCACCAGAAGACATACGAAGAAAGACTAAAGGAGCTTAATATGTATACCCTTGAGGAAAGAAGGGAGAGAGGGGACATGATAGAAACTTTCAAGTACCTCAAGGGAATTAACAAAGTCCAAGAGGGTAGCATCTTCCAGAAAAAGAGATGTGCAAGAACAAGGGGGCACAATTTGAAGATAGAGGGGGGACGGCTCAGAGGTAATGTGAGGAAGTATTTTTTCACTGAGAGGGTTGTGGATGCATGGAACAGCCTCCCTGAGGAGGCCGTGGAGTCAAGAACAGTGGGGGACTTCAGGAATGCATGGGACAGGCATAAGGCAGTCCTAGTGGGGGGTAGGAGGAAGTAAGCTGTTGGTTAACTAGGATCTGCAGCTTATCTGTTAGGTAGAAAAATTGGCAGACTAGGTGGGCCAAGTGGTCCTTATCTGCCGTCAAATTCTATGTTTCTATGACAGTTGCCCTTCTGGAACCATGCAGCCTCAGTCACACCACAGAGGAGGTTCTCCCCCAGGGCGTGGCCAGGTTTTATTTTCACATTTGCAGCACCCGCTGACGGTTCGACACCCAGATCCCCCTGCATGGGAAGATCTACCTGCAGGGTTTCAGAGCCCTGGCAGAGGCTGGGCACTTTTGATGAGGTGCCCTTCCCCCATATCTCTGCAGACACCTCCCCCTTCCCCAGGCCATGTGAGCCATATGGGACCTTTAACCTCTGAGATGTTCAGGACCAAGGCAGCAGCCTTCCCTAGGCATTTTAGAGCCATGGATAAGCAGGTCCCCACCACAGGAGGACTACGACCATCCAAGCTCCTCTACTTCCTTGGCTTCCTTATGTGAGGAACAGGAACATTCTGTCCACCTTTCCTCCGATGCTGATTTCACAGAATATCAGCGATTCCTATCGAGGTTAGTTCAGGAGCTCAACATCTCCCATGTGGTAGACACAATACTGAGCAGGAGATGCACTCTTTTTTTGAGCTAGTTCAGTGCCAACCACCTAGTGGTGCCTTCCTAGCCCATTCCTTTACAGGAAGTGTCTGTCCGCACCTGGCAATCTCTAGCCACCTCATCCCCAGCCCGAGCAGACTGCAGGAGGTGGTATTGTGCTCCCCAGGAGTCTCTTGGTTCTCTGCCTCACCTACCTTCAGGGCTGACTGCTTTAGACACTCCTTCTGGGCTCCAACACCCGGCACACGGCCGACCACCGGATCCAGATTTTGCAGAGTTCGACCAGTGGGGAAGAAGAGTTTTCTCCTCAGTTCGTGTGTTACTCTGCATCAGCTCTCATCAAGCTCACCACACTGCTTACAACAGGCACCTTTGGTTGATGCTGGCTCAGGATTTAGCATCCTTGCCTGATTCAGAGGAATCTAGGCAAGCCACTGCCCTCTCTGCACAGGGTCTGGAGTTTGCAAGGCACCAAGCAAGGGCATCATACGATGCCAGTGATGTGGCTTCCAGATTAGCAGGGACAGCAATCTGCATCAGGCAGACGGCATGGCCTCACCTATCTAGATTGTCACCCGTTGCCCAGCATAGGGTGATTTCCTCTGCTTTCCGAGAGACCTGTTTTTTGTTTCTCCTGCAGGGCGAGGAGGAATCTTCATGGGCATCTTCCATCCCCCCAGCCATGGGAGACACCTCCTCAGACCGACCAGCCTTAGGCAATATTGACCTAGCATGGCAGAAGGGTCTCCCCCTCCTGTGCCTCCCCCGCAGGAGGCTAAGGGAGTCTGTTTCCTCAGGGCAGTGCCAGGTCCCCTCCGGGGCGGGGCTTGGTACTCACCCAGCAGTAATGAATTATGAAGATTGACAAGGGAAAATAAGAAAATTATGTACCTACCGTAATTCATCTTCTCTTGTATCTTCACCATTCATTACTGATTCCCACCCACCTTCTCCTCTTGGGCATCAGCTCTTGGGTGCCATCTCCACCCTGCTCACCCTCCACCTCTTCGAGGCCAATTGGGGCAGAGTCCCCCTGGTACCTCAGGGCTTTCCGTTTCCTTCTCTAATAAATCACAGAGTGCCCATTCTGGGAGGGTGGTGAGTAGGGTCTTCACCCTGGCCTCAGAGGGATCTCCCTGGGATTCTCAAGTGGGGTGCACTGTAGTATCCTCCTTAAACTTGCATGAATGCCCGCCTGTTTATCATCTTCTTGAAGTAGGGACTGAATCAGTGCATCTCGTGGGAGAACCCATAGGGATTTTCTTCCCCCTTTTCTCTTTCTTGCTTCCGCTCTACCTTAGAGGTCATTCTGGGCAGAGTCTTCTCATGTTTAGGGGGTCCCCTCCCCCGGCTGAGTCATCAAGTGTTAAACTGTAGAGGGACTTGTTCCAGGACTTTCATCCCAAATGTGGGTTAAGGGTGTGAATGGGAGGGGGGTTAACTCAGTCATGTTTTGTTTTCTCCAAGACCATTTCAAATTCTCTTGTCCTGGACCTCCATCCAGAGAGCCTTGCACTTGTGTCTTCATACTTTTCAGGTTGTTGAGGCTAAATTAAGCCAATGGTCTTCCAACTCAGCATGGCTGAGGGCCCTTTTCTTCCCCTACGTATGCTATGTCTTTCTCCATTCTCTTTCTCTCCTTCTTTCTCCCTTTTCTGCTGATGCTGCCCAAGGGTTGGGGCCCTATGGCTTCATAGGGTAAAAAGTCCAATCCCTCTGTCCTCTGGTTGGCTTCTACCTTTTTCAGTTTATATCCTTTCCTATCCTATATTCCTATCCTTTCCTTTTCCTATCCCTCGACTCTCTTGCCTTACCTTGGTTTTCTCTATCCTCTGTTTTATGCTCTCTGGCAGAACAGAACTGCGGTGGCGGAGGAGTCTGTGCGCCTAATGGCCAACCCTTGTCCGCCAAACAATATGTCGGCCTTGTAGTGGCAACCCTCATTCCCCCAAAAACCTCCTGTACAGTTGCGCGCCTCCAGCTTACACCCAGCAGCAATGAATGGAAGATACAAGAGAAGATCAAGAATTACAGCAGGTACATCATTTTCATTTTTTGTGGTGCAAGACTATAGTAGGGATTTGATGTCTTGTCGGCTGCAATTCAATGAAATCAAATCTTCCCTACACCAGCGAGGATGGGAATTTGTCCGCCTGTATCCATCCAGGTTACGAATCATCCGACCAGGTTGACCACTGAGATTCTTAAACTCCACCAGTCCAGCAGCAAGATTCATGGAGGAAGAAACTGCAGTGACCAAGGGTATAACACTGGAGTGAGCTTTATATTTTACATTGTTACACTAAAGACAGCTGTTGACTGTTGCTAGGCAACAGCAAGTAAGAGAACTGGGTAGTGTAGTTATGACAAGCCACCTGGAACTACACAAGTTGGGCAGTTCAGAAAGGGACTTTTGGGTGGAGAAGCTGGTCTGCAAGTGTGGGCAACACAATTAGCACTTTTACCCTATCTGAATGCTTTTTAGTTGTGTTTTAGAGCTGCAGTAGGTGTAGCCCTGCAGCACTTTAACGATCACCGAGAAATTGGACATTTCTTCCCACCTTACAACATGTTGGATTGCATCACAGTGGCCTATGCCATCATGAAACAGTCCGCCCATGTTGTCCCTACCTACCTACCAACCGCAGCACTGCACTCTTTCACAGTGCCTGCCCCCCGACACTCCCACGATGCAGTGCCGACTTCTCCTTGTGTTCCGTTCATCACACGTGACTCGAGGGGACTGGCACAAATCAATGGAGAGATGGCAACTGAAGATAGAGGGGGCAGAGAGTGCAGGAATCAGTTTCCGATTCGGTATTGCCTTTCTGTGTCTCTCGCTCCCTCTCAGTCTGTTATGTACTGCTTGTCACACAGAAACTAGCTGCACACACAAAAGGTACAGTGCTAAATTCTCCTCAGTGTGAATGCTTCCCCAAAAGAAACTCTATTTAGCATTAGTTTGATACTTGTTCTATCTTGTCAGTGTGACGCTTGGCCAGCTGGTTATGACTGTTCTATGATATTTGTAATACAGAATGTGGTAGGTGAGTGTCTCACATGAGACATCCTGTGCTATGGGTGACCCCTCCCCCCCAGGTTGGTGAGAATAATAGGATATATGTAACTAACCGGGCAATTTCTGTAAGGAAATTAACTTCCTTGAAAAGTTACATTTTATAGCCTTTTTATGACCTCCTGCCTCTGAAGCTAGGAAACTAAAATATACATTTTATGACTTCAGATAAGCTGATTCCTGAAAAGCTGTATTGAACGTAAGTGAAGGATTGCAGGGTTGTAAATCTACAAAAGAACCACACAAGATCAAAGGAAAGACTTGATTAAAGACTGTCATAATTTGGGAAATTAGTTTTTGCTGAAGTCACAGTATTTAAAATATCTCCTGACAGGAAGATCGTTTGTATAATTTTTATGTAACCCCTCACCCCTGCTTTTTTGCCAAAATGACAGGTGGCATGCTGTTGAAGCTGACAGCAGTACCTGGTGGGGACTGGGTTCGGGGAGGATGAGGTTACTCGGCACAGGGGGAACTAGGTTTGACTACTCTGCACAGGGGCACCCAAGTAAATCCGAACACAGGAAGCAATAACTGTAATGTCCAGAACCAGGATTGGGATTCTTCAGTGTGGCTTTTATTCACATACTGGCTGAACAAACAAAGCATAGACGGACCCCCAAGGGGCTACATTTCCTGGTAATGCAGATTAGAGACTACAGAACACTTTATCACCCACCAGGCACACAGCCCAGACTTGCACGCAGCTTTGGGTACACAGCCCGACTTGTACATGCTTGGGTCTCCCCCATGGGCCAGGCTCCCCCGCTGGCCACTTGATCCACGGTCCACTGGAAGAATGAACCAATTATCCTGTCGTGGCTCCCCACACCACTTAGAGTCGGCAACTCCTAGAGAGAATTTTTCCTTACTTGTTGGGGCTCCCCACACTACTTAGAGTCTGTGACTCCTAGAGAGAATTTTTCCTACTTGTTGTGGCTCCCCACACCACTTAGAGTCTGCGACTCCTAGAGAGAATTTTCCCTTGCAACCCCACGTCTGGGTACTTCCCCCAGCACTGGCCAAGTGCATGAGGCAAAGTAGCAACCACAGCAGAAATCTGTAGAGGTGGACCTGGTCACTAAAGATGGGGGGGTCACCCACCTCCAGCTCCCACAGCCCATACCCAGCCATTTCCCTGGGAAACTGAACCATTCCTTTGCTGAACTTCTAAATGTAGATTAAAGGGTAGATGATCTGGTGCATCTCCTCTACATATTACTTGAATCACACAACACTCTAGCATTTGACACTACTTTACTTGCTTGGCCCATTTCTCTAGGCTTCCCAAAATGTAGCGCAATCCCTAGATTTTCACACATGTCTCAGGGTGAAGAAAACATTTTGCCCTCTTAGTCAGAGCAGACACTCACCCTTTAGTTGCAGGTGCCTCACAGGTGACTCACAAATCTTCCATCTTTCAAAATAAATGCTGAACTAAACAGGCAGCTTTTCTTCCACTTGGCAGAATTAAGGGGATTGCCCCAGGAATCTGCTGGGAATCTTTACATCCCCCCCAGAGGGAGGAGGCACTGAGACCCGAACAGCGGTCTCAACCACTTGAGCAAACCTTCACTTACTGAAGACATACTGGACACTGACTACTACTCTTTGAAAACTCCCAACGTTCTATCTAACTCCCTTTGCTGCAGATTCCGATGTGGCTTATGCAGCTGTGAAAGTTCTATTGGTGATGTCATCCCTCAGTCTCAGCTGAGACTGAGAATGGAGTGAGACAGTATGAAGCCCATTTAACTGGAGCTTCACAGGCTGCCTTCCCTGCCTAAGACTAGGTCTTACTGGGATTCTAGTAACCCCGGGTAACAAGGGGGTTACATTTATATTCTAAAAGGAGGCGTTAGATGACATCATAGAAGGGGTGTGTGAGAGAGAGACAGTTTAAACTGAATACTGTCGCTGAACTTAGTGGCATTATATTTTGGGCTCTTAAGAAACAAGATCTAACTATAGGCACTTAGAGGTAATACATTAGATAAAAAAATCTAATTGTATTGTGGTAGGAGTTTTTGTTTGTACTTTTCCTTGTTTTCTTTTAAGTGATTGTATGCTTTGTGATATATTGCTCTGTGTTTACATTTTTTCATATTTTTATCATCTTTAGTAAAATCTTCATTTTGAAAAGACTACTTGGGTCTGCAAGTTCTCTTTTTGCATTTGACATATAGATGATTAAGTCTGACAAAACTGCTCAGAAGCTTGAATGGTGTTACTGAACTGGGAAAAGGTAAGAATATACCTAAGGTCTTTTATAGAGTTTTATGGGTTCATTTTGGATACCTGGTTAGGTGCCCTTAGGTGAAAGATATCTGGCATCCCCCCAAAGAGTAGATTATCTGAGCCTGTATATTTGGGTACACTATCATAAGGTTCATAGTTTGAATCCCGCCCCCCCAGAACTTGAGACTAAAAGTGATTTCGGACCCACAAGCAGACAGGAGGGTTACCCTGTCTGTTACCTGTTCACAATACTGTGCTCAGAGGTTGGCACTGTGGGGGCAGAGGGCCTGACCTGCGGAGTGCGTTTGAGACAGATTGATGGTAGCTGTGGGATAAATTTGGTAACACAAGCTTTAACTGTTCAGTGTGTCAGTTTAATACTGTATAGCTCACTTGCAAAATAAGGCAGTGATTTATTTTTAAAAAGGAAACACAACTATATCATTTTGCTTACAGTCAAGTTCCTACCCATTTGATTTTTTTTCTAAACTGCAAGTTAGAGTAGCAGTAGTTAGGGAAGAAGATGGCTTCCAACTACAGCAGGCACACTGTAGACTATTTGAGGCAGTTGTGCAAGGACAGAGGAGTCCTGTATGAGGGGAGAGCCACCAAGCAGAACCTCACGGATGCCCTGATGGCAGCAGATGCCCAGAGCATCGAGTCACAGACGGTGATTGTAAAGAACCAAACCTTGAGTGTGATGGGGCTAGAAGCCAGTGCAGTGTCTAGATCCGATGAGGATGACAGCAGGGCCAGTGCAAGTGAAGGGCCACAGCAGCAGGGGAAGGTCACCAGCATTCTGAAGCCAGAAGCAATCAGGCTGCAGACTGAGTTGCGCAGAATGGAGCTGGAGTTCCAGAGAGAGGAGAAGCGAGTACAGCGAGCTGCAGAGGAGAAGAGGGAGCGAGAACAGCAAGAGGTTGACTGTGAACAGCGTGAGTGCCAGTGAGCCGCAGAGGAGAAGAGAGAGCGAGAACAGAGACAGGCTGACCATGAAGAGCGTGAGCGCCAGAGGTGACATGAACTGAAGAAGCTACGTCTCCAACCACCCTCACTACAGCATGTAAGTGGCTTGGGTTTAACTGGAACTACAGGACTGGGTTACAAATTGAATTCCAAATTGATAGCTGAAATTAAAGAGGGGGAGGATATGGATGCCTTTTTAAATTCCTTTGAAAAAGTTTGTATTCAGGCTAAAATTCCTAGAGGGTCCTGGAGCTTCCAGCTATCCCTGTTACTTACCAGGAAAGCTCGGGATGCATTGGGTCAAATGGACAATGAGGACAGTAATGATGGCAGCAAACCTAAAGCTGCACTTTTAAAAAAGTTTGATTTAACTGCTGAAGCATACAGAGCTAAATTCTGTAAGCTCAGGAGAAGCCCTGACATGAGCTACGAGGAGCTTGCCATGAAACAACGTCAGTTTTTAAAACGTTCGTGGGAAGGAATTGAAGCAAACTCTGTAGATAAAATTGAAAATGCTATTTTGTTAGAACAGTTTTTTTGGCATGCCCAGCACAGCCGAAAACCTGGCTGGAGGACCGAGATCCCAAAACAGTGCAAGAGGCTGCTGAACTCTCGGACTGCTATGCCAAGAACAGACCTGCTCTGAGAGTGAATGGGGTGGGCATGGCAACGCAGAAAGGGAAAAGCGTGCCTTCAGGGCAGCTAAAACCCTCACTGCCTCCACCGAAACCGATTACCCCCAGGTTTCAGAGAAAAGATTCCTCTGAGAAAAGAAACAAATATTGGGTCTGTAAAGAAACTAGGCATATTGCCAGACAGTGTCCCAAAAGGGTGAGCAATACGCAACATGGGGCTAGGAAAGAAGTGGGTTGTTTGTGTGTCCCTGGAAGCAACCCTGTGAACATGAGGGAACACATGCACCCAGTCATGGTAAATGATGTACAGACACAAGGGTTAAGGGACACTGGGTCATCCCTGACGTTGGTAAAAGGGGATCTGGTAGAGCCTGGTCAGCTTATACCCAATTAATTTATAACTGTATGAGACGTTACTGGTGAGGAGAAAACACTGCCCCTCGCTAATGTTCTCCTAGACTTGGGTGAAACAGGGGGAACTCTGCAACAGGTGGCAGTAGCCAAAATGTTAGCAGTTGACGTCATCCTTGGCAGCAATCTCAAACAGGATGGTGTGTGCAGTTACCCATAGCCAAGTGGGAAGGGGAAATTGTAGTTCCCTGGACCCCACACAAGCCAGTGTGGAAATCACTGGGAGGCTGATTACCCAGCCTGTGTCTCCTGATATAGAGACTAATGAAAAGGGGGTAGAAATTTCCCCAATAGCAGTTAACCACACAGCTATGGAGGTTTACTCCGAAGAAGGAGGGGTGACTAATTGTCAGAGGGTTAGGGATGACAGTGATCCTGAGTGCCCTGACGTTAGTACTAGGGACCCTAGTTTAGGGACTGAAGGGGACCTGTCCCATACCTTGGGAATGTGTAAGGAGTTTGCAGCTGCTCAGAAACGTGACCCTAGTCTAGAGAAGCTGAGGGTTTGGGCAGACTCTGACGGTGCACAGGGAGGTGATGGTAAACAAAGTGTATTGGGAAAATGGACTGATGTATACTCAGGCTGTGAAGACAGAGGGAGGGGTGATAGGCAGGCAGCTTGTCATTCTCCAGGGGTATTGTGAGCAGTCGCTCAAGATTGCACATGATATTCCCATGTCTGGTCATCTTGGAATCACGCGCACTATGCAGCGGTTGGCCCAGAATTTCTATTGGCCCAACTTCACCCAGCAGGTGAAGGAGTATTGCAGGTCTTGTCACTGGTGCCAAGAAATAGGGAAGGTGGGTAAGAAAACCCAAGCCACCCTAATTCCATTGCCCATAGTGGAGGAGCCATTCCAGAGGGTGGGAAGGGATATTGTGGGACCTTTAAATACCCCCAACTCCTCCGGGAAGAGGTTCATTCTGACTGTGGTGGATTATGCCACCCGGTACCCTGAGGCAGTCACCCTATCCTCATTGAGGACAGACAAAGTGGCAGATGCCTTACTTGGGATTTTCTCCCGTGCTGGGTTTCCACAGGAGGTTATCACTGATTGAGGGGTTCCTTCATGTTGTACCTGATGAAATGTTTGTGGGAGAAGTGTGGGGTGGTGCAGAGGTGCACGACACCTTATCACCCACAAGCCAATGGGCTTGTGGAAAGATTTAATGGTACCCTGAAGTCAATGCTCCAAGTTTTTGCTGAACAGCATGGGAGGGACTGGGAGGAATACCTTCCCCACTTGTTTGCATACAGGGGGGTGCTCCAAGAGTTGACAGGATTTCCCCCTTCAAACTCTTATATGGATGCCAGGTACGCGGGCCCCTAGACTTGATCCGGGAGGACCGGGAAGGCAAACACGCCACCCAGGGAACTCCTATAGTGGATTACGTCCTTAGGTTTAGGGAAAGGCTGAAGGAGCTTATGGGGACAGCCCAGAGCAACCTGGTAGCTGCCAAACAGAAATAAAAAGTGTGGTATGACTGCAGAGCCAGAGCTCGCTCATATATGGTGGGTCAGGAAGTCATGGTTCTTATTCTAGTCCAAAAAGACAAGCTGCAGGCTGAGTGGGCAGAACCGTACAAAGTAGTTAGGAAGGTAAATGATGTGAACTATATCATAGAGTTACGTGACAGAAGATGGACAGAAAGAATGTACCATGTCAACATAATGAAGCCATATGCTAATAGGGCTGACATGGTGTTTGCAGTATGTAGTCCTGGGGAGGGGATGGATGAAGCAGACCCCCCTTCTGGACCTGCTGGAAGAAAGCAAGCGGAAGTCCTCTGTGGAGGCAGTTAAACTGTTACCCCAGCTGGCCCAGACAAGATCCAGGAAGTAAGGGAGGCTTTAGCAGACTTTTCCCCCCATGTTTAGCGCCAAGCCTGGACTAACGCCCTTAGCAATGCACGATGTGGAGACAGGGACACAGACGCCCATACGGTGGACAGCATATCGAGTGTCAGAGGCTGTCCAAAAAGACATTAGGAGGAGGTGGAGGAAATGCTAGATTTAGGGGTAATCCAGAGATCCCACAGCCCCTGGGCCTCACCCGTAGTCCTTGTGCCCAAGCCAGATGGCTCTACTTGTTTCTGTGTGGACTATCGTGGACTAAATGCAGTCACGAAGTCAGACGGGAGGGGCGACCTACCTCACGACTATTGACCTGACAAAGGGGTATTGGCAGGTACAATTAACTGGCAGAGCTAGGGAGAGGTCAGTCTTCATCACTCCGATAGGCTTATCTGAATTTAAAGTAATGCCTTTCCGAATGAAGAATGCCCCGGCCACTTTCCAAAGGTTGGTGAATCAGGTGTTAAATGGTGCTGAGGAGTATGCCATGGCATACCTGGATGACAGTGCCATCTTTAGTACCAGCTGGGAGGAACACCTGTCCCACCTTAGGGTAGAGCTGGACAGGAGATAGAGGGCCGGGCTCACTGTCAAAGCTGAGACGTGTCGGGTAGCCATGGGAGAAGTGGCATACCTCGAGCATATTGTAGGCCGGGGATATCTCTGTCCTAACCAAGTAAAAATAGAGGTGATCAAGACGTGGCCCAGATCAGAAACACAGAAGCAGGTCATGGGCTTTCTAGGGACAGCAGGGTACTATAGGAAATTTGTACCAAATTACAGTCCCTAACTGCTCCCTTATCTGAGCTGGTAAAGAAAAGGATGCCTAAGAAAATTACCTGGGAACCAGCCTGTGAAAAAGCCTTTACCAGACTGAAGGCAGTACTGTACAGTGTTCCTGTATTGACAAGTCCTGACTATAGCAGACCCTTTATAGTCCAGACTGACGCCTCAGATGTGGGTATTGGGGCAGTACTGAGTCAGACATCCAACCAAGGGAAAGATCATCCTGTAGTGTACCTGAGTAAAAAGCTACTTCCCAGGAAGCAGGCACAGGACCCAAGGCAGCATGGGTTCACAGCGGGAAGGTCATGTCAGACAAATCCAATTGATTTCTTGTACTGGGTGACCAAAGTAGTAGACCAGGGAGGGTCTGTGGACATGGCCTTCCTAGACTTTAGCAAGGCATTTGACACAGCCCTACACAAAAGATTAATAAACAAATTAACCAGCCTGGGAATGGGTCCCAGGATGGTAGCCTGAGTAAAACACTGGCTGGACAACAGGACACAGAAGGTAATTTTAAACGGAGTCCACTCTGAAGAAAGGGGGGTTACTAGTGGGGTGCCGCATGGTTCAGTACTGGGTCCAGTCCTTTTGAATGTCTTTAAAAGTGACATTGCAGAGGGACTGGAAGGAAAAGTATGCCTCTTTGCAGATGACACAAATATTTGCAACAGGGTTGATACACAAGGAGGCGTGGAAAGGATGAGAAGGGACTTGGCAAGGTTAGAGGAATGGTCAGAAGTATAGCAACTTGGATTCAAGGCAAAGAAGTGCAAAATAATGCACATGGGAAACAAAAACCCAGGGGAAGATTACACAGTGGGGGGGGGGTAGTAACAACAACAAAAATGGAAAGGGACCTGGGGGTAGTCATATCAGATGACCTAAAGGTAGGCAAGCAATATGAGAAGACAGTAGGGAGGGCTGGGGGGATACTGGGGTGTATAGGGAGAGGTATCACCAGCAGAAAACAGGAAGTTGTTATCCCTCTGTACAGACAGTTGGTGAGACCCCATCTGGAGTACTGTGTCTAGTTCTGGAGACCCCATCTCCGCAAGGACATTGACAGAATGGAGGCAGTCCAGAGGAGGGCAACTAAAATGGTGCAGGGTCTGCAAGAGCAGCCATATGAGGACAGACTAAAGGAGCTAAATATGTATACTCTTGAGGAAAGGAGGGAGAAGGGGGACATGACAGAAACGTTTAAGTACCTCAGTGGAATCAACAAAGTCCAAGAGGGTAGCATCTTTCAGAAAAAGAGATGTGCAAGAACAAGGGGACACAATTTGAAGATAGAGGGGGGATGGCTCAGGGGTAATGTGAGGAAGTATTTTTTTCACAAAGGGGGTGGTGGACGCATTTAACCGCCTTCCTGAGGAGGTTGTGGGGTCTATAACTGTGGGAGAATTCAAGAATGCATGGGACAGACATAAGGCAATTCTTGTGGGTGGTAGGAAGAAATAGGCTGTTGGTTAACTAGAATCTGCTTATCCTGTAGGTAGGAAAATGGGCAGACTGGGTGGGCCAAGCGGTCCTTAACTGCCATCAAAGTCTATGTTTCTATGTTTCACTGCCTTCAGGAGTACATGACGCATGAGCACCCTGTCTCTTTACTGTCCTCATTTTCATTGAGGATCTACATGTTCTTATTCAGTTCTGGGTGTGGGGTAGAGACGATGAGGGAAAGAAATCTTGGCTTCCATAAAGAAAGAAAAAAGCAGAGAACCACACAATCAGTTAAAGTGCAGCAGCTAGCGCTACTCTCACGCATCTGTTTACAGATATGTGACAGTAACTGCTGCTCTTTGACTAATTATGTGGTTATTTTAAAAGACAGCGTGCAAATATCAGCTCAGGGTTTCTTGTATCACTTTTTACCAAACATGCTATTTTGCCCGACCTGAGTAACTGTGAGAATGGCAGAAAATGGTAAAATGTCCAGCCACAGCTCACGTAATTTATACAGCCAGTTCATTCATGATGGTTTATTTCCTAAATTACAGCAACACACACAGTGCAAATTCTTTGAAAGAATGGGGTTGGTCAAACTTAGAATTTTGCGTTCCTGCTTCTGCAAGAATTTTCTGATCAGCTACATAACAGTACAGGAAGTCTGTCCCCCTGTGACCCCAAACACCCCTGGCAGCAACACTGTCTGATAGAGGCCCCATACTAGGGTTCTGTACTGACTAATAGAGTTAAAGACATTTGTTGTTCTTTTTATGCCGATATTTAAAATGCATGATTTTGTTTTCCAAAATACATTTGATTTCTCTTGTTTTTACATATTTGATTTGACATGCAGACAGACTGTTACAGTCCCTGTGCTACCTTTCTTCAGCTGTGGTGTGGCTGGCGGGCAGTTGCTAAATCGGAGGCTTTAGTACTAAGTCTGCAGTGGCCCCAGCTCAGCCAAGGTGACTCCACCGTATCCATACATTCATTTTAGAATTGAAATTACTGCACTGCCTTGAAAGTCGAGTTTCCTGATCTGCATGGCACATCGTAATTTGCTGTACTCTGGTCCCTATATCTTTCCCTAATTTTGTTCTCTTGATGTGGTGCCAACTGTTCTGAAGAAAAATGATTGCAAATACAGTTGTACATATATTTTAAGTTTGCTGTTTTTTTCTGTATTATGCCTGATGTGGGACTCCTTGCTAGCGTCCTTTCTAATATGTATCCTTATTTGCCTGAATTGAGCTGTGCCGCTGTGAATGGCTTACCCATTCTGCTATCTTATCTATGACTGAGCACAAAGCGAATGAGTGGTACATCAACAAAGCATTGTTTTAAAGCACTAATAAGCTGGTAATACATGGGGAAGCTTATTTCAGAGTTAAAGCATTATGGTGGGGAAAGGCAGAACTGCCAAATAAATCAGGGAATTTTTCCTCAAAGCTTTAAAACACAAAAGTTAATTTGAAAGTCTACCTGAATTCTCTGCACCAAAAGGCAAACACACTGTGACTTGCTATAGCACAAAAAAAAACCAAAAAAAAAACAGCAGGACACCGGGAAAAGCTCCAGAGTCCCCATAGGTGAAAATGAAGGACCAAATTGTCAGTATAACTTAAAAGATGGCAATCCGAGTTGCTCTTTGACTAAAACTACAAAACTACACAGCACCAGCGGAGCCGGAGTGACATGTGCCCCCCCCCCATCATGGACCTGGTGCTCTGAGCTCTGTAGTCCCCATAGGTGAAAATGAAGGACCAAATTCTCAATATAACTTAAAGACAGCAATCCAGGTTGCTCTTTGACTGAAACTGCAAAACTACACAGCAGAGCTGAAGTGACATGCCCCCAAAATACCATCACAGACCTTGCATTCTGACTCCTCCTGTGACACCGACAGAGACACATTAATGACAACAGACAGAGCTCAACATTCCCACAAGTCTCTCCCTGTCTTGAGGACTGGATCTGAAGAACGGCTGAGCAGGAGTGCCCCCCCAACCCAATACCATCATGGACCTGGTGCATGCCTACATTGCCCTTGGTCTGTCTGTGTCTCCCCCCTCTTGAGCTGGAGAGCAGGAGGAGTTTGCTGTGGTAGTGTCAGAGCAAGCAAAATGGAGAGAATACAGCAGGACAGGGATATAGTCTGTTCATCATCATTTGCTCAGTGCATAAATGAGACATCTGCGATATTTCCATGTGCAAGTCTGCTGCTGTGCTTACATCAATTTAAGCACAGAAACGTTACTAGAGTTTGGGTCGCAGTTCAGTGCTGGCTCTTTACAGCATTACTAGTTAGCAAATTATGTGGCTGTAGTAATAGTAAATTGTTTAACCATTCTGCTAAGAAAAAGATCTTTAGCTTGTTTACTGTTGTCTCGATCTTCCACTTGGGGCTCACATGAAAGGGTTTCAGTTGTCATCTCACTGCAAATTGAGTTCTTTAGTTGCTTCACTGGAAAGGTAACGTGGATTTTCAGTGGCACCAGATTTAGGCAATTCCCATTTTGAATTAACTGATGCATTTCTTTGGCCCTCGTTTACTTTATCTTCAGTTTATTGTGTTTGAAACAATATAGTTTCAGTTAAAGAGCAACTCAGATTGCCAGCTTTTAAGTTATAGTGAGAATTTGGTCCTTCATTTTCATGTATGAAGACTCGGGAGCTTTTCCAGGTGCCCTCCTGTTCATTTGTGCTACAGCGAGTCATTTTGCATTTCCTATCAGTGCAGGGAATTCAGGCAAGTTTTCAAGTTCATTTTTGTATTTTAAAGCTTTGAGGAAAAATTCCCAGATTTATTTGGTAGTTCTAGCTTTCCTAGCCATAATGTTTTAACTTTAAAATAACGCTTTCCTGTGTTTTATCAGCTTATTAGTGCTGGATGAATAGTACATTATCTAAATCAGAAATCCAAATCTTGATTCAGCTCAGCTTGAACAGTTTCTTTTTTTTTTCCCTACTCTTTCTTATGGGTCAGGTTATAAAAGACTTATGTTTTTTTCTTTATCATTACTGGGTCACCTATTATAGGGGCAAGTATTTTCCACTCCGAGCTTGCAGTGCCTGCACTATATTTTTTTTATAACCCTCACCCAATCTGATCACTACTGCGTAACCTATGGAGCAACAGGACTCTCGGTACAAGCAGGCATTACAGAGGGACATTTGGTCCGACACTCGTCCAAATAGTAAAATAAAAAAATGATGCAGGGAGCAGGTTTTATTTTTCTTAAAGACAGCTAAAGCTGGAGGGCGGGCTAATCATCAGATTGTAACTCGCTACATTAAGTATGGAATAGGCTACTCAATATGATGGTTCCAATTACATAGAGAAAATGCAGCCAAACATGTTTTTTCCATTTTTACCTACTACCATATTTTTTTTGAGGTTCGCTAATGTAATAAAAGTAGAGAACAATGCAGAACAGTGTGATTTAATGCCATTATAACAACTGTGCATTCTGAATGGTATAAATTATGTATTTGAGGGTGTTCTGAAGGATCTTTGCATCAGCCTTACATCTCATATGAATTACCCTTTGTTTAGATTTGTTAACATCGGTAGCAAAGGCTGTGAATGAGGAACCTTGTGTTTCTAAAAGAATACATCCCCCATTTGACCAAGCTATGTGTTATACAGCTCTGGGGCGAATCGTCTTAGCTTACACACTATTGGCCTTAGTCACAGCAAGTAAAATTCAACTTTGGAAATATCAGAAAAATAATTCAGTAGAGCTAAATTTCGGGGCAAACTGTACAGGTTATGATGAATAACCAGTAATCATTTTCTATCCAGTGGAACTTTTAACAGCCCTACTTACCCAGACATTGCCTTTTAGGCTTATTGAACAGTCATCAGAAAATGTTTTGCAGCCAGTATTTTAACACAGACTGCTACCTCTCCAAAATCACTAGTCATACTGTGTGACAGCTATAGCACTGGAAACTATTTGTGTCCGGCTTTAGCCAACAAAATAGTAAAATATTTGTGGTATATAAGAATTAAACCCTGCTAGACTATTAATGTGATACCAAAGTTTGATTAATTTAATTTTAACTGGACTCTGTTTTGTTTTAGGAATTTACCCAACATAAAATATAATATGGGTTTTCTGTATTATTATGAGAGAACTGTTATTGGTGGTAAAACTGGATTTTGTTGATTGAAACGGGACACAAAGAATATCCTGTGCAATAGCTGTCACGTAAGAGTGTGACTAGTGATTTTGGAGAGATAGGGGTCCGTGTTAAAATACTGTCTGCACGCCACGCTTTGGTATCCCAGTGGTTTGGAATGGTGAATTTATTATATGTTTTTAGACAAGCAGTTTGTGAGCACATACTGTAAAGTACTTCGGAAAGTATGAGGCAAACCATCTATGTAAGTAAGCATGAGTACGGGTTTATTTCTGCGTTGCATTTTCATATGTCTCTTCAGTAAGTGTAAAGGGCAATGCCTGTGTAAGCAGAACTGTTAGAAGTTCCATTGAACATAAAATGATTATTTGTTGTTCAACATAACCTGCACACTTTGCCCTGAAATTTAGCTCTATTTACAACTGTATTTGATAGTTCCCAAGCTAAATTGCACTTAATTTGGAATGCCCATATTCGGTATCAGGCAACATAGACCATGAAACATACACACAAGTAGTTGTTCATCTTAAAGACTGCTAAAGCTGGAGGGAGGACTAATAATCAGATTATAAATTGCTACATTAAATATGGAATAGGCTCCTTAATATGATGGCTCCAATTACTTAGAGAAAAAAAAGCCAAATGTTTTTTCCAGTTTTACCTACTTCCATATTTTTTGAGGTTTGCTACTAATTTAATAAACGTAGAGAGCAATGCAGAACAGTGTGATATGACCCCATTATAAGAACGGTGCATTCAGAAATCTTTAAGTAGTGCTAAATGTTAGGGCAATTTGTCCAGGTTATGATAAACGAGTACTAACATAGTAAAATGCCAGCAAAATAGGCCTAATTGTCTTTCGAGTCTGCTTGATTTTCAGCACCCATCGTGAGGGCTGATTTGGTGCCCCCCCTTGGGTTATACTGTCCCCAGTCCCAGATGTTCCACCTGTATTGGGCCTGGTCAGAATTACTCTCCCCCTGTACCTGTCCCATCCCCTCTTAAACCCGTCTACAGTCTCCACCTCTATCAGCTCCCTGGGCAGCGCCTTCTGTGGCTCCTCCACGCTTTCAATGAAATAACCCTTCCTCCTCCTCTCCCCTCTGAGCCTGCCCCCCTTCCAGCTTACACCCGTGACCTCTCGTTGCCCAACCCTCCTTCCTTTATAGCACCCTGACTGGGCCACCCTTATTGATCCCTTTCATGTACTTAAAGACCTCTATCATGTCCCCCCCGTCCTTCCTCTCCTTGAGCCTCTCCTCATAGGTCTAGACCTCTATCATGTCCCCCCCGTCCTTCTTCTCCTTGAGCCTCTCCTCATAGGTCCTCTCCCCCAGGCCTCAGATCACTCTGGTTGCCCTCCTTTGGATCTTCTCTAAGAGTGTATAATGTCCCTCTTTAAACGTGGTTTCCAAAACTACACACAGTACTCAAGGTGTGGCCTAACCAAGCAGCTATACAGTGGAAGGATCACTTCCACCTTTCTGGAGGTAATCCCCCCTGGCGATGCATCCCAGCATCCTATTTGCCCTTGCTGCTGCCCTCTTACAGGTCTCTGAGTTGTTCATTTTGCCATCTACTACTACCCCCAGGTCCCTCTCACCCTCCGTGACTTGAACTGTGTCTCCTCCCAGGGTATACCCATGGCCTGGATTTCTGACTCCCAGGTTCAGAACCTTGCACTTCCCTGCATTGAATTTTAGTTTCCATTTTCCTGACCATCTTTCCAGAGCCTCCAGGTCCTCCTGCAAGGCCACCCTCCCCTCATCCACCACTGCATCCAGCTTTGAGTCATCTGCAAAGAGACGCATTTCACTCCTGATCCCCTTCCTTATGTCTGAGACATAGGCATTGAACAGGAGTGGCCCCAACACAGGACCCCTGGGGCACCCCACTAGTAACCCACCTTGGGGATGAGGCTAACCCTCCAACCACCTTCTGAGTATGCTCAGAGAGCCAATTTCCTATCCATCTTAACAACTGTCCCCCTACCCCCATTTCCTTCAGCTTAGCCAGCAGGCCACTGTGGGGTACCGAATCAAATGCCTTGCTGAAGTCCAGAAAGAGGACGTCCACCGGCCTACCCTGGTCCAGGGCCCTCGTCACCCAGTCCTAGAACTCAACATGGTTTGTCTGGTACGATCTTCCTGGGACAAAGCTATGCTACCTATCATCCAAATACCCAGTTTGCTCCAGTAACCCCCTCCCAGCCTTTCCTTGACAATACCCTCCATCACCTTGCTGAAACACCGACATCAGGCTAACGGGCCTGTAATTTTCCACTTCCTCTCTTGATCCCCCCCTTGTGGATCGGCATGACATGGGTCACCCTCCAGTCTGGGGCACCCACCCAGTCCTCAGAGAGATGTTGAAAAGCTCTGCTAGGGGGACTGCCAGGACATCCGCCAGTTCCCTCAGCACCCTGGGATGTATCTCATCTGGCCCAGGTGCTTTCTCCGTCCGAAGGGACCTGATGGCTTTCCTTATTCTCTATACTGGCATTTCAGCCTCCACATCCTCCCCATTTCACCCCATACTGCTGGCCCCCCACCTGTCTGTGATTGCCACTCCCTTTCCTCAGACCCATCAGGGCCCCTGATCTCTACCAGTCCCACCCCTTCCTCCGGTTTGCCCCTGCTCCCCCTTGCAAGACACAGCCCCTCCATCCCCCCCCCGGTAAAAACTGAGGCAAAGTACTCATTTAGGACTTCTGCCTGTTCCCCTGCCTCCTGTGCCCAACCATCCCCTATCCTTATCTTGCTGATCTGCCCCTTACTTTCCTTCCCCCAATGTATCTAAAGAACCCCTTGTCCCCCTTCGGATCCCACTGGCCAAGGACTGCTCCTTTTTTACCTTAGCTGCTCTCACCACCCTGGTGACTTTCTTAGCTGTCTGCTCATATTCCTCTTGATCCCTTTCACTCCTTGAGTGCTTGAAGCACTGATAGGCCGCCTTCTTATCCCTCACCACCTCCTGTACCTCCCGGGTCAACCAGCAGGGTTTTCTGGCCTTACTGAACTTGCGCCTTTCCCTTGCGCAGGATCTGGTAACCTCCTGTATTCCCCTAATGATCTCCCACCTGCTGTCAGCACCCATATCCGGTCCAAATGATCTTTAAGAATCCTTTCCATCTCCCTGAAGTCTGCACCCCTAAAGTTGGTTACTACCATCCTTGTTTGGCTTTCCTCCTCTCCCCCCCCCCAGGTCCAGGAAGAACCAGACTGTGGCATGATCACTCCCCACCAATGGGTCCCTCACCTCTAGGCCCCTAATCTGATCACTGTCCGCCAGGACCACGCCCAGTGTCTGGGCATCCCTAGTTGGCTCACCCACCTGTTCTGTCACCAACACGTCCTGGAAGACATCCAGCAGCCTCTGCTCCCTGGCCACTGGTGACGTCATAGTCCAGTAATCGTTTTATATTGTGTGGAACTTTTAACAGCCCTACTTACCCAGACATTGCCTTTTAGGCTTATTGAACAGTCATCAGAAAATGTTCTGCAGCCAGTATTTTAACACAGACTGCTATCTCTCCAAACTCACTACTCATACTCTGTGTGACAGCTATAGCACCAGAGACTTTTTGTGTCCCATGGTTACCAACAAAATAGTATATCTGTAGAATATAAAGATTAACCCTGCTAGATTTGTAATGTGATACCAAAGTTTGATTAATTTAATTTGAACCGAACTCTGTTTTCTCTTTTTGTTTTTTTGAATTTACCCAACATAAAATATAATATGTTTTTTCTGTATTATCGTGCGAGAACTGTTATTGGTAACATAACTGGATTTTGTTGGTTAAAATGGGACATAAGGAATATCCTGTACAATAGCTGTCACGTAAGAGTGTGACTAGTGATTTTGGAGAGATAGGGATATGTGTTAAAATACTGTCTGCACACCACACTTTGGTATCCCAATGGTTTAGAATGGTGAATTTATTAAATGTTTTTAGACAAGCAGTTTGTGAGCACATAAAGTACATCGGGAAGTATGAGGCAAACCATCCTATGTAAGTAACCATGAGTACGGGTTTATTTCTGCGCATTGCATTTTCGTATGTCTCTTCAATAATGTATAAGCAGGATTGTTAGAAGTTCCATTGAATATAAATTGATTATCGGTTGTTCAACATAACCTGTACACTTTGCCCTGAAATCTTTATTTAGCTCTACTTAAAAGTATCTTTGATATTTCCTAAGCTAAATTGTACTTAATTTGGAATGGCCATAGTCAGTATCGGGCAGGATAGACCATGAGACATACACACAAGTAGTTGTTTATCTTAAGGACGGCTAAAGCTGGAGGGAGGACTAACAATCAGATTGTAAAATCGCTACACTAAGGAAAAAAGCCACATTTTTTTTCCCATTTTTACCTACTTCCATAGGTTTGCTACTAATTTAAGAAAAGTAGAGAGCAATGCAAAACAGTGGGCTCTAACCCTATTATAGGAACTGTGCATTCTGAATGGTATAAAAGGATGCACGCGCACACTCCCACACGCATAAAATATTCTTGTGCAGTCTCAGCTCATGCAGCAGTGTACAGCCTCTCATGGAGTCCGTAAGTACATACTAAATGCACCCCACATCCAAACAAGAACCCGATTGCCATTCCTTAAATCTCCAGCTCTTAGCTGAGAGCCAGTAACAGCATGTACAATTCTACTTTGGAAATATCAGAGCAATCTTTCAGTAGTGCTAATTTTCAGGGTAAATTGTACAGGTTATGAGGAACAACCAGTAATCATTTTATATCCAGTGGAACTTTTATTTTTAACAGGAAGCATTGAGGTTGAACTTTAGAGCAGCGTGCGGTGCAGCTATTAATGTGGTGAGAGGAGAAGCAGCGAACGTTCGACCATCTTGTTGCACAATAGACGTGGCATGCACAGCTTTCTTTTTCTTACCTCTCACCCTCCCGAGTTTGCTTTCTTTTTTTAATGTCAAAACAGCAAAAAAGAGATAAGGTAGTCCCTTAAGCTGGTCATTGTTTAGATCACCTTTTTTAACAGGGACAATTGAGGCTGATGTGTGTCCTGGACCCCTCCAATTCCTCCCTCCCACAGCTCCGCTTCCTCCAGCAAATATAAAAAAATTAACTCAGTTTGATGGGTAAGGGAGCAAGATTGTGATTTATTGCTCTGACAGCCAATTACCTTACCTTACCTCGCCCCTCCCATACACACCAACGAAGGTATGTTTGTATACATGAAATAAAAGTGGCGTGGGATCCTTTCCCTTTAGATGCTCTGACTGGCAGTGATGTTTTTTTGTGGTGGTGATTTAAATGGTTCCAAAGACAGAGAAGAATTAAGTTTGCTTTGTAACATGGCATTAATAGTAGTAGAGAAATAGTAAAAAAGTAACAATGTTTTTTTACAAATGCATAGTTTATTTATAACTATATAAACAAGTATAGTTCAGCAAAGATTTGTCACAGTAAAAGAGAAATATTTTGATATAAACACACAAAAAAAAGGAACACATTTGTTTTGTTTTATTTACAAAATACCTGTAATAAAACTGCGCATTAAGCCACTTGAAAGAAGGCATTTACAAGAAATTAATGCATGGTTGCGTGTTGGAGCACTCGGTCTCCAGCCTCGTGTACCCCATGCATTAATTCCCTGTAAATGCCTCCTTTCTCGTGGCTTAATGCTTACACAACACTGAAGGGAAACCTGGGGGGAGGGGTCTTCTGTGGATACAGTGTCATCTCCTGGAGTGCAGCAAGGGTACGGAGTCATTTTAGATGTATAGCTATTTATTCAAAATAATCAGCATTTTTTCCAAGTAGTGCATGAGCACAAAACCACAAGTGTATTTGAGTTACAGGAGGGAAAACGTCTGCCCCAGTGTCTAACAGCTCACCCAGTCACTACAGTATGCAGAGAGGAGACGTAGGAACCATCTGAACATCTTATCTAGTAAACAGTCACTGATGTCTTTTCCACTACCTTCTCTACCTGACCCCCCCCACACACATTTTTTCACCTGTTTTTAGCTTATTACTTGGTTGAAATCATCCACAGCAATCACACTGCAGTATAAATGTGCACCTTGTGTCAAGAGGGTGTCTGCCCTCCATGCGCAACTGCATGAATTTCCAATCCTTGTTGCCTTCTTGTCATAGATCACAGTGTAATTTTACAATAGTAGGCAGTGTGCTCATACCATCTCGTTCAAAGCAATTAATTTGTGTGAAGTTGTGGCCTACACTGGCACATGTAAAGTACAATCCAAATAGAACGACTTTGTAAGGCAGTGCCTGTAAGTATTGTAGTGTGAAAACTGTTAGATGCTGGTACTGAGTGCCTTACACCTGTTACATTATTTTCACCTGCACTTCCAGCCCTATGCCTCATTCTTTTTGGGTAGCGATTCACCTGTCTTTGTTGTTGGCACTGTCAGCTGTGGGCTCCTTTTTGTTGCACTTGTGGGGGTGATGCGTCCACAGAGTATATTGCCCCGTGTGTCGTACTTTGTTCCTGCTGGTTATGCTAAGCGCATTTGGAGATTGTTTCCCCCTATACTTTCGTATAGGATTGCCCATCCTTAGTATGTTCCTCCGTGTTACATAGTTGATTGAAGTGGATGGTAATATTTTATGGGCAATAATAAAAGGTTTTATACAGTGTATAACAGTCTTTGTTATAAGATGTAATTTAAATTAAAACCAGTAATTTTGGGCCCGACAACAACCAGAGACAGAGAGGATAGTTTGGAAACTGACAGAGAACACCTGAATGAGTGACATTACCTCAGGTCACCTCTGCATGGCGTATGGATGCAGACCACTGCATAGGGAAGATTAATTGCCTTGGGCAGAAGCACACAGTATGCAAGCTGTACAGTAGATTGTGAGATTCAAACTCATGTCCTCTGTATGTAGCAACCTAATTCTCAGCTTGTTACTGTGCCCAAATGTCACAGCTGACAAGTCTGGCAAAAAAACATTCATGCGCAACTTCACCGTAGCCTGTGCCGCATGACAGAATTCCACCCGTAGGAGATGGGTGCCACACAGGACCATACTATGGACAGGCAACCATATAAAAAAGTACATGAAAAAATCTCCAAATGCCCATATCAGAAACATTAAGAACAATGTACGGAAGAAGTGGCAATAAACTCTGCAACTACATCACCCCCACAATAAATGAGTCCAAAGCTGACAGTGTAGCCCACAACTAATGAAAGGTCACTCACTTTTGAGAAAAAGACTGCGTCATAAGTGCTGAACATTTGTCCGGTATAAAATACCCAGTACAATAATCTCACAGTTGTTACACTGACTACAGGCACTGCCTTCAAAAGTAATTATATTTTCCTTGTGATTTACACATCATTTTATGCCACCACTTCATATTAATCAAATTCTTGAAACCATGTGGTTGGTATGAGCACACTGACGAATGGTGTTAAAGTAAAGTGTGCTGTATATCAGCACATAGGTCAACAAGCATCTGTATCCCCCTCCCCCGGGTCGTGCCTGAAAATAGGCAGGATTTGTCTAGTGCACTTACCTGGTCAACAAAAACTAAATAAAGCATTTGTCAATGCCGAATGTTTGCTTGCTGATATTACCATTAGACATGCTGGAGTAATACAGACGGAACTAAAGGTCACTGATCTTAAATTTGTGGCTGAGCTGTGTTTACTGCAGCCTGGTAGTGTCAGTAATGTTCTCCAAAGGTAATTATCAGAGAATCCTGAAGAGTGGATAAGAATAATATACAAATACAAGTGGCAATAAATTATGTCTCTTGTACATACCAGTAGCTTAGAAAGTGCAATATTTTCTTTGATGCATGTTTTTAAAACAACCCACAGACTCTAAAAATAAAACATCTCCATGAAAAAGGAAAACTTATATCCACCATGTCAAAGCAGTTTACTTATTATGCAAAATCTTTGTTTAAAAAACCATGATGCGAATTTATAACCAGGTGCAATGGAATGTGTCCGGCCTGTATTTATAACCAACATTACAACCTCTTAGTGTTTCCTTGCAACATTTTTTTCAATTTCGTTAGTGACGGTCTGACTGCAAGTCCCCCTTCCACCGTAAGCCGATCAGCACTGAGAACGCGCGTCTACGGGCAGCACTGCCCTAACATGAACATTTTAATACCCCCATGCAACAACCCCCTTAATCCGCCAGAGCATCATATCCTAAAGCGAGGGCTGGTTCAGCCACAAAGTACCTTTTACAGCTGCTGACCAAATCCCGCGCATGCGCACTACTGCCACATTCTCGTACATGCGTAGGATCTTCTTCCTGGCCAGTAGTGCGCATGTTCTCCATTACCCCTTCCGGCTCTTCGGAGCCCCTTCCGAGCCCCGCCCCTCCTCTTTCCTCGTTCAGCAGCCGCCCGGAAGATGTGTTGGTAGGAACTGTTTTCTTCCGTTCTGGTTGCCTGTCCGGACCCGTTAATAGTGCACTCTTGTTCCTTGTAGTTCAGCGAAATAGCTATCAAAACATCATATGTAGCGAAACAAAACTTTTTTTCCACTGTTAAATATTTAGGATTTTACATGGCAGGGAATTTACGGCAGAGCTCGCACTAGTAAGTCAACCTGTTTCTTTTTTTCGTTGTTCTAAGCGGTGTCTAACGGGGCCTATGGATTAATGTGGGCCAGCTTAAAAAACATATATGTAACAATTAGAATTTGATTGTTATCAAGTTATTGCGTTATAATATTAGAGTTGATTTGGGATGCCTTTTGAACATTTATCTCCACCCCCCCCCCCAAAAAAAAAAATCCAAAGCCTGCAAAGCGGTCAAGTCACACCCTTTCGGAGTGAGACTCCCTCTTTCAGAACCAACTCTTAGGAGTTTTTTTAATGTCGCTCCCAAATAAACATATGTATAGCTCACTTTTACCTGTCGTGCTGATTGTGGCTGGTTTCCCCTTGGCAAGTACAATATACTCGTGTTTTTTTTTTGTTTTTTTTTATAAAGAGTAGAGTAGTACCATACTTCTCAACCTTTTGTTCCCCAAATTTGGGGACATTGCCTGTCAAAATGTGGAACAAATGTGCAAAATGTGGAACATTTAATCAGATCTTTACCTACGAAGTTCAAAACACTTAAAATGTTGAACTTATGTTCAGAAAGTCTGTTATTAATTGAATAATACATTTGCATTATTTATGATGGATTTTTGCTTTAAAATGCTGACTTTGAATGTGGAACAAGTCCTCACAATGTGGAACAGGGAGCTTTTGTGAAGTAAAATGAGGAATGTTCCTCGTAATGTGATACAGTTGAGAGGTATGAGTAGTACAGTGAAATTCTGAGGAATATTCAGAAGCTCGCTTATGTGGTTTTCCTTTGCTGTGCTTTGCTCCAGTGTATGAACGAGCTGTCTATGACAGCAGTTCAGATGCAGTACTGACATGTAGGCAGTTTGCATACTGCCGACAGCAGTATGCAGATTGCCTACATGTTACTACTGCTGTTTGTAGCAGTCGTTTACTTTCAGCTGTACGCCACTGCATCTGAAGTGCTGTCATAGACAGCTCGGACATTCATTGGTGCGGTGAGGCCATGCCTGCAAAAAGGAGCAGGGCATTGGAAGCGGGGGTGGCACACCTATGAAAACTCGTATGGAGGCACTATGTTTCTTGCACATGCGTGCAAGCAAACACAAAAAGGACTGAAAAGCCATGACATTGCTCACGGTGGGCAGACACAGGATCGCTTCTAATTCAAAATTTCTATTCCACTGTTATTGAATGGGGCGGGCTCTGGAAAGAATGCAGGGGAAAAAAACATAAGGATCCAACTAGAAGGAAGCAAAGCAGCTGTATAATAAATATATGAAGAAATAATACTTACTATTATTCTCTCTATTATCTTACAGGGAGGAACAGGGTGCAGGAAAACACTATTTTTAAGCGAAAAAGATGTTTCAGGACTAGAGGGCATGGGATGAAGTCGGAGGGAGGACGATTCAGAGGAAACATGAGAAAGAATTTCTTCACAGAACGGGTGGTGGACAAGTGGAACACCCTGCCAGAGGAAGTGGTGGGAGCTGAAACAATCACGGGATTTAAGAATGCATGGGATAGACATAAAGGAATTCTAGAGGTCAGGGGTAAGGGGAAATAGACTTCTAGGAAAACAAACTGAACTTACAAGCTCAAATGGGCAGACTAGGTGGGCCATAGGCCCTTTATCTGCCGACACTGTCTATGTATCTATGTACTATATCAATACAGAAAAGCAGCAAGTGCAGGGCAGGGTATATAATGCATCTGCTCCCTGAGTCCCTAAGTTGGACACAGTCATCTTTTCTCTGACCTTTCCTCCTGGAACCCGCTCCTAAACAACCCCCTACTCCACCCCCTTAACATCATTTCTCCCCAACTTTTTGCTTATTGATGGGATTAAATCGTCCAAAGCAGTCACAGTGGAATAGAAATTCTGCATCTGGCAAGCTGGTGTCTGCCCTTCCTGAGCAATTGCATGACTTTCCAATCCTTTTGGAATTATGGGCATAGACAGCACACTTTCATGTTACACCTGTAGTCAGTGTGAACATAACATCCAATTAATTGTATGACATGGTGGTCTTCACTGGCATATGTCGGAGTGCAATCACAATATAATGACTTTGCAAGGAAGGCAGTGTCTGTTATCAGTGTGAAAATGCTTAGATTCTAGTACTGATTTTTTTATAACAGATAAATCGTTAGCAGATGCACTTCCATCACTGTGCCTCACTAGTTTCGCTGCGTGATTCACCTGTCTTTCTTTATTGTTGACACTGTTGGGTGTTGGCTCATTTTTGTTGCCCTTGTGGGGGTGATGCATTTGCAGAGTATATTTTATTGTGTCATCTACTTTGTTCCTGCTGGTCATACTTAGCATATTTAGATACGTTGTTCATGTATTTTCTTAAAGGGCTGCTCTTGCATAGTGTGTCCCTGGGTGTTACACATTTGGTTGGAGTGAATGGTAATTTTTTACGGGCAGTAAGTAAGCGTTAATCACCAAGACAGGAGGCATTTCCCAGAGATTAATGCATGGTTGGGGGGTGTGCCTAAGGCCGAGGGCTTCTCACCACCCAACCATGCATTAATTCCTGGGAAATGCCTCCTGTCGAGGGGATTAATGCACTTGTAACATGGCATGTGCAAGATAGGGATTGTTTATATACTGTACAGTTCACAGTAAATGTCACAACTATTGTTTGTATCAATTGGTATATGTTTTACTGCGATGTCATGTGTTTTGGGAACTACTGTACACTTGTTTATATATTTATCACTCAGATTAGTTTTTTCACAAAATGTCCTTTGGATTCTTACACTGTTTACAAACTTCTGCAATATTTGGCACTGTTTTCTACATGGTGTGATATTCTACAAATGGTTAGTTTTCAAGTGGTACACATTTGCTGTGTGTTGTGGGACATGCTGCTCATTTACATACAGTGTCACAGTGCTTCTCTAGAGAACTTTTTTAACTACCGCGCTTATGGTGAGCGCTTCCATTTCTATTACTCTTTTTTGGGCAGCTCGTATGTTTTGGATGATGTGACTGTTCGTTTCCTGTGGAGTTCTGTGGCATTTCAGTATCTCTGGTGTGGCGGTAACGTCATGTGTGAATGATCTTTGACTTTGCGTTTCACATCCTCCTGGTGTTTGTCTTTGCAGCATTGCGATGTATTCTACTGTCTATGTGCGGCCCGGGATGGTCGCTTCATTTGTGCTGCTACAGTGCTGCGCTGATAACTGGGAACATCGCCAGCCAGGTACATAAGTGCTGTATTTGTTATTTACGTGACAGAGTACGAGTACTTCCCGGTGTGGTGTATGTAGTGCTTGCCTCAGTGACAAGTACTGCCCTGCATTTCTCACAGATAGCTGCCTCTCGTGGCTATTCACAGCATAACGCCATTGGGCATATCTAGGGGATTAATGCACGGCATTAATAGTTGCATGTGATGTGTTTTGGCCAATCATGTACGCTTCTCAGTGTGCTGACATTACTGCCATGTTACAATAGGTTTTATACAATGTGTAACAGTCTCTGTTCTAAGATACAATTTACAGAAAAAGCTGTAAATTTTTGGCCCAACAACAACCACAGACAGAAAGACTAGTTTGGAAACTGTGACTGAGCACAAATCAATCAGCAGCATTACATCGGATCCCCTCTGCATATGTCATGGTTGCAGACCACTATGCCTTGGCGAGTCGCACAGTAGGCAACTGTACAGTCAGTTGTGAGAATCGCACATGTGTTCCCTGGATACAGCAGCCTAATTCACAGCAGCTTACTGTACCCAAGTTTGTGTTACAACCTAGATGGCTGTCAAAAAATATAATCTTGTTCCTGCAATAGTTCACCAAAGCCTTCCGGACATGCCAGAAGCGCTCATGAGGGTGAGGGATGCAACAGAGGACCACATTATGTATGTGAAGCCCTGTGAAAATACATGAAACAAATTCCAAATGTGGATATCAGGACCAGCAGAAACAATGCATAAGACAATTGGCAACAAACTCCTGTGGATGCATCACTTCCCACAAGGGCAACAAAAGAGTCCAAAGCTGACAGTGCACAACACACATACTAACATACATACTAACATACTAAATGCCAGCAGAATAGGCCTGATGGTCTGTCGTGTCTGCTCGGTAGCCAGCCTCCTAGTGGGTGCTCATTTTTCCACCCCCCCAGCCTCAGAGAGGGTCATCTTCAGCTTCAGTTTTCCCTTGTACCTGTCCCACCCCTTCTTGAAGCCCTCCACTGTGCCCTCCTCCACCAGACTCCCGGGCAGTGCATTCCATGGCTCCACCACCCTCTCAGTGAAGTAATGTCTCCTGCGTCCCCCCCCCGTAATTCCCCCCTATAGCTTCCACTCATGCCCTCTGGTTGTCCCCCCTTCTTTAGTCTGAACATCTCCTTGGCTGCACCCCTGTGTATTCCTTTTACATATTTGAAGACTCCTGTCATGTCCCCCTGTCTCTCCTGTCCTCCAGCGAGTACAGCCCCAGCTGTTCCAGCCTTTCCTCATAGGGCCTCCCTCCTATGCCCTGAATCATTCTGGTTGCCCTCCTCTGGACCCTCTCCAGCAGTGCTACGTCCTTCTTGAGGCGAGGTCTCCAGAACTGCACTCAGTACTCAAGGTGCGGCCTGACCAGTGCATTATACAGAGGGAGGATCACCTCCCTCCTCCTGGATGTAATCCCCCTGGCTATGCAGCCAGAAATAAAGAAATAAAGAAAAGAGAATCATTTTGGACAAAAAAACTGAGGCATAGTGCTGAACGTGCAGGTGCTAACCCTTTATCCAGTATAAAAAAATCCAATACCATAATCTCTCAGTTGTCACCCTGATTACAGGCACTGCCTTGTAAATAATTTTCCTTGTACTTTACACATGCCAGTGTATGCCATCACTTCATATGTATTAAACCCTTGGAACCAGGTGGTATGAGTACACTGACGACTGGTGTTATAGAGTGTGCTGTATAATTGTGAGCATGTATGTCAAAAAGGATTGGAAAGCCATGAAATTGCTCATGGAGAGCAGACATAGAGTCACTATATAGATGAAAAAGTTTGATTCCAGTGTGATTGCTGTGGGTGATTTATACAAATTAAAAACTAAAATGTGTCCAACTGCCAGCAAGCAAAGCAGCTGTATAACATATGTACAAGTAATACTAATACCGCGATGCAGAAAAGCAGCTGTATAACGTATGTACAAGTAATACTAATACCGCGATGCAGGAAAGCAGCTGTATAACGTATGTACAAGTAATACTAATACCGCGATGCAGGAAAGCAGCTGTATAAGCGTATGTACAAGTAATACTAATACCTCGATGCAGAAAAGCAGCTGTATAACGTATGTACAAGTAATACTAATACCGCGATGCAGGAAAGCAGCTGTATAACGTATGTACAAGTAATACTAATACCGCGATGCAGGAAAGCAGCTGTATAACGTATGTACAAGTAATACTAATACCGCGATGCAGGAAAGCAGCTGTATAACGTATGTACAAGTAATACTAATACCTCGATGCAGAAAAGCAGCTGTATAACGTATGTACAAGTAATACTAATACGCGCGATGCAGAAAGGCGGCTGTATAACGATATCATTAAGTAATACTAATACCGCGATGCAGAAAGGCAGCTGTATAAGCGTATGTACAAGCAATACTAATACCGCGATGCAGAATACAGCAGCAAAGCAGCTGTATAGCGTATGTACAAGTAATACTAATACCTCGATGCAGAAAGGCAGCTGTATAACGTATGTACAAGTAATACTAATACTTCGATGCAGAAAGGCAGCTGTATAACGTATGTACAAGTAATACTAATACCGCGATGCAGAAAGGCAGCTGTATAACGTATGTACAAGTAATACTAATACCGCGATGCAGGAAAGCAGCTGTATAACGTATGTACAAGTAATACTAATACCTCGATGCAGGAAAGCAGCTGTATAACGTATGTACAAGTAATACTAATACCTCGATGCAGAAAAGCAGCTGTATAACGTATGTACAAGTAATACTAATACCTCGATGCAGAAAAGCAGCTGTATAACGTATGTACAAGTAATACTAATACCGCGATGCAGAAAAGCAGAATGTATAACGTATGTACAAGTAATACTAATACCTCGATGCAGAAAAGCAGCTGTATAACGTATGTACAAGTAATATTAATACCGTGATGCAGAAAAGCAGTTGTATAATGTATGTACAAGTAATACTAATACCGCGATGCAGAAAAGCAGCTGTATAACGTATGTACAAGTAATACTAATATCTCGATGCCGAAAAGCAGCTGTAATAACATATGTACAAGTAATACTAATACCGCGATGCAGAAAGGCAGCTGTATAATGTATGTACAAGTAATACTAATACCGCGATGCAGAAAGGCAGCTGTATAACGTGTGAACAACTAATACTAATACCGCGATGCCGAAAAGCAGCTGTATAACATATGTACAAGTAATACTAATAGCGTGATGCAGAAAAGCAGCGAGTACAGGGCAGGGGAGGCAAACATTTGAGCATCACGAGAAGGCATGGACATTATAAAAAATATACTTTCTGTCTGTTTTGAAAGGGTTTAAAATACATCTGCTCACTGAGTCCTTCAGGGCATGATGCTTCCAATGTGATCATCCATTCTGTTTCACTCTGAAGGCGAGTTTGCAATCTGTCTCAATTCTTTTCACAACACCCTGCTATTCTGATAGTTGGACCCGGACATCTGTTCCCCTACCATCTCTCCTGGATCCTCCACCCCCACCCCACCAAGCCCAGCTGTATTTCTCATCTACATTTGGCATATCACTAGGTTAAATCACCCACCGCAACCACACTGGAATAAAAATTTGGAATCGTTAGCAAGACACTGTCTGGCCCCCAAAAGCAACTGCATGACTTTCCAATCCCTTTGTGACACCACACTGTAATTGTACACCTGTCGTACGTGTGTTCATACCATCTCGTTCAAAGGGATTCATTGTTATAAAGTGGTGGCCTATACTCACATATATAAAGTACAGCCGAAATATTATGACTTTACAAGCCAGTCCTTCTAGTAACTGTGACAACTCTTAGATTCTGGTAGTGGGTTTCCTTTAACAGATAAATTGTTAACATCTGCCCTTCTAGCATGAGGCATCCCTCATATCCTGGAAGGGATTTGCCTGTCTTTCTTTGTGGGGAACGCTGTAAGCTGTGAGCTCATTTTTGTTGCACTTGGGGGGGGGGGGTGCATCCACAGAGTTTATTGCTGTGTCTTGTGCATGTCGTCCTGCTATGCACATTTGCAAATTTCTTTTTTCATTTTTTTATTTTTTTATTTTTTAGGGTTGCCTGTCCGTAGTGTGGTCCTAGGTGCCCCCCATGCCCATCTGGGATGTCGCTTAGGATCTGGTAAAATCATGCAGGACCGAGTTTTTTAGGTTTTGGGAGTCATGCAGGTTGTGACATTTGATTACAGTCACAAGCTATGAATTTGCTTGCTACATAAAGAAGATGTATTTAAGTCTAACACACTAATGTACAGCTTGCATACTGTGTGACTTTGTCCAAGTCAATGAATCAGCCCTTGCATCTGTCATGTGACGACACCTACTGTATGACTATCAGTGTCACAATGGCAAGCACAGGATGAAAATCCCTGCATGTCAGGAAGCATATAAATGGTGAATGAAAATGCTTATGGTGGTACTGTATTCGTTGCGGTACATTACGAGTTGCAGATGTGAGTCAAAGTGTACAAATATGGAATTCCACCAAGTGAACTGGTTCTTCATGATTCTCATGCTTTCTCAATGGCAAAATACTGTTGAAAAACAGGAGTACGTCATAACATGTTGCAAATGTAAGATATCCATGTGCAGTTGTATTCTGTAACCATGTCACACGAGCATGAGAAAAACATTTACCGAACTGCAGAACAGCAGTTGCTTATCCCTGCTAGGAGTCTGTACAATTACTAAGGACTGACATTTGTCTGAATATAAACATATATGAAATAATAAGTTCAAAGACTATAATCACAAATACAGTGCATTGACTGAGCAGTTTATTTTAATTTTTTTTTAAATTTTTTATTTGCGCCACACTTGAAACTCAAACACAGTGTCAAGGCAAGGGTAATGCAGGCACGATCACGATTGCAAGACTGTATAAACACTGTAGTTGGCTTTTTTCCACAATGACCATCGTGCCTGGTATGACGCGGTTTGTACAGTGTGCTGTAATGCATTCTGGGTACACTTGGGTCACAGACCTGCTAAACACATGCAAGACACAGTTACTAAATATACATAAATTCTAATAAATTAAGTGGGAGAAAACAGATGAAAATGCCAGCAGAAGTTCAGGGAAGTTCAGTGGACAGCACCATGAGCTCAAAAGGTAAAGTGGAGAATCTTCAAACTTTTCTTAAAGATTTGAATTATATATATTGCCCCAAATGGCGATAGATCTGCATAGCCAGCCGAAGGTAGTGGTACCCGTAGACTGAGCAGTATTTCGAGTACTATTTGTGTGTCTGATATAGAACCCTGATGTTAGCTTTTTTTTGTTTTTACTTTTTAAACTTTTATCTTTGTATAATATTATAGTAAAACTTTCTTTTAAATTTTGTGCCAGTGATCTCACTTGGCACCTGAACACATCAGCATATAAGTGCATGTGCTGGTGTCTCAGGTAGATCTGCTCTCACCTGCACAGGTGTGCTTGCTACTTCTCAGAGCTTTAGTTTGTGGCCTTCCAATTGCGGCTTCATTAGATAAGCCAGTTGGATTCACGTAGCCACTCCAGTAGTGCAAATTACTTAGAGGAGGGGCACATTTTTTTTTCTGCAGATCAGGGGTGTGTCTTAGGTTCCCATTGCCGGAGTGACAACCCTTCCCACCTGCTACTGAAGTTTTGGGAGTGCTGCAAATACTCCTGTGCTGCTTGAGTACCTCCTGTGGAGGGCTAAGGTTGTCTTGTGTAACATGGATGACTACATGACATCTGACCCCTCCCTGCTGCAGGCCAAACAAAGCAGAGGAAGTCTGTTTGGAGAATGGGAGGTCAGAGGGACTTAAACTGGTAAAGAAAAGTTAAATCTGATTGGCATGCAAGGCCAGTGATGTCTCCCACATAAATCTGCCCTAGCGTATTTGTCCTCTGCTCCTCCCTGGCATGTCCCCAAACTAAAATTGAAGCCTTAGCATGTCTAATTTCTCATAAGGCTCACATGGGGGGCACTCTCCATACAGAGTGGGAACACACTGGGCTATTCTGGACTGGAGTCTTGGGAGGAGTATGTAAGGTTGATAGGCAGGGGTGATTGCAGGCTATATGTAGCATGAGAAAGCAAAGGAAGACCATCAGCAGTGGAGACAAAAACATAACTAAAAACATTTTTCCTGTATGTTGATACGGTACTTACTTCAGCTGCACATGGAAATTTACAGTATTTCAGTCTTGGATAAGCCTGGCTTTCACAACAGGTCCAAAGAGGCGCACTGTCATTCTGGGCTAATAGTGGATTTACTCACTAACAACAGGTTGTACTTGCTTTTCAAAAGCGAGTAATAACTTACTCATGGCTTCTAAAGCTACCTGGGGTGCAGGGCTGCTGTGCACATGTTAGCAGCAATTGCACTTGAATATGACATTTAACTTGGAAAAACCAGTTTACATAAAATTAAGTCTAAGTGCAACTGATGTCTCTTTCAAGGGCAGATTGCTTGGTATTGCAGAGTGAAAAACACTAAATCAAATGCTATTTACACTTATTTGTGAAGTTCTAAATAGCAGTAAAGAGAGTAAAATGTACTTATTTTTCAGCAAGGGTAGAACAACAGTAATTGGTATTCCTGGCACAGTGCTGCTGGACTTGAGCCCTACTGTATAAATCCATATTAATTGTAGGGCTGTGATCAAGGATTGGTGGTAAAGCAGGTGACACAGACCATGCCATTATCACACAGATGTGCAAACATCCTTTGGACACTCTTTGTAGGGCTGCAGGTTGGCGGAGTCCTGCAGTCTCCCATCCCCCCCAAACTCCGTGCTCTGTCATTCTCAACTAAACACAATGGGCATGACTTTCTGTATAGATAGTAATGAAAGATGAGGTGGTGGCTGTGTGCAGGTCACATAACATATGTCTCCCTGGTCATAATAAAAGTACACAGTACCCCTCAGTGCTCTCTGTGTCCCCACCCACCCACCCCACGGACCTCCGAGGACCAAGCAGCAAGTGTCATCTTGCCGTTCGGTAATCTGTAGTGGCAGTCAACACTTTGTTTTCCTGACCCATTTCTTTTGTGGCTGTCACTGGGTGCTGCACGTTGATCTCCCTATAGCTTCCTGGGCCACCCAGCCTGCTCTCCGAGAGAGAGAGAGACATGTGATGTGCCCATGTGTCTCTCACAGGCAGTGAAGAGCAGGACGTTAGGTGCCCCCCCCCAATCACCAGTCCCCGTCCCACCTTGGAGAGAGAGGGAGAGCACGACGTCCCATATGGAGAAAGCTAGAGAGACACTCACAAACTGGCTGCACTGTTCTGTGTTTCCAAGTGTGCGATCTCTCGTACTCTGTGTGTGTGTGTGTGTGTGTGTGTGTGTGTGTGTGTGTGTGTGTGTGTGTTCTCAGTTCTCTCTCCAGACCAGCTGACACTGCCAAGAGCGCACCATGCTGCTGGACCAGTGTTCTCTCTCTCTTACTTTGTCTCCAATCTCTATTACTGTGTTTTTCTGTTTGTGTCTCTGTGTCTGCAAACCACCACACACTGGTTAACAATGCATCATTCAGCAGTATCCATTGTCAGCAGCACACAGTGCACCCGATGTCATCAAGACAGGAGAGAGAGGGCTCCTACTTTTGCTGTTACATGGTGCATCTCCACTCCTGCTTGAGCTGCACTGACCCATGTCTCTGGTGTCTCTCTCTGTCATCTTGAATTCCTCCACTGTTCCTCCATGGCACTGTACCCACGGTGCCCCCTCTCCCCCCCCAACCACACAGTGCTAGCAGCAAGTTGCGGTGCGGAGACGGAGAGAGATTTGAATGTTCTGAGAGAGAAAGAGTGAAATGCCGTGAAGTAGGTAAGCAAACTTGTCAGCACAAAGTTGTGGCACCTACATGCCAGAAGAAGAGACAGTGAGTAAGACATTTAATTTAGCATTGTTTCACTGTCCCCTCTCCTCTGCTCTCTCTAGCTGTGTCAAAGCCACAAAACTCAGCACAGCCCATGATATCGTCAAAAACTTACAGCTTCATTTAGAAGAATGTAAGAATGCCACCGACAAATACAGAACAGGACGCCACAAACCCTCTACCAGTTTCGCTCGTGCGTGAGTGTCATCAGGAGGTAGCACCAGTAAAACAAGGAACATGAGTACACCTAGATTTAAAGTGACAGCATGCTTCAAGGAGCTAAGTGCATATCATTAGTGTCAATTGATTTATAGTAATACAAATGAATAACTAACCATAGTAAAGAATCACACACCAAAAAAGTGCTTAGTGCAATATCACAGTGCTGCATAACATTGTGTCCTGCAATTACTTAAAAAAACAGTACACATGTTATCTTATTTTTCATAGCACATATACTCATTAATACCTCATGCTAGCTATCATGGCACTAATCTTAAAAACAATGTCCCTATCATAATATTCAGCAGCGCAAGATGAGGACTGCATAAGGGCCCAGCCGCCTCACCACACATTAAGGAGCTGTAATTGTGTCCCACACCACCCACCCCGGCCCCGACCTCTATTAAATAGTCTGAGGGGGTGGGTCATTGGGGGAGGGCATGGTATGACTGTCTGAGACTGAGATTTAGGAAGCTCGGATTTGCTGCTGGCTGGGGGGGGTGGGCATATGATTCATATAAATTGTGCTAGCTTGGGCATGGTGGTTACTGTTGGGGATTGCAGATAAATTCTTGGGATCTTGTTGGACTTTGATGGTGTAAAATAGAGGGCACATCGAGGGGTACTGTGGGCTTTGCTGAGGGGTACTGTGTTGGGCTTTGCTGATTAAGGGGCACATTGATGAGTATTGTCTATTGCTGGGTATCTCGTATGTGTAGCAATCGCTGGTGGGGGGCTGTGTAAGTTTGACAGTATATTATTGCTAGTAGGGGGACATATTGCTCATAACTAAAATGAGGGTGGGCTTGGGGGCAGTCAGAGTGGACATCTTTGGCAGGGCGATTGAGTGTACAGGGTGTGGGGCAGCCATAATATTAAATTGGGCATGGAAGTTTGGAGGGTGCCCAGTGTGTTTTCAACTGGAGTGTCTTGGGGAGGAGATCAGGGGGATCAGAAGGCAGCTGGAATGGGGGAGGGGGAGGGATGGGGAGGTAAGGTGGGGTACGGATCATGTGTGACTAGACGTCAAAATGGCATGCCTCAAGGGACAAGTGGAAAAGGCAAAAAGGGCACATCTCGGGATAGGTGGACCATATGGTCACGCTGGAGGTGAGGGGAGGCAGAACAAGCAACGTACAGGAAGCACTCTGTAGGGAGGGGCTGCTCGGAGGGAGCAAAAGAGGGAAGGAGGGGTAGAAGAGAGCAAAACCGGGGCAAGCATCACACTTACAAACCGTTTCATGCTGTTAATATCTGGGAGATGATGTGGAGGAGGCTGATGGTGGGGGAGAACAAGAGGACAGGGAGGGTTTGGTCAGTAAGCTGAGGGGAGGGGAGACAGAGGAGGGAGCCTGAATCATAAGAAAGGGGGAGGGTCATGAGCCTAGGTTGGAGGGAAATATGGTAGATGGGGGCACTGAGTGAAGACAGGGTGGAAGGTGGCAGGAATGTGGTCAGGCCGTGTCCAGGTTGGGGAACTCAGTTGGGGGGTGGTAAAGAGATCAGCTTCGAGACAAGAATCCTCTGAAGAGGTGGTGAGTAGGGTAGGGAGAAATTTAGCTGATGGGGTGGAAGTGTAGGTACAGAAAAGGAGGGGTGAAGAAAAATTAGTGGAAGGTTGCTCGGGTGGGGGATTGGATGATTATAGCTCAAGAAGGGTGATGGGGTGGAATTGGGGGCATACTCTGGCCTCCTGGGAAATTGGGGGGGGGCGACGAGCAAACTGGCAGTTGCAGGTAGGAGTATGGTAAGGCTAGCATATGAGGTTGGCCTCCAGGCTGATGGAGTTGGGAGGAGTAAGCGGGGGTTGTCGACAGGAGGAGGAGCCTGGAAGGATCTAAATGGGCTAATAAAGATTTCCAGGCTGACAGGGGAGGCAGGAGTTAGCAGGGGGTTGATGATAGAAGGAGGAGTCTGGAAGGACCAAAATGAGCTAACAAAGTGGGGGATGGGGTGAAGGTGATACTGCTGGGGGATTCCATGATCAGGGGTATCCAGTGGGAGGGGGTTGGGGACAATAAAAGCAGCCCAGTCAAGGCTAAATGTATACCAGGATTATCCATACACAAGGCCAAATTCCACTTATACTCGATAGCACTGGAATGTGGGGGATCCCCGGACATCCTGGTACATGTGGGGACAAATGACTTGGAAGGGAACAGTGAGCTAGAAATACAGGCTAGGTTCCGGGAACTGGCAAGGGTTTGTCACTCTATAGAAAGCAACATTTCCTTCTCTGAGATTCTGCTGGTACCAAGGGCAACCGAGGAGAGCAAACTAAAACTTAGGGGGGGTGAACCAGTGGATTAGGGAATGGTGCAAGGCAGAGGGGTATGGGCTGGTGGAAGACTGGGAAAATACTTGTGAGGATAAGGAGCTATATACCAGAAATAGATTACATCTCAATCTGGAGGAGAGGGAGATCTTGAAACTAAAACTTGCTGGATTTATAAGAGAGAGGTGGGGTTTAAACTTGTAAGGGGGGGTCAAATTAAAGATTGGCCCCAGGGAGGCTGTTTGTGGGTCTAGGGCAATGGAAGCGTGAGGGGGAATGTGATGCAAATCTAAGGAAAATTGGGCGGAATAAGGACTGCACAGGGCTGGGGGGATTGGATAGGGAGGAGAGGTTGGGGTGGAGGACAGTACTGATTAATGCCAGGAGTATGAGCAATGAAATGCCAGAGTTACAGGCTATGCTGGCTGAGGGATCAGTGGATGTGGCAGCAATTACAGATACATGGGCCACCCAGAGAAATGATTGGGACCTAAATTTGGAGGGCTGTAAGACATTTAGGAAAGATAGCGGAGTGGGAAGAGCGGGAGGGGTTGCGCTGATGGTCAGAAATGACATTGTGGTTAGTGGAGTGGAGGAGGCCGAATGGGGAGTGGAGGCGATTTGGGTAACTTTGCAAATGAGGGGAGGAAAAAAATTGAAAATAGGGGTGGTATACAGGCCCCCCGCAATTGAGGAGGCTCTGGAGGATAAACTGGTTGAGAACATCAAGGATCATTGTGATCTTGGTAAGGGTAGGGTGGTGGGCATGGGTGACCTTAATATGCCGGGAGCGGACTGGGACACCATGACATCCTCTGTAGCAAGGGAACAGTGACTGATTGACGTTTTTCAGGATGCTTTCCTGGCCCAACAGGTGGGGGAACCTACTACAGAGGGGTGGATATTGGACGTTGTCCTAGCGGATAGTGATCAGATAAGGGGCCTGGAGATGTGCAGTCCACTGGCGGGTGGTGACCATGCCACGGTCTGGTTTCTGCTGTATATAGGGGGTGAGGAAAACCGCACTAACACAGTAGTGGTAGACTTCAGGGGAGCTGATTTTGTGGGAATGGGTAGCATTCTAAGAGAGAGGCTGGACAAGATTAGGCCGGACATGGATGCTGGAAGATTGTGGGAGTCCATTAAAAAAGGAGTGCAGGAGACTACTAAGTACTGTACAAAATTAAGGTAAAAGCATGGTAGAACCAGTAAGCCATGTTGGTGGACTAGGGAGGTGCAGGATGCAGTGAGGGATAAAAAGCCCGCTTACGCACGTTTTAAACGCTCAAGGGGGACAAGGGGCGAGGAGAGTATGAAATATCAGCCAGGAGGGTCACCAGAGTGGTGAGGGGAGCCAAGGCAGGGATGGAGCAAAAACTGGCTAGGGATATCCGGGGGGGGGAAGGGATTCTATAGCTATATAAGAGAGAGGCGAAAAGAGAGGACACAGATCAGTAGGATTAAAATTATGGGGGGATGGGCTCAGGAAGCAGGAGAACAGGCAGAGGTGCTAAATGAGTACTTTGCCTCAATCTTTGCAGATGGGGACTGGGGATCCCTACAGCTGATGGGAGGGAAGAACATTCAGCTAAGGTGAGAAGTCAGTCTGAGACCAGAGAAAGAAATGAGGCTAGGGTACAGATAGGACCAGACCCAGAAGGGGTGGGGAGGTTGAGTGAGGGGGAGGAATGGGGGGAAGAAATCACAGTGGATAGGGTGAGGGTGGCCCTTTGGAAGCTAAAGACTGATAAGGCACCGGGGCCGGATGGGCTACACCCGAGGGTTGTGAAGGAATTGGGAGCTCCACTGGCTGCATTCTTTAATACCTCTTTGCAGACAGGATGGGTGCCCCAAGACTGGAAGGTGGCTTATGTAGTGCCTGTCCATAAAGGGGGGTCTAGAGAGGAGATGGGGAATTATAGGCTTGTCAGCCTAACATCTGTGGTAGGCAAAGTAATGGAGGGCTTTATCAAGGAGAGGATTGGGAGGCAGCTGGAATGGTTAGGGCACTAGGATGATACACAGTATGGCTTAGTGCCGGGGAGATCATGTCAGTCCAACCCTGTAGAGTTTTATGATTGGGTGACGGGGGCCTTGGACAGATATAAGCCGGTGGACGTCCTATACCTATATTTCAGCAAGGCGTTTTGATTCAGTACCACATAATGGGCTGATAAAAAAGCTGGGGGAGATGGAGGTGGGAGGACAGGAGCTCAGTTGGGTTGAAAATTGGCTCTCGGGGCGTTTACTGAGGTTAATGGTGGGTGGGATACTCTCCTCTCCCCGGAAGGTAATCATTGGGGTCCCTCAAGGTTCAGTATTGGGGCCACTCTTGTTCAATGCCTACATCTTGGATATAGGGAGGGTGGTTAGGAATAGGTTGAGTCTCTTTGCGGACGATTCAAAACTGGGAGCACTGGTGGATTGTGAAGAAGCGAGGGAGGCGGTCCAGGGGGATCTGGATACCCTGGAGGGGTGTTCAAGGAGGTGGGGACTGAAATTTAATGCTGGGAAATGTAAAGTACTTCATTTGGGAGTCAAAAACCCGGGCCATGAATACACCCTGGGGGGAAGGGGTCATACTGCAAGCCACATTGGGAGAAAGGGATTTAGGGGTGGTGATAGATGTCAAAATGAGCAAATATGAAAATTGTAGAAGAACTGCAGCCAAAACAAACAGGATACTGGACTGCATAGCCAGGGGAATTACATCCAGAAGGAGGGAGGTGATCCTCCCTCTATATAATGCCTTGGTCAGGCTGCAGCTCAAGTACTGTGTACAGTTCTGGAGACCTCTTATGAAGAAGGACATAGTGCTGCTGGAGAGGGTCCGGAGGAGAGCGACCAGGATGATTCAGGGTATGGAGGGGGAAGCCTTATGAGGAGAGATTGGAAGAGGTTGGACTTTACTCACTGGAGGAGATGAGGGACGGGGAGATATGATAGAGGTTTTCAAGTATGTAAAAGGATTATCCAGGAGTGGAACTAAGGAGCTGTTTAGGCTAAAGAAGGGGGGAACAACCAGGGGCCATGAGTGGAAGCTGGAGGGGGGAAACTACATGGGGGAGCGTAGAAAGCATTTTTTCAGTGATAGGGTGAGCCATGGAATGTGCTGCCTGGGATGCTGGTGGAGGAGGGCACAGTGAAGGGCTTCAAGAAGGGGTGGGACAGGTACAAGGGGAAACTGAAACTAAAGAAGACCCTCTTGGGGGCTGGGGGTGGTGGTAAGGCGAGCAGCCACCAGGTTGCTGGCTTTCAAGCAGACAAGACAGACCAGTTGGCCTATTCTGCTGGCTTTTTAGTATGTTAGTATAAAAGCAATATACATAGACTAGTGAGGTAACCCTCAGAACTGCTATATATAGGTATATAGAGATTGTCAACCCCATTTGTGAAGTGAGTGTGTCAATTCTCAGTTCAAACATCCAACGGTTTAAGAGGTATTCCAAGTATACTTCCTCATCTGTAACCTAGGAAAGAACAGCAGATACTCGTTTTAAAGTAAGATTAGCAAGTAACTGGATGTACACCAGTCCAACAGGCATATGTTTACACACATTGATGTTCCAAACTGTACTCCTCCTATGTTTACTTCCTTCTTTTGATACACAGCATTAATTCAATCCTGTCTTTTAATCCAGAGGGTACCATAGCCCACAATGTATAAATCCTGAAGGATTCTCTGCACAACAAATAATTCTCCAGATCACCCCGACCCAGTTTCACTCTGTCTATTGCAGAAAACGTGAATGCATGTGTAGTCTGGGTTTTCCTCTTAATGTGCATTGACAGTGCATTCTTTGGATCATTCCCTACTATTGATCTCAGGTGTTCTCCTATTCTTACTTTCAAAGGTCTTGTAGTCTTTCCCACATAGAACGTCCCACATGAACAAGTAGCCAAATAAACCACATTTTCTGTGTTACAGGTGCAAAAATCAAATCGGAAATCTTGTACATCTTTGTGTTATTGCATGTGGTGAAAGTATCTGTTCTCAGCATATGTATGCAAAACTTACAGTTCTCACAAAGGGAACTCCCTTGTGGTGGTGGTGGTGGTGGTGGTGGTAACCAGGTCCCCTGTCTACATGCTTCCCCTATTTGTGCAGGTTGATAGCTGTTGACCAGGTGATCCTTTAAATTCCTGCCTCTCCTGTAAACCATCCTTGGTCTTTCCTTAACAATCTCAGTCAAAAGGGGATCATCTTCTACGATCTACCGGTTGGAATTAATAATCTGCTGTATTGTGCCTGAATGTCTTGTGTAATTCATAACAAAATTTGCTCTAGTCTGTGATGTCCTGGCAGGGGCATCCATCAAAAGGGTCTCTCTTGAAATCTGCAAGCTATTTTCACATGCTGTTTCTACCAAACTGCTACTGTAGCCCCAGACACAATGCCGTAGACCTGGTTACCACCACCACCACCAAAACCCTTGTGGGAACTGTAAGTTTTACACTCACTGTGGAGGGGTTGTGGGATCACAGATGGACCAGATACCATACTTCAAGTTCAACACACAGTCTCTGTGTGGCATTTATTCAAAATACAATAAATAACCTTCGGCAATGGCATATTCCTTTTTAAGTACAGCAGCAACAGACTATGCATGTCCTTTCTCTGCACTTAGCCAGCATCTGCTGATATCTGGTCTAAACATTTTTAGTGAAAACCCTTCATCCCTGTGTGGGCTTTGTTTGCTTGGGTAGTGGGGGCTCAAAAAGAAAAAAAAAAAGAAAACAAGCTATAGACAAAGAACCTCAATACAGAATCACTGAAAAAAGGGTTACCCCAAAGGGCATTGGCAACAAATCTAGTTTCAAAGAAATACATCATCATGCATGCTTCCATAATGCAAAGCATCATGGGACATATGGAAATCACCATGACATGTCAGACTTGTTCAGTTTACAGCAGTTTACATGCATTTTAAATAGCACAACTAACTTAATTTTTATAATAGTCACCTAGTACTTGTTAACATTATCAAAAACACCTAGTGCCATGGTATTTTCAACATTTACAGGTTTCATAAACATAAGGTATATACAACAAGGTATTTTATGACATAGTGCTATTACATACTAAATCCAGCAACGATAAGAAAAAATTACTCACCTTAGTAATTGCTTTTCTTCTCATGGAGTCTTGCTATATTAGGACTTCTGCAGTTAGGCTCAGCCTCTGAACTGCCCCGGAGAGGAAATAGTTAACTCCAGTGAAACCTGGAGTTCCACAGCGCGAGGGCGCTGTTCAAAGCTCTGTCTGGCCAGTTTCAAATGAAACTGCCAGATTCTTTACGAAGCCAAACTAACATAACAAGTCTGTGTGGAAAAGCTCTACACTAGCCATTGGCTACCTACCAGTAGTAGAACAACAAAAACACAACAACAATCACAGAATAATAACAATATTACATATTATTATTAGTATCACCCATGACAAGCACTAACAGACCCCCTCTCCCCAAAAGACTCAAGTCCAGGGAGGGGGCCATATACCATTTAACAAAAACAGAATCACCTAGTTCCCTAACCCAAATGAGAACGGGGGGGGACTAGGGAGGAACTAAAATGGCATGACACAGTGCTTGCACTAACTTGCCAACCCCGTACCCAAGTAGGAGTTCTGAGAGGGGTAGGAGGGGGGGTTGTCCTAATATAACAAGACTCCATGAGAAGAAAAGCAATTACTAAGGTGAGTAATTTTTTCTTCAAACACCATGAAGTCTTGCTATATTAGGACTTCTGCAGATTACACAGCAGTACCTCCCTGAGGAGGGTCAGAACCTACTTAGGGAATAGGCTCTGAAGCACAGCTGTGCCAAAAGAAGCATCTCTCCTGGACTGGACATCCAGGGAATAATGCTTGTAAAGGTGTGGACTGTTTTCCAGGTAGCAGCTTGGCAAATTTCAAAATGGGAATATCTCTAGCAGCGCTAGAGATGCAGCTGTACCCCTGGTGGAGTGAGCCCTCAGTCCTGAGGGAGGTTCTCTACCTAGTTTTTGGTAACAGAACTGGATACAAGAGACAATCCACCTTGCAATTGTCCTCTTAGTGGCGGGTCTCCCTTTGCCAACTTCTCCATAGGTAAGGAAGAGTTGGAGGGATTCGAACCTGTGACCCTTGGTGCGTTCCAAATAGTAGCTTAGGGCTCTTTTGACGTCCAGACTGTGCAATCTCCTCTCCCCTGAGGAGGAATGCTCAGTGAAAAATACTGGAAGAGAGATGGATTGGTTTAGATGAAAATCTGAAACCACTTTAGGTAAAAACTTTCTGTTAGTCCTGAGGACTACCTTATCTCTGTGAAAAGAAATAAAATCTTTTTCCACTGACAAGGCTTGTAATTCACTTATACGTCTAGCAGAAGTGATAGCCACTAGAAAAACAGTCTTCCAAGTTAAAAACTTGAGATCTGCCGAAGACAGAGGCTCAAAGGGGGGTTGCATTAGCTGAGCAATGCAAACATTCAGGTCCCAGGCAGGAGCTGGTTCCCGAAAGGGAGGGTTAGTGTGAAGTAACCCCTTAAAAAACTTGGAAAACACGGGGTGAGAAGAGAGGGAAACAGGTTTCCCTGCAGACACAAAAAGCAGAAACAGCTGCCAGATGAACCTTCAAGGTAGCTGGTTTTGAGGCCTAGGAATTTAGATGGACCAAATAGTCCAATAAAATGGCCAAGTCAGCAGATTCTGGTACAATTTGTTTCTCGGAACACCAGAAGGAAAACCTCTTCCACTTAGAATTGTAAGTGGCTCTAGTGGAAGGCTTCCTAAGCCTTTAAAATGTCCAAGACACCTTGAGAAAGGTGTAAATCAGCAAATTCTAGCTCCTCAAGAACGAAGCCTTGAGGTGGAGGGAATTGAGGTCCGGGTACCACACTCTCCCCTGTGCACAGGTCAGCAGGTCGTGGATCCTGGGCAAGCTCAGGGGAGGGTGGAATGTCAGGGACAGGAGAAGAGGGTACCACGGCTGTCTGGCCCAGTCTGGAGCAATCAGAATCACTTTGCAGGGCTGAGTTCTGATTTTCACTAGTACCCTGAAGAGGAGAGGGAAGGGGGGAAAGGCATACAGGAATTTCCCTTCCCAATCCAACAGAAAGGCGTCCAGGGGGACTGAGCCGAACACTGGAGGCCTGCAACAAAATAGAGAAGTTGATGGTTGTCTGGGGCTGCGAAGAGATCTATCTGAGGGGTGCCCCATCTGGCAAAGACCGACCCCAGAACCTGGGGATTCAGAGTCCATTCGTGATGACCCTGGGAAATCCTGCTGAGGGCATCCGCCAGGACATTGTCCTTCCCTGGAAGGTGAACTGCTATCAGGGAGGTGTTCAGGGAGTAAGCCAGAGACCACAACTTCATTGCTTCGGTGCACAAGGCTGAAGACCGAGTGCCCCCTTGCTTGTTGATGTACCACATTGTTGTGGTGTTGTCTGTCCTGACTTGAACTACCTTGTTCTGGACAGTAGCTGAAAAAGCCTGGAGAGCTAAGAGGACAGCTCTGAGTTCCAAAAGATTGATGTGGAGCAGAGATTCCTGAGGGGACCACACTCCCTGAGTGGAAAGGTCGCCCAAGTGAGCCCCCCACCCTAACAGGGAGGCATCCGTGGTGAGGGTGAGGAATGAAGAATGGGTAAGAAGGGACCCCTGAGTTAACTGTTTGATCCTGCCACCACTGAAGGGCCAGGATCAGGGTTTTGGTCACTGGGACTAATTTGATAAGGGGTCCTTCCTTTGAGACCAGTAGGACCTCAAGTGGAACTGAATGTCTCTCATCTGAAATCTTGCTCCCTGCACAACAGCTGTGGAAGCAGCCATGTGCCCTAGGAGTTGCAGAAGTGCCTTGCTGGTCGAGAGACCTGCAGGGTAAGGAGGATGCCAGGGCAATGAGTCTGTCCACTCTTTCCAAGGAAGAAATGCCCTGGCTGACTTTGTGTTCAATTCTGCACCTATGAAAGTTAGTACCTGAACTGGTTCCAGAACTGACTTTGGAAAATTCAACAGGAATCCCAGAGAAGTGAGAAGCTGCTGGGTGACTTGCAGTTGGGATTTTACCTGATCTGGAGACTGACCCACTATGGTCGTCCAGGTGAGGAAACACAGCAACCTTGCCTTCTTAAATGAGCCACTACCACAGCTAGATATTTTGTGAAAACCCTTGGAGCAGAGGTGAGGCCAAGGGCATTGCTCTGAACTGGTAGTGCCAGAGGGCAGTTCTAACCTGAGGTACTTTCGTGAGAAGGCCTGATCAAGATATGAAAATAGGCATCCTTTGAGGTCCAGGGAAGCTAGCCAGTCCCTGGCCTTAGGGAAGGCAAAATCATTGCCAGAGTTAACATTTTGAACTTTGGTTTCAAAGATGCTTGTTCAGGAACCTTAAATCTAGGATGGGCCGCCATTCTCCTGTCTTTTTTGGGGTAAGGAAGTATCTTGAGTACAGCCCCTTGCCCTGATGGCAAGGAGGAACCCTTTCCACTGCTTTGCAGCCTAGAAGAGAAGAAACCTCTGCTTCCAAAGCAAGGGCCTCTGAAGGATTTGCAGGTGGAAAATGTCTGGCTCTCATCTTTGGGAACTGTTTGAAGCTGAGAACCAGACCTTGGCTTACCACCTCCAGAACCCATTTGTCCGAGGTTAGGGACAACCAGTTCTGGCTGAAATAAACCAACCTGCCCCCACCGTACAGGAGATCGGCCCTGGGCACCCCATCAGGGTGCCTGCTTGGCAGCAGCTTTAGGCTGAGGAGAGGGAGATGGTCTGCCTGTGCCCGTCTACCTCTGCCTCTGAAAAACCCTCTGTGCAAAGGCTGAAGAGGCCTGAACTTGATAAAAGGCTGTGGAAAGGCCTGCCCCTACCCCTGGGGCATGCCTTTGTGGAGTGGCATGCCTCCTTAGCTTGGGCACTTTGTAGGTAGTTCTGTATTCATCCATCTTTTCATGTAATTTTCTGTTTGATCCCCAAACAGAGAATTTCCTACTACAGGAAAATCCATAGCCTTTGACTGAGTATCTTGGGACAGATTAGTGCATCTGAGCCATGCCAACCCTACGGAGAGCTACAGAAGTGGCCATGACCCTAGAGGAAACATCATTAACATCAACAGCAGCATGAAATTGAACTTTAGAGGCTTCAATGCCATCAGCAGCCACTTGTTCCAACTCACTAGCCAGCTGGCCCTGGGCCTGCTTGGCTAACTGCAATATAGTGTCCCATCTAGATTTCTGATATCTAGCCACATAAGCCATATAATTAGCCTGCCTGAGTCCCAACGAAGCTGCCATATATTGTTTTTTCGCCATGGCATCAATCTTCCTGGAATCCTTATCAGGAGGATGTGAGGCCAGGGGAATATTAGCCTTGTCACAGGCTGCAGCTTGAACAACACCTACATGACTACACTGCTCAGTGAGGAAGTCTGTATCAGGACCTGATAAAGTATACCTTCTGTCCATTTTTTATCTACAGGAGGAACAGAATGAGGATTTTAAAATCTTTGTTGTTTGCTTCCTAAATGATTTATGCAAAGGAATAGACAACCTCCTAGACTCTGGAATATCCATCATTTCAACATAATCAGGCTCCTCTTGCTCATCCACAGCCTCCTCTAAAGGAAGCTGGAGGGTTTCTGCAACCTTTTTGTAAAACATAAAATGAGAAGGAGACTCAGACAGCATGGGGGAGATTCTAAAGGTCTGTCTGGAGAAATGTCCGGTTGAATGGGCACGTCCAGACCCTCCCAGTCACAAACATACTGATCAAATTCCTCCTCCCCCTCCTGTGGTTCGTAAAAATCCTCAACATCATAATCCTGAACCACTGGGACTGAACGAACCCCCCTTTTCCGAGTTGTAGAGGGTTCGACAGATCCCTGAGACAAAGACTGAACAATCTGTATGGCTTTAGCTATCTCTGCAGCAGTTGGAGAGACAATTTTGGACTCAGACCTGCTGATTTCTTTGTCTTTTGCTGGGACTGGTTCCTCTGAACCAGCCTTCCTTTGCCGAGGAAGTATCGCCCTGGTCAGAGGGCACTCCTCTGGTCCAGTGGGTACTGAACCGGCTGGCCATCCGGGTCAGCGGACTTTTTGCCTCTCGCCCTGAGCCGCCCAATCTCTTTCCAGGGTGGCTGCAGGAAAATTTTACACACCTGGCAGTCTGAGGAGGTGGTCAGCCTCAAACAATAAACACAGAGGTGTGGGTCAGCCTTAGCAAAGGCTTCCCCACAAACATCACAGTGTTGAAACCCAGTGGGCCGGTTTTTCTTTTGGGTTTCTCAGACATAATGCCAGCCTAAACAACAACTTGCCCTTTTAATGGCAGTGCCAGGCAAGACACCTTATCGGTTCCTAACCATGTCACGGGTATTTGAAAAACCCTTTTAAAATTCAAGGTTTTTAGAACCGATAAGAACAGGAACCGCACTCTAAAAGCCCCAAAACACTTTTAAAAGCGTAAATTAAGCAAACCGATCGGTTCAAAACCGAACCGATAATTGGATTTCCACAGACTTTCAATATTGTACTCGGTTTACCAGATAGAGCTTTAACGAAATGCGGTAAAATAAATACTTTTGCGGTTCAAATGAACCGAAAAATACTCGCTTGACCGAGAATGAACCGAGCTGAAGGAGCTGATCTCCGGAGCGACTGTTCAGTGAAGCGGAGTAAAGAATCTGGCAGTTTCATTTGAAACTGGCCAGATAGAGCTTTGAACAGCGCCCTCGCGATGTGGAACTCCAGGTTTCACTGGAGTTAACTATTTCCTCTCCGGGGCAGTTCAGAGGCTGAGCTTAACTGCAGAAGTCCTAATATAGCAAGACTTCATGGTGTTTGAAACACAACCTGTTCTACATACACTTGGAGGTCACCACAGTAACCTCCCTGTATGAGGACCTGAGAGGGGAAAAGGAAAATTAAAAAGGACACTTATAGCATATTCAAGAAAGGGAAGGGGGCGCCCATAGATGGCCAGCCTTATGGACTAGAAATTGTAAAGGATAGATTAGACTAAGAAATAGAAGAACTGTTGCAACAGATTTAAGAAAAGGTCAGTCCTCAAGAGTGGAAGGAGTTCCTTGTCACATGCACACATATGCTGAGAACAGATACTTTCACCACATGCAAGGAATGATCCAAAGAATGCACTGTCAATGCACATTAAGAGGAATACCCAAGCCGGCCCAGTGGCGCAGAGGGTTGAGGCACCACACCGGCGCCCCGGGTTTGGGAACGGACTCTGGTCGTCGGGGGTCGGCAGGGGAAGGAGAGGATTGAGTGTCCACAGGACTGCTCTCCTCTCATCTCCTGGGGTGGGTTACAGGGTCACTTCGCACTGCAGCAGCCCTCGGTGGAGAACGGGAGCACTGCACAAAGCATTGCAGTGTGGGAAGTACCAGAACATGGAAAAAACGCTCTGGATTGGCCGGATGACCGCATCCGGTCTACCAGCACACCCGTTAAGACTTCCTGCGGGCTGGCCATCTCAGCAGCACCCGAGGCCGAAGGAAATATAGCATACTGGGCTGCCCCCACTGGTGCCTTCCCCCTCAGAGGAGTGGGACCTACTCGGCGAAGAATAACGCCAAGCTACCTTGAGGGAGGCTGCAATGTGAGGCGAGGCTGGGGGTAGATAAGTTGGTGACCTTGATGCCCGAAAAACAGGCGGATTCAGGGCTCAGAGGGAGAAAAATAGATCACTTAAAAAAAAAAAAAGAGAGAGGAAAACCCAGACTACACATGCATTTAAGTTTTCTGCAATAGACAGAGTGAAACTGGGTCCGGGGGTGGGGGTGATCTGGAGAATTCGTTGTTGTGCAGGGAATCCTTCTGGAATTTTACATTGGAGGCCATGGTACCCCCTGGATTAAATGACAGGATTGAATTAATGCTGTGTATCAAAAGAAGGGAGTAAACATAGGAGGATTACAGTTTGGAACATCAGTGTATGTAAACATATGCTTGTTGGACTGGTGTACATCCAATTACTTGCTAATCTTACTTTAATTGTGTATCTGCTGTTCTTTCCTAGGTTACAGATGAGGAAATATACTTGGAATACCTCTTAAACCTTTGGATGTTTGAACTGAGAATATACACACTCACTTCACAAATGGCTTTGACAATCTCTATATACCTATATACATATATATATTTATAGCAGTTCTGAGAGTTGCCTCACTAGTCTATGTATATTGGTTTTATGCAGTTCTCATCTTGTGCTGCTAAATATTATAATAGGGACATTGTTTTACTATCGGCTCTTGTATGGGTATTGAATGATCTCCTGATGGCAAGAGATCGGAGAACTCGTTCTATTTTGGTTCTCCTTGATCTCTCAGCAGCATTTGACAGCGTGGATCATGGGGTGCTGCTCGAACGTCTGTGGTTTCTCTGTGGATTAAGGGGGGTGGTCCACAGTTAGTTTAAATCTTTTCTGCAGGGTAGGACTCAGAGAGTAGTGTCGGGGATTTATTCCTCAACCTCTCGCTGCCTACACTGTGGAGTGCCCTATGTTATTTGCGGTATACATGCTTCCATTAGGAGACATTATAAGACATTGTGGTTTGAGTTTTCATTGCTATGCCGATGACTCTCAACTCTATATGTCTTTTGTGCCCGAGCAGGAGTCTGAGTCAAGTACACTGTTTAACAACTGCCTCCTGAAGATACAGAACTGGATGAGTACCAATTGGCTGAGGTTGAACCCGGGAAAAAACAGAGGTATTGGTGGTGGAACCGGGGGTGAGGATATCAAGTCCATGGGTGGGAAAACCCTCAGGCTTATTTCTGGGAGGAACCCCGCTCATGGCATTTGGTCAGGTACGTAACCTTGGTGTTATATTTGACGAGGGCTTGACCCTGAGGGCGCAGGTGTCGGGCGTAGTCAAATCATCCTTTTTTCATCTAAGGAATATAGCTCGGGTGAAACACTTGATTCCATCAGAGGATCTTCCTACCCTGGTCCACGACTTTGTTGCCAGTCGTCTTGATTACTGCAATGCCCTTTATCTAGGGCTGCCAGGAGTGGATATCCGCCGCTTACAGCTGGTGCAAAATGCGGCAGCTAGGTTGTTGACTGGAAGCCCGAGGTCCAACCACATAACACCTGTGCTTCGTGAATTGCACTGGCTGCCTGTACAGTGGCGGATCACTTTCAAGGTCATGCTGATGACCTATAAAGCCCTACACGGTTTGGGACCTCGCTACCTGAAAGAACTCCTGACTTACTGTCCTTCCCGCCTCCCTCCGATCCTCTGGTGAGGATTGCTGAGATTCCCAGGTTACCTTAAAACATCTGGTGGAAGAACATTTGCCTTTATGGCTCCTACCCTGTGGAACTCTCTACCTTGCCAGATATGTAATAGCCTGACTGTGGAGAGCTTTAAAAAAGCTTTAAAGACCTTTCTTTTTAATCAAACATTTTTAATGACATGAATTATGTTGGATTGTGTTTTGAATATAATGTTATTCATAATTATGGTTTTTAATATTGTATGAAGGATATTGTAAAGGTGCTCTGAGCTTTGAAAGGGCGCCTTATAGAAATAAACATTTACTTACTTACTTTACCTCCTGATGATGCTCACACACGAGTGAAACCGGTAGAGGATTTATGGCGTCCTGCTCTGCATTTGTCTGTGGCATTCTTACATTCTTCTGTGGAAAAAAGCTTTAAGTTTTTGATGATATCCTGGGCTGTGCCGAGTTTTGTGGCTTTGACTTTGCAATTTTCTTACTCGTGCACGCCCCGAGCATGGTTTTGGGAGCTGTTTTGCTGCTTTTCTCTGTTGTTGTGCATTCTGGTGCAGTTTGTGTTGTCTGTAACATGGCAGAAATCCTAGTGACACTTATGTTATGAAGAGGAAGTGGCAGAAAGGAACCTAATCGTGCACCTGTGCCATTTGTGTCGTCATAACATAAGTGTGCTATGCATTATTTGTGGACTATTTTTTAAGGCAGCAGGATACAGTAGCATTTAATGAATTTGAACAGTAATACAATTGTTTCTGACAATTATATTACTGTTGTTTGACAGCCCATGTTATAAGTGTAATAACCCACTCCAGGGTGTGCAGTTATTGGGGATTAATCAACACTCTGGGCAGAAGTGCACTAAGCACTAAGATGGAGATGTCGATAGGGAGAGGGGCAGGGGTAAATGGAGAAAGTTACAAAGGCAATAAGGACAGGGATGGGGCAAAAAGGAGTAAAAGGAGTAAGGCCATCAGGAAATGGAGGGTAATGAGTACCAATGCCCATAGTCTGGGCAGCAAGCTCCCTGAACTGGTGGCCTTGATGGAAAAGGGATACCTGGATATCGTAGCAGTTGCAGAAACATGGTACACAGAGAACCATGACTGGGATGTTAACATACCAGGGTACATAACCTACAGAAGAGACGGAGGGGAGAAGAAGCTCTCTATGTAAAGGAAGGTATAAAAGCAACTGAACAAAAGAGTAAACAAGGAGGAGAGGAGGCACAGTGGGTCACCTTAGAGACAGGAAATGACACCACAATCAGCACAGGGGTTTTATACAGACCCCCATGTCAGGGGGAGGGAATGGACAACGATATGATAGAAGGCATTCTTAGGATGGCAGAGAAAGGGGAGATACTGTTGATGTGAGACCTGAATATGCCAGATGTTAACTGGAGCACATTTGCTGCGGCCACATATAAGAGCAGGGCCATTCTCGATGCCCTACAGGTGGCATGCCTCAGACAGCTAGTTTTGGAACCCACTCATGAGGGAGCAATCTTAGACCTCGTACTCTCAAATGGGGACAGTGAGAGGATCTCAGATCTAGAAGTGGCCTGCCATCTGGGAACAAGTGACCATCAAACAGTGTGGTTCATGATAAACTCAGTTACAGAATCAAGCCATACAAAAGTGAGGGTACTGGACTTCAGGAGGGCTGACTTTGGCAAGATGAGAGCGTGTCTTAGAAAAGCAGTAGCAAACAGGCTAGAAGGAGGGGTGGAGCAACAATGGGGAAACATCAAAACTGCCATCACAGAGGCAACAAGCCTTTGTGTCAAGCAAATAAATCAAAACGAAAGAAAAAGCCACTATGGTTCTCAAAAGAGGTGGCGGGGAAAGTCAGGGAGAAAAAGATAGCATTCAGGAAGTATAAGGAAACACAGAAGGAGCAGGACGAGAGCTGTACCAGTTAAGGCAGAAGGAAGCAGGAGGAAGTCAGAATAGCAAAGGCTCAAACTGAGGAAAAGATAGCCAACTCGGTTAAGAAGGGGGCTAAAACCTTTTATAGGTACATCAGAGAGCGTAGAAAGACAAAGGGAGGGATAGTGAGGCTGAATAGAATGGACGGTGGGTGGACAGAGAGGGACAGTGAAAAAGCAGGGATAATGAATATTTCTGCTCAGTATTCACAAAAGTGGAGGAGGGGGAGGTACCTAATCCAGTTAACAGAAGCACTCTTGATAGGCGGGTCGATCCCAGTCCTTTCACAGAAGAAAGGGTTCTGAAAGAACTCCTAAAACTGAAGGTGGACGAAGCAATGGGGCCTGACGGAATTCACCCCAGAATTCTAAAAGAATTAAGGTGAGAACTAGTGAAACCACTGACTACCCTTTTTAACAAATTATGGGAGGATGGAGTGGTACCTGAGGACTGGAAGAAGGCAGATGTGATTCCCCTTCACAAAAGTGGGAGCAAGACAGTGGCAGGAAACTACAGACCTGTCAGTTTGACCTCTGTGGTAGGGAAAGTGATGGAATCACTTCTGAAGGAAAGAATTGTTGAGTACCTAGAAGCCAGTGGGGCACAGGACCCAAGGCAGCATGGGTTCACAGCGGGAAGGTCATGTCAGATGATCTAATTGATTTCTTTGACTGGGTGACCAAAGTAGTAGGCCAGGGAGGGGCAGTGGACATGGCCTATCTAGACTTTAGCAAAGCATTTGACACAGTCCCACACAAAAGATTAATAAACAAATTAACCAGCCTGGGAGTGGGTCCCAGGGTGGTAGCCTGGGTAAAACATTGGCTGGACAACAGGACACAGAAAGTAATTGTAAATGGAGTCCACTCTGAAGAAAGAGGGGTTACTAATAGGGTACCGCAGGGTTCAGTACTGGGTCCAGTCCTTTTTAATGTCTTTATAAGTGACATTGCAGAGGGACTGGAAGGAAAAGTATGCCTCTTTTCAGGTGACACAAAGATCTGCAACAGGGTTAATACACAAGGAGGCATGGAAAAGATGAGAAGGGACTTGGCAATGTTGGAAGAATGATTAGGAATATGGCTGCTTGGATTCAATGCAAAGAAGTGCAAAATAATGCACCTGGGAAACAAAAACCCAGGGGAAGATTACACAATGGGGGGGGGGCGTAGTAACAACAACAGAAATGGAAAGGGACCTGGGGGTAATCATATCAGATGACCTTAAGGTTAGCAAGCAATGTGAGAAGGCAGTAGGGAGGGCTGGGGGATACTGGAATGTATAAGGAGAGGCATCACCAGCAGAAAACAGGAAGTTGTTATCCCTCTGTACAGACAGTTGGTGAGACCCCATCTGGAGTACTGAGTCCAGTTCTGGAGACCCATCTCCGCAAGGACATAGACAGGATAGAAGCAGTCCAGAGGAGGGCAACTAAAATGGTGCAGGGTCTCCAAGAGAAGCCACACGAGGAGAGACTAAAGGAGCTTAGTATGTATAGCCTTGAGGAAAGGAGGGAGAGGGGTGACATGATAGAAACTGTTAAGTACCTCAGTGGAATCAACAAAGTCCAAAAGGGTAGCATCTTTTAGAAAAAGAGATGTGCAAGAACAAGGGGACACAGTTTAAAGGTGGGGGGGGGTGGTGGTTCAGGGGCAATGTGAGGAAGTATTTTTTCACAGAGAGGGTGGTGGACGCATGGAACAGCCTTCCTGAGGAGGTTGTGGGGTCTAAAACTGTGGAAGAATTCAAGAATGCATGGGACAGACATAAGGCAATTCTTGTGGGGGTTAGGAAGAAATTGGCTGTTGGTTAACTAGGATCAACAGCTTATCCTGTAGGTAGGAAAATGGGTAGACTAGGTGGACCAAGTGGTCCTTATCTGCCGTCAAAGTCTATGTTTCTGTGTTAAGTGAGGACACTCGGCCTGCGGCCTCATGCCTGACAACACACCTGGGGTGTTGATTGATTAATCAATTTACCACGACCAGGGCGTGGGTTACGCTAGGATTTACAATGTCTGGTGTGTTGTTTGGTCACAAGGCCAATAGGCCAAGTGAGTAAAACACACCAGGCATTGTAAATCCTAGCCTGACCCACATCCTGGTCGTGGTAAATTGCTATTATATAATTTTTTTGTTTTTGTTTTTTGTTTTTTAATTTTTAGAGAAAAAAGTAAAGAAAACAGATTTTCTTGTATTTTAGCTTATTTTTGTTGAATTTGTTGCTTCGAGATAAAAAAAAAAATAGTCCCAGGAGGGTGCTAGGGTTGCTGTCCTGGGTTTGTGTGTTGCACAAGACTGGTTTGGCTCTGTTTGTGGTGTGTGCGTGCGTGGTCATGTACACTTTTGCTGCGATGTAGGATACTTGTTTCTCAGTTGTCTTTTACTTTTGAGTATGGGAAACAATGACATTTTTTTGTATTGGGTTTTTTTTTTTTTTTGGTCTCAGTTGGTATCAGGAGAGGGTCCACTGTAGTAGGTATTTAAATTGTGGAGGCAGTGAAAGAAGAGGGGGCTGCCAGTGACGAGAGAGGGAGTGAGAGTGTGCAGCTTGTAACCATTTCAGGTAAAACTTTTTTTTGTTTTAAACTGTGAGTGGAAAGTGTAAACTGTTGAATTTTTTTCCTCTCAAGTTATTTCGGGAGGGTTTAATGGCACCAAGCGGCAAGTGCTTGGACTGGTACAGAGGCTGGTGAGGATAGTGTGTGTTTGCTGGTGTGATTGCCCGACTGCTAAGAAGGAGGGAGTTTCGGTGTCTTTGCCACTCCTGGGTCAGAATGATTTCGGGGGAGTTCTTAATGTGGTTCACTGGGCAGCTGGCACCTCTTCCCGTTGGTACTGTGGAGGATTTACAATGGGCATGAGGTGCCAGTTGACCAATCAGAGCCTGCCAGTTTTGGACCCCATTGTATAATGCCCAGTAACCGCACACCCTGTCATGGGTTATTGCTAACCTGACAGATTTCTTTACAGCACCTCGTGAATGTGGCACTTGTCATTTTTCAACTCTGTCCCAAATGTGTTTTTGCATCCCAGAAGTTGATTTTACAATCCCTGCGTGACATCACCTTTTGGGAACAACTTCAACGTTTGCTCTGCCTTTCTTTATGAGACAGGGTCATAACAAGGCAATGTTGAAAATTTGGTGTACAAATATTACAAAACAAACATATGAGCATACATTACAGTTTGCTAATGCCAGCTCGTAACTTTGGTATTTTTCAATATTTTTTACCACAGATTCCTCCCATGTAGCCCTCTCTGCTTTGGCCAGAGGCTGTTTATAGGGGCTTTTAAGTATTTCCTGATTTGCATAGTGTGACCAATAAAGAGCTACTTCCAGGGCACCAGGTATAAGGTTTCGCCCCTATGCAAACAGGGAGAGCATGCACGGGGACGCGTGCGGAGATGCACACATTCTGCGTGTCTGCTGTGTCAGTGGGGAAGCTGGCCCAGAAAGACTGAATTGATTTATAAGGTCAGGTCTGTCAATAATATAACTAGCTTTTTGTTTGATACGTTAATTTGCAGCGAGTTCTGTAGACTAAAAAACATTGAGTTTTGGGTGCAGTCATAATTGGCTATATGTCAAACCACCATTCTACCCTTAGTTTCTAAACGAGATATTAGTCTACTGCCAGTTTCATTACTGTTTGGATTTAAAAGTTGCATCAGTGGCTCAACTTACTTCTGGGTTCCGGGATATACAGACTTACACACAAATATATAAAGGCAGTTTCTAAGGGTACATTGCATCTGTTATCTGTACATTTTTATATATGTAACTGTACAGTATTATTCAATAGACTGTTAGACTTACATTACTAGCTAGACAGAAAAGGAAGTGCAAAAGAAGGAAACCACTTTGGTTCTCAAATACAGTAGCAGAAAAGGTCAGAGCCAAACGGCTGGCCTTCAGAAAATATAAGGGAACACAGCGAGATGAAGATAGGGAGGCATACCAAACTGCCCTAAGGGAAGCAGGTAAGGCAGTAAGGCAGGCAAAGTCCCAAACTGAGGAAACACTAGCACAAACAGTAAAGAAGGTGACAAGACTTTCTGTAGATACATTAGTGAAAGGAGAAAGTCCAGAGGGGTATTGCTAAGCTTAATGGAAAAGGGAGCATGTGAGGAGGAGGACCCTGTAAAGGCATCTATCCTAAATAGATACTTTGCTCAGTATTTACTGAAGAGAAGGTAGGGCAGGGCCCACAGCTCAGCATCATGGACACAGGGGAGGGAGGTGAGCACTACTCCCTTCACAAAAGAAAGGGTCCTACAAGAGCTTGCTAAGCTCAGGGTGGATAAGGCAATGGGACCTGATGGCATACATCCCAGGGTACTTAAGGAGCTAAAGGAGGAACTAGCAGAGCCATTAGCAGAATTGTTTAGTGAGTCTCTGAGCACAGGAGAGGTCCCAGAAGACTGGAGAAGGGCTCATGTGATCCCACCCACAAGAGTGGTAGCAGGAGGAGGCGGGGAACTACAGACCGGTCAGTCTTACCTCAGTAGTGGGCAAGATTATGGAGGCACTCCTTAAGGAAAGGATAGTGCAACACCTGGAATCCATAGGGCACAGGATCCAAAACAGCATGGGTTTACAAAGGAAGGTCCTGTCAAACTAATCTCATAGATTTCTTTGACTGGGTAACCAGAGTGGTGGACCAAGGGGAGCAGTTGATGTCGCCTACCTTGACTTCAGCAAAGCTTTTGACACTGTTCCACATAGAAGATTGATAAATAAGCTAGGTAGGCTTGGGGTGGGTCAGAAGTTGGTCAACTGGGTGGCAAACTGGTTGACTGGCAGAAAACAGAGAGTGGTGGTAAATGGTGTACAGTCAGAAGAGATGCAAGTCACAAGTGGGGTACCTCAGGGATCAGTCCTGGGGCCAGTCCTATTCAACATCTTCATTAGTGACCTCGCAGATGGATTAGAGGGTAAGGCTTGTCTGTTTGTTTGCAGATGACACCAAGATCTGCAACAGAGTAGATGATCCAGATGGGGTGGGCAGAATGAGAAGAGATCTGTATAAACTAGCAGAATGGTCAGAAGAGTGGCAACTGGGATTTAATGCAAAGAAGTGCAAAATCATGCACATAGGGAAGAGAAACCTGAAGCCACTTATAGGCTGGGAGGAGTTGCTAGCAGTCACAAAGGAAGAAAGAGACTTGGGCATCATCATCACTGATGACCTAAAATCATCAAGCAGACCTCTAAAGCAGTAGGTAAGGCTAGGGGGTGTTAGGGTGTATTAGTAGGGGTATCACAAGTCGTAAGAGGGAGGTAATAATCCCTCTGTACAAGACATTGGTTAGGCCCCATCTGGAGTACTGCGCAGTATTGAGGCCACACCTTCACAAGGACATTAACCAAATTGAGGCAGTCCAGAAGAGGCAACCAAAATGGTGCAGGGACTGCATCAGAAGACATAGGAGGACAGATTAACGGAGCTCAATATGTATACCCTTGAGCAAAGGAGGGAGAGAGGTGATATGATCGAGGCATTCAAACACCTTAAGGGCATAAACAAGGTGAAAAGAGTCCAACATGTTTAAATACAAGAAAAATAGCAGGACAAGAGGACACAGCATGAGATTAGAGGGAGGCCGATTAAGGGGGAATGTGAGGAAATTCTTTTTCACAGAAAGGGTGGTAGATGCATGGAATGGCTTACCACAAGAAGTGGTGGCTATGAATACAGTGCAGGGCTTCAAACAGGCATGGGATAGGCATAAGGGAGCAATACAAATGACTATGAATAGATAGGTCACTGACAGAGCAAAGGCCGATGGCACATTTATAAGGTAGAAAAAGAAATGGGCAGACTGGATGGGCCTTGCGGTCCTTATCTGCCGTCAACTTCTATGTTTCTATGTTTCTATGTAGCTGTGCCACTTACATATACCTCCATGAACTAAATTTGGTGGAGACTGTTGCCAAGGATCACTCTTCTGTGAGTTACAGGGGTACTTTCATTTTATCAGTTTAAAAACAATAACTCCAGAAGAAGCATAAACGGCTTGCCTCAGTGAGTTTGCTAGCAGGCTTTATAAACTATTGCCTCTCCAGAGCCAGTATCTTTGAAAGGGGCTGCAATCTCGTACTGTATTTTGTGATCCAACTTATAAGGGCACTTTTTATGTACTAGGCACATGTCCGACCTTTGACCAGGGCAAGCTGCCTGCGTCCACTGAGAGAGCAGAAGGAGTAAGCCATACACTATACTGGTTGTTACTTTTATCTCTTGACCAGTTGCTGTTATTTACTTTCTACGTCACAAGAGGGCAAAATGAATCGGACAAGGGATGCATAAATGTTTTAACTGCCTTATGTATCCACATCACCCTATGATTAGCCAAACCACTGCTAACATATGTTTAAAATGCTCTTCCCTGGATGTCATGCAAAATGAGATTGGTACCTCAACTGCAGAACTAAATAACACAATAAAAATAAACAATATTGCAAGATTTGTGAGAAGTATAGATCAAGATAACATACCTACTAACGTTGTACCACACGAAAAGAGAAAACATATTCGGGACACAGAGAATTGAACAGTTAGCCCAAGCAGTTGTGATTAATAAGCTAAAAGAAATTGTACGGATAAAGGCAGGAAAAATGTAGTTCAGAATGATAATCCAATCCAGTTGCTAAATAAATACAACCCATAAGAAACTGAGCTTAGTACAAACATATGAAAACGCCAGCAGAAGCAGGCCTTACAGTCTATTGAGGCTGCTTGATTGTGCAGCTAGCCCCTCAGCTTGCAGCTGCCCCACCCTCCGCACCCTCTTCATCATATCCCCCCACCCTATCCCAATCCTCTTAAAGCCACCCACCATTCTACAGGACACCACCCTCGGGCAGAGCATTCCACCTGTCCACCACCCTTTCCATGAAAAAAATGCCTCCTGAGTTCCCTCCTGAATCTTCCCCCTCCAGCCTCAACTGATGCCCTCTTGTATCCCTCCCTCTTCTAAGCTGGAAAATCCCTTCCATATTAACCTTATTTATCCCTTGAGGTATTTAAATGCCCCATCATATCCCCCCAAATCCCTCCTCTTCTCCAGGAAATACATGTTCAGCTATGCATGATTAAACATCTCCTTACTGCTCTACCTGGATCTGAATCAAACCCAAATGGTTACACCCCCATGAATACTGATTTAGAAAACCCACAGGCACTTAGTGTTGAAGCATCTCCTCTTACTAGGTACCAGCATTCTAGTAGGTAGAACTGGCAGTTAGTGCAGACTTTGCTCTGTAACAAGATTTTCAATGTTTTTTTTTCACAATGTGAAGTATTTTTTAATAAAGTATGTACTTTTTATTAAAAATAAAAGTGTGTGTTTGTGAGTGAGTTAGATTGGTGAATAAGATGGTAAATAAGTGTTTCATCATTTGAAAAAAGTGTGATACACTCAGTTTGTCATGCAATGAACCATCCTGAAATGGAATCAAGTGTGAGTGAGATACTGCCCATAGGAGAAAAAAACAGAACTGTCCTCAACACTTATTCCCTGGGGGTGCAGGTGATGAATAAAATGTAATTATACAATGGCAAGAAAATTTCCTGGACTCTGATTGGTTAGTGTGTCCCTGGCACAGTGAGGTTGTCCCAGCACAACCTCATTGTATTGATTTGTTAGATGATTGTTTGTTGGCACTCTTAAGAAACAGAGATATATTGCCACACTAAAAATCTACTAAAAACATTTTCTAAATGTTTTTTTATTTTGTACAACAACGAGCCATTGTATAACAGCAATAATGCACTCCGGGGTGTGGGTTGTGGTGGGATAACCTCACTTCTGGGACATTGGACGCACTCGGCTTGCGGCCTTGTGCCCAACTACCCAGGCGTGAGGTTACCGCAGCACAACCCACACCCTGTCATGCATTATTGCTTAAATACCTAGGGGTCCAGATCACAGCCAAAATACTCATAACTTGTGTCTCTGAACTGCAGCCCCCTTCTCATCAAACTTGCCCAGGATTGTGACAGATGGGTGGATCTACTTCTTACTCTCCTGGGGAGGGTTGCTGCAGTTAAAATGAACATTCTCCCACAGTGCCTGTACCCATTTCAGTCCCTACCGGTACATATTCCTGATAAATATTTTAAACCGTTGGTTGGCATAATACATAGATTCCTGTGGAAAAATAAAAATGCCCGAATTAGGAGAACTGTTTTTCAACAGCCTGCTAAATAGGGAGGTGTGGGCATACCTAACTTTAAAGCCGTATTATGCAGTGCAGTTGGCATTCCTTCCATCAGGGATGACCCCAGACTGCCCCCTTTGGTTGGAGATAGAGGGGCCGTGAGAGGGTACAGATCTCAGAAGGGACCTTCTCTCCTCTTTTTAACAGAGAAATGTAACATTTGCTCAAACCCATTTACAAACAGCATCTTGAGAGTCTGGAAAACTGTTCACGAGATCATAGGATCACCAGCTATGCTGTCTAAATATACCTCCATTTGGTCTACATTAAAAACCACTCCAGATTATAACATATTTTTGCATAGAGGTCTCCTTCGCTGTTATAACAAAGACCTAAAATATATTATGCAGTTGTATGAGAGGGTGGTTCCTCTCTTTCAGTGAACTTCAGGAGCAGTGGGCACTCTCTCCAGATGAATTCTTTGTGAACCTGCAGGTTAGGCATAAGCTATCCATTCTGTTTGCGTCCCAGGTGTCTAACATACGGAGAGACCCTTTTGAGGAGGAGATTTTCAAACCGCAACCTCTTGCTAAACCACTGTCGATATACGATAAAATTATCCACAAGGGCACTCCAGACCCCCAAAAAAAAAAACATACAAAAGCATAGGAACAAGACCTGGGCATTGCTCTCATCCCGAAATATGGTTAACTGCCCTAGGACATCTACATAACTGCTCCAGAAATAACAGACTGAGGCAGACCCAGTTCATTTATCTATACAGAGCGTATATTTTCCCAGCAAGATTACATCACTTGAATCCCAATATGTGGAGCGGAAGATGGGAACTTCTACAAATGACGCTCATATACCCCCAAATTCTTAGATATTGGCATGAAATACATAGAATAATGTCAATAGTGTTGGGGATTGCACCACCCAAATTTCCCCTGGAATTCCTTTTGGGAGCAGACCCAGGTCGGAGAGCACTGAAACAAGACTTTAGTCCCTTGCCCTTATAAACACCTGTAAAGATCTGGTTCGGTGTTAAATATCCGACAGTCAGCCCACAATCCAGCAGTGGGCACATAACCTTTTGAGTTGGCTGAAAACGGAAAAAGCCCAAGCAGTCACAATGGGGAAATGGGCTGAAATTTGATCAAATATGGCACAAACTAGAGAGGGCCATGGAAATGGTACTCTTCCCTTGGTGATGGCACTTGGAGTATATGGGCCATGTTGAGGGTGGGGGGGGAGAGAGAGGGTTAGAGAGAGAATAGTTGTGTCAATATTTATTAATAACCCATTCCATCTTGCATAGAACAGTAAACTAAATCATAAGTAATACCAATGTATGAGCACTTTGCCAATATTAATTTTGACAAAGAGACTAAGTGTAGCAGAATCCAATATCTGTATCCATGTACTGAAAGAACTGGAAGGGGACAGGATCAGTTGTGTTCCAGGACAGTAGCTGCTGCTGTTGTTTTCACAGGGTTCTTGTGGATTTTACTTGGTAGGTTGGTTCTTTTCTTTCTTACTTCTAAGGGGCTAGCAGGGTATTGTTTGGGGTGCTGCTGGATGTTTGTAAACTGATTTGATGGCTGTAAGGGGGGCTTATTTTGTGGAGGTTTCACTGTGTAACAGGCTGCGCTGGTAGAGGCCTATTTCTTCTGATTTAAAACCTATTTGGTGGGATTTGCTTGGGCCTGGTTCTTTGGCTGCTGGGCTTGGAGGGAGACACAGGGCTGATACACTCTCTCTCGAGTCAGGTGTCTGCCCAACACCCACCCCCAGAAGTCTGCAGATTTATAGGGGAACACCTGCCCTGCAATTGGTGGAAAAGGCTGCAGGTGCAGCTCATGTAGTTCTAGCCACTGGGGGTAGGATTTAAAGGCTGGGAGAGAGGAGCTTTTGGAGTTGTTCATTTCCCTTATGAGTTTAACGTGTTGTACTGCACCTAGTAACAGGGTTACTGGTGTACAGTGGGACTGTCTGTAAGATTAGTGGGTGACCTGATTAGGCAATAGGGTATCTTGGACTAGGGGGAACCTGGTGGCTCACCCAAGAAACCTATTTGGAAGGGGATGGAACCACACATCATAGCCGGCATCTTTGGGAGGGTGGTGGGTGCACAGGGTGTGGAGCAGCCATGATACTGGACTGGGCTTGGAGTTGGGTGGTTGCCCAGTGTGCTACCAGCTAGCACAGCTTAGGGAGGAGGTTGCGGGATTAGGAGAAAGCTGGGGGAGGGGGTGGTATGGTTGGGGAAGGGGGTGGGAATCTCCACAGGGTTGCACCAAGCACGGGGGTGGGGCAGGGAAAGGAGTGCAGGAGAATACTCAGGGTCACATAGGAACCTGGCAGAGGGGTGCAAAGGACACTGCCAAGGAAGCAGGCAGGTAACTGGGGCCCTCACAAAGGGGGATGGAGGGACAACATTCTCAGGAAGTAGGCAGATGGCAGGGGCTGGACAGAAGGAAGCAAGGCGGGGAGGTGGATCAGACCTTACACTCAGTAACCGCTTCAATTCTCTTCTTCTGCTCGAGGATGAGGGGGGTGATGTAGCCATGACAGGGGTAGTTAGAGATGGAAAGGGAGTAGGGGTGGGAGGCAAGAGGCAGGGGCCAGATAGCAGGAAGAACAGGTGGGGACCTGGAATGCAGGAGAATGGGGGGAGCAGTGAATCAGAGCAGGAGGGGCAGGGGGAAGAGGGAGGAAAGCGCAAGGAGAAGGACCAGTTGGGAGGAAACGTAAAGGAGAAGGACCAGAAGTACAAGGAGGATTCAGTAAAGGGAGCTGAGGGTTTAGGCCAGGGGAGCACGACTAGAAAGGAGGAACTAAATGGAGATAGGAAGGAAGGGAGGATGAGCCAGGCTAGTTTAGCAGATGGGGGAGAAGGACCAGTTAGAGCAGTGAGGGGAATTAGCAAGGAACAGAAGGATACTCAGGAGGAGGAGAGGCATAGGATTGAGGAGGGGTGGCCATGGTAATAAAGGAGGGTGGCATTTGGCACCCAGAAAGGGGAGGACACTGAGCCGGGCTGGGTGAGGGCCTGTAGAAAGGATGAGGGACATGGAAGGGGAGGAATGGAGGAAAAGGAGTGGTCAGAGTGCTCCTGTTGGGGGATTCTATGATCAGGGGTATCAAATGGGATAGGGAGGGAGAAGCCTGGCCAGTTAGAACAAGATGCTTCCCTGGACTAACGGTGCACAGGGCTAACACGAGGTATATCACTGGCAAAGGATTGTGGGGTTCCCCAGACATACTGGTCCACCTGGGTACAAATGACATTGAGGAAATAGCGAGCTAGAGATACAGGCAAGATTCAGAGCTCACAGGGTCTGTCATGACATAGGATGCACAGTTTCCTCTCAGAAATCCTGCCAGTGCCAAGGGCTAGTGGGGAAACACAAAGGAAAATTAGGGAGATAAACCAGTGGCTCAGGGGTGGTGTGAGGCCAGAGGGTATGGGTTGATGGGGATTGGGGAGACCTGGGAGGATAAGGAGCTGTATGCTAGAGATAGACTACATCTCAATTTGGAGGGGAGGGAATCCTTAGTTGAAAATAGAGGGTCATTGGTGAAAAGTGGGGTTTAAACTTGGAAGGGGGGGGGATGGGAGAAAAGGGTGTCAAGGGGTGCCGATAAAGGAGGGACTCTGTTTCCACCCCTGGGGACCAGGAGGATTGCAGGAAAGGCCAACTGGGAAAGTGCAGACCAGGGAAAACAGAATCCCCATGGGAATAGAGCAGGGAAATGGAACTATAGGGAAAGGGTGGAAGGTAGTCCTGCTAAATGCCAGGAGCTTGGGCAATAAAATGCCTGAGCTCCAGGCGATGCTAGCTCGAGGAGCAGTGGATGTGGCTGCGGTCACTGAGACTTAGGCCACTGCAGGACACGACTGGGACCTGAACCTGGAGGTTACACTTTGTTCAGGAAGGACAGGGGAGGGAGGGAGGAGGGTAGCAATGATGGTCAAAAACTGCATTGGCATAGGGGAGTAGAGGTGGAGGGTACCGTGGAGGCGGTTGGGTCACCTTGATAACAGGGGGTGGGTAAGAGGGTAAAAGTAGAGTGTGTAGTATGGCCCCTGCCCTGGTGGAGGAGCTGGAGGACAGTCTGGTGGCAAATGTTAGGAGACACTGCAGACTGGGCAGAGGAACGGTGGTGGTGTTGGGGGACTTAAACATGCCAGGAACAGACTGGGAGACTGACATCCTCTGTGACCAGGGAACAGAGGTTGTTGGATGTCTTTCAAGACGCTTTCTTAACTCAGCAGGTGAGGGAACCGACCAGGGAGGCACGGGTACTGGATGTGGTCCTGGCAGACAGTGACCAGATTGGGGGCCTGGAGGTAAGTGCCCCATTGGCGGGAGTGACCATGCCACCGTCTGGTTCTGCCTGGACCTAGGAGGGTAGAAGGCTGCACAAAGACGGAACACCACTTCAGGGGCGGATTTAAGGAAATGGAAGGATCCTTAGGAGCATTTGGATGGGATTGGGTCAGACATGGACGCTGATAGTAGGTGGAAATCATCAGGAAAGGGGTGCAGGATGCTACCAGCACCTGTGCAAGAGTAAGACGAAAATGCGGTGGGGCCCAAAACCCTGTTGGTGGACCAGGGAGGTCCAGGAGGTGGTGCGGGAAAAAGCAGCCTATAAGCAATTCAAGTGCTCAAGGAGTGAAAGGGATCGAGGGAGTCGAGCTGATGGCTGAAGGGCCACTAGAGTGGTGAGGGCAGCTAAGGCAAGGAAGGAGCAGAACCTGGCCAGGGAAATTAGGAGAGGGAACAAGGGTTCTTTAGATACATTGGGAAAAACGAAGGGTGAAGGGGCAGATTAGCAGGATTAAATCAGGGAGAGATGGGCACAAGACCCGGGGGAGCAGGCTGAGGTACTAAATGAGTACTTCACCTCAGTTTTCACCAGGGAAAATGGGGGTGCTGCATCATACATGGGAGGAGACAGAGATACTGAGGAGGAGGGGGACCCTTACCGATCGGCAGGTCTGGGGAGAGGGGGAGGCATCACTGGCAGGTGGGGGGAGGGCTAAGCAGGGAGAAGGGGTACTGGAAGTGGAAATCACAGCAGAGAGAGTGAGGGAAGCCCTCAGCTCCCTTAAGACGGAGAAAGCACCGGGGCCGGATAAATTACATCCCAGAGTGCTGAAGGAACTTGCAGATGTCCTGGCAAAACCCCTGGCAGAGCTTTTCACCATCTCTCTGAGGACAGGGTGGGTGCCCCAAGACTGGAAGGTGGCGCATATTGTGCCTATCCCAAGGGGGATCAAGGGAGGTGGCAGGGAACTACAGGCCTGTCAGCCTGACCTCGGTGGTGGGCAAGGTGATGGAGGCATTGTCAAGGAGGAGGCTAGGGGGACCTGGATAAGTCAGGGTGCCTGGACGATAGACAGCATGGATTTATCCCGGGAAGTCGTGGTCAGACAAACCTGGTGGAGTTCTATGACTGGGTGACAAGTGCCTTGGACCTGGGTAGAACCAGTGGATGTCCTCTTTCTAGACTTCAGCAAGGCATTTGACTCTGTTCCTCCACGTGGGCCTGTTGGATAAGCTGGGAGAAATGGGGGTGGGGAACCAGATGATCCAGATGGATGAGCAATTGGCTCCAGGACCGGACCCAGAGGGTCGTGGTTAGAGGATAGTCTCATCCCCAAGGAGGGTCATTGTGGGGTCCCACAGGATCAGTCCTTGGGCCCTTCTGTTCAGCGCCTCGTGTCGGACATAAGGACAGGAATCAGGGTGAGATGAGTCTCTTTGCAGATGACCTCGAACTGGGGGCGGTGGTGGATGGGGAGGAGGGAGGGTGGCCCTACAGGGGGACCTGGAGGCTCTGGAAGATGGTCTAGAAAGTGGAAGCTGAGGTTCAATGCAGGAAATGCAAGGTACTCCACCTGGGGCCAGAAACCCAGGTCAAGTGTACACCCTGGGGATGCTACAAGTCTCGATGGCTGAGAGGACCTGGGGGTGGTGGTGGATGTCAAGATGAACAACTCTGAGACTTGTAGGAGGGCAGCAGCCAAGGCCAACAGGATGCTGGGATGCATCGCTAGGGGATCACCTCCAGAAGGAGGAAGGATACTCCCTCTGTATAACTGCTTTGTGAGGCGCCACCTTGAGTACTGCGTGCAGTTTTGGAGAGGCCACACTTAAAGCGGGACATTAACCTCCTGGAGAGGGTCCAGAGGAGGGCAACCAAAATGGATTTGGGGCTTGGAGGACAGGACCTGAGGAGAGGCTCGAAGAGCTAAATAACATACACATTGGAAGAGAGAGGACAGGGACATGATGAGGTCTTTAGGTACATGAAGAGGGTAAATAGGGGAGGAACAGTCTGGGTGCTTGAAGGAAGGAGGAAGGGGCCACTAGAGGGCATGGCTGGAAGCTGGAGGGAAGATTCAGGGGAGAAAGGAGGAGGTGCTACTTCACTGAGAGGGTGGTGGAGCCATGGAATGCACTGCCTAGGGGGCTGGTGGAGGCAGAGACAGTGGAGGGGTTCAAGAGGGGGTGGGACAGGTACAGGGGAAGGATTCTGGAAGCAAAATCCAATGCAGCAGGAATATCCGGAACTGGGAAGGGAGAAGCCAGAGAAGGCGAGGGGGACAGCAAGGTCAGCACCCAGGTTGGGGACTGACCAAACGAGCAGACACGAAAGACCGTTAGGCCTATTCTGCTGGCATTTTAGTATGTTAGTATGTTAGTACTGTTTGTATGTATCATCATAATGTGTCAGCAGAAAAGGACCATCCTGGCCCATCCAGTCTGCCCATCTCCCCCCTTCCCTACTTGTCACTGGTGGACAAGGAGCCCATCCTCTGTCCTCTAACCGGCCCCATATGTCTATCCCATGCTCTCTTGAGTCCCTCATTTGACATGTTTAGCAATTCTCTCTCCTGTTTCTGCTTTTGCTCTCCTAATCAATTTCCCTGCCTGTTTTGGTTTCTCCTTATGATTTACTCTATCACACTCTGAGTTTTCCGAATTCTATCCTTCTGTCTCTTATTGCCCTTACAACCTCCCTATTAAACCAAAGAGGCCGCCTTCTTCTCTTGTTGTTTCCTATCCTCCTTATGCATAGTTCAGTTGCTTTTAATAATGCCTCCTTAATACATTTCCACAATTCCTCTGCATCCTCTGTCTGGTCACTGCACTTCATTTCCTCCCTCAAAAGCTCCCTCATTCTGTTAAAGTTCACCCTCCTGAAGTCCAGACCCTTCATACTGGTCTTATTGGTTATCTTCCCTATTTGTATCTTGAAACTTACTGTGTTGTGATTGTCACAAACCCACTCAGCAGGTCAAGCCCTCTACTCCCAAAGTGCCAACCTCTAAGCGCAGTCTTGTGGACAGTGTAACAGACAAGGTAACCCTCTTGTCTGTTTTTGTGAGTTTGGATCAACCTTTGTTCTCCAGTTCTGGAGGGATTCAAACTGTTACCCTCTTGTTAACATACCCAATGCAAAGGCTCAGATATATCTGTCTTCGGGGGGCCAGATATCTTTGCCTACGGGCAGCCAACCAGGTATACAGAGATGAACCGTTTAAAACTTTAATAAAGACCTCAGGTTTAAAATGCTTCTCTTTCCAGTTTGATACCACCATTCAAGCTTATGTCTATTGTCTGCTATAACCATGTACTTTTCTTACAAACTAAAAGGAAGTCCAAGACAGACCAAGTAAGTTCTAAAAAGAATTTTACTATAATAGATAAGACTATGTAAAATGCAACAATACAGAACTCTTATATCAAAAGATATACAAATCTATTAAAAAGAAACAAGGTTTAAACAGTGCAAATTCCTACTTCAGTACTTAGTCTCTAAATACTTGCTTAAAAGTGCTCCCAAGATGTTTTATGGTCAGAGTCCAAGTCAAAATGTATCTCTGTGAAGTAAAACAGGCTAAATTAAAAGCTGGCGTTTACCCCACCTCTTTGCAGGAGGTAAGCTAGCTCCTCCATGTCAGGATATATGAAAATATATCTTGTACAAAAAAGAAACATTCTGTAACTTCAGCATAATTCATGTCCTTCAAATGACATTTTCTTTGATCTCAGAATAAGCTTCCCCTTCCAGGACATGAAAGCATCTTTATGATTTTTGCACTTCTATGTAATAACCTGAGTTTTTCTCTTCAACGTCATAAACCTTTTTTATGATTTCTCTCTTAACAAAATTAACTCAAACCAATCTGTAATTAACTCAGAGTAACAGGATCCTTGATTAAAGTCTTCCATGTAACACATTGTCTCTTAAAAACTGAGTGTGTGTGATAACACATGCTGTCAGCATTTTCTCTTAGCTTGCATCTGTCAGCTGAAAACTGTGGGGGGGGGGTTGAGGTTACTACTAGAGCATTAGATTTTGCAGCAGAGATAGTCATAAATACATTTTATATTAAAAAAAAATATATTATACAGCACTCAGAAGTGGCTGTCTACGTCTCAGTGATCACTTGTATACCCAGACAGTCTCCCACAATAACCTCTTCAACACTATCCCTGTTTGTGAGTACCACGTCCAAAATATTTTCCCCCCTTGTGGGCTCCTTAACCAGCTGATGTAGATACGATCCCTGCAGAGCTTCAGGGATCTCCCTGCTCCTGGCTGATGTTGCCTTTGGGATTCCCCGTTCTACGTCTGGCATATGAAGGTCCCCCAGTAGTACAAACTCCCCTTTGTTTGACACCATTTGATTCACCTGCATCATTGCCTATCTAACTCACCCCACTGATTTGGAGGGCTATATATCACTCCTATTCTTACTATGACTCCAGGTTTTTTGTAATGTGACATACAGGAATTCTGTCTCGCACTCATCCTGTCGTTCAGTTGCTTTAATGGTCTCCTTGACATATAATGTATTGGTTGTTATTTTTTATGCTTGTAGTTTTTTCATTGAAAATATTAAAAGAAAAAAGAAGAAAGAAAGAAGCCCAGGATGCAAATAACCTGGTCTATAAACAATCAAACTGATGGTTTCAAAAATCCTCTCGGATGGGTATCAATGGGACGCTAAACCTAACAACAAAAACAGCAATGGAAAACATTTCTGTAGGTGATGAAGAACTTACTGACATAGAATCCATTGCAAATGCTTTTAGTCTGGCCTTCTCAGACCTTGGCAAATACAAAAAGATCTCTACATATAGAATAAATAACCCCTAACCTGAGCATGTCCTACCAGACAAATTCTAATTTTTAAGCCAGCCCACGGGTGCAAAGGAGGTGCCACCACTTGTGTCGCTGATGACAAGAGTTTGGGAATGAGCTCAAGTCCTTGGCTGGGGGAGGAAGATTGAGCTTCCGGGGGACTACTGTCCTCCTCTGAGGAGGGAGTTTTGCAGTGCCCGGAGCAGCACTGTCCCTTAGCAGAGGCTGGGGGGTAAATACACTGAGCAACAGAGGAGTGATAGGCATCCGACATGCCATGCATGGGAGCGTGCATGGTGCTGCTTCTTCATGCCACAAGGGAGGAGGGGCAAGAAAATTGGGGGGGTGGAATCCATTGCTGGCAGGATGATTACCTCCGTTTGCAAGCCCCGCACCCGGTTACTCTGGCACGGCCACTGGATCCTTGACACGGTGGGTCAAGTGCAGTCCCCATTGCCCAATTATAGGAGGTAGGCTGTGGAAGCCAAAGGTCCAGTACGCACCTAGAACAAACAGGGTGACAAGGCTAGAGGACCCACTCGTTGGGAGCCTTGCCAGAAAGGGAGAAAAAGAATCAACCTAAAAAAAAATTCTAGTTTTCACTTAAAACCTACAACAGCCACAGCAGTTGGTAAAATACTTAGGGAACTACAGAAAAAAGCAACATCGGGCAGTGATGAGCTTGAATTCTGAATTTGGAAATTCAGTGCTGCAGCTGTAGCTAACCCTCTTACAGAAATCCTCAACCTTTCTTCCATAACTGGACAAGTAATTAAACTGAAGAATTTGGCTTTTGTTGTGCTAGTGGATAATTTATTTATTTGAAGTTTCACCAGGAAAGGCATACTGAACTGCAGTAGCTCATTTCCAGATGCGCCTGGGGTGGGGGAGTACAGAATGTTTAAAATACAGAGTACAGTAAATATTGGCAAGTATAATATAAAAAATAACATAGGTAATTACACACATGAACACAGATGCACCCTTAAATATACTAGAATGACAAATTAAGATGATAGTATAATGCTTAAAACACAGAGTATAGTGAATATTGATATGTAAACATATACGAGAATGTACAGATAATATACAGGTTTATAGTATACATATAAACATAAATGCACCCTTGAGTATACTAGAATGGCAATTCATGTAATAGGCAATGAATAAACATCCGTGTACACAGGAGTGGTAAGTAGGCCGGTACAAGATTGAGCAGGGAGAAGGGAAGAGGAGTGAAGTGGGTGAGGAGGGGAGAGGAGGGGAGTGAAGGGAATGGGTAGGGTAGGTGGTCATCCTGCCCTCAGGGATGGGAGCCTGCCATTGGTGGATGAGTCAGGAATGTAACCAGAGAGTGGCAGTGTTTGAAGGACTGGACTGGCAACTGCGAGGATCAAATAGGGCACACGAATTGTGGGCCTATACAGACCGCATGAGCATATGCAGATGAATGGGGTGTTAGGGCAGTTACAAGAGGGAGTGGTAGGTTCAGCCAGGAGGTGGGTTAAATATGGGACTACTTCTGTGACTGACAGCTACAGGCCTATCTGTAGTGTTTTGATTTTTTGTCCTGCTTGAGTAAAATACAAGAGGGAAGTAACCAGATCACTGACTTATTGTGACTAATCGGCTCCGTTCCTGTCAACACAGATTCAAGGAAAATTATGAACCGGCAATCGTAAATGGAGCAAACTGATTGGTCGAGAGGGTTTCGAAGCCGTGATGATATCAGGCTACATCATCACGGCTTCGTAAAACCTCCGGTCAACAGCCTCCTCACTTACCGCGTAGTGTTCCTCGTCTCCCACACTCCGAGTACTCGCCGCTGTTTAAAAGAAAAAAAAAAACGAACTGCTCCTGGGAGTCGGGAATGACAACGACCAAGCTGCCCAAAACATCCTCCGCATCCTACAGTTCCATTCCTCACAGAAAAGTAACGTTAGGTGGCAGTCGCAGAGCATGTCCATTCGTGTCTACAGGGCAGAATGGCGCGAGTCGCGCCTTGAGCGAGCATCTTTTTTTAAAAAAACAGTAAAGGATCCAAAACTGACCCACGACTTGTTTTTTTTAAACAGTACAGCCGTCCAGCTGACAGTTTCACATTTCCAGATGACTTTCTGGAAGATGTGCATTCTTCCCATTTACATTGCTGCTACTTTCTTGCCACAGATTAGGTTTTGAGAGAGACCTACAGTACACTCCTCCTCCATAACTCGACTTACAACAGTGCCACCTGCTGTTCAGACCTGTCCAGGAACTATTTTATTAAAAGGTACTCCTCCAACACCTCACAAAACACATTTTCAGAACGATTTAAAATACATATTTATTTTTTTTTTACTGCTAAAACTTGTATTCCTGTTCATAATAGCAATAATGCACTCCAGGGTGTGGTATATCGTGGGATATCATCACTTCTCAGGTCGTTGGACGCATTCGGCCTGCGGCCTCATGCCCAACCACCCAAGGCGTGATGATATCCCACGATATACCACACCCTGTCGTTCATTATTGCTTAGTTATAGCACATTGACTGCCCTGGTCAGGTTCACAAAGGACGTGTACCTCGGCATGGAAGATGGGCAGGTTACTGGCACAGTATTAGTGGATCTAACCAAGGCATTCAACCAAGAGAATCATTCTCCGTTTAGGCAGTGCTTATTTACTTACAGTAGGGCCCCTATTAGGCATGCGGTGGCTTTCATTTTTGTTATAGGTTGCTTATATTAAATCGTATTGAAAATGTCTCCCATAGACTTCTGTGGGGTATGCCCTTGCACTTTCCTTGCTCAGACATCCCAGAATGTCTGAGTGGGGATGGGGGGGCGTGACCAGCAGACCGGGTAATGGAAGGGATTTGCTGGTTCTTGGCTCAACCCAGTTTACGATCTCTTCCCTCCTGGACAGGACCGTCTGGAAATTTTTTATTTTGGCTCAAAATGAGCATCATGACACTAAGATACGGGGCTATGAAGCCCAAAATGCAATATGAAATTTACTTTTAACTATTGTATGCCCCTGCTAAAAACAAACCACGAGTCTGCCTGTTGGCGCAATGGTAGGGTTACTGCTGCGGACCCAGTTTGTTGAGGTGGGGGGTTTGATTGGGGGAAGAAGATTGAGCATCCCGTGGGTTGCTTTTCTCCATGGAGGGAGAGCAGAGCAGCATTCTCCACTGCAGTAAACCACTGGGCATACCACAAGTCTGACAACAAACATAGCAACGATGAGGTCAGCTTGGGACAGCTGGTTCTTCCAACATGTAGTGTAGTAAGTACTTGTTAATGGGAAATAATGGAAAGACTGATATGGGGGTAAAAGCACTAGAAAACCTGAAATTCATTTACTCCAAATAATGGTTTTAAATATTTTATTGTGGCAGAGGCCTACTCTTCGGTGTGTGTGTGTGTGTGTGTGTGTCTGTGTGTGTCTGTGTGTGTCTGTGTGTGTTGTCTTTTTAATGCATATCTTATACTAACTGTCTTGCTGTCGGTTTTCACAGCTGTTTGAGGATCCTTTTCTTGGAATGGAGGCACTGCTGAGCCAAATGCAAAGACAAGAACGTGAAGGGTAAGTTAACAGACCAGCCTTTTAACAGGCACTGAACTCCAGGCCCAAGTAAGACACAGTTTCAAAGGGACATTCTCTCCTTTCATTCCAGTTAAGCTTCCTGGAAAACTGCATTACATAGTGAATTGAGGAGGTTCAGAAATGGGACATTTGTTCTCAAGTTGTTCCAACATAAAGACATGCTTCTTGGTCGACAGCAAACTCAAATGAAAACTGACATTTCTTTCCCGAACACTGCATTAGATCGATGTTCTAGTTGTAATAATGTTATTTCAGAAAGAACCATCTTATGTAATGACTACTTTAAAATTATTTTTTCCCGTGTTTGTGTCTGCTTTTACGTTGATTAGAGAAAATGGGTGTTATAGAAAAAAGCTTGTTTAAGCATCTTCTTGGCCTTAGACTGAGGATGCTAAGTAAGAGGTATTTCCCACCCATTTTAGAAACATCTGCACAATATGGGTGGTAAAAACGTTACTTGCCATGTTTTTTTTCTGTTGGCAGAGGAGTCCATGAAGGTGAAGTGCGTCATGCCAGGTGGCACTGGGGACCAGTTGGGAGCTCCTTTTTCTGGACTCCGAGCCTAATCCTGTCTCTGGGCCTGAAGAATTTCAGATGAGCTGGATCAGTAACACATTTAGACTCCCACTGGGAGGATTAAACTCATCCCAGTATAGCGCATACAACACATTTAGACTTCAGTGGGAGGGAGGAATGCACCCCATCATAGTACTGACAAGTTTAGACTCTTATTGGGAGGTGGATCTCATCCTGGCAGTTCGAACTCTGCGACTCTCAAATAGCGGCTGACCGTGGAGGTGAAAGGGAGGCTGTGTCGGCTGCTGCTGCTGTAATGGAGCAAGTTGGTCAGAGTATGGTGGGGTGTGGAGTGGGGGTCCACGGTGATGGGCAGTTGGTGAACTTTCGAGGGTGGGAGGACCACTATACCACCAGGGAGGGATGTCGTACTGCAAAATGGATGATCGGGGGGTGGGGGACCACAGTACCCAGGAAGGACTGTTTTTTACTGACTGATAGATGATTGGGGTGGGGGGACCACTGTGCCACAGGGGAGGGATGTTTTACTGCAGAATTGGCAATCGGGGTGTGGGGAACCACAATACCACCAGGGAGGGATGTTTTACTGCAGAATTGGCAGTTTGGGGGGGTGGAGAGACCACTGTACAACCAGGGAGATATATTTTATTGCAGGATGGGTGCTAAGGAGCTGCTGTGCTGCATGCAGGTGGTCCTATAATGGGCATGCCGATCACTCCTTAGCCTTGTATGCCCAGTGAGCTCATTTGCATACTCGAGTTTTGGGCAGTTTATTTTGGGTGCAATACAGGGCAATATGACTAGACTAAATGATACATTTCAGTAAGGGCCAGTTTTAAAAAGAGGAATGAAAGTCTTTATGCTTTAAGCTCCTAGTTTATGGATATGGACTACCTCGTAATGCATTATTTATTGCATCATGCCTTTTGAATCTTTATCTAAGGTTATATATTGTTTACTTCCTTCCCCTTCCCACCCCCTCACTGTTTTTTGTTTGTCTTGTTATTTTGTTGGTTTTTGTTTCTCTTCCTGTTTCTTCCCTCCCTGGTTTTTGTGTGTCATTTGCAGTGAATAAAATCTATTGTGTAACGGTGACCTCCCACCATGGAGGTCCACCAGTATGACAAAAATGTTTGGAAATGCTTTGAAACATGTATTTTACATAATAATGCCGTAGAAACGTATTTGAATAAGCACTTTGGTTGGGATTGATTGCTGTTTTAGTTTTTGCAAAGGTTTTTACAGCTTATACTGTTTAATCGCTGTTTTAAATGTGGATTTGTAAGTGGCCATTTTTTTAAATGTACACCTGGGAGCACCGGTTTATGCCTTGAGAAAGAGCACGGGGTCCGTGCTCAAAACTGTTTGGCGTTTGTTTGGGAGTAGCTGCTCCATTTTTTTAAACATTAAAATTGGTATTTTGAATCCGACACCTAAACCTTTTGGGTCTTAATTCCAGTGGTGCCTTACCTCAACTCTTTCCTTTTTTTGCAGGGGAAATATAAGAAAGATGTCAGGAAATATTTTTTTCAAAGAAACGGTGATACATAGGTGGTACAAACTGCCATCAATATTTTCTGTGCTAAATTAGTTGGATTCAGACACTGCTGGGGCAGACATATGCAACTGGTAGAGGCAGTATGAGAAGTGGAGGGAGGAAGATGGAGATGGGGAGAGGAAAACAGATGTAGAAGTGGGTAGCCATCTGGGAACTAGCGACCATCGAACAGTATGGTTCACAGTAAACACAGCAACAGAGTCAAGCCATACAAAGGCAAAAGTACTGGACTTCAGGAGGGCTGACTTTGCCAAAATGGGCGAGTGCCTAAGGAATGCACTAGCAAATGGGCAGGAAGGAGGGGTGGAAGAACAATGGGGAATAATAAAAACTCCCATCATAGAGGTAATGAGCCTTTGTGTGAAGCAAATAAAACAAAACGATGTAAGAAACCACTATGGTTCTCAAAGGAGGTGGCAGTGAAGGTTCAAGAGAAAAAGAAAGCATTCAGAAAGTACAAGGAATCACAGAAGGAGCAGGACAGAGAAGTGTATCAGTTAAAGCAAAAGGAAGCTGGGAAGGCAGTCAGAACAGCAAAGGCCCAAACTGAGGAAAAGATAGCCAACTCAGTTAAGAAGGGGGATAAAACCTTTTTTAGGTACATCAGGGAGCGAAGGAAGACTAAGGGAGGGATAGTGAGGCTTAATAAAGGGGGGGGTGGGCAGAGGGTGACTGTGAAAAGGCAGAGATACTAAACAAATATTTTTGCTCAGTATTTACAAACGAAGAGGGGGAGGTACCTAAAACAAACAATAGAAACACTCTGGATACAGAAGTTGATACCAGCCCATTTACAGAAGAAAGGGTCTTGAAATAACTCTTAAAACTGAAGGTGGACAAAGCCATGGGGCCTGATGTGATTCATCCCAGAATTCTAAAAGAACTAAGGGTAGAACTAGTGACACCACTGACTACCCTCTTTAACAAATCATGGGAGGATGGGGTGGTACCTGAGGACTGGAGGAGGGCCGATTGATTCCCCTTCACAAAAGTGGGAGCAGGGCAGAAGCGGGAAACTACAGACCAGTTAGTTTAACCTCAGTGATAGGGAAAATGATGGAATCACTTCTGAAGGAAAGAATTGTCGAGTACCTAGAGGCCAGAGGGGCACAGGACCCAAGGCAGCATGGATTCACAGCGGGAAGGTCATGCCAGACAAATCTAATAGATTTCTTTGACTGGGTGACCAAAGTAGTAGATCAGGGAGGGGCTGTGGACATGGCCTACCTAGACTTTAGCAAGGCATTTGACTCAGTCCCGCACAAAAGATTAATATACAAGTTAGCCAGCCTGGGAGTGGGTCCCAAGATGATAGCCTGGGTAAAGAATTGGCTGGAGAATAGGACACAGAGGGTAATAGTAAATGGAGTCCACTCTGAAGAAAGGGGGGTTACTAGTGGGGTGCCGCAGGGTTCAGTATTAGGACCGGTCCTCTTCAATGTCTTTGTAAGCGACATTGCAGACGGACTGGAAGGAAAAGTATGTCTCTTTGCAGATGACACAAAGATCTGCAACATACTTGATGCACAAGGTGGGGTGGAAAGGATGAGAAGGGACTTGTCAAGGTTAGAGGAATGGTCAAATGTATGGCAGCTTAGATTTAATGCTAAGAGTGCAAGGTAATGCACCTGGAAACAAAACCCAGGGAAGAGTACACATGTGGGGTGAGATATAACAACAAAAAATGGAAAGGGACCTGGGGTAGTCATATCAGATGACTTAAAGGTGGGCAAGCAATGTGAGAGGCAGTAAGGAGGGTTGGGGGATACTGGGATGCATAGGGAGAGGCATCACCAGTAGAAAACAGGAAGTTGTTATCCCTCTGTACAGACAGCTGGTGAGACCCCATCTGAGTACTGTATGCAGTTCTGGAGACCCAATCTCCCAGGACATAGACAGATGGAAGCTGTCCAGAGGAGGCAACTAAAATGGTGCAGGTCTGCACCGGAAGACATATGAGAAGAGACTAAAGGAGCTTAATATGTATAGCTCGAGGAAAGGAGGAGAGGGGGACATGATAGAAACGTCAAGTACCTCTAGGGAATCAACAAAGTCCAAGAAGATAGCATCTTTCAAAAAAGAGGTGTGCAAGAACAAGAGGCACAATTTGAAGATAGAGGGGTGGCTCAGAGGTAATGTAAGGAAATATTTTTTCACAGAGAGGTTGTGGATGCATGGAACGGCCTTCCGGAGGAGGTTGTGGAGTCAAAAACAGTGACTGAATTCAAGCATGCATGGGACAGCCATAAGGAAATTGTAGGGGGTGGGGGTAGAAAGAAGTAGGCTGCTGGTTAACTAGGATCTGCAGCTTATCCATTAGGTAGGGAAATGGGCAGACTGGGTGGGCCAAGCGGTCCTTATCTGCCGTCAAATTCTATGTTTCTATGAAGGACAAGTGACTGGCTGCTAGGGCCAGCTCATCCAACCCTAAGTAGGGCCTTGCAGACTGGATGGCCGCGGAGTCTTTTTGTACCTTTAACTTCTGTGTTTCTATGAACTGTAGGACAGTTAAGAATGGGGAGCAACTGCAACTAGATATCCGTATCACAATATTAAAATTCAGTCTGCTATCAGATCTCTCAAAGGTTGCATAGCCCCATAATTTGACAGCTTTTGTGAGGAGTTTTACAAGTTATCACAAGGTCCTCTAGTGCCTCTGTTCTCCATGTTCTCTGCTGGTCCGAAAATGGAAGGTATGCCTCCTGCATCAGGGGTGTAGCCAGGATTTCAGAATAGGGGGTTTCCACCAAGGAATTCCCATTATTTAGTCCCTGTGTACAAACATGTTTTTGATGAAAATATAAAGTAAGATTGGAGGGGGTTAGGCTTACCAGCTGTCCTGATTTTCACAGGACAGTCCTGATTTGGACGGTTGAGTCCTGCAAAAGAAACATGAAAAATACTACATGTCCTGATAGTATAGTACATAGGAACTTAGGAAAGTGACGGCAGAAAAGGACCTCCAGGCCCACCTATTCTGCCCAATAGCCTAGTATCCCCTAGGCCTGCCCCTGATTTCCCCCCACTCCTTTCAGCAGCTCTCTGTGTCTATCCCATGCCCTCTGGAACCCCCCACTGTATTCTCATCCACCACTTCCCTAGGCAGCCTGTTCCAGCTGCCCACCACCCTTTCAGTAAAGAAGTTCTTTCTGATGTTGCCCCTGAACCTATCCCCCTCTAGTTGGAAATTATGCCCCCTTTTACTGGGACACCTCTTCTATAGGAAGGGGTTCTCAGTAGTCACCTTGTTTATCCCTCTCGGGTACTTGAAGGCCTCTATCATGTCCCCTCTCTCTCTCCTCAACTCCAGAGGGTACATGTCTAGTGCTGCCAGCCACTCCTCATATAGCCGTGACTAAGCCCCTTCACCATCTTGGTTGCCCTCCTCTGTACCCGCTCCACCCTCTCTACATCCTTCTTTTGGTAAGGCCTCCAGAAGGCCTTACCAAAAGCTAAGGCCTCCAGAACTGGACCCCATACTCCAGATGAGGCCTGACCAGCTTGGGTGTACAGGGGAATCGGGACATCCCTCTTCCTACTGGTGATCCATTTCCCAACACAACCCAACACTCTGCTGGCTTTTGCCACCGCCCTGCCCGGCCACCTTCAAGTCCTGAGAGATGATGATGTCCAGGTCCCTCTCCTCCATGGTTACCGCTAGTGGCTTTTCCCCCACTCTGTATTCCATTCTCCCATTCCTTCTGCCCAGGTGCATGACTTTGCATTTTCCCTTACTGAGGGATAATTTCTACTCTTGGCCCAGTCCTTCAACTTTCCTAGGTCCCTCTGCATCCTTCCCACTCCCCTATTGTATGTCCACTACAGATTTTGACATCATCCACAAACAGGCTCACTGTACGCTCCAACCCCTCCGCTATGTCACTTATATAGATGTTGAACAGCAGGGGTCCCAGCACTGACCCCCTGGGGTACGCCGCTCGTGACCGCAGACTCACCCAAGGGGACCCCGATTACTACCACCCTCTGCCTGTCAACCAGTTATGCACCCACTCTATTACCACCTTCCCTAGCCCCAGACATTCCATTTTGTGCACCAGCCCCCTGTGTGGTAGTGTATCGAAGGCCCTCCTGAAATCCAGGTAGGCAATGTCCACCGACTCCCCGATCCACCATCCTCGTGACCCAGTCAAGAAACCCTACCAGATTTGTCTGACAGGATCTGCCCTTGGTCAAGCCATGCTGCCTTGGGTCAAGCAAGCTGCTTGCCTCTAGGTAGTCAGTGATCCTGCCTTTGAGCAGTTTTTCCATGAGCTTACCGATCACCGATGTCGGACTCACTGGCCTGTAGTTGCTCAAGACCTGCCTCCCCCCCTCCCTTATGCAGGAGCAGCACATCCATGAACTTCCAGTCCTTTGGGACAACCCCCGTGAGCAAGGACTCAAATAGGTCAAGGGGGCCACCAGCTCCACTCCCAGCTCTCAACACCCTAGGGTGAATCCCATCCGGCCCCATGACCTTGTCCACCCTCAGGCCCTTTAGCTCTTTCGAAATCTTCTTTTCCTGGAATGGTCCCACTCCTACCCCCCTTTAGTCCACAGCTCCCTCCCCCACCCTCTTCCTTTGGGAATACTGGGCTGAAGTAACTGTTAAGTATTTCCACCTTATCCTGGTCCCCTCTACCTTTTCATCTGTCTCCACCAACAGGCCAGGTATCCCAGTCCCACCCTTCCTCCGCTCACTAATATATCTAAAAAAAAGTCTTGTCCCCTTTCCTTACCCCCTTGGCTATACTGTCCTCTGTTCTTGCTTTCACCCTTCTGACCACCCTCCCGGCTTCCCTCTGCTTATCCTGGTATGCCACATGGTACAGTTCGCTCTGTGTAGTTTTGTGCTGCCTGAATGCTTGCCTCTTAGCTCTGGTGCTGTCCCCCACCTCCCTACTGAACCACAGAGTCCTCCTTCTCCTCCTGCTCTTGCTTACCTTCTTTGAACAGTGTTCTGTGGCCTCCACTATTGCCCCTTTAATCATGACCCCAATATCCTCCACCCACAGTCCTCCATCCCCAAAGCCTGTCGAGTATACTCCCTCATCCTACCAAAATTTGCCTCTCAAAATCCAGCACCCTCACTTTGGTCCGGTGTGCCGAGGCAAGTCTGCATGTCGTGAACCACGCTGTGTTGTGGTCACTATGCCCTAGGCTTTCCCATACCTTTACTTCACCCACCCTGTCCCCATTTGTAAGCACCAGATCCAGCACTGCTCCCTCTCTGGTTGGCTCCTTGATCAATTGGCTCAGGTGGGCTATCTGTAGGGAGTCAACAATCTCCCTACTACTGGATGAGGCCGCAGACAGGGATTGCCGCTCCACATCCGGCAGGTTAAGATCACCCATCAGCAGCACCTCCCCCTTGGCCGTCATCCTTAGAATCTCCTCGGCCATCTGGTTGTCCACTTCTAATGTTTGCCTTGGTGGCCTGTAAACCACCCCTGTGTGCAGCAACTCGCCATTCTCTATGGTCAGTGAGACCCAAAGGGACTCAGTGTCCCCCAACGTGCCCAGTGTTTCAGATGCCTGGATCCCTGCCCTTATGTAGAGCGCTACACTGCTCCTCTCCTATTCCCTCTGTCCTTCCTGAACAACATATTACCTGGGATATTCATGTTCCATTCCTGTCCGTTGTGGAACTAGGTCTCCGTGATTCCCACCAGCTCCAACTCTGCCATAATCGCTGCCAGGTCTGGGACCTTGTTGCCTAGGCTTCTGGCATTCATGCACGTGGCCCTCCAGTAAACGTCTTCCCTAGCCTCCTCCTTCCCTGTCCTAATAGTTACTTGTTTGTGTGGGAAAGCAAATCCAACCCCAGTCGGATTGCTTGCCTTATGTGTGTGGGGGACAGCTGTCCCCCTTGCCGAGTGCACTGTTAGGTGACACTTGCAGCTTCCTCCCCATGTCAGTTTAAATTGTACTGTACACTAAAAAACTACTAAATTTACACTTGAGCACTTCCTTGCCCTGTCTGTTCAAGTGCAGCCTATCCGTGGCATAGAGGCTGTCATCGTGCCATAGAGACTCCACTGGCCCACCACCCTATAGCACTTCTGTACACACCATTTAGAGAGCCAGCTGTTGAACTCCACTATCCTCTGTTGCTTATCTGCGCTAGCTGTAGGGACTGGAAGCACCTCTGAGAATGCCACTGAACAAAAGCTCAGGGTGCTGCATAACAGCAATAGGGTCTCAAACCTCGCTTGCACTTCCATCAGGTTGTGCCTGGCTAGGTCATTCGTTTCCAAGTGGAACACTAGGTATGTTCTCTTATCCTGCTGCTCCTCCCAGGATGGGATGTAGTGAATGATCTCTGTAGCTGTCATCCCTGGGAAGCAACTTACTCACACCTTGCTACCCCTGCCGCCCTCCCCGCCACAGGTGATGCCCCTAACCATGGAGTCCCCTACAAGGATAACCTTGTCCTCAATCTTGCTTGCTCCAACCCCACTACCTTCCTGTAATGCAGCTTCCCCAGCCGGTTTGATCCCATCCTTAACCTTGCCTTCATTGGCTCCGATTCCTGCCTTCCCCTCTGCAGCCTCCCCCTTCCCGCGACCCAGTTTCTTGGTCTCAGGAACCTTCCTTCTAACCACTGGCTCACTCCAACTTGCTCCCTCAGTAGGACCTCCCCGATTGTAGCCATCCCGCCCCTGTGGAGTGGACTCTCTGGTCCCAGCATCTCCCTTGACCACTAGCTCTTCTTGCCCCCTGTCAGCGCCTAGCACCATCTCCTGGACCTGTGTTCTGTCTGTTGCCACTTCCAAACCCCCCCTGCGAGGTTATGCCTTCCCTCCCTAGGGGTGCCTCCCTCTTTGCACCCCCCAGCACCCTGCACTCTCAAACCCCCTGCACCCCCTTCAGGTCGGGATCAATCTGGGGTGCCCCCCTCTCTCCCCCCTCAGCCTCTGGACCTCCTTAGCAGACTTCTACACCCCTCTCCCCAGTGGACATCCCACTGCCTAACCTGCTTGCCCTCTGCAGTAGCCTGGGCATTGCCCTTTTCCAGCCCCCGCATCTCCACCCTTTCCTCCTCGAGCCCAGCTAATGCCTCCTCCTCCTTACCTAAAAGTAGTGGCATGAATCTGTTTTTAAGCTCAATCCATGATTTCTCCCTATCCCCCGAAGGTGCACCCCCCGCTAACTCCAGATCGCACCTCCGCTGGACCATTGCCCCCAACTCTCTGCTAACAGTTGCTTCTTTCTTTGCATCTAGCTCCATCCCTACCAGTGCCCTCCTTCTTTCCACCCCTACCAGGGTGCTCTTTTGCTCCATGTAATCCATTTTCCCTGCCCTTGTTGCTGCACAAGGCTCTGGATCTGGGGGTATCCCCTGGCACCAATTGTCCTGCCGCTCTTCTCCCCCCCCAGGCCCCCATCCCCACCTCCCCGTCTTGAAAACCCTAGTGTCCCCTCCTCCTACTGCCCATGACCCTAGGGCAGCTAAAGACTCAAGCTGACCAGCCCTCTACTCCCCCAGCCCTCTTCCCCCCTCAATCAGGACTGCCTCTGTCCTCCCCCATGCCCGCAAAATACACCCCTAGCCATGATAACTCTCTCTAGATCTTAGCCAACTGGCCACATACCACACAACCCCCATCCTCCAAGCCCGCCTAGTATCATGGCAGACCCACACCCTGTACACCCCACCACCCTACCAAAAATGCCAGCCCTAGTAGCCCGGAGCCCCTGCCTCACCCTTGCCCCCCATCATGTGAAGGCCCCACAGCACTTTTAGTTACAGGCAAAGCACTCTCCTCCCCACCCACCAAACTCACCAACTCTGGCTCAGAGACAGAGCCTATAATTAGCAGAGCATGTACTGTGCATGGGCTAAAATAGATTCCCTATTAAGCATAACTCAGCTCACAACCTCTCTAATAACAAATCACCCTATTAGGCACTGTTGTAAGACACCTCAGAGTCCTCCCCTTTGTCAGTACAATAATCCTGCGTCAGCAGCATCCAATATCCTTAAGAGTCCTCTTCCTTGGTAGTTCAGTAGTTACTTGTCCTTGTAATTACTTCTAGCAGCCAGTGTCCCTCCTCAGAGCTTCAGCCAGCAATAGCCAATATCCCTCAGAGTCCTCTTCCTTGGTAGTTCAGTATTAACTTGTCCTCCCAGTAGTACCCATGTCCCTCCTCAGAGCTTCAGCCACCAACAGCGAAAGTTCCCTTGACCAGCGCTTTGTACTATATGCCAGAATTCCTGTGCAGCCCTTTGCTCTTAAAGCAATTAATCCAGTGCAGCCCTTTGCCCATAAGCCCGAAATCCCCTGCAGCACAACCAGTCCCATGTCCTTTAAGTCCAGCAACCACACCCCTCGAGAATTCCAAAATAAATAAATTCCCCATCCCTTACTGGCTCACCTAGCCCATTTAAAAATGGAGGTAGTGCAGGGCGGGTGGGAGAAAATCCAGCACAGCTCCTCTGTTGTTTAGTGGCTGGGTGCCCTGCTTTTATGCCCAACTGTTGCATTCAAATTTCGCGCCCTAGCGCGATTAGCTCACTCAGACGGGGCCTCCCCAACTCTCGCTGCCGCCGCCGAACTCCCCTCTGCCCGATTGGTTCACCAGCCAGGGGGCCTCCTCCATTCCTCGCTGCCGCCGACACGGCCGAGATGAGCCCCTTCTGCCTCTTGGTGCGACCAAAGCGGTCGCCAAAAATCAAACACAGCTCCTCTGATGTTTAGCGGCTGGGCGCCCTGCTTTTATGCCCAACTGCTGCGTTCAGGATTTTGGGCCCCTGACGCCGATTGGCTCCTCCAGACAGGAGCCTCCCCCGACTCTCGCTGCCACCACCATAGCCGAACTCCCCTCCGCCCGATTTGCTCACCAGCCAGGGAGCCTCCTCTGTTCCTTGCTGCCACCGATATGGCCGAGATGAATGCCAGCAGAATAGGCCTAACGGTCTCTTGAGTCTGCTCGATTTTCAGCACTCGCACTGAGGGCCGATGTTGGTGTCCCCCCCTCCCACTTGGGTTATACTGTCCCCAGTCCCAGATGTTCCACCTGTATTGGGCCTGGTCAGATTTACCCTCCCCCTGTACCTGTCCCATCCCCTCTTAAACCCATCCACAATCTCCACCTCTACCAGCTCCCTGGGCAGTGCATTCCATGGCTCCACCATCCTTTCAGTGAAATAATATCTTCTACTCTCCCCTCTGAGCCTGCCCTCTTCCAGCTTACACCCATGACCTCTTCTTGCCCCACCCTCCTTCCTTTGGAGCACCCTGACTGGGCCTCCTTTATTGATCCCTTTCATGTACTTAAAGACCTCTATCATGTCCCCCCCATCCCTCCTCTCCTCCAGGGTGTACATATCGAGCTCCTTGAGCCTCTCCTCATAGGTCCTCTCCCTCAGGCCCCAGATCATTTTGGTTGCCCTCCTTTGGACCCACTCGAGGAGTGTAATGTCCCTCTTTAAGTGTGGTCTCCAAAACTGTACACAATACTCGAGGTGTGGCTTAACCAAACAGTTGTACAGTGGAAGGATGACTTCCACCTTTCTGGAGGTAATCCCCCTGGCGATGCATCCCAGCATCCTATTTGCCCTTGCCACTGACCTCCTACAGGTCTCTGAGTTATTCATTTTGACATCTACCACTACCCCCAGGTCCCTCTCACCCTCCGTGACTTGAATCATGTCTCCTCCCAGGGTATACCCCTGGCCTGGATTTCTGACTCCCAGGTGCAGAACCTTGTACTTCTCAGCATTGAATTTTAGTTTCCATTTTCCTGACCCTCCAGATCCTCCTGCAAGGCCACCCTCCCTTCCTCCTCATCCACCACTGCACCCAACTTTGAGTCGTCTGCAAGGAGACTCATCTCACTCCTGATCCCCCTCCTGATGTCTGAGATATAGGCGTTGAACAGGAGTGGTCCCAGCACTGACCCCTGAGGAACCCCACTAATAACCCACCTTGGGGATGAGGCTAACCCCCCAACCACCACCTTCTGAGTATGCTCAGAGAGCCAATTTCCTATCCATCTTAACAGCTGTCTCCATACCCCCATTTCCTTCAGCTTAGCCAGCAGGCTACTGTAGGGGTACTGAATCAAATGCCTTGCTAAAGTCCAGAAAGAGGACATCCACTGGCCTACCCTGGTCCAGGGCACTCATCACCCAGTCATAGAACTCAACAAGGTTTGTCTGGCACAATCTTCTTGTGACAAAGCCATGCTGCCTATCGTCCAAGTACCCAGTTTGCTCCAGTAACCCCCCTAGCCTTTCCTTGACAATACCCTCCACCACCTTGCCGACCACCGATGTCAGGCTAACGGGCCTGTAACTTTCCGCCTCTCCTGATTCACCCCCCCTTGTGAATCGGCACGACATGGGCTAACCTCCAGTCTTGGGGCACCCACCCAGTCCTCAGAGAGATGTTGAAAAGCTCCGCTAGAGGGACTGCCAGGACATCCGCCAGTTCCCTCTGCACCCTGGGATGCATCTCATCTGGCCCAGGTGCCTTCTCCGTCCTAAGGGACCCGAGGGCTTCCCTTACTCTCTACTGGGATTTCAGCCTCCACATCCTCCCCCTTTTCACCCTGCACTGCTGGGCCCCCACCTGTCTGTGGTAGCCACTCCCTTTCCCCAGACCCATCAGGGCTCCTGGTTTCTACTGGCCTCACTCTTTGCTCCGGTTGGCCCCTGTTCCCCTCGCAAGACATAGCCCCTCCATCCCCCCCAGTAAAAATTGAGGCAAAGTACTCATTTAGGACTTCTGCCTGTTCCCTCGCCTCCTGTGCCCAACCATCCCCTATCCTTCTCTTTCTGATCTGTCCCCTTACTTTCCTTTTTCCCCTATGTAGCTAAAGAACCCCTTGTCCCCCCTCCGGATCCCACTGGCCAAGGACTGCTCCTTTTTTTGCCTTAGCTGCTCTCACCACCCTGGTGACTCTCTTGGCTGTCCGCTTATATTCCTCCTGATCCCTTTCACTCCTTGAGCACTTGAAGTGCCTATAGGCCGCCTTCTTTTCGCTTACCACCTCCTGTACCCCCCCCCCCCGGGTCCACCAGCAGGGTTTTCTGGCCTTACTGAACTTACACCTTTCCCTTGCGCAGGGTCTGATAACCTCCTGTATTCCCCTCCTAATGATCCTCCACCTGCTGTCAGCATCCATATCTGGCCTTATCCTGTCCAGATGATCTTTAAGGATCCTTCCCATCTCCCTGAAGTCTGCACCCCTAAAGTCGGTTACTACCGTCCTTGTTCAGCTTTCCTCCCCCCAGGTCCAGGAGGAACCAGACTGTGGCGTGATCACTCTCTGCCAATGGGTCCCTCACCTCTAGGCCCCTAATCTGATCACTGTCCGCCAGGACCATGTCCAGTGTCTGGGCCTCCCTAGTTGGCTTACCCACCTGTTGTGTCAGAAATGCATCCTGGAAGACATCCAGAAGCCTCTGCTCTGTGGCCACTGGTGATGTCATAGTCCTCCAATCTGTTCCTGGTATGTTGAGGTTCCCCATTACCACTACCCTTCCCTTTTCCAATCTACAGTGTCCCTAAAGATTTGCCACCAGACTTTCTTCCAGGAACTCCACCAGTGCTGGTAGTCTGTATACCACTCCGACCTTTACTCTCTTACCCCTCTGCATCAGCAAGGTGACCCAAATAGCCTCCATGTTCCCCTCTGCCTCCTCTACCCCTCCAATACCATGCCATTTCTGACTAACAGTGCTACACCACCTCCCCTTCCCTCGCCCCTATCTTTTCTGAACATAGTGTAGCCCTCCAGATTTAGGTCCCACTCATGCCCTTGAGTGGCCCAGGTCTCAGTGCCTGCTGTCACATCTACCTCCCCCTCAGCTAGCATCGCCTGGAGCTCAGGCATTTTATTTCCTAAGCTCCTGGCATTTATCAGAACCACTCTCCGCCCCTTTTCCCTCCTCTCTTCCCCTTGCACTCCCATTTGTCAGCTCCTGCACCCTACCTGATGACCCACTTCCATATCTCCCTAGCCCCTTAGAGGAGTGGAGACCATGTTCCTCATTTATCATACCTGCTGGCACTGCCCCTCTTTTGATCCCTCTCTTTTCACAAGTTTAAACCCCATCTTTTTCTGATGAACCCAGCTAATTTGAGCTGAATGATTTCCTTCCCCTTCAAATTAAGGTGGAGCCTGTCCCTAGCGTACAGCCCCTTATCCTCCCAGGTCTCTCCCAGTCCCCCACCAGGCCATACCCCAATTCCCCACACCACTCCCAAAGCCACTGATTTATCTCCCTAATCTTCATCTTGTTTTCCCCACTAGCCCTTGGCACCGGCAGGATTTTCGGAAAGGAGATCTTACAGCCTATGGAAAGGCATACCCTGGCCAACTCCCGGAACATTGCCTGAATTTCTAGTTCACTATTACCATTTATGTTGTTTGTCCCCAAGTGCACTAGAATGTCCGGTGTCCCCTGCATTCCTTTGCCAGTGAATACAACTCATGCTTGGCCTTGTGCACCATCAGGCCTGGGTGGCATTTGGTTCTGATCAGATAGGTTTTACCTTCCTTCTGCCCCTCCCACTGGATGCCTCTGATCATGGGGTCCCCCAGTAGCAGTACTGTAACTTCCCCCTTGCCTCCCTGTTCACCCCTCGGATTCCCCCTCCTTCCATGCCCCTCCTCATCCCTTCGTCCGGATTCTCCCCTCAACTGGCTCCTCGCACTTCCCACAATCTGGGTGTTGAAGGTAGCCCCTTCACTATTGTCCCTGGTCACCTTCTCTACCTGTGTCCTGGCCTTCTTCATCCCCCTACCCGAGTATCTTTCTCTGTATCTCTTTCCCCACTCCTCACTAATCCATCCGTCCTATTCATTTGCCTACTTGGCTTTCTGCTCGCTATCATCCCATTTATGTCCTGCACCTTCCTGCCTGTTGTGCTCCCCTGTTCCATACTGTCAGCCTCCTCCTTGTTCCCTTGATCCTCCTTTTTCTTCTCCACTCCTACCCCTCTTCCCCCATCCTGTCCGTGACCCCCTCTATTGCACCCTTGCCTCTTGCCCCTTCACCCTTTCTGTCAGTCCCTGCCCCAGCTTCACCAGCAGCAGCATCATCATCATCCTCCTCCTCCTCACGCCCCTCTTCTGCCAATGGGCATAGAAGGTTAAAACAATTTGTGAGCCTTAGCCCATCTCCCAGTGCCCCCCCGTCCCTACTGCCCCTCTTGGTTTCCTTTGGACATCCCCAGACTCTTGCCTGCTGCTGTGGAAATTTCCACCTTTTTGGGCCCCCCTGCCAGGGTCTCCTAGAGACCCTGTGTACCCCTCCCTGCTCTCCTAGTGTGAGCACCTCTCTTCACTCCTCCCCCAGCTTGGGAGGCCCCAGCACCTAGTGCTTCCATGTAGGTAACCGCTTGCCTCCTACCTCTCCAATCCTCCCCTCTCCCCCAGCACGCCCAGCTGCCTTCGGATCCCCTCTACCTCCTTCTTAAGCTGTGCCAGCTGGTAGCACACTGGACATCCCCCAAACTTCCAAGCCCAGTCCAGTATCATGACCGCACCACACCCCATACACCCAACCACCCACCCAAAGATACCTGCTGTAGTGATATGCGGTCCCTTCCCCGTCATCACAGCAGTCTTTTCTAGGCCAAATTACCAACTCACTGACTCTACAGTTTCTCAAGCTACCAGTACCTATACCTAGGTCACCCCCCCCAACCCCTATACAGCATGCAGACTTTTTAACTTGCAACGTTTGAGTGGCTGAACTTTTCCCCACCTGACTATTAACCTTAAGAGTTAGCTTATAGGGGAAGTTTACAACTCCCTAAGTGTCTCCCTCCCAGCCTTTAAACCCAACCCCAAGTGGCTCTTCCGTATTTAAGAAAGGCTAATACATGGGGTGGGTGGGAGAGCTTCCCCATAAAGATTTTAAGGAGTTAAGCCAAATTTAAAACACAACAAACTTACAAAACCTGATGACAAAGATGACCTTAAACTGATAAGAAACACTAGGAACAACTAAAAAAGTACAACACTTAGCTTTAATTTTGATTATTTAGAGAAAACAAGTCTGTTGCATTGGTTGAGGTAACATATTGACCTGCAAAAAAATCATGTTTCAGTAAGAAATGTCCCACTTTGGGCTTCTCAAAAGGTGCTAACCCTAGAGGAGGTCTCTGGGCACCCAGGACCCCGCTCCCAACCCCAGCTACGCCTATGTGCATAGTCAGATGCCTTGATTTCTATCATTCAAAACCAGGAAAAACCTGCAACAATGTGTTTTCTGCAGACCTGTTTTACTTCTTAATGTTGATGCCAAATTGATCTCGAAAATTGTTGGCATAGTTCCCCGTCTCATCCACGCAGACCAAATTGGCTTCATACCCTCTTCTCTAATTAATAACAATATCTGTTGTTTTCTGAACATCATTTCAGGCACTCATGTTAAGAACACCTCTCTCAGTATTGCCTGGATGCAGTGAAAGCATTCAGACATGTTAATCTCATGTCTGTGCTCAGAAAGTTCAACATTGGTGACCAAGTTTGTACATGGCTAAGACCTCTTTACGTGAATGCCACTGTGAGAACTAGAACAAACAGGGCCTGTTTTTCTCAGTTTTTTATTTGCACTCAGCATGGAAAAAGATTCATACTGCTACTGAAAGAAAGAACTGGAAGGGGACAGGATCAGTTGTGTTCCAGGACAGTAGCTGCTGCTTGTTGTTTTCACAGGTTCTTGTGGATTTTACTTGGTAGAAGGTTAGTTCTTTTCTTTCTTACTTCTAAGGGGCTAGCAGGGTATTGTTTTGGGGGCTGATGGAAGTTTGAAAACTGATTTGGTGGCTGTAAGTGGGCTCATTTTGTGGATGTTTCACTGTGTAACAGGCTGCGCTGGTAGAGGCCTATTTCTTCTGATTTAAAACCTATTTGGTGGGATTTGCTTGGGCCTGGTTCTTTGGCTGCTGGGCTTGGAGGGGAGACACAGGGCTGATACACTCTCTCTCGAGTCAGGTGTCTGCCCAATACCATCCTCCCCCACCCCTCCCTCCCCAGACGTCTGCAAATTTATAGGGGAACACCTGCCTTGCAATTGGAGGAAAAGGCTGCAGGTGCAGCTCATGTAGTTCTAGCCACTGGGGTTGGATTTAAAGGCTGGGAGAGAGGAGCTTAGGGAGTTGTTCATTTCCCTAGTAAGTTTAATGTGTTGTACTGCACCTAGTAACAGGGTTACTGGTGTACAGTGGAACTGTCTCTAAGATTAGTGGGTGACCCGATTAGGCAGTAGGGTGTATCTTGGACTAGGGGGGAACCTGGTGGCTCACCCAAAACCTTTTGAAGGGATGGAACCACAGCGTCATTAGGGCGGCATCTTTGGGAGGGTGGTGGGTGCACAGGGTGTGGAGCAGCCATGATACTGGACTGGGCTTAGAAGTTCAGTGGTTGCCCAGTGTGCTACCAGCTGGCACAGCTTAGGGAGGAGGTTGCGGGGATTAGGAGAAAGCTGGGGGAAGGGGGGTGGTATGGTTGGGGAAGGGGCTGGGAATCTCTCACGGGGTTGCACCAAGCACTGGGGGTGGGGGCATAGGGAAAGGAGTGCAGGAGAATACTCAGGGGTCACATAGGGACCCTGGCAGAGGGGGTTCAAAAGGACACTACCAAGGAAGCAGGCAGGTAACTGGGGACCCTCACAAAGGAGGGACGGAGGGACAACATTCTCAGGGAAGTAAGCAGATGGCCAGGGCTGGACAGAAGGAAGCAAGGCGGGGGTGGATCAGACCTTACACTCAATAACCGCCTACCACTCTCTTCTTCTGCTCGGGAGATGAGGGGGGTGATGTAGCCACGACAGGGTGGTTAGAGACGGAAAGGGAGTGGAGGGCAAGAGGCAGGGGCCAGATAGCAGGAAGAACGGGGGGGACCTGGAATGCAGGAAAATGGGGGGAGCAGTGAATCAGAGCAGGAGGGGTAGGGGGAAGAGGGAGGAAAGCGCAAGGAGAAGGACCAGTTTGGAGGAAAGGTAAAGGAGAAGGACCGGAAGTACAAGGAGGATTCAGTAAAGGGAGCTGAGGGTTTAGGCCAGGGGAGCACGACGAGCAAGGAGAAACTAAATGGAGATAGGAAGGAAGGGAGGACGAGCCAGGCTTGTTTAGCAGATGGGGGAGAAGGACCAGTCGCAAGCAGTGAGGGGGGAATTAGCAAGGTACAGAAGGATACTCAGGAGGAGGAGAGGCATAGGATTGGAGGGGAGGAGGTGGCCATGGTAAATAAGGAGGGGGTGGCATGTGGCACCCAGATAGGGGGAGGAACAAGGAGCCGGCTGGGTGGAGGGGCCAGTAGAAAGGATGAGGGACATGGAAGGGGGGGAAATGGAGGAAAAGGGGCGGTCAAAGTGCTCCTGTTGGGGGATTCTATGATCAGGGGTATCAAATGGGATAGGGAGGGAGAAGCCTGGCCAGTTAGAACAAAATGCTTCCCTCGATTAACGGTGCACAGGGCCAAGCACGAGGTATATCAGCTAGCAAAGGATTGTGGGGGTTCCCCAGACTTACTGGTCCACGTGGGTACAAATGACATTGAGGGAAATAGCCAGATAGAGATACAGGCAAGATTCAGGGAGCTTGCCAGGGTCTGTCATGACATAGGATGCACAGTTTCCTTCTCAGAAATCCTGCCGGTGCCAAGGGCTAGTGGGGAACACAAAAGGAAGATTAGGGAGATAAACCAGTGGCTCAGGGAGTGGTGTGAGGCCAGAGGGTATGGGTTGATGGGGGATTGGGGGGAGACCTGGGAGGATAAGGAGCTGTATGCTAGAGATAGACTCCATCTCAATTTAGAGGGGAGTGGAAGCCTTAAGTTAAAAATAGAGGGGTTCATTGGTGAAAAGTGGGGTTTAAACTTGTGAAGGGGGGCGGGATGGGAGAAAAGGCTGTCAAGGGGGTGCCGATAAAGGAGGGACTCTGTCTCCACCCCCCCCCCCGAGGGACCAAGAGGATTGCAGGAAAAGGCCGACTGGCAAAGTGCAGACCAGGGGAAACAGAATCCCATGGGAACACGAGCAGGGAAATGGAACTATAGGGAAAGGGTGGAAGGTAGTCCTCCAAATGCCAGGAGCTTGGGCAATAAAATGCCTGAGCTCCAGGCGATGCTAACTGAGGGAGCAGTGGATGTGGCTGCGGTCACTGAGACTTGGGCCACTGCAGGACATGACTGGGACCTGAACCTGGAGGATACACTATGGTCAGGAAGGACGGGGAGGGAAGGGAGGAGGGGTAGCAATGATAGTCAAAAACTGCATTGGCATAGGGGAGTAGAGGAGGCAGAGGGAACCCGGAGGCGACGGGTCACCTTGATAACAAGGGGGCAAGAGAGTAAAATAGGAGTGGTGTATAGACCCCTGCCCTGGGCGAAGGAGCTGGAGGACAGTCTGGTGGCAGATGTTGGGAGACACTGCAGACTGGGCAGAGGAGCGGTGGTGGTGTTGGGGACTTAAACATGCCAGGAACAGACTGGGAGACTATGACATCCTCTGTGACCAGGGAACAGAGGTTGTTGGATGTCTTTCAAGATCGTTCCTAACTCAGCAGGTGAGGGAACCGACCAGGGGGCTTGGTACTGGATGTGGTCCTGGCAGACAGTGACCAGATTGGGGCCTGGAGAAGGGACCCATTGGCGGAGTGACCATGCCACGGTCTGGTTCTGCCTGGACCTAGGAGGGGTAGAAGGCTGTACAAAGACGGAAGCAAAACCAACTTCAGGGGGCGATTTTAAGGAAATGGGAAGGATCCCAAGGAGCATTTGGATGGGATTGGGTCAGACATGGACGCTGATAGTAGGTGGGAAATCATCAGGAGAGGGGTGCAGGATGCTACCAGCACCTGTGCAAGAGTAAGACGAAAATGCGGTAGGGCCCAAAAACCCTGCTGGTGGACCAGGGAGGTCCAGGAGGTGGTGCAGGGAAAGAAGGCAGCCTATAAGCAATTCAAGTGCTCAAGGAGTGAAAGGGATCGAATGGAGTACGAGCTGATGGCTAGAAGGGCTACTAGGGTGGTGAGGGCGGCTAAGGCAAGGAAGGAGCAGAACCTGGCCAGGGAAATTAGGAGAGGGAACAAGGGGTTCTTTAGATACATTGGGGAAAACCAAGGGTGAAGGGGCAGATTAGCAGGATTAAATCAGGGGGAGATGGGCACAAGACCGGGGAGCAGGCTGAGGTACTAAATGAGTACTTCACCCTCAGTTTTCACCAAGGAAAATGGGGTGCTGCATCATACATGGGAGGAGACAGAGATACTGAGGAGGGGGACCCTTACGGATCGGCGGGTCTGGGAGAGGAGGCATCTCTGGCAGGTGGGGGAGGGCTAAGCAGGGAGAAGAGGTGCAGGAGTGGAAATCACAGCAGAGAGGTGAGGGAGCCCTCAGCTCCCTTAAGATGGAGAAAGCACGGAGCTGGATAAATTACATCCCAGAGTGCTGAGGAACCTTATGGATGTCCTGGCGAAACCCCTGGCGGAGCTTTTCACCATCTCTCTGAGGACAGGTGGGTGCCCCAAGACTGGAAGGTGGCGACATAGTGCCTATCCACAAGGGGGATCAAGGGAGGTGGCAGGGAACTACAGGCCTGTCAGCCTGACCTCGGTGGTGGGCAAGGTGATGGAGGGCATTGTCAAGGAGAGGCTAGGGGGGACCTGGATAAGTCAGGGTGCCTGGACGATAGACAGCATGGATTCATCCTGGGAAATCGTGTCAGACAAACCTGGTGGAGTTCTATGACTGGGTGACTAGTGCCTTGGACCTGGGTAGACCAGTGGATGCCCTCTTTCTAGACTTCAGCAAGGCATTTGACTCTGTTCCTCACGTGGGCCTGTTGGATAAGCTGGGAGAAATGGGGGTGGGGAACCAGATGATCAGATGGATAGGCAATTGGCTCCAGGACCGGACCCAGAGGGTCGTAGTTGGTGGGATAGTCTCATCCCCAAGGAGGGTCATTAGTGGGGTCCCACAGGGATCAGTCTTTGGGCCCCTTCTGTTCAATGCCTATGTCTCTGACATAAGGACAGGAATCAGGAGTGAGATGAGTCTCTTTGTGGATGACTTGAAACTGGGGGCGGTGGTGGATGAGGAGGAGGAGGTGGCCCTACAGGGGTCCTGGAGGCTCTGGAAAGATGGTCTAGAAAGTGGAAGCCGAGGTTCAATGCAGAGAAATGCAAGCACTCCACCTGGGGCCAGAAACCCGGCCAAGTGTACAACTTGGGAATGCTACAAGTCTCGATGGCTGAGAAGGACCTGGGGGTGGTGGATGTCAAGATGAACAACTCTGAGACTTGTAGGAGGCAGCAGCCAAGGCCAACAGGATGCTGGGATGCATTGCTAGGGGATCACCTCAGAAGGAGGAAGTGATACTCCTCTGTATAACTGCTTGGTGAGGCCACACCTTGAGTACTGCATGCAGTTTGGAGGCCACACTTAAAGGGGACATTAACCTCCTGGAGAGGGTCCAGAGGAGGGCAACCAAAATGATTTGGGGGCTTGGGGACAGGACCTATGAGGAGAGGCTCAAGAGCTAAATATGTACACATTGGAAGAGAGAAGGGACTGGGGACATGATAGAGGTCTTCAGGTACATGAAGAGGGTAAATGGGGAGGAACAGTCAGGGTGCTTCAAGGAAGGAGGAGGGGCCACTAGGGGCATGGGTGGAAGCTGGAGGGAAGATTCAGGGAGAAAGGAGGAGGTGCTACTTCACTGAGAGGGTGGTGGAGCCATGGAATGCACTGCCTAGGGGCTGGTGGAGGCAGAGACAGTGGAAGGGTTCAAGAGGGGTGGGACAGGTACAGGGAAGGGTTCTGGAAGCAAAATCCAATGCAGCAAGAATATCCGGAACTGGGAAGGGAGAAGCCAGAGAAGGTGAGGGGGACAGCAAGGTCAGCACCCAGGGTGGGGGCTGACCAAACGAGCAGACACGAAAGACCGTTAGGCCTATTCTGCTGGCACTTTAGTATGTTAGTACTGAAATAACAGGGATTAGGATCAAAGGCATTTACCACCCTATCTCATTTTATGCAGACAATACATGGATCTTCTTAGGTGATACTATACGCTCTTTCCTTCATTTACTGTAAATGTCACACCATCATAGTATGACGCCATCTCCCTGGATTTAAAATCAATGGAAAGAAGTCTGAGCTTCTCCTCTTAAGATGGAAAGTCCCAGCGGAGTCAAAAAAAAAAAAAAATTCCACAGAAATGGTACTGTACTACAACTAATGTCTACTGTCCTTTAATTTTGACTATGTTTGCTGATCTACAAAAAGCACAAAGTTAAAAGGACAGTGAAATAAAAAAGTCACTGTGATTACAGTGGTGTATAATTACAGCTGATTGACAGGGCACTAAAATTGACGGAGGTGAATGCATTGCCATAGATGAAAGAGCACACTTTAAAGGAAGCGAACATATTCTGTTGTACAGTATCTTTATCTCTGAAATAATTGGGAGTCAAGCAGTCAACAGACCTATCACAACTGTTCCACGTGGATTATTCCCCATTCATAAACTATACTGCCATCTTGAACAGACGGGAAGCTGTCCCCTTACAGATGACTACCTTCTCACAATTTCTGTACCTTTTCAAACTCCGCCCAGTGAAACCCCCGTCATTGTTTTGGAAAGTTTTATAACACTCTTTCTCAAACTCCTATGGGCAAACAAAAGACCCAGGTTAAAGTGAACTATTGTAGTTGTGGAGAAAGTACAGGGTGGTCTGGAGGGTCCCAAATCTCAAGTCATATTATCAGGTGAATCATGTTTTACGTGGCTTACTCAAGATTTGGAGTCCCAATCAATCAATCTTTATTTAGCCAGGTGAAACATCACTGAGAAGAACTCATTTACAAGATGGACCTGGGAGTAGTTACAGTGTTAACAACAGGAAAACATAGGGACAAATAAGGTATGCAACATAACAAGATAAACATTTGCAAATGAAAACCAGCACAATATTTGATCTTATACAGGTCAGTTCATACAGTAGAAAACAGCATAACATTTAGATTAGTATACAGGTAGGTTCGAACGGAGTAGATTCATTCAAGAGCAAAGCATTGAAAACAGACAACTAGGTATGTCAAGGTATCTGCCAGGATAGCAAGGTAGACCATGTGGAACAGGTAATAATTAAATTACAACAGAATACATCTAGGGCAAGAGTTTGACTGAAGGAGCTTGTACATGAGAGGAGATGATAGAATGACACAAGCGGAGGAGGAGTGGTTGTAGAGGGCAAGGAAGCAGAGGTGGAGAAGAGGTAGGAGGTTGGCAATATAGTTTTAGGAAACACAGTTACAAATTTCTATGGCAGGCCTGGCAACTAATGTTTTGAAGAAACCCAAGGTAAGTGGAATGGAAATTTGTAGAGTTTTTTGTAACTTGTTCCACAGAGAGCGAAGGTAATAGCTTAAGGAAGATTTGCCGAACCGGGTTTTAACTTTAGGAATAACTAGGGAGCTATAGGAGGAGCTTCTTAGTGCATAGATACCAGGAGAGCAAATAGGAAGGCAGTCAGAAATGTATGGGGGCAGTTTCTTAATAATAGCACAGTATGTCCAATTTGCTGCATTTCTGTAGCGTCTTAGGCTGAGGGAGGTCCAGCCAGCTAGAGCATATAAGGAACAGTGATGAACAGCATAGGGTGCTCCAGAAATGAATCTTAGGGCACGATGATATAGATGATATAGGATGTCAAGTTTTTTTAAAGCTGTGTTAGTCTCTTGTCCGTAAAGAATATCCCCACAGTCAAGTAGAGGGAGGGAGGAAGGTTGACTGTATGATACTAGTTCTCGCTTCCAACGTTAACAAATGCTTAATGCGGAAGAATATGCCAAGTCTCTTTGAGTTTTTTGGTTAGTTCTTCCATATGTGCAGAAAAGGTCAATTTGTGGTCGATTCACATCCCCAGGTATTTGAATTTGTTTACGAATTTAAGGGGTTCGTTGAGGAGAGTGGTAATCAGAGTTTGCGCACCCAACAAGGTAATGGAGGAGGTCTTGGAAAAAGGTGAGAAGAGCATAGCCTTTGTTTTTTTAGCATTAAAGGGACACTGTCAACCCCCTTAGGTCTCAAGGTGTCCCTAGTTTAAAAAACATATTTTATGATTGCTAGCATTCTGTAAAGATTGCTGATGTAGCTGGTAGTTTGATTCTGAGTCTTATTTTCTTTAAAAAAGTAAAAAACAGTCTGCCCAACATACTGGTGTTATCACACCAAAACACGTTTGTTTACATTCCTTAATCAGCTCCAAATGCATCTTTCCTGGACTTGGGAACACCCACAAAACAGGCTAGCCCCTCAAGCTGCAGTAGGAGTTCAGGAGGCTACTGCCTTATGAGTGACTGTACTGTTTGAGTGTGTTTCTAATGCTCAGGAAGTATGCAGTAAGAACAGAACCGGGATTGTAAACAAAAACAAGGTTGTTTATAAATATACATTGCCATGCATTTCAGTTCTACTAAGCAAGGAGACAGACAAAACAAAAAGCAACATCAGTGAAGTTTACAGAGGGTAAGCAATCATAAAATGTAGGATTTCAGCTAGAAACAATATGATAAAAAACAGGTTGACAGCGTCCCTTCAAGGAGTAGTTTTAGTTGCAGTAGGTTTTTCTGAAGGTGGTTGAACTTAACTTGGAGGTCAGAACATGTTTTGTCAGTAGAAGGTCTGGAACTGTATAAGATGGTATCGTCGACGATTAGATGAATATCAGCTAATTGGATGCCAACGTGGATGTTGTTGATATAAACTGCGAAAAGGATGGGGCCCAGGTTAGAGCCTTGAGGTACACCTCTTGATAGGGTTTTCGGGGGGGGGAAGTTTCCTTCAGCTTTGACCTGCTGTGAACGGCCAGTAAGGTAGCTGTCAAACCATTTGAGAGAGGCATAGTCAAGGCCAATGTTGAGGAGGATGTCCTGGAGAAGAGCATGGTCCATCATGTTGAATGCCTTGCTTAAATCCAAGAACACAGCCGGCCCGTCGGCACAGCGGTTGGATTTCCGCTTGCAGCGCCGGCGACCGGGTTGAGGCGGACCGGGTGCGTCAGAGAGACGACCAGGGGAGTAGGATTGGCGTCCGCTGGGCAGCTCTCCTACTCCGGGGAGGTGTGGGTTGCACCTGCACGCTAGAGACTTTCCTGCATGGAGGCCGGAGTACTCGTGAGCTGCAGGCTAGACGTAGAGAAGGAGGCGGATGCTGACGCCATTGTACGTCCCCGCCTCCTCTGGGAGAAAAAAGGAGGAAAAAGATGGCAGGGCAGGACCACCGATAGATGAAGCCCTCCCTGGAGAGCCTCGCATTACCACCGTCGCTGCAGGACCCCAACCAGTTACAGTTCCGGGGTCACGAAGGTGGCCCGCGGCCCCACCCTCCAGGGGGCAAGCCGGGGGTGACCGAGGGTCCTCAGCAGCAATTGGCGGTGGTGGAGGTCTCCGTGGGCCGTGACCAGGGCGGGAAGTGTACCGGTGGTCCTGCCAGGGGGAAAAAGCATAATAAATAAAAAAAATTAAAAAAATCCAAGAACACAGCACCCACGTAGAGTTTGTTGTCCAAGGCGTTCAACCAGTCGTTAGTAACTTTTGCAAGTGCAGAGACCGTGCTATGTTGAGGTCTAAAGCCTGACTGTATAGGGGTAAGCAGGTTGTGAGAGTCTAGATGGTCTCTGATCTGTTGATTAACTAACTTTTCCAGCATTTTGGACAAGATGGGAAGCAGAGAGATAAGCCTGTAATTATTCAGGTCAGCAGGTTCCCCTGATTTAAACAGGGGGGGATGACATGGACAGTTTTCCAGATCATGTGAAGGGTGCTCTGCATAAGATGCGAGTTACGGGGACAGCTAGGATATGGAGCTAATTTTTAGAAAGTATTGGTCTATGAAGTCAGTGCCGACAATTTTTCTGGAATCTAATTTAATAAGCAAGACTTCTACCTGCTTCAGAGAGATTGGGCTGAGGGTGGGGTTGGGGGTACAGCCATAGTAGGGGCAGAGTGGGTCTTGCCCTGTCCACATAGCTGGTTTCGCAGAGTGTTGGCAGGGGAAGAGTCGAAGGCCAGGCCTGCTGTGGCAAAGTGGTGGTTTAACAAATTCAGGATATCATGTTTATCTGTGTATGTGTCATTGTTAGTAGTAATTTTTGAAGGGAGGGAGTTTGAAGCCCTACGACCCTCAGCCTCTTTAAAAGTCTTCCAAAATGTGGAGGAGCAATGAGTGAACGCGTCTAATTTGTTATAGTAACTGGACTTTGCAGCCCTCGTGAGCATTGTGCACTGATTTCTGGCTGCTCTGAAGGCAGTCCAGTCGGCAGGAAGCTTAGTCTTCCGTGCATTTTTCCACAGGGCAGCCCTATGTAGAAGAGCCAACTTAAGGCTGGTTGAGAGCCATGGGCAGGAGATTTTCTTTGTTTGAATTTTCACAAGTGGAGCGTGCCAGTTGATTGTGTCCATGAGAATCTTATGAAATACATCATGGGCTTCATTAACAGATGGGGCAAGATCGAAGTCTTGCCGATTTGCATATTGCAGGTCAGTAAGGAAGGCAAAAATGTCAAAGTTCCGGTGGCACCTTATGAAGATGTATTTGGAGAATGAGATAGATTTTGGTTAGGACCTTATGCATGCAATAATGCAGTGATCACTGAGATCACTAAAGAAAACACCCACATGGGAGAACAGCTGTGGTTTGTTTACTAGTATGATATCAAGCAGTGTGCTGTTGGCGGGGTTGTTTGTGTTTGGCTGGGTAGGTTCCATAATAAGTTGGTGGAGCCTGAAAGCATTACACAAGTCCTTAAGAGGTTTTGAGCAGGAGGAGAACCAATCAAGGTTTAGGTCGCGCACGACTATGACCTCGGGGGGGATAACGTGTCAAGGTGCTCAGATGATGTGGGACCTTTAGGCCAGCTGATGGGGGCCTGTAGCACCCTATTACATCAAATGATTGGAAAGGGGAGAGTTGTATCTTGATGGAAAGGCTCTCAAATTCCTTAGGCTCGGAGGTGGAGTTAATAATAGAAGCAGTGTACCTATCCTGTAGGTAGGTAGGTAGATAGCAACTCCGTCCCCTCTGGCCTGTCTGTCTGTTCTGTAGAAGGGAAATTTATTTCGGTATCCTGAGTGGAAGGTTTAAGCCAGTACTTGGTAATAACAAGTACAAGGAGTGGTTCAGCCACGTTTGGATCAAATTCATTTTTTTTTTTTTTTTGTGAGGCTACGGAAATTAACATGGAGGAGTCTCAACCCCTTTAGATTTGCCATTACTGAAGGGGCAGAAATGAGGGACGGGGGGACCAGGGTTAAACTCAATATCTCCCGATCAAAGTAAAAGGATCAGTAAGATCTTTTCAATAGCATTCAGTAATGATTTCAACAGTCTAACCTGCCCCTTCTTGTGAATGCGGGAAGAGAGAGTCGAGAACTCAGCAGGTTGAGGTCTTAGGCATCCCAAGGAGAGGGAATGCTGTACAAAGAATGCAGGTGGCAGTGGTGGAAAATGGTCAGAAAATAGAACTGTGCCATACGTATAGTTGCAGGCCAGATTAAGGTAGAGGGGCAGATAGTCTTGTGCTCCCTTGATTCGGGCGAGTTTCCTAGCTCCCTGAAGGAGGCAGTGGTGACACCCCCTCTTGAAGAAAGCTTCTCTGGACTCAGACTATCTGGCAAACTACAGACCTATCTCTAACCTCCCCTTTATGGGGAAGGTAATTGAGAAAGTAGTGGCTGTACAGCTGGAGAACCATTTGACCATCTATAGCATCTACAAACCTCTCCAATCTGGTTTTCGAAAGAGGCATAGTACAGAGACTGCGCTGGTTCGGGTGCTCAATGATCTCCTGATGGCGAGAGATCGAAAAAAACGGTCCATCTTGGTGCTTCTTGATCTCTCAGCTTTTCACACCGTGGATCATGGGGTACTGCTAGAGCGCTTGAGGTTCATCTGTGGCCTGACAGGCTCAGTCCTCAGATGGTTTAGGTCTTTCCTCACTAGCAGAACTCAGAGGGTGGTGTCGGGGATTTATTCCTCCGACCTGCTGTCTCTGTCATGTGGGGTTTCTCAGGGCTCTGTGCTGTCTCCCATGTTATTCGAGGTGTATATGCTGCCCCTCGGAGACATTTGTAAGACGGTATGGGCTGAGGTTTCACTGCTATGCTGATGATACCCAGCTCTACCTGTCTTTTGCACCTGACCAGGATGAAGCACTCTTGGTTTTTAATAACTGCTTCGCTGAAATACTGGATTGGATGAATTCCAGCTGGCTGAGGTTGAACCCAGGGAAGACTGAGGTGATGGTTGTGGACACAGGACGCCGGATGGGGGGGTCGAGGGCTGGTCACCTCTTGGGGCTTTTCCTGGGGGTTCCCAGCTCCCGACCCCTGAATGGGTGCAGGACCTAGGGGTGATACTTGACGACGGACAGACACTACGATCTCAGGTGTCGACTGTTAAGTCATCCTTTTACCATATGAGGAACATTGCTAGGATCAAGCATCTCGTTCCGTCCGGTGATCTTCCCACACTGATCCACGCCTTTGTGACCTCGCGCCTTGATTATTGCAACTCCCCTTACTTTAGGCTTCCGGGGGTTGATATCCACCGCCTGCAGCTGGTGCAGAACGCTGCAACCTGGTTGTTGACAAGGACTCCTCAGACTTCCAGTATTACACCGGTGCTGCACGCACTGCACTGGCTGCCAGTTCAGTGGCGGATCACCTTCAAAGTTGGATTACTGACATATAAAGCCCTATGTGGACTTGGCCCTGACTACCTGAAAGAGCTTCTGTCCCTTTAGCGCCCCGAGCGATTGCTCCGTTCAGCAGATGGGTTGCTAGAGATTCCAAGGGTAGCTTTAAAATCTTCAGGGGCCCGTACATTCGTGTATGCGGCCCCAGCCCTTTGGAATTCTCTACCCCGTCTGATTCGGGAGTGCGCGACCCTGGGCTGTTTAAGCAGGCATTGAATTTTTCTTTTTTTTTCATTCTTTTTTTTTTTAACTTTCTGTTTATTGCTTTTCATATAGTAAAACAATACAGTAGTCATACTCATGTAAGAGCTTCACATATACAGTAATAAACCTGGTTGGAGTAACATACATATGATCTTACAATCTTTTATATTAGAGGTGGGGGTATAACCGAAAGCTGGGCTACCCAGGCCCATAGTCCATTCAGTCCCAGAATATGCCAGCTGCTTCATTGGCTAAGGAAGTGTCCGTAGGAAAATATCAAGGAAGAAATGAAACTGCACTAATCTAGTAGTGCTGTAAACCTTATAACGTTATTTGTTAACAAGGAAAGTGAAACCCCACACTCACCCACCCTGCTCCAACTTTAAATGTAAGTGTAGCAATAGGCACATTAGTATTGTTTAAACATCGGCAGTTATATATTCCCTTTAATCAACATAGTCAGAGAGTATCGGACTAGAGGGCAATATTCTAAGACAACATAAGGATTAATGATTTCAACAAAAACTTTTGCCTTCTTATTAAGGTCAAAATCTTGACAATATACCCGGAGGGTAAACTTGATTAATTTAAGTTTAATGCAGTTAAGTCAAGTACTAAGAAGTTTACTCAGCTCTGGTCCAAATCCGATTCCTCCATCAATAACTCTTGGTGTGGTGGTTTTTGGAATTCCGATTCAGTCTTTTCAATCCATCTGCCAGCATCTTTAGCGTTGTGAAACTGCCAGCTTTTCCCTCCATAGGTTATGCGTAGACGTGCTGGTAAGAGAAAGGAATGCACTATTCCCAGTGTGCGCAGCTTCTGCCTAATGGGATCAAACTGCTTACGTTTAGCTCTGGTTTGATATGAAAGATCTGGGAAGAACTTTACTTCCTTGCCCTGGCATTCAATCGGGTAAACTGCTCTTGCTGCACTAATAATTGCATATCTCACATCCAAGCCAGTAGTTTTCAGCAGAATTGTCCTTGGTTGGTTCGTCTCTGTAGGTCGCGCTCTAAAGTTAATCCTATATGCCATCCGCAAATCCATCCATTCAAATTCCTCAGGCAGTTCCAATTTCTCCGCTAGCCAACATCTTAAATAACTGAGGAGCTGTGTTCCTTCTTCTCCTCCGGAAATCAACAAGACTTAATGTTCCCTGCTCTAAGGTGTTTTCCACCGCCAAGCCGCCCCGTAGTTGCAGGTTTTCTTTGTCAGCAAAGCTACCGCTGTTTGGTGCTAGTGACCTTTTATCTGCATCTGTGGCTATATCTTTTACTGCCACCAGCTGTTTCTTGCTTCCAGTTTAGCCAGAGAACGTTCTATTTTGGCGTCCATTGCCCTTACAGAGTCTAATATCTTCTGCCACGGAGGTTCTGGAGAAGTACTGGCTTCTGTAGGCCTCGTAGAAGCTACCCGGCGTTGTTCGCTTCAGCTCGGGATGTTGCAGGCCTCTGAGACGTCGAGGCTTGTTGCATTTGAACATTTTTACGATCCATAGCAGGTTTGGTATCTTTCTGCTGGTAGTCGATTGAAAAACCAGAATTTCGCCACCAAAATCGGATTCAGTGCCTTTACTCTGAAAATTTTAACTTAGTAGGACCTACAGGTGTGGAGCAGTAGGGGAATGCTGCCTGCCAGGAAGTCGGCCCTCTGGCGCCCCCCTAAGCAGGCATTGAAGATTTATTTCTGGAGCAAGGCATACTATGACTAATAAGGTAACTTCTGGATTTTATTATGTATTTATTATTGCTGTTTTTATTTGTTATTTTATATTTTGTAATGCGCCTTGATATTTGAAAGGCGCAAAATAAATAACATAGAAACATAGACTTTGACGGCAGATAAGGACCACTAGGCCCATCTAGTCTGCCCATTTCCCTACTTACAGGATAGGCCGCAGATCCTAGTTGACCAACAGCCTATATCTTCCTGCCCCCCCCACAAGAATTGCCTTATGTCTGTCCCATGCATTCTTGAATTCTCCCACAGTTTTAGACCCCACAACTTCCTCAGGAAGGCTGTTCCATGCATCCACTACCCTCTCTGTGAAATAATACTTCCTCACATTGCCCCTGAACCGCCCTCCTTCTATCTTTAAATTGTGTCCCCTTGTTCTTGCAAGTCTCTTTTTCTGAAAGATGCTACCCTCTTGGACTTTGTTGATTTCCTTGAGGTACTTGAAAGTTTCTATTATGTCCCCCCTCTCCCTTCTTTCCTCAAGGGTATACATATTAAGCTTCTTTAGTCTGTCCTCATACGGCTTCTCTTGCAGACCCTGCACCATTTTAGTTGCCCTCCACTGGACTGCCTCTATCCTGTCTATGTCCTTGCGGAGATGGGGTCTCCAGAACTGGACGCAGTACTCCAGATGGGGTCTCACCAACTGTCTGTACAGAGGGATAACAACTTCCTGTTTTCTGCTGCTGATGCCTCTCCCTATACATCCCAGTATACCCCCAGCCCTCCCTACTGCCTTCTCATATTGCTTGCTAACCTTAAGGTCATCTGATATGATTACCCCCAGGTTCCGTTCCTGTTTTGTTGTTGTTACTACCACCCCACCCATTGTGTATTCTTCCCCTGGGTTCTTGTTTCCCAGGTGCATTATTTTGCACTTTTTTGCATTGAATCCTAGCTGCCATACGTCTGACCATTACTCCAACCTTGCCAAGTCCCTTTTCATCCTTTCCATGCTTCCTTGTGTATCAACCCTGTTGCAGATCTTTGTGTCATCTGCAAAAAGGCATACTTTTCCTTCCAGTCCCTCTCCAATGTCACTGATGAAGACATTAAAAAGGACTGGACCTAATACTGAACCCTCGGTGACCCACTAGTAACTGCCCTTTTTCAGAGTGGACTCCATTTACAATTACCTTCTGTGTCCTGTTGTCCAGCCAGTGTTTTACCCAGGCTACCACCCTGGGACCCTCCTAGGCTGGTTAATTTGATTAATAATCTTTGTGTGGGACTGTGTCAAATGCCTTGCTAAAGTCTAGGTAGGCCATGTCCACAGCCCCTCCTGGTCTACTACTTTGGTCACCCAGTCAAAGAAATCTATTAGATTCGTCTGACATGACCTTCCCGCTGTGAACCCATGCTGCCTTGGATCCTGTGCTCCACTGACCTCTAGGTACTCCACTATTCTTTCCTTCAGAAATGACTCCATCACTTTCCCTGCCACAGAGGTCAGACTGACAGGTCTGTAGTTTCCTGCCTCTGTCTTGGTCCCATTTTTGTGAAGGGGAATCGCATCTGCCTTCCTCCAGTCCTCGGGTACCACACCATCCTCCCATGATTTATTAAAAAGAGTAGCCAGTGGTTTCACTAGTTTCTTCCTTAATTCTTTTAGAATTCTGGGGTGAATTCCATCAGGACCCATTGCTTTGTCCACCTTCAGTTTAGGAGTTCTTGCAGAACCCTTTCTTCTGTGAAAGGACTGGGATCAACCCCTATCAAGAGTGCTTCTGTTAATTGGATTAGGCACTTCCCCTCCTCTTTTGAATACTGAGCAGAAATATTCGCTCAGTATTCCTGCTTTTCACTGTCCCCTCTGCCCACCCACCATTCATTCTATTCAGCCTCACTATCCCTCCCTTTGTCTTTCTACGCCTGATGTACCTATGAAAGGTTTTATCCCCTTCTTAACTGAGTTGGCTATCTTTTCCTCAGTTTGGGCCTTTGCTATTCTGACTTCCTCCTGCTTCTTTCTGCCTTAACTGGTACAGCTCTCTGTCCTGCTCCTTCTGTGTTTCCTTATACTTCCGGAATGCTATCTTTTTCTTCCTGACTTTCACAGCCACCTCTCTTGAGAACCATAGTGGCTTTTTCTTTCATTTTGATTTGTTTATTTGCTTCACACAAAGGCTTGTTGCCTCTGTGATGGCAGTTTTGATAATTCCCCATTGTTGCTCCACACCTCCTTCTAGCCTGTTTGCTAGTGCTTTTCTGAGGCACTCTCCCACCTTGCCAAAGTCAACCCTCCTAAAGTCCAGTACCCTCACTTTTGTATGGCTTGACTCTGTAGCTGAGTTTAACGTGAACCACACTGTTTGATGGTCACTTGTCCCCAGATGGCAACCCACTTCTAGATCTGAGATCCTCTCACTGCCCCCGTTTGAGAGTCACGAGGTCTAAGATTGCTCCCTCACAGTGGGTTCTGAAACTAGCTGTCTAATGCCTGCCACCTGTAGGGCGTCAAGAATGGCCCTGCTCTTGGATGTGGCTGCAGCAAATGTGCTCCAGTTAACATCTGGCATATTCAGGTCTCCCATCAACAGTATCTCCCTTTCTCTGCCATTCTAAGAATGCCTTCCATCATATCCTTGTCCATTCCTTCCCCTGACATGGGGGTCTGTACAAACCCCTGTGCGGACTGTGGTGCCTTTCCAGTCTCCAAGGTGACCCACAGTGCCTCCTCTCCTCCCTGTTTACTCTTTTGTTCAGTTGCTTTTATCCCTTCCTTTACATAGAGAGCTACTCCTCCCCTCTTCTCCCCTGCCTGTCTCTCCTGTAGTTATGTACCCTGGTATGTTAACATCCCAGTCATGGTTCTCTGTGTACCATGTTTCTGTGATCTACGATATCCAGGCATCCCTCTTCCATTAAGGCCACCAGCTCAGGGAGCTTGTTGCCCAGACTACGGGCATTGGTACTCATTACCCTCCACTTCCTGATGGCCTTACCCCCTTTTTCCCCATCCCTGTCCTTCTTGCCTTTGTCACTTTCTCCATTTACCCCTGCCCTTCTCACTATTGACACCTCCATGTTGGTGTTTGCCACACTTACTACCGTGATTGTTTGGGGGGGGGGGCTAGGATTTTCCTGCTCCTTTCCAGTGCCTCCCCCCTTGGCTAGTTTAAAAGCTTGCCAATGAAGCATTTAAACCTATCACCTAGGATCCTGGTTCCCCTCCCGGACAGATGCAGCCCATCATGCCAGTATAGGCTAATGATTATTATTATTATTATTATTATTATTATTAATGTGACACCAGTTATTGTCTGATTTAGGAGTTTACTTGAGGTTGGTGCTACAGTTGAAAATTAAGAGGGACAGGCCAGCTAGGTGGCAGAGGAGGAGGATGGTACACTTCATTATAGTGCTGAAGGACCTTACACAGAAGGTCTGTGTGAATCAGAAGAGTCTAGGAGCTGTGGAGTTCAGCCAAATGTATATACCAGTCGGAGGGCCCCTGACAGCCTAATATGCCCACCAGTTGTGAGACCCCTAACAAATGGAGGGTGGGGAGAAGGTGAATTTAATGAAGGAGGGAGGTGGAGGAGGGCCGAAAAATCCCACTGAAGTAAGTGCAGCTAAAATTACTGATGGAAAAAGAAACGGCCATACAGAGCCAAGAATTTCAGTCCTAGAGGTCTATAGAGATGGATTCTGTGCGGAGCTTGGATTACATGCAGCCAGTAGTAGCTGCCTTAGGATGCTCCGTGGCCGATCGGAAGGGCACAGTTCAGTTCAATGGAAAGCCATACCTTGTCCTTGGTGCTGGCTGCTCGAGGAGCTGGGAGGGCTGGAGGTGTGGCCGGTGTGTGGCCCTGGCCTCTGTCTGTTGCCGAGGAGGCACGTCGGAGTCCAATTCATGGCAGTGCCTGGGGAAAGGAGAAAAAGAGCAGGCTTATGAGAGGTTTCAGAACAAAAGCGGGTAAATCGGGGGGTTGGGGGTAGGGCAGAAAGCAGTAGGTAGGTATTATTTCGAGCTAAATAGCAGATCTTTAGTGGGAATTGTAGGGCGGGGGTGAAAATAAGAACAAAGAACAGAAGTTAAGTTCAGACAGAGGGGAGAGGGGCGCTTAGAAGAGGCACCAGCAGCAGTTGCTCAAGTTTCAACTTTCAGGTGCCAAAAATAACTGCCGTAGTGCCAGCAGGGAAGCTGGGGGATTAGTACAGAAGGAGAAAGGGGAAAGATACTGTAGGTCTAAGTCATGGAAGGCAAGGTAACATTAAGTACAGAGCACAAAGACAGAGAAGACTGTAATCACTTATTAGGATTCTTAACAGTGCCATCAGTAAATACCCCTACACTTGCTAGCTACCATACTCTGACTCTACATATAAAAAAAAAACCAAAAAACACCAAGAGTAAAGAAAAGGCTGTTTCAAGATTAATACAGTACAAGCCGAATGGTACAGAAGGGGCATATTGTAAATCATTTCTGCTATTACACTGTGCCCTTTGTGGGCATTTCTGCCCAAACAATTGATTCCTTTGAGAATCCCTGGACGAGGCACACTCATTCTAGCTTGTGATATTTATGTAAATTGAAGTTTATACCACAGTCCATTTCTCATTTTACACCAGAAAGGTTTGCCCCAAAATTTCAGCTGGATTGCCTTAATCCTGGTTTGTTTTTTTGAGATGGAAACAGAATGGCCTACTTTGGCTTTGTCAGCTCTTGGATGGATATATAAAAACTTTGAGATACTGAAACAGAACTTTATTCTAAAGACTTTTAGGCCCTGGACACACTGCAGAACTGTTTTTGAAAACCATTTTTAAAACCAGTTTAGCTAAACCATTTTAGTGCAGTCACACTACTCAGTAATTTTTTTTTCACTTTATCATTTTATTGAAATTTGAGTATATAAAAAAAGCACACGTCTTATACAATAGAAAAATATCCTCCATATAAGATATAAAATATCACATAAACACAGTATTTAGGGTAAACATATGGAGAGTAACCATTTTTGATAAAATTTTAGTGTGGCCACACTGCTAGTGTTAAGCCTGTTCTCCTTGTAATTATTTTGTGTCAAGTCCAACGCACAGAACCGTGCTTGCCTGGATACACTGCAGCTAGAACTGTTTTAGTTAAACCATTATAGCTTAAACCGTTTTTACTCCTGGAAAGGCCTGTGAGTAAAACCATGCTAGCTCCAAAACATTTTTAAAAATGGTTTTAAGACTAGGTATCTAGCAGGGTTTAAAACCACTTTTGTTAAAACGTTTTAAGGGGCTTGTAGTCTGTCTGCAAACGGTGCTAGGGGGATTCAAACCTTTTTAAGACACTTAAACTGTTTTAAGTTCCCCAGTGTGTTCAGGGCCTTACAGGTATCTTTCTTCATTTATAATGTGTAGCATGCAGTGGGAATTATAGAACTCTGGGGAAATGCTGATTCTGCGGTACCTAGCTACTGTTATACTTAAACGGCTCATAAGAATACAAATCTCAGAACTACTGCAAAGTAGCTCACCGATGGTGTATCCATCACTGGAAGATATCGGACTCAAATAGAACCATGAACTGGTCTCCTCTATCATGGAGGAGGAATGGAAACTAACCTGAAAAATGTTCAAAGTCACTACAGTCACTCCAGCCGGGGTGGGGGGAGACGGCATCGCTGGAAGATGTCAGAGTATTTCGCACTGTATCATAGAACATTATAAGTCCTCCTACATGGATCTTTGTTGGTGTAGCTGTGGTGCACACAGATTTCTACACACTTTTGGGACTTGCCCAGTTCTGCTCCTGTTCTGGACAGTGATTTTGAAAGGCATAGAATCTGTTCTCCACACAATGCAGTAGTTACTTGGGCATCCACTACCATAATACTGGGCTTTGCCCACCCCCGACAATTCCTGGGACCACTAGTTGTACAGTATCCATTCGTGTCCCAGCAAGTGAGCGGAACAGTGAAGGAGTGGAACAGGTGGCTGGCGTCTTAGGCTTTGGCAGGCATAAGCAGAAGGAAGCTGGGTTCTCACCCCAGGTATTATTCTATATTCCTAACTCTATGCAGTCTGCCCTTTAAGTAGAACTGCCCGGAGGAGAATGCTATGCAAATGATAGAATCTGTCATTGGCTCGTGCCACTATTCATACAGCTGCCCTTATCAGCTGCAATGTTCCATTAACGTATCGGATTTCTCTCTCCACCTGACAAGTCAAGATGCCTTGGAGACTTTCCCACTCGGTCGTTCCTGAAGTGTTTTTTTTTTCGCTGCATATAAGTATTATTTAAAATTTTCTTACTGCAGCCTTTATCTTTGTTTTTCGGTTTTATTTAACCATAGTTGAGTTAGTATTTAGTTAGTTTTCCCGGTTCCTCACGGTTCAGGATTACCGCTGAGGAACCAAGCTTTTAGTTAGATTAATTATTTTTTGACCAGAGTTTTTTATTTTATTCTGGTTCAGTATACTTTATTTTAATACCTACATTTTTTAAATTTATTACTTCTTTGAACTGCTAACCCAGTTCTTTTTGTCCCAGTTCCTGGTTCTGATCAGAACCTTCATTGGTTCATTAACTGACCGTAAGAAGAAAAAAAAAAAAAAAAAGCTTAATCTGCTTTGCAGTTGCCAGTTCTTTGCCATTTTAAAAATGACAGAAAAACCTAAAAAGAAGACCCGGTCCCCAGGGTTTAAGAATTTCCTTAAATGTGGTGATGTATTTGCTAAGGCAGACAAACATGATCTTTGTATGATCTGTTTTGGCCATGAACGTTTCTCAGCTGACTGTGAAATCTGCAAACCTTTTCTTCAAAAAACTATAAACAAACACCTTGAAAGGCTTCAGTGGAAAATGGATGAGTGCCTGACCAGTCCACACCCTCTAAGCATGCGGGTGAAAATGCTCAAATCAAAGCACCCCTGATGAGGGTGAATCCTCATGTGGAAAAAGGAGTGGTGAACTGGCTGACTCCCCTGTACCTGCTAAAACCCCAGGCTGATAAACCAAGTGTGGCTTCAGCTGCTCCTATTAGCCTGGCATCTGCTGAGGAGATAGCTCGGGCTTTTAAAGTAACCCATGCCTTGCAAGGGGTTCTGCCCTCTCCTACTCCACAGGCACCAGTTCAAACCCTGGCTACTTCTTCCTTAGCCACTGCTCCATCTCAAGAATGGACGGATATGAAAAATTTGAGTATTTAGAGGAAGAGGAAGGCAAACCAGCCAAGCCTGAGATCTTTCCTGAGCAGGAGTTTGTGTCTTCTCCTAGGCCTGAGGATTTTTCCTCACATTTTTCCTTTGTGAGGAAACTGGTCGATACTCTAGACCTGGCCACTACTGGATTAATAGAAGATGAGGAGGAGGAGGAGGCAGAGTGCATGGAGATGATGGGGCTAACTTCCACCAAGAAGTTATTGCTTCCCATAAATGAATTCTTTAAGATCTTTTACAGATCCTTCAGACCCCTAATTCTGTCCCCCCTCTGGATAAGAAGGCAGACAAGAAATACCAGTTGGACAGACTGGGGGCTGAATTCCTTTTCACACACCCTGATCACCAAGGTGTGGTTCAGCAGGTAGCCTCTGACAAGGTTAGAGTGCCATTGGCTTCCCACCCTTCTGAAAAGGACTCGAGAAAGATAGCATGGCCAAGAAAGGCTGTTTGGCAGGCTCCCTGGGAGTTAGGCAAGCCAACTACCAAGCATATTCTGCACAGTGCCAGAAATTTCTGTGGGAGTCTGTGTTGGCAGTGTCTGAAAAGGCCCCTTCAGGTTTGGCTCATGACCTGGCTGAAACTGCTAGGTTTGATCTGAAGGCAGACAAATACCAGTTTCAGATGGCAGCAGACGCTAATGACATTGCTGCCAGGTGGATGGCACTCTCTCTCTGTAGTCCTTAGGAGGTTTGCATGGCTCAGAGCCACAAGCTTCACACAGGATACACAGAATACGGCTATGGATTTCCCAGTGGAAAACAATTCATTGTTTGGGGAACACACAGAGGCCTCCATGAAAAAGGTGGACAAGTACAAAGCCACCTACAAAAGTAATTTGGCCAAGGAGAAACCTTCTTCATCTTACAGGCCTTATGGAAGGGGTGGCAGAGGCAGGAGATCGTATAGCAGGCCTTTTTACTAGGCCCAAGCTATTCCCCAATAGCAGTACCCTCAGTAGACAGGGTACTTCAGGGGCAGAGGTAGAAGAGGGTCCAGGAGGGGCTCTCAGACAGCCCAGGCCCAACCCCAGGCAAAGCAGAACCCCTGACTCAATAGTAAAGGCCTCCTCCCCAATCCCAGTAGGGGGCAGGCTGGCTCACTACTTGCAGGCTTGGAGAGCCATCACCACAGACAAGTGGGTCCTGGAGGTAGTGAGTCAGGGTCTGTTCCTGAGCTTCAAATCCTTCTCACCCTTAAGAACAAGAGTGTTCAAACCAGCCTCCCTTCTGGAAAGGAAACTCCTGGAGAAGAAAGTGCAAAGCCTCCTTCTTCTAAAGGCAGTGGAACCGGTACCCCCTCAGCAAAAGGCAAAACGGTTCTATTCAAGATATTTCCTCACCAAAAAGAAAAAATGGGTAGTGGCAGCCTATCCTAGATCTCAGACTTCTAAACAGGCACTTAGTAAAGCCAATGTTCAGAATGGTCACACTGGCAAAGATACTGCCAGTCCTCCAAAAAGGAAATTGGCTGGCATCCCTGGACCTACTTTCACATCCCCATAAGTGAGTCCCACAGAAAGTACCTCAGATTCAGATTCTCATCAAGACACTACCAGTTTTCAGCCCTACCTTCGGCCTTATCTCAGCTCCAAGGATGTTAAAAAAAAAAAGTGTCTGGCAGTGGTGGTGGCACACCTAAGAAGGTTAGGTGTCTCAGTCTTTCCCTACCTCGATGACTGGCTGGTGGTGGGAAACTCACCTTAGCAGGTGCAGGACCATTTGCAGGTAACCCTAGACCTCTTAGAGTCCTTAGGGTTTCTGGTAAACTTAGAGAAATCTGTCCTCACCGCAGTGCAGGTACTGCACTTCACAGGAACAGAACTGAACACTCTAGAGAGAAGGGCCTTCCTCCCTCAGGGCAGAGCACAGAATATTCAGCAAATAGCTGCTTCATTCAGGCTAAACAAACGAAAGCCAGCAAGACAGTTTCTGCAGCTTCTGGGACACATGGCTGCACCAACAGGCACAGTACTGGGAGTTGGGTTCCAGATGAAAGACCTACAGTTTCGTCTCCGGGCACATTGGTGCCAGAGGAAAGACAATCTTTCGAAACTGATCCCAGTGACCGGGACACTGCTGCAAGCACTTCAATGGTGGAAGGAAGCAGGCAGTCTGAGAGAAGGGGTTCCCTTCCAACAGGAAACCCCTTTTGCAATCCTCACAACAGATGCATCTCTTTTGGGGTGGGATGTGCACCTAGGGGAGTACACCACACACGGTACCTGGTCCAGTGCAGAGTCTCTCCAACACATAAATCTGCTGGAGTTGAGGTCAGTGTTCTTGGCCCTGCTGGAATTTGCACCACTGGTGCAGGGGAAAGTGGTGCAGGTCAGAACAGACCACACCACAACAGTGTATTACATAAACAAGCAAGGGGGAACAAGGTCAGACCCTTTTTGCACAGAAGCAGTGAGAGTCTGGAGTCTGGCTTACTCACTAAAGGCTTCACTATAGGCGGTCATCCATCTGCCAGGAAAGGACAACACCCTAGCAGATGCCCTGAGCAGGATCAGTCAGGCCCACCATGAATGGGCCCTCAACAGACAGGTGCTGGAAGCAGTGTTCAGATGTTGGGGGACACCAGAGATAGATCTCTGTGTCCCACAAGAACCATCACCTGCCTCAGTATGCTGCAGACCTCCAGCAAAGGGTACAATTCCCCTGGATGCCTTGGCCCTGGATTGTTCAGGGAGGAGGCTGTATGCCTTTCCTCCATTCCCTCTCATTTTCAGGTCCCTAATCAAGCTCAGGTTACAATCTGCATCCATGATCCTGATAGCACCGGACTGGGCCAGGCAGCCAAGGTGCTCTCTACTACTCTCCATGTCTGTGGCCAGACCAATACACCTCCCCAGGAGACACAATCTGCTAACCTCCAATTAGAGCTGGATCCTGTACCCAAACCTCAGATCCCTCAGGCTCAAGGCATGGCGCTTGAGGACTTAGAATACACAGATCTGCAACTTTCTGGAAGTGTTCTTGATATCTTGAGAGGGTACTGGAAGCCTTCCACAAAGAAAACCTATGCTTCAAAATGTGAAAAGGTTCTCCATCTGCTGTTCCTCCAGGGGGTGGGAACCAACACAGGTGGGTATTCCAATTGTGCTGAATTACCTTACTCACTTGCACTCTTAGGGACTGCAACACACTTCCCTAAAAGTTCATTTGGCTTCAGTATCTGCCTACATTTCTGCTGGGAAACCTGTTTCCTTAGCATCAAACTCTGTTTTCAGGAGGTTTTACAAAGGTCTATGCCACCTGCACCCACCTATTAAGGGACCATTACCAGCTTGGGACCTGAATGTGTGCATAGCTTAGCTTATGCAGCCCCTATTTGAGCCCATGGCTTCAGCACACTTAAAGTATGTCACTTGGAAAGTGGTATTCTTAGTGGCCATCACCTCAGCCAGAAGGATTAGTGAACTTCAAGCACTGTGTATCGAAAAGGACTACCTTTCCTTCCACAGGGACAAAGTAGTGCTGAGAAAAACAGAAAATTCCTCCCTAAGGTGGTCTGACTTCCATTTGAATCAATCAATTACCCTACCAGTTGTTTTTTTTCCCCGCCAAACATACTAGTTCATGTGAGTGCAGATTACATAGCCTGGATGTAAAAAGGGCATTGAGCTATTACATTACTCATATCAAGGATCACAGACAGAACAGACAACAGCTGCATTTATGGGGATGTGGGTAAAGGGAACTCAGCATCAAAGAGGTCCATTTCACGCTGGATAGTACAGTGCATTCATCTTTGCTACTCAAAAGCAGGAAAGGAGCCCCCAGTAGGACAGAGCTCATTCCACCAGGGGTATAGCTGCCTCTTTGGCAGCTTCCAAAGATGTTTCCTTGGTTGAAATCTGTAAAGCAGCTACCTGGAGGATGGTACATACCTATAGAAAGCACTATAGCCTGGACACCCAGTCCAGAAGTGATGCCAGGTTTTGTACAGCAGTCCTGCAGAGCCTGTTTCCCAAACAGGTTCTGTACCCACCTCCAAATGTACTGCTTCGTAGTCTGCATATAGATAGAAATATAGAAGAATACCTGGGGTGAGAAGAAAAAATTACCATAGTAATCTTGTTTCTTCCAGGGTATTCTTCTATATTCATAACTGTCCCCCTGCCTCCCCTTCCGGAACCAGTGGCCTCTGCACTCCTACCTGTTCATCCACACATGGAGGGCCAAACACTGGCATACCTTGTCTTAAACCCTGATGGGTACAGTTTTTCACCTTGTTCCGGTGATTCTGTCTTTGGGATGTTTGTTAATTTTTGAATATAGTTAAGTGTTTGTTACTGTAGTTTGATATCATAGTTGGGTAAGTTACTTGCCTTGTGGGCTCTCTAGAAATCTGATATGTTAATGGAACGTTGCAGCTGATAAGGGCAGCAGTTTGAGCCAATGATAGACTATCATTTTCATAGCATTCTCTCTGGGCAGTTCTATTTAAAGGGCAAACTGCATAGAGTTATGAATATCAGTCAAACTTTATTTAACCAGGCAAAATCATCCTTGAGCAAGCTCATTTGCAAGATGGTCCTGGACAAGTAGGACATATACAACTACAGCAAAACAATATAGAAGAATACCCTGGAAGAAACAAGATTACTGTGGTAAGTAATTTTTTCGTCTCTGCCGGTTGACTAAGGTAAGGCACCTGTACACCACTGTGGAACAGTCACTGCTGGGATGGGCGGAAAGTAAAAGGTGTGCCAAAACTGGGAATAGGAGCAACATCTCATCTAGGGTAGGAGATTTAAACAAGGCCCGGGGGGAGACAAATAGAAACAAAAGGGGAAAACTAGAAACTCTCTTAACAGGGGTAAAGGTACAGAAATATTTCCAAGTAACACAGGGAGAACAGAAGTTGGGAATGCTTGGAGTGGTGCAGTGCAGTGGCTGTGGGGCGGCAGTTTTCAGAGAGACCTTCTGGAGACTGCGATGCTGTCTCATCTGCACACACAGCTCTCTGGGGAGGTCACTAGACACCAGGCCAAGTTGGCTGGGATTTGGGTGACCTCTTTCCACACCAGTGGGCCACCAAGTGTGCCACGGTTGGCTCAGAGGATGCCAAGGAGAGGGGAATGACTGGACTGTGGGCTCGGGAAGGGTGGGGTGGTGGGTCAAAGGCACATTCCTCAGCCGGTACCTCTACACAGTTTCTATGCTGTTCTGGTGAGGCAAGACTGCCAGGAAGAGGCACCTATGGTAGGGACTAGGGAGGAAGTGGGGGTCCTCTTTAGTGGAGACCCCAAGGAGGGTGGAGAAAGCAACTTCTGGCAGGGGACTTAACTGTAAGGAGGATAGGTTTGGGAATAGGAAAGAGAAGAGAGAGGGAGGTTAGGTGCCTATGCAGCGCCACAGCCTGGAAGGATGGGAAGCAGATCCTGGGGATTGCAAGGGCAGAAGGGGGAGCTTGGATGTCTTTGTCCACCTGGGGGTCAGTGACCTGGCTAGGGATGGGGCTGGCATAGTGCAGGTGGAGTTCAGTAAGCTGGAGAGGGATCTTAGACAGGTAGCACGCTCAGTGGCTTTTGCTGAGGGTGCTGCCTGATGACGACCAGGTTGCCATCTAGGGACCAGTGATCACTGTATAGTGTGGTTTACATACGAAGAAGCCAGCAGAAGAAGGCCATTTGGTCTATCAAGTCTGCTCGTATTGCAGGGTCCACAGCTTCAGCTAATGTCTTTGCCCTCCCTCCCCATTCCTCCCATCCTCTCTACCCATGATCCTTACCTTCCCACTATGTTTATCCCAGCCTCTTTTAAAGCTGCCCACTGTCTTCAACGAGATGACCTCTTCCAGCAACACATTCTAAGTGTCCACCACCCTCTCTGTGAAGAAGTGCTTCCTGTCCTCCCTTCTAAACCTCCCACCCTCCAGTTTAAGACTGCCCCCTCATGTTATGGTTGTCATTCAGTTTAAAGAGACTCTCATTATCAACCTTATTTATCCCTTTCAAGTACTAGAAGGTCCTAATCATGTCCCCCCTCTTTCTCACTCTCCTGTCTTCCAGGGAGTACATGTTCAGTGCCCTCAACCTCTTCTCGTATGCCTTATCCTGCTGACCCGCTGTCATCTTTGTAGCCCTCCTCTGGACCTTCTCCAGCAGGTTAATGTCCTTTTTGAGGTGTGGGCACTAGTACTGAACTCCATACTCTAGATGCGGCCTTACCAGTGACCTATACAAGGGCAGTATAACCTCCTCTCTCCTACTACTGATCCCCCTAGATATGCATCTCAGCATCTTGTTTGCATTTGCTGTTGCTTTCTTGCACTGCGTGGAGTGCTTCAGGTCACTAGTGATCATCACTCCCAGGTCCTTCTCCTCCTCTGATGCCGATACTCGGACTCCACCCAGGTAGTACTCTGTCCTGGGATTCTTGGCTCCAGTATGCATAACTTTGCATTTCTTGGCATTGAAGCCAAGCTGTCAGATTCTGGACCACCTCCCCAGCGTTTCCAGACCTTCCTGTAAGTCCTGTATTCTTTCAGCTGTGTCCACTCTCCCGCAGAGCTTGGTGTCATCCGCAAATAGGCACATTTTGCCCTTAATGCCATCCCCAATGTCATTGATGAAGACATTGAACACCGGCCGCAGCACCGAGCCCTGCGGGACTTTAGCAACAGTGACTATATATATATTTTTTGATCTAGTTACATCAAGAAATTGTACCCAACCTACCAAATTCAGATATAACTACCCTAAAGGAGACTACGAACATATTATAACATCCCTAAATAGATTTAATTGGGATAATTTATTATCAGGGCTAAACACAAATGATGGCTGGAACCTAATGAAAAGCATTCTTCTTGAATTAGAATAATTATACATTCTATTAAAAAAACTAAACAGTAAGGGAAAAATCCAACAATGGCTCACTCCTAAAATTCTTAGACAAATTAAAAGAAAACAGCATATATGATAATGAAAAAGAATACAACTAAGGAAGCCGTAGCGTCCTTTAGATTAGAAGTAAAAAAAAAAAAAAAAAATATTTATAAAACAGAAACAAATGGAATTTAAACTCTGTTTCCAAGGGGAGAATATTGAGGCATTTTATGCTTGTATAAACTAGCAAAAAACATACTAACCCAGTTTCAACAATCATAAAAAATGGAGGAGATTGACAACAATTCCAAAGTAACTGATATTTTCAGTGAATACTTTGGATCAGTTTTTGCTGATAAAGAACCCAGCACTTTGCCAATCCCTACTTCTGATGAGCCCATAGAGATCACCCCTAGGGAGATAAAATCAGCCATTTTAACCTTAAAAATAATTTTTCACCAGGACCAGATAATTTAAACACTTATCTGATTAAATAAACTATGGATCAACTTTTGCACCCCATAACAATTATTTTTAACAAATCCCTTATAACCGGGGAAGTACCTGATGACTGGCATAGGGTGTAGTGGTCCCTATATTTAAAAAGGGGAAAAAAATGTTTTTTTACTGAAAATTATCGACCCATTAGCCTCACGTCCATTGGTTGTAAGTTACTGGAGAAAATCTTAAGAAAACAAACTAGATGCTGAAATTGAAGTTTTGGGTTCTTACAGATGTATCACAGTACAGTTTTCTCGGGGGAAGATCCTGTACTACTAATTTGATTACTTTTTATGAATCTGTTAGTAGTAGCTTGGATAGAAGCATACCAGTTGATATTATCTATTTGGATTTCAGGAAAGCTTTTGGCCTGGTTCCCCATAATCTATTAATAAATAAAATGGTCTGACTAGACTTCAGTTATTATCTAACCATTTGGGTCTGTAACTAGCTAGCAAACAGATCACAAAAGGTCAAAACGGGTGATACTGTTTCCTCGGAGATAGAAGTAATCAGCGGAGTGCCACAGGGATCTGTATTGAGGCCTACCCTTTTTGGAATTTATATTAGTGACCTTCATATCAAACAATATCTGTAAGTTTACCGATGACACGAAAACATCTGCAGAGGTCGATACAGCAGATAAAATTGTACAATTTCAACAAGATTTGTTAACCATTGAAACTTGGGCATACAATAACAAAATGATCTTACTTTGAGAGGGTTCTTGCAGTAGGTCATAACAAATAGGACTAGCGCCACTTGGCGTCTGGATCTCACGGCATACTTTTCCAGCAATGCCTGACGAGACCGCCCACTCAACATCACGTGATAACATCAGCGTGACCCTATATAGTGGGCAGTCCCGATGCCTGCCCTCCAGTTCCTTCCCACCGTCGCCTCGTGCAGTTACCTACCATTTTTCTCAGTAGATTTTCTACTCCTTTCCAATTTTTTTCTGTACCGTTAGCACTTCTATGTCTTCTCCTACCTTCAAGAAGAAGTATGAATCCTGTGGCACCCAGATTCTGCACAAAGACGGTCACCAAAAGTGCATCCTTTGCTTAGGCCCGGACCATCCCTTGGCCACCTACCCAGATTGACAGCCATTCATCCAGGCCACCCGGAAACAGAGGCAGCAGGCTCTGGAGGCCCATTTGTTGAAAACCCGTTTGGCCTCATTAGAAAAGCAAATGGAAAGAATCAGGGATTTGACTTCCACCTTCTTCTAGTTCTTCTTAACACAAGAAGAAAGAGAAGCACCGGGAGCGGGAACACCAGTCGGAAGGTTCCAAGACCGAGACTGCTAGGCCTTCTTCCAGCAAGGCCTTGCCCCCACCGTTGTCCATTAAGATTGTCCAGGCAGCGCCAGGGGATTCCAGTGGAGCCACCGCCACTTTACTCCCGATTCTAGCAGGTAAGTTGGGGACTGCACCGCTTCAGTCCGCTGATAAGTCGGCTCCCTGCTCTTCAGGGTCCCGTCCAGCCTCAGCTGCTAAGTCGGTGGGGGACTCCTCCCCCTCCCTCATAGCTCCTGTGTTTTTTAAGATGACCTCTCCTGAAGGCCGCATAGACGCGGCTCTCCCTTTGGGGACTAGCGTCAGCACACCCGAAGTCTGGTGAGCCCGGGGAAGACTGCCCCTCTTTCCCCTTCTCCCCCGTGGGTAGTTCAGCCTTCAAATCCTGCCACCCCAGGAGGAGACAGTGCCGGTCTCCTGGATGTGGAGAACACCCCAGGCTCTGATCCACGCTCCCCCTCTGGGGTCTTGGGACAGGAGGAGCCCCTCCTTCCCATCTGGGCCTGCTTCAGAGATGCCTTCTGTCCCTCCAGGGAGGAGTCCTTCCTGGCTGGTTTCTGACCTTACGCCAGATCTTCCTCCTCTGTTGGACCCAGTGAAAACTTTCTCAATGCCGGACCCTCCGACGCTGGTCTCCTTGCTGGGACCCGATCATCTGCCTGCACTGCAAGGCCTTTTGACAGACACGGGTTCATCGTTGAACATCCCGCGACGGGTTCCGCTGCCAGCTCCCTCGATGCCAGATCCACTTCTGACACTGGACCCACTGGCTCCATCGACAGCGATTCCGACATCGGCTCTCCAGTTGCCGGATCAGCCCCCTGTATACACAACGGCTGGTCCGATGTGGACTCCCCCGATGTCCACTCATCTGACAACGGGGATTTTTTCGAGACCCCTTCATGTCCCGCACTACTGTTCTAGGTACTCTTCGGACTATCCCAGACTATTCCCCCAGCCGGTCTTTTGCCTGATTGGTATCCTGCAGGGAATTATTTTCCCGGTTACACTCAGTACCCGGGTCAGTCTTCCCAGGGATACCACGGGTACCACTATCCATCTCCCCATGCTTTCCCTTCTCCTCCTCCTCCGCCGCCTTCCCCCCCCCCACCCTCTCAGACTTCTCAGCCGGACAACAAGACTTTTATCCAGTCTTGGTGGCAGGAGGCGTGGTCTGAGTTGGTGAGGGACCTGGAGAGCAGACTCTCACTTCCTCGCTTTCCTCTCAGGTCCCCGTCCCCTGAGGGTTTCCATCCCTCTATAGTTCACATCAGGGGATCTGATCCTAAGGATATTTCTCTTCCGGATTTTGAACCAGGAGACGATCTGGATTCTGGGGAGGACTTTCAGAGGAATCATCGAGTCGTGAATCCCCGGTCCCTAAGGATAAGGATTCTCCTAAATCCTGACCTGAGGATCCCTCCTTTTTGTACCTTTTGAGGTCCATTCAGGCTTTTTATGACTGGGAGTCTGAGGATCAGGATCCAATGAGACAAAGACTTGCTGGACACCTGGACCTGGAGTCTCCTGTCTCTCATTCTGGTTCTTCCATGGATTGGACCTCATCAAGACCTCACCAAGACCATCTGGCAACTTCCTCATTCCATGCTGGCCGTCCCCAAGAGAGTGGACAGGACCTACTGAGCGCCTAAGGATGCTCCTTTTTTGAGCACGCATCCTAAGGCAGACTCTGTTGTCATCCTGGCTGCTCCACTGCACCCAAGCACATGAGCATTTCTCTTCCAGACAAAGAGTCGCAGCAGTTTGACTAGTTCGGGAAGAAAGTTTTATTCCTCGGCTACATATGTATTGTGGTCCCTGAACTACGTAGCCCATATGGTGTCTTACCAGAAGGCCACCTTAGCCAAGCTCAAGGACCATATCCATACTATGGCTGATTCGGACCTAAAGGAGGAGCTCGTCAGGGACATTTGCCTATCCAAGAGTTCTTGTAGGCATGCTCTTTGGGCCAGTTATGACTCTTTCGATGCAGCGGCCCAGACCTCGGCGACTGCCGTCTCCCTTTGGCGGCATGCTTGGCTTCGCATTTCTGGCCTCGCCAATGAGGTCCAGTCTGTGATCCAGGATGCCCCCTTCAGGGACTTAGTGCTTTTTGGTGGGGACACCAAAGACATCATTACAGACCTTCAAGAATGCGGCAAGGCTCTTAGGTCGGTAAGGTCCATGTACCAATCGGGCACTCAAGCGCAGCAGCCCTTTTGGAAATGGACCTAGAGGCAGTGTAAACTAACCCAGTTCAGTCAGAGTAAATGTAAGGCCACAGGGGCTCTGTCCACCCCTCCTGCCTCCAAAAGCCAGCGCCGGACCGGAGGCCCTCTCTGGCCCGTCCTGCCACCTCCTGACTCCTTAGCCCCACCCCACTCCTCAGCCCCAGTGTGAGGAACCGGTGGGGGGGGGGTTTGCTTGTCACGCGCAGGAGTGGCGGAGCATCACCTCCGACAAGTGGATCCTACAACTAGTGTCCCAAGGACAAACCTTGGAGTTCCTGGAACCTCCTCCAGTGTCTCCACCGTCAAGGTCGTCCTACTCTCTGGACCAGTCTGTTCTAGTAAGGGAGGAAGTACAGGCTCTATTGTCAGAAGAGGCAATAGAGCCGGTCCCTCTTCGGCACAGAGGGTGGGGGTTTTACTCCCACTTTTTTCTGGTTCCAAAAAAAGTCAGGCGACCTACGACCCATTCTTGACCTCAGCGGGCTCATCCTGTTCGTCAAGTCAAGAAGTTAAGGATGCTTACCCTCCAGAGCCTCCTGCCTCCTCTTCAGGAATGTGCAGGATGCTTACCTGCACATCCTGATCTTTCCCACCCACCGCTGCTTCCTGCAGTTTGCCTTCCAGGGGGAGCACTTCCAGTTCAAAGCCCTCCCCTTTGGTCTTTCCTTGGGACCCAGAGTTTTTACCAAGTGCCTAGTGGTTGTAGCTGCGGCCCTGAGACGACAGTACATAGAGGTTTTTCCCTACCTGGATGATTGGCTGATTTTAGCTCTGTCCAAGGATTCCCTTACGGAGGCTCTTTCAGTCACCCTGGCTTTGTTTTCCAGACTGGGGATCATGATCATTGTCCCCAAGTCTTCGTTGACCCCCTCTCAACGGCTCCAGTTTATTGGAGCAATTCTGGATACAACCCAGGGCAGAGCCTTTCTTCCCCCAGACCGGAGGGAAGCTCTGATCGAGTATGCCACTATGGTGGCCTCTTCCAGATCTCTCCCAGCCCAACTGATTCTTCGGTTACTGGGTTTGATGGCAGCCTCTATCTCCACAGTTCCCCTGGCGAGGCTTCAAATGAGAATCTCTCAGTGGTCTTTGTGGGTTCGGTGGGATCAGCTCCAGGATGATTTAGACCAACCGGTCCTGATTTCCTCTGCTCTTCAGAGGGACTTAGTTTGGTGGAAGGATCCCTTGAACCTGTCCTTGGGTCTCCCATTTCGAGGCCCAGCCCCCTCGGAGTTCTGACCACAGACTTCTCCACTCTGGGTGGCGGGACTCATCTGGGGGACCATCAGACTCTGGGACTTCGGTCCCAGTTGGAGATGTCCTTGCACATCAACATTTTGGAGATGAGGGTGGTTCTGTATGCTCTTCGTGTTCCAGACCATCCTTCCAAAGGGATACCTACTCATCCAGATGGACAACACATCCGTAGTTTGGTACCTCAACAAGCAGCGAGGCACTCACTTGTACCCCCTTTGCAGGGAAGCAATGAGAGTGTGGAACTGGGCAGTCCAGCACGGTCCGTCTCTCACAGCAGTGCACTTTCCAAGCGTGGAAAATGTCCTGGCGGATAGCCTAAGCAGATCATTCACCCTCGCTCACGAATGGGAACTAGATCAGTAAGTGGCGGAGTCACTATTTCAGAGATGGGTGAGACCAGAACTTGACCTCTTCGCCTCCCCATCCAGTGCAAAGCTTCCAACATTTTGCTCGCTTTTTCCAGAGCATGGTGCTTTCTTCCATGACGCGTTGTCTCTCTCCTGGACGGGGAGATTCGTGTAAGCTTTCCACCCATTTCCCATTCTTCAGAGGGTGCTCATCACACTTCAGGTAGAGAGAGCACGGATGATCCTAGTTGCTCCTCTCTGGCCCAGGCAAATTTGGTTCCCACTTCTTCTACAGTTGTCGAGGGAACCTCCAGTTCCGCTTCCATTGAGGCACAGCCTACTAACCCAGGACAAGGATAGGCTGGTGCATTCGGGGCTCAGGACCCTGCATCTTCATGCATGACTCCTGCAGACATAGCGATTTCTTGCTTTAGGGTCTCCTCCAAAGTCGCCCAAGTGACTGTGGAGGCTAGAAAGCCTTCCACAAGATCCACTTACGCCATGAAGCGGAAACGGTTTTCTGTTTGGGTGGCTTCCAAGGGCTGGGATCCTTTTACTTGTTCAGCCCCACAACTCATGGAATACCTGCTACATCTCTCAGATTCAGGTCTTTCTTATTTCTCTCTGAAAGTGTATCTGTCGGCCATTTCAGCGTACCACATGCTAGTGGATGGTAAACTCGTGGCCCAGCTGAAGATCTCTAAAACCTTTCTGAAAGGGATTCTTCACCTGAAACTCCCCATCCGCAGCCTTACACCACCTTGGAATCTTAACTTTGTGTTGGAGAAGCTCACTCTCCCTCCCTTTGAACCAGCGATGAGCTGTGATATGCGCTATATATCTTGGAAAGCGCTATTTTTAGTTGATATCACTTCTGCTTGAAGAATTTCCGAGCTCCAGGCTCTGGTTTGTAAGGAGCCTTACATTATTTTTCACAAGGACCGGGCGGTCCTCAGAACTCATCCTAAGTTTCTTCCTAAGGTGGTATCGGAACTCATGTTGAAGCAGTCCGTGGAGCTTCTGGTTTATTTTCTGTCTCCGGCGAATAGAGGTGAGGCTCTATTGCATACCATAGACGTACACTGCAGTCTTAGGTGTTATACCCACCAGACCAAAGACCCGCGGAACGACGACCAGCTCTTTGTCTCCTTTGCTCCCAAAACATTGGGAAAGGCTGTCTCAAAGCAGTGCCTCTCTAAGTGGCTAGCGAACTGCATACGCTTCTGTTACCAGAAGTACAACAAACCCTTGCCAGGGGTCAGTCAAAGCTCATTCCACTAGCGGCATGGCTGCATCTTCATCCTTTCTCCGTCATGTTTCTGCGGCGGAGATTTGTGTGGCAGCAACCTGGAGTTTCGTCCACACCTTCACTAAGCATTACAGTCTGGACCCTGCTTCTAGGCGAAGGACCAGGTTTGGCCTAGCTGTTCCGTAGGGTCTTCTGTCCTAAGCTGGTTCCTTTCTGTATTCTTTTGTGTTTGTTCCTCCTCCCGTGTTTCTCTCAGTCTCTATTTTGAGGGACTGCTTGAGACTCAGTCCTATTTGTTATGAGCTACTGCAAGAACCCTCTTGAAGTAAGATAGTACAGTTACGTAAGAACTTACCGTAACAGTAGATCTTCGAGAGAGGTTCCTGCAGTAGGTCAGATTTTTATTTATTTATTTTATTTATTTATACATCAGTTTACAACCTTTTCCCTCCCTCCTTCCCCCAATTTTTCTTTGGGGTTTCCAGACCAAGCTTTCCTCTTCTTCCGAACTCCGGTGGAGGGTGGACGTGGGGACCACCCACTACATAGGGTCACGCTGACATCGTCGGGTGGGCGGTCCCCCGTCGGGCATTGCTGGAAAAGTCTGCTGTGAGGTCCAGACGCCAGGTGGTGCTAGTCCTGTTTGTTATGACCTACTGCAGGAACCTCTCACGAAGATCTACTGTTACAGCAAGTTCTTACGTAACTGTACTTTCTCCAATACAGACAAATGTGCAGTAATCCATTTAGGAATCAAAAATGTTGCCACCAATTATAACCTAAATGGGTCATCTATTAAAGAGGTCACTACAGAAAGGGATCTGGGTATCATTATTAACAGTTTGTTTTCAGCAACAGACCATCGTAGAAAAGTTGCACAGACTGGAAATTACATTTTAACAGCAATTAAAAGGACATTCATCTGCAGGAATGAACATTGTCTACTACCCCTCTATAAATCCTTCATTCACCCCCATACTGATTATGCAGCCTCCTTTTGGGCTCCTTGTCTCAAAAAAGGATATTTATTTATTATTTCAGAAAGACCTTTTGAGCACAAGCTCTTTTACAAAGGTTCCCAGTCAGGGTAGACAATAAGACAGTATACAATACAGTGGTTACAGTGGCCTGTGGATAAGGCATCATGAGCAGTTACATGAAGGTTAGACAAATAAGATAAAAGGAGTAGATTTCGATAGAATACATTACTATTGTTAATAAATTGCCCTTGGTAGCATGCCCATGGAAAAACTCCTGGTCAAGTGTTTTAGACCAGGTAACTTCAGGGAGTTAGAGTGAAAATTGGGGTAACAATGAATCCAAAAGGGGGGCAGCTCCAGCGGCTTTGTCGAGTGGGGGGGGGGTGGTTGTGAGGGAGGGTTTAGGATGGGGGCTGAGGATGAAAAACCAATCGAAAAGTATGCAAAGAAAAACTACAAGACTAATACCCAGAGTTGGACATTTAACATACGAGAAAAGATAGAGTACACTAGGCCTGTATGACTTAAAGCTAAGAAGAGACCGGGGAGACTTGTTGCACTTGTACAATATATTAGGGGATAAAACACTTATGAAGGATTCTAATATCGTTATGGCTATAAAACCAAATAACTTGAGATGTCACAATAGACGAATCAGGATCCAAAAGGTTTTAACTAACAAGCAACCGCATTACTTCACAATAAGAGCAACCACACTATGGAATTCTTTACCGCATTATATTGTAAATATGGCTATATTCAAATCCTTTAAAATAGAACTAGACAAATTTATTTTGGGCTAGTTGAAAATTCACCCTACATTGTGTATGGAAGGTGGTCTCAATGGGCCTAAAGTCTCCTTCCACCTTACAAACGCTGAGTAATACCTCACTGTTTGCCTCTCTGGTGCCAAATAACTCTTTCCCCCGCTACCACCCTCTGGGTTCTGTCCCTCAGCCAGTTTTCCACCCATCAGGCCATCTTTTCTCCAACCCCGAGATCCACCAATTTCATCAACCTTTTGCGAGGCACAGAGTCAAAGGCCTTGCTGAAATCAAGATACAGGATGTCTGCCGCTTGGCCCCTGTCTACTGTCCTTAGTGAGACAGTCAAAGAAGTCAATCAGATTCATTTGACACAGTCTCTCCCCCGCCCCCCATAAACCCATGCTGCCTCACATCCTGTAGACCATGCTCCTCTAAATATTCTGCCAACCTTTCCTTTAGTATGGTCTCCATGAGCTTGCCCAAAATGGAGGTCAGGCTGACTGGTCTGTAATTCCATGGGTCATCCTTGGGACCGCTTTTGTGGAGGGGCACTATACTGTATGTGCTGTTCTCCAGTCCTGCGGCACCACGCCTGACTCTGATGAACTATTAAATAGGTCTGCCAGTGGCCCTGCCAGCTCCTCAGCCAGTTCCTTTAGTACCCTTGGATGTACTCTGTCTGGGCCTGGTGATTTGTCCACCTTCAGTGCCAGTAGCCCCTCCCCTCACACTATCCTCCTTTATCACATCATCTGTGTTCCCCTCTCCCCGCTCCTCTTTTCCCTCCTGAAGGCACCGGTCCGTCCTCCCTGGTTTAGTATAAGGATGGCTGCTGAATCGAACTACACAAAGGCAAGGGTCCTGAACTTCAGGAGGGCAGATTTTAAAAAGATGGGTGAATGCCTCAAGGATGAGCTGGTGTGGGGGGAAGAGGATGAACTGGGTGGGGTGGGGGGAACTAAAAAGAGCAACTGTCAAGGCAACAAACCTCTGCGTCAAGCAAGGGAACGAAAGAGGAAATAGAGACCACTGTGATTCTCCAAAGAGGGAGTAGGATATGGGAGGTATATCGGAAACAAAGGGAAGCAGGGAGAGCAGTAAGGAGTGCAAAGGTGCAAACTGAAGAGAGAGTAACCAAGGCAGTAACAAAAGGGGGCAAGACGTTTTTTAGTTATGTAAGCAACAAAGGAAGACCAGTGGTGGGATTGTAAGAGTAAGAAGGGAAGGAGGGGGGTTGTGCAGAGGGGGAATGGGAAAACTCTGACATCCTGAACAAATAGTTTTGTTCAGTGTTCACAGAGAAAAAGTGATGGGGAGCTGCCACAGAAATGTAATGGGAGCATTGGAGGGAGGGAGGTGAAAACTAATCCATTTCCATCTGTACTGTCGCTGACGGCTTCGATAAGAAGATTGAGTTGGGGGGAAAAATATTTAGAAGTTACTTTGAGTCAGTCAGCAGTTAGACTTACAGCAGTCCCTAGCTATGTGGGGTTTAGCAAAGTTAAATGAAGGTAGAAAAAAACTGATCTCTATGTTTTAGTGTTAAACACTGTCCTTTTTTTTGTTTGTTTTTTTTGTAGTGGGCCGCTGTCCTCCTGTGAGGCAGAGCTCCAGGAGCTAATGAAGCAAATTGACATCATGGTAGCCCATAAGAAGTCTGAGTGGGACACTGAGATGCAGGGCCTGGAAGCCCGACTGGATGTCCGAGAACAGGAGCTCTCTTCTACCAGAGCAATGCTGGACCAGAGACACAGAGAGGTAGGAAACAAAAGGCATGTTTAAATCAGTCGATTTCCCCTGTGGAATTAGTGGTCCCATCAGTCCTTGACACCGCAGCTTGATCCTCTCCTCTGTGCAGGAGCTTCCTATAGTGACTTAAGCCGTGTTTACACTGCAGCAGTGCCCTGAAATCTGCTCCGCTCCTGTCCTGCTGTGCTTGCTGCAGTGCTGTTTACACAGCCCTCCCTCGCAGCGCTGCAGGTCTCTCCGAGGAGGGGGCTGTTCATTTACAGAAGAGTTCAGGAGACAGCCTTTTATGAATGGCAGCGGCGTCTACACCTCATTTAATGCACTCGCTCCAATGCTGATCCCTCAACTGAGTTAGATCAAAAACTGATCTGAAGCGGCACATAAGGTGCTCTAGAAAGTATCTACACGGCAGAATTTGCAGCGCATCCAACCTCTCTGCAGGTTGATGTGCTGCAAATAAGCAGTATAAACGGGGCTTTTGTTTCCAGAATGGATTCTGGGTAACATATAGGAGGGGTTAAAGGTTTATAAAAGATAAGTTTTTTGGGGGAGGAGGAGTTGCTAAAGAAGTGAACAAAGATTAAAAAAAATGGATGATGGTAACAAAAAAGATAGGACTGTGGCAAAACACCATGCTAAAATAATGATTATATATTGAGGGCGTGCTCCTGACCAATCAGAGCACTCCCTTCCCCTGCCAGTTAGGCACTCTTATTCTGTAAGACTGTCTCACATGCAGTTGCCCTGGAAATGGGCACGTAATGAACCTTTTTATTTTGATCAATAAATATTTATTCGTTCCCTACTGTTACAGAGACAAATACAGCCTCCCTTATATTTTTAGAGAATCACACAGTTGCTCACTGCTGGATCATATTTTTTACATAAGTTTATGGGTCCGATTGGAGGGCCTCTTGTGGCTGTAAGAGTGTTGCTTCGCGCATTGTTAGGACTAGAGTTATGTGATCTTGTGGTCGCAAGAGGTGACAGTCTTACAACCATAAGAGGCCCTCCAACTGGACTCATAAAGTTATTATAGCTCGTTAACGTTATTAAATTTTTTTTAAAATAAAGCTTTTTTATTTTAATACAGTTAGCGGCACAAGTGGTCATCGAGAAGCCCCTTACAGTGCTCAGCGTGTGAGGTACCCTTACGGCAATAAGAGTACCTCACACACAAGTGAAGGAGGCACTGTGATTGGTCGGGGACGCTCCTGCGATATGCAGTGCTCTTAAGAACACGTGGGGCCCATTGGCACAGTGGTTGGATTTCCGCTTGCGACGCCAGCGACCTGGGTTCGGGAGCGGACTCGGAGTCGCTGGAGGGCTGTCTGGGAGAGAATGGCTTGAACATCCCACGACAGCTCCGCCCGTCTCCAGGGGTGGGTGGGATGGGTGATGCCCACCTCACTTGTGCTTAACCTCGGGCAGAAGCTCGGGGGGACCACAAGCCCCGTTTGGAGGGGACAGACAGCCAGACGTGCAGTGGACGTCGGCACGCAGTGCCTTGATGTCAGGGGCTTTCACTGCGTTGGGGAGAAAAACACCTTCTGGCTCCAGGATGATGGGCTTCCTGGGACATGCCTCCGATTTGTCCCTGCTCACTGGCCACCTCCACAAGGCCCTACGAAATGAAGGATTACGGGATTAGAACCCCACCTCGTCCTTGTTCAAGGGGAAATGAAGCTCCATGGGGGACTAAGAGGTAGGTTCCAGTGAGCGGAAGGCAGGAGGATGACCCCTTGGATGCCCTGAAGGGTTGGTGTCAGCAGGCAGTAGGGGAGAACAAAGCATAATTAAAAAAAAAACAAAAAAAACATGTGGGACCATTCTTACACTTGTCCGAGTACCAGCAGGAGATATATAAATGTATGACAGAGAGCAGTATGTGTTGAATGGGAAATCCAGATTTTTTATTTAGATCACATGAAGTACCCATGAGGTTGTTTGTTCCATGTTAACTATTTTAGGCTATAGCGAACAGTGAAGAATGTTGCTGGTCTTTCACCCATGAAATGCTGACACTAAATCAAAATAAAGCATTTATTTTCCTACCTTTCTTGTATATGTGTGGAGCTTCTTGTACTTAAAGTGTGGGCCAGTTTTAAACTTTCATTTCATTTCAGGGTCATTTCAGAGTTTCTTGGGGTAGGGGGTGTCATCGTGTCAGGCATTTGCGGAGTGTCCTTTATTTATACTACTTGACATTCATTGTTATGGTTAACGGGTATAAACCTTCCACTGTTCAGGGTCAGCAGTGCAGCACAGCTCTTATTTTTGGGCTTCAGGTTCCCTAAAAGGAAGGTCACCACAGCCTTTTTTTCTATATATGGTGCCTCTGTAGTTTGTAGGAATGAGCAGTAATTGCCTTTACTGCATTCTCAAGTCTCTTGTGCAAGTCTGCCTGACTCCATTGCAGACGTTGTGACCTGACTCATATGAGGCGTCATGGGATTTGCTGATGCTTTAGAGCTAAAGCCTGCAATTCTTCTGCATCACTCAGTGCTGTTGATGTCCTCTGCAGCCCCTGTCAGCCTTTTTTGTTAGCCAGCACAATAAATGATCAATGAGAACAAGGGGACTGCATGCCCCATCTGCATTATAACATTTAATATAAAACTTTTCAACAAAGAAGTAATACAAGTTTACAAACACAAACCTCTTCTAAAAACCTTTTCTTCCAGCTCACACACTCTAAATAACTAAAAACAGCTGGGCCATTACTTTGGAAAAATCTGTAGGCCAGACAGGATCACATGGACAGCATGGGACATCAACAGTACTGACTGATACAGTAGAACTGCTTTAGCCGCTATCATCAAATTCCGTGATGCACTGCATGAGTCGGGTCACAACTTACGCAATGGAGTCATGCAGGTTTTCACACTGGACTTATATAACTTTATTTAAATTTTATATTGTGATGAAATTAGGAGGGTGCAGTAGAGGCAATCATTGTTCATGCCTACAAACTACACAGATATACAGAAAAATGGCGGAGGCAACCTTCCCTTTAAAAAATCCTGGTTGAGGATGTCAGTAGGGAGACGGCACGTGCCTTGCATGTGTGTTTATATCTTCTCTTGTCTGTAAAAGATCTGCCAAGTCAAAGAAGCCGTAGTGGCCCTGTTAGAGCTCCAGGATGTGTCTGTCTGGATGGTCAAGTTGGGACTGGACAAGGAAGTGATAAAGGTGACCTGCATGTGGGAATGGCCTTGATGTGAAAAGTGCATGATGTGCTGAATGAAACCAGTGCATTTATCTGAAGGCAGTCGAGTGGACACTTACACGCCCTCAAGTTCCAGTTATGGGCTTTTCCAGTGGTTCAGCATATTCACATTAAATCACTCCATACACAACCAAGAGTTATACATAGTAAACTAAGTCAGCTGGGAAAGGGATGATTCTTTGTTGTCCCCTCTCCCATTATGTGCTATGGAGATCTTCCCTTGTCAATCTTCACCATTCATTACTGCTTGGGGTTAGTGCTGGAGGCGCGCACCCGCTACAGGAGTTGTTTTTTTTTGGAGTCGGCTCCAATGGCGCCGCCCTCGAGCGTGACGTACTGCGTCATGCGTGAGGGGTGGCCGTTAGGTGCCGCAGACTCCTCCTCTATCTCAGTCTTGTTTCTCCCGCCGTCGAGGCTGCACCCGCTGTGCGGTAGTGGAAGCTTTTCTGCGTCACAAGACTCCTCGTTTTCTCCAGTGGTACTCGCTCGACGCCGTCTCCCGACAAGACCGTTCTTTTATTTCTGTCGACGGCACCGAGTGCTTTGTTGCTGTTTTTTGTCCTTATTTAGTTCGCATTATGTCAGGTTCAGGGGCAAAACGTAAATCGAAGGCGGGCTGTGCCCCTATGCGTCGGTGCTCCTGTGGCCGGCATTTCTCCGTCATGGATCGGCATGATGTCTGTCTCCGTTGCCTGGGACCCGACCACGATATGGACGCGTGCGACGCCTGTTTTTCCATGGACCGTCGTGTCCTCGAAGTCCGTGCGTTCAAGATCGGCAAGGCCCCGCCGACCTTCGGGGGATGGCGTCGCTCCAGAGATTCCCAGGTAAGGTCTCTAGGCCCTTCCTCCGGGTCCCCTCTTGGGCCTATACGGTCCGTAGAGAAGGAGGCTTCCTCCTCTTCTCTTGCCGAAGAGGAAGCTTCTTTTGTGGTGTCAGAGGAACGTTGTGGTCCCACCCGGGGCTGCGGCGGAGACACCGCATCGGCAATCACCTCTTCGGAGGTGCAGGCTCCCCCAGTGTCAAGGCCCACGCCTGCTGGGCCTGGCACCAGTGGACCCTCGACGCCACCCTCCGGCACCGTTTCAGATCCCGGCATCGCTAGTGGCGGCGGTGATCGAGATGGCCCCGTTGGCAGTGCAGCTCTGGCCTTTGGCGCCACAGGCCAGGTTCGCTCCCCTGGCGGTGCCGGGTTGGGTGGTGGCACCGTGGGCCTAGCCGGCGCCGTTGGGGAGCCGGGACTGGGCTTAGCGGGTGCGGGTGGGCCAAGGTCATCCGGCCCTGCCTCTGGCACCAGCACCGATCGTGGCGCTGTTTCACCGGGGACCCCCGGGGTTGCTAGTATTGTGGTTCAGCTGGTCTCTTCCTCTTCAGAGGCCGATGACTCAGACGTGGACCCGTCCTGGCAACCTGACTCTTGAGTCAGGGTCCCGATATTGCGTGGTGCTAATTAGCAGACCCACACTTCCGCTGTCCTGCTGTCCTCCCTGAGGACCCTTGGACTAGGGGTGGTCCTGGGTCCCTGGGGGGCGATGGAGTGGAGGCGGAGGGAGGGGCTCTCCCTCCTGGGGGGCTCGTGGCAGCTACCTTCCTTGGTGCTGTTGCAGCCACTTGGGGTGGGAGAACGCTGGAGTCGAGGAGGAGGGTGCTCTTGGAGTCCGAGGGGTCGAGGGTCAGGGTGCAGTCATCGCGGTCTCTGCCGGCCACCCCTCAGGGAGTGGCTAGGAGCCGTAGCACTGGGCCCCGCCTTTCCCTCTTGGACCCCGGGGTTCCCTCCGGTGGTGTTGCTGTGGGCTGCCCTTCTGGATGCATGCAGTCCCAGGTTCTTCACAGGGGAGGATCCCCTTCTGGGCTCTTCCAGGTTTTGCATCCCCAGGGTTTCGTTTTGCGACCTGGTCTGTTGTCCGGGATTCCGCCAGCTCGGGCTCCATTCTCCGGATTTCAGAGCCCTAGGAGAGGACAGTTGCCTCTTCGTAGGTGCCCTTCTCCCGTTCTTCTGCAGCCACCCCCCATGCTCCCGCGCCATGTCGGTCCTACGGGCCCGTTATCCTGGGAGCAGTTCAGAGGTTCTGCGCCGGCCTTCCCCTCATATATCAAGTATATGAATGAGCGGGTCTTTCGCCTATCCCCACCGCCACAAGAATCCTGTGGACACTCGAGCTCTCCATCATCCTCGTCTCCCTCCTCTGAGGGAGAGGAACCCTCTGCTCATCTCTCCTCCGATGCTGATTTCAGTGAATATCAGCGATTCCTTTCGAGGATGGTGAGGGATCTTCGAATCTCCTATGTTAGGCGAGACAATACTGAACGGGAGATGCGTGAGTTCCTTGGAGAATTCAGTGCCCAGCACCTGGTGGTACCTTCCTGGCCTATCCCCTTCCAGGAGGCATCTATCCGTTCCTGGCAGTCGCCAGCCGCTCCTTCTCCAGCCCTGGCAGACTGTTGATGAAGGTATTGTGCCCCTTTGGAATCCCTGGGTACTCTCCCCAACCCGCCCTTGGGTTTGGTATACCTAGGACTCCATCCGGGCGCGCGTAGCGTCCGACCGTCCACGGACTTGGATTCTATTACGACTGGTGGGGGAAGAGTGTTCTCTTCCTCTCGTGTGTTGGCTTGCATTGCATCTCATCAGGCTCATCACGCTGCCTACAGTAGGCATTTGTGGTCGATGCTCTCTCAGATCTTAGCATCAATGCCTGATACGGAGCAAACCAGACAAGCTATTGCCCTCTCTGCTATAGGCCTGGAGTTGGCAAGACACCAAGCAAGGGCATCTTATGACGCCAGTGAGGTGGCTTCCAGGCTTGCGGGGACAGCGATCTGCATTAGGCGGACGGCATGGCTTCGTCTATCAAGGTTGTCACCCCTGGCCCAGTGTAGGGTGATTCGCTCCGCTTTCCGAGGGACCCGTCTCTTTTCCTCCAGAGCTAGGAGATTACTGCGGGGGCTTCCTCCATCTCTCCGTCCTTCGGGAACACCTCCTAGCTCTTCTCCCCCATAGGCTTCTCTCTAGATTAGCCCAGGGTCTTCCCCTTCTGTTTCTCACCAGCAGGAGGCTGGGGGTCTTGTTCCCTCAGGGTTCTACCCCCCCCTTTTTCTAAGGGGGGGGGCTTGGTACTCACCCAAGCAGTAATGAATGAAGATTGACAAGGGAAGATATGAAAATTACGTACTTACCGTAATTCTTGATCTTCTCTTGTATCTTCACCATTCAGTACTGATACCCACCCACCTTCCCCTCAGTGGCCTCTTTCTGTGGCGTCTCACCCTCCCGTCTCGTTCCTCTCCCTTCCTTGGCCTTTATGCCCAAAAAAAAAAAAAACTTTCTGTTTTCCATTCTTAATGAATGGTTCCTTTTTCCTCAAGGTAAAGAGGAACGAGCACGGTTTGTCCTTTTCTCTTATTCTGAGGGAACTCTTTCTGACCGACCTTAGAGTGCGACTTCTAAATACCTTCTTCAGGTTATGCAGTTTCACAACTTAAGAGACTGTGCTCTGACTCGGCCTCAGCAAAATTTAGAATCCCCCTGGCAGGTATTATCTTTGAGCTCATTCTAGCTGCTGCTTGAACTTGTCAGCCTTGAGCTTCTGCTTGCCTTGCCTTAGGGAGTCTGATTGAGTTCCCACTCTATCCTCCATACAAAGCTGCCTTTGGAAAGGCATAATCTTTCCCTTACACTACTGTGTTAGCACTTAACAGGGTGCTAAGGGACTTGTCCCCTTCCTGGGTGGGCGCTCTCCCAGAACAGATTTTGCCCGGGCAGTTCTTGAGCCCTCAGCTAGGATGTAGGGACTTGGCATGTTGAGAGTTCAGAGGTGTTGCCCTCATTCGAATCTGTTCATGTGGTTCGGTTGAACCTCCCCTCAGTCCTAACAAGTGGGATTCTTGCTCCCTTGTTAGTCTCGAGCCTATAGGCCTCTCAACCAATGCTCGTTGGGCAATGTTCTCCCTCTCAACATGTCCCTTTCTCTTTCTCTTTCCCTCTCTCTGTTCCTCCCCTAGAGCCGCCCCGGAAAGGAGGCCCTGCGGTCCCTTAGGGTAGGAATTCTCTCTCTTCTCTCTCTTCTCTACCAGCTTATACCTTTTTCAGTTTATATCCTTTCCTTTTTCTATCCCTCGGCTCTCTTGCCTCGCCTTCCTTTTATTCTTAACCTTTATTTTCGCCTCTCCAGCTACCAGAACTGAGATAGAAGAGGAGTCTGCGACACCTAACGGCCGACCCTTGCGCATGACGCAGTCCGTCATGCTCGAGGGCGGCGCAGTTGGAGCCGACTCAAAAAAACCTCCCAGATCGGGTGCGCGCCTCCGGAACTAACCCCAAGCAGTAATGAATGGTGAAGATACAAGAGAAGATCAAGAATTATGGTAGGTACATAATTTTCATTTCTCACCAACAGTGGGATTGCCACCAGTAGTGAACTGCTGTACAAAGTGTAATCACAAGTGGTTTGTAAGAAATAGCTAGCAACTGTAATGGCATACTGCATGCTGTTTCTCATGCATAATTAGCTTACCATGGCTGAAATTAAAATTGCTGTGGTATTTTCCACTTGCCAGTCTCTACATTTAGTGTATTAATAGCCGGGTAAGTAGTTGGCAAAATGTAAATAGATTACATTGCAATGGATCACAAGCTGTGACTCGCACATAGTTTGGTCACCATAGCCTAGATTATGATGTCCCCTAGGAGCCATAGCAAAGCATGTTTACATCAAGTGTGATCACAGGGGTTGAAATTGGCACCAGTCCACTAGCCAAATGCTGGTGGACCTCTGTACTGAACTACTTTAGTTTACCTTGAACTAGCCCTGATGGCTTGTATTGGAGAAAGTAAAGTTTCGGTCAGTATACCAGCTGGACTCATGAAAAAATTTGAGGGGGCCAATAAATTCTCACAAATAGCCACAATTGCCAGGGGCTGCAAAACCTAATTTGGTGACCCCTGTGATGACAGAGCGACAGTTAGTTGGTGCCCAGGACACACTGAGGTACAGCACAGCCATATTTATGGGGATCTTCACCATCAATGATTGGTCATTTTTATTTACATGTGTGCCATTCTGGGCAGCCCTCCCAGAGAGTAGAACCACCACGGACACACAGATGAAAAGTACTCGGCAAACTGTGAATTTGGGCTGTGTAGAGTGTGGAATTTTGCCATCTGAATTGATGCGGAGTAGCAAATCCATTTCCAAAATGCTTTGGGGAATTTCTGTTTCAATTCTGTGGAATTCTGAAAGCATTTCTTTGTACACTGTAGAATACTTTTCCGCAGATCACATAAATGACAGAATTATTTTCCATGACTTGTGGGAAGGGAATACGTGGTTTATGTAAACTACACATTATCAATCCACAAAAAACATTCCGCATGCAGAATGTCAGAGTTCCACTACCAACAGAATTCCATGGAATTTTCATGAAATTCCATTCCGTCCAAATTTCAACATTCTGCACAGTCCCACCATGAAAACATAAAAGTCCAAATGGGTTGTGTCCTGGTTTTTGGTTTAAGGGGTGCTGAAAACAGATAGTGTAGTGAGTGTACAAAGGGCCTGACATTCAAAGGTTAGCAAAGTTGCACTCCCGGCCGGCCCACATTCAGAATTCCCAGAAGCACCAGTACAGTCACGCAGAACCAAAGTGCTAAAATACCACTACAGAAATGAGGGCCTCCCAAGCATATCGGCACAATGGTAACTTCAACAGTTCGCAGCAGTGGTAAACCGCCCCCAGAGTGGCGCCATTTACTGCCATAGAAAACCACCACTTAACGGGGTGGCCTTCTCCAAAAGTAGGGTGGCTGTACTGCAACCTCCTGCCCCCGATCACCCATAGTAAAATATTAGTTACCCCTGGTGCCCAGTGGAACCCGCTGATCACCCATTGCTGTTCAGTAGTTATCCCTGGTGTCTAGTGGCACCCCCCCAACCCCCAGTCACCCGTCTGTTATCTTGAAGTATCCCTGGTGTCTAGTTGCATCCCTGATTGGCTGTAGTAAATGTACAAAGGAGTCTGGTCCAGTGTCCTCCCACTCATCCTGTCTGCTCACATAGCACCTCCCTGCACCCCGCCCCTTACCCGGGTGTTCGGTGGCATCCATTGAAGCTGTCAGTGAGCATGTGTACAGTATTTCTACTGTATGCACGCTCAGTGAAAGCTCATATAGCACCTGGCTGAGAAGGTGTAATTGCTGCTCACTGTATCTGGCTTCTCTAGACATTGTCGGACACCCGGATAAAGGGGGGGTGCAGGATAGTGGTATGTGAGTGGGCAGGACAAGTGGGGGGGGGACAAGGGATCACAACTGAGTCTTTGTATGTTTACAACAGGCAATCATGGGGTGAGGGTGCCACTAAATTCCCATGATACTCAAGATAATAAGAAATGAGTGATCAGGGGTCAGGTGTGCTACTAGACACCAGGGATACCTCAAGATAATAAGGGCCGACCTGTTGGCGCAGAGGTTGGATTTCTGCTTGCGATGCTGGTGACCCGGGTTTGGGAGTGGACTCTGGTCACTGGAGGGCTGGCTGGGGGAGAAGGCTGGAGCACCCAGGTGCTTTCCTCCTCGGGGGGCAGGGATGTGGTCTGGCGTCTTCTGACTCCTGGTGGAGACCAGAGGTATAACATTGCACCGACCAGTTAACTGGGGCGTATGAGCGTCAGCGTATGCGTGAACATCATATGGCATTGTACTCCCAGGGAGAAAACAGGAAAATTTCTCCTGTGTTCTCAGTAATGACTCCTCCTGTCCCTCTGCCGCCACGAATGCCCTGGTCGGGCCCCCAGAAAGACCACCTCAGCAGCACCCGAGGGGCCAAGTGTTGTGCTGGCTGGCCTTTCTCCTCGGAGGGGGAGAACCCATCCGGTGAAGGGTTACACTGGGTTACCCCAAGGGTGGCTGCCATATGAGGTGGTGGTGACTGGTGGCAATAGGTGGCGGTATAAGCGAGCGGTAGGAGGAATAAGACCATTGATGGCCCGAAGGAGAGGCCGTTGGGGGAGATATTGGGAAGGAAGGAAAAAAAGAATAATAAGAAACGGGTGATGGGGGCAGGGAGTGCCAGTAGACACTAGGGGATTTGTGGAACACACTTAAGGATGGGCGCAAATGGGCTGCTTGTGCGGCATGCAAATGGCCCCTTAGCACCTTGCATGATCAATGGGCTCATCTGCATGTTGTTGCTAAATATAGCTGAGATGGGTCTTGGCATTATATGTTTTGAGCAGCACTATTCCCTGTGGGCTGTATACCGCCTAGGTTTGTGTTGGGGCAGCACAGTTTCACTTAGCGCTGCTCTGACACAGTCTGACATTTAGTTGGATAGCACTGCCTGTTGTCTGACTGAATATAGCAGTCACTGAGAGTCTAATTGCAGTAACCACCACTTCCTGTTAGGATGGGAAAATATTATAGACATGTGCATTGCACATGTTGTTTTCTGTAGTGCTTCACATTATTAATGAGTATTTTATACATATGGGTAATATGCATGCCTACTAGGGGTAGTGGCACAGCCCAAAAACATTGAATGGTTACACAGTCCTTGTCTTTGCAGTTATTTATGATGATTCTTCACCTACGATTGTATTATTGTTCTCAGTATTCCTTATTGTCCTCACTTCCCCTTTCTGCCCCGGATGCATGTGGAAACAAGCTGTTACCTGCTCGGTATCTCTTTCCTGGTTAAACTTTTGAAATAAATCTGTGTACTCCCCTGTGTAGGATTGTAAAGGGTGTTTCTACAGGTGTACCCACGCCTGCAGCAGGACTGGAAAGAATTTTGCTACAGGTGTACTCACTCCTGCGGCAGGATTGGAAAAGGCTGTTGCTACCGGTGTGCATACTCCTGCGGCAGGACTGGAAAGGCTGCTGCTACAGGTGTACACCCTCCTGCGGCAGGACTGGAAAAGGCTGTTGCGACAGGTGTATACACTCCTGCAGCAGGATTGGAAAAGGCTGTTGCTACAGGCGTGCACTCTCCTGCGGCAGGACTGGAAAAGGCTGCTGCAACAGGTGCACACACTCCTGCAGCAGGATTGGAAAAGGTTGTTGGGACAGGTGTGCACACTCCTGCGGCAGGATTGGAAAGGCTGTTACGATGGGTGGCTGCATTGGAAATGGTGCTGAAACAGTCCTTTAAGCCATGTGTGAGTGGATGGAGAAGATTTTTGTGGGAAGAATGCATTCCCTTTGTGCATTCCTTATCACATGAACAAATTTAAGCAGATATTCTGCATTTGCTCAGTCAAATTGAATTAAAAGTGTGATGGAGACGAATCTTTTTTCAAAGTGCGAACTTTCTTACAAACAGTATTATAGGGGCACAATCGCGCCACCTATAGTTAAGGTCGAGTAGACACTTCAGTGTTAAACCTCAGTTTTTGTACTTTTGCATGAAATTTTGCATGCACTGTCTTGCATGGTAGATCTCTGGATGTTCCAAGTTTCGTTCCAGTGGGATATGTGGATTCAGAGTTCTGGATAGTGCAAAAAGTGAATTTTTCAGGATTTTTTCCCATTGGTTTGATGGGTTTTCTGTCAACTTGGCTAGCACCCAGACGGTTTGGAATTTTGGTCTGAAGTTGTCTGGGTAGAAAGTGGCTGGCCCACAGATGTGTCTTTTGCTTGTTTGGTGAAAAAAATATTAATCCGTTCCAAAGTTATTTAATTTTGAAATTTTGAATACTTGGTTCTGAGCATGCTCAATAAGCACCAAAAAAAGGCTCATCCTTTTTCCTGAGGGGAAAATCCATTTTCATTTGCCGCTATCTTGTTTTCAGTTTTCACCACAAACTCACACTTAAAAAGCCTCCAAAATGACATTCTGGTCTTCTGCAGTGCAGGCAACACATGCATGTTGCTTATATGGACTCCGTTAGCTAGATTCTGCACTAACTGTTAGTTAAACGGCTTGAATTGTTTTTTTTTTGTAACATTTAAAATCTTTTTTCATGACTCGCATATCACGAAAAAAGATTCCTTTTTTGTATTTGCCTGATGCTTTCTGACCCACTTATTGTGTTCCTTTTATGTCAACTAAACTAGCACCCAGACTGTTTGGATTTCTGGTATGAAATGCTCAGGGTAAAAAGGGGCTGGAGCACAGATGTACCTTTTGCTGGTTTGGTGAAAAAATATGAATCCATTCAAAAGTTATTTATATTTGTTTCAACTTTATTAATCTTTTTTCGTGACTCGTTTCGTATGATAAGTCACGAAAAGATTCCTTTTTTGTGAGGGAAAACTCCTTTTTTATGAACCGGCATCTTTTCCATGGTGTCTAGTGGCATCCCCCACCCTCCGATCGCCACCCACGTAGTTACTTATTATTTCCCTGGTGTCAAGTGGTACGCCTCCTATCCTCCGATCGTCGCCTTTCCCTTGTGTGACCCTGAGCAAGACGCTTAACCTCCTTGTGCTCCTAGTTCACACCTGGAAATGAGCTTCAGCTTCCTGTGTCTTTCCCAGTTAAACAATTTCCCCTTTCACCCTTTCCCTGGTGTCTAGTAGCACCCCTCCCTCTGATTGTTGTTCCCGTGTATATTTTTTTTCTCTGATGTCTAGTGGTACCCCCACACTCCGATGGCTGTCCCCATTGACACTTTCACTTGTGTCTAGTGACACACCCCTCCCTCCGATTGTGGTTCCTGTAACTATTGTTTTTTTCCCTGGTGTCTAGTGGCACTCCCCCCACCCTCTGATTGCTGTTCCGACCTGAAGTAAACAAAACTGTCCCTCCTGTTTTTTTTTACCTGTAAAATAGAAAATTGTCCCTCACCGATCTGACCCCCTCCCCACCTCCCACTCAACACCCACCACCCCACATCCCTCCCCTCTCATATATACACACACACACACACACACACACACCCTCATTCACCTGAACAGGTGTCAGGCTGAAGATCCACTCTGCTATGGAAGACACGTCTTGCTGCTGGTGCCACACATTGCAATGTGAGAAACTAAGGTAAGTGCACTTTAGTGTATTTCAAAGGGGTTTTCAACTTTGATGCATAACTTATCCATTTTTGCATATTTTGATCCCAAATTTTCAACATGGCCTTTTTTTGGGACTCCACCTCATGAACACTGTCAGTGGAATTACGCAAATCTGGCTGGAAAGGTGATTTTGCAGTTGTTTGGTGAAATCACTTTTTGGGTGATTTTGAAAATTTCCACTCACCTTGTTCATAAGGTGGGGTCGTAAGAAGGCTGCGTTGAAATTTTTGGGTCAAACTACGTTAAAATGTTACAGTGAAATGTTGCTATGCTGCCTTGTAACTTTAGCAATTTTACCAGTTTTAAATATTTTCACTCAAAGTTTTCAGCATAACCATGATTTTACACCACCTCATGATCGTGACAGCTGTCATTTTTCAAACCCTGGCCAAACTGTATTGTTGCACCTCTGGTACGCAGTGGCGTTGCAGTGGTGCAAAATCATGTTTTGGTGGGGATTTACATTACTGGGTTCTTGAGGTGGGGTAAAAAGAAGGCTATGCTGACAATTTCATTCCTGTTTTAATACAAATGCAAGTTTCCACAGCAACATATGTATGCATCTAAGGGTGGATGGGAGCGCAGGGCAAATGAGGATACAAATATACTGCCTCAAAAAGTAAGGAAATTTGTTGTAAAAACTTAATTAATGCACTAGTTAAGGTTGAAGTGACAAAAATAGGGAAATGTGGCATTGGGGTTTCCAAAAATACAGTTTCATTTCTCCCATGCCCATCAATCCTATGCCAGGCTGCACTGACTGCTGGTCAGTGCACCCTTCCTCTCCGCTAGGGTGGCAGTGTGCCTCCATGCATCTGCCAGGTTGAAAGTAGCTGCCATGTCCACCAGGGCACGGGTGTTTTTTGACAGGGGAGGGGGTGGGGTTGGAACTGTCCAGAATTGTGTCCTGTGCACAGTTTAAGTTGCTCCCTAAAATCCAGGGACTAGGCAAGGAGGCCTCATAGAGTGCTAGTTTTTGAAGAAAGCCTGGGACTTCAACATTAGGGGTATATGGAATCCAAAGAGAGAGATCAGCCCTCCCGGGGTCATATGCGCCAAAGCATATTTGCCTACCCTGCCCACTAGAGTCTTGTGCACAGTGACTTGAACCCCTGGAGGGAACCAAACTGCCACACCCCTGGCCCTGGAAGAGAAAAATGCTGTCACCCATTTGCCACCAAGACTGGAGACAGTTTTCTGTGCCTTTGTGCTGCTCATGTGAGTTTCTTGTATCAGGACAACCATGACTCTGCCCCTTCGAATCTCCCCTGCCACCCTATGCTGCCTGATGAGATTCTTGAGCTCATTCGCATTCCATGTGGAGCTATTCACAGAATTACCCATTAGGTGTAGGTGAGGTGGTAATTTACATCCAACATCCAGTCCCTTCTGCAATGAAGCACAACAGAGCATTTCAGTTGAAGTAAATCAGTATTTATACTCAAGAACTTGCTAAACCAAGAATTTTCCCCATTTAATTCCCTCTGCCCCACACTCCCCTTCCTCCCAAACACAGGAACAAGAACCCACTCACCCCCTTCCTAACCTGTGAGATACTCCAGCTGTCCCGTGGTCTCCTGATCATCCTGGGCTGGAACTGGTTCTCTTTCATTGCATATTGACTGTTTTTTGTTTTTTCAAATCTAAGAGACATCTAGCCCTGTCTTGTGGGGCATTATTATAAATTTTGCAGGTTGCTCTCCTGGAAGGCTGAGAAGTTTGGCTCCTTGTCTGTTTTTGCTCTTTGGTGGGGATGTTTTTTTGGGGGCAGAGTGGGGGTACTGGGGTTTGGGGATTAGTTTGACTGTATTTGTTGAATAATTTGTTAGATCTTTGTATATTAGCCGTGTGGATGTTTGTATGATTGATAGTTATTTTGCTATTTATTGAGGCTTTCTGGTTGGGATAATATGTGTCTGGGGAAGTCAGGGGGCCTGGGGTGGGCTAGGATTGTGTACGAGGCATCCTGGCTTTTAGATCTGTGGCACTTTACCGACCTCCCAGTTTCTAGCACTACAGCTCGTCGCTGTAGGGAGGTTGGAATTAAGAGGGCTCGCACTGATCAACTTTGGCAGGGCACCCAGGACACTTTTGTGGGGAGTGGATTGAGGTTATTGGGTGCAGAGGGCTCCCTGGGCGTCGACGTGTCTTTGGGAGAAGCCAGACATGTTTGGTCCCTGTTCCCAGGTTCTCCACTGGACTAGTACCCAGAAGAGCTGCACTGCGCACCAGTCCCCTGAGAGCAGTGCTTTGCAATGTGAGATAGATTAGGAACAAGACTGCGATTAGAACAGACTTGGTTTCTGAGGTTGATCTGGCATGCATTACCGAGACCTGGGTGGGTGATGATGTTGGCCTCGTTCTAGAGGCTGCCACCCCCCCCCCCGGTTACTTGGTGGTTCACTGCCCCAGAGTGGAACACATAGGTGGAGAAGTGGCCATCTGTTTAAGATCTAAGCTTGGCTTCACTGTGTACCAAGTGGGAGGAGCCGGGTTCCTTTGGATGTGTGGCCGTATGTGGGGGTCCGGGTGCAGGCTGCAGGATTCTTCTGATCTACTGCCTCCCCCCGTGGCGAGGTGAATTCCTGCAAGATGTAGCCGACTTAGTGTTGGTTGAACATTGGAGTCCCCCAGATGCTTTATTCTGGGGGACTTCAATGTCTGGGCCAACGCCGAATCCTCTAGGCTAGGTTATAACCTCCTCCAGATGATGTCATCTCTGGGCCTGTTGCAAGCAGTTTCTTCCGTGATCCACCAGGGTGGCCACATGTTGGATCTGGTCTTCTCACTCGGGCTTGAGATTAGTAACCTCAAGACTGATCAGATCACTTGGTCCGATCATTGCACAGTGGAGTCCTCGTTTGGGGGTTCCCCTGAGAGCCATCTTCCTGCTGAGATGGTAAGCTATGCCCTTTGACCCCGGAGGGATTTCTGGTGGTGGCAGATCTATCCAGTGTGAGAAGTACGAACATACGAAATTTGCCAGCAGATAACGGCCTAGAGGTCTATCAAGTCTGCTAGAATGTGCAGCTAGCACCCCTTATTCTGTAGCTGCCCCTCCCTCCCTTCCACCCTTGCCCTTCATTAACCCTCCCCTTGTCCTGTCCCATCTCCTTTTGAAGCAGTCCACTGTTCTACTGGATACTACTTCTGCTGGTAACGCATTCCACCCAGCCACCACCCTCTCTGTAAAAAAAAGTGTCTCCTCATCTCCCTCCTGAACCTTCCTCCCTCCAGTCTCATATCATGGCCAATGGTGTCCCTCCCCTCCCTTATTTGAACAGCCCCTCTGTACCTGTCTTGTTTATTCCTTTCATGTACTTAAAGGTTTTAATCATGTCCCCCCATCCTGTATGCATAGGGGGTGTGGATGAGGCCGTTGTCGCCTATTACAGGGTGTTGTCTGCCGCGCTTGACACTCCCTAGCACTGGTTCGAGTATGACCCAAATCTTCTCACTTGAGGTCCCCGTGGTTTGATGGGAGCTCAAGGCGATGAAGATTAAGGGTCGAAAGTTAGAGCACTGCTGGCAGAAGTCCGGGCTAGAGGTGGACAGACTGGCCCTGCACTCTCATTATGAAGTGTATTGGGGGCAATCACCCATAAGAAGGGAGAGTTCCTCTCCAGGGAGATTGCTGCTGGGAAAAATCGACCAACTATGCTCTTTCGGACTGTGGACAGGCTGCTAAATCCAGCTTGTCTGCATCCATAAAAAGCCTTTGCTGACACTTTATGTGAAAAGTTTGCTTAATTCTTCTCTGACAGGGTGTCCACTATCCGGCGGGGTGTTCTGCCAGTGTGCCTCATGGTGGTCGACAGTGATCATTTTCGGCGTTCTGAGAGCCCTCCGCCTAGTTGGGGGGAGTTTAAACTAGTGGAAGTGGCTGATGTCATTGAGGTTGCCCTCGGGCTAAAGCACACATACTGTGAACTGCACCCGGTGCTGACACTTTTTCTGATGTGATGTGCTGACTCCATTGGCCCGGTGTTCGCCTTGATTGTCCGGTGCTCTATCTCAGAGTTTTTTTTTCCAGATGCCTTGAAGAAACCATCGTTCGACCCTGACATCATGACGAATTACCAACCAATCTCCAATCTCCCATTTTTAGGGAAGGTTGTTGAGAAAGTTGTGTTGCAGCAGCTAGAGGAGCACCTTGTCATCTTTGGCCTGTACAAACCCCTCCAGTCAGGGTTTTGGGCAAGGCATAGCATGGAAACCGCATTAGTTCGGGTGCATAATTACCTCCTTAGGGCTCAAGATCGAGGAGAGGGGACAATTCTTGTTCTCCTCGACCTTTCTTCAGCATTTGACATGGTAGACCATTGTGTGTTGCGCGATCACCTGAGGGAATTTTGTGGACTCGCCAGCACTGTCATTTGCTGATTTGAGTCCCATCTCACAAACAGGAAGCAACGGGTAGTGATGGGGAATTTCTCTTCCTCTCCTGGCCTCCTGATGTGTTGAGTACCTCAGGGTTCGGTCTTGTCACTGATGCTGTTTGCCATGTACATGCTGCCCCAGGAGATCTCATTAGGAAATAGTTTGGGTTTTCATTGCTATGCTAATGATACCCAACTGTAACTTTCCTTTGCCCCTGGGACTCCAGTGCGGTGGAAAAGCTAAATGGATGCCTTTCTGAGATCAGTGACTGGATGGCCTCCATCTGGTTGCGACTGAACCCCGATAAGACAGAGGTAGCAGTAGTGGAGTCGAACAGAAGGCGTGATAGGAGGGCCTCTGCTGCAGATACTGGGTATCCTGGGGTCTGTGCCATTGAAGGTCTCCTCTAGGGTTCAAGACCTTGGTGTGACCTTCGACAGCGGATTGACATTAGAAGCACAACCGTCATCCGTTATCTGGACCAGCTTCTAACATCTTAGGAACATCGCCAGGATAAAGCCACTAGTTCCACCTATGGACCTCCCCAATTTGGTGCATGCCTTCGTAACATCTAGGCTTGATTGCTGCAATATGTTCTACTTCGGGGTCTCGGGAGGTACCCTCCACAGGCTGCAGCTAGTGCAGAACGCAGCCGCCAGGGCAGCCCAAATGCTGTCACATTTCCCCGGTGCTGTGTGAACTGCACTCTCTGCCAGTCAGGTGGAGAAACCTCTTCAAGGTGGGCTTGCTCACCTTTAAGGTCCTACATGGGCTGGGCCCTGGATACTTGTCTGACCTTCTGACACCCGCTGCTTCGGTCCACTCCCTCCGTTCTTCCTCTAGGGGCTTCCTTGTGATTCAGGAGGATGAGGCTAAAGACCGCCGGTGACAGAGCTTTTCGCGTCACTGGCCCCATCCTGTGGAATTCGCTGCCACCATCTGTAAGGGAGGCCCCTTTAGTGGAAGTATTTAAGGCCCGCCTCAAGGCCCTCCTGTTTAGTTAAGCCTTCCCAGACACTATCTGTTACTATTTACTTCTGGGATAGCCATTTAATGATCACTATATTTTAACTGTTTTATATTATCTGGTTTATTTAATAGTGTTTTATTTATATATGTGGTGTAGTTTTTATGATTAGTTTGTATTTATTTGTATGGCGCCCAGAGCCTCCGGGATTGGGCGTCTTGAAAAATTAACTTTGCCATGCCATCCCCCACACTCCAAGAAATAAACAGCATTACAAAGAACCTTACCATAAACAGTACAAACTCCCATTACCCCTCTCCCAACTTTCTGAGCAAATCCCATCTCTGAAGATTCTCCTCTGCAAACAAATAGCAGAGAAAGCGATTTTGATGTACGGGTGGTTGGCACCCTGGGTAGAACGCACTGTTGGGCAAGCAATGGATAGTCTTCTAAACTGTAGAACAAGGTGGGATGGAAGGGCACCACCAGTCTCTTCCCCCCAGCCCAGTTCAGAGAGGCCTGTGACAGGGTTGAATAAGGCCCTGTCCCATTTGTTATGCAGAAAGAGTTTAAACTCAAGCGTGTGTTCTATCCTCTCCTTTTCTGTCTCTTGTCTGTCTGATTGCACAACCACATTTTCTTGTGAGACCCAGGAACTGATTACTCCGGTTTCGCAATTCTCCACCCCTTGCTATCTCTCTGTCTTCCCTTGCTGTTTCTGTCTTTTCTTCCCCCTTGCATATCTGCAGGTATAAAAATATATGTCAATCTTTATGTGGAAATGTCACTGACACTGGGATCCCTTTGTTTAAAACTGTATATAGCTGCACTGTTGAAATGATTGCAAACCTATTTGGAACTCAAGGGGTTAACCTGAGATGCTGGTTTGCAAAATCTCTCCAGAGCTGTCAACAAAAGATCAGTTCTGGGTCATTATGTTATTTTTGCTGCACTTGCAAGAACATTAGAAACTTAAAAGAACGTTGTGTGAGAAGCATGCCATTTTCTTAACGAGCTTCCTGCAAAGACTTGTTATAAAAAGCTGTGATGTTTTGCAAGAGGGAGAGACAGAGACTGAAAGTCTGAGATTGGAAATTGAGAAGAAAAACTCAGAAGGACTCTGATTTTTATGTTTGTACTGCCATTGTAAATAGTGATACTGAACAATTTTTTTTTTATTTTGCTGTTAATAAAACACTACTTGTGAATTGTGAAACTACTTGTGGTTTTCCTATGCTTTCTGACCGGTGCCTCGTCAACTGGTGGTGTCGGACTCTGTGGGATTTATGCCGTGCATACTGTGACAGGAGATTTGTGCGTGGATACTAGACCTGGTACCAGGGAAGCAGGGCAGAAAGGTATGGATTCTGCAGCAGCAAGTCCAGGAGTAATTACCAGAAAAATGGCAGCCAAACTAGAAGCAGAAACAAAAGTCCAAGCTGAGACTGCACAGCCAGCACCAATGATGGGGAAAAAAAAAGTAAGCAGTGACAGAACCTGAAAACCTGACTGCCTTTTTCAAATGGTGGGTTATATAGCAAACAGAGACAGAGAAACAGAGAAGAGAGGAGATGCAGCAGAGGGAAAAAGAGATTCAGTGTTTAGAGGCACAGAGAAAAGAAGAAATGCAACAACTCGAGCAACAAAGAGAAGAGATGCAACGACAGGAGCAGCAAAGAAGAGAAGAGCTACAGCAATGGATGGATGCCTTGCAGGTTATCAAAGCTGGAGGATCTGGCACTGGTCCAGCAGAGCCGAAAGACACAAACAACTTAGAATATACTAAACTTACAAAACTCTGTCCCACGGATCATATTGAAGCATACCCAACAACTTTTGAAAGGGTTGCCGCTGAGGAACTGGGGAGTTTCTTAGATTTTGCAGAACTTTTTTCACTATTTAGAATATTATTTAGTTATTAAAACTTACTTAAATAATAGTTTCTGAAACCGCTGAACCTGTTTCTTTCATCCGCCAACCCGGTTGCTGTGAACCGCTATCCTAGTTCTGAATTTAAAACTCTCGGTTCATTTTCGATACCTAATCGGTTCCTGAACCGACCGCAAAAAAAACCAAAAAAAACAAAGAAACGTTATTTTGTTTGCGGTTGTGGTTTTTCTCCTGGAAAGTCAATACTTACAGATCTTGGGACATATGGGTGCAGCAACAGGAGTTGTCTTGGGAGCAAGATACCAAATGAGGGATATTCAGTTTAATCTCAGAGCACACTGATGCCAAAGAAAAGACGAAATGTCAAAATCAGTTCCAGTAACAAAAACTATGCTTCAGTCTCTACAGTGCTACAGTGGTGGAAGGATGCACACAATCTAAGAGCAGGGGGTTTCCTTTCAGAGGGAAAACCCATCAATTATCCTTACAACAGATGCCTCTCTGTTAGGATGGGGTGCTCACTTGGGAGAGCACACTACCCATGGCACCTGGTCAGGTGCAGAGTCACTCCTCCACATAAACTTGTTGGAGCTCCGAGTAGTATTTCTGGTTTTAAAAGTCTTCTCTTATCTGGTACAGGGCAAAGTGGTGCAGGTCAAAACAGACACCACCACCACAATGTACTACATAAACAAACAAGGGGAACAAGGTCAGATCCTCTGTGCACAGAGGCCATGAAAATATGGGGGTTGGCCTACTCACTAAAGGCCTCCTTGCAGGCCATTCATGTACCAGGCAAAGACAGTACCCTGGCAGATGCTCTAAGCAGAATCAACCAGGCACATCATGAACGGTCTATAAACAGACAGGTACTGTACTTAGTGTTCAGAAGGTGGGGCACCCCAGAAGTGGATCTCTTTGCCTCCCAAGAAAACCACTTACTGCCCCTATTCTGTTGCAGACCACCAGCCAGGGGCACAAACCCACTGGATGCCCTGGCTCTAGACTGGTCAGGAAGATGCCTGTACACCTTCCCTCCTTTTCCTCTCATCTTAAGAGTACTGATCAAGCTCAGGTCACAACCTGCATCTATAATCTTAACCACCAGACTGGGCCAGATAGCCATGGTACCCTTTACTACTGTCCATGTCGGTGTCCAAACCGATACATCTTCCCAGGAGGCACAATCTCTTGACCTCCCACCAAGGGAAAATCTTGTACCAAACCTCAAGTCTCTCAGACTCGAGGCTTGGCTCTTGAGGACTTAGAATATTCAAGTCTAAATCTCTCTCAAGCTGTCCTGGATATCCTGAAAGGATACAGGAAACCTTCCACCAAGAAAACCTGTTCTGCAAAATGGAAAAGGTTCTCTTTTTGGTGTGATGCCAAGGAGATTTCTCCTTCCCTGGCAGAAATCCCAGTGTTACTGGAATATTTATTTATTTTTTATTTATTTGGTTTTGTTTACCAGGTAAGCACACTAGACAACCAGGTGCCTATTTTCAGGTGCGACCCGGGACATTACAGAGATACATATATGATTATTACAAAGATACAGTATATACATGTTTACAAAGGATACAATCAGGTACAGCAGGCAAACAATAAGAGCAGGTACAAGTAAGGGCATCAGTCATAAATATGGTAAATGAAGCAACACCAGGGGACCTTATCTACCCTGTGGTAGGAAGATAATAACAGCATACATAGGAGGCCAGCCATCGGCTGAGTACAGCAGACAACACGGCATTTGGAGGCTAGGGGTTGAGGCGTACATCAAGGAGATGACAAAAGGAGGATAGGAGAGGCCAAAGGAACACTCAGATGGCCTAGCACAGCTTGATCCTGAAGAGCAAGGAAAGCTCCTTATAATTTGATTCAGTGATCCTCTATATGTTTCACCGGAGGGGAAGGTCAGGATACCCTACACCATAGAGCAGAAGGAACAGTGGGGCAAGCGGCAGGAGTACCTTAAGTGCAGAGGCAGGGAAGGGCAGGTTTGAGGAAGCCCCAGAGGGAAGCCTTAAAACAGGAATGGAAGGTGGAGGAGCGAGTGCTCGCTGGAAGGGAGTTCCATAGTCTTGGAGCAAGGGTAGTGAAGGCCCGGTCACCCATCTGAGTGCGAGTTTTAGGCACCAGAAGGACATGGGAGTCTTTGGATCTAAGGTGGTAGGAGGAGGAAGGAGGAATGAGGGTAGCTGCAAGGGCAGGAGGGGTGGCAGTTCTGATAACCTTGTCAATGAAGTTGCCTAGTACGAAGGACCAGTATTTTTCTGGAGGAAGCCACTCCAGCTGAGAATAGAGCTGGCAGCGGTGAGTGAGGCGGGGGCAGAGAGTGCAAAGCGACATATATTACTTTACCTGCATTCTCGGGTTAAAATACACATCCCTAAAAGTACATCTGGCATCAATTTCAGTTTACATTTCTGTTGGAAAACGTGTTCCCATAGCAGCAAATCCCATTTTCAAAAATATTCTTCAAAGGTTTGTGCCATATGCACCCTCCAATTAAGGAACCAGTGCCGGTGTGGGACCTGAACATATGCATTGCTCAGCTCATGAATCCGCATTTTGAGCCCATGTCTTCGGCTCTTCTTCAGTATGTCACATGGAAAACTGTTTCAAACAACATGAAGTCATACTGTATTCTGACAATATGCAGTCAGCCCCAGCACTTGAACTACCCTGGAGAGGAAAGGGTTAACTATATGCAGCAGCATAGTACGCTGAGTTAGAGCTCAGTTTTCAAACCTCTGTCTCTGGTACATCTCAGTGTAACCATCAGTTCTAGGGACATGGATATGTTGTTCATCCACACTTATTGGCAGGTTCCTTGCCGCTTTAAATCTTGCCGGAAGGTCTTCAAGCTAGCTCCTCCCACCCACCCGGGTGGTAAAGCTCTCGGCTCCGCCCCATGACGCCAGATCTTCCTTACCGCTTGGAAGCTCAGGTTCCCTCCTTAACGCTCTGCGATTAAGTTTTGGGCCTAAAATCCTTCGGTTTAAAAAAGAGAGAAAAAACCTTTTATAACTTCCTCGGTCTTCTTCCTTCGCGGCTGCGATGGACAAATCGACTCCCGGATTTCGGAGATGTCCCTGTGGGCAGAAGATGTCTCGGACGGACCCGCACTCCACGTGCGTTTATTGCCTTGGCCAGGAGCATGACCCGCAGGCTTGCGACCTGTGTTCCTCCTTCTCGGTCTACGTCCTCGAGGACCGCGCTGCCCGCTTACTTCTGGGGCGTCCCGAAAGAAGATTTCCTCCGGTCAAATCCAAAGAGGCCCGACTGGCGGCTTCCGCGGCTGCAGGATCCGCCGAACAACTAGAGAGGTTGGTCGCCGTCAAGAGCAGGCGGCTCAGGCAGCAGCTTCCTCTTCTCGGCCTTTGTCCTCTATCGCTCGGACCTCATATTCAGCTTCCTTTAAGGAGCTTTGCTTGACCCTCTCAACTAAAGCGAGGTCCTACTTCTTCGAGTCCGTTTCATCGAGTCGAAGAAGTCTGAAGTAAAGTCTCATCGTCTGACGCCTTGGGAGGGGAAAGATCCCCCTCCTAATCGACAATCGACTCGTCGAATCTCGGCTTCGGCCACTGGCTTCACGGTGCCCCGTCAGGCCAGGTGACTGAGACTCCCCGGACGAGGTTGAGATTTTCTCGACCCGTTAGGACGGGTTGTCGGCTGGAGAAGCGAGATTCCTCCTCCCGGTTCCCCGGTGAGGGCTGAGGATATCGTCGGCTCTCCTGCATGTGAATCAGGAGCCGTCGGTTTTGCCGATCGAATCGAGGGATCGCTGACCGCCTCGCCTCACCGACCTCGGCCTAGCCGAGTCTCGGTCTCGACATCTTCGCGGTCCAGCCGTTCCCGTCGACACAGACGGTCTCGGTCTCGGCACCGCGGCAAGCGGCGTCGCCGCTCTTCCTCTTCTTCCTCCTCGGCCGAGGAGGGAAGGCTTCGGCGTAAGCTACGCCGAAAATTCGAGGACCTCATGTGGCAACAATTTTTTCTGGCCAATAAGCCGGCTCAGGCCTCTTCTCCGGCCATTAAGTGGTTGCCACCGGACCAGGTAGTGGTCGAGGAGCCTGTTTCCAGGCCAGTTGTCCGACCTATTCCGGCTGCCCCACCAATTGTGGTGGAACCGCCTCCACCTCAGCCGACAGCTGGGGCTCCGACGAAAGAATCGCGGTTGGCCCAAGGCCTTCCCCGTAGGCTGTCGGTCACTCTCACGCCTGACAAGCCTCGGCAAGTGGAGGGTGGCTCAGGCTCCAGGCAGCTATTCGACAACTCGTCGGAGTCAGATGACTCCTCCCTGTTCTCCAAGCGTTTTGATTTGGAGTCCTCTGGGGGGCAGTCAGTGGGCGATAGCCCTTCGTCCTTCCTAGGACTTCTTAGGCTCATCTCAGAATCCACTGGGATGAAGCTTGAACCCGTATCCAAATGGGCCAGATATCCTCTCACCGAGATTCTGGACCGAGGGGATTCTCCCACGGAGGCCTTTCCAGTGGCCGAAGCCATTGTCGGGCCGGCCCTGGAACTTTGGCAGCGTCCGGCTTCCTGTCCTGCGCCTTCGGCCAGGATGGCCAGGAAGTATGCGGTCCCTACTGGCTCTCTGTCCGGGTTTTCTGAACACCCCTCGGCTGAAGGGCTGGTCACGGACAGTGTTTTCCGGCGTGTCGGTAATGCCAGGGACGTGGACAAACCGCCCGACAAAGAGTCCAAGAAATTGGACTACTCGGGGCGGAAAGTGTATGCTGCCTCTTCTCTCGTCTCCGTCCAGGCCAGTTGGCCGCCCTCATGGCACATTTCTCCCATGCCCTGTTGGGTTCCCTGGATGAGGCGGTCCTCATCTTCCCGCTGACCTGCAGACTACGGTCAAGCAGGTGCGGGATCAGGGCAGGGCAGTAGCTCAAACAACAGCTCCAGACTGCTCTGGATATAGGAGACTCATGTGCCCGGTCAGTGGCGGCGCTGTAGGCCATGCGTCGTGAGCGTGGCTGCGAATATCCACCTTTACGCGGATACCCAGCACAAGCTGGCGGACGTCTCCTTTCCTGGGAACAGACCTGTTCGGCCCTGGAGTGGAAGGCCACCTCCAGAGGATCGAAAAATCCAATGCCACCTTGGATTCGGTCTCGTCCGCACAGAGGGACAAGGGTCATAAGCCCCAGCCTAAGCCCTTTCGTCCCTCTACTCCCGCCATACGCCCGGCCCAACAACAGCGTCAGGGCCAGCAGGCTAGACCTTGGTATTCCAAGCCCAAGCCATCGGCTTCCTCTAATAGGAAGCAAGGAGGAAAAAGCCCTGGTGGTCCCCAGGCGGTCCTTCCTCCAAGCCTGCTAAGTGGCGGGCTGAGGGTGTCACCCCATCCCGTCCACCTAGCCCCTCGGTTCCCCTGGAGGACGGCTCCGACACTTCCTTTCCGCCTGGTCCGCTGTACCACGGACAGGTGGGTTTGGAGGTGGTGGGAAGAGGCCTGCCTCTGGAATTGAGCAGGCTTCACCTTCAGAGCCGTCACCGCTGGGGGCTTTGGGGTCCCAGAATCTCTACAGGCTCGTCGAGCCGACATCGCCTCCTCCTTCAGAAAAGGGTGATAAAGAGATAGGGACCCTTCACAGAACCAGGGTTCGTGTCCAGGTACTTCCTGGTCCCGAAGCGGACGGGGCTGGCGCCCCATCTTAGACCTACGACCTGAACAAGTTCCTAAGGTCTCGAACCTTCAGAATGGTCACTCTGGCTCAGATAATACCATCTCTGGAACACGGCGTGTGGTTCTGTTCTCTGGACTTCCAGGACGCGTTCTTTCACGTCCCTATCCGTCCATCTCATCAGAGATTCCTCCGCTTCAGAGCGGAGGGATCCCTCTTCGAGTTCCAGGCCATGCCCTTCGGCCTTTCTTCAGCTCCCAGAGTCTTCACCAAATGCATTGCAGCGGTGACAGCTTTCCTGCGGCGCCGAGGGGTCCGGATGTACCCTTACCTGGACGATTGGCTGATAGCAGCCCCCTCCAGGTTGGAGGTGGAGCGGTCCAGAAATCTGGTCCTCCGGGTTTGCTCTTAACTGGGCCTCCTGGTCAACGAGGCCAAGTCGGAACTCGAGCCGAAGCAGGTGATATCCTTCATCGGGGCAGAGCTCGACTCTCTTGAGCAGAGCACGACTCCAGCGGACAGGGCTGAGGTTCTACCTCCTTTGCCCAATCATTTCTGGTTGGGCAATCGCGCCTACCGGGATTCCTGCGACTCCTGGGTCTTATGGCGGCCCTGTACCAGCGTAGTCCGTTGGGCACGCTGGCACATCGCCCCTCCAGTGGGTCTGGCCAGCCAGTGGTCACAGCGTTGCGACCCTCTGGACCAGCGCGTGTGGACGACCCAGGAGATGTGGAACGCTCTCCAGTGGTGGACCGTTCCATCCCATCTGCAGGAGGGTATCCCGTTTGTCCGCCCCGAGCCGACGGTCTCTCTATCGACCGACACCTCTTTGATGGGTTGGGGTGCCCATCTGGGGGAACACCGGGCGCACGGCCTCTGGTCCCCGCGGGAGTCCCGATGCCATATCAACCTGCTGGAGCTCCGTGCGGTCCGCCTAGCTCTCACCGCCTTTGCTCCGTTTCTCCGGGGTCAAGTGGTCCGAGTCCAGACGGACAATACCACGACCATGTAGTATCTAAACCGCCAGGGCGGGACGAGCTCCTTGCCTCTATGCAAGGAAGCTCTCCGCATCTGGTCACTAGTGCGCAGCCTGGAGGCGGATCTCCTGGCCATTCATGTGGCAGGAGCCTCCAACACCCTGGCCGATGCCCTGAGCGGATAGGGCTGCATCGCTGAGTGGTCTCTCCTGCCGAGATAGTACAAGACCTGTTCTCGCTGGGGCACCTCTGGTGGATCTATTTGCCTCAGGGAGAAGCAAGCTGAGGCTGTTTCATGCCCGCCCCTCAGCAGGGCTCGCTGCAGGGGATGCCTGAGGCCGTGGACCCGGGCCTCTTTACGCCTTTTCCCCTGTCCCCTGATTCACAGGGTCCTGCTGAAAGCGAGGAGGACAAGGCACAGGTGATTCTGATAGCCCCAGATTGGCCTCGCCAGTTCTGGTACCCAGATCTCCTCAGTCTCAGCTCCAGGACTCATGCAGCTTCCAGCTCGCCCGGACCTGCTCTCAGTCAATCAGGAAGGTGTTCCATCCGGACCTTCAATCCCTGCACCTGACGAGCCTGGTTCCTGGCGGCTAGAGTTCCAGGCCTTGGGTCTTTCCGATGAGGTCCCTCAGCGTCGTTGAGGCGTCCCGTCAAGTCGACCAGAAAATGCTATGCCTTCAAATGGAAGAGGTTCTCCATTTGGTGTCGGGAAAAAGGTTGGACCCTTTCTCGTGTCCTGTGGCGAGGCATTTTGGACTATCTATGGTCCCTATCTAGTCAGGGCTTAGGTCGCGACCCTTAAGGTGCACCTGGCAGCCATTTCTGCTTACCGGGCGCGGGCCGGTCAGCAGTCAGTGGCGCAGGAAAAAGTGGTCGGGCGCTTTTTCAAAGGCCTTGATCACATTTCCCCTCCAGTGCGGGAACCCCCACCTCCGTGGGATTTACTGCTGGTACTGGCAAAGCTCATGGGCAAGCCATCCGACCAATGCACAGGTGTGGTCTCCCCACCTGTCATGGAAAACCGCCTTCTTGGTGGCTATCACGTCAGCCAGAAGGATGGGAGAACTCCAGGCGCTGAGCATGAGGTCTCCTTACCTGGTCTTCCACAGGGACAAGGTTGTCCTCGCCCCACCCGAAATTCCTTCCAAGGTGGTGTCCGAGTTTCACCTTAATCAGGTATTGACTCTGCCGTGTTCCACCCCAATCACACCTCGGAGGCGAATATGGGCTCCATACTCTGGACCCTAGAAGGGCGCTCGCTTATTATAAGGAGCGCATGGCTGAAATTCGGGGAGAGGTTCGCCAGCTGTTTGTCACCTACGCTGAAGCCGCACCTGGCAGACCTGCAGCCAAGCGGACGATAGGCAGATGGGTCACCTCCTGCATAAATCTCTGCTATGAGTTAGCGGGCATGGAGCCTCCCAGAGGGATAAGAGCTCATTCTACCCGCCATACTGCTGCATTGGTGGCTGCTTCCAGGGATGTCCCTATCCAGGAGATCTGCAGGGCTGCTACCTGAAGTCAGCACACACCTTTATTTCCCTACCACATCGACCTTGAGTCACGCCGGATGCTGGTTTTGGGGCCTCGGTTCTCAATCTTTGTTCCCCAAGTAAGTATTAGGGGTGTGCGCTTGCCTCCCTCCTCCCGGAGAACTGCTAGAGTCTGCCAATAAGTGTGGATGAACAACATATCCATGTCCCTAGAAATACAGGTTACTCACCTGTAACATGAGTTCTGGAATGGTATATATTGTTCATCCCTGCAATCTCCGACCTCCCGGCCTCGGCGCACAACTTGTGCTTCCAGCGGCCAGATCTGGCGTCATGGGAGCGGAGCAGGAGTTTTACCACCCGGGTGGGTGGGAGGAGCTAGCTTGAAGACCTTCCGGCAAGATTTAAAGCGGCAAGGAACCTGCCAATAAGTGTGGATGAACAACATATACCATTCCTAGAACTCCTGTTACAGGTGAGTAACCTGTATATTCTTTACTCCGCCTAACTGTGAAGTCACTCTGGAGATGTCTCCTTCGCTTCTGTTCGGTAAAAGTAAAGAAAGCATTTGGTTTTTCAACTGATTTATTAATTTTCGGTATCAAGTCTCTGTCTGCGGTACAGATAGTGTTGTAGATAGGTAGTGATTTGTTATTTGTGGAAATTGTTTTTTCTTCGGTTTCCGATCGGTCAGTCCGGTTGGAAAGTGAACCTTTGTTTGTGTTTGAATTTCTTCTGGGATTTAGTAGTGGTGTCTGGTTCCTATCAGTTTCAAAAAAGAGACTTTATGTTGTTTTTTTTTTTTTTTTTACACAGCCCGTGACACGGTTGGTAACCGATAGGGGAGTTTTACCTGGCTTGAAAGCTGTAAAGGGTAATTTGTGTAATGTGGCCATGTCTGAGAAACCCAAGAAAAAACGGACCCACTGGGTTTCAACACTGTACTAAGTGTGGGGAGGCCTTTGCCAAGGCTGACCTCCACCTCATCTGTGTTTATTGTCTGGGGTTGACCACCTCAAAACAGACTGCCAGATATGTAAGAATTTTCCTAAATCCACTCTGGATAAAAGATTGAGTAGGCTAAAGGAAAAGGAGGCCGAGAAATCCGCTGATCCGGATGGCCATACCGGTTCGGTTTTGGTCGGACCTGAGGAGGTGCTCACTGACCTGTGCGATACTTCCTCGGGCAAAAGGAGATCCGACTCTGAGGGGGGTCAGTTCCGGCTAAAAGAAAAAAGAAGTCAGCCGGTTTGGATCCAGTACCACATACTCCAGCCACCGATGAAATAGCCAATTCGATCAGTATTGTTCTGTCACTTCACCCGGTTCCGTCCAAACTGTTGTCGCCGGTTAGGCGGTTGGTTTGGTCACATCTGACTCCATCGGATTACGATCCGGATGCATAGTACGATGTGGAATGGGAGAGAGATAAAGAGTATCCCGATGATGATGACAATAACAATGACTTTGGAGGCCTAGATGTGCCTATTGAACCAGACATCTCCCCAGACAGGCCTTCCAATGTCTCTCCTCCCAAGCTTTCTGAGTCCCCTTCCCACTTTTTGTTCTACAAAAAAGTGGCTGAAACTCTCCAGCTCCCAATGGTGGAAGCTGCTGAGGAGGAAGAAGAGCCTACTTTTGTTGAAATGATGGACATCCCAAAGTCCGAAAGATTGTCTGTTCCTCTTCATAAATCTTTGGGGAAACAGACAAAAAAGATTTTGCAAACACCTTACTCCTTACCTCCTGTGGATAAGAGAATGGACAGGAGGTACATGTCATCAGGCTCAGGTACAGAGTTTTTATACAGTTATTGCAGCCATGTTGGGATAGTGCAGGCTGCAGCCCATAACAGGGCTAATATTCCTTTGGCTTCACACCCCCAGATAAAGACTCCAGGAAGGTGGATGCCATGGCCAAGAAACAATACTTGGCATCCTCGGGGCTCAGGCAGGATAATTATACGGCCTACACAGCCAGATACCAGAAGTCCAGGTGGGATACAGTTCTGGAACTGGCTAAACAGGCTTCCCCCCAGCTGGAGAAAGAGCTGGAGGAGGTGGCTGCTGATGGAATTGAGGCATCCAAGGTACAATTCCACGTTGCTGTAGACTTTTAATGATGTGGCATCGAGAGTCATGGCTACATCTGTGTCTCTCAGGAGATTTGCTTAGCTCAAATGTACTAGCCTTTTCCAGGACACCCAGGCTAAGGCCATGGATTTCCCTGTGGTGGGTAACTCTCTGTTTGGGGAGCAGACTGAGGCTTACATGAAGAAAATGGATGAATATAGGACCACCTACAGGAGTGCACAGCCCAGAGAAAGGCAAGCCACTCCTCAAAAGCAGCAGTCTAAGGGCAGGCCTTTTACCAAGCCCAGGCTTCCTCTTCTTCCCCACAGAGGGGGTTCTTTAGAGGGAGATGAGCAGGGCTACATCCTCTTCCCAATCCAAGGCTCCTGCCAAATAGACACCCTGATGTGTCAGCCCGGGTCGACTTCCCTATTCCAGTAGAAGGCAGGCTGGCTTACTACTTCCAGGCCTGGAAGGCTGTTACCACAGACAAGTGGGTCCTGGAGGTGGTAAGCTAGGGACTGGCTCTCTGTTTCAAAAGATTCCCAAAAATGAGAGTCTGGTCCTTTCCACCTGCACCCATCTCAGAAACTGTTGCTCTAGAAGCAGAGGGTTCTTCTCTACTGGCTCTCAGAGCTGTAGAGAAAGTTCCTACTCAACACAGGGGCAAAGGTCTGTACTCCAGATACTTCCTTACCCCAAAAAAGACAGGGGAGTGGCGACCCATCCTAGACTTAAAGTATTTGAACAAACACATCACAAAACCAAAATTCAAGATGGTGACTCTGGGACTAATTCTTCCCTCTCTAAGGCCAGGGGATTGGCTAGCATTCCTGGACCTCAAGGATGCCAATTTTCACATTCCTATCAGGTGCTCCCATAGAAAGTACCTCAGGTTCGAGTTGCCTTCAGGCCATTATCAGTTCAGGGCCATGCTCTTCAGCCTAAAATCAGCCCCAAGGGTGTTTACGAAGTGCCTTGCAGTAGTAGTTGCCTTCTTCAGAAGGCAGAGTATATCTATCTTCCCTTACCTGAATGACTGGCTTCTTGTAGGTCAGTCCTCCGACCAGGTCAAGTCAGCTCTGGAAATCACTCAGAACCTGCTCAGCTCTCTGGAGTTCCTTCTCAGTCTTTCTAAGTCAGTTCTCGAACCAGTACAACTCCTTACTTTTATAGGACTAGCATTAGGTACTGTCCAGGCAAAGGCCTCCCTTCCATTAGCAAGGTAAAGGCCCTTACAGATCTCGCTTCCTCATTTCACCCCCTGGTCTCTCGTCCATCAAGACACTTTCTTCAACTCCTAGGCCACATGGCAGCTTCCACTGCAGTGGTACAAGGAGCCAGGTTTCAGATGAGGGACATTCAGTTCCACCTAAGGTCTTTCTGGTCTCAGAAAAAGGATTCTCTCACCAAACTGGTTCCAGTGACTCAGACTCTGGTCCAAGCTCTCCAGTGGTGGCTGGATCAGGACAATCTCAGACAAGGTGTCCCATTCCTCAGTCAAGCTCCCTCAGTGGTCCTAACCACAGATGCTTCTCTCCTAGGCTGGGGAGCCCATTTGGGAGCCCTCACGGCCCAGAGTGTTTGGTCTCCACAAGAGTCTCTCCTTCATATCAATCTTGTGGAACACAGAGCAGTATTCCTAGCCCTTCAGACTTTCTCAGACTCGGTCAGAGGCAAAGTGTTGCAAGCCAGGACAGACGACACCACCACAATGTGGTACATCAACAAGCAAGGGGGCACTCTGTCCATGGTCTTGTGCACAGAGGCCATGAAATGGTTGTCTCTAGCCTACTTCCTTCAGGCTTCCCTGACAGCATTTCATCTCCAAGGGAAGGACAGTGTGCTAGCAGATGCTTTGAGCAGGATCTCCCAGGGCCATCACGAATGGTCCCTGGACCCTCTCATCCTGAAAGTAATCTTCACCAGATGGGGCACTCTAGGAATAGATCTCTTTGCAGCCCCAGATAATCACCAACTTGACCTGTTCTGCTGCAGGCCTCCAGTCCTAGGAACTGTTCCTCTGGATGCTGTCATATCGGATTGGAAGGGCAGGTTCCTCTATGCCTCACCCTCCTTTCCTCCTGTTCAGAGTTCTAGTCAAGATCAGGTCTCAACCCTGTACATTGATACTAGTGGCTCCAGACTGGGCCAGACAACCTTGGTACCCTCTGCTGTTGTTCCTAGCATTGTCTCTCCCCATGTCTCTTTCCAAGAGATGCAATCTCCTAGCCGCCTCTTGGGGGAGAATTTAGTACCCCAATTTCCAGTCTCTCAATCTCAAAGCCTGGCTCTTGAAGAGTAAGAATATGCATGTCTGCATCTTTCTCAGGGAGTACTGGATATTTTGGAGGTCTCTAGGAAACCTTCTACCAGAAAAACTATAATTCCAAATGGAGACGATTCAGCATTTGGTGTTCTCAAAAGGGCCTTCAGTCAGATACTGCAGACATCGCTACAGCCTTAGATTATCTGGTTCACATCAATGGCTTAGGCCTTAGGCTTGCATCTCTGAAGGTTCACCTAGCAGCTGTCTCTGCTTTCCTTTCAGCAGAGAAAGGCTCTTCCTTGGCGTCTCATTCTGTTTTCTGTAAGTTCTTCAAAGGTCTGGTTCACATCAACCCTCCTTTTAGAGCGCCTACTGTGGCTTGGGATCTAAATGTCTGCATTGTTCAGCTTGTGCAGCCACCATCTGAACCTCTGGCTGCAGCCAAGCTTAAGTACTTGAGCTGGAAAACTGTGTTCCTGGTAGCTATCACTTCTGCCAAGCAGATTAGTGAATTACAGGCCCTGTCAGTTGAGCCTGACTTTCTCCTTCTATAGAGATAAAGTGATCCTTAGAACAAATAGGAAGTTCTTACCTAAAGTGGTGTCAGATTTTCATCTGAACCAATCTTTGTCTCTACCTGTGTTTTTCACTGGTCATTCTTCAGGAGAAAGAAGATTACACAGTTTGGATGTTAAAGCCTGAAAAATAACTGAAGACGGTAATTTCTGTGTGCCTTAATGTGCTCTGTGTAGTAGCTAAGTGCCCTTTTAACATAGAAACATAGAAGTTGACGGCAGATAAGGACCGCAGACTGGATGGGCCTTGCGGTCCTTATCTGCCGTCAACTTCCATGTTTCTATGTTAAAAGGGCACTTAGCTACTACACAGAGCATATTAAGGCACACAGAAATTACCGTCTTAAGTTATTTTTCACTTATGGGGAAGTGGGAAAAGGTAAGCCTGCTACTAAAAGAACTGTTGCCAGGTGGATTGTCTCTTGTATATAATTCTGCGATGCCAAGTTGGGCAAAGAACCACCTTCATGCCCGAGGGCACACTCGACTAGGGGTACAGCTGCATCTCTGGCTGCTGCCAGAGATATACCCTTGGTAGAAATCTGTAAAGCAGCCACCTGGAAAACAGTCCATACATTCACAAAGCATTACTCTCTGGACATCCAGGCTAGGAGTGATACTAGGTTTGGTACAGCAGTACTGCAGATACTGTTCCCAAAGTAAGGTTCTGTGTCCCCTCCTCCTGGGGGAGCTGCTTGGTAGTCTGCATATTGTCAGAATACAGCAAGACTTCATGTTGTTTGAAGACATTGAAGAAAAAATTACTCACCATAGTAATGTTGTTTCTTCTAATGGAGTCTTGCTGTATTCTGACCTGCCTCCCCTCTCAGAACCTAATTTTTGGGACATGGGCTGGCAGGTACAGTGTTGCATCTCAGGGTGTACCTTGTACACTCCCTCTTTGGGGCCGGGTGGTAGTTTTATTACTGTTGCTTTTATATTATATCTTTTTTCACTACCTTTTTTTCTTGGGTTCTCGACTTGAGTCTTTTTGACCCAAGTTTGTTGCCTTTTAGCCTAAAGTTAAACAATTTCCATTCCTATAGTTAGTTTGCTCGTAAGAATCTGACAGTTACACTGAGATGTACCAGAGACGGAGGTTTGAAAACCGAGCTTGAGCTCAACATTCTATGCTGCTCCATAGAGTTAACCCTTTCCTCTCCAGGGCACTTCAAGTGCTGGGGGCTAACTGCATATTGTCAGAATACAGCAAGACTCCATTAGAAGAAACAACATTACTGGGGTGAGTAATTTTTTCTTCTGGTCACTATCACTTCTGCCAGAAGGATAAGTGAATTACAAGCACTATGTGTGGAAAAGGGTTACCTCTTATTTCACAATGATAAAGTAGTGCTTCAAACTAACAGGAGATTTCTTCCTAAGGTGGTTTCTGATTTCCACCTAAATCAATCCCTAACACTGCCAGTCTTCTTTACTGGACATGCCAGCTCAGGTGAGTGCAGACTCCATAGTCTGGATGTAAAAAGGGCATTAAGTTACTATGTGACTCACACAAGAGCTCGATAAGCTCAGGGTGGACAAGGCAATGGGACCTGATGGCATACAACCCAGGGTACTAAAGGAGCTAAGGATGGAACTAGCCATTATCAGAACTGTTTAGTGAGTCTCTGAGCACAGGAGAGGTCCCAGAAGACTGGATAAGGGCTCATGTGATCCTGCTGTACAAGAGTGGTAGCAGGGAGGAGGCAAGGAACTACATACCAGTCATTCTTACCTCAGTAGTGGGCAAGATTATGGAGGCACTCCTTAAGGAAAGGATCATGCAGCACCTGGAATCCATAGGAGTATAGGATCCAAGACAGCATGGATTTACAAAAGGAAGGTCCTGTCAAACTAACCTCATAGATTTCTTTGACTGGGTAACCAGAGTGGTAGACCAAGGGGGAGCAGTTGATGTCGCCTACCTCGACTTCAGCAAAGCTTTCGATACTATTCCACATAGAAGATTGATTAATAAGCTGGGTAGGCTCGGGGTGAGTCAGGAGTTGGTCAACTGGGTGGCAAATTGGTTGACATGCAGAAAACAGAGTGTGGGGGTAAATGGTATAGAGTCAGAAGAGATGCAAGTCACAAGTGGGGTACCTCAGGGATCAGTCCTGGGACCAGTCCTCTTCAGTATCTTCATTAGTGACATTGCAGATGGACTGGAGGGTAAGGTTTGTCTGTTTGCAGATGACACCAAGATCTGCAACAGAGTAGATGATCCAGATGGGGTGGGCAGGATGAGAAGAAATCTGGATAAACTATCAAAATGGTCAGAAGAGTGGCAACTGGGGTTTAATGCAAAGAAGTGCAAGATCATGCACATAGGGAAGAGAAACCCTGAAGCCACCTATAGGCTGGGAGGGGAGTTGCTGGCAATCACAAGGGAAGAGAGAGACTTGGGCATCATCATCGCTGGTGAGCCGAAATCATCCAAGCAGACCACTAAAGCAGTAGGTAAGGCTAGGGTGATGTTGGGGTGTGTTAGTAGGGGTATCACAAGTTGGAAGAGAGAGGTAATAATCCTTCTTTACAAGACACTGGTTAGGCCCCATTTTGAGTACTGCGTGCAGTACTGGAGGCCACACCTTCACAAGGACATTAACCAAATTGAGGCAGTTCAGAGAAGGGCAACCAAAATGGTGCAGGGACTGCATCAGAAAACATATGAGGACAGATTAGCGGGCTCAATATGTATACCCTAGAGCAAAGGAGGGAGAGAGGTGATATGATCAGAACATTCAAACACCTTAAGGGCATTAACAAGGTGAAAGAGTCCAGCATGTTTCAATATAGGGAAAATAGCAGGACAAAAGGACACTGCATGAGATTAGAGGGAGGCCGATTAAGGGGGAATGCGAGGAAGTTCTTTTTCACAGAAAGTGTGGTGGGTGCATGGAACGGCCTACCTCAGGAAGTGGTGGATATGAATACAGTGCAGGAATTCAAACAGGCATGGGATAGGCATAAGGGAGCAATACAGATAAGTATGAAAAGATAGGCCATTGACAGAGCAAAGGCCGATGGCACATTTATAAGGTAGAAAAAGAAATGGGCAGACTGGATGGGCCTTGAGTCCTTATCTGCCATCAACTTCTATGTTTCTATGGTTTTAGGCCTGTCTCGGAGACCACCTCTTATTTTGCCTTTATGAGACAGGTGGCTGAGACCCTACAGCTCTCTGTGCAGGAAGCCAGACAGGAAGAGGATGAGGAAGAGGATTATGCAAGCAATAATGCCCAACAGGGTGGGCGGTATTGGGCAATACCGGACCGCCCAAGGGCGTAATGAGGCCAAATGCCACAGGCGGAGGGCCTTATAGCCCTTGGGCTGTCCTATATTGCCCATACCGCCCACCCTGGAGGCCATTTTGGTTGCCCTTCTCTGTAAGGTTGTTAAACTGATGTTCAAATAAATAAATAAATAAATTTAGAAATTGGGCTAAATGTGGCATTTTTACACAAGCTTTAAAAAATTGAAAAAGACAAAAAAATCCAAAATGAAATGCAAGTCTTTTTTTTTTTTTTTGGTAAAATAGTCCCTGTGCTGGTATTCCGACCAGTAGCATGCACTGCACTGTTTGACAATTATTTTTTTTCTTTCTTAACACTTAAGTTACTGGTAGTCTTCTCCCAGTTGTAGTCTTCTCCCAGTTGTCTTCACCCCACCCCAGTTTGTGTGTGTGTGTGTGCGTGCGCATGCACGTGTGTTGTTATCCCCTAACCCCACACAAGTCCACTTACCTCCTTTTACCATAATTCATAAGGACTCCTGTCGGGATTGGGCAGGGCGGCTGAGTGAGAGACAACATCAGGATGTTAAATTTTTTTAATGTGCCACTTTATTTTTTCTAGTGCCAGAAATCACAGTAGGAGGCAGCAGGAGTGAGAACGGGAGAACAGAACATTCGAGGTGGCAGGAACAGCTGAGCGGGAGAGTAGGCTGCTACCGGAAGTTTTACTCACGGTGAAGGTTTGCCGATTGGGAGAACGGCCATGAGCAGGGGGAGGAGAACTGGACTGGGTCGTGTGTCCAAAGTAAATTAATGCCTTGTGTGTGAAAATTGCTGTGGTACCTGTTCTTTATTTTAAAATAAAGCTTAGGCTTAATTTTTGCCAGGGGTTGGGGAGAAAGAAAGAGAGAGAGATCAGCTGCTGCTTCAGGGCTCGAGCGAGTCCCTCAGCATTGCTGAGGTAAAAGTGTGAGTCCCGCTGCTTTCGACGAATTTCCAGTACGCAACCTCTCCAGTCAAGTGTTTTCCAGCTATGCAGAGGGAAAGTTAACAGCAGGTAGGGGAAAAAAAAAACAGAAGTGACTGTAGCCGGTTACTTGTATATGTCTCCCCTCTCTCAGGTGTTTGCTGCCGCCTCGTGTCTGCCGTGATCCGGGGAGGATGGACATTTTGGTCCACATTCCACTTTTGAGGATATGGCGACACATAAAGAAATGCATTGAATGGAATGAACGCACTACAGGTTTCACTACTTCTTATCAGCGCAATATGTGCTACCGCTACAGAAGACAAGCACCTTCGTTTTGGTGAGAGTGGGCAGTCAGCTGGAGGAGGGAGCTCAGGAGCAAGAGCACGTCTGACAGCATGGGCGTAGAGGGGACGAGTGTATTGTAAATTAACAAAAAAAAAAAAGTTGCGAAAAATAAGCATATGGGAGGTTGATTTGCTGTGTTGTCAGACAGGTGTCACTGAATGGGACAACTGGGGGGGGATAGTGTCTCGGGCTAAGCGAGACAAGAAAATGGCGGTGATTTAAAATTCAAATTGGGTAGTTTTAGCCAATTAGGAAGCAGGGTGGACACCAGGATGTTTCAGTGGGTGAAGGGGCACTGTAGGATAGTACTTTTTATTTCCTGGGCATCTATTGAAAGTTAATGTACCCCCCTGGCAAGGGTACTAGCCAATCAGATGGCAGGAAATAAGCCCATTTTCTAATGGGAGATAATGGATCTCCTTGTTTCCCAGGGACTTTCAATCCCCATCCACAAGTCTCTAAAGCAGCAGACTTTAAAAGTTCTCCAGACCCCTAGTTCTGTCCCTCCCTTGGACAAGAAGATGGACAGAAAATATTTTCTGGCTGGTAGTGGCATAGAAACATAGAATTTGACAGCAGATAAGGACCTCTTGACCCACCCAGTCTGCCTATTTCCCTACCTAATGGATAAGCTGCAGATCCTAGTTAACCAACAGCCTACTTCTTCTTACCCCCACCCCCTAGAATTGCCTTATGACTGTCCCATGCATTCTTGAAATCCACCACTGTTTTTGACTCCACAACCTCCTCAGGAAGTCTGTTGCATGCATCCACAACCCTCTCTGTGAAAAAATACTTCCTCACATTACCTCTGAGCTGTCCCCCCTCAATCTTCAAATTGTGCCCCCTTGTTCTTGCACTCCTCTTTTTCTGAAAGATGTTACCCTCTTGGACTTTGTTGATTCCCCTGAGGTACTTGAAAGTTTCTATCATGTCTCCCCTCTCCTTCCTTTCCTCGAGGCTATACATATTAAGCTCCTTAAATCTCTCTTCATATGTCTTCTAGTGCAGACCCTGCACTATTTTAATTGCCCTCCTCTGGATTGCCTCCATCCTGTCTATGTCGTTGCGGAGATTATGACTCCAGAACTGCACTCAGTACTCCAGATGGGTTCTCACCAGCTGTCTCTACAGAGAGATAACAACTTCCTGTTTTCTACTGGTGATGCCTCTCCCTTTGCATCCCAGTATCCCCCCAGCTCTCCTTACTGCCCTCTCACATTGCTTGCCCACCTTTAGGTCATCTGATATGACTACCCCCAGGTCCCTTTCCATTTTTGTTGTTGTTAGTATCTCACCCCCCTTTGTGTACTCTTCCCCTGAGTTTTTGTTTCCCAGGTACATTACTTTGCACTTCTTAGCTTTGAATCTAAGCTGCCATACATTTGACCATTCCTCCAACCTTGCCAAGTCCCTTCTCATCCTTTCCATCCCACCTTGTGTATCAACTCTGTTGCAGATCTTTGTTTCGTCTGCAGAGAGACATACTTTTTCTTCCAGTCCCTCTGCAGTGTCACTTATAAAGACATTAAAGAGGACCGGTCCTAGTACTGGACCCTGTGGTACCCCACTAGTAACCCCCCTTTCTTCAGAGTGGACTCCGTTTAGTATTACCCTCTGTGTCCTGTTTTCCAGCCAATTCTTTACCCAGGCTACCAGGCACTGAATTTCTTTCTGGTCACTGCAGCCGTGTAGGGGTAGTGCAAACTGCAGCCTGCGAAAAGGCTTGCATTCCTCTTCACATCCCCCTGACAAGGATTCCAGAAAAATTGATTCCTTTGCCAAAAAGACATACCTGTAGTCCTCCCTGGGCATTAGGCAAACCTCCTTATATGGCTTATGCCACCAGGTATAAGAAATCCCTCTGGGTGTCAGTGGAGCCGTTAGCTCAAAAGGTTCCTCCTGAGCTGGCTTCAGATCTTCAGGAGTTGGTCACCAAGGGGGTGCAGGCATTGAAGTCCCAGTTCCGTATGGCTGTGGACTCCAATGATGCAGCTTCAAGAGCCATGGCATCTGCCATCACCCTCAGGTGTATTTCCTGGCTAAGAATGCACCAACATATCCCAGGACACGCAGAATAATGCTGTTGACTTTCCCCTCGCCCAGAATTCTGTTTGGGGAACAGACTGAAGCATATATGAAAAAGATGAATGAGTACAGAGTGGCTTACAGGAGTGCTTCAGCTAAGGAGAAGGGTGCCACTCCTCAGAAACAACAGGCCATGGGCAGGGGCAGAACTTACCCCAGGCCTTTCCACCCGGCCAAAGCTTTTCCCTCTTACCAGCAACCCAGGGGCTTCTTTAGAGGGAGAGGCAGAAGGGGTGCTGCCAGAGCTGCTTCCACCTCCCAATCTGCTACCCCAACTAAACAGACACCCTGAGGACTCTGTCTAGACCACCTCCCCTTCTCCTGTAGGGGGCAGGCTGACCTACTATCTCCAGGCGTGGCAATCCATTACTTCAGACAAGTGGGTCCTGGAGATAGTAGGTCGGGGCCTTGCTCTCAGCTTCAAGTTGTTCCCAAAACTGACTCCAAGAGCATTCACACCTGCCAGCCCTGCAAAAACAGCCTTGTTGGAGGCAGAGGTTTCCACTCTTCTACTGTCAAGGGCAGTGGAGCCTGTTCCCCCTCAACACAGGGGAAAAGGACTGTACTCCAGGTACTTCCTAGCATTAAAGAAAAATGGGGAGTGGCGGCTCATTCTAGATCTCAGATTCCTCAACAGGCATCTTACAAAGCCAAAGTTCAAAATGACAACCCTGGCTATCATTTTGCCTACTCTCAGGCAAGGGAACTGGCTAGCATCCCTGGATGTAAAGGATGCCTATTTCCACATCTCCATCAGGCAGTCCCACAGAAAATACCTCCGATTTTGACTACCTTCAGGTCACTACCAGTTCAGGGCCATGCCCTTCAGGCTGACCTCTGCCCCAAGAGTATTTACAGAGTGTCTGGCAGTGGTAGTGGCATACCTCAGAAGGCAAGGGGTTGCAGTTTACCCCACCTAGACGACTGGCTGCTGGTGGATCAGTCCCCCCAGCAGGTAAAAGAAGCACTAAGCCTCACTTAGGACACTCTTCAGTCCCTGGGTTTCCTGGTGAATCTAAAGAAGTCAGTCTTGACCCCAGTACAGGTGCTAGACTTTATAGGGGCAGAGTTGAACACCATTCAGGCAAGGGCCTTTCTTCCCCCTTTAAGGGAACAGGCCCTTATCGATTTGGCAGAATCCTTCCGCCTTCAAGTCCCTCGACCAGCAAGGTATTTCTTACAGATCCTAGGTCATATGGCCTCCACCACAGCTGTGATTCCGGGGGCCATATTCCAGATGAGGGATATTCAGTTCCACCTGAGATCCTTCTGGTCCCAGAAGAAGGATCCTCTAACCAAGCTGATTCCAGTGTCTCCCACCCTTCTGTTAGCTCTTCAGTGATGGCAGGATATGGACAAACCTCAGATTAGGGGTTCCCTTCTACTTCAGGCCCTCTCCCTAGTGTTGACAACAGATGCTTCTCTACTGGGCTGGGGTGCCCACCTAGGGGACCACACAGCCCACGGCAGCTGGCTTCCTCAGAAGTCCTTCTTGCACATCAACCTTCTGGAACTCAGAGCAGTGTTCCTGGCTATCCAGGAGTTTGCCAGTCTCTTACAGAGCAAGGTGGTGCAGGTCAGGACAGACAGTACCACCACCACGTACTACATCAGTAAGCAGGGGGGAACAAGGTCCTCACTGCTCTGCACAGATTCCATGAAGATTTGAACTCTAGCCTGTTCTCTGGACATATCCCTGTTAGCTGTACACCTGCCAGGAAAGGACAGTGTATTGGCAGATGCTCTCAGCAGGATCAGCCAGGGCCATCATGAATGGATCCTGAACAGGCAGGTCCTTCTATTGGTATTCAGGAGATGGGGGTGCCAGAGATAGATCTCTCTGCAGCCCCAGACAGTCATCAGTTGCCACTGTATTGCTACAGGGTTCCTCTACTTCTGGATTGGTCAGACAGATTCCTTTATACCTTTCCTCCATTCCCTCTGGTATCCAGAGTCCTAGTCAAGCTGAGGTCTCAGCCTGCCATCATGATTCTCATAGCCCCAGACTGGGCCAGATAACCGTGGTACTCAATACTACTGTCCCTGTTGGTGACCAGTCCCATTTGCCTCCCCACGAGGTACAGCCTGCTGACATCCTCTCAGGAGAGAATCTTCTACCCCAATCTTTAGTCATTTTTCCTCAGGGCCTGGCTGTTGAGGACTTAGAATATGCAGTCTTGCATCTCTCTGAACCTGTCCTGGACATATTAAGGGCGTCCAGGAAACCTGCAACTAGGAAAACCTACTCATCTAAGTGGAAAAAATTTTCCATCTGGTGCTCCCAGCAGGGCCTGGATCCGCAACAGGCTGGTTTACCAGCACTTCTGGATTACCTGGTGCATCTTCAGTCATTGCATCTTCAACCATCTACCTTGAAGGTGCACTTGGCAGCTGTCTCTGCCTATCTTTTAGCAGGGAGGGACCCCTCCCTGACTGTGCACCCAGTTTTCAAAAAGTTTTTCAAGGGTTTGCTACACCTTCATCCTCCACACAGGGAGCCCACCTCTGCATGGGATCTGAATATCTGCATAGGTCAGCTTATGCAGCCTCCCTTTGAACCCACGTTTTCTTCGGAGCTCAAGTTCCTTACTTGGAAGACTGTATTCCTGGTAGCCATCACTTCTGCCAGAAGGATCAGTGAGCTCCAGGCCTTGTCAGTGGAGCCCAACTACATTGCACCCCACAGAGATAAAACTGTCCTTCAAACTAATGGGAAATTCCTCCCTAAGGTGGTTTCTGATTTCCATCTTAATCAGTCCATCACTGCCTGTATTCTTCTCTGAGCATTCCAGCTCAGGCGAATGCAGGCTCCACAGTCTGTATGTAAAAAGAGTCATCAGCTATTACATGGATAGGACAAAGGAGCTAAGGAAGGATTGTTCCCACTTATTCCTTACCTGTGGTGAGATAGGTAAGGGGCAGGCCAGCTGCAAAAATAACCATAGCCATATGGATCATGGCCTGTATCCAGTTTTGCTACGACAAGCTGGGGAAAGACCTACCAGTAGGCCTTAGGCTCATTCCATCAGGGGGACTGCTGCCTTAGTGGCGGCTGTCAGGGAAGTCCCCTTGCTTGAGATCTGTAAAGCTGCCACCTGGAAGACTGTCCATACATTCACTAAACACTACTGCCTGGACACCCAGGCTAGGAGTGATGCCAGGTCTGACACAGCAGCGCTGCAGAGCCTATTTCCCAAATACGTTCTGTGCCCACCACCAAGGGGCACTGCTTGGTAGTCTGCACTTGTCAGACTACAGCAAGACTTCATGTTGTTTAAAGAAAAAATGACTTACCATAGTAATGTTGTTTCTTCTAATGGAGTCTTGCTGTATTCTGACCTCCCACCCTGCCTCCCCTTCAAAACCTGGGGAAAGGTGGCCCTCTGCATCACAGTTCTGTTTTACCCATCAGTGGGTACTTGTTTTATTCTTGGGCATCAGTGACTTGAGTCTTCTACATGCCCCTTTTTGATTGTAGTGTTGCCCCTTGGGGTGCTTAGGACTGGTTAGACTTTTTTCCTTTGTTAGCGTCATAAGAATCTGATCAGTAACTAGAACTTTCTGAGGACAGTGGTTTGAAAACTGAGCTCGAGCTCAATGTTTTATGCATTTGCATAGAGTTTAACTCTTTCTTCTCCGGGGCAGCTGAACTAGTCGGTCACACTGCACTTGTCAAAATACAGCAAGACTCCATTAGCAGAAACAACATTACTATGGTAAGTAATTTTTTCTTCTTGCAGACCGCCTCTCAGTGCAGTGCTTGTTGGCCAGGCAGCGTATGATCAGGAGTCACGTGGCTTGTGCCCCTTAAGTGTTCATGTCCTAATATAGAGCTTCCCTCAAGAAAGATACAACAGAGGAAACTGTCCTGAGTATCAGGCAGCCCCCCCCCTCATCCTGACCCCAGTACCCCATCGAAAGACAGGGTGAAGAAAAACGTACCTTGAATCATGCAGTGGGCCACAAGGGATGAGGTACGACTAGGGAGAGTGATCCGAGAAAGGACACCCCCCCCCCATGATAGTCGAAATACCTCGATTTGCTCTGGGAGAGATTACTGGTGGGCATAGGCCATGGTCCTGACTTGTGAGCAGCCCTCCTGAGCCGCATTCTGCTCCTCAACAAACTGCTCAGCCTCTAAGTAGTTGATTTAAAAAAAAAAATGTGTGTGGGGGAGTCTACAAGGGCAGTCCACCTGGAGTTTTCTGGGGTACAGGAAGGCAAAATTCCATCCCAGGGAGTGCAGTTTGGCTTTGATGCTGTTAAATGTCTGGCACTGAGATTCCAACCCCTTGCTATAATCTTGGAAAATCATGACCTGACCGTTGTCATCTGCTATTGGGCTTTGCTACTTCATGGAACTAAGCATTGCCTCCTTGTCTGCAAACTGCAGATATTTAATTAAGCAGTGTCTGGGACAATACCTGGGTTTGGAGGGGGGGGGTCATCTGGTGCGCGCATGTTGGATTTTGTACTGGAGGACAGTGGGATCCATTTTCAGGTGCTCAACAAGCCACTGCTGCTGTTCCTCCCTGGGTTCTTCCCTTCGATGACCTCTGAGAGGCCAACAATGTGGAGGTTGGATCTCCGTGACAGAATCTCTTGGTCAAAGCCATAGGTTCACCAGGGCCACCTTAAGTGAGCTGCATTCACGGGTGACTTCGGAGCTGGTGTCTTCTAGTTCCCCTACCAACCTTTCTAGTTCTAAGCGAGAGGTGTGCATTGCTGAGGTCTCGGTAGGGCCTGTGACCACTGACTGGATGTGGAAAACTTGAGCAGCTAAATTTGTAAAGCCAGTCTTCATTTCAGCTTGCATGGTCGCAAGGGTGGCTGGAACTCCCGCCAATGATTTTTCCAGCTCGGACATAGTAGCATCTTGATCAGAGACTGCTTGGGCCTGAGATCTTGTACGGAACTTGTGGGATGGGCACTTTTTTTGTGGCTGCTCTAGCGATCCAAAAGAGAGTTTGAGCTGCTTGCTTTTTTGCCTTCCAGCTGCCATGGACGTTCTGGACATTTCAGTAAGCAATTTATTATTCCCCTCTTGAGTTAGCATGATATAAGACTGTTTTGTGATGGTGTCTGTAGGAGTGAAGCTAGAATATGTCTGCCATTCTGCCCAGCCGGCCAACTACCTTGAGCATCCTGTCATTCATCTGAAGCTAGAGACATCTTTGCGATGCGTAGCTGCTGAGCAGATATGGAGGTTTTATGCCTGTTGAGGAGCAGGAATGTGAAGGCCTGTTCCTAGAAGGTGGGTCTCTGGGAGGGTAATGTGGCTACTGATGTGGGCCTTGAGCAACAAAGCTGCTGCTGCTGGGGAGGGGGGAGGAGAGAGGATGGAGGATGTTATCAGGCATACTTGGAGTGAGCTCCACGGCTAGGATGAGAGCATGGTAGAGATAAGCTTTCTGGCCAGGTACCATCTTTGTAAGCAGGGAAAAAGCATGAAAAAACAAACAAATGCTGGGAATGGTTTCAAGTGTATATTCATAGAGTTTATCATTGAATTCATACCTTTAAGTTGATACGTTGACATGGTATTAGACCCAGTATTCAGGAGTGACCTTCTGACTGCTGCACACCTCTTGCATACCTCTTGCTGGTGATTCCAAAATGGGTAATTGCAGTGGTGGTGGTGGTGGTGGGAGTTGCTCATCTGGGTCCCTCACAGTTCAGGAAAAGGTGCTGTGACACAGTAAGAAGACTGAGTGAGGGAGTCTGGGGTGGGAATAAAAAGGAATTACTATCACTGTATTATATGATTTGTAAGCAGGGACAGGCACGTCTGTGCAGTGGCAGCACAACAACCTGCGACGCCAACAAGACAGTTTCAGGAGTGAACCTTGATCATCAGGTGCCAGCAGGAGGAGACCGAGTGAGTCTCCCAGAAGACTCTTCTCAGCGTGTTTGGGGGTGGGTGGGTGGGGAGTAGTGGGCAGCAATCTTCGCCACAGTATCACTACCTAGGAAACCATAGGTGTGGTTGTGGTGCTACCATCAGCTGCTCTGGATGATGCCCACAGTCCTCCCAGACCTCCCACTGCCAGATGTGCACAGGGCTCATGAAACCGAGTGAGGCATCTGGAGGGGACTTGCTACCACCTCTCCCCACGGCCCCCACCACAGTGGCAAGCTGTGGAGGAACAGATGGGTCCCACAGGTAAGTCCCACACATGGGGGCGGGCTGCAGGAAAAGGGGTCAGCCTAGTGGGAAAGTGTCAGAAAACCCCTCTCAAAGCAGATGAGTAGGAGGAAAGCTGAATTAGCGCAAGATGTGGGAGAGTCGATGGGAGAAAGTTCTGTACTTCACAAGGTCAGCTCATCTCTTACAGCCAGAGCTACTGTAACACAATCTTGGTATTTGTGTCGGTCGTTAAATGGAATGTTTCTTCTGAGAAGAATTTATTTATCAGCTGATTATGGTGTATTTGGGTCGTCATGGTGTAAAGGCAAGGAAAAGGCCTAGACAAAGATAGTGAGAGAAAGAAGTTTGAGTTGGTTAATACTACGAGGCAGACTCCGATTAGTAAATTAAATGGGCAAATATCCCAAATATGTTACAGTACAACAGAGAAAGATTCTTGAGGTGATGGCTAGATTCCAATTCCTTGTGCCCAAGGTAACCCTGAATATGGGGTTCCAGAATATGCGCGTCTCCCTGTACTGCTGCTACATTTAAAATACTCTGTCCATTGCTGCATAGTTGGGCTGCTTGGACATAATGTGTAGAAGGGCAGTGTACAGTGCTAAAAGCAGGTAACCGAGAAAGAAAACTTATATGAGACTGACTGATCGGAGGGATTTACTACAAAGGTTAATCATTTTTATAACCATAAAATCAAATCTTGTGTCCTGCGTTAGCTGTGCAATCAGATTTTGGGTTGACTGTTGGTCATGAAAATGGGTTTTGTGTTCACTGTTGGTCACGTAAGCTGGTTTTGAGCCAAATATTGGTCACAAGAAGGATATTTAGACATTTGTGACCACGAAAGGCACACTGAGGTGTAACAGGTTGTGTCCAGGTGCATTCTAGGATTGGATAACATAGTCTTGTTTTAGTAACAGTGAGATGTGGGCTAGGACACCGGGGTTTCCTTACTTTTTTGTCATAGTTTTGCCGTTTGTACCCGTCTCCTATACTGCTTGTTGCTGTTTTTCTTCGCGCTGTTTTTGCTGCCACCATTTTGCCTTCGCTATTTTCACCTACTACCGCTGTACTGTAGTGTCAGAATTGGGTAGTAGCCCAAGTTCCTCGTGTAGTTCTAGAACCCATAACCTTCTGATTTCTGTCCTCAGACCTGTAACCTACTGAGCTGCACATGCTGCTGTGCAGATGCATTTTGCCACCTGATACAGGACACAAGTTTGAGATAAATTTTTCTAAAAGACAAGCAGTACAAAATGTAATTTCACATTCTGATTTTCACTGCAATGGGAACTTCATGCGAAACTAGTACTTGAACCTGTCTTAGATTCCATTTGAGTAATAAGGCATGGCAGGTTAGTTGTTATTGGAAAATTTACATGTGCCTCATGACATAGCCAAGTGACAACAACCACGAGGCCAGCGGTAATCCCCACCCCCTCAATTATCCACATCCTGGGATACCTTCTGTAATTATACAATGGACCAAGTGTAAAATAAATTTAAATTGCATTTAAATTTCTTTTTTTTTTTTTCTTTTTTTAAAGCAGCAGTACTACAGGAAAAAAAATTCCCCTTTTTTGACAGTTTATTCCCTGTGCTCTGTTGATCATATACCTGGTACTCTTTCCCGTCGGCATTGTACTATCACCGAGTAATTTGCTCAGTTACCCTCTGCTTTTTTTACATTTCTGCCTCTAAGCATGTTGTACCGGAACCCCCTCTGCTGCCAACTGCACGTGTGTATGACTTGCAGGGACATTGGGAATGGTCATCAGAGGGTCACTTTGCTGTAGTCAAAAGACATGATGCAGCCTGAAAGAAAGGCGCAGCTGAAAATTAGTCAGCCGCCATATTTATTGTAGTCCTACAACAATTCAAATACATTGCAAATATCTAAAAAAACTAAAGATGACTGAAAAAAAATATTTACAGGTATGGAAACTGGAACTTTGGCTGCATGCTTACAGTCAAAAAGCAGAATTTTGATAGATCACTTCCTGATTTGGTAGTACTGCTCCTTTAAATAACCCTTCCTCACCTGGGTATCCTGTTGTTAGGGCGCCGTTATTAGGGCACAAGGGATCCGGTTGCCCAGGACTTCCGGGCGGGGTTCACTTTGCTGTCTCTACCCCTATATGCCAGGGGTGGAGGTGATTTACATTTTTTAAGGGGTGGTATGGGGGGCAAAGCCCCCCCCCGCTTAAACCCCATAGAAATCAGTGTTGCGGTCTGTCTGCACACCACTGCCTTGTGTCCTTAGTCCACGTGGCATAATGCCAGTGCCCTAAAGAACGTTGCAGTTTTAAATGCTCACCGCCATGAGTGAACCCCTCTTCCGTAGATTATTGCTGGATTTACCCACATGTAAAGATCTTAGCTGACCAGTCAGGTTACAGGACATTTTTATGTCATATCCGTTGTATAACTGAGCAATAATCACATGGCTTTACATTGCTGGTGTTGACACCACTGCAGAAAATCACCTCCTAGATCACGTGATGTCTTTGTGAGACTAGCAGCTCTGGTGGCTCACTCCCGTCTCGATCCTCTGATAAAGTCTTCAAGATACAATACGTTTTAGAAGAGGCTCCCGACTACATCTAAATACAGACTAGTTAATTTCTAATAGTCGATAGTGCTGTTCTAGCGATTCAGGGAGTTTTTCTGTCTTTTTTATCGACTAAATCACAAGCAGCTTCATTGAGTCTCAAGGCCTAGCAACAACATGGAGGCCGAAATGTGCCAGGCTCTCTCGGCGGCATAAGCTACAAGCCCCAGAGGTTAAAAGACCTAAAGGTCAGACCGGAGAGTACCGCAAGAACCCTCATAACAAACGACACCGCAACCTCGGCGACTCATGACAGAATAAAATTTTAGAGGAACTTCAGCCTTTCAAGTTAGCTCTACAAGATATCACATCAGAGATAAAATCTCTCAGAGGGAGTTAGCTGATACAAACTGGGCCATTTCCGTGTCTCGCCGGAGCCACATCACTAGAGAGCTGGAGGACTAAACTGGACCCCGTGGTGGTGACCCTCAGACAGCGCTTACATAAAGTAGAAATCAAACTGGAAGACTTGGAAGGCCGCAGTAGGAGAAACAATATCGTCATCCTCGGCCTTCCTGAAGAAGCTGAAGGAACATTCCCTATTACTTTCTTTCAAAAATTACTTGCTAAAGTAGCCGGTCCGTCCCCGAATAATCCGTCGTACATCGTAGAGAGGGCTCACAGGTCACTGCGCCCTAAACTAGCGAAGGGCAATCCTCCGAGACCAGTCATCATTAAATTACTGAATTATCTGGATAAATCTCATATCTTGGCTGAAGCCAGAAGTCTGCAACAGGTTCTTTGGGAGGGACAGCAAATACGTATAACGCAGGATCTACCGGCCACAGTGAGACAGCGCAGAGCGGAGTATCATCCCCTGGTGTCTAAATTAATTGCCGCGGGTATTAAGTATAGGGTTCAATACCCCTCTAAGTTGATGGTGCATTATGCAGATTCGTGGCATTCGTTTGAGACAGCACAAGCTGCAACCCCTGCTCTACACAAGATGCATCCGGACCTATTCCCTGCCAGCTGAAGAAGAATGGGAAATAGTGCGAAAACAACTCTTTCCAAGAGGAAAAGAAAGTTAACAATTTACATTTAAGTTGGACTTTGGAAAAAAAAAAAATACCTGTCTGATAACCTCCAAGTAACACAATGCTACGCTTACTCGTTTATTCACATAGCTTGATTCAAGACTTTCTTCTCCAGATTTTACCTACAGAGGACACAGGAGGGCAGCATAGTTCCATGGTGATGAATGGAAGTACTCGCAATTACCAGCAATTTATCATGAACATTTACAGTAGGCTGATTGTTATATCCTTCTTTTGATTGCCAGATGAAAATCATCTATCAAGCTGCTCTGGGGTGGTTTGTGTTGGAACCACTGATGTACACGTCCCCCCCTTTTTTTTTTTTTTTTCCTATACTGGAGAAAGATATACAGCAGATCACAAATGGAGGGGTCTCAGATATGAAATTGGAGGATGGGGGCGGGAGGCAGGGGCCCCTAGTTAATACTGCAGTCGGCACAGTGCATCATGTACTGGCATAGGGTGGGAGGGGTACCCACAGGGACTGTCAGGACCAAAACTGAGAAGTTATTATTAATAATGTTCTTAATTTCAGGACAGCAGAAAATTCTGGTCCTTATCTTGGTTCTTTCTCTATGGGACAAAGGTTGCCCGGAGATGGATAGAAGAAAAGAGGGGAAGGGGCATGATAGAGGAAGGGACGGAAATAGGCTATTAAGGGTATTTGAAGAACGGGGTAACAACTTCCCATCTTATCTTTTTATAATTTTATTAGAATATGGGAAGGATTATAGAATTAGAAGGGGTTGGCTGGGTTGGCAGTTAATGGTTGTTGTTGAAAGGGGGAAGGGAGTAAATTTGGGATCGCCACCACGTAAAAAGGGATTGCTTTATGGGGTAAGTCTTCCTCAAGGAGAAAAGTCAAAGACACTGAACCAGGACTGGGCTTTTGCTTTTACATGACAACAGTACTTAAGTTTTGTTCTTGGAATGTTAATGGTGCTCAATCCCCCACCAGAAGAGCTAAGATCTTGTTACATCTTAACAAACTTAATATAGACATAGCCTTCATCCAAGAGACTCATTTACCCAATTCACAAATCCTCAGCTTAAGAAGGACATGGGTGGGACATGCACTTGGATCGGGTCTAGACACCCGCAGAAATGGAGTTGTGGTACTGATTGCTCGTCGTATACCTTTTCGGCTACTTCAGTCAATAAGCGACGCCCAAGGTAGATATATATTACTGAGAGCCATTTTAGGTCACACTGAAATGGTAGTAGGTTCAATATATGGACCAGTCGGAGATGATCTTCAATTCTTTATTAATCTTATGACCAGCCTGGCGCCATGGTCCAGACTCCCCATAATACTTGGAGGAGACTGGAACTTAGTTCTTTGTAATATCTTGGACCGGTCTAAAGCCAGACATACCCCTCATACCCCCGCACAGCTGGCTGTTAAAGACCTTATGAACACCATGGGCCTTATTGATCCGTGGAGGACCCTTTTCCCCTCCACCCGAGACTACTCCTTTCACTCCTTGCCCCGAAACACATTTTCAAGAATTGATTTCTTTTTGTTAGGGATTGAGCACCTAGCGAGGGTTCAAAATTGTGTTTATCTTTCTAAGGTGATCTCTGATCACCATCCAACTTTGTTACAGTGGTCTATACCTACTCCCGCTAACCAAATCAAAGTTTGGAGATTTAACCCTCAACTATTAAGGGTCTCAGAACATAGTTGATCTCATTCAACGGTATGTAGAAAATTTCCAGAAACTAAATGCACCGTCTATGCCAAAATTGGATGTACTATGGGGCGCCCTGAAATGTTCATTAAGAGGTGAAATTATTCGGTTGGCTTCCATCAGGAAGAAGAAAATTTCAGCTGAATCCTCCTTACTTTTACAACAAATTAGAACCTTAGAGTTATCTTTAACATCACAATCTCACTCTACAGAATTCAAACAGCTAGAAAGTCTTTGATTTAAATATAATACCCTTCTTGGTGATAAAGTAGAATACCTTCACCTTAAATCAAAAATTATGTATTTTGACCAAGGGGATAAGGCAGGGAAACTTCTAGCTCTAAGACTCAGGACTCAAATGACAGACAGGATAGTAGTCACTATTCAAGACCCAATAGGCAAGTTCCATACTACCCCCGCAGAGATAACTTCACGTTTCAAAGCATACTACGAATCTCTCTATTCAGCTTCCCCTTCATCCTCTAAGGACACCGCATTAGATTTGTTTCTACAAGGCATAGACCTTCCATACCTATCCCAACAACAAATAGCCGTGCTACAAGCCCCTTTGAACATAGCCGAAATACATGGGGCTATAGAGGCTCTTTCTATTGATAAGGCCCCAGGCCCGGACGGCTATACAACTAATTTTTATAAAGCTTTTAAGTCCCAATTGGGTACAATTTTACTGGAGACATATAATTATATATACAAATATGGCCTATCAGACCCTAAACTCACAGAAGCCACTATTGTAGTGCTTCCTAAACTGGATAAGGATCCTACATTATTACAGAACTATCGCCCAATATCACTTATAAATGTGGACATGAAGATTCTAGCTAAAATCTTAGCTAATAGGATGGCCAAAGTTTGGCATACGTTAATTAGCCCTGAGCAAGTTGGATTCGTGGCTGGGCGTTTGGCGTCAGACCACTTATGTAAAATTTCTCACCTTATCTCTGCGTCCAGGGACTCCAACACTCCAGCAGCCTTGGTGTCCCTGGACGCAGAGAAAGCCTTTGATCGGGTCTCTTGGGAATATTTGTTTGAGCTACTTCCAAGATATCGAATCCCGAACCATTTCATACAGTGGGTTAAAATACTCTACTCACAGCCCTCTGCCCTGGTAATATGCAATGGTGTCCTGTCACCGTCCTTGCCCCTCCAACAGGGCACAAGACAAGGTTGCCCCCTCTCTCCCTATCTATTTAATTTATTCTTAGAACCACTCATTAGGAGGATTAACCGATCCATGGCAATAACTGGCATTACGATCAATCAGGTTCAATATAAGCTATCGGTGTATGCTGATGACATTATGCTTCATGTTACAGACCCATCTACATCTATTTCAGCTACTCTTAGTATTATTCAAGAATTTGGGGAAATATCCAACTATAAATTAAACGTTGCTAAAACTGAAGTAATGCCACTAAATAACTATACCCTAAAAACAGAGATTAACCAACTTGGACTCACCTGGGTAAGGAATAAAATAAAATATTTGGGCATATACCTGTCTCAATCTAACAGCAAAATGAGGCAACTTAATCTGGATCAATTACTTGTAAATGTTAGGTCAGACTTGAACTGTTGGGCACAACTCCCTGTTTCCTTGTGGGGACAGATTAGTACTATAAAAATGAATATCTTACCCCGCTTGTTATATCCCCTCCAAATGTTAAATTATTCCCTTTCTAAATCATGGTTTCTCCAAGCGCATAGCATCATATCAAAATTCATTTGGAAAAATAAGTCACCTTGGAGAGCGCTTACTAAATTACAGAGACCTAAGGAACGAGGCGGGCTACAGGTTCCCAATTTCTACTACTACTACCTGGCCATTAATTGTGCTATTATCTCACGATGGCTATTACCCCCAGAAGATCCCCCATTGTGGTTACAAATGGAAAAGTCAATATGTATTGCAGCAGGAGTGTATATTCAGAGTCTTCCTTATTTGAGTACCAATAAAGTCCCCAAACAGTGTAAGAACACGCCTATTATAGCCTCTATTCGGACACAAGCACAGATGAACAAAACTTTTGGGGCAATATTAACAAGGGATCTATCACAGCCTTTTCGTAAAAATCCTAACTTTAAAATAGGAGGCAGAGTTATCACCACATCTACCTGGCCGGGTGATTGTGGCAGTACTGTAGCAGATTTAGTCGAGAACCATAAGTTACTTGCCTTTTCAACTATCAGGGAAAAATATAAACTACCTGCCTCCTTCTGTTTTAAGTACCTGCAGATCTCCCATGTTCTAATACAACACTTTGGAAATAGTCCTTGGGACAGGTACATGCTAGGGCCTATATTGAACTCACTCCCCAGGAGACCATCATCCCATTATGTTGCCTTTTATTACAAAGAACTTCAATCAATAAGTAGTGAAGTAGAAGGGGCCCCGTGCTACGTGTGGGACAGATCTCGCCCCTCCACCTCTCAGGTACCCCGCCAGTGGGGACAAATTTGGAAAAGACTATATAAAGACATTAGATGGGATCGGTATAGACTGCTCCAATTCTATGTATTGCATGACCTATATTACACACCTGTTAAGCTTAAAAAAATGGGGCATTGCCCAACTGACTTATGTACCAGATGTAGACTCCAGAGAGGTACACTTCTTCATATTCTTTGGGAATGTGAGGAAGTTACACCATTCTGGAGTGCCATTCGATCCAAACTAAGTCCCATATTGGGGTTACAAAATGCCTTCCGACCTGCAATTTGTGTCTTGGGAGACTCAAGAGGAACTCTGATAGGAAACCAAAGGAAACATATGTCTTTGATATCCCTCTGTGCCAAGAAGATCATATTACGCCATTGGTTGGATCAGCAAATTCCCACGTACACAGAATGGCATAAGGAAATTCTTTTGCTCTACAGGCAGAATATTTTATAGCAAAGATATCCAAACATAGTAATAATTATCAGAAGGTGTGGGCACCCTACAAACCCTACTATCCATTTAGGAGAGTTTAATACAAACTTAGATCTGGTATGGTTCTGTGTAAATTAATGACCAAACTCTTTTACTTTCTCATTTTCTTTCATTTGCCTGACTATTCCTTCTTCTTAGGAAGAAGGAATTACCCCTGAGTTATATAAGGTGGTGGTGATGTGGGAGGGGTGGGTGGTGACGGGAAGGAAAACAAAAGATCTTATAAATGCTACTATATCATAGAAAGTTTTTAGTAGTGAGATATTCTTGTTGGACTAATTAATAATACTTCAACTCTGTTAATTAGAGTCATCAAAGTTGAAGATACCATAATATATGGTTTTGTATGCTAATGGATATATATACTGCCTTGATATGTACCATGAGTGTTTGATTAAGCATCTGTATAGGAAGATTATAGAGCATACTTTAAGTGTACAATGAATCTTAACAAAACTTACAATAAAGCATATTAAATGGTAAAAAAAAAAAGAAAATCACCTCCTGGACCTGTTGTACAAGTGCCTAAGAAGTGCATATTATTTTGTAGAGATGTGCAGGTTTCAGCCAGTGGAGCATGTTTGTACTTACGAATCTGACTGTGTTTGTTTTGCTGTGCTTTAAGGTCGGGATGTTGCGTCATCAGTTAGAAGACCTGGAAAAAACTAACCAAGGTCTGGTGTCACAGTATGAGGAACAGCTCAAGGCTTTTCAGGAGGAGGTAAGTATATCTCACCAGCACCACCACCACCAGAAAACAGACGCACAAAAATGTTTGGCGTCACATAAACCAGGCAGCATAGCCTAGTAGTTAGTTGGCAGAAACCTGACCAAGAATACCCCTGATTCAGATCTCACCCATCACTTAATCACTGTGGTACCTTGACTAAGTCACTTAAACTTAAGAGGTCTTCAGTTCACCTCGCTAGGAAATATGATGGAGCAGGCACCCCACTCGCGAGTCATCCCAGGTGGGCTGTCCTGGGAGAATATGAGATGTGTTCAAGTGTAGTCACAAGTTGTATTCATGGCTAGGATTTTCTACGCATACCTAAAATAATGATTCCTTTTGGGGCTGTACTGATTGGTTCAAAACCAGCATTGGGCCACATTTTTCCCCCTTCTCAAGTTTGTTTTTGGCAATTTGGGAGAGAACTAGATGGCATTAGAACACACAGACAAGGCATGGCAATGTAGACAGTCTCCTTATTTGAAGAAGTGCATTTGATTCTGTGTATTTTAGTCATAGATTCACCATTGGCTGACACGGACATGCGTGCAGAGGACACAGATTGATGCTTCTGGCTTGTCACATAGATTCAGCCTTCCTGTCCCTCGATTCTGCATCCCCTTCCAGCCTCAGATCTCCTCTGCCACCTAATGTGTGTGCCTTCCTGCTATGTCACTCTTTTCAAGCATCACCAATAAGACTGGATTTCAAAGCTTTTGCTGACGTGACCCAAATGTTTATTTTTGTAATGTTCTTTGGTTCTTATTGCAGAAATTGTCCTTTTTTGGTGATTATGCAAGACCAATCTTCAGGTCCCTCCCCCCCCAGCTTGGTGCTGCAGGTCGCAGATTATGAAGACAGGCTGTAGGAGATGTGCAGATGTACCAAAGAGCTGTCCCTCACTGTGTCTGTCTGATCTTTGTTTCTCAGTGCACTCACATCTGTGAAATCTTGCACAGAAGGCTAGTAAAGAAGTTGGACTGCATGGGGGTGGGACAGGAGGTACTACTGTGGGTAAAAAATTGGCTGCACGATAGAACGTAGAGGGTGCAGGTAAACGGCACATTGCCTGCAGAACAGGAGGTAATCAGTCGGTTGCCCCAGGGCTCCATGTTGGGGCCTCTGCTGTTTAATGTATTTATAGCTGACATTGCAGAGAGGCTCAAGGGGAAAGTGTGTCTGTTCATGGATGACACCAAGCTATGCAACAGAGTGGACTCTCCAGCAAGAGTAATGAAAGTGGAATCAGACCTAAAGAAACTGGAACAGTTGTCTACAGCATGGCAGCTGAAATCCAATGCCAAAAAGTGCAAGGCTATACACCTAGGAAGGGGCAACCCAAAAACAATGCTATAGCTTTGACGCAGCAGTCTTCCAGGAGACATTCTGGAGGCTGCAATGTTGCCCTATTTGCAGTCAACTCTCTGCTGTGAGAGAGGAGGTTGCCCGTCTCCAGGCCGAATTGGACAGGAGTAGGGAAACCTCTTCCACCCAGGGAACACCAGGGCCACCACCACTGCCTCACAGGTTGCCAAGAAAGAGGAGCAGTTGGACCATGATGGACTCAGGGATGGTGAGGGTGGTAGAACAGAGGCGCATCCCTCCAGTTGCACCTTTCCACAAGCCTTATGCTGTACTGGTGGAGCATAGGTCCCCCATGGAGGCACCTGCACTGGAGACCATGAAGGTTGCTGGGACCTGCCACAAGGAAGGCCCACAGGAGGGTGGCATAGGACACCACAGGGGAAGGAAGCAGCTGCTTGTGGGGGACTCAGTTATTAGGGGGGGTAGAACTGGGGGAAAAAGTGGAGAGGGAGATAAGGTGCCTGCCATGGCTTGGAGGGATGGGAAGCGAATCCTCAGGATTGCAAGAGCATCTGCACAGGAGAGGGAGCTGGACATCATTGTCCACCTAGGGACAAATGACTTAGCTGGGCATGGGATCAGAGCAGTGCAGGAGGAGTTTGTGGAGGTGGGGAGGGGCCTCATCCAAGTAACACACACGGTAACCTTCTCTGAGGTACTGCATGTCTATGGCATGGGTAAGACTAGGGTACTATGCACCATGCGATTCAATGAATGATTGAAAAACTGGTACGGAGCACAGGGTTTTAGCTTCATTGGGGACTGGGACTCCATCTAGAGGGATGCATGCCTGTACTACAGTAGCAAGATGGTCTGCAGCTGTCCAGGAGGGGAAGCAGGCTCTTAGGTGATAGGTTTAAATGCTTCATTGGCAAGCTTTTAAACTAGCTGAGAGGGAGGCACTCATGAGAAGCAGGGAATTCCCAGCCACCCCCCACAAAACAGGGTCATCAGCGAGGTAAACACCAAGGTAGAGAGGTCAGTAGGGAGCAGGATAGGGGTAAATGGAGAAAAAACCAAAGACAGGACAGGGGTGGGGCTAAAAGACATAAGACCATAAAAAAATTGAGGGTGATGAGTACCAATACCTATAGTCTGTGTAATAAGCTCCCTGAACTAGTGGCCTTGATGGAAGAGGGTTGCCTGGATATTGTGGCAGTCACAGAAACATGGTACACAGAGGACCAAGACTGGGATGTAAACATGCCAGGGTATGCAATCTACAGGAGGGACAGGAAGGGTAAAAGACGAGGAGGAGGAGTTCTCTACGTAAGAGAAGGGATCAAAGCAACAGAACTAAAGGGTAAGTGGGGAAGAGAGGAGGCACTGTAGGTCACCTTGGAGACGGGTAATAGCACCACAGTCCACAAGGGTTGTATACAGACCCCATCTCAGGGGAGGAAATTGACAAAGAAATGTTAGACAGCATCCTTAGAATGGCAGAAAAAGGGAGATTTTGTTGATGGGGGTCTGAATATGCCGGATGTTAACTAGAGCACATGTGCTGCAGCCACATCCAAGGGCAGGGTCATTCTCAATGCCCTGCAGGAGGCATGCCTCATACAGCTAGTGTTGGAACCCACTCGGGAGGGAGCAATCCTAGACCTGGTACTCTCAAATGGAGATGGTGAGAGGATCACAGATTTAGAAGTGGGTAGCCATCTGGGAACTAGCGACCATTGAACAGTGTGGTTCATGATAAATACATCTGTATAGTCAAGCCATACAAAGACAAAAGTACTGGACTTTAGGAGGGCTGATTTTGGCAAAATGGGTGAGTGCCTAAGAAATGCATTAGCAAATGGGCAGGAAGGAGGGGTAGAAGAACAATGGGAGAAATTCAAAACTGCCATCACAGAGGCAACAAGTCTTTGTGTGAAGCAAATAAAACAAAAAGTAAAAAAAACACTGTGGTTCTCAAAAGAGGTGGCGGGAGATTTTAGGGAGAAAAAGATGGCATTCAGGAAGTATAAGGAATCACAGAATGAGCAGGACAGAGAACTGTACCAGTTAAAGCAGAAGGAAGTGGAGAAGGCAGTCAGGACAGCAAAGGCCCAAACTGAGGAAATGATAGCCAACTCTGTTAAGAAGGGGGATAAAACCTTTCATAGGTACATCAGGGAGCGAAGGAAGACCAAGGAAGGGATAGTGAGGCTTAACAAAGAGAAGGGTAGGTGGGCAGAGGATGACAGTGGAAAAGCAGAGATACTGAATGAATACTTTTGCTCAGTATTCACAAAAGAAGAAGAGGGACAGGTACCTAAACCAAGCAATAGAAGTGCTTTTGACAGGGGGGTCGATAACGGTCCATTCACAGAAGAAAGAGTCCTGAGAGAACTCCTAAAACTCAGGTTGTACAAAGCAATGGGGCCTGACGGAATTCTAAAAGAACTAAGGAGAGACTTAATGACGTCACTGACTACTCTTTTTAACAAATCATGGGAGGATGGTGTGATACCCGAGTATTGGAGGAGGGCAGATGTGATTCCACTTCATAAAAGTGGGAACAAGGCAGAGGCAGGGAACTACAAACCTGTTAGTTTAACCTCAGTGGTAGAGAAAATGATGGAATCACTTCTGAAAGAAAGAATTGTTGAATACCTAGAGGTCAGCAGGGCACAGGACCAAAGGCAGCATGGATTCACAGCGGGAAGGTCATGTCACACGAATCTAATAGATTTCTTTGACTGGCTGACCAAAGTAGTAGACCAGGGAGGGGCTGTAGACATAGCCTACCTAGGTTTTAGCAAGGCATTTGACACAGTCCCACACAGAAGATTAATAAACAAGTTAGCCACCCTGGGAGTGGGTCCCAGGGTAATAGCCTGGGTAACAAATTGACTGGACAACAGGACGCAAGGGGTAATAGTAAACGAAGTTCACAGTGAAGAAAGGAGGGTAACTAGCGGGGTACCGCAGGGTTCAGTACTGGGGCCAGTCCTTTTTAATGTCTTTGTAAGTGACATTGCAGAGCACCTGGAAGGAAAAGTATTTCTCTTTGCAGACGACACAAAAATCTGCAACAGGGTTGATACACAGGGTGGGGTGGAAAGGATGAGAAGGGACTTGGCTAGGTTGGAGGAATGGTCAAATGTATGGCAGCTCAGATTCAGCACAAAGAAGTGCAAGGTAATGCACCTGGGAAACAAAAACCTAGGGGAAGAGTACGCAGTGGGGGGTGAGATACTAACTACAACAAAAATGGAAAGGGAAAGGCACCTGGGAATAATTATATCTGATGACCTAAAGGTGGGCCAGCAATGTGAGAAGGCAGTAAGGAGGGCTGGGGGTATACTGGGATACATAGGGAGAGGTATCAACAGTAGAAAACAGGAAGTTGTTATCCCTCTGTACAGACAGTTGGTGAGACCCTGTCTGGAGTACTACGTACAATACTGGCATATCTGGAGTACTGCGTGCAGTTTTGGAGACCCCATCTCCTCAAAGACATAGACAGGGTGGAGGCTGTCCAGAGGAGGGCAGCCAAAATGGTGCAGGGTCTACACCAGAAGACATACGAAAAGACTAAAGGAGCTTACTATGTATACCCTCGAGGAAAGGAGGGAGAGGGGGGAACATGATAGAAACTTTCAAGTACCTCAAGGAATCAACAAAGTCCAAGAGGGTAGCATCTTTCAGAAAAAGAGATGTGCAAGAACAAGGGGGCACAATTTGAAGATAGAGGGGGGATGGCTCAGAGGTAATGTTAGGAAGTATTTTTTCACAGAGAGGGTTGTGGATGCGTGGACCAGCCTTCCTGAGGAAGTCGTGGAGTCAAGGGGGAATTCAAGAATGCGTGGTACAGACATAAGGCAGTTCTAGTGGGGGGTTGGAGGAAGTAGGCTGTTGATTAACTAGGATCTGATGCTTATCCATCAGGTAGGGAAATGAGTAGATTAGGTGGACCAAGCGGTCCTTACCTGACATCAAATTCTATGTTCTAGGGACATGGAAAATGTTGTTCATCCACACTATCTGGCAGGTTCCTTGCCGCTTTAAATCTTGCCGGAAGGTCTTCAAGCTGGCTCCTCCCACCCACCCGGGTGGTAAAACTCTTGGCTCCGCCCCATGACGCCTGATCTTCCTTACCGCTTGGAAGCTCAGGTTCCCTCCTTAACGCTCTGCGTGATAGACTGGATCCTAACTCTTTGGTTCGTCCGAAACTCATTTTAAAATTTTCAAGACTTCGATCTTCCTTTTCCCTCGCAGCTGCGATGGACAAATCGACTCCCGGTTTTCGGGGGTGCCCTTGTGGGCAGAAGATATCCAGGATGGATCCGCACTCCACGTGCATCTACTGCCTCGGCGAAGAACATGACCCGCAGGCCTGCGAGTCATGCTGTTCGTTCTCGGCCAACGTCTTGGAGGACCGCGCTGCCCGGTTGAAGCTTGGGTGCCCCGAGAAGTGCTATCCGCCGGTAAAGTCGAAAGAGGCCCATTGGGCGGTTACCGTGGTGGCTGGCTCGGCTGAGCAGCTTGAGCAGATGATCGCCCTCGAGGAGGAGGTGGCCCAGGCCGCATCATCCTCCTCCTTGGTCGTGGCATTTATCCCACTCTCTTTGGGTACCTCGTATTCTGCTTCGTTCAAGGAGCTTTGCCAATCCCTTTCCACGAAGGGAGAGGGGCCATCGGGACATTCCTCTCGGTCCAAAAAGAAGGATTCCAAGGGTAAGTCCCATTATCAGTGTTCGTGGGAGCGGGAGAGGTCCCCTTCCCTGGACAGCCGACCGTCGACTTCGGTCGAGGTTGCGGCTAGGGGCACTGGCTTTATGGCATCCCCGTCAGGTCAGCCGGCCGAGACACCCATCGACACGGTACAGATTTTTCTCGACCCGTCGGACGGATTGTGGACTGGTGAAGCCGACAACCCTTCTTTGCCGGTTCCCCCGGTGGAGACCGAGGATCTGCCTGCGCCCTTGGTGCAGCAGTCCCCGGTTAAGGTGTCCGAGCCGAGGGAAGAGTGGGTGTCCCCCGCTCCTTCCCAGGCCCATCCTCGGAGACTCCGAGGATCTCGGTCTCGGACCTCTTCTCGGTCCAGCCGATTTACGCTACGAGGAACTGATGTGGCAGCAGTTACTTTTGTCCGGGAGCAAGTCGACACCGACGCCTTCCCCGGCCATCAAGTGGCTGTCACCTGAACGGCCGAAACAACCTCTTCTGCAGTCGAGATACCCAAGCCTGGGCCGGTTGTTCAGCTGAAACCTGCTGCCCCACCGATTGTGGTGGAACCTCCGCCTCCACAACTGAAATCAGGGGTGCCGACCAAGAACTGTCGGTCGGGTCAAGGCCGGCCACACAGGTCATCGGTCACCCTCACTCCCGACCGTCCTCGGCAGGTGGAGGGTGGCTCAGGCCCTAGGCAGCTCTTCGTGGACTCCTCTGAGTCCGACGACGGCTCCTCCCTGTTCTCCAGGCCGGTTGACCTGGAGTCCTCCGGGGGCCAGTCACTGGACAAAAGCCCATCGTCCTTTATGGGTCTGCTTCGCTCATCTCGGAGTCCACCGGTATGCAGCTCGAGCCCGTATCCAAATGGGCCAGGTATCCCCTGACGGAGATACTGGACCGAGGGGATTCACCCACGGAGGCCTTTCCAGTGGCTGAGGCCATTGTCGGCCCAGCCTTGGAGCTTTGGCAGCGGCCTGCTTCCTGTTCTGCGCCCTCGGCCAGGATGGCGAGGAATATGCGGTCCCTACCGGCTCTTTGCCCGGGATTTCTGAGCACCCCTCTGCCGAGGGGTTGGTCACCGACAGCGTTTTCCAGTGTTCCGGGAATGCTAGGGACGTGGACAAGCCCCCCGACAAGGAGTCCAAAAAGCTGGACTACGCCGGGCGCAAGGTGTACGCTGCGTCCTTCCTTGGCCTTCGCCAGGCCAGCTCGGCCGTGCTGATGGCACACTTCTCCCATGCCCTCATGGGCTCCCTGGATGAAGTAATCCCTCATCTCCCAGCTGACCTGCAGACCACGGTCCGGCAGGTTCGGGACCAGGGTAGGGCGGTGGCGAAGCAGCAGCTCCAAACAGCTCCGGATATAGGGGACTCCTGTGCCAGATCGGTTGTGGCCGCAGTGGCCATGCGCCGCAGAGCATGGCTGAGGATATCCACCTTCACGGCGGATACCCAGCACAAGTTGGCGGACGTCCCCCTTCTTGGGGACCGACCTCTTTGGCCCTGGAGTGGAAGGTCACCTCCAGCGGATCGAAAAGTCCGGTGCCACTCTGGACTCGGTCACCTCCGCCCAGAAGGACAAAGGCCGCTGACAGCAGCATCACAAGCCCTTTCGTCCTTCTGCGCCCGCGGCACGTCCGGCCAAACAGCACCAGCACTAGGGTCAGCAGGCTCGTACTTGGCATCCCAAACCCAAGCCCGCGGCTTCCTCCAACAGGAAGCAGGGAGGTAAAGGCCCAGGAGGTCCCTCCTGCAAGCCTGCCCAGTGACGGGTGTCACCCCCGGCCTCGTCACTCCCCCCTGGGTTCCCCCCGTGGGGGGACGGCTTCGCCACTTCCTTTCCGTCTGGTCTGCTATCACCACGGACTGCTGGGTGTTGGAGGTGGTAGGAAAGGGCCTGCCTCTGGAGTTCGAGCAGGCTCCACCCTTTAGAGCCATCGCCCCTCGAGGGGGCCACGGGGTCCACAGCCTCGCTGTAGGCCTGCCGAGCCGATATTGCCCTGCTCCTCAAAAAAGAGGTGATCAGGAAGGTGGCGGATCCTCCTCCAGACCCGGGGTTTGTGTCCAGGTATTTCCTGGTCCCAAAACGGACGGGGGGCTGGCGCCCCCATTCTCGACCTGCACGACCTGAACAGGTTCCTAAGGTCTCAGACCTTCAGGATGGTCACTCTGGCTCAGATAATCCCATCCTTGGAACGAGGCGTGTGGTTCTGTTCCCTGGACCTCCAGAACGCGTTCTTTCACGTCCCAATCTGTCCGTCTCATCAGAGATTCCTCCGCTTCAGAGCGGAGGGATCCCTTTACGAGTTCCGGGCCATGCCCTTCGGCCTCTCCCTAGCTCCCAGGGTCTTCACCAAGTGCATGGCAGTGGTGACAGCATTCCTGCGGCACCGAAGGGTCCGGGTGTACCCCTACCTGGACGACTGGCTGATTGCAGCCCCCTCCAGAGCGGAGGTGGAGCGGTCCAGAGATCTGGCCCTCTAGGTTTACTCTCAGATTGGCCTCCTCATCAACGACGCCAAGTCGGAACTCATGCCAAAGCAGGTGATACATTTCATCGGGGCAGAGCTCGACTCTCTTTCGAGCCAGAGCACAGCTCCTGGTGGACAGGGCCGAGGTTCTTTCCTCCTTTGCCCAGTCATTTCAGGTTGGGCAATCGCGCCCTGCCCGGGACTTCCTGCGCCTCCTGGGCCTCATGGCGGCCTGCACCAGCGTGGTCCGTTGGGCCCGCTGGTACATCGCGCCCTTCAGTGGGGACTGGCCAGCCAGTGGTCACAGTGCTTCGATCCATTGGATCAGCTAGTGACAGTGACCCAGGGGATGTGGAACGCTCTCCAGTGGTGGACCGTTCCGGCACATCTGCAGGAGGGCATCCCATTTGTCCGCCCCGAGCCGACGGTCTCTCTATTGACCGATGCCTCTCTGATGGGTTGGGGTGCCCATCTGGGGGAGCACAGATCGCACGGCCTCTGGTCCCCTTGGGAGTCCCAATGCCACATCAGCCTGCTGGTGCTTCGAGCAGTTCGTCTAGCCTTCACCGCCTTCACTCCGTTTCTACGGGGTCAAGTGCTTCAGGACCAGACGGACGAAATAACGACCATGTGCTACCTAAACCACCAGGGTGGGACACGCTCCATGCCTCTGTGCAGGGAAGCTCTCTGCATTTAGTCTCTAGTGCGCAGCCTGGAGGCGAATCTCCTCACCATTCACGTGGCAGGAGCCTCCAACACCCTGGCTGATGCCCTAAGCTGGATAGGGGCTACGTCTCACGAGTGGTGTCTCCTGCCGGAGGTAGTACAGGATCTCTTCTCCCACTGGTGCACACCTCAGGCGGACCTGTTTGCCTCCAGGGAGAATGCGAAGCTGAGACTGTTCATGCCCGCCCCCCTCAGCAGGGCTCGCTGCAGGGGGATGCCTTCTCGAGGCCGTGGACCCCGGGCCTCTTCTATACCTTTCCCCATTTCCCTTGATCCACAAGGTGTTTCTCAAGGTGAGGAGGGACAAGGCGCAGGTGATTCTGGTAGCCCGAGACTGGCCCCGTCAGTTCTGGTATCCAGATCTCCTCAGTCTCAGCTCCAGGCTCCCGAGGCGGCTTCCAGCCTGCCCGGACCTGATCTCAATCAATCAGGGAAGGTATTCCATCAGGACCTTCAATCCCTGCACCTGACGGCCTGGTTCCTGAGCAGCTAGAGTTTCAGGTCATGGGTCTTTCTGACGAGGTCCTCAATGTCGTCGAGGTGTCCCATAAGGAGTCGACCAGAAAATGCTACGCCTTCAAATTGAAGAGATTCTCCATTTGGTGTCAGGGCAAGGGCCTGGACCCTTCCTCCTGTTCCTTGGCAAGCATTCTGGACTACCTGTGGTCCCTTTCAAACACCATGAAGTCTTGCTATATTAGGACTTCTTGCAGTATGCCACTGCACTTGAACTGCCCCGGAGAGGAAACAGTTAACTCCAGAGAAACCTGGAGTTCCACAGTGCGAGGGCGCTGTTCAAAGCTCTATCTGGCCAGTTTCAAATGAAACTGCCAGATTCTTTACTCCGCTTCACTGAACAGTCGCTCCGGAGATCAGCTCCTTCAGCTCGGTTCATTTCGCGGTTCAAGCGGTCTTTTTCGGTTCATTTGAACTGGCAAAAGTATTTATTTTACCGCGTTTCAGTCAAAAGCTCTATCTGGTAAACCGTAAGTACAAATCTTTAAGTCTGTGTGGAAATTCATTATCGGTTCAGTTTTGAACCGATCGGTTTGCTTTTTCTAACGTTTTAAACTATTGAATGGGCTTTTAGAGTGCGGTTCCTGGTTCTTATCGGTTCTAAAAAAACCTTGTGTTAAATCTTGTTTTTTTCAAATACCCGTGACACGGTTAGGAACCGATAAGGGTGTCTTGCCCGGCACTGCTGTTTAAAGGGCAAGTTTTTGGTTAGGCTGGCATTATGTCTGAGAAACCCAAAAGAAAAACCGGGCCCACTGGGTTTCAACACTGTGATGTCTGTGGGGAAGCCTTTGCCAAGGCTGACCCACACACCATTTGTATGTCTATTGCTGGGCCTGACCACCTCCTGTCAGACTGCCAGGTGTGTAAAAATTCCTGCAGCCACCCTGGAAAGAGATTGGGCCAGCTCAGAGAGCGAGAGGCCAAAAGTCCGCTGACCGGATGGCCAGCCCAGTCCAGCACCCACTGGACAGAGGAGTGCCCTCTGACCAGGCGAGACTTCCTCGGGCAAAGAAAGGCTGGTTCAGTTGAACCAGTCCCAGTAAAAAAGACAAAGAAATCAGCAGGTCTGGAGTCCAAAATTGCCTCTCCAACTGCTGCAGAGATAGCAAAAGCCATACAGATTGTTCAGTCTTTGTCTCAGGGACCTGTCGAGCTCCCTACAACCGGGAAAAGGGTGGCTCGTTCAGGTCCAGTGGTTCAGGGTTATGATGTTGAGGATTTTTATGAACCACAGGAGGGGGCGGAGGAATTTGATCAGTATATTTGTGACTGGGAAGGTCTGGACGTGCCCATTGAACCGGACATTTCTCCAGACAGACCTTTAGAATCTCCCCCTTTGCTGCCTGAGTCCCCTTCTCATTTTATGTTTTATAAAAAGGTTGCAGAAACCCTCCAGCTTCCTTTAGAAGAGGCTGTGGATGAGCAAGAGGAGCCTGATTATGTAGAAATGATGGATATTCCAGAGTCTAGAAGGTTGTCTATTCCTTTGCATAAGTCATTTAGGAAGCAAACAACAAAGATTTTAAAAAATCCTCATTCTAGGGACATGGATATGTTGTTCATCCACACTCATTGGCAGTATCCTTGCCGCTTTAAATCTTGCCGGAAGGTCTTCAAGCTTGCTCCTCCCACCCACCCGGGTGGTATAACTCTCGGCTCCGCCCCATGACGCCAGATCTTCCTTACCGCTTGGAAGCTCAGGTTCCCTCCTTAACGCTCTGCGTTTGCGACTGGTTCCTATTTCTCCGTTTGCGGATTTAAAAATAAAATTTTGCAAAAAGACTTCAGTCTTCTATCCCTCGCGGCTGCGATGGACAAATCGACTCCCGGATTTCGGAGATGCCCATGCGGGCAGAAGATGTCTCGGACGGATCCTCACTCCACGTGTGTATACTGCCTAGGCCTTGGGCACGACCACCCAGGCTTCGACCTGCCGCTCATCTTTCGGCCTCGTCCTCGAGACATGCTGCCCGATTACGACTAGGCGCATCCGGGGCGTTTCCCTCAAGTGAAGTCAAGGAGGCCGGTTGGCGGTGTCCGGCGGCGTGATTTCGGCGGATCAGCTCGGCGGATGGTCGCCTCGAAGAGGAGGCGCACGGGCAGTATTCTTCCTCCGGCCGCGGCATTTATCCCGCTCTCTCTGGGTTCTTCCTACACGGCTTCTTTTAAGGAGCTTTGTCTGTCCCTCTCCACTAAAGGAGAAGGGCCTCGTCTCTGGACCTTATTCTCGGTCCAAAAAGAGGACAGGGTAAATCCCTCCCGTCGGCGCTCTTGGGAGAGGAAAGATCCCTCTCCCGGGCGTGGGCCACATCGAAGCTGGTCGACCCGCTCGGCCCGGCCACTGGCCTCACGGTGTCCCCGTCAGGTCAGTTGACCGAGACTCCCACCGATGAAGTCGAGATTTTCTCGACCCATTGAACGGCGATGCGCCTTTAGCGAATTCCCCTCTCCCGGTTCCCCGGGAGGAGTTGAGATCCCGATGGGCTCGCCTGTGCCTCGGTTCGGAGCCCTCGGATGGACCTTCGAGCCGGAAGAGTGCGGTTCCGGCGACACCTCCCGCACCGACCCGAAATTCCGGGACTCTCGGTCTCGGTCTCGGACCTCTTCGCTGTCCAGCCGTTCCCACCGTCATAGGCGGTCTCGGTCTCGGCACCGCGGTAAGCGGCGTCGCCGCTCGTCCTCGTCCTCCTCCTCGGATGAGGGGAAGCTGCGTAATTACGTCGTACGATGCGAGACCTTATATTGCAGCAGCTCCTCCTGGCCGAGAATAAGCCGACTCCGGCGCCTCACGCCATTAAGTGGCTGTCACCGGGCGAGCCGACAACCCCTCGACTTGTCCGAGGCCTATACCCAGGCGGTTGTTCGGCAAAACCAGCTGCTCCACCCGATTCCGGTGGAACCTCCGCCTCACAGCCACCATTGGGGCTCCGACCAAGAGTTCTCGGTCGGCTAAGGGTTTCACCCCATCGGCTGTCAGTTACCCTCACTCCCGACCGACCTCGGCAGGTGAAGGGTGGCTCAGGCCAGAGCAGCTCTTGAGGACTCTTCCGAGTCCGAAGATGATTCCTCCTTCTTCTAAAGCGACTGGACTTGGAGTCTTCAGGAGGTCAGTCAATGGACGATAGCCCGTCGTCCTTCCTAGGACTGCTTCGGCTCATCTCGAGTCTACCGGGATGGAGCTCAACCCGTTCCAAATGGGCCAGGTATCCCTCACGGAGATTCTGGACCGAGGGGATTCTCCGACGGAGGCCTTTCCGGTGGCCGAGGCCATAGTGGGTCCGGCACTGGAACTTTGGCAGCGCCCTGCTTCCTGCCCTGCGCCTTCGGCCAGGATGGCCAGGAAGTATGCGGTCCCTACCGGTTCCTTGTCCGGTTTTTCGGAACACCCCTCTGCTGAGGGGTTGGTTACCGACAGCGTTTTCCGCCGCGCCGGCAACGCCAGGGATGTGGACAAACCTCCTGACAAGGAGTCCAAGAAATTGGACTATGTCGGGTGAAAAGTCTACGCTGCGTCCTCTCTCGGCCTTCGTCAGGCCAGTTCGGCCGTCCTCATGGCACATTTTCTCATGCCCTGTTGGGCTCCCTGGATGAGGTCATCCCTCATCTTCCCCCGATCTGCAGACTACGGTTAAGCAGGTGCGGGACCAGGGCAGAGCAGTGGCCAAACAGCAGCTCCAGACTGCTTTGGATATAGGGGACTCATGTGCCAGATCGGTGGCGGCCGCAGTGGCTGTCTAGTCCGTGGCTTGGCTGAGGATATCCACCTTGACGGATACCAGCACAAGTTGGCGAATGTTCCCTTTTGGGGACTGACCTCTTCGGCCCTGGGGTGGAAGGTCACCTGCAGAGGATAGAAGTCCAATGCCACCTTGGACTCGGTCTCTTCCGCTCAGAAGGACAAGGCCGCAAACCACAGCCTAAGCCCTTTGCGTCCTTCTGTGTGCCTTGCCCGGCCCAGCAACGTCAGGGCCAGCAGGCTCGGCCTTGGCATCCCAAGCCCAGCCGCCCGGCTTCCTCTAACAGGCAGGAGGAAAGGGCCCAGGAGGTCCCTCGGCGGTCCCTCCTCCAAGCCTGCCCAGTGGCCGGGCTGAGGGGTGCTCCCCACCCCGTCACCTTACCCCTAGGTCCCCATGAGAGGCAGCTCCAGCACTTCCGTTCCGCCTGGTCGCTGTTACCACGGACAGGTGGGTCTTAGAGAGTGATGGGGAAGAGCCTGCCTCTGGAATTGACAGAGCACCACCCTTCAGGCCGTCGCCTCGGGGAGCCGGGATCCCCAGCTCACTGGCGGCTCGTCGAGCCGACATCGCTCTCCTCCTCCAGAAGGAGGTGGTAAGAGAGGTGGTGGACCCTCCTTCAGACCCAGGGTTTGTGTCCAGGTACTTCCCTGGTTCGAAGCAGACCCGAGAGGGCTGGCGCCCCATTCTCATCTCTACGACCCTAAACAAGTTCCTAAGGTCTCGAACCTTCAGGATGGTCACTCTGGCTCAATGTATATGCCATCCTTGGAGCAGGGTGGTTCTGCTCTCTGGACTTGCAGGACGCGTTTTTCACGTCCTATCCGTCCGTCTCACCAGAGATTCCTTCGCTTCCGAGCGGAAGATCCTCTTCGAGTTCCAAGCCATGCCCTTGACATCTCCAGCTCCCAGGGTCTTCACCAAATGCATGGCAGTGGTGACAGCATTCCTCTTGGCGCCGAGGGGTCAGTGTACCACACCTGGACGACTGGCTGATAACCCAGCTCCCTCCAGGAGGCGGAGTGGTCAGAGATCTGGCCCTCCAGGTCTGCTCTCAACTGGGCCTCCATATCCAACGAGGCCAGAGTCAGACTCGAGCCAAGCAGGTGATTCTATTCATGGAAAGCAGCTCGACTCTCTTAGAGCCAGGCGCGGCTCCCGCCAGGACAGGGCGAGGTTCTTCCTCCTTTGCCCGATCATTTCTGGTTGGGCATTCGCCCCTGCCGGGGACTTCCTCGCCTCCTGGGTCTCGGCGGCCTGCACCAGCGTGGTCCGTTGGGCCCGCTGGAACATCATCCCCTTCAGTGGGGACTGGCCAGCCAGTGGTCACAACGCTGCGATCCCTTGGACCAGCAGCCAGCCGGTGACACAGGGGATGTGGAGCAGCTCTCAGTGGTGGACCCGTTCCAGTTCATTTGCAGGAGGGCATCCCGTTAAATCCGCCCGAGCCGACGGTCTCTCTATCGACCGATGCCTCTCTGATGGGTTGGGGTGCCCATCTGGGGAACACGGGCTCATGGCCTCTGGTCCCCAGCAGGTCCGATGCCATCAACCTGCTGGAGCTCCAGGGTCCGCCTAGCTCTCACACGCCTTTGCTCCGTTCCTCCGGGGTCAAGTGGTCCGAGTCAGACGGACAATACCACGACCATGTACTATCTGAACCGCCAGGGCGGGGCGCTCCATGCTTCTATAAGGCTCTCGCATTTGGTCCTCGACTGCGCAGCCTGGAGGCGGATCTCCTAGCCATTCACGTGGCAGGGCCTCCAACACCCGGCCGATGCCCTGAGCCGGATAGGGGCTGCATCCCGCAGTGGTCTCTCCTCCCGGAGGTAGTACAGTATCTGTTCTCCCTTTGGGGCACACCTCAGGTGGACCTGTTTGCCTCCATGGAGAGCGAGCTGGAGTCTGTTCTATGCCCGCCCCCTCAGCAGGGCTCGCTGCAGGGGATGCCTTCTCGAGGCAATGGACCCCGGGCCTCTTTTCGCCTTTCCCCATTTCCTTGATCCACAAGGTGCTTCTCAGGCGAGGAGGGACAAGGCAGGTGATCTCTGATAGCCCCAGACTGGCCTCGCCAGTTCTGGTACCAGATCTCCTCAGTCTCAGCTCCAGGACTCCAGCGGCAGCTTCCAGCTCGCCGGACCTGCTCTCAGTCAATCAGGGAAGGTGTTCCATCCGGACCTTCAATCCCTGCACCTGACGGCCTGGTTCCTGAACGGCTAGAGTTCCAGGCCTTGGGTCTTTCCGACGAGGTCCTCAATGTAGTTGAGGCGTCCCGTAAGGAGTCGACCAGAAAATGCTATGCCTTCAAATGGAAAAGGTTTTCCATTTGGTGTCAGGGCAAGGGCTTGGACCCTTCCTCCTGTTCCTGGCAAGCATCTTGGACTATTTATGGTCCCTTTCTAGTCAAGGGCTTAGGTCGAGACCTAACGGTGCACCTGGCAGCCATCTCTGCTTACAGGCGGGCGCGAAGCAGTCGGTGGCGCAGGAGAAGGTGGTCTCGGCTTTTCAAAGGCCTTGATCACATTTCCCTCCAGTCTGGGAACCCCACCTCCGTGGGATCTACTGCTGGTACTGGCAAAGCTCATGGGCAAGCCATTCGAACCTATGCACAGGTGTGCTCTCTCACCTGTCGTGGAAGACCGCCTTCTTGGTGGCTATCACGTCAGCCAGAAGGATGGGAGAGCTCCAGGCGCTTTCCATCGAGCTCCTTACCTGGTCTTCCACAGGGACAAGGTTGTCCTCTGCGCACCCAGCAAATTCCTTCCGAAGGTGGTGTGGGGTTTCACCTTAACCAGGTGTTGACTCTGCGGTGTTCTACCCCAATCACACTCGGAGCGAATATAGGCTCCATACTCTGGACCCTAGAAGGAGCTCGCTTATTATAAGGCCTAGCGGCTGAAATTCGGGAGAGGTTCGCCAGCTGTTTGTCACCTACGCTTGAAGCCGCATCTGGCAGACCTGCAGCCAGCGGACGATAAGCAGGTGGGTAACCTCTGCATAGATCTCTGCTATAAGTTGGCGGGCATGGAGCCTCCCAGAGGATAAGGCTCATTCTGCCAGCCATACTGCTGGCAGTGGCTGCTTCCGGGGCGTCCCTATCCAGGAAATCTGCAGGGCTGCTACCTGAAGTCAGCAAACACCTTCATTACCCACTACCACATCGACCTTGAGTCACGCGGGATGCTGGTTTTGGGGCCTCAGTTCTCAGTCTCTCTTTCCCAAGTAAGTATATGGGGTGTGCGTCTTGCCTCCCTCCTCCCGGAGAACTGCTAGGAGTCTGCCAATGAGTGTGGATGAACAACATATCCATGTCCCCAGAAATACAGGTTACTCACCTGTAACAGGAGTTCTAGGAATGGTATATGTTGAATTCATCCACTCGACCCACCCGACCTCCCCGGCTTCGACGCACAACCTGAGCTTCCAGCGGGCCAGATCTGGCGTCATGGGGCGGAGCCGAGAGTTATACCACCCGGGTGGGTGGGAGGAGCAAGCTTGAAGACCTTCCGGCAAGATTTAAAGCGGCAAGGATACTGCCAATGAGTGTGGATGAACAACATATACCATTCCTAGAACTCCTGTTACAGGTGAGTAACCTGTATTTCTGTTCCTCCTGTAGATAAAAAAATGGACAGAAGGTATACCTTATCAGGCCCTGATACAGACTTCCTCACTGAGCAGTGTAGTCATGTAGGTGTCGTTCAAGCTGCAGCCTGGCCTCACATCCTCCTGATAAGGATTCCAGGAAGATTGATGCCATGGCGAAAAAACAATATATGGCAGCTTCCTTGGGACTCAGGCAGGCTAATTATATGGCTTATGTGGCTAGATATCAGAAATCTAGATGGGACACTATATTGCAGTTAGCCAAGCAGGCCCAGGGCCAGCTGGCTAGTGAGTTGGAACAAGTGGCTGCTGATGGCATTGAAGCCTCTAAATTCAATTTCATGCTGCTGTTGATGTTAATGATGTTTCTTCTAGGGTCATGGCCACTTCTAGCTCTCCGTAGGTTGGCATGGCTCAGATGCACTAATCTGTCCCAAGATACTCAGTCAAAGGCTATGGATTTTCCTGTAGTAGGAAATTCTCTGTTTGGGGATCAAACAGAAAATTACATGAAAAAGATGGATGAATACAGAACTACTTACAAAAGTGCCCAAGCTGAGGAGAGGCATGCCACTCCACAAAGGCATGCCCCCAGGGGTAGGGGCAGGCCTTTCCACAGGCCTTTTTATCAAGTTCAGGCCTCTTCAGCCTTTGCACAGAGGGGTTTTTTCAGAGGCAGAGGTAGACGGGGCACAGGCAGACCGTTTCCCTCCCCTCAGCCTAAAACTGCTGCCAAGCAGGCACCCTGATGGGGTGCCCAGGGCCGATTCTCCTGTACCGGTGGGGGGCAGGTTGGCTTATTTCAGCCAGAACTGGTTGTCCCTAACCTGGACAAATGGGTTCTGGAGGTGGTAAGCCAAGGTCTGGTTCTCAGCTTCAAACAGTTTCCAAAGATGAGAGCCAGACATTTTCCACCTGCAAATCCTTCAGAAGCCCTTGCTTTGGAAGCAGAGGTTTCTTTTCTTCTAGACTGCAAAGCAGTGGAAAGGGTTCCTCCTTGCCATCAGGGCAAGGGGCTGTACTCAAGATACTTCCTTACCCCAAAAAAGACAGGAGAATGGCGGCCCATCCTAGATTTAAGGTTCCTGAACAAGCATCTTTTGAAACCAAAGTTCAAAATGTTAACTCTGGCAATGATTTTGTCTTCCCTAAGGCCAGGGGACTGGCTAGCTTCCCTGGACCTCAAGGATGCCTATTTTCATATCTTGATCAGGCCTTCTCACCGAAAGTACCTCAGGTTCGAACTACCCTCTGGCCACTACCAGTTCAGAGCAATGCCCTTCGACCTCACCTCTGCTCCAAGGGTTTTCACAAAATGTCTAGCTGTGGTAGTGGCTCATTTAAGAAGACAAGGTTGCTGTGTTTCCTACCTGGACGACTGGCTCATAGTGGGTCAGTCTCCAGATCAGGTAAATCCCTTGCAAGTCACCCAGCAGCTTCTCACTTCTCTAGGGATTCCTGTTGAATTTTCCAAAGTCAGTTCTGGAACCAGTTCAAGTACTAACTTTCATAGGTGCAGAATTGAACACAAAGTCAGCCAGGGCATTCCTCCCCTCGGAAAGGGTAGACAGGCTCATTGCCCTGGCATCCTCCTTTACCCTCTCGGTCTCTCGACCAGCAAGGCACTCTGCAACTCCTAGGGCACATGGCTGCTTCCACAGCTGTCGTGCAGGGAGCAAGATTTCAGATGAGAGACATCCAGTTCCACTTGAGGTCCTATTGGTCTCAAAGGAGGGACCCCTTACCAAATTAGTCCCAGTGACCAAAACCCTGATCCTGGCCTTCAGTGGTGGCAGGATCAAAGCAATCTAACTCAGGGGGTCCCCTTCTTACCCGTTCTTCATTCCCTCACCACGGATGCCTCCCTGTTAGGGTGGGGGGCTCACTTGGGCGACCTTTCCACTCAGGGAGTGTGGTCCCCTCAGGAATCTCTGCTCCACATCAATCTTTTGGAACTCAGAGCTGTCCTCTTAGCTCTCCAGGCTTTTTCAGCTACTGTCCAGAACAAGTAGTTCAAGTCAGGACAGATAACACCACAACAATGTGGTACATCAACAAGCAAGGGGGCACTCGGTCTTCAGCCTTGTGCACCGAGGCAATGAAGTTGTGGTCTCTGGCTTACTCCCTGAACACCTCCCTGATAGCAGTTCACCTTCCAGGGAAGGACAATGTCCTGGCGGATGCCCTCAGCAGGATTTCCCAGGGTCATCACGAATGGACTCTGAATCCCCAGGTTCTGGCGTCGGTCTTTGCCAGATGGGGCACCCCTCGGATAGATCTCTTCGCAGCCCCAGACATCCACCAACTTCCTCTGTTTTGTTGCAGGCCTCCAGTGTTGGGCTCAGTCCCCTGGATGCCTTTCTGTTGGATTGGGAAGGGAAATTCCTGTATGCCTTCCCTCCCTTCCCTCTCCTCTTCAGGGTACTAGTAAAATCAGAACTCAGCCCTCCAAAGTGATTCTGATTGCTCCAGACTGGGCCAGACAGCCCTGGTACCCTCTTCTCCTGTCCTGACATTCCACCCTCCTGGCTTGCCCAGACCCACGACCTGCTGACCTGTGCACAGGGAGAGTGTGGTATCCGGACCTCAATTCCTCCACCTCAAGGCTTGGTTCTTGAGGAGCTAGAATTGCTGGATTACACCTTTCTCAAGGTGTCCTGGACATTTTAAAGGCTTCTAGGAAGCCTTCCACTAGGGCCACTTACAATTCTAAGTGGAAGAGGTTTTCCTTCTGGTGTTCTGAGAAACAATTTGTACCAGAATCTGCTGACTTGGCCATTTTATTGGACTATTTGGTCCATCTAAATTCAGTAGGCCTCAGACGAGCTACCTTGAAGGTTCATCTGGCAGCTGTTTCTGCTTTTGTATCTGCAGGGAAACCTGTTTCCCTCTCCTCTCACCCTGTATTTTCCAAGTTTTTTAAGGGGTTACTTCACACTAACCCTCCCTTTCGGGAACCAGCTCCTGCCTGGGACCTGAATGTTTGCATTGCTCAGCTAATGCAACCCCCCTTTGAGCCTCTGTCTTCGGCAGATCTCAAGTTTTTAACTTGGAAGATGGTTTTTCTAGTGGCTATCACTTCTGCTAGACGTATAAGTGAATTACAAGCCTTGTCAGTGGAAAAAGATTTTATTTCTTTTCACAGAGATAAGGTAGTCCTCAGGACTAACAGAAAGTTTTTACCTAAAGTGGTTTCAGATTTTCATCTAAACCAATCCATCTCTCTTCCAGTATTTTTCACTGAGCATTCCTCCTCAGGGGAGAGGAGATTGCACAGTCTGGACATCAAAAGAGCCCTAAGCTACTATTTGGAACGCACCAAGGGTCACAGGTTCGAATCCCTCCAACTCTTCCTTACCTATGGAGAGGTTGGCAAAGGGAGACCTGCCACTAAGAGGACAATTGCAAGGTGGATTGTCTCTTGTATCCAGTTCTGTTACCAAAAACTAGGTAGAGAACCTCCCTCAGGACTGAAGGCCCACTCCACCAGGGGTACAGCTGCATCTCTAGCGGCTGCTAGAGATATTCCCATTCTGGAAATTTGTCAAGCTGCTACCTGGAAGACAGTCCACACCTTTACCAAGCATTATTCCCTGGATGTCCAGTCCAGGAGAGATGCTCGTTTTGGCACAGCTGTGCTTCAGAGCCTATTTCCTAAGTAGGTTCTGGCCCTCCTCCAGGGAGGTACTGCTGTGTAATCTGCAAGAAGTCCTAATATAGCAAGACTTCATGGTGTTTGAAGAAAAAATTACTCACCTTAGTAATTGCTTTTCTTCTCATGGAGTCTTGTTATATTAGGACAACCCTCCCTCCTACCCCTCTCAGAACTCCTACTTGGGAATGGGGTTGGCAAATTAGTGCAAGCACTGTGTCATGCCATTTTAGTTCCTCCCTAGTCCCCCCCCCTTTTCTCATTTGGATTAGGGTACTAGGAGATTCCGTTGTTGTTAAGTGGTATATGGCCCCCTCCCTGGACTTGAGTCTTTTGGGGAGAGGGGGTCTACTAGTGCTTGTCATGGGTGATACTAATACTAATATGTAATAGTGTTATTATTCTTTGATTGTTGTTGTGTTCTTGTTGTTTTACTACTGGTAGGTAGCCAATGGCTAGTGTAGAGCTTTTCCACACAGACTTGCTATGTTAGTGTAGCTTCGTAAAGAACCTGGCAGTTTCATTTGAAACTGGCCAGATAGAGCTTTGAACAGCGCCCTCACGCTGTGGAACTCCAGGTTTCTCTGGAGTTAACTGTTTCCTCTCCGGGGCAGTTCAAGTGCAGTTGCATACTGCAAGAAGTCCTAATATAGCAAGACTCCATGAGAAGAAAAGCAATTACTAAGGTGAGTAATTTTTTCTTCTCAGCTAGGGCTTCGGTTGATGACCCTTAAGGTGTACCTGACAGCCATCTCTGCTTACCGGGCGCGGGCCAAGAATTGTCGGTGGTGCAGGAGAAGGTGGTCGGGTGTTTTTTCAAAGGCCATGATCACATATCCCCTCCAGTGCGAGAACCTCCATCTCCATGGGATCTACTGCTGGTATTGGCTACGCTCATGGGCAAGCCATTCGAACCGATGCACAGGTGTGACATCTCTCGCCTGTCGTGGAAGACCGCCTTCTTGGTGGCTATCACGTCAGCCAGAAGGATGTGAGAGCTCCAGGCGCTTTCCATCGAGTCTCCTTATCTGGTCTTCCACAGGGACAAGGTTGTCCTGCGCCTACACCTGAAATTCCTTCCGAAGGTGGTGTCGGAGTTTCACCTTAACCAGGTGTTGACTCTGCCGGTGTTCTACCCTAATCACACCTCGGAGGCCGAATATAAGCTCCATACTTTGAACCCTAGAAGAGCGCTCACTTATCATAAGGAGCGGATGGCTGAAGTTCGGGGAGAGGTTCGCCAGCTGTTTGTCACCTACGCTGAAGCCGCACCTGGCAGATCTGCAGCCAAGCGGACGATAGGCAGGTGGGTCACCTCCTGCATAGATCTCTGCTATAGGTTGGCGGGCATGGAGCCTCCCAGAGGGATAAGAGCTCATTCTACCTGCCATACCACTGCATCGGTAGCTGCTTCCAGGGACGTCCCTATCCAGGAAATCTGCAGGGCTGCTACTTGGAAGTCAGCACATACCTTCATCACCTATTACCACATCGCCTTGAGTCACGCCGGATGCTGGTTTTGGGGCCTCGTTCTCCAGTCTTTATTCCCTAAGTAGGGGTGTGCTTGCCTCCATCCTCCCGGAGAACTGCTAGAGTCTGCCAGATAGTGTGGATGAACAACATATCCATGTCCTAGAAATACAGGTTACACCTGCAACAGGAGTTCTAGGAATGGTGACATGTTGTTCATCCACACGACTACTAACCTCCCCCGGGCTTCGACGCACAACCTGGCTTCCAGCAGGCCAGATCTGGCGTCATGGGGCGGAGCCGAGAGTTTTACCACCCAGGTGGGTGGGAGGAGCCAGCTTGAAGACCTTCCAGCAAGATTTAAAGCGGCAAGGAACCTGCCAGATAGTGTGGATGAACAACACATTCCATTCCTAGAACTCCTGTTACAGGTGAGTAACCTGTATTTTCTAAGTGTAATATGTATACCCTTGAGGAAAGGAGGAGAGGGGGAACATGATAGAAACTTTCAAGTACCTCAAAGGAATCAACAAAGTCCAAGGCGAGAACATCTTTGAGGAAAGATGTGCAAGAACTAGAGTGGCACAGTTTGAAGGGGGCTCTAGGGGCAATGTCAGAAAGTATTTTTTCACAGAGAGGGTGGTGGACGCATGGAACCACCTTTCTGTGATGGTCGTGGGGTCAGAAACAGTGGGGGAATTCAAGAATGCATGGGACAGACGTAAGGCAATTATAGTGAAGGGTAGGAGGAAGTAGCCTGTTGGTTAACTAGAATCTGCAGCTTATCCAGTACATAGGGAATGGGCAGACTAGGTGGGCCAAGCAGTCTTTATCTGCCATCAAAGTCTATGTTTCTATGTTACTATCTGTGGGGGAGAAAGATTAGCAGCAACCAGCCAGGAACGTGATCTGGGGATCATAATATCAGACAACCTGAAGGTGGGAAGGCAGTGCGAGAAGGTGGCACTAAAGCCAAGTAGCATGCTGGGTTGTGTCTGGAGAGGAATCACGAGCAGAAGGAGGGAGGTGGTTTTGCCATTGTACATGGCACTGGTCAGGCCCCACCTGGAGTACTGTGCCCAGTTTTGGAGACCACACCTCAGAAAAGACATAGACAGTATAGAGATGGTACAAAGGAAGGCGACAAAAATGATTTGAGGATTACACCAGAAACCATACAAGGAAAGGCTGAGGGACCTAAACATGTACCCCCTGGAACAGAGGAGGGAGAGAGGTGACATGATCGAGGCTGTCAAGTATATCAAGGGTCAGGGACAGCACAGATATGCACCAAAAGGGCAAAAGTTCCATCCTTTCCAAAACTGACCCCTCTTTCCTTTGCCAGTGGGTCCAAATTGATGCACCTACTCTATAACAATATCTAAAGGAAGGGAACATGAACTGTTCAAAATCTGCCACTGTTTGTATTGACACAATATGTTCCTCTTTAGACTCACATTTTTTACACTAGTGGATCCAATTTGACCCATGTTTTAAACCCCCCAGCGCTGTCACTGTCAAGGGTGTAAACAGTGTTCAGGTGCATGAACTCTTTCATCTCAAGGAAAGTAGAAGATCAAGAGGACATAATCTGAGACTGAAAAGGGGCAGGTTCAGGACCAATGTTGGGAAATTTTTCTTCACAAAGAGGGTGGTAGATAACTGGAACAGCCTACCCCCAGAGGCTGTGTGGGCCAGAACTGTTGGGGGCTTTAAGAGAGCTTGGGATAGGCACAGATGTGTCATTCTACTGAATAGTTAACAGGGAAGGGTATAGTTACCTATAAATCTTGGGCAGACTAGTTGAACCTTGTGGTCCCCTTCTGCCGTCACTTTCTATAAGGGTGATAAGGGGCTGGAAGGGGAAGGAATCTGTTCATTTCAGGGAAGTCGCTGTTGATTTTTGTTGATTTTGTTGTTTCTTTTTCAGCTTATTGTTACTTTCAATTGGTACCAGGTTGCTTTCTGGCTTCATTTGGAAAGTTACCTGTTTGGGGGATTTTGCTGGTGCAGCTGAGTTTTTCTGGTTTTTTTTTGCTGGTGTAGCGGATTGTCTCTAGTGGTCGGGAGGGGCCCATCCCTCCCAACCCTAGCGCATCACTTCCTTTATATCGTTAGCCTGTGACATCATACGGTACCGCTAACTGCATATACGCACTGTTAGACATTTTATTTCAGTACACAACATAGCTACACAGCACACCCTGACGTAAATCTACTTTCCTTGATTCGTTATTAACACTAATGAGTATTGAAGTACAAATATTTATATATATATATATATGTGTATATATATATATATATATATATATATATATATATATATATAGCTGGGCACTGGACAAGGTATAGAAGGAAAGAGCAGCAGAGGGTATAGGGCAATAAGGGGCAGTTAGGGCAAGGGTAGGAGAAGGAAGATGATGGGTGTGGTGCTTTGCAGTGGATGTGGGGCAGCAGTGTTTAGGAAGACCTTCTGGACACTGCAGTGGTGCCCTATCTGCAGGCACCTCTCTTTTGTTGACAGAGGAGGTAGCTGGACTCCAAGCAGAGTTGGCAAGGATACAGGCGACCCCCCCCCCCACATACCGAGACCACCGTGTCCACCATCACTCCCTCAGAGGTTGCCAGGAAGGATGGACTGCAGTAGGCTCAGGGAGGGTGAGGGAGGCAGGACGAAGGCGCATCCCCAGCCGGTGTCTCTTCACAACTCGTATGCCATCCTGGCAGGGCATAATGATTGCACAGCATCGCTGGAAGTGAACACCATGGGGGGGTCTTCCCAGATGGAACCCCAAGGGCAGATGCAAGGAAAACACACAGGAGGAGGAAGCAAATCCTGGTTGGGAACTCCATTGCCCGGAGGATTTAGCTGGAGTCAGTGGGTAATGTGCCTACCTGGAGGAACAGTTCGGAAGGAGGGCAAGCAAATCCTTAGGATTGCAAGGGCAGTAGCAAGGAGGGGGGAGCTGGATGTCATTATTCACCTGGGGACTAATGACCTGGCTAGAGAGGGGGTAGATGTAGGAAGAGTACAGGAAGCGTTCAGGGAGCTGGGGAAGAGTCTTGGGCAAGTAGCACACTATGTGACCTTCTCGGAGGTGCTTCCTGTCCACGGCACGGGGGAAGGGAGGGGCATCTGCATCATTGAACTCAACAAATGGCTGAAGAAATGGTGTGGAGAGGTGAGGGTATGGCTTCATTGGGGACTGGAACCTCACCTGGAGGAATGATGGATTATATTATCCAGATGGCCTACATCTATCCAGGGGAGGCAAAGGTATTCTCTCTGAGACATTTAAGTGCATCCTTAGTGATCATTTAAACTTGCCAAGGTGGGAGGCATAGACAGTTAATGGGATCATCATTGTCCCCCCCTTTACAGGACATAACTGAAAGCAATGAGGACCCAACAACTAGCGTAATATCTAACCGTAAAACTACCATGGTTACAATGAGGGACAGAATAGAAGGTACATCACTAATGTGGTGCAGGGCAAAGACCAATAAACAAGAAACATTAAGTGGGTACACAGAGTGGAAGGTCATGTGCACAAATGCCCGCAGTCTAGGAAACAAAATCCCAGACCTGATGGCACTTATGGCAGACACAAACCTCAACATTGTGGCTATTACAGAGCCATGGTGCGCAGGGAACCATGACTGGGATGCAGCCATACCAGGGTATACACTTTTTAGAAAGGATAGGAATGGGAAGAGGGGAGGAGGGGTTGCTGTGTATGTGAAGGAAGGGATTAAAGTTACGGAGGCTCAGGGAAGAAGCAGAGGCATTGTGGGTCACTCTGGAGTATGGGAACAAAACAACCATCCGTGCTGGAGTAGTTTACAGGCTTCCCACACAAGGGGAGGATATAGATCTAGTATTAGTGGAGGCCATCTATAATATGGCAGCCAGAGGGGAAATACTACTAATGGGTGACTTCAGCATGCCAGATGCAGATTGGAATATCCAGACTGCAAGTCAGTCAAGGAGCAGGGACCTCATGTCTGCCATGTATGGGGCAAACCTGAGGCAGCTTGTGGTTTAGCCCACCAGGGAGGGGGCTTTACTGGACTTAGTGCTGACAAATGGGGACAGAATCATGGATGTTGAGGTGGGCAGTTCCCTTGGTACCAGTGACCACAGAACTGTGCAGTTTAGAGTCAACACGTTGGCAGAAGAAAGCCTTTCAAAGATTAAGACCCTAGATTTCCAGAAGGCCAACTTCGTGGAGATGGGGGAACAGCTCAGAATTGCCCTGGAACGACGTCACGTGATGCTAGCTCTTTAATGGCTGTACTGTCTCTGGGCTCCCACCACCTACCAGCTTAAATCTCTCCTTACAGCGGTTAGCCACAACCGTTGCTGGAAATAAAGACACCAAACCGTCTTCTAATCTCTGCCTGTTGGCTTTAGTGCGTTTTCAAATCGCATCCTGTTACCTGATTTAAGGATGGAGGCAGAGATGAAACAGGCCGTGATGTGGCATACCCCTCCAGCTACACCGGAAAAATTACCCAAAAAAGCGAGGAGCCAAGCTACCAATAATTTGGGTCAAACGAGCGGTGCTGCTTCCTCGACGAGTCCCCTTACCGAAGAGAAATTCCTACAAGAAATTGCGCCGCTCCGAGAAGTATTAGAAGGCATCACGTCGGAGCTTAAGTCGATTAAAGGGGACCTCACCTCACTTACAACCAGGGTCTCCGACTCAGAGGCTATGATCCGGTCCCAGGAAAAATGGAGGGGCACAGTGGATCCTGAAATCATCCTGTTAAAACAGCAGGTGAAGAAACTGCAGATTAAGACTGAGGACCTAGAGGGTCGTAGTAGGTGAAACAACCTTTTGATAATGGGTTTACCTGAGCAAGAAGAAGGTTCAGATATCATCACCTTTCTTCAGAAGTTCCTGGCAAAAGCCGTTGGCCCTTTGCCTCTCAATCCCCAATACCATCTAGAGAGAGCCCATAGGTCCCTGAGGCCACGAACCCCACTGGACTCTCCCCCGCGGCCAATTATTATCAAGTTCCTTAGCTACATTGAAAAGCAGCATGTCCTTACGAAGGCTCGTGAGTTGCAATCTATTATGTGGTGCTGTAACAAGCTCACGGATTGCTTAGGATCTGCCAGCTGAGACCAGGCAGAAGAGTGACGTGCCCATCCTTTGGTGCAGAAGCTTATTCGGCAGGCATCCGCTTCAGAATGCTTTACCGGCTACACTCAAGATTACGATCGATGGCTCTTCCTCAATTACGAGCCTGAACAGGCTACTAAGGATCTTACCTCCAGACTACCCAATTTGTTTAAGGACAAATAATCTGACTCTTTCTAATTTAATGGTTGGCTTTGTTGCCTGCGTTTGGAATTTAAATACTGTTAATATCAGGTTTATTAATTTACCTGTAGTGTTCTTTGTTTCGGTGGTTTTTTTTTCCTCTGGAAGCTGGGGTATCCAGTGTTTTGGCAGTGGTGGCGGTGGGCCGCGACCAATTTTCACTTGGTCCCAATAATTACCCCGGACCATTTGGGTTGATGACTTTCGGTTCTATCTGACCGTTTTGAAAGCGGGCCGGTTTTGGTCCCACAGCTTATTCTGCTCCCCGGGAAACATGGCTGAAGTCAGCCTCGTGACTCTGTCTCGACCCCACTGCCTTTCTTTGCGCTGGCCTTGCCTGGACTGCAGTATTACTTGGATGGAGGTAGGTCCAGCGACCAGGTTAGCTCAGGTGACAGAGTCAAAGGGTTTTACCCTTAGTAAAACTTCTCGGGCCTCTTTTTCACCTTGATAGGTCTACAGAGGCTTATAAGGCCGCCGCTTGACAGGGACCTAAAGTTTGAATGCTGGGGGTCCCGGAGACGCTTCGGGTGCATAGGGATGCTGCTCACGAGCTTATAAGTGGGAGTATATGGCAAGCCCTAACTCTCTGGTTGGGAACTTCGTTAGCATTAGTGGGTCATTCTGACGGTCATTTGGTCTCCATTTTCCTTGACAGTATTTAGTGTCTTTGTTTTAATGATGGGGTCAACCTTAGGGTTTGTCATGGGGTTCTGGTGCCCAGTTATATGTCTCTGGTTTCACCTATTCCTTCAAGATTTATTAGACACCAGAGTGTACATAGTTTGTAGGGTTTTTTTTTGTTGGGGGGATAATAGGGGGCGGGGATCTAAGGCTAGTCTGCTTTAAATTTCAGGAGTTATATTTTATTTTTTATTCTCGTTGTTGGACTATACCACTTCAAAGATCTGGCTTTATTTTCTCACATTTAGACTCGGGTTTTGGGACTAGTGTGTGCTATTTTTACTGGTCCATAGCTACATATTCTGTTGACTACTTCTATGCTCTGCTGTTTTTGAAATGGTTATAAATTCTGTTAAAATTGCATCGTGGAATGTACGTGGGCTCAGGGAGAAAGTCAAGAGAACCCAAGTTTTTAATCACTGCGACCTCATCCAAACCGACATCCTACTGTTACAAGAAACCCATCTACTCAGTTCTGAGACTAGATGGCTGTTCAGATCTGGCTTCTCACACGTTTTTGCCGCGAATGGGTTGGGATCGAGTAGGGGTGTGGCTATTCTTATTAAAAACTACGTTACGTTCCTGATGGAAACTACTGTAGTAGACCCAGAGGGTAGATTCATTCTGGCCAAAAGGCCCTTAATAATTGTATTACTGTTCTGGGTTCTATTTGGTCCAGTAGGAGGTAGCTCCGAATTCTTAATGGCCCTGGCAGATAAGATTAACTCCTTCTTCCTTCCCAGCTTATATTAGGGGAGATTGGAATATCCCACCATCTCACCTCCTCCTGGATAAAGCTCCAGATTCAAACCGCCCACCTCCAATCCAAAGATCCCTGTCAGACTTTTCACATATGTTAGGGCTGTGTGATCCCTGGCTATCTAATCCCTCCTTAGGTCCTTTTCCTTTTATTCTCAACCTCATGGTTCCTGGTCAAGAATCACTACATCCTAGTCAGTATAACTCTCCTCTCTGGCCTTTCTCAAACCGGTATTGAACCGATTGTTCTCTCCGACCATGCTATAGTATGGGCAAGATCTCTCTGACCCCAATTTTCAACGAGACACCGTTTGGAAGCTTAACACCCAGCTCCTAAAGGAACCCCAAGTGGTGACACATATTAAAACCTCCATCTCTAGTTTTCTCGAGAGCAATATAAACTCTACTCAGCGGTTCGACATTATCTGGAGCTCTCAGAAATGTTACTTAAGAGGAGAGCTGATCAAACTAGCCTCGACAAGGAAAAGGTCTAGACAAGCCTGTGCCTCCTTATTAATGGCCAAAATCAAAGAGCTAGACAGCTCCTACTCCCCTCTTCCCTCTGTCAGCTCTTGAAACCCTTTTAGCGGCTAAGAATGAATATACGGATCTCCTCAAAGAAAAAGCTGAATATTGCCTAATTAAAACCCAAACTAAATATATTGAACAAGGGGAAAAGGCTGGTAGGCTCCTGGCTCTAAGACTGCGCACATTGGAGAGCTCCAGACTAATCCCGGCCTTGCAAGCTCCCGACGATCTCATTAAAACATCTCCCAGAGAAATTACGCAGATTTTTGAAGATTTTTATAGAACCCTTTATAGCAATCCTTCCTCTCCCGCATCTCTCTCAGATATATCAACCTATCCAGCGGACCTTAACATTCCCCAACTTTCGACCGCACATAAAGAAACCCTGACTTCTCTTATCTCTCTTTCTGAAGTAGAAGAAGCCATCGCTTCTATGGCCCCGGATAAAGCACCAGGTCCAGACGGCTTCCCCTCAAATTTCTTTAAGGTATTTTCCAAGGAACTTGCCCCTTTACTTCTTAAGTTATACTACTACTACATTTTCACCGACGACATCTTGGACCCCACACTCCTACAGGCCACTATTGTTCTAATTCTCAAACCCGATAAAACTCCTACAGACCCAGCAAGTTATCGACCTATCTCTCTCTGAAACTGCGACATGAAGATTCTGTCTAATATTTTGTCCGAGAGGATTAAAAAAGTCTGGATTCACCTCCTTAGCCCAGAACAAATTGGATTTGTTCAATCCCGCTCCCCAACAGATCATCTTAGAACCCTTTCCCATATCTCCCAAGCTGCCCAGCTATCCCCCTCCCCAATGGCCCTGATCTCGTTAGACACGGAAAAAGCGTTTGACAGGGTCAACTGGTCCTTTCTTTGGGCTACGCTGGCCAAAATGGATTTCCCGCCCTCTTTTCTCAAATGGATCCAGGTTTATATAAGTCCCCCTCGGCCAAACTATACTGTAATGGTGTTTTTTCCTCTCTCTTTTATCTCCACACTGGTACCAGACAAGGTTGCCCCCTTTCACCCTTCTTGTTTAATCTATATCTTGAACCCCTTCTTCTGAAACTTAAATCTTCCCTATTTATCCAGGGCTGTCTGGTACGTCAATAGGAACTAGTCCTCTCAGCATATGCTGATGACATATTGCTCCATGTCACTCTTCCTGCCATTTCAATAGAACATGCACTTTGCCTTATCGCTCAGTACGGTAATCTATCTTACTATAAACTAAATATATCAAAATCTGAGATTTTCCCACTGAACTCCCTTACATACAAGCACGATCTCGACAAATTCGACATGAGATGGTCCCCCAAGTCGATTAAGTACCTTGGCATTCACTTCGCTTCGGACCCTTTCTTGCTTAGGAAGCTTAACCTAGATGACCTTAAGATCCATATACAGCTAGACTTACAAAGATGGTCTAACCTCCCCATCTCTTTGTAGGGTAGGATCAATATTATCAAGATGAATATTCTTCTCCGCATTTTCTATCCCCCTCAATTTATTAGGTCTCTGGCTACCGTTCTCCTACTTAAGTCAATTCCATATCATTTTCTCTAAATTTATTTGGCGTGGGAAACCTGTTAGGCGTTCATTTCTCAAATTATCCCTCCCTAAGGACAAAGGCGGCCTTAGACTCCCTAACCTGATACTCTACCATTGGGCTGCCCATCTCTCCAAGTTGGGTAAATGGTTTTCACCCCACGCAGGAGCTTCTCCCCCGATCTGGCTCCAAACTGAGAGAAAGATCCTTTCAGAGGCTAAAATAGACCCCCAAGCATACCTCTCAACCTCCTGTCTCACAAATCAGGGACAAGGATTAAAAAAATCAGGGGACAAAGGACCAAAATCAGGGACACATCTTCAAAATTAGAGATATCCTCCCAGAAGGCTGGTAGAATATGTGGCTTAGTGCAGAATGCATTTTCTAAACAAGAACAAGTCAGTAACTTTAATGCTTGATATTATTTTGTGCTTATAAGTTCCACTGTTTAGCCACAGAAACACACATTTTAGGAGGGACATAGTAAAATTTTGAGGCAAAATCAGGGATGTCCCTGAAAATCAGGGACAGTTGAGAGGTATGCCCCCAAGCAGTTTTCTATACTCCCACCTCAACACTCTCACCCTGGTTGTCTGATCAAACAATTATCACTTCTCTCAGGGCTCTCTTTCAATGCTTATATTTTCTCAAAATCACACCTAAAATGGACCTCGCACAACCTCTCACTCTTAATCCTAATATCAAGTTAGGTAACTCGATAATTACTCCTTCTAGGGACATGGATATGTTGTTCATCCACACTCATTGGCAGTATCCTTGCCGCTTTAAATCTTGCCGGAAGGTCTTCAAGCTTGCTCCTCCCACCCACCCGGGTGGTATAACTCTCGGCTCCGCCCCATGACGCTAGATCTTCCTTACCGCTTGGAAGCTCAGGTTCCCTCCTTAACGCTCTGCGTTTGTGACTGGTTCCTATTTCTCCGTTTGCGGATTTAAAAATAATATTTTGCAAAAAGACTTCAGTCTTGATCCCTCATGCTCGATGGATAAATCGACTCCGGTTGGAGATGCCCATGCGGGCAGAAGATGTCTGGGGCGGATCCACACTCACGTGTGTCTACTGCTTAGGCCTTGAGCACGACCGCAGGCTTGCGACCTGTGCTCATCTTTCTCGGCTACGTCCTCAAGAACCGTGCTGCCCGATGCAACTGGGCGTCCGAGCGTTTCCCTCGGTGAAGTCCAAGGAGGCCCGGTTACGGTGTCCGGCGGCGGATTTCAGCCGGATCAGCTCGGCGGATGGTCCCCTCGAAGAGGAGGCGGCGGGTCAGATCTTCCTCGGCCGCGGCATTTATCCCGCCTCTCTGGGTTCTTCCTACACGGCTTCCTTTAAGGAGCTTTGTCTGTCCCTCTCACTAAAGGAGAAGGCCTCGTCCTGCTGGACCTTTCTCGGTCAAAGAGGAGGACAGAGGTAAGTCCCTCCGGCGCTCTTGGGAGGCGGGAAGGTCCCTCTCCCGGGCCGTCGGGCCGTCGGCTTCGGTCGACGCTCGGCCGGCCACTGGCCTCCGCGGTGTCCCGTCAGGTCAGTTGACCGAGACTCCCACTGATGAAGTCGAGATTTTTCTCGACCCATTGACAGGCTGTCGCCTTTAGCAGCCGAGATTCCCTCTCCCGGTTCCCGGGAGAGATTGAGATCCGTGGGCGCCTGTGCCTCGGTTCCGAGCCCTCGGATGGACCTTCCGAGCCGAAGGGTGTCGGTTCGGCCGACACCTCCCTGACCGACCGGAAATTCCGGGACTCTCGGTCTCGGTCTCGGACCTCTTGTCGGTCCAGCCCGTTCCCACCGTCCATAAGCGGTCTCGGTCTCGCTTCGGTGAAGCGGCGTCGCCGCTTCGTCCTCGTCCTCCTCCTCGGATGAGAGGCTTGGCGTTAAGTACGTCGACGATGCGAGACCTTATGTTCTAACAACTCCTCCTGGCCGAGAATAAGCCGACTCCAGGCGCCTTCCCGACCATTAAGTAACTGTCACGGAGCGACCGACACAACCCTCGACTTGCCGAGGCCTATACCCAGGCGGTTGTTCGGCCAAAACCAGCTGCTCCACCGATTGCGGTGGAACCTCCGCCTCCACAGCCACCAATTGGGGCTCCGACCAAGGATTCTCGGTGGCTGAGGGTTTACCCATCACTGTCATAGTTACCCTCACTCCCGACCGACCTCGGCAGGTGAAGGGTGGTTCAGGCCAGAGGCAGCTCTTCGAGGACTCTTCCGAGTCCGAAGATGATTCCTCCTTCTTCTCCAAGCGACTGGACTTGGAGTCTTCAGGAGGTCAGCCAATGGACGATAGCCCGTCGTCCTTCCTAGGACTGCTTCGGCTCATCTCGGAGTCTACCGGGATGGAGCTCGAACCCGTTTCCAAACGGGCCAGGTATCCCCTCACGGAGATTCTGGACCGAGGGGATTCTCCGACGGAGGCCTTTCCGGTGGCCGAGGCCATAGTGGGTCCAGCACTGGAACTTTGGCAGCGCCCTGCTTCCTGCCCTGCGCCTTCGGCCAGGATGGCCAGGAAGTATGCGGTCCCTACCGGTTCCTTGTCCGGTTTTTCGGAACACCCCTCTGCTGAGGGGTTGGTTACCGACAGCGTTTTCCGGCGCGCCGGCAACGCCAGGGATGTGGACAAACCTCCTGACAAGGAGTCCAAGAAATTGGACTATGTCGGGCGAAAAGTCTACGCTGCGTCCTCTCTCGGCCTTGTCAGGCCAGTTCGGCCGTCCTCATGGCACATTTTTCTCATGCCCTGTTGGGCTCCTGGATGAGGTCATCCCTCATCCCGCCCGATCTGCAGACTACGGTTAAGCAGTGCGGGACCAGGGCAGAGCAGTGGCCAAACAGCAGCTCCAGACTGCTTTGGATGTAGGGACTCATGTGCCAGATCGGTGGCGGCCGCAGTGGCTATCGTCGGCGGGCTTGGCTGAGGATATCCACCTTTACCCGGATACCCAGCACAAGTTGGCGGATGTTCCCTTTTGAGGACTGACCTCTTACGCCTGGGGTGGAAGGTCACCTGCAGAGGATCGAGAAGTCCAATGCCACCTTGGACTCGGTCTCTTCGCTCAAGAGGACAAGGCCGCAAACCACAGCCTAAGCCCTTTAGTCCTTCTGCCTTTGGCCCCGGCCCAGCAGCGTCAGGCCAGCAGGCTCGCCTTGGCATCCCAAACCCAAGCCGCGGCTTCCTCTAACAGGAGGCAGGGAGGAAAGGGCCCAGAGGTCCCTCGGCGGTCCCTCCTCCAAGCCTGCCCAGTGACGGGCTGGGGGTGTCGCCCCATCCCGTCACCTTACCCTAGGTCCCCGTGAGAGGGCGGCTCCAGCACTTCCGTTCCACCTGGTCCGCTGTTACCACGGACAGGTGGGTCTTAGAGGTGGTGGGAAGAGCCTGCCTCTGGAATTCGAGCAGGCACCACCCTTCAGGCCGTAGCCCCTCGGGGGCTCCGGGATCCCAGCCTCACTGGCGGCTCGTCGAGCCGACATCGCTCTCCTCCTCCAGAAGGAGGTGGTAAGAGAGGTGGTGGACCTCCTTCAGACCCAGGGTTTGTGTCCAGGTACTTCCTGGTTCACGAAGCAGACGGGGGCTGGCGCCCCATTCTCAACCTAAACAAGTTCCTAAGGTCTCGAACCTTCAGGATGGTCACTCTGGCTCAGATAATACCATCCTTGGAGCAGCGGCGTGTAGTTCTGCTCTCTGGACTTGCAGGGCGCGTTTTTCCGCCCCTATCCGTCCGTCTCACCAGAGATTCCTTCAGCTTCGAGCGGAAGGATCTCTCTTGAGATTCAAGCCATGCCCTTGGCTGTCTCCAGCTCCAGGGTCTTCACCAAATGCATGGCAGTGGTGACAGCATTCCCTCGTGGCCCGAGGGTCGGGTGTACCCTTACCTGGACGACTGGCTGATAGCAGCTCCCTCAGGAAGGAGGCGGAGTGGTCCGAGATCTGGCCCTCAGGTCTGCTCTCAACTGGGCCTCCTTATCAAGCGAGGCCAAGTCGGAACTCGAGCCGAAGCAGGTGATTCTATTCATCGGGCGCGCTCGACTCTCTTGAGCCAGGCGGGCTCCCGGCGGACAGGGCGAGGTTCTTTCCTCCTTTGCCCGATCATTTCTGGTTGGGCAATTCGCCTGCCGGGACTTCCTGCGCCTCCTGGGTCTCATGGCGGCCTGTACCAGGCGTGGTCCGTTGGGCCCGCTGGAACATCGTCCCTTCAGTGGGGACTGGCCAGCCAGTGGTCTAGCCTCGATCCCTTGGACCAGCTTGTGCCGGTTACACAGGGGATGTGGAGCGGCTCTCCAGTGGTGGACGTTCCAGATCATTTGCAGGAGGGCATCCCGTTCGTCCGCCCCGAGCCGACGGTCTCTCTGTCGACCGATGCCTCTCTGATGGGTTGGGGTGCCCATCTGGGGGAACACCGGGCTCATGGCCTCTGGTCCCCGCGAGAGTCCCGATGCCACATCAACCTGCTGGAGCTCCGGCGGTCCGCTAACTCTCACCGCCTTTGCTCCGTTCCTCCGGGGTCAAGTGGTCGAGTCAGGCGGACAATACCGACCATGTACTATCTAAACCGCCCAGGGCGGGGCGCGCTCCATGCTTCTATGCAAGAGCTCTCCGCATTTGGTCACTCTGTCGCAGCCTGGAGGCGGATCTCCTGGCCATTCACGTGGCAGGAGCCTCCAACACCCTGGCCGATGCCCTGAGCGGATAGGGCTGCATCCACGAGTGGTCTCTCCTGCCGGTAGTACAGCATCTGTTCTCCCTTTGGGGCACACCTCAGGTGGACCTGTTTGCCTCCATGGAGAGCATGAGCTGAGTCTGTTCCATGCCCGCCCCTCAGCAGGGCTCGCTGCAGGGATGCCTTCTCGAGGCAATGGACCCCGGGCCTCTTTCGCCTTTCCCCATTTCCCTTGATCCACAAGGTGCTTCTCAAGGCGAGGAGGGACAAGGCGCAGGTGATTCTGATAGCCCCAGACTGGCCTCGCCAGTTCTGGTACCCAGATCTCCTCAGTCTCAGCTCCAGGACTCGCGGCAGCTTCCAGCTCGCCCGGACCTGCTCTCAGTCAATCAGGGAAGGTGTTCCATCGGACCTTCAATCCCTGCACCTGACGGCCTGGTTCCTGGCGCTAGAGTTCCAGGCCTTGGGTCTTTCCGGCGAGGTCCTCAATGTAGTTGAGGCGTCCCGTAGAGTCGACCAGAAAATGCTATGCCTTCAAATGGAAAAGGTTTTCCATTTGGTGTCAGAGACAAGGGCTTGGACCCTTCCTCCTGTTCCTTGGCAAGCATCTTGGACTATTTATGGTCCCTTTCTAGTCAAGGGCTTAGGTCGAGCGACCCTAAGGGTGCACCTGGCAGCCATCTCTGCTTACCGGGCGGGCCGGGAAGCAGTCGGTGGCGCAGGAGAGGTGGTCTGGCGCTTTCAAAGGCCTTGATCACATTTCCTCCAGTGCGGGAACCCCACCTCGTGGGATCTACTGCTGGTACTGGCAAAGCTCATGGGCAAGCCATTTGAACCTATGCACAGGTGTGCTCTCTCTCACCTGTCGTGGAAGACCGCCTTCTTGGTGGCTATCACGTCAGCCAGAAGGATGGGAGAGCTCCAGGCGCTTTCCATCGAGTCTCCTTACCTGGTCTTCCACAGGGACAAGGTTGTCCTGCGCCCCCACCCGAAATTCCTTCCGAAGGTGGTGTCGGAGTTTCACCTTAACCAGGTGTTGACTCTGCCGGTGTTCTACCCCAATCACACCTCGGAGGCCGAATATAGGCTCCATACTCTGGATCCTAGAAGGGCGCTCGCTTATTATAAGGAGCGCACGGCTGAAATTCGGGGAGAGGTTCGCCAGCTGTTTGTCACCTACGCTGAAGCCGCATCTGGCAGACCTGCAGCCAAGCGGACGATAAGCAGGTGGGTAACCTCCTGCATAGATCTCTGCTATAAGTTAGCGGGCATGGAGCCTCCCAGAGGGATAAGAGCTCATTCTACCCGCCATACTGCTGCAATGGTGGCTGCTTCCAGGGACGTCCCTATCCAGGAAATCTGCAGGGCTGCTACCTGGAAGTCAGCAAACACCTTCATTACCCACTACCACATCGACCTTGAGTCACGCCGGGATGCTGGTTTTGGGGCCTCGGTTCTCCAGTCTCTTTCCCAAGTAAGTATGGGGGTAAAGTCTTGCCTCCCTCCTCCCGGAGAACTGCTAGAGTCTGCCAATGAGTGTGGATGAACAACATATCCATGTCCTAGAAATACAGGTTACTCACCTGTAACAGGAGTTCTAGGAATGGTATATGTTGTTCATCACTGACCTGCTGACCTCCCGGCCGGCAGCACAACCTGAGCTTCCAGCGGGCCAGATCTGGCGTCATGGGGCGGAGCCGAGAGTTATACCACCCGGGTGGGTGGGAGGAGCAAGCTTGAAGACCTTCCGGCAAGATTTAAAGCGGCAAGGATACTGCCAATGAGTGTGGATGAACAACATATACCATTCCTAGAACTCCTGTTACAGGTGAGTAACCTGTATTTAATGGCTCCCACACATCAAGGAAACTACTCTAGAACATTATTACGACCAAGGCTTTCTCCTTTCATCTCCAAATATACTAACTAAGTTTGATATTCCCAATAGTAAGGTCTTTAAGGTTTATCAAATAAGGCATCTTATAGCTACTAAATTCGGGTCAGAGTTTCGTGATTCCAAGGTCAGCCCTTTCCTTTCCCATGTATTTTCCCTTGCCTCTAAACCACATTCCGTCTCATTAATATACTCATATCTACTGGATTACAAATTCCCGGGGCCGCTCGAGGGCTCCTGCATCTGGTCGTCCCTACTCCCAGACTTCACCCCTAACTGGTCCCGAATTTGGAAGGACCTACATAGGTATCACACTCAAGATAGATTTAGGCTTACCCAATATTATATACTAAACAACATGTATTACACCCCAAGTAAATTATTCCATTTCAATAAACTCCCTCTTCCCCTTTGCTCTAGATGCTCACATAGTGAGGGGAATTCACTCCATATCTTTTGGTATTGCTCTAAAGTTGCCCCCTTGTGGACCTCTATTCAGGACCAACTTGATCCGATGCTCGTATACTAACTTTTTACGCCTGATATTCATTATTAGGCGCATTACTATCCAGTATAGATTGCCTTGGATGTTTATACTACATGGCTCTGATATCCATAGTGGTTAAAAGGTTGGTCCTTAAACATTGGACCGATCAGCTGATCCTGACCTACTCTGAATGGCTGACTGAACTCTCAGTGTGTTTCAATACAGAGACTTATAGCCAGTGTTCGCAACCGTATGGATTTGTTCCATAAAAGATGGGGTAAATTGTATACTTTATACCTACACAAGTGATCTCTTGACTCCTCCCTGGGTGCCTAGTAGGGTTTCCTTTGTCTTTGCTCTTTTTCCTTTCCCTTTCTCTTTGCTCTCCACTTGCTTCTTCTAATCTGTCAGTGTGAACTGGCTGATACTTTGTGGTGATACAGTCAACAGAATTAGTCATGCTTTCATTTTGCACACTCTATGACGATGTTTGTGGGGGGGTGGTTGTGTTATGGATGATAGAGGGGTGGGGGTGGGCAGTTCTGGAGGGGTGGAGGGGATGGTGGGATCTGTGAGGGGGAGTAGGTTTTTTCCCTTTTTCCTTTTTTTTCTTTTCCTTATTTGTACCATGTATGTTTACTGGCTATATATGATTAATGGATTTTTGGTGTTGACTATGTTAAAATCAATAAACTTAAATTTCCAAAAAAAAAAAGAATTGCCCTGGCAGCAGAAGATACGGGGGGGAGGGGTAGAAGAACAGTGGCTTAGGCTGAAGAGATCCATAGCAGGAGTGACAAGTCAGTGTATCAGATTGCTTAGCAAAAGAAAGCAGCAGCCACTGTGTTTCTCTAAGTCAGTAGCCGAGAAAGTGCAAGAAAAAAGTAAAGCATTCTGGAAATACAAAGAAACACAGAAAAGAGTGAAATATCTGGAGAAGCAGAGAGAAGCTGGGAAAGCTGTCAGAGGGGCTAAGGCAAGAGTGGAGGCAGGAATAGCACAGGCTATTAAGAAGGGAGACAAGACCTTCTTTCGTTATTAGCGAGAGGAAGAAGACCAGAAATGTTATTGTTAGGCTAAAGAAGGGAGAGGGTGGGTGGGTGGAGGATGACCTTGGAAAAAACCGAGATACTGAACAAGTATTTTTGCTTAGTATTTACCAAGGAAGAGTCAGGGGAAGGGCCAAGACTCACGACGAAGGGTTTACAGGGGGGAGAGGCGGATACCAGCCCATTTACTGTGGATAGAGTCTTGGAGGAACTAGGGAAAGTAAAGACAGACAAGGCAATGGTGCCAGACTGGATTCACCCTAAAGGTTTGCAGGAACTCGGTGGGCAGTCCTAGCAGGTCTGCTGGCAACCCTCTTCAGCCAATCAGTAGAGACAGGGGAGGTACCTGGGGACTGGAGAAGGGCAGAGGTGGTCCCCCTGCACAAGAGTGGAAGTAAGGAGGAGGCAGGCAATTACAGATCTGTAAGCCTGACTTCAGTGGTGGGGAAGCTGATGGAGTCCCTGCTTAAGGAGAGGATAGTGAGATTTCTGGAGTCAAGTGGTGCAAAAGACCCAAGGCAGATTCACTGAGGGAAGATCCTGTCAGCCTAATCTTATCGATTTCTTTGACTGGATGACTAGGGTGGTGGATGTGGCCTATCTGGATTTCAGCAAGGCCTTTGACACCGTTCCACGTAGAAGGTTGCTTAACAAACTGGGGAATCTGGGTATGGACTCTAAAGTGGTAAAATGGGTTGGAAACTGGCTAAAAGGCAGGATCCATAGGGTGGTAGTAAATGGCATAAAATCCAAAGGGGGGAGCTGACCAGCAGGATGCCACAGGGATCAATGCTGGTCCAGTCCTATTCCATGTATTCATAAGCGACATTGCTGGGGGACTGGAGGGGAAAGAATGCCTATGTGCGGATGACACCAAGATCTGCAACTGAGTTGACACACAGGAGGGGCTAGATAAAATGGGAAACGACCCAAGACTATGAGAAACGATCTAAGACTACTTGAGGAATGGCCAAGGGTTTGGCAGTTGGATTTCAATGCTAAGAAATGCAAGATAATGGACCTGGGACACACATACCCAAGAGAGGAAAACAGGATTTGGGGGGGGGGGGCAGGCTCTAGCCACCACAAGTCAGGAGAGAGACCTGGGGGTTATATCCAGTGTCCTGAATCATCCACACAATGCGAAAAAGTAGTGGGGAAAGCAAACAGAATGCTGGGGTGCATAGGAAGGGGCATAATTAGTAGGAGGAGCGAAATGGTGATGCCATTGTATAGATCACTGGTGAGGCCTCATCTGGAATGCTGTGTCCAATTCTGGAGACTGCATCTCAGGAAGGACATAGACAAAATGGAAGCAGTCCAGAGAAGAGCAACAAAAATGATACATGGACTTCACCACAAGCCTTATGAGGAAAGACTCAAGGAACTAAACATCTATTCACTGGAAGAGAGAAAGGAGAGAGGGGATATAATAGAGACTTTCAAATACCTTAGAGGAATAAACAGGGTACAGGAGAGGAGCATACAGTGACTTGCAAAAGTATTCAACCCCCTTGAAAGTTATCAGATTTGTCTGGATTACAAATGAGAGACTTACATATTGTATATTATTCCAGTCAGTATTTTTATTGCAAACTCATATGCTCTAACAGTATATCCTCAAAGCCAAAATTAATTATCCGTCAGCACATCTTTCAAAGTAAATTAAAAACTGGAAAATGCTGCTTGCAGAAGTATTCAACCCCTACACATTAGTATTTGGTAGAGCCACCTTTTGCTGCAATAACAGCTTTAAATCTTTTGGGGTAAGTATCTACCAGCCTTGCACACTGTTCGGGAGTGATTCTTGCTCATTCTTCTTGGCAGATTTGTTCCAGGTTGTTCAGGTTGGTTGGGTGACTCTTGTGGACCGCAATTTTCAAACAGTGCCACAGATTCTCGATGGGATTGAGATCTGGACTTTGACTTGGCCACTGTAGGACATCCACCTTTTTGTTGTTTAACCACTCCTGTGTTGCTTTGGCCTTGTGCTTGGGATCATTGTCCTGCTGAAAGGTGAAGTTTCTCCCAAGCTTCAGTTTTTTAGCAGACTGAAGCAGGTTCTCTTGCAGTATCTCCCTGTATTTTGCTCCATCCATTCTTCCTTCAATTTTAACAAGATGCCTAGTCCCTGCTGATGAAAAGCATCCCCACAGCATGATGCTGCCGCCACCATACTTCACTGTAGGGATGGTGTTTCTCGAGGCATGGGCAGTGTTAGGTTTGCGCCACACATAGCGCTTTGAATTTTGGTCAAAAATCTCTATCTTGGTCTCATCAGACCACAAAACCTTGTGCCACATCTTAGCTGGGTCACTCTCATGCTTTCTGGCAAACTCAGACGTGCTTTGATATGGTTCTTTTGAGTAATGGCTTCTTTCTAGCCACCCTCCCATACAGGCCAGTATTATGCAGAGCTCTCTTGATATGGTTGACTGGTGCACCTTCACTCCACTCTCAGCCACTGAACTCTGTAGCTCCTTCAAAGTGATTGTTGGCCTCTCTGTGGCTTCCCTCACTAGTCTCCTTCATGTTCGGACACTGAGTTTTGAGGGACGGCCTTGTCTAGGTAGTGCCTGGGTGGTGTGATGCAGCTTCCACTTCCTCACTATTGATCCAACAGTGCACACTGGGATATCCAAATCCTTGGATATTATTTTGTACCCTTTTCCTAATTTATGCATGCCTATTACTTTATCTCTAACTTCCTTGGAATGCTCTTTAGTCTTCATTTTCACACCCTTCCTTCAGATTCACAGTCTGACCAATGGTCATTAAACTGAGGAGGGGGGGGTTTTATCCAGAAAATGTGAGCTACTTTAATGTTTCAGAGCTGGGGCCAATTGTAAGCCAATTGTGTCCTCGTTAGGGCAATATTTTTCATCTGTGTAAACTTGGAGCTTCCAGAGCACAGGGGTCGAATACTTATGCAAACAGCATATTTCAGTTATTTATTTTTCTTAAACATATTTTCTAACATAAAACCAATGTCACTTTAAAATAATTATTTTGAGGGTCAGTCTTTTTAAATAAATATTACACAGAACAAAATCTCAATGTATCATTTGTAATCCAGACAAATCGGACAACTTTCAAGGGGGTTGAATACTTTTGCAAGTCACTGTATATCAGAGAAGAAAGTGCACAAGGACAAGGGGACATAACATGAGGCTGGAGGGAGGGAGGCTTAGGGGGAATGCTAGGAAATATTTTTTCATAGAGAGGGTGGTGGATCTGTGGAACAGCCTACCGGCGGAGGTGGTGGAAGCGAAAACAGTACGGGGATTCAAAAGTGCATGGGATAAGCATAAAGGCACCCTGCTGCACAGCAGAGTGGAGGAAAGTCATTCCAGATAAGAGTAGGGATTGCCATACCAAGTAGGGAAATGGGCAGACTAGGTGGGCTGTATGGTCCTTAACTGCCGACAGATTCTCTGTTTCTGTTTCTAAGTGTTCAGAAAGAACCACCTGAAACAAAACGTCATGAGTGCTAGGCCAGCTCTTCTCTGCAGGGAGACCAAGAGTTGGGGGACCCAAAACAGGCTGCTGACTTAGGCATGAAATCCTGATAATGTCTGGGGATGTTAGACTTAGGCCACGCCTAAAACCGTGAGCCTTGAGGACCCTTGCCATGGGGGTCCTGGCTAACCTGACTGAGGCAGGATCCTTAACACTCCAAAGGATATGTCTTCTGTTATATCATTTAATCCTCTAATTTACCTTCACCAGCACCCTATGGTGCATGGGACCAGTTTCTCTTAATCCACATGTTTTTTTTTTTCCTAGTGATAATTTCTGGTACCTACCCTTCCCCCATCCACAGTTTATGCTCCACATCAAAACCAATTTTTATGGTACCCACCCCCACCCAAGGATATGAGCGATCTCAAAAGTGTCCTTAAAGCAAGGCACATAGGAAGAGTGAATATTAGGGCAGATTTGGGGGGGGGGGGGAGAGGGTAGAGAGGACTCTAAAGGACACAGTCTCAAAGTTAGAAAGGTTCAGACAGACTGGATATGCTACTAGGCCTTTACCTGCCATCATTTCCTATGTTTCTGTGATCCGTCAGTTCCGACGGTGAATGCTAACCTGCTGGAAGGATAGATCAGCCTGCAGTTAGTCTACCACCTTATTTACTTATTTAGTACCTGTGCAAGTTGGGTATAAACTGTGCTTCCTGCGCTCAGACTTCTAAAGCTCCAGAGAGAGAGACCTGTGTGGCCCTGGCCCTGAAAAGTTGTGTACTGTGAAAAGATTACACCCCCGACAAATCTATGGGTAGAAATTACAGTACAGTAACTACTGTAGCAAAAAAATGTAAGGTAGCTGCAGGCTGTGTCCCCCCAACCCGTACAGCGCATTAACAGGGGTTCTGCTTTTGTGTTCTCATGGATTCCCTTTAGTTGGCCAAGCTGAAGAAGAGCTACGAGAAACTGCAGAAGAAGCAGCTTAAAGAAGCCAGAGAAGAGGCAAAGGGCAGAGTGGAAGATAAAGCAGAAACGAGCAGATTAAACAGGAAGATGGAGGTAAAGCGTGAACAAATTCACATGCAGTTTCATGACTGTGATCCTTGCTGTTTAACGTCCCTTTTCTTGTGGCAGACATGAACCATATGCAACAGACTTTCCTCTCTGACCTTATTGGACACTGAGCACACCAGCGTAATAAAACATAAGCTCTAATATGCTAAACATAAACTGGATCTAGAAACAAAGAGGAATAGCAGGGAAGAACATTAGGGCTTGCAAAGGAGTGCAGAAGGAAGTCTTGAATTTTTTAGATTATGTATCGAGGGAGTGCTCCCGACCTCTTATTCCATGAAGTGGGTCTCACATGCAGATGCTCTGGAAATGGGCACATTCTGGGACGGTATAAAAAAAATATATATTATTGATCGAGCTTGATCAATAATATATTATTATGAAGACAAAGAACCTCTTTGTCCAAGCACCGAGGCAATGGTTACCCCAAAGGGCATTTGGCTGGGAAGCCAAGTTTCAAAGAAATACAATATCACACATACCCCCACATGTTCCCCGAGCCACTCCTTGCTGTATGAGTGGTTTCACCTGCATTCAGCTTGAGCCAAAACAGGTCAGCTTCACTTCACTGTTCTCGCTCCTGCCGAATGTGCATGAAACCACTGTTGTGCAGCAGCAAGAGGCTCTGGGGAACATGTTACCCCATAATATATGGTGAGCCCTTCAGCAACAGTTTCTAATGTAACTTCTGTTGTACCACACTTCAGGGTCATGGAATGCTGTTTTACCTGTCTGTAGTACAAGTTTTAGTTAATGTGTACCTCCTGCTAGCTGCTTTTCCCTCCAGTTTCTATGTTTATTTATTTATTATTTAAAGAGGACAGGAAATCTTTTCTAATTGTCAGCTGTTTATAAAGTTCTTAGTCTCAGAAATGATATGCATTCCTCTAAATTATGCATATTTAACTGTACCTGAGTAAAAAGTAATATGAAAACTGTATTTTGCATTGTTTTGTTTTTATGGACAGCATTCTGTTACAGTTCTCTTCATGGAACCAGTAATTTGGAGTTTTAACTATGTCACAGTTTGTGCACAGAACTCTAACCATAGTTCTGATAGGTCAACAGTTCATAATTAGCATTCTGTACACAAACCATGACAAAGCAAAAACTCCAAATTACTGGTTCCAAGAAAAGAACTGTAACAGAATGCTGCTCGTAAAAACAAAATAATGCAAAATAAATTTGTTCATGTCACTTTTTATTCAGGTACAGTCAAATATAGATAATTTAGGGGAATGCATGTCATTTCTGAGAACAAGAACTTTATAAACAGCTACCAATTAGCATAAATTCCCTGTCCCCTTTAACACCTTCCTATGTTAAGAGACACATGTGGCTGTTTTTCCATCAACTCGTATTTCATTCTGGTGAGGAGGGGTTAAGTTTGGTAACTGGGAGAGGCACACTGAGCTGAGGTTCGTTTCCAGGTGCAGCCCATGGGAAGGGGAGAGGGGAGAACATATGTGTTGTTTCTTTTCAGTGCTTCTACACTTTCATGTACTTCTTTGCCCCCCAACCCCACCAAAGAGAAACACATTGGTTTTGTGAAAATATGAAAACCTATACCTCTCAACAGACATTGCATTAGGAGGGGCATCCCTCAGAACCTCTCCGTCTGTATCTGTCAACTGTACAACATTAGTATGGACATCCCTCAGAACCTCTCTGTCCCTTTCTGTCAGCTGTTCACTTGGGAACATAAGCAGGAGGCTGGTAAGGACAGAGGTCTGGGGTTATATTCTGTTTTAACTGACATATTTGAATAGTTTTGTACGTGAAATTAGTTCTATGTGTTAAAAATTACTACTTTGAGCTAGAACTGTTACTTGGGCTGTGATATTGTAACTTTTGAGGCTTGGGAACACTTGTTTGGCAGTGATAATTAGAGTGAAATTTAAATGTGATGTTTGCCTGGTGGTAGGGGGAGGGGAATTAACAGGAATCACCTTGTCTTTCGTTGTTCACTTGTGAACATAAGCAGGAGGCTGGTAAGGACAGAGGTCTGGGGTTATATTCTGTTTTAACTGAAATATTTGAATAGTTTTGTACATGAAATTAGTTCTATGTGTTAAAAATTACTACTTTGAGCTAGAACTGTTACTTGGGCTGTGATATTGTAACTTTTGAGGCTTGGGAACACTTGTTTGGCAGTGATAATTAGAGTGAAATTTAAATGTGATGTTTGCCTGGTTCTAGGGGGAAGGGAATTAACAGGAATCACCTTGTCTTTCATTGTTCAGTTGGGAACATAAGCAGGAGGCTGGTGAGGACAGAGGTCTGGGGTTATATTCTGTTTTAACTGAAATATTTGAATAGTTTTGTATGTGAAATTAGTTCTATGTGTTAAAAATTACTACTTTGAGCTAGAACTGTTACTTGGGCTGTGATATTGTAACTTTTGAGGCTTGGGAACACTTGTTTGGCAGTGATAATTAGAGTGAAATTTAAATGTGATGTTTGCCTGGTGGTAGGGGGAAGGGAATTAACAGGAATCACCTTGTCTTTCATTGTTCACTTGGGAACATAAGCAGGAGGCTGGTAAGGACAGAGGTCTGGGGTTATATTCTGTTTTAACTGAAATATTTGAATAGTTTTGTACGTGAAATTAGTTCTATGTGTTAAAAATTACTACTTTGAGCTAGAACTGTTACTTGGGCTGTGATATTGTAACTTTTGAGGCTTGGGAACACTTGTTTGGCAGTGATAATTAGAGTGAAATTTAAATGTGATGTTTGCCTGGTTCTAGGGAGGAATTAACAGGAATCACCTTGTCTTTCATTGTTCAGTTGGGAACATAAGCAGGAGGCTGAGTGAGGACAGAGGTCTGGGGTTATATTCTGTTTTAACTGAAATATTTGAATAGTTTGTATGTGAAATTAGTTCTATGTGTTAAAAATTACTACTTTGAGCTAGAACTGTTACTTGGGCTGTGATATTGTAACTTTTGAGGCTTGGGAACACTTGTTTGGCAGTGATAATTAGAGTGAAATTTAAATGTGATGTTTGCCTGGTGGTAGGGGAGGGAATTAACAGGAATCACCTTGTCTTTCATTGTTCACTTGGGAACATAAGCAGGAGGCTGGTAAGGACAGAGGTCTGGGGTTATATTCTGTTTTAACTGAAATATTTGAATAGTTTTGTACGTGAAATTAGTTCTATGTGTTAAAAATTACTACTTTGAGCTAGAACTGTTACTTGGGCTGTGATATTGTAACTTTTGAGGCTTGGGAACACTTGTTTGGCAGTGATAATTAGAGTGAAATTTAAATGTGATGTTTGCCTGGTGGTAGGGGGAAGGGAATTAACAGGAATCACCTTGTCTTTCATTGTTCACTTGGGAACATAAGCAGGAGGCTGGTAAGGACAGAGGTCTGGGGTTATATTCTGTTTTAACTGAAATATTTGAATAGTTTTGCAGGTGAAATTAGTTCTATGTGTTAAAAATTACTACTTTGAGCTAGAACTGTTACTTGGGCTGTGATATTGTAACTTTTGAGGCTTGGGAACACTTGTTTGGCAGTGATAATTAGAGTGAAATTTAAATGTGATGTTTGCCTGGTGTTGGTAAGAGCCCTTCCACCCACCCTGTTTTGTAGGCTTTCTTAAATACTGAAAAGCCACTGGGGGTTGGAATTGAAGGACTGTATAGTTCTGTTTGGGACTGAAATTCAAAGCAACAGGAACTGGTGGGCCTGTGACATCATACGGTACCTGTTGTCTACATACACACACTGTTAGTGGGACTGGACACACACTGGACTGTATGTGTTTGTGAGACTTGGGAACTTTATTGGTGGGGTTGAAATTGGGTTTGTAAATAACTGCAGTCAGTATAGCGAGAAACTGTATTCCAGGGGGAAGGGACTGAGAAAAGGGGGTGTGCCATTATAAACAGAGGGAGACAAACAGGGTGGCCATAATCCACCATGGCAGGCATCTTCGAAAGGGTTGTAGGCTGCACAGGCTGTGGGATGGCAATAATCCTCAATTAGGCCTGGAGAGAGGGAGGCTGCCCACTCTGTAGACAGCTATCTTGCAGGGCTTGACAAATCCCATAGCCCAACGTCCCGGGCTATCAGGAAAATGTCAAGGACAAGCAGTTTGCTGGCAGCTTACTCTGTGCCAGTTGTCCCCGGGCTAGCACTGTTTTTCATTATCAGACTGCAGTACAGTCCTCCACCAGTAGGCTGCTCCTCACTCCAGGCAGTTCAAGCGGCTATCCCTGTCCCGTCTCCCTAGTGCTTCCGAGTCCCGGTGGTCATCTGACCTGCTGGCTGAGCGACACTCACGTGATCGTGGTTGTGGTGTGGGTAAGAGCGCGATCACCTATTTCATGGGAGCGAGCAGAGTCTGTGAGGGATCGGAGGAGGAGGCAGTCCTCGAGTGGCAGACCTGCAGAGTCAGTGTGGAAGCAAGCTCCAAGGTAGGGGAAGCCCACTGGCCACGGCGGTGATTTCCCGGGCATAGGATGGGATGGAGACATCTCGTGCTCAGTCCCTTATTCACTGTTTGGCTTTCACAGTGCAGGGACATCTCTTCAGTTGTCCCATTGCAGCTGTTTTGTTGAGTGTGGGACGGGAGACTGCTGCATTTAAAACGATTACTGTTGCAATTTGCTCATCGGCTGGTAAGCTTTGCCTGGGTTGTGGGCTGCAGCACTTGAATTTGAAGGAGGGAGACAGACGGAGGGTGAGGGTGAAGAGGGAGAAGGGCGGGAGCCAGAGGTAACTGTCTGAAGAAGACCAGAGAGCAGAGAGTAGAGGATTCCAGCTGCAGTACATCAAGGGCTGAATATCCATATTTTCCAAAACTAGAAAGCTAAACCAGTGCTTTCTGGGCAATCGGACAAATTTGGGGAAAAACTAACTGACAGTACCTGCACTGTCTAACAGTAACTAATGACTGGACGACTTTCCTATATATAAAATACTACTGCTGCAAAAGGTAAGCAAGAGAGACTTTGCTAACTATTACAGACTAGAGATATTACCAAAAGTGGACCCTGCCCCTCCCCTTCCAACCAGTGACCCACCTGACCACTGAGAAAATCAGAAAAAGTAATTCAATTGATTAAAAAAAGTAAAAAAAAAATATAAGAAAAAGCTATAAAAAAATATTCTAAAGAAAATTAAATAGGAGCATTGGGAGGAACCGACTATGTGTGGGCTGTGTTGTGGAGAGAGGTGTCGTGTGCCGTCCTAAAAAAGGTTTGCTGTCAGACAGGAACTTGGGATAATTGAGGACTTATTAGAAATAAACTAAAAACTGGGAAAACCAGTTTTTGTGCTATAGAAATATAAATAAGCAGCCTTTTCGTGGAGGTGTGGGTGGCTGAGACCTTACCCTGCCCTGAGAGGGTAGAGGAACTTGTGGAACAACTGCGGACTTACTAAAAATAAACTAAAGGGCTAAAAAACATTTTTTGTGCTATGGAAAAAATAAACCCTTTGGTGGAGGTATGTGTGTGGCTGTGAGACCTTAACCTGCCCTAAGAGGGCAGGAACTTGGGGAACAACTGCAGACTTACTAGAACTAAAGGAAAAAACATTGTTGTGCTACACAGCTACAGAAAAAAAAACTCTTCTTTAGTAGAGGTAGGGGTGTGTGTGTGTGTGTGTGTGTGTGTGTGTGTGTGTGTGTGTGTGTGACCTAACCTGCCGAGAGAGAGAGTGTATAGGAACCTGCAGAAGTGAACAGCTGCAGGCTCTCTCGGAGTACTAGTAGTTGGCTTCTGTTCCTCCTACTCCCATCTGCTCTGTCCTGCCCAGGTCCTCTTTTAGTGCTGTAAGGTGCAAGCACTAAGCACAGCAGCTTAAGGTAAAAATGACAACACACACAAAGATAAGATAACATTTTTATTGAGTACAAGATTTCAGTATTTTCATAACTGCATAGAAGTTAAAACAAAATGCAAAGAAGCCAAACCAAACTACTTTATTTTCCACAATAAATTAATTTCGGTTTTCAATATTTTTATACTTTCCACTAAAAATGCACCATTTTATACCTGGACTACCAACTCAAGCACCGGGACAACTACTTTTTGACAAACCACTTGTCCGTGGACAAGTAGATCATTTTAAAATTTGTCAAGCCCTGCTATCTTGTATCAGGAGTTAGGTATATTGGTTAAGGAGTAAGCTGGGGGAGCTGGGGGGGTGTCCAAGGATAAGGGGTGTGGATATGGGCAGCAGAAGGGTGGGACTGAGGGGAGGCTGGGGCAACGCTCTGAAATTGCAGGATGTTGTGTTACAGCAAGCAGGAGGGGGGATATTGGGGACAGAGGACCCTTAGATAGGGATGTTGATGCTAAGGGGAAAGCGTACGGTGTGAACATTCTGAATACAAAGAGAGTGGAGGGGGAAGAGTCAGGAGGGGCTGTTGTGGGGAAGCCTAGTAGAGCAGACATTGAGAAGGGAGGGGCTGTTGTGGGGAAGTCTAAAACAGCAGACTGTGGGAAGGGAGCTCCTAAGGACAACAGAGCAAGAGGGGAAGAAGAGGGGCAGTTTAGGTGCAGTCAGGGGAAACCTCTGGTTACTTGATGGAGGCTGACATAGAGTGTCACAACAAATTTGAGCTACTAAGCAACCTAGAGGGGGAGGAAGGGGTTGGTGGAAATGAGGAAACTGATACAGATGCCGGGGGGGGAGAGTCGGATACCCATAGGGCATCACAGACCGGCAATGGAAAGGATAGAAATAGTCCCAGAGGGAGAAGGGGAAACATAAATGTTAACCAGATGGGGGAGATGCAACATATTGCAGACATGAGGGAGAAGAGCATAACTGGAGAGAAACTGGGAGACAAGGAGGTGGGAGAGGAGCCCCCCTTCAGTAGGGAGGTCAGTACCAAGCATGGGGCCCTAGCTAAAGGGGATCCACAGAGAGCCTCTGGAGGCAGGGGTACTATTACAAGGAGGGAGGATGGCGGTGTGGGGGAAGGGGAAACCATCAGGGCCAGGATAAATGGTTCGGATAAGAGAGGGTTAAAGGGGACACCTATTCAGAGGGGGTCTGAGTTAAGTGGGCAAAATAACGAGGGAGGCAGAAAGGGGAGGGTGACAAGGGGGTCTCTAATAAGGCAGGAAGACTCCCATGGAATTGAGATCACGAATAAAGGGGGGGATGGGGGGCTGAGAGGGCATAGTGGAGGTAACCATAAGGATGATGGCGGTGTTAAGGTTCTGTTACTGGGAGACTCGATGATTAGGGGTATCCAGTGGGAGGGACAGGGGGGTGGATGCCATAGCCAGGTGAAGGTAGTGAGTATCTCTGGGCTGACAGTGCACAGAGCAAAGTTCATGGTGTATGAACTGGTTAGGGATTGTGGAGAAACCGATTCTGGCATTTGGGAACTAACGATCTAGAGGGAAATAGTGTTTTGGAAATCCAAGCAAGGTTCCAAGAACTTGCCAGAGTCTGTCGGGATAATGGATGCAACATTTCCTTTTCGGAGATATTGCCAGTACCAAAGGCCTCAGTGGAGAAAAAAATGAAGATCACGGAGGTTAATGACTGGCTCAGGAAGTGGGGTGATGAGAGTTGGTTTGGGGTGTTAGGGAACTGGAAAGGAGTTTGGGAGGATAAGGGACTGTATGCCAAGGACAGGCTTCATCTTGCCCCATTAGGGAAGGAAGTCCTTAAACAGGGGATGGCTGACTACATTCAAGAAAGGTGGGGTTTAAACTTGTGAGAGGGGGAAGGGATAAGGGAGGGGCTGACCAGAAGCCCTCTCCTCCAGATGAGGGGAGTAGCCTTCAAACCCAAGGGGAGGGGGAAACAGACTGGGGGTGGAGGTTTCAGGAGGAGCAGAGGAGGGTGGAAGTATAAGGAACCTGGGTGGGGTTCGACAAAGGATCAGGATAAGGGTGGGGGTTGGTGTTAGTAATGCCAGGAGCTTGGGAAACAAGTTGCCAGAGTTCTGGCTATGCTGTTCGAGGGGGGTGGATGTTGGGCAGTCACGGAGAGCGGCCAACAAAAACCATGACTGGGACCTAAACGCATGGGGCACACTATGCTTAGGAAGGATAGAAAGGAGGGCAGAGGGGTGGAGTGGCTATGTTCATTAGAGATGACATAGAAATTGCTAGAGTAGAAGAGGCAGAGGGAACGTGGAGGCCTTGTGGGTCACCTCCACGATCCCCAGCAGGAGATAAGGTCAAGCTGGGTGTAGTATATAGGCCCCAGGGATGAGTGATGTTCTAGAGGATGGTTTGCTGGACAACATCATTGCCCAGTGTGGACCAAAAGGGAAGGAGGGTGTTGATGGAGGACCTAATATGCCAGGTACAAACTGGAGAACCATGTCCTCTAAGGTGGCCAAGGAGCAGAGGCTGCTGGACGGCTTCCAGGATGTGTTCTTAACACAGCATGTGATGGAGCCCACAAGGGAGGGGCATGTCCTGGACGTGGTTCTGGCAGATGGGGATCTGGTAAGGGACCTGGTTGTAGAGGATCCCCTGACTGGGAGCAACCACAATACTGTCTGGTTTCAAATAAGCATGGGGGAGGGGGTGAGATCTAGGACACTGGCAGTGGACTTCTGGGAGGCAGACTTTGTGGGCATGGGAAATATTCTCAAGGATCACTTGAAGAGGATTACATCAATGACAAGTGTGGAAAGGAGATGGGAGGTCATAAAGGGGACTTCATGAGGCAGTCAGGATCTAAGCTAAGTTGAAGCATGAGGAGCAAGGTCACATAAACCATGCTGGTGGTCCAGTGAGGTACAGGTAGCGGTCAGAGAAAAGAAGGCCTATAAAATATAAAACAACAAGAGGAGTAGGGATAAGAAATGTACCATCTTGCATCTAGAAAAGTCACCGGATGGTGAGGAGCAAAGTCAAGAAAGCGCAGCTGGCACAGGGGATACATGGAGGGAAAGGGGTTCTTCCGGTACATTGGGGAGTGGAGAAAAACTAAGGGCCATCTCAGCAGATTGAGATCAGAAGGAGGGTGGGTGAAAGAGGCGAGGGACCAGGCAGAGGTATTTAACAAGTACTTTTGCCTCTGTGTTCACTAGGGAGGGGGAAGGGATATCTACAAAGCAAGGCATTATGGGGAATAGAAGCAGCAGTGAGTGGGATCAGGGGAGCAACAGAAATGGAGCAAGAGAGAGGGAGAGGACCCCAGGGTGTCACATCTGGATAAGGATAAAAAGGCCAGTAAGGTGGAGGGACGGATGATGCTATCTCCGCCAAAGAGTGTGGTTAACCCTCAAGGCCTAAAGAAGACAATCTCCTGGGCAGATGGCATTCATCCGAAGTACTATGGGAATTGGCGAACATACTGGCTGCACCCTGGCGGAGCTCTTCAACAGGTCACTGTGACAGGAGGGTACCTAGGGATTGGCGAGAGGCACATGTGTGCCAATCCATAAAAGGGGTCGAGGAAGTACCAGGTAACTATAGACCCATCAGTTTGACCTCGGTGGTGGGAAAAATTATTGAGAGTATACTAAAGGAACGATTGGGGGTGTACTTGGAGGAGGTGGGAGGTCTGGATAGTCGGCAACATGGGTTTGTGCCAGGTAGATCATGTCAAACCAATCTTGTGGAGTTCTGAATGGGTAACATCAGAACTGGACAGGAAAAGCCTGTGGATGTATTATTCTTGGACTTCAGCAAGGCGTTTGACTCTGTCCCCACAATGGTCTGGTGGAGAAACGATGGGGTTAGGAGTAGGCCCTTTGATGGTCAGATGGATTGAAAACTGGCTAGCTGGACGCCCAGAGAGTAGTGGTCTGTGGGGAGCCTCAACCCCTAGAGAGATTGGTAGTGGGTACCGAGGGCTCCGGTCCTGGGTCCGATCCTGTTAATGCATACATATCGGACATCAGGAGGGTATTGGGGTGAAATGAGTCTCTCGCTGATGACTCCAAGATGGGAGCAGTAGTTGAGGGAGAAGGGGAGGTTGGCCTGCAAGGGACCTGGACACCCTGGAAAGCTGGGCTCACACATGGAAATTAAATTTCAATATCACCAAGTGCAAGGTGTTGCATCTTGGGCGGGTAAACCTAAACACGGGTACGCCCCTGGGAGAGGAGGCGCTGGAGGCCTCAATAGGGAAAAGACCTAGGGATCATGGTGGATGCATGTATGAATAACTCTGAGCAGTGCAGGAGCGGCTAGCAAGGCAAACAGGATGCTGGGATGCATCGTAAGGGGGGTCACCTCTGGGAGCAAGGAAGTGATTCTGCCGCTGTACAGTGGACTGGTTAGACCACACCTTGAGTACTGTGTACAGTACTGGAGACCACACTTGAAGAGGAACATACAGCTCCTAGAGAGGGTACAGAGGAGGGCAGCTAAGATGATACGAGGGCTAGGGGATTTGACGTATGAGGACAGACTTGAGGAGCTCTGCCTGTTTTCATTGGAGGAGAGGAGAGACAGAGGGGACATGATTGAGGTCTTCAAGTACCTCAAGGGAATAAATAGGGTAAACATGGAGGGGATCTTTAGACTAAAGGAGGAAGGTATCACCAGAGGGCATGGTTTGAAGGTGGAAGGGTGAGGGAGGAAAAGAGGAGGAGGTTTTTCACTGAGAGGGTGGTGGACCCTTGGAATGCACTGCCTGGCGAGCTGGTTCAGAGATCCACAGTGGAGGGCTTCAAGAGAGGGTGGGACAGACACAGAAAGTGGATGTATCAGATGATGGCCTGTCCCAGGGGGGTGGGGATGGATGATAGGGGTTTCTGGAACACAAGGGAGGGGAGGGCCTCAGCACCCAACTAGGGATCTGAGGTTCGAGCAGACTCGATAGACCGTAAGGCCTAATCTGCTGGCAAATAGTATGTTAGTATGTTCGCTGTACATTAGGAAGGACATCTCTCATTTTGCACATGGGAACCTCTGTCCATACCACTCAACTGTCCCACATTAGGAGGGACATCCTTCAGAACCTCTCTGTCCATATCTGTCAACTGTTCAACATTAGGAGGGACATCCCTCAGAACCTGTATGTTCGTACCTGTCAACTGTACAACATTAGGAGGGACATCCCTCAGAACCTGTATGTTCGTATCTGTCAACTGTACAACATTAGGAGGGACATCCCTCAGAACCTCTGTCTGTATTTGTCAGCTGTACAGCATTAGGAGGGACATCCTCAGAATCGGTCTGTCCATATATGTCAACTGAACAACATTAGGAGGGACATCCCAGAGAACTTCTCTGTCCGTATCTGTCAACTGTACAACATTAGCAGGGACATCCCTCAGAACCTGTCTGCCTTTATCTGTCAACTATACAACATTAGGAAGGACATCCCTCATTAACACATGGGAACCTCTGTCCATGCCACTCAACTGTCCCACATTAGGAGGGACATCCCTCATTTTACTCCTCCGAACTCCTCTGTCCAGATCACCCTTATTGAACTTTAGGAGGGACATATCTCATTTTACTGCTAGAAACCTACCTGTCCATCCCTCTCAACTGCCAACTATAGCAGGGACATTCCTCTTTTTACCCCTCAGAACACCTCTGTCCAGACAAGCTTGTTTGTGCATGCATCAGTACTTTGCTGAATTGCACTTTTCCAGGGCACTACATTTTTGTCTGTTTACTGAACAAATTTGCAGTTTTCGATTATGATCTCAGTACAGTGAGGATGCAAAAACAATATATCTGGGGCATGGGTGAGTGTATTCTTTTCGAGCTTGGTTTCTGCATTTTCTTTGTGGATAACTGCTCATTATAGTGCAGTATTAATCACTTCCTTATTTGCATATGTATCTGCATAAAAGCAAAACAAAAAAAACTTGCAGCTGGTGGATAAGGCAACAGTCCCTTCCCAGGTGGAACCCCTATCCTCAGCACATCCTTTGAATACCCTTTCTGCTCTCTCCTGCATCTTGCTCCCTGGAACCCCAGGGGGCAGTGATGTAACAGAGGATCCCACCCAGAGGCATGCAAAATACTGGATGCTCAGTCCTCCTACTGTTGACCTGCAACGATATTCCAAAGCTTGAAATATTTTGGCCAGATCACCAGCATGGCAAATGATTCTTCAGTGGCCATCTGGCTGACCCAGTTTTACCGAATCTTGTGTTGTAGGTACCCTAATTTCATATTGTAGCTAAAACTACATTACTACACCCGATTTCATGTGCTGTCTCCCTTTCTGCATTTTTATTTTGTGTACAGGAGTTCCGTCAGAAATCACTGGACTGGGAGAGGCAGCGTTTGCAATACCAGCAGCAAGTAGCATCCCTGGAGGCTCAGAGGAAACTTTTGGCAGAACAGTATGAGCTAATACAGGTGAAATGTGGTACTACCCCAATACAACTATATCTCAATGCACAGGACATGCCTGGGAATCTGGGATGGCCAGGCAGTGACCAGCTCAACCTACAGACGTGTTCCCTATTGTTATAACTTGCAAACAAAAGGGTTTGAATCAAGGTCTGGGACTTCCAAAGCACAGAAGAAGAAAGTATATGAAAATGTGATCTGCAAGATAGACTGAAGTCTGTATAGTGGTGCTGATAACAGATCCCCTTATTTACTGACCTAAGAAAGCTGATCAGTTGTGTGTTGGCTCCTTTAAGCAGGCAGATTGGTATGGGCTGTCCTCCTCATTCAGCGGGGACAGATGAAAAAGTCTGAGAGAGTGATAGGACACACCCCTTCCCATATACCCTCAGTCATTGAAATTTGTCCTTGACTGGTAGACCGCTCTATACATTGCAGGGAACCATAGGTAGCTTGCAAGATCCTGTTTTTAATTGAAAGTGACTATTTATATATCCAGGCATGGGGAAAATGATAGTTTCCTGAAACAAGCATGCAATCCTTTGTTTGTGACATCATAAGTCTAGCAAAGAAACAAAACGTGATGTCTTGGAGGATTATGACTTGGAGAAAGTAGTAAGCAGCAGAAACAGCACCAACCTGTCAGCGCAGTGTCAGCATTGCCACTTATGACACTGGCAACCTGGATTCGGGAACATACTGGGGGTGCTGGAGGGGGGGAAGACGGCTGGAATGTTCCAGAGGATGCTTGCTTTCTCTGGAGAGAAATGATATTGGAACACGTAGCGCCAGTGCAACCTGAGGTTCCACAGGTAGAGCAGCAAGATGGGACGGCTGTTGGAGGTGGGGGAGAGCTAGCTATGTTTTGTGTGTCTCTGTTGCGGGCATATGAAAGTACTTTCATGGTGCCACCACAAGGAGAGGAAAAGTGAAAATCCCAGTCAACACAAGATGGGACCTGCGCCTTACAGGCCTAACACCATCCGCTACAATCCAGAGGCAGGATTTTCAAAGCAGTTTATTTGATGCGAGTCCCAGTTGAGTCAGACATTTGATGTGTGTGTTTTTGTGCCAAAGAATTGGATTTTTCATCAGTGCAGTTGAGAGGCACCCTGCTGCACCATATTTCTCTCGTCTACTGTGCATCACATTTGGGGCCTCTAGTATGTATCTTCCAAGTAGCTTGTACCTACAGTTTGACGCAGGCTGCACCATGCACAACCACATGCTGTAAAGTTAGCAAGCATTTGATAATATAGTGCAAATGTTGAATATTTATGGCACAAGCAGTGCCGAACTTCATGGTTGCACCTGTAGGCAAAGTTCTTGTGCTGATGTTTGAAAACCCTGTGCCAGTCTCTTGGCAGGATTCGATCACCAACTGGGGGATTCCACCACTGCAACGACCCCACAGCCACGGAGGCTTAAGACCAGTGTATGAGTCCTGGAAAAGACAGGGTGCTCGAGCTGGGGGAAGGTGTAGGCTGAAGGGGATGTTGACCAGAGCTGGGAGAAAGAAAAAAAAATTAACGGTAGCAGAAGGACTCCATGGAGCCAGAGAACCTCTTTGCATGCAGGTAGACTGAGTAATGGAGAATCTCTTTATATGCAAACAGAGTAATGGAGAGCAAAGGAAAAGAACTACAGAGAATATACAGTATATATGATATAAGCTGAATTGTGTCTTAATTATATTGGGGTATCATTGTGGACTCCAAGATGACTCTGGAATTTCAAGTGTCGGCTGTTGTTCACCATGGCTGCTATCATCTGTGCAATATTGCTCGGATTAAGCCCTCTCTTGAGCCGACCGACCTCGCAACACTAGTGCACGCCTTGGTCTCGTCTAGGCTGGATTACTGTAATGCTCTTTACACTGGAGCTGTCCACAAAACTGATGTGCCGCCTGCAGCTGGTTCAGAATGCGGTGGCCCGGCTAGTTGCTGGGACATCTTGCTCCGAGCATATAATGTTGGTTCTCTGTGCTCCCCACTGGCTGCCGGTTAGGTGGTGCATCAGTCTCATGTTTTACTTGTTAACATAGAAGGCCTTACTTGGTCTGGGTCCGGGCTCTCTGAACAATCTCCTGATTCCACACACTTATGGTCGTACCCTCCAGTCAGTAGAAGCAGATGTCCTCTCTGTTCCCAGATCCTGTTTAAAATCTTTGGGTGATAGGGCGTTTGGTGTGACAGCCCCGATCTTGGAACACCCTTCCCCATGAGGTGAGATGGGCTCCTTCACTGGTAGTTTAAAAAAAAAAAAAAAATCCCTGAAAATAATTTTTGTTTTGAAATTTGTTTATTCACTTTTTCATGAACATGCCATAAAATTACAATTAGTGAAAACAAATTGCATTATATTCCATTTGTTAGCTACAGGATAATGTTTTCCAATAATGTTTGATACCTCACATGGGGTATAAACAAAATATTTAACAATATTCATAAGCTTAAGGAAGCTAACCACGCTACAAGCTGTGGAGTAGAAAGAACAGGGAAATAGTAACATCTTTCAACATGACCCTAATTAAGCCATTATCTCCACAGAACAGATATAGTTTAATAGGTAGTCATTAGGTTCCCACATCCCTGCTAGAGTCCTGAAAAAATAAACATAATTTCAGTAATAAAAAGTAATGCAATATTATAGCTGCCTAGTACAATCTTAATTCTTACAAAATGCCGCTCTGAGGTACTGTCTAGTTGAACAGCAATTGAGAATCGAAATACACTGGAGCGTTTTAAATTTTACTTATTAAATTGACTGTTGAGAGTTATCCAGCTGGTGTAAGGAGCAGAGAGATAGATTCCGTCAAACAAGTGTCTACATTGCACCTCGTGTTCGGTGCCATTTTAAACCAAAAAACTGCTGCAAAGCCTTGTATCAACTAAGGTTATAGACGAAAAGTTCTTTGCTGACCAACATAAAAAAGACAGTCACATAAACAGTTTTCTCTTGTATTTAGCACTCACTATGATAGCACTAAAGTCCCGTAATGCCTCCGCAAGAGTATTAACCGTCTTCCTTGGATTCCTTAGCCCCCAATGACTCCCATGGTGGATCTCGGTGAAATTCGGCTGCAGTTCTATCCACCTTCTTTTTTGCTTCCTCTATGTCATTAAATTAATAAGTTTTGCCGCCATAGGTAATGTGGAGACATGCTGGGGCAAGTAGAGAATGAGAATTCCCTAAGACTTTTGAGCTGCTGCCTTAATGGGTCGAACAACTTTTGACGATTCCTGGTCGCATATGACCAATCTGGGAATAACTTGACCTCTTGATCTTCAGTTTTGATTGTGTATTGAGCTCTTGCCCATCCTAGGATAGTATCCAGAACTTCTTCCCCCTAGGTTATGAGTAAAATTGTTCTGCTGGCTTCCCAAGTTAGTTGTGCCCTACGAAAGTTCACCCTGTAGACCCGCTTAAATGATTCTGGAACCGGGCATATTTCTTCAGACATTTCGGTCTGGATCCAACTCTGAAAGAAACATAGCAGGTCACCACCCTCTGCACCTTCCGAGAGCCCAACAATACATATATTCATCGGCGTACTACTATTTACTAGTGTTTCTAATCGGGCTCTCAGGTGTCCATTTTCGGTTGTCATTTTGGTAAAGGCTGCCTGCGCGCGTTGTGATCTGCTGTCCTCCTCAGACGCCACCTTCATTGCACCCTCGATTTTAATATCCTGTGCGGTAAGTGTGTCGAGAACTTTCTCAATTTTGGTGTACATCTGGCGGACAGCATTTAGCACTTTATCCCATGGTGGCGGGTTACCATCTCCGCTGGCTCGGTCTGTAGTGGTGGGCCCATCTTCTGAACTCTGCTAGGGCTGGTGCTGCTGCCCTGATTTTCGTCCCGCTCCTGTAGTTTGGTTTTTTGTCCTGCCCATGGCAATTTTGATATCTGCAGGTTCCACGAAATGTAATCTGCCCATCTGGAGCAACTAGAGACTTAGATTTATTGTACGCTTAATAAAATTATTTTAATCAGAACTCGATGCAGAGCTGAAGCAAACACGTCCTGTCCCAAGCGTGGCTCAGTAGCTCCCCCCTGAAAATCAATTTTTTCAGTCTATGTTATGACCTGGTTCTGTGACTATTGATTGTTTTTAGATATTAAGTTATTGTGTATCTTTTTTATTGTAAGGTGCTAAGAGCCTTAAGGATTGGGCGCCATATAAATAAAATCGAGGGGGGGGGGCAAGAGGATAAAGTCCAAACAAAACAATGCAAAAAATATATGAACCATAAACTGAATTGTGTCTGACAGTCACATTTTCAGAGTTATCCAACCTGTATCAGGAGCACCTTAAAGGGAACATAACCAATATATAATTTCAATCAACTGTTGCTGATGTTTGCTGTTCATTATTGACATGCTGTTAACATATGTAATGCTACTATGTTTGTATTCTGCATGCTGAGTGTTTCTTTTTTTCTCCCACTGTCTTTAGTGTTTTCAAAGAGACACTCTCCAGAGTCCTGTCTGTAACTGGGGGAAACCAGTATAAGAGGGGAATACACACACACACAAAGTGAAGCTTGAAGTCGAGCTTTAAAGCCCAGTGATGACGTCAGTTAGCTGACTAGTGGGGCTGCATCTTTTGAACTGCACAATGTTTATGCCCATCAGCCAGCTAACACTATTATTATTGGCCTTCTCAGCACTGGATTTTGAGTAGTAAGCCTCCTGCATTTCTGTATCCATTGGCTTATACAGCACACACCTCCACATCCCCCAACACTAACCGAGCACTGCCAGTATGATCGCTTTACGCATGCTTGCAAGCCAGCATAAAAAGAGGAGTTTAGATTTATCTGCTCTCAGGGAGCTGAAGAAGTGTAGTAACTGCCATAGAAGCATATAATTTATTAGTAGAAAAGAACCATTTGTCCCATCCAGTCTGCCCAGATAATACCTGCCTAGTCCATTTCTGCAGACCCTAGATCATCTCTAGTGACCCTCCCTCTACCCTGCCTGTTTACTGATATTCCCCTGTGTCTATCACACACATTGCTGTTGCTAGCCTGTGGAGCAAAAAGCAACTAACTAAAAGAAGCTACAATTTTCTTACTAATTTAACACTCCTGTCTCAGCAGGAGTCGGTTTCTGTTGAGATTAAGCAGACAGAAACTTTATCAGAAGTAGAAGGGGTCTTATTTAGGGCTAAAAAAAGGAAAGAAAGTGTGTGTTCTGTGCTGGGAAGGGTACTGTATCAACTTACTTTGCTAAATCAGTAGGAGGGGAGAAAGCTTAATTAGGGGTGTGGCTTAGACAATATAAAAGCAGGTGACTCCAATTACAACTTCCTGTTGCTAGCCTTCCTTCTTACTAATTGCCCTCCATCCCACCCACCCAAAGCCAGTTCTACTTTTATAGCGACTGGATTTAACTGACAACAGGAACTTCCTGTTTGGCAGTAGGAAGGGAAGGATCATAGAGAAACATTAGTTTTGTCAACCCAAGGAAAAAGTAGCTCACTTCCCCCAGCTGCTGGTGGTCTGACACTGAGCAAGGAAAAAGGCTACTGAAGAATATAGGAAGTTGCTGTCCCAGAACAGGAAGAGTCAGAGTTGTAAGAAGAGGAGAGCGTAAGCATACAGAGAAACAGGAGAGGGGACACAAAATAAGAGATGATAGGAGTGGTGCAGTACAATGGCTGTGGGGCGACAGTGTTCTGGGGGACATTCTGGAGGCTGCAGGTGCTGCCCTATTTGCAGGCACCTCTCTGGTCTGAGGGAGGAGGTTGCCCATTTCAAGGCTGACCTGGCTAGGATTCGTGAAACCTCTTCCCCTACCCAGGGACCACCAGGGCCAATGCCACTACCTCAGAGGTTGCCAGGAAAGAGGAGAGTCTGGACCAGGGTGGGCTCAGGGACGGAGAGGGAGAGGGTGGTGGAACAGAGTTGCATCCCTCCAGCTGTACCTCTCCACAATTTATACGCTGTTCTGGTGGATAGTGGTTCATCTATGGAGGCACCTGCAGTGGAAACCAAGGAGGATGCTGGGAACCTTCGCAAAGGAGACCCACACGAGGGTGGCATAGAACCTCACAGGGGAAGGAAACAACTCCTGGTGGGGGACTCAATCACTGGGGGTAGAAGTGAGGGAGGAAGGGGAGAGGGCAGTAAGGTGCCTGTCTGGCGCCATGGCTTGGAGGGACAGGAAGCGAATCCTCAGGATCATGGGAGCAGCTGCATGAGGGAGGGAGCTGGATGTTATTGTCCACCTAGGGACAAATGACCTGGCTAGGAATGGGATCAGAGCAGAGCAGTGAGAGAGGAGTTTGTAGAGTTGGGAAGGGGCCTTAGACAAGTAGCGCATACGGTAACCTTCTCGGAGGTGCTGCCTGTCTATGGCAAGGGTGATACTAGAGTACTCCTCACCAGGGAATTCAATGAATGGTTGAAAAACTGGTGTGGAGCTCAGAGTTTTGGCTTCATTGGGGACTGGGGAGCCACCTGGAGGGATGCAGACCTATACTGATGCGATGGTCTGCATCTGTCCAGGGGGGTACTAGGATCCTAGGTGAGAGGTTTAAAAGCTTCATTGGCAAGCATTTAAACTAGCCAAGAGGGGAGGCACTGAAAAGGAGCAGGCAAATCACAGCCTTCCCCCACAAAACATGGTAATTAGTGAGGTAAACACCAAGGTAGAGAAGTCATTAGTGAGCATGACTGAGGTAAATGTAAAAAAAAAGGCAAAGGCAGTAAGGACAGGGATGGGGCTAAAAGGGGTAAGGCCATCAAAAAGTGGAGGGTGATGAGTACCAATGCCTGTAGTCTGTGTAACAAGCTCCCTGAACTAGTGGCGTTGATGGAAGAGGGCTGCCTGGATATTGTGGCAGTCACAGAAACATGGTACACAGAGAACCATGACTGGGATATCAACATACCAGGATACACAATCTACAGGAGAGACAGCGAGGGTAAAAGAGTAGGAGGAGTAGCTTTCTATGTAAAGGAAGGGATCAAAGCAACAGAACTAAAGAGTATACAGGGAGCAGATGAGGCACTCTGGGTCACCCTGGAGACAGGAAATGGCACCACAATCCGCATGGGGGTTGTATACAGACCCCCATCTCAGGAGGAGGAATTGGACAAGGAAATGATAGAAGGCATCCTTAGAATGGTAGAAAAAGGGGAGATACTGTTGATGGGGACCTGAATATGTCAGATATTAACTGGAGCACCTTTGCTGCAGGCACATCCAAGAGCAGGGTAATTCCTGATGCCCTACAAGGGGCATGCCTCAGACAGCTAGTATTGGAACCCACTCGGGAGGGAGCAGTCTTAGACCTGGTACTCTTAAATGGGGACGGAGAAAGAATCTCAGATTTAGAAGTGGGTAGCCATCTGGGAACAAACGACCACCAAACAGTGTGGTTCACGATAAACACAGCCATACAATCAAGCCATACAAGAGTATTGGACTTTGGGAAAATGAGAGAGTGCCTCAGAAAAGCAACAGCAAACAGACAGAAAGGAGTGGTGGAGGAACAATGGGGAGTAATCAAAACAACCATCACAGAGGCAGCAAGCCTTTGTGTAAAGCAAATCAACAAAACTCAATGAAGGAAAAAAATGCTGTGGTTCTCTAAAGAGGTGGCAGGGAAGGTTAAGGAGAAAAGGATAGCATTCAGGAAATAGAAGGAAACAAAGAAGGGGCAGGACAGAGAACTTTATCAGTTAAAGCAGAAAGAGGCTGGGAAGGCAGTCAGGATAGCAAAGGCCCAAACCGACGAAAGGATAGCCAACTCTGTTAAGAAGGGGGATAAGACCTTTTATAGGTACATTAGGGAGTGAAGAAAGACCAAAGGAGTGATACTGAGGCTTAATAAAGGGGAGGGAATGTGGGCAGAGGTTAACAGTGAAAAAGCAGGGCTACTGAATGAATATTTCTGCTCAGTATTCACAAAGGAAGAGAAGGGGGAGGAACCTAAACCAAACAAGAGAAACACTCTGAAGATTGGGGTGGGGGTTGATACCAGTCCATTTACAGAAGAAAGGATTCTGAAAGAACTAATAAAATTGAAGGTGGACAAAGCAATGGGGCCTGATGGGATTCACCTAATAATTCTAAAAGAACTAAGGGTAGAACTAGTGACACCGCTGACTACTCTCTTTAACAAATCATGGGAGGATGGGGTGATACCTGAGGAGTGGAGGAGGGCGAATGTGATTCCTCTTCACAAAAGTGGGAGCAGGACAGAGGCAGGAAACTACAGACCAGTTAGTTTGACCTCAGTGGTAGGGAAAATGTTGGAATCACTTCTGAAGGAAAGAATTGTCGAGTACCTAGAGGCCAGTGGGGCACAGGATCCAAGACAGCATGGATTCATGATGGGAAGGTCGTGTCAGACAAATCTAATAGATTTCTTTGACTGGGTGACCAAAGTGGTAGACCAGGGAGGGGCTGTGGACATGGCCTACCTAGATTTTAGCGAGGCATATAGATTTTAGCAAGGCATTTGGTACAGTCCCACACAAAAGATTATTATGTAAGTTAGCCAGCCTTGGAGTGGGTCCCAAGGTGGTAGCCTGGATAAAAAATTTCCTAGACAACAGGACGCGAAGGGTAGTAGTAAACAGAGTCCACAGTGAAGAAAGGAGGGTTACTAGTGGGGTACCGCAGGGTTCAGTACTGGGACCGGTCCTTTTTAATATCTTTATAAGTGACATTGCAGAGGAACTGGAAGGAAAGTATGTCTCTTTGCAGATGACACAAAGATCTGCAACAGGGGTGATACACAAGATGGAGTGGAATGGATGAGAAGGGACTTGGCAAGGTTGGAGGAATGGTCAAATGTATGGCAGCTCAGATTCTGTGCAAAGAAGTGCAAGGTAATGCACCTGGGAAACAAAAACCCAGGGGAAGAGTACACAATGGGGGGTGAGATACTGACAATAGTTAAAATGGAAAGGGACCTGGGGGTAATTATATCAGATAACCTAAATGTGGGCAAGGATTGTGAGAAGGCAGTAAGGAAGGCTGGGGGGATACTGGGATGCATAGGGAGAGGCATCAGTAGTAGAAAACAGCAAGTTGTTATCCCTCTGTACAGACAGTTGGTGAGACCCCATCTGGAGTACTGTGTGCAGTTCTGGAAGCCCCATCTCCGCAAAAACAGACAGAGTGGAGGCTGTCCAGAGGAGGGCAACCAAAATGGTGCAGGGTCTGCACCAGAAGACATACGAAGAAAGACTAAAGGAGCTTAATATGTATACCCTTGAGGAAAGAAGGGAGAGAGGGGCCATGATAGAAACTTTCAAGTACCTCAAAGGAATCAATAAAGTCCAAGAGGGTAGCATCTTTCAGAAAAAGAGATGTGCAAGAACAAGGGGGCACAATTTGAAGATAGAGGGGGGACGGCTCAGAGGTAATGTGAGGAAGTATTTTTTCACGGAGAGGGTTGTGGATGCATGGAACAGCCTCCCTGAGGAGGTCATGGAATCAAGAACAGTGGGGAACTTCAAGAATGCATGGGACAGGCATAAGGCAATTCTAGTGGTGGGTAGGAGGAAGTAAGCTGTTGGTTAACTAGGATCTGCAGCTTATCCAATAGGTAGGGAAATGGGCAGACTAGGTGAGCCAAGCGGTCCTTATCTCTGCCGTCAGATTCTGTGTTTCTATGCTTGAAGCCCCCTGCTGTTTTCATCTCCACCAGTTCTGTTGACAATTTGTTCATTCTTTTAGGATTCTCCTTGTGGGGAAAAGAAGTTGGCAGCAGTTTGGGGTAGTTTTTCATTAAAATCTGAACCTGGGTTCCCAGATATTGGTTGTACTTGGGACAGCATTTACCGTTGCAAGATTTCACTGCTCTCTGTAAAGCAGATGGTGTGTGAATTCTTGTGGATTTTAGGAAGATTAATTGTAACTTTTTGTGAGCATGGTCCAGCTGTGGTGCGGTTGACATAGTGACATTGTCTTGGTACACCTTTGTACCATTGGTACATTAATTAACGATGGTGCCTGAACTGAAGAATAGAATGTACATATACAGTAATATACTGTACACCTATTTTTCTGGTTTGTTTTCAAACCGTTTTCTTCACGTTTCAGGATGTAGGACCCATTGTTCTTAACATTACCAAATGTGATGAAGGACGACGTTTAATTTCCCTGCCAATGAAAAAGCACTGCCCTCATCACAAGAACACAAGGACAAGCTTTTGTTTCTGAAGTCAGATCACACGCTGATTCAGAATCACCTGTTCAAAGCACAGTAAAGCTCTTGAATATTGACACAGACATAAACGTAGGAAATATTGTTTTGACCCTGAGCTCTGCTGTTTAACCAAATAAAAGCAGCACTAACCTTAAAAACATCAATTTGAGATTTCCTATTGAAAAAACAGTCTTACATTGTATTTTAAATAATTGCACCCCCCATTGAGAACTCTCAGATTCTCAACATCTTTCATTCAGTGTTGTCAGGAAGGCAGTCGAGTTTTACTCATATGTTTGATGTCATCTTAGTGATTCAGTATTGAGAATCTGCTCATTCTCAGTGAAGGGGGGTTACTTATTGTATATTTACTGTATGTAGTACTATTCATGGTTTGCATCTCAGGGCAGTTTCTTTATGTAGGATAGCATAGTGGAGAAGCTGCATCTCATTTACTGTAGGGTCCTGCTTCTGCATAGAACAGCTTGGCGCCTCTCAGTACCGTTACTACTTTGACCTTCTGGGTTATATGGGATGTTTACTTTTTTTAAATTGTGCATTTATGAATGACTGTAGCAGATCATTTACTAGGTGATTATTTCAACGTACACAGTGTGGTACTGGTGTGGAAAAATGTCTGCCAAATTTTTTTTTCCCACAGTGTGGTGGTGCAAGGATATTATGTTAGTGCTAAGGTTGTTTAATGTAATAATGTGTATCAGGCACTGTTGACACTCCTTCATGTAATGGATCTCCACCAATCATAGGTCTCAGTTTTCCTTACCCATTTTATAATTGATGTTACTACAGATCACTGGTGACCATCTTAGACGCCTCCTGTCTCTGGGCGTGAGGGAGAAAAGTAACATCCTTCCACTTCACGACCACCCCCTGGTGACACTGGGGGTGGGGGGCAGTTTCAAGTGGGAAGGAATTGTGCCAGTTCGCGTAGCTTGTGACTTGGAAGCACCATACACTTTGAAGGGGGCTGGCAGTGGTGCTCCTGAGGAGGGCTATCGCTCTCATTACCCTACTAGGAGAAATGCTGGGTTGCTGTGCAGGAACATGGGAGAGATAAGGGGGTGTGTTTAGGGGCTGAAAAATTAGAGCCTGTGATTGGGACAGATGAAGTCCCTTGTCCCTCAATGCCCACCTGGGCTTTGTGATCCACATCCCCCTTGCCAAATCCTCTTACTGGCCTTCCCTTCAGTTAAGTGAAGTATGTCCTGAGAGGCCTGGTTACCCTCCAAGGTGCCACCTGTGAGTGATAAGCTACAGTTGACTGTTTCAGGGCGAGAGTTAGGATTGAGCAAAGGCAGAAAAGAAGCGTCTGTCCCAGGGGGTTCCAAGTGTGTAAAAAGGCCATGAGGAAACTGGAAGGAGGATCCCATCAGGTCCAGAGTTGCTAGAAACACAAAAGTATAAAAACAGTAAATGACTGCAGCCCATTACTCTTCTTCTTTATAGTTTAGCAGCCTTTTTTTTCCCCATTTAATTTTCAGCAGCAATCAGCTGGTTACCAGTCTCAACTTACCAGTCGGAAGCAGCTCCTGGAGAAGACTGAACTGTCCAGCCAGTCAGAGATCCAGCACCTGAAGGGCCAGCTGGAGAGAGCCAATGACACCATCCGCGTCAATGAGCTAGCGATGGAGCGTCTCAACATGGCAGTGGAGGATTTATCAGGAACCAATCAGAGGCTTTTAGAGCAACAGCAGCGGTTGCAGGAAGAGTTAAGGCACTCTCAGAAACAACTGCAGGTTGGTAGTTTTAACTCTTCAAACAGAGACAGTCCTGTGTTTATGTTTGGGCAGAATGGATGACCTTCAGTTATTTTCTGTGTTGCTGACTTGGCTTGAGGCTTAGCAAAACCGCAAGCCCACCAAGATGTCCATTAGCCCAAGATCAGCTATGGGATCTGCAATGAACTGTACACCAGCTGTACTCTAAATACACCTCAGTGGCCACATGGTGCTTAGCGCCCCCTGTCCTTTAGTTTTGACCCCAGCCTGCTTTGGTGTTCCTAATGGGACACCTTGCCCCCAAAATCATCTGTGGATGCTGGATATTGCCACATCTTAACAACAAAAAAAAAGTCTTCAAGGATATCTTTCTTTGCCAGACAGCTGGGCATGGCGGTAGCACTACCGCTTGTGACACCAGCGACTTGGTGTCAGGGTGACCTCGGGATGCTGGCGGGAGGAGGATTGAGCACCGGAGGGCTGCTCTTTTCTGGGAGGGGTCCTTGCATCCCACTGCTTTACCACCACCTGGGTGATTATGGGTGGAGGTGCAGCAGGAACACATAATACATGGCGGAGGGTGTCGGATGGAGTTCGGAAGTGGTGGCACATCTCAGTGCGCCCTGCCTCCTTGGACTCCTCTGAGTCCCGGCGCTGTCACAAAAGAGGAGAAAATACCCTGCTGTGGCTGCCAGTAGATGAGACTGAGCTGCCCCTAGCTTCAAGAACCAGGCTCCTCTGTGGATTACCCGGACCACATGTCACACACTTATGGACTGTGGAGGTTAGGGGTCCTCTCCACTCCTTGCTGGGGGGGGTCAGTCTGGAGGGATTCCATTGGGGAGTTACCTGGGGCAGAGCAGAGAGATCCACAGTGTAGGGTCTCTGAAAAGTGGCAGTCAGGGGGAGAGAAGGGGGCTGTAAAAGAATAAATATAACGGGGAAAAAAAAAGGAGATCTTGCTTTATAGAGCCCTTCTCTGGTTTGGCCCACCAGGTACTAGGCCCTTTGATAACATTGGCACCCAGCAGCACCTGCAAATGTCCCTGCATGCCCTTGACTATAAAATGACTGACGTCACTAACATCATTTGAGATTTGGCAAGGTAGATTTTATTTTTAGGGTGCCCAATCCCTAAGGCTCTGGACGCCTAACAAAACACAAAAAATAAGACTGCAGTTAAGTTCAGAAATTACAAAAAGAAATAAAATTCAAATTCTGATTTTACAATCTATAATTAAGACGGTAGGACGTAAAGTCATTCTGCAACGTGGATACAAGTGAACTAGGTATTTGTATATTTATGTAGGTATATATCGTACAAAAACAAAAGCATAATTGGAATTAAACAGGGTTAAGGAATTAAGTAAGGGAGAGGTAGAAAGAACTCCATATATAACTCTGTATATAAGGTAGGCCTTTTTGTTTGTAGTCTAAGGGTACTAGACAGAGGAAAGCAAGTTATTAACAATAATCTATAGACTGCCTTTCTCCCCTACCTTGCCATCATCTGACTGCAGTGTCAGAAAGACACAGCACCAGCTCCAGTTAATTAAACCCACCTGTTTCACCCCTACCTCCCTGCTCAAATCACTGTGTGCAGTTTATCCCCAGAATAACTTGGGACTATCGTGTACACTTAATAAACACCAAACACTTGCTCAGGCCCTTACCACACTATGAAATCTTTCCATTCAGGGAAACTGTATCCTCAATAACAGCCTAAAACATACTCCTGTATAAGCCTTACAGCAATGCCCAGCTCAAAATTCTATCTCCTGGTCAAATACCTCAACCTGACTGATCTCTTTGCTCCCCAACAAATGTTTGAAATTCATTCCCCCAGTTAAGCTAGCTAGGAATATATACATGTGCAACTCACCCCGCTAGTAAGTTACAGAGTATTAAATCTCTGTTATAGAGTGGCCCATTGGTGCAGCGGTTGGATCTCCGTCTGTAACACCGGCAACCCAGGTTCGGGAACAGACTTGGGTCGCTGGAGGGCAGGCTGGGGGGAGAAGGAGGGAGTGCCAGTGACTGCTTCGCCTTCTTGGGGGTTGAGACCCAGCACCTGTTGGCCTCAGTGGAGGTCGGGAGGCACAACAGGACGTCGGTTCTCAGAGCATTAGAGTGCGGACATCGGCGTGTGCCTTGGCGTCTGTGTACGCCACTCCCCACCAGGAGAAAACCAAAATGACTCCCTGTCTGGCTGGATGACATTCTCTGGTCCCGCTGCTGCCTCTGCCCACGACTGACCCGCCTCAGCGACACCTGGGTGACTTAAGAGTGCACTGGCCTCCCCACCGGTGCCTTCCCTCTTGGAAGAGGGGGACCTGTCCGGTGAAGGGACATGCTGGGTTACCCGGGTGGCCGCAGAATGAGGCAAGGGCTGGCATTGGTTGGGCGGGCAGACTGAGGGTCCAGGCGACCTGAAGGAGTGGTTGGACAGGGAGAGGGGGAATGCAAAAAAATAATCTCTGCTATAACTCCACACATCACCTTATGTCTCACCATAATTTTCCTCACAATGTCTCCATCTCATCTTTTGAAAGGTCTGTTTGTTTGTAATCTGTTTCCTCTTACTGTGTCTCCAGCATGATGTGCAATACCTGGACAGAATAACCACACCTCCACCACCAACTGGCCTATCAGTGCAACACCCTGCTTGCTTCCCAGTCTACACCCTGCACAAGGGGAGCTTTCCTCTATTAGTTCTAACTCAGACTCAACACAATAAAACATCCTCCATTCACCCAGGAGTAAGATACTGTCCAAGAGGCCTTTCTCCCCAACCCCATCCACTCATGCACTCACGTGCCTACTGCTCCTGTCTGGTGACAGTGAACTATATCCAGGACCCTTAAAGGGGAAGCGACTTCCCCCCATTCTCCATGCAGCTCTTGGTCATGTGTAAGAGGCCTTAAAGTAGCCCACATGAACATTCAGAGCATAAGGGAAAAGATGGCTGAGGTTGACACATGGGTTCAGCATTATAAGCTGGACATTCTCGGCATTACTGAAACCTGCCTCAAGCCCTCAATTCTGTCTCATGAAATTGCCCTTCCCAGCATCTCTACCTTCAGGAAAGATCGGACCTGAAAGAGGGGTTGGGGAGTTCTGATTTACACCAGGGCAGAGACAGCAGCCTGTGAACTGCCATAACATTTGAAACCACAATAGAACATCTCTTCCTCACAGTCACCCTAGGGCATGTCAAGAAGCTAATAGTAGGTTGTGTCTATCGTATCTGCCCCCTCCCGCATCGTGTCGCCCTCCTACCCTGAACTCTTCTTGAATTTAGATACCCTGCCATTTAGGGACATTATCCCTTTGTGGAGACTTCAATCTTGATTGGTTATGAGCGGGCAAAACCCAGTACCTAGGTGCACTCACCGATGCCAATTTAGAGCAAATCCTTGACCAACCCACGTGACTCAATATGAAGACAGGCAAGCATAGTCTAACTGGGTGTTAACTAACAACTAACACCACATCAAATCAGCTGGAATCTCAGGGATTTATTTAACTCTAAAAATTGATTAGCGTCTTGCTCATAAAAGTGCTAAATCTTTGTGAAAATGCATAGCTCTTGCCTCACTGTGTTTACAAACACAGCACTTCTAGAAAATCTATATAAATACTTTATGTACAGTTGGTATAGTCCCAAGAAAAAAACTGCTAATCAATTATTTAAAACCCTGAATCTTCCTTGATGCTGAAAGTGACCATTCTCCCACCTCCTGCATCTGGAAGAACAACACCCCCCCTTCCCGAACTGTAAAATCCTGAGACCTCATTAACTTCAACGTGGATGCGTTCCTGAGAAGTCTGAACTCTGTAAATTGGGATCCTATCACTTCCCTCCCAGATGTCAGTCTAGCCCTGGACTTCTTTATTAGAACCTTCTCCTCCATCCTCAACTCACATGCCCCAACAAAAATGGGCTAAAGGTTTCCACTGACCCTTGCTGTCCCAGAAGTTGTGGTGTTTAATGCACTCTCATGATGGGGCCTGGCATACCTACTAAGAGTCTGGCCTCAGCTCAGATTGGCAGGCATACCAACAGTTAAGGAATGCTGCCAAAGCAAAGATCACAAGGTCTAAGCAAGACCACTTCCAGTCTCTACAAATCAGTCACCTTGCAAACCCTAAAAACCTTCTGGGAACAAGTCAACTCCCTCCTTAAGGGCAAGGAACGTACCGTCCCCCAGACAATGATCAACAATGGTAAGATCTGTCCACCCTCAGGAATTCACATCTGGCATAAATAAATTTTTCACTGACCTAGACAGATATAAGCAAGACCTGCCTAATGCCCCACCCCACCCCTATGGTAACAGTCTTAACATCGCTCCCTTCCACCTGAAAATCACCTCACACACTCAGGTGCTCAAGCTCCTGAATAGACTCGACCCTAATGGGTCACCAGGATCTGACTTCCCTTCAGCCCAAATTCCTCAAGATTGGTGCCTCCACTATTGCTTACCCAGTTGCTCAGCTAATTAATAGATCCTTCCTCTCGCATGCCATTCCTGACAAGTGGAAAATTGCAATAGTGGTCCCATATACAAAGGTGGCCCATCAAACCACACCGAAAACTGTAGAGCCATATTCATACTGTGTCCTCTAGCCAAAATTCAAGAAAGAATGCTATGCAATTAACTGTACTCCCTTATTTGAATGGACAAATGCCATTACCTTGTCACAGCATGGCTTCCAGAAATTGCATGGGACAGAAACTGCTCTTCTGGGGGTCACCGCAGATATCTATCAAGCCATGGATCAATGATGTGCTACTGGGGCGGTATTTGTGGATCTCATGAAAGCATTTTATTTGGTTAACCACCATCTCCTCCTAATCAAACTAAACAAACTTGTTCTTGACTCTCGTATGGTTTAATAACTATCTGTCCGATTGGTTGCAATGTGTCAAAAGAGCCATCTCCTTCCTTGCACACATCAAAGACAGGGTCCCACAGGGATCCGTCCTGGGTCCCCTGTTATTCTCGGTTTTAATTAATGATCTTCCCTTTAACTGTGGAGATGCATCAGTTCACCTTTATGCAGATGATGCTATTCTATATAGATCTGATAGAGTTATCTCCTCCATTCAATTGGACCTTGAAAAGGACTTTTGGCAACTCGAAGCGTGGTTTAGGCAAAACATCTTGGTCCTCAATACCAAAAAAACTTTCCATCACACCTCTTTTAATATGTCCACCCAACAACCCTTTGTAATAAACACCTCTAATGGTACGGCTCTTGAAGGAGTAGACACCTTCAAATATCTAGGGATTATCTTGGATGATAATCTAACCTTTGATGCCCACTGTCATAAATTTATTCAGACTACACACCAAAAACTGGGCCTACTTTATCGAATTGCCTCTTACCTGACCCCCCAGTCACGGAGAGCAATCACCTCAGCAACTCTTTTCCCTGATCTCTTTTACAGAGCCAGTTTACTTAACTTGGCTAAATCATCTACCCTAACAAAATTAAAACAGCCTTATCACAAATAGTATGCTTCGCTGCAATAGCCCCAGCTTGCATGCACCACTGTGCTGTCCTCAGGGTGGACATCCGAGGCAAAGCTCAACTCCCCTCCTCTGCACCACTTTCTCTGCCGCGACCCACCTCCTCTCCACCATCCTTAGTAATGCTCACCAGAAAACCCACCCTGGGTCCCTATGCTCCTCCCACCTCCCACTACTAAGTTCTCCCCAAGACGCAGCTAGCCATAGGAAAGAAATGGATGTAACTGAGTTCTTGAACAGCATGTGGAAAGTTGGGCCGAGCTCCGCATGGAAAACTTTAGGGGGCGAGGCGGCGCGCTCGTCTGGGCCAAGCCACATCTCTTGGCCTTTCCTCAGAGTCCCTCCTGGTTCTACATGGACCGCGGAGGAGGGGGCTTCCGCCTCTAACAGCCTCACCGTGGCAGAAGCCTCTTCCGCGGTGCAGGAGGCTCAGTGCGCTCCTCCCGGGGGCGGGCGGGAGGCACCGCTTTTGCAATTGCCCATTGGGGGCGAAGGCTCCCTCAGTGTCATGTCATTGGACTCGAGAGCCTGGGCGGGCAGTGTCCTCGACGCTGTCCATCTGTGCCATTTTGAGCCTTGGCGCCACTCATGGCGCTGTGGTCGGCACCAATCCACCGCTCAGCATAGTTTTTGCTGTCAGCACCATTCGCAGTGCCAATGGTGCTGATGGCGCCATGAGACGTTCTAGGGCACCATCTTTGACTGTTTCTGGACTCTGCGCCGGTGGGGGGGACAGTGCTGTGTCTAGCTGTGGTGCTGGTTGCGGTGCTGTGCCGGGCCACTGCACCGTGGAAGTGTCGTTCTTGCTCTCAGCGCCATTTGTGGTGCCAAGGAGGCTGTCGGCGCTGCCATCAGCGCCGTTCCTGACCCTGGTACCCTTTGCCACACCGTGGGAAAGTATGATGACGTGTTCAGCGCCAACTCCGGTTCTGCTATCTTTCTGGCACCATCTCTCCCTCAGCATGGTGCCACGGGGGAATTAATTGCCGACTGTGGTATGGGTACCCAGATTGGCACCTCACTGGTCCGGATAGAAGCAGGTGCCCACGGGTGGTCTGGCACTGGGCCTCGGTCTCCACTTCTTTGGAGGTGGATTCCGGGTCTAGTTCGGACTTGCTGTCCGACTCCTCGGAGTTGGCAGAATCTATGGGCATCTCAGTAGCCACTTCGGTGGCCCGGACCCAGCCTCCTTTTGAGGAGGAGGCAGTAGTCCCTGAGTCTAGGGTCAGGGGTTCTGACCAGCAGGTGGTGGTCCAGGCCACTGTTGCCCTGCAACCTGTACTTGGTGGGTTTTCTGGCCCCTCAGTTGGGACACCCCCTCCTGTGGTGTGCCTGGATCGCCCAACTTTAGGGCCGACCAGGGCACCCACAGAAGGTGAGGGGAGGGTGCTATCCCCTGGGTGGTCTCCTTGGGGACCGACCAGGATTGTCAGCTGCCCAGGCTGGTGTTCTTGAGGTGGAGGGCTCTCTTGGAGTCCAGAAGGTCGAAGGGGTCAGGTTTTGAGGAGGCGGCCCTTCTCTGGGACCCACCCGGGTTCAGGTAGGAGTCGCAGTGTGGACCCCCTGCTCTTACTTCTCGGTCTCCTTGAGAGTGCTCTTGTCTTTGGAGGGAAGGGGCCATCCTTTTGGGCTGACACGGTCCTGGTCACCTCATGGGGGGGATACTTCAGGGCACGGTCTAGGCAGTTCTGGTGTGGTTGATCAGCTGTAGCTGTTGGGCTCTCCAGAACTCCTCCTCCCTTGGAGACTTTTGGTGGCCTCGCTTGCCCGGACAGAGTACGTTCCTCTTCTGTAGTGGATCTGGCCTCCATTCCTATGTTGCCATCTCCTGCTGTCCCAGGTTTTCCTGGTCCTATGAGACCTGTCTCCTGTGAACAGTTCAGGGGTGTGGCTGCTCACTTCCATACTTATGTCGGGGCCTTAGACGAGCGGGTGTTCCACCCTACCCCCATGTAGCCAGCCCCTGGATCTCTGAGGTCTTCAGATTCCTCATCCTCCTCTTCTGGAGGAGAGGAGCCTTCTGTCCACATCTCCGCTGCTGCTGATCTCGCCAAGTATCTGCGTTTCCTCCCGGAGATGTTGGAGGACCTGCATATCACCCCACCCACCTCTCAGCACAGTCCAGAGCATTTGACGCATGCCTTTTTAGGCAATTTTAGTGTGGCCACCCTTGTGGTGCCCGACTGGCCTGCTCCTTTTCAGGAGGCATCATTGTGTTTCTGGCAGTGACCCTTTTCCAGAGTCCCAGCCCTTAGGGATCTGAGCCAGAGGCATTGTGCCCCCCAGAGTCTCCAGGTCATATGCCTCATTCTCAGTCCAGGCTGACGGAACTGGACACTCCGATGGGCGCCAGCCCTTCACTGTGACCGCGCCCGATCAGGACTCTACAGATTTTGACTTCTGGGGAGGAGGACCTTCTACTCGGCACGGTTGTTGTTGTCGATTACTGCTCATCGGGCCCACTATGCTTCCTATGATAGGTTCTTGTGATCCAGCTAGGTCAGCTCCTAGCCTTCCTGCCTAATTCGGAGGTAACCAGACAAGCCATTGCACTCTCTGCACGAGGCCTGGAGCTGGCAAGGCACCAAGCGAGGGCATCTTATGACGGCAGCAAGGTAGCTTCCAGGGTCATAGGGTCAGCAATCTGCATTAGACGGACAGCATGGCTGTGTCTTTCCTGGTTGTCACCCTTGGCCTGGCATAGGGTGATGTGCTCCGCCTACTGGAGAACCCACATTTTCTTTGTCTGTTGGGGCAACTTCCTTCCCACTCCGGGGGGTCCCCGTCTCACTCTCCCCGGTCTCAGGCCTCGCCAGGCCCATAAACAGTGTCAGTGGCTCAATAGGTAGCACACTCTCCTCTGAGGCCGGGAGATCAGAGGGCTGTGGGTTCAGTTCCTACATCTGGCACTTGGGTTAAGATCCCAATACTGACACTGTAGTGCAGCATGAGAGGGGCGCTGTACTTCTGAGGTGCCGTCTTTCGGATGAGACGTTAAACCGAGGTCCCATCTGCCTGGATTGGTGGTAGTTCAGGTGGATGTTAAAGATCCCATGGCACTTATCAAAAAAAGTAGGGGAATTTCCCTGGTGTCCTGGCCAAATTTCCCTCATTCACTAAAAATACCACCAACAGCTTAATCTGGTTCAGGTCAGTTGGCATTCATCTGTATCCCCTTCCCCCGGGTCGTGCCTGAAAATAGGCAGGATTTGTATAGTGCACTTACCCGGTCAACAAAAACTAAATAAATAAATAAATAAATATAGGTTCTACCTCTCAGTGTCCCCCCCCACTGGGAGCTAAGGGACTTAGTCCCTTAGGGTCTCGGGCACCCTTTGGGGGGGCTTGGTACTCACCCACATGTGATGAATGGTGAAGATTGACACAGATAAGATGTGAAAATTAGGTACCTACCGTAACTCTTAACTATTCATCACAATTTCTACCCTCCATCCCCCTGTGGTCTCAGTCTCTGGGTCCCCCACCTTTCCGTTGGTCAGGAGCGGGGTGACCTTGGGCACACAGGGGTTTTTTCTCCGCTTTCTGGCGGGGGGACTGCCTTCCTCATTGTCTTGGCTGCACCTCTTTGGGGTGGGATGTTGGTGGCTGCCCCCCCATCTCCCCCATTCTTTGTCCTTGGGGACTAATCCCGTCTCCTCATTTTAACTAGGGAGATTTGTTTTTTCTCCCCTATTCTAATTTTACTTGGTTTTGGGGTAGACAACCCTAGATTTCTGTTCCCTTCTGTTCCCTTGCGGCCTTAAAATGGTTCTGCTGGAGTACGATGCCAGTAATTTCTGTGCCTTGAATTCTGGCAGTATAGCCTTGTTGCTACTTCTGGGCAGTAACTCAAACTCAGATAAGAAACCAGATTGTGAGTCCAGGGTATGTCCTTTCCCCCTCACTTCTTGTTTCCCTTCCTCCTTTCCTTCCCTTTTCTGATTCCAGAGATTGGGGCCCCTTCCCAATTCCCTTAGTTTTGTCTATCTCTTGTCTGTTCTTTCCATCGTTTATTTCTCCTTTTAGTTCATATATCCTTTCAATTGTCTGTCCCTTGGACTTCCTTGTCCTCCCCTCCCAACCCTTTCTTTCTCTATGGCGACTCAGAACTGGCTGGAGGGTGGGGTCGAAGACACCTAATCGCCAACTCATGAGCACCACGCAGTGCGTCGGCCTCGAGGGTGATGCCGTCGGTGCATCGACTCCATCCATCCAAAAAAAAAGCTCCTATGGGTCGTGACCTCCGGCCACTAACCCACATGTGATGAATAGTGAAGATGTACAGAAAGATGAAGAATTACGGTAGGTATGTAATTTTCATTTCTCTGTAGCTGTCAATCTGTTTCACAGATGTTCCTATGTTACTGGAAATGTATTTCCCCAGGTTGCCCCTGAAAAAGGGATAGTGCATCTCATTGGGCATACCTGATCATCAAAATTCAAATAAATAAATAATAAATAAATCTTGGGATCAGTATGAAGATGAGGTACAGCGAGGAAGCAGTCAGTAGTGGAGACAGTGAGGGCACTCTTCTCCAGGGTTATGCTCTGGAGGAGGGGGGCATTGCCCTATTTGCAAGACATTTGCGAAGCTCTATGCTCAGCTGAGATGAGATATCTCAGCTGCAGCACTAGCTGAGCTGTGGTCCATCCCCCACAGAGGCCCACTGGCTCAGGAGGCTGGAGGGTGGTGGGGAGGGAGGGAGGAGGAAGGGTACCTCGGGCAGTCACACGAGGTTTAACCAGTCACACCATTCAGACAGCAAATCACGTTGCACCCCTGGATGAGGCTCGGGTACCTGACTCCATTGGTGGTGGGGGGGGGGTCATCTGAGTTTATCGGGGCAGGATGGCTTGGTGGCACCCAGGGGGAGAGAAGGAGGAAGTCAGGAAGGAGACTTATTACTTGGGGACTCATGATTAGGGGAGTAGAAAGAGTGGAGGGTGGGGGAGGGGAGTGAAATAGTGAAATGATTAGATGCCTTCTTGGTGCATCGACCATCAGAGGTATAGATAGGTTAGGGAGGATAGTGGAGTAAGGGAAGCAGCGGGGTGCTGGTATATTTGGGTACCATTGATCTGGTGAACCAGCCTGTGGAGGCAGTGAAGTGGAACTTTAAGAGGCTGGGGGACAGATTGAAGGTATACTCAGCTTCCTTGGCCTTTTCAGAGGTCCTTCCCTTGTGGAATGGGGTAATGGAAATGATAGAGTAAGGAAGGAAGAGATTGAGGAGTTTAATAGGTGGTTGAAGAGATGGTGTCATTAGGAGGGGTACCACTTTATGTTGGGACTTCTGGGACAGGAAGCTTTTCAAGGGTGATGACCTTCATCTGACGAGAGAATGGGCTAGTGCTCTGGGGCAGAGGTTTGATGTTTACACTGGACAGTTAAACTGACTGCCCCGGAGACTGAGGCTAGGGGAACTACTGAGAATGGGCAGCAGGTGGGGAACCTAGCCAGGGCTTCCCCTGAACAGACGACTGTTAACAGCAAGGTGAGTAACAATAAAGTGGAAGTTCAAATTATATTAGGGGAATATGTCATTGAGGGAGGGTTGACAAAGTGTACATACAGCATGAAAAGCAGTTGCGGAGACTAGGGAAGAATAAGGAAGAAGGAACAGGAAAAAGCACGCAGGGATGAGTAGAAAGAAGGAAAGGGATCTACTTTAATGCCAGGAGTCTGGGAAATAAAATTAGTGAGCTCCAGGCAATGGTGGCAGACACTGAGATGGATTTAGTAGCACTCAGAGAAACTTGGGCCATGGAGATTAATGATTGGGGCACCTGACAGTCGCAGGCTGTACTATGTTTAGATAGGTTAGAGGAAAAGGTAAAGGAGGAAGTGTAGCCCTGTTTGGCAGAGAGGGCATATAGAGGCAGTGGAGGATGGAAACATGAGGGGAGGTAATGGGGAAACAGAATTGCTGTGGGTTCAGCTCACGGCATCCTCGGGCTAGAAACTATAGATGGGGTGATCTATAGAACTTCAGGACAGGAGGAAGAGAGAGATAAGGAGCTAGAGGCAGAACTAGAAATGGGGGTGGCAGAGGCGGTGATGGTGTTGGTTGTTAAGATCTATTGGGTAATTCCAGTGGCCAGGAGGGCCAGACGTTGGGCCCTGCTGGATACATTGCAGGACTGCCTGCTGGTACAGAGGTTAAGGAACCCACTGGGCGTGCTGCCATTCTCGACTTGGTACTCATCAACTTGGAAGTGGTAGGAGGAGTGAAGGTAGGGGAGCCACTAGGGTTTAGTGACCAAAACTTTATATGGTGTTACTGGCCCTTGCGACAAATAAGCACAATAATCAAAGGCTGAAGTCCTAGATTTCAAAGGAGCAGACTTTAGCTGGATGAGGGAGCTGGTCTGGGACAATTTATTCAGAGTGGACGGTATCAGGGTTGTAAAGGAAAGATGGGGGGGCAATCAAGAGGGTCATTCTTGAAGTAACAAGTGTTGCTTGAGAACAGTAACCATAAGAAACTGGTAGAAGAGACCAGTATGGTTTTCTGGAAAGGTCTTGGAAGCAGCGAGAGCCAGAAAAGAAGGCCTTCACCAGGTGCAATGAAAAACAAGGGAATGAAAATGGGTAGAGTACCAGATGAGAACATGGGAAGCCAAGAGGGTGGTCAGAAAAGCAAAAGCAAGCACAGAGCTGCGTATTGCGGAGGCAATCAAGGGCGAGGAAAAATGGTTCTTTGGATATATTAGTAAGTTTTATTTATATGGCGCCCAATTCCAGAGGCTCTGGGCACCTTACACAGTCAGAAACAGGCAGGGTAATAATAGCAATGAGATAAAGCTCTACATTTTATTTTTAAATGTAGAATACAGGCATAAGCTAATTATAAATAGTTAATAAATACTAAAACATTAAATTAGAGAAAAAAGAAAGAAGGGAGGTGGAATTGTTATGCTAACTAAGGGAGATATAAAGGATTGTGTGTGAGCAGTCATACATAACAAGGATATTCTTGTATCGAGAGGTTTCCTTGGTAACAGTTTACCTCGAGAGCACAGCTTGAGAGGTACTCTGTTACCAAGGGAACCTCAAGATACAAGAATTTCCTTGTTTGTGTATGACTGCTCATTTATTTATTTATTGAAATTTGTTGACCGGGTGAGCCCACTGAGACAACAGAGTCCCTTTTTCAGGGGCGACCTGGAATTAATTACAGATGAAAGGCACATTAGCATACAAGAGACAAAGGTAGGACAATTAATTACATTGGTTCATACATAAGGAGCATACAGTAGACAAAAGAAAACAGGTAGCAGTAGAGGAAGCCAGATATATAGGGTAGGTGTACAGGTGACCTGCCACTAGTCAATGTAAAGGCAAATATGCACAGGCAGAGTTCATCCCTTTCAGGAATTCTAACACATTCTATGACTGTGGACCTCAGCTGTTGATCATTTCTTTTAGCTTTTGACTTAACCACCAGGTATCAAACATTTTCAATTGAAATCAACTCTTAATGTACTTGTCTCTAAGGGCTATCTATCCAACAACCATTTTGAAGAATCAAATGAAACTTTTGGCCTGTTCTCAAAACCACTGCCACTGTGCCCTTACAGCTCCTTGCTGTTACTAACTGGTCACTACCTCATGCATCATCCTTATGGAAAGGAACCTGTTAAAAAAAAAAAAAAAAAAAAAAAGGCCCTGCTGCCCCACAGAAGCAACTTTAAACCCCTTTTAAAACATCTAATACTGCTGCTGTTGCTCCTCTCAGGCAATATTCACCCTAACCCCGGCCCACCACAACTTGGCCACAAGGTTAACAGCAGTGCAGGGTCACTCTCCTTGGCAAGCATTAACATCTGCAGCCTTCTCTCCAAACTTGATACCCTCTCTGCCTGGGTTTCCCAGCACAATCCAGACATCCTATCAGTGCTGGAAACATGGCTGTCTCCGAAGATACCTGACTCCACAATAGCAATTTCCGGATATGTAGTTTTCAGACAGGACAGACTTACCAAGAAAGGAGGAGGCTGTGCCCTCTACCTTAAAGAGTCCCTCATGGGTCATGTCATGCCTGTGCCCATCCCCAGAAATGACATCCAAATCCTTGCTGCCAAAGTACTTCTCGGAACTCATAACAAGATCCTGACTGTTGTCTCTGTCTATATACCTCCCAAGTTGAGCAGTCTGGGCTTTCACTCCCTCCTTGACTGTATCAACTCCCTGGATCAGAATACAGAAGTTATCCTACTTGGTGATTTCAACATCAACTGGCTGGCCTCCAGCATGAATAGTTATAAGGATGCCCTAGCTGCTGCTAACTTCTCACAAATGGTCAAATCACCTACTAGAGTAAACTACAGAACAGGGACCTTTACACTTTTAGTCTGGGTGCTAGCTAATCGTTCAGAGCATATCTCCGAAGTAACAGTCCTCCCAGACTCCTTAAGTGATCATTCCCCTATCTTGTGTATCTGGACCAACAAATACACCAAACTCCCCCCCGAAAACTATTAACAGGAGAATGCTGACCCCCGGTCATCTTGAGTCACTTAAAACACTCCTTCGTGAACATGACTGGTCACCAATTGATATTGCCCCCGATGTAGACACAGCACTTGAATACTTTATCACCTGTTTCAACTCAGCCTGCGATGTTCATGCTCTGTTCAAGAAGCATAAGATCAAGGGTGTCAATAACCCATGGATGACACTAGGCCTCCTTACACAAATGAAATCTCGAGACCAGATCTGGTATCGTGCTGAGGCTACTGGCACCCAGACTGATATCCAGGCCTACAAAACAGCAAGGAATGCATGTACCAGAGCAATCCGTCGTGAGAAGGCTAACTATTACAGGAACACCTTAGCCAGCACCTGGAATGACGGGAGTAAACTTCTGGCGTAACCTTGCTGAAGTAACTGGAAAGGATCCCAAAACAACACCCACAATGTTGAACAAAGATGGTACCATCACTCTTGACCATGTAATCATTGCCAACGCATTTAACATCACTTTTGCTGACCTTAGTCATGTGCTACCCCCTAACTTTTTTGATCCTGCCACAGTCAACCCAGCTCCTGTTAGTTCAAGTTTGCCACCAGGGCACCCCCCTTTCCATTTCAAAGCAATCCCGGAAAGCCTAGCTGAAAAACACATTCTTAAAGTGCTTGGAAAGTCTAGGGTCAGTGGCGATTCACTGGATATGAAACTTCTCGCTCTCACCATTGACGAAGTCCTGCTCCCACTAACCAAAATCCTCAACCGTTCCCTCATGCTCTCCCAGTTCCCCCAAAAGTGGAAACTGGCAGTGGTGACTCCAGTCCTTAAAAGTGGTGACAAGACTCTCACGAACAACTACAGGCCTATATCCATTCTCCCTCCTCTATCCAAAGCCTTGGAATGGATAGTGGCTGATCAGCTCGTGGAGTACCTTGTAAAATACAGCCTGCAATGTTCCCAGCAGCATGGCTTCTGCAAAGGGCACAGCACTACCACGGCACTCCTTGAATTCACCACACATATCCATCATGTACTTGATCAGGGCCAGTTGGTTGGCTCCTCTTTTATTGACCTGACTAAGGCATTTGACACTGTCAATCACTCCATTCTCCTCAAACAATTATCCCTCCTTGGTCTTTCAAGTGAAACTACCCTCTGGTTTCAAAGCTACCTCAGTAACCAGACCCAGCAGGTCAGGATTGGTGAATTCCTCTCGTCATCTCTAACAATCCACTCTGGACTACCCCAAGGTTCTATCCTGGGTCCCTTGTTATTCAGCATATTCCTGAACAGTCTCCCTGCCTCCTGCCATGACAGAATGTTACTGTATGCAGGTGATGCAGTAATCATCACTTGCCACACCGACCCCACCTCCCTTCAGTCTCAACTACAGAAAAGTTTCACAGAAGTGGAAGACTGGTTTTGCTCACATAAACTCATCCTTAACCACAAAAAAACTAAAACAATGTTGTTCCATGGAACCCACAATAAGTACAAGGACCATGAGCTCATAATTAACAACCACGAAGGCGTCACTCTTGAGCAGGTGGATATGTTTAAATATCTGGGTCTGACCCTTGACTGCTCCCTCTCGTATACCAAACACATTGACAATATCGCTAAAACTGTGAACTCCCGTATAGGGCTACTATACAAGCATAAACATTGCCTAACGGCTGAAGCCTTGAACCTTGCTATCCAGAGCTCTGTTATCTCAACTATTGACTGTGGGCTCATTATCTATGGATCTGCTACTGATACTGCACTCCAGCGCATAGCTGTAGCTCTTAATAAGGCATGTAGACTCCTTATTTCAGCTGCCCGCCTTTCTCACACGTGTGACATTTACAAGCAGGTTAACTGTCTCCAGCTATCCGGCAGGCTAAAGTACCAGACCTGCGTCCTAGCTAAGAAGACATCACTGGGCCTTATGCCCCCTGGAGTCCAATCAATATTGACCCCGCAGCGTGTCCGCTGCCTCACTAGAAGATTTGACAGTCTAACCTTTACAATACCTCGCTGTCGGACCTCTCGAGCTCAGCATCCTTACCTTGTCAGAGCTTCCACTTGGTTCAGCTTGCTACCTACAGAAATCTCCAACATTGCCACGATTGGTGCTTTTAAGTGTAAACTGCGTCAACACCTCGTGGCTGTTCTCTGTGATTGCTTCTTATAATCCCTCCAGGCAGACTACCTCAAGCATCCCTCCTCACTGCCTCAGCTCCTCCTCCTCCTCCCCTACCCCCCATTACTGGTTATAGGATGAATCTGTCTCCTTTTCATCCCCCCTTCTGCCTTGCTGTTTCCCATCTACCACATACCCAACGCAATGCCCTTCCCATTTCTCCCCTCCTCCCTCTCCCATATCACCCCCTCACCACCGCTCTTTCTCTTTTTCCACTAACCCACGCCTAACAAAGCTTCACTAAGCTGCCTTTGACTTGTACTGTATAATTAACTCGCAACACAATTCCTTGACAATACCTTTGGCTGCTATTATTGCAACCTTATTTCTTTTTTTTTTTTTGTAAGTTCCATTGTAATGATTATGCTATGTTTTGTACCTTATTGTCTTGACGTGGAACCTTTGTAAAAGAGCCCTCGGCTCAAAGGCATCATCCGAAATACAAATAAATTAAAATAGAAACAATATATATAGAGTAGGTGTACAGGTGGCCTGCCACTAGTCAGTGTAAAGACAAATAGAAACGGAACGGGACAGTACAGGTCAAAACTCAGGAATGTAAGGGCACCAACATTTCAAGTGCAACAGCAATGATTTACTACCAGCAAGTGAGATTTTTAAGGCATTTTCAAATGAGTACCGAGTAGAGCAGTTTGTCACAGTTGAGGGTGGACTGTTCCAGAGTGGTGGGACTTCCAGGATGGGGTGGACAGTAGACCTCAGGTCACATTTAGCTGTCTTGAATAGGAGAAGTCCGTTTAGGCTAGGGGGGTCGCTAGTTTGGTTGTTTTGAACGTCAGACAGAGTGTAGGATATGCAAACCTGGCCTCAAGTGATGGCCAGCTCAGAGAAGTAAGAACATTGTAGTGGTGATCACGGGGATGGGCAGAAGCTGCTAAGCAGGCAGTTTTGTGATATAGGACTGTCGGTGTGTTGAGTTCAGGGCCACAAAGAGGTTGTAATAAGGGAGCACCATAGAGAAGCACTGGAAGAATGGTGCCATTGGTGGTTGCCATACGGGCTTCCCTTGAGAGGAATCCTCCAAGTCTGTATAAGAGGCCAATTCTTTGATGGAGGATTTTGGTGGTTGCCTCAATTGTGCAGGCTCAGGGTTAGCTCCTGATCCAGGTGTACTCCAAGATATTTTGTGGATGCACAGACCTCAAGTGTAGTACCATTGGATGATGAGATCTGTAGGATGTTTGATCTATTGACTCCCAACCATTTGGTACCGAAAAGCATGGCCTTGGATTTGTTGAGGTTCAGGATGAGTTTCATATCCACTAGCCACTTTTCCAACACTCTGAAGTCCATATTGAGGTTCTGGTTTAGTTGAATTAAGCCTTTCGAACTCCTATAGATAGTAGCATCATCTGCATACAATTGGATGTTGGCCCCTCCACAATGCTTTAGCATGCTGTTGATGAAGATAGTAAATAGCAGGGGTCCAAGGATGGATCCTTGGGGGACTCCTTGGTGCACTGGCCTAATTATGGAGGTAATACCCTTCCATTTTACCAGCTGTTTTCTTCCACAGAGATAATGTTGAAACCAGGAGGAGGCAAGTGGATCGAATCCTAGGTTCCGAAGGCAGCTAACAAGGAGATCATGGTTCACCAAATCGAAGGCTTTTGTAAGATCCAGGAATAGGGCACCAGTGGCTAGACCTTGATCCATAGCCCCTAGTACATCCGAGATGAACTTGACAAGGGCTGTGTCTGTGCCGTGTTTTTTCCTGAATCCATGTTGCACCTCTGTAAGTAGGTTATGAGTTTTAAGGTAATCAAGAATCTATCTATGCACCAATTTCTCCAGCGTTTTTGCAAGCACACTGAGTATGGATATAGGTCAGTAGTTCTCAATTTGGTCTTTGTCACCACCTTTATGTATAGGGACTACGGTGGCCATTTTCCATTTAGTAGGGGATTGCCCGAGAAGGAGGGATTTGTTAAACAGGTTCCTTAGTGGAGCCACAATGATTGGGGCAGCCATTTTCAGAAACTTAGGCTCCAGATTGTCGAACCCAGGAGCACAGTCCGGTTTGATGGTGTTTAGTAGAGAGGGGACTTCCTTCCGCATAACCAGGTGGAAGTGGAAGTTGGGGCCGGTGTGGGTGGCAAAGGGAGAGAAGTTAGCGTTGCTAAGTGAGGGATCAATGTAGCTATCCAGGTCAGTAAAGAAGCTGTTGAAAGCATTAGCTAACTCATCCGGATCAGACATCAGGTTGCCTTCGACTGTGATGCTCTGGGGGGCTTCAGCTGAGTGCCCCTTCAGGAGCTAATTTATTTGAGACCAGAACTTTTTTGGGTTTGCCAGGTTTGAGGTTTGGAGTCGTCTAATATAGACCCTTTTAGCATGTTTAAGCTCTTTCTTCCAGCTATTCCTCAGGGCCCTGTATAATAGCCAATCAGTGTGAACTCTTGAGCATTTGAACTTGCCCCATGCCTTACCTCTGAGCTTCATTTGTTTTCTTCTATCCCGATCCAGCCAGTATGTACATTTGCCACTGACTCTCCGTTGTTTAAGTGGGGCATGCTTATTAAGTACACTTAAGAAGTTATGGGTAAAGCAATCGAGAGCAACATCTAGAGTATGTTAGCAAGATTATTGAGGTCCGCCCAATGTATCCCTCTCAGATCTCAGAGAAAATCATTGGGAACAAAACTTCATAGGTCCCAGGCAAGTATGATCTTAGGGGGAACATTCGGTGAGTTATTCCTCCAAATGCAAAAGACGAGAGCATGGTCACTGAGAGAGTCTGGCATCAGGGCTGCTACTCTACATCTGTCTGCATGGTTTACCAGTATCCAGTCTAGAAGAGTATGGTTTCCAGTCTTAGGGTTAGGCCTCATGGGTTTGCTGATTATCTGCGTGAGGGACACATCGGTTAGCGAGGATTTGCTAAATGCATTGCTTAGCCAGTTTAAGTTAAAGTCACACATGACAATAAGTTCCCCCACAGGTTTACTGGCCAACTGACTGATGAGTAACTCATACATAATCTTTCATAGTGTATGGGCAGTCACAGCATAGAAAATCACACAAAACCAGCTGGAGAAGACAACAGAGAATAGAAATTTTAACATTTTCTTTTTTTTTAACTGACACAGTGTGCTGCAGATAGTTTAAAAAAAAACAGCAACTTCCAGCTTAACTAGATTGAGGAAAGCAACTATGTGGCAGCATTCCAAGTTGTTATGCTACAGTAGTGACATAGCTACTGCAGCATAACAACTCCATTCTAGTTATGGATTTCTATACATAAGAGAGAATACTGGATGGGCAACTATGCACAACCAGTGTGTTCTGCCACAGAGGGGTTCTGATTCCCTCTGACCTCGGGAGTGATGCTTGAGAGGTACATGGGAATTGGAACCCCGAGGTGGAAAAACACACTGGTTGTGCATAGAGTTGCTCATCCTGTATTTTTTTATAGTGTATAGTACTGTGTGAAATATGTGTTTGTGAGTTCTTTTGCTTTCAAAATGAAACTGACTCATGCAGTGTCTAGAGGTTCTAGAATGCTGTTCTACCACAGTAGGGTAGAATCACAGTCCATGACCTATGAACTGTGGTACAACAGCATTTTGAAAGGGATGCAATTCTATACAGAACAACGCTCCACTATACCGTACACTGTAACATTCTACCATACACTCTAGGGTAATTCAGGACGGGCAGAAAGCAGGGTACTTAACGGCTACTTCTGCCCTTTAATCACAAGGGAAGACCGAGACGGCCTCTGCCAGAGTGACATTTAAGCAGCCATAAGGGGGAGCACTAAGATGAAGCAGCAAGTATTTACCAGTGAAAGGATTTGGAAAGGTCTAGCGGCACTGAACATGGGTCAGGCCCCGGTGCAAGATGGGATGCATCTAAGGGGGCTCAAGGAATTGGCAGTGAAACTAATTGAACCCCTCATAGGGCTGCTCAATAGCTCTGTTCAGACAGGTGGTTCCAAAAGACTGGAGGATAACGGATGTAATTCTGCTCCATGGGGTGGGGGGAGACAAGGCGATAACCATTCAATCAGTATTCTGTTTATTTTTTTTTAACTCTATTTATGGCCTCTGCCTTACCCTGAACTCTCTCCAGATGGACACACAGCTTGAAGCCTGGTCCCGCCCATCTGAGGTCCTCCACCCAACTCCCCTGGAGGTGGTTCTCCATCCACTAGCCTGGCTGCCCAACCCCCGGCTCTGAGCCCCCGAGGTGTGACCGCCGATACTCCTAACTTGCGCTCAATCTATAATCCAGAAGAGCAGCCTAGGCAGGGAGGAGAACAGAGGAGAGAGCGGAGAGACCCGATGCTGGGTGTGGTGGCCAGCCCCCGGACCATCCTTTGCCTATCAGGAGGCAGGTATTTTTCTTACTTTTTTCTCCCATTGGCATGGCGTGCAGTGGATGCAAGTGTGGAACTGCCCACAGACGTTCTGCCAACACAAGCCCTTCTACGTTCTGAGCTACTGAGCGTAAATGCCCCTAGCCTCCGCCAGGAGCTGCCACAGAGCATGGTACACCCCTGGGTCCCACCCCAGGACAAGAGAGCAGTCCTCCGGACACTCAGTCTTCTCCTTCCCTGCCGACCCTTGACGGCCCTGGCTCGTTCCCAAACCCGGGTCGCCGACATGGCGTCCAGTGCCTCAACCCTCAGCACCACCAGGCCGGCTAGTATTCGGTTTATTGATCAACATAAAAAGTCATTACAGTATAAAACCATATCACACAAAGTTACGTCAAAAATATATTACAGAGTCTTATGGATAAGATGGAACAGACGCGTATACGTTGAATAAAATGGAGCTGCGGTGTGTGCTCCAACTGCATTTTAAACATTTTGAGCTTGTACTCACTGGAAGTCAGATGAGAGAGGGGAGATACAACAGACGTTCAGATTCCTGAAAGGAATAAACAAGGTAAACTGTGAGGAACTGTCCAGCATAAGTAGTGGATTAAGAACACAGGAACATGAGTGGAAACTGATTGGGGGGGGGGGGAGTTTCAAGAGGAAAGTGAGAAAGTTTTATTTTGCAGAAAGGGTGGTGAAGCCATGGAACAGTCTGCCAGCTGATGTGGTGGGTGCCAAAACTGTTGGTGGTTTCAGTCATGTTGGGGAAGAGAGTGAAGGGCTTAGTGGTTACTCAGGGTGGTAGCCGTAGGGTGCAGAGTGTGGAGCTGCATAATATGGGTTAGAACCTTGTATGGACACTAGGTCACAGGTTTGTTAGGGTTTATAGGCAGACTGGATGGTCTTTTTCTGCTGGCATTGTCTGTGTTTCTATGTTTGTATCACCAGTGCTCTCCAGTTATTCTATCACTGTGCAGAGTATCAGTCCCATCGGGGATCAACACTGTAACTGCATCAAGTGAGATCAATTTTGTTTGGCTTCAGGTATCAACATACTTTTCGTACTTCAGGAATGTATTTTCTTCTGGTGTGATAGCCACAGGCTCTAGATCCTATTCCAAACAGAATAGGAGCCCTGTTGGTCCAGGCTTTATCAAATGTTTCAGGTGCAAGGCCACAGTGTCACACTAAAACTTCTGTTCCTCTAGCCTGAAGTGTCACTTTACCCTGTCCCCAAGATCTTGTGAGTTTTATGAGACATGAAGCCAAAGGATGAGCTAAGGAGTGATGTTTGCTAGACTGTTTGCATTCACTTTGGGGCCTTAAATGCTGACCTTCACAAATGCTGGGAGATTGAAGTTGGACAAAAGAACCATGGGAGGAGTGGCTGAGGGCTTTGACCAGACACTCTGCTCTAATCACCTGTGATGCTCTGATACCAGGCAGGAGACCAGTCTGTGTCCCATCCTTCACCTCTGCACTCACCCGCCAGCCTCCACGTGGTCTACAATGAGGCATTTACCCAGATGAGGGAGTTGGGTAATGGGGCGAGCCAACTTCTGTATTATGCCATCTTCTGCCTCAAATGACACTGCTACTGGACTACCTGGGACTCTGATTCGTCCAGTGGGGTTATGCTGCACACTCGTTTGGCAAGTTGTTTTTTATTGATTTATTTTATTTATTTAAAATTTGATGACGGGTAGGCACACTGAGCCTGAGCTCATTTCTAGGTGCGACCTGGACGAGGAGATGCGGCAGGGAGGGGCACAGCAATAAAAGATAATACAGATAACAGGTGCATAAACAATAAAAGCAAGGTACAAGTAACAGTCCAGAAAGGGGGAAAATGATCCAGTAAGAATGCAAAGTGCATATAATGTGGGTGTAGCAAGAATGAAAGCTAGGGGAGTGGGCAGTCAGCGTATTGCAAGATATTTAATGTGGATATATACTGTAGATTGTAAAAGTTCATTAGGTTTCAGTCTATGCAATTCAGCTTGTATTTAATCTGTTTTTTGTATTTAGTTTCCCCTTTTAATGATTATTTTGACTATTCTGAAACTGTTGTCCCCCTAAACATCATCTGTTGTGGTTACCGCTCTACATCTTGACATCAGAATCATCCACTTGGTGACATATGTTATCATTTCCACAAAATAGGGTGGCATGTCACAAGCAGAAAATGGAGATGTCTGTTGTAGACAAGTAGGAAGAGCAGATGACGTCCCAGTGATAGTGATCGTGTCTGAATACCTGTGTGACTAGTTATAAAGTGAGGGGACAGAAGATAGACAGTATATGATATACTAGGTATAACGTATCAATGTTTTTTCAAAGTTTTCTTTGATTCGTCAGTGACTCTAGTAACACACATGAAGCACACACTACTGCTACAAAGTGCAGGAAGCCTGCCAGCCTCAGTTTATTCTTTTCAAAGAGGTGTATTATTAAGATATTTGTCTTGGCAGGTGCATACTGAAGAGAGGAATGAACTGAAGGCTACCTTGCAGTCTCAGAACGATTACATCCAGAACATGAGCGTGCAGCAGAAGCAGTTACGGAAGGAGCTTTCCAGAATAAATGACTCCCTGCAAGCGAAGGACTTAAGCATCAGGTAAACAGCTGAGATTTGCATTATTTTATTTTTTAGATAATTCAGCACCTGGAAAAACCTCTGTATTTTTTTTAATAAGATTTCGACCAAAATCTGTTTTAAATGTCATTAATGTTTTCCATTTGTCTCCCTCCATTCCTTATGACATGACATTTGCATGAAAACCAGATCTTGGTCCCTCACCCTTTCTCATCCCCTTGCTTTTCCCTCTATTGACATCATAATGCTTGGTTTGTGACATCACAGTAGTCTGCTGTGGAAATGATTATGGGGAGACGGGTCAGCAGGAACATACGACCAGCAGAGGGGAAAAGCAGGTGTAGGAGATGAAATAAGACGCACAAAGGCTCTGTTTTCATAAAGCCTTTCTCTGTAATAAATAATGAGGGAAGAGAAGGAAAATATTGAAAGAAGAGACATGATTTATTTGGATATTTAAGCGATGGGTGTAGGCAGGCATACTCCATGGTGTACAATTTTATTTAAGGGGGTCAGCAACATAGGCTCTGAACTACTTCCTTTGTCCATGAAAACATAACACAGAACCAGCTAAATCTTTCTGGTAATTTTATTCATGGGAGTCGAAACTAGAAAGACTGGTAAGAATGGTTACTGATAATGTTTTTGCTTTCCAAGGACTATACAGGTTTACAGGATCTGGGGTGGTATGTGGTGTCTGAGGGAGCAATGTGTGGCATCTATATTTACCCATGCATGGGGGGGGGGGCAACAACCAGTGTCATGGGGTACAAAGTTGTATTTATTGTGCTAAATAGCACAGCAAACAGGGACCTGGTGTATATATTTATACTGTCTGGCTACACCCCTGATTTCAGCAGTAAGGCATTACAGGGTGTGTTTTGTAGTGGGATAACTGCACGCATTAGGTCGGTTGTAGCATAAGGCCAAAGGCAGAGTGCTTACGCTGCCCAGAATTGTTATTACTGTGTAGATCATATCCTGAAGTGCCTTATTGCAATTTATGGAATGGGTCCAATAGAATTAGCAAATTATTCTTTTTTTTAATTTTATTTAATGTATAAGTTAATCAGGCCTCTTAGGGATGTCTTTTATGGTATAAGAGACTCTGAGCCTGAGGTTTGGGCAAGATGGCCACAAAGCAAAGCAGAGCAGTTCTGTCTGCCAAAACCTCAGGAGAAAAGTCTCATACCAGAAGAGATATCCCTCGGAGGCCCTATTAACTTATTATGAATCACTTGTATTTAGAGTGATTTATCATTTGTTTTTTGGTGCTTTTGTGCCATCCTCAACCCTAGCATTGAAGTGGACCACTCCCTCCTAGCACACTCACATGAGAGACACTGTACAGTGGATAAGAGGAGCAGTGGCTCTGCATGTTGATTGGCTGAAATCATGTTAGTGATTTATTTATTTTTTGAAATTTATTTTTATCGTATTTAATAGCATATGTATACCATGCATGCTTGCAGGAAACAGCATATCATCAATTGATACATATCACCGATACATTAATACAGGATGATCCGGCCCAGTGGCATGGAGGGCTGAGGCATCATGCCTTATCTACTGCCACAGCGGTGACCCGTGTTCACGGTGCAGGTGGGTTGGTGGAGGTCAGCCAAGGAGGGAGAGGATCGAGTACCCAGGGGACAACTCTCCTCTCCTCTCCCCTTCCGGCGGGGGCTGGGAACAGAGTCCTGCACCTGCCTGACACTTAGTGGTGGCTTGGTTTTGGCACCCCAGGTCCCATACAGCGTGGGGCAGAGATGGAGCAGCCGTCTGGCTTGCTGCATGCGGAAGCACGCGCAGCTCAGCCATTGTGGGCACTGCACGCTCCCCCTCCAGGACGAACAAGGAAAAATGTCCCAGGCACGTCAGATGACTGCCATTCTCCTGGGCTTCGCTCCAGACAGAAGGCACCTTCCCAACCGGGATCCGGTCTAGGTGGGTTGAGGGGACTCCCTGGCACCCTTTCCATGGTGGGCAAGCCCTGGGAGAAAAAAGGAGGCAAGTCCTGTGGTCGAGGGATGGACCTGTGATGACAGTTCAAACGTGGGCTGAGTGGGGAAAAAAAAAAAACAGGATGTATGGACTCCATTTCTACATTGAGCAGAATCACTTAGTGTTTTACACATCTTAATCACGATATTGTGGTCATAACTGCAACCAGTGCTCTCTTAGGAATATGCACAAAAAAGTACAAAATAGTATCACAAGCTCTACTGCTGCCAGATTGTGCATTTCTATGTAACACTGTATGTTGGAGTTATGTTAATTATTGCATGACTTACAGATATCTAAAACATTTAACAGTCAAGCGAAATCCTGATTAACTGAGCACATTTGAGAACTCCTAAACAGTATAAAATAGATGAGTAAAAAAGGCAGAATTGAATCATACCTGCAAGATCTTCTATATAATGCAGCTGTGAGGCATGTGAGCAAAGACACGGACTAGGTCACCAAAGTAAAAATAGCCAGGTATGGAGTAGCCTCATTCGTGCCAGTCATCCTAAACACTCAGAGCTCCAGTGCGACAGCAGATCCACAGCGTTGCACAGGCCTTGCAGTTGATGCGTCAGAGATTCACCGGCACCATCTTACCCACCTTGCCCCAGACAAGCAGTTAAATTAATGAGATCCTGCATCATTACAGACATAGAGAACATCCTTGGATTACAGTGTATTAGAGAAGCTGAGAACTGAGCTCTGTTTTCTACTCACTTTGCAGGCACCATACACTGTATTAATTCTCAACTCCCACCATCCCCTTATCACAATGGTCTAAACAAAATATCCACATCTAAGTTATAATAGAGAGTGGCAGCAAGTTACAGAGTTATCACATTCCATTTTAACCACTGGCATTTATTATGAGCTGGGAAACAATCACCGAAACCTTATTTGTAAGAGTCAGTCTAAATACTCAGTGCGTCTTATCACTTATCAGTCTTCCTCGATAGCATCCTCCCTCTCATAGACATCCATGTTAGGGTTGGTAGGGGTTAGTTTCATTACAAAAAAACCCAGCTGCTTTAGCATCAGAGAAAGAATACTATGTATTTAAATAAGTAAACTGCAGTTAGAAACATAGAATTTGATGGCAGATAAGGACCGCTTGGCCCACCTAGTCTGCCCATTTTCCTACCTAACAGATAAGCTGCAGATCCTAGTTAACCAACAGCTTACTTCCTCCTACCCCCCACTAGGACTGCCTTATGTCTGTCCCATGCATTTCTGAATTCCCCCACTGTTCTTGACTCCTCGACCTCCTCATGGAGGCTGTTCCATGCATCCACAACCCTCTCCATGAAAAAATCCTCACATTACCTCTGAGCCGTCCCCCCTCTATCTTCAAATTGTGCCCCCTTGTCCATGCACATCTCTTTTTCTGAAAGATGCTACCCTCTTGGACTTTGTTGATTCCCTTGAGGTACTTGAAAGTTTCTATCATGTCCCCTCTCTCCCTTCTTTCCTCAGGGGTATACATATTAAGCTCCTTTAGTCTTTCTTCGTATGTCTTCTGGTGATGACCCTGCACCATTTTGGTTGCCCTCCTCTGGACAGCCTCCACTCTGCCTCTGTCTTTGCGGAGATGGAGTCTCCAGAACTGCACACAGTACTCCAGATGGGGTCTCACCAACTGTCTGTACAGAGGGATAACTTCCTGTTTTGTACTATTGATGCCTCTCCCTATGCATCCCAGTATCCCCCTAGCCTTCCTTACTGCCTTCTCACATTGCTTGCCCACCTTTAGGTCATCTAATATAATTACCCCAAGGTCCCTTTCCATTTTTACTGTTGTCAGTAGTTGCACTGGGAAGGAGACTGTATGCATAATTCTGGCAGATTTCTACAGATGTGCTTCCCCTTCAAAGGCTTTGTGCCTCTGTCTTGTGGCATAAGAGTAGTCGGCAAAGAAAAGTACCTCATGTTCTCCAGTTAGGACTGGGGAAGCTTCTCTGGCAGCCTGTAGGATCAGAAGCACCAAAAAAGTCTTATTTAGGAGGACTACAAAGTCACACATGCCCCCACAATGCAAAGCATCATGGGCTGCATATGCAAATCACCAGAGAATACTGTGCTGGTTCAACTTTAAGCAGAAATGCATGGTGCCGAAAGGCCTCTGACACAGTTTGCAAAGGGTGCCAACAGAAGACTTATCCTACCGGGACTCGTCACTATGCCTCATCTGTTTGACACCCCAGTGTAATGAACCAGGTACCCTAAGATGGTTTGTCTGGGTTATATTGTGGTGAACCCAATTAAAACAAAAAACTATTTAAAAGACAAAGAACCTCTTTGTGCAAGCACTGAGGCAATGGTTACCCCAAAGGGCATTTGGCTGGGAAGCCAAGTTACAAGGAAATACAAAATCACACATGCCCCCACAAGGACTGTTCTCAGCCCCTCAAGAGTTATTTGTGTCTCTAAGAAGAGTGATCCTAAAGGCTTTGACAATGGGGATTGCATATTCAAGTCCAGGAGCTTCAGGAAGCCATCTCTCCAAATGGGTTGACAAATCCCTCACCTATCTCCCTTCTGGGATGCCCAAGAGCCGCACATTAACTGACTGAACCATGTGTTTGAGTTGCCCATTGGGGCTCCAGACCACAGTTTGCGTCTTGATGATTGTTGCACTAGGAGCAAGGGCTTTCCTTGCCACACAGCCATGTTCCTCAACAGAGCTTGCCATAGCACCCATACGTTGTTCAAGCACCATCATTTTATCGTTCTGCAGATCCAATTTTTTATCCCATTTTTGTATCATTTGCATTAGCATGGTGATAGCTGTTTGTAATGATGCACTATTAGGGTCATCAGCATCTTTTCCCGGAGGCTGAGTTCCCACCAGAGGATTCACAGGCCCTGTAGTCCCGCTAGCAGAATCACTTTCCCTGCTATCTTCGAGCGTCCCAATGCCAAATGAAATAATTGTTCCACTCCAAGCATTTCTAACACTGGATGGATCAATTTAAAAGCCTAAAAGTGCAATTCTTGGTAATGCTAGGTTTAAATTTAGCATCCTTAGACTGAGCCCGAGCTGCATGCATCTTCCCTGCTTGGTTGTGGCCACGTCCTCCCCACATTAGTGATTTATAATAAGTTAGGGTGGGAGTAGTCCTTTTAAGCCATTGGAATTTTTCTTTTCGGTCAGCAGATGGCAGATGCTGCATTGTTGTTTTTTTTATTTATTTGTTTGTTTTTCTCCAGTATAAGGAAGTGAGCTGAGGTGTGATACATATGTGAAATTGTCAGTTAGGTCACAGATCTTTTTCCAGTGTTGTGCTGGTATGTCAGCACTAGGTTCTGAGCTCCTTAACCATTCAGATTTCTGGATTTTGTATATCCATTTCATAATTGAGCAGTAAGGCATGATAGATTGTGCTTTGTGCTGTGATAATGGCATGCCTCTCGAGGATTAAAGTATGAGGCTAAAGACTGAGAGCGTACGCTGCTGAGACGCACCATTTACCAGCACCAGGTATACCCTGGAGTGCCTTATTGCAGTTAATGAAATCGGGCCATTAGGACTTGTAAATAATTATTTTTTTACAATTTTAATTTAAACAAAAATTAGAAAAAAGTATAAGAAAAAGAAAACGTTTGCTGTCTTTACCAGTGGATACTGAGTGGCAGATGTTGCTTTCCTTTTTTTTTTTTTTATATATTAAATGCAAGTAAGTGAAGTGATGTGTGTTGATGCAGCTGCACCTGCGTAATGTAAAAGGTTAGCAAGGTCACAGATCTTTTTAGTGCTGTTGTGCTAAGATACCAGTGCTGGGTTACAAGCTCCTCAACCAATCAGGTTTCTTGTATTTTGTTTTGTTAACCTGTTTTATAATGTACTTTAAAATGCTTTTCCAGACACTTAAGAAACCCTGTATATGTGCAGATGCCTGTGAACAATACAGCAGTGCATGCTAGCAGTGAAAATTTTGAACTCCATTTATTTCATTTTAGATTACTCCTTATCTGTCTTGTATGATATCCTTTTTATGTTTGCTTGTGCACATACACAAGAAACATTATGTGGCAGCTTAGGAGAAAAGTGGGTTCTGGAGGTGCGGCACTCTGGCAGCCAACGGGGGCACTGCATTTGGGGGCACTGCATTTGCTTGGCACTGGTGGACCAATGCAGGCCCAGTGTCTTGATGACATTGGTTCTGCAGAAGTGCCACAAAGTTACAACATTTTCACCGCTGCAATCAGGGACCGCCTCGTCATTGCAGCATCAACCATTTCGCTGCAATGAGGGAGCAACCCGTCATTGCAGGGCGGTACCTTGCCGTCCATATGCCCCCCCCCCGACCCAGTACAGTTGCCGACAGGGAGCCCACTGTAACCCCTTCCCCATTTGTTGTGTGCCAATGGGGTGCCCAATCCCCTTGGCAGCATGCGCCCAAACAGTCTTTCTTTGCTGACAGGGGCCCCAGTCACCGTCAGCTTCAGTCCCCATTTCAGTTTGCTGACAGAGGCCCCTCTGTTGGCATAATGCCCCCCCCAGTTTGCTGTATGCAGAGGGGGTGCCCAATCCCCCTTGGCTCGCCCTCAAACTGGTATGTACCGATGGGGGTGCCCAGTCCCCTGTCGGCTACAGCCACCCCACCAAAACATTCAGGTGGCACGCTGGGAGCCCACCCCAGCATGCCAAATGTCCATGAAAAAAAAAAAACAGCCCCACAGTGGTTTATTTTATTTTATTTTTTTTTTTTAACACCTGTAAAACATAAAACAGTCCCTCGTAGAGTTCGTGGCCCCTCCCCAACCCGCACCCACCTCTACACACCCGCCTCCCCACACCCTCACCCCATACTTACCTCCAGAGCACAACGTGACGATCTTCGGTGGACCAGGAACACGTCTGCATTCTTCAAAGCTGACCGCGAACTAAAGAAATGCCGGTAAGCTGTATAATGGCATAAATAGGGTTTTTTTCAACTTTAGTACATATGCTGGGCATTTTTCGGAATGTTGGCACCAAATTTTAAACGTGGGGTTCTTGGGAACTCTCCTCATGAACTCAGTCACTATCATTGCGTTATTTGGTCCCGAAAGGTGATTTGATGGTCACTTCGCGGAATCACCTTTCTGGACCGATTGAATGAAACGACAGTGCCATTGTTCATGAGGTGGGCTCTCAAAAGGCCTGTGTTGCAAATTTGGTGAAAAAAATTACTGTTTTATGAGCATGCATTGCGCAGTTTCCATGCACCCTTGTAACTTCGCAAATTTGTAATATTATCATGTCAGATTTTCAACACTGGCATTTTTTCACACCTCCTTATAGTACAGCCTTAGTACAGCTGTCTTTTTTCACATCCTGGCCGAAATGTGTTTTCACACTTCCGGTGCAGAATAGTGCGGTCGCTGTGGGAAATCAGTGTTCAGGACAGATTAAGAAAATGACAGGGACACTGTTCATGAGCAGAGGTCCTAAAATGCCTATGTTGAAAATTTGGTAACGAAAGTCCATAAAATTACTGTGCTACGAGCGTGCATTGCCCAGTTTCCATGCACACTTGTAACTTCACAAATTTGTAATATTTTCATGCCAGATTTTCTACACTGGCATTTTTTCACACCTCCTTATGAACAGTACACCTGTCATTTTTTACATCCTGGCCGAAATGTGTTTTTGAACATCTGGCGCAGAACAGCGCGGTTGCTGTGGGAAATCAGTGTTTGGGACAGATTAAGATCGAGCGAGTGAGAGGGAGTGAACGAGCTCAACTGAGCTCTGTCAGGACTGCTGTGGATTTCTTTGTGGGCAGAAAAAAGCGCCAATGCAGGCAGGAGCCCATTACAAAAGGGCAGCCTGCAGCGCTGGGAGAAACAGAAAGAGCGAGTGAGAGAGGGGATTGAGCGAGCTCAATGGAGCTCTGTTGGGACTGCTGCAGATTTTTGTGGGCAGAAAAAAGCATCAATGCAGGCAGGAATCCAGTACAAAAGGGCCACCTGCAGCACCGGGAGAAACAGAATGAGCAAGTTAGGGAGGGGGAGTGAGCGAGCTCAATGGAGCTCTGTCGGGACTGCTGCAGATTTCTTTGAGGGCAGAAAAAGGCGTCAATGTAGGCAGGGGCCCAGTGCAAAAGGGCAGCTGGCAGCGCTGGGAGAAAAAGAATGAGGGAGGGGGAGTGAGCAAGCTCAGCGGAGCTCTGTCAGGACTTTAGAGTTGCCCACCCTCTCGCCCTGGGTCCTCTGTGGTCCTATATTACATCAGGTTCTTTGGGATGGAGACAAAGTAATGACTGGATACTTTGAGGAGTGCTGTAATAATACAGATTTAGTTCTGTTTCTTTCTGTAACTGAGCTGAGAAATACTTGGAGTTCAATAGGATTTCTAACTAGGCTAAGTGAAACAATATGAGAGCTGATAACAAAAAGTATGTTAGCTGAGGGGTGAAAAACGGACAAGGAGGCTTTAGGATTGCTACAGTAATACAGTATCTAATGGATGAGATCTGAGACGGAATTACCCCAGTCTGCAAGGGGCCATTAGGGGGACTAGTGTGGGGGGGACAGGAATTTGAGTAAATAGGGGCCTAACAGTTGTCGTAGGGTACAGAACCTGGGAGTAAGAGCCTGTAACATAAGATGGGGGCAAAAATGGGGCAGGTGCTACATGTCAACAGGGCGGGCATCTTTGGAACGGTGGTGGGGTGTACAGGGTGTGGGTCCGCCATGATCCTGGACTGGGCTTGGAGGATAGGGGGTTGTATGGTTTGTAGACGACTGGCTAATTTGAGAGAGGAACTGTGGAGAGAGGACACTTAAGTGGCAGGGCAGATGAGTATGGTAGGCATCCTGGCTGGGGAGGAGTAGGGGATGGCAAGGGGGGATGGAGGAAGAACAACTAGGGACTGAAACCGACCCCAGTATCAGAGGCGCTAGCAGAAAAGATAGGACAAGGGAGGGGCTGCCCAAGGCGAGGGGGGCCTCCTGTTGGTGGAGAAAGAGCCCACGAGGAGTACCAGGGGAGAGAACAGACGGCTGCTGGTAGGGAGGGACCAGGGGTGGCACAGAGGGGAACAAGTTGGAGGGGGGAACCAATATGGGAAGAGATATAGGAGGGATATCAACTAGGAATAAATTTGAGCCTCTGCTATGGGAGAGAGAGGGGGATCAGGAACATACTGAATGGGGGAGAACAAGCGGGGCATGCGAGGGATGGCAACAGCTAGGGGAAGAGATAGCAAGGACGAAAGGGTAGAAGGGGGGCCTCCTGTTGGGGGAGGAAGAGACCACGAGGAGTACCAGGAGAGAGTAGATGACTGCGGGTAGGGAGGGACCAGGGGTGGCATGGAGAGGAACAAGTAAGAGGGGGGAAGCAATAGGTTGAAGAGATGTAGGAGGCGTATCGACTAGGAATAGATCTGAGCCTCTTCTATGGGAGAGAGAGGGGGAGCTGGAACATACTGAAGGGGGGAGGACAAGCGGGCATGAGAGGGATGGCAACATCTAGGGGAAGAGATAGTGAGGACAAAAGGGTAGAAGGGGGCTAGTAGGGAAGGAGGGGGTGGTGACTGGAGGAGAGAAGGCTGTGGGAAGGGGGAAGGATGGGAGGGGCATCACTGTCGGGGTAGAAGGGAATGGGGGCTCTAAATCAACAACAGCAGGGATAGGAGAGGGGTTGGAAATCAGCAGGAGACGAGGGGAAGTCGACATGAGAAGCCCAATAGGAAGTAGTCAGGCTGGGAAGGGGCTCAAGGGGGAGAGGAGGAATAAGGCAGAGAAAAGGGGTGAGGTGGAAATAGGGGATACAGATACAGAAGTCACAGAGTATGCAGCTGATGGGGGTAAGGGTCAGGGAAGATTGAATACTGGGGTGGTGGAAGGGGCATTAGAAGGGAAAGGGGCTAAGGGATGGGGGGGTACTCATCCTAGGGGATTGTATACTGAAAGGGATGAGATGGGGCAGAAGGGGGGAAGGCACTGCCGTATCTGGGTTGAAGCTATCCCCAGGTTGACTGCAGGAGGGGCAGGGAAGGCACTGCCCAAGTGTGCAGCAAAGGGGAGGAAGAAACCTCATTTACTGTTGTATGTAGGTACAAACGACTTGGCGGGGGAGACTGTGGAAGTAGTGAGGGGGAGGTTCAAGTAGTTGGGCAAGCAATGTGAGGTGGTGGGGGAGTCAGTGGCATTCTCGGAGTTACTCCCCATACCATGTGCAAGCATGGGGAGGAAGAGTAGGATTGAGGAGTTCAACGAGGGGCAGAGGGATTGGTGCCACACCAGAAATTATGGGTTAGTGACCAGCTGGGGTAGGGTCTGGGGAAATAGTGACTTGTATGCGGTGGACAGGGTACACTTGAGCAGGAAGGGGAGGGGAGTATTAGAGGGGTATATCTGTACTAAGGTGGATTTAAACTAGTAAGGGGGTGGCCAAAAGACTGAGTTTAGTAGAAAGGTTCGGACAGGATATTCTAATGAGCTCACCCACCTAGCTATAGGTAGAGGCAGAGTAATCCTGGGAGGGGGCAGGCAGAGTGGTCTGAGTGTAATACAGAAGGCACCACCACCTGGAAAGAACAAGGAGAAGAAAGGGTGCGGACTACCGGGAGGAGCGACACAGGCCGAGGAGGAGGGGTACGGGTGGAAGGTGGTCTCTCTCAATGCAAGAATCCTGGGGAACAAAACTGCAGAGCTTCAGGCGCTCCTTTCAGAGGGGAAGGTGGACATTGCTGCAGTGACAGAGACTTGGGCCACAGAGTACCATGATTGAGGCTTGGCAATCCCGGAATACAGGAGGGACTGGGGGGTTGCACTCTGTGAGGGAAGGGACTATATGCATAAGGGATGAGGGAGAAGAGGAGAGGACAGAGGCACGTTGGGTGCAGCTTCTGGACTCCAAGGGCAGAAAGCTGAGGCTGGGAGTGGTGTACAGACCACCAGCTCAATCCGGGGAACTAGATGGGGAGTTGGCAGAGCAGATAAGGAGAGTGTGTAGAAGGGGGAGTGTGGTGATGGTGGGGGATTTTAACCTGCCACGGGTTGACTGGAGCACCTGTCACTAGTAGTACCAGGGAGCAGGTGCCCCTTGATGCAGTCCAGGGCGGCCTTCTCATGCAGTTGGTAAGTGGGCCTACAAGGCTTTATAGCACTCTGGACCTAGTGCTGGCAAATGGAGAGGTGGTGAGGGAGGTAAGGGTGGAGGAACCACTAGCAGGTAGCGACCACCAAACAGTGTGGCTTATTGTCGAGCTGGGCAGGGAGACAGGAGGCACAGGCACTAAGGTGGTGGACTTTAGTAGAGTGGACTTTTGAAGGGATGGGAGCTATACTGCAAGGAAGACTCCAGGATATAAGGCTGGGGATGGATGCAGAACAAAAGTGGGGAGTCATAAAGACTGGGCTAACAGAGGCCACAGTAGCCTGCACCAGGGCCAGGAGTAAGAAGAGCAGAGGCAAGAAACCATGCTGGCTGTACAAGGAAGTGCTGCAAGGGGTGAGAGCAAAGACGGCTGCATACTGGAAGTACAGGAGAACAGGGAAGCCAGAGGAAGAGGAGGCTTTTGGGAGCTGGTCAAGGAAGGTTGCCAGGAGGGTGAGAAAAGCGAAAGCCTCCAGGCAATTAAGTTCCGCACAGGGCATAAAAGGAGAGGAAAATGACTTTTTTAGGTATGCCAGGGAAAAGAGGAAGTGCAACGAACATATTGTGAGAATAAAGTGAGGAGGGGATTAATTGGAAAAGGGGGAGGAGCAAGTGGAAATTCTAAATGAGATCTTCTGCTTTGTTTTCACTAAGGAGAGAGATGGCCCACTACCAGAATGGGCTGGGGCAGTGGGGAAAAGGGGGGGGAGGAGGTGACAGACAAAGTGATTACAGGTAGTAGGGTGCTAGAGGGGCTGAGAGCAGTAAGGGCGGACAAGGCACCAAGTCCCAATGCCATCCACCCCAGGATGCTGAGGGAGATGGCGGAGCTGTTGGCTGAGCCGCTGGCAGACCTGTTCAACACCTCCCCGGAAATGGTGTGTGTGCCTCAGGACTGGAGGGTGGCCCATGTGGTGCCCTTACACAAGAGTGGGCCTAGGGAGGAGCCAGGAAATTATTATCCGGTAAGTCTCACGTCCATAGTGGGTAAGCTTATGGAGCCGATACTGAAGGAGAGGCTGGTAGCATTCCTAGACAATAATGGCCTCTAAGATGGGTGGCAACATGGGTTCATCTCAGGGAGGTCTTGTCAAATCAACCTAACGGTGTTGTGACTGGGCGACAAGGGAGTTGGTCAGGGGCCATGCGGTACCTGTCCTGTACTTGGACTTCAATAAGGCCTTTGATACAGTGCCTCATGGGAGACTGTGGGGGAAGCTGATGGCAGTGGGGGAGGGGAAAAAGCTGACTAAATGGATAGAGAACTGGTTACAGGGGAGGGTGCAGAGGGGGTGGTGGTGGTGGGGGGGAGCTCTCGGCACCCAGAGCAGTGACAAGTGGGGTGCTGCAGGGGTCAGTGCTGGGCCCGGTGCTATTTGGGCCTTTATCTCCGATATAGCACACAGAGCGGGGAGCAGAGTTAGTCTGTTTGCACATTATACCAACTTGGTGGTGATGGTGGACGAAGAGGACAGATGGGGGGAAAACTGCACGGGGACCTAACCAAACTAGAGACATGGTCGGTGGAGTGGTAGCTAGGATTCAGTGAAAACAAGTGTAAGGTAATGCACTTCAGGGCTAAGAACCAGAAGAGGGACTATTGGTTGGGGATCAGAGAGGAGAAGAAGGACATAGGGGTCTTGTTAACTGGGAGCTGAACAGCTCAGCCCACTGCATGAGAGCAGCAGCGAAGGGAAACAGGATGCTGGGGTGCGTTGCAAGGGGGTTCTCATCCAGACACAGGGATGTGATCCTACCTCTTTACAGATCATTGGTCAGACCACACCTAGAGTACTGTGTGCAATACTGGAGGCCATACCTGAGGAGAGATATAAAGTTACTGGAGGGGGTGCAAAGGAAGGTAACAAAAATGTTAAATGGGATGGAAGGAAAGGAATATGAAGTTAGGCTGAAGGACCTGAACATGTACACACTGGAGGAGAGGAGGAATATGATTGAAGTGTTTAAATACCTGAGGGGGTAACTAAACCTAGCACAGAGGGGGTGTTTAAACTGGGGAATGGAAGAGAGACGAGCGGGCGTGGACTAAGGTTAAAAGGAGGAACATTTCAGGAGGGAATTGAAGAGGCATTGCTTCTCTGAGAGGGTGGTGTCTAGTTGGAATGCGTTGCCAGAGGGGGTAGTAACATGTAGGACAGTCAATAGCTTTAAGGAGGAGTGGGATAAAGCAAGAGGAAGAGTTGGGGGGATGGGCTGGGACAAGCAAAGGAGGAACTGAGGGGGGGAGGAGGCTGGGGCAGCTGCAATCTAGGGTGCTAGCTGCATACTCGGGCAGACTTACATAGACCGATGGGTGTGTTCTGCCGGCAGATTCGTATGTTCATATGACTGTTCATGAGCAGAGGTCCTAAAATGCCTATGTTGAAAATCTGGTGACAAATGTCCATAAAATGACTGTGTTACAAGTGTGCATGATGCAGTTTCCATGCACCCTCGTAACTTTGCACATGTGTAGTATTTTCACTCCAGAGTTTCAACATTGCCATTTTTTAAGACCTCCTTATGAACAGTACGGCTGTCATTTTTCACATCCTGCCCGAAATATGCGTTTATACATCTGGCGCAGAAAACTGCAGTTGTTGTGGGAAATCAGTGTTCAAACAGATTTAAGAAAATCATAGTGACAGTGTTCATGAGCAGAGGTCACAAAATGCCTATGTTGAAAATTTGGTGAAATAATTCCACTAAGTGACTGTTATACGGATGCATGGCACACTTTCCACGTATGCTCGGACGTTTGAGCATTTGTAATACTTTCACTACAGATTTTCAAACATTGCCATCTCTTCTCACCTCCCTATGAAGCTTTCATTCTTCACATCCTGCCCGATCTGTGTTTTTGTACATTTGACGCACAATGACACGGTCGCTGTGGAAACTCATATTTCGGGACACATTGACAAAATCAGTGCCGCTGTTCATGAGAAGAGGTCCCAAATGCTTTCATGAGGTAGGGGTCACAAAATGCCCATGTTGAAAATTTGTACTGCAAATACCAACACATGCCCGAGGCATTACGGTTTCTAACCATAACGTCTCACGCTGTACAGACTGACAGGCATCAAGGGTGTGTCATTGGATTGCCGACTGTAATGCTCATGCCATTCCAGCCCCACCCCCTACCTTGCAGCCACTGACAGGCATCGAGCTGTGCCTTGGACACTTCGCCCCACAGTTCACCCCATTCTATATTGCACCCATTTCAGCGCATGTCCTTATGGAGTGGGGTGACTGTAAAGCCCAACACCCCAAGGCACACCTCAGTACTTGTCAGTGTCTGCAGGACAGGGTGAGGTGAAATGGCATGAACGTTATGGGCGACAACCCAAACGCATACCCCAATGCCTGTCCGTCTCTGCAGGGTGGAGATGGGGTTGGCGTGAAGTTCAGTACTTCACTGCCATTCCTACTCTGCATCTGTCTAACTCCTGCATTTCCAGTGCTAATACCAGCAAGCAAACATTCGGCATTGACAAATGCTTGTTCTCTTTTGCTTTGGCACTTATGTTTACATCTGTACTGATAAAATGAGTGCTTTTTTAATGTGGCTCAGACCAGGTTTTCATCCATGTTCTGTTTTTGAACACATATGGCTTAGCTGGACTTTTCTTGTGACTATAATGAACGAGCATGTAGCAGACAGTACTCCCTGACATTATGGGACAGTAAGGGTTCAAAACCAGCTGAGAATACTAATTAAAACCTGGGCCAAGTCATATTAAAAGGAGCGCTCCCGGTATTATTTCAGATGTGAAACAAGCATTTGTCAATGTTGAATATTTGCTGCCAATATTGCTGTTGTACTTGGTCTTTCTAGCACACATTTTTACTATATATTTACCCAGGATAGAGCAGATGAGATGCAGTGTCTCGTTTTCAATGGTGTCCTGCTTTGACACTTTGTTAGATTGTAATTACCCACGATAGGGCAACTGAGAGGCAATATCTACTTTTATGTGGGCTCCTACATTTTGACTCCAAATGCCTAGTGGTCTTTTTATGACCTGCCATTATGGTCAAGACAGGTGGAATTTTTAAAATCCCTTCTGAAAGGTGATTTCACTGTGTGAATGTGGAAACCAGTTTCAGAGGGGATTTGAAAAATGGCACCTGCTTGAAGACGTTTCTGCATTGGACTGACAGTGTCACACTTCTCAAAACGCACCCTCCTTGTCTATCGATTATTTATTTATTTATCGGACTTTAGGATTACAACCTTTGAGTCAGGGACTCATTTACAAAGACTCCGCATCAGAAAAACAAACGTAAACACTTAATACATATAGACATAGAATAGCAACTGACGGTTACAGTTCTTTTAGTTATACAATATTGCAGAATCAAGATCAGCTATACATTGCATTGAACGTGTTACCGAGAGCTGTATTTCACAGCTTTCAAGAGAACAATAAGTTTGCTGATAGAGGGAGGGAGTAACAGGTTTGATATTTACAGCAAAGTAGAGAATTAGACAGATACCTTGTGAATGCAGCCAAAGGAGGCACTGTTAATAGGTAATGTTTGGTAACACTATTGGTAGGAGCTCAGTAGCAGGGTAGTCCCATAAGATGATAGATAGATGACCCAGCACTAGCTGGTACATTGTCAGCGCCGTGAAGAGAGAATGTGCTCTTTGAGGGCTGACTTGAAAAGTCCTAATTTGGAGATGGAGGAGACGTCAGAGGGGAGTTCATTGTACCAGGCTGGGGCCCTGTGTGGGAATGACCTTTGGGCTAAGGAGGTTCTAACCCTCGAGATGGACCACACCTGTCGGTTGGCAGTGAGAGTGTTCACCAAGGTGTGGGAGGATAGGAGAGAGGCAGAAACCCCCAAGGGGGTAAGCCCCAGGTGTATTTTCTTTGTGAGGAGACATGTTTGATAAAATAGCCTTTTATCCAGGGTAAAGAGATTTGTCAGGGCATATAGGGTACTGGTATGGGTACGCTTGTCTGCCCTGGTGAAGAGTCTGCATACTTTGTTTATGGCAAGGTGGATTTTGTTAAGGGCTGTGTGGTCAGCAGCCGAGTAGATAGTGAGCCCATGATTGACTAGGGAGAGGACTGAGGAGGTGACAGCCAGATTAAGGGCTTCCGGAGGTAGGCAATCCTTGTGCCGATACAATAGACCTATACGGACATTTATGGCTGATGATAGAGTGTCAATGGGTGAATTGAAGGAGAGGCTGGAATCAAATGTAAGGCCTAAGTATTTATATGTATGGACCTGTTCAAGAGGAAGGAGAGAGTGGGAGAGGATTGTTAGCTGTGCATTCTTGGCTTTATTCTGTCGATGGGCAAAGAGCATAGTCTTTGTCTTTTTTTACGTTGACCACAAGTCTTTGGTCTATGAACCAGTTTTCAATCTGGTTAAATATGTGTTGGCGGGAGGACTGCAATACTGTGGGATCTGGGTGTGAGGCAAAAAGAACCGCGTCATCCGCATAAAGTTACAGGTTGCCGGAGCAGGAATTGGGCAAGGTGTTTAGGTAGATGCTGAATAATAGAGGGTCGAGGATGGAACCCTGGGGAACCCCTGAGCGGACTGACAGGGTGGTTGAGAGGGTGTTGTTTATTTTGCCACACTGTGATCTAACTGTGAGGTAACTGGTAAACCAGGAGACGGGTCCTTGGGACAGTCCTATGTGGTGGAGTGTGCTTAAGAGGAAGGGGTGGGAGACTGTATCAGAGGCCTTTGACAGGTCGATGAAGATAGCTCCAGCTAGGTGTTTTTTATCCAGGGCAGAGTGAATAAAATTAGAGAACTCAGTGAGAACCGTAGTTGTACTGTGCCCAGATCTGAAGCCATGCTGCTTCCTGCAAAGTAGGTTATGAGCAAGTAGGTACTCAGTGAATTGGGTGGCTATAATTATTTCGAGGGCTTTCAAGAGTGGTGGGAGAATGGATATGGGATGGTAGTTATTGGGGGGAGGTGCTGTCACCACTCTTCAGTATTGGGGTGACTGTGGCAGTCTTCCAGGCTGCTGGGAACTGCCCCAGACTTAGGGAGCAGTTAATGAGGTCAGTCAGTGGGGAGAGGACTGTATCTAGTACTAGATGTAGGATTCTCATATCAAAAGAATCTTTGCAATAGCAAGAGCCACTGAGTGCTTTCATGAGAAAAGGCCTTGCCTCATTCGTAGAGATTAACCTGAGATGGAAGGTGGGATGCTGGGTGTTTGGGGGCGGGGTTGCAGGAGTGTGGTCGAAGAAGTTATTTGGGAGTACTGCACTAAGGTCAGAGAATGATGAGTTGAGGCAGTTGGCGATGGCCAGCGGGTCGGTGGTAGGGACATTGTTGACAGTTAGTGTGGGGGGGGGGGTGCTGTTTGCTGCATGTGCGCACATGGCTAATGTAAAGAAAGTGCTAAAGCAGACTGAAAATCAGGAAAGAAGAGTATTGTTCAAAAAAGTAGGTACGGGGGAGATCTAAAATGGAATAAGTAAATATATAGGTTAAAATTAGAAACATTGACTTATGCCCTCAGCAACAGGCTGACAAAGGCAGGGATAAATGGAACAGACACTTTTATTTGTTGTGGCAAAGAAGCCAAAGTTTCTACCTTAACTTACTTCAGCTTAAGTTATTGGGATGAATACAGATTACTCTGTGTAAGGGGGAGAGAGACCCCAGCAAGATTTTACAGAGCTTGGTGATAACTGTATGGCCCACATGTATTGTTTATTTTCCACTCCTATAATGGTCTGATCTTCGAGGAATCAGTCTTCACCATTGATTTCTGCATCCTACTTATGAGTCTGGGGCTGTGGAGGTACAAGGAGCCTGTGGGAGAAAATATTTTTTTGCTGGTGGAAGCAACTGATGGTGCCTGCACACCTCATGTGGTGCCATGCACGCCAGTCGGTAACCATCGGCAGCTCCCTCATGCACCTCGATTCTGTTCTTTCTGCTGTCGAGTGCATACCATGGAAGAAACAGCACTGCACTCTATCCGTCGTCGCTGACTTAAAAGTGCATCACTACTCAGTTTTTATTTGCAGTGCCTTCTTTCTTTACTTTTTGTCTCTGTGATGCTAAATCCCCCCAAAAAGGGGACTAAGAAGATGAAAGTCCATCAGCCTACTGTCATGTAGTTGCCCTTGTGGGAAGCCAATAGCTGCAACAGACCGAATTCAGCACTGCTGGACCTGCTTTGGCTTAAGTCACAGTATAGATGAGTGTGACGCCTGCTTCTCCATGGACTGCCATACCCTTGAGATCTGTGCAGTAAGGTTGGGTTAGCTGACCCTTACTTTAGGAGTCGGGCATCACACTTGTGAGGCCAAGGTTGGTCTCTGGCCTTTTCCCTGGAGCCCTTCCTGGCACCTGTAGTATCATGGAAGTTCAGGATCCCCCTTGACCTCGTGCCGCTGAGGCATCTGAGGTCCTAGGAGTGGGTTTGCTGAACAGCTGGCTCCTTCCAGGCAACTGGCTGCGACCCCTGCCCCCGTCCAACAGCATACTTCCACAGTGGTGTGGCTGAAGCTATACGTTCGGTCTTCCTTGGTGGACACCACAGTGTCTCAAGTCTGGTGCTGCCCCAGCTCATCATACCATTCACATAGTTGGTGAGTTGGACAGTGCCAGACACAAAGTCTGGTCCCCTCCTGATACTGCTCACAGTGTCGGGGAAAGGGAGTGGCATGGAGGCTGTGCAGCATCAGGTTGCCAAGGTGGTGGTGGTTCAGGAGAGGGTGACAGTGCCTCCAGTGACAGATGCGGTTATGGCGCCGTGGTGTCAGTCCTGGGCCCAGCACCTAGCACAACACTGGTGATGGTGTCATCTCTAGGGCTGTTACCAGTTCCTTTGCGGCACTGGAATGGCTCCACATGCCGCTGGTGGCACCGGGGATGGTTCCAGGGTCAACACAGAATCTGGTGTTTGGTCCAGCTCTGATGACGATGCCAACCACAACGATGGGGTGAACCCGTCTCAAAGCCAGTTTTCAGCTGTGAACCCTGTACTGCAGATGGCACTGGCTTTGGGTCAGATGATGGCTGGGAGGTGGAGTTCTCCCTGGAGTTGTATGCTGACACTGTCACCAGTGGGGACCAGGGCCACCGTGCTGTATGGCACCGCTCTTCCCATCTGGGAGAATCTCCCTAGGGCCACCAACCAGGTCATTCCTCTGATGCAGGTCAACTCCATTTGGGAGATCCTGCCAGGCCCTTACATCTGCCAAAGCAGTGGCCTGCAGTCCCACACTCCCATTTTCCTCTCAGGCCTCTGCCACCTTTGCTCAGTCTACTAAGTATCATGCACTCTCTGGGGTCACTCACCTGGACTCAGTACACAGGGGCAGCTGGCGCTATATGCCAGTACCATAAGCATGCCAGGAGGGTCCATTTTGAACCTGTTCCCCTGGTGTCACCCCCTTCTGTTGCCAGCACCTCTTCTCTGTCACTGTCCTAAGAGGACACGGAATCTACCTTCCACGTAGTTTCTGCCTCAGAGTACACCCTGTACCAGAGATTCCCGATGGACATGTTGGAAGCGCTGGAAGTGGACTTTTTTTCCAGTTGCAGTTCTGTATTACTGTAGCTGAGACTGTTAGAAACTTTCAGCGATGGTTCCTTAGTCATCCCAGCTGGGGTTAGAGCCTTTTGAGGCATCATCAAGGACAGTCTGAAGGCATCCTTTCTCTGGGTCCCCCAGTCCCCAGGAACATCCATCTGTGGTACTACGCACCCATGGGGTCTGAAAGGGCGGTACTTTACCCTACTTCCGGAATTGAGATCTTGCAGACCTCTACAGGACCTAACCACCCTGCACATGACCAGCCTCCTGAGGGTGGCTCTGCTTAGGCACATGCCCTAGAATGAAAGTTCTTTACTTCGGCACGCACTATGATGTGCATTGCGGCACATCAGGCAACCATCAGCAGGTGTCTGTGGGTGCAGTTAGGTCTGATCCTAGCTGCCTTGCCTCTATTCTTAGCTGACTTGCCTCCTTGTGAGTTAGTTAGGTTCGTCATCTTCCTTTCTGCCAAGGGCCTGGAGCTGGTAGAGCACCAGTCAAGGGCATCTTATGATGCCAGTAAGATGGCCTCCAGACTGGTGGGAACCGCAGTCTGCACCAGGTGGATGGCATGGGTTCACCTTTCTAAGCTGGCGTCTTTGTTCCGGGGTAGGGTGCTTAACTCCCAGTTCCAAAAGGATAATTTTTTCTCCCAGTGAGTTGAGGCGAGAGCTGCAGGAGTGGCCTCCTGCTCCTGTGCCGCAGAAGATTCCACCTGTCTCTGACCCCGCCAGACTTGTAGGGAGTCCCTGCTGTCAGGTGATCTCCCCCACGCAGAGGGCTGAGAGTATTTTCTTACCTTTAGGGTGAGCCAGCTCCTCCCTAACATGAACGGAAGCTTGATACTCTGACCCATAAGTGGAAATCAGTGGTGAAGATGGATTCCAGGAAGACAATTATTGATCTTCCAGAATATCTTCACCCTTGATTCACATGCCTGTCCTGCATTCTCCGCTCAGTGAGAACCAGCACCTCTGGGCAGCTCACCCTGTGGTTGCTCTCAGCACCCCATATCATGGGTGGGCATCTTCTTCCTCATAGACCTCATGTAGAGGTTGTTTTGATTATGAAAAAAATATATAAGGGAGAGAGTCTTTAGTGGCCCTCTCACTAATCAAAAATCTAAAATGGTATTTTTGTGGGTGCTGAAAGCAGCCCCTTCCCTCCACTGTTTTCTTCTCCTCCTCCTCCTTGCCCGGGATAGAAACATAAAATTTGTTGGCAGAAAAGGACTGCTTGGCTCACCTAGTCTGCCTATTTGTTCCATGCCTGTTCTTTTTCAACTGACCCTAAATGGTCTAAGGCAACCCTGACCCCCCTTTCATTTCTCTGTATTCCTCTATGTCTGTCCCATGCATGTTTGGAACCCCCAGCTTTTTTGCCCCAACTCTATATGGTGGCAGGCAGTTCCAGGCATCTACCACGCCTGTTGAAATAGTATTTCCTCACGTCCCTCCTTCTAGCTTTGTTGCATAGCTTCTTATTCCGTTGTACTTCTTCATTTGAAGCAGGCTTCCCACCTGTATCCTGTTTACCCCATGAGGTACAGTATGTGTAGGCCTCTTATGTCCCCTCTCTATGGGTATATCCCTCTTAGTTGCTAAGTGTGCCATGTGTCATAGGCACTGTCCATTGTAACTCCACCGAGCAGCTGCTCTGTGTGTGTGTGGTGGGGGAGCGCACTGCACCTTTTTGGATCAATATACTAGCTTTAATGTAAGGTACCTCCCTGTGGTTGCAAGGAGTAGCAAGTCAAAAAGAAATAGAAAAATGGAAGCTGTTGGCAGAAAAGGACCTCCTGGCCCACTTAATCTTCCCTAGAGTCCCTACCTACTGTTCTACTGTAGACCCTAATTGATATCCTGGCCTTCTTCCTGCCCCGCCCTGTTACCAAGGTCACCTTATTATCCCATGAAGGCTTGAAATGGTAACAGGTTTCAACATGCATGAGATAGACACAGAGAGGCCTTGGTAACAGGGCGGCGGGGGTGGGGGGTGGTGAGGCTGGAGATCAGTTAGGTTCCTAATCCCTTCTCTTAGTAGCATGTAGACTTTTTTTGGTATACCCCTCATTTACCTTCTCTTTGTGCTTCTGGGCCATGGCCCAGTACCCTTGGGAGAATACCAGAGGAGATTAACACATATTGACTCCCTTGGACAGCCCAGTCCTGCAACTCCAAATGATCTTAAAGAGCAGGTGCTGAGTAAGGGTGCATGTCTTAAAGAATGAAGGTTTGGGGCTTTTAGATGCCTCTGCAATCATTCAGTTTGCTTTTATTTGTTTACTTTTCCACCTTTGTATTTGGCCAAGTGCTAGTGAAAAAAAAGAGTCCAACAGAGTCCCTGTGTGATGATGTCATAAAATCCTTACTAGCAAGGCTGCCAGTGTATTTCAGTGGGAAACTACAAATCTGTTTTCAGATTTTATGGAGAAATCTCTTCCTGCCATCAAAATATCATATATTTAATAGAAGTATGTGATTTTTGATAACATGTGGGGTCAGATATTCAAAATTTAGCCCTGGGGCAAAATTAGCGCTGCACGGTGTACCAAATTAGCCTGGAGCCATTTGCGTGCTATATTCAGAGGAATAGACTCGTGGCTAAAGCAGCTGACTATAGCGTGCAAATAAAGCCATGCTAACAGGGCTGGGAGTGCAGTGCAATAATAGCTCAGCAAAAAAGACAGCTGTGAATATAGCATCCGGTAAGTGGAAACCAAAACAGCAGCCCAGTGCACACAGACGTGGAGGAAGGTAAAGGTGAACTATGTGGCCAGTGTGTGTACTAGCAAAGAAGTGGATGCACTAAAGCTGTAAACACAGTGTAGGCCAAATACTGCAGAACTGTGTTATGGTTTTGATAGGTTTGCATGGCACAAATACATTTGCGCAGTGTTTACACAGGGCTGATACACTTGCCCAACGCTAGGACGTTTGCCCGGGATAAACATTTGCTGTATTCAAAAGTGATATGCAGATGAGCCTACTTAGGCAGTCGGTGGGCAAACATCAATATTATCATCTCATTATGGCTTGATTTGCATGTAGATTTTGTAGCGCTATTGCAGGGTCCCACAGCTCCACCTGTAGGTCAGTCTGCTGTAGTAACAAGGTGGCTGGTAGCGTGAGGGACACAGCAATGCCTATGGTGTGTAGGGTAGCAAAGACTGCTGCACTCCACACAGCAACAGGCCCATCTGGCCCAGAGCCCAGTGTATTTCAGTGAGAAACTAAATATATTTTTCTATCTTTTTCAAATGAAATTGATACTTATTTCATCAACAAACTTTGCCTTTTATAAGTTTGCACTACAGTGTTCCATCTGTATGATGTTACGTTTTTGAACACAGTAATTAGCTTCTCTTTACTTCTTTCCAAGTAAAATCTGGTTATGAAGAAAATATCACCTGCTGAATTATAACGGAAGATCACGTTGTCAAACATCACATATTTCTTTTAAATGTATAATATTTTGGTGGCAGGAAGTGTTATTTCTCCATAAAAATCTGAAAACAGATTTGTAGGTTCCCACTGAAATACACTGGCTGCCTTGCTAGTAAGGATTTTATGACATCATCACACAGGGACTCCATTGGACTCTCTTTTTCACTAGCACTTGGCAAAATACAAACACAAAGATAGAAAGGTAAGTAAATAAACAAATAAAAACAAACTGAATGATTGCAGAGGCATCTAAAGGCCCCAAACCTTCATTCTTTAAGATATGCACCCTTACTAAGCACCAGCTCTTTAAGCTCCAGTATTCTTCGATCTGTCATGAGGAACAGGTTTTACTCTCGGGTAGCATGGAGTTGCCCTTTTCAGGAGTCCTGGTGTCGTTTTTCAATTTTTTGGCACATTGTGCCATCTCATTTGCAGAAGGGATCCTTTCTTGGACTTCCCTCTCGCCTCTGCCAGAGCCACATGCTCAGGGCAGGTGCTGACTTTTCCCTTTGGCACTGCCCACCTCTTGCCTGGCTAGTGGTATGAGGCTTTGGCTCTTTTAGACCCAGCTACCCTTGGGCCACCTGGTAGGCCCCATTCTGTTGTTTCCTATATCCCTTTGGGCTAGAAAGTATCTAGCCCTCTCAATTATTTCTCTCTACATTGTTTCTCTCCTGGCGAACAGAACTGAGATGCGTGAAGGAGCCTGTGATGGTTATTGGCCGGCACACATGGCACCACCCAAAGTGCGCAAGTGCCGTCTGTAGCTGACGTCAGCTTCCTCCTGCAAAAAAACTTTGCTTCGACAACATTCTAGTGCCTCTGACCCCAGACCCACAAGTGTGAATCAATGGTGAAGATATTTTGGAAGACTGTTTGCTGTAAATACGTAATTTCCATTTGTTGTTGTTTGTTTGTCATATCACTGTTTGTAGTAACAGTGTTATGAAATCAGTAAACTCTGATTATTAAAAAAGTGTACATCAACCATTTCACTGTTAACGTGCACTGCTGCTTTAATGACACTCCATTACTGTTCCCAAAAGTCCCTTTCTGTTTTGAAACGCAGCAGCCATCGTGCAGTCCCAAATCCATGACTTCCCCTTATCCTGCAGGCTCTGAGACTGCCCAAGATCTGTGTCCTTATCTAAATATTTGATACTACGTTAAACACTAGTCTCTAGATGGACCTCTGACTCCAGTAATCTGTAAAGTCATGTCTGTTCAGCCTCCGTTATCTTAAAGCAGCTGTGCATGTTACAGTGAAATTGTTCTACCAGTAAGTTTTTATTCCGTTTTAGACTACCCAGTTTCTGCTGTCTTGTAAAACACCCTTTTCCTGTTTTTAGTGTATTTTAGCTTTTTGATTACACAGGTTCTTTAAAATATGGCTACTTTGAAACCGTCATCTGTATTCTGTGTTATCTTTAACCCCCTCCCCTCCCCACAAACCCATGTTTAACATCACTTTCCTTGTGATGGATTTGAACTAGCATGCAGCAGACATTGCTTCTTGAAGTTATGGGATAGTGGGTGTTCAGAACAAGCTAAGAATCCCAGTAAAATTCTGCAGATAGCCATATTTGAAAGAAATGGTACTTTAATTATCTCAAACTAAAAAAACTGAAGCAGACTCGGAATCTGGCATTAGGGTCTCTTACCAGACATGAGAATAGGGCAATATAAAAGTGAACGGGTGCAAAAGGTTTTGTAACATTCACTGCTGTTTTAGGTGGTAATTTTGAGAGGGAAAAAAAGCTGGCCATCCTGAATGAATGAGTCAGTTAATCAGTGAATAAAACTAGATCTTGCTCAGTGGCACTGATACCTAGGAGAGCTGGGTTGACATCTAGATCCTGGGACCAGCGAGAGAGTCAGGGACATTGTGGAAGTGGAGTGCACAGTCTCCTGAATGTGGGCACAGACTGCCCTATGAACATCTGCCCCCTATTGGCAAGCCACAGAGCAGCATTAGCATCAGTCTTGAATATAGCAGCTCGTTTGTCCTCCTAATGATAAGGTGTGGTGACTGTAGCTCCAACAAATGAGGGACTGGGAGGGATAAAAGAATATTTTGCCATAAAAAACGAGGTTTGTGCCATGTGTTCCTTTATCTTGAAGGGAATATTAATATTATAAGTCAGGCAGCATAGCCAGTGGCTAGAGTGCAGGTTTGGGAACCAGTCAGACCCTAGCATCACTGGCACCTGTTGCAGTTGTTGACTGTGTGTAAATGCCAAGAAAAGCCTCTAAATTGTGCCCTTTGCCACTAGTCATAGTGACTGTTCAGTCAACTGAATTTTTCAACTCGGTATGTAGAGGCTGCATTTCACACACTGACCTCTGTGTGTCACTGTGGGCAGTGACCAGCCTGCCCTGTACAGCTGTCCTTCTCCACCCAGGCGGTGTCCTCCGCAGCTCACCAAAAGTCCTTCTTTGTGTAGGCATCACTGTGCAGTTGTGCAGGAAGCACTGAGCAGCAGTGCACTGAGCCACTGTAATGAGAAATGGAGAAAGTGTAAATGTAAACTATGACAGAAACTCTGAACACGTCAGTGAGCAGCACTTCTTACTGCCGTGGGTAGCTGCAAAAAAAACATTACGGTCTCCTGTGCTGACTGAGTGCTCCACAGCTTCACCCAGTTGGATGGTGAGTGACTGGGCCTGAGTGTATTGCTTTGGATCTGGAAGCACTGGTCAGATTTTTTCCTAGCAAGCCAGTGTAGAACTCTGCCACAGTTGCTGTGTGGTCCTTGACTCCTTACTTGATTTTAGGTTAGACTTGGGTAGGTGAAATTCTTAGGAGAAGCAGTAGAAACTGCATTGCGGAGGACTTGGATTGAGGGAAAGAAAGAATGCAGCTTAGTGAAAAGTGGCACGACAAAACATTTTATATATTTATTTTTGTTTGAATCATCTTGGAAGTACCTTTGAGTCAGAGACTCATTTACAGAGGTTCCACGTCAATTAACATGAATCACAAAGAAGAAGAGGCAACTACAAACTGTACTATGGGAAAAACTAAATCGGATTTACAGTAAAGAGCCAAGGAGAGCAATCGGGTACAAAACACATTTACAATTCAAACTGTAAGCCAGACGGAAATAATTGGCTCTTTAGTTAACAGGTGCTAAGGGGCCAATTAATCATTGACCCTACAGTGAGAGGAGCGATGGGCAGCAATCTGAGAGGGGTGGGGAAGAGAGGGCTGGCATAGGGATAAGAGAGGGGTAAGAAAGGGTGGGGTGGGGTGGAAAATGGTGAGGGAGGACAGGGAGGAGGATAGAGGGAACATACTGAAATAGTCAAAGAGAAAGGAAATTCAAATGGAATGAATGAAAATGTCAAGGAAGCAAAGTGAAGTAGTAGTAGTCTAGAGTCGAAAATGGAACGTGACCAACTGCAACAAAACGGCAAAGGGGAGAGTGAGAGAAACCTGGAGGGTCAGGTCAGGCCTTAGAGCAGGACAAAGAAGAAACAATGAAAAAAACAGATGAGCACAGACATGAAAGACATAAACAGGCAGAGCAAGGGAAAAAGAACAGACGTGCAAGCAAAAACCAGATCACAAAGACAGGTAAAAAAAAAATGAGAGAAATCATAAAACGTTGCAGAAATAATCACCATTTGTTTACAGAGACTGTTACCAATCAAAACAAAATAGACACTTAGAAACTGAATTTGCTGGTAGAAAAAGGCCAGTCCTGTCTGCCCAATCCAGACAGATTTGTACAGTGCCCTTGTCTTTGGGGGCAGAGGGGCTGTACATACCAGATGCTGTTTTGGGGTGAAGTGTACATGCCACATGCCTTGTGGGGGCACACACACATGGCTTTGCAGGTATGCTAGCAGCTACCCAGCAACATCATTTTCATTACAGAGCTGACTAGTTGAAAAAGTCAATCAGATGTTGTATCAGTCGATAATTTACACTCCAACTCTGGGAAATACACCGAGGCTCAAATCCCACCAGAGACATTTATTTTTTTATTAATTTGAAATTTGGCGGGAAGGACACACGGAGCCAAGATATGTTTCTGGGTGTGTCCCAGCAGTAGGGTTACCAAGTAGAGGTATGCATAGAGGAACCATAATCTTGTTTACAGATATGCCCAGCTCATTCGCTATGTGACCCTGAGCAACTCACATAACCTCTTAGTTCTTCAGTCCACCCAGCAGTAAAAGTGGATAACAAAAATAGAGCCGCATTTAAGCTGAGCTGTTCTGACCAAATAGATTGTGTGTGTTTCTGTCTGCGTGTGTGCATGCACAGAGCCGCATTGTGAGCTGAGCTAGTCTGAGAAAATAGATTGAAAAATAAAATGGCCACAACATGTGCAAGTGTACGTGCACACGCCTTCCCCCAGCACTGTTTTCTTACCCCAGGAATCCACTAATATTCTTAACTTCTGCAGTGTCCCTTTAAGACAACACTGCCCCGGAGAGAATGGAATTATATGCAAATGATGGAACATTTGCCTAGTGCCATTTTTTCAGAAGCTGGCCAGCTAAATGCCAGTGTTTTTTCTCTCCGCCTGCAAGTCAAGACGCCCTGGAGTTTCCTCTCTCTCTCTCTCTCTCTCACAGTCGTTCCTGACATGTTATTTTCATCAGTATTTTTTTTATTTCTTTCAGTTGCTGCCAAGTTTATTGTTTTTAGTTTTAAATTACCTTATTTTAGTGTACTTTAGTTAATTTCTCGGTTCCTTTCGGTTCATCTAAACCGGGGAGGAACCGAGGGTTGTTTATTTTTAAACTGGAACCTTTATTACTGTTCCGTTTGGGTAACTTTTAGTGTAAAACTTTATATTTTTAGTAAAGTTCATTGGTTTCTTTTTCCCGGTTCCCAAACTGACTGCAACTGAGAGGTTTTAACTTTTTCTCAGTTCCTGAACCTGCAACTTTACTGTTGAAATTAACAGTTTGCGGTTCCTGTTTTCTTATGCTCTTTTAAAATGTCAAGAAAGCGTAAGAGGAAAACAGGACCCCCAGGGTTGAAGAATTGTATAAAATGTGCAGAAGTGTTTGCCAAGGCAGATAAACATGGTCTATGTGTCGTCTGCCTTGGGCAACAACACCTCACTACTGATTGTGATATCTGCAAGTCTTTTTCCCCCCAAGGACACTTGAAAAACATTGGGAAACGCTGCAAAAAAACTTGACAAGGGTGTCACGGGCTCTGACCAGTCCATTCCCTTAAAACTGTGACTGAGGCCGGCCCGGTGGCGCTGAGAGTTGAGTCACTGGATGTCATACCTTGTGCTACGCTGGCAAAGCCTGGAGTTGGGAAACGCTCGGGTTGGCGGGGGGAAGTGGGTGAGCATCCAGTGTGTTACTGCCTGTGGAGCACGGGCAGTAGGCGATGACGACTCCTTACAAGGGAGCCGGGAGTGGGGAGGGCCCTGCAGATACTTGACGGTGGCGTGCCTAAGCACATCGTTCGTCTGGATGTAAGTCCTCTGCATTGGTGCCCTCAGAGGGTAGGGACCGGGAGAAAAACCAAAAGCAAAAAATTTCCCGGTCTTATGCAGAATGATGCCAGGTCCACGCTACGTCGCAGTGGCCTGGCCGAAAAGACCAGAGGATAGAATTCCTCTGGGCAGAGACCAGGAGGAAGTAAAAAAATAAAATAAGAAAAACTGTGGCTGAAACTGCCAAAGCCTGTCATACCCCCATAATACGGGTGAAGTCTCTGGCAAAAGAGGCATTAGATCGGCTGACTCCCCGGTGCATGCCAAAAGATTAAATAAGACAAAGCACACTGAGACCCCTGCTGGAAAGCAACAAGGGACCCCTCAAGTGCCTGCTTGTACACCTTCACCTGCTGATATTTCACAGGCTTTAAAAGTGATCCAGGTTCTGCATGGCTTGATATCCCTTAGTCACCTGTTCAAGCCCTGGCAGGGCAAGCGTCTGCCTCTGTTCCACCTCCACTCCTAGAACAAATGAAGTAGGAGGAACAAGAATAGATTGAGGCAGAAGAGGGAATTGAACCTGAAGTCTCTCCTGAACAGGAGTTTGGTTCACCCCTCAGACCTTCTGAGGATTATTCCTCACATTTCATTTGTGAGGAAAATGGTTGAAACCTTGGATCACGTCATTACTGAGGAGGTGCAAGATGAGGAAGAAGCTGAATATATGCAGTTAATGGGGCTGACACCCACTGAAAAATGTTTGCTTCCTTTGTATACATTTTTTAAGAAGGACATTATGGCCATATTACAAGCACCCAATACTGTTCCTCCTATAGACAAAAAGTGTGACAAAAAGCACCTGCTTGACAGGACGGGTGCTGAGTTTCTTTTCACTCACCCCGATCACCAGGGTATTGTTCAGCAGGCAGCACATGAAAGGGCTAAGGTGCCTCTGGCCTCACACCCACCTGAGAAGAATTTAAAAAAAAATTGATACCGTGGCAAAAAAGGGCTACCTGTTTGCTTCATTAGCAATCAGATAAGTCAGTCACCAGGCCTATGTAGCCCAGTGCCAAAAGACTCTGTGGCAGTCAGTACTGGACACTTTAGAAAGGAATCCTTCTAGCACAGCTCCAGACCTGGTTGAAACTGCTGCTGATATCAGAGATACTGCTGCTGGATGGCTGGCTGGTACGATAGCCCTCAGGAGGTTTGCTTGGCTCGGGGCAACTAACCTGATGCAGGACACCCAGGCTAAGGCCATGGATTTCCGTGTGGAAAACAACTCACTATTTGGTGAGCAAACCGAAGCCTACCTAAAAGAAAAGTTAATGAATATAAAGCCGCCTTTAGAAGCATAACTAAGCAGAAACCCTTCCCTTTTCCTAAGCCTCATGGAAGGGGAGGTAAGGGTAGGGCCTCATACAGCAGGCCTTTTTATCATGCCCAGGCTGTATCACAGCAGCTGCAGTACCATCCCTACAGGGGTAGAGGTAGAAAGGGTTCCAGGTGTGGTTCCTAGGCTGAACAGGCCCAGCCACAACCAGAGCAAAACCCCTGATTTGATTTCTCAGACCCTCCCAAGTACCTGTAGGTGGTAGTGGAACCAACTACTTGACACCAGGTTAACTTGGGTTCAAAATGGTCATATTGGCATTAATTTTACCAACATTAAAACAGTTTGCAGCTCTACCATTCGGCTTAACCTCCACTCCAAGGGCATTCACAAAGTGCCCAGTGGCATACCTGAGAAGGCAGGGTGCCACAGTGTTCCTCCTAACAATCTCTCTGTACCACCTCCCCACCTTTTTGGTCAGTAGTGATGGCTCACCAAAGTAAACTAAGTGTATCAGTTTTCCCTACCTGGATGACTAATTAGTCATGGGAAGGTTTTTCCTCTGGCAGGTGAGGGATCACTTGCAAGTGACACTGGACTTTTACAGTCCCTGGAATTCCTGATGTAAAAAAAAAAAAGTCAGTCATCCCACTGTAGTTCATAGATAAACTGAATACCATTGTGGGAAAAGCTTACCTATCTCAGGAAAGACTAATCATCTCTTTGCAGCTGGCATCATAAAACAGCAACACAGTTGCTACAACTCCTGTGAACAGGTACAGTCCTGGGTCCCAGGTTTCAGATGAGGGACATGCAGTTCCTGAGCCAATGGTGCTAGGGAAGAGACCCACTGTCAGAGCCAATCCCAGTAACAAAAAGAGTTACTGTAGACACTTTAATGGTGGACAGAAGGAGACAGCTTCAGAAATAAGTTGTTCCCTTCTAGTAGGGGTCTTCACCTGTGATTCTTACCACAAATGCACATTTGTTGGGTGGGTTGCCCTTCTAGGAGAGCATACAAGTCAGAACAGCTGTACTACATCAACAAATAGGGAAGGACAAGATCTGCTCCTTGGTGCATAGAGGCAATCATATGGAGTCTGACGTACTCTCCCAGTGCCTATCTACAAGCTACCCATCTGCCAGGCAAAGACAGTACCTGGCAGATGCTCTGAACAGGATAAATTAGACTCATCACGAGTGGTTCCTGAACAAACAAGTGTGGGTTGTACTGTTCAGAGGATGGGTCATCCCAGACATACATCTCCTTGCATCCCATCAGAATCACCACCTCCCTCAGTACTGCTGTAGACCACCAGACAGGGGCACAATATCCCCGAATTCTCTGGTTTGGGATGTGTTAGGGAGGTGTTTGTATGCCTTCCCTCCTTTTCCTCTGTTATGCAGGGTGTTCATCGAACTTAGACCTCTGCTAGCAGCAGTGAGCCTACTAGTACCTGACTGGACCAGAGAGCCATGTCATTCACTGCTGCTCTCCACGCCTGTGGCCAAGCCAGTACACCTCCCTCAGAGTCACAGCTTGCTGACCTCCTACCAGGGGAGGACCATAAACTCCAATCTCAGGCTCTTCAGGTTCGGGGTTTGACCCTTGAGAACTCACAGTATGCAGGTCTGCATCTCTTAGAAAACTACTGGAGGTTTGAAAGCATTGGTACAGAAAACCTACTACTAAGAAAACCTGTGCTGTAAAGGGGAACAGGTTCTCAGTTTATTGTTTTTGCAGGGGTACGGCACCAGCACAGGCAGGTATCCTAGCCTGTGGGATTATCTAACACATCGACACTCACTGAGTTTACAGCATTTGACCCTGTAGTACATTGACTTCAGTGTCTGTTTACATCTCTGCTGGAAGGGCAGCCTTCTTGGCATCCAATCCAATCTCCTCACAGTCCTTTAAATGTTTGTCCCACCTGTATTCCCCTCACGGGGAACCAATGCCAGCTTGGGACCCAAACATCTGCTTTGTTCATCTCATGTTTTTCCCCCTTTCTTCAAACCCATGATCTCACCAGACCCCAGGTGTATTATTTAGGAAGCAGTTTTTCTGTTGTTCATCACTTCTGCCTGAAGGAGCAGTGAGTTGCAGACCTTGTTCAGGTGAAAGGATTATATCTTCTGTTATTTAGACAAGGTATCAGTGAGAACAGATGGGAAGTTCCTACCCAGGTTCGTATCAGGCTCCCACCTGAACCAGTCTGTAACTTTGCAAGCCTTGTCACTGAGCATTTCTGCTCAGAAGAACACATACCGTACTGTCTGGAGGTAAAAGAATCCTGAATTACCACATAATTCATACCAAAGATCACAGCCAGGACAGGTGACCGCAATTCCTGACCTAGGGTGATGTGGGCATAAGAAATCCAGCTTCCAAAAGAACTAACTCTTGTGGGATAGTTCAGTGTACCCAGTTCTTGCAATTCCAAAGGGGGAAAGGAGCCCCTTCAGGGCTCAGGGACCATCACACATGGGGGTACAGCTGCCACTGTAGCAGCTGCCAGGGAGGTGCCCCTGTTGGAAATATGTAAAGCATTTTTTCTCTGAAATCGGTGTACACCTTTACAAGGCATTTCATCCTGGACACTTGTCCAGAGGTGATGCCAGGTTTGGCACAGCAGTTCTGCAGAGTCTCTTTCCTAAGTAGGTTCTGTGCCCACCTCCAAAGGTACTGCTTCGTAGTCTACAGAAGTTAAGAATATTAGTGGATTCTCGTGGTAAGAAAAAATAATTACTTACTGTAGTAATCTTCTTTCTTCCTGGGGATCCACTAATATTCATAACTTTCCCACCCTCGCCTCCCCTTCTAGAACCAGAGACCTCTACATCATTGACTGATTAACCAGCTGTAGGGGTGCCAGTTATTGACATGTTTTCTTTATCTATTTTAGCCCTGTTGGACCTTGTTCCCCCTTCTCAGGTGATTCTGACATTGAAGGGGGGGGTTAATATTGTAGTAGTTGCCCCATTGTTTTTTTTTTCATTGGTGTTAAAAGGGCACTGTCAGTTTTGCCCTTCATTGTACTGAAAATTTATATTGGTGTGCCTCTAGGCACATACTTGTAAAATAGCATTTAAGGAATTGCACTATGTATCATTAAAAAAAAAAAAATTACCTGATCTTCCTGGACATAAGTCTCCACCACTCATTCACACTAGTGGGATTGGCGCCGGAGGCACTAAGACCCATCGGGAGCAAACTTTTGCTGGAGGGTCGTAGCAGGCAGGCGCCCGGCGAGACCACGGCGCGCCGCGACCTTGGCTGACTCAGTAATGACCATCTGGGCGACCTCCAACCGCCTCAGTTCCTTTTTCCCGCCGAGTGCGCTTCAGTGACGACAAGCCGTCATTTGAAAAATGGGAGTCAAACTTCAAACTAGCGATAGTTTTCAGTTTGTTTTTGTAACATTATCACGATAGTAGTATCGCTTAGTTTTATTCTATTTTTCGTAAAATTTTTCTAATATTTAAATTTAACTTACTTGAAGAAGTCTCGGCCTACTGGACGAGTCGACCATGAGCAGGTCAGGTGGCGGTAGGGAGACTTCGTGTAAAAGCTATTCAGTCAGCGGGCTGGAGTCGGTCAGCCTCCTTCTCCTCAGCGGGGTTCCGACTACGGTCAGTCCGATGCCGGGGATGGTCCCCGCCGGCATAAAATAAAGCGGTCGCATTCTCGGCGCGTTCGGCCTCGAGCTCTTCTTCCGCCCAGAGGTCAAAAAAGAGAAGGCATCACTCGAGGTCGCCCTCTGGTATGTCTGCGCGTCGACGGTCGGTTATCGTTGCTAGTTGCCGGTCTCCTTCTTCGGAGTCGCCAGCTTCCGATAATCGTCGTCCTCGACATCGGAGCCCCTCCCCGCCTATAGGTAGGGCTCCAGATGAGCAGTTTCATCAGTGGGCCGCTCTTATGGAGCGATGGGCTCGGAGGTTGGTTCTTCTGCCTGGCTCGGTTACCTCGGAGCCCTCGGGCTCCTCGGCGATCAGGTAGAGGTTGAACCTTCCCTGATGTGTGGCCTTCTTCGGTGCTAGCGACTCCGTGCTTAAGTGTTCCCCTCACATGGCTGCGGCGCAGGGGCCTCACCGATGCCCTTATCTCCTGGTATTTTTCCTTCTCTTGTTTTCCAGGTTCCGGGGCTTTCCGGCGCGCTTCTGCAGGTCTGTGGCCGTGTCGGCGCCGTTTTAAGACCGCCCGAGCTGCAGCGCCGTTAGCGGCGCCAGCGTGGTCTCTGGCGCCGTTGGTAGGCGCCAGCGTTATCTCGCAGCGCCCGCCGCGTAGTGCCGTTAGATCAAGTAGGCGCCGTTCGCGGCGTCGTCCTGCGATGCCGTTCAGCGTCGTCCAGCGGCGCCGTTAGGCGTCGTCCGTGGCGCCCGTTGGCAGCACCGTCTTGGCGTGTCGTCCTTAGCGCCGCGGCGTTTGCGAGCAGCGTGCCTCTTCGACGCCCGTCGCCTCCTACGATGCCGTCTTCAGCCCGTTTGCCGTCTCGGCGCCCGGCAGCCCCAAGGGACTCTCCTTGTTTTCTGCCATTTCCTCCTCTCTAATTTTCACTCCTTTCCTGTCCAAACAGTCCTTTCTGGACCATCAGGAGATGATGTTGAGCCTGACCCAGACCTTGAGTTGGGTGATGAAGTGGAGGAAACAGGATCTTTCTTTGCTACAGAGCCTGTGGTGAGGACCTGTCCTTTAAGTCTCTGTTGAAGAACCTGGGATCCACTCTTTCTCTCAGACTACAGACATCGATCCTGGGAAGATATTAAGACTCCAGTATCTTCATAGCTGGAGATCCCTGGTTTGACTCCTCCGATTCAGCCTTCCTTGAGGCGCTGTCTCAAATGGTATGGAATAACCCTGCTCTTATTCCCTCAGTGGCTAAATCCATTGATAAAGTATTCAGCTCCCAAGGATCGTCCCATTTTGGCATCCCAAACGCTGCGGATCCTATTGTAGTCCTGGCGAGAATGACAAGGTCGTTCTTCCTCAAACTACTACAGCTCGACCTATTAACAAAGAGTCTCGTAAGATTGATACATTAGGTAAAGAGTCTTTGCTGCCCTCCACTCTAAGTATCGTATTGCCAGTTATCAAGGCTATTTTCTCCAGTATGAGTATATCCTGTGGCACTCTATGAAAAGAATGGTTGAAGCTCTTCAGATTCGGTTCAAGTCAGAGCTTCTTCTGACCGTTTATTAGAGGTATTGAGTCCAATAACCAACAGGTCAAAGCCGCCATGGATGCTTTCGACACTGCTTCCAAACTCAGCAACCGAGGATTTGTACTGGCGCCATTCCTGGCTGCGTACTTCTGGCTTCACGAATGATGCTCAGCAGCAGGTGATGGCGCTGCCTGATGGCTCCTTTCTTTTTGGCCCTCAGGTGGAGCAAGCCTTGAGGCCACTCAGAAGACTAGATCGGCCATTAAGTTGGCCAGACCTCCGCCTGCCCCTCTCGGGGCATGTGAACAGAGCGTCAGTTTCATAGTCGTCAGTCCTTTCGAGGCAGAGGCAGAAGCTTCCATAAAGCCAACCTGCCCAACCTCAAAAGAAAACGCCAGCAAAGCGCGGGACCTAAAAGCTCCCAGCGCTACCTTATAGTCGTTGGCCCAAGTTCCATCCACTCTGCCCGGTGGAACTTTCTCCTCCAGTGGGAGGTCGTCTGATGTACTTCTACAACCAGTGGAAGTCCATAACCTCAGACAAATGGGTTCTTCGGATAATTCAGAGGTTACTCTCTCAATTTCTTGGAACCCCCAGTGTCCTCCCATCGACAACCCAGGTTGTCGGCCTCTCAGTCAGATCTCCTCACCGCGGAGATCCAGGGCCTTCTGAACAACAGGGCAATAGAACTGGTGCACGCATCTGCGAAACACAGGGTTCTCTCCCATTACTTTCTGGTTCAAAGAAATCTGGGATCGCCCCATTCTAGACCTCAGAAAGTTAAACAAATTCCTCCCAGGGAGAAATTCAAGATGATTTCCCTAGGTACCCTGTTACCCTTGCTGCATCAACACGACTGGCTGGCCTCTGGATATGCAGGATGCTACCAGCCTATCCTGTCCACCCGACCCACATAAATTCCTCAGGTTTGTAGCTTTGGGTCAGCATTATCAGTTCAAGTCCTGCCCTTTGGGCTATCCTCGGCGCCCATGATTTTTACAAAGTGTTGTGCAGTTCTCATGGCGCATCTCAGAAAGTCGGACTCCAGTGTTTCCCTACCTGGACGATTGGCTTCTAGCAAGCCCTTCCGGCCAAGGGACTTTGGAAGCCGTGCAAACGACTTCTCGTCTTCTCACGTCCATGGGAGTTCTGCTGAATTTGAAAAAATCTCAACTGCAACCCTCCCAGAGGCTCCTTTTCATAGGGACGCTTCTAGACACCTCTTCAGCGAAGGCTTTCCTTCCAGAGGACAGAAGACTCGACATCCTTCGTATGGCCCGTTACATCAGGGAGAACCAATCGGTTACAACTCTCTCGATGCAACGCATGTTGGGTCTCATGGCGTCCTCGGTCTTCACTGTCCCTCTGGCCCGACTGCACATGAGAACCACCCAGTGGATGCTCTCCACTCAGTGGTCCCGACCTCTCACCCCCAGTCTTATCCCATCAAGGTGGCGGGGCCTTGAAGGTCTCTCACCTGGTGGTCTCAAGAGAGCAATCTCCTGGAAGGATTCCCTTTGCTCCCGGATCATCAGATCTCCATCACCACAGATGCATCGCTAATGGGATGGGAGCTCACTGTCTCCCCTCCACACTCAAGGTGTATGGACTCAGTTGAAACTCATCTCCACATAAATGTCCTGGAGATGAGGCGGTCCTCTATGCAATCCGAGCTCTGAAGGATGTCCTTGTCACAAGAACATTCTCCTTCAAGCGGACAACAAAGCAGTGATGTATTACATCAACAAGCAAGCGGTGCTCATTCTTATCCCTTTGCAGGAAGCAATGAGGTGTGGGAGTGGTGCTTGGAGCACAAGTCTCTGATTCAAAGCGGTTTATCTGCCAGGTATACAAAGCGACCTAGCAGATCACCTCAGCAGAGACGGAGGCAGACCCTCGCAGTGGTCTCTCGATCCAGCCGAGCTCGGTCCCTGTTCAAAAGTGGGGACTCCAGACCTGGACCTTTTGCATCCCCACTCAACGCAAAACTGCCTCTCTTCTGCTCCAGAAATCCAGGGCCTGGCATTTTCTGTCAGGATGCGTTCAGGCTCGGTGGACAAAGCGCTTTCTTCGCTTTCCACCACTTCCTCTAATCCAGAGAGTACTCCTCAAGTTCGAGTCTCAGGGGACCAAGATGATTCTCATTGCTCCTTCCTGGCCTCGGCAACTATGGTTTCCTCTACTCAACGGTATGTTGGCAGCCTCTCGAGACCACTTCCTTTGCAAATCAGTCTTCTGACTCAGGGTTCGTGGTCCATCCCAACCTGAAATCACTTCACCTTCATGCTTGGCTCCTGGAGATAGAAGTGAATCGGTTCAACGTCTCGTAGAGTCTCGACATCCTTCTGGCTGCGGGAAGCCAGCCACCCAGCGTCACGCTTCCAAATGGAAAGCGTTTTTCTCTCTGGTGTCTAAAATCCTCTTGGAATCCCTTTTCCTGTCCTCCTGGCAAGGTTCTGGAGTATCTTTTGGACCTATCAAACTTAGGTCTTCAATACTCACAGTTAAAAGTTCACCTTAATTGCATCTCAGCGTTCCATGAGCGGTTTCTTCCTTAACTCTGGCTCAGTTACCTATGGTGAAGAGATTTCTTAAGGGATTCTCCATACCAGACCCCCTGTTAAGCGTCCAGTTGCAGCCTGGGATATTAACCTGGTGCTGGACATGCTCACTCGGAAGCCTTTCGAACCCTTAGCTACCTGTGAGCTAAAATTTCTTACCTGGAAGACTGCCTTCCTGGTGGCCATTACCTCAGCCCGCAGGGTCTCTGAGATACATGCCCTGGTTACGGACCCTCCGTATACTGTATTCCATAAGGACAAGGTAGTTCTCCGTACTCATCCTAAATTTCTTCCCAAGGTTGTGTCAGAATTCCATCTGAACCAACCTCTGGTACTCCCGCTACTTAGCTAATTTCCAAAATGAAGGGGAGCAGCTCTTCATTCCTTGGATGTTAAGAGACCTTCGCAGTTCTATTTGAGATAGAACCAAGGATGTTCATAAGACTCAGCAACTGTTCGTTTCTTTCAGCGACACCGGCTGGGTCAACCTGTCGCTATTAGATGTATCTCTTCATGGTTAGTGGCATGCCTTCGTCATTGCTATTCCATGGCTCAAGTTAAATTAGAAGGTAGAGTGTGCGCTCACTCTACTAGGGCGGTGTGACATCCCTAGGCGGAAATTCGCAATGTTCCAATTGCAGATATATGCACACGCTACCTGGAGCTCAGTGCATACTGTTAACACTATGCACTGGATGTTCATGCCAGGCGGCATTCCGCATTCGGCAGAACTATCCTTAATGGGCTTCTATCTTAGACGCGTGAGCTCTGGCTTTCCTGCCGCCCTTTTGGGGGATTATCAGCTTGGTACTCTCCCACTAGTGTGAATGAGTGGTGGAGACTTATGTCCAGGAAGATAGGAAAATTACGTACCTACCGTAATTCTTGATCTTCTTGGACGAGTCTCCACCACTCATTCACACGCCCACCCTCCATCCCCCGAGCTCACCGCTGTATTGGTCTTCACTCCCTCAAATCTTTAGGCCGTGAGGACTTCTTTGCTGACCCTTCTTACACGGGTCATACGGACTATCTTATGTCCGTTTTTTTAATGTTGGGTTTACCCTTTTCGTTAGTTGTGCTGCACCTCCTTAGTAAAAAGGTACTGAAAGCGGTTGGAGGTGGAAATCGCGAGATGGTCATTACCGCTCGAGCTGCTGCTCGGGCGCCGTGTCTCATGGCGCCGTCTCTCGCCGACCCTCCAGCAAAGTTTGCTCGATGGGTCTTAGTGCTCCGGCGCCAATCCCACTAGTGTGAATGAGTGGTGGAGACTCGTCCAAGAAGATCAAGAATTACGGTAGTGCGTAATTTTCCTTTTCTCAGTATTTTCATAATTTCATTTGATCGGTCCGCACCTAAATCACCCACCACTGGAAGCACATTCACATTGGGGAATGTCGTCCTTCAGGCCTTGTCCTGAGTGTCCCTTTTGACATGCCCGTTGCAAAAAGCTGTAAATCAAGTAGACTTTAGTATGCTGAAGCGTCCCTTGCATCTTTAATAAAAAAAGAGCAGTAGTAGTACTGAAAACTACATTTTAACACTGGTGTCGAAATCCCGTGCCCGTGCTGATCTCTGTTGATGTCTTCAGTGTCCTTCTTGTACTGCAGTGACTAGAACTGGACACAGTACTCCAGGTATTCTCTAACCAAGGCCTTGTCCAGGAAGAGCATCTCCCTTGACCTACTCCTTACCTCTCACACACACCCCGTCCCCCCTTAAATCCAAGCATAGCGTTTGCTGTCTTAACTGTGCCTGTCTGGCTTCAGCTTACTGTCCACAGTTACCCCCAGATCCTTTTCCTTGTTTGGCTGTAGGGTATACTTATGGAACTTAATTTTCAGTACCAGCAAGATGTTTTATACCATAGGAGCTGGTCTTACGTAAGGCACAGATATCGACAATACATGATCAAAAGTCACTTAAGAAGCTGACCAAACATTTTGACCTTCATGTGGAACACTGCGGTAGGCCTGGGGTCTTGGACAAAATTCACTCATTCACCAGTAAGGATGTCATGGTTTCATGCAGCCCGTTCTTCACCTGCCTTTGTGCCGTTTCATTTCTCTGTGAGCCTCACGGCAGCAGCAGTGTCTCTCCTCCCTCTCCTGGCATGTCAGGTACTTCCAGTACAGTCTGTATGAAAGGGGATCATGTGGTCTTGAGATTAGAGCATCAGCTCATGAACCAAGAGATCAGAGGTTTAAACCCCACCAGAGTCAAATAGCTCACTGTGAGACTTTGGCCAACCCCCTTAGGCCTCAAAGTGCCTCTAATTTAGAAAAGCATTTTCTGACTGGTCACAATGTGTAGAGATTACTGATGTAGCTGGTGGTTTGATTCAGGATCCTTTTTGAGTTCATTGTGGTGCGCAGGTGCAGACAAACTCATTGACATGAGAGGTGCTATACAGGGGTGTGAGGGGGTGTACCCAATGGAGAGCTCAGTTCCAAGTGGCAGGCAAATGGGTAGGCTGGCTGGCGATGACTCATTTTCTGGTTTTGGGGGTGGAGTTGGCCAACTTTTCAAAGGACAGAGCTGCATCAATACTGGCGCGGCTTGGTCCTTTGATGTGTAAAGCCCTGCATTACGTTGACTTCCTGGTTGTACATTCACATTGCCGTGGCGCTTAGTGTGAACGCGCTGAGCCTGCCCACTGCTGCTGTCCAGGTGGCGCTCCTACCCGACAATCATGCATTTCCATGACAATCCATATGACGTCATAGCCCAGCTGATGGGGAAAGCACTTACGAGTTGTCAGGGAGGTTTGGCATGAACCGTTCAGGATGGCGAGTAACACAGAGCTAAAGAGTAAAGTTACATCCTCTACTTTCAAAATGCATGGGTTTATACTCAGAGTGTAAGTAACACTGTCTGTATGACATATTTCAAAAAAATTACCATTTGCTAGAAATGTTAAAATTATATTACAGCCGGGTGATGTCTGATAGTAGTCACATATGCAGCTGGAGAAATTGTACAGCGTTTCCTGTTAGCATGCATGATACAGTTCCTTCTAACGTAACTGTCATATGTACTTTATTTCGGGGACCATGTTTTAGAGTCCTTCATACATGTTTACATCTTGTTCTGGATGTATGTGCTTGCATTGCTTGGGCTTACGTGTGTTGGATGGGAGCAGCAACCTCCTACCTGAAAAGGGATTAAGTGTTTATGCAGTCAGAGTCCACATGCTGCGTTGCTTTCCTGGAGCCGGCAGTTATCCAGGAAACTTATTACCTTTCACATGAAGCATACAAACGCTGCCCTCTCCAGGTCTCTGCAAGGAAACCAGGTTTGAGAGTTAGCGTTATAAAGTGATGATGTCATCATGTTCGTCTAGAGATATTTAGGGCATACCTGCTTGTGAGATGTAAAGGAAATTAATGCAACTTAGCGTTTCACTGTGCTTGGGTTGCTAAGCTATTGAGTTTTGGTGAAAACCGGAATGTGAAATAGGTGCTTTTGTGTGGAATGCCACATGAATACCAGAACAGATGCTCCAACCCCAGGCATGACTGCCCGACCCACTTGTATACATCCTGACCCCCCTGTATAGATATCATGACCACATGCATGGCTTGACCTGCTGGAACACCCTCTTCTTACCTTTACCTTTTTGTTTTATTACCAGGAGAGAGACACTAAGCTGAAAGCTTGTTTACAAGTGTAACGTGAGAGCACAAGGAAGTTAAGAGACTTGCTCAGGGTCACACAATATGCAAGTGGGGCTGTGGGATTCAAACCCAGGTCTCCAGGTTTGCAACTCAGAGACTTAAACCACTGCGCTATACTCCCTCTCTTTGACCCGCTTGATTGGATGCTGCCCTGCTTGACACCAGGCATGGACCGACCAGCCAGAAGGGACACCCTGACACCAGGCATGGACTGACAAGTCAGAAGGGACACCCTGACACTAGGCATGGTTTGACCGGTAGAAGGGACACCCTGACACCAGGCATGGTCCAACTGGCCAGAAGGAACACCCTGACACCAGGCATGGTCTGACAGGCCAGAATGGGTACTTTGACACCAGGCGTGGTCTGACTGGCCAGAACGGGCACCATGACACCAGGCTTGGTCCAACCTGCCAAAACGGGCACCCTGACACCAGTCATGGCCAGAACGGGCACCCTGACACTAGGCATGGCCCTTACCCAGAGAATGGATGACCTGACCTGCCGCATCATATTCCCTGACCCCTGAACTTCCGAAATGGACTCACAGCCCAACAGAATGGACATCGATCCACCAGCATTTGTTTTCACCTTTATCTTATCTGCTGGTTTTCAGTTTTATCTTTTTGTAACCCCTTGTTACCCGGGGTTACTAGAATCCCAGTAAGACCTAGTGGTAGGCAGGGAAGGCAGCTTATGAAACTCCAGTTAAATGGGTTTCACACTGTCTCACTCTGTTCTCAGTCTCAGCTGAGACTGAGTGATGACATCACCAATAGAACTGTCGCAGCTGCATAAGCCACAATGGAATCTGCAGCAGATGGCGTTAGATGGAATGTTGGGAGTTTTCAAAGCGAGTCTCCTGTTTGCTTTCAAACAAGAAGGAGCAGTTCCAGTTTTGCCTTCAAGTGGTGGAGACCACTGTTCAGGTCTCAGTGCCTCTCCTTCCGTGTGTGGGGGGGGGGATGTAAAGATCCCCATGTAGATTCCAGGGGCAATCCCCTTAATTCTGCAAGGAGAAGGAAAAAGCTGCCTATTCAGTTCAGCCTTAGTTTGGAGCGTTGGAAGAGTTGTGGTTCGCCTGTGGGGCACCTGCAACAAAAGGGTGAGTGTTTTGCTCTAACATGAGAGGGCAAACAATGTGTTTCTTCAGCCTGGGATATGTGAAGAAATCTAGGAATTGAACTACTATTTGGGAAGCCTATAGGACTAGGTCAAACAAATGGAGTAGTGTCAAAAGCTAGAGTGCTGTGTGAATTCAAGTAATATTGTAGAGGGTATGCAACAGTTCATCTACCATTTAATCTACATTCAGAAGTTTCAGTTTTTCCAGAGAAATGGCCGGGTATGGGCTGTGGGAGCTGGAGGTGGGAACACCCCCCATCTTTAGTAACCAGGTCCACCTCTACGGATTTCTGCTGTGATTGCTACTTGCCTCATGCGCTTGGCCAGTGATGAGGGAAGTACCCAGACATGGGTTGCAAATGGGAAAATATCTCTAGGAGTCGCAGACTTTAAGTGGTGTGGGGAGCCACAACAAGGGTAACGAAGAATTCTCTTTGTGAGATGGGAGTCAGAAGAAGTAAGAAGGAAATCTCTCTAGGAGTCGCAAACTCTAGGTGGTGTGGGGAGCCACAACAAGAAAATGGGTTCATTCTTCCAATGGACTGCCGATCAAGTGGCCGGCAGGGGAGCCGGGCCAGTCGGGCTGTGTACCCAAAACGTGTGCAAGTCCGGGCTGTGTTCCTGGTGGGTCCAGAGCCTGAAAACAATATAATTGGTTCATTCTTCAAGTGGACCACCTTGTAGTCTCTAATCTACATTACCAGTAAATGTAGTCCCATGGGGGTCCATCTATGCTTTGTTGTGTTCAGCTAGTTGTGAATAAAAGCCACACTGTAAAATCCCATTCCTGGTCCTGGACATTACAGTTATTGCTTCCTGTGTTCAAATTTACTTGGACGCCCCTGTGCAGAGTAGCAAACCTAGGTCCCCTGTGCGGTAACCTCCATCTTCCCGAACCCAGGTCCCCACCAGGTATTGCTGCCAGTGCCAACAGCATGCCACCTGTTGTTTTGGCAAAAAGGCAGGGGTGAGGAGTTACAAAAATGGAGGCACCGCTTTGGATTTGTTCGGGAAGGAAGGTGCTTGGGCAAGGGGGCTAGCGTTTTGGCTATCTGGCAGTGGGTAGCCCAAAAAGCTGAAGCAATTTCCCTAGTGTGTTGCTGTGTGCTGTGAATCTTGTGCTGCTGTTTAAAAAATGCCAACTGTTTACCAAGGAGCATTAAGCCAAAGAGTGTGTCCTTGTCCTGCATCAAAAATTGTTTACAGCGTTTTTGCCTGCTTTAAAAATGAACTGTGGTAAATAAAAGTGTGAAAGACTAGGGGTAGCAACAGAAAAATTGTGCCCTGGATGTTTGAAATGCTTTCTGTGTGAATGGAGAGACTGCAGAGCTAATGGCTAAGTTATATGGCTGAAATGGGCTCCCACTGTGGAGTCAGTTTAAAAAAAAAACAAAAAAAAGTGCATTCTGCAGTTTAAATTTGCCTGCTCGACGATCGCCGTGAGGAGAAGAGCCCTCGTGAGGAAGAAGAGGCTCATTTGCATGGCGTCGTGTGGTTGGTCAGGCTGCAATCAGTCCCGCCCCTCAGCCAGCTTTACAGAGACTGCCCCAGCATTTGAGAGGGAGGAGTGGAATGCGGTACTGGCAGTGGAGGAGCGTCGCGAGTATTCAAAGCGCTCTGAACAGTTAAAAAATAGACTTTTTAGTTTAAAATCGGGCTCAACCCGCAAATCGATCGTTAAAATAGCGAGTTTGGTGGTTAAAACGACTATCGCTAAGACTGCCCGCCCGTTTGTATATTGAGGCCTTCAAAAACTGGTTGCAGGCTGTTTTACCCCATCGCAGCAAATTGCTACTGATAACAGTAAGTAAACCTTCAGGAAACTGCTCAAACAGTGATTTTCAGCTATGCCATATAAAATGTGTGTGCAGCAGTGTAGTCGCTTTGCAAGTAACGACAGTGTGAAGTCCTGGCAGCAAGTGCAAGTCTGTTAAGCCATTGAATGTGTGCATGGAAGTGAAATTAGCCTCAGTTTAAAGTGTGCAGCCAGAGAGAGACTGTGGGTTGTAGAAAAGTGCAACACTAGTAAAAGCAGGCAATCCTGTGCTAAAACCTGAAGCTTTTATGGGACTGTGAATAAATGAATGTTATCAGCTTGTAAAAAGTCCAAGGAAAATCCTGTAAATGTGTGTAAAGCCAGATCAGAGCAAGTTGTGCAGTTTGAGTAAAAGTTATCAGTAGTTTGTGTAAATCGGGTGTGCAGTGACTTGACCCAGATTCTAAATGTTGATGCACAGGAGTGCTGCCGCCGCCATTACAGGGTGGGGTAGTAAAGTAAACACAGCAGCAGAGGAGCCATTTTAAAACTACAGAGTGTGTTCAGTAAAGTGGGACTTACAGTGAACTTTTGTTTATTTTTCTGCAGTTATGGCCTCAGGACCAGCTCGTTACCCGGATCATGCCCGGGTTGCAGTAACAGCAGCAGTAAATAGACAGAGATATTGAAAAGTGATGCTATGGAGGGCCACTGCCTCCTGATGTGGCAATTCCTAATTATCCAGTGCATGTATGCCAAATATTCTTGAGTGCTGGAAGGGATGTCTTCATGATTCCTCACTGTGCTGGATGCCTACAATAATATGGCTTGTATAAAGCGCCTCCAATTCGTTTGGCTCCCACATGGACAAAAATTCAGGAATCTGCAGTTGGCAGCACACAGCACCAGGCGCCTGTGGAGGAAGGTCCCTCGGGGGAGTGTGGCACAAAGCTAGAGGGTGCAGAGTTAGAGACAGAATCAGAAGTTGAAGTTTTGGATGCTGGATCCCAGAAAGAAAGTTCGGGTAAAGCATTAATAGACCCCTGGGTGGGGGGGCCTAGCCCAAGTCTTTTAGGTGAAGATGAGATGCGGGAGGCCTTTGAATGGGAGGTGTCGACCTCCGCACCTAGTGATGAATGGATAGTCTCAGGGGTGAGAATGACTGCTCACTCCTGGGCTCAGATCCTCAGTGAAGAGGAAGATGAGGGGGAACCTATGTGGCCTTGTGAGAAAGGAACGGGTACACAGCCTCAAGATCTTGCCTCGGAGGAATGTGTTGAAGAAGGTGGTGATGCCACTGCCCTGGCTTTATAGGAGGAAGAAGTCAGGGATCCGTTTCTAATTTCCTTGAGGATGCGAAGCTGGCAGAACCAGAACTGGCCACCCCCAAGCCAGGCCAGCGGTCTCAGATTGACCAAAGCAGGTAAAGAGGAGAGACTGGTTCGTAGAAAGGCAAATGAGATCTATGGTATGACCTTTCCTACCTTTCCTCGGAAAGTCTGGGAGGAGATTGAGAACTGCAGGAAATCCTGGATCTGGGATGAAGCAATGAAAAGTGTGCATCCTGGGGCCAACCAGCATGTAAAGAATAGACTGTTCCACGTAAAGTATACCCAGTAGAAGAGAGGCAGGACACTGTTTATAGACAGAGTGAGAGTGGTGGATGGAGAGGCACGAGAAATCTCCCACTGTGTGAATTATGTGCGCCCAGATGGGGTAATAATTCAAGCCCCTGACCCCCGGTACTATTGGCCTCAGTGCAAGGACCTCCCAGCAAATGTGCCCGAGCCTACAAAACGGAGAGCCGAGCAGTGGTAGTCAATACTGCCACACCAGACTGTGAAGTGCCCTTATTGATCCGCCAATATGAATAACCAGGACTCAGGTGCTCCACATTCATCAGTCTACAGTGTACTGTCCTGTTCAGCAACCATTCACTGGCCCACCAGATGACTTCAGATCCAGAGAGGACACCAGCCCAGCTGTTTCCTGTTCATCGCCTGGTAATCGGATGACGTCGGACCAGCTGTTTTCTTTTTGTTCCTGTTCTAAGGTTCCGTCTCCAGAGATGACATCAGCCCAGCTGTTTCCAGATGTGCCCTCCTGTGGTTCCCGGAAGATGTCCGCCCAGTTGTATCAGAAGAAATGCTCCCAGGGAGAGTCTTCGGCTGCGGTGCATGTCAGTGCCTAGTATTGTACTACAAATGGCTGGTAAGTCCAAACTTTTCTATCTTTATGACATTGCAGTACAGACCCTACACTACAGACTTCAAAAATGTGTGAACTGTCCGCAAAGACTCTCCCCTTTGGGACTTTGGCCTGTTAGAACTGTGCTTCACCGGGCTCCGGCCCGGGAGAGACTCTTTATTGGACTAGCGTTCGGGCCTTGTGGTCACTAGTTGGGACTTTTAAGGCACTCCATCCCCCGAAATGTGTATTGTAAATAATGTCATTATTGTACTCTAATGTAAATACTGTTTTTCTACCTTTTTCTAAAAAATCTTTTTGGGATTTTGCAGTGTTTTGATGGTAGGGGTTTTAGGTAGACTGTGTATGCAGATTAGGAGTGTGTTTTGTCTTTCTTTTTCTTACAGGTGTTCCTGGGAAGACAGAAGAGAAGACAAGAAGAGGAGGAGGAGGAGGGGCTCATCGGAGTTCCTCGTCATTGCTTTATTGTGAAGACATTTAAAGTACTGTGGTGTTATTATTATGGTTATTGCTGTATTAACCCTTTCCTTCCACAGGTGTGGTTGTGGGGGTAGGGAGGAGGCAGTAATTTGGTATTTTAATGGTGTGGTTGCAGGTTGCCCAAGGTCGGGGAGGTCCCCAGGTGTTTTTTGTTTTGGCATATTATGTTAGAGGCAGATAGGTTTTCCCTAGAGGGTTAGGGGGGATAGACAGGCTGTGGTCCTGAATGGCCATTGGGACTACAGTGCTGATCTATCAGGGCTATGCTCTGGATAATTCTACCAGAGCCACTAGGTGTCCATAGTAAGTGGATAGTGTAGAGGCTGATATGTCAGCTATAGGCCTCTAGGCCCTTAGTGTTGCCTGCCTGTGCTTGCACATGGTAGGAGGGGGCCTGATCACCCCCCTCCGCATGTAGCACATAGGGTGGGATGGCCTAAGGCCGAGTACATAATGACTGCGGACAGTCATTTTCCTGGTCAAGGTGAGTGTAAACCCCTTGTTACCCGGGGTTACTAGAATCCCAGTAAGACCTAGTGGTAGGCAGGGAAGGCAGCTTGTGAAACTCCAGTTAAATGGGTTTCACACACTCTCACTCTGTTCTCAGTCTCAGCTGAGACTGAGTGATGACATCACCAATAGAACTGTCACAGCTGCATAAGCCACAATGGAATCTGCAGCAGAGGGAGTTAGATGGAACGTTGGGAGTTTTCAAAGCGAGTCTCCTGTTTGCTTTCAAACAAGAAGGAGCAGTTCCAGTTTTGCCTTCAAGTGGTGGGGACCACTGTTTGGGTCTCAGTGCCCCTCCCTCTGGGGGGGATGTAAAGATCCCCATGTAGATTCCAGGGGCAATCCCCTTAATTCTGCAAGGAGAAGGAAAAAGCTGCCTATTCAGTTCAGCCTTAGTTTGGAGCGTTGGAAGAGTTGTGATTTGCCTGTGGGGCACCTGCAACAAAAGGGTGAGTGTTTTGCTCTAACATGAGAGGGCAAACAATGTGTTTCTTCAGCCTGGGATATGTGAAGAAATCTAGGAATTGAACTACTATTTGGGAAGTCTATAGGGCTAGGTCAAACAAATGGAGTAGTGTCAAAAGCTAGAGTGCTGTGTGAATTCAAGTAATATTGTAGAGGGTATGTGACAGTTCATCTACCATTTAATCTACATTCAGAAGTTTCAGTTTTTCCAGAGAAATGGCCGGGTATGGGCTGTGGGAGCTGGAGGTGGGAACACATCTTTTGAATAACAGATCCACCTCTACAGATTTCTGCTGTGATTGCTACTTGCCGCAAATGCTTGGCCAGTGATGAGGAAGTACCCAGACATGGGTTGCAAATGGGAAAATATCTCTAGGAGTCACAGACTCTAAGTGGTGTGGGGAGCCACAACAAGGGTAAGGAAGAATTATCTTTGTGAGATGGGAGTCAGAAGAAGTAAGAAGGAAATCTCTCTAGGAGTCACAGACTCTAGGTGGTGTGGGGAGCCACAACAAGAAAATGGGTTCATTCTTCCAATGGACCGCTGATCAAGTGGCCGGCAGGGTAGCTGGGCCAGTCGGGCTGTGTACCCAAAGCTCGTGCAAGTCCGGGCTGTGTGCCTGGTGGGTCCAGAGCCTGAAAACAGTATAATTGGTTCATTCTTCAAGTGGACCGCCTTGTAGTCTCTAATCTGCATTACCAGTAAATGTAGTCCCGTGGGGGTCCATCTATGCTTTGCTGTGTTCAGCTGGTTGTGAATACAAGCCACACTGTAAAATCCCATTCCTGGTCCTGGACATTACAGTTATTGCTTCCTGTGTTCGGATTTACTTGGATGCCCCTGTGCAGAGTAGCCAAACCTAGGTCCCCCTGTGCCGAGTAACCTCATCCTCCCTGATCCCAGGTTCCCACCAGGTATTGCTGCCAGTGCCAACAGCATGCCACCTGTCATTTTGGCAAAAAGGCAGGGGTGAGGGGTTACATTTTTATTTTTGTGTATTTATAAAATCAATTACAATTATTTCCGTGCAGGTGAATATACAAGGTCCTTCGTCCTCAGTCTTGCAGTGGTAGAGATGCAGTAGCATTTCTCTCGTTGTTTCATGAGGGGGTGGGATTACTATACAGAATTATGCTAGCACATTGAAAATGTGTAACTACAGACCATATAGCCATCAAATATATAGAAACATAGACTTTGATGGCACATAAGGACCGCTTGGCTCATCTAGTCTGCCCATTTCCCTACCTACAGGATAAGCTGCAAATCCTAGTTAACCAACAGCCTATTTCTTCCTATCCACCACAAGAATTTCCTTATGTCTGTCCCATGCATTCTTGAATTCTCCCACAGTTTTAGACCCCACAACCTTCTCAGAAAGGCGGTTCCATGCATCTACCACCCTCTCTGTGAAAAAATACTTCCTCCCATTGCCCCTGAGCCATCCCCCCTCTATCTTCAAATTGTGTCTCCTTGTTCTTGCACATCTCTTTTTCTGAAAGGTGCTACCCTCTTGGACTTTGTTGATTCCCTTGAAGTACTTGAAAGTTTTATCATGTCCCCCCTTTCCTCAAGGGTGCATACGTGACAAGCTCCTTTAGTCTCTCCTCATACGGCTTCTCTTGCAGACCCTGCACCATTTTAGTTGCCCTCCTCTGAACTGCCTCCATCCTGTCTATGTCCTTGTGGAGATTGGGTCTCCAGAACTGGATGCAGTACTCCAGATGGAGTCTCACCAACTGTCTGTACAGAGGGATAACAACTTCCTGTTTTCTGCTGGTGATGCCTCTCCCTACACATCCCAGTATCCCCTCCAGTCCTTCCTACTGCCTTCTCACATTGCTTGCCAACCTTAAGGTCATCTGATATGATTACCCCCCAGGTCCCTTTCCATTTTTGTTATTGCTACTACACCCTCCCCCCCATTGTGTACTCTTCCCCTGGGTTTTTGTTTCCCAGGTGCATTATTTTGCACTTCTTTGCATTGAATCCAAGCTGCCATACTTCTGACCTTTCCTCCAACCTTGCCAAGTCCCTTCTCATCCTTTCCATGCCCCCCCTTGTGTATCAACCATACTAACATACTAAAATGCCAGCAGAATAGGCCTAACGGTCTTTCGTGTCTGCTCGTTTGGTTAGCCCCCACCCTGTGTGCTGACCTTGCTGCCCCCCTCGCCTTCTCTGGCTTCTCCCTTCCCAGTTCCGGATATTCTTGCTGCATTGGATTTTGCTTCCAGAACCCTTCCCCTGTACCTGTCCCAGCCCCTCTTGAACCCCTCCACCAGCCCCCTAGGCAGTGCATTCCATGGCTCCACCACCCTCTCAGTGAAGTAGCACCTCCTCCTTTCTCCCCTGAATCTTCCCCCCTCCAGCTTCCACCCATGCCCTCTAGTGGCCCCCTCCTCCTTCCTTCGCAGCACCCTTACTGTTCCTCCCCTATTTACCCTCTTCATGTACTTGAAGACCTCTATCATGTCCCCCCCCGGTCCCTTCTCTCTTCCAATGTGTACATATTTAGCTCTTCGAGCCTCTCCTCATAGGTCCTGTCCTCCAAGCCCCAAATCATTTTGGTTGCCCTCTTCTGGACCCTCCCAGGAGTTTAATGTCCCTCTTAAGTGTGGCCTCCAAACTGCACGCAGTACTCAAGGTGTGGCCTCACCAAGCAGTTATACAGAGAGAGTATCACTTCCCTCCTTCTGGAGGTGATTCCCCCTAGCGATGCATCCCAGCATCCTGTTGGCCTTGGCTGCTGCCCTCCTACAAGTCTCCGAGTTGTTCATCTTGACATCCACCACCACCCCAGGTCCCTCTCAGCCATCGAGACTTCAATTTCAATTTCAATTTCAATTTCAACTTTATTTTTAAAAGACGCTTTTCTTAAATCAAAGCGCCTGTACAAATAAATATGACAATAAATATAATAAATCAAATCAACAGAAATCCTTAAAAGCAATATTAAAAAGGTGGGTCTTCAACTCCCTTTTAAAACTAAGGACGGTCGAGCAGTCTCGCACCTGACGAGGTAGAGAGTTCCACAGGGTAGGTGCCATAAAACTAAATGATCTAGCACCAGATGTTTTCAAACGTACCCTGGGAATCTCTAGCAATCCCTCGTCAGTGGATCGGAGGGGGCGAGAGGGACTATAGGGGCACAGGAGCTCTTTCAGGTAGGCAGGTCCCAGATCATGTAGGGCAATCCCCGCCCCCCCCGGGTGTACACTTGGCCCGGGTTTCTAGCCCCCAGGTGGAGTACCTTGCATTTCCCTGCATTGAACCTGAGCTTCCACTCTCTAGACCATCTTTCCAGAGCCTTCAGGTCCCCCTGTAGGGCCACCCTGCCCTCCTCCCCATCCACCACCGCCCCCAGTTTTGAGTCATCCGCAAAGAGACTCATCTCACTCCTGATTCCTTTCCTTACGTCAGAGACGTAGGCGTTGAACAGGAGGGGCCCAAGGACTGATCCCTGTGGGACCCCACTAATGACCCTCTTTGGGGATGAGACTATCCCACCAACTACGACCCTCTGGGTCCGGTCCTGGAGCCATGTTGCAGATCTTTTTGTCATCTGCAAAGAGGCATACATTTCCTTCCAGTCCGTTTGCAATGTAACTTATAAAGACATTAAAAATGACTGAACCCTGCGGTACCCCACTAGTAACCCTCCTTTCCTCAGAATGGACTCTGTTTACTATTATCGTCTGTGTCCTGTTGTCCAGCCAATGTTTTACCCAGGCTGCCACCCTGGGACCCACTCTCAGGCTGGTTAATTTGACTAATAACCTTTTGTGTGGGACTGTGTCAAATGTCTTGCTAAAGTCTAGGTAGGCCATGACCACAGCCCCTCCTTGATCTACTACTTTGGTCACCCAATCAAAGAAATCTATTAAATTCATCTGACATGACCTTCCCACTGTGAATCCGTGCTGCCTTGGATCCTGTACAGACAGCTGGTCAGATCCCATCTGGAGTACTGCGTGCAGTTCTGGAGACCCAATCTCCGCAAAGACATAGGCAGGATGGAAGCTGTTCAGAGGAAGGCGACTAAAATGGTGCAGGTTCTGCACCGGAAGACATATGAAGAGAGACTAAAGGAGCTTAATATGTATAGCCTCGAGGAAAGGGGGGGGACATGATAGAAACTTTCAAGTACCTCAAGGGAATCAACAAAGTCCAAGAGGGTAGCATCTTTCAAAAAGAGGTGCAAGAACAAGGGGCACAATTTGAAGATAGAGGCGGCTCAGAGGTAATTTAAGGAAGTATTTTTCGCAGAGGTTGTGGATGCATGGAGCGAACTTCGGAGGGTTGTGGAGTCAAAAACAGTGGTGGAATTCAAGCATGCATGGGACAGTCATAAGGCCATTCTAGGGGGTTGGGGTAGGAAGAAGTAGGCTGCTGGTTAACTAGGATCTGCAGCTTATCCAGTAGGTAGGGAAATGGGCAGACTGGGTGGGCCAAGCGGTCCTTATCTGCCGTCAAATTCTATGTTTCTATGCCCCACTGGCCTCTAGGTACTCAACAATTCTTTCCTTCAGAAGTGATGCCATCATTTTCCCTACAACAGAGGTCAAACTGACAGGTCTGTAGTTTCCTGTCTCTGTTTTGCTCCCACTTTGTGAAGGGGAATCACATCCGCCCTGCTCCAGTCCTCTGGTACCACACCATCTTCCCATGATTTGTTAAAAAGGGTAGTCAGTGGTGTCACTAGTTCTCCCCTTAATTCTTTTAGAATTCTGGGGTGAATCCCGTCAGGCTCCATTGCTTTGTCAATCTTCAGTTTTAGGAGTTCTTTCAGAACCCTTGCGTCTGTGAAAGGACTGGGATTGCCCACCCCCCCCAATCCAGAGTGCTCCTGTTAATTGGATTAAATACCTCCCCCTCCTCCTCTTTTGTGAATACTGAGCAGAAGTATTCATTCAGTATCCCTGCTTTTTCACTGTCCCTCTCTGCCCACCCACCGTCCATTCTATTCAGCCTCACTATCCCTTCCTTTGTCTTTCTATGCTCCCTAAATGTACGTATAAAAGGTTTTATCTGCCTTCTTAACCAAACTGGCTATCTTTTCCTCAGTTTGGGCCTTTGCTATTCTGACTGCTATTCCTGCTGCCTTCTTCCTTAACAAGTACAGTCCTCTGTCCTGCTCCTTCTGTGTTTCCTTATATTTCCTTAGCTGCGTCTAACGCTAACTGTTTGATTGCAATATATATTTTCTGTATTGTGTTCTCCCCTTCCCTCTTCCCCAGGGCATAACTGGAATCGAGCAGTACTCTGCTCAGTGTGCCCTCCTGGTGAAACTCTTAAATAAATGAATGAATGAATGCATGCTATCTTCTTCTCCCTAACCTTCCTTGCCACCTCTTTTGAGAACCATAGTGGCTTTTTTTTCATTTTGATATATGTATTTGCTTCACACACAGGCTTGTTGCCTCTGTGATGGCAGTTTTGATGTTTCCCCATTGTTGCTCCACCCCTCCTTCTTGCCTGTTTGTTAGTGCTTTTCTAAGGCAGTCTCCCATTTTGGCGAAGTCAGCCCTCCTGAAGTCCAGTATCCTCACTTTTGTATGGCTTGACTCTGCAGCTGAGTTTATCGTGAACCACATTGTTTGGTGGTCACTTGTTCCCAGATGGCTACCCACTTCTAGATCTGAGATCCTCTCAATGTCCCCATTTGAGAGTACCAGGTCTAAGATTGCTCCCTCACGAGTGGGTTCCAGCACTAGCTGTCTGAGGCATGCTCCCTGCAGGGCATCGAGAATGACCCTGCTCTTGGATGTGGCTACAGCAAAGGTAGTCCAGTTAACATCTGGCATAGTCAGGTCCCCCATCAACAGCATCTCCCCATGGGTGGTATGCTACAGTATCTTTAAGGCATCCAAATTCCTAGCTAGTTAAACTGTAAACCTACTAATACCCACAGAAGAACAGTCATGTTCTGTTTTGAAATGCAAAGTCCCTGTATGACAGCTGTGAACAATCAAACTGCAGCATAACTGCGAACTAGAGCAGTATATTTGTCCCTGTTCCCCTTATGTTTACTGAAAGACATCCTTCATATGCTGCTACACTTAGGTGTCCATATAGCAAAATTACAATCGAGATTATGAGGCCTCAGTAAAAACTGCATCATGGCTTGACCACATGGCATTCCAAAAAGTCTCTAATCCAAAGTGGGCGGACTCCCGCTTATATCATTGCCACAGTGAACTGCCCGGGGCTCCTGTCTTCCTTGTGTTCCCGTTCGAGCCCTCAAGCCCCCAATCCCCTGCCAGCAAATCACTCCCTCCCATTTCCTCCTACTGCTGCTGTCCTCCCCACACCCACGTTCTGTTGGAGGTCCTCCCAAAGCTGCTGTCCTCCCCACATCCACGTTCTGTTGGAGGTCCTCCCACTGCTGCTGTCCTTCCCACACCCACATTCTGTTGGAGGCCCCCTTCCAGCAGAGCACTCCCTCCTGCTTCCTCCTACTGCTGCTGTCCTTCCCACACCCGCATACCGTTCGAGCTCACGCACACAAACACACACACAGCAAATCCCTCCCTCTCCCTCCCACTGCTGCTGTCCTCCTCACACCTGTGTTTGGATTGCCTTAAGGAGCATGTCACGGACGTGAACCCCTGAGGTGGAGACCAGAAAGGTTTGTGGGAGATTGGGGTTAGCAAGCTTGCAGTGAGAAGTAATTCTGTATGCCTGAGGGGTAAAGGAATCAAATTGCATTTTAAATAAGTTAGAAAGGAGACCTTGGATATAGGAAAGTGCTCGGTGCACTCCAAGTCTTCGGTTATCCTCAGGAAATGAAGGCTAAATGCCCGGGCCCCATTCTCCAGGTACTCCAGCCAAGTCCAGAGTAATTTGTTTTCTTTCAGGACACCATCAGCAACCATAGTGGATTTATTAATGGTGGTAGTAATAGCTGTATAGTTCGTATCCAACACCCCCACCCCGCCCAAAATGGCACCAGTGCACACAACGAACATTCGGCATTGACAAATGCTTATTTCTTCTTAAAAGTGAAAATCAGGACTTCTGATTCTGGCTCTGAGAGAGATGTGACACTATGGCGAGCTCCAGACCCAAATCTCTTCAATACAGCTCATAAATCAACTAAACAATACCAGCTTGCAGCAAAAAAACAAAGAAAAGGAGCTTACCACACTAGATGTGCTGAAGGATAAGGACAGCAATGACTACCAAGACCCTATCACCCAAAAGAGCTGACTCACTTGCGCAACTGTCCAGGCCATAGACTGCAGACATGGCCGCCGAACCATTAGCTACACCGCAACCGTCTAATGTGGCAGTATTGGCTGAACTGAAAGACCTTCATTCTGAAGTCCAGGAGTTCAGACAGGACCTTAAGGCAGAGTTGACAAAAAATAAAGAGCAAGGTGCAAGTTCTAGAAGAGTAAGTCAGAGCAGCAGATACACAACTGGGCCATCTTGAAACGATTGTAACACACACTATTCAGGAATGCCATCCCTTGCACGACAAATGTGAGGATTTGGAAAACCGATCCCTCCACAATAATTTACATATCTATGGCCTGCCTGAAGAGATGAAAGCCACAACATGGGAGCTTTCATGGTGGGCCTGTTAAGAGATTTGCTTCAGCTTGACCCCGGCTACCACATAGATATTGAAAGGGCTCATCGCACCTTGCATCCAAAACCACAGAAACCCATGAACAGATGTAGACCAATTATCAAATTCCTCAGCTACACAACTAAGCAGGACGTACCACTTAGAGCTTGGTGAATACGGCAAATTAGTGAAACACCTGCCTGTATTTTGACAACGATTATTCATCAGGAGTTCTGGCCGGATGCAGAGCATACTCGCCTATCCTTTGGGCTTTGCGAGCACAGCAACTTAAATTCCAGGCTCCTTATCCAGCTCATCTGGTAATCATGTTTCCTGATGGCCTCAAAGGTTTTTCCACCCTGGAGGACGCCGCAAAAGAGATGACATCGCAGGGAATGGAGGTCTCACTCCTACACCAATAACTAAAACATCCTGAGGTCAGTACTCTGCGCAGCACATTATGGTCCACAGCCACAACAGGAGAAGACTGCCATTGACAAGGCCAGAATACCATGCAGGAGATCCACCAGCTACATAAGTCTTTGCCAGACTGCCCCTGACTGAGCAATTGGGCTTTTTAGTCTAGAATCCAGTACCTGGCAGTGGTCAGGAGTTTGTCTCCTTGTGCAACCGACTTGATGGACACTGGCTCCTTCTGCTGATTGTTCCATCCTGCCTTCTTTTGTTGGCAGTGTCCACCTGATTCCCAACAAGATGCAGATCTGGGAGTTGGAGCCAACAAACTCCACTGACATTCCTGGAGCTCCAGAGGTTCACAGTCCCAATATCCCCTGTCGTCACGTGGGAGAGGGGTATTATTTTATTTTCACATGTTAGAAGGTTTAGTGTTAAAATTATTGGAAACTGTTTGCAATGTTTGTTGTCGAAGCACAGACACTCGCTTGTTTTCTTTAAAAGGGGACCACTGTATGGTCAGGGAGTCTATTAATCCCCACCCCATCATGCGGACTAGAGACGTCTTTCTAAAATGGCACCACGCATTATGTGCCGAGGTGATCGCCTGTCCTTGATCCATCACAAACTTTTACCTAGCTAAAGTGGCATTTTAAATGTAGCCAGACAGTCTCCTGCCACCTCTCCTCCCTCCATTTGGGAATGAGGCTGATTTTCTGGCAACTGCCTCATGGGTGAATGCGGTGAACACCGAGAGCGGCCTCGCAATTTCCCTAGCCAGTATGGGGGGGGGGGGGTTTGGTGCTGTGAACACTAGAGGCCTCACAGTTTCCCTAGCCAGTATGGGAGGTTTCAGTGCTGTGAACACTAGGCAGTTTCCTGGCCCCTGAAATAAGACTGACCTTGACTGCATCAGGTGATGTATCTCCCGGTTAGGGACAACATCAAATAGCTCAGTTTCTTCTGGCGGCCTGTAAACTGGCCCAAATTTGAGTATCCAGTTAGAATGTAGTGCGTTCTGGATATAATATTAAAATGGTCCTATGAAAAATGAAGGCACCCTAGCTGTCTATTGAAATGATTGCCTAAAGTTTAAATTAAAAAAAATTAGGGTAATAGTGTAGCTGGTGTGTTCTCCTGCCTTTGTTACAATGCTATGAGGTAACAGTGGGTGGCGCTCTGCAGTTTATGCACTCATGAGAGCACTGTCTGAGTGACCTTAACACTGGGGAGCTTTGTCAATGTTATAAATAAATAGAATCACAACTACAGGATGGCAGAATCCTAGTTTAACCTGCCAGCTATGCTGATCAATGTGACTCTGCTGCCCTCTAGTGACCACTGTCATTATTTCTGTTAATAATCCTTCACAGCTTACTTTGTCACTGGGCTGTTTTCAGAGATGGCAGCAACCTATCTGAAGATTCTCTCTCCTCCCATGCTGCGTCCTTTGCCCAGTTGAGGGACAGTTTGTCCATGTGTTATGCCTACAATTAACTATTGCTGGCGGCATTACCTGTAGTGTTTGCACGGGGGGAGGGGGTGGCAATGTTATATTTAGATTTTACAGCCTATAACTATTAGAACCCCGATTAACCCTCATATTTACAAATTTCTGTTGAGAAGGGGCCCCTTTGGCTGGCTGGATGACAGTAATAACTCAGATGGATATAACAGGTAACGCACTGATTTTGCGATTCATCTTTTTATACTTTGTTTTTCTCGGTCAGATGGAGCCAGATATCCATGAAGAGTAGTTATGTCAGCACTTCAAGTCCCCAGTGCTTTGTGCGACTTGACTGTTTTCTTGTGACATCTGGAGGTCTTATATTTCATCAATGGCAGAACTTCAAAAGGAACTGCTGCCTCCAAATTTATTGCATTCAAAGGGGGACTCCCCCCTCCCCCCAAATCTTTCAATAATTCCTTAGAGCAGATCAGTGGCTATTCATTTCCAAATACCTTTAGGGAAAGGGGTCTACTAGATTTAGCAGCCTGGCGATGGAGCTTCACCCAGCAGGAGGGTATTATTAATGTTTCTACAGATAAAGGGTACCACACTTCCTGTGTCACAAAGGGAGGAGGTTGATTAAGTCATACCTGGCTGATTCACTGCAATGGACACGGTCTTGAAGATAGCCATCAGGAACCGTCCATCGTCCCGTCCTTTGAACCAAAGTTTGGGACATGGCAGGGGTTTGGGTCCACAGTGCCTTAACACCTACTCACCCTCGAACCAGTCAAACTCATAGTAGAAGTATAGCGAAGGTTAGGAACGTCCTACCTACCTGCCCTACTTAGTAGCAGTTTGCTGCTATGGGGGCCCACAGCCATTGCTGTGACCTAACTCCCACAGGGTAAGTCAGCTATCCTGTAATAGGAGAATGTCATTTTCCCTGTCTAGGAAGTCGCTTATACTACTCTTCCCTATCCTCCGGTTGAATGGAGGAGATCCTCCGGTTGGATGGAGAAGTTTCATGGTTGTATTACTACGCTTATTGTTTGAGTTGTGCCCCGTTGGCACTGTGTATGGTTATTCCGTTATTACTTGTTTGTAGTCTGTGTTACCTGTTTCCTTTAACATACCAGCGACACCTAATATATGATCCCTGTCATTGTCTTCTTTCTCTCCAGCTAGTACTTCCTTTCTCCCTGTCTCCCTCTCTCTGCTTTTCTTGTATGTCTTTTAATCTTCCAGCTGCTCAGAATTCCCTTGGGGGGGGGGGCAACTCACATTCCATTTTAGCAGGGCATCATTATCTCCTCATGGAAGGGTCCTCCAGCGTGGTTTCTTTCAACATAAATAATATACATAGCTCAGTTAAGATGTACCGTTTGCTCCAGAAGCAGAAGAGAGATCGACCAGAGATAGTTTTACTCCAGGAGACCCACCTGTCAGCTGCAGAGCACGTGATATTTACTTCAGTGGGCTACCAAATGGGGGGGTGGCCTCTTCACATGTCTCCGGGAGGAGACAAGGAGTGCAGTTCTAATCCCTGGGGGGGGTACCCTTTGTACTGGAAGACCAGGTTGTAGACTTAGAAGTTTGATTTGCCATAGCTACTGGATTACTTTATAGTAAGCCTGTCACTCTAGTCTCCCTGTATCTCCCGCTGGGATCCAAGAAAGCTGTTGCCCAACATTTTTTTAACACATTACTTCTGATTCTCAGGGTCAGCTGATTATGGGTGTTGATTTGAATGTCACCCTGTCCCTGGAACTAGGCTCTTCCGGCCCCACTCCCCATCGTACCACACCGTTACAGAAATACCGGAGACATACCATAGACTAGTTGGGTTTTGTTGATTTACGGAGGCATTTTTTTCTGACGACAAAAGAATATACCCATCATACTCCCCACACAGGTACAGCCTCTCGCATATATCGGCCGAGCATTTGGACACAAGAGATTTGCAGCATGGTACTTCTCTCCTTTCAGGTCATTCCCCTGTATGTGGAGGGCTTGTTTTAGGCAAACACAGGTCCAGTTCTTGGCGGCTTAATTAATCTGTCTTAAAGACCCTGAATTGAGGGAACTGGTTAAGGATGTTATTACATACATACATACTGAGAATTCTGACCCAGATATTACATTGGTCATTCTCTAGGACACCCTCAAAATAGTTCTGAGGGGAGAGATATTTGCCTATGCGTCTAGAAAAAAGAGGGAGAGGGAAGCAAGCCAGACAAAAAGAACTCCAAAACTAACTTCACAACCTTCAGTGTTTTTATATCAAGGAGACCATTCCTTAAAGCTGCACTGTTAGATTTTTAGATCAATTCTAATTTGCACAGATTAGCACTCACCTTTGCAACACAATCTTAAACTCTGCTCCTCGATTAACTCCCTCCACTTTTTCCAGGAATTTTGTGTATTTATTTTTGATAACATAAACCTCAAAGTCTGCTTTTTGTCCGCGTTGTAGCCCCGCCTTTGTTCCAAATCTCCTCTGCTGAAATCAACGTGCACGTTCACAGTCCTGGCTATAATTAGGCAGGGGATGTGCTTGACCCTGGCCACTAATTAATAGCTACTTCCTTCCTCTCCGTCCTCCACGTGTGCCTTTATAGTTTGGTCCCCATTTGTCTCCCTTCGGTAGTTGCCTGTCATCTGTGTCAAACTCTGCCTCACAGAGCTCTCATCCGAAATCCTCCTTGTAATGTCTCGGCGATTGGTAATTTCACTTTTCTAGGGACATGGATATGTTGTTCATCCACACTGTCTGGCAGGTTCCTTGCGCTTTAAATCTTGCTGGAAGGTCTTCAAACTGGCTCCTCCCACGCACCCACCCAACCGGGTGGTAAAACTCTCGGCTCCGCCCCATGACGCCAGATCTTCCTTACCGCTTGGAAGCTCAGGTTCCCTCCTTAATGCTCTGCATGACAGACTGCATCCTAATTCATTGGTTCACCCGAAACTCATTTTAAAATTTTCAAGACTTCGGTCATCTTTCTCCCTCACGGCTGCGATGGACAAATCGTCTACTGGATTTCGGAAGTGCCCTTGTGGGCAGAAGATGTCCAAGACAGACCCGCACTCCACGTGCGTATACTGCCTCGGCCTAGAACACGACCTGAGGCCTCGCGAGTCATGCCATTCATTTTGGCCAATGTCCTGGAGGACTGCGCTGCCCGTTACAGCTTAGGCGCCTGAGAAGTGCTACCAAGTCGTGATGAGACCCACATGTGTTACCGCAGCGGCTGGCTCCGGCTGAGCAACTCAAGCAGATGATCGCCCTCGAGGAGGAGGCGGCCCAGGCTGCATCATCCTCTTCCTCGGTCGCGGCATTTATCTTGCTCTCTCTGGGTACCTCATATTCAGCTTCTTCCAAGGAGCTTTGCCAATCCCTTTCCACGAAGGGAGAGGGGCCATTGGGACATTCCTCTCGGTCCAAAAAGAAGGACTCAAAGGGTAAGTCCCATCATCAGCGTTCATGGAAGTGGGACAGGTCTCCTTCCCCGGACAGCCGACTGTCGATTTCGGTCGAGGTTGCGGCTAAGGCCGCTGGCTTCATGGCGTCCCCGTCAGGCCAGCCGGCCGAGACTTCCGTTGACACGGTCGAGATTTTTCTTGACCCATCGGACGGGCTGTCGACTGGTGAGGCCGACAACCCTTCTTCACCGGTTCCCCTGGTGGAGACCGAGGATCTGCCTGCGCCTTCGGTGCAGCAGTCCCCTATTAAGGCTTCCGAGCCGAGGGAAGAGCGGGTGTCCCCTGCTCCTTCCCAGACCCATCCTCAGAAACACCAAGGATCTCGGTCTCGGACTTCGTCTCGGTCCAGCCGATCCCGCCGACATCGGCGGTCTCGGTCTCGACAGTGAGGCCGCGGCGGTGCCACCGCTGTCCTCATCTTCCTCCTCGGTAGAGGAGAGGCTTTGGCGCAAATTGGGTCGACGCTACGAGGACCTGATGTGGTAGCAGTTACTTCTGTCTGGGAACAAGTCGATGCGTCGCCTTCCCTGACCATCAAGTGGCTGTCACCCGAGTGGCCGAAACAACCCCTCGCTGTAGTCGAGGTGCCCAAGCCTGGGCCAGTTGTTCGGTTGAAACCCGCTGCCCCACCGATTGTGGTGGAACCTCCGCCTCCACAACCGAAATCAGGGGCAACGACCGAGGACACTCGGTCGGGTCAAGGCCTGCCCCACAGGTTGTCGGTCATCCTCACTCCCGACCGTCCTCGGCAGGTGGAGGGTGGCTCAGACCCCAGGCAGCTCTTCGCGGACTCCTCCGAGTCCAATGACAACTCCTCCCTGTTCTCCAGACCTGTTGACCTGGAGTCCTCCGGGGGCCAGTCGTTGGACGAAAGCCCATCGTCCTTGATGGGTTTGCTCCGGCTCATCTCGGAGTCCACCGGGATGCAGCTCGAGGCTGTATCTAAACGGGCCAAGTATCCCCTGATGGAGATACTGGACTAAGGGGATTCCTCCACGGAGGCCTTTCTGGTGGCTGAAGCCATTGTTGGCCCAGCCTTGGAGCTTTGGTAGCGGCCTGCACCTTTGGCCAGGATGGCCAGGAAGTATGCGGTCCCTACCGGCTCTTTGCCTGGGTTTTCGGAACACACATCTGCCGAGGGGTTGGTCACTGACAGCGTTTTCCGGGTTCTGGGCAGCTAAGGGCGTCGGACAAGCCCCCGACAAGAGTCCAAGCTGGACTACGCCGGGCACAAGGTGTACGCTGCGTCCTCCCTTGGCCTCCACCAGGTCAGCTCGGCCGTGCTGATGGCACACTTTTCCCACGCCCTCAGGGGCTCCCTGGATGAGGTGATCCCTCATCTCCTGGCCGACCTGCAGACCACGGTCCGGCAGGTGCGGGACCAGGGTAGGGCAGTGGCTAAGCCGCAGCTCCAAACGGCTCTGGACATAGGAGACTCCTGTGACAGATTGGTTGCAGCTGCGATGGCCATGCACCGCAGAGCATGGCTGAGGATATCCACCTTCACGGCGGATAACCAGCACAAATTGGCAGATGTCACCTTCCTGGGGACCGACCTCTTGGCCCTGGAGTGGAAGGTCACCTCCAGCGGATCAGAAAGTCCAATGCCACTCTGGACTCGGTCACCTCTGCCCAGAAGGACAAAGGCCGCCGACAGCAGCAGCACAAGTCCTTTCGCCCTTCTGTGCCTGCGGCACATCCGACCCAACAGCACCAGCACCAGGGCCAGCAGGCTTGCGCTTGGCATCCCAAACCCAAGCCCTCGGCTTCCTCCAATAGGAAGCAGGGAGGTAAAGGCCCAGGAGGTCCCTCGGCCAGTCCCTCCTCCAAGCCTGCCCAGTGACGGGTTGAGGGGTGTCGCCCCCAGCCTCGTCACTCCCCCCTGGGTTCCCCTCGTGGGGTACGGCTCTGCCACTTCCTTTCCACCTGGTCTGCTATCACCATGGACCGCTGGGTCTTGGAGGTGGTAGGAAAGGGCCTGCCTCTGGAGTTCGAGCAGGCCCCACCCTTCCGAGCTGTCGCCCCTCGGGGGTCCACGGGGTCCACAGCCTCTCTGTCGGCCCGCCGAGCCGATATTGCCCTGCTCCTCGAAAAAGAGGTGATCAGGAAGGTGGCAGATCCTCCTCCAGACCCGGGGATTGTGTCCAGGTACTTCCTGGTCCCAAAACGGACGGGGGGCTGGCGCCCCATTCTCGACCTGCACGACCTGAGCAGGTTCCTAAGGTCTTGGACCTTTAGGATGGTCACTCTGGCTCAGATAATCCCATCCTTGGAACGAGGCATGTGGTTCTGTTCCCTGGACCTTCAGGACGCGTTCTTTCACGTCCCAATCCATCTGTCCCACCAGAGATTCCTCCGCTTCAGAGCAGAGGGATCCCTTTACGAGTTCCGGGCCATGCCCTTCGGCCTTTCCCTAGCTCCCAGGGTCTTCACCAAATGCATGGCAGTGGTGACAGCATTTCTGCGGCACCAAAGGGTCTGAGTGTACCCCTACCTGGACGACTGGCTGATTGCAGCCCCCTCCAGAGCGGAGGTGGAGTGGTTCAGAGATCTGGCCCTCCAGGTTTGCTCTCAGGTTGGCCTCATCAGCGAGGCCAAGTCGGAACCCATGCCAAAGCAGGTGATACAATTCATCGGGGCAGAGCTCAACTTTCTACGAGCCAGAGCACGGCTCCTGGTGGACAGGGCCGAGGTCCTTTCCTCTTTTGCCCAATCATTTCAGGTTGGGCAATCGCGCCCTGCCTGGGACTTCCTGCGCCTCATGGCGGCCTGCACCAGCGTGGTCCGTTGGGCCCGCTGGTACATGCATCCCCTTCAATGGGGACTGGCCAGCCAATGGTCACAGCACTTTGATCTGCTGGATCAGCTAGTGACAGTGACCTAGGGGATGTGGAACACTCTCCAGTGGTGGACCGTTCCAGCACATCTGCAGGAGGGCATCCCGTTTGTCTGCCTGAGCTGACGGTCTCTCTATCGACCGATGCCTCACTGATGGGTTGGGGTGCCCACCTGGGGGAGCACAGAGCGCATGGCCTCTGGTCCCTTCGGGAGTCCCGATGCCATATCAACGTGCTGGAGCTTCGAGCGGTTCATCTAGCCCTCACCACCTTCGTTCTGTTTCTACGGGGTCAAGTGGTTCAGGTCCTGATGGACAATACCACGACCATGTACTACCTAAACCACCAGGGTGGGACACGCTCCATGCCTCTGTGCAGGGAAGTTCTCCGCATTTGGTCACTCGTGCGCAGCCTGGAGGCGGATCTCCTCGCCATTCACGTGGCAGGAGCCTCCAACACCCTGGCCGATGCCCTAAGCTGGATAGGGGCTGCGTCTCACGAGTGGTCTCTCCTGCCGGAGGTAGTACAAGATCTCTTCTCCCACTGGGGTATGCCTCAGGCGGACCTGTTTGTCTCCAGGGAGAATGCAAAGCTGAGACTGTTTCATACCCACCCCCCTCAGCAGGGCTCGCTTCAGGGGGGTACCTTCTCGAGGCCGTGGACCCCAGGCCTCTTCTACTCCTTTCCCCCATTTCCCTTGATCCACAAGCTGCTTCTCAAGGCGAGGAGGGACAAGGCGCAGGTGATTCTGGTAGCCCCAGACTGGCCCCGCCAGTTCTGGTATCCAGATCTCCTCAGTCTCAACTCCAGGCTCCCGTGGCGGCTTCCAGCCCATCCGGACCTGATCTCAGTCAATCGGGAAGGTATTCCATCCGGACCTTCAATCCCTGCACCTGACGGCCTGGTTCCTGAGTGGCTAGAGTTCCAGGCCTTGGGTCTTTCCGACGAGGTCCTCAACGTCGTTGGGCGTCCCGTCAGAGTCGACCAGAAAATGCTGTGCCTTCAAATGGAAGAGATTCTCCATTTGGTGTCAGGGCAAGGGCCTGGACCCTTCCTCCTGTTCCTTGGCAAGCATTCTGGACTACCTGTGGTCCCTTTCTCAGCAAGGACTTCGGTCGACAACCCTTAAAGTGCACCTGGCAGCCATCTCTGCTTACTGGGCGCGGGCCGGGAAGCAGTTGGTGGCGCATGAGAAGGTGGTCGGGCGCTTTTTCAAAGACCTTGATCACATATCCCCTCTGGTGTGAGAACCTCCACCTCCGTGGGATCTACTGCTGTTATTGGCTAAGCTCATGGGCAGGCCATTCGAACCGATGCACAGATGTGACATCTCTCACCTGTCGTGTAAGACCACCTTCTTGGTGGCTATCACGTCAGCCAGAAGGATGGAAGAGCTCCACGCACTTTCCATCGAGTCTCCTTATCTGGTCTTCCACAGGGACAAGGTTGTCCTCTGCCCCCAACCAAAATTCCTTCCAAAGGTGTTGTCGGAGTTTCACCTTAACCAAGTGTTGACTCTGCCAGTGTTCTACCCCAATTACACCTCAGAGGCCGAATATAAGCTCCATACTTTGGACTCTAGAAGAGCGCTTGTTTATTACAAGAAGCAGACGGCTGAAGTTCGGGGAGAGGTTCGCCAGCTGTTTGTCACCTACGCTGAAGCCACACCTGGCAGACCTGCAGCCAAGTGGACGATAGGCAGGTGGGTCACCTCCTGCATAGATCTGTGCTATAGGTTGGTGGGCATGGAGCCTCCTAGAGGGATAAGAGCTCATTCTACCAGCCATACCGCTGCATCGGTGGCTGCTTCCAGGGATGTCCCTATCCAGGAAATCTGCAGGGCTGCTACCTGGATGTCAGCACACACCTTCATCACCTACTACCACATCGACCTTGAGTCACACCGAGATGCTGGTTTTGGGGCCTCGGTTCTCCAGTCCTTATTTCCCAAGTAAATATCGGTGGTGTGCGCCTTGCCTTCCTCCTCCCGGAGAACTGCTAGGAGTCTGCCAGACAGTGTGGATGAACAATATATCCATGTCCCTAGAAATACAGGTTACTCACCTGTAACAGGAGTTCTAGGAATGGTATATGTTGTTCATCCACACGACCCTCCCGATCTCCCCGGCTCCGACGCACAACCTGACTTCCAGCGGGCTAGATCTGGCATCATGGGGTGGAGCCGAGAGTTTTACCACCCGGGTGGGTGGGAGGAGCCAGCTTGAAGACCTTCCAGCAAGATTTAAAGCGGCAAGGAACCTGCCAGACAGTGTGGGTGAACAACATATACCATTCCTAGAACTCCTGTTACAGGTGAGTAACCTGTATTTTTTATTCATTCGCTGTTGTGTTCATTTCTGTCACATATATATTATTAATTTGTGTAAGTGGTTTCAAATTCATGTAGACCTCTGTATTTTAATGTTGCGCTGCACAACTATGATTATTTCTATGGGTTAGGTACAAATTCCCGACTCTTAATTTCCCGACTGTTACTTTCCTGAAAAAGCTTTTCCCAACGAGTACATAAACCCAACCCTTGAAATCCTGACTTTTGCGGGCATTGAGCTTTGCGTTTGTTTATGAAGGATCTGCAAAGTAAAACGGTTGAAACTCTGTCTATAAAAATGTGAGCTGCTGTGACCCTTAAAGTAAATTGGCTATCTAAAGCGGACAGTATGAAAAACACTGTCACAATGTCATGGTAGAGCTTGCATTTACCCTTTATATGTGCGTTTATATTTTTGAAAAGTCTCCGCTTTACTTTATGGAGTCAGACTATGCAAACCGCACCATGAGCAAATGCAGACAGATACCGGGAGCACTGTCAGAATGTCACGGTAGAGCTTGCATTTACCCTTTTTTGTGTACATTACAGGCACAGTACAGGTACAGTTTGTAGTTACCAGTTCTACCAAGTTAATCTAAAGCATTCCTCCCTCATTCAACCAGTCGGGTTATTATATGTCGGGCGATTTACAGTCGGGTCATCATATGTCATAAATGTCAGGCATCTGACCCTGTCGGGACTGCAGTGTCGTGAATTTGTCAGTCGTGAGATCGACAGTCGGGAAATGGTACGGATCCCCCAGCTAACAGTGGAGGTGGGATCATGTGGCACTGAATTAATTATCACCTACTTTATAAATATTCCATTTTTATTTGCAGCAGAGTGCAATACCCCCATGACTGAACTACAACTTTTCCGAACAATTCCATTGTTACACACCAGTCCTGACATGGTCAAATACACCAAAACGAGAGACTACAATCCAAATCATTCAACTGTTCTGCTTTTTAACAACATGATCAAACCATTTAGTTATATCAAAGCCGCTGGCAGACTGGAAATCATATTTTGTTACCTTCTCTTCGATGTTAGCAGTAGTATAGGTGAAATCATCTCTTGGTGTGCAATTTTCTCTTTGCATTGTCATACCTTGTTTATAATATATTTATAAAACTATATGATCGAAATTATTTTATCTAGCATATGCCCTCTAGTTTTTGTAGCACTTCATTTTACCCACTATTTCCCAACTGAGATGTAGCATTTTCTTTTCAGTTGAATCCTGCTCCCTAGATTTGTAGCTGCCCGAACTGAAACTGAGAAGCTGAAGCCGCAGAGCAGGGAGGTTAAGTGAGTTGCTAAGGGTCAAACGGGGACAAAGTGAATTGGTTGGGTTAGAACCCGAGTTCCCAGTGAGATGATGTGGGATTAAAACTCCGACTTAAAATGTTATACATTTTGGGCTGAGTGGAGGTTATGTTTCTGCTTCACCATTAATCAGTTGGGTGCATTGGTGCAGTTAATGGGATGCAAATGAAAGGTGATAAAACATCTGATGCAACACGAAAAACAGGAATTGTGGGCAGTTGACCACACATACTCCTTCCCGTACACTGTACACTGTATTGATGCTGCAATCCCACTCGTTTGTCTTGGTTTCATATTTGATTCTTTCTTTGACAGCTTGATCCAGTGGTGTGTGTATGGGGGTGTAGAATAGCTGACCCTGTTTTCCGTTCATCACCCCCAATAATCTGTGCTAAATGGACACTTTTTTTTTTCTGAGGAGAAGGCGGCTGGCAGGATCTTGTTCTACTTTGTCTATTATCTAGATTGTTTTGAGTTATTTTTGTAAGATGTCTAGAATTACAGGGGATACTCATTTGACTTCAAAACAACAAGAAAGGCACCAATAAGTGAGGCGTGAAGAAACTACAGTACTATATCTAAACTGACTCTGAGGTCCTTATTCACTGAGATTTCAGTTTTTGAACTTGTTTGTTGTATGCAACTGAAACTTTCCTAACATATAAGCATTTAAAAATAGTACAGCTCTCAGGTAGGAAACCATTGTTTCATTATTACACCTCATTGTGACTACAGTCATTAAAAGATGCACCGGGCTGAAAAATGTTATTTTCTGATATGCAGTTCCAGATCACATAAGACTTCCACATAAGCACTGACAGCGAATTTTTAGTAATATCAATGTAATATTTTAATCTGTTATGTTTACATACAGGTTCTCGACGTGGGCTAGTGAAGGAATCTAAGTAAATTTGTAGTTACAATATTCTATTAACCTTTTTTGTTTTAGTATGTTGAACTAGTATTCCGTTATGAAACTGCACATAAACTTTGGAAACTTTGAGTTGAACTCACGTTTTCATTGGTGTCCTTGTTCTCTCTGCTAGACATACAGTTACAATACTATGTAGGCTGAGCAGTAATACGGGCGCAGCTCTGCTGTAAACCCCACCGTGTGAGAACAAGTGGTTTCCCGCGGTGCATTAGTTCTCCTATGATTTTTCAGTAATATTTAAACTAGCGTGACTTCTAATTTTTTAAATCATTTTCAATCTTCAGTCGACATTAATTCCTCTTGTGGGTTGTGTGTGTGTGTGTAGGGAAACAATTTAATTGCTATACAAGTGTATTGATACATCTCTACTATCTTTCAAGTTACCCATCGGAAATGCAAAGCAAATCAACTTGGATGTAGGATGGAACATACATGACACGGCTCTGGGGACACGTTTCCTCATTATATGTTACACTTACACATTAGTCGGTGTTGTTTTTTGTGCTCTTTAGGATAGAGTGTGTGTGGAATTCGACTTTTAATTTTGGAACTGAATTCCTCTGACCCTTCCCTTCAATTTCCACCACTAATGTTTACTACTCCCAAATACTCTGTCTCACATAAACATAGTGCCATGGCAAACTGTACTATGAAAGCGTACACCAGAAATTCATATTACTATGTCTTACACAATGTACTGGGAACTTCAAGGAGGAGTTGACTGAGACTCACAGTACCAGCTTATGAGAATACATATGTATAGATGACCAAGCAGCCGATGGGAGATCATACTAACATACTAAAATGACAGCAGAATAGGCCTAATGGTCTTTCTTGTCTGCTTGTTTGTTCAGCCCCCACCCTGGGAGCTGATCTTGCTCCCCCCTCGTCCTCTCTGGCTTCTCCCTTTCCAGTCCCAGATAGTCCCACTGCCCAGGACTTTGCATCCAGAACCCTTCCCCTGTACCTGTCCCACCCCCCTCTTGAACCCCTCCACCATCTCTGCCTCCACCAGCCCCTTAGACAGCGCATTCCATGGCTCCACCACTCTCTCAGTAAAGTAGCACCTCTTCCTTTCTCTCCTGAATCTCCCCTCCTCCAACTTCCACCCATGCCCTCTAGTTGCCCTCCCCCCTTCCTTTGGAGCACCTTGACTGCTTCTTCCCTATTTAACTCCTTCATGTACTTGAAGACCTCTATCATGTCCCCCTGGTCCCTTATCTCTTCCAATGTGTACATGTTTAGCTATTCGATCCTCTCCCCATAGGTCATGTCCCCCAAGCCTCAGATCTTTTTGGTTGCCGTCCTCTGGACCCTCTCCAGGAGTTCAATGTCCCTCTTTAAGTGTGGTCTCGAAAACTGCACGCAGTACTCGAAGTGCTGCCTCACCAAGCAGTTATACATGGGGAGTATCACTTCCCTCCTTCTAGAGGTGATCCCCCTAGCGATGCATCCCAGCATCCTGTTGGCCTTGGCCGCTGCCCTCCTACAAGTGTCAGAGCTGTTCACCTTGACATCCACCACCACCCCCAGGTCCCTCTCAGCCCTTGAGACTTGTAGCATCCCCGAGGGTCTACTCTTGGCTCAGGTTTCTGGCTCCCAGATGCAGTACCTTGCATTTCCACTTCCTACACCACCTTTCCAGAGCCTCCAGGTCCCCCTGTAGGGCCACCCTTCCCTCCTCCCCATCCACCACTGCCCCCAGTTTTGAGTCATCCACAAAGAGACTCATCTCACTCCTGATACCCTTCCTTATGTCAGAGACATAGGCATTGAACAGGAGAGGCCCAAGGACTGATCCCTGAGGGACCCCACTAATGACCCTCCTTAGGGATAAGAATTTCCCACCAACCATCCGGTCCTGAAGCCAATTGCCTATCCATCTGATCATGTGGTTCCCCACTCCCATTTCTCCCAGCTTATTCAACAGGCCTCCGTGAGGAACAGAGTCAAACGCCTTGCTGAAGTCTAGATAGAGGACGTCCACCGGTCTACCCAGGTCCAAGACTCTTGTCACCCAGTCATAGAACTCCACAAGGTTTGTCTGACACGATTTCCCTGGGACGAATCCATGCTGTCTATCGTCCAGGCACCCCGATTTTGCCAGGTCCCCCCCAACCTCTCCTTGACAATGCCCTCTATCACCTTGCCCACCAACGATGTCAGGCTGATAGGCCTGTAGTTCCCTGCCACCTCCCTTGATCCGCCCTTGTGGATAGGCACTATATGCACCACCTTGCAGTCCTGAGAGACCCACCCTGTCCTCAGAGAGATGCTGAAAAGTTCTGCCAGGGGCTTAGCCAGGACATCCACCAGTTCCTTCAGTACTCTGGGACATAATTTATCTGGCCCCCGTGCTTTCTCTGTCTTAAGGGACCTGAGGGCTTCCCTCACTCTCTCTGGCATGATTTCCACCTCCACTACCTCGTCCCTCTGCCTTGCCTTCCCTCCCTCCTGCCAGTGATAGCCCATGCTCTCCCAAAACCCGACGATCGGCTAGGGTCCCCCCCGTCAGTTTCACCATCTCCTCCTATGTATGATGCAGCCCCCCATCACCACATCCTCAACCTCCCTGGTCCACCAGCAGGGTTTACGGGCCCTACCACATTTTCGTCTTACTCTTGCACAATTGCTGGTAGCATCCTGCACCCTCTCTTGGTGATTTCCCACCTACTGTCAGCGTCCATGTCTGGCCCAATCCCATCCGAATGCTTCTTATGGATCCTTCCCATTTCCTTGAAATCTGCCCCCTTGAAGTCAGTTACCTCCATCTTTGTGCAGCCTTCTACCCCTCCTAGGTCCAGGCAGAACCAGACCATGGCATGGTCACTCCCTGTAACGGGTCCCTTACCTCCAGGCCCCCAGTCTGGTCACTGTCTGCCAGGACCACATCCAGTATCTGCGCCTCCCTGGTTGGTTCCCCCACCTGCTGAGTTAGGAATTCATAAAGATGTAGAGAAGCAGTGGACAAAGTACGGAGCACTGTGGAACACCTGTGTTTAAGTTTATTGAGGGAAAACTACATTGAGCAAGCTCATTCACAGGGCGGTCCTATCACAGGAATACAGACAGGTATACAATACATGCAGGATATCACTGATCTGGAGTGAGTGATGTGCAAGAATATCACAGTCAATATCATTGTTCCTAAAATCACCCAGAAGTAGTAGCACAACTTTTGATGCCATCTCCAAATTATGATCGACAGGATTCATGTCCATCTCCTACACCTGCAATGGAGTACACAACAGAAAGCTGGTACCAATTAGTGTACAATTGCATGTTGAAATTGTTACCCAGGATACCTCTGACTCCCCTTATTCAAAGGATAACCTGATTGATTTAATGCTTCCCCTCCACGTACATGGGCATCCACACACAACACTGTATGCTACCCCCTGCCTTTGCAGAATAAGGAAAAACATGGAACAATTGAGTTCATCTCATGATGTCCTGTCAACTAGTTCTGTGTTTTTGCCAGTATGACAATCAAGTGATATTATCAATGGCACTATGTGCTGGATCTGTTTTGCCAGGACAAGGCCATTTGTAAACATTGCAGCCCATGATTGGCTGCTGTTGAACCTATAGTGCTGTTTTGACCATCAGGTCTATTCAACACCCCCCCACCCCACCCCAAATCCCTTACTGCAGGAATGTGAGCCAACACTCCACAGAGGTATTGATCCTGCAATTGAGGCCCAGCAGTGCACAATAAAGCCAGATACTTGCTTTACACAACAGTATCACACTGCAGTATATGCCAATGAATCATTGCCGTTCTGTTACTGTGCTAGCCACAAATGTAGACAAATGCAAGGGAAAAGGTAAACCCTGGGTGGACCTGTGGTTGGCACCCACGGGCCAACAGCACCGCACTTGAATTTGTTAGATACACTGTCAGGTGGATGTGGCTTGGACAAAACTACAGAAAGAAAGCACAGGAAGGTGAGTGACAGACTGTGGTATTGGTGAAACAAAGAGTCAAGAAAACATCAATGATTGGCAATCTGAAAACAAAATGCACACAAGCACAAGCCCCTGCAGATTGCCAGTTTGCTTGGCTAGGTCGGGACACGGACACGTTACTAAGAAACACACAGTAGACTGTTTGCTTTGATGTCATGTGCAGCAGGAACAACACATGACAATACAATTCACATAGTGGCAACAGAAAGTACAGTAAAACACATCTGAACAGCACACACTTCACAAGCCTGAAATGCCTAACAGCCGAAGCTGTGATGGCTTCACAGCACCACCCCAAGTACACTGACATGAGACCTAGGGTTGTCAGAACCTTCTAAAGTTCTGGTTTCTAGTTCTAACCTAGAACTTTTGCAGTCAGAGGGCACGCAGCAGGATGATGGACTGGCCACTACACCACTTAGGAGATGTCATCACACGACACAGTGACACACAGATTTCTTTTTTTGTACTGTAAGTGATGTAAGTATTGGATTTTTCTGTCTGTACTCTCGACAGGGAAACATTTCTGGCATGTACTTAAAAGATACCACAACTTGATGCTGGGCTGCAGTGCACATGGTCACACACTGGGTACAGTGCAATCAAAGGGCACACTGCATGATGATAGGCTGGCCAGTACTTAGGAAACATATGAACATACGAAATTTGCCAGCAGATAAAGGCCTAGAAGTCTATCAAGTCTGCTCAAATATGCAGCTAGCACCCCTTATTCTGCAGCTGCCCCTCCCTTCTGCCCTTCCCCTTGTCCTGTCCCATCCCCTTTTGAAGCAGTCCACTGTTCTACTGGAATCCACTTCTGCAGGTAACGCATTCTGCCCAGCCACCACCCTCTCTGTAAAAAAGTGTCTCCTCATCTCCCTTCTGAACCTTCCTCACTCAAGACTCGTATCATGGCCCCTGGTGTCCCTACCCTCCCTTACTTTGAACAGCCACTCTGTACCCGTCTTGTTTATTCCTTTCATGTCCTTAAAGGTTTCAGTCATTTCCCCCCATCCCTCCTCTCCTCCAGTGAGTACATGTTCAACTCCCTCAGTCTCCTCTCGTATGATAAGTCTCCCAGCACCTTGATCATCTTTGTCGCCCTGCGCTGCACCCCCTCCAGTAACCTAATGTCCCTCTTCAGATACGGGTGCCAGTACTGCATGCAGTACTCCAGGTGTGGTCTAATAACCTATACAGTGGCAGAATCACCTCCTCCTTCATCGAGGATATACCCCTTGCAGTACAACCCAGCATTTTGTTGGCCTTTGCAGCTGCCTTCCTACATTGTGCGGAGTTGTTCATTGACCCTGTAATGAGCACCCCCAGATCCTTTTCCTCCTCTGTCTGGGCTAGCTGCACTCCCCCCAGCTGGTAACTCCTCTTTGGGTTCTTCATCCCAAAATGCAGCACCTTGCATTTTTTGGCAGTAAACCCCAGTTTCCAGGTGTTTGACCAGGTTTCAAGCTTTGCCAGATCACCCTGCAACCCCTGCCACTCCCCTAGGTCATCCACCACCGCTCCCACCTTGGTATCATCAGCAAACAGACTGATCTTGCTCTTGATGTCCCATGATATGTCTGCAATGAACATCACATAGCTGGAGTCACACACTGGATACAGAGTGCAACAAAGTGCACACAGCAGGAGGATGACGTATGCACAAAGAACCCCAGGCTCCCAGTCAGCTGATTCCACAGTCCCCCCTGCTTGCCTACTCCCCTGCTCTCTTCCCAACAAACCACCTTGTCACTTAATGCCACTGCCTGGCTGCTCCTTTTGAGCAACCTTTTCCTTTCTGCCACACAGTAAAAATGCCTGCCACTGTCAGTGCCTGCATGCCTCCTCTCTGTAATGTTCCCACAGAAGCAATAAACAAAATGTGCCAAAAATTGCCTAATGGAGCAGCAACTCAGTCCCGCTCCATCTGCTACACTGATTTCTTGATGTGCAAGAAGAACCAGGTTTGAGTTAAATGACTTAACTGTACATGCTGGGCTGCGCGCAGGAGTGTACAGTAACAGTACATACATTTAACTAGTCCCTCCCTCCTTCCCAGCTGTCAGTCACACTCAGTGGCTCTGTCCTCCCAGTATGTGTGCTGGAGTCAAGACCACACCACCCCTGAGACAAGACTCCCTACCCACTAGGAGTGAGCACCAGGGAATGGCATGTCAGCACCGTTTTAGAGGAAGTCAGAAATATATTTAATTAAAACTTATAAGGTTTACTTCCAAATCTTTTGTGTGTTATGTTATTAGTAGTGCAAGTTAGTTGCTTTCTATGCACAATGTCCTTTTTTAAGTAATAGAGTCATCGGTGTTGCTGCTCTGTGAAGCAATTCTTTGCAAAAGTCAGCTGACACTGAATTCCTACAGATGTCTCTTCAGTGATATCCAAAACCACACCATAGCAACAGCTAGCCCTGTACATGTTCTCAATTGGGAAACTCGATCTTCATGAACACTCACACAGCCAGTGGGCTAATTGATTTGTATCATGCAGTATTTAAGTGTGTGCGTGTGTGTGTACGTATGTGTGCGCGTGTGTGTGAGCTGTGATGTTTGTTGCTGTCATTGAGATTTTAAATTGCAGGTTTTTATTTAATTTTATTTTTTATTTTAATGCTGGGATGACACTTGGTTACGAGCTGTCAGACACAGTGAGTTACATCAGAATACCCTCGCGATATACTATAAAGAGATGGACAAGAGATTTTAGGGATGAGATTTAACAACAATAACTTATTAAATGACAAAGCTTCACACAGTGGCAGTACTGGCAGCGCTGTTAGAAGAAAAAAACAGATTGTGTGTGTGTGTGTGTATAGAAAGAAAACACTGCAATCTGGTTAGTGTGCAGGTTTATTTATGCATGGGGTTGTAAATCTGACATTTCAACACACTGATAAAGTTCAAGAGGTCCAGATCACTTTGCAGCAAGATGGATAACAGAACAAAACTAGAGGACTTTCTTTTACATGCATTTTACTGGTATCCTGCCTAGATAAAACTGAGCACAACCATGTTCATTTCTTGTTAAATCTCACTGTGATGAGAAAGCAGTTTCCTTAGATACAGTCTGACTGGCTGTGCTTTACATAGCCCTTGTTCACTGTTCTCTGATTCTCCTACCATAACTTATTGTCACTACACAGTGCCCTACTGATACTTGGTATGTGGAGACATGTCAGGCATAGACCCTCTTGTTGTAAGACTGTTGAGTCTTGGTCAGTTACTAAAACCAGAGAACAGTGAACAAGGACAATGTAAAACACAGGCAGTCAAGACTGTATTGGAAGAAACTTCAGGTTTCTCATCGCAGCAAAACTTGAAGAAATTAACATGAATTATGATCACTTTTATCAAGACAGGTTACCAGTAAGATGCATTTGAAAGACGGTCCTCTAGTTTTGGTCTGTTAGTCACTTTGCTGCAAAGTGATCTGGACCGCTTGAACTTTATCACTGAGTTGACATGTCAGATTTACAACCGCGCGCATAAACAAAACCTGCACACGAACCAGATTGCAGTGTTTGCTTTCTGCACACACAGCATATATTTTTTCTTCTAATAGCACTGTCAGCAGTGCCACTGCAGTTTCGTTATTTAATTAAACAAGTATTTCTGTTAAATTTCAGCCCTAAAATCACATGCTCGTCTCTTTATAGTATATTGTAAGGCTATCCTGATGTAACTCACTGTGTCCAACAGCTCATTGTCCAGCGTCTGTTGGAACTGACAGCATGAGCTGAGTTTGGCAGTGAACAGCTTCTAGAAGCGGCAACTCTGACAGCACTATTAATAAAACAAGAAAAAAGGACATTGTGTGTACAGTACAAAACTAACTTTCACTACTAAAAACTAGCACACAAGGTCTAGAAGTAAAAAAAGACTGTTCCTGTCTGCAAGCAGACAACAAAAACAACAAAGGGACAAGGAGTTTACATTACAGAGCTGTGGAAAACACTGTCAGTCATTCATGTCTGTCATTATTAATTCTGAATCTGCCTTGCACAGACACCGGTGTCAGCTTTGCTCCGATGTCAGTATCCAAAGGGGGTGACACATAATGCTGCCATAGGTTGTATTTTACGAACATAATCAGTAGTTGATCTGCTCATTTTTTTTTATCAAATGGCAACAAAATTAATTTGTTTCCGCCCATACTCCCCACCCCCACACACACACACTCACACAAAATGTACATCAGAAAAAAAATAAGTTGCATTTATAATTAACTATAACATTTTGTTCAGCACAAACAAAATCTACATTGAAATCTCATCAACCATCTTGCGAACAGCATTTACCTGGCAATAATATACAGAGAACTAAATACAGTAAGATCGTCAAATTCGAAGTGCCAATTCACTGCTGAGACGTGATTGAAACTCATACAGTTTCTTTCATCCTGTTCATATAAATAATGCTGATCAGTACAGCCTCTGATACATACAAAGGTTCCGGGACATAGTTAAAAAACAGAACCGCAGGGACAGAAAAAAAGTGTCTCAGATACTTTCCATTTACCTTGAAATATAACAGCAGGTCAAACAAACAAAAAAGAATAGCCTGTACTTTAATGAAAAGGACATCAAGGTGTGCTTTTTGTTTGCTTGCTCTAGCCTGTAGCAACACTGTACAGTCTCAATCTCAAATGTGTTTACATCATCTTGTGCTTACGATTAGAAGTGGAGAAAACACAGATCTGCCCAGTTCTTCATTCTGCCATTTTTTTCCAACTAACAACGTTTTTATGAGTTAAAAAATATGAGGGTCATAAAAAAAAAAACAAAAAAAAAAAACACCTGCTGCTGCAGTCATCAAAGTGTTGCTGTGTGATAGCTTAGTGCAGCACCAGCTTCAAAACTGATAAATGATCGCATAGGAGAAGCAGACATCACTCCAGAAATGAGGCAATGAACCAAAACATGGGGGCACGGAGAAAAAAAATAAACTGAACTGCACTGTACCACTGGTATTTTAACCTACTGTATTAAAAAAATCCCCATTTAAAAAAACAAAACACAAATACACATGATTTCTGTTACAGATTTTTTATTTCACCATAGTTACCTGTGAAAAGAAAAATAAAATAAGAGCTTTGCAGATGAATATTTAACACACACAAAAAAAGGAACCCTTTGGCGAACCCTCTGGTGTTCAGTTTCTAAATTACAACTTGAACACCAGGGTTCCAATCTTAGACGAACGAGTTCTGACAACCCTAATGAGAGCTATAGATTCAGCCACACAAAATATCGTGACCCTCCATCAGTAGCTACCATGGAGCAAGATTGAATATGGGAAGGAAAACGGTGAGAAGAACTTGACTGCAAATCCGGGATGGAAGGCTAATCAGTGAAGTATTTTTGTGGCACTCCGAAGACTAGGATATTTTTTTTTTTTTTTTACTTTTATAGGAAAATGCTGCACTAATTCAAGTGGTCATGATCACTTATGGAAACTGTTGTCACTCCCAGAAGAGGCAACTAATGCCTTCAGTGTTATTTATAGCACCACGATGGCAACATTCATTGTTTTTGAACTTACGATTGCAAAATAAGGGCATTACTACTATGTAAGGGTGGGCGGACTGAGTGACACAAGGTGCGTATACATTGGAGAGCAGAACTGCCAAGCTTGCATGGCACTGGGAACAATGGCAATTTTTTTTTTTTAAACTTTCTTTATTCACCTATCCCCTGGGCATCCTTCAGGAGTGCCCAACTCGGATCCCACCCTACTCCCAACCTGAACTCTTGCATCTCCCCTGATCTCTCCCCGATCGACCCCAGGCAGACCCGACCCCCGGTACCATCTCCGGGGCTGGTTCTGCTCTCCCCCAGCGGCTATCTCCTGAGTATGAAGGGCCTACCTGTAAGTCATCGGGTCGCCTGTGAGACCTCCTGGGCATGCCATGGCCTGTATTTGGGATGTGGATGGGTCCACCGTCATCTTCCGGCTGATAGGAGGCATTTTCTTGTAATTTTTTCCCCATCCCCCGCAGAGCCAGCTAGCAAGGCTACGTATTGCGGTGGCTCCGCTGAGGCATTATGCCGCGCCACTCACTGGCAATCTCCAGTCACCACCAGAGGTCACTACAGGAGTGAAACGCTTCCCCATACCCGCCCCTGGGAAGAGAGGGCAGTCAGTGGACGCTCAATCTCTTCCCCCACCTGCCGACCCCCGGCGGCCCTGGCTCTTTCCTGAATCCGGGTCGCCGATGTGGCACGAGGTGTGGCGTCCAGCGCCTCAACCCTCAGTGACACCGGGCCCGCTACAATGCCGATTTTGATAGCACCGAGTGTCACCTGCAACCGCGTAATACAGCATGTCCAAGGCTTCAAGGAGAAAGACTGCTATCTTGGTTATGGTATCCAGAACTAGATGGCACTACAAAAAACAGCTCCAACAATTAATAGTTGAAACGTATGTATAGTTTGAACTGAATCGAGTGGCGTTGTTTTGATTCATACATTAAGAACCTATGTCCAGTTTGTCATTCTGTAAAAGGCTCTGTCAAGTTGAATAAGTTTATTGCCTTATTCTTTTTATTACACGGTCCAACGTAAACCGACACCTGAACATGATGAACTAGTGACAAACTGTGTTCTCTCACTGGGATTAGTTGGTAGATGCAGTATACAGACCGAAGCTAGAGCGTTATAAAAAATTAAAACAAAAGTACCTCACATTAGGTTACCAGTTTAGCGATACAAAGGATGTTAGGGTGGTAACAGCAGAAAAAGGTTTAGACTATCAGCAGTGCGAAGCTTTTCATAGATGGGAACTCACCTCTCAGAGCACCTCAGCAGGAACTAAAGGGGGATTGGGACTGCTTCCACACTGGCACAGCTAAAGAGATGGAAACGCTCGAGCACAGGTGAGAATTGACTTTAGGTGCCTGGGGCTACACACACACATTATGCGAGAGTATGACGCATGGACATATGGGCTGGGACAACAGAATGGAGGTATACTGTCGGACCAAAGGGGAATAACAAAAAAGGGATAAACAACGAAATTTAGAAACAAAATAAATGGAACAAAAAGGGATAAAGGTAAGCCGTGGGAAGCACATTCTGCTAAGGAGACGTGTTACAAGACTCAATGCCATTAAAAATTCTTGTGACTTACTCTGACAGTGCAGCTTTAACTACTCAGAGTAAAACAGGACCTTCAAAAAATTCACAACCAAAAACTAAAACAACTTTTATACCTTAAGCACTGCCACTATGCCCCTGGGATGCCCGCAACATAGTCCGTAGGACTTGCAACTATAAAGCCCAAGTTTCCATAACACAGATCACTGACCCAGTCTCCGGTACTGCCCTTAACCAAACCCAGTGACATCAGGTGGGCAGTGGCCACCTGTTATCAGCAGTTATCTACGGCAGACATTCAGGCCTCTCCTGACCAAACAGAAACTTACTTAACTCTGATCCCCCTACCACAATCAGCTGACCCTCAGGTCAACAGTTTACTTACTTCTATTACCCCATCCAAGACTGAAGCGGTTCTCTGTGACTCAAAAACTCAAAAAACACAGAGTCCTGGCGGTTACTTGATTGAATTCTATAGGTAATTTTGGGAATCTCTGATACCACACTTACTGTCGGCATTTAGAGGAATTCAGGAGGGGGATCCCCCCGCCCTCATGGAATTATGCAACCCTTACAGCACTGTTGAAACCCCAGAAGGACCCGCACTATCCCCACTTTCTTACAGACCAGTATCTATGCTAAATTCCAACCATAAAATTTGCATGTCCATTATGGCCAGGTGACTGAAACCCCTCCTACCTAAAATAATCAGTCCTGACCAGGTGAGATTTAAACATCAACAACAGGTGCATGACAGCGTTTGCTGCAACCTTCTTTTAAGTGACTGTGTGACCACCCGGCAGATTCCCATCACATTACAGACGGTACCCTAGGGGAGAAGTGTGGATGGACGTATGAAAGGTCTGGGGAGGATTTAGTAAAGAGGGGTAGGGACAGGAGTTGGAGGGTGGCTTTAATAAATGCCAGGAGCCTAGGGAATAAAATGCCTGCGTTCCAGGCCATGCTGTTTGAGGGGTAGGGTGGATGTAGCAGTGGTCACTGAAACTTAGGCCGCCCCTGGCCATGACTGGGACCTTAATCTGAGTGGGTACCTTGTGCTAAGGAAGTAGAGAGAGGTGGGCAGAGGGGAAGGAGTAGCAATGTTCATTAGGGATAACACCGAGCTTATGAGAGTGGAGGAAGCAGAGGGCACGTGGAGGCTCTATGGGTCACCTTGCGAACCTCTGTGGGAGGGAAGCTCAAGTTGGGGGTGGTATATAGGCTCCCCAGGACTAGCGGAGGACCTGCTTGTTAGCTAACTTTAAGGGGCAGTGTGGACTGGAAGGGGAAGGAGTGGTGTTGATGGGGGACCTTAATATGCCAGCTACTAATTGGGGTACTGTGACGTCCACTGTAACCAGGGAGCAGAAGCTGCTGGATGGCTTCCTGGACGCGTTCCTCAGTCAGCAGGTGATGGACCCAACAAGGGAGGGTCATATGCTGTATGTTGTTTTAGCGGATGGGGATCTTGTACAAGATCTGGTTGTGGAAGAACCCCTGGCTGGGAGCGACCACAACACAGTCTGGTTTGGGCTTAAACTGGGGAGGATCATTCAAGGACAATGATAGTTGATTTTAGGGGGGTGAACTTTCAGAACATGGGGGAAATTCTCAAGAGGCATTTGCTGGAGATAAAACCAGTTTTGGATGTGGAAGGTAGGTGGGAAATCATAAAGCTTACAGGAGGCCAACAGGACCTGTACAAGAGCGAAGTGCAAGGGCGGTATGTCTCATAAACCATGGTGGTGGTCCAAGGAGGTCCAGGAGGCAGTAAGGGAGAAGAAGGCTGCCTACAGTAGGTACAGAAAAGGAGGTTAGAGGGATAGAGAGAACTATCACCTTTCAACCAGGAAAGTCACCAGAGTGGTGAAGGGGGCAAAGGCCTGGAAAGAGCAGAGGCTGGCGCAGGGTATATGGGGTGGGGAAAAGGGGTTCTTTAGGTATATTAGTGAGCGGAGGAAGGTCAGGGGCCAGCTCAGCAGGTTGAGGACAGCTGGGGGGGGTGGGTAGAAGGGGCTGGAGAGCAGGCAGAGGTACTGAATGAGTACCTCACCTCAGTGTTCACTATGGAGGAGGCTATGGAACTTCCAAAAATGGGGTTGAAGTACATGGAAGGGGTATCTGCTGAAGAACAAGCTGCTGGTGGAGGTAGGACAGGGGTGAGATAGGCTGGTTCTGCTGAATTGGGGGGGTGTGGGAAGCTCTCCAGTCCCTAAAAAAAAGGATAGATCTCTGGGGCCTGATGCTATTCATCCCAGAGTACTGAGGGAGTTGGCAGATGTTTTGGCTGCGCCATTGGCGGATCTCTTTAACTTGTTGCTCCAGACAGGGAGGGTGCCAAGAGATTTGATGCAGGCGCATGTCGTGCTCATCCATAAAGGGGGATTGAGAGAAGAGCCAGGAAACTGTAGACCCATCAGTTTGACGTCGGTGGTGGGGAAGGTAATGGAGAGCATACTTAAGGAAAGACTGGGAGGTTTCTTGGAGGAGATGGGGTACCTGGATGACTGGCAGCATGGGTTTGAGCCAGGGAGAGTGTGTCAAACAAACCTTGTAGAGTTCTATGAGTGGGTGACATTAGCACTCGACAGGGGGAGACCAGTGGATGTACTGTTCCTGGACTACAGCAAGGCATTTGATTCGGTACCTCACATTGGCCTAAGGGAGAGGCTGGGGGGATGGGGGTAGGCCCATTAACAGTTAGGTGGATTGGAAATTGGCTTTCAGGTGGCACTCAATGGGCAGTGGTCAGAGGAGAGGTCTTGTTTCCTAGGAAGGTCATAAGTCGGGTCCCACAGGGATCAGTCCTGGGGCCATTCGTGTTTAACGTCTATATCTCTGATATCAGGGAAGGTATCAGGTGTGAAATGAGTCTCTTTGCGGATGACTCTAATCTGTGTGTGGGGGAGGAGGGGAGATTGGCCCTGCAAGAGGACCTGGATACTCTGGATAGGTGGTCCTGCACCTGGAAATTGAAATTGAACTCCTCCAAGTGCAAGGTGCTACACCTAGGGTGGGAAACTCCAACTATATGTACACCGGGGGATGAGTTGCAGGCCATGGCAGGGGAGAGTGACCTAGAGTCTTGGTGGATGTTAACATGAATAATTCAGAGCAGTGCAGGAGGGCTGCAGTTGGGGCAAATAGGATGCTGGGATGCATAGCGGGTGGAATTACCTCAAGGAACAGAGAGGTGATTTTGCCACTGTACAACAGCCTGTTAGAACACATCTTGAGTACTGTGTGCAGTTCTGGAGGCCACACCTAAAGAGGGACATCCAACTCTTGGTGGAGGGTTCAGAGGAGAGCAACCAGAATGATCTGGAGCCTGGGGGATATGACATATGAGGAACGACTAGGAGAGCTCAACCTGTTCTCTCTGGAGGAGAGGAGGGACTGGGGGGACATGATTGAGGTCTTCAGGTACCTCAGGGGAGTAAATAAGGTAAGCTGAGATAGGATCTTTCAACTGAAGGGGGGGTGGAATCACCAGAGGACACAGTTGGAAGATTGAGGGTGGTAGGATTAGGGGGCAAAGGAGGAGAAGGTACTTCACCGAGAGAGTGGTGGAACCATGGAATGCGCTGCCCAGGGAGCTAGTACAGGCAACTGCGGTGGAGGGATTTAAGAGAGGGTGGGACAGGTATAGGCAAGGGGTGAAGCAGAGGCTGGTTTGCCTGGGGGGAAACAGGACTGGGGGATGGAGTAACAGTGGAAGGAGGCAAGTAGAGGGCTACAGTACCCAATCAGGGTGCTGAAGCACGAGCAGACTTGATAGACCTATAGGCCTACTCTGCTGGCATCTAGTACATTAGTATGTTACTCAGTTTAGATGCAGAAAAGGCATTTGACAGGGTGGCATGGCCATATCTGTGGAGTAATCTGTTCCATTTTGGCTTACCCCAGAAACCCCAGAAATTCATACAAATATTGCGGGATATCTACAGTTCAGTCCAAGCGTACTTAAAACTAAACGGCACCCTTTCTGATCCTTTCCTGCTCTCTAGAGGCACCTGCCAGGGCTGTCCACTATCTCCACTCTTGTTTACCCTCTATCTAGAACCCCTGGCTGAAGCAATTTGACAAGATCCTGTGGTGGAGGGGATTGGGGGCACGCAACACAAAATATCATTATTTGATTATGATGTGCTGCTAACTGTAATCTCACCAGGAAGATTCCATCCCGGTACTATGGGAACACATATGGGAATTTGGCACACTAGTGGAATATAAACTTAACACGCTTAAAATGGAAGTGCAGTTATACAACTATTCCCCATCTCCCCGATTGTAAAGTGATTTCCCTTTTAAATACAGTCAAAGCCACTTATAATGGGCACATCTGTGTAAGCAGATTCTGCCCGTTATAATGTGTGCCTGCAGTAACCAAAAACAATAAATTTTACACCGATGTGCAGATCTCCGTACTTCTGCTAGTTCTTACTATGTTAGTCTGCTCCCACCCACCTTCCCCGAAGCCATTAACTCTGCTCTCTCTGTTAGCAGTGATGTAATCTAGTATCAGTACAGTATAGGGAAAGAAACCTTGACAGTCAAGACAGTACAGTACCTCCCAGCATACTTACCCAGAATAGGTATTCGGAGACGGAATCATTTAATTTTCACTGGCTTCCTGCTTTTTCAGCTCTGACTGTATTCAGTTGTACTCCCAATCTGTGTGCAGTTTGGTCCTCACTTTCCTTGTAGCCAGCGCTCCTGAAGAAATCAAAGCAGAGTTTTTCTCTTGTAAAAGCCCTTCTTCCTTTCTTTAGGATGGCTCCCTTAACTACAACAACTGAAAGTGTCTGAAGCCATTAGGGGAAACCTTCATCCACTTAAGCCGGGACCGATTAGCGCGTAGTTAGCGCCCTATGCCTGACTTCTATTTTGGGCTGATTAGCTGTAAGACAGATAATTAACACTTCGGCATGCAGAATTTTTGAAGCTGTAGAAGCTGATCTGCCTGAAATAGAAGGCTGGCGTAGATCGATATATCCAGCATTTTTTTCATTGCGGGCAATGAATTTGGCAAGTGGAAACAGCAATCTGCCCGTATAAAGCTTGGGCGATATAAGTGGAGGAGACTGTAGTATAAACCATTAAATATCTGGGTATCAAATTTATGAAACATTTAGATAATTTGGAACTCCTTAATTATGAACCCCTGACCAGACAAATCCTGGCTAATCTGTCCAGATGGACGTCTCTGAATTTAGGATTCTTCAATAAAATGGAAGCCATTCGACAAAACATTTTGCCCAGAATACTATACTTCCTTCAAACTCTTCCACTCGTGCCAGGTAAAATGTATTTTGAAGCCTGGGATAAAGCAGTTTCCTGACTGATATGGCAGGGCAAACCCCCAAGGATTCGTTACTGCATTTTACAATTACCTAGGGATAGAGGAGGAGTCAGTCTCCCCAATCTCACTTGGTATGCACTGGCAACACACCTCTGAATAGTATGTTTATGGATATCCCATCGTATCAGTCCTTTTGGAAGATAATAGAAAATGTGTTAAACGATACCTGAGTCCATGCTCGATATGTATTTGGAAACCCACCAGCATGCATTACTACCGGAAGATTCTATAGATTCACAACGAAACATACCGACAATGGTTGTTTATTCAGAAACATTTTTTTTATGTCTGCTGGCCAGCTATATCTCAGGACAGAAGCCTATATAGTAACATAGTAATTGACAGCAGATAAGGACCGCTAGACCCTTCCTATCCTCCCGTAATCCTTACCTGCATCAGCAGTCGCTGACCCTGCTTGGTCATTGGCTTTCACTTCTCTTTCCCACCAGTAGGGTTCCCTTAAGCCTATCCTATGCTTGTTTGACACCCCCCCCCCACACTGTGCTGGCATTTACCACCTCTTGGGGTAGGCTATTCTAAGCATTCACCACCCTTTCTGTGAAGAAAAACTTCCTGACATTTCCCCTTATCCTGCCCTCCCTCCCAATCTCAAATCATACCCCCTTGTCCTTGTACAACTCTTGTACTGAAAGATGTCCCCCACCTGGACTTTGTTCAAGCCCTTAATATACTTAAAGGCTTCGATCATGCCTCCCCTTTCCCACCTCTCCTCTAGTGTATACATAGTGAGGTCTTTTAGTCTCTCCTCATATGTCTTCTGGTGCTAGCCCCTTAACATCCTAGGTGCCCTTCTCTGGACCGCCTCCACCATGTCCACGTCTTAGCAAACATACGGTCTCCAGAACTACACTCTGTACTCCAGATGAGGCCTTACCAGTGTTTTGTACAAGGGCATCACCACCTCCCTTCTGCTTGTAATACCCCTTCCTATGCACTGTAACATCCCACTGGCCCTCCCCACAGCCTTGTTACATTATTTGGCCACCTTTAGGTCATCTGAGATGATTACTCCTAAATCCTTTTCCTCCTTGGTGACCGTTAGCAGCCCCCCCCCAATCCTGTAACTGTCTGCAGGGTTTCTGCACCCCAGGTGCATGATTTTGCACTTTGTTGTATTAAATTTTAATTGCCACATTTCAGATCATCTCTCCAGCTTACCTAGGTTCCTCCTTATTCTTTTGACAGCCCCCCCCCCCAGTGTCTACCCTGTTGCAGATTTTGGCGTTATCTGCAAATAGGGATACCTTCCCCTCTAGCCTTTCTGAAATGTCCAAAATGAAGACTTAGCCAGAAGTGATCCCTGAGCCACCCTGCTGATCAACCCATTTCTTCACATTTAATCCTAGTTGCTAACAGCCTCTGCTTCCTATCCCTCTGCCAATTTGTAACCCAGTTCTCAACTTTGTGGCCCATTCCCAGGCTACCCAACTTATTTATCAGCCTTCTGTGTGGAATGGTGTTGAAGGCCTTACTGAAATAGAGGTGGGTGATATCCACCTCTTCCCCCGATCCACCTCCTTTGTCACCCAGTCAAAAAAGTCGATCAGGTTGTTTGACATGACCTTTCTCGCTGTGAATCCATGCTGCCTCGGATCCTGTGCTCCGCTGGATTCCAGGTGTTCCACCTATGATCAAACATTTCCCCCAAACAAAGTTGGCAAAGCCTTTCAAGCCTGTCGTAAGTATGGCATCACTTATATTTTTCAAATGGTCACACCGACAGGGATCTTACCATTTGTATCACTCCAGACATCCTACGATTTGCCTCAATCAGAATTTCATAAAAATTTACAACTGCGCTCCTATCATTTGGCGAAGGAAAAAGCCCTTACACAGGTTGCAGAAAAACCTTCACCACTGGTCCAACTACTCAAAATGTATCTATCAGGCATCACGGAGGTGCATTTAATTAGCAAGTCATATAAGGCTATACAAGTTGACACTACAGTATCAACTAGCTCTATTCTTAACTGATGACATTTGGAGCTAGGCACCACCTCCAGTATTGAGCAACGGCATAAGTTTACTCCCCCTGCACATAGGGTAATGACTGCCTTCTACTTTATTTATTTATTTATTTGAGCATCTGTTTACAACCTTTGAGCTAGAGGCTTATTTCCAAAGGTACCTCGTCACATTGAGGACAAATACATTACATTACAGGCTCGTTGTTACATCACATTGAGGACAAATACATTACAGGCTCGTTGTTACATCACATTGAGGACAAATACATTACATTACAGGCTCGTTGTTACATCACATTGAGGACAAATACATTATATTACAGGCTCATTGTTACATCACAGAGTTTCAAGTTGTAATAAAATGACAACCAATTAAACTACTAGAGGGAATACACATGGAAGTGTCGCTTGAGATACTTCTACGCCCCAGCGGTCATTGCAAAGTTCACGGCCCCCAGACAGCAGGATGCTGGTGCAACTGTGGCTCAGCGTCGCCGGACCAAACTCTTAAAATGTTGGTGTGCCCCTCCTTACAGGCCTTTTGGCAAGAGGTTATCCAAGAAATCGAAGATATCTTCGACTGTGCAGGCATGCTTTTTCCTGCATTTATATTAGCAGATATTCCCCCACCACATTCGACACTGAATCTTCCCACCATAAAAACATTGAATCTCTTGATATTAATGGCTAAAAAGACCATAATTGTGGTGTATAGAAAACATCCCTACCTGTAGTATGCGGCGGGCCCTTACAATCGAGATATGCTGTATACGCGTCAGAGATTGTTGACAAGATATATCAATCAAATCCCCCCTTTTGAAAATAAATGGAGGAAATGGATTATGTACCAGTTAGGCAAGTACTCCGACTTTGTACCATAGAGTCAGATGTCAGATGTCCCCCCCCCCCCACCACATCATACCTTAATCTAAGTCCCTCTGCCAGTTGCTTTTATTTATTTCATAGTTTATTAAAGGCACTCTCCAGGAGGGACTAATTCTACACAAGCTCAGCCTTTGCTGTTCTCTCTTCCTTCTTCTTTTCTCGTAACCTTTCTCTTCTTTTTTCTTTCTCCTTTCTTTTTAAGTATTTTCTCTCCATCTCACGTTCAGATTGATCATGTGCAGTAGCCATAATCTCGATAGATACTGTGAATGTAGAGAGAGAACATCACCAAGCTCTGCAGGGTACTACCTAACCAAGAAATTCACTGACTGAAGAGATTTAACTGTAAAGGCCTACTACTAAGGAGATACTTGGTTATAACCCACAGTACCTAGTTTGGACATTATATAGATGATTGTGACCTGCACTGTAACCTAACTAATGGAAGCACAATTTATATGAAGTAGGACACTGAAACGGAAATTGATAAAGCAATTTGTTTGTATGATGCTATGCAGTTTTTGGTGAAATGGACACTGTGTCTTGGATCTAAAAACATTTAATACAAGTTATGTTATAAAAAAGAGTGAAAATCAGACTGCCCACCATACTGGTGTTACCACACAGAAACATATTTTGTTTACAGTCCTTGATCAACTCCCACCTAGGAGTTGAGAACATCCACCAGTATAGTCTAGACACTCATGATGCAGAGGAAGTAGAGGAGACTGTTGCATCAGGAGTGGCTGCACTGGTTGGGGGTGTTTCTAATGTTAAGGTATGCAATAAGAGCAGATCAAGGATTTGAAATAAAGCAAAGTTGGTATAATTACTCCCTTCGTATGCATTTCAGTTTAAGACAGAAAGCAGATAAAACAGCCAGCCACATTAATGAATTTTGGAAAAGGTTAGCAATTATAAAATGCGGGGTTTCAACTTGAAATAATATAATGCAAAAAGGGTTGATAGTGTCTCACTCCCCCCGTGCTCTGATAGTGTCTCACTCCCCCCAGCGAGTTCCATTTCACTTAGCTGTTGAAATGGGAAGAAAGCAAAACCCACTGGAAATAAGCTACCACATCTCGGCTGGGCTACCCTGGGTAAATAAATTGTAAATGGGTAAATAAAAATAAATTATTAAACACAAGTACCTTAGAACCTTTTGTCTCTGTCATTAGTAGTGCATAAATTCTCCTGGTTTTGCAACTTAGAACCTTGTTTAACCTTGCTAACGTTTACTGTGGTACTTCTGTATTCCATATATCGTTTTTTAAATTGTCCATGCAGTCAAAAAAGCAAGTTAGCAACCATGCAGAACAGTCTGCCTCCGTTTGTAAATGCTGAAAGCAGGGAGTCTGGCATCGCTGGGCACTAGTTCAGCATGACCCTTCCTTGCTCACCAAGCTACATACATTGTGAGTACAGCATGAGCTTTCTGTTTTTGTAGAGATTACCCAGAATCATGGGAAATAACTAATCATATGTGTTAATTTGGGGGGCGATTTGTTACTGGGCAGGTCACTGGAAGGAAGTCTCAAGAGACAGAATCCTGGCGAAGTTGCCCATGTGCAAGTGGAACTGGAGCGAGCTCTTATACAGCTGGAGGCCAGCCGGAAAAGCGAGAAGAATCTCCAGTCCGAAGTAGCACGTCTCCAAAGCAGGTAAACTTCAGGGAATTGACTGATCTGTCAGAGCTAATTAGCAGCACGGAACAGAAAGAGCTGGAATAACAAGAAATGTGGTAACCATGTTAGTCTAGTCAACAATGTAGAAGAAAACAAATATGTTGTCCATATGGAGTCCACTCTGAAGAAAGGGGGGTTACTAGTGGGGTACCGCAGGGTTCAGTATTGGGTCCAGTCCTTTTTAATGTCTTCATCAGTGACATTGCAGAGGGACTGGAAGGAAAAGTATGCCTTTTTGCAGATGACACAAAGATCTGTAACAGGGTTGATACACAAGGAGACGTGGAAAGGATGAAAAGGGACTTGGCAAGGTTGGAGGAATGGTCAGAAGTATGGCAGCTAGGATTCAATGCAAAGAAGTGCAAAATAATGCACCTGGGAAACAAGAACCCAGGGGAAGAATACACAATGGGTGGGGAGGTAGTAACAACAACAAAAAAGGAAAGGGACCTGGGGGTAATCATATCAGATGACCTTAAGGTTAGCCAGCAATGTGAGAAGGCAGTAGGGAGGGCTGGGGGTATACTGGGATGTATAGGGAGGGGCATCATCAGCAGAAAACAGGAAGTTTTTTAATCTTGGCCAGTTGGGTTCAGAAGATAACACAAATGTGACATAGTGCACATTACCCTGTCCGACCATGCCCCAGTATCTCTACAGATAACCACCGCACATACAACACCTGAGTCTTGCTGGACACTAAATGTCAGCCTGCCCACAAAAGATGATTTTTAAGGACGTGGTCAGAGACACTATTAAATCCTTTGCTCAACATAACCCCCAGCAAGACACCTGAGAGGGAATCAGGTGGGACTCACTGAACTGTTGCCTGCAAGGAGAAATAATTAAATACTCAGCCAAACTGAAAAGGAAGAGAACATGGGCTAGGCTTGAGTTGGATCTCCAGGAGACTCTGGCCTCTTGGTGGGCTGAGGCCAAGGCTCAGCTCACCAAGGAAGTCGAGAGCCGTCTTACGGTGACAGTGCCACCACCGGCTCCCGTACGCCCCAGACGGCGCACTCCGTCTCCGGATTCCCGGGCTTTGCCCTCGGGATCCAGAGAGGGGCAGGACACGTGTCCAGGGATCCCCCTTAAGGAACCCGTTCCTCCCCCTAGACGAGCTAGGGAGTCTTACTCTGCTTCAAATTCTTCTTCTTCTTCTCTCTCGGACTCCTCGGAGGCCTCCGATGGGTGTTCTGAGAAAGACGACGAACCGTGCTCTCCGTCCAAGCCCCGGCCGAGGACTCCAAAGAAGTCTCTTCCGGAGGATCCTTCCTTCATGGAGTTGCTCAGGAAGTCCATCAGTGGCGTTCCTTAGAGCCAGATCCTCAATGGGTTAAACTCGCCGAACATCTGGACTTGCTCCTTACGGCTCCTACTCTAGTGCCACCCTGGATTGAGCCTCACGCCCACCTTGTTTCCACTATTTGGAAACAACCATCAGCTTTAGCCCCACTTCCTTGGAAGTCTAACATGCTATACCAGGCTCCGGAGGGTGTAGACTTTTTAGACTCTCACCCTCGTGCACACTCGGTTGTGATTAGCGCCGCTCACGGCCGGTCAGCACACCCGAAACATTTGAGCTTGTCTCCCCCGGATAAGGAATCTCGCCTTCTGGATCAGTATGGAAGGAAGATCTATGCTTCTTCCACACTGGGAATTAGGGCCCTAAATTATGTAGCACATATGGGGGATTACCAGAAGGCTGTCCTTACCCAGGCGGAATCCAAGATTGACTCCTTGCCTGACTCTCAAGTCAAGCAGGAGTTAGCCGACCTGGTCCGTTCTGCTTGTTCGGCCAGTTGTCATATTCTGAGGATGACCTACGATGCAGTGGACACCGCAGGCCGGAGCTCTGCATTCGCCTTAAGTCTTTGGCGTCATGCATGGCTCCGTGTGTCAGGTTTGGTCCCGGAGATGCAGTCAGCAATTCAAGAAGCACCTTTCAGGGGTTCTGTGCTTTTCGGTGGTGATGTCAAGGACTTCATCACTGACTTGCAGGAGAAGGGGACGGCCCTTAAATCTGTTGATTCAATGTACCGTCCCCATCCCCCACAGCGCCGTCCCTTTCACAGATGCAGCCGGCCTCAAGTGAAACCGCAGGGAAGGCGGGCCACTAAACATCGGGCCCCCACAGCTGCCAGGCCCCCACCGCCCAGAAAAGCAACGGGTGCCCCAGCTGCAGCGCTGCCTCACACCACCAGACTCCTTCCCTCTCCCACCACCTCCGGACGTCCCGGAGGAACCGGCAGGAGGGAAGTTCTCCCTTCACCTTCCGGGTTGGGAGAGGATAACATCGGATTCATGGGTGCTTCATATCATAGCAGGGGGCACTCCATAGAATTTCTGCAGAAACCTCCACGTCACCCACCTCTGAACTCTTCTTACTCAAGGGACCATCCTCCTTTGGTCAGGGAAGAAATCTCTGCTCTCATTGCGAAGCAGGCTATAGAGCCCGTCCCCCCTCACCTCCACTTGAGGAGTTTCTATTCCCATTTCTTCCTCGTACCAAAGAAGACGGGCGATCTCAGACCCATTCTCGATCTCAGCTCCCTGAACCTATATGTGGAATACAAGAGGTTCAGGATGCTCTCCCTTCAAACCCTCTTGTCCCTGCTTTGGCCGGGCCAATGGCTTTGTGTACTGGATATGCAGGATGCATACCTGCACATCCCCATTTGCCCTTCGCACCGAAAGTACCTCAGGTTTGCGTTCCAGGGGGACCACTACCAATTCTGGGCGCTCCCTTTTGGTCTTTCCTCGGCTCCCCGAGTCTTTACCAAATGCCTGGCGGTGGTAGCGGCCCACCTGCGTACTTTGGGAGTTCAGGTTTTTCACTACCTGGACAACTGGCTCCTGGCGGCCCCGTCCAGGGAGGAACTCCTGCATTTTCTGTCCCTCACCCAGCAGGTTTTCTCTGGCCTGGGTATTACCATCAACCATTCCAAGTCTCACCTGGATCCTTCACAGAGGCTCCAGTTCATCAGAGCAATCCTCAACACGAAAATGTGCAAGGCCTTCCTGCCTCCGGACAGGGGGGGCCTCCCTCCAGTCCCATATTTCCCTCCTATTGGAACACAGGAGGGTTCTGGCGAGGTCGGTGCTCCGTCTACTGGGGCTTATGGCGGTGGCCATCCCGATGGTTCTGCGCGCACCTCCACATGAGAATCTGTCAGTGGACTCTCCTATCTCAGTGGGATCAATGGGTAGACAACCTAGATCATCTGGTTCTGCTCTCCTTGCCGATGGTAAGAGACTTGCAATAGTGGATGGTTCGAGAGAACCTATTCCGGGGGGGGTCCCCTTTTTTCATCCTCCCCCTGATCAGACTCTGACCACGAATGCTTCAGACGAAGGTTGGGGAGCCCATCTGGGTCCTCACTGGACCCAGGGCCTATGGTCAAAGTTGGAGTTAGTTCTCCACATCAACATGCTCGAGCTTTGAGCAGTGCTGTTTGCTGTCCGGGCCCTTCACCAATACATCCTTCCCGGTCACCTAGCTGTCCAAACGGACAACATGTGTGTGGTGTGGTACATCAACAAGCAGGGAGGGACTCGGTCCTACCCGCTGTGCCGGGAAGCGATGAGGGTTTAGGAATGGGCAACGCTTCACAATCTTCACCTCGCGGTGATCCATGTTCCAAGAGTCGACAATGTCCTGGCAGACAGACTAAGTCGCTCATCGGCTCTTCCACACGAGTGGAAATTGGATGAAAAAGTTCTAAACAGCATCTTCAAGATTTGGGGGACTCCTCAGATAGACCTGTTCGCCTCCTCCCAAAATGCAAAGCTTCCAATCTTTTGCTCGCTCGCTCCAGAGCGAGGCGCTTTCTGGAGCGACACTCTGTCTCTAAGCTGGAAGGACAGATTTGTCTATGCTTTTCCCCCAATTCCTCTGGTCCCTCGTGTGCTGCAGAAGCTTGCTTTGGAAGGAGCAAGAATGATTCTGATCGCTCATTTCTGGCCCAAGCAAATTTGGTTCTCTCTTCTACAACAATACTTAGAGGTTCCTCCTCTTCCTCTTCCTTTATCTCCAGGATTGCTGACCCAGGATCAGGGGACTCTGGTCCATCCGGGACTCAAGTCCCTTCAACTTCATGCATGGCTCCTGCAGACCTACTTCAGTCTCATTTTGGCATTTCTTCTAAGGTGGCCGAGATTCTGATGGAGGCTAGAAAACCCTCCACTAGGTCCACCTACGCCATGAAATGGAAAAGATTTTCCATCTGGGCTGCGTCCAGGAACGTGGAGCCTTTTTCCTGTCCTGTGACCATTCAACTTGAGTTCGTGCATCATCTTTTCGACCTGGGTCTCAGTCACTCCTCTTTGAAAGTCCATATGGCAGCTATTTCAGCCTACCATGTCCCTTTCACTGATAAGGCATTTGCCCAGCTGAGGTATCCAAACTTTCCTCAGAGGGGTCCTTCATCTCAGGCCCCCTGTCTGGACTCCAGCTCCCCCTTGGGACTTAAACTTTGTCCTCAAGAAACTTACCCTTCCTCCCTCTGAGCCTGCGGCTTCCGCAGACTTGAAGTTTTTATCGTGGAAGATGCTCTTGTTGGTGGCCATTACTTCTGCTTGCAGAATTTCCGAGCTCCAGGCCCTGATGTGCAAAATCCCTTGTCTGATTTTTCACAAAGAACGAGTAGCTCTTCGCACGAATCCTAAGTTTCTCCCAAAGGTGGTAGCTGAGTCTACCTTAAATCAGTCTTTTGAATTACCTGCCTTCTTCACGCAGTACTCCAATCAAGGAGAATACCTGCTCCATACTATGGATGTTCACAGGATTCTGATACACCGATAGGACGAAGGATCTCAGAAAGACTGATCAGTTGTTCGTCTCTCATTGCTCACAAAAGAGAAGGCAATGCTGTCTCTAAGCAATGCCTATCAAAATGGTTGTCCCATTGCATCACTTTCTGTTATGACAAGTACAAGAAGACCCTACCGGGTCAAGTCAGAGGTCACTCCACTCATGGAGTAGCAGCCTCTGCGGCTTGTTTCAAGAACATGTCTGTGGCAGACATCTGTGCTGCCGCCACTTGGACTTCCATCCATACCTTTACTAAGCATTACAGTTTGGACATTGCCTCTCGCCGTAGAGCAGGCTTCGGGTTAGCTGTCTTGCAAGGCCTCCTTTCTTGAGGCTTGTAAGGTTTTCCTTGCTACTTCTTGGAGTAGTACCTCCTCCCGGTGCCTTTTCCTTTGTTCCAGACTGCTTGGGATTCTGTCCTATATGTAATTACCTACTGCAAGAGCCCTCTCGAAGTAAGATAGTACAGTTATGTAAGAACTTACCGTAACGGTAGATCTTCGAGAGAGGTTCTTGCACTAGGTAATACCTTCCCACCCTCCATCCCCCTAGGCTTTTTCAGCTCCTTTTCCATTGAAGGAAATATCTGCTTCTCTCTTGTCCGGGCCTTCCGGGCCTGGCGGGAAAGAACTGGAAGAAGCCGGCGTCCGGGACCACCCCTTTATACCGACGTCTCATGACGCCGGTCACCTGACGTGGGGGCGGTCCCTCGCCAGGGACTGCTAGCTAGAAATTTTTCCGTGGGGTCCTGCCGCCAGCCGGCATCAGTCCTATATGTAATTACCTACTGCAAGAGCCTCTCTCGAAGATCTACTGTTACGGTAAGTTCTTACGTAACTGTACTTTATTGCACTGTCCATATAAGGGATTGCCAGCATGAATGGGGAGGGAAGGGGAGTTGAGACAAGTTGTTTGTTTTTTCACTGTTAATTTGCTATTCAAATAGGTCCTACAGCTTGCCAAAATCTGGGTTCTTCTGAACAACCAAACTTTAGAAGATTTAGACTCTTTACAATGTAAAACTTGAACAGATTGGTGGCTTTATAAATGTGTTAAGAGATAAGTTGCATGTGCTATGAAGATATTAATTGTGATAAGTGTAGCGGAATAGGAATGTAAAACATGATTTGGATGTAGCATTCACAAGTACTAGTAAACTTCTATTAGGTTGAAAAGAAGCTGATATCACCAGCTGTCAGTGATTCCTGTTGGGGATGCTACAGGAGCTCCATCTCTCCCATTTTGCAAGTTGCAATCCTGACCATTTGGTACGCGCTGTCCTTTGGGAGTTCAGTGCTGAAAACCTCATCATCCCTCCGTGACCTTGTCCTTTCTCAGAGGCATCTCATCGGGTCTGTCTGCCTCCCTCTGCCCTCTCTCCAGCCCAGAGGCACTGTCAGTGCAGGTATTGCGCACCCCTGGGGTCTGCAGGTGCGGTGCCCCACCTTTCTTCGGGACTGGAGCTTCTAGATACCCCTTCCAAGCATCATCGCCCAAGGCACTACCACCTTCCAGAGTCCGACTCGGCTGAGTTTGACCGCTGGGGTAGAAAGTTTTTTTGGCGGCGCACCTTCTGTGCATCTTGGTGCACCAGGCTACCTACACTGTGCACATGTGGATGATTCTGGGACAGCTTCTGGGCATCCTTGCTTGACTCAGTGGTGACCAGGCAGGCCATCAGCCTTTCTGCATGCGGTCTGGAGCTAGCGAGGCACCAAGCACGGGCATCTTATGATGCCAGTGAGGTCACTTCTAGACTAGCAGGAACTGCGGTCTGCATTAGGTGGACAGCATGTCTTCGCCGTTTCAGGTTATCACCCCTGACCTGGCATAGGGTGATTGCCTTTCTCTTCAAAGGGGCCCACTTCTTTTCCCAGAGGGTGAGGCACGAGTTATCAGGGCGCCTTCCTTCTCCCAGGCATCACGAGTCTCCACCTCACCCTGACCAGTCTCTGGCCTCACCAGGCCCACGAAGGGCCGCTTTCTCTCTGTGTTTTCCCCCACAGGGGACTGAGGGAAGATTTGGCCCTCAGGGAAGTGCCAGTGCCACAGTTGTGGTACTTGGTACTGTGCTCACCCACCAGTAATGAATGTGAAGATTAATCTCATGAAGATTTAAAAATTATGTACCTACCATAATTCTTGATCTTCCTAGATATCTTCACCATTCCTTACTGCTTCCCACCCACCTTCACCTCTTGGCCAGTCCTCTGGGCAGTGCCTCCTCCTTGCTTGCTTTCTCCCTGCCTGAGGCCAGTTGTAGGTCTAATCTCGCTGGCACCTCCAGGTTCCCTAAATATGCCTCTGGAAGCTCTAGGGAGAAGGCAAGCAGGGACTCTTGCCCACCTTCGCTGGCACCTCCTGGGAATTTGGGAGAAGGCTGGCAGGGAGGCTCTGCCTCTTTCCCTGGGGCCCCGCACGTCCTTGGCTAGGACTCCTTCAGGGCCGCTGCATGGGCCGGGAGTTCCTCCCTGTTCCTCACCTTGTGCAATTCTTGTTTATCATACCTCTCCTTGTGCCCTTGAGCTCTAGCATTTCCCCTGCCTCTCGAGTCCCCATCTTGGTCAGAGGGGCTCCAGAGACCCTCTCCTTCCTTGTAGGAGCATTTGTGCCACTCCCTTTTTCTTCTCATGGGTATCCCATGGGTATCCCACTTCTGAGTTGCCCGTGGGGCAAGGTCCCCTCAGACCTACTCCTTTAAACCCCTTTGCTCCCTTTTTGAAGATGTAAACCCTCTGCCTACCTCTGCCTTGCCGGTACTAAGCTCAGTGATAGGCTCAGAGTTTTCAGCACTCCACTTGGGGATCCGGGGCTCACCTAGCCAGGTGACTCCCACCTCCACCTCTTGTGGGGGGACCTTGCCCCGGAGTGGACCCTTGCCCCGGGGTGGACCCTTCCCACCCCTTTGTAGTGAGGGGGAGCGATCCGCATGGACCCCCCAGTCCCTGTGTGGTCCAAGAAGGGTAGTGCCTTTTTATGAAAGGGGCTGGGATTGTCTGTCCCTTACCTTATGCTTCTGTAGCACTTACTCGGTGGATCTTTGAATCTGTAGAGTTTCTTAGCCTCTTAAACCTCTTCCTGTACACAGCCTCTCCGGGGTCTGCACCCATGGAATAAAGTGAGTCACCTCCCTCTTGGTCCACAGAGGAAGACCCTCCTCCTTAGGATGGTCCTTGTTGGGGTACACACCTCTCTCTCTTTCTCCCTCTTTCCTTCTCCTCCATCCTCTCACCCTCCTCTTTGGCCTGCTCAGTGGTCGGGGTCTCCCTACCCAGAACCCTTAGAGACCTGCCCCTTCTCCTGTGGCCGGCGTTATTCCTTTTTCAGTTTATATCCTTTCCTTTTTCTGTCTCTTGGGCTCCCTTGTCCCACCCTGCCTCATTTTGTCTGATTTCCTCTCCGGCAAGCAGAACTGAGGTAGTGGAAGAATTGACATTGGTTACTGGCCAACCCGCGAACGCCATGTAATATGTCGGCCTCGAGGGCAGCACCATCCCTGACATCGGCCCCTGCTACAAAGATAAGCTGAAAAGCTTAAAGCTATAAGCTTTCCATGGGGGTCTGGCACCTCTAGCTTAACCCAGCAGTAATGAATGGTGAAGATATCTAGGAAGATCAGGAATGACGGTAGGTACATCATTTGCATGTGTCCGAGAGCTGGTTTCTTGTTGACAGTTCTGTGAAAAAAAAAAAAAAAAAAAAAGCTTGTGTTCAGAGTTATCTTTTCTAGTAAACCCAAATAGCTTTCTGCAGTTATTTCAACAATATAATTCTATACATTTGCAAACCAACAGATCCCAGTTTCCCATAAAGATTCACATGTATGTGTTTTAACCTCAGAGAAGCAAAAAGGGGGAGGGGAGAAAGAATAGAAACAGCAACTGAAGGAAGGGAGATAACTGGGAAATTGTGAGACCGTTGGAGCGGCCAATTCCCAGGTGTCACAAGAAAAAATTTGATTGTGGAATGAGACGGACAAGTGGTAGAAAAGGAGAGCACAAAATAGACCCTTGCTTGTAACTCTCTCTGCATAACAGATAGGACAGTATCCTTCCCAACCCTGTCACGCACATAATTAACAGGTCACCACACAGCAACAAGCCATCAGACAAGGCATCACAGGCCGGCAAGGATACGTGAGGAAGCCTGGGCACACAGTAGGCTTACTGCAGGAGACCCATGCACTAAAGGAACACAAGATCCTGGTTGAACTAAACAAAACGAATATGCAAAAGCGTCTGCATCGGGAAGTGGGTTTGGTGTTTGGTAAACCAATACCAGAACAAAAAATAAATTACCCAAACTGAGGACTGTCGTATATCGCATGCATAATTTATTCAGAAACAATACTCCAGTGCTAAAGTTTGGCGGCTGTTCCACCTGCAGTATATGGTGGCAGGTAAATGTTACAAACCCCCTCTTATGCTTTGTATGTGCCCCTGCCATACTTCATCAGAGATGACATGTCATGCTGAGCAGGTTGTTTAAATATAGACAAAGCTTAGACAACCGAAGGTGCCTCCATGGTAGCTGCTTTTTAAATTCCTGCTAGAATTTAAATCTGTCGACTTCTCCATAGTCCCATGTCAAAACCTGTTCACTACACAAACTTGCATTGTGGCTTCATAGCAGTTGTGTTCCATGACTGTGAAGCAGGTACACATGGTCCAGTTACTGGAATGAATGGGTTTTATTTATTTATTTAGTTAGTTTTTGTTGACCAGGTAAGTGCACTAGACAAATCCTGCTTATTTTCAGGCACAGCCCAGAGGGGACGGGGATACAGATGAAATGTCAACTGACCTTGAACCACATTAAGCTGTTGGTGGTATTTTTAGTGAATGAGGGAAATTTGGCCAGGACACCGGGGAAATTCCCCTACTTCCTGTGAGCAGGGGGGACCCATTTTCTGGTGGGACCAAGATGGCGGAGGAGGAGACTGGAAGAGTGAGGTTGGTGGATGAAGAATCAGTGGAGCTGCTTGGAATGGATATTGCAACTGAAGTATCTGTCTCTGTAGACGCGGTGGCTGGGGAGCACCCGAGGGGTGGCCAGCTTATCGCCTGTGATACCATTTCTAATATAGAGTTGGGAGACATACTTGTTTTACACCAAAAAAAAAAACAGTGTTTAGAAGAGGAATTGGTTTGAATTAAACAGCAGATGGATGATTCGCTAGCACAGCGAGATGACGACTGTAAAAGAAAACGTTCAGCGGTTTCTCCACTATCGGACAACTCTTTGGGTCCTTTAAAGGTGTTGGCGACTGTAGATCATGGTAATCCACTTCCAAACCAGGAAGAAAGGCCACCACAACGCAACTGGAGCGAGGGTGATGACGCCGGCTGGTCACCGGAAAAAGCGCTCCTCTCAGCCGGATGGATGTCCTTTGCACAAGGGGTCTGGCAGCCAGACCTGGGTTGTTTACCGGTAGGATCAACAAATCCGTTGCCTTCCTCTCCTATGATGGATTCAGGAGGGACATTTGCTGTTTCAGGTACTGTTGCCTCTGGGGTTTCGGAAAAACAACAGGGGGTGAGGGTAACTTTGGATTCTTCACAATCTGATCAGAGGACTGTTTCACCAGGGGAACAGGAGGTGTCTGTTGCAGGCCCCCCCAAAACTTATGCAAGCCATTTCCATAAAACTATCGATTTGGCGAAACGTAGAAATGCAGTAAGGTTGCGATATGTGGGACAGAAGGAGTCGACACCTGATCGTTTTCATGTGGGGAAAATCTTGCTTAAACAGTCCATGGGGTTTTCCCCTTCAGAGGTTTATGCCTTAATCCATGCACCAGAAGAAAGCACTTTCGATGTTAGTTTTCATGCTCCAGCTTTGCTGGAGAAATTCTGGTGTAGATTTACAAATTTAAAAACTAACCCTTAATGGGTAGATTTTTCTGGTGATACTCTTGAGTAAACAACCTTTTAGGGTAATTACTATTCTTTTTCGCAATGAGGGGGTTAATATAACTGATGTGGTATACTGGTTAGAAAAACGATGTACTATTCAAGGAAATCCTTCCCCAATTTTGGATGATGAAGGTTTTTGGACTGGGGGTTGGAAGTTTAGGATTAAATTACACCAAACGGAGCAGGCTGTTATTCATTTGCCTAATTGTTTTTTCATAGGTCGGGATAAGGGGTTTCTGTTTTATCCTGGGCAGCCTAGGATGTGCTTTAAATGTGGATCCACAAGACACATTAGTACTACATGTGAAGTATTGAAATGTACGTATTGTGGGGAATTAGGCCATGTTAGTGCACATTGTTTTCAAGACCCCAAATATAACCTTTGTGAGGAGGTGGGTCATGTGTTTACTGATTGTCCTTGGGCAGCCAGGAACACAGAAAATGCTGATTTTGGAGTTCAGGATTATTATATTAAAGAGGCTATTACCCCCACTGTGTTTTCTGGGCCTCAACCTCCTGGTAAAAGACATATGCCACAGATACCTGAATGTGGACCCCCCATTTTGGTTGTTGAAACAGAGGGTGTTTTAGCACAGTCCGCTGCACAGGAAAAGTTGGGGGTACCATTATTTCATCAGATCCTTTACCTAGTTCTCAAGATTTTGTTGTGGTTCGTCCAAAGAGGGGGAAGGGTGTTAGGCCAAGAGGTTTGAAAAACATCTGAACCTTTGGAAGAGACGTAATACTTATGAGGTAATTGCTAGATGTTTCTTCAGATCAGAGACAGAGCATACTGAAGTGGCAGGAAGTCTGCTCTTGGGAGGGGATTTATTGGATCCAGGTGGACTGGTTGGTACCTCCAGGCCTAAAACTAGTGGTAGGATTACCCGGGCCTCTAGCAAAATAAAGTGAGGTGTCTTCTTTTTCACTTATGATTGATCTTCGTTATCAGTTTCACATCGCATCTTTAAATGTAAATAGTATCCAGTCCGAATTTAAAAGACTGGCTACATATGGGCTTTTTTTACAATCTGATTTAGATTGTATATTTTTTCAAGACATCCGTCTGCATTCTCCAGGTCTTTTGGAGGCAGCCTCTGTGGGTTGGTTGTGGGGGGATAGCTACTGGTCATAGGGGTCTGAAGTGTTCAGGGGTAGGGATTTTTTTTTTCCTCCGGTAAAAATAATTAGGCATTTAGAAATTTTGGAAGGGAGGGTTCTCATGTTAGATATTGTTTGGAAAAATTTACCTATGAGGTTAATAAGCATATATGCAGCCCAATTAAAATATGAAAGGGTAAGGCTTTTTCGCACCATACAACCTTTTTTGCTTACTAGTATGCCGGTTGTTTTTGGAGGGGATTTCAATTGCTGTTTCCCTCAGAGTGGAAGTAATATATTTGGGAAAAAACAATATTGTGATGTCTCTTGTTTGTTGAAACTAATTTCTGAAGTAGGTCTCATTGATGTGTTTGGGTCTGGTAATATAGGAGCTTCCCACACATATGCTTGTGGCGCTTGCACATCGTGGATTGATTATTTCTTTATTTCTGCCGGTTTTAGCATTCGTAAAGCTGTAGTTAGTGATGTGGCAACTTCTGATCATCGTATGTTAGATTTGATAGTAGGAAATCTACCTGAACAGAGGCGGGGTCCAGGGTTCTAGAAGTTAAATATTTCCTTGTTAGATTTACCCATGGTACAGGTAGGGTTTCAATATATCATGAAAGCTAGGAAATCTGTGTTTTTCCTTTATGAGGATAAAAATCTGTGGTGGGAAGATTCGAAACATGATTTTCGTTCTTATTTCCAGTCAGTGGGGAGGCTTAATGGTTCTTTTAAAAAACACACTTTGTGGCAACTTAGAGCACAGCTTCGGATTTTGGTGGCCCAATACTGTGAAGAGGGTAAAGGTGATTTGGGTGCTATTAAGATTCTTAAAAATAAATTTATTAGTTTTCCAAAAAGAACTGATGCAGGGGGTGATCAAACAGCAACGGTACTGGGTTTTTGGAAAAAAGTCTGATACCGTTCCTTTTGACACCCTGGCTCAGGTTCAGGAACAGAGAATTATGGTGGCCTTGCAGCTCCCTAATGGTATGAAGGACACAGACAACCCAGCTACATTGAATGAAATTGGGAGGTATTTTTCCAAAATTTTTACAAGTACTGATTTGTCAAAGGCTGCAATATCAGACTGGTTGAAGGGATGTGACCTCCCTCATATTTCGGAGGAGTGTGGTCGAAATTTAGTTTCTCGTATCACTGCTGCAGAACTTAAGCAAGTTATTTGGACCGTTTCTAAAGGAATGTCCCCAGGGTCTGATGGCCTATCACATGCCATTTATAAAGTAACATGGGAAGTACTAGGGGATGAACTTGTGGTAGTGTTAAATGATGCTCTTAGTACAGGAGTTTTACCACCCAGTATGTATGAAGGAGTTTTAGTTCTCTTACTCAAGGATGGAAATAAAGAAGATTTAAAAAATTGGAGACCAATCACTTTGTTAAATACCGATAGTAAAATCTTGATGAAGGTATTAGGGAATAGATTGGTGAATACGTTAAATGATATAATTCACCCCACACAATTTAGTGGGGTACCCTCACGTAAGATACAGGATGCCCTGATTCTTATTAGAGAAATTCTGCATAAAGGCACTACTCAGGAATTATTAGGACATTTAGTTAGTATAGATCAATCTAAAGCTTTTGATAGGGTTGAATATACCTATATGTGGGCAGTTTTTTTCTAAATATGGGTTCCCAGATTAGTTTATTTTATGGTTGCAAATATGCTATAAACACATTTGTTTATTTCCTAGTATGAATGGATGGATAGGAGGTAAGATTTTAGTCAATAGAGGGGTGAGGCAGGGTTGTCCTCTAAGTCCTCTCCTTTATTTGTTGTCTCTAGACCCATTATTATACAGATTGAATAAACAGGATGATATAATGGGTCTCTCCGTGAGTAGTATAGATTTACAGATTAAAACTATTACTTATGCAGATGATTTGTGTTTAATATTGGCAGACAAATCATCAGCCTTTTTGGCTCAAGATGAGTTGAGAGTGTTTTCAGAAGTAACTGGTTCTGTAATCAACTACCAAAAATGTAGTATTTTATCCATTGGTTGTGAGGGCACAGTATGGAGTTCAATATGGCATTTTCCAGTAGTGACCTCCTATATTCGAATTTTGGGTATTTTTTTGGGTAGTCCTGATCCCCAGTTTTATAATTGGGAAGAGAAAATTCATACTACACAAGGTTTGGTAACAAAATGGAATTCTTGGCGTATGTCTAAACGTAAAAGGATATATATGATAAAATCACATCTGTTACCATTGTTTCAATTTTTGTCAGCAGTATTTCCTATCCCAAAAATACTGGAAACTTCAGTGTACAGTGTGTTTTTCCAGTGTCTTTGAGGGAGTCACCTAAACCCTGTTAAAAGAGGGATTACCTATTTACCTATCACCTAGGGAGGCTTGGGAATGGTTAATCCAATAATTTTTTTTCATGTTACCTTTCTTTTTCACAATATTGTCCCATTGGCTCATAATGAGGTTAGATTATGGTGCCCCTGGGTTATGGATGAGTTTGGATCCCTATTAACACAGTGGGCCTCTTCAGGCTCCCTTTCTAAACAGGGGAAAATTTTATTTTTAGCTAATTATTGGAAGGATGTGATGGGTAAACTCAAACTCTGGGAATTGCCTTATCGCTATCTGACTACTAGTCCCTCGGAAAATGGTATATGACTGGCTGTTGCTAACCTGGTTCCATGAGGAACCCTGGTTTATGATACTTCCCTCGGCTAATATACAAATTATGACAAGTTTTCTTCGTTGTCCCCGAATTCCAACATTTATGTGGGATTTTATATGGCTTTGCACTCACCAAAAATTTGGGGTAAAAGGGAACATGAAGCATAAGGGTGTAGTGGAACGAATGTGTCCTAGAATTGATACGTGTAGTGGGGTGGTTGAGACTATGCAGCATTTGTTTATAGATTGTCCCTATGTGGTTGGATTTTGGACTTCTTTTCATAATATTGGGTCTCTGGGCCTTTTCAGAGGAAGGATCCGGATGCGTGGGTTAGGAACGTTTTACCAGCTGCATGGGTCCAGTTTGACTCTGGGACGTTATTGTTATTTATGGGACATGTCAAGTTTCAATTATGGCAAGCCCGCTGCACATTAACTTTAAGATAGCAGGTATTGTCTAGTACTTATGTGTTTTCGATGGTTCAGAAAGAGATTTTTAGATGGAGAGACTATGAGCACAATACAGCCTCCCCTGATCTTTATAAATTATGGTGGAGACATATGTCTTGGCTGGATACTGGGTGAACATGATACTTTATTTGTACCTGATAATTATTTTCTTTCTATAAATTTTTAAATAAGAATAGGATATTGGTCTTTTTTTGTATATAATACTGTTTTAATTTCTGTTTCGTAACAATTTATATCATTTTGTCTGATCTCCATTCTGTAGTTTTATGGTGTGCATTTGTTTCCAGTTAGTATTTCTGTATTAGACAGCCATTTCTGATGTATGACTGTACTACTTAATTATTTTGTTATGATTTGTAATTTTTTCTTCCTTTTTGTGAGGTACTACTGTTTTTTTGTATTACTTTGCTTTTTGTTCCTTGGAAAAAATTTTTCCCTACTCTTTTAGTGTGGGGAGTTTCAGCTTTTCCGTTTTGGGATTTTATAAATGAAAGTTTGTATTGTATGCTTGATGACATGCTTATTTTTGTTTGTCTTATGATTTTGTGTGCAGTAACACTATTAAGTATGTATTTTATTTCCTTTATTTTGTGGATAAAAATTTCCCCTACTTTTTTTTGGGGGTCCCTTTTGTCATGGGATTAGATTTGAGTTTCACTTCTGTATTAGACAAACCCTTTCGATATATATGATTGTAATATTTATTTGCTTTTGTTATGATTTGTACTTTTCTTTTGTGTGAGGCAACACTGTTTTGTTATTGATTTGTTTTGTTAGTTAAATAAAAAATTCCCCTACTCTTTTCGACAAGTGCCATGGGATCTTTAACATCCACCTGAACTACCACCAACCCAGGCAGATGGGACCTCGGTTTAATGTCTTATCCGAAAGACGGCACCTCAGAAGTGCAGCACCCCTCTCATGCTGCACTACAGTGTCAGTACTGGAATATTAACCCAAGTGCCAGATGTGGGAACTGAACCCACAGCCCTCTGATCTCCCAGCCTCAGAGGCGAGTGTGCTACCTACTGAGCCACTGACACTGGATGACAGCTGATGGGATGTGCCATTAAGGAACATTGGTAAGACAAAATGGTCTTTGACATGTTTTTCTCAAAGGGTGCCCACCCCCACCCCTGTAGAATAACCTCCACTTGTCCACATCAAGCTCCAGCTTTCAGGGAATGGTTCAAAATAATGGCCTTGAAAAGTCAGGCACTGCCCACTCCATTTTTACATTATTTTACATTTTGCACTTTCAGCATGGAATCGGCAAACCTTCAGTGTATCCAGCTGACCCAGGAACTGACAAGAAGACATGAAGAACTGAGGCTGATTGAAGACCAGTACAGCAGATCTGAGGCAGATATTAGGAAGGTACTGCAGAAAGCTGGATTGTTTAAGGAGAAGGAGAGAGAGTGTGTGTGTGTGTGTGTACACATATTGTATTTAAGGGGGGGTGTCCATCTTAGGTTTTTTTTGGCTGGGAAAGGAAAGCTAGGAAGTTCTCTGTTTCTGTATCTCTGTGCCTGGATCCCACCAGAGCCACTGCCCACACAGTGCAGTTCTAGTTACCAAAGGACAGGTGACCCCCCTTCTGTTACAACTGAGAATACTTCACTTTAAATATGATACCTGTACCTTCCTCTCTGAAGACAGATCACAGCCTTTGTTAATTTACCCCTGGTTATCTGTACCAGAAGTTACTTGGTCACTGAAAGGATGAAGTATATAAAAAATAATAATATTTAATGCTCCAAGATATTTTACATACGTTACAGGATGATGCACACTAAGACTATGGGGGAAAAGTATTTCTGCAGAGATAAAAAGAAAAAAAACTTCTGAAACAGATTGGAAATGCAAAGAGTAACGTAATTCACTTTTGGCTAAATAGTAAGCTGAAGAGACGCTTAACCCAACTAGAACTTGGTGAGTTAAGGCACACTTGACCCCTTGATGTTGCTCATCCAGGTCTTGGGCCCAATATACCCATTCGATAATTCTGTTGGCAAGCCTGACTCCACCAACTTTAAAGAGTACACCAGAACAGCTGTCTGTTAACTGGAAACGGCCCTGCTGTTTACGCAGAAGACACTTTCCACAGAGGCAGAACTGTAGCTGCCTTCACCCAACCTTTGATGATTCAAGAATGTGATCTCCAATGTAACACAAGACCTTGTCACGTCAGTTGCTAAAGCATGGCTAATACTGGAATAAAATATTAATTACAAAATAAAATTGTTATAGTCCCCCAACAGTTTAATCTGGGTCTGTATCCATCAATACTTCTGATCTCCCATGGAACCTTGATGTTGCGGTATAGAGAAACATACATAGAAACAGAATTTGATGGCAGATAAGGACCGCTTGGCCCACCTAGTCTGCCCATTTACCTGCCTAATGGATAAGCTGCAGATCCTAGTTAACCAACAGCCTGCTTCCTCCTACTCCCCACTAGAACTGCCTTATGTCTGACCCATGCATTCTTGAATTCCTCCACTGTTTTTGACTCCACGACCTCCTCAGGAAGGCTGTGCCTTGCATCCACAACCCTCTCCGTGAAAAAAATACATCCTTATATTACCTCTGAGCCATCCCCCCTCTATCTTCAAATTGTGGCCCCTTGTTCTTGCATACCTCTTTTTCTGAAAGATGCTACCCTCTTGGACTTTGTTGATTCCCTTGAGGTAGTTGAAAGTTTCTATTATGCCCCTCCTCTCCCTCCTTTCCTCGAGGGTATATCGAGGGAGGCTCCTTTAGTCTTTCTTCACGTATCTTCTGGGGTAGACCCTGCACCATTTTAGTTGCCCTCCTCTGGACAGCCTCCATCCTGCCTATGTCCTTGCGGAGATGAGGTCTCCAGAACTGCACGCAGTACTCCAGATGGGGTCTCACCAACTGTCTATATAGAGGGATAACAACTTCCTGCTTTCTACTGGTGATGCCTCTACCTATGCATCCCAGTATCCCCCAACCTCCTTACTGCCTTCTCACATTGCTTGCCCACCTTTAGGTCATCTGATATGACTACCCCATGTCCCTTTCCATTTTTGTTGTTAGTATCTCAACCCCCATTGTGTACTCTTCCCCTGGGTTTTTGTTTCCCAGGTGCATTACTTTGCACTTCTTTGTGTTGAATCTAAGCTGCCATACATTTGACCATTCCTCCAACCTAGATTTTTGTGTCATCTGCAGAGAAACATGCTTTTCCTTCCAGTCCCTCTGCAATGTCACTTATAAAGACATTGAAGAGGACCGGTCCCAGTACTGAACTCTGCGATACCCCGCTAGTAATCCCCCTTTTTTTTTCCAGAGTGGACAATGAGGGACCTATTGTAAATTCTGATCTAGGGACGTGGATATGTTGTTCAGTCCACACTGCCTGGCAGGTTTCTTGCTGCTTTAAATCTTGCCGGAAGCTCTTCAGGCTGGCTTCTCCCACCCACGCGGGTGATAAAACCCTTGGCTCTGCCCCATGACGCCAGATCTTCCTTACTACTTGGAAGCTCAGGTTCCCTCCTTAGCGCTCTGCGTTTTAGGCCTGGATCCAAACTCTTCAGAATTTCCGAAACTTATTTTAAAATTTACAAGACTTCGGTCTTCGTCTTCCCTCGCGGCTGAGATGGACAAATCGACTCCCATCTCCCGTCGGTGCCCATGTGGGCAGAAGATGTCCCAAACCAATCCGCACTCCATGTGTGTCTACTGCCTGGGGCTTTGCCACGACTTGCAGGCTTGCAAATTTTACAAATCCTTTTCAGCTTCAGTCTTGGAGGACCATGCTGCTAGACTTCTTCTTGGGTGACCTGAAAAACGGTATCCGCTGGTCAAGTCTAAGGATGCCCGTTGGGTGTTTGTCCGTTATCCATGGCGGCGGGCTCCTCGGAACAGTTGGAGCAATTGATTGCCCTTGAGGAGGAGGCGGTCCAGGCCACTTCTTCTTCCTCCTCGGCCGCGGCATTTATCCCGCTGTCTTTGGGCTCCTCCTACACAGCTTCATTTAAGGAGCTTTGCCAGTCCCTCTTCACCAAGGGAGAGGGGCCATCGGGACATTCCATTGGTCCAAGAAGAAGGACTCTAAGGGTAAGTCCCACCGTTGACGTTCATGGGAGTGGGAGACAACCCCTTCACCGGACCATCGACTCTCGACTTCGGTCAGCTGGCCGAGACATCCGTTGACGTGGTCGAGATTTTTCTTGACCTGTCGGATGGCTTGTTGACTGGAGAAGCCGACAACCCTACTGCACCGGTTCCTCGGTGGAAATGGAGGACTTGCCTGTGCCGGAGTCCACGGTTAAGGTCCTTGCACCGAGGAAGGAGCGGGTTTTCCCCGTCCCCCTCTCTGACCTACCCTCGGAACCCCCGAAGGTCTTGGTCTCAGTCCTCTTCCAGGTCCAGCCAGTCGCGCCGACATTGGTGGTCTCGGTCTTCAGCCTCTCTCCAGCTCCTAGGGTCTTCACCAAATACATGGCAGTGGCGACAGCATTCCTGCGGCGCTGAGGGGTCCAGGTGTACCCTTACCTGGGCAACTGGCTGATTGCAGCCCCCTCCAGGTTGGAGGTAGAGCGGTCCAGGGATCTGGCCCTCCAGGTCTGCTCTCAGATTGGCCTCCTCATCAATGAGGCCAAGTTGGAACTCGTGCCATTGCAGGTGATTCAGTTCATCGGGGCATAGCTCGACTCTCTTCGAGCCAGAGCCCGGCGCCTGGCGGACAGGGCCGAGGTCCTTTCTTCCTTTGCCCAGTCATTTCTGGTTGGGCAATTGCGCACTGCCTGGGACCTCCTGCGCCTTCCGGGTCTCATGGCGGCCTGCACCAGCATGGTCCGTTGGGCCCACTGGCATATGCATCCCCTGCAATGGGGGCTGGCCCGCGAACGGTCACAGCACTCCAGTCCTCTGGACCACCCAGTTATTATGACCCAGGAGATATAGGATGGCCTACAGTGGTGGTTCGTTCCAGCTCATCTGCAGGAGGGTATCCCATTTGTCCGCCCCGTGCCAACGGTCACTCTGATGACCGATGCCTCTCTGATGGGTTGGGGTGCCCATCTGGGGGAGCTCAGGGCCCACAGCCTCTGGTACCCTAAGGAGTCTTGATGCCACATCAACCTGCTAGAGCTCTGAGCGGTGCGTCTAGCCCTCATCGCCTTCGCTCCATTTGTACGGGGTCAAGTGGTTCAGGTCCAGACGGACAACACCACAACCATGTACTACCTCAACCGACAGGATGGGATGCACTCCTTGCCTCTGTGCAAGGAGGCTGTCTGCACTTGGTCTCTCGTGACCAGCCTGGAGGCAGATCTCCTAGCCATCCACGTGGCAGGAGCCTCCAACAGTCTGGCCAATGCCCTCAGCCGGATAGGCGCTGCATCTCATGAGTGGTTTCTCCTGCCAGCGGTAGTACAAGATCTGTTCTCCCATTGGGGCACCCCTCAGGTGGACCTGTTCTCCTCCAGGGAGAATGCAAAGCTGAGGCTGTTTCATGCCCACCCCCCTCAGCAGAGCTCGCTGCAGGGGGATGCCTTCTCGAGGCCATGGACCCCAGGCCTCTTCTACGCCTTCCCTCCATTTCCCTTGATCCACAAGGTGCTTCTCAAGCTGAAGAGGGACAAGGCGCAGGTGATTCTGGTAGCCCCAGACTGGCCCTGTCAGTTCTGGTACCCAGATCTCCTCAGCCTCAGCTCCAGGCTCCCGAGGTGGCTTCCAGCCCTCCCGGACCTGATTTCAGTCAACAAGGGGAAGCTTCTCCATCCAGACCTTCAGTCCCTGCACCTGACAGCCTGGTTCCTGAGCAGCTAGAGTTCCAGGCCTTGGGTCTTTCCGAAGAGGTCCGCAACGTCGTTGAGGCGTCCCGTAAGGAGTCGAGCAGAAAATGCTATGCCTTCAAATGGAAGAGATTCTCCATTTGGTGTCAGGACAAGGGGTTGGACCCTTTTTCCTGTTCCTTGGCTAGCATCCTGGACTACCTATGGTCCCTTTCTCAGCTAGGGCTTCGGTTGACGACCCTTAAGGTGCACCTGGCAGCCATCTCTGCTTACCGGGCACAGGCCGACAAGCAGTCAGTGGTGCAGGAGAATGTGGCCGGGGGCCTTTTCAGAGGCCTTGATCACATATCCCCTCAGGTGCGAGAACCTCCATCTCCATGGGATCTACTGCTGGTTTTGGCTAAGCTCATGGGCAAGCCATTCGAACCAATGCACAGGTGCGATATCTCCCACCTATCGTGGAAGACCACCTTCTTGGTGGCTATTACGTCAGCCAGAAGGATGGGAGAGCTCCAGACACTTTCCATCGAGTCTCCTTATCTGGTCTTCCACAGGGACAAGATTGTCCTGTGCCCCCACCTGACATTCCTTCCGAAGGTGGTGTCGGAGTTTCACCTTAACCAGGTGTTGACTCTTCCGGTGTTCTACCCCAGTCACACCTCGGAGGCCGAATATAGGCTCCATACTCTGGACTCTAGAAGAGTGCTTGCTTATTATAAGGAGCGGATGGCTGAAGTTCGGGGAGAGGTTCGCCAGCTGTTTGTCACCTATGCTGAAGCCGCACCTGGCAGACCTGCAGCCAAGCAGACAATAAGCAGGTGGAACATCTCCTGCATAGATCTCTGCTATAGGTCGGCGAGCATGGAGCCTCCCAAAGGGATAAGAGCTCATTCTGTCTGCCATACCGCTGCTTCGGTGGCTGCTTCTAGGGACGTCCCTATCTAGGAAATCTGCAGGGCTGCTACCTGCAAGTCAGCACACACCTTTATTTCCCATTACCACATTGACCTTGAGTCACGCTGGGATGCTGGTTTTGGGACCTCTGTTCTCCAGTCCTTATTCCCTAAGTAGGGTGCGCGCACCTTGCCTCCCTCCTCCCGGAGAACTGCTAGGAGTCTGCCAGACAGTGTGGATTGAACAGCGTATCCACGTCCCTAGAAATACAGGTTACTCACCTGTAACAGGAGTTCTAGGAGTAGTATATGTTGTTCATCCACACGACCCACCTAACCTCCCCGTCTTCGATGCGCAACCTGGCTTCCAGCGGGCTAGATCTGGCGTCATGGGGCAGAGCCGAGGGTTTTACCACCCGGGTGGGTGGGAGGAGCCAGCTTGAAGACTTTCCGGCAAGATGTAAAGCGGCAAGGGACCTGCCAGACAGTGTGGATAAACAACATATACCACTCCTAGAACTCCCATTACAGATGAGCAACCTGTATTTTTCTGTGTCATTTCACATTGTCACTGGATATGGAATTACTTCATCACTGCCAGAGACGTAGGCCAAATTTTATAACTGTTACATCATCACTGGAGACTGACTCCCTCGGGCTGCCTGATGGCCCAGCCAGTGCACAGCACTTCCACGCCACCAGCCCAGGATATGTGCTAATTCGGGAGCTGTTAGTGGAAACTGTGGCCAAGTGCTGCCTAGGCAAAGGAGGGAGGATGTGCATGCATGCCACTGTTGCATGCGCAAGGGGCTCGCATGCACCAAGAGCTGACACAGTGTGCAAGGACTCTCCCTTCCCCGTAGGCTTGTGTTATGTCCAGGGTGTGAGGAAAGGAACAGAGAAAAACAGAAACCTCCCTCTTTTATCATTTGCCCCTATATAGCCCTATGCTGCTGCTGCGCTGTTCCACTCACAGCACTTCCTCCCTTATCCCTTTACCATTCCTGCCCTCTTTTTATCCTACCTCATCCCCCCTTCTCCTACCCCTCCACTCCCACTTCTCCCCTCTCTCCTCTGTTTCCTCACCTTGTTCTCTCCCTCTACCCCCCCACCCTGTGGGTCTTTCCTGCTCAGGCTTCATTGTGGAATCTCTCTCCTTGCTCTTTTTTGCTCTTTCCCTCCTTCCATCCCCCAATTCACCCCCTGTAGTTTCTCTCCTTGTAAGCCCTTTCACCCCTCTTCAGACAAGGCCACTGGCTGCACTTGACACAATATTTATCTTGCTGTATTGTTCTTTTGTTTATGTAATTATTTTCCTCATGTTGTACTACTTACTGAAGCCATTGTAATTTGCTGTTCTCGTGACTTGTCGTGGAACCTCTGTAAAAGAGCTGTTGGCTCAAAGGTCTTTCTGATTTGTTAAATAAATAAATGAAAAAACACATCCACAGTCAAATTATGGCTGTTGGCACATACAGGACCCCAAGCCATGCAACCTTTTGGATCCTGTCGTGGGAGGATTAACCTACCCCATAGACCCCACCACAGGGATAAAGCAGGGCAAGACAGATCAGGTGGCCAGTGGCTACTAAAAAATTGGTGTGGCTGCCAGATTTTGAAAGTTACTGGCCAACTCGATACCTGCCCGCAAAGTGATTTTTGAACCCTTAAAATTGATGGCCACAAAAACATTGATTAGCTACCAGACAGAGAACTAGTGGCCAAGCTGACTACCAGCTCGTAATCTGATTTGTACCACCCTGGAGTAAAACCATGGAGGAGTATAGCAGCCTGGTTGGTGGTTGATGGGGTCTGGTGCAGTGCTTGCTGGGACAGGAGGAGGGGTGAACATGTCAAGGGGACTCTGGGGGAGAAAATTTTAATCAAGTGAAGAAAAAAAAAAGAACCTGACCCATACAGGGTTACCATCCCTTCTAACTGGAGCACTCAAACCTGAATTCTGCAGGGTTTCCATCTCACTTCAACAGGAGCACTGCAATTCTTACTCTGCCTGGAGAGGAATAGGAGGTCTCCCTGTTAATCCTTCAGAATGTTTCTTTCTAAGGAACTAGTTTATTATTTTTATAACTAGCAACATTGAAACCACTATTGGAGGGGGTGCAATTCAGGAAAAGAAATGGGGAACTTAATATAAGGGATGAAAGAGATGCAACCCCCTCCAGACCCCAGTCCTTAGTTAAGTCATTGTCTGATGGGTGTACCCACCTGTGACATGCACACCCAATGTGAGGATGGGGCTTTTAAAGGTGGGGGGAAGGGCTTGGAATCTGGAGTACACAAAAAATGATTTTAAAAGAGTTGAACAAAACGGCAGCTTTTTGTAGTATTGCCTTATCCCCTTTGCAGCTGAAAGAACAGTTGTTACTGGCCGACCAGGCTCATTGTGCTGAGATGGAAGGAATGAAGAGAGAGATCACTCAGCTGACGAGGGAACTGCACCAGCGAGACATCACCATCGCGGCAGTCAGTGGGTCTACCTCCAACATGGAGTGGCAACTACAATTAGAAATGGAGAAGGCTGAAAGGAAAGTGTCAGAATGCAAGGTAATGAATGCCAGAGGTAGGCCGGCATTAAGTGTCCGTGTGTCTCTGTGGTATCTCTTAGCTTTAGGTTTAAAGGTTTTGATCATACCACATGCTGAGTTTTGATCATACCACATGCTGAGTGTGACCTGCAATGTGAGGGAGGGTACTGCCTTGCTGGTGTCTCCAACTCCTTACTCAAAGCTGTTTTCATACGAACATACAAAGGAAGCCAGCAGATACAGGCCATGAAGGTGTATCTCGTCCGCTCGATTTGGCAGCTTGTGGTTTACATGACATTTGCCACTCCCCCTACCCCGATTCCTTTCAGAGATGAGTTCTCCCCTTGGGTCGAGTTTCCTCAGGTAATTATTCTACCCCTGACTTTATCCCATCCCCTCTTAAACCATCCACTGTTTTCTGTGAAACCAGGTCCTCTGGGAGTTTGTTACACTCCTCCACCACCCTCTCTGTGAAGTAGTTCCTCCTCAGTTCCCTCCTGAACCTTCCCCCTGTAGCTTCACTCTGTCTATTAGTGATCCCCTCCCTTTTCAGCCTGAACAAGTGATCTGTATCTCCCTTATTTATGCCCTTTAAGTATTTAAAGGTCTCTGTCATGTCCCCTGTCCCTTCTGTCCTCCAGGGAGTACATGTTGAGCTCCCCCAACCTTTCTTCATAGGGGCCCCCCCATCCCCTTTATCATTTTGATCGCCCTACTCTGGACCCTCTACCAGGAGTTTGATGTCCCTCTTTAAGTAGGGGTGCCAAAACTGCATGCAGTACTCCAAGTGTGGCCTCACTATTAATCTGTACAGTGGTAGGATGACTTCCTCGCTTCTGGAGATGATCCCTCTGGCAGTACACCCCAGCATCATGTTGGCCTTGACTGCTGCCCTCCTGCACTGCTCAAAGTGGTTCAACCTCCCTGTTACTATTACACCCAGATCCTTTTCTTCTTCGGAGACCTTTAGCCTTTCCCCCTCCTAGATGGTAGCCTTACCTTGGGTTCTTCAAACTGAAGTGCATGACCTTGCACGTCTTGGCATTGAATCCCCATTGCCAAGTCCTTGACCATTTCTCTAGTGTATCCAAATCCCTTTGGAGAAGCCTCCCCTACTCCCCACCATCCACTACTGCGCCAGTGTTGGTGTCATCTGCAAACAGGCTCATTTTGCTCTCAACCCCTCCTGTTGTATCAGCAACAAAGATGTTAAAGAGTGCAGGCCCTAGGACTGAGCCCTGTGGGTCCCTACTGATGACTGTTCGGGGCTGTTGAGAGCTCCCCCCTACCACCACCCTCTGCTGCCTGTCACTCAGCCAGTTTCCTATCCAACAAACCAATTGTTCACCTGCTCCCAGGGTCCTCAGTTTATCCACTAGCCCTCCAGGTGGCACAGAGTTGAAGGCTTTGCTGAAGTCCAAGTATAGGACATTAACTGCCTGCCCCCCATCCAGTGCCCTAGGCACCCAGTCAAAAAAAGTCAACCAGGTTTGTTTGACAGGGCCTCTCTTAGACAAACTCGTGCTGATGTTCATCCTGCAGGCCATTCTCCTGCATGAATGCCACCAGCCTTTCCTTCATGGTGGACTCCATTAGTTTAGACACCACAGATGTGAGGCTGACTGGTCTATAATTCCCTGGGTCATCCCTTGGGCCACTCTTATGTGCTGACCTCCAGTCCAATGGCACATATCCTGTTTGCAAGGAAGTATTGAACACATCCGTCAGGGGTGCTGCCAGCACTTCTGCCAACTCCTTCAGCACGCGAGGATGTATTCCATCAGGTCCAGGTGCCTTGTCAGTTCATACAGAATTAAGGCCAGCCAGCCCTTTTCACCAGGATATCACAATTGGTTATCCTTCCCTCTCACCCCCCATATCCCTTCCCTGATGGGATGAGACCATCTCTCTCTTTCTCTCGTAAAGACTGAGCAGAGTACTCATTAAGTACCTCTGCTTGTTCTGCCTTTCAGCTCACCCATCCTATGGGAATCTTGGAGTAGTGTTGGACAGTGGTCTGACACTTAAACATCAGGTGTCAGCCGTCATCCGAACCTCATTTTACCATCTGAGGAACATCACTAGGATTAAGCACCTGATTCCCCCTGGTGATTCACCAGCACTGGCCCATGCTTTGGTGACCTCTCGCCTCGATTACTGTAATGCCCTCTACCAAGGGCTGCCGGGGGTAGAACTTCGCCACCTGCAGCTAGTGCAGAATGCGTCGGACAGGTTGTTGACCGGCCTATCTAGGTCATGTCATATTATTTCTGTGCTCCGCTGTCTTTACTGGCTGCCAGTTAGGAGGCAGATCTCCTTCAAGGTTGGTTTGCTGACCTATAAGTTCCTACACGGGCAGGGGCCAGGCTACCTGCAACACCTCTTTCAACCCTACCACCCTTTATGCCCCATCCGCTCCATGGACGAGGGACTGCTGGAGGTTCCAGGAGTTTGTTTACTGTCATCAGGGGCCCATATTTTGCATATGTGGCCCCAACTTTCTGGAACTCTCTACCTCACCCTATTCAAGAGTCTCAACATCTGGAACATTTTCGGAGGGAGCTGAAAACCTACTTATTTCGTATAGCATTCCCAGATTTGAAATAATTTTATTAATTTATAATGATTATGGATTGTTTTACTGCTACTGTATTTGTGATTTTTAATTGTTTTAATATAAAGCGCATTGGTGCACAATGAGATGTGCACTCTAGAAATAAAAATTGATTGATTTTTTAATTCTAACTATCTGTTCCCTCATTTTTCTTTTTTCCCTGACTTATCTAAAGAAGTCTTTCTTCCCTTAATCCCTGTGCTGGTTTCCTCTCCTTGGAGGCCTTGGCTCCCCTCACAACCTTGGTCACTTCCCTGGAACTTTTTATGTGTTCTTCCCTATCCTCCTCCTTGCCAGTTCTTTTAAACTTCCTGAAGGCTGCTCTTTTCTCCCTCACACTCTCCTGCACCTCCCTTCTTCATCTTTAATGGACCATTGCCGTAGGACCCAGATGGGAGGGTGTATGAGTGCCTTCTTCCCTAAATAATGCTCAAAGTACATTGTGCCTGGCTTTAATGGTGGTTGGCAACTGCTGGTTTTATGTGATAAGGGTGAGTTTAAGTCGCCAACCAAAAAGAGCAACTAAAAAAACACCCAAAGTCAACAGACTGAGAAACATCAGATTGACCGCCGCAAACAGTGGCGGTTTGCTACTTCCATAACCAGACAAGAAAACCACATTTTCTATGGGGGCTAACCCCCACACACGCACAATATTAAGATCCCCTTGTAGGCAGCACCCGGCAACTCTAAATCCAAGGGTTATCAACCTGTGGGGGGACTTAGAGAAAATTAAAAAAAATCTGTCCTGCACCAGGTCCTCAAGCTCCACAGGCAGTGGCTCAAGCCACTACGCCAAATGGCCAGCTCGGCAGGGCTTGGCCAAACAAATCAACATATCCTCTTCAAGCAAGTGCAGCTCACTGCTGCACTCGCTATAAAGTACTAATCGGTGTTTTCTGACACTCGCTCTTTTTACAAGCGGTTTTATTGTGTCGCTCAAATTGAGATGCTTAATAAAACTCTCAGATCACTGTACACCCAGCTGCTTCCAGTGAGCAGGGGAGGTTTGTATACTATGCAGCCTGTCCCTATCTCCCAGAAGGTTGAGCATTTCATCCCAGTGATGAGCTCAGCTTCTGACACGCTAGTGCTGAAAAGAACAAGTACATTTTAAATCCCCCTAGGGAGCAGAGGGAACCGTGAAGATGAGGTGTTCAGCTCGCTGAAGGAATGAGGGAGGACAGGCCACCACCGACGTGCCAGCCAAGGAGCGGCATCGATACCTGAACATGCCTTGAAGGTCACGCAACCAGAGTAGGAGTGCAGTCATGAAGACCCTAGTTATTGGGGGAGGGATAGGGGAAAATCATTAAAAACAAAACAAAAATGAAGTAATTGGCTGGCCCATTGGTGCTGAGGTGCTGTGCATCTTGCCTTTCACCCTGCCAGCGGTCAGACTTCAGGAAAGAGCTGTGATCAGTTTTGGGGGGGGGGGGGGGGGGGAGTGGATCAAGCACCCACCAGGCAGCTTTTCACTCCCAGATAGGGTTTGCAGGCTGACTCTGCTCTTGGCTGCCACCAGGTGGAGACCTAGTGATAGCGCTGATGCATGAGCAGCAGACAATAGTCAGTGGTTGGGGGGAAGCCACGGATCCAGGACGCATGAGTGCCTCCACGTGCATGCCCAGCCTGTGCCACTGTGACTAAGGCAAAAACACGGAAAGAGGGGCCCAAGGGCTGATTGACACCCTGTGCATCTCCCCAGACCTGCACCACCACCTGGATGCCTCGGAGTATCTGGATTTGAAACACTGGAGAGGGTGAATGACCCTCCCCCCTGTGGCCCTTCCACAGGGAGCAGTCCATGGGGGGGCTCACTCCAGCAGGCCCAGGCAGGTGGGCACAGGAGCAGATAAGCTGCCTAAGGGGTAAAAAGCTATATGGGAGGAAAAAACGAAATAATTGCTGGTAAGGTGGATACCAGTTGCCAAAACAAAATGGTAATATTCAGTGCATGCTGAAAACAGACAGTACAGTTAAAATCTTCGTTTCGATCATGGGTCTTCTTCAGGAACTATCTAAAAGAGAAAAAAGGCAAAGTTAGTGGAGAGGTAAGGGGAAATAAGGGATATATATGTGAGGAAAGAAGGCAAGGGGAGACTCTAGGAGAAAAAGTGATAGTAGGCAAGGTAAGAAAAGAACTTGGAAAACAAAAATGTGATGATGGGTATGACAAGGCTTAGTAGGAGAGAATGAGTTGAGGAATCCTCAAGTGGGGACTAATTAACAGGGCCTAGTAAGAAGCCTGAAAGATGACAAATGTGGGGGAAGGAGACAGAGATAGAGACATCTGTGGAGAATGAAAATAGATGTGCACACATAGCTGGAATGCCCATGTGAGTGCCCCCCCCCCACACACACACACACACTCAGGATGGAAGTGTGTGTAAGCATACCCACACATGCAAAGGTACTATGCACACATGCAAGCAAAGATATGACAGGCGTGGGGATAAAAAAGACAGACTACGGTGGAAAACCACGGGGTGGCTGAAAGATGTTAGTAGAAAATAAGTCTGTCATTTAAACCGGAGAGCTGCTGGAAGCCTAGGCGATAATCAACTTGGTTTCTATGTTTTTTTTTTTTTGGTCAGTATCCCAAAAACCCTGCTGATGGACACAAACAGAAAGATCATTGACATTGTGGTCCCTGGCAGTAAAGTGGGATACAATGGGTTTATCAATGTCTCCATTCCTGGCTGCCCTGTAATGTTCCCTGATTTAGTCAGCCAGGCATCTGCCAGATCTTACTTCAAGATACAGCTCTTGCAGTAGGTTACACCATTAGGACTGAAGCCGGCAGGCGTCAGGACCCCACGGAAATCTTCTAGCTAGCAGTCTTCAGCGGGGCCGCCTCCGACGTCGGTCCCGCCCCCGACGTCAGGCATAGTACATAAGGAAGCGGTCCCACCAGAATCCCCAGTTCTTTCCCGGCGTCGACTTGCATGTCTCGACCCTTCGGTCTGTTTCTAGCGAGCGATGCCTGGTGAAGTTCTTTCCATCTTGGAAAACTCCTGCGTTCGGTGCCTAGGCCCAGACGACGACCCCCGGGCCTGTACCTTCTGTCAGGGGTTCAATAGCCGGCCCCGGATCCTTCGCCAGAAGGCCCTGCAAGCGTTCCTTCTCGAAGAAAAAGTTAAGGCCATGGATTCTGCCTCCAAGGGGGAATCGTCTGAGAAAGCCTGGCGACATCTCGAAAAGCACAGGGAGAGGGTGAGATCAAAATCCCCTTCTAGGGCTTCCGACTCCCGTAGCTCTGGCTCCCGGTCCGACCGCTCCCCTTCCCAGGCCCGCTCTCAGCCTCCCCCGGCTGCGGTGAAGACTTCTTTGGGTTCTTCTTCTCTTCCTCCGGCCAAGACCTGCAGGCCCTCTTCTTCTGCTTCCAAGGCCTTGCCGAGGTCAGGGGACCGCCACCACCACAAATCCGGCTCCCGTCACCTGGACCCCGACGCCCGGTCAGTCTCCTTGCCCCCTCCACCCCAGTGGAAGACCAAGGAGCTGACTTCACTCAAAAGGATGTCGGATCCGACGTCGGCAAGCACCATCAGTCCCGAGAACTGACGACCGCCAGACGCCCGTCGCCGGTCAGGCCTTCGCCACCACGGACGCCAGCTGAGGTACCAATGCCCATTCCTGTAGAGAGGAGAACACCTACGCCTCCTACTGATGTCAGCCAGGAGGCGCTTACGGAGGAGGAGTTGACCCAGCCCGAGGACCAGACGGGCGAACCCGGTCCTGTCGCACCCCCCAGGGAACCCTCTCCTGAACCTGAGATCCCGGGGGAGCCGGCGCCGGAACCCAACCACCAGCGCCCGGTCCGTCGTCGGGTCTCAGTATTTCAAAGGTCAAGAAGCTATTCACCTACTGGTGGGATACCATAAAGAAGGATGTGGTTCCCACACCTCCTCCTCCACCTGTGACTTCACCGGCCCCAGTGCACCCCACCCCATCCGGGGCAGCAGGCCGAGTACCTTCCCCCCAGGAGCCTGTGGAACCTCCTAGGGGCAGACCAGACAAGAGGAGGCCTCTATCCAGATCTTCTTCAGGGTCACCCAGCCCTAAGAGACCCAGAAGACGCCGCCATTCACCTTCGACGGAGGACACGGGATCAGACTTCTCGGACAGATCCAGATCCCCTTCTCCCATCAGCGTCCCCTCTTCGGACCCACGTGAGCTCCCAAGATCTCCGGATGACCCATCGTTCTCAGAGATTATGAGGCATATCCAGTAGAACATGGACTGGGACGCAGAGGAACTTGACCCCGAGAGACTACACCTTGCCAGGTATCTTCAGCAGAAAGATCCAAAGCCTGTGGTGGTGCCACCCTTGGTGGACACCTTTGTGGACGTCACCAAGGCAGCGTGGAAACGTCCACACTCGCTCCCGGCGATGCCGAAGAAGGCTGACCACCTGTGCAAGGCCCCTAGGGAGGACCAGTACTTGGCATCACATCCTCTGGCTGATTCTCTGGTCATTACAGCCTCACATGACCGGTCCCAGAGGCTGCAACATTTGAGCACCCTGCCACCGGACCCTGAGTCCAAACAACTGGACACTATGGGCAGGCGCACGTATGCATCCGCTACCTGCGCCATTAGGTCCCTCAACTATCTAACCCACATGGTCCAGTTTCAGAACGCCTTGTGGGAGCAGGGACTGGATCTGGCAGAGAAGATGCCAGAGGGTGAGCAGAAGGAGGAATTGCTGCAACTCCTCCACACGGGTTCGGACGTGGGAACCCAGGTGCTGCGAGCCGCATACGATTCCGCGGACTCCTCAGCCAGAGCGGCAGCCTCGGGCATATGCCTCTGGAGACACTTCTGGCTCCATGTCTCCGGATTTACCCCGGACGTCCAGAAGAACATTCTGGACGCCTCTTTCCACGGAGAAGTTCTTTTTGGTGAGTCCTCGGAGAAGGTCCTCACCAAACTTCAAGAGGCCAGGAAGGCGGTGCGGTCTGTCCAAGCCATGTACAGACCCAAGCTCAGTTCCTTTCGCAGGAACCAGAGCCATTTCGAGGCGGATGCAGAGACAGCAGTCCCTTCGACCTGCAACAGAGGGGCTCCTTCTCCCGCAGAGCCCAGGGGAAGTCGCCTGCAGGCCGAGGCCAACGCCCTGCCAAGTCGGCCCAGCCTGCAGGACCCTCAGCCGCCACAGCATGACTCCTTCCCGGCCCCCGCCTCTCAGGATCAGCGGGACACCAAGGTCGGGGTCGTATCTGGACCACCTGCCAGGGTGGCAGTCTATAACCACCGACAGGTGGGTTCTTCAATTAATTGAACAAGGCCACTTTATAGAATTCATGGACAAGCCACCCACAAGGCCTCCTCTGCTCTCCGTTACTCGGCCAGCACAGATCGCTCATCAGGCAAGAAATACCCGCGCTCTACAAAAGGAGGCGGTGGAGTATATCCGGAGAACCAGAGAGGAACGGCTACTATTCCCACTTCTTTCTGGTTCCAAAGAAAACAGGGGACCTCCGTCCAATATTGGACCTCAGCGACCTCAACACGTTGGTCGCCTACAAACATTTTTGCACGGTGACTCTCCAAGGGCTCATTCCCATGCTGAGAAAGGACGCCTTTCTAGCGTCTCTGGACATGCAGGACGCCTACCTGCACATCCTCGTAGCTCAAGCGCACAGGAGGTTCCTGCGCTTCGAGTTTCTCGGCCACCACTTTCAGTTCCAGGCTCTTCCTTTCGGACGGTCATTGGCCCCAAAGCGTATGGCAGTCGTGGCAGCGTCTCTAAGGAGACAGGGCCACTATGTGTTCCCATACCTAGACGACTGGCTTCTCATGGCCGCCTCCAGAGAGGCGCTGTTGTTGGCTACCCAGAACACCCAAGCTCTTTTTCAGTCACTGGGCATTCTTATCAACTACGTGAAGTCTCTCCTGGTACCGTCCCAGAAGCTGCAGTTCATAGGCGTAGTTCTGGACACCGTCCAAGGGAAAGCCTTTCTTCCCAAGGACAGAGCGGAGCGCATCAGGTCCCTCATCGGGGACCTCTCAGCGAAGAAGACTGTCCTCGCCAGACTGGTCCTTCGTCTGCTCGGACACATGGCTGCAGCCATTCCAACCATCCCTATGGCAAGGCTCCACATGCGGGTAACTCAGTGGATGCTCAAAGTGCAGCGGGACCAAAGGCAAGACCACATGCAGCATCTGGTCAGAATCACGAACGCAGTGATTCGAGACTGGCAATGGTGGCTAGACCCAGGGACACTCTCTGCGGGTGTTCCGTTTACAGCGCCGTTCCCGGAGGTAATCCTCTCCACAGATGCCTCAGGGCTGGGGTGGGGAGCACACCTGAATGGGGTGAGGTCCCAGGGAATATGGACCCCTCAGGAAGCTCACCTCCACATCAGCATTCTGGAGATGAGGGCGGTCCTTTATGCCCTGCAGGCTTTTCAGTCAGAAATCCCGTCGAGTACTCTTCTGCTCCAGACAGACAATATGGCGGTGATGTATTACCTCAACAAGCAAGGAGGCGCACACGCTTAACCCCTCTGCAGGGAAGTGATGAGAGTGTGGGATTGGGTAATCCAACACGGCGTGAGCCTGATTGCAGTTCATGTTCCCGGCGTGGACAACACAAATGCAGACAGCCTGAGTCATTCCTAGGCCAGAGTCCACGAATGGAAACTCCTTCAGGAGGTTGCAGAGGATCTGTTTCTTCAATGGGGCACTCCAGAGTTGGACCTATTCGCTTCCCCATCCAACGCAAAACTGCCCAATTTTTGCTCGCTAGATCCAGGGCCTGGTGTTTTCTGGCGAGACGCGTTGTCCCTCTCCTGGGCGGACAGATTCCTCTATGCTTTCCCTCCCTTCCCGTTGATCCAGAGAGTTCTTCTCAAACTACGCAAGGAGCACACAACAATGGTCCTGGTAGCGCCTTTCTGGCCCAGGCAGATCTGGTTCCCCATGCTGACACAATTGTCCCGGGAACTTCCAGTCCCATTACCTTTCAGCCCCCATCTACTGTCTCAAGAGGAGGGTTCACTAGTCCACCCGGACTTAAGCTCACTGAACCTGCATGCCTAGCTCCTCGAGACATAGCCATTTTGCGACACGGGGTCTCGCAAGAGGTGGCGGAAGTTCTGTCCGCTGCCAGAAAGCCGGCAACACATGCAACGTACGCCATGAAATGGCGTCGTTTTTGCCAATCATCTCAGGCACGCTGCCTCTCCCCTTTAGAATGCCCAGAAAAATCAGTTCTGGAATACCTGCTTTCCCTCTTCCTCTCAGGTCTTGCCTACTTCTCTATTAAAGTTCACCTCTGTGCGATTTCGGCCTACCACTTCCCGATAGGTCAGCGCACAGTGGCACAGCTCGATGCCTGTTGGGACTTTCTGAGGGGGGTGTTACACTTTAGGCCACCCATCAAGGATCCCGTCCCTCCTTGGGACCTACTCTTCGTCCTGGAACAGCTCACACTCCCCCACTTTGAACCTGCTGCAGATTGCGAGCTGCGTTTTCTGTCATGGAAAACGTTATTTTTAGTTGCTGTCATGTCAGCAAGGATAATTTCCGAGCTACATGCTCTCATGTGTAAGGAACCTTATTTAGTTTTCCACCAGGACAGAGCGTCTTTGAGGACGAATCCTAAATTCCTGCCTAAGGTGGTCTCTGCCCTTACTCTTAACCAGGACATCGATCTGCCTGTGTACTTTCCCAAGTACACTAATAGAGGAGAGGCATTGCTTCACACCCTGGATGTTCACCGCTCCTTAAGGTACTACCTGAACAGGACTGAACAGCTTCGCTTGTCTGAGCAGCTGTTCGTATCCTTCACTGAGAGGATGTTGGGCCAACCAGTCTCTAAGCAAACCCTTTCTCGCTGGCTTGTCCAGTGCATTTCCTTTTGCTACGACAACAAACAGAAGCCCCTTCCGGGCACAGTCCGGGGCCACTCAACTAGGGGGGTGGCTACCTCCTTTGCAGCACTGCGCAATGTCTCCACCTCGGCCATTTGTGCCGCGGCTACCTGGAGCTCAGTGCACACGTTCATTAGGTACTATAGCCTGGATATTACCTCACGGCGGAGAGCCGGTTTTGGCCTTGCCATTCTACAGGGTCTCCTGTCCTAGAGTCAGGATTTATTCAAGATCTCTCCGTTATGCCTCCTCCCAGAATGCTTAGAGGCGCGCTGCTTGGGAATCAGTCCTAATGGTGTAACCTGCTGCAAAAGCTGTATCTCGAAGTAAGATAGTACAGTTCGTAGAACTTACCGTAACAGTAGATCTTCGAGAACAGCTCTTGCAGCAGGTACCTTTCCGCCCACCATTCCCCCTTGGAGGAGGTATGGCCTATTCAGGCCTTGGCAGGAGCTAACACTCTTTATTCTTCTTCTGATGGCGGGTCTTCAGTCTCCCCTTCTGATGTCATCCAGCGGCCAGGAGTCTTCGGCGGGAGAACTGGGGATTCTGGCGGGACTGCCTCCTTATGTACTATGCCTGACGTCGGAGGCGGTCCCCACTGAAGACTGCTAGCTAGAAGATTTCCGTGAGGTCCTGATGCCTGCCGGTTTCAGTCCTAATGGTGTAACCTGCTGCAAGAGCTGTTCTTGAAGATCTACCGTTACGGTAAGTTCTTATGTAACTGTACTTTTCTGTGCTGAAGATAGCTGTACACTTCCTGCAAATAATATAATATGCCACATTAGTGGAAGTGCATATAATATATACCACATTAGTGGAAGTGTATAAGAACACCTCGGTGATGTGAAAAACACCTGTGGGACCCCGAATTTCAGTGACACTAGAAATAAATTTACAGGTATAACAGTGAGTTCTGTTGCAAGCTTTGGTACCGGTAGGGAGGAATTGTTAGGAGTATGTAGGCTGCTCCGTACCAGGAGATTCTGCAGCTTGGATGGTCAGTAGTAGGTTGTTCTGTAAAGGAAGATCTTTCTTTGAGGAAGGCTCTTGCACAGGCCACACCGGTAGGACTAAACTGCCAGGCACTAGGACCACACGGAAAACTTCTAACAGTCTGTCACTGGGGGACGCTCCACCACCACTGACATTAGTCAGCTGATGTCAGCCTAGCCTCTAAAGGTGGGCGGTTCCCCACACCTACCTCAGTTCTTTTTCCTGCCATTAACCAGCACAGGTCAGACCTTAGCGGACACCGCAGCTACAGTCGACCACCATTTTCCACGCTTACCACGCTTTTATATTTTTCATTTTTCTCAAGTGTAAAACATCTGTTTCTAGGAGCGTGGCTATGTTGTTCATCCACACTGTCTGGCATTGTCCCTTTCCCCTTTAAATCTTGGCGGAAGTCTTCAAGCTGGCTCCTCCCACCCACCCGGGTGGTATATACCTCGGCTCCGCCCCATGACATCAGATCTTCCTTTCCGCTGGAAGATACAGGTTCCTTCGTGCTACTCTTCAAGTACCGTAGGCCCTGGAGTCTCATCGACGGTTTTCACCGCATTTACTCTCTCTAAAACTCGCTAGAGTTTACGACTCGGATCCGAGCACTTCGGATATGGAGGACAAGTCATCCCCCGGGTTTCGCCGGTGTCCTTGCGAACAGAAAATGTCTCGCACCGATCCCCACCTCTCATGCGTTTATTGCCTAGGCGCTGTGCACAATACCTCGGCTTGCACCATCTGTTTGGCCTTCCATCCCACTGTTCTGGAGGACCGCAAGGCGCGCCTTAAGCTGGGGAGACCGGAGCTCCGCAATCCACCGGTGAAATTGAAGGAGGCCAGGTGGGCGGTTTCCATGGCCGCGGGATCCGCCGAGCAGCTCAAACAGATGGCGGCTTTCGAGGAGGAAGCTGCCCAAGCTTTGGCCAGCCAAAGCTTTTTCGTCCTGCTCAACCTGGGCTCCACCTTTACTGGGTCCTTTCGAGAGTTGTGCCAGTCTCTCCCTACCAAGGGCGAGGTGCCTTCGGGCTCGCACTCCTCCCGCTCCAAGAAAAAGGACAAGGACCCCAAATCATCTTCTTCTAGCCGAATAAGATGTTCCTGGGACCGAGAGCGTTCCGATACTCAGGATCAGGCGGTCTCGGTCTCGGTCGAGATCGCTTCCTCGGCTGCCGGCTTCTCGGACCTTCCGTCAGGCCAAGGCACCGAAGCTGAGGATACGGCAGAACTAGCTGAGATTTCTCTCGACCCAATCGAGCCGTTGTCGCCGACGCCTGTCGACGACTCCTTGGAGAGGACTCCCATTTTCTCCTTCCCTGACAAGGAGACCTGTCCTTCGGGTATCTCGATCGAGGGACAAGAGCCGGAACCTTGGTTTTCGCTGGATCCGGCTTCTCCCGACCGACAGAGCCAACGCCATTGGTCTCAATCAAGGAGTGGGACCCCGTCGGTCGAAAAGCCAAAAAAGGGTCATAAACATTCCCGGAAAAGGCGCCACCACCGTTCCTCATCCTCCTTGGACAAGGAGAGACTTAGACGGAAGCTCCGTTGACATTATGAGGATCTCATGTGGCAGCAACTGCATTTGACCGGTCAGAAGCTGTCCACTCCGGCTGTACCGGCCATTACTTGGCCCCAGCCTCTTCGGCCGACACCGACCCCCTTGGTTCTGAGGACTCCAGTTCTCCTTCTGGTGGGGCCGGCACGTATTCCAGGTCAGCCTGTTACGGTCTCCCCACCAATTTTGGTGGAACCACTGCCTAAACAGCCTCAGGGAGGGGCTCCCTCTAAGGAGGATCACACAACTACGGGCTTGCCCCATAGGTTGTCCATTACTGTCACTCCTGATCGCCCTAGGTGCATTGAAGAGGACGTAGGTGGGAGACCCCTGTATCCTGACTCCTCGGACTTGGATACTACTGGTCTTCACTCACACCCCGATGATGAGCTGTCAGTGACAGGCCTGGAGGAAGGTCCTTCTTCCTTCCAGGGCATCCTTTGACTCATTGCTGAGTCAACGGGTATGCCTTTGCAGCCTATTCAAAAGAAGGTGGAATATCCTCTCACGGAAATTCTTAAGAGGGGGGATACCCCGACAGAGGCCTTTCCAGTGGCCGAAGCCATTGTTGGCCTGGCCCTTGAGCTTTGGCAGCGCCCTGCCTCTTGCCCGGCTCAGTCTGCCGGGATGACTCGCAAGTACGCGGTGCCCATGGGGTCCTTGGCAGGCTTCACTGAGTATCCCTCGGCCGAGAGCCTTGTGACTGACTCAGTGTTTCGGCGCATGGGCAGCTCTGTGGATACTGACTGCCCTCCGGACAAGGACTCCAAAAATATGGACCACTCTGCCCGGAAAGTCTATGCGGCATCATCCCTGGGCCTTCATCAGGCCAGCTCGGCAGTAATTATGGAACACTTCCCTCATGCCCTACTGGGGTCGCTGGATGAAGTCCTCCCTCATCTCCCAGCAGACTTGCAGACCACGGTCAAGCAGGTCCGTGACCAGGGCTGTGCTGTTGCTAAACAGCAGCTCCAGACGGCTCTGAACATTGGAGATTCCTTTGCCCGTTCACTAGCTGCCGCAGGGCCTGGCTGAGGTTATCCTCCTTTCCAGCGGATACTCAGCACAAGCTAGCTGACGTGCCCTTCCTTGGCACCGACCTCTTCGGTCTGGGAGTGGCAGGTCATCTACAGTGCATTGAGCAGTCTAATGCCACCTTAGATGCCACCTCTGCTAAGGGTTCTTTGGGCAAGAACCTGCAGAAGCGCAAGAAGAAGTCCTTTCAGCACTCTTCCCCTGCGGTTAGACAGCCCTCCTTCCAGGGAGGTCAGCAGCAACAGCAGGCTTAAGCTTGGGGCCCTAGGCCCAAGCAGGGTCCCCAACAGCCCCGCAAAGGAGGCCGAGGTGCTGGTCCAGGAGCCTCCTCCTCCTCTAAGCCTGCACAATGACAGGTCGGGGGTGGCCTCCCCTACACCCATCACGCCAGTTCTGGGTCCTCCTGTGGGTGGCCGGCTCCGCCACTTTCTTTCCGCCTGGTCCGGTATCACTTCAGACAGGTGGGTTCGGGAAGTCACTCAGGGACTGCCTCTAGAGTTCGAGCAGTAGCCCCCCAGCCGAGCCCGTGCCCCACGGGAAGAAATGATCTCAGTTGGCGCTTAGTCGGCCCGGAGACGACCTTGCTCAACTCCTCCATGAAGGCGGTGGCTCCAGTGCGGATCCTCTTACAGACCCAGGCTTTGTGTCCAGGTATTTCCTGGTGCCCAAGTGGACGGGGGGTTGGCGCCCCATCCTAGATCTCCACGACCTAAATCAATATCTCAGGTCTCGCACCTTCCGGAGGGTAACTCTGAAACAGATCATACCATCTCTGGAGTGAAACGTGGTTCTGTTCACTGGATCTACAGGACGCATTCTTTCACGTCCCAATCCGTCCGTCTCACCAGCGGTTCCTCCACTTCAGGGTCGAAGGGACTCTGTACGAGTTCTGAGCCATGCCGTTCGGCCTGTCATCGGCCCCACGGGTCTTCACCAAATGCATTGCAGTGGTGGCAGCCCATCTACGGCGTCAAGGGGTTCGTATATACCCCTACCTCGATGATTGGCTCCTGGCGGGTTCCTCCCTACAGGAGCTGGAGAAGTTCAGGGACCTGACTCTTCGAACCTGTTCCCGTCTAGGCCTACTGATCAACGAGGCCAAGTCAGAACTCGTGCCCTCTCAGGTGATGGGCTTTATCGGGGCAGAGCTCGACTCTCGTCAAGCCAGAGTTCGGCTTCTGGCGGACAGGGCGGAGGTTCTTTTCGCCTTTGCCCAATCATTTCTGGTTGGGCACTTGCGCCCTGCCTGGGAATTCCTGCACCTTTTGGGTTACATGGCGGCGTGCACCTCAGTGGTCCGTTGGGCCAGATTGCACATGTGCCCCCTCCAGTGGGAACTGGCCGCTCAGTGGTCTCAGTGTCAGGGTCTTTTCGACCAGCTGGTCACTGTCACCCAGAGGTTGTGGGACGCTGTCCAGTGGTGGACCGTCCTGAGTCATCTGCGGGAAGGGATCCCGTTTGTTCGCCCCGGGCCGACGGTCGTCCTCACGACTGATTCCTCTCTCATGGGCTGGGGAGCCCACATGGGGGACCACAGAGCCCACGGGTTCTGGACCCTCGAGGAGTCCCATTGCCACATCAACCTGTTGGAGCTCAGAGCAGTCAGACTGGCACCATCAGCTTTTGCTCCTCAGCTCTGGGTTCAGGTGGTTCAAGTCCAGACGGACAATACCACGACCATGTACTACCTCAACAAACAGGGTGGCACGCACTCCCGTCTGCTATGCAGGGAGGCGCTCCGGATCTGGAACTTCGTCAGCCGGTTGGAGGCGGATCTCCTTGCCATCCATGTGGCAGGAGTCTCGAACCAACTGGCGGATGCTCTCAGCTGCATAGGCCAGACATCCCATGAGTGGTCTCTCCATCCATAGGTAGCTTACAGGCTGTTCTCCCGTTGGGGCAAACTGTTGGTGGACCCGTTTGCCTCCAGGGAGAACACCAAGCTGAGGCTGTACCATACCCGCCCCTCTCAGCAGGGCTCGCTGCAGGGGGATGCCTTCTCGAGGCTGTGGACCCCAGGCCTCCTCTACGCCTTCCCTCCATTTCCCTTGATCCACAAGGTGTTACTCAAGGTGAGGAGGGACAAGGCGAAGGTGATCCTGGTAGCCCCAGATTGGCCCTGCCAGTTCTGGTATCCAGATCTCCTCAGCCTTAGCTGCAGGGCCCCGGAGCAGCTTTGTATACGCCCGGACCTGATATCATTGAACCAGAGGAAGGTATTCCACCCGGACCTTCAATCCCTGCACCTCACAGCCTGGTTCCTGAGCGGCTAGAGTTCCAGGCTCTGGGTCTTTCCGAGGATGTCTACACTGTCGTGGAAGCATCTCGAAAGGAATCGACCAGGAAATGTTATGCCTTCAAATGGAAAAGGTTTTCCATTTGGTGTCAGGGAAAGAGTCTGGACCCCTTATCCTGCTCTGTGGCTAACATTCTAGACCACCTTTGGTCCCTCTCCAAAGGGGGTCTTTGGTCATCGACCTTTAGGGTGCACCTGGCAGCCATCTCTGCTTACCGGGCGCGGGCTGGTCAGCCGACATTGGCATAGGAGACAGTGGTCGGGTGCTTTTTCAAAGGTCTGGATCACATATCCCCTCCGGTGCGTGAACCTCCACCTCCGTGAGATCTTTTGCTGGTTTTAGCAAAGCTCATGGGCAAGCCATTCGAACCCATGCACAAGTGGGATCTCTCACACTTGTCATGGAAGACTGCCTTCCTGGTGGCTATCACGTCAGCCAGAAGAACAGGGGAGCTCCAGGCGCTCTCGGTGGACTCCCCTTATCTGGTCTTTCACAGGGACAAAGTTGTCCTGCGCCCCCACCCAAAATTCCTTCCGAAGGCGGTGTCAGAGTTTCACCTTAACCAGGTGTTGACTCTGCCGGTATACTACCCTATCTACACCTCGGACGCCGAGTACAGGCTCCATACTCTGGACCTCAGACGTGCCCTCTCCTGTTATGAGGAGAGGACGGTGGAAATTCAGGGAGAGGTTCGCCAGCAGTTTGTCACCTACGCTGAAGCTGCTCCTGGCAGACCTGCAGCCAAGCGGACTATTGCAAGATGGATCACATCATGCCTAGGTCTGTGTTATGAGTTGGCGGGCAAGGAGCCTCCCAGAGGGTTAAGAGCTCATTCTACCTGCCATACTGCTGCATCGGTGGCTGCTTCCAGGGACATCCCTCTCCAGGAAAGCTGTCGGGCTGCTTCTTGGAAGTCAGCAGACAACTTCATTTCCCACTACCTTATCGACCTTGAGTCACGCCGTGATGCGGGTTTTGGGGCCTCGGTTCTCCAATCTCTCTTTCCTAAGTAGGGGGTGTGCGCCTTGTCTCCCTTCTCCTGGAGAACTGCTAGGAGTCTGCCAGACAGCGTGGATGAACAACATATCCACGCTCCTAGAAAAACAGGTTACTCACCTGTAACAGTAGTTCTAGGAGTGGTATATGTTGTTCATCCACATGCACCCACCCGGCTTCAGGCGCACCACCTTGCTTCCAGCGGGCTAAGATCTGGCATCATGAGGCGGAGCCGAGGTATATACCACCCAGGTGGGTGGGAGGAGCCAGCTTGAAGACTTCCGGCAAGATTTAAAGGGGAAAGGGACATTGCCAGACAGTGTGGATGAACAACATATGCCACTCCTAGAACTACTGTTACAGGTGAGTAACCTGTTTTTTTCAGTGTTCTCATCGACGAGTTTGTCTTCTCCATGAGCCTCATTTTCTGACCACTCCTCGAAGTGTGCCTGCAGCAAAAAGATCCCTGAAACGGACGGCCACTCTGCGTGTCTTATCTGCCTAGGCCCCAGCCACAACACCGAAGCCTGCCAGTTTTGCCAGAATTTCAACCATCCATTCAGAGACATTGTTTAAAAACTCTGGAGAGCCATCTTTTGAAGCAAAAGTTGGTCACGATGGAGAAGGGAGCTGCAGGCCAGGAGCTCTTCAGCATCGCCAGCACAGTCCTCTGGGGCCTATTCATCTTCTCACAAGGAGAAGTCTGGGAAGCATAAGCACCGGGATAAACACCGGTACCGGGCCTGGTCAGCTTCCCATTTGCGGTCACCCCACAAACCTTCGACCACGACTGGGTCGTCCGCCCTTAGCAGGCTGGCTCATCCATCCCCACCAGCCCTCACTTCCTCCGTGCTCCCAGTAGCTCCGTCGCCTGCCCATATTTCAGTTTCAGTCAGCGGCTCTTTGGGACAGGGAACTTCATCTCCTGCTGCCTAGCCTCTGACGCTCAGGTCCATATCCTCCATGGGCTTTCAGCCAGGTGGCTTGGTTAATGTTGGTCTCTTGGGCGTCTGCTCTACGGCCATCTGTCCCCCTCCAGCCACGACTCTGCCTTTGTCAACTCCCATCCCTGGGACTGACATCAGTCCTGCCAGGCAACATCTGCAGCAGGCTACCGCCATCACTTTCTCATCTGCATCACCTCGGCCCTTAACTCAGGGGTCTCCATCCCCTCAGGTGCCAGCTTCCCTGGCGCCAGCAGATCCTTCGTCCAGGTGTTCAAGGCTGTCACCTGCTGGGCCACCACCAGTGCTGCCTGTGGAGGGGTTGGAGGATAACAGATGGACCAGACACAGAACTTCAGGTTCAACACACAATCACTATGTGATGTTTATTTTAAGGGACACTGTCCATCTCTTTTAATCATATTATTTCTAGTAGAAACCCCAGAGTTTATGATTGCTTACCTTCTCTAAAATTCACTGATGTTGTTGTTTGTTTTTTCTGTTTCCTTGTTTAACAGAACTGAAATGCATGGCAATGTATATTTATAAACAACCTTGTTCTAGGATCGTGGATATGTTGTTCATCCACATTTCCTGACATGTCCCTTTCCCCTTAAGGATCGCCGGAAGGTCTTCAAGTTGGCTCCTTCCACCCACCCAGGTAGTATATCCCTCGGCTCCACCCCATGACACCAGATCTTCCCTTCCGCCGGAAGATTCAGGTTGCTTCCTTCATGCTAACGCATTTTGTAGGCCCTGGCTTCAATACCTTCGGTTATTCTGAAAATTCGTCTAGTTCCCATTAACGATCACGACTGTTTATCTTCGATTATGGAAGACAAGTCTTCCCCCAGATTTTGCCGGTGTTCGTGCAGCCAGAAGATGTCGCACACGATCCCACCCATTAGGCGTCTAATAACGGGTGTCAACCGCAACCACTCAGTCGCGATTTTTATTTTTTTTTGTGTCTTGCATTTCCTCACATCCTCAAACGACCGTCTCGGATGCCTGAAGTTGGGTGCACTGGAAAAACGGATCCCTTCAGTAAAATCAAAGGAGGTTCCATGGGTGATTTCCGCGGCCGCTGAATCCGCCGAGCAGTTGGGACACATGCAGGCTTTCGAGGAGGAAGCGGCTTGTGCCGGGGAATCTTCCTCTCAGAGCTTCTTCGTTCCGCTCAACATGGGCTCCATTTTCTTGGGTTCTTTCCGAGAGTTGTGCCAGTCACTCCTGACTCGAGGAGACAGAGTCCAGCAGGCACGCACTCCTCTCGGTCCCGTAAGCAAGAAAAGGACCCGGGATCATCTTTGTCTCGGTGAAGATGTTTTTGGGGTGGGGAGAGATCTTGGTCCAGGGAACGGCAGTCTTGACTTCGGTCAAAATTGCCTCTTCGGCCGCTGGCTTCTTGGCTTTGCCGTCCAGCCAGTCGACCAAAGTGTCGATCGAGGTTGAAATAATCATCAATCCGATCGATCCATTGTTGCTGACTCTGGTCGACAATTCTCTCAATCGAACTCCAGTCCTTTCCCAGATGAGACCCAGCACGCTGGGAATCCCATCGAGGAAATGGTCCCCGACCCTGGGAAATCACGGGTCCCTCCGGTGTCTCCCGAGTGACCGAATCTGCTTGTCCGATCTCGATCGAGGTCCAGGACCCCCTCGACCAACAGGCTGAGGAAGAGCCACAAGCGCTCGAAAAAGAGGTGACGCCATTCGTCGTCCTTGTCCTCCTCGGATGAGGAGAGGCTCCAGCGGAAACTCCGACACTACGAGGACCTCATGTGGCAACAGCTGATTTTGACTGGGCACAAGCCGACCCCCGGCTTCTACCCCGGCCATTACTTGGCTTTCGCCTCCCAGGCCGAAGCCGACTCCTTCGGAGCCGATTAAGTTGATTCCTCAGCCCGCGGAGCCAGCGAAACCTCTGGTTCAGACTAAACCGGTCTCTCCACCGATAGTGGTGGAGCCACCGCCTAAGCAGCCTGTGGGGGGGCTCCTTCTAAGGAAGCTAGACCAGACACTGGGCTTCTCTGGCATCTTTCGGTCACCGTCACCCCGGACCACCCTCAGCGGGTCAAAGGTGACCTGGGCGGCCGACTGTTGTATCCGGATTCCTCAGATTCGGATGAGACCGGCCTACATTCTCACCCAGGGGATGACGAATCGGCCGGTGGGATTGAGACAGAGGAAGGTCCTTCTTCCAATCAGGGCATTCTTTGACTCATCTGTGTCTACAGGGATGCCCCTGGAGCCCATCCAAAAAAAGGCGGAGTACCCTCTCACGGACATTCTCAAGAGAGGGAATACCCCGACGGAGGCCTTTCCTGTGACCAAAGCCATAGTTGGCCCGGCCTTAGAACTTTGGCAGTGCCCTGCCTCTTGTCCAGCTCCATCTGCCCACATGGTCCACAAGTATGCGGTGCCCATGGGTTCCCTTGCGGGGTTCACAGAGCACCCTTCGGCCAAGAGCCTGGTGACCACCTCTGTGTTCAGGTGTACTGCCAGTTCTGCTGACACTGATCGACCTCCCGAGAAGGAATCCAAAAAACTTGGATCATTCGGCTTGGAAGGTCTGTGTGGCCTCATCTTTAGGCCTCCATCAGGCAAGTTCTGCCATCGTCTTGGCACACTTCTCCCATGCCCTTTTGGGGTCTTTGGATGAAGTCTTCCCACATCTCCCTGCGGACATGCAGACCACGGTAAAGCAAGTCCAGGACCAGGGCCGGGCAGTTACCAGACAGAAGCTTCAGACAGCCCTGGACATTGGAGACTCTTATGCCCGCTCATTGGCAGCCGCAGTTGCTTCTCACCACAGCACTTGGCTGATACTCTCCTCTTTTCCTACAGATACTCAGCACAAACTAGCTGATGTACCTTTCCTGGGCACTGATCTTTTCGGCCCAGGTGTGGCTGGTCACCTTCAGCGTATTGAACAGTCCAGTACCACCTTGGACGCCACTTCTGCTAAAGGTTTTTCGAGCAAGAAGCAGCAGAAGAAGAAGAAGCCTTTTCAGCACTCTTCCCCTGCGGCCCAGCAACCCTCCTTTCAAGGAGTGCAGCAGCAGCAGCAGCCTCAGCAGGCTCAAGCTTGGTGCCCCCGGCCCAAGCCCAGGCCCTCTCAGGTCCGTAAAGGAGGCCGAGGTTCAGGTCCTGGATCCTTCACCTCCAAGCCTGCTCAGTGACAGGGCGGGGGCTGCCACCCCCTCTCCCATCACACCAGCTCTGGGTCCTCCCTTGGGGGGCGCCGGCTCCACTACTTCCTTTCCGCCTGGTCAGCTATCACCAGACAGGTGGGTCTTGGAGGTGATCGGTCAGGGTCTTCCTCTGGAATTCGAGCAGTACTGTCCAATCCAAGCCCGTGCCCTATGGGAGGAAAGAGTATCTGCCCTTACTCAGTTGGCTCTCCGAGATGACATCACTCAGCTCCTCCTCAAGGAGGCAGTATCTCCAGTGGTGGATTCTCCAGCAGACCCAGGGTTTGTCTCCAGGTACTTCCTGGTGCCCAAGCAGACAGGGGCTGGTGCCCCATTCTAGATCTGTATGACCTGGGGCTGGCAATATTGCCTAGAGGTTAGAGGAATGAGGTGTGAACAAGCTTGATACATCCAGCAGACCAGACCTGAGTTTGATACTCACAGCCTCCACTTGCATACTGTATGACTCTGAGCAAGTCACTTAACTGCCCAGTGCTCCCAGGTCACCCCTGAAAACCGGCTCTTGTGCCTAGTGGGCCTTACCCGGTTACGAAAGACTAAAAAAAAAAAAAATTACCTGAATCAGTATCTCAGGTCACGCACCTTTTGGATGGTCACTCTGTCCCAGATCATACTATCCTTGGAGTGAAACATGTGGTTCTGTTCACTGGATCTGCAGGACGCGTTCTTTCGCATCCAATCCATCCGTCTCATCGGCAGTTCCTCCGCTGCAGAGCCAAAGGGACCCTATACAAGTTCCAAGCCATGCTGTTCGGCCTGTCATCCGCCCCACGGGTCTTCACCAACTACATCGCAGTCATGGCAGCCCATCTCAGGCATCGGAGGGTCAAAATTTACCCCTACCTTGACAATTGGTTCTTATGACCCACCTAGCAGGAGGTGGAGAAGTCCAGGGACCTGGCCCTCCATACCTGCTCCCAACTCGGCCTCCTAATCAATGAAGCCAAGTTGGAAATTGTGCCTTCCCAGGTGATGTGCATCATTGGGGCAGAGCTCGACTCTCGTCAAGCCAGAGCTTGACTCATGGCAGACAGGGCGGAGGTTCTCTCCTCCTTTGCCCAATCATTTCTGGTTGGGCAATTGCGCCCTGCCCGGGACTTTCTGTGCCTTCTGGGTCACATGGCGGCATGCGCCTCTATGGTCAGTTGGGCCCAGTGGCACATGCGCCCCTTCCTATGGGAGCTGTCCATCCAGTGGACTCAGCGCCACAGTCATTTCGACCAGTTGATCACTGTAACCCAAAAGATGTGGGACACTCTCTAGTGGTGGACTGCCCCAGACTGGTTGCAGGAAGGGATCCCATTTTTCTGCCCCGAGCCAACGGCCATCCTCACGACCGATGTCTCTCTCATGGGCTATGGAGCCCACATAGGGCCCATGGGTTCTGGACCCCCAAGGAGTCCCGATACCGCATCAACCTGTTGGAGCTTAGAGCAGTCAGACTGGCACTGTCAGCTTTCGCTCCTCAGCTCCAGGGTCAAGTGGTTCAAGTCCAGACGGACAATACCACGACCATATACTACCTCAACAAACAGGGTGGCACGCATTCCCGTCTGCTTTGCAGGGAGACGCTCCACGTCTGGACCCTTGTCAGCTGTCTGGAGGCAGATCTCCTAGTCATTCATGTGGCAGGAGCCTCAAACCATCTGGCGGATGCTCTCAGCTGCTTAGGCGAGACATCCCATGAGTGGTCTCTCCATCCAGAGGTAGCTTACAGCCTGTTCTCCCACTGGGGCAAAGCGATGGTGGACCTGTTTGCCTCCAGGGACAACACCAAGCTGAGGCTGTTTCATGCCCACCCTCCTCAGCAGGGCTCGCTATAGGGGGATGCCTTCTCGAGGCCGTGGACCCCAGGCCTCTTCTACACCTTATCTATCCACAAGGTGCTCCTCAAGGTGAGGAGGGACCAAGGCAAGGGTGATAGCTGCGCCAGTTCTGGTATCCAGATCTCCTCAGTCTCAGCTGCAGGCCCCTGGAGCGGCTTCCAGCGCACCCGGACCTGATCTGTCTCAATCAGAGGTATGTATACCATCCGGACCTTCAATCCCTGCACCTCACAGCCTGGTACCTGAGCGGCTAGAGTTCCAGGCTTTGGGTCTTTCCGAGGACGTCCTCATCATGGTGGAGGCATTCAGAAAGGAATCGACCAGGAAATGTTATGCCTTCAAATGGAAAAGGTTTTCCATTTGGTGTCAGGGCAAGGGCCTTGACCCCCTGTCCTGTCCAGCAGCTAACATTCTCGACTACCTTTGGTCTTTGTCCAAATGGGGCCTTTGGTCATCGACCCTTAGGGTGCATCTGGCAGCCATCTCTGCTTACCGGGTGAGGGCCAGTCAGCTGATGTTGGCACAGGAGACAGTGGTCAGGCACTTTTTCCAAGGCCTGGATCACATATCCCTTCCAGTGCGTGAACCTCCACCTCTGTGGGATTTACTGCTGGTACTGGCAAAGCTCAAGGGCAAGCCATTCGGAGCAATGCACAAGTGTGCGTTGTCGCACTTGTCATGGAAGATGGCCTTCCTGGTGGCTATCATGTCTGCCAGAAGGACAGGGGAGCTCCAGACGCTTTCGGTGGACTCCCCTTATCTGGTCTTCCACAGGGACAAGGTTGTCCTATGCCCCCACCTGAAATTTCTTCTGAAGATGGTGTCAGAGTTTCACCTTAACCAGATGTTAACTCTGCCAGTATACTAGCCTAATTACACCTTGGAGGCCGAATACAGGCTCCATACCTTGGCCTTGAGATGTGCCCTCTCCTATTATAAGGAGAGGACAGCGGAAATTCGCAGAGAGGTTCGCCAGCTGTTTGTCACCTATACTGAAGCCGCTTCTGGCAGACCTGCAGCAAAACAGACTTTTGCAAGGTGGATTACGTCTTGCATAAGTCTGTGCTATGATTTGGTGAAATTGGAGCCTCCCAGAGGGATAAGAGCTCATTCTACCCGCCATACCGCTGCATCGGTGGCTGCTTCCGGGGATGTCCCTATCCAGGAAATCTGTCAGACTGCTGCCTGGAAGTCAGCACACACCTTCATTACCCTTTACCACATCAACCTTGAGTCATGCCAGGATACTGGTTTTGGGGCCTCAGTTCTCCAATCTCTTTTCCCCAAGTAAGTATCAGTGGGGGTGTGCACCTTGCCTCCTTCTTCCCGGAGAACTGCTAGGGCTCTGCCAAGAAGTGTGGATGAACAACATATCGGTGATTCTAGAAAAACTGGTTACTCACCTGTAACAGTAGTTCTAGGAATGGTATATGTTGTTCATCCACATGGACCCACCCGACCTCCCCAGCTGCGGACGCACAGAACCTGGCTTCCAGAGTGCTAAGATCTGGCATCATGGGGTGGAGCCGAGGGATATACCACCTGGGTGGGTGAGAGGAGCCAGTTTGAAGACTTTCTGGCGATCCTTGATGGGAAAGGGACATGCCAAGAAGTGTCGATGAATAACATACCACTTCTAGAACTACTTTTACAGGTGAGTAACCTGTTTTTATGTTGCTTGCATGCAAAACATAAAATACCATCGAGGTTTTTCGAGAGAGGTGTCAGCCCGTCTTCCAATGCAGTCAGTGTGTTTGCAGGCGCGGCCCCAGTTCCCCAATCACTGCTGCAGCTGTCTTTGACAAGCTGAAAATGCAGTGGCATACAGCTGAAAGGGAGAGCTCTGCTTGAGTGAACAGAGCTCTCCCCCCCTACACGCACGTGCAAGCACGCACACTGCGTGCTCATGTGCCTTCTCCCTCACTGTACAGCCGACGGGGGTGCCCAATCCCCTGTCGGCTCCACGCCACCCCCCAAAGCATCCAGGTGCCATGCTGGGAGCCCACCCCAGCGTGGCAAACATCCCGGGTCGTCATGTAAAAAAAAAAAAAAGGTCCCACAGTCTCCCTGCCCCCCAACCCCACCCACCCACTGTGCACCCGCCTCCCACACCCCACCCCATACTTACCTCCGAGTCCGTGCCGACAATCTTCGGTGGACCAGGAACACATCTGCACTCTTCAAAGCCGACCGCGAACTGAGGAAATGCCGGTAAGCTGTATAATGGGATAGATAGGGTTCATTTTTTTGAATTTTTGCACCAAATTTTCAACATGGGGTTTTTGGGACCCCTCCTCATGAATTCTTGCACTGTCATGGCGTTACTCTGGCCCAAAGGGTGATTTTGCAGCCACTGCAGGAAATCACCTTTCCGGAATGATTAACGAAACAACACTGCCAGTGTTCATAAGGTGGGCTCTCAAAAAGCCTATTTTAAATTGTGGAAGAATTCCTAAAAATGACTGTTTTACGAGCGTGCATTGCGCACTTACTACATGCCTTTCGTAAGTTTGCGAAATTTCAATATTTTCACTCCAGATTTTCAACATTGCCATTTTACCATACCTCCTTATGAACAGTACAGCTGTCATTTTTTCACATCTCACTGAAAACGTGTTTCCGCCCATGCAGCGCACAGTGGCGTAGTCGCTATGCGAAATCAATGTATGGGACACATTAAGAAAATCACAGTGCAACTGTTCATGAACAGAGGTCTTAAAATGGCTATGTTGAAAATTTGGTGAAAAAATTCCTAAAAATGACTGTTTTACGAGCGTGCATTGCGCAATTCCTACGCACGCTTGTAAGTTTGCGAATTTTCAATATTTGCACTCCAGTGACTTCCAAATTCCTAAACATCACATAGATGCAAGCAACATTCGGCATTGACAAATGCTTGTTTTTGTTTACAATCCTGGATCTGTTTTTATTGCATATTTCCTGAGCATTAGAAACACGCCCAAACAGACCATCTCTCACAAGAAACTAAACTCCCCCCTGCATCATGAGGGGCTAAACTGTTTTGTGGGTGTTCCCAAGTCCTGGAAAGATATGTTTGGAGTTGATCAAGGAATGTAAACAAACCTGTTTTGGTGTGTTAACACCAGTAAGTTGGGCAGTCTGTTTTTCGCTTTTTATTTTAAAGAAAATAAGAGTCAGAATCAAACTATCAGCTACATCAACAATCTTTGCAGAATTTTGACCATCATAAAATATGTTTTTTAAACTAGGGACACTTTGAGACCTAAGGGGTTTGACAATGTCCCTTTAAAACACAAGGGATAACCTTAAGCAATGGCATATCCTTTCTTCAATACATCAGTTTGCAACAACAGACTGTACATGTCCTTTCTCTGCACTCAGTCAGCATCCACTGACCTACTGATCTATCTGTTTAGTGAAGATTATTTCATTTCCTGTGTTGGCATTGTGTGTTTGGGTGATGTCGAGCTCAAAAAAGAAAAACACAAAAACAAGCTAAAGACAAATACCCTCAGTGCAAAGGCACTGAAGCAAGGGTTACCCCAAAGGGCATTGGCAGTAAAGCCAAGTTTCAAAGAAATACAAAATCACACATATCCCCATAAAACAAAGCGTCATGGGATGTATATGCAAATCACTATGAACTTTTAAGCTTGTTCAGCTTACGGCAGGAATGCATGGTACCGAAGGACCTCTCAAACAATCTGTAATTTACATGCATGTAAACAACGCAATGGGGATTTTCTGATACCTCTACCCCAGTAACTTAATTTGTACAATACAGTCACCTAGTACTTTTTACGTTTATCAAAAACACCTGGTGCCGTGGTATTTTCAGCATTTACAGGTTTCATACACATAAGGTATATACATCAAGGTATTTTATGATATAGTGCTATTGCATACTAAAACCAACAACGAGGAACACAGCCTGTTGTTTTACATCAGCTCGGAGGTCACCACAATAGCCTCCCTGTATGAGGACCTGAGAGGGGAAAAGGAAAATTAAAGAGGACACTATACCATAGTTAAAAAAGAGGAGGGGGTCCATAGGTGGCTAACATTATATACTAGAAATTGTAAAGGATAGATTAGGCTAAGAAATAGAAGAACTGTTGCAACAGATTTAAGAAAAGGTCGGTCCTCAAGAGTGGCAGGAGCTCCCTGTCACACTGCCAAAACCCCAGCCTATGGGTCTGAATCCGTCGTCGCCCTCGCTGCAACCTGTGCCGAAGCCGGCGCCTGCTGGCCCTTTGCTAGATTCACACCCAGCGCCGAGTGGACCTACGCCAGGGTACCCTTCGCCAGCTCCTCAGCCATCGTACCCTTCACCGCACCTTCGTCTTCCATTCCTGCTAGTGTATAATATAGCACCTCAGGTGGATTATAATGCCCTTTTATGGCATGGTGGTCCTTTATGCAAAAGCATACCCCGCCACTCAGAGCCTGCCTCTGGTGCCCCCGCCCTCCCCAGGATCCCCAGCCCCAGAATTCAGATCAGGTTGATTCAAGCAAACCCTGCACATCGGAGTCTTCAGGGGCTCAACCTGACATTGGTTCAGGTTCTAGGAGGGATGATCACCAGCCCCCGGTGTCGGTCCCTGATAGTGATACTACTGAGGATGACTCCGATTCTTTGGGGTCTTCCTACTCTCCTGGTGAGTCTGCGGAGGGGGATGACTAGGCCAAAGAGGTGCTCAAGTCTCCTCTGATGATCTTATGTGCCACATCTGGCTGGGAGATGGAGGAGCAGGACCCAGAGAGATGCCGTTTGGCCATCTTCCTCCGGCAGTGGGATGCCCTCCCTGTAGTGGTGCCCCCTTTAACTTCTATCAGGATGTCACTAAAGTGGCTTGGAACCACCCTTTTCCCATCTCTCCTCTGCCTAAAAAGGCTGGCCGCCTTTACCACACCCCTGTTGGCAAGCCTTTTCTGCCGAGCCACCCTAAAGTGAATTCGGTGGTAACTCATGTGGCACACGACCATACTAAGAAGCTCAAACACCGTAGTATTCTTCCCCCCAGACCGGGAGTTCAGGCAGCTTGATCACCTTGGCAAAAGAGTTTTTGTCTCCACTACTCTGGCTATCTGGACCATAAATTATCTGGCTCACATCGTCCGGTACCAGAATGTGCTTTGGGACCGGGCCAGGAACCTGGTACAGACTTTACCAGAGGACCCCACTAAGACACAGCTCACCCAACTCATGAAGTCAGGCTTGGACGTTGGCAGTCATGTCCTCTGGGCAGCTTATCATGCTGTAGATGCCTCCGGGCATGGAGCAGCTGCTGGGGTTGGTCTCCGGCGCCATTCTTGGCACCGGGTATCCAACTTTGCCTCAGATTGCCTCAGACGTGCAGGCCAGCATTATGGACACCCCCTTCCAGTAATCAGTCCTTTTTTGGGAATGGTGTGGTCCAGGACATAATTTCTACCTTGCAGGTCCATTTGCTCTATCACACCTGGCTTAGAGCAAGCCAACATCCATTCTTTCACAGGTTCTCCTGCAAGCAGTCTCAGAACCAGCCTGCCAAGGGTCAGCCAGACGTAATGCCACAGTGGCCCTTGTGACTTCTGTCACCAGGGCCCTTGCAGCCCCACTGCCTGCTCCCACCCCTACCTTCTGACTCTTTAGCCACCCCCCCAGCCAAGGATCCAAGAGAGGTGTTGGGGATTGGCTCTCTCTCCGCCTAGATGGGTGGCAGGGGGTAACCACAGACAGTTGGGTGCTCCAGATCATAGCAAACCGTCACTCTCTGGAGTTTCTAGAGTGGCCACTCAAAAATCCTCCAGTCCACTCCACCTAACCCCCCCCCCGTACACCTGTCTCAGGAGGAAATTCATGCTGTTCTTTAAAAAAGAGCCATCGAGCCTGTTGCTCCGGCACAGTGGGGAAGGGTTTTTTACTCCCACTTCTTCCTCCTTTCCGAAAAGACCGGGGATCTCTGGCCCATCCTGGACCTGAGCCGTCTAAAGCTGTACATAGAGTACAAGCACTTCAGGATGGTCACCCTCTGGGGCTGTTACCCCTTCTGCACCCGGGGGACTGTCTCTGTTCACTGGACATGCAGGATCCTTACCTTCACATCCAGGTCTTTCCTGCCCATCGTCTCTTCCTCCACTTCCAGTTTCAGGGGGCCCATTTCCAATTCCTGGCTCTCCCTTTTGCCTTCTCCTCAGTCACCCGGGTATTTACCAAATGCCTGGCAATGGTGGCAGTCATATTGTGGAGGCAGGGCTTCTATGTGTTCCCTACCTGGACGACTGGGTCCTAGCAGCCCACTTCAGGGACCGCTTAGTTCAGGCCCTAGAATACACCTTTCCTCTATTCCAGACCTTGGGAATCACTATAAATCTGCCAAAGTCCTGCCTGTCCTCTTGCCAGTGCCTCCAACACATAGGGGCGGTCCTGGACACTAGCCAGGGCAAGGCTTTTCTGCTGGAGGACAGAGCGGAGCGACTGATAGAGCAGACCTATCTGGTCTCCTGTAGTCGGCAGGTCCCCATCAAGGTTTTCCATGCCTTCTGGGCCACATGGCAGCAACATTTGCTACCATTCCCCTGGCCTACCTCTATATGCGGGTTCCTCAGTGGATCTTGAAGGTCCAGTGGGACCAACGCACGGACAACCTGGACTAGTTGGTCCTGGATCCAGCCAACCTCCTTCAGGGGGTCTCTTTTCAGCTCCCGACCCCCCAGCAGATTCTCACGACAGACGCTACCGTTGTGGGCCTGGGTGCTCATCTGGCCGATTACCAGACTCTGGGTTCCTGGACAGACGTAGAGCAAGGTCTTCATATCAACATCTTGGAGATGCAGGTGATTGTTTACACCCTGCAGGCCTTTCAGACCCATTTCCTCCCAGATCCACTGCTGGTGCAGACAGACAACGTGTGTAGTGTATTACATCAACAAACAAGGACGGACCCATTCTTACCCCCTGTGTCAGGATGCAATTAGAGTCTGGTATTGGGCCATTGAGCACAGTCTGGCGCTCTCGGACGTTCATGTTCCAGGCATTCAGAACATCTTGGCTGACAGTCTCAGCCACTCCAGGTTGTGGGCTCATAAGTGGGAGATTCTAACCTCAGTGGTCAAAGACCTCTTCAGTAGATGGGGCCATCCAGTGTTGGACCTCTTTGCGTCCCCTCTCAATGCAGTACTGCTACTTTTTTGCTTGCTCGATCCTGGGCCTGGAGTTTCCTGGTGAGATGCATTGTCCCTCTCTGGGAAGGGGAGGTTTCTGTACACCTTTCATCCCTTCCTACTTCTGCAGAGAGTTCTGCTCAAGCTCCACTTGGAAGGGGTTTAGATGATTGTCATAGCTCCCTTCTGGTCTCACCAGATTTAATTCCCCTTGCTGCAACAGCTGGCGGTGGAGCCTCCGATGCCTCTTGCCCCTGTGCTTGCTCTCCCAGGACCAGAGCACCCTAGTCCATCCACCAGGGCTACTTATTCTATGAAATGGAAGCACATCTCCATTTGGGCCACTCCTTGCCATTTGGATCCTTCACCTGTCCAGTGAATCAGGTGTTGGAGTACCTCCTTTCCCTTTCAAATTCAGGCCTGGAGTATTCCTCCCTTATGCACCTTTCCGCCATCTCTGCATACCATGCACCTATTGAGGGCAAAGCTGTTGCCCAGCTTAAGGTGTCCCAGACATTTTGCATTTGAAACCTCCCATTCAGGACCTGGTCCCTCCATGGGAGCTCAACTTGATGTTGGAGAAACTCACTTTACCCCCTTTGAACCGGCCGTGAGTTCCGAGCTGTGCTTTCTGTCATGGAAAGTGCTTTTTTTTTATTGCTGTTACTTCTGCTTGAAGGATTTCCGAGCTCCAGGCTCTTGTATGTAAGGAGTCTCATTTGGTTTTTCACAAAGGCAGGATGTCTTTGCATACTGATCTTCAGTTTTTACCTAAGGTGGAGTTTACTTTAAATCAATCCATCCACCTTCCTGTTTATTTTCCTGAGTATTCCAATCAGGGGGAGGGAAGCCTTGCTCCATACTTTGGAGGTTCATAGGATGTTGTGGTACTATACGAACCACAGGAAGTCTTTCAGGAAAACTGACCAGGTGTTTGTTTCCTTCACCCCCAAGAGACAGGGCGCTTCTATTTCCAAACAGTGTTTGTCTAAGTGGTTAGCAAATTGTATTGTTTATTGCTACCGCAAGTACAACAAACCCCTTCTGGGAGTGGTTAAAGGCCATTCCACCAGGGGTATGGCTGCCTCCACAGCTTGTTTCAGAAAAATACCACAAACAGCTTAATCTGGTTCAGTGTCAGTTGGCATCCATCTGTATCCCTCTCCCCCGGGATGAGGCTGAAAATATTCAGAATTGTCTAGTCCTCCTTTCCTGGTCAACAAAAACTAATAAATAAATGTGTCTGCTGCAAACATCTGTGCAGCTGCTGCCTAGAGTTCTGTCCACACTTTCACCAAGCATTAGTCTGCGCATTGCCTCTCCATGCATGGCCACTTTTGACCTGGTAGTCCTTCAGGGCCTTCTCTCCTGAGCTCTTGGCTGCTGATCTGTCGTCATCCTCCTCCTCCTGGTGGTGTTATCCTGGTGATACCTGGTACTACTTTGAGACTCAGTCCTTCTGGTGTGCCCTGCTGTAAGAGCCTTCCTCGAAGTAAGATAATACAGTTACGCAAGAACTTACCATAACATTAGATCTCCGAGAGAAGCTCTTGCAGCAGGCCTGCTTTCCCTCCCTGCTTCACCTGCTGCTCTTTGTCTCTCGCACTACTTATGCCTTTCTTTTGGCTCTTGGGAAATCTCCTCAGTTCTCCTTAAGCTGCTTGTATGCGCTGATAGACGACGGGAGAACTGAGATATGTGTGGGGGACTGCCCACCTGTATAGGCTAGGCTGACATCAGCTGACTGACGTCGGCAGCCCCCCCCATGATAGACTGCTAGCTAGAAGCTTTCCATGTGGTCCTAGCACCTGGTGGCTTAGTTCTACCGGTGTGGCTTGCTTCAAGAGCTTCTCTTGAAAATCTACTGTTACGGTAAGTTCTTGCGTAACTGTACCAAGGCCCCCTGTTATCTGCAGAAAACTTTTGTAAATTCTGCGGCATGGACTCTGAACTTCTGCGGCACTGTTAGGTCCAATTCTGCGGCAAGGTTTAAAGTTCTGCGGCACATGTGTATATATAAACAATACAGAGCCAGCTTTACAGTTTTGAGGGACCCCTCAAGGATGGCCTATAAGGGGGGGTCTCTGACTTTCCCTACATAAATGTAAGCTACATAATTCCCCTTAAGTTTTATTATTTTGCTTTTCAGATGCTGTCCTGGTTCTGTACATTTATCTAAATCTATTTAGAGATTAGTGCTATGTCATGCAACATTAATGGCTACTGGCAGGCACCGCCTCAATGTACTGGCAACAAAACAAATAGCTTAATAGGTGTCCTCCAAGAGACAACTTGAAGTAGGCTAGCCATGGAGAACCCAAGACTCCCCTCCTCTGGGAACACTTATCAGGGGCCCCATACACAGTCGTAGTTGGAGGTAGTAGGCTATTGGTGCATACAGAAACTTCCCCTTACTGCCACCCTGAAAATTGCCATATAATAAAAATATAAAATATTTAACATCAGCAGAGTCAGCATGATTATTTGGTGAAATAAGGAACTTAGAATGATCAGGGAAGACAGTCTTGCTCTCCTCTCAGCAGAGGGAGGTGTACCTTACTTTATTTGTTACAATTGTTGTTATTGTTTTCAGAGCAGGAACTTACAATACTGCTTTGCAGATTGGGAGGTTAAACCCACAGGGATTGAAATACTGTTTACTGTGTGTGTCCTTGAGCACAGCTGACTTCTTTGGAATTATTGATTACTGACTTTGCATTGTAATATTGGTGATACTGTGAGTTATTCACTGGGCTAAGAATTTGACAAAAGTCCCTTAGCGAGTGCAGGCATAGGTGCCGGAACAGGGGGGCCACTAGGGCCATGGCCCTACCATTTTCATGTTAACTGGAGTGCATTTGCAGCAGCCACTTCTAAGAGTGGGGTCATTCTAGATGCCCTACAGGGGGCATGCCTTAGACAACTAGTATTGGAACCCACTCGAGAGGGAGCCATCTTAGACCTGGTTCTCTCAAATGGAGATGGAGAGAGGATCACAGATGTAGAAGTGGGTAGCCATCTGGGAACTAGTGACCATTGAACAGTATGGTTCACAATAAACACAGCAATAGAGTCAAGCCATACAAAGGCAAAAGTACTGGACTTCAGGAGGGCTGACTTTGCCATAATGGGTGAGTGCCTAAGGAATGCACTAGCAAATGTACAGGAAGGAGGGGTGGAAGAACAATGGGGAATAATAAAAACTGCCATCACAAAGGCAACAAGCCTTTGTGTGAAGCAAATAAACAAAACAAAACGATGTAAGAAACCACTATGGTTCTGAAAGGAGGTGGCAAGAAAAGTTAGGGAGAAAAAGAAAACATTCAGGAAGTACAAGGAATCACAGAAGGAGCGGGAGTGGGTCCCAAGATGGTAGCCTGGGTAAAGAATTGGCTGGAGAACAGGATGCAAAGGGTAATAGTAAATGGAGTCCACTCTGAAGAAAGGGGGGTTACTAGGGGGGTACCGCAGGGTTCATTACTAGGACCGGTCCTCTTCAATGTCTTTATAAGTGGAAGGAAAAGTATGTCTCTTTGCAGACGACACAAAGATCTGCAACAGAGTTGATGCACAAGGTGGGGTGGAAAGGATGAGAAGGGACTTGGCAAGGTTGGAGGAATGGTCAAATGTATGACAGCTTAGATTCAGTGCTAAGAAGTGCAAGGTAATGCACCTGGGAAGTAAAAACCCAGGGGAAGAGTACACAATGGGGGGTGAGATACTAACAACAACAGAAATGGAAAGGGACCTGGGGGTAGTCATATCAGATGACCTAAAGGTGGGCAAGCAATGTGAGAGGCCAGTAAGGAGGGCTGGGGGGATTCTAGGATGCATAGGGAGAGGCATCACCAGTAGAAAACAGGAAGTTGTTGTCCCTCTGTACAGACAGCTGGTGAGCCCCCATCTGGAGTACTGCGTGCAGTTCTGGAGACCCAATCTCTGCAAAGACATAAACAGGATGGAGGCAGTCCAGAAGAGGGCAACTAAAATGGTGCAGGGTCTGCACTGGAAGACATTTGAAGAGAGACTTAAGGAGCTTAATATGTATAGCCCGAGGAGAGGGGGGACATGATAGAAACTTTCAAGTACCTCAAGGGAATCAACAAAGTCCAAGAGGGTGGCATCTTTCAGAAAAAGAGGTGTGCAAGAACAAGGGGCACAATTTGAAGATGGGGAGGGGGCTCAGAGGTAATGTAAGGAAGTATTTTTTCACAGAGAGGGTTGTGGATGCATGGAATGGCCTTCCGGAGGAGGTTGTGGAGTCAAAAACAGTGGTGGAATTCAAGCATGCATGGGACAGTCATAAGGCAATTCTAGGGGGTTGGGGTAGGAAGAAGTAGGCTGCTGGTTAACTAGGATCTGCAGCTTATCCATTAGGTAGGGAAATGGGCGGACTGGGTGGGCCAAGCGGTCCTTATCTGCCATCAAATTCTGTGTTTCTATGTTTCACTCTATCCTTGTTTAGTTGTCACATTTTGAATTAATAATCTTTAGCTCTGCTGTCATCTTTCTTACATTGGCTTCATTTTTTTTTTATTTTTTTCATGTGCACCTCATTTCCCTAGCCTGAAAGCCCTGACATCTGCAAGGCCCTCTGACCATGGGCTGTCCTAGAGCAGGTAATCTCAGGATTGCACCTCTTCATGGGTTGCCCTCATGGAACCTGGATGCACTACTACTAGCCTAGTAGGGTGGCTCAGCCAGCTTTTTGTATTTTTCCCTTTTTTTTTTCTTCGTCTAACTCTGTAGTCTCATTGTCTGTGTTTCTAAATCAGACAAAAGTCCCCTTCCCCCAGAGGAAAAAATGTCAGCAGTGCCCCTACCTCTTCTCCAGACCTGCCCAAAATGCTTCCATGCCCTCTGCTCTCTTCTTCCCTCTCCAAAACCTTGTAAAAGAAAAGCTTTCTACTCCCTCATCTCCCACCTACTGTTCCTAATGGCAGTATCTCCAGACCTAATTGCATAGGCACCGGAACTGAAGGAGGAAAGGGCAACCACCCTACCACTTTTTTGTGCACCAGGAGATTGCCCCTATTATATACTGCAGAATGCCTGGAATGAATTATAACATCAGTACTACCAGTGCTTGCTCCGTCCTAGGCGCTCCTTGCCTTTGAATCTGCTCTGCCACCTGCCCCACCACTAACACAATTACAAAAGAAACTGACACCTGCTGCCTATGTTGTTAAATGCCTCAGCCAGCAGAGATGAGTTGGAAAGTAGGTTGAACGGACAGAATGGTAGAACTTAACACTTCGTTTTTTCTTTTTTTTTTAATGAATTCATTCAGGGCTGCTTGTCAGCAGCTTTACACCTCCGTTGTCGTCTCCACTCCGTCCTCTTTGTTTTTGTGCCTCAGAGTCAGGAGGGACGAATCACGACAAATGCATCACAATAGCAGCCCATTTAACCCATTAGACAGCCCTAGCCCACCAGCTGCCAGCCAGATAACTGCACAGTCAGCATTCCGTTTAAGGTAACAGGTTCCGTTTAACTTAACTATCTACTTTATTCACTGGAGTGGCGCCTCTTAACACAGTACATTCATTTAGAAGTAAGGCGCTTGGCTTCAACTTTTGTTTTTTAATGTCCAGATAGTCGTAGTCTCGCAGAACTAAGTTCTGAGAGAGTTGAGTCCTGTCCCTCTGTCCCCGTCCGCCACCGAGAACAAGAAGTGAGAGGGCACTAGCCATAGGGGTATAAAGTATCAGACAACTGACACACGTCCCCAAATCGAACACATCCCATTGGGGATGACTTGCTGCTGCTGATTTCCTCGAAGGCTCCGCTTCAATAAAAAGACAAGTTTTACTTCAAGCGACTCGACTCCTGGCTGGTTGCTGCTGTGAAGAATTTGTGCTGTGTGCTGTTCACTAATTGTCGAGTAAGTCCAATGCCCAACTATGTACTGATTTGATAATTTTTTTTTTTTGCGGTTTGTTTTATTTTGATTTTCCAGTCCTGCTGCAAGCCTGCGGCTGCCTGGAGCCTATGCTCTGCCTCTGACCACCAGTCATCGTGACGGCCCCAGGCAGGCTCTGCTGCTTGATGATACTATATTTTTTTAATTGTTGTAAAATGTTTTACCCTGTCCTTGACCCAGTTTCTGTTTGAAAATGAATAAGTGAAGTTGACGGTGCAGCAGTGTTTTTGTTTATTTTTAGTAGTGGGTCTCTTGTCTCGTCCCCCCAACCCCCTCGCGACTCCTGGTCGGGTCGGTCCGGTGCCCCGGTCCCTGCAATGCTGCCTAGCCTAGTCCCCTTTTCCTTTTTTGCTTTCTGATGGCTTCTGAAAAAAAAGCATTTTAATTCCTGGCCCATACAGTACTGTCTGTTAGTTAGCATTGTCTCTGAGTCTTAATAGCAGTTGAAAGTCAGCTCTTAACATGAATTTGAACACCGGGAAGGAATATGTCAGATCAGTTTCATTGTATTGCCATTGCCAGTGCCAGCATACTGTCATTTTTTCACCCGTCCTGAATAGAGAATGCTGGCTTCTAGAGAACTTGTTATCATTTTCTGGATATTGCTACCAGTTTGTGGTGTTCTCTTCAGAAGAGCGTTGTCTTTGTTTTGATAGATACAGTTCTATACATCATTGCGTAAGCACAGCTCCATGTCATGCAAAGGGCTACACACCATCTATCTTAGACGTATGGTAATCATTTTCAGCACAACCAAATAGCTAAAGCAGTATTATTATTGTTGTAAGGTTTAGTGTTTAACTATGCTGTTATGCATATTACATTGTTTTCTTTCTAGCAATTGATTCCAAGTACAGTACACTGTAACTTTATTGCATTTACAGCACACACTTCAATTACAATGTGCAACTAAACTGCAATTACATGTTGTACCAAAAATTATTATAATTTTGTGGTTTACCTCTGTCTAAGGTAATTGCCATACCACATTAATGAACCCCAAACAGAAGAAAACTTGTCTGTGCTTTATTGTATGAGCCTTTGCAGATTAGTTTTGTCGTCATTTGGCAAATTACAACCCTGTTTACAGTCAAACCAGCCTATCTTTCTTGAGACTTATCTGCAAAGTTTACCCTTGAAATCTGAATGACAGGGAGTGAGCATGCGAGTACTGCAGAAACAGCTGTTTCTAAAGAATGCACTCACTCCCTGTCATTCAAGACAGCAGCTGGCCAAGTGAATGGTCTGTGCCAGCCACAATCTCAAGTGCTGCAGGAGGAACTTTATTTATTCTTTGTTAACCGGGTAAGGCCCACTAGGCACAAGTGAATGTTTTCAGGGGCGACCCAGGAGCTTTGGGCTGCTTAAGTGATTTGCTCAGAGTCGCACAGTATGCACGTGGAGGTTGTGGGAATCAAACCCAGGTCTGCTGGATGTACCAAGTTCATTCACAGCTACCTACTCTAACCACTAGGCTATACTGCCATCCTTGTACGACTACTGAGGGGTGAACCAAGCATGAACTGCAGTCAGGTAGGAGTGGCGGGTGCTTAGTGGGTGAACCGGGGGGGGGGGGTGGCTATTATCAGGATCAGGGTGGGAGGAGGTAGCACCAGACCACCAAGGAGCACAGATTTCTTTAATAGGAATCCGGGTGGGTGGGGGAACTCTAGACTGCTATTGAGATTGGACTTATTTCATGGGAATCAGAGCAGGTGGAAGGACCACTAGACTGCCAGGGAGATCAAATTTATTTCATAAGTACTAGAATGAGTTAGGGGACCAGACTGGTAAGGTAACTGGAGTTACTTAACAGGGATCAGAGCAAGAGTTGGTTGCTGTGGTTGGCACAAATGCTGGCTTGGGGCTGGGGGAATTGAACACCACAGTGTGCGTTATAAAGGAGTTCTAGAAGAAGTAAATAGCATTGCAATAATAGCCTTCTACCACTTCCAAAATCTGCACCTTTAAATATGGCTCTCATCCAGCTGGGACACGTTATGCCTTGTTTGCAAAAAACTCTTCATTTTAGTACTGCACTGACCTTCTGAATATTGGGGCTACAGACTTTCAGTTCAGTTAAGGGTTGCAGACATTCATTTTCATCATGATTTTGGGTGAATATAGTATATCCGAAAAAGAAGTAAAGTAATGAATGAACATTTTTTACTCTGAAGAAGTGATTTCATCCTCATCCATTTTAAGGATATAGGCTGATGAGAAATTATTTAGCTTATCTAGTTTAATTACTTTTCATTGTTTTATGATCTCTTGCATTCTTAATTTGTTACCATATCTTATTTTTGCAATTTTATTTCTTTTTTCAATTATTTAGCAACCTCTTCGTTCAATGATTTTCATTCCCTGACACTTTTGCATTTTCCAGACTTTATCTTTATTTCTAACTTTATTCAAACTGCTATCACCACATTGAAGATGTTTCTGATGCTTTATGCAGTGCTTAAAAAAACATACCGTACTCTAGGGGGTGGATAGGAGCCATGAGGCAGAAGTGAGTTATATCTCTTAATATAGCTGCACACTTGAACAGACTTGGACTGGGCGGTCTGTTTCTGCAGTCATATTCGTACGTCTGTAATTGCATAAATATTTCTATATGGGACTGCATTCTTAATGTTATGATCATCATATGTGTATGTTTATTGTATTTTGTATGGCAAAAACTAGTGTAGAAAAAGTGCCTTTTTACTCTCATAAATGCCCTTCTGAGCCTTCGTCCCCCCAGCTTTTACTGTCTTCCAGTACCCCTGCCTAATCGTAGCAATGCTGTCTTTTCTCCCACTTCCCCATACTGGTAGTAATGCTCTTTGCAACCTCCTCACACCCTAGACCTAATGGTAGTAAGATATTTTCTGTCCTCCTAGCATGATCCTAACCCAAAAAGCCTTGTCTGGTCCCAGTTCTTAAAATCCAGTGTAGCCCTTCTCCACCTAACTTAGCAACACTACCCACCCAGGAAGGAGAAGGATTGTATTTGCAATGATCTTCAATTTTATCACAGTATATAACACACAGGGGGCTGACTATCAGACTAGGGAAGTAGAAGAGATAGGGTTGCCAGTTAAACAGGGCCACAATTTGATTTATTCAAATTGGGGGTTGGCTACTCTGGATTTATTCTTTTGTAACTTTACCTGGTTACCAAAATATAGAAAACAAGCATTTGTCAATGCCGAATGTTGCTTGCTTGTATGTGCTGTTTAGGTATTTGGAAGTGATAGTTCCATGCCTTCCTCCCAAGTCATCCACTGTGTCTTTCTGTTCAGTATTCACAGAAGAGTGGGAGAGGCAAGGGCCACAGCAATTGCCAAGGGGGTGAAGAGGTGGATGATAGTCCATTCAAAGGCAAAAGAGTCCTGCAGGAGCTCACTAAATTGAAGGTGGACAAAGCGATGGAACCAGATGGCATACGCCCAAGGATATTAAGAGAACTGCGAAGGGAGATAGCAGTACTCTGGCAGCCATGTTCACTGAGTCATTCAACATGAGTGAATTGGAGGAGGGCACATGTGGTCCCGCTACACAAATGCAGCAGCAGGGAGGAGGCAGGGAACAATAGGCCGTTCAGCCTCACCTCAGTAGTGAGGAAGATCATGGAGGCATTGCTTAAAGAAAGGATAGTGGGGCATCTAGAAGCCATCGGAGCCCAGGACCATAGACAACATGGATTCACAGTGGGGACATCATGTCAGACAAATCTGGTTGATTTCTTTGACTGGGTGACAAAGGAAGTGAATCAGGGTGGGGGCAGTGGACGACGCTACCTTGATTTCAGCAAAGCCTTTGACACCATCCCACATAGGAGGCTGATAAACTAGCTGGGTAGGCTGGGCATGGGGGGAAAGGGTGGTAAACTGGGTTAGAAACTGGCTAACAGACAGGAAGCAGAGAGTGGTGGTAAATGGGGTGCAGTCTAGGGAGAGGGGGTGACCAGTGGGGTGCTGCAGGGTCTCCATTAGTAACATTGCAGAACGGCTGAAGGGAATTTTTTCACCAAATTTTCAACATAGCCATTTTAAGACCTCTGCTCATGAACAGTGGCACTGTGATTTTCTTCATCTGTCCCAAACATTGATTGCGCGCACCGACTGCGCCATTGTGCGCTACATGCACAGAAACACATTTTGGGCGACATGTGAAAAGTGACAGCTGTACTGCTCATAAGGAGGTGTGGTAAAATGGCAGTGTTGAAAATCTGGAGTGCAAATATTGAAAATTTGCAAACTTATGAGCGTGTGTAGGAACTGCTCAACGCACGCTCGTTAAACAGTCATTTTTAGGAATTTTTCACCAAATTTTCAACATAGGCTTTTTGAGAGCCCACCTTATGAACACTGGCACTGTTGTTTCGTTAATCGGTCTCGAAAGGTGATTTCACGCAGTGACCGCAATATCACCCTTCGGGCCCGATTAACGCCATGACAGTGCAAGAATTCATGAGGAGGGGTCTCAAAAACCCCGTGTTGAAAATTTAGGCCCAAAGTGCCTGAGATATGCAACAAAGTTGAAAAAATCCTATTTATGCCATTATACAGCTTACCGGCATTTCCTCAGTTCGCGGTCGGCTTTGAAGAGTGCAGACGTGTTCCTGGTCCACTGAAGATCATCGCGCTGGACTCCGGAGGTAAGAATGGGGTGAGGGGGTGGGGAGGCAGGGCGTGCAGTGGTGGGTGCGGTGGTGGGTAGGGAGACGGAGACTACGAGGGACCATTTTTGTTTACAGATTGTTGTTTTTAAAAGACAACAGCGGGGCGTTACCCACTGGGGTGGGCTTCCAGCGTGGCAGCTGGAAAAGCTATTTGGGGGCTGGAGCCCGTGAGATTGGGCACCCGTTGGCCATAACAAGCTTTGCTACGCTGAGGTGGGCTCCCAGCGTGGCACCTGGAAAGCTTTTGGGGGGTGGAGCCGGCGCAGGGATTGGGCAACTCTGTCGGTTATACAGTTTTAGCACGCTGCGTAGTCTTCCAGCTGGCACCTGGACAGGTTTTGTGGGTATGCAGCCGACGGGATTGGGCACCCTGTCGGCCATACAATGTGTGCGTGGGGGGGAGCGCATCAATATGCAGTATGCGTGCTTGCGTGTGTGTGTGTGGGGGGGGAGTTATGCTCACTGAAGCGGAGCTCTCCCTTTCAACTGTACGACCACTGCATTTTCAGCTGCTGTCATAGACAGCTGCAGCAGTGACTGGGGAACTGGGGCCACACCTGCAAACACACTGACTGAATTGAAAGACGGGTGCCACACCTCCGAAAACTCGGATGATGGCACTATGTTTCTTGCACATGCGTGCAAGCAACATAAAAATGACCACTTGTATTGAATGGTCAAGCTACGTGTGCTTAAAAAAAATCTTAGAAGCTGCACTGTCTGATCCTCCACGTAAATCTGCTTGTCCCTCAGCGGCATTTTTAATTGTGATGCAGTGAGGTTAGAATCTGTCTTGCCTACCTTGCATATTGTCCTGGAGCAACATATAAATGTTAAAAAAATTAAAACATGTTTCATCTGCAATATGTCATTATGACTTCCTCTGTTTTCTCAATTTGTTTTTCTCTTCCCTTACTTACTTTCCACATTTCCCATAAATAATATTTGGCTTTTCACTTTTCTTACCTTGGTTTCATCTTTTTAATTTCTTCAGTCTCTCCAGCATTCTCTCATTCCTTTCCTGCCCCAACAGTTTTTTATTTACTTAGCTGCCCCTTCACTTGCATTTTTTACAATTTACATTTTTCTTCCCTAGGCACCAGAGTTAACCCATCAGGTGGGCAACCTCACAGTCCCATCCACAGCAACCACTTGTGCTCCAAACCCAATAAGGTTAGCAAATTGCCCCCCCCCCCAGCACTTTACCCTCTCATGGTTTTAGAACAGGTAAACCCCACCACTGCCCATCTCAACCCCACCACTTTCCTAACAAGCCTTGAGAATGCTGTTGAGTGGTCTTGTAGATTTTAATGTATGTCATTATCCAGCCCAACACTGCACAGTGATCCAATCTGCCTCTTCTTGCCTCAAAAGTATTGTAAAGTCTCCTCTTAGACATTACTCTGCCCCCCCCCACAACACAAGAAATACCAACCCTGCATAGTTAAATCCCATGAGTCATGCCACCCAGAGCCTCTTTGAGTCACTCTGTTTTGTATATTGGCACCCTTTTTTGGTCCAACAGTGCAGGACAGTCCTCCACCTCTTCCTATTACTGCTGGACTCGAATGCTGGGTTCATGTCACAGTATGACTTTATGTGGCCCTACAAAGCACTACTGGGATAAGAAAAAAGCATTCTGGCCCACTAGCAGTGAAAGTAAAAGGCAAAGGGTTATCATGCAGCCTTACACCAAAAATGGGGTGCCAATATAAAACAATAGGGTGACTCTAGGGGAGCTCTCAGGGCTGGGTAGGGATGGTTTGAGGGGTTGGGGTGAATTTTAGTTCTTATAAAGGTGCAAGCAGGCAGAAGAATTGCTTGAAAGGAGTGGTGTCAGTCTCTGTCTATCTTACTGGAACAATTTCTGTGCAAATTCTGCAGCCAACCCCAATTTCTGCTGCAGTCGCCGTGGGCCACAGAACCACAGAAAACAGGGGGCCTTGAACTGTACTCTTCGATATCATGGTCAGTTTGCAGAATAGGGAAGTTCCTAGTGATGATCCTATGAAGAGAAGGTGTACTGTGATGGAAGGGAAGCACTAGTGGAATATGTCATTGTTGTTGCATGAGAGTATCCCTCCTGTGAGGGCCAAGGTTACGGGGCATATTACTGACCCAGGAGAGTGCTCTGTCCAGTGGGCTTTTAGGGTATTCCCTGTTAATGAAAATACTGTGCTTTACTTGAGCCTGTTCAGTAAAATCACCTTTACTGCTTAACCTGCAAAGTCTAAGAAACTGCAAGTATGGCAAACCATTCTTAATATTTTTAGTATGAAAGGAGACGTGGAGGAGAAAGTTTTGAGTCAGTGGGTTTGTAATAAACTGATGTCTTCAGACCAGTGTTCTGCACTGACAATTTGATATGTAGAAAAGGCAGTGTGGAGGAGGATACTTCGGCAGTGTACCGAAGGAATGAATGGATGGGCCGTGGTGAACTTGTCCAAGAAGATTTGGAGGGTTTCCCTGGAGCAGGAGGTTGCCCCAACACAGTCATCTATGCAGCATTTGTAGAGTTCAGGCACAGTCCGTGAGAAGGAGAGAAAGAACTGTTCCTCAACCCAACCTGCAAACAGACTGGCAAAGCTGGGTGTGACATGGAGATCCTGACACTCTTGAGGACTGACCTGTTTTTAAATCTGTTGCAACAGTTCTTCTGTTTCTTAGCATAATCCATCCTTTACGATTTCTAGTCCATAAGGTTGCCCACCTACGGGTACCCCCCTTCCCCTTTCTTGACTATGCTATAGTGTCCTTTTTAATTTTTCCTTTTCCCTCTCAGGTCCTTGTACAGGAAAGTTATTGTGGTGACCTCCAAGCTGATGTAAAACAGGCTGTGTTCCTCGTTGTTGGATTTAGTATGCAATAACACTATGTCTTAAAATACCTTGATGTACTATATATGCCTTATGTGTATGAAACCTGTAAATGTTGAAAATACCACAGCACTAGGTGTTTTTGATAAAGGTAAAAAGTTACTAGGGTACTGTATTATAAAAATTAAGTTACCGGGGTAGAGATATCAGAAAATCCCTATTGTGTTGTTTACATGCATGTAAATTAGATTGTTTGAGAGGCCCTTCAGTACCATGCATTTCTGCTGTAAGCTGAACCAGCCTAAAAGTTCATGGTGATTTGCATATACCTCCCATGATGCTTTGAATTATGGGGATATGTGTGATTTTGTATTTCTTTGAAACTTGGCTTTATAGCTAGTGCCCTTTGGGGTAACCCTTGCTTCAGTGCTTCTGCACTGAGCTTCTTTGTCTTTAGTTTGTTTTGGGGTTTTTCTTTTTTTGAGCTCCCCGTCACCCAAGACCAACATAGGAAATGAATTAATTTTCACTAAAGAGATAGATCAGGAGATCAGTGGGTTAGTAGGTGTTGACTGAATGCAGAGGAAGGACATGCATAGTTTGTTGCTGCAAACTAATGTATTGAAGAAGGGATGTGCCATTTATTTTTATTTAGTTTTTGTTTACCGGGTAAATGCACTAGCCATAGCAATGACTATTTTCAGGCACGACCCAGGAGGATACAGTATAAAACATGGCATGAACACATTACACATACAGGATTATACATGATTGAAACTATTTAAATACATATGACATGATAAGATTGGTTAAGTTTAAACAGAACTTCAAAATACATACAAAACATAGAAACACAAAACTGGTAGCTGTAGATAGTGTATAGACTAACATAAATTTCTGATACTACGGTGAGAGCAACATTAGGTAAGTAGTAATAGACTGATTCATAAAGAATTATTATGTATTGTGGTAAGGGGGGAAGGGAGTAGAAGTGGAACAGCCCCACCTTAGAGGAAGGCATGTAAGAGGAAAGGAAGAGGGTAAGGACAGGAAAAACTGAGAAAGTGCTTAGTGTTGAAAGGCATAACATAAGTGAGAGGAATGAAAGGAGTAGAGTGAAAGGATGAAACGGGTTACGGGGGTTTAAAGCAAGTACAACTAAGGGAAGTGACAAAGTGGTTATATAACCCTTTCTTAAAAGAAACACGGGAGGAAGTTTGACGTAGTGCAAGTGGGAGGGAGTTCCAGAACAGGGGGGCATGACATGCAAAAGCCATAGCGCCTTTAGAAGAATAATGCCTGGGAGTGAGGACCGGTACATTATCAGCAGATCGTAGGTCATAGTGTGGGGTAACCTTACGGAAGAGATCTGCTAAGGATTTCGGTAATTGTAAACGGGCAATGTTCTCAATGACAGAGCCATAAGTATAAAGTCGGAGTTCCGTAGGAGGAAGCCATCCCAGATCCGAGTAAAGGAGGCAGTGGTGTTTTAACCTGTGAGAGGAGGAAGCGTAGCAGCATACATTGTTATATGTGACATCCCACTTTCGGAGGCTAGATTTGGACACAGAGGTATAGGTGGCAACCCCATAGGTGAGAGAGGGAAGAAGTATGCCCCGGGCAAGGGCAAGCCTAGCAGAGGGGGTGAGCATGTATCTGGTGCGGTATGCTATCCCAAGTTTAGAATTGACCAACTTACAAGTCTGGTGAATATGCAAATCAAAGTTAAGCGATGGGTCTAGAGTGACCCCAAGATATTTAAATAAGTCTACCATCCCTAGAGTTGAACCATTGGAGGAGGAGACACTGAGTTTAGTCTGGAATAGTTTAAGCTTTGCTTTAGACCCGAATAGCATAGCTTGGGTTTTAGGCTCGTTTAGAACAAGCCTATGGCTGGTTAGCCATTGACAGACGTGCAGAAAGTCAGTAGATAGTTTTTGGTTTATGACCGCAATGCTTCTGTCACTAGTGTAAAGAACAATATCATCAGCATATAGCAGAGATCCAGTCCCTTTGATGTTAGTGGTGATGTTGTTGATGAAGATGGAGAAAAGCAGTGGTCCAAGGATTGACCCTTGCGGTACCCCTATGTTGACGGAGGTTTTGTCAGAGTAGGTGGAGTTATATTTAACAGTTTGAGCCCTGCCTGTGAGGTAGCTGCCAAACTATCTAACCACATTTTGAGAGAAACCAAGTGACTCAAGGGAAGTAAGGAGGAGGGGGTGGTCAACAAGGTCAAACGCCTTGGTCATGTCAGTGAAAACAGGCCCAGTGAGAAGGCCAGCATCCATAGCCATAAGGGTATCTGAGGTAAATTTGAGGAGGGCAGTAGTAGTGCTATGGCCCTTGCGAAAGCCATGCTGGGATGGGGTAAGAAGGTCATATTTCAGCAGGAACTCAGTCGTTTGAGTAGCTACCAGTTTCTCAAGAATCTTATTGAGGACAGATAGGATGGCTATGGGGCGGTAATTTGTGGGGTCTTTGCAGTCACCTTTTTTGTATACAGGAGAAATCCTAGCAATCTTACATAAATCCGGGATATAGCACTGGGACAGGGATAATGGCATTTTGGCTAGGGGACCAGCAATGAAGGGGGCAGCTAGCTTTAGGAGCTTAGGTTCGAGGTTGTCAGAACCAGCTGCAGTGTAGTCAGAGATTTTATGCAGTAACTCAACTACTTCACGCCTGGTGACAGCCTTGAAAAAGAAATGCGAACCATTTGCAGGGGATGATGAGGGAATATTTGTCTGGGTGGTTATTACCGGATATTTTTTCCTAATTTCTCAGCCATTGCCAGTCCTTTGACTGATCTCACTAAAAAGAGGTGCCCAAATAAGGTTCAGTGGACCCCTATTTGTGATGAGGCTTTTAGGAATATTAAGGCTATTCTGCGTACAGCTCCTGTATTGAAAAGTCCTGAGTTCGACCAAATGTTTGAGATCCAGACTGATGCATCAGAGAATGGTATTGGGGCAGTTTTATCCCAGAAAATAAATAGGGAAGAACATCCAATCATGTATATCAGCAGAAAGCTGCAAGAAAGGGACCAAAGATATGCTACTATAGAGAAAGAATGTTTAGCTCTGAAATGGGCTCTTGAATCTCTGAAATGTTATGTGTGGGGGGCTGAATTTAAGGTTGCAACTGAACAATAACCCCCTCTGCTGGTTGCACCAAATGAGAGAAAAAATCCCTGTATAATGCGGTGGTAATTAGCTCTTCAGCTCTATCGATTTATTGTGTCCCACAGGGCAGGAACAAAGCATGTAAATGCTGATTTCATGTCTAGATATGGTGCAAGAATTGATGTCAATGAAATATGACAGACTTTCCCTAAAAGGAGATCGTGCAGTTAAGGTGCCATTAGTCTCTGGTGAGAAATGTGTTTAATGCTTCAGAGTAAAGACCCAACCTGAAGCTCCTGAGACTTACCAGTAATGTCACCCCTGCTCTAATCCAGCTCCAATACTGTCTCCTCTTCCTCTCCCCATATTTTTCCTTCTCTTTGTAAATGACTTCTTGACTACTAGCTCTCTTCCTTCTCGAACCTTGTTGCTGACCATCCACTGTTGTTTTGCCAGTTACCACCCCTGACCCTCCTTCTGTCAGTCTTTCTTGTTATGTTTGGACATTCCTCACATTTCTCTCTATATAACCTTACTATCTTATTAACCCTTTCACTCCACAGGTCGGGTCCATGGTTTCTGCACTTATTATATATCTTACTGCCATTGTCTGTATAAAGCTTGCCATTATTTTTTGTTGTTTCTACCCATTGTATTTTTGTAGCACTGCTGTACTGTTCCTCTATTTGTATTATTGTACCCATGTTGCTGTTGTTCAACTGTTCTCCTTTTGTTGTACTCTCCCGGGTCGTGCCTGAAAATAGGCATTTTATGGCTAGTGCACCTACTGGGTTAACAAAAACTAAATAAATAAAAATAAATAAAGAATGATGATATCCACTATGCTTATGATGGAATGTTTATCGTTACTAGGGACCCCGTGATGGAGCTTCTGAAGATGGATGGGTGGAAGCTCCATCCCTTCCTGGGACAGGAAGGTGATAAGCAGTCTGAGAAAACTACTTCCCTCTCAAGGTGAGGGGTATGTGACAGGGAGATCCTACCACTCTTGAGGACCGACCTTTTCTTAAATCTGTTGCAACAGTTCTTCTATTTCTTAGCCTAATCTATCCTTTACAATTTCTAGTCCATACGACTGGCCACCTATGGGTGCCCCCTCCCCTTTCTTGACTATGCTATAGTGTCCTCTTTAATTTTCCTTTTCCTTCTCGGGTCCTACAGGGAGGTTATTGTGGTGACCTCCGAGCTGATGTAGAACAACAGGCTGTGTTCCTCGTTGTTGGATTTAGTATGCAATAGCACTATGTAATAAAATACCTTGATGTATGTGCCTTATGTGTATGAAACCTGTGAATGTTGAAAATACCACGGCACTAGGTGTTTTGATACTAGTAAAAAGTTACTAGGGGACTGTATTATAAAAATTAAGTTACCGGGATAGAGATATCAGAAAACCCCCATTGTGTAATCAGTCAATCATATTTATTTATAAAAAGCGCAATTCCATTGTAGATCACAGCGCTTGTACAAAGTAAGAACCATTAAAGCAGATAAATAACTAAAACATACAATCAATAACGACTAATTCACTATAATAAAATATCAGACTAATCAGTCGGAAAAGGCCATACCAAAAAGGTGTGTTTTGAGAGCAGATTTAAAACTCTCAACAGTCAGAAATGCTCTAATCCAATGAGGTAGAGAGTTCCACAGGGTAGAGGCCGCAAAAGAATGGGCTCCTGAGGTCTTACGTCTACCCTGGGAACCTCCAGCAATCTCTCATCTGAGGAACGGAGTGAATGGGGGGGAAGTAAGGGCAAAGAAGATCTTGCAAGTAGCGTGATACCTGTCCATGTAGGGCTTTATAGGTCAGTAACCCGACGTTGAAAGTGATCTGCCAATGAATAGGCAATCAGTGCAGGCTGAGGGAGCACAGGCGTGACATGGCTAGATCTTGATAAGCCAGTCAACAGCCTGGCCACAGCATTCTGCACTAGCTGCAGTCAATGGGTATCAACCCCTGGTAGCCCTAGGTAAAGAGCATTGCAGTAGTCAAGGCGGGAGGTCACAAAGGCATGGACCAAAGTTGGAAGGTCGCCAGGTGGGACCAGGTGCTTGATCCAGGTGATGTTCCTCAGATGGTAAAAAGAGGTTTTTACAACAGCAGACACTTGAGATTTCAGTGTCAGGCCACTGTTGAAAACAATGCCCAGATTTTGCACCTGGTCTGAGGTAAGCAGCTATCTTTTCCCCCGCCCCCCAAAAGTTAATGCCCAGTTCTGTAGAATCTTACATTATGATAACATCATGGATGTTTCCCAACCGTTGTGCCATAACCTTAATTTCCGACTTGGAGGACATATGCTGTCCCCTGGAGGAATACCAGCACTAAAAGGGAAGAGGGTCCTGGACTTTCTTACAGGAGATCGCATACTTACCAGTCAAGAACTGTTAGTGGTCTAGTCCGGTGGCGCTGAGGGTTGAGGTAATGGATGCCACACCTTGCGCCGCTGGCGACCCGGGTTCGACAGGAGAGAGAGGATTGAGCATCCGTGGGACTGCTCTCCTCTCGGGAGAGGATCAAGGGGTAGCCAGTGTGTGGCGGCCCCGGTGGAGACTAACGGCACTGCTTTCGCACAGGGCTCGCGAGCAAGTAAAGGAGTGAATGTCAGGCAGCTGCCTTCCGGATGTGGGTGGGAGCACCCATGTCACGGGCTGGGCGGCATTGCACGTCCCACGTTGGGGAGTAAACATTACGAAAAAAACCTCCGGCCTGGATAGGCGACAGCCCTCCCAGAGCTGTGCCGCCACACACCCAACACTATAGCCCTTCCGCTGCCCCATCGATCTCCTCGGGCCCTGTGTCCCCGGGGGCTCAGGGAGAAAGTAATGACCTTGATGATGGCGGGGCTCACAGTGGGCAGTGGAGCGACACCGGCCAGTGGAGAGGTCTGAGAGAGTTCCGGTGCCAGGGGCGACAAAGAGAATTGTAAAAAAAGAAAGAAAACTGTTAGTGCATCTCAACTTGCTGCACAAATTAATATTTTAAGTTTACCAGATTAGGCATCTGCTGATTAGTCGATTTGGCACGACATCCTGGACCATTAATCAAGGGGAATTTCTCCAAACACTCCAAAACATGGCATGGGAATCCCACTTGATTTCCCAAATAGCAACTGTGCTATTTTCTAAACTTTTCCCAGGGATCTTAGGCCATTCTACTTACTGGTCTTCCTTATTTCTCAACTCTAATTTTAATTGAGATTGCATCTGGCTGGATTTATACTGCTATATGTCTAATGATAAATTGCAACTTACTCAATTATACATTTTACACAATATATATTTTACTCCTATACACTTGGTTAGAACAGGGAAACTTCCTCACCTTTATGTACATGGTGTGGCCAGGCAGACGGATCCCTCCTACATGTAATGTGGGACTGTTCAAAAGTTGTCTCTCTCTGGGAAAAGATTAAACAAAAAGTAGATCCCCTTTTAGGGCTAGATGAGTATTTCTTTCCTGAGATCTGCCTATTAGGAGATTATTCTGGAGTGCCAGTAAAAGAAAGAAGGTACCATCTGTCAATGATTTCCCTTTCGCTGAAAAGGGTAGTACTTCGCCACTGGAAAAGTCAGTCGAAAATTCCCTATTCCAAGTGGCTTAATGAGCTGTTACACAATCTTAGACTTGAAAAGGTGATAGCTAGTATACATAACCATATTCAAGTTTATAATAAGAAGTGGGATAAATTACGTACCTTATTTTTTGCTACCTCTTCCCACAGAGCGGGGCACTGGAGCTTGATGGTTCTATTATAGGGGTCTTATCTGATAACAGTTTCTTGTACCTTGAACCCTATAATTTGTGCCTAAATTGAACGGCCTGCTTTTTTCCTATCTCCTTCAACCTCTGAGGCTAGGGAGGGGGTTTCTGGGATGGGTCGTGTGTTATGTTTGTTTTTGTTGTTAACTTGTTGGTTGTTTTGTCTTATTTTGTATTCTTATATGTTTGAAAATTTAATAAAATACAATAAATAAAAAAAAAAGTTCTTTGTAACTAACTGTACTGTCTCTTGGTGGAGGCAGGGAGTTTTTTGTTTTCATTGGCAGAGGTGGTGGTGGTGGTAACCTCTGTATGATAATTGGCAGTGGAGTCCTGTGGAAGAGACGAGTAAAACCTGATGTCTGAGAGTTGCTGTGTGGCTTCAGTGATGTATAGCTCTTTTTGCCAGATCTCAGCAGCTCCCCTCCCCTATCTGCTGTTTTAATAACAATGTTATTCCTGCATTGCAGAGATCTGAGGGCTGCATGTTGACCAGCTGTCAGGATGGAATGATGGCAACTATGATGAAAATTGAAGTTACTGGTGTCTTTCATACATTGGTTAAAGTGATGGGGTGATGTACTGTAATGGGCTTCATAGCCCATTAGCCTAAGTCTGCGATAGTCAATGTATGCCAGAATGTTAACATTTACTACATATAGGATAAAGTATGGGTGGTGTGTGTAAACCTCGAGTTTAAACACACTACCCCGTAATTTATTTTATATAATTGATGGCTCTCCCCTTTTTGGCCACAGCAATTATATAAAATAAAATCAGCAGATTCGGTGTGGCTACGAGTATGCGCCACTTTATTTTTCGTCCGGTTGTTGCATTTTCATTTTCGGGGGCTTCACTTTTTTTTTTTTTTTTTTTTTACAATGCTGAAAGTCCCCATATGTAAAAGCAGTGCTCTTTTTTATTTTTTTTTAATTTACTCACCGCTGTGTTTCTTCGGCGGCTCCGTTGAAGGCGTGAGCCAGGAAGCATGCGCATGAGGGAGGAGAACGCGCTGCGTGTTTGCCGTTATAACTCCTTTATAACGCCAAATCACGCTACTGATCTGTCAATAGCAAAGGAGGCCATTAATTATATATAGAATAAAATATGGGTTGGGGTGTGTAATGAGTTTTACACACACCCGAGTTGTGGGATGCTACATAAACCCCGAGGGCGAAGCCAGAGGGGTTTGTGAAAAGCATCCCACAATGAGGGTATGTGTAAAATCGAGTTTGATACCCCGACCCATTTTTTATTTTATATAATTGCTGGGTTTGCCTTTTTTGCCTCAGCAATTATATAAAATAAAGAGGTCTGTGTATCCTGCCAGTGTATGCCAAGGTCGGTCCTTTTACTCCGGTGCCGAGGTTTTGTATTTTAAATTGTTCCCCCATTTCTTCAGGTCTTTCTGTGCAGGGTATACGGGGAGAAAAGAAGAGGACTTACCGCCCGAGTTGTTCTGGCGGTTCGGTTCAGTAACACGCAGGCGAGAGTGCTCTTGACTGGTAGCGCTGCTGCGTGAGCATGCGTGTAGGAAGGGAAATCGTGCGCGTGTTTGCCATTATAAATGCTCCTTTATAACGGCAAATTATGCCACGGTTTCCCTATGGGAAAAAGGCAAAGCCGGTAATTATAGTCTAGTTAGGAAGGGATTGTAGCTCTGGCCGACCTGCTGGCCAGTCAGTCAGTTTCCACTTCCCAATCTGCCTGCTCCACCCCTGCACTCCCGTGTTTTGTGATGTTTACCCAGGGAGAGTGTGGGGGTGTGCCCTACACAAGTTTGTGGGGCTTGTCTTCAGAACATTTTTACAGCAGTTTAAGCAACGTAAAAAATTAAAGTTGCCACTTGACTAATAGGGTCTCTATTAGTCGCGCTGCGGCTTTCATTTTTCCTAACTGGACTGTAGTAAATGTTAAAATTTTGGCATACACTGACTATCGCAGACTCAGGCTAATGGGCTTTGAAGCCCAACAATGAACATGTAAAGGTCACACCTTTACTTTAACAAAATAAACAACAGCAGCAAAACATCCTGGAGGTGGGGTCCATGCACTGCATTGTGGATTGATGTTGTTGATTACTCTGGTAATGCTGTCATCATTGTCTGCAGGGAGAGAAGTCTTATTAGAAAAACAAGCATTTGTCAATGCCGAATGTTGTCTTGCTGGTACTGGGTAGTGCAGGAGTTAGAGAGATGCATAATAGGAATGGCAGTGAAGTATTGGACTGACGCCAACACCACATCCACCCTGCAGAGACTGACAGGCATTGGGGTGTGCCTTTGGGTTGTCAGCCATAATGCTCACGCCATTTCACTTCACCCTACCCTGCAGACACCGACAAGTGTTGTGGTGCACCTTGGGGTCTTCAGGCCTTACGCTCAACCCATTCCATAAGGAAATACGCTGAGATGGGAGCAGTATAGGAGAATGGGGTGAACCTTGTGGCTGAAGACTCCAAGGCACACCTCGATGCCTGTCACTGGCTGCAGGGTGGGGGTGGAATGGTGAGGGCATTACAGCCGACAATCCCAAGTCACACCCCTGACGTCTGTCACTGTCTACAGAGTGGGGCATTACGGTTGGAAACCCTTATGCCCCAGACATTTGTTGGTATTTTTTACTCCATATTTTCAACATGGGCTTTTTGTGATCCCACCTCATGAACAGTGGCACTATCAGTTCATTAGCCGAAAGGTGATTTTGCACAGCGGCTGCGCCATTTGGTGCCACAGTGCAAAAACACATTTTGGGCAGGATGTGAAAAATAACAGCAATACTGTTCACGAGCAGTTGTAAAAAATGGCAGTGTTGAAAATCTGGAGTGAAAATATGAAAAATTAGTGAAGTCACAAGCATGCATAGAAACTGAGCAACGCATGCCTGTAACACAATTATTTTTGAGATTTTTTTTACCAGATTTTCAACATATGCATTTTGGGACCTCTGCTCATGAACAGTGGCACTGTGATTTTGTTACTCTGTCTAGAAAGTTGATTTCCCACAGCGGCCGCGCCATTGTGTGCCAGATGTGCGAAAACATATTTTGGGCAGGATGTGGAAAATGACAGCTGTACTGTTCATAAGGAGGTGTGAATAAATGTCAATGGTGAAAATCTGGAGTGAAAATATTAAAAATTGTTGACCTTACGATCGTGCGTGGAAACTGAATAATTCACAGTTGTAATGCAGTTATTTTTTGAAAATTTTTCACCAAATTTGCAATATAGGCTTTTTAGTACCCCACCTCATGAACAGTGGCACTGTCGTTTCATTAATCTGTCCCAAAAGGTGATTCCGCACAGTGACACGAGATGACACAAAGCATGTGTTCATGAGGTGGGGTCCCAAGAACCCAATGTTGAAAATCTGGAGGCAGAATAAATAAAAAAAAAATGGCTGAGATATCGACCTAAGTTGAATCCCCCCCCCCCCCGATGCCATTATATAGCTTACCGGCATTTCTTAATTTTGTAGTTCGGTATTGAAGAGTCCATATGCATCCAACCACACAGACGATCGCAGCGCCGGGAGGTAAGTATGGGGTGAGGGGGTGCAGGGAGGTGGGGTGGGGTATGCAGAAGGTGGGTGCGGATTAGGGGAGGGGGGTGCCAGGGAGTATTAGGGACCGTTTTCTCTTTTTACAGGGGAAAACAAAAAATGGACATCGATAGGGATGGTTTTCTTTCTTTACAGGTGAACTAAAAAAAAAGTTGGGCACACTGGAGTGGGCTCCCAGTGTGCCCTATGAGTTTCAATGGGGGGTGGGGTAGGCCCCATGAGTTTCAATGGGGGATGGGATACTGGCACACTGGGGTGGGCTCCCAGGTACCCATGAGTTTGGGGGGCTGATGCTGACAGAGGATTGGGCCCATCGGCAGGAGTGTGTGTAGGGTGGGGGCATGCCGACACAGGATTAGCCACCCCGATGCGGTATAGGGATTGTGTGTGACAGACGGCAGAAGCCACCATGTTTATTAAAAAGTTTCACTAGAAAAGGCACGTTGGAAAGGCATGTCATCTGCTGCCGCATGACGAGCTTGTTCCTGATTACAGCGGCAGATTTCTTGTAAGTTGGTGGCACTTTCCATAATTTTCACATCAGTGCTAGCATGCTCGCTAATTGCCCCGTCAGCAAAGAAAGTGTGTGGGGTGGGGGAACTTGCCAACACGGGGGACTGGCCACCCCCGATGTCAGTATGGGGATTGTAGGTGGCGGACGGCAGGAGCTGACATGTTTATTGAAAAGTTTCACCAGGAAAGGCACGTTGGTGAGGCATGTTATCTGCTGCTGCATGACGAGCTTGTCTGTGATTGCAGCGGTACATTTCTTTCAAGTTGGTGGCACTTTCCATAATTTCTGCATAAGCACTAGCATGCTCACTAATTGGGGGATGAGGGAAACACCTACTGAAGCATGCCCTGCATTCGCCAACACTGACACACCTCTCAATGTGGTACTGCCGTAAGATGTTGCTCACATCTGTGCGCAAGACAACATAATAAGCTGTAAGGCATACTCTGCGATAGAAACCCTGCAGATGAACTTGAACCTGGAGTATGTCAAGATGTCTAGGTGTGGGCACAAAAGAGAGACCCTTGTTAAGGAGAGATCACTCAGCTTGTGTCAAGGGACAGTCTGGAGGAATGCAAAATACCAAATTGTTAGGTTATATCTGATTGGAGGGCTCATGTTGGTTGCAGATTTGATGAGAGAGAGACCCGAGTTTGGCAGATTTGGTGCCCTTGGGGAACTGAGAGTGGAGTTCAGTTGTTGGATGCAGTGCTTAATAAAAGGAAGGTTGCGAAGGGCTGTGCATTGCAGGAAAACCTTTCACCTCTGGATAGTTTTGTCCATGGAGATCAGCTGTTTCTTAATGAAGAAAATGGTATTAGTGATAAGTTTCCTAGAGAAAATCTTCAGAAGCTTATTAGTGGAAGAAACGTACCTCAAACCCAAAGGAACAAGGGTGGAATTTCAAATGGAAACCTTGAGGAACAATTCTCTGATACCATACCAGTTGCTGTCAATCTGCATAATACAGTTGTAATATCACAAACATATATTATGGAGCCCAGCCACACAAGCCGCTGTCCCATGCTTACTAAAATGTTTCTTTTTTCAGACTAGTAATTATAAAAAAAATTAAGAAAAATGGACATCAGTGCTTTTTTTGTGTTTGTTATTACACCCCCTTGGTGTGATACATTTGCAAACCACAAGCTATCCGACGTCCATACATGATGACTTTATGTGATTACTGGTAGACTCCTATCCTATGTCAACCCAAGATCAATTACTTACTGTTCCCATATTACACCATTCAAACCCCAGGAATTCATTACTTACGTTTTAAGAACAGCAGGCATTCCCCTGAAATGAGTAGCCCTGGAGATTTAAGAATGTTATGCAAATTATGGAATTTGGAATGAAATTCAAACTCTGATGTGTGGTCACGTTCACCCCTGCACTCTAACATGAGACTTATGTGTCTGCCTAAAGAGAACATTCAACCCAAAGTCTTATCTGTACTTACGGCTAGTTTACATTTTATTATTTTAAATATTTCATAGTGTTTAAGTACTTTAGTTAACATTCGATACTTTGTATTAGTTAAGGTGTTATTGTTTATAATTATGTTTATTTTTCTTTTTATCTCTGGTACCGGATCAGTTCCCAGGAACAGGAAGCGGTCATTTCCGGGTTGGTTTCCGCTCTGTGGAAACTGATAGTTATTTTATTCGTTATTAACCGGGTAAGGCCAACTAGGCACAGGTGCCTATTTTGAGGGTCCACCCATGAGCAGGGAGGTTAAGTGACTTAAGACTTTAAAAATTAAATATTTGTTTTTTATAACCGGATTTAGCAGTTTTACTCTGTTATTCTTGGTTCCATGTTTTGGGAACAGAGACAATCTTTTGCTCAAATCTAGTTATTTAAACCTCTTTTGAGGTAACATGTAACTTGCAGTTCTTTTTAAGGAACCAAACCACAATTATTGTTTTAAATCCCTTTTTAACTTTACTTGGGCTTATTAGATTTTTGGTTTTCTTTATTGAGAACCAGAAATGTTTTTTTCAGGGCCTTCAGTGTTTGGCATAACTGACAGACCCCCAAAAAAAAAACCAGGACCTACAGGTTTTAAAAATTGTACAGCATGTTTTCAGCTTCCAGCAAAGGTAGACTGCCATGAGCAGTGCTTAAAGTGCCTGGATCCAGACCACAGTTTTTTGAGTTGTGATCTTTGTTTTACTGTGTTTTTGCCCTAAAACACAAAATAAATTGGCTAAAAAAATGTAAGAAGGCTTTATGGTTTCCCAGTTTGCCTCAGCATCATCAAAAGGCTCAGGTGAGGGTCCAGACCCTCAGAGAACCAGCAGTCGCTGTCAAAGGGGATAGAAGAAAAAATGACACACTGTAGTAATGTTGTTTATTTATTTATTTACTTTCGGATTAACACCTATGAGCCAGCAGCTCTTTTACATAGGTTCCACGTCGAGAGACAAGGACACACAATTATCAAATACAGATAGCATTGGGCAAAACCAGCACAAAAAGGCAAACACAGGCAAATACAGTGCAGGTATACAGCGAGGTAATTATGAACAGCATTGGTGGTATATTTGGTAAATCCTCAGTAAATGTGCATGCAGGCAAGCAGTACATGTAAAAACAGAGAAAGAATATGAGGTACGGTAACCAACACTAAGTAGTTATCTACCCAAAGGAAGTGGTGGAGTCAGGGTAGCTTAACAGGTGAGAATCAAGGGAGAGAGAGAGGGAGGGAGAGGAGGAGGAGGTGCGAGAGTGCACAACGAGGGGTAGAGGTCAAAAAGGGGGAGAGATATTAGTATGGGGTGGTGCAGTCTGAGGCATTGTCTTAGAAGCGAAGGGGGAGATGGGGTGAGAGGGAACAGGTGCAGGCCAGCAGTGGAGATTGTCTTGCCAGGATGACTTAAAGGGGTAGCGGTAAAGGTTCCAAGATAAGGTTGGCAGGGGAGATTAGAGAGCAAGAGAGGACATTTTGGCTAGTGGGCTGAGGAAAGATGGCCCAAGTAAAAAAAAAAGGGAGTGAGGACGGTTATGTGAAACAGTCGCAGGAGGCAACGGCAACAAGGTGGTCACGGAGCCTCTGTTTAAAAGGACCAATGGTGGGGGCATTTGCAACCTCACTAGGTAGGGAATTAAACTCTTTTGGATCTCTAAAGACAAAAGACCGCTGTCCTTGGGACGTGCGACAACAGGGAACTTGTAAGGTGTATGTATCTGAGCTTCTGGTGTGACGGATATTAATTGGGCGGACTGAGGAGATTCCACACTTCAGCTGGGAGCAGGCCAAGGGAGGCCTTCTTTACAGTGAGGCATGTGTGATAGAGAATCCAACCCTGCAGGTTTAACCAACCAGACTGCTCAAAGAGATGGCAAATGTGTGTCCTCTGTGTAACTCCCAGAAGAAGTCTGCAGGCTTTATTTAAAGCTTTAGCTATACGTGTTAGTGCTGAGTCCGAGATGGCTCCGTAAATCACTAGACCATAGTCCATTATCGAGACGATTGAACTTTGAATTGCAAGCTTAAGGGCTTGTTCGGATAAGCAGTGCTTGTGTTTGTGGAGGAGACCTAAGCGGGTATTCACTGATTTGGCGATAAGATCAGTATGGTTAGTGTAGGAGAGGGTCGAGTCCAACGTGACCCCAAGGTACTTGAAAGATTCCGTCTGTTCCAAGGGAAAACCAGAGTGGTTCATGACTGTCAGTGGTTTGGCTTTATGCTTACTATGTGAACCATGAAAGAGCATAGATTTTGTCTTTTTATAATTAAGTACCAGCTTCATCCCAATGAACCAATCCTCAACCGCTGTGAAGCATTTCTGTAATTGTCTCTCCAGCCTGGAATGGTCTTGAGTTTTTTGTGAAAATTACAGCATCATCTGCATATAGTAGGATCTGTTCTGTGCAGCAGTGGGGGAGCTTGTTAAGAAAAATGCTGAAAAGCAACCGCCCCAGGATTGACCCTTGTGGAACACCGGAGCGGACAAGGAGCTTGGAAGAGAGGGCATCTCCTATTTTCACTTGCTGCGAGTGGCTGGAGAGGTAACTGTTGAACCATTGCATGGTATTAGCAGACAGACCTAGTATGGCTAGTTGTTCGAGTAATAGGGGGTGGTTGACTGTGTCACACGCCTTGGAGAGGTCAATAAAGGTGGCGCCAACCAGATGACCATTGTCCAATGTCTGCTGGATATAGCTTGTGAATTCAAGGTGAGCGGTGGTGGTGCCGTGACCTTTCCTAAATCCATGTTGGTGCAGATATTGGAGATCATACTTCTCCAGGTACTCCCCCAGCTGGTCTGTGACAATTTTCTCTAGAGCTTTTGATAGTGGAGGAAGAATGGAGATGGGCCTGTAGTTGCCACACTGAGCCCTGTCTCCACTTTTAAGAATGGGGGTCACCTAAGCAAGTTTCTATTTGCTTGGGAACTGGGAGAGCATGAGGGGCTTGTTAATGATCTTTGTAAGAGGAGTTAGAACTGCATCAAGAGCGAGGGAAATGAGTTTTAGGTCAAGGTTGTCTCTGCTTAACCTGGTCTTACCGAGTACTTTAGTTGGGTATTTTTTGGTATCACGTTCAGTCACATCCCTGAAGTAGAAAGGAGTATGTTCCGGTGCTGAGCTTTGCTGATTACTGGTTGAGTAACCGGGGGTGGGGGGGGGTCGAAAAAGTTTTGGGGTAGAAGATTGCTGAGGTCAGTGAAAGCAGAGTTGAAGGTGCTAGCAATCACTGTGGGATCAAGTGTTACTGTGCCTTCCAGATTTAGCATTGTGGGAGGATTTGGAGTCATTCCCAGTGATGTCCTTGAAGTTCCTACAGAAATTCCTACCATCCTTCCATGAGGTGGTGAGGATGTCTCTGTAATAGCGAGCTTTTTCTGAGCAGATGGCCCTGGTGCAGGCATTTCTGGCAGTTTTATATGCCTAAATATTTTCATGGTTGCCAGTCTCCCTTGCCTGATGCCACAGTTGGTCCTGGGCTTTCAACTGCTGCAGAAGATTATTGGTTATCCATGGGTTGCTAATTCCCCTGACCTTCTGTTTTTTGAAAGGGGCATGCACGTCACAGGCCGAGTTGAAAGTTGTGATGAAGAATTCCAGTGCCGAGTCAACGTTGGCAGCAGAGTCGAATCAGTGTCCAGTCCTGTAGCTGTAGGTGGTTCCTAAGAGTCTCGAGGTGCCCACAGATATTGATGGTTTTAGTTGGAGGTTTACTGAATTTGTTGGACCATATACGTAGAGGTGGAGAGTGATCACTTATAGTGTCAGGGAGTACCTCTGAGTGCGAGATATGGTCAGGGAGGTTAGTTAGAACCCAGTCCAGTCAGGGTTCTAGTCCCAGTCCTGTAGTTGACCCTAGTGAGCAATTGTATTAGTTGTGTGAAGTTGGCAGCAGTGAGGGCATCCCTGTAGGTGCAGGTGGAGGGCGAGAGCCAATTTACACTGAAGTCACCAAATAATATGACCTCGGAGTTGTGTTTGAGGTTATGAATGCAGTTAGAATAGAGCTAAGACCATTAGTCGCTAGTTTAGGTGGGATGTATACAGACCCTGTGGTTAGAGCTTTATTGGCTCCGAGGAGAAGCATGATGGCAAGGATTTGAATATCAGTATCTGTGTCAGGTAGCACCAGAGCATGCCCCACAAGGGTCTGTTTCAAGTAAATAGCACATCCTCCTCCTCCTCTTTTAGTGAGTCTATCCAGTCGGAACACATTGTAACCAGGAATAGCAATTGTGTTGTCTGGTATGGTGGGGGACAGCCACGTTTCCTGCACTGAGATGACATCAGGGGTGTGCTGTATAACCCAGGCTACAAGTATATCAAGTTTCTTGGGGAGGCTGCAGATATTGATGCTAGCCATGGAGAGAGCCCCGGGTCCATGCTTGCTGTCAGGGGTGGAACAAGGTGGGCCTGGGTTCGGATGGATATTCCCAGAGATAAGCAGCAGTCATATTAGTAACAGGGTGAGGGTCTTTCTATGCTGTAACAGCACCCTTTTAACCTCGTGAGGTTTAGGCCTATTTTGCTGAGAGGATAAAATGCAGCGGAAGAGCAGTGGGGTGCAGTATATAACATGGATACAGTTTGACACTCTCCAGTGCATCTCCTGGGTAGGAGGGATGCTGCAGGGCTTAGTGGTGCCGCTGGTCCCAGTCCTATAGCAATTCCAGTGGTGTTTTTTGAGGCCTAGTGTGTAAGTGACAGATGGGCTCTCACTGATGCCTAGTAAGAGTATCAGTAGGGGTAGACTTAAATGTTAGAGGTAGCTTGATGTGTAAGACCATGTTAGAAGATTGAGAAGAGGGCGCACTGTGATGGGAAGCCTTAGATTGATCGCTTATTTGTGTTTGCTGTCAGTCCAGCGAAGGACAGGGGGTGAGGGAATAAAGGACAGAGTTGGGACAGAAAGGGGGAGGGGGCAGCTGAGCTCTAAGGCCACGTCCAAGGGAGCCAATTTGTTTGTGCCTTAGAGGTAATAAACTGTAAAGTGCACGTTTCTAGCACCGGGAGAGCACAGTACTAATTCAGATTTGACAGGTAGTGAAGTAACTATTGTATTTGAACAATTGGAGTAGCTTCAGCTGGGAGGCTGACTAAGGTACCGAGAAGGGGACCAATGTGAGTGGAGGTGGGTACAGCAGAGGCAGGGCTAGGGCATATTTAATAGAGGTCGGGGCCAAGGTGGGCGGGCGGGAGAAAATATGCCAACACGTAGGCAGCAAAACTGTAGTTGAAATAACAGCCGAGAAGCGGCACAGACCATGGATTGTAGTGCGCACCAGTCGGGGGAGCTCCAGGCCGGGAGACGACCAATTACAGGAGAATAGGGCAGGAGCGCCAAAAATTGAATGGAAAGCGAGAGCTACCAGCTCTTCGGTTGAGGCATACCTGGCTTAGGGAGTCCTGGGGTCAGCTGCGAGTGGTGGCGGGCAGCGGCGTGTAATTCAGCCGCACCACCTGCAGGGACTGCCCGATCAAGGGCTCAGGAGCTGTGGGGAGAGAATGGAGAAGGGGGTTAGACTTAAGTAGAAGGTCAAGATGGGTGGAGAAGCTGGCACAAAAGAAAGTCTATGGGGCGGGGCTGAGCAAGTGTTAGAAATTGCAGAGCAGCGGGTAGCTGGAGTTAGCAGGGATGCCTAGGAGGTGAAAGAAAATCTGGAACAATAAAGTGCTAAGTCGGGCCAATCATGGCAAGCAAGGGAAAGAGGTGTTGAGCAGGGAGGGTCAGCTCTGAGCATGGAGGGGTGGAGGGCAGAGGGCAGATGAATAGAGAAACAGAAAAGGCGATAGGCTAGATGTGAGGTAGGGCAGAGAGAGAGATTTCGTGTAGCTTAAAGGGTGAGAAGAAAAAAAAAAAAAAAAGAAAACTAGAGAAAACGAAATTTACTGGCACATTAAACTACTTAGTTTTTTGCTTAGACTGTGCATAGTTTAAACAGATACATTTAGCAAACAGTTTTATTTTATTTTATTTATTTAGCTTTTGTTGACCGGGTAAGTGCACTAGACAAATCCTGCCTATTTTCAGGCACGACCCGGGGGAGGGGGGATACAGATGAATGCCAACTGACCTTGAACCAGATTAAGCTGTTGGTGGTATTTTTAGTGAATGAGGGAAATTTGGCCAGGACACCGGGGAAATTCCCCTCCTCTTTTCGATAAGTGCCATGGGATCTTTAACATCCACCTGAACTACCACCAATGCAGGCAGATGGGACCTCGGTTTAACGTCTCATCTGAAAGACGGCACCTCAGAAGTTAACAAGCAGTATAACATTTAGCAGCGTATATACAGTTTCCAAGTCATCACAGAGAAATTGCCTATTCAGAGTGTGGTTAACACAGGAGCAACAGCAAAAGGCAGTGTATCCGAAGAAAGTACAATTTGCAACTTTAACAACAATATGCCAACACGTAGGCAGCTTAGGCAGCAAAACTGTAGTTGAAATAACTACCAAGAAGCGGCACAGACCACGGATTGTAGTATGCACCAATCAGGGGAGCTTCAGGCCGGGAGACGACCAACTACAGGAGAATAGGGCAGGAGCGCCAAAAATAGAATGGAAAGTGCGAGCTGCCAGCTCTTCGGCTGAGGCGTTCCTGGCTTAGGGAATCCCGGGGTCAGCTGCGAGTGGCGGCAGGCAGTGGCATGTAATTCAGCTGCACTGCCTGATCAAGGGCTCAGGAGCTGGCTTAGGGAATCCCGGGGTCAGCTGCAAGTGGCGGTGGCGTGTAATTCAGTCGCATCGCCTGTAGGGACTGCTCGATGAAGGGTTCAGGAGCTGGCTTAGGGAATCCTAGGGTCAGCTGCGAGTGGCGGCAGGTGGAGGCATGTAATTCAGCCGTACCGCCTGCAGGGACTGCCCAATCAAGGGCTCAGGAGCTGTGTTTATTCTTAAGGGATCCCACACTGTGTTTACACTTTAGCAATCTACTCGACTGAGATAGAACCTATGTAAATTTTAGAATTTGGAATGTAGGTTTAAACTCTGCATACATGCTCCACTTTGGCTGTTGCTCAGATCTGTTTCCAAGCCAGAGTGGAACCGTAGCTAGCAAAACTAGCTAAAAGGCTACCAAAAAATTTTGAAAATTGTTTTATAGAATTAAAAAAAAAAAAGTGCAAACAATTTGAAAGCAGACTTGAGAAAAAATTGTTACATAAACTGTAACAGCAAACTTACAATTGTAGGAACTGCAGTAGTAATGCTCAAGCAACCTCAAAAAGTAACTGATTCTTGTGTTAACTTATTTCAAGTTCTGGAAGGGGAAGCAGGGTAGGGACTGTAAACATAGTGAGGGATTTCTTAACAAGGCCTTCTCTTCTCCTTCCCTCCATTTTCCTTGATCCACAAGGTGCTCCTCAAGGTGAAGAGCGACAAGGTGCAGGTGATCTGGTTGCCCCAGACTGGTGGCGCCGATTCTGGTATCCAGATCGCCTCAGCTGCAGGCCCCCGGCTTGGCTTTGTACACACCCAGACCTGATATCACTCAATTAGGGGAAGGTACTCCATCCGGACCTTCAATCTGTGCACCTCACAGCCTGGTACCTGAGCAGCTAGAGTTCCAGGCTTTGGGTTTTTCCGAAGATGTCTACACTGTGGTGTAGTCATCCAGAAAGGAATCGACCAGGAAGTATTATACCTTCAAATGGAAGCAGTTTTCCATTTGGTGTCAGGACAAGGGCCTGGCCCCTCTGTCCTGCCCCATGACTAACATTCTTGACTACCTTTAGTCTTTCTTTCCAAAGGGGGTCTACGGTCATTGACCCTTAGGGTGCATCTGGCAGCCATCTCTGCTTACCGGGCGTGTGCCGGTCAGCCAACGTTGGTGCAGGAAACAGTGGTCGGGCACTTTTTCAAAGGCCTGGATCACATATCCCCTCCGGTGCGTGAACTTCCACCTCCATGGGCTTTACTGCTGGTACTGGCAGAACTCAAGGGCAAGCCATTCGAACCCATGCACAAGTGTGAGTTGTCACGCTTGTTGTGGAAGATGGCCTTCCTGGTGGCTGTCACGTCAGCCAAAAGGACAGGGGAGCTCCAGGCACTTTCGGTGGACTCCCCTTATCTGGTCTTCCACAGGGACAAAGTTGTCCTGTGCCCCCACCTGAAATTCCTTCTGAAGATGGTGTCAGAGTTTCACCTTAACCAGGTGCTAACTCTGCCGGTATACTACCCTAATTACACCTCGGAGGCAGAGTACAGGCTCCATTCTTTGGACCCGAGACGTGCTCTCTCCTATTATGAGGAGAGGACGGCGGAAATTCTTGGAGAGGTTAGACAGCAGTTTGTCACCTATGCTGAAGCCCCTTCTGGCAGACCTGCAGCGAAGTGGACTATTACAAGATGGATTACATCATGCATAGGGCTGTGCTATGAGTTGGCGGGCAAGGAGCCTCCCAGAGGGATAAAAGCTCATTCTACCTGACATACTGCTGCATCGGTGGTGGCTGCTTCCAGGGACATCCGTATGCAGGAAATCTGTTGGGCTGCTACATGGAAATCAGCAAACACCTACATCACCCACTACCACATCGACCATGAGTCATGCCGGGATGCTGGTTTTGGGGCCTCAGTTCTCCAGTCTCTGTTCCCTAAGTAGGGGGTGTGCACCTTGCCTCCCTCCTCCCGGAGAACTGCCAGAAATCTGCCAATAAGTGTGGATGAACAACATATTTATGATCCTAGAAGAACAGGTTACTCACCTGTGACAGTAGTTCTAATAGTGGTATTTGTTGCTCATCCACACAGACCCACCCGACCTCCCCGACTGCGGACGCACAACACCTGGCTTCCAGCGGGATAAGACCTGGCGTCATGGGGCAGAGCCGAGGTATATACCACCCGGGTGGGTGGGAGGAGCCAGCTTGAAGACTTCCGGTAGATCCTTAAAGGGAAAGGGGACATGCCAATAAGTGTGGATGAACAGCATATACCACTCCTAGAACTACTGTTACAGGTGAGTAACCTGTTTTTCCCACCCTCTGCCTTACCTACCTCTCCTGGTTCCCTCAAAGCCTGTCCTCCAAGTATGATGATCTGCGAGGAACTGAGGAGAGGAAGGGTCGCCCACTCATACGCATGCTGACGCCTGACGTCAAGGGCAGCCACTGGCAGTGCTATTTAAAAAGTTTCCATGTTATCCTACTGCCTGATGGCTATATGTTCCAAAGGGGTGGCCTGGTGAGAGATTCTCTCTATCTACTGTTATGGTAAGTTCTTACGTAACTGTACTTTATCAGGGAAACAAAATATAGCTGGCCCAGTGGTGAAGAGGGCTGAGGCACTTTGGGCCCCTTACCTCTTTCCATGCCGGTGACCCGGGTCTGGAAATGGATCAAGATCACTCAGAGGTCAGCCAGGAGAGGGAGGCTTGAGTGTCCGTAGGACTGCCCTTCTCCCTTGGGGAGTGGGGGTTTCCATGACTCGCCGATTGACTGCCACCTGGAGGAATCCAGGGGGTGGTGCGTGCAAGTCACATAGATGGAAAGGGCCCACTTTCAGAGTGCCTGTGGTGTTTCTTTGGAGGCGGAGTTCACACAACATGCTCACTGCACGTCTGTGGAGAAAATTATATGGAGGATGGGCTTCATGAAACCCTGCCCACCAGGCCCATGGCCCACCCACTCTCTCTCTGGTTCGGAACAGTCTGGATTTGTGTCCTGGGTGGGGGAGGATGGCCCTGCCACACGGGGCAGTCCACGGAGAATAATGGTCCCCAGCTCCAGAGGAGATTCGGGATGGCGGCGGCTGCCAGGGATGAGACAGAACAAAGACACCTAGTCCTGCCAAGGAGGATAAAAACCTATACAGAGAAAAAGGGAACAAAATCTATTTCCTGCAATGTCACAGAAATAGTTATCACGCGGGGGCTGTTTGGAGGATAGAGAGTGTGTTAAAGTGAAACATAAAACAGACAATATCAGCAGAAAAAAAACATCTGTCCATCCAGACTGCCGTTTTACCAAAAGCAAGGCCTCAGTGTACCAGGAAAGTACAGATAACTAACCTCTAAATCCAGCACCCTTTATATGTATGCAGTCTGCTCAGTCAAACTAAAAGCAGTTTTTTCTCTGGTTAATTAAATCATTTATTGGAAGATTTTTTGTTTGATTACTTGTTTTATGTTTTTTTCAGGTCACCCAGGTCCAGTTGGAGACGCTCCGAATCGAAAATCAACATCTTGTAGAGATCCTTGAGCAAATAGAGTCCGGTGCACTTGGGGTACTTACAGTTGTGTATTTTTTTTTTTATTTGAGCCCTGTTCTGTAGTCTCCTGACACCCTCCACAGCACCCAAGGTAATGACCGGTGGTAACCTTGCCTCGCCGAGGCAGTGTTCTCCTCCATGTTGCCTTGGCTTACCCCCACCTGGACAGGGAGAGAGGGGTATACCGCAGACACGCTTACTTTGTCAGGAAGTGTGCTTGTGGTGGGCAGAGCCCAACCTCCGATGCACCAGAGTCCATCAACCTTGAATGCACCCGAGTCCATCATCCACAGGGGACCATGGCCATTTTCTTGGTTTTCTCCCCACCCCTCAGGACTCCGCATGTGCTGCCCTCCAGTCACATCGCCACCTGTAATCACCCTAGAGACAGTATTGCGGTGGAGGACAGCACCCTGCCTCACCAGAGAGGGAGAGCGTTCTCTGGGATACTCGATCCTTCTCCCCTCAGCTGGCCTTCGACTATCCATACTCATTTCTCAGCCTGGGTCGCCAGTGTCATGAGTAATAGTGTTGCTGCTGTGCCAACGGGGGAAGGAATCCTTTTTATTTTTAAAACAACTGCAGTCTAAAATCAACAGAAGTGAGCAAGGACTTCTGAAAAGACTGGGGTTTTAAAAATAAAAAAGGACGTATTATCTTATCTGTGTTTGATATGTCCTTAATTTCAAACAGTGCATGCAGCAGAGAATATGGGCACCATCTCCATTTGCATCTGAATGGATGGTGTTTACTGGTGCACCCCCAGCATTCCTCGGTGCCCGCTTTTTACTAGAAGAAACATCATATGGCATATAGCAACCAGTGAAAGTTTATTTATTTGAATTTAATCCAGGCAAGGCAAAGCAGAAAGGTACAAGCTGCAGCTTGCTTCCAGTTGCGACTGGGGTGGTGGGTATTGACTTGACTTAATTTGTAGCACTGCACCTACCGCTTTGGTATCCTTCTCCCACCCCCATCACAACTGAAATCTCTACTGTATTGAATAGATTAAATAACATAATCTGAATTTTAATTAGCTATGCACACTGGTAAATGATCAGTATTGGTGTATGATATAAATTCATTAGCAGTGCAGGATTTCAGAATGACACACCTTATTACAGCCTACCATTTGCACCAGAGAGAAAAGCACAGATACAGTAAAAATGAACTGGTACCAGGCAGTTTGAATGCAGGGGTTTGTCACAGATCTCTGCATTCATTGTTAAAGACAAATTCACTTTTGAATTGTCTATAATTGTCAACACATTTCTGTAATAATAAAAATAGCAGGACAGTTCAGGTTTTACACTGGAATATAATAGTTGCAAAAGCAGAAATGTCACAATTTGATTCAGCCATGGCAGGGAACTCAACTTATATGTCCATACCTTTTAATTATCCCACATGAAGAGGGACATCACTCCATTTACGCCTCAGAACCCCTCTATCCATACCTCTCAGCTGTCTCGCATTAGGAAGGACACCACTTATTTTACCATACAAGACCCATATGTCCATGCATATCAGCTACACACATTAGGAGGGATAGCCCTCATTTTTAAATTCTGAACCACTCTGTCCCACAGTAGGAGGGACAACCCTTACTGTACCACATAGAACTCCTCTGTCCATACCGATCAACTATCCAATGTTAGGAGGGAATTTCCTCACTTAACTGTTCAGAACCCATCTGCCCATATCTCTCAGCTCTCCCAAGTTAGTTAGGAATAGCCCTACAAGTGACTTTCCCTTGAAAACGGGCTGAATCGTGGACGTACTATCTGAACTTCTGATTGTGTCAGCAGAAAAAGACCCAGCGTTCCATCCATTCTTCTCATTTACCTGCCTAGCTCGACATAATGCCAGGCTGGAGTTAAAGATCCAGTATCCCTATTGGTTGATTGTCACCCCCTTTCCCCATGTATCCCTTCCTCTATTTTGCCAGTGTGTCCCACTCTGCTTATATCTGTCCCACCATCTTGGCTTCATCTACCTCTCTTGGCAGCCTTCTCCATTCATCAACCAGCCACTCAGTGAAGAACTTCTTCCTCACTTCCCTCCTCAAGTCCTCCACCAATCTCCACCCATGTCCTCTCGTTACTGTGCCCTTGTTCCTCATGAACAGGTCCTTGCAGTCCACTCCAGTTCCTTACAAGAATTTGTATGTCTCAATCCTGTCCAACCTCCTTTCCCTCCTGGCCCCCAGTCTATACATGTTAAGATCAGCTAGCTGTTACTCGTACAACCTCCCATGCTGCCCCTGGAATGTCTTTGTGGCCCTCTTTTGTATTGTCTGTATGCAGTCCTGGTCTTGAGGCATGGGCTCCAGAACTGCTGACAATACTCCAGGTGGGGCCTTGCCTGGGACCAGTACAGGGGCAGTATCACATCTTTCCTTCTGCTATCAAATCCCCTTCCTGCATGTCCCAGCATCCTGTTTGCCTTCCTGTACATTTAGTTGTGCTGAGATGGGGACTTGAGGCTCTCATTAATGATGACCCCCAGGTTGCTCTCCTCAGTTGTCTGCACCATTTTTCCTTCCACCCAGCAGTCCTGTCTAGGGTTCTTTATGCTAGTGTACATCACTTTGCACTTCTTTACATTAAGCTTTAGTTGCCATAATCTGGACCACTTTTCCAAGTTTGATAGGTCCTTTTCATTTCTCTAACTCCATCCTCAGTGTCCACTCTGTCACAGAACTTAGTGTCATCAACAAAGAAAATGCATTATTCTAGGGACGTGGATATGATGTACCATCCAAACTTCTGGCAGTGTTCAATTCCCTTTAAGGCTTTCCGGAATATCTTCAAGCTGGTTCTTACCACCCACCTGGGAGGTAATTCCCTCCGCACCACCCTGTGAAGTCAGATCTTCCTTTCTGCTGGAGAAGAAGGCTCCCTCCTTTCTGCTCTCTGCACTGAGTAGGCTCTTTGCTTCAAACCTTTGCAAAATTGCGAAAACTTCTTCATCTTCAGGCAATCTTGGGATACTTGTCATGGACAACTCTAAGTCGGTGTCCGGTTTCAAAAAATGCGAATGGGGGCAGAAGATGTCCTGGACGGACCCGCACACCTCGTGCATCTACTGCCTAGGCCACAAACAAAATCCACAGGCATGTGGCCTATGTCGCATCTTGCATCCCAGTACTTTAGAAGGCCGGTACACTCTGCTTCTGTCAGGGTGCCCTGATGAACGGGATCCCCCTGTTTGATCAAAAGATGCCTGTTTAGTGGTCTCTGCGGCTAGGGGTCCACTGAACAGCTTGTGGCTTTTGAAGAGGTGGTGGCTTAGCCCGGGCAGCATGCCTCTATGACTTCAGCCTTCGTGCCACTTACCTTTGGCGTCACCTTCACAAGGGTGTTTTGAGATTTGTATCAGTCCCATCCCACCCTTGGGCAGGGCTCTTCTAGGGGCACAAAATACTCTAAATCTTCAAAAAAGGAGATTAAAAAGAAGTCTTGTCATCAATCGTGGCATCGCAAGTGCTCTCTGGCCTTGGATTCCTGCACTTCTGTGGAGGTTTCGACTACGGTTGATCCTTCGGCCCAGCCCGCTGGCTCCATGGTCTCCCCATCAGACCTGTCAGTCAGTATGCCGTTGACCAACCTGCCGAGATTTTTCTCAAGCCAGTCGATGAGTTGTCACAAGATGAGGCAGATACCTCCCTCTGAAGGACTCCCGGTCCTACTTATAACCTCTCAGATCGGGTCGAACCAGCCCACTGATCTGGTCCCTAATCCTCAGGATCAGATTACCCCGGAGGATCTTCGGCTTTTGCCGATTCCCTCCGAGTCTCACCGTCAGCATCCCCGATGGTCAAGGTCTCAGTCCCAAAGCCTGGAGTCAAGCAGCCCAAGCCGCCATCGGCGTTCCCGCTCTCTGCATTTGGGCAAGTGGCACCACCGCTATTCTTCTTCGTCTTCCTTCTAGGACAAGGAAAAGGCTCTGCCACAGAATGCGATGGTGCTACAAAGAACTCGTGTGACATCAGCTCATGCTGGCCAGGGTTAAGCAGATTCTGGCCTCCACCCCAGCTCTTCTGTGGCTCCCACCGCCCAGGCCCCAACATACTCTGGCTCGGTCAGTTCCAGCTTATAGAAACATACAATTTATGGTAGATAAGGACCACTGGTCCATCCAGTCTGCCCATGTACCCTACCTGTATCAGCAGCCACTGATCTTTCTTGGTCATCGGCTTTAGCTTCTTCCCACCTCTGGGGTTCCCTTAAGTCTGTCCTATACGAGTTTAAATCCCACCACTGTGCTTGCTCCTACCACCTCCTGGGGTAGGCTATTCCATGCATCCACCACCCTTTCCATGAAAAAGAACTTCCTCACATACCTTACATTGTGCCACTTCGTTCTTGTACCTCTCCATACTGAAATATGTCATGCACTTGCACCTTATTTATGGGCTTAAGATACTTGATGGTTTCTATTATATCTCCCCATTCTCTCCTCTCTTTTAGTGTATACACATTGGAATCTTTTAATCTGCCCTCGTATGTCTTCTGTTGCAAGCCCTGCATCATCTTAAGTAGCCCTTCTCTGAACTGCCTTCACCCTGTCTACCTCCTTATGAAGATGCGGCCTCCAGAACTGCACACAGTACTCCAGGTGAGGCCTCACCAGTGTTTTATATAGTGGTATCGCCACCTCCCTTCTTCTGCTAGTGATATCCCTTCCTATGTACCCCAACATGACACTAGCCTTCCTACAACCTTTGTACTCGCTTGGCCACCTTTGGTTCATCTAAGATGATAGTCCCCAAATCCCTGTCTTCCCTGGTGACTGTCAGCAGCTCTGCCCCCATCCTGTAGCTCTCCACAGGGTTTTTGCACCCCAGATGCATGATTTTGCACTTCTTCGCATTGAACCTCATTTGCCACACTTTGGATAATTTTTCTAGCTTTCCAAGGTCCCTCCTCATTCTTTCAACCCCATCTGAAGTGTCTACCCTGTTGCAGATGCCTTTTTTTTTTTTTTTTTGTAAAATATTTTTTTTTTGTAAATCATCAAGTCATTACATACACAGAAAACAAAAACACAACTGTAGGGCTCTGAACTGATAACGGATGCATTTCATTCTAGTACAGTTCTAATTTATAGTACCACAAAGCTAAATCTCACATTGAGGTTATGTCTTGACATTGTTATATACTTCCTGTATAGAATATAGAAACATCGACTTTGATGGGAGATAAGGAATGCTTGGCCCACCCAGTCTGTCCATTGTCTTACCTATGGGATAAGCTGCAGATCCTAGTTAACCAACAGCCTACTTCTTCCAAACCCCCACCAGAATTGCCTTACGTTGTCCCATGCATTCTTGAATTCCCCCACTGTTTTTGACCCCACAACCTCCTCAGGAAGGCCATTCCATGTGTTCACCACCCTCTCCATGAAAAAATAACTTCCTCATGTTGCCTCTGAGCTGTCCCTATCTGTCTTCAAATTGTGCCTCCTTGTTCTTGCACATCTCTTTTTTTTCTGAAAGATGCTACCCTCTTGGACTTTGTTGATTCCCTTGAGGTACTTGAAAGTTTCTGTCATGTCCCCCCCTCTCCCCTCCTTTCCTCGAGGATATAAATATTAAGCTTCTTTAGTCTCTCTTCATACGGATTCTGGTGCAGACCCTGCACCATTTTAGTTGCTCTCCTCTGGACTGCATCCATCCTGTCTATGTCCTTGCAGAGATTGGGTCTCCAGAACTGCACACAGTACTCCAGATGGGGTCTCACCAACTGTCAGTACAGAGGGATAACAACTTCCTGTGTTCTACTGGTGATGCCTCTTCTTATACATCCCAGTATACCCCCAGATCTCTTTACTGCCTTCTCACATTGCTTGCTTACCTTTCGGTCATCTGTTATGACTACCGCCAGGTCCCAGTATGATCTTGCTGCCATTCCCCATATTGAGGTATGAGCCCCAGTCTTTATTGTTGTAAAGGGGATAGCTTGCCTTATGGAAAGATACCTAATTCAAGTGCCCTTTCAAGCTTACTCCATATTCTATCAAATTGTATTCTACAGTCTGCTATTCTGCTCTGGGCCCTTTCTGTTTTTAGACAGCTTAACACGTTATTTGCCCACTGCTGTATGGTTGGGGTATTCTCTGATATCCAACATTGTGCTATTGCATTGCCGGCATTAATAAGTGCCAGTGACCGCAGAGGCAGGTCTCCTCCAAGAGAGCCCTGGGTGGGATCAGCTCCCAGGAGAAATTCCCGAGGAGATTTAGAAACATAGAAGTTGACGGCAGATAAGGACCGCAAGGCCCATCCAGTCTGCCCATTTCTTTTTTTTTTACCTTATAAATGTGCCATCGGCCTTTGCTCTGTCAATGGCCTATCTATTCATACTCATCTGTATTGCTCCCTTATGCCTATCCCGTGCCTGTTTGAAGCCCTGCACTGTATTCGTATCCACCACTTCCTGAGGAAGGCCATTCTATGCATCCACCACCCTTTCTGTGAAAAAGAACTTTCTCACATTGCCCCTTAATTGGCCTCCCTCTAATCTCATGCTGTGTCCTCTTTTCCTGCTATTTTTCTTATATTAAAACATGTTAGACTCTTTCACCTTGTTAATGCCCTTAAGGTGTTTGAATGTTTCGATTGTATCACCTCTCTCCCTCCTTTGCTCTAGGGTATACATATTGAGCTCTGGTAATCTGTCCTCATATGTTTTCTGATGCAGTCCCTGCACCATTTTGGTTGCCCTTCTCTGGACTGCCTCAGTTTGGTTAATGTCCTTGTGAAGGTGTGGCCTCCAGTACTGCACGCAGTACTCCAGATGGGGCCTAACCAGTGTCTTACAAAGAGGGATTCTTACCTCCCTCTTCCGAATTGTGATACCCCTACTAATGCACCCCAACATTCCCCTAGCCTTACCTACTGCTTTAGTCGTCTGCTTGGATGATTTCAGGTCATCGGTAATGATGATGCCCAAGTCTCTTTCTTCCCTTGTGACTGCAAGCAACAACCCCCACAACCTATAGGTGGCTTCAGGGTTTCTCTTCCCTTTGTGCATGATCTTGCACTTCTTTGCATTAAACCCCAGTTGCCACTCTTCTGACCATTTTGCTAGTTTATCCAGATCTCTTCTCATTCTGCCCACCCCATCTGGATCATCTACTCTGTTGCAGATCTTGGTGTCATCTGCAAACAGACAAACCTTGCCCACCAGTCCATCTGCAATGTCACTGATGAAGATCTTGAAGAGAACTGGCCCTAGGACTGATCCTTGAGGTACCCCACTTGTGACTTGCATCTCTTCTGACTGTATACTGTTTACACCACTCTCTGTTTTCTGCCTGCCAACCAGTTTGCCACCCAGTTGACCAACTTCTGACCACCCAGAGCCCACCCAGCTTATTAATCTTCTATGTGGAACTGTATCGAAAGCTTTGCTGAAGTAAAGGTAGGCGACATCAACTGCTCCCCCTTGGTCCACCACTCTGGTTACCCAGTCAAAGAAATCTATGAGATTAGTTTGACAGGACCTTCCTTTTGTAAACCCATGCTGTCTTGGATCCTGTGCTCCTATGGATTCCAGGTGTTGGGCGCTATCCTTTCCGTAAGGAGTGCCTCCATAATCTTGCCCACTACTGAGGTAAGACTGACTGGTCTGTAGTTACCTGCTTTCTCCCTGCTACCACTCTTGTGGAGCGGGATCACGTGAGCCCCTTCCCAGTCTTCTGGGACCTCTCCTGTGCTCAGAGACTCACTAAAAGTTTTGATAATGGCTCTGCTAGTTCCACCCTTAATTCCTTTAGTACCCGGGGTTGTATGCCATCAGATCCCATTGTCTTGTTCACCCTGAGCTTATCGAGCTCTTGTAGGACCCTTTCTTTTGTGAAGGGACTAGTGCTCACCTCCCCGTGTCCATCGTGCTGAGCAGTGGGCCCTGCCCTACCTTCTCTTCAGTAAATACTGAGCAGAAGTATCTATTTAGGATAGATGCTTATACAGGGTACTCCTCCTCACATGCCCCCTTTTCTCCTTTGATCCTAGCAATACCCCCTCTGGACTTTCTCCTTTCACTAATGTATCTATAGAAGATCTTGTCACCTTCTTTTACTGTTTGTGCTAGTGTTTCCTCAGTTTGGGCATTTGCCTGCCTTACTGCCTTCCCTGCTTCCCTTAGGGCAGTTTGGTATGCCTCCCTGTCTTCATCCCGCTGTGTTCCCTTATATTTCCTGAAGGCCAGCCTTTTGGCTCTGACTTTTCTGCTACTGTTTTTGAGAATCAAAGTGGTTTCCTTCTTCTTTTGCACTTCCTTTTCTTTCTAACACAATGGGATGTTGCTTCAATTATTGGATCCTTAATGCTTTCCCACTTTGCCTATACCCCCTCACCTGTATTTCTTTTTGCCAGGGCTAGCTTAACTCTGTTGGCCATCTTATCAAAGTCAGCTCTTCTGAAGTCCCATGTTTTTGCCTTGGAATGGGATGATTTAGTTCTAGTGGCAAAATTGAACTATACCATGTGATGGTCACTGGCCCCCAGGTGACCTTCTACCTGGAGATCTGTGATCCTTTCCCTGTTAGTCAGTACTAGATCTAGGATAGCCCTGTCTCTTGTGAGTTGTTGTACCAGTTGTTTGAGGCCCTCCGCTTCAGGGAATCCACCATGTGTCTAGTTCTGGCAGATGTTCCTGCTGGTATTGACCAATCTGTATCTGGAATGTTGAAGTCTCCCATTATCGTAACCTCCCCTTTAGCTGCCATGTTTTGTATATCTTCTAACAGTAATGTCTATGTCCTCCCCCTGGCCTGGGGGCCTGTAGACAACCCCAGTTCTTATGGCTGTCCCATTTCCTTTTTCCAGGGTGACCCACAGTTCTTTCTGGCTCCTTAAGTGTATTCTGAATTTCTGTAGCTTTGATATTTTCATTGACATACAGAGCCACTCCACCCCACCTTTTTGCACCTCAGTCTCTTCTGAAAAGTTCATAGCCAGGTACTGAAGTCTCCCAAGTGTGGTTACTGGTAAACCATGTCTCGCTAATTGCTACTATGCCCAGTTTACCCTCTGTCATTATTGTCTGCAGGTCTGAGATCTTGTTTCCCAGACTGCGAGCATTTGTGTACATGATTTTCCATTGGCCATATTTTGGTGTGTTAGTTGTTGGGTGAGGTCTGGCGTTTCCCCTGTATGTCGTATGGGGAGCTGGACCTTTTTTCTTACCTGGTGATGCAAATGAACTGCAAACATGCGGAACTCCTGTTTGACCACTAGCTGAGGGGGAAGGGTGTTCTTCCCATTTGACGTATGGGGTGCTGCATCCCTCTCCCCATTTGCTAGTTTAAATATTCTGCAAAGACGTCAGACTTCTGCCCCAATGCACTGACTCCTTCCTTAGTCAGATGCAGTCCACTGAATTTAAAGAACTTTCGCTCCCAAAACTGTTGCCAGTTCCCTACAAATTTGTGTCCTTTTTCCTGGTACCAGCCCTTAAGCCACATGTTTAGCTCTCCTGTCCTCCCCTTCTCTGACCTTCCGTCCATCTACCTCCCTCCCCCAGACTAGCAGGATCTTAAAGAATCAGATGCCGGATGAAATGGATGATAGTTTGTCACCCAGCCTGGTCAGGTGTTCCTTGGTCTCCACAACTGACCGGCTGGCGAGATCATTAGTCCCTATGTGTACCAGGACATCAATGTTTTCTCCTGCTTCCTGAACAATTTTTGCAATGCGGTCAGTGTCTCTCCACACTGATGTACCTGGGAGACATCTGACCATTACCCCTGGCTGGAGATAGGTATCAACTCCCCGAATCATAGAGTCTCCTGTGATCTGAAGTTTTTTGAATTTCCATTTTGTCTTTCTTGTTTTGGTTCCTGTTTTGGGTGAGTTTTGTTGCAGTAGCTCCTGTGCTGCAGTGTCCTGCTCTGCAGTGTCCTCTGCCCCTTTGTTTGATTTCAGAGATAGAGGCAGATACCTATCTGTAGTTTTAATATGGTTTGTGGGGGTAATATGTTGGAGAGCACCGAGTGATGGGGCACCCGATTTGCCCCTCCTAACCACCTGCCCAACTCCCAGATCAACTACCCTCTGTGGTCGAGGTGCTTCTGTTGGATATTGGGGAAATGGCGAGTGGTTCTTACTACATATTTCCTCTTGAATATGAAATTTGAGGCGCTCAGTCTCTACCCATGCTGCCTGGGGCTGAGCCCTAAGATCTCCAATGGCCCAGCATGTCGGACAGTGTCCTAAATCCTGTAAAACTGCCCTTCTGAAAAGTGTTCCACAGTACCTGCAGTTAATGATATCCATTCCAGATAAGTTGCTGTGTTTATAATCTGGTCAGAGTAATTAGAAGAAAAAAAAATGAAAGCAAAAGTTTGATTTTGTGTTTTGTTTGTTTTTGTATAACTTGTTTTAACAAGTTAAATTACTAGTGTCCCTGTAAATGAGGAGGGGCTGCTTCAGCACTCTTGTCATGATTCTATGTATCTCATGCCAGAAGGCCCACATCTTTGGGCACATGAGGGTCATATGCAAGAAGCTACCCTCCTCCTTCTGGCATTTGAGCACACCGAGGGCTTAGAGGGGTCTAAGCCATGTCTCTTCACTGGAGTAATATATATCTTGTGTAAGAAATTCAGTTGGGTCTGTCATAATCTGTTCCTACTTGACCAGTTATTGAGGTAACGAGTTGCCCCCGACCATACCTCTGGGGTCACTGCCATTCCCAAGTCAGCCTCCCAGGCCAATTGTACACGAAAGAGTAGTGTCAATGCCCCCCCCCAGCAGTATATTGTAATAAACAGATAAAGGTCCTATCTTGGGTTAGGGTCTAAACATTTACTCTATGAATGGGTTCTGCCGTCTTGTACCTAGGGGATCCATGTCTAAGGCTGTCAACCTTTGACGAGCTTGTAAGTATATGAAGAGATCTGCAGCTGGCAGACGCCATGTTTCTTGCAATTCACAAAAGGAGTGGAGTCTCCCTCCCCCATGTTGCTGCTGGATCTGTCCCAGGCCCCTTCTCTGCCATCCAAGTAGTTTACCATGCAGAAATACGTTGTACCGAGGTGTCTGTTTCATCGTGGACCATATGGAAGCATATAGTGAGGGTAATCAGGTCAGAGCTATATAGTCGTGTACTGCCCTCCAGACCCTCATCAGTGTTTTGGTAAAGGGGTTAGTACAAGCCATAACTGCAGGATCTTACTTCAATAGGGTTCCTGCAGTAGGTCTTCACATATAGGACTGGGCCTCCTGGCGTCAGGTCCAAACGGCAAAGTTGTAGATAGCAATTATCAGCGGGGACCACCCCCGACGTTGAGCGTTGTGACGTCAGCCCAGCTATAAAAGAGGCGGTCCCGCGCCTGCTTACCAGTTCTTTCCCGCTGTCGCCTCAGTAATGTTCGGTACGTGATAGAACAGCGATCAGACATCCGCCATTTTTTCTGTTTTCTTCGCCTCGTAACTTATTTTTTAACTAAATTGTTTTGCTCTATTTGATGTCTTCTAGACAGAAGAAGAAGTGTTTGAAGTGCGCCGCTCACATCCCGCACGGGGACGACCATTCCCGCTGCCTCCTCTGCCACGGTTGTAAGCACAACTCCCAGGAGTGCTCTATCTGCCAGGCCTTCAACCAGGCGACCCGAACCAGGCGTAAGTGGACCCTGGAGGCCCAACTTCTGACCCGCCGGCTGGCGTCGATGGAAAAGGAGCTCCAGGAACTGTGGGATAGGTCATTGTCACTGGGCCCGGAAAAGAAGAAAAGCAAAGAGAAGCGCAGGGAACGGAGTCCGTCGCCACGTGGGAGGCCCTCCGAAACCGTGAGTACTTCTGCCGGTGCCCCGTCTGCTTCTTTAGGATGGGCACCTTCTCCCCCTCCTGCCGAGGTGAGCAGGCAGCGGGGGGGTCACCTCTTTAGAGGTTTCTGTAAAGTCTACCTGCCCTGCCGATAAGACTCCCCTCAACCCCGTCGAAGGGTGCATGGCCTCTGCCGATAAGACTAGCGGCTGTCTCCGGACTTCCAC